>OY821775.1:6172500-16172500 GCA_963682175.1 Triglochin maritima
ATATATATATATAATAGGAACTTCAAAAAGAATGGATTCACTTGTGTGTTTCAGAAAATGTCCCGTTTGTATTTTATTTTTTTTGCTTGCGTCCATCTACGTCATCAGTATGACACATTCAACACTTTTTTGTTAGAAAATTTACAAAAAACACCTTATAAAAAACGTTCATAAAAAACGTTTAATGTTAATAACAAAAAAAAGAAAAAAAAAACTCAATCCCACCCCTCTCTCACCCCATTCTCACTTCTCTCTCCTCTCTGTTCTACTCACTTCTTTTTTGATGACCGGGGAACTTATCAGACCACCGCTATTTGGACGCCGACCAGGCTACAAACCCTGACGTGGTCCACACGCGTGACATACGGAATGAGATTTCAAACTTGCGTCAATCAACGTACTTGCCCTTAACCACTGTGTTGCGTCCTGGGGGACTTCTACTCACTTCTCTCTCTCCATTCCTCTCTATCCAGTTCTCTCTCTCTCTCTCTTCTTTTCAATTCTCTATCTCCTATATCTCTCTAGTTCCCTCTCCTCACTTCTCTCTCTTCCCTCACCCTAGTTTTCTCGATCTCTCTCCTCTTCTTCTTTGATCTCACTTCTCTTTTCTCTCTCTCTCTCTCTCTCTCTCTCTCTCTCCAAATCCACACATTTTAACATGGAGAGAGAAAGGGGGAGAACTGAAGAGAGGAAGGGAGAGAGAGAAGTGAGATCAAATAAGAAAGAGAGAGAGAGAGAGAAGTGAGAAGAAGAGAGAGGATATAGATGTGAAAATGAGTTTGGATTATTATGTTTTAAATTTCTTATAACATTAAAGTATTTTTATTTTGGATGTTTTTTTTGTAATTTTCTAAGAGCAAAAGTGACAAAATGAGTCTTACTGACAACGTATGCACATACAAGTAAAGAAAAAAAAGGGTTCAAAATGAGCATTTCCTGAAACACAGGCGCACACAAGTTAAATCATTCTTTAATTTCAAAGTGCACCACCCAAGCAAAAAATCTTATAAAATAACAAACCACCTAAGAATGTAAACGAGTTGAGTCAAGCCAAAATTTCGAGTCTTGCATATTATTATATATTATTGCTAAATACCAAAAATAAATATAATTTGCATGATAAAAATCTCGGGTCTCACGATCGAGCAATTTCGAGTTCTAGGCGACTCGTTTCTGATTCAAATTAGAGGACTTTTTAATTTTTTACTTATCTCATTTATTTTCAAGCTAAATCAAAGCCGAGCTAATATCGAGTCAAGTTTCGAGTTCGAGCTAGAGTTGACAACCTAAAACCACCTTTTAATTTGAATTAATTAATATTTTGAAAAAAGCAAATCTTCCTGAATTTCCATACAAAAAAATAATTCAGTATATCCATAACACCACTATATTTTTAAAAAAGCAAATAAATAACCTTTAATTTGAGCCGATGTTTTAAAATGCAAAAAAAACTACTTTTTCATATGATACATTATAATTCATCCACCAACTGATTATCATAGGGAACTAACAGTTATCCAAAAAAGCACCGGTGAACGAAATTTGTCGTGCTCAAGTTTAAAGTAAGATCAACCAAATACGGTTTTTATTTAAATCTATGAGCTTTGCAACTAATTTTTCATTCTAGAAGCCTACAATAAACCCTTTTTATTCAAACCCTTATGTTGAAGAAGACATTTAACGGAAAACAAAAGTTTCAGAATTCGTAAGTTGAAATCAATGTTGAAAATGTGTATGAACGTGTAAGCAAAGTTGAATGTGAATTTGAAAAATTGTACAAACGAGGAAATGACAAAAGTCCTTGGCAAAAAAATCCATATTTTGTGATCTCCTGTACTAGAAAAGTTTAGAAATTATACATTGTATTGATGTGATGCATATGGAGAAACATGACATGGAATGGGAGTAAATTCTTAACTTTTTTCTCTCATTTTTGTTAATTAAGTTAAGTAATGGAACATATATTTAGCGAATTTATAATTTTGTATTACCACAAGCAGACTGAAAATACGGAATGGTTACTACGTGATGAGATAAATGTAGGAAATCCTCGAAATTGCACCTCAAAACGTATCCTTAACAGAGATAATATAGATCACTATTCAGTTGTATAATTATAGTTTCATTGTTAAGATATTAATATTTTTTACTTGTATTTTTATAAGTCTTCCAAAATAATAGTGATCCATGCTCACAACAGGAACTCGATGATACTCGTGACCGATGAACTCGTTATTTTATCTGAAACATGTTAATGAATTAAAAGGTTCTTATATCAATAACACTTTCTTTGTACATGTTTATTTGTGTTACCAACATACAGTCTGATCTTTAATATAATCAAACATCTTTGTGAATGAATGACAAATGTTTGTGTATGTATGCTTATGGTTGAATGATTGTCTTTGTGGATGAATATGTGTATGTGTATGTATTTGTGTTTGTGAATGAATTTGTTGCGTGGGATGAATGATTTTCTTGTGCAGGTTGAATGTGTTTGTTATGCAGGAATCTATGATTACTATTGAGTATCACTGACGTCTATACCTGGAGAATAAACATCGGTTGGGAAGAACAATTAACGTCTATACCTAGAGAATAGACGTCGGTTGTTGAATGTCTGATGTCTAGGTATATACGACACATAGATAGACGTCAGGTTAAGAGTGCCGTATATCTGATGTATATACCTCATACGTTCGACGTATATTTTTTTCTGCACTAGTGCCGTACCATCATATTCAAGTATGTGGCAAATTCATCGGCCGATGGTCATATCATATCTCGGGCATGAAACTGAAACTCAATATGTTAGGCCATCCCTTAACGGGATAAAAGTTTCGGTCATTACAGGTCGTGGCAGGGTTGTTGTATTAAAAAATAGTTTTTTCGTTTGAATTCTTCGGTCGAAGATGACCGGGTCGTCAACCTGGTCGTTCAAACGACCGGGTCGACGACCCGGTCATCAAATATTTTATTATTTTTTGATTTTTTGATTTTTTTTTTGTTTTTGTTTTGATTTTTTTAATTTTTTGTTTGAGTTTTTTTTTTAATTTTTTTCTTCCGAAAATACGCTTTATAATTGTTTTGATTTTTTAGAATTTTTTTTATATTTTTTAAATTTTTATCAAAATGGACCCCGAAATGATGTGGATGAGAGAGGTAGGTTGTTGTGGGTTGTGTTGGGTTGTGGTTAAGATGTGAATAGTACAGGAAAGAAAATAAAGTGGGTTGAGGAAAGAGAAAGCTGACATGGAAGAGAGAGAAAGTTGATTTTGAAGAGAGAGAGAGAGTTGATGACCGGGTCGTCCAGGTCATGGTTAGTGATGGTCTTAAGAGGCTATATTATCAAATAATATTTGGAGAGGTTGTGTGCTCGAAGAAACATATGTTACGAGGCTAGGCTTTGTTTTATTAGATAAGAGAAGCTATGAAGTTGATTTGAAATCAATTATTCAGCCATCATAATTCATAAGTGGTCCACTACACGGTCTACACCACACAATGCTACTGTCAAGAACCCCGGCTCGTACGATACGTGTACCAGTCACGATGTGCTCCCACACAAGCTCGATTGTGATTTTGTGATCCATGTTGTTCATTCGTGATGATATTTACTTGAACAACCACTTCATTCCAAAAAATATATCATCTATTCCTCGGCTGTTCTCGTACCCAGAGAATATATCCAGAAGCTGGCATCTGGCATGGGATTCAAGAATCTTTCACTAATATTATTACATCATATATTACTTCCAAATCAGTGGGAGTTTTCCAGCGATGGCGTATCTTCGGTGGTCCATCTGGAAATCTCTTTATGAATTTGTATTCAATCAAAACTTATCCTCACCTAGAGATATATAGTCAAGAGAGCGAATTCTCTTCAAAGTTTTACTGAACTGCTAAACATCGTCCCAAAATTACTTAAATCGTCTCTTGAAATTACCAAATTGTCATTCCTACTATTCTTGCTTATATAACTCATCATTTCACTTTTTTCTCACAACTTTCTCTTCCTATACGTACTACAGAAGATCACGAATGT
This sequence comes from Triglochin maritima, assembly GCA_963682175.1. Taxonomy (NCBI): domain Eukaryota; kingdom Viridiplantae; phylum Streptophyta; class Magnoliopsida; order Alismatales; family Juncaginaceae; genus Triglochin; species Triglochin maritima. Next base: position 6,176,546 of record OY821775.1, read on the forward strand.
TTCGGAGGCCAGACAAGCAGCCAGCAGTTCCCACGGTATACCCGTATACGGTAACATTTCGTATTTTATTTGTTTTCAAAAAAAAATTAAAAAAATTGGTGGGGGAGCTGCTGACTCGGACGCCCGCCCCATGTGGGGGGCGTCTCCCGCGGACGCCCTACAACTGCGGAAGACGTCTCCCCGATGGAGGAGACGTCTCCTACAAACGCCTTCACCATGCGGGAGGCGTCTCTCGTAGACGCCTCCACATTTTTAAATTTTTTTAAATATTAAATCTGATAATTACTTTAATAAATTGTGATAAATCTGATAATTTAATTTAACAAATTGTTATTAAGTTTAACAATTGTGATATTTAAGTTTAACAAATTTTGATTTAGTTTAACAATTATTTTAATTTAGTTTAACAAATTGTGATTTAGTTTAACAATTGTGATAATTTAGTTTAACAAATTTTGATTTAGTTTAACAATTGTGATAAATATGATAATTTAGTTTAACAAATTTAACAAATTTGTATTTAAAATTTCAATTAAAAGTCATCAGGTCACAGTGGAGGGAAAGGCAAGTCGATACCATTACACGCTTTCCGTTCTTTAGATGATGATTCAACACCGCGTTATCCACATAGACGAGGGATATCTACTTCGGTCAGGAGGGAGAGAGAGACATTACGTCGTCGTGAGGAGGTTGATGATTCCTTTGATGATGAGCATGTGGACAGTCCCGACGACGAGAGCGACGATGATGACCCGTGTGAGTTAGAGCGCCCGGAGGTGGAGAGGCAGGGGGAGTATAGCAGAGGACGTGGTCGAGCGGGGACTTTTACTTCCGCCGGATGGATGGTGCGGAAGGGTAGGGGTGGGAGGTTTACGCCCGGGGATTCGAGCTCGTGCACTGTAGATCCTCGCGTTCAGAAGAAGAAGAGGGTCCAGGACGATTCTTGGATCGTGAGCAGTATGACGCCCGGTGATCCTTTAGATGGGAGCGTCATTCCTAGTTTCTGGGGTCACATCGCTAGACGGATCTGAGACGGAGCGGATCGGAAGGTTCTGAAGTGCCATAATCCAATGTAAGTACTCACACTGCACTGCTTGATAGAGAAACTACTGGACGGGATTCCGGTCTTGAGATTTTGCCGTCCTCATGTAATCTCTGAAATTATAAATATGCATTTGATTTGGATTGTCCTCCGGGAATTTTTCTTTTACTGCCTTCAAGATGTTCCGCGGTTTTGATTGCGCCTCAGTCATATCACGAACAATCTTCTTCGCCCCAACACTTAGACCACTAATTTGACGATGACCCTCTGGATAAACTGTCAGTCTGTGGTTGTGATGTCCGTGACCACTATTAAAAACCACAACCCATCCATCACGATCTCGTCGCTCCACCACTTTTATTAAGAAACGGCAACCGCAACCCTTTCTTTTGGTGTTTCTTCGAAGTGCAGTATCCATATCCCGAGACTCCATTTGATTTCACCGGTCGCATCTTAAATAACAATCCATCCGACTATCTGATCTTGTTTTGTACGACGACACGACCAAAAAAACCCAGCTCTGATAGCTACTTGTTTGGCACATTTACTTGCTTCATCGATTGTTGCAAAGATTTGTGTAGTTTGAAATAACTCACTGTAATCCACTCTATCACCACCGAAATCTTCCAACGGAACCTACAAAAATAAAATCAAAATCAAAAAAATCAAAAAAAATTCAGGCGTCTCGATAAGTCGCCTTCCCTATGGGTGGGGCGTCTGTGTTAAACGCTCTCCCCAAAGGTGAGGCGTCTGCGTAGGACGCCTTGCCCAAAGGGAGGGCGTCTATGCAAGACGTCTTTCCCAAAGGGAGGGCGTCTACGCAAGACGCCTCACCCTTTGGGAGGGCGTCTACGCAAGACGCCTCACCCTTGGGGAGGGCGTTTGCGTTAGACGCCTCCTCCAAGGTGAGGGTGTCCTACGCAGACGCCCTCGCCTTGTGTCCCGCGTCTGGCTTACCTCACCGGATGCATCACCATCGTCAGACATTTTCGTGGTGTTTTTACTGATAAATTGTGAATAGACAATACCGTAGGGCTAATTTATAGACACGGGACGATATGAGTATTAAATATATTGTTAAGGACAATTTGGTAATTTCAAGGGACAATTTAAGTAGTTTTGGGGCGACGTTTAGTAGTCCCCAAGTTTTATTATAGTCCGCAGTCTACAGCATAACCAATCGCATGTAATATTAATTAACCATAGTGACGTAAGTCCATTCGAAAAAGAAAAAAAAAACTATCCAACATATTACAAATCATCAGTCTTTTACCTGAAAACCCACTTCATTTCAAATTCCAAGTCCACATTAATCAGAATTGACGTTGGACTAAGACAGTCTTGAACTCATGTTTTGTTTCTTAGAATAGTCTTGAATTATGTTAGTTCGTGCCTACTAACGTCGACGCAAAGACTACTTTTATTGAAAAGTAAAAAAAAAATTATTACAAACACGACTAACTAATTAAATACAGACGCTAAAACAGTAGTAACCTCGGAGACATTATTGAGCTTAAGTGTTCTAATTAATCAAGCATATAACAATACGAGTCCAGGGTCATTCCAGAAGGAATCCAGTATCAATCCATCGTCGTGCCAGAAAGAATCCATAATGTATCCAGAGTCATTCCAGAAACACCCTAGGTTTAACGCAGGGTTCAGAATGAGTCCAGGGTCTAGAAGGAATCCAGAATCAATCCAGCGTCGTCCAGAAAGAATTCATAATGTATCCAAAATCCAAAATTAGTCGAGGGTTTTAACATAATAGTTTGACAATTGATTAACATGTAAACACACACATTAAAAAAACACATCAAATTGCAATAATTAAAACTCAAGTAACAACTATAGTTACAAATGAAAGTGGTCAGCAAAGAACACATGAAAAACACAAAATACACATAAAGCAACACTTGGAATTCCAATTGTTAAAATTCAAGCAACACTTTTAAAATTAATGCACGTCTATGAATTTCTGCAACTGAGCTTAAGTAAAACATTAAGTTACAATTTGCTGACATATAATTACAATACACTGAGCTAAAGTAAAATATTAATTCTCTCATATGAAAGTTGACCACTGTGAATCATGTAATCTTCCTTGCACTCCTCCAACCGATTGAAGGAGGTCCATCATAGAACCATAAGTACTTTGCCTAGATTGTGGCTTATTTGTAGTAGGGGTTGCTGTTTCAGTAACACTCACATCCTCATTCCCGGTTCTCCTCCTCTTCTCACCTCTTCTATCCCTGATAATGTAAGAACCACAAAACATTTATGCATGAATATTTATATATGAAAGTGATTAAAGTAAAATGCATTTCTCGTGCACTGGTGTAAACCTTGTTGTGCATTGATCTTCAGTTTGGGTCCCAATTGGCTCATTGCATCTCCTAGCATGGTGACCAAGTAGACCGCACCTAGTGCATTTCTACTGTCTCCTACTGCAGCTTGGGTCCATTGTGCCCTTGTAGCCTTCCGGGTTGTCTTTTCACTGTTAGAGGTGATACTGTAAATCCCTCTACATGAGCCTACTCTGATTTATCTGCAATTGGATTAATACTCACCTCATAAGCTTGACCATACACTGCTTTGGAATACCATGGACTAACATAATCCTCCCAACGAGCCCCTATAATTGTCTCAATGAAAGCAGAGGCATGCTGACATGGCAGCCCTATCAATTGCCAAAGTGTGCAGGTGCAGGACTTCTGAAGCAAGTCAACAATGCATCTTTTGATTCCATTAGACACTTATGCCTTGGAGTTAGGACATCTTCTGATAAAAAAGTGTCTAACTGCCTAGACATTTCATTTAACCATGTTCTGCCTTTTGACACCACAACATCTGTCCACTCTCTGCTATCTTCTTGTCTCTTGAACATAATCTGCATCAATTTCTGCCTTAAATTGTCCATCATAGTTACAATAGGAAGATGCCTAACTTTCCTGATGTAGTTGTTGAAGGATACACTTAGGTTGTTTGTAATATAATCAGATTTAGCCTCACGCCCAAATTGACTCATTGACCAAATTATGTCATTGTTGTCCACTTGCACTAACCAATTATATGCACCCTCATTAATTTCCCTTATATACTGCATTTTTCTTCCCATATCAGTGGTTGTATAGGCAGAGGCAGCCTCCCACATCAGACTAAGCAACAGAGCACTCTTGAATTTCTTTTGGAAGTTTTGGTAAAAATGTCTAGCACACGCTCTATGTTCACACCTACCAAAGACCTCTCTTACCCCCTCCTCTAAACCTTTGCACATGTCACTTATGACTACCAAACTATTCATGTGACACACTGCCTTTTTTGAGAAGAGTAAGAAACCAGCCTAACTGCTATGACTCTCGGATTCAACTACAGCAAATGCTACAGGAAAAAGTTGGTGATTTCCATCAACCGAAGTTGCAGATAAAAAAATATCCTTGTACTTCCCTTTCAGATGACAACCATCTAGGCCTACAAGAGGTCTACAACCATTCAGAAAATCATCACTGCAGCCCTTTAGACACACAAATAATATGTAGAATGACCCATCTTGAGGTTTGACTTCAAAACTGATTACACTACCAGAGTTGCTCTTGCTCATCTCCCAAACCAAAGATGAGATCAAAGCTTATTGTTGATCTTCACCCCCCGACAAGTTCATTACAATCGCCCTACCACGCCAAACTCTATGGTAAGACAAACTCAAGTGAAATTTCCTTTTCAGTTGGTCAGATATGTTCCTCACAGTGAATCTATCATCTAATGCAAGTCACTCCTTGCATTGATGGACAATCCACTCCCTAGTGGCCATCTTAGAGGCACAGTTATTTACAGATGAGCAAGTATGTGGCAACCTCAAAGTCTTGATTTCAAACACTCTCCCATCATTTAACCTAGAGGCATGAATTCTCCACTGACATTGAACGCCTCTACACATGACTGTGACCATATCTGATTGGCTCTTCAAGTAGGTTATCTCACATTCATTCAAAATGCAGTGGGTTAATAAACACATTCTGAAGGATTTCACATTAGGAAACTTCTTTCCCACATCTATTTCGGAGTTGGACTCCTTCACATCCCAACACTCAGATCTATCATCAAGTGAATTGAAATCAATTTCGTAGTCTCTCTGGTCATCAAATTCAATTGCGTCATTGTCCTCACTTTCATCAAGTCATTAGTATATAGAACATACTCAGAGTATGTACCACTACTTCCACTGGAAACCAAGGTGTCTTCCCTAGGTGTTGTTATGCCCACTACTAGGTTGGGTTCAGAGTGACATGGGAGGGTACCACTCCCCTGGTGTTCACAAACATCTCCCACAAGGGGTTCACAAGGTAGCACAGAGGGTGTAGATAAAGGTTGTGAGCTTACACTCCCCACCACACTAGGCACTCTACGTACTGTAGGAACGTGTGGGTTATGGGTCGGCTATGCTAATCACTTTTAAACTAATTACTTACTTGTTTGATCGATCGAGTTATGCGCAGCGGAATTTAAAATAAAACAAGCAAGTAAAGAATAGAAATATGCAAACCACAATCGACACGGGGGATTTTTATAAAGGTTCGGCACCCCACCCGGGTCCTAGTCCTCTCTTGCAAGCTCCGCTCGGATCACCGAGCTCCGCTCACGACTTCACTAACCACTCCCCGTTCCGGGCCGGGAGAGAACGCCTTTACAATCTTTAAGCACACGAACAACCCTCGCCGAGCTTAGCTCCACCTCTCACAATCCGAGAGAGATGCTTCGGGCTTTCACCGAAACCTTTACTTGACTTTGCAACAACAAACTTGAGTGGGACAATCACTCTCTAAACTTGAGCACACTTGAGAAAGATTGGAATTGATCTTTGTGGAAATTGGAGGCTTGGAGTGTTTGGGATTCTCTCTAATGTATTGGACATGTAGTGTGAGAGTTGTGTTAAAAATGTGTTTTACAACTCTATTTATAATAATTAGAGAGAATATAGTCATTGGGGTTGATTGGGTATGAGTTGGTGTAAGATACACAAAACAGAAACCTGCATGACTCAATTCTGCCTAAAAACGGTCGACCGAAACGGATATGTCGTTCGACCGTTTGGTCAAAATTCAGCTTTGACTTAAGTTCACTTAAGTTAACGGTCGAACGGGCTCAGGGGATAAGTCGACCGAATAATTCCAGGCACTTCTGGGAAACCAAATTGTGTTGGTTCGGTCGACCGCTAGGAAAGTTTCGGTCGACTGGATGTTTGTTAATTTTGGGGTATTTGGGAATAATACAAATACGACCGTTGGGTATAATACGACAAAACAAACGGTCATGTGACACGTGTGAACGGTCGAACAAAAAGGTTTAAACGGTCGACCGTTTTGGTCCAGGCAGTTCAAGTTTTGTTTAGGTGTTTTCCGGTTCTAGTTTGGATGATCTATTGAAGTCCAAATTATGTGAAATTTTGTTTGTGACTTCTATAGGGAACCTAGTGTGTGGTTAAGTTGATTTTAGCTCAAGTATGCTCAATTTACACAAGTTCCTAAGACTCAAAGAAAATACAAAATACATGTCTTCAAAAGAGCTTGATTATATGTCTTGACTTGATTTCCTTTCTTCCTTGAGTCTTGATCACCTGTAGAGGTTAGCACAAAGCAATATATATGCAATGCAACATGTGTGCCACTCTACATGATCATAATTAAGATTAGGTTGATTAAATCATCAAAACATAGATTAAGGCCAAAAAGCCAACACGTACTGGTTTTGAGCTAGCATCTACTGCTTGTATTTCTTTCTCAACACCTATAGAAGGTTCTATTTCATTCTCAACCCCTACGAAAGCTTCTGATTTCCTGTCATGGGTAGCATAGATGTGAAACTCACTTTGCTGATTGGGGAATTTAAGTGTCTCCTTTATATCTTCATTGTTATTCAAAGGTTTGTAGTCTTTCCTAACTTTGCTTGGAATCATATAATGCACATGCACAACCATTTCAGTGGATGACCACTTCATTACACTGCATATCCAATTCCTTAACAATTCAATCGTCCATTCCTCAACCACAACCAATGATGCTACCTCTTCAAAACTAACAACCGTATCCCTATCCTTGCACTTAACCCATCGACCACCACAATGCAACCTAATTCTCACACTACCTTCTAAATCAGACACATTGCTTGGATAATGAACATGCAAAGCCAAAAAGCATAAAGAAAATGAATTAAATTGGCAGATATGAATTAAAATTACATACAATGTTATGACAGATAAGAAAAATCCATACAGTGTTATGACAAATAACATATGGCACACAAATATGATTTTAGGATTTTGGTTGGCAAGTAATCGAACACAATATTTATAGAACAACTACAAATGCGATTTACAGTCTACTTAGGTTGGGAAGCACAATACGTACAGAATAAAACTACAAACATGCAATCTACAGTCTAAAGCCGACCCGAAACTGAAATCAAAACATCCAAACCAAAACACAACATGTAATTTTCCATATCTCAATTCAGGAAAAAAATCACTAATCGTCTTCGCTTCCCAATCAGTCTGCTTCTTGTGTGTACCATCTTCCACGTCGTCGTCGTGTTCGTCGCTACCTCTGCCCGATCCACTGGTCAGTGTGGTCGCCCTCCAATTTGTGCAAGTAGGAAAATGGGGACAATTACACGGGAGTTTGGAAAGGATGCGAGTTAGGCTTTCTGGACAGTAGGAAAACCCGGGGATTTGGGAAGGAGTCAAGTTAGGGTTTCCGTAAAGTGGGAAAACTCGGGGATTTGGGAAGGGTGGGAGTTAGGGTTTGGGGAACTGAGGAAATCGTGAAGAGAGTTAGGTTTAGTCATGGTCTTAAATTAGTAAAATTTATTTTGCTACAATCATTGTATCCATATTGATTCCAAAGTGATTCCATAATCGATCCAGAGTGATTCGATCCAAAGTGATTCCAACACGGTAATGGTTTAATCATGGTCTTAGACTAGTAAAACTTTTTTTGCTACATCCTAACAAACGGATCACAAACTGATTTGGACGACCGTTAACGACTCATTCACGTCGTCTCTATGGTGTGGGGCTCACAAACGGCCCGGGTGCATTTGCCCACGTCGTATCTATGGAATGACTTCTAGATGTATAGGCGTCAATACCGAAAAAATACGTATATATTGCAAATTTGGACCCACACGGCGTGTTATGCAGCAAAAACCCCTAAATATGAAACACAACACTACAAACCCCCGTAACCTGGGAGAACATGGAGCTTACTTAGCTTAGCTTGACTGCTCAAGGGTCCGTTTCCCAACAAAAACATCTTAATCAAGTAAGAGAGAATTTCACCTCATCTCGTCTCGTATAGAAAAAAACCGATCTCCAACTCCAAACTACAAAACACGATAGTAAGTTAATAGCCACCAATAACAAGACAACAAAGCAACTTCAATCTCCTCCCTCCGGCGAAGCCATGCTCCTCCAACTCCTCCTCTACACCCTCCCCATCCTCGCCGCCGTTCTCCTCCTCCGCCGCAAGTTCTCCTCTCTCCCGCCGGGCCCCACCGGCGTCCCCATCCTTGGGATGCTCCCGTTCCTTTCCCCCCAACTCCACTCTTACCTCGCCTCCCTCGCGTCCATCCACGGCCCCATTTTCCACCTCCCGCTCGGCTTCAAACCGACGATCATCATCTCCTCCCCCGCCCTCGCCGGCGCCGTCCTGACCGATCCCGTGTTCTCCGACCACGACGTCCCCGCCTCCGCCATCCCTCTCACCTACGGCGCCATCGACGTCGCCTGGTCCTCGGGGAACACGTGGCGCCTTCTCCGGAAGATCTGCGTGCGCGACCTCCTCGGGGGACCCACGCTGGAGGGGATGTACGGGTTGAGACGGCGTGGGGTGAGAGGAATGGTGAGAAGACTGAAACATCTAGAAGGTTCGGAGGTGAACTTAACGGAAGAGATTTTCGACATGGTGATGGGGGTGTTGGCGAGCATGCTGTGGGGTGGGAAGGGGGAGGAGGTGGAGTGGGAGGAGGAGTTCCGGGGGTTGATTGAGGAAGTGGTGGAGATGTTGGGGGTTCCCAACGTTTCGGATTTCTTCCCGTTTCTGAGGAGGTTTGATCTGCAAGGGGTGGAGAGGAGGGTTTTGAGGTTGAGAGGGAGGATTGATGCGATTTTCGAGAGGAATATTGAGGGGAGGGTTGAAGGGGAGGGGAAGGATGGGGATTTTGTGGGTGTGTTGGTTAGGATGGAGAGAGTTGGCGGGGATGGGAAGGTCCAGTTTACTAGAGACCATACCAAGGCTTTGCTTCTGGTAATTATATTATTTAAGATCATCTCTTCTCTTTTGTGTTCTAAATTTATGATTGCTTTGTCAGGTTTTCTTGTGTCATGGGAGGGAATATTTAATTAGTTGTTATTATGTTAGTTTTGGTCGTCACTTGTCAGTAGTCAGCATAATGCAGTAAAAAATGGTTCTGTTTCGATTATACTTGTACAGCGGAAGGCAGTATAAAATTTTAGATTACGTTAGGTCAGCTTAATGGGTATGTTCTGATTACAGTTAACAGTTGTATAGCGTAAGGCAATATAAAAGGTCAAGATTACGTCAGCTCATACGGTTCAGTTCCAATTATAGTTGTATAGCATTAGGCAATATGAAATTGGAGAGTACGTTTGCTGAATTTTAGTTGAAACCTTAATTGTTAATGTTGAGAAAATAGTTATAGTATAAGTATTAGTTGATGTACAAGTGTACAGCTAGTATTAGTATCATACCCTTGGTGAATCGTATTAACGGCAAGTACAATTGTAGGACATGGTTACAGCCGGCGTGGACACCACCTCGACCACGCTGGAGTGGGCAATGGCGGAACTGATTCAAAACCCAACCACACTCCGCAAAGCCCAGCAAGAGCTCGACGACGTGGTTGGACCGGACTCCGTGATGGAAGAAAACCACATTTCCAAACTCCCCTACCTTGCTGCCGTTGCAAAGGAAACACTCCGGCTCCACCCCGCCCTTCCCATCCTCCTCCCTCACCGTCCAAACAAACCCGCCACCATCGACAAGTACAAGATTCCACTCAATGCTCGCATCTTGGTGAATGCATGGGCCATCCACAGGGATCCGGCGATGTGGGAGGAGCCACTGGTGTTCCGACCCGACAGGTTTCTGGAGGGAGACGGGTTGAATTTTACTGGGAAAGACTTTCGTTATCTGCCATTTGGGACGGGGAGGAGGATGTGTGCCGGAGTTGGGTTGGCGGAGAGGATGGTCTTGTATGGTTTGGGGTCGTTGCTGCACTCGTTTGATTGGCAGGTGAAGGCGGGCCGGAAGTTGGACATGGAGGAGAAGTTTGGTATAGTGCTTAAGAGGGCGAAGCCGTTGGTAGTGATGCCTACGAGGAGGCTATCCAAAGAGGAGCTCTATGTTTAGAATTGTACCAACGGATCTCTTGTTCACTTCCCCGCGTAGAATATCACTTACTGTGCGGGTGGATTGGTCGAACGCAAATAATAAATACCCAGTGTCCAAGACTCGATCGTGCGCTGAGGTACTTCTAATCTAAAACTGCCTATATAACTATATGTATAGTTGTATACATGCATACAATGTCCAACACTACAATGCTTGGGTCAAATATACTTCAAATGTGGACCTTATTTCGGCTAATTCTTGTTGCTTGTACTTAAGTTTAGTTTGACAGCTACTGCAATCTAATACCAAGGCACATCATCGCAAAAGTTTTACAAATTAGCACCAACTACTTTTGAGTTTCGTCAACCATAACCATAAGCATGGGCGGATGGACTGCTACGACACTACCTTCTACTCTTCTAGCCTTTTAGGGAATCTAACGAAGCTTCCACAATATGGATTAAGATGATCAGTTCCGGATCTAACCCACCAACCCAGTGGCCCAGCAAAAAAAATTATACCACAATATACATCCAACTACTGCAATCAATGGTAGATCTCTACTTTGAGGATCAAAGGATTCACGCATTTAAGACACGAAAACAATATCTTTACCAAAGACGAGAAAAATGGAATGTACTCTCCTCCCCTCGCACTCACCTTTGTGCCTGCGGGTTAGTCCAGTCGGTTAATTTGAATCGAATCTAAGCTTAATTTTCAAGTTTATTAAAAATGAATTACAATCTAGTTTGGATATGTATTCAAGTAACTCAACCTATTAGAGCGGATTTACTTTTTCCACATAACTAATATAATACACGTGTTCACATTTATGCTCCGCAGGATACAATTCAATACAGATATTAGACCTACAATTTTCTATCGGTTAACATAATTGACCTACTTGAAAAAAAAACAAATAAAAGTTTTGTTCTAATATTTAATTTTAGTTGTTACATTTACCGATCAAAAAATTTAGTTGTTATATTTATACTCCTTTTTTGAAGAAAAAAACTCTACTAGATTAACAAATTTAGGATATCAAATGAAAAATAAAACTTAGACTGATCCAAACTGAAATAAAGTCATTTTCTTTCCGCTTGAATTTTCTTAACTAAAATTGATTTGGTTTGGGTTTCTACAAGCCCAAAATCCTAACAAACTCGCACGTTCCGACTTTCCACCCTTATCTATACAAGGTGTGTTCTGTCGGTATGAGTTTTTTTTCATATTCAAAGGGAATTGTTAAAGGCCGCTTGAGTTTCACTAAAATTGTTTGTCTCAATTACTCTTTTGCCCTTCACAATCTATTTAAAACACATTTCGTCTCGTAACCCCCCCCCCCCCAATCCACGGGGGAGGGGGGTCAACCTTGGACACCCTGTTGTTTTTGCTTTTCGTATGATGTATTATTTCAAATTATTTCATGTTTCATTGCAAGATTTCGGTGGTGACGGGTGGAAAAAAATCATAAACGTAAATAAACATGTAAACGAATCAATATCCGGAGTACAATAATAGAGTGTCGGAAAAAAAAATGTATGCAAAGTGCGCTCCCTCTGTTCGCTCCCTATCGTCCCCTGCAGGGGCTGCTGCTCCCTGCTACCCCCGCATTCTTACTCTGATTTTATTTTACATGGTTATTTTTGTTGTAGTATGAAAAGATAAGAGCTTATTGGGAGCAAAAATAAATAAAAAATAAAAGAATGACAAAATAGTAATTGACACAAACGATTTAAGTAATTCACGGACGACGTTTAACAGTCTAGTATTTAAATGATACTTATTCCAACAAGTGACACATATCATCTGTAAAATGTAATTACTTTAAAAAAATAAGTACAATTCGTAAGATACTGTAACTTACATTGAAAACAAAACCAATCAACTATGGTTTGCGGATCTCAAGGGCTATCCATACCTAGAGAGTTATACTTCGCGGTTATACCTCATTGCACATAGGCCTGACAATTTGACACGAAAACACGACACGAAAAAATCGTGTTTGGGTCAGGAATTTTCGTGTCGTGTTCGTGTACCATAAATTAGACACGAAAATTTTTCGTGTCTTGAATTCGTGTACACGAAAATACCCAAATATACACGATAATATAATTTTGACTACGATTAGGAACAAAAATAGATGTTGTCTCACTGGTAAGGTGACTCATCTTCCTTGAGAGATCTCTGGTTCCAGCCTCCAAGGCAATAGTTTTACTTTAAAAAAAATTATTCCACAAAAAATTTGGGGCAGCAAGATTCGAACCTGGTCGACAATAACTGACAACATGCAGACAACCACTGCAACAGCCTACCTTATTGTCAATTTAGTGTTTTCTTTATATATACCATACGTAAAACGAGTTGTGAGGACTTTTAGTCCCACGTCGGATAACTTTGGATTTACCCACTCTTTCCCAACTATAAAAACTCCGCACAGGAGATCTATCAAGTTCACTCCTTGACCATGGTTGCATTTCTTCAAGATGGTGAACAAATATTGTTCTTTCGTGGAGAAATTTATCAAATGAAATTTTGTAACACAAAATTAATACTTGGTTTTTATAATCTAATAAAAATGTCGTGTACTTTCGTTTCGTGTTTTACACGAAACTAAGTTGGTCGTGTTTGTGTATAAATATTTGGTACACAGATTTATTTCGTGCTGTGTTCATGTATGGTCGACTAATATATACAAAAGTATATGACACAGACCTAATTGCACGTCATCAATTGATCAACTGCCGGCCTAAGACAAACCATTCCACAACCCACCTAAGAACTCATCTAAAGGCGTAACCACCAGAATACCCGAATTCAACTTCAAGCTACAGCTCATAGAAACCGATCTAACTGTAACATCAAAAGCAATCCAAAACAGCAGTCACAATCAATGCCAGGGACAAAGAACATGACAGTGAAGACTATGTAAACCACATACGATACATACAGGCATACAGCTCACCTGTGTATCTCTGCTCTATCTGTGGGTAAAAGCGCTTCCACAAGACAATCACAACAACTAATTATTAATTACCAACTCCAAAAAAAATTACATGGATTAAAATAATAAGGTTTGTCCAATTGTCCCAGAGGCACAGCTAATCCAAGTGACCTTGTTCATCTGGAGTAACGAACACAAGTACACAACCCCATTGTCCACTGTTTCTGATTAGTAGTTGAAGCACAAGGCAAAACGCCAAAACCCCACTAGGCCACTCTGCTGAAGCACAATATCAGAATCATTTGAAATCACTCGTGCCCACCTAACTCAAGTACTTGCTATTAATACTTATTAATAGGAAGCTGATGAGTCGAATTCAACCCGTGCTGAACTGCTGATGCACCAACTGAGTGGTTTGACAGTTTCATCTCGAAGAGTAAATTTCAAATAAACAAAATTTGATTGGTTTGAAGGACAAAACTGCACCAACCGAGTGCAGCTAACTCAGTACAAAGAGAGTCTTTGAGATTGTTAAGACTTAAGACCAATAATTGAATCTAAACAGTCTTATTCGCATGTTAGAGATTTAAAATAATTAAAAGGAACATTAGATGCCCAAACAAGTTGGGAAACAAGAGCTTTCATTCGAACACCTCTATTCGAACACCTCTTTCGAATAAATCAATGCTACATACTACGACAAAAAGGCAGACAATTGTAAGAAAATAATTTATAGAATGCTCATGCCCTGATCAGGAATGCAAGGTCCAGCAAGGAAATGAGTACAAATTGGTGAAAGAGAAGTAGCTAATAGTAGCTAATCTACAAGAATCAGACATCAAATTATGCTATTAAGATGATTGACACATATTTTGCCATATCATCTTTGTCTTGCCCATGAACCGCGGCCAAGATTTCTGTTGGAGCCAATGGCATCCGTTTCATTTCGTCCCATGGTGCGTCTAGAATACTCACGATGTGAACCAAGTCCTTGTCCTTCTTCAAGATTTTTCTTTTCCTGCAGATGGTACAGAAAGAAGCATTACGAAACAGGCAAAATAAATAAATAGAGATGTTATTAAGTTTCTTAGATTGTAGATGGTAAGCATACTTCACGATATAGAAATTCATCCATCTCGAACATGTGGATGACATGCCCCATTTTAGGCCGCTTTCGTGCATCTGGATCAACACAACGAAGGGCCACTAGAAGAGCTCGTTTGAGTGCTTTAGGAGAAGGCCTTTCAGGGATCTTCGGATCCAGTACTTCTTCGGATCTTCGATCACCAACCATTATCTTCAGCCACTCGACCAAATGTACCTTGACGAATGAAAATAAGAGCATAAACAATATGTTGTAATGGAAGCTCAGAAACAAAATCAGACATGCCAACATATCTACCTCGTCTTGGGGTCTGTTGTAATCAACAGGTTCTCTGCCGCTAATTATCTCCATAATAAGTACTCCAAAACTATAAACATCACTTCTTTCATTAAGCATTCCTGTGCTAGCATATTCTGGAGCTACATAACTGCAGCAATCAAGAAATGGAATTAGTTTTTTTCAGGCAATAAAAGTATGAGACGGACGTCGGAGCAATTGGAAACTTACCCAAATGTGCCCATAACTCGAGTTGTTACGTGATTCGTCTCAGAGCACAAGAGTTTTGCAAGTCCAAAGTCCGAAACTTTAGAATTCCACTGTCGGTCAATAAGAATGTTGCTAGATTTCACATCCCTATGGACAACTTTCGGCTCAAGCCCTTCGTGAAGATAAGCCAAACTGAAAGATAAACATGGAATCTTGATACAATGATGCTTGGTGAAATTAAATAGATGTATGCTGACAAGGAAGAAAAGGATATCATACCCTTTGGCTGTTCCAAGTATGATGTTCATTCTGATCTCCCAAGTTATGGGGCTAATTTCTCCTACATCTCCGTGAAGCCATTGATCTAGGTTGCCATTGTCGACATATTCGTACACAAGCATCCTAGTGCATAATGGAAAGAAATAGGTCAGCTGGGGATGATGGACAATGTATTCTTGGAGGGAAAAAATAGAAATATAAGAAGATATAAACATAAAAAGCTTACCTATACTCCCCTTCAACACAATAACCGAGAAGCCGGACGAGGTTTTTGTGCCTAACCCGACCGATTACTTCAACCTCCACTTTGAATTCCCTCTCAGCTTGCCCCCTAGTTGTATATCGCAAATTAGTAAACTAGTCAGTGAGCAATGATTAGATAAATATAAAATACTTCATAGCACCATTCGAGAAGATGGAACTTTCTTTGAGATAGATACTGGAAAAAAATGATTGATAGGAAAAGGTCATCCACATAAGACAGTAATCACTTCCATCCTGAAAAGGTTTACAAAGCAACCGACACAAGGCATGCTTAGTGGTGGGTGAGTAAAGCAAAAGGCTAATGTTTGTTTATAATCAGTTGCAAGTTTTAAAGCATGGAAAAGAAAATAAAAGACATGAGACCACTTGTATTATTTTCATGCAAAATTAGGCAAAGGTAAAAAGGGATAATGACAGGTCAAGTGGAGAATAAAGCATGAAATACAAAAAAGGGTTACGACAGTTCTCATAAGTAAGATGAAGGGAAGTGGCAAAAATTGACTTAATGAAGAGCAAATTTAATAAGAGATGATAACAAATATCCTTTTTGGTCTTCAAGCACACTACTACAAAATCCTTGAAGCTGCAAATTGCCACATGACTAATAAATTTTAGGCACAAAAAGGAAACATAACTTGCTAATCACGAGCATAACTTTACATTACTGAGTGATTTACATGATAAAATACCAAAAAAAAGTTTAGAAAATTAGTCTACGAAAAGAATTACACTTCGATCATTGAATCTAATCTCCCCACTCTGTAAACAGGAAACAACAAAAGTAAGCAGTTGCAACTTGCAACTCGAAAATCAGATCTAAGCAACAACAAAAAAAATCAAGTTTAGAACAAATCACCAAGAAGGAAAAGTCACCATGCATGAGCATGACTATAGAAAAACAATTCACATTTGCAGACAACTCTCAACAAGGAAATCACACCGTTCAAGTAACTATTAAGAACAAATTCTCCTAAAACTTCTTTTTTCGATAAATTAATTATATTACCTGTTATTCAGCAAATTCTTAACCGCAACAACGGTATTATCTGCGAGCACGCCTCTGTACACAATACCGTACCCACCCTCTCCGATCACATTCTCCGGTGAAAGTCCACCAGTAGCCTCCTCCAGCTCTCTTAAAGTGTACCAATGCCCCCACCCCAAATGAGACACCTCCGGAGGCCCTGCACCTCTCGAACTCCCTTCTCCACCGGACCGGTGGCTCTCCCCGCTCATCCCCCCGGAAGAGCCACCCTTCATGTTATTACTATGTGGTCCCAAATAATCCCCAAACACAACTCTATGATCCGGCTTCCCGATATCAATCTGGATCTCAGCAACTGGCGGCGGGGGGACAACAGCCGCCGCAGACGCAACTTGCCGCCTGTTCTGCTCCGACAGTGCGACTTCGGAGATCTCTTTGGAAATAGGAGGAGTTGGGTCGGTGGAGGACAGGTTTTTTTTTAGCGGAATGGTGGACTTCCGGCGAGAAGTGAGGCAAAGAGAGATAACGAAAAGGAGAAGCACGACGAAGGCGCCGGAACAGATTCCGATCACCACCCATAGCTTTAAACCGAAGATGGACGTTGGTTTTGCTAATTCCTCGTTCAGGAAATTTCCACTAAAAATCCACATCTTTTCAAACAAGTACTAATAACCATATAATCGCTCCTTTCAGATCGAGCCGTTAGGGTTCTTAACTTTGCTTCTCCAATCTACAAATCCATCGGAGTCCACTTCGATTTTGAGTTCCAAAACTGCAAAATCCCTCCTTTCCTCCTCAAATCCACTTCATGCTGCGAACCCACTTCGATTTCGCCCTCCGAATCCGTCAAAATCCGTATTTTACTACAATGTCAACTTCCAAAAGCGAAAAAATAAAATAAAAACCCTTCTTTTTCCACTCCAATCTCCGAACCCACTTCGAATTCGTCCCCCCAAACCATAAAAATCCCACCTTTCCTCCTCTAATCCACGCAAAACCCAAAACCCACCTCGATTTCGGCCCTCTAAACCACAAGAAACCTTACTTTCGTCGTCAACACTCCTCTATCTTCTTCTGAATCCAAAAAAGTGAGATTAGATCTGAGACAAGCGCTTCTTTTTGGTTACGACCACTTGTATGGGACAGAGAGAAAGAAGATGAGAAAAGAGAGAGGTGGAGAGGAGGAGGAGAAGGTTTTCGTTGGGGAGTGAGTTATTTATTAGTGGGAAAGAAGAGAGAGAGAGAGAGAGAGTAAAGAGGCGGTGGGAATAATGGGGGTGGTCCGGTGGTGGGGAATGGCGTGTGGGTGAGGTGGAGACGAAACTCAACTGTTTATGTTTTGAGCCGTGATAGACGGACGCGCGCGTCACGGACGCGCCTTACGTGGATCTGTACAGCTTAGATATTTTTCTTTGAGTCAGCGTCCAGTCAGCGAAATTTCTCTTTGCGCGTTTTGGTCTTTTTAAAAAATGCCGGTTCTTTAAGTTGAACGATTCATTTCCCAATACACAGATAAGACAGTGTGCAGACCCTAGGACATCGTGCAGTCTCATTATTCGTGCAGAGCCCACACTTATCATAATAAAATATTTGTTTTTAAGTTTTACGTTGGATCAACTTAATTTGTCTAGCTTACTTTATGTGTGTGTGTGCAGTTTACATTATGTGTTTGTCCTGTTTACGTTATGTGTATGTCCGGAATAAGTGTATATTTGCTGTCCGGAATAAGTGTATTTGCAGTCCGGAATAAGTGTATTTGTTGTCCGGTTTAAGAATAAAGTGTGTCCAGAAACGGAACATAAAGTTTGTCCGGAATAAGTTGATTTGTTGTCCGGAATAAGTGTATTTGATGTCCGGAATAAGTGTATTTGCAGTCCGGAATAAGTGTAGTTGTCCAGAATAAGAAGAAAGTGTGTCCAGAAACGGAACAGAAAGTTTGTCCGGAATAAGTGTATTTGCTGTCCGGAATAAGTGTATTTGTTGTCCGGACTAAGTGTATTTGTTGTCCGGTTTAAGAATAAAGTGTGTCCACAAACGGAACATAAAGTTTGTCCGGAATAAGTTGATTTGTTGTCCGGAATAAGTGTATTTGATGTCCGGAATAAGTGTATTTGCAGTCCGGAATAAGTGTAGTTGTCCAGAATAAGAAGAAAGTGTGTCCAGAAACGGAACAGAAAGTTTGTCCGGAATAAGTGTATTTGCTGTCCGGAATAAGTGTATTTGTTGTCCAGTTTAAGAATAAAGTGTGTCCACAAACGGAACATAAAGTTTGTCCGGAATAAGTTGATTTGTTGTCCGGAATAAGTGTATTTGATGTCCGGAATAAGTGTATTTGCAGTCCGGAATAATTGTAGTTGTCCAGAATAAGAAGAAAGTGTGTCCAGAAACGGAACAGAAAGTTTGTCCGGAATAAGTGTATTTGCTGTCCGGAATAAGTGTATTCGTTGTCCGGAATAAGTGTATTTGTTGTCCGGTTTAAGAATAAAGTGTGTCCAGAAACGGAACATAAAGTTTGTCCGGAATAAGTGGATTTGCTGTCCGGAATAAGTGGATTTGCTGTCCGGAATCGGAATAAGTGTATTTGTAGTCCGGAATAAGTGTATTTGCAGTCCGGAATAATATATGGCTTCATTATTGTCGGAATAAACGAATCAATATATGGAATGCAATAATATGATGTCAAAACAAAAAAACTCAACAAACCTCCCACTGTATATTTTACCTCACAAGAATTACGTTTAGGAAAAAAATAGCATCTCAGATTTCCTGTTTATGTAGAAAGTTTGTGGTGCGAAGTCTTCACCACCGGATCGTCACATTCACGATGCTAACGCTGACAAGAACATCGGGAAGTCTTCGCACCGTCTCATTCACGCTGCTTACGTTGTGAAGAATCCTGGGAGTCGGCATGAGGCGTTTCTTCGACATAATATCTTGCTAGAAATGGTGATTTATTCTGGAGAGAAAGAATGAAGAAGAAAGAAAGAGTGTCATCATATTTGTATTTGGGTGGAGAGAGAGAACGTGCTGAGTTGAAACACATTTAATGTGATTTGAGTGGACATCAGGAAGAAAAAACAAAAAAATATTCATGCTTTGGCCACGTAAGGGCTGACATGGATATCCACGTAGAGCGCGTCCGTGACGCCCTGCGTTCAACAAACATTTCCCTTATGTTTTTTGTTCGTGTTTTGGATTTGTCTCTTTTTTTCTGGGTTCGAGCGAGTTGCTGAATTCCGTGCAGGAGGAGAGGGGATGGACTCGATTGGAGGGTTGTGTGTCTCGGAATTGTTTGCCGTTGCGAGTTCGAATTTTAAAATTACTGCCGTATTTCGTTTGGTGTCGTGGAAAACTGGAAATAGATAATGACTTTGCGTTTGGGGATTTATTTTGGAAAATAAAATGAGTGGTGTCTATTTTTCGTAGATGGTTGTTTTGAAATATAATTTTCCACTAGTTAACGAAATTAGTCTTGTTTTAGTAATATTTACTTCTTTAAGAATTTCTATGTATCTACTTTGAATTTGTTGATTATTTGAAGCTTTGTTTATAGGAATTGAATTAATGGTTATCTTCTACTTGTTGTGGAGTTTACTTTTTAGTTTGCTTTGTTCGACTGCTGTTTAGTGTCACATAAGATACTTTTGAGTTTTGTCGATGTCTGCGTTTTGATAATTTATCTTGTTTTTTTGGATAAAGATGCTAAACTATCTTTGTCAATTTGGAGAAAGTGTCAATAATTGCCATTTAGTTACAACTGTTTTGTACCTTTTTGTGTCAAATATAATATGAATTAAAGAATGTTGTTATCTTCCAACAACGACAAGTTGAAACGCTGATTTCTGCCGTTTCTTTATTTACCCATCGTGGTTGTTGCTTCCGCATAATTAGTAATTATATATTCATGAAAATAAAGTGTTATTTATATCTAATTAAAACAAGTGAAATGAGATTTTGTTGCCTAACATAATACTTAATTTATGATTATTTTTTTGTTTTGAGGAAGTACTCAAAATTGAATTTAATTGTAACATGAGAATTGATAAACAAGACGGTAGAAGAATGTGGAGCTTAATTAAATGCTTGATGGATTAGTTATATCTAACCACTTCGTGATCTACCGAAATGGGTGGCCACAGTCCTTTGTCATTAACACAAGCACCGTAGGATATTATTTCCTTCTAAACTGCACTCCATTTTGGAACCAACTAAACTACAAGTTTACAATCTCTAACGATGAAACAAAAAAAATCAAATATCTCGTGAAGCAGACGCTAGAGCATATTTACGTTATAACTTAACATGCGAGTGGTAAGAAAGGAGCCCATTTTATGATTGAATAATTTATTCTCCATGACGGATCAAACTTTTTTACGTTGAACGAAGGTTGTATATATATTATACTCGATCTTGGTTTATTTCGAGATGATTTGAAATTAGAGGAGGGGTCCTCCTTTAATTTTTATTGGCACACGGTTTGCGTTTGATGATAAAATTAAAATTAAATTTTAAATTAAAAATCTGAATCGGACATAAGTAGATTACGAACGTTGAAAATCATAAAAATCAGTAATTATTTCATATAAAATCTAGAATTCAGGTTTTTTCAATTTTATACTTCTAAAATATTATGTAAGACGTATTTCAAAATTTATGATTTTCGATGTCTTTAATCTACATACGTCGTACATCAAGATATTCAGCTTAATTTTCAATTTTAAATTTAAATTTGATTTTATCGTCAAATGTAACTGTGTATTAACAAAATTTAAAGATAGTTGATCATTTCTCTTGAAATTATTTGTTTGTGTTTATCCGATTGTTCAGTCCTAACATCACAATTTTAGAGTTCCATTTCTTCTCTTGTCTACACAAGACGAATAAATGTGATTAAAGTCTTCACCAACTTCCATCGACCAAACAAACTGAAAGTGTAAAACAAGCAAATGTTTTCTGTCGAACGTTTGACGTCGAAAAAAAAACTAATCATCAACCATTCGCGTAGAAGATTCTGTTTGGATTATGGCCGGGTGGCATTCGAGGTTTCCTTGTTCACTCGATCTGTTTCATTCACATGTTGGATAAGTCAAGTTTAATCCACTGGTCATTGTTTAATTCTTCTTATATAATATCCAACAAAACTTCACATTCAAGCCTCGTCTATTCAAGTAGGGCCATTTGAATTAAAAAGATTGGGCACACTTATCGTGGGTAAAGAAAATGATGTTATATGAGTGTTATTTGATTCATTATCTCTGTCGGTTCATACTTGAGATTTGGTTAAATTAGAGTTCTCAGTTGTGTTAAGTCAAACCTGAAAAATCGGACAGCCCTGTGATACTTACAGAAGAAATCGATTCTAGATCTGTACCCTGTAGGAATGCAAATCCACTGTTTATTATAATAAATAAATCATATGATTCGGTGATAGTATGTGTAGCTCTTACATTCATAATTGTCTTGCATGTTATAAGTTTCGACGGACTTTGTTTCCACTTATCAATCATCGGTTTACACAACACAAACGACAGTATATTTTAATACTTAATATATATCATATATGTAATATACGACGAGAATAGATATTAATCAATGTTACTATTAAAAATACTGAAAATTAAAGTAATACCATAATAATGTTTGTATGAAAATATTATAAGAGTATTACATACATAAATACATATATAAATATCAAGTAATAATATTCATTTCATAATTAGATACACATCAGATGTGCTATATCCAAATCCTCTCGGTGAATTTATGGACGTCTAGTACCAGATGCAAAATGAATACAAACATGGAAAATTCTTGAACTTCGAGCATCGGTTGACACTCCTATTTTCATGAACTTCATGACACGATTAAAAATTTCAAGGTAGTGGGTTGGGCTGGTTTTAGTTAATGGAAAGGATAACACGGCTCAAAGCCCAACGATTAAGAACAGTTATATATACGTTGTTGTAGTTTATCTTGAATATGTAATTAAAATATTTGCAGGATAAAACAGATATTCGGTCGACCGAACTCCTTTCGGTCGACCGGACGTGTGTTCTGATTTGTCCAGTCAAAGTGTCTGTCGTTTTTCGATCGACCGGGCACACACTCGGAGTTGGGCAAAAATGTCTGTCGTTTTTCGGTCGATCGATAGGAGTTCTTCAGTCGACCAGGCACACACGAGGAAACTGGGCAAAAGTGTCTGTCGTTTTTCGGTCGACCGAAACTTAAGTGATTCGGTCGACCGAGTATGCACTCGAACAATCAGGAAAGTGCATGTTATTTTTCGGTCAACTGGAACTTAAGCTTCGATCGACCGAGGAAGCCCTGGATTGTGATACGATTTGAAGTTCGGTTGACCGAAGCACCCGTTCGGTCGACCGTTTGACCCAGTTTCGCCAACGTTTTGCACTTTTCTCCACGCGATTTTGGTACAATTAATAATTGTTTTGGCCTACTATATAAATGCAATTTCGTCCCCCTTTGTCTTAGAATAATTTCTATTGTCTACTTTGCATTCTTGAGAGAAAAAAGAGAGAGCATCATTGTGGATTCGGTGTGAGCAAATTTAACCGGATATTCTCACTGGTTGTTCATGTGTCCTGTAAGCCTATCTTTGTAATTCGTTTTCTCTATAGTAGATTGAGATTGTGTCGTCTGTGGTTTTTCCCGTATTGAGTTTTCACGTTAAATCTTACGTGTGTTTGTGTGGTTTGGTGTTTGTGGATTTGCAATTGTGGTTTATTTCTCCGTTAGATTTGCTATTTTTGATTCCGCTGCGTATTTAGGATTGATTTTAGGAATATTTTTCAAAATAATTTTTTTTTAATTTGTTTCCAAAATAAACCTCCTTGGAAAGTATTTTCCACACTAGACCCGATGCCACCACGTCGCGACACGTGGTGGCGGCGGGTTTTGTTTTTTTTGTATACACTCGGCGTTTCAAACGCCTAGTTCTGTAATTTTTTTTTGAAAACTCGGCGTTTGAAATGCCGAGTTCTGTATATTTTTTGGAGAACTCGGCGTTTGACTGTAAAAAAAATTAGAATAACTCGGAGTGTCAGATGTCGAGTCCTTCGTAACACAACTCGATGTTTAAGACACAGAGTTCTACATAGTTGGAACACTTGGAAAAAAAATTGCACCCCTTAGGAGGGTGCGGAGCTTGTTTGGATGCCTAATCGAGCTCGACAATGAAGAGCTGAGTTTAAAAAAAAAACTTACCCACCCACCCCAGAATAAGAATTCATTTCACCATACAAAACTCTCACGACAACATCCAACAAACTCATCCTCGTCCCCATCCTCATCCCCAAACTCATCCCCCCATTTTGGTTTACTAAAGGTAAGGTGAGTTATTCTTAAATCAACTTCGTTTTTTCCAATACGTGTTCGCATAGTCCAAACATGTGTGCTACTACGTAACCTTATTCGAAAACATATGCCAAATGTGAAGAATGAGAACACACTAAAGACTAGAGGGAAGAAGAAGATGGTTGTTGACTTAACTTCTTCTGTGTGTAGTCACCTTAACCACCTTAATGAGATAATATGATGCGCTAATTTGGTTACATAAAAGTCTTAAGTTGGGGTGTCAAAATGGGAGACATTTTGCCACTCCAGCCTCCATCCATTGGTCATTTTTTGTAAATTACTTTATTTTTTATATTAATTAGTATTGCTTAATATATTTTTATAGAACTTGACATCTTTATTGTCGAGTTCGATTAGGCATCCGAAAAGGCTCCGCACCCTCCTAAGGGGTGCAAAATATTTTCCAAGTGTTCGAATTATGTAGAACTCTGTATCTTAAACATCGAGTTGTGTTACGAAGGACTCGGCATTCGACACTCCGAGTTATTCTATTTTTTTTACAGAACTCGATGTTTCAAACGTCGAGTTCTTCAAAACAAATTTTTACAGAACTCGACGTTTGAAACGTCGAGTTCTCAATAAAAAAATACAGAACTTGGTGTTTGGAACGCTGAGTTCTGTATGCACTGAAAAACAAAATCCGCCGCCACCACGTGTCGCGACGTGTTAGCAACGATACTTTCCATATATATTTATTTTAGATTTTTTCTTTTAAAATAATTTTATTTTGAACAATTTTCATTGATTTTATTCCCAAACATACGTAATAAAAGAAAACAAGGGAAAAGAAAGACGAGGGAAGGAGAAGAAGACCAGAGGAAGACGCGATGAGACCCCTCCCGCCTTCTGCCACGAGAGGACCCATAAAATTCAGGATGTACGTTTGTTTTTACTCAATTATTTTTGTTACTAATATTATTATGATCATTATTAATATTAATTATTTGGGGGGGGGGGGGGGGGATTGTTGGTTAGGCCGACGAGCGAGAATCTGGTGCCGATCCGCGTGGACATCGAAGCGGAGGGGCGCCGGTTCAAGGACGCCTTCAGTTGGAACCCGAAGGAGGCCGAGTCGGAAGTCGTGAGTTTCGCGAAGAGGACCGTCAAAGACCTCAAACTCCCTCCCACCTTCATCTCGCAGATCGCGCACGCAATACAGTCCCAACTTGCGGACTTCCGCTCCTTCCAAGGCCAGGACATGCACGCCAAGGAGAAGATTGTTCCCATCAAGGTATCTTTCTCCCAACTTCACTGCGTCTTTAACTTTCTTAAGAAAGTTAAGGAACTAGACTCCACTTAGAAGTTTGCAGGAAAACTTAAAAGTTCTGGAACTTTACTGTGTCTTTAACGTTCTTTTAGGGTGTGATTGGTTTGCTTCAAAACCTTAGGGTGTGATTAGTACTTGGGAAAACTTTTAGGTAGTAGGGAATTTGACTTCTAAAATGACTTCTGCCATGTTGGTAGCATGAAGAACTTCAAAGTTTGTAAGTCACGTTCCAATTCCATGAAGTAGACTCCTGAGCGATTGGTTTGCAAGAAAATTTAGAAGTTTTGGAACTTGAAGTGTTATGAATTTCGGAATTTCCAAAAGTTCTACTAGATAGGAGTTGCCTCATTTCTACCCCAAACCAAAGGAAGTCTAGTTCTCTTGATTTTATCTGGAAAAAAGTCCATTCCTGTTATGTTAGAAAACTGAATGATTTTTCTTCACTTTGTCATATAATACATAATTGTACCATCACTAGAAACTGAAGTTCTGGGAAGCAGTGTTCTAGGAACTAGAACTCGAGTTCTATCTTTTCTCCAGTTCTTGCAAATCAATCCCACCTTTAACCAGTTAATTCTTTTCTTGCTTGCAGCTTGATCTCCGGGTCAACACAACCGTTGTTCGGGACCACTTCTTGTGGGTGGGTATAGTTCCTTCCCTTCCTTTCTTTTCCAACATGTTCCTCCATTGACTACATATGTGTTGTCTCTTAGGATGTAAGCAATCTGGACAGTGATCCTGAAGAATTCGCTAAATCGTTTTGCAGTGATATGAATATTGCAGACCCAGAAGTTGGAGTAAGTCGATACGTTTTGTTTCTTTCGAGCATTTTGTTTTTATTTAGACTAGTTGTTGGCACACTAAGAAATATTTTGATATGAAGATAAATTTGGAAAAGAAAATCATACGTGCTATGGAATTAAATAAAGGTAAGTAAACAAACAAAAAAACGATACCCAAATTTTCAATAGAATGATATAGGTTTATGGGATGAGAAATATTATGCAAGGAAATTGGAGGGCCAAACTAAAATTCAAACACTAACTTGCTAGTGTTCCTACATGATAACACATAGCATAAGCAATACTATTGGCATGGTGTGGTTGAGTCAGAACACTACGGAGGTGTAAAAGTCTTAAATTCTTGCGCTTGGAACTGGGGAATAGAGATTCAAGTTGTATGGCTTCACCTAAACTTGAAATTTACATAGATCTGTTTTACATTGTAGAGACATGCATATAGGTATTTATATATTCCATGAAATCTCTAATTCCAATGGAAAGCATTAGATATGTGTGCATTTCTTCACTTTTTATGACACAAGGAGTCCTTAACGGTATCAAATCAAGATGCTTGTATTTTCTAACTTAATCAAGATGCATGTATCTTCTAACTATGATTAGATGCCTTCTCATTCATGACCATATATTTTATGATGTGAATACATGTGTTGATCACTTTGAAAGCTAGAGCAAAAATGAAGGTTCATATGGTACAACAACAACAAAGCCTTTAATCCTAAACTAGTTGAGGTAGACTAGAAATGAAATCAAAAGAATCACGGTTCAGACACGTGAATAGTCTTCTTCCATGCGCTCTCATTCAACATCAAATCCCTGGGAATATTCCAATCTTGTAGGTATCTTTTAACCGTTTTTTCCCAAGTTAATTTTGGTCTGCCTTTTTTTATGTCTTCATCACGGCTCAACACTCTCCTTCTAACCGGTGTCTCCATAGGTTTTCTTTGTACATGTCCAAGTCATCTCAGCCTATGTTGTATAAG
Organism: Triglochin maritima; assembly: GCA_963682175.1. NCBI lineage: Eukaryota > Viridiplantae > Streptophyta > Magnoliopsida > Alismatales > Juncaginaceae > Triglochin > Triglochin maritima. The sequence goes on from OY821775.1 coordinate 6,203,476, forward strand.
TTTTTCTTCTATTGAGGCAACACCAACTCTCTCGCTTATTTCTTCATTTCTAATCTGATCCATATGTGCATGTCCATACATTCACAAGGTTCATATAGTACATACTGGTTTAATAAGTAGATATGGCTCATTGAACTCATTGTAGCAATTGAACAAACAAGTTAAATGCATGGATTGATAATAGAAATTAGAACAAAAATTACCAAGTTCTTCGCAACTTAACAACACACCAAGAAAACATTGAAGTTTGTTGCTCCTTTGTATCTCCAGTAAGACATCGCAGGAGATTGAAGACAATGCCAACGGTGGTAGAGACTGGTGGTTGCAAATTTAGTGGAGGTGTAAAGTCTCTTAGGTTTGGGAAATAAATATTGCCGGGAAGAGGATAACCATTTGGTTGGATGATGTACAAGAACTTATAACATGTGCCCCAAGAGAGATGAAATGGTGAAGAAGTGTTATTTTTTTATTTTTTTTAGTGTTGTACGCAAGGACGGTGGTAGTTTTTTTGGGTTGAAAATGGTGGGAAAATGAGGCCACATTCTCTCTTTGATAAGAGGAGAGATACATGGAACCATGATTCTCTCTTTGATAAGAGGAGAGATACATGAGAACCATGATCGTATGTTTCTACTTCAAAAATATATATCTCATACCTCTTTAGTGATTATATATTTCTACTTCAAAAATATATATCTCATACCTCTTTTGGAGCCCTTCAAGTTTATGTACTTTTTTCAGACCTTTTGGCACGTAAATACTAACTAGATTATTTCCTCTTATTTTTTATCGAGAAAATGATCCCCTTTGTTCCTGATTTCTTGTTATAAATATCTTCTGCAGCCAGCGATTGCTGTAGCCATCAGAGAACAACTGTATGAGGTCAGAGCATTTCCTAATTTATGAAATCAATATTTCTTTCAAACTGCAGGAAGTATGTCGTGATTTACAGCCTACTTGATTTGCTGGCATGCTTTGTACATCGCCTTTCTATGCAAGTTTTCTGCGTTTAAGATTTATTTTATGTTTTCTGACTTGTTTCCACATCGACTATTCATTTGTCTGATATATGTTAGTTCAACTATTGTGTTTGAAATTGAATTTTTATCTCTTTATAATATGCCTATCATTTGGTTGGGATTTCATAATTTGAGATTTGATATTTATTGAGGAAGATGAACATTTGGCCAAGTACAAAAAAATCCATTTTCACGGACCTTCATATATTATTATGTTGTTACACATTCATGCGCAAAATAGGTGGACGCCGCATGCAAGTCATAATGAAGTTACTCGTGATATTTTTTCCTCTAGCAGTACTTCATTTGATGCTGAAAATATTTTGTCGTGTTGATACCCTTTTTGGTTTTTTGAATGCAATCGAAGTTGTAGCATAAGGGCAAGAATTAAAGGGTACATCGGAAATAATTGCTGAGTTACTTAAAACATTAAAAGGATGGTGCTTGTGTTCGCTGTGTGTGTACTGGCATGTCCTCTGTCTCCTTAGATTATATAATAACAAGCATATTTTGGTGATACGAATATGAGAAATAACTATTTAAAGTTGTGAGAACAATAAAGCTTAACCTCATGGAAATGTTGGTACCTGCATTGTATGTCTTGTGCAAGTGGCTTGGTCTGTTTATTTTCATGTATTTTTTTTCAATACTCTATTTCAAAGATCATCCTTTGGCTTCACCGCAAAGCTTCATTTTCTTTAAGGTGGCTGTTCAAAATGTTGCATCTGCTAAAGAATATAGGATGGGGAGAAAAGGGCGAAGAGGCTATGATCATATGGCAAACAGGTCTATTTCTATTATCTTGCTTGGTGTCAATGTTTCACTTTTTGTAGAATGTTGCATATCAGAGTAATGACAAAGTCAAACTCTTTATCCAATAGAGGAAACAATGCTTTGGACTTGTTCAAGTTGTTTGGTGGCAAAGGGAGCATCATTCGGTGAGGTTCTCTTATTATGTTTATTTTATTGATGTGGATTTATCCTTATTTAGGTGTTACTTAAATGATTCAATAAATTATGTTCCGTGTTTGGGCCAAACTGAGTTTTATGAAAGACGGATGTTATAAGTAGTATTAGTGGAATTATAAAAGTAAAGAACCATGCAACAGAGCTTGATGGAATCTGGTGCAATGACATCATCCAACATTAGCATAAGTTACCACTTACCAACTTCCATGTCACGGTTCTGCTTCCCTCTTTCCATAGGTCACTAGGTGCTTATACACGTAAGACAAATTTCAGATCACTAAGTGGTCCATTACCAACCTTCAAAGTGACCCTCAAGAACTTTTGACAAGCCTTTTCTATGTTATATGATTTAGTTGTTATCTCAATAGTTTTCTATTCCCTTAAGGCTTGATATAAGGTGGGCATACAATCATAAATTTATGGTGTTACTGCAATCCACAGCAAGTGAAAAATTGCCCAATTTTAGTAGGCTAAGATTTGGTGGTCGTTCAAAGTTCTTTTTGCGTGGTGCTACAAAATGTATACATGGACCAACGAATAACGGCTGAATCGTGAGATTTGCGTGCATTCTGTGTTCTTGTGATTGAGCAACTCCTAAATTCCATGCCTCAGGAAGAGGAAGGAGTGGGACTTGTACGATCCTACTGTTGATATATTGTCAAATGAAGAAGTTATGGCCCTTGATGCGAGAGAAGAACAAAATGCTCGGTTAGTGTGATTTGATTTTCTTCATGCATGTAAACCTGTAGTTGGGTCTCAATTTAATTTTGTTAAGATCATGTTTCACTAGTTCTTAAATTAAGATTTGTTTATGTTTGTGTAGGATGAAGAGAAAGGTCGAGGAAAAGGATGAAAGTCCTCAAGGACGGTTTATGAAAGTCTGAGTCCTGGTGTTTGCTTTAATCAAATAACCTTAGGTTTTTCATTTTGTACGTAAATGAAGTTCTTTTCCACAGCAAAACATGCGTCTGTGCTGTTTTGAAGTGAATTAGGGCTCATTTTTGTTTTTCTTGTGATGATGAAATTTACCTCGAAAGCTAACACAAAGAAACCTTACCGACCTAATTATTGTCGACTCTTTTACACTGCATACAAAATCGTCATTAACAGCAGTGCATGGATGTCGCAGTCATGTTCATTGCCCTGGTATGGTCACCATGGCTTCATGACTGCACCCAAGAATCATTTCAGATTTTTTTTGGGAATCTACTGCTTGATCGTTTGTTGGTCTTAATGTGCGTAAGGAAAGCAAATATTGGTATTCCCTTTTATTCCAATGCTACTGAAAAAGGGAGTACTTGGTGTCCCAAGTACTATAGAATGAAGAATCCAGCAAGTAAAGGAATTATGAGTTTATGACAATATATATGACGTGGTGGCTCAGATAGTCTGGATCCACAGAAGTGAAAGCCGAGAAGGCAAAACACACAGACCACATATCTAGTTGTGACATCCTCATCCTCTCATCCACGTCATCAAAACAACTTATGCAACCTACAAGGGTCCAAACCAATGCAACCACCACAACATATTTGCTGGTATGTTTTCACAAATAAAGGTAGCACCCCATAGACATTGGTATTTTCACTTCCAAAGGAGCAATAATAATAGGAGAGACAGTAATAGTTTGGTGGTCCGGTGTAGCAAGAAGGACTATTCATCGACTCCCTATGAGATCCTCGGTGTGGATCCCTCTTGCTCCTTCCAACAGCTCAAGGCTGCCTTCCGTTCTAGAGTCTGCACTATTCCCCCTCTTCTTTTTTATCTGTCTGTCTGTCTGTCTGTCTTTCAGCTCTTCTTTTTGTTTGTGGGTTTGATATAAAAGTTGTGCATGTATGCATCCGTTCATATGTATATCAGTTCAGCAAAAGTGCACTTACAGGTAAAGGAATTCCATCCAGATGTGGCCAAACCCGAACAAGACGTGAAGAAATCTGAAGTGATGATCCGACGTGTCATTCATGCTTATCAGGTACTTCCAGCTTACCAATATTAATAGTTATATTTCACCAATTTTTCACATCTATTTTTTTATTGCTCTACTTTTGTGGCACATCTTGTGCATGTAGTTCTTGTTGAAGCACCACACTACGCCACAAGTCTCTCAAAGGTGTACATAAGATAGTATATAACATCCTCTGCTTGTATTCCACTTGCACTCTAGTAGGAAATGCACACAATCATTTTTGTTTGTTTTATTGTTACTGTAGAGAAGCCGTGGATCCGTTTGAAGAACCAGAATGCGAGGCATCTGATGTCTTCGTCAATGAGTTGCTTTGCATTGGCAAAGGTATTTTGTTGTTCTCAGATTAGTTTTTCGCATACTCACAAGCTTGTAGTCAACAGGCAAAATAACCGAATGAAGGCATGTATTTTTCGGTTACTTAATCTGCAGGTTACTTAATCTGCAGTTTGCTCATACTCATGTGTCAAAAGAGCACCTCATGCCTTCTCCTTTACTGCTGAAAATGGTACAGCACGTGCAATTTCTCAAGGTCAGTAAATTGTACCAACACTACCTTATCCTTATGTGTGTCCATCTTGAATAATCTAGTGAATGTTTTCTGTTAATTGTAATTATATATAGGACACGGTGATGATTATGAAGTCCAAATTGCAGCTGGTCAGTGCCCAAGAAAATGCATCCACTATGTAACTCCCACTCAAAGAGCAATCCTGGAAGACCTCCTCAACAGGTCGGCTGCTTGCTTGCTTGCTTCTTTTTTCCGCAGTTAATTATGTATTAATTCCATACATTCCTAATGCTTTCGTGTTGGTTGGATGTTTCAGCATCTTGGAAGCTCCCTATGATCCAGCTGAGATGGCTTTCCTTGATTGTCTCATCAGGAAAGCGACACACCAGAATTACAGGTACCAAAAACCAGCAAAGCCCAAGCCTGAAGGATCGACCGAGTTCGTCGACTGGTACTAGAATGTTACATGGTCGAATCATGTTCCTAGTTAACCAATAAAAAAACGACTTGTCTATCCAAACTCAACTCAAGATGCTCGAAAATCAATTTAAAATGGAACCCAATGTGTAATGTTTCAAACTGTTTGGAGTCCAACTTTGCAAATCAATTGTCAAATTCGTGGTTCTGTACTTTGAGTTTGTAATTTCGATATCCATGATTCAACATTGGCAAAAACAGTCTTGCCTAAAAAGTCTTCAAGCTTTATGTTATTCGACGTTGATTTTGGAAAAAAGTGATTTAGAACTAATCTCAAGAAATGTGGTTATACCTATAATAACAGTTATCCAAAATTGCAGAGTGAACAGATTCGATTTATTTTATCTTTTAATTTGCACTTGTAATTTAAAGTATATTTAGCTCCATTCCAGATACCAATTTAAAACTGTCCCTAACCTATCTACGAGATGTTAGAATAGGCTCTTTGGGATTCAATCTCAATGGTAGATTTCTTGCAAAAGTCATCTTTATCTCTTGTTTTCCACAACTTGGACAAAATCTTCTGTTAAAAGACAAAAAATGGCGTATGACTTTGAGTCCTTACCCAACCAATAAAACAATAATGAAAATGTTTGTTGATCAGTCGATCGGTGTTGGTCATGACTAAAGTCGTCGTCTTGACTCTTGAGGGGTGCGTAATAAAAATCCGACGAGAAAATAAGAGGATTTGTTGGGGAAAAGAAGTCGTTTTCTTATTGGGATACCAACTATGACTCAGAGTGAATTGCACATTTGCACCGTACTTATTTAAATTTTAAACAAACCTCAACTTTCTCTTCGATTTCCAGGAAAAATTAGTTAGAACTCGTGTCATTTCCCTTATCACGTGTTTTTATTATTATTCCAAAACAATCCCTTCTTATTCTAATCTAATTAGCCTTTCATATTATTTCAACTAGAAACAGTAGAGTGGTTATAACTTATAACCCTAAACCGAGATAGTGGTTATTTTGTGAGAGATATCAAAATCCATTTATTTTCTATCCAATTCCGAGTTCTTTGTTTTGAAAGTTTGTCTGTGATGTATGATATATATATAAGTAAGGAGGATCTTAGTAGTAAATTCACATTCATAGGGTTTGATTTTGTAGTCTTCGTTGAGATTTGAGAATATTTGAAGTAACCAATTGAGCTAATTAGAGTTGTTTTTCTTCTCTCTCTGATCCAGATAAAAATATATGAGATATTTAATATCTTTGAAATATGTTTAAACCGAGGATGTTGATTTATGACTCAAGTCCGTCCACGCACGTCAAAAATCATGAATTTGTTAGCATTTTAATATTAAATCAAAGAGATTAGCCTTAATAACATATGCCGTTTTAAAAAAAAAACAAATCAGCGTTCATGCACAACTCAAGTGATAGATAAAGATCTACAAGTTGCATATTTCAAAAAACTTGCATTGTTCATTTGGGTAATTGGGTTTTATAATTCAAATTATTAATAGTATTGAGTTATGTCAACATCTTTATGGGTGATGAATCCTTCCCCAATCATTTCTATTAAATCAACAGAGAGTGTCTTTTTTCTTTCAACTCAAGCTTCGCATGTCCAAAGTTCCAAATTACTTGCAAGAGTAAACGATTAATACGAAGACGACTATTCTTACCTGTGATCCATTGGATAATAAGAGCAAAATCAGCTAAGAAGAGTCAAACAAAACCGTCCCGGACCTTTATGCAAAAGCCCCATCTCGCGCATTACTATTCCATCCCCAACCTTTCATATAATTCCCCCCAATAGCATCATCGGAGGCGCCGATCTGACCACCTCAGCCGTCGATGGCTACCGGAGCCCACAGGAAGACCAGATCGAAAAAATCCATCCCAGAGACCTCGACTCCGATGGGGTCCTCCTCGAGGAAGCCGCAATCCTCCCTCTCCCGGCGATGCCCCGGTGGGGTTTGCTCCGTTCGCGCCGCTCTGCTCGCTGTCCTCTTGCTCCTGGCTCTGACCGTCGCCTGGAGCTTCGTTTCTAGTGATTCGGGACCGGCGACGAAGTTCTATGGCTTCGAAGTCGTCAACGAGTTCGATCACGATCCGAAAGCCTTCACACAGGTGATTTTTTTTATGTTTATGTATATATTTTTATTTTTATTTGCGTTGGTGTTGTTTTGGATTAATTAGTCGAACGTTGCGGAACGATAAAAGTGTGCAACTTTTTGTGACAGACTTGGATCGACTGTTTGCAACATATGTGGCTGGTTTTTTGTTGAGGTGGTGGAGCAACTAAATTTTGACAGTAAAGAGTTTGAATGGAGTAGGATTGATTTGGTTCTGCTGATTGAGTGAATTTTGATTTGTTTGTAGGGTAGTTATGTGGATTAGTTGCCTGTGGAAAGTAGTTACTGAGAAGCTGATCTAGATTTCTTAAGATCAAGTTAAATAATATGAAAAGTCGAATATCTAATAGAATATATGTAACATCCTCAAACCGCGGAAGAATTTAAAATTTTATAACATACAATCAAACAGAAGATATTACTCAAATACAAATAAACGTGTGCAACAACATATATAATGTATATATATATATATATCCGAGTATTTCAAAAGTTTGGTTACATCAAAAAGTCTATACAATAAATACAAGTAATCACTCCGACCTCAAATGAGAGAAATTTGGATCTGGTAGCGGCGCCCCTCTCCTCGGTCATCACCCCTTAATGCCGATCACGGTCTGAAAAACAAACATGCAACAATACCTGAGTTTCCAGAAGAAAACCCGTATGTCAAACTCTACAATGCATGCAATTCTACCAACAACGAAAAACACAAACAAGGCTGAGCTCCGGGGCTTTTTCACTCAACCACAACACACACCACAGTTACGGGGTTCCTGAGCTTTTTCACATAACCACCACAACACTCAACGTCGTCAAGTTGGACTCTAGGGTTTTTTCACCCAACCATTATCACGCGGTCCATGATCAGGCTCTAGGACTTTTTCACCCAACCTAAACGCACTATGGAGCTCTAGTGCTTTTTCACCCAACCCCGCACAGACTAGCTGGGTTTCAAGACTTTTTCACCCAACCGCAACTCTCTCAACAGTTACGGGGTTCCAAAGCTCTTTCACTCAACCACCGCAACACCCGTACTCACTAGCACACTTGCCGGAAAAACATCGGCACCACAACTCGCCTCACACGGACGAACACAACAACCACACCTCTAATGTACACAACTGGACACAAACGGTCAACCGAACCAAGAGTCCCGGTCGACGGAATCTCACTAAAACAGGGCAATTGCCTCGACTGACACTCCATCGGTCGAACAATTCCCACCAACATCACACGTTCGGTCGAACCAAAGTCAGGGACCGGTCGACCATTTAGAAGGTCACCTCCCAGGTTCAACGAACATAACGACCCGTTCGACCGAAACCCACCAGTAAAATCCAACATCGCTCAACATCATCAACCGGTCGAACCCTCGAGCACTCTCGGTCGATCGAATTCCACTAGTAAAATCCACAATCACATCCAATCAACACCGGTCGACCGAACCACCATCGGTCGAACCAAACCACTATTCAACTTAAGTCATTGGTCGGACGAGTCAAACAGGCGGTCGACCGTTTAGATGGTCAATGCCCAACCGACCTAAAACAGTGAACACGGTCGAACGACAAAGATACCCCGTTCGACCGAAACCAACCAGGCTTGCCTCAAATGCACAACCGGTCTACCGTCAAAGGGCATCGTTCGACCGGTGTGAGGCAGAAACCCGAATTCTCACTAGGAACGGTCGACCGTTTGCACCAACCGGTCGACCGATCCAGCAGTAAAATTTGCTGCACGTTTCCTTGCGACTAGCCTTTCGGCCTATCGTCGACTTCCAAATACTCACACAACAAAAGTAAGTTACAACTATTTTGACATACCGTGAAGGTTTGAAGAAACCTTCGAAGAACCTCGACGACGCTTCCACGAGCACTCCTCCCCAAATACGATCCACCGACGCACCTCTCGCTCGATCAACACACCTCGTCGATCCACAACCACACAACCACCTTCGTCGAGCACTTCCCCAACCACAACCACTGCAGACGAGACAGGTTGAGAGAGAGAAAGAAGGAGAACCAAATGAGAAGAGTTGGTTTGAGAACCGACTCACCTCGCCACCAACCCAATACTCGCCGATCCTCTCTTCTTCGCCGGATTCACCACCTCCCGCTGGAGCTCAACACTGAGAGAGAGAGAGAGAGAATGTGAGTGACGTGAGAGAGAGTGAGAAATGAGAGGCGTGAGAGAGAGTGAGAGTGAGTGAGAGAGGGCTCACCTCAAAACCCCTCCATCACAACATTCACACCATCTAATCTTCTCCACCTCATCTCAACCATTCAAATTTAATCTCCTCCTAAACACCACCAAATCAACAATTAAAACCCAATTAGGATTAGGATCTCACAATATAGGGACGATCTATTGAATATGATATTTCTGGCACTTCGTCAAGTTTTCAGCTAGTTCAGTTTACTAATGGTTATCAGAGTTTACTTGATAGTTTCAAGGGTATTATTCTGTTGGGATGTTTATTCCCTCTCAGCAATAAGACAAATATTAAGTTATTTAAATTCCTGAATTCTACTGCTCCATGTACGGTTTTTTGCTTGGGTCATCAATGAGTGTTGCTTTCTTGTTTGCAGGGCCTTCTCTATGCGGGAAATGATACGTTATTTGAGTCAACAGGACTTTACAAGGAGGTAATGCACACATTAGCGAAAGCTAGCAAGCTTTATGAGTTTTATTTTTATTTTTATGATTGTTCTTTCTTGAGTTCTGAAAGTTCTTCAATGAAAAGTGAAAAGCTTACCTGCAAAGTTATACGGATATCTAATCCTTTTACTATTTTAAATGTGGTATGTCGAACCCGTATTTTGAATTTTTTATGTTGCAGAACGTGTTGTTTACTTTTGATGCATACCCATATTCGTGCTATACCAACATGATTTATAGCACCTTACTCCACAATAATCCATTGAAACAGCCGAATTTCCATGGTCGTCAATATAGAAAGTTTTGTTGATCTCCAGACTCCAGTCATGTCGGTCATCAAGCTTGTGATTATTGTTAAGCAGAAGTAAGATCAAACTTCTATCGTGATGGCTAAACTTGAACATCACATCCCTTAAAACATATCAACAATTAACATATTTATTGTCACTTGACATTGACTCTATAATTTGCAAAAGGTTCGGTGATTGTTTTGGGAAAAAACTAGGAGTTAAGGTTTATAAGTGCATAAGGTGGAACAAGGTCGCTATGTTACATGTTTCCACCAGAAAAGAGTTATTCGCTAAGTAAGCGTCGCCGTCGTTCAAGTTTTTATTCAAACGTCAATGGTGGAATTTACATGTTTAACTTGTGGAGTTCTGGTATTCTTTCTATGCACTCTTAGTAACTTTCATTCCTATATTTTGTTGATGCAGTCAACAGTCCGTGAGGTAGCTCTGCAGAGTGGGAAGGTACTGAGCCTTATCCTGTAAGTGTAAATGTTCCTTATATGTTATTTTGAAATTGCACCAACAATACTCTATGTAGGATCTATATATTCGAGCATTCCGTTTATTCATGCTCTTGCAAATTGTTCTACGAAAAGTCATGGACAGACATGACACAATCTTATTGAAGAAGAGTCTAGTTATCTATCTTGTTTTCCTTCCATATATCCGTCCATTGGTGACTTTGCCAGAATGGAAGTCTTCTATGTTACAAATGTTGCTGTTTCGTGACACTCGTATGCTAGAAGATAATAACATCCTGCAACATAAGATTTGGTCCAAGGATTTTTTTCCTAGACTCAAGTTTTTTTTTACTTTATTCAAGTATGATACTGTTTTCGTTTTGTCTTCCTTCCGCATGTCTTACTTTTACGTCGGTGCATTTAATTTTTTCTGTTTTTTTAAAAAAAAATCCAAAGTCCTTTTAATTCTCTTATTTGTTATTTTGGCGTTTATTTATGTAGTATATGTTTATTTGCAAAGAAATTTGTTTTTTTTGATGTAAAATACTGTCAATAAACTGCAGTTATTTTCGTTTACACACTGCTCGTATACTATTGCAAAAAAACCCTTTTCATGTTCCTTTGGTAGCTGACAATGCCATTGTGTTATCACCAAAGCATCTGTATGGATACCATTGTTTATATTGTATGTTAGTCTCTTTTAGGACAATATATATCCTTATATTTGTACAATGATATTCTTAAAACTTTATTGTTTACGCTTGTGTTTTCACAGGTCCAGGCTCTGCATAAAATGGAAGACTCGTTTTTTGGTGAAGGTCTTACACTTCTTGGGAAAAGGTTGGAAACATCCCAATGTTTCTTTAGTTTATTACTTTCGACGCTATAATTATATTCATTAAGAGTTTTGAAGATTATCGACAATTATTGTGACTTGTCACTTGTAACATAGTTTATGGTTTTCTAGATTATATTCGATTTTCTCCATTAACTTGATGTCTTATGATCTTTCAGTAAGATTGCAATTGTATTAGTTTTTCTGGGAACTAGGGAAGTAGGAAAAAACTAACCTGCCTTTAAATGGCCGTTGCTTCCTGTAATGACTTATAGCTTTTGAGCTGGATCAAAATTCCTTAACATCTATTACATGGCCCACAGATCACAAAGTAAGCATAGAAAGCAGTCTTCCCTATTTTAGCCATGACAACTGTACAAGTAGATTTTGAAGGAATCTCATATCATATTTTCTTTGTTAATTGGAAATGCAGATGAACCCTCATACCACGTAGAGTGGTCATATACCGGAGTATTATGACATACATGAACATAAAATTTGTATCTTAAAAAATTAGGTTACCACATGAGGCTATTACAATGCTGTTGCACTAGACTACTTAACTTATCCTGAGCCTGTAAATATTTTTTGTATTTCAACTTGAGTGCATACAAACAACAAAGTGCCATGTAACCAAAAGTTAAAACCAAAGGAGACAAACCAATAAAACAACAAGAACATCAGCCATTTAGATATTTGCTTATCTCGACTTATTTAAGGTGGGTTTAGCTTGAAACTTTAACTTATGTCTGCTCTCTTTTTAAGTTTGGTCATTTGACTCAAACGAATTTGTTCCTCTTTTAAAGGTTATTCCAGGTTACTTGGCTGACGAGAACGGGATTCATATATGACAGATACAACCTCCATATGGTTTGTTCTTCCTTTTCTTAATGAACTTTTTACAGGATAATGGCCTCTAGATATATTATTAAAACTCGTGAAAAATAAGAACCTGCAATCAAATGAGACTTTATATTTATGGTCTGCTAAATATAAATCAGAACCTTGATTGCTTATAGTTTTTAATTTTTTCTAATTCATAGCGTCTTTCTTAGATGATTGTGTTTCTTGTATATCAGTTCAAGATGACAAAAGTATTTGGAGTACAGTTTAACAAGATAACATGTATGTTGTCTTCACATAGTATATCAACTCACAATGACAAAAAAGAGAGGGAAGTTTAACCAGATTACATATTTCTTTTCTTTCAACTGAAACTGCTTGTAGAGATGAGTTTTCTTTTTTTTCTCCAAAAGTTTCCCTATCCTATTATTTTGCCTTTTCCCAAAATCGGTTAACTGGTTTTCTCTCAGCTAGTTTGTTTGATTATATCTTCTTAGACTGTTGCTGACTTAATATTCTTTGGTTCCTGTGAGTTTATCCTATTTTGTCAACCCTAAAGAGGGAATGCTGACTATCATATGCATGTGGCATATCTCCTCAGCTAGGTTCCCAATTATAAACAAGTTACTTGTTTCTTTTCACCTTCCCAGAATTTCCATCTATAGAAGAATATCCAGCAAGTTCACCAATGATCTTTAGATCCCAAAAATTCTAATTATTTCAACAGCACATTAATAATAGTTCTTCAAAAGCCTTACAACTAACTAAATGTACTGTGATTAAGTTTCCTTATTAGTTTCTAGAAAAATATTGATACCCGCTGAAGGATAGTATTATCATTTAGGAACCACGTTATTTCTTGTCTTGATTGAAACAATTGGTGAAAAACTCAAAAAGATCTTGTGTGTCCTATATAAAAAGAACACGATCTTGTTTACCCTTGGCCCACCTCCTCCCCCCTCTAGAACTAGGAAAGAGGCCATGTTTTTGTGTTGTACTGCTTTCACCTACTCAGCTTACCTAATCAACTGATTGACCAGTAGAACTTTAGCTAACCTGATGAACTAACTGAGTAAAAACAGAATTGTAATTAAAGTGCATTTTTATGGCAAAGTGAAAAGAACATTGTCGATGGGTTATGAGGTTCGTTAGATAGTGTAGTTCATTAATCATGGTGAATAAATTAAACTTCATCGAACCTATGATAAATTGATTACCTGGAAGAACCCATAAACTAGCCTTTGCAAGGCTCAACTGGGAACTATGATATCTAGTCATCTCATATGCGAGCTTATACTAAATGACCTCCCTCTTTTTGGTTGTTGTCAAGATCAATGTTTTGAATGGTGTTGATTTCGTGTAGATTAGTCATGCTATCATGTAATTTTATTTTGTCTTCGGGGTATTCTTTGACAGATTTGCCTTTTTCTATGGTAATTATTTTCAGTTTATAGGTGCATATTTAGTATTTTTCTTGGTCTCTGAAAATTCCCTAGTATTTTATATATATTTAATAGCTCTCAGTTTTGTTTCTGATATTTTGCAGCTGGGAACATTCACCCATCAGATGAAAGATGGTTGGGGCCTTGCTACTGACGGGAAAATCCTATTTGGAAGTGATGGAACTTCTTCACTTTATGAAATAAGTCCCCATAATTTTAAAGGTGAAATATATATAGCTCCATTTATATCATCTCGTTGCTGTCTGCTGATGGCTTTTGTCATACAGTTATAAACAGAGTGACAGTCAGATATCAAGGCCGTGAAGTTCCTTACCTGAATGAGTTGGAGTATGTAAATGGAGAAGTGTGGGCAAATGTCTGGCAGGTATTTATTTTATTGTTGATTCATTAACCAATTATTGTTCTTGGTCCTCTGTACGTCTTAAAGAACCCCTTTATTATGGTATGCTTTCTTCCACACTCATTAGTTGCTCGGGACTTGTGGCCCAGAGTGACTGCATTGCTAGAATTTCACATAAAGATGGGAAGGTGCTGAGTTGGGTTTTTCTCCATCCACTAAGGTATTTGTAAATTACTCTCTCCCATCGGATCGTCATTTCTAGCTATCTCCCTTCGGATCGCCATTTCTAGCTAACTTTAGAACCTTGTATAATTTTTAATTTTTATTTTCCAGGGAGCACCTTTTGGCCTCTGGACACAACGTAAGTAAATAATAACCTTATAGTGTTGATACATTTTCTAAGCAGTAATACTTCAAAGGAATTGGGTCATGTTGCTAGACGAAAACATTGTTACTTTGTTGCTATCATGAGCAACAAACTAAAAGTCTGCGGCCTGTCATTATTTCCTTGAGCATGCCAACATATAATATGTGTGCGGGCGTGTTCTCAACGATTTGGTATGCACCAATATCCAATTTAATAATGATTTTTCTTGTGAACTAGGGTATTGATGTTCTGAATGGAATTGCATGGGCTGAGGACAAGAAACGCTTATTTGGTAAGTTCCTCAGCATGTTTCTGAACTCCAGTAACGCTTTTATTTGACAATATAATTGAGCACTATTTCCTACATCGTGCAGCTATTTAACATCAATTTTGTTCTGTATTGGTCAGTGACTGGAAAATTGTGGCCGAAGATATATGAGATCAGGTTACGTCCAATTACGTCTCCAGTACGTGGGCACATATGGAATGTATGCCGGCTTATGTGAGAAGGTGGCCATATCCTTATCAGATGCTGCAGGCGACTCCAATTCTATATCTATGTTGCATCAATATTTTATATGGTATAGTTTTATTTGCACAATAATGCCGTCAGTAAGAAGGTCGTCCGATTATGTAGCTATTTATATTTTTATAATAAAATCCACCATGCATGGATCAGCATTTCCAAGATGGAGCAGCATCCCGCTTTTATGCGTTCGTAAACTTTCTTCAACTTCCCATTTAATCCAAGTTTAGCTCAAGCAACTTAATAAGTGTGCACAGGTGGTCTAGCCACTTTCAACCGCCAGGTTGGTCAACTTTCCAAGTTCCATTGCAATTTCCACTTTCAACCTCCAGATGAAATCCTTATCCCACTTCTCCGATAATTGCTGCAATGGTACCGTGGCATTGATTCCACAACTTTATTTTGAGTTGTAAGTAATAATAACTGGGAATCCATATTGCAAGATTTAAATATAATTACTGACGTTTCATGGAACTGCCAATATTGAACTTTTCATAAATTAATTGGCCAATGATCAAAGAAGAAAGCGACGTTTAAACCGTAGTGAAGAAGATCGTCATCTTCCTCGTGTGTTCCTCACTCGAGAGTTGAGGACATGATGATTGTGATGTGAGGGCCCCGATTCTCTAGTCTTCTTATCTCTCTCTTTTTAATCAAAACTTGACGTTCAAGCATCCATGCATCTATTCACCGGTAAATTCAATATCATTGAATTCGAATAAGAATACAGGTAAATTTCGCACATCTCCTCAGCCACAACATGATCGTAAATGGCTGCTGGAAGTGGTTTGTGTTAAATGAGCTCATTCATTGGTCTAGTCTTAAATGGCTTGACCAACTGACCACTCCGGAGACGGGACACTTATGGCACACGATCTACAAGATCAAGTTAGTCACCTATTTTGTTGCCCACCATGAAGATGATTTCATCAAGGATTTGTGACTAAATTGAAATGTCTTACGAAGTCAAAAGTCAAAACCGTTCCTTGCATTACGTTCATCTGTCCAGAATCAAGATATTTGTGTTGCGAACAACCTGAATAAAAATTGACTCTACGATGCGTGTTGTGCATTTTTTTTCTTATATATTGGAAAGAAATGTAGACATCTTCGATTGGAAACGATTCTGGTGACCCCCAAATAACAATGGTATACTTTTCTTTCAGAATTAACAATTTCACCTGCTTCGAGTTGAAATATACATGTCCCAACGTTAAAACATAAATTATAATCAAAACTAACAATTCATCAACAATGTAAAGAGAACAATTCATGTTTTTCATCAATCACCTAATTATAATAAAATCATGCTTTCATGTTTTCGATCAGAAGATGCATTTGGATTGCCAGCAAGAAAATCAGAAACAAAACAGACATTTGGACATTCCTGAGAATTCAAAACTGTACTTCAAAATTAATATTAAAAAAAAGAATCATACTTCTATACAACAATCGGCTGAAAGCCTCAGGTAAAATATCTACTGGAGAGCACCATATGCTAATATTTCCCATAGATCACACTATGGCCTCAGAAATTCATAGCTGAGAGCTAGCTGGTTCGATGACTCTGGCCAATCTTGCTCAGCAAAAATCAACCCCAAACGTAAACCTGTTAAAAAAGTAAATTTATGAAAACCTATAAAGCAGGGGAGGAGGTTCTATTCCCTTGCAGTGCTAGCTCCACCACCTCTGCACGGCTTCGAACAATCCGGTGGAAAATCTCACGAACCTGCCGCTGTAGTGGGCCAATATCTTCCTCCACAGCCTGACAAACCTCTCCTAACTCGCGTGCCATGGCCATAATCTTCTCCGCCAAATCCTCCTCCAATGGATAGCTTGCAGTCTCCCCCAACTCTACCAGCACTTTACCACAATTTTCCAGACCTTGTAACTCAGCTAACATACCGGCTGGCATCAGCGCAGCGGCTTTCTTGTCCTTCTTCTTCCACTCCTCGACAATTCTCTCCTGGAGAGTCGACATTGGCCCTGCCCATGGCAAGTGACGTGGTGGAGCCATAAAAGTGGGAGCAGAGGTTTTCTCAGAGGATGGGAAAGCTGCGACGAGAACCCACATTATAAGGACAAGGACAGAGCTCATTGTGTATAAAGAGAGTGCAAGAGCACCACCATCCCCACTACGTGGAGGGTGGAGATTTGCCGTCATGGCTTGGAGCTGCCGTGCTGCTGACCAGCTCTTTGACACAGTCAACGACAATGTTCTTTGTGGATGTCTGCAAAAAAATATCCACATAATAAACATCTGTGTATTTTCACATAAATGGACTACAAAATGTAAAAAGTGATGGTGTTTCCAAACACCAATTCCTTGTCCTCATGCACACAGCAGATATAAGATGCAGTATTAGCTGAACTTCTGTTTTGACAGAACAATCCCTATGTTTGTGACAGAAAACACTACATGTGTATTGAAAGGGCTAATCTCCTCGTGTTTTCGCAATATAAAGAAGTAATTACTTTTCTTTTCCCCAAGTAAGAAATCAAAATCCAGTGATTTTGCTGAAAGGGTGAGAAAATGACGAGTCTTATTATTGTTTCTCATTGAAGGACCCCAACGAGATTCTAGCATTTTTACAATGTTTTCACAATAAGATGTACTCACGTAACTATTTATGGTATATTTGCAGAAGAAACTAAATATGATCTTGCGGTAAACATTCTTCCTTAACTGGAATAACCTATGCGGAAAACTTTTCATCACTTACTGACTTACTCCTTCGTAATCGCCTAATCAGTCGTATATTAGAAACAAATTACCGTGACATTAAATCAAATCAAACTTGTTGGACAGAGTTGACTTTTAATCTAATTGAGGTTCATCTGTTATCGCTGTCATATAGTATCCCTAAATCCCTTGGTTCCGCTTTCAATGATCTATCTAATCAACCAAAGTCGCAATAAAAACTACCACAATGATCCAAAGATTGGGCGTTTAAATTACTCCACGAAATCCAATTCCGCTGAATAGCCGTTTCGAAAATCACCCTCAAACTACGATACTCAATTAAAACAAGCAATCCAAACTCCCAAAGTCCACAACCTGATGTTCCGAAGCATTCCACTACGCACCACAATTTCATGAACCAAAAGAAATCCCCCCATAAAACAAAACTCCATAAAAATAAAAATAAATCAAAACTGATGATTACCTGATAGAAGGAGGATGCCCGGAAGAAGCAGAAGAGCGACCGCTCCTCCCAACGGACCTGATCCTCTCAGTAACCCTTTCCTCAGCCCTAACCACCGCCAGCAGCTTCCCGAGCGCATTCCGAGCCCTACTAACCTGCGCCTCCCCAACCACCCCTCTCCCCCCAACCACCTCGGCCGCGATCTCGGCGTGCCTATTCGCCTCCCCGAGCCCATCCAACGCCTCCGAAACCGCGTTACAAATATCCAACCCCTTCGTGACCCTCTCAACGTGCTCCCCCACCGCCCTCTCCGCCCCTGCCCTCCCTCCCCTCCCCACCACTGCCACCAGCACTCCCCGGAACTCGTCGTCGAAGAAAAGAAACGCCTCCAGAAGCCTTCTCAGGAACGAGACCGATATCATCTGCTCCTTCTTCGGCTGGTCTTCGGACATCGCCAGGAGGCGTTCGGCGACGTGCGTCTGGAAGAGCTCGAGCTCGTGGAGGTCCCCTTCGGGGGACGTCTCCATGGCGACGACCTGATTACGGCGGATGCTGAGGACGGAGCGGCCGCCGCGGAGGGCCATGGAGACGGAGGAGAAGGCGGAGGCGGCGGCAGAGGAGGACGGCGAGCCGCCGTGCGGGGTGTGGTCGGAGGTTGTTCCCCTCATTTTTGGTTTGGGGGAATAGTTGGGTTGGGTTTGGTTTGGTTTTGTTGGAGGGGAGGGGTAGTTTGGTCTTTTGGGTGATTGGGGGAGAGAGAGAAGGGGGGAGGGTTGGTTATATATAGATTAGAGGGGGTGGGGGAGAATAGATAAGAGGTGGGCATTGATCGTAGAGAGGGAGAGGAGGAAGTGGTGGGGTCCGGGGATGACTCATCAATCATCATGACCATTTCTTGCCTTTGGATTGGACTTGTTGGAAGAAAATGTTTTTTGTTTGGATGGGTTTTTTTATCTTTGAACCCTTCCTTCATGGCTGACTTGGCCTCCACTCCTTTTCTTCTGCCAACCTTTTTCTTTCCTTGCTAACATTAACATATTATTTTCGTGAAATCATGTTTTAACCATGTGATTTGGTAATTATGGTAGCATTTCTTCTAGTCTTTTTATAAATAGTATAATTAATTTTAATTATTGATGTGAGTTGTATTACGATCATAAGTCGTAACCACATGTTATTCATATGAATGTTTGATCACTAATGAGTTGTTAGGATAGTAAAAATCTAACTTGGGTCCTACCTCCGTTATATTAGTAATTGGAACAACGAGAATAAACATTAAGAGCGAAGAAAATCAAACATGCATCCCATTCTTACTTAACTCCTTGGACCAAGTGAAGTAGACATTTGAGGTTGAGGAGTCATGTTATTGTTTACAACTTCAATTCAAAAGGTTAAGTTTCAATAATTCTATAAATTGTAACATTGACTTTATCAAATGGAGATGAATGATCTTGCAACTGAAATGGAAGTCTCATTTAGAATGGTTACAACTAAAATGGAAGTACTTCGAGGATTTTTTTAAGGTTGTGTATGAACCACGTGCCGTTTACTAATTTATGTGAAAGTTCCACATGGTTACGCCGATTGAATCGAACTAACTCTAGTTCGCTTTGACTTCACTTCGATTAGATCTTGTTTGAATTTAGTTTCAAACTTAAGAGTGCGACGTTGGCTTCAGAAACATGATTTTGTCCAAAAGCTAATCCACCTCATTCCCAAGCCCATGTTGTGTTAATTGTCACTCTTCCATCAGAATCCGTTCCCGTTTGTTGAAGCTGCAAATCCGATCTTCTCCGGATTTGCCCCTCCTCGTTGGGCATGCGGGAGGAGAGAGAAGAAGGTAGAATTGAAAAATAAGGGCATGCTAGTGTAGTAATTCTAACGAAATAGATGGGCAACGTTATACTACATAATTCAAAAGCTAGTAAAAGTTATCCCATGCATGATTCTGAAACACTGTAGTCATGTGAGTGTCGAGAAGTCCAACAAAAAGCTCTACAATCCCATGACGTGGAGCTTGAACAAGCTTATTCTGCTTGTTGGGCTTTCAAAATCAAGCTTTCTCATCATAAATTTGGTTCAAAAGCCGAACGCAGCCTGTTAGAACTGAAGTTTTCTAGCTCAATGGCTTAACCAAGCATGGTTGTATAATACAAGTATTTATTGACAATATCCATTATTGTTGAGGTCGTGACTCGTGAGTATCATCACACCATTGCGGAAAACCAACCACTCAAGATCTTGAGACAATGGGTCTCTAGATTCTCTAGGTGGACGGAGGAAGAAGAAAAGGGGGCAGTTTAGGGTTGAGAGAAGTTGCGGCGGATGAGAAAATAAAATTTTTATTTGTTATTAGGGTTTTCTTCGATTACATTGGTATATATACCCATCTAGTTGGGTAAACCCGTATCCATATTCGATTACACACGGATTCTCTGATATAGACCTGACTAAGCACCTTAACACATGATCCAACTACACTCCACAGCACACAACATTTTAACATATGAACCCACGATGGATCTGATGAGCCAGCCTGAGAATTCATGGACCTAATCACGAGTCAATTGCAATGGGCATGGTTGAAACATGCACCAACACCTTATTCGGTGGGCACAAACTTCACCACACCTACATTGTTTGGATTATCATGGTGGTCTGATATCATCATGGGCATCATCATGTTCATTGGTCGTAATGGACTGTTGCTCAACACTCCCTGTCAAGCTCAGCATGGGATGAAGGCTTAGCTTGGTAGAAGCACGTCGGAAGTCGTCTTTGCCAAGTGCTTTGGTGAACATATCAGCGAGTTGCCCACTTGAGGGAACAAATCTGGTTGTGAGCAGACCTAGAGCCACCTTTTCACGAACAAAGTGGTAGTCCAGCTCCACGTGCTTAGTTCTAGCATGAAGTACAGGATTAATAGACATGTGTAATGCACTAATATTATCACAAAAGAGAGTTGAAGGTTGAGTTAAGAAGATTCCCAGATCTCGGAGAATGAAGGTGACCCATATGAGTTCCACAGTAGCGAAAACCATTGCTCTATATTTAGCTTCTGTGCTAGAGCGAGCAACAGTTGGTTGTTTCTTGGATTTCCAAGATAAACAGTTTGAACCAAGGAAGACACAAAGGCCATTGGTTGATCGTCGAGTTGCTTCACAACCCGCCCAATCACTATCCGAGTAAGCACATAAATCAAAAGTGGATGATTTATAAATTTTCATGCCATGACTAAGTGTACCATTTAAAAACGTAAGATGCGCTTTGCAAGTTTGAAGTGAAAATTAGTAGGAGCATGCATGTGCTGACATAAGAAATTGACAGAAAAAGACAGGTCTGGACGGGGGATGCATAAATACTGTAAAGAGCCAACAAGTTGTCTAAATAAAGTAGAATCATGAAAAGGAGAGCTATCTCTGTCCTTGTCAAGTTTAGTAGGCATTGGGGTAGCGATATATTTAGCATGCAACATGTCATGCTTTTGTAAGACAGTAGAAGCATAGTGTTTTTGAGATAAGAACAACCCCTCAATAGTACGTGCAACTTCTATTCCAAGGAAGTGATGTAAGAAACCTAGATCTTTTATTTGAAATTCAATAGCAAGATCAGAAATAAGTTGTTCCATGGCTAGTTTGTTTGCACCTGTGATAATGATATCATCTACATAAAGCAATAAAAAAAGAGGACCAAAATCATGAGAAATAAAAAAAGAGCTATCTGATTTGCTGCAAAAAAACATTTGGTGAACAGAAAAGAGGCAAATCTATCAAACCAAGCTCGAGGAGATTGTTTAAGTCCATACAAAACCCGTTTTAATTTGCAAAGGTGCCTGGGATGGTCAGAATTGACAAAACCTGGGGCCTGGCTCATGTAGACTTCTTCTTGAATGAAACCATGAAGAAAATCATTTTTGACATCTAATTCTCTTATTTTCCCAGTTATGCATGGTGGCTATACTAAGAACAATGCGAATAGTGGCAAATTTAATAACATGAGCAAATGTTTCAGTAAAGTCTATACCCTCTACCTGTTTGTAGTCTTTGGCTACCAACCTTGCTTTTAACTTGTCAAGAGTACCATCTGATTTGAGTTTGACCCTAAATACTCACTTACATCCAATAGCATGAGTGCCCTTCCTTCTAGGAACTAATTCCCAAATGTCATTTTTATGCAAAGCCTCCATTTTATCTATCATAGCTCTATGCCAACCAGGATGTTGAAGGGTTTCTTCAATGGATTTGGGCTCCTGGGGCAAAGCAATGGTATTATGAAACGATGCATATTTGGGATTTTGTTTAACAATACCTATTTTGGATCTGGTGAGCATGCAATGTTGGGTTGTATTTGAAAGAGATGGTACTGGGAATAGATCATCTGGTGGTGCAGTAGAAGCAATTTGCTGGTCCACACCTAAACCTTCAGATATAGAATCATCAACATGGAAGGTGGTATCCCCTTGAGATGGAGAAGCTCTTGGGGAGATGTTGGAGGTAGACTCCTCAGAGTCTTCATCATTGGAATCAATCTCAATCTGGGTATCCCGTGTCATTCTCTTGGGAAGTGTCATCTGGAGGGTGGTCCATCTGAGGATTATAAAGCCTTGGATGGGGATGAGTAGCAACATATGGCAGAGATGTAGGTGTTGAGGGAACAACCAACTCCATGGGAGAGGAGGGTTGAACATGCTCAACACCAATAATTTTGGTGGAATTTTAAGGGTTTGCACAGAGCCAGTCAGTAAAGGTACTTATAGAGCAGTCACTATCAGTGGGAAGAAAGATGCTTGGAGGATTTTTGTAAGACATACAAGATTCATCAAAGATAACATGTCTACTCATATAAATTTTGTTTTTCTTGTTGGATTTAAACAAATATAGCCTTTATGACGGATGTTATACCCTAGAAAGTCACATGGGGCAGATCTTTCAGAGAGTTTATCAGAAACATAATCACTTAAGCAAGGAAAATAATGACAACCAAACACTCTTAAACAGTTGTAATCAGGTAATTTTCCAAGAAGAATCTTATAAGGGATTTGCCCTTCAGAGTCAGGAATTCTATTTAACAAAAAAACTGAAGTATTGAAGGCTTCCACCCAATAACACTTGGGGACACCACTATTGATTGGTAAAGTGCGACCCATATCTACAATAAGTCTATGTCGACGCTCAATAACTCCATTTTGCTCTGGAGTGTGAGGGCATGACATTTGCAACATAATACCATTAGTTTGTAAATGATTTTGAAACATTTTAAAGGAAAATTCACCACCTCCATCACATTGAAACACCTTAATTTTCTCACTGAACTGTCTTTCAAGAAATTTTTCAAAAACAAGATAACAGTGGAAAAAATCAGATTTCATCTTTAATGGAAAAATCCAAGTAAATCTACTAAAGTCATCAACAAAGCAGACATAAAACTTGAAATGATTTTTACTCAAAATAGGGGCTGGACCCCACAAATCACAATGTATCTTATGAAAAAGTTCAGTGGTCTTATTCAAAGAATTTGGGAATGGAAGCTTGACAGTTTTCCCTAGATGGCAACTACTACATATGGAAGAATATGATGAAGAACGGTGGGAGGATACAGAGATACACCCCTGAAATTTAAGTTGTTGAAACACTTTATGGTTGGGGTGACCCAATCTACAATGCCACGTATGCAAATCTATTGTTCTTTGCCTGTTAGAAAAAAATATTTTATGCGCATTGCTAGGGATAGAATGAAGTTCTTTAAGTTTTCCTGTGGTGATTATAGTGCCAGAGTCTCTATGTTTTACATAAAACTCCTTGTCCGAAAACTCAATGTTATATGGGAAAGAGTTTGTGAATTTCTTAACAGATAACAGATTTACTTTCATTTTTGGAGCAAGAAGAACATTTTTAAGCACAAAAGATCCAGTTTCATGGGTAATTTTAGCATTTCCAGTGTGAGTTATATGAACTAATGAGCCATCTCCTACCATGATTTTATCTGTGCCATGATATGGAGTAAGAGAGGTTAACAAACCTGGATTATCTGAGATGTGAGAGGAGGCACCGGAATCTGGGAACCAATTCGTGTCAGCTTCGTTTACGTTCATTGCTGCAAACGCTTGGGGCAGATCCTTAGAGACATAAGCTTGATTGAACATGTGCCAACATTTGAGCGCATCATGGCCAGGTTTCAAGCAGATCTGGCAGTGAACAAGAGGACGACATTGATTCAGATTGACTCCATCAGATGTTCCAGTTCCCTTCCCATCTACATCCAAGAACTGTGTCTGAGAGATAGGAGGTGGTTGCCCTTGTGGTGCAGGAGCAAACCCACGCCCTTTGGAGTTAAAGCCGCCATCCCTTTTCTCCTTAGATTGGTTCTTGTTTTTGTTGGAGTTCTTTTGCCCAAAGAAGGCCATCTGCATGCTTCCATCAGTGCTATGTATTTGCATACGCATTTCATAGCTCTGAAGCATGGGCACTACTTCAGTGTAAGAGGGAAGAGGAGGCTTCAGATACACGGTGGTGAATGGATTATACTCCATCCCCAGACCATTAAGCATCCAAAAAACCTTGAATAGATCACGAATGGGTCTTCCTATTGCTGCAAGTTCATCACACAAGGTTTTAAACCTTGTCAGATACTCTTAAAGGTCTTTGAACTGTTTCTTGCGAAGCATTTGAAGTTGTTGGAGGAGAAAGAACTCTCGTTCCTCAGAGTTCTGGGCAAAAGAGAATCGAAGAGCATCCCACACCTCTCGAGAGGTTTCAAGACGAACAACGACGCTTAAGACCCCTTCGCTGAGGGTGGACATGATCCATGCTTTTAAAAGGCGATCAGAGTGTTTCCATCGCTCATAGTCGGGGTTAGAGATCAGCTCGGGCTCAGATCCTTTCTTGCTTACCTCAACAATGGCCTTAGGTGCGGGAAACCCGCCGTCGACGAAGTCGATCATCCCTTGAGACTCCATGAGCCCACTGCCATGCATCTCCCAGAGCAGGTTGTTCGACGAGGAGAGTTTCACCGAGACGAAGTTGGAAACGTTGAGGCCATTGGGGTGAGGGTAGATCTCCTTGCCAGCGGAGCCGATCGAACCAGTCATGGTGGATCTAAATGAGGTCTCTCCACGAAATGCTCTGATACCATGCGGAAAACCAACCACTCAAGATCTTGAGACAAGAGGTCTCTAGATTCTCTAGGTGGACGGAGGAAGAAGAAAAGGGGGCAGTTTAGGGTTGAGAGAAGTTGCGGCGGATGAGAAGAGAAAAATGTTATTTGTTATTAGGGTTTTCTTTGATTACATTGGTATATATACCCATCTAGTTGGGTAAACCCGTATCCATATTCGATTACACACAGATTCTCTGATATAGATCCGACTAAGCACCTTAACACATGATCCAACTACACTCCACAACACACAACATCTTAACACATGAACCCACGATGGATCTGATGAGCCAGCATCAGAATTCATGGACCTAATCACGAGTCAATTGCAATGGGCATGGTTGAAACATGCACCAACACCTTATTCGGTGGGCACAAGCTTCACCACACCTACATTGTGTGGATTATCACGGTGGTCTGATATCATCATGGGCATCAACATTTTTCATTGGTTGTAATGGACTGCTGCTCAACAACCATTACATACATGTCATCCATCACATGCTCATTTTGATGTTATGATTCTAGCTTTAGGAAACGGATGCATTTTTATCTTAGGATTAGATTGTGTTCCATTTGTGTTGGTCTATCATCATTGGCTTCTAAATGTGGGTCATTTTTTATATGTTATTTTACACATACGCTCAGTGTTTAGACAAATGTCTGTTGACACCTTCTCGAATCCACGTGGTGATATGCGAGAGAAATCTGTCCTTATAATATATAGGCGGTCAACCCCAAGATAAAAGATATAGATGCAAAATCTCTAATACAAAAACATGATGTTTTCCTTATAGCAAGTCTTTAATTAAGAACCCCGTGCAAACAGACGAAAGTCTTAACGAGGAATGCATCTCGGATTACATGATAAAATGTGACGAGACAATAACTAAGGAGTGGAATATTTAATCCATAAATTCTTTTTCTAAATTTCCATCGCCTTCATCTATGGACTCCAGCACCGTGACAAATGGTACTAAAATGGCAGGCAATCTTTTGTCAACATGGTGGCAGGGATGTAGCCATGTAAGTTGTAGATAGAGTTGGTGTTGCCACCAAAAAATGTTAATTAAAGTTCTCATTATATATCGTAGACACATTAATTTTCCATTTTCCAACAGTGAATTTTACAACCTTTCGTATCGATCCAAATGTGTACGACAAATCATACTAGTTAGAACTCCCATAATTAGTTTTCATTATATATTCGAAGACATATTTTAAATGTGTTTAACAACCTTTATAACGATCCAATTACCATGGAAGCAAGTATGACTGTAAATGTGTGGTTCGTGGACGGTTATAGTGTTTACTCATGACTCTACATGTCTAATTAAACGGTTCGCGTTCGGTTAGAAATCTGTTTATTTTTACCTCTACCCATGACCCTACCTGTTTAATTTAATTAAACGGTTTTGGACGGTTAAATTGTTATATAGTTAAAACTTAATGAATATTAAAATCGATATAAGAATTAGGTAAATGGTTAAATGGATAAAAACTTGTCAAACTTGTTTAAAACATCAAACATCCATAAATTTATAATCAAAATCTCCAAAAATTCATAATTTAAACATCCACAAATTCATATAAAACATCACACATAATGACAATAATAATACAAAAAATTATAGTATATATAACAAAATATTATATATATTCATTATGTTTCGCGGTTAAACAGATGTGTTAAATCATGTAACATTATCAATCCATTTATTAAACGGTTATGATTTTTACAACTCGTAATCATACCTATCGATTCGATTCGGACGGTTAAATGATTTTTGACACTACCCATTTACCGTCTTAGAAGCACCGTATCATGTAAACATTCGTCTATGAATCTCAATTAACATTGTGGAAAAATCTTGCAATACCTTGATCCAACACCCAAGATCTTGTGAAATCTCTCAACTCGATCTTGTGGAACCAAAAGGAATGATAGAGATCGGATCTAAAGCTGATATACTCTGTGAATCGCATGAATCAAATAAGTGAATCTTTGAAGGTTGGTAGGATACCATAGGTTAGCAATCTGTCGTAGAGTATGGTGGGAGGTCAACATCACCAGGAACAACCGCTAATAGTAAATTAATTAAATTAATAAAATATTATTCAACTACTCAACTCCAGTTGTCACTCTCCAGGACCCATTCGACCATTCACGTCCCTCCAAACCCATTAGTTTCCCTTCCATCTAATGTTAAAGGTATTGTGAACATATGGCAATATAATATGTTTTATACATTCATTAAAATTAATTTTGTTGCTGGATTTATTTTCCTTCCAAAAGGTAGATATTTTTGACTTTGAAACAATCAAAATTAAAGATTACATTCCAACTAAACAAGACATGCCTCACGATTTAATCAGAATAAAATGGATTGCAGCTGAACGGATTTAGTGAACCTATGCTTGGGTCTATTCTGTTTGATCCTCTTGTATTTCTTGTTTGAACCTATAAAACTGATGGTCAGCGATAATTACTGAGATTTAACAAACTAAACTGTTAAACGTCATCCGCGATACTTAAATCGTCTACACCTTTGACTATTTTGTCCTCACACCACTCTCTCTCTTCACTTTCCTTTCCTTCCTCTTTTACTACCAAATCTCAACTACTAAGGAAGGATGTCTCGAATGACATGAAAGGTACCGACTGTCACACCGTGGGATCCGAGGAAGGTGAGCATAATAAATTTTAAAAAAAATTAAAAAAGGGAAGCGTCTGCGAGAGACGCCTCCACCATGGACGAGGCTTAGACGTCATGTCATAATTTTTTTATATAAAAATAACGTAACTCGTCAGTGGTGTTTGTCGTTGACGGTTCACCAGACATTCCCTTACCGTTGGTGGTGGTGGGATGAAGGTAAGTGAAAATATGGTTATTTTGACTGGGGATGGCACAAAATGGTCAAAGAAGCAGACCATTTAAGTTAATCGTGAGGGACGTTTAGCCTTTTTCGCATTTTCTGCGTCGGTGGATGATAAATCATAGCCTCAATACCTCTTAAGGAATAAAATAAGAATATAGTTAAGAAACGTGTGTTTCTTTTCTTTACAATAATAAAACATTAATGCAGTGAAGTATTTGGCAACGAAAGAGGAAACGTTATGATAGATTTCCCCCCTATTGAGGATGAGGATGTGATTATTTTGAGCGCAACTTTTATTTGTAAATGAAAACTTAATTAGAAAAACTCTAAAATTTAAAGAAGTTGGTCAACATCTTGGCGTTTGCTTTTAAAACTGGTTGTAAACTCGAGGTCTGAGCATTCATCCAGTTTTGTGTTATTTGAAATTCTTCGTAACTTATTTATTCTAACAGAAGTTTACTTTGAAGGTCAAATTATTCACTCCAGACCATTTCCATGGAAGGCCGTGAAAGATGAACCACACCTTTATTTGACCCACATGGTGTTTAAACTTTAAATTCATATATGCATACATACCATGAGAAAAGTGGCGAAAAGATATTATGATCATATTAAGTACACGAATTCAGCCTTTTGCACTAATTTGAATTGACTAATCTTAGACAGAATTACAAAATATACTTGTTGAGATTTGCTTTTGGCCATATCTTTATAGAATTAGTGTTTTAAAATACCAAAAAAGAATTATAAAATCTCAAGGAAAATCATTCAAGCATGTAAGTTGTAAAATGGAAACTCGCAAAATCTTGAGGAAAATCACTAAAGTACCAAAAGCATCTAAGTTGAAAAAGAAACTTGCAAACCCGATTGAAATCCCAAGTCAAATTACCGCATAAAAACACACTTAAACAAGCGTTGTTTTTGGACGTAAACTATACTTGAAGGCATTCAACTGCATTGTTGGAGTTGTTTTTAGATTTCCCTCACTATTACTTGCCACCATTGCTGCCTACTGACCGTGCCATATATAGTGAAGTGGAGCTTCTTCGATTTTGAAACTTCGTCTAGTTTGTAATTAATGATCTATTGGAGTTTTGACCTCTTAAAATATTTTATTCATTCAGATTCTGACCTCTTAGATTTTTCTGAATACAAATTAGAAAGATAAATATATGAAAATCTACCTAACCAGTACAGTTTAACAGTATCTATTTACCTACCCAATAAAGTTCAAATAAACTAACAACCAGCCGATTTTCAATTTTTTTAACGCTGCATTCTACTTACCTCGACGTGAATTCCTTATAATTTCCGCCGGTGCTTACTACGTACATATACTTCCCACACGAATCCCCGGACTACCGAGAAGCCAAAGCCATGTCACGTGTACAATTTGCAGCCAGTATATTAATTGTAACGCTATTTCAGTTGGATCAAGTTTTGATTGGTACTCATTGTCGTCGTTTATAACACCACAAAAAGCGATGACGTGAGCCAAAAGACCGGAGTGGAAGATGGTGTGATAGGAAGGACCGCGTTGCACGCGTTTGATGTTAGTTAGATTCCTTGGAGCGTTACGCGGCCTTTTAGAGTTTAGACCGCGTCAGATAGAAATACCAATTAGTATTACCAAGTCACTATCTTCTTTATACGGACAATCTTTCCGATTCAGATTAAAGTTGGAAAGAGTGGTGGATGTGGTGGGCCCTCAAATGAACCTTTTCTAGTTTTCTTGTACGGAAGAGTTTTTTTATTATAGTAAATGCAAAGTAGTATGTTCTCACTCACATGGGAAGAACAACTCGCATGCATGGAGTGATGGGGAGGAGCTTGTGGTGGTGCTTTATGTTTCTAGCAGGGTTACATCTGGAAGCTGTTGACATATGTAACAGGATGAATCATTTTGTGCTACGTCTCTAACTCAGATATGCCGTCTGAGTTTGTAGAAAACGAAGATGATTTGTTGAGGTTTTATTTCTGAGGAAAAAAGTTGTTTTAAACATTTGATTTACAGGATATATATAAGTACAGGGTTTGATTGTTGTTAGAAGGGAAAGGATGCGTCTGTTGGTGAATAGACGCGATTGTTCCTTGTGATTTAATGCTGGTGATGATGCCGAGTTATGTCGCTTTGGATTCTTCAACAGGTATCGCTTTGGATTCTTCAACACTCCCCCTCAAGTTGGGTCCGGAAGAGATTGAAGGTACCCAACTTGTCTATGATTAGGTTGAATTGTTTCTGACTTAGAGCTTTGGTGAAGACATCTGCTAGTTGTTTTTGACTGGAGATGTATGGGACATCTATTTCTCCGGCTTGAATCTTTTCTCGGATGAAGTGACAGTCAACTTCAATGTGTTTGGTTCTTTCGTGAAATACAGGATTTGAAGCTATGTGCCGAGCAGCATTGTTGTCGCAGAACATGTTCATGGTCGTGGTATGGGTTTGTCCCATATCGTGGAGAAGCTGTTTTAGCCATATAAGCTCACTGGTTGTTGATGCCATGACACGATATTCAGCTTCAGCGCTAGATCGGGCAACGACCTTTTGCTTCTTACTTCTCCAAGTTACGAGATTCCCTCCTACGAACGTGCAAAATCCGGTAGTGGACTTTCGATCATAGCTTCCTGCCCAATCTGCATCCGAAAAACCAATGATACTATTAGAGTTGTTGTTTTTCATTAATAATCCTTGTCCTGGGGTTTGTTTTATATATCTTAGAATTCTATCAATGATATCTAAGTGTGATGTTCGGGGTGCATGCATAAATTGGCTTATTGTGCTGACAGCAAAAGTAATGTCAGGTCTGGTTACTGTTAGATATATGAGTTTTCCTACAAGTCTCTGAAATTGGTGAATATCTTTGACAGGTTCTCCATTAGTGGGACTGGTTTTTAGATTTGCCTCAATAGGTGTACTAGCAGGCTTAGCTCCAAGTTTTCCTGTTTCTTTCAATAGATCTAGGGCGTATTTCCTTTGTGATAGGAATATACCATTTTTTGAATATGCAATCTCTATTCCTAGAAAGTATTTTAGGAAACCAAGGTCTTTTATATCAAATTTTGTTTTCAAGTAATGCTTGACCTGGTTAATTTCGTTATAGTTGTCACCAGTAATGATGATGTCATCTACGTAGACTAAGACTATGGTAACTTCTTTCTTATGATGCCTAGTGAACATAGAAGCGTCAGCGGAAGATTTTGAAAAACCATAAGCAATAAGAAAATGACTAAGTTTGGCATACCATGCACGAGGAGACTGTTTCAGACCATAGATGGCTTTGTTGAGTTTGCATACCTGATTTGGAGTGGAGTTGTATCCTGGTGGAGGAGTCATGTATACTTCTTCTTTAAGAGTCCCTTGGAGAAAAGCATTCCTAACATCCATTTGATAGAGTTTCCAATTTTTATTAACTGCTATGGATAGGAGAACACGAACAGTGTTCATTTTTGCAACGGGTGCGAAAGTTTCTAGGTAATCGAGACCATAAGTCTGAGTATACCCTTTGGCTACTAATCGAGCCTTATACCTTTCGATGGTTCCGTTGCTGTTATATTTTATTTTGTAAACCCATTTGCATCCAACTGGTTTGGTTCCGTCAGGTTTAGAAATGAGTGTCCAAGTGTTGTTGGTTTCTAAGGCTTTGAGTTCTTCCTCCATGGCATTGCGCCATTTTGGGTCGCATGTTGCTTCGTGAAAGGTCTTAGGTTCTAGGTTTTCGTTTATTTTGCTTAAATAGGTCCTATAGCTTGGTTGTATTTGTTTATAGGTTAAGTGATTTTCAATGAGGTAAGTTACTTGTGAGGTAATAAAGTCGTTGAACCTAGTAGGCGGGCGACTGGGTCGAGTAGATCTTCTTCTTGGAGGTGTCTCCTGATTGTTTGGAGAAAAAACTTCTTCTTCTTCTTCTCTTTCTTCTTCTCTCTCTTCTTCTCTTTCTTCTTCTCTTTCTTCTTCTCTTTCTTTTCCTCCTGTTTGAGTGCTGATCCCTGGTAGAACGGGTGTGTTGAGAGGTGGGATTGTGCTTGTATCTTCGGGTCTTCTGAAGTAGGACTCTGTTTCTCTAAAGATTACATCTCGTGAAATATACATTTTACAATTTTCGGGGTCAAAACATTTGTACCCCTTTTTTTGAAAAGAGTAACCAAGGAAAATACACTTTACAGAGTTACTATCAAATTTATCTGTACGTTTCCTGTGAACAAAACAAACACATCCAAAAACTTTAAGATGATCTAAGGTTAATTTCCGACCTAATAGTATCTCTAGAGGTTGTTTATTCTGAAGGATAGGACTAGGGAACCGATTTATGAGATAAGTAGCAGTTAAGACTGCATCAGACCAAAAATGTTTGGGGACATTGTTTTGAAAGAGTAAGGATCTGGTTATATTTAAGAGGTGCCGATTTTTTCGTTCAGACACTCCATTTTGCTCGGGGGTATGAATGCATGTAGTTTGATGTAATATTCCGCGTGTTTTCAAAAAATTTTGAAAGTTAAGACTGGTATATTCGGTCCCATTGTCTGTTCTTAATGTTTTAATTTTAAAATCATACATGTTTTCAATAAATGTTACAAATTCGCAGAAAATTTGAAAAACATCTGATTTGTTTTTAAGAAGATAAATCCAAGTATTTCGTGAGAAATCGTCAATAAATAACACAAAATATTTGAAACCGTTATAAGATTCGACTGGGGCAGGTCCCCAGATATCGGAGTGAACTAATTCAAACGGAAAACTTGATTTTGTTTTAGATTTATAAAAAGGAAGTCTTGTTTGTTTAGAAAATTGACATACATCACATGCATAGGTAGATGAAATGAAAGGAAATAAAGTTTTCAAAACGGGATGGGATGGATGTCCCATTCGATTGTGCCAGAGAACATGATTAGGCATACTATTGTTATGAAATGCCTTATGCTGAGTATCTAAAACATAGAGCCCATTGATGCTAACTCCTCTACCAATCGTCTTCCCTGTAATTCGATCCTGAAAGTAAACATCAGTAGGGGTGAATATAACATTACAATTCAAATGTTTCGTAATTTTTGCGACAGAGAGTAGATTAGAGGTAAAAGTTGGTACATATAGGACATCTTTGTTTATTTTATTTAATATGGTGATTTCTCCTGTACCTTTTATTTCTACTTGATTATTATTTGCGACAGTCACATATTTGTTACGCATATTTAATTTTTCTTTCATGTGGTTCAGCAAACTAAGATTTCCAGTCATGTGATCCGTGGCACCTAAGTCAATTATCCATTGAGTATTATGTCTTATATCTCCTAAGATTTTATTTGATTTATTTGCAGAGAAATTTTTGGGCAAAGTTTGCATACCTGCATAATTACCTGATCCTTGAGGGGTGGTTTGCAAATAGTTGCTTAAGTGGGTCAGAAGTTGGTCCAGCGGAATCGGGTCGGGCTTGGATCCGGATCCATGTCCGGTGGAAGGTGGAAATGTGGAATCGGGTCGGGTGAATTCTTCGGATCGGGTCTGGAGAAACCCGGATCCGTCTGTGTTGCGAGAGGTTATAAAACCTCGAGAATCCGATTCGTCTACCCATTTCCGCCTCTCTTCTTCCATGCTAGGGTTAGCCACCGCGCCGTTTCCTTGTGGTCTGTTTCCGTTGTTGTTCTTTTTGTTGTTCCGATGATCTCCTCCTCCTTCCCTCGTTGGTCGGAGATGCGGATGTAGGAACCAGCAAGAGTTCCTATTGTGTCCTGGTTTTTTGCAGTTGTCGCATGTCTCTTGTGGTCTGTTTCCATATTTTTTTTGTTTGTTTTGCGGTTTTCCGGCGAAGAACGCCTGAGTTTCAGATGCCCGTTCGCTGTTCTGAGCGGTGGTCCGGCGGGATTCCTCCCGTTGGATCATCGCGATGATGGTCGCGAGGTCTGGAAGGTCTGGTGTCATGAGGACTTGGCTTCGGATGGCTTCGTAGCTACCGTCGAGTCCGATGAGGAACTGGTAGATGTGGTCCCTTTCTTTTCGCTCAAGCAAGGTTCTCGGGTCGTTGGTTGTGGGCTCGTAGATAGCAAGCTCGTCCCAACCGCGCTGAAGCGTTCCGAGGTATTCTGTGATGGTCTGTCCGTGCTGTTTTGTCTGCGATAAATCTTGTTTTAGTTTAAAAACATGAGCGAAATTTTGGGCTTTACCGTATATGTTCTGGACCGCATCCCAAAGTTCTTTTGCCGAGTTTTTGTAGAGGAATATGGACCCGATTTTTGGTTGCATGGAGTTGATGACCCACGACATTACGAGGTGGTCCATCGCCTGCCACTCTTCTTGTTTTGTCTCAGTCCCTTCTTCTTCGGGTTTTTTTGATGTTCCGGTGATGTGGCCGAGTTTTCCTCTCCCACTGAGGGCCAGTGTGATCGCCCGCGCCCATGACAGATAATTCTGTCCATTGAGCAGCTGCGACACCAGTCTGGGGGTGTTTACTTCTGGTTCCGTCATCACTTGTCTTTCTCTTGGATTTGGATGTAGGTTTCTTCCACCTTCAACCCCCTTGAGAGGCGAAGATGGTGGGTTTTTTGGTGGATGTTTCTGAGGTGATCCAGTGATGAGCTCAGAGAACTCTGAGGATCACCGATGATGGAAAAATGGGGATCTTCGCTCTGATACCATGTAGAAAACGAAGATGATTTGTTGAGGTTTTATTTCTGAGGAAAAAAGTTGTTTTAAACATTTGATTTACAGGATATATATAAGTACAGGGTTTGATTGTTGTTAGAAGGGAAAGGATGCGTCTGTTGGTGAATAGACGCGATTGTTCCTTGTGATTTAATGCTGGTGATGATGCCGAGTTATGTCGCTTTGGATTCTTCAACAGGTATCGCTTTGGATTCTTCAACAGAGTTAGATTTAATAATTTTCTTGCGAGGTTTATTTATTTATTTGGGCTTTGATTATGAAACTGAGTGGTGTTTGAGAACATTATATTTCATAACACTGGATCTGTCTTTTTTTTTGGATAATTATAACAGTGGATCTGTTTGGGACATCACATTTTAGCAAATGGATATAATGTCCTAAATGTGGTGTCTGTTATCTTTTTTCAACTTCTTAGACGCTATAGTAAATAAGATATAGTCTCGATTAATTTCTTGATTCTTATACAAAATTCGAACGTCAGAAGCTCAACGTCCAACTGCCAAAATCAGTTGAGTGTTTATGCAAACTACACATGTCAGACGTAAAAGTTGTGTCATAAACAGACCCATAATGTCATTGAATTTTCCAACGTTCTATGATTCTTAACACATACTCTTGGTTTTATGCCAACATGCGTACGCGTAAATTCAGAGTTGGGAAGATGTATGAAATTATTTTAGACAATTGCATTCCAGTACTATATTACTGAAGTGCAAATTTTCATCACAAAACCAATTGTGGTTGAGCAATGCAGGATCCGAGGATCATACAATAACTTGTAAAAATGCTCTCGAATATTCCAAAATAAATATTCTCAACACCTTATCTCAAAGGTCATTTGTTCGTTTTGCAATCAGAACCAAATTACGCTTGTATTTGGTTGGATATGCCGGTAAACTTTCTTATTCGGCTTCCAAATTAAGACATCACGAAGACTAATATCAAAAGTAAGGGTGTCATTAATTAGTCAGTCGGTGGTGTGTGATGAGGCTTCTTTTGTGATACTTTTGGTCCATACTATTAGGACTTATTATATTGCTTTTGTGTTGTTTGCTTTGATCAAACTTCATGGAAGTATTTGAGTTTGAGTCTAAGTTGTGATGGTACGGGTTACTAGCAAAATATTTAGATAGGACAATTCAACGCTTTCACTTGACTTGAAATTATTAAATAGAAGAGTAGATATTGTGTTAGGAATTAAAATCAATCCCAAATACGCAACGGAACAAAAATCGCAAATCCAATTGGCTAAACTTGAGAACAAAACGCAAATCCAAAGTCCAAACCACACAAAACACGCAAGATTTAACGTGGAAACTCAATGCGGGAAGAACCACGGACGACAACTCTAAAATCCACTATAGAGAAACGTATTACAAGAGATGCTTACAGAAGACGTGAACGAACCGACGAAACACCCAGCTCAAAATTTTCTCACTGAATCACAAGGATGCTCTCTCTCTCTTTTCTCTCAAGAATGCAAAAGTGGACAATCGAAACAATCTAGTTGTTCTTCTATTACAAAGGGGACGAAATTGTCTTTATATATGAGGCCAAAACAAGTATAAGTTGCACCAAAATCGGGTGGAGTAATGTGCAAAACGTGGGCAGAACTGGGTCCAAACGATCGACCGAACGAGTGCTTCGGTCGACCGATCCAATAACCGTATCGCGAACCAGCTTTTACCGGTCGACCGAAATTGGAGTACCGGTCGACCGAAAAACGACAGTAATTTTTCTGGCTCGCTCGAGTGCATACGCGGTCGACCGTACACTTAAGTTCCGGTCGACCGAAAATCAACAGACATTTTTTCTCTTCAGCTTCTCGAATGTTTCCGGTCGACCGAATCCTAGATCCCGGTCGACCGAAAAACGACAAGCACTTTTGCCCAACTCCAATTGTGTTCCCGGTCGATCGAAAATGGACAGACACTTTTGCTGGACCAATTACAACACACATCCGGTCGACCGAACGCCTGCTGGTCGACCGAATGTTTGTTTTCCTGCACGAATACTTTAAACACATATTCAAGGTAAACAACAACATATTGTTCTAGGATTTGCAAATTCCACTTGAACTTTCACAAATTCCATGCCCCGATACAAAAGCTGTAAAACCAAATTCCCTCTCTGAAGGTGCAATCTGCAAATTCACTCATTGTGTCAGTTTGCAATTTGCAATCTGCAAATTCAATCCCGTGCCGCCACCTCTCGTTGGTGCGCCTCCACCGCCAGCGGGGGATCTACGTATGGGCCCGGGTGAGCATCCCACTAAATTAAAAACAAAGTAATTACTAATTATCTATTTCTATTATTTATTGGTGGATTTAATTTGGATTTATAGTATGGATAGTTTGTAGTTTTCGATAATATTAATATTAAGATTGAATTATGAATTATGATAGATTTCCATAAAACACTAATATCACATTATGCAACACGTTTAATAAACAACGATATTCATGTCAAGATTATTTTAAATATATCATATAATGTGACTTTTGACTTTGATGATTTTTTTAGAATGGATAAATACATATGTGATAATTGACTGAATGATCGTCTAATCATATACATAGAAAATGATGTTTTTCAGTATATTGAAGACGAATAAATTGTAAAGCAATTTCAAGACATAAGTCGCAATGAATGCTATTAAATATATATATGGTTTTTGGCTAGGATTGTAAATAAGGTGGATTTTAACCACAAAAAAACTCAACCGGCCACCTGCACAACCCGCATAATAAGCAAACATGTAGCGATTTTCTCGTAACATGTCCCACATAACCTGCAACCCACATAACTCAATAATTCATACCCATATTTTTATTGTATTTAGGTTTGATCTTTTTGTATTTAGCTTTAATTTTTTTATATTTAGTTAAAACATACATCGATTAATTTTTTTTTCTTGATTTTTTGTATCTATCTTTGATCAAAATGGAAAATGGTAAGAAAATTTTATTGATTTGTTGTATTTAACTTTGATTAAAGAATAATCCGTCAAACTCGTCCCGTCCCGTTTAACTTAGGTGAAGCAGGTAGCGGTGGGACAAAAACTCACCCCGCCCTGCTCACACTCCTATTCCCCCCCAAAAAAATCCTAGATCCGCCCCTCCACCGCCTACTCCGGTGTCTCTGCCGGCGGTCGCTCCTCTCCACGCCGAAGTTCAATGATTTCAGGTTCATATTGTCCCTATAGGTTTGCTTAGGTTCGTGTCTAGTTTCGTTTGTTTTCTGTTTGTTGTTGGATTCTTCTGTTTTTATTTGGATTTTTCCAATGAGGCCTTTTGGGGACGAGTTGGTGTCAATACATAGCAATTTAGTTTCTCAGTGTCAGTGTTGTAGATCCATAATTTGATATGACGTGTTAATAAAATCCACCTTCTAGTTTGGAGAAGTGACGTTTTTTTTGTCTCACTATTTTTGTTTTGCAGGTGTAGGTTCTGTTAGTGGTTCCGTTTGCAGACAAGAAAAATGGTTTCGTTTGAGACGAATGACTGGAAGAGTAAGAATTTTGTTTTTTTTGTCTTAACATTGTGTGTTATAAGCTCTCTTGTTTTAGGGTTCGGATTTTTCTGAAATGTTGTCAGTGGAAATTCGTATATTTGTTGGATAATTTAGTACCATTGTAGATTTTTTGCTGGAGAGGTTGTGCTTGGAGTTTTGGTTACTCTTCTGCAAAATGATATTGATTCATGAGGGTTTTTCTTTTCTTCTTCGTAGTATGCATGTTTTGCTTGATTACATGATTGCAGATGTTTCTTTCATGCCACTGATTATTGCGTAACGGAGTAACTCATAATCTTTCCGGGAGGTGTGTGTCACTAGTTTTAGTTTGTGAGCTATGATGCTTCAATGTCACAATCTGAGTGGAAGACTATTCCTATAGAACCATGAATTGCGTTTGCTAATAGTTCCCCATCACTAGTGCCATATCATTTCACTAGTAAAGAACAAGGAATGCTTTCAGTACTGTAAGTGTTGTCGAATGCTGGTCACTCGAGTAACTGCCACGCTCAATATGAATTCTGAATTGAAAGGAATGAGCGGAAGATGGGAAACAGTAAAAGTTTTAAATTTTAATAAATTTATTTTATGAGCTTTTGTTTGTGGCCGCCGGTAAACTGGTACATGTTGTTTGTTGGGAGGGGATCTAACAATGCACTTATACGAAATACGGATTAAACGCACCACGTAATATCAAATATTGATTGCAGAATTAACTTTTGACCATCTCCCAAACTCAATTGAAACAAGAACACAAACAATATGAAAATAAGCAAGCAAACACAAATGCACACCGGAAACAACCACGACACACGCGATTTACAAGGTTCGGCAACGTGCCTACATCCTTGGGGGTCTCCTGCAGATTTCATTTCCTTCTTCCACTTCTCCAACAAGAGAAACAACCGAGATTATAAGTATATTGAGGCAATAAGTCCTCCAAATCACTCTAGATCTATCTCTAGCCTTAATCTCTCAACTCACAATGAAGGAAACTATGTTGTATGCAATGTATATTGAAAATAAGAGCAAACAAGTCCTTTTATAGACTCAAAAAACCGAGCTACAATTAAGCAAAACCGAACAGAACTATTCGTGCGGAACGGTCGACCGGTGCTCATTCGGTTGCCCGCTCGTGCTTCAACAGGAGTGATTCCTGTTCCGATTCGGTTAACCGAATCCTTCTCGGTTGACCGAGGGAATGATTCTCATGCGGCTCGGTAGACCGCGAGAACGATTCTTCCACGAATTTACGAATTCTCCACCAACCCTTCGGTCGACCGAGAACCCCTCGGTGGACCGTGCCAAATTGTCTAGACACTTTTAGATCTCGGAACACCAAAAATCTCCTCAACGGTTTACCGAACCTGTTGTTCGGAAGTGTCACTTGCTCTCTGACGGTAGACCGAATCCAATTTGGTCGTCCGATCCCAGCTGCACACGGAGTTTCTGGAATCCTCGGTTCGGTGGACCGAATCCAATTCGGTAGACCGACCCGTCTTCGCCGAAATTTCCTGGGTTGTACGTCGGTAGACCGAATCCAATCCGGTCGACCGACTCTTCCTGGATTTGCTTCCTTAACAAATATAAGCCAATATTCAACAATCTCCATATTGATTTAGATTTATTACCTGAGTCTTCCTCTAACCCACATCCTTTGTATCTTCACGAGACACCGCTTGGCGCTACCCCTGGAGCACCCTCCTTCTCACTTTCTGAGGACATTGAGAAGCTTCGAGCACAACTCGAACTTCTCCCGATTGACAACCTTGGTCATCATATCCGTAGGATTCTCACTTGTGTCGATTTTCTGGAGAACAACCTGCCATTCTTCGATCCACTCTCGGATCTTATAGTACCTTACTTCAATATGTTTGGTCCTTGAATGGAACGTCTGATCCTTGGCTAGATAAATTACACTTTGACTATCACAATGCAATTTGGTCACTTCCTGTTCCATCCCCAAAAAGCTAACCAAACCCTTCAACCATATAACTTCTTTTCCGGCATCGACAGCAGCCATGTACTCCGCTTCCGTTGTAGACAACACGGTAGTATGTTGGAGAACCGATCTCCAACTCACTAGACCTCCACCCAAAGTGAACACGTACCCTGTTATGGACCTCCGTTTATCCAGATCTCCAGCGTAATCTGAATCGACGTACCCCTCCGCCTGCCTTTGTGCTCCATCTTTGGTGAACTTCAAGCTAACATCCATAGTTCCCTTCAGGTACCTCATCAGCCACTTCAACGCTTCCCAATGCTCTTTTTCTGGGTTAGCCATATAACGACTCACGAGGTAACTGCGTGTGAAATATCTGGCCTAGTGCAGATCATAGCATACATAACGGATCCGACTGCACTAGCATATGGAACTCTCTCCATATCTCTCATTTCTTTTTCAATAGAGGGGCTGCACTTCAACGAGAGCTTGGAGTGAGCACTAATAGGTGTGGCCACCTGCTTGGCGTTCTCGAGATTATATCTCTCGAGTATCTTCCAGATATAGCTCATTTGAGTTAGCAGAATTTCACCTTTCTAGGTATCCCTGAAGATCTCCATACCGAGAATCTTATTTGCACTCCCGAGGTCTTTCATCTCAAACTTCCCGTGAAGCTTCAGTTTGAGATCATCTATAT
Organism: Triglochin maritima; assembly: GCA_963682175.1. Lineage (NCBI taxonomy): Eukaryota > Viridiplantae > Streptophyta > Magnoliopsida > Alismatales > Juncaginaceae > Triglochin > Triglochin maritima. The sequence continues at coordinate 6,244,275 of OY821775.1, forward strand.
GTTTCATCTCCTTAGTCGCGATCAACATATCATCGACATACAAAAGCAAGAACATGTGTGTTCCGTCTCCAAGACTCCGCAAGTATACACAACTATCATAATCGCAACGTACAAAACCATTATTAATCATAAATAAATCGAACCTTTTGTACCACTACCTCGGCGATTGCTTAAGTCCGTAGAGGGACTTCTTCAGCTTGCATACTTGCCCTTCCTTGCCTCGTGCGATGAACCCATCCGGCTGCCTCATATAGATCTCTTCCTCTATGTGCCCGTGAAGAAAAGTTGTCTTCACGTCCATCTGCTCTAATTCCATGTTATCCATAGCCATCATGGCTAACAACACTCTAATAGAGGTATGCTTTACAACGGGTGAGAATATCTCGTTGTAATCGACCCCTTCCTTCTAAGCATATCATTTTGCCACCAACCTTGCTTTATACTTTATCTCCTCCATAGGAGATGACCCTTCATTCTTCTTGAAGATCCACTTGCACCCAATCACGCGCTTTCCCTTGGAAAGCTCCGTTAACTCCCAAGTTTGATTCTTATGAAGAGACTCCATCTCTTCGGTCATGACCACCATCCACTTGTTCCTGTCCTCTTGCTCAATAGCTTCTTCGAATGTGCAAGGGTCCCCACATTCGGTAACAAGTGCAAACGCAATACTAGCATCATCGTGATCATACCTCACCGGTGCCTTTGTGATCATCTTTTGTCTTCCTTGAGTAATACTCTCTTGCTCGGCTTCCTCTTCTACTCGTGAGTCAATTGTTTCCTGCTGAACTTCTTGATTCGATTCTCCTTTTGAAGTTGTGACCTCAACTTCAATTTCATCTTCCCGCATGGGATTCCCTTGCTGCTCTTTGTCCTCAAAGCCCTTGAGCAAACTCGTCTCATCAAAGACCACATTACTCCGTAGGAGTACCTTCTTGCTCACCGGATCCCAAAGCTTATATCCTTTCACCGTCCTATCGTAACCAAGGAATATACACTCCTTTGATTTCGAATCCAACTTCGACCGTTGTGTCTCATCGACCAACGCATAGGTTTTGCATCCAAATATCCTGAGTCTCGAGTAATCAAATAGCTCACCCGTCCACACTTCCTGAGGCGTCTTTAAATCAAGTGTCGATGATGGTGAGATATTTACCAAGTAGCATGCAAGATCTACTGCTTCCGCCCAAAAATCCTTCGACAGATTCGCATGAAGCCTCATGCTCCTTGCCCGTTCACATAGTGTCTTGTTCATCCTTTCAGCTACGCTGTTTTGTTCCGGACTCCACGGTGTAGTGAAATGCCTCGTGACACCTTCTTTTTCACAGAAACTCGTTGTAAGGTGAGATGTCGGACGATCCACCGTTTGCTTCTCGGTCTACTGAACATGTTTCATGCGGATGACCGAGTTTCCATCAGTCCACCGTGATCGTAAAGACAATAAGTTTTTGATCTTCCTGGAATCATTGGGTCGGTTTACCGACCTCTACCCGGTCATCCAAACATTTATCCTCAGTAGCTTCGACATTTCTCTGGAAATCTCTATTCGGTGTACCGAAAGGGTATCAATCATCCGAATATAGTAATTATTAACTTAATAATTAATTAATTTAGCAATGATCTAAATTTATAATCAATTATCTTTTTAATAAAAAAATATAAAAAATAACGGGCGTCCGACGGAGCCGCCACTACCCATGGGAGGGGCGGATCCGGCGAACGCCGGCTATTTATTATTATTTTTTTATTAAAAAGATGTTTATTTTACCAGATTTGAATACACCGGGGCGTCCGTTTGCTCATTACTGACCTCCAAAACATTATTTTTTATGATTATGAGAGGAAGATGAAGAAAGATGTGCGATAGGAGGGTGAAATTTCGCGTTATAGGAGTAGAAATGAGAGAATGACAAAATGGTAATCTGTATAGACGATTTAAGTAGTTTTCCGACGATGAATAGTTGTTCAGTTTTCAGTTGGAGTAGTAATCGAGGGAAAATTACATATTGTCTCTCCAAACTTTAACTCAATTCAATGTCACCCCTTAATTTTTAAAAGGTTCGAAAACACACATCTTAATTATACTTTAATTTTGTGATAAATCAAGATTTCTACAATTTTTCCCCAAAATACCCATTCTTTCTCTATATATTTAAAAAGGGTATCTGATAAAATAAGAATGATACGTAGTTGAAAATAATTGGAGCAACGGAATCTTGGAAATATCACAAAAGGAAGAGAGGTTTATTATAAAAACAAAGTTTAAGGGCGTACGTGTTTGAGACTTTTTAAAGTCCACGAGGGAGTTACATTTTAAAATGACAAATTCTATTATTTAAACTAGTATACGGAAAATCATTCCTCAAGGTTACGTCGATGTTGCTCGTTAGTCTGCCACTTATATAAAACTTAAGTATTTAGACGATGGGTAGTAAATCTAACTTTCTTCTAAAGTGTCATACACCTTTTGTATTTAGCGAAGTAAAATTATTTCCTCACTCTCTTCTGCACATGTGCGTCATCGACCACTCTGTGTCTACGCGTGGGTTGGAGTTGATCCCATGTATATTGATCAACCCACTTTGACCGTAAAATTTAGTTAGTTTATCACTTCTGACTTTTCAAAATTTAAGTACTTAAGTGAATGATAGTTAATCTAATTTTTTTATAAAATATTACACACATTTTGTATTTTACGATGATAGATTATTTACTTAAGAGCTCAATGCTAAGTCTAGTTGTTCCAAAATATGTCGAAGACTGGAACAAACTAAGGTGAATTTAGTTAGCATTATTATTCTTTTTATTTTTTGTCAGCAATCTTACTCATGGGACATGGGAGTTACCAGGGTAAAATCAGCACCTACATTTTATTCCTACCACCACCATTACCCTCAAGAGTTGTCTTAAAAAACCCACTCAGTGCTTGGATAAATTTGTTTTACATGTTATAGAATAATCCAATTTCACTTTCCATCACGATCAATTTCCAATTGTAGCAGGAAAGTGTGTAACCATGTGTCCTTCGGTACCACCTTCAGTTCAAATATCCATGTCAATGGTGGTAATCAGATTAAGAATTTACTTTAACTTCAGTTGGTCTGTTGCATGCATATTGTCGAGCAAGCATTACACCAAAGTCAAGATTTGTAGGCCGTCATCTTTCCTAAAATACAACATTTATGTAAGTGACTACGTTTGTGACGGTTGCAACTTATAATCATCATATCTAGAAGAAATATAATGGTTTTGATGAACTATGGAAAATGTTTCCCTCTCTCTCTCTTCCTATCTATGTATTTATATATAAGATCAAGATCTAGTGAGTTCACAACTCATTTTATTTGTTTAAGTTTCCTATAATCTCATCATTAGATTTAATAATCGTTAATCTACAGTTAATATCTACAATTAGATCATTTTATTAGCATAACAGTCATAATCTTAATCTACCTTACAATTTCAGATGAATGATGAATATGGTAGGGGCTTAAAATAAATAGATTAAGTCCTAGGCTTATTGGAGAATTATTGTGTGTGTATATATATAATAGTGTCTAATAAATTGATCTAACGATGGATATTAACTGTAGATTAACCGTAATTAAATCTAATGATGAGATTGTAGGGATGTTTAAACAAATAAGATGAGTCGTGAGCACACTAGATTTTGACTATATATGTGTGTGAAATTAACTTCTAAATTTCTAATTAAGAAATTAAAGAATACCACATTTGTTAGATCGTCGAGCAACAAAATCCCTTTGTGTTGCATTTGGATGCGGTATTGCAAATTCTGTGTAATTTACCAATTTACGACAATTACAAATGGCATTATTTGTGTTTGTTATGTTTTTTCATGATATTTATTAGTTTCTCAACCCAGAATTATATCCAAACCACAGAAACCACATACTAATGTGCATAAAATCATATAACAGATCATAACATTAATCTTTTGTATTAATCTGAATGAACAAAGTTAAAAAAAGTTCCGTGGAATTTTGAAATTCTACTTATTGGCATGAAATTTTAGTTTAACAATTGATATAGAAATGAAATTTCAAAATGTCCCGAACGATTTGTAAACTCGAACTAACACAATCTCAATCAAAGCATGATAGTTGCAAGTGTAACACTTTTAAATTTTATGTTCAAGAGAAATTCCAAGTTAAAATGATGCAACCAAATACAATCTCAGATCTATTTTAGTAGTTAAAATAGCACGACATTTTCTTCTGGAAGGAATCTCATTTACTACACCAAAGAACTTATAAACTTGCGTTTTCTAAATAGAAATGCATATTAATGTTGTAACAAAAGGAAACCAAGAGGGAGTTAATAAACGCAACCATCTTAGATGGAGGCTATATCTATACAAAAAAAGAGGCTGCATGAAATATATTTATTTAACTTTGTAGTACTTTAAAATTTATATTTTATAGTGGTTACACAGAGTTTTCATGCTTCAACTGCACTCAGGTATCACTGAAAATGGAAATCAAGCGTGAACACCAACTCCATCGCAACAAATAAATATCTTGAGTCTTCTAGTTATTATTTTTTCAACGAGAAAGAAAATTTATATTACTACAACTTCTAAATATTTTGTGGAGTAATGTCACTAGGGCTGTCAAGTTCTGCCCGGGATCGATAGATCGCTCGATGTTCGCTCGATTTTGCTCGAAATTGCTCGAATCGGTTAGTAACGAGCCGAGCACGAGCAGACCCCGCTCGCTCGATACTCGCTCGATGCTCGCTCAATTATCGCTCGAAACCTGATTACTATATCAAATTATTTGATTAACCTGAATATTCTATCCAATTACCCGATCGGTAAAGTGTTAAACTCATTAAATAAACTAATTTACCAAACCAAAATACTCATTAGAATCAAAACCATATTAGTACTAAACTTTTCATTTATTATTATTATTATTATTATTATTTTTTCTCATTCTTTTCTACACCAAAAGTTCAAATAAATTAAGGTTTGGGTCAGGTAGATGATCTTATTTATAAGATGTTGATGTTGTGAGTTGTCCTACAATTTAGAAGATTGTGTTTGATTTTAATATTGTGTTGATTTTGTTTGATCCAAGTATATAATCTTATTTATAAGATGTTAATGTTGTCGTATAATTTATAAGATTGTGTTTTATTTTAGGTGTTAATTTTAAGATTGTGTTAGTAACTATTATTATATTTGTCTTAAGTAATTTTATAATTTACTTATTAGGACAACATTATTAGGAATTCAATACCAAAAAAAAGTTTAGGTTAACGAGCCGCTCGTGAGCCGCTCGCGAGCAGATCGAACCGAGCACGAGTAGAATTTTCCGCTCGAAACCCTTAACGAGCCGATCTTGAGCAGACTCGGATCGCTCGTTTAGAGATCGATTACACCCCTAAATGTCACTTCCAGAGTTCCAGGAATTGAACATTTGACATAAAAAATATTAATTTATTGTACTGGTGAACTACCGGTAGGTGTTCTCCTCTAGCCAATTTCAACATTATCTACATGTCCTATAACGATGTGAATATTCACTATACGTGTCTTCTGGGACCAAATTATGTGCGCAATGTCCATCTATGATCCTTGTTTAACAAAACGTAAAACAAGCACCATTTCTTTATTAAGAAAAAGATTCCATATGTGTCATTTGATATATTGATTGATTAGGGTCTAAGAGGACTGCATTCAAAGAAAATGTCCGGTGGAGGCACACTATCACATATGACTAGGCAACAAAATATACTTCAGTTTTTTCAGGAAACTTGACATTTGTAGGGACCAAAACCTAGTCTTGTTGCTCCTCCTTAAAGCTAACTGTCATGATTCTCATATCTCCTTCATTTTCCTACAACCATACTTCTCAAAGGTTTCTTATGCTCCATGTGCGTCCAATTAAGCCTTGTCTTTTGCCATGTATTAAAGCAAATTAATCGCAGGTACTATAAGGTGGGTGAGTTGCATTAGTCGACATGGATTCCTCTTCCAATTTCCTTATTCATGTTATATGTGTTGATTCTATTAAAAAATGGTCTATGCATCCACTAGAGGGAGTATAAGTATGAGAAGAGGGGTCTTTCTAACTTACATAAACAACAATCTGTCTTTTTCTCTCTTCTCAATTTATACACAATCCAATTTAGATAATTACACTCTTACTCACTCATCAAGTTAGCTGAGTAGACACCAGGAATTTAAATTATAACATATAAAATACAAATTTATATCTTCTTAATCAATTCAAAACCAATTAACATGCACTTACTTTCTTTTTGCTTTTCTATTTTTCATGCAATTTTTGGAATTTATCTTTTCTCGGATTAGAGGAATGCCGACTTTTATCAACACCACGTGGGATAAATTTTGACAGAATATATGTTGGTAGAAAAATGAGCCATGGTTCATACTGAAGTTTACTCTTGAAAACTAAATTTGGTAGGGAGATGTGTGAGGCGCCATAACTAAGTAAAACTTTCACATGTGAAGTGATTACAGTCACGTAAATATGTTGACATTGACCCAAGACATGCACCAAGCAATTTGCATCCAATTGTAGGTCCCAAATGTTACGAGATGTCAACATTGAAGAATCTAAGCTATAACATATAAGTCTGTCGTTAGGATCTTAATTAACTTTTCACCTTGGGATTCCTTCAACCATGCTGTAGGTTCAAACCTAATAGTTGATTTATTTATTTTCGCTTTCCTCTGTCGGGGCTTATATATATAATAGAAGAAAAAACTTTAAGATTTAAAAGAACATATAACACACTGTTGGAAAAAATGGGTATAACGTCGAATATTAAGGAGATACAACGTCGAGTTAACTAATTTAGTTTACCGACGTGGTAGGTGAGAGACGTTATACGGGAGTACTCTTTCACGTCGGTCTAAAAGTCGACGTGGTAGTGGGGGTCTATCACGTCGGTTATCTATGCAACCGACGTGGTAGACCCTTAATAAATATTTTTTTGATTTATCAGTTTTTAATCCCTGTCTATGCAACCACAAAAGTTCTCCTTGAAGAGTTGAAGGAGTTACCAGAATAATAAAGTATGTTCTATATTATCCTCGCGAAATATCATAGTATTTACTTCACTAAAATTTATAAGTAGTTATTAGGAGGGTATAATTTCTTTGCTAGTAATTGTTTTCGCAACTCTACCTGTATATTGTAATTTGTGTCGGAAATATCATCTATTCATCAGACATTTATCAAAGGTATATAATTGTACGACTACGAGAGAGATGTTTCTATGTTCTACATAAGTAAGTGTTTGACTTAATTGTGGAACAATTATACCAATTAAATTTTAAGATTTGATCCCTTGTATGTTTTTGTTTTTCTCGATCTGAGAAGTATTACCATTTAATCGAACATAGTGCAACATAAGTTTCATATTGCAACTTGCTCAAAAGGGGGTTCACAACAACCACAGTTGATTCTTTTTAATTTTGCAAGTTATTTATCGTAATTCCTCTTTTATGCATTAAATTTGAAATCTCTAGCCGCCACTTGCTTCCTGTCATTCTGAGTTTAAAGTTACTTACATTGTTTAATTAGAAAGTAGTATCCTGCAATATTTCTGTAAACATAACTAGTGAGAGAACTCTTATTGAAAAACCAGCATATTCTGTAAAACAAGCTACAAGTGTAATGTTAGATTTCGTAGTCATAATACTATGATCTTATAAAGGGAAAAAGGAGTTGCCTCTGACTAATAATGTTATATTTTATGGTCATGCTTCTGTAGTGGTTCAAACTTTAAAGTAAGTAAGATTATATAATATTTTTCACTCTTATTTGCTTTTAGCATTATTAATTCATCGTGACTCATTTGGAGTTTGTACATTAGACCACCGTTGGCCCCGGGTAGTTTCTGGACGTCCGATTTTCTCTCTCAGTCTTATTAGTTTCTCTCTCCACCACGTCAGCTCAAATCAACCCACCTAAATTTTTCGTAACCACACCCAGAAACAACTCAAACGCCTTACATTCTCTCATATCCACGTCATTTGGGGACCAATTCTAGGTAAAACACAAAAAATGTCAACTTTTTAAAAAAAATATAAACAAATAAAATACATATTTTCATAATGTTTTTTGAAAAAACGATTTTAAATAATTTTTAAAATATTTTTGAAAACAATAAATAAAAAACAAAACAAAACAAAAACATTTTTTTAACCAATCCGGGGGGGCCACGTGACCCCCCGGATTGGACACCCTGGCACTTCCGCCCAGGAACCGCCCTCCCGTTAAGGGAGAGCATTTCAGGCGTTCGAAAAAGACCACAACTTAATCATTTCATCCCGTTAAGGGAGAGCATTTCATGCTCTTACCAACTAAGTCATTTCATCCGTGTCGATTTCCATGATGGAGCCCCTGGATCTTATCGTCAAAGTTGCACAACTTGGGACGCTTCTCTAGGAAAAATCGTATTACCGAGTTTTGCATGCGGCTATATGAAACGAAAAGTGGCAATAGAATTGAGCTCTTTTTCTATTTCATAAAGCCTCTTCCCCTCCACACCAATCACGAATTTTTCCCCATTACTGCACATGTACTTTTCCCATGTATATCTTTATCATCGTATAAGTGAACCAAACTCATATGAGGAATCCTCGTGTGGTCTCAGGTCTGGGTACAAGTTGAGGGTTGGCATTAGATGCTATATGTTATGGTGTGGTGTTATATAAAGTTATGAAAACACAGATTAAAAAGGTTGACTGCAAAGAGAAAGGGTGATATGATGTAAAGAAGAAAGGAATGAGATTATGAGGACATAATTATTTGGATGTTGGAAAGGGGAAACACAAATGTTTTACAATGTTTGGGAAACAGAAGGAATCAAGGATAAGAGGAGTATACCTTAGGAAAGAAGAAACTTATCATTGTTAGGTGAAGTGGCACCCGATCGAACTGGAAAAAAATGAACTACAAACTCTTGCAGAATGTTTCACTTGCTCATTACGAATTGCCTCATTTAATTTGGTCTTCATTGATATCGACTGCATCTCTAACATAAAATTTCCATGAACGTATATTGAAGTCATGTCATCCAAAACCTAAAATCAAATTATAAAGTTTAGTTGGTATCAATATTCTCAGTTCCGATCGAGACTTTTTTTAGATTCTTTCAGCTACAAGAGGAATATTATTTTGCAACGTGATCGAGCAATATGTAAAATTCCTCAATTCATTATCCTTGACTATAGCTGAAAAACACTATTACTGGGATTGCAAAAGTCATAGTTAAACACATCATTTTTTTGATATATATTGATTGTATTTTCAAGGGAAATTAATTCAAGGTCACAAAACCTCCTCCACTTCAATGATAAATGTGTTGAAAATCATCTTTATGTTTAAGTCATCCATCTTCTTAAAACTTATTTAATAATCATAAGTCTAACAATAAATTAAGATTTTTTACCATTTTGCCCCTCCTCACATTTCTAACCAAAACCAAAATTTATACCCAAATCTAACCACATTCGTTTCATCCCAAACCTTCCCAAATCGAACATTTTTTGGTCGAACGGAACACATTTTCCAGTCAACCGATGCGTCTGGATCGAGTTAGTTGGACTCTGGATAGAGTTAGTTGTAGTGTTGAACGAGTTAGTCTGAGTCTGAATCGAATTAGTTAGAGTGTTGAACGAGATAGTGAGTGTTGGACGAGTTAGTTCGAGGGGAGTCTCATCGGTCGAACATAACACAATTTTTGATCGAACGAAACACATTTTTCGGCTAAACAGAACACATTTTTCAGTCAAACAGAACACATTTTTCGGTCGAGTTAGTTGGAGTGTTAAATGAGTTAGTTCGAGTCTGCATCGAGTTAGTGAGAGTGTTGAACGAGTTAGTTTGAGTGTTGGACGAGTTAGTTGGAGTGTGGATCGAGTTAGTCCGAGTTTGGATCGAGTTGGTTGGAGTGCTGGACGAGTTAGTTTGATGGTAGTCTTACTGGACGAACGGAACACATTTTTCGGTCGAACGAAACACATTTTTCGGTCGACCGATGCGTCTGGATCGAGTTAGTTGTAGTGGTGAACGAGTTAGTCTGAGTATGAATCGAGTTAGTTAAAGTGTGGATCGAGTTAGTCCGAGTCTGGATCGAATTAGTTGGAGTGTTGAACGAGTTAGTTCGAGGGTAGTCTCACCGGTCGAACGAAACACATTTTCCGGTCGACCGATGTGTTCGGATCGAGTTAGTTGTTGTTGTTCTAATTAGTTGAAAAAACAGAGGACGACTTAAAAATAAAGTTAACTTTTCAACTCCTTTATTGTTGAAGTGGTGGGACTTTTGTGACTTTGGAATTAATTCCCCCTATTTTCAATTATTATTTTCAATATATTAAACAAAGCTTTGATTTCGGTTTGGCTTGAGTATTGTTAAGTGCTATCTTTTCCCAGGCTTTTGCCACTTCCGGTCTTTCAAACGGAAATGCATCTAACCCGCAATATTAGTACCTTCTGACCACCTAGCACCCCTACCACTATATGTTCTCTTTCCACCATTCGGTTAGATAACTCAAGGTGGTTAGGCATAGAAAACTTGTTTGAAAAATAATCAAGAACAAAACGAGTGAAAAGATCCCATTTAAACATTTAAGTGACTCCCACAATCAACTTGCTAGCTAGTAGCCTAGCATATATCACTAGAAGCAGCTCCTATACACATAGTAGTGCAACATGTGGTGTAACTGTGTAAATTCTTGTCCCCAAGTCAAGATTGACCACTTGTGTATGCATGTCTTAGACAAGCATATATGACCAACGTACCAAAAAGTGCAACGTATCATTAACAGCGTCCCAGCAGTTCTCGGGTGTCCAGTTTTTTCTCTCAGTCACGTCAGCTTCTCTTTCCGCTACATCAACGCAAACCAATCTTCTCAAATTTTTCTTAACCACACCCAGAAATAACCTAAATGTCCTATGATTGACATCATTTCATGCTTATATTTGTATCTAATATCCATTATCTTTCACCTAAACAATGCTATGTAACGAGTTTTATGTTTAGTTTTCAGGAATAAATATGTTTGAAGAGATGAAACATAAAAGGACCCAAAAGCAGGGAAAAAAGATTGAATTGTGAGACCTGGGGACTAAGATGCAAGGGAGAATGACCTGAACGTAAGACCAAAGGACCAAAAAGCAAAACAAAATACTCCACATCATCATGGGGAGTGTTTTGGCAATTCTATTCGGGTCGGAGCTCCAACAAGCAAAGTAGATGCATCAAAGATCACCAAAGACATCCAGAAAAGCCCAGCAGAAAACTTAGCGGGATCCGAACCATATAGACCGCTAATTGGCGGTCTGTTTTGGCCCAAATCCGCTAATATTTTGGTGGGTCGCGTATTAGTGTGTATTTAGTCTATTTCTGGTATTTGTTTAGTCCCACATCGGAGGATTGTCCCGGATTACATTTTTGGCTATAAATAGAACTCTTCACATTCTATTGTAATCACTCCATATTTTGGGTGATTATTCTTCCTACTAGAAGTGAGGCCTTGAAACACATACTAAAGTAGGAGGATGCTACTTGAAATGTGAGTCACTTTAATAAATATTTCTTTATTATGTTGTTTGTTTTATGTTTCTTGTTTTACTTTGTTTAATTTCATTTCATTAGTTTTAGTAGCTTAGTTAATATGCTTTCTTTGTTTAGTTTAATAATTAGTGTAATGTGTAGTGAATAGATTCATCCCCTTTGGGGTGGAGTAGATGTTCATACATGCATTAGAGAATAGAATGAATGCTTTATTTCCAATGTGTTGATAAAACATGAATGCATGCTTGCTTGTTTAGGATAGAATTTATAACTTGATGAGTTTTATCAAAATGATTAGACACATCTCATGCTTGTTTAGGTTCTGAAATAAACAACTTGCATATGTAAATGTTAATCAACTAGGTTGGTGAATAGATTGATAGGTTTTGCCATAACATTTAGACACTTCCTATGCATGATAACACCACCTTCATTTGTGCTTAAAGAATGTGTTCAACACCCACCTCTTTGCATGTGTGCACTCACTCCACCCCTTAAGGGTTTTCCACTTCTGTATTCCAGCACTCTTCTTTCATTCTTAGTTAAATTTTAGTTACTTGTTTGTTGCTTTCTTTCACATTTCGTATTTCGTAGTGTAGCGTAGTATAATCAAACTCTCTTCCATATTTTTGCAACTTGATTTCGTGCAAACGAGAGACTGCTCACCTCCCTGAGGACGACCCGTATTTGCCACCGCTTCAACGTGGCCGTGCGCTTGTGATTTAATTAAAACGTTCATCATTCTACATTCTCTCTTATCCACATAATTTGGGGATCAATTCTGGATAAAACACAAAAAAATTAAAAAATATAAACAAATAAAAAAATATTTTAATATTTTTTTGAAAAAATGATTTAAAATAATATTTACCTTATTTAAACATATTTTTAATATATATATATTAAAAATATGTTTAAATAAGGTAAATATTATTTTAAATCATTTTTTCAAAAAAAAAAATTAAAATATTTTTTTATATTTTTTAATTGTTTATATATATATATATATATATATATATATATATATATATATATATATATATATATATATATATATATATATATAATAAACAACCCACTAGTTGGAAAATTGGGCGGTTCCGCACGGGCGGATGACGTGGATTGCGTGGATCAGTTGTTCAGCTGATGGATCTCGGGTGTCGGTTTTTATTTGCCCAGTAAGGATGGTCTAACATCAATGTACGTAGCCAAGACGAGGACAAAAAAAACAGGAGAAGAAGAAGCTAAGGTTCGATGCCACGTCGCTTTAGCGTTAGATAGAAAGAGAAGAAATCATAGCTACAGCGTCCGGGTGGAGCCCATAACTCCGAAAGTCATCCCTCCATGTTCCTATCTTCGATCTCTCGTGCTCAATTTGCACTGGTGTGGGTCACCTTGGCCTTCTTCTATCTATATATGGTGGGAAGGGAGCAGTACTCCACCAACCCTGCCCTACCCTGTCTTCAGATAACTAGTTAGCTACACGGGGAGAAGAAGAAAAAGAAGGAAGATAGGAATGGGACAACACTCCTGCTGCAACCAACAAAAAGTTAAGAGAGGATTGTGGTCTCCTGAGGAAGATGAGACGCTCATTCGATATATCTCGGCCAATGGCTATGGTTGCTGGAGTGAAGTCCCTGAGAAAGCTGGTCTCTCTCTCATCTCCTTCTCTCTAGATTCATTTATTGTTTTTTGTTGTTGTCAATGTGCCTGAAGGAAGCCAAAGTGAAGCTAGTTTATAGATTAATGAGATAGAAGTATATGCACCTTAACTTTGGTTAACTTTGATAAAGAGTGAAGTAGAGACTAAAGTTTGTATTGGTAACAATAAATAGTGGAAAAGACAAAGAGTTTGGTTGGTTTTGAACTTTTGATGGTTCATGTTTTCTTTGGTTCTGTGGTTATAGGTCTTCAAAGATGTGGGAAAAGTTGTCGTCTCAGGTGGATTAATTACTTGAGACCTGACATTAGAAGAGGGAGATTCACACCTGAAGAGGAAAAGTTGATAATCAATCTCCATGCTGTTGTTGGCAATAGGTTTGCATCTTATTTTTATATGCTTACAAAGTTCTACTCTAAATTTCTCCATTTCCAACTTACTTTCTCCTTATATCACCCTACATTGTAGAATATAAGTTGTGATGCACATTCTCCACGGACTAATTCGACCAACTGATCATTAACGTCTGACTGTGTCAACATTTTGCTAGAAAATTATTTAAAAATAAAAAGACATAATAATGACAACTATAATAATTGATTAGTGTCAGTTGGGGTTGTTAATTTGGACTTGATTCCATAATGTATACCATAAATATATGGAAAAATCTGTGTCTCCAAATCAAGCAGTATACATACCACTACATGAATTATTACTTAAGTATAAAATGGATGCTTAATTATCTCTTAATTTTCCAGGTGGGCTCACATAGCAAGTCACTTACCAGGAAGAACAGACAACGAGATCAAGAACTATTGGAACTCATGGATAAAGAAGAAGCTCAGAAAGCCCACAAACCCTGAACCTTCTCCAACACCTGAAATCACCCAATCAAACTGTGGTCCAAGTCAACCAAACAAACTACTAACCCAAGACTCAACCAAGAACCCATTCCAAAGGACCACATCCATACAACCTCGTGCACCACTCTTCATGTTTGAATCGAGCTTTGTTGATTGCCCATTTAGTACTTGCACAAGGGAACAACACCTTAGCAATGAAGTGATGGCGCTTGATTCTGATTCATGGGACCTTCATGAAGCACAAACACTTCCTCCATTGCTCACAATTGGAAGTGAGGAGTCAAGCAACTTGTTTCCATACATGAACACAACATGCAACAACATGGTCTCTTTGGGGGCACAAGACAACATTGATAGAAACAACAACAATAATGTCCAGTGCTTTGACAAGCAAGAGTTGAATGATTGGATTGAGTCCCAACAATTCCCGGGCATTCTGATGTGGGATCAACTACAAGGACAACTTGATGGTGGAGATTTCATCCCACCATCTTCTTCTTCTTCAATGGATAGCACAGCTTGATCGCCGTCATCTATCGATCATTAACCTTTTCTGTGGTTTGTGTGTAAATGAAGGTGATGAACCCCTCCCCTCAATACTTCTAAAATAAGGTTCACAAATGGATGTCACTATTTATATGTTTTCTTAATTCTTTAACCAAGTTTTCTTATTTTGAATTTGTATATATATGCATGTATCTTCCTTCTTCCTAGAGAAAGGTCAGGAAGTTGTGAGCTTAGGAGGATCTAGGAAGTATACTTTGCGTAAAGAGTCAAAATAAAATAAGATAACTGGGAGAGAAAGGAATCAAACCCAGTTGGGTGTCCTCTTGGGACTACCAAGACAAAGTTGTTGGTGAAGGCATGCAAGTTGTAGTCTTGATAGAAATTATGGAAGTGTGATTATTGAAGTAACAAACCATTTTGAGCTTTTATGGTTTGTATTCTTCTTCTTGTAATATTATGGATTGATCTTATAGACACTAATGTTCAAACGAATCATATTTGTTTTGTTTTGTTTGAATTGTATTTTGGTTTTATTTGCATGGTGTTTGTGTACCACATCTTATGGTTCCTTAATTTGTTTTATAAGTTATCATGCGAAAACAAAAGAAAAAATGCGTAATCTACGGCCTAAATATAATTCTAGTAAGGAGTAGGAAAAGATGAATCGGTATTACATCTAAGGAGAGGTAGAAGAGGTGCCTTTTGAGTGCTAGTGATCCCATCCACATCAAAAATATGGCCTACTATTTAATGGAAATTTAACACACGTCTTAAGACCCTATTATTTATACATGAAATCGGCGTAAACTGTTGAGTTGTTATTAGTATACATGACATCCTTACTATTATATATACCCCGTAATGTGAGTTTAGGTGTTATATTACACTCTAGAGAGAGCTTATCATTTTTAATATAGAAAACTAGAGTTCATGCACGCACGCTTATGTTTATGTTTACTAAATTAGCTTGTGTATATTATGTTTACAATATGGTTGCAAATATTATAAGGTATATGTAATCATTATTGACCAGATGCGGCATAAAACAATCACAGAAACGTGCACCAGATGATTTGTAATTAAGATTAGACTATTGGGTTGTGTACGTAGAAATGGAATTTAATCTTGTTTAGGAGGTGGTGTACGAGCAAAGAAAAGCTGAAGGAGAGGTTAAGATAGCTTTTCGCAAAGTACTTCGCAGTTGACATTAACAAACGCACGGCATTGTTCTCTTCCATTCTTTGGTTATGTAACTGTTGCTCCATTTACGACCATTACAGTTTAACAAACATGTCACTGTGCACGACCACATCACCTGTAACTTTGATGAAAAGATTGAGACAAATTTCAAAGAGAGTAACTATGTCAATCATCTTAGTTTGGTGCTTTCATCTTGTAAAGGGATTGTTGATTTCTTTACTTTTTCTTTTTTGGATGATTGTTCTAGTCATTATCACTTCAAATTTTATCATCATTTAATGGTTATATATATACTCTAAATAATGCAACAGTAACACTGTCACCGAAAAGTTTTTCTTGTTATGTTAATGTTACTTCCTAAAGTCCACGGAAAATCATTACTTTGGGAAGATCTTAAGACGTAATTATTGATTGTTACATGTGTATTGATGACTGTACCGTGGAGCTTTTTTTAGTAGCATTGTGGAGTTTGACCGCGTTGAAGATGTAATTAATGTTTCTTTTCTAGTTTAATTATCAAAATGGTATACTTGTTATTAATACCTCGATTAATGACTTATTGTCCACTTGGTACTTTAAACTATAAAAATACTTTTATTAATTGTAATTGTCAATTTCAATTTTTATTCCAACAAATTCCTCAACACCAAGATATTTTTGGGGTACATAATGTGGTTATATGAAAAAAACTAAATTTGATTTATTTTCTCTTATTTGCGTAAATATCAGAGAACTAGGACGAACAACATGAGAATTTTGGTTTCGTAGATTTACTAAAATAAATTTCCTCTGCCTTTTCAGGTTATGAGGTAAAAAAGAAGAGAAAGCTGAACTTCCAACTCACATGGAAGATTTTATTTCCAATTCTCTTGTTTTACTCTCCTTAGGTTTTATTCAATTGTATTTGTATACAATGATGCATTTTATTTTCTTTTCTTTTTGCATATGTTATAATTGAGATACTTCAAATTTATCTTCAAAAGAAAGGTTAGTGGACATGGAGTAACGATTGCACTTATTATACAAAACGTGTGGCAAATTATCAACAAAAAAAATCTTGCTTTAATTAATTATATTTATTTATTTATTTATTTATTCTGACACCTTCTCGGCCGGCAATAAGATGTTCACATTTTCGTTAGATCCGGCTAGAGTCAAGATCTTATTGGGCCTGCACTGAGTCCAGCCAGTCAGTTTACCAGATTAACTAGAAACTGGGTCTCGGAAATGTGATTTATTTCCTCTTTATTGTTTCGAAGGATTGATGCTTCGGTCATCGTATGTTTTGTTATCTAATAATTAATAATCATGACAATGTTTTGTTTTTTTATTTCATCTCTACCCAACCTCATTTTAAATCGCAGACATGCAAATGCTTTCCCTAATTTGTATAATCAAGACTAATGACAATGATCTCTTAATTAAGCTAACCCCAATTTGTATAATGACAATGTTAGATACACATAAGTGGATTGGAATACCGAGATGATGTTTCCAGCAATAGCTTTCCCAGCACAGATTTTTTGCATCTTTCCTTCTACATCCACCACTAAATTAGGGTGTTGGAGTTAGTTGGTTTAGATAGCCAATTATTGTTCGCACAATGTACACATTATGTGCGTTGTCGTGTTATGATTGTGCGGAAATGCGCATCTTGGAGTTCAAGGAAGTTTGCTCCAGTACGGCTCTTCCCCTTTCTTCCGTGAAATAAAATGTCACACATATATATGAATAAAATCATTCCAGAAGTACCGAAATTTATTAAGCTCATTATTATCATGGAAATGAGAACGCAACAGGTTATGAAAACATGGATACGACGGGGAACTACTAAACGTCGTCCCAAAACTACTTAAATCGTCACTTGAAATTACAAAATTCCCCTTAACAATATATTTAATACCTATATCGTCTCGTGTCTTTAAACAAAGTTTTTGACTCAGTTTTACTAACATTCCTAGTACCAACACCACGAAAATGTCTGGCAAAACACCTAGATCAGGCGAAGTAACGGAGACGGATTTTTTTTTCCAACACGGGCGTCTGGCTAAGACGCCTGCACCATCGTGGAGGCGTCTGGCTAAGACGCCTCCACCATGGTATAGGCGTCTTAGCCAGACGCCTATACCATGGTCTAAGCGTGACGCCTATACCATGGTGGAGGCGTCTTAGCCAGACGCCTCCACGACGGTACAGACGTCTTAGCCAGACGTCCCATTTTTTTTAATTTTTTTGTCAAATTAAAATTATACGGTGTGTTATCTCAAATTATTTGACGTTTATTTGCAAGTTTTCGGTGGTAACCGGTCGGATTACAATGAGTTTTTTTGCAAGTGATGAAGATTAAAAAAAATTCCAGATCCAACATTTTTTAAGTTCCAAAATCCCCCGGTGGTAAAACATCCTGACTTACAAATACCACCTCGACAGGTCGTTTGGATCTGGAATTTTTTTGAATTTTCGGTGTACCGAAGGGGTATCGGTCATCCGAATATAGTAATTATTAACTTATTAATTAATTAATTTAACAATTATCTAAATTTATAATCAATTATCTTTTTAAAAAAATAATAAAAAATTACAGGCGTCCGACGGAGCCGCCCCCACGTAGGAGGGGGCGTCTGGCTAAGACGCCTCCCCCCCGCCTCCCCTATGGGGGAGGCGTCTTACACAGACGCCCGTCCCATGGGCGGAGCGTCTGGGTAACACGCCTCCCCGATGGGAGAGGCGTCTGGGTAAAACGCCTCCCCAATGGGGGAGGCGTCTTAGCCAGACACCCCCTCCTACGTGGGGGCGGCTCCCTCGGACGCCCGTAATTTATTATTATTTTTTTATTAAAAAGATGTTAGATATTTTACCAGATTCGAGTACACTAGGATGTCCGTTGGCTAATTACTGACCATCAAAACATTATTTTTTATGATTATAAGAGGAATATGAAGAGAGATGTGTGATAGGAAGGTAAAATGTCGCGTTATAGCAGTAGAAATGAGAGAAGGGCAAAATGGTAATTTCAATGGGCGATTTAAGTAATTTTGGGGCGATGTTTAGCAATTCAGTATGATGGATGTGATTAAGAACTAAGAAGTACAGGTAAAAGTTGTTTTCGATGTTTATTTTGTCGTATAGTGAATCCATAACCAACATTCGATAACGGTGTCCTGGCCAGGGGTGAGTTGCGGTCCGGTCCCGGACCGGACCGAAGTTTTCGGAAGCCCGGACCGAATAAATTCGGTTCGGTCCGGTCCAAAACCTGAATTTAACCCTTAAAATTTTGGTCTTTGACCGGACCGAAGACCGAAATGTCGTGGTCTCCCGGACCGAAGACTTGACCAAAAAGTTCGGTTCGGTTCGGTCCGAACCGAATTTTGCTCACCCCTAGTCGTGTCACCTTGCGAAATGAACTCCACAAGGGTATCGTAATATTGTTTCTTGAGACCGTAGAATGTGAACAATTAGTTACCAATATTTGGTTACAAACAACATAATTAGGATGAATTACTTGGGTGTCATAAAAAAAATAACTATATTAGTCGTATATCATTTGAAAGCAACTATTTCCACTAATATTACAGAAAAAACCCCAACACTTGTTCTAATGCCATTATTTTTCCCCCAAAGTCATTCTGTTAGCTATCCATTAACGTCTGTTTGTCTTATTAATATCTAATGAAAATTTTGCAGAATCACCGTGAATAAACTCAGAATTCATAATTTTCATTATATGTGTGGTAAAAATTGCAAAAAATAATCAAAAATTGCAAATAAATAATATTTGTTTGGACAACAAAAACACAATTTTTTTTGTCGGACCGTGCCGGATCCAGGGGTGGTCGGGTTGGGTTTTCTTCCTTTAATCGGGTCGATTTTCGTTTTCTCAGTTGTTTTTTAAATTTGAAATTTACAACCACAATCGAATTAATAAAAGCACAAACAATTTCGCCCCTAAAGTAACTAATTTATTTATTAATAATTATTGACTCAATTAGAGAAACTAATGAAAAAAATATTCTTTCATCTATCATCTCTACTTTTTCTCTCACTAAACTAATGATATCCGATATTTTTTATATTTTTAAATATTACAAAATATTTAATTATTTTTTATAAAATATACATTTTCTAAAAAATATAGAGGTTTTTTATAAAATATTTTTTTCCAAAAAATATTTATTTGTTTTGCAATTTTTGAGTATTTGTTTGCAATTTTTACAACACATATGATGAAAATTTATGAATTCTGAGTTTATTCAAGGTGATTCTGCAAAATTTTCATTAAATATTAATAAAACTAACGGATGTTAATGAATGGCTAACGGAATGACATTGTAAAAAAATTAATGGTATTAGAGTATTTTTTTGAATTTTTCTGTGAAAATAATTACTTTCAGATGACATATGGTTAACGTAGTTGTTTCTTGACGACAGTGAAACAATTCTCCAAATAACTAACATTGGATTCAATTCAGTAATTTGGAGATACTTACCAGTATATGAGCTCTTCTTTACGATAAAAGTTTTGGTTTGAAACTTGACAACACGTTAGAAATGGAGGCACGTCTGTCAAGGCAATGTTGACATCGTGTACGCATTAAATTAACATATATTACGTCTTGTTTTACTTGAATAATAAAATTTGAATAAAGCCACGCATGCAGGGGTAAATTTCAAAAAAAGGCGGCTAAAATCTTACCTGATAAAGAGCGGGTAACAATTAGGGATTCGTCGCCGGAAAACTACTTAAATCGCCCCAAAAATTACCTTTTTGCTCTTAACAAATCAATTAATACCCATTTCGTCCCGTGTCTTTAAACAAGGTATTTGACTCAGTTTTACTCACATTCCTAGCACCAACACCACGAAAATGTCTGGCGAAATACCTGGATCAGGCTACGTAACGGAGGCGGATTTTTTTTCCGACTCGGGCGTCTGGCTAAGACGCATCCACCTAGGAGGAGGCGTCTAGATACGACGCCTACACCATGGTGGAGGCGTCTTAAACAGGCGCCTCCACGAACGTGGAGGCGTGTTAGCCAGATGCCCGTACTTTTTTAATAATAAAAAATTAAAAATAAAATATAAATAAATTCTTAAAATTATACGGTGTGTTATCTCAAATTATTTGAGGTTCTCTTGCAAGTTTTTCGGTGGTAACGTGGTCAAATTACAATGAGTTTTTTTGCAAATGATTAATATTCAAAAAATTTAAGATCCAAAATCCCCGGTGGTAAAACATCCTGACTTACAAATACCACATCGACAGGTCGTTCGGGGGTCTCGCTCCTTGGAAATTTTTTGGATTTTGAAATTATTGGATCTCGATTTTTTTTAATGTTGATCACTTGCGAAAACTCATTATAAGGTGAGATGTCGGACGATCGACCGTTTGCTTCTCGGTCTACCGAACATGTTCCATGCGGATCACCGAGTTTTCATCGGTCCACCGTGATCGTAAAGACAGTAAGTTTTTGATCTTCCTAGAATCATTGGGTCGGTTTACCGATCTCTACCCGGTTATCCGAATATTTATTTTCAGTAGCTTCGACATTTCTCTGGAAATCTCTATTCGGTGTACCGAAGGGGTATCGGTCATCCGAATATAGTAATTATTAACTTATTAATTAATTAATTTAGCAATTATCTAAATTTATAATCAATTATCTTTTTAATAAAAAAATATAAAAAATAATAAAAAATTGTGGGCGTCTGACGGAGCCGCCCAGCGTAGGAGACGGGCGTCTGGCTAAGACGCCTCCCCATGGGGGAGGCGTCTTAGCCAGACGCCCGTACCATGGGAGGGGCGTCTGGGTAACACGCCCTCCTAGGGGTAGGCGTCTTACCCAGACACCCTACTCCTACGCTGGGCGGCTCCGTCAGACGCCCGTAATTTTTTATTATTTTTTTATTAAAAAGATGTTGGATATTTTACGAGATTCGAGTACACCGGGGCGTCCGTTGGCTCATTACTGATCTCTAAAACATTACTTTTTATGATTATAAGAGGAAGATGAAGAGAGATGTGTGATAGAAGGGTAAAATATCGCGTTATAGCAGTAGAAATGAGAGAAGGGCAAAATGGTAATTTGTTGGGACGATTTAAGTAGTTTTAAGACGATGAATAGCAATTCAGAACAATTATGACCAACTATTAGCGAGAAAGATATTAAGGTGAATTTAGGTTAAAATAATAGTGGCAGAATATATAAATAATTAGCTCCACTGAGGGTTTTTTTTTAATATGGAAAGCTCCTCTGAAGTGGAGCTAGCAAATAAGATGATTGTTTGAATTTCACTAATCAGGCGTGGGATTTATTGAATGCTTCCAAATTTCGACTTGGACAAAAAAGTTGCATTTTTAATTACTTGAAAATTGAAATAGATGAGGAATCCGCATTACAAGCTTCAGTTTTGTGTTTATATTCCGATTATAGAGACGTATGGCAGACTTAGGTCCGTTTGGACAGAGGAGATTCCGCTCCCTCACATGCCAGGAGCCCTGCAACTAGGGGTGAGCTTCGGTCCAGGATCGGACCGAACCGGACCGGACCGAAACCCGAATTTTCGGGAAGTCCGGACCGAAGACCGGACCGAATAGGTTCGGTCCGGTCCGGTCTGGTCCGGGTCAGTCCAAAACCCGGATTTTCCCCTTAAATTTTCGGTCCGGTCCGGACCGAATACCGAATTTCCAAAATGTTGTGGACCGAAGACCGGACCGAAAAAATTCGGTCCAGTTCGGTCCGGACCGAAAAATTCGGTTCGGTCCGGGTGCCCGGACCGGACCGAATTTTGCTCACCCCTACCTGCAACCCATCCAAACGCCCATTGGGACACGATGCAAGGTTTTGACTTGGACGAAAAAGCTGAGTGCATGAGCTTCTCAGCTCCTTCCAAATTCTGGTTTTGTTTTGACTAATTTACCTCACACATAATTGGGAGATCAATCATGATGTTAAAAAAATAGATTTTTTTTGAAAAAATATAAACAAATAAAAAGATATTTTCAGGAAATTTTTTTGAAAAAAACATTTAAAACGAATTTAAAATATATTTTTATTTAATTAAAGTCTCAGAACAATTTAAGAATTTACTTTGACAAGACATCACCAACTACCAGAAATCTTCTGCCTATCCAAACAACTCTCAACCATGAAAAAGAAGCTGGTCCTACATCTACATTCCCAGAAGTTAGCTTCCCATCAGAAACTGATATTTAGGAGTCGCACCCAAACTAGGCCTTAGATGACAGGAACCATATAAACGGAGATATTTATTATGTTGCCTTCATTTTAATAATGTACGTTGATAAACCAAAATAAAATAGGAAAATATATTTTGACCACAAAAGGATGAAATGATTTGGCTCAAAAAAATTAGGAGAATGATTCTTTGATTTCATGTGGAGCATTTTATCAACTATTTAATTTGTTTCTAAATATGTTGGCGCGATAATGTAGCGACCGTTGGTTTCCCAATGCAAGTGATTATTGACATTCTAAGATATGCATAAATATGTGTGTCATGCGAGTGGTGTGTCCCGTACTGGATTAGTGTGTCCTACGTAGGACAAATGTGTGTCGTGCACGGGACTCACGTATCCCACACGAGACTGATGCACGAGATTGGTGTGTCCCACGAGAGACTAGTGTGTGTCCCGCGTGGGACTTATGTGTCCTATGCGGGACAGATGTTAGTCACTTCTTTGTATTTAAAGTGTCTATATATTATCAGGAGAATCAATTGTTTCTTACTTTATCGGAAACCATATTTTAAGCAATAAAATAAAAAAACTCAAAAGACATGGATCGTGATACGGTAGAGGGCTCAATTTTTTATATTTAAACGACGACAATTAGAGATTGCACTGCTGGAAAATCAGCCTACCACGTCGCTCATACCATGTCAGTTAATTAGAAACCGACGTGGAGGACCCCCTACCACGTTGGTTTTCCTAAAACCGACTTTGAAGACCCCTACCACGTCACTTTTTTCGATTTTGTCGTACCAACATGGTAGGGTAGTCTTCCATGTTGGTTTTACCACAATCGACGTTGTAAGAGGTCTTTTTAATATATATTTAAAAATTCAAACCCTACCGTGTCGATTTTTTCGAACCAACGTGGTATAGTGGTCTTCCAAGTCAGATTTACCAAAACCAACGTGGTAAGAAGTGTTTTTAATATATATATTTTTAAAAATTCAAATCCTACCACGTCCGTTTTTAAGTAATCCGACGTGGAATGGTTGATTTTTTTTAATATAAAGTGCGTAAACCAAAATGTATATCATTTCAAAATCGATTCAATAATCATATAATATAGTATATACGACACTCCACCACCATCGCCACCTTCTGCATATCCTCCTGCACCGTCACCTTCTCCTTCGCCACCACCATCTCCTCCTCCACCGCTACCTTCTCCACGGCCATCGTCCCCTCCACCACCACCACCATCTCCTCCTCCACCGTCACCTTCTCCACCACCACTGTCCCCTCCTCCACCATCACCACACTGCTGGAAAACCGATCCGAGAATGAAAACGTAGCTCCCGAACCCATGAGTTCCATCGGCGTCCAGAGGTACTTGATCGCCGTCGAGTACGTCAGGACGAAGTTCCATTGTTCAGATTCATGGCAAATGATGGCCAAAAGAAGCTCAAAGCGATGCTTCCGACAAATTCGCCTCAGAGATGAACTCAGGAAACCTTCAGAATCTCGGTCTCATCCGTATTCTAGACTACACTTGCAACTCCAATCCAAATCAGCCGGAAAAGTAAGTTCACGCATCAATACTTCTGCATTGCAATTGCTCGACCAATCATCCATCCTAGTCTTACGGTTACCTCAATAAAAATTAAAAATATTTTTTAATTATACTTAAACGACAGGTCAAGGTGGCTGAAATTTTTAAGGAAAAAAATTATATTAACATAAACTTGAAAATACTACTACTTTTTTCAAGTACTTAATTCTGATTGAGTGCATATATGTGTATAATTGGGTATTTTACTTATATTGAATATTTGTGGATTTTTTAACTAGTTAGATTAATTAGATATATAAAAACTATATATATACAAATATACAATTATCAGTACTCGACATATTTAAGAGTGCCGGAACCCCAAGGGTTCACTTACGGAACAAAATCTCAACTTGTTGGGACAGAGTTTAAAAAAACCAACAATCTCTGAAAGTGGAATCAAAATAGTTTGACTTTGGACAGCTCAAACGAGATCTCAAAATTCATGGAGAGTCATCTGGCCACTCAAATTACGTTTTACTAATTTAGTAGGATGGTAAAGTAAAATGTTAAGCTTACTAACATATATGCATATAGTAATAATGTATTACTCTTATTTATATACCCACTTACCCAGTTGGTTATGGCGTCTTATCTATTGTGTTAATAGTGCTTGACATTTTAATTCATATATGACTCATTTATTAATCGTGTAATTTTTTTCTAACTCATATCGCTTACTCCATGCATGTTGGGTGGTTGACTTCTTTTGATGTGTTAACAAATGTAATGGAGTTCTCGTTCCACACTTCCACCTAAAGCTGGGACCTGGGCCGTGCCAGCCCGCGGCAGGCCGGCACGGCCCGTGAACGGCCCGGCCCGGCACGCGGCCCGCTGGGCTGGCGGGCCGTGCCGTGCCGGGCCGGGCAGTAGCCGTTGCGGGCCGTGCCGGCCCGCGGCGGGCCGACGTGCATGCCGTTGGCGCGGGCCGGCACGGCCCGCAACGGCTATAAGCAAGCAATTTTTTTTTTACTTTCACCAATCCTATAAATACCCCCCACCCCTTCACTCATTCCTCACCAATTCTCTCAATCTTCTTCTCTTCTAATCATTCCAAATTTCCAATCTTCAAGCAATTTGTGCTAGTCGGGTTTTGCAAAAAACGGGTCGAGTTTGAAGTAAAGTGGGTCGAGTTGAAGCTTTCCATCCGAGTTTTCTTCTCGCCGATCACTGAGCATTTTCTAAACTTACTTTGCATCCACTTCATTAGATTACATGGCTAGTTTGAAAACAATATTTATGCTTTACTTAGTAATTTGCATGACTAGTTCTGACGATGAAATTCAAAATGTTGCATTGCCAAATGTTGCATCTTCATCTAAATCACGTAGACGTAGAACTAGTAAAGTTTGGGAAGATTTTGATTTAAGGCAAGATGAAGATGGTAATGACATTGCATTTTGTAAGTTATGCCAAAAACAATATACTACTAAAACTAGTGCAGGCACAGGCCATTTAACTAGACATGCAATTTCATGTAAACTTAGGCATAATTCATCTGTGCAAGATTCTAGACAAACCACAATAGATTGTAGTTCTGGTACATTTAGGAAATTTGATCCTGCTCGTGCTAGAGAACATGTAGTGGAATACATAATTAGAGATGAATTGCCATTTAGTACTGTCGAATCTAGTGCATTTAGAAAAATGTGTGAATATCTTAATCCTGAAACTAAACATATGAGTAGACGTACTTTTAAAAATTTAGCTATGAAAAGATTTGAATTTGAACGATCGAAAATTATTAACTTGTTTGAATCAACAAATAAAAGAGTAGCAATGACTAGTGATTGTTGGACCTCACCTAATGAATTTGCATATGCATGTACAACTGTTCATTACATAGAAGATCGTTGGAGGTTAAACAAAAGAATTTTGTCATTTTTACCTTTAGATTATCCGCACACTACTCGTGCTATATTTGATCATGTTAGTGACATTATTTCAACCCACAAATTTAAAAAGAGAGTAACAACCATGTCTTTTGATAATGCAACTAACAACACATCTGCTGTAGAAATGTTTAAGGCATTTTAGAACCACCCGTAAAAGGCCAATGTTTTCATATTAGATGTGTATGCCATTCTTTAAATTTAATTGTACAAGACGGATTAAAGATTCTTAAATATTATGTAAGTAATGTTAGGGAGGCTATTAGATTTTGTGGAGTTAGTAGTACATCTAGGTATCAACAATTTAGAGAATTTTGTACCTATAATGACATTAGGCCTAAGAGATTTACTTTAGATGCACCTCATAGATGGAACTCCACATATGAAATGCTTAAAATGACAATTCCATATAAACTTGCTATTACAACTTTTTATAATGAAAAACAAAATAATGCCATGTTATCTGAAATTGATTGGTTAAATGTTGAATTTTTAGTCGATTTTTTGAAACCTTTTTTTCTATTTACTAAAAAATTAAGTGGACATTATTATCCAACTTCGAACTTATTTTTAATCGAAATTTGTAGAGTTACTAAAGTTTTTGCAAAATATAGGTTTCAAAATAGTTTAGGAGATGTATTTACAACAATTGAATCGAAATTTGCTAAGTATTGGAATCCCCCCCACTAGTGTTTTGTTTAGCTTTAGTCATAGACCCTATGTTTAAAAAAGAAGGTTTACAAGTTTTTTTAGAAGAAATTTATGAAAACATGAACTATGATAACCCTCAAGCCCATGTAGATGCATCTATTGCTTTATTAAGAAAATATTTTGAAGAATATAGTTTAACTTATAATGTAGGATCTAATGTAGCAAGTACTTCATCACAACCACCCGTTCAGGCGATGTCGTTAGAAGACGACGAGGACGCTACATGGGTGTGGTTAACCCAAAAGAAGAAAAAATATGTTTCAAATGTATGTCATAATGAATTAGATTCGTTTTTGAACTTAGATTTATATTTGTCCCCCCAAGAATCCAAAAATTTAGATGTACTAGACTGGTGGAAACACAACGAAGGTAGGTTTCCCATAGTTGCTGAAATAGCTAAGGACTTATTGTGTGCTCCGGCGTCTACTGTGGCGTCAGAAGCGGCTTTTTCTGCAGGGAAGCGAGTGATGACAGATCAACGACACAATCTCGCGCCCGACTCGATGCAGATGTGTGTGTGCCTCAAGGATTGGTTGGACGCAGAAGACAGAGTGCAGAACAAATACGAAGCCAAAGACGACGACGAAGAGACGTGGCCGGAGCAGTAGACGTACGTCGAAGGTTGTAGCCGAAAGCGCGCCAAATGGGATGAATTTTTCCTAGAACCCCTAGGTTTTTTTGTAATGATTCCTATGTTTCGGCTACAAACTTGTATTTCTCAAAAACCATTAATAAAATTGGCATTTTTTGGGGAAAATCATTTCTATTTTGAGTTGAAAAAAAGTTTAAAACCCGACCCGACACGACCCGACCCACGGCCCGGCCCGACACGGCCCGCCAGGAGCCGGGCCAGCGGGCTGTGCCGGGCCGAGGCGGGCCGGGCCGGCACGGCCCGCATCCCACCCCTACTTCCACCCGGTAAAAAATCTTGGAAAATTATTAGAAACCGATTTATGGTGAATCCAATCGCGTTGGTAAAACCGACACACTCCGAGCAGCATGCCGACGAATCTTGCTGAACCAGTCTTTTTTTTTATGGATAGGAGATCTGCTATAGAGCCAATCCAGTGATAGATTTACGCAAGTATGTGTCCATTGTTTTATTTGAAAGCAAGTGAGTGTCCGTTGTAGGAACTACAACAATTTATGTCGTTGCATTGTTATCATTCACATTTCGATCATGGGTGTAGTATTTATCATCTTTTCTGCGTACGAGTGAGTACACATTGCGCCCCTCACGATAATCTTTGGGTCATTATCTGCGTACGAGAGTGCCTAGAATGAGCAAACTGAGGTTCACATTAAAATTACAACAATGAACATGCAATTAAATGCAATCTAGATAATGTAATCTGACTGTATTATATACGTTCGAGTTCTTACTCGAAGATGTCGTCTTTAAAGCCCTATAGTTATAGAGTACGTTAGAACTTCACAACATCTTCAACCAAAATGTAGAGAACTTTAGAATCCACGTTCTTCAATTTCTGACCCATTCTCCTCTAGTTTTAGCAAACTTCATCGGTCACCCTCTCTGAAGTATATATGTGTTTTGAAAATAATTTTTATCAATCATTTTGGTCATATTTACATCTATGCTTTCTAATTTGATCGATGTAGTTTAAGTTCTTCAATATAACATATTACATCTTTGCATTTCCGTACCTATATATTCAGCTACGGATCAGGAAATAAGTCATAATTAGTGGGCTAGAAAAAAAACAATGTCAATATAAGAAAAAACTTATTTATTTGTTAAATAGTCTTGTTTTGATACTCGACTATATGAATACAGTGGTGGTGTTGATAATTGTTAAGTCATAATCTAAGTGATTAATCATGTCTTGGAGGAAATTAAGAAAACTTGATTATTCAAATGGTTTAGTGTGTCTAAACATGGTTAATGGTTGGGTTTTCTTTGTGATAATAGTGTTTTGACCTGAGAAAAGCATGGGTGCTTGTGGGGGTATGGTGTAGGCTCACAGGAGGTAAGGTGGGTATGGGTAGGGGTGAGAGGTATGGCAAACCATGCTTTGCCTTTGGTTATTGTGTGTATTTTTGAAAGAAAAGCACACATCCATCTTCCTCTCAATCTCTCCCCTTCACTCTCAACCCCAAATCCTCCTACCACACCTCTCTCTCTCTCTCCTCCCTGTTGGAGACAGCCTGAGGCTGCCGAAAGCTCGCCGGAGTTGCTGGCCGATGGTGGAGTTTAAGCAAGGTGGTGTGCGATGAAGGCATGACCGGCGAGGAGGCGGTGCAAGGAGGTGATCAGAGTTGTTGGGCTGTCGGAGGTGTGCGGTTGCAAGGAGGGTGGCTACCAGAAAACTCCGGCAAACTCAAAAAAGGTATGCCAAGTTACATTTCTTTTGCTCACACAAGGTGTGCAAGTGGGGGTTTTGGGTTCCTCACCGGTCGGTCGGAGGCCTTATCGGCAACGAGAGGCGGCCAAAGGACCAGGCGTCGTCCGACAAGACGAGGCAACACCCAGTTGTTGCTTGGGCAGGCTTAGGGCGAGGGGTGCGCCGAAGCGGGAGCGCGCATACGAGGCAGATGCGATGAGTTAGGCGCGAGCAAGGCACGAGCAGGCGTACGGCGGACAAGGCGGCATCGTTGACATAAGAGTTGTGTGTCGAACTGTTTTCTCGGAAACCGTGTCCTCGCTTCGAGCGTGAGCCGAGATGTGATGGTGGGTGCGACGATCGCGTCTTCCCAGAGACCGTCGAGCGAAATAATGTGGATGCTTGGTACACGTTCCCCTTTGTATTGATAGGCTTTAATATGACATATTACATTTCATTGAGTCACCTTATGTAGTAGACCAGAGTGATTGCAGATCCCAATGTATTGTTGTTATGCAGCTCCACGGAACGAGATGACCGTCCAGAGTTCGGTTCGACAGAGATGACTGTTCAGCCCTTGTGTCAGCGGAGGTGGTCGTCCGGACTTGTTCTGGTGAGGATGACCGTACGAGTTGTGGCACGGCTCGACGGATATGGCCGACTAGAGCGACGACTCTGGCGGGAGTTGTGGCCCGAGGACCACGAGATCAGATATGTATCTATGACTCAAAAGTACATGTTGCGGAAATCCTTCACTGGTACAAGATCTGAGATAAGAGATCTCAGATTCTCACACGAAGGAAGGAGAAGGAGGAGTAGGATTAGGGTTAGGGTTGAGGAAAAGAGAGAGAGAGAGAGAGGCGGCAAAAACAAGAGAAGAGTTATCTGTTGTTATTAGGGTTTTACGTTTTTACAATGCATATTTATACAGATCCGAGTAGTACAGATCCGAGAGTACAGATCCGAGTAGTACATGGGTTTTCCCAGATTCGAGTAGTACAAATCCGAGTAGTACATGGGTCCTATCGGGTTAACCATGAGCCTCAGATTGTGGACCTAATCATGAGTCTACTTGGTGAGCACAGGTGCACCCGCACCAGCATTCTTGATGGGCACATGTTGCATTATACCAGCACATTTGTGAGTCAATTTGATCAGACGTGGTCCAGCTTCATCATGGGCTTTGGTGGGCCTCAAGGGTATTGTTATTAACACATGTCACCCATGTTAGTTCAACAGTGGCAACAACCATAGCTCTATATTCAGCTTCAGCACTGGAGCGGGCTACGGTTGGTTGTTTCTTGGATTTTTATGATATACAATTGGATCCAAGAAACACACAAAAACCAGTCGTTGATCTACGAGTGACTTCACAACCTGCCCAATCACTATCGGAGTATGCACATAGATCAAGAGTAGATGATTTGAAAATCTGCATGCCATGACTTAGAGTGCCATTTATAAATCTTAGAATGCGTTTTACCAATTTGAAATGAAAATTTGTGGGAGAATGCATGTGTTGACATAGATAGTTAACAGAAAATGCAATATCAGGACGAGTGAGACATAGATATTGTAGAGAACCAACAATTTTCCTAAATAGAGTAGGATCAAAAAAAGGAGTTTCATCTCTAACATTGCTGAACTTAGGCATGGGAGTAGCAATGTATTTAGCATAAAGCATGTCATTTCCCTTTAAAATGGTGGCAGCATAGTGTTTTTGTGATAAGAATAAACCAGATGAATTTCGTGTGACTTCTATACCAAGGAAATGATGCAAAATTCCTAAGTCTTTCATACAAAATTCCACAGTAAGTTCAGAGATAAGATGCTGCATAGCTAATGTGTTTGAACCAGTAATGATAATATCATCAACGTAAAGAAGTAAAAATAAAGGACCTGAATCATGAGATATGAATAGTGAGCTATCAGATGGACTGCTAAAGAATCCTTTTGTAAATAAAAAAGATGCAAATCTATCAAACCAAGCTCGTGGGGATTGCTTGAGACCATATAAAGCCCTCTTTAATTTACAAAGGTGTGTGGGATGATCATTATCAACAAAACCTGGTACTTGATTCATGTACACATCTTCATGAATAAAGCCATGAAGAAAAGCATTTTTAACATCTAGTTGTCTTATGTCCCAATTATGCATTGTAGCTATACTAAGAACAATGCGTATAGTAGAGAATTTTATAACTGGAGAAAAGGTTTCTGTGAAGTCAATTCCCTCTACCTGTTTGTACCCTTTTGCTACCAATCTTGCTTTTAATTTTTCTAAAGTTCCATCTGGTTTGAGTTTAACTCTAAACACCCATTTGCACCCAATAGTATGTGTACCCTTCTGTTTTGGAACCAGATCCCAAGTATCATTCTGATACAAAGCTTCCATTTCATCAATCATGGCCTTATGCCAACCAGGATGTTGAAGTGCTTCTTCAACAAAGTTTGGTTCCTGAGGTAGGTCTATGGTCTCATGAAATAGAGCATATTTCGGGTTTGGTTTGATAATACCTGACTTGTATCTGGTAAGCATGTGGTGGGAAGTAGTTACATCATTAGCTTGTGCTGCAGTAGTAGGATGGATGCTATCATCATGGATGGTTTGTTCAGAATCTGAGAGAGGCTCCTCAGGGCCCACATCATGAGAGGTGATTTCCTCTTCAGAGCCTTGTTCGTCTGTTTGATTTGTGGTTGAAGGGAGTTCCTCAGATTGCTCATCACTGGAATTCACTTCATCAGGGTTGGACTGAGGCAAGTTATTTTCTATAGCAAGAGACAAGGATGTGGGTGCTGAGGGAACAAACTGCTCTATAATAGAAGAGGGTTGAACTTTCTCATAACCATTAATATGGGTGGATTTTTCAGATTTTTCACAAAGCCAATCAGTAAAAGTGCTTATAGAGCAGTCAGTGGGAAGTAATATACTAGGGGGATTTTTGTAAGGCATGCAAAACTCATCAAAAATTACATGTCTACTCATATAAATTTTATTTTTAGTGGGATTTAGGCAAATATAGCCTTTATGACGAATGCTATAGCCTAAGAAGACACAGGGAACAGATCTTTCAGACAACTTATCATGTACATAATCACTTAGGCATGGAAAACAACGACACCCAAACACTCTTAAGCAACTATAATCAGGTAATTTCCCAACAAGAGTTTGATATGGAATTTTCCCTTCAGAATCAGGAATCATATTTAATAAAAAAACAGATGTGTTAAATGCTTCCACCCAGTAGCATTTTGGGACACCACTATTTATTAATAAGGTGCGCCCCATGTCTACAATCAGACGATGCCTGCGCTCAACAACTCCATTCTGTTCTGGAGTGTGAGGGCAGGACATGTGCAAAAGTATGCCATGTAATTGTAAGTGATTTTGGAAAGCCTTTGAAGAAAATTCACCTCCACCATCACATTGAAAAACTTTAATTTTTCCATTAAATTGTCTTTCAATGAATTTTTCAAAAACTAAATAACATTGAAAGAAATCAGATTTCAATTTTAATGGAAAAATCCAAGTGAATCTACTGAAATCATCTACAAAACAAGCATAGAATTTGAAATGATTTCTGCTTAGTACAGGAGCAGGACCCCACAAATCACAATGGATTTTATGGAAAGGTTCAGTCATCTTATTTACAGAGTCAAAGAAAGGAAGTTTAATAGCTTTCCCTAGATGGCAACTATTGCATATGGAAGAATGTAAAATTGATGAATGAGAGGTCACTGAGATACACCCCTGAAGTTTGAGTTGGTGAAACACTTTATGGTTGGGGTGACCCAATCTACAATGCCAAGTATGTGAGTCTACTGTTCTTTGCCTGTTAGAAAAGAATGTTTTATGTATATTACTAGGAATTGAATAAAGTTCCTTTAATTTTCGAGTTGTGATTATAGTGCCTGAATCTCTGTGCTTGACAAAAAATGCAGTACCTGAAAACTCAATATTGTATGGAAAAGAATTGGTGAACTTCTTTACAGACAATAGGTTTACTTTCATTTTTGGAGAAAACAGGACGTCTTTAAGCACAAAGGATCCAGTATCATGAGTGATTTTTGCATTACCAGTGTGTGTGATAGGAACTAGTGAACCATCACCAACCATTATCTTATCTGACCCATGATAAGGAGTAAGAGAAGTTAACAAACCTGCGTTACCTGAGATATGGGCTGAGGCACCGGAGTCTGGGAACCATTCTGTGTCGGCTTCATTCACACTCATCGCAGCAAGAGCCTGTGGCAGATCTTTGGAGACATATGCTTGGTTGAACCTGTGCTAGCACTTGAGTGCATCTTGGCCAGGTTTCCCACAGATCTGGCCGTGGACAAGTGGACGTTGCCGACTCAGATTGGCTCCATCAGAGTCACTGGTTTCCTTCCCTCCTTCGTCTGAAGTTGTGAATTTAGAAATTGAAGGTGGCTGACCTTGGGGAGCAGGAACGAACCCACGCCCCTTGGAGTTGAAGCCTTCATTCCTTTTCTCTTTAGGCTGGTTTTTGTCTTTATTTGAGTTTTTTCTGACCAAAGAAGGCCATCTGCACGTTCCCATCAGCTTGGTGAATTTGCATACGCATCTCATAGCTCTGCAGCATGGGCACGACCTCGGTGTACGAAGGGAGAGGGGGTTTCAGGTAAACAGTAGTGAATGGGTTGTACTCCATTCCAAGTCCATTAAGCATCCAGAAGACCTTGTTCTGATCACGAACAGGTCGACCGATTGCTGCAAGTTCATCACATAAGGTTTTGAACCTTGAGAGATAATCTTGAAGATCTTTGAAGTTGTTCTTGCGGAGCATCTGAAGTTGTTGTAGAAGAAAGAATTCTCATTCTTCTGAGTTTTGAGCGAATGAGAAGCGCAGTGCTTCCCAGACTTCTTTTGCGGTCTCAAGTCTAACAACAACGCTTAAGACTTCTTCACTAAGCGTGGATATGATCCAAGCCTTCAGAAGACGATCAGAGCGCCTCCACAACTCATAATCAGGGTTAGTGACCAGCTCGGGCTCAGACCTGCCTTCGCTTACCTCGATCTTTGCCTTTGGGGCTCGAAACTCGCCATCGACGAACCCAAGCATTCCCTGTGACTCCATAAGGCCACTGAGTTGCATCTCCCATAACAGGTAGTTCGACGACGTTACTTTCACCGAGACAAAGTTGGAAACGTTGAGGCCGTTCGGGTAATGGTAAGTCTGCTTGCCGGCGGAGCTGGTCGGAGCGGTCATGGTGGATCTAAAAGGTAGGTCTCGCCACGAGAGGCTCTGATACCATGCAGAAATCCTTCACTGGTACAAGATCTGAGATAAGAGATCTAAGATTCTCACACGAAGGAAGGAGAAGGAGGAGTAGGATTAGGGTTAGGGTTGAGGAAAAGAGAGAGAGAGAGAGAGAGGCGGCAAAAACAAGAGAAGAGTTATCTGTTGTTATTAGGGTTTTACGTTTTTACAATGCATATTTATACAGATCCGAGTAGTACAAATCCGAGAGTACAAATCTGAGTAGTACATGGGTTTTCCCAGATTCAAGTAGTACAGATCCGAGTAGTACATGGGTCCTATCGGGTTAACCATGAGCCTCAGATTGTGGACCTAATCATGAGTCTACTTGGTGAGCACAGGTGCACCCGCACCAGCATTCTTGATGGGCACGGGTTGCACTATACCAGCACATTTGTGAGTCAATTTGATCAGACGTGGTCCAGCTTCATCATGGGCTTTGGTGGGCCTCAAGGGTATTGTTATT
This sequence comes from Triglochin maritima, assembly GCA_963682175.1. Taxonomy (NCBI): domain Eukaryota; kingdom Viridiplantae; phylum Streptophyta; class Magnoliopsida; order Alismatales; family Juncaginaceae; genus Triglochin; species Triglochin maritima. The sequence goes on from OY821775.1 coordinate 6,279,576, forward strand.
AACAAATGTGACCTTCACCAAACCCTCATGTTAATATACCTGCGAGTGATGATGAGTCGTGTGTTGGTTTTTTGGCCTTAATCTGTGTTTTGATGATTTAATCAACCTAATCTTAATTATAATCAATGTAGAGTAGCACACACACTATGCATAACATATATATTGTATTGTGTTAACTTCTACAGGTGATCAAGACTCATGGAAGAAAGGATTCAAGTCAAGACATGTAAACAAACTCATTTGAAGATATGTAATTTGTATTTCTTTTGAGTCTTAGGAACTATGTGTAATTGAACATACAAGAGTAAATAACCGCTCACATACATACTAGGTTTCTTAGATAAGTCACACACAAAATTTCACATTAATTGGACTTCAATAAATCACCCAAACTAGGACCAAAAAACACTTAAAACAAACTTGATCTTCTAGTGCCAAATCGGTCGACCTGAACGAGTTCTTCATTCGACCGATTAGGTTTGTTAATACTTTTAGCCAAAGTGTTGTACCGGTCGACCGTTTGAACCTTTGTGTCCGACCGTTTACACATGTCACTTGACCGTTAGATTTGTCGTTTTCTACAACGGTCGGATTTCTCAAAACCCATATTTCCCTGACTTTCGGTCGACCGATATATACCTAGCGGTCAACCGATTGAACAAACGTTGGTCACCCTGAACACTCTGGAAGTTTCTGATCAAACGTCTCCTAGATCTCGATCGACTGAAACACATTTTTCTCCTAGAACCCAGAAGTGCCTGGAAGTTTCCGGTCGAACCAATCATTCGTTTAGTTCTACTGATCCATCTTTTACCAGTCCAAAACCTCAGAACGGTCGACTGATCCCCATTTTAGTTCGACCAATCACTCAAGTGAACTTAAGTTATTGCAAGATTTGATCGACCAGTCGACAGGTTGCCTGATTCGGTCGACCGAATTTGTTCTGAAATGTGTGTTGTAGTTCACTATTTTGTGTTTCTTACACAACCACTTACCATACTTATCCCTAACGGCTATAACACCTTAGGAGCTTATAAATAAAGGATTGAACACTTTGTTCAGACAACTCTCCCAGACACAATTTTTCCATACAATAGAGAGAAGTCTCCCTATCCCAAAAGCTCCAAATCACACACTCTAAGTCTTAAACTTCTACACCTTTGATCATAGTCAAATCCTACTCAAAGTGTGCTCAAACTAGAAAGTGTTGTTCCACTCCAACTGTTTGTCAAAGTAGCAAGGGTCTTGGTGAAAACCTAAGACAAGAGTATAGACTTCGGTGAGAGCCTGAAGTGATCCTCTCAGATTGTGAGAGAAGAAGCCAAACTCAGCGAGGGTTGTTCACGAGTTTGAAGACGTGTAAATCCGTTGTCTCCCGGCCTGGAACATGGAAAGGATAGTGAAGACGTGAGCGGAGCTCGAAGTGTCGAGCGGAACTTGCAAGAGAGGAAGTAGGCACGAGGTCGAAACTCTGTAAAATCTTCTAGTGCATTTTGTGGTTTGCTGAATTTCTTTGTCCTTACTTGCTTTTGTTTGATTATTTCCGCTGCATCTTTGTTTAAGCAAGTAGAGGTTAATTAACCCTAAAAGTGATTACAAAATCAGACCATACATGATGCTACATCGTGTACTCTCTGTAAGACTGCGTGTGCCAGTTGGTGCCTTCGGGTGACCTGATTTTTTGGTAGGACTGTTGTCCATTATGCCCCTGTTGGGGAATGTTTTCTTTCTTTGTATCATTATGTCATGTGATACTATTATGTTAGGTTCATTGTACCGTACATTCATATTTATATATGGACTTGGTATACAAAGTTTTCATTATGAAAACTCAAGCATTTTATCATGCTGCATTTTAGGGTCTTGATCAGTGATGAGTGAGTGGCGATCGAGGATGATTATACCTCGTACTGGATACTCCAGTCTTATATCTTAGTTTGTTATCTTATCTGTATTATATCATTACATTGTCTTTATTGTAATCAGACTTCGAACCTCTCTGTAATGGTGCGTATTGTTGAATATTTTATGAGTAATTTCCCCATCCTTTCCGGATTTATGTTTTTGAATAATTGTTTAAAATTTCCACATTTTCAGGGACGTTACAATAACACTCTTAGGTTGGACTTTTTTTAAACAGAAATGAGTGTCTACAGTTGCAGTTCGGAAGACAAACCTCCAGAAATTGTCACACTTAGGAATTGAACTTGTGGTTTTGCCGCAGTAAGACACATTGTGTGCAAATGAGGCGGTGAACTATCAAAGATGTTCTGTTATGGTGGATAGTATCTTAAAAGGAACTTGATAAATACCCTAAATTCATTTTATACATTGTTTCCCCAAAGTGAACACCAATCTATGTTGTTTAAAAGACCACCCATAACAGAATAATTAAGAGATGTTTATTATGGGCAGTTTGTGATTTCTACTTATCTTACACTTAAATTGTTTTCCTTAATGTAGGATTGAAGACAATACTTGAAGAAGGTCTTGGAATCGGCAGAAGTAGATTGATCATATTAAAGATATTTGTTTTAATAAAGGTGCAGAAGTAGATTGATCATATTAAAGATATTTGTTTTAATAATGGTGCAGCGTTAACTATTTTGAATAGTTAACACGTTAACTCATTTAGGGATATATCTTGAGTTATAACTCAGGTGGGTATTTTCACCTACAAGTTAGCTTTCAGGTGACGATTTCCACATGTCTCTTATTTCAATATGGTATCAGAGTCTAAAAGTTTATCATTCAACTTAACACATACACTCGTGATTGTTCACGCGTAAACAGAGTGCTTTTATTCACCAAGTCGATTAAACCAAAAGGAGTTTAACTTAGGTGAGCTAAGGGAGTTATTTCGTTGAGCAATCGTAGTGTTGAACTGGAGCAAATTTTTATTTGCAGCCAAATGAACTCAAGAGTGTAAAATTTGCGCTGTAGAGTCCATGAATGGACGCACATTTGATCATGGGCTTACTGTTGCATAGTTAAACCAGTGGTGACCGTGGGTCAGAATTAAGACTACATAAATTAATCAATTTCCCCCGCACATTTGGCATGAATCACCCAAGAGGAGCCCACTAAAACTTCAAGAAGTGGTATTCCTGTACACGTACCCATAGTTGAGTTCTGGTTCCTCCAACTACAATAATTTCGGCGCCCCAAATTTCCACACTACCACTATTCCGTTTTTTTAGTTATAGAGACTTCCCTCACCCACGTCAATCCCTTTTCACAACCCCACCAGGCCACGACCTCCCTCTCCCCTACCACATAACATGTGAAACATTTCTCCAACACAACTATATAAACCCACACCAACAAACTACATACCCCAACAACAAAACAATAACAAGATGAGGGTTGGGTTCGATACGAGCCGCGGCCACCGAAGGACGATTGTCGGCTCATCGTGTTTCCCTTCACCCACCAAGCAAACCCAGAAGGTGAGGATCAACTTGGGGAGGAAGTGGAGAGAGTACCATGGGTGCAACAACTGGGATGGCCTCTTGGATCCGTTGGACGACAATCTTAGGTCGGAGCTTTTGAGGTATGGGAAGTTTGTTCGGGCGGCTTACGATAGCTTCGACTTTGATCCTACGTCCACTAGTTATGGTTCTTGTTTGTTCCCTAAACACTCCCTCCTCCCCCTCTCCGGCGTGCATGACTCCGGATATCGGGTTACGCGACATCTCCATGCTAGCTCGAGTATCGAGCTCCCCCAGTGGGTGCCCTCTTGGGCTTCCCGTAACTACAGTTGCATCGGGTACTACTTCTTAAATTAGAAATTGTTAATTGGAAGTGCGCTAATTGCGTGCAATATGGTTATTGATTTTGGAATGCGTAATTGATGGTGAGACTATTTTTTTCAATAGATTCGTGGCAGTATGTGATGATGAAGAGGAAATAGCGAGATTGGGGCGGCGCGACATTGTGATTGCCTTTCGTGGCACTGCGACGTGCCTCGAGTGGATGGAGAATCTCCGAGCCACATTGGCCGAAGTTCCCAGCAGCAACGCATACAATGTCATGGTGGAAAGAGGCTTCTTGAGTCTTTTTTCGTCGTCGGGACTATCTTACGCAAGTCTCCAAGACGAGATACGGGACGAGATCGGACGGCTCACGACCCTCTACTCCAAAGACAGCAATAAACACCCACTAAGCATAACCATCACCGGCCACAGCCTCGGCGCTGCCCTCTCTCTCCTTGCGGCAAACGACGTAGCTTCCACCTTCCGGGAGGAGAATCCCCACGTGGCGGTCATCTCGTTTGGCGGCCCACGCGTCGGGAACGAGAGGTTCCGGAGGGAGGTGGAAGAGAAAGGGGTGAAAGTGTTGCGAATTGTGAATACGAGAGACATTGTGACCAAAGTACCGGGTTTCTTCGTTGACGACAAGTGGCCGTGTGGGTTGTCGATGGCCGGAATGGGTTACTCCGACGTGGGACAAGAGTTAAGTGTCAGCTGCCCTTCCTCTAGCATGGCGGCATGCCACGACCTTAACGTGTACCTTCGGCTCGTCCAACAGCTTACCGCCACGTGTCCTCTTCAGAGTAGGTCGGAGGGCGGGAGACATAAGTCCCCATGGAACTCCGACATCCCCATGCAGACCACGTCCGCAACATAGACAACTTTTTAAACAAAAATATTATTTTTTTATTTTGGAAATTTAGATAGTGTTGTAAAACAAAAAAAATCAAAAGAAGAAAAGATTAAGGAGGGGAGAGATATGTATTTCTTTTTCTTGTTTCTACAAATGTATATAACAGCCCCCTATATATAAAATGATGAGGTAATAGGGGTTACAACCAAATAGATGGAATTACATCATATTAATAAGAGTAAAAATCTACTTGAATGATGAGGGTTAAGGAATGTGAATCATCCATAAGATCTTTGGATTTCATAAGACCCCCCTTAGATGATCACCTTTATACGCTCGAAATGCTGCCTCGTTAAAAATCTTACTAAGAAAAATCTGATGGGATAAAAACTTGGTGAAAGAAAAAAAATTGCATAACGTATGATGTTCCCCCTCACTTCAACATACATTCTTCAAACAACGAACATCAATTTTGAAGACAAGCTTCTTAAAGACTTTGGTGGGCAATAACTTTGTAAATAATCCGTCAAATTCTCGCTTGATTGGATCTGATCAGTTGTCACTTGATCGGTATGCCTCATTAAAAACATTGTCAAGTAAAACCATGTGGGACAAAAACTTGGTGAAGGAAAAAAAAGTGCACCGTATAATTCTCTCCCTCAAATCAACATACATTTATAACACTCCTTAGATAATACACGTTATGTTTATGTCTCGTTAAAAACATTGCTACAAAACTCTATGGAAAAAAGTAGCTAAAGAAAAGAGTGTGTAACATACGCTAACAAAATTGCACAAGCTGCCTCATTAAAAACATTTAACCAATAAAATCTTTTGGGACAAAAATGGGAAAAAATGAAAAAAGAGTGCAACTACAAGCCTTCCGGGGCTTTACCTTCACGGATATTCATCCTTCAGGGACGATAAATACAAATACGCCCCCCCCTGATTCGTAGTTTACCAAACTTACGAATATATTTTACATAATTCTTAAACGCAAATGTGCATGAGGATTCAATAAACAAATACATCATAGTTTAACAGATTTAATGGATATTAATTATATTTCACTTAGATAATATGATTGTGAAATATGTTTGTGCAATTTTTCTTAAATGATATACTGGGAGTAACACAAACTGTTGTTACTTTTGTAAAATATGAATATGTTACCTCAAAAGATATTACTTATGGACAATTTAAAGATATCTCATATTTATATTGATGTCATAACATTATGAGAATGTAAGAATCAATAACTGATTCACCCACTTACATAAAGTTGTAATGACTCCACGTGATGACACCAAATAGTTTGTGATAATAATTGATGTGTATTGGACATGTAGGAAACATCACTAATATAAATCTTTGTCGTATTACTAGAAATTGGTAGATCCTTGAACGTCATCTAAATGTTTTCAGAAAAACATTTACTGTGAACATGATAAGGAACTTCAGGTCCTATAAGAATTAGCTCTTTGTCGATATACGATAGATGTCCTTTGTTAATGTGTTTTCAAAGGACCATTTAATAGAATATTTTTCTTTAATATTCCCTTTCTACATTTTACTCATTGTACCAATTCTCTTCTAAAGAATGTTCGAACTTCAGGTCAAAAAACAATTGGTTTATCTATAGTCATTTATTTAAAAATCCGTCATTTAAATATTTCACAGGTTTTCAAAAAAACTCTCTTGGAGGTCCTATGACATCAACTCATATGTATATAATAAATAATAGTAAATTTTGTTATTGGGTGAAGCATATGGACGACTAAGATCAACTTCGTATCATTCTTCGTGATGACTTCGATTAAAGAGGTTATATGCACACTCTTATTTGTTTCTTCGTATAGTGATCTTTCAAATTTTGTATAGTTCATCTTTTGATTCTTGTCATCATATAATATACTTTGTTATATTAGTCCTTCAGGGACTTTCATATAAGTATCAATATTAGGTGACTTATAAAACTTTAAAGTCACAACATATCTTATATGGATATCATATTGATCATGTAACAGAACGTATTATCAATATTACTATGAGTAACATCACGAGGGATGTTGGGTCCTCCGAATACCCTTATATTACTTCTTGCAATATAATGTATCACATTGTTATTGTGATTTCTATTTGTATCATTCAGGGATATAATTTCAGAAATCAGGTCTACAGGTCCAAATAATATATTTATTCAGCGAGTTTATTATATATTGTTCGCCTTCTTTTATTTATGTCAAATACGAATGCTTTTGGCATTCTTATAATATCATAGGTTTTGGATCTATTTTTTTCTTCTTGAGATAACATGCTATTAAGAAGGTGAATAAATTGTCGACAATAATTTTAATAATTATTTAATATCACTCGTATCAACATATATAGTTGATTGCAATTAGTTTTATGTTAATAATAATCAAATCCTCGTCGTTTCCCAAAACATTAGGATTTGACCGTTCTGTATCCCCGGAACTTCTTTTGTTTAGCAGCCACATTTATTTTACCGGGTTTATATTCTTCAGGACTAACCTCTTCAAGAGGTGCAATGAGAGTAACTAACTTTGATTTTATTTTCACAAATAATATATGTTATGGTCCACGCTTCTGGCGTTGGTTGAGCTCAAATATATTTTATCATGTAGAGATCTCAACATTATATTTTGTGATTTATGTCTAGTAATACAAGACTTAGTCACTCTTTTGTGATCAATAAAAACTTATGACAATTATTTGCTAAAAATTGCAAGATAATAATTTTATGAACTTCAGGTTCAACCATACTTGTACGTATATTCTCTTATGAACTTCATGTTCAATAGTACATTTTCTTGGCATTTTTTAAGTTTCTAGCTTCTCCGCCTAATGACAGAAAATGTACATCATATGTATGATTATTGGATTGGACAATAAATATGAGCAATAAGAAATGTTACCATTTTTTATATCCCAAAGTGATATATATTTGAGAGATACTCTAGTAAGATAGAGATTATCATTTATTGTGCAAATCGGATGACAAACTTGACCTGATTTTTATTCGTATTATAGAAATCAACAAAATTATCTAAAGCTTCACAAAAATAATAACAATGATGATATTCATAATTAATATAAGAGATGATTTTATTTAGGCACTTCTGAGCATGTTTCGTCTGGTTGAAGTCATCTTTATTTCATCATTCTTATTTACACAATTTTTAGTTCACTGCTTATGCTTTTGTTTTCACGATACTTTGTTTTCACGGCACACCAAAAAAACAAGAGAGCTATCGTGATCTTCCAACAACTCTCATGACCTTGAATCCTCAGTGATGCATAACGAAAAAACTTTGGGGTTTTTGACTCTGTACTACCACTGGAGTATCGGGTCATTAATTTGTATAGTGGTCAATAAAATATTTCTTTTTTACTACTAAACTTTATATATCTATGGTCTTCTGGCCAAATGGTTTGATTTAGAGATTGACGTGCATTTTTTACTGAATTAGTTATTTGCACGTCATTCTGACTGTCATACGAATCCTTCAGGGATTATCATAAAATTTCATAATCCACCTTAAATGAATAAACTCTAAATCTTTGTAGAGTAGCATTGCATGAATATTAAGATGTTCACATTATTGGTCGATGCATATCATTTTCAATAACAATAATCACTTGTAACATGGTAATTCAAATTCCACTATAATGTAGCACACTGTATTATATATATACATCTTATCAAAATGGATATTATGTGCTCACGAGATGAATGCTCATAATAGTTGTGAAATGAAAAGATATGGAACAAAAAAGATGGAGATTTGGGAGAGAACAATTGTTGTATTTCATCCCCATTCACATCCACAATCATGGTCACAAAATGAGTATACTGGACTTTCATCCACAATCAGATGCTCATACATTCACTTCAGGGAATGAAGCAAATCAATTACTTATGATTTTTGGACTCCGTAATTCTACTAGAGTGTTGGGTCATTAACTTGTAAAATATATAAAAGATTTTCCTTTTACATCTCAACTCTCTATAGTCGTCTGGCCATAGAGTTAGATTTGGTAATGAGTTTGATGAATTTATCGTTTACACAATTTTGATATTGGCGCATCCTTTTGATGCTCACGAGAATCCTTCATGGATTGATATACATTTTCATAACCCTCTTTAAGTAAATATGCAATCTTGGTATCTTTATATATATGCATCGCATTGAGAGTAATGTTTTTACAGTTTTTTAGGCTAAAGTACTTCTCTTTCGGCAATATGATTGAGAGTAAATGATTACTTCCATAACATTATAACATATATGTGACATAAACATTATATCATATATATATATATATCATAAAATGAAATAAATAAATCACATGTGTTCAGGAGATGAATATTCATAATACTTACAAATGTAATGCATCAAAATATCATTGATATCTTGCATGGCATAATGTGATGCATCAAATATTATGAAACTAATATTTCATAAGAGAAATATAATACAATAGTATTTAAGCAAAAAAATCCTCTATTAATGTACAAATTTAGAAGTAATATTCACATGCTAGCACCACTCTACAAATGCTCTTTTATTTGACATGAATACATAACAATTTGTATAAGTAATAGAACTCAATGGATGTCCATTAATGTACAAAACATATGACATGAATATTGTCTCACAATTATATATTTCCATGTTCCGATCAAACTCATTAATTGCTCATTAATTGCGCTTAAATTGTGGCAACTTTCAGTTCAAATTCCAATAATGCATGGAAATATATACTAATAATCAAAATCTATGTGTACAGAGTTGCCACAACAGGGGTTGATATCAGATCATGACCATAAAATAAAAATATCACACATTTAAGTACTCTCATATATTAAAATATGGATAAAACCAAGTAGTTACTCGATAAAAGAACTCAATTGCATGAATCAATTGGATCACAAGAATAACATTCATATCTACACTAAAATCTACAATAGCTCAGAAGTTACAAGTTCATTATAAATCTCCTCTAAAGATGATGTCAATTTTATCAAACGAATCGTATCAAGGGCTATAAAAGAAAAATACGGGGATTATTTGTTTATAAATAGAGATTGAGATGTATGGGTCATTACCTACTTAATCAATAAAACTAAAACCTATAGTCTATTTAGAAGAAAAAAATTATCCATTGGATATACATGTATAAATGTCCAATATATGCATCATCATCTCCCATCAAATCATAGCAAAAGAAAATAAGAAGGAAACCGTTAAGAAACCATTTTGGTGCTTACGTTCGTAGGATTCATTCAAGCAGTTAACAATGGCTAATGGAGTAGAAATTATCTTCTAGTTGAGTGTTACAAATTCACAATATGTTGTATGATAACGAGGACTTTGAATCGAAATCTTATGGGTTGAATCACATCCTAAGAAATATAATAAGGATGATTTAATCTAATCGGGAGTCATAATAAAAAAGTGCAAGTTTGATCTGATCCGTGAAATCAACAAAACAAAAAAAATGGATCCCCAGTTTTGAAAAAGAAAACTTTTGGTCATCCGTAATTCTGTTAACCACTATGGCATATACCAAAGAATCATGTACACATGCACGTAGGGAGAAGAAAGAGCATCATATGTTGCTTTAGTATAAGAAACTAACCTGACAATGAAATACTTCATCTATCAAGGCATCCATCAAGATCAATGTTTTGTTTCTTTTAGACGAGATAGATACTAATCTTGCTGATAACGTGTTGTAAAACAAACAATCTAAAGAAGAAAAGATTGAGGAGGAGAGAGATATGTATTTCTTTTCTTGTCTCTACAAATGTGTACAATAGCCCCCTATATATAGGATGAGAATGTAGTAGGGGTTACGACCAAATAAATGAAATTACACCATATTAATAAGAGTAAAAATCTACTTGAATGGTGGGGGTTAAGGAATGTAAATCATTCATAAGACCTTTGAATTTCATAACAGATAGATCTATTATTGTCACATATGTACGGAACTTATTTAATTGTTAACACATTTTTTAAGGAAGTAGAAAATACTACGGTCTGGCCCTTACGATTTATATAGTTATATGAGTCAACAAAAGATTAAGAGAAATAGTGAATATGAGTACATGAGCTTTCATAGGTTACTTGTTTCGGAATTTTTCGTGTGTTTGGTATTTTTATTAGGTCAAATTTGTGGTCGTTTGTACGTTCCAAACCAATGCATATGTAGCCCGGGAAACGATCGACACGGTTGAAGTTGAAAACGGAAGAGGGAAAAATTAAGCGGCGGTCATTGTGCAGCAAAAAAGGAGATCCATGCCTGTATTCAAACTTCGGGCTTTGATAATTAAGGAAAGTCTTTATAATGTTCAACTTTGAATACGGAACAACCCTTTTGTATTGGTGGAACGTCGTTGTTGGTGAAGATAAAGGAGACGTGGAGTTCTAGGAATGGACAGGACACAGGAGTTGATAAATATCGGCCTTGTTCAGTCCAACTTCAAAGTGTGACGCTTTATTATGCCTTTTGTTTTTACACTATGTTCAATTTCTCTTTTCAAAGCGCGTTCTAGTTTTAGTAACATGTATATATCAATGGATGTATATTTTTTCGTTGCAGTATTTAACCATTTGCATTGGTGTACAATTCCTTGAATCCTCAAATCAGCATTCCTTTATATTTGATATGAGATTCCTTATGCTTGTATCTTTCCACTACGAAAGGCCTTTTGCAGCTAGTCTATCATAATATAGTCTATATGAAAGATGTTTTATTCATACTTTTAATTATTGCGGAACTCGGATTATTATCCTACTAATTATTATTGAAATGGTCAATTCAAAATCCTGAAAAAAGCGACGGGATTGAAAACTATTTTTTTCTCAATTTATTAAACATTCATTATATCTTTTAAGATATGAATCATTTCTTAAATCTAACATGCAAAACCCTAACATCCCCAATTCCATCCTGCGAGAACTACAATTAAATAGCTAGGACATGCACAATACACACACATATATAGATGAGGGGGTCTACTGTACTTAAATTTCGTTGACACACGATTGCGTTTGACAATAAAATCAAATTTAAATTCTGAATTGAAAATCCAAACCGTAGATCTTAATCAACAACATAAGTAGAATTAGGATATCAAAAATCATGAAATTTGAAATATGTTTTACGTAATATCTAGAGACATAAAAATGAACTCATCACATTCGTTAAAAAACAATTTTTATATCTTATATTAAATATTTACCAAATTTTATGATTCTCGATATTTTAAATCTACCTAGGTATATTAAGATCTACCGTTTGGATTTTCAAATATGAGTTTAAATTTTATTATATTGTGAAACGTCAACGAAATTTAAAAGTAATAGATATCTCCTCGTATATACATATACAACATACACACACACGAGAAATTGCAAAATCTTGCCATTCGTTGTCATTCAACATTCATGCATAGTAACTTTACAATATTCCAAAGCACGTGGGCTTATTTGTTAGTTACTTTCACAACATGATTGCACGCATAATTGCGCAGTCAAGGTCGGTGACCAAGCTTGGTAGTTGGTACGATGGAATGCGTGGCAATATATGCTGATCAGATGGCCGGTATACTATCGTACTATGTTTGGCTACAAGATCTTCGAAACTCCCCTTTTGGGACCACATGAGAACACTATTAGCCTATTAGTTAAGGTGCGGTTAAGTCAAATAACGGCGTGGCAAGCATTTGACAAAAGTTTGGTATTTTTTCTTAAGCTAATGTGGTAAATTAAAGAAAGGTAGTTGTGCTTGTGCACATTGACTTCTCTTTTTATACTTTCCACACCTCTACCTAAGTTGGTTTACTTTAGCTTTGAGGCACTAACTTTCAGTGTTAGTTTTTTTCTATATTCGTAGTTGGCTTTCACAGTGTTATTTTCTCGACTTGAGTCATATGTTAGTGATGAGAAATTTATGAGCATTTGTGAGTAGGTTAATTTCTCGTAACAGAATCCAACGAAGTATACTAGTTTCAAATTATACCAACTCAAATATCCAAGGGGAAGATGGAGACGTGTAATGACAAGAAAAGAAAGCAATTAAGACTTGGAGAACCATATTAACTCGTAGAACGAAATCACATATGAATGAGAAGATTTAAAGTGAATTAAATCCAACCTACGTTCTTTTTTTTATTTAATCTACTCTACTGTCCACTTCTTTTTAAATCTCAAGCGTACGAATGAAATATCAGCCCTCGTTATCTCAAAGACAAAAGATCCAACTGAGCTAGACCCAGTTGGCCAAGCAATGCTCTTCTCACATTTTAATTAACTCGATAGTCTCTATTTAAGACCATCTTCTCTATTTCTTCTCACATCTCATCTCATTCAGTTTCTCAACCGCTCCATCTCTGAATATGAGCATAATAGAATAGTCTTGTTATAGGCCATATTAATAGGCTGAGCATAATCACTATGGGCTAAAACCAATTCATTTGATTCGTGACATCGTCCAATTTCCCACTTAACTAAATTACAACCACGTACCTTGTATCCTAATTAATTAAAAAGATAGACCACTCCTACAGTCGGTGCTCCACAGACCACAGCTCCACCATTGCTAATTAATTAAGCGCGCGTCACAGTTGAAATTATCTTTCCGTATTTTTCGATTAAATTCCAACATATATGACTCACATAGTCACATCATTTAACTTATCAAATCAATCCGTGATCATAAATCTACCGATTGAACTGCTTGATGTCTCGGACGAAATCGTGCACACGACTACGCGTACATAAGTCACAACAATGTCGACAGACCGCGGCACCAAGTTGGAGTGTATTCCCTCCACTTGCTAGCGTCCAGTTTTTTGTCATAAATACCATGTTGATTTTCCAAATTCACAAGCCCATCGTACCCACTTGTCCTACTGGCTATTCCACCCCCACAAACACGTACTGATACAATTGCTTTGATTCACCTGCTCAACAGCATTAATTATATATCTTTAACAAACTAGGTAGCCGACATTTGTTTTATGCAAGTTTAAGATACATTGGCCATAGGTAGAACCACTACTACAGAAAATGGAATATACGTCGGATGTACGGGGCTATATACGTCGGATATAAGCACTCCCAGATCCGACGTCTATGTGTGCGTCGTCTATACATAGACGTCGGACGAGATATATCCGACGTCTATACCTAACGAATAGACGTCGGCCGTCCTTTAGGACCTACGTCTATTCTTTAGGCATAGACGTCGGCCGTTATTTACGACCGACGTCTATTCTTTAAGTATAGACATCGGTGAAATAACAGACGACGTATATTCCTAAACCTCGGCTAACAGACGACGTATATTTACATACAACCGACGTATATTCCTTTCTTCAGAGGAATAAACGTCGGCTAATACAAACAACCGACGTCTATTCATAAACCTGGACAAATAAATAAATAGCATCCTGCAAACTTGTTTTTAGTCATCGTATTCGTGTACATATAACTGCACCAAATTCGTTCACCAACAAATTTGTTCACAAATACTCACAATTTCATCCACATGTACATACAAACACTCTAATTGATTTTATTAAGGCTATTTTATTAAGTGGTTTTTGGGCAAAGGAAAGGGTGATGAAATCCCCCACCTCATCTCCTATAGGTGACTCCCCCCTAAGTGTTTTTCATACCTTAATCTAACAAACAACACACCAAACAAACAATCACCTCACTCTTGTTTCAATGCAATTCCTACTAACTAATGCGTGTTTTCTAATGAATGATGAGTGAAAGATATTACGTACCTTACGCCAGCAATCTACGACAGAAATCGTAAAATTTATAATAAATACAATGAATGCAAATCCAATATGATGAATGACTTAACAAATATTGTCTAATCTTTTGTTTTAGGTTATTAAAGGTCAAGTTACTTAAGGGGGTCAATGAGTTATTATCATAATATTGAAAATTCAAAAAAACAAGGCAATAAACATTTTAAATATTAAAAGCAAGTATTAAGAATAATTACTTGGATTGACAGAAAAATATTTTAAACACAATTTAAAGATATTTTGTGTTCAAAGTATCATACCCAATTCAAATTTGTCAATTCATACTTTCTATTTTCATACCCAATTTATTAAGAGCACCACATTCGTATTGAATCAATTTGTCAATCCTTTGTTTTTTTCTCCAAATTTTCATACCCCCAATTCATACTTTCTATGCTCATTTTTTCTTTCAAACCTAAAGCTATATAAAAATGAGACAAATTAAATACCCAATCACCTAAAAGTTTCTGAACCAATACCCAAAATGATCGAACGACAAACTTTACCGCTAAAATCATCCTCACAATCATCTAACAATACATGCATTAGAGCTAACCATCCAAAAAGGATACATGCACAAGATCAGGGCTTCGAGACCATACTAAATTACCATCGTCATTTCTTATATGCAACAAGTTAGTTACTACCATTAATCACTATTACTACCATACTACGAGGGACATTAACAGTATGAGCACGAACCAGAGGAGGAGAAGGTCGTGCGGTGACGGTGGTTGAGGCGGGCAACAGAGACGGTGGTTGAGGGACGGAGAAGGGGAGGAGAGCACAAGGGACGTTGCTGTCGTGGCGGAGACGGTGCAACTCGGTCGGAGATCGGTCGCGGAGGAGAGTTCGGTCGCGGGACGACTAGGGTTTGGGTAGGTTTTCGTCTGAAATGAATGACAAAAAACGTGTCTGTTCGTTTTATTTAAGACTTATAAATGTCGGATGTTATACATGTCCGACGTCTATACCCCGGCGTCTATATGCAGGGATTATAGACGTCGTCCATTTATAACATCCGACGTCTATACCTTATAGACGTCGGCTGAACAAGGTATTCTAATATCCGACGTCTATTTGTCGACGTCTATATCCCATAGACGTCGGATAAACTCGGCAATACAATAGCCGACGTCTATATTACACATAGACGTCGGTCGTAGTAACAACCGACGTCTATGTTATGCTCTTCCTCCTAGACGTCGGCTGTTATAACGGCCGACGTCTATTGGTCGACGAGTAAAGCTTATTCTGCACTAGTGAACTGGTAGGTTATGTGATAATATTACTTCATACATCCGTATACGTTTCCAAATCTAAGATCTACAAATTTGGAATGGGATTTGTAGATCAAACAAAAAATCGATCTCTAACAACCTCCAATAACCATAACAATCACACAAGAGAGAGAAAGACAGATATTTTAATGAGTTGGCTGGATTTCGTTTCAACTGGCAGGATAAAATCCGGAATCCACGGGAAAAGATCTTGGAATCCACCTAGAAGTTGGAGAAACATCAAATTTATGGCAAAACAAAAACTATTTCTTTTTCCTACATCAATCATCCAAATATTTAGGGAACTACTAAACGTCGCCCCAAAACTACTTAAATCGCCCCTTGAAATTACCAAATTGCCCTTAACAATATATTTAATACCCATATCGTCCCGTGTCTATAAATAAGGCATATGGTCTTGTATATTCATAATTTATCAGTAAAAACACCACGAAAATGTCTGGCGAGGGTGATGCATCGGGTGAGGTAAGCCTGGCGCGGGGCAAATTTTGGGCCGAGCGTCTGCATTAGACGCCTCCCCCATGGTGAGGGCGTCTGCGTAGGACGCCCTCCCCATGGCCTAGGCGTCTAACGCAGACGCCTACGCAATGGGAGAGGCGTCTTATGTAGACGTCCTCCCCATGAGTAAGGTGTCTGTAGTAGACGCCCTTCCCTTCGGTCAGGCGTCCTACGCAGACGCCTTACCGTTGGGGAAGGCGTTTAACACAGACGCCCCATCCATGGGGCAGGCGTCTAACACATACGCCTTTTTTTTTTTGATTTTGTTTTTTTAATTTGGACTTTATTTTTTAAATTTTTTAATTTCGATTATATTTTTTTATTTTTTTAATTTCGATTTTATTTTTGTAGGTTCCAGATTTCGGTGGTGATGGAGTGGATTACAGTGAGTTATTTCAAACTACACAAATCTTTGCAACAATCGATGAAGCATGTAAATGGGCCAAACAAGTAGCTATCGGAGCTGGGTTTTTTTTGGTCGTGTCGTCGTACAAAACAAGATCAGATAGTCGGATGGATTGTTATTTGAGATGCGACCGGCGAAATCAAATGGAGTCTCGGGATATGGATACTGCACTTCGAAGAAACACCAAAAGAAAGGGTTGCGGTTGCCGTTTCTTAATAAAAGTGGTGGAGCGACGGGATCGTGATGGATGGGTTGTGGTTTTTAATAGTGGTCACGGACATCACAACCACAGACTGGCAGTTTATCCAGAGGGTCATCGTCAAATTAGTGGTCTAAGTTCTGGGGCGAAGAAGATTGTTCGTGATATGACAGAGGCGCAAGCAAAACCACGGAACATCTTGAAGGCAGTAAAAGAAAAATTCCCGGAGGACAATCCAAATCAAAGGCATATTTATAATTTCAGAGATTACATGAGGAGGACAAAATCTGAAGATCGGAATCCCGTCCAGCAATTTCTCTACCAAGCAGTGCAGTGTGAGTACTTACATTGGATTATGGCGGATCCAGAAACTGATGTCGTCACTCACGCTTTTTTGGCACATCCGACGTCAGTCCAGTTGTTGCGGACATATCCTTTCGTTAACTGCATGGATTCGACTTACAAGACGAACAAGTATAAGATGCCTTTGTTCGAAATGATTGGGGTCACACCAGCAAACATGAATTTCCTTATTGGATATGCGATTTTGATGGATGAATCTTACTCCAGTTATTTGTGGGTGATGGAGAAGTTGAGAGATCTGTTATTGGGGACTGTCAGCCCGACTGCAATAATAACAGACCGGGAGTTAGGCCTTATGCGACCAGTGAGAGAGGTTTTTCCAGACTCTGCTCATTTACTCTGCACATGGCACATCAACAAAGACGTATTGAATTACGCGTACCACGTATTCGGCAAGAATAAGGAGATGGCAGAGACTTTGAGGCGTGGAAGATGGAGGAAGATCATGCTTTCTACTTCAGAAGCCGAGTATGATAGAGCTGTGTATGCTCTGAAAGATTTGTATAGATCGTGGCCGGCTATCACGGAGTATCTGGACACCACGTGGTTGGTGCATAAAGAAAAGTTTGTGCTGAATTGGACGAACAAAGTCCTTCATTTTGGGAACACCACGAATTGTAGGGTCGAAAGTTCTCATTCGGCTCTAAAAGAGTGGATTTCTACTCGACTGCAGCTCTGGACACTCTTTTCGAGCGCGTCAACGCGGCTACTGAAATGCAGCTGACGAATATTCGAAACTTTCTTGAAGACTCGAGACGACGAAATTTGACTAATTTCGGACATGCTCTATATCGTCACATAAATGGTAGAGTTTCGCATCACTGTTTGCAGTTGCTGAGTCAGGAGGTGAAGAGAATGCAACAGTTAGATGATGAAGTTGAATATCGTTGCGAGTGCGCTTTTCTGACTTCTCATGGGATACCTTGCGCATGTACTATCCGTGGATGTCTTGAATCAGAAAACGGAATTTACTTAGAGCAGATTCATTCATTCTGGAGGACACTTGTCATTGGGGAAGGAGCCGGGAACGCAGAGTTTGTGTCTCAGGCAGCTCAAGACGCCGAACATTTTCGCAGTCTGGTTGATGAGATTGCAGGAAGTGACCCTACCGTAATTCGATCTGCCTCTCGGGTTTTATTCGAGCAGCTACACCCCGAACATTCGAATTTGAAAGAGCCTGCAGTAAAAACAAAGCTACGAGGTCGACCAAGGGGAAAGTCGACACGACGGGACCCTAGTGCGTTTGAGTATGCAGAGCGAGGTAGTGGTCGATCTTCAGGTAGTGGGAGTAGAGGTCGTGGTCGTTCTTCCATAGGGGGAGCGGCTTCCTCGGACGCCCGCCCCATGCGGGGGGCGTCTCCCTCGGACGCCGACGACTTCTTTTTTTTTTTTTTTTAAAACAAATAAATAACGTAATGTTACCTCATACGGGTACACCAGGGGAACTGCTGGCTGCTTCCCTGGCCTCCGAGACATTCGTAATCTTGTGTAGTAGGTATAGGAAGAGAAAGTTTTGAAAAAAGAGTGAAATTGTGAGATATATAAGCAAAAATAGGAGGAAGGGCAATTTGGTAATTTCAAGGGGCGATTTAAGTAATTTTGGGGCGATGTTTAGCAGTTCAGAATATTTATGGAGTTCACAGGTATGGGTAATTTGTAAAGGTAATCCTAAATTATGCTAAAATACTAAGACTAAAACTACTACTACTTGAGTAAAACACAATGTTAACTTTGGTCTTAGAATCTCGAGCTTCATTTTCCATCATACATCAATAAGCGGGAAAAGAGATCATACATCTCCCAAAGCCTTGATGTGCTTTATATAGATACAACGGTTCATGAATGGGTCGACGCTTTCTGCCCATTACATATGTGAATCTAAAGCCCAAGATACAAATACATACTCCCTGTTACACAGTATATGCTAACATTGTTGGATTTCATGTCATATACTTGTATGGATATTTTTAAAATTTTACAAGCAATTAAAATTGATTTTCATATTTTTCAACAATTTTATATACAAAACATAATTGTATTTCAATATATATTATATACTAATTAATATTGAAATACATAGATTTGATCATACCTAAGGGAATATCAAAAAGAAATACCAATCGGAAGTCGGGTTGCACGTCGAATTACCTCAGAATCACCTCCAAGTGTTCATCAAACTCTAAAGAAGATTAGAGAGATCGAAGCTAGTCAATCAATCTCTAATTCAAGGTTAGAATCTCGCTAATAACCTCTTCTTTGCTCCAAAGAATTTTTAATCTCTCGAGCACTCAATTAATAAGAAGAATTTCAGATAGAATGATGGAGAAAATATGGAGTGGAGAATGTTTTGCATTAATTGAACAAATGAATGGATGATGAACCTATTTACAGGGCATCCTTAAACCCACATCATGGGTAAACCATTTACACATGATCCATTGTTAATCTCTCCACTAAACCACATCATGTGCAAATCACTTTGCACATGATCTCTTCTTTATTTCTCATTTCATCATCTCATAACTACTTTTGATCAAGGTGAATTAAATCCAGTCATTAATCAACAAAAATCGCTTATTAATATATGCAAAAACGTGGGCAAACGGTCGGACAATTTTTTCACTGTTTTTGACTATACCAAATTTCAAATTAATATCCAACAAAATTTTGGGTTTGAGATTTTGGCAAATTCATATGTTATAATGTTGTGGATCACATTATATCATGTAGTATATTATCATATATAATATCAAAATATTATACCACGTAATATATACATCTCATATGAATTTATTTGTTATTCTAACCATGTCGTTATTACGACATATTGATTTAATTATTTTACGACATATATATTATTTCATAACACGTGAAACTTAAAACATCATATAGGAGGCGCATGTCATGTACAATCAACTAATATTTTTATCACAATGCATAATGATAGCTTTTGATAATAATCACACTATACACTTCTCATGTGAAAAGATATAAGTCTCATATCTTAAGATCCAAAGACACAATGAAAATATTAATGATACAAACACAAATCCACAATGTTTCATTTCTTAGGTCTATTCAATATATGGAAAAAATATTGTCCATTCCATATACTCATGTTGTTAAAATATTTGTAGAGCTACAATATTCTTTAACCAACATGACAATCTGATCTCGGTAATTAATGTTCTAAGTTAATTACCATGACTGTGAATTTCTTTTGATTTATGCAAAAACCATTATCTTTTAGAGCTCTACGGCTAAGGAATCAAGAGCATATTCCTTAACACTTCCAAAAGACAAATACATTAATCAATGAACAAAATATTTGTACATTCAATTAATAATAAAAGACATGTAAAATAATACTTTTATAACACACGTTCCTTTCAATATCCCACTTGTTATCAAAGTATTCTTTCACATACATTCACAATGTATAAAACTTAAATAACTAGGGTGACCCTCTTATCTTACTCATCAAACCACTCTACATGGTTCTTCAAACCCATGAACTCGAAATGTATTTCGCCTTTGGCTTGAGATAAGGGTTTGGTGAATGGATCAGCTGTGTTGTTATTTGTGTCCACCAATAATAAATTTATCTTGTCTTCGTCGATGAAATCACGACTGACAAAGTACTTGTGATCCATGTACTTCACCTTGTGATGAGATTTGGGATCCTTGATTTGCGAGATAGATTGACTATTATCACAAAATAGCTCTATGAGTCATTTTCTTGAAGGAACTATTTCAAGTTCTTCAATGAACTTCTTAATCTACACTCATTCATTCCTCGCTTCAGCGACTTCCATCACTTCTGAAGCGAAGGTTGTGTCGGTCGTAGTTGTATATGTTTCCAGTTACAGGATTGAAGCACTTGTAGCATGAGTGAAAAGGACTATATCCCAAGTTAATGTTGTTAGTAGATCGAAATTGGACGTTATGCTTGTTATATAAGACCAAAAGAGGATAACAGAGCACCCATGAGATTTATACATGTAACGTCCTCAGAACAACGGAAAATTTTAAAATTTAAACATACAATTAACTTGAGGACATTACTGCAAAGACACACACAGGTGTATCAACAAATAATATATATATATATAATCGAGTTTTACAAAAGAATGTGATTACATCAAAAGCTCAAAACAGGAAATATACACATGTAATCACCACCTCAAAAGAAAGGAAAGCAGGATCCGATCCCGAGTGCTCTCATCCACAGTCACCACCCTCCTATCGACGATCCCGGCCTGAAATGCAAACATGAACTATGCCTGGGTTTCCATAAGGAAACCCCGCATGCCAAACTCTTACACATGAATGAAACAATGAATACGGAAACTGTAAAATGGCATAAACCCAACAACTACAAACACCAACAATTGCCTCATTTACCGGAGCCACAGTTTTGCATCAATTGCTGGAGTCACGGCGACGACGTATACATGCCTCATTCGCCGGAGCCACGACTTTTCCTCATTCACCGAAGCCACGACATTAACAACCACAACCCACTCCGTAGAGCCATCACTGATCGCTATTAGGTCGGCTTGTCCGTCCGTTGCCCTAAGAGGGTCGGTGAACCCGTTGACTTCTAGCCGATCAACAACAACAAAGGGAAAACACCAAACTGTGCAAAAACAGTCGAACAAAAACATCTCAATGGTCGACTGAATCCCCCTCTAGAGGACTGGCCCAACCGAAAAACCCGTCAATCGGTCAAACGGCAAAAGGGACCCGTTCGACCAAAAAACACCAGTAAAAGAAATCATCTTTACTCAAAAATATCAAACGGTCGAACGACCCAAGACATCCGGTCGACCGAAACCCACCAGTGAAACTCATCATCAACCCACATCACACGGTCAACCGAAACAACACTTCTGGTCGAACGGCCCTTAAGTTAAGTTAAGTCATCGGTCAGACGAGTCAAACAGGCGGTCGACCGTTTAGATGTTCAATGCCTCAACCGACCTACGACAGTACTTTTGGTCGACCGGCAAAGGGGTCCGGTTAGACCGAAAGCACCCAGAGCCTTCATCTCTCGCTCAAAATGCACAACCGGTCGACCACCCAAAGATATCGTTCGACAGGTGTGAGGGATATCACCCAAAAAACACTACAACCGGTCGACCGTTATAGTGTAGAAAAGATGTTGCACAAGTCTGGCGAGCCATTCGGCCTACCGTCGACCACTCCAACACCCACACAAACTTAGGTGAGCGTAAAAGCAAGCTTGACATACCTTTAAGACTTGAAGAAACCTTTGAAGAGCCAACGGCGAGCGTCTCCAGGTAACTCCTCTCCTTCTCCAGCGGAACCCTACTCGATCGACCGACAAATCCTCGCACCTCTTCACCTCGACGAACACAACTCCACTGTGCACCAAGGCTGGAAGAGAGAGGAACAGAGCGTTGAACGGGAGAGAGAGAGAGAGAGAGAGAACGAGTGAGAAGAGAGGGAGAGAGAGAACTCAAACCTTAAATACTCTTCCCAAACACATCTCAGTCATCCATCTCAATCCTTCTCTAAACTACCCCTAAACACAGTTAAAATATTAAAAAAAATTTAGGATATAACAATACATGTCATACTTTAGTAGGTTGTCTGCTAAAGAGTCTCTGAAAGGGAGTATCCCATAAAATATAAATAGATGGTAGCACATTAACTATTTAACTTTCATTTAGGAAGGCTGAAGACCAAAACTTCATCGGAAGACCACTATGAGTTAATAGTGTCAGAGCATATCACATAAGTGTCTTTTCTTTCTCTCAGCTGCTCCATTCTGCTTAGGGGGTGTAGGGGGGCGGAGATTCTATGACAATGTCTTGAGTTTTAAAATATTCATGCAATCTCCTTTACTCTTCTCCCAAGTCTGTATGAACAACCTTAATATTTTTCCCAAATTGTGTTTTAACAAACGTTTTAAAATGTTGAGAGATATTATACACCTCAAATTTTAAAACAAAAGGGAAAACCACACAAACTTAGAATAGTCATCAATGAGAGTATCTATACATATATCCTTCAATCGAAACAACTGGTGACATCCATGCATCACTAAAAATGCTCTCAAAGCAATGGGAACTAATAGTACTGGTAGTAGTTAGATGAAGTTTGTGACATTTTGCCTGCACACATAGTATATTCCCAATATACAAATACAAACTCCCTATTACATAGTATATGCCAACACTGCAAATAACTGTTAATATATGCACCGATATGTAGTTTTCAAAATCAAAACTAGACATCTAACAGTGTCGAGTGTGATTCACATTTTGGTTGGTAAGGAAAAGCATCAACCTATTAGATCAAGCAACACTATGAGATAAGACTTACCTAAAGTTGAGCTTTTCCTAATTTCCTTTTATGAGATGTAAGATGTTGGCAAGCTTACAAAGATTTCGTGGACATTAAACGTAGACTTGTGATAACACCGCAAGTCTACGTTTTTTTAAGTCGCGGCCGCAAGAGTAAGTTACTGCCAATTTATTCGAAGAAGACAGTCTCAACGGACGTCTAACGATCCTGCTTAGCAAGTTGTGATTAGGAGATATAACTCGTACGTTCATTAATCTAATTATCCCTCTTGAAAACTTGAAGCGACAATAGTTTACGAGTTATTGCCTATTTTGTAGTGAAACGTACTTTGGTTTTAGTCAGTTGGTTTTACGAGAAATTAATACATATATATTATATACCTAAAAAATATTAATAATTTCATATTAAAAAGTTATAAAATATATAAGTAGCTTCTGTATTAGTTGAAACTTCTAATTAACTAGCAATATGTTAATTTTTTTGGTTTGGTCTATTTATATTAATCAGTTTAGCTATCGTTCTCCACGTCCTCAAAAGTTATATGTCGGCATGCAATCACTGCAATTTGCGAAACGCCTACTTTGGACCGTCATGATTTGTTATAAATAGGTCAACCATAAGAAGTAGCCTATAATCTTTTGAAAGTCAATTGATTTTCTCTCTCAAATAAATCCGAGCCTTGCCATCAATCTCATTCACGCAAGTTGAGGTCATATTGTTAATTATTCATTTCTAATTAGAGTACCATCTCGGAGAAGATAAAAAGTTTACCGGCTGAACCTAAACGTAATTACCAACCAGGATTGAGTTAGCTGATAAAAAAGTGACTTTAGACCAGCTAATCTAGGTTTTCTCCGACAAATTAAGTGAGTCATCTCTTGGTTTCAGTTAATTAGACCTTAGAACAAACTAGAGAAACATAACTTATAAAGACAAGTAGACAACAAGCAATTTAAAGTTGTTCAACTTTAAATTGTAGGAGAAGACATACGGGTATGACACCGTAAAACAACCGTTGATCGATCTTGGTTCCGTTGTGTAAGGATTTGATCTATAAAAGATGTACGATTCCCGTATTTGCGCATTCTTATTTACCTACAGGATATCCGCACATCCCACACGCATGTGTTATCGATACCTAATTCTATTGAAAATGTCAATGATCATAATCAATATATAAACTTGGAACATGCACATATAAAACTATTTATTTACGTCTTGTTTCTTGGTCACCAGAAATAAGATCCCAACCATTTGCATGTCAAAGCAAGTTACGTCTCCGTCTACGTATTGCAGCCAATTGCATGCCTGCACGATCACTTTCGGATGTAGATCGATATGTACCTGTTAGTTGAAAGTATGCTTCACCCATCCGATGATACAGTTGATACCAACTGGAGAAAGTTGAGGTTGTGATGTTGAAATTTGGTTTGTAGAATTGTTAAGTGCGGTAAAACAGGAAGCATCGGTCTACCATGACTAAAAGTCTAGAGCGTCCAGGATTTGTCGAAATGTGAGTTTCGGTCGACCGATGCTGGGCACACGGTCAACCGGAAACTTCTAAAGCCTTCAGGGCTCGGATCAAGGCAAGAGTCGGTCGACCGGTGCTGAGCACGCGGTCGACCGGAAACTTCCAGGAGCTTCAAGTCGAGAATCATCATCACGGATCGGTCGACCGGAACTTAAGTCAAGGTCGACCAGAAACTTCCAGGGGCTCCCAGGCACTGTTCAGAAGCGCGGAACGGTCGACCAGCTCGGGGTGAGCGGTTATGCGCAAAATAGACAACCGGTCGACCGATGGAGAATTTCGTTCGACCGTTGCAGACGATTTTGCCCACGATCTGCATGTTTATTTGTACGGTTTTAGCCCATTATAAAAGGGGGTTTCACCCTAATTTTGTAAAACAACATACAATACTTATTTCCTTGAGAGAGATTATGCTAGAGAGATATCTAAAGTGCTTTGGGAGACATATTGCTTCTAATCGTTTGTAATCTCGGAGACTTCTCTTGCTGGAGAAGAACTGAAAGGAAATGAGACTCTCCCAATGACGTAAGCATCTTGCCGAACCATCTAAATTCGCGTGTGTCATGGTTTGTTTCATGTGTGTTGTGTGTTTGCTTGTCTATTTCATCTTATTCGTGTTTCTTGTTGCATTAAGATTGTGAGAGGATGCGAAGTTAAGTTCCGCAATCAATATTCGATTCAGTTGTGCGTTTAATCTATATTCATGCTAGGACATTGTTAGATCACCTTCCAACATGTGACACCAAGGACGGTACGCAAAGAATCAAAGACCAGGTCAACGATTTCGGGTAGGTGGTGATGCCGGATGGAGATGGTCAGATACACAAAAATTGGAGACATCTACTACACCTACACATCCTTTTATGAGAGAAAAATTACTTATCATATTGGACTAACATGCCGATAGTATGCATGAATCCAAAATTACCATTTGTTACGTGGATATGTGTAAGACTTCAAGGTGGTAACGGGGGTCGAGGTGTTCAACCGACCCAATTGAATTGTAAAAAGTAGTCGGGTCAAGATGAGCGGATTTTGACCTTTATGGATTTTTTGGGCTGTCAACACCATTGATGACAAGCACACGAAGAGTATCAAGAATTATATGTCCACCGTTTCTTTGTGTGATTATTATTCGTCGTCGGAAAATTACTTAAATCGTCCTAAAAATTTCATTGTTTCCCTTTACAAATCAATTAATACATATTTGGTCTCGTGTCTTTAAACAAGATTTTTGACTCAGTTTTACTCACATTCCTAGTACTATGACTGTCAATCGTGTCGTGTCGTGTGCTAATCGTGTCGTGTCAACTCCTATATATAAGCTCTAGGTGTTGCGCCGTATCCGACCCATTTAATAATCGTGTTGCTAAATTTCTGCCGTATCCAACTCATTTATAATCGTGTTGCCATATCCAACCCATTTATACCCGATTATTAAACGGATTACTTCGTGTACACGTTTAACACCGCTACCGTTTACACCATTTAACACACATTTAACACACGATTATCCACTCGTTCAGAGTTCAAACTTCAAAGTTTCAAACCAGTTATATATATAATTGGTAAAATTATAAATACGACATTCAGTTATTAGAATTTGTTTATTATAATTTATAACTTATATATTACTTATAGACTCGTCGGTATTAGTCGTGTATTAATCGTGTCGTATTCGTAATCGTGTGCCTAATTACCCAATTACTTATCTTGTTTTATCGTGTCTTAATCGTGTTAATCGTTTTTACAGCAGAAATCCATATACAACCCATTTAATAATCGTGTTGTCGTATCCAACCCATTTATTAATCGTGTTCAAATTCTCAATCCATATCTGCTAACTTCGTGTCATTTTCGTGTCGTGTTATCGTGTTTCGTGTAAAATTGACAGTCATACTTAGTACCAACACCACGAAAATGTCAGGTGAATCACCTGGATCCGGCGAGGTAACGGATGCGGATTTTTTTCCCGACACAGGCGTCTGGCTAAGACGCTTCCACCATGGTGGAGGCGTCTGGCACACACGCCCCATTTTTTTAGTTTTTTTTAATTTTTTGTTAAATTAATTTTTTCCAGGTTCCGTTGCAAGATTTCGGTGGTGATGGAGTAGATTACAGTGAGGTTTTTGATAGTAAACAAATATTTACAACAATCGAGGAAGAATGTAAATGGGCGCAACAAGTTGTCATAGTAGTCAATTTTTTTGTTTATATCATCATACAAACCAAAAGCAGATAACCGGATAAGATGCATGGATTCTACGTATAAGAAGAACAAGTACAAGATGTCTTTGTTTGAGATGGTTGGGGTTACTCCAACAAATATGAATTTCCTCATCGGATATGCGATTTTGAAGGATGAGACCGAGTCTAGTTACCGGTGGGTGTTGGAGAGGTTGCGAGATATGTTATTGAATATTGTTACCCGACTGCAATAATAACGGACCGGGAGATGGGTCTGATGCGACCAGTGGCAGAGGTTTTTCCTGAGTCTGCCCATTTACTTTGCACCTGACATATCAACAAAGACGTGTACAACTACGCATACCACATATTCGGCAAGAGCAAGTAGCTTGCAGAGAGTTTTAGGCGTGGAAAGTGGAGGAGAGTTATGGTTTCTGATTCACAGACGGATTATGATAGATCGGTCCGTAATCTGAAAGATTCTTTCAAGTCCTGACCAGTGCTCACGGAGTATGTGGAAGACACTAGGTTGGTGCATAAAGAAAAGTTTGTGTTGAATTGGACGAACAAAGTTCTTTATTTCGGCAACACTACGAACTGCAGGGTGGAAAGTGCGCATTCGGCTTTGAAAGAGTGAATCACTACATCGATTGCCGCTTTCATCGATTGCCGCGCTCGACACTCTTTTCGACCGCGTGAACTCGGCTATTGAAATGCAGCTGACGAATATTCGGAACTTTTTTGAAGATTCGAGACGTCGAAATTTGGCAAACTACATAGGTCATTTGTTTCAGCATATAAATGGCCGAGTTTCGCATCACTGCTTGTCGTTATTGACTCGGGAGTTGAAGAGAATGCAAGACTTAAGTAATGAAGTTGAATATCGTTACGGGTGTGCTTTTCTGACATCACATGGGATTCCTTGTGCATGTACCATGTACGAGTGTTTTGCGTTAGGTGATGAAATTTATTTAGAGCAGATTCATCCATTCTGGAAAACACTTGTCATTGGAGAAGGAGTCCAGATGTCAGAGTTTGTGGATCAGTCAGCACAAGACGTCGTGCATTTTTGGAAGCTCGTTGATGATATTTCGGAGAACGACCCTACAGTAATTTGTAGTGCCTCTCGTATTTTATACGAACAGTTACACCCGATCAGTCGAACTATGGAGAACCTGTAGAAAATACTAAGGTACGAGGTCGACCTAGGGGAAAGTCGACACGTCGGGACCCGAGTGCCTTCGAGTATGCTGAGCGAGGTCATGGTCGGTCTGCCAGTAGTGGGAGCAGGGGTCGTGGTCGGTCTTCCAATTCGTCTCGATCGTCCGTGAACACGGGCACAGGATCTGGTATGATGATATATTTGTTGTTATTTAATATATATCACTAATCTAGATATGGTTGAATAGATTATCTCCTAATTTTGTTGTTTAATGAATTGTTATTTCTCTATCTTACAGTGTCCGGACGAACTGACGTGGATAACTTCTCATATGTTGATAGACTGTCAGGAATCATTTTACCATTTCTGGAGAGGTGGAATGACGTACGTGCTGATGACAACTGTGGATTTCGATGTGTTGCCGATGTCTTCCATGGTGGTCAAGACAACTGGTTGTACGCCTGTCGTGCGATTTCTAATGAGATAGGTGTACATCCTATTTATAAGAGTGTCTATTTCAACAATGTGGTACAGGCTCGTCAACGAATTGATTGGGGCGGGGGAGCTTGTGACGATGATCATTATATGGAGGTTTGGGTCAACTTGTTCCCGATTGCTAATTTTTACAAGTGTGCGGTCATGTATTTCTCAATGGGAACTGTTGGTTCGTTGTTCACGTGTCTTACTGTGCTACCTTGGGAGAGTCTGTCTGCCATGACGAGGCGTCTTAGCCAGACGCCCGAGTCGGAAAAAAAATTCACCTCCGTTACCTCGCCGGATCCAGGTGCTTCGTCAGATATTTTCGTGGTGTTCGTACTAGGAATGTGAGTAAAATGAGTGAAAACCCTTGTTTAAAGACACGGAACGAAATGAGTATTAATTGATTTGTTAATGGCAAAAAGATAAGTAAAGTGAGTATCTTCTCTTCACTCTTGATAGTAATCGTCACAAATCGTCACTTTACCCGAATAGTAATCGTCACAAACTTCCCTTAAAAATCTTGAAACTTAAGTTCCACGTGATAAGTAAAGTGAGTATCTTCTCTTCACTCTAAAATAGTTGAAGTTCCAAGTGATAATCAAAGTGAGTTCCTTCTCTTCAAAATAAAGTGAAACATCTGAGTGAAGTTTAAAACTCTACAATTCCATTGGTATGCAAGTTATAAGTGAGGGGACCCAAGTTTCGTAATATTTTATGCTTTGTTGTTCATCAATCACGCACTCAAAAAATAAAAAAATCTAGCAGAAATGAGTATATCCCAATTGATCCAATAACTAGTTAGGTATGGTAAATACGCAAGTTCAATCATCACTCTCATAATAATGGGTGGTCGGTAGGATACAGTTACACAAGCCACTTAAATAATTAAAAATTAACTCTAACAATTATATAAAAAATAGTTTTCGAAAGTCAAATTCCTAATATTTTTAAAGTTTCTTAGCTACCAATCAGAATCAGAAAGTACTATGCGCGGAAAAAAAGAAGATCATAAAGTTCATAACACCCAAAATAGAATTTATATAACCGCTTACCAAAAAAAATCTCAAATAGAATTTCAAATATGGTAATGTTCGCGCAAAAAGAAAAGCATGGTAAATTGCTAATGGTTGTTTTGGGTAATTTCGAACATGAACTTTGTAAATTTAAAATTGCACTTTAGTCATATACATCAAAGGTTCACGTGTGCTATATACTTATTAATGAACATCGGATCTCCTTAGCTCTTGGTAGATCATTTTGAAAGAATTTAAATATGAAGGACTTAAAGGGTAGTTGTAAATTTATGACTAAGAACAAAAACTAGAGATCATGGGAGTTAAACGAGAAAAATAAAACAAATAAATAAGAAAATATAAACTCGGGTACCGTAGCAGCTGATTGCATGGTGGAAAATCTAAGACCTAGTACAAAACTCCAACAAAAAATACACAAGACTAGATTTCGTTCCAATGATTGTTTTTTTTCTCATCCAAAAGGATTTGGCATGGATAAGTCCAAAGGCGAACGTTCTCGTTGCATCTTCCTATGTAGATGCATGGTTTTAGTGTAAATTGTCCTCTTACGTTTGTACTTTTCACTGAAAAGATTTGGACACCAATTAGGACAGCAGAAAGATACGCACACAAAGTATTGCTACGTGGGACCATATATCTTAATTGGAACTAAGTTGGAAAGGATGGTGCCTGCCCACGTTCCTCACACTTTGGAGCTCACTAGTCACTTTTGATGATGATGCATATTCTGGGTTGGTGCCATCCAAATTGAGAGTATATGTTGTTTAAATGGTTACGTAATTTCTACTTGCATATATGTCCATTCTGGAGATTATGTTTTCAAATATGTATACAAGTGGAAGTTTATTATTGTTGAAACTAAATGTCAAAATGTGCTCAATAAAAGCTTCATTAATTTGTATGATCACATATCTACCCATATAATCTAAATGCATCCAGACACGAAGAAAAGACATGTAAGGAGATCTTATGTAATATATATATATAGGGTCAAGCTCTAGTGAGCCCAGGGCTCATCAAATTTAGATTAAGCCCCCTACAATCTCACCATTGGATCTTATTTACAGTTAATCTCACCATTCATTAGCATAACAGTTTTTTTCTTAATCTACCTTACAATTTGAAATGAGTGGTGGATATTGTGGGGGCTTAATTTAGAAAAGTTGAGCCCTGGGCTCACTAGAGAATTCTTGTATATATATATATATGTATATATATATATATGTATATATATATATATGTATATATATATATATGTATATATATATATACATATATATATATATACATATATATATATGGTCAAGCTCTAGTGAGCCCAGGGCTCATCAAATTTAGTTTAAGCCCCCTACAATCTCACCATTGGATCTTATTTACAGTTAATCTCATCATTCATTAGCATAACCGTTTTTTCTTAATCTACCTTACATTTTGAAATGAGTGGTGGATATTGTGGGGGCTTAATTTAGTTTGATTAAGCCCTGGGCTCACTTGAGAATTCATATATATATATATATATATATATATATATATATATATATATAGTTAATGGGTAGGATGATTTACGGTTTAAGGCATTAAATCGATAGTAGTGTAAATAAGACAAGTTCCGTAACTTCTCCATCACAATCTATGAAGCCACGCTAGCTAGTGCTTGCCGACTTTTGGTGATGATGATGGTGTTTCGAGGTACCACGTAGCATTATGAAGTCGGGGAACGCATGTGGCCGGTGGTATCTCAGTCGGGGGGTGATGATTTGAGTCCATTGGTGGTGTTTAGATGTCACTCTCAAGTTGGAGGGTTTCCATAGGAAAAAGTTTTAGAATAGGACAACACTAATCCTACGAGGAAACGTGATGCATGCAAGCGTGGGTACGTATGCCAACTATGTAATTATGCCCCTTCCGTTATCTTAAATATTTGAACTTTTCTCCTATGGTATACGACATATTTCGTGGATAATAGAATGAGAAAGATGGATAAAGGAAGTATTGTGAGAGATGTGAGGTAAGCCTGTGGGTGAGAATAATTAAAATATTTAACGATAGTTCTAAAACAATCTAGGAAATTTATTACTTCAGGTAAACTGATCCATCAAAAGGTTACAAGAGGTGAAATAGGAGTATAACTGAATGATCGATTAGATAGGAGATAGTAGATGATGTATAAATTTCATTCAAAAATTATTAATGTAATTGACCCAAAATGTTACACAGTGGGCCGTGAAGGCCCGAAAGTGTCAGGCATTTATCTGGGCTCCATATAAAAAATACAGCCCAATTTAAGCTTCGGCAGTTTGAGCAAGATTTAATTCTACTCGGATTTATATTAATATACCGAAATCTGAATTGTAGTCAATACTATCATTAAAAGTTTAAAACTGACCTGATCATAAATCTAAAACTGAGATCATAACTCATAAGCCATAACACAAGCACTAACAACCAAAACACAATATCTCAAAATAACCAAAACACAAAATTTTAATATAACCAAAAATCGGAGCAAATATGAAAGTCTTGGAACCCGAACTATATCCCATGGGATGAAATTAGCTAAAGATCATAGATATAATCATCATCAGTTGGACTTGTATCGGAAAATATGCGATCAACATTTTGAAGTTGCAGGCCAATCAAACATCCTCCAATTTAATACTACGGAATCTCTTAACTTTTTATCCTGGCTGAATTCCATTAAATGATGTTCTGTAGCTTCTACTACAATCAAAATAAAAATAAAAAACACAGAACCGATGCAAGAGCTACAATCAACTTAACTATCACTCTACGTAGAACAAATGTATATAGGAAGAAGAACAAGAAACCAAATTACGGTTGTAACGAGACATCTATACCAAGCATATATCAACTCCAGCGAGCTTGCTCACCCTACGTACGGGGTGGAGCCTTCGCGCTCGGGGCACATTCTCGTCTCACGGGGTGGAGCCAGTACTCGAGGAAGCCGTGAACCAGCTCGCAACCGTCCCCGTACCAGCAACTGCCATATGTAGACCGCGAAGTTGAAGCAGGGGAAAGGATAGTTCTTGTAGGGGTGTCGCCGTCGGTACTCACTGCAGTGCACGCCGGAAGTGACCGACGTTCCGGTTGGTTGCCATTGTGGGGTTGGTGGGACTCTTTGACTTTGATTACTGATTCTTTCGTGCTTATAAGCTGCTATATGTAGAGGGAGTGTAGGTTTGAGTTTGAATTGTTTCCAAGCAAGAGAGAAGTTTGTTGAGGGTTTAGTTAAGTTAGTTTGCTCACAAAGGTTGGTAGCTTTCAGTTGGGATGATAATCGATAAACTGTACCTTTGGTCAACTAAAGATAATCCTACCGGTGGTTTGTTAACAAAGATTTTTCTTTCACACCTTGTGCCTCCATTTGTATGGGGTTTTGTGTATTTTTATTTGCTTCCTTGGTAAAATAGCAACGCTTTCAAGAAAGCAAAGGAATATATATATATATATATATATATATAGTTTTTGCATCTATTTAATAATTTTAGTGATCTCAAAATTACCTGCAATTGTATCATTAATCATAAACAGAGACAAAATTGAAATATTCGCTCTAAAGATGTTGAAGAAACAAGTTTGACCTAGAGATTTCATTTTTCTTTTGGGGATGTAAAATGTGATCGAAGAAGATATCATCAATGTTAAGGATGTAGTTTACATTAAAATGTTCAAGTTGAAGCCTATTTACGATGATATCTCAAATTAAAGGATATATATTAATGTGCATAAAACCAACATGGAAGGTATGGATGCAAAAAATCCCTAATCACCAGATTATGCGCCACTTTTGCGTTCGGCCATTTCCGACTGTAACATGTTAATCCTTATTTTTGTTCTTTCTTAGTTTCTTTTACATGATTTTATTTATTTCTTGCTGCTTGGGTCTTAGACCACTATTGTTTAATCGTGTTCGATTTTAAAACTTTCAACTACGATGCAATATCTTAATTGAAAGATAAATACGTCAGGCTGGTAATTATTGATTAAAAAAGTTCCACGTTAATAACATGTACAAAATAAAACCATGCAGGATTTTATGATAGAATCAGATCTCTCGTCATATATTACGTAAATATATACTTAAGTTTTATAATCGCAATGGACCAATCGAATTTCACAACATAAAATAAAAACATTATTCGACCCAAACACACGATCACGATTCACGACGGAAGAAATTTGAGTTGAAATTCAAAGACACCAACACAAATTAACCAGAACAAATAATTAAAGGGGGGAAATATTTCAATATCTACAATTAAGATTTCTCTAGTTCCCTCTTATTCCATCCATCCATGTAAGCCATAACCAAAATCATGATCATCATTTGACGAGCTCAAAAATCCAACCAAGATCCGGCAAATCCGACAACTCCCCGCCGCCACCACCACCACCACCTTTGCCTCTCTCCTCCCCTCCATCCAACCCCAACCTCCCCAACCCGTCGCAAACCTCCCCAACCCCCTCATACCTCTTCCCACCCCTAAGCTGCTCCGGCGTGTGCGCGAAGAAGCACACCTTCCTCCGGCAGTGCATGCCGGCATTGCACGGGCGCGTCCGGTACCGCGACGGGTGCAACCAGAACTCGAAAACCCCGTGCGCGAACTCGCATTGCTGCCCCTTGCTGCACTCTCCTGAGTTCCGGAACTCCGAGCACGCCACCCCGGCGTAGGGGTGCTTCCGCGGGTCCCGTCTCCTCGCCTTCTCCCCGCGGTGCGCGAACGGGCACTCCGTCCAGTCGTGGCTCCGCGTCTTGCTGCACCTCTTTATCTTGAACGCGAACATGCGGAACTCGTCCGAGTCGTGCCGCATGTTCTGCGTTCGAGTTACGTTGGTGCAACAAACAAGGGAATCGAGCAGCGCATTGTTTTTGGCGACGTCACCAGAAACACGACTATTTAAGTAATCAAACAACAAACTACGCTCGTCTAGAATCGGCATTCCGAAGACGAAAAATATCGACAACAAAAAAAGTAATCTTAGATTGTTTCCAATAAGCCGATCATGAATGATAGATAACTATATAAGCGTTTGGATTAATGTGGAAAGAGCTAGAGATAATTAAGATATTTGTTATGGAGATGGGACAAGAGGGCAGAGGAAAGAAGGCATCGTGTAACACGTCGGGGAAGGGGATTGGAGGGGCTGGCGTGGATTGGGCAGAGGAGTGGGAGGTGCAGCATTTAGTCCAACGTTTGTACGTTTGCCTACAAGAAACTGAAAGTGGGAAGAAACGTGTCGATGAGTCCTCGTCACGGGCGAGAGGGATCGAGGAGGGGAAACTCTTTTCTTCTATGCACTTTGTAACGTAACGTTCTCATGCTGTTTTCCATTTCGCTTTTTCGCCGTTTCGCTTAATATCTTCCCCCGACGGGGTCCGCGTGAATGGTTGATTGCTTTACTTTGATGGAGTTTTTTTTTCGTGATGAGCAAATTTTTCTGGGCACTTAGCATAGCATGGTCGAGTTCCTCTGTGTAACTAATAACAAGAGTTATTTGTTTAGGTGCACCATTGTGATTGCATAATTGGGTCTTTGTACCCGGAGTATTTACTTTGGTACACTTACTTTAATTGCTTACATGCACCTGATCTAGGTTTGCCTACAGAAAAAATAGGTCTTCGATAATTTTTATATTAGAAAATTTACAAAACACATCCTCTAAAATTGAATTGTCCTTAATATTAAATACAAAAACACAAAATAAATATTTCTTTTACAAACACACCATTTCTTCACCATCTCTCATCTCTCTCACTCTCTCTCTCTCCTCTCTCTCATGTTCTCTCTCTCCTGCTCTCTCTCTTATATTCTCTATTCTCACACTCGAATTATCTATCTCCTCTCTCTCATGTTCTCTCTCTCCTATTCTCTCTTCTCACACTCGAATTATCTATCTCCTCCCTCTCTTCTCACTCCCTCCAGTTCTCTCTTCTCCCCCTCTTTCTTTCTCTCTCTCTCTGCTCTCTCTCACTCTCATCTTTTTTTTCTTCTGCTCTCTCTCATCTCTCTTTTTCTTCTGTTCTCTCTCTCTCATCTCTCTCTCCCCTATCTTCTCCCTCTCAAATTCTCTCTCCTCTCTCTCCGACACTTCCCCCACCATAAATCAAAACTAAATTGACATGACTGCACTTTTCGTTCTCTCTTCTACCTCTCTCTCTTTGTCTCATGCTCTCTCTTCTCCCTCTCTCTCTTGTTCTCTCTTCTCTCTTCTGCCTCTCTCTTATATCTCTCTCATGTTCTCTCTTCTACCTACCTCTCATGGTCTCTCTTCTCCATCTCTCTCATGTTCTCTCTACGCCCTCTCTCTCCCATGTTCTCTCTTCTCCCTCTCTCTCATGTTCTCTCTTCTCCCTCTCT
Organism: Triglochin maritima; assembly: GCA_963682175.1. Classification (NCBI taxonomy): domain Eukaryota; kingdom Viridiplantae; phylum Streptophyta; class Magnoliopsida; order Alismatales; family Juncaginaceae; genus Triglochin; species Triglochin maritima. The sequence goes on from OY821775.1 coordinate 6,315,908, forward strand.
CTCTCTCTCATGTTCTCTCTTATCCCTCTCTCTCTCCACTTCCTTAGGTATTTACGATACCAAATGAAGAAAATCAACCTAAAGCCCCCTGTTTGTCACCGTAAAATTTTCTAAACCTTGAGTCGTCAACCTTGAATCCACCTGAAGGACACAAGTTAGAACGAAAAGGTCAGTCATGTCGATTTAGTTTTGATTTTTAGCAGGGGAAGTGTCGGAGTGAGTGGGGAGAGAGAATTTGAGAGGGAGAAGAGAGAGAGAAAGAGAGAGATGAAAGATAGAGATGAGAGAGAGAAGAGAGAATTTGAGAGAGAGAATATAGAGAGAACATGAGAGAGAGGGAGAAGAGAGAACTAGAGAGAAATGCGAGAGATAATTCGAGCGTGAGAAGAGAGAATAGGAGAGAGAGAGAGAGAGAGAGAGGAGAGAGAGAACAGAAGAGAGAGGAGAGAGAGTGAGAGAGGAGGGAGAAGAGAGGATGTGTTTGTAAAAGAAATATTTGTTTTGCGTTTTTGTATTTAATATTAAGGACAATTCAATTTTAGAGGGTGTTTTGTAAATTTTTTAATATAAAAATTAACAAAGTGGGACCCACAGACAGACCAGGTGCATGCAAGCAATTAAACTGCAAATGTAGGTGTAGTCAAGCCAATACCCGAAACCCAGGTGCAAAAACCCAATTATGCACTCCCACAGGTGCACCCAAGCAAATAACCTTAATAATAAACATTGTTGTTGCTACGTAAACAATAGGGATTTTAGGTTTAATTACAGTTTAACCTCCTGAACTATACATTGATATCACTTTGCACTATTAAATTTTCAAAGTTAATGAATTCAATACCAATCCGACCCAAATTCCAACAATATCTGACATTTGATTCGATCCGAACTTCCACATAAAATCAGGTCTATGAGTGTATTAAGGATATTACAAAAAAGGCAAAGTATTTTTAAATAATGGTTTTTTAAAGTTCAAAGAGGTAAAATGTTACAAAACGAAAATTCAGGAGGGATAGTTGTCTACTTTGAAAGCTTAATGGTGCAAAGTGATATCAATACATAGTTCAGGTGGATAAACTGTAATTAACCTAAACAATATTAGGAATGATCGGAGATGCTTATGTTTATTTGATATGGATATGGATATGGATTTTCTGTTCAAATTGTCTACACTCATAGTTACATCAAAGTAAGACAACACAGTTTAAAACTAAATTAAGCTAAATTTGAAGCATAAATTAAGTAAACAAGACCAAAAGATAACGTGTCCGTCAATTATATATGTCCAGTTAAAAATTGAATAAAAAGTTATACAAGTATTTTTTTAAAGAATTTTTTTATTAATTAAAAGGCTAATGTATACACATTAGTCAGGTTACGGTGCAATTATAGTAAAAACGTCCTACACCCAAGGTATCTATCTAATACGACGTTACAATTTTACGGTTACAAGGAGTAATACTAATTGACAGCTCTGTTAGCATGCTGAAAGTAAAATTCGCTCTCCATGAATATGTGAGAGGGAGAGGCAACTCTAAAAACACAATTGTTCCTAGTTTTCCAAATTGTAGCAATACGCAAATAGTAGAGTCCACCAATTCTAGATGCCCAATCTATAAGAGTTCGGTCCACGGGCTAGAAGGAGGTCGTATGGTTCATGGTATGCTGAAATAGCATTGGGTAAACCAAGGATATATTGGAGAAGTGATATTACACTTCATAAGGGTATGTCGACTGTTTTGATGTTCCTTTTACAAAGAATGCATCGGTTTGGTCCGTTGATGAATCTCTTCGTCACGTTGTCAAATGTTGGAATTTTGTTGTTGACAATTAACCAAATGAAGAATTTTATCTTTGAGGGACATTTCGTTTTCCAAATTATCCTCCATGGTTAGAAAACAATGTCTCCATTCGAGAGAAAATAATAGAATGAAATAATGAATACTTGACAGGAAAGGTTTGGTCTCATGAAAGAAGTCATAGGTTTGTCTTTTTAGAAGATAGTTAATTGCATAGATAATAAAGTAGGATTGTTGTTGTCACAACCTTCTAAACAAAATACAAAGTAATATTACAACAGTAAATAGTTTTGCACAAGCTACAAAACAACCTAAATGGTTGTAAGAATGTCTAAAACAACAACTAATCAAAACTACCCAAACATCACTTCCTTTTCGGTGTTAGTCGTGATCCCAACCACCTTCTATTAGGTGTCTGCTGAGGAAGAAGTAGCTGCCTGGGTAAGTATATTGTCTCCTCACATATTCTCACCCGCTCGGCTGCCTCGACTGCCACTCGCCTTTCCTCCTCTTGTACTAGTTCTTCTAGTCGAGCGAAGTGGTGAATTCCAGCAAGCTCACTATCAATTGGATCAACAGCAGCGGCGGCCATCCCATCTGGTTGAGTAGGTGCATTCAATGCTGCAAGTGGTGGATTGTTGGCACTATTTTGGGTAGTGATAAATACTGACAGTGTGGCGAAATGTTCAATTCTTGTTCGTTTAATCCGATTTTTAAAGAGCTCATCCGCTCCCTTTTTTCTTGGTCATGCCCAAAGTAACAGTAAATCATAACATTCATTCAATACATGCCAAAATGAATCAGAGGATTGTCAAAATACACTATTATTTCTGTCCTTCCGAACCGACCAACAAAAACAGTTGATCAGGTTGTTTCACTCTTTATGTTCTAAATCAAGTTGATTTGATACACGTTGAATGAAACACTATTGATTCCTTGTTAAGTTTAAATCGAGTTTCATTCATCTCTCCCAAAAAGTGGATGCAAATGGACATGTAAAGAATAAATGTTCGATTGTTCCGTAACCAATTTCACACACTGGACATAAGGTATTTATCGGTATCCCTCTTTTAAATAAATTGTCTTTGGTTAGTAGCTTACCTTGATATAATGTCCAAATAAATACTTTTACTTTAAATGGACCGAAACTTTTCCAGACTTAATGGTCCCCCCGAGACTTCTTTCATCAAGCATTTAGTTCTTTGACTTCTTTCAATCAACCTATAAGAAGATCAGTTCTCGAGTACTCTAATTTCTTCAAAGTAAGCATCACCCCAAAACATATTCTTAACTTGTTATGGTTGTAATTTGTTCTTAATTTATTGAATAAGACACAATTATTGTGTAATTTGTTCTTTATATATATATATATATATATATATATATATATATATATATATATATATATATATATTGGCATGGTATCCACTCTGTTCACCTTTAAGCGTAAACGAGTTAAGTTAAGCTAAAATTCGAGTCTAGTTAAGTATGGACGGGCAACAGTAAGGTAAGGGACTCCTCAGAGTTCTCCCACACCAAACACTCGTACAGCTCTTTCGGGGAACCCCTCCGGCGTCGGAACATAACCCCTACCGGCCCAATCCTCACCGAGAGGAAGGCCTCCCACCAGGAGGCGCTCCCTCTGCTGCCCACAGCGCCCCTTGCATCGCCTCCGCCGCGTCATTCTCTCCCACATCTTTGGAGGTTAATAAAGAGGGAAAATTTTATTTTGGTTGTTTCGAGTCGTTGGTTTTTAGGGGTCCTGTTTTGGATTTTGTTGGGTCAAGTTGTTGATTTGTTTTTGGGTTTCGGCGTGATTTTATTCTCCGGATTATTTGTGTTTTGGATGTGAACTGTTCTGATGGGTATTGGTTTCTGATGAATTTGAGATTTTGATCTGGTTTGTAGTTGTTGTTTTTTTCCAATTTCTTTTTGGTCGTTTTGGAAGTTCAGGTTTCGTTTTTTTTGTAGTTTAGTTTGTTAATTTAGGAATTGGATTTCAACAATATAGTGATAAGAACAGGGAATTAATCAATTTTACAAAAAAACATGCGGTATAATGTAAAAGGTAGATCATCCTTGAAGCTGATACCTTGCATAGCAATTCTAAACGTTGCTTGCAAGATGTTTGTTAATCTCATTGTTTCATTTATAACTTACATGGCCAAACATGTAAACTAAATATTAATCTCTATATGTTTCTAACTTTCGAGTTCGATAAGCCAGAATCTGACAAATGAACCAAATTTGCCTTGAACGTAAAGGACATAGATTTGAATTCCGTCCATCTGATTACAGAATCTGTTTGCCCACTTCCTGAACTACTTTGGTTATGTGAAACGTACAGTGACCATAACAAATATTTAAAAGAGAAGACTTTTTCTTGAATACCAAATTACAGTTATTGCATATGTTACCAACTTGGGTAAAGTAGCAGCAAAAAAAGCCTGAGCAGTACAGGTTTAGTTAGCGACAAATTGACAATCAAAACCTTAACTTGTCATATAACCACTTCTCCCATGGGCTTTTGTTGTAGTCATCAAGCTAATTGTAGACCCACTTGTGGATTTTAAGTTTTAGGCTTTATCTCGAAGGTAGGAAATGGTGGATGTTGGCATGGGATGCATGTTTGCTTCTGTGTTTCTTATATTTGTTTGTTAATGAGCTCTTTGTTTTATTTGCTTGTCAATGTTCTAGTACAATGAGTGTTGGGAATTAAGTAGTTGCAAAACTAGTGTCATATGAGTGTTTCAGACTTTGTATTCTGGTGATTTTCCGGTGCTCAATAGCAGGGATACTTTCGGTTCAAAATCTTGTGTAAGATTTTCATAACTTTGGCAAGACCCATGGTATTTTTGTTGTATCAAAAGGTTTATGCCCAAGTATTGTTTAATTTTTAGAATTTTAATTTGGTAAAACTCTTATTAAATTTCAGATCTCCTGTTTTTAGTAACATTACTAACTAGCCAACTACCAACTTCGTTCTCATATCTGCGCTTACCTTGATATCATCATCTCAATACTAGATTGATCCTCACCCTTGACATGCTTCGTCGCCAAACTACCACCGTCCTCTCCCGCCTCCTCCATCCCCTCAAACCATCCCTCCCCAATCCCATGCCCCCTCTCCTCCCCACCCTATTCGCCAGAACCCTCATCATCCAGACTGTTGCTTCTTCCCCAGTTGCCATCCACAAGCTCTCTGACACCGATTCAGGTGTGAAATCAATAATTTCGTCACTTTTTACTGATCTTAATTTTCAAGGTTTGGCTTAGTGTTGGTTGGTTGTGACACAGGGATCGTGGAACTGCGGTTGGAAAGGAGGGAGGCGAAGAACGCCATCAGCAAGCTGATGCTTCGTGGTTTGAGAGATTCGGTTGAGGAGATTGCTCAGGATTCTTCTGTCAATGTTGTGTTGGTGTCAAGCTCTGTGTCAGGAGTATTCTGTGCCGGTGCCGACCTTAAAGTAAGCAAAGGTTTCTTACAATTTGAATACTTTTTTTTGTTTTCTTTCTTTATCTTTTGGGAATTGCTAATATATGGACTTTAGAGTAGTATTTGTTGTAATATGAGTAGGATGCAAGTGATGATGGGCATATACTTTTAACAAGTTCCTTCAAAGTTGGTAGCTAGTTCAAGTATAATTCTATGGGCATGTTCTTGTAGGATCACATTTAACTCTTGTTCTTCGTTTCATAACCAAGTTTAAGATAGAAAATCACTGTTCAAAGATTCATGATCATTTCTTTTCATACATGGAATTAGTTGATAGGACATATTTTGTTTTGCAGGAGCGGAAGCTCATGAGTGTCGTTGAAGTTCGAGATTTTGTTAATGCCTTGAGGAGCACATTCTCTTCTTTTGAGGTATTGAGTAAACACGTGATTTATAGATTGTGCCTTTTTTGTGGCAACACGAAATTTGATGGTATGGTTTCACACATTTGATGATTTAGTATTTTATCAGCAACAAGCGAAAATTACTTAAGCAAGATTTAGTGGATCATCACCATTACGTGTGTGTCATACTACTCTGCGGTGATAACTAAATAACATTGCAACTTATAGTTAAAAGAATCCCATCTATTGTTGGCTTATCCCCTTGAGTGGATATTTTTGAAAGTTTTTTTATATCTAACTATAACTCACATCTGACACAATGTGAGCTCAAGTGTGGGAAATAGGAATCTTCAGTACAAGGGCAGCTTGATTGTAAATCCTGATGGTGTCATGGTATCTTATTTCTATCAAGTATTTGTTTTAGTTTTGCTGATTGGTTTTTTGTTGTTGCAAGGTGCCAAATCCTCTACTTTTAATACGACCACAATATCGATTATCGAGTGGTCCTCTAAAAGACCTATATCTTGTTTTCATGCAACCTTATGTATAATTATAGCAAAAATATTTATGCATAAAATGTTTGTATTTAGAATTGTTAACTTAGAAAAAAGGGTTTTAGCTAGATTTTTTTCTTCATTTTTTATTGTTTTTATCCAATTTCCTGAATGTTTTAATTTTCTGATTTAGACTGATTTAAGCAGGAGCTTGCTGTCCCATCAATAGCTGTTATCGAGGGGGCAGCATTAGGGGGTGGCATGGAGTTAGCCCTCTCCTGTGATCTAAGAATATGTGGTATCTAAATTTATGATATTGTTTGCAGTACTTTCAAAGCTCTATTTTTTGTTTGTTACCTTTTATTATTTCAAGCTTTATTTTTTATTTACAAACATTTCAGGTGAGAAAGCAATCTTTGCTCTACCTGAGACTGGGTTGGCTATTATACCTGGGTATGTCACTAGATAGTAGAAATTGGTACTTATTACTCTCTGTCATGCTGTCAAAAACCTAAAGTTGGGAATCTTCTTCATATTAGTTTATATGTAAAGAGAAACTATGTTCCTAATATGATTTGTCATTATTGTTCCCTTGACCCTTTTCTCTAATTTGTTGCTCTTCATCTACTGTCTTATAGGACATAGTATATTGTTCATATCAATTGTAGGAAAATATTAGTAACTTCATTTTGGTATTTGCTATGCGAAAAAGGAATTTGCGTTTCATTGAGCATTTAATGACCAAACATCATACCTTACCACATGCTTATTGCGTTTGGTGTTGCCTTATCCTTTGTAACTAGATAATGGGTGTTGGGGTTCATGATTTCTCTCTCTTCATATTAGTGATGAAAGGAGGGAACACGACTTCCTGTATTTTTTTTATCATGTTAGGAGAAGACCAATCTGGATGTATCAAGTCATGAATGTAAGATTTGTTTCTTGAATAGATGCAAGTATATCTAAGGTATAATAGAGTAGCGAACCAAGTAATGTCCACCTAAGCAACGACACGCTATCAGCAGGGTTGTTTTCAAGGCTATGTTGGATTTGGTTTATAGAATTATTAAGTACAGGAAAAATCGGAGAATCGGTCGATCAGAACTTAAGTGTCCGGTCGACCGAATCACTCCAGGAGCCACAGGGGTTCGGATCAGATCAGGATCGGTCAACTGGTTCTGGGAACACGGTCGACCGAAAAGCGACAGTAGCTGCGAGATGAAAATCAGCATGCAGATCGGTCGACCGGTGTTGGACACGCGGTCGACCGAAAACGTCCAAGAGCTTTTGGCGCTTCACAGAAGCACGGAACGGTCGACCGGCTCGGGGTGAGCGGTCGACCGACCCATGACAGTTACGCGAACTAACCGAAAACCGGTCGACCGATGGGACATCCCGGTCGACCGTTTTCAGACAGTTATGCACGATCTGAATGATTTTCTGTACGGTTTTAACCCATTATAAATAGGATTTTCGCCCTAATCTTGTAACATAACATACAATACTTATTTTCTTGAGAGAAATTAGGCTAGAGAGAGATCTAGAGTGTTTTGGGAGACATATTGCTTCCAACCGTTTGTAATATCGGAGACTTCTCTTGTTGGAGAAGAGCTTCAAGGAAAGGAAACCCGCAGAAGACCCCTAAGGACGTAGGCATCTTGCCGAACCTTGTAAAATCGCGTGTGTCGTGGTTTGCTTTAGGTGTGTTGTGTGATTGCTTGTTATTTCCATCTTATTCGTGTTTACTTGTTGCATAAAGATTGGGAGAGGGTCCGAAGTTAATTTCCGCAATCAATATTCTATAATTCGTGGTGCGTTTAATCCGTGTCGAGTTAGTGCATTGTTAGATCCCCCTCCCAACATTCTACCGTCTGGAGCCTTGCCCATTTCCTACCCTACCGTTTTCGATTCACATTGTGAACACTTGTGGATCGTCTTCTTGCCCATTCCAAGCAAAAACGTTTTTTGTTTGTGGACAGAGTAACTACATTTTCACTTTATCATCCATTTCTAATTATTTGACAACAATATATAATTCCCTGGAGTGATAAAAGAAAGAAACAGAATTGGAGCTTGCTGTTGTCTATGTAGAACACTTTTTGGATATGTAGAATCTATGTTGGACATGGAACATCAATACGGTGGAATTGTTCCTTGTTGAAATTGTTGTGCATCGTCTAGATAAATCCAATTGTAATTGCCTTCTCTCGATGCACCTACTTATGCATTCACTTAGTCAACATTTAAGTGTTACAGTGTTCGACTTGCTTTTGCTTACATGCAACATATTTTCTAGATTTTTTTTTATTTTTCAATGTGTTGCTCTTAAAGTATCCTTCTATCCAGTGCTGGGGGAACGCAGCGGCTTCCCAGAATAATCGGAAAATCATTTGCTAAGGAGCTTATATACACGGGGAGAAAGATTGATTCTAAAGAAGCACTATCGAAAGGTTTTTTTACCCTTTTTCTGTTATACGAAAATCTATTCCACGATTAAAGATTTCACTCGAGCATGGCAAACAGCCAAATATGTGTATGTAATCTGCTGCAGGACTTGTCAATTACTGTGTTCCAGCTGGTGAAGCTTACTTGAAGGCTCTTGAAGTTGCTAGAGATATAAATCAAAAGGTAATTGTTTTTATAAACTTTTCGTGGCTATCTTCAAGGACGTCATGTTAACCAATAATGTTCATTTATCATGTTAACAAATGATTCGACATTCACTTTTTTTAGCATGCACTTTTTTACCAAAGGTTTTAGTTTTAGTTCATTAACAGTTGGAAATGATTCATTGATTATAGTTGTATCAGTTGCATGTAATTACTTATAACTGTTTGAAATGTGACTAAAGGTACAAAATATTCTGAAGTCATTCCCTTCTAAAAGCAGTTACAAATTGGGCTTTCGATCAATTGCCAAAAAAATGCCAACTATCATATGTAATCGACTTTAATGACATGGACTCCATGGAACTTAGATTAAGTCGACTTTTCAAGTACGTACCTCATGCTGATTTTATATGTCATACTTTCTCTTTTTTATTATGTACAACACATTTCTGTCAATGACAATCACGTGTCGTCAAATCTCAGGAAATAAGGTTGCCCCTAATTTGATTTGGAGGAATAGTTGTCGTTTTTAGATGGGCAGTACCTAAAAGTACTCGAGTGTAGGTAGTATAATTTTGTCCAACTTATCCTAATCTCTACCATGAGAGTTATATTGGATTGGGAGCTTAAATGTTTTCACTGTTCAATGTTCGCTCCACCTCCTTTTCTTGGATTGGAGCTAATAGATTGTATCCTGCAGGGTCCTTTGGCTTTAAAGATGGCTAAGCGTGCGATTAACGAAGGAATGGAACGTCAGATTTCCTCAGCATTAGAACTAGAAGAACAATGTTATGAGAACTTGTTGAACACCAAGGATCGACTGGAAGGTCTTGCAGCATTTGCTGAGAAAAGAAAACCGAAATACTGTGGGGAATAAGGCATGTTATAGTATTTTTTGGGAACTACTAAACGTCGTCCTAAAACTACTTAAATCGTCCCTTGAAATTACCAAATTGCCCTTAACAATATATTTAATACTCATATCGTCTCGTGTCTTTAAATAAGGTTTTTGACTCAGTTTTACTAACATTCATAGTACCAACACAACGAAAATGTCTGGCGAAACACCTACATCAGGCGAAGTAACGGAGACGAATTTTTTTTTCCGACTCGGACGTCTGGCTAAGACGCCTGCACCATCGTGGAGGCGTCTGGCTAAGACGCCTCCACCATGGTTGAGGCGTCTTATCCCGACGCCTCCACGATGGTCCAGACGTCTTAGCCAGACGCCTATACCATGGTCTAAGCGTCTCGCTAAGACGCCTCAACCATGGTGGAGGCGTCTTAGCCAGACGCCTCTACGATGGTACAGACGTCTTAGCCAGACGTCTCTTTTTTTAATTTTTTTGTCAAATTAAAATTATACGGTGTGTTATCTCAAATTATTTGACGTTTCTTTGCAAGTTTTCGGTGGTAACCGGTCGGATTACAATGAGTTTTTTTGCAAATGATGAAGATTCAAAAAAATTCTAGATCCAACATTTTTTAAGTTCCAAAATCCCCCGGTGGTAAAACATCCTGACTTACAAATACCACCTCGATAGGTCGTTCGGGGGTCTCGCTCCCCGGTGAGCGAGCGGCATTCCACCTCGCCGGTGAGGTGGCGGGGGTGGCAAGGGGGCAGCGCTTGGAAATTTTTTGGATTTTGAAATTGTTGGATCTGGAAATTTTTGAATTTTCGGTGTACCGAAGGGGTATCGGTTATCCGAATATAGTAATTATTAACTTATTAATTAATTAATTTAACAATTATCTAAATTTATAATCAATTATCTTTTTAAAAAAATAAAAAAAAAATTACGGGCGTCCGACGGAGCCGCCCCCACGTGGGAGGGGGCGTCTGACTAAGACGCCTCCCCCACACAGACGTCTGTCCCAAGGGCGGAACGTCTGGGTAAAACGCCTACCCGATGGGTAAGGCGTCTGGGTAAAACGCCTCCCCCATGGGGGAGACGTCTTAGCCAGACGCCCCCTCCTACGTGGGGGCGGTTCCGTCGGACGTCCGTAATTATTTATTATTATTATTTTATTAAAAAGATGTTAGATATTTTACCAGATTCGAGTACACTGGGGCGTTCGTTGGTTCATTACTGATCTCCAAAACATTATTTTTTATGATTATAAGAGGAATATGAAGAGAGATGTGTGATAGGAGGGTAAAATGTCGCGTTATAGCAGTAGAAATGAGAGAAAGACAAAATGGTAATTTCAAGTGGCGATTTAAGTAATTTTGGGACGATGTTTAGCAATTCAGTATTTTAGGACGATTTAAGTAAAAGTCTGCGCGTCCTCGTTGGCAAGTTAATGTGTTGGCTCGTCTTCTCATGAATGTTTGCTTTGTTTCTTCTCCAAAATAAACTTACTCATGGAGTTTCAATTTATGTTTCTCTTCTCTCTCCTCGTTTCATTTTTATGAATGATGAGATTCGTAACTAAACCAACGATTAGGAAGTGGTCAAGTGGAGGAATATGAAATAGGTCATATTCAAGGATAAAGCTGTGGTTTTCTTGTGTGTGTCTAATGTATGAAGTGGTAGATCTAGTAATAGCGTAGATTCAAAAAACTAGTAGTTGATGATTGGTATGTTAATGATGATCCATCTTAATTACCATATGCTTGTTCTTTTGAAAAGCATTTCATATTCCTCAATTGAATCTGAACAAATAAAACACATGCTCGATTTGATCCTCAGTCCATTCCAATCAAAAGGAAGAGACCTACTGTTCAGTCAGCCTCAGTTGTTTCATGTTTGGCACATTTGCTTGTTAATTTATGTGTTTTTTTCTTCCTCCAAATTACTAATTAGTAGTCTACTTTTGGTCGTTATGCTCAAGGGTACGACCGTACGAATATGAGGAATTTTTTTTAATGAATTCTGGTCGATTGGTATAATGGTATCCAAAATAATAAAAGTTTTAGAACTTAAATTTTAGAAGTTCCATAACTTGTATCTAAATTTAGAGTAAATTTGTTGTTTCCGCTCCAAAACTGCATATTGTAAAACGACGGATTTCTTGGATGCGCAAAACAATAGAATTGACATGTTTTAGACATGTTTACTTTATCAAATTGAAGTAGCTTCTTATATTTACGATTTTACAATATCAAAGTCCCGATGTTCCATTAAGATGTGATTGATACTTGCAAAATTCAAAGTCTAAAACTCCACACCCGACACGGATTACTCAACTGAGAAGTCAATCGAAAGTTCAGTCCAACAAAAGAAGTCTTCGAGATTACAAAAGATTGGAAACAATATGTATCCGAAAGCACTCTAGATCTCTCTCTAGCCTAATCTCTCTCAAGGAAATAAGTATTGTATGTTATGTTACAAGATTATGGCGAAAATCCTATTTATAATGGGCTAAAACCGTACAACGAATAATTCATATCGTGCATAACTGTTTGAAAACGGTCGACCGGAATGCCCCATCGGTCGACCGGTTTTCGGTTAGTTCGCGTAACTGCCATCAGTCAATCGACCGCTCGCCCCTAGCCGGTCGACCGTTCCACGTTGCTGTGCAGTGCCAAAAGCTCTTGGACGTTTTCGGTCGACCGCGTGTCCAACACCGGTCGACCGATCTGCATGCTGATTTTCATCTCGCAGCTACTGTTACTTTTCGGTCGACCGTGTGCCTAGCACCGGTCGACCGAATCTCGATCAATCCTGATCTCCAAATCTACTGACGTTTTTCGATCGACCGGGTGTCCAGCAACGGTCGACTGATTCTTGATCTGTTCCGAACTCCGTGGATCCTGGAGTAATTTGGTCGACTAGACTTAAGTTTTCGGTCGACCGATTCTCTCACAATTCCAACAGATTACTCAACTGAGAAGTCATTCGAAATTTCAGTCCCCACCTCTTGAAGTCCTCCCCTCTCCTCTCCTCTCGCCTTCCAACTCCGTCCAATTCCACCACCTTCCTTCTCCCTCTCCTCTCCAATGGCGTCGTCGTCCGACTCCCCAAAAGGGAAGAAGCGATGGATCCCCCTCGAATCCAACCCCGACGTCATGAACCAGGTCAGAAACCTCCCAACACCCCTCGATCCCCCTTCTAGGGTTTCACGTCCCTGACTCCCATTCGCGCCTTGCAGTTCCTTTGGGGCCTCGGCCTCCGCGAGGACGAGGCGGAGCTCTGCGACGTCTTCGGCCTTGACGACGAGCTGCTCGATATGGTCCCGAAGCCGGTCCTCGCCGTGCTGTTCTTGTTCCCCTACCCCTCTCAGGTGATCGAGCGATGGTTTTGGTGGTGTTGTTTTATTGGTTTTGGTGGGATTGGAGGAGGTGATTGGTGTTGTTTGTGATGCAGGGTGAAGACGAGAAGCTGCGGGCGGTGGACCGGTCCACCGAAGGCGGTAGTAAGGTTGTTTAATGGATTTCTGTTTGGGACGCCTGGTTTGTTTTTTAAGTTTATAGTTTGCTACTAGGAGTTGGTTCGTATTATCATTTGTAAAATGTTGATGTTTGTTGATTTGATTATTGTTAGGGATTAATAAGTAACTGTTTCCCATTTCTTCTTTGGTAGTGTAGAATAGCTTCTTAAGGAACATGGTCTGTGGTCGCTGATGGAGATGGGTTTTTTGTTAACACCTAATTTTTCATTTGATAGGGGTACATTAGCATGATGTAATGTACTAATGTTGCCTTCTTTTGATTCCTTTTAGTTCTAACAAAATTTTCTTTCAGTTGAAGATGTCATTGACTTCACTTCTAAGAATTAAACTCGAATACTAATCATTTTTATAAGTAATTCTAAGTGAAATATGAAGAGATTCAACTCTGACCGTTGAATTGTTATTTTTTAGAGAGGATAAGGAAGGAATCTTTTTAAAGTCATATTAAAATCCTTAAACTTTGATCCGCAACTTATTCAAAACCATAGCTTAGAACACATCATGATGTGAACCATTAACAAATGAACACTATGGGGGTTTTTTGTAGCAAAAATATGGCATCATTGTACTAGTTTCTTTGGCATCAATTAGGTGTTTTCCTTTGGATCTTTATTGTCAACTGTTACAAATATAAATTTAGTTGAAGAATTCAACTTATCTGGTTTGCTTTTATTTTGTCTTACAAGGACAGATATTATGATCTCATTAGAGAATGTATAAAAATTGTCAATCAAATTCAGGAAAAAATTAAACTTATGCTTCAGGCCTACAATTTAGAATATTGACATTGGAATGATGCTTTGAATATTTTCTGATTATCTGTCTTAGTTTTTTTATTGTTGTTGGGTGGCGTATCTTCTGGTACTTTTAGTTAACCTGCTTGCAATATATATTTTCAGCAACCAAGTGAAAATGTTTACTTCATGAAACAAACTGTTGGGAATGCTTGTGGCACGATTGGCCTTCTTCATGCTGTTGGAAACGTCAAGTCACAAATCAACCTACGTACGTGTCTTTTGTTTATGTTCAAGTACTATGGTGTTTGTTGCTTAATAGTCAATAGATTTAGAATAAACTTCTAGAAAAAGTAAAAGGCTTAAACTTAAGCCTTTATTTAAGATAAGAGTCATTCAACTTTGGTAAAGCAAGGCATAGTGGGACTGCTGGTTTGCTCCTACATGTATCTATCATAGATTAACGACTTACTGTTTACACCTAGGAAAACGTTTGTTCAGATCCAATATGTGTCTAGTGATTGACGACCTAACCCCATTTCCCTGGGGGATATTTGGTATACAAAAATTCCTGTATCTTTTGACTGGGATAGGGATGACAGAATAAGAATTGGATTAGAATAGGTTAACCAGTTAAACTAGTTTTCATTTCACATCTTCTAGGGCATGTGTGGCAGAAACAAGGTGAGGCAAACTTTTTATCTATTCTAATCCATTACAGTGTCTGGTATGATCAATCTTGTTTTTGTTTTTTCAGTTGAAGGATCATATCTCGATCGATTTTTCAAAGCAACAGGAAAAATGAATCCATCTGAGGTTTGTTATTGTCACCCATAACTAGAAAGTTGACGTTGTTGGTCAATTTGTATAACTTGCATTTGTCAATGTCACCTTTGTTTGTGTTTTGATATAATTGACTCTTCTATGTAACCCGTCCAAATTGGTTCTTTGCTATCTTGCCCATGTTCAGAGAGCTGCATTTCTAGAAGAGGATAAGGAGATGGAGGATGCTCATTCTGTAGCAGCTTCTGCTGGTGAAACAGAGGTATTTTTTCTTCTATCTATCCCTAGCCATATAAGCACTCCTTTTACCTTTCCTAGTCCCCCTAAGTGGTACACTGCATGATGTTCTCCCCTCTACCTCAATAGAAAGTAGTGGGTTGTTTGTTTTAAGATCCACTACTAACAAAGTTATTTTGAGATTTCAGGCTTATGGTTGCAAATCATAGCTCAGCAGTTTAAGTTTTAACTTTTATCTTGTTCAGAATTTGCTTTATTATTTGATTCCTCAAGAATATTGCCATTGAAATATGTATTTTTAAGAATCATTTCACTGAAAGTCTGAATAAGGTTCTCTCTCTCTCCTGTAATCTGTATCTTTCACCTATAATTAGTTTTACTATTTTTATCTTGTCATGTTCGCCTATGAAGTTGTGGTGCATTATCATGTATTGGTATATTTTAGGATCTTCTCTTGCCTCTAATAATGTGCGGCCATTTTATAGGCAACTCTTGTTGTGGACCAACATTACGCATGCTTTGCATGTATTGATGGTTAGCCACCTTTCTCCTCTCTTTTGAATTATAGAATTGTCAGCTACCACTCCCGCCAACCTTTTGGAAATATATTGTTTTTTTCTGCATTGCGTTGAAAGTTGTTTCTTTGCATAGGTGAACTATATGAAATTGATGGAGTGAAGCTCCAGCCAATGTCACATGGTCCTTCCTCTCAGGAATCACTATTGCAGGTAATACTTTCATTTTGTTGCATGCATGTTTTCTGTTAATTCTCATTTCAATCTTTGTTTAACTGGAACTTGTGCAACAATTTTGCTTGTAGAAAAACATTTAACCCTCCCACTAGGATAAGATAGCTAATATCAGGGAGTGTGTTTTACCTGGATCTCCATATATATATGCATCTTTCGATATTGTGCAACAATTGCGCACGTTGGAAAAAAATTAACTTTCCTACTAGGATATGATGCTAATATCAGGCCATCAGGGATTGTGTTTTACCTGGATCTCCATACATGCATCTCCCAATGACCAAATGACTAAAGTTTATTCCGTTTGCTCCTCTCTCTCTTTTGCCATATTGATTTTCACTGTTTTCTTCTAGCATAGAAGTGAGGGCTGTAATCTCAGGGATATTATTGGGCAATGTGGGTTTAATCTATCAATTGGCAAATAGGCGATATGCATTATCAATGGCCGAACCACATTTGAGTGCAATCTTTTAGAGAATGACATGGAAATGAGGCATCTACATTGGTTGGGGCGTTGAGCGTTAAGTGACCAATTGACCATGTTATGTAAGCTTGGCTAGTTGGCTTGTTATCTTTTTAGCCTTTATGCCTGAGGTATTCAAGGCTGGTCATTACAAAATTACTCGAGCTCTATTACCAAGACTTATTTTCAATCCTGTTACATAGTATTATCATGATTCATAGCTCCGGTAGAACGTCACTAAGGTCATTGAGACTAAGTTGCAGGCCAATCTCAAGGCCCTTTTTGACCACCAAAAATAAAGCCATTTTGATTAGCTAATGTTCGATAAACAAGCCATTTTGGTTATGTTCGATATTCAGGTAGGGCACCACTTAATTCAATCCTTTTAGTAGGGTTGCTCGCTCTATGCAAATATTTCTATGCAAGTTAACTGTTTACATTCTGGAATGCAGCAAGAATTAGACAGAACACTACTGGACGTAGGAATGTATGCAGTTGCACAATTGACCATCCTTTTATTGACCCTGCTGCCTTTTCTATCACAGGACGCTGTCAAAGTAATAAAAAAGAAGATGGAGAAAAATCCCAATTCAATCAACTTCAATGTCATGGCTTTATCAAAGAAATTTGTGCCAGCGTGATTCCGCCAATTTGTTTCATGAAGATCTCTGTCATCAGAATTAGTTGTATATTGCACACAAAAAATCGTTTCAAATGTTTGCTTAATTTCACATGCGTGTGTGTTTCTTAAACAAATTGTAAGCTTTATGAGAAGTTGAAAAATCGTAGAATAAGATAACTTTAGAATTGAACTTGTTGGATTTGAAGATTTTTAGACCATTTTCTTTGTTGGGCTATTCAGCAGATCAAGCACTGTGGTATAAATCGCTTCTGTCAACACGAATCCTCCATTAGCTCATCACTTCGTTGAACAATAAACTTTTACGTTCCCATGGCTAAAGTAATGTTGGGTGTTTTCGCGTGTACATACAGTTTTGATAAAATTCAATTGTTTGATTTCTGGACATCCAACTTTCATTTAATACCAACCCGAAATCCTCTCAAAATGCTGATTAAGTCATTATTAGTCTATTATTCTTAAGACCAAAAATTATAACATTGAATGAATGACTAATGTGTCTTTTCGTCGTGATTAGACATCGAAAAATTAAAAAACAATTTTGGCATTCAAACGGTCAAAAACTATGTCATGAACAGTTGCATTTTTCCCCAAAAATTGGAGTCATTTCAGGACATCCAAACGCAATCTTCGTTATAAAATAAACGGATATTATAACTTGGACAGGTCTTCGCACGTATTGAAATAATATGATATAAAGAAGTCAGAACATTAACAGGACGGACGTACGAAAATGACTTGGCCTTCCTTCAATGGAAGGTTGCGGCATTGAAAGTCCTTGGTATATGATGACGAACAATGGTCCAATGATTCGGACGTTCTTATTTTGTTTCTTTTACTACTGCGTTGTCCTCACTTGAGATCGTAGACTCATGGTTGCAGCTTCCAACACCAACCGTAGAAGGCAAGAAACTTCCATTTTCTTTTCGTCACCAACCCCAACAAAAAGGTAAGCAATTGGAGACCATCATAAGAAATTTTACTACTATATTTTATCTATTTATTTGAGGAATTAGGTCACTTGACGTGGAAAGACCTGTCAATTTTGGACACGACACGATTACACGACACGGACACGACACGATAAGGAAACACGATATAGACACGACTTTACACGAAATTTTTTGTATGATTGAAAGGATTTATTACAATGTTTTGTGAACATATAAATATAAAATAATTGATACACGATTTGACACGAACACGACACGATAACACGATAAATTGTTTTTGTACACGAAACAGACACGAACTGCATCTTTTGTTAGATAATCAATTGTTTTTACTTGATTATAGTCAATTAAGATGTTATTTAGAATGAAAAATATCAATATAACATGTCACTTAACTATTTTCAATCTAAACATGATGAAATCTTTTCAATTTATACTATACACGATAACACGAAATCCTGACACGAATGCAGAACTGTCAGACACGATAGTACACGAACACGACCCATTTGACAGATCTACGTGGATAGTATGCGGATGGCTCTTCTTTAATCGGAACCTATCTTCTTTAAAAGGTTTTGAGGAAACAAATCGACCAGTATAACTGTAGGGACCTGTTTGAAAATGAGTCAACCTGACTTTGTCCCGGTTTGTATTGGTTGGGAGGCAAAGTCCAAACCTAAAAGTGGAGGGAGCCCACGTGAAGTAGAGACATGATTGTAATACTTCATACATTTTTTGCAAGATGTATTTCAATCATGAAGATCAACAAGATTTTGAAAAAAAAGAAGATAAAAAAAAAGTATCACTGTTGTAACGAAACTGACATAACCCTTCCAATCAAAATTTCTAAAATATCAATGTCCTCAACTGTCATCATTAATTTTCTCTCTGTGGCTCTACGTTTGTGGTGGAAAACGTTGAAGACACAAATCCAAGTTGATTACGTGTACTTGTTTTTTTGATATGTTTTTAGTTTCGCAAGAGAACACATTTGACTTTGGTCCACCTATAGATTCTACTCATCGTTTTGTGACTTTTGTCTAGTTGTATCTTTCCAATATATTGGATTTGCAAGTAGGGGTGCACACGGGTCAGATTGGGTCGGGTTTGGGCTCCAACCTGACCCAACCCGAAATTTTCGGGTTCGGAAAATACCCAACCCGAACCCGAACCCATTCGGGTTGAACCCAACCCGACCCGAAATTTTCGGGTTAGTTCAGGTTGGACCCGAAATTTTGGCACCAACCTCAAGCAAGCAACTAAATAACTTCAAAAACACTTTAAAATCAAGAAAATATTGGCCGTGTTACTAACAAGCAAATAGACTGACATTAAATGAGCGGATGTCTCAGACAAAAGGAACAAACCATAAATCAAAAATATTGGGTAATAACAATCAACATGCTAAAATCATTTCAACCAACATTCGTCCGTTCCCCCACAAGCAAGATCGAGTGTGTGATCAACATTCAACAACACATAGATTACACTCCAAAGACCCCATTTTGATTCACACCTCTATCAACAACGCAACGATTTTCAACTTAACTTAAATTCCTTTGATCACCAAACAACAAAAAACACAAACCGACCTGCATCCATTTCTTGACGAGCAAGACGGAGTGAGCAATGGCAGCAAAATGGCTCCTCCAATCCCCGATCCCCTCCTCCATCACTGTCCACCCCCGCGCGGTGACGTCGTCGACCTCCATCCCATCGGCGTTCCTCATCTTCGCCACCAAAACCACTTCCAATCACCAACGTCTCAAATCGGTCCGATCCGTGACAACCACCACAAACCGGAACCAAAACGGATCGAACAAGTCCCGAACCGGGCTTTCGACGCACGGTCCGAAGGGATCCGAGGGGAGAGGATTACCTGCGGTGCTGGTGACGAGCACGCGCATAGGTTCCTTCTCCATTGGTGAGATGAGAGAGAGGTTGAGAGTGGAAAAGGAGTGGAATGGGAGAGACGACGGGTGGAGACGAGGCGTCGAGGCTGCGAGGAGATCGATAGAGAGGACTGAGGAGTGCGTGAGGGATCGACGGAGAAGACAGAGGAGTGTGTGAGGAGGGATCGAAGGAGAGGAGGCGAGGCGTCGAGGTTGCGAGGAAAGGGGCGGGGATTTGGGATGTGCGGCTCGCGAGGAGAAATATTGCAATTTGGGATTTAGGGTTAGGAAGGATATGTGTGAGGATGACACCGATTATTTAGGATTTATTTTATTTTAAAAAATCGGGTTCGGGTTGGGTTGGGTCAACCCGACCCCTCAACCCAAACCCGACCCGAAAACTTCGGTTTTCAGATTTTTGAGACCCAACCCGACCCGACCCGAATCTCTTTCTAACCCAACCCAACCCGACTCGACAGTCGGGTTCGGGTTGGTTTTCGGGTTCAACCCGACCCATGTGCACCCCTATTTGCAAGTATCATATTAGGAAGGGATTACTCGGCCTTTCAGTTGTCCTTTCACTTAAACGTAAAGGGTTAAAGATTTTTGTCACCAATGCCATTTTCATTTGATTCATAACCACAACGGCATCAATTAACAACAGTGAAAAGATACCGTTTCAAGACGATACAGTTGCATTCCACTCTCACATAAAATTAACCCAATCAATTGTCCAAAAAAAGATACGGATATAATCCACCTTGATAGTAAAAAAAAGGCAGATATCGAAGTCTAATTTTGTTGTAATGGACATTCATGGATAGGTTTGTCTGGACATATAAAATATCCTGCTGTAAGTATGAAAACAACAACTTTATTACATGGTAATATAACTATCATATCACAGATTCACATACACAATACTTGGTCCTGTATGGGGTGGTTGGTTCATTGCACTATTCTCTTGCCTTTGGTGGTCCATGCACTCCAAAGCCGACACAACTTCCCCCGAGCTTGGATTTCGTTCGTTGGATTTAGAAGCATCACATCTTTTCCAGCTGTCAATGACATGTTGGATGCGACATGTGCAACTTGGGACAATCATCCCACCAGACAAGACATTCCCAACCCCAACTTGCTGGATAAGATCGTCCCAACCAAATCCCCAACCATGTCCTACGTGGATCTGAGATTAATTTACCGCAATTTCATTTTTCTCTCCTTTTGTTTTAGAATTTGTGCATTTTATGGAAAAAAAATTAGAATAACTATATTAATGCAACAATTAAATAAAATAGATATTTTTGTTCGTCTTAGGTTGATAAATCTTCTCAACAGAGAGTCCTCCATATGGTATATGAGTGATACACCGTAGAAATCTAGTGTATTAATTAGCATATAGTTGATGTATTGGTCGATTTCATTATGTAATGGTCTCATATCGAACCCATCAAAGATATTCCAGTCCATCTAATAATATATAAAGATGGATGGATCCTCCATGTAATAAACTAATTAAATCACTCTGTTAAATTATAAGAGAATTAACCAATTCTTCTCCTTCTTCCTCCTTGTGTTCATCTCTTCCATTGATCTTCCTACCCCCAATGTTCATGGATTCCATCGTTATTAGGTCAAAATTATACGTACACATTTTACTTTACCGAGCTAAAAAATATGACTTGCTATTGCTAGGATTTGTCCCGATATTTGTTATTCTAAGTTCCCCAAAGTGTAGGATTCTAGCCTAATCCTAATCCTAATTGTGCCTTAATCTTGTTTAGGTGGAGATTAGGGGGAGATGGAGATGGACGGCTGGGATTGAGAGGGATGGATGGAGGGCTTGGATGTGTTGGATGAGATGAGTGGTGGAGATGGAAGGTTTGGTTTGGATGGTTGAGATTAGAGGAGGATGAGATATTGGTGAGCTCTCTCCCTCTCTCTTAAACTCACGACTCTCTCTCTCCCTTTGCTCACTCTCTCTCTACCTCAGAGGTGTGATCCGGCGAGGAAGGTGGTGGAGATCTCCGACAAGGTGAAGATCGGCTCCGGGGAGTTGGTGGCTTGAGGTGAGTGGGGTCGGGTGTGTTTTCCTTCCTTTTTGAGTTGGTTTTTTCCCTCTCCTTCGATCTCACTCGAGTTCTGTGGTCGTGGGTGGTAGTTGGAGGTTGCCGGAGGTAGAGTTGTGGCTGCGGATCGTCGAGAAGGTGATTGATCGTCGTTTGGACGCGAGAGTCGTCGACGGATCGTGATTTGGGGAGACGTGCTCGTGGAGGCGTCGTCGTGGTTCTTCAAAGGTCTCTTTAGACCTTTAGGTATGTCAAGCTCGCTCACTTAATTACCGTGAGTATTTGGAAGTCGATGGTAGGCCGTTTGGCTCGTCGCGAGTAAAT
Source organism: Triglochin maritima (assembly GCA_963682175.1). Taxonomy (NCBI): domain Eukaryota; kingdom Viridiplantae; phylum Streptophyta; class Magnoliopsida; order Alismatales; family Juncaginaceae; genus Triglochin; species Triglochin maritima. The sequence continues at coordinate 6,337,892 of OY821775.1, forward strand.
GTGCAGCAGATTTCACTGCCTGATCGGTCGACCGGTTGGTGCAAATGGTCGACCGTTCATGAAGAGAATTCGGGCTCTGCCTCAAATCGGTCGAACGATGCCTGTGGGGCGGTCGACCGATTGTGCATTGGAGGCAAGCCTGGTGAGTTTCGGTCGACCGGGTCCCCTTTGCCGGTCGACCGTGTGCACTGTCTTAAGTCGGTTGGGGGCGTAGACCATCTAAACTGTCGACCGCTCGTTGATTTTCGTCCGACCGTGACTTAAGTGAGAATAGTGGTCGGTTCGACCGAATGTGGTTTCGGTCGACCGGACTTGTGCGCTGAGCGTGGGAAACGCTCTGGAGGAATTCGGTCGACCGAAAGGTGCTCGGCATTCGACCGAATTCATGGCGCGAGTTAGGGATTATTCCCTGGACAGATTCGGTCGACCGAGATGTGCTCGGCCTTCGACCGAATTCGTTGTGGAGTTGTGGGATTTTGTTCCCTGGTGACTATCGGTCGACCGGGACCCTCTTTGTCGGTCGACCGATTTGTCGTTTTGTTCGTTGAACCGTGAGTTGACCATCTAAACGGTCGACCGTCCCTTGATTTGAGTTCGACCGAACGAGTGTGGTGTTGTGAATCGGTCGACCGATGGAGTGCCGGTCGAAGTGGATTGCCCTGTATTTGCTTGATTCAGTCGACCGGGACTTTTGGTTCGGTCGACCGTTTGTGTCATGTTTTGCACTATGGAGGTGCTATGGTCGTGGTTGCCCGTGTGGGGCGAGTCGTGGTGTCGATGTTCTTCCGGCAAGTGTACGAGGTGCACGAGGGTTGCGGTGGTTGGTTGAAAATAGACCTGGAGCCCCGTAACCGTGTGAGAGCTGCGGTTGGTTGAAAATAGACCTGGAGCCCAGCTAGTCTGTACGGAGTTGGTTGAAATTAGACCTGGAGCTCCGTAGTGCGTTCAGGTTGGTTGAAATTAGACCTGGAGCCTGAGCAGGGACCGCGTGTATGAGTTGGTTGAAATTAGACCTGGAGCCCTTATACGTTTGGGTTGGTTGAAATTAGACCTGGAGCCCTTGGTCGTATCGTGGTAGCTGTGGTTGGTTGAGATTAGACCTGGAGCCCAGCTTGGCGACGAGTGTGAGTCGCGGCGGTTGGTTGAGATTAGACCTGGAGCCCCGTGACTGTGGTGGGTGCGACGGTTGGTTGAGATTAGACCTGGAGCCCCGTACCTGTGGTGTGTGCTGTAGTTGGGTGAGAGAGTCCTGGAGCCCAGCCTGTTATTATGCTTTTCTTGTTGAGTAGAACTGCATGCTAGGATGATTTTATTTATGCATTTAGAGTTTGGCATACGGGGTTTCCTTCTGGAAACTCAGGCATTGTTGCATGTTTACTTTCAGGCCGTGATCGGCGTTAGGGGGTGATGACCGAGGAGATGAGCACTACTACCGGATCCAGCTTTCTCTCAGTTGAGGTCGTGTGATTACTGCTTCCTTTGTATATGCTTTTGATGTAATCACAACTTTTGTATACTCTGATGTTCGGATATATATTATATATGTTGGTACACCTGTGTCCCTTTTATTGCGTAATATCCTCTGTTGATTGAGTGTTTATAAATTTTAAAATTTTCCGCTGCTTTGAGGATGTTACCCAAACTATCAATCATGTTTTATCAGCTTTTATTATCTTTCAAGTGTACATCTTCTCATTTGGATTTTCTCAATTAAAAGTGCTATTTTTCTCCATACCATCCAACATACGAACAAGGAATGGTAAATAAAACCCATGGACATATGCTGCATGCAAATCATTGTTATTGTATAAAAAGCCCAACACGAGGGCGAAAAAAAAAGTGGTTATGTGAAGTTGTGAATGAGTTTTACCATTTCCAGAAGCCCAAAAGTTGAGGGACGGAAACGGAAATACATTGGATGAAGACAACAATATATGGGCTCATGGACATATTTGTCAAATTATGTTGTTGTTTGAGGAAAACGTTTGGCTCTTAAGAATATTTACTTTCTCTGTAGACTTTGATAGAGAAGAGTTATGATTCACATCTCCTTCTCTTTATCTATTTAATGAAAACTTATCATCAAAAAAGAACAAAAAATAAATAAATGGGCTGATGTCTAATTTTGTCGTGCATAAGCAAATTGTGATTGGGAAGAACGTGAATCACTTGTCTGATATGACCCACACTTTTGTACATTTGCACTGTCGCAGCCTTTGCCGTTGGATTATCATACTCCCACCACGCCAGAAGTCGAACGTGGAAGGTGTGCTCGCATAATTGAAATGCCTCCAAGTTGGGTTTATACACTATCGGTTCATTGTGTCTGTTGTCCAAATTCGATGTTTTTTAGTGCACCGAAACTCATGATGAAGATATAACCATTACTCTCGGGTTGCATAATACCAATTTTGTAGAAAGTGATGTAGATATTTGTGAAAGGCTAAAGATACTGTGAAGAAATCACCAGACTTGATTAGTAAAATCTCAAATATAATATAGCTTTGAAGTCAAATGCTAAGTATCTAAATGTCCCCATCAAATGAAACACTGTGATCTAGATCATTTTAGTTTAATATTTTCTCATCACATGAGTAGATATGCTTTGGTCACACGAGAGAGCAATAAATGAACAAACAGGGGCAGAAGAAGATGGAGTCTGGAAATGGAAGAGGGTTGGCCGCGGGTGGGAAGGCGAAATCGCTCCCATAGAAGAATATGCTTTGGTCTAGAGCATGACTCATGTCAAATAAAACAATATTCCCGATCCACCACATTCTTATATTGAATGCTAAAATGGAACTTCAAATAGACCATAACGAATGTTGATTAAACAGAACATCAAGAACACCCCGATTAATTTACAAATTGACCAAGCCTTAAGCTCAGCTGAAGAAGTGAATTCCGTAAGCCATCCATTCACTTCTACTATACTTCTAATCATCCCCATTCACCATGAATTGTGTGGATGAACTTTTCAGCTCCCAAACTTAACACACCCAAATATTGACGTGAGCAAATGCTTTCGTCTCCCAGGTAAACTACAATTCCACATATATTTTACATTTTGTACTTCTGCCCTCGTACTCTTTTTTATTGGATACCCAAAGATTTCTCACCACATTCAAACAAAGAAATCTCCTGCTTAGGGGTGCTAATGGAGTCGAACTCGGACTTAATCTGCGTCCGAATCGGAACCGATTCAGGATTCGACTCGACCCGTCTAGTTCTCTTAACCTGCCCACTCTCTGACGACGAGCTCGAGAAGCACGAGTTCGTATCGGAAGTCGTGCACGACTCCGATGACGGCTCCGGCGACGCCCTCTTCCCAGCCGTCGCCCCTCGGGCAACAATATCACCAATCCGTAGCGGAAAATTAAGCAACGCCCTCGACCCCCGCATCCGGAACGCCGCCCGATCGTACGCCTCAGCCGCCTCCTCGGCCGTCTCGAACGTTCCAAGCCAAACCCTAGCGCCGTTCTTCGCCGGATCCCTAATCTCGGCCGCGAACTTCCCCCACGGCCGCCGGCGCACTCCCCGGTAGTGCTTCCCCTTCATCACCGGAGCCTCCTTTTTCGCAAGAGGAGGGGCGATCTCCGGGGGCTTGACGTCGTCAGAGAGGGACGGGACCCAGCCGGCGGTGACGGCGTCGCGGAGGATGGCGTAGAGGAGCATGTCGTCGGAGTCGTCGAGCTTGAGGGGGAGGTCGCCCCAGTTGTCGGAGAGGCAGGAGTGGAGGGACCCGAAGCTGGAGGATCGGGTGTAGGCCGGTAAGGTTACCGGGAGGTGAGCGGACTCGTCGAGGAGGTGGTGTCGGACGGAGTCGAGTAAGGTCAGGTCGGAGTCGATTGGGGTCGACATGTGGTACTACCGTCGGTGAGGATAAGAAAGGGGAATTGGATGGTTGGGCTTTGGATGAGTGGGAGGGGAAGGTGGGTTTTATAGAGAGGAGGGATTGAAAACGTGGAGTTCGTTTCTTCCGTGAAATTTCGTGAGTTGGGAGCACGTGAGGAATTCTTGGGACAAACTTTGCGAGGGATGTGATTTTGGCGGGGCATGGGGGGGGATGATCCGTCGTTGATGTCAGCTTTGGTGCGTCACCAAAAGGTCATTTTCGTGCTGCATTGTTTGGGTTAATGACTACGATAGTTATCTATGTCAGTATTACTCATCGTCGATTCTTACTCTTGTAACAAGTACATGGTTGGCAAGATGCAACTTAATTTAGTAATTAAATTAACCTTAGTACATATAAAAGAAATGATGCGAGTGTTTCTTATTTCAAATTAGGGTAATTCTCTTTTCGGCAAGAATACAGTAAAATGTAGTGGAAGTAAGTCGTATACGTGAAGAAAAAATCTATAAAATTTAATTGATGTAGGATTAAAATGTCATAGCAAAATCAGGAAAATTCCGACTTTCATTCTTTCTTCAACTTCTTCTTTATAAGTTTAATGTAGTTTTAGCCTTCTGGGGAAAATGTTATGTTTTTTTATGTGCATATTTGTTGTTTATTACAGAAGGCATAATCATAACCAAAAAAACTCCCATTGTCAAATAAAATGCCATCTTTTAATAACTGACCAAATTAAAGTTTGTTGATTCGAAAGAAGTATCACACTTCGAAATTTTGAAGCCTGTCTAGACCTTCAGAATATTTGACCGAAAAAATCAATTCAAAAGGGGATTGGTTGATAAGCAAAATGTTGACTTTTTTCCTTACATAGAATTAACAAGCGCAAACAGTATTTTTCCAGATAGCATATTCATATGCTATAACTATAAAAGTGCCTCATATTCCTCGAAAAATAATTGGTTCCGATCAATTATAGAGAACCTTATTCCAAAAATCCCATATTCCTATTCCACAGACCTATTTAAATAAGACAAAAAACCTTCTAGAGGACCCTTATGAATTATGATATTAGAATATAACGCCTCCCTAAGAAGGAAATCAGTTAAGAAGCATTATCCAATTAAGATGTCCCTAAGTGGGAATGATGGTGGATTTAATCTTTCTACATTATATTAACAGTAAACCAGGGACAAAGTAAGTAAAATGGCCCCCCCCATACCAACCCATCTGCCCCCAGCAATCAAGAAAGTGAGAATCTGCTCCACTTCTTTACGACTTCCACGCAGCTTCCATGAAATTAAAATTTATTTCTTGATTTCTTCCCTTTAAACTATTGATACTAAGATGAAAACTATGTTTATGTTGTTTTTGTTTTGCAAGTGACAAAATGTATCAAATTATTTAACATATAAACTAATTTGGAAAATGGCAGAAGTAATTGCCAAAATCCCAAAAATGATACAATAGAATCCAGATGCAAGTCTATTTTCGAGAATCGATATTTGAATCTACTTAAAAAATACTAACCCGTTGAGGATAAAAGCACATTGGTATTATTTATTCGCATAACGAATGTCACGGACTCACAGGTTCAACATTTATGAATATGATAAATTTACTTAGGACTTTAAACTGCAACAATTGATGAAGATTTGTTTTAAAAATGAATGAAGAAAAATAAAAGAGCAACAAGTATAAATATATCAATAAAATCGATAAAACAAGTATAAATCGATTGGAAGTTGGAACTTTCTTTTACCTAATTTAAAGGGTTTAGGATTCAACGAAACTTGGTGCAATCTACCTCAAAAGCATCCCTACTAATAAATGGCAATCTTGAATGCTATTTTATGAGCAAAAATGAAGTTGGACAGGGGACCTCTATCTCCACTCTTGTTCATTGTAGTGGCAAATTTCCTAAATAATATCTTAAAATTGGGATCCCAGAACAAGAATATTGAGGACATTAAGATCGGCGAAGAAAAATTCCTCAATATGCAATTTGCAGATGACATTATCATATTTCTCAAGACAAAGTTAGATAGCATAATAAACATAAAAAGAATCTTTGTTATCTTTGAATGAATATTGAGATTAAAAATAAATTTTGAAAAATCCAACATCATTGGTTTACATGTGTCACAATCGAACACATTGTCATTCCAAAACATCTTGGGATGTGCATTGAGTACTATGCCCTTTAAATATTTAGGGATTCCTTTGCAACCAAAAACGAGGCTGCAATCTATATGGAACCCAATTTTACAAAAAAAAAATGGAACACAAGATTGGAAGTTGGACTACGAAACACTTATCAATCGAGGTAGAATCATAATGATTAACTTGGTGATCACCCCAATAGTATCGAATTATATGACATGCTTAACAACACCAAAAGGATTTATTGAAAAAATAGATAAAATTCGATGTAACTTTCTAAGGAATAATTCCATAGAATACTCCAACATAAAAACTTTGGTTAAGTGGTCAAAAGTATGTCAACGTAAACAGAAAGGAGGTCTTGGAATTCTTAACATTCAACTTCATAGTATTTGTCTCCGTTTAAAAAAAACTATGGGTTTTATTGAGCGGACAAGAATCTTATGTGTAATTCCATTATTAGAAACAAATACGCCAAGAATAATCAAAGGGCCAACTTATTCCCACAAAATTCACAACGAATTTCCCCTTTCTTCGAGGACTTAGTACATTGGATCTCAATGCTTTGCACTCTTAGCTTCCTTAAAGTGGGAAAATGAAATAATACCTTGTTTTGGTGGGACAAATGGTACAATAATGCTCCATTAGCAGAAAGTCAAACAAACCTTTTTCGCCAAGTTCTAGAAAAGATAGAAGATGTTGGACCCTAAACAAAAAAGGGAAATTCACGATAAAAGTCTATATAATCATTTGAATGGTCGAGGTTAATTTACTGTGTTAGATATAGATATTACCATCGTGTTAATTTACTGTGTTTCTGACGTGAAAGAATCTTCGCGCGACAATTGAGGTAAAATAGCATTTAACAACGTCAAAGTACACACACTTTTTTTTAAAGTTAAGTACAAACACTTGTCCACATGGATGTGGTATGCGTATGCGAATAACATTACAATAGTGCCAAAAGAGAAAACTGAAAACTGTACTAAAATATATAGATGTGTGGAACTATATCAACCACCCATGTCATATTCAAAGATATTATATTAAAGATCCCTCTTAATTTATGCGAAGTAATAAAGATGCCGACGGGGACAAAGCACGTTTAATAAGTGTTTTTGGCATTACATGCAGGACGTTCTTAAGTAATCCGAATAAGAATTGTGATTTGGTTTATTTAGGTTTGCTCAATATGATTTGAATCATTGAATGTGATTAGATCGAAAAAAACATTAGGATTTATTTTTTGTTGGTTAAGTTTGTCTTAATCTGGCTTAAAAATATTCCAACCAATACACGTGATAATGCTGAAAATGGAAGTATAAATTTTATAAAACAAATACAAACCTTTTGGCCGGGAAGGATTTATCTCTAATGATGAGATAAGTACACCATTTGATATGCGAAGTATAACGTACGATTTTATCAACATTTTACAACTTAAATTGGTATATGTAGGTACATGATTATTGAGCGTCAATTAATCGTGTCACTTTTTAAGCTGGGGCGTCGTGAAAAGATAACATTCTAAAAATCACCACTGCGGCAAGGTTTTCAAACATATCTTTTGAATATATTATCTTCATGCATCCATCAAATCTGATATGTAACCCACGTTCCTATATTTGGCGCAACATTTGGAAGTTTATCTTCCACAGGCATTTAATTCTCCAATATGGAGAGAGACGCAAGTGTTAGTACAGAATCTTACTCTACCTTCCGATTGATCAATTAGGGTTGGACTTTCAAAGTAACGAACACCAACCCAGAAAAGCTTGACTTGTATAGATTTTGCTTGAAGATTCTCGTTTGAGTTGAACTGCTAACCGTGGCTTATCATTCTAAAATGTGGACCATTTATCTAATTATCACGCTATTCAAAGTTAGCAAATTTGCATTTATGCTCCCGAAAATTGCTGATTTTACGCAATGCTTAAATTATTTATATATATATATATATCAAGACGATCGAGCTCACACAACACTAAAGATACTCTCTCAACCAAATGTTCGAGGTTCAAATCTTGTAATTTTTTGTGAAATTACTAGTTGGTTAGCTCTTCCGTTACCATGACGATCACCTCCTTGTTGTTTTTCTACCATCTCAAAAAAAAAAGCTCCTGCATATGGCCATAAATTCATTCAATTCTTAATAATTAAAATATAAATAGTTTTATTTTGGCATGCATTAATTAAGAAGTATCACGTAGTTCAAATTTGTGTCTTCTTTCGCTTTTTTTTCTCATTTATTTCTAAGGTGGACTAATGCATACTCACAACATTGGATCTTAACAGCGGCTTAGGTCAAAGACTGACAACAACGAAGGTCATATTTTATCCAAAATACAATAAAGTCCAGGTTCATTTTACTTGTTATGAGCTTCCTGGGTTTCTCAACAAAAAACAAGTCATTTCCCCCCTTAAATAAGGCTTGTAATTTAACATGCAGTACAATGTAAATACCTATAATAGAGCAATCAAATAAACACAAACAAACACAATACTGGATTTATGTAGAAACCCAATTAGAAACACAATACTATGAGAACTGTTGGAGTACACGGAATCTTTGTATGCTTGGAAGAAAGATAAATGAAAGACAAATAACGAGAAAGTTCATCTGGTTTCTCAACAACGAATGGGAAGATAATGTGGTTGCAATTGAAGAAGCACATGACATTTTCCAACAAAAGATAGAGGAGCTAATTGGAAATCTCATGACTTATGAGCTTCAAATAAGTCATCGTAAGGAGAAAGAAACCTTGAAGAAGAACCCTACCTTGCCATTGCATTCAATGGTGGAATCCGAAAAATCATGGAGGAGAATAGAAGATGACATTGAGGTTCTTGCGCAAGATTTCTTCAAATACCTCAAGAAAGACAAGAGATAAATAAAGGAAAGAAGAGGTAGAAGAAGTGAGAAAAGAAAAAAGAAAAAGGAGAACGATGAGAGTGAGAATGAGAGAAAAGAAAATGAGAAGAAAAAAGAGAGAATGGAGAGAAGAAGAGGAGCAAGAAAAGAGAAAAGAGGATGGAAGCTCACAAGACTACATGAGACGATTTGTCATCGTCATCATCATCTTCATCACTTTCAACCTCACATTCATCAAAAAAGGAATTCGCCCTTATGTGCTACATGGTCATTCAAGATGAAGGAAGTGAGGTATCCTCTAACTCATGCTCAACTAAGTCATACTCTAGTGATAGATCAAACTCTAGTGCTAATGATGAATCATACACATATGATGAGCTTCAAAATGCATTTCATGACTTAGTTAAACAATATGAGATCCTTTGTGAAAAAATAATATGACTTAGTTTTGATGATTTAACTAATTTAATCTTAATCACAATCAAATGTAGTGTAGCACATATTATGCATAGAATATATTGTATTGTGCTAACGTCTACATGTAGGGGTGAGCAAAATTCAGTTCGGTCCGGGTGTCCGAACCGGACCGAACTTTTTCGGTCCAGTCTTCGGTCTGGAGGACCATGGAAATTCGGTCTTCGGTCCGGTCCGGTCCGGTTCGGTTCGGTTCGGTCCGATCAAAGACCAAAATTTTAAGGGTTAAATTCGGGTTTTGGACCGAACCGGACCGAACCGAATTTTTCGGTCTGGTCTTCCGAAAAGTTCGGTCTTCGGTCTGGTTCGGTCCGGTCCCGGACCGAAACTCACCCCTATCTACATGTGATCAAGACTTAAGAAAGAATAAAATGAAGTTAAGACGTGTAATCAAGCTAATTGAAGACAAGTAATTTTACAATTATTTGAGTCTTAGGAATCTATGTAAATTTGAGCACACAAGAGGTGTAACATATTCACATATACACTAGGTTCCTTGTATAAGTCACACACCAAATTTCACATCATTTGGACTTCAATAGATCACCCAAACCTAGGTTGGAAAATCACTCAAACTAAACCTTAATCGGTTTGTGCAGAACGGTCGACCGAAACGAGTTTTTCGTTTGACTGTTTATGATAGTCAACATATTCTCTACATTGATTTAACCCAGTTCCATCGATTGACCTATTTTGACCTTTCAGTTGACCGTTTCAGCCTTATTTTTAAGACGACTTGTCGTATTATACAACGATCATATTTGTATTTTTCACCTAACCCCTAAATTGTATTTGGCCACCGGTCGAACGATACCTTGACGATGATCGACCGGATGTAGACAAACTTGTCTGCCAAAAGTCCCTCTTATTTTCGGTCGGACGATATTCCTTATTGTGTTTGACCGTTAAATTTTAACCCAGCCAAACGCTATAAATGCTCGACCACTTCTAGTTTTAGTTCGACAATTAACTTTAGTTGTAGCCATATAGTTCGACCATATTTTAAGTTGGTTTGAACGTTTCCTTACTTTCATGGAAATGATTGACCGGCATAGGACATATTTGCTGAACTTAGTTTTATGTTTTTGTGTATCTTGCATAAATCTCAATCATATCTTCCACAACGGTTATAACATTTTAAGAGCTTATAAATAAATGTTTTCATACCTTATTTACACAACTCTCCAACTTCTATTTTCCTCGTATATTAGAGAGAATCATCTCATCTCAAGAATCACATTCCACACACTCAAAAGCTTAACTTCCACACTTTATATCTCAAATCTTGTCCTACTCAGAGTGTGCTCAAAGTTAGAGTTTAGATACTCTTGTTCGTTGCTGTCAAAGTGTAAAGTTTGATCTCAGCCCGTAACGGTGATCATCCATCTTGGGTTGTGAGAGGAAAAAACGAAGCTCGGCGAGGATTTTTTGTGAGCTTGCTTTGTAAAGGTGTTATCTCCCTGCCTGGAATGGGGAGATGATAGTGAAGACGTGAGCGGGGCTCGTGAGATCGAGCGGAGCTTGCAAGAGAGGATTATGACCCATGTGGGGTGTTGAACCTCTATAAAAATCGCTATGTCTTGTGGTTCGATTGACTCTTCTCTACTTTCTTTTTATTGTTGATTTTCGCTGCTTAATTAAGTAGAGATTACAAAATTGATTAGATAATTATGGGTCACAACGATCCTACATATTCGTATGTAGAATTGATGAATAAACAAGTAGAACTCAAACTCGACAATCTATTAAACACTTAGCATGCATCTAGCAATCTCACAAGCAAACAAACACAACTTCATATTTACATGGAAACCCAATTGGGAAAAACCACGACGGCGGTGACAGAGGAACTTCACTATGAGAATGGTTGGATTACAAGGAGAATGAAACCGAAGATGACTTGCTCGAATTGGATTGAGAGTTGGACGATTCTCGATCAATAATGTTTTCCCCAAATCCAAAACCCTAGTTTATGGTGGCTAAACTTATCTATGTCTATTTCGTGGCTTAACTTTTCTCTCAAGATTTCAACAACATTAGAGTTTTAAGCAACTTAGATGTTTGTAGGAAAACTTTAGGGCATGCCTAAATGACTTACTAATCCCAAAGTACCCTTTATGAAAATTGCTTGCGTCCGAATCTTGATCGACCGTTTGAGGAATGATCAATTGTTCTCCACATTCCAGTAAACTCCTAAAAGCTAATGTCCACTTGGATTTGACCAACTGTTGGGCAGATGGAAGCTACGGTCCGGACGTGCATCAAATGTCTGAACCTGAAGGTTCAGTAAGTCCCTGGGAAGACTAAGTCGGATGGGCATTGATGGACTTAATGAGATTTGGTCAACTGATTCTGGGACTCCTGTAAAATTCCATTTGACTTGTTAGATGTGCTCCGATTGACCGAATGGGATCTAGTCGATCTTCCCTGATGCTTGTTTTCAAGGCAATTTGAAAAGATGAATGCGTGACGTTAATTATTTCACATTCCACCATTTATATGTGGTTTATATATGGACTTTTGAATTTAAGATATGTTTTCATATGGTCGTTATGCACGGACGTGGCGTCCCGGACACACCTGACGTGGTCAGTCCAGTCAGCAGTTCAGGCAGCAAAAGTCAAATGTCTTTTTCTTTCTGAAATTAATTAAATAGCATGTTTGTGTCACATACAACATTTAGTTTCTCAATGCAACATTATTTTCTTAATGTAACGTTTGATTTCCCTTGCAACCTTTACTTTCCCAACGCAACCTTTGGTTTTCCCCTGCAACATTCGGTTACAAAGGTAAAATTAAGAGTTCATGTTTTGTCTTTTTTAACATATAAGTTTGCCTTTTTTAACATCTGCATTTGTTCTATTTAACATAAGAGTTTGTCCTTTTTAATGTATGAGTTTGACCTTTTTAAGTGATACTTTGTCATTTTTAAGTTCAGTTTTGTCCTTTTTTAACAGTTGGGTACGTTCTTCTTATATTGATGGGTTGTCATTTTTAAGTGAGGGTTTATCCTTTTTAAGTATCAGTTTGTACTTTTAAGTATGAGTTTGTCCTATTTAGTGTAGGTTTGTCCTTATTAAGTATGGTTTTGTCATTTTTAACAGTTGAGTCGGTCATTCTTATGTTGATGGGTCGTCTTTTTTATGTTGAAGTTTTGTCATTTTTAAGTAATGATTTGTCTTTTTTAAGTTGAAGTTTTGTCCTTTATAAGTAATTATTTGTCCTTTTTAAGTAGTGATTTGTCTTTTTTAAGTATCAGTTTGTCTTTTTTTATCACATGTGTTTGTCTTTTTTATCATATTAGTTTGTCCTTTTTAACAACCCAAGTTTAAATTAGCAAATAAGAACACGAAATCGAACCAAATTCCGTGAAAACAAATCATAAACCTCCAAAAAAAACTAATATCAAAGACAAATCAACTTTAGACAAGAACACCACAAACCGAAATCAAAGAAAAATAACCAAACTTTCAAGACAAACACCAACAACCCAAAAAAAACTCATCACTACTACACCTCAAATTAGCTACAAAGAACCAAACTTTCCCCAACAACACCACACAAAAAACCAAAACAGCTACAAAGAAACAAAATTTCCAAAATAACATCAAAAAACCAAGATCGATCTATCACAGGAAAACCAAAAACTTCAAATCAACCACAAAGAACCAAAGTTTTCCCCAAATACTCCACAAAAGAAATCCAAATCAGCTACAAAGAACCACACGTCCAAAAAACCAAGACCGATCAATCGCAGAACAAAACTAAAAATTTTAAATCAGCCACAAAAACCCAAACTTTCCTCCAAAAACACTACACAAAAAACTCAAATCAGATACAAAGAACCACATTCTTCCTCCCTGCCTCGAGACAGGCTCCAACGCCGACCACTTCCTCCTCCTCCCCGCCGACCAACTTCACTGCGACGTCCTAAACAACGTCGTCGGCGTCCCCACCTCCCTCAAGACTCACTCCCGCGTTGTCTCCTTCGACATCCATCTTACCGATCTCGCATTCGACCTCGTCAAAGGCTGCGACAGGTCTTTGCACCGGGAGAAAATAATGGAGAATGAAAGGTTTTGATGAGATATGCATGGGGAAACCAAAGGTCGCATAGTTTAGTGTGCGTGTGATGTGACACAAAATAAATAAATAATATGTGATTTAATTAATCTTTGATAATAACAAATGTGTGATTTTTGTTGACTGAATTGACCACGTCAGACGACATCTAGGACGCACCGCGTCAACAAATTATTTTATTTTTAATATTGCATAAGTGATTCTTAATATATATGTGAAAATATCATGCTTTCACTGGCCCATATAATGAACACGTGAAAAAACATCAATCATGCATGTCCATGTTTTCTGAAACTACGTACGTACATATATACATACATACATATATACATACATACATATATTCACCTCTTCAACACTTATTCCTTCACCAGTGAGATCATCGTTTAAGTTGCAATTAATATCATCCGTAACCATGGTTCGGACGACCTGGTCATGAACTTTTTCTCACTTCTCTCTCCAGCCTACTTTCTTCTTTTGCCTACACTATTCACATCTTAAACACAACCCACCACAACATATCTCTCTCATCAACATCATTTCGGGGTCCATCTTGAAAAAATTTAAAAAACAACAAAAAATTCTTTAAAAAACAAAACAATTATAAAACGTATTTTCAACAAAAAAAAGAAATATCCAAACAAAAATTAAAAAATCAAAACAAAAAAACGAAAAAACAATAAATAAATCGGACGACCGGGTCGTGGGGGCGCACGACCCCCCATTACAGATGCTCTAAGAGCATCCCTTACTGTGGGTCGTGCCCCCACGACCCCCCACGACCTGGGCAACCCAGGTCGTCTCCCCCTTAAGGGGGGAGATGCCTGGGTCGACGACTCGGTCGTCTGGGTCGTTGATTTTTTAATAATTTTTTCTTTTTTTCGTTTTGTTTTGTTTTGATTTTTTTTTAATTTTTGTTTGAATCTTTTTTTGAAAATACGTTTTATAATTGTTGTGATCTTTTAGAATTTTTTAAATTTTCTTAAAATTTTTTGCAAGATGGATCCCGAAATGATGTGGATGAGAGGGATAGGTTGTTGTGGGTTGTGGTTAAGATGTGAATAGTGTAGGAAAGAGAAGGAAATGAGTTGAGGAAAAAGAAATGTGATGTGGAAGAGAGAGATAACTGATTTGGAAGAGAAAGAGCTCGTGACCAGGTCGTTCAGGTCATGGTGAGTGATGAACTCACGGTGAACAATGATTTTGTCTATACATGAGACGTAAAATTATTGGAAAATAGATCAGCAAGGACTGTAGTCATTGGTCAATGGAACTGTAATTATCCTTTTCGTATGTGTGCCATGTTGCTCTTATCCATCTTAGTCAATGATCAATTCCTATTATATTAATCTATTATGTATGTTGGGCTTCGTATTCTAGTCTTGGTCCTTGTCTTGTGTTCATGTCCAACATAGATGTTCTAGATGGATCTGAGAAACTTTGATGTTAAATATTGACCGCACATGTCGACGGGATTTTCAAAGAAATCTTGAACACAATATTTAATATTTTTAATACTTGGTCTAGTTAGTTTTTTGTCTGCCTTAGGTCTGATAATATATTTATCAATCTTAATTAATCTCCATTCACAACTAAACTGAACCGAACACGTCCGAATTTGAAAAGGCATGCATGCATGCATCATATATGCATTGGGTTTCATTGAATAATTTGAATGAGATCTAACACTTTCTGAGATCGTAAATTTGTGACTTATTATCTGTTTTAATAAGTCACAAATTTATCATATGCTTTGTCTGCTTCAAAAAATATATCTGTTTTGACTAATCAAAATCACCAAGATAAAAAGAAGATAGAAGTCATACTACATTTATTTCGGATTCTGTAGTTAAATCCACCTAACTAACTTTGGATCTTGAGACAAACTCAAAGCTTCAAAACATACTCGACGCATGAAACAAACGCAAAGAGTTTAATTTTGTGATATATAGTCAACTAATTTTGACTTATATATCCAACCACATTAATCTTCAACACTTAATATATAGTTAATACCCCTCTGCAGATGGCCAATAATACTTCCTCTCGACTGTTGCAAAACCCCACATGTCCCCTAATCCTTGTAGAAATTAAGAACCCGTAATTGTCAAAAAGTTAAAACCACGTAGTTCAGGAGATGCTAGAAATTAAGAAGTGGTTTTTCTAGTCTACGATATTACGTCAACTTTTGATATGTTATCTTAGAAGGAAGTAGCTTGGAAGCCACATTTTGGAGTGGAAGCATCCAATAATATTATATTCGATCTCACTTTTATCTTTGTTTTGTGCGTGCGTGGTTTGGACTCTTACGTTTCCTTCTATTGTCTTTTCTTCTTTTTCCCTTCTTCCTTCTATCTTCCTTTGCTCGTGCGGGCCTCATCTTTCCTTTTATTTTCGAACTTTCAATAGTACCCTGAACGTACTATCCAAGTACAGGTATAGCTCAGGTGCAAATTGAATTTGAGAACTTGCGAAAAATTTAATCTCCTGCAGGATGATCAAGTTGGTTGCAACGTAAGGCAGTTTGGATAATGATTATTGCCATTAGATAAACAAAATTACATAAACACTAGGTTTTCTGACAAAAATCTACTCTGCCAACATGTTAGCGTGAAACTTTGGTTGGAAAACACTCCGGCAGTGAATGGTCGACTAAACTTTATGTGACGTAAGTTTTGTGTTAGTAAGACGGAACCATTTTTTTTTAACAATTACAGTGTGTAAAAAATTGCAAATTAAACACTTTTAAGTACTAGTTACAAAAAACTCATCTTCTTTAGTTATTGCTATTCTTTTCCTTTGCTGTGGATGTTTAATTACATGAGAGAAGGTTAGTAATACGAATATGTATCACAAACTTCCTAATTTTTATCAATTTGTTATGATTGTGATGGCATCGTTATTATGCGAAGGCCTTATCACGACATCATCATTATGATCTTTTTTATTATGTGACGTTACTTTCTTATATATATATACACTACATATACATCTTTGAATTTCTAGAAGGAATGCACACCCACGCAGTGCATATTAAAGAAAGTGAATGTATATATGCTAGCAACTTCTTAAATTACTATTTAGCAAAGAAAGGGCTAAACCAATGTTGCTTCAGGTTATGAAACTCCAAGAAGCGTCAAAAGATACGCACGATGTCTTTGACAAACTCTGTTCACAACGATCACGGTGTGAACACTCCATTACCTAAATCCACTTGTCATTGCACTTTGTCCGGGAGAAATATTTGAAAGTATTTTGGAACAACGTGCTCTTGTACTCCGAATAACAAAATCTTCAGAATTATTATAGAAACTTCGTGATAAACCTTCAGTAGAAGTCCATATTGAATATCTAATTCTGCAAATGAACACATCAAATATTTAAATATAAGTTTGTATTACTCAAACTAAGCCAAAAAGAGGTTGTAGGAATCCAATAAGTATCTCTCAAGTGTTTAAATTACTTTAGTTATTTCCTTCGGACAGGGCACATGCAGACCCAAGTGTGAGTACGCGTAGGTAAATACACAAGCCAGAAAATTAATATTGAGGTGGGATATTAAGCAAAATCAATGTGTGTCCACACAGCCAACCAAACACACTGTGATTTGTGAGTTTGTGATCAACTCGCAGATTAAGTAGAGAGTTAAAAACTTATAAACTTCATCAAACCACTAGTGATTTCCGATGTGAGATTTATTCTGGAGTGTGTTATACAAAGTCAAAAACCACACATTACACATATTTACATATTTTCTCCTAAATATTTTTTTATACAAAAACTCAATTGGTCTCCAAATTCCACATCCACCCAAAATCCCTAAAGTTCACCTCCAATGTCTGACATCATCGATCTCCTTGATCCGGTTCTGCACGAAATGATATTATGATTCCTATAATGTCTAAATTGTATCGGCCTCGAGGGCGTTCTCATCGAATAGTAGAGAAATTTTCTAATATGCATCATTATCATGTCGAAATATTCCACGCAGTAATTTATATGTAACTTCGGGTGTTGAAGAACTGTTTCACATAGGGGAGCACAGAGTTTTTGATGTGTGTATCATGTTTAAGTCTTAAAAATACTTTCTCTCTGTTTGACAAGACCAGATTGTTTCAAATGGTCAAATTTTATCCCAAAGAATATTCTGATCTTGAGAGTTAATTGGAGATGTATGTTTGTAATGTCATATCCAATCTAGAATTTTGAGATTTGAAAAGTTTAACAGAACTCGTAGAGAAGATGATTCAAAAGAAGAAAATATTGTTGATTGTCTTGGCATTGATGTTGTCAGTTGCAACTGTAACAGTCGAGAGACTGTTTTCGACCATTTATGTCGTGAAAAACATATTGTAGACCCAAATGAGAGATGAATGAGTCAACGATGCTCTCGTTACGTACATCGAACGAGAGATTTTCGATATGATCAATGATGAAGTTATAATGAAAAAAATTCAAAACAGAAAACCTCGTAGGATTACCTTGTAACAAACATGTTTGAAGTTAATATAATTTTTTTAATTATTATATTATTTTTGAGTTGATATATTTTTAAAAGATGTCGACTCCTCATGTCGTCCTGGATTCGCCCTGCCTTCAAGTTTGTATATCTTGTATTGTAGCATGAATCGGAGCAATTTGCATTAGGTTTGGTACTTATCAAATTATTACGAGAAATCAGTTCATGAAAAGTTATGTATGGTATGTGTTAGAGACATTTATAAAATTACAATCATACAAACTAAGTCTGTAATAGCCAGCAGTCCAGCACAATGTAAATTGTAATGCAATTGTAATTACATGATTAATATCTCTAACAATATGACAATAGAAAATTTGAAATATTGAGAATTGAGAATGGTAATGTGAATTGTTGCGAATTGTGGCATTAGAATCCTTCATCTTGAAATGGGTTTCATCTTACATCCACAAATAAAATTATTTAAATTAAAGTTAAACTTTTCACGTATATATTATTGTAGAAAATTATAAAGATGTACGTCTTTAGACACACACAACTTGCAAAACAATAGTTATATGGCCGTGTGCTGAGACACATTTATCTACTTATCTAAATATCTACTAACAATATTAATGAGACGTAATTAAGTAGAAAACTATCATCGTGGACTACGAAAATAATATTTTACAAAAGAAAGGAAAACTAAAAAAGCAATTCAATTTCACTTTAAAAACTATCAAATAGTGAATTTTATACAAATAAAACCAGAGAACTATAAAATTAAACGCTAAATCCATACCATCAAATGCCACTATTAGAATTCACCACATTCTTGTCACATAATCAAACATCGCAATGACAACCCTCCCATTGCATTCGCGGTTGGGAATTACGTTCAATTTTTCGACGAGAAACAACGACTCGGTGGGTGCGACGAACCAATAAGAACAACCATTTAATTTGTTGTGTCCGAGGTTTTTCACACATATATACACCCAACTATTCAGGAGAGGAGGACTTTTTTTTCTTTCTTACGCATGACAATGTCTCCTAAGACAACCAATCGCAGAATTAACATTAGGCACTCAATGAATCAAAGGGTTGAAACTTGAAATAGGTCCAAATGTATTCACATCAAATGAAAACATATTTTCGATAAAATATAAGGTAATTTATGCAAATAAGCAGAACAAAACGACAAGAATCAGCACCTTCCTCCTCCCATCTCCGAAGCTCCACCGGAAGCATCCCGGCGACCACACTTCCTCCTACTCCACCCATATATACGTACACCAATCCAATCGACTCCAAACCCTCCTCACTTCTCCAACCCAACAATGGACCTCACCTTCTCCGACGACGACCTCCTCTCCGCAATGCTCTCCCTCGAGCACCACCTCCTCTCCGATCCCCAACCACCTCCCCCCACCTTCTCCCTCACCAACTCATCCTCCAATCCGCCACCGCCTCCTCCTTCCCGCAAACGCGCTCCGCCGCCCCTCCCCCTCCCTCATGCCCGCAAGTACCGTGGCGTCCGGCAACGCCCCTGGGGCAAGTTCGCCGCCGAGATCCGCGACCCGAGCAAGAAGGGATCCCGAGTCTGGCTCGGGACCTACGACTCCCCTGTCGACGCCGCCAGAGCCTACGATAAGGCCGCGTTTCGGATGAGGGGGAGCAAGGCGATCCTCAACTTCCCGAACGAGGTCGGGACGGCTGAGGTGGAGGAGGAGACGAAGAAGAGGAGAGTCGAGGAGGAAAATAAAAAAGGGGAAGAAGAGGAACAAGAAGAAGAGTTATGTCAGCCTCTGACGCCGTCAAGTTGGAGTTGTGTTTGGGAAGGGGAGGAGGAGGCGAAGGGGATTTTTGCCGTCCCACCGTTGTCGCCCATCTCGCCGAGTAACAACAATGTCGGATATCACCACCTTGTGGTCACTTAAGTTAGTTGGAATGGAAGTTGTGTTGGTTTTGTGGCGTGTGTATATAAGTAGTGCAGTTATATATTTATTAGTGCTGCTGTGCGCACGAGGGGAGGAGTTTGCTTCTCTTCTTGATGTGGGTCTTCTCGGTTTGGTTCATTTGTTTGTTCTTTAATTGGTTCTTATTATACATTATGAGAAATGGAACTAGATTTGGTTATTTTGTCATGTTCGGATTTGAACTTTGAATTGTCTGTCGTGGTTTCTGATGACTTGTTATTGGCGCTTTTTGTTTGTCAATTGTCATATAATCATATATAACTTCCATTACTTGATTCCAAATCATCACAACTTGATTCAATGTTAGTTGATTCAATAATGATTCTTCACTCACCACTCCACACCAGCTTACAAATCAAAAGTGTTCTTCTCGAGTGGGCCTAGAAATGTTATTCGGCCCAAAAGCCAAGGCCCACGGCCCACAACAAAACCCTTTTGTTAGTTGAGAGTTGGACACGAATTCTTCAGGAGCACCCGTCGTCGGCTCGGCTGCAATCCCTCTCTGTTCCCGATGGCTTCGGCAAAGGTCGACCACCATCTCCCTAACCCACCTTCCTTCGTCCTCCAATCCGATCCAAATGGTTACTCTTTACCTGAAATCTAGGGTTTTCTTCCCCTCTTATGCAAACTCCTGCTTTCCCCCTTTCAGGCTGAGAATCGCGACTCCTACGGAGCCAAGAGGTCCCGTAGCGACGGTAAGGGGGAAAATCGTCCTTTTCGTTTCTGACTAGTTTGTTTATCTAATTTCGCTTGATTTTTAGTCCTTTTTTTCTCCTCTTTCTTATGTGTAGAAGTTGTTCCGATCAATGTTAGAATTTTTAGTTTAGGGCATTATCTTATTGGGAAGTACATAGATGGGAAGTTGGAAGTTTGATTTGAACTGCGCACCAAGCGAAATGTGCTGGATTAGAGAAATTGGGGCAGGAATTGAATTTAACTCCGCCCCCTTTGTTTTAGGGTTTATGTCTCCAGCCCTATACTTGTAGGTTCATACCTTAATTTTGGTACTTAACCACTTGCGAATAGCTATACGTAACCATCTGAAATCCATGAAAGATCCAAGTTCATTCTGAATATATGGTAACCTGATGTTATAAGGCCGGACTAGATGCATGTGTCTGAATTTATGGAGCTCGTGTGTAAAGGTAAACACGTTATTGTGATATCAGTTCATTAGTTTAAAATGATGTATTTTCTAAAGATGATTTTGTTTAAAAAGGTGCCTATAAATACTCTCCCCACTTGCAGAGGTACTTCTGATTTATTTTGAGATGGATTGAGAGATTTGGTGGAATTAGGTTTTACTTGGCTTGATAGTCGGATGGAAATGTTATTTCCCCTTGAAGGAAATATCGCTGGAGGATCTTTTGTCCACCATTATTCTGTCCACAGGTCTCCTATTACGACTTTCAGTATTAGATGTACAGCTCAAGTATCAGGGATAGAGTTCTCATGTAACTTGCATATGGGACTTATGCTTTTGTTGTCGTTTTGGCTCAATGTTGCCTGTCCTTTTGGGTGTTCTTTACATGGCCCTTGCTATGTTCAACACTTGCTCTGTTGAGTCTAATCTGATACTAACACCATTTTTTCAATTTGGTTCGTTTCATTAAATATGAGTCCACACCGGCTTACAAGTACATGCATCATAAGTGAATTTATATGAGATAATGATTTTTAATGCCAATGATTTACGTAAGGGTATGACCGTGAAAACTGATTAATGGGTTATATATTTCCTTTTTTAGACATTTTTTGTTTATCCATGATAGGAGCTCACCTTAGTTTTATCATTGTCTATCTAAGAATGCTGTGTTTACTGATGAATCAAAGAGTACTTATTTTTTATCATATAGTGCATTTAGCTAACAGAACTAGACAGAAACATAGTTCCCACGTCAGTTAAAAGATCAAATGATAATATTTCTTGTCTGATTTTTTAAACTTGGTTCCTTCTCTTTTTAAGCACTTTGTTAAAACTGCCAAAGTTTCTGTTGACTCCTGCAAGTGCTTTATTGTATCTTATTTGTTTTAAATTCAAAACCTGTGGTATGCCAAATTAACGTCAATAAAGTAGTCTAACGTGAATTATATCGTTGTGTTACATTTTCTAATGGTTGTACATTTATTAATTAATTTTTGTGCCAGTTTCTCGGAATGATGGAGATTGGACTTGCCTTAAATGTGGAAACTTAAACTTCAGATTTCGAACAGTTTGCAATCGTAGTGAGTGTGCTGCTGAACGACCGTCACCCAGTCCCGTATGTCTTGTTTTCCTCTTTATTTTCCCTTCATTTTATGATAGTCATTCACAAATTTTACATGTAATGAAGTATATTTCTTTCTTTTTGTCAATTTTGTGCCTTATTCATGAAACAATTTGTAGGATCACCTCTGGAACGCATATTGCATTAAGTCTTAATGGCACTGTAGGCTGTAGTCATTAGGGGGGGGGGGGGGGGGGGGGAGGGGTTGTGCACATGGATTCCGAGGGAATCTGACGGAAACGGAATTTGGATTCCGGTTGACTCCGGAAATGGGGCGTTTGTGCACGAAAACACGGATTCCGTCGGATTCTGTGGTATGTATAAAAATTTCTTTGAGTTTTCCGTCACTTTGAGGTCGGAAAGCCACGGAAACCGAATTTTTTCGGTCGACCGTCAAACATTCGGTCCACCGAAAATGAATATAACGGACGACCGAACATATTTCGGTCTACCGAATTCGTAACTAGAATGACCCGTTCGGACGACCGAACTTAGTTCGGTCTTCCGTTTACGTTCACTATGAGGAAGTCGCATTTCGGTCGACCGAAACTAGTTCGGTCGTCCGTTTTTCTTATCCAAACTGTTTAACGACGCAGGCACAAACAACAGAATTCAGTCAAAGGGAAACTGTTTTCCACTGGATTCTGTTTTCCTCTGCTTTCCCGTTGACTCCGAAAATCACTTTCCGGAGCTTTCCGCGCCACTAACACTAAGATTTAATTAGAAAAACTGTTACATTTGCAAATCAAGAAGTTGTTTTGTTTTACTTGTTGGAATATTGAGCTGGAGCTGTACTCAACTTATTTTATGCATATTTTTGTTTCGCTAGTCCACTGGTGCTGTGCTTCTGCCTGGAGCATTTGATCATCCTTTATATTATGGTGGTAGCGCACAGATGCCACTTAGTGTGCCTGGTGGTGGTTACAGAATGCCACTCTTTCATCCTGGGATGCGATATGACTTCGGTGTCACGCCAACTAGTCCTGGTCCGTACGGTTTTCATCCCGGATATGGACCACTTGGTCCCATCGGAGGTACACTCCTCTGCCCCTCTCACTCCTTTCTCTCCCTACCCTCTCCCCCTCTTCTATTTTTGTAATGCATTGTGTTGCAGGAGTGGATTACAGTCGTGGTCCTGGTATTGAAAGATATGGTTATGCTTACAGTGGTTCTCCTTTACCGGTATGAACTATTTATCGAGGAACTATTACTTTATTGAGTTCGGAATATTGTTTGATGATCGTCTTTCTTTTTCCAGGTCTCTGGTTCTTGGTCCGGAGCTGATCTACCAGATGCTAATGGATCACGAAAACGTCGTGGTGGTAACTAACTGACTTTTGCTTTGTTTTCTTATATGACAAGAAACCTACCTGTCCACTTTTCACTTGATTTAGCTTGGGTAGTCTAAGTGGATCTAAAAGTGCTGGTTCGTGTATTTTTTGTCCAATTTCTCTTCTCATCTGTCGTTAATTCTTTAATCATATCTTCTTGTTGAGAACTTCGACGATTGTAGAATCATCATTTAGGTTCTTATCAATGTATTGGTGGTGTCTCGCTCTTCAAATGACTTTCTTAATTGCTCATCGATGTATCATTTGGATGCATGTAACCTTTCAAACGCATTGACACACAAGTTAATTGTTGTGTTAAAGTTGAAGCATTACCATGTGTCGAAGTCCTCTACGGAAAGATTCACAACCAATTTTGCACATCATTAGCTTTCTACTTCGTATTTTTTACCATCTTGGCCTTTTTATCTCATTGTCCTCTACCTGTAACTTTGGTTTTCCTTTTTTTCTGGATTAGTTGTTGCCCTTATTATTTTTCGTTTTAGTTACCAAGCATGTCTTGTTATTTCTATCATCATTTCTTACTGATCAAATGTTGTAGCCTTGCGCTGCATTTGTAGTCAAGTTCCTTAGCGCTTAGTCCTTTTATTTCTGGTAAACAAAGTGCACTCAAATGTAGTAATCTTTACTTTGGGGTTATCTGGTCAAGTTAAAGTCATTTATTTTAATAATGTTAAAGTCATTTATTGAACCATGTTGTATTGGACATAGACTGGCATACTATACGGTATAGTCTGCAGTGTAAATATGTCATATGTACAGGTATAATTATACTGCCGTTTCTTTCAGGACCAGATGGACTGTCTGAAGGGGACTGGATCTGTCCAAAATGTGACAATGTCAATTTTGCATTCAGAACCATCTGCAATATGAAAAAATGTGCCACCCCAAGGCCCACAGCAGTAAGCCCTAACTTTTGTCATTGTTGTTGCTGATGCATTTTTATGCTCTTGCAAATTATTATTTCTTAGAAAACACCAAACTCTTGAAATAATCCTTGTAGACTGAAATAGATTATGCTAGGTTGCTTTTGGGATGTACTTGGCTAGTATAATATTCGTTATAACATTGTGGAATGCATCATGTTGGTCTGTCCGTGCTTCTTCCAATTGTGGAATGCATCATGTTGGTCTGTCCATTGGAATTTTCATTTTGTTCCAAGATTCAGATATTGCTATGTTTACATGGATCTATCTTTGTTTCTAAATCTCAAATACCAATTGACTTTTCCTTTCTTCCCTTCTCGTTGTTTCTGCCTTTCAGGGACCTAATCCTCCCTCTTCTGGCCACAAGGGATCATCTGGTGCGCCTGAAGGTAGCTGGACGTGCAATCAATGTGGCAACTTGAACTACCCTTTCAGGACAGTTTGCAACCGTAAAGAATGTGGCAGTGAGAAGCCTTAAAACTTCGACTGTAAACCTTGAAAGAGAGCATGAGAGCCTGTTTGCAGCACAAAGGGTGAAACCGTGCTCACTCTATGTGGGTTCTAAGTATGATGGGACCTTGCTGACCTCCTTGGAAACATGGAGCTGCATTTGAAATTATAGTGGCTCACTAACCACCTTCATTTTTGTTGCTGAGAGAGGCTGTTGCTTAGATTGCTCTTTGACGTCCCTGACGAGTAGTACTAATAACTTGGTTTTCTATCTGCGAAAGCGCATTTTTTAAATTGTTACTGTTAATTTCTTTACTCAAAGAACAATTGGTGACTATAATTTGTTCTCTCAACTTATCATCTGGTCCTAGGAGTCTAGGACATTGCTATTTTGTTTTGCTAGTGTTCGACTTTTTTGTAAATCATATCGTTTAAAGTAAATTGTTCAACTACCCTGTACGGATTCGTTGGGCCGATAGTCCTCCATCAACGGCATCTCCAGCCTTTAACTAACAAAATTTAAAAAAAAAACGACGCCTCTAGTCTAGGCATGCTTTGGCAACATCTATAAGGTAATCGGGCAAAGACAAGTAGACATTAGAGGGACTGATACAACTCGTACTGATGATTTATCGTTGTTTCATTGATCACGAAGTTCTTCAGCCTTAAGTCACGAATGGGGCAAATAAGATCACTTCGATTTAAAAGCGAAAACGTATTCATCATAAATGGCAGCTACCTTACTAAAGAGTGGCATGCGTGATGCAGGATACGGCGATATCAAGGTTTTCAGAACTGAACCGATCATCGAACCGATAAAGCTTTCGTTTTAGTTCAATGTGGTCCAACCACGGTCAGACCGTTGATGACGTCAGCATGACATCAACATTTTGAGACCCGAAGTTGGACCAGACCGAAAAAATATTAACGGTCGGATCGATTTGGACCGATTTCTGTAAAATTATTTAATATATACACACCAAGCATTAAATATAATTCATGATATCCAACACAATTTGCTTAACTCAGTAAATTTGTTATCTTTACTTAACGGAAAAAATTTACTTGAATAAGAATTAGAAAAAATATTATTTTGATTAAGAATCTAAAATCAAAATTAATCTCCAATATTATCCACGACATCGTACTTACGAATGGATTTAGTGAGAGAGAGAAGCGTTTGTGGTTGATGGATTTTTGTTTGTAAAAATAGAAAAAAATCCTCATATTTTCTGATTTTAAAAATTAGGAAAATTTGAAATATTTTTATGTCCGGTCTGACCAACCGGTCCAACCCGGTCGGACCGGGTTCAATCCGGTTCAAAATGGTTCGACTAGATGCTCGATTTTTTAATTGAACCGGCCGCTGAACCATCGGTTCCCGGTTCGACCGGGTCGAACCGTCCGGTCCGGTTTTTAAAACCTTAGGCGATATGCCATGCCAAAAAAGAATAAACATGCAAATGAAGAGAGATGGCATTCCATTTAGTTAATAAAACGGACAATATCACAATACCGTGTTCACTTCATGTATTATGGAAGCAGCAGTAACATCATTGTAACAACAATCATAGCACAAGTTTTGGACCTAGTTCAAGTACTAGTACACATGACACTCCAGGTTTTGAGATCATACTGCAGAACTTAAATCTTATTAAACCTCACCTGGTTCAGCACTATTTGCATTGCCTGCTCTAATTGGTTGCTTAGACCTGAAAGCAGATTCATATACTCAGACGTTAGTGACCCTTTAAATAGTTAATCCTATAAGATATCATCTAACGAGAGAATATGGTTACTAAATGATAAAAGTGACCGTTCAAAATTTATACCAACCAACTAAGAAAATGTAGTTGAAGTACTTAGAAATATTCATGCTCGTAGGACCGGAAAGAATCACATCAAGGAAGGCACTTGGCAGCCATATTTGGAGTCTGAATCCACAAGGAATAAAAAATCTTTAAGGAATAAACTTTTTTTACTTGTGAAAATTATTATTCCTGGAGTGAAGACCACTCCTCATGCTGTCTACCCTCATGATTTCAAATTCGATGGGAAAGTATGGTTTGTTACTTCGTGATAATGTGTTAGGGAAGTAAAATTCACAACTTATTTTCATTTTAAAAAATGGAAACTGTCAGAAGTGTGATCCAAATAAAACCTAAGTTTTAATTTTTAAATGTCCATAAAATAGAAGTATGAAAAATACTATGAAGCGGGTGCTAAAAAGAAAAATCAGAACATACTATGAAGCTTGTCAACCAAAAACTTCTGATTGTACTTCAGAATGCTACCTAGTCACAACCTTGCTAACTTTAACATACAGTTGTAAAGTTTTTCAAGTTGATGCACATGCTAGTTCTTGTCAATTATCTATCTTTTAGAATAGTTTTTTCATACCTTTGAGAAATTCCCTTTAGGTGCATAAGAATTTATTATATTGATGATATTGATCAGTTGATTATTGCTCTATTGTTATCCTGTACAAAAAACTGACATACAGAGCAATAATGATATTTCAAGTTTTACAAAGATGACACTTTATGCAACACTGAATTGTGGAACCAGATTACATTCACTAAAACTAAGAACTCACCAAACATTCATTAAGGCACTAGAAATTCACAACTAAATACATGTACTTTGGGTAAAATCAGATTGTATATTTGTATATAACTATGAATTCACGTAGCAAACAAATTCCAAACCATGTCTAATCGATCCCAAAACAACCATGATAATTGCTTAGCCATCTGCAGTAACTTCCCCAAACCCCACTTCCAAAGACGCAAAAGAAGATGGCGAGAAGAATATTACCACCAACAACATCGATAATAAAAAAGATGTCAATTCAAAAAATATTCTAAAGACGACAAAGTTGGTGACTGAAGCCCCAGACACATGGGCGAACAAGATAAAGAATATGAAGACAAATGTTATTATTCTCATTCCTCAGTCCAAATGACCCAACATACGCATGTGGACTAACGTCGATGAGCTTGTTCTTCTTGGTAATTTGCTTCAATCCAAAGACACTCATGGTGTTTTACTACATTCTCTCAGATTACGTCAAACTTAGAGAAAATCTTAGCAAATTTACTGGTAAACAATTTGCAGTTGTCTTGGAAAGTGAGCAGATAAAGCATACAAGACAATTGTTCGACTGCGTATTCAGAAAAAAATATACGATAAAGCACCACAGCTCTCCTTATATTAAAGTTACTGGGAAGAAAAACTCATCGATATCAATCTAAATGCGTACGTTAGGCTATCTGGAGTGAGTAGTGAGAATAATAGATATCTCCATATTCTCTCTCGTTCTCTCCATATGTGTCTGGGACTTGACTCACCAAGTCTGTCATCTTTTAGGATGTTTTTCGGATCAACATTTTCTATTTCGTTATCGTTTTTGTTGTTGAAATATTCTTCTCACTGTCGTCTTATTTTGTGTTTCGAAGTGGGGTTTGGGAAACATCAACATTGCAACGAAAACAAAAGGCTCTCCTAAGACAACTCACATTCTAATCAGAGGCAGCTTCAGAAGCAATCATCCCGGTTTTCCTCGCATAAGCGAAGATCCCACCGGCCTCCACGACAGGCCCAGCATCCCCGATCGGCTTCAACCCATACTCCTTCCCAGTAGTATGATTGATCAACTTACTCTCATCAAAATCCACCGTCACAACATCTCCAGTCGTACACTCCCTCCAGAACCCCTCCACCTCCGCCTCGACCGGATACACCTCCCCAGTCGCCACCGAATTCCTAAAAAAGATCCTCGCGTACGACTCAGCCACAACAGCACGCACCCCGGCGGCACCGAGAGCAACAGGTGCATGCTCGCGGGAGGAGCCGCAGCCGAAGTTGGCGCCACCGATGAGGACGGGGAAGCGGGTGGTGGAGGAGGCGGGGTCGACGAAGGGGACGGGGTAGGCGGCGGAGGGTAGGCCGACGAGGGCGAGGGAGCCGAGCTTGCGGTACTCGTCGGGGTTGGATGGTACGAGGGTGAGGTGCTCGGCGGGGATGATCTGGTCGGTGTCGATGTTGTTGCCGACGACGTAGCAGGGGCCGTGGAAGCTCTGGGTCGCCGAGGTTATGGTGGTGGTGGAGAAGCGGGGTTTGGGGAATCTGAGGGCGGTTGGGCGGTGGGAGAGGGTTTTGGGAGAGTAGCGGAGGAAGGTGGAGGACGGCGGTGGCGCCGGTGAGGCCGCCGCCATTGTGGAGAAGATAGTCATTGTGGGATTTGGGGTTCAGGGTTTGGCTTTGGTTTGCGATTTTGGGTTAACAAATTTGGATTTAATTTGGTACACGACACAATAATACGACCCCTCAAATTTTTAGGTTGTTTAGATGTTATTTGATGCAATAAGAACATGTGTGTTTGCATGTAAAATAGTGTTTGTTTACTCATTTACGTCGATTTTTCAAGAAACTGAATTACCATTCACATAGGTGATTAGATGGAGAATAACACCAACTGTATAGGTAGACGCAATGTCTGCACACAAGATATTACATCTTCATCATCATTATCTTAGTCGTTTGCAGCAATAGGATTAAAATTAAAAAAAAAAAACATGATTCGGTAACTACGCCTAGGGGTGCACATGGGTCGGGTTGGGTCGGGTTTGGGCCTCAACCCGACCCAACCCGAAATTTTCGGGTTGGGAAAAAACCCAACCCAATCCGAACCCGAACCGGTTTAGGTTCAACCCAACCCGACCCGAAATTTTCGGGTTGGGTCGGGTTGAACCCGAATTCGGAAATTTTCTCCCAAACTTGGTCGGGTTCGGTCGACCAGTGCTTAAACGGTCGACCGGTGGCTTGAACACCCGAAATTTTCGGGTTGGAAACGGTCGATCGAGTGATGTTCGGTCGACCGGTTTATTTGGGAAAAAATAAAAATCGGGTTCAGGTTGGGTTGGGTTAACCCGACCCCTCAACCCGAACCCGACTCGAAAATTCGGGTTTTTGATTTTCCCAACCCGACCCGACCCGAACCCCTCCCCAACCCGACCCGATCAGTCGGGTTCGGGTTGGTTTTCGGGTTGAACCCAACCCATGTGCACCCCTAACTACTCCATTGATCAACGTCTTTAACTGAGTGAGAGATTGTTGGTAAATGAGTAAAAGATTTTTTCATTTTCAACGAGGTGAGAGGTTGTACGAGAAGCAATTGATCTATAAGTCATCTAATTTGTTTCTCCTACAGCCTACAGGGCCAGGCCAATACCAACAATTGGACCTTCCTAAATTTTCTACTAGACAGCCCACAAGTACTCTCAAGTAGGATATTCAACGTCCCTTGCAATTGAAATCGACAATATTAACACTTCGAAGATTTGTATTTGCATGCATATGTACTTCCAAGAAGAGCATGTGTTCAAAAGTTTCAGTATCAAGATTACATATTGGACGATTAACGATGTAGGAGTGAAACTGTTATCTTTTCAAAATAGATCACCAACCAATTAAATAGGTTTATTTTTTTATGGGCATGTTGCCTTCCAAGTACGATTGCAGTAGCTTGCACCGTATCTATTAATAATTTGTAGAGAGAATTAATTACAAGTGTAATTATTTATTGCCTACACCCTTTTTTGTCTTGTTTCGAACTAGGTGCAAAAATAGTGTACATGACGAGGAAGTCGGAAAGCCTAATCGCCGAACACGAACTTCGATCATGACCACCTAAAGGAAAGTGACGAATTTTTAGATGGTTGGTTGGTTTATTGGTCCTAAGCAAGGTTTTAGGCGATGGACAAAGTTTCTTAAATATATTTATATGTGATAAAAAAAATCTCGAAATGAAACGGTGATTTGCTAAAAACAAAATAGATGAACCCAACTGTTTATACTTATTTGTAATGGTATAATTGTAATTCTTTAAAGTCAAAACATCATATGTACATTGGCAACGGTACCAAAAAAGTAGAATGGATCAGTGACCCCTAAGTCCTAAGGCCATCCCTTAACGCACAAAAAACACGGTCGTGATGAGGTCGGTCATCTTCGACCGAATTTTTTTTTTTGTTAACGCTGAAAAACAGCGGTTGAAGATGCCTGGGTCATCGACCTGGGCGTTTCAACGCCCGGGTCGACGACCCGGTTTTGTAGGTTAGCCAACCCGGACGTGCCACGTGGCGCGTCCGGGTTGAATTTTATTTTATTTTTTATTTTTTTTTTGTTTTGATTTTTGTTTTGATTTTTTTTAATTTTTTTGTTTGAGTTTTTTTATAAATTTTTTTTTGAAAATTCGTTTTATAATTGTTTTGATTTTTTAGAAATTTTTTAAATTTTTTTAAAATTTTAACCAAGATGGACCCCGAAATGATGTGGAGGAGAGATGTTGGTTGTTGTGGGTTGTGTTGGGTTGTGGTTAAGAGATGAATAGTGTAGGAAAGAGAAGAAGGTGGGTTGAGGAAAGAGAAAGCTGATGTGGAAGAGTGAGAAAGCTGATTTTGAAGAGAGAGAGAGCTGATGACCGGGTCGTCCAGGTCATGGTTAGTGATGGCCTAAGTGACTCCTAACTCCTAACGAATTACTTGGTCTTGTCTTTTAGTTGGAGCTGCACATCAGATATTGTAATAATGTTCATATATGTTTCAATTGAAAAATAAAAGTAAAAAATATATTTTTCATCTATGTGCACCAGGGCAGAGGGAAGGTAGGGTGTAGAAACCAATGGATCGAGTTTGAGGAAGAAGAAAGATGTTTATTGACTGTTTTGATTCTTACAAAAAACTTATTTTGCATTTCAATTGCTTGTGTATATATATGTTGTGTTCTTTCCGTTGTATTTCGTTGTATGCGATGTGATGCATAATGAATGTTGTTTGGTGTCCGAGGAGGTGCGTAGTAAATGTTGTTCTAGCCGTTTGTTGTTGCCGTTGTAATCTTCAATACTCCCCCTCAAGTTGGGTCCTGAAATAGGTTGAAGATACCCAACTTGAAAATGATGGATTTTGCTTGTGGTTGATCGAGAGTCTTGGTGAAGATATCGGCGAGTTGATCTTTGCTGGGAACGTAGATTTCGTGGGCCTGAATTTTCTCACGGATGAAGTGACAGTCAACTTCAATGTGCTTGGTTCTTTCATGAAAAACTGGATTTTGAGCTATGTGTCGAGCTGCATTGTTATCACAGAACATTTTCATAAGGAGATGGTACGGTTGTCACATGTCGAGAAGTAGTTGTCTAAGCCTGATGAGTTCACTAGTAGTGGATGCCATGGCTCGATATTCAGCCTCGGCACTGGATCGGGCAACAACTGTTTGCTTTTTGCTTCGCCAAGTTACCAGGTTTTCTCCAACAAACGTGCAGAAACCTGTGGTTGATTTCCGATCGCGGCTTCCAGCCCAATCTGCATCAGAAAAACCAGTTATTGAGTTAGAATTGTTGTTTTTCATCCATATCCCTTGCCCTGGAGTTTTCTTAATATATCTAAGTATCCTAGTGATTATATCTAAGTGAGGAGTCCGAGGTGAATGCATGAATTGGTTGATGATGCTAACAGCATAGGTTATGTCGGGTCTTGTTACAGTGAGGTATATGAGTTTCCCGACAAGCCTTTGATATTGTTGAATATCTTTTATGGTTTCTCCTTCAGTAGTGTTTATTTTTAGTTTAGTTTCGATGGGTGTATTTGCCGGTTTAGCTCCAAGTTTTCCTGTTTCTTTTAAGAGGTCGAGGGCATATTTTCTTTGTGAGAGAAAGAGTCCCTGTTTTGAATGCGCAATTTTTATTCCTAGAAAATATTTTAAACGACCTAGGTCTTTAATATCAAATTTTGTTTGTAAGTATTGTTTTATTTTGGTGATTTCATACCTATTGTTTCCAGTGATTATGATATCATCTACATATACTAGAATTATGGTAGTGGTGGTCTGATGATGTTTGGTAAACATAGATGCATCAGCGGAAGATTTTTTGAACCCATAAGAAATAAGGCAATGACTGAGTTTGACATACCAGGCAAGAGGAGATTGTTTTAACCCGTAGATTGCTTTGTTGAGTTTGCAAACCTGGTTTGTAGAGGTGTACCCGGGTGGAGTCATATATACTTCTTCTTCCAGGTTGCCCTGAAGAAAAACATTTTTTACATCCATTTGATATAGTTCCCAATTTCTATTTACGGCGATAGAGAGTAAAACACGAACTGTGTTCATTTTGCTATTGGGGCAAATGTTTCTAGGTAGTCTAGACCATAGGTTTGTGTATATCCTTTTGCTACTAGTCTTGCTTTATATCTCTCTATTGTTCCATCACTATTGTATTTGATTTTATATACCCATTTGCATCCTACGGTTTTAAGCCCTTTTGGGATTGAGGTTAAGATCCAGGTTTTATTTGTCTCTAAGGCTTGGATTTCTTCTCTCATGGCGTTGCACCATCTTGTATCTCTTATAGCCTCATTGTAGTTTGTTGGTTCTATGTGAGTATCTATAGTCCCTAGAAATGCTTGGTGATGTGATTTTAATTGTTGATATGATAGGTAGTCCTGGATAGGGTAGGTGACGTGAGAGGTGATATAGTTGTGTAAGTATTTTGGTGGACGGGTCGGTCGGGTTGATCTCCTTAAAATGTTTTCTTCTTCGCCGTTAGTTGGTGCTTCATTGTTTTCTTCTTGAAGAGCAGGTGTCCTCATGGTGATTTCTGGATCGCAGTTGATGGGTATCGGAGTGTCGTCGGAGGTTGGTGATGCTGGATGTCCGTTGTCTTCAGTTTCAGAGCCGATGAAAGAGTTATTTTCTACAAACTGTACATCCCGAGAAATATACAACTTACAATCTTTGGGGTCATAACATTTGTACCTTTTTTTTGAAAGGAATAGCCTAAGAAAAAACATTTATTTGAATTGGAATCAAACTTGTCGTCTCTTTTCCCGTGGACAAAAACAATACATCCAAAAATTCGTAAGTGATCCAATTGACTTTTTCGACCAGTCAGAATTTCTAAAGGTTGTTTGTTTTGGAGACGAGGACTTGGTAGTCGATTAATAAGATACGCGGCGGTTAAAATAACATCGGACCAAAATATTTTTGGAACGTGATTTTGAAAGAGCAGGGAGCGTGTTATGTTTAAGAGGTGACGATTTTTCCTTTATGCTACATCATTTTTGTTGTGGTGTGTTAACACGCGTAGTTTGATGAAAGATGCCTTTTAGTTTTAGAAAATTTTGAAAACCCTTACTGGTGTACTCAGATCCGTTGTCGGGCCTTAAGATTTTAATTTTGAAATCATACATGTTTTCCACAAATCTTGTAAAAGTACAAAAAATATCAAAAACTTCAGATTTTGATTTTAATAAGTAAATCCATGTAGTACGGGAAAAATCGTCAATAAAAGTGATAAAAAATTTGAAGCCATTATAAGATTCGGTTGGGGCTGGTCCCCAAATATCGGAGTGTATTAGTTCTAATGGGTGTTTTGTTTTGATAGATGATAACAGAAATGGCGATCGAGTTTGTTTTGAAAATCTGCATACATCACACAAAAAATCTGTTCTAATAATGTTCTAATAATGGATGTCCCATTCTTTTATGCCATAATTCATGTTTGGATAAATTTCCAACATGTAAGGCCTGTATGTTTTGATCTAGAATATAAAGATTATTAACGAGGCGACCGCTACCAATCGTCTTCCCGGAGATACGATCCTGAAATACAACATCAACTGGTGAGAAGATAATATTACAATTAAGTTCTTTCGTGATTTTGGCGACAGATAACAAATTTGATTCAAATGAAGGTACATACAAGACATGTTTTGCAATTTTATCAAGTATATTTATATTCCCTTCTCCTTTTATTTCTACTTGATTTCCATTAGCCACGCTAACAAACTTATTTAGTAGGGATAAGTTTCTTTTAAGATCTAGTAATAAGTTTGGATTGCTAGTCATGTGATCGGGGCGCCAGAATCAATAATCCATACATTGTTTTCATTTTTCCTAGATTGAAGTGCTGAAAAATAATTTTCCAGAGGTTTTATCATACCTGCGGAAAATTACCTGAAGTGGAGGGTTGATTGTGCAAAACTTCATTTAGTTTGTTTATAAGGAGGTGGATATTCTCGGAGCCCATTGGGCCTGTGTTTGCTGGATCTGTACGAGGAGAAGAGGAGAAAAGATTTCTGCTGATCGGGTTCGGAGCCGACCCGATAACGTTATCCGGATTCGTCGATGTATTTATTCCACCGATCCAACTGCTGACATTCCAAATGTTTCCTGCGAGAAAAAATTAGGGTTAGGGTTGGGTTGGTGGCTGTCGCCGCTTGCGCCGGCGAAGTAGCCGCTGCCCCCCGATGATCCCCCGTGCGATGAGTTTCTCCCATCCCCTTCTCTTCTGTCGTTGTCTTTTGGTGGTCGGAGATGCGGATGGAGAAACCATCAGTTGTTTTTGTTGTGTCCGATTTTTTTGCAATTTTCACAGTGCTCATCCTTCTGATTTCCATACCGCTTTTTGTTGTTTTGATGTTGTCTTTGTGATTTTCCAGTAAAGAATGCTTGATTTTCGGCTTTTGTTGTTGATTGGTTTTGCAAAGGAGCGATGGTCCTTCGTCGTGATTCTTCGCGAAGGATCATCGCGATGACTGAGGCAAGCGACGGTAGTTCGGGGGCCATGAGCACCTGGCTTCTGATGTTTTCGAAAGATGGGTCTAGATCTACCAGAAACTGGTAGATCCGGTCTTGTTCCATCCTTTTTCCGAGTGTTCGTGCGTCGGTTGTTGGTGGTTCATAGATCCCCAACTCGTCCCATGCCTTTTTGAGAGTACCGAGGTACTCAGTGATGCTTTTGTGGTTCTGACGGGACTGCGCAATATCTTATTTTAGTCTGAAGATGTGCGCGAAGTCTTGCGCCTTCCCGAAGTGCTCTTGGACCGCATCCTAGAGTTCCTTTGCGCTGTCTTTATAGAGGAAGATCTCCCCTATCTGTGGTTGCATGGACGCGATTATCCACGACATGACCAGGTGGTCGGAGGTATGCCATTCTTCCTGCTTTGCCTCTGTTTCTGATTCCTCCGGTTTCTTTGCAGTTCCGGTGATGTGGCCGACTTTCCCCCTGCCGCTGAGGGAGAGGGAAATTGCCTGCGCCCAGGACAGGTAATTTGTCCCGTTGAGTACTGTTGATACGAGACGGGAGGGGTTTTTGTGGTGGTTTCCCGACATGGTTTTGGTGGTTTTGTGTGAATATTTTTTGAGGGTTTGGATGTGGGTTTTGTGCCTTCAACCCCCTTAGTGAGGTGAAGATCGGTGATGATTCTTTGGGGGATCTGAGATCGAGTCAATGCTCTGATACCATGTAGAAAACAAAGGATCGAGTTTGAGGAAGAAGAAAGATGTTTATTGACTGTTTTGATTCTTACAAAAAACTTATTTTGCATTTCAATTGCTTGTGTATATATATGTTGTGTTCTTTCTTTGTTGTTGCCGTTGTAATCTTCAATATAGGGGCACCGGGTTTCCATCACCTGGGTACTTATCTGACCATGTTTGGAGCGGTTTTAGAACGTCACGTGAAAAGCACGAGGATTTAAAAACCACTACAACCTGCAGTGCAGAAGGAGAACATGTGGTGGTTTGACAAGACGTTACGTGTTGTGAGATATTCTGAAAAATTGGGGGGAATTTCGAAAGCCAAAATGAAGAAGATATGGGCCAAATCTTAATTTCATTGCAAGAAGCAAGCGTTTTGTGGAAACGAGGAGGGTGGTGCGGCAAGATCAGAGCACAAAAGATAGTCGAATGGGGAGGTAAATGCCTCCGGACAAATGAAAATTATGAAATGCAACCTCAGGCAATGGCAAAGGAAGAACGAAGGACATAAGGATGCTGAAATCAAACCCGAATAAGCAAGGGGGGGAATCCAACAAAAACGATTTCTAAAGAATATATCGTGAGTTCTAGCTTCCAAATATTACTTATTCAGTGTGTTCCTCTTGTAACAGTTACGTCATACGCAGTCAGTGGCGCGGAGCCACGTATATGGTTGTGGGGTCATGGCCCACTCAAATTTGGGGAAAATTCCTCAATTTTGAGTATTTGTTTTTCTAAAAAGAAGTAGCATAGTAATATTGATAAAATTGAAGGATTATGTTGTAATTTTTCTTGAATAATATAAACTTCTCCTGAATTGCCACGTGAGATTTTAGTCGAACCGAATAATCCACGTAAATTTTAACTCCATCACAAACAAAAGTGTCATTGACAATTCATATTTGCATCAATCGTCTATTATCGTGGTATTTAGGGTTCGACCCAGATCCTCCAGTGTATTTTTCTGACGTCTCATGGTGTACGAGAGATCAGATTATGCTATACCTAACAAATAACAATAATTAGCCATTAGTGAGGCATAGCTATACTTAACAGATAACAAGAATGCCAAGAGAGAGGGTGGTGGCTAATTAGTGAACAAACTAAAAACAAGTTTTATTTGAAAAATACGATAATTAGTTCCACCAATAATAAAACCTATGAAACAGTGGCGGAGAGGTGTGGATGATCATCGAACCAAACCTAAAACAAAAAAATAAAGATTACCTCCAACGAATGATGGGCGAATACCGCCAGTGTAATATAATTCTCTATATCAAGGTGGAAATCATCATCGTCTAAGTTGGCGTAAGGCATCTCCAAGCCACAGCTTGTCACAAATACCAAAAGCAACAACGAACAATAGCAAAATACCGATGTGTTTTTTTAATCAATAATATGAATTACTTCACCAAAAGAGACTAATCGTGAAGTCGTGAATCTTAACACCACCTGCAAACACCGATACATCAATGTGCTTCCCCAACCACGTCTTCACCACTTAAACGCCTCTTTTTCGAGTTCGAAGCTTCGAGTGCTTTTCTTTATCTTTAGGTACTTGAACCCTTCATTCGGTGTATTTTTTGACTCACTTTTTTCTCCTTCGTAGGTTCTCACTATTCACGTGAGATTGTGGTGTCTTTCGATTTAAGATTGATGTTAACAATTTCATTTTTGAGTAATTAACCATTTTCAAATTATGTTTTATATTTAATAAGTTTTTTTATTTCTTCATTTATGTGTATATGAATTCTACAAACGATTGCATGTCATAATTTCTTACAAATTATGAAAGATTTTGAAAATCATTATGAAACACTCAAATACTTCGACAAAATTTCAATCGTCATAGTTTTCATTTTTTTCCCTTTAGGGTTCATATTTTTTTAAATATGAAACTTTAAGTTTAAGTTTCATGTCATTTGAAATTTGGATTTTATTTTGTCTGCAAAAGTATTGTGGTATCTTCCAATAATTCCAAGGTTCAAGCGTTTGTTTGCATGTTTTGAAGACTCGAAAAAATAACAAAGCATGAATATCGAGAGACAGTGAAAGATTAGTTGCTTCGTCATGTTGCAAATTCTCCTATGTGTAAGAAAATTGATTAAGATTTTTCTATTTAGTGAGGAATCCAGAATTCTGAGACTTAGTGTGTGTACCGTTGGAATGAATTCTTATGGTAGTTTAAGTAGCATTCACAATTTGTGACATGTTTTGTTTGTTATTTACAATCTTCGTTCATGGTTAAATATGAAACTCTGATACATAATGTTATCGTTAATGATTTCTGGTCTAAAACAACCGCGACAACATCGATGTATATTTGAGACATTTAATTGATGACCTAAAAAATTTGTAGGACAATTGTGAGCAAGTGTGAGATGCACATCGTCAACAGTTATTTACTATGCGTGCGATGATCCGTTGCTCAATATATGACTTTCCTGCATATGGAAATCTGTCTAGATATTTCGTGAAAAGTCATAAAGCATGTCCGTGTTTTGAAGAAAACATATGTTCCTTGCAACTAGTGCATGTCAGTAAAACAATGTATCTTGGTCATCGTAGATCTTCTTATGAGTCATGTGTACCATAGATTGAAGAAGACATTCAATGGAGAATATGAATATAAAAAACCACCAATATATATCAATGTCAAACAAGTATATGAACATGTGAAGAACATTAAATGTGAATTCAGTAAGCCTACGGCCGCGAAAATGTTAACAACAGTTGAAAAAAAATTCATCTCTTTTTAACGTACCATACTGGGAGACTTTAGAAGTTACACATGTATTGATGTGATGCATATAAAAAATGTAATAGTTTACTAGATACTCTTCTGAACATACATGGTAAAACTAAATATGGATATAATATCAGACTTGATCTAGTAAAATTTGGTATACGAGCAAAACTAGCACTAGAGGATAAAGAGAATAGTAAATGTTTACTATCAGCTTGTCACATATTGTCCAGAAAAGAGAAGTTAATTTTGTGTCAACATCTACATTGTGTGAAAGTGTCGTCGGTGTATATTCTTCAAATATTAGTAGTATGATTTTGATGAAAGATTTGAAACTACTTTGTTTGAAGTCTCACAATGAGAGACCGGAATTAGGTAGAGGGAACGAGTAGATGACAGAAGGAAGAAGAAAGTGGAAGAAATGAGAGTAATAGGTGGGACGTGAAAGGAAATGGGGGGTGGCGGGAAAAAAATGGAGGGAGCTAGGGGTGGTTAAGGCAGGTAGTTAGTGGGAGTTCATGGTATTTATGGGTTAATCTCAAGTTGGTAACAACGTCAAGAAATTGTGCTAACGGAGTGGTACTTCAAAAAAAAGTAATGGTCTCAATGAAATGGTTTGGGTTTTGCAACGACAAATTTATATAGTTATACAGAGATATAAAAACGAAAATATTGTGTTTTAAAGTGGAATCCAACCAATAAACGCACCCAAAAAAGTAATACTTGTTTATTATCTTCCTGGTTCAACCTCTACCTCTCTTTCAGAAGATAGAACCAGAACATTTTCATATCTAGATGGACCTTTGAAGAATTTCTGGAGACGTGTTCACTACTTAATTATCCATATGTTTCTTTAGATTCTGTGTACTCTGTCCAATAAGAGAACCACATAACCTTTTGGTCTTATTTACGTCTAAACCATGTACAATTCATTGACTCTGTTATTGACCATTAGAAACTGACGATTTGGAATGTATTGTCTATTTTTCAAAAAATTATAATTATCATGTTGTATTGCCTATTCTATTTGTAACTTCCTAATTGATCCCATCTTGTTGGAATATTTAGCTTTCTTTTTATTGGCAGAGGCAGTCCAAAAGAAGTGTGGTTGTCACTTTCCTTGTTTTCCCAAGGTTATATTAAACTCGAAAAAGGTTAGATCGGCAAATACACCTTTTTATTGCGAATGAATTCTGAAAATGGTTTGTTAAATGTCAAGTAACTTTTTAGAATATGATAAACATAAATATCTAAAAGTTGATATTTATTAAGAAAAATCAAACTTGCTAATAAAATCATTTGTTTTCATTTATTTCAATCTTGTTCGTGGAAGCAAACTCAGCCCCACACGCCACCAGGCACCAACTCAAAAAATCTGCAAAATAAAAGAAAATCTCAAGAAAGAAAAATTCGAAAAAAAGCAAAGACAAATCATAAGTGGACACAGCACACTAACACAGTATGTGTCGTCTGTAATCCGCGAGCATTCCAATCCCACTTCCACAGATTCCGTCCCACAAATATCCCAAACCAAGCCATAAAAAAAGATACGATTTCCATCGCTTTTCCCGGTTTCCTCCGTTGATCAAAAGTACCGCCTTTAAACCTCATCCATCATCGCCCAATCCCCACCGTCCATTCCCCCATATAAACCTCCAACCCCACCTCTCCCTTCTCCTCCATGGCTGCCGCCTCTGCTGCCGTAACTCCTCATCTCTCTCTTACCTCCTCCACCCGCCGGCTGGGCCCCACCCGCCATCTCCTCTCCTCCCACCTCTCCCGCCCCCTCCAAACCCTAAACCCCAAACCCCTCCTCTCCCTCCCCTTCCGACCCCTCCACGCCCTCCCCACCTCCTCCCCCTACGACGACCACGACTTCACCTCCGACAAGCCCCGCGAGGAGTGCGGCGTCTTCGGCATCGTCGGCGACCCGGATGCCGCCTATCTCTCCACCCTCGCCCTCCACGCGCTCCAGCACCGCGGCCAGGAGGGCGCCGGGATAGTCTCCCAGCACGAGGGGAAGCTCCGGTCGGTAACCGGCCTCGGCCTCGTGAACGAGGTCTTCTCCCCACCGTCCAAGCTCGAGAAGCTCGTCGGCTCCTCCGCCATCGGCCACGTGCGTTACTCCACCGCCGGTGCCTCCTCCATCCACAACGTCCAACCTTTCCTCGCCGGGTACCGCTTCGGCCACGTCGCCGTCGCGCATAATGGCAATCTCGTGAATTACCCCCAGCTCCGCGCCGACTTGGAGGATAAAGGGTCGATTTTTAACACCACGTCGGATACCGAGGTTGTGCTCCACCTTATCGCCACATCACGGTCCAGGCCGTTCTCGGCGAGGCTTGTGGAGGCTTGTGAGCAGCTTGAGGGTGCGTATTCGCTTGTGTTTTTGACTCATGATAATAAGTTGTTCGCCGTTCGGGACCCACATGGTTTCCGGCCGCTCGTCATGGGCCGGAGAAGGGCGACTGGCGCGATCGTGTTTGCTTCGGAGACCTGCGCGCTGGATTTGATTGAGGCGGATTACGAGCGGGAGGTTGAGCCCGGGGAAGTTGTCGTGGTTGATGCTGGGGAGGATCCCAATTCCCCGCCTTCTATCACGTCCATGTGCTTGATGCCACATAAGCCCCAGAAATCGTGCGTGTTCGAGCACGTTTACTTCGCCCTCCCCCACTCCGTTGTCTTTGGCCGAGAGGTTTATGCCTCCCGGTATAAGTTCGGGGAGTCCCTTGCGTCTGAATCCCCTGTCCCGGGTGCTGATTTTGTAATCCCTGTCCCGGATTCTGGCTTTTATGCCGCCCTTGGGTACTCGAAGAAGTCCGGCGTGCCGTTCCATCAGGGCTTCATTCGGTCCCATTACGTTGGACGCACCTTCATCCAGCCATCCCAGCAAATCCGTGATCTTGGTGTCCGGCTCAAGCTTGCTCCCGTGCGTGGAATCCTGAAAGGGAAAAGCGTGGTTGTAGTCGACGACTCCATTGTAAGAGGCACCACTAGTTCCAAGATTGTGCGCCTTATTCGTGATGCTGGAGCCAAAGAAGTGCACATGAGAATTGCCTGTCCACCGATCATTGGATCGTGCTACTACGGGGTCGACACGCCCAGTGAAAAGGAGCTGATATCGAACAGGATGGACATGGAGGGAGTGAGGGAATTCATTGGGTCGGATTCTCTTGCATTCTTGTCTCTCGATAGCTTGAAGGAATCGCTAGATGAAGACGCTCCCAATTACTGCGATGCCTGTTTTTCGAAGAATTACCCCGTCCCGCCGAGGGGAGAAGTGCCTCTCATGGTTGAATTGTGAAGTGTGGCTCTCAATGGATTTGGGCAAAGAATGGCAGAAATTTTTCTCTCTTCTGCAGTTGCTCGTGGTCTGTTGGCTATGGTCTGGTGAGTGATTTGGATTGCCTGCGTTGGTTATCTATATTTGGAACTTATGATGGAAGTCAGCTTCAATTATTTGTGTTTTTGCATTTGACCATTGCAATTTGTTTACATTTAGGCATTGTTTATCGGTATTTAAAATAAGCTAATGAGTTTTAACAAAGACGTACTCCTTATCATATTAATATAAGTTCTCTGCTTTTAGCATTTAAAATGCAACTCAGAACATTTTCAATGTTGCAATTGTTAACGTTTCCAGATGTGTTGGTTGGTGGTCTCTTTGAATTTGAAAGAAAATGCAGACAAGTCATTATTTTCTTCTAGGTTGGCCTTTGTTTGTTTTTAAAACTGGTAAGTGGTTATGTAGTGGAGCTCTGGTTTAATTCTGAAAGCTGTTTTATGTTCTAGAACCTAAACAACTTCAACAACGTCAGTAATGCCTTAGTTTTGAAATTGTTGGATTGCTTTTACTTCGTGTTTCTTCCAGTATCGACCATGAAACTTCCACCGATACCAACGTCTTTGATGTTATATCCAGATTCTTGGTTGGAAATGTGTGTTAATTCAGCTCGACGGTTCTTTACTTAACTCGGCTTGGAAGTATATGTGTTTATTAAGAAAGTGATTGTGTATAACTTGATTTTCCATGATGTCACTATTACGTTGAGTTGACTGTAAGATCCGCCACTAACAAGGACAGATGAAATGTTATTTGTCAAACTTTATGCGATTGATTGGAAGGGAAATAGACAATATTTAGGTAATAAATGTGATGTGATTTTCAAAGTTAACTACTACGTGATTACTGTAAGATGTCTAAAACTAAAGTTCCTAACTTTGAAAACTAAATTAAAAATGTGTACTTAGAACACAAATAGCTCTCTGAACTCTTTATCTGAGACGTCAGTTTTTTTTTCTGTCACGTCAGCTTACCCAAAAAATCATCTTACCCATGCCGGAGCTACCCCACCCACCTTATACTCTCTTTCCTCCACATCATTTCTTAAT
Source organism: Triglochin maritima (assembly GCA_963682175.1). Lineage (NCBI taxonomy): Eukaryota > Viridiplantae > Streptophyta > Magnoliopsida > Alismatales > Juncaginaceae > Triglochin > Triglochin maritima. Next base: position 6,381,221 of record OY821775.1, read on the forward strand.
TAAACAATTTTAATTCACACACAACATTTAAAAAATTACATTTTATATAAATCTAATTCTAATTACATTATAATTCTAATTCACGATATAATTATTATTACTATTAATTAATTAACAATAATAATTATTCATTAATAATATTAATCACTATTAAACCACAAAAAAATGAATATTTGAAATTTGAAACGCGCGTGAATGCACAGTATACACGTGAATGTACAGTATACGCGTGCGTGAAAAGTAATCCGCGTGATTGCACAGTATAGGCGTGAAAGTAGTATGCGTGAATATACAGTATACGCGTGCGTGAAAAGTAATCCGCGTGATTGCACAGTATAGGCGTGAAAAGTAGTATGCGTGAATATACAGTATACGCGTGCGTGAAAAGTAATCCGCGTGACTGCACAGTGTAATTTTTTTTCCTATATATACCTTACACAAAACCCAACTTACATCCCATATCTCTTCCACAAAACACAACGTTGCAATGTCTTCTCCGGATTACAACCGTTCCCCCCTCGTCCACAATCAAATCCGCGTCCACGTTATCCACAAGGATACTCCTCACGTCCATTTTACCAACAATCATTCCAACAACCAGACTTCTCCCACTACGCACCACAATTCCCACCACCAGATCAAAACTCATCACTCCCACAATTTTCCCACTACGCACAACCATATCAAAACTCACCATTCCCACAATTCTCTCAATATGCGCCACCATTCCCACATAATCAACCGCAATTCCAGATGTTTGACCGACACATGTCTCAACAAAGTAGTTCGAGTATGGCAGACACTGAAGAAGAGGGTCACAGCGACGATGAGTTCCCACCACGACACACCGTCACACCACCATCCCCACCTCCACAGCGACGCCGCCGCAAGCAAGTCCAAACTGCCAAAGCCAATCCGAAGATGTGGACCACAACTGAGGATGAGAGACTTGTCTCTGCATATATGGAAACTAGTTGCGATGCGGTGACAGGGATAAACCAGAAGTCTACTCCATTGTGGGCTAGAGTGAAACGTGTGGACGACATCTCCGTGGAAGACACAGGCCTCCCCGAGAGGAATGCGGAGTCCTTAAAAGGACGATGGAGAAGAATTGTACCTGCTGTGAACAAGTGGGTTGGGTGCTTCGATCAGGCATTCCGACGGAAAAAGAGCGGCCAGAATGACGACGATGTTGTACGACAAGCGCACGTGATCTACGAGCGAACTCATGGGCCTAAATTTCTTTATTTTGATGCTTGGGTTATGTTGCGTAGGTACCCAAAATGGGAGTCTGTGATATCCGGAGCTAATGTCGTGGTGTTGACTGGGAGTCCCCGGAGTTGCACGATGAAAATAGTCCCCAGTCAGGAAGCCTTGGGAAAAGAAAGAGCACGGATGACTCCAGGACGCAATCACCCTCGGATGCAGAAGAGCTGATGCCGGGGTCGTCTACATGCCCAGAAGGTGTGAAGAAGGTCAAGAAAAATGCTAAGAGTGCATTACGCCCCGAAGGCGACACCGATGTTAGAGAACTTGCACAACAGCTTCGATACACCACCCAAGTCAGAGAAGATGGTTTCTCCAAGCAGGAGGAGTTAGCGGAAAGGAATTTCCTAAGGCATTTAATAAAAAATAAGTTAGACATGCTTCACTCTCTGATGAGGAAGGACAATCCGACGGAGAATGATCAAAAAGTAATCGATAAACTTCTCGGCTGGGCAGAAGAGAATGAGTACGTGTAGTTTGTTGTAGTCCGTATTTCATATGGTTTGTATTTCCCTTAGTTTGTATTTCGTGTTGTTGTAGTCCGTATGGTTTGTATTTCGTATGGTTTGTATTTTCCTTTAACATATGTTTCGTGTGGTTGATTGTAGTTCGTATTTCGGTATTATTAATGTATTGTTCTCATGGTATTGTCGTATTAAACTATTAATATATATTCTATTTAACTTTATTTTTTTAATTTTTACTATTAAACCACCTCGACAGTTCGTTCGGACGTCTCGCTCACCGGGTTGTGGAAAATTTTGAATCTTCATCACTTGCAAAAATTTTGAACCCCACATTAAAAACAAATACTCAATCCATTAATAACAAAACATCCACTAAATAATTAAAAAAAATTAAAAAAATCGACGAATGGAAGGGGGGCACATGCCCCCCACCCGAGGGCGCCCACCCAGTTAACGGGGGTGCACCTGGGCGGGGCACCCCCGTTAAGGATGCCCTTAATATGTTTTTTCCTTTCCCAAGTTTGAAGGCATGATATCCAAAACTACTATCCAAATACAAATAATTGATGTGACCTCAATGTCAAATCAATTTTCAAATTGATCGTTGAATTAAATGTCCACTTCAACGGACAAAATAGGACGAAGACATCTTGTCGAACATGGACGTATATAATCTTCACAACCGAGCGTGAACGGTCAACCGAGAGAAAATATCTTGGGATATTTTCGGTAGACCGAAGGTGACACGGTCGTCCGATGAATGTTCGCCAGGAGAAATTTTGGTGGGTCAACGGTCGACCGGAGCAAGACGCAGATCGTCCGAATTTTTCCAGAGAATTTTTCTCATGCATATTCGGTTGACCGTCTAGCTCACGGTCCACCGAACATGTGTTAAAACCGAATGGTTCGGTTAACCGAGAAGAATTCTCGGTCAACCGAAAAACACGATTTTTGCCTGAATTATTAAGAGAATAATTAGAAAATAGGTTGGATTAATTCCATATTTAATCAAACATTTTTTAGGATGCTTATGTGGCAATTTGATATTAATTTTAGGAGAGAATAAGCAAGAGATCATGACTAAAGAATAGTTCTTGATAAGAATATTTTGGAGCCTATAAAAGGACCCTTCATCCTACTTGTTTATGTTAATGCAAAAATTCATTCTCTCATTAATCTCTCACTTAATCACCACGAAAATCTCTTAATAGTTTTAAGTTTTTGGAGATAGAAATCTCAGGAGCTTAAACAAGGGTTATTAGCTAGATTCTAAGTCTAATTAGAGATTGATTGACTAGCTCATTTCTCTCTAATATTGTTTAGAGTTTGGTGAACACTTGGAGGTGAATCAGTGAGCGATTCGACGAGCAACGGAACTCCGGATTTTCTGAAATGTTTTAGAGAACATTTGGGTATGATCCTCTATTCTTTGTTTATTTTAATATGTATAGGAATGCATGATATTAGAATAAACAAATACACGTCCGTAAAATCAATGAAAATATGAAACCGATCTTGTATGTTGTATTAATTTTTTAAAAATGTATACATACATGGGGACACGAAATCCTATAGTTGTATCAGAGCATTTAGTTCATATTTTCAATGATTAGACTATATAATTTATTTTAGTTTACCATCTGCAATCGAAACAATTCATGTTCTATGTCTTTTTCGAGTTTTCCGGTAGTTTTGTTGATTTAATTCTAATTGATGTTTTTGATAGTTTTAAATGTTTTGAAACACATCATGTGAATGTTAGAATTAAAATTTAGAATTATGTCTAATATATAAAATTTTCGTTTTTTTAATTAAAGGATTATTTTATAAGGAATCGACAAAACGAAAAAATGCATATGTTTATCTTTCCGTAAAAATTTTATTGTTGGAAATTGGAAATTGGGAATAGTGGGAGATATGAGGTTGTCTATTGTTGTGCCATGAATAGATGTAAGAGGTGCGATTCACCCTTAGTGGACACCGAGTATATTTGTTTGTGAATACAATGGATAAACGTATCTCGTAACAAATGAAAAAAGTTTTCTTAACAAGACCCGGAGCCCTAGCTCGGTTATGAGAAAGAGAGTTTTTCTTACGAGGATTGGTCAAATTCCCTCTTAATTAAAACGACAAGAGTCATAAGAGTTTGAAAATGCAAATGTTGTGATATTTCGAAATGGTTATGATTAGAAAAATGTTTTTATATCTTGATTTTATAATATATCTGATAACCATTAGCTAGTATAAATTATAATTGATAGGATCTTGAGTTGTGTAGTTTGTTTCTGAAACTCAATTTCAGTGTCAAGACCCTTAACATTGAATGCAACAACTAGGGGAGAGCATGAACCGGTCCGGTCCGGTTTTTTGGACCAGACCGGACCGATCGATCCGGACCGAATCCAATCGTTCCAGGTTTCGGTCCGGACCCGAGGGCAAGTTCGGTTTTTGGTCCTGTCCGGTCCGAAGTCGGTCCAAAATCCTAATTTCCCCCTCAAAAATTCGGATCGGTCCGGTTTTCGATCCGGACCCCAGAGAGCATCCGTGTCCGGACCATTGCTCAACCCTAGCTTAATTGTTTGCTGACATTCATATTTTTGTGTTTATAAAATTTTAGGTGTTGTTTGTTTAACGTGTATTTGGTTTCTTTTGAGAAGAATTTTGTGATCTATATTGCAATCTACGTAAATCAATTTTCATGTTACATTTGAATTAATATCTCCGCTCAATCCCACGAGCTCCGCCTACGTCTTTACTAACCACTCCTCGTTCCGGGCTGGGAGAGAACGTCTTTACGACACAAACTCGCGAACAATCCTCGCCGACCTCGATTTCTTCCTCTCACAATCCGAGAGGGTTGCTTCGGACTTTCACCGAAACATTTACTTCTTTAACAACAATTGTGAGTGGATCAAACACTCTATCACTTGAGAACACTTTGAGTATGAATAGGATTTCATAACTAAAGTGCCTTTTGGCTTTAATCACTCATCAAGCAATTTCATATGGTTCCACAGACCCATGGACTCAAAACGCATTTTGCCTTTTGGCTTGGTATGAGGGTATGTTGAATGGATCAGCTGTGTTGTTGTTTGTGTCTCACCCATAATAAATTTATTTTGCCTTCGTCGGTGGTTGAGTCAGCCGTAGTGATTTGATTCCACCTTCCAGAATGAAGACATATCATTATTGCGACCTCCTATCGTCGGGATCACTTATGAAACTCGCATCCGAATATCCCTCGGCTATGAGTTCTCTTTGTCCTCAATAAACAAGAAACTTATCTTTGGTCCGGTTAAGGTACCTCAGAATATTCTTGATCGCAGTCCAATGCTCAGGACTTGCGTTGGATTGGTGACGACTTGTCACGCTTAGAGCATACGAGACATCGGGTCTCGTGCAAGTCATCGCGTACATGATCAATCTTATTGCTGAAGCATAATGAATATCTTTCATGTACTCCAAGTCTTTACGTGATTCAGCACGTTGAGACTTCTTGAGTTGCACACCCATACTCATTGGCACATTGCCCTTTTTGGAGTTGTTCATACTGAACATTTCCAAGACCTTGTCAATGTATGTACGTTGACTTAGGCCAATGAATCTACGAGATCTATCTCTATATATCTTGATTCACAATATGTATTGAGTCTAACCTGTGTCTTTCATTGAAAATGCAGATTTCAACGAATTTCTCGTTTGCTCAAGCAAAGGTATATGATTTCCCACGAGGAGTATGTCATCGACATATAAGATCAAGAATTCGATCTGGTCCGGGTTCGGTCCGGACCGAATCTGAACGGTCCGGTCTTCGATCCGGACCCCGGAGAGCATCCGGGCCCAGTCCGGTTTGGGTTCGGTCCGGTCCGGACCGATGCTCAGCTCTATCAATAACCTCTTTTTCGTTTTCTCCATGTTATAGTTTAGAGTCGTATGCAGCAAGGGCATTCCACTCTTATTTGTTTATTAATTTTTGTAGCTCGCAATTTTCCGATATTCCTCATGCTTCGCTTCGTTCTTTGCAGAGATTGTTGTCACCCCCGTACAAGATCGAGCATAAGAGTGGTACAACATAAGTTATAGGTTTACACTGTACCAAACATTTGATTAGGTATATATTTAGGCAAGCTGCTAGATAATGTGATTATACACATGTAATATTTGGTGTTTGGGGATACAGTTTGTTATGTTTAAGTTCCAATATGTCACCATATTCCAACTCTGTACTTGCATATTTAGGCTATGTTGCAATGATTTACCTATGGTACAACTAAATAAGATCTGCTTTGTCGATCGATAAAATCTAACCACCTAAATATATTCAAAAAATACCAAGATATAGTTGATAAGTTTGTTGTACCAAATATTTGTAAGGAAGATATAAATGGTATAAAGTTGCTTATCAATTTCTTTCGATTGATATCAAAGTTGTAAAGTTTTGTTTTGATTCTGGAATTTTTATGTCTTTTGTTGTTTGTAAGGGTTAAGTTGGTGACCTTTTGTGATTCTTGAGTTTCATACGTTGAGAACTTAAGATGTCTCGTGAGCTTTCGATTTTGTGTTTTATTTTTGGTGCCTTTGACATACATACTTGATTTTTCACTTCGCGTGCACTTTTTTGTGCGGTTCGGTTTAAAGTTAATTTGTTTTTTTAATTGTAAGGTTTTTTTTTGAGTTATGGTCATCAAATCACGTTTAGATGTGTAATGAGCTTACAATTCTGTGTTGCTTGATTGTTTAGTGACATTCGTATTTTTGTGTTTATAAAATTTTAGGTGTTGTTTGTTTAACGTGTATTTGGTTTGTTTCTAGAAGAAGTTTGGTGATCTATATTGCAATCTACGTAAATCAATTTTCACGTTACATTTGAATAAATATCTCCGCTCGATCCGACGAGCTCCGCCTACGTCTTTACTAACCACTCCCAGTTCCGGGTCGAGAGAGAACATCTTTACAACACAAACTCGTGAACAATCCTCGCCGACCACTATTTTCTTCCTCTCACAATCCGAGAGGGTTGCTTCAGGATTTCACCGAAACATTTACTTCTTTAACAACAATTGTGAGTGGATCAAACACTCTATCACTTGAGCACACTTTGAGTATGAATAAGATTTCATAACTAAAGTGCAGAAGTGTAAGCTTTTGAGTGTAAGATTTGGGTTTCTTGAGATGAGAGGATTCTCTCTAATTATCTGTATTCGGTAGACCGTCGTTACGACATCGTTCGACTGGTGACAAAATACATTTTAGGGGTATTTAACAAAATGAGAATACGACCGTTGGAGAATACGACAAGTATAACGGTCGTCTGGAAAATACGGGACAAATGGTCGACCGAAAAGGTAAAATTGGTCGACCGGTGGAGCTGGGTGAAAATCACTATTTGGGTAACAGTTAACTGGTAGAACAGTCGAACGGAAAACTCGTTTCGGTCAACCGTTCTGCACAGACAGAGAGAGGTTTAGTTAAGTGATTTTCCTAGTAAAGTTTGGGTGATCTATTGAAGTCATAATGAAGTGAAATTTTGTGTGCGACTTCTATAATGAACATAATGTGTAAGTGAATAAGTTTTAACTCTCGTATGGTCAAATTCACATAAATTCCTAAGACTTAAATAAAAGGTAAATTACATGTCTTCAATTAGCTTGATTACATGTATTGGCTTCATTTCATTCTTCCTTGAGTCTTGATCACCTGTAGATGTTAGCATAATACAATATATGTTACATACATAGTTGTGTTACACTACATTTGATTGTAATTAAGATTATGTTAGTTAATCATCAAAACACGGATTTAGGCCAAAACACCAACAAGGAGGAGACGACGACAACGAGGGGGCAACAAAGTAGGAGATCACGACGAGTCGAAGAGGAGGAGGTTGCGGCGAGGAAGCAGCGACACGCGACAGTGTGGTGGTGCCTGGTGAGGAGTTGCAGCGGGGAGGGTTTGAGATTACGGTTGAACAAAAGTGAAGGGGGGAGCTCGAATCGGGCCTCGTAAAACGATTCACAAACGACAGTTATTAAGTTCGTATCCGTTGGTGAAGCAAAACATACAAAGTTCGTAACGGTCATTTTTTGAAATAAGTTTCAACGGATGATATCCGTCAGTGAATCTTAAAAAATATACACCGACAAACATATCTCTCGGTGTAGGGTAACACATAACCATTGGTGATTGTTTTTGCACGAAAAAATTCATTGTACTATGAATTTTTTTTATCTAAAACATACGTCGATGTTACGTATCCGTCTGTGTAACGGTCTAGTCCGACAAATACTACCGTAATATTAAACGACACCCCCGATCAGTCGGATTTTTCCAGTAATCAAAATTTAACTTTTTTAGAGAGTGATGACATCGATACATCTTCTCAACACTGAGTATGAACCATCGACGGATATGACTTCTTTTGAGCCGTAGTTGGCATACGTATGTTATTTTATATATACTTCTATAACTTATAACTTGATATATGAATTAGACTTGAACGTGATATATGACTAATAATTTATAAATTCGCCTTATAAACTTAGACGTGTTGAGATTTAGATGAATCAGTGGATCCACGAGAATACGCACATTGGGCCGAAGATTCAAGTACTCTGAACTTCATTTTAACTGCTTCTGACACTTTTGCTTAAACTTGTATTTCCATATCATCATGTTTATGAAAGCAGTTAAGTTTTATTTGGTACATTAGGTGCACTGATGGACTCATGTGGTTGTCAACATTCAATCATACCCAATTTATTCTCTTTCTAGCCCCCACAAAAATAATTAAGCTATCTTTCCGTTATTAGACAAAACTAATGTAAAAATACAGTACGTTGTTTTACTTCGGTAATCAGAATAAACGGACAAAACAAACGCAAGGCTAACAGTGCAGATACAGATTGAAATTAGAAAACTTAGTACATGAAACCTTCCAGCCCAATTAAGAACATCTCTCATCAAATCTTAAAGGCCAAGGCCCAATAAATTTAATATTTACAAAATTTGAGGTAATAATTTAGAAATTAAACACAATTCATAAGAATGTTAGTAACTAAGAATAATAAGAACATATTATACTAAATAATAGTAACATAGGTGTGCATTAAGAATATTAATTACAGTTTTGATTTCCTAAATAAATTAGTAACACTGAGAATGAATTGAAAATTTAAGAACTGTGAAGTGGTATATGTTTTTATTAGGCATAAAGAAACTAAGTTATGTTACCCTGCATGTCGTAAGCCAAAGCAATTCTCTGTTAACAAATTTGCATAGATGAAAAATAAAAAAACAGAGAGAGAAATGTCAATGACTATGGTTATTTTACAGGAAACTTGACAACTAGAGAACTTTTGCACTTAGTGTCTTGGAACAAGGCAGCCAAAGAAATAAGTGGGCACTGACATCACATTAGCCCCAGGACAGGAGGTGTTAGTGCGGTATCCAATTGAATAATTTGATCCTTCACAAGTTGCTTCATGTCCTGAAAAGTTTGTTGTAAGACCACAAAAGTAACGTAAATAAACTTTCGAAAAAAAAGTGACATTAACACAAAAACATCAAACCAAGGTAAAATATCACGAATATGTATGGCTAATGATTGCCTGAATAGAATCACAGATGCGAGAGTTTTTGATGATCAACCCCGTCAACAACTGGAAAGAGAGAAAGAACACAAATAGAAGGTGAGGATAACAATGAACAAAGAAACGACTATTTCTTGTAATAACTAACAAGAAAGTTCGGCATGACAAAGTTACCAGCAGAGCATAGACAGACAAGAATTTATCAAAAAGGGAGTATGATGCTCCACAGTAAATTTCTTTCTCAGCGATCCAGATATCATAGAGCTGGGTAACAAAGGGAAGAGGAGGATGTCAGTCATGGGCCAATAATCAAACAAGCACAGAAATCATTTACCGTGTAAAAAAAATTACAATTAAGTAAATGCAAGCTCGGTACAGAATAAGTACAGACTTCAGTAATGAGGGTTCACTCACACGAAGAGTGTGACTTTCATCAATCAATTGGCATAGCATTTTTTTAACTTGCTTGCTTTTGGAAGAAAAAACCACCTCATCACCATCCAGCTCCATACGTCTTCTCTCCATGTCATTCTGATAGTAAATCACAAGGTTAAATTGTACGTATAATTCATGATAATTAATGTGTTGTCTATGTTCTTAACTTCTTTCAGCTGGCACGTTGTAAAGGGAATTACCAGAATACATTTGAACACAACTGGATTCTGAAAAAAATTCTTGTTCTCCATCACCAACATAAGTGCCATTGGCAATTCATGTGCGCGCCAGTCGTCCATTGTCATAGACTCTGAAGTCAAACCCTGTTGCTCTAGTGTTTCTTCTTGAAGTCCGGCGGTATACGTAAGCTCAAACAATGCCGCATCTGACATAAAACTACTAAAATCCATACTTCCACTATAAACATCATAATCATCTGGAACATGAGATTCTGGTGAAACGAGAATCTGCTTCAGGTTACTCAATTCCTTTTCCACTCTCTCGTACATCTCTTCATGCCCCTGCGATGCTATTGGTGAATACAGAGGAAGAAAGACTTATTAGTGAATACATGAAAACAAAGATTTGTTTACAACAGATTATATTTTGTTAACATTGAAAGTGGTTACATTTAATTACACAATTGAATAATCAACAGCACTACCTAAAGTCACCAAAAAAATTAGCAAAAGGGCAATAACATCGAGTTGTTTTTTATCAACATAATAAGAACTTAATTCCTAGTCCTAGGTGAAAGGGAGAATAATAAATAACAAAAGCAACACAGGAAAATGAATAATCAACAGCACTACCTAAAGTCACCAAAAAATTTAGCAAAAGGGCAATAACATCGAGTTTTTTTTATCAACATAATAAGAACTTAATTCCTAGTCCTACGTAAAAGGGAGAATAATAAATAACAAAAGCAACACAGGAATACACGCCAAAAGCCGTGGATTAACTTTAAGGAACCAAAAGAAGAGGTAGTTTAAACCTTTTACAGCAAACAGCCATGAGAGTTTACAACATTACCACCTAAGGGTAAGGAAGATGATATAACATCAATTCAAGTACACAGATCGTCATAATGAATTTGTAGGAGATACAACATACAAGGTCGTGCATTAAGAAATCAAACAAAGTCAATGAAGAATAATAACAAAACTAGCATATGCAAATCACTTATGAAGGCCAAGATTAACATAGCATCCTAGGATGGCTCACGTCACAAGAAAAGCAACCACATAGCTACGGGACACCACATTGGAGGGGCAACACAAATAAAAAGAATATTCAGTGATTGTCTATATATGCAACCTCAGATGAATTCAAAAGTTGTGACTCAAACAGAAACTTTAAACCTTTCAGCAGTCAACAGACGTGAGGGGACAACATGCTTACACCAATTTTCTTTCAGTCTGGTGGGTACCCTCAACCATGAATGAGCACTACAAAGATCATAACGTCTTTAACATACAGTTTTTCTCTTTTGAGAAAATGAAATTCTTGAACACCATATCCAACAAATAACTATAACTATCATAACATATAACATGTATCATTTACGGGTGAAGATCACCCTTTTAAGTACTTGGTTGACTATTACTCTATTAACACATTCTTTTATTGAAACAAAAATACTTTTATCGACACGCGCTCTAAAGTGTTCATTTGTCAATATGTGTCCAATTGCTTCTCCAACACTGGAATACATAACCATCAACGGCCAGTTTACTCGGTAGAAACTTTTGTTACTTCATGTTGGGGAGATCGAGCCATAAACAAAATAACAAGCAACAACTTACGTGTACTTGGAGGTGATAGTGGGGTATCCATTTCAGCAATTTTTTCCTTTACCCATTGTTTCATGCCCTACAAAGTTTGTCATAGATAGAAGTAAAATAATTAGTAAAAAGCAGGAAAGCAAACATGAAAAAAATTGTGCAAGCACGTCGAGGATGATTGCCTGGATAGAATCACAAACGACAGAGCTCTTGACGAGCAACTCCATAGCCAACTAGAAAGGGAGATGGCACACGAAAAAGGCACGGTAAAATATTAACAATAAACATAAAATGAACGCTTAATATAACAAGTGCACCGGAATTACCACTAGAGCACAAACAGATGAGACTCTATCGAGATGGGAGTATAGTCCTAGACTGAAAATTTGCATCTCACGGATCGACATATTGTAGAGCTGGGTAACAGAGGGAAAGAAGATGTCATGTTCAAAATCGTAGGAACTTATTTCCACGTCAATAATATGAATGATCGTAAACAATATGGAGATCATGTTGTTTGTAAGAATACCACAACATAATCACTGACTCACTGTGAAGAATAAGCACAAACTTGAATAATAAAGGCTCACTCACACAACATTTGTGACTTTTTTCAATCAATTCGTATAGGAACTGTTTAACTTGCTCGTTTTTAGAAGAACGGACCACCTCATCATCATCATCATCCTTTTGCTCTTTACTTTTCATCTCCATGGCATCCTGAAAGCAAACCACAACCTCAGAAATGGTACTTAAATTTTGTAAAACTAATTGCTTTACATGCAGATTTTGATCTTTCGGTGGAACTTGGTAAAGTGAATTACCACGTGACATTTTAGTCGATCCGGATGAATCCATGTAAATTTTAACTTCATCACAAACAAAAGTGCCATTGGCAATTCATATTTGCGCCAATCGTCTATTGTCATGGTATTTAGCGTGCGACCCTGATCTTCTAGTGCCTTTTTTTGACGTCTCATGGTGTACGAGAGCTCGAATAATGCCATAATTGAAAAATGAAGAGAATAAGCCCTTAGTGACCAATAGTGATCTTCATTTCGATCTGGAATATGAAACTGCGGTGCTGCAAGAATCTCCCTCAGCTCTCTCAATTCATTTTCGAAGCTCTCCAATATCTCTTCTGGCTCCATATCTACTATTGGTGAATCTGCCAGCAAGTGAGAGTGGACGTTAATCAGTGAAAAGATGAAAAACAAGTTTTGTTTAGAAAATGCGATAATTAGTTCCACCAACAAAAAACCCTGAGAAACGGTGGCGGAGATATGTGGATGATTAACGAACTAAACCTAAACCAAAAAACTAAGATTACCTCCAATGAATGATGAGCTAAGACCGTCCGGGTGATCTGATTCCGCTAGATCAGGGTGAAAATCATCGTCGTCTGGGTTGGCGTAAGACATTCCCGAGCCACAACTACCTACAGTCACAAAAACCAAAAAAAAAACAACGAACAATTACCTAATGGTAGTTTACCTCCGTATGTGAAGAGACATGTTATATGACATTCACTGAAGTTGGCGTTTCGTCCCTAATTTTAGTTTAATATATAAATTCCAGTAATTAACCGATGTTTCGATTTAATAAAGAGTCTTAATGCAAAAGGAAAGTTTTAACTTCATATCATATGGTGCTTAATTGTGGTTTGAGTTGGAGTAATCCCTTGCTCAGTTGGTGGAGATAGCAGTCAATAAGCGTCTGGTAAGTACAAAAAATAAGCAAAGAAGCCACAGTTGATGTTTTTTTTTAAAGACCTATGATCTATCCTTTTTAAATTTGAATAACTCACCTTATAACAAATAACAACCAATTTCTTGCTGGCAAGTGCCAAACTACGTAAATTGTAGTTTCATACTTGATATTATTTGTCTATCTTACGAAAGGGAAGATAGTGTTTTATATACTCTTTTTACTTCAAATCTTTTCGTTGCTCGTCAATAATTCTAATTAATTATGACAACCCTAAAAACAAATGAACTTACTTATGAATTTCTTTGTATGTCTTCTTAATTTGATCACCCACGTAGGAAAATACCACACTACAAAAGTTGAAGAGAATCCAGTTATCGCTTTTGGGAATCTTGGGAACCAAGATGATTTTTATCATTGCTGAAAAAATCTTGAAGTTCTAAGACGTGGAAGCCAATGAAAGCTTTGATAAATTGTTAGATCGATTTGTTAAAAGGCATGGATTAAGGCAAACAACGATCCACTTTTATGATGTTACCTTACAGGCGTTCAGGTTTCAAAAGGCGTTCATCTTGAGATCTTTGTTTTTAATGTTATTTGATCATATATTCTAAAAATAAAAAAATATAAGCACACTCTCAATATCTTATTTCTATTGTCAATTATATTTTTCAACTTAATTTCATCCTATCTTTACAAATTGTATTTACATTTCTGCTGCTTCAAGTGCTCCACAGTTGGTTTTATAGCTTGGAAAGACCAAAGATGACGAGAGAAATTAAGAATGCTTGCTTGGAGGTCGAGACAAGAAGATTAATATCGTTGGAGGAATCTTTTTTTTGGGGTGGGGGGGGGGGGGGGCAATCTCTCTGAAATTTCTTAGTCGTATTTACATAATACGTTTCAAATATGTATTTTCGTAGAAGTTCATAGAAGATTTTCAATCATCACATTCTCATTTTCTGGGTTATTTTGGTCATATTCAGTTCGTGAAGACTAAGTTATACATTTGTGATAAGATAAATGTTCAAAATATTTTGAACTTAAACATATGTAGATCAAAGAAAACATATTAAACAAGATTTAAAATATCTTACCCTGCAAGGCATGGGTTATATGCTAGTTTATTACAGAGAGGAAATTTACCTTCACATTCCGATTCATAGGAGTAGGCGTCGTCTGAATAGTCATCGTGAATCTCTGGGTGGGAACTACCGGGAGAGGACATCGCTCGTGGAGACTGAATTTCAGAAGAATTTCGGTTCTGAATTTCGCCACCATAACTAAATCAGACAAGGTACTCAAACACATCTGCCATTTTAGATACCACACAACTAAAAACTTAATATTTCTTAAGTGTACACGCATGTAATCTGGTCTAGCAGTTGTGCTGTTGTGCATTCTCCATAGGAATAACAATAATCTTAATGGATGGATAATAATTGTTATTACTGTTACTTTGGAAATCATGCTAAACTAATATATTTCGTTTTGTTGCATTTGCATAAGTAATGGATCTTGAGTCAAACTTAACATTATCTAAACTTGACATTATCCTCTCTCTCAGATCTCAATAGCAACCCTCCCAAATTAGGGTTTCTCATCTGCTGATTACCAATCGACACTGCTTTCCAAAATAAAGGATCTCAACAGCAACCCTCCCAAAATAATTGGAGTACATTTGAAGTACTAAGTCTCAGATTAATCCAACAAAATCAGACATAAATCCAGATAAATCCAACAAAATCAGACACTACTATTGCTAACCATGGAGATAATATGGATTGAGCATGAGGTAAAATTCCAACAAAATCATACATGTAGTACCACAAATTCAGACGTAAATCCAACAAAATCAGACATAAAAAGCATACAAAATCAAACATAAATCCAACAAAATCATGCATCACAAACCCTAATCCCGTCAGAAACCAAAATCGGACATGAATCCAACAAAAATCAAAGTGAACCCCCAAGCTCGTCGGAGAAGAAACCCCTACCAGAGATTAGGGTTTCCGCTGTAGAAGATGTGGTGGTCGTCGGAGCTGTCGCCGCAGAGTAACGGACCCCAAACTCCGTCTGAGATGTCGCCGGACTGGAGGGTGAGGATGCCTTTCGTTCCTGGACCGAGGAGTAAAATCGCGAGGGTGGAGGGGGTGGATTCCGTTCGTTTCGGAAGGGGAGAGGTAAGAAAACGGAGGTGGATTTTGCTTTTATACCGGGAAACCAAGGAAAAGTTATCCTGTTTCTCTTGTGTGCACAAACAGGTAGAAATTATTGGTCGAAAAGGAAAATATTTTCCTTTCTTTAACCCCCCTACGAATCCAACTCCACGACCCCCTCGGGAGGGAAGGAATTGAACTCGGTTGGGCAAATTTGAACTTGGTTCGGTCGAACGATAAAGGTGCGGTCGACCGGATTAGGCTAAAATTTAGGTACACTTAAGTTATCGGTCGAACACCGAATAGGGTTCGGTCAACCGAAAACTAACAGTCTTTTCGGAGTTGACAAACATGATCATATTCAATCGACCGAAACAAGGTACACGGTCGACCGAAATTCAACACGCATTCTGGGTTTGTCGAGACGTCTTAGTCTGGTCTACCGAACAAGGTCCTCGGTCGACCGAAAGTCAATTTGTATTTTGGGGTATTTGGAAATAATACGACTGTTGGTATTAAGATTTAAGCATTGAATTTTGGATGTCTTGTAATGAAGTTGCTCCTTCTAAATTGTGCACTTCATTACACTAAGAAAATGATATTCATTAAGCTCCCCTATCAATATGAATATGATTTTTCGATTAAGTTCAATTCTATTTCTCCCATTTTTAAGCATCAAACAAATATATTAACAATAGGCATGTGATGTTTTAATTCCCTTTTTTATATCCATTTACAAATTTGACACTTAGGCAATGGATGTGATTCAAATTTTAAGATATGCAATGAATCAATCTAAATGATATGTCAATAAGCATATAAAAACCTAGACTATAACCAATTGATTCAAGAAATTTAGAGGATAAGAAATTATACCCACTTTGAAGCTTGAATTGGTTCCAATCTCCATTCAGTGATGCAACCGGCGTTGAATTGGACTCTCAAGCGTGCCCGGTCACCACCGATCTCCTCCTCAAGCACCTACAAGTGTAGATTTAGGTACCCAAACAACTTTAGGTCCTTGAATGTTAGCTTTGGGAATCCAAACCATTTTGGTTTTAGGAGCTCACACACTTGAAGAACTATGCTTAACAAATCAATGCTTGTCATTTAGTGTAGTATGAGATACATGGTTTTTCAATTTGGCATTGTATCCTAAACCATATTTATCTAGTGATTGTCTTTGACTACCTAAAAGCATGTCAAGCATCTTGGTTCCATTAGTGATTTTTTCTAAATCTTTTCTTAATTGCACGTTGCAAGCTTGAAGATCTAGTTGTTCACTATCAATGGGTGTTGTTTTTAAACTTTCAAGAGTTGATGCATTAGTTTCAAGTTTAGCAAGCACCTCGTTTTTCTCATGCATGATTGATTCAATTTGGCTTTGGAGATCATTTATCAATTTCTAGCATTCTTATTTTTGTCACAAATGATTTCATATTGTTTAACTAAGTCGTTAAATGCATTTTGGAGCTCATCGTGTGTATAAGTTTCTTCATTACCACTAGAATGTGAGTTATCACTATAATAAGACTTAGTTGAGCATGATCTAATAGAATAAGAGTTAGAGTCTACCTCACTTTGATCATCTTCAATAGCCATGAAGCATGAGTGGGCAATCTCTCTTCTACTTTGCAAGGAAGATGATAATGATGAAGAGTCGTCTCATGTAGCCTTGTGAGCTTCCTCCTTCATTTCTCTTCTCTTGTTCTTCTCCTTTTCTCTTCTCCTCTCCCTTCTCTCCTTTTTCTTCTCCCATTCTCTTCTCTCATTTTCGCTCTCATCCTTCTCCTTTTCTTTTTCTCTTTTCTCACTTCTTCTACCTCTTCTTTCATTCTTTTCTCCCTTATTCTTCTTGAGGTATTTGAAGAAGTCTTTGGTTAGGACTTCAATGTCCTCATCTTCCACACTCCTCATTGGTTCCTCAAGATTTGCATGTAATGACAAGAAGGGTTTGTTCTTTGAGGCTTCCTTCTCCTTTCGATTGTTAATTTGAAGTTCATACGCCATCAAATTTCCAACGAGTTCCTCCATCTTTAATTTGCAAAGATCATGCGCATCTTCAATTGCGACGACTTTATCTTCCCAATCGTTGCTAAGCGACCGGAGGAACTTCTGTGTCATCTCTCATTCATTGATTTTTCTTCCAAGAACCAAAAGAGAGTTAGTAATATCGGTGAAGCGAGTGTTCATTTCGCTTATGTTCTCACCGATTTGCATAGAAAAAATCTAATATTTATGCATGAGGAGACTAATGCGAGTTTCCTTAGTTTTGTTGTGACCCTCGTGATGCATTTGTAATCTATGTCATATTTCATATGCACTTTCACAACCCATAATTCTATTATATTCTCCCTCATTAAGGCCACAATACAAGATGTTCATGATTTTTGAATTCATTTCGATTTCTTTCATTTTGGACCTAGAAAGTGAATCTAATTCATCTTCATTTGGGGGTGTGTAGGGATTTTGAAGAAACATCAAATACTTAAGGTCACTTGAAATTAGGAAAATTTTCATTCTATTCTTCCAATAATCATAATTAGACTCATTAAGCAAAGGAGACCTAGTTGTGCACAATCTCTCTACATGATTAGAAGTTGATGTCATTGCTAAAAATTACGGTTAAGTAATGAAATTTAGCTCACAAGGCTCTGATACCAAATGTATGATCGTAAGGGTCTCTAATTCTAATCATTTTTAAGCTAATTACCTACTTGTTTAAGCAATCAAAGAATGCACAGCGGAATTAAACAAAAACAAGCAAGTAAAGCAAACCACAATGATGACACCAGATTTTTGTAGAGGTTCGGTCTCCCGCCTACTTCCTCTCTTGCAAGCTCCGTTCGATCTCCCTCGAGCTCCGCTCGCGTCTTCACTATCAACCTCGTTCCGGACCGAGATTAAGCCGTTTACAAAACAAGCTTCACGAACACCCTCGTGAGCTTGACTTTCTTCTCTCACAATCTGAGAGGAACACTTCGGGCTTTCACCGAAGTCCTTGCTTCTTTACTACAGAGATGTTGAGTGGAACACACTCTCAAACTTGAGCACACTTAGCTTAGGATGTGGAATTGATACTAAAGTGTGGAAGTTTAGGCTTGGAGAGTATATTGGGGATTGGGAGACTTGGGAATTTCTCTTAGGTGTGTAAGAGTTGTGTAATTGTGTCATAGGAACACCTATTTATAAGCTCCAAGTGAGTTATAGCAGTTGGGAAAAGTTTGGTAAGTGTTTGTGGAAGAAACACAAAACAGCAAATTGCAGGACCCAAAACTGAGTGAGTTCGGTCGACCGGATCGGGCTGAACGGTCGACCGTTTGGCAAATTTGAACTCGGTTCAGTCGGCCGATAAAGGTGCGGTCGACCGGATTAGGCTATAACTTAGGTACACTTAAGTTATCGGTCGAACACCGAATAGGGTTCGGTCGACCGAAAACTAACATGATCATATTCGGTCGACCGAAACAAGGTCCACGGTCGACCAAAATTCAACAGCCATTCTGGGTTTGTCGAGAGGTGTTAGTTCGGTCGACCGAAACAAGGTCCACGGTCGACCAAAATTCAACAGCCATTCTGGGTTTGTCGAGAGGTGTTAGTTCGGTCGACCGAACAAGGTCCTCGGTCGACCGAAAGTCAATTTGTATTTTGGGGTATTTGGAAATAATACAAATACGTCTGTTGGTATAATACGACAATTCTAACGGTCGGGAAATTGTGTTAACTCGGTCGACTGAAAATGTCTGGACGATCGACCGAAGCCGGGCAGTAAAACACTAACTGGATAATTGATCACTGATTGACATCATATCATGCATATATTTGTGTTCTATATCCTTTAATTTAGCCTAAGCAATGCTACATAACGAGTGTTATGTTTATGTTTCAGGAATAAATAGGTTTAGGAAGAAGAGACTCAAAAAGGACTCAAATGCAAGGAAAATGACTAAGTTGCAAGACTTATGGACTGAGATGAAAGAGAGAAGGACCCAGATGTAAAACCAAAAGGATTAATGAGTAAATCAAGAAGCCCCACACCTTAATGAAGAGTATTTTGGCAATTAAATCTGGGCCCAACCATCAACAACCAAATCAGGTTCATCAAACACCAAGAAATCAAGCAAGAACGAAGCCAAAGAAATCCAGACCCGATCAGAAGAATATAGATCGCCAATCAACGGTCAAGATTTCTTCAAATGCACATGCTTTGGTCGGATGTTAGATTATGGTGTATTTAGTCCATATTTGGTATGCTTTTAGTCCCATATCGGGAGATTGTCCCGGATTAGCTTTTTCAATGCCTATAAATAGAACTCTTCACCATCCTTTGTATTCACTTATTGCTTGGTGGCATTCTCTCTACTTGGAGTAAGCCTTGAAGCAAACTCAAGGTGGAGAAGAGTGATGCTACCTTCAATGTGAGTCATTTTAATAAAATATTTTTTTTAGTTTCATTTAATATTGTCTTTTAATTCTTGCATGCTTCTTTAGTTTGATTTCTTTTCATTAAGCTTCTTTAATATTTCTTGTTTGCTTACTTTAATTTCATTTCAGTCGAATGTTTCATTTTGTTAATGTAGGTTGTAGTTTAAATATGAGTGAGTAGTTTCATCCCCATTTGGGGGTGGAGAAATATGTGATATGATCATGTGGTGTATTAGGTGTGTGTTATCTTAATCCTTTGAGCCTTATATGATTTCCATAATTATCTAATGAGATTTCACTCTTTTCTTTGATATGCTAATGCTCTTGAATGAAGCTTAGCTTATGCTTAGATTAGTGAACCTATTTTATGGGGAATGATGAGGTAAGGATAATGATGGAATTGATGAAGGAAACATGTAGTTGCATGTACTACAACCTACATTAACAAAATGAAACATTTTGTTGCTCTTGTTGCTTTTACCTTGGTTAATGTCTTGTATGTTTTAATGATTGTGTAAATCTTATTTCATGTGGAGGCATAGTGAGGGTTTGGTCTTTATACATGAGTTCATTTAGCTTCCTTCCAATTATTATCTTGTATGTTTTAATGATATTGTGTTATCTTAATTCATGTGGAGGCAAAGTTGAATGTAGTTTTATGATTTTCATGCACTACATGTTTTGATGAGCTTAATTGAATACACACACGTACACATATCTTTGTATTCACACTCTTTTCTCTACCCCCAATGGGGTTTAGTTTTATTGCTTATTGTCCATTTCCTTTTGCATTTTAGTGTAGTTTAGTGTAATCAATCTTTTTCTCCTTTCTTTCCCACTCGCCTTCGAACAAATTAAAGTCGACACTCCTCCCTGTGGATCGACCCGTATTTTCCACCGCTTCAACGCGGTCGTGCACTTGCGGTTAATTAAAACGTATCAATCAATCACTCGGTCGACCGAACGGTCTATTTCGGTCGACCGAATGTGGGCAGACAGTTTATGTTAAGTGTTTAGTGTTTTCCGGTCTAAGTTTGAGTGATCTATTGAAGTCCAAATGATATGAAATTTTGTGTGTGACTTCTATAAGGAACTCAATGTGTGTTTGAGTAGGTTTTAGCTCAAGTATGCTCAATTTACACAATGTTCCTAAGACTCTAAAGAAACGCAAATTACATGTCTTCAATTGAGCTTGATTACATGTCTTTACTTGAATCCTTTCTTTCTTGAGTCTTGATCACCTGTAGAAGTTAACACAAAGTAATATATATGCAATGCAATATGTGTGCTATTCTACATTGATTATAATTAAGATTACGTTGATTAAATCATCAAAACATAGATTAAGGCCAAAAAACCATTTTTATTTTCTGGACCATTTTTTGTCTTGTTTGGAACTATCTGCGATAATAGTGTATACTCGAACCATTTGCTCATGTTCCAAAGTAGATTTGGTACCAATTACCATCATGTTTTTAGGTTAAGTTTAGTTTGATGTAATTAAAGGTTAAATGTAATATGAATATATGATTACATCTCTTTGGGAAAGCAAGATCAATATCACGTCCACTTTCGAATTAGGTTAGAAACTTTGATTGAATCATTGTTTTTCATAAAGTACATGTTAATTCCAGAAGACTCGATTACAGGCTTACAGAGAAGTAAACATGATTTTACTTATAATTGAATATATTTTTATCAGAATCGCAAATTATGTCGTCTTAATAAATACTTTCATTCAGTGGACTCATTATCTTGTCGCATCGAACCGTCATACGACTCAAACTAGAAAGAAGGTTGTGTTAGATGCGGGAGAAAGACGGGGAGCATCATACCGAGTCACCCCAGAAACACGTCCTCCACCGGGCACACATGGACCGCTAATCAGCGGTCCCAAACCGCCAATTGGCGGTTCAGAAGTCGCGCCTGGTGGGCTGCTTTGACTCGCATTGTTCTCCATGCTGAGGGCATTCTATTGCCATCACTAGATCCATACTTTGATCTACTCAATTGGTGGACACGAATGAAAGAAGAGAACTAATTACTTAACACTCATAAGCAAAAACGAGATTTGCACCAAACTCATCTTTTCTTTCTTCTTTCTGACTTTACTTGACTTTACTTGACTTGTTTTACAAATGGAGAACTCTTGTGCTTATATAGGCACTTACAAAGACTATTCAACTTAACCTAAAACATAAACATAACATAAACTACATAAAGATGATCATTACAACCTCTACTTAAATTGCATCATAAAATAGGACAAAAATCATAGATAAATGAAGAGACCCTTTGTCTCTTCCTTTCCTTCAACCTTTTGTCTTCCAACTTGTTGAGTCATCAACTCCTAGATGACTCACTCTCCACTGATGATATGGCTAGTGACTAGGATGCCACATAGGATTAAGTTCAATTCTCAATAGGTTGGGCTTGCATTTCAATATTTCCAGCCGAGTTGATTTCAATCTTTTAATTAAAAAAACTTTAAGGTTCTATTCTTTCAAAACTCCCAACTTGAAATGGACAGATCCAAATTTAAAATGGACATAGTCATAACTTAAAATGTGTAGTCACACAACTTAAAATGGACAAACTCTCAACTTAAAATGTATAGACTCTCAACTTAAAATGGACAAAACCACAACTTAAAATGGACACATCTATAACTTAAAATGGACATACCCATAACTTAAAATGTGCAGTCACACAAGTTAAAATGGACAGACCCCCAACTTAAAATGGACAGATCCAAAACTTAAAATGGACAGACCTACAACTTTAAAATGACACATCAATAACTCCAACTAACTCGATCCAGACTCTGGCTAACTCGATTCACACTCCAACTAACTCGATCCGGACTCGGACTAACTCGATCCACACTCCAACTAACTCGATCCAGACTTCAACTAACTGGATCCAGACTCGTACTAACTCGATCCAGACTCGGACTAACTCTATCCAAGTCCATCTAAGTCGTTCAAGACTCGAACTAACTTGTTCCAGACCCAACTAACTCGTTCCAAAATCCAACTAAGTCGATCCAGACTCCAACTAACTCCTTCAACATTCCAATTAACTCGTTCCAGACTCCAACTAACTCATTCTAGACCCCAACTATGTCGATCCATACTCGAAGTAACTCGTTACATAATCCAACAAACTCGTTTCAGACTCCAACTAACTCGTTCTAAACTTGAACTAACTCGTTTCATACTTCAGCTAACTCCATCCAGACTCAACTTGAACAATATTTAATAAACTCCAACAATGTGAAGAACATATAACAAAAATGAAAATGAAAAAAAAGAACCCACCAAAAATAACCCAAATCCCACACAAAAAGAACAACTTGGGTGATCTCTTATAAACACATAAGTCTTGAAATAACGTGTGACTTAAACATAAAATTGACTTTTCAACCCATTTATCATTGAAGTTAAGGATGTTTTATGACCTGCAATTAATTTTCCCTTAGTTTTTTTGATTCCCCAGAGGAGGGAGGTCAGAATAGTTTCATTTATTTATGACCTCATTGTGGGCCACATCGAAATTTGGAAGCCCAACTAAACGGGAAAATACAACTTTCGACCACCTTTTCGTTCCCCATCAGCACCACCAGCTCCGCCTGCAAACTCCAAGCTCGCAGTCTTCTCGACGCTTCTTCTCACCCAAACCCTATCCTCTCACCCAAACCTCAACTTCTCCTCGACACTTCGATGACGAACTCTCCGCATGCAAACTCCGATACATCAATGTGAACGTCTTTTTTTCGAGTTCCAAGCTTCTGTGCTTCGAGTACTTTTTCTCCCTTCCCCCAACCAAACAACAGTCCAGTTCCTCTTCAGTCTTCTCCCGTTCCCACCACCTTTAATACCCCAAACAAACCCTCCGCACGGCGAGATGAGCGGCGGAAGCAGCACGGTGGACCCGAGGCAGGCCGACCGGTCCGTGTTGCTCATGAAGAGCCCGCCCGTCGTCTCCCGCTCCTGGCAGGAACTCGCCACCGAGGTCTCCGCCGCCCCGGCGTCCTCCGACCCCACCGCCGTTCCCCACCCGTCCTTCGCCAATGTCGTGCTGTCCCTCCCCAACGACTCCTCCTCCATCGAGGTGCGTCTGCTGGTTTTTTCATGAGACAAAAAAATGAGATTGGAAGTTGTAGTAATAGTAGCTAGTGTAGTTCTAGGTGGTTTGCAATGCTGACTGCCTTTGCTTATTTGTCCTGTTTTTTTCCTCTCCTGTCCTGTGCCGATGGTAAGCTTTATGGGTCTGTGATCGACGTGCTTCATTCCCCATTGGAAAGAAGTAGGCTTTTCGAAATGTTGTGATAAATGAAGGCTACAGATATACAAGTTCATTAGGAACCATCAAAGAGCTCACAAGAGAGGTATTGAGTCTATTGACTTTAAAAGATGTAGCAGCACAGCCTAGTATAACCTAGACTGGAGCTGAGTGCCAACATATTTTTTGTGATGCTTTCTGCTAGCCTCTCATTACTGATTTTGGCATGACGAAGTAGTATTTTTCCGATACGATGAGGTTCACTTAAACATTACTCCCGTCTTTGTCTAGTTCACAAGTTGGTATTGGATTTCAAAGATATCTACAATCTTAAGCTATCTTGTGTGGTTGTAGGTTGTAGTTGGCTTCTTTTTTATGAACTTTGTGTGGTTTGTTTCTGAAACTCAATTTCAGAGTGAAGACTCTTAACATTGAATGCAACAACCTCTTTTTCGTTTTTTCATGTTATAGTTTAGAGTTGTATGCAAAAAGAGCATTTCACTATTTTGTTTTTTGTTTTGTTTTTGTAGCTCACAAAGTTTGGATATTCCTCATGTTTGGTTTTGTTTTTTTGCAGAGATCGTTGCCACCACCGTACAACATCGAGCATAAAGGACAAGAAATCATTGTGCGTTTCAAACCCAAAGGGATGCCATTCGGAGCTTATATCGAGAAGAAGCTTAAGCAAGGGCTGAGTACGGTGCAGATATTGGGGCTGTTGCGTTTTCTCATTAGGTAACATGTCGACAACAACAACAACAACAAAACTTTTAATCCCAAAGTAATTGGGGTAGGCTAAAAGTTGCAGCAGAAATGTTTGACAAAATTTATTACGTGATACAACATAAGTTGTAGGTTTACATTTTACCAAACATTTGATTAGGTATATATTTAGGCAAGCTGCTAGATAAGAGTGATTATACATAAGGCATGCATGCGATGTAATCTTTGGTGTTTGGGGATACAGTTTGTTATGTTTAAGTTCCAATATGTCATCATATTCCAAAACTGTACTTGCATACTTAGGCTATGTTGCAATGATTTACCAGTGGTACAACAAAATAAGATATGCTTTGTCGATCGATAAAATCTAACAACCTAAATATATTCAAAAAATACCAAGATGAAGTTGATAAGTTTGTTATACCAAATATTTGTAAGGAAGATATAAATGGAATAAAGATGCTTATCAACTTCTTTCGATTGTTACCAAAGTTGTAAAGTTTTGTTTTGATTCTGGAATTTTTATGTCTTTTATGGTTTGTAAGGGTTAAGTTGGTAACCTTTTGTGATTCTTGAGTTTCATACGTTGAGAACTTCGTATGTGTAGTGAGCTTACGATTTTGTAGTTTTTGTGTTTTTTGTGTGTTATTTTTGATGCCTTCGACATACATATTTTAGTTTTCACTTCGCAACTGTGCGCTTTTTTGTGCGGTTTGGTTTTAAGTTTTTTGTTTCTTTTGCTTCTAAGGTTTTTTTGTGAGTTCTGGTCATCAAATGACATTTAGATGTGTATTGAGCTTTTACAATTCAGTGTTGCTTGGTTGTTTGCTAACATTCATATTTTTTTGTTTTCAATATTTTAGGTGTTGTTTGTTTAACGCGTGTTTGGTTTGTTTCGAGAAAAAGTTTGGTGATAAATATTGTAATCTACGTAAAACAATTTTCACGTTACATTTAAACGAATATCTAATGTTGATTTTTTATTTTTAAGAGACATGGACATTTAATTATATGTATGTGTTAATGCAGCAACATACTTTTGAAGCTGGACGAGTATCATAAGATTGGTTTGTTTGGTACGATTGATCTGCAAGATACGTGCTTCATTCAAGATGGTGACCTTATGATCTCTACTTTCACATCAGTCGGTATGATATTGTAGTATTTAATTTTGTTATAATCTGTGGTCACAATATTTCGGTATTTTAATTATTTTAGTCTTGAATTAATTTTGTGCAGGAAGTCACCAGCACGATTATGCAAAAGTCGATCGTATACTCGGTTTTCTTGTTGCTGCGAATACTTCGTGTATGGAGGGGTTGTTTGACGAATTCCGGAATCTCGGGGTGAAGTTGAGACAAGGCAGGCACATGTAATGACGCACTAACTAAACATATATGCTTATTCAAATCATTTTATCAGCGAGAGTAATTTTGTTTTTGTCTACATGTAGTACTGCACTTCTGACCCATCCATCATTGTGGGATGGCCCTAAGAAGAAAAATTTTATTTTGGATGTGTTACGGGTGATGAGAGGCGATACTCAATTTACTGCAGCTGTGCAGTCAATGGGGGAGCAGATGTTCCCTAATGCATCGCCAATATCTCGTCTGAAACCTCATGGTCGAAACAAGCCGTGCGTGTCATTGTTGTTGTGGCGTCATACGGTAGATGCATCATTTATGAATGATTTCGAGAACAACCCTCGACATAAGACGACTTACGGAGTGGGCATGTTACATTACACTCGTTTCGCGAGAGATGTTTTCGTGCATGGTTATGAGCATTATGATGACCACAAGGTAAATCCACTTCTTTAGCCATTTGGAATATAAATTCTTAAGTTTATCGTAGAGGTTGACGGATTAATGTATTCACGTGCATTTTTTGTTTAATAGGATCTTTTTGTTGGCATAAAGGACAACGACATGGACATATTTTTACGGACGATCTCGCCGTTAATGTTCGTTACCTTAAACCTTGCATACGTGCGACGCTTTGGTAAGGAAAATACATGTTAACATTCATTAATTAGATGACATGATTTAATCTCCTTTGATTTGTTATCTTACTGCAGGAGTGTATATCTTCGGACTTAACAAAGGTACTTGCAGTTTTGCGATTAAGTAGGTGTAATGAAGTTTTAGTACTTATTATAACATTTATTTATTTTTGCAGCATATCTTGCTCCATAGTCTTGAGTCTTGATACGATGCGTTGCAGCACACATACATACACGTTCGATAGGAAAACAATTTTTGTTTCTGAATTTTAGGAATGATACATTTGATATCAGTTCTTTTTACAACTATATTACATTTTAGGATGGATTCCCTTTCTTCCAACTATATTACATTACTATGTACAAACTTTACACATGTATTTTTATGTTTTATCTTTAGTTTTGTTAATTCTTTCATTAGTTTCAGCAGACTAAACAATTACCGTTGATGAAAAAACAAGTGTGTTTTTATAAGTTAGTTTTTACGATTGTATGTAACCATTTTGAGACCACTATAGACCATATCATAGTGCATATACTACAATTAGTATTAGGTAGGCTTGGAATAGCACATTGTCTCAGTTACTCTGAAGTTTACATAAGCATATGGCTCTTCGTGTTTATCGATGTTAGACGAAACCCTCCTATTATGTCTCAACAAGTGATTTCCGAAAGAAGCATACGACAACCACACTTGCTATTTCTAGGCTTGAAAATTTGAAATTGATGCAGGATGTGTGTTTCTTCTTTTTTTTTTTGGAAATTTGGGATGGGTATTTGTGTGGGTGTTTTTTAGGGACATGCTGCTCTCGTTTATGAATTATAAGAGGATGTCCCATTAGCTAGTGTAGCTCTACATGATTTGTGATGTTGAGGACTGCTTTTGCTGATATGTCTAGTGTCGTTCTTTTTTTCCTGCTGGTAATCGTTACAGGTTCGTGATTGTTGTGTGTCTATTAAAAGGGTTAGCCTTTACGAAAATCAAAATTGTCATGATAAACGAATGTTACATGTATAGGAGTTTCTTGGTAAACGTAGATCATCAAATTATCGGAAATCTTACAATATAAATCCGTACAGGTATAGGTATCAAGTTTCAATGTGCGTAACAGCATGGTCTTTGTTTGTTTTTAAAACTGGGAAGTGATTATGTAGTGCAGCTCTGGTTTAGTTCTGAAAGCTGTTTTATGTTGTAGAGCATTATAATTATTTATGTTCCAGGTCCTCATTGGTTAGAATAAGATTAAACAAATAGAACGATTCACATACCGATCAGAAAAACAAAAGTTCAGAACGATTTGTTTAATTTAAACCAAATGGCTTCATATTAAAGCTATGCACACCCCAAATTGGCTACTTAACCGACCACCAACGACACTTCAAAGTCAAGCAAGAATTTGTTCAAACAAAGCAAGGGCAAAAGCCGATGGGATGAACTCGGGAACTGTGAACTGTCGAGTGTAGACCCAAAAATCATCAAGGAGAGGGTCGAGCAGAATCAAATCTACCAGTTTCTGGTTGGACTCGACTCTAGCTACGGGACCTTAAATTCACATATACTACTATCATCGGAGCTCTTGCCCCTCACACAAATCACCACGATGGTACAACGGGAAGAAACCCGAAGATGCGCCATGCCCCAACACATCGACAAAGAAAACCAAGATTTCACCACCACACAACCAAAACCAAACCACGAAAGGAAAATGATAGTTCGGAAGGCGCAAAGACAAGCACTGTGACAACTGCAAGAAACAATGACATTCTACTTGCACCTCTAACCACCAAAAGATGGAACCAGAAAAAGAATGGGCAATGGAAGAGGAAACCCTAGCGACGACGGCAGACCAGAATGAAACCCTAACCCTAACTTCGAAGGCGGAAATAAAAAATGGTCATAGATCGAGTCGAACTCTGGCAGTCAGGGTTATATATCCGACTCTTACAGGGATCATTAAATACTTGATTTTCGAAGTAGCTTAGGCAGACAAATAACCCCAAATCCATGTGCGGGTGCAAGTGGGCGTGCATCTATTGCTCATGGGCTCCATGGGCCAGAATCTGTTCAAAAAGAGTTGGGCCACATGCTATCCCACCTCAACAACCTCCTTCAAATTTCCAGTCAAAATCAGAGTCAACAATGTAATGGATATCAGCTATCAATCCTCTTGCTAATTACAATTTTACTTCTAATTCTTGGATGATAGACCTTGGCGCCACTGACGACATGACTGGAAATAAATATCTCATATGCAATATTCAATATGATCCAAACTTGAACAAATTTGTCACTGTTGCTAATGGAAATCAAGTAAAAATTAACAGAATGAGACAGTCAAAATCCCTAAATAACACTTCTGAAAATGTTTTATATGTCCCTGAAGTCACATCTAGCCTATTGTCTGTTGCAAGAATAACAAGAAATTTGATTTGTAACGTGAGCTTCTCACCATTTGATGTGTTAATTCAAGACCGACCATCAGGAAAATGATTGGTAGAGACACCCTCATAAATGGGTTATATGTGCTTGACAATTCGAACAATTGTTTCCATGCTAACGACGTGTCCCATCAGACACCCGAACTTTTGCACAAATGCATGAGACACTCATCTTTTTCTGTTTTTAAACAATTATTTCCTAGTATAAATTTTAATGTTGAATTATGTTGTGAGACTTGCCGTCTTGCAAAACAAACCGGGCTGTCGTTTCACTCCTCTACAACTAAGACTGGGAAACCACTGGAAATGGTTCACTCTGACATCTAGGGTCCTGACCCAGTTGAGTCGTATAATGGTTTCAAGTATTTTATTATGTTTATCGATGATTTTTCTTGCACAACCTAGTTATACATGCTTAAATCCAAATATGGTGTTTTCCTCTATATTTCGTGAATATGTAGCCTTGATAGAAAACATGTACGACACTAAAGTTAAAACCATTAGGTCAGATAATGGCTCAGAATACACAAGTAATATATTTCAAAATTTTCTGAAGGAGAAAGGTATATTTCATCAAACTACCTGTATTAACACTCCTGAACAAAATGGTATCTCTGAAAGGAAGAACCCGACCTCTTCTGAATGTCACTAGATCCCTTTTATTTCAAACTAAGGTACTTAATTGTTTTTGGTCTGGAGCACTTTTTGTTGGATTTCGTCACATGCTTATGTGTATATTTTTGAAAAAATTATACATGCAAGCAAGATCGTTTTCATATTTTTCAATAATTTTATGTACAAGATTTTCTAATTGTATTTAAATATATATATTGTATTCTATATAACACAATATATATGATCGTACCTAAATGATTGTCAAATCTTTTTAACCAATCGGAAGTCAGGTTATGCCTTGAATCGCCTCGGAATTTACTATAGTGTTCAACAAACTCTAAACAAGATTAGAGAGCTAGCCAATTAATCTCCAATGCTAGATTAGAATCTAGCTAATAACCAATTTAATGCTCCTAAGAACTTAATCTCCGGCACCTTAATTAATCTAGAGAATTTTTGGATCGAAGAGATGGAGAAAATATGGATGAGAGAATTTTTCATTCCATTAACAAAGGGAATGGATGAGGGACCTATTTATAGAGCATTCTCAAACCTACATCATGTGTAACTTACTCATGATCTCTTGTTGATCATCTCGTAACCTCCTTTCATCAAGGTCGATTGAATCCAACCATTAATCAACAAAAATCTCTTATTAATATGTGCAAAAATGTGGGCAAAACAGTCGCCCGAAAGCCTAGTCAGTCGACTGATTAGTTACCTCAATGATAATTTCGGTTGGAACGAATGCCAAACGGTCTACCGATTCCCTATCAGGAAAAGTCCTTGATAATTTCGGTCGAACCACGTTTCACGTCGGTCGACCGTTCTCTTACCAAGAAAGTTCATGATAATTTCGGTCGAACTTTGCGTCCATCATATCTTCATCCGGTCGACCGTTCCGAAGATTTCTACCGTTTCGACTTGTTCTTGCCTTCACAAATTTTGGATTAATATCCAACAAAATTTGAGTTTTGAGGTTTAGCAAATTCATGTTATAATGTTGCGGATCACATTATTATGTAAATATATTATTATATATAATGTCAAAAAATTATAACTCATAATATATATGTCTCATACAAATTTATTTTATTCTAACCACGTCGTAATCACGACATATTAATTTTGTTATTCTACCACATGCATTTCATTTCAATACATCATATAAAATATAAAATTATATTTCTTGTTTCTCAGTTTTGTGATGTGACCTATAAGAGGATCTAAGTTATGTTGACAATAATATAAAACATTTTATATCATAAACTATAAGCGATATCTAGCTACACATTATAACTGCTTAAATAACAAAGATGTTTTGCTTACTTGAACATGACACGATTCATTTAGTGATACATAATAATATCACTTGTGTGTATCTTTTGTCTCATGATATTACAAATATTATACAAAGTAGGAACATGTTATCTTTGTATTATATATTCTTTTCTTGATCTCTTAAGCTAATTATAAATATGTAACCATACATAAGTTACATTGTGCACGTTATAATTTTTACTTATCAATGGTTCCATTAATATCATCACTCAAGTTAAGAGAGACAATGATAATCTTTTGACATATCATCTTTTCAAGCACAAGACATATATAACCAACTAATATGTTTATCACCATACGCAATTATAGTTTTTGCTAATAATAAAATTATACATTTCTTATATGAAAATATATAGGTCTCATATCTTAGAATTCCAAGACACAATGAAAACATTAATTACACAAACACAATTCCATAATGTTTTCATTTATTTGGTCTATTTAATATATGAAAAAACGTTTTTTATTTCCTATACTCATGTTGTTAAATACTTGAAGAAATACAATATCTTTTAACCAACATAACAATCTTATCTCGGTAATTAATATTCCATGTTAATTACTATGATTGTAAATTACTTTTGATTTATGTAAATCATTATCTTTTAGAGCTTTATGGTTAAGGACCACGAGTCTATTTTTAACACTTCCAAAAGACGAATACATTAATCATGGAAAAAAATGTTCATACATTCAATTCATAATAAATTACATATAAAAAAATACTTTTAGAACACACATTCCTTTCACTTTTAATTGTTGTATACCTTATTAATCGTCTGCCTAGTCCTCTACTTCAAAATAAACAACCCTTAGAAATCTTGAATGGTAGAAGGATGAGTGTTGATCACCTTAAGATTTTTGGTTGCACTTGCTATGTTCATAAAAAAACAGATTGATAAACTTGATTCTCATTCTGTCAAAACTATTTTTCTTGGGTACTCCTTCCAAAAGAAGGGGTACAAATGTTATCACCCTTTGGATTGTAAACTATATATTTCTAGAGATGTATCCTTTTTTGAAATGAATCATATTTCGAATCTACAAAGACTACTTGTGCAGGTGATGAGACATCTCTTCTTACCACCGTAGACTTGTTTATGTTGGTTTCTTGGTCTTAATCAGTGTTTTGATGATTTAATTAACAGTGTAGCACACATTAGACATGGAATATATATTGTATTGTGCTAACATCTACATGTGATCAATACTCAAGGAAGAATGGAATGAAGTCAAGACATGTAATCAAGCTATTTGAAAATATGTAATTGTGTATTATTTAAGTCTTAGGAATATATGTGAACTTGAGCATACAAGAGTTAAAATCTATTCACATACACATTAGGTTCATTGTAGAAGTCATACATCAAATTTCACATCATTCGGACATCAATAGATCACCCAAACTTAGGTAGGAAAATCATTTAATCTAAACATATGCCTGTCTGTCCAGCGCGGTCTACCGAAACGAGTTTTCTGTTCAACCGTTCTACCCATTAACGGTTATCCAAATAGTAATTTTACCTAGCTCCACCGGTTGACCCACTTTGATTTTTCGGTCGACCGATTAACCCGTATTTTCCAGACGACCGTTATACTTGTCGTATTCTCCAACGGTCATATTCGTATTTTCTTAAATATCCATAAGATGTATTTGGCCACTGGTTAAATGTTGCCAAGAAACCAGACATAGACTATTTGAGTGCCAAAAAGTGTCTATTATTTTCGGTCGACTATCCCCCACATTTAGTTCGACCGATAACTTAAGTTATAGCCGTTTAGGTTCGATCGTTGTCTTGTTGGCTCGAGCGTTTCCCTATCTTCATGGAAACAGTCGATTGTTCATCCCGTACCGGTCGACCAATATTGGAAAGATTTGCTGAACTTAGTTTCTATTTTGTGTATCTTTCACAAATCTCAACCAAATCTTCCCTAACGGCTATAAAACTTTAGGAGCTTATAAATAGAGGTTTACACCTTATTTACATAACTCTCCTACTCCAATTTGTCACATACACTAGAGAGCATTCTCCCACTCCTAGAATTCCCAATTCTATACACTCCAAGCTAAAACTTCACAATTTGACCAAATCATATATCTTACTCAAGTGTGCTCAAAGTTAGAGTGTCTAATACTCTGGTTACCTTCTTTGTTAAAAGTTTTGGTGAAAGCCCAAAATATCCCTCTCGGATTGTGAGAGGAAGAATCCAAGCTTGGCGAGGGTGTTCGCAAGCTTGCTTTGTAAATGCGTTCTTACCCGGCTCGGAACGGTAAGTGGTTAGTGAAGACGTGGGCGTAGCTCGTGGGATCAAGCGAAGCTTGAAAGATAGGAAGTAGGACCCGAGTGGGGTGCCGAACCTCTATAAAAATCATTGTCTTCATTTGTGGTTTGCATTGCCTCTTTCCCTACTTGTTTTAAATTATCGTTTCCGCTGCATCTTAAGTAGGCATTGCTAATTTGATTAGATTTAGGGATCATACGGTCCTTACAGTTTAATGAGGTCATTCTTTCTCTTGAGGATACTCCCGTACTTCAATACGGGGGAGAATATCATATCCCTGAAAGGAATGTGTTCTAAAAGTTTTACTTTTATATGTCAATTATTATGAATTCAATGTGCAAACATTTTGTTCATTGATTATCGTATTCGTCTTTTGGAAGTGTTAAGGAAGAGACTCTTGGTCCTTAACCGTAGAGCTCTAAAAGATAATGGTTTTACATAAATTAAAAGTTATTCATAATCATGGTAATTAACATGAGACATTAATTACTGAGATAAGATTGTCGTGTTGGTCATCGATTATTGTAGCTCTACAAATATTTGACGACACGAGTATGTAAAAGAGGAAAATGATTACTTTTATATATTGAATAGACCTAGGTCTATTCAATATATAAAAGTAATCATTTGTAATTAGCTTACACAATGTGACTTATGTTAAGTTACATATTTGTAATTAGCTTAAGAGATCAAGAAATGAGTATATGATACAAATGTGACACAATTCTACCTTGTATATACTCTAAATATCATGAGGCAAGGGATAGACACAAGTTGTGCACTTACATCACTAAATGAATCGCGTTTAGTTTGAGTGGAACAAGACATCTATGATAATTGAGAAATTATAATGTGTAGCTAGATACCGCTTAAAGTTTATGATATTGAGTGTTTAATATCATTGTCAATCTAACTTAGATCCTCCTATAAGTCACGCCACAAAACTGGAAAACAAGAAGTTTGATTTTGAGTTCATATGATATGTCGGGTTTCATGTGAAATGAGACACATGTGGTGAATCAATAAAATCAATATGTCATGAAAATTGACATAATTAGAATCATGAATAAATTCATATAAGATGTATATATTATGAGGTGTAATAGTTTAACATTACATAAGATAATATATTACATGAGATATGAATTTGCTAAAAAATCCCAAAGATTAAATTTTGTTGGAAGAAAATCCAAATTTTGACAAAGGCAAAATCATGTTCAAAACGGTCAACCGGTTTCATCGGAACGGTCAACCAAACAAGGATCAGATGCACGAGTGGTCGACTGAAATTATCAGGACGTATCTTGATAGTAGGATCGGTCGACCGGGTGTAGTACGTAGTAGACCAAAATTTCCAGGAGAAATCTTGGTGATGAAACGGACGACCGGTACAGGGAAACGGACGACCGAAAATACTAGGAGAATTTTTGGTGAGTAAACGGTCGACCAGAGTGAGACGTGGTTCGATCGAATTTTCCAGGGACTTTTTTTTCTTACACATTCGGTCGACCGTTTAACTCACGGTTCGACCGAACCTGTAAAAGCTTTAACCGATCGATCGTTTGGTAATTTTGGTCGACCGTTCAGGACGATTCTGCCTTGAGTTATTAAGAGAATAATGTTGATCATGGGTATGATATATTCCAATTATGGTCAAATGGTTTTGAGGATGATTAGGTGTCAATTTGTGATTGGTTTAAGGGAGAGAAAAACAAGAGATCATGGCTAGATAATAGGTCATGATGTGGGTGATTTGGGAGGCTATAAATAAGTCCTCCCACCTACTTGTCAAATGTGTGTTAATGCAAAATTCTCTCATTCCCTAATCTCTCCACTAATCCATTCAAATTTCTCTTAATTAGTTAGAGCTTTTGGAGATTTATTCTCGTGAAGCTTTAAAGGGGTTATTAGCTCGATTCTAAGCTTGATTTAGAGATTGAATTGGCTAGCTCATTTCTCTCTAATATTGTTTAGAGTTTGGTGAACACTCGGAGGCGGATCGGTGGACGATTCGTCAAGCGGCGCAACTCGATAGTTTTAGAGAACCTTTGGGTATGATTCTCTCTTCCTTGTTTGGTTTAATATATGTGGATATACATGATATCAGAATAAACAGAAAACTATGTACATGAAATCAATCAAAATATGAAATCGATAATGTATGCATGTATTAAAATTTTAAAATATACGCATACATAGGGACACGAAATCCTACAATCTCAGGTGTACCAAATGATGAACAGGAAGAACCTCAACAAGAGGCTCTCACAAGACGGTCCACAAGACCTACTCGCTCTCCGTCTCAAACTATAAGCGGTATCTAGCTACACCTTATAGTTACCCAATTAGCATAGATGTCTTGTTCCACTCGAATTAAACACGATCTATTTAGTGATGTTAGTGCATCACTTGTGTCCGTCCCTTGCCTCATGATATTAAGAATATATACAAAGTATAAATGTGTCACCTTTATATCATATTCATTTCTTGATCTCTTTAATCTAATTATAACTAGAGTCCTTATACACGGCCGCGCGCGTCCAGGACGCGGATTACGTGGCATCTAGTCGGTAGTCCAGTCAGCTACCAAGTCAGCCAAAAGTAAAGCGCGCGTTTTTTCGAAAAATGGGAAAACAGCTGTGGCTTTCGTGCGACGGTTCGCTCTCTGACGTATCGATAAGACCAGGAAGGGACATCAGACGCGCCTGTTCACATCCCGAGTTGCGAAAGAAAACCCAAAACGTTTCTGATCTTTCTCACATTCCCTTTCTCAACTTTTCTCCGATTCATCACCCCAGTTCTTTTTCGTAACCCTAGATATCCGTCGACGACATGGATTCTACACTTCAAGCTTCTATTTCGGGGGTTGTGGTGCACCAGGTTTGTCATTTTTACCGTAACATTGAATTGCGATACTCTAAAATGGAATGTCCTCATACGGTTGATGTCTTCTTAGGCTTCTACGCATTACTTCCAGCCCTCCAAATGTTCGTGGACCCCAATAGAGAAGGTCTTTGGGAAGTTGAGGGACGCAGAGAAAGATGCGTTTCGGGCTACCCCCTTCGGTCACTTCATCAACCTCTCCAACGTTCCTGTCGATAATGACATTATCGACTGGTTCGTGGAACACTATGACCCCGAGGAGGTGGGGTTGAGGATCGGCTCTGGGGTAGTACACTTCACCGCCGAAGACGTTGCCCTAATTTTGGGGCTCAGATTACATGGGAAGGCTGTCAGAATGCATCCGAAGGAAGTCGCAACCCGACAGGGGGAGATTCTGAACAACACCCAACTATCTGCCCAGATGATGGCTACGAGATATTTGGTTGATGATGAGGAGGAGTACGTCCGGCTACTCATTTGTTACATCTTCGGCCATTTTTTGTTCTGCGATGGCACCCATCGAACCAAAATTTGGTTCCTCGACCACTTGGCCGACTTGACTAGGCTACACAAGTACGCGTGGGCCGAGGCTGTTCACGAGGCTCTTGTGACGGGCCTGGAGAAGGCAAACCGGGATCTACGCGCCAGGACATCTACCGGTTCTTCTATTTTAAGAAGGGGATACGTCGAGGGGTGTGTTGTTGTACTACAAGTAATGGTTCTTCCCTTTCATCGGTTTTCGGTTGTTCCTTTTTATGTTTCGCTTGTTCCTTTTTAAGTTATGATTCTTCCTTTTTATGTTATACTTGATCCTTTTTAAATTTGGTTTGTTCCTTTTTAAGTTGTTGTATGTTCCTTTTTAAAGTTCGTTTGTTCCTTTTTATGTTGAAGTTGTTCCTTTTTATGTTAAAGTTGTTCCTTTTTAAGTTTCGTTTGTTCCTTTTTAAGTTTCTGTTTGTTCGTATTTAGGTAACGTTGGTTCCTTTTTATGTTATGCTTGTTCCTTTTTAAGTTTCGTTTGTTCCTTTTTATGTTGAAGATGTTCCTTTTTATGTTTCGCTTGTTCCTTTTTATGTTGAAGTTGTTCCTTTTTATGTTGAAGATGTTCCTTTTTATGTTTCGCTTGTTTCTTTTTATGTTGAAGTTGTTCCTTTTTATGTTTCGCTTGTTCCTTTTTATGTTGAAGTTGTTCCTTTTTATGTTGAAGATGTTCCTTTTTATGTTTCGCTTGTTCCTTTTTATGTTGAAGTTGTTCCTTTTTATGTTTTGCTTGTTCCTTTTTATGTTGAAGTTGTTCCTTTTTATGTTGAAGTTCTTTCTTTTTAAGTTTCGCTTGTTCCTTTTTAAGTTTCGCTTGTTTCTTTTTATGTTCAAGTTTTGCCTTTCTGTTACAGTTGATCCTTTTTAAGATTCGTTCGTCTTTTATAAGATTCGTTTGTCTTTTATATGTTATAATTGTTCCTTTTTAATTTATACCGTTCCTTTTTAAGTTATGCTTGTTCCTTTTTCGGTTTCGTTTGTTTTTTTTAGTTGAACTTGTTCCTTTTTATGTTAAAGTTGTTCCTTTTTAAGTTATGCTTCTTCCTTTTATGTTATACTTGTTCCTTTTTATATTATTGTTTTTGAATTAATTGGCATCTCCTTATTAGGTATGGTTGTGCGAGAAGTTCAACCTGGCTGAGCCTAAAATGGGAGGCCATCCTAGGTGGAATCGTTGGTCGAGCATGTTTGGAAAACGGCTCATCCTGAAGAAATGGAGGAAAGGGGCATCACCCTTTCAAAAATTTACGAGGGAGACTTCAATAAGACTCAGTCGACGACCCTGACTCAGAAAGAGAGGGAAATCATTGGTCAGGCTAAAAAAACTCAGCCAACTGTACGAACCAATAGTGATTCCCAGCCAACAAGCAGCGAACCTAGGCTGCAATTGAGGGACTGCAGCATCCCTCGGGACCCACTACGGGAAGAATTGGAGTTTGCAATCATGAAGACAAAATGGCTTCAAGCAGAAGTTGCACTGAATGAGGCAAATGAAGAGGTTAAGATGCTGAATGAGGAACTTAGGAAGTCCACGGAGGAAAATGAGACCCTAAGGGAAGAGATTGCATCTCTTAGAGGATATTGTATAGAAGGTGGACATGAAGGAAGAGAGGATGAAAGGAGGGATGAAGAGCAGGAAAGAGAGGAGGAGAATAGGGGGAAATAGAGAATGAGATTGAGAGGGAAAGAGAAAGAGAAAAAGAAAAAGAAGAGAGCAGGAGAGAGGAGAAAAGGAGAGAGAAGAGGGAAAGAGAAGAGAAGAGGAAAGAGGAGGAAAAAGAGAGGGAGAGAGAACAGAAGAGACAAGAGGAGAAAAAGAGAGAGGAGAGGGAAAGAGAAGAGAAGAGGAAAGAGGAGGAGGAGAAAAAGAGAGAGGAGAGGGAAAGAGAAGAGAAGAGGAAAGAGGAGGAGGAGAAAAGGAGAGAGGAGAGGGAAAGAGAAGAGGAGAGGAAAGAGGAGGAGAAAAGGAAAGAGGAGAGGGAAAGAGAAGAGAAGAAGAAAGAGGAGGAGAAGAAAAGGAAAGATGAGAGGGAAAGAGAAGAGAAGAGGAAAGAGGAGGAAAAAAAGAGGGAGAGAGAACATAAGAGAATAGAAGAGGAAAAGAGGAAGGAGGAAGAGGAAAGAGAGAGGAAAGAAGACGAGAAGAGAGACAGGGAGAGAAGAGAGAAGAGGAAAGCCGATGAA
This sequence comes from Triglochin maritima, assembly GCA_963682175.1. NCBI lineage: Eukaryota > Viridiplantae > Streptophyta > Magnoliopsida > Alismatales > Juncaginaceae > Triglochin > Triglochin maritima. The sequence goes on from OY821775.1 coordinate 6,420,350, forward strand.
AAAAGGAGGGAGGCCGAAGCTTCAAAGAAGAGGTTGAGGGAAGAAGTAGAAAGAAAGAGGGTAGAGGAGGAAAATGAGAAAGAGAAGGAGAGGGAGAAAGAAGAGAAACGAACAGAGGAGAGAAGAGAGGGGGATAAGCAGAAGGAGAAAAAGGAGGATGAGGGAAAGGAAAAACCCCTCAGGGCAGACTGGGGGGCCAAAGGATCACGCTCAACGGCCAAAAAACAAGAAGATGAGGTGAAAGAACGGAAGAAAAAAGAAGAGGAGCGGAAAAGGGGAGAAAGAAGGCTCCAGAGGAGCATGAACAAAAAAAGAAAGCGGGATGGGAATGACGATTTCAAGTTGGCTCATCACGGGAGAGAGAGTAGGCCAGACGTTGACATGGATGCATTGGCCACATTGAGCCCCGATGAGCTGAACATTGTACTGAAGGTGACCGCACCTACACATAACCAACGGGAGGTGATCTGGAGAGGTGATTCCTGTTTCTTCACACGTTCCGACCTCAAGGAGCTAATGACGAAGGGGATGGATTTGACCAACGAGGCGATAGACAGTATGCTTTGTGTACTTGAAGAGCGCCAAAAAACAGAAAACTACCCCCAAGAGGTAATTTGTATTCCAAGCTTCTATTCGGAAAGAATTATGATCGATCAAGGGAATACCATGATTGAAGAGTGGCTGGCGCCCAAATTACAAGGCCATGAAACGGGAAGCCTCGTCATTGCACAACCATTGCTGCTATCAGAACACTGGACCCTTGTAGTTGTTAATGGCTTAGACAAGGAGATCCTGCATTACAACAGCTGCTCTAGGGAGCTGGTCCCAGATGAGGATCCTGACAATGCGGTAGGGGTACATGAATGTTCGGCCAAAGATGTGGGTGAATTCTGGAGAAACCGTCTTAAGGTGAACTGGCCAGTGAGATACCTCAGGGAAACGTGCCAAAGACAAATGCCGGGAAGCAACGACTGCGGTGTTTTTCTATACTACTGGATCAAATGTCTCATGCGAAAGGTCAACCCAACGGAAACGAAAAACCCCAAGACACTTCACTCCATCCGGGGTGAAATGGCCATTACTTTATTGAGGAACTCCCGCTGCTGTGTCGAATTGAAGTAGTGCATAGTTGTAAATTAAAACAGGAACAAATACATTTTATAGTTGTTGTAATTAAAACTTTTCCATACTCCAAAGTAATAGCTCCAAACTTTTCCATAATCAATTAAAAAGGAACAGACTTCACTTAAGAAGGAACAGACTTCACTTAAAAAGGAAACGAGATCACTTAAAAAGGAACAGACTTCACTTAAAAAGAAACAGACTTCACTTAAAAAGAGACAGACATCACTTAAGAAGGAAACGAGGTCACTTAAAAAGGAACAGACTTCACTTAAGAAGGAACAGAGTTCACTTAAAAAAGAAACAAGGTCACTTAAAAAGGAACAGACTTCACTTATAAAGGAAACGAGGTCACTTAAAAAGGAACATACAACACTTAAAAAGGACACAGACATAACATAAAAAGGAACATACTTCACTTAAAAAGGAAACGATGTCACTTAAAAAGGAACAGACTTCACTTAAAAAGGGACAAATGTCACTTAAAAAGGACCAGACATCACTTAAGAAGGAAAAGAAATCACTTAAAAAGGAACATATTTCACTTAAAAGGGAACAGACATCACTTAAGAAGGAAAAGAAATCACTTAAAAAGGAACAGATTTCACTTAAAAGGGAACAAACATCAATTAAAAAGGAACAGACTTCAGTTAAAAAGGAACAAACTTCACTTAAAAAGAGACAGACATCACTTAAAAAGGAACATACATAACATAAAAAGGAACAGACATAACATAAAAAGGAACAGACATCAGTTAAAAAGGCACATAATTCACTTAAGAAGGAAACGAGGTCACTTAAAAAGGAACAAACTTCACTTAAAAAGAAACCGACTTCACTTAAAAAGGAAACGAGATCACTTAAAAAGGAACATACTTCCCTTTAAAAGAGACAGATGTCACTTAAAAAGGAACAGACTTCACTTTAAAAGAGACAGATGTCACTTAAAAAGGAACAAACTTCACTTAAGAAGGAAACGAGGTCACTTAAAAAGGAACATACATCACTTAAAAAGGAATAGACATCACTTCAAAGGGAACAGACTTCACTTAAAAAGGGACAGACTTCACTTAGAATGGGACAAAAATCACTTAAGAAGGAACAGACATCCCTTAAAAAGGAACGGACTTAACTTAAAAAGGAACAGACATCACTTTAAAGGGAACTTTACACTCACAATTAAAAGGGAACTTTACACTTAAGAATAATTGTTGTCTTACAAAAAAGTACAAAATTCAAAGACCAAGCCTTGGTACATAATTAAGGAGTAATTTGGTCGTAATACAACTTCATGTCCCAATCGTCAAAATCTGGATCCCCTGGTCTAGGTGCGACCTGATGCATAGGTGATTTGCCCTTCCTTCGATACTTGCTCTTTTCTGCTGTGAGGCCCTTTTTTTGGCTTCTTTGAAGAATTCTCTCGGCTATGGAAACGCGACGTCTAGTAGGCGGTCTTCCTGGACGGGTTACTTTGTCTGGATTGCGCAAAGAGGTACCGCCGGCCACAACTTCATCAACTATGGGAGGGGGAGGGGAATGTTAATACGAGACCTGAGCCACTCCATACACTTCACGACCTTAAGATACCTTTCATGAGAAATGAATGCTTCCTGTGCAATCCAAAGAGCGCGACCCATTATGTCGGCGTGACGACTCAGCACATCCTTCTCCAATACGCCATCGGCTTGGTACATCTTGTCTCCATAGCTCCGACGAATATCCTTCCGCCATCGATCTGTGATGTAAGACGACGGGAGTAATGCATTAGGATCTAGCCGTGCAAATACGACCAGGAGGTGACAGCAAAGAATACCAACACGCTTAAACAGTTTACAATCGCATGTCAAGTTCAGACCTGTCCTCTGTACAAGGAAACGTTTCGATAATAGTTGCTCACCGACCCGTACACGTTCAGTCACCTTGTAATGAAACGCATCGGCTGATTGCAACTCCTCGGTTAGGTCGCAGTTCATCATCTTACCAATTTGTAACTGTACTTTCTTGAAAACCCCTATGGTATACAACTCGCTCATTTGACTCTCGAAGGGATATATTGAAACCATTTGGGGTTTCTTATGCAGGCAATCGAAATCCGATTGAGCTTCCTTCTCGTACTTGTGACGTAGAGCAAGTTCGTATTGTTGAACGAACTGCTTAAGGGTGGTTCTAGAAGATAAGTACTTGTCGAAGAAGGAGTTCATACTTTCGCTTCTTTGGGTAGAAGTCATTCCAGCGAAAAAACAATCACACAAGTAAGCAGGTACCCAAGATTCACGGATACCGTAGATTGTTTGGAGCCAACTATGTTCTTGAAGGTCAAAATCAACCAGGAAACCGTGCCAATTCCGCTCAAATTCGGCTGGGTTCTTTGAGTCGTAGACAATCAAATTTAGATCAAATAGCATGTGTTGTCGATACTTCGTCGGCAACTTAACGGGAGCTTTGTTCATTATGTGCCAAATGCAAAATCGGTGTCTGGCATTTGGGAAGACATTCCTTACAGCAGCAGTAATGGCCCCACATTGGTCCGTTATGATAGCTGGTGGAGGGATATCTGCAAGGCAAAAGAAAAATCATTATAAAGGAAACGAGGTCACTTAAAAAGGAACAGACATCAATTAAAAAGGAACAGACATCACTTAAAAAGGAACAGACTTCACTTAAAAGGGAACATACATCAATTAAAAAGCAAGACATAAGTTAAGAAGGAACAAACATCACTTAAGAAGGAACAGACATCAATTAAAAAGGAACAGACTTCACTTAAGAAGGAACAGAAATCACTTAAAAAGGAACAGACATCAGTTAAAAAGAAACAGACGTCAGTTAAAAAGGAACAGACATCACTTAAAAAGGAACAAACATCACTTAAAAAGGAACATACATCACTTAACAAGGAACAGACTTCACTTAAGAAGGAACAGAAATCACTTAAAAAGGAACAGACATCACTTAAAAAGGAACAGACATCAGTTAAAAAGGATCAGACATCACTTAAAAAGGAACAGACATCAGTTAAAAAGGAACAGTCATAACTTAAGAAGTGACAAAAATCACTTAAAAAGAAACAGACATCCCTTAAAAAGAAACAGACTTCACTTAAAAAGGAACAAACAACACTTAAGTAGGAACACACATCTCTTAAAAAGGAACATACATCACTAAAAAAGGAACATACAACAATTAAAAAGGAACAGACATCACTTAAAAAGGAACAGACAACACTTAAAAAGGAACATACATCATTTAAAAAGGAACAGACTTCACTTAAGAAGGAACAGAAATCACTTAAAAAGGAACAGACATCACTTAAAAAGGAACAGACATCAGTTAAAAAGGATCAGACATCACTTAAAAAGGAACAGACATCAGTTAAAAAGGAACAGTCATAACTTAAGAAGTGACAGAAATCACTTAAAAAGAAACAGACATCCCTTAAAAAGGAACAGACTTCACTTAAAAAGGAACAAACAACACTTAAGTAGGAACACACATCTCTTAAAAAGGAACATACATCACTAAAAAGGGAACATACAACAATTAAAAAGGAACGGACATCACTTAAAAAGGAACATACAACAGTAAAAAAAGAACAGAAAACACTAAAAAAGGAACAGAGATCACTTAAAAATGGACAGACATCAATTAAAAAGGGACAGACATCACTTAAAAAGGAACAGACTTCACTTAAGAAGGAACAAAAATCACTTAAAAAGGAACATACTTCAATTAAAAAGGGACAGACAACACTTAAAAAGGGACAGACAACACTTAAAAAGGAACAGAAATCACTTAAAAAGGAACATACAACAATTAAAAAGGGACAAACAACACTAAAAAGGAACAAACTTCACTTAAGAAGGAACAGAAATCACTTAAAAAGGAACATACTTCAATTAAAAAGGGACAAACATCACTTAAAAAGGCACAGACAACACTAAAAAGGAACAAACATCAGTTAAAAAGGGACAGACTTCACTTAAGAAGGAACAGACATAAGTTAAAAAGGAACACACAGTCACTCAAAAGGTTTTAGAAAGCAGTTGAAAATGAACAGGCACAACTAAAAAAGGAACACAAAACACTTAAAAAGGAACGCACATCACTTAAAAAGGAAAACCAATAACTCAAAAATCATAAAGGACAACCCAATCAAAGCGAGTACGAACTCTACATACGTACCTCCCATACACGAAAGCCACGTCTGAAAGAGCCATATGTAGTTTTCAGTGGTCTCGGAAGACAGCAAAGCGCAACCGAGCAACACAGACTCGAAATGGTGATTAACTCCCACAAATGGTGCAAAGAGCATGTCGTATTTGTTTGTGAGGTACGTAGTGTCGAAACATATAGCATCCCCAAAGTATGAATAGGCAGCCCTGGAACGGCAGTCAGCCCAGAAAACGTTCCTTAGTCTTCCCTCGTCATCCATATCCACGACATAGAAAAACATTGCATCAATCTTCTGCATCTTAATGAAATAGTTCTGAAGAGCTTGTGCATCGTCGGGTCCCATTTTCAAATTCCTTACTTCGGTTATAACATTCCTGCGCACACAAAAATTATTAAGGACAGAGATTTCTTGAAACCCAATAACGTTCAAAAAAACACAAACCTTAGGTCTATATCGTTAAAAGTAAGTTTGTCATGCCCCCCAGCCTCCACAACAAACGATTGCATGGTCTTAGCAGCAGATATCCCAGAAGCATCATTGCACGCTATTCGTGCTATGGCGGCCTCAGGTACAAATCGTTTCTGTCTTAGAAAACGCATCTGGTGCTCCTGCAGCATTTCATGGTTATGATTGAGATCGACAAAGTTAATCTGGTATCCCCTTGCTGGATTTCCAGAAACCCTGATGCGAGCCGTGCACTGAACTCTACTAGATAAACGTGGCTTCATTATGCCTTGACCTTGGTCTGTTGGTGCCTTACCCTCCTTGGAACAAGTAAGAGTAGCCCGGGTAACCACACCAGCGTCGTAATGAGTATGTCGTAGCTTAACACCAAAACCACAAGCATCAACATAGTCGTTGTAAAAGGCTCTTGCTCCTTCGAAAGAGGGGGAAATCATCTTCTCCTTAGGAACGTTTAACGACATTTCCATTTGAGTGAAGATTTCTCTCAAAACGAAGAGAAAGGAACGAAAATGAAAAAGAAAGGAAGAAGTGACGGTGGCCATTCCGTGCATCTTCGTCAAAAAGAGGTATGGAGCAGGTGGGAGCGCCAAAAGGAATGATATGATTTGGAGCACGTCTGATTTGAGATGCATTAAATGCGGCTGCCCCCTCTGCATAAAAAATATTAAAACTTTGGCTGAGCTGGATTTGTCCAACTCAGCAGAGTCCAGCAACAGCGTCCCGGAGAGCGGCTACTAAACATTTCCCTTATAACTACGTAACTTAACTCAAGTTACATTGTGCACATTATAATTTTGCTTTATCAATGGACCTACTAATATCATCACTCAATTAAGAGGGGCAATGATTATCGTTTGACTAGCTATCTTTTCCAGCACAAGTCATGTTGAACCAACTATCACCTTTATCACTATACTTATTGATAGCTTTTGACAATAAACAAATCAAACACTTCTTGAGTGAAAAGTGTAGGATTTCATGTTTAATTATACATATATATTTTCGAATTTTTATGTATAATAAGGATCAATTTTCAATTTTCTATAATTTATTTCATGCATGCATCAATTTGTTTCAATATCTAGTTTCAAAATTTTATTAAAACAAATATGGGCTCCGAAATTCATACCTAGAAGTTCTCTAAAACTTCTTGAAGATTCGGAGACGTTGGGGATGCTCCTCGCTGCGCCGGATGCCTCCGAGTATTCACCAAACTCTAAACAAGATCGGAGAGAGGGAAGCTAGTCTCTCAATCTCCGATAGGGTTTAGAATCCAATTACTAACCCCTCTTTAATTCTCTTGAGAAGATGATCTCTTTAGAACTAAAACTAAACTTAAGAATTAAGGGATTTTCGTGGAGAATTATGGAGAGAGAATTTTTGCACAAGAAATAATGAATTAGATTAATGGGGTAATGAGATAAGCTTGTATTTATAAGTTTTCTCCAAATTACCTATTCATGTGCAACCCCTTGCCCATGATCTCATGCAAAATTCCATCTAACCATCCATTATTTGCTAACAAATAATCTCAGCCACGAATTAAATCAATTATGGACCAATTCCATGCATGATCTAATTAATTCTTAAATTAATTCTGCACATAACCGTCTGGACCGGTCGACCGTTTCAAGGTCGGTCGACCGCTCGAACCTAGTTTCGGTCGACCGTTCTATAACTCGGTCGACCGTTCGTAACAGGAACTATTCCATCGCAATGTTCGGTCGACCGACCGATCACATTCGGTCGACCGTTCGAATAGATGAAAATTCCCTGTTATCGGTCGAGACACGTCCGGTCGACCGTGCCTGATCGGTCGACCGTTTACTGCTAACCGGTCGACCGTTGGAGCACTGTTCTGCAGACTTGTCAAATTTCGGTTTAACCCCTACAAAATTTGACATTTCGGGATTAGTAGTAAATTCACATCTTATGTAACATATTATCCTATGTAATGATCAATCATTACACCCCATAATATTTACATCACATATGAATTTAATTTAGATTCTAATTATGTTATTAATCACAACATAATTTTGATTTTGCTTGTTCACCCCATGTATCATATTTTCTACATGAAACCCGACACATCTTATGAACTCAAAATCCCCATTTCTTGTTTCCCAGTTTTGTGGTGTGACCTATGGGAGGATCTAAACTAAGTTGGCAGTGATATTAAGAGCTTAATATCATAAGCTATAAGCGGTATTTTGAGCTCCTTTCGGGCACTATCCATGAACATATTTGTTAAAGCTTCCATGATCTTCTTGGGTTTTGAATCCAAGTATTTCGCTTGAAGCGAGTCACCCATGGATGCCAACATTAGACCGTGAACTTGGTTCTCTTGGTCTTCCCACTTGGCTATCACCTCTTTCTCATTACCGGTTGCCTTCTCATTCGATTTTGGGATTTCACCATCCAAAATATGAGATAGTTTTTCAAACCTCAACACGATATTAAGATTGAGTTGCCATTTCATGAAGTTTGAGCCATCATTTTGCAAAGGATTCTTTTCGATCATAGATCGCACAATTGGTTGGATATTAGTCATTTCTACAAAATAAATTATACAGGATTTTAATGTCAATTTTATGTTTTAAAATACATACATATATATCGAATATAAATGTAAATACTGCAAATAAAATTTTGTCCGTAAATGGAGTAATCCAAGATCCCATCAATTGTAATATAGACTAGCTAAGAGCTATCGAATACATTACAATATCAAGGTAAGAAAAAACTCTTTCTAATCACAACCTTTTTGAATTTTAGCAATATTAGCATCTTCAAACTCTTGTGACTCTTGTCGTTTTAATTATGAGGGAATGCGACATATCCTCGTAAGAAAAACTTTTTCCCAAAACCGAGCGAGGGCTCTAGGTAATGTTATCATTTGATACGAGATACGTTTATCCATTGTATTCACAACTAAACATACTTGGGGTTCACTAGGGTGAAACGCTCCTCATATATTTAATCGTGGCACAACAACAGATAACCATTATATCTCCCACTATTCCCAAAGATGGAGGGAGCTATCTCCCGCTAAGGGCGAGCAGAGTATCCCTCGATCAATGGCTGCTAGTGGATGAAATAAGAAGGAAATTATTCTTAATTTTTGTTGGACAATTTCATATATTTACATGTGATTTAGAATTTTAGGTTATCATGCATATTAATATTCATACACATCCTAACATTCACCACATTCATCACATGCATAGCAGAAATTAAAAAAAAAATAAACATTCACACAATCCACATTGTGTGAGTTTATATGTGTTTGATCGTTTTATATTTAACCGCAAGTGCACGGCCGCGTTGAAGCGGTGGCAAATACGGGTCGTCCACTGGGAGGTGTGTCGACACTTGGTTTATTCGAAGGCGAGAGGTAAAAAGAAGGGAGAAAGATGTATTACACTAATCTAAACTACAAAGCTGAAATGAAATGCAAAGGAAATGAAGATAAGCAATAAAACTAAACCCCAAAGGGGGTAGAGAACTGATGTGAACATAAAGATGTGTGTGTGTGTGTGTTCAATTAAGCTCCTCACAACATGTAGTGCATGAAATCATAAAACTACATCCAATCTTGCCTCTACATGAATTAAGATAAGACTACATCATTAAAACATACAAGACAATGATTGGAATGAAGCTACATGAACTCAAGTATAAAGACTATACCCTACTATGCCTCCACATGAATTAAGATGACTACATCATTAAAACATACAAGACATTAGCTAAGGAAAAGGCAACAAGAGTACATACACTACAAATTGTATTTCCAACATTAACTTCATCCATATCCTGACCTTATCATTCCCCATAAAATAGGTCCACTAATCAAAGCATAAGCTAAGCTTCATTCAAGAGCATTAGCATATCAAAGATAAGAGTGGAGACCCATTAGATGGTTATGGAAATCATGTAAAGCTCAAGGGATAAAAATAACACACACTTAATACACTACATTATTATATCACATATTTCTCCACCCCCCAAATGGGGATGGAACTACTCACTACTCATTACACTAACTAATTTAGCAAAGGAAAGTATAATACTGAAATGAAATTTATACTACTTAAGCAAGAAATATTAAAGAAGCATAAAACTAAACAAACAACAAGCATGCAAATGAAAGGAAATTAAACTAAGAGAGAAACAACATCATTAAAAGAAAAACTTCTATTATTAACTCACTCAATTACAAGTAGCTCTTCCTCCACTAGAGTTTTGCTTCAAGGCTTCACTCTTAGTAGGGAAGATGGCCACCAAGAGGGAGATGGGTACAAAGGGAGGTGAAGAGTTCTATTTATAAGCATGGAAAAAGCTAATCAGGGACAATCCCCCGATGTGGGACTAAACCAATACCAAAAATACACTAAGCATACACTAATACACGTGCTACAGAAAATTGGACGGATCCTGGGCTAAATGGACCGCCAATTAGCGGTTCCAGACCGCCAATTGGCGGTCTATAAAGTTTAGATCCGCCTGGTTTTCTTTGTGGGCTTTTCTTGAAGTGTTTCTTGGTCTTAGATGCATCTGGTTGGTTTATTGGAGCTCCGACCCGAATCGAATTGACAAAATACTCCTCATGATGGTGTGGAGTTTCCTGTTTTGCTCTTAGGTCCTTCTGTCTTACGATCAGGTCCTTCCCCCTTGCATCTTGGTCCCCAGGTCTCACAATTAGGTCCTTTTTTCCTGCTTTTGGGTCCTTTCATGGCTCTTCTCTTCAAACCTCCTTATTTCTGAAAACTAAACATACAACTCGTCACATAGCATTGCTTAGGTGTAAGATAATGGATATAAGGTACAAATATAAGCATGAAATGATGTCAATCAAATACCCCCACACCTAAGTTTTTGCTAGTCTCGAGCAAAACAAAGAAAGAGAAGAACAAACGAGAAACAAGAAATCCTAACTCACTTTCGTAGGAATCACGGTTGCACTTAGCACGTGCAACAAGCCGTTAAACCTCTTTGTTGCCAAGGAGGAGGAGTGGTGTCTCCTGAGGGTTTTCAGCGGATATACCCACAAAATCCGAACAAGATGCATTAATCAATCTAGCTACACGACTCGTTGGACTTATTTTGTCGATCATGGAATGCGGTAATACTACGGGTCGACTCTATATATGTAATCAGTCCACACACCTAGCCTAATGAGTTATTCGTGAGAGTTAACTAAGGAATTAAGTGAAAGACATGGGCAACCTTAACTTCTGAATGTGAAACAAAGTGTAAAGTCCATTTTGGTTCTTATTTGACTCTTCTTTTCTTTTCTTTTTTTTTCTGTTCTTTTTTTTTTCTTTTTCTTTGGAGCATTTATTGGTTGGTGTTTGATTCTCCCAGGGTCAGGTTTCGTGCATCATTGCCTATGAGGACTTACACTATCACGTACACCTTCCCCCAAATCTCCACATAGGGCGATCCCTACCACCCGTGTAACGGGAGTTCGGTCGGTGCATCCCAAGTCAGATGACTCGAAAGCACCAGGCACAAAGTCCCCTCAGACCTACTTTCCCGAGTGATAGGAGCCGTGCGAGAAGAGAGAACACCACTTATTTATTCATTTATCTACATGGGAACCAAAACCCCTACACTTAAGTTTCACAAAAAGATATTAAGGGCCCTTGACTACAACAAACTTCCTAAATTAACAAACACGAATTATTTGACTCACTAGGTTCAGGGTGGACTTCTTTAAATGTTTGAGCACTGAAACCCACTGATTGCTCACCCCCAAGGGAAAACTGGGGTGCATCCTAACGACTTGATAAATCCTAAAGCCAGGTACTAGATATCCTAATGCATCAAGTTCAAGACAATTTTGGGAGCTTTCTTTTTACTTTGCCTCTCAACGGTTTTGCACATGCTAAACACACGCAAAACCCACAAAACATTTTCTTTCGAAAACACATGAAGATTTTGAAAGAAATGTGAAAATTTTGAAGCACTAGGCAAGCAAAAGAAGACAAGTCACCCAAGGATCATGGCAAGCAGATATATCGATATTAAATGCAGCACACTATCATGACCCTAACAATGCAAACAAAAGAAAACAAAATCAAAGGAAAAAGACTCGACTATGTACACACGTAAAACACCAAAAACTTGTTTGATCGTTTTATATTTAACCGCAAGTGCACGGCCGCGTTGAAGCGGTGGCAAATACGGGTCGTCCACTGGGAGGTGTGTCGACACTTGGTTTATTCGAAGGCGAGAGGTAAAAAGAAGGGAGAAAGATGTATTACACTAATCTAAACTACAAAGCTGAAATGAAATGCAAAGGAAATGAAGATAAGCAATAAAACTAAACCCCAAAGGGGGTAGAGAACTGATGTGAACATAAAGATGTGTGTGTGTGTGTTCAATTAAGCTCCTCACAACATGTAGTGCATGAAATCATAAAACTACATCCAATCTTGCCTCTACATGAATTAAGATAAGACTACATCATTAAAACATACAAGACAATGATTGGAATGAAGCTACATGAACTCAAGTATAAAGACTATACCCTACTATGCCTCCACATGAATTAAGATGACTACATCATTAAAACATACAAGACATTAGCTAAGGAAAAGGCAACAAGAGTACATACACTACAAATTGTGTTTCCAACATTAACTTCATCCATATCCTGACCTTATCATTCCCCATAAAATAGGTCCACTAATCAAAGCATAAGCTAAGCTTCATTCAAGAGCATTAGCATATCAAAGATAAGAGTGGAGACCCATTAGATGGTTATGGAAATCATGTAAAGCTCAAGGGATAAAAATAACACACACTTAATACACTACATTATTATATCACATATTTCTCCACCCCCCCAAATGGGGATGGAACTACTCACTACTCATTACACTAACTAATTTAGCAAAGGAAAGTATAATACTGAAATGAAATTTATACTACTTAAGCAAGAAATATTAAAGAAGCATAAAACTAAACAAACAACAAGCATGCAAATGAAAGGAAATTAAACTAAGAGAGAAACAACATCATTAAAAGAAAAACTTCTATTATTAACTCACTCAATTACAAGTAGCTCTTCCTCCACTAGAGTTTTGCTTCAAGGCTTCACTCTTAGTAGGGAAGATGGCCACCAAGAGGGAGATGGGTACAAAGGGAGGTGAAGAGTTCTATTTATAAGCATGGAAAAAGCTAATCAGGGACAATCCCCCGATGTGGGACTAAACCAATACCAAAAATACACTAAGCATACACTAATACACGTGCTACAGAAAATTGGACGGATCCTGGGCTAAATGGACCGCCAATTAGCGGTTCCAGACCGCCAATTGGCGGTCTATAAAGTTTAGATCCGCCTGGTTTTCTTTGTGGGCTTTTCTTGAAGTGTTTCTTGGTCTTAGATGCATCTGGTTGGTTTATTGGAGCTCCGACCCGAATCGAATTGACAAAATACTCCTCATGATGGTGTGGAGTTTCCTGTTTTGCTCTTAGGTCCTTCTGTCTTACGATCAGGTCCTTCCCCCTTGCATCTTGGTCCCCAGGTCTCACAATTAGGTCTTTTTTTCCTGCTTTTGGGTCCTTTCATGGCTCTTCTCTTCAAACCTCCTTATTTCTGAAAACTAAACATACAACTCGTCACATAGCATTGCTTAGGTGTAAGATAATGGATATAAGGTACAAATATAAGCATGAAATGATGTCAATCAATATGTTCCCTTCGATCCTTGATCCTCGATCCCCGATCCTTGATCCTCGATCGATGCGCTACAGCAGTGTCTTCCTCTTGCACCGGAGGTGTAGATTTTACAAAAAATAAACATGCTCCTCACATTCGATAAAAACCGACTAGTGCAAGTCCTATGTAAAACCTCTCATATGCATATGCAACTATCTAAAAGATGGAAATAGAGAATTTGGCTTTTACATACATAAGCCCCTGTATTATAACAATTATAAACATTCATAGGCACCGATTTGGAACATATAAACTCACAACTCCTGCAAAACAACTTCGAGCATCCATGCACGCAATATTGCTATAAACTATCCAACCTAGTTTATCAAGCATCTAGAATCCCAAACAATTCTTTGAAAAACATTTTGAAATCCATTAAAAACGTTTTTCATGCATCCATAGTTCAAAAATTAATTATGAACCGCTATCAATCCAATTTCCAATGGAAAGATTAAATGCAGTTTTTCGGTTTTGTTGATTCTCTTACAAAATAATCGTTTATACTTAAAACGAAATTATTGCAAGTTAGACAAATGTCTAAATCTTAATTCTAATAATTACATTGCATGTTTTAAAACATTTAAAACATTCAGAACGAATTATTATGGAGAATTACATCAACAAACTTTCATAGACCGAAAAAACCGGTAAATCGAATTGTTTAAATCCTAAATGGTAAACTAAATTCGTTTACAGCCTTAAATCATGAGAAAATTGAACCCTAAGCTCTGATACCATTGTAGGATTTCATGTTTAATTATACATATATATTTTCGAATTTTTATGTATAATAAGGATCAATTTTCAATTTTCTATAATTTATTTCATGCATGCATCAATTTGTTTCAATATCTAGTTTCAAAATTTTATTAAAACAAATATGGGCTCCGAAATTCATACCTAGAAGTTCTCTAAAACTTCTTGAAGATTCGGAGACGTTGGGGATGCTCCTCGCTGCGCCGGATGCCTCCGAGTATTCACCAAACTCTAAACAAGATCGGAGAGAGGGAAGCTAGTCTCTCAATCTCCGATAGGGTTTAGAATCCAATTACTAACCCCTCTTTAATTCTCTTGAGAAGATGATCTCTTTAGAACTAAAACTAAACTTAAGAATTAAGGGATTTTCGTGGAGAATTATGGAGAGAGAATTTTTGCACAAGAAATAATGAATTAGATTAATGGGGTAATGAGATAAGCTTGTATTTATAAGCTTTCTCCAAATTACCTATTCATGTGCAACCCCTTGCCCATGATCTCATGCAAAATTCCATCTAACCATCCATTATTTGCTAACAAATAATCTCAGCCACGAATTAAATCAATTATGGACCAATTCCATGCATGATCTAATTAATTTTTAAATTAATTCTGCACATAACCGTCTGGACCGGTCGACCGTTTCAAGGTCGGTCGACCGCTCGAACCTAGTTTCGGTCGACCGTTCTATAACTCGGTCGACCGTTCGTAACAGGAACTATTCCATCGCAATGTTCGGTCGACCGTTCGAACAGATGAAAATTCCCTGTTATCGGTCGAGACACGTCCGGTCGACCGTGCCCGATCGGTCGACCGTTTACTGCTAACCGGTCGACCGTTGGAGCACTGTTCTGCAGACTTGTCAAATTTCGGTTTAACCCCTACAAAATTTGACATTTCGGGATTAGTAGTAAATTCACAACTTATGTAACATATTATCCTATGTAATGATCAATCATTACACCCCATAATATTTACATCACATATGAATTTAATTTAGATTCTAATTATGTTATTAATCACAACATAATTTTGATTTTGCTTGTTCACCCCATGTGTCATATTTTCTACATGAAACCCGACACATCTTATGAACTCAAAATCCCCATTTCTTGTTTCCCAATTTTGTGGTGTGACCTATGGGAGGATCTAAACTAAGTTGGCAGTGATATTAAGAGCTTAATATCATAAGCTATAAGCGGTATCTAGCTACACATTATAGCTCCCAATTAGTTAGATGTCTTAATTCCACTCGAACCAAAACCCGATCCATTTAGTGATGGAGTGCACCACTTGTGTCCGTCCCTTGCCTCATGATATTAAGAATACACACAAAGTAGTATTGTGTCATCTTTGTATTAGTATTCATTTCTTGATCTCTTTAAGCTAGTTATAAATATGTGAATTAACTCAAATCACATTGTGCACATTATAAATTTGTTTTATCAAGGGGCCCACTAATATCATCACTCAATTAAGAGGGGCAATGATAATCTTTTGACTAACTATCTTTTCCAACGAAAGTTATACTTAACCAACTAATGCCTTTACACTACACTCATCGATAGCTCAAGACACTAGTCTAATTAAGAACTCCTTAAGCGATCGGATATAAGTCTCATATCAAAGGACCAAGGACACAGTAAAATATTAATGACACAGAAACACATTCCTATAATATTTTACTTGTTAGGTCAATTCGGTATACAAAAGTACTATTTTCCTCTTTTGTGTACCCGTGTTGTCACTCACTTGTAGAGCTACAATGATCTATGACCAACACGACAATCTTAACCCGGTAATTAATGTCCCATGTTAATTACCATGATTGCGAATATCTTTTGTTTTATGTAAACCAATATCTTTTAGAGCTCTACGGTTAAGGACCAAGAGCCTCTTCCTCAACACTTCCAAAAGACGAATAACATAAACAAGGAACAAAATGATTTCTCATTCAATTCATAATAATTGACATTTAAAAGTAAAACTTTTAGAACACATTCCCTTCAATCTCCCACTTGTTATCAAAGTTTTCTTTCACATACATTCTCAATGCATAAAACATTAATAACTAGGGTAACCTTCTCAAATCACCTATCAAGCCAATCCACATGGATCCTCGGATCCATGGACTCGAAATATTTCGTCTCTTAGCTTGGTATGAAGGTTTGTTGAATGAATCAGTTGTGTTACTGTTGTGTCCACCTATTTATTTATTTTGTCTTTTGTTGGTGGTTGAGTTAGCTGTAGTGATATTACTCCTAAGTATACTAGCTCATACCTCCACCTTTTGATAATGATGACGCATCATCATTCCAACCTCCTATTATTAAGAATTCCTATAAGAATTGCATCAAAATAGCCCTCGGCCATTTTTCTCCTTTGTCTTCCATAAACAAGAACCGTATCTTTAGTCCAGTTAAGGTGCTTCAGAATATTCTTGACCGCAATCCTACGATTAGGACTTTCGTTGGATTGGTGACTACTTGTCACGTTTGGAGCATACGAGATATTGAGTCTTGTGCAAGTCATCATGTACATGGTCCTTCCTTTTGCTGAAGCATAAGGGATACCTTCATGTATTCCAAGTCTTTACGTGATTGGGCACGTTTGAGACTTCTTGAATTGCACACCTATACTCACACTCATTGGCACATTGTCCATATCGAAATTGTTCACCTTGAACATTTCTAAGACCTTGTCAATGTATGCACGTTGACTGAAGCCAATGAGTCTACGGGATGTATCTCAATGTAGACATGTTCACCGGGATGTTCACCGGCCCATGTCTCTCGGCCTGAAAGCAGACATGAATATGTCTGAGTTTCCAAAAGGAAACCCCGTATGCCAAACCCTAACACATATACGAACAATAATGAAACATGCAATGCACCAAGAATATCACAACCAATACGACCGCTAAGTTCCCGGGACCTCTCTCCCGGCCATAGCCAAACAACATGGGTCTCAAGGGTCCTCTCACCCCAACCCCACCAAACACTCGTGCACACAAGGCACCGCCGGTCCAAATCACGGCCCAACAACCCCCTTCTTGCCTCAGTGTTACCGGAGCCACGGTTTTGCATCAATTGCCGGAGCCACGGCGACTAATAAAACATGCCTCATTCGCCGGAGCCACGGCTTTGCCTCAATTGCCGGAGCCACGGCGACAGTTATCACAATCCCCTTCAACGTGTCACTACTGATCGCTATAGGGTCGGCCTGTCCGTCCGTCACCCCAAAAGGGCCGGTGAACCCGTCGCCTTCTAGCAAATCAATAGCAAACACAAACACACCAAAACAGTGTGAAACGATCGAATAAAATCTGTCTTCCGGTCAACCGATCCTCACCCAGAGAACTGGCCCAACCGAAAAACCCGCCAATCGGTCAAACCGCAAGGAGAGCCCGGTCGACCGAATAACACCAGTAAGAAATTCATTTTCGCAAACCATTATCAAACGGTCGGACGACCCAGAATCTCCGGTCGACCGAAAACCTCCAGTAGGACTCACCAACAGTCCACACTACACGGTCGATCGAAACCGCACTTCCGGTCGACCGGCCAATATGTTAACTTAAACGTCGGTCGAACAAATCAAACAGGCGGTCGACCGTTTAGATGGTCAACGCCCCAACCGACATTCAACAGTACTTTCGGTCGACCGGCAAAGGGGTCTCGTTCGACCGAAAGTACCCAGAGCGTCCTTCTCTCGCTAAAATTGCACAACCGGTCGACCACCCAAAGGGTATCGTTCAACCGATGCGAGGATATCGCCCAAAATACACTATAACCGGTCGACCGAACCCAGAACACCGGTCGACCGATTTTAGTGCAGAAACTGTTGTGCAGGTCCAACGAGACAATCGGCCTACCGTCGACCGCTCCCACTCCCACACTAATAATAGGTGAGCTTGAAAGCAAGTTTGACATACCTTAAGGCTTGAAAAAGCCTTCGAAGAAACAACGGCGAGCGTTTCCACGAATCCCTTCTTCTCCGGAGAACTCTACGAACGACGATCTTCGCTCCTCCGGTGACTCCAACAACAACCCTCGCTCACCGAACGTCCCACCACTCCGACCCTTCACGTGCTGTCGAGAGAGACGAGTCTAGAGAGAGAGAGAGTGAGTGAGAGAGATGAGATCATGAGAGAGAGAGAGAGTAAAACCCAAACCTTATATACTTTTCTCCCACTCGATCTCAGCCGTCCATCTCAAACCTTCACTAAACCTCTCCTAAACACAATTAAAACATAAGTAAGGGTTAGGATCTAAGATTTGGGTTTCTTGAGATGAGAGGATTCTCTCTAGTGTAGGAGGCAAATAGAAGTTGGAGAGTTATGTAAATAAGGTGTGTGAACCTCTATTTATAAGCTCTTAAAGGTTTATAGTCGTTGGGGAAGATTTGGTTGAAGTTTGCGTAAAATACACAAAACAGAAATCTAAGTTCTGCAAATTTGTCCTAAACTGGTCAACCGACACGGAATTAACGGTCGACTGTTTCCGCAAAAATAAGGAAACGTTCGAACCAACTCAAACTACGGTCGAACCAAACGACTACAACTTAAGTGAACGATCGAACTAAATCTAGGGGACGGTCGGCCGTTCTGAGGGTTTTGACCAGGTAAAAGGATAACGGTCGAACGTAACAAGGAAGTTCGTCCGATCGAAAATAACAAGCACTTTTGGTGCACATAATTGTCTGTATTCGGTAGACCGTCGTTACGACATCGTTCGACCGGTGACAAAATACAATTTAGGGGTATTTAACAAAATGAGAATACGACCGTTGGAGAATACGACAAGTATAACGGTCGTCTGGAAAATACGGGACAAATGGTCGACCAAAAAGGTAAAATTGGTCGACCGGTGGAGCTGGGTGAAAATCACTATTTGGCTAACCGTTAACTGGTAGAACAGTCGAACGGAAAACTCGTTTCGGTCAACCGTTCTGCACAGACAGAGAGAGGTTTAGTTAAGTGATTTTCCTAGTAAAGTTTGGGTGATCTATTGAAGTCCTAATGATGTGAAATTTTGTGTGCGACTTCTATAATGAACATAATGTGTACGTGAATAAGTTTTAACTCTCGTATGGTCAAATTCACATAAATTCCTAAGACTTAAATAAAAGGTAAATTACATGTCTTCAATTAGCTTGATTACATGTATTGGCTTCATTTCATTCTTCCTTGAGTCTTGATCACCTGTAGATGTTAGCATAATACAATATATGTTACATACATAGTTGTGTTACACTACATTTGATTGTAATTAAGATTATGTTAGTTAATCATCAAAACACGGATTTAGGCCAAAACACCAACAAGGAGGAGACGACGACAACGAGGGGGCAACGAAGTAGGAGATCACGACGAGTCGAAGAGGAGGAGGTTGTAGCGAGGAAGCAGCGACACGCGACAGTGTGGTGGTGCCTGGTGAGGAGTTGCAGCGGGGAGGGTTTGAGATTACGGTTGAACAAAAGTGAAGGGGGGAGCTCGAATCGGGCTCCTCATAAAACGATTCACAAACGACAGTTATTAAGTTCGTATCCGTTGGTGAAGCAAAACATACTAAGTTCGTAACGGTCATTTTTTGAAATAAGTTTCAACGGATGATATCCGTCAGTGAATCTTAAAAAAAATATACACCGACAAACATATCTCTCGGTGTAGGGTAACACATAACCATTGGTGATTGTGTTTGCACGAAAAAATTCATTGTACTGTGATTTTTTTTATCTAAAACATACGTCGACGTTACGTATCCGTCTGTGTAACGGTCTAGTCCGACAAATACTACCGTAATATTAAACGACACCCCCGATCAGTCGGATTTTTCCAATAATCAAAATTTAACTTTTTTAGAGAACGATGGCATCGATACATCTTCTCAACACGAGTATGAACCATCGACGGATATGACTTCTTTTGAGCCGTAGTTGGTATACGTATGTTATTTTATATATACTTCTATAACTTATAACTTGATATATGAATTAGACTTGAACGTGATATATGACTAATAATTTATAAATTCGCCTTATAAACTTAGACGTGTTGAGATTTAGATGAATCAGTGGATCCACGAGAATACGCATATTGGGCCGAAGATTCAAGTACTCTGAACTTCATTTTTACTGCTTCTGACACTTTTGCTTAAACTTGTATTTCCATATCATCATGTTTATGAAAGCAGTTAAGTTTTATTAGGTACATTAGGTGCACTGATGGACTCATGTGGTTGTCAACATTCAAACATACCCAATTTATTCTCTTTCTAGCCCCCACAAAAATAATTAAGCCATCTTTCCGTTATTAGACAAAACTAATGTAAAAATACAGTACGTTGTTTTACTTCGGTAATCAGAATAAACGAAGGACAAAACAAACGCAAGGCTAACAGTGCAGATACAGATTGAAATTAGAAAACTTGGTACATGAAACCTTCCAGCCCAATTAAGAACATCTCTCATCAAATCTTAAAGGCCAAGGCCCAATAAATTTAATATTTACAAAATTTGAGGTAATAATTTAGAAATTAAACACAATTCATAAGAATATTAGTAACTAAGAATAATAAGAACATATTATACTAAATAATAGTAACATAGGTGTGCATTAAGAATATTAATAACAGTTTTGATTTCCTAAATAAATTAGTAACACTGAGAATGAATTGAAAATTTAAGAACTGTGAAGTGGTATATGTTTTTATTAGGCATAAAGAAACTAAGTTATGTTACCCTGCATGTCGTAAGCCAAAGCAATTCTCTGTTAACAAATTTGCATAGATGAAAAATAAAAAAACAGAGAGAGAAATGTCAATGACTATGGTTATTTTTCAGGAAACTTGACAACTAGAGAACTTTTGCACTTTAGTGTCTTGGAACAAGGCAGCCAAAGAAATAAGTGGGCACTGACATCACATTAGCCCCAGGACAGGAGGTGTTAGTGCGGTATCCAATTCAATAATTTGATCCTTCACAAGTTGCTTCATGTCCTGAAAAGTTTGTTGTAAGACCACAAAAGTAACGTAAATAAACTTTCGAAAAAAAAGTGACATTAACACAAAAACATCAAACCAAGGTAAAATATCACGAATATGTATGGCTAATGATTGCCTGAATAGAATCACAGATGCGAGAGTTTTTGATGATCAACCCCGTCAACAACTGGAAAGAGAGAAAGAACACAAATAGAAGGTGAGGATAACAATGAACAAAGAAACGACTATTTCTTGTAATAACTAACAAGAAAGTTCGGCATGACAAAGTTACCAGCAGAGCATAGACAGACAAGAATTTATCAAAAAGGGAGTATGATGCTCCACAGTAAATTTCTTTCTCAGCGATCCAGATATCATAGAGCTGGGTAACAAAGGGAAGAGGAGGATGTCAGTCATGGGCCAATAATCAAACAAGCACAGAAATCATTTACCGTGTAAAAAAAATTACAATTAAGTAAATGCAAGCTCGGTACAGAATAAGTACAGACTTCAGTAATGAGGGTTCACTCACACGAAGAGTGTGACTTTCATCAATCAATTGGCATAGCATTTTTTTAACTTGCTTGCTTTTGGAAGAAAAAACCACCTCATCACCATCCAGCTCCATACGTCTTCTCTCCATGTCATTCTGATAGTAAATCACAAGGTTAAATTGTACGTATAATTCATGATAATTAATGTGTTGTCTATGTTCTTAACTTCTTTCAGCTGGCACGTTGTAAAGGGAATTACCAGAATACATTTGGACACAACTGGATTCTGAAAAAAATTCTTGTTCTCCATCACCAACATAAGTGCCATTGGCAATTCATGTGCGCGCCAGTCGTCCATTGTCATAGACTCTGAAGTCAAACCCTGTTGCTCTAGTGTTTCTTCTTGAAGTCCGGCGGTATACGTAAGCTCAAACAACGCCGCATCTGACATAAAACTACTAAAATCCATACTTCCACTATAAACATCATAATCATCTGGAACATGAGATTCTGGTGAAACGAGAATCTGCTTCAGGTTACTCAATTCCTTTTCCACTCTCTCGTACATCTCTTCATGCCCCTGCGATGCTATTGGTGAATACAGAGGAAGAAAGACTTATTAGTGAATACATGAAAACAAAGATTTGTTTACAACAGATTATATTTTGTTAACATTGAAAGTGGTTACATTTAATTACACAATTGAATAATCAACAGCACTACCTAAAGTCACCAAAAAAATTAGCAAAAGGGCAATAACATCGAGTTGTTTTTTATCAACATAATAAGAACTTAATTCCTAGTCCTAGGTAAAAGGGAGAATAATAAATAACAAAAGCAACACGGGAAAATGAATAATCAACAGCACTACCTAAAGTCACCAAAAATTTTAGCAAAAGGGCAATAACATCGAGTTTTTTTTATCAACATAATAAGAACTTAATTCCTAGTCCTACGTAAAAGGGAGAATAATAAATAACAAAAGCAACACAGGAAAACACGCCAAAAGCCGTGGATTAACTTTAAGGAACCAAAAGAAGAGGTAGTTTAAACCTTTTACAGCAAACAGCCATGAGAGTTTACAACATTACCACCTAAGGGTAAGGAAGATGATATAACATCAATTCAAGTACACAGATCGTCATAATGAATTTGTAGGAGATACAACATACAAGGTCGTGCATTAAGAAATCAAACAAAGTCAATGAAGAATAATAACAAAACTAGCATATGCAAATCACTTATGAAGGCCAAGATTAACATAGCATCCTAGGATGGCTCACGTCACAAGAAAAGCAACCACATAGCTACTGGACACCACATTGGAGGGGCAACACAAATAAAAAGAATATTCAGTGATTGTCTATATATGCAACCTCAGATGAATTCAAAAGTTGTGACTCAAACAGAAACTTTAAACCTTTCAGCAGTCAACAGACGTGAGGGGACAACATGCTTACACCAATTTTCTTTCAGTCTGGTGGGTACCCTCAACCATGAATGAGCACTACAAAGATCATAACGTCTTTAACATACAGTTTTTCTCTTTTGAGAAAATGAAATTCTTGAACACCATATCCAACAAATAACTATAACTATCATAACATATAACATGTATCATTTACGGGTGAAGATCACCCTTTTAAGTACTTGGTTGACTATTACTCTATTAACACATTCTTTTATTGAAACAAAAATTACTTTTATCGACACGCGCTCTAAAGTGTTCATTTGTCAATATGTGTCCAATTGCTTCTCCAACACTGGAATACATAACCATCAACGGCCAGTTTACTCGGTAGAAACTTTTGTTACTTCATGTTGGGGAGATCGAGCCATAAACAAAATAACAAGCAACAACTTACGTGTACTTGGAGGTGATAGTGGGGTATCCATTTCAGCAATTTTTTCCTTTACCCATTGTTTCATGCCCTACAAAGTTTGTCATAGATAGAAGTAAAATAATTAGTAAAAAGCATGAAAGCAAACATGAAAAAAATTGTGCAAGCACGTCGAGGATGATTGCCTGGATAGAATCACAAACGACAGAGCTCTTGACGAGCAACTCCATAGCCAACTAGAAAGGGAGATGGCACACGAAAAAGGCACGGTAAAATATTAACAATAAACATAAAATGAACGCTTAATATAACAAGAAAGTGCACCAGAATTACCACTAGAGCACAAACAGATGAGGCTCTATCGAGATGGGAGTATAGTCCTAGACTGAAAATTTGCATCTCACGGATCGACATATTGTAGAGCTGGGTAACAGAGGGAAAGAAGATGTCACGTTCAAAATCATAGGAACTTATTTCCACGTCAATAATATGAATGATCGTAAACAATATGGAGATCATGTTGTTTGTAAGAATACCACAACATAATCACTGACTCACTGTGAAGAATAAGCACAAACTTGAATAATAAAGGCTCACTCACACAACATTTGTGACTTTTTTCAATCAATTCGTATAGGAACTGTTTAACTTGCTCGTTTTTAGAAGAACGGACCACCTCATCATCATCATCCTTTTGCTCTTTACTTTTCATCTCCATGGCATCCTGAAAGCAAACCACAACCTCAGAAATGGTACTTAAATTTTGTAAAACTAATTGCTTTACATGCAGTTTTTGATCTTTCGGTGGAACTTGGTAAAGTGAATTACCACGTGACATTTTAGTCGATCCGGATGAATCCATGTAAATTTTAACTTCATCACAAACAAAAGTGCCATTGGCAATTCATATTTGCGCCAATCGTCTATTGTCATGGTATTTAGCGTGCGACCCTGATCTTCTAGTGCCTTTTTTTGACGTCTCATGGTGTACGAGAGCTCGAATAATGCCATAATTGAAAAATGAAAAGAATGAGCCCTTAGTGACCAATAGTGATCTTCATTTCGATCTGGAATATGAAACTGCGGTGCTGCAAGAATCTCCCTCAGCTCTCTCAATTCATTTTCGAAGCTCTCCAATATCTCTTCTGGCTCCATATCTACTATTGGTGAATCTGCCAGCAAGTGAGAGTGGACGTTAATCAGTGAAAAGATGAAAAACAAGTTTTGTTTAGAAAATGTGATAATTAGTTCCACCAACAAAAAACCCTGAGAAACGGTGGCGGAGATATGTGGATGATTAACGAACTAAACCTAAACCAAAAAACTAAGATTACCTCCAATGAATGATGAGCTAAGACCGTCCGGGTGATCTGATTCCGCTAGATCAGGGTGAAAATCATCGTCGTCTGGGTTGGCGTAAGACATTCCCGAGCCACAACTACCTACAGTCACAAAAACCAAAAAAAAACAACGAACAATAACCTAATGGTAGTTTACCTCCGTATGTGAAGAGACATGTTATATGACATTCACTGAAGTTGGCGTTTCGTCCCTAATTTTAGTTTAATATATAAATTCCAGTAATTAACCGATGTTTCGATTTAATAAAGAGTCTTAATGCAAAAGGAAAGTTTTAACTTCATATCATATGGTGCTTAATTGTGGTTTGAGTTGGAGTAATCCCTTGCTCAGTTGGTGGAGATAGCAGTCAATAAGCGTCTGGTAAGTACAAAAAATAAGCAAAGAAGCCACAGTTGATGTTTTTTTTTAAAGATCTATGATCTATCCTTTTTAAATTTGAATAACTCACCTTATAACAAATAACAACCAATTTCTTGCTGGCAAGTGCCAAACTACGTAAATTGTAGTTTCATACTTGATATTATTTGTCTATCTTACGAAAGGGAAGATAGTGTTTTATATACTCTTTTTACTTCAAATCTTTTTGTTGCTCGTCAATAATTCTAATTAATTATGACAACCCTAAAAACAAATGAACTTACTTATGAATTTCTTTGTATGTCTTCTTAATTTGATCACCCACATAGGAAAATACCACACTACAAAAGTTGAAGAGAATCCAGTTATCGCTTTTGGGAATCTTGGGAACCAAGATGATTTTTATCATTGCTGAAAAAATCTTGAAGTTCTAAGACGTGGAAGCCAATGAAAGCTTTGATAAATTGTTAGATCGATTTGTTAAAAGGCATGGATTAAGGCAAACAACGATCCACTTTTATGATGTTACCTTACAGGCGTTCAGGTTTCAAAAGGCGTTCATCTTGAGATCTTTGTTTTTAATGTTATTTGATCATATATTCTAAAAATAAAAAAATATAAGCACACTCTCAATATCTTATTTCTATTGTCAATTATATTTTTCAACTTAATTTCATCCTATCTTTACAAATTGTATTTACATTTCTGCTGCTTCAAGTGCTCCACAGTTGGTTTTATAGCTTGGAAAGACCAAAGATGACGAGAGAAATTAAGAATGCTTGCTTGGAGGTCGAGACAAGAAGATTAATAACGTTGGAGGAATCTTTTTTTTGGGGGGGGGGGGGGGGGGGGGGGGGGGGCAATCTCTCTGAAATTTCTTAGTCGTATTTACATAATACGTTTCAAATATGTATTTTCGTAGAAGTTCATAGAAGATTTTCAATCATCACATTCTCATTTTCTGGGTTATTTTGGTCATATTCAGTTCGTGAAGACTAAGTTATACATTTGTGATAAGATAAAGGTTCAAAATATTTTGAACTTAAACATATGTAGAACAAAGAAAACATATTAAACAAGATTTAAAATATCTTACCCTGCAAGGCATGGGTTATATGCTAGTTTATTACAGAGAGGAAATTTACCTTCACATTCCGATTCATAGGAGTAGGCGTCGTCTGAATAGTCATCGTGAATCTCTGGGTGGGAACTACCGGGAGAGGGCATCGCTCGTGGAGACTGAATTTCAAAAGAATTTCGGTTCTGAATTTCACCACCATAACTAAATCAGACAAGGTACTCAAACACATCTGCCATTTTAGATACCACACAACTAAAAACTTAATATTTCTTAAGTGTACAAGCATGTAATATGGTCTAGCAGTTGTGCTGTTGTGCATTCTCCATAGGAATAACAATAATCTTAATGGATGGATAATAATTGTTATTACTGTTACTTTGGAAATCATGCTAAACTAATATATTTCGTTTTGTTGCATTTGCATAAGTAATGGATCTTGAGTCAAACTTAACATTATCTAAACTTGACATTATCCTCTCTCTCAGATCTCAATAGCAACCCTCCCAAATTAGGGTTTCTCATCTGCTGATTACCAATCGACACTGCTTTCCAAAATAAAGGATCTCAACAGCAACCCTCCCAAAATAATTGGAGTACATTTGAAGTACTAAGTCTCAGATTAATCCAACAAAATCAGACATAAATCCAGATAAATCCAACAAAATCAGACACTACTATTGCTAACCATGGAGATAATATGGATTGAGCATGAGGTAAAATTCCAACAAAATCATACATGTACTACCACAAATTCAGACGTAAATCCAACAAAATCAGACATAAAAAGCATACAAAATCAAACATAAATCCAACAAAATCATGCATCACAAACCCTAATCCCGTCAGAAACCAAAATCGGACATGAATCCAACAAAAATCAAAGTGAACCCCCAAGCCCGTCGGAGAAGAAACCCCTACCAGAGATTAGGGTTTCCGCTGTAGAAGATGTGGTGGTCGTCGGAGCTGTCGCCGCAGAGTAACGGACCCCAAACTCCGTCTGAGATGTCGCCGGACTGGAGGGGGAGGATGCCTTTCGTTCCTGGACCGAGGAGTAAAATCGCGAGGGTGGAGGGGGTGGATTCCGTTCGTTTCGGAAGGGGAGAGGTAAGAAAACGGAGGTGGATTTTGCTTTTATACCGGGAAACCAAGGAAAAGTTATCCTGTTTCTCTTGTGTGCACAAACAGGTAGAAATTATTGGTCGAAAAGGAAAATATTTTCCTTTTTTTTAGGAAAATGTTTAGTGGACGCGTACGTCCGGGACGCACGCTGATGTGGCCAGTCCACTCAGCAGAGATTAAGTGTTGTGTCTGTTCGGAATAAGTTGTGAGTCTGTTCGGAATAAGTTGTTAGTCTGTTCGGAATAAGTGGTGGGTCTGTTCGGATTAAGTGTTGGGTCTGTTCTGATTAAGTGTTCGGTCTGTTCGGAATAAGTGGTGGTTCTGTTCGGATTAAGTTGTGAGTCTGTTCGGATTAAGTGTTCGTTCTGTTCGGAATAAGTGTTGTGTCTGTTCGGAATAAGAAGTCTGACTGTTCGGATTAAGTGTTGTGTCTGTTCGGAATAAGTGGTCTGACTGTTCGGATTAAGTGTTGTGTCTGTTCGGAATAAGAAGTCTGACTGTTCGGAATAAGTAGTCTGTCTGTTCGGAATAAGAAGTCTGACTGTTCGGATTAAGTGCTGTGTCTGTTCGGAATAAGTGGCCTGACTGTTCGGATTAAGTGTTGTGTCTGTTCGGAATAAGAAGACTGTCTGTTTTGGATTAAGAAGTCTGTCTGTTCGGAATAATGTCTCACTCCTTTCTAATTGGGTCCCTTATGCAGATATACCCCCCCCAGCTATAATAACAGATCAATGTGGTGCCATTACTGCTGCTGTAAGGAATGTCTTCCCAGATTCAAGACACAGATTCTGTATATGGCACATAATGAACAAAGCTCCCGTGAAGTTGCCGATGCAGTATCGGGATC
The DNA here is from genome assembly GCA_963682175.1 of Triglochin maritima. Lineage (NCBI taxonomy): Eukaryota > Viridiplantae > Streptophyta > Magnoliopsida > Alismatales > Juncaginaceae > Triglochin > Triglochin maritima. Next base: position 6,448,686 of record OY821775.1, read on the forward strand.
ACATATTATTTGATCTGAAATTAATTGTATATGATTCCAAAACCCCAGCAGAATTTGATCGTAATTGGCAGGGTTTCCTTCTTGATTTTGACCTGCAGAACCACAGCTGGCTCAAATCCATTTATGCAATCCGAGAGTCGAGGATCCCTGCATTTATTGGTGATTTTTTTTCGCGGGAATGGCATCTACTCAGAGGAGCGAGAGTATGAACGCCTTCTTCGACAAGTATCTTACTTCGAAGACCACCCTTAAGCAGTTTGTTCAACAATACGAACTTGCGCTCCGCCACAAGTACGAGAAGGAAGCTCAATCAGAATTTGATTGTCTTCATAAAAACCCCAGTTGGTTTCAATTTATCCATTCGAGAGTCAGTTGAGCGAGTTGTATACCGTAGGGGTCTTCAAAAAAGTGCAGTTACAAATTGGGAAGATGATATACTGCGATATAACGGAGGAGTTCAATACGAATGAAACATTCCAGTACAAGGTATCTGAACGTGTTTTGGCTGGTGAGCAGCTACTGTCGAAACGTTTCCTAGTACAAAACACATCCATGAATTTTACATGTGATTGCAGAATGTTTCAGCACGTTGGGCTTCTATGCTGCCACGTTTTTGTTGTACTTGCACGCTTGAATCCTAATGCATTGCTTCCAGACTCTTACATCCTTAATCGATGGCGGAAGGATATTCGAAGGAGCTATCGAGATAAGACGTACCCAGACGATGGTGTAATGGCGAAGGATGCGCTACGTCGTCACGACGACATCATGGGTCGTGCCGTTTGGATCGCACAGGAAGCCTTCATCTCCCACAAAAGGTATATTGAGGCCGTGAAGTGTATTGAAATGCTTAAGGCACGTATGCACACTACACAAAACTTGGTTCGACCTGATGAACCTGAGTCTTCGGGTACATCGGTCCTTAATCCGGAAAAGGTCAGACGTATAGGAAGACCGCCGACTAGACGTCGAGTGTCTTTAGCTGAGAAGATAATTAAAAAGAGCCATAAAAAACACGCCCAACAAGAGAAGGGAAAGTGGAAGATGAAGGTTACTTCGCCGCTTCACGAAGTAGCACCAAAACCCGCGGATCCTGATTTCTCCGATTGGGACATGAGTTTGTATTACGAGGAATTTCCTCCTTAATTTACATTTTTTTGTTTTTTCCCGTTCTTGTAAAACCAAGAAACTTGTAATTGTTGATACGTTGTGATCTATAAATGGTTGTTATACAAGTTCAGTTCAGATTTACTTGTGTCTGATCGAAATAAGTTTTTCCTGTTCGGAATATGTTGTGGGTGTGTTGGGAATAAGTTGTGTGTGTTCGGATTAAGTGGTGTGTCTGTTCGGAATAAGTTGTGAGTCTGTTCGGAATAAGTGGTGGTTCTGTTCCGATTAAGTTGTGAGTCTGTTCGGATTAAGTGTTGGGTCTGTTCTGATTAAGTGTTCGGTCTGTTCGGAATAAGTGGTGGTTCTGTTCGGATTAAGTTGTGAGCCTGTTCGGATTAAGTGTTGCGTCTGTTCGGATTAAGTGTTGGGTCTGTTCGGAATAAGTGGTGGGTCTGTTCGGAATAAGAAGACTGTGTTCGGAATAAGTAGTGAGCTTGTTCGGATTAAATGTTGCGTTTGTTCGGATTAAGTTGTGAGTCTGTTCGGATTAAGTGTTGCGTCTGTTCGGATTAAGTGTTGGGTCTGTTCGGAATAAGTGGTGGGTCTGTTCGGAAATAGAAGATTGTGTTCGGAATAAGTTGTGAGCCTGTTCGGATTAAATGTTGCGGTTGTTCGGATTAAGTTGTGAGTCTGTTCGAATTAAGTGTTGCGTCTGTTCGGATTAAGTGTTGGGTCTGTTCGGAATAAGAAGACTGTGTTCGGAATAAGTAGTGAGCCTGTTCGGATTAAATGTTGCGTTTGTTCGGATTAAGTTGTGAGTCTGTTCGGATTAAGTGTTGCGTCTGTTCGGATTAAGTGTTGGGTCTGTTCGGAATAAGTGGTGGGTCTGTTCGGAATAAGAAGACTGTGTTCGGAATAAGTTGTGAGCCTGTTCGGATTAAATGTTGCGGTTGTTCGGATTAAGTTGTGAGTCTGTTCGGATTAAGTGTTGCGTCTGTTCGGATTAAGTGTTGGGTCTGTTCGGAATAAGAAGACTGTCTGTTCGGAATAAAGTTAGCTTAAGAATGACATTGGTAATGTTTGTATTTTTACATGTAAATAGTTTGTGAACTGAATATGTAAACATTTTGTACATGTAAACCAAAAAATAAACAAAACTAAAAATATCTTTGTCTGTTTAGACCTGCACACACGACCGACGATCCCTAAGTAACATGACCGCCAATTCACCCCTGATAGAGTGGATGGTATTGGGGTCCTTCTCCTTCGTAGGGTCAACATTGAACATTAGGCACCTTATCCAGTATAAAACGAAGGCGCCGCAATCGTTGCTCCCCGGTGGTTGTTGTTGGCTCTCTTTCCTCAGGATTCTCAGGGGCCAGTCGACCTTGAGTAGATCCCTCCAGTATACAGCCGCATCCGCTGCTGCACATTCATGTAGGCCTACAGTCTGCTCCGGATCATCACCTTCGCCTAGCTCCCTAGAGAGACTGTTGAATGCCAAAATCTCTTTGGACGGGCCATAGACAACCACCAGTGTCCAATGACCTGAAGACCAGCATGGTTGGGCGATCACGGTCTGTGTTGGAGACGCACCTACGATTTTAGGGAGGATAAAATCATCAACTTCTCTGCCTTGCCCTCCAAGAATTCGCCCCGACTCGAATGTGGATATGCATATAACTTTTTCTGGGTGGCGTCTTTCTTCGAGCACCGATAGCATAACGTCGATAGTTTCATCGCTAATATCCATCCTAGGCGTTATAAGCTCCTTCAGGTCGGAGCGTTTTAAACTGCACATATCGCCTCTCCAGATGACCTCCCTATTGTCCTTGTTGGGTTCGGTCAGGTTCAGTAGCATTTTGACCTCATCAACTGACAACGTGCCCAATGCATGCATGTCAACATCCGGCCTTTTTTTCTTCAGGCTCCTTTGAGCCGCTCTATCTTTTCTTTTTTGCTCTTCTTCCTTCTTATTCTTCTTGGCCAGATGTTCGCCTTCCTTCAGCTGCTGCTCAACGGTGGCCGTCGAGCGTTTTCTTTTCGCGACCCAGTTTGCTATCTGGGCCTTGCTTTCTTCTTCCTTCTCCTTCTTCTTCTTCTCTTCCTCCTTCTCCACTATTTTCCTCTTTTCTCCCATCTTCCTCTCCTCCTCCCTCTTCTCCTCTTCTTCCTTCTTCCTTTCCTCCTCCCTTTTTCTCTCACATTCCTCCTCCTCCCTCTTCCTCTTTTCTCGTTCCTCCTCCTCCTTCCTCTTCTTCTTTTCTCGTTCCTCCTCCTCCTTCCTCTTCTTCTCTTCTTCTTCCTCCTCCCTCCTCTTTTCTTCTTCCTCCTCCTCCCTCCTCTTCTCCTCTTCTTCCTCCTCCCTCCTCTTTTCTTCTTCCTCCTCCTCCCTCCTCTTTTCTTCTTCCTCCTCCTCCCTCCTCTTTTCTTCTTCCTCCTCCTTCCTCTTTTTTTCTTCTTCTTCTTCATCCTCCTTCCTCTTCCTATTCTCTTCTTCCTCCGCCTCCCTCTTCTTCCTATTCTCCTCCTCTTGCTCTCGCTCGTTCTCCCCACCAGGGACTCCAGTTGTCCCTGTCCCTTGAAGATATATAATATCTTTCCTGAGCCTCCCACACTCTTCCTGGGAAATCCTCAGTTCTTCCCTGAGGTCGTGTACCTGTTCTGTGGCCTTCTTAAGGGCAGCTTCGGCCCTCAGCCATTTTGTCTTCACCTCACTCAGCTCCAATTCTTGGAGCAGCGGGTCGCATGGAATGCTGCAGTCTGCCAGTTGGAGCCTTGGCAAACTGACGGTTGAAGTTGAGCTCTTTCGAACAGGACCAATAAGTTGCAGCTCCCTTTCACTCATTGATGGAGCCCCCATCAGGTCGAACGTGCCGTCGTAAATCCGATGTAAGGTAATTCCACGTTCCTCCCATTTCCTCAGGGTTAATCGTTTCCCAAACATCTCTGTCCATCTTTTCATCCGTGGGAAAACTCCAGTTCTGGGCTCTCCCAATTTAAATTTCTCACAAAGCCACACCTTCAAATGGAAAGGAAAAAAATGAGAACTACTATACCAACGTACCTTCATATTCGAAAGACAACTGAATCCGAACATACATTAAACGTAAACCGAACAGACACCCAACTTAATCCGAACAGACGGACTTCTTATTCCGAACAGACACACGTCTTATTCCGAACAGACCCACCACTTAATCCGAACAGACCCACCCCTTAATGCGAACAGACTCACCATGTATTTCGAACAGACTCACAATGTATTCCGAACTGACTCACAATGTATTCCGAACAGACCCAACACTTAATCCGAACAACCCCACCACATATTCCGAACAGCCCCACCACTTAATCCGAACAGACTCACAACGTATTCCGAACAGACTCACAACGTATTCCGAACAGACCCACCACTTAATCCGAACAGACGCACCACCTCACCCGAACAGACGCACCACTTAATCCGAACAGACGCACTACTTAATCCGAACAGACGCATCACTTAATCCGAACAGACGCACCACTTAATCCGAACAGACACCCAACTTAATCCGAACAGACTCACCACTTAATCCGAACAAACGCACCACTTAATCCGAACAGACACCCAACTTAATCCGAACAGACGCACCACTTATTCCGAACAGACTCACCACTTAATCCGAACAGACCCACCACTTAACCCCAACAGACCCACCACTTAACCCGAACAGACCCACCATTTAATCCGAACAGACCCACCACTTAATCCGAACAGACCCACCACTTAATCCGAACAGACTCACAACGTATTCCGAACAGACACACATCGTCTTCCGAAAAGAACAAAAACAAAAAAAGAGGAAGAGAGGAAGTGTGAAGCAGGAACAAAAACTTACGTGTAGTATGGCAACACAACCTTCGACGTTCCCCTGCCTCATTATGAAATTCCCTGCCTTTTTCCTCTCCTGTAGTTCTAAACTTGCTTTCTCGAGGCCTCCAACCAGGGTTTTGTGAACTGCACTTGCCCATGCGTAGCTGCTTAGGTGTTTGTTGTTCCTCAGAGGGTGCATGAACCATTCCTTCGGTCGCAGCGTTCCATCATAGAACAAAAAATTGTTGAAGATGAAAGAAATCAGGAGACGAACGTACTCCTCCGTCTCGCCCATGGTACTGTTTGCCATCAGATGAACTAAAAGTTGGGTGTTGTCAAGGTTCACCCCGTCTCGCTTCTGGACGCGCAATGGTTCCATCACCACGGCCTTCCCATGCGTACGTAACCCCAAAATTAGGGCGATGTCTTCCGGTGTAAGGGGAACTACCCCTGATCCTATTCTCAGCCCCACCTCCTCCGTATCGTAGTGCTCGACGAACCAACCGACTATTTCGTTGTCCGTCGTAATGTTAGGAAGGTTTAGGAAGTGACCGAATGGGGTGCTACGGAAAGCCTCCTTCTCCACCTTATTCATCCGGTCAAACTGCTTTCGGATGGCCTTCCAGGAGCATCGTGATTCCCGGAAGTAGTACGTGGTTCCCTAAAACCAATAATTTAATAAACGGAAGTTCATCAAAAAAAATAACGACCCAGGGAAAGAAAAAATTAGAGACCCACCGGTTCTGGGACGTGTTCGATATCGACGGCTGGAGTTGAAGATTCCATTATCGTTTACAAGGTGCGCTTCACAGGGAAAGAAAGTCGGGAAAGCTTCACAGGTGCGCTTCCTACGTTCACAGGTAAGAAAGAAAGAAAGCGAGAGTCTCCCTTTTGTTCTGGATATGTTATCTTCCTCGGTATCCGAACCGTCGTTCGTAGGGTGTCTGCCGCTGTCTAATCTGGAAACGAACCGTCCTTCTTCGAAAACCGTCAAAAAAAATTTAAAACAATTTGAGGCGCGTTCGGAAGGAAAGCGTGACATGGCAATCCGAGTAGACGCTGACTCATCCACTTTTTGAAGCCACGTAGGGCGCGTCCGTGACGCCCGCGTCCGTGTATAAGGACTCTTTTTTTTAACCCCCCTACGAATCCAACTCCACGACCCCTCCGGAGGGAAGGAATTGAACTCGGTTGGGCAAATTTGAACTCGGTTCGGTCGACCGGATCGGGTTGAACGGTCGACTGTTACGCAAATTTGAACTCGGTTCGGTCGCCCGATAAAGGTGCGGTCGACCGGATTAGGCTAAAATTTAGGTACACTTAAGTTATCGGTCGAACACGGAATAGGGTTCGGTCGACCGAAAACTAACAGTCTTTTCGGGGTTGACAAACATGATCATATGCAGTCGACCGGAACAAGGTACACGGTCGACCGAAATTCAACAGGCATTCTGGGTTTGTCGAGACGTCTTAGTTCGGTCGACCGAAAGTCAATTTGTATTTTGGGGTATTTGGAAATAATACGACTGTTGGTATTAAGATTTAAGCATTGATTTTTGGATGTCTTGTAATGAAGTTGCTCCTCCTAAATTGTGCACTTCATTACACTAAGAAAATGATACTCATTAAGCTCCTCTATCAATATGAATATGATTTTTCGATTAAGTTCAATTCTATTTCTCCCATTTTTAAGCATCAAGCAAATATATTAACAATAGACATGTGATGTTTTAATTCCCCTTTTTTATATCCATTTACAAATTTGACACTTAGGCAATGGATGTGATTCAAATTTTAAGATATGCAATGAATCAATCTAAATGATATGTCAATAAGCATATAAAAACCTAGACTATAACCAATTGATTCAAGAAATTTAGAGGATAAGAAATTATACCCACTTTGAAGCTTGAATTGGTTCCAATCTCCATTCAGTGATGCAACCGGCGTAGAATTGGGCTCTCAAGCGTGCCCGGTCACTACCGATTTCCTCCTCAAGCACCTACAAGTGTAGATTTAGGTACCCAAACAACTTTAGGTCCTTGAATGTTAGCTTTGGGAATCCAAACCATTTTGGTTTTAGGAGCTCACACACTTGAAGAACTATGCTTAACAAACCAATGCTTGTCATTTAGTGTAGTATGAGATACATGGTTTTTCAATTTGACATTGTATCCTAAACCATGTTTATCTAGTGATTGTCTTTGACTACCTAAAAGCATGTCAAGCATCTTGGTTCCATTAGTGATTTTTTCTAAATCTTTTCTTAATTGCACATTGCAAGCTTGAAGATCTAGTTGTTCACTATCAATGGGTGTTGCTTTTAAACTTTCAAGAGTTGATGCATTAGTTTCAAGTTTAGCAAGCACCTCATTTTTCTCATGCATGATTGATTCAATTTGGCTTTGGAGATCATTTATCAATTTCTAGCATTCTTATTTTTGTCACAAATGATCTCATATTGTTTAACTAAGTCATTAAATGCATTTTGGAGCTCATCATGTGTATAAGTTTCTTCATTACCACTAGAATGTGAGCTATCACTATAATAAGACTTAGTTGAGCATGATCTAATAGAATAAGAGTTAGAGTCTACCTCACTTTGATCATCTTCAATAGCCATGAAGCATGAGTGGGCAACCTTTCTTCTACTTTGCAAGGAAGATGATGATGATGAAGAGTCGTCTCATGTAGCCTTGTGAGCTTCCTCCTTCATTTCTCTTCTCTTGCTCTTCTCCTTTTCTCTTCTCCTCTCCCTTCTCTCCTTTTTCTTCTCCCATTCTCTTCTCTCATTTTCGCTCTCCTCCTTCTCCTTTTCTTTTTCTCTTTTCTCACTTCTTCTACCTCTTCTTTCATTCTTTTCTCCCTTATCCTTCTTGAGGTATTTGAAGAAGTCTTTGGCTAGGACTTCAATGTCCTCATCTTCTACACTCCTCCTTGGTTCCTCAAGATTTGCATGTAATGACAAGAAGGGTTTGTTCTTTGAGGCTTCCTTCTCCTTTCGATTGTTAATTTGAAGTTCATACGCCATCAAATTTCCAACGAGTTCCTCCATCTTTAATTTGGAAAGATCATGCGCATCTTCAATTGCGACGACTTTATCTTCCCAATCGTTGCTAAGCGACCGGAGGAACTTCTGTGTCATCTCTCCTTCATTGATTTTTCTTCCAAGAACCAAAAGAGAGTTAGTAATATCGGTGAAGCGAGTGTTCATTTCGCTTATGTTCTCACCGATTTGCATAGAAAAAATCTAATATTTATGCATGAGGAGACTAATGCGAGTTTCCTTAGTTTTGCTGTCACCCTCATGATGCATTTGTAATCTATGTCATATTTCATATGCACTTTCACAACCCATAATTCTATTATATTCTCCCTCATTAAGTCCACAATACAAGATGTTCATGATTTTTGAATTTATTTCGATTTCTTTCATTTTGGACCTAGAAAGTGAATCTAATTCATCTTCATTTTGGGGTGTGTAGAGATTTTGAAGAAACATCAAATACTTAAGGTCACTTGAAATTAGGAAAATTTTCATTCTATTATTCCAATAATCATAATTAGACTCATTAAGCAAAGGAGACCTAGTTGTGCACAATCTCTCTAGATGATTAGAAGTTGATGTCATTGCTAAAAATTACGGTTAAGTAATGAAATTTAGCTCACAAGGCTCTGATACCAAATGTATGATCGTAAGGGTCTCTAATTCTAATCATTTTTAAGCTAATTACCTACTTGTTTAAGCAATCAAAGAATGCACAGCGGAATTAAACAAAAACAAGCAAGTAAAGCAAACCACAATGATGACACCAGATTTTTGTAGAGGTTCGGCCTCCCGCCTACTTCCTCTCTTGCAAGCTCCGTTCGATCTCCCTCGAGCTCCGCTCGCGTCTTCACTATCAACCACGTTCCGGGCCGAGATTAAGCCGTTTACAAAACAAGCTTCACGAACACCCTCGTGAGCTTGACTTTCTTCTCTCACAATCTGAGAGAAACACTTCGGGCTTTCACTGAAGTCCTTGCTTCTTTACTACAGAGATGTTGAGTGGAACACACTCTCTAACTTGAGCACACTTAGCTTAGGATGTGGAATTGATACTAAAGTGTGGAAGTTTAGGCTTGGAGAGTAGATTGGGGATTGGGAGACTTGGGAATTTCTCTTAGGTGTGTAAGAGTTGTGTAATTGTGTCATAGGAACACATATTTATAAGCTCCAAGTGAGTTATAGCAGTTGGGACAAGTTTGGTAAGTGTTTGTGGAAAAACACAAAACAGCAAATTGCAGGACACAAAACTGAGTGAGTTCCTCGACCTGATCGGGCTGAACGGTCGACCGTTTGGCAAATTTGAACTCGGTTCAGTCGGCCGATAAAGGTGCGGTCGACCGGATTAGGCTATAACTTAGGTACACTTAAGTTATCGGTCGAACACCGAATAGGGTTCGGTCGACCGAAAACTAACATGATCATATTCGGTCGACCGAAACAAGGTCCACGGTCGACCGAAATTCAACAGGCATTCTGGGTTTGTCGAGAGGTGTTAGTTCGGTCGACCGAACAAGGTCCTCGGTCGACCGAAAGTCAATTTGTATTTTGGGGTATTTGGAAATAATACAAATACGACTGTTGGTATAATACGACAATTCTAACGGTCGGAAAATTGTGTTAACTCGGTTGACCGAAAATGTCTGGACGGTCGACCGAAGCCGGGCAGTAAAACACTAACTGGATAATTGATCACTGATTGACATCATATCATGCATATATTTGTGTCCTATATCCTTTAATTTAGCCTAAGCAATGCTACGTAACGAGTGTTATGTTTATGTTTTAGGAATAAATAGGTTTAGGAAGAAGAGACTCAAAAAGGACTCAAATGCAAGGAAAATGACTAAGTTGCAAGACTTATGGACTGAGATGAAAGAGAGAAGGACCCGGATGTAAAACCAAAAGGATTAATGAGTAAATCAAGAAGCCCCACACCTTAATGAAGAGTATTTTGGCAATTAAATCTGGGCCCAACCATCAACAACCAAATCAGGTTCATCAAACACCAAGAAATCAAGCAAGAACGAAGCCAAAGAAATCCAGACCCGATCAGAAGAATATAGATCGCCAATCAATGGTCAAGATTTCTTCAAATGCACATGCTTTGGTCGGATGTTAGATTATGGTGTATTTAGTCTATATTTGGTATGCTTTTAGTCCCATACCGGGGGATTGTCCCGGATTAGCTTTTTCAATGCCTATAAATAGAACTCTTCACCCTCCTTTTTACACTCATTGCTTGGTGGCATTCTCTCTACTTGGAGTAAGCCTTGAAGCAAACTCAAGGTGGAGAAGAGTGATGCTACCTTCAATGTGAGTCATTTTAATAAAATAATTTTTCTTAGTTTCATTTAATATTGTCTTGTCTTTTAATTCTTGCATGCTTCTTTAGTTTGATTTCTTTTCATTAAGCTTCTTTAATATTTCTTGCTTGCTTACTTTAATTTCATTTCAGTCGAATGTTTCATTTTGTTAATGTAGGTTGTAGTTTAAATATGAGTGAGTAGTTCCATCCCCATTTGGGGGGTGGAGAAATATGTGATATGATCATGTGGTGTATTAGGTGTGTGTTATCTTAATCCCTTGAGCCTTATATGATTTCCATAACCATCTAATGAGATTTCACTCTTGTCTTTGATATGCTAATGCTCTTGAATGAAGCTTAGTTTATGCTTAGATTAGTGGACCTATTTTATGGGGAATAATGAGGTAAGGATAATGATGGAATTGATGAAGGAAACATGTAGTTGCATGTACTACAACCTACATTAACCAAATGAAACATTTTGTTGCTCTTGTTGCTTTTACATTGGTTAATGTCTTGTATGTTTTAATGATTGTGTAAATCTTATTTCATGTGGAGGCATAGTGAGGGTTTGGTCTTTATACATGAGTTCATTTAGCTTCCTTCCAATTATTATCTTGTATGTTTTAATGATATTGTGTTATATTAATTCATGTGGAGGCAAAGTTGAATGTAGTTTTATGATTTTCATGCACTACATGTTTTGATGAGCTTAATTGAACACACACACGTACACATATCTTTGTATTCACACTCTTTTCTCTACCCCCAATGGGGTTTAGTTTTATTGCTTATTGTCCATTTCCTTTTGCATTTTAGTGTAGTTTAGTGTAATCAATCTTTCTCTCCTTTCTTTCCCACTCGCCTTCGAACAAACTAAAGTTGACACTCCTCCCTGTGGATCGACCCGTATTTTCCACCGCTTCAACGCGGTCGTGCACTTGCAGTTAATTAAAACGTATCAATCAATCACTCGGTCGATCGAACGGTCTATTTCGGTCGACCGAATGTGGGCAGACAGTTTATGTTAAGTGTTTAGTGTTTTCCGGTCTAAGTTTGAGTGATCTATTGAAGTCCAAATGATATGAAATTTTGTGTGTGACTTCTATAAGGAACCCAATGTGTGTTTGAGTAGGTTTTAGCTCAAGTATGCTCAATTTACACAATGTTCCTAAGACTCTAAAGAAACGCAAATTACATGTCTTCAATTGAGCTTGATTACATGTCTTTACTTGAATCCTTTCTTTCTTGAGTCTTGATCACCTGTAGAAGTTAGCACAAAGTAATATATATGCAATGCAATATGTGTGCTATTCTACATTGATTATAATTAAGATTACATTGATTAAATCATCAAAACATAGATTAAGGCCAAAAAACCATTTTTATTGTCTGGGCCATTTTTTGTCTTGTTTGGAACTATCTGCGATAATAGTGTATACTCGAACCATTTGCTCATGTTCCAAAGTAGATTTGGTACCAATTACCATCATGTTTTAGGTTAAGTTTAGTTTGATGTAATTAAAGGTTAAATGTAATATGAATATATGATTACATCTCTTTTGGAAAGCAAGATCAATATCACGTCCACTTTCGAATTAGGTTAGAAACTTTGATTGAATCACTGTTTTTCATAAAGTACATGTTAATTCCAGAAGACTCGATTACAGGCTTACAGAGAAGTAAACATGATTTTACTTATAATTGAATATATTTTTATCAGAATCGCAAATTATGTCGTCTTAATAAATACTTTCATTCAGTGGACTCATTATCTTGTCGCATCGAACCGTCATACGACTCAAACTAGAAAGAAGGTTGTGTTAGCTGCGGGAGAAAGACGGGGAGCATCATACCGAGCCACCCCAGAAACACGCCCTCCACCGGGCACACATGGACCGCTAATCAGCGGTCCCAAACCGCCAATTGGCGGTTCAGAAGTCGCGCCTGGTGGGCTGCTTTGGCTTGCATTGTTCTCCATGCTGAGGGCATTCTATTGCAATCACTAGATCCATACTTTGATCTACTCAATTGATGGACACGAATGAAAGAAGAGAACTAATTACTTAACACTCATAAGCAAAAACGAGATTTGCACCAAACTCATCTTTTCTTTCTTCTTTCTCACTTGACTTGACTTGACTTGACTTCACTTGACTTGTTTTACAAATGGAGAACTCTTGTGCTTATATAGGCACTTACAAAGACTATTCAACTTAACCTAAAACATAAACATAACATAAACTACATAAAGATGATCATTACAACCTCTACTTAAATTGCATCATAAAATAGGACGAAAATCATAGATAAATGAAGAGACCCTTTGTCTCTTCCTTTCCTTCAACCTTTTGTCTTCCAACTTGTTGAGTCATCAACTCCTAGATGACTCACTCTCCACTGATGATGTGGCTAGTGACTAGGATGCCACCTATGATTAAGTTCAATTCTCAATAGGTTGGGCTTGCATTTCAATATTTCCAGCCGAGTTGATTCCAATCTTTTAATTAAAAAAAACTTTAAGGTTCTATTCTTTCAAAACTCCCAACTTGAAATGGACAGATCCAAATTTAAAATGGACATAGTCATAACTTAAAATGTGCAATCACACAACTTAAAATGGACAAACTCTCAACTTAAAATGTATAGACTCTCAACTTAAAATGGACAAAGTCATAACTTAAAATGGACACATCTATAACTTAAAATGGACATACCCATAACTTAAAATGTGCAGTCACACAAGTTAAAATGGACAGACCCCCAACTTAAAATGGACAGATCCAAAACTTAAAATGGACATACCTACAACTTTAAAATGACACATCAATAACTCCAACTAACTCGATCCAGACTCTGGCTAACTCGATTCACACTCCAACTAACTCGATCCGGACTCGGACTAACTCGATCCACACTCCAACTAACTCGATCCAGACTTCAACTAACTGGATCCAGACTCGTACTAACTCGATCCAGACTCGGACTAACTCTATCCAAGTCCATCTAAGTCGTTCAAGACTCGAACTAACTTGTTCCAGAATCCAACTAACTCGTTCCAAAATCCAACTAAGTCGATCCAGACTCCAACTAACTCCTTCAACATTCCAATTAACTCGTTCCAGACTCCAACTAACTCGTTCTAGACCCCAACTATGTCGATCCATACTCGAAGTAACTCGTTACATAATCCAACAAACTCGTTTCAGACTCCAACTAACTCGTTCTAAACTTGAACTAACTCGTTTCATACTCCAGCTAACTCCATCCAGACTCAACTTGAACAATATTTAATAAACTCCAACAATGTGAAGAACATATAACAAAAATGAAAATGAAAAAAAGAACCCACCAAAAATAACCCAAATCCCACACAAAAAAGAACAACTTGGGTGATCTCTTATGAACACATACAAGTCCAACACACAAACCAAACATAACATGAAATACCAAAATGGGTGATTTCGAAACCAAAAACCTAAAAAAACTAAATCCACTCCAACCCGACAAGAAACCGATAAAAAAATAATCAAAATTTTCAATTTCATATCCACTCATACAAGGAAGATAAGGGGTAGAGAGGGCCCGGAGAGTGAAGAGAAAAACGGGGGCATCCCCGACGAAGCAGGAGACAAGGAAGACGAGGCGAGGGAGGGGGGAGGAGAGGGTGGGGAATGGGGATGGGGTGGAGCTTGGACTAGACGAAGGTCGGGGTGGGGTGGAAGGGCTGGAGGAGGAAAATGGGGAGGATGTAGGGAGTTGTATGCTAAGATGTTGGGAATGAAGGTGGAGATGAGATGAGTTTTAGTTTCGAAATGTTGTGACGGGTAAAATAGGAAAGAAAATTTTATTTAAGATTAGATGTAGTATTAATAAATAAGTCTTGAAATAACGTGTGACTTAAACATAAAATTGACTTTTCAACCCATTTATCATTGAAATTAAGGATGTTTTATGACCTGCAATTAATTTTCCCTTAGTTTTTTTGATTCCCCAAAGGAGGGAGGTCAGAATAGTTTCATTTATTTATGACCTCATTGTGGGCCACATCGAAATTTGGAAGCCCAACTAAACGGGAAAATACAACTTTCGACCACCTTTTCGTTCCCCATCAGCACCACCAGCTCCGCCTGCAAACTCCAAGCTCGCAGTCTTCTCGACGCTTCTTCTCACCCAAACCCTATCCTCTCACCCAAACCTCAACTTCTCCTCGACACTTCGATGACGAACTCTCCGCATGCAAACTCCGATACATCAATGTGAACGTCTTTTTTTCGAGTTCCAAGCTTCTGTGCTTCGAGTACTTTTTCTCCCTTCCCCCAACCAAACAACAGTCCAGTTCCTCTTCAGTCTTCTCCCGTTCCCACCACCTTTAATACCCCAAACAAACCCTCCGCACGGCGAGATGAGCGGCGGAAGCAGCACGGTGGACCCGAGGCAGGCCGACCGGTCCGTGTTGCTCATGAAGAGCCCGCCCGTCGTCTCCCGCTCCTGGCAGGAACTCGCCACCGAGGTCTCCGCCGCCCCGGCGTCCTCCGACCCCACCGCCGTTCCCCACCCGTCCTTCGCCAATGTCGTGCTGTCCCTCCCCAACGACTCCTCCTCCATCGAGGTGCGTCTGCTGGTTTTTTCATGAGACAAAAAAATGAGATTGGAAGTTGTAGTAATAGTAGCTAGTGTAGTTCTAGGTGGTTTGCAATGCTGACTGCCTTTGCTTATTTGTCCTGTTTTTTTCCTCTCCTGTCCTGTGCCGATGGTAAGCTTTATGGGTCTGTGATCGACGTGCTTCATTCCCCATTGGAAAGAAGTAGGCTTTTCGAAATGTTGTGATAAATGAAGGCTACAGATATACAAGTTCATTAGGAACCATCAAAGAGCTCACAAGAGAGGTATTGAGTCTATTGACTTTAAAAGATGTAGCAGCACAGCCTAGTATAACCTAGACTGGAGCTGAGTGCCAACATATTTTTTGTGATGCTTTCTGCTAGCCTCTCATTACTGATTTTGGCATGACGAAGTAGTATTTTTCCGATACGATGAGGTTCACTTAAACATTACTCCCGTCTTTGTCTAGTTCACAAGTTGGTATTGGATTTCAAAGATATCTACAATCTTAAGCTATCTTGTGTGGTTGTAGGTTGTAGTTGGCTTCTTTTTTATGAACTTTGTGTGGTTTGTTTCTGAAACTCAATTTCAGAGTGAAGACTCTTAACATTGAATGCAACAACCTCTTTTTCGTTTTTCCATGTTATAGTTTAGAGTTGTATGCAGCAAGAGCATTTCACTATTTTGTTTTTTTAATTTTTGTAGCTCACAAACTTTGGATATTCCTCATGCTTGGTTTTGTTTTTTTGCAGAGATCGTTGCCACCACCGTACAACATCGAGCATAAAGGACAAGAAATCATTGTGTGTTTCAAACCCAAAGGGATGCCATTCGAAGCTTATATCGAGAAGAAGCTTAAGCAAGGGTTGAGTACGGTGCAGATATTGGGGCTTTTGCGTTTTCTCATTAGGTAACATGTTGACAACAATTCAGATTTGTATATACATTCCTAAACAAACCTCCAACGGATAGTTTATATTTTGTTAGTTTGTATTCATGTGGTTTTTTTCTCGTAAACTTTCGTTTTGATGATGAGATTTTCATGTGATAGGTGTAACTTGGAAAAGAGATTGAACATTATGTAGCTAGCTAGAGTTGCAGCATAAATACAACAACAGATGGAATAACCTGGTGAGACACTAAGTTCAAACTTTGACTTCGGAGTTTGGCATTTCGGAGATTAGGTCGTGGAACGGAAAATCAGATGCGGTTGTGGTGTGTTTTTCGATCGGAATTTCGGAATGGTCTAACATTCTTGTGAGTGAGAGTATCTCTAAGTTTTGAGGTGGAAGCTCAGCTCAAACTTGATGTTGGACCTCATTACTTGAAGGTAATCTGTTTGTGGTGTTTTATTAGTTGGGGTTGTGATAATTTTCTGTGTTTTTGTTATATTTTTCCCCCTGTGGTGATGTCTAACTCAAAGTTTCTACTAGGTGCACTGTTACTTACAGTGAAGCTGCAAACTCTTTTTCTAGTCCCTAATGGGAAATGATCGTTTGTACTGTTAGCAAGCATATAATTTGTGTTTCTGTTTTGTTTATTTATTTAACGAATTCTGTGTTTTTGTGATGATTTACGAGCATAAGTACGTTTTTTGTTAGTTTAAATGTAAATTCTCGGCAGTAAAGTTTTACTAGAATGAGGTTAGTAATGTGTTGGACATTTTGGCTAGGAACACATGTTGAAGCATATCGCCCAACCCGGACAAGTTGACCATCTTATCCGATATCCATCTGAATTTACATATCGAATGGTCCTTAACCTTGATTATCATTTGAAGAATTATTACATTTATGCACTATTAGAATTTATTAAGGAAATACAATAAAACCCATATAAGCTATTTATAAATCTTAAACGAAGGCAAGCCCCAATGATGAATAATATGAATCCCTCTAATGGTTACTACCAGATCAGAGAAAACCCCAATATCTGCAGCTACTGTACTAACTACTTAGTTGTGGGCATAGTAAAGTGAGCAGATTTGAATGCCAATAGATTCCATATCTTCTAATTTCTGTTTATATTTTGTTGAATGTTTTCTCCGTCTGTTGCTTATTGATCACTCTGCTCCTTGTAGGTGTCACAATTAGCTTTGCGCTTGCCGGAGCTGTATGCGTGCTCAATGCCTTGTGTTATGCAGAGCTATCTTCACGATTTCCTGCTGTTGTTGGTGGGGCTTATTTATACACCTATGCTGCATTCAATGAACTCACAGTGTTTCTTGTTTTCACTCAACTCATGCTAGACTATCATATTGGTGCTGCTAGCATAGCGCGAAGTTTAGCAAACTACTTGGTTTCTGCCCTCGAGTTGTTCCCTTTCATCAAGGGACATCTACCAAGTTGGATTGGCCATGGTGGTGCAGAGTTTTTTGGAGGTGTTGTCTCCATAAACATATTAGCACCAATTCTTCTTGTCATATTAACAGTCATTTTATGTCAAGGTGTTCAGGAATCTTCTGCACTGAATTCATTTATGACTGTACTTAAGGCATTTTGTGTTTTTATTTCATGTAGTGTTTTTCTTCTCCAAATCTATTTTGGCAACAAATTTTGAGCTAAAATGTGCATACATTATTTAATTATGTCAGTGATGCATAAGACCATAAGTAGATTGTTTCATTTTAAATTTCTTGATTTAAACGTACTTTTATGGTTTATGGGTTTTGACTCCTCTATGTCAAACTGTAATGCACTGTTACCTGTAAAGCTCCTTGTGTTATGTTACCATCCCTGAAGAAAAAATTGGTCAGAAAATACGTTGGTGTTTTCAGCTCCTGGTTAATGTTTTGCCAATTGTCCTGTAGGTTGTCATTGTCATTTTTGTTATCCTTGTGGGAGCATTTGAGGTAGATGCATCAAATTGGGTACCATTTACACCAAATGGTATTGGAGCAGTTGTGACTGGAGCAACCATAGTGTTTTTTGCTTATGTTGGTTTCGATGCTATCACTAACTCAGCAGAGGAATCAAAGAGACCAGAGGTATTTGATCTAAAATCGCATAACTATTTGATCCTTATTGAGCTTGAATTCTGATTTTTCTGAACCTAAATCTCCACTATTGAAAATCCGCATCTTTTGAAATTTACAGCATAAGCTTTTATTGGGTACCCCAAGTTTTGTTCATCTTATCACTTTTGTTATTCTTTCAGAGGGATTTGCCCATTGCTATTCTTGCAAGCCTTCTTATTTGTGCTACACTCTACATCAGTGTTTGCTTGGTCATTACTGGAATGGTCCCTTATGGCTTTTGGTGGAGATGCTCCATTGGCCGAGGCTTTCTCTGCAAAAGGTCTGAAGTTTGTTTCTGTTTTTATCAGCATCGGTGCTGTTGCTGGCCTTACTACTACACTTCTCGTGGGGTTGTACGTTCAGGCAAGGATCCTCTGGCCTGGCACCATATAGACAAATAGATGGAATTCCTCCAACAGGAACTTACCTCTCTGTTTTTTTTTTTTTTGCAGTCTCGTTTATATCTTGGTCTTGGAAGAGATGGTTTACTCCCGTCTTTTTTTGCTGAAGTACATGACAAACACCACACTCCAATTAACTCTCAAGTCTGGGTAGGTGCCGTCGCTGCCATTTTGGCAGGTTTCTTTAATGTTGGTGAACTTTCTCACATCCTGTCAGTTGGCACACTGGTATGCAAGAAAGCCTTTGTTTTTCTATGCGATGCAATACCTTAA
The DNA here is from genome assembly GCA_963682175.1 of Triglochin maritima. NCBI lineage: Eukaryota > Viridiplantae > Streptophyta > Magnoliopsida > Alismatales > Juncaginaceae > Triglochin > Triglochin maritima. The sequence goes on from OY821775.1 coordinate 6,467,301, forward strand.
CAGTTTCTTGACGAGCTTAACGATTCTTTGTCCACCAGACAGGTTATTCTGTTGTTGCAGCCTGTGTTATAGCTCTCCAACTAAAAGACGAAAGCTCGGGTTATGTTTCTTCAAGGTGTATTTCTGGGTGGCAAGAGGGTGTGATAAGTATCCTGGTTGTCGCCTGTTCTGGATTTTCTGCCGGTCTGTGCTTTCGCTTTAATGCCTCAATGTTCTTGTCAACTTCTTTCGTCGTGATAGCACTCCTTGCAGTTTCTGCCCTTCAATTGCGACACATGAGTTGCACTTTTGAGATCATCTGATGCTTTTGGAATTACAATTATCTTGTTTTGATGTGTTTAGTCTTTATCTGGACCATTTTTATGTGTTAACTGTTATCTTCTTTCAAGTGAAAGCATAGGTTATGAAATTCTAGTTAGATGTTCAATTGCAGGATTTTTATTGTTTTTTTTCCTGCAAACTAATAACTCAAAAGTCACTCTAAAAGTTGTCATTTAAGTTTCTGTACAAATCAATGATATCTAAAACACTGTTTAAAGGGAAATGTTTTATGAACGGAGCGCGTCCGTACGTGGACATCCATGTCAGCCCTTACGTGGTCAAAGCATGAATGTTTTTTTGTTTTTTCTTCCTGATGTCCACTCAAATCACATTAAATGCGTTTCAACTCAGCACGTTCTCTCTCTCCACTCAAATACAAATATGATGACACTCTTTCTTTCTTCTTCATTCTTTCTCTCCAGAATAAATCACCATTTCTAGCAAGATATTATGTAGAAGAAGCGTCTGATGCCGACTCCCAGGATTCTTCACAACGTAAGCAGCGTGAATGGGACGGTGCGGAGACTTCTCAATGTTCTTGTCAGCGTTAGCATCGTGAATGTGACGATCTGGTGGTGAAGACTTCGCACCACAACATCTTTGCTGCATTGTTGGAGTGCCCATGACAGAAAAAGAAGGAAGAAGAAAGAAAGAGTGTCATCGACCGTCCCATTCATGCTGCTTACGTTGTGAAGAACCTTGGGAGTCGGCATCAGACGCTTCTTCGAAATAATATCTTGCTCGAAATGGTGATTTATTCCGGAGAGAGGTACAACGCTCCGTGGTGAAGACTTACGTCTGTTCGGTTTATGTCGTACATCTCTCCGTAATAAATCACCATTTCGAGTAAGATATTACGTCGAAGAAGCGTCTGATGTCGACTCCCAAGGTTCTTCACAACGTAAGCAGCGTGAATGAGACGATCATGTTTAAGTCTTACATCTTCTTTCCGATTTACTGGGAAAATATATATTATCTTTGTAATTTGTGTGTGTTTGTATTGTTTGTTTGTGTGTAATTTACTGGGAGAAGATATATTAATTTTGTAATTTTTGTGTGTTTGTGTTTGTGCTTGTATTGTTTGTTTGTCTTTGTGCTCTCATTGTATCTTATTGTGTAATAGTTATCATCAATAATATGTACCATCAATATCTCATTGTGCTCTCATTGTATCTACATAAACAAGACAAACTTTCTACATAAACTGGACAAACATTCTACATAAACAAGACAAACTTTCTACATAAACAGGACAAACTTTCTACATAAACTGGACAAACATTCTACATAAATAGGACAAACTTTCTACATAAACATGACAAACTTTCTACATAAACAGGATAAAACAGGACAAACTTTCTACATAAACAGGACAAAACATGACAAACTTTCTACATAAACAGGACAAAACATGGCAAACTTTCTACATAAACAGGACAAACTTTCTTCCTAAACCGGACAGGAACTACACTTATTCCGGACAGCAAATACACTTATTCCGGACAAACTTTCTGTTCCGTTTCTGAACACACTTTCTTCTTATTCTGGACAACTACACTTATTCCGGACTGCAAATACACTTATTCCGGACAACAAATACACTTATTCCGATTCCGGACAGCAAATACACTTATTCCGGACAAACTTTATGTTCCGTTTCTGGACACACTTTATTCTTAAACCGGACAACAAATACACTTATTCCGGACAACAAATACACTTATTTCGGACTGCAAATACACTTATTCCGGACAGCAAATACACTTATTCCGGACAAACTTTATGTTCCGTTTCTGGACACACTTTATTCTTAAATCGGACAACAAATACACTTATTCCGGACAACAAATACATTTATTCCGATTCCGGACAGCAAATACACTTATTCCGGATAGCAAATACACTTATTCCGGACAAACTTTATGTTCTGTTTCTGGACACACTTTATTCTTAAACCGGACAACAAATACAATTATTCCGGACTGCAAATACACTTATTCCGGACAGCAAATACACTTATTCCGGACAAACTTTATGTTCCGTTTCTGGACAAACTTTATTCTTAAACCGGACAACAAATACACTTATTCCGGACAACAAATACACTTATTCCGGACTGCAAATACACTTATTCCGGACAGACACATAACGTAAACAGGACAAACACATAATGTAAACTGCACACACACATAAAGTAAGCTAAACAAATTAAGTTGATCCAACGTAAAACTTAAAAACAAATATTTTATTATGATAAGTGTGGGCTCTGCACGAATAATGAGACTGCACGATATCCTAGGGTCTGCACACTGTCTTATCTGTGTATTGGGAAATGAATCGTTCAACTTAAAGAACCGGGGTTTTTTAAAAAGACCAAAACGCGCGAAGAGAAATTTCGCTGACTGGACGCTGACTCAAAGAAAATATCTGAGCTGTACAGATCCACGTAAGGCGCGTCCGTGACGCCCGCGTCCGTGTATCACGGCTCAAATTTAAATTATACTGTAATGTAATTCTTTTTCCTGTTCACTGACTTCACTCTGAAATGAAATGATGCCTTATCCTCATCCAGGGTGGTGGCTTTTTTGGTATCCATTTCTTCCTTAAAAAGATAGCTGTTATCACAAGCGGTAATTCCTAGAGAGTGTTTTTCATATTCAAATTCTTTTTATTCAGGCATATGGAGACTCACCTAGCTTTTCTTGCCCTGGGGTTCCAATCCTGCCGGCTGTGTTGTATATTCTTCAATATTTTCTTGTTTGCACAGGTTTGGTTTCTCTCCTTATTCTCGTTCTTATATCGTGGTATTGCATTTAGGTTCATTGTTTGCATGACATAGCTCTAATGTTTTAGTAATGATACTTGGATGGTTGGATCAATTAGGCAAACCTTCTCTTACTTTATATCTCACAGAAATTGATGACTTAAAACGGTTGTTTTTCAGTTGCATGTCGAAGCATGGTGGGGATTTGTTTTACTTACTGTCGCCTCCGTCTTTGTGTATGCAATTTATGGACAATATAATGCTGATCCCTCAAATTCCGCTGAACCATTAGTGTACCACAGAGCTCCAACAGAAGAAATACATTGATACTGTTACGGGTGACTTATCAAGCTGCAATACCTGGAATAATTCTTTAAGAACTCGTGTGCTTCCAACTTCGTGTTGAATTTGGGTCCGTTTGTCTTTGTTATTTTTGTAATTATATATTGTCCAATAAAATATTCGATCGAGCTTATGTATTTACGTTTGTATCTGTATTTTTTCCTGAATTTTTTTGTGAAAAGATAAGCGTCGTTTGTCTCATGGGACATTGCGGAATGCTACCCTGGTGTGTACGATACCCTCATTTTTTGGGTGCTAAATTCTGTATTATTGTAGTTAGCACCCTTGCCCCTCGATGATGGAACTTGATCTAGTCATATTTGTGCCATCGTTGTAAGGAAATCATTAACCTAATCTCATGTTAACTTCCTACTGATTCAATGGACTAACCTAGACGTCTAGAATATTATGTTCTTAACATTTAGAACGTCCGAACGTGTAGACATGGTACCTTAAATGTATTATTGTAGCCATTTAAATAAATCATTGAGTTAATTATTTCCTTGAATTATTAAGAAAATGTAACAAAAATGAAATTTTGAGTTTTGTAGAGGGCATATTAATAAAATCAATGCACATGAACGATATTTTTGCACAACAAATGTAGAGGGTTTTTTTAGCACAACAAATGTAGAGAGTTTTTTACGCCAATATGTTAGTATGAAGGATATTTTAGCAAACACGAGACGCAAAAGGTATTTAAGGCTTTATGCAACAACAAAAAAATTTATATAGTTGCAACTTGCATCTATATCCTAAACATTTTTGTGCAAGTATAAGACAGCATTTATCGGAACATTAAATGGAATATATAAGTTGGACGCTTTTCTATGTTCTATTTTTGAAACAGTAGCAGAAACCGGCGCTTACATCTCAGTTTGGAGGCTTTAGCGAAATGGAATATATTCAGGGATGAGGATTTTTATCAAAAGATCATTGGAAGATGGAAGAACGCACAACATCATGCGCGTCTACCAATACGTGAAATCTTTAAAATGACAGTGAAAGGAATGGAAGTACGGAACCGTATCTGACATCAAATGGGAACTTCGGTAACAATTGACAAGCAAACGATTCTCAAACCTATTGTATTTGCATCAAGAAATCCAACAATAAAAAAAGGAGGATCTAGCTTGCCTTCTTCTCTCCCACTCCTTGAGAACTATTACTGTTCTTCTTGGATGAACCTGTAACGGTTCTACCCATGAACTTTCCAGCTTTGCTTAATCCAGTGCCAACTACTCCCAAACCACTCCCAACCAGACCAACTCCAGAACCAAGACCAGTGCCAACCATCCCAACTGCTCCGTCAAGTGCATCCATCGTGCTTCCTATAACCCCAGCTTCTTTCAATTTCCTTCTTTCTTCCAAAATTCTCTTCTCCTCTTCGAATGCTTTGTTCTGCTCCTCTTTGTTAAATTCATGGTATAAGACCTAATTAAGTAATAAGAGGAAGCATGAGAAAGTACTTCCAGCTCCCACATTAACGTATTACAACTAAGAAGGGGTTTTCTTGAGTTTACATACTATTGGGGAAACTATATATGTCAAAATATATTCTATTAGAACTAATTGTATATGCTTAAATCGACCAGCATGTCCCTGTCTGTTGTTTACGTTTTCTCCAACACTGGTTGACCCCCTATTTTAAGTTAACAGCTTTAGCCACACTCGGATATGGTTTGGAATTTATCATCATGGATGCTAAATAAAGGATGTTGGAGGGGGAAATCATCTTATGATTGTACTTACAGGGACCAGAAACAATTAGCAACGACTGACCTTGACTGTGAGGGATCCTCTGTCCTTCCTATCTCTGATTTTCAGAGTATCGAGCGAGGGTAGCAGAGGGAGAACTATGTCCTTTGAAGTTTCAGGTTCCAAGTCAATCAAAGGCAATTTAACGATACCCAATCGCTTATCTTGTCCAACATCTTCATCATATACCTGATCAAAGGGATTGCAAATTAATTACCAACCATAAGTTGTGTACGACCGACCATGCAACTTAGTTTCAGGCAAATGCAAGAAGAATTTATTAATGGAAAAGAGAAGAATCCCCATCCTTTCATTTTATTATATAAAACTGAATTAAGATGTGTAAAAAGATATCATGTTTTCCGCAGAGCCCCACTTGAAGCTGTAATGATTTTTATATTTAGAATTCGTGGACAAATCAGGTGTCATGCGATGCTATACCTTCTGCAATTTCAGGGAAAGTAATTTTTTGCTTGTTTAAGCATAAGGAAACTAGAAATGGAGTTCGGACCGACTCTTTTCTTGATAAACTACAAAAAGAGAATTGCGAATTTGTGACAAGTGCAGGTGTAGCAGCAAAAATAATTACTTGATATTTGTTTTTTATATGTTCTCTATATGTTGTTTCTACATGTATTTGACCTTTGATTTCAAGAAAATATAGCAAAATATCCCAGTATGAGAAACACGTACCTCAAAAACAACATATTGTGTCTCTTTATCTTCCGCAATCAACACAAACTTTTCATTCCATTCTGGATTAAGGTTGTTGTCAATCACCTTTGTTTTTACCTTAAATACAGGACGAATATACAGAACCACGTAGGGATCAGATTTGCCAATCATTTCCATATTTTTCAATGAGCTTGCTTTTACAATGGTCACCGTAAGCTCTCCTTGAGGCTTAAGTTCCAATTCACTGCAGGAAAAAACAAAAGTACGAACATCTTAGCAAAATCGACCTTTCCATGATATATGATCAACTGTTGTAGGAAGTACACAACTTCTTCCAGGGGTGGTAAAAGAAACTATTATGGGTAACAACTTGAATGGGTAATGGCATCAAGAAACAGAATTTTTTGTTTAGTATTTTACTTTTCAGTAGGGTTTTGGTAAGGACAAGATGTCAAAGGAATTTTCACAACCCACTTCTTTCTTTTGATGGGAATGAATCTATTTCATGATATACTCGGGTGAAATTACTATGTACTCAAAGAATAGTGCAATCATAGACATCGTTATATGTCTGATATCGCCCAGTTGCCAAAAGTGGTAAGACATGTTACCAACCAATTCAGTTGTTATTCACAAGCACGTTGTCATAAATTGACCTAAACAAGAAAGTGGAAGATAGGGAAACTCTGGACAGTATTTTAAAGGTGAAGTGCTTACGTGATAATGTTAATTTAACGCTAGTGCCAATAGACTTAAAAACATGGACAATCGACAAGGACAAGCAGGAAAAAAACTATTCAACCAATTTGAGATATGGCTGCTGACCTTGTGTCTACAGGTACTCCACCAATTGGAACAACAATCCTGTGGGGCCACTTGAGCATATCATTTACAATGGTTATAACTGTATCCTATAGTTTAGAGAGCAAGTTAATTTCCATGCAAACATGAGTATTGCCAGACACAACTAGAAACACTTCAAAGAGGAAGCCAACTTACATCGATCATATCAGAAAGGCCGGGGATAGCTGTTAGACTTCCTCCGACAGCCTTCAATGTGTAATCTATTTTAGGCTCCGGCTGAAATTTAAGGTATGAAGAAATGTCAACCAATGAACTTGAGGATAAAAATATAGGCTAACACATGATTTTTACCTGATGTATTTACGTGAACTTAAAAACTATCAATGACCTAACAGCTGCTTACTTCTGACAGTTTACATATGAGAAATACAAACCGATGAGACTTGGAAAGAAACACCCGCTTTGTGCAGGGAAAGAGGTAGATTTCCTATATCCAGCATGAACAAGAAGAGTATTTTCCCCAGTCCATGATGGGCAATAATGACAGGACATTTTTGTTTCAACATCCATCCATTGAAAACACTTAATGCCATAGACAAATTAAACTATTTTTCATGATACGTTAATTTCTTGTGATGCTGGGAAGTCCAAGCAACCAAAATATTAACTAAATGACTGCCGACTATATGGCACTATTCTGGACGGTCCTAGTATTCATCAACTATTGGGCTAGGAAGCTTTTGAGCAACTATGAGAATGACACTTGACCAATAAAAACAGCTTATCAAGAAGCACTATTAGAATGTAAAGATTGATACCTCGGAAAGCAGCGCAACCACAACAGCAGAAATGCAAGGGATTTCTTCCGAAAGTTGAAAGATAACACGTATAATAGTGAAAACCTGAAGATCTTTCAACTGGCAAAATGCAGAAACTTCGGATGAAAATTTAATGGCAAATAAGAAGTGTGTTTCTTGGCAATCTGAAGCATATTCATCATCCATAAAAGAAGAAATACAACAATACAGAAATCTATTTAAAGTTCAATAGTACAAAGCATTGTTGAAATTAAAAGTAATTTGAGCAAACCTGAATAGGAAGTGAGGCCACAAGTGCTTCAACGGCAAGAATGATGCTAGGATCTCCACCCCATCGAAGGTCAATGTCCATGGTGATTTGACCTTTCTTAAGACTTTGAACACGGACGCCTTCACATAGAAAGTTTTTATATAAAAAAGTTACTAGACATCTTCAATTATTAAGATACTGAAATTGAATAATTGTGTGTGTTGATTCCTCAAGGCCTGATTTTCCAGTCTGTACTGAATCTAAAAAGGTGTCACGATCTTTTCAAATTCAATTCCTTTTCAACAGACATACATGGGACAAAATACCTTCAGAAACAGGTACATGCTCTCCAAGCAATACATATAAAAAGCCAAACTCGTTAAGGCCTATACCTTCAATTTTTGGAGGAACATTCCCCAAAAAGAGTTTGCTGAACTTCAGAGAGGATATTCCAGGTGGCCTATATTCTTCAAGTAGCGGTTCAACTGATTCTCTAATAACCAAGCTCGCTGCCTATGAACAGTTCATGATGAAGAAAATTGTAGAACGTGTGGCATGTGAGAAAATATTCTAGCTGACAGGCAAAATAGCTTAAGATGTTGTTGTGCCAATTTTAAATGAAAGGTGAATACAAATGCTATTTAGAGAGTTCACTTGATGCTGCTAAGCACACATGTTAATTAAAGTTGCAATATTTACTTATGGTTTCTATCAACTGATTTAATAAAAAATTAAAAAAATCTTGTCAATTAAGAAAGTAAAATATTTTAAGACTTTTAAATAATAATAAAAGTAAATAATAAAGATACATTACGGCCCTTAATTGACTTGGACCCACTACCATATCAGTTTTCAATCTAATTTTTTTATAGGTTATCTATTATGAGATTTGGCCATTTGGGTCATTGGACTAAATAGATGATGGATCAAATCAGACACTCGCACTAGGTTTGAGGGTAGGTCGTCAGATTTTTCAATCTAGATAACACAAGCAAAATGCTATCGTGCAGCTTTTATCATATACATACTGTATATGCATAATGTGAAGCAGGAAGAAGAAAAAAACTACAACAAGATAATGATTGCGAGAACATATCGCATGCAATAAAACAACAAGAAACAAGTATATGCAACATATTAAGCACAGAGTACTAGAAGGACCCTATGGATAAAGTGAATTAGAAATAATAGTGTATTTGAGTAACAAATGGTTAGTCAATTTGACAATGAAGTATGATTTAAGTTATATCACGCAGCGATACAGGCTAAAAAATAGATAGAATTGGTCTAATGTGAAGAATGTACGCAAAAGAGAACTTACATCGGCTATAAAGGGCCACATCTTGCTAAGTTGCTTGTTCAGCCACTTAACCTGCACAATAAAAAGACTAATGGAAAACAGCAATTTGTATGTAAAGCATTACGCTGGTCTATAAAAATGAAACCCTAGAGAAAGCTTTTAAATGCCAATCACACTTCCACACAAATTCAAATATTCCTAAGCTACCATATCAAGCATGCAGTATTCAAAATTTCAAATAGAGTGTGCTTATTATATCAAGTAATTACAAAAGGCAGTCATCGGAAGAAGAAAAAATACCTGTTCATACACCGGGAAAGAGATCCATTCAGGGAAGTTATCCCCACAAATTTTCTTTAAGTCATCTCTAGTAAGCGACCCCATGAGTCTTATGTCCACAGCCTGTTAAGTATCAACCTTTAAAAATCAGAAACAGTAAAATATATGGTTCTCACGGGCACAGAGAATATATTGTGGGAAAACATGCAAATGAAATGGCACTGTTCTGTGTAGCTAACTGAATTGGCAAAGCAAAATACTTTTCCTATTGATTGCCATGTAGGAACCTGCTGATAGCTGCATTTTTATTGCACTTGATGTGCCTGAATGATGAGATTTTAATGAATATGTAGCAAACCAAAAATTACAACTGTAGAAACAAATTTTGCTCTGACTCCTGGCATAGATAGAAGCTATTATAATAATAAAATAAAAAAGGGAATCTCATGTTTGGACTTGTCTTCCGAAATGGGAACTGCCTTTTTTTACTATTTCGGCATATCCATTAAGGGAATGTTGGCTTTTTACAACCTGGAAAGTGGAAAGGCATGAGTACTGGAGAAGTCAATCATGCCCTCCCAAGTCCCACCAAATGAACCAATTTAACTAACCTTATTACAGATTAATCATCTTTATCAACAGAAATTGCCGAAATGGACAAGGGAAAAACACTTCCCGACGCCTTAATCGAACAAAAATTCAACCAATTCTCCTAAAAAACAAGCCAAATCAACGGAAACGACCAAACAAACGCCTAAAACCAGAACAAATCCCTGACACCTCCACCGAAACCAAGCCAATACCCCCAAATCGAACCCGACAGATCCAAGAAAGCACGAAACGATACCTTGGCGATGCGCTTGGCGGAGCGACGCATCATGAAGTGGCTCCAGCTGGCCATGACCGCGATCCCGACGACGATCCCCATAACCATTCCCGAAATCAGCCCCATCTCGGCTTTCCAAACCCTAATTTCTCGGGTCTCTCTCCTATCTCTAACCGTCCGGGAAGGTAATGTAAGGGGAGGGGAGGTCCGTATTTATACGGTGGGGAGAGAGCGCTGCTGCATCGAGCTTGCACGGTTACACGTGTCGGTGCGCTGGATTCGAGGGGGAAACGTACGTTATCGGTAGTGATGTGCGAGGGTTTTATTGGGAGTTATTTCGGTTTAATTGGGGTTGACATGAGTGAGGGGAAGACTATGGTTATGGAATGTGAATGGAAATGGAATCTGTGGGGATCTGCGTGCGTGAACAAGAAAATAGGATAACATTTCATTTCGGTTGTGTTATGGGTTTTTTCGTACTTTGCATCCGCGAGGTTGCGGTTTTTGCAATTAGGTCCAGATTCAACTTTTAACTTCCCAAACAGTTTTTTATGTTTGCCGTTTGGAATTTTTATGTGGCTTGGGATTTGATTTTTACAAATGAATTGGCGGTTCACAAATCTCTCTATATACAATGTGGTTTGCAAAACACAGGATGTAACTTCAAATATTTTAAAATTCTCTAAACTCATCATGTGTTTTTGGGCCCAAAACGTGATTTCCAACAGACAACATATCCTTTATACGTTTATATATTTGTCCTGTTGGCGTGGGTCAACCAATTCTAAGAACATTTTTCACATCTGTGAGATTGTCGATTTGAATTTTGACAGTGACAATGTACACAAGTTATGTTATGTGAGAGATTGCAAATTATACTTTTTTGAGTGACGATGTAGTTAAGGTTTTCTTTAGAAGCTTGACCAGAGCGAAACAAGAGAATTACGTCTACCTAAGAATGATTTTGATGGTCATACATTGATACATGTAAATAATGATATTAGAATTAACCTTTTGTCTTCTAGACTTGCTTGATGGTTAATTTATGCACCCAAAGTGCCGCTAACGAAGATGTTTTGATTTCGACTGACTTTTCGGATGCTAACAGGAAATTAAAATAATAGAAGATATATAACTTCGATAACAAAGCATTTTCCCTTTCCTTTTCGTGTGACTAGTGGTGAATGTGATTCTTAGAAGAAAAGAATTTATTAAAAGAATTTATTTTTTTATTACCTTTGACATGGACACATGCGGGCCTTCATAAATCAGTCCATTTGTATCTTTTTTTATGCACGTAGATCAGTTTCAACCTTTTGGCAAAATAATTCTACCATATTACAAACGTCAACTTGTGTAGAATCTAAAACAAAGTTGAAACCACGGACCATATTATGTTTACGGGGTTATTGAATTTTTGAATTTAGAGCTTTAATTAAAATGGAAGTCACGATAATAAAGTTTTAAAGTTTCCTTCGTTTCCACAAACCTATCATACTCTGACGAGATCCTTTGAAGATCTAATGATGTAGGCCTCTAGTCCGTAAGGCATTAACGATTTGAAAAAAGTAGTAGTAGAGATCTTACGTAAATTTTTCAATCATATAATTTACAATATAATGTTATTTTATGAAAATCATCGTTAAAATTAACCTTTTTTGCAGAAACATGAAAAAATGTAATTTTTTGCGATAGTTGGTTTAAAATTTTATATTTAAGATTTATTTTACTCAATTAACAGTGTAAGTTTGTGATCAGCAGTAAATTCTACACAATTTTGTGGTTAGTATGTCTTGTACAGTAGTAATAAGTGTTTTTTTTGTAGTAGGTTATAAGTGTAGTGGAGCCGTGGAGGTTATCTACGTAACTCTGTGAACAAACAACGGCCAGCGGAATATATGTATAAGTACAACCTCTAGTCCTCTAAAATATGCAAAATTGCAAAGTAACCCGAGTCCTAATTTTTCTTTTCTTTGCGAAATTTCTTCAACTGTCATTCTATATTTTGTCTCGTGGTTCAAAAGTAATTAACTCCTCTAGGTCTCCATAAAATACAAGTCTGAAGTACAAATGTAATAACGACTTTTATTAATGTTCCATAAAAACACACCATAAATCCAAAAGTTGCCATCCATACCGAAAATATTTTGGCTTGTAGCCTTGTATCCATCATAATGGAGACCACACCACCCAATTGAGTTGTCCTTGGATTGGAGCATGTTTGACGGTGACCGGAGGGTGTCGGCAGTAGACCCCGGGCCGCTGATGTTAACCGTAGGACATAGGGTCCGTTTGGTATGGGACTTCTTGGTCCAGTTTCTATTCTGGAATCTGGCTTCTGGTTTTGTTTAAGTCCAAACATCTTTTAGCTTCGGAATTGACCCAGAAGTTGAATATTCGGCTCACTCACAAGTGAACAATGATGTAGAAGACTCCAAAGGCTTGCTACCCGATCTCCACCACTAGGGGTGAGCAAATTTCGGTCCGGACCGAACCAAGATTTTGTGGGTAAAATTTGAGTTTTGGACTGAACCGAACCAGACCGACCCGAATTTATTCGGTCCGGTCTTCGGTCCAGGGGTCCAAAAAATTCGGTCTTCGGTCCGATCCGATCCCGAACGCTCACCCCTAGACCACCACAACTATGGTTGACAAATGCCCCCCACAACCTGGGAAATTACGGTGTTTCCCACCACGAAATTACAAATGTGTCACAAACTTTACTGATCCTCGTCCTACTCCTCTCTCTTATCCCCATCGTCATCTGCTTCCGCCGCCCTAGCCTGACCCATATCCGACCGAAAGTTACTTTCGCCGCGCCATCGTCGTGGTTCTTCTCTCCGGCATTCTCCGGAATAATCACTCCGGCATTCTAGCTCAGTATACAACTACAACTTGAGGGAGATCAACTTTATAATCATCATCATGGTGTTGATGTATGTCTGCAGTTCCAGGGTAATTGCATTCACTGTGTTTTGTCTTTCTGTACCAAATTGCATGTGCATCTATTTTGTTTTTTCAATCGCATTTGCACCTTTTTGTGTGCATTGCCAAGTAAAATTCAAAATTTTGACATGGTTTTGAAAAAGTTGTTTTGCTTGTGCTTAAGAATTTATTCTTTAACCCTGTTTTTAGGTTATTTTGAAACTTATGCTCAGAATTGGTCAATGTTCTTCTCAAAATTCATATATCGATTTCGAGTACAACAACTTGCACTTGGGGAATTTTACTCTACATGCATGTATTTTCCATCTTCAATTCCTCTTTGTCCAGAAGCTTGTCATTTAAGTTGGTTGTTAGTACTTTTAGCATTGTTACTGTTTGGTAATCTGCTTTTGGTTTAAATTTTTGGTCATACTTGCAGGAAAAATTATTCTTGGTCCGTTCACAAAGCTCCCAACGGATTGCCAGGAACTGACCATCTGTTGCTTACATTATTTTTCGAGTCTTACTTCAGATCTGATGCAGTCACTGGCCTATGTGAGCATAGACATCTTTTGACTTTATATTGAACTAGTTGAGCATGATCGCATAATACCTGATGTCGTTATTGGTGTTAGCAGACTTGGAAAGACTATTTCTTTGTTTACACTTACTAGCAGACTTGGGAAGACTATTTATTATGAGGTCTTTGCCTGATTATGCTTAATTTGTCCATCATAGAAGCATGGTATCGGCTTGTGTTAGATTTTGAAATACAGTTTATCCATTTTGTATTGGAGCAATTGCAGGAGTGTAACGCAAGTTGGATGATGATATTTCATTGGGATCATGAGGTCGAAGGAAAGAATGGCTCATCTAATACAACCAAACACTACATTACTCACACTAAGGATTAACTTCAAAGGATCATGAGTTGATTGTTGCTTGCCACTGGATTGGTAGAAGACTTGTCATTTTACAACGTTAGTTTTCCCAAAAAACCAATCTGTCACATTTTTAACTCGTTGGAAGGATCGATTATGTTGTTCCTCACAACATCATGGAATTTTACTTGAAGTTGTTTACGTACCAATGGAAAAATTGTATGGTAATTGTATTGTGTTAAATGCTAACATGTTGATAGTTCATTGTTATCTCTTAGCTTCCATTCTTGAGCTATGATTCTTCGTATGTTGGTATCTTGCAAGTGTTCAAAATCATTATTTTAAAGTTAAGATTGTGGAAGACTTGTTTGGTATTTTGATGTTATTACATGAATATTTCATATTTGTTTTCACACTCAGTTGAATATTCTTGAGGGCATTTGTGGGATTTGGTTATCACGAAGGAGATTGCAACGGTCGGGACAACCAAACGTCTTCTGAGGTGGGTCTTCGGTCTTCGGAGCAGCTTCAAGAGAAGCTTCCAGGAGCTGGCTTCAGGTGGGAGTTGGGATGTGGGATAAGCTTACCAAACGGACTCATAACCTTCCAGCCTTCCTTGCTTGGTATTATTAGTTTGCTATAATAATTGTTGGTTTTTTTTTTTTTGCAGGATAAAAACACCTATTTTACTCTTATGCCACTACATCTCGAATGAATCTAACTCAATATAAAATCAGATTTTATTTCCGATTTGATCTAAATTTTGATGTAAAGTTGAATTGAATGTGTTTAGGCATACAACGTATAAAATTCTAAAATTAACAATGAATAAGTTGAATAAATAATATATTTTAAAATTTAAGAGGACAATGTGTTACAAAATTAAAAGTTTCCGGAGTTCGTCACTTTTTAAACTTCATTAGTATAAAATGAAATCAATGCCTAGTTCAAAGGTTAATGTGTAATTAATTTGATGGCACATGACGTAGTCGTAGATGTTTAAGTTGCAATATCGCATGAGTGCATGGCAGCATTGTTAAACGTGAGTCATTATAAAGACATTAGACTACTGTGTCTGATGAGGAACTAGGAGAATAAGTGAAGATACTTCGTGATTCCAACCAAAATTGAAGATTCAGGCCAAGGGTCGGCTAACTTAAGGTTCACACGCATATACTTTCCTAGAATTGGAATTGGAATTCAATTTTTTCCTATTAGTATTTATTATCTTAAAATTCAGCCCGTCGATTGATTTTCATTTTGTTATCCATATAATTATCTAATTCAATATAGATGCATTTGTAAGTTTAAAATAAACAATAATTAATTACTTGTTATGAAACAACAAAATATCATATTGATGAATCAACTTATTACTTGGTGTTACAACTTCTTGTAACTTTCACATTCAAATACAATATAATTCTCTCATTGATATAGATTTCAATTCTCACTATTGTGTTGTATTTTCCACTATTATGTTTATTGTAATTCCTTCCTTTTAACTTTATAAATAGGATGCTATTGTAATTAGGAGTGTAAGCAGGGTGGGGTGAGTTTTTGCCCACCGTTATACGTCCTGCCTAAGTTAAGCGGGTAAACGGGACGAGGCAAAAAAAATCACTACCCACCCCCGTTTAAGAGTGGACTGGGCGGGGTGGGTATAACGGGTTATTTCTCATTGTTCATTATTTTTTATGTTTGATTTTAACATTGTAATGTTTGTATATAATTTTATGTAATATATCTATATGTATCCATATTTTTAACTATGTATTATACATATTCTCACAATATGTCAATATTTTTCAATTTTTACTTATCTACATTTACATCACATTTTAAAAATAATGTTTTTTTAGTGTTTACATACAAAGATTCGTTTCATCTCGGGTATTCGGGTTATCACGATAGAGAGAAGAATAAGGAGACAAAGAGAGAAGGAGAAGGAAAGAGAGGAGAGAAGATAAAATAAGGAGAGAGATAAGTACAAGGGGTGTGAGAGAAGAGAAGGAGAGGGAGAAGGAGAAGGAGAGAGGAGAGATAGAGAAGGAGAAGAAGAGAGAATGAATGAGAGAGGAGAGGAGAAAAAGAGCGAGAAAGTAAGATAGAGGGAGAGAGGATGGGAGAACGATTGCGAGAAAACCATAACCTACCCTGCTTATTTTGTGGGTTGGAGGATAAGTTTTTTTTCCTGCAATCCGCATTAGGTGGGGCGGGGCGGTGGGTAAAACTCGCCCCATTTAAACTTTTAATTGTGATACTTTATAGAGTGAAGTATAACAACCATTCTCTCCCAAATCTTCATCTTCTTTGTTCGTTATTCTATTATTTTATAACATGTTATCCGCACGATTAGTCTCTAGCACGTCTAAAAGAAACAAAACATCGATCTTGATGGACGCCTAGCTCGATAGATGAAATATTTCATTGTCATGTTAGTTTCTTATACTAAAGCAACGCACGTTGCTCTTTCTTCTCCCCACGTGCACGTGTACATGATTCTTTGGTATATGCCATAGTGGTTAACAAAACAACGGATGACCAAAAGTTTTCTTTTTCCGGACCATTTTAATTTGATCAAGGATCCTTTTTTTCTTTTGTTGATTTCACGGATCAGATCAAACATGCATTTTATATTGTGAGACTCCCGATTTAGATTAAATTCCTTATTATTTTTCTCATGATCTGATTCAACCCACAATAAGATTCTTCTTTCTTTCTCTCTCAAATTCACTCTCTCTTAGTTGTTGTGGTTGGTGAGGTGATCGACGAAGGTGAAGGTGTGGTTGTGGATCGACGAGGTGCGGTGATCGTTGATCGAGCGAGAAGTTCGTCAGAAATCGTGTTTTGGAGAGAAATTGATTTTGATTCTTAGTATATATTTTCCTAGTTTCATGATTTGTGAATTTAAACTTCCTATTTCTATTTATTTAGGCATTTCATTAAGGAAAGTCAATCAAATATTATGAAAGTAATATCTTCCCGAGTTATAAAAACAAAAAGGTTCAAATTCCGATCGTGCAAACATGGAAATATATAATTGCACATAAACGAGATAATATTCATGTCGTATGTTTTGTACATGCATGGACATCCATTGGGTTATATTCGTTATACGAATTGTTATGTATTCATGTCAAATAAAAGAGCATTTGTAGAGTGGTGCTAGCATGTGATTAGATGCATCACATTAAGGCATGCAAGATGTCAATGATATTTTGATGTATCACATTTGCAAGTATTATGAATATTCATCTCTTGAACACATGTGATTTATTTATGTCATATATATATTATAATGTCACATATATATTATAATGTTTATGTCATATATATGTTATAATCATTTACTCTCAATCATATTGATAGTGAAAGAGAAGTACTTTAGCCCAGAAGGTTGCAAAAACATTACTCTTAATGCGATGCATGTATATAATGATATCAATATTGTATATTTATTTAAAGAGGATTATGAAAATGTATAACAATCCATGAATGATTCTAATGAGCATCAAAAAGATGTGCAAATGTCAAAAGTGCGCAAATTCATCAAACTCATTCCCAAATCTAACTTCATAGCCAGAAGACCATAGAGAGTTGAGATGTAAAAAGGAAAATATTTTATCCATTTTAGAAGTTAATGACCCGATACTCCAATAGTAGTATGGAGTCAAAAAAAATCACAAGTTTTTGTGTTATGCATTATTTGTGATTGAAAGTCAAGCAAAAATTATTGCAAAATCACAATATGTGCCCTTTTATTTTGGATCATGTGCCCAAAACACATTACAAAGTATCGTGAAAGAAAAGAACATACGCGATGGAAAAAAATTGTGCAAATATGAAATAATAAGAAATTAAAATGACTCTCAAACGAGTTAACTAAAGATATCAGCCTAGAACTGTTTAAATGAAGTTATCATTTGAATTCATTATGAGATACGTTATTATTTGGTGTTAGAACTTCTTGTAACATCCACATTCAAATGCAATGTAATTCTCTCGTTGATGTAGATTTTAATTCCCATTATTGTGTTTGTTGTAACTCCTTTATTTTTTCTTTATAAATAAGAAGTTATTGTAATACTTCTTAACGAATGAAATGTAACAAAACCTTTTTTTCCCCAAATCTTATTCTTCTATGTTCGTTATTCTATTATCTTATGACATCACTAATTCCAAAAAAAAAAATCTTTTACAAGTGCTAAGCTCTGCGTAATCGGATCCACTCGGCCGACCCGGACGCGGACCCGGACCCGTTTCCCGAGCCATAATCGTCCCCTACCTCCGCCAACCCAACAACATTCCCATCGACGGATCCACGATTGCAACAGTCCAGTCCCTCTTCAGTCTTCTTCCGTTCCCACCACCTATAAATACCCCAAACAAACCCTCCTCCGCACGGCGAGATGAGCGGCGGAAGCAGCACGGTGGACACGAGGCAGGCCGACCGGTCCGTGTGGCTCATGAAGTGCCCGCCCGTCGTCTCCCGCTCCTGGCAGGCTCTCGCCGCCGTGGCCTCCGCTGCCCCGGCGTCCGCCGACCCCACCGCCGTTCCCCACCCTTCCGTGGCCAAGGTCGTGCTGTCCCTCGACCCCCTCCGCCCCGACGACCCCTCCTCCATCCAGGTGCTTCCGCTGTGTTTTTGCGATTCGGAGGGTTTTTGAGTTTGTTGCTTAAATATGTGGTGTGAAATTGGATTGAGTTGATTGGACCAGTGGAAGCCCTAAGTCAAGAAAGTAGTTTAGGTTTCGGAGTGTGACGTGAAACCTACGAGTATTCATGCATAGAAGCTGGATATTGAGGTGAAAGAGATGTCAATCCATCGGGGTTAACTGATGTGAGGCAATTGGTATGGACCGTGATGGAATGGGGATGTTACTGATCAGATTGAGTGAGGTTGAAATTGATTTGGTGGATGAGTTAGTTGAGAGATTGTACGGTTATATGATCTATATGCCCATGAAGAGTTCGGCATTTCTGATATAGCTCTTAATAGTTATCTAAGGTTGTGTTTGGTAAGTCAACTATTCACTGGTTTCCCTTAAAAAGATTTGACCGGTTTCTTTCATTTCAAAAAGTCACCCATCTTTCCGAAACGGGGATGTTTGGTTCGTTCTTCACGTTCTCCCTTTCGCAGGTGTGGAGAAATTGGGGAAACTGGGTGGAATTGGTTTCGGGGTTACTGTGCAGGTGTGATCGTGTTTCACAGGAAAAATGCAAGATTCTTCAAAACAATCTAATAAATCAAAACACCGTTTGACATCCACTCCAAAAACCAAAAAAAAAAACATGAACAGTTGTGTTACCAAACACAACCTAAATTAGATGCAAGACTACATCAACTAGTTGCATCAGAAATACTGATTATGGACTCAAGTACACGACAACTACACTTACTATGTCTAAGATTGACATTGACGTGGGATGTTCAATAAATTGCCAGTTCGTGTGAGTGTTCTATAGGAGTCTAGGGTTTTGCTCTCACTTGTGAATATGAGAAGAGGGATGTTATAGTAATAATATCCAGTGTAGTTTTAGGTGGTTTGCAATGCTGACTGCCTTTGCTTATTTGTCTTGTTTCTTTCTCTTGTCCTGTTCTATTGGTAAGCTTTATGGGTCCGTGATTGATGTGCTTCATTGCCTATTGGAAAAAGGTAGGTTTTTTGAAATGTTGTGATTAATCAAGGCTACAAATATACAAGTTCATTAGGAACCATCAAAGAGCTCACAAGAGAGGTATTGACTTTAAATGATGTAGCAGCACAGCTTAGTATAAGCTAGACTGGAGCTGGGTGCCAACATATTTTTTGTTATGCTTTCTGCTAGCCTCTCATTACTGATTTGGGCATGACAAAGCAGTATTTTTCCAATACAATGGGGTTCACTTAAACATTACTCCTGTCCTTGTGTAGTTCACACGTTGGTATTGGATTTCAAATATATCTACAATCTTAAGCTGCCTGTAGTTCAAAATTTAAACCAGAAAACCTTGATCTAATATCAAAATTATATTCAAAATGTTGTGAATTTGATATATATAACTCGTGCCTTTTGCTGCAGTTTAAGATGGAATTAGCTCACACTAGCTCTGGGAATACACCTAAGAGTTACTCTCTGAATATGTTCAAAGATTTTGTTCCAATGTGTGTTTTTGCTGAATCAAATCAAGGTAAATTGACATCTTATTCGTTATGTCTTTTGTCATATTCTACTATTAACGGAAACTGAGTAAATAATTTTTCTGAAGTTTTTCTGTGGAGTATGAGCTTAACCTTGCTACTGGTGTCATATTTCAATTAACAACCTTGTTCTTCTCTAGAACCTTTGAATGACCGGCTATTGGTCTATGTAACATCCCTATCAAAAAATAATAGACAATGTTGTGGAAGCTTTCACAGGACAATTCTGCAGTTTGTTTTGGAAGTATAGATGACAATGATGATATACCGGGGCAACTAATTTTTGTTGTCCTATATGGAGTTCTTTTGTCTCTACCTATCTAATCTTCCTCCCATCTCCATTGATGTTAAATTCCTTCACACTTCTGTGTAGTGCATTGACAAACTTTAAGTCTTAACATGGAAAAATTATTTATTTCAGGAAAACTTTCAATGGAAGGAAAGGTAGAACATAAATTTGATATGGAACCACATGGTGAGAATATTGGACAGTATGGGAAACTTTGTCGAGAAAGGACAAATAAAGCAATGATTAAAACTAGGCAAGTGCAGGTATGCATGTTGCAGATAGTAGGTCCCTTTTTTTTGTTCTAACAATTTTTCAAGAAAGAACCTCCACTACTGTGTTATTCTTGTTTTATCACTAGGTAATTGACAATGATCATGGTGTGCTTATGAGGCCCTTGCCGGGTATGGTTGGCTTGGTTCCATCTGGCTCAAAGGTACATTTGTTTTTCTGTTCATTATTCACTGTTAAAGGACCTGACTGAAATTTTCAGCGCATGCTTCTTCTCATTGCTTCTCATCATCTTATGTCACAAATCTCTAGAATTTTCCCTCTTATTATACGAAACTCACCATAATATATGTTTTAGAAGTGCTTGTCCCATAGCCTTCCTTTTCTGGTAGTATTTTTTTTCCGTGTTTAATCATTCATATTTATGACCAGAAGAATTAGGACCAGCCCAAATGAACTCTACCTTTTTTTATGCCAAATTTCACACCCTCTTCTCTTGTACCATTACAGGACAGAAAGAAGATCACTCCAACTAAGGGACCTGAAGTGAAAAGAATTAGAAGGGAGCGGGGGGAAATGGAGAATATCATCTTCAAGCTTTTCGAGAGGCAACCAAATTGGGCACTAAAGCAATTGGTGCAGGAGACTGATCAGCCAGAAGTATGTCATTGGATTTCTTATCCATTTATTTATTATTTTGTCTGACCTACTACAAGCATTTCTATTGAAGTCATAGCTACTTCCCTTGAGATTTCATCTATATATTAAGGTGCCATTTAGGTGTTAGGCTTCCTAATCCTCTTTAATGACAGTTATTGATGAAAGAATATGCCAAAAAATGATACAAACATAACAGCTCGAGTGTGGCTAGAAGCAATGTAAAACTAACTTAAGCGCCAAACTATTTCTTGACAGATAATATCACTTCTCATACTGTATTAACATTTCTCAGTTCTCACAAGTAATTGCCTTGGTTTTTCTGTTAAACTGTGTGAGGATTTTAGGAATTTCTTCTTGGAAGCTGAAAAATGTTTGGCTGATCCTTTGTTTGAATAGTGTCTATGAATTGTGAAAAAATACATTTTTTTCCGGAATTTATTGTCTGTTGTCTATGTTTTCACCTTCCCTACAATGCCTGATGGATTCATGTCAGCAAATGTAAGATAAAAGGGTGACTATCATGTTCTCTCAAAAGCCTGCTTTTTTCCTTTTTCCCAACCCACCTGTTGTGTCTAATGGCTGTCAAATTATTACGTTATAGGCTGTTAATTTTCCCCCCAAAAAATTAGCAAATGCTGATGAGAGTATCTTATGCTACATATCCTTTGCTGTGCTGACAAAGTAGCTTTGATTACAGCAATTTTTGAAGGAGATATTGAATGATCTCTGCGTCTACAATAAACGTGGACCAAATCAAGGAACTCATGAGCTTAAACCCGAGTACAAGAAATCTGCGGAGGATACAGAACCTTAGGCTTTTCCTTTTAATCAGTCTTTATATGTTATCTTCAGTCATGTGAGGTAAGAATGATTTTGTAGGGTTCTCTACATAAAGTAAACCATTGTATCATAGATTCATGTGCAAAGGAACGTATTTTACTATGTGCCTTGTTCCCTGATTCTGACGTTGGAACATTAACAACCATGAATGACCATACATTGTGCTTCCACTTGCGGTGATCAACTGTAATAGATTTGGAGCATTACATGGTCGAGTATTCGTTTTGTACATCAATGGCAGGGTCCATGCCCGGTCTTAATAGATTTGAATATTGTTTTTGGGAGTCATTGTAGCTAATGCCTAATATCATGTGAAACCCCTCTGTTTTGTAGGATAGAGCAATCTGGTAAGATCTTTGAGGTTATGGCAGTCATTCTGCTAACATTTCTTAGATTTTTGTGTGGAGACGAGTAATCTCTCATAGGCCTTCTCTTGGGTGTTTTTGGTGGAGATTAAATCCCCTTAATGAAAGCCTTTTCCTCTGGCACTTGTACACATTGACCAATGTATCCCAAAAAGTCATTAATGTTAAGATAAAGGTCCTGTTCTCTAGTTGGAAAACCGCAGCCATCTACTTATCTATTAACTAAAGGTCAGACATACCTCTTCCACCAACAAAAGTGAACCACCAACCAAAACCTTCAAAGACCTCAACAAGATGCAAAGCCAAGGGAGGAAGACTAAATACAATCACAAGCCGAGGAATGCCGGACATGGGCCATCCAAGACCTACCCAGTGCATATTAGGCCTAGTGTCTCATCTTTTCGTAATTTTCAGGAGCTATCCAGGTGCGTTGTAGCAACCATTCAGACTAAACTCGCCAAGGAGAATGACCTTGCAGCCTCTCTTGCGGAAAAATGGCCGGAGTTTCAAGAGCTCAACCTCCGGGTTCTCTCAGCTAGAGCTTTCATTTTCAACGTGTCCATCTGAAGAAATCGCAACAAGCTTGCATGAAGCTGTGCTGGAAACCATAGAAGGAGCAACATACAAGCTTACTGTTTGGTCACGCGACGAAGGAACTCGTCGCGTCGCTACTAACGTTGGAATATGGATTCTCCTTAGAGGGATGCCGTTGGATTTATGGTCGTCGGAACACTTTCATGATGTTGCCTCTAGATTCGGAGATCTTCGTATCGACGAAAACACACTTGAAAAATGCGTTCTCACGGTGGCACGCATCATGGTACGACCTTTCGAAGGGCACTCGGTGCCCCGAGTCGTGGAAGTTTGGAACGCAGGCAATGCGTACGACGTCTCCATCTTATAGCTGAAGAAGGACCTGAAATCACAAAAGGGCCACCAGATACTTAAGTTGGAAACGTCAACTCTCCTCTCAACGATAGATTTCATTGAGCAAGAGAACAATGAGACAATGCAGGAACCATCACTGCACCCCCAAATCGAGGGAACAATCAAGGGCGTATCGTCGACGGAGACAAGGAAGGAAGGTGGACAGAGCGGAGCAAGGAGTTAGGCGTTTCCACCGACTCCGACCATTCAAAAGTGCCGAAGCTAGGCGAAGAAGAAATGGTGCCCATCCAGGGGTCGGCGGGGTCATCCGCGATGCAGGTGGACAAACCACCGATTATGCAAACTCACCTTCATAAGGAAAACAAAGTTAGCAACCATATTCTTCCAAATATGGAAGTCGAAGCCTCATCACCGTTTAGACCACCGGTGGAGCAAGGTTACACAACCAATTATGAGGTGAAACAAAAGGTGGATGGGTCGTTAGATAGTAAAGAAGCGGGCCTCACTATTACTGATCAAAACCAGCCCCTCCAATACATCCTTGCCTTAAACAAGTTCATTGGGGCAAATTTGCAAATGGGTCTAAGGCATGTTTGGACCCAATAGTGGTTGCAATCCTAAGCCGAGCACGAATGTGTCTGCGACGGAAGCCCAACTGACAGGCCACCTCTTTGTCGGTCAACAATGCCAAACTCCGACGAACATTGGATCACCTGCGAATTAAGTCAAAGCTACAGGCGCACCACCCTCAGCAAAGCCGAGTATGATTTTTTCGGCGTCTGCAAGTGGAAACAATGTTGTGCCTACATCATCGTCCGGTGGCAAAATGACATGACGGTTCTGAGGTGGAAAATACCAACCTACCGTGATCAAAACCACTATGCTCCATGATGTTACTGCTTCAACCGCCTCAAAGAAGGCTCTAGACTTCGGGATTACTCTCAATCCAGGTACACCTTCTTTATGCACTAATCGCATAACCACATTTACTGATAGACCTGAAATATCAAAAATTAAAAACCAAAGTATGGATTATTGAACCAAGGGATCCACATCCTGTGGGAACGCGTCCCCTATCCCGACTCACGAAAGCTCGGAGAGCATCTCAACCCTGTCTGAGCGTTTAGATATTTTTAGTTGGGATTCATCCGATGACTTTCTGAATTTTTGTGTCGGGATTGGAATCAATTTTCGCTCAATTTAGCGATCCAATAAATTCTTGAACAAAATTAGATTGCACCAAAACCTTCATCCAATTAATCTGGATGACTTGAGAACTCTAGTGCAACAAACGCACGAGCTCAAGGTGACGAGTACTTAACTCGTCTTGCACCAATTAAGTTCTCTATGAAGATAATCTCTTGGAATGTTAGAGGTTTGGGGACCGGTCGTAAACGACGAGCGCTAAAATATCTTAATTAGAATAGTAAGACCGGATATTCTAATTGTACAAGAAACAAAAATTGGAAGTGTTGAAAAACACACACCTTAGGATGCTAGGATGAGTCATTCTGGACGAATGGGCATCCCTCCCAGCTTCAGGTGCTGCTGGGTGTATTCTTGTTGGGTGGAACTCAACCATCCATAACAAATGCCTGCAAGAGAATAGGAAGTTTTCCATATCGGTCACCTTTAAAAGCAACCACCTCCATTGGAAGCTGACAAGTGTCTACGGACCTTGCACAATCCCTGGAAAATGGGAATTTATTGCCTAACTTAACACCTTGGCACCAAATAATGGGACAACCTGGGTCATTGGAGGCGATTTCAATCTCACTCGTGATGAACACGAAATGACTGCATCATCGAATCCCTATCGTAATCAACACCGGTTATTCCAAGGGTTCATTGAGCAACTCACGCTTATCGATGTAGGGCCATCAAATATGAAATACACCTTAACCGATAATGCAAAATGTGCCCACATGGGCTCGACTCGATAGATTTTTTAAGGGAAATGTTTAGTAGCCGCTCACCGGGACGCTATGGCGGGACGCTGCTGAGTTGGACAAATCCAGCTCAGCCAAAGATTAATATTTTTGGCGGGCAGAGGGGGCAGCTACATTTAATGCATCTCAAATCAGACGTGCTCCAAATCATATCATTCCTTTTGGCGCTCCCACCTGCTCTATACTTCTTTTTGACGAAGATGCACGGAATGACCACCGTCACTTCTTCCTTTTTCATTTTCGTTCATTTCTCTTCGTTTTGAGAGAAATCTTCACTCAAATGGAAATGACGTCAAACGTTCCTAAGGAGAAGATGATTTTCCCCTCTTTCGAAGGAGCAAAAGTCTTTTACAACGACTATGCTGATGCTTGTGGTTTTGGTGTTAAGCTACGACATACTCATTACGACGCTGGTGTGGTTACCCGGGCTACTCTTACTTGTTCCAAAGAGGGTAACGCACCAACAGACCAAAGTCAAGGCATAATGAAGCCACGTTTATCTAGTAGAGTTCAGTGCACGGCTCGCATCAAGGTTTCTGGAAACCCAGCAATGGGATACCAGATTAACTTTGTCGATCTCAATCATAACCATGAAATGCTGCAGGAGCACCAGATGCGTTTTCTAAGACAGAAACGATTTGTACCTGAGGCCGCCATAGCACGAATAGCGTGCAATGATATTTCTGGGATCTCTGCTGCTAAGACCATGCAATCGTTTGTTGTTGAGGCTGGGGGGCATGACAAACTTACTTTTAACGATAGAGACCTAAGGTTTGAATACTTTTGTACGTTATTTTGTTTGTAGAAATCTGCAGCCTTAATATTTTTTGTGTGTGCAGGAATGTTGTAACCGAAGTAAGGAATTTGAAAATGGGACCCGACGATGCACAAGCTCTTCAGAACTATTTTATTAAGATGCAGAAGATTGATGCAATGTTTTTCTATGTCGTGGATATGGATGACGAGGGAAGACTAAGGAACGTTTTCTGGGCCGACTGCCGTTCCAGGGCTGCATATTCATACTTTGGGGATGCTATATGTTTCGACACTACGTACCTCACAAACAAATACGACATGCCCTTTGCACCATTTGTGGGAGTTAATCACCATTTCGAGTCTGTGTTGCTCGGTTGCGCTTTGTTGTCTTCCGAGACCACTGAAAACTACATATGGCTCTTTCAGACGTGGCTTTCGTGTATGGGAGGTACGTATGTAGAGTTCGTACATTGGATTGTCCTTTATGATTGTTGAGTAATTGGTTTTCCTTTTTAAGTGATGTGTGTTCCTTTTTAAGTGTTGTGTGTTCCTTTTTAAGTGAAGTCTGTTCCTTTTTAAGTGATATATGTTCCTTCTTAAGTGATGTTTGTTCCTTTTTAAGAGATGTCTGTTCCTTTTTAAGTGTAGTCTGTTCCTTTTTAAGTGAAGTATGTTCCTTTTTAAGTGTAGTATGTTCCTTTTTAAGTGATGTCTGTCCCTTTTTAACTGATTTATGTTCCTTTTTTAGTGTTGTATGTTCCTTTTTAAGTGATGTATGTTCCTTTTTAGGGGATGTCTGTTCCTTTTTAAGAGATGTCTGTTCCTTTTTAAGTGATTTCTGTTCCTTTTTAAGTGATTTTTGTTCCTTCTTAAGTGAAGTATGTTCCTTTTTAATTGATGTCAGTTCCTTTTTAAGTGACCTCGTTTCCTTTATAGCGATTTTTCTTTTTCCTTGCAGATATTTGTTCCTTTTTAAGTGATTTCTGTTCCTTTTTATGTGAAGTCGATTCCTTTTTAAGTGACCTCGTTTACTTTTTAAGTTAAGTCTGTTCCTTTTTAAGTGATGTCTATCTCTTTTTAAGTGAAGTATGTTCCTTTTTAAGTGACGTTTGTTCCTTTTTATGTGAAGTCTGTTCCTTTTTAAGCGATGATTGTCCCTTTTTAAGTGAACTCTGTTCCTTTTTAAGTGATTTCTGTTCCTTTTTATGTAAAGTCGGTTCCTTTTTAAGTGACATCGTTTCTTTTTTAAGTTAAGTCTGTTCCTTTTTAACTGATGTCTGTTCCTTTTTAACAGATATCCCTCCACCAGCTATCATAACGGACCAATGTGGGGTCATTACTGCTGCTGTAAGGAATGTCTTCCCAAATGCGAGACACCGATTTTGCATTTGGCACATAATGAACAAAGCTCCCGTGAAGTTGCCGACGAAGTATCGACATCACATGTTATTTGATCTAAATTTGATTGTCTATGACTCAAAGAACCCAGCTGAATTTGAGCGGAATTGGCACGGTTTCCTGGTTGATTTTGACTTTCAAGAACATAGTTGGCTCCAAACAATTTACGGTATCCGTGAGTCTTGGGTACCTGCTTACTTGTGTGATTGTTTTTTCGCTGGGATGACTTCTACCCAAAGAAGCGAAAGTATGAACTCCTTCTTCGACAAGTACTTATCTTCTAAAACCACCCTTAAGCAGTTCGTTCAACAATACGAACTTGCTCTACGTCACAAGTACGAGAAGGAAGCTCAATCGGATTTTGATTGCCTGCATAAGAAACCCCAAATGGTTTCAATATATCTATTCGAAAGTCAAATAAGCGAGTTGTATACCGTAGGAGTTTTCAAGAAAGTACAGTTACAAATTGGTAAGATAATGAACTGCGACCTAACCGAGGAGTTGCAATCAGCCGACGCGTTTCATTACAAGGTGACTGAACGTGTACGGGTCGGTGAGCAACTATTATCGAAATGTTTCCTTGTAGAGAGGACAGATCTGAA
Organism: Triglochin maritima; assembly: GCA_963682175.1. Classification (NCBI taxonomy): domain Eukaryota; kingdom Viridiplantae; phylum Streptophyta; class Magnoliopsida; order Alismatales; family Juncaginaceae; genus Triglochin; species Triglochin maritima. The sequence continues at coordinate 6,495,404 of OY821775.1, forward strand.
CTTGACATGCGATTGTAAACTGTTTAAGCGTGTTGGTATTCTTTGCTGTCACCTCCTGGTCGTATTTGCACGGCTAGATCCTAATGCATTACTCCCGCCGTCTTACATCACAGATCGATGGCGGAAGGATATTCGTCGGAGCTATGGAGAAAAGGTGTACCAAGCCGATGACGTATTGGAGAAGGATGCGCTCAGTCGTCACTCCGACATAATGGGTCGCGCTCTTTGGATTGCACAGGAAGCATTCATTTCTCATGAAAGGTATCTTAAGGCCGTGAAGTGTATGGAGTGGCTCAGGTCTCGTATTAACATTCCCCACGCCCCTCCCATAGTTGATGAAGTTGTGGCTGGCGATACATCTTTGCGCAATCCAGACAAAGTAACCCGTCCAAGAAGACCGCCTACTAGACGTCGGGTTTCCTTAGCCGAGAGAATTCTTCAAAGAAGCAAAAAAAAACGCCTCACAGCAGAAAAGAGCAAGTATCGAAGGAAGGGCAAATCACCTATGCATGAGGTCGCACCTAGACCAGGGGATCCAGATTTTGACGATTGTGACATGAAGTTGTATTACGACCAAATTGCTCCTTAATTATGCACCAAGGCTTGGTCTTTGAATTTTGTACTTTTTTGTAAGACAACAGTTATTCTTAAGTGTAAAGTTCCCTTTTAATTGTGAGTGTAAAGTTCCCTTTTAAGTTTACGGTTCTCCTTTTTAACTGTGACTTGTATCTTTTCTTTATATATTCCTTTTTATGAATTGTTTGTACCTTTATAAGTTATCGGTTCTCCTTTTTAACTGTGAGTTGTAGTCTGTTCCTTTTTAAGTGCGTTTACCTTTTTAAGTGTGAAGTTTTCCTTCCTTGTTTTTTTGGTTCCTTTTTAAGTGTTGTTTGTTCCTTTTTAAGTGTAGTCTGTTGATTTTTTGTGTTGTCTGTTCCTACTTAAGTGTTGTTTGTTCCTTTTTAAGTGAAGTCTGATCCTTTTTAAGTGATATCTGTTCCTTCTTAAGTTAAGTTTGTTCCTTTTTATGTTATTGTCTGTTCCTTTTTAAGTTATTTCTGTTCCTTTTTATGTTATTTTGGTTCCTTTTTAAGTGATGTATGTCTCTTTTTAAGTGAAGTATGTTCATTCTTAAGTGAAGTATGTTCATTTTTAAGCGATGACTGTCCTTTTTTAAGTTAAATTTGTTCCTTTTTAAGTGATTTCTGTTCCTTTTTATGTGAAGTCGGTTCCTTTTTAAGTGACCTCGTTTACTTTTTAAGTTAAGTCTGTTCCTTTTTAAGTGATGTCTGTCTCTTTTTAAGTGAAGTTTGTTCCTTTTTAAGTGAAGTCTGTTCCTTTTTATGTGAAGTCTGTTCTTTTTTAAGCGATGACTGTCCTTTTTTAAGTGAACTCTGTTCCTTTTTAAGTGATTTCTGTTCCTTTTTATGTGAAGTCGGTTCCTTTTTAAGTGACCTCGTTTCCTTTTTAAGTTAAGTTTGTTCCTTTTTAACTGATGTCTGTTCCTTTTTAAGTGATTTATGTTCCTTTTTATGTTATGTCTGTTCCTTTTTATGTTAAAGTATGCAACAAGTATGGAAAAGTTTTAATTACAACTATGGAAAAATTTTAATTACAACTATGGAAAAGTTTGGAAAAGTTTTAATTACAACAACTATAAAATGTATTTGTTCCTGTTTTAATTTACAACTATGCACTACCTGAATTCGACACAGCAGCGGGAGTCCCTCAATAAAGTAATGGTCATTTCACCCCTGATGGAGTGAAGTGTCTTGGGGTTTTTCGTTTCCATTGGGTTGACCTTTTGCATGAGACATTTGATCCAGTAGTATAGAAAAACACCACAGTCGTTGCTTCCCGGCATTTGTCTTTGACACGTTTCCCTGAGGTATCTCAATGGCCAGTTCACCTTAAGACGGTTTCTCCAGAATTCACCCACATCTTTGGCCGAACATTCATGTACCCCTACCGCATTGTCAGGATCCTCATCTGGTACCAGCTCCCTACTGCAACTGTTGTAATGCAGGATCTCCTTGTCTAAGCCATTAACAACTACAAGAGTCCAGTGTTCTGACACCAGCAATGGTTGTGCAATGACGAGGCTTCCCGTTTCCTAGCCTTGTAATTTGGGCGTCAGCCACTCTTCAATCATGGTATTCCCTTGATCGATCATAATTCTTTCCGAATAGAAGCTTGAAATACAAATTACCTCTTGGGGGTAGTTTTCTGTTTTTTGGCGCTCTTCAAGTACACAAAGCATACTGTCTATCGCCTCGTTGGTCAAATTCATCTCCTTCGTCATTAGCTCCTTCAGGTCGGAACGTGTGAAGAAACAGGAATCACCTCTCCATATCACATCCCGTTGGTTATGTGTAGGTGCGGTCACCTTCAGTACAATGTTCAGCTCATCGGGGCTCAATGTGCCCAATGCATCCATGTCAACGTCTGACCTATTCTCTCTCCCGTGATGAGCCAACTTGAAATCGTCATTCCCATCCCGCTTTCTTTTTTTGTTCATACTCCTCTGTTGCCTTCTTTCTCCCCTTTTCCGCTCCTCTTCTTTTTTCTTCCTTTCTTTCACCTCATCTTCTTGTTTTTTGGCCATTGAGCGTGATCCTTTGGCCCCCCAGTCTGCCCTGAGGGGTTTTTCCTTTCCCTCATCCTCATCTACCCTCTTTCTTTCTACCTCTTCCCTCAACCTCTTCTTTGAAGCTTCGACCTCCCTCCTTTTATCATCGGCTTTCCTCTTCTCTCTTCTCTCCCTGTCTCTCTTCTCGTCTTCTTTCCTCTCTCTTTCATCTTCCTCCCTCCTCTTTTCCTCTTCTATTCTCTTCTGCTCTCTCTCCCTCTTTTTCTCCTCCTCTTTCCTCTTCTCTTCTTTTTCCCTCTCCTCTCTCCTTTTCTCCTCCTCTTTCCTCTTATCCTCTTCTCTTCTCTTTCCCTCTCCTCTCTCCTTTCTCCTCCGTTTCTCCTCCTCTTTCCTCTTCTCCTCTTCTATTCTCTTCTGCTCTCTCTCCCTCTTTTTCTCCTCCTCTTTCCTCTTCTCTTCTCTTTCCCTCTCCTCTCTCCTTTTCTCCTCCTCCTCTTTCCTATTCTCTTCTCTTTCCCTCTCCTCACTCCTTTTCTCCTCCTCCTCTCTCCTTTTCTCCTCCTCCTCTTTCCTCTTCTCTTCTCTTTCCCTCTCCTCTCTCTTTTTCTCCTCCCCCTCTTCCCTCTCCTCTCTCCTTTTCTCCTCCTCCTCTCTCCTTTTCTCCTCTCTCCTGCTCTCTTCTTTTTCTCTTTCTCTTTCCCTCTCAATCTCATTCTCTATTTCCCTCGTATTCTCCTCTCTTTCCTGCTCTTCATCCCTCCTTTCATCCTCTCTTCCTTCATGTCCACCTTCTATACAATATCCTCGAAGAGATGCAATCTCTTCCCTTAGGGTCTCATTTTCCTCCCTCGACTTCCTAAGTTCCTCATTCAGCCTCTTAAACTCTTCATTTGCCTCATTCAGTGCAACTTCTGCTTGAAGCCATTTTGTCTTCAGCATTGCAAACTCCAATTCTTCCCGTAGTGGGTCCCGAGGGATGCTGCAGTCCCTCAATTGCAGCCTATGTTCGCTGCTTGTTGACTGGCAATCACTATTGGTTCGTAGGGTTGGCTGAGTTTTTTCAGCCTGACCAATGATTTCCCTCTCTTTCTGAGTCAGGGTCGTCGACTGAGTCTTATTGAAGTCTCCCTCGTAAATTTTTGAAATGGTGATGCCCCTTTCCTCCCATTTCTTCAGGATGAGCTGTTTTCCAAACATGCTCGATCAACGATTCCACCTAGGATGACCTCCCATTTTAGGCTCTGCCAGATTGAACTTCTCGCACAACCATACCTAATAAAGAACAAGCGAAACTTAAAAGGGAACAAGCGAAACTTAAAAAGGAACAAGCGAAACTTAAAACGGAACAACTTGAACTTAAAAAGGAACAACTTCAACATAAAAATGAACAAACGAAACTTAAAAAGGACAAACGAATCTTAAAAAGGAACAAACGAAACTTAAAAAGGAACAACTTGAACTTAAAAAGGAACAACTTCAACATAAAAAGGAACAAACGAAACTTAAAAATGACAAACGAATCTTAAAAAGGATCAAACGAAACTTAAAAAGGAACAACTTCAACTTAAAAAGAAACAACTTCAACATAAAAATGAACAAACGAAACTTAAAAAGGAACAAGCGAAACTTAAAAAAGAACAACTTCAACTAGAAAATGAACAACTTCAACATAAAAAGGAACGAACGAAACTTAAAAAGGATCAACTGTAACAGAAAGGGAATTCTTGAACATAAAAAAAAACAAACGAAACATAAAAAGGAACATGCGAAACTTAAAAAGGAACAACTTGTACTTAAAAAGGAACAAGCGAAACTTAAAAAGGAACAACTTGTACTTAAAAAGGAACAACTTCAACATAAAAAGGAACAAACGAAACTTAAAAATGACAAACTAATCTTAAAAAGGATCAAGCGAAACTTAAAAAGGAACAACTTCAACTTAAAAAGGAACAACTTCAACATAAAAAAGAACAAACGAAACTTAAAAAGGAACAAGCGAAACTTAAAAAGGAAAAACTTCAATATAAAAAGGAACAACTTCAACATAAAAAGAAACAACTTCAACATAAAAAGGAACAAACGAAACTTAAAAAGGACAAACGAATCTTAAAAAAGATCAACTGTAACAGAAAGGAAATTCTTGAACATAAAAAGAAACAAACGAAACATAAAAAGGAACAAGCGAAACTTAAAAAGGAAAAAACGATACTTAAAAAGGAACAACTTGAACTTAAAAAGGAACAACTTCAGCTTAAAAAGGAACAAACGAAACTTAAAAAGGAACCAGCCAAACTTAGAAAGGAACAAGCGAAACTTAAAAAGGAACAACTTCATTACCTGTAGTACAGCAACACACCCCTCGACGTATCCCCTTCTTAAAGTAGAAGAACCGGTAGATCTCCAATCGCGTAGATCACGGTTTGCCTTCTTCAGGCACCTCACAAGTGCCTGGTGAACAGCCTCGGCCCACGCGTACTTGTGTAGCCTAGTGAAGTCGGCCAAGTGGTCGAGGAACCAAATTTTGGTTCGAAGTGTGTCATCGCAGAACAAAAAATGGCTGAAGATGTAACAAATGAGTAGCCGGACGTACTCCTCCTCCTCATCAACCAAATATCTCGTAGCCATCATCTAGGCAGATAGTTGGGTGTTGTTCAGAATCTCCCCCTGTCGGGTTGCGACTTCCTTCGGATGCATTCTGACAGCCTTCCCATGTAATCTGAGCCCCAAACTTAGGGCAACGTCTTCGGCGGTGAAGTGTACTACCCCAGAGCCGATCCTCAACCCCACCTCCTCGGGGTCATAGTGTTCCACGAACCAGTCGATAATGTCATTATCGACAGGAACGTTGGAGAGGTTGATGAAGTGACCGAAGGGGGTAGCCCGGAAGACATCTTTCTCTGCGTCCCTCAACTGCCCAAAGAACTTCTCTATTGGAGTCCACGAACATTTGGAGGGCTGGAAGTAATGCGTAGAAGCCTAGGAAGACATCAACCGTATGAGAACATTCCTTTTTAGAGTATCGCAATTCAATGTTACGGTAAAAACGACAAACCTGGTGCACCACAACCCCCGAAATAGAAGCTTGAAGTGTAGAATCCATTTGGTCGACGGATATCTAGGGTTACGGTGAAGAACTGGGGTGATGAATCGGAGAAAAGTTGAGAAAGGGAATGTGAGAAAGATCAGAAACGTTTTTGGTTTTCTTTCGCAAGTCGGGATGTGAACAGACGCGTCTGATGTCCCTTCCCGGTCTTATCGATACGTCAGAGAAGGAACCGTCGCACGAAATCCGCAGCTGTTTTTCCATTTTTCGAAAAACGTGCGCTTTTATTTTCACTGATTGGGCAGCTGACTGGACTGCTGACTAGACGCCACGTAAGCCGCGTCCTGGACGCGCGCGGCCGTGTATAAGAATCCATTTTTTAATATCACAAGATTGGGAATCTATGTATCCTTTAGCAATCTGTATTGCGTCCTATCTCGGACCACATTCCTCTGATTATTAACACAAATGGTGAACTGAGGAAGAAAACCTTCTTCAAATTCGAAGATCGATGGATCCTTGACTCGACGATTCATAATTTAATCGTTAATACCATTACGGAGACGAAACGTATGCCACTCCATAAAGCACTTCGAAATATCAAAACTATGATTAAGTGCCACAAAAAAATAATGGTGACCAAAATCCACAAACAAAACTAAAAAAGCTAGAGGCAACCATCCTAGCATTGGATCAAAAATCCCAAGAGCAAAGCCTAAGCCTTGAAAATAAAAATTCTGCTACAGAGGCTCACCGAGAACATGAAACAACCATGGCCGAGCTTGAAATTTATTGGAAGCAAAAATCTAGAATCCTCTGGTTGAAGGAAGGGGACCAGAACACCAAGTTCTTTCACAAAATGGCCAATAATCGTTGGAGACAAAACTTCATCTCTGTCATTAAGGATCCACAACCAATTATGCTTTGCACATTCGCGTATAATAACAGAATTGCTAACATACTTCCAAACCCTGTTTAATGGGCAAAGGAGCATCAAAATCCCAATAAATTGGGCTCAATTATTGCAATTTTTTGATGATCCAGCTTACTTGATATCAAGATTCCAAATCAAAGAGATCAAAAAAGTAGTTTTCGATCTGCCACCCAGGAAAGCGCTTGGGCCAGATGGCTTCAACTTGAACTTTATCCAAAAATACTGGAATGATCTTAAAGATCAAGTAGAAACCTTTTTTGAACGATTACATGGAAATCGTATCACCATATCTGAGTTTCGAAATTTCAATCAGTGCTTCATATCACTCATCCCAAAGAAATTAGGGGCAGAAACGGTCAAAGATTTCAGACCAATTTCACTTCTAACTACCTCATACAAAATATGGGCAAAAGTGCTAGCCACAAGGCTCTCAACCGCTATAAACCCCATAATTCTAAATTTACAATCAACCTTCTTAAAAATAGACAAATTCATGACACGGTCATGGGTGCGCAAGAAGTAGTTCACCACCTGCACATAAAAAAAGAATCAACAGCCATTCTAAAATTAGACTTCGAAAAAGCCTTTGACAAATTTGAATGACACTTTCTCCTAGCTAACTTGCAAGGTCTTGGTTGTCCAAAACTCTGGTGCGATTGGATTGAACTTTGCATCACCACTTCCACTGCATCATTGCTTATAAATGGCAACCCAGATGGATACTTCTCAAGTCAAAACGGCCTACGTCAAAGAGACCCTCTCTCCCCTTTGCTCTTCTTGGTTGTTGCAAACTTCTTAGGGCACATGCTTCACTTGGGTATGAGCAACAACATTATTCGAGGAATAAGATTGGGCGAAGAAAATCTTCAAATTATGAACATGCAATATGCAGATGACACTATGTTATTTTTAAAACCAGATAAGCAAAATATCGTCAACATTAAACGAATCCTAGTTATCTTTGAATCAATATCAGGTTTAAAGATTAATTTTGGGAAATCATGCATCAGTGGAACGCATATTCACCCTGACACCTTAAGCCACTTCCAAAAGATATTGAGGTGTGACAAAGGCATTATCCCATTCAAATGTTTGGGGATCCCGTTATCTCCTACTAGAGGACCAAGTAGCTTATGGACTCCTATTCTTAACAAAATGAGGAGTAAAATTGGGAGTTGGCAAACAAAAAGCCTTTCGATGGCAGGACGTATTACAATGATAAACTCGGTGCTCACATCAATAGCGTCATACTTTCTAAGTTTCTCACACGCTCCAAAAGGAGTCATCAAAGAAATGGAACAAATTCAAAGAAATTTTCTTTGGAACAACACTGCCTGAAAATAGTCAATTAAAAAATTAGTATGTTGGGATAAAGTTTGTAGAACAAAGAAGTTGGGTGGCCTTGGCATCCTCAACTTGGAAAAACATGCTCTCAGTTTAAGGCTGAAAAAAACTTTGGGATCTCCTTTCGGGGCGCCAACAATTGTGCCAAGAAATTCTAAGAAATAAATATCAAAATCAAAAATCCAAGCTTGAAATTATTCTGTCTACACGAAGAAATCTTTCACCTTTTTTGAAGGGTCTGACCGCATACATTCCAATAATTTGTAAAAATAGCAATATAACCGTTGGAAACGGTAAAAATACCTTGTTCTGGCATGACTTCTGGCTTGGTGATTGCCCATTAAAGGACCAATGACCAGACATATTTAACAAAGCTAGGCATCAATGGATATCACTCGAGAAAATGTGGGGTGGGAACCCTTTCCAAGGAAATTGGGCAAGAGTTTGGTTTCATGGTCACATACAGGATTGCCAAATGCTCAGACTATACTCAGCATATATAGCATACTCACCAACTCCTATCCAAGACAAAAGAACTTGGAAGCATAATAAAAAAAGCAAGTACGCAGTGCGAAGCATGTATAAGATCTTAACAGACGAATGCACGAGAGATCCCCTAATGAAGCAGATTTGGAAAGCAAAATGCCCACCGAAAGTTAAAATTTTTGTGTGGCTACTAAGTGAAAAAAACTTCTTACTCGTGATAACTTGATAAGGAAAAAAGTATCGGTTTGTCCCACTTGTCCAATGTGTGGCCTTGAAAATGAATCTATTGATCATCTTTTTTTATATTGCGATTATGTTAATCTCTTTTGGAGGTTAAGTGCTCAATTAGATCTAAACATCCAACCATGTATCAATTATGAATTCTGGGAGTGTATTCGGAATCGACTTGATTTAGATGACGACTCTTGGAACTGCTTAATTAACGTCTTCTTTTGGAGTATTTGGTTGGAAAGTAATAATCGTGTATTCCAGGACCATGCATCATCTTTTAATCATCTTATGAATAATTGTTTCGATCTTCTAACTTTTGGACAGGGTCACTCAAAAGAAGTGGCGAGACTTTACAACATGAGGCTATAAAACGAGCCCATGCATTGGTCATCCCGGTGTAAACATGGTCATCAGCAAATAGCGTCACCAGTTCCTCTTATGATCCAGCCATCCTCGCCAGCTTCGGTGAAGCATGGGGCGGTAGATTCGGTGGATCCATTTTTTGAGGATATCGTGGAAATCCATAGATTAGCTGCAACCGAGGAAGAGGGCTAGGAGCGGCTGGAGGAGGCAGAATCAAGAGATAGGGAAATGGCGGAACGCATGCATTACTACGAAGATTTTTGCGTGCTCCCACCCCTGTCTGATGCTCGTGCAACCAACGAGCTTTAGAAGAATGAGGGCCCCTAGACCATAGTTCTCGTCTTCTAGATCATCTATGTTTGGATGTTGTAAGGGATGTTCTTAAAACTGAGGCTTCTTACCCACTTCGTGGGATTTTTGTACTTCGTTAAGAGTGTTGTATTTATTACACCTTTAACTATCTTTTATTTTAATGCAATCAACTGTTTATAAAAAAATACTTATCTATTAACTAGTGGTTCCTAATTGCAATTATTTTGACCTTTTTCCTCTGATAATCAAAAGCGTAAGTCAGACGTCATTCCTAAACTACAAGAAATTCGAATATCTAAACCTCTTGTTTATTATTCCATGTGAAAGCTCCAGCCTCCAGTTGCTTGCTCTGAGATTGCTAGTGATGTACCAACATGATGGAATGGCCACATGTTGTCTTGTGACCACATACGAATATGAGAATGTGATTGTAGTGTGTTGAGAAAGTGAAGAATCTGATTCGGTTGGATGTACAACTTTGCGTTGAGTCGGTGCTTGGGATCGAATCTGCTTGGAATCCTGCAAATACTCACAAATGATGATTGGTCGTCAGATTACCATTCCCATGAGCTTCTAGATCCTTCTACAAGCGAGTAGAACGGGCTTTGATCTCACCCTTTCGCAGAGAGTAAGCGCAAAGTCGTATCATTTGTTGTCACGGCGGGGAACGTGAAACACATTAAAGAGAAAAGAGATCAATGATCGTAAGATATCTTAGTCGAATCCTTATAAATTTATTAGCTAGATATCACCAACTTTTGGACAGACTTAGGGCTCAATTGGTTTGTAAGAAAACAACATAGAAATAGAAGAAATGTTTCTTAGAATGAATATTGATAATTAGTTTGTAGGAAAATTTATTAAACTTTTGAAAATTCAGTTTCAAGAGTTTCGCACCCTTATAATTTTGTATTTGAGACGTCTTCTCCACTTACACTCAAAAGTGAACGGAAGTCATAAAACTAGAATTCCAAAAATTATTTGACTTCTTCCAAACTAATCACACCCTTACGAAAAATCATAGTAAAAATTCCTTAGTGAGTACCACAAAACTTTATGTACACATGTGAAGTCAAATTACATGTTAAGAGTTATATGTTAATAAACTTAGTAGCACACATGACAACCACACATCTTCAAACTGAAATAAAATGATAAAGATATAAAACCTAGAGTCCATGTATTTTGGGAACTACTATTCGTCGTTCCAAAATTACTTAAATTATCCGTTTAATTATCATTTTGTCATTCACAATTCATTTAATACACATTTCGTCACGTCTCTTAAACTAAGGTTTCTGTCTAAGTTTTCCTCACTTCACCAGTACCAATACCACGAAAATGTCTGGCGAAACGTCTGGATCCAGTGAAGTAACTCTAGCAAAAAAAAATTATGTTGTGTTATTTTAAATTATTTCAAGTTCCGTTGCAAGATTTCGGTGGTGATGAAGTAGATTACAGTGAGTTTTTTGTAAGTACACACGTATTTCTAACAATTGATGATGTGAATAAATAGGCGAAACAAGTTGTTATCGGAGCTAAGTTTTTTTTGATAATATCATCTTATAAATCACAATCAAATAATCAGATGAATTGTTATCTGAGATGCGATCGCAGAAATGAAATAAGTTCTTGGGATATAAATATTGCAGTACGAAAGAACACGAAAAGAAAGTGATGCAGTTGTCGTTTTTTGATAAAGGTGGTCGAGCGACGGGAGCGTGATGGAAGAGTCGTAGTTTCTAATAGCACTCATGGTCAGCACAACCACAAACTTGCAGTTTATCCAGAGGGTCACCGACAGATCAGCGGTCTTAATCCTGGCTCCGCGGACACCCACTCCAAAAAAAATTAAAATTAAATAAATGAGTCATTTTACCATATTCGAGTGCACCGAGACGTCTGTTGGTTCATTTCATGACCTCCGAGACATTCTTTTTGATGATTATGAGATGAAGATGAAGATGAAGAGAGAATGATGGTACGAAAGTGAAACGAAAAGATATATAAGTAGAAATGAGAGAATAACAAAATGGTAATTCGTACGTGCGATTTAAGTAATTTTAGGACAACGTTCAACACTTCAATTTATTTTACTAGTATCGACTTGTAACAATAGTATTACTTCGGCAACAAGCCGAAAAAGCTTGTCACCAAGAAGACATCTTTAATCTATGTGTGCCATTTGGATGATCTATCGTGGCTTCAAAAATCAAAATGAAGATGTGTTTTGAAGTTTAAAAAAAAGGGGTCAGACTACAATCTCCTCCCGGCAGTTCCGAATGGCTTGATCATCGGTGTCAATGTTAATATCCACTGTTCACAATAGTTATACATAAGTGCAGTTGACTTATGTTAATAAATAAATTAATTGCATGTGACTTTTATATATCTATTCAAGAGATGCTTCGGCTCTACATCTCCGCAGAATACAGGAAGGTAGCTCACCGGTTCCACTGGCATTGGTACTTCATTTGTTACGTGACGTGGAATCGAATTAGGACGGTACTAAAAGCATGTCCAAAGATTTTGAATGAAAATTCAAATAGATCACCTGTTTTATCTAACCACTGTCGAGAAGAGAGAGAAAAAACTTCTACTGCGTAATTGTCTGCATCATCTCTTTAAAGAATAGAGTGATATGTTTTAGGGATATACTTACTATGGCTAAGCTAAAATTTGGAAATACTTACTAGTGTTAAGTTTCCAATGAATCAATCAGAGCATTTTGACTTCCATAACACTTGACAACATTACATCTTTTGATCTCCATTATTCCTTGGTGTTATGGCTTGACAATGTGTGGACTGGAATTTGTCTTTTTGCCGGAATGGGATTAGTAAATTTGGACAATCTTACACCCATGTGATGTGAGGCCATGTGTGATTTATAAGTACATAACGTAATGTGCCAAATCTAGGTTTGACTTGTAGTAGTGATCTATTTAAATCATCTGAACATAAGAAATCATAACTCGTGGTTCGCGAGTCATAAACACGTATCTCTATTTGAAATATCATATTCCGCTTTTATAAATCATAGCTTTCCATCCCCCTCTGAGAGATGATCTTATCATGCAAACAATTACATACTTTACATGTTTTGATTGACTTCATCCAACCGTGTTAACAATCAACAATTTTTAGACCAATTTGTGTCACTAGAAGGAAAGAGAAAAAACTATTTTGTTCCTTCCCCTTTCACCAATATTATGCATCCACCAGTCTTTTTTTTTTAAAATACAAGAAATAAACTTCAGTTATGGTTTCCCCAGTCAAAACTTATTACAATGACATTATCTTGGTATGTTAGCTATTGTCTATATATAATAAATTGTGAATTTCAACAACGGACCTACAAGTGTCTTATTACAATTACATCTTATCAATGAAATTGTGAATTTCAACAACGGACCTAAAAGTGCCAAACTTATTATTATTACATTATCTTGGTATGTTAGATATTGTCTATATATAAGAAATATTTCCGAAAACTATTTAAAGTAGAAAAAATAATTAGATAAAAATGCTAGACTTCGTGTGCCAATCCACTCAATAATATACGAAGATAGTTTTTTTTTTGCGACTAACACGTTTTATTCATTTCAAAATCTCCATAAATATTTTCGCAAGACGGCTATTTCAAGTCACATTGTGTTTCCTTATTATCTTATACCAATCTGGTTTGCTTACATGTTAAACCATATTTGAGGATAAAGTCACGAAACCCTTCTAACTCTATGCGGAAATACGTGTAATAATTTGATTTGGGAGAAGTTGTGATTGATAACATCGTAAAAAAAAAATATCTGATGCAATCAAGAAATTATTAAAAAAAATAAAAGTTGAAATAATTTTTTTGTTTGAAAACTTTGTAAATTGCATAATAATGTAATAATTGAAAACAAATCCGAAGATCAACAATTCATTTAGCGGCTCAACAATTTGAGAAGGTTTCCCAACATAAACAAAAAAAAACTTAATACATTAGAAGTTGAAGGTAAAGAAAATAATTATAGCAAAAAGGCACGCAAAAAACAAAAGAATACAAACGTGAGCAGCAGTCATTCGAGTGTCCACGTGGCGTCTCCACCACCCCCTTCCACACTCCCTTCTATCAGTTTTTGGAACCAAAAAATGAAAAATAAAATAAAATTTATTTTCCCTTCCAGAAAAAAGGCACACACAACACAAACACAAGTAAAGAACCCAAAGAAGCAACCAACCACCTTTCCAGCATAGCAGCGGCACACTATAAGACCACGCGGGGCACCACACCGCCTCCACCGAATGGACCCATACCCATGCCTCCGATCATCACCACCGGCGGCGGCGGAGGCGACCTCCCTCTTTCGCCGGCGAAGCACAAGACCTCCAGGCTCCCGTGCTCCCACCACTCCTCCCTGCTTCTCCGCCGCCTCCGGAAGGCCGCGCTGCGGAATCCTTCTAGGGTTCGGAGACCGGTGGTAGTGGTCGGTGCGGTGCTGGTGTTGCTCTTGCTGATGTTTGGTCGTCGTCTCGGGGGTTTCGTCGGGTGGGAGACGCCAGAGGTGGCTTCGAGATTGGCGTCGAGTTCGAGGTTCGTTCTGGGAGGTTTAGTTTTGTGTTTTTTTGTTGGGAATGGGTTTGAGGTTAGGAAGTTTGTGGGAAAAGTTGTGATTTTTGGTGATTGGAAGTGTATTTGGTGACATTACGGTTGGTGCAGTGGAGTCCGTTTCGTTTCTTGCAAAAGTTGAAGTTAAGTATTTTTTGGTTATAGGAAGTATGTTTAATTGTTTATCACTTTATTGGTGAATTCAAAGATGGTGTGGTTTTAAACTTGGCGGGGGAGTCCATTCTGTTATTAAAGTTGAGATTTGTTAAAGTTGTTTTTCCCCCTTTTTTTGGACTAACAATCGTGGCTACCAGCCGCAAGACTTGAAGTCGTAGTACGAAGTTTTTTTTTCTTTTTCTATTGATGGTGAGTTGTGTTGCTTGTTTGGATTCTTTTGGTGATGAGTTGTTTTCCATTTTTTTGGTTTCGATATGAGTTGGAATTCTAAAGTTGGTAAAATTCCACTATTCCTCTGCTCTGTTTTTGTTTTTTGTTTTTTTTTCAATTTCAGGAGACGTCAAAATGTGCTCTGTGTGTTTGTCTGGTCTTGGTTGTTTTGTAGTATTTGATTAGTTTTGACGAAGGGTGTAATTTTTGTTGTCTGTGTTTGGATGTGTTCTTTTGCTGCATATGTAGGTTTCAGTCTGATTGCGATTTTCTCTTTATATTGTGAAATGATGTAATGGGGCTCCTAAAAGATGGTTGGAGTTTGTTGTTTTGCACGAATTGGTGTGGTCCACGGATCATGTAACTTTGACTTTGGTTAATCCCAACCTTTTTTTCTATCGATGAGGATTTGACAGTAGGTGGTTTCCAAATTCACATAACTTAATGAGTTAGAAATTGTTTTCTTTAGTTCTAGATGTGTTTTGTCTTCCTTGCAACTCTGGTTCGATCAGGTGTTGGAAAAAGTCATTTTCAAGTGTTTGGGTTTGGATTTAGTCCACTTAGGGGATTCCTATATGTGGATGGCAATTCAGCCTTTTAAATTTCTTGGGTTTTTTTTCCATTTATTACTCTCTTTTTTCCTTGAATCAATTTTACTACGGTAAATCTAACTATTCTTGATTCTCTGGTCTTTTGCATCTAGCCCTTTATAAGATTTTTAGACTTGCTCGATCTCCCGCATTCAACCGTGGATTGTGTGAAGCTTTGGTGTAGGATTGTTTTACCAAGTCAAATTTATGGATTTTCAATATGAGGTTGGATTTTAAAGTATAAAACACTAGATTAAAAGTAACTATGTTCATTGATTCAGGCTTGCTGTTGGCAAGATGTAAATAAAGTAAACCCATAAAATTGAATAAAATGATGCTATACATCCAAAAGGTTGTCTTGTTTGACCAAAAGCATCTTTTGTAATTTATACACTACAATGGACTTTGGCTTCTTAGTTGTTTTTCAGTTTCTCGTCAACTATGTTGTCTTTATCGAACCTTTTTTTGTGAATATGTAGTCGTGGCCTTTTAGGACCTGTCCCATTTCAGTTAATTTTGGTTTTTATCGTACCATCATCTGGGTTGGACCTAGCAAATCATCGTGTCGATGGCCCAATTTTTTTCACATACAGTTAGTAGTATGTGATTTGACTTGCGTGGTGAATGGTGATGGCATATTTCTCTGAACAAGAAGTTTTGAAGGGCATGTGTAATTACATACGAGACGTCTTGGACGGCCAGGTGCATTTATGTGTAGTTTTTTTCTGCTCAGTTGGCAACATATTACCAACTTTTGACTTTTGATTAGTCTATTTTCTTGAAGTCAACACACCATGAGATCTGTGCACATTTTCATGTATTTTTCATTTACCTGCTTGCAATAATCATCATGCAATTACTTTCTTCAATTTCAGAGATGGATACACAGTGCTCATTAACACTTGGAAGCGCAATTCTCTTCTCAAACAATCTGTTGCTCACTATGCTTCTTGTAACCGAGTTGATGCTATACATGTGGTTTGGAGTGAGAGTGATCCACCACCAGAGAATCTGAAAACTTACCTCATGAAGCTTGTTCAGTCCAAGTCTCAAAGTGCTGACAAACCAAACTTTAGATTTGACCTAAACGAGGAAGATAATTTGAACAATAGGTTCAAACCTATAAGTGAAGCTGTGAATGATGCAATTTTCTCGGTTGATGATGATGTTATTGTTCCCTGCAAGACTCTTGATTTTGCATTTACAGTTTGGCAAAGTGCTCCTGATGCAATGGTTGGTTTTGTCCCTCGGATGCATTGGTTGGTTGAGGTGTGTCCTCTGTCTTCTAGCGGGAACAGTTATATGCTATTATTTTTATTTTGCTTGAAGTAGTTTTTTCCATGAATTAAACATGTCTCGAGTTAGTTTTTATCTCCCCCTGAATGTTTACCTACACCTGGTAAATATTGCATCCATCCGTATGCATATTCTATTCTTGTTCATGTCACTCAACAGTACAAGCCGTATGCCTTTATATGTAGGAATATGGGCAATATTTCAAAATTTTGCAGATCTTTAATTTATGCAACTATTTAGAAGGGAGACATTAAACTCCATTATTTTTCCCATACATGATTACATATATATTATGAATCATGTACTTTACGCTCTAAGTATTCTAAAGAGAACAGCAGGTTATCATGATACAAAGCTACCTGTTTTTGTCTGTTAATCTAGTGAGATTATTTATTTAGTGGTTTTTGACTGGTAGTGATTGCACTTAAGCTTTAGTTTCTTCCTTGTAGAAAGATGGTGTGGCATATTATAAATACAGTGGATGGTGGTCTGTTTGGTGGACGGGTACATATAGCATGATTCTGTCGAAAGCAGCATTTTTTCATAGGAAATACTTGGATATATACACCTACAACATGCCGTCATCCATTCATGATTATGTAACCAGGCAAAGGTTAAAAATAATGCTGATTTCATCTATTATTGCTTGGTGAGACTTATTGAGTTGTTACTGATGATTTCTTTTCTTGCAGAAACTGTGAAGATATTGCGATGTCATTGCTAGTTTCTAACTCCACTGGTGCAGCTCCAATTTGGGCTAAAGGTTAGTGCTGCTTTTAATTGTTGTCTCATAAAAAATAACCAATAAAATAAACCTTGTTCAAAATAATGAACAAGTGGTCGAGGCATTCTTGCCTTAGTGAGTTTTTTGTATTTTTGTTAGCTCTCTTTACTTATGAACGTTGTGTCCCATTCCTCCAAACAAGGCCCAGAGATTTGAAGTTTAAACTGTGATGGAATCTTGAAAATAAAATCATTGAGGTAACTTACCCTCCAATTGTCAATTAAAACATGGTGTTGAGACAATTCAGTAAAAGATATACAAATCCAGCATTTAACAAACAACACAACTCACTTAGAACTGATTGGGAGATCAAATCTAAGTTATAGAAATTGAAGTAACACCTTTACATCCTACGACCTCCAGTGAACTTAAATGCTCAAAGCTAGCAGATGCAAGTATGAAATAGTTAAGCATTGGCTTAATCGGTTAGACTTCCAATAATGGAAGTGAAGTTTTTTTTTTCTTTTTTATCGGTAGTGGAAGTGAAGATTACCCACTGTGAAAGAGGACCTTTTTACAATTTTACTAATATCCAGTTTGATCTTTCAAACACAGGCAAAGTATATGAGATTGGTTCCTTTGGCATCAGTAGCTTAAAAGATCACAGTAGTATAAGAAACAAGTGTTTAAATGATTTCGTTTCTCTCTACGGGGCCATGCCTCTGGTACCAACCACGTTGAAGGCAGTTGATTCTCGAGGTGAATGGTTCTGGTAGTTTTTCTTCCAGACCATGTGGCATCTTCCTAGAACTTAAAAGTGCAGTATGTCAGGTCTTCCTGCCATGGTTCGTTCAATCTGTACCTCCTGCCGTGGGATTTTTTACTGCTTTGTTTCGTCTGAAAACGTCATTTCTACTTTAGGTTTCTGTTCATTGTAATTGCAGTTTCAGTTACATATAATTGTGTAGTTTGTAGTTAATCATGTCTCCAGTGTTGAAAACTAGAGTTTTCTTGTTTTTTTCTCTTCTATTTCAGTATTGTGATGTTCACCTCTCATATTCCCAAAACGCTCGAAATTGAGTTCCTGGTTCCTATTAGACAGAAAAGGCTGAGCCTGAATGAACGAAGAAGAGGCATCGTAAGAAAATGTGTTAGTGGTGTGGAAAGTGACGGAAAGTGATTTTCGGAGTCAACCGGAAAGTAAAGGAAAACAGAATCCAGTGGAAAATAGTTTCATTTTGACCGAATTTTGTTGTTTGTGCATGCATCGGGAAGTGATTTGGAGAGGGTGATTTCTGTTGTTTGTTCATATTTCTTATGTATTTTATGCCCACTGCGACGGGTCAGTCGGGGGTCTGAACTAGTTTCTAACAGTTACGAATTTGGTGGACCAAATTCGTACAGTTTCGATAAGGAAAACGGATGACCGAACTAGTTTCGGTCGATCGAAATGAGACTTCTCATAGTGAACATAAACGGAAGACCAAACTAAGTTCGGTCGTCCGAACGGGTCATTCCAGTTACGAATTCGGTCGACCGAAATATGTTCGGTCGTCCATTACAATCATTTTGGTGGACTGAATGTTTGACGGTCGACCGAAAAATTCGGATTCCGTGGCTTTCTGACCTCAAAGTGACGGAAAATTCAAAGAAAATTTTATACATACCACAGAATCCGACGGAATCTATGTCTTCGTGCACAAACAACTCCCTTTTCGGAGTCAACCGGAATCTAAATTCCATTTCCGTCGGATTCCCTCGGAATCCAACTGCACAATTATATAGTTATAAAGAATTAAGGGCAGGACGTCAGATTTCGGCTCTTTCCAATGATTCGTGATTATCTTTAATAAAGCAATCACGTTTGCCTGGCATCAAGGGAAACGAAATCTATCAATAGATAACTAAGAATGATTCCCACGAGACATATTCTTGATGGATACAATATATATAGTTTGCCGAATAAACCCATATACCGCACAAACGAATCATTTGGTTGTAATACTGAACATGCCTGGAACACAGATTCTTATAATACGTGCGCCCACACCAGTTAATCATTGGCATAAACAAACGTGCTTTGACTTGCCTACTACGCACCAATAACACAACGTAAAAAGACACTGACGAGATAAAACATGGAAGACCAGATTGAGCATAAAAAATTGGAAGAATTATATGTTTCGATATCTGCACTCGACAGGTTGAGTAACAAATGACCCAAAAATTATTCTACTAGCCCACGATACTTGTTCAAAAAAAATTACAGATAGAAGCTACGTACACTCAAAAATATAATATATGCACATAACGAACATATATACATAAGCACAATTTTATTGCTAAATAGAAATGCCTCGCCATGTTGAAATCTAAAGTGGTTTCTCTTCTGTAGGTTGTCTAACATAACGTTCAAAGAGTGTAACACAAGGATTTTGATCATATTGAAGAACATCCGCAGCTCTTTCAAATTCCTCTCTAAGGATTCTTATACTACGTTTATCAACCACTCGGCCAAGATCATGAGAGGTCTCAAAAGGATCTTCTATGCATATCAAATGGCGGTCATTCCCAATTCGTCTCGTCCAGTCCTTGGTTTGCTTACTGCACAAATACAACTAGCAGATTCAGAAAAATGCTACATTGGAACTAATTGGCACAATTTTCAAACTTGAAATTCAGAACTTGTTAATGATAGCTTAGACTTACCCCATTTGCATACATTTTAGTTCTTGTAAGATCATATTATTTCCAAGTTAAAGTATGCATGTTCTAGCTCAAGTTTTATACAAGTTAAATCTTTTCGGAATATCTTGGTGCATGTGTATTTGTCTTGAAAACTATTAAGGCGGTAAAGAAGGTTAGATCATGAATAAAAAGAAAGGTTGCATACTACCTCCCCAAAAGCATAAGATTTCAGGAGAAATAAATATTTAAATGGTGATATTTACTTTTTAATGGATAATTTTTTAATCTGTTTTTTAATTGATAACTATGGATTATAGACTGCCAACTGCACAATTATTTTCCTCTATAATTCCAACATACTGAATTGAAATTTGAGACATAGGAACACAAAACATACCTGATAAAACCACCAGTTCGAACAGAAATAACATCATTGGCATAATCATGTTGGAATGCCCAATAGTTGAAGAATGACCATAGTAGCTCTGCAACACTCTCCCTATTTGAAGCACCAAAGTTGCGAAGTTCTTCGATTTTATCAAAGTAAGAACATTGAACATCATCAACAGTGACAGCATAGGTTGATTGCATTTCCTGACATACAAGAAGTTAATTGGGTGTTAATTTTTCATAAGGAAAGGGGAAAAATCCATAAAAAGTTATCTACAATCACTAGATACTGATTACAAAAAAACATGCATATTATTGAAATCAATCACTGGATATCAAAAGAATGTACGCTTTATTGCTTTGGGATTTCATAGATTCAATCAATAATTACAGTAGTCGTTTTTATTTTATTTATTACACTGATCATTAGTCACCATGAAAGGAAAGTAATTTATGACATCTACATGCTCAGATCTTCTATAGCTTTGCTTAATTAGTAGGATAAATCAGCAGTTGTAGATATAGCCAATTAAACATTGTACAACTGGTAGTATATGAAAAGGTCGTATTTTCATATTCCCTGCTTGTTTCCTATTTTTACTTTTATGTAATGAACTGGATTAGTGCCGTAATAAAAAAAGACATTAAACCCACTGTAGTTGCACTTCCTTGGACCATTTGTGCTGTTTTGATAAAGGAAAACATAAATAACTGTAAACTACAATGACAAACCTGTAAGGATGGGAGTATTGGTGGCATACGTTGTTGCAAGAAGTGGATGCACATTAGGACGTACCTGGACGAAGTTTACCAGTCAGGTTGCAGAAATTGTATAAACTAACAGGACTTCAAAACCATTAACAATCAGCTTTCATCTGCCAATATTCAAAAATAGGTATTGATGAGCAACTTACGCATAACTAGACAATGTTCCTTGATAGGTTTCGTTAACATCTCGAGATTTGGCCCAGTGCTTCACAAGAAATGCTAGCTGTCGCAATCTTTCATCGATTTGTGCATAATCTCTTAGCAACTTTGTGTTCACAACTGCTAAAAGATTATTTATACAAATGTCACATGACATTCCGGTCTTGGGATCCTTGAGCTTTACAATAGGAACCCTAGCACGAGTTAAAGCCTGAAACAAGGCAAACATGAGTCAAAGATCCATTATGACTGTTAAACATGCACTGCCAAATACAACAGTCATGAGTTCCACTATGTGCATGAATGTCATGGTCAACATGTTTATAGAAAATGTCATAAACCCTCTCGCTGAGATCACTACAATTTTACACCAAAACGAATTATAGTAATGGCCAATATGATTTCAAAGAATCTTAGTACACACTAATGGCATTTCATACGACCCCCTCCTATGGAGGCAAGAAGCCAGATAATATATGAAATTGTAACCTAGAAAAAATAAACGAAACAACGAAAATTTTGAAGTAAAAAAGTAATAGATTTTTTTCTACAAAAGAATTTCATATATGATTTAGACTAAAAACTCTAAAACCTTCAGGATACTTCAGCCAAACTGGAAGTTATCTTCATCATCTTTTTCTTCTAAAACAGAAGTGATTTTTATCAATAGATAGATAAGCAATAGAGCACTGCTTCTAAAAGTAAAACCCAAGTAAAATGGTGACAAGGGAGATGAAAAGTAATGAAATCAAATGATACCAAACTTACTTGCACATCTTGAAGATTATCTTCCTGCAGTACATCTGCTAATCTCAATATAATTTCAGACTTGCTCGTTTTGGTATCATCAATTGCAAGACAGACATCAATGTCGCTATTTGAAACACCAAAAGAATTAGCACAGGAACCATAAAGGTGCAGCTCGGCATCAGGCCATTCTCGTTTGACCAGTACTTTCAGTGATGATAACAGTTTCCTTTGTTTCGTTATTTCCTCTTCTGCCGGAACAAGTGATTTGAAGATGAAAAGAAAAGATGGTGTCAATCGGCTAATGTCACGACGACATGCCACTGCTCCTCTACGAATTCTCATCCGTTGGCTTGATACATGGTGTCCTCTAGAAAAATCAGACCTAAAATCCTGGTGCATGTAAATGTTAAATTAGTTGAAAATTGAACATATATAAAATGGTAAATCCCATATGCCAATATACATGCTAATCTTAGTAAGTATCTGGCACAAGACCTGGGTTGGAATAGACTATAAAGCTTCATGGCACAAAAAATATATAGAAGTTGCCATTACAAACAATGTCATTCCCACAGCGTATGTCTGATGTGGTATGTTCTACCTTACGGCAGGACAAATGGAAAGCACGTTGTCAAGAAAGGTAGCACCAAGAATCAGTAGTTATTAGTTACCTGGTGTCTGATATTTTGCTTTTGAAGACTAAATATTAAATCTAAATACTTTAGTATGACATTTGTGTCACTTGTGTAGTTGTAAGGTAAACCAGAATTACAATCTCTTCCGTTTTTATGGATTTACAATGTCATAATCATCAGATGGCCAGCATTTTATTAGAGATGAGGCTCAATGGTTATTAACTAAATAACCCATACCAAGAGAGGTATTTCTAAAAACAAATATTTGTTAAAAATGTAGATTTACCATTAAATTTATCAGCAGTTATATCATATATGTAAGTGTAACACTAACCTTGCTGCGTGAACCATTGACTTTTGACTCGTTCTTCTCAACCGATTCTTCGTTAACCGTTAAAGAGTCTTCAAACTGCTTAACTAGCAAGTTCTCTTCCTCGGGTGTGGCCTTGGAAGGGGCACTTCCTACAACATGATTCCCCACGTGTTGGCGCTCCTCTCTAACCCGACCTTGGTGTTGCAACATCCTTACACGATCAATATCACTCTCCGTCACCACATCAAACCTCTCCGGTCTCACACCACCAACAACTTGTCTCTGCAGTGTTTCCCTCTTCGAGTTACGAACAATCCCAGAGTGACCATCTCTGTTCGCCAAATCCACTCCGTTCTCCGCCGCATACTGCCTTCCGACCCTTTCATTCGCGCATCCAAGCTGGCCCGACTCCTTCTCCCGACTCCCCGAGCCAACGACTCTCCCACCACCCCTCCCAACAGGACCCTCATGCCTCCATTGGTTCCCCAACGACACAGACGCCACCGCTCCCTTCCCTCTCTCGCCACGACTCAAACCGTCATTCCTCCCCCAACCGATCTCCGCATAAGAATCAACTTCCCGGACTTGCCCACGCCCAACGCTACTCTCCCCACCATCCAAACACCTCCCCTGACCATTCCTAATCTCGAACCTCCCCTGATTCGCCACCAACCGTCCGTCCTCCGAAAGCACCAACTGAACATCCCGATTCAACCCCGGATTCTCCACGAATCCGCCTCCAAACCCTAGCTTCGGCGAGAACCCAGGCGGCGAGGGGCGAACCCCGGGCGGGAACATCCACGGCGCGAACTGGGGTCCACCGAGGTCAGCGAAGCCAGGCGGAGGGGAGAGGGGGCAGGCACGGCCGACGGCGGCGACGGCGGGGTCATGAGCGATGGGGATGGGGGGAGTGGGTTGGTGGGACCGCGGAGGCTGCCGGAGGAGCTGAAGGAGAAACTCGCCACCGGTGACGGGATCGGGTGGTGGGGTTAGGGTTTGGTTCCCGTCGGCCATCGGAGCAAGATGTGCTTCTCTTCGGGTTGGTGGAGAAGTTGAAAGAAAGATGATGATGATAATATTAATAATAATAATAAAGGTGTTTTGGGTTTTGGATTGGGATTCGAATTTCGATTTTGGGGTCTTTTTAAGGAGGTTTCGGAGGGAGTTTAGGGTTCGGTTAATGTTCGGGGTTTTTTTCTCCTTTTTTTTGCGAAATTTTCGTTGGTTGGTTATGTACATGTACCTGTACTTTGTTTGTGTCAACGTTTTTGTTGGATTAATAATGGTGTGTGATTGGTTGATTTTTAGATGGATTTTCAGGATTATTATTGTTAACTTCTCTTTTTATTATTAAGTGGATACCATTTAGGATTAGGATGTTGAGGAAGACACGGTCAACGTTCTTACGGGGTCATGTTAGAAAGCATATACGATTCGAATCTTACACACTGATCCGTTGCCTGTCAACGTGTTGGTCCAATCACATGTCTCTAAGGAATACGAATACGAGTCAAATTACTCGAATCGGAACTGCAACTGAGCGACCAATTACTCGTTCTAATGAACATGTGATAATTTACTTTCATCTCTAATAAGTGCATACTTTTCGCTCGCAGTGTACGGGTTCCGATTTCCGAGTTCGACAGATCCGATCAGGATTCATACCGTTTGAGAATGAAATGTGATAAAAAATTTGTGTATGTTTTATATTGAATCGACGGTGTGTTGCTATGTTTTTAACAATAAATTAACCTTATATTGCTTTTAAATTAACGACAAATTAAAGTAAATAGTAATAAACCATGAATTAGTTTTAACATCAAACTATCTCCAGATGATAATTTTTCGTAATAAGAAACGTTTTTCTTCTTGCATGTCACTTTAAAACTACGAATTTGTCAAAATTTCACTCGAAAAATCATATATACTTGGATACCACTTAGACTTGACAATCGTGTCCTATTTGTATTTTCGTGTCGTGTTTTTTTATATGTATTAGCTAATTTGACTATACACGAACACGACACGAAACTATTTCATGTACTGAAACACAACACACAAACACAATCCGAATCATTTCGTGTAACACACGAAATAACCCAAACATACACTTTTTTTGAAGTATTTCAAAAACCATATCATGATTTCAACCAATGTTCAGGTAGGCGGTAGGCGACCGCTCACCGGTGTTGTCGCCTAGTCTAGGCGATAGCCGTTGGAGAGTTCTCTCCAACGGCTAGTTTTTTTTATATATAAAAATTACAAGATTGCCATAACCCCCAAATCCTATATAAACTCATCCAAATCTCTTCATTTTTCACACATCTCTCATTCTCTTCTTCTTCATCATTCTATTCTAATCTTCAAGTTTCCTAATCATCAAGTTTTCGCGAATAAGTCTCCAAGGTCTGGTGCTTAGTTTTGAAGTTGGAAAGTGAAGTCTCTGATCTGGTTCTTCATTCTCCAACTGCCAAAATCAAGTGCACTCTTTCTAACTTCTCTTTAGAATTAATATTTCAATTTCATATTAGTCTAAATTTTTATATTAGACTAGTTTTAAGATATAGCCTACGTACCCGGCACTAGTCTCCCCATGCATCACGAGAGTTACGATGACCTAAAACCTACCCGTACAAATGACCTCGGATAGAATACTGTCCATTACATTAGTGCTAATGATAAAAATTGCATTATCTGTGAGTTATGTGGTAATGAAACTAGAGGTGGTATAGCCCGTCACAAACAACATCTTGTGATAAAGTTCCTGACTCTGTTAAACAAGAAATAATTGCATACATGATTAGAAACAGTAAGACACACTACAAAACGAAAATGTTTGTCTTGATGATTATGTAGACATAGAAAACATAGAATTTGATCTGGAAATCGGGTCGGGTTCTGGTTCTGCTCGGACCCCAATCTCTCGTCCTCGCTCTGTTCCTTCTCGAAAGAGACAAAAACAGCGTTTGTGGGGACCTGATGAGAATTTTATTTATACTGCAAGTGCACGGCGTCAATGAAGGCGCGGCAAGTACGGGTCGAACACAAGGAGGGAGAGATATTGTTATTTTTGTGATTTTCGATTAAGGAAAGAAAGAGAAATATGGTTGGTTTGAGATTTTGGATTTTTAATTTTCTAAAGCAAGAACAACAAAAACAAACTAAGAATAAAGCAAATATGGATGAGAGTCCAACGGGTGGGGGTTTAGATATCGGGTTTTGTTTAGAGAAATCTGAAACTTATAATAAATCACATTAGTTATAAAGCATTACATGATAAATGACTCAACATAAACTCAAGTAATCAAAATATACTAACACGAAATTAAAATAATAACATAATTCTTATTCTCGTCATCATAAATCCGTCACCCCCACCCTTTGGAGAGAGTTAGAAACTCATGGATGGAGGGAAAGAGAAGGGGTTCTAGAGAAACTACGAAAGAAAAAACTCAAAACACGAAATAAATGAACAAAATTTTATTGCTAGAGAATGGACTAAAAAAGTTCTCCCTACAACATAATTTCGGAGCTATTTATAGCCGATACAAGGGACCCAAGTATAAATAAGGCAAGGGCACGTGTTATGACACGACTGGAAGAAATCCGGGGGCACGGATTGATGACCATGCGGCGTTTCCGCCGCATGTTGTACATGAGGTGCGGCGGAATCGCCGCCTTTCTGGCCCAGAATCAATCCGGATTTTTCCTGTGTGTTTATGGTATGTTTTAACTATCCTTTGCGCGTCTGGATTGATTACTTTCTTTTCTTTTGAGCTCCGAATTAATTTCTTCATATATTTGGAGATCCAAATTGATTTTTCTTTAGAACTTCTCCAAAAACAATATTTTGGTACTCGTAATTTGTAGTCGGGTCCTCGGCTTTTTTGCAATTAAGTCCCTGACTACTTTTGTGCTTAAGTCCCTGACTTTTTTGTAATTAGGTCTTTGAATGCTTTTATGCTTGGATGGACTTCAATTTGAACCTCGATAATCTTGAACTTGGTCTTTATGATAGAAATGAGTCTCTTGCACGCGTTTATGCTCGGGATATGGGTAATTTGCATTTAGGTCCCTGTATTCTGTAAATAAGACTAAACACATACCTTAGTAGCATTTATTGATATAAAATTAATCTAAATGACAGACATATGATGCAATGTATGCAATGCATCAAATACCCCCACACCTAGATTTTGCTAGTCCCTAGCAAAACAAAATATAAGAAAAAATGAAAATAGGGAAATCCTAACTCACTTTCGTAGGAATCACGGTTGCACTTAGCATGTGCAACAAACCTTTAAACCCCTAAGTTTCCTTAGAGGATGAGTTTTGTCTCGTGAGGATTTTCAGTTGACACACCCACAAAGTCTTAATTCAACATTTCATTAATAACTCTCAATATCTCCACCTCAACCTTATACATCTCACTTAGAATTCTTGCATGCTCATTATATAAATCTAACTCATAAAAAATCTGACTTGGTCTTCATTCCTCCAATATTCACACCACTAACCCTTCTACACATGTTATCACTTAAATTATTTTTGCACGCCTCCTCTGGTGGTGAAGTATCATTCGGATCAACCATGGCATGGATCATTCTTTTAACTTTGGGCATTGAGTATCTTAAAGTGATTCAACACATTTGCTTTTTTTGACACTTTTACCTTTTTTGCATTCGTGTATCAAGTTTGGTCGATAATCCCGAGCTGGCAGACTCAAGTTACCGGGTTTTAAGATACCCCTACGGACCAGTGACTCGAAGGCTTCGTTTTTTGTAATCATTTTGCAAAATGTGCTTTCCTCACTTCTTTTTTTATACTCAAGGCTTAATTGCTATTAGAAGTCCACACTTCCCGGTATATTTTCCTCAACCTCTGCTTTTTATCAACCACTTCAAAGATTTGATTCATCCAATTTAAGTGTATAGATGTCTTAAAGGGTAATGAGTTATTTCTTTGAAACTTAGATTTATGTCATAGTTTCTACAAACAGAACTATATAATAAAGAACAAAAACTCAATGCAATTTGTACACGGGTTTTGGCAGTTTAATCTTAAGCTATGTCATGGAGCATTGATTTTTTTTAACTAACAGGATATATAGATAGATAGATAAATAAATAAACACCCCCCACACCTAAATTATGCATTGTCCTCAATGTATGCAAAGATAAAGGAAATGCACTTATTACCTAAGTCAACTGCGGTAGAGGGATTGAATTTGCTCAGAGTCAACCAAGTCAGAACTGGATTGAATGTCACCATGTTGGTGCATGCATCCATTTGAATTGTTCCCGATGTTGCCCTGAGAGTCTTGAGGTAAAGATTCTACACCCCTCACATGTGTTGGTTCTCTTATTTGCTCGAGTGATGGTGGTTAGGTAGATGAATTACTCCCCTTTTTCTTACTTTCTTTTTGATTTTGTGATGATTTATTTGATTCAGAAATCTTATAGATACGTGATCTCATCACAACATCACTTTGATTGCATACTATTTCTGGTTCACTATCAACATGAAAGATATTAAATTCAGCTTTTAAGTTTCCAAAAGATAGTTGCATGAACTCATTTCGACAATTTATCAAAGCTTCAGAAGTGGCTAAAAAGGGTCTGCCTAGTATTACAGGGATTTGTCTCTTAGGATTGACAACATGTTCAGTGTCTAGAACGACAAAATCCACTAGGTAAATGAAATCACCAACCTTAATCAAAACATCATCTACTATAAATCTTGGTTTCCTAACAGAGCAATCAGCAAATTGAAGGGTAGCAAATTGAAGGGTTGTCTTAGAGGATTTTAGTGGACCAATGTTTAGTTGCTCATAGACAGAGAACGGGAGTAGGTTAACACTAACACCAAGGTCTAGAAGGACTTTGTTGATAAAAGTATCTCCCATCGCACATGAAATTGTGGGACACCCAGGGTCCTTATACTTTATAGGAGACGAGTTGGACAGAATAGAGCTTATGTTTATAGTTAAGAATGTCTTCTTTGGTACGTCCGTTTTTCTCTTCTTAGTGCACATATCCTTTAAGAATTTAGCATAAGCAGGTATTTGTTGAATCATATCTAGGAGTGGAATATTCACCTTAACTTGCTTAAATACTTCCAAGATTTTCTCCATTTGTGCACTTAAACTCTTCTTGAGTCTATTGAGGAATGTGGTTTTAGGAACATAGACTCGCTCAGGTTGAGCTATAGGGTCAGGTTCAGTACGAGTGCACGTTGATGGCGGATGCCTGGACTGATAGGTCCGGTAGGAATATAATCAATTTTCTAGTAAATTGTCCAACAGGTACCATGTTCATGAGGTCTGTGGATGCTTCCGGTCACTCTCACACCGCAGACTACCTATACAAGCTGATGGACAATGTAGTTGGCGAGATTGGCGAAGAACACGTTTTTCAGGTGGTCACCGACAACGCCGTCGTGTACGTACTTGCCGGTAGGATGTTGAAGCAAAAAAAAAATGAGATTGTTTTGGACTCCCTGTGCAGCGCATTGCATCGATCTCATCTTGGAGGATATTAGCAAGCTGTTTTGAAGACTATTGCTTTAGCTCGTAAGATCGTCAAACATTTCAACAATCATTTCATGTTGTTGAAGAGGATGCGAATTGTCATTGAAGGGAACCTGCTACACCCTGCTGTCACGAGATTTTCCACTGCCTTTCTGACTTTGCAAATGTTGTTTCTGAAGAAAGACAGACTCTGAGCCTTTGTTGTTTCCCCGGAGTACAACGATCCTAATGCAAGTTGGATAAAGAACAAGAAAAAGAAGGAGATATCTACTGAAGTTGCTAAGACCATTCTACAAAGTGGTTTCTGGACCAACGTCGTAAATGCACTGAAGGCCTCACAACCTATGGTCCAGGTTCTTAGACTTATTGACGGCAATGAGAAACCACCGATGAGATATCTACATGACGTAATGGAGAAAGCCAAAGAAAAAATCATGAGGCACTTTGAAGGAAACCTGAGGTTGTACAAGCAAGTCATCGACCTCATCGACACTAGGTGGGGTCCAGGGAAGATGATGTCCTCACCGCTACGCTTAGCTGGTTTCTTACTAAACCCTGGTACCTTCTTCTCTATCTCACCTCAAGATCGAAATGTAGCTTTCAATGAGCATATGCATGGATTCATGGATGTCGTAGAGCGTCTCGTCCCCACTCTTGAAGAACAAGACAAGATTTGCGGTTTACTTGATCGTTACAAGAACTCACTTGGAATGTTCTCTAGGGATATGGTCGTCAGACAAAGGACAGAAAGAAGACCTATAGATCGATGACAATCTTATGGCGCAGACATGGGAGATACCGCATTACAAGGGTTGGCCCTGAGGGTGTTGGGATTGACATGCTCGGCATCAGGTTGTGAGCGGAATTTGAGTGTCTTCGAGCAGTTGCACACAACGAGAAGGAACAAGTTGGCTGTGAAGAAGATGAATGACTTGGTGTATGTGAACTACAACCAAAAGTTAAGGCAATGGTTTCAGCAAAGGATGAAGAAGCCTGGATTTTATGACCCCATAAGTGTGGACTACGATCTCTTTGACGAGCATCCATGGTTGGTAGAAACTGAAGATCCGGTCTTCGCTGGAGAGGAGCTTACATGGGCTGATGCCGAGGAAGCAGCTTTAGGACCTTCTTCTTCACGGGGACGCTTTTGTCGATCCACGTCTACTGCATCTGACGCGCCGTTATTAGGTGTTGGCATGGATGATGCCATCGTTAACTGATGAGAATTAAATTTATACCGCAAGTGCACGGCGTCTACGAAGACGTGGCAAGTACGGGTCGAACACAAGGAGTGAGAGATTCTGTTTAGTGTGATTTTCGATTAAGGAGAAAGAAGGAGAGAAGAAATAATTGGGTTTTGAGATTTTTGATTTTTAATTATCTAAAGCAAGAAACAAGAACAATTAAAATTAAAACGAGAACAAAGATGTGAATTCCGTCGGGTGGAGGTTTAAATTTAAGGTTTAGATTAGAGAATTCAGAAACTTATAATAAATCATATTAGTTATGAAGCATTACATGATAAATGATTTAACATAAACTCAAGTAATCAAAATAGACTAATACGAACTTAAAATAATAACATTTACTCGTCTTCTCTTCACCCTAAATCCGTCACCTCCACCCTTTGGAAGGAGTTAGAAACTCATAGAGGGAGGAAGAAGGGGTCCTTGAGACATTACAAAAGAAAACTAAAAGTAAGAAATAAAAGACAGAATTTTATTAATGAAAAGAAGAATACAAAACTAAGATTAAGAATAAAAACTACCACCAAAGATTAAGGACCCTTCTAACATCGTTCTCGGGTCTATTTATAGTTGCTACAAGGGATCTATGTATAATATTGGAAAGTACACGTGTCCAGACACGACTGGACGAAATTGGAGCACACGGATCGACTAGGGGGCGGCGGAATCGCCGCATGGTGTGTGTGATCTGCGGTGGAATAGCCGCACATCATGCTCTGATTTGGTCCAGATTTTGGTTGAATGTTTATGGTATGATTTGATACTCCTTTACGCGTCTGGATTGATTCTTTCCATTCTTTTAAGCTCCGGATTAATTCCTTCACATATTTGGAGATATACATTGATTTTTCTATATATTTTCTCCAAGAGAATAAAAGCTACTCGTGATTTGCAATTAGGTCCTTGACTTTTTGCAGTTAAGTCCCCGACTACTTTTGTGCTTAAGTCCTTGTTCTTTTTGCAATTAGGACTTGAATGCTTTTATGCTTGGGATGCATTTCCATTCGTAACCCGATAATCTTGAACTTGGTCTTTATGATAGAAATGAGTCTTTTGCATGCGTTTATGCTCGGGATGTGGGTAAATTGCATTCAGGTCCCTGTAATCTGTAAATAAGACTAAACACATAGCTTAGTAGCATTT
The DNA here is from genome assembly GCA_963682175.1 of Triglochin maritima. Taxonomy (NCBI): domain Eukaryota; kingdom Viridiplantae; phylum Streptophyta; class Magnoliopsida; order Alismatales; family Juncaginaceae; genus Triglochin; species Triglochin maritima. Next base: position 6,526,919 of record OY821775.1, read on the forward strand.
ATTGATGTAAAAGTAATCTAAATGAAAGACATATGATGCAATGTATGCAATGCATCATTAACATTAGTTCTGGAGATCCAGGTGCATCGAGTTCTCAACCACCGATGGACATCGACAAGCAATATGTCCAATCTGACGATGAAGAAACTGAAGAAGATGATGTCTACGTCGACAATCCGAACGAGAACCACTCCGACGACTCTGATTGTGGTGGATGATTTGATATGGTTCCCAATTGGACATTAGATCAATGTGTCTTTTAAACGAAAAATATTTGAAGGAGAAAGTCTTATTCAAGGGGTTTGAGCGGCTAGGATAAGTTGTAATCCGTTTATAGTCATGGTGTGGGAGATGTATGTTGGATTAGTCTACGTGTGACTAAAATCGTGTACATTCTACAACTTATTGAAAGAAAAAAAATACAAAACTAATATAGGATCGTTGTTGCCTTAGTGGTCTACTTTAACTTTAGACTATTTAACATTTTAACCCTATTTTTTTCTCCAGATACTACACATGCACCTACCAAGGATCGAACATGGAATCACAACATCATAAGATGTCTCAACAAACCACTTAGCTAACCCACCACATTCATCCGTGTTTCTACTAACAAAAAATAATTATATCGTGTTTGTACAACTAAATACGAAAAGTCGAAAATAACACGAAAACCTTTAGTGTATGAAATATACGACATGAAAACTTCCCGACTCAAACACAAATTTTTCATGTCGTGTTTCGTTTAAAATCGACAAATCTATTATCACTAGACCCCAAAAAACCATATTACTCTGTTAACTTTCCATTACTAACTTAAGCACATTATTATTTAATTTAAAAATTTGCAAAACCAACAATGAGGTATCTAAAATTTACTAGTTATCTATATTTGGTTGTAATTTTTGTAAATTCTACTCTTACTATTCACTTATTTATTCTCTCTCTACATACTCTCCTCTCTTTCTTTCTTTCTTTCTTTCTACATTCACATCGTTTCTTCTTTTTCTCTTATCTTCCTCTCTCTCCCCTACATATCTCTCTTGTCAGTAATGAAAAGTTCACGGAATGACATGTTTTTGTGTCCAGTGACATCAAAACAAATATGGAATTTACTCAATGTCATCCAAGAAAATACGATTTTTCAAGTGAATTTTGTTAATTTTGCAGTCTTGGAGTGACATGCAAGAAGGGAAAAATCATTTTTATTATGAAAAATTAGTTCGTATAATTCTCGTGTTACATCTAGAAGTTGAATTTAGACGAGTTGATCTACTAAAATCCAATAAATGTTAAAACGAAACGGAAATGTTACATAATCCTCATCATAACATGGGTATAGTAATTAGATGGGTATGAGTACGGGTATGACATCCGTCACGTTTACACCCCTAGTATAACCTTAACCGGACTTGCTCGAGTTATACAAATAATTGTTTGTTCGAGGTAAACTGGTGAAATACCATAATTTAGAAGGAGAATGATGCAAGAAAAGGAAAACTACTCGCTAGGGTTTTAGGAGGGTTTTCTCCTCCGCCCCTTCCGTAGAACTCCCAAATCCCAACCCTTGGAAGTTGGAAGGGAGCAGCGAAGCCCTCCTCGTCGACGCATTTCAATCTCCAAAATGTCGTTTTGGGGTGAGTTTGATCTCCATTTCATCCCTACGAACGTAATCTCCGTTAAAATTTTCACATTTTGGGGTTCAATTTCACCAGTTTTTGCCCATATTAGTTGTTTCTGCCGTAAAAACTCGTATTTTTCGTGTGATCATTCGTCCAGAAACGTGATTTTGTTGTTCTAAATGGTTTTGGTCTTGATCCAGGCGTCGAAGTAAAGCCGGGGAAACCCTATACCTTGAACCACGAGCCCGAGAAAGGAAGGCTTCGGATAACTCAGGTATATCTCCAATCACAGTCTCTTCTTATGTTCTTGCTGTACTTAAAATTCTCAAATTAAACTTCGAGAAGCAACACCGGTATTAACCACCGACCAATTTCAAAAAGAAAAGAAAAGATGATATATTCTTTGTGTATTTCGCTATTTCGAAGGAATACTTGTTATGCTAGCGTAAAGCCGTGTTTTGCTGACCATGTAATTTGCTCACTGACGGTGGAAAATTTGATCGGCTATTTTCAGCAATCTCATCATTCCTTTTGAATCTAATAGCCCATTTGTTGTGGTTATGAGCAGGCTACGTTGGGAATTGACTCGTCAGCATCATTGGGGAGAAGTGTTGTTCAGTGCAATGTTGGTACGAGGAGCCCTGTTCTGCTGTGCTCGTTGCTTCCTAATAAAACAGAGTCTTGCCCCTTGGACTTGGAGTTTCAGGAGGAGGATGAGATTGTGTTTTCTGTTATTGGGCCTAGAAGCGTGCACCTTACTGGTTATTATTACCATGAGTATGCTGATGGTGACGACGACGACGAAATGTATTCTCTTGAACTTGTTGTCGTGCTACTCACTTATGTGTGTGTGTGGGCTGTGTTTCCTTATGATCTCCGTGGTATTGTCCACTGGATGGAGAAAAAACATGCTTCACTCTCTCTCTCTCTACCCCTTCAAAAGAAATTATAATCTCAATGGTAGTTAGTGAAATATGTTTCTGGTTTGTGCTGTCTAGAGTTTTAGTTTGGAGAAGGCATCAATATGTATGATCTTAACCGTAAGGTGTACGAACAGATATAGAAAGGTAAAAGGATTTTTATTTCCATTTTGCATAAGAATTTGTAATCGTGGAAGATAGCCTGATATTGTTAAATTTGAAAGACAAGATATAATTGTTTATTTGCTTCCCAACATTAAACCGAAGGATTTTTTTTTCTGGACATACTTTGTTATGTTCCTTTTATAAATTTTTCTTAATTTGACTAAAGGGATTCTTACGGGGAAGATATTGAAGAATCAGAGACAGAGGAATCTGATAGTGAAGATGACTACGAAGATGATTTCATCGACGATAGTTTCATGGATATGTTTCCTTCTTCCCCAAAGGCAAAAAGTGGAGGTAATCATCCCTTCCTTTACTTTTTTTTGGAGAAATGTGTGGTGGTTAATAATCACCGCTCAGATAATTTCCATTTTTGTAGCCTATGCACCAAAAGATTATCAAGTATGCACATTGTTACTTGAGTTGTACCTTTTGCATTGGTAAGGTTTTGGTCATGTTCACTTTGTGTACCTATTGTGCTTTAATTACCACTCGCATTGAGCAAGAATACTTTGTAGGATCTAATTTTTTAAGCATGCATGCGTGTTACTCTTGAAATTAAGAAATTGTAAGCCTAATATTTTAATAAAAATAATCAAAGCATAGTTTTGGTGTCATAACACAACCATGCAATGTTCAGGAGTCGCATATGCGGCCCTGTGCGACCAAAAGCGCCAGGGTTGCATATGCGTCCCTATGCAACCAAAAGCACCAGGGTTGCATATGCGGCTGCACAAGTGTATAATTGAAAAAATTGGAAAAAAGTAAGAAAAAATTCAGGAAATTAACCTGACTGATTATAAAGAAGAAAAATATCTGAATGGAGAGAGAAAGAATGAACAATAACAATGCCATGATTGGTGAAGTGGAAACCCCCCACCAAAACCCTAATCCCATTCTCCTTCACCACCGACAGCTGGTGAGCAGCACTCCCAAGGGCAAAGCTCACCTCAAAATCTGGCCGGACTCAAGAAGAAATCCTTCGTCCAGAACAAGGGAATTGGATCCTCCTCCAAAAGCCCTGTCCATCCATGGCGGACCCCTTGGGCCTCAACGCTCTGAGCGGCTGCACAAGCCGCATATAGGCCGCACATGTTGCAACCTATTGGGTGCAACTGTGCGGGGGTTGCATAAGCTTTTGTCGCACAGTGCGTCCGCATACCGAGTATGTGGCCACACTTGAAAATACTGTAACCATGAATAAAGGAAAACATGGCATTAACGAATTCTGAATGTAATTATCTGTAATTGCCTTGCCCACAAGATATCCACCCTTACTCTAGTAGCCCCAATCAATCACATCTACAATAATGCTTGTCTCATATTATCATACTTGCTAGATTATAATATAAACATTTTGCATGTAGCGAGAAAAGCATAGCAATGTCAGAGCACTTGGCCCTCTAATACTGTTGAAGTTACCCAGGGGAGAAATATTCTGTTATAGCCATAGGCATATATTATGGGGCTTATATTTGGTAATGAAAATTTCTTTGTTAATACTTTGTCTTCCCTCAGTCATAATTGAAGAGATCTCAGATGATGAAAAGCATCCTTCAAAGAAGGTAAAGGCCATTGACCATAAAAGTGAAAATGTTGGATCCGAACAGCACATAGCAGCAAAGCAAAACCCAACAGAGATTACAGAAAGTGAGGATGAGGATGGATTTCCCATTTTCTTGTCCAACAAAAACAAATCCAAAGCCAAAAATGCTGGGGAGACTAAAGAGACTGCAGGAGTCAAGGGCAAACAAGAAAGGTAAAATTGCTGTATATTTTGGCCCTTTAAGGGCTGAAATAGTAATTTCTTTTTGTTTTTTCCTCAGGAAAACAACACAGCAATCCATGGATTCATCTATGAAAGTTGATAACCTCAGCACTAAAAAGTCAGAGAAGAAGAAGCAGCAATTACAAGATGCTGCATCAAATGGTGATCTGTCCAAGGATACAACTAGGAAGGAATTAATCACAAGCCAAAAGCCCCAGGCCCAGAATGTGGACCAAAAGTTGGCAGATAAGCAAGAAGATAACGAGAATCGGCAAAGTGGTCAGTCTGGTAAGAAGAGGAAGAATAATGTGAAAAGTGGTATAACTGCAGAGGCTGCATCTGTTACTGCAGAACAAGAAATTACTGGGAAGAATGACGCAGATCAAACCAAGGGCAACAACGTAGAAACTAATTCTGTTACTGGCTCAGAGAAAGATGAGAGCAAATCTCCCAAGAACGAGTAAAATTTTAGGATTCCTTTTCTAAAGTTATATAAGTTTTTTTAAGATGCATTTTTTATGCTTCAAAGCTAACTGGTACATGCATAGTTTTTTGGTATGGTTATTTGCTTGCTCAACTTTGCCATACACACTTCCCATTTCCCCAACAGAACTTTGACCCTTCAACACATTTATCCATTTGTCATATACTGCCATGAACACGTGCAACTCCATTTTCCATCTATAAATGAGGTTAAGATTCTCATAGTACTGCAAGTTTGTAAAATTATTTTGTTTGTGCAGACTTGCTCCTAAGACCAAAAAAAAGAAAAAAAAGAAGAGCAAATCCAGCCTGAATGGTCAAGATATCAATAAAATATCGGATCAGGACAAGGCTGATGGAGAAAAAGACGCAGCGAAGATGGTGACTGAAAATGGGATTGAAGTTCAGCCGTCGCAAACAAGAACCTATTCAAATGGACTAGTCATCGAGGAACTAGCTATGGGCAAGCCTGATGGCAAAAGAGCTTCTCCTGGTAAAAAGGTAATAGTTTTCTTTTTGGCTTAATTTGTGACCAAGAGAAACTTAACATAGATAAGACATTAATTTTGTTCCACTTTATTGTTTCATAATTTTATTTTGTATTACTTGGAGGGAAACCCACGCTAGTGGTGTAATACACACTTTATTGAGCACTTTGGTTCCCATAATTTTGAGTTACTCTGAGCTTGTGGTTCCGTCAATGTAAAAACCTATAGCTGTAGGCCGTGGAAATGGCAGAGGATTTTATTTTATTCAATTGCCTGTGATGAGTGTTGACCTTCGTATAATTCCAGGTCTCTGTTGTTTATATTGGCAAGCTACAAAATGGGACAATATTTGACTCGAACATTGGGAAGAGACCGTTTCAATTCCGTCTAGGTATGTGTTTTCATTGTTTCTCTACTATAACTTTTGACAATCTTCTTGTCTACTTATGCTAATTCTTGTAATCTGCAAAAATGCAGGTGTTGGGCAAGTCATAAAGGGCTGGGATGTTGGTGTCAAAGGTAATGATCTTCAAGAAAGAAAAAAGTTTCCTTGTTAACCATCCTACAGTTTTGATCATAGATGGCTCTATTTAAGTGTACACTTCACTGATTTGAACTCTGGTGATGTTGATGTCAGGTATGCGAATTGGCGACAAAAGAAGATTGACCATACCACCTTCCATGGGGTCTGTATTTCAAATTTATCTGTTGCGTTGTCTCCGTCATATAATGTTAACTTTATTTATGAGCAATTAGAACTTCAAATTGCTGAAATTCTGACCCTCTGTAATTGCATTTGCAGCTATGGAAGCTCAAGGGCTGGGAAGATACCTCCTAATTCGTGGCTAATTTTTGATGTTGAGTTGGTTGGTGCTCAATGAGAAATACTTTTGCGTATAGGGCACACGAAGGCACAATTTTGATGTTTTGAGCTGTATGAGAACCTTCTTCAGACTGGCTGAACGCCAACGAATTTTTTTTGATGTTCGCCTGCCACCTTTTCCTTTTATCTTGTTTTTTATGTTAGCATGATCATAGAACTACTCATTAGAGAGCAAATGCACCTCACTACACTAATTCTAGGAAATGAAACTGTGACAGTGTGACTTGTGATAAATAATCATAATTATTTTTGGGACAATGTTTTTTATGATAAGCATCCCCTTATAAATGTGCTCGACTTGCTAATGGATCCGATTCTAGGTTGTGGGTTGGTGCTTGGTATCTTGACTTGACCAGTTTACCCAACTTTTTTATTAGTAGATTCTTTTCTAAATTAGTAACTTAACCTCTGGCCCACATACATTCCCATTCTTCCATGATAATGTTTGTCTATGATTAATATAAGCAAGTATAAATTTGTCGCGTGAACTTGTAACATACTTTATTTTTAAATTTGATGTTCTTCAAATATTTTTCGTTATTTTGCATGTTCTAACACGTTTTGACCTGTCAATTATTGACTTGCCAACCCATTTTGATCTGCTAGAACCCATTTGAAAAGTTATTAGCAACCCATTTTGATATACCATTTGATCAGCCGTCCTACAACCCTCAAGTCTGAGGTCCGAACCATTCGATTGACAAGTTAAAACCTCACCCCTCAGTCCTAAGCATTTCCTCTATAGCCTTATTTAGGCATGCAACCTCTACTTGTTGAAAAGAGAAGCAATGCTTGATTCAACATCAACGTTGCTCTGATCTAACCTCCTGCCTCCGATGTTTGTACTTGACTTGCATAGAAATATATATCGTCAACAATTTTAGTTAGCGTTTTTGACGTTGTCCTCTTAATTTTACCTTGTTTTTCGCCATCAATCGTCACCTTCAGGAATCAGGGCTTTGCAATATGTTGTCACTGATCAAGGATCTTACGCGCTTCCTCTATCAATTCTATTCTTTATCCATAGAATAGAATTGTTATCTCGGTTGTTCTCCACTAACATTATACTTGTCATTATATCCACATTTAATTATGCCTAATTAACTTAAGAGTTAAGAGCATACATATTACCGACAACCGTCTAAGCGAGAGATTTAATTAAAAATCATTCAAACCAAAAACTTATCACCAAAATTACAAAATGCAGCTAAAAAATAGTTGGCCCCCACCACACCACTCCCACCATGCCCATGGCTTATTCTTCCACTTCCGGGTGTGCGCATCTCCCGGCGACGTCGATCTCCTCCCGCCGGCGTTCACCGTTCCTCTGCGAGCAACAGAAGCTTCCGGAACCCCAACGCCTCCCTCGAAGGTTCTCTTCGACTCTTTCTTCCCGATTTACCACATCTAATGCTGCTGTTTTGTTCGTTACTTGAAGGGACTTCGTGTTGCGGAGCAGCGAGTTCGCCTCTCTCGCCGCCATCTTCCACTTCAGGTTCTTTCCGTTTCGTCAAAATGCTGTTTTTCAGTGAGATTTTGCTGGAAAGTCATGTTCGTTGTATCGGTTCTAAATTATCCTTCCTAACTTACGAATCGTAACCCTAGAATTAGGCTTCTGGTTTGCTCTGGTTTTAGGTTTCATCGAGTTGTGATTGATTTGCAGGAAAATTCCAAGCAAGTAGCAAAATAGACTTTTGAAATGACTTATTAAAACAATTGTAACTGGAGTTCCTATTGGAGTTCGAGACTTAAAAATTTGTACTTGGAAAGAGTTCAATACTTCGCTCTAGTTCTTGCAGAGCATCCACACCTTGAGTACAGTCACACAATGTCAATGAGTTTGTTTGAAAAATTTGTGCACACAAACGGTTTGACGAGTGTGAGCCTTAGCATGTAAAAGACTTACAATTTTGAAGAGAATAAGATCCATAGCACCAAAACCCTTGTAGTTATTACTATTTTTCCTTGTTGGACCCCAAGGATAACAATTTGGTTCCTTCCAAGCTGTAAACAATATGTCGTACCAGAATCATAGTAACTGTCTTCCTTTGGTTTCCATTCTATAGCACCAAACGTGAAGATCTTCATGTTTGCATCTAAGAATAACTTTCTATGTTTCTTCTCACCTGCTCGTGCCTAAATCTGCCATTGGGTTAGTAGGAATTGTGAAAGTAAATGCATTTGAATTCCAAAGTCTTATGCATATAAGGTTAAAAAATGAGAAGGTAAATATTTGTAAAATCTGAATAGGGGTTCTTTAGATATCATTCTATATGTATTTGAGACACATAATTATTTACAAAATGGGTTGGAAGGTTGGTAATGGGCAAAAAAAAAATTATACTGGTGGAACCCTTTTAACATAAAGAGTCCAAAATTAAGGTTGTTAGCTTGTAGTTTTAGGTTTGTTTTGTTTATTATAGTTAAACTCTTGAGTGCAAGTTTACCATTTCACCTTGCTGTTCCATGGGTTATCTGGGAGCTACATTCTTGATTTTGAATACAACACTACTTTTCTAAGGTTATGTTTTGTTCTTATCTTCTTTGGCATAAATTTCTATTAGCTTAAGACTTGCCTTTTTTGTAAGCAGCGGTACAAAGCCCAACTACCTTGGGGTGCAGAAGAGCCCTCCTTCTCTGGCACTATGCCCTGCCACAAACAACTGCATCTCGACCTCGGAAGAAGTTAGTGATCCCACACATTATGCTCCGCCATGGTATGTATTACTTAACTCGTCAATTTGAGCATGTAGTTCACGACATGTGCTGTTCATTCTAGACTTGTTTCCCATGGGTGGTGAGTGGTGACAAACAAAGTCAATTAGTATAACTATTCACATATTATACGGTTTACACCTGTTCCTGGATTTTTTACAGCATTAACAAGTTTTATTGTGTTGATTGTCATTTCTCGATTCCTGCCAGTATAATTTACAAATCATATCCATATGAGCATTCATGGAATGGTGGAAGTAATACATGTAGCTTGGGTTTACTTGGTATATCAATTAATTGATTTGGAACTAAAGGAGAAGCCTTGAAGTTAATTTGCAATCTGGACAGAATTAAAAGAGGAGCAAGCTTATGCGCATCCTTGGATGCAACAGAAAAGATAAACTAGATGAACCTAATCTAGGCAGCAGAATCATGATCATATCCAGTCAAAGCGGATTAAGATATATAAATGTGCTCCATTTCATTTATACTCAACTTTTAGACCACTTGGATCCTGTTTCATGACTTCATCACTGGATGGATCTTGCTTTGGTTCAACTAAACGACAGGGAATCATTCATTCATTCATGAAGTATAGTTCAACTTCACATCTCTTGAGCTAAATGAATGTCAGTCATTATGAAAAAAGTGGATACTCTAGATAGATTCTGAAAATAGTGAATCTTAGGTTTGTCACTACATATTTGGTGTCAGGAATTACAACCCTGAGGATGGGCGTGGGAAGAAACAACCTGTTAGTAGAGAGGAAGCAATAGCAGAGCTTGTTCAAGTGGTATGCTTATATACACGTCTTTTCCCAATATTTACTATCTGTCTAAATGGTACAAAGACGAGTGTAATCCAAATAAATTTAATTGATACTTGCATTTTCCTTGGTTTAATTGTGTAAACTTGTCCATCTAATTTCACCTTGCATATTCTTATCCAATTTTGTGGTATAAGAGAAGATATTGCAAAATAGCATGGGAAGTCCTTCATGAGTCTACAACCTGACCGAATCAGCACATAGTTGGCAGCTATTTTTATTCTATATCATCTTTCTTCACATATTATAGCTTTATTGGTTGGTAAAACTTATTGTGTTTGTGTTAGCAGTGATACTTTTTTGTCCTTGATGTTTACTATTCTAAACGTACTTCTACTTACTTTCTAAGATGATTGTCTTTTTCCAGATAAACTCGACAAAGCCTGACGATTTCACTCCTTGTATAGTGGAGAAGAAAGACGAATACATAAGGGTGGAGTACGAGAGTCCTATATTTGGGGTGATCTCTTCCACCTTACATTTAGACGTCTTAAGTCACCACATTCATGTCATTCTACGACTTGAATGATAAACATGTGGTTTCACTTCAGTATTATTAACATTCACGATATCATGTCTTCCATTACCATGAAGTTTGTGGATGATGTGGAGTTCTGGTTCCCACCTGGCAAGAAATCTATCGTGGAATACCGTTCTGCAGCACGCTTGGGTAACTTCGACTTCGATGTCAACAGAAAGAGAATCAAGGTAGGCTGTTACAGATGAATGATATCATTGAAAAATTCTCTTATTTCCTACTTCACTAAACTGTGCTTTGGTGAAGCTTCCCTAAAACAAGGCTCTGCCATGCTCATGTCAGGCACTGCGATTAGCTCTGGAGAAGAAGGGTTGGGCCTCCGATAGCACATTCTGAGAAAAATATCGGGAGTATTGATCAGTGAGTTGCTACTTCATTTTGACTCCTACCATCATCTGCATCATTTTTTAGAAATCGCCATACAACAGAATAGAAAGCTAATGTTGATACAAAATATTTTTATCTTCCAACAATTAGCAATTATCAATGATCACTATTGTTTACATTGTTTCTTTTGGATTGACATTTAGCCAACACTGCGTTGCCATTAATGATTTTGTTAATGATATACAAAGCATTAGTTGTGACTAACTGAGGCATAAACAGGACAGTGACATTGTGTTGGGGATTTTCGTGTCTGCGGTCCATGTGGTGGACCCTTATTTAGTCGGTCTGTGGAGTTTAGGTTGGCCATCTCATAAATGGAAACACGAGTCAATTTCTAAGGTCTTCCGGGTGTTTCTCACAGTAGTACTCGTATGATTGTTCACTTCTTCCTCTCCGGATAGCTTAGATTTTTTCCTACCTACTCGTAAGATTGTGGGAACCTCTACGTAGTACACATGGAAATTCCCACATTGGCCTTTGGAGGCGGGTCTTTTTTTTCCTTCTGATTATAAAAAAGCTAACCTTATCGTAGTCACTTGTTCTTTTCTATTTCTTAATGTTCTATAAATGCATGTTATGCATTGTCATCACGCTTTTGTACGAGTAGTCTTTGCTTGCGTTCCAAAGTTTGATTCATCATTTCCCTTAATTGTCTTTTTCGATTGTTTTTGTTGATTGTCTTTTTCTAATCTTTGTTGTTTGGCGTATCACTTTTAAGTTTCGACTATAACAAAGAGAATGACATCTTTAAGTGTGTGTTCTTTTACCGAAGCATATCAACCGTGCTTGAAGAAAATTGAAGACTCTGACTGGGAATCTAATTGGGTAAATAGCAACACAAATAAAGATAAATCTTTCCGAAAACAGCACAACCTCAGATGTCAGATGCCAAACAAATTTCAAAATCCAACTTCTTTCGGGCTCCCTTTTTTCTCTCCTAATGAAAAAATCTCAGTTAGCCTGCCTAACCATCAATTATGTGTCTACATTGAGAACCACGGAGAAACGATTGGAATCAGACAATTTTCCAACGCATTGAAGATATTTGTCTGTTTGTTGTTAAATACACTCTTTTCTAATTCGGTGCCACCAAGCCTGGTTCCTCATCACGTCGCACTTGGTACCGTTTGGAGACAACAATCCACTTTTATAATTGCTAGGCCGTGAATTAATGTCTTATAATGACTTCCATTTTTAAGCATACCATATAATTTGAGGTAATATCCATGTAATAAATTAGATAAATTATAATCACATTTTCTTAGGTCATCTACATTTTCTCTCCTCTCTCGTTGCCACGGTATTATGACCCAACATCATATTTCTTCATCACTATTCTATTTACCTTTTAATCGTGACCTAGGTCATCCAATTCTTTTTCTTCAACATAATTAATTTTCTTCTTAACTATTATTATATTTCAAAATTATTTATATTTACCAAAATATTATTTATTTAACCATCAATGATTACCAAATACTAAATACCATTAATTTTCTTATTAATTTTTATTCTATCCCCAAATTATAACCCACCTCTTGGAAAAAATTTGGATTTTGACAATTTAACGTTATCAAAATAATACTCTAATTTAATAAATGCTCACCAATTTACAAAATAATACTTGAAATCCTAATCCTAATTATTATCAAAATATAAACTATAACTACTTAACTCCTAATTATTTATCAAAATATAAATTCCTAATTATTAAAATAAATACCAAAACCAAAAAAAGACCAAGTGGATTGTGCCAAGTGGCACCCAACGACCTCCAAGTGGCACCGCCGTCGTCCGGGATCATCCATGGGGATGACCCCTTAGGGATGCTCTTAGACAATTTGTTGACAATAGATTTGATAATTGGGCAAATATCGAATAATTCCACCAACTTTTTTTTACCTATTTTCAACAATAATATTGCCACGCACACTCAAACATGGATGCAGTAAAGTCCTCGTGCCACAGGTTGGCAAATCTTAACAAATATTATTCTCTATTGAATACCTAGACAATGGGAACATTTCGCACCGATATTCTCATGTGTTTTAATTATTTTTGTTTTGGAGAATCCAAAGCGTAATGAATAGGTATAATTGAATCACAAGGTCCATGAATGCAGAGGACACGATGAACACGCCAATAATGTCTGATTCGCTGTGCTGCGCTACAGATATGGACGTCTTTAACATTTTGTAAGCGTGCACTTTGTTATATCATTATTTTACAAACTTTATTATTAATATTATTACGTCACAGTATAAAATGAAACTTTATTCTACGCTTTACAAAGAATTAGAAGGTCACTAGAAACAAATAAACCTAAGCTCTAATTTACCTTGATCAGCTGACGTAACCACAAAGCAAAATGCTGCATTTCACACATTATCACTTCAAGATAATATAATTAATATACACTAAGAATCTCGAGGCTCTTCATTACTTGCCCGAAGAAAATGAGCTAATTGATGGAAAGCAACAGTTGTGTACATCAGAATTTGGGAAGGAAATTCAAGAAGGACATGACAGAGTTTGACGGCAATTTGCCTTCGTGAGCTCTGCAATCTGCTGCTGTTGCTGCTGCAACTGCAAGTTTCTTGGAGCAAAGGAAGAAGTTCCGGGATCCCAAGTTGATCAACTTCTCTTCTGGATTCAAAGCTGCAAACCAACCATCCCGATCAATGATGGGCACTAATAAATTCAGTAAACTAGTTCAGAGATGGATTTCATTAATATTGATGTCCAAGAAAGCACGTTCGTTGAATTTCATCTTTAGAAGATTTAAAAAACCAACTTGGTTGCTAATAAAAATGGATTTGAAAAAAATGTTGAATGTGAGCTCATTTTGAATATATTCCAATCAAAACTCAGTTATCCGAAACATCAGTGTAGAATAAACACAAAAATATAAAAACAACCACGTGAAGATTTTTGTTTAAGCTTCCTTCCTCTGAAAGTTCAAGATTTACTAAAAAAACAAAAAATCGTTACCTAAAGTTTGGTCGGTCAATGCATGCCTAATTTATAATATTTTACCATATGCACATGTCTGTTTCGTAATAAGCATAAATGCTGTAAAGGTACGTGTTTTGCACTTGAACACCAAACACATATCCTCACTTCGGGGCTTCCTGACATCTCTAATCTACGTGAATCCACCTTGAAGTTACAGGGACCAAGTTGAGTTCCAAAAATATATTTCAATCCACTAAGTTAATGAACAGATACTATTTAGGGCTAATTATACTTAGAAGTTAGAACCAAGTTATGAGACAAATATTTTGTGACAAACTAAATCCAGAAAAAAATAGAATAATAATGTGGCATTTCAATGTATACTCAGTCAGTCCACTGAAAATTGATTCACAAAGTTCAGAGAATAAATTGATCAGAACGCTATTACTTGAAAAACCCATGTTTGTACAAAATATTAAATTTCTTATTTATTTTGAAGAGACAACTTAAGCACTTAAAATGTGTAGCTTTTCTATAAAACATTGACATCCCACCAAAATCACCCAATCTCTTTCTCCTCACTTTCACAAGACCCCCAAACACCAAGTTTTTCTCACCAATAAAAGGGGGAAAACTTTAATCTTAAACCAAATCAAATCCTTAAATTTCAAATTGAAGCCCAACAATTGCTCACACCTTTGAATTAAAGTAACTTAAATGCCACACGTACAAAAATCTAACGTAAAAATTAATTTTACCTCCAAAACATGATCAACCTATAACTGCCAAACACTGAGCCTTATACCTATTCTGAGTCTAATAATAACCACCACCGCCACAAACAAAAAATTCCTACAAGCTGACTCTAGGAAAAACAGAAATACTGACAATGTAACCACTTCCAGCGTTTCAAAGTTACATCTAGAATTCGAATTTGCAACCTTTAACTAAAGTGACATTTTAATTCTGGTAGAATTAACTCAGCTCGGCTAATCAAATGTTAATTAACAATCATAAACACAAATTCAAACACCGAATCAATCTAATCCAACCCAACTCACTCACGTTCGAGGCTAAACTGGGAGTAATGGAGCTCATATCCATCGGACTTCAGCTCGAGGAGCAGCGGCCGCCTCCCTTCCTTGACATACGCCTCGACGGCAGCCCTCGCCAGCTCCGCCACCGTCTGCTCTGCCGACATCACCACCGGCACAGCCCCGAGGCTCCGCTCCACCGTCACCTTCAGCAGAAGCTTCACCACCTTCTTCTTCTCCTCTCCGTTCCCCCTCTCACCGCGCCGGAACAGGTCCGGCTGGCTCTCCGGTCGCTGGAGAGACCGCCGGAGCTCCGGCGACGGGAGGTTCCCGTGCGACGCGGTTCGTCGGGCTTGGCGGTTGGGACTCATCTTCGGTTTTGGGATTGGATTGGAATGAAATGGTTTGATTAATAATGGAGACGAGAGCTTGACTGGTTCGTGATTAATAATGGAGACGTGAATACTGAATACAACATATGATAATGAAGTAAGGGTGGAGGAAACCACCGTTTCCATTTCTAACCAACCATATGGTGGGTCAATGTGGGTCCCACTATCCTAACTTGTTCGTGTTTTTCTGGTCCGGTTGTGATTTATTCATGTGGTTTAACCATACAAAACTTACGAACTAGTTCCGGAGGAAAATATATTATCTTGAGATATATAGTTAAAATTACAGATCAATTTCTACTCTCTCATTTATATGTTTAAGATGTCGGGATACGTATGATTATAGTAGAGTAGATAAAATCAACAAAATTTATACGGTTTAAGCATCCGAATAGGATTATTGTAATGTAAGATGTGGTGTGATGCATCATGCATAAAACAAGATGCTAGATTACAAAACAATTAGATTTATATGTGATTAGTGTTTTGGAGATGTAGTTTTTGAGGGGGATGAGTTGATGACAAACGACGATGGATTGAATTACGTGCATATGTGGATGTCCGAGATAACGATGGAGTTAGAAGAAATAGGGCCTTCTTGCCGTTATTAACTTATTATAGCTAAAATCAAACAAAAAAGGAAAAAAAGTAAATTTTAAGATTAGTAGATACGTTAATAATCTACTTGATTTCATTTTCTTGCAATATACTTGAAGGCTCAAATCGTTCAATAACAAAAGGTTGATCCGCTTAGGAACTAGTAAAGACTGGTTAAATTAAAAATGAGATTATTGGTCGATCGATCCAATATAAATGAGTTACAGTCTATTCAACCTAGACGCCGACATGTTGTGCTGGTCCGTTCAAGTAAAATCAAGGACAAACAATTTCTGATTAAACCAACAAATTGACAAAAATAGTTACTCAAATACATTAATTTTGGATAGCAGGAATGGTTCTTAATGGCATAGAAAATCCCTAGCGTTGAATCATTAATTATGCTAAAGACCGTTTGAGGAGTTCTTATAGTCAACTTGGTTGTGCCATTCAAAATTAACACATTTTAAAGTTATTTTTTTTAAATCAAACTTAATCACATGTATTGTTATATTTTAAACTATAACATGTTAAAATTTTAGGTCAATCAAAGTTAATTTCACTGTTGATCTACATTTCTTATATTTGAACGACTGAAATTTACTGAATTTCGAAGTGATCGGATCTGGGTCTACGATGATCCATTTGGTCTGAAAATTTTACCATAACTCCTTATATACGGTATATACCACCCATAAATTTACATAGACAAAAACTAACCAGAAGTAACTGAAAATGTGGTGTCACAACCAAGATGATTGTAGGTCTCCTATGTATACATTTTTTCCATATGTATACAACGACATAAGCTAAACCATGAAGTTAGATGGAAGAGATGTGCGTGTGCTAAGTGCTGATTGACAAAATGATGTTTCAGTCCTGTTCGATATATTTGTATACTTAATTATTTTTTATTAATAACATCAATTTATGTTGATGCTAAAGAAAGTCTTCTTCGATGCTACGGGGTTTCAGGGTTTTTCCCTCAAGACTTATGTATAATATCTAACTTCAATATCTATTGCGCGGTACTTACATCCAAAGAATACGTCTCCGCATAAATTTCATGAATAAAATATAAATACATCTCAAATATATTACATTATAAGACACCGAAGCCGTTAAATACTTAAATGGTATTAAAGATACATGTGTTGGAGTGTTCATCATACTAAAAAATTGGAAACTTATTCATACGCATGCTATCTTACCGCAATGCTGTTGGAAAAAAAATCTGATAGTATTGACAAATCGAGTTTATGGTTCCTATTAAAACCACAAGACGATTTAATTATTTCTAGAATTTAAAATAATTTCCCAATCAGGAACAGCATGCTACAACTATTGCCGATGTGAAAGAAACGCATGTTTTATTTTTTGTTTTCATACCTCAAGTTTATTTCATACTTTTTTTTTATCCTGTTGGAATTTAATTGGGTTTTCTTTTCGTTCACCTATATGTAAGGCACCCTTAACTATGGTAGCAATAGATCATATAAATGTACCAAGGCCATAACAATTTCACCATTTTAGTGAATCTCTAAGATGGTTTAATTGATGGTCTTGTTCTCTAATCAGGTGCTCTATGATATCAATCTAATATGAGTTTATATTTATAGCTGTCTGTGTGCTTGTAATTGTAAGCAATGAACAGAACATGTACTTGATAATTAATTCGCGATAAAAAAGCTTTAGGTTGTCTCGAAAAAATGTTTCATGTTCAAATTCTAGTGAGGGGCTTATTTCTGCTTTTTTGTGTTTGCATTCGATGCGTTAAATAATACAAATTGTTATAAAAAAAGCAATGGAACTCCAAAAATGTAATTTTTCTGAATATTTAATCAGTGACTCCGTAACCGTAAAGGGTAGTTTTGTTGAGTTAGTACAGCGTGCGTAACATCTTAAAAGTTGAAGAAATTTAATTTTTTAATAAAACATAACACGATGATATTACTAAAGAAAACATGCAACTGATACACCAACATATATACAATATATATATCTGAGAGTTTCAAAAGTGTGATTACAACAAAAGATAATAAAAATATACATGTAATCACTCGGACCTCAAAAACAAGGAAAGCAGGATCTGGCATCGAATGTGCTCCTTCTCAGTCACCACCTCCTAGTGCCGCTCACGGCCTGAAATAAAACACGTCTATTCCTGAGGTTGCCGTAAGGAAACCCCGTATGTCAAACTTCTATCACAATAAATGAACTAGACATCTAAAGCATGTATGATATGAAATGCAATAAACAACCATCGTCTCACTGGGCCCCCGAGAACTCTCTCCCTACCACAGTAGACACCAAACTGTGACGGGTCTCGTGGGTCCTCAAGCCCAACCCTCACACGTGCCCCATACACCACAGCCGGAAATACCCTCGGCTACAACACCACGTTGGATCACTCTCAGGTCGGTAATGTCTGTACTGTTGCCCCTCTAGGGCCAGAGACCCGATGTCATATTGAGTTGCTCCGGTAAACCACTCTCAGGCCGGCAATGTCTGTACCGTTGCCCATGTAGGGCCGGAGACCCGTAGTCATCTTGAGCTGCCACCAAACACACAAACCACCTTCAGGCCGGAAATGTCTGTATTGTTGCCCTTCCAAAGCCGGAGACCCGTTGTCATCTTGGGCTGACCCCACAACACTCATGAACCACTCTCAGGTCGGTAATGTCTGTACCGTTGCCCCCAAAAAGGTTGGAGACCCGTTGTCATCTTGAACTGACTCCACAACACTAAAACCACACAAAACCGCACCAAACGGTCGAACAAAACCACCAAACCGGTCGACCGAATCCTCTCCATAGGACTGACCCAACCGAAAAACCTGTCAACCGGTTGAACGACAAAGGGGACCCGTTCGACCGAATTCGACCAGTAAAAACTCCATATCGCAATAAAACGCACAAACGGTCGAACCACATGCGATCACCGGTCGACCGAACACGGGCAGTAGAAAATCCAATTCAAACATGGTACATCGGTCGACCGAACCATCACGCGGTCGGACAACTTTAAGTTATTTTAAATCGTCGGTCGAACGAGTCAACTAGGCGGTCGACCGTTTGGATGGTCAACGCCCCAACCGACCTACAACAGTGCTTTCGGTCGACCGGCAAAGGGGTCCCGTTCGACCGAAAACACCGAGAGTTTCCATTTCTCGCCCAACATGTACTACCGGTCGACCACCCCCAAGGTATCGTTCGACCGGTGCGAGAGATTTCGCCCAATTTACACTACGACCGGTCCACCGAACCATGCCGCCGGTCGACCGTTACAGTGCAGAAAACTGCTGCACAGGTCCGACGAGCCATCCTGCCTACTGTCGACTACTCCAACACTCACGAAAGCATAAGTGAGCATCAAAGTAAAGCTTGACATACCTTGAAGACTTGAAAAGCCTTTGGAGACCCAACGACGAGCTTTTCCTCTCGAGCCCAAACTCTGGCAAACCCAACCGAGCAACGATCAACACAACTCTGGCAACGCGCCCCCACTCCGTACGATCTTCTCCCGGCCACGCCGAAGCTCTTGGAATCCTTCTCGAAGGTCTGGAGAGAGAGAGAGAGTGAGTGAGAGTTGAGAGACGAGTGAGAGAGAAAGAGAGGGAGAGAGAGAGAAACCCACCTTATATACAAAACTCTCATTTCAATCTCAACTGTCCATCTCACCAACTCTTAAACCTCCCTAAACAGACCCTAATCAAGTCCAAATTACGATTGTTGCAAAATAATGATTTAGGATATTACAACACGTGTCTTAGAATCCTTTTCTTGAATGTGATGCACAATTGAAGTCGTGGACGGGGACATGACAGGCCGGGATTTGGTTGCACCGGTGAATTCATCCATAATTTGTTTGATTCCATCAACGAGTGGTGCAGGATATCGGTTTGTGGTGCTTTCTGTTTCGGAGGTCAAATCAGAAGTTGGCAAACACACCTCAGTGTTTGTTCTCTGTATTTCTTGATAAAGCTGCAGGTTTGTTGTCTGTTTTTCGAGGGCCCGTAAGATACACGTCCAATTTGTGAGGTGAGTTGTTATTCTAAACGATAACGAGAGTAGAAGGATAGCTGAGGTATATTTTTTGTCACTCGAGGTTTCGATTCCAAGTTCTAAGGGCGTGAATCTGCGGAAAACCAAACGCCTTCAAGGATCTGAGACAAGAGGTCTCAGTTTCTCAGATGAAGACGATGATGAAGAAGAAAGGGGTTAGGGTTGGAGAGGTTGCGGCGGAGAGAAAGAAGGTGAAGAGTTTATTCGATGTTAGGGTTTCAGCTTATTACATTTGTATTTATACCCATCTAAACCTGTATACATATTCGGTTACACGGGTTCTTTGACATAGATCCGACTAATTACCAACTCACATAATCCGATTATAATCAGCAAGCCACATTATCTTTAACACATGGATCCAAGATGGATCGGATGGGCCAGCCTCAGAAATCATGGACCAAATCAGAAGTCGATGGCAATGGGCATGGTTGAAGCTTGCACCAACACCTTTTGGTGGGCACAGGTTTCATCACACCAGCATTGTGTGAATTCATGGTGGTCTAATATCATCATGGGCAATACTGTGCTTAGTTGATGAAATGGACTGCTGTTCAACACCCCCCGTCAAGCTCAGCCTGGGATGAAGGCTTAGCTTGGTAGAAGCACGCCGGAAGTCATCTTTGCCAAGTGCCTTGGTGAACATATCAGCAAGTTGCCCACTAGAAGGAACAAATCTGGTGGTCAGCAGGCCTAGAGCCACCTTTTCACGAACAAAGTGATAGTCCAACTCCACATGCTTAGTTCTAGCATGAAATACAGGATTAATAGTCAGGTGTAAGGCACTGATATTATCGCAAAAGAGAGTTGGAGGTTGAGTTAAGAAGACTCCCAGATCTCGGAGAATGAAAGTGACCCATGTGAGTTCCACAGTAGCAAAAGCCATGGCTCTATATTCAGCTTCTGTGCTAGAACGAGCAACAGTTGGTTGTTTCTTGGATTTCCAAGATAAACAATTTGAACCAAGGAAGACACAAAGGCCACTGGTTGATCGTCGAGTTGCTTCACAACCCGCCCAATCACTATCCGAGTAAGCACATAGATCAAAAGTGGAGGATTTATAAATGTGCATGCCATGACTAAGTGTACCATTTATGAAGCGTAAGATGCGTTTCGCAAGCTGAAAATGAAAATTAGTAGGAGCATGCATGTGCTGACATAAAAAGTTGACAGAAAAGGACAAGTCTGGACGAGTGATGCATAAATACTGTAAAGAGCCAACAAGTTGTCTAAATAAAGTAGGATCATGAAAGGGTGAGGTATCCCTGTCCTTGGCAAGTTTAGTAGGCATAGGGGTAGCGATGTATTTAGCATGCAGCATGTCATGTTTATGTAAGACAGTAGAAGCATAGTGTTTTTGAGATAAAAACAACCCCGCAGTAGTACATGCAACTTCTATTCCAAGGAAATGATGTAAGAAACCTAAATCTTTTATTTGAAATTCAACAGCAAGATCACAAATAAGTTGTTCCATGGCTAGTTTATTTGCACCAGTGATGATGATATCATCCACATAAAGCAATAGAAAAAGAGGACCAAAATCATGAGAGATAAAAAGAGAGATATCTGATTTGCTGCAAAAAAAAACCTTTGGTAAACAGGAAAGAGGCAAATCTATCAAACCAAGCTCGAGGAGATTGTTTAAGTCCATACAAAGCCCGTTTTAATTTGCATAGATGCCTAGGATGATCAGAATTGACAAAACCTGGGGCCTGGCTCATGTAGACTTCTTCGTGAATAAAACCATGAAGAAAAACATTTTTGACATCTAATTGCCTTATTTCCCAGTTGTGCATGGTTGCTATACTAAGAACAATGCGAATGGTGGCAAATTTAATAACGGGAGCAAACGTTTCAGTAAAATCTATACCCTCTACCTGTTTGTAGCCTTTGGCTACCAACCTTGCTTTTAACTTGTCAAGAGTACCATCTGGTTTGAGTTTGACCCGAAATACCCATTTACAACCAATGGCATGAGAACCCTTTCTTCTAGGAACTAAGTCCCAAGTGTCATTTTTATGCAGAGCCTCCATTTCATCTGTCATAGCTTTATGCCAACCAGGGTGTTGAAGGGCTTCTTCAATGGATTGTGGCTCCTGGGGCAAAGCAATGGGATGATGAAATAGTGCATATTTGGGATTTGGTTTAACAATACCTAGTTTGGATCTGGTGAGCATGCGATGCTGGGTTGTATTTGGAAGAGATGGCACTGAGAATAGATTATCTGGTGGTGTTGGAGAAGCAATGTGCTGGCCCACACCTGAACCTTCAGAAACAGATTCATTAGAATGGAAGGTGGTCTCCCCATGAGATGGAGAAGCTCTTGGGGAGATGATGGAGGTAAACTCCTCAGAGCCTTCATCATTGGAGTCAATCTCAATCTGGGTAGCATGTGTGTTATTCTTTTGGGAAGTGTCATCTGGAGGATGATCCATCTGAGGGTTATGAAGCCCTGGATGGGGATGAGTTGCAACTTCATGGAATGTGGGTGCTGAGGGAACAACCAACTCCATGGGAGAGGATGGTTGATCATGCTCAACATCATTAATTTGGGTGGAATTTTGAGGATTTTCACAAAGCCAGTCAGTAAAGGTACTTATAGAGCAATCATTATCAGTAGGAAGAAAGATGCTGGGAGGGTTTTTATAAGGCATACAAGATTCATCAAAGATAACATGTCTACTCATGTGAATTTTGTTTCTAGTTGGATTTAAACAAATGTAGCCTTTATGACGGATGCTATACCCTAGAAAGACACATGGAGCAGATCTTTCAGAGAGTTTATCAGAAACATAATCACTTAAGCAAGGAAAACAACGACAACCAAACACTCTTAAACAACTGTAATCAGGTAGTTTGTCAAGAAGAGTCTTATAGAGGATATTCCCTTCAGAGTAAGGAATTCTGTTTAACAAAAAAACTGAAGTATTGAAGGCTTCCACCCAGTAACACTTGGGGACACCACTATTGATAAGTAAAGTGCGACCCATATCTACAATAAGCCTATGTCGACGCTCAGCAACTCCATTTTGCTCTAGAGTGTGAGGGCATGACATTTGTAGCATAATACCACTAGTTTGTAAATGATTTTGAAACAGTTTAGAGGAAAATTCACCACCTCCATCACACTGAAACAACTTAATTTTCCCACTGAACTGTCTTTCAACGAATTTTTCAAAGACAAGAAAACAGTTGAAAAAATCAGATTTCAATTTCAATGGAAAAATCCAAGTAAACCTACTGAAATCATCAACAAAACAGACATAAAACTTGAAATGATTTTTACTCAGAATAGGGGCTGGACCCCACAAATCACAATGTATCTTATGAAAAGGTTCAATGGTCTTATTCAAATAATTTGGGAATGGAAGCTTGACAGCTTTCCCAAGGTGACAACTACTACATATGGAAGAATATGATGAGTAAGGGTGAGAGGACACAGAGATGCACCCCTGAAGTTTAAGTTGTTGGAGCACTTTATTGGAGGGGTGACCCAATCTACAATGCCACGTATGCAAATCTACTGTTCTTTGCCTGTTAGAAAAGAATGTTTTATGTACATTGCTGGGGATAGAATAGAGTTCTTTAAGTTTTCCAGTGGTGATTATAGTACCAGAATCTCTATGCTTCACATAAAATTCCTTGTCTGAAAACTCAATGTTATATGGGAAAGAGTTCGTAAATTTCTTAACAGATAACAGATTTACTTTCATTTTTGGAGCAAGAAGAACATTTTTAAGCACAAAGGATCCAGTTTTATGAGTAATTTTAGCATTTCCAGTGTGAGTTATAGGAACTAATGAACCATCTCCTACCATGATTTTATCTGTGCCATGATATGGAGTAAGAGAGGTTAACAAACCTGGATTACCTGAGATGTGAGAGGAGGCACCGGAATCTGGGAACCAATCCGTGTCAGGTTCGTTTACGTTCATTGCTGCAAACGCTTGGGGCAGATCCTTAGAGACATAAGCTTGGTTGAACCTGTGCCAGCATTTTAGCGCATCATGCCCAGGTTTCAAGCAGATCTGGCAGTGAACGAGAGGACGACGTTGATTTGGATTGGCTCCATCAGACGTTCCAGTTCCCTTCCCATCAACATCCAAGAACTGTGTCTGAGGGATAGGAGGTGGCTGCCCTTGGGGTGCAGGAGCGAACCCACGCCCTTTGGAGCTAAAGCCGCCGTTCCTTTTCTCCTTGGATTGGTTCTTGTTTTTGTTGGTGTTCTTTTGCCCAAAGAAGGCCATCTGCATGCTTCCATCAGTGCTATGTATCTGCATGCGCATTTCATAGCTCTGAAGCATGGGCACTACTTCAGTGTAAGAGGGAAGAGGAGGCTTCAGATACATGGTGGTGAATGGATTATACTCCATCCCCAGACCATTAAGCATCCAAAAAACCTTGTTCTGATCACGAACGGGCCTTCCTATCGCTGCAAGTTCATCACACAAGGTTTTAAACCTTGTCAGATACTCTTGAAGGTCTTTGAACTGTTTCTTGCGAAGCATCTGAAGTTGTTGGAGGAGAAAGAACTCCCGTTCCTCAGAGTTCTGGGCAAAAGAGAATCGAAGAGCATCCCACACCTCTCGAGAGGTTTCAAGACTAACAGCCACGCTTAAGACCTCTTCGCTGAGGGTGGATATGATCCATGCCTTCAACAGACGATCAGAGCGTTTCCATCGCTCATAGTCGGGGTTAGAGATCAGCTCGGGCTCAGATCCTTCCTTGCTCACCTCAACAATGGCCTTTGGTGCGGGAAACTCGCCGTCGACGAAGCCGATCATCCCTTGGGACTCCATGAGCCCGCTGACCTGCATCTCCCAGAGCAGGTAGTTTGACGAGGTGAGTTTCACCGAGACGAAGTTGGAGATGTTGAGGCCATTGGGGTAAGGGTAGATCTCCTTGCCAACGGAGCCGATCGAACCAGTCATGGTGGATCTAAACGAGGTCTCTCCACGAACAGGCTCTGATACCATGCGGAAAACCAAACGCCTTCAAGGATCTGAGACAAGAGGTCTCAGTTTCTCAGATGAAGACGATGATGAAGAAGAAAGGGGTTAGGGTTGGAGAGGTTGGTATCAGAGGTTTGTTAAGTTTATTGACTTATAAACAAACTGTTTATAAACAAACTGTTTTACCTAAAGATGTTTATAGGTTGTATAAAGAAGGAAAATCCTAAATGGTAGTTTGTTAAGTTTATTGACTTATAAACTAGTAGATGCTAAAAGTTTGAATTGGAAGTTGAAAGGAGATAAAGAGAACTGGCACTTGGAACGTACCTGAATGGTAGAGTTGTTTTGTTTTTAATTAATAAATTAAATTAACATGACATGGCAAAGACAACGGGAAAAAAGTGTTGGACTATTGAGTTTGGGTTAGGCCCATGAATAACTCAATTGAAGAAATCCAATGTTGAGATGAAGATGAGAACTATTGTCCCATGTGCCATGTGCCCACCTCACTTTTTAGTCACACATTGGTAAAACTAACAAGTTGAAGGGTGTTGATAAATATACTATTCACTTGTTACTTTGTAGGTGGAAAGAGAGGAGGAGAGAATTCTCCACACACGCGCGCGCACGCCCGTCTCGTGACGTGATGTGGCAGCGGGGGATTTGGGGGAAATTAGAGGCTTTAGCCTCAGGGTGATGGGTGTATTTATTTTTGGACCTCAAGGTAATTGTTTTTTGCAATTAAGTCCTTGACGGTTACAAGAATAAATACACATATATATATATATCACGACAGTTTCCTCCTAAAAAAAAGACACACACGTTTTTCATTCACATCATCTCTACGAAAACCGTCCCCCTCCGGCGATTTCAGGTCTCTGAATCCATAGTTATCCGACGATCAATTCTAGCGAGGTTCCGCGCTGCTTTCGTGGTCCGTCGACTCCGGTGTGCGCCTGATCGACGGTGTGACCGTTCTATCCTGGGAGAAAACCGGCAGACCATCAAACACACTGATATGTGCGCCGATATTTTCTCTGAGGCAAGTCGCATTCCGACGGCTCGGTCTTTGAGGTCGTCTCTGATCACTGCTCCTTCGTTTCTTGTTTTCCTATACATGTTTTTGTATGTTGGCTTAATCTGGATCCTTATGGAATATTTATTCGACATATGTAACTTACTGTATTACATGATCATATTTGTAATTGTATCAACAAAAAGTTATAGAGATTTGAATTTGATTCAATCCATAGTGTTCGTTTGAATGTATGTTAATAACTCTATAAATTTGGGAATTCTCTAAAAACATTATTATCCAATTTCTTCTCTTGCCTATTCTTTATCTTCTTATTTCCTTGAAACAAATAATTCACCGTTAAAATCTCTAAGTATTGTTGCTTGTAGATTTCTTAACTTTGTTGTATCTTGTGTGTATTGTTATTCTAATCCCAACATCAAATTGGATAGTCGGGACATAAACACCATAAAGAAATTGTTCCACACGTTCAAAATCTTTTTTGTTTCCAAACACAAACTGCACCAATCGTCCGGGGGCGTTTGTTTGTTCTTTTTTGGGAGGAAGAATCAAGAACGTATAGGAGGACGTTGTTTGTTGATTTATATATATTTTTCTATATATGGGCGCGTACCGATAAGTCTAAGAAGAGGATCCAGAGAACGTGCGTGCTCGACCGATCACAATGTACGACCTAATTTGGATGTCCAGAACACACTACCTTACCTATTGTGCTTACGAATGTGTTGACAAATATTAATCTAACAATTCCTTTCGAAATTGTCAACAACAACGTCAAATGCCTTAGTTTTCAAAGTTTTGGATTGTTTTTACTTCGTTTGTCTTTAAGATCATTAACCCCAACTCAAAATCTCCCGTATATAACTCAGATTCTCTCTCCGTCATGCAGCGAAAAATATTATGCAACTCGCCACCAAATCCAACCTATTTTTCACTCCTTAACCCTAACTCCGCTTTCAACTCTCTTTTTCCTCTACATCATTTTTATTACCTCGTTTTCTATTCTATCACAAACTACTAAATAAATTATTTCTACAGTAACTTAATCTAATTAAATTACGTAAATTGCCAAATAATTTTGAAAAATTAGATTTAATAATGGTCACTCCAACGGGTCGGTCGGGGGGTGGCAAAGGGGCAGCGACCCCTGAAGATTTTTTAGTTTTGAGATTTATTAGTAATTCTCTACCGATTTTTTGGGTTACTAATGCGTTTTGGGTGAAACTGGGTAAATTCATGTGTTCTATTTTGCTAGGTAATTTTCTTTAATTATATACATTTACAATTATCTTATTAATTTTCTTTAATTACTTACATTTATTTTTACTAATTTTGATTAATTATTTACATTTATTTTACTAATTTTCATTAATTATTTTCGTTTATTTTAATTTTCAGAAATTAATTCTAATTATATAAAAACATATACATATCAATTAAATATTATTTAACAAATAAAAAAACTAATTTTTAATCTTTAAAAAAAATAGACCTGGGCCGACCCCCCGTTAAGGGGCCTGAGGTTGGCGGTCGACCCAAAAGACCATCCGTTAAGGATGGTCTAAGTATCGACCATGAAGTTTCTTGGTTGGGGGACGCCTTTAATCAGATTCTTGGTTGGAAATGTGTGTGTTAATTTAGCGCGACGGTTCTTTAGTTAACTCGGCTTGGAAATATATGTATTTATTAAGAAAGTGATTGTGATAATTTGATTTTCCATGATGAACTATTATGTTAAGTTGACTGTAAGATCTGCCACTAACAAGGAGAGATGAATTGTTAATGGTCCAAACTTTATGCGATTGATTGGCAGGGAAATAAACAATATTTAGGTAATAAATGTGAAGTGATTTTCAATGTTAACTACTATGTGATTACTATGTAAAATGTCTAAAACTGAATTTTCTAACTTGAAAACTAAATTAAAAATTTGTACTTAATTTTTTTTCCCTTAGAAGGCATGATATCTAAAACTGCTTTCAAAATACAAATAATTGTTGTGACCTCAACGTCAAATCAATTTTGAAATTGATCGTTGAAATAAATGTCCACTTCAGGGGACAAAATACGACGAACACATTTTGTGGAACATGCATGTGTATAATCTTCCCGGATGGTGAAGAAGAACATCGAAAAAGAATGGTCCCTTATCTGGAAGGAGCTAAGCAAAACAAAACAAA
This sequence comes from Triglochin maritima, assembly GCA_963682175.1. NCBI lineage: Eukaryota > Viridiplantae > Streptophyta > Magnoliopsida > Alismatales > Juncaginaceae > Triglochin > Triglochin maritima. The sequence goes on from OY821775.1 coordinate 6,554,924, forward strand.
ACAAGAAAACCAACCCAATTCTTATTCTATATGCTAACATTATTAATTCCCCTTGAATAAAAAAGATTTGGTGAATTTGTTCTATTTCATGGACTATCATACGAGTGTTCCTCATCAACTGGTAGTCCGTCAAATGTAAATATCGGGGAATTTGTCAGGGTCTAGATGATTACTGGATGGGCTGAGATTCAAGTACTCTTTAACTATACTTTAACTGCTTCTAAGACTTTTGCTTAAACTTGTATATATTTCCATATCATCATATTCATGAATGCAGTTAAGTTTTATTAGGTGCACTAATGGACTCACTTGGCTGTCAACATTCAATTGTACGCATATCTGATTTATTCATTATTGCTCCCACAAAAATAAAAAATAAAAATAAAAAATGCTTCCGTAATTAGACATAACTAATGTAATAATTTAGTACGTTGTCTTTACTTGCTCAAGTCGATCACGTCCCTGATGATAGATGAATAAACGAAGAACGAAACAAACGCAAAGCTACCAGTGATAAATTATACTCATCGAAATTAGAAATTTTAGTACATAAAAGTGATAAAACCTACAAGCCCAATTAAGAACATCTCTCATCAACTCACAAAGGTCGTAGCCTTATAACTTTTATGTTTTATATTTGAGATAATAATCTAGAAATTAAACACAATTCATAAGAATTGAAAACGAAGTTGATTAATCTTATAAAACTTAAATATTGAATGTGTAAACTTTCATCCATCATCATTAGAAAATGTTATTTTTCAACTCATTTATCTAATGTCCTTAATTTTGTTTTGTGTTGTTTGTAAACATACTTCTAAGTTATATTTATGTTAAAGTTCAGATTAACCAATAACAATCGAATGTTAGATATTATTCAAATTTGGATCCAATTTTGTAATTATCGGTCACAAATTTGAGAATCGACTTCCTATGTAATCTAAACATTGTCATAAACTAGAGTAGAAGTATGTTTAGCAAATAACACAAAATAATTAAGAAAAAAATTATGAATATGTTAAAAATAACCAATTTATGATGGGGAGAGTGTCAAATGTTACACATTCAAAGTTTAGGAGGATTAAGTGTGACGTTTTAATATTTTGGGGGTTAAAGTGTTATACACTCATAGTTGAGGGACAAACTATAATTTACCGTATTTCTTATTTACTGAAATGCCGAATTTTCGAAAAAAAACGTGTGAATAATTACTGGGATGGAAACAAGTGGAGCGTCTATTATCTATTGATAATTGGGATAATTTGATACGTTGGTAAACATTCAAAAAAAATGTATGTGAGTAGAATGGAAAGGATGCATGGGAGTAGTTAAAGAGGGTGGAAGAGAAGAGCCGTGATAGACGGACGCGCGCGTCACGGACGCGTCTTACGTGGATCTGTACAGCTCAGATATTTTTCTTTGAGTCAGCGTCCAGTCAGCGAAATTTCTCTTCACGCGTTTTGGTCTTTTTAAAAAACGCCGGTTCTTTAAGTTGAACGATTAATTTCCCAATACACAGATAAGACAGTGTGCAGACCCTAGGACATCGTGCAGTCTCATTATTCGTGCAGAGCCCACACTTATCATAATAAAATATTTGTTTTTAAGTTTTACGTTGGATCAACTTAATTTGTCTAGCTTACTTTATGTGTGTGTGCAGTTTACATTATGTGTTTGTCCTGTTTACGTTATGTGTATGTCCGGAATAAGTGTATTTGCTGTCCGGAATAAGTGTATTTGTTGTCCGGACTAAGTGTATTTGTTGTCCGGTTTAAGAATAAAGTGTGTCCAGAAACGGAACATAAAGTTTGTCCGGAATAAGTGTATTTGTTGTCCGGTTTAAGAATAAAGTGTGTCCAGAAACGGAACATAAAGTTTGTCCGGAATAAGTGTATTTGTTGTCCGGAATAAGTGTATTTGCTGTCCGGAATAAGTGTATTTGCAGTCCGGAATAAGTGTAGTTGTCCAGAATAAGAATAGAGTGTGTCAAGAAACGGAACAGAAAGTTTGTCCGGAATAAGTGTATTTGTTGTCCGGAATAAGTGTATTTGTTGTCCGGTTTAAGAATAAAGTGTGTCCAGAAACGGAACATAAAGTTTGTCCGGAATAAGTGGATTTGATGTCCGGAATAAGTGTATTTGCAGTCCGGAATAAGTGTAGTTGTCCAGAATACGAAGAAAGTGTTGGCTTTTTGGCCTTAATCCGTATTTTGATGATGTAATTAAACCTAATCTTAATAAGGACATGTAGATTAGCACATGTAGTATAATAGTATACATGTTGTATTGTGCTAACATCTACAGGTGATCAAGACTCAAGAAAGAAGAAAAATCAAGTCAAGACATGTAATCAAGCTAGGATTGAAGACATGTAATTTTACCTTTCTTTGAGAATTAGGAACTTATGTAAATTGAGCATAACTTAAGCTAATATGCATGCATTCACACACTAGGTTCGTTTTAGGAGTCACACACAAAATATCATATAATTTGGACTCCATTAGATCACCTAAACACCTAAAACATTGGTCACCAGTCTGCCTGAGTTCGGTCGACCGTTCACCTTTCGGTCGACCGGTTATACACAATTTTTGTTATACCAGACCAATCCGTTCAACCGATCACACATCTATTTAACCGATTACCCAGACCTGTCCGGTCGACCGGTAGACCTTCGGTCGACCGTTTCGTTTGCTATTTCTGGTAATAATACGACCGTTTTATTTGTCGTATTATACAACGGTCGTATACACATTTTTCTCAATATACACCCCCATATACATTAGAACCGGTCGAACCATTTGCCTAGTTCGGTCGACCGTTCAAATAGGTAAAATCTACCTGCTATCGGTCGACACAAGTTTGTCCAACCGATCAAGATTTCTCTCTACCGAACCCAGTAGTTCGGTCGACCGGTACCTGTTCGGTCGACCGTTGACCTATAGAACTTAAGTGATTCGGTCGACCAGTACCTATGTTCGGTCAACCGATCCATCAACAGACTCAAGGGTTCGGTCGACCGATACACCTTTCGGTCGACCGTTTCTGGACAGATTTCTGAACCCGATTTTCTGTTTTGTGTATCTTGCACAAAACCCAATCAAATCTTGTCCAAACGGCTAGAAATCTTTAGGAGCTTATAAATAGAGGTTCACACTTAGTTTTCCACAAGATTTCACAAATCCAAAGTGTCAAACTTATAGTGAGATTTTCCACAACCTCAAAGCTCCCAATTAGTGATTCCAAAGCCTAATTTCCACATCCTTCATCATACATTCATATTAGCATCTGTTGTGCTCAATACTAGAAGAGTGAGTTCCACTCCAATTGTTGTCAAGAGAGCAAGGGTCTTGGTGAAAGCCCAAGACAAAGTGAGCAAGGGTCTTGGTGAAAGCCCAAGACAAGAAGTAGAGATTTCGGTGAAAGCCCGAAGTGATCCTCTCGGGTTGTGAGAGGTGGTGCCAAGCTCGGCGAGGGTTGTTCGCGAGCTTGAAGACTTGTAAAAGGCGTTGCTCCCGGCCCGGAACGGGGAGGCATAGTGAAGACGCAAGAGGGGCTCGAACGGAGATTCGAGAGGGGCTTGCAAGAGAGGACGTAGGCGCGGCCGAACCTCTGTAAATCCGGTGTCTTCTTGTGGTTTGCATTGCTTTCCTACTTGTGTTTGATTTGTTTTTAATTTCCGCTGCATTTCTTTGATCGATCAACCAAGTAGTTAAGTAGGGCTTAATCGTGATTAGTTTGTGGACCCATAGACCCACACGATCCTACAGAAAGTGTCTCCAGAAACGGAACAGAAAGTTTGTCCGGAATAAGTGTATTTGTTGTCCGGAATAAGTGTATTTGTTGTCCGGACTAAGTGTATTTGTTGTCCGGTTTAAGAATAAATTGTGTCCAGAAACGGAACATAAAGTTTGTCCGGAATAAGTGGATTTGATGTCCGGAATAAGTGTATTTGATGTCCGGAATAAGTGTATTTGCAGTCCGGAATAAGTGTATTTGCAGTCCGGAATAAGTGTAGTTGTCCAGAATACGAAGAAAGTGTGTCCAGAAACGGAACAGAAAGTTTGTCCGGAATAAGTGTATTTGCTGTCCGGAATAAGTGTATTTGTTGTCCGGAATAAGTGTATTTGTTGTCCGGTTTAAGAATAAAGTGTGTCCAGAAACGAAACATATAGTTTGTCTGGAACAAGTAGATTTGTTGTCCGGAATAAGTGTATTTGCTGTCCGGAATAAGTGTAGTTGTCCAGAATAAGAAGAAAGTGTGTCCAGAAGCGAAACAGAAAGTTTGTCCGGAATAAGTGTATTTGCTGTCCGGAATAAGTGTATTTGTTGTCCGGAATAAGTGTATTTGTTGTCCGGTTTAAGAATAAATTGTGTCCAGAAACGGAACATAAAGTTTGTCCGGAATAAGTGGATTTGTTGTCCGGAATAAGTGTATTTGCAGTCCAGAATAAGTGTATTTGCAGTCCGAAATAATATATGGCTTCATTATTGTCGGAATAAACGAATCAATATATGGAATGCAATAATATGATGTCAAAACAAAATATTATGTAGAAACTCTAAACCCCCGCAGGGGCTGCCGCCCCCTGCCACCCCGGCACAAACTCAACAAACCTCCCACTGTATATTTTACCCCACAAGAATTACGTTAAGGAAAAAAATAGCATCTCAGATTTCCTTTTTATATAGAAAGTTTGTCTTGTTTATGTAGAAAGTTTGCCATGTTTTGTCCGCACAATGAGATATTGATGGTACATATTATTGATTGTAACTATTACACAATAAGATGCAATGAGAGCACAAAGACAAACAAACAATACAAGCACAAACACAAACACAAACACACAAAAATTACAAAAATAATATATCTTCTCCCAGTAAATCACACACAAACAAACAATACAAACACACACAAATTACAAAGATAATATATATTTTCCCAGTAAATCGGAAAGAAGATGTAAGACTTAAACATGATCGTCTCATTCACGCTGCTTACGTTGTGAAGAACCTTGGGAGTCGACATCAGACGTTTCTTCGACGTAATATCTTACTCGAAATGGTGATTTATTACAGAGAGATGTACGACATAAACCGAACAGACGTAAGTCTTCACCACGGAGCGTTGTACCTCTCTCCGGAATAAATCACAATTTCGAGCAAGATATTATTTCGAAGAAGCGTCTGATGCCGACTCCCAGAGTTCTTCACAACGTAAGGAGCGTGAATGGGACGGTCGATGACACTCTTTCTTTCTTCTTCCTTCTTTTTCTGTCATGGCTCCAACAATGCAGCAAAGATGTTGTGGTGCGAAGTCTTCACCACCGGATCGTCACATTCACGATGCTAACGCTGACAAGAACATCGGGAAATCTTCGCACTGTCTCATTCACGCTGCTTACGTTGTGAAGAATCCTGGGAGTCGGCATCAGACGCTTCTTCAACATAATATCTTGCTAGAAATGGTGATTTATTCTGGAGAGAAAGAATGAAGAAGAAAGAAAGAGTGTCATCATATTTGTATTTGGGTGGAGAGAGAGAACGTACTGAGTTGAAACGCATTTAATGTGATTTGAGTGGACATCAGGAAGAAAAAACAAAAAAACATTCATGCTTTGACCACGTAAGGGCTGACATGGATATCCACGTAGAACGCGTCCGTGACGCCTACGTTCAACAAACATTTCCCGGAAGAGAATGCATGCTTTTATTATCACGAAAAGAAAAGAATGGATGCTTTCATTATCAAGAAAAGAAAAAAGAGGGGATGTTTTTGGATAGCTATGTGCAATCATAACTTTAAAAGCTATAATGTAGCGGGCAAAAGAGACGTAGCTATATGGTGTGGGACTCAGCTATATAACTTTTCTTGGTATGCACTTTAGTAGTCCTACAACATGATAATAGCAAATCAAAATTTCCGTCCAAAAGAAGATCATATTGTTGCTTTGCAGTACATATCCATATCCATGACCCCTAGTATTCTTCTCATGGAAAGTCTATTATTAAGTGCTGAAAATAATGTGGATAGCGACGTGAATGTATGTGTAGTTCGTGGGTGTGATAGCTAGATAGTCTGATACAGCGCGCGAGGAGCAGCTACACGCCTAGTCACCTACACCCCTCGGCCCTTTGAAGGTTACCTTTATTACAACTAATAAGTTATATGCCGCAAGTAATTGAGTTACAAAGCTACTAAACTAAGATGAATTTTTAATTAATTGTACTTTTATCACCATCAATGAATGTGATAAATTTGGGAAGTAGTGAGGCCAAAACAAATGCAAATAGGGTGGCCCATGACTGCGTGTACGGAGGTTAAGTGTTCAATTAGTTATTGTTGAAAATTGGTTCATATTTGTTAAGGAAGCAAATTCAGGAAGATTCGGTCGACCGACGCACAACCCAGGAAATTTCGGTGAAGACGGGTCGATCTACCGAATTGGATTCGGTCCACCGAACCGAGGATTCCAGACACTTCGTGTGCAGCTGTGATCGGATGACCGAATTGGATTCGGTCTACCGTCAGAGGGTAACAAGCACTTCAGAACAACGGGTTCGGTAAACCGTTGGAGAGATTTTTGGTGTTCCGAGAATCTGGAAAGTGTCTGTCCAATTTGGAACGGTTCACTGAGGGGTTCTCGGTCAACCGAAGGGTTGTTGAAGAATTCGTTAGTTCGTGGAAGAATCGTTCTCCCGGTCCACCAAGTCGCGTGAGAATCGTTCCCTCGGTCAACCGAGAAGGATTCGGTTAACCGAATCAGCACAGGAATCGCTCCTGTTGAAGCACGCACGGTTAACCGAACGAGCATCGGTTAACCGTGTCCCCATGAATAGTTCTGTTCGGTTTTGCTTAATTGTAGTTCGATTTTTTGAGTCTACAAAAGGGCTTGTTTGCTCTTCAATGTAACACACGAAAATATTAATAGTTTCCTTCATTGTGAGTTGAGAGATTAAGCTAGAGATATATTTAGAGTGTTTTGGGAAGACACATTGCTTCCAAACATTTGTAATCTCGGTTGCTTCTCTTGTTGGAGAAGTGGAAGAAGGAAAGGAAACCCGCAGGAGATCCCCCAAGGACGTAGGCACGTTGCCGAACATTGTAAATTGCGTGTGTCGTGGTTGTTTCAGGTGTGTATTTGTGTTTGCTTGTTTATTTCCATCTTATTAGTGTTCTTGTTGCAATTGAGTTTGGGAGAGGGTCTAAAGTTATTATTCCGCAATCAATATTCTATTATACGTGGTACGTTTAATCCGTGTTGTGCTAGTGCATCTTAGATCCCCTCCAACAGTTATTACATTATATCAATATAAAAGAGAAGAAAGATAGGAGGAAAGTAACATCACGAAGGATAAGAGTAGAATTTAAGACGTTCCAAGCAAATGGTATTGTTGTTGTGATGATGACGTATTTTGCCGTAATTATGAGCTATAATTCTAATGGTCATTTGAGACCGTTTATTGGTCCAGACGGTTGTCGCTTGAGACCGTTTATGGTGGTCTTGGATTGAGAGTCATTGAAATAGTTCTAATAATCAATTGTTCACTGTAGCAGTTGCAATGGTGGAGTGTGAAAGTAAGGTTGCGTGGACTTGGTTTCTACTGTCATCGGTTTAGAGCTTGGGTGCTCAATGCAGAGGGTGGTCCTTCATGTCGGGTAGGCAAAAAGTACTTCATTTTAATATGTAATTGATATGATTTAAGTTGGTGTCTCACCTATTTATCCATTAATATTGTTGTGTGTTTTATAGGGTTTAGTAGAGGTTTTTGATGTTGTCCTTCCTGGGCTGGATCATTTTTGTGTGAGGCATATGTATGTTGTTTTCAAAGAAAAATTCGACGGGATGCCACTTCGATTGGATGGGGAAGCTTGAGAATATAACATCGAAACGTCAAAAGTAGAGTGGTACTTATGTTTCTATGTATATTGGTCAAGTACTCATCTTATATATTGAAAATTATTCTCATACACATATGTTAGTGTGTGACCTACATATGTTAGGCTCTCATGACGATTTTCGTCACAGGAATCTAACGATTGTTGTGCCAACACTATCAAACGTGCATGAGAGTAATTTTTCAAATAAAAGCATGAGCACTGCCTCAATCTTGATATTTCTGATGGGTACTGAAGTAGAAAAAATCAGTTATGATTGGATAACACTCACTCCAAACTGGACGACAGTGGAGCAATCGATCAACCGATTTATCATTTTTTAATCTAATATTAAATGCTCAACCTTAAGGACGTGGATATGATTGAGAATAGCTACCACTATGGTGAAATTTAGGATTTGAGTGTTTGAAATGGGAACTTGAAAGTATTGAGAGTTTCTCTTTGGATAATGACATAATAACGTTAGTGGTGTATAAAATAATATAATGTTCGATCGTCCGATCTCAAGAAGAAATGGTGAGAAATTAAAATGATTAATTTTTTGCTTGGATACTCACCCTAAAGATCAAAATTGACGTGTTACTTATGTTTCTGGTTGAAAATTACTTTCATGCACATTGGTTAATATGGGACCCACATTAGTTAGGCTCCGGTGACAGAACCGTTACCAAAACCTAACGGATGTGGACCCAAATCTAAAAGATGTACATGAGAGCAACTTTCAATGTAGAGGATGAGTATCATGTCAATATACAAGAAGCATGAGTACCACACTAATTTTAATGTTTTTTTCCAAGCAAAAAAAACCAATTTTATTCTACATGCTTACATTATTAATTCCCCCTCAATCAAAATTTTTGGTGGACTATTATTCGAGCATTCTCCATCAGCTGGAAGTCCGGCAAATGCAAATATCGAAAAATCTGTTGGGGTTTAGTTGGGTCACTGGATCCCCGAGAATATGAATATTGGTCCGAGGAAGATCAAAACTGAGAGTCCCCAAAATTATACAACTACTCTGAACTTCCTTTCCGAAAATTATGTTATTTACTGCTTCTATACTTATGCTTAAACTTGTATTTCCATATGGTCCATGAAGGCTGTTTTTAGTTTTATTAGGTACATTAGGTGCACTAATGGACTCATTTGGTTGTCAACATGCAATGGTGCGCCCATCTGATTTATTCTTTCTCTCTTGCCCCCGCACACAAAAAAAAGCTATGCTTTCGTAATTAGACATAACTTGCTCAAGTCGATCACGTCCGTGACGAGAGAAGAATAAACGAAGAACAGAACAAACGCAAGGCAACCAGTACCGTGCACAGATATTCAAACCGAAATTAAAAAAATTAGTACATAAAACCTACAAGCCCAATTAGTGAAAACTATTGGTACATAAAACCAACAAGCCCAATAAGAACATCTCTCATCAAGGCTCCCACTCCGACTTATATTTTAATAAGTGAAAACTGTTTCTGCAATAATCAAAGTCCAAATCCGTTGGCTACAACTACAACCATAACCATGAGTTCCTTTTCCTCACAACACAACACATTATTATTATTATTATTATTATTATTATTATCATCATCATCATCATCATCATCATCATCATCATCATCATTATTATTATTATTATAATTGTTATAATTATCATCGTCATCGTCAAATAGTAAAATGTTAATGAGAAATAAATTATCACTATCAGGGGGGTTTGTGCACATGGATTCCGAGGGAATCTGGCGGAAACGGAATTTGGATTCCGGTTGACTCCGGAAATGGGGCGTTTGTGCACGAAAACACGGATTCCGTCGGATTCTGTGGTATGTATAAAATTTTCTTTGAGTTTTCCGTCACTTTGAGGTCGGAAAGCCACGGAAACCGAATTTTTTCGGTCGACCGTCAAACATTCGGTTCACCGAAAATGAATATAACGGACGACCGAACATATTTCGGTCTACCGAATTCGTAACTAGAATGACCCGTTCAGACGACCGAACTTAGTTCGGTCTTCCGTTTACGTTCACTCTGAGGAAGTCGCATTTCGGTCGACCGAAACTAGTTCGGTCGTCCATTTTTCTAATCCAAACTGTTTTCCGACGCAGGCACAAACAACAGAATTCAGTCAAAGGGAAACTGTTTTCCACTGGATTCCGTTTTCCTCTGCTTTCCCGTTGACTCCGAAAATCACTTTCCGGAACTTTCCACGCCACTAACACCCCCTCAATATTATTTCATTAGCCTATTTCGATACCTTTCCACTTTCCACCTTTCCTCACTTCTTCCCCCGAAGTGAAGAAACAGAAGAGGCGAGAGGAGAAGGAAATTCGAGTAAGAAGAAGAAGAAAAGCAAATTACGGTTAGGGTTAGGGTTTGGTCATGATTGCGCTAATGCTGCTATGGCTCACCTCCTTCTTCCTCCTCATGGCCCTCCTCGCCCTAGTCGTCTACCAGGTCCTTCTCTTCCCAACACCTACTTCTCATCTCCCAAACCATTTTCATGCCAAACTTCGATTCATTGTTGGATTTTAATTGATTTTGTGCTTCTTTGGCTCGTCTTGTGTTGTGTTGTGTTGTGTTGTGTTGTGTTGGAAAACCCTATTTTTGCTGCTATGATTGTTTTGTCTTTGGTGCTTCTTCTTTTTACCAGAATTTCCTTGGAAATTTGGTATTGGAGATATTTGTTATGTGAATTGTGGTTGTGGTTTATCAAGGTGTGAAGGAAGGAAGATGTTAGTCTACTTGCCCGGTTTGCCTGTTAAAGTTTGTCAACTTCGGTAACACGATACGAAATGATGACACGATTGGATACTACGTTTTTTTTGTATGTGTTTGAATTGTCATAATTTATGAAGGAATAATATGAAATAAAATGTCACAATTCAACACAAAAAAGACACAATTATACGGAAAAAAAATATGATTTGCACGAATTTGACATGTTTACACCATTTGTGGTCTAATAATTGTTTTTTACTTGAAAATGATTGTTTGTGACATATCGTAGTATGGGAACATCAATATGTCATAGTATTATTAACATCCTCAACAAGGTGCATTTCTTTCAAATTAAGGTAAATGTAGCATACATGTAAATGCATAAATGCACAATTGTAAAACCACACGATTGACATGCCTACTCTTTTAGCACATTATGAGTTATGCACCTAGGGTTTTTAAGCAAGACTTAGAGATAAGTTATGCACCTAGGGTTTTCTGCCCATTTATGAGTATTGTTATTTTATTTAGTCATTCAGGGAATGGATTCTTCTTTTAAACATTCCAGACACTTACTAAAGCTTATATAAGACAAATGGTTTAGTTGACAAGATATATATCAAATTACAATATTAGTACTAGACTGTCTTGGATGCATGAGAATCAACATTTAAAGTGCACAAATTTGTAGGACATTTAGTGAGCTTGCCAAAATTAGTTGGTCATTGGATATCAATGGGATGTTGATATGATATCTAGAGCCTCTTCACACAACGACAATTTCATTTGAAATTGGAATGTGTAATATGATTAGAAGCCAGTTGTCTGGTTAGACGAAAATGCAGAAAGCTGTGTTCAAGACTTACACAAGTTTTATTGTAGTTGAAATTTGATTATTAGCATTTGCTGTTGCTTAAAGCCATATAACATTTGGACCAGTTATGTACTATATCTATATTCAAACCTGACCTGTTTGAAGTGATTTATAAGCTTTTGTTTCTATGGTTGTTGTAACTCTATATAGCTCGCTTATCTTGGCAACATTTTTTAAACTTTGCAGCTCATGTGTTTGGCTGATCTGGAGTTTGATTATATCAATCCTTATGATTCATCAGCAAGAATAAATAGTGTGGTCCTTCCAGAATTTGCCTTGCAAGGATCATTGTGCCTGCTTTTTCTTTTCTCTGGTCAATGGTTGATGTTTTTGTTGTGCATACCGAACCTTTATTACAATGTGAGGCTGTAAGTGATCCTTCGTTTGTAGTTTTTTCAACTAGACCTTTTATCTGCATATTTGTGTTAGTTTTAATCTGATATAGAAAGGAAAATGTAAATTGCAGGCATGGTTGTAGTGTTTTACTGAATTCATGAAACCTCCCTCCCTCTAGATTACACCAGCTATGCGTTATTTCGTACATTTCTGTTGGAGGAGGAAAAAATCACTTCATAGTTCTTGGTTGCATACTTTTTTAGTTTGTTTTGTATAAATTGGAAGTTCATCGTCCCAATTTTTCTCCTTCAGGTACCAACAGAGAAAACACTTGATAGATGTAACTGAGATTTTTAACGTGCTCAACAAAGAGAAGAAGATTAGGATGGTCAAACTTGGCTATTGTTTTGTTCTTCTATTCGCATCTTTGTTTTGGTATGAGATAATTTCTCTTTCTGCTATTTATTTTTAAGGGATGTTTGTCACTAAGTACCTGTCATGACTACCGTCTTGCACCATTTTATAGGTTGGTTTGGACTTTGCTCGAGGATGACTAGACCTGTACTTCTCTGTTTACCCAGAAAAACCGAAATGTTCACAAGGTGGTTACTATTTTTTCATCTTCGAGTTTTAATCTTTGATCAACTAATTCAGGTCTTAACTTTGGTCATGCTTATTCAGTAGGACAGCTTTGAGTTATATAATGGATCCGTATGGAAGAACAGAATCTGGAATGGGATTAGTTTGGATCAAATCTTCTCCGCAGCATGCAGTATTTCTTTATTCCCTTGCAACTCCTTGTTTCTTAGTTGGCAATTATTTATGGCTCTAATCGATGCGATGCATTTTGCCCTGTATTTGTAAACCTTGCGCTTTGCATTCTGTTTGTTCCTTAGGTTAATTTGGTGTTTATTTTGTGAGTGCCTTTAATGTAAGCAAGGTATCTACAGATTCTTCTTGACTCGCAAATGTGTCATGTTGCCTCTGATTTAAACATTACAAATGCCTCCCTTTACGGTGATTGATCATCATCAATTCATCATTGACTAGTTGCGTGGCCTGAATCTTTTTAAGCTGAAATATGATTAATTTCACCAAAAATATGTTTTGATCAGTACTGATGTTGTGATGTCTAATGTTATTCGACTAGTTAACTCATCATTCCGTGAATAGCCGGTCTGGAATTTTAAAAATATGTAACATGCTGGAATTATTATTCTGAAGTAGCTTCCCAACTTAAAGGGTGGCCTAAGCGATTTGGATGTGTGTTCGATTTGGATCGCTTTTCAACTTAGAACTTCGTGCATCATTTGGAGATTTTCCTTGATCATTAAGATTTTGTAAGTCTTGGTGCAACATTTGAAATATCAGTTCTGCATGGAAGTTGAAGCGAATATGTAATTGGAGTATGATAATTTCAGGTGAAGTAACTTGATTTTAATCATTTCAGATTGGTGCAAATTGTTTCTATTACTCCATAGATTATTATACTTTTTTTGCTGTAAATATGAAGTTCAATTAATTCGAAATAAATGTTACGGGACATCATTAAATTATTTTCATTTAATAGGTAGCCACAATTATTCAAATAAGGAAAAGGTATTATTTGCGTATATTTGAATTGTTAGATCTTTTTGTTCCCAAAATTCAAGAATTCAAATGAATTTTTTGCTTATGTATCCTTACAAAACACTATGTTTCGTTGTCTCTCATCTACGTTAATTTTTCTCACATTCCATCCCGTTAACATTTTCTGTTAATGTTGATATTATTTCATTTACACTTGCATTAATAATTTAATAGTAATATTCACAAATTTTACACTTACAGTAATAGAAAAATTAAAATAATATTTAATTATAGAGTTTTTAAAATACCCTCAAGTAATCTAAATAACATTAACTCTTTATAGTTTGTAACATTTATGAAATGTTCCCTAAATGCTTTAACAAATATTATTCACCTCCTTTATCCATCTTATTTCATTTCTCTACTTGGATTTTTTTTCTCCCTACCCTCACCTCTCTTGTTTCAGCTCTCACTCTCCTCTTATCACCAAATCCAATCCAAATCAAATCCGATTATCCGAACCCAAAATCCAAATCGAACCACAAACCAAATCCAAATCCTAATCCTAATTGAAACCAAATCCAAACCTATATTCTATCCCATCAAACAAATCCAAATCAAACCCAAATCACACAAAACAAAAGAGATTTCTTCTCTGTTCGGTTGCTTCGGTGGTTAATACGATGGATTTGTTTCTTGAATTTTATATTAAATTGAGAGGATTCGTGCAAATTGAGGATACGTGTATAAGAGTTAGAGTCAAGCGAAATTTCAAATTATAAGTATTCTATGTTAGTATTAAATATAAAAATAAAAAATTCAAGTCAAGTTACTGAGTCAAACTTCATTTTTTCAACAAACGACTTCTTTACCGAAACAAATCGGATTTTTTTTATTTTGCATCAAGATTTTTCATTTTTCAAATTAAACCAGAATCAAATATTTTTAAAACCGAGTTTGAACCAAGAAATCGAGTCGAGCGATGGCTCGGGGGACAATGGAATGTGACGGCGATGTAGAGGACGCCATTGCCCTCCACCGCCTCTTCTCCTGCCCAAACACATTCATACCCACCAACTCCGCTGCCTGCACAACCACGATCCACTCCGGCTGCCCGAAGCACGATGGGACCGCAACAACTACATCTTTCACCTTAACCCTTGCGTGCGCCTCCGCCAAGCCCATGTCGTAACCGAACACCATCACGAGCAACTCCTAGGGCTTATAAACAGGCATGCCGTCATCGATCCGGATCGCGATCGTCCCCCTCAAGTTCTCCACCAGATCAAACGAAATGCAAACCTTCATGTCGTCGTAGGGTTTCCCAATCATATCGCAAACAAAATCGTAGATGTTGTTGTGGTTGCAAGTGGCGATCTCAACGGCTTCCTTGCCGTCGTGGAAGGTCATTTTATGAATAAGCTAAGTATTTGGGTTTATGTTTAGTTTTAGGGTTTGAGTTTAATGGAAAGTAAAGAGAAGCGACAAGAAAGAGAAAATAGATAGCAAAAGCACTAAAAAAGAAGTTTTTAAAATAAAAATAAAAATGTGATGATTATCAACCGAAAATTTTACGGAACTACTAAACGTTACCCAAAACTACTTAAATCGTCCCATGAAATTACCAAATTACCCTTAACAATATATTTAATACTCATATCGTCCCGTGTCTATAAATTAGGCCTACGGTCTTGTATATTCATAATTTATCAGTAAAAACACCACGAAAATGTCTGGCGAGGGTGATGCATCCGGTGAGGTAAGCCTGGCGCGGGGCAAATTTTGAGTCGAGCGTCTGCCTTAGACGCCTCCCCCAATGTGAGGGCGTCTGCGTAGGACGTCCTCCCCTTGGCCGAGGCGTCTAACGCAGACACCAACGCAATGGGAGAGGCGTCTTATGTAGACGTCATCCCCTTGGGTAAGGCGTCTTTAGTAGACGCCCTTCCCTTCGGTCAGGCGTCCTACGCAGACGCCTCACCATTGGGGAGGGCGTTTAACTCAGTAAAAGAAAAATTAGTGGTCTAAATTCTGGGGCGAAGAAGATTGTTCGTGATATGACAGATGCGCAAGCAAAACCACGGAACATCTTGAAGGCAGTAAAAGAAAAATTCCCGGAGGACAATCCAAATCAAAGACATATTTATAATTTCAGAGATTACATGAGGAGGACAAAATCTGAAGACCGGAATCCCGTCCAGCAGTTTCTCTATCAAGCAGTGCAGTGTGAGTACCTACATTGGATTATGGCGGATCCAGAAACTGATGTCGTCACTCACGTTTTTTTGGCACATCCGACGTCAGTCCAGTTGTTGCGGACATATCCTTTCGTTATCTGCATGGATTCGACTTACAAGACGAACAACTATAAGATGTCTTTGTTCGAAATGATTAGGGTCACACCAACAAACATGAATTTCCTTATTGGATATGCGATTTTGATGGATGAATCTTACTCCAGTTATCTGTGGGTGATGGAGAAGTTGCGAGATCTGTTATTGGGGACTGTCAGCCCGACTGCAATAATAACAGACCGGGAGTTAGGCCTTATGCGACCAGTGAGAGAGGTTTTTCCTGACTCTGCTCATTTACTCTGCACATGGCACATCAACAAAGACGTATTCAACTACGCATACCACGTATTCGGCAAGAATAAGCAGATGGCAGAGACTTTGAGGCGTGGAAGATGGAGGAAAATCATGCTTTCTACTTCAGAAGCCGAGTATGATAGAGCTTTGTATGCTCTGAAAGATTTGTATAGATCGTGGTCGGCTATCACGGAGTATCTGGACACCACGTGGTTGGTGCATAAAGAAAAGTTTGTGCTGAATTGGACGAACAAAGTCCTTCATTTTGGGAACACCACGAATTGTAGGGTCGAAAGTGCTCATTCGGCTCTAAAAGAGTGGATTTCTACATCGACAGCAGCTCTGGACACTCTTTTTGAACGCGTCAGCGCGGCTATTGAAATGCAGGTGACGAATATTCGAAACTTTCTTGAAGACTCGAGACGGCGAAATTTGACTAATTTCGGACATGCTCTATATCGTCACATAAATGGTCGAGTTTCGCATCACTGCTTGCAATTGCTGAGTCAGGAGGTGAAGAGAATGCAACAGTTAGATGATGAAGTTGAATATCGTTGCGAGTGCGTTTTTCTGACTTCTCATGGGACACCTTGCGCATTACCATCCGCGGATGTCTTGAATCAGACAACGGAATTTACTTAGAGCAGATTCATCCGTTCTGAAGGACACTTGTCATTGGGGAAGGAGCCGGGAACGCAGAGTTTGTGTCTCAGGCAGCTCAAGACGCGGAACATTTTCGCAGCCTGGTTGATGAGATTGCAGGAAGTGACCCTACGTAATTCGATCTGCCTCTCGGGTTTTATTCGAGCAGCTACACCCCGAACATTCGAATTTGAGAGAGCCTACAGAAAAAATAAAGCTACGAGGTCGACCAAGGGGAAAGTCGACACGACGGGACCCTAGTGCGTTTGAGTATGCAGAGCGAGGTAGTGGTCGATCTTCAGGTAGTGGGAGTAGAGGTCGTGGTCGTTCTTCCGGTAGTGGAAGCAAAGGTCGTGGTCGATCTTCTGGTTCTTCGTCTGTGAGGGGAGGATCAGGTATATCATCCCTATATTTATTGTTATTATAATTTTGTTATTTATTTCGGTAAATATGTATCTTTTGTTATTATATGTAACTGTATTTTTTGTTTATATTGTAGTGACTGGGCGGGCTGACGTAGACGACTTCCCATATGCGGATAGCATTCCAGGAATCATTATGTCATTCCTACACCAGTGGAATGATGTACGTCCTGATGGAAACTGTGGATTTCGATGTGTCGCCGATGTTTTCCACGGTGGTGAAGACAATTGGCAACTCGCCCGTCGTTCGATTTCAAATGAGCTAGCTGCGAACTCATCTTTTTATGAGCACGTATACTACGACGGTGTGGCGCAGGCTCGTCACCGAATTAATTGGGGCGAGGGACCTTGTGGCGAGAATCACTACAAGGAGACGTGGACGGACTTGTTTCCCATTGCAAATTTTTACAAGTGTGCAGTTATGTTCTTCTCTCTCGGAAATGATGGTTCGCTGTACCCATGTCTTACAGTTCTACCTTGGGAGAGTCCGCCTACCGTGACGAGACCGTGCAGAGAGTTGATTATTGCTCATTTAGGGAGTTACACTCATTACATTCGTTTGGATTTGAATGAGGGATTCCCCGTACCTCCTATAGCGACTCTGTGGTTTCAAATACGAGATGAGAGTGTTATTGGATGGGAGCTGGAGTACCAAAATAGGATAGCATATTGGCAACAATTATGTAATATGTTTTGATATGTTTGTACAATTATGTAATATGTTTTGATATGTTTGTACATTATATAATGTTGCTTTATTATGTAATATGTTTTGATATGTTTGCTTTATTTGCATTATATATAATAGTACGATAGGTTAACAAACACAAATAAAAATAATAAGCGTATGACAGATAAGCAAACACAAATACAAACAATAAGCGTACGACATGTTAGCAAACACAAACACAAATACAAATAATAAGCGTACGACAGATAAACAAATATAAATGCAAATACTAAGAGTACGGTACAACAGATCAGCCTACTCATCATCCGAATTATGGTCGGAGATGCCTAACTGAGTATGCCACGACTGTATGATCTCATCCAAATCTCCGCATGCAGCTCTCATGTCATCGTCTGGCAGCTCATCCCTCCTCTGCAAGAATGGCTCTACAGCCCGTATCATCTTACCCATCCACTGCACATAACATTAACATTAGCGTACATTAACAAAATATACGGTACAAATAAATATAGATAAAATGAAAAAATTACCAGATCGCCACACGTCCTATCTGGTGGTCGATCTGCTCTCCGGGAGGCACCACAGACGATGACAGGATGTGAGTAACTACTGAACCAATCAAGATAACGTGCATCACACTCGAAGGGGTCGCGACTACGTCTGAAGTCGCCAAGGAACAGTCGGCATGATCTCGGAAATGTCCGCCAAGTCGATTCCGCTGTAGAAGCGGGGAACCTGACGTCGTACGTCGCTGCAGTCGCAGACCACACTGCATGCTCTGGTGTCAGGATGTCATCCGGGATCACCTGAACATATCCTAACTGACGCAAAACACGATCGAGCATATAAGGCTCTATGATATCCCGATAACGAATAAGGCACATCAATAAAGTCCTCGGGACCTCCGTTGCTGGGTCAGGACCATAGGGTAACCACTCCATCTAAACTTTAACACATTTATAATAATACCTCTGATGCAGTCAACTGATCTAGCCATGCGCGGATTGAACGCAATCGTCCATCGCTCCGGACGGCCCACGTACCCGAACGTGGATGACCCTCCTCGATAATCTTCCGCTCACGATGCGGGCGCAATGCGGGAAAGTACTCGTATATCCACGCCTGCAGCAGCGTAAGACAACCTGCAATCCCAGAACAATCCGCACGGCTAGCTATCCCAAGCTGACGGTACAGGTATGCCAACGTCGCTGAGCCCCACGAGTACTCACGAACGGTGTCCGGGTCCCTAGCCTCCAATAGATCGCGTGGTCTGATCCGGCAACCACTCTTGTCGACAAACAAGACGACTCCGAGCATCAAGAACAGGTACGCCGTCAACTGTGTATCATCGGCCCGCGGAGGTCGTGCCCGTCTGCATAGGTCCTCAGTGTAGACCGCCAACCCTGTAGTGCTGTACAGGCTCTGTGCCGATTATGGCACTTCAGAACCTTCCGATCCTCTCCGTCCCAGATCCATCTAGCGATGTGACCCCAGAAACTGTAGGATTTCATGTTTAATTATACATATATATTTTCGAATTTTTTTATGTATAATAATGATCAATTTTCAATTTTCTATAATTTATTTCATGCATGCATCAATTTGTTTCAATATCTAGTTCCAAAACTTTATTAAAACAAATTTGGACTCCGAAATTCATACCTAGAAGTTCTCGAAAACTTCTTGAAGATTCAGAGACGTTGGGGATGCTCCTCGCTGCGTCGGATGCCTCCGAGTATTCACCAAACTCTAAACAAGATCGGAGAGAGGGAAGCTAGTCTCTCAATCTTCGATAGGGTTTAGAATCCAATTACTAACCCCTCTTTAATTCTCTTGAGAAGATGATCTCTTAAGAACTAAAACTAAACTTAAGAATTAAGGGATTTTCGTGGAGAATTATGGAGAGAGAATTTTTGCACAAGAAATAATGAATGAGTTAATTGGGTAATGAAATAAGCTTGTATTTATAAACTCTCTCCAAATTACCTATTCATGTGCAACCCCTTGCCCATGATCTCGTGCAAAATTCCATCTAACCATCCATTATTTAATAATAAATAATATTAGCCACGAATTAAATCAATTATGGACCAATTCCATGCATGATCTAATTAATTCTTAAATTAATTCTGCACAAAAACCGTATGGACCGGTCCACCGTTTCAAGGTTCGGTCGACCGCTCGAACCTAGTTTCGGTCGACCGTTCAATAACTCGGTCGACCGTCCGTAACAGGAACTATTCCATCGCAATGTTCGGTCAACCGACCGATCACATTTGGTCGACCGTTCGAACAGATGAAAATTCCCTGTTATCGGTCGAGACACGTCCGGTCGACCGTGCCCGACCGGTCGATCGTTTACTGCTAACCGGTCGACCGTTGCAGCAATGTTCTGCAGACTTGTCAAATTTCGGTTTAACTCCTACAAAATTTGACATTTCGGGATTAGTAGGAAATTCACAACTTATGCAACATATTATCCTATGTAATGATCAATCATTACACCCCATAATATTTACATCACATATGAATTTAATTTAGATTCTAATTATGTTATTAATCACAACATAATTTTGATTTTGTTTGTTCACCCCATGTGTCATATTTTCTACATGAAACCCGACACATCTTATGAACTCAAAATCCTCATTTCTTGTTTCCCAGTTTTGCGGTGTGACATATGGGAGGATCTAAACTAAGTTGACAGTGATATTAAGAGCTTAATATCACAAGCTATAAGCGGTATCTAGCTACACATTATAGCTCCCAATTAGTTAGATGTCTTAATTCCACTCGAACCAAAACCCGATCCAATTAGTGATGGAGTGCACCACTTGTGTCCGTCCCTTGCCTCATGATATTAAGAATACACACAAAGTAGTATTGTGTCATCTTTGTTTTAGTATTCATTTCTTGATCTCTTTAACCTAGTTATAAATATGTGACTTTACTCAAATCACATTGTGCACATTATAACTTTGCTTCATCAAGGGGCCCACTAATATCATCACTCAATTAAGAGGGGCAATGATAGTCTTTTGACTAACTATCTTCTCCAACAAAAGTTGTACTTAACCAACCAATGCCTTTACACTACACTGATCGATAGTTCAAAACACTGATCTAATTAAGTATTCCTTAAGTGATTAAATATAAGTCTCATATCAAAGGACCAAAGACACAGTAAAATATTAATGACACAGAAACACATTTCTATAATATTTTACTTATTAGGTCTATTCAGTATACAAAAGTAATATTTTTCCTCTTTTGCATACCCGTGTTGTCACTCACTTGTAGAGCTACAATGATCTATGACCAACACGACAATCTTAACTCGGTAATTAATGTTCCATGTTAGTTACCATGATTGCGAATATCTTTTGTTTTATTGAAACCAATATCTTTTAGAGCTCTACGGTTAAGGACCAAGAGTCTCTTCCTTAACACTTCTAAAAGACGAATAACATAAACAAGGAACAAAATGATTTCTCATTCAATTCATAATAATTGACATTTAAAAGTAAAACTTTTAGAACACATTCCCTTCAATCTCCCACTTGTTATTAAAGTTTTCTTTCTCATACATACTGAATGCATAAAACAATAATAACTAGGGTAAACCCCATTACATATCAATCATTAAGCCAATCTACATGGTTTCTCAATCCCATGGACTCGAAATGCATTTCGCCCTTGGCTTGGGATAAGGGTTTTGTGAATGCATCAGCTGTGTTGCTGTTGGTGTCCACCCATAAAAGATTTATTTTGCCTTCGTCGATAAGGTCACGTGTCACGAAGTACTTACGATCCATGTATTTCACTTTATGGTTTGATCTAGGATCCTTGATTTGCGAGATAGATGCATTATTATCGCAAAATAGCTCAATAGGTCCCTCGCTCGTGGGAACTACTTCAAGCTCTTCAAGGAACTTTTTGATCCACACTCCTTCCTTGCTCGCTTCAGCGACAGCCATCACTTCAAGGAACTTCTTCTTATGAGCGCGGGGATCTACAGTGCACGAGCTCGAATTCCCGGTCGTAAACCTCCCACCCCTACCCTTCCGCATCATCCATCCGGCGGAAGTAGAACTACCCGCTCGACCACGTCCTCTGCTATACTCACCCTGCCTCTCCACCTCCGGGCGCTCTAACTCATACAGGTCATCATCGTCGCTCCCGTCGTCGGGACTGTCCACATGCTCATCATCGAAGGAATCATCATCATCCTCACGACGACGTAATGCCTCTCTCTCCCTCCTGACCGAAGTAGATATTCCCCGTCTACGTGGATGACGCGGTGCTGAATCATCCTCTAAAGAACGGAAGACGTGTAATGGTATCGACTTGCCTTTCCCTCCACTGTGACCCGATGACTATTAATTGAAATTTTAAATACAAATTTGTTAAACTAAATTATCATATTTATCACAATTGTTAAACTAAATCAAAATTTGTTAAACTAAATTATCACAATTGTTAAAACTAAATCAAAATTTGTTAAACTAAATTAAAACAATTGTTAAACTAAATCAAAAATTGTTAAAACTAAATATCACAAATTTGTTAAATTAAATTTTCAGATTTATCACAATTTATTTAAGTAATTATCAGATTAATAAATAAATAAAAAAATTGTGAAGGCGTCTGCGAGAGACGCCTCCCGCATGGTGGAGGCGTCTGTCGGAGACGCCTCCTCCTTAGGGGAGACGTCTTCCGAAGACGTCTCCTCCATCGGGGAGTCGTCTTCCGCAGACGTCTCCCGCTAATGGTCGACGGCCGAGGGAGACGGGGCGGGCGTCCGAGGAAGCCGCTCCCCCCAATCCGCCCCATGCGGGGGGCGTCTCCGTCGGACGCCGACCACTTTTTTTAATTTTTTTTTGAAAACAAATAAATAATGTAAGGTTACGGTATACGGGTACACCGGGAGAACTGCTGGCTGCTTGCCTGACCTCCGAGACATTCGTAATCTTCTGTAGTAGGTATAGGAAGAGAAAGTTTTGATAAAAGAGTGAAATTTTGAGATATATAAGCAAAAATAGGAGGAAGAACAATTTGGTAATTTCATTGGACGATTTAAGTATTTTTGGAGTGATGTTTAGCAATTCAAAATTTTTAATGGAGTAACGTACCGTGAAAAAGTAATAGTATCAATAAAATGTGTAATTTTTCAATTGCACAAGTAAAAATAACAGAAAATGAAATATAATATTTCATTCTTTGAGCAACAGATAAGGACCCCTCGCATTCGAACTTGTAACTTACCATTTTAAGTCATGACTCTGCTCTTCGTTTTTTTTTATTCACTTCACAAGTCGAGACTCCGGTCTTCCATATTCTTTTCCACTTCGTGATTTCGCACGAAGATCAATTTTAAGTCATCAGGCAAGCAGATATTTCAGGTAATTTTTTACGATCTGCTTCTACCATTTGGCAAGATCCATTGGTTACAAATGTAACATCTTAACTTCGATGGTGCTTAATTCACTTGGTACGACTTACTTCCAACTGTATACAAGCAGGTATTACGCAACCCTGTTCCGTCGATAACTGAACGTTTTACATTACATTACGCCCCTCAAGTCTCAAGCAAGAACAAAAGCCAGACAGCAGATCCAGGTAAGGTTCAACGGTTCAACCAGATAGTATTTTAACAAAACCCTTAAGAGGGCGAAGATGCAAGAAGATAGCATCGTAAAAGTACGCAGCACTACTAGAAAGAAACTCCAAATAAAAACACCTAGGACTCACGACCATACATAGACGCCGTCCTAAACAAAGCTCAAAAGAGCATAATTATTATTTCCGCAAATTACTAACTTGGAGCATACACCAAAATTTTATCCCTAGGCAGTAGACGGCTGCACTAACGTCAGCTCTCTAGTAAGGCTCAACTGGGGCCCTGAACTTGGCTCCCGCATAGACTGCAGCATCACCGAGCTCCTCCTCAATCCTAAGCAACTGCAGGCACCAAAAATGAACCGAAGCTAGATTACTCAAAATGCTGCAGTAGAAATCAAAAGGTTTTGTTAGCAAACTGCAGAACTAGAAGAGAATCTACATTACCTGGTTGTACTTGGCAAGACGCTCAGAGCGGCATGGAGCTCCAGTCTTGATCTGTCCCTGTTAATGTATAAAAATCGACAATTTAAAAAGACCATTGTATGTACATTCTTCCGCGATCACAAGGTTTGTCACCACAGAGAAGCATAGAAGTAAAACAGAGCAAGAAAGACGTTTGATTTACCGTAGACAAACCAACAGCCAAGTCAGCAATGAACGTGTCTTCAGTTTCACCACTGCAACAAGGAAACAGTGTGAGTTAGAAGAGGCACCAGACCCGATGATCAAAAGTTTTCAAAAAAAACGTAGGATTTATACCTTCGGTGGCTTGTCATCACACCCCAGCCAGCTTGCTTTGACATCCTCACAGCCTCAATACTCTCGGTCACAGAACCAATTTGGTTGACCTACAAAAAAATCCACCAACATAAGTACTACAATTTACTATTACAGACCAGCATCTGGTTAACCTAACTGCAATGGATGATCGTCAGAATCTTGTAATATTGTTCACCTTCAACAGAAGTGCGTTGCAAGTCTTCTCTGCAATAGCCTTTGCCACTCTCTGCATAAACAAGATATAAATCAACACCCATTCAATAAAATTTATGAATCAGTATGAAATAAGTTAAAACAGTCTACCGTGGGGTTGGTGACCAGAAGATCATCACCAACAATTTGAACCTGCACTCCAACCTCTGCTGTCATCTTAGCATAGTGGGTCCAATCATCCTGGTCAAATGGGTCCTCTATGGAGACAATTGGATACTCACTTGCGAAGGACTTGTACAGATCTTTCAATCTATCGCCTGAAATTTTCTGCGAGCCGTCATTATTCTCTACCTTGAAGTTAAGGTCGTATGTCTGATCCTTCTCACTGTAGAACTCTGATGCAGCAACATCCATGCCGATCACAACCTTGCCAGTGTACCCTGCTTTCTCAATGGCAGTTTTCAGAAGCTCAAGACCCTCCTTGTTTTCCTGAATGTTAGGGGCAAAGCCACCCTCATCTCCAACATTTGTGGCATCCTGGCCATACTTCTTCTTGATGACGCTCTTGAGGTGGTGGTAAACCTCAGCCCCCATTTTCATGGCTTCCTTGAATGTAGAGGCCCCAATAGGAAGAATCATGAACTCCTGCAATCCAACAATTTCTAAATTAGTCCATACGTCTTTGGTGGCATGTAACTATAACTAAACGACGTGATAATTACCTGCATAGCCAACTTGTTTCCTGCATGAGATCCACCGTTAATGACGTTAAAGGCAGGAACAGGCAGGACCAATTTCTTGTTTCCGGCTAGGTTGGCAATGTGCTGCACGAGGAAAGAAACCAACATTAGCCAAATTGATAAATATGTAGACTCCATAATTATCAAAAACAATAACCAAGCATACCTGGTAGAGTGGAATCTTCTGAACGGCTGCTCCTGCTTTACATACAGCAAGAGAAACAGCAAGAATGGCATTTGCTCCTAGCTGTAAATAAGACATAGAGAGAACCAAACAGTTATTAGAAGGAAACCCAGAAACGTTCGCAGTTACGTAAGCCATAACCCTTCCATCTAAAGATCAGCAGATTAGTACCTTTTGCTTGCACCAGCCCCATTCATTTTTGGTTCCATCAAGTTCATGAACCATGAAGTTATCAATCTCTGTTTGTTTCGTGGGATCCTACAATGAGAAGAAGAAAGGTGAGTAAGATCCTACTATATCATAATAATTCCATAAAAGCATGAACAGGTATGATCCACTTCGTACCTTTCCAATCAATGTTGGTGCAATGATGGAATTCACATTGTTGACAGCCTACAACACACACACAGAGAGAGAGAGAGAGAGCATATAAGCACAAAGCAGATTACTAGCAAACAAGAAAAAATGAGCACAACGCAAATAACATGACAAACAAGGAAAATTTCAGTCTTTGTTAGTACAGTGAGACCACCAAAGGTCCTAACATCTACCCAGATTATTGGCAGATGTCCAAATATTTTAGAGGAACACTACGAAAAAACTAAAAGAAAGGAACATTAGCAACCTTGGAGACACCCTTCCCAAGATAGTCGGATCCTCCATCCCTCAATTCCAAAGCCTCGTAGATACCTGAAATTGGAAGTGAAGGGTAAATACATAACAATCACTAGACAATATAAAAACAGACATGTAAATTAGGCATGCATGTGCAACAAAAAGTAAATTGGAATGTACATATTTTCCAATCTAAAATCCAAAATTTCAATTGTTCTTGACACAGTTAAAAATAAACCACAAGACAAGAACCCCGTATTCTTCTTCTAAAACAAGGATAGACACAACTCCGAAAAATCCATGATTTTCTAGATAAACGGATTTCCAACTGGAACAGATGATACGACTGATACGTAGATAAAGCTAGAACTATTTTTTCAATACGAATGAATTGCCCCATTTTTATGATTTTCAAATCAGACCGATTACTATGGTTATACACTCTTTTTAATTAGTAAGGTTATGATGGGATTTTAGGGACAAGATTCATCTTTGGGAGGATACCGATCCTTCGCGAGAGGATGGTTTTAAATCTAATCTTTCTTGGTCGGATTTAATCCTCGGATGCATAACATTTGTCTACCACAATATATCCCGAACAAAGTCCGAGTCAAGAAGAGAGTCTCCACGTAAAGTACCACCTCACTACAATATGGTAGTATTGACTCGGAAAATACTCGGGGTTCAAAAACTTGCACCTTACTCTAGACACACTAGATCCGTTTACAGAAGGCACTTATTTAGCATGTACAAACATAAAAACGGAACAAACTACATCCTCTGAGAAAGATGAGATTTGGTCATACCGGTCGAGGCACCACTGGGGACGGCAGCTCTGCAGTAGGATCCATCTGAGAGTGTCACATCGGTCTGGAACAAAGTTCAAAACTACAATTAGATATTCCAAGCAACACATACAATACAAATAATTATAATATAAGCACTAAACCGATTCGAACTCGGAAGTTTAACCAACATATGCGTAGACGACAGATCGAGGTACATTCTCACATCTCTAACTGAAAGATGCAAACAACCACAACCAAAACAGCTCGAAACCGATCCAAACCCGATGCTTAACCAAAATCACCACTAAAACAGTTCAAAAGGTGACAGATCGAGATCAAAGCACGAGTACTCCATAAACTAGTAGATCAGAACAACGGAAAGCGAAGATCGGAGGACGATCTATCATAAAATCCACGGATCGACCCGATCAAATCCGATCCGAACCAAAACCCCACGAAAACCCCCAGATAGGGAGCAAAACCAGCAAGTCAAGTCCAAAACCTCCAAATCCCCGATCCAAACGGAAAACGACGAAATCGCGATCGAAAGGCACAGATGGAGAGATGACCTCGACGGTGGGGTTGCCACGGCTGTCGAATATCTGCCTCGCCTTGATGCCGGTGATCGTGACGGGAGCCATCGGAAAGGAAGCGGTTTGGAGTGGGATTAAGTGGAGGCGAACGGACGAGGGTGGAATGGGGGAGGGGAGAAGATATTTATAGGAGAGGAGGGGAGATGGATTGGTTTATACCGTGGGAACGAAATCTGGGCCGTTGGATTGGGTTTGGGGAAGCGAGATCGCTGGTTTTGCACCTGGAACAGGTGGCGATGGTGTGTGTTGAGTGTTGACAAGGGAGTGGCGTGCGTCGTACGAGCATGTGTGTCTACTGTCTAGGCGTGGTGATCTACGAGAGGAATACACGTGGCTTGGACAGTTGGACGGTCATGTGTGTCTTCTAGGCGTACGAGCATGTGTGTCTTCCAGGCGTGGTGATGATCTACGAGAGAATACACGTGGCTTGGACAGTTGGACGGTCAGCAAATGGGATTTTTGCTCGGGTGCACTCCCAAATGAAGTTTTTGTTGTTCCTGATCACTTTAAACTCAATTCAAAGGGGTCGTATAGTAGCGACACACGTATATTTCGGTTGACCGTTCGTAAGATGGTAAAACGAAATGAAAGTCTGGAACATATTCAGACGTCAATTTCTAAGAGTCTATTGAATCCCAGGAAAAATCTGTGACCAAAACGGATTCCATCAGACCTAACATAAGGCTACTATATAACTTAATTTGTAATAGTATCTTTTTCATGTTTATACTTATATTATTAAGGATGGGAAGTGTAAGATATCTTCTTGGTGTCGTGTTTTACAGAGTGAAGTGGGCTTCAAACGGTAACAAAATTTCCAGTTAAGAAGATCTACCTAAGAAACATTTGAATATCACTAGAAATGTATAGTAAAATTTAAATGTACTCAATGGTGTTACGAGAAGGGACATCCTCTATCTTTTCCAATGTATTCTTCTTTTAAAATCAAAGTATCACTACTTGCGTAATTTCACTGCTTGTCTTGATTGCCAAATGCAGAGCGTTGGATGTTTTGTTATGTTTTTCCGCATCTCGACTAACCTTTTTAAGGTATTTACTCTCACGTAGCGCAATACATTCTCTTATTGTCATAAATTGAGGCGAGCTTTTGCAAGAACGTCAAAATAATCTTTACATAAACCTGACTTAAAAAGGACACGCTCAAAGATTGGGTATGACAAACATACATCTTTGCAATTGGGAGTAAAATGTAACACTGCAAGGTTTCTAATTTGTCTCAATGTTTTAATCTGCTTGGATTTGAATAATTAATAAAGATTGGACTGAATTGAATAAATGTGACTTTAAATCCTAATGTCCATTCTCAGTTCTGATTTTCAGTTTTTTCATCTATAACAAGAACCTCATGTAAATGTCATGAAGCAATTACCCACTAGAAAAGATACCGTTACAAATTAAATTGAATAACAACCTCACGTTCGGTCGACCAAATCCATTTCGGTCCACCGACAAATTCTTCTTGGGATTCAATGGACTCCTAGAAACGAACGTCTGAATCTGTATCAGGCATTCAAATACATTTCAGACTTCCATTTCGATTTACCGTATTGTGAACGAAGTGAAATATACGTAAGTAGCTCCTATATGGTTATGTTACGTGCGGTTAACATGGTTAAACACTGGATGTTTGTCATTAACAACGTCAGAAGATAACGAAAATCCGTTAACGGCGTTAGAGATGAAATGTACTAAAGCAAACAGTCATATTTACAAGTGTTATAATAAAAACTTCACATGAGCAAAAATCCAAGAAGTTTCTTTTGGAAGTGCATCTTCGCAAAAATCTATTTTGCGAATATATTCCCATGAATACATAAACATGTCATCCTGGACTAGCTAGTAGGCAAACCATCTCTACTTAAGGCTCCATTCGGTTGCATTCGAGCGGTTAGCGATTGTGAAACTTGTTACACTTCACAATGAACGCTAATACTCTCACTCATGTAGGTTTTTGGGGTTGATGGTGGCTTGGTGCGGTGAGGGCATGCTTGGAATAAGCAGCACGATCATATCGGAGTTGGGAGTGATGAGGGAGATTTTTATTGTTCCGCAAGGTAAGTGTTGGTTGGAGGTAAACTCTTTTTTCTCACTCCACCAGGGGCATTAACAACACCCATCACCAACAACCATGCACTTCCCCACCAATAACACGAATTTAACAGATTGTGGGGGTGGTGTTAAACGTCATGCAATTTAGTCATACAATGTAGTGAATCTGATATAAGTTGTGTTAAATATTATCATTGTATTTGTACATTTGAAAAATACATGTACTAATCTTAAATGTGATCTTTTTGAAATGTATATAAATCATAGAAATCTAATAACCAATAGTTGTTATGAAAAACTAAATTAATTTGAAAGCTTGTCATTGGAGGTCATTTGGCTCTTAAACAAACTAAATACGCATGCTTGTGGTTCTAAAGCTTTTTTTATCTTACTAGTAGAACCGTAAAGCTACAAATGGATATACCTTGGTGTATATTTGAAAATGGAACTTCGTTGTGAACGTGTCTTTGCACGTTCCAATCTTTATATATATATATATATATATATATATATATATATATATATATATATATATGAGGTGTGTTGAATGTTGATCGACATTTCACGTGCAACGTCGCGCATGCCGATGTACTACCACCTGAATGATCCTTCTCACCACCAAGATCCAATTTCTAGATAACATCAAAATATTCACTTATGATAATTCCAGATCTTAACCTATAAATAGTTGCACAGGCTCGTCTTGGGTGAAGACGGAATTTTTTTAACGTCTCGGAGTATTGAAAACATTGCAATTTTTTTTTGAAAGTTCTATGATATTACATTGAAGGAAGTGTACTTACTCCTATCAATAGTTAAAAATCATGAAGCCCTTCAACTCTTCAAGAAAATCATTTGCTTCAACGTCAAATCGACAAGCATCACGATAAATTAACATCACAATCGGGAAGGCAACGCATAGTATATCTAACAAACACGACGACACCAATCAAACTAAAATGTTCACTCAGAAGGGAATTTTTTTGAACATTTTAATCTGAAATCTTGTGTTTTTTAAAAAGCTATATTGATATTAGTTGGAAATTTTTAAGGGTGGGGGTGGGGAAACTGACAAGTAAGTGGCCAAGACGTATGCTAAAGGTCTGTCGAACAATGCCACCCGCGGTTCTAAATAATATTCATGGTGAAGCACTATGTCAAAATAACAGTTTTTTAACAACTAAACAAATTTAAAGTGAAGGCATCAATGATTTATGTTGTTTGATTGAAAGTTTAGCAGTTCAAAGGCACGTCCTTGCTAATAAGATACAGATATCTAGATGTAACTAACCTCAACTTTTAGCCAAGCCAAAGCAATTATGCATTTGACACGACAACAATTTTTTTTGAAAGGTTAAGATAAATACAATATTGATGAAAAATAAGATAATTACAGGATATAATCGATAATGTGATGTCGAACAAGAGGGCTCTAAGAGACAACAGTTAGAACTGAATCGCATTATCGTAGATACAATTGAAATAGTGAATAAATGTATAGGAGCCTGCAACGGAAAATGACTAAATGAGGAACCAATTTGGGGACGCCCGATGTATTAGAAAATAACACCTAAATTTTATAGCGTATATATGTAACTCAGAAGGATTATTCTTTCTTTCTTAGATTGGAATATGCGAATATTGGGTACCTTAGGCAAGAAAGTCGGTGTTTGAAAGGAATTGGAACACTAAAATTAGAAAGACATTCACGTGTCGTTGTTATTTTCCACTTTGTGGTTGGTTGGTGGTTCTTAAAAAATACATGAAATATGGCATCGACTTGTGCACTGTGACGTCTCTGCAAACAACGGAAGCATGCTTCTCTTCTTTCCGACATTACATCGCATGTTCCCGATGTTTTTTATTATTATTATTAGGAGGTCTTAACTACTAAACGTCGTCCCAAAACTACTTAAATCGCTCCTTCAAAATTACCAAATTTCTCTTAACAATATATTTAATACTCATATCGTCCCGTGTCTTTAAACAAGGTTTTTGACTCAGTTTTACAAACATTCCTAATACCAACATCACGAAAATGTCTGGCGAAACACCTAGATCAGGCGAAGTAACGGAGACGAATTTTTTTTTCCGACTCGTGCGTCTGGCTAAGACGCCTGCACCATCGTGGAGGCGTCTGGCTAAGACGCCTCCACCATGGTTGAGGCGTCTGGCTAAGACGCCTATACCATGGTGTAAGCGTCTGGCTAAGACGTCTCAACCATGGTGGAGGCGTCTTAACCAGACGCCGCCACGATGGTACAGACGTCTTAGCCAGACGTCCCGTTTTTTTTAATTTTTTTGTCAAATTAAAATTATACGGTGTGTTATCTCAAATTATTTGACGTTTCTTTGCAAGTTTTCGGTGGTAACCGGTCGGATTACAATGAGTTTTTTTGCAAGTGATGAAGATTCAAAAAAATTGCAGATCCAACATTTTTTAAGTTCCAAATCCCCCGGTGGTAAAACATCCTGACTTACAAATACCACCTCGACAGGTCGTTCAGGGGTCTCGCTCCCCGGTGAGCGAGCGGCATTCCACCTCGCCGGTGAGGTGGCGGGGTGGCAAGGGGCAGCGCCCCCTGAAATTTTTTGGATTTTGAAATTGTTGGATCTGTAAATTTTTGAATTTTCGGTGTACCGAAGAGGTATCGGTCATCAGAATATAGTAATTATTAACTTATTAAATAATTTAACAATTATCTAAATTTATAATCAATTATCTTTTTAAAAAAATAATAAAAAATTACGTGCGTCCGATGGAGCCGCCCCCACGTAGGACGCCTCTCCCATGGGGGAGGCGTCTTAAACAGACACATGTCCCATGGGCGGCGTGTCTGGGTAAAACGCCTCCCCGATGGGTAAGGCGTCTGGATAACACGCCGCTCCCATGGGGAAGGCGTCTTAGCCAGACGCCCCCTCCTACATGAGGGCGGCTCTGTCAGACGCCCGTAATTTTTTATTATTTTTTTATTAAAAAGATGTTAGATATTTTACCAGATTCGAGTACACTGGGGCGTCCGTTGGTTCATTACTGACTTCCAAAACATTATTTTTTATGATTATAAGAGGAATATGAAGAGAGATGTGTGATAAGAGGGTAAAATGTCGCGTTATAGCAGTAGAAATGAGAGAAGGGCAAAATGGTAATTCCAATGGGCAATTTAAGTAATTTTGGGGCGATGTTTAGCAATTCAGTTCTTTTTTTTAGGCTCCAACTATCCAATAAGATTCCAAAGAAATGACATCCAACACCCTTTCGTGCGGAAGAAGAAGCTCTGGCAGTCTGGCACCGAGAGTCAGCCTTTCCAAAGAATCGAACGAAGGTCGATTCGAAGGATGTTTTCGAAAGGATTTTTTCTTGAAAAAAAGAAAGAAAAACACTTTCAACATAATTTTTCTCTCCACCACGTCAACAAAAAAACACAATGTAACCCACCCTAACCTAATTACCTAACCCATTTGTCATTTCTTGAACTCAACCACACTTTCAACTATCTCTCTCATCTACCTCATTTTTATTATCTCATTTTCTATTCTATCACAAAAATACTCAAACTACTAAATAAATTATTTCTACGATAACTTAATTTAATTAAATTACGCTAATTGCCAAATAATTTTGAAACTTTAGATTTAATAATGATCAATCCAACAGGTCGATCGGGGTCTACTGTGTTTTTGGGATTTATTAGTAATTTTCTGCCGATTTTTTGGGTTACTAATGCGTTTTTGGGTGAACCTTAGTAAATTCATATGTTCTATTTTGTTGGGTAATTTTCCTTAATTATATACATTTACAATTATCTTACTAATTTTCTTTAATTAATTACATTTATTTTTACTAATTTTGATTAATTATTTACATTTATTTTACTAATTTTCATTAATTATCTTCGTTTATTTTAATTTTCAGAAATTATTTCTAATTATATAAAAACACATACATATCAATTTAATATTATTTAACAAATAAAAAAATTAGGCCAACCCAGGTCGAGGTCGTTAAGGGGCCTGCGTCGGGGTGTAAGCGGGGCGGGACTAGACGGATTTTTGGTCCACCGCTACCCGTCCCGCATAAGTTAAGCGGGTATGCGGGGCGGGTCAAAAATAAAAAAACCGCTACCCGCCCCGCTTAAGGTTGGACTAGGTGAGGCGGGACGGGTTATGCGGGTTTGGCGGGGTTTTTTAATTTTTTTTGATTACTCATTGTAATTTTTAGGAAATTGGATGTGTGTTGAGTGAAAAATTAGACATTTGGTTAGTATTGAATAATGATTGGTAAGGTGGGTTAATGGTTATGAGTAAAATTGAAACATTAAAATGATTTTGGTATATAAAAAATTAATAATATATTTGATTAGGCAGGTTGCGGGTTATGCGAGGCGGATTGCAAGACAACCACAACTCGCCCCGCTTATTAGGCGGGTTATGCAGGTGGCGGGTTAGCGAGTTGGCGGGTAACATTTTTTTATCCACTACCCGCATTAGGCGGGACGGGTTACGGGTAAAATATTACCCATTTACAACCCTAGGCCTAGGGTCGGGGGACCCCCTACCCGACCCCAAAAGACCATCCGTTAAGGATGGTCTAATAGCCTGTGGTTCATCTCTCGAAAGAGCTATACTTGAGAGGGTATCTTTACTTCCACTTTAAGATCAAAGGAAATGAAGTTCTCTTTGTATACCATTACTGAAAATGAACTAAAGTATCAAAATTAAACATAATAACACTGAATTTCTGAATTGTATGGTTGTGTAAACCAATCACCACCGTAGTGAAGACTGAAAACCTTAATTTTTAGAGTAGGTGTCAGATAATTGGCTCCGTCCAAGCTAACTCCATGCAATTTGACATCCATCTATAATACCACAAACGGATAAAATACCCATATCGAACATTGTTTTATCTTAGCAAGCGCCACATAGAAATACACAAAATAAACAAATGAACAAAATATTAATTGGAAAAAAAATATGAATTAGCTTACTTTCGTCAGGACAATAAGCCCAACGCGGCACAATACGAAATGTGATCAGAATGAAAATGCTTTCATGCATTCTGATCACAACATTTTGTACTAAATACTCCGTCCACGGAAAGGTCAAAGGTGCATCACATTAGCAATAATATAACATACTCATTCATGTATATTGATGGGGTGAGCAACTCAGCAAGCATTTAGCTTTAAGCCAACAAAAAAAAGCCCATAGGCTCTTGAGTTATGACTCATCATTACCTAATCTTCTAAACATGTTGTTGGTCAGTCTCCCTTCATTTAGTAGCCTAATCAGTGAACTACAATGGTGACTTAAAGCTCGAAATAAGCTAATGCCTGCGAACATAAATTTCATATGAACTGACGTTCTCATTTGAAAGTTTAATTTAAGTCAGCCGCCTAGTTTCTTACCAGAAGAAAAGGTTGAGCAGAACCTGGCATACAACAAAACTCGGATAGGTTGTTGATCTCAGCCGTGTGGATCGACCTCCCCATCTATAATGGCATGCCTCAACAACACAATCTCTTTCACCAGATTCCGGTAAGTGAATGGCCGGACAGCAGCCCTCAGGAACAATTCCGGAGGTATTCTGCTCGTCTTAACGCTCCTCTTCGGCCCCCGACGTTGCACCTTCTCCATCTCAACCTCATCTTTAATCAACATCGCCTCATCCTCCAAACCATCCACCTCCGGCTCAACCGCCATCTGCTTGCTTACTTCCTCCTCCTTAACCTTCCTCCTCCTTTTATCAGAAGCATCTACTCTCCTTTTAACGAAATTCTCCATCGCATCCGAATTCTTCAAAGCCTCATCCCACTGCTTCTCCCAGTACTCCTTACTCTCCTCCGACGAATCCTCGACCTCTGTCTCCTCTCCAACATCAACCACGACATTGTTCTCGTCCTCATCCTCGAATTCATCCTCCAAACCGCTCTCCTCGCCGCTCTCCCCCTCACCCTCCTCAAGCTCAACCCAATCCACAACCTCACCATCTCCCCCCTCCCCATCACTCTCATCCGGCGCATCGCATCCAAGCTCCATCTCCTCCAACTTCGCCTTCCACTCCTGCGTGTACGGATGCAGCAACTCCACCGGATGATTCTCGAGCAAAAACGCAAGACAAACCTTCTTCTCATCGTCCCCAAGCTTCTGATAAGCCCTCACAACATCATCCACAAACGCCTTCTGCCCGATCCTGACAATCTTACATAACCCGCCGAAGTAAGTACAAACATCAACAACCCTCCCACTCACATCCTTCACCTCAAACTCATAACTCTTTTCCGTTTCCGGATCGAGAAGCGGCCCGAGCGATCGAAAAAACGAATCTTGCGGCTCGAATCGGCATTGATAAACCGGGCGCTTAACGTAGACGATATCCGGGCGCACCCACGCGGCGCATTGAGTGATCAGCGCCCGGGCCTTGTTCCCCAACCGAGCCATGAGGGACCACTTGTCGAGCCTCTTCCGAGGTCCGGCCTCGAGCGCGACTTCGGCAGCGAGAGTCCACTGCTCCCAGGGGGTCTCGGTCGGGCCCCACTTGGGGTGCCGGACGAAGACCCAGTAGTGCCGGAGTCCTACGGACGGATCGAAGGTCTTGATCCGTTCCCCGAAGTCGTTGGCCATGTCGAACTTCTCGATCTTCTCCCACTCCTCGTGGTTCTCGACTTCCTGGATTAGAGTGACGCGGTCGTCGGAGAAACGGCCGCGGATGGGGCGACCGACGACGACACCGCGCCAGGAGTAGGGGCCGTAGTGGCCGTACTTGAAGAAGTCGTGGGGGTGGCGGAGGGAGGGGTCGGAGGGGTCGGTGAGGAAGCGGACGGAGCGGTCGTAGCCGAGGCCGATCATGTTGAGTTCTTCTTCCGTGAAGTGGTCGGGGTGGTTGCGGGAGGTGGGGTTGGAGTGGCGGAAGAAGCGGTTCTCGGCGAGACGGCGGCTGCGTTTGCGGGCGTTTTGCTTGGCCTCGCGGCGGAGAGAGGAGTTGCCCTCCAGACGGCCCGGAGGGGGTTTGGGCTTCTTACGGCCTGCGAGGGCGAGGATGGGGAAGTGGAGTGGGAGGGACGGTGGAGATTTGGAGGGGCTTTGGGGGATTCGGAGGGAGTAGTGGTGGGTGGAGGAGAGGAAGGAGGCGTTCATGATTGGAGACCAGGCCAGACTGTGGGAAGGAAGGTAAGGGACTAATAAGGGGGTTTTGGGTTTTGGATAACCCCAAACTAGCAACGTGACAATAAGTCGGTGGAAATTGTCATATGTGACCATAAAAATGAAATTTTAATTGATCTTAAGCTTAAGTGTAATCCGCATAATCCAACTGTTTTCAGTAGCTTCTGTCCAAGGATCTCACCCCAACCGTTTGAATGTTCGGATGGAGCTTCCGTTCCGTCGGTTTGTTGCGGTGGAATGACGAAAATGGCATTGTCTTCACAAATAAACAACAATCACAATTTTACGTTATCTCCACTCGACAACCACGATATGGTGGTCAGAAGTTCATGGGCCGACGAACATTTTTGTGGATTTTATTGTTATTTGTTATTGGAATAAGATGAGATTATGTTTGAAATTGTTTGTTTCGAGGATGAATTTTGAGTTCTCAATTGATTTTGGAGGCATGAATTCTAGGTTCAACTTTTGAATAGGAAAGTGAAATCTTCATGGAAGTCAACCCTCCATGACCATCAAGGACAATTGTCACACTAAATCTGACTAGGATCCGCCCCTCTTAGTCGTTGACAATCTCCAAAACAACATGAAGATCGACAATCTCCATAACAACATGTAGATCGTCGTCTACTGCAGATCGTTCCCTCAAATTCCGGAGCAAAAATATCGTATTTTTTCCAACATGAGCACCTCCAGGAAGATCCTAGGTGGTGAAGAGCAAGAGCTAGGTGACATCCAATCGATGCCTAGGTATATTATAATACATTCAAATTACAGAGGTGGATTAATTATTTTTAAAATTAACTATTTAGGTTTTTGTCAATTTACTTGTAATGGCGTCAGGACCGGAGACCTGGAAAAGAAAGCCCAAATGGTATACAAAACTGAGAAACAAGCAAAACAGCTTTCTTTGAGAGGCCAGCTAAATTTAAGCAAATTGATCGCTATGTTACAGTGCCAACGTCTCAGGCTCTCAGACGAGTAATGTGCCGTGGAAATATTAACACTTCACACTCCTTGATTATATCATGCGATGATATTTTTGTATTCTGTCGGAACCCCTTGAGCTAGTTGCTGTTAAGGTTTATGCAATATAAACTCGTCCGTGATCAAAGGTTGTCTCACAAGACAACCATGACTGCACTCTTCCAAAACGCTAAAAAAAATAACAATGAAAGCAACTGCTGAAATCTTATAGATTTTCGGCAAAAGAATGCAGATAGGAATTTTCATTATTTATTTTATTTAAACATAAGCACACCCAAATATCAGCATTTCTATCCGGTCGAAGAAGAAGAAATGGGTGGCAGTGTGAAAGCTGCTACTCCATTTCTTAACTTCAACATTATTCGGAATAACTAGAAATGTAGATTTCGAGGTACAGACCAGAGAAATTATCATTTGATGTAGTACTGCAATTAAGTTCAGTGCAGCAAAGACAGAAGCCTAAAATTATAACTTGTCACTAATATGCACAACCACCATCTCTGCTTGTTACCACCATTACCAGCACATGAAGTTCGCTGCGATGGTCTACAATTCCATCACAATACACTCTGCTGATATATGTTTGCACAATGATCAAGTAAGAAACACAAGTACTAGATAAAAAATAGAGGTGACTAAATTAATTTATCAAGCGAAAATAAAATTTATCCAACGCCCAATTGAGAGTATACCTGAGCCTCGCACAAGCAACAACACAAATCAGATGGGATCACTCAGCAACCTGTACATCAGGGAGCATATTATCAGCGGCAAGTCAGAATTTTAAATTTGGAGTGTAGACCTCCAGTGTTTTGTTCCATTTACATATCAAATCACATTCAAAAAGTCATACAAAACGACCAATTGGAAACCGGTATCACGTAGTAACTCTTACACCAATAGAAATGTTCTTCAATGAAGGGCTTCAGGCTCCATGTTCAAACTTAAAACTCGATACTTGGGAAAATATCATGGGCACCAAAGTTAAATTCGACTACATGCAAGTGCTTAATCTAAATTATCCAAAACAAACTTCAAAGTCATAACATCCACAAAACAATCAACACCAACACTGTTTATAACATCTATTTAGTTTTATGATTCAACATCCTCCTGATGTTCTAGCCCATTAAAAAGTTTAATGACTAGAGTTATCAGCAACAAGTCAAAGAGGTTCCCTGGATTGACATGTTATCCCTATACCATCGCCCAACTTGCAGGGAGCTGAAAACCAACTTCGAATACTTAAAAGATGTCAGGGCAATCAATAGGATAAAGGTCTCCACCCTCACTTGTCAACTTCTAACACCACTGCTGCAAGTTTCCTCTTTCAGACAGGTAAACCACCCTTGGCTCTTAACTTCTTGAATTAGACTATCTTGCCTTGTAAGGGATCCATGAAAACTTTTTTTGGTCAATTTAAGTATACAACTAGACTATCTTGCCTGCTAGGAGTAAGAGAACGCCAGCGCATTGCTGCCAGACGAATATAATTATTGTGCTGCAAAATGTCCTTTGATGCATTGTTGAAAAAATACCGAGATCTCTAATGTCTACTTATACATGTCAACTAACCATTTTTTTGCTTCACAATTATACCCACGAAATCACTAATAAATACCTGACCAGGAATGCCAATGCACTAGCAAATACTAGATAATTATGGCAACTAAAGCGACAACTGATAATTATCTCCTGATTGCTTACTCTAAATTTTACCTGGTTAAGTGGATTATCTGGGGATTTCTTCCACAATTTCCACACCATATCTCTGTACTGGTTCAGAGTCAAACCAGGCTTCTCCTCCTTCAGTTTGGGAAGCTCAGTTTCTTCAAAAGACTACGAATCAAGGATTAAAAATGTTTACAAGTGAGTAGAGTAATTCATAACAAAAAAATGCACGTTGAAACGTCACAAAGGGAGAGTACTTCACTAATAAATGTAAAGAAAAGTTGTCATTCTTACTGATATGTGATTTCCCATGCTGAAACCAAACTATCTAGTGTACCATATTTTAACAGGCCTTGCAGTTAATTATAGAAAGATTTGGAAGCAAGAACCTTATTCTACACTATCGATGATCATGAGCCTTGGTTTGATTTGGGAAAATAGTATGCATCTGCACCTGAAATCATGGGAAGCCATAATTTGTCTTTTCACTATCCTTGCTCCAGTACCTTTATACTAATTTGTGATGAGTGTAAGGGAATAGCTTTCCAGCAAAACTAACGTGGACACCAACCTTACGATAAAACCATAGAAATATCGTAGAAAAGGGCCAGGCCATGAGCCCACATATACAAGATGTTGGCTTCCCTAGTTCAATCTTAAGGACAGAAGGTAATTTGGGAGTCTAATTATATTCCGAAGGCTTATCTTTTCACCTTGTGAATATCAAGCAAGGAAATTTCACAAGTCCTAAACTTGCAACCTCGAATCTACTTTCTCATGGAACTAAGCCATCAATTAAAATCAGAAAAAACTTGATCGAACCAATTCGAGAACTACGAACACCTCTCAGCAACATGAACCCTAACTAATCTAATGAACCTCCATAGTTAACATCTACACATCCAACCTTTCTACCATAAGACAACAATCAATCAATCAATCAATAAAAAACAATAAACAGAATTCCAATTACCTTAAAGGATGCCTTGAGCCTCCTCTCGGGGTGCCGATCAGGCGGCAACCCGGTCTCCCCGATGGCTATCTTGGCGATCGCCTCCTCCACCGACCTGGCCTCAATAACATTCTCATCTCGATTGGTATTACTCACAAGCACCATCCTCTCATACTCCTCCTCCTCGGCCGTCCGACTCTGCTTTTTCTTCTCCGTCTCGGTCTTCCTCTCCAACCTGACCCTCTCCTCCTCCTTCCTCTTCTCCAGCTCCGCGCTGGTGACCTTGGGGACGGGGATCGAGACCCTGCTGGCCTTCTTGTCGGGCTTCTTCGCGGCCTTCTCGAGCTCGATCTGCTCCTGCGCGGCGAGGACGCGGTTCTCGGCCTTGCGGGCGGCGGCCTCGGCGCGCTTGGCGGCTTCCTCCTCGCGTTTCTTGGCGGCGCGGGACTTGGCACCCTCGGCTTCCTTCCAGTGCTGGTCCTCCTTCTCCCGGGCCTCCCGGGCCTTCCGGTCGGCTTCGGTGGTGGAGCGGCGCTCGCGTGCTGCCTCCGCCTTCGAGTTCACGCCCATCTTCTTCGGCATTGGGAATTGGGGTTTGTTGCGTTCATACGAGAAGATGAGACCGCTGGCTTGATGCTTCGGAACCGACTTCTGGTGGGGGTAAGGGTGGAGTCCTGGTTTAACCGGAATATATATATACAGAAATATTACGATGAGACCGGGTCTTATTCTAAAAAAATGAGACTCCATATTTTCCGCCCTTAGATCTAGATCCAACGGTTGGTTTATCTAGCATTCAATTTATACAACCAAAGGATAATATGGTAATCTCCATCTCAAGGATGACAACATCTCCCTCGACAACTCTTTCCGTCCCCTCGCCTTCGATCCATTCCTACACACTTCACCAACACATCGCCTCCCTTCTCAACCTTCCTCCTCCTCATCCTCCGCTGAACCCATCCCGCCTCTGCAGCAGCCCAATCGTTGCTCCACCTGTCAGAAGAAGGTGGGGTTTATCGGCTTCAGCTGCCGCTGTTGGGAAACCTTCTGTG
Organism: Triglochin maritima; assembly: GCA_963682175.1. NCBI lineage: Eukaryota > Viridiplantae > Streptophyta > Magnoliopsida > Alismatales > Juncaginaceae > Triglochin > Triglochin maritima. The sequence goes on from OY821775.1 coordinate 6,596,037, forward strand.
GGACCCACTGCTAAGCACCACCGCTGCGACTTCGACTTCAAGATGGAAGGGACTTCAAGATGTATTAATTAATCGTGGCTATGATGCAGAAGTCATAGAAGATCATTAATCGTGGCTATGGCAATATCTATCACCCCCAACTCCCACCATGGATCAAGAAGTTAGCAATCTGGTTGGGGACGGGAAATCAAAGGTTGATCACCATACATCAGAACCCCCATAAGATCAAACCAGTCTCTGAAGTGAAAAAAATACTAGTTGTAGTTATAAGAATAGGTAGCATGAGCAACATGAAAACTACCTTACAATATCAAAAGTAGTTAAAAATTTATTTTCTTCACACAAAAAAGCAGCAACGGCAGCTAGTAAATTAGTCGTCCCAAGTAAACTACCAAACAAAGGAGGATCTAAAAGTACAAACTTCGTCACACCTTACAAATTCAAAATTTGTACTGAATCATGATCATTAAGATGGAAACAACAGATCTATCATGATTAAGAAAAGGTTGTAAGACTAGCAAATCAACAAAAGTAAACAAGCAATTGAAGGGAGATTAAGAATCATACACTTCCTTCTGCGCTATGACTTCAGCAGGGATTAACGATCTTATGGCAATTTCACGAATTCACGATTAATGATCTTCTATGACCTCAACAGACAACAGGGGTTTACAATGACTTGTGTTGTTTCTATGATGCAGAACAGAAATCACAAAAATAGAAATGGTTGAAGGTCTTGCTGTTAAGACTAATGTTCTATTTTGGACTAATGTATATTTTGGACTTATGTATATTCAAACGAGCTTCTTTTGAAGTTTTTCCCAATGTGGAAGTTAGTAAGCTTTTACTCTGCTGCTGTTGGTTTACTCTTTCGAAGTTAGTGATGGTTGTTTATGAATATAATTATGTGCTATTTTGTTTTTGACAATAATAAAGCATAATGGACGACTTCAATTCTTACACATTTAATAACTTATGTTCAGTGCACATCATTTTTGTCCACTTCATTTGTATCTTTTTTCATTTCTCTTTTTAGTATATATATATATGATTATCAAATATTTATTTTCCCATTTATCTTACACTTCTCGTCTGATGTATTTTTTGAACTAGGAATTCTTGAGTCTTTGAGCACAATGAGCAGTTTGATATAGAATTTAGGCACTCGCGGACTTCATAAGGTGTAAATCAGATTCTTTGATCCTACTGAAACTTGTGCATTCCGTATAACATATTATTTCTACTCTAAATTTGAAATGTGCTTCTATTATTATTGTTTTATTAACATGTTCTACACCTACAGTTATTCTGTAGGATCGGCTAGATACAATTGTTTAGATTTATGTGGACATGCCTAACGCATTTTAGTTTCACTTAAATGGAGAAGTCGTGTGATTTTGATGTTTGGGTTGGGTGTCATTCCCTATAGGAAAGAGAGGGGGGAAAAGAGAAGTTGGAGATAGAAATGACATGGAACACTCTACAAAACTGCATCACTTTCTTAAATAAAACTTCCATTGAATACACATCTACATGCGTTCCATACACAATAGTATATGTTTCATACACAAATATATCATTTCAATACACAATAGTATCATTTTATTACACAAGTTCAGACCCTAGTGTGTATTCCTGACACATTTCTATATTCAGACGCTAGTGTATATTCCCTATTGCTCCAAATTGTTTATTCCGAGTTTGTGATATATGCCAATTTTAATTCAACTCAAACTCCTATAATCACAAGAAAAGAAAACAAAAGAAAATCCATAATCCACAACAAGTCTGTCAAGCAATCTGTCACATAGGACTAAATTACTATATTAGGGGATGATTATGTGAGAGAAATGTGTAGATAATGATACTTCTTAAAATGTGATCTTTTGTTTTAGATATATGATGAATAGCATTATATGAAATGAATTCATATCATATAAATAAATTTCTCTTCCCATGTTATGGTACTTCTTAGTTATTATGTTGGGTTGTTTATTTATATTGGACTATGTAGGTTCAATACTCAACATTATAAGTTTAATGCATAACTATATCATTTTAGTACATAATTTTATCATTTTATTACACAAGTTCAAGAATTCTTTAATTTATATAAATCATCATTAAAATACACAATTGCATTATAAGTTGAATATAATGTTGTGTTGTTTAATATGGTTTGGTTTGTCTATTGCATATTTTGGTTAGAGAACATTTTGGAAAAATTATTATTAAAATACACAATTGCATTATAAGTTTAATATACACAACTCTAAAAGTTTAATATACAACTGCATCATTACAATACACAACCGCGTCACTTTCGTTAATAAAGCTTCCAGTGAATACACATCTATATGTGTTCGATACACAACAGTATATGTATAATTCAGTTGGTTGTCGTCGGAGAGGAAGAAGTAAGCAACATATGATTCTAAAAGAGATACGTACATAAACATGAATTGTTGATCATTGTGAAGGAAATGAAGTAGATGGAGGGTTTATGTTGTTGTACATGGTATGAGAGTTAAGACATTGATTGGTGTTGGGGAGAGAGTGTTTGATTTTGTATATTTTTGTGACCAGACATATAGATGATTAATTGAAATCAATTTAGGAAGCTTGTGGACATCCCCTCTTAAGCCTACCATAAATGCTAACAGGCTCACATAAGACTAAATTACTATAATATGATATATATTTATATTGGAAAGAGAGATGTTGGATATAGAAATGACATAGAACACTGTACAAAACTACATCACTTTCTTAAATCTCTACAAAACTACATCACTTTCTTAAATAAAACTTATAGTGAATACACATCTATATGCGTTAAATACACAATAGTATATGTTTAATACACCAATATATCATTTCAATACACAATAATATCATTTTATTACACAAGTTCAACAACTTCACAAAAACTCATTCACAAGATCTGTCAAGCAACAAAAACATTTTTGAAAATCTCTCAAGCAATATGTAATTATCAAACCATACAAGTCTACACATATAAGGAATTTCTAAGTAAGGAAAATATCATATGGAACCATATTACACATTCATTAATAAAAAAAACCCACGAATGAAGAATGACAATCACTTTCAACACAATGACTTCCATAAATCGTCATCCAACAAATCAGATTCATATAAGAATCTAAAATACATAGGATTGTCGATCCTCCAAAACTCAACTTTCAAACACAACCACACACAAATTACTCATTGCTAGTCAATTCCCTAAGCCTTACAATGCATCTCATATCAAAATTTGTAATTTTATTATCATACATGCTACCAACTCAATGATCACATCACAAATTTGGTTATTGAGTCAATATTTAAAAAACAAGACTCTGAGCACTACAATCTCCTCCCAACTAAAACTAAAAATACATCCAACCAAAAGTATCCAACATACTCATTTCTTCAACTAAAACTAAAAATTGTACCTTTAAACTCAAACTCGCACCTCAAGACCTTTCCCATCAGTACCATACCATGTTGTTGTATATGATATGGGAGTTAAGGCATTGATTTGTGTTGGGGAGAGTGGAAATTTTGATTTTGTATATTTTTGTGATCAGACATATAAATGATTAATTGAAGTCAACTTAGGAAACTTGTGGACATTCCCACTTAAGTCTACCATATATGCTAACGGACTCACATGAGACTAAATTATTATAATAGGACATATTTTTCTATAGGAAAGAGAGAAAAATGAAAGAGAGATGTTCGAGATAGAAATAACATGAAGCACTCTAAAAAATTGCATCACTTTCTTAAATAAAACTTCTAATGAATACACATCTATATGCGTTCAATACAGAACAGTATATGTTTAATACACCAATATTTCATTACAATACACAACGGTATCATTTTATTACACAAGTTCTCTGGAACGTATAACCGGATCTGAACACTACACCTAACAGAAATAAGTAGTAGAAAAATGATATTTTGCAGAATCATGCAAGTTCAATTCAACCCCATTTTGAGCAGACAAAAGAGAAAATAAATAGAAGCTCAATCAAATCCTTCAAATGCAACCAAAACCTCGAGAAATCTCGCGAAACTTACAACGAATACATGACTCGAAAAAATATTATTTTGAAACACTAAACCAAAATTCCAGCAAAATTTTCCAATTTAACCTCATTTCCAGCAGACACAAGATCTAAGCACCGCAACATCCAAACACACCACGCCAAAATCAAAACAAACTTCACAAATCCGACCTACTCGACTACTACCTAAACACCAAATAACTCAACAAACCACGCATAAATCTCGTACGAATCTCCAAATCCAAACTTGATTAACTCCCTCATGGTTGTCAATGGTTTGGTGAGATGGGGAAGGAGGGGAGGAGAGTGGAGGTCGATCTTCTATCGTCTTTTGGAAGATTGCTGGAGGGGAGGAAGGAGGATGGGATGAGTGTGATTGGGAAGGAACGAAAGAGGGAGGAAAAAAGGAGACGTGATGGGTGCGTATGGGAAGGAATGAGGGGAGGTAAAAGAAGGATGTGGTGATTACGAAACTACTCTTTTTCTTTTTCACCGTTAGATTAGATCTTGATGGTGTATGTTTGGGGTCTCATTATATTAAATTGAGACCTAGTATCATTCTAATATCACCTTATATATATATATTCTCTAGTAAGTCTATGACTTAATTTTTCTAAATTAAGCCCCACAATATCCACCACTTATTTTTCAAATTGTAAGGTAGATTAAGAAAAAAACGGTTATGCTAATGAATGGTGAGATTAACTGTAAATAAGATCTAATGATGAGATTGTAGGAGACTTAAACTAAATTTGATGAGCTCTGAACTTACTAGAGTTTGACTATATATATATATATATATATATATATATATATATAAGAAATTTTGTAGAATTTTCAAAGTGGAAAATTACGTTGTAGTATTTTTATAAGTGAGTTGGAATTTGTAAAGATGGTAAAAATATTAATTGAGAATTTGTTAATTTAATTTAAATTGGAGTCTAATCAACTGTCTTTTTATTTGTATACGAAAGAATCAAGAATGGGCGAAACCCAAAGAGGTCAAAAATACAATGGTCGAAATCACATAATATTTTCAAAATGTAAGCCTAATTCCAAAGTTGACGGATCAAAATCGTGAAGGATAAAAAACCCAACGGGACTCTTAACACTGTGGCCCCGCACTGCACATGGGACGAGTTAAACTTGTCAATTCATGATCCGTCTTGTCTTGTTTATGATGGGTAGCATTCGAAGATTTTAACATAGATCGAGGGTGTGTTTGCGTTGCATGAGTTTTCAAGAAGGGTCGAAACCTCAAAACCCATTTGTCATCCAAAATAAACTGTTCTAGATGTTGGATTTTGAGTCTTCAGTTGTCATTTTAGCTTGTAATTTGTGTTTTGCAAAACACCAATCAGCACCAGTGTTTTGTGAAACGCAAAAATCATTCAATAATAGCCCTAACTAACTTCCTTGTTTATATTTTCCAACACTTTGAGTTTAGATATTTGAGTTTTAAATTTTCATAAAAGCTTTTATCAAAACTCAATATTTTTCAAAACTCAAAATCCAAATAAGTATGAGATTTGAGATTTGCAATTAACCACAAAACACTAAGGATTCAGCTTGTCGTGTAAGATCAATACATCGATCAAGAATCAAAGAATGACTAATTGAAAGGTATCGATGAAATTTAGATCCATTTAAAAGATGCAAAACAAAGTCTTCCGACAAATATGATATTAAAATCGCTTTTCCAAAAAAATAATAATAAATAAACCATTTACAAGATACAAATGAAGCTTCTCCGACGAAAATTAATAGATATTAGTAGATAAAATAACTCCTAATCGACCGAGGTACTCCCTTACGGCAATATATTATTACTCTATGAGTCTATGTTGCGATTTCGTAATAGACATGTGAGTTATCTTATATTGAATGCACATTAGGATGATATCTTGAAAATTAACTTTGCCTCTAAAATCGAAGTTGGATTAACACAATTGACTTTTTAGTTTAGTATTAAAGTCAATAAAACAAAGATTACATTAATACACTCGACCGTATTTGGTTTGTCATTAGTTGAATGCAAACAAAGAAGCAAACTCTTAATGTTACATCCTAATCCTTTGCTAATTGGGTTTATTGTGATTAGGTGGAGGATTAGGGGAGGAGGAGATGGAGGGCTGAGATGGATGGGAGGAGTTGTGATGGATGGTGGAGATTGAGGAGGTGGAGTATATAAAGTTGGATCTCTCTCCTCTCACTCTCACTTGTCTCTCACTCTCTCTCACTCGTTTCTCTCTCAAGTCTCTCTCCCTCCCGCGTGATTGGCAGCTCTCTGAGGTGAGGAGGAGCTCGAGGTTCGCCGGATCGTGTGATTCGAGGCTCGCCGGATCGTGTGGCCGGAGGAAAAGGATCGGGTTCGGGTTTTCGCCGGAGAAGAGGAGTTTTGCGAGGAAGCGCTCGCCGGGATTCTTCAAAGGCTTCTTCAAGCCTTAAGGTATGTCAAGCTTTAGTGTAGACCTCCTTTTAGCCTTTGCGAGGGTTGGAGTGGCCGACGGCCGGAAGGCTCGTCGAGAACCTTGCAGCAGCATTTCTGCTCTGCAACGGTCGACCGGCGGGATGGCGCGGTCGACCGGTCGTAGTGTATTTTGGGCAGAAAACCCTTGCACCGGTCGAACGATACTCTTCGAGTGGTCGACCGGTGGTGCGTTTTACCAGGGGAAGAAGGCTCTGTGTGTTTTCGGTCGAACGGGTCCCCTTTGCCGGTCGACCGAAAAGCACTGTTGTAGGTCGGTTGGGGGCGTTGACCATCTAAACGGTCGACCGCTCATTGACTTCGTCCGACCGGAGTTTAAGTTAACTTATTGGCCGGTCGACCAGGAGTGTGGTTTCGGTCGACCGTGTAGTGCGGTTTTGTTGGGATATTTCCCTGGTTGTTTTCGGTCGACCGTGACCTGAGGGTCGTTCGACCGTTGGTGCTTTTGAGCGAGAGAGGATTTTTCCCTGTTGGTTTTCGGTCGACCGTGATTTGAGAGTCGTTCGACCGGTTGGACGTTATTTCGGTTATTCTGAGGAATAGTTGTGGTGTTCGGTCGACCGGTTGTGGCTCTACGGAGCGTTGGCCGAGACTCTGACCGGCGGTGCCTTGTGTGCACGTGTTGTGGCTCTACGGAGCGTTGGCCGAGACTCTGACCGGCGGTGCCTTGTGTGCACGTGTTGTGGCTCTACGGAGCGTTGGTCGAGACTCTGACTGGCGGTGCCTTGTGTGCACGTTATTTTTGTGGCTCTGAGGAGCGGGTGCCTGGTGTGCACGAGAGATTGTTATGTTTTACTGCATTTCATTTCATGTTTCATTTCACATATTATGTTCATATTTTAGGGATTTGGTATACGGGGTTTCCCACGGGAAACTCAGGCATATTCATGTTTTATGTCAGGTCGTACGCGTCATTAGGAGGTGGTGACTGCGGACAGGAACACCCAGACCAGATCATGTCTCCTTTTGTTCTTCGAGGTGGATGATTTTCCCTTGTACATGCGTTGTGTATGTTTTGTGTTGGGTTGTAATCATCCTTGACTGTTGTATCGTACATATCATATTATATTATATATGTACTCGTGATTTGGTGACGACCCCAGTGTTAATTCTTTATCTGTTTAAAGTTTTAATTTTTTCCACTGTTTTGGGGCATTACACTTAAAGACACACAAACACCCTTATTTATATTTGAGCAGAAGCCAGGAAGTCAAGGCAGTTCGGAAGTTTAGTTTCTTCTAGAATGTGATTTGTGGTAGGTGGATGCACCGATTAAACATAGACATATTGCCCCACCACCAAATCGATTCAATAAGAAGTTCGAATAAAACGCTTATTGACAAATTGGCATTACATCTCATGATCTCAATGGGAAATCAATAAGCAAGACATAATTTGTTGAGATGTTTATTGAAGCATCAAAGAAATGAATCTAACAATGGAGATTGCAAACAACAAGCTCATATCTTTCATATGAGATTGGCTTCACAGACTACTTCATGCATCTCAATCAATGCACACTGGAACTCCAAAAATAATCCATAGATATCTGCCTCCTATGCGATATGAACTTTGCAGTGAGGAACCTTCGGACCCTCAGCCGCCTACCCAAGTGATCCCCAGCATTTTAATCATAAAGGCATACCGATCGACAACTTCATCAATCTGCTAGGGACATCACAGAACCAAACCTGTTACATTGACTGTCCTTGAAAGAAACAATGTAGGATGCACAACACTAACCATTCGTTGTGTAGATGAGCTTCCTCCGTGCCCGGAATCCATTATGATTCGGCCAATGATCGGATTAGTCTGTGGACTGTTCTCTAAGCTTGTGCAGAGGTTGTATTGCATCGTCTGGTGTAGCATTCAGAAAAATATGGAACTATATTATCTGAGTAAGAATTGTTAAGTGGTAAAACGCACGGGAAGAACTCAAAAGCGGTTTATGTTCGCACCGTAAAAGGGTTATCTGTTCAAAAATGATATCATGGAAGTCGAAAGTGAACATGACTTACTGCTAAAAGTTTGAAGGTGTGCAACGGTGCCACACGATCGTCGTGATCACCTGTGACAAGCATGGTAGGAGGGTACTGACAAGTATAATTAGATTGCTGCTCCCACGGTCTTTTTACATTGTGAAGAGGTGAATACCTGGATGGTAATTAGAAACAAATGAAAGTGATTTAACAGAGCTGAAACAGCAAACATTTATTTGGAATTTCAGACCATTTAGAAAGCAACATGCTTTTCACTTTTTATAGTTTGAGCTTGTTGGATGTGATAAAACAAATGTTCATAACTGTCTAGTTCAAAATCTTAGGTGAAGTTTATTGTGGGGTTCCTAAACGGACAAGAAAAAACATCAACATGCGTACTTGATAAGCCACTGGAATTCTTCCTCCTTATTTGAACATCCATAATCACTAGTCCAGGCATGACCTGCCCAATTCAGATACACATAAAAACCTTTGAGTCTTACAATTAAATTTAAAATATCAGTGAAGAAGGCAACTGATAGCATTTATATCGCATAGTGATTAACAACTGCACCTATAGTAAATTTGTGAAATCTTAGCATGTCCATAACTCCAAAACGTGCAATAGCACAGCCAAAAAGATCCGGTCTCTGTTGCAAAAAGAATTTTAAAAAAGACGGACATAAGTTTTACTTATAGCCAACTTACGCTGGCCGAGAAACTCAAATGCTAACCTGATTTATGCAGGCTGCAACTAGAAGTCCGCCATTGCTCGCACCCTCAATGCACAATCTCTTTCTACTGGTGTAGCCTGAAGACACGAGAAACTCAGCGGCAGCAATGAAGTCATCGAAACAATTTTGTTTTTGCGAAAGTGAGCCTGCTTTGTGCCACTCCTCTCCATATTCGCCACCACCACGAATATTTGCTATGCAGAAGACAACACCTAAACGCATAGTAAGAACAACTTGACTTACACTGAATGAGGGTCTAACACTTATGTTGAATCCTCCATAACCATACAAAACAGCTGGATGTGATCCATCTAAACATATATTCTTCTTACAGATAACAAACAGCGGAATGTTGGTACCATCCTTACTGGAAACAAAAACCTGACATTTTTTATCCAATAAAAAGACAAATAGAAGTCAGTGAGAGATGAAGAGATAATTTCAATTATAAATGATATTGAAGTTTGGATCTCCATCTCAGAACTACTTGGTGTTAGAGGAAAAACAAGAATATGATTAAGTATGAGTATTTTTGTCAATCATACAACAAAAGTATAAAACCAATTTCTTGACATTTCAATTAACTAACGAGCCATGAAGAGAAGATTATAAAATTATAACTGTTTAGAAGATTACCTGCTTGACATCCAAATCTTGTTCATGGAACCCTGCAACAGTGGTTTCCCTGAATTTGTCCAACTTTGGAATTTCAGTTTCTAAATTGCATTTGTAAATGATTCCCGGGGTATGGAAGCTAGTGAAGTGAACAAAAACCTCACTATCTTCACGGTTTCCGGTGATCTTAGAGACTGATCCGAGATCCATTGGCAGTTGGTGCAACAATTCCCCACTTTTCAAGTCCCTCAACTGCAAAATATTCCTAACGTCGCTCAAATAAAGAACCAATAGCTGGTTCTTATTAACAGCATGGGCTGATTGCAGCACATCTTTCTCAGATTCTTCAAGCACATCCATCCAGATATCAGGATTCTCTATATCTATACGGACCAATTTATTTTTTGGAGCTTCTTTATTTGTCAAAAATGTAAAGGTGGTGTCATCGTTTGAAACATAAGTGTAACGTGCTTCAAATTTGTCAACAAGTTCGACGAATGGGAGCATGCTTTTACCACTCTTCAGACCTTCAAGGCCTTGGGAAAGCATCGCTAAGTCACAGTAATATACTTTGTTGGCATTGGCACATCCTTCTCTAATATTTAAAAGGACATACTGCAAGTTTCAGAATTTACCAAGTCAGTTAATACGAGAAAAAAACCCCGAAAAGAGTATAATGCCGTGTCCATAAAAGTGGCCAATCAATTAATAAGCAGAATAAGATAATGCAAGCATGTCGCCTTTAAAATGCAGCAAAGTAGAACTTAATTAGGTTTAGCAAAAATGTGAATAGAAAGCTTTAATGTGTACAATACGATGGATCTGAAAGACACTCATACAATTTGTACACGAAAGTAAGATGAACGAAAGTGCAAAAAATCAGAATGAAATCCTAAGAACATGCTCACAAATCAACTTAAAATCATGTTGTATCCTCTTACTAGAAATAGTAACTACAAGAAATTGATTACCCTTCCATCGTCCACGACTCCAGCTCGAAAAATATATTTGGGGTGTTTCACGTCCTTCCAACATAAAATATCCTCCGACTGAGGTGCTCCCAAGAAATGGTAGTATATCTCATGATTCAGATTTATTTTATTTTCTGTTCCAGCATCTAGCCTTTGATTCTCCCTAGGAAAATCCCAAACCAAGATTATGATCACATCACAAGGACTATGATAATCAATAGGTAGTAGTTGAGCATAACGACATGGATAACAAATTAAACAAAGTGTCTAAATGACCAGGACACACAGGTCAAACTCATTGATATATAAGAAAGCTGATGCTATCAATAATTTATACTATAAGGGATGTTGCTGTATTGATGGAGTTAGCTAAATAAATGAAAAAGAGAGAGACAAATAGGGTGTAAACAAGCTGAAATTGAGCGAGCAGGCTCAGCTCGAACTTGAGTCGTTTAGTTTTTCTGCTCGCTCATGGCTTGCTGTATTGATGGAGTTTGACACGAATCAGCGAACAACAAGTATCGGGCGAGCACCAAACGAGTAGGAGTTTGTTTGTGTTTGGGTCGTTTAGTTAGTTGAGCTGATTTTTTTGCTCGTGTTTGGCTTGTTACCAACTAATCCGAGTGAAAATCAAGCGAGTCACCGAGCCCAGGTAGAATTTGACAGCCGTAGAGCCAAAAGCCCAAAACCGGTAGTATAAACTGCTTTTTCCACTTATATTTCGAATAATTAAGAATTCACAATAACAAAATACCATCTATGGACTATGGAAGGTCCAACAAAACCTGGACTTACTGTGGAGAAGGATATCGTCCGTAGAAGAAGCCCTTCCCATCACGAGTCCAAGAAAAAGAAGAAAATTTCACCTGCAAGAAAGACAAGAGGTTTAGTTTTGTCTCAAGAAGGAAAATAAACCATTGGAAAAATTTCTCCCTTTGCTTCTTACCCACATCAAATTATCTGGTTCCTGCTCCTTATCTCCCACCCTCATCACTTTAACATTCATCCAATCACTTCCACTCGCGCTCAATCCATAAGCCAAATACTTCGCATCCCTGCTAACGGACCATGACTTCAGTGCCACCTTTCCACCCTCACCGAGCTTGTTTAAATCGAGGAGCACCTCAGGCTCGTTGTCCAATCCATCTTGGACAAGGAGCAAGCTGTGTGGCTGAAGCCCGGTGTTTCGGAAGAAGAAGTACTTCCCTGAGAGCTTCTGTGGTGCGCTATAGCGTGGATAGTTGAACATCTTCTTCATAAGCTGTCGCAAAGTTTCCCTTTCACAACATGCCCCCACCACCTCCTCTGTCACCTCTGCTTGCGCCTTTACGAATTCCTTCACCTCCTCCGCATCTGGATCTTCCAACCTGTGGTGTTGATATATACCAGATATTTCGGTTAAGTGATCACATTGATCAAAAACTCTTGAGTTAACAAATTATGGCAACAGAATGCAATGAGCAAAAGAGTAGTAAACAATATTAACCACCTCAACTGCTATTGCAATCACTTTTATTTTTAGGCAAAATTATCTACATTCAGTTACTTAAATTGACAGCAGATACCAGAAGAATGATCTAAAGAAAACAAGTATTTTATTTGAAAAAATCGATAACAAGTAGAAGAAGAAAAAATTGGACAAAGAGTGAAGAAAAGTCTAGAACTCTAGTATCTAGTGACCGGAATAAATATGTATTGCACGACAAGGTGAAGGAAAACCATCTATATTTCTAACATAACAAGAAGAAACATTTTTCAAGTAAAATACGGGGAACTGGACTTCTTTTGATGTTGGAGTGGAAATGGGGGAACTCCACCCCAAAAAAAAACATGAAATCCTGGATATCACGAAACTCCAATTCCAAAACTTTTAAATTTCCTTACAAACCAATCACCATAAAACTCAAACACAAGAGTCCAGCTTTCCCACTTCCTTATTGTTTTCCTACAGGCCGAACCACACCCTTAAAGTAAACAAAGAAACTCAAAAGATTAGACACCATTCCACCTCCAACAATTCAACCATTCACGTCTAAAACAAAGAATTAACATAAAACGAGGAACAAACCATCTATAGGGGTCTGGCACTCGCAGGCCGTGGTAGTCGTCGACGACGGAGTGGTCGCGGCGAGCATGAGGGTAGCGGAGAGGGGAAGAGTCACCTCCAAGGGCGTCGGAGAGAGACCCCATGAGGTAGAGTTGGTAGTTTGGTCGGTCCGAATATTGGAAGAGTAGAGACACAGACAGGGTGGGAACATGGAATTTGTAGTGTAGGGTGGTTTTGGGCGGGAGGGGTCGGTTGCCGCAGTTAACAACTTTAGGGAGTTTATGTGGGCCCCACACCATATTGACCAAAAACATCTCCCCTCTCTCTCTCTTCAAATGGTTAAGAGTTAAGACCATTCATTAAATCTCGAGATTTTACGTTGAGGTAAAGTAGAGGAGATTAAAGGTGTGTTTGATAATTAATTTTCGAACTAGATTATCAAGAATATGTTATAAGTAGAATCAGTTTTACACAAACATCATCACCCATAATCGATTCTAAAATTCAGAATTTGATTTTCATCTTTAAAATGTGCTACTACAGAATAAAAATAATAATTAATTCCAGAATATTATTCATGGGTTTTGGAAACAAATGTCTATATTGCTCCCATTAACATAGAATATTTACCAAACATACTACCGATTATTTTGACTTGTCATTTTTAATTATTATAGTATAATTTTTTTGTTAATTACTTTATTGACAACATGTTTGGTTCATGACATGGGCATATGAATTTTTGGTTTATTTTTCATTTCAAGTTGGACATTGTGATTTCGTAACTATTATCTCAAATATGTTAATTAGTAGCAAACAATTTTAGATGTTCAATCAAATGTGTTATTGTGTTATTAGACACAATTCTCATACGTACACATAATGGGGTTGGATTTTGTAAAATCAATACAGAATCAGATTTTAGTGAAAATCGATTTGAGACCCTAAATAAAAAAGGCAAATGTTCACATGTGCAGTTTCGTGTTCACATGTGTGTGATTAATTTATGATTTTTTTGTCAAAATAGTTTTAATTTTAATTAGATCTCGGCGTCTAACTCACAATTTGAGATTCAATTTATGATGCTTACTCGTAACTACAATTAATATTCAACAGCGACCAAAACGGGTTGGCTTGAAGCCGAACTTGTGAAGTTCTCATACGATTTCAAACGTATTGGATTGACACGGATTGACTTTCAATCCATTTATTTTGTTTATTAAGAGGCTCGTAGAATCACTCCATCCATTACCCACCTGAGAGAACAATAAAATTTAACAAGGTATCCTCCAACCAATGTCGTTCACACGACGACAGGAAGAAAAATCTCATTGTTAATTGTATGCTGAGAGAATTAGATATTAGCACTCTTTACAAGAGATTTGCTTATCAAGTACTAATGTCATTAAGTTAGCACTCTAGTTTTACAAAATTGGTGCATGGAACAAAGAAATATAGTCGTTGAAATAGAAGGAGATAAGAGAAAAACGATCAAAATCGCATGTTTATCCTTTTTTTATTTGATAGGTGTTAAAAAAGAAACATTGAATTTGTAATCACTAGCAAGGTTGGAACCGACCACCTATAGTAGAAGGGACATTCTTATTCTCATTGATATATGTCATTTTGCTACCGATGTGCTCCTCAAATCTATACTAGTGCTTCCAAGTACGATCCACTTCTGATTATTTCGTCACTTCCTACGAGAAAGATCAATATCCATATTGTTGAAATTTTCAACCGAGCTTCTCAACCTTGATGTGAATTCTAGTAGTGTTTCGAGAACCAAACTGATATTGGCATTCTATCTACATTATTTGGAAGGTAACTAATTTGATCTCCATTCTCCAAAATCAAATATATGTGTGTGCCAATTTTTTACTCAATATTTCGATCTTTTGCGTTTGCAAACACGTCACGGTTAGCACTTGTTGAAGTCTACGTACACAACAAGATCATCGTCGATATGATTCTGACTCATCAATCAACAACTGCCAATTGAAAACTATTGTCATAGCTCTAAACTAATATTCACATGGGAAGAGAATCTATTTTCTTCGTGTTCAAAGTTTCTTTCTACCTTCGCTTTGTCCATAGACGTAATACAATGGGCATAACTTGGTGTGCAAAGACGTTTCAAGGATTAGTGCTTTTGCTTGTTATATTAAGTGTTACTTTTCAAGTTTTCGGAATTAAAAGACATTAATTTAACCACTATTGCTCGAAGTTAGGGATTTCAACCCTTATGCTAGGTGCTATAGTCTTTAATTGCATTAAATATCATTAAATTATTATAACGGGGCATAAAAAACACTTCCACAGAGACACTGAAATTAAGTATCATATATATATAACAGCAACATCTCATCGACTTTGATTCTGGAGTCGCTGCTTTATTCACATAGCCAATTACATCTACTAATTAATTAATATCGTTTTCCACTAATGGTATTTTAGAACTTAAAGAAACAAAGCACAGGTTGTTACAAAAGGTAGGTGTTGTTTTAAAAGGATTTGCTTTCCTAATCCAGTTTGGCATGGGCTTTTGACGAACAAACGCTTGTCATGACGAGGATTCAATTAATCAATCAGGTGCTTGGTGAGCGAAGAGAAGTCCAATCCATATTCTACGTATTTGATTTTGACAAGTTGCAAATCTACATTTTCCTAATATGGGAATTAGTTGAGATTATATCTTGCAGTAGTCCACTAGTCCTCATAATCGAAGGCATAGATATATCTACGTCAACTACAAAATAGATGTTTTAAATTTGATCTCATTTTTAACGACAAAATTATACTTTCTATGTCCATTAGGGCACTTGAGAGCGGTAGGTGGGAGAAGCTAATTGGCATCCTACTCAACTTCAATCTCTTCAGAAAGAAGTGCATTTAGCACTACTCTTAACATTAAGGGTATAAATTATGCACGTCTTCAAATAAACTAAAATAAAAAGTATCATAACAGCAACATCTCACCAACAACCTTGGCTAATTTACGTGCATTTTTTAAAATATAAGATGAAATTTATTAAAGAAGAGTTCATTTTTTCAATATATCTTGTATCCTTTTACCTATTTATTAGAAAATAATTGTTGCCGATATCAAATATGTAATGTGAAGTAGTCACTTGTGGACTCGCTGTTTCATATATTCACATCGCTGATTGTATGAACTAATTAATTAAGATCGTGTATTGCAAATGTAGTTAAAAATAAAAGAAGCAAAACCACAGGTTGTGTATATGTCTTCGTTGTAGACGAACAAAAGAAAGATGTTCTTTTGAAACGATTTGCTTTCCCAGTCAAGTTAGGTTGCGCTTGTGACGAACAGACGCTTGTCATGACGAGGATTTAGTTAAATTAATCAGTTACTTGATTGGCGAACGAAGAGAAGTACAATCTGTATTTTACAGATTTGATTCTGACAAGTTGCAAATCTAATATCTTCCTAACATGGGGATTAGTTGGGATTTCATCTTATACTAGTTAATCGTACCGTTAGGAATAGGATTATTGTCACCTATAAAGGTTAATTTACATTAATTAATTAACATATTTGTTACCAAAGAACCGCGCTTGTCATAAGAAACCCTTAAAAAGGCTTGAATAAACCAAGTAAATAAATATATAAGTTTAACTAATTAACATATTTGTTACCAAAGAGCCGCGCTTGTTATAAAAACCATTAAAAAAGGCTTGAAAAGTCAATAAAATTTCGAAAGGAAGATTAGAAGTGTAGAAGATAATTCTTCAAACTATAATCCATACATCCAACCAAATGTGGTTGGCAAATTATGACCCAACCTCACTCGTGCATGTGATGTGCCCATGGTGTCATGATTTGTAGTTGCTTTTAGTTTTTCGTGGTGGAGAATATCATGTTACGTCCCAACTCCCAAACCTTAAACAAAGCAAGACCCACGCATATTTATGTTTCTCCCATATAAAATTAGGAATTAGATTGTATATCAATTATACCACGTCTTAAAAATTCCAGCTAGTACTATACGAAGTTATGTGAAGTATTTTCCACATGTATATTTACTATGAAAGTACTGCATGATAAATATCCACAATCATGAGAATAATAGATCTTACAGTTGGCCAAGGATGTAGTCGGATGAATTTAGATGTTCCAATTCAGCAAAATTCGTCTAAAGAGTGAATTTAGATGTGAATATGTAGTTGGAGTGGACGTCCTGACTAGCTTGTAGGTTTTTCTTGAGTTTGGAGCTAAACTAATAAAAACATACATAGCATTGTGCGTAAAAATTAGCACGTAGGAAACGTTACTTTCAGCATTTCATGCAGAACAACACTTTCAATAAATAAAATTAAACAACTCCAGTTAATTCAATACTATCTCGAATCATTTAATTAACTCAACACTACAATCCATTAGATTAGATAATCTTTCCCTGCAATCTGTTGCTTCGTATGGTTACTTCTCCAAAACTAAAAATATAACATAAAAAGTGTCAACCAAACATTTAACCTTCAAAATAGATCCATCAAAATAAACATATAATGAAGATAAACCTGAAATGGTATATGCAACTATCAATATTGAAATCCAGACTAAATGTAATAATTTAAAGTTTCTTTCCACGTCGGCTAATAAAAATATATTAGTATGGATCGAATATAACGTTAGGAGTCTATTACTATTACTACAAAAACTAATCGGGTTAAATTTTTGTGACACTCGTGGATGACAGACTAGATGGACGTTACACTAAACATCTTACTTGCACAAAACTAATTAACAAACAAGAAAAAGTTACAAATTAACATGCAAACACATGCATAAATTTATAACATCTCTAATCTAATAGTTTAACAATGGAGAGATCCATCAAAACCATATTTGAGTGTTTGACCACAGCTCAGAAAAGTTGATGTCTGTGCAAAATGCTGCCTCTTTACGAGGCTTTTGCAATCATTACCTGGAAGAAGTTGCAATAAAGTTGTTGCTGATCAGCACAGAAACAAGGAAACGTTATAAATACAGCATCATAATGATAGAAGTAAGAGTCTATTCTTTTGAGGCAAAAACTTGGCCTTCCAATCTTCACACAATGCACATGTTGTATGTATAGATCTCCATTTGAAATGAATCTAATTAAGAAATTGCTTCTTTTTATTATTTATATATATAAAAACTACTTTGAGAAATTGTTTTGCGAGCCTTAATTATCCGCCCGAGTTTCGCAAACGATGAAATGACAGTCCTACAAATTTCTTATGAATTAAGTATATAAGTTCTACAAGTGCAACTAAATCATATGAAATGACATCTGAAATGCCAAGTTTAGAATATTGCCTACGGACTTGTAGGTTTTTCTTGATGGATCTGTTAAGCGAGAAAAGTTATATTTGTATCGGTGGGTAGATGACTAATTAATAAATAATCAAGGAAAAAATAGTTAAAAAGCAAAAGAACAAATTTGCTTCAACTTCCACACATTTAATAATCCACACTTCAAAAAAACATTAGCCAATAGATCCTACACTTCAAATCCATACATGTAAATATCATGTAAATCACAAAAATATACCCTATCAGTACAAAATGTTGAACACCAACACCATATTTTACCATAGGATCATTAGATGTACAATGTTAATCAAATGAATTACAACATTAGTCAACATAACAAAGTTAGCTTTACAAGGTGTCATATGCCCACATGACTATCACTATGGTTTGCGATAGAGAGGCATGTGAGGTGTATTATTACTGAGAGATGATTATAAGGCTGAGTGTGATGCACAACTTCCTCTTGAAGGCATGCAGCACTATCATTACACTGCCAAACATGACCAGAGAAGATTTGGAGTATCTCAATGGCTACTACTGAACTCAGAGATACGTATAAAGAACCAAATATTTACCCAAAGATATGGTGCAGGATTTGAGCAAAGTTTTTCTGGAGTACCAAGTCAGAAAAATCAACAAGAAATAATACAAATTGCAACTCAGCAGAGTTTGAGTTTTAAAGAAAGAAAATATGGAAAATTACTTTGAAATACCCATAATGGAAATATATATACTAGACTAGATGTACTTAGGATGGGAATGTTAGGGAAGATACCAAAACCAACATGCTTCTTTCTTATCGACAAGCCTTGCTAAAAAAATCTATAAAAAACTCATTGCTTAGAGTGAACATAATATATAGAAGGATGAAACCAACTTGAAAACCAATTTTTGGGCGGGAATAGAGCTAAAGGTGATGGTGCATGGCATATATCAGGGGCTTAGCAAAAATTAATGGGACCATTAATTTTTTGAACAAATTAATGGCCTCCTTGCATGCATACAAGTATCATCTATTAGAGACCATCTAATTAGAAGGGGAAAAGGAGAGCTCATCTGACTCTAGGACTATATGGACTAAACAACTAGAAAATCTATGTCTAATGATCTAATCCTTGTTTACCTTTTCATTGGTTTTTTGCAGATTTGCAAGTTGAAAGAAACAAGATCCATCAACACATGAACAAATGCATAATCACATGGATTTTACAAAGAGAAGCCAACAGAGCTCAATTGGCAGTATGGCCACCTCCACGTGATAAGCAAGCAATAGATGGGAGGAGTTTATTGCGATGGAGGTGGACAGAATGCCAATGAAATATGTAAGGTCCTCCTCGCTAAACCCATTTGACCTAATGATAGAGATTGCCATGCAACATTTAGTGGCAACCTTGTTTCTTGAATTGGACACTAGAGGGAGGTGGTATGAAGACAAGGATGCAAGCTAGGGTAGTATTTATAGAAGAAATCATGATCAGTCAATAGGAGTAAAAGAAAGAAGTGTGATGGGCCTTTTGCAAGCTAGCATGTAAGGACGTAAGGTGATAGAAATGAGAGAGAGAGAGAGAGGAGTTTTTCCTTGATTTTGGAGCATTGAATGGGTAAAAAGTGAGGACATTTATCATCTACATTTAATGCTAAAAAATAGCAAACCCAAGAGACTTCTTGCATTCCCATGTGGATATTATATAACTTGTGTTTTTAGTCCCAAGAAAACTCTTTTTCTCTGTAAATTAAATGTTATATACTATACGTGTTGGTGGTGCCTATCTTTGTGGTCAAATATTGACCTACAGACAGCAGCAGATCCAGAAGAGAGAAAAAATGAGTGGGTACATTATTTACACGTTCGTCGAATTTTTGTTTTGAAAACTCAAATTTTTAAGATGATAATTTAAAATAATTAATTAATTAAAAAATAAAAATATTGAACTATATGCATAAGGATTGAGTTTGGGCATACCAGGGATGATAATGGATCGGTTCCGATTCGGGTATCGGGAGAATCGAAACCGGATCAATTTTTTATTTGGGTATCTAGAACCGAATCGGATCCGAGTTTGTTCCCAACTTAGGTACCCAAAATAAGATCGGACACCAAATATGTAAAAAAATGATTTTTTACCAATAAAAGTTGTTATTTTCATTTTTCACAACTTTTTATGGTTAATTTTTTTATTTTAACAATCCACTGATTCTGAATCCAGTTCCAGTAGCTAGGACCGGAACCGAACTGAAACCAAGTCAATTCTGAAATTGGGTAACCATATCTGACTCATATGTCGTTTACCCCGGTTCGATTCCGACCCGTTCTAAATACACATTGTCAAGCTGACATGACAGAAAGAGAGGCTGACATGACAGAGTTGTTTCTGGGTATGGTTAAGAAAAAATCATGAGAGTTGGTATGAGCTGACATGATAGAGAGAGAAGCTGACGTGGCTGAGAGAGAAAATCAGACGCCCGAAAACTGTCGGCACGATGGTTTGAAAAGGTTGAGCCTCCATTAATTTCTCGGGAGAGGAAATTTTCTTTGGAAATCTACACCATTTGGGAAGATCACCTGGACCTCGATTTTGGCACACCAAATCCTGGAAGTCCAACGTGAAAGATCATATTTTGGTTGGAGTTATCAAAAGGAAAGATCTTAAATGATCAGGAACATTTATACTTCACGCATGCATGCATAATCAGTTTTTAGGTTAGCAATAGAAGAAACGTTTCATCACACCCTAAACTAAGAAAATATTATATCAAACTTTCTAGAGCTACCTTTTTTATAACAAAATTTCGTACATTGTTTTGGTTATTATTATTATATATGCAGAGAATAGCGAAGCAGCATGCATCTGCCATAATACTGTTGCACGCACAAGAGTGCTTTTTATTTATTTAGAAGTTCAATCTGTCTATCCAACTCTATAGAGGGAGAATATGTGTAGATGCAATGAGTTGTGAGTTGAAAACTGACATCATTAAATTGTTTGTCCGTTTTGTTCTGATATGTGAACCCTCCTCATCAATTCATTACACACCAAATATATGTCCCAACAACTTCTCTGCTAGCTTCAGTTGTTATAAATGCAATTGCTTCTGACTCTCGCCAGCTCTTTCATCCCCTTCAAACACCACCGGTCTATGCATTAAATGGGTCCATATCTACTATCCAACTACATATCCCAAAGGCCCCAAACATATATTTTTCTTTAGATAGAAAAGCCCCCCAACATATTAATGTGTATGTGAGAGAGACCCATGCAATGCTTTCTTCCATTCTTTCAATGGTACCATCTCAATCGGTTGGAAGATTTGTATTGTGCGGGTAGTTAAAATTAATGATCGAATTCCAATTCCAATTCCAATAAATATATTCCCATGTTTGAAATTTTAAATATGATAAAAAGTTATTTCTTTCCAACTTGTTTAGACAATAATCATAACAAGTTCTAACCCAATCAAACGGAATAATATTGCTTAATTAATTAATTTTTCAAAAGGTCATTTTCCACCTAGTGTTATGATGACTTTGAATTTATGTAATGTTATGATAGACAACTCCCTCCAAGCACGAAGAGATAATTTGGTCGGAGCCAACACGAATAGTACCGGAAGAATCTAGTGATTTACAAGAACATCATTATATGACACAAACTCAATTTTGCAGAGGAACACCCTTATCTACCGTTGTCACGTAATACTTTAGGACATGGACATGTCTGCTGATATTGACTCGATGAAAGCAATCCGTTTTTTGAGGGAATCCCATCTATCTTTCTTTTGTGTTCATGTGTGATGATCATGTCCTATAATAATTCTACAAGGTACCTAAGTAGTAAGCACTCACACCATCTAAAAATTTTCACAGGCAATGATGCCTATGGTGGTCGTTATGAATGTTCCTATTTAAGGTCACTTGAAGCTATCAGTGCAATAGGAGTAAAACAAAATACCCAGCCTTATTCCCCCCTCAAAAAATGGAAGTTGGGGTGCAGCTAGAAATTATACCTAGAATTTGACAGGAAAATATTCATATAAAAAATGAAGCCATGAGAAATCCAACTATACATGATATGGAGTATATCCTTTCATCATAATCTTTATTGTGTATATAGACAAGCTGATTATATGGTTAGTGTGTAATCAAAATTACGTATCCGTTTAAGAAGCATTATATATTGCAAATACATTCGAAAACTTGATGAAAAAACAACACAAGCTCGAACATCAACTTATACAAACATCTTGTAGTGTGAGCGTGGAATGTGTAAGAAAAGAAGAATTTGGAACAAGTGAAATCACGAACATGGAACACATGGTCAATGTATCTACACAGAAGTGCCTTGAAAGTGCAAGTAAGGGTGTTGAAAGCCCTTCTACTTTTCCATTGTCTTTTTTGTGATGTCTCTTCCGTACTGTTAGTTTTGCACCTTTACAGAATTCTTTTCCGTTGTGAAATGAAGGTTGGATAGTAGTGGAGAGTTGGAGACTCTCAACCCTTCCTCTTAGAAATCCAGTTTATCGAAGGCATATTGGTGCGAGATTTACAATTTTTCAGTTTGTTATCTAAAAATTGCTTTCTAGCCCGTAATTTTTTTATTTAATAAAAAAAATTCAAAATTTTAAATTTAGGAAGAAAAAAACCAAAAATACTACGAACGCAGGTGTGACCCGCGTTCCGTCCCAGCAAAAAAAAAATTTTTTTTTTTGACGGATCGGGGTTGGAACCCCGATCCGTCAAATTTTTTTTTTTAAAAAAAAAATCCACGGATCGTGGTTCCCACCCGCGATCCGTGGAAAACAATAAAAATTAATTTTTTTTGCAGAATTTTTTTTTTATTTTTTTTTCTGTTTTTCTGATTTGGTTTTATTTTATTATTTCTGTTTTTATTTTTTATTATAATTATTTGTAATCTTTTTTTAAATTTTTTTTTTCAAAATATGTTTTCTAATTAATATTATTTTTTCAAATTTTTTAAAATTATCTTTAATTTTTTCAATAATCGGCCTCCAAATCACTTCGATAACCCGGTGTATTGAAATGTTATGGTATTTTATACAATAAAAAAACAAAATTTCTTAGCAAGATTAATAAATTATTTACAACTGAATATTAAACAAACCATAAAACTAATTAAAACAAAAAATTGGTAACGTTGTCCAAAATTCGTAGGGTGTACACACATTACAAACATTTTGGAGGTCGATACAACAAAAAATTAAAAACACAATTAAATTTTTTAAAAAAAAATTAAAAATTACAAAACATATTTTGAAAACAAATATAATAAAAACATAGTTAAAACGATTTTAAAAAAATCAAAACATAAACACTACGACTAAAATCCGGGAATTTTTTTATTTTCTTTTATTGTTTTTGATTTTTTCGGTTTTCTGTTTTAGTTTTTTTTCCTTCTGTTTTTCTTTTTTATTTTAATTATTTGTAATATTTTTTAAAATCTTTTTTTTCAAAATATGTTTTCTAATTGATATTATTTATTTAAAAAATTTATTTTTGTTTTTAATTTTTTCAAAAAACGACCCCCAAATCCCGTCGATAACTAGACGTGTATTGAATTGTTAGGGTATTTTATACAATATAACAACAAAATTTCTTAGTCAGAATAATAAATTGTTTACAACTGAATATTAAACAAACCATAAAAATAATTAAAACAAAAAATTGTTAACGTTGTCAAAAATTCATAGGGTGTACACACATTACAAACATTTTGGAGGTCGATACAGCAAAAAATTAAAAACACAATTAAATTTTTTTAAAAAATATTAAAAATTACAAAACATATTTTGAAAGCAAATATAATAAAACACATAGTTAAAATGATTTGTAAAAAAACAAAACATAAAATCAAAAACAATAAAAGAAAATAAAAAAATTTCCGGATTTTAGTCGTAGTGTTTTATGTTTTGATTTTTTTAAAATCGTTTTAACTATGTTTTTTATTATATTTGTTTTCAAAATATGTTTTGTAATTTTTAATTTTTTTTTAAAAAATTTAATTATGTTTTTAATTTTTTGTTGTATCGACCTCCAAAATGTTTGTAATGTGTGTACACCCTACGAATTTTTGACAACCTTACCAATTTTTTGTTTTAATTAGTTTTATGGTTTGTTTAATATTCAGTTGTAAATAATTTATTAATCTTGCTAAGAAATTTTGTTTTTTTATTGTATAAAATACCATAACATTTCAATACACCGGGTTATCGAAGTGATTTGGAGGTCGATTATTGAAAAAATTAAAAATAATTTTAAAAAATAATATTAATTAGAAAACATATTTTGAAAAAAAAAATTTAAAAAAAGATTACAAATAATTATAATAAAAAATAAAATAAAACCAAACCAGAAAAACAGAAAAAAAATTTAAAAAAAAATTCAGCAAAAAAAAATTTAAAAAAAATATGACGGATCGCGGTTCCAACCCGTGATCCGTCAAAAAAAATAAATTTTTTTTTACCCGCGTTCGTAGTATTTTTGGAAGAAATTTTTTTTTCTTCCTAAATTTAAAATTTTGAATTTTTTTTTAAATAAAAAAATTACGGTTTCTAGCTTGATTTTCTTAGAGGTAGTTAGCTTATAAGAATACAAGAGATGAAGTATGCTTGATTATATATGCTAATGTATCATTCGATCACACCACTTGCAGTTACAATGTCACCTCTGAGTTCGCTTGAATGTTAGCACATAATCGTCGTACGTTCTGTTACATGCTACATCTTTAGGAATATGCTATTAGGTCTAATAATTAAAATTCCCACGTCGAACCCTTCCTTCATCACATGGTTCATTTTGTGGCCTCAAAGGTTGTGTTTGGCTTGGACTTTTTGGTATCCAACTACCTAACAATTCAACTTTCAACATTAATTATCAAAGAAGTTGTTCCCACCAAAATCTGTTTCATCACACAAACCAATGAATAAATCCTCACCACCAAGGCAGAAGTTGATGAAACTCCTCTCACCAAGCTTCACAAAATATGCAAAATGTTGTATTGAAATCCGAATTGGGAGCTGGAAGTTAATCTATTTGGCTACAATGTTGACACTGTAATAGTTTCTGGGAGCTTGGAGGAGCTAAAAAATCTCCAACCAAAAGCACCCTAAGCTTTTTACTAGAGGAAACCAAGAAAGCCAACAAACGACACGAGTCAAACAAGTCTAATTACTTACATTCCTGAAGTCAAGAAGCAAACAAAAAAACAAGGGAAAGATATGTCTAATAGACTTTTAAGTGATTCCAATAGAATGTTTTCTTTTTTAAATAGATTCCAATAGAATGTTGGAATAGTCCTGTAAAGTGATTATATTTGGTAACGAAAAGGTCAATATTGATGATGGGGTGAAGAGGGTGTTGTTGCACGCGTATGATCATTTGAAAGCGTTGACAAATTAAGAAATTCGATCAATATACGGTTTCGGAACTCTGCCAACTTCAGATTTCGCTAAATGGGACACATGCGTGCGTGCGTGCATGGCCTACTTTTTCTTCCCTCTCGAATTGTGTTGGGGTTCACCCTTTCTTTCTCTCTCTGCGTGGAACCTTTTACGTGCTACCATTATCCTGCTACCTATAAGCTTTATTTTTGTAATCTACTACTAGTACCGACTTGCACAAAAATCAATGATCAATGAAGTTGTGTGTTTATAGCTCAATCGCTTATTTATCTATCTAATATTCTAATGCAACTTCTTCAAAACTAACTTACACAAAAATGGTAGGTAGGTCACCAACATGCGCCATGAGACCATCCTTGACGGGTCGTCTCGGTCCAGTCGGTCGCTAAACGACCTGGTCGACGACCGGGTTGTGCCAAGGGTCCGGGTTTTTTTATTTTTTTATTTTGGTTTTGATATTTGTTTTAATAATTATGGGTTTATATTTTGATAAATAGTTAAGATTTAATTAGTTTTAGTTTATATTTTGATAATAATTATGGTTTATTTGGTTTATCGTCTCATGTAACGTAACGTTTGCTTGAATTAATGTAATATTTACTTTCTTAATTTTAATGGTATTTAGTATTTTGTAATCATTAATGGTTAAATAAATAAAGTATATGTACTTTGGAAATACGAGATTCATTGGTATTTTGGTTTTTCCAAATATATTATTAATATTTTTGGTAAATATAAATAATTTTGGAATATAATAAAAATTGAGAATGAAATTAATGATGTGGATGAAAGAGATTGATATGTCATGATTAAGAGGTGAACAGTGAGATATTGAGTAATTATGACGTGACAAGTCATTTAAATAAGAGAAATAAGAAAGAAAAAATAGATGACGTAGATCATCCAGGTCGTAGTTGTTGATGCTCTAATCACAGTCGATTACTAAGTACGGAATCAAATTACATATATTGATTGTGACAAAACTAGAGATGACCTTAGACTTAGACCTGGATAACAGGTCGTGCCAGGTTGGATTTGGTCGGGCCGTGCTCGCCTGGCTGAAATGACTTGGCATGTTGTGCGAGTACGCCGGGTTGGAGACCCGGCACTGAGATTTAGTTAGACTAATTCTACAAAAATGGAAATTGCAGTGCCTTATAATTATTGCAGATTAAAAGGGTAAAAAATAAATATTCGAACGATAAATAGGTGTTTAGTGTTTACTCAAAAAATTGATGAGTATGTGGCACTGTGGCAGTGGTAAGTAAGTGTTGGGGTTTGATGACAATCTAAATTAAATAAGATCTGTACCCAAGTTTCTGAATGGCTGGGAGCGAGAGGAGCTGCGTGACTGTATGCAGTAGGATAGTGGTTCACATCAGTCCCGTCAAGATTCAAGATGTCAAGTAAAAGAAACAAAATTTCATGATTAGTATACTTGTAATCATCAAGATTCTGACCTATTTATTTGTTGCTGCACGAATTAGTAAAGACCAAAACTGCAGATGCCATCAACCTTGCTTTCTAGGAATTAGATTGGAAAAAGACATGCATGTCATGACGTGCAAGATTCGAGATCTCTGTCCTCCGTTGAGAATGCCGTATAATTGATTTTCAAAAAACAAAAACGCGGTATACTTTCGTAAAAGAAATGCAGATCTACATTTATTCATGCAATCATACCTTAAGTAAGGGCATGTTACGACATCTGTAACGTGATTGTAAGTTTTCTCTCTCTTTTATTTTAACTTTTTCCTCGTCCACGTCAATTTTCTCTCTTCTCATGTTATTTTCTTCTCTTTCCAACATTATTCAGCTCTTAAACATAACTCACCACAACTCCTCTCTTCTTCACATCTTTTATTTCCACTAACTTTTATTCTATTCCAAAATCAATTATATTTACCTAAAAAATTAATAATTCAAACAAAATATATATATATTAATTAACAAATTATTATTATTATTAAAACAGAATACATATTTATTTAAACGATTGTACGTAGCACAATTACCAAAATTCATTAAAATAAAAATGCATATTAATAAAAACACAATTAATTTTCGCTTCGTCCGAATCGTTGTCATATGTGGTCGATCAAGTCGAATATGAGGGCGAGATGTGTGCTTCTTTCATGAATGTGGTCTATGTTGTCCATGTACGTATTAATGTCCACAACACGACCTGTAGGGAACTGATTCAAACACGGAGTTAATGTGTCGCTTAAGTTGGGCGGGAGGTCCTGCTCAAACTCTATTGTATTATAAATAGTGGAATACGAGCATTGCTAGTTCTCCACTATCATGTTGTGCATTATGATGCACGCAGTGATAATCTTGTTAAGGATGTCAACGTTCCATGCAAGAGATGAAACTTTTATGATTGTCCACCGCGACTGCAACACTCCAAATGCGCGTTCTACGTCTTTACGCGCTCCTTTCTGGAATTGTGCAAATAACCCGTCCTTAGAAGATTGGGACAACGGCCTAGACTTCACGAAAGAAATGTAAAGGTAATAGAGGACCCAAAAAAGGAGGCTACGGACCTGGTTGCTCGTCTTGCTTACAACACAATGGTAAAAGATAAAGATCTTGCGTATAAAGAACAGAAGTTGGAGTACCAAAGACAAAGATACGAGAAGAGTCATATGAATTTAAAGTATCAGGTATACCTACAACTTCTGAAGTTTAAAGAGAAGTTTGCTGACTGAGTAGAACGAAGTACATGTAGCCAATATCCGTAAGGAACTGAATTAATAAGCGTGCTAATGTAATTTAATTTCGGTTTAAGCATTGTAATGTAGTTTATTTTCAATTTAAGTGTGTCAATGTAGTTTAATTGCAATTTAAGTGTTTTAATGTACTTTTATTTCAATTTAAGGATTATGTCTTCCTATTTTCAATTTAACCGTTGCATTCTAGTCTAATTTCGAAATTAAGTAATTTTAAGTTAAATAATGTAATTAATCTAACTCAAATTTAATTTCAAAAAAATAACAATCGATCGGAACCCAAAAGTTTTTTTTACACTTATTCTAGTTATTTTAAATAAATCTTAATAAATATCCAACTATTTACAAAATAATACCCCCAGATCATTTAAACTCAATTATATACACACAAAAAAAATTAAAACAAAAAACCCCAACCAATAGGGGGCACACTGCGTGGTGCGTCCCTTCGATGACCTGGTCAGCGACCGAGTCGTTTGAACGGCCATGTCTCTGACTGGGTCAGGGACAACCAATTCATCGCGGGGTCATCTAGGCTGGACAACCCCGTTAATGGTAGCCTTGCGCCCATAATAAGTACAACATGGGTTGTGATCAATAAGTATTTAGTCGTCACCCCCACATAATAAATAGAATGGGTTGCAGTTTTCTCTCAAACCTACTTATCCCGCAACAACCCCTCCCCCTAACGCCACATATGCCCGCCCCCACAGAATGAGTATGTCGGAGGGTTGTTCTATTTTCTCATTTTGCACTTTCGTCTGTACATCTTTACTTATTTTGTTCTTCTTGTCAATAGTTGTGTTATACTTGCATCACATGAAAGTTGCTGATGTGAATGAGGTTGTTCATCTTACTGTATATATGACAAAATAAAAGAGATTTATTGAGGTTGGGGAGATTTGATTATCAAAATGCAATGGTCCCCAAGCTAACCTGCCCTGCCAAATCCGTCTAACCCGTCCGACCCAATCCACCCTTAGGCTAATCCACCCTTAGGCGACGGGACAGGTAGCGATTTTTTTTTTGGCTCGTCCCGACACTTAACCAGTCAGGTACAAAATGGTTGCGTAATATAAAATAACAAAGTTTAGCAGCATAAAGTGTGTAGTGCAAAAATGGTATTTAATAGTAGAATTTGTCACACCCAATTTAAAGAAAAAGAGGAAGGGTTTTGCAGGGGCAAGTAAATACAAATTTTATTCTGTAGAACTATATCCATGATTTATGTATCATCTTACTTCAAGTTTTCAAACACTGACTTCCATAATAATAGTGTGCGCGAGTCTTTGAAAAGATCGTGTATGCCAAACCACAACTACTTGTGCCAAACTGCATATCTATGGCCACTTGTTGCAAGCACCCATTCCTTGCCACTAGGACACCAGGACCCATCTCCGATCTTCATGCAAATTTTCTCATCAATAATTGCAGCATACAGATTCGAATTTGCCTCCAAAATTTTAATTTTAGAACGACTGTGAATCTCTTGGTCTCTTCTTATGTTCATCTGCACAATAAATACACATCAGAAAAATATAGTGCAAAATGATATTTCAAAGTAGGCCATGTTTTGCTTATCATATTGTGCCAATAGTGTATGGCTTACCAACTTAGTGATTTGCTTATGAATTGAATCACCCCAGTCGTAGAAATGGTCGTAGAAAACTGTTGGTATTCCAGGGTGTGTTAGTATGTACGCGTAACCCTGTAACACACAAACAACAATAATGAATAAGTTAAATAACGAGTTTAAAAAAGCAAACAGAAATTTGGAAGAAATTTTCTGTAGCATGCAAAAGCTGAAAAGCAGAACCATTTTATCAATACAGAATAGGTCAAACTGAACTGGAAGATCTTTAAACATTGCTAGCATGCATGCAGCTATACAAAAGATATACCTCCATGACATGGTCTGAAGGGAACGGCCAATGACTCTGGAAAAGAAAAAAAAAACTTTTCTCAGTTTGCTCCAGACATATGAAAGAACTCATCTGAAACAAGTTCCAATTTGAAGTATCTTGCTATAATACCTGAGTAGATCCTGTGTCATGGTTCTCAATGAAAGTGACAGCCCTGGAAGGCCACAAACCCATGACTCCAGATGGCTTTCCTTCACAATCCCTTAAACGCCATAACTCTCCCTTAACAGCTTCCTGTTACCAAGAGGATAAATTGTTATTTCAAATAATTTTTACAGATTATTGTCTGATTGTATTGTAATATCAAATTTCATTTCAGTACGACAAAAAAGCTTGAGGTAATACCTGTAGTATGCCCTTTGTTGTAAAATCAAAAGCTGCACACAGCCCTCCTGTGCTGTCAATCCAGTTGATAATTCTTTGCCTGTGTTTGTCTGTTCACATTACAAAACAACAGCATGTTACATTGTGTATGAGATTCAGAGCAAAATCATAACGGGCAATCTACACCAAACCTCAGCATTTCTCAGGTTAGATAAACAAAATTGCGACACGCCCCAATTTTCACAAGTCTATCACACGCCCCAGTTTTCACAAGTCTATCACACGCCTAAGGCAACATTATTCCTAATCATGTTCCTGCCTGTAGTCGAGCATCAGGGATGAACTCAATGTTACAGGAGGCTCTTTGAAAATGATGCAAATGAGACAATACCCCTTTATGACAGAAGAATGATTTCTACCAAGCACATTAAGGGTCCATTTGGATACATGAGATGGAGAGGTAATAAGAGGAAAGAACGTGATTTCCCTCTGATTTAGATAGAGAAAATGAATTTATTTCGTTTGGATAGAATTGAGAGAAAAGAAAGAAATACTATCGTAAAATAACAAACAACCTTCCTCCATTCTTTACATTAAAAACAGAAATTTGCTTAAACTTTTCTTACAAATGTAGGAAGCCAAAGTAATCAGAATAAACCATATATTTCTAAGTTATGTACCAAACGGAAATTACAACATTTCCTCAAAATAATCATGAAGCTTCCTGTATCTCAAATAAGGGGAATATCATAAACTGTACGGAAGTACATAAATGGAACTTCATATAGTTGTCATGAAAAAACTAATGTGTCTAGAGATAAACTAACCAATGCACATCATCAAATCCAAATAATTATTCTATGTTCTCACGTAAAGGTGGAGAGGTGAAGAACACGTGGAGAGTTGGAGAGATAGTTGCTGATCAGTTTAAACAGAAAAGGGCTGTTAAATTATCATGGGAAAGGATGACATTTTGGAATGTGAAATCATGACACATGTTTTTCTTCATTTTCCTCACATTCTCTCAAATTTTAGAGAGAGTTGAGGATCCATTTTGCATGGGACAGTTTCTCTTCATTTGTCTTCTTAAAGTTTATATCTGAACAAGGATATAGATTTTCCTTCCCAGTTTTTCTTCTTTTCTCCTTAAGTTACTACCCGAGCACACAGTGATATAATGAAGCCTTAAAAAATTTGAAACATTATATTGAAATCCGTTTACTGAACAAAGGCAAACAAATTGCATTGCTTACAAGACATTGCGTGAAAAACTGAAAAATAGCTTCAGTCTCAACTCTCAACAGGATGATTATCAAATTAATTCCTCCACGACACTACCCAAGTCTAAAAGCTTCAAGTACCTTGGTTATAGTCCAAGACAGAATCACTGTAGCTGCAGCTATCCCAGTACTCCCCAACAGCAAATGGTGGTTTTGATGCATCAACATAATCCTTCACAAACTTTCCAGCATAACTGCAAGTATTAATGTAATAAGATAAGAAAACTGGAGTCGGTGTAACGCTACGTGATAGTTGAACACCAAAACATTTGAATGAGAAAAGAAGTTCCCTGACCCCTTTGCAAAATCAAAGCGAAAATCTTGGAAACCAACACTTGCACGAAGCCAACGTAGCCACTCGATTACGTCTTCTCGTACAAAAGATTGGCTGTGGTCAATGTTTGGTACTCCATTAAAATTGTCTCCCGTGCTTTTGTTTCCCTAAAAAGATGGGGGCAGTTCAGAGAATTGAGGGATAATTAAGTTTGGATGCATCCCATATATTATTAACTTTTCATTTTAACTTCTCACTTGATAGTGTTTCTCTTTGAACCAATTTTATCGTGAGACTTCATATCAATTTTGTAGTTTAGAATTAACTCATTAACCTCTCTTCCGTAAATTCGGTTCTTTTATCATAGGTAAAATGGATGTAACCTGGTTTTCAGATGGAGGGCAAATTTGAAGACTACTGTTGAAGAACTAGAACCGAAAGTTAGGAATTGAAAAAAAATAATGCAGTGCATGCTCAGAAGTGGAGGATAACTTGAACCAAAATCTTGACCTGTTCAGATACTTAACTTGTACTATTCAAATAGCTAAAAAGTTTTATTACCAGATGCCTAGTTGCAGACTCAATCTAAAACATGTCCATTTTTTGCATGAATACTACATAAAATGGGTAAATGATACAAATATTCCTAGAAGAGAGAGTCATTATGCATACCAAGTTACCAACTTGTGCCCTGTGGACCTGTGGTTGACATTACACCAGTATTATTATTATTATTGTTATTGTTGTTGTTGAGCGATGACATTACACCAGTATTAAAGATGCTACGAAGAGAAAGTTCGTGCTTTTACTGCTAGAATGATATATTGGCGTGTTTATCTACTATGAATCCTCTAGCATAGCATCAAATGCAACAGAAGTCTTTCAGAAACAAAAGAATCAAAACAGGTTGTAAGAGCTTTAAGCAAAGAAATGTATGAGCAATGCTACTAACAAAAATATCACCTCTTTGATTTAGATAGTTAAATCAGACAATATAACCATAGACAATACCATACCAATCCTCCAGAACAAGATGTAACTGCACGTTCATCCCATGACAATGGTATTCCATCATAGCGATTGTAAGATCCACCATGTCCTTGTGTTGTCCCAACTCGATGATTAATAACAATGTCAGCCATCGGCCTTACACCGTACTGCTTCATTTTTTCAAGTAGAGATTTCAAATGATGCTGAGATCCATAAGAAGAGTCTAAAGAATAAAGATTTTGTGGAAGATAGCCTGACAATACATAAGGAAATCTATCTAAGTTACAATCACACGAAGAATCCAAAAAAAAAAAAGTGGGAAAGAAAAACCTTAACTAACCTTCTGGAGCGCATGAATGAGTTACAGGGGGCAACCACGCTGATGTAAACCCTGAGTCCGCAAGATCTATGACCTTCTCTTCCAGGTGCTTCCACCATTCATGCTTGTGGGACTCCCAGTTGAAAGCCTACCAGTGAATAATAAGTTACAGAAGGATGACATTCCAATAGACTAATAGTATCATTAATAAATATTTTCATAAGACTCTAAGTTCGTCATAATCTTAATTTGATCCAATGATCTTCTGTAGAAAAACACAACCATATCATGAGTCATGACTAACCGAATGCAGATTTTTGTCATTGTCTCTCGTGATATGGGGGATGAAGAGTTATGTAGAGCTTCGACAAAAAAGAGAGGTTATGTAGAGCTTTTACCACAAGATAATTGTCTCGGAACATAATTACTTGGAAAGATGCTTAACTGATTGGACGACTAAATGAGTAATATTAGAGTAAGATATATGTGAGGAGTATAACCGTAACATGTAGGGGAGAGCATTTTTCGGTCCGGTCCGGGTTTCAGTCCGGACCTCGGGACGGGTTTGGGTTTCGGTCCGGACCGAATCTGACCGGTCCGGTCTTCGGTCCGGACCCCGGAGAGCATCCGGGTCCGGACTGATGCTCAGCCTTAGTAACATGAAGTGAATACTTTTACAAGGCAATTCTCCTCAAAGCATGACACAAAAATGGCCTGCTGTGCTACATCAGATTACAATCATTAACGCCCACAAGTTTTTAAAGAGAAGCTAAAACTAAAAAACTAGCATGATTCAAGATGTAAGTTTTTCGACAACAAATGTCACCCGTGCAAAGCAAGTTTCAGAAATGAGAAAGGTTGAATAGAGAGTTGCTATTTTTCAAGAAGTTGATTACTTGTGGAATAACATAGTGATTTTCTAGGTTATAATTGAACATAAATACCTCCCTTAGCCAAAACATTGTTACGATACTTAGTAACTCACATCTAAGAAGTACTGAAAAGTGTTGACTGTTAAGATTAGAATAATCATTTGATTGAAAAATGATGGCGAGTTGAACTCAGTTGCACAAATCTACAGCAACTTCCACTCAGTACCTTCCTTCAAATGAAACTACAAAGTTAGATATGATTTCACAGTCCAGTCACGGAGCAACAAATCCAATCATGATTTGTATTCCCACGTGTAGACCCTACGAAAGATGCATCTGAGGAGTGTTGAAAAATGGTATCGTTGTTCACATGCATTTAGATTTAAGAGTTATGATAGTCCCAAATGGCCAAATGGCATCATATTGTGAAGAAGTTACAACCACAGTATCTTGCATCTTAATGTCAGTGAAAATTTTGAACTACAAGCTTTTGTGCTTCATAGATTATGCATGACACTTCTGGGCCACTACTAGGGCAACTTGAAGACGATAGGGATAGTGCAAGGTAGCTGCACAAAAGCTAGAGAACAAGGGATGCTATAGTAATATGAACTGGCACCAACCACCCAGTTCGTCATCTCTTGTTTTATTTGATCAATACCATATTGTGTTCTGTGATAACTCAAAAAAGAATAAAAGAAAACAACATAATCTTTATCCCTTGACAAGCCAAAAGGGAGGTCCAAAGGAGAGGTATTGAAAATCAAGGTCTTAACAACTCAACAGAACATTTTTGAAAATATGAACTAAGAATATGCAATTAGGAGCCTGCATGTTGCTTAACAATAGTAGAACCTTTGTCCCTTAGACCAGACAATTTCTGTTTTTGATTTTCTTTAAAACACTGACAAGGTATCTAAGCGGTGTATATAGCGTCAAATGTTATACTAAAATGACTCTCGGCGGAAATTTACCCATAACTAGTAAATATTCACAGATATCATGTTGTCTTGCCATGTTATTACACATAAACAGAACCATCAGCATGATTCACCTGAAAAAGAATCTCTTTTCCGGTCCGTATTACTGCATCAGAAAAACAAAAGAATGGAAAAAAAAAGTTATACAGGTAACAACTATAAAACTATTGAGCTCAAAGCTCCCATTTCATTTTCATGATTTTGAGCATATGTTCCTTTGAAATTTGAAATAATTGAGCAGAATATCAAGTTAATATTGGAGATATACGATGGCATCTTGTTAAATATATCCATAGAAACTCCGGGATATGATGTTTATATTTGATAACTAAAGAGTTGGTCAAATATATCCCTCTTGTATAGGAAATTTCGTGAACACCGATTTTTGTTTTAAGAACCAGACTCACATTTAGGTAACCAATTCCCATTTAATCTCTTTTCCTGTCGCCTCCCCCATACCCTCGTTAAGTTTTTTCTTTCCACTTTTGTCGAATGAGTTTCCAAGGTCTTCAAGAAATCACATGTAAAGGCACGAATGCAAGTGAAATTTCGAGGATAACAATTGAATCAGAACTTAACTATGAGTCTATGACCATTAAACTACAAAACCACATTTTCAATTTTTTAATTTGCCCAACTTAATTATTTTTCACATTATCATTAAGCTAAGGAATGTGTTTCGGAATAATTAGTCTGTTTTAATTGAACTTTAGTGTTTTTTAGGGTTGTAAATGGGTAGGGTCAAAATCATTTAACGGCCCTAATCGAACCGACGAGTAGAGTTACAGGTAGACCTGGCAATTTGACGCGGAACACGAAAACACGACACGAAAAATCGATGTTTGGGTTTCAAGATTTCGTGTTCGTGTCGTGTTTTGGGTACACGGAATTGATTTCGTGTCGTTTTCGTGTCTTCTGTTCGGGTACCCGAAAAGGACACGAAATACACTAAGTAATTACAACCTGACATTTAAACTTGTTTGTTCCCGTGGTGCATTGGTTCACACGTCCAGGTTATCACCTGGGGATCCAGGTTCGAATCCCAGCTAGATTTTTTTTGCCGAAATTTGGAAAAACCAAAAAAATATGTTGGGAAGATTTGAACTCGCGACCCACACAAACACACCATCAATTGTTGACCACTACGCCAACGTAAGCATTCTGCATATTTTGGATGTGTTAATGTACTAATAAATCAGTTAAATGTTTCTGGCTCTCCAAACGTTTAGTCCCACATCGTCTGCATTATGTTCTACCTTAACTCTATAAACTAATCGTCCTTACATCCTAACACTAGAGTGTTGCCCACCGATTGGGAATGAAGAATTGTTTTCTCAAATTGTTATACTCTAATAAAATGTTTTGAAAGTAAATGTTGAAATTCTAAAACATTAAATATTTGTGTTGGTTCGGGTCGGGTTCGGGTTTATACGAATCGATTCGGGTCGTGTCCGTGTCCTGTTTATTGGACACGAAAATCTTTCGGGTCGTGTTCGTGTCTTGGGAAATTATCTAGTACACGTTAAAAAACACGACACGAAAGTATACGATACGACACGATTGTCAGGTCTAGTTAGAGGTTGTATAAATCATAACATTTTTAATAAATGAGCGGATAAAGTTACATGATTTAACCATCCGTTTAACCGCGAAACATAATGAATATATATAATATTTTGTTATATATACTATATACATATAATTGTTTGTATTATTATTGTCATTATGTGTGGATGTTTGATGTTGTTTTATATGAATTTGTAGATGTTTAGATTATGAATTTTTGGAAGTTTTGATTATGAATTTTTGGAAGTTTTGGTGTTTTTAACAAGTTTTTATCCATTTAACCATTTACCCAATTATTATATCGATTTTAGTATTCATTAAGTTTTAACCATATAACAATTTAACCGTCCAAAACCGTGTAAATTAAACGGGTAGGTTCATGGGTAGAGGTAAAAATAAACGGGTTTTAAACCGAACCGCAAACTGTTTAATTATGTGGGTATGGTCATGGGTAAACCCTATAACAGCCCACGAACCACCCATTTACAGCCCTAGTGTTTATACATAATGATAGTATTTGTGTAAAACAGTGAATACGAATATAAGTTCAAATTCAAGGATTCAAATGCATAATTGTGCTTATCCTACATAATACCTTATATTTGATTGAGATATGATGTTATCCTATTTTGGAAGGTATATGACAACCCCGTACTTTCAAATTTCATCCATGGTCGACAGAAGTTCACAAAGAAAACCAACTTTAAAAATAGAACACTTGGTCATTATACGAAATAATCAGCTATGGACCAATTTCCTTGTTAACTCGTAATGCATTACAGTTGACCCACTTCTTCTTGCAATAACAATGAAAAAAATGAAAACATTGATTTTAATTTTTTACATGCACAGTGAATAAATAAATAGATATGCTCACCGTTGGAAGACTCTTTTCCATGTATTATTTCATCTAGATTCTGCAAAATAGCAAAGAAAGGGGTTAATTTTGGAACCAAAGCAGTGATAGTCATCAAAATAGGTGACATGCACCCTATTTTTCTGGTAACAAATGGCTCGTGCAAGGGTTATGATGCAAAAAGTTCCAAGTTTTCATAACTAATAATGTTGTTCAATTATAAGAAGTAGAACTCAATTACCTGACGAAGAGTCTCCTCTCTACTTTTTTCTGTGTTTTCAAAAGGAAGACAACAATTAAAACTTGAAAAGGTATCACACAAGAACAAACAGGATTCGTTGTTCCTTACAAATTTAAAGACCAAATATTATATATTAATATATTCAAGCAATGTTGCTAATAACCAAAAATCAGACATGAGGAACAATGAACTGTAACTGCAATGCATTTCATTCAAGGTGTGGAGTTACATGTGTACAAATGTAATTGCAGAGCCTAAGTATTGAACCATGCCTCTTAAAAGAAAAAAGTTGGGAGGGTTTCAAAGTGAGTAAGTCTAGCAACGGAATCCATTTTCTTCAATATGCAGAAGATACTCTACTTATTTGCAATGTTTACTGAGAGGCGGTGAGGACGTTGTATTGTTTAATGACAATTTTTGAATGGGTGTCGGGGCTATTGGTTAATTGGTACAAATCCTCGGTTTTAGGAATTATGGAGAGTGAAGTGGTTCAGGATCGCGCTTCAATGTTGAATTGTAAGGTTGAACCTTCCCGTGTAGGTCCTCGGATTACCATTATCAACCAGTTAAGGGTGACTTGCAACTACTGAGCTTAGGGGTGAGCAAAACCCGGTCCGGTCCGGGTTCGGTCCGGACCAGAACCAACCGGTCCGGGTTCCGGTCCGGACCGAAACAAAAAAATTGGATCCGGTCCGGTCCAATTTTTTATTTTTATTTTAAATTTAAGGTAAAAAATCGGGTTTTTGGACCGGACCGAACCGGTCCGGTCCGACCCTTCGAATTTTTTCCGGTCCGGTCCGGTTTCCGGTCCGGACCTGAATTTTTTTTCCGGTCCGGACCGATGCTCAGCCCTAACTGAGCTTATGGAAAAGAGATCAACCTACTGAAAATAGTTTTCTTAAATAAAACAGAGAAGGGTACAGTACTTACCATCAGAAGGCTCTGCCTCACGCACCAATTCATCTACAGACTGCAAAGAAACAGCCAATAAGACTAAGGCAGTTGCGAAGAACGTTAATAAGTTAATGGAGTACTAAAATGACAATTCTCTCTGCCAAATCTTAGGGAACTTTTCAAAAACGGCGGAATTTGAAAGACATGTAGAAGAAAGTATAATAAAGTGAAAATGTAAATGCATACGAGTAGAGTGTTTTGTTGAGTCATGCAGCCTCAGGAGAGAAATACCACAGGATGTGGACGTGCAGGAGAAGAAGTGAGTCCGACTCCCAAACTGCAACTTGATCCTACATGGATGAATAGATGAATAATCGTATCATGTTATATCATTTAAACATGATAGTGTGAAAGTGCAGAAGGAATGAGCACATAAAATTATACATCATCACGATCAGAGATTATAATCAAATCATTTGGAAAGGAACATGTGCTACTGCAACTGCATGACTTATCACATGGTCATGGATAACACTAGTGGAACTTCACTTCAACTGCACAACTACTTCTCTCAACAAACCAAACCAAACCAAACCAACATGAATAATTTCAGTGAAGACTAAGTGGGTTCTCCAAAAACCACCGTAGGTGGAATGTAGGACCATGTATACCAAACAATAGAACGACTAAAAATCATAAAATAATGCGACTTATGAAGAAGTAAAAGCAACAAAATATGGTGATGGTCGGTGGTGGTGCCACATGATTAGACCCTTTTAGATTTTGATATTCTTCTATTTTGTAAAAACCTTGTGAAATTTTGACAATTCGACCTCTTGATTTTGACCTCTTGAAATTTTGATACCCCGTAATAAGGTAGGTAGATATTATTTTCCTTCAATTGGTCCAGTACATGAGTATCTATTTCATCAACATCAACATAACCCCAATGCCTCAGAAGAGGCTCCCGCCTAAGCGAGGTAAGGGGGGGGGGGGTCGGATGTACGCAACTCTACCACTGTAAAACAGTGAGGTTGTTTCCAATTGACCCAAATCATGCAAATGCAACTGACCATCTGCGATTCCACAATAAAAGAAATGCAGATCATTTAAATAGCCCTTTGATATAGTCCATGATGTTCCAAATGTCAAAAAACAATTTAATCTTTGACACAGTGGAAATAGACATACATGAGTATCTAATTATCCATGTATAATCAAATACCTAATCAAACTCAAACCAATGTGTTTCCAGTTATTTTTGGACCATCCTTACAAAATCCAAATGTGATAAACTAAATTTTTGACACCACCTTGGACATGATGTAATCGAGGGTATAATGTAATGCAATTACATTCTGGATTACATTTCATTGTTTGGTTGAGAAAATTAAAGATTGTAATCACTTCGTAATCTAATTACAAAGGAGATTCAATTAAACCCCTTTCAAGGTAATTGGATTGCATCATTGCAGGTCATGATCCAATTACATTGCAATGTAATCAACTCATTTCAAATTATTAAAACATTATCATATCGTCAAAACTCAACTTCAATCTTGCTGGAAGTATGCCGGAGTTTTGACAACCTCTCCCGATTTATTAAATTAAAAAAAAAATACCTTGCTAAGCATGTGCTGGATTCCCATGTTAGCAAACAACGTGGCTTGATAACATGGAATTCAATTCATAGAAATATAATCTGATTACATGGAATTCGATACAAGCAAGTTAATTACGGTGAAGAAAGCATGGTCTCAGTGAAGAGAAAATTCACATATACAATGAAACAACTGGCAGAAACCAGTGATTAGGCACGGCATCCACTAATCTAAACCGTCTCTTCAAAACCTAACCACTCACACGCAAACCGAAATCGTACGAGCAGGAGTGTGGAGATCCGAATCGCACTTCCAGAGTTCGAGAAAAAAAATTTGAAGATTAAATCGGAGAAAGGGAGAGTACCAGAAGCTGAAGGTGGAACGGAAGAAAGCGAGAGACGAAGAGGAATCGGAATCGGAATTGGGGGAAAGGGTTTTAACTTTTAACCAACGTGGCTTTGTTTCCCGCGTTTTGCTGCGGTTGGATCCATTGGGCCGATTGGGGCCGGTTTGGATTTGAGCCTAGATTTCACGCACAGACTAACTCATGGGTCCAATCATACTACCAATTTCTCCAAAGTTTAAATTCTAGGTGTTGTACAAAATCCAATGCTTAATGTTTTTATTAGGCCTAACTTATGTAACAAATTAATAAATCAAACTGAATTATATGTGTAGGATTAAAAAATGTGAAAATAATACAATGAATTTTATGGAGTATTTACATATAAAAAAATGTGAACTATCAACTAATGGACCATAAGAAGGTCTAGCTAAATCATAATTGGTGATTCAAACAAGAAGCATGCAAAAGTACTTGCCATGTTAGTTTTACCCCATGTGAGTTTTAGATCAGGATTATCTTCATTTCTTTAATGATTAAGTTCCTCAATATACTTTCAATTTTTAATATAATTGAAAATACAAACTGTATATTTGGATCTACGACACAAGATAGAGGGTTATTAGGTTGAGTTTAGGCGATTGTAAATATAAGTTGGAAGGCCAGTAATGACAACTTACTAGACATTTGTACATTTGCTTGTGGTAATTGTTGAAATTTGGTTTAAATTTGTCAAAATACAGGAAACAGGGAGATTCGGTCGACTGAAAGAGAAGCTCGGTTGACTGAAAATTGTCAGAGCGTGTCAGGATTCGTCGAACAGTGAGAATCGGTCGAACGGTGCTGGGCACGCGGTCGACTGAAAATCTCCAGAGCTTTTAAGGCTCAAATCGAAGCGTGGATCGGTCAACCAGTGCGGGGCATGGGGTCGACCAAAAAATTCCAAAGTCTTCTAGGCTCAGAACGAAGTGCGGATCAGTCGATCGGTGATGGGCTCGCGGTCGATCAAAAATCTTCAGGAGCTTCAAGTCGAGGATCAACAGTGTGGATCTGTCAACCGGTGTGGGGCACACAGTCGACTTAAAATCTCTAGAGTCTCTCAGGCGCTAATCAGAAGCGAGGAACGGTCGACCGGCGTGGGGGCACGTGGTCGATCGAATTGTGACAATTAGGTTGAAAATTGTATACTAGTAGACTGATGGGAAATTCCGATCGACTGATGTAGACGGTTTTGCCCACGATCTGCATGTTTTCTTTTACAAATTTAGCCTATTATTTAAAGGGATTTCGCCATAATTTTGAAAACACAACACAACTTATTTCCTTGAGAGAGATTAGAGCTAGAGAAAAATCTATAGTGCTTTGGAAGACAAATTGTTTCAATCTACTTGTAATTTCGATTGCTTCTCTTGTTGGAGAAGCGAAGAAAGAAAATGAAACCCGCATGAGACCCTCAATGACGTATGCACGTTGCCGAATCTTGTAAAACACATATGTCGTAGTTTGCTTCAGGTGTGTTGTGTATTTGTTTGTCTATTACATATTATTTGTGTTTCTTGTTGTATTAAGATTGAGATTGTGTCCGAAGTTAAGTTCCGCATTCAATATTCTTGTTCCGTGTGTGTAATCCGTCGTTTTTGTGAGTAACATCGTAATAGTAATTGTGGTCTACTAGGAGAATCAACGCAAAATGCACATACAATCATCAAATGTTTTAAGAGAATTATCAATCAACTGATGCCTTTTGCGTCAT
This sequence comes from Triglochin maritima, assembly GCA_963682175.1. NCBI lineage: Eukaryota > Viridiplantae > Streptophyta > Magnoliopsida > Alismatales > Juncaginaceae > Triglochin > Triglochin maritima. The sequence continues at coordinate 6,638,639 of OY821775.1, forward strand.
AACTTAGTGTTAGTTTTTGGTACCTTTCAATAACAACTTCGGTTTCTAAGTGGATATACCCTTATATAGGAACTCATCATTGATGATTCAAACAATATGCATGAAATTTTCTTGCCATATTGGTTTATATTCTATGTGGAGTTATGATTCCCTCCATTTCTTTGGTGGTCAGATTTTTCAATGTACTTCTGATTTTTAATATTTGAAAATTCGAACCGTGTGTGACTAAGTTGCATTTTGATTATAGAATACGGTGGGGTTGAGGTTGAGCAATTATAACCGTAGACGGATAGCTCAATAATTGCGACTCACCAGTCGTTAGAGCTTTGTTCGTAGTAACTGTGATCCACTGGGAGAATCAGTAAAGAATGCACATACGGTTGGTTATATACCACACGTAATCTGAGAATTCTTAATCAGGTAATGCTTTTGCGTCTACCGGTGCTTATCAAAAAATGACTTAGATTCCCAAATATAGGAACCCATTAATTACAACAGATAAGCATTTGATTTGGATTTGGGCAAACGAAATCGAATGTGCTAAGTTCTAGAAAATAATGAATCATTTATACACCGTGGAGAAGCTACTACTATGAATTGGATTGTTCAGGGGTTGGCACTTTTCTCTCTCTCTCTCTCCCCTCTCGTTTGCAAACGAAACTTGTCTCAACCAAATGTTCCGGTCATAGTCTCAATCAAGTTACAATTGATGAAATTAGAGTAAATTGTTTTTTTTTAAATATTTTTCTCTCCTGACGATAGCCTCTCTCGCATTAATAGCCATGCGCGACTATTCCATTTACTGGAGGGCACATATTAAATCCAAGCAAGGGCAAATCCGTCATTCCCTCCACCAACTTCCACAACTACCAACAGACATTCCTCTTTCCGCCTTCCCCACTTCGAAAAATACCGAAGCTACCCTCCGACCTCACCTGACGCCAACCATCGCGCCTCTTCCCACCGGATGCCACCAATCCTCCCCGGACCCCTACTTAAACCCTCTCCCCACTCCCGACCAATCTCACCCCTCCACCCGACACCGATCGAGATGACGACTTCCTCCGGCGGTCCCCCGACCCTGATCGACCTGATGCTGTTCCACAAGATGGACCGGGAACTCTTCCACCGCCTCACCCGCCACCTCTCCCTCGACCCCGACGACATGCGCTCCGTCATGGCCCTCTGGCTTTGGCTGGAGTCGATAAACTACTACCATTTCATCCGCTTCGTCGGCTCCTTCGACGACCGGGTCGTTCTCGACTACGTGGCTGAGGCCGAGTCCTCCCTCGACGTCCTCTACAACCCCGATACCGTCCGGACCGACAGCGACCTGCCTAACATGTCGCGCCTCATGATGCACCCCGTCAACCACCGGTTCTTCAATTTTCTCCGGGAAGACGCCGTCAAGGGAGTCAACGGGATAAGGATGAACGTTTGTAGGGTCATATTCGACGAGGAATTGCTGGCGAAGGTGGCGAGGGACGTGAACCACCCGGCTTACCGGAGGTTACTCGTGACGAGTGGGGTGTCTATGGGGCCGTTTGGGGAGGGGAGTAGTTCGTTGCCGGTGGTGGAGGCGACGAATAATATTCCTCCGTTGCTTCCAAATCTAGTACCGCTTACGGCTCCGGTGGCTTTCAATTTGAATCCGACGGCGAGGCCGTGGGCGCCTGTCTCGCAGGGGCAGTCCTCGGAGGACCGGAGGTCGATGTTCATCACCTTCTCTAAAGGGCATCCTATTAGTAGGGAAGATATTATGGAGTTCTTTACCGAGTACGTACTTAATTAATAATATCGCATGCATCCATGCATTATGCATATGCACTGGGTCTTACACTACGCAGGTAGTTAAAGTGTTCTACTTGCATGCATGCATCAGTCAGTTGCTGATACTCACGTGGTGGATGGTTTCGACGTTCATGCATGCGCACATAGTAATTAATTGGGTTGTGGCCGGACGTCGTAATTTTAGGTGTCCCAATTAATTGTCTACAGGGGTTGGATATCTTCAACATATAGACATCATAGACTAGAGGTGGATAACTTGCATTGTTATCATTTGTCCCTTTAATCTCATATTGGTTGCATTTTCAGTTTGCATTACGCATGTGTTGTCAACCACCGATTGATAATGAGTATACAGACATTCCAAACTTATAATCCAAGAGTCATTAAATTAACGGATGTTTTATTATTCACTAACAACGCTGCACATGTGATAAAGTTTTTTATTTTTTTCCTTCTTAATGTCTGGACAACAATAATGTTAGATGTGTCAAACTGGTTGCTAGACATTTCAAGTCTAATATCAAGTTCTTTTTTTCGTCTCCTTAAAAAAAATTAAAACAAGCAAAAAACACAGGATTATTCTATAACTCAAAAAGAAGTCTTTAAATTAACCAATATTGAACTATTTTCTAACATGTCCCATGCACGAATTTTTTTGCATAGATGTTAGATTATTTCAACTTGTTTGATATGTATTTACTTGGTTTTGGTCTTTTGTATGATCATGTAAGTTCTCATATCGATCTTCATGACCTCATCTATGCTCTTATCCACTGCATGGTCTTTATTCTTGTGACTCTATTATCTCTTGAATATTCAGAAATTAATTCAAAGCAATTCCTTGGAAGGAATTCGATATCTCCAGGCATGCATTGCATTTGGTCGTCGATCCTATTATCAAAAATATTGGTCGATCCTGAAAAAAGCATTCCATGCATGAATTCTAAATTCTGGTGATTCCAATGCGTACGTACTAATCTCATTAGTTTCCAAAGCATTAACTTAAATACATGCATCACAGTTTCGTTAATATCGCATGTAACGTACGTTAATTTGTAGGAGGTATGGACCCTGCGTTGAGGTGGTGATGATCGAGAAGGCACCATCGGGGGTGCGCCCGATGTACGGCAGGGTAGTCTTCACCAGCCCGACGATGATCGGCACAGTCTTGAATGGGCAAGGCACGGCCAAGTTCGTCATCAAAGGGAAGCATCTCTGGGCCAGAATGTACGTTCCTCGCAGTACCAGCTTTTCAGGTAGCTAACGTTCACTAGTCTTGCATGCCTGGTTCTTGAAGTGGCAATGGCCCCGTTAAATTTGATGCATGCATTCATCTTGTTCTCCTTGTCTCTATCGTGTTTAATAATTAATGTGGCATTGCCTTGTAAATTTTTTATTTGTCCCCTTGTTGTAATGGTTGTGGGACTTCTGGTACTGTACGTATTTGTGATTCTATATATTGTGTTCGTATTTGTTATTTATTATTCAACGGAATGAATCGAATGTAGATTTCTTATAGCAAACAACCAACACCAAGAATATCAACCAACCACAAATTAATAATAGAGATAGGTTTTTGCTTGCGTTTTTATCAAATCATAATTGACCTTTTTATTTGATTTCCGATATTGGACTACAGCACTTCATTCGTGCTCGTTAAATAATTGGAGCATAACAAATGGTTAGTGTGTGTCACATTGGTCTACATAAATAATTGAGGTTAGGTTACTTATGAGATTCATTGTGTTTAGATTTAAGACCAGAAAGATAAACAAGTCGAGTCAATAAAATTTTGAGTTATTAGAAAATATAAAAAAATGATTATAAACGAAATAATAAAAAATTTGAACCGAACTCAAATCGAATTTTAATTTTTTCGAATTCGAACGACTAGGAACTAGATTGAAATTTTTTGCCACCAACGCCACTTATTTTCAAATTAAACAAAGATTTTCGAGCTAATAATGTTTACGACTCTCCGGTTTTATGCAGACACGTCAAATTAATATAAATAGAATAGATGAAATAAAAAAAGTACAGTCGTCCCGATCTAAAAATAAGAAACGGAAAAAAGTAGCGAATATACCGAAAAAAATCCGAAACGGGAAAACAGCCGACCACCGCAATTGTCTCAAACCCGCGAGACTCCCGGAAAAGCAGAATGTCAACCAACCCCACCTCTCCTCCCTAAACCCTAACCCTAACCGCCATGGGAGGCTCCACCTCGAGGCTCTCCTCCCCGACCTCCAACTCCCGGTCCATCATCCACCCCTCCTCCGCCCCCACCTTCGTCCAGAACGTTGTGGTCATGCGCCACGCCGACCGCCTCGACAGCGCTGTCCCCGGATGGGCGCTCACGGCGACGCGGCCGTGGGACACACCGCTCAGTGACGCCGGGAAGGCCCGGGCCAGGGACGCCGGGAGGGAGGTCATGGGGTTAGGCTTCCCAGTGCATCGGGTCGTCGTTTCACCGTTCCGGAGGTGCTTGGAGACGGCGGCGGAGGTTGTGTTGGCATTGTGCGAGGTGGATGGGGATGGGGAGGGGGTCCCTCCGATCGACCCGTCCAGGGTTAAGGTATTATTGCTCCCAATTATGTGTTTTTTCTCTTTTATTCGTTGAAATTAGTTGCGTAGTTTATTGGTAATGTTTTTTGTAGATTTAATTTTCGTTTGAATTATACGAACCATCGTGTAGACCAATTATTTTATGTTTATATTTTTACAAATCATCTTAATAAAACATTTCATTCACACAAAAAACCGTGTAATGTCATGTCATCATATCGTGTCGTGTTCATGTCGTGTTAGAAATTGACAGACCTACTATCGTGTGATGCATTATAGGTGTGTGTGAAGAAGGTACACCACAACAATAACAAGACCTTACGACATGAGTCTTACGAGCTAAAGTCATAACATCGTTCGAATTGATGCTTTTGTGGCAAGTCACAGCAAGCCTAGAAGATTATGGGTTATAGCGTCAAGGGCGTTAGAGCATATTTAACAGCGCCCGGGCTACCCCGGGCGCCCTGCACTCTCTCTCTGCCACGTCAGCTTCTCTCTCTGCCACGTCAGCTCACCCAACCCACCCAAAAAAACCCTTACCCATGCCCAGGCTACCCCACCCACCCTACACTCACTTTCATCCACATCATTTCTTAATTAAACAAATTTAATTCAAAAAAAAAATTAACCAATGGGAGGGGGACACGTAATGGGAGGGGGACACGTGTCCCCCTCCCATGGGCGCCCGGGTGTCTGCCCGGAACGCCCACTGCCCGGGCAAGCGCCCGGGCGGGGCACCCCCGTTAAGGGTGCCCTTAGAGGTTAGGAATTTTTCGCGATGGCCTAAGCACTAACATTGATGGTCTGAATAGATTTTTACGTTAAGAGGTGGTGGCCTGACTAGTATCAAGGGTTCCGATTTGCATAAAAAAGGTGTCTTGAAGTTACTAGACAGGACCTGCATTTTGGTGTTTGGCTCTTTTGCACATAGAGTTCTAGAGATAGAATTCGGTGGTGATGAATTGGTGATGGTGATTGGTGACACTGGGTGTCTCAACTGCTGATTGCAAAATCACTCCTTTTAAACAAATCCTATGTAATTTCAATGGTAGATCGATTGAAAGAGATGCTTTACTATAGCATACAATTCTATTAGAGCCGTACACTATCTCAGTAATCACAATGTACCTCAGCATTACTATCTATGGGAATCCGAGATCATCCAAATTTTACATAGGCACAATGAACCACCTTTGTGCATTTGAGCAACACACTGCATTTCTCCCCTCTAAACAGGTTTCAGTTGAATATGGATTGTGTGAGATCTTAGGCAGCCGAGCTATTCGCCCAAAATTTTCTCCCAAGAATAAAAAGTGGTTTCCTCACACTTCTGAGCTTGAAGCTGTCTTACCTCCTGGAACGGTTGATAATTCCACAGAGTCTATTCACAAAAAGGTAATAGCATGATGTTTTAGAGGTAAATCTGACCTCTGGTTGCATGCTGAATTGTTAGCACTAATGGTTTTCTGTTCATGTTCCCTGATGCTCTGCAGCTCCCTCGCTGGGAAGAGTCAAAGGGGAAGGCAAGGAAAAGATATAAGGAAGTGATTTGCGCCCTTGCAGACAAATTTCCTAATGAAAACCTGTTGCTAATTACACACGGTGATAATAACTCCTAAGTTGATTTTTATCACTTTTTGTTCATGTTCAGTTGCTTGACAGAAATTTCACTGAATTTCGTCGGTTCATGCAGGTGAAGGTATTGGAGTTTCGGTGTCTGGTTTTCGTAAAGACATTCATGTCACTCATGTAAATTACTGTGCTTATTCACACCTGCAGAGGCAAATCTCCTACAGCCCTCGGGGATGCAAAGCACAAAAGTTCAAGGTATTAACAGAAAACAATAAGACTGGTGTCTCCTACACCACCTTGGAGTAGAACTTGCAGCGTCCATCAAATAGAAAATGGGCATGTTCATTTTGTAAATAAAAAAAATCCCCACCCTCTTATCTTTTGAGCTCCTTGTATTTGGTTTACTATATTGTTCCAGTAAGTAATTAGTTTTAATTGTTTTTTTAAATTTAGGAATCTGTAAGTATAAAGGTTGCTTAAGGTTACTGAACCTCTTCTCTGTTTTTCTTTTGGTTTTTTCTAAATAATGATATTACCCTCTTGCTTTTGACTTCAAAAGTTAGTGTTTTATTAGGAATGGATTTGTACTTTATACCTTGAAGGTGTTTCTGGTGTACATGACTATATGGAATTAAAGAACATGAATCTGTTTTTTGGAAAAGCGGATACAAGAACATGAATCTGTCGCTGGCTACATGTTGAATTAGTCTTTTCTATTTAGGATTATGTATTCTTTGAGAGGATTCAATTTTATGCTTGGCAATATAGTGAGCCAACATTTAAATTTTGTACATTGTACTAATTAATAATCAAATGAGACGCTTGCACACTGAAATTTTATGGTTTCATTTTATTTTAACAAAGAACAAACCATTATTACTATATCACTATCACAATAGCTTAGGATCACAAGTCAAATAAAGAACATGTTCCATGCTGACAATGATGTGGTTCGATGAAAATGATGGAAAGAAGGAATCATTTTGATTGATCAAACTACCATTTCTTCCTATTGTAGTATTACTTTCAATGAATCCTGTTTTATAATATCTTACATTTTATGTAACCATCTAACTTCTAATAAACAAAAGTTGAGCTATTAGAGAAAAATTCTACTGATGTCAAACTTTACTAAATAAACAAAAGGAGAAGATTTTCTGAATTTCGTTATAGCATATGACCAGGGGTGCAAATGGTTACCAACTATCCGAGTATTCGATTCGAAAATTTCTATTTAATTGGTATTGGTAAGTTATATTTTACCAATTTAATTTCGGATACGGATTTGGTTTAATTTTTTTTACTAATTACAAATCGGATACGGATTCGGATATCAGGTGTTTCAAATTCGAATTATCCGAATACCAAATACATATTTATTAAGAAAGAATTAAAATTTTCCGTTGGTGCATTGGTTAAATGTGAAATAGTCAATCCTGGGGACCCAAGATCGAACCTCACCTAGTCCCGTGTAAAAACTAACCAAACTCAATTTCTGTATATCTCACATGTTAAACAATATACATAGAGCACGTTCCGTGACTCTCAATACTTTAGTCCCACATCGCCTGAGTTTGTTTCTCAAGAATCAATCCTCTCTATAAAACTAACACTCTCATTCCGAGTTTCACCCAACCATTTGTGTGTTGCCCTCTAAACATGCATTATGGTGTACAGGAAATATTTATGAGTAAATATTGGAAATAAAAAAAAAATTGTTTTCTTTTATTTAAGATAGTGTTATTTTTGTTTATCAACAATTTGAAATTGAAATTTTTTGTTCTATTTAATTTCGGATAATATCCGAATACCAATTAGTATTCGAAAATTTTGACAATTCGGATTCGAATTCGGATAGTTCTTCTGATTTCGGATTCGAATTCGAATTTGGTAATGGATTATGAAATTCGGATTCGAATTCGGATATACTAGGTATCCGAGTTAAATTATCCGAGTTGCACCCCTACATATGACCTCATGGTAGCAAATACTTTCTTTAGGAAAAGAGAATTTCATTTAGTCACATTCTGTAGTGGTCAACATCGAAGTCAAATTGATTTTGTGCTTACTCGAAAAGATAATTGAGGATCTTGTATAGATTGTAAGGTAATACCTGGAGAGTATGTGGCGACTCAACATAAGTTGGTAGTAGCGAATTTTTGCTTTCGTATTGGTGTAGTACGGAATAAGTGTAATAAAGATGTGAATATTAAGTGGTGGAATCTTAAAGGAGAAAAATGTATGAGATTTAAGGATAGACTTATGACAGAGGGACCTTGGGATGTTGTATGAGACGCTAATAGTATGTGGGAGAATATGTCATCTTACATTCGTCGAGTGACTAAAGAAGTTTGTGGGGAGAGTAAAGGAGGTAGACTAGATTCGAGAGACACGTGAGAGACACGTGGTGGTGGAATGATGATGTACAACAAGCAATTAAAACTAAGAAAGAATGTTATAAGATGTGGTTTAAAGATAAAAATGAAACTAACTTAGAAGAGTATAAGTTGGCAAATAAAAAAGCTAAAAAAGCAGTAAGAGATGCTAGAAGGGTTGTTTATGAGAATTTATACCAAAAGTTGGGATCAAAGGAGGGAGAGGTTGGAATATATAAGTCGGCTAAAATAAGAGAGAAGAAAACTAAAGATCTTAATCAAGTTAAATGCATTAAAGATGATAATAATAACCTCTTAGTTAATGCGGAGGATATCAAGGAAAGATTGAGAGAATATTTTGATAAGTTGTTTAATGAAGAAAATGATAGCGGCACTTTTGAAGTGGATGATACAATTGAGGAATTTAATAGATGATTTGTACGGAGGATAAGAGAAGTTGAGGGTAAGGAAGCCTTAAAAAGGATGAAAGTTGGTAAGGCTTTAGGACCAGACGAGATCTCGATTGAGATGTGGAAATTACTGGGGGATAAAGCAGTAACGTGGTTAACTAAATTGTTTAGTAGTATATTTGAGAAAAATAAAATACCAAATGAGTGGAGAAGAAATATTTTAGTGCAATTTTACAAGAATAAATGAGATATTCAAAGTTACACTAACTATAGAGGTATCAAACTCATGTGTCATACTATGAAATTGTGGGAAAGAGTAGTTGAGCACCGTCTAAGGAAAGAGACATGTGTTACAGATAATCAATTTAGTTTCATGCCGGGAAGGTCAACGATAGAGTCCATATTTCTTATTAGACAACTTATGGAGAGGTATAAAGAACAAAAGAAAGATCTACATATGGTTTTTATTGATTTAGAAAAGACATATGATAGAGTTCCAAGAAATGTTATGTGGTGGACCCTTGAGAAAAAGAAAATATCAACAAAATATGTGAATTTAATTAAAGATATGTATGAAGGAGTTGAAACTAACATTAGAATTTGTGATGATGTGACTAAAGCTTTTCCGATTTAGATTGGACTTCATCAGGGTTCAGTTTTAAGTCTATATCTATTTGCTTTAGTAATGGACGAGGTGACAAAATACTTACAATGTGAGGTTCCATGGTGTATGTTTTTTGCAGATAATGTAGTATTAATTGACTAGAGTAAGGTAGGTGTGGAGAGAAAACTAGAGTTGTGGAGAAATACTTTAGAAACAAAATGTTTTAAACTAAGTAGATCTAAAACTGAATATATGAAATGTTGTTTCAGTATCGTTAATACCGAGGAAGGTGAGATTATATTAGATGGGCAAGTGGTGTGTAGAAAATATATTTTTAGATATCTTGGATCAATACTTCAAAAGGATGGGGAGATCGATGAAGATGTTAACCATAGAATTAGAGCAGGATGGATGAAATGACGACAAACCTCAGGTGTCTTATGTGACAAGCAAATTCCACTTAAGTTAAAAGGAAAGTTTTATAGAACCGCAATAATACCTGCAATGCTATATAGTGCGGAATGTTGGGTCACTAAAAGACAATATATACAAAAGATGAGTGTATCTGAAATGAGGATGTTGAGGTGGATGTGTGACCATAAGCGAATAGATCGGATTAGAAGTGAAGACATTCATGAGAGAGTTGAAGTTGCTCCAATGGAACAGAAAGTTATCCAACACAGACTGAGATGGTATGAACATGTACAAAGAAGACCTATGGAGGCACCTATAAGAAGAGGAGTATTGAATCAGATTGAAGACATAAAAAGAGGAAGATGCTTACCACGATTGACTTGAGAGATTTAAAAGATTGGAATGTTTATCGAGAATTTGCATTGGATAGAAACACGTGGAAGAAGACGATTCACGTGCCTGAAGCGTGACTCTTTAGAGTTTCATTTCTAACCTATCCCAACTAGTTTGGGATAAAATGTTTTGTTGTTGTCAAACTTTACAAGGAGCGAATGAAGAAGAAGAAGAGGGGAACCGACGGGTGGTCGCTGGTGGTACTAGCGTGGGTGGCTTACTGGAGGAGGGAGAATGAGTTGGGGTTTGGATTACGGAGTAAAGACACCAACTGTGTTTGTTTACGATCATTTAGTAATCGAATGTAACAAGAAAGGTAGTTTCGGAATAGGAAAAAAGTTTCACCCTTTTCCCCCCATCTATTTCTCCGATTATGAACAGAAAATTAAGAGACAATTTGTAGGAGTTGCAATTTATTTCCTTCTTAATTTTTTTCCATCGAAACAAAAATAACTCAACTTAATTTGATCTCAATTTCTTTAATTTTTTTCTCTTGTTGACAAGTTGGTATCCTCCGGTACTATATTAATAAATAACTTTGACAAGCACATGATCTATAGCTTGCAAGCAAGCTCATTATTTCGTGATCGCTGCAAATAACATATTCAATTTCCTGTCTCTATCAGTAGTAGATCGAGAAGCTCACATAATTCGTGGAGATATGTTGTTCACCAGTTTCTAACTTCCCATGCAATCACTGCACCGACAATAATTAACATGTCAACCACCTAAATTGTGCAAACGTTGTCAAATGAAATCCAAATCTGAACACAAACAGAGACACAAGGAACTCCCTACTAACCACACTTCCTGTCTGACGTAGTCCGTTACGTCTTTAGCTGTGGCTTCTTGAAAAGGGACTCTGGAGAAGCACAAGCCGCTTTTTGCAGACGTGGAATGGATGGATAAAATGAGGGGAGTGAACTCGTAATTTCAGGTGGTCAATATGGAAACACGATGTGCATATGTATTTAGAAGCTCAATTAATAGAACCTAGGTAGGTAATTATGCAAGCATGGTATCAAAATAAACATAAAAATACTCACTTGCTTTACTGTAACAAATAATCATGTATTATTGAATTCACAATAAGGCATAATGACATATGTCCTTTCGGAAGGAAAAAAACCCACAGTTCGGACGAATACGGGATAAGACGCTAGTCAAACTATGACCGCCGATAAAGATGTGTGGATATATACTATAAAATCACATTCCCAAACTACCCTTAAAAAACCCACAGTTCTAGATACTCGTGATGAATAATACAATGAATTTGTTGGTATCTTTTTCCCCCTTCCAATTCAAATTTGAAGTCGAATCAGTTTTGCTTTCGATCCTTCCTATAAGCTTCAATGTAGCTTAGAATAAGCACTCTTCGATGTCATGTTAGATTTCTCTCGGTATTGAAAACCTCCGATCACTTTCGTGTTCATACATTTTCCAACCTTTTCGACCGCATAATTCCACCGAATAAAACATCCAAACAAATACGAAGACATCATTAGTTAGAGATAACAACTTGTAGCTAAGGTTGGATTAAATTGAAAAGACTTGGTCAAAGAGAAAAAAATCCAACTATTTCAAATCATTCAACACAATCTTTTTTTTTACGAAAAAGAAGCGGCAGTCGCGTACGAGTTCCAGGGGCAGTTTCGTCACACAATTTTCCTTCCGAGGAGGTCTATAAATTAATAATTAAATGTGGGAACCTAGGAAGCGAGAGCGAGAGCGAGAGAGAGAGAGATGGATCATCTGAAGCAGGAGAGGGAGAAGGTGGAGTTCGACTTGCACGCCATGAAGGTGGCGTGGGCGGGGTCGGAGGACGCCTTCCGCGTCGCCGACAGGATGAGTCGCCTCGTCGCCAGCGACCCTGTGAGGATTCCTTACTCGTTTTCGTTTCCGATTTTTCAGGTTTTGATTATGCGTATTAGGGAGTTTTGTGTGGTTGATTATGTTCGTTTGTGAGTTTGGAGGAATACACGATTTTTGTTTTATTTATGATGATGTTATGTTTTCAATGTGGGAACCACAAAAGGTTGGGATACTCTAATTTGTGTGATTATGTTTTCTGAGTTGCTTTATTTTATTACTTTTTGTTGGAAAAGATGGTCGGACGTAGTAGACAAGAATAAAATAATCCGGTCACGTTACGAAGTGTTGGAAAAAGTAGTCTCGTGTTGCTAAAGACTAATCTATGCATAGACTTGGGGTTCACCACCCATCACCAAATTTTCGCAAATTTAACTTAATTTTGTGTTTTTGGATAGTGTATTCTGCTTACTTTTGATTTTATTAGGTTCTATGCTAGTTTTCTTAGTTATGTTTGTTTCGGATGTTGGCTTTTATTTGTGTAGTTTGTTTCGTGGTATGGGAATGTAACGATTTCGTTGTCTTTTGGATTAATGTCTTTTGAATAGATATATGCAGGTTGAATACAAGTTGAGAGAAGTGGATTGCGTAACTGTATCTTTTGTCGTGTTCTTGTTGAGTTTTTTTGTTTGTTTGGAGAAATACAATTTGTTTGCGTGCGTCTGTATTTCATTCTTTTAGTATGCTCTGTTTCAGTACATACAATTAAGGGGAGAAAAAATCAGAATGACAGAAGATAAAATGTTTATGCTATTTGGTATCCTTTTTTGTAATTTCATAGCTTTTATTTGCTTATTGGGTTTCTTGCTCTGGAGTGCTCACCGGGACAAATGGAGTGTTGTAAAGTAGTAAATTAGAAGGCAAAATTGTATTTTTAATGTCTTTTATTTTGGAGTTTCAGATCGATTGAAGTACTTAAGTATTTTAAGTAATTTGCCTTAAAGGGAAACAAATTTGTGCACTTGTTGACTGATTTAACATCTGCCAGGGAAATAGAGAAGTACTTTTCTACTTAGTTATAACTGTGTATTGGGTTTATAGGTGTTCCGCAAGGATGACCGGATGACTCTCGGAAGGAAGGATCTGCTTAAGAATACTCTGAAGAAATCTGCCCATGCTTGGAAAAGGATCAACGAGTTGCGTCTTACAGGTGTGATTTTGACAATACGGACTGCATATATGAAAATAAATCTTGTGCTTGTAGCTGTTGGTGTTTTGAAAATTAAAATAGGACATATGGAGACGAAATTATAGTTTTGTTCTTGTTGTTAGGCTTAACACTTTTTCTATTATTCTTCTTATTGGTCGTATCCCATGGATGCATGGACATCCTTGTTCATTATACCATTGATTGTGTTGATGTCTATGGCACTGCAGATCACCTGCAAATCCCATAACATTATGTTTTATAATACACAAAACATGTATTTTCTTGTTTTCTCTTCAAAGTTCCATGGCTCTTCCCAAGTATATTGGTAGAAGATGTAAGTAGTAATTTATTAAGCTCCTTAACTATATGTAAAGGAGAAACTGTTATCATCAGCAAAATTGTCATTTTCTTTCGTTATTTGTTGTTTTTGGAGAGGATAATTCTAAAAGTTTTTTTTATACTAACTCATCAAACCAAGCCTTTATTTTTCAGAGGAGGAAGCATCAAAGTTGAGACTTTTTGTTGATCAACCTGGATATACAGATCTCCATTGGGTAAATTTCATACAAATATTTCTTAATATTTCATCATGTAAGCCTTAGACTTTTGGTCTAACAGGGAACACATTGATTTGGTAAATAAATACTTTATTTACAGCAATAGTCATCGTTTTAGTAGGAGGCAGGATCTATTGAGCTTGTGCGGAGCAGTTGTACTGTAGACTTCAAAAGAATATTGCCTCTGTTTGGAGTCTAAATATCCTGTGCTGGATGTATTATTGAATAACAAGACCATGGCTAACAGTCTATCCCATATAAGAATTTATTGCTATCTCTTTAACAAACACTCATATGGTCATTTCATTTCATTTCAAGGACCCCCCTGCTGAAGGGATGAAAAATTCAAAGCTATACCATTAATACCACCACTGTTCACATGATTTACGAATTACAACTCAGTCTTCATGATAGATTGGAGTCTGTTCTGCTTAAATTTACATGAGGGTTACGGCATTTTCGTTGTCGACGTGTAAAATAGTTTTTACATGCTGCAACAACTTGATTGATCTTCCTTGGGTTTTTTCTTAGCCTGATTGATGATTTTGTGCTTCTAGGGTATGTTTATACCTGCCATGAAAGGACAAGGAACCACTGAGCAGCAAAAGAAGTGGTTGCCATTGGCTTACAGAATGCAGATAATTGGATGTTATGCACAAACTGAACTTGGGCATGGGTCAAACGTTCAGGGGCTTGAGACAACTGCAACTTTTGATCCAGAATCAGATGAATTTGTCATTCATAGCCCCACCCTTACCTCGAGCAAAGTAAGCAATATGAATAATATGCAACACCAGTGCACGATAACTTCAGCAGCATAATATTTTTTTTCACGGTTGTTATTGACTTATTTATAGTTGTGACTGGTATGTTGGGTTCGCCTCAAGTTGAAAGTGTTCTTTTCAACATCAACATCTCAAGTTGAAAAGTGTTCTTTTAAATAAAAAAATTCTGTCATTTTAAACTGTTACTTCTCTTACCGGATGAGATTTATCTCCTCATACCTCATGCGAGTAAAGATATACAACGTGAGCTACATATGTATAATTGTCAAATTTGCTGGTAGTCTAAACTGTGTAATATCTGCATTGAGAACTGTTGTATTATACAATTATGATTGGAAAAAAAGTTTTATCAAGTTGAAGCGAAGTGAACAATTTTCTCAGTTGGAAACCAAACCAATACTTTTCTTATACATCCTTTAGGATGTTATTTATCTATAGAGGAAATTATCTTTTTCTTTTCTTTTCTTGATGATACAGTGGTGGCCTGGTGGACTGGGAAAAGTCTCAACACATGCTATTGTTTACGCTAGGCTTATCTCAAAAGGGAAAGATTATGGCGTGAATGGTATTCTTTTATCATTTCAACCCTGGATTTTTTGTTATTCTGTTGAGAACTTGAGATTCCTACTAAACTTTATATTTCAGGTTTTATTGTTCAGTTGCGAAACTTGGATGACCATATGCCACTTCCTGGCATTACTGTTGGTGATATTGGAACCAAATTCGGTAATGCGGCGTATAACTCTATGGATAACGGTGTTCTGCGTTTTGATCATGTCCGCATACCAAGAGAACAAATGTTGATGAGGTGCCATAAAATCTTTCTTTGTTGTTTGCTCAGCTTTCTTTTAGACATGTTGTCATGATTTTCTAAGTTGCAGCTTATTATGTTGATCGAATGCCATATGTAAGAAATCAATTTGTTCAGAAGTAGAGTTGCCATATATAGCTGCCCATTTCATATGAATCTCTCAACCATCCATTGAAGTACATATCTAGTATGGCAGTATCCATGTCTTTTAGCCTATCTTTTAGATGAAATTTTGTTTGCATCTTTCTCTAAGAATATAGTAAAGGGAATGATTTTTGCTCCATCTCCTAGACACATATTTCATTATATTGAAGGGAGTCGTATTTTTATTTGTACAGTTTGTAAAGCATCAATGATCAATTCATCCAGCACATAGTTTCTATCTGCCACTAATCAGCTGATGTTTCTGCTGTCCCATGAACATAACTTAAAATGAGGTCCTCTTTTGATCCAGACTTAACTTACCTAGATTCTTCAATTCTGCGGGTCACAATCATGATTTTCTAAATTTCATATTATAGCCAAGCAACTTCCATTCTATGATCTCGAGTGATTGTTTGATATGCTTTATCTGCATTTAAGTGCCATCTCTTGGTTTCCAAATGACAACATCTTGTGTATGAATTTCCTTAATATAAAGCTTCTATGTGTCCGTTGGGATAATGTTCAATGTTATTAAATCATATTTTACAAGTTATTTGTCTATTCAAACTTTCTTGGCAATTGCTAGCCATCACTAACGAATATATGTTCTGCAGGGTTTCTCAAATTACCAAGGATGGACAGGTTTTGCCATCTGATGTACCCAAGCAGCTTCTCTATGGTACAATGGTTTATGTTCGTCAAATGATTGTTTTGGATGCCTCTGTGGCTTTGTCCCGTGCTGTTTGTATTGCAACGAGGTACAGTGCAGTTAGAAGGCAATTTGGTGCAAAAGATGGACAATCTGAAATCCAGGTATTTCATGAATTTGCACACGCAAGTATTTGATTCATATTTTGCTTTTGACTTGGTTGTTTCTTATAGAAATAAGGAATAAAAGTCAATTCAGTTGTTGAGCAAACTGGAATACCTAAAATATCGACCTTTTGCATTGGTCTTTGGTCTACAGAAATTGTTAATTCTTGGAGAGAGAAAATATGCATTTTGGTCTTTTATTTTTAGTTTAAATACCTAAAATATTAACCTTTTGCGTTGATTGCAAGTATTTTTCATGAAATAATTTATGACAATTGTCCAAGGAATTCCATATGTACTGTACGATGTATTTGGCTGGTTGATCTATTTACATCTGTGTATCTCTTGTTAGTGTTCTGATATTTTTTGAGCATCTGTTCATGGGTCTTTTCTCCTTCTGTTTTTGTGAACGAATTGTTGACCCATGTACAGGCTTACATGAAGTTGATTGGAAAAAATATTCATATTGCCATTATCTTGTTAATTACATCCTTCATTTCAAACGTCTTAACAGTTTGTCAATGTTTCATATTTTACCAGATTTATCTGTTCACGAGTCTTTTTCTCACTCTTTATTTCTGAACCTTTTGTCGATACAAGTATAGACTCACATGAAGTTGATTGAAAAAAGTATTTATCTTGCGATTTTCTTCTTAAATACACTATTTACTATACGTCTAAAAACAATTTTCGAGGTACTCTATTGATCTTTATAGTGTTTCTAATGTGCATCTCATTGCTCTAGGTGATCGATTACAAGACTCAACAAAGTAGGCTTTTCCCTTTGCTAGCCTCTGCTTATGCTTTCAGATTTGTTGGTGAGTGGTTGGAATGGCTGTATACTGATGTAACAAGAAGATTACAAGCTGGTGATTTCTCTACATTGCCTGAGGTTCATGCGTGTACAGCTGGCTTGAAATCCTTGACTTCCTCTTTCACTGCTGTAAGTAGCACTCCTTTAACTCAACAAGACATAATAATTTAATAATGCTAGTACTTAACCAAAAGAATCACTGCCTAGTTTGTACCCTTCTGTGGTTTTGCTTTTGTCTTCGATTGTTTGTGACAACCTCCTCTTTCTCAACTTTTCTTGTCATGTTGATATCTAATCTTTTTACTTGGTCTCAAAATCCTAGAAGTAGATAATTATTTTTGAGAGGTACAGTAGAACTCGTACAGTCATTGCTTCATTGTTTCTCTTCCTAAGATCAAAGATGTAGCATGGAATGATCTTGAATAAGTCTCAGATTAATCTGATTTTTTAACAGTCAATATCTTCGTTTTCCATTGCAGGACGGGATTGAGGAATGCCGGAAGCTATGTGGTGGCCATGGCTACTTGTGCAACAGTGGACTTCCCGAGCTATTTGCTGTTTATGTCCCTACATGCACGTATGAAGGAGATAATGTTGTCCTACTGTTGCAGGTCAGTTAAGATCTGCTGGTTGTTGAATGAGTGATGGAGGTTCTTCTCAGTCTGGATTAGTATTCTTAACAGATAAAAATGTGTCGATTTATTGACCGTGAAAACTAGTCTGGGTTTACAACTTTACATACATAAAGCCTTTTTTTATTGGTCTACCAAATGTAAAGTTTGAACACTACCTTTAGCCTATCTAAGGTAGTTCGTGTTCACATACTAAAAACAATTTTTTTCCCGTACTGAGTTTAGAAGTTGGATTTGGTTTGTTGACCTTCACACCATCTAAGGTGGTGTAGCTTCACATACTTATTACTTTAAATGCAGCTTTATTTGTTTTTCTTAACCAAGATTAAAAGTTTGTATTTGGCCAACCTCGAAGCAGATGCATTCTGGATCTATTTCTGAGATTACATTCCAATTTGTCAAGAGCCAGTGAAGAGTTCTACTTTTATAATGCTAACTATCTTCAAATGTTTAGGTGGCGAAAATTCTTATGAAGACCGTTTCTCTATTGGGATCAGGAAAGGAGCCAGTGGGAACAACAGCATACATGGGAAGAGCAGAGCATCTGTTGCAGTCTGTTTCTAAAGTCCAAACAGGTAGTTAAAGATTATTTCCGTATGTCTATTTTATGTCCTGGTTTGAAGAATGTCCTTCAGACCGCGATCAGTCCTAACTCATTACTACTGCCTGTGAGCTTCTGTCTAAAGAATCTTCTGGTTGCTGCAGCTGATGACTGGTTGAAGCCTTCGGTCATAATGGAAGCTTTTGAAGCAAGGGCATTAAGAATGGCAGTTACTTGTGCTCAAAATATTAACGAATCTCCTAGCCTAGAAGAAGGTGACTTTAAATTTGTCTTTTTTTGCAAGTATTTTAGTTTCTTTCTATCAACTCATCTAGTTGTTATATTAATAATTTTCTTCTTCTACATTTGACGTCTTCTCTTCCGTTTAACTTTAGTGGCTATACTCTTTCAACGGTCGCACATTTGTTTTAGTTTCTTTTATATAAATTTATTTCATCCCCATAATAATTCGTAACTTATTCTGCATCTGGCCTCTTATTATTCTCCTGCACTTGATTTCTTCTTTTGAGTTACCAAAGAAATCTCGTGCCCTAAAATTCTGCACAAGTGCGCATACCTTTCTCCAACCCAGAATTTGATAAGTTGGGTTTATGTTCATTTTTTATCGACTTTTTCTGCAAAATCATCCCCCATCAAAACTGCTCTGTTTGGCTGATATACACTTTACATACAGGGTTCTCAGAATTGTCTCCTGATTTAATTGAGGCAGCAAGAGCTCACATCCAACTGATTATTGTTTCTAAGTAAGTTCTCCCATTTCAATCTTTTACTATTGTAATTGTAACAGTAATTATCGAAGCCTATTAGGTAGTGGTTTAAACAGATTGGGCCGTCTGTACATAAACCACGACAAATTCATTCATGTTGTAATCAATATCCCACACAAACTTAACTGTATTCTACATGTTATGTTATAGCCACGTTTGAACCTTTTGTTTCAGGTTCATCGAGAAAGTTCAACAAGAGATACCAGGAGCTGGAGTGAAAGACCAGCTGAAAATTCTCTGCAGCATCTATGCTCTTTCTACGCTTCACAAGCACCGTGGTGACTTTCTGTCCACCGGAAGCATCACACCAGAGCAAGGAGAATTGGCGAACCAACAGCTTAGACATCTTTATGCTCTGGTCTGTATAATTCCTTAGCCAGTCCTTAAGAGTTAAGAGTGTGTATGTGTACTTTAATCCGTGTCTTGTTGGCTGGACTTGTACTTACCTAGATTTTCCTTTGTGCAGATCCGGCCAAACGCAGTTGCGCTTGTCGATGCGTTCAACTACACTGATCATTACCTTGGATCGACGCTTGGCCGTCATGATGGGAATGTCTACCCAGCCCTCTATGAGGAAGCATGGAAGGACCCTCTCAACGACTCGGATGTTCCTGATGGCTACAAGGAATACATCCAGCCTCTGCTTAGAAATACCTTCAGATCATCCAGACTATAAAGATGGGACTTGGCTGGATCTTAGTTGGTGGCTTCATACAAGAAAAATATTAGTGTTCTATAGATAGGTTTATTGAATGTTTATGCCCAATAAGGCGGCCATTTTGCCTGCCAAATTATCAGACGCTGACATTATAAAGATAGTATTACATTATTGAGCAGTTATATGTATAGGTTGTAGAATTCTTTTGTACATATAACTTAATACTGAGCAAATATATGTAATATGTTCTTTATTTATCCAGCCAATATGGCCGTGCAAAGTTTCTATCTGAGTTCTTTTGAAGAAGTGCCTCCTCCTTGCTCATTGCACAGAAAGGAAACAACAAAAAAACTTTTCTTTGCTCTTATTTTATTTGAATAAATAAATATGGGAGACATGTGTCCCAACACATTTATAAAACTGATCTTTCATTTTTTTAGGTTAGAATAGAAATTACACTTCTGGTAATCTCTCTCTAAGTTGGAAACGGAGATCTCATATTTATAGGTGTTTTTCTACTATTTTTTGTTCTCCTTGGTTTCCTTTCTAAACTCTTAAGTTTAAACCGGATAAATATCAATTTTTTGTCTTTTATTTGTCATTTTCTTGGTTTAGATTGCTTTCCAAACACAACTCAGTGAAATAATGCTTTTGGTGATAGTTTGACATCTAAATTTAGAGTAATTTTCTTCTTCTTCTATAAAGTGCTTTTAGAGAGCATCAATATTAATATTATATAAATATATAAGTGATGCTAATACAAGTCCGAAGGTCAGGAGGATGACACAAATTTCAGCTTTTGATTTGAATTAGTTTAGTGTAATGTGATTGAGCGATTAACTGAGGTTGAAAGTTTTTTTAGTTTATGATATCATATTAGTTTTGTCTTGTCTTGTAAATAATCGAGACGCGTAACTTGTAATTTACTATTGCAACCAAAGAGCGTGAATGTTTACGATTATTACATTTAAGACGAGTTCATCAACATTCGGCAAGTTATTATCTTAAGACGAAAAAAATGAAAAATGCATGATTATTGATTGATTCAGACTCGGTACTGGAAATGGGATTCGTCCACGCATGTCTCCATCGAGCCCCAACAATTTTTCTGAACAAGAGGATCGCCACAACTTTCCTCTCTGCTCAACCCACGATATATTCCTGTTTCACCTCCAAATCCAAATCCAGATCCACCACACTCGCCAGAGCACTCGCGACGATGGTTAAGGCCGGCGTAGTCGTCCACGAGATCGGCGGCCCCGAAGCCAGCACACCACTCCCTTCTTCCATTCCATTCTACTCAATCATACATACCTTTATTTGTACTAAAGTTTATTTTTTATTATTTAGGTATTCTTCTTAACTAACTCATTTGCAGTAGAATAAAATAGTATGCTTCCTTCTGGTTTTGTTAGAGTTGTGATTTGTTTCAAAACGTTTTCTAATGTTACATAAAACTTAAGCTTCTCTAAGTTTTTTTCTTTCAAACTAGCTTTGGGAGACCGTTTCGATTTACTTGTATGGTTTTAAAATTACCATCAACCCTTTACCTCATAATCCGCTTATACTTCCCTAATGGGTATTGGTTTCATCACTCACTATCTCGGCTTTACTTAATGAAAATTGAGGCAACCACGACTGATTCGTTATATGATTATACTCGTGACCCGAGCAATTTCTAACCTCTGGGTTGTTATGAAATGGACATCATCTTGTTTACTCTAAATTATCACACCCAATATAGCTATGATTCCTAAGGCTTTGCACTGGACCTTGATATAGCTCCTCCCATGTCAACTGTCTATTCCCTAATTACTACTATGCAAGATAATGTACTACTTATTCGTTACTCGTCATGTTAAACGCCTAACACCTTAAGGTGTACATGATCTTGTCATCGTTATCAAAGTCAACGTGTTCCAATACAAGTATCTCATTCCTTTTAGGTATTGTATGTGTGTATAATCTCTTTCCAAATGGGAGGACGTGGAAGTTGGAGAACCAAAGGAAGGGGAGATTCGTGTGAAGAACAAAGCCATTGGTGTAAACTATATCGATGTTTATTACCGTAAAGGAGTCTACAATGCCTCTTTACCTTTTATTCCTGGTACAAGTACCATAGATTGTATTTCTTTTTCCTCCATATTGGCTGCAATTTTTGATATCTAGTTGTTGCATGTACTTATCAAACTCCTTTTTTGTTTTTCGTTATTCTTAGCACCGTTGTGTAATTTGGCATTTTTAAGTGTTGACCATTGCACTCCTAACTCAGCATGAAGTTCCAAACTACAGGTTGTACTTGATTTGGCCTTTTATTACATGGTTGTCTAAAATTATCCGATTGATCTTTGGTCTATAAGGCTGTTCCTAGTAGTTGGTTGTGCAGTGAACACGGTATCTAAATGTTTTCGTCCCCATTCTCAACTATTTCTAACTTGTTAGATCATCTTAATGATAAATGTAAGCCTCATCCGTCATTCCAACTTCAGTAGTTTACCTGATCATGTATGCTGACTTCTAATTTCCCTACGACCCTATGTCGTAGTAGAATACCACTTATTTTGAGACTATTGATGCGGATTTTACTCTTCACATATGTAATCATAATTAGTACTTAGTAGGGTCTATATTCTTGTCCTAGGCGCCTTCTTTACTTCAGCACAGACTGAAAATATATGCTTCTTTCAAATGACGTACTTAATTGAGAGACAGTGATGAAATAATCCCTTTTTCCAGGTAGGGAAGCTGTTGGAGAAGTGACTGCTGTAGGCCCTGGTCTAACTGGTATGAAAGTAGGGGACATCGTTGCTTATGCTGGAAACCCGATGGGTTCTTACGCCGAGGAGCAAATATTACCTGCAAGTGTTGCTGTTCGTGTTCCTTCATCAATTGAACCTACTGTCGCAGTGGCCATCATGCTCAAGGGCATGACCGCTCAATTTCTAGTCAGACGCTGCTTCAAGGTTTTCTCTGTTATTGCTTACTAGTTATCCAATTGTAACATGATATATTTCCCTTTTTACCTTTTTTTGTCACTGTGCATCTTCAATATTTTCAATTGATCTTTCTGAATATAGTCAGAGGAACATTTCACATACATATAACTACCAATAGTTCATAATATAATTTTATTATCAGTATACAATAACAATGTGATAATTATTTTGTATTGAAAACAAGAAAATGTGGACTTGAAGCCACCAAAAATCATCACCAAGACTCGAAGAGTTGCTCCTGATTTTTTTTAAAATGGCCGATTATCAGGATTTCCCACCAAAATTAGTCTGTTGGAAGTCCTGAAATGACTAGCAAGTGACAATTTTCTCTCTCTCTCGTTCTAACGTCTTTACGATGCAGGCCATGTCCTCAAAATGTTGGAACAATTTTTTTGCAGTTTTCTTTTGTTATGTTTATGTGCAAATATTCCTTTGACTGTATTCTAATTCTTAAACTGATACCTTCAGTTTGGGTATAAACATTAAATTTACTTATAGAGGTTAGCTGGAATATGATATTGTATTATATTTGCATCTCTTTCATAAATAGTGTTCCATTTTGCTTTTGTTCTTATTGCTATTTTGGGATTTCCCTGTGACATTCAATTGAACATGAATAATCTCATTTCATCTTGCAATAATGCAATATAGGATGCACGGCTTTCAGTTGAGTCTAATTGGAGCTCGTAACATTTGAATGCAGGTTGAGCATGGTCACACCATTGTTGTTCATGCTGCAGCTGGTGGTGTTGGTTCTTTACTTTGCCAATGGGCAAATGCACTTGGTGCAACTGTCATTGGAACGGTATCTACGGAAGAGAAAGCTGCTCAGGCAAAAGAAGATGGATGTCATCATGCCATAGTTTACACGAAGGAAGATTTTGTCACTGCTGTTGAGAAGATAACATCCGGCAAAGGAGTGAATGTTGTCTATGATTCTGTTGGAAAAGACACATTCAAGGTAATATTTTCCCCCTCTTGAATTGATCAATGGCTACCCTTAATGCTTATGATCATCATGAAAGTATGAAGAAATAAGAACATGGTTACCTCTGACTGAAATTTCAATTGATTCTGGTGATTGTGCATTCGTCACAAATTTTGATCTTGGGGTATAATTCTTCAGGGATCCTGGGGTATAATTCTTCAACTTTACCCCCACAGGAACTAAGTGAAACGAAGTCTTGAACTTGAACATTTTGTATGGAGATGTCCATTGAGAACAATACTAAACAGGTTATGCTGCAATCTACAGGGTTGATGCTTTACGGTCATGCATCCGTATCCTGTTTCATTAATGCTTTCAAGGAATGACCCCCATTCCTCTAATTGCGGCCACACAATTGCATTCACATAGTTGGATTTCTCTAAAGATGCACTGCTAATATCTTGTCTCAAAGACTTGAACTCTTTCAGAGTCTACACTCTTACTAAACTTGCAGTTTCAGCAACATATCCATTCTTTGGGGGTATCGACAAATATACAATGTATGACCTACAATGTATCACCAATGAGTTGCACTTGACTCACTCAAGAACTTGTTATTACCGCATTGAACCAACTTCGTGGGATCTCCACTCAGATTGGTTGGGTTGTCATTCTAGATGAGTCATGTAATGGGTCTCAGTCTCATCCCCAACTTGGATTTCAGAATTTGAGCTAGATCAAGTCTTTTGGTGAAAGGATCAACTGTATTGTCTTTGGTACCAACAAAATCAACAACTATCACCCTTTCCGAGATCAATTCCCTTACAGACTTCAGTCTGACTTGGATGTGTCCTTCTTTGTTTGTGCTTATACTTTGAGCTTCTTAACTTTGCAATAGTAGTCATACTATCACAATGCACAGATATTGCAGGAACTGGTTTGCTAGTCATTGGCAATTCAGAAAGTAGTCATTTCAACCATTCAGCTTCCATTCCACTTGTATCAAAGCACAAAGTTCAGCCTCAAATGTAGATCAAGACAATATGATATGTTTTGTAGACCTCCAGGAGACTGCGTCTCCACCCAGAGTAAAAACATACCCTGTAACGCCGTTACTCCCAGAGTTTTTGGCTATCCAACTTGCATCACTGTACCCTTCTAGTACAACTGAGAATTTCTCATAATGCAGCCCAAGGGTAGAAGTACCCTTCAAGTACTTAAGTACTCTATCCAAAGCCTCCCAACGAGTACGATCAGGACAACTTGTGTATCTACTAAGTTTGCTCACCGAGAATGAAATATCTGGTTGTGTGCAATTTGCAAGATACGTCAAGCTACCTATAATCTGAGAATATCTCAGTTGTGAAACTGGAACATCATTCTTGTTCTTGTACAAATGTTTTGATGAATCATATGGGGTTTTCACATGTCTACAATTCGTGTAGCCAAATCTCTCAAGAATCTTCTCAACATAGTGAGATTGAGATATGGAAATACCATCAACTGACCTAGTCAGTTTCATACCCAAGATCACATTTGCAACACTCATATCCTTCATCTCAAACTTAGTACACAAGAACTTAGTTTCATGTATTATATTCAGATTAAAGCTAAACAGTAAAATGTCATCAACATATAAACACAATGCAATACATGCATTACTTTGAACTTTGCAATAGACACATTTATCAGAACCAATAACCTGGAATCCAAATGATAATATAATTTTGTCAAATTTCTCATTCCAAGCTTTTGGGGCTTGTTTAACTCCACAAAGAGACTTAACAAGTTTACAAACTTTGTTCTCGTTTCCAGAAGCTACAAATCCTCCAGGTTGGTCCATATAAATTTCTTCTTCAATATCACCATGAAGAAAAACAGTTTTTACATCCATTTGATGAATTGTAAAATCATATACAGACGCCAATGCTAAGAGCACTCGGATAGTAGTTATACGAGACACTGGAGAATAGGTATCGAAATAGTCTATTCCTTCATTTTGTTTAAACCCCTTGACAACTAATCTGGCTTTATACTTATCAAGGGAACCATCTGGTTTTAATTTCTTTTTAAATATCCATTTACAACCGATCGTTGAACAACCTGGAGGAAGATTTACCAACTCCCATGTCCCATTAGAGACAATATAGTCAATTTCGACCTTAACTGCATCTTTTCAATGCTTTGCTTCAGATGAAGTCATTCTCTCATTTTTATTCATATATCTCTTCATTTCACACTCCCACTACCACTATCTCTTCATCTTACTCTTAATCATCAAAAATAATGTCTCAGAGGCTACGAAAAGAATCAACGGACGTCCCGATGCACTCGAATACTGGAAAATTTCCAACTTCTTTTTTGTAAAAAATAAATACAAAAAAAAAATTAGGCGGGGTCCGTCGGAGCCTCCCTCATGGGGGAGGCGTCTTAGTCAGACGCCCCGTGGAAAAAAAAAGTAATATTTTTTTTAAAATTTATATGGTGTGTTATCTCAAATTTTTTAGATCCATTTCAAGATTTTGGTATTAATTGGGTGGATTACAGTATATTTTTTGTAAGTCGTGAAGTTTTACCAAATATCACCTCAACAGGTCGGTTGGGGGGTCTCGCTCACCAAAAAACAAAAAAAACAAATTTAGACAGGAAGTGACAGAACACATTTCAGGACACGAACGGTTGACCGAAACGGGTCCACCGGTCGACGGTATGCAATAAATAATTGGTTCGGTCGAGCAAAGGTGCATACGGTCAGACTAATTGGGCTAGAACTTAAGTGATCGGTCAAACGAACTAGATCAGGTGTTCGACCGAAAACTTCCAGTAGAATTGTGTTTGGAAGGTTTCTCGAATTGGTCGACCGTCACGATATATTCGGTCGACCAGAAGACGAAATCCAAAAGAGGGGTTAAGTGAGAATGTGTATACGACCATTGGTATAAATGACAAGTATAACTGTCATATTTAATACGAACACGAAAAGGAAATCGGTCGAACCAAAATGGAGTTTCGGTGTACCGAAAGTCTCACCAACCAGGACACGTGTCAAAATGTGATAGGCTAGAAGATTTTAAACGATAAGCTAAGTTTTATCAAGAGATACGGTGAAACGGTCGAAGGGATAAGATATTGCGGCTGACCGTTTTTGGACAGGCAACCCATATAAATATAACAATCGAATTGGAAAAGGTGTTTGGTTTATCGTTTTTAGCAAGAAGGGTGATATGGGTCAATCTGATGAAATCCGGTCGAATCAAATGGTTCTACCGATCGATTGTTTGAGCACAGAAATCTTGTTTAAGGTTTGAATGAGTTTGGTTTATTTCCTATTGAAGTCTAGAGAGAATTTAAACGCTAAGTGAGACTTATATAGGTTTTCTAAGTGTCATGTAATACAAATAATCAACGATTTCAAGTGCCGAGTTACATTTGTAACCTAAATACGTAAAATGTAAACCTAACTACTCTTCAATCTTCATCTCTTGATATAACTTAAACTTGATTCCTAAAACGTTAGATAATACGATATATGCAAGTAATGATTTATAGATGATACATGTGTATTGATATGTTGATTAATCATCAAAACGGATTAATGATTATTAGCCAAAAAACCAACATGGACTCACTAATATCATCACTCAAATAAAGATGGACAATGATAATCTTTTGACTAACTATATTTTCCATCATAAGTCGTGTTTAACCAATCATTGTCTTTATCACTATGTTCAATGATAGCTTTTGAAAATAATCAAATTAACACACTCTATAATGAGTAAGTCTCATGTCCTAGAATCCAAGACACAGTAAAACATTAATGACACGTAACACAATTTTATAATGTTTTAGTTGCTATGTATATTCAATATATAAAAGTAATTTTTTCATCTTTTATGTACTCGTGTCGTTAAATATTTGTAGAGTTATAATATTTTTTAACCAATACGACAATCTTATCTCTGTAATTAATGTTCTATGTCAATTACCATGATTGTGAATTCTTTTGATTTACGTAAACTATTATCTTTTAGAGCTCTACGGTTAATGACCAAGAGTCTCTTTCTTAACATTTCCAAAAAACCAATATATTAATTAAAGAATAAAATGTTTGTACATTCAATTCATAATAATTGATATATAAAAGTAAACTTTTACAACACATTCCCTTTAATATGAACAACTTATATAACTACAAGACGGGTCTATATATATACACATATATTACAAAACAACTGCAGATAATAAATAACCTCACAAGGAGGTTGACGGGAGTTGGTGATCAGTCGGAGAATGATTTTTTATATACAAATCCCAATTAGGAAAAGAGCCCAATGAGGATAATGTGAGCTAAATTTGGCGCACATTGATTTGTCTCATGCTAAATATGAGATAAAAGATAACTCTTTCCAAACCAGTTAACAGTACCACCCGTAAGATTTGGGGTAAAAGACCATAAAGCTATCTTCACGCTAAAACACACCCCTCTCCTCTCCTGCTTTCCCTCTTGGGGGAAGATAAAACCTAGGGTTTACGAGGGGAAAACGAAACACTGGGAAGAGGAAGAAGAAGAAGAAGAAGGCGAAACCATGGAGGCCTCCAACACCAGAACCTCCAAAAGATCCAAACCCCCATTCCACGCCCCAGGTCGACAGCCTTCTCCACTTCCTCCATTTCGAATTCTAGGTTTAAAATTTCCTCAAACGTAACGCGTTAGAAAGCTCTCGCGTAGTCCATGTTGGAAAAGTACAATTTATTTTCGTCTCACGTTTTACGTTTGTGGTAGATTTGAAACGGAGGAGAAGGGTGAAGTTCTCCGGTACTCGTACCGGTAACGTGGTCAACGACAATGTGAAGGTGAATGCTTATCGGCTTGCTGCTTGTGGTGGTGGGATCGACAATCGAAAACGTGAGTACCATTTTTCTCGTGCATTTGGGGTTAGACAAAAAAGCTGTTGAATCGCAAGGAGAAATTGAAGTTATAAAATTCACATACTTTTATTCTTATTTATATTTATAAAGCAAAAGTAAGTAGCTGTTACTTAACGTTCTACCAAATTTACATAACAATTTACACAAGTAGCGCACATCACATGTTGTCGTCACACTTTAACTCTTTAAGGCATTATAGTGAATCTTCCTTCTACTGGACTAAAGCTTTGGGTGTGAATTTACATGCAGACAATGATCCAAAAACATCTGAGTACAGATCCTATTTGAAATTACTAAATGAGGTTGGAAGTGGCGTTAGCTGTCAGCGACAATCTGAGAAAGTTAGAAACTCGAAAGGCGTCGTAGTGGGAAGCTTTGCAAATGTGGTGCAAATGGCAACACCTTGTGGTTCTGCTTTTAATCCATATTTCCATGGTTATCGATGTGCCGTCATTTGGCCAAGTACTTATCATGTTCCGACTTTCTCACTCAGCCTCAGGCTTTATGCTGCAGATTTGAAACAAACGATCTCCAACAGTTTCAAGGTTAATAGTTCACCGTTGATCCCGTTGTATGTTAAGGAAGTTACTCCTCTTAATGTTGTCGATCTTTTTGCACCTACAGGCATACTTGAAAAACAGAGAGCATAATAACCATGACACCTTTTTTGGACGTAATCAGCACCTCTTTTTAGAACCACACTGTACCAACTTTTTCTATAATATCGATCTCTTCGATACATAAGCGACAGGTTTTCACGATGGATGGTTAATTGTCAACTGCAAAAGCCTCAAAATGGTCATTATCTGATTTCGGGAGCCCTCTTTTAGACACAAGAGACCCTATTTGAAGCTTTGGTAGTCTCATGTGGTAATACACAGACATTATAAGTTAATCACTAACTTAGGAACCCATGACAACCTTTTCACTGTTTCGGGATGCTAAATAATCGGCAAATCATTTGACTTATAGCCTACTGCCATCAACTCTCTGAAGACACTTGTCTACCTTCAATTCACAGGTGTGCATTCTATCTCGGAAGGAATCTTTGCTGAGAAAAGACTTACTATTCTTAACGTTGCTGCCAAGAACTTGTTTCTTGACGTTGATGATTTGATATCGAAGGGGTGGGTGCTATATATTTTTAAATAAATTTTATCATCAAATTCCAGTTTCTTTTATCATTATTTGATTTTGTTGCCAAATCTTATTTAATTCCCACGTTCTTGAGCGGATTAGGTCTTGAAAGCAAATCCAACAAGGTATGCTCATCTATTTTTGTGGTTGGATATTTCTGCTCCCACTGGTTGTATAGTCATAGAAAATACTATATGTTAGCTGGCTTGTATTGCTGTCTTCTTTAGTTATTGTGATTTTTTTTATGTTATCATTCCTCAAAGAGTTCACACCAGAGAATCTTGTGTCTGGATGGAAGCTAATACACCAACTACTGTTGTGCCACAGGGAGGAAAGAAAGTACTCGAGCATTATTATACTGAACCATCTGGTGTCATCCCCTCATGGGAGAAACAAGTAGAGGATATGGCATTGCCAACTTGGCAGTACGACACCATAAAAACTAGTTCCATGGATGCCAGTGAAGGGAATGTGTTCTAAAAGTTTTACTTTTAAATGTCAATAATTATGAATTGAATGAGAAATCATTTTGTTCCTTGTTTATGTTATTCGTCTTTTAGAAGTGTTAAAGAAGAGGCTCTTGGTCCTTGACCGTAAGACTCTAAAAGATATTGGTTTACATAAAACAAAAGATATTCGCAATCATGGTAATTAACATGGGGCATTAATTACCGAGTTAAGATTGTCGTGTTGGTCATAGATCATTGTAGATCTACAAGTGAGTGACAACACGAGTACACAAAAGAGGAAAATAGTACTTTTGTATACCGAATTGACCTAACAAGTAAAATATTATAGGATTGTGTTTCTGTGTCATTAATATTTTACTGTGTCCTTGGTCATTTGATATGAGACTTATATCCGATCGCTTAAGGAGTGCTTAATTAGACTAGTGTCTTAAGCTATCGATGAGTGTAGTGTAAATGCATTAGTTGGTTAAGTATGACTTTCGTTGGAGAAGATAGTTAGTCAAAAGATTAACATTGCACATCTTAATTGAATGATGATATTAGTGGACCCCTTGATAAAGCAAAGTTATAATGTGCACAATGTGATTTGAGTAAAGTCACATATTTATAACTAGGTTAAAGAGATCAAGAAACGAATACTAAAACAAAGATGACACAATACTACTTTGTGTGTATTCTTAATATCATGAGGCAAGGGACGGACACAAGTGGTGCACTCCATCACTAATTGGATCGGGTTTTGGTTCGAGTGGAATTAAGACATCTAACTAATTGGGAGCTATAATGTGTAGCTAGATACCGCTTATAGCTTGTGATATTAAGCTCTTAATATCACTGCCAACTTAGTTTAGATCCTCCCATAGGTCACACCGCAAAACTGGGAAACAAGAAATGAGGATTTTGAGTTCATAAGATGTGTCGGGTTTCATGTAGAAAATATGACACATGAGGTGAACAAGC
Organism: Triglochin maritima; assembly: GCA_963682175.1. NCBI lineage: Eukaryota > Viridiplantae > Streptophyta > Magnoliopsida > Alismatales > Juncaginaceae > Triglochin > Triglochin maritima. Next base: position 6,669,751 of record OY821775.1, read on the forward strand.
AAAATCAAAATTATGTTGTGATTAATAACATAATTAGAATCTAAATTAAATTCATATGTGATGTAAATATTATGGGGTGTAATGATTGATCATTACATAGGATAATATGTTGCATAAGTTGTGAATTTACTACTAATCCCGAAATGTCAAATTTTGTAGGGGTTAAACCGAAATTTGACAAGTCTGTAAAACAGTGCTCCAACGGTCGACCAGTTAGCAGTAAACGGTCGACCGGTCGGGCACGGTCGACCGGACGTGTCTCGACCGATAACAGGGAATTTTCATCTGTTCGAACGGTCGACCGAATGTGATCGGTCGGTCGACCGAACATTGCGATGGAATAATTCCTGTTATGAACGGTCGACCGAAACCTGGTTCGAGCGGTCGACCGAACCTCGAAACGGTCGACCGGTCCAGACGGTTTTATGCAGAATTAATTTAAGAATTAATTAGATCATGCATGGAATTGGTCCATAATTGATTTAATTCGTGGCTAAGATTATTTATTATTAAATAATGGATGGTTAGATGAAAGTTTGCATGAAATCATTAGCAAGAGGTTGCACATCAATAGGTAATTTGGAGAGAACTTATAAATACAAGTTTATCTCATTACCTCATTAATTAATTCATTGTTTTCTCATGCAAAAACTCTCTCGATAATTCTCTACGAAATTCCCTTAATTCTTAAGTTTAGTTTTAGTTTTTAAGAGATCATCTTCTCAAGGGAACTAAAGAGGGGTTAGTTATTAGATTCTAAACCCTATTGGAGATTGAGAGCTAGCTCTTCTCTCTCCAATCTTGTTTAGAGTTTGGTGAAATCTCGGAGGCATCCGGCGCAGCAATAAGCATCATCAACGTCTCCGAATCTTCAAGAAGTTTTAGAGAACTTCTAGGTATGAATTTCGGAGTCTCATGTTTGTTTTAATAAAAGTTTTAAAACTAGTTATTGAAACAAAACAATGCATGCATGAAATAAATCATAGAAAATTGTAATAGATCCTTATTACGCATAAAAATTCCGAAAATATATATGTGTAATTAAACATGAAATCCTACAGTCAGAAGGGTGGATCTGTTCACCACGATGAACCCTCATGTTGACATTTTCTCTGCTACAAACTCCCCTTTGACTGGCTACCCTGCAATGAAGAAGTTGCTCCCTCAACCCGAAGGTTTGTCTCAGACAAATATTTGGCCTCACTAACGTCTCTCAAACTTGTCAATTGTTCCTTACGAAACTATATCCGAAGAGTGCACCTTAGATCAACAGACTGTTGCTTATCATCAGTCCAGGTGTTTGGAGTTCAACGAGTTGCATGATCCTACTAAAGCCCAAGGCTTTGGGAAAGAGAACTGCATACCTCTGTTGTTGGAGTGGGAGAATGCTGACATTATGTGAAAAGATGATTCATGCACTAATGTTGATGATATTATTGAAAGTAAAGGCTATCATCTTCCACTGGCCGTGTATGATCCAAGACCTGTTGCCCTTGACTGTGTACCAATGGACCATTTCTATGGAAGAAATCTATTCTTTTTTTCCCCTGGAAAAAAATTCAGAATGTTTCTAGATAACAGTCATCATTTTGATGCCGCAGTTTCACCATCCAGTTTCAATAATCTGTCCGGAAATGAGAACTTGTTGAACTGTTACAGAGAACATTGCTCCCCAAATTATCTTGATCTCCAGACAGTAGAGTCAAATGCAGGAGGAACATATAGTTACATGCATGATGTCGACAAAATTGGTAGATTTGTCGATGATGGAACTGATATCCGTAAGTACTCAGTAGGCTATTTTGAATTTCCCATTGCTAGAGATAGCACGGTATACAATAACAATGTGATAATTATTTTGTATTGAAAACAAGAAAATGTGGAATTGAAGCCACCAAAAATCATCACCAAGACTCGAAGAGTTGCTCCTGACTTTTTTAAATGGCCGATTATCAGGATTTCCCACCAAAATTAGTATGTTGGAAGTCCTGAAATGACTAGCAAGTGACAATTTGTTCTCTCTCTCGTTCTAACGTCTTTACGATGCAGGCCATGTCCTCAAAATGTTGGAACAATTTTTTTGCAGTTTTCTTTTGTTATGTTTATGTGCAAATGTTCCTTTGACTGTATTCTAATTCTTAAACTAATACCTTCAGTTTGGGTATAAACATTAAATTTACTTATAGAGGTTAGCTGGAATATGATATTGTATTATATTTGCATCTTTATCATAAATAGTGTTCCATTTTGCTTTTGTTCTTATTGCTATTTTGGGATTTCCCTGTGACATTCAATTGAACATGAATAATCTCATTTCATCTTGCAATAATGCAATATAGGATGCACGGCTTTCGGTTGAGTCTAATTGGAGCTCGTAACATTTGAATGCAGGTTGAGCGTGGTCACACCATTCTTGTTCATGCTGCAGCTGGTGGTGTTGGTTCTTTACTTTGCCAATGGGCAAATGCACTTGGTGCAACTGTCATTGGAACGGTATCTACGGAAGAGAAAGCTGCTCAGGCAAAAGAAGATGGATGTCATCATGCCATAGTTTACACGAAGGAAGATTTTGTCACTGCTGTTGAGAAGATAACATCCGGCAAAGGAGTGAATGTTGTCTATGATTCTGTTGGAAAAGACACATTCAAGGTAATATTTTCCCCCCTCTTGAATTGATCAATGGCTACCCTTAATGCTTATGATCATCATGAAAGTATGAAGAAATAAGAACATGGTTACCTCTGACTGAAATTTCAATTGATTCGGGTGATTGTGCATTCGTCACAAATTTTGATCTTGGGGTATAATTCTTCAGGGATCTTTAGCTTGCCTGGCTCGGTGTGGATACATGGTCTGTTTTGGGCAATCATCAGGGCTGCCTGAACCCCTCTCCTTGTCCGATCTTTCGCCGAAGTCTCGGTTCGTGATGAGGCCTTCCCTTTTCCAGTACGTTGTTACAAGGGATGACCTGCTGGAGTGTGCCGGGGAAGTCTTTGAGAATGTTGCTTCTGGCATTCTGCGTGTTCGAGTTAACCATACTTACGCCTTATCAGATGCTGCAAAAGCTCATGCCGACCTTGAGGCAAGAAAAACTTCTGGTTCTGTGCTACTATTGCCATAATCAGTGAAGAGGAACTAGACACCGAACTTTGTGTGCACAATTAAGTAGCTAAGATATAAGCCAGTTTTTGTCCAGATATGAACTCTTTTGTCACGTGCTTGGGATTGCGAGGTGTGGTATCTTTACTTGGACAAAAGATGACATGTTTGGTAATTATTGTTTAAAAGAAAAACATATTATTGTATGAGAGCATGAGACTTTATGTAATGGTGAATTATTATTCTGTTGTACTTTTTTTTAATCGACTCACGTGTTAGGTTCTATAACTTTTGTGTAGTTCGTATCCTTGCATCAGTTGCGTCTTTGCATACAGATCTGAGAAAAGAGGCTGATTACATAACACCATGCAGATAATTAATTATAATACCATGCACACCATGCGGTACATTTCAATTTCAGTTTTTAATCGATAAATTACAATTTATTCTCTATTAATATCCAGAAAATCGAATGTTTTTTACCCAAGTGTCGTTAGTCTAGTTGTTAGATTTATTGATGACTTTGTCTCGAAGTTTGAAATGTGAAAATCACCTTTGTAACAAATTACCCTCCTCTATTAATATCCAGAAAATCAAATGTTTTTTACCAAGTGTCGTTAGTTAGTATAGTTGTTAGATTTATAGTATTAAAATAGGCAAGAGCGGAAGTGAAAATTGGGATTTGATTAGAGCTAAGCAATATCTTAAAGAAAGAAAAAGTAACCAACTGGTTTTAGTTTAGTTGCTACTTGTGAGATCTCTTTACTTAAGATAGTCAAAACCAGATATTAAATTTTAGAAGTTCCATTTAATGTTCAGAAAGTTGGAATAGTAAAGTAGATTAAAATGAAAAAAGAGCTGATCCCATTATCCCAAGAATGAAGAATCTCCTCCCTCTCAGGCTCAGCTCACTTCTATAAATTTGGCCACATTTCTCCTGCTGCGTGGCACATTTTCACCTTTTCTCTTTAGACCTCTCCAGAGTAACTACTGCAGATGACGACTTCAGTGGATTCCAGCGCCACTCAGAGGTAACTTAATTCTCTAATTCCCATTTTGGTTGTTATCCTTTCTGGTTTCACTTTCCTCAAAAAAATAAGGAAAAAAAGAAGAAAGATGGTGAGGTTGTTTTGGCCTTTGGGGAAAGGATTTCCTTCTCCATAGAAATTTTCTTAGTTTTCTTAAGTTGTATGTCAATGATTCTATGAAAGTGAAGCTTATTTGACTTAATTAAGCACCAATAAATTTCACAACAAAATAGGCTTGTCTTTGTTACCAATTTGAAAAACTATGGCCAATTACAAAATTGGCATAACTCAATAAGATAAAAATGTTGCAGAAATTTTGAGCCCTTGTGGTCTTCATCTACACTGAAAATGAGGTTTTCATTGTTACATATGCAAACAATCCTTTTGCAACTAAGAACAATAAAATCATCAAGAAGAAACTCACATTTTGGTTTTTAAGAGGTTTTATTCAATTTTGGATACATTTAATCGATTTCATTTTCATTTTCTGCAGTCAATGTTCTTTATCTAGAATTGCCCCTCTTGAAGCAGTACTTTTTGATCTTGACGGAACTATATGTGACTCTGATCCTATTCACTACTATGCGTTCGTCGAAATGCTTCAAGAGGTACACATTTTTCTGACTTCAATGGACAAGCCCTAGTGTTATCACTTGGAATTAATTTCCCCTATCACATGGAAATTGTGGCTTATATTGTTCCGACAAGTTTCGAAGTGTGTTTCTCTCTGCTGTAACAAATCAAGCATGGTGGTCGTGTCGGTTCCAAAACTACATCTATTTTTTCCACTATAAGAAATGTTATCCAATGATAAAATAACAGATCTGGAATCATAATGTTTGGTCTAGAATGGGGTTTTTTCTTCTTCCGTTGTAGATTTTCAACTCGTGTTTCTATACAGATTGGATATAATGGAGGTGTTCCCATCACGAAGCAGTTCTACATTGACCATTTTTCTGGCAAGCATAATGACGAGGTTGAAAGCTTCCTTTTCCCTGATGACCATCAGAAAGGGATGAAATTCATGAAAGATAAGGAAGCAATGTTCAGAAAGTAAGACACTGTTTCCTACCATAGCACCACTCATAGTTGTCTTTCTTTATTCGCGTGTAGAATTAAACAGATGAAATTACATGTTTAAAACATCAAATATCCAGGTTGGCGTCTGAGAAGTTGGAGCCCGTCGATGGGCTTAACAAAGTATGCCAATGGGTCAAAGATCGAGGTTTCAAGCGAGCAGCAGTGACTAATGCTCCAAGAGAAAATGCTGAGCTCATGATTGCTGCTCTTGGTCTATCTGATTTTTTTCAGGCCCTCATTATTGGAGACGAATGCACGCGAGCAAAACCCCATCCTGAGCCCTATTTGAAATGTCTTGAGGCTGTTGGGGCATCTACAGACCACACATTTGTGTTTGAGGTATATGTCTTCCGTTTAGTCAAACCTTAATCACTGAAATGACCAAGTCTTTGGGTGTTTTCACAAGTAGGCTTAGCTAATTATGTTGCCATGATGTTTTTCTCCCCCAAAACAAAGTTCCAAGGAACAATTTCAACTGAAATATCTTGCTAAGGATTACGAATCAACTAATGGAAAAGGCAACCAGTAGAAAATATACTTCAATTGCTAATAACCTCTCAATGTCCAAATTCATTCAAACGAATACAACATTCAAATCGATTTTGTTGAGAATAATCCTACACTAGAGAATTCAGATTATCCTTGTGACTTGTAAAATCTTGGCTTGGGTCCCTTTGCTCACCATTAATAGATTTATCATTATTGATTGATTGATTGTTTTATAATTTCTTTTTGCATTTAGGATTCTGTATCGGGAATTTCGGCAGGTGTTGCAGCTGGAATGCCAGTTATTGGGTTAACTACAGGAAATCCAGAAAGCTTGTTAATGAAGGCGAAGCCAGTGTTTGTCATCCAAAATTACAAAGATCCAAAGTTGTGGGACGCATTGGAAGAGCTCGACAATTTGAACAGAGTGAAGGATACGTTTGATGCTTGATTCTGTTTCAATCAAATATCTAATATGCATGATTGAGATGTAGATGTTTCTCATATTTTATGATTGGATTTGGATTAAAAGCTTTGTATTATGCAAGATTTGTATTCGTACTTACCCATTGTTAATTAATGCATTTTATCAATTGTTGGTCTATAAAATACTTGCAGAGTATGACAGTGTTGTTGCTATATGTGCTTCTTGTTGTGAATTTTGGCATCTCTACGTTTAAGAAAAGATGATATGGTTGTGGACTTGTGGTGTTAGTAGCTGTTATAATTATTTGTATTTTGTGTTTATGTACGAAGAGTCGTGTGATGGTGAATAGGTGATTAGTATAATGATGAAGTGACATGATATGGACATTGTTTGGTTTATTTTATAATTTTGTGTTTAGTAGCTTTTCACGACTTCGCATCTTTGCACGCGGAGATGACAAAAGATGCTCGAAACATGCAATAATTTAAATTTTGATTGGCGTGTGGTTTTGCATTTTCTTATGATTTGTTTGTATAAAGAAATAGAAGATCAACCGTTACTAACCTGTGAGCTTCTTCTGTGAATTGCCACAAGAATAAGTAGGAAAAAAGTATGCGTCCAGCAGAAGGAAAAAAAGGCATCGAGGGAAAAAACCAACGACGTTAGGTGGTGGGAGAACCAGAAATTTCGTTACGAGGGATAAAAATATATATTATGTATATTTCTAAAAAAATACAATTGACCTGAATGAGTTTTCATATTTTGAAACGATATTTGATTGTCTTATTATTAACTTTACTAAGTAATTTTTTTTCAACATAAGCCGCCAAATTGTCCATCAACCATTGATCTTCCATTCAATCGCATAAAATGATTCTTAACAATATTTATTGTCAAAAATGATTTTTCAACTGTTACAGTTGCAATGGGAAACGTCAAACCAATTTCAACATTAAGTAAACCATAAGGTATATAGTAATTTTTTCTTCTCCATTTTCTTTGCTAAAACACAATTTCTTTTCAAGTTACAAAAGTCACTTGTTCGTGTTAAAGATATTTGTCTGACGTTCATCAAAAACTCCTACACGATTTATTGTAGAGAATTCATTAGGATAATATTCTACTAAACGAACTAATTTGTTTATATCAAAGATAAGGAAAAAAATAACTTGCATCTAAACATGACATGCAATTGAGTAATTGTGTATTTCTTTGACATGGTCGACCATGGTCGACCATGTATTCCAATGATGAAGATTTGTGGTTTTCGAATCATTTGACATGGTCGACCATATAGTATAAATTATTTGTCCATAATAGAAACGACAACTTCATACAAACTCATGTCTTGACAATGTTTTGGATTTTATGTTGCAATATGTAAGATAATGTATGTGTAATTGCTAAAATACATCCCATCAGATGTAACGTAAACACAAAATCAACTAATCAAGTGATTGGAATGACTTTGAAACGTTAGGAAGAATAATGAATTCCTTGAAGAATCATTAGGAAAAATAATGAATTGCTTGGAGAAAAATGTTGGTAACGCACGAATTCCTTCATTTTTTTTTCAAAATTAAGAGAAATGAGATGCCCATGATATTGATTCCAGCCTTAAGGGAACCGGTATTTTGTTGTTTTGTTATACCATTTGGAAAATATTATATTTTGCTACCTTTTATGGGGGAAAATCAACTTTTTAGATTTCAGTCCTGGGATTAGGTCATTGTTAGATTTCTTGTCTTGCCATATTGGATTAGCATAAACCAGAAAATTCGATACACGTTAGGATTTAATTAAAATAGTATGAAAGGCTTATAAAAAGAGAATACAAGGAAACAAACTTTCGCCTCTAATAATGTGTAAGTCCGTAAACAATTTGGAAAGAGTTCTGGACATAATCTAATCTAAGGAAAAGCAAACAAGCATCACCAGCCACGTGTTGTTATAAATGGCCCATCAAAATCCAATGGAACACATTTATTCCGCACAAAGAAAGAACAAGGTTCTATACTTTTATTGCATTTTTCAGTGCCCATTCCGACACAATAGAGCCGTCTTCCCCACGTAAAAATACATTTTATGTCTGTGATTTCAATAAATAATACATTCCACCGGAAATGTAGTTTCGGAATCTTCTGTAGCTGATGTAAAATTTAAATCATTGGTTCAAGTTAAAGTTTGTAAAGACCGTATAAAGTAACTAATAGAATATAATCACAATAATTATTCAGTTTTATCTAAAAAAATTCAAGAGATGAATAATTTGGTGTAGAGAAGAGAAAGAGAATTCTTTGGCCGGACCATGGATTATTTTTTGACTCACAGAAGAAAATCATTAAGGATTTCAATTTAATCCGCAAACATATACGAAGGTAAATCGAAAAATAAACCTACAAAGAAAAGATAAAAAAATAAACAAAAAAAGAAGATTCCTTTCAAGGCGACATATTCGCAGGCATCTTCTCCTTCACCTGTCCTATAAATAATAAATTTGACCCATTTTGTTGTGTTGTGTGGCAAAGAAAGACTTGTTCGACTTTATCGTCTCCAGACTTGTCCAGAAAAACAGGAGATCTGTTGAAATGACGATTTCCGTCGATTCCAACGCCACTCAAAGGTGATTTCCATTCTAGTCTCCATTTCCCACGACAACAAAAAACACGATTTTGTTGTGTTGATATGAACCTGATTTGCTTGCCATTTGGTTTTTGGTTTGGATTCGGTTATGAATCTTTTAGTTGTGAGTTTGCATGTGGATTTGATAAATCTGTTGGGGTTCTGACTCGTGAACGAGACAAATTTGATAAATTTGCTTCCTTTTTAGATTTTTTAGGTCATTTTACATAATTACGCATCAATAAATCAAAATGACACCGAAGGTTTGGTTATGATCGTTTTTTATGTTGAAGATAATAAAACAATAATTCTGTGATCCGTTTGTTAAGAGGTTTTATTCCATCTGGGGCGCATTTGATTGATTTCGTCTTCTTCTATCGCAGTAAATGTTCTTTATCTGTAATTGCCCCTCCTGAAGCAGTACTTTTTGACATTGATGGAACGATTTGCGACTCTGATCCTATCCACCACTACGCCTTCCGCGAAATGCTACAACAGGTACCCATTTTCACCAGGTTGACAGACGTGAAATATTTGTAGATGATTGCCTGCTATGAATATGATGTTTCCACACGCATTTTAGCTGTGAATTTGTAAGTATAGGTTCTCTGCTTTAACAAATACTGCATGACGAGACGAGACGAGCGTCGGTTCCAGAATTTTCTCGATTATTGTTCAAATAGAATCAGTGTTGTATTTGTATGATGAGAAACCAGGCAGAGCTGGAATCTTTGTTGGTATGCATTTGTTTTTGTTTGCAGATTGTTGTTAATCAATTTTTTATGTAGATTGGGTATAATGGAGGTGTCCCCATCACAGAGCAGTTCTTCATCGATCATATTGCTGGCAAGCATAACGATGAGATAGGAGACTTCCTCTTCCCTGATGACCATCAGAGGGGGATGAAATTCTGTGAGGACAAGGAGACGTTGTTCAGAAAGTAATATACTCTTTGGCCTCTGTACTACCACTTGCTGTCTTTCTTTTTTGTTTACTTGTAGAACAAAGGAAATCAACTTAAATGTTTTAATTGTTGAATTTGCAGGCTGGCATCCCAGCAGTTGAAGCCCATCGACGGCCTCAACAAGATATGCCAATGGGTCAAGGACCGTGGTTTCAAGCGAGCAGCAGTGACAAATGCTCCAAGAGAAAATGCTGAACTCATGATTTCCATTCTTGGCCTTTCTGATTTCTTCCAGCTTCTTGTAGTTGGTAGTGAATGTGAGAGAGCAAAACCCTACCCTGATCCTTATTTGAAAGCTCTTGGGGCCCTTGGGGTGTCTGCAGACCATACGTTTGTGTTTGAGGTATATTTCTTCTTTTTTAGGCTTTTAGCTAAACTATTATCACTGAAATTACTAAGCCTTTAGGTGCTCTTGGAAATATGTTCTACGAATTGCGTTTGGCAGAATGTCTTCTTTCCCAAAACGAAGTTTGAAATAGAACATTGTATTCTGTAAGAAATTAAGAATTAATAGAGAGCCTATGCAGTAGACAACTGACTTTAAAGCTATTCGCCGCTTGATGTCCAATTCTTTTTGTGTGAATCTCAACAGTAAAAATTCCTTACTATTTTATATCGTTTTCAAATGGATATTTATCATTATTTAAGCATTTTATTTTTCTATTTTAGGATTCTGTATCGGGGATTAAAGCTGGAGTTGCAGCTGGGATGCCGGTTATAGGTTTAACTACAAGGAATCCAGAGACCTTGTTGATGGAGGCCAAGCCCGTCTTTCTTATCCAGAATTACGAAGACCCAAAGCTGTGGACCGCTTTGGAAGAGCTAGACAAATTGACTAGCATGAACGATACATCTGAAGCTTGATTTTTTTCTCTCCTGAAACACAAGTATGTAGGTATCACACTATTGTTGCATGAAGATTCGACTATAGAGGTTGTTCATGCGTTACAACAAAGCTCTATATTCTGCAAGATAAGACAGATTCTTAGTCATACTTGTTCAAAATTTCCAATGGGAAGTCATACTTGACAGACAATTTTCAGAAGTATTCCCAATTGATATGTCTATCTCTTATACTCATCCATGTTTGTTAGTAGAAAGTTATGTTGGAGTCGCCCGCGATGGGGTTTAAATCTTCAAGCAAAGTTTGGTAAGGGTGTGATTTGTATGCATGAAGTCTAGAAATTCGAACTAGACAAAACTGAGTTCAGACTGTTACTCCTGTGCAACTAGTTTTCCCTCTTTCTTAAAGTTTCCTTAATAAGTATCAAACATATCCGAGTTACACTTTTGCTCCTTTGCAACTATATCAAACTGCAGAAACAGACGGCAGACCAAGGAAAAATTCATTTTACCAATTTCCCAGGTTATAATCATGGAATAGATATCTTACGTGAGACAATTGTCTGTTTGGGATTCTTGTGACAACGATCACCAATATTACTTCTTAATCGTGGTTTCGCACTACTCAAAACAAAGACAATCTAGAATAATAAAAGATAGTTGGTATTCTGAATTTTCAAGGCAAATCAAATCCTACAGGAACCCACACTTTAATATCTTATTAAGCCCGAAGAATTATTCCGATTATCCGGTCAAAGGAATCTGCAGAGTATAATGTAACATCTCGAAATAGTAGAAATTTAAAAAATTATAATCAAGACAATAGAACTTAATAATCAAAAACGAGATTGTTACTTCTCATAAAACATATAAGCAGTGCACCATATTACATAAGAGTTTGTCAAAACGATACATGATTACAAAGGAACGACAAAAAGGAGATAAACATAATCATATTGACCTCAGTGATCCGAATAGAGGATCCGATCCCAAGATACGTGTGTCCGCTGATCACCACCCAACTAGACCTACTGTGGTCCTGAAAAAGATGCACCAACAATGCCTGAGTTTCCATAAGGAAACCCCGTATGCCAAGCTCACATATATGCATGCAGTAGTACAAATGAACCTATCATACTAGTAGCATGTCATGTTATCAACAGTAAGGAAAATAGTTCCCCTGAAGGGTAACATGAGACATCAGTCCGACAATCATCATCGGGTCTCCCGAGGAGACCTACCGTAGGCACATACGGTCTAACGGAACAAGACGTGATACTCCCCACACGCGGCTACACTAATCATGGGGTTCGGCAGGGAGCATCCGCTAGGTCCGCGCCATAAGAAACAGATCTGTAACTTCGTGGTCGAAACCACACCAACGGAGCCGTCGCTTGGTCGGTCCATCAATCATCATCTCAGTAGGTGCCCATCTGAGGAACATAGCCGGAACATCATCATCGGCCCATCAATCATCATCGCCGGAACATCATCGGCGGCATCACCGGCGCTACAACGGTGGTCCATCAATACGTCCAGCACATCATCGGACGGGTCCATACCGAAGTCTGCCAGGTCATCAGGCTCCACGAGCCGCAAACACCAACCGCGCCGCTATAAAAGCAGAGCAGCGACCTCCGTAGCCCCATGGCTCAGTAGTCACCTCACACAACGACAGTTGCGTGCTCGCACAATCATCATACATTGGGATCCATGATCCCTCAGCTTGCTACTCTACAATGAGTCCAATAAATTCACCACATTAGTCACGATCCATACATGGAGGTGACGCGTCCCGAACACCCACACTCTTCCACACGGCGGTCCCTGAGCAGGCACGCGTAACGCGCCCACCGTCACCTCCCGGCTCACGCACAAGGTGGGGACACGGGTTTCCATGGATAGAGTTGGCATTCAAAAAAGGAACTAGGAATTCAATCATGTGAAAAAACGGTCGACCGAAAGAGTCAACTCGGTCGACCGTTTACTCAAGGGAATCGGTCGACTGAAAGTCTGGATCGGTCGAACTATTTGCGCAAAACTTAAGTCCCAACGGTCTACCGAAAGTCTAAAACCGGTCGACCGAATGAGGTCAAAATTCGGAGTCTGGTCAACATCAATTCAAAACTATCAGTCGACCGACTCAGGGGTCTCGGTCGACCGAAAACTAACAGGGCATCCTAGTATTTCTAAGTCATATAACGGTCGACCGCAAACAAGCATAAATAACCAGTACACTTAAGTTTTGGTCGACCGAACACAAGGAACCGGTCGACCGAAACACAACAGGCAATCAAAATACACTACATTCGGTCGACCGCCTGAAGGGCCCGGTCGACCGTTGGTCGTCTTCAACCTCGCGTCAGCCGAGGTTTACACCAAAACTCTTCGTCGGAGAGGTCTCCGACCTCCCCAGACCGACCAACACAACCCTCCCACGAGGGTTAACAACAAAAACACACTAAGAAGCGGCATACCTCGAAGAAGCAACAAATCCGCCGGAGCCTCGTTCGCGCCTCCGTCACCTCTTCGACAGCAACCACCTTCGCACGTCTCACGTTCTCGCCTCCGCGACTCCAAGCTTGACACCACACGTCGCAACTCTCTCTGGTCGCTGGAAGAGAAAATAGAATGGTGAGAGAGAGAGATCAAAAGAGAGAGAGAGAGAGAACAAAACAACTTCTTAAATCCAGCCCTCTCCTCGCATCAATAGTAACCGGCCCTTACTCAACACCCTCATCACCTCACCTCCTCCAACTTCCCATGCACACTACTGTGCTCCTCCTCTTCCCCGTGCTAAACTCCCCCTAAACACCCATTAGCACCCTAAATGGGTTTAGGGTTCTAACATATAACCATATATTTCTCAATACGAAGTCCCATCACATGCCACATAGAAAAGATTGAAATTGACTCCCCGCCAAACCAGTTAGGATACAAAAGGCTTATGGACCAACTCACCAACTAGATATGTGAACTAGTTATAAAAATTAAAAATGCTATCGTCACGTTGAGGGAAAAAATTACCAATTCAGTTGAAAGTGCTTGAACATTCGTGTCTAGCTGCTAGTTTGAAGCTGAAAATTTGTTAGGATTGAGTGCAACCATATGGAATGCTCTCGATGAACTTCAGTTCACGTTACAAAATTGGAGATCGATTCTCATATTGACAATAACATAACAAATCATGTTTGGTGTTACACAGACGTCGAATGTGGAAAATTGTATATAGTACAGACACAATCACACGAGGAACTTATTCTCTTTTCAAATAACAATTGAAGGTATTTCTAATTACAATACCGGGTGAGATGTATAATCAGTAGACATATACGACAATAATCAACCCCGACATTTTTGCTTTAACAATTACAGCAGATTTGATTGACTGAATCTCTAAGAATGACGATACTTTCTTTAAAAATGTCTTCAGTAACAACTCATCTGAGAGCACCTTTTGAGCTCGTTTGACGAAACAACGTTTTTTATAAGGAATCCAGTAGCATTAATATTATTATTATTTTGATATGTACCACGACAACGACGAAAGAAAGTTACAAACGGATTGAGTTTTACCCTAGTATGCGGGCAAGGTCAAGATGTGCTTTGTGTTCTTCTACCTTCTCAATAAAAAGCTTCAATGACGGAACCCTTGAAAGTGTTTGAAAATACCCCACCACGATCCTTCTTCTTCACAGTCAGAACAGAATTAGAACATCGTTAACCCCAACCCAAAATCCCCCTCCCCCAATTCAATTTCTCTCTCTGCCACGTCAGCAAAAAACACCATGCAACTCACCCCCAACCAAACTCATTTTTCGCTTCTTAACTTCAACCTCACTTTCAACACTCTCTCTCATTCACATAATTTTTTTACCTCATTTTATATTTCATCACAAAAATACATAAACTACTAAATAAATTATTTCTGCAGTAACTTAATCTAATTAAATTACGCTAATTGCCAAATAAAATTAGATTTTTTTATTTTTGAGATTTATTAGTAATTCTCTGCCGAATTTTTGGGTTACTAATGCATTTTTTGGTAAACTTAAGTAAATTCATGTGTTCTATTTTGCTAGGTAATTTTCTTTAATTATATACATTTACAATTGTCTTACTAATTTTCTTTAATTACTTACATTTATTTTTACTAATTTTAATTAATTATTTACATTTATCTTATTAATTATTTTATTTATTTTAATTTTCACGAATAAATTCTAATTATATAAATTTTTATACATATATCATTTATATATAAAAACAAATATAAAAATAAAAACCAAAAAAAATTAACAAAAAAAATAAATTTAAGCCAACCCGGGTCGCCTCCCAGGTCGGGTCGCAGACCCAAGTCAGGACCCGACTTGGGTCCGTCCCCCATTAAGGGGGGCTGGGGTCGGGTCCCACTTAGACCCGACCCCAAAGAGCACCGTTGAGGCTCAGAGCGAAAAATCATATCTGACAAGTCTTTCCAACTATTCCTTACCATTTTTAAAGGGATTTTTGCTTGAATACACGCGCAAATGTGTGATATTAAACTTTTGCCCATCGAAAATCATGAATATATACTCCTATTACATTCAATAATTACTTTGGTACACCTGAGTTTGTGTGGGTCCCATTTCAATCAAGGATCAGTAAATAGGTTTTGTTTTTTTATTAAATTAATGAAAACTTTAAAACCGACTTACATATTATCTGAAATTACTTCAATAATCAAATCATCTTCTATCTACACTTGTCAACTTTCATTTTCTAGGAGGTGTGATACCTACTTTTATTCTCTCTCTCTCTCTCAATAATAGTAAACCCGAGTTTTCACATAAAACAAATCTCTAGCATGTCAAAAATGAAGTTAGTAAAAACGATTGCAGTAGATTTGATTGGGTTAGGGTTGGAGGAAGGAAGCGATGAAGTTGACCAAGTGGCAACACCCAAGCGATGGCATAGTAGAAGAAATTCCCGAGTTTGAAGCGGGAAATTATGGAGGTGGTGGAGCTGTCCAATGTGGTCAGGAAAAGATAAGATGGTGGGGTTAACTTGCAAGGGAAAAAAGAGAGGTTTGCATTGGTTACGGGGTCTAAACGAGTTGAGTCGAGAAAAATATTAATATAAATTATTACGAAATACAAAAATAATTACAATTTGAACAATAAACAATTTGAGTTGAGTTTCAATTTTTTCGAGTTCAAATAATTCGTTTACCGAACCAAAATATGTTATTTTCATGAAAAATCTTTTATTTCCAAATTAAACCAAAGTAGAGTATTTTTCGAGTCGAATTTCGAGTTCAAATTATAATTGACAATCCAAGTTGAAACTAACATTCATTGTCAACTTAAAATTTATAGAAGGCAATATCATGGACGAGACCGGGGAGGCCTCAAGTGGGCAACGGGCCGGGCTCGATTCTTGGCAAACATGCCAGTCTACCTAAAGGGTTGGGCCCATATCCCTTAACGTGCCGGGTCGGCCCGGTACCCATGTCTAAAGTCGTGGAGATTTTTCTTGGATTCAACTATTTATTTGATAGGGTGGAAAATTAGAATGTGGTCTAGTTTCTATAGGAAATTGAATTTGTCCTCCTCCTTGTTGCTTTCGGTTTGTCCCAGGAATCCCGAGAGTAAATTGACAATGGATAGTTCATCTGCTTCAATGTAAGAACACGGAGAAATTTTGATTCTATAATTCAGATTTGATCCAAATTTCACACATCTGACATTCGATTCGATCCAAATTTTCACGTTAAAATAGATTTATGAGTGTTTAAATATTGATTTTTTAAAATTCAAGTGGTAAAGTATTACAAAACGAAAATTCAGGAAGATAACTGTCATATTTTAAAGTTCTAAGGTGTAAAATGATATCAATGTATAATTCATAAAGACAAATATAATTAATCCATTATATTTTTATATCTTAATATTCTTTTCAACTTATTGAACCCACGTATTTCATGAAATATCAAATCACATACATAATATGGCAGTGGAGTAGTGGCCAGTGACTCGCATCGTGATCCTATGAAGGTAAGATTGGTCCTAAGGTTGTCCACTTGTCTTGCTGTAAATCATATTTTTAGTAAATAAAATAACACAACTAATTTAATTTATTAAAATTATTTGCACGTGCCCACTGCCAGCATAATATTCTAAAACTTCTGAAGTTTTTTTTACGCCTGGCGTCCAATCAAAATGAGTGTGTGCTACTCTTATAATTCAATCACAAGCACATGAAGTTCGACATAACAATCGTGTGGAACATATTAATGGAAGTTAATAATAGATGTTAAGTTAAGCATATATCAGCCAAAGAACTAACCTCCGTATCACCACATCGAATTATCATCCAATGTCAAACACAATATCCTACAAACCATAATAATATTTTCATGATAAAGATAAATATTACGTACAAACAATACATGCAATATGCCACAATTTAAGGGGTTCTACGTACACTTGAACCCTAAGGCCACTTACATATTCCCTATACATAATATGCACTGATATTACTACAAGAAAACAAGCCTGTATCAAAAGATAATTCTCGTAACTAAACATCTCTTTTCATGTAGTAATATTCATGAAGTTCTAAACTTCAATATTTTACCTACATATCTTTAAATTTGAAATTGTTGATACATGGAAATAAATCTACGTGATATCCCGATAGTTATGGTATTCGGGAAGGTGATGGGAGACAACCGTCACAACAGATGATTTCTGTTGTACTTGGAGCGAAATCAAGCAGTTGGATAAGAAGCCATCATGGCAATTCCACAGAGCCCCTCCTTTGCAGTAACATCTCTCTTCATCCTTATGTAGCCCTTCTCTCCCCAAGAACTGCCCCAAGAGTTCTTCACAATCCAATACTTGGTCCCTTGGGACTCCCCAAATCCAACCGCAGTGATGCCTGTCAAAAATAATATTAAAGGCTTTGTAAGTAATTAAATTCATCTGCCACACTTTGATATCTTATAGTACTTTACACATATTACATACATTATTACTTGAAATTTTCGGTTGTTCCATGCTCACTAATTAAGATAGTCAAGTAGTTAGATTAAATAATTCAAATTTGGTTTCACAAGAAGTTGAGTTTGTTTCTTTTTTGTCAAAAAATAAGGAAATATGACTAACTTGTAGAAACAATAAAAAAAGGTTTAGTTAAATTAAAGTAGTTGAAATATCATGAAATATTAAAAAGCATCAATCTCCATTGGGATTAAAAAAGAAGGCGTTGGTAATATTTTAGATAGTTTAATAGATATTAATGAAATTAATTATCACTTTTAAAAGTAACATACTATTAGATTTTTTTTAAAGAAGAAAAAACAATAAATAACAATTAATTAACACAATTACCATGGTCTAAATCAGTCCCACAAGTTCCATCAAACACCCCAGTAGAGTAGAACTGGAAGTCCGATCCTCCAGCATCAACGGCCACCGAAACGGGTTGTCCGGCTACCGCCTTCAGCAGAGCGGCCTCATTGTTGGCCGGAACATTTTCGTATCCGGAGATTTTGGCGGCTGAAGGCTTGCCAGAGACGCAAGTTGAGTCAACGGCCTTGTAGGGGTAGCTGGCCTCGGTGGTGAGGCCGCGGTTGTGGATGATGAATTGGAAGGCGTTGTCCATGAAGCCTCCCAAGCAGCCGTAGTCGTTACCCGAGACGTCACAGTCGACGAGCTCTTGCTCTGAGAGGGATACGAGCTTTCCGGTCTTGAGCTTGGTTATGCCTTCCATGGCTGCAACTGCGGAGAACGCCCAACAACAACCTGCATGCACCAAATCAAAAGTTTCACTTTTAGCGACGGTTTAATATAATATTTGTTTTTTTACATTATGTCTATAGTTTGTCACGAGTGATCTCTTCTTGTTGCATGCTATAGCGACAGTTTGTATTAACTGAGTTGCATTGTTTGCTTTGTTACGTGGCAATTGTGACAGATAGTGGCATTAATTGATTTATTACTAGTTTTTCTAAAGCATATATATTTTGATTTTGGTCCTGATTAATTTAAGATTCCAGATTTTTAACAGAAGGTATCGTAAGACGTGAAAAATATATGTTTTGACGTGGATATAGCGACGGATAACTTTTAGAAGTGTAATTTGTTGACATACATGCATGTAGTAGTGACAGAGGAAGTGTTGTAGTCTTATATATGTGGTTGATGCATGAGTGATCGATAGTATATCTACGTGGTCATCATAAAATTAAAGTTGTTACATGCAGGGTTCGCCAAAAGAATATGAATCTACTAGCACATGCCGACCATATATCTGAAGTGGCTAAGCTGAGATTACATATATATTATGGTGATAAACGTTAACATATATACGTAAAAGTAAATTTTTGATGTTACGAACACCCTTCGATATATAGTTTGTATTTTAGATGTCCCTCAATTATTAATGTCTACTAGCTTATGTGGTTTAACATGAAAGTAAAACTGAATATTTGCTCAAGTACGTTAAAGGCTTAATGCATGATATTGATCTCAATTACTTGATAATTTTGATTATATCATTCCAACATATTATACTCTTATTATAGTTGTTAATTAGTTTAGTCTTACCACAACTTCCCTGGTCCTTCACGGGCGTAACGGCCCCGTTGGTCCTCCAGTCCACACTAGCAGGCACAGCACTCACATTCCCATACATGAATTTGTCACCCACACTTGTCGCTCCCTTCAGACCGATTTCAGGTTTGAAACCGTTTCGCAAGGCCTTGAACTCCTCGTTTGTCATGTCGGCAAACGCATTAAGTGCAAGAGTGTAATTGCGCCCGCCTTCACGGTTAAACGACTCGATATAACGGAAGTTCTCCTCGAAAACCCTCAACCTTGCTGCCTTCTCGGTCACGTCCTTGTAGGACCGACCGTGCCTCACCATCCACTGCTCGTGGAGGTCTACCATTGCCACCTCGACGCCGAGCTTCCTTGGTGTGACTCTAGGAATAGGAGCACACACCATTAGGAAGACCACAAGGAAAAAAAGTTTCAGAAAGGAAGTCATAATTAATGCACTATTTTTTTGTAACTAATAAGGAAGTAATATGTTTTGTGAGCTTAGATTTGTGAGTGGTTATGGTGGATGAGTAGGGTTTATATGGAGTTTTGATGGATAAGAGAGGTGGTTTATTACTCCATTAATTTGCACCTTGGAGAGGGACTTTAACGTGTCGTGAAGATTGATCTATGGATTGGAGTAATCTGATTAGTTGATATTCCAAAAATATGGGCAAGTTATGGAATGTTTGTTACTTCATGTGCATATGCATACTGTTCTTGTCTCTGTCTTCACATTCTAATATATCGAATCTAGCTAGTATATATTAGCTCGTGATTATATATTAGCTCTAGAAGAATTTTCCAAAAATTCTTAAAAGTGTAATGAACATATTCTTATTATCTTTGCTTCTCTCAGGGAGGCGGATAACTAATGCGTTTTTCAAAATTTCAATATATTATTTTAAGTAAGGATCTAAACATGCAACTTTAAAGTTCGACAATTTCAGAGAATGAAACCCTCTCACTGCAAGTTTGTGGACTTAATTATTCCCTAGAGTAAAGTGAGTTTGATACATATTATACAATTGTAATGGAATATACATATTTAAGGGTTATTGAGGAAGTGATTGTTTGAATAAACGCATCCTAGCTTATAGCAAATTCATTAAGAGGATTCTTAATAACGGAACGGATTCTGTGGTGTCTCCTCGCTAAGAGCTTCCAGCGACGACGGAGGACGTACGGGTGTCGCGATCACGGGTAGAGTGCGAAGGGCAATCATGGAATC
Source organism: Triglochin maritima (assembly GCA_963682175.1). Lineage (NCBI taxonomy): Eukaryota > Viridiplantae > Streptophyta > Magnoliopsida > Alismatales > Juncaginaceae > Triglochin > Triglochin maritima. The sequence continues at coordinate 6,690,116 of OY821775.1, forward strand.
TTATCCATCATGTTTGATTTTTTATAAGTAAAATTTTGTTAACTAGTTTAGATTCTCCTTAACTGTAATCCTCTTTTGGACGTCATTTCAACAAAAAAAATTAGTGGTGTAACCATCGCCATAACTGTTTTTGTTGAATCGGCCACACATTTTTGTGTTTAAGAAACGGACTTCATGACGACACCAATCAATAATCATTGCGTGTAGAAGTTTACAATTACCCGGATTACGTTGCATGCATGCAAAGATTATGGTCGCGTAGAATTTTATATTAGAGGTACACTTAAGATATATTTAGTTTATGGTTAGTGGTTAATATATATTGTGTGAGAGTCCTTCACGTATCATTTGAAAAATGTTGTATCAGTTGGCACTTAGTTTGGTAACTACATTCTCTGAGAAGAATTAGGGGTTCCTTTTCACTTTATGTTGTGATTTAGTGATAGCTACATTTCTCACTTGTGAGGTTAACCATGTGTAACTACTCAATACTAACAAGTTTAAGTTGCTAACAATGTGTAACTACTCAATACTAACTTACTGCGACTATCATGCTATTAAGATAACAAGACAAGCATCTTTGGAAGAGTCATTATCGTGAATATTCAACTTTCGATGGTAACTGACGTGTTTACTTAGATCTAGAGACCAAATCACATCCATTAAGAGAGAATTACGACAACAACTAATGACTTGCACGACACACTTCTTACAATTTTGGGCATTTAGCTCGTTGTGGCGTGGACTCGAAGAACTCCAAACATATTGTGGGCCTGACTATGGGCTTTAATAGGCCCTAAGAATGACGAGACCAGTTCCTATCGGCCTAACAGTGGGTTCGCCCCATTTGTGGCCCAGTGGTGTAGGACATGACCGCTTTCTGGCCCAACGTTCGGCCCATCCAATTGGGTGGAAAATATTATCAGCAATTCAGGCCATGTACCGCAAATGACACTAAAGGTACGTGATCTGAACACAAGTTTCTTTTTGTGGTTTATTATGTTTTTTTATTATACCTAATCACGATTTATACATGAATTCACTCTTATTAGTTTTGGTGTGAGTCGTTTGCTTAATTAGGATACTTAACCTTCCTAGACAGCACTACTTCGTGACATCTCAGCCAAAAAATGCATATTTTATAGTTTGACTACTCTCTCTATCTCTCCAGTAAAGGTAAGTTTTTCTTTAACATGAAAGTGATCCTTATGTCATTTAATCATCCTGTCACAAAAACAACATGACATCATCATGTGACAAAACTGATTGGGGATCTTTTTGGCGGTCCAGTTTTCGGATAAATATTGGATGCTCTTAAATGTGCTACATAAAATCTTCTTAGCTTTTGTCTCCCGGACACAACCAACTTGGTACGTAGTTTCACACACCTTAGGTCACAATATCGAATCCCAACAAGACATTTTATTTAATGCAAATGTGTTTCGATGAAAACGGTGTTGAATCACCTGCTGTTTGGAGTCGCAACAGCCTGTCCTAAGTAGGAGCGAGTGCTTAGAAATTCTAGGTCATAAAAAAGACAATCTTCTTTCCTTTAACCCGTTCTGACCCGTCCCACAGTTAGACGATATGAATATCTTGTTTATTGAACGGGTATGGGACGGGTACAAATACAATAATATTTAAATATATATATATATATATTTGTATCTGTTTAGTTATTCATGTATAGATACGGGTACAACAATATATCCGTCTTGTACTCTTGTTTACTAATTATATATTATATATTAATTTATATACTAATTAAATAATTAAACATGTAAATAGGTAAATGGGTATGAGTAGAGTATACCCGCCCCATTTATTAACCACGTATGGGTAAAAAAATTTAAATGGATAGAAAAATTATGCTTATATCCGCTTATTAAAAGAAAATTTGGTTTTATATGCCTCAAGTTACCAAATCTCTGCAAAAAAAACTCACTTTGACATCATTTGAAAAATATGCTTATTTTTTCACTTCTTCCCAAAATAACCGTGACTATCTCGTGGAACGACTAATATGGAACAACCTATGTCTGATTTGTTGGGATTGATCATTGATGACGCTGATATGTCATTTACACGATGAGCTCGATATGCACTCATAGTTGTTCGATAATTTATTTGACCGACAACAACACGGTTATTGAGAAAGTCTTCAACAGTTTTGTTTTCTTCCCCCAGATATCACGTCAGTAATTAAGAGCGAAGCGTGAAAACTGCACTATGACGGTACAATGTGACCTCAATGTCATGAATGAAGAGGGTCGTCTTTGTTTGGATCGATGAGGTCGATATGCACTCGATAGTGGCTCGATAGTTTACTCGACCAACAATGCCACATTATTGAAGACGTTTTTTCGTTTCACTTACCTAATCACCAAACCTCAACTCAGCAATTGAGAGAGAAAGTGAAAATTGTACCAATGTGTAGTTAGAGGTGACGCTATGTTGGGATCGATGAGTTCGATACCTACTCGATAAAAACTCGTTAAGTAACACTACTGTCAAGGCACTTACGTTTTCGACGGTCGGATTTTCTTCTGTCGAAATGTCTCGTCAGTTATGAGCAAAACGTGAAAAACCATACCAGTGAGAGGCTCAATATGTGCGCGATATGATGAAGAAAGAGAGTTCTCTACGTTGGGATCGATGAGCTCGATATGTACTCGACTGGAGCTCGATATTTTTTTCAACCTACTATCTACCATATGAACGCGACTGAAACACACGATAATCCAGAGCATTTTTTACGGTTCGATTACCTTCGCGTCTGTCATCAGAATAGTATAAAACGTCATTCCCTTCTTTCAATCTTACACCATTACACTTCTCTTGCCAACGTTTTCTTCCCTCGACCACATTTCAGTCCCAGAATGATGCACAACGACGACATCGCCGAGGTCTCACCCATCGACGACATCCTCTACTTGTGCTGTTACCCGCATGACTGGTCCAGACGAAGTACCGACAGCGACGGGTTGGCTCCGAAGAGCCACAAACGAAGAACTTCTTGGTAATCTTGCTCAGAGTGTTGGACCACAACTTTGTTGCCTTCACCCCACACTTACAGGTGCGATAGGACACTCCCAGTACGGGGGGACAACCTCCACCTATTGGTCCACCGACGATGTGCTCAGCTTCGTCGGATAAGTAGCTCGGGTCATTGTTTTGGAAGGCCTTTTTTGGGTGGAGAAGACAAATTGAATACATTTAGTTGGAACTTAGGAGGGAATCAAATACATAACTGAATGGAAGCCCTAATCTATGATTTTGTAAACCCTGTAATGAAGGGTTGCGTCTCTTCGCGTGAAAGGTTGTGTTCTCTCAAAAGGAAGGAATGTCGAACGGATGCGTCTCTTCGTATAATAATGACACATCCCATCATGAGACGTTTCACTTCGACATGTGAACATTTATCATGTTGACCATCGAGGGCTATCGAGCTCATGTCGAGTTTCTGCATAACACATATCGAGTTCAATCAAACCATAGCAAAGTATAACTATGAGCATACACATCGATTGTGTTATTATCGCGTACCGTCGAACCCTATCGATTTCTGAAACAATTTAAAATAGAGAGACAAAGAAACACCATTTATTTGAGTCAAAGTGGGAAACAAAACCGTAGAAGACTTTCTCAGTAATCATGTCGTTGTGGGTCGAATAAATTATCGAATCACTATCGAGTGTATCGACGTCATCAATGATCAATCCCAACAAAGCGAACATATGTTGTTCCGTGTTAGTGGTCCCACGAGATTGTCAGGGGTATTTTAGGAAGAAATTGAAAGATAAACATGTTTTTTCAAAGGATGTTAAAGTGAGAGTTTTTTTGCAGAATTTAGGTCACTTGAGTCATAAAAAGTTAAATTTTCCATGTTTAATCTCAATATTATCAGTCCTTTCGTCGTCATTTCTGGTACACGTATAATATATTGCCCTAATTGGCCATAGCCACCATTAAATATAATTTTGAGATAAAACATTTGAAAGAAAAAAAATATTCCAATGTTCACTTTTAGCCTTGCTTATGGTTGTCTTATTGATTTGATTTTGCTTTTAAATTGTTTAAAGATTACAAAAAAATGCGTGTTTTTTTATATCTCATGTTCAAGAAATCCATATCTCATGTTCAAGAATTCCACCTTTTAAAAAATGAAGAGCATGACCCGTAATTTTTTAATATAAAAAAAATTTAAAAATTCGAAATTTAGGAAAAAAAAAATTTCCAAAACTAGGTCGATCGCGGGTGTGACCCGCGATCCGTGGGGCACGGATCGCGGTTCCCACCCGCGATCCGTCTCTCCCGCCAAAATTTTTTTTTTTTTTCGAAAATTTCACGGATCGCGGTTCGACCGCGATCCGTGAATTTTTTTTAATTTTTTTTAATTTCTTTATTTCTGTTTTTCTTTTTTATTATAATTATTTTTAATCTTTTTTAAAATCTTTTTTTTTCAAAATAAGTTTTCTAATTTATATTATTTTTTAAAAATTTAAAAATTTGTTTTTAATTTTTTCAAAAATCGACCTCCAAATCACGTCGTTAACCCGACGTATTGAATTGTTAGGGTATTTTATACAATAAAAAAACAAAATTTATTTGTCAGAATAATAAATTATTTGCAACTAAATATTAAACAAACACTAAAACTAATTAAAACAAAAAATTGGTAACGTTGTCGAAAATTCGTAGGGTGTACACACATTATAAACAGTTTTGGACGTCAATACAGCAAAAAATTAAAAACACAATTAAATTTTTTTAAAAAATAATAACAATTACAAAACATATTTTGGAAAGAAATATAATAAAAAAACTTAGTTAAAATGATTTTAAAAAAAATTCAAAACATAAAACACTACGACTAAAATCTGTGATTTTATTTATTTTCTTTTATTGTTTTTGATTTTTTCGGTTTTCTGTTTTAGTTTTTTTTTCTTCTGTTTTTCTTTTTTATTTTAATTATTTATAATCTTTTTTAAAATCTTTTTTTTTCAAAATATGTTTTCTAATTGATATTATTTATTAAAAAAAATTTAATTTTGTTTTTAATTTTTTCAAGAAACGACATCCAAATCACGTCGATAACTCGGCGTGTATTGAATTGTTAGGGTATTTTATACAATATAAAAACAAAATTTTTTAGTTAGAATAATAAATTATTTACAACTGAATATTAAACAAACCATAAAACTAATTAAAACAAAAAAAAATTCCCGCGATCCGTGTTCCACGCGCGATCCGTGTTCCCGCCAAAATTTAATGGAGGCCAAACCTGTATATTTCTCATTTCTTATCCAGAATTACGGAGCTCCAAAGCTGTGGACCGCTTTGGAAGAGCTACACAAATTGACTATCGTGAACGATACATCTGAAAAGCTTGATTAAGGGTGTGATTCGTCTGCATGAAGTAAAGAGAAATTTGGGAGTTCAATTACTTAATTTTTCTTGGTTTTGTAATATAAACGTGGGATTTTTTCTGATACGATTGCTTAGGTTATGGAACGTAAGATCTAGTCTGTAAACAACCATCCAAGAGTCATTCCAGAAGTTGGCTTTCCCATTTTCTTGAAGTTTCATCAAGTATCAAACACGTCTCAGTTACCGTCACTCCTGTACAACTAAAAATTACAGAAAGACTGCTGCACGGTCCAAGAAAATTTTCATTTTAGCAAATTTCCGAGTTATAATCATGAAATCGATGTTACATATAACAGATTAACAGTTGTCTATTTGGGATTGTTGTGACTCTGACAACAATCACCAGTTGTTAATTAAAGTTTAGGAAAAAATTTAAATAATTTTTTTTAAAAAAATTACCAAAATAAACCTCCATTAAAAGTATTTCTCAAACTACACTCGTTGCCGCCACGTGTCACCACGTAGTTTGTTTTTTGTGCATAGAAAACTCGGCACGGGTGATGCCGAGTTCTACTTGGTTTTTTATTGGCCAACACTTGACATTTTTTACTGAGGTGATTCAAATAGAACTCGGCACTGGTGTCTACATGCGTCTTTTCCAAAAGGCTACAGATATTTTCAAGTTAAAACGTACGACGCCGAACACACTTGTTCCAATCCGATATTGATAAACGACAACAAACAACACAGTGCTAATTTTGTATGCGACTTGATAATGGAACTAAGTTTACAATTACTTCTGTTGAAATAATGGAAAGGGTGAAGACCAAATAATCACCTGAAATCGGTTACGCTAAAGCATGACATGCTAGGCAAAAAACGTTGAACCGAATATATGGTGCCGAAGAAGACAGTTTTAAAGATTTACGAAGGTTCGTCACAGTTCTCTGTCAGAACAATGAAGGATCTGTTGTAGAAATAGAGTCAGTCCAGGTAAATTCAGACGAGGAGATGTTTAAGCGTGTGTTTTGGACGTTCGGGTCTTCAATTAGTGTGTTTCATTATTGTAGACTCGTTGTCAGTGTGGATGAAACGCACATCTATAGCAAATATAGAGGTTTATTGCTAATTGTTATGGACACGGATGCAAACAACGGAATTTTTCCTTTGACATTTGCTGTTGTAGAGAGCGAGAATACAGAGTCGTGGACGTGGTTCCTTCATTTGCTGGCAAGTAGAGTTACAAGGCGGCCCGATTTGTGTATTATCACCGACAGATTTTCGGGAATAAATGCTTGTGCGCGAGCCGCATTTCCACCTTCGGAGGGCCATGTACATCGATTTTGTATTCGACACATGAAAGCAAATCTTGCTAAACATCGAAATTGCAAGGAAAGATTGGGACAAATCAAGTTTTACGAAGCGGGTAAAACTCATTCATTTATGAAATTTGAAGAGTTAATGAATGCTATTTTAGAGGAACAGGGCCGTCTCGGGAATTTTTGAGGCCCTGTGCGAAAATAAACAACGAGGCTCCTAAATTTGAAAAAAATTATCCTCCTAGTTTAAATAATAAAAATTTCACTAACTTAACGCAATATTAATTGAATTTTTTTGTTTTCTTAGCAATATTTGAGACAAATTTATTAATGTTTATGTGTTATTTATGTGTTAACACTAATTTTATTCGCAACCCAATAAGCCCATGTACAATTTTGTTTTGTTTTGAGGCCCCTTCAAAATGAGGCCCGGAGCAGGAGCTCACCCTGGTCCTGCTATTGGGCCGGGCCTGCAGAGGAACATAAACCGATATACGAGTGGATTCAACATCAAGGTCCTTTGGAAAGATGGACTTGTTGTCACGACGGGGGTCGACGTTTCGGATATATGACAACAAACATGTCAAAAAGCTTCAACAATGTCTTATGAGGAGCACGCGGTATGCCAATTACAACCATGATTTTGATGACCTTTCTCATCTTGAACAAATTCTTTGTTAAAAGAATGGACGTCGCCGAGTCGTGGAATAAAACATATGTACCGACAGTCCACACCGTGGTGATGGCAAACAATAATCTGGCTAGAACACATACAGTAACTCGGTACCACCAGCTGATGTACCAGGTTGAAGTCTATGACCAGAAAAAATACCTGGTGAAATTTGAAGAAGTGGTTATTACTTGCACTTGTGAATACATAATTGCAATGCACGTCCCATGTTCGCATGTACTAGCAGTTTGCAGTGGCAGACATGCAAATGTCAACACTTCACATTTGGTGTCCCCGTATTATGAGGTTCAAATGTACAGGGAGACATACAAACCGATATTTATCCCAATTCCTGATGCGGGGTATTGGCCAGATCGAGGCAACATCACAATGAAGCCTCCCCAAACCAAAAGACCTCCCGGTCGGCCTAAATCAACGCGAATCCGAAACGAGATGGACGAACACTCTGGAAGAAGGGTAAGGTGTGGGAGATGCGGCGGTATAGGGCATAACCGAAAGCGATGCAAGGAACATATATAGCAAAATATTTTGTATGTAACTATTTAGTGAGACGAATGAATGTAAGAGTTGATTAATTGTAAGACTTGTAATGTATTTGTAATGTATTTTGTTATGACTTGAATGAATGTACGACTTAAATCTTTTTTAAGAGTTGATTAATTGTAAGACGAATGAAAGTAATGTATTTTTTAGGACCGCAAATTTGCCTACTTCAGCATATTAAACTCGATTTATGCCTATTAAACTCGGCATTATAGATGCCGAGTTCTATTGTAGACCTGGCTGTCCACTCATTTCACACATGATTTGAGTGTCAGGAGAACAGGTCCAAATAGAACTCAACATTATAGATGTCGAGTTCTATCTGTCACCTCTCCTGGCAACAACCGTCGAGTGGAATATGAAGTGGTGGGCAATACTTATAGATAGAACTCGACATTGGTGATGTTGAGTTTTCTTTGTTACAACTCGGCATCACCAGTGTCGAGTTCTACCAAATGACATCCTGAGTGAAAATTTCAAGTGTTGGCTAATAAAAAACCAAAGTTGAGCTCGACCTCACCAGTACCTAGTTCTCAAAAGATGAACTCGACACTGGTGATGCTGAGTTCTATATGCACAAAAAAACAAAAACCCGCTGCCGCAACGTGTCACCACGTGGTGGCAGCAGGTCTAGTTTGAGAAATACTTTTAATGGAGGTTTTTTTGGCAATTTTAAAAAAAAAATATTATTTTGAAAAAAAATCCTAAAGTTTATACTCAAACCAAAAACAATCTAGAATATTATATAATAGGGTTAATTACAGTTTATCCCCCTGAACTATGCGTTGGTATCATTTTGCCCCCCTGAAGTTTCAAAGTTACCGGTTACCTCTCCTGAGTTTCAATTTTGTAACATTTTGCCTCCTTGAACTTTAAAAACTCATTATTTAACACACAATCAACGTTTTTTTTTCTAATTTTTTTTGTTGTATCCCTAATACACTCCTAAACCTATATTTACGTGAAAGTTTGGATCTAAACCGATTGACACTCAATCCAACCCAAATTCTAATCATATCCGACCTCCGTTTCGATCCAAACTCACGTAAATATAGGTTTATGAGTGTATTAGGGATACAACAACAAAAATTAGGAAAAAAACATCGAATATGTATAAAATAACGAGTTTTTGATGTTTAAGGAGACAAAGTGTTACAAAATTAAAACTCAGGAAATGACAAAATGATACCAAGACATATTTCAGGAGGGCAAACTGTAATTAACCCTATATAATAGTTGAGTGACTTGAGTCAACTAGGGGTGCACGTGGGTTGGGTTCAACCCGAAACCCAACCTTAACCTGACCGGTCGAGTCGGGTTGGGTCGGGTTGGGAAAATCAAAAACCCGAATTTTCGGGTCAGGTTCGGGTTGAGGGGGGCAGGTTGAACCAACCCAACCTGAACATGATTTTTTATTTTTTTTATTTTTTTTATTTTTATTTTATTCTTTCCCAAATAAACCAGTCAACCGAACATCACTCGGTCGACCGTTTCCAACCCGAAAATTTCTGATTTTCAAGCCTCCAGTCGATCGTTTAAGCACCGATCGACCGAACCCGACCAAGTTTGGGAGAAAATTTCCGAATTCGGGTTCAACCCGATCCAACCCGGCCCAACCCGAAAATTTCGGGAAAATTTCGGGTTGGGTTGGGTTGAACCCAAACCGATTCGGGTTCGGGTTGGGTTTTTCCCAACCCGAAAATTTCCGGTTGGGTCGGGTTGAGGTCCAAACCCGACCCATGTGCACCCCTAGAGTCAACAACCTCAGAGCTCTTACCTTAATTAACACTTATTCCAAATGTGTGCATGTGTGATCAACCAAACAAATTTTGTTGTCCAAAAAGAGAACAATCAAATTTTGTTGTCATGGTGGTCCACGTTTCCATCTTGATTTCTGAAGTTCCAAAGCAAATCAACCATCCTGTATTCCTGCAGCAACCCATACTTCACATTCTGAATTCCTAGAATGCCGAACGGCCGGCTCTCAAGCCTTCAGACCTTATTTTTCGCACTTACATGCATAAGAATTGATTATGATGATCCGATCAAAGATATCTGGACAGAATAGGCATATATTTCCCAATTCAAAAAATATCTTACAAATAAGGTGACGCTCCCTCCCCTCAAAGCACTTAGGTTACAAAGGCTAATGGACCAACTAAATATAACTATTTACAAAAATTACAGACCATGGCATCATATTGTGGAAAATCGCCTATTCAATTCGAAGGGCTTGAACATTCGCCTCTGCTGGTTTCAAGCCGAAAAATTATGAGGATTAAATACAATCGGATGGAATTACATTCCATGATCTGTTGACTTCACAAAATTGGAGATCAATTCTCTTATGGACAATAAGGTAATGACTAATGAATCATGTTTGGTGTACCATTAGACTCATTGGAAATGGAAAACTGTATATTGTCACCCGGTCGTGTTAGGAGTCCTTTAGAGACTCTCAAATTCCAACTTTTTCGAACTTTGGCCTCGCCAAACGTTCTATCCCCGCGGGGCAGAGTTGAAAACACCAACACAACCGTACAACTCTTAGGTTACCCTCAGAGTTGAGAACTAGCGGAATAGCCCCCACAACAAGCACACGCGGACACTAAGGTTGCACAACCCTCACAAACACCAAGCCCCCAAAACGTCCCAAATTCCCCACACAAGAACACTGAAAGAAAGGTGGCGGAACAATCTCTTTTTATTAAATATAAGAAACGTTCCAAAGGGATTACAAAGATTTCACGCTCACAAGTCTCCCCTACAGAAACTCTCTCACGCCCAAATCTAACCTCAAACTATGATGGAAACCCTATCCGAAGACAATTCGAATTGCTGATCCGAATTGGTGCCCCTTGATTGATGCTTCTGAACCTATGAAGGTGTCCCCTTTTATAGTGCTTCAAAACCCTACTTTGTAGCACGGTTGGATGCCACCCAACCCACCTTCCTTTGGTTGCAAGAGAATAGTTCCCTATTCTCCCCCATAACTTGATAATAATCGTGGCTGAATTAATCCATAGGAATCGTTCCCAAACTCTTCCTCCACCGCAGATTAATTCCCACAAATAGCGCCCACTAGTCATAACCGAACCCTTCGGTTAAGGCTGGCTGGAAACGTGGGGATCATGTTGTATTTTGCTGGAATATATGTCTTCAAAACCGTCCCTCAAAATAGGAAGTTGCGCAAGTGGGTTTGACCCGTTCAAATCCCTTGCACCTCTCTCGTTCGGTTATGGACCCGTTCCTTAACCGAATCCTACTTTTTAGGAAGTGCATCTTCGGTTCCTATTTTCAAGGAATGCATGCGTCACGGTTTCCACTCCTTCCTAACCGAATACCTACATGTAAGGGAGACATGTGCGTATTGGGGCTGACCCATTAAGCCCATGTTCCCCTCTCCCTTCGGTTGGTGGACCAAGTCCATAACCGTCTCCACGAATGTAGCCTCCCTCCTTTGACTTGGTCTCCACGCCTTTGATGGGCTGCCCACGCCTTGCCTGGTCACCGATCTCGGTCCTTGCTTCGCCCATGGGTAGTCCTCGTCGGCCCGCACCATCCACCACCAGTTGACCGGTATTGACTCGTGTTGACTACGATCCTCACCTAGTCTCCTTGTGCTGACCTGGTGTTGACTCCTTGTCTTTAGCCTCCCAAGCTCCTGCGCCTCCATCCTAAGCATTGCCCGCTCAAGCCCACCTCCATGGCGTGCCTAAGTGCTGCCCGGGTTATGCTTAGTACATGCTCTCGCACTTTCCAAGTGCTATGCATGCGCCTCGCTTGCTGATGCCCTTAGACCTTCGCTTGGGTGTCCCCGGACTCCAAGCCTTGGTGCTTCTCCACGCGCCTCACGTTCCAAGCCACCAATCCACGCTATAGGCTTTAGAACATCTGTGCCTTTGCCTCGCTCGCCCGTGCATGCGCCCTTGCGCGCGTGCACATCCCCCGAGCATAGCTTCCTCGCGCCCGTGCTACGCGCACGTCCTTGGACTAGGCCTTTCACTCCATGTTCGTAGCCTCGGCTACTTGCCTTCTTGCGTGCGCTCTGCCGCTGCCTGCCACTCGATTCCTCCTCCACGCTTCGCCTTGCGTGTGCGCATGCCTGCGCATCTCGAATCTCCTTGGCGCTTGCCTTGCAAAACCCAGGGGGGTACTTGGGCTACCCCCGTTGCTCACCTCACGCCTCGCGTTTGGTTGGCCTTATGTGCTTCGTAGTTCCTTGTGATGCTCCAAGCTCACGAACCTGGCCTGGTATGGCGCACCCTCGAGCATCCTCGAATTCAAGGTGGTGACAGACTTGGTAACACGATGAACTCATTCTCTTTTCAAATACCAATTGAAAGTATTAATACCGGCTGAGATGTATAATCAGCAGACATATGACAAGAATCAACATCAGCATTTGCTTTAATAATTGCAGCAGATTCGATTGGCTGAATCGCTAAGAATGATGTCTTCAGTGGCAACTCATCTGAGAGCACTTTTTCAGCTCATTTGACGCAATAGCTTTTCTGGGCAAGGTCAAGATGTGCCCATGTTCTTCTACCTTCTCAATCAAGAGCTTCAATAATGGAACCTTTGAAAGTGTTTGACAAGAGCCCACCATGATCAACTTCTTCTGCACAATCAGAACACAATTAGAGCGAAAATCACCTGACAACAACCCATGTTCATATAATCCCTTTATCGAAAGAAGAAGAAAAAACCATGTTCATTTGTAGATTTCCGGAATAACTGCATAGAATTGAATCAGAGGCCTAGTACGTTGTTAAAGGAAATGTACATGGGGAGCTCCAAAAATTCACTACTTCATATGTTAAATCATTACATTATGTATGACAAGTAGAGGTGTTTAAAGAAATAAAAAAATGGATTAAAGATACTGGATAATTACCTTTGCTCTAGTGAGGGCCACGTTAATCCTCCGCCAATCTCCAAGCAATGAAGACACTGAAACTCTGCACATCTCATTAGATCTAACGAAGGAAAGTATTATGCAGTCCTTGTCCCTACCCTGAAGTTGAAAACAGACACAAAAAGGTGTTTAAGATATGACCTCGAAAGAAATAGTTCCAGATTATAATGCCTTGGATCCTCTCAAGCAGAAATCACCTAAATAGTGCTTTCAAAATCTCTCCAGTAGAACCTAGTTTTAAATTGATCTACTGCAAGTCTGCAACGTATCAAATTTCACCTATATATCAAGAAAACTAGGAAAACTACTAGAACTGACTACGGAACATCCAGTGAACCAATACTAAACATCTCTCAAATACCTTTGCAACCTGATGCGTAATACAAAACCTAGGACGGTAAAATAATACAATACACGAAATATGGTTTGAGAAATTTTAAGGAAAACCATGTCTGTCGAAATTCGAAACTGTGAACTGCAACCATTTTATATCCTTGTTGCAAGCTCATAGACCCAAAATTAGTGCAACACAGTTGTTGTGAGTTTCTGATTAAAACAGTTTAAAATTGGAAATTAACTGGTGACCTTGTACTTCATGCATTTCACAGGGCTATATAAAATCCTTTCGATTGTTACATGTCACAAGTTCCGGTAGAAATTCTCATTGAAAACTCAGTCACACATCCATTCCAGCTCTCAGTATACATACGTTTATCAGAGCTAATGCCTAGATAAAATGATTCATCAGATTGCTTTTTAGAAAAAGTAATCATGCAGGAGATTTGATGCATTTCACAATTGCATTGGTTCTCGGCACCTGAGGAGGCAGATGCTCATGCAGTTTGACGTGCTAGAATTCAGTATTATGGGTTCCTACTTTAAGAGGATCAACTTTAAGCTAGTAATGATATCTGTCAGAACTAAGTATCAGAATGAAACCTGATAACGATCAATAGTATGAGCCTCTACTTCAGACCCCAAAGCACGTCGGATGAGATCCACTTGGGAGTTGTATGGGGTGATGATACCAATTTCATCAGCAGCAACATCTCTACTCAAAAGCTCTTTTGCAATCTACAGTAAGGAAAAAGGTAAAAAGATAAATTCCACCTACACTAAAAGGTCAAGTTCCATGTTCGTGGGAGTCTCAACTCTCGAGATAGGAAGTCTAGAAAAAAGCAGTTCTAGAAAAGAGGGCCTAGAAAAAAGTGGCGCTACATCAAGCTTATTTAGAGAAGTCTAGAGAAATGAAACAGCCTTTCTGCTCCTATTTGCGTGCAAGTGACGTCTAGCCTGATATAGTGTAACAGTGCAGTGTCAAATGACAATTAACTCTAGAAGGCTGCAAAAGAAAAAATATCATGATCTTGTGCTTATGATACTGATTATGTTGTTTAAGTAATTATTTGCATATCCTCTAAGTGGATGAACCTAGGAACAAAATAAAAAACAAGCCTTCTCAGAAAATATTTAAAAAGAAACTTCACCAGCGGGGATTTAAATCTAACACAAATGCAAAAGCCTTAATGGATCTTCATCATATTTGGTTGAACGTGCATAATTTCGACTTAACTCATTAAGGACAGAGGTGAACAATGTAACTCTATTATAACCAGCTTAGTGTTGACATTGTTGTATCATGTCCTTTTTTTTCTCTTTCTAGCCTCCACTCGTGTTTCGAACTCAGACCACGGGCCTACAATTTCTATATGCACACTCAATTCCATGTTAGTAAAAAGATATACTCTCTCGCATTAAGGCATGAATGCAAAATGCCTGCATCATTGGTATACCTATGATATCACTATCACCTCACCCCATTGACATGAAACGACACGAAAAATCCATGTTTGGGTTTAAGGATTTCGTGTTTTGTGTTGTGTTCGCGTCGTGTTTCGGGTACACAATAATTTTGTGTCATTTTCGTGTACCACCTGTCGTGGACACGAAAGTACACGAATATACACGACTATATTATATATTTATAGATTTCAAAATATAGCACTCCCAGTTGGCACCATAATGGTGACCAAGGTGGGAAGTCTGTTTGGAGACTTGTGTTTGAATCCCATGCGCATCAAAAAAAATCATTTTTTAAAAGGTGGTACAAAAAAAATTGAAAGGTGGAGTTTCGAACCCCCAATCTAGTGTCCCTAAGTCTCATCTGAATGCCATTGAACCAATGCAGGTTCAGGTTTGCACTGACGTACTAAATAATTTCATTGTTGCTGTAATCTTTGCAATCCTACAACAAAATTAGTCCCACATCGGAAACTCTCTTTTTTCCCTCCCTCTCTTCCCTATATAAGTGATCTCTTTGCCCAATTCTATTTCCACTTTGGGGCTTCCAGCTTGCTCTTTTCATTTGAGAGTTTGTTTTGTTTAGTCTTGAAGTTTTAAAAAAAATTAAAGGGTGTTTGCTTCTATTTTAGGAAGATTGCCCATTTAACATGAAAGTTTTCGTGTATTGTCGTTTCGTTTCGTGTGTACACGAAATGAAATGGGTCGTGTTCATGTGCTTTAGTTGGGTAAACAAAATTATTTCGTGTCGTGTTCGTGTATGATCAACTTGACTTGTACACTTAAAATAACATGGCACAAAAATACACGAAACAACACGATTGCCAGGTCTACTATAGAACAAAGAAAAATGAAATGCCATCAACAAACAGATTTCATGTAAAAGAAAATTGTGAACCAGATCCTGAGTTCTCTTGAAAGTAAGCATACCTTTGAGATAATGAAAGCCTCTGTGGGGTTGTTGACAATTTTGTTGTCCCTGGACTCCAGTGCCGGCAAAGAATCTGAAAAAAGTTTTTTGCAAAATACCTGAATATTTTTTCTTAGGAGAAAAAAACAATTAAGAATCTGGCAATACCTGTGTTGACAAAGACAACAGGCTTTCTTGAATCCAAGATCTGTAGAAAAACCAACAGTTAAGTAAACCTACACTGGATACTATGAATTTAAAATAAAATAAAATAAAACAAAATCAATGTTGTAGAGTAAAAAAATCCAACAAAGGAGAGAAAAATGGGTCCAAGGGAGAACGGAAATCACAATGAATCTGTCATGTCTCATCCATAGCTCTATAAGATGTAGAATCTACTAAAAAACATAACTCCCTACGTCAAACCAAAAAACTTGATTGTGAAGTCAAACCTATTACTGGATGTGACGACTTAAAAGTGTGTATAACAGCACATCTTTTGGGAAACCTTAATTTAATCCCAACTGATTGGAAGTTTTATAATTTCATATACTTTAGAACAAGATAGTCCCTTCATGCAAAAATATTTTTCAGACCGAGATAAGCCATTTCTAGAATAATGACGTACCTCTCCCAGCCATGACACCAAGGGCTTTTTGCAAGAAACTTTGAGCCTTGCGTTGGCTATTTCAGACGAACCACAGCGTAACCTGTTTCCATATATCAAAGCATTTGATAGTTCCATAATGCCAGCACACATGCGGTACTGAAAGAAAAAACTACAGATTATTCAAAGGGGCGATCGTATATTCATAGCTGAGTCTTGCTGGAGAATATAAATGGAAGCATGGTACCTGGCAATGTAAAGCAGAAATTGCGTGTGGATGTGCTTCAGATAACCGGCAAAAGAGACTTACTCCCATTCCATTTTCACGAGCCTCTACACTCTAAAATGATGTCAAGATGTTTTTCATGCCAGATGAATTTTATGTACAGATCCTAATAGAACTCTAAATACCTGAACAAGTGGAGGAAGTTGATATGGATCTCCCACAAGGACGAAAATAGATGCAAACATTAATGGCCCTAACGAGACCTGATTTGAATGTTCACCAAGTGAAATATACAATATTAGCCCATCTCAAAAGCATTTACTTACGGTGATGTGATTCCTCAGTATTAGCATGACAGGTGTACAGACATGTGCTTACATTTCACTATAACAACTAATTACATATAGGTTGAAATTTTACCAATGAATAGAAGTAGGACAGTAGACAAAACGTGAAACCCAAACCCATTTTGAACGATGGACACAACAGCAACAACAAAGCCTTAAATCTCAAACTAGTTAGGGTAGGCTAGAAAGGTTTTTTTAATGATTCCATAGTTCATATTATTTAAAAAAACCCTTTAAAATTACTGAATAACATCAAAATGATATGATATAAAGGTTACTGCTGAAAATAATCAAAAGGCAAGTATTGTATTAGTGTACATGTAAATACTACCATTAACAGAAAACATACACTGCTTCGATACACCTATATGAATCAACGAGCTGAGCCTAAGCAGTGAGCAGAGGGTACTGAAATGCCTTTCATGTTCTATCTTAATCTCGTTAAGTTTCCAGCTTTGACATTATGATACTTCAAAAACTACTTTTAGGATGACAAGCCAAAATTTTGGTACAGGCCAAAAACTTCACCTCATGTAATACACTGCCTAAAACAAAGAAGAAATGCATGAAATTCAATACCAAGGAAAAATCTAAAGTTCACGCTATATATAGCTGATGTTTGACTTTATAATAAAGCATACCGGTAGAGTTGTTTGTCCAGCTTCATCCATTATGCATATGTCAAACCTTCTATTTGCAAGCAATGAATGATTCACTCCAGAGCAAGTTACTCCTACAACACGAGCACTGTCCATCCGTTGTTTAATCTCTACTACACTATCCTTGTTCAACCCTGCAATGCGAGAAAGTCGCAAAAGACCATGAGGATGAATACGATAAAAATTAAACAAACAATGAGGCAGTCAACCTGAAACACAGTGAGCACGGATATCTTCATGGATAGCTTCATGCCTTCCAATACGTACGAAATCTATGTTCTGCACGGCACATCAAGACATGTAACTCGTAAAGCAACCATTCTTTTAAAATAGCAGTCCCAGCACACAATAAAAATCATAACATATTTAACAGTTCGCTATCTCACTCATTCACAGTCAAGTGACAACATGCACACAAAATATTGAAACTTCACATAAATTAGCAAATGTGGCAATCAGACGAATAAGCAGGCTAGGCAAATGGCAAAGGCTGCAGAACCTTCATAAAACTAAAATAGAATAACAGATTGTGTTATGTCAAATATGACATCAAAAGCATATAAATATTGGGAGTAATTAGGGTAAATAGTAAAGTTGCTAGTCGAAATTTTGAAAATCTCTAGTCCATATTTCAGGGATGACCATAATGTTGCATTATTTGAATGCCGAAACAAAAATGACATGTACTGAAACATATCAAAATAACTAACCTGTGATTTGAGCTTGAGAAGCAAGTTATCAATGGCAGAATTTGTGTACGACGTGAGTAAAATGGAGGCACCCCTAATCAATAATGCTTTTACAGCATGCACCATGGTTGATGTTTTGCCAGTACCAGGCATCCCCAGGATGAGAGCATAGTCTTTCGCTGTAAGGATCTGATGGTAGGTACATGATAGTAAGTAAGAATCATGAATTTTAAGACACACGTGTTCAGAAAAAACCTTATGAATAGCCCTGCACTGATCATTGTTCAAACTCTTTTCAGATCTGACATAAGAAATTGCTGGATCCTGACTGAATATGCATCCGCTATCAAATCTGGGTGGCTGTAAGAACAAGTAAATTCAATAATTACATGCCACATACACAAGACATGATTGAAGTGTAAAATAAAACTATTATTGAAAAGAAGCTATAAACATTTTGCAAAGCATTTACCAACCTCAAGGTCAACAACCAATTTTCGGAGATGTGTATTGCCTAGCCCTTGGAGAAATAACTGTGTGAGGTTAAATCTTCAGGAGGAAAATGTGAATTACTGTTGAGGATAGTTGAACAAAATATTGAAAAGAAAAGTAATTGTATAAGCATATGCAAACCTCATAACTGCATATGAAGAAGCAATTTCATCCTTGTCAATCCTCCAAACCTCCCGACAGAGATCTTCTTTTCTTGATGTAGAACTGCAGCCTGGAAGTCTTAAAGGTCGAGCTAGAGACAACTGAAATAACAAATAAAAAAATTAATTTTGAAATCAAAGTACCTAGCAGTACTAGAAAACATAAAGGAACAAAAGAAACAAGCAAATAGCAAAACGATCAATAATCAAAGATCGTGTAAAACCGTCCAATGTTCACACCACAAAAGTAACTTACAAAGATATAGAAACAACCAAATAACAAAAGGATAAATAACCGAAGACCGTGTAAAACCGTCCAGTGTTTATAAACAAAAAAGACACCACAAAAGTAACTTAGAACAATATAAAGAAAGGCAAATATCATGGAGTATTAACAAGATAATGATATAACAGGATCCCGACAACATCCAACAGAAAAAGAAACTAGTATTTGGCATTTTTTATTGATTATAAACATCTCATGCTAAAAAAACTTAGTTATACGATTCCAATAAGTTTGAGCCTTGGAGACACATCATTGCTTCTAAAGTGACGGGATATATACGAAAAAATAAAGAGCTGGAGCTTTAAGGCTTAAAGCCTAACTAATTGGGATAGGCTAGTAATGAAGCTCAGCAAGACTAACACAAAAAAACAAAAGCATAAGAAAATGTCCTACCATAATACGGTCATGGTCAATGTCTGATATGATTCCCTTTGCAACAGCTACACGTCCAGACTTGGTACCAAGAATCTACCAGAATATGGGGAAAATATTGCATGGTAAAATGTGAGGTTTTATTGTAAGATACAATATTATAAGTTATTCATAAAACTATCATTTTTTGGTCCAGGCACATAACAATAGAAAACAAATCATTACAAACTAACCATGATAGGATAGCCACAAAAGGTATAGATGACATGTCCAATAAATATTGTAAGCATATATACTTCTTAGAAAAAATATTGAGATTAAGGCTCCATTTATAAGCTCCATCTGCCTATATGTATACTAACATCAATGCAAAATGACAGAAACCTGTGAAATGCATACCACATAATCACCACGTCTGAGAGAGCAGTCGATTTTATTTAAGGTAGGTGGTTTGTCCGCTCCATGTACACGTATTGGAGCATCACAGCAGAGAGAGTTCTGGTAAACAAACTCATACAGAAATCTATCACCTTTAGGAGATCGGTTTACTGAAAATTCTTTTGTAACGTCTAAAATCATGGAAGGAATATTATTGACATTTTCTTCAATTTTAGAACCAAAAGAATCCAATTTCTTCCTCGAAACCTGAAATTAAAGAAAACAGAAGAAAAACAAATGTTATATGCTAAAGTCACAGTAAATCATTGTTTTTTCTATATTTTACCTAAATTGGCTAAGAAAATCTATGTACCACAGATGCTCTCGCTTCCAAGTCTATCAGTCGATCCCAATGTCGTAAGAACTCGCAATGACTTGTCTTTAAGTGATTAACATGCCAATCAAACACATCACCCAGTCCACTACTCTCGGTATTTCCACCATGAGCCTGAAATCTCCAACATGAAGTCATGTAGTTGATTCAAGCACACAAATAACATCACTACAAAGGGTAGAAATCATATATTTGGTACATTGTAGATTTGAAAATCTTCAAGACTTCGAAACATTAGATCCACCACATACACATAACTTTACCTTGTGATAAACCGTACAAACATCAAGATGGCGACAACTTCTGCAGATGTTCATATTCTGCAAAAAAGAAGAAAAAAAGGGCAATGAGTTCCCAATATCAAAAACATGTTGCAGTCAGGTAACACCAATACCTGTAGCATGGGGGGCAAAGCTTGAGTAGTTGATGCCTTCTGTAAATCAGTTGCGAGCTCATTTCTTCGCATGATTAATCCAATCAAATCGGACCTCTGAGCTTTAATGCCCTACAAGAACAAGAATCTGAGCAGTTACATTCAACCAAATAAAAGAATCAGCAATGATAAATTGACCAATTAGAATCTCACAATTGTTTGATCTGTGTGAAGATAGTAAAGAAGACCCAAGTTGATATCATTAGTTAGATATCTGCATAATGGGTAAGAAAAAAGATGAAAATTTCCAACTTCAGGTTAAAAAAATGTCAAAGCAATGCCACATAATAATGTGCTCTGGCATACCTCTCTGACATCAGAAGAGTGTACAGTATTACCTGTGCCTGATGTTCCATAGCAGACTGCCCAAGAAGCATCGTATGTATAAGTTAAATATAGAAACATGCAGAATTAATACAAGTGGCATAATTAGGAATAAACATTAACATCTCAAAGTGAAAGGGCAAAAAATTCGAGAAAAATGCACAAAACGTCCAAAGATGAAGATGAAAGTTCATCTGTAACGAATATCAAGAGATTACAAACAGAGCATAATAGATAAAATGACAATTTCCATGTGAACACTATGAAGACAAACTGCTCATTTTTTATAACATGTTCATGCTAATCAAAATTTCCTTTTTTTCAGATCTAAAAAGTACTTTGCAAGAGGCATTGAAGCATTATCCACAAATATTCTATCATTATTATATGTCATTAAATTTACAATCAAGACTGCCAATCAGATATCATCAAGTTTTAACTTAAGACTCAGAAGGACTTGATACTCTTTGCAGATGGGAGGAATTAAGCAATAGAGAGTAAAAACGTGTGAAGTTGCACTCTGACTGGCTTTACAAGAGGAAAGGGGAGTTTAAAAAAACGTGTGATGCTCACTGATATACGTAATCCAAGAAATACAAGGTTATACTTGTCACATGTTGAAAACAAATACTGATACTCAGTCAACACTGTGAATAATACTTGATTTCAATTATACTACTTGATTTCAAATATATAACATAATTACTAAAAGCACAGAAGATTTTAGACACTTACAAAGGTTGGGTCATGATTTCCCTATGGCTATCTACACAACTCAGGTAAGCATAATCTCCCATATCTTTTCCCTTTGTTTAGAGTTTTCTATGTCCAGAAGAAAGTCATAGCAGTTTCAAGGTAAACTAACTAGTTTGAAATTTTGAAATGTTTATGCTAGATATGTACACCTATCTTGAGTATCTGATAAAGATTTTGCAATTTGTTTTGAACTAATATTTGTTGCAAGCATAATTGCAATCATAGAACTCCATGAAACTTTTGGAGCTTTCATGAAAATTTATAGAAAACCTGATCTGTAAGAAAAATAAAGCTTGCTACCTCAGAATTATCCATTTGGCACATAAAATTGAGCAACCACACAACATATCAACATGCTATAATTAGAAAATCATAGACCATTTAACTCATAGATCTGTTAATTCCAATCACAACTTTCTCTGCATTAAACTCTATAATATAGCACTAGTAAACAAAGAAAAATGTGAGATGTTTGGAACCTACTTGACCACTAGTTGCCTTTCCAGTCTTGAATTCCAAAGGCAAGATCTTCTTAGTTACAACATCATTGGCTGATACCATCTCTACACGAACAGAAGCATCGATTACTCCTTTCAAACCATACCTTGGTGCCCAAGACATCTCTTCTATATCTTCGACCTGAGTCCTCGAATCAACAACACAGTAGGTGAAAGGGTTCATATTACACCATATCAGAAACCAAAAGGTAAAAGCTGAAATGAAAAGAAACCCTCCAAGCTTAATAAACAAGTGTTTTTGTTAACCTTGACATGCTAAACCATTTATAGATTAAGATCATTCCACCAGCTAAACTTGTTGGGGTAATTAACGCTATAAAGGTTTTCTTTTTATTCCCTAATTTCGTCACTATGGGCTTTCTCGTCTTATTTATGGTTTCGAATATTCCATCATCCCCAAAGAAATGCAAGAGCGCAAATTTTCAGAATAAAGATGGTAACCCAAAGATTAAACTATTTCGAATGAGTCGGAGATTAAACTACCTTTTGGCATTTGGATTATCATGGACTAGAAAATGTCCATTTAAACTGTCTAGAAACAGCCTCTCTGATTAGCAGGGTTAAGACTGCATACATCTGATCCTCCCTACCTGTGCCAAGGCGATAGTCTATTTGAGGTGTTGGAGTAATGTTGTTGTTGAAAAATGGTAGGAAAAAAACTAGCAAAAATTCAGCATTTTTCATGCATTGGCCAATTTCGTCAACCTATATATGATTTTATACTTTTTGGTAAAAATTTCAAATCTGAAAATGTACATTTTAAAACATCACAACAACAGAATCTGCATTGGGCTTTAGATTCATAACAAAAACAGACAACTCGATTTGACATTTGAAACATTGAAGGGGGTCACCAAAAAAAAACTTTGAATGGAGTCATGGACAAATATGACCACGAATCAAAATGGTGTCCATCCCTTACACATCAGATTGTCGCCATCCTTTACTAAAAACTAGCATTTTCTATGCAAAACGGATAAAAGCTTCAATATTCCAGAATCAAGTATCATCTACTGACTGGTTATCGATTAAACTTACACTTTACCACATCAAGGACCCTACAACCTTAAGGCTATTGCGGCAACATGCTTTTCCTAATATCCTCACACCAAATGTCTTCTATGATTTAAAGACTACAAAGCAGCCTCATATGAGCATGTGATAAACTGATAATCAATATGTCGATCACTTTCTTAGCACATGAAGCCATTATTAAGCTCGGGTTGGAAGTAACAGTGTTTGTCAGTATGGGGGTTTGGTGCAAGACTGCACGTGCAACAATAAGTAGCAACTGTAGCAAAGTGCACTTGTGTTTCAAGCATGTATTGTCAATTTTTTTCTCCAAAAGGACTTATTGTCTATGTTATATGAACTTCATGTATAGTTACAAACCCAGAATCATTCCTATAGGCAATCAAAGCTAAACTTTTTAAAGCAAAACTAGAAAAATGAGAAATATAAATAATAAAAACTGATTTTGCAGCATAACATAAAATGGGAGTTCAGCTCAGATGACAGCAAGAGATATGACAGATAGCAATTATGCTATAAAATAAAAGTTATGTTTCACAACGGTTCAGGGGGGGGACCTACCTCGCTAATGCTGAGTAGTTCCTCTCCACCGCATTCCCGAAAATTTATAGAGGCCCTTCGTGAATCCTGGCCAGGTAGGAGCATCATTAAGAGCCACATTGAAAAGAAAGAGCAAAGCAAATTCTAAATGGATATGCATAGGACTTCCCCATCATTTCTTGTACGATAATAATGAGTGGTATAAATGCTAATATACAATCTGGATGTGAAAGAACTACGTCTAAATTATCGGGATTGAGTTGCTAGGCCAAGAAATAAAAGAACACGCATGTAAGAGTGACCATTGTACCTGCCCTTTATAGCGACCCAGCCAATTTAGAATTCTTGGCATTACGGCAGTAAGTTCTTCAAAAACATCTTTCTCATTCACTGTACAGCAAAGGCAATGGTTGGGAACTTGGGATTTCTCCAGCACCAGAAAATATGAATTAAAGAACCATACTGATGAAAGAAGACAGCACTTTATCATAAGGGCATTAAATGTTATTGTCATTCAACTATCTAGGGGAATTCGTTGGGAAATAGTTAAGCAATCGAATATAGCATAAGTTAGCTCACAAACTCTTGAGCACAATCAGTATTACAAGCAGGTGATTATTAAAGTTCCCACGCCTACAAGCATAACCCTGGCAAGCATTGGGTGTGAAATAAGAAAGTAAAAAAAGCTGGTATTGTAAGCATACCAACGTGCCCCTTGAAATCATTTTTCCCTCTAGAAACTAGATGTTAAAAGAGGCCTCAAAAAATTGCAAACCATTACAGGAAACAAAATAAAAACCACTTTTATAATTTTATACAACTGCAGCTAAGGCTTCTACACCTTGCTTACAATTTTCTAAGATATTGTTCTCAGTAAACAATCTGAAATGTGATTTCGTAAGATCATGAGAATATAAATACATTGTGTTAAATTGCACTTTTCTTCAAAAAAAACTTTTACAAGTCCGGAGTGTAAACAATGGAATTACAATCACTAAGGAGTTGGAACCTACCGCCACATGCGTATATAGACTCTATGTTCTTCTCGATAACGATTCCAGCATATTCTTCCAGAAAATCTCTCGTAGGCAACTCTTTAAGTAGTCCAGCCTAAAATGGAATTACATGATGGATGATTCAGTATAGTGAAAATGAGCTTTTTGTTTTCCTAGAAATTCTTAGTAAACAAGAGAACCTGAAAAATCTGATGAAGCAATGTTCCAATTAGTGCTGGGATAGAGTGTTCTGCAGACTTCAGTCTCTCGTCAAGTACAGTTCTTCTTGGACAGTTGAAACTGGAAGCAACCTACAAGTAGATGCAAACACTGTAGATGACTTTTGATTAACAAAATGGCAATGGCATTTGAACTGCACATCAGGAATTAATTTGAACATGAACCCCAAGACAGGAGAGCAATTTATTTATCTTCCACAAGCAGAAAGAGCCGTAAACCAGGATAACATTTGATTTTTACATATCAATATTTTCCAGTATTTATCTCAATAGAATAACAGTAGTTTTTCAGATCGAAAAATATTTTTCGATGATAACTAGTACATTATTCCATCCGCACCTCTAAACATTGCAGACAGACTGGTGTGTATCCTGCTCTATGGTAGTGAAAAATCAAATTTATACCAAAAAATGAACACGTCACTCGATTAAAGAAAGATTTTCATGCACTATTCAAACAAGATGAGAGAAGATTCCAATGGTTTAAAATAATAGTTACCCGTGTACCAGATACGAGCACTTGTGGATGGAGAATTATCAAATTGTTGTTCCGATCCACAAGACATTTGCCAGAGCTGTCAAAATCTCCAATAACATTGACAATATCACCTGGCCGAGTTACGCTGTAAAACCTAAAATAAGAGTAAAGGAGATCAAGAAAATGTGTCATGATGCGCAACTGCCAACTGACCTGAGTTTAGTGAGCCAAAAATAACTAGAGATTTTGGAGCACACTTGCTCCATTTCCAGGGCCAATTATGCACTGTGAGTGATGAAGGAAGTAAAGCTAGCAAGTGCAATAAAATTAATCTGTTTGTCCAAGTGAGCGGCAATTAGAGCTTTCAGCGTAAGTTTAAGACTTCCAGTTTGTGTTCACACTATATGCTGGTTTTGAGATCAGAGCCAAGTACACAATAGAATAAATTTAGTAGAATGTAACCAAAATTGGCACCAATGCAGGGTGATCTAGTTTCAACATTGAGTATATTTCACGTAGGTAACATTGTTAATTTGTTATGCAATTATGAAGGATGAAGTTAAGGAGAAAGGGATAAGTTTAAGGGATTTCATATCAGTTATCCATTAATATGAATTTACTTTGATGTGGTAATAGTGTTTTCATGGGGGGGAATTGAACTTAGTTATTGGTCCATTATGCAAAAACAATAGAAGTGATTCAAACATGTCAAAATGGCAAAAGGCAAAAATCTTCATACAACTTTATCTTTTTTTGTCTTATGAAAGATCAACTCATTTATCTGAAGATAGGCTCACTCTAATGCTCAACCTTGGATAATTTCTATCGAGCATCACCCTCTATGGCTGTAGTCGAGTTAACTAAGGCATTTTTAGTATCTTAAGTTCGGCACCTTAAAAGTTTCATAAAGAAGAAGCAGATACTCAAATAGGAGAACCTCATACAAAATATGTCAAAGTTCAGTCAGTCAAATGAAGATGTACTAAATGAAAATGACAAAATCCTTCTTCTAAGGTCTCAACAAGGAATTTTCCATAAAATTAAGATTTTACTGAGAGAAAGAATCAAAGAAGTGTAATCTGAAAAGAAAAAGGGGGGAAATTCAATGAGTGGACAGAAGACAAATATTTGGATTTTATAATTTTAATTCATTAACTAAAAAAATTAGTTATAAAATGGGTGAACGTGAAAACATTGTCAAACTTAAAAGTACAAATATAAAGGTCAAAGCATACCAACCATTCATCATATAAGAGTAAAGAGCACTCATGACCACTTCGTTCATCTAAAAGTCGAAGAACCTGCTTGTAAACATCATACATAAATGCTTTGGTATTCTACTTTATGACATTTTTTCACGATCTTCACCAACCATAATGCAAAAACTAACCTTGTACGGTTTTTGTTGACCGGATGAGCTGATATCCTCATGTTTCTCGGATACCTACGAAAAGGGGGGAGATATAACAGTGGGTGGAACTGCATGTTCGTAGTGAGGAAAAATTTCGAAAGACAATACCTCCAATAAAAGGAAAGTCTGAGTGGGAGAGGGATGACAAACTGCTTCTGATGATTTGCATGAAAAGGATTTTGCGGTGGAATTAATGTCGGCACATACTTCAGCCACTGGTGTGCCCTTACAATCAGTCTGGCACAACTTGGGTTTTTTCGAAACTACCTCTTCAACACTAATTCCATCTTCCACTTCAACACTAATTGCATCTTCCACTTGATCTAAAAGCTCAAGCAAGTCCTGTAAGTCAACAAGTGAAAGTGAGGAACCTGTGCAGCAATCTGAATTTGAAGTGGCACCAGATTTCCAAGTGCCTTCTAAATTGCAGACAAAATATAGTTGATAATCAATCAGACAAAATTCACCAAAATAACCTTCTTGTGCTGAAACATATCCAACTGTTCTGATGTTCCATTGCAAGCAGCAGTAGCAACGGACTGACACAAGACAACACCAGAGTAAACAACAACAGCATTGGTACACTTCAAAACAACAGAATTGAACGCTTGGTACGCCTTAACTACAACAATGTGGTGATACCTGCCCATTGCCACAAAATGCTGAAGGTGGAGTCTTGAATGGACTCGGCTCATCAGCAGAACCAAAAGGTTGAGCATCACATTCACCCTCAACACTGTGGTCCACCGGCCTTTCCGCAGCTGAAGGTTTTGAGGAATTAAGCCACGTCTGGAGCCTTCCAACTGATGACTTAACATTCTACAGAGATCAATCCACACCACAATGAAATTTCAATTCGTATGCAATTCTAGTCAGAAACGACAAAACACCTACTTTTTCCTCCGAGAAGCTACAAGCACTCAATGTGCTCCGTTTCGAATCATCTCCCCGCAGAATCTTCCCAGCGAACGACTTCAACCGTTCGTTCACCGGCGAGATCTTCCACGTCACTTCGTCTCCCCCATCATCCTGGCTCTGCTTTATAATCTACACCACAGAATGAGGGAAAAAGTCTCAAAACAAAACAAAACCAAATCCAAACTTTCCCAATCAGGTCCCCCACCATTCCAGGAGAGAATCGCGGGCGTTTGGCGACGGACTTGGTGACCTCGGGGGAGATCGGCAAGTCGTCCGGAGGGGGGATAGACGGGACGGGTCTGGGAGTGGAGGACGCAGCGGCGGCGGTGGACTGGGAGTGGCGTTCGAAGAAGTGTTGGATTCCGAACTTCGCCGGCTGCGAGGGGTGGACATTGGAGCTGGACTTCTTGGTGGTAGAGGAGGAAGACGAGAACGATCGCTTCCTCGGAGGCATTAGGGTTAGGGTTTGGGGGGAGAATGGGAGTGGAGAGGGAAGAGATCAAGAGAAGGTGAAGTTCCCGCCAACCAATTTGAGGTTGGGCCTGGTGGGCTGTGTTAATGTATTTGTGTTGGGCTATTGGGTCCTTCAAGAAAGTGTGACGTTTTTTTAACGCAACTGATGTTGCGAAACCAAGGATTTTGAAATCGACGAGTAAACCCAAAAATGGTTTGTTTGGTTCAAAAGGGATTGACAGTTGAACCGATGATGACGTTAGTATGATGTCAGTCAGCATGACGTTAATATGTATCGAACCAAGAGTTCAAAAGGGAACTGACACCAAAACATTGGTCCAACCAGCAATGGAGAGGAGTTATAAATTAGTGTTTTGCGAACCTATTCAACTGCAATTGTCAACTTTCAACCAGGGTTTGTCATAGGTTGTTGTGACTCGTGGTGGTGGGTATTTGGTTTGCGCAATAGTTTTTAAGGTTAGTAAGAGCAAGGGGTCATATTGTCATAAGCTTGGCACTTTGGCCAAGTTATCACTTAAATAAAGTCATGAAGAAGAAAAAAACTTTACAAATCAAATATGCCAATGTTACGCGGGCAAGGTATTTCGCTCTTATTTCTTTGTCTACCCGATGTTCTAACTAGTTTGGGATTAAAGTTATATTGCTATTGTTGCTTTTAGATCATTTTCTCTGTAATATATCGAACTATTCACCTATTATTTTATGAGCGGCTTGTACTTGCTCGTTATTCTGTGTGAAAATGATAACAAATACATGTCGCTGTAGGTAATGAATTTCTCCCTTTGCGTTAAGTACGACCCGGTTTTATCTATAGAAAATAAAAAAACATAGTTATAAATTACGTGCGTGTGGACCATGACTACAAATAGTGTTTGGGTTTGGCACTTGACCCATGAACGAGGTAAGGAAGTTGCTTTCAGCATTGAAGGTCTCAATCTCAACTCGATCGTCTGTGTTCACTTGATCAGCCACAAGGTTTCTAACTTCTGTGTGCATGTGATAAACAAGTGGAAGAGTGTGATCCATGGAAGACATAGGACAATCAATGTTCTGTTGACCCAAAAGCCGAAAATAGGGTCTGCGTTGAAGTGGAACCACACTTCTAGAAATCCATTAATATTAAAGGACTCATAATAACAACTCTTTAAAGGAGATGTCCTTCCAGAGAAAACTTTGTAGGAGATGATTGGTGTGGAATTTTGAGGTACGAGTGTAACTTTTCGAGTCCAGACCTCAGTGGTCGTTGCGTATTTTGATATATTAATCCATCTAAATAGATCCATAAATAATCTGAAAAAATATAATCAATAATTTGTGAGCTCGACAACCCGCAATTACCAACCGTCAATCAACCAGAATCATAATCACGTAGAAAATACATAATATATAGGACATTCAGTTAATGAGCACAATCAAGAGACATATATCACAAACAATATGCATGCATATAAAACTGGAACCTGCATTCGGATTCGACCGCATCCTGTGTTTATGAATATATCAATCAGTCAGACACACACCTAGTAGCTCCACACTAACGACAGGTAGTCATTTCCTCTCCCGGGTGGCTCCATGTTGCCCGCTAGGTAGCTCTTTCTAAATGACTCGGTCAGAAACATACACACACCCACATGGTATGTCAACCGAAACATCATCATGCAATCATATACATATCAATAAATTCAATATCAATACTCAGCATGCATGCAACTACACATATCAAAAGAGACAGACATGACATAAAACTGAAAAACAACGAATCAGTACTTGTCTATCTCGCAACCACAACCAAAACAATTGTCATTCCACTGCCTCTCTCATCTCATCCATTCACAACCACTCCTCACGTTGGGAGGAAAAACTTCTCCCACGTCTGCTTCTTCCCTCCGTCTCCTCTCCAACTCTATCACAATTCACTCCCTTCCACCTTTCTTAAGAGGAAAAAATTTCAAAATAAACTTTTTTTAAAATGTTTTGTCAAAATAGACCTCAATAAAAAGTATTTGTCAAAATAGACTCACTGCATATAGAACTCGGCATCACCAGTGCCGAGTTCTCCTTTGAAAAATTCGGCATCACCAGTGCTGAGTTCTCTTTGTTTTTTATTGCCCAACACTTGTCATATTCACTCGACGTGAGTTGCCAAGAGAATAGTGATTCAAATAGAACTCGGCACTAGGAATGTCGAGTTCTATTGGTGCGAACTCGGCATCACAAAACTCGGCACTTGTGATGCCGAGTTCACATCAAGAGAACTCGACATCCTCAATGCCGAGTTCTCTTGAAGAGTTCATTAATTTAAGAACTCGACAAAAAAAATAATGTTTGACAACAAAGACAATCATTCCAATTACCAAAATACAATTCAACCACAAAACACAAATAACTACGATAAAACCAAAACAACAAACGTTTTAAAAAATTCACAATAACGAGTTTAACATTTTAACATAAAACCAAAAGTAGTGTAATAACAATCAAATAAGTTTAACACAACTAAATATCTATTTTAAGAGACCTCTCAATCTCTTCTTCCTTTTAGGACGTGCTTGAGCACGTCCTCTCCACCTGCCGTGTCCCCCTCCTCGTGTTGCATTCTCAGTATCCTGAGTCAGACCGCCAGCATCTTCTTGAGTGTATGGATCTTCTTCTTTAACGACGCGATTTTGACTCAAATGTAATGTGAGTTCTTCAACACCAAAACACATGAGGCAAGCCTTCATTTTTTCCTTCAATTTTCCAACCATCGAAGAGCATGTCTTGTGATCTTTGATCGCCTCATGAATTTGATGAGTTCTTTGTGGAACTCATAAACTTCGTGCACCTACAGATAATTAACAATTCATCAAACACTAAACACAGTTTTAAAACGTGGTAATTGTTTAAATAAATGTTTAAATCTTACCATCTCTCGCTCTCTACCCGCTCGAGGTCTGTATAAGGTATTAGTCGTAGCCAAGGTGTGATTAACAATCCAACGTGCGGTGATGCTCCAGTACCATTCCATATACAGTCGTGTGCTCTCTTCATGAATGACACCTAGGACTGATCGCTCAAACTGTAGATGATCTCTTCTATGCGTCCAATGTTGAATGAATTAGTGATTTTCCGCCAACCAATTAACATCTGACCTCCCCTGAGCCGATTTCACTACATGTCTCTTCATCAGCTCTGGAATGTGTTGTTGTAGACTGAACTATCTCATCACTCGGTTTGGACAATGCATAACCACCTCACCAAAATTTATAAGTCAAGTATGGCTCGTCCAGATCTCTGAACATTCCATACATAGTGGTAGTAACTAACTAAGATCCAAATGTGCATAAGGGTCCCAGATCACTTGATCGAATTCCTGCACATCCAGCTCATTCCGATAAAAATCAAGTGTCGTCGTCTTCGCACTACCCTTGAATGTTCTCGATCGTCTCCAACGGGCACCTAATGGTGCCCTCTCGTCCTCCGGGTATAGTAATGGTCTTCTCTTCAAAGGTCTCCCAATGTGTAGATGTTCCCAGCACCACAATTGCAGGAACGTAAGAAAACCACACAAATGTTTGGTCGGAATCAGTGAGACTTCGTCTAACATGTGATATAAGTAGGCCAGGGCCGCACTACCCCAATTGTACTCCGATGCGACGGTCAAATCTCTGAGCGAAGACATGTACTTCAAGTGAACCATCGTGTCACTCTTATCTGCCAAAATACTACATCCCAGCTAGAACAGAATGAAGGCTCTGGTGTGTCGTGTAACTGTCTCCTCGTCAGCATCAAAACTCAAAAGGCAACTACTGAAACTGAGCTTGCAACCAACCCAGAGTTACGGACCCCTTACGACCCAAGTCATCAGGGACTTGACCCAATAAATCCATGCAGACCTCTGACCAAACGTACTCCTGAGACTCACACACCGGAAAACCATCTACGTGCAAGCCGGTAATCATAGAGATGTCACACAAGGTGCACGTGATCTCACCATGTCGCAGGTGAAATAAATGAGTCTACGGTCTCCAACGCTCGACCATCGCCCCCAACAAGGTATGGTCCAACTGGACTCAACCCAACCGAGTGACTGTGTCAAACCCTGCCATATCTAGCAGAAACAACATCCTCTCATTAGTGATCTGTCATTCGTTGAGCTTCGATTCATGCTCAACGCATTTTACAACATCAACCTCCTTCTGCATAAATTTAGAGAAATGTCATAATATTGAAACTCTCATGCAAAAATTTAACTTGAAGACGTAGAATGCTTACAAAATCTTTGAACAAGTCAGACTTATGGTTGGCCTGCAAAATCAACATTGATCTGTCTACCAGACCCTGTGAAGCGTAGCTACCTCTAACTGAACTAGTACTGGAACCACCAAACTCTATCTGTACATAACACGTTAAATATTAGAAAATATTGAATTGTTGCAAATATTAAACTCAACGTAATATTAATTACAGTTAGGAAAAATTGGAGTCTAATTTATCCACTACACCATGTGAGCTATTAAAAAATATCAAAGTGTTGCAAAACATCAAAGTCATAAAAATTGCAGTCCTAAAAATACATTATATTAATTCAAGTCTTACAATTAATCAACTCTTAAAAAAGATCCAAGTCGTACATTCATCCAAGTCATAACAAGTGTGTTCGGCGTCGTATGTTTTAACTTGAAAATATCTGCAGCCTTTTGGAACATACGCATGTAGACGTCATTTGCAGTTATCTTCATTATGACGAATACAATGAACTGTATACCATTTCGTTGAAGAAACAACAACTGAATATTGAAAAACTTTTAATGTGCCACGATTGTAGAGCATGAACTCAAATTATATTTCGTTAGGAAAATTCGTTTATTCCAAAAAGAACAACTTTTAAATCCTCATATTTTTATGTTCAACGGAATAACTACCAATTTGCGGTCAGATCTTGAATATTCTGCCACATCTCCGTTACATTCTAATTTCTCATTATACATGACCAACAAAATCATTCATCATCTTTATCCATACCTAACATAAATTAATTAAATTTGAAAATGTGTTCAAGTGAGATGATTATTCTTCATTACTAACAACTTAAAAAGTTGAAAATACTCAAATGTTTTAGAAATTACCTCAATTGAGTGTAGTAGCAAACAACTGTAAACGTCAAGCAAACTCTCCAATAAAATCAACTACAATAAACAACGTTTCGAATCATGTCATAAATTTTTTAATTTTTTTACAGAACCTCCCTTATATTTTTCAAATTTGTAAATTTAAACCTGCACGATATAACAAACTAACAATACTACAAATAACATCCTCACATTCTAAACATCTAAGTAACGACGTATTTCTCAACATGCAAATCACAATATATTTAACGAACATATTTCTCAACTTCAAAACCCACACACATTATTACTCTATTTTAAGACAAAAAAATCAAACTTCAATTCTCACATACATCGAAACTCACATACATTGAAACTCAAATAAATTATTTTTAAGTTTACATTCATTCAAACTAACATACATTCAAACAAAAATAACAACAAAAAATCTAATTTCAATCACAATAACCAAACTTAAATTCAAATATTTTTAAGATTACTACCGTAGACTTACAATCAACAAAACTAAAATCAATAATCAACTAACAAACAAGAAAAAAAATTGGCCTAAAAATTCAAAATCGAAATCGAGTTTGCACCAAAACGGATTCCTAAGCCAACAAAAACACTACAATCATACCTAAAACAACAATGTATATCATCCTAATACATAAAAAAGCAAGAAAATTATGGAAAATGAAAAAAAATTGAAACCCTAACTTAAAATCGCGAGAACTCGGGGGGGGGGGGGGGGGGGGGGGGGTCGGGTCGGGGGGGGGGGGGGGTCGGGTCGGGAGTTCTGTCTATTAAACTCGACATCTCAGAAGCCGAGTTTTATTTAAGAAATTGTTCTCCTAGTCGTCCAACCGTCTCATGCACGATCTGAGTGCCAGGAGAACAGTTCAAATAGTATTCGACATATCCAGTGTCGAGTTCTATTTGAATCATTGTTCTCCTGACAACTCATGTCGAGTGGAATATGTCATGTGTTGGCAATAAAAAACAAAGAGAACTCGACACTGGTGATGCCGAGTTCTGTATGCATTAAAAAACAAACTCACCGCCGCCACGTGTCACCACGTGGTGACAACGAGTCTATTTTAGCAAATACTTTTTATTGAGGTCTATTTCAAAAAAAAATAAAAAATTTATTTTTAAAAAAATATATTCTTAAGAAGCCAAACCTCCTCACGTTTATCCTCTCTCTCTATCTGTATTCACCTTTTAACCTCTCACCTCTTTATCCTCCGATCACCTTCCAACGTCACATTCCTTTTCACTCAACTAAACTTTCCCTCCAAGAAAAACCAACACCCACTAACCATGATTAATTCTTCTAATTTGGATTTAAGTTTCTAACAACGAGTTTCTGCAGAATCCAAAATTCTACTCTCTCTTGATTCCAAGGAAAAATTTGAAATATGGAAGCAAATATTAAAAGCGAAGGTTAGAATATCTTTTTTCGAAGAAAGTTTATTCATAAATTATATAAACCCAAAGGTTATGGAGTCACACCCCTTGGGTAGGGGTGCAACTCGGATACATACTATATCTGAATTCAAATTCGAATATGAATACCATATTTCATTACCAAATTGGAATTCGAATCTGAATTCAGTAGAACTATCTGAATCCGAAACTTTAAAATTTCTGAATACTAATTGGTATTCGGATATTATCCGAAATTAAAGATATTTATATATATTATAATTAATTTTCGAATACTAAATTTTTTGTATCAAATTTTTTGAATACTAATTTGTGTATTTGACCATGTATTCGAATAATTCGGATAATTCGAATTTTAAATACCTTGTATCTGAATTCTAATTGGTAATTTCTTTTAAATCAAATTCGTATCCGAAATTAAATTAGTAACATTGAACTTACCAAATAACAACGAAATAGTGATTTTCGAATCGAATATTCGGATAGTTGGTAACCATTTGCATCCCTACCTTTGGGGGACAAACAATGGACAATTGGACATGCGTAATTCTACATTAGTTCAAAATTCCGTCTGGGGTTGGTTTAATTGAATTTAACTAATTCCGGGTTTTAGAAAGTAAAGCATACTTAAGCACGAGTTGTTTTTTTAGGTTTTTTGACAAGTTTTTTATATTAGAATCAGAATTTAAAATGCTCACTTTATTCAGCCATCTATCTTAGAACTCCTTAAAAACGTACCAAATGGTACACCTACAATTTCAGCATTACCATTTCCTGATATCTTTATTGGCTTTTGTGAGGGCAATTAAGTTGCAGTCGAGATTTCAACGTGGAATGTCTTCGATTCTGACTTGGAGACCAAATCTGGTCAATATGCATTGAAGATGATGAGGTCCAATAAAGCAACTTTATGTCTCATGCATACATAAGGTTGTGACAAATTCAAACCGTTTCTACACGTTCCCAATCTAGTTTAATAAAAAACTCCCGAATTTTAAGATTAACGAGCTTTAAACTCCCCAAAGTCAAACCCTTGCATGTTTGTTGTATGGTCAACCTCGTGCTTTCATAACATGCATGATCTCTTGTCTTCTCTCAATGCACCTTGCATCGTTTACCGCACTTAAAAGTTTCATATTTGAACAAGTCCGATGCTAATTGCTTCACGAGATAAATTTGATGCAGCTCGATAGCTCAGCTTCACTGTATTTGAAAAGTATACAATGGGTGTGATTGGTTCGCAGCCTTAACAAGTAAAGGAAATT
Organism: Triglochin maritima; assembly: GCA_963682175.1. Lineage (NCBI taxonomy): Eukaryota > Viridiplantae > Streptophyta > Magnoliopsida > Alismatales > Juncaginaceae > Triglochin > Triglochin maritima. The sequence continues at coordinate 6,726,200 of OY821775.1, forward strand.
CTAGAATTCCAGTTATGGAACTATATATATATATATATATATATTTCTCATTACTCTAGTTACTTAGAGCTCCAATCATAATTATTAGCACAAATATGTATCTTGTAATTGGCAAAGTACAATGAACTAGATTTCCTTCGGGTTTTTTAGTGGATACGAGGGGACTCGTTTCTAATACAATTTTTTGAGGTTTAGAAACTCATGAAACTCCGGTTCCAAAACACTTTAGTTTTTTTGAAAATCAATTCGGCATGCCCATTTCAGAAATCAATTTTTTCACTTCATTAAGATTCTCAGGCAACTAATATGATAATCATTGCAAAATGGTGAACAATCACTGTGCATAATAGTGTTTGCTATTGACTTTGATCCCAACCAGCCTCTATGAATAAAGGCGCTGATCATTAGCATGTTCCTTAATTAGTTTCGTCAACTACCTAAATCTTAGCTTTATTGAGTGTTCGCACATATAATAACAATATTTTTTCACAGAAAGAGCTTGTTCCGAAGTAATCCTCATGTTCCGCCAGAAATGCCGGAGTTTGATGTACAGAAATCATTGACAAATTGAAGCAAGTGGGCATAAATAATGATTTTGTCGTAACAAAGTAGGCTTTGAGCATAATAACGTAGTCAATGGAAGCAGATAGTATTTGGTGTTGGTAGGAAAATCAAACCAAATCAAATTGCATCCCAATTACCCAATGTTTAATGGCATCTAATTGTATGTTGTTGCTTGTACGTATACCATCATAACAATTTTATGGAATTATCATCTCGTTTAAGTGTGCGGTTAGAAATTGAAGGGTTAATTATAGTTGACTTCCTGAATTATGTTTTTATTTCACTTTGCATTCCAAACGATATCTCCTCAAAACTTTTTTTTGTAATATTTTTTTCTTTGAATTTTAAAAATTCATTATGTATTTACTATTTTTTAGAATTTTTATTTCAACTAGATCCAACATTCGTTTTGATCCGAAATTTGACGTAAAGTTAAAATTAAGAGTGCGTTAGATATAATGTTACAAATAAAAAAACAATGATAAATAAGTAGATAAATAATGGATTTTTAAAATTGAAGATGATAAAATATTATAAAACAAAAGTTCAATGGAACTAGCAGACATCCAAGTTTATCCAGAGTATCAAATATCAAAGCATGTGCCTCGAAGCTTAAAAAAAACGAAATAAGGAAGTGTCGCATATTTGCCATTTTTTATAATATTATCCGCGAATTTGTCAACGCAAATTAAGATAACACAAAAGCATCCATCAGAAGGTGATTATTATTTCTTAAACCATGTCTAAGAGATTGAGTCGTCAACGTCATCTCGGCCATTAAGTTTATTATGTTGAAAATGATGCGTAATTGTTCAAGGTGTGCGTGTCTTGAAAATCATGTTTTATACTTCCGAGTTTGTGCAACAGAGTCGATTCAAAGGCTTACAGGATTTGCAGGTTTGGACATCCGCATAGCTTTTGGATTTTATGGTTCGAAAGTTCGTCGGCTTTTTTGGATGTCCATTTCACGACCTAAACATTACTTATAGGGTTAGTTTAGGCATTCCATTGGTGCCTTAAACCTCTCTATATAAACTATTGTTGTTGTTTAGGATTTAGAGACTCTGGTGTGTAGGTTTGAGAGTCACTTGTGGAAAGGTAGGTTTAGACTCTTTCAAACTTAAGATTTTAGGATTTGGGAATTCTTTGTTTTTGGAGGTTTAAACATCCAAGTCTCGTTTCGCTTCCGGGTATTTTTTTCCCTCCGGTTCTTTATTCTCCTTATAATTATCCTTTGTCGCATATTGAAGATTTGCCTGGTATCCGTCCTGCGATTTTTCCTTTTGAGTTTCTACGTACATCTGGTGTTGTGGTTTGTTTTGTTTATTTCTTTGCTAGGTTGATGCATGCTTGGTGTTTGTTAAATCAACCTAGTCCATTGAGATTTCTCTTATCGCTTCCACTATTTCGGTCCACCATTTTCCTTACAGTAATATTGGAACATTAGGCTTTTCACGCCATAATTAAAATATCTAACTGGCCCTTTGATTATTCTGTGTCATCAATGGAAGGGAAGAATATCAAATGTAAATGGCTAAAAGTCAACCAGTCACAACATCATATGCACAGATTATAGAAAAACACAAACACGATTTGAAAAGGTATTATCAACATAAGAAAATATTAATGATTATAGAAAAACATAAGAACATGGTAATGCACAAGTACAAACGGTATAATAAACTGTATCAAGTTGGGAGTCCAGATCCCACACCATCTGACCTCGAAGTGGTCAATTTTGGACAAATTTCCGATTTAGATTATCTGATTATAAAAATATGCGTCCTGTAGTTGAATGTTATTTGATGTGGACATGGTTTGGAATCGACAATATCGGTATATACAGTTTCAGACTATTTGATTTGACAAATTCAGTTCTCTTTTAAAAAATCTGAATTTGTTTTATTGAAGGATATTTTTGGGTGATACTGGTTATCCAAAAACATTTGAATTTTGCTTTCTACTACCTACTATCTTTGAAATACAATGAACATTCAATCTTCAACAAGCAAAATAAAAGACTTGTAAGTATGTATTTATTGGGGATATTTCGGAAAACCTGAAGTTCACAAGATAAACAAGCTATTGGAAATTTGATATGAGACAACTAAATAGAAAATGCATCGATAAAACTCTCATAAAAATTTATGGCATCCTCGACCTACAACTCCACAAAAAATATGATCATGCAATTGTTTTTGACAAACGAACGTATAGTATCACCCATTCACCCTCGAATGAATTTTGGATTTGTAATATTTTTTAAGGAGATCCATTCTCGATTGATTCCCAATACTTTTTTTAATAAGCAATGGTTCCTCAATAGTCGGTAATAGTAATTTTAGATTTTTAGCGAGAAATAGCTTAACCACCGTTCATACATGATAACTAGCATTTGACCTGTGAATGTAATAATAAAATAGTAAATAAATACAAATATTATCTTAAAGATAAAAAAAAATCCATTCAATCTTGATGTTTTTTTTTCTAATTTAAGAAACCTTTTGTTTTCTACCTTCGTCTGCATACGTTGTAGGCATATGTATACAGTATATGTACATATTTGCCTTTGAATTCCAAATTACATACAGTTAGTCATCAATATTTGATTTATTTAAACTATTACAAGTAATTTCTACGTCCCACAATGGACATTATTAAATACGATTCTCTTGTAATACGTGGAAAACGATTGACACTTACGCGTCCCAGCAACTCCACACCAATGCCCAACCAAATCGACCCCTCCCATTAAAACCACACTACTCTCACCTTACTTTTCAAAATCCACCCCTTTCAAACCCATAGCAAACGCCTTTCTGACTCCCACTCCAGACTCCAATCCAAACCCAACGAAGAAGGAAAAGATACGAAGCCAAACTCCAACCCAAACCCAAACCCAAACCCAAAGAAGAAAGGAAAGGAAAGGAAAAGAAAAGATACGAAGCCAAACTCCCGAACTCGACTTACATGAAACCCACTTCCCCAACAATCCAACCATGAAGTGCAAGACCCACCCCTACGAGCCCGGCGTCGGCGTCTGCCCGTCGTGCCTCCGCCTCCGCCTCCTCGCCCTCCTCGACTCCACTCCCTCCACCCCTTCCCCTCCCCACTTCCCCCTATCCGTTCCTCCCTACGTCCCCCGTCCGGTGGACCCCACTCCTCCCCCGTCCAAGCCCCGCTTCTCCCTCCTCTCCGCTCTCTTCCCCTCCAGATCCGACGAATCCAACTCCAACTCCTCCTGGATCAAGTCCTTTTTCACCCGCCGGAAGCGCCGGCGGAGGCGGCCGGAGGGGTGTCGGCTCTCCGTCGACGCCGGGTGCCGCGGCATGTCGCCGGATTTGGAGGAGGTTTCGGTTTCCGAGTCGGCGTCGGCGTTTTCGGTGTCGGAGTTCTCCTCCCCGGCCTGGCGGATTCCAGCGCCGACGCCTGCGAGGTGGGGGCACCGCCGGTGTGTTGGCCCGCCGCGGCGTACGGTCTCAGGGTTCACGGTTTGCTTGAGTCCGATGATGAGGCCGAGCCCGCAGAGACGGAGTCAGGTCGGGTCCGGCGAGGATGGGATCTCCGGCGAGATTAGGGCCGGGAGAGGTGGCCCCACCGGGCTCGTGCAGAACAGGTCTAGGAAGCTCGCCGATTTTGGTAGGTTTCAATGACCGTTTTGCCCTTCTTGTTTTTGGTTATTTACTTCCCTGCCATTCTGGTTAGGGAGAGCCGGAGAGGGGCGTTTTTTCGCCTGGATTAGGAATTTGTCGAAAGAATTGGGTCGATTTTTAGGAAATTCCTGGAAAGAAGTGCTGTACAGTACAGATTGGTGTAGAGTAGAAAGAAACTTTGTAGTGGAATTAATGAGCCTAAATAAATATCTGTGGATTTACCTGTGCGGGGATTTAATGTAAAGAGATCTGTATTAGTTGTTTTTATTGCTATTCCCATGGCAATGATCGTACGTTGAATTATGAGGACGTGTTCTATAACCGCATGGACTATGGAGTGTGTTTATGTCTAATTTTCTCACATTTGAAATTTTTTGTGTGTTTAATGCTGATTGCTGAGTGCTCCCAGTTCAATGAACTTCTATTAATAACCCAACGTTAACATGTTTATGCCGTGGATCTTGTGTTCACAGCCAGCCCCTTAAAAATGATATTTTGTTATATCTTTTAGAAAACATTGTACATTATTACTATAAATAATTCAAAATTTTCAGGGGAGATTACTGCCCCATAATATTTCGTTATACCTATTGAAAACTATTATATGTTATTAACCCTTCAACTATTCTTCTTAGATCTTCAACTTTAGATGGTTAGAACCATGACAAGGAGTCTAAACATACTTCTTTGGCATATTAATATATCAACATTTGTTTTTAATAAAGAATACAATGATACTATTGTTGTGTAACTTTAAAATAGTGAAATAGGAATACATGGACAAGAGGTGTTTATCTAGAATGCATTAACATTATTGTTTTACAACTTCAGAATAGAGAAAGAAGTTGCTAAATTCATGTTCTTCTTTCATTCAGAACATCAGTGCACTTAGGAATAGAATGGCAATACCAATATTATGATTAACACTTTCTCGTTAAAGGGAAAGGCGGAATGCTTAAACTTTTTATAATTTTGGTTGGAAGTCACCGATATTAGCCGAACCTTTCAAGGGTAATGTTTATTGTCGCTATGCATTGTTGTAACTTTTTGCACTTGTGAAGTGGACATGTTTATCTATGTTTTATGCTTTTGCTTGTGCCTAGTAGGACAACACTAGGTGCTGTTTCACAAACCACCACGCTTTGGCAAACATTTCTTGGAAGATTAGTTTCAAAAAGTGCAATCTTAACGCATAAGATTACAAGAACGTTCTCAAATTAGAAGAGAAGCATTTGGATTTTTCTTACCGTAGCTTGAAAGTACTTTCAGAGATAGAGGACACTACAGAATCTAGAACTAGAATGGATGTTGAGACTTTAACTTTGGACTTCCCACTAAAGGAGACAAACCTTGTTCTGGGACTGACTATTTTGATTGGTGGATGCGTGGAGTTCTTCCTCTAACAATTTACTTCTTTTTGGTTCAGCATCGATTACTTTAGTTCTTACCCAACGGCCAACGGGCAGGTACTTACGTGGCTATTGCCTTTTTTTCACGTAGAGCCTTGTGGTGACGTCAGCTATTGTCACCATCTGCATTGTGGTCAAAGTTTGTAATAGCAATAAACAAATGGTATTAAATATAAGTTGACGCCTCACCATTTTGTTTTAGGCTATATATACGTCACCATTCTCTGATTTGACAGCGAAATACAAATTTGTTTACCAGTTTCATCGTGTTTGTATGATTCCATTTTGACACATACATCGATTTATTCATCTCACGATAGTATTTGTTTTGAGTAGATGTACAGATAAAAAGGAATGGTACGTCAAAACATTTAAAATTTGGATATGAATTAAACAAACTCAGAGCATAGCAGTACCGAACTATTCCAGATGTCATATTCTCTCTCGTTGTCACGTCATTTCATCCCATATATCTAAATAGAACTTAATTACACCCACGAACACCCTACATGTTTCAAAATAAATAAAATACATGTTTTCAGAATTAGTTTTTTTTTAAAAAAAACAATTTAAAATAAATTATAAGTATTTTTAACAAATGACAAAAATAAAATAAAATAACGACCAAAACAGTCTATAAGAAAACTCCACGGTACAATTTTTTCTACCGTTAAACATGGTCTAAGGGCACCCTTAACGGGAGTGCCCTGATCGGGCGCCCGGGCGCACCCCCGTTAACGGGCGGGGCGCTTGCCCGGGCGGTTGGCGTCCCGGGCAGACGCCCGGGCGCCCATGGGAGGGGGACACGTGTCCCCCTCCCATTGGTTATTAATTTTTTTTTGAATTTTTTTTAGTTTTGGTTTTGTTATTAATGGATTGGGTATTTGTTATAAATGTGGGGTAATAATTTTTTGTAAGTAATTAAAATTAAGAAATTTCCAGAACCAATACACTGTTTAATCACGGGTGCAATATTTAATCACGGGTGCACTATTTTCAATCACGCGTGCACTGTTTGCAATCACGCGTGCACTATTTGCAATCACGCGTACACTATGTGCAATCACGCGTGAACAGTGCAACAAATACATCCAAACCCTCCCAACTATAAATACATCTATCTATCTCCTGATTCCTCACATTTCCTTAACTTCTCAACTTGTAGCTTCTTCTCTCATCAATGTCGGATAATAGTTTAAACTCCGGTCAATCGGACGATGATAACTGGAATGAGACATTAAATCTAAGGGACCGTGCTATTGAATTAGCCGGACAGGCTGTTTACGAAAGGACTACACGTCCTAAGCAGCGTCGAAGGAGAACGACGAACCCAGATAGAGATCGTGAACTAGGTTACAGACGCCTTGTAGACGATTATTTCTCTGACAACCCTGTGTATTCTGATACTCTTTTCAGGACAAGATTTCGGATGAGAAAACATGTCTTCCTGCGCATCCACAATGCCATCGAAGCATCTGATGTCTTCTTCCAACGAACACCGGACGCAACTGGTAGGATGAGCATCTCCGGTCTACAAAAATGTACGGCAGCAATGCGAATGCTAGTATATGGCGTTGCCGCTGATGGGATCGATGAGTACCTACGAATGAGTGCGGCAACATCCAGAAATGCTCTCCTCAAATTCTGTGAAGGTGTTATTCGCATCTTCGGCCCTGAGTATTTACGTCGGCCAACTGCAAATGACTTGGCACGCCTACTTTACGTTGGTGAGCAACGTGGGTTTCCAGGTATGATGGGGAGTATCGATTGTATGCACTGGGAGTGGAAAAACTGCCCAGCTGCTTGGAAGGGACAACATCAAGGACGTGATGGGAAAGCAACTCTGATCCTTGAGGCGGTGGCATCGTACGACTTATGGATCTGACACTCCTTCTTCGGAATACCGGGTTCATGCAATGACTTGAACGTCCTGCAACAATCTCCGGTTTTCGACGACATACTAGAAGGCCGAGCACCACCTGTTAATTATGAGGTAAATGGTGTTCAATATGATATGGGATACTATCTTACTGATGATATTTATCCACAGTGGGCGACCTTCATCCAATCCATCCTTCACCCTCACACCCCGAAGCACAGATTGTTTGCTGAAGTGCAGGAGGCAACGCGTAAAGATGTTGAACGCGCTTTCGGAGTGTTGCTAGCGAGGTTCGCGATCATCAGAAACCCGGCTCTTGCCTGGAGCAAGGACGTTCTGTCCAAAATAATGACAGCTTGTATCATCATGCATAACATGATAGTGGAGGACGAACGCGACTGCTATGCTAATTTTGGAGATATTCGCGAATTTATGGAAGATCGTCCTGGAACTTCAGCTGAGGCAACGTCGTATTCGACCGATCGTATAACGGATATTCACGAGTTTTTTGTCAATCAAGATCGAGTGCGTGACAGGAACCAACATTTGGATCTGAAAGGCGATTTAATTGAGCATATATGGCAACGCTACGGACGAGGAGCGGTTTGAAAATCGATTAACGTAGTTGGTCATGTAGTATTTAAAAGTTGAGTTTATGTAATATGTACTGTTGTTTCTTAACTTTGATTGTAATATTTCCTATTTCAGTTTGTCTTAAATGTAACGTGACTCCGTAATATTTAATAATAATTTCGTGATTTACCAGTAATTATTAACAATATTTCGAGTTAAAATATAATTATAATGTAATTAAAATTAGATTTATATAAAATGTAATTTGTTAAATGTTGTGTGAGAATTAAATTTGTTTAATTAAGAAATGATGTTGATGAAAGAGAGTGTAGGGTGGGTGGGGGTAGCCTGGGCATGGGTAAGAAGTTTTTTTGGGTGGGTTGGGCGAGCTGACGTGACAGAGAGAGAAGCTGACGTGGCAGAGAGAGTGTGCAGTAAATATGCTCTAAACGTCTTCGCCCTTCGTTCCTTCCGAACCTTCATATCTGACAAAATTGTGCTTCGATGTGTTAAGTCATTTTCAGCTTAGAAAATTTTCACGAAAATATGAAAGGAACTCTTCGAACAGAACAGTACGGACCCACATGGATGTGTCATGAAGGCATTAATGGGAAGCTATCTACCGTCACCCTCCATAAATTGCCCAACTACCTCCCCGACCGAGCACTGTTCCCCGCCGTTCCGGTGCCTGTCGGACGAGTAAAATGACTATCTTGCCCCCGACACATCCTGGTGGAATCTAGATACTGATGGTCCGAAGTCAAACAAAGATCTACTGTTAAATGTTAATGGTTGTAGATTTGGCGTTAAACCAATGTCACTTATTTGTCCCTTTTGTTTTCACGCTTTTGACTATATATAATCTTCGATTTGTGTAACTAGTTTACCTTGATTACGATGATGCTTTAATCGTGGACTAGTAGTGGGTTGACAGCAGTGCAACTTTTTATTCACGTGATGAATGGATCGCGACGGGTTATACAATAACCTAAGAAAATAAATGCTCAATGAGGGTAGAAGTTCTGGTTTTGATGTTTCCGATTCAGGAAAGAGTTGAGTGGTTTTTTCGTCTGGTCTTCGATATTTGATTTTACGTTAAAGTAATTTGACTAGCTTAATTTTGTTTCTTGGTCGAATTAGTGGTATGCTCAATTCAGGAAAAATTACCCTGGACGTCTGGAGCATAAGTTTGAAGAATTTTATCATCTTCCTTTCACATACGGGGAATAAAAAAATTGAAGCAAAAACAACAAAATTATTCCTCAAGATCTGGCTAGATTTGATAAATTGAACGTATCATTGTGGGAGCCAATTTGCCTGTTGGTCAACCAAACTGTTAAACATCTAGGCAGTGATCTACTCTGTTTTAACAACTGCATATGATCATATTTATATTCCTATATATGTTTTTTAATGATATTAGGTCTCGCAATCGCTGGGGATGTGAGTAATGGGAGGGTAAATAGTATGGGAGTAAAAAAAAATGTATTGCAAAATCTTGTTTTTCAATACAATTTTCCCTCAGTTTTTATCCTTTAGTCACATTCCAAGCAGTACCTAAAATACAATTAAGCATACAGTATGAATCAGATGGCTGTTGTAGATATCTAACTCAATAAAATATTTTTGACGATCATGATCAGCCAAGACATGCTCATTCAAATAATAGAAGCGCGAATAGAACAAAACATATACAATAGTCGTCTGAAGCCATTTCTTGCAAGCGAAAAACCAACCATAAGTAGTGCGAGACAAACAACTCCATATCTTTGGGATTCCAATTGCAGCCTGTGCTCATGGGACAATAAGTAAGTTAGTTGCACATTTTGATCCACACTACTGTGTATGGTGATACAAACCACTTAGTTATTATATATCTTCTAAACAAATGTGCACCCTCATAGACCAGTTGGAATCAGAATAGGAAAAAGATAGGAACAGAAGTGGAGTGGGAATATAGAGAGCAAGTGGTGCGGAGAGTCAACACGTTGGACGTGAAAGTGTTACCAACCCACACAAATACACTAACTATTGTATTAGTTGCCCTTGCAACTTGAAATGCACTTAAAAGTTTGTGTTGTTAGGTCTGAATATGGTTTTCAGTCATTTGAAGTACTGGACGGATGAATTTTATGATTTAAGATATGATGTTGATTTTCGATCGTATTGGTTGATATTGAATTGGTGAGCATTATCTGTCGGGGAATCGAATGATATTTTATCATGACATTGGTTGCTGAATTGATGACTTTTACAGCACAGGTTGGATAGTAGGATTCAACCATAGTTAAGGATATCAATAATAAAATTATCCTATAGCTTATTGAGACGTTCATACGATTATATGTAACTTAATTTGAGCAGACGTAATTGGGCAAACACATGCAGTATTCTTATAGAAAAATCACCACTCGATGAGCTGTAAAGAGTAAGAAACCAATGCATGGGAGATGAGCTCACTGTTTTTTTTATGTGGTTCATGTCTACAAGCAAAATGTGTTAAGTAAAGGATTTCATTTTTTAAGGAGTATAAAAAATTGTCAAGAACTGGGTAGATCAATTTGTAATTAACTTTGTAATTATTATTTTTTGGTTGACAAGTGATTTGTTCGTTCTTTTTTTTTCTTACTATTTTCACTTTCGACGAAACACCGTGTTTTTACGTCATGCCCTGATTTTAGCTTATGGTGAGGTCGACTTTTGAAAAACTTTCATCTGCCCGTGTGCCCCGCTTAGCGAAACAACCTATGTACGACACTGGTCAGATATTAGCTCTATATATACCCGCTAGCTTCCCGATAAGTAGGTGAATCTTCCCCTCGGGCTCACCTACTCTGCACTCACAATAGCTAGTGGTGCCTGAGACGTCAAATTGTGGAATGTAGTTGCTGGTGCGTGGATTAAGTTGGCATGTATCTGCCATTGATGGCAATGCCTTAAAAATTTGCAGCAGTCTGGAAAAGATCATTTTTATCGGTAGAAAAGATCATTTTTATCGAACCGGAGAAAGATGATGCAAATGAAGCTCATCATACCTTAAAGCTTGTTTAGGATGATGCAAATGAAGCTTAACATAGTAATTGCATAGGTCAAGCATCAAGAAGTAGTCTCGGTGTTTAAGTAAACTCAGACTCAGTAAGCACTCTGGAAAGGAAAAGATGGGACACACAATGGGCAAATAATTGGCAAAAAGGAATTTGATTTTCTAACCTACTGCGCAAGTGGAGAACACAATTGCCTAATTGTCATGTTGGTTAGGAAAGTGATGTCCACTGAGGAAGAGAAAGTAACCATTCTTCTGATTTGGGGTCATTTGATGGAGTTGGTCGGGAATAATAGCCTTGTGGGGGAAATAATAATGCCGTTGATGATAATTCATAGTAAGAGGATGGTAACTAATGGCCAATGGGCAATACATCATTTTTTTGCATGTGTATTTATTACACCGAGTATGTGATCTACAAGAGTGCCAACTCCCTGACGTTATGATGGATTGGAATTTGTGGATGTGGACTAGATGCAACATACAGAATGCCGCAGGGTAGTATGATATACCTGGTAGTTAATATGATCAGTTTTTGTCTGTAAAAAATGTAATTTTTTTTTTGTAATTTTGTTTTGGTTTTGGAGATAATGATGAGGTGATTTATATTTTGAATGAAGAGTTTAGGATAACATTATGTATAGTACGCCCAGTCTTGATTGTGGTCTTTTCTTTTAGTTTTTCATTATTTGCAGAGAGCATTTCATAACATTGTATCTGCTGGTGATTATACGAACTTCAACTTGGAGAAATTAAAAGCAACTTGAAATTATAATCACTTAATCAGGTTTGTAGTTTGTGGGAAAAAGAATATTTCATTTCAGTTCAGTCTTATTCTTCTGATAAACACTGTATCCTCAAGTCTTTAGTCTTTAGTCTTTGTATTGTTGTTTTGGTGCTGTATTTACACTAGTAGTGTGCAAAGCGAAGGAGCAAAACATTTGTTTTCACACATTCGGTTTTAATCCATATTTGAGAGAAAGTTTGAAGGCAAATATTCCTACATCACTGGCTAAAAATTCTTATTTTCTTCTCTTGTACGTTACATTTAAGTTGATTTTGACATTCTATAAATCAACTCTAATCAAAGCATAACTGCAAAGGTTCATCATGCATACCTAATTGTCTTGTATAAATTATGTAAAACTTACCTATCAAACCATTGTAGAATTGGGTCGAAGACAATTTTACAGTCAACAAGCATTTCAATTGGTAGTTAGAGTTCCGCACTCAAACCAAATTGTTCCAAAAAGAAAAAAGAATACATGTGCGTCCAAAGCTAACTTAAAAGTAAGTGACCACCAACAGTATGTTGTTTGTTTCTTAAGCTACACACCACTACAAAAATCTCAAATACCAAGTAAAAACGAATCCAGCTTTGATGTTTCAGAATGCAAAGCAACCTCTGAGCAAAATCAATTTTGATTATAAAAGACACAATGGTGATCCAGTTGGTGCCTTTTGTTTAATGATTTCTTTTCGTTTTGGATGTACCTAATGAAGAGGGTTTGGATACGAAACGACCATAGTCTTCAAATTTATCATGTATGCCTTTAACTTATAATGCATCACTTTAGAATTCTAAATTTTCGTTGTAGCGATACGTACCACACAATTTATTGCCTAATAAACCGATACATATACACGAAGGTAAATAGGACCTTGATTGGATCTCCACTAACTAAAGAGAACTTTCAAAATATGAAAAAGGAGTGAAAGTTTGTTCACTGCATCAAAGGAAAACACTGCAAGACACAGTTTTTTAAACTGCAGCTACGAAAACAAAGGCATGGTAATGTCACCTGTTAGTTCAGTAACAGAAAGCAAGATTCTTTGTTCAACAGAATAATTGCACCAAATTCCAATAATCCTTTTTTCCTTCTGTTTTACATCAATTCTTGGCATGTTATATGTCCAACTCAATATCTTATCGACCAACAATAACCAAACCTGTCCATATCGATTTTAGCATAATAACATAGGATTCAAGTGAAAATTTGAAGTGTCAACAGTTGCAACCTCCTGGTTGTGGCTGCAATTGGGATTGACTTGTATTGGTTGTTTTCAGACTCACGTCGACCATGTCCTCTTGTTTCGTCGAAGAAAGGTTGTCCATTCCTGTTAATGCAGCCGCAATCTTCCGGAACAATGCCTGTCACAGAGATACTATTTTAGTTTGAATGTTTGGAATGTTAAACAGCCAAGAAGAAATTGAAGTTTGGGATGGACTCCTTACTTTGATGTTGAAACCAGCCTTAGCGCTCGTCTCAATGAACAATACATCGAGATTTTGTGCTCTCTTTTCTCCTTCCTCTACCGAAACTTGTCTGTTTACAACATGAAACGATAAGGCGTATGTTAAACTTTTATAATAAAATGGACAAGACATTCATCATGAAACAGTCGTTCTAGAAATAAAGTGTTTCACCAGCTGATGATTGCGATAACAATGTGTAAATGAGATTTTTCATGGGGGAAGATATTGACCTTTTCTCAACAAGGTCGGTTTTGTTTCCGACCAGTACAATGATAACGTCACCACCCCTCTCGGTGCGAACCTCCTCGATCCAATTGGATGAGTTCAGAAATGATTGGCGGCCTGTCATTGAGGAGAATGATGTCACTATTTTTGTTCTGTAATTTACTAAATAATAAGTAATTGGAACAACTACAATAGTTCTTACAAAATTCACAGTGAGGGACATTTTGCCCATGTTAAAGCATGAATTATACAATGTATCATATCCAATTGGGAAATACAAGATGGCATACTTGCAACATCATACACAACAATGGCCACAGAGGAATCTCTGATGTAGCTTGGAATAAGGCTCCTAAATCTCTCTTGTCCTGCTGTGTCCCTGTATATACCATTTATCAAGACAGACATCAAACAACAAGTTTTTCAGTGAGGACAACAAAGAGAGCAAATAACCACTTGAAATTTACCAGAGAAGTTTTCTAGTTTGTTCTTGTTATTCAGATTTAGGTGGAACACTGTACCGACTACTGATCTATTAATAATGCATATCCAATTCGGTGAAGTATACATGCATTGGACTTTATCAATAAACTTAAATATAATTCACGGTGTCGAGTATGATTTTTACCAGAGCTGCAGTCGGACAGTTCGATCTTCAAGATACATGGTCTTGGAAAGAAAGTCAATTCCAATGGTGGCCTGTTCCAAGTTTCACATAAATATGACAATTATGCTCCTGTAACCAAGTGTATGGAAATAGAGCATGAAATACACAATCTGTGATGATGCTTGTCGACAGTTCACGTATTATTACAATAATTTTCAGTCCACGTAGTTGCAAAGCCTTTTTTATCGATTTTTGCAAGGACATCTTTGAGACTAATCTGGCCACAACTTGATTTTAATTAAGGATTTGGAGAACACCCTTCAAATGGTAAATTCTACAAACTGTTAGGTAAACCATTTCAGTATTTGTGTTGAATACCTGCTTCTAGATACGCTACTACAGCATCAACGCCTATCCCTGCTACGAATATGTATTGAGAATTTTTTGGCAATGGTTAAACAAGATGTTCCTTGAATGCCCAAGAAAGAAAAATCAAGCAACGAGAGTCAGTATTTATGTCAAATAAGATGAAGTTCTTTGGAGGCATTTCTTAATCAATATGGTCTTGCTTGGGAGGGCAGGGACCAAAAGGTGAAAAGAACCAATAATTAGAATTCTATCGTCATTTCACGGCATCATAATCCTATCAAATGATCATCATTCATGCCCTGGAATACCACCATTCCTTTTACTCATTCGGAACACTCATCTCGAACAAAAGAAGATCTGGACTCAGTGCAGTGACCAGTCAGTCGTAGATCTAATGTAGAGATTTTCCCATCAATCATCTTCTTTACGGGCATAACAACAAGCAACATGCAGATGTACAAATTTAAAGATCATTCAATCAGACAGAATGTAACACACAATTCATCATTACAAAATAAAGAAAGCCACTCTACCTTTTGCTTTCCTTTTTTAAAATAAAATCTTACAGAAAGACAAAGACAATAAATCTAGAAGTGATTTTAGAAAGCCAATTGCATTGCGAGGAAATGATCTACTGAAAATTCAATGCACATCTCATATGCACTTGTAAGCGGTAACATTTTTCCCCAACTGAGAACAAAACAAATATATTAGATGGAGAACGACAGACCTGGTAGGTGTTGTCAAACTTGTCGTACATGAAACGGGTGATGATGCTTGTTTTTCCGACCGACTGATCCCCCAAGAACACCAGCTTGTACTTGGCGAGGGCGGAGATGGGAGCCATAGTTGAGATCTATCTACCAACAACAACAATAATGATGTTATTAGCCACCAACAAAGATGTTTGGTAACAGAGTGGGGGAAAACGGACTAACGGGAGGTGTTTGATTGTTCGTTACTTCAGTTTTTTCCCTCTTTGGACAAGGATTTTGGTTGCTACACGTGGTACGGTTGTAACTATTCAATATACATTTTGCATTCATACCTTACAAAATGGTTTATTTCACTTTTCTTCATTTTGAAAGAATGTAGTTACAATTTGTCATCTTTCACTGTGTTTCACTATTACTTATTTACTTTGTCTCGTCAAACTTTAAAGCATGTCCATCACTCCCTGATACTTTTATTTATAACCGTTTGCCCCTATTAGATAGATAGAGATACCTTTCATAACTCATTTGAGAATGGGTAATATCATCATCCAATATTCAACACAAATGAGAAGTGAACACACGCTACTTAAAAGACAAACAAAAAAACCTTATCTTCTTGTCAATTGTAACATTATGTGACACTTTTGCAAATGAACTAATACGCAAAACTTCATCTTACATCGTTAAATATAGCTACTTGACTTTTTTGCCATTCTATGCATCATCTATCGGTCTGTCGTTTGGTAACTGGGCTTAATTCATGGAAAAGTGTCAACATTCGAGCTCACATCAAAACAATAAAAAAGTTGAGAATAATACAGTTACTGGAAAGTGAGCGAAGTCCTACACAATCGAAATAAGTATCACATTTCGAAAGTCCATGCAGATTAAGTGAATTGGACGATTGTAAGAATTAAAAAGCAGAAAAATAAAGAACAAAAATCTCGGGTCCTTAAGCACGATCTATTCATTTTTCACGTTCTGCATAGACATTCGCGTGCTTGCCGTTAAATTAAGAACTCACTAATTTCCAAAAGACAAGCAATTATCATCATATTGCAAGTAAACTTCAAGTAGATCACCAAAATAAATAAATAATCGAATGCCACTTTTATTTCAATGTCAGTGTTAATCACAGCATAAATAATAAATGTCTTTCAAAGACAGGTGCTGAGTTTCTAACAGAAGTCATCTTGAGACGATCACCATAATTAAAACTCTTCTCCACTTCCACTAATATCTTCCATATTTAATTGTAGCAATAACACTAATCCTACTATCCCTCCGTAACTCAAACAGAAGATTTCCCACGAAGTCCCTCACGCGACTTTCGCAAGCCTACGGTCCCATAATTCACCTCCAACTCGTGGAGGTGTTCATGAGGACCTGAAGCTATACACAGCTAATTAAGTACCTTTGCTATGGATTGTCTGATATAATTTTTTTGCCTTCAGCTTCGGAAACTCGTTGACCGGATAGCTACAGCTTCTTTATGTGAATCGGTGAACTTCACTAGGGTACTGGCTTAATTAGTTAACTTCCATTCCGATTGGGATCTTCTCTGATTCTTTGTGTAACATCCTAATAATAGGCTTACATCACCTAACATAAGAATATTGGGGTGTTAAACTCATGCATATCTGTATAACCCACCCAACATTCTTATTCACCGTGACACAGGAAATTTTGCTTTTCACCAACTCAATGATGTGTCGTGCCGCCTTTGGGAAGGATTTTGTTGCAAGCGAGGAATATATATATGCGTACTAAGTTGGACAACTTCTTCGACGACATAATTCAAGACCACCTCGACAAAGCAAAGAACAAAACTGAAGATGAGACAGAAGTGAAAGATCTTATTGATATTTTGCTGGATTTGAAGGGGAGTGGAGGTTTGGAGATCCCACTCACGCTTAAGAACATTAAGGCCGTTATATATTTTGGTATGTGGATTGATATTTTTCATAATCATTTGCTCTTATTTGGTCAGTGGTTACCACTGATTTTGGTCATGTTCTCATCATAGCTAACGACAATTGTATCTTGTATTTTCTACCTAATCGATATTAAACTTGACCTATTTTCGTTTCTAATATTTATCGATATTAAACAAGTTGAACTTTTTGACGATGCATGTGTATATAATAATAGTACATGCTTGCAGGATATGTTTTTAGCGGTTACCGACACAGCATTCGTCACATTAGATTGGGGAATGACAGAGCTGATCAGGAAACCCGAAGTGATGTAGAAAGTGCAAAATGAGATACCACCGAATGGCGACCGAAGATCAAGGAAATCTTTGGTTTGCATCCGGCAGCACCTATGCTAGTACTGAAGGATTTCATGTTTAATTATACACATATATTTTCGAAATTTTTTATGTATAATAAGGATCAATTTTCAATTTTCTAGAATTTATTGCATGCATCGGTTTGTTTTAACAAACTAGTTTCAGAAACTCTATTAAAACAAACATAAAGAAGCTCCGAAATTCATACCTAGAAGTTCTCTAAAACTTCTCGAAGATTCGGAGACGGTTGGGATGCTCCTCGCTGCGCCGGATGCCTCCGAGTATTCACCAAACTCTAAACAAGATCGGAGAGAGGGAAGCTAGTCTCTCAATCTCCGATAGGGTTTAGAATCCAATTACTAACCCCTCTTTAATTCCCTTGAGAAGATGATCTCTTAAGAACTAAACTAAACTTAAGAATTTGTGGAATTTTCGTGGAGAATTAAGGAGAGATATTTTGCATGAAAAGCAATATTAATTAAGATGTAAGAAGGCAATGAGATAACCTCTATTTATAGGTTCTCTCCAAATTACCTATTCATGTGCAACCTCTTGCCCATGATTTCATGCAAAATTCCATCTAACCATCCATTATTTATTAATAAATAATATTAGCCACGAATTAAATCAATTATGGACCAATTCCATGCATGATCTAATTAATTCTTAAATTAATTCTGCATAAAACCGTCTGGACCGGTCGACCGTTACGAAGGTCCGGTCGACCGATCGAACCCAATTTCGGTCGACCGTGAAAGATTCGGTCGACCGTTCTTAACGTAGAATATTTCATCGCAATGTTCGGTCGACCGACCGATAGATTCGGTCGACCGTTCCGAACAGACGAAAATTCCCTGTTATCGGTCGAGACACGTCCGGTCGACCGTGCACCTTCGGTCGACCGTTATCCATTAACCGGTCGACCGTTTGCACAGTCTTGCAGACTTGTCAAATTTCGGTTTAACCCCTACAAAATTTGACATTTCGGGATTAGTAGTAAATTCACAACTTATGTAACATATTATCCTATGTAATGATTAATCATTACACCCCATAATATTTACATCACATATGAATTCAATTTAGATTCTAATTATGTTATTAATCACAACATAATTTTGATTTTGCTTGTTCACCCCATGTGTCATATTTTCTACATGAAACCCGACACATCCTATGAACTCAAAATCCCCATTTCTTGTTTCCCAGTTTTGTGGTGTGACCTATGGGAGGATCTAAACTAAGTTGACAGTGATATTAAAGGCTTAATATCACAAGCTATAAGCGGTATCTAGCTACACATTATAGCTCCCAATTAGTTAGATGTCTTAATTCCACTCGAACCAAAACCCGATCCATTTAGTGATGGAGTGCACCACTTGTGTCCGTCCCTTGCCTCATGATATTAAGAGTACACACAAAGTAGTATTGTGTCATCTTTGTCTTAGTATTCATTTCTTGATCTCTTTAAGCTAGTTATAAGTATGTGACTTAACTCAAATCACATTGTGCACATTATAACTTCGCTTTATCAAGGGGCCCACTAATATCATCACTCAATTAAGAGGGGCAATGATAATCTTTTGACTAACTATCTTCTCCAACGAAAGTTATACTTAACCAACCAATGCCTTTACACTACACTGATCGATAGTTCAAGACACTGATCTAATTAAGTATTCCTTAAGTGATTAGATATAAGTCTCATATCAAAGGACCAAAGACACAGTAAAATATTAATGACACAGAAACACATTTCTATAATATTTTACTTATTAGGTCTATTCAGTATACAAAAGTAATATTTTCCTCTTTTGCATACCCGTGTTGTCACTCACTTGTAGAGCTACAATGATCTATGACCAACACGACAATCTTAACTCGGTAATTAATGTTCCATGTTAATTACCACGATTGCGAATATCTTTTGTTTTATGCAAACCAATATCTTTTAGAGCTCTACGGTTAAGGACCAAGAGCCTCTTCCTTAACACTTCTAAAAGACGAATAACATAAACAAGGAACAAAATGATTTCTCATTCAATTCATAATAATTGGCATTTAAAAGTAAAACTTTTAGAACACATTCCCTTCAAGTACCTCGAGAGTCCAAAGAGGAGATCAGTATAAAAGGGTATGGATGTGTAATTTGAACTTTCAGTTAATTGTAAGAGCTTAAGGCTAGGCTTTCCGATCAGCTGGTATGGTTTCGAATTATAGTTCGATTTATTTCACCTACCATCTCAGCATGCATTTCTATGGATTCCATTTTATTTTCTCCGCAGAACGTTCACATTACTTGATGTAAATGAATTTGGAAATCGAAAGCATGTTGTAACATCCCCGAACAGCGGAAAATTTAAACTTTTAAAACCACAGGAATCACGAGGGTAAAACCATCAATAGTGGGGACATTACTGAAAGAAACACATAAATAAGTCTGGTGCACCATAATACAATACAAGTTTGTCAAATGAGTGATTACATCATAACACAAAACACAAGGTACATGTAATCACGACAACCTAAAGTAGGTAGGCGACAAGATCCAGTCCCAAAGTGCAATCTCCCTCGGTCACCACCCGCCGGAACCTAACGCGGTCCTGAAAATAATCATAACAACAATGCCTGAGTTTCCATAAGGAAACCCCGTATGACAAGCTCACCTATATGCCCTAACATACTAGTATAGCATGACATGAAATACAAAGCAGTAAAACAACATTACCACCAAGGGCCAAACCGGACATCCGTCCCGCGATCGTTCCCGCTACCACACAGGCCCTGCGGTCTACCATCGCCACACAGGCCCCACTGTCTGCAACATCACCGTCGCCATACAGGCCGCACGGTCCAACCTCACCGCCGCCACACAGGCCGCACGGTCCAAACAACCACCGGTACCACACATGCCACACGGTCAAACATCACCGCCGCCACACAGGCCGCACGGTCCAACATCGGGTCTCCGTAGAGACCTACCGTAGGCACATACGGTCTAACGGACAGTACGCAACACATCCCCACACGCGACTACAAAAGCCAAGGGATCGGTGAGGAGGCGTTCACACTTTCGCGCAGGTAGAATCAGATCTGAAAACATCGTGGTCCACCACCACACCAATGGAGTCGTCGCTCAGGTCGGTCCATCAACCGGCGCCACACAGACCGCACGGGATATCACTCGATAGGTGCCCAGTCGAGCTACCTGTCGGAACACATCATCGGCAGTCCATCGCCGCAACCACACAGGCTACGCGCGATCCTCCCTGCCGCCACACAGGCCGCACAGGGGCCCTCCCGCCGCCACACAGGCCGCTCGGGCACGTGCAATCACTGCCCAACAAGGTCAGTCGAACATATCCGCCACACACAGGGCCAGACAATCGACAGATCCGAACCGAAGTCCGCAGGGTCAACGAGCTCCACGTGCAACACCAACTCCGACTCCAAACGAGCAGGGTCGCGACCTCCGTCGCCGTCAATAGGCCGGTACCTCTCTGGACCTCCGTCGCCAATCCTGGCCGGTAGTCTCTGTGCCTCCGTAGCCATCGGCCGGTAGTCACTGCACCCGTCGGCAGTTGCGTGTTGCTGAAGCAATGTGATCCGCAATCCCTCAGGCTGCTACTCTAACGCGAGTCAAACGATCCACCAGATATAGTCACGATCCATACATGGAGGTGACGCGTTCCGGACACCCACACTCTTCCACACGGCGGTCCCTGGGCAGGCACGCATAACGTGTCCACCGTCACCTCCCGGCTCACGCACAAGGCGAGGACACGGGTTTCCGTGGACAGAGTTGGCATCCTAAGCGGAACCAGGAATTCTGTCCTGTGCAAAAACGGTCGACCGAAAGAGACACTCGGTCGACCGTTTCCTCAAGGGAATCGGTCGACCGCTGTGACAACCGGTCGACCGCTTCCACAAGGGAGTCTGCAACGGTCGAACTATTTGCGCAACACAAAAATCCAACGGTCTACCGAAGGTCTAAAACCGGTCGACCGAACGAGGTCAAAATCCGGAGTCTGGTCAACATCAAAATCGAATCTATCGGTCGACCGACTCAGGGGTCTCGGTCGACCGAAAACTTACAGGGTCAACTTAATATTTTCTACGTCATCAACGGTCGACCGAAAACACTAGCATCCTACCGGTACACTCAAGTTCCGGTCGACCGAACAAGGGAACCGGTCGACCGAAACACCACAGACAGTAAAATAACGCTACGTTCGGTCAACCGTCCAAAGGACCCGGTCGACCGACAGACGTCTTCAACCTCGCGCCAGCCGAGGTTTTGACGCCCAAACTCGTCGCCGGCGAGGTCTCCGACCTCCCGCGACCCACCAAAACCTCACCCCAACATGGGTGAGCACTAATGCCTCTAATGCAAGAACTTGGCATACCTTTCTTTGAAGATCGACGAAGAACACCGGAGCTCACCGCCTTGCTTGCCTCCGACGATCACCACCTCGCATTGAGCTCTCCACCGGTCTCACACAACGCACCCACGTTCACCACCGGAGCTCGCGCGCAACAGGAGAGGAAGAGAGATGGGTGGAGATGGGAAGAAGAAGAAGAGAAGAAGAGAGGAGTCCACGTTCCTTCTTAAACCCCAACTAAGCCAACCATCACCTCAGCTTCCTCCATACCCTCCTGCCTCCTGTTCATCCACGCCTCCCCACACAAAACAGCAACCCTACTCCACAGCCCAACTCCTTCACGTCACACCACACAAGCCACCACTATTCACTCTTCCACTCCCCATGTAAAACTCCCCCATTAAGCCTCCTAATCACCAATTAAACACTAATTAGGTTAGGGTCATAACACATGTCGTCCGTTATTCAAAATTTAACGAAGCCTTGGTGCATTCTGGATGTTATTTACAGGTACAAATTTCGATTCCGTCAAGAACACGATGGTACATTAACGTACGCTTGGGCCAGAGCGAGGGACCCAAAGACATGGGAGCTCGAATCGGAGAGGTTCATAGGATGCAAAATGGACTTCAGAGGAAATGAATTCAAAGCCAACCAAAATTCGTTTCATCTGTAGCAGCGTTACATGCATGATGTGTTCATACTTTCTAGATTGTTTTGAGATGCAATTAAGCTAGTTTTTTTCATCTCATGTGAATCTCTTCTGACCGACGCCACTTTCATTTGTGATGAAGGATAAGTTCGGGTTTGATTTTCTAAATTCTACTACTATGTATAATGTGTGATAAAAAGCTTACCACGAACTAGTGATTATTCTTAAGTTATATGTCTAGCTCTTAATTAAAATCACTTTCAATGGAAGTAATCCCCACGAACACCCAAAAGTATACTTTTTTTACCATATTCGTTATAGATATATATCGAAGGCATATTTCTCCACCGTCGCATATTGATATTGTCATCATAATTATCATCATCCTCGAAGTAAGGAAATTATAGCCAGTATTATCGCGCCAATTTCAAAGAGATCATGGTTGTTCTTCTCCAACGGATTTATCACTTCTGTTTCCTCGAAGCCATCATCACAAGTCGTGGCGGCGTCCATAACGCTAGTCACCCACACGTTCGCATCATTGAGCCTTCCTTTCTGAATGGCTTTACTCGACTTCTTTAGTTGTCCCAAGGCATCAGAGTAGAGCTCCAAACAATCAGTAAGAGCACCATCCGCACGTTTATCGTTTGGCGACGACGTTAGTTGTTCATTGATGTATGTAATTGTATTTGTAGCATTACAAGATGCCACCTCTACAGAAAGTAGAGCCAAACCTTTTAAGTTGAAGGGTTTTGACGCTGGCTTGGTAAGAGTGGAGGTGCAAAAGTCGAGATGGATGTTGGGGTTTGAGGCGGAGATGTTGGTGCATTTTTTTTTTTACAATGTCTTTGTTAGCCGAGGTGGTGGTGGAGGTGAAGAAGATAATTAATACGACGAGGAAAATAAAAAACGAGTGGTGAAGCGAAGGAGCCATTTTTTGCCCCGTTTTAGGTTTTGGTGTAACGTTTTTGTTTGGGGTGAGGTGGATTACATGCTTTGTGGGGCTTTATATAGGAAACCTAGCGGTGTTAATTAATCAAATCGTACGTTGTGTGATTAAATGCATAAATAGATTAGAAAGTCGTGGAAGCAAGAAACACGTAAGTTGAGAAAGATAGGCAGTCGTGTCTCGAAAACTTGCGTGGTAGTGAAAATGCATTGGTAAATAATGAATTTTTCATCTACTTCATTTCAAAGATATAATTTGAAGGTAAATAGTTTCAAATATTTGACCTCTTTTAAAAAAATAATTCGGAAGTGTTTTATTATTATTTACTTTCTGATGTTTTTGACTAACTTTCTTGGGTGTGAAGGGTTATCGTCTGTGGTGCAAGGAATCTCAGAAGCTCATGGTTGAAAGAAATGTTGTCTTTAATGAGCTTGTTATGTTACCTTCCAGGAAAGACACTGTTATTTCTACTCCCGTGTCAAGTGGGACTCCAGTTCAGGTGGAGCCACCGATAGTGACTGCTGATGAGGATACCGGTGTGACACAAGGAGAGAGTTCGAAATCTGAGGAAGATGAAGAGTATTTGTTGGCAAGGGACAGAGAGAGGCGGCTGACCAAGAAACCCCGTAGATATGTCGAATCAGTCCTTGCATATGCTCTTAGTGCAGCTGAAGATATTGGAGCCTCTGGTGAGCCGAGCAAGTATTCAGAGGCAATTTCGGCACCCGATTCAGCTGCTTGGGTGGGTGCAATGAATGAAGAGATGAAGTCTCTTCATAAGAACCAAACTTGGAAGTTGGTAGAACTTCCAAAAGGAAAAAGGACCGTTAGCTGCAAATGGGTCTTCAAGAAGAAAATCGAGGGTATTTCAGATGTGAGGTACAAAGCTCGATTGGTTGCTCGTGGTTTTAGTCAGGTGGATGGTGTGGATTATAGCGATATTTTCTCACCCGTTGTGAAGCATACTTCTATTCGTGTTTTGTTGAGTTTGGTTGCAATACATGATTTAGAGTTAGAGCAACTAGATGTGAAGACCGCTTTCTTACATGGAGAATTAGAGGAGCAAATTTACATGTCCCAGCCGGAAGGTTTTGTGGTCGAGGGTAAGGAGAATCATTTCTGTTTGCTGAAGAAGTCGCTTTATGGGTTAAAGCAGTCGCCTCGACAATGGTATAAAAGATTTAATTCTTTTATGATTGGACATGAGTACAGCAGGTCCGAGTATGACTGCTGCGTTTACCGAAATGTATTTTCATATGGCTTTCTTGTTTTGTTATTACTCTATGTAGATGATATGTTGATAGCAGCTAAGGACAAGTCTAAAATTTCTGAGCTTAAGGAGTTGTTGAAGGCTGAGTTTGAGATGAAAGATCTTGGATCAGCAAAGAGGATTCTAGGTATGGAGATACGTCGCGATCGTAAATGCAAGAGTTTGTTTCTCTCCCAGCAGCAATATATTGAGAAAGTCTTGCATCGTTTTGGCATGGAGAATGCCAAGTCTGAAAGAATTCCTCTCGCAGCGCATTTTAAGCTCTCGGTAGACTTGTGTCCCAATGAGGAGGAGGACAAGGCATACATGTCACGTGTGCCTTATACTAGTGCAGTTGGCAGTTTGATGTATGCTATGATATGCACTCGTCCAGATATAGCTCAGGCGGTCAGTGTGGTGAGCCGCTATATGTCGAATCCAGGAAAGGAGCATTGGTCAGCTGTGAAGTGGATTCTCCGGTATCTAAAAGGTACAACTAAGCTATCTCTGAAATTCGGTCGATCTTCGTATTCATTAATGGGATTTGTTGATGCCGACTACGCGGGAGACCGCGATAGACGAAGATCTATGACTGGTTATGTGTTTATTGTTGGGAGCACGGCTATTAGCTGGAAAGCGACGTTGCAACACATTGTTGCTTTGTCTACAACGGAGGCAGAGTATATGGCAGCGATCGAGGGTATCAAGGAAGCTCTTTGGCTGAAAGCTTTATTTGGAGAGCTTATTCCAGGTCAGAATACAGTGGTTGTTTATTGTGATAGTCAGAGTGTCATTCATCTGACGAAGGATCAGATGTACCACGAAAGGACGAAGCATATCGACGTCCGTTATCACTTCATTCGGGAAGTTGTTGCTGAAGGAGGTGTGGTGATGAAGAAGGTGGGCACTGAAGATAATCCGGCTGATATGTTGACGAAGCCAGTTATTTCGACTAAGTTCATGGTATGCGTGAACTTGGTTGGTTTGAGTTCTGAGTAGGTGGAGCTAAGATGACGACACAATGAGGAAGGAAGTGTTTCCTTCAAAGAGTTACAGGAGTTATTCAAGGTAAAGGTGGAGATTGTTGTTGTTTACCTTGAATAAGTGTTTAAAGTATATGTGCAGAAAAACAGACAATCGGTCGATCGGATGGAGTGATTCGGTCGACCGGATGTGTGTTAATTTACCCAGCAAAAGTGCCAGTCGTTTTTCGGTCGACCGGAATCTTGGATTCGGTCGACCGGGAACACATCTAGAGCTGGGCAAAAAGTTACTGTTGTTTTTCGGTCGACCGGAACCTTGGGTTCGGTCGACCGGAAACGTTCGAGGAGCTGGGAGAAAAAGTGCCTGTTGAATTTCGGTCGACCGGAACTTAAGTGTACGGTCGACCGATTATGCACTCGCGCAAGCCAGAAAAGTTACTGTCGATTTTCGGTCGAACGAGACTCCAATTTCGGTCGACCGTTGGAATACAGTTATTGGATCGGTCGACCGATGCACCCGATCGGTCGACCGTTTGGACCTAGTTCTGCCCACATTTTGCACATTACTCCACCCGATTTTGGTGCAACTTATACTTGTTTTGGCCTCATATATAAAGACAATTTCGTCCCCTTTGTATTAATCAGTTAATTCTATTGTCCACTTTTATGTTCTTGAGAGAAAAGAGAGAGAGAGCATCCTTGTGATTCGGTAGGAGAGATTTGAGCCGGGTTCTTCGTCGGTTCGTTCGCGTCTCCTGTAAGCATCTCTTGTAATACGTTTCTCTATAGTGGATTTGAGTTGTGTCGTCCGTGATTTTTCCCGCATTGGGTTTCCACGTTAAATCTTGCGTGTTTGTGTGGTTTGAATTTTGGATTTGCGTTTTGTTCTCAAGTATTAGCCAATTGGATTCGTGTTTTTGTTCCGCTGCGTATCTGGGATTTGTTTTAATTCCTAACATTTATGTATATTTTATAGGGGTGAGCTTCGGTCCGGGTCCGGACCGAACCGATCGGGTCGCGTCAGTCTAAAAATTCGGTCCGACCCGAATTTTGCTCTCCCTTATTTATGTCATCATTTACGTTTTTTATTTTATTATTTTAAAATACGATTTCCGATAAAATAAGAGGTGGTTGGTTTCTCTAGTAGTCACGTTAAATGAAAAGAAGAGACACATATTTGTCTTGCATGAGACATATCAGTCTCGCGTGAGACACACATCTATGCATATTGGAATGTCACATCAGTCCTGTGCGGAACATACTTTTGTCTCACGTAGGACACACCAGTCTCCGTGTGGGACACACATCTATACATCTTGGAATGTCACACCAATCCCAGACGAGACACGCATCTATCTTGCGTGAGACACACGTTTATGCATATGAGAATGTCAATAGTTACCTGCATTGAAAAATCAACAAACGTTTAAATTATAAGGTCATCAAAATTAGAAACAAATTAAATAATTGATAAAAGAATCATGTTCCACGTGTTTGGAGCGTCATAAAGTCATAAATGACATGTTAAAAAGACATAAAAAATTAATAAATTCATCCCCGAAAGATAGGTGATTGCGTCAAACCAGCTGTCTTTGGGCAGCCAGCCATATGTGAAGCTGTCTAAATTTATTTTGTTTTGTTTTTTGAGAACTATAAACACACGAGCCGGAGTTGATTATATTATACACTTTAAAGTTTCAATACCTTCGTACAAACAAGAAGAGACATCGTTGTAAAGTCTTCTTCTTTTTTGTTGGGGTTTTATAATTAATAATAGGACCCAGGTTTGTCACTTGTATTGGACAAGGAATGGAAGACCTTTTCAAGTGGTATATGGATCGCTGAAAACCAATTTAATTTGCTAAGGCCCATGGACCAAAATGTCTTAAAGTTCTATAGTAATATAGTATCATTCATGAGGACCAAAGCATAAAACAACAACAATAAGAATATGACCTACGACAAAGTTCAAATTTGAATAAGAAACATTCGGACAAAACATATAGAAAACATTAGTCTTCATTTATTTTATTTGATATTTTACTTAGTACTACATGTTTTGGTTCTTTTGAACGCTATCTATAGATTTATTCAACAACTCATTTGCCAAAAAAATTAATAGAACGTACCAATACATACCAAATAACCAGATTGTCATACCTAGAACATAAGATAAAATCATTATATTAAAGTGAACAATACTACAAAAGCAAGGGTGTTGTTACAAAATTCAGGTTGAGTGTCGGATTTTTAAGGATGATCTTTTGAGATTTAGAAAATTTTAAGAGATACAATCCAAGAAAATCAAAATCCACAAAACTCCCTACAAACTAAACGAAATCTCAAACTTTAAGAGGTTGTCTAGACTCACCAACTTGTCATGGATGATGCTTAAATACAAATGCGAAAAATAAATAATATTTTTCGAGGGTCAAACTTACAAAGTCGCCAAAGCACGCCCGAAATTCACACCCACTTTCCAGTTTCCACAATTGCTCCAAAGAAAGTCGGCAAAAAACCCAAAACCGACCCAACACATCCACACCCATTCCATTCCCCAAACCCTTCCCCTCTTTTCGCACCAAAATCCGAAGGACCCAAAAAACCACCCCAAAAACGCCCTCTAACCCCTCCTCATACCTCCCACTCCCATCCATCCCCATCTCCCCCACCCTCTAAACCCTAACCCTAATCCCCAGATCGGCCCCTCATGGACCCTCAGAACGCCGTCCCCAACCTTTACGACACCGCCTCCCAGCCCGACACCGCCGGCGACGCCTACACCTTCCTCGAGTTCAGCACCCAAGGCGACGACTTCGACTACCCCAACTTTCAGGAGCTCTCCCAGCCGATCCGCTCGTCCCCGTGGCCGACTCCCACCCCCGACGCCGTCCCTGACCCCGTCGCTCCCCCCGCGTCCTCCTCCCCGGCTTCCACGTCGGCGGCTGGGGCGAAGAGGGGTGGGTTCGATTCCGTCTTGGCTGGGATGGGATCGTTGAGCTTCGACGAGACGGGGGAGGACGAAGGGTTTGATTTTGGAAAGGGGGATTTTACCGAGCATGCTTGTAGGTATTGCGGGGTGCAGAATCCCGCGTGCGTTGTGAGGTGTAATGTGCCGAGTTGTAGGAAGTGGTTTTGTAACTCCAGAGGAAGTACGTCGGGTTCTCACATTGTTAATCACTTGGTGGGTGAGATTGTTGCGAATCGAGTTTTTTTTAGAAGTTTTTTCTTATTGTTTTTGTTGCTTTCTTTTCTGTTTACGTAAAGATAAGGAAATTGCTATTTGTACTAAAGTGAATTACCTTCCTGAAATGTGCGAAATGTTCTAGGGCAGTTGCATGTAGTTCATGTCTCCGTGACAAGTAAAGTTTTAGAACAAGATAAATCAATGTTTTAAAGTCGCATATGCGACCCTGTGTGGCTGGCTGCCCCAGGGTTGCACTTTAAAACAATGAGATAAATTGGTAAGAGGTGAATCAAACCCTAAAACCCTCTGTTGTAGCAGTTTTAGTTGTGCCTTAACCTGTAGACATGGCCTCAGTTTGGATATTGGGTAGAGGGGAATCAAACTCTAAACCTCTTTTTTTACCTTGAGAACTAGGCATGGGCTCTTGTGTACCTTGAGAACTAGCCATGGCCTCTTGTGTGAATCAGCTTCCTACCAATTTGAATTTCGTGTCTACTGTCTAGCTTTACCATTCTTGCTGGATTTTGTTCAGTGTCCTAATATTGTAGTTGTCACTTTTGAATATCGGGGTTTATAAATGCTGTGACACTATGACTGTTTTTGGACTTGAGTACGCAAAGAGATGAATTTGTAGCTTCCAACCGTTGCATTTATTTCTCTTAGTACATTCATTGTGTTAATGTAAAGCACACACTTATTTTTTGTGTAATTTGTAGGTTCGAGCAAAACACAAAGAGGTCTGTCTTCACAAAGACAGTCCTTTGGGTGAAACAATTCTCGAGTGCTATAACTGTGGTTGCCGCAACGTCTTTCTCTTGGGTTTCATTTCTGCAAAAACAGAAAGTGTGGTTGTTCTTCTGTGCAGAGAACCTTGTCTCAATGTCAATGCACTCAAAGACATGAATTGGGATCTGAGTCAATGGTGCCCCCTGATTGATGACCGTTGCTTTCTGCAGTGGCTTGTTAAGGTATGTCCTGTGACATTGTCTTGGTTTGTTTTCCAGGATCTAGGTGGATCTGTAATTCTATTTTTTGTTGATATTACTGATGAGATTGATCGGTTTTGCAGGTTCCCTCTGAGCAGGAACAACTTCGTGCAAGGCAAATTACCGCACAGCAAATAAACAAGGTTGAAGAGCTCTGGAAGACTAACCCCGATGCCTCATTGGAAGATCTTGAAAAACCTGGTGTGGACGACGAGCCTCAGCCTGTGATCTTAAAATATGATGATGCTTACCAGGTTTGGATACTTGTCACCGCAATGCTATTTCAACCTGGATTATATCTTGCTATAGAACTTACCGACTCTTCTTTTCCTGTTAGCTTTCAGTATAACCTTTGTTTTTATGTCTCTCTTCACCTTCATGCCTCCTATAGTTGTTGAAATATGTTTGTTTCTTCATGCAGTACCAAAATGTGTTTGCTCCTCTTGTGAAGCTTGAAGCTGATTATGACAAAGTATGTATTGGAGCTATCCTACTTAATTATTTTTTGTATTTTTAGATAATCTGGGTTCTGGAAAATTATTTAATGGTCTTTTCCTCATACTGTCATTGTGTTCTGATTTTTTGCCGCTTAAACTGTCAATTCTCATACTAAAGCTTTTTCATTGTTGTAGATGATGAAAGAGTCGCAGAGTAAGAACAATCTCACTATACGGTGGGACATTGGCCTCAACAAGAAGCGCATAGCATATTTTGTCTTTCCAAAGGTTGTTGAATGCTATGCTTGATGCAATTTCCGTTTTGTATATCGAGATGATAAATAGAATGTGAATCTGCTTTAAGCAGTGGCTATCTAGCTGATCTCAGTCTATCATTTTGACACATTGTTAATATTCAGGAGGACAATGAATTAAGACTTGTTCCTGGAGATGAGTTGCGGTTATGTTACTCTGGGGATGGAAACCATCCGGCATGGCAGTCAGTGGGGCATGTGGTATGACTTTTTTTTGGATAATATGTTGTATAACTTGGTTGATTTAAAGCCATTTGGAAATGCATATATGTTTCAGAGGCTCATTTTCCAATATTGATTTGAACAGGACGCAGGACAATTTTGGATATTAAGTTTCCTTGACTACTCACTGACACTCTAAATATATTTATTTTTCTCTAGATCAAGCTAACTGCCCAGGAAGAAGTTGCACTTGAACTTCGTGCTAATCAGGTTTTATTCATTTCCCTTGAACAAGAAGTGTGTTAGTGCTTCTTTTCCAATGGAGACATCTTTTATGTTTTCCCCCTTTCTTCAGGGTGTTCCTGTTGATGTAAACCATGGTTTCACAGTGGATTTTGTCTGGAAAAGTACCAGTTTTGATAGGATGCAAGGTGCAATGAAGACATTTGCTGTGGATGAAACAAGTGTTAGCGGGTGAGACAAATATTTTGTTCAGTATAAGAGTATAAGTTTATAATACAAGATTAAAAAGGTGAATATTTACCATTTTTGCCTAATACTTGTTGAGTACTATTCAGATATCATCTTCCTAAATTTGCTTGGGATGTTTTAGTTGCACATACTGTCAATTGTTTATCATTTTTGTCATTTCATCATATCATGGGAGTTGCACTATGAAATTTGCTTGTGTATGTTTATTACAAACATGGTAAACAGGGAGATGTCACAAACTTGTGTTGCTGTGTTGGCTTAAATGAAATAATTTGAAGTAGTTTGATTGATAAAAAAACACCGTACTTTTATGATGTTTTTTGGACATATTTGTCAGTGCGAAGCATTTGTCAGTTACTTCAAACTTCTCCATGCATGTTATTTGACATCTGTTTGTTCGTCTCAGAAGTCATGTGCTGGTTCTCCTGCCCATACGTTGGGCTGGTTGTACCATATAGTCCCTATTGACCGTATGATGTAGACTCTTTTGGGATTATAACAGACCTTTGGCTCACTGTATTGTGTAGGTACATTTACCATCATCTTTTAGGCCACGAAGTGGAGCTTCAGATGTTGCGTAACACACTTCCCCGTCGTTTCGGTGCTCCTGGCCTCCCAGAACTGAATGCATCTCAGGTATCATTAGCTTATAATTTTCTCATTGTTTGACGGGCGTTGGTATATGTATTTCTGCCTGAATGCTAAACTATTTGAAGAATATTTGTTGTCAATAAACCATGAATTGCCGTCATTGACAAAACAACATTTTCTTTCTGGAGGTTTACTGTTATCACATATTCACATTCACAAAATCTGTTTCCCATTTCCCCTTATATTAGAAGGTTAGGTAATTAATAGAAAATTGCAGGAGCCATGATGTGCTTCTGCCGAATACTAAAATACCCATCTGAAGAGCACTTGTTGTAAGCATAGATGGTCTTCCGTAAACTTGTTATGGTTTGCCAATTTGTCATAACCATGAAGATGCCATTTTTTCCTTAAACTTTACTGAAATCTCACCTGTGAAATTTGAATTGTAGAAGATGAAATAAATAAAGAGTTACAGTGTTCCATGTAGACATGCCATGTCATTGCTTTCTACAATATGCAGGTTTTTGCTGTGAAAAGTGTACTTCAGAAGCCTATAAGTTTAATACAAGGCCCGCCTGGTACTGGGAAAACGGTGACTTCTGCAGCCATTGTATATCACATGGCAAAACAGGGCCAGGGACAGGTGAAATTTTGGATGTTTGATGCTCGTACCACTAAGCAAATCAAGTGTCACTGTCACTATACATATATGTAACACGTGTCATCTGATTTTAGGTTCTCGTATGTGCTCCTAGCAATGTTGCGGTTGATCAGCTTGCCGAGAAGATTAGCTCAACCGGTTTAAAGGTGCAGTCTTGCTTTGCCTGTGATGTTTTCTCTTATTGACGTTATTTTGCTCAAGCGTAGACGTTTTTGATCAAGGATTGGATTAATCCAGACAAACCTAT
Organism: Triglochin maritima; assembly: GCA_963682175.1. Lineage (NCBI taxonomy): Eukaryota > Viridiplantae > Streptophyta > Magnoliopsida > Alismatales > Juncaginaceae > Triglochin > Triglochin maritima. The sequence continues at coordinate 6,759,080 of OY821775.1, forward strand.
TCATAATGGGAGTTTTTTCAAAGGATTTCAGCTTTCTATTACTTTTCTGCCATATTAACATGTACAAGGGCACCCAAAGCATGTTCTTATTGTTTCATGGAGGACACTCTACGTTGATTATCAAACTCATGCTCACTCATCTCATAATCTGTGTACTCTGTGCACCAATTACATAACTTTTGCGGCACTTGGTGAGCCCAAATACAACTGCTCCAAATTTAAGTGCAATATTTCATTAAAATACCACAATTTCTGGATGTTTTATTAACTTCTAAAAAAACAAGTTACCTTGTTGGGGAAAGCATGCACACATGTGTGAAGTGATTGCTAGAGTGGTTTAAATTCCAAAGGAAATCCCAAATTGCAATGTGTTGTTTTCTCTGAATATATTGCTTTGGACTTTTTGGATGAACTTTGATATTTTCCCCTGTATCTTCTTGCTCTTTCTGCACATGTGTATCTTCCGAACTGCGAAGATGGTAGATTTTTTATTAACAAACATGCACCTTTTATGCAGGTGGTTAGGCTTTGTGCCAAATCAAGAGAAGCTGTTAGCTCCCCTGTTGAACACTTAACTCTTCATTACCAGGTACTTCTTAGTTTTCAGAATTTTATTTCTTGTATGTGATATTTTAGTTTACTTTATTGTTAAGAGGTGGTGTGCTACTTGCAGGTGCGACATCTAGACACATCTGAAAAGAGTGAGCTTCACAAGCTCCAACAACTTAAGGATGAACAAGGTACTCTTTTCCCCTACGTCCTCACACACAAGCTGTCTGCTCTATCCCTTTTGCATTCCTTGAATTTTGATGTCCTGCTGGTTGCACACCCATGAGAAGTATTGTTTCACTTGTTCTGCATGTGATTCTTGCAGAAACACATGCTTATTTATTATTAGAGTATTTACCAATTCATGCTTATTCAGTCAATATTCCATAAAAAATGAAGAATGATATGGGGAATGTTTTTGACCATTTTGCTCATTTACCTACTATTTATGCTCCCAAAGCTTTCAACCTGTTTTGCCATTTTATGTAACATAATACATTTGTATGAATAATGTGTAAGTCTAATTGTAAACTATCCTTTTGTTCGTTTAAAGCTTCCTTCCATGAGTCTCTGTTCCTCTATTGTGACTAGTTAAGTACACCAAAAATATGCAGAAGCATAACCAATCATATAAGGTTTCCTGAAATAATTCAACACAGTATGAGGATTGTTTTTGTGGGCTTGCTCTTTTTATCAAGTTTAGTCTCCCCCTCGAGGGAGAAATGTTTTTTAGCTTTGCAAATTATTATTTATGTTTCCATACTTGCAGGGGAATTGTCAAGTAGTGATGAGAAAAAATACAAGGCTTTGAAGAGGGCTACTGAACGGGAGATTTCGCAGAATGCGGATGTCATCTGCTGCACGTGTGTCGGAGCCGGAGATCCTCGACTTGCAAATTTCCGCTTCCGGCAGGTTTGTTCATTCTGACAGAATGTATGGGCTATTATCATGTAAATGTTTGGATCAATGCCTTCCAATGTCAACTTATTTATTTTTTCGCTTTTAGGTGCTTATTGATGAGTCTACCCAAGCCACTGAGCCTGAATGCCTTATTCCTCTAGTTCTTGGAGTGAAGCAGGTATAATAGCAATTGTCTTCTGAATTCTTAACTCTTTTTTTCCTCTATAGTGGTGGTGATTATAAATCTATAATTACTTCTGTGATGCTAGGTTGTGCTCGTTGGTGATCACTGCCAGCTGGGTCCTGTTATAATGTGCAAAAAAGCAGCCCGTGCTGGTTTAGCCCAGTCGCTTTTCGAGCGTCTTGTTCTTCTTGGTGTAAAACCAATTAGGCTTCAGGTGAAGCCTTTTCACCATTGCATCATATTGATTTATCATCAGCATCTGTTCATTATGCACCTTGCTGACATTGTTATTTGTTGGTTATTTATTCTTCTCTTGGTGTGGAGTTTATTTGTGCTCTGTTTGTCATATTCGTTCAATCTCCTAGTAACTTCTTATAAGCATTGCAGGTCCAGTATCGTATGCATCCTTCACTGTCGGAATTTCCTTCAAACAGCTTTTATGAGGGGACACTTCAAAATGGAGTAACAATAAATGAAAGGCAATCAACTGGCATAGATTTTCCTTGGCCAGTACCAAATCGTCCAATGTTTTTCTATGTCCAGGTATGTGTTAATTTTTTAGTTGGTTTGTCCCACCCGCTAGGCAGTTGACAACATTTTTGTGGTTTCATATTTGCACATCTGAATACATATATTGTTGTACAGATGGGGCAGGAGGAGATTAGTGCAAGTGGCACGTCCTACCTTAACAGGACTGAGGCTGCAAATGTTGAAAAACTGGTGACAACATTCCTAAGGAGTGGTGTTGTTCCTAGCCAGGTAAGGTCTCAAATCCTCTGTCCTGCTATTCCATGAAATTTGGAAATCCCTGCTTAAGATTTGTTGTTTTTCAAAATATCCAGATTGGTGTCATTACACCGTATGAAGGACAACGAGCTTACATTGTAAACTATATGTCAAGAAATGGTGCCTTGCGTCAACAACTTTACAAGGAAATTGAGGTTAACATTTTGCTATCTCTTCTGCAGTTCAATTGGTTTGATGTATTTCTTGTATACTTAGAATTTTCCCTGTAGGTTGCTAGTGTTGATTCATTTCAAGGTCGAGAAAAGGACTATATCATACTGTCTTGCGTCAGAAGCAACGAACACCAAGTGAGTAATCTCGGTGTTTTATAAATTTATAGTTCCGTTTTTTGTACTTATGTCCATAAAGAATTGCAACAATAATTTGCCTAAAATGATCTTTTTTTTGCCTTTTGTTCACCTCATTCTCATCCTTTTTCAGGGAATCGGATTCCTTAATGATCCTCGCAGGCTGAATGTAGCACTTACTCGTGCTAGATATGGCATTGTTATACTTGGGAATCCGAAAGTATTGAGCAAACAGCCGCTATGGAATGGATTATTGGCCCACTACAAGGTATTTGCCGTTCTTTGTTTTTATATTGTTGGTGTGCATTTAATTAAATCTTTTATGAAACCCACATTATTGAATAGCACCGAGTACTGATTTGTAAAGGTGAAACCGCACAGTAGCCTATAAACTGATTTGTAACCTAAGTACTGATGTGCGGCCTAATTTGAACAAGCTAAAATAGAATAGGAGATTTTTAAAATTTAAATAAATGTATTATATATATTTATATTCCTATTTTCTCTCTTGTACTCTATTTTCCTTCATTTTATTGAATTTGAGGCACTGGTTGAAGACCTTTACACATCTTGTTTATCTCCTTGGTCTATGGGCATTGTTCAACTATTGTGGAATCGGCCAATAACGTCCATTGTGAGGCTTTGTTTGTCTTTATTTTGGTTTATTGTGAAGTTCCATGGGGAAGCCTAGTGCTTCACCTACAGTCGTTAATGCATTTGTGAAATTCAAAGAATGCATTAGTTATTGCTTGATTCTACCTTTTGCACTTGTCAATCGGAAAGCACGTGTGTTAGTTATTTACTATTAAGTAATTTTGGATTGATAGTTAAGCGATTAAAACAAATCAGATTGATACTTACACGGTGTTTTCTTTTTTAGGAGCATGAGTGTTTGGTTGAGGGTCCCCTTAACAACCTGAAACAAAGTATGGTACAATTTCAAAAACCAAAGAAGGTATACATTGTGCAGTTATTCTGTACTTCTATTGTACCATCACAATGCTCTATGCTTTTGACGAGAAGTTTTTGTTACATTTGAAGTCTTTAAGCTCCTTATGGTTGACCATTTTTCCTTGGTACCTTTATCTTGAGCAGGTATACAATGATCGGCGACTCTATTTTGGTAGTGGGCCAGGTATTGTACCAGCTGATGGTTTTGGTTCTGTCAATGCCAGTGCAAATATTGATAGGAGAGGTGGACGTCCTAAAGGTCTGAATTCAATTCCTAGTTTTCATTTTTTTGTTTATTTTTGGGAGAAAATTGTATGTGAGACAGTTGGGCAATATGAGCACTCTTTCATATGGTGTGCTCTATTGTAATTGCATTACTTCAAACCGTATGAGATCCTTATTGGCTATGGACTTATGGTTACAGTAATCATTGGAGACTTATGGTAGAATTTGTTCACTGTTACTTGTACTTTCAGGTCCATATTTACCATTTGGACATCCAAATGGTACCCACAAGCCTGGTGTTCACCCAACTGGAATCCCTGTACCTAGAATTCCTCTTCCAGCATTTCCTGGTGGTCCTCATTCTCAGCCATATGCTATTCCCACTCGTGGTGCTATTCATGGACCTATTGGAGCAGTCCCTCAGGTTCCTCAATCAGCAAATAGGGCATTTGGGGCAGGCCGTGGCAATGCTGGTGGTCCCATTGGAGGTCATCTTTCACATCAGCAGGGTTCTCAACAATCTCTTGGTGGCACTGGTTCTACCTTCAATTTCCCCCCAATTGACAATCCAAACAGTCAGCCATCTGTTGGAGGTCCACTATCCCAGCCTGGTCTGATGACTCAGGTTTGCTATATCTAGACAAACTATTTCCTCATGATCTCTATGATTGCAATTTATTAATAGTTAAACCAAAATTTTCAGATGCCCATTCAAGGTCTCAGCCAAACATTTCGTGATGGTTTTTCCATTGGGGGGATGTCCCAGGTACTTTATTTGTCTTATATTTTTACTCTCCGTATTTTCTTTTCTTACTTTGCTTTGGCAAACATTATTAGGATTATATGGGTGATGAGTTCAAAAGTCAAGGATCACATGTTGCATATAATGTTCCGGAGTTCTCTACTCAGGTACGAGTTTTCCTTTTTACTTGTTCGAGATACAAGTTACATATGAAGCAAATTTATGAGTTTTACATGTTCCTACTCTATCAATGTGACGTGGTTACTAAGTTTGAGAGTTTGGTTAGTACTGATAGACTGGTATTTTTTCTGGTTTCATATTCCTTCTAATTTCTGTTTGTATCAAAATTTGAAAAATACATATTTTATCTGTTTTAGTTTACACACTTTGTTTTGTTTCCTATTGCCAGGCATCTCAAGGTGGCTATGGTGTTGACTATTCTACACAGGGAGTGCAAGCCAGCTACCCGGGAAATTTTCTTAATCAAAATACACAACCTGGATATTCTCATATGGGTACAGGAAATGATTTCATATCACAGGTTCGTTCTCATTGTTCTATCGTCTATGCTTGGTTGTGTATATAAATCTCATCCTCAACATTGAGCCTCTGCCAGGATTACATGTCACATGGAGGGCAAGGTTTATTCATGCAAGTGGGATTTAACGATCCCACTCAGGATGAGCCCCCTCAGGCAAGCTTTGGTGTTGCTGGGCCGGGGACCCATCAATCACAGGTTCATTTTTCATAGGGATCAATAATTATGACATGAATTTTCAATAAGGGAAGCACAGTAATCACATTTTGGATACTTTCAGGGCTTGATGAACCCGCTTTATTCGCAACCATTCGCCCAGTATGGTTCCCAGACTCACAATGTAACGACACAGCAGCAGGGTCAGGGTCTGCAAAACCAGAAGCTTCACTATAATGGCTAAGCAGAAGCAAGCCATTAAGTATGATGGGTTATACACCGCATCAGCATCTATGTTCTGCTGGCACTTCTACCTGTGCAGTAAATTGGCAATTGAGATTGTTTGGTTGGGTACTATGTCATCGCTAGATGGCTGTAGTACGAAGATGCAGGTCGGTGATCTGATTTGTGCATATCACAGGTGGCAGCGGAGCTAGAGCTGAGAAAATAATAACCCAAGGAGCATCTCTCATAAACCATAGAGGATCGATTCAGTATGTTTGCCTGTTTTACCTTCGAAAGGAGATTTTGCAGGTGGTCGCCTATTATATTGGTTAGGCAATGCTGAAGTCAATTATGATGGAGCAGAGCTGCCATTCTCTCAGGAATGCTACAACTGTAATGTTTTGTACAGATACCTCAGAGGAGAGTAGCAAAACCATTTGCTCCTTTCGGAGTTGGTGTTTTTTTTTAATATATTTACTCCAAGAATCTTTTAGGTTTTTTTTTGATAAAAAGAATCTTTTAGGGTTGTGATTGTCTTAAACTTATATATGTATTTGTCAGGGGTCTTTATTTGATGAATCAACTTATATTAAACAAATATCCTTTGCTGGTCTTTTGGTACGAAATCATGTGCATCACTGGCTCAGATTTAGAAGTGCTGCCTAGTTGGCTCTACTGAGTTCGACGCGATTTTTAGCATCTTCAATCGCCTGTTCAGAGTTCTATTGGGTTCCTCAGTTCTGCAAAATCAAACTGATTATGCGCGCGTTAGCCTAAAATCATCATTTATCGGTATTGGAAAATTGTCAGGGGAAATTGTAATACCCAATGCTTTTAGGCTCACATATCAAGATGCGAGCATAGGTAAGTTGTGAATGAAGACATCAATTTTAAGAAGAGGCTGTAATTTTTTTAATTACAATCACTTCAATTTAATTGAAGAAAAAAATCAACCAATTAATAAAACATATAAAAGTTCAAATTAGCAAACAAACAACATATCAAAAGCACAAATGGCACATAAACAAAAGAATTCAGGTTCAAGTATAAAATAATTCAATATTGTAATTTAAAGGTAAGTATACAAAATCTAGGTTTCTCTATGCCAAAAAAACAAATAAAAAATAGGATTTCCCCCCAAAATAATCACCAAATAAAAAAAACAAAAAAAAACTTAATCGACAAAGTATCCATCTTAAAAACGACATCATCAATGTCATTTTTACCTAGAGTATTTTCAATTAGCGACAGATTGATCGGGTGTCTCTTTTTTACACATCGTATGTAACTTACATCGAATCTTCATAAAAAATGTATGAATCAACTCAAATTATTATATCCAACTAATAATTGTTATGAGGTAAAACACATAGTGAGAGATTTGTTGAGTCTGTGGTTGTGATTGAGTGCGGGGGTGACAGCCTCTGCGGATTAAGTTACTCGTTTATAATTCTCAATGTAAATAAACGGATCAATATCTGGAATACAATAATAGGGTGTCGGAAAAAAAACCCTCTGTCCGCCCGCTTTGCGGGGGCTTACGTCCCCTGTCACACCGCATTCTCAATCACAACCATAGATTCAACAAATCTCCCACTATGTGTTACTTTACCCCCACAACAATTACTAATAGATTTGTCGCTAGTTCAACATATAAAAACGAAGGGTAATGAAGAGTGGGGAGTGATTTGAAGGTGGGAGGAGGAAGAGGCGGGCGGACGATCCATTTCTGTTAATAAAAACACAACATTTTGGATTTCTTTTTTACCTAGGTAAAAACGACATCACTGATTTCGTTTTCATATAGCATAAGTGGGTCAGAGCCGCACTACCCCAACTATACTCCGATGCGACAACCAAATCTCTGAGCAAAGGAAGGTACTTCAAGTGAACCATTGTGTCATTCTTATAAGCCAAAATATTGCATCTCAGCTGGAATAGAATAAATGCTCTAGTGTGTCTGGTAATCGTAACCTCATCAGCATCGAAAATGACCTCCTGAAACTGCGATTGCAACCAACACAGAGTTATCGAACCCTTACCGCCCAAGCCATCCGGACACTGACCCAATAAATCCATGCAGACATCTGACCGATTGTAATCCTGGGACTCACATACCGACAAACCGTCTATCCGCAATCCCGTAATCAAGAAAATGTCACGCAAGCTGCAAGTGATTTCACCATGTTGCAGGTGAAAGGAATGAGTCTCTGGTCTCCAACGCTCCACCATCACCCCCCAAAAGGTGTGGTCTAACTGTATTCGGCCTAATCGAGTGACTGTGTCGAAGCCTGCCAGTTCTAGCAGAAACCACATCTTCTCATCATTGATCTCTTAATCGTTGAGTTTGGATCCATGCTCAACGCATTTTACGCCCTCGACATCTTTCTACATAAAATAAGATAATTGTTAGTATATTAATACATACGTACAAACATTGCTTGAAAGTAGTAAAATGCTTATGAAATCCCTGAACAAGTCGGACTTGTGGTCGGCTTGCAAAACCAACACTGATCTGTCCACCAGACCATGTGAAGCGTAGCTGCCTCTAACTGAATCAACACTGGATCTACGAAACTCCATATGTGCGTAACATGCTAAATATTATGAAACATTTAAGTGTTGCAAATCAAATATTAGAAAACAAATCAAGTGTAGAAAATCAAATATTAGAAAACAAATCAAGTGTTGCAAATCCAGTCATAAAAATACGAGTCATAACAAAATACATTCATTAATTCATGTCTTATACCACATCAATTCAACTCTTACATATAATCAAATCTTAACAACCATTCAAGTCTTACATTTATCTAAAGTCATACGTAATAATAACATAGACATTATTGAAACAATTTTACTATATAGGTTCCATGCATCGCTTTCTATTATGCCCCAAACCGCCACATGTCCCACACTTTACCCTTCTTCCAGAGTGCTCGTCCATCTCGTTTCAGATTCACGTTGATTTTGGCCGACCGAGAGGTCTTTTGGTTTGTGGAGGTTTCATTGTGATGTTGCCACAATCTGACCAATACCTTACATCAAGAATTGAAATAAATATCAGTTTGTACGTTTGTCTATACATTTGAACCTCATAATACGAGAAGATCAAATGTGAAGTGCTGACATTTGCATGTCTGCCGCTACAAACTGCTAGTACTTGTGAAAAAGGAACGTGCATTGCAATTATGTATCCACAAGTGCAACTAATAACTCATTCTTCAAATTTGACAAGACATTTTTTTCTGGTCATTATCATCAACCTGGTACATCAACTGGTGGTATCGAGTTACCGTATGATGTCTGATCAGATTGTCGTTTGTCGTCAACACGGTGTGGACTATCGGTATATATGTTTCATTTCACGACTCAACGACGTCCATTCTTTTAATAAAGAATTTGTTCAAACAGAGAAATGTCATCAAAATCATGGTTGTAATTGATATACCACGTGCCCCTTGTAAGACATTGTTGAAGTTTCTGACATGTTTGTTGTCATACATCCAAAACGCTGATCCCTGTCGTGACAATAAGTCCATCTTTCCAAAGGACCCCGATGCTGAATCCACTTAGTATACCGGTTTATGTTCCTCTGCAATAACATTCATTAGCTCTTCAAATTTCATAAATGAACGAGTTTTACCCGCTTCGTAAAACTTGATTTGTCCTAATCTTTCCTTGCAATTTCGATGTTTTGCAAGATTTACTTTCATGTGTCGAAGACTGAATCGATGTACATCCCCATCTGAATGTGGAAATGCGGCTTGCACACAAGCATTTATTCCCGAAAATCTGTCTGTGATAATACACAAATCGGGTCGCCTAGTCACTCTACTTGCCAGGAATTGAAGAAACCACGTCTACAACTCTGTCTTCTCGCTCTCTACAATAGCAAATGGCAAAGGAAAAATTCCGTTGTTTACATTCGTGAGCACAACAATTAACAATAAACCTCTATATTTGCTATAGAGGTGCGTTCCATCCACATTGACGAGTCTGCAATATTGAAACCCACTAATTGAAGGCCCGAACGCCCAAAACACACGCTTAAACATCTCATTGTCTGGATTTACCCGTACTGCCTTTATTTCGACAACAAATTCTGGATTGTTCTGACACAGAACGGTGAGGAACATTCGCAGATCCTTAAATCTGTCTTCTTCAGCACAATAAATTCGGTTCAACGTTTTTTTTGCTTGGCATGTCATGCTTTAGCGTAACCGATTTCAAGTGAGTATATGATTTTCACCCTTTACATTATTTCATCAGGAGTAATTGTGAACTTGGTTCTAACAGAAAACATTATCAAGTCGCAAACAAAATTAGCACTGGATTGTTTGTTGTCGTTCAACAACATTGGATCGGAACAAGTGTGCTCGGCGTCATATGTTTTAACTTGAAAATATTTGCAACCTTTTGAGACAGACACATGTAGACGTCATTTGCAGTTATCCTCATCATGACGAAGACAACAAACAATGTACCGTTTCGTTGAAGAAACAACTGAATACTGAACAAACTTTTTTATGTGCCACGACTGCAGAGCCTGAACCAAATCATCTTTCGTTGAGAAAATTTGTTTATCACAAAAAGAACGACCATCTTCCGTACATCAATCATTCCGTTCGAAATTGTTCGCAACATCGAAGAATGAGTGTTAAATGACAGGGTTCTCTATCCAGTTGTCGTCATCGAACCAAAATAACCGATTTTTAAGATTACATTCATTAAAACCCACATACATTCAAACCAAAATAACAACAACAAATCTAATTTCAATGACAATAATCAAACTTAAATTCAAATATTTTTAAGATTACTACCGTAAACCTATAATCAACAAAAATGAAATCAATAATCTACTAAGAAACAAGAAAAAAATAGTTTGGCCTAAAGTCCCGAAATCGGAATCAGGTTTGCACCTAAACATGTTCCTAAACAACCAAAAACACTACAATTGTACCTAAAACAACAATGTATATCATTCTAATACATAAAATAAGCAAAAAAACAGTGGAAAAGAAAGAAAAATCGAAACCTCAACCTCAAAATCACGAGAACTCGACGTGAGGGAGAGCAGGGGCGTTAGACTGTTTTTATAGCCCGACAAAACTCAACGTTAGGGCGTTAGACTGTTTTTTAGTGTGTGCAGAACTCGACATCCTAAATGTTGTGTTCACTTAAAAACATGACTGCCTCAACTGCCCATGCACGATCTCTCAGAGTTTAGAGAATAAAAAACAAAATTGAACTCGACACTGATGATATCAAGTTCTCTCAAAGATTCTGGACACGATCTAGACTGACTGGACGAATTATTGAACTCGACGTTGCCAACGTCGAGTTTCACAAAAAACTGCCAAACTCTACGTTTCAGACGTCGAGTTCTGTACATACTAAAAAATCAAACTCACCGCCGTTACGGCTCACTCTGTGTTTACGGTGGGTACAGTGTAAAAAATATATTTTTAAGAAAGTCTATTTTGGTATAAATAAATAAAAAATTATTTTGAATTTTTTTCCCTATAATAAAACCCTAAAAACCCCGAATCCATCGTCTCGACCACTCCTTATCTTCTCGCTTCAACACCTCATTCGCCTCACTCATGGCTTCCGCTTTCCCCACCATCGCCAAACCCTTCCTCCACAATCCACCCACCCGATACTTCTCTTCCTCTCCTCCTCCTCCTCCTTCGCTCTTCACTCTCAGGCGCTCCCGCAGGAATGCCGGCGGAGTCGTAGCCGCCTTGCCGCAGAAGTGGGAGCCGAGCAAGGTGGTTTCGCGTTTCCTAGTATTTCAGGTTGTTAGGGTTTTGAGGTTGGTTTTGGTGCTTATGTGCTTCGGATGCAGGTGGTGCCGCAAGCTGATCGCGTTCTCGTTCGCCTCGAGGAGTTGCCTGAGGTATTTCTGTTCCCGATTCGTGGTTGGATTTAACATCGTTTGGGTTTTTTCGGTGATGAGTTGTTGGATTGGTTGGTGCGAAAACAATTCTCATGTTCGGATTGATAGAAAAAGGTTTAGACTTTAACGGCGGCGTAGAGCTTAAGTTGAAGTGCAATTGCCATGTATTTGTGATTTAGGGTTCCATTGGTTGCATGGGAATTGGGAACTGATCAACTGAAGCAGAAGTGTGGACTTTTGTTCATGGTTTTCGAATATATGTTCTTTTAAAAAAATTGAAATTTGGAATTAGAGTTGCAAGAGTACACATATTTCAAGTGCACCTGAGGGATGGAAATTTCCTGCACTTGATGTTACCTTGAATTTTTACTGATTCCTTATAACGTATCATTTTAGTTCCACTATAATTGTTAGAAAACGAAGGTTTAGGATAGCAAAGTGATGTTTTTTTAAAGTTACAAGCATAAAAATAGCATGACTTGATTTTATAGTAGTAGGAAGTTTACCCTGAAGTTTGTGGAGTAATGTTTTTTCCTCTGTCACTTTCCTGGGTTTGTATATTCGAACGGGTGTTTTTGGAATCATCTAAGAAGAGCTATATATTGAAGTCGGCACCTCGATTAAATTCTTTGCTAAGTTTGAGACTTCAAGTAAGCAAACTTAGTTTGAGCTTGCCTCAATGGAACAAATCGTATAGTATGCTTGTGGCTCAGCTCCGCCTAGGTTTAAGCTTGACTTTCAACCTCAAACTTGGCTTGAGCCTTGCTTCGGAGTGTGCTGGCTCAACTTAAAAGCTCATGAGTTTTGGAGTAAGTTGCTTTGTTCTTGGATCATTAGTTTGAAATGTTAAGGGTTTTTCCCCTTCTGTTTTCATTGTTTTCGAGTTTGAAAGCAAACAGCAACCAAAGGTCTACTTCTATGATTGAAAAGTTTTGGTGATTGTAGTGTTCTAGCTGCAAAATGATACCTATTCACGAGGAAACATGCATTTTTTTCATTTTTCCCCACCAATATGGCCCAACAAACCTCATTATAGATGAACATAGATTTTTTTGATTGGTAATTATGTCTAGGCTTAGCAACACAAATTATCTATAAATATTCTACTGAACTATTTACTTTCTATGGCATTTAGTTGTGTTATCATATAACTATAAATAAGAAGCATGCATTAAGGTAACTTTGTGTGGGATATGCTTGGGTGCGTGTTTTCTCAACTTTAAAGCTTATGTGCTCGTGAGGTTGGGAGCAACTTGTGGGAATTCGTGTCCCTCTATATGTGTATATATTTTTTTTAATAAAAACATACATAATTGATTTCATATTTTCATTGATTTTATATATATGCATATGTTTATTCTAATATCATGCATTTGTACACATATTAAAATAAACAAAAAAAGAGTATCATACCCAAAGGTTCTCTAAAACCTTTTAGAAAATCCGGAGTTCCGTTGCTCGTCGAATCGTCCGTCAATTCGTCTCCAAGTGTTCACCAAATTCTAAACAAAATTAGAGATAAATTAGCTAACCAATCAATCTCTAATTAAACTTAGAATCTAACTAATAACCCATCTAAAAGTTCTTGAAATTTTATCTCCAATTCTTAGAATATTAAGATTTTTTTTGAATGAGTTAGTTGGGTGATTAGGGAGAGAATTTTTTTGCATGTATTAAACAAGTAAGATGATAAGTCCTTTTATAGGCTCCAAAACACTCATATCATGAACTATTATCTGGTCATGATCTCATATCAATATGTCATGAACACCAAAATTTCTCATTGTGAATCTCTTTGGACGACCGTGTCACTTTCGGTCTACCGAAATATCCCAAGACAGCTCCTAGACATTTTCTTTTAGTTGACTATTTATGCACGGTTGACCGAATCCAATTGTCTATGCACTCCGGACAATTTCGGTCAATCATTTGTGTTATCCGACCTTCGTCTGGTTGACCGTTCCTAAGAAACCTTGGTCGATTGAACCCAAAACGGTTGACCGTTTTGACCATGATTTTGTTTTTTTTCAAATTTTGGATTTATATCCAACAAAATTTGATATTTTGGGAATTTTATCCAACTCATATCTTATGTAATATATTATCTTATGTAATATTAAATTATTACACCCCATAATGTATACACCTCATATGAATTTATCCATGATTCTAATTATGTTAATTTTCGTGACATATTGATTTTATTGATTCAATACATGTGTCTATTTTCTCATGAAACTCGATACATCATATGAAATCAAAATTAAGGTTGTTTCTCAGTTTAGTGGTGTAACCTATAAGAGGATCTAAGCTAAATTGGCAGCGACATTAAACACTTAATATATCAAACTATAAGTGGTATCTAGTTACATATCATAGTTACCTAATTAGCATAGATATTTTGTTCTACTCAAACTAAACACGATCCATTTAGTGATGTTAGTGCATCACTTGTCTATTTCCATTGCCTCATGATATTAAGAATATATACCAAGTAGAAATGTGTTACATTTGTATTATATTCACTTTTTGATATCTTTAAGTTAATTTTAACTATGTAACTTAACTCAAGTTATATTGTGCATATTATAATTTTGCTTTATCAATGACTCATTAATATCATCACTCAATTAAGAGGAGTAACGATAATCGTTTGACTAGCTATCTTTTTCAGCATAAGTCATGTTCAACCAAGTATTGTCTTTATCACTATAATCATTGATATTTTTGATAATAATCAAATTAAGCAATTCTTGAGTGAAAAGATATAAGTCTCATATCTTAGGATTAAAGACACAGTAAAACATTAAAGACAAGAAACACAATTCCATAATGTTTTACTTGTTAAGTCTATTCAATATATAAAAGTAATATTTTCTTCTTTTATATACTCGTGTTGTCAATTATTTGTAGAGCTACAATAATCGATGACCAACACGACAATCTTATCTCGGTAATTAATGTTCCATGTTAATTAACATGATTGTGAATAACTTTTGATTTATGTAAACCATTATCTTTTAGAGCTCTACGGTTAAGGATCAAACGTTTTTTTCTTAACACTTCTTAAAAACGAATACAATAATCAATGAACGAAATGTTTGCACATTCAATTTATAATAATTGACATATAAAAGTAAAACTTTTAGAACATATTCTTTTCACAACTAACTTTATTCCTTGATCATCAATGGAAGGTTTTGGGGGTTTCTTCCATTGTTTTCTATTTGTGAAACCAAGCATCAACGAAGGTCTACTTCCATGACTGAAATGTTTTGTTGACCTTAAGTGTTATAACTGCAAAAATATATTTGTTTATGAGCAAACCTTTGTGTATCTAAAATTTTCCACTTATATGGGACTACAACCCTCACTGGACTTGGATATGGATTTTTCTTTCTTTATTGGTTATTATGTCTAGGTTTATTCTGTACTGAATTATTACTTTCACTGTGACTCCATCGTATTGGTATATACCTATAAATCGATGTGTTAAGGTACCTCACAAACACACATAAATTTAATTGATAAACGATTTTGGATTATTTCGTTATTTCTTCAGTCCATCACAGTGTAATTTGTCTATTGCAATGTCATGCAGAAATCGTCAGGTGGAGTTTTATTGCCAAAATCAGCTGTGAAGTTTGAACGGTATCTCATGGGAGAGGTATGCTACAAAAATGTCTCCAATGTGAATAATTGACATTGTTTGTGTAAAAAAAGAAATTATTGTCTTTTATTTACTTCTATTCGGTATTAACAGATTTTGTCGGTGGGGGCTGATGTGGGAGAAGTTGAAGCAGGGAAGAAGGTATGATTCCCAATTCAAGGAAGCTCTTGACAGTTGGTTTTCAAAACAATAAAACACAAACTCCTAAAAACATTTATTGTCATTTTAGTACTTCACCTTCAACCTCCTTTTCCCACTATTATCTTCTTTATTGGACATGGTTCCTGGGACTCCAAAAAAATGAAAAAGAATCATGCATGTACATCTGTAGGTTTACCTCGCAACCAAACATACCTAGAGGCCTTTGTTCTATGGGTTGGTAGTTAGTAAAAATTCCATATTTACAAATTTGTTATCATATTTGTTGCATCACATTGTATTTTCTTAATCATGTATTGGCTCAACTTATTAATCTGAAATACAATTGTCTGTGATTTATCCTCTGAAACCATTTAAGCTGGTTCTGTCTGCCTCTTATTGCAGGTTCTATTTTCTGACATCAACGCCTATGAGGTAAATCAGTAACTGTTTACTGTATTGGCTGAGCAAGCATAGTTCAACTATCATTTAATATTGATAATGTCGTGATTGAGTACTGAGTATTGAGGCTTGGAACCGTAACACTGCTTCAGTTGAGATCTTGAATATCTCATATAGTGTAGATTTGAGCCCTTGAGTTTCTAGACATTTGGTTCCATTTACCAGCCAAAGAAAAAAGAGGGATGGCTAAATAGAAATCTAAGCTATTTATCGTCTTTGCTTCAACTCCGATGAAGACATATCACATGTGGATATCCAACTTCAAGCAATAAGACTTTGACTTTTCAATTATCATTCAAAATCAGTGGCCATTGACAATTAATTTACAACAATTCATAAGCATACAATCTAATTGCAAATAGTCCCCCTTGCGTCTGTTGGATACACTCATACTTAACACCTTTTGTGTTCCAAAGTTCAATTCATGTTGAGCAATGTGGTCACGCAGTCTGTTGCAAAGTTATATCTGTCATAATTGTTGTGTTGAATTTCTGCTTTCAGGACAAGGGATTGTGGTTTCCAAATTTTTTACTGTATGCCAGTCAGACTGAGGTTTATGTTTCTGTCTAGTGTGTTTATACGTGGATTGTTTGCTTGCAGGTGGATTTGGGATCTGAGGCAAAGCACTGCTTCTGTAGTGCAGCTGATTTGCTTGCGGTGGTTGAGTAGCTATGGTTGTCATCTAGGGCAACAGTTTTTGAACTGCCATCCATGAAATACGTTGTGTTCTAATTTCTGGTTCACCTTTTTATGTTACCTTTAGATTGTTTCTTTGTAACAACAATTCAATGATTTTGATAGCTTGTAAGGAAGGCTTGTGGGGGTTTCGGATTATTAATGTATTTCCATTTGGTTGGTGAAAACCCTCTGATTATTTGAAACTCATATCTGTGAAAACTTCTTTGGTCGACCTACGGTATGTTTATCTTTTGCCATTTGCCCGGCTGTAGAAAATGTACCTTCCTGTGGCTCAATAATTATGGTAAGGTGTGGTACGCTTGACAGAATAGATTGCACAAAATATGAGAAACACGTGTAGCAGCAGAAAAGTGCTGTTTCTGATTGTTGAATGGAAATCGAAATGGCGCAATGGATTAGGATTTTTCTTCTTCTTCTAAAGAACATTAGAGATGGTGTAATCATTTTATTTCCTTGGGTATCATGTGGGGAAGTGTATTAGAGAAGGTAGGGTGTTACTTCGGAGAGAAAGTACATTGCATTGTAAATTTGTGGAGGAAATCAGTTTCTCTTTGGTTGTTAACGAATAAAACAAAAGAAACTATTTTTTTGTGTATTTATTAAAAATAAATCAGAAGACAAATGTCAACGGTTATGTCGCCTTAGCCAATTGAATGTCTTTCATTTGTCTTTTTTTATTTTAACGAATCTAGAATTTCATTCTCATTTTAAATTTCAATTTTCAAACATGAGAACGGAACGGTTGACACTTGATTTTTGGTCTAAACTTTCTTGAATCTCAAGACAAATGATTTTCCAACGGAACTAGCCCGAGTTGGTTTGTTTGTTTGTTTGTTTTGTTAAGCATAGTTAATTGGTATATCATTTATGGAGCGCACATTACCAGTGCTCTTTTAAGTATTAGGAAATAAAACTAAACTTACTTGAGAAACCAAAGCAATATACATGCGATTATATATATATATATATATATATATATATATATATATATATATATATATATATATATATCATCTCATATGTTCGTTGTTTGTGTCACTTAAATCGCTTGAAATGAGTTATCGACCGGCCTAGTTATTATATCTGTGATCGGACAGGCAGAGGAGCCCACGGCCACGCTTTTGTCTGCAGAGTTGCATGATTGCAACTCTTTTGCCCTCTAATCCCGGACATTAAATAAAATAAAAAAAACACGATCACGACAAGATGGTGTTGGATTCAACTTTCCCTATCCACACTCCGCTTTCACCCATCCATCCACCCACACCTCACAAACTCCCTAAACCCCTTCTTCTTCCAATAATACTTGGAGATGTCCAACCACTACTCATCCGTTGTCTTCATCACTCTTTGCCTCCAAACCATCCTACTTGTGACCAACGCTAAGGACTCCGGTACGTCTGCTATTTGTGCTTTCTGTAGTTAGTTACTCTCTTAAGTTGCTGTCAGTTTATCGTGGCTCTTATGTCGTTGTTACTTTGCTGTTTTAACACTAATTTGGAGTAACCCGTCTTCTATATCTTATCATTTGAAATAGCAGTGTCTTAGGACTGATATACTGAGTGAAGGTGGGCTTGTGAGGTACCTTGCGTGTAGGACAACAATTGGTTTACGCTTATTTTAATGCTTACCTATTAGATCTGTTTCAGTATTTTGTTATGTTGTACTGGTAATTCCAATGGTCAAATAACAGTTAAATGTTTAGTTATGCAAGGGAGTTGAAGTTCATTTTGCATATTTTAATGCTTATGTTTCAGTCTTTGCTATGCTGTTCAGAACGATGTATCTGAAGTTCACCTGTTCAACGTTAGAAGGTGTCGAATTGTTGGACTAATGGGGGCAAGATGATGACCTTAAGCAACAATTGTGAGGGGTTATAGGAGCTTTGTTTGAGCTTTCGATGGTCGTGTTGGGTCATTTTTGTGTTGTATTGGCTCTACAATAACACAAAACTAGTCAAGATGAATTGTAATTGCTTACTAATTGTGTCTGTGAAGAACCATATCAGTTTTCATAACAAGGCAAACACTTGTCTAGGTGATTGGTTAGGGTCTGGAATCTATGGCTTACCTAGATTTAGAGCTTCTTGTAATGTTTAAGAATCTGCATATACAAAACATGAATCTGGGAGCGCATATTGGATCGGATGACACTCATTTGGCATGTTGGTGATGTATCTTTCACTTTGTTTCTGTGCATATCATCGAATGGTGAGAGAACTTGAAGATTTCATTCATTTTATTCCGGTAATATTAACCAATTCCTGAACTAACTCCATATGTATTCCTTGAAGAATAAGGTTGTTTGGCAGTTAGATGCTTTATATAGCATGATTATTCCTCCTGGTGTAGCAGTGATACTCCATCAAGAGATATCAGATCATCAACAACTTGTTGGACTCTTCACATGATTTTCATATTTGGTTCATGAGTCCGAAGGATCAGAGTATAATTTCCTCCTACAACCTTGAAGGATAGATAGTTCTAAGATGTTGCTAATCATTCAATTTCTTGCATTAGTATTTTGTACAGAAGTATCTTTGAATTGCATACCTTGACTTGACCACATATATTTCAATGAGATCATTTATAATGCTGCCAGAGTGAGAAACTAAAAATAGTTTCTTCAATAAATGGCTTGCCTATTTCCTCCTTTTTACTATGAAACAAATCTATTATAACATTTTTTTGTCAGGAAACTTCGGTAGCGAACTTGTGGACATCATGAACCAAAATAGAACAACCTCTAAGCTGCCAAAGTTATATGACAATCCGGGCCTTGGATGCATGGCTCTGCAATACATATCAAGATGCAGGTACAACTGCACCAGCAAAAACACAGCATTCTGCCACCCTCCAGATGACGATATAACTGAAGTTTTTGCCCCAAACTGTGGTGTTGAATTGCCAACATTAGATACTGTGTCAGATCACATCGTCGGATGCCGGTGGAAACATGTCAAGCCAGAAGAAGCATTCTCTGATGTTCTTTTCCAGAACAAAAAATCACTATCTGCGCTGCATAACAAGAACCATACAGAGGTTGGTGTAGGATTGGTAAGAGCCCGTCGTGGGCCTTTCTTCTGGTGTGTTCTTTTCAGCAATGGTTTGTCGAATTCTAGCTTTGTTCTTAGAGGGGGTGGTAAAGGCATTGAGCAAAAAACAGGATGTTATAGTGGAACAGAAGTTTCATGTAATGCTGCTGTACGAGTGGTTGTCCCTGAAGGACCTTTTGTTCCAACAATTTTGTCCACCATGTTGTATTTGTGTTTCATGGTGCTCTAGAGGCAATGTGCACTATGGCTTAACAAGTTGTGTTGATGACATACTACTTGAATTTAATGGATTTTGGTAGTTCAAGTTTTGAATTTTTATTCAAGCTTTCTAATTCTCTTTTACATGAGTTGCACTGTTTTATATATTCCATTGTTGATGAGCTACACTTTTATTTGTAACCATGGTGATATATTTAAAAGGATTTTCTTTTAAATAATATTTTTTTGAAAATTCTTATAGTAGACCTCTTCAAAAAATATTCTTCATATTACACCTCTTGTCACCATGTTGTGATACATGACAGATGGTTTTATGGTTAAGCGATTTAAAGAACTCTGCATGGCAAATGGCAATTTCATTAGCAACTACAAAAATTCTCTAGTCAAGTGAAGTCGGTGTTTCTACATCGAATTCTTTGACTTGGATTTTTTGGTCTCTCGACGCAAATTCTCAGTTGCAATGCATATTTCAATGACTAGAATTTGGCATTGAAACACCGAGTTCTGGTCATTGAACAAATAATGCAACTGTGTTGATTTCGTCTATATTCTAAGAAATCTTATTAATGAATTATGGAATCAGAGCATAATTCCAACAAAAAATGAAAGAGAAAAAGACCTAGCCTTTTTGTGATTGTGACTTTAAATTGTAATAAGCTAAGGATAACAATAGATTGTGCTGCCGACATCTCAAGATAGTAATCTTGTCGGTTTCACTTTTAGGTTGTAAGAACAATATAAAACACAATTCTAACGAATTCAATGACTAAAATTTGCACCAAGGGGCCAAAAAACTCCAAGTCCAAGAACTAGACGCCGAATTCACCCGACTGAGAATTTTCGCAAATGACTAATGAACTTGCTTTTGTCACGTTGAGTTTTTCACAATCCTAAAAAACAAAACCGACTGACAAGATGTTTGGTACGAAAAATATTTTTTGAAGATGTCTACTATAAGAATTTAATAATATATATTTCGAAAAAAAATCCTAATTTGTTTTTGTTAAAATGTACCATAACAAACCTCCATATTTCATTACAATCAGACATCCCCTTCCTACAACTTTTTTAAAATAAAGCACGGATCACAATAGATTTTGATTCTAAATAAAGAGAGAAAAAAGTTCGTTGGTCTTGAGGAAGAAGAAACATGGTTGTCCAAAAACATGAAGACGTAATTCGGCGCGAGGCATTGTTGTCTGACAAGGTTTTGGTAAGGTAAAAGTGACGAGACCATTGATGTGTTGCATTTTATAGCTATGCCATGTTAGATCATCACTAACCATGACCTGAACGACATGGTCATCAGTACTTTTTTTCTTCAAAATCAGTTTTCTCTCTCTTCCACATTAGTTTTCTCTTTCCTCAACCCACATTCTTCTCTTTCCTACACTATTCACCTCTTAATCACAACTCAACACAACCCACAACAATCTATCTCTCTCCTCCACATCATTTCGAGGTCTATCTTGGTAAAATTTAAAAAAAATAATAAAAAAAATTCTAAAACATCTTAACAATTATAAAACGTATTTTCAAAAAAAAAACTTAAAAAACTAAAACAAAAAATTCTAAAAACAAAAAACAAAAACAATTTTTTTTTATTTGACGACCCGGAATTCCGGGTCGTCGACCCGGGCGTTTCAACGCCCGGGTTACTGACCTGGTCGAAGATGACCAGGTCATCTCCCCCGTTAAGGGAGAGATGACCCGGTCATCTTTGACCGACCAGGTCATCAACCGTGAAACATCCCTGTTAAGGGATGCTCTTAGTATGCTACATGTGTTTCTCTAGACGATTGGTGGAGGTAGGGGTGATTGTTTTATTTTTATTTTTTATTATCTTTTTCAAGCTGCAATACAAAAATACTACAAGACATAATTATCAAAAAAAATAAAATAATACATACTACAAGACATGGGCTTATGGTTATGTCGTCTTAGCAAGTTGAAAATCTTTCATTTTCCTTACTAGGCATGGTTGATTAGCATATCATTCATTGAGTGCACAGTACGTAGTGCTCTTTATGTCTTCGGAAATGAAACCAAACCCACTGGAGAAACTATTGCAATGTAAATGCGATTATAAGCAATTGACTCATTTAGGAAAATGAGTTCCTTGTGTTGCTGTCTGCCTGTCACTCAAATTGCGTGAAAGTTGACCTCCGGGTATTATTTCAGATGAATACGAGGTTACTTTAAGATGTTTGCCCCACTCAGGGAGAATGGAAACAAGAAAACGGAACATAAAAAAGGAGAAATGTCTACTCACACCCACACATCTTAGCGTTTATCCTAGAAATGAAAATGATCCTTGTCCCATTTCGAATGAGAAGGATCGAAGGAATGTCTAATTTCAACACAGAAGAAAAACATTTTAACAAGAAACACTGACATGAGGAAATAACAATGCTCCAAAAATTGTAAGCAAAAAAAATCATTATATGACGCAAAGCTGCACTAGAGTAAAAGCACAACTCATCTTTCTGTACTCCGCAGAGTATGATTCGAATTTCATTACATTTCGAGACAAGAATTTTCTTTAAGCAAGCCAAAAGTTACATGGTAAACAGGAGAAGTTGTGTTACTTCGCTTCTATCGACCACCATGAATGTCAAATGAACTCCAGCAACTGAAGATTGATCTCTCTACGTACCACCTCCGAATGCTTCAGCTTCGAAGAACATATTTCAACCAGAAGATATCGACTATACACAGCAAAGTGTGGGGGCTAAGATATGCTTTCCCAAGATTTAAAACCGCATAGAGGACTCTGCTACCTTGCCTATACTTCTGAAAGAAGGTGGGTCCAATCGAAACCACCAAAAGTATTTGCTGCTTAGAATAACCATGTGGTCTCTTCTTCTGAAGTATACCTGCCACTAGGAGCCATGTATTCCGTGCTATCTCTAGCAATGGGAAATTCAAAATAGCCTACTGAGTACTTACGGATATCAGTTCCATCATCGACAAATCTACCAACTTTATCGAAATCATGCACGTAACTATATGTTCCTCCTGCATTTGACCCTACTGTCTGGAGATCAAGAAAACTTAGGGAGCAATACTCTCTGGAATAGTTGAACAAGTTCTCATTTCTGGTCAGATTATTGAAACTGTATGGTGAAACGGCAGCATCAAAATGATGATGACTGTTATCTAGAAACATTCTGAATTTTTTTCCAGGGGAAAAAAAGAATAGATTTCTTCCATAGAAATGGTCCATTGGTCCACAGTCAAGGGCAACAGGTCTTGGATCGTACACGGCCAGTGGAAGATGATAGCCTTTACTATCAACAATATCATCAACATCAGTGCATGAATCATCTTTTGACATAATGTCAGCATTCTCCCACTCCAACAACAGAGGTATACAACTCTCTTTCCCAAAGCCTTGGGCTTTCGTAGGATCATGCAACTCGTTGAACTCCAAACACCTGGACTGATGATAAGCAACAGTCGGTTGATCTAAGGTGCACTCTTCGGATAAAGTTTTGTAAGGAACAATTGACAAGTTTGAGAGGCATTGGTGAGGCCAAATATTTGTCTGAGACAAACCTTCGGGTTGAGGGAGCAACTTCTTCATTTCAGGGTAGCCAGTCAAAGGGGAGTTTGTAGCAGAGAAAATGTCAACATGACGGTTCATCTTGGTGAACAGATCCAGCCTTCTGGCATCCATGGAACTAGCTTTTATGGTGTTGTACTGCCAAGTTGGCAATGCCATATCCTCTACTTGTTTCTCCCAAGAGGGGATGACATCAGATGCTTCATTATAATAATGCTTGAGTACTTTCTTTCCTCCCTGTGGCATAACAGCAGTTGGTGTATTAGCTTCCATCTAGACACAAGATTCTTTGTTGTGAACTCTTTGAGAAATGATAACTTCAAAAACAAATCACAATAACTAAAGAAGACAGCAATACAAGCCAGCTAATATATAGTATTTGCTATGAATATGACAACCAAAGGGAGCAGAAATATCCAACCATAAAAATAGATGAGCGTACCTTGTTGGATTTGCTTTCAAGACCTAGTCGGCTCATGAACGTGGGAATTAAATCAGATCTGGCAACAGAATCAAATAATGATAAAATAAACTAAAATTTGATGATACAATTTATTTTAAAAAATAAAGCACCCACCCCTTCGATATCAAATCATCAACGTCAAGAAACAAGTTCTTGGCAGCAACATTAAGAATAGTATGTCTTTTCTCAGCAAAGATTCCTTCCGAGATAGAATGCACACCTGTGAATTGAAGGTAGACAAGTGTCTTCAGAGAGTTGAAGGCAGTAGGCTATAAAATCAAATGATTTGCCAATTATTTAGTATCCCGAAACAGTAAATATAAATGGAAAGGCTGTCATGGGTTCCTAAGTTAATGATTAACTTATAATGTCCGTACAGTGTGGTTCTAAAAAGAGTTGCTGATTACTTCCAAAAATAGGTGTTATGATTATTATGCTTACTCTGCTTTTCAAGTACGCCTGTAGGTGCAAAAGGATCGACAACATTAAGAGGCATAACTTCCTTGACATACAACGGTGAACTATTAACCTTGGAAATGTTGGAGGTCGTTTGTTTCAAATCTGCAGCACAAAGCCTGAGGCTGAGTGAGAAAGCCTATACATGATAAGTACTTGGTCAAATTACAATACATCGATAACAATGGAAATATGGATTAAAAGCAGAACCACAAGGTGTTGCCACTTGCACAATTTCTGCAAAGCTTCCGACTACGACGCCTTTCTTGTTTCTAACTTTCTTGGATTGTTGCTGACAGCTAACACCACTTCTAGCCTCTTTTAGTAATTTCATATAGGATCTGTACTCAGATGTTTTTGGATCATTGTCTGCATATAAATTCACACCCAAAGCTTTAGTCCAGTAGAAGGAAGATCTACTATAGTGCCTTAAAGAGTTAGGATGTGACGATAACATGTGATGTGCGCAACTTATGAAAATTGTTATGTCACATAAGTATCTACTTTTGCTTTATATATAAATAAGAATAAATGTATGTGAATTTTATAACTTCAATTTCTCCTTGCGATTCACCATCTTTTTTGTCTAACTCACCGTGACATTTGCACGAGAAAAATGGTACTCACGTTTTCGATTGTCGATCCCACCATCACAAGCAGCAAGCACATTCACCTTCACATTGTCCTTGGCCGCGTCATCTACCACAAACTTCACCCGTCTCCTCCTTTTCGAATCTACCACAACAAATACACAAAACGTAAAACGTGAGACGAAAATAAATTGTACTTGTCCAAGTCCAACATGGATTACGAGAAAACTTTCTAACGCGTTACGTTTGAGGAAATTTTAAACCTAGAATTCGATACAAAAACGAAATGGAGGAAGGAGGGGGGTTGTCGACCTGGGGAGTGGAATGGGGGTTTGGATCTTTTGGAGGTTCTGGTGTTGGAGGCCTCCATGGTTTCGTTTTCCCCTCGTAAACCCTAGGTTTTATCTTCCCCCGCGAGGGAAAGCAGGAGAGGGATGTGCTCTAGCGGGAAGATGGTTTTATCAGTCTTTTACCCCAAATGTTATGGGTGGTACTGTTAACTGGTACGAAAGAGTTAAATCTTTTATCTCACATTTAGCAGGAGACCCGATCAATGTGCTCCAATTTTTTAGTATCTAGTACGGGTTTCAACGGAGGTTTGAAATTTGAAAATTCGTTCGTTCGGTTCAAAAAATATTCGGTCTCAACAATATTCGATTCGTGTAATATTTGGGACATGCGAATGCAAATATAAATATTGATACATCCGATTCGAATAACATCTGATCTGAGATTGAATATCTGTATTATAAGATGATCTGTATCCATATTTGTATCATATACTTATGCAATACATTATTATACCTAGAAGTATTCATAATTGTGTGATTATATTTTGAATATATAATTTAAATTTATTTATTCAAATAAAAATACATCTATTGGTCACATTTATTCATGCATTGAATATCGTTATCATTTCCAGAATAGAGAGTTAGAAGTAAGATAAAGTAAATTAATATTTGAAACCAAAGAAAGTTATAAATGTGACTATTTATAAGAATTTGTCTAAGTGAAAATGAAAAATGTTATAAGGTGGGGAATTATGTTTACAGATGCGGATATTATCCGTATCCGCTCAGAATCCGTCAAATATCCGAACGGATATAGACTTTTCATATCCGCAAACAATCTGTATCCGTATCCAAATCCGTAAATTTCATGCAGATACGAATATGGATATACCTATATCCGATTCGTATTTGATCCGTTGACACCCCTGGTATCCAGCTTGGGGTCTAAGCTGGGCATGGCAGGCTTTTGGCTCACCGTTACCCATCTTGCCTAAGTTAAACGGGCATGCAGGACGGGGCAGGGCATGTCAAAACTTAAAAAAAATCGCTACCCGTCCCGCCTAATGCTGGACTAGGCGGGGTGGTGCGGGTTATGCGGGTTTGACGGGTTTTCTTGAATTTTTTAGATTTTCCTTAAGAAAAACAAAAGAATATCAAAAGTTGAGAAATAATAATCACTCACCGCATTTTTTTGATTTGTGCGACAACATTATTCAAATAGATGACGCTAAGAATTGAAGTGGTAGCACTCCATATTGTCTTCATTTTTATTACTTGTCTTCTGTCTTCATTTTTATTACTTGTCTTCGTAATAGACTGCTTTAATTCTGGTTTATTTCAACACTAATCCATTTAAAAGCAATCTAGATTTCTGTGATTATAATTGTTTAGAAGGATCTCGTAAGTGAATTGTCAACTCTGTCCTAGTGAATTGTCAACTCTGTCCACGGAAACCTGTGTCCTTTCTTGGAGCGTGAGCCGGGAGGTGACGGTGGGTACGTTGCGCGTGCCTGTCCAGGGACCGTCGTGTGGAAGAGTGTGGATACTTGGGATGTGTCGCCTCTGTGTTATAGAGTGTGGCGTAGTTTATGTTTTGACTCGCGTTAGAGTAGCAGCCTGAGGGATTGCAGATCTCATTGCTTCAGCGGGCACGCAACTGTCGTTGGGTGAAGTGACTACCGGCCTGGATGGCTACGGAGGCCGCTGCCCTGCTTTTATAGCGGCGGAGTTGGTGTCCGCACGTGGAGCTCGATGACCCCGCGAACTTCGGTTCGGATCTGTCGATAGTCTGGCCCTTTGTATGGCGGATATGTTTGATTGGCCTTGATAGGCAGTGATTGCACAAGCACGTGCGGCCTGTGTGGCGGGGGGAGGACCCTTGTGCGGTCTGTGTGGCGACAGGGAGGATCGTGCGTGACCTGTGTGGTAGCAGCGATGGACTGCCGATGATGATTTCCGACAGGTAGCTCGATTGGGCACCTATCGAGTGAGATACCGTGCGGTCTGTGTGGCGTCGGTGATGGACCGACCTGAGCGACGACTCCATTGGTGT
This sequence comes from Triglochin maritima, assembly GCA_963682175.1. Lineage (NCBI taxonomy): Eukaryota > Viridiplantae > Streptophyta > Magnoliopsida > Alismatales > Juncaginaceae > Triglochin > Triglochin maritima. Next base: position 6,786,212 of record OY821775.1, read on the forward strand.
GGTGGTGGACCACGACATTTTCAGATCTGATTCTACCTGCGCGGAAGTGCGAACTCCTCCTCACCGATCCCTTGACTTGTGTAGTCGCGTGTGGGGATGTGTTGCGTACTGTCCGCTAGACCGTATGTGCCTACGGTAGGTCTCCACGGAGACCCAATGTTGGACCGTGTGGCCTGTGTGGTACCGATTGTTGTGGACCGTGCGACCTGTGTGGCGGCGGCGATGATGTGGACCGTGTGGCCTGTGTGGTACCGGTGGTTGTGGACCGTGCAGCCTGTGTGGCGGCGGCGATGCTGTGAACCGTTGGGCCTGTGTGGCAGCGGTTGAAAGGAATGTGTTCTAAAAGTTTTACTTTTATATGTCAATTATTCTGAATTGAATGTGCAAACATTTTGTTCCTTGATTATGATATTCGTTTTTTGGAAGTGTTAAGGAAGAGACGCTTCGTCCTTAACCGTAGAGCTCTAAAAGATAATGGTTTACATAAATCAAAAATTATTCACAATCATGGTAATTAACATGGAACATTAATTACCGAGATAAGATTGTCGTGTTGGTCATCGATTGGTGTAGCTCTACAAATAATTGACGACACGAGTATATAAAAGAGGAAAATATTACTTTTATATATTGAATAGACCTAACAAGTAAAACATTATGGAATTGTGTTTCGTGTCATTAATGTTTTACTGTGTCTTGGATCCTAAGATATGAGACTTATATCTTTTCACTCAAGAAGTGCTTAATTTGATTATTGTCAAAAGCTATCAACGAAGATAGTGATAAAGACAATAGTTGGTTGAACATGACTTGTGCTGGAAAAGATAGCTAGTCAAACGATTATCATTGTCCCTCTTAATTGAGTGATGATATTAGTGGGCCCCTTGATAAAACAATATTATAATGTGCACAATGTGACTTGAGTTAAGTTACACAGTTATAATTAGCTTAGAGAGATCAAGAAATTAATATAATACAAAGATGACACATTTCTACTTTGTATGTATTCTTAATATCATGAGGCAATGGACAAACACAAGTGGTGCACTTACATCACTAAATGGGTCGTGTTTTGGTTCGGGTGGAACAAATACATCTATGCTAATTGGGTGACTATAATGTGTAGCTAGATACCGCTTATAGTCTGAGATATTAAGTGTTTAATATCACTGCCAATTAGGCTTAGATCCTCATATAGGTCACACCACAAAACTGGGAAACAAGAGGTTTGATTTTAAGTTCATATGATGTGTCGGGGTTCATGTGAAAATGGGACACATGTGGTGAATGAATAAAATCAATATGTCATGAGAATTGACATAATTAGAATCATAATAAATTCATATGAGGTGTATATATTATGGGGTGTAATAATTTAATATTACATAGGATAATATTACATAAGATATGAATTTGCTAAAAACCCCAAAAGATCAAAATTTGTTGGAAATAAATCCAAAATTTGACAAAGGCAAAATCGGGGTCAAACACGGTGAACCGTTCATGGTTCGGTCGATCGGGGCATCTTCGGATTGGTTAAGAGTAAGCGCAATTGGTTGACCGAGATTGCCCAGAGTGCCTGGACAATCGGGTTCCCGGTCATCCGATGACTATGTCCCAGGAGCGATTTTGGTGGGTCAACGGTAGACCGATTAAAAGACGTGGTTCGTCCGAATTCTTCCAGGGAATTTTTCTCATAAAGAATCGGTCGACCGTCTAGCTCACGGTGCACCGAACACGTGTTATAATCGAATGGTTCGGTTGACCGAATGATTCTCGGTCTACCGAACAAGAACGATTCTGCCTGAATTATTAAGAGATTAATTAAATCATGGGTGGAATAATTTCAGATTTAATTAAAATGTTTTTGTGGGTGATTATATGAAATTTAGAGATTAATTTTAGGAGAGAAAAATAATGGATCATGGCTAAATAATAGTTCTTGATAATGACGTTTTGGGAGCCTATAAAAGGGCACATATTCCTACTTGTTTTAAGACTAATGCAAAATCTTTCTCTCATTAATCTCTCCCTAATCACCACGAAAATCTCTTAGTAAAATTAAGTTTGGAGATAAGAATCTCAGGATACTTAAAGAGGGGTTATTAGCTTGATTCTAAATCTTATTAGAGATTGATTGACTAGCTCATTTCTCTCTAATCTTGTTTAGAGTTTGGTGAACACTCGGAGCCAATTCCGTGGACAACTCAACGTGCAACGCGACACAGGATCATCAAAAAGGTTTTAGAGAACCTTTAGGTATGATTCTAACTTTGTGATTTATTTTAATATATGTAGGATTGCATGTTATTAGAATAATCACAAAACTATGTACATAAAATTGCTGAAAATATGAAAATCGATCTTGTATGTTGTATTAAAATTTTAAAATATATACATACATAGGGACACGAAATCCTACAGGTATAAGGTAAACAATCGAACTAACAATGAACTACGTTCGACCGAAAATAACAAGAACTTTTTCTGGTTCTAAGAGTGACTCACCAGTCGACCGCTGGGGTCAAATGGTCTGATCGGTACCCTAAGACAAAATGGTGATTAAGTATGATTTATACATATTTGATTGTTGTATAATACGACAAAAATAACATGCAGATAAAATACTTACAACAGAGAAACGGTCAAACAAAAGGCAAATGTTGGTCGACCGAACCAAGGTTAAAGTGCACTTGCCAACCGGTCGAATAGACATTGTCGATCGCTCGTTTGTGTGCGGACAATTCTATACAGTTTGGTTTATCCTACGATTTTAAGTTGCTTATTCAAGTTGGATTGATATGAAATTTTGTATGAGACTTCTATATGTTTCCTAGAATCTATGTATGAAGTTTATTAAGAGTTAAATGATCAAGTTACATAGATTCCTAAAGACTCAAATAAAGATAAACTTACATGTCTTCAAATAGCTTGATTACATGTCTTGACTTCAATTTCAATTTTCCTTGAGTCTTGATCACTTGTTAAGATAAGAATACACACAATGCAAGTATATGTGCAATGCATGGAATGTGTTTGACTTAATTTGATTGTTATTTAGATTATGTTGATTAAATCATCAAAACTAACTAATATGATTAAGGTCAGATTGCCAACACATATTGCACCTTCCGGTCGACTATTAGGCAGTAGACTAACAACTTCAGTTTGTGTCTTTTATCAGTTATATTTCTCTAATAGATTTGTCTTTACCCTACGACTGTATACATTTTAAGGTCTATAAATAAATGTCCTAAACCTAATTTAGACACATCTCCTACACTACCAATTGCCCAGTCCTTTCGAGAAAGCTCTCTCCCACTTCAAAAGACGAAATCACTCACCAAAGTCTAAACTCCACACTTTTGATAATAAATCCCATGCAATCAAAGTGTGCTCGCTGGACTATGTTGTCACCACTATTCATTACTATTGTGAATAGGTAATTAGTGGATGTTACATTCTTGGCTTGTGGGAGAAAGATCCAAACTAGAAAAACTCGTTCACGAATTCACGTTGTAAAGACTTCATCTTGGGTCAGAATAAAGACCAGATTATTGGGGACGTGGGCAGAGCAACGCCAACATTTAAAGTCAAGGGGGACACAAATTGTATGACACTCATGAGAAAATTTATGGGGATAAAAACCTTGTGTGATATTTACCTAACTAGGTAAAATCCAAAATTCAGGAAGGGTAAAATCCAATTATTGTCTACTTGAAACCCTAAAATAGGGGGGGGGGGGGGGGGGGGGGGGGGGGGGGTCGACCCCCCTTGGTCTATTGCTAGTACCGCCATTGGATGTGAACAGGGCTTGCAGGAGATGGCTTGGACTCGATTGGGGTGCCGAACATCTTTAAAAATCGTCGCCTTTATTCATTTGCTTGTTTCTCTTTGTTCGCTCTATTTGTTATTTAATTTTTGTTGCATTACTTGTTGATTAGAGCATTTAGTCTCAGGTTCATTGATCCTACGATTTGTATGTTGTGATTTTAACGTTGCATTCTTCGCACCACTAAGAAGATTTCATATGAACTTTGCCTTGAGAACTTTGGAGGATTATGTTACATTAAATAGGTAAAAGACTGTTTTAGATTCATTTTTTCATGGGAAATTCCTTCTACAATCTTAGTAGGAAGGTGGAACACCAAGAGAAAAGGTTCGTAGATATAACTCGAAGAATGAAGTTTATTAGTGTTATTCTACTCCTTTCATATGGTTTAGATTTTTTGAGAACCAGATCCCAAGTGTTGGATTTAGGGGCCTTTAATCGATAGGGGGAGACTGAGTTATGTTAGAAATGGTTGCACTATCATCTTTGCTTGATGTTGTGGTTTTACAATCACAATATATAACATTTCAAGGATTTACAATCTCTATAGTATAAAATAGAATACGATTCTATTTGTCACTTATATTATAGATGGAGTAAACATCAACGCCCCTGTCTTTTAAATAAAATTTATATATATTGCGATTGAAATGTGTTGATTTTTTGCCCTTAATCTTATGTTTTGATGATTTAATCAACCGAATCCTAATTAGAGTAGCACACACTATGCATTGCATATATATTGTATTGTGCTAACCTCTACAGGTGATCAAGACTCAAGAAAGAAGGAAATGAAGTCAAGACATGTAATTAAAGCTAAATCGAAGACATGTAATCTTGATTTCTTTTGAGTCTTAGGAACAAAGTGTAATTGAGCATACTTGAGCTAAAATCAACTTAATCACACACTAGGTTCCCTATAGAAGTCACACACGAAATTTCACATTATTTGGACTTCAATAGATCACCCAAACTTAGATCGGAAAACACTAAATCTGAACCCTAACTGTCTGCCCACATTCGGTCGACCGCAACATGCCGTTCGGTCGACCGGATGATCAAGTTATCCAGTTTGTGTTTCCCTGTCTAGTTTCGGTCGACCGCACCATATCTTTCGGTCGACCGTTTGAACTTACTGTTCCGACCGTTATTCTTGTCGTATATGCCCAACGATCGTATTCGTATTAAAACTATATACACCTCCATATACTTAACCAAACGGTCGAACCATGTGCCAAGTTCGGTCGACCGTTTAACCGTGTCAAGAATTCCCTGCTATCGGTCGTTACGATTTCGTTCGACCGATCCAATTTTCCCTCTACCGAAACGCTTATTCGGTCGTCCGGTAACCCTGTTCGGTCGACCGTGTTCTTAATAGACTTAAGTGTTCGGTCGATCTATTCATATTTCGGTCGATCGTATCCCTATCGAACCCAAGCGTTCGGTCGACCGTTGCACCTTTTCGGTCGACCGTTTCTGGACAGATTTGCAGCCCGAATTTTCTGCTTTGTGTATCTTGCACAAAACCCAATCAAATCTATCCCCAACGGCTAGAATACCTTAGGAGCTTATAAATAGAGGATCAAGACTTGTTGTTAACACAACTCTCCAACTCCAATTGTCCCAATACATTAGAGAGAAACCTCAATCCTCAAAGCTCCCAATTCTACACTCCATAAGCCTAAACTTCACACATTTGATCATATACTCATCCTACTCAAAGTGTGCTCAATTAGAGAGTGAATCCCACTCAAGGTTACATTTGTTGTAAAGAGAGCAAGGGTCTTGGTGAAAGCCCAAGACAAGAAGCAAGGATTTCGGTGAAAGCCCGAAGTGTTCCTCTCGGATTGTGAGAGGTGGTGTTGTTCGCGAGCTTGAAGACTTGTAAAAGGCGTTGCTCCCGGCCCGGAACGGGGAGGCATAGTGAAGACGCAAGAGGGGCTCGAACGGAGATTCGAGAGGGGCTTGCATTACTTTCTACTTGTGTTTGATTTAGTTTAATTTCCGCTGCATTTCTTTGATCGATCAACCAAGTAGTTAATTAGGGTTCAATAGGTAATTAGATTAAAAGTGATTAGTGGACCCATAACCCACACAATCCTACAAAATGTTCACTGCAGTTCTTTTTTATCCAGGATTTTGACCGTAATTTTTGTTTAATTAAAGAAAAAACGGTTCAACTCTGTCTGACCAAACCGAAAAAATCGATCGGTTCGCACCGGTTCAAGTGAGAGATTGAAGTTGAGTTTAAACTATATGACATGTTTGAGTAATTTGAAATGTTATGTTGCAATATAATTGTAACATCCATAAACAACGGAAATTTAAAAATTATCATCAAGATAACAAAGACTAATAATCAAAAGACGGGACTGTTACTTCTCATAAAACATATAAGCGGTGCACCAGATTACATCAGAGTTTGTCAAAAGTTACATGATTACATCATATAAAACAAAAGAGATACAAGTAATCATGTCGACCTCAGTGGTCCGAACGAGAGGATCCGATCTCAAAATGCGTGTGCCCGTTGATCACCACCCAATTGGACCTACTGCGGTCCTGAAATAAAACATGCAACAACAATGCCTGAGTTTCCATAAGGAAACCCTGTATGCCAAGCTCAGTTATATGCATGCAGTAGTAGTACAAATGAACTTATCAGAGTAGCATGTCATGTCATCAACAGTAAGGAAAACAGTTCCCCCGAAGGGTAACACAGGACATCAGTCCGACAATCATCATTGAGTCTCCCAAAAAGACCTACCGTAGGCACATACGGTCTAGCGGAACAAGACGTGACACTCCCCACACACGGCTACACTAAACATGGGGTTCGGTAAGGAGCATCTGTCAGGTCCGCGCCATAAGAAACAGATTTGTAACTTCGTGGTCGAAACCACACCAACGGAGTCGTCGCTCGGTCGGTCCATCAATCATCATCTCAGTAGGTGCCCATCTGAGGAAAACATAGTCGGAACAGCATCGGCCCATCAATCATCATCGCCGGAACAACATCGGCGACATCACCAACACAACATCGGTGGTCCAACAATACGTCCGATACAGCATCGGACGGGTCCAGACCGAAGTCTGCCAGGTCATCAGGCTCCACGAGCCACAAACACCAACTGCGCAGCTATAAAAGCAGGGCAGCGACCTCCGTAGCCATCCAGGCCGGTAGTCACCTCACCCAACGACGGTTGCGTGCTCGCACAACATCATACATTGGGATCCACGATCCCTCAGGCCTGCTACTCTACAATGAGTCCATCAATCTATCACAACATGTCACGATCCATACACGGAGGTGACGCGTCCCGAACACCCACACTCTTCCACACGGCGGTCCTTGGGCAGGCACGCGTAACGCGCCCACCGTCACCTCCCGGCTCACGCACAAGGCGAGGACACAGGTTTCTGTGGACAGAGTTGGCGTCCTAAAAGAACCGGGAATTCAGTTCTGTGCACAAACGGTCGACCGAAAGAGGCAACCCGATCTACCGCTTCCTCAAGGGAATCGGTCGACCGAAAGTCTGCAACGGTCGAACTCTCTGCGCAAAACCTAAGTCCCAATGGTCGAACAAAGATCTAAAACCGGTCGACCGATACGAGGTCAAAATCCGGAGTCTGGTCAACATCAATTCAATACATACATATTAAGCATTTCAGTAACCCTACAATTCAACAAAATTAATCATACATATTAAGCATTCAAAAAAAACACCAAGGAGTTTGAATTTTGTGGACGGGACTGGGCACTGAAGGAGGGGTGTACTGGTGGAGTATGGGCTGAGGAGGTACGAGTGGAGTCGGGACTGAGGAGTGAGGAAGTGGGGTGGAGTAGGAACAGAGGAGTGAGGAGGTGGGGGTGGAGTTGGGACGGAGGAGTGAGGAGGCGGGGGTGGAGTTAGGACCTAAGAATGAAGAGACAGGAGTGAAGTCGAGACCAAGGAGGTGAGGGTGGAGTCAGGAGTCAGGATTGGAGGAGGCGGAGGTGGAGTCCAAATCCTAACTCCAAACTGGACACAATTGGGAAAATGAAAATAGAAAAATTTATGATTTTGTAATTTTTGTTTAATTAAAGAAAAAATGTTTCAAGTCTGTTTGACCAAACCAAAAAAATCAATCGGTTCGATCAGTTTTTTCAGTTCGCACCGGTTCAGGTGAGAGACTGATTTTTCCCATGAACTGACCAGTTTACCTCTAGTTCTCGGTCCGACTGTCAATTCTGTCCATTTATTAAAACAGAGATTTCAATTCGTTGTTTCTTTTTCCAGTGCTGAAAGTCAATCCGTTTATCTAACTTAAAATTGCAACCTACATAAATGGAATAAGCACGATACAAGATGTTACACATTTCACTACGACCACCATGCCATGGACGAATTGTTGAACTCATAAGTAAGAACATCCTGAACTAGTTTGAACTCCAATAAGATCGAACATGCCACATTGACTTCGTCGGAGGAGGATGAGTTTAGCTAATGTTTCATTTACCTCCACCCACCACCGCAAAGTCGGGTCGGGTCGGGTCGGGTCGAGTGAGTTCTCAATTCTCATTGCCTAAAAAAGCATTCCTTCCACATGGTGAAGTTTCAATTAGTGTGTGAACAACAAAACAAATATCACTTTCCCTTTTGCTGGGTTCCATCCCCCGACGACGCCCTGACCACCAACCTCGCCGCTCACTGGCGTCCCACGCCGGGGACGTACTTTCCTCCCCGTCACCATCGACGCTCTCGTTCTTCTCCTTCCATCCCTTCTCTACTTCCGTCTCTACAGCCTCAAATTTCCCTTCGGAGGTAATTTCGTCCCCTTCCGCTTCGTCTCATCTCATTTTGCAGAACTTGTTTTTTGTACTAATTTATCAAGGAATTCGTGTTTGTGCATTGATTTGCTCAACGCCTAGTTGAAGTTGTTATCGAGTAATTCAGATCTATTGTTGCCTTTACGAATTTCACGTGGTTACGTCGTGAGCTCCTTCGATGAGGTCGGGGTCGTTCACTAATCGTTAGTCCGCTTACCGATGTTTTGTGGAATAGAGGGAACTCAAATTTCACCACATTCAAGACATCTGAAGTGCCTCAATCCTCTAAGACCAACAGATAACCAAAAACGCCCATTACTATTGAGTACTAAGAGGTCTCTCAACGGGAGCACAAGTTGGAGGGTTTTCTCAATATAACTAACTCGGTTCAAAACAATAGAATTCCAACTAAATCACGAAGAGAAGAAAATGAGAAGAAGAAAGGTGAAGAGAAAGTTATACCCACCGATAAAAAAAATTAAGTCCCCAATGAACAAAAGTAACCTTCCAGTAGCAGCTATTGATTATAGCTACATGGCTGAATTTAAGGCAAACTCCCTGGATCACCCGGCTCTATGCGCCAATTGTAACGATCTGCTGGCAGTCAAATTTTGAGCTATTGGATATTCCAACTAAAGAGGGAAGAGGGCCATTTAAATTAACGTGTTGGAGGGACCAAGAGATTTGTTATATACTCCAAGAGCCTAATAAAACCGTAGTGCCCTGAAGCCCTACAAATCTATTTCGTGTGGGAGTTGTGGATTTATGTTTATGTCAGAAACCAAAGAGTGAGTGGAGCAACATGTAGACAACAAAAACAACAAAATCTTTAATCCCAAACTAGATGGGGCAGTCTTAAAATGAAGCTCACCAAGAATCACGGTTAAGTGACATGCAGTTCATTCTGAAAAAAATGGCTTCAATCCCCAACAATAAAACAACCTAACTAGCTATCAACCTCTAATAAAATAAAAGCAACAACAACAAAGAGAATTCAATATTCAAGTTGTCAGTCTTTTGGATCCACTAATCACATTTGAGGGATAGAGATACCCCTTAGGGGATATTACATTGATTTAATGTGATGCAAGTGACATTTGAGGTGGCAAGGTGCCCCCGAATGGCAATTGCCTCCTCAGGGGAAGTGCATCAAGAAGCTCATTGTGCTTACCGCTCACCCAGGATGAACTATGAGGTGACAAGGCTAGTTGCTCCAATAACTAATTAACCATGGATCTTATAAACTCACATGTTACTCCTGTATCTGGTGCAAAGTGCCAGTGTAAATTGACGTTTTTTGTTTCATAATTCTAATTGACACATTATGTTATTTTTTACATAGTTGTGTTTTTATAACATTTGTTCCATTATAACTACTAACAAAGTCATTCCCATCTTCATTGCAGGTATATGATTGTTCAGAGTTCAATCGTGGGAAAGGAGCTTTATGGCCTAATGGTTGGATGCATTTCCTGAAGTTCTGACTTGATGAGTCCGCTATTTCGAAATTCAGAGAATTCCTGTATCGGTTGACAAAGCTAAACAGCTCCCATGCTTCAAAAACAGGGCAGTGTGTATGATGGATTTACCATCTTCAACAATTGACTTTCTGACGGTCCTTGTTTTACATAATGGTCACACTGCCATTGCTTAATTATGGGATTATCCATTGGTGCCTTCTGTCGGGGCATCTCCTTATTTTTCTACAGCTTGTGCTATCCAGTATTTTTCAATGTCATGCCATTAGTGGTCATGAATCACAAGCTATATCTGAGGGCCATCTTGAACTGTTTTTTAAAGAGAGCCCTAAAAGGATTCCATTTTGCTATGATGAAGAGTATTCTCTACGTTATGTGAAGAAAACAATATCATGCTATGATTTGAAAGGTGTTGGTTCATTAAATTCAACCTGCACATTGAACTCAGATTTACAGCTGGATGGTGATCTATGCATTACTGGAACAGGAAATCTCGAGCTTTCATCACATGTTTCAATTCGGTGTCCAACTAAAGGATGCTCTATAATAGTTAATATAACTGGAATTCTCAAAGTCTCTGAATATGCCACTATTGTTGCTGGTTCTGTAACTTTTGAGGCTGAAAGTATTACTCTAGAACATTATTCATCTATAAATACATCATCTTTAGGTGGGCCACCACCTGCCCAGACAAGTGGCACACCATCTACCTTAGATGGATCTGGTGGAGGACATGGGGGTCGTGGTGCATCCTGTTTGAAAAAGAACAAAACTAATTGGGGTGGGGATGTCTATGCATGGTCCACTTTGTCTTCTCCATGGAGTTATGGGAGTAAAGGGGGTAGTACGTCCTCTAATGAACAATATGGAGGTGATGGAGGAGGTCGAGTAATGCTAAAGGCAAACAATACCCTTTCCCTTGATGGTTATGTTACTGCAGAAGGTGGTGATGGAAGTCTTAAAGGAGGAGGTGGATCAGGGGGTAGCATCGTAATTCATGCTCTGAAGCTGTAAGTCCTTGCAGTTGTGCTTTTCCATCATCATTTTTTTATAATGCTAGTAAATAACATGAGCAACGTAGTAATGCACTTAATATCTTTTTTCATAACCAATCATATTTTGAGAAAACCATTGTAGCTTTAATTGGGAAATTCAACACAAAATATATGTGCTATGAGTACAGCATGTATATTATTCTTGCAATCCAATAAACTTTAAAATATTTGCAATTTCGTGTTTAAGATATATGCACTTCAATAGAAAAGGTAAAAAAACAACAACTAATGTTTCTTTGAGCATATTTCCTCAAATATAAATTTAAGACCTGAAATATGTCAATGCAAAGTAGTTGGCTATTCTAACCTCTTTTATAAGGGAAACAAACATAGTGTTCCTCGTTATGTTGGTTGAGTGGAATCTAGTGCAACTTGATGAAATTTTCTCTATAAGAACAGAAGTAGTGCCCATTATTGTTTGTGCTTTTATTGGCGTTTCTTATTTATATTCCTTTCGATAGTATGTAATCCATTTTGAGACCATTTCAAATTTCTGAATAGATTCTTAAGAAGTTTAATCACACAATTAATTCACATCATCACAAAATTATATTTTCCACATTCTGCTTGATTTCAAGAAAGCTGTATTGTACTCTATCTAAGAGTTATACTGATGTTATATAATTGACTTTAAAGAAAAGGTGAGGGCATGATCAGTGCTGCTGGTGGGAGTGGATGGGGTGGTGGTGGTGGTGGAAGGATATCACTGGATTGCTATAGCATACAAGATGTGCTCGTTAGCGCACATGGTTCGTATTGCTCCCATTCATTTTGGATTTTGTACACAGTTATATGAATGATAATTTCTTCATTGTTTTTTTGTTTGGGTGGTAAAAATTACGGTGAAGAGATTTCACTTTGTTTTCTGAGTGAAGCTAATATGTTTAAGATGATATGCTGTAAATTTACCTAGTAGAAACTGTACCTTTGCGATATGGTGGAGCACTTGACTTTGAAACTTTTATTTTAGGTGCAAAAATGCAATCAAAGAAAGTTATCCAATCAGCTAAAAGCCCTTAACTATGAATATGATTCTTTATTTATTCAAATGCGTTTATGCAATTAGCAATGTCACTATGATTTTTGCCCTCTGCTTCAGGAGGGAAGAGTTTTGGGTGCCCTGCAAATGCTGGTGCAGCTGGTACAACCTTTGATAGGTCATTGAGGAGTCTCAAAGTCAGCAATGATAACTTTAGCACAGAAACAGAAACGCCTCTTCTGGATTTTCCAACCATGATGCTTTGGTCAAATGTTTTTGTGGAGAGCGGTGCGAAAGTATTGGTTCCTTTACTCTGGACGAGAGTGCAGGTTACATTCCACTTTGTTGCCTTTTCTGCAGTGCAATCTTAAACGTATTTTTCACTCAATAGTCAATATTGCTGCAACTGGATTGGGCTCACTTTCTCTGTTAACTTTCTATGTCAACATAAAAGCTTAAATAACTATAAAGTAATGTCTAGCATGGTGGAATTTTTGGATAGCCTTTGGAAATCTGTCTTGCCATTGCAAGTTGATTTTAGCTAGAAAATCACGTAATATGCTTAGTTGCTTACAGTGCTTTCACTGTCCTTTTCATTTGTTGACATTAACACCACAGCCTCAAAAGAGGCTCCCACCATCAGTGGGGCGGGGGTCAAACACAATGATAAAGAGGTCATTCTAATTTATTCGTGATTTGAAACACAAACAACCATTTGCAATTTCACAATAAAAGAAATGTAAACAATTTAATAGCCATTTCAACTCCGATAAAAAAAAGCCATTTCAACTTATTCAATTATGATCCAAAAGCCAAAACCTACTCTAGTCTTTGGCTTTAATGGAGATAGGTCATATTCACCTTCCTCTTCAATAGTCAATAGAAAATGACTGGTGATCAATTGGTGAAGTTCATTTTTTGTTCAAGGAGTGGGTTTAAGTTTATGAAGTTGAGAAGGTGGAATTTGGTCCTCTATGTTATTTTCTTAAAGTTATGCTTTGAGGATGGGAATCATTGCGATGGCGAGGAGCTGATGACTTTCAGAAGACTTGCCTGTCATCAACTTGGAAACACCAAGGGAATACTAGGGAGGAGCAAGATGCATGCCCTTTTATTTTCTCCATTTTTGGCCATTTATTTTCTGCATTCAATCATATGATGGTATCAATGTAAAATATATTGCTAATTGCTGTCTATTTCATATTAACTAACAATTAATAGATTTAATAATTGATTAATATTATCCATATATAAAGCCTCTTATGTATGCATGAAGCATGTAATGATGCTTTTGTTGTTACCAAAACCATCATTCTTCTCAATATCGAATAATACAGGTTCATTTCAATAACATGTTTTACACTTGTAGGTTGGTTATTCAAATTTGATTTGCCAAAGTGAGTGGTGGCACTTCCTTGTTTATGGAATTTGATTTATTTTTCTTGTTTAGTTTACGTAGGTACGTGAATTTTTTGGGTATATTTATATAATTCTCTGTACCTTTCAGGTAAGAGGACAGATCAGATTGCTCAGTGGGGGGCAGATAAGCTTTGGGTTATCTGATTTGCCTGTTTCAGAATTTGAGATGGTTGCTGAAGAACTTCTGATGAGCAATTCTATCATCAAGGCATGCGATACAAATTCATATTTCTGAACAGCTTGGAATGTACTATCTCTAGATATAAATTCAAGAGGTGACAATAATCAGTGATGAGTTTCTGCTTTAGCCAATGCTACCTCTTGAATCTGTTGCCAAACTAAGTGAAGGACAATGGCTTTAAGAGGAGGTTAAAATTTTGCAATAAGATTAGTAACATGCTTTACTGCATATATAAGTTCAGGTTCTTACTCAGGCATTTTCGTCTTTGATAAGATATAGGGTATGCTGGGGGTTAAATTGTCCATTCTTTTATTTAGTGTATATAGATTTAGTGAATGGAGTTAAACTTGTTAGTTATATGGAAATAATCAATACATAATGGTGATATGGGAATGGCTTTTGGAAGATCAGGGTAACTTTTATGTGATCAAGATTTTAAATGAAGTTGAAATTTATGTTGCACTAGGCAACTGATATCCATTCGAGAGCCTCGTAAGAAGGTGCATGGTGGAGTGAAAGTGCTACCTTGTGAATTCACACCTGAGATGAGTTACCAAGAAGTTCTGAATAGAAGACCTAACGGTACTAGTAGCAAGAGATGTAAAGTAATTGTGGCAATGTGGTGTTACAGTTGTAAGTCCAAAAAATGTGCCTGCTGTCTGCTGAATGCCCTTTTCTCCCCGTTGCACAAATATTTGTCATGGCAATGATAATCCCACAGCCTTGGCTTGTATATTTCACCCATATTTTTTCTGTACTTTTCTCCCCTTTGCACAAATATTTATGGTGATAATGAGAATCATTTGATTAACACGGCCTTGGCTTGAATATTTCACCCATATTTTGTCCATTGTTGCCTCCGGTCTTTTATGTTGCTCATACTTGACCCTCTTTTTATTTACGCCATTCTTAGATTTAAGCTTGTTTTCCTCTTCCAATTCTCCCACTTTAGTCAGACCTCTTTCTGTTATAGTATAATATACATCACACTTTTCTGCCTTTCAGAACATTCATTTTTTAAAAACTTTTTTGGTTCTAGGTCTATGGTGCTTTCAGAATGTATGTAAAAATGTTGCTCATGTGGGATTCTAAGATTGAAATTGATGGTGGTAAAGATAAAGATGTTGGGACCTCTTTGCTCGAAGTTCGAAATCTAGTTGTTCTCAGGGTATGTTAAATGCTGGTTGTTGGCTGTTTACTTTGATTTTTTGTTGTTGCACAAGTGTGTTTTCGTTCTTAATCCTATGCCAAATTTATATGTAATTGTTGTTTCTCTGGCAGCACAATTCTGTCATTTGTTCCAATGGAGAATTGGGAGTTTTTGGTCAAGGACTACTAACATTATCTGGACATGGTGATGCAATCAGAGCCCAGAGAGTTTTCTTGTCCCTATTCTACAGTATTGCTGTAAGATACTAGATATATTTCATCTTATCCTGTTATTTTCTATATTTCTGATATACATATCTTTCAAGGTTTCTGTGATTTGCTAAATTTCTGAAGTACATATTTTATCTTTCAAGGTTTATGAGATGTCGAATATCAAATGCCTTAATTTTGGCTTCTTATTAATATAGTTTCCTTACTGATCAAAAAAATAAAATCAAATGCATTACTATAAAACAATTGTAAGATTTAAGACCAAAATTTCATTGGGCTGATATTGCAAAGCCACCTTTCAGGTTGAAGAACACATAGCTTGTCTTTATACCAGATGTACCAAAGCAAACACTTTACATAAATTCAACTATTCTAAAAGGCTATACACCTATATCGAAGTGTACTTCCGAGAGTTTAGAACAGAAAGGCTTATATTTATCTTTTTTATTGACTCCACATATATTTCTTTCTGGTTGCTCTTATTTTACCAGGTCTTATTTCTTTTTGTAGTGTATTACACACAAGACTCAGGTTATCTATATGCCATTCTTTCTGTTTCCTCTTCGTGTGAATGATGGAACCCCATTTTTCCTATAGCAATTACTACAGAATAATAGCTTCAATTTTACAGACTAATGAAAGTGGCGTGGTGATCTAAATCTACAAAATAGTTCATGATATTCTTTTTTGGTGCTAAGTGACAAAGACGTTAACATAGTTGCAATTTTTTCATGAGATATCCTCATTTCGCAATGTTATATTGCGATCATAAATAGTTTTCTCTCCTGTAAGGTTAATACTGTTTGTGACCATCGTAACTAGATCATGGTTGGTATACTCACAAGAACTGTGATACATGGCATGTATTTACCAACATAGAAACACATTTTTCCTTATTCATTTAGTAACCTAATTTCTTCTTGTACATTTTTATGATTGCATAGGTAGGACCTGGGGCCTTACTTCAAGCCCCACTAGACAGTGAAAAGGAAAGCACTTTGTAAGTCTTCATCTGGCAGTGCCTGTAATTTTTGTCCTTTTCAGGCTGCATCATACAAATTGCATGCTTAAGCTGAAAACTATGGGATGTATGCTTCTCCCAGGGCAACTCGATCTCGCTGTGATAGTCAAACATGTCCACTGGAGATAATAGAGCCTCCAGACGACTGTCATGTTAACAGTACAATGTCATTTACATTACATGTAAGTTTGCTTGTCTGTGGTTGCACTAGCATTTGTAATTATTTGTTCTGCCAAAATTTTCTTTCCCTGATTGGATATATTTGTTTCTTTGCATGCTGAAATGTGTATTTAACTTTTGAAATTATATCTTGCTTCTTTTTTAGAGCAAGTGGTACTTTTCGTTAAGTTAAAATTAGACATTACAATAGCATTATTGAATGTCTGCGCTTGCTTTTCCAGTGTTTGTATTTCCTCAAGTTTTTCACGTTCTAGGAGCTTGCCAAGTGGATCATTTCCCGATTTGCGAACATACCTTTCGAGATGTTTTTCAATTGAAATGGGTACACTCTAGAAATGTATTTGAAGCTATTAACTATAATGCTACTTAATTTTGTTTTGCATATTCATTAAATGTTAAGATGCGCAATAGTAGACTAGAAAAAAGATATTTAAGATGTGTTATAAGATATTCTGATAAATTTCTTCTGTTTATCGTTAACTCCTAACATTTAAGAAAGTAATGGGACCTCCAACGTTTTACTCATACTTGAGATTGGATATTAACTTCAGTCTACAGAGATGCTTTTCTCCTATTTTGCTCACTAAAGTTTTAGAGAAGCAAGAGCCATGGTTTTTCAAATCCAATGATTGGATGCTGCTAATTTTTATATTTAGAATGAGAGAGGGAAAAAGTCACTAGTGCTATGCCCCACTAACAGACACAGGCTGGGGATATAAATCGAAAGAAATTCTGCAAAAAAGTTTTAATTGTTTAGCTTTCTAACTGAAAACAACTAACTCACATTTTTCTGTTTGTTTTAGGAAGTTTCTAGTTAAAGTCCTAGAGCTTGTAAACAAAATTTATCAATTAATTAGAAAAAATAATTCTATGTTTAAATTTATGATATTCTAAGTTGATCATGCTGATTAGTCATCAAAAGCTTGTATTTAAATACAATCAATTTGTTCTTTGGTTGATCTAATATTTTAGTTCCTCAGATCTGTCGTGTTGAAGATCTTATCATTAATGGTTCTATAAGAGCAAGTGTTCTTCGTATTCACAGAGCAAGGACCGTCGTTATCAACTATATGGGCATGTTAAGTGCATCTGAATTAGGTGATATATCCTGATACCTATATGCAATTTTATTTTTTTGATCGGTTATGTCTGAAACAATCTCATTGACAATTTTAATTCTTATTCTGGTTCAACTTATACTTCTCTTTTCTCCCATAAATGTCATGTTGAATCTTGGATAACTTTTATAGGTTGTAAAGATGGAATGGGTAAGGGAAATTTTTTAAGCCATGGAGCTGGAGGTGGTGCTGGACATGGAGGAAAAGGGGGGGCTGGATTCTTCAATGGGACGTTTATCGCAGGGGGTGCAAAGTATGGTGATGCTGATCTTCCTTGTGAATTGGGTAGTGGAAGTGGAGGCTCAAATGATTTGCTTGAACATGCTTCTGGTGGAGGATTGATTGGTAATGTCTCTGCACAAACAAAATTTACAAGTTGATGTGAAAATGAGTAGGGTCTCATATTGTCAAATCTATCCTCCTTTGTTTTTCAACCTGGAGTTGTAAAGGATCTCCATGTGTTTGCAAAGACCTGCAACCCTAAAGCAAATATATGTCAAAAAATCCGTGCAAGCCTATAGTTGTGATGGTTGTAAACCTCAAATTTTACTTATATTTTTGGAAGCCAAGTCACACACTTCTTTTGATTTAGAACTTACTTTTTAGCTCAATTTATTTGCTGATCGACAACCAAGGTATCTTGTTTACTATCATTTTCTGAATTTTAATATCTTTAGCTCAATGGCTAATAGGAACCAATTGAGATGATTTTTTACCATCACCTCATTACATGGATATACATACCTAGATCCCTCAATTTCACGTAAAACCCCCCCTAATGTGGTTAATTGGTTATACATCCCAGTGCCATGACCACTCGTGACACTCCCTACATCTATATTGAGACAGTTGTACTATCCAGATGAACTGATTTACACTAGCCATAATTGCGAAAATTTTCATATAAGTTATGCTTTGTTTCTTTTGTCGCCACATCTGAGAGTTAAATTGTGTTTATATAATATATTTCTTGATGTAATGTTTAATCAAGGCTAATAAGTGTTATTTTTTCTTCAGTCATAGGTTCCACTAAGTGGCCATTGTCGAAATTAGAAATTTATGGATCATTACGTGCTGATGGTGAAACCCATGGAAAATCAAAAAGAAACTATAATGGCACATTGGTGGGTGGGCTTGGAGGTGGTTCTGGAGGGACCCTTCTCCTATTCCTTCAAGCACTGGTTATAGGGAATAATTCTTCTTTGTCCATAGATGGTGGAGATGGTGGCCCTATTGGAGGAGGAGGTGGTGGTGGTGGTAGAGTTCATTTTGATTGGTCAAATATTGCCATGGGGGATGAGTATGTACAACTTGCCACTTTAAATGGAACAATTGATGCCAGGTATGCCATCCATCTTCAACTGAACCTTAGAATTTGAAGTCATTAGTGCCCTCCTAATATCATCTTAATTTCTCTAAATTACTTGGTCACTCAAACTGTATCTTTTGATGTTATCACGATGATATGTCTTATAATCTTATCCCGTGTTGTTTTTTATACATTATTTGCAAAATTGCATGTCAACTTTTGATTTTTATTTTTTCTTGGTTTGTTTCTATTGCTGTTAATACTGACACCTTACTTCCTAGTCGTTAGCTCTCAAGGATTTTTTTATCGCTAAAAGTAATTGGACTAAAAAGAAAAGAATGTACAAAAAAGGGATAAATCAGCACATCCTGCCTAAACTGTAGGTTTCTTCTCCAAATTGTAGACCAAATTCTTGGAGTAGAAATGCATTTGTTTCTGAAGACTTCTGGGATTACCAAACTGTCCACCATAAAGCATGTGGGAACAGCAGCCAAACTTCTTTGCCAAACTCTACTTGAGCAGCCATTTTCCACCGCTCCAAGAAATTGTGTGGTGTACCCTCGTCTACGTTCTCATTGGTACCAAATAAAGCGGCAAATGTGCCACAATGTCTCTCATCACTTGACACCACAGAAACAAGTGAAATTATTTAAAAGTCGTCCTAGTCGGCCCAGTAGTCAGTAGTCAGTTTTACAATGACTAGCCAACCAATTTGACTAGTTAACCCAACTAATCCAGATTAGTTTATTTTGAGCCTTGGACCAACTAGCATACAACTAGTCGACTTTAAAGAGCTCGGCTATTTCTTGTTGGACATTTTCATCTCATATTCCTGGTTTTGATGATCACTACCATTTCTCACATGTTTCGGTTCGGCATGTTCTTCTTGATCTTGAGATTCTTTACGTATTAAATGTAGTGGTGGAAAAGGGAGAGATGGTGGATATAATGGGGAGCCAGGGACAATTACAGGGAAAGCATGTCCAGAAGGACTTTTTGGTACTTTCTGCAATGTAAGTATTGATGAATATTGGGCCATGTGAGTTATTGTTCTTCGTTTTGTTTTTCTTAGCAACAGCAGCCTGCATTTCTCCTTTCTCCTTGTAAATATAATGTAAAGTGGCATTCTCCTTGTCAAGTTATTTTTCCTTTAAAACATTAACTACTATTATATTGCACTTATCATGGCAAGTTGGCAACAAAGGTTTGTATTTTCTTAAAGACAGTTACTGAAAGAAACATACAATCATTCTAAAGAATTGATAGTTTTGGTAGTTATATCATATGAATAGACAGTTTTAAAATGCTTCAATCTTATTGTAATTCTCTAGTTCATTTTGGTGGATAAGAATTTGGTAGTCAGACATTGTGTTTACTGTGTTAATTGTCTCAGTTGACAATTTCTATTGTTCTATATTTAGAGATGAGTTTGTGTTATGCACATTATGACCTGCTACTGATTTTGTTTATGTCTGTAGTCCCTGACCTTTTTACATCTCAAATGTTGAACTTAGCCTTGAAGTGCCTGCTTGAGATTTCATCTTATGAAATTCTTTGTTGGTACAAGAAGTACCTAAAAGCATTTGTTCATTACTATAATAGCAACTTATTTGACTCAGAAATTCTTTCTTTAGAGTGCTCTTATCATTAAATTGCATTTTCAGGAGTGTCCTTTGGGTACATTTAAAGATGTCGTTGGATCAGATCCGTCCTTATGCAATCAATGTTCGTCTAATTTTGTTCCAAATCGTGCCACTTTTATATACGTACGAGGTAATGTTCTTAAAAGGATTGAGTTCTGCAAGACCCTTTCCCCCCTCTCATATAAATCTTAGATTCAATAAAACTTCATTTTCTAACCTGATCCCATGTCACTTTAGTTCTTACCTGCCATGAATGAATCTGTATTTTATTCCATTTTGCAGGAGGTGCAACTCGGTCAGCTTGTCCTTACAAATGTTTATCTGATAAATATAAGTTGCCAAAATGTCAAACCCCTCTAGAGGAGTTGGTATATACTTTTGGAGGTCCATGGCTTTTTAGCCTTCTGTTGTCTTCTATTTTGATAATTTTAGCCTGTCTCTTGAGTGCATTAAGAGTCAAACTGCTGAGAAGTTATTCTTCTTATCAAGACACAGATTCCATGCGTTGTCATGGTCCAACTTCGTCCCCGCACCTCCTATCCTTAGCAGAGGTACCCCAACTGATACCCGTCCCTTGCAATTTATTTCAAGAGTGACCATTCATGAGTTTGTTTAATTGTTTTGTACTTTTCTACTTCTAGGTTCAAGGGACCAGTCGAGCCGAGGAGACACAAAGCCACGTTCATAGGATGTATTTTATGGGTCCAAATAACTTCAGGGAGCCATGGCATCTCCCTTATTCTCCACCAGCTGCAATTATTGGGATTGTGTAGGTTAAATTCTTCTCATAATATTTATGCATTATTTTCTTCATTTTCACTATTCAATGTCGCGGTTTGAACAAGCCAAGCTGAACCCATCCATCTCAGATCAACCTGGCCATTCTTTTAATGTGCCAATGGTAAGCTTTTTTTGCTTTTGTCAAGCTCAAGCTCAAGCTCAAGTCAAGTGCAACTCTATAGGCTTGAATTCAAAGTGGTGGGAGCTTGATCTTATATTTTATTGAATTGAGCCTTGCAAGCTCTCTTGGCTTTGTTCTGAATTAAAATGAAGCTAATCTTAAGTTGACCATGCTTTTTTTCATGGAATGGTTACCTAGAAGGATCCCATGCATATATGGGTAACACTACAAGTAAGTAAGTTTTAATATCAATATTCATATATGATCATAATATATAGTGCGCTATTGAGGCCACTCACCTGGTTGCCTTAGGCTACCGAGTCAAGCTAAGTGAGGATCGTCTCCTCAAACTCTATTGAGGCCTCTCCCTTTCAAAGAGGTTATAGCTTGTTAGTCATTTTGAGCGCCTTATTTCCTTGAAGACTCCATCACCTCTAGGGGCTCTTTTAAGATCCTATCAAATGAGTGTAGTAACACCTAGTAATTAGTCTCAAACACCTCTTATTTGTAGCAGATAACAAATTCATGTAACTTAAAATCGTGTTTTTTTGTTACTTTCAATTATTTTCTTGTTAAAATCATTTTTGAGTTAAGATTAGATGTTAGTTTACTTTTTTACTTTTGGCATCTCATTCCCTTTTTTAGCATTTAAGTATTTTAAACACACAACATTGAATTTAGAACTTCTTTATTAGAAAAAAGGTTGTTTTCATTTTTTTTAAATCATGCTTCAATTGGGCTAGCATCTCGCCTTTCGCCTCGATACTTGGGCTATTTTCAGGCTCATATCCATTCACCTCAATAGCTTAATGTATATCTATACAGCTATACTAGTAGACATTGCAGTATAATCATACACACACACACATATAATACATATATCTAGTAAACATTGTATTATAATCACATTATATCATATTCACATGTAATAACCAATTACTTAAGGAATTCCCAAGCATAACCCTTGCAAATAACCTCGAAATAAAGAAGTGAAATGTGTCCGTAAAGAAATATAATTTTCTTAGAAAGCCATACCAATTACAGTGTTTGTTGGTTTGAGAATCCAAATGTTAAAAAACCCCAGAGCGTTGAGCTGTAAGGTTCATCAATTTAACATAGTATTTTGGGTTTACAAACAAAGTAGTACTGTAGATACTGCAACGTAAAGTGTCAATATATGGTGAAAATGAGTCTAACTGTAAAGTAGTCTTGATCCTGTGACAAACAATAAAGACTTGCTTTGGAGGGCAGTCTAATTGGATTGCTCAGGAGTAATTCTATCTTCATGGAAATGAACTAGTCTATTTCAAAAGTTAATTTAGCATACATCTCAAGATAACGAGGAGATTATTTATGGCAACCTACTTAACACCTATTTTGGCCCCAAAAGGAATCAATCCGCATCTTCATGACTCCATAAGTGATAATCATCCTACTTTACTTGACCCAAAACGCAAAACATTATGCAAGATCTGCAGAGCACTATTTTTTACAAACGTCCGTAACGTTATTTATCTCTTTTTTGATGATTTTGGGTTATTGTTCTCTCACGTAAAGCCTAATATCATGCTCATCCACTATCATAGTAGCATTGTATCTTTGTCGCAATAGCCTTTGCTGAAGAAATAACATGCTGTTGACGTGCTTTGAAAGAAACTATACTAGCTATTTTGTGATCAATTTCTCATTGACGTGTAGTCAATTTTGATTTCTTCTGTTCATTGATTGTAAGCACGCCATAATGTCAGGTATGAAGATGCTTTCAATCGTTTCATAGACGAGATAAACTCAATTGCAGCCTATGAGTGGTGGGAAGGATCAATCCACATTATACTTGCAATACTTGCTTACCCTTGCTCCTGGTCTTGGAGACAATGGCGCCGCAAAGTGAAGGCACTCCGTCTTCAAGAATATGTGAAATCTGAATATGATCATGCATGTCTGCGATCATGCAGGTCACGAGCTCTTTACAAAGGAATGAAGGTCCTCTTAATTTACTGTACAATATTTGCTTCCGTACTCTATGTTTTATGTTTTGCCCCCCAATCTAGTTGATGTTAGTCAATCCATTAAAAAGGCTACTCAATAGCTTGGATTGTAAAGATAAAAAGAAGAGTTTTTCCCCAAATGGCGTGGTCCAATGATCACATGTTCACAGACAATTGGAAGACAAATGTTTCATCTTTTCTTATCACGTTTTTTTTACTTAGAAGTCCAGTAACTTGCTAATCAGAGTTCTATTACTATTGGTTCCTTACAGATCAACATAATTTCAAGTAATTTTGAATCTTGTACAGTGATGTCTTTCTCCATTACTTATCATGCCTTGCGGCTTATTTTTACGCACTGAAGCATAACTCTTCCAGGTTGGCTCAACTCCTGATTTGATGGTTGCTTATATTGACTTCTTTCTTGGTGGTGATGAAAAGCATCTCGATGTAGACTCCACAATTGCTCAAAGATTTCCATTGTGTATCATTTTTGGTGGCAATGGAAGTTACATGTCTCCCTATTATCTTCACAATGACACATTGTTGACAAATCTCATAAGTCAGGTAGTATATAGCAAGTATTCATTCTAGAAATGTTTGAGCATCTGATTACAATTTTCAGTTGTACATATGTTTGTATACGTGCCAACAAGGGTAAGGGATATTTTGTTTGTTCACAGCATGTACCAGGAATGATATGGAATAGATTTGTCTCTGACCTGAATTCTCAACTGAGGATTGTGAGTCAAGGAAGCATCCGCTCAGGACTACATTCTATTATTTCGTGGATGCACAGCGATGGAAATTCCCAACTTATGCAGAATGGTGTAAAGATAGAGTTAGGTTGGTTCCAAGCCACACCTTCAGGCTATTACCAACTAGGAATTCTAGTGAAAGTGATTCATCATTTTCCCCACATCCGGCACCGTTTAGACAATGCTGACTCTTCACGTGCAGAAAGATCAAGGTAGTGTGAATAGGTTGGGCTTTGTTTTCTTGCACTTTGCCATGCTAAAATTTGTTATTACCGTCAAAATCAACCTATTCCGTCTTAATTGATTTTTGTTTTCAGGAAAAAATCTATTCCTATCAGAAGTGTTAAGCATCTTCCACCAAATCAGCCATCTGTGAGCTCTTTAAATTCCTCTAAAAGAGTAACTGGGGGTGTAAGTGGAGGGATAATAAATCAAGAAACACTGCAATCACTAGGTTATAAAAGAGACTTTCTATTTCCTTTCTCACTTTTGCTTCGGAATGCTAGGCCAATTGGTCTTCAGGTATTAGTCATTAAGTTCTCTGCTGTATAAAATTCTATCTTGCAATTAAACAAGCAGTCTGATTATCCTTCATAATCTCTTTACAGGATACAGTTCAGCTAATTATTGCTGTCATGCTTCTGGGTGATTTGGTTGTCACTATTCTTATGATGTTTCAGCTATATTGGATCTCTCTTACTACTTTTCTTGTAGCATTGTTTATTCTGCCCTTATCTTTTATTTCACCTTTCCCTGCGGGACTATATGCTCTTCTAAGCAGGGGTCCAAGACGGTCTTCACTTGCCCGTATGTATGTATTGTGGAATATTACCTCTTTGTCGAACATAGTAAGTCTATAGGCACTTTTCATACTTACATTCGAGCAATTTCATCAAATTGTTTTCTTCTTCTTTAGTACTATGTAGCTCTGACTATATATATTAGAGGCGTGCATTTGCATTCATGTTGAACCCTTAGCTTTCTATATTAACTTCATAGGAACTATAGGGAGTAGGACCAGTTGGGGCTAACTCTCAGTTGGACAATCTTTAGTCTTGAATTGTTTAGGACAAGGTCAAGTAATGCCATAATGGGGTTTCATTTATGATTTCTTTGTAGGGCGTGTCCTCCCTTACCCAAGCAAAAGAAAGTTAGGGAGAGTGGCCTATGAACTATCTGGTTATTATGAACCAAATTTACTTAAACTTAATGTGCAACTGTTAAATTTCCAAAGTACCTTATATTAATTTATTTTTATTATTTTGTTTTCTGTGTGTGTGTGTGTGGGGGGGGGGGGGGGGGGGGGGGGGGGGGGCTTAGCTTAATGTTAACGTTGGGGAATTAGTGGTGCAGAAAGTGCAGCTTCGGAAATTGACAGAACAGAGTTTTCAAGTGGACAATGCCATCTGATGATGTTGGTCATAACTACAATCTTGTGTTTTATCTGCGTTACCTTCAATCAATGCACTCTATATTGTAGCTTTACTATACTTCTGGATATATCAAGTTTAATTTCCTAACGAACGGTGGTGTGGTGGTATTTTGGTGTCGGTAGTGCCATTCCGTTCACGTTTAAATGTGTCAGAAATAGATGTTGCTATGTTGTCTTCACATTCTATTTATAGGGTCATTAATTAATTGCTAAATACTCTTTTAATAAGTTGTAAGATGCAATAATTTAGTCGATTGAATTTAGGTGTAAAAATGTGATTGCAACTTATAGAAATTTGCTTTGCTGATGTTCTGGAAAGGAAATTTTTCTCTTACATTTAAATGTTGACTTTCACTATTATCTATTTTGTGCCACGGTGGAGTGTCGGGAGAATGAGTAGCCATTCATGCATCAGATTATTAGAATGATTAGCCATTTTCTAGCATTTCTATTCTATAAGTTTCTTGTTGAAGTCAACCGGTTCAGCTTTTAGTGATGCTAATTATAAAGGTATCACTTCTTTCCAATTTGAGATCCTTTTTTTTATTTTTTACAGATTGCAGCTTGTACATGTGGGATCTTAAGCTATGGATTTCCAACATATGGCCTGTCTCTCGAAGATGATACCTGGAACGTTTATAGGTGCGATATTTATGCTATTCAATATATATTTTATAATTTTTCTGTGGTGCATTCATTTATATGTTGTGTAGCATTCTCTTAGTTGACATGAAATAGAATAGATAGGTGGTTAAACATGTGAGGGGAGGCTGAGTCTAAGACATTCACCAGTACGATACAATGATCATTACATGAAAACAAGTGTATGAGATTCAATGTAATCGAAGACCTTGAATTCATTTTTAAATGGGTATGGATTGAGGGAAGCTTTCTTTGTACCAATTTTATTTTCCCTTTCATGAAAGAAATATGGAAGTGGATCCTGTAATTTCTAAATCATGTCTGACTGCATGGGTTAACATTTCCAAGATGCAACTTGCATGCTGAAAATTTCCAATTATACAGTTTTGTTATGCTACTAAACCTAAACATGATATATTTGACCTAAAATCGTGTCATCTTGATGCTGTACTCTAATTAAGAGTTCCTTGCCAATAGATGGGCAAATTCTCAAATACATTCATGGACACCTACCTGTACCTTAATCTCAAACATCTGACATGTGATCCTCTCTTTATTTAGAGCTCTTAAGGTGATGGTAGTGGGAAAGTGGCAAACCAGTGAAGATCTAATTTCGGCTCTAACAAGGGGGATAACAATAAAAATTTGTTTAAAAAAGTTAATAGCCTAAGATTACACTTTGATCGTTAAAAAATAAACCAAGGTTGAACTTGTTAGGTATGAAATTAAAAGGTTCTAAGAAAATCTGGGGGTTTCTTATACGTTATAAATTTTGAGGTAATTATAGGATATTACTGTAGTAAATCCTGTTTTTGTTTTCAATTATCATTTCGTAGTGATTAGTGATCAATTCGTGGAAAGTTTTATGTGTTTGATATTAATTCCTTTGGCTTAAATAAAATTGTGGCACAACAATTTTATACAGTAATACAATAAATGTTCAATTTGAAACATCTTTGTTCATAATATACTTTAGGAAATTACCACACACCTATTATGTAAAGCTCATAATTTGATCTGAATATGTCCTTGGTTGATTATAAATCTTCTTTACAAAGACACATTAATTTTACATCAAGCATGTAGCTTGTATTTGCATTTTTGCTTCACGGGCAACATCACATAAATGTGTTTTGGTTTTGGACGAAACACTTGATTTTTTTACCTTTTTTCAAAAATGAATGAGACTTTGACTACCACTATTGATGCTGACCTTTGTAGAAGTAGATCATTCAAACTCTTAATCGATAATGTTCCTTCTGCTAAGAGCTTCACTGTTATTTTGGATTGTTGACTTTCGTGGGTCAGTGCAATCTTTAGTGGATTTCTTAAGACGAAATGCTCAGTTCCTTCACAGGAGCCTTTACCTAGTGGACTTTGAATTTAGCCTACGGGATTGTCTTATTTTTTATCAACTACATACTTAGCTTTATTTTAATTGAAAGCATGTACTTAGGCATATCAGTTCAATTAATTCTTAAATGGCTGTGGGGGATTGAGCTCCCACCCTTCACCACCCAGCCTCATCCCTGAGTACTTTTGGCAATATTGTGAATCTGATGAGCATATTAAAATTGAAAATTTTGACCATTTTTAGATATGAAGAGCTCATTTTATTTCCACAATTTTCAGCGACTGACATTCACAACTATTTACTGGTTGTAGGGATGATAACGTGTGGTGGATCTTGCCAACTGTCCTTCTGATCATTAAGTTGTTCCAAGTACAGTTTGTGAATTGGCATATAGCGAATCTAGAGGTGCATGATTACCGTGCTTTGCCAGGGTCATGAGAAATTTTCAATTTCTAAAAATTGTCCTTCAGTCAGAATGGAGAGAGATGTATCTGTCAAAGCCAATGAAGGATGACATTGTAAATACGGGTTGTAGTTTTGTGCATCCATGTTTCCTTTTGGGTCTATATATTGTTTATCGGCTATTCTTAAGCTTGCTGAGTGGTGCAGGCCTTCATGGATTTAGTCAGCCTTTTCTTTGATCAATATTTTCTCAGGAGTTATTTGACATCATTAGATATCAGGGCCTGTTTGTACCGTTCTTTTAGAGAAGTGATGTTTGTGTTGCCAATTTGTTCATACACTTCTACCGTGTGTTTTGGCCTTTCAATGTCTGATTGTAATTAAATGTTTGGTATAGCTATAAATGTGCAGTTGATCAGATTGGGTACGTTTTAGACTTGGGAGTCTTACCGTATTGCTTTCCTACAATTATTTGCAACCCATGTTCTCCAAATATGAGAATTTAACATTTGAATCGTATCATTTAACTAGCTTTATTGTTCAGTAATCTGTATGCAGGCCTTTCTACTAAAACACGGCAACCACAGCGCTCTGCCGTGCTATGTTATGGACGTTGAGGTCTTAACTTTTCCAAATTACTTGCAATTTGATCTCAATCTCTCAGGTTGTACTTATTTTCTATTAGTGAACATTGCTTGTGAGTTGAGAGTTGAGACAATGAACCAAGTTGCATTTTGGTTACCTTCATTCTAATCTTAGTTTTCGCATGGTATCATGCTGGCATAGTTTCCTGTCAATCCGAAACGTAGGTTTTCAAACTAAACTTTTCGAACAATAGCAATTCATGTCTTTTGGTCTTTGGTTTCGTAGGCAGCTTGTGTTACTTGGATGCCTAATTTGAAACGTACGGTTTCAAATTAACTTTCCTAAACAGAATTAATTGGACAGGAATGACAAGAAAACATGTGCTTGATCCTTCTACGTCGGATTAGTATCTGACTTGAATGTCTTCCTTTAGAAGCACAGGGTATGAAACTAAAATGTACCTATAATAAAAGCATGTGGATTGAAATAGTAATGACACATGTGGGTGTAGTGCTTAATATTGTTTCATACTTCAGAGATGCCAACGTAGGCTAACGAACTTTCATACGACATCTTTTCTAAGAACGCAAGATGCTATTTATATATTAACCTAAAAAACTTCGCAAGGTGTAACTACCGATTGTATTTGCAGGATTTACATCTTGGTTTGGCATGACTTTATGTTAATCTAGTTAATGAATTTTGGGTGTAATCCATCAACGTGGGGGGCAATTGATATTGCCAGCTTTTGTTCT
Source organism: Triglochin maritima (assembly GCA_963682175.1). Classification (NCBI taxonomy): domain Eukaryota; kingdom Viridiplantae; phylum Streptophyta; class Magnoliopsida; order Alismatales; family Juncaginaceae; genus Triglochin; species Triglochin maritima. The sequence continues at coordinate 6,815,434 of OY821775.1, forward strand.
TTAAACCCTCTTAATTTTATGAATGTTCTTTTCTCTCTTTTTTTTATCTGGAATTCTTCGACACTTGTATCAGTTTGTGGTTCTAAACTAGGGACGGATAAACACCGAGTACTTGAGGTGTTTTTTTTTTGGGTATCCATTGGTAGTTGGATTTTAAGATCTAAGAGTATGATTTTACACCCTCAATTAGTTGCAATATATCCTAGGTGCATAATTTTACGAATGTTGAAATCGTTAAGATTTTCCTTGTATGAATGAAGAGTCAGAGACTCATAATCGTTTGTATTATTTACCCAAGACTAGCTTTCATGGAGGGACAACTTTATCTTGAAATTGCATTCCTGATGCTGACCGAAAAGCATCAACATCAATGTTACCCCAAGGGCCAAAGCCTCAAATGAAGCTCTTGCAAAAGGCATGCTCCGTAACTGAGAGACAGTTCTCGATTAATCCATGATACATGCTTATCAAAAACATAAATGCATTCCTGATACGTTAAAGCCCCTTCAAAGTTGAACAAGATACATGGTTTGTGTTGGGAGGGGATCTAAGATGCACTAACACGACACGGATTACACGCACCACGAAATATAAAATATTGACTGCGGAATAATAACTTCTGACCCTCTCACAATCTCAATGCAGCAAGTAAACACAAATAAGATGAAATAGCAAGCAATCACACAACACACCTGAAGCAAACCACGACACACGCGATTTTACAAGGTTCGGCAAGATGCCTACGTCCTTGGGGGGTCTCCTGCGGGTTTCCTTTCCTTGAAGCTCTTCTCCAACAAGAGAAGTCTCCGAGATTACAAACGATTGGAAGCAATATGTCTCACAAAGCACTCTAGATATCTCTTTAGCCTAATCTCTCTCAAGGAAATAAGTATTGTATGTTGTGTTACAAGATTAGGGCAAAAAACCTATTTATAATGGGCTAAAATCGTACAGAGAATAATTCAGATCGTCCATAACTGCCTGAAAATGGTCGATCGGAATTTCCCATTGGTCGACTGGATTTCAATTAGTTCGCGTAACTGCCACCATTCGGTCGACCGCTCTCCCCGAGCCGGTCGACCGTTCCACGCTGCTGAATAGCGCCTGAAGCTCCTGGACGTTTTCGGTCGACCGCGTGTCCAACACCGGTCGACCGATCTGCATGCTGTTGCAGCTCCTGTCGTTTTTCGGTTGACCGCGTGCCCAACACCGGTCGACCGGATCTCGATCGATCTTGAGCTCCAAATCTCCTGGCGTTATTCGGTCGACCGAATTCCCAGAATCGGTCGACCAATCCTTGATCTGTTCCGAGCCCCGTGGCTCCTGAAGTAATTCGGCCGATCGTGACTTAAGTTCCGGTCGACCGATTCTCCCAGAATTCTTGTATTAAGCAATTATAAACCAAATCCAACGGTTTGAATTTTGGAAGTGCTTTCGTATTATCAAAAACAAATCCTAACTTGTCATTGAACGAATAGACTATAATATCCTTCTACCGAACAGACTCATGCATGAAACTTGAGAATCCAAGCGGAAATTCTGGTGGTGGTGTGTGTGGGGTCGATGAAATAAACAAATTTAAGAATATGTGCGTATCATAAGGTCAGTGGTTGGGTTCGGTCATGTCAGACGTGCAAGTCCTCTTATAAACAGGAATGCTATCATTTTGTAGGGATACCATTACCTCTCCCATAAGCTGTGGATTCTAAACCTGGTTTGGATCCGATCCTGTCATCCTGGTGTGGGAGCCGCCAGCGTGCGTGGCTAATATGCCCGGTTGGATCCACTTGTTAGACCATGCCTTGTTGCCTTCCTTATAGATTAGTATTCTGTAATTTAATTAGAATATTTTAATCTACACTGACGTGGGCATGCAATGCCTTCAGTTATACGTAAATCATTGGACACACACACAACACGTCCCAATTAACAAAAATGAGGATGGGTACGGTTTTAGTAAACTTTTACATATGAAATTTAAGATAAGGAAGCACATCTTTGTAAGTAAGATATGTTTTTAGTGTGTGACACGTCAACATTTAGGAGCAGTAATTTATCATTAAGTGTCGTTACTTCAGTTGCTAGATTTTTAATCTTATAATAGTATGAATTACGATTGAATCGCAACATGTATTCTTCTTTGTTTGTGGAATGGAGGACAAAATGGTTCATCTAAAAGGAGTAAAAAAACTATCATGTATTGATGTATATATGATTACATTATATATGGTTCAACTATTATTTAAATTCCACAAAAGACATTGGCTATTCATTGGATTGGAGTAGCTACAATAATAGGCTGATTGTGATAGGCCTTCGGAAGGGAAAAAAAGACGTAAGAGAAGGAATTTATCTAAACACAAGAAAGCTCGTAGGACGGACTTTGTGTTGGAATTATTGTCGGGCTTTTTCTTCCTTTGATAGTGATAGACCAATAGGTGCAAAGGCGAAGAATGCTGCTAAGTTTAGGCGTCGGATTTGTTGAAGCCGAACACCCGTTTTTGTCCTTTGCTACCAAGTCCCAATGGAAGTTATCTTTCTTTTCAAAGATAAACTTATGACCCAATTGAGTAATACGTGGAAATATTGGTACAAAAGACAATCTACGAGATTTTCGAAGACATGGATCACCAATGTTACCAACCACAATATCAGGATAAAATTACAACATTACAGATATATACGTTGAAAACCTGATCTTTATGGACTGTGTTCAATGTAGTAGGACTGTGACCTACAAATTAATGTATACAAGATTTAACCTGACATGATCCACGCATAACTGCTACTCCATCTAGACATTGTTAGACCTTCTTTGACTTGCAATCACTAAAATCCACACCGATTAACCAAATTTGCTGGCAAAACTTAATGATATTAAATCTTAAACAGAACGTTATTCTGCCAACCCGCAACGTTTTCTTGCCACGTTCGCCATCCATGTTGCTTATCTTAATACCACACCAGCATTGTGGCGTAGCACATCTCTAACACTAATCATATGGATAAAATTCCACCAGCAAACATGTTTTGTGGGGGATTTTTTTTTTGTTTGTTTGTCACCAACGCTCTCAAGTGTTGCAAAACCAGACATTATGAATACTAAAAGTGTAACAAACAAAAAAAATGAAACATTTGCTGGAGACTAAACCTCAATGGAAAATGGGTAATACATGAAAAATGTGATGTGTAATCCAAAGTCCAAAACATATCATTGGTTTGTGTCTACTGTTTGGATTCAAATACGCAACAAGAGAGCACGTGGTGTTGGTAGTTGATCATTATTAAAACCAAGCAGGGAAGCCATTCAAGTCACTGTTTTAACCTCACCACAAAAACAAAAATGAATATCAAACCAAAGTAGTAAAAAAATTCACAAACCGCAGATATCTCCGTAACTGCGTCAGATATTGCAATAAATCCACCACCACCACCACCTCAATGGCATTCCCGTAATTCCAGCTAAATTTGACGTCCTATACCGGCAATTACCGCTCCCCTCTCGCCGTATAATATGTACAGAAAACCCAAACGCCACCGTTTCCAGCTCCTTCACGAAAAGACCGAAAAAACCCTCAGAAACACTATCATTCACGATCATACCCCTACGAGCCAGCGGTAGAAGGAAAAGTACGGCGCCAACTCAGTATTCCCCTCCAAATCCCAACTTCCACCGGCAACAACTCCGGCATCACTCCGGCGACTCCACCGGCCGGAGCAACGGAAGGACGAGGAAGCCGACGACGCCAACCGATCGACATACTCCCTCAACCACCCCCTCCCACTCCCTCCGACCTCCTCCTCCTTCCCCTCCGACTCCCGTCTAGCGTGCGCCGCGACGGCCGCGACCACCGCCTCGATGTCCACCTCGTCGTCCACCACATACTCCAACTCCGATCCGATCGAATAACTCCTCCCGGACGTGCTCCGGCCGGACGTGACCAACCTCTGGCTAACGGATCCGAGTTCCAGTCGGACGGAGTCGGATCTTTGGGATACGATTTCGACGGGGGCGCGGCAGAGGGGGCATGAGGGGGTGGAGGAAAGCCAGACGTCGACGCAAGAGGCGTGGAAGGCGTGGCGGCAGGCGGGGAGGAGGCGGAGGGCGTCGGAGGGGAGGAAAGGGGAGAGGCAGACGGCGCAGTCGAGGGGGGACTTGGAGGAGGCGGGGAAGGAGACGAGGGGGAGGGAGGCGAGGAGAGGGTTGGGGGAAGGGGAGTGGGAGACGCGGTTGCGACGGCGGCGGGAGAGGAAGCGGAGGAGGAGGTGGATGGCGAGGATGGATAAGAGGACGAAGAGGAGGAGGAAGGTTATGGTCAGGATGGTCCGGGTTAGGTTCGAGTGGGATGGGGTTGGGTTCGACGTTGCCAAGGCGAGGTCGGGATGTGGTGGTGGTGGTGGAGGGAGGTGGAAGGGAACCATGTCGTGTACTTGTGTGTGTGTGTGTGTTTGGCCAGTTTGGGTGGGTGAGGGTTTGGTTTGGTTTTCCCTCGTTTTTTGAATCTTTTCTGTTGGGCTTTTCTTTTCTGGTTTATATTTGGGTTATTATTATTGTTTATTTTCTTGTAAAGCTTTTTGAGGAGGTAGGTTAAGGAATTAGTGGATGGGATAATTCATGGTGGGATAGTAAACTTAAGGCTGTGTGTAGACAACCTTCTTTTAAGTGAGGGAATTGACTTACATAATAATTTTTTAGTGATTAGTTTGCAACAAAAAAAATCAAATAATTTTAGAAATTAAGTATGTGATTTCTAAATTCTTATGGAATTGTACTGGGAACAACTTTTCTTACTTCCACTACATTTTTTTGAGGAATCATGGAAATGAGTTTTAAAATTTTCAATCACACCATAGGAGATTATGAAGTTTGAGTTTTATGGTGTGATTGGTTAATAGGTAGAAAAATGTCATATGGTCAGGACTAGGGATGTATATTTTGTAAATGAGTTTTGGATGACTAGTAGGCAAATTAATTTTATAAAGCATGTTGCTTGAGTTACAATATTAAGAGATTCACGAGAGCTTTAAAAATTTGTACTTAAACTAAGATTTCTCACGTGAGCTTTTAAATTGAAGTGATGTATGTGAAATTATATTTTTCTAATTGTGTTTTGAATTTTCACTCTAAAATTAAAAAAATTTTATGGAAGTAAAACTTTAAACTTCTTTGTGGTTCCTTTCCTGCTTTCCGAATCCTCCACCTTCTGAATTGTGTAGGTTTGAATTCCAACAATAGCTTCGCAGGTAGGACTTTCATCCTTAGGCTAATGTATCTCTTTTCTTCAAGGTTAACGTTTGCTTAACTAGTTAATATAGTACGGTAATACACTATATTTTTCAAAACATAAAATAAAAATCGAGATATTAATATTTTGTTTGTGTAGTATCAACCTTGAGCCCATAAATGTGCATGTGATCCACCGGGATCGGCGAAGTAACACAATAATGCGTTCTAGTTTGGTACTTAAAAAACTCACTATATGTCTTGAGTTAAACTATAATAAAATAGAAATCTCACCCAAAAAAACTGCCTTCAACATATCGTCTCCAAAATGATTAGGAAATGTTGTTTTAATTGCTAGCTTTTTATTGGAGTTTGATTATTTTTAGCTTATTGATATATTTTTTTGTAATAAAACGTATTGAAGTTTCTTTTAATAATAAATCTTAATGGAGCAGGGAAAAAGTGTCTGTACATGGAAATATTAGACAACGGTTAGGTGGTGAGTTATTGAACCTACGATTTAGGTGGGTATATTAATTTAGCTGAAGTTTGGATTCATGCAGCAATTCTAGACCTCTTTCTTTCGAAACACTATTCAAGACCACTAATCATTAAATAGTCATTCCTCTTCAACCTACCGTCTTCATATCCTTAGATGGGATCAGTGAAACAAAATTGCCATATATATCACAAATTTCAAGATAAAGAATTGATGGGAATTGAAGGTTACTTAACTGTTGGTTATAAATGAGAGGTGGTTTTGGCAGATGCTAGTAATGAGTTCAGAAGTTCTATGTCCTCTCTCTTCTCGTACTCCTCCAAAGCTTAGGGTTTAATGCTTTTGTTGTATTTGCTTGGTCTACGTGTGGGGAAATGATACTGGATTGTAATAATAGTGCATAATGGGATGCTACTGCTATATACTTGCTCTACTCCACATGTCTACTGCCCATAATTATATGGAATCGAACTAGACATGTCACATATGTAAGAAAGTATAAAGAAAATGTTGTTTAAACCTAGGTTAAACATAAAGTGAGTGCCCATCACTTGACCTGTACGATACCACTAATGTTTGCCAATATAATTTGGTTTTCTTTTGAAATATATTGCTGACTTAAAATAGTTACCAAAATAGAATGTTGAGTTTGATACTTTAAAGTTTCCGATATTTGACAAGAACAGCTTCAAATATGTGTCCACATGATCTTCATGCCATGAATCATGACTTATTTAATTCGGTAAATAATGATATAAAGTTTTGATTTGAAACATATGAACATGGATTGTTAAGAAAGTTACCTATTAAAGATCGACGTATCCTCACCAGGCTGGCTCAGAATCTCTTCTTCATCATTGCGCATTTCCTTATGAGACAAATCAACCAAAATCTCGGAATCAAATGGAGCAACTACAAACGGCTCTATTGTTACCTTTCCCGTTCTTCCTCTTATATATACCAACTTGTAATACAAAATTCAAAAATAAGACAAATACGATTCATACTTTGAGCTTTCCAAATCAATATGGTATCAGAGCATCGACTCTGAAATAAACAAACCCGACGCCTCAGAAACTCCGACCACCCCTCGGAGAACTCATCACCGGCAGACCTCAGCTTCCCCAGAAGCTACATCATCGGCCCATACATCAGCCAACATGTCTGACTTCGAGATACACGCTCCTCGTCTTGTCTCCAAACTCCTCAATGGACAGAACTATCTGTCATGGGCGAGGGCTGTCTCGCTTGCCCTCAGTGGAAAGGGGAAGATGGGCCACATCACGGGGACATCAAAAAAACCAACTGGTGAAGGGACTGAATCAAAACAAGAAGAATGGCAAGCAACAGATCATCTCATCATGTCGTGGGTGATCAACTCGATGCAGCCAAAAATCGGGTCGATCTTCTTGTATAAAAACTCTGCGAAGGAACTGTGGGACTCCGTCCAAAACATATATGGTAAGGCTCAAAACTTTGCTCATATATTTAAACTAAAGCAAGATCTTTCGCAGACTAGACAGAACAACCAACCCATCACCGATTATCTTGGAGCTCTTCAAAGAGGCTGGGATGAGTTGGCAATCTATGAGCCTCCAAGTCAAGACCCGAAGGTCATCCTGGCGAGAATAGAACAAGATCACATCTACCAGTTCCTAATCGGCCTTGACGGAAGCTATGAAGCCATCCGAAGTCAAATCCTGATGACTCCGGAACTCCCAAACTTAGCCTCCATCATCGCGATGGTTCAACGGGAAGAAACCCGTCGGACCACCGCTCAGAGCGGCTCAACCGACACTTCGGAATCTCAGGCACTACTCGCCGGAAAACAACAAGATACCGCTCAAATCAACAAAAACAAAGGTAGATATGGAAAAAAAACGAATGAAACTTGTGATAATTGCAAAAAAAAACAGGGCATAACAGGAACTCATGCTGGTTCCTACATCCTCATCTCCGACCAACAAGGGAAGGAGGAGGAGATCATCGGAACAAAGGAAGAAATGGCGGAGGATCGGAGGGGAACGGGTTCGCAGGTGCGGCGCAAAACCCTAACTGTGATGGAGAAAGAAGGAAATGGGGAGACGTCGGATATCTCGCGGATCCGAGAGGTTTTATATCCGCTCACGAAGGAACGGGTATGCAAGCAACCCGACCCGGATCCGACGCAACTATCTTCTCCTCTCCTGGTGCAACCGGATCCAGATCCGACCCGCCTCCTCTGGGTCAATTGTTGGTCCACTTGAACAATTATTTGCAGAGCAACCCTCACAGTTTAGGTAATTACTCAGGTATGGTCAAAACCTTAGATAATTATGCTGCAAAATTTTCTACCAATAGCACACATGATACTAGATGGGTTATTGATTTCGGTGCTACAGACAATATGACTGGAGATTCTTCATGTCTAAATAATATAAAAAATAGTTTGCACTTGCTAAATAAATTTGTTACCGTAGCTAATGGAAATCAAGTTGAAATTAAAGGAGTAGGTGACATGCAACTATTAAACAAATTAGCAAAAAATATCTTGTATGTACCTTCCTTTGATTCTAATCGTCTGTCGGTAGCCAAGATCACTAAGCATTTAAATTGTAATGTCATATTTACACCTATTGATGTGATTTTTCAGGACCGAATAACAGGGATGATGATTGGTAGGGGAGTTCTCACCAACGGTCTCTACATCTTAGACTCCCAAAATAAGGCGATGCATGCTTTTAATAAACCTAATCATGAGCTTTGGCACAAGAGAATGGGACACCCATCTCACAATGTTTTGAAAACTTTATTTCCCTTTATTGCCTCTGAATACGCTTGTGATGTTTGTCATTATTCGAAACAAACTAGACTGCCGTTTTCTTCTTCTAACAACAAAACTGGTTGCCCTCTCGAACTTATTCACTCCGATATTTGGGGCCCAGCCCCCGTTGACTCATACAATGGTTTTAGACATTTTATCTCTTTTATTGACGATTTTTCACGTACTACATGGGTTTACTTGTTGAAAGCCAAATCTGATGCATTTAAAGTTTTCTGTGAATTTGTATCCCTCGTTGAAAATATGTATGACTTTAAAATTAAAACGTTGAGATCAGACAATGGGGCTGAATATACTAGTCACATTTTTCAAATTTTTTTGAAAACAAAGGGAATCTTTCACCAAACTACATGTATTAACACTCCCGAACAAAACGGTGTTTCCGAAAGGAAAAATCGTCACATTTTGAATGTCACTCGATCATTACTTTTTCAAAATAACGTTCCAAAAGGTTTTTGGTCAGATGCCGTTTTAACCGCAGTTTATCTCATAAATCGTCTTCCCAGCAACAACCTTAAAAAGAGGCAACCTTTGGAAATATTACTTGGAAGAAAACTAACGCTTGACCATACATTTCAAGTAAAGAACAACTCGCCGATATCTTCACCAAAGCCCTGGATCAGAAACAATTCAAACTCATACTCTCCAAGCTAGGTTCCTTCAACCTCTTCCGGAACCAACTTGAGGGGGAGTGTTAAGAAAGTTACCTATTAAAGATCGACGTATCCTCACCAGGCTGGCTCAGAATCTCTTCTTCATCATTGCGCATTTCCTTATGAGACAAATCAACCAAAATCTCGGAATCAAATGGAGCAACTACAAACGGCTCTATTGTTACCTTTCCCGTTCTTCCTCTTATATATACCAACTTGTAATACAAAATTCAAAAATAAGACAAATACGATTCATACTTTGAGCTTTCCAAATCAATATGGATCATGGATGATATTTAATTCAATAAATGATTATGTCACTTGTCATTCTAAACATATGAATTAATCAGTCCCATTTTGTAAAACCAGTCAGGTACCCTGATGGAAAGAATTATGTAGCAATAATACTTCCTCTATTATTGAACCAACTTAGCCTGTCAGATTTCCAGCAAAATTCAGAAAGACATGCAAACCCCTGGTTCAAGATCATGCCCATCCTTATCCACTTGATACAATCATCATTATATTATTACATTCTTTCTCACTACCATATGTGATTAATAAAGTACTTCTGACTTCTAATTAAAGTTCAGATAGAAGTGCCACTGAAGCATCTCCATCAACAATAAGAAAAGGAACTACAGAGTTTAAAAATGGTTCAAAGAATAAAGCAAATGACATGAACCATTCAACTGCTGGTTCGAAGCAAATACACGACCCATGCACTCTGTCACACAAGCATGTGCCCCAATATATCAACTACAATCTGACCTTTCAAAACCAGGTAATTTTTAGTAATTACTTTTTGACTTTTGTATCAAGGTATCAACTGGTTTACTGAGATTTAGTAAAGTATATATGCCATGCACTTTTTTTATTATAACATCGTGCAAAGCAATTAAGCATTCTGACGTAATTTGTAGGAAATGACTACACTAAAATTCCATGTTTTTAAAGCTGCGAATGCTTTGCAGAAAAAAATAATGGAGATTTACATTTCTGTAATTTTCAGGAGAAGTTAAGAAATTCAAGAAATAATGTTACATAACGTGAGGAATTGTATGTCCTATGTACTAGAAAAAAGTTTTAGCCCTTCCACACCAAAATAAAAAGAAGTTAATTTTCCTTTCATTATACCAAAAGAGATATCTATTTATTACGTAAATATACATCAGCATCAATCACTAAGAAGTGGACTGAGGTTGTAAGTTCTAAATTTCTGGCTTAAACTGTTAAATGTCATATTCCTAAACATAAGGATTTGTAGAGTATTATTAATCTTGTCCGTACGGTATCCTAGATTACCAAACAAGTGGCACTGAAGTAGAGGACAAAAAACAACTCCCTGTATACTCAAATAGAAGAGAGGTTGATGGAGTTACAAGGTACATTATATGGTCATATAAGAATTAAAATGGTCTTAAATTCTCTGAGTGCAACTGGTGGGGAATTTAAGGCCTTTTTTTTTTTCTCCAAATGTGAGGTCATGATGCATTTTTGTCGGCAGATTTGAATGCTTTTAGAGGTGAGACTAGAGAGTGAACCGACAGCATTTTCACATTTTAAGATCACACACATACACTCAAAGTCGATCATAAGTTATGTTTGGATGTGTTGATATATGGAGTTACATTCCGGAGAATCCGAAAAAAAAAACAATTTCCTCAAGCTGTGTTGTTTCGTGTGGTTTTGAGAAACCAACTTGCGTCTCATTCATGTAGAATTGTCTAATTGCCCGTCTTCCGCCACCCATAAAAGTCCACCCAACCCCGCGCCATCCCTTCGTTGCTTCTTCTTTCGTCCTACACCTCCAATTGCGACCACTGTAGGTAAATTGTGAATGGGGGAGTCTAACATCTTTGACCTTTATATTTTAATACAAAATAAATTATTACACTTAAAATGGCAGATATGAATTACTACACAACTAAAACAGTTAACACAAGATCTGAGGCATATGTATGGAATACAACTTCAAATCCTAGTAAAACATAAAGTTAAGGACTTATTTAAGCATAATTCAGCTTGTACCCAAAAGTGAGATCTAAAATTTTAAATTAGAGGTGTTTGTAAATGCAGAAGAGGAGGGTGAGTAGAAATTACCATTGCTTTGAGTCCTTAAAATCTCAAATACACATTCATTTACCAACAAAAAGTACGTAACAAGATATTCAAGTAATCTATCAATGAGTTATGCAATCTAAAATAATAGCATTTGTAGCGAATAATGTAACATCCTCAGACAACGGAAGAATTTAAAATTTTAATAACACACAATCAACATAGGATATTACACAATAAAAGTAAACATGTACACAATATATATATATATATATATAATATTCGAATATCTCAAAAGTGTGATTACATTTCAAAATGCTAAACAATATATAATCACTCCGACCTCAAATGAGAGAAAACACGATCAAGTAGCAGCGCTCCCCTCCTCGGTCACCACCCCTATCACCGATCACGCCCTGAAAAGCAAACATGCAACAATGCATGAGTTTCCAGAAAAAAAACCTCGTATGCTAAACTCTACAATGCATGAACTGAAACACCCTAGCATGCAGTTCTACCAACAAGAAAAGCACAACATCCAGGCTGGGCTCCAGGGCACTCTCAGCCAACCACAACACACACCACCGTTACGGGCTCCAGGGCTTTTTCACCCAACCACCGCAACACACTCGTCGTCAAGCTGGGCTCCAGGGTTTTTTCACCCAACCACAGCTACCACGACACGACCAAGGGCTCCAAGGATTTTTCACCCAACCCAAACGTCCAAGGGCTCCAGGGCTTTTTCACCCAACCTTTAACACGCGGTCCATGCTCAGACTTCAGGGCTCTTTCACCCAACCTGACGTAATTTCTTCGATCCACAAAATTTTGGAAATTCGGTCTTCGGTCCGGACCGGACCGAAAATTTAAGGGGAAAATTCAGGTTTTGGACCGACCCAGACCGGACCGGATCGGACCGAACCTATTCGGTCCGGACTTCCCGAAAATTCGGGTTTCGGTCCGGTCCGGTCCGGTCCTGGACCGAAGCTCACCCCTAGTTACGGGGCTCCAGGGCTCTTTCACCCAACAACCGTAACACACATTTCCAAGCTGGGTTACAGAGCTTTTTCACCCAACCACAGCTCTCACACAGTTACGGGGCTCCAAGGCTTTTTCACTCAACCACTGCAACACTCGTGCTCACTAACACACTTGCCGGAAGAACATCGGCACCACAACTCGCCCCACGCGGAAACCATAACAACTGCACCTCCAACATGCAAAACTGGACACAAACGGTCGACCGAACCAAAAGTCACGGTCGACCGAATCTCACAAACACAGGGCAATTGCCTCGACCGACACTCCATCGGTCGACCAATTCCCACCAACCACACTCGTTCGGTCGAACCAAAATCAAGGACCGGTCGACCGTTTAGAAGTCGCCTCCCAGGTTCAACAAACAAAACGACCAATCATTCGAACAGCAAAGGGGCCCCGTTCGACCGAAAGTCACTAGGGAAAAATCCCTCACGCACAACAACGAATCCGGTCGAACCCCCGAGCACTCTCAGTCGACCGAATTCCACCAGGGAATTCCCCCAACTCTCACCAACGAATCCGGTCGAACCCCCGAGCACTCTCGGTTGACCGAATTACACCAGGGAATTCCCTGACGCTCAACATCAAGTTCAGTCGACCGAACGACCTTCGGTCGAACCAACCACCAATCCAACTTAAGTCACCGGTCGGACAAGGTCACACAGGCGGTCGACCGTTTAGATGGTCAACGCCCCAACCAACCTAAAACAGTGCACACGGTCGAACGACAAAGGGGACCCGTTCGACCGAAACCAACCAGACTTGCCTCAAATGCACAACCGGTCGACCGCCCCAAGGGCATCGTTCGACCGGTGTGAGGCAGATGCTGAAATCTCATTAAGAATGGTCGACCGTTTGCACCAACCGATCGACCGATCAGGCAATAAAATATGCTGCATGTTTACTTGCGACAGGCCGGAAGGTCTACCGTCGACTTCCAAATACTATCACTACTAAAGTGAGCGAGTTGACATATCATTAAGGTTTGAAGAAACCTTCGAAGAACCACGACGGCGCTTCCACGGGCTCTTTTTCCCAAAATGACGATCCACCGACGAACGACTCGCCCGGTCAACGATCACAACTCCTTGACGCTCCACAGACACAACTCCACCTCCGCCAACCTCCACCAACCAACCACGACCACAGAACACAAGTTAGGTTGAGGGAGGGAGAGAACCAAAACGAGCGGGAAGGGTTAAGAAACCAACTACTCACCTCCACGAGCAACCTAAACCTGAAGCACGCCTCCGCCACGCCGGAGCACCAACTAGGAGAGATAGAGAGACGGGAGAGAGAATAAAGTGAGAGAGAGGGAGAATCACCAATAAATATCTCACCCCACCTCAATCCCCACCATCCATCCAATCTCCAATCCATCTCAACCCTTCATCCACACCACTCCATCTCAGCCGTCCATCTCATCTCCTCCTAAACACCACCTAAAACACCATTAAAACTCAATTAGGATTAGGATCCCACAAATAATACTACTGATTACAGCACAAATGGTATTTTACATGGTTTCCATGGGGCCAAACAAAATCACAGTGACAAAAACCTTCCTAAACATTTTTTACAAAAACTCAAGCAATCCAAGGTTAGCTCCATGAGACCATGACCACAAAATACACCCAGGGTACGTACATCAACCACCTTATGATATTATGTTGTGGTATGGTCTCCGTGCTTGCACGACAAAGCTGGTGGCGTCGGCAGAAAGACGAGGAAAAAGAGGTTGCTCCGAGGGCCGAAAGAGGAAATTGTTTGGATGGTTGGCTGTCATTAATCAATGACATTTCATGTGAATAATGTAAAAACGGAGAGTGGAGAATCAAGCACATGCAGAAACCCAAGAAACAACTCATTCGAGTTTCTGCTGACTTCATGTAAATCCCAGAATCCAGTGTTTCCAGATTTTTCAACAACTGGATGGTGTTTTGATGTGAGTTGGGGGTGAAAATGTACATGAAAGCTTGTCTTTTGTGTTATAAGTAGCAGGATTTAATTGTAATTATTGAAGTAATTTGTGGATCCACATTTCAATAATCACAGATTGATATAAGGGTGGAAATCACACACGCGTTCCACTCCCACCACTCTCTATTTCTTTGAGATAAGTCACTTGCCTCACAAAATTAAACTAAGATTACAACCAACCTTGGCTGTTGCCACCAAGTTCTCACTGAAACAGGATAACGGGTTTTTTGCCCTTAATATGTTACGATATTTACAATCATATATCTAACACAAATTAAGGAAAATTAATTATGAATGTGTTCTCACATGATTATGTTTTCCTTTTCTAAAAGAACATTAAATTGGATTGTCAAACATTCGATTGTGGCAGGGAAGGTGATGAATCACATATTTCGTTAGGTATGAACTACATTGCATGAAAAAAGTAAATTCATTATTGATGAATGATCTGTGATTAATTCCATTCCACATGGTTTGGTTGGTGATTAAATTCCACATGCGTTTGTTTCCAGCTGGAAATAATATAGTTTGACAATGCTTAGGTAAGAAAAACTGTCGAAGATATACGTGAATCTTAGTTGGTCACTATAAGACACTTACTTAAGCAGTACCTCCTATTTAATATTTTTCAATGTGATGTTCTCAGGAAAATATATTTGCCAAGAATTAAAGGTATCTTGATGAACTAAAGTACTATCATTTTTTTTGTTTTAAGCTTCTTCTCATAATTTATACAAGTTATACATTAGTAATGAAAAATAATGGTTAATGACGATTAAGAATGCAAGATCATGCACCTTTATACCAAATGACCATGGCTATCCGTGGTAATCGACAATGTTTTTATTTATTTATAGTGTATGTAAAGATTCAGTACAGACAAGTTGGAACAATACAAATAAGATTAACACAGTGTCAAATGTAGTACGAATGACACATGCAAATCGAGCAACTGAAAATGCATTGATGAGTACTCAAACGGCAAACTATTGGAGGTGGCAACATTTATATCCAAAGCATGAAGATAGTTCAACATTTACTACGTTCATAGCAATAAAGGTTGACACGATGTTTACCAAAGCCATAACTTCATCTACCTTTCAAATCTTGAAAGCATTATGTATATGGTATGGCAAGGTTCTATCACTTTTCACCATACGCTTACTCGTGTGTATTTTAGAGATGACTCTCATGTCAAATGTAGTTTGAATATCAGGTTAATTAGCGTCTAGGAATTGACTCCCCAACCGCAAAAAGTAGTTAAGTACTGAAGTCCCGAATGTATGTATGTAAGAGTCATTGATCTTGTACTATTGCAGAGACTGTGAGCCTTACAAGAAAAATATTTGTTCTCTTGGCTTGAGTAAATGTACAAATCCTCATACAGCATTGATGTGTCTTGGCACATTATTAGCTGTTTAAACTATCTATAATAAGAGTGGCGCTGGAATTGAATTGAATCCAGAAAGAAATGGACTTGGGCTTCTTGGGCTTGAAGCATCATCTTTGGACTGCAATCTTGTCAAGAGAAGAGACACATGTATCTATCTTAATTCTTATGTAAGTTCCAGATGCAAAGTTTACTATTGGTTGAAATGAGTTATGGAGTTCCACTACTTTCGTTTCTGATCCAAAATATGTACTTAGATATTCACTAGTAGAATTTCGTAGTCAGCAAATCATTGGCACACCTCGGTGAGAGACCGATCACACAGAAGACAAACTGATAAAATCCAACTTCTTTCAATATTTAGATACAACAGAAATGCCGACCTCAAAAGATTCCTTTTCAAATCATGGACTCCCTTTGATCTATCTATCATCACTAGGGTCGTAAATGGGTTGTTCATGAGAGGTTATAGGATTTATCCATGATCTTACATGTCTAATTAAACAATTCGCGGTTCGGTTTGAAACCCGTTTATTTTTACTTCTACCCATGAATCTACCCGTTTAATTTAATTAAACGATTTTGGGTGGTTAAATGGTTAAAACTTAATGGATACTAAAATTGATATAAGAATTGGGTAAATGGTTAAATGGATAAAAACTTATCAAATTTGTTAAAAACATCATAACATCCATAATTTTATAATCAAAACCTCCAAATTTTTATAATCTAAACATCAACAAATTCATATAAAACAACATCAATCATCCACAAAATACAAACAATTATATATATAGTATATATAACAAAATATTATATATATTCATTATGTTTCGCGGTTAAACGGACGGGTTAAATCATGTTACCTTATCCGTCCATTTATTAAACGGTTATGATTTTTACAACCCGTGATCCTACCCGTCGGTTTGGTTAGGACGGTTAAACGGTTTTTACCTAACCCATTTACAACCCTAATCATCACACTAGTTTGTGAACAAAGAGAATACCGAACTAAGTATAAATACGAGACAATCAGTTCCATGATATGATAGTATGATTTCAAACATACTTTGTAAGTTTTGTCGAGGCTGCGAGACTCATCACCCCAAGTATTTTGCACAAGTTTATTATAATCTAGCGGAAGAATTACTAATCAAGTCCATACCATATATTCTACCTCCTCCTGTAACTCAAATGGAACCTTCAAATTGGAACAATAGGATTCAAAGTGCGAGCTGGATTTCCATTTCCACTTCAATTTCTCTCTTGGTAATGTAGGGCACGGGTGGGTGTGTTGATTGCATATGTGGATTGTTAGAACCCGTACGGTTGAAGAGTAGTGCACATCTAAATGCTATTCTGATTCTCCGTAACCCTTAAATTTGATTTTCCCTAGATTTTCATTTTTACATACAAAAACCAGAAACACCTCCAACCCGATCTACTAAGTTTCTCACTGTAACACATGTTGTTCATTCCGTGAAGACTCTGGATTTGACCTTAATTACTGAAAATCAACGACGTTGTTACCAAAGAGGGATGTAGTGGTAATTGACTTTGATTGGATTGTTTAAATTTCTTAAAAAACTTGTGAATTCAAATGACCATTTTTTTGTTATGGAAAACCCAGTAGAAATGACTACCGTAACAAATCTTAGATTTCCACGTGATCCCAAAAACAGCTTAACGGGCTTTGATCAACGATTCGGACCTTATCTAAAAAACCAGATAAAAGGAAAGAAATTGAAGAACGGATGACACGCCGGATCTCCTATAAAAACCCAAATCCTGACCCGACTCGCGAATTCCGGAAACCCCGCGATCCGTCCCCGATGGTCTCCGCCCCCTTTCGCCTCCCCAAACCCTAACCCTACCCTTCGATCCGCCCCCAAATTCGCCGTCCCAACCCATCGGAAGAACAACTATGCGTTGGGACGACAGAACGGTAAGCGAAACCCTCCTATTTCCCTTCGGATCTGCTTCTTTTGTTGTTTTCTGCGTGAATGAGAGGCTTTTACGAGTTCTTGATTCGATCTGGTGTGGTTTCAGCAGGATTCGCGGTGGAGGGAGGAGGATTTGGACGAGTACGAGGAGGAGGAGGAGGAGGAGGAAGAAGAAGAGGAGGAAGAGGAGGAGCCGAAGCTGACGCAGGAAGAGATGGAGTATCTTAAGAGGAGGGAGAGGATGAAGGAGCAGATCAGGCAGCAGCACAGGAGAGAGAGTTCTTCGAGTCATGGTCGATCGGCGGCTTCTTCTGATAGACACAAGTCTTCCACCCATTCAGAGTCAGTAATCCTGCTTCGATTTGATTTTTTGCTTCTTTTTGTTGGTTCATTTTACTGTTGTATTTGTAATTGAGTTTGTGCGTGAAGTTATTTCATTTGTTCGTTTAGCTGAACTTTTAGGCACATGCTTCCCTGTGGATGTCTCTTTTCCACCGAAAAGGATAAGAGATGAGCTTTCTTTGTCTTTTTTTATCATTAGTAAGAAAAGAGATACGAGATCAAAATGAGGAAAACAAAAAATAAATGGAAGATCAAGGAATAGTCTCCCAAGAAAGACAACAAACAACAAAACCGCCTCCGCAATCACGGGGGAGGGACAAAAAACCAAAAGATATGGACCTGTGCCCCCAAAATATCCGTGAAATTCTATCCAAACAGAAAGTTGGCTCTCAAACCAACTTGTGTAAAGTTTTTTTGCTTTGAATCTGTGGACAACATGGGGATTCTCTGCAAATTGCGTAATTGTAAGAGTGTTCATGGCCATATAGAAATTGGGGTTACAAAGGTATTGTTGCGAATAACAAATGTAGGTGACATACTAAGTGTGGGTTAAGCTTTAAAGTTAGATGGTTGGAGTAATGATCGTTAATGCAAGGATGTTTTTTGCAGACGGAGGCCTGTGAGAGGATATTCGTGCAATTAGAGAAAATAAGGTATATTTTGTAAATATAAATACAATTACTTGGGTGGGTATTGATGCAAAAACAGTCCTAGCATATATTGGAGAATTGACTAGTGTGATCCATGGTTTACACATGCTTCGTCCTGGCACTTGTCATTGTATTTAGTCACCTTTTGTTTTTGCTAACAGACATTACATTCACCATACTATTTTTCTTGCATGTTCTTTTTCTTCAGATTTGGCTCCTTTTTTGGTCCTGCAAGACCAGTTATCGCTCGAAGAGTAATTGAAGAAAGCAATTCAGTTCGTGAAACACAGCATCTCTCATCTAAGACACCAAAGTCCTATTCTGATGTACGATACTTACTTAACTGGACCGCATTTTAGTTCTGTTGTGGTGGCTGATTGGTATTGCATTATCTTGTAAATAGGTAAATTGAAAGCTTTACTTGTATTATGGCTGCAGAACAAGAGAGCACCTACTTCTGCTAACGGAGAAAGGAAAATAATCCGTGCTCCTAAAGTTATAAATCCGGTACATGAAAATCTAAAATCATATCATAGTATGGCAATATATAGAATATAATTTTTTATGAATACTGCAGTTAAAATCAAAAGTAGAGAGATTGAAAGACACAAGGGATTACTCTTTCCTACTATCCGATGACAATGATCTTCCAGCACCTCCAAGAGATCCTGCATCAAGGACTACACATGCTCCTAGCTCCAGTGAGTATTGCACAATTCTCGTTATTTGATTAGTAAGATCAAATATTTGTGTTTTTGAGGTTACTTAAACAGGTTTCTGCTGATCTGAAGATGCTTTGTCAGCTCAAACACTAGAGAGGGCAAGGATGCCTGCCGCCAAGCCTCATAGACCAGTTAGTGGTGCCACCGATAATGTAAGGAGAACAAGTTCCACACAGCAGGTTCAATCAAGAGGCCTTGTAAAGGTACCTTCCGAGAGCAGAATGAAGACTTCAACTGGAAGTGGACCTGGGCGGCCCCCTCTACAGAAGACAATCAGTAATACTTCTCAGAGTGTAGGTTTGAAGAGGTCATCTGCAATCACGCCAATCAAGCAAAATCCGGAGAGAAAAAGTATAGGAATAAGACCCGATTCTTCTTCTAAACAACAACATTATGAACAGAGAAGGTATCTTCCGGAATCAAGATCTATGGTCCCTCCAAGACAGTCATCCTCCACAGGAAATGTACACCAAAGGCCTAGGCAGGTCCTAAAATCCTCAATGCCTCAGCAGCTTGTTTCCTCATCAAAGCCGCAGCAGATAGCTCACTCATCAAGGCCTCATCAGTCATCAAACCCTCAATGGGCAGCTTATTCATCAGCAGCAAAGACTCAGAAGACAGACTATCCTTCAAAACCACTTCAGAAGAATCATGTGCCAAAGCCCACGGAACAAAGTTATGTATCAAAATCTGAGCAGAGAGGGCGTACATTAGAACCTCAGGTTCAGAAATACCTACTTGCTATTTTTATGTACCAAATGTCTCAACACTTCCAATGCACATTTTTTAACAGCAATTGCTGTAACCTGGGAAAAACAGATTAATCTGTAGTTCAGCCTTGAATTTCTAGCTTTGTTAGATTTTTGTGTTATTTTGTTGTCTCCTTGCATCATTAAGTTGTCTCACCTGCTTTTATTCATTGCAAATATTTAGAGATCAAAGCCTTCCAAACACACATCACATAGGGAGCCCAGCCCCACTGGGAGGAGTCTCAAAAGAAAGCCACCAAGGAATCCTTACGATGATGACGATGATGGTGCTGATGCAGTCAGTATGATCAGAAAGATGTTTGGGTATGTATTTATCAATCATCTTTTGATTCTAATTCTGGAATTTCAACGTAACTATAAAGTACATAAAAAAAAGAATAGTTTGAACTTTTGGAAATAGAGTACACATTGTGAGTTTGTGCTCCTAATTTTTAACTGTATATATACTGTACGAAAGTTATATCTGTTTAGCCGGAGGTATTATGCAAGTTGCTTTTATAATCACGTGTTAATATTTCACAAAAAACGTTAAATGACATGCTTCACTGTTCACATTCAGCAAATTGAAACCATCTTACTAGTGTAGTAAAAAATGTGAAAGGAATCTAAGGGCTTTCACAGATTTAATTTTTTTGACTCTTAGGTAAACAAGTAGGCTTTGAAATTTTGCGATCGACAACCTTGTGGTGCTAATATTTTTAGGTGTATCAATATGTAGGAAACATATTTAGCATCTCATGTTCTGAGGAGAATTTTTCTAGTTGCAAGTATCGGGTTGTGCAGTCATCCATGGAGCTTAACATCTTTTGCGTTCTGTGCAGCTACAATCCCAATAGATACCAAGATGATGATGACGACAGTGACATGGAGGCTAATTTTGACGACATCATGAGGGAAGAAAGGAGGAGGTGGGACATTTTGCTTTTAGAGAAGCCCTTGCATTATTTTTTTGAAGTAGAAGTTTAATTGACCGGAGTAATCGTTAGCTCTTCATATCCATATGCATTACTTATGTTTCATGTCATTATTTTGCTTGTTTGCAGCTCCAAGATAGCCCAAATGGAAGATGAGGAACAGGCCCGCCTAATTGAAGAAGAAGAGAGGCAAGAGAGGATGAGGAAATTGGCCAAGAAACGCAGGCTTGGGTAGAATTCTTGTTTCTAACATGTACATGTACAGAGTTGAAGGTGGTAGCCCGCCTTATGTATACTTCCAAGTCCAGAGTTTCCATTTGGCACTCGAGGAGCGAGCAGCTATTTCATATCAAGGCGCAGGATGTTACATTTGCACCCCGCAAGTTCCGCTGCAAACAAGCGGCAGGAGAATGAAGTCGTTCAGCTAATTTTTTACGAGGGTCACATTGGGCAACAGATTCTGCTTCGCCTGTCAATCACAATAATTATTTAATTTGTTTTCGTCTGGGAATTTTTTTTTGTGGTCTGGGATTTAAAAACAATGAATTTTGTGGAAATGTGAAATTCACCAAGGCTTATCCATCTACCACTTCGAGAATATTTTTTCCTCTTATATTTTGTGGACCCCGGGAAAGAAGCCAAATTTTACCAAATGCAGAATAAGGTTTATTATGACGGTACATGTTCTGTTTTCTTGATAATCACATAATAAAGTATGGATTAGAGAAAAAATAGTTGCATATTTAATATCTCCGAGGTCAAAATCGCGAAGACTGTCAGACCACGTGCATTCCACACGAAGACAACAACACGGCATCAAAACCAACCTTCCGCGTGTTTGATAGTGAGTTGCTCTTCCTTTTTAGTTGCATTTCAATATCTGTCTAAGTTGCCAAATCCAAGAATAAAAAATGCCCGAGGCGCAGGATACGGATACAAGCATAAGAGGAAGAAATGGGAGCTCACTACCCAATATATACGGATGCATAAACTGACCCCATACCTCAACTAAAAACAGACAGAAGAGATAAAACCTCCCAGCCTTTCCGATGAGTTTTCCCTTTCCATTTCCAGCCGCGCTTTTCCAAGATATTGAGCCGAAAGATGAGTACATTAGAAATGAGTGTACTACAAGCAATAGAACCTTTATGGGGTACTCCTTAGGCTCGAATATGAGGGGGAACATCGAGTAGCAGGAAACTGCAAGCAAATTAGTAACAAGAATTTTAACACATTACATCATGCTCATGAAAGGGAATGCAAGGATACTGATTATTTTTGCTCCTGTTGGGTAAGAAGGCTTGAAAAGAATGAAAGAACCACCATATATAAAGCTTGTTTCGCTGTTTGATTTTTTTAGAAAGAACGGTGGATGAAATGAATGACTTGTACCTTATTTAAAACTTAAAACGGACGTATAAAAAAAATCATGTCTCTCTAACAGAATATGCAATGTGCCGTGTAAATTCAAGATATAGAAGTCCAACTTCGACGTTGTGAACACAATATGCCATATGCTAATCAAGAAATTTCTTCAAAATATAGGTGTTATTGAAATTGTTGCTCAAAACAAAACATGAATCAGAATTTTCGTCAAAAATGAAGGCACTTTAAGCAAGCAAAGTAGCAAACTGAAGGAAGCTCAAGTTATACGAACTTATGCAATGTGGTAGTAAGTTCGGATATAACAATCTGACTCTTAATTTACTCAGCACGGGTTTTTTAGACTATTCTTGTGTTTGGGCATAATGCATTTTATGATTTCATTTACCAGTAGTGATGCATCCAGTTGGTGGAAATTTAAGAAAGTTTATGAAGCCAAACTGATCAACATAAGAATCAATTAAGGAAAAAAGCACTTGAAACAAATCCGACAACCAAAATAGCAAAATGAAGTGTACAAAGGAATAGTGTTGATAAGAAAAAAAACTAATGAATCAACAACAACATTCTAACGAATGTAACCGATGAATAATGTCTAGCCAAGTGCAGAATGGTTCAAGTCATGAGATGAACGTACCTACTGCCAGCAAAAAATAGTGTTGTGCATCCTCAAAGCTATCAATTGCAATCAAACCAAGAGGGATGACAAAATGGAGGGATGCTTTCTCATGAACATGCCACCCAAACAGAAAACCACAGGTATAGGCATATGCCACCCATCTAATGATATGTTTGGGACGAGGAACTTTCCATGCCTTAACAAGACATGGTAACATTGCAAGCAACACCAGTACCAAGCTTATGGTTGGAGTAACCTATCATATATGAAAAGAATGCATTAAATACAGGTCCAAAGACTACTATTAGGCACAGATAAAAAAAAGTTACCTGAGGAAGAACAGAGAACGATGGGGAATCACCCACTAATCCACCAGTGAAAGAACCGGAAGAAACCTGGATATTGAAACGCATTTTCCTAAGTATCATTGTGAGTCCCTTGTCAAGAACAATGTAGAAAACCCAGAAATTTGGAGCCCAATACGCGTGGACAAGCCCTCTGCCAAATGGAAATAAACGCTGAAGAACTTGCTTTATCTGAAAAGGCAAAGAAGCTGTAAAAGCACTACCTTCAAAAAAAAAATCGGATAATGACGGTGCAAGTAGAAAGCTCAATTCGAGCAATGGTCATAATTGACATGAAGGTAGGGCATATTTGGATGTGTAACATATCAAAATGATGGGTTTCATATTCTAAGGATTATAAATGACAAAGTCGGATAATTCCTTTGTCTAAGTAAGCGTGACATTTTTAAGTTGGCAATCGAGAATTTCATATAAAAACATCTTTCAACTCACATGACATTTAAACTCGAATATGCAGTTGATTCCAAATCCCACATACACACCCGAAATAATTTCCTTTTGATAGACTCTCCTAGAGTAGTTATTCTAAACTTACACTTACACATTCTCAAGATAAAGCATCGAAACAAGTCGTGTAAAAACAATGGACTTCCAAATCTTACTTCAACTACACGTCAAAACATTCACTTGCACTAATCTCATCCAATCCACAGAACAATCATCACTCAATATCACACAACACAAACTCACCAAACTATCAACAACAAACCAAGAAAAAAAGAAGAGAGACGTCATTACCTGTCCGTAGTAAACAAACGGCCCGAACGCAGCGACAACAACCGCCGCAACGGCCACCGCTAACACAAAACCCCTTCTGACCCCGTCCCACCCCCTCCCCCAACAACACCTCCTAAGCAAATACACACCATACACCGGCGCAGCGACGGCAAACAGATGCTTCGAGCAAACCAACACCGCGAACCAAACCGCCCCTTCCAGATCTCTCCCCTCCACCACCGCCGCTAGAGACCCCACCAGCACACCAAGCAACACTCCATTATACTGAAAATGAACATGATCCACCAACACCAACCCGGGGGCCCACAGAAGCAGCAAGTAGACGGTTCTGGGGATCCGGATCGGGATCCGGGAGAGGGAGAAGGCGAGGAAGAGGTCGGAGAGGATTACGGAGAGGCGGAGGAAGAGGAGGGAGGAGGAGAAGAGTTGGGAGGGGTAGGAGAGGAGGAGCTGGAAGTAGGCGAAGAGAGGGGGGTAGTCGAGGGTCCAGATGGAGGAGGTGTCGACGTACCATTTGGAGACGGGGAGGGTGTGGGTTAGGGTTAGCCAGTGGTGGTGGACGTCCAGATCGGTGCTGTGGTAGGATGGGATTAGGAGGAGCTTCACGGAGGCGGAGGTTAGGTAGAACCACCACAGCTCGGGGATTATGGGTTTCGATTTCGAGGACGCTTGTTTGGGTTTTGCCATTGCAACTGGTCTTCTTCTGCTTTGCTTTCGGATCCGGTTTTTTTGGACGGTGGTTTACAGATAACAGAATACAAATAATACATGTTTTGTTTTTAAGTACCTTGAAATATATTGCAATTATTCGTCAAAAAAAATTAGATTTTTTTTCTCCACTCATGTGGATTCTGCGAACGTCGTGAAAAATGAAACGTGTCTATGCACTACAATTATTTAGAGCCTATTAAGAACTATTTATCTTTTTTTCCTCTTTGTTTCTCAATATTCCTTTCGATTCAGTTTTAAGAAAACTCGGTTCACCATCAAGGGTCTGACGGTGAAATCGTTAAGTGAACTGGTAACTTGAAATGACAATCGCACTGTTAGCTGAGAATACAAATATACTAATGAATTTAAACCTTGGAGATCGATTGTATTGATTCGCAAGAGTTTAGTCATTCGGGAATTAGCCATACATAACATGGGATAACAGCACCAAATCAACTAGGATTCACGCGAAGGCACGAGGTAACCTTTCTTAGAGTTCGGATCTTGTTTAAATGGATAATAATAAACACTGTGTTCATAAATATTGTCAAATAAACTATTCCGTTCCTTTTTGTTTATTCATAATATGTACCTGTTCAAAACACAGTTTATCCTTCCACGTGTGTCCCTACCATTTCTGTGGTCAACCTCCTTCCCAACATCTTAACCTCTGAAATTCCACTTGATGACGAAAGTAATTTAATTAGGAACCAGGAAGGGGACGTGTAGGCGCATAAAACGTGCATGCACTTTGTAAATCTACAAAACTCTGCGAACGTGCAACCGTTAAAATTCAAACAGCAATCCAATACACACGGTACTGAATGGAGCCTAGAAGTACCAAAGATATCATGACTCATCTTTCGCGTTAAAAAAATAATATCAACATTCAACACCAGAAGGAAGAAGCTCAAGCTGAATTATTTCCACCAAAAAGGAGGGCATAATATATTTTTGATATACATACCATTGGGATTATACTTTCCTCAGGAAGACATAGCTTCCTATCAACTTAGCATACATCGAGGTCAGACCAGACCAACATGATACGCATAAATAGAAAAATAATTACACGATTGGTATATACACTGTCTTACGTCTTACCCAGTTTGCCATATTGTCGTCTTGATCCGCAATATCTCCTTTGTGCCTGCTCATGGATCTCCCAAAATTTAGAACGCATACACGTTGTAGCACTGATACTCTCCTTTCAATTGTAGCACTGATACTCTCCTTTCAAACAACTGTTATGATGTCAGCTGAGTCGGCTATAACTTCGACTGCTGCCTCCATGGGCACCCACCTTCAAAAGCATGTTCAAGCACATCTTCCATTCGTCTGGCGAACAATATCTATATCATTAAAAAATGTGAAAAATTAGTTGCCATAAAGTAATCATATATTCGAGCTTTGGATACAATTTTGCAAACAGAAAGGTATAAGAATAATTAGTTGTGTACAACCAGATCTTTTTGCGAGGGAAGGAATGTAAACAACCAGGTATAATTTACAAAACTAAGAAAAACCAGTGGGGTGGAAAAACAATGAAG
Organism: Triglochin maritima; assembly: GCA_963682175.1. Taxonomy (NCBI): domain Eukaryota; kingdom Viridiplantae; phylum Streptophyta; class Magnoliopsida; order Alismatales; family Juncaginaceae; genus Triglochin; species Triglochin maritima. Next base: position 6,841,810 of record OY821775.1, read on the forward strand.
AACATACAATTTGCGAGGGAAGGAATGTAAGCAACTAGGTATAATTTACAAAACTAAGAAAAAGCAGTGGGGTGGAAAAACAATGAACATATAATTTGAGAGGGAAAGAAAAGAAACTGTCAACCCAATCTCATGACTCTACCATCTTTTAGTTGTCAAGTAACTTATGGTCGTCGCAAAATGTGTACTTTGAGAAAGTGAAGAGCTTGTCTGTGAAAGTTAATAGCAACCGAAAATAATAAATGAAGTTGAGACATATAGTACATAATTTGCACTTACATATCACATGCCGATGCAATTTATTAGGTTGAACTTGGTTTTAGAATAAAATATTTGTCAACTACAAAGAAACAATAATTCAGAGTAGGCATTATAAAGGCAATCTATGCCCTGGAAAAGATTTGTTGCTCAAAAATTTCTGTTCTAAGAAAGCTTACTGTCTAGAACTAAACCATGACAAGTATTTAGAGGTATCACCAATAAGTGCTCTTAAGTTGTACCAGCACACCTAAACATCCACATGCATGAGGCAAAGTGGCAAACCATTATCACATTAAAAGGCCCTAAAATATGACAGTACCTCAATGCTGGAAAGAACAGCTTTTGGAATCTCGGCCAAGTCCTTGAGATTTCTTTCAGGAAGGATGACTCTTTTTATTCCATAACGATGTGCGGCTAACACCTGCAAGCAAAACAAAGCAAAAAAAAAACACTTTTAAGAATAGTAGGATGGCCGATCAGGACCATGGCCCTGTATCTTTTATTTGCAAATTTCATAGAAGAAACACAATGTAAAACACCCCAAAACAGAAACAACAAAAATATAATAATAATAATGTGAAGGCATATGGATCACATGGGAGAGAGGAAACAATTTCTTAGCTTCACAAGCAACTTCATCAAAGCATTATTGCAACTGATGAGGTCCCTCAGGACCTTCACCAAATGCACAGCAGGGCAGTAGATTAGCAATAACTCACATCCTACTTCAATGTCCTAATATATTTTGATGTCAGCTTGACTTGCATGTGGACATGCATCTATAAGCTTAATATGCAGCGCACCATTTCTAAACTACAATAATTTCGAGACCAATAACATTGAAAGATACTGGGCAATATCCCTTTAACAGACAATTAGAAGGAATATTTTTCTTTCTCACTCCAACCGAACACACCCTTTTTAGTTATGACGATGTATAAAATCAGTTAGGTAAACAAAACAAATTACGATCCGGCCATAAATTGCCTTTCCCCCTGACCTTTGGCCTGGACTTGAAGAAAGGAAAGAATATCAAGGCGAAAGAAGAGAGATTTTGAAGATTTTCTAGGGTAAATTGCTTCAGGACCAAAACTCAAGGACTTGGCCACTTGGGGGCGTTGCAATTTACCCAACTAGAAAGGGCAACCTAGGTGAACAAGGGTCCCCAGTTGTGAGGGTCAACGAAAGAAGTTAACCAAATGACTTTGTTTTACCGTTTTACGTATGAGATCATCAGCAAGAATATGTTTCAGGTCTTTCAGTTATCTAAAACTCGAAGCCAGTAAGAAAATCGATAACAAATTACAATTTTTTTTGTATTGGTATAACAATTACAATTTTGGTATGTACCTTGTCCTTAATACCACCGACGGGCAATACAAGGCCCCTAAGAGTCATCTCTCCTGTCATTGCAGTGTCAGATCTGACCATCTTTTGGCTAAATAGTGATACCAGAGATGTTACCAAGGTAACTCCTGCTGAAGGACCATCCTTTGGTATAGCACCAGCAGGAAAATGTATGTGGACATCACGACACTCCAGCAAATTTGTTTCGCCGGCAGCTGCCAGCTTGAAGTCTGCTGTCCTTGACCTCACCTGAAGTGGGAGAAAACACTAGCTATATGGGAACAAAGCTGATAGGTTACATTATATTCATGAAAGACTCCGCTCGTACAAAATTAGAAAGGCAAATATAAACATCTCAAATTACATAATAAAATATAAGAATCAAACAATTAAATGTTTGCACAGCATTTGATTTACCTTTACTCATCTTTTGCCTAAGGAAATAAAAAAATACTCCCCTAAAACCAGTATGCATCAGAAATAGAAAACACAAATTATGCCAAATTAAAATTTTCAGGCATTGGTGATTGGTTTGTTATTCATAATATCAGAACTATACAAACAAAATACCAAAACATAGTGAAAAAACAAAAATCATTTATGTTGGTTCTACTGCAGAAGAAGCCACATGCAGCAAACATGTGCTACAAAGGTTGTGTTTGCACTTTGCAGAACATGAACAAGTGAAAATGGTTAGGCTCTACATTCTACAATGACACATTATATCGTGAAACAAACTGCTCCATCTTGCAGTAAATAAACTCCCCTTCTCATCTGACGAAATACTTAATATGGAAGCATCTCACATACAATAAATTGCTCCGTTTAACTAACATCTCATATAATATGTTATGAATACCATTTCTATATGCGTCCCTTTTCGTACCAAAGAAAAAAATACGACTGAACAAAAACATGTAAAATGACTTTAGTTGAAGAGAAAAAGAAAAACAACAGTGTTGTTTAATGCCGACGATGGTCCATAATGTATTGAAGATAGCCTAATGTGGCAATAACATACTAGGATCTTAACTATCTACGCTTTGGATGTCCTGACATAAAAAAAACTTCATAATATGCTAAAACTAGAAAATATTTTGATGAACAGAAATTGCATCAATCTGAAAAGAGTTACCCATGTTAGAGCAATCTGTGCCGACTCCTTGATAACATCACCAAGTTGCCCTGTGAGATGTAGATCACCCTTTCCAACCATCGATGATGCCTCAACAAATTGGACTTCTCCACCAAAGGATGTCCATACGAGCCCAACTGCCACTCCAGGCATTGCTACTCGTTCTGCAGCTTCTTTATCATCAAACCTAGGAGGCTGAATTCCAATATTGAAGTAAATAGATACACCACATAATAGAAACAGAATTGTTAAATCACAAAGAACATGTGATATTGTTCAGTATGATCTGTAGAAACTTATAATTCAACTTACCCCAAGCACCTTCTCCAATGTACTCTCATCAATAAGAAATGTAGAATCATTTCTAAGGGCGTTTGATATTTCACAGTTGTTAGCTCCCATAGGTATTACTTCCATCTCGACCTCAGCATCATCTGCTAGTCTAGTGTCTAGTATTGATGTACTAACTGATTTGCCAAGTGGAACTGGGTTATTTTTTTCAGCAAGTTTCACAGCAGCCACACGTGCCAGGGCAGCTATGTTTCTTTCCAAATTTCTCACACCAGCTTCTCTTGTATATCCCTGAATTATAAGTTTCACTGTATCCTGCAAAATTCAAATACTGTAGAATGAAGTATCTTAAAAGCAAACGTTACAAGTCAATATTTCAGTGTCATAGTAGTACCTGACATGGTTATAAACTTATATACAGCACCAATCGTGCATGCTGAGAAGGGATTCATCCATAATTACAATAATATATACATATAAATCAGAGGGTAATAGTATAGGTTACCTAGATATAGGTTCAGACTCCACCTTTACTAAATGGTAGAAATCTATAATGCATATCTATTGCATGAAGAATTGAAGAGTATATATATAGATCTTGTCCTGTTGACGCCATTTACAAATTTACATGACATGATTCGTGAAGCTTGAACTTCCAACTAATAGGAGGATATTAGCTGTTAAGTCGGTAAGAATTTAACAAATGCATCTTCTAAAGAACATGGGATTAGTTTTAGATTAAGAATATCCACCTTTGTCACACTAACTTTGCTTTTAGAGCTGCGTGTTTCTCATTCCATGAAATAGGGCTACAGAATTCAGTTCTTTAATCTATGTTATCTACTATACTAGATGTTAACCAATCACAGGAATCATCCAACTTATCTATCTTGGACATTCAAAGAAGATAATTACATTTTTATCTTAAGTTGGTAAACTATAAACCCACAAGAAGTCGATGCAAGCATTCTCTATGGGTCAAAGGTATGTCCAAAACCATTACACAACAGCTATACACATAGAAAAGTCAAGGAGAATCAGAACAAACGAGCACTAATAGTTCATACCTCAGGAATATTAAGAAAATCTGATTGCAATCCATGTTGATCGAGGACCCGCGGGATCAGATGATTCATAGCTATTTTTAGCTTTTCTTCTGGTGTATAACCTGGCAGCTCAATAACTTCCATTCGATCCAAGAGAGGGGGAGGAATTCGTTGAGCTCGATTGGCAGTTGCTACAAATATTACCTTTGAAAGGTCAAATGGCACATTTAAATAGCTGAAGATGATTGTCAAGGAATAAGACAATAGCCAACACAAAATCTTAAAAACATATGAATTATTATTTTCATTTGGAAATAGTTCGGGCAAAATAGTAAGAATTATTTATTTATTTATGTTTCTTAACTTGTACATGATAGCCTTCAACATGAACGGGTTATATGGTACCTGTAGTAACAATAATTAAATAATGGCATGTAATGGACAGATAAGTGAGAGGAGTTATTGACCAGCAGAGGTCATAAAGCTGAATGCGCCTGAGCATGTACAAGAGCTTATGGTGCGGAAAGCTACAATCAAGTCTACAAGGAACAACTATTGCTCTAACTTCTAGGGGTTAGATTTGTCAGTGTTATAGCATTATCAGCATAACCCTAGCGCCATGCATGACAGCAGGACCCAAGTTATGAAATACCAAGTCAATAAAAGATGATGAACAATTATCATACACTAAATAAATTAAGTCCATTACAGAGAAGGATACTGGTCATTGAATGTCTTGTTTTGTTCAGGATCAAGAACCTCTAACAGTGCAGATGCAGGATCTCCACGTACGTCCGAACCTGTCTTGTCAATCTCATCCAGCAACATAACTGGATTGTTAACACCCACCCTCTGCATTTGGGATAACAAAGCAACACTTACATAACATGAAATGATAGTGGATATAAAAGGGTAACAAAGTAGACAACCACAAAATAAAGCGTATAACAGTTTTTACCTTCAGTCCTTCGACAAGGCGGCCCGGCATGCTCCCAATGTAGGTTCTCCTATGACCTCTTATATCAGCCTCATCCTTAACGCCACCCAAAGATATCCTAATGAATTTTCTGTTTAAGGCAGCAGCGATAGACGACGCCAATGATGTTTTTCCAACACCAGGTGGTCCAACAAAACACAGAATTGGGCCCCTAGCATCGGGTTTAAGCTGTAATTTAATTGATTGAACTTATTAGCAAATTATAATCCTCAAGCTAATCACTTCACAACATAAAATGAAATTATGACAATACAGATGTCAAGGAAAGAAGAGAACCTTTTGAACTGCTAGATATTCTATAATCCTCTGCTTGATCTTAGTCAAACCAAAATGGTCATTGTCAAGTCGCTCCTTGGCAGCCCTCAGATGTAGTTCATGTTCATCACTAGCTTTTTGCCATGGAAGATCAGCAAGAAGCTCTAGGTACACACGGGAACTACTGTAGCCAGGTTGCTGAGGCTGCATTTTTCTCAGTCGCCTGATACATAAATTAAGTAAAAAATGCAACGATGAAGACCTCTTGTATTGAATTAATTGTTTCATGACAAACCTAGCCACCTAAAGTTGGACACAATTACACAAGACCAGGGAGACTACAACTGTGGAAATGCAGATATATATCACCTGATTCACCTCATATCTTAATGGACTGGAGAAGCATATTTAGCATGCTTGGGAGAAACAAAATAACATCATTTTAATGAATATAATATAAAATACCATGACAACTCCCTGGACTCTTTTGGGTCAAAATTGATACATACTTTATCCAGTTTGAGAAACCAATTTGTTCCAATGTTTATGAAAAGTGTTATATACTTAACATCAGGTTTGCTTTATGTTTATAGGACAAAGCAATTTCCCCATTGACTTAACATGATCATAACATGCTAAAAACGAATCAATGTAGACTGTAAAGTCAACAATCGGATGACTCTTGTTCAAAAGGATATAGCATAAGTGCAATCCATGGAGGATCAGCACCAAAAACGACAGTCGATAGCCTGACCTAAAGCTATTTGATCCAATGAACCAAAATGAAGGCAGCATATGATTAAGAAATGAGGTAGTCAGTCTGACATTAATCAATAATGCAGGGGAATAAACTACAACCATAACCAATACTATTTAATGGTTTTATAACTACTACATACTGCAATTTTTACTATTTCTACTGAGCTTGCATTTTCTTTGAGCCTATAGCATTATTACCTCAACTCTCTCTGAGCATGTTTCCATATATTTGGAGGCATCCCGGCACTTTGCATTTTTCTCTCAAGGGCAGCTACATCATCCTCGTCATCAGCATTGTCCCCTAGCTCCTCTTTGATAGCCCTCATCTGAATAAGTATATGTTACCATACATGTAAGATCATAAATATTCAGGTAGACATAATAAATATAATATAATACATGGAATTCTAACTTGTAAGCATGACTCTCACATCACGAGTTTATGATATATTTGGACACATTTATTGTGGCATGTTTGGACACTATTTTCAATTTCATAGTATACATATAATGTATAATATAGAGAGACTCCAATCCTTTTGCTAAAGACAAGGTATCTCATCAATAAATGGCTTCATCCAGAGTACCATCATGTTTAAGACAACAGTGGCTCTATATAAACATGGATGTTCTGCCTTTAGACGGGATACAATTCATGATTCAGGAGAGAAATAAGAATAGTTAATGAGCACATTAGGAACATTTAAAGGAGATAATGTAACACTATGTAGTGTCTATGAATCTGAGAAATAGAACGAGTACAGAGATGTACATTCAGTAATATAAATAAAAACTGGCAACGCTTCAACATCAAAGAGGGAAGGAGCAAATATATTATGTTACTTTTTTTACTGGTACAAAAACAAATATCATGTTATCCACTACATTAAGCAGATCAACAATATAAAATAAAGTTGTTAATTTCTGTGAGGTGAGAAAGTTAACCAACCTGTTGACGCAAGAGGTATTCTTTCTGGGACTTTGAAAGCTGCCCCTCTACCTTTTGGGTTATCTTCTCTGCTACACGAATCGACTGCAACAACATAAGATAATCATAGTGTTGACTGAAGCGTTCTTTGGGTTCTTATGGTATTGCAAGAAAATCCAAAATTATGTGTAATTGTAACATACTATATGAAGGCTTAATGAAAGCATTACCTGCAAATGCCTTTCAACTAATTCAGTGGCCTTTAGGAGCCTTTTCTTCAAATCTACCGAGTCCAACATGGACAACTGCTCTTCAAAGCTTATCTCAAAGCTAGCGACAAATATGTCTGCCAGCCTGTGCACTGGAAGAGTCTCGAGCAGAACTTTTGTCCTTCCCACAGTTTTTTGCTTCTGGTAACATATATATTAAAAAAACATGAGAAAAACAACCATCATACTCAATACTAACTTAGCACTGGTACGACCTAAACTGTTTCATTTTTCTGTTGAATAGATAAGAATGTATACAATAAGTCATTATACAATAAGTCATTATTTTCAAATACATGCAGTCAGATTTTCTTACTGCTGGCTGAACATCGTCGTTTGCCTTACATACACTTTTCACTTCATAAGGTACGCAAAAAGCAAGAGCTCCAGGCTAAACAAACACAACATGAAACCCCTACAGAAGGTCTTGAAGTACTCTCCACTCTTACGACTTGGATCTGAAAGTGCAGATTCCATTGAAGTTGGGGCTTCAAGTTTATAATCATACTACGTTTTTTTGACTAAGTTACGTCCTTCTCCAAAAGCTTTCAGATCATATATAGCATCAGTTCATCATCAAAGTGATTTAAAATGTCAGTATATTACACCTTTTGCTGACAGACCAATGTTTTTTCATCAGGATGCACTGCAGCTTCTTGAAAAGTTTAACTTGTTCTTTTAATTCAAAAACAGGAATCATGGCAGTTCATAGAAGAGTGTGTATTAATTATCAACATGGAGCTATGGACATAAGGTAAATTGAAAAGTATCTTCAAAACATTACCTGCTCAAGAACAGAGATAAGCTCCATTGCAGTAGCTTTGAATTGCCGAGATAGAGGAATAAGATCTGGGTCTTGTTCTGCTTGCTCCATCTCTGAGATAGACCAGAAAACAGGACCATATGTTAACAGATGTGGAAAAAACTTGTTTACTAAACAGGAAACTGACTTCCAGAGGTAATTTTTTTACATGGAACTAGATAGCCAAATTTGAGTTCCTCCTCAATTATGCTAAACAAGTATGAAGCTCTCTATGTTTCCTCAATGGACAGCACACTCTCAGAGATGTAAATTTAGTTTACCCTTTCTAACAAAATATATGTATTTTAAGTTTTAACAAAATACACTCAGCAAGCAAAGTTTAAATTATCAAATACTATCAAAATTTTTTGCAAGTACCAAAAAATGACAGTGATTTTGTCAATCTTGCAAGTTCTATCAAAACAATGTAATTGTGAAGTGAGACATGGTAGAAACAATATCAAACATGTCCCCAAATTGGAAGTACTATACACTGTTCTGAAAACCGGACCGGACCGGCCGGTTCAATAGGTTGAACCGTGAACCGGAGGCCTGTCCGGTCCGGTTCACCTCCCAAGCCCGTTTTTGCATTGAACCGGGCTGAACCGGGTTGAACCGTTAGGAAAAAAATATCTGTTTTTTTTGTTTTTTTGAATATTTATAATAGGATTTGAATATTTTGAATATTTTTTTGCTTAATAAATAATTAAATATGATTATTATATCTATAATATATATTTAAGACGTCTGACGTCACCGGTTCAACCGGTTCGATTCCGGTCCGACCCCGGTCGAACCTTTGACGTTGCCGGTTCGACGTCCGGTTCGGTTATGAAAACCTTGGTACTATATACTAACAGGCAATTATTAATATTCAAGTATCTGACTAAAACAGATCACAGCATCAAACTGAAGAATGGTGTGAATAAAAGTCTCTAATACAATGTTCTTAACCATCATAAAATTGTTATCCAAAACATAATTCAATTTTCAAACTGACATTATCAAACATTGTTCAGTAACATCTTGCTTAATGGAAGAATGTAATTGCCATAATCGCATTAGAAAAAATTGAAACTTACCAATCCTCGTCATATCAAGACGTGACACACGGGCAACATAATAGCTTCCTCTTGAACTAAGTTCCTGAACACTGAATCTGCACAATCCTTCAAGAACGACTATATAGGTCACCCTTCCACTTGGTTTCTCTGCTCCTCTAGAGAGATGCAAAGCTCTTGCAGCAACACCACTGAAACAGATACCATCGCTTATAACAAGGACCAAGGCAAAAAAAGGCTACAGGCTATTGACCCTACCACAGTCAAATACTCAAATGATACTCTTTCTGTTTTAACATATTAGATCAATATTCCAGAATTACAAATAAAGCTTCCACTTGGTTTTTCTGCTACTCTAGGGGGATGCAAAGCTCTTGCAGCAACACCCCTGAAACAGATACCATTGCCTATAACAAGGACCAAGGCAAAAAAGCCTACAGGCTATCGACCTTACCACAGTCAAATGAATTTTTTTTCTTTCTGTTTTAACATATTAGATCAATATTCCAGAATTACAAATAAAGACTTCATTCGAATCAAAGAATCAAAATTATAGAGGAAAAACATGGACGCCATGGACGATCAAATTTTTTTATATTTTGAATTTTCAAAGTGTTTTCAGCAAGCTGCAGCCTGTAACCCAAGTTCCTCTGTACGTAAAATGAGATGAAGAAATGCCCAAAAGTTAGGTCACTGGAGAGAAGTTTGGATGTCTGAAAGAGGAGAGGAATCTATACTATAATGAGAATGGCCCAAAAACATAAAAAATGACTGCACAACTTAGGCAACTTGAAGTTGTTGCATTATCTCCACAAGATATAACTTTGCATCAGCATTTTTCTACGTATGCTCATTGATACTCCATAGCATCAAATGCAGTTAAATTCCAACTTTCCTCTATTCCTTAGCATGTTTCTCAAGTGAGTTCCTATTTCCATGAACCTGTAGACTAAACATAGGAACAGTGGAAAGCAATGAATAGCAGCAAACATTTTTAACCTAAAATCTTCAGTACTAACTTTTCTTCCAGAAGTTCACAAAGTTTTTCCAATTATGCAATCTTTATTCTCGTAACGCAGCATCTGACAAGTTGCACCTGCTTATATCTCCAAGTCAAACAAAGAGACCTATGTACATTCTGACTAGGAGTGGAAATGACCTCCCTTCAGAATGAACTAAGCCGCTTTAGAAAGTCCATAACACGAAAAAGAAAAAGAAACCTCTTGTGCCAGTGCATGGATTCCTGAGGACTCTTCCCGTCCAGTTTTGTTGAACCTTCCGAAGATTCATTTGCCACACCTTCATGGAAAAAAAACACCCAATTACAACTTGTACATACGGAATTAGTTTGCACCCTACCAAAAACAAAACATTAACTGTACCAGGTGATATCACTGATCCAACACTTGCCGAATCCGCAGCAGAATCCCTTACAGGGAGAACACCAATCAAACCCTTCTCTTCCCTCTTCCAAAGCTCCTGCTCAACCAACTTCACACTGCAACCAATCGCCAACCAAATTTCAGAAAAGGAATCTCATCTCCTCTAACCATTACATCACATGACACACCAAATTAAAACAAAGATGCCAGATATTACTCAAATTTCCAAATGCCTTCAACCAAACAAAATCTCACACCAACAAGGCAACAAGCACATCTACGAAGAAATTCCAACTCCAAGACGAACAAAACACGATCTTTTCCGAAACCAGAGCAGTAATTCAGAAACATGAGAACCAAACCACAACTTGAGAAACGAAATCATCGCCGGAATTTGACTTTCTAGTACCGAAATTCCCTTAATATTCAAGAGGTAACGAACCAAACTACTTCACACCAACGATCAAAACCTTCAAAAAAACAATCTTTCACGAAATCCAACAGCAACTCGAAGAGAAACAAAACGAACAAAAACACGAAACCTATAATTTTCTCATAATTACGGAAAATTCAAAAACCCTAAGATCTAAGGGACGATACCTAGCGGGAGAGGTGCAGCGGATACGGACGATGGCGCCGGGGAGGAGCACCTTGTTCCTGAAGGGGAGGATCGCCAACCGACTCGGCAACTCCACTGGATCCTCCATCCCAACCAAAATCTCACGGAAGAAGGAGAAGAAGAAGAAGAAGTGATGGAATCCTTCTTTTTAAGTGGTTGTTTCGTCGCCGTTCGGTTGAGCGGAAGAGGAGAGAGAGAGAGAGAGGAGAACTAATCCAGTAATTTATGTGTATTTATATACGGATTTGTTGGTTACGTTTGGCGGAAAACCCCTTCCAACTTTGTGTATCCGGGGTTCATGCTCTTTGTTTTGCTTTCGGGTCCAACCAACTTCGAGGTGTGATTAGCTATAAATTGCAATTTACCCATCTTAACCTTCACTTTGAGGTTTGCAAATTGCAATTGCAACTTGACCTTGAAATATAATCTTGCTTTAGACTTTAAAAATTCTACATTCCAAAAAATGGATGCACCCCTGTTGAACCAAGGACATAAATTAAGCATTCACCTTAATTAACACCGTTAATGGCTGAGTGAGCCTTTTCATGTAATGCAAAGTGGTTTGTGTTATTTTTTACCCCTTCAAGTAACAAAATCAAATACAATTGGGTTATTTGCTTGTGTGCCACCAAGAAACAACTAAATCGGCTTTACGTCACTTGGTTCTGACTATTTGGTCTAATGTCATAGAAAATTAGACTATTTATCTTAATGTCATAGGAAAATAAAATATTTATCTTTATGTCCGTCTAAACGTTTGTTAAGTATAATAATATTTAATAAAATTTTGCAGAATCACTCTAAATAAACCAAAATTTCATAAAATTCATTATATATGTTGTAAAAATTACAAAAAATTACTCAGAATTTTTATTTATACTCTCTCATATCTATCTTTCAACTTTCGTTTCTTCTTTGTCTCTCACTAAACTTAATTACTAAACTAATGAAATTCGATAACTTTTTAATTTTAAAAATACAAAATAATTATTTTTTATTAAAAAAATTATTTGTCTAATAAAAATTTATTTTTTATATAAAATGTGTTTTTCCAAAAATATTAAATTTTTTGTATAAAAATTCTTTTATCAATTATCAGATTCTTGTACTAAAAAATTAAAAATCATGAATCTGAAATAAGATAGATAAAAATAAATAATTTTTAGAATTTTTTTTATCGAATTTCATTAGTTTAGTAATCAAGTTATTAAGTTTAGTGAGATAAAAGAAGAAATGAAAGTTGAAAGATAGATATGAGAGTATAAATAAAAATTTAAGTGATTTTTTTTAATTTTTACAACACATATAATGAATTTTTGATTTATTCAAGATGATTCTGCAAAATTTCCATTAAATATTAATATACTTAACGGACGTTAAAGGAAAAGTTAACGGACGGAATGACATAAAGATAAATATTTTATTTTCCTATGACATTAAGATAAATAGTTTGATTTTTCTATGGCATTAGACCAAATAGTGAGAACCAGGTGGTATAAAGTCAATTTAGTTGTTTCTTGATAGCATCCAAGCAAATAATCCAATACAATTTCATAAAGGAAGGTCTTTGTTGACGTTTCCAAGTGGGGATAAAGGGAGTTTAGTCTTTAGACAAAGATTTTATTTGAAAATTGGTAAAATCGTAATTAATTTACTATATAAATGACAACACAAGTCACAACCTCAACAATCATAATATAACAAAAACTCAACAAATATACAAAATTGTAAATTTTGTTTTACAATATATCAAGTAAGAGCGCAAAGTAATGCAATTTCCACCATCATATATAACTTTTTATTTGCGTTCGAATTAATATGTTTAGGGGGGGGTGATCAACAAATCTACAGGAAGACATGTGTAATTAAACGTGATTCTTTCGGTATTTTTCGGAACTAAAGCCTAAAGCTAAAGGTGTTATTCTGACCCAAAAATGACAGGGGTGTTAATGAAAATAATCCAATAAACGTACGAATGTGATCTGAAGCTACCGTGATCCATTGAAGACCAACTCTACCGTGCGATGCAAGGATAACGCGTTTAAATTATTGCCCAAGTGGGCCCCGCAACATGTGGCGATGTGCCGATGACCACCTCCAGATTGGTTCCGTGTCACATTATTCAATTCGTCTCTCTCACGGATCAACCTCCACCGTCAGATGACCATTCTACGGTGAGGATCCACTGGCGTTCTCATCGTGCTTTCTAGTGGTACTTTCTTCAGCTTTGTCGCTTTGTGTTATTATTGTGTACTTATCTTCGGATATGGAAAATAATTAGAAAGCAAACATCACTTTAATCATATCTATTAATTAAGTTAGTGGAATTCTGAAGATCTACCAACTAAGAAAATTACATTTAATCATTGTATTAGGCTTGTTAATTGTTATGCTCGCTTTGTATGTATCCCACCAACACCAAGAAACCAATCATATCAAGAAATGAACATTGTATTTACTATTAAATCAATGTCTGCGAAGGCAACCGTAGACGAAAAATCTTCAATCGTCACACCTTACGTTGGCGGGAAGCACGAGTGGACAAAAAAAATGCACATAAACTAAAATATTAGTAGATTGGGGGTGTGAACTTGATAAAACTAACAGGGGCGTGAAGGTTTGATAAATAGGAGTGTGAACTTTATGCAGACATAGATAAGTAAGTTCTGCGAACAAATCAGATTCAGAGCTGATGCAATCATACAAATACCTATATTAAGATTCGAAATGTGAATATGAATATCGAAATGGATTATTTATGGATATGGAGAGTGCATATCTTATTTGAGCGTTAGTGGATACAATAAGCAGAGGTGTGAACTTAGATATGAGAAACAGGAGTGTGATTTTAATGCAGACATAGATAATAAAAGTTCGGTGAACAAATCAGATTCGGAGCTGATGCAATGGTACAAAATATCTATACTAACAATTCGGAATGTGAATATGAATATCAAAATGGATTACATATGGCTATGGAAAGTACATATTTGTCTTTGAACACTAGTAGAATGTAGATGTGATATACAGGGGTGTGAACTTAGTTATAGTAGACAAGGGTGTAAACTTAAAGTAGGTATAAATAAATAAGACACCCGAACTGATCAAAATTCATAGCTGATACTGCTATGTCCCTAAACCGGATTAGGATTGGATTAGGGTTAAGTGAGGTTTGACTTGGAGGTGAGAGGGAGGTATGGTGAGTAGTGAGGTGAAGTGATGGAGGTAAGGTGGGGTGTAAGGGAAGTATGGTGGGGAGTGCTTGGGGTGTAGGGTTTTTGGGTTTTTAAACCAACCAACACCATCTCCTTTCCTTTCCTTTCTTTTCCTTCATCCTCACCAAGCATCCATCTTCTTCCTCAGTGGCTCGAGCTCAGGCGGAGGAGGTTGCATTGGCGTGAGGCTTGCGGAGGTTGACGAGCGAGGAGGATCACCGGAGGCAACGGAGGCGCGAGCGAGGCTCCGGCGGGTTCGTTGCGTTTTCGAGGTATGCCGCTCCTTAGTGTGGTTTGTTTGTTGACCCTCATGTGAGGGATGCGTTGGTCGAGTCGGGGGAGGTCGGAGACCTCTCCGGCGACGCGTTTCTTCGTAAAACCTCGGCTGGCGCGAGGTTGAAGACGACCAACGGTCGACCGGATCTTTCGAGCGGTCGACCGTTTTAGCACTGTTTGCCCGACTTTAACCTTCACCGGTCGAACGATGCCTTGGGGCGGTCGACCGGTAGTGCATTATTGCTGGTGAGTTGGGATTTTTCTACCTGTTGTCGGTCGACCGGTCCTTGTTGTGTTCGACCGGAACTTAAGTGTACCTGTTAGTTTTGCATGATTTGTTCGACCGATTTCATGTGACGTTCGACCGATCGTTTGTTGTTCGACCGTTGGAGGTTTGCGTTCGACCGATTATATGACTTAGAAT
This sequence comes from Triglochin maritima, assembly GCA_963682175.1. Taxonomy (NCBI): domain Eukaryota; kingdom Viridiplantae; phylum Streptophyta; class Magnoliopsida; order Alismatales; family Juncaginaceae; genus Triglochin; species Triglochin maritima. The sequence continues at coordinate 6,856,877 of OY821775.1, forward strand.
AATAAGTTGACCCTGTCTGTTTTCGGTCGACCGAGACCCGTGAGTCGGTCGACCGATAGAGTTGAATTTAATGTTGACCAGACTCCGGATTTTGACCTCGTTCGGTCGACCGGTTTTAGACCTTTGTTCGACCGTTGGGGGGTTCTGTTTTGAGCGCAGCGGTAGACCGTTTTAGGAGTACGGTCGACTGATTCCTTTCTGGAACTGGTCAACCGAATCACCTCTTCCGGTCGACCGTTTGGGCCCAGGACAGAATTCCTGGTTTCCTTTTTGAACGCCAACTTTGTCCACGGAAACCCGTGTCCTCGCCTTGTGCGTGAGCCGGGAGGTGACGGTGGGCGCGTGATGCGTGCCTGCCCAGGGACCGTCGTTGGGAAGAGTGTGGGTGTTCGGGACGCGTCACCTCCAGGTATGGACCGTGACTTTTGAGATGATTGTTGGCACTTTGTAGTATAGCAGGCCCGAGGGATCGCGGAACCCAGTGTTGATGTTGTGTGGGCACGCAACTGGCGTTGGGTGAGGTGACTACCGGCCCACGGGCTACGGAGGTCGCTGCCCTGCTTTTATAGCGGCGCGATTGGTGTTCGCGGCTCGAGGAGCCCGATGACCTGGCAGACTTCGGTCTGGACCCGTCCGATGCTGTACCGGACGTTGTGATGGACCACCGATGCTGTGCCGGTGATGCCGCCGAGGTTGTGCCGGCGATGATGATTGTTGGGCCGAGGCTGTGCCGGCTATGTTGTTTTCCTCGGCTGGGCACCTACCGAGATGATGTTGTTATACCTTCCGGGCGACGGCCCCGTTGGTCCCTGTGGCCCCGACCACTGAGATTTACAGATCTGTTTCTATCGGCGCGTAGACGTGACAGAGGCTCCCTACCGAACCCTTGAGTAGTGTAGCCGCGTGTGGGGGGTGCGATGTCGCGGGCTGCTAGACTGCATGTGCCTGCAGTAGGTCTCTTCGGGAGACCCGATGATTGATTGTCGGACTGATGTCCTGTTTTACCCTTCGGGGGAACTGTTTTCCATTTCTGTTGATGCCATGACATGCTACTAGTATGATAGGTTCATTATGTGATGCATGCATATAGGTGAGTTGGCATACGGGGTTTCCTTCTGGAAACTCAGGCATTGTTGTTGCATCTTTTCCAGGATCGCAGTAGGTCTGGGTGGGTGGTGATCGAGGACGGAGCGCTTTGGAGTCGGATCCTCTTCGGCAGTTGCTAGACCGTACAACTACTTGTATTCTATTCCATTGTATCAGTATTGTAGTTGTATTTCTTTTGGAAAACTCCTTGTATTTTGGGTGCACCCGGATTTATATATTTATATATTAGTGACGTTCTCGCGTAAGTTGTCTGTTATGTTGGTTATTTTGAAATTTTAAATCTTCCGCTGTTTCGGGACGTTACAGATACAATCAGACAAGTATCCATATTTAAAAATTGAATATATGAATACGAATATTAAAATGAATTATATATATGTGGATATGAAAAGTGCAACAAATTTAATGTTCATAAAAGAAATTGTACGTGTAAGTAAGCAAATTAGGGACATGATTTTCAAGAAAGTTGTTCTTTAGAAGCTCAGATAACAACCATCAATTGATAGTTGCAGATTCACAATCAACCATTTCCCACTCCCTTTTCTTATCGTCACTTTCAAAGAAGAAGAAGAAGAAGAAGAAGAAGAGCGTTGCAATCGTACTGATTAATGAAAATAAAGTGAACAAAAGTGAAAGCAACCAAATGTTTAGATATTAGAAGTGGTTGTACTTTTCTTATTTAATAGTAGTAGGAGCTAATAATACTCGTCCTGCCTCTTATGACCCTAATTAAACCAACTATCAAATGACTCAACAAAGTTGACGTTGGCTTAACATGAATTTCTTTTTCAAAGAATATATCACATATTTTTCGGTTAAATCTCAAACATGTAAACAAAGGTACAACTACTAGCTGAAGTGCTGGTGAAACTAGGGATAGGGGCTCATGAAGTTGTTACAAGTCAAAGATATATTAGCCAAGGTTCAGGTACAAAAGAAGAAGACAATTCACATCTTGATGATTGGTCATTGGTTCTAGTTATTCTAAAGCTATGAATCTACCATTACTTCTAGTGGTGTCCGACATGATATTTCAATAACTGAAGTGCTGGTATTCCTTCAAGAATCTTAAGTATGAGGTAGAGAAACCTAACATTTGACATGTTGACGAAGATTAATCAAGTGTTGGATTGGTGTTTTTTGTCACTATTGTAATTAAATTACATTCCAACCAGAAGAATCTATTCCATCCCTTTTGCTTCCATGCAACTTCGGCTTGAATCACGACTTGCACGAGATATTGTCAGGAGTTTCTTGTTTAAAATATAACACTATAGGCCTATCTTTGTTGACAACGAAGAAAGAAAGAAAGATACGGAGCTGCAAGCACTTTGGGCTCTACCATAGACAAGTTTGTTTTCTGTAGTTTGTCTAGTTGTATAATGATCTTTAAGCACCAATTAATCCAATAAGAAAACGATAAACCCACACGTCGTCTATCCCACCAAGGGACGAAGACTAACAAAAACTATGATCAGAATCCAATGTTCTTTTGACTAATGCTTTAGGTTTCCACGTAAAATGTACCCAACGTCCTTTGTTGACCCCATAGTTGCACCTAAGATTCCATACGTTAGTGATGACGTGGGACATATGACGTCGTCTAACATGACAAGTTGGATGACGTTAATTGCCACGACAATGTTTCTTAATTAATTAAACATGTTTCTAGATAGATGATTAATACTGTTATTGTAATGTTGTTGGTTGATTTGTCAGGGAGCGTAATAATACAACACTGTTGTTAATACTGCTAAGATAGGACTTGTTAAGTGCCACACGGCCTCTAATGGATAAAAGTTTTGAAGTCCAACATCCAAATTTTGCTTCCGTTTTTGTCAGCTGGCTTCCAAGAGTTGGGGTTGCAATGGAGTGGGAAAGTGGTAGTCCCACGTACTCGAAAGGATTTTTTTTTTTTCCTTTTTTGCAACCAAGGAGGTGTTTGAAGTTATTTAGCTCTGTATCCTTCGTGTTGGTACTGCTAAGAAAATAGTCACCATCCGGCCCTCCTTCTCCAACCTCCAAATCAATCTTCATTCCTCCCTCTCTCTCTGGCAAAAATCAAACTTCAGGTTGATTTCCTTTTTGTTTTGTGTATTGATTTTGATATGAAATGGAATGCATGTATAGTTATTATATGATTTTATTTTGATGTATTAAATGTAGATTTTGTACACTTGAAGTAATGAGCTCGGGTATCAAATTTGTACTGGTTCTTTTCGATGAGATTGTTAAATTCATAAACGGTAATTCAGAATATGAATGTGGTTACAGACGGTCAATGAATGTCATTCATGGAATGAGATATGATAATTTGTGACAAAGTGTCGAGTTTGCGTGACAAAGGAAAAAATGTCAAAATAATCATGAAAAAAAGAAAATTTGCAAGAATAAATGCTGAGAAACTTATTTGGCAAAATATAAGGCAAATGAACGACACATCTAGTACCATTTTATTACGTTAAAAACGACATCACAGAAGTCGTTTTCACTTTACATGTTTAATGAAAACGACATCACATATATCGTTTTCATGAAACAGAAAACGATATCCGAGATACCGTTTTTTCCTTAGGATGAGAAAATGGATTGTCATCCCCTTCCTCCCCACCCTCAAACCGCCGGCTGCTGTAATTGGTCTCCTCCTCCTCCTCCTCCGACGACGACGACGATTCTCTGTTCGATCTCTTCTCCTTCCAGTTTACCTTCAAATAGTTTGGACTTAAGACTTGTTGTTGTTATTGAGAATTGAACTTAATCCTATGTGGCGACTTAATCTTATGTGGCGTCCTAGTCACCCGCCACATCATCAGTGCTTGATGACACATCAAGGAGGAGATGAGTCAACACATGATAAGACAAAAGGTTGAGGGAGTGGAAGAGACAAGAGTCTTTTCATTTTTTGAGTAATTTTCGTCCTAATTATGTATGCAATTTAAGTAGAGGGTGTAATGATCTTCAATGATCATGTTTATGTAGTCTTTATGTTTGGAAGTTGTAGGGTCATGTAAGTGCCTATATAAAGCACTAGAATTCACCATTTGTAACACAACAACAACAATACTACAACAACATATATCAAGCATTAGAAGTTGAGCCACGAAATTGTGTGAGAAAAGAGTGAGTATGTGAGTAGAAAGAAGAAGAAGAGTGTGCATTGCAAAATCGGTTTTTTTGCTTTGTGAGTAGAGAGTCACCTTCTTTCCTTCGTGCCCCCCCAGTAACATAGATCAAGAATGGATCTAGTGGAGTCAAAAGAAGGCAAAATGAATGGTGATCAGGGTGGTCTAAGGCAGCGCACGAGGCGCGCCTTTTAGACTGCCAATTGGCGGTTGGGGACCGCCAATCAGCGGTCCCTGTAGCCCAGGAGACGGGCAATCTCCTGTGGTGGGTTGATCAGTAGCTCCCCGTCCTCCTCCCGTCCTCCAACATCTGGTATCAGAGCCTTGTCCGATGGGAAGCTCGGGAATGACCTCGTTTGGTCATGCGTCGTTGCCTCGATTGTCGAAAGGCAACTACGACAATTGGAGTATCCAAATGCGTGCGCTGCTGGGTGCGCATGATGCTTGGGATCTTGTGGAGAGCGGCTTCGAGGAGGAGGCCGAGACGGGAGAAGAAACCGTCGCACAAATCAAAGCACAAAAGGAGAGAAGAGCCAAAGATAAGAGTGCTCTCTTCCTTCTCTTCCAAGCGGTGGATGAGAATGGCTTTGAAAAGATCGCTGAAGCGAAGACATCGAAAGAGGCGTGGGACACCCTTGAGAGGAGCTACAAGGGTGCTGATCGAGTGAGGCAAGTGCGCCTCCAAATGCTTCGAGGCGAGTTCGAGGCGTTAAAAATGAAGGAATCGGAAGGTGTTGCCGATTTCGTGACGAGCGTTCGCATGGTGGCGAACAAGTTAAAAAGAAATGGGGAGGCGCTGACCGAAGGAAGAGTGGTGGAGAAGGTGTTGCGTTCTCTCACCGAGGACTTCAAGAATGTGGTGTGCGCAATCGAGGAATCAAAGGACCTCGAGAAGATGACTATTGATGATCTAGCTAGCTCGTTGGAGGCACACGAGCAAAGAAAGAAGAAGAAAAGACAAGGTGTCTTGGAGGAGGCGTTGCAAGCGAAGATGTCGCTTAAAGAGGAGAAACCTCGCAACGTAGATCGTGGAAGCGGTCGTGATTATGGAGGCCATCCAAGAAAGAAGGAGGTCGTATGCTTCAAGTGTGGGAAGCGTGGTCATTTTGCGAAAGAATGCTGGTCGCAAAAGAAGGTGGAGGAGAGCTCCAGCCGTGTCCGTGGTGATCGCGGATCGAAGAAGGTGATTGAGTGCTTCAATTGTGGGAAGCATGGGCACTACGCAAGCGAGTGTTGGTCGAAGAAAAGGGTGGAAGAAAACTCCAACCTTGTGGCCGTGGAGGAGAATGCTTGTGATGAGGATGTAGTCTTGCTTGCCAACAAAGGAATGGAAGGCGAACAAGAAGGTGTTTGGTATCTCGATACGGGAGCAAGCAACCACATGTGTGGAAATAGACACATGTTCGCACATTTGGAGGAAGGAGTACATGGGCACGTTTCGTTTGGAGATGCATCAAAGGTGAGCGTGGAAGGGAAAGGTCACATCATGATCCAAGTAAAGGATGGATCTCAAAAGCTTATCTCCAATGTGTTCTTTGTGCCCGATATGAAGACGAACATTTTAAGCATGGGACAACTCCTGGAGAAAGGGTTCACGATCTTGATGAAGGATCGACACATGACCGTGCGAGGACAAGATGGACATCTGATTGCAAAGGTAGAAATGTCCAAAAATCGAATGTTTAAATTGAATCTAACATGTGCTCGTGCTAGATGTTTGAATGCATGCATTAAGGGAGATTGGTTGTGGCATATGCGACTTGGACACTTGAACTTCGGCGGGATCCAAGAAATGGCGCAAAAGGGAATGGTGCATGGTCTGCCGATGACCGAATCCAAAGGCGGATTTTGTGAAGGTTGCATGGTTGGAAAATTACCAAGGAAGAGTTTTCCAAAGCAAGCTGAACATAGAGCAAAAAAGGTGCTAGAGTTGGTGCATACCGACATATGTGGACCGATCACTCCACACTCGATTAGTAAGAATCGTTATTTCTTAACGTTTATTGATGAATTTTCACGGAAAACGTGGGTGTACTTCTTGAAGGAGAAATCTGAGGCTTTTCGCATGTTGAAGAAGTTCAAGGCATATGTGGAGAAACAAAGTGGCAACAACATCAAGACATTAAGGTCTGATCGAGGAGGCGAGTTCACATCAACCGAGTTCAACAACTTTTGTGAGGAGAATGACATAAAACGCCATTTGACGGCTCCATACTCACCACAACAAAATGGTGTAGCTGAAAGGAAGAATAGAACCATCATGGACATGGTTCGAAGTATGTTGAAAAGCAAGAACGTGTCAAAAGAGCTATGAGCCGAAGCTGTGGCCTGTGCAGTGTATACGTTGAATCGTTGCAAAACTGCAAGTTTGGAGGGAGTAACTCCACAAGAAGCGTGGAGTGGCTATAAGCCAACCGTAGCACATATGAAGGTGTTTGGAAGCACAGCATATGCACATGTACCAAAAGAAAGAAGGATAAAACTTGATGATAGGAGCATCAAGCTTGTATTTGTTGGCTATGATGAACGATCGAAAGCTTATAGGCTTCTCGATCCAACTAACAACAAAATTGTCATTAGTCGTGATGTACAGGTTAACGAGGAGGTAACATGGGAGTCCAAAGAGGAGATTCCACAAGTGTCAAATGAAGAACAAGAAGAGGAGATAGCCAACCCCACTGATCATGAAACGGTTCCATCTGACAAACATGACGAGATGAGACCAAGGAAGTTCAAGACACTTCGTGAAATCTATGAGACGACGAGTGAGTTGCACATGGTGTGTCTTCTCACACAAAACAAAAGCTCTGCCAATCCGCTTGTATGTGAAGTTGAGAAATCAACTTGGGATGGTGGACGGAAGAGGATTAAGTTCAAGGAGGAGTATTGAGAATTGAACTTAATCCTATGTGGCGACTTAATCCTATGTGGCGTCCTAGTCACCCGCCACATCATCAGTGCTTGATGACACATCAAGGAGGAGATGAGTCAACACATGAGAAGACAAAAGGTTGAGGGAGTGGAAGAGACAAGAGTCTTTTCATTTTTTGAGTAATTTTCGTCCTAATTATGTATGCAATTTAAGTAGAGGGTGTAATGATCTTCAATGATCATGTTTATGTAGTCTTTATGTTTGGAAGTTGTAGGGTCATGTAAGTGCCTATATAAAGCACTAGAATTCACCATTTGTAACACAACAACAACAATACAACAACAACATATATCAAGCATTAGAAGTTGAGCCACGAAATTGTGTGAGAAAAGAGTGAGTATGTGAGTAGAAAGAAGAAGAAGAGTGTGCATTGCAAAATCGTTTTTTTTTGCTTTGTGAGTAGAGAGCCACATTCTTTCCTTCGTGCCCCCCCCAGTAACATAGATCAAGAATGGATCTAGTGGAGTCAAAAGAAGGCAAAATGAATGGTGATCAGGGTGGTCTAAGGCAGCGCACGAGGCACGCCTTTTAGACCGCCAATCAGCGGTCCCTGTAGCCCAGGAGACGGGCAATCTCCTGTGGTGGGTTGATCAGTAGCTCCCCGTCCTCCTCCCGTCCTCCAACAGTTGTATTATATATATTTTACTTTTATCTTGAAATTATAGTTTGATTATGCTTCATAAAATTTAGTTAACAATTAGCCGTTCGGATTGTCAAAACCTGCAAATATAATCTCTGGTCATTCTGTTGGTAAATTGGCTCATTTTGATGTATTCACTTCTTAAAAAATCATCTATGTATGCATTTTCATAAAGTGAATTTTTTATTGGCAAAATCTTTCATTCAGTATCGAGTAGAAAATCGATGCATATGCTTTCCGTAGGCTTCAATAGTCAAGAATTCTGATACGATTTGCGAAGTATGAGTATTCGCATGACAGTTACTGCACACTGCCAACGTATGTGAGCATGGAATGCGTTGCACATTTATGAATCCACACGAACATGTTGATCCTTGCCCCGTCAATCTAACTTAATTGCTATGGGATTTGTTGATTTCTACACATAATATATTATGACTATACCTCGTCACAAACAACTGTGCAGCAAAGTGTCGTTGGATTGTGAGTTCATCATAGACCTTAAGTATATGTGCTCATGTATCTCAAACAAAATCTATGAACATGGCCTCGCCTAGGAGGAAACAATGTCTTCACAATATTGATAAGGCTTGGAAATCTGTCACTAATGATGCACAAACTATCTCGTGTGCATACTCTGCTCACCAATATACTTAAAAACCTGTGTCACGAGCTTCCAGATTATTTTTTAACCACTACAAATGTCAAAGGAAATAAATCGGAGTTTGCATGGTACTCATGACAACCAGAAGAGTACCCTAAAACTTGACAAACAAATGCAGGTCTGCAATGTTTGAAACTTTCTGATTGACACACTCGTTCGTATTTTCTGTAAATAGGAAAACCACAACCGTCATCCTCTCATCATGTGCTTCATGCATGTATATGTTACGATTGTCATTCTAAATTCATCATCTAAAAAATTCATACTCTTCAAGGTAGGTCTTACGACAAGACTACTCTCGTTTCATGTCGTCTTCTCTTTTTCACTCTCTTCTTTTTGTCTCATGGAAACCAACATTTCAACACATCAACAGGCACCGCCGATGGATCAGAAGAATGGGGTTACGTGCAAGTCCGACCCAGTGAGTTAAAATTCATTACGTATATCTAAATTGACAAGTAACTTTATATGCTTTTTAGTTAACATGTAAATTTGCATGGAATTTTCTTTGTTTGTGGATTTCATCCAGAAGCCCACATGTTTTGGTGGCTCTACAAGAACCCACAAAGGGTGGATGATGCATCCAGACCATGGCCCTAGTCTTGTGGCTTCAAGGTGGTCCTGTAAGTTTTGATTTTGATATTTTTCTTCTTCTTTTCAAGTCAACTTAATTTTGAGATATTGTTGAAATAATTCAGAATTAATATATACTGGAAGAATACAACTTATATAGTGGTGTCATCAATTATCTTACCTCAAACCGTTCACTGACTTGTTAATTAACTCAATCAATGTATTTGACATCTGGAAGAAAAAAAACAATTCATTTCTAGGGAGCTTCTGGTGTTGAATTTGGCAACTTCTTGGAGATTGGACCATTGGATGCTACTCTCACTCCTAGGAACTCAACTTGGCTACAATTAGCTGATCTACTATTTGTATAGTACGTACATTTTCTTTTCAAGTACTTCTTATAGATCTTTCAACCTTTCAAAAAGGTAGATTTAAATGTCAAATATCGTTTTCTGTTATCTTGAAATGATCTTCTTATTGTTTGTTTAGGATAATCCCGTGGGAACCGGATATAGTTACGTCGAGGACGATAATTTAGTTGTGAAAACCGGTGAGCAAGTGGGAGAAGACATGCTTGTTCTTTTAAAAGAGCTCTTAAATGGAAATGAAATATTTCAGAAGAGTCCTCTATACATTGTTTCAGAGTCCTGTGGTGTGAAGTATGCTGTCTCAGTTGGCCTTTTCAGTTGTTCAAGCGATTCATAGTGGAGATCTAAAACTCAATCTTGGGGGTTCATAATCATCTTCATACATATTTAATTAATCCTAGTAGATTTTTTGAATGATGGATAACAGAAATATATTATAAAGACAATTTGACGTTGCAGGAGTTGCAATTGGAAATAGTTGGATTTTACCAGAGGATTTGTGGTATGTATTAGTTTGTCGTGTCATTTGTAAAATACGTTAGTCTTTGTATCTCCCTCCATATGCACATACAATATGGATGACTTGTGATGAAATTTATAAAAATTATCGCTCGAGTGTTCGCTCGGATACACAAAACACATTATTCTATATGTGTCGTCATATAATTCTAAAATTTATCGAGTCGAGTCTTCAGTTGGATATAGAGCTGCATTATATCACTAAAATTGTGAATCGTGATGTATATCCTGGGGACCTTTGCTTAGAGACGTTTCACGTATTGACGAAAATGCTCTTCACATTGCAAATAGGTACACATGACATACTTATTGCAAATGTGTAGGATTTTGCTTAGAGATGTTTCACGAATTGACAAAATCATTTCTCAAAGCCCTGATTAGTAGAAACAATAACTGCACATCTTATATAACTATTGATTTGTCATTTGTAGCTGAGAAGGGCTGAAGAACTTCACCAACTCAGCTTTGACACCAATGTATTGCAACATCAAGGACAGAGCAACAAAAGGATTCACCAAGTCCTACAAAAACCTACACCTACACTACCTACAAAAACCATACTTGGTGCTGGTCATTACGTAAGTTAACATTCTCAATTCGAAACATAAACATGCAATTATTTTGTATCAGTTCAATTTTTTGTGGGTCACTAATAATTAAATCTTTGGACCAACAGGAAAGCGTGGGAATTACCAACTGATATTCTAATGGTTCTGTTAGTGGATGCAAGGAAAGAAGGTAATTATATATTTAACAAAAAAATAGTTAACTCTATGGTGCTATTTTGGCAAATAGACTGTGGGGGTGAAGAAAACGTTTGTGGCATGTTATTATTTTTAGTTTGTACTATCACAATACAGTTAACTTTGATATATTTTTTCCCACTCTCACAAAGACGGAAAATCAGGGAGGAGAGAGCTGGAATCAAGCATTATCAAGCAGGACTCTGTCTTCCAAATTATGAGCCCATGTCGAAAAATTCACAAGCCCACTTGGGCTTGCCTTATTAGTCATCATGCTAAAACATTTAAATTATTTTACCTTAATTTCGCTTTTATTATTAAGATTTGTATTAGAGACTAACTCCCTGAAACTCGGTTTGTATTTTTGCACTCTGGTTGATAATCATCCAAACTCTCACATCATAATTATCTTTTTAGCAGCTCGATTTTAAATTTCCTAAAAGACAACCCCAATAGTGATACAACTAACACTTCTCCCTCGAAAATTTGACAGCGCCACAAGAAATAACGAAATATTTTGTTCTGAGATTTGGACACGAGATAACTACGTAGTACATATACGCATATAGCGGGTTTAACCAGTCAACCAGTCCCACTTAACGCGACCCAACCTAGCCCATTTTCAACCACAAAAACAAGCAACTCATAAAACACAAAGCAAACAAATTACCAAAAAAAGTTGACGTCATTTCCGTTGGAAAAATAATCTCATGTTGTTAAATACGAAAAGTGTGCAATATTTTGTGATAAATTTGTTTTCACTGTCTACTGCTCAGGTGTTTAAGTTTTATTGAGGTGGACCAACCAAATATTCATAACTTCAAACCCGGTGTTATCTCTTTCCCTTCTACTTCTAACTTCTCGGATAAAATACCGCTTCTATGAGTAAAATTACTTCTATGAATCCTACCCTCACATGGTCACATGCAAGGCAAAACAGGGTACATTACTAGAGTGACACAACTCACATTACTCACCCAGCAATTCTACATTTCCACTTGTGTTGAGGCATTCCGCTCTTTTCAACGTAAGGAAATCAGTGATAACATCACATTACAATATGCTACAGAGACATATCCATAGTGGCTATTTATGCTCTTGCTTTTTTAATCTATTTGTCTTCAACTGTTGACCACGAGATGTGACATGAACAGAACCACACTTAAACAAATTTTCAACTGATTGCACTAAATTATCTGACTTTTTCGTAATGCATATTCCTAGTTAGTGGAACAGAGAAAAACAAACAACTTGAAGGTGGAATTCTCCAAATATGAGGTGTGGGTCAAAAGAGAGAAATTGAAAATGTAGTGGACCATTTTGTTAAGTCACGGTGATTCCTTACCTTATCTTTTTTTTTTGGAACTTTAATCATATTATCAAAGTGGTGTAAGTTGGTTTCATGAGAGCTGATTCTGCACTCAGGGCAGAATCTGTAAATGGGATTGTAACTTTTCTAAACGGGCAATGAAAGTAAAGCTCTTTCCACCCATATATCGGCATCCGAGTTCACTCAATAACTAGCCACAATGCGATTTATTGGTATAGCAATGATCGTCATCCAATATAAAGGTTTTAGATATATTTTCTAAAAACCTAATAATAAAACCAGTCACAAACTTTGGTGAATCATGAAGACTTATCAAGACACAGTTACCTTATTATTTTAGAATCTTTTGGATATATGATATAATTTTCTTCGACATTCTGGAACATTTTTTAAACATTCTAACATGATCATAATTGTCAACTGGCGAATTTACAGTTATGACAAGAAGCACTTCAAAATTCACACTAAGATAATAAAAGGGATAACAACTTTTGTGGGTAATAGAGTGGAGGTTAGGTGTTGGTCATGAAATGATGAAAACACACATGAAGACTCGTTAAGAAAAATACATCATTCCAAATTAAGATGCTATTTGAGTAAATGACATACGCCAACATGAGCATGACACAAATAATCTTTTCCTTTTAAAAACTCTGTTACATGCTTTTGTATGATTTGTTCTCAAAACTACCCCTTTAGAATTCTATGCCATCAAATTCTCATGACGATACTTATGTCGTCATGATATGTCCTTATTTTGAAATTCTCCTAAGTGTTTTTTGTGTGTGGAAGTTTTTAGTTGAAAATCTCCTAAATGTTGAAACTTTATCAAATTGTACCTCACAAGTGACATCAACTAATTTCATCTATTTTGTACGAACTAGTAACCACCATGTCCAGCCACCGCATTAAACATTTCTTAAACGTCCTGCTTAAAGTTGTTTGTATTTAGTGTTATTGCGGTTTAAATTGGCGACGTATTATGAAAAGATAGGTTAATCAATTCGTTTATTTGAAAGAAATCTTGAAAATTTTGGGGGTTAAAACAATTAATTTTTGTGGGACTATAGTTTATAAAACGTCTCTATTTAAAAATTCACAACAAATACATAAACCAACTTCACTTTCAAATTTACATGCAACCCACTAGGACATTTGGAGTATTTAATCACCTAACGCTTCACATGATTATTGTGAATTGTATGTATTCAATATGATAATCCTCAAGAAAAAGGCATTAGGTGCTCTTTCTTTTTATCATGGATGACAGACAAAACACAATAATATAAAAACATAGGTCTCCATCAAAACTCAAAAATATACAAATCAAACTAAATAATATAAATCATTTGCTTCCTCAATCGTCCAAACAAATCAAAATTAAGTTGGAGCAGTGGTTGCCCGGCCTGCATTTTGTTTGGTTTGGTGTAGGTGTGATTAAAACGAAACACATCACACATATAATGATCGTTCGGTATTACTTTGATTTTTTCTTTTCAAAAAGGGACAAATTAAATTGTTGTTAGAACTCAAGCGTATATCAATTATCAATAAGGACAACTGTTTTCAAGTATTTTTTCCAAAATATACAACTTTAGAAAGTGTAACGAAGTGGGGGAATGATGAAGGAGTGGGCACACAACCTTATGTCGGTCTTCTTGTTTCTTTCCATTTAGACAAAGAAATCCATTACTTTCCTCCTTTTCCTTCCACACCTCTACAACGTACAAACAAAGGCTTCCATCGTGTCACGGTATTTATATTATTTCAATGGAAAAAGACAGAAAAAGATTTCTACTTAATTTTTATTTAATTATGTACATAACAAGGGTTCACCTATCTCCCACCCTATGCTAATTAACAGTGAGACATGGATTCTTAGGTAGGCAAACGAATATTACTGTTTTGCCAATTATTACATTCAAAGGTCGGTGTCTATACAATGAATATTTTGTTTTATGATATAAATAATGATCCCTAACAATTAAGGATATATAGCTATGCATTGAAATTTTCTCGACTTTATTTTCATATCACGTTTTGCTCTTCCACTTCACAATGGAAGATATCTGGTTGTCTTTTATTAATGCAACTTACCTGTTATCTCAATCCAGTTTACTGTTTTTACACTTTTCAAATGAGTTGCTTATTTATTATAGAGTGTGAAGTTTCCATGCATGCAGACAAATAAACCTACCACACAAATGGCGTTTGTTGTTTGTGGACTTTGTGACTAAAAATTCTTAGCATGTCCATTCTTTGAATGCACGAAAATGTGACAAATCTGAATTTGGTGAAGTGCATGGGTTTAAGTGGCCTCCTAATCACTTCTTTCCTCCAAAGCAACAAAGCTAGTAATAAGCATCAAAGAAAGAAGAAAGAAAAAGTTAGGCGGTTCAAGTGATTTGTAATTATCATCCACAGGAAAATATTGGAGGGTTTAGTTTAGTGTGTGTGGTTTTGTTTGATTCATTCAAACTAGTACTGCATCATTCTCATGACATTTTAAGTTGCCACAGTGAAAGAACGCGTAGGCTGTCACTAAATTATTTTTCAATACTTTCATGCTTGACTACTAATATTGAATAATTAAGTGGTTTGACATAAGTATCGTCATGAATTATTTGTCGGTAAGGTAAAATGAGTTAATCCAAGTTTAAAAAAATAAAAAATAGTGAACTACCATTGCAAGTAACTTCAATAAACTCACCGGCTTGAGCTGGTCCAGTTGAGATCCAATGTTGTCTGAAATAACCAAATCACTTGTTCAACTTCTAGATGTATCACTTGGCACTACATCAATTGGTTTGAAGATGAAAAATGTGTGCGTCTGCATACACAATAAAAATTATAAAATTCCTTAATGTGTTTTGATAATAACTACCATTATGCTATTTCCTTAATAATAAAGCTGAGCTACACCAGAGTTTGGAACAAAGAACTAGTGAAGCTTAATTCCTAATACATAAGAATTTCCCTAATATGTCACCGGTGGATTTCTGTCGTGTAATTAACTATAGTAAGTGTCATTCAAAACTACAACCATATATTTAATTTTCTTGTATTTAACAATTATTCCACTAAGAAGACGTAAAAAGGCTAAAAGGACGATGTGTAACAGGAAGATTTGTGCATGCAATGGGCCCGGAGTTAAAGTGGGCTAAGTCCGTGACAACCATTAATTCAGACAACAAACTCACACACCACATTCCACCTCTTAATTTCCGCAACTACTACAACAGATAAGAGTGGTGGATGCGATGCAAAGATGATAATAATAATAATAATCAGAAGAAGAAGAAACAAAAATATTTGTCATGCAAACCAGCACAAAGCTCATAATAAAGGGGGTAACAAAACAGGAACATGGGCACATCACTTGCCACCAAGCACACCATCGATCAGTTGGTTGCTGCTCTTGTTTTTGTTTCTTTCCCTGTGTTGTAATTGCATATGTGATTAATAATAATGTGATTCTCTGTGTGGGCACCAACACCTAGTCAGCTACTTGGTCCACGTCTGCACTGTATTCCCGTTTCCAACACATTTAATGCACCCTTTTCTGACTTGTGATTCCTTGAATTTGGTTGTGTTCTCAAACTTCTGGTTTTTGGATCTGGAATACACTGCAGGTGTAAGTTTCTTTCATCAGTAGTAAGGAAAAAAAGATCATTTATTATTATTAAGGTTGTTAAGTAAGCATATCTTGCTAACCACAAGTTGTTATTTACGTCCCATTCCACCTTCCACTTGGATAAGTCTTGGATCAACTGAGATACACATTGAATATATCCGGAATATAATGCTTCGTCGTCGGTCAATAATATAATGCAGGTGTTAGTTTTTGAATGTGCTGAAATTATGTGCTTCTCTTTTATTTATTTTTTCAAAGATGTCGTAGTCATAGTTTTGTAGATCATTGTAGGATAATGGCGGTGTACTAGTGTAGAAAATTGAGTTAGTAGAATTGGAAATTATACTACTTAATTGGAATGGCGTGAACATAAGAAAACTGATCATACATATATAGTAAGCTCTAGAGGTTTCTTTCATGTGCCACCTTTTTTTCCTAAAATTAAGAGAGAGAAAAGTTGTGTTGCACGCCAGATGACGAGATTCAATATGGTAGGTATGATGAATTATCTAGCTCGATCAAACAATGACCATAACTCCTTGATTGTGCCTTCTTCAATGCGTCCTTTTGGTGCATCCAGCTGACTCCTTGACTTGAACTCCACGAGTCTAATTTGTTAGGATTAAAGATAATATCTATAAAACAATTGTAATGAAACTTACTGCTGTAACTATTGCAATCTTACATTTCCTTAGACTCAATTTCTATCCAAATTAAAAACTAGTTCTGTATCACATATATTGAACTTAGGATTGTTTTCCTTCAAGGTTCTCGATACGAACAAACTTCAAGAGAAGGTATATATTATAAAATGTCACATACAAATTTCCTAGGAATGTTGAATTGTTAATACGTATGATTGGTTGGCCATATCATGTCCCAAAAATTAAGCTATTAAGCCATTTTAGTGTCTCACGACCCAACCTCATTGAAGTGGTTTCCCAAGGGAGATGAAAAGAAGAATTTCTCGATCTATCAATGGTAACTCAATCAAGGTATATATAAAAGCCTATGAACCTATAATCATAGTTAATCTACATTTCTTATCACGGTGATGTGTACGTGAGTAGAATATATATAAGCTACAATCTTGAAATTGGTTCATTGGAAACTTCACAAAGCAACAAATGTCCACCATTACCCATGTCACCCCCTAGTTATCCCATTCCAACGTCATTATCCAAGAGGAATAGGATAATATATAATTATTAGCTAAGATGGTGATCATGTCAATTATTGCAAAAGAATACTCTTCTCATTCTTATTTTGTTGCCTCAATGGATGCTTGGAGAGGGTTGAAAAACAATGGAACCAATTCCACAATATGGGTTGGTGGGTTCCCAATGTTTCACTCACAATATTGAGAAGTTCACGGAGACACATGGGGAACATTTTCTTTTCCCACTGTGCCTACAGAAGACCACTTTCAAGGTTTTAGTTTTGTTGCTATAATATAGAGAGAACTAAAGATGTCTGGCTTTTACTTTGAAGTGGTTTGGAATTATTTATCAAAATTCCCACCCAAAACAATAAAAATTTACCACCACCAACCCTTCAAATCAAATCATATACCTTGTGCTACCTTATGTTTTTCAATTCTTCTTCTAAATATGTTTTTGTTTTACTTGTTAACGTTTCTAGAGATTAATATGAAGTACTGACCAAATGTGATTTGTAGTATGAAATATTTGTGCTTGCAAATCCAAATTATTTTATATGCATCCTCGTTAGACCGTTGCATCTCGCAACTTGCCACAGTGAAAATCATGAACTTCGGGGAAACGAATAAAGTGATACTCATAGAATACCATTATTACGTCAATGCATATTGGTTCGCATCAATTTTAATAACACCTACATATCATTAATCTTCTATCTTGATTATTTAAAATTAGATTAAAGGTCTACTAACTAGATTGGATTCATTTCATTTCATTTCTTAAAGTGACGATATCGGATATTTTTTTCTTTCTTTTTAATAACAGTATTTATTAACAATTGATTTTTAATACCAAATTTCAGAGTCATGAACCCAAACTAAAGTACTGAAACATGCTTTCACATTAAGTATAGAAGCAAATGAAAACATCCAAAAGAAGTGCACCAAATTTAGTTGGTACTAGTTAGTAGTTACAACGGATGCGAATTTGGTTTGCATGATGTCCTCCTCATTTTCTTCATTTTCTAAGACAAGCGAAGTATCAATAATAACAATATTACTTTAAGGAGAAGTTTGCAAGTCTTGTATTCCAAGTGATAATTAACATGAGATGGATGCATACACTTATGACTTAGATCTAATAACTTAGATTTCTGGTTCTTTTGCAGAAATACCATTCCTCCTTTTTTTTACCTATCCATGGAATAGATCATTTTTACATGAAACATACAAATTCAACTAAGAAGAAGACAACTTCCATATTTTTAGGGTTAAAGCTTAGAAAAATTGTTGAAAGGCACTACCTTGCCTACCACGATTGCACATAGGAAATGTGATACTTACTGGGGAAACAATGTTGATGTTGCATGCACAACTTTTTTTCATCAAAAGCAGCCAAACCATCTACAATAAAAATGTGTTACGCATAACATCAAACAGTACTCCCCTATGAAAAAGAATAATCGACATGCAAATCATCAAAGTATGTTGTGGAGATATTCTCTAAAGGAACTTACAAAGGTAGAAAGCAAGATATTCTCTAAAGGAATTGAATTTTAGCATTGATTTTTTTCTTCTTTCTTTATGGGAATTGATCTCCAGGCTGGACATGATTCCTAAGGAATTAAAATATACATGTTGTAAGGGAAGAAATACTACCTACTCAGAGACAGTGTGCTACATCTATGATTTGGATTAGTGGCAGTGGATTACCGTTTTGTCCATGCTAATGTTTGGTTTTTTTTGTTTGTGTTTTGATCCAAATGAATTATTTCTTATTGTTCTGGGAGGTTACTTTAGGTTCAATACGAATTTGTACTTGGAATTAATGTCCTATGATGGAAGAGCATCAGACTGAAGAATACATCCACGGTAGAATATATATCATACTATCACACACCGAGAAATAAGAAAATTTATGTGGAAAACTCTAACGTCCCCGAACAGCAGAAAATTTAAAATTTGAAAACATATAATCAACGGAGGACATTGCCAAATAGACACAAGGTGCACCCGATATATATATAAATATACAAATCTGAGTTTACAACAAGAGGTGATTACATCAAAAGCTATAAGGTGAAATATACAAAGTAATCACAACAACCTCAAAAAGAGGGGGAAGCAGGATCTGGTCCCAGAAGCTCTCCTCCGCAGACACCACCCTCTACCGCTGCTCACGGCCTGAAAGCAGACATAAAATACCTGAGTTTCCAAAAGGAAACCTAGTATGCCAAACCCTAACACATATATAGACAATAATGAAAATGCAATGAATAATGAATAGCACAATCCGACACAACCAGGTCTCAAGGGTCCTCTCACCCCAACACACCACACCCGTGCACACACGGCACCGCCGGAAAATCATCGGTCACGGGTCTCAAGGGTCCTCTCACCCCAACCCCACAACACACGTGCACACACGGCACCGTCGGAAAATCATCGGTCACGGGTCTCAAGGGTCCTCTCACCCCAACCCCACAACACACGTGCACAAACGGCACGGAAAATCATCGGCCATGGGTCTCAAGGGTCCTCTCACCCCAACCCCACAACACACGTGCACACACGGCACCGCCGGTACAGTCAGGGTCACACCACCGGGTCTCAAGGGTCCTCTCACCCCAACCCCACAACACTCGTACAACCATCGGGCGAAAGTCCGTGCCGTTGCCCAAGAGGCCGGAGAGACGAGCCGCTTTCAAGCGTACAAGCACACCACTATCGGGCGCCAGTCCGTGTCGTTGCCCCCCGTGAGGCCGGAGAGACGAGGCGCTGTCAAGTGTACTCATAAAACCACGAATCCACCAAAAACGGCAGAAACAGTCGAATGAAAACTGTTTAACGGTCGACCGATCCTCACCTAGAGAACTGACCCGCCAATCGGTGGACCGACAAAGGGGGCCCGGTCGACCGAAAAGCACCAGTAATAAAACATTTTCGCAAACCAAACTCCAACGGTCGAACAACCGAACCCTATCGGTCGACTGAAAACCTCCAGTACAACTCACCAACACACCACATAACACGGTCGACCGAAACAACACCAGCGGTCGACCGAAAATCATCACAACAAATACGTTAACAAACCATTCAACACGGTCGACCGCAACCATACTTCCGGTCGACCGGACAGTAAGTTAACTTAAGTCGTCGGTCGGACGAGTCAAACAGGCAGTCGACCGTTTGGATGGTCAACGCCCCAACCGACTTACAACAGTACTTTCGGTCGACCGGCAAAGGGGACTCGTTCGACCGAAAATACCCAAAGCCTCAATCTCTCGAAAGAATTGTACTACCGGTCGACCACCACGAAGGTATCGTTTGACCAGTGCGAGGGATTTCGCCCAAAATACACTATAACCGGTCGACCGAACCCATACACCGGTCGACCGTTTACAGTTCAGAAACTGCTGTCACTCCCACACTAATAATAGGTGAGCTTGAAAGCAAGTTTGACATACCTTAAGGCTTGAAGAAGTCTTCGAAGAAACGACGGCGAGCGATCCACGATCCAACTCCAACTCCGGCGAACTTCCTCGACCCCGACCTCTACAACGACTCCGGCGACTCCAACACTCCAACCGGAACTCCCTAGCTTCCTCCAACACTGCTGCCGCGACTGAGGGGGAGAGAGGCGAGTGAGAGAGTGAAAGGCGCGAGTGAGAGAGAATGGGGAGAGAGAGAAAACCAAACCTTTTATATACTCTTCCCCGAAACGATCTCAGTCGTCCATCTCAATCCTCACTAATCCACCCCTAATCACCATTAGCACAATAAGCAAGGGTTAGGATATTACAAAAACCTTTAGGTTCAACATGAAAAGGAAGGTGTTAATAAAAAAATTGAAAAGAAAAAACCACAGCTAAAAACAATTTATTAAATATTTCATTAATGTGGAATGGCTCACAAGTTTAAATTTTCCAATCCGCTCAATATTAAGATTCAAGACACATCTTCAACAAGTTGTGAAGTGTGGTAGAAAATTCTTTATCTAGGAGTTTTTTTTATGTAAAAAGCTTATCCAAAAGTAATACCAGTTGAAATGATTATATGTATTCCACAAAGGCAGTGGACGTAAATAGAAGATAGCCAGTAACACAAAATACATAGATATCAGTATATCACACAAGTTCCTACAAAACAATTATTCATAACCAAATATATGCTCGGGATTATTTGGGACAAAAATCAACTTACAGAAGCTAGACTACTTCACCAAACTGTTCCACTTCATATCGAACTTTTCCTATCCATTGGAGATTTGGAGGTGTTGTCAAACTGACTGTTATGCCTGCTTTACCTTGAAGGGTGGATCTACAATAACAATAAACCAAGAATAATATTTTAAATGTTACCCAAGAACTATAAATGTAAAGCTCTTATTGACACCCTGACTTATCATGCCTGACAAGAACTACAAAACTCTATCAATTCAGTATCCAAATACCTAAAGAATGATCGGGAACACCTTTGAACTATAAAAATTCGGGATCCGGATTTGACTTTGACCGAAATCAATTTGGTAATTTGAGCTATAAAGCTCATTAATATAACAACTCTAACCATTAAAAACAGCACAAACCTGATAATACTAATCTTTTACGTGTATTATCTCTTATATTTATATCCTTGCCCCAGGGCCTTGGATACCACTCTACCACTAGGCAGCTGCCAAGGGCCTCCAAAAATAATTAACTAGGTATGTAAAATTACATTTTCAATATGTTATATTTGATTTAAAACAATATTGATGCTTTAAAGTTTCTGGATAACAATAAATTCTCAATTCAACTCTTCAACTTCAACGTTAAAAAAAGCAGGTACTTTTATTCTCACTCTTCAACATCTTATATCAATTTTTTTTAAAAGCAATTAATTTTTTTTAAAAGTATCGAACCTACAAATAGTGTATTTTAACTGATCCATGACTAATTGGGTAGAATGGACACGTATTTTCGATTCTCACCCCGTAACAACTCACTTTAATAATTAATAATTATTTGACTAATTATTAAAATAATTGTTATGCAACTCACTTTAATAATTAATAATTATTTGACTAATTATTAAAAAAATTAATATAAACCTCATATATATAATGTCTTTCTTAAAAGGCATTCATCTTCTTCTTCTTCACATATTCAAACTATCTCTCCCTAATCTTCAAAAAAGAAAGAAAATCCTCTTATTGTGTTCTTCTCCATCTCAGTTGAAGAATAAATTACCAAGTATCAAGGAATTAAAGAAGTTTTCTCTAATTTCTCATGTTCTATTGTATCATCATTATTTATCATTTTTATTATCAATATATCTTGGTGCTTGGATTGCAGTTATTTTTTTCAATATATATTTTGTGCTTGTTGTGTCGTAATTTAGCTTTGTCTAATATTTATTTACATTATTAGGATGTCAAATATAAATTATTAATCGTCATAGGAAAAATTGAAAAAAAGAAAAGAATTATCAAGCTTCATCGTAAATTTTGCCTAGGGCGTCAAAATTATTAGACACGAGTCTACCTTGCCCCCAATCCCCGTAGTTTTTCTTTTCACGGACAAGAGAGATTGCCCTCCAATTTGTTACCAAGCAAGTAGAACTTATAAACTTACATCTACTGTGTTTGTGTCACATGTAAAGAGAAAGCAACAAAATTGCAAAATTAAGTAAACATGCATAACCAGGTATAAAGCCTAACATACTGCAATCAAGACTCTAGCTATAAGAATATGACATCTGGGTCCTTGTTT
Source organism: Triglochin maritima (assembly GCA_963682175.1). Classification (NCBI taxonomy): domain Eukaryota; kingdom Viridiplantae; phylum Streptophyta; class Magnoliopsida; order Alismatales; family Juncaginaceae; genus Triglochin; species Triglochin maritima. The sequence goes on from OY821775.1 coordinate 6,879,421, forward strand.
GTCTGGTCATACGCCTATGACCTAATGCTCTCAACAGAGCATTTTACCAGAGTCTTCCCGTAAATATAAGTGCATATATAGTTAAAAATATGGAAGGAAATATGGAGGTGAATGTTACCCGCTCATGAAGGAAATATAGAAGGCACATTGCTCACCTAAGGTCGAGGTCTTCAGTTGGCTATTAGCTGGGAACAAAATTCTCACCAGAGACAAACTTATTAAGAAACGATTAAGAATCAATCGAGCAAGAACCATAGACCACCTATTCTACATTGTGACATCGCATCCTGATTCTGGATCATGGCAGCGCAATTGCCATGTTTTGAACATTGCACCTTCTAATAATAAACAATTCTGGAGTTTAGATACGCAAGAATTTTTATAGTTCAAAGGTGTTCCCGATCATTCTTTAGTCGCGTTCCATACCAATTTTGTATTTGTTTTAGATACCGTAACTTATAACATTCTAAAAACTAAAATTATTTTTATTAATGAAAACCAACTTCTTATTAAAAAAAATAAACTACTATTCGTCGTCGGAAAATTACTTAAATCGTCTCAATAATTACCAATTTTCCTTTCACAATTCATTTAATACACATTTCCTCACATCTCTTAAAATAAGATTTCTACCTCAGTTTTCCTCACTTTTCCAGTACCAACATCACGAAAATGTCTAGCGAAGGTACACATGTATTTTCCTAGTGAGCTTTTTAAAGTACACAAGTATTTCCCCAGTGAGTTTTTTAAAGTACACAAGTATTTCCCCATTGAACCTTTTTAAGTACACACGTATTCTCACTTTCCCCCCGATGAGTTTTTTTAAGTACACAAGTATTTTCCAACAATCGAGTACACGAGTAAATGAGTGAAACAAGTTGTCATCGGAGTCAGGTTTCTTTTGGTAATATCATCCTACAAATCAAAAGTAGATAATCGGATGTATTGTTATCTGAGATACGATCGCAGAAATGAAATGAGTTTTCGTGATATGGATATTACACTGAAGAACACGAAAAGAAAAAAGTTGTGGTTGTCATTGTTTTTTATTATTATAAAGGTGGTCCAACGACGAGACCGTGATGAATGTGTCGTAGTTTCTAATAGTACTCAAGAGCAGTACAACCACAGACTTGCAGTTTATCCAGAGGGTCACTGACAGATCAACGATCTTAGTCCTGAGGTCAAGAAAATTGTTTGTGATATGACTGAGCCACAAGCGAAACAACGTAACATGTTGTTGGCAATAAAGGAGAAATTCCCGGAGGATAATCCCAATCAGAGACACATTTGATTGTAATTTGTAATGTATTTGTTAAGTTGTTGTATTTGTAATGTATAATCTATCCGCGATTATATTATGTATTTGTACTTATATCGTGTTGTTTTTTTATCAGATTTTAAATTTAAATTACATTACATATACCAAACAGGTCTACGACATGCTCGTGAGATATAAATAATAAAAGTACAACATCTAAACAAATAGGGAGAAAATATGTTCGTCAGAAATAAATAATAAGAGTACAAGAGATAAACAAATACCAACAAATGTAGTAATAGTTCAACATATAACAAAATAAATAATGTACAAACCAACTACAACTCATCATCTGAATCCTGGTCAGAAATGCCCAACTAACTGTTCAACGGCTGTACGAGGTCATTCAAATCTTCACATGCAGCTATCGTCTCCTCGTTCGGCATATGGTCTCTGTATCGCAAGAACGACCGCGTAACCCGGATCATCCTACTCATCCACTGTATGTAACATAAAGATTAGTGTACAGTAACAATAAAAACAAAATATACATTACAAACAAAAATTAATTTAGATGAACTTACCGCGTCGCCACATGTCTTATCCAGTGGTCTCTCGGGTCTCGGGGTGGTACCGCGCACGATAACTGGATGTGAGAACCACTCCAAATAATCTGCATCACAAGTGGAGGAGTCGCGACTACGTGTAAAATCGCCCAGGTGAAGTCGGTCTCCTTTCGGAAATGTCCTCCAAACCGATTCCGCGCTCGAAGCGTTGTGCCTGACGTCGTACGTCGTCGCAATCACATACCGCACTGCATGCTCTGGCGTCAGGATGTCAACCGGGATCACCTGAACGTACTCTAACTTACGCAAGATGCGATCAGCCAAATAAGACTCTGTGATATCCCGATAACGAATAACGTCATAAATGAAGTCCTTGGCACAGCTGCAGCAGACTCAGGATCATAGGGCAAACATTCCACCTAAACGTTTACATGTTAATAATAATAAAATTTAAATTTAAATAAACGTGAATGATATATAATTTTATACCTGCGATGCAGTCATCTGATCTAGCCATCTACGAATGGAATGAAGTCGCCTCTCACTCCTATCTTGGGTCCAGATAACCCTCATACGTGAACGGGGATGTCCCCCCTCAATGATCTCTCACTCCCGATGCGGGCGGAAATGAGGAAAATACTCATAAATCCAAGTCTGTAGCAGCATAAGACAACCTGTAATGCCAGAACAATCAGCACGACTCGCTATCCCCAACTGACGATACAAATATGCCAACGTCGCCAACCCCCATGAGTACTGACCAATGGTATATAGGTCCCTAGCCTCCAATAGGTCGCGTGGTCTGACTCTGCAACCGCTATTGTCGACAAACAAGACGCAACCTAGCAGTAAGAAGAGGTATACAGTCATCTGCGTATCCTCAGTTTGTGGTGGTCGTTCCCGTCTGCAACAGTCGTCAACAACGTCGATGCCAACACTACCGCCACTCCAAAATGAGCTATCCGTTCCAAGACCATCGACGCTGACCCTGAGCAACTCTGATACACAAATCTTCAGTTCATGCGTCGATGCATGAGTACTGATCATACGACCCTTAACAGGGATGTGCAGAATGTGGAAGACGTCATGCAACATGATCGTCATCTCTCCGAAAGTCAAGTGGAAAGAGTTGGTGTCAGACTGCCACCGTTTCACAAACGTAGAAATCAACAACATGTCAAGGCAGGAGAACATGTTATAAGGCAAGTGACCCAAACCACTATCAGTAATGGTCGTTGTCATATCATCACTCATAACTGAATGTCAAGCCTGCAATGTTGTACAAGCTCTGTGCTGATAATGACACTTCAGAACCTTCTAATCCTCGCTCTCCCAAATGTGTCTTGCGATGTGGCCTCCAAAACTCGGAATGACGTTGTCATCTAAAGGACCACCACGCATCACACCAGTCACGATCCAAGAATCGTCATCAACCATCTTTTTCTTCTGAGCTCGGGCGTTTGTAGTGCACGAACTCGAATCACCGGGCACAAACCGTCCAACTCTACCATTCCGAATGACTCACTCAGCAGAAGAAGAACTACCATGTCGCCCCCGTCCTCCACCATATTGTTGTCTCGCCTCCTCCTAGAGCTCCAACCCATACTAACCCCCATCGACACTCTCGTCGTCACTTTCCACCTCATCTGAATCCTCCTCGTCGTCGAAAGAATCCTCATGTGTCTGACGACGACGTAAAATATCATTCTCCCTCCTAACCGAAGCAGATATACTCAGTTGACGTGGATGACGAGGATTTGACTCATCATCTAAACTATATACAACGCGTAAGGGAACTAATATATCTTTTCTTTACGGTAACCCGATGACTATTAATTCAATTTTAGAAATAAAAATTTCGTTAATGGATTTAAATTACTTAATTTACAAATCGATCAATCAATGAAACAAATTATAATAATTAATCAATTTAACTAATCAATAATCAATTTAATTAACGATTATAACTAATTGTAATCAATTTAATTAATGATTAGAATTAATTATAATCAATTTAACTAATAATTATAACTAATTATAATCAATTTAACTAATTATAACAATTAATCAATTTAACTAATCACTCAATAAATTTAACTAATTATTAACTTAATAATCAATTTAATTAACAATTATAACAAATTATAATCAATTTAACTAATAATAATTTATTAAAAAAATAAGGGCATCTGCCGGAGACACCCTTCCCAGGTGGGGGCGGCTCCCGTGGACGCTGACCCTATAAAAAATTAAACAAAAAAATTAAACAAAATGAGACATTTTATCATATTCGAGTACGCTGAGACTTCCTCTTGCTCATTTCCTGATTTCCGAGACATTTTTCTTGATGATTATTAGAGGAAGATGAAGAGAGAGTGGTTGTAGGAAAGTAAAATGAAGAGTTATAAGTAGAAATGAGAGAATGACAAAATGGTAATTCGTACGGACGATTTAAGTAATTTTTGACGATGAATAAAGATTTAGTAAAAAAAGTTAAGAATATTGTTGCAAATTACATGCACTTGGTAAAGCAACGACAAAACACAACGATCTCCTAAACTTTAACGTAATCGGGTCAGGTCAATGAGGCACCCAACAGAACTATGACTGAGCGCTCCAAAATCCGGTAAAAGAAAGAAAGGTGGAAAAGAAAAAAATTACAAGAATAACATTGTTATTTTAATTTACAGCAGTGCAGGCTTGATGGGGAAGCAAAACACAAACGGGAAAAAAAAAGGAAAAGTCGAGAACCAACCAACCAACCAACCATACCATCCTCTGGTCTCTCCCTCTTCTCACGTTTGGATCCATTATTTCCCACCGCAACCCTTCCATTCCTCCACCCTTTTTTTGTTAGCATTACTGTTCCTTCCTTTTCTCCTCCCCACACCTCAAACCATCCGCATTCCCCACCCCAACCAATCTCATGGCTGTGCAAGCCCAACACCATTCCAACCTCTTCTTCCTCAATACGTACGCACGCACGCGCCTTTCTTCTTCTTCTTCTTCTTGTGCTCTTCTCTGGCATGTTTGTAACATGTTTTGGAATTTCGCTTTTCCTTCTGCAGGAACGAGCAGGAGAGGAATAATAATAATAAGAAGATGAAGAACGATATCGAGATGGAATACAAACTACAACCCCAAATGCCTCCTCAACACCCCAATCCTTTCTACCCCATTCCAGGTCCTCTTCCATATTTATTCTTTAAAAAAAACTGTTTTTTGAAACTTTTTAGGTTATATGTGTGTTCTGAGAGAATGGGTTATTGCAGGGAGCTCGAGGAAGAGAAGCAGAGAAGCCAACACCATCTTCACCGACCAATCCCAGCCGTCCACTGGCCTCCACCTCTCCACCACCACCACCCAACTCGACCACTACAACGACCAAATCGACCGATTTCTCCTAACGCAGGTGCGCAAAATCAAATCTTTCCATCTCCATTCCTCTCCTTTCCATCCCTTCTCAAATGGGTTCTCATCCTTTTCCCGTTCCCTTCTCTCTTTTGCTCAGGAAGACCATTTCCGGCGCACGTTAGCGGACCTAAGGACGCGGCACTACCGTGCGCTTCTCGCCGCCGCCGACGAAACCCTCTCCCGACGGCTCAAGGAGAACGACGACCTCCTCGCCGCGGCGAGGCACCGCAACGGGGAGCTGGAGGAGAGGGTGGCGGTTCTCAAGGCGGAGTCGGCGGCGCTGCAGGCCAAGGCGAGAGCCGACGAGGCGGCGGCGGCGGGGCTAAGGTTTCAGATCGAGGAGGCTAAGGCGGCGGCGGCGGCTCAAGACGGCTTGGAGGCTTCCGACGCCGAGTCGGGGTGCGTCGACCCGAGGAGGGAGGGGAGTAGGGGGTTGGAGAGACTGGTCTGCCGGAGCTGCCGGAGGAGAGCCGCGGCGGCGGTGGTCCTGCCATGCCGGCACTTGAGTTTGTGTGTGGCTTGCGCCGGCGCCGGCGGGGAGTGTTGCCCCGTGTGTTTTTGTGTCCGGAGTGCCTGCGTCGAGGTTTTCTTATCGTAGTCCAGCACCTTAGTTATAAAATTCGCATCCTCAAAACACCAAAAGAAAAAACCAAAATACCCAAAAAAAAAAGAAACAAAGTAAATGCCCAGAGTTGTGTGTTTCCGAAAAAAAATTAAATTTCTTTTTGTTTTTGATGTTGGGACACGATAATGTTTGAGGGAGGTGAGGGGAAGGGGAACGCTGAAGACGTGTGTTCGAGGAAGCGTTTCTGTTGGCTCGGTTGGGTTTGGTTTGATTATGGTTTGGTTCGTGTTTTGTTTTGATTCGGATGGGAAGGAAGGGGTAAAGAACGTGGGTGGGAACGTGGATTCTGGAGTGCTCCGAAAAAAAAATCAAGTGGAACTGGTGTGATTGTTGGGTTTGTCTTTTCGAAGTTGGAAGAGTGCGGAATTTCGGGAGGTTTTCGTGCTTATTAATTAGTCCAACTGTGATTATGATATGTTGTTAGAATAGTGAGAGACGTTGGGGGTTTTGGTAGGTAATTGATTCTCAAACGGTAATATGTTGCACCACTTAGTCTAATCCTACTAATGGATATCTGGCCCAGGTTCGATTTCTAAGTCTACTAATGGATATCTTAGAGCGAGTGGAAAATTAAAAAGGATACTCAGAGTACCTCTAAATCTAATCCTTGATTTTCACTGTCCTAAAAGTAAAATAAGTAATGTCATCCAAACGGTATTTCGATTTTGTAACGTTTCCAGCCAAGCCTAGCAATCTCAAGGGAGCCAGAGTTGGTAGCAGAGTTGAATTCTAAGATGTTAGTTGTTTTTTTGATGATCCAGAATTCATCCACATGCTTTTACCGTGGGTTAGGTGAGCTGCGACTCTAAATTGGAGGTGATCCACACCTTTTACACCGAGACGTTTGATGCCTATAGGGAGGTTCGAACTTGTATCCGGAGGCGAATGAACTACTCACCCCAACCATTTGGCTACGTCCCGGGGGACAATCCTAAGATGTTAGTCGTCCCGCTGAATATGTTTCTGATTTTAGTCGTTGACGCAATCAAGGTCTCCTTGACTATAATAAGCTAGCTAAATTACTAGCTTGTCGAAAGCTTGGTAGAGCTTCTCTAAATAAAAAAAAGGCAATTGGATACGGAAGCAGAGCAACTAATCGGACAGAAGTAATATCGCTTGATTGCTGGCGAACTCCCACCAAAAACCATCGACTTGTTTGTGCTTGGACAAAATTGTAAAGAATATAGTAGACCGAATTGTTTTATGGTCGGTATAGTGCAATCTTAAACTATGCAAAGGTTGAAAACATCCACATTTCCAATACGCTCACCCTCTGGTTTTGGTTCTCCAGCAATGGTCAACACAAATTTGAGGTTGTGAGCTTTGAAATGGAAATTGGTTCAAGGCATTTGAAAATAATAAACCACCTCAAAATTTTGATCATATTAACATTGTTACACTTGGAAGTCTAATTTCATTGTACGATTTCATCGTACTACATCGACACAGTAAAAATACAAGTACACAATTTTGTAAGTTGAAATTATAAAGAAAGAAAGAGAAAGAAAAATTCCCTTTATAATGCAACAATTTAATGATAAAAAGGGGGAATGCTCCACAGTTAACATGGTTATACCAAACAAATTAGTAGAAATTATTAGATATGGATGGGATAATGGTGAACCAAATCTAATCAAGATTGCTGTTGGTTGGGTTGGCCCTTCCCCATCCAATGGCTTAAGTGTGGTGCACAACAAATCCATCCCTTTTCTTGCTGGAAATACACATTCCATCTCCTTGTATAATTTATCGATTTTAAAGATTTCAACTGATAACCTCTTTCTACTTTCTGTTACTTATGTGGTCCTTGTGTTATGGTACTGATTATGTGATGTCTCATCTCTGCAATACATAAAAGCATGAAATGCTGATAAGAGAGTGATTGTGCTCTTTTAGTGGGAGAGAGCTAAAGACGTAAGAATACAATGTTTTGCTCAAAGATGGAATTACCGAAAGTTTTGTTTATCACCTCCTCTCAATCCATAACTTACTACTCGATACTCATGTGCTAAATGAAGTTGAGTGGTATATATATTGGCAATCATTCACCTTAATTATTCATTGCCCATGAAGCTCTAAGTGATCGAAAAGGTTGAGCCCACGTTCTATTTATTATTGGTGTTGTCTTACATTTTTTTATCTTGTATATTTATTTTTTGATTTACATTTCAATTCCCATGGTGAATTTCAAACTTACAAGACAATGTAATTAGATTACATGAAATTCAATTCATGGTTATGTAATCTAATTACGTGGAATTGAATTCCATGTAATTCAATTAGGACGAACCACGAATGACGTTAGATGCGTTAATCGGTAGCTTGAGATATTTATCAAAAATAAAATGATACAAAGAAAATTAGTATTACCGGTAGACAAAGACAAAAGACACATCAATTGGCACTACTCTACCCATGACCATTGAAAGCTTCCTCTTGATTTGGATTTATAATATAGTTTTCTTGGCTGCAATCTCTCTCAAGTGGTATGTACACTCTTCTTTAATTCGTTTACTTTGTTGGTGGTGTCTTCACGTCTACATTTGATTCCACACAAATCGATTCCTCTCCGAGTGGATAAGATCAAGTATGGTAATGCTTATAGGAAGGATATCGTCAAGTTGTTAACTTCTAAAATCAGTACAAAGAAAAATTAGTCGTATGTGAGATCTAGGATGGGTGTTGTCCACTCTTGATGTTTGTCTCCTAAGCATTGTCAACTTGGTTATAAATGGGCAGTTCAAGACAATAAAGGCTGAAGGCTATTAATCCTTGAAGCTGTCGCAGATCTTTGGAGGATCTCGCCAGAGCTGCTGCAAGCTTCCATCGGACCTCCTCATAAGTTTAATGACAAATCTCATACAAATTGAAATTCAAAACTTTATAATAAAAATAAAAAAACCGGCGCCACCAGTGCAAATGCTGAAGCTCTAAACGCTATTCCTTAATTTTCAGTTATTAGATACCAAATTGATGGTATTTTTTATTGAAGAAAAAAGGTAATGCATCCTTCAAAGTCAAACCGAAATCGAAAATCCATCAACAAAAACTATTAAACCTTTGCTATTCGCATGTGATGATTTGCTTTTGGTTGCTAAAGTCCAGCCCAAGAAGTATTTTGGGCTGACTTAGTACACTACGAATTTCGAATTCACAAAGTGCGCAATTACTAGAGCATAATTTGGGTCCTCTGAATCGGTCAAGATTGTTTTATCATTTATTAACCAATTTAACACCTTGACAGTGAGAGTCTGTAACTATTTGTCCTGTGATGCAAATATTATCGTCAACAGGACGAAATCGAGAATATAGAAGCAAAAGATCCACTTAATTCTACTGCGTCATTAACTAGTTAACTTCAAACAACAATAGTATATATGTCTTGTCTTAACACCTACACTAGTTAAACTTAGCGTTGTTAGAGCATGAATAACAACACCCGGACTATCCTCGGTCTCTCTGTCACGTCAGCTTCTCTCTCTGTCACGTCAGCTCATTCAACTCATCCACAAATAAACTTTAACCATGTCCGATCTACTCCACCCTACACTTTATTTCCTACACATCATTTCTTAATTAAATAATTTTAATTATTACACCACATTTAACAAATTACATTTTACATATTATTAATTGTAATTACTACTTCTAATTACTTTAACTTGATTTTTTTAATTTTTAGTATTAAACCACCTCGACAGGTTGTTGGATCTTGAAATTGTTCCTTCTGAAATTTTTGAATCTTCATCACTTGCAAAAATTTATTACACCACAATAATAACAAATACCCAATCGATTAATAACAAAACTTCCACTAAATACTTAAAAATCAAAAAAAATTGGACGAACAGGAGGGGGACACGTGCCCCCCACCCGAGGGCGCCCTCGGCGTCTGCTCGGAACGCCCGGGCAAGTGCCCGGGTGGGCGCTCCAGGCGGGTACCCGAGGGGCACCCGCCTCGTTAACGGGGGTGCGCTCGGGCGACACACCCCGTTAAGGGTGCCCTTACCTATAATAATTCCTACCCATCATACCACTAGTTCAACCAAAAGATGAGCTATCTACTTAGCAATTAAAATCTAGAGCAAAAATCAAGAAAACTCCACAAACATATTATATGACAAGGGTGCCCTCTTAGAGCACCCTTAACGGATGATCTTTTTCGGGTGCCCAGCCTGGGCGCCCGAAATACGTCCCTTAACGGGAGGGCGGTTCCCAGGCGGTTCGGGAGCTTTTCCGGGGGGTATCGGCCCGGAAAAGCACCCGGGCACCCAATCCGGGGGGCCACGTGATCTCCCGGATTGGTTTAAAAAATGTTTTTTGTTTAAAAGAAAAAAATTAGTTATATATAATTATGTTAATGTATTGATTAGTTAAATTGTAATTTAATTAATTATGTTTTGAAAATTAATTGTAAAATTGTTTTTTGATTAATTAAATTGTTTTTGATTTATTAAGATATAATTAAATTTAAAAATTAAAAAAATCATATACAAAATTCAGATAAACGGTCACAAAACATTTGTACAATACTCATAAACTTCGGATACGAAATATAATACAAATACGGATACGAAATACAACAGAAATACGACTACGAAATACAGTCCTCATGCGGATACGAAATTTAAATAGATATTACAACAACAATATTGTTAAACTCTAAATGAAAATAAAAGCACCTACAGAAATCCTTTTAATTTAGCATACTCATTGAGTTCAGCAAGTGTTTCTTTATCAAACTCGTCCATGTTTTCCTTCTTCATCAGAGAGAATAGCACGTTGAGCTTCTTGCTGTTGAGTTCCCTTTGTTACTTCGCCACAGCATCAAGGCGTTTCCTCTCCACCCGTTCTTCGTAACACATGTATTTCTCCTCTCTCACTTTTGCGGTATATTCAATTTGTTTTCCCAGTTCTAACATATCGGGATCGAGTTGCACCTGCACTGGTGGTTTCCCTTCTTTTTTGCTTTTTAACACCTTCTAGACGAGAACATGGTTCAAACATCATTTCATCTGTTGACGGTGTCGCGTGACTCCTATCGTCGTCGGTGCCTTTTCTTTTCCCGTTGCTCAAACTCTCCGGACTTTCTGCGGCGACGTCTCATGTGGTTACTCCAAGCGCAACAGACTCCCATTTAAGGTACCTACGCAACATCAGCCACACATGAATGTACTGAAAAATTTGGTGTTTTTTGTTCGTTCGTAGATGATTTGCGCTTCTTTGATGACATCGTCCTCGTTGAAACCACTTCTCTTCCTCCGCACTGCCTGGTTGAAGCAATCGTCACATTGGTTCACATACGGTGATGTACGCCGTCATCATCCCTTCAATGACTCATCGTTACACTCTACTGCACCTGGTTCGACTGATTCATTGAAGAGGCGCTTCACACGTCTCCAAAAGGACCTCATTTTTTGGTTTGTCTCAACCACAACATCGCCACTTACAGCCATGTAAGCCGAGACGAGTCTCTGATCCTCTTGAGTGGACCCCGATTTTTGCAACCTCATCATCGTTGTTTTGCGTGTTCCTTGACGACTTGGAGGTTGAACGACATTTTCGTCATTCACATCAGGTTGATGGCTTACATTTGCACTACTTTCACCACTGAGGAGACGAGTATACTCATTGGGATTTGGGTTTGACCTTCCTCCTGAGTTGGCGGGTGGTGTGGATTGTGCTGGAATTGTTGATGTTGATGGTCTGGGTAGAACCCTCGGTGTGGGAAAATTGGTTTTGGTAGGATGAGTGAAATCCAGGGTGTGGGACAAATTGGTTTTGTTAGGATGGGTGGAATGCAGGTTGTTGGACAAATTGTTGGGTGTGGGGACGACGACGAGGAGAACGATTGTACTCCGGTGAACTGTTACCTTCTGAAGAAGACATTGTAAGTTGGGGGTGGAAGAAGTAAGGTAGGATTTGGGTTAAGTAGAGAAGTAAGTTGGGGGGGGGGGGGGGGGGGGGGGGGGGGGGGGGGTATATAGATTCAAGTGTAGTCACGCGTACACTGTAAGTCCTCAATGCTCGAGTGGTCCAAGATTCGATGTTATCGTCTTGTGCTCCGTGTAGTCACGCACACACTGTAGGTCCTCGATGCTCGAGTGGTCCAAGATTCGAGTTTGGCGTCTTGTGCTCCGTGTAGTCTCGTGCACACTGTAGGTCCTCGATACTCGAGAGGTCCAAGATTTGATGTTATCGTCTTGTGTTTTGTGTATTTTTAGTTTTACTAATTAAAAATTTATTCCTAAATAAAAAAATATTTTCTTATTTAAATATTAATTGTTAATTCAAATCGAATGAATTAATTAAATTGAGTGATTACAATAATGATTATTAATATAATTTGTTGATTGTTGTGAGAGTTTTAGATAAAAGAAAACAGATAATGACGTGACAGGAAATACTATAGCGTGACAGTGTGGATTGGATAATGGTTATGTATTTTGTCGGATGATTGATTTGTGTTGACATTGTGGAGAGAGAAGCTGACGTGACTGAGAGACAAAACATGATGCCCGATAAGTACCCGGGCGCTGTTAATGGTCTCTTAAAGCCCAACACAACATGGATTATGTAATTTGATTATTTTCAAGTCCATGTGACCCTTAGTTAATATATATATATATATATATATATATATATATATGCGCGCGCGGTAGGACTTTAGGTGATTAACTAGTTTATGCACCACTCCAAAATATTTAATATCACAAAAAAGTCTAAAGACACGTAGGGTGCTTTCTGGAACTTTCATTTGCACCGGTGACAAGTAACTTGCTCTAGAGAACTCCATGAGCTTTTGTTTGTTTATGATGATTGATCACGTCTGAGAGAGTGAATTTTGTAGTATGTATATAAATTTTCACATCAAAGTGGATTAGGAAGTCTTGAAAGTGGGTAGATACAGCTAATAATAAACATGGATTAGGTTTGGGGTTTATTCTGGACTAGTTATTGGAGTAGCCCATTTATTTAATCTTCTAATGACAACATGTTTATTAGCGAGTCAATGACTCAATGTTAGTCAGTCATGCTAGTCTACTTACAAGTTACAGCCTCAATTAATGATCCTGTAAAGCAGATTAATTGGAACACTATTTTTAACGTGAAAAATAGAGGAATACAAGTAATAAAATAAAATCCAAATAATTATGATTGTATGGGGTCACTAGACTCACCACCTCCAAACACTTGTGCCTACACATCAAAGTGTATCATCATCAAACTAAGGCCAAAAATTAATAACACGCATAAAAAAGTGATTTCACCAAACAACCACCTAAAGCCACAGCATACCTTAACTTTCTAAACAACAATAAAGCCTTACAACACCTAACTAGAGTTAAGCCATCATTAAAGAAGGGCCAACGTTAATACAAATGAGAAGAAAAGAATCCAAGAAGAACAAAGGTGGTAAATAAACTAAAGAGGTGGTGCAGCTCTTGCCACCTCCATACCCATCAACACAACCCCCACATGCCAATGTGCCAGTGATTCCCTAAGACAAAGCATTAGGAGGGCAGAAAGATGAGAGAGAAAGAGAGCTTGGGTTTGAATTCAAATCAGATGAGTGTACATTTCTGGCCAAACCAAAGTAGATTCACTAAACTATGCTAAATCATCATTTGTGTGGCTTCATATGTATATAATCTTGCTTTGTTGTCAAATTTAACCAGTAGTACTTTTACCATTGCTTCCTTTATTACCTCTCGAGTAACTAATGGTGAGTTTATTGCTAAGAAAATGCTGGCTTATAGTATTACTTTACCAAGTTACCACATCCTACCCCTCCCCAACCATGCATGGTTCTTCTATATAGTTAGGCCTTGAACTCTGTCTTTAGACGTCTGCAGTGAATCCCTACAATCGAAATCATACGCTTACTTGATGGTTGACTACTATGATTAGATTGATCGCCTAAAAACTGATAACAAAACTAAACGGAAAGATTTCCGCATGGAAAAAAAAGAGCTACCACACATGCTGCCCACTACCTAATTAACAACATCATATCATATGATGTTTTATTTAAATGCCACAGTAGAGAACAGTTAACCTTTGGGCCACCATACAATGTTATTGAATGTAGTAGTAGTATGGGAGATAGAGGAGAGGTAGGGATTGATGATGGTAATACCAAAGACAAAGACATGCTGGGCGTTGGGAGACACACGTGAGACCCTCTGCAAGATCCTATTCTAGTCTTCTTTGTGGTCTTGGGAACCTCTCTTGAGTCTTCTCATTGATTTCACTTCACATGCGCCATGTGAACCCTCTCATTCAACCCAACAACCACGCAACAAAGAGAAATATATACTCTTTGTTTAGAAGCAATAAAAAGAGTTTGTCCATTTTTAATAAGTCGAATGGCAAATATCTTTTTGCAATTTTAAGCAAAGTGGACTAAATCAAAATGATTCGCTAAATCATCTACGTTCTTGTTTATTGAGAAATGATAGATGACCGACTATGCATCAGATCAATTGGAAACATATATGTTCACTACTAAAAGTATGACCTCCTCCCACCTCTTTTGAGATGTTAAAGTAATGTTAATTATGTTGATGTTGAATAGAAAACTAGAGCCAATATTCTGAGAAAAAATACGATATAATTAGAAGACAATATTAGGTGAATTGACGTTCGTAACTTTTTATAAGAAACGAACTTTGAACATCAAATAAATTAGTCTTTTGCGAGCTGGTAAACTAGCTTCATTGATGTGTTATTATATTTTCACTTTCCAACGAAAGAATTGTAAATAGTGGTGATGTAGGTTTTAATTGATAATAATAGTGGTCTGGGTAGAAGAAGCAGTGTCATCAGAGATTCAGTTGTTCCCTGTGAGATTTTTCATCTCTTCCATGTGACATGTTTCGAGGGGTTAGATTCTGTCTTTTTTTTCCTTTTCTTTTCTTTTCTTTCCTTTGTACGCACTTCACCTAGATTTTCAATGATTTTTTTGGTTGCAAGTGTTATAATTCTAATTATAAGACCGTTCGACAATATTATGTACTGCATTGGTATATTGTATGACTTGCATGTCGGATGATTTTGAAGCTCCCTTTGTTGTGAAGCAACATATATAGTAGTTTAGTACGTGTTATTACTCGCTTGGCATTTCTAAGGCATAATTCTTTGATGTGCAATATGTATATAGTTTTCAAGTTAAGCTTTTGCATATGTATTATATCTATAAACATGACTTTCTTGGTACGTCAAGCCCCCAATATTAATGCTATTGTTGTTGTGCGTTAGCCTTTCGAAATGATGTATATATGCAATAAAGCATACATAAAATAACATTAACTTGGAAGTAAATGCGCAAAAACGTAATTTTTTTAGTATTTTGAGAAATTTACTCCGAATTTCTTCACTTAATTTTATCTCAACTTAACTACATATATTTTGTAAAAAAAAATTGACAAGTGATTTTCCTAGATTGTCTAACCTTGTCCAATAATACAAGATTATGTGCCTTTTGTTTTGGTTATACGAAAACTAAAGATCTACAATCTGATATCGATCTTTCTTGGAAGTTAATTCGGGTAACTCTTAAGTCTAATATTGTCAATATCACGTAAATTTATTATTATTATTATTATAAGAACTATCACTACCACTATTTCATTAATAGAATGAGAAACAACCACATACACAAGAGTTAGTAACACATTTAAACCATCATAACCCAAAACTCTTTATCCTACCCAAACAAAAGCAAATCATAGAACCCATTGGATAATAACTCCATCAAATGAGTTTTTAAACCTAAAAAGCCTAAGCGATACATTAAACTAAAAAGATGCAGAAAATGTAATCCCTTTATATTCAATAGTACTCAAAGCACACACCACCTATCCAAAGTATTAAGTTTCCTAATCCATCAAATCATGTGGAGGCGGCGACATGTTCAAATTCGCGATAGTCCGAGATCTAACCGATTAATGGAGCAGGCAGAACCATCGACCATATTGGTATTAAGTATGTAAGGTACCCAAAAATAGCGGAAATTTAAACAATAATAAAGACCGTCAACGGTCAACACAGGGCACGTCACTGGAAAACAAACCAACATATATATATATAATATATAAGATACAGACCCACGTGGAAGTCAAAGTATACATAAGAGTCAACTGTGATTACAACAAAAATGAATGTACATGTAATCACTACCTCAACAAAAGAAGTATAAAAGAGGACACAGGATCTGATCCCGGGGGCACCGTCCTCAGTCACCACCTCAAACTCTAACCCTGCTCGCTACCTGAAATGCAAACAAACAAACATGTCTGAGTTCCCTGCAGGAACCCCGTATACCAAACCTCCTAAAATACAAAAAGGAAAATAAAGACAATGCAATGCAATACACATGATCATCCGCCTCGGGCCCACAATAATGCCCGGAAAATAAGTGCATTCATTTATTTTTATACTTACTCCACGGAAAAGTTTTCTTGAGTGACTCAATTTTGTCTAATGTTTTTTAGGAAGAGGTATTGTTCCTAAATAATAAGTAGATATCTCTAATAAGACCAAATTAAACAAGATCAATTTCCTACCCATTGATAGATAGTTGCATTTTCATCATTCCAATCGTAACGAGAGTGTGTGATGCGAAATTCTACCGGAGGAACTCTAAAATATTAAAAACGGAGATCAGAAATACGACACTGTACGATTTGTTTTGGAGGGTTGATCTCAGTAGTTGAAAGATTAATTCCAGAAATTACGTTTTTTCCAAAATTTATTTTTCAAAGTTGGAAAACACAAAGAATTCTTTTTATATTAAGGATTAATTAACCTAATTATGCATTAATATCACTTTGCACCCTAAACTTTAAAATGTATCAGTTACCTCCACTGAAACTATTAATTTTGTAACATTTTACCTAATACACTCATAAATCTAATTTTACGTAAAATTTTGTATTGAATCAGATCTCAAATGTTGTTTGAATTTTGGTTAGATTCAGCACCAATCTGACTCAAATTCCAACCACATCCAATATCAAATTTGATTCGAATTTTCACGTAAAATTAGATTTATAAGTGTATTAAAAGTACAACAAAAAAATTTGTGAATGTGTATACAAATAATGAATTTTTAGAATTTTATGAGAGTAAAGTGTTACAAAATTAAAATGTTAAACGAAAATAGCTGTTACATTTTAAAGTTTAAGAATGCAAAATGATATTAAGACATAATTTAAAAAGATAAACTATAATTAACTCTTAAGTTAATGTTGTTTTCTATATCATGTAAAAACATTACACTAATGGGCTTAGAGCAGAAAATTGATAGCAATAGATACCATCAATATCAAAGATCGTTGTCGTCTTAGAAATTTTCAAGCAATCACATCCTTTTCGAAATAGCCTAGACGACTTATTCAATGAAAATGCTACAATGCTTCAAGTCTTTCTTCTGGCAGAAACTTTAATGCTTGTAAGTCCTGCAATATTTATGGTTTGAAAAGGAAGCAAAACAAATCTTCGTAATTCACGAGTTCAATCTACTTTTTGACCATAGTTAAAATCAAAGAGTGACAACGACTCGTTGCTCTTTACTCTTCCGGGTCTATATTACTTGGCACTTGACTTCAAGAATGAAAGAAAGGGTCACCATTCAACAATACGAGCAAAAACCACGTCAATTTACATTGACGTCAAGTCAAGGACGACTTTCTCAGTTATTATTATTATTGTTGTTGTTTTCTTCTTCTTCTTCTTGTTAGTTGTTACTATTACTGCTAATACCACCACTATTTTTTTTTGATATTGCAATCATTCCTGATGCTAGCAAATATAAATCGATACATTACCATACCACTATACCTTAAGGGACGGTGCCACACAGTGGACATCGGGGTCTGTCGACCTCTTCGATTTATTATCGTTTTAGATTTTGAACAAGAAATTTCAGTATTCCGCCGACCCTCCTGAATTTTAGCTCTTTAAATTTTGACCTATTGAATACTTTCGAATACTAGTAATAAGAAATGTTAATAAAATTGTGTGAAATTAATCTAGTATAGAAGTATTGATTTACTCACTTATTGGCAAAATACCAAATTACAGTCCACTCAAACTAAATTAGTGAATTCTCAAATATTTTTTTGATTGTCTTTCGTCTTTACAAATTGATAAATATGTCCAAAACAACAAAAAAATTATTCCTTTTTTGGAATTGTGGCCCCGGATTTATATGCAACCAAAAAAGTCCTATATCTACTGCCAACAGTAGGTGTTTGGGTTGATTCTTTCTAGTGTCGTAATCCATTGCCGTTTAGGTAAGATTTTAAAGACTTTTCTAGCCTTATAAATTTATCGGACAGTTAAGTAAACATTTTTTATAAAACTAAGATGAAAAATTAACTTCAATTTTTTGAGGATCGATATTTAAAATTCACAGATAAAAACAAGAAAAATGTCGACACAAAGAACAAAATCGCCTATTTACAACAATGACAAAAGATTCCCTAAACTTTCGTTTTTCTCTCCTAACCACATATCCCACCACCTTCAACTTTCATCAAGTAACCATCAAAGCACATTTTGTTTGCGAGAGAATGAGATTTTTTGTTCGTCGCCCTTTCTCGATAAATGTCTTCTTCATTGTCAAGTTGGTATTTCACTGTATTGTAAGTTCTAATGTCTTGCCAGTCTTGGCAATTCATCGTAATAATGTCAATTTGAGAATTTGAAATTGAATCGATTGGTTTTGATTAGCAAATTTCTGATGGGTTACTATCAACTTTGTAGAGACCTAGAAAATTCATAATGGATCTAGAAATGCAGCCCGATGCGGTCACATATGCGGATATGGGGGTGATCAGCATCACATCTACCTGATGCAGCCCGCATTGTATCATGCATATGCGGGTCGATGCGGCTGTATTTCCGAACACTCACTTTTTGGGTTTTTTTAATATGATTTGTTTAATTTAAAATTATTAATCATAGAAATTATTCAAAATTTTACCTAAATTTTTAGTTACATGTATATAATTTATAATTAATATATCTATATTATTTTATTAAATCGTAAACCGAATATTCACTCGCATCCTGCATATGTCGAATACGATGCCTCTTTGCAATGCGACTGCACCACACTCTCTTGGATCTAATCTCACAGTCCCAAAAGGCTTATGTCTCCAGGCGGCTTATCACCGATAATATTACTTTAGCAAAAGGCATCGTCCACTTCTTACGCACGTTTAGGCATTTGGGCAAATACTTTATTCTCAAATTAGACCTCTTCAAGGCTTTCGACCGCCTCGAATGAGACTTCTTAACAACCATAACGTACTAAATAAGCTACCTGGAAGAATTTGTTGGACTCGTCACGACATCCTTCTCCACCCTCATCACCGTTATTGTTTGTTCTCACTCTCGAGTATCTACCCTCCCTCCTTGCAGATGGCATAACAGTCGGCCATTTTCAAGGGATTTCATTGCAATAGGGTCATTTCCGCCTCACACATCTCTGTTTCGCGGATGACTTCATCATCTTTAGCGAAGCAACCATCGACTTCGTTTTGCAACTCATAGGAATAGTGCATCGCTTCACGGTCCACATTGGCCAACAAATTAACTACAACAAGTCAAACATCTTGTTTGGCAAAAGGGACTCGAACCACACTGTAGTCGAATTTTAAGCAAATTCACCTTCACTCCTGCGACCGCAGACGAAGCATACCTCGGTGCGCCAATTCATGGCCTCCAAAAAAGAATCCTTGTTTGCCACAAGTCTGGTGCAACCCCTAGATCTCAAACTCAACCTTATTGCACAATGATTATTATCACGTATGGGATGAACCACATTGTTGCATTCTACTTTTCAGAGTTCCATTGTTTACCACACGTCAACCACCATGTTACCGCTACATTGGCACAAGTCTGATACTCACTTATTCTGGTGCTTTCGGTGGCGAATCCCACAGACCAAAGTCAAACACTACGCCCCTCAAAATGGAATATCATAGCTAAGGAGGGTTGAACATCAAAGACACTAGCATTTTCAATGAAACATTACTGAAACATATTTGGAGGATACGATCGATGTGAATGAGATTCTCTGCTCTCTAAGTATTTCCAACCAAAATACCTACATAAACGAAACTACTGAGATTCATAACCAACCTCCAACACATCACCCTTCTGATGGACGTTAGTGTTAGAACCTTGCCGTTAAGAGAACCAGCAGTGGCCGGCGAAGTGTAGGCCAATAACACACGCACACAAGCTCACGTGAACAGTAGCACACGATCTCAATACGGTGCTGTACAATTGACAGCCTTTCTATATTCTTTGTATAGCTTAAATAGAATATTACATGGAAACTAATTAAGTCCTATAATTAAGTAACTAAATTACAGCCACACAATCAGCCTACGCTAATTTAGCTAATGCCTAAGGAAAGTAAATCACTAATTTGTGGCACAAGGATTATTCCTACAGTCTCCTCCTAAGCCTTGTGTCCACCGTTGATGTCGATGAGACCAATTTTCCCGCGTAGCTCATGAAACTTGGACTTTCCAAGGGCCTTCGTCAAAATGTCGCTCAGTTGATCTTCGCTTCTAATGAACTCCACGTCAATCAGACCTCCTTCTGCAGCCTCCCGGACGAAGTGATATTTCACTCGAATATGCTTACTTTGCCCGTGGAGAACTGGGTTCTTGATCAAAGCAATGGCGGACTTATTGTCCACCCTCAGCATTGGCGCTCTCGGTGTTGTTCCCTGCACCTTTGCCAGTACACGAGCGAGCCACAATGCTTGACTAGCAGCGTTGGCAGCTGCTATATACTCCGCCTCACAGCTAGACTGAGCCACCACCTTCTGCTTCATGGATTGCCAGGTGATCGGGCTGCCGCTGAGGAAGAAGATCACGCCGGTTGTGCTCTTGCTTGCATCCACATCTCCGGCGTAATCACTGTCGCTGAAACCCGTCAAACAAGGCTCCTCCTTCTCCCTCCTGCTGAACCAGAGCCCCCAACCTTGAGTCCCAGCCACCAAGTCTTTAACGCCCTCTCTGCAACTTGGCACCTTACGATGATACCCATCTTTTACGAACCTACCTTTTTCCTCGAGAAATCCTAAGATGCATGCATATCAACCACAACATGCAAGTCCAACAACGGTTTCCAGAATTCCTTATAAAATACGCCTATAGTCCTTTCGCAACAACTCGACAACCACAAGTCTATATACATTGCTATGCACCAATCTCTAGCTACTATGGAAAGAACGATGCGCTTATACAATGTAACACACCAACCAACTGAATGAAATATGTTCTACAAGTTTATTTTTATATTTCAATTATTATGTATTGAATGTGCAAACATTTTGTTCTTTAAGTATTGTATTCGTCGTTTAGAAGTGTTAAGGAAGATATTCTTGGTTCTTAACTTACGTAAATCAAAACTTATTCACAATCATGGTAATTGACATGAAACATTAATTACCGAGATAAGATTGTCGTGTTGGTCATCGATTATTGTAGTTTTACAAATATTTGACGACACGAGTATATAAAAGAAGAAAAAAGTTAGTTTTAGATATTGAATAAACCTAAAAAGTGAAACATTATAGATTTGTGTTATGTGACATTAATGTTTCACTGTGTCTTGAATCCTAAAATATGAGACTTATATTTTTTCATATAAGAAGTGTTCAATTTGATTAGTGTCAAAAGTTATCGATGAGTATAGTGATAAAGATGATAGTTGACATGACTTATACTGGAAAAAAAATAGCTTGTCAAAAGATTATCACTGTCTCTCTCAATTGAGTGATGATATTAGTGAGCTACTTGATAAAACAAAATTATAATGTGCACAATGTGACTTGAGTTAAGTTACATATTTATAATTAGTTTGAGAGATTAAAAAATGAGTATATAATACAAATGTGACATAATTCTACTTTGTATATACTCTTAATATCATGAGGCAACAGATAAACACTAGTGGTGCACTTACATCATTAAATGGATCGTGTTTATTTCGAATGGAGCAAGACATCTAGGCTAATTGTATAACTATAATGTGTAGCTAGATACCATTTATAGTTTATGATATTAAGTGTTTAATATCATTGCCAATTAAGCTTAGATCTTATTATAAGTCACACCACAAAACTAGGAAACAAGAATTTTGATTTTATGTTCATATGATGTATCGAGTTTCATGTGAAAAGGGATACATGTGGTGAATGGATAAAATCAATATGACATGAAAATTGAATTAGAATCATGAATAAATTCATATAAGATGTATGTATTATGTAGTGTAATTATATGACATTACATAGGACAATATATCACATGATATGTGAATTTTCCAAACACCTCATGAATCAAAATTTTGTTGAAACTAAATCCAAAATTTGACAAAGACAAAATCAAGGTCAAAACAGTAGATCGTTTTGGGATCAGTCGACCGGGCAAAGATCGGATACGAGGGTGTACAACCAAAATTACCAGGATGTGTCTTTATAATAGGATTGGTCGACCATGCATAGTAAACGGTCGACCAAAAATCTCTAGGAGATGTCTTTGTGATATAACGGTCGACCAGTAGAGTGACACGGTCGACCGAAATGTATCAGGAGAAATTTTGGTAACTAAACGGTCGACAGAAGTGAGACGTGGTTCGACCAAAATTTTCAGAATTTTTTTCTCATGAATATTCGGTCGACCGTCTAGCTCACGATCCGACGGAACTTGTAAAAGTCGCAATCGTTCGGTTGACCGAGTGGTATTTCAGTCGACCATTCGGCACGATTTCTGTCAAAATTATTAAGAAAATAATGTTGATCATGGGCTGAATTAATTCCAATTATGCTCAAATGGTTTTGAGGATGATTATGTGTCAATTTGTAATTGGTTTATGGGAGAGAAAAGTAAGATATCATGAGTTACTGTGTAGCCCATGATGTGTGTGTTTGGAGAGCTATAAATTTGTCTCATCTTCCTACTTGTTTAGGGTTAATGCAAAAAAATTCTCTCTCCCTAACCTCCCTAGTAATCCATCCGAATTTCTCTTAATTATTACCAGCTTTTGGAGATTAAATCTCAGTGACCTTTATTGGGTTATTAGATAGATTATAAGCTTGATTTAGAGATTGAATTGACTAACTTTTTTCTCTCTAATCTTGTTTAGAGCTTGGTGAACACTTGGAGGTGATTCGACTAGCGGGGCAACTCCGGATCTTCATAAAGGCTTTAGAGAACCTTTGAGTATGATCCTCTTATATTTGTTTTAATATATATATATTATATGATATTAGAATAAATATAAATTGGTGTATCTGAAATTGTTGAAAATACGAAAATCAATTATGTATGCATGTATTTAATTTTTTAAAATATACACATATATAGGGACACAAAACCCTACACCAGCCACGCTAGAACTTCTTCAGTATTGTAACCGACTCTAGCGAGGCAACGACAACAATCGACACAACAAGCCAACAACAACTCATCCAACAATCATGACTGTGGACATACACTTTGCTGATGATATAATAGATCCCCCCTCAATCACCCAAATAGTGAGTTCCGATCTAGCAGCTATGACGATCAATCTTTATGTTATTGTAACCGAGTTTACATCTAAAAAACTCCTCCTAGAAAAAGGTTACAGAGACAAGAAATTCATATTGGACACAAGTGTCTAACATATTTTGGTGAGTTTATGTACCCTAATCCAAAGTAAGAACGCACACTCGGGCGGAAGTTGTGCGTTCATAATGCAATCCTAAGTTTAGTGCTCAATTGTGAACTCGATTGATCAATTTGGAGTTTGTAATTTTTTTATTTTTTGATTGGTAATTTGGAGTTTGTACTTCCTTTTGTTTAAATTTATATTATACTAAGAACAGATTGAGAGGTTTCTTGGTGTTAAAATTAATATCGACGTGAGGAAGTTTTTTGACACTAAAATTTGAAGTTACAACTATTTGTTCTACTAAGAAACACATAATGTTGAGATGTAAAAGTAATACACATTGCAACAATCTAGTGTTACATTATTATTTAGCCCCTCGTGACCTATTATGTGTACAAACAGTTGACATAAAAGGAACATAAAGAACACAAAACGGTGGGAGGATACGAGTCATAAAAGGAATTTCTCTTGCGTGTGGCCCTCACAAATTAAGCTGAATCGTGGGATGGGACACATGAGTACCCGTTCGATTATTGTCCTCCACCACCTACTATACTTTTCTCTTTTGGTCCCCACTACATTACTACATACCGTTCCAAAAACTTCACTTGGAATTGTTGCTTTATTTAAAGCTTTTGGGACCATCTCTCTTTTTCCCCCAAATTTTAAGTCTCATTTGTTTTTTTCTTGTTTTTACCGTGTTTCTCTTTTTGTTTGATTGCTAACTCTACCGTTTATTCTGATTTTTTTTCTAGTTCTGACTAGCCTAGTTTCAATGTCATATGTCCCTTTTTATTCGATTTTGAATGCGACATAATAAAAAATAAACTCTCTCATTTTAGTAGAGAACAAAAGCTAGAGCGTGAAAGATAAGTATTAGAAATTAAGAATTTTGGAACGGAATTGTATTGATTTTCTGTAAAATGAGTGGTTGACTTCTTCTCGTTCATAATCGGGGAATGAGTCCGACTCCAACTTTCCATACAAAAAACTTCGACACAACTCTAATTTGAAAGAGTTGTGTGACCAACTCTAAGGTTTGATATTGTGTACGGAATGAGTCCGACTCAAATTTGATACTCTAAGGTTTCGAGTTTTTTTATTTATTTTCTAAAAGGAGATATATTGGAATTGGATGAAACAAATTATGTAAGAGTATGTGATGACGATGTGCAAATAGGTATGGTAACATGTATTTTATTTTGGTAATAATAAGATTAAGAGGTGGATAAAAGGTTAGTCATTCCAATTAGACTACTAAATCCTAATCACGTAACTATATTTGTTGGATGTAATTAGAATACGAATATGGATAAGTATGTCTCTTACTAACTTTGAAACTCATATTCCTAAGCAAATTATAATCCTCTCATCGACAGCTTAGCAATAACATTTTTAATTAGAAATAAAAAACATGTACTCCCCATCACGAATCTTTTCCGAATTTTTCATACATTGTTTTTTAAAATTAGTTATTTTGAGCTGCACGGAACTCTTAACTCGTGGGCCGTCCAACACAATAAGAAGCTTACTAATATTTCCAATCCTACAACGTTATTAACGGCGCCCAAACAGTTTCTGGGCACTTCGATTTCTTTCTCAGCCACGTTAGCTTCTCTCTCCGTCACGTCAGCTCAAACCAACTCCTTAAATTTTTCTTAACCACATCCAGAAACAACTCAAACGCCTTATACGTCATTTTGGAATCAATTGTAGGCAAAACACGAAAATTTGTCAAAATATTTTAAAAAACATAAACAAATAAAAAATTTATTTTCATAAAAATATATTTGAAAAACGATTTTAAATAATTTTTAAAATATTTTTTGAAAAAAAGAGAGGAACCAATGGAGGGCCAGGTGGCCCCCTCACCCGGGTGCCCTGGGCGCACCCTCCCGTTAAGGGAGGGCAACACGGGTGTCCTTTTTGGACGCCCGAGTGTAGAGCACCCGATGGTCTTAGTTTGCCAACAAATCGACGAACTCAATGATATTGCTTGGAAGCATAATCCCCGTTGTTTTAGTGATTATTCAATACCATATATGATTTAATAAGTGCGTGTCATTTTCCTATTCATCATTATGTGTAAACTAATCTTTCTCCCACGAGCTCTTAAGTATCACAAATCAAAGGGCTCTAATAGTTGTATAAATCTAATGTTTGCTAATCATTACGTACATGATGTTCTGCCTGATGGTCTAGAAGAGTGACCTTGTGTTGGATATTTCATGAAACCATTCCAACCAGGGGTGTAAACGGGGCGGGTAATACCCATATACCCGGTCACCCGCCCCGAGCGGGTACGGGTATGGGTACAAAAATTCATACCCGTTTAAAAATTCAAACCCGTATACCCGTACCCGTTTACCCGCTTAATAAACGGGTCGGGTACGGGTATACGCATTACCCATACCCGTTTACCCGTATACCCGTTAAGATATATTATATATTATATATAATATTTTTTTAATATTTTATATGTTATATATTATATATTTTTTATATATAATATATATTTTATATAATATATATTATATTTTTATATATTATATATTATACCCGCTATACCCGTTTACCCGCCCCGTACCCGCTAACTTAACGGGTACGGGTCGGGTACGGGTATATATGTTTTTTGCCGGGTATATACCCGTACCCGTACCTGCTAATTTAGCCGGGTACGGGTACGGGTAGGGGCATACCCGACCCGTACCCGACCCGTTTACACCCCTAATTCCAACAATTGTTAGGTGAAGGTGGACAATTTGTGTGAATTTTTTTCATGCAAATTTAGTTTTATACGGTCATGATTTTATATATTTATTTCAAAATCAACCTCTTTTTCATGGAATAATGCAAGATCTGCTTCAATATTTTGTTATGGTTTTCACATTGACTTTAGAACGGAATGAATGTGATGTCAGTTATTTAACTAATTTTTCATATCAGATTTTCAACTATAGAGTAAATTTACCTACCAATCATGATTCCTTGGGAATTCTTAAAATCCTGTGTGTTTGCATTTTATAGATCCAGAATATCTTTCACTTTCTCTTAGATTAATTTTTTGAACATTTTTTTCTTTCTAGAGTGTTCTTATCATAACCCCAAGTTTATTTGTCATATGAAAGGAAGTGCAGAACAAAATTCAAGATTTTATTGAGGTGACATGTTTAATTAAAAGATGATCCTTAATGTCGTGTTCCATGACTAAAAAATTCATACTCCTCGTGCCGTAATTTTTTAATATAATAAAAAAAAAATTAAAAATTCGAAATTTAGGAAAAAAAAATTTTTTTTCTCCAAAACATGGTGGATCGCGGGTGTGACCCGCGATCCGTGGGGGCACGGATCGCGGTTCCCACCCGCGATCCGTCCCTCCCGCCAAATTTTTTTTTTTTTTTTGAAAATTTCACGGATCGCGGTTCCCACCCGCGATCCGTCCCTCCCGCCAAATTTTTTAATTTTTTTTTAATTTCTTTATTTCTATTTTTCTTTTTTATTATAATTATTTTTAATCTTTTTAAAAATCTTTTTTTTCAAAATATGTTTTCTAATTTATATTATTTTTTAAAAATTTAAAAATTTGTTTTTAATGTTTTCAAAAATCGACCTCCAAATCACGTCGATAACCCGACGTATTGAATTGTTATGGTATTTTATACAATAAAAAAACAAAATTTATTTGTCAGAATAATAAATTATTTGCAACTAAAACTTAAACAAACACTAAAACTAATTAAAACAAAAAATTGGTAACGTTGTCGAAAATTCGTAGGGTGTACACACATTACAAACAGTTTTGGAGGTCGATACAGCAAAAAATTAAAAACACAATTAAATTTTTTTTAAAAATAATAACAATTACAAAACATATTTTGGAAAGAAATATAATAAAAAAATTTAGTTAAAATGATTTTAAAAAAATTCAAAACATAAAATACTACGACTAAAATCCGTGATTTTATTTATTTTCTTTTATTGTTTTTGATTTTTTCGGTTTTCTGTTTTAGTTTTTTTTTCTTCTGTTTTTCTTTTTTATTTTAGTTATTTATAATCTTTTTTAAAATCTTTTTTTTTTCAAAATATGTTTTCTAATTGATATTATTTATTAAAAAAATTTTAATTTTGTTTTTAATTTTTTCAATAAACGACCTCTAAATCACGTCGATAACTCGGCGTGTATTGAATTGTTAGGGTATTTTATACAATATAAAAATAAAATTTCTTAGTTAGAATAATAAATTATTTACAACTGAATATTAAACAAACCATAAAACATTACAAACATTTTGGAGGTCGATACAGCAAAAAATTAAAAACAAAATTCAAATTTTTTAAAAATTAATAACAATTACAAAACATATTTTGAAATATATATATATATATAAAACATAGTTAAAATGATTTGTAAAAAAACAAAACATAAAATCAAAAACAATAAAAGAAAATAAAAAAGTCACGGATTTTGATTTTTTTAAAATCGTTTTAACTATGTTTTTTGTTATATTTATTTTCAAAATATGTTTTGTAATTGTTATTATTTTTTAAAATTTTTTAATTGTGTTTTTAATTTTTTGCTGTATCGACCTCCAAAAATATTTACAATGTGTGTACACCCTACTAATTTTTGATAACGTTTCGAATTTTTTGTTTTAATTAGTTTTAGTGTTTGTTTAATATTCAGTTGTAAATAATTTATTAATCTGGCTAAAAAAATTTGTTTTTTTATTGTATAAAATACCCTAACATTTCAATACGTCGGGTTATCGACGTGATTTAGAGGTCGATTATTGGAAAAATTAAAAATAATTTTAAAAAAATTAGAAAAATAATATAAATTAGAAAACTTATTTTGAAAAAAAAAGATTTAAAAAAAGATTACAAATAATTACAATAAAAAATAAAAACAGAAAAGAAAAAACAAAAACAGAAAATAAAAAAAAAAATTGGCGGGAACACGGATCGCGGGTCACACCCGCGATCCACCTAGTTTTGGAATTTTTTTTTTTTTCCTAAACTTCAAATTTTTAATTTTTTTTTTATTATATTAAAAAATTTCGGCTCCTCGTGCCCATTTTTCGTTATAATTAGACCAAATGAAATCTAAATCAAAACGAAGAAACAATAAAAGTTGAATCAAGAAACTATCACACCCGACGTCCCGACCCAACGACATCACCTAATAATGCACCTTAAATTATATATATATATATATATATATATATAAATTTTCACACTCAACACCACTGCGGCACTGACTACACGCATAATTAACATAATTTTTCACAGAACCACCCAACCAATCGTGTTAAAACTTGTCCCCGCTTTCCATGCTCCGAAAGCGATTTTCCTCCAAGTGGAGCTTTATTCCTTTTGGATTCTTGCATAGGCATTAGGCAATTATGCAAGATGATAGTAACTTGCCATGCAATGACCACTTGCCCTTTTCTCAAATTATTTTGTTTAATTCTCCAAAACCTTGTGCTGCTGAGTGGCCCCAATTATTCACTCACTCCTCTCTTCTCTCCACCCATCAATCATCATCAACACAACAATAACAAAATGAAACCTACACACAATTTCTCATAGCTTTTGGCTTTGCACCTCCATTTCATGGCTTCAACTGGTTGTCTCCCAATGATAGAAAATGATGGCATGCATATACCTACAGGACTGGTGGGCCAACTCTTTGATGTGATTAGTTGTGCCAAGAAAAGTAGAAAACTAGACATGTTATAGTGAACTCAAATGGTAAAAATTATGTCCAATTTGAGTTCTGTGCTTGGGTTGGGTCATGGCCTCATGGGTGTCCCTGAAAGTAAACATATCCGTGTATTTCTGACATTATTCCCTAACCAATTTGATAGATGCTATTCATCACTCTTTTTGTTAACAAACTCTCGCTCTATCAATCTCCCAAGATTATGCAGAAATAATATCTTCCAAGATTAACGGAGGGGTAACATAACATAATATAGCAACGTAATTTCAATTAGAATTACCAACTAGGATTAGCTTAGCTGGTAGATTTCTGATTTTTATTGGTCATAATAAGGTATTAGATTCCATAGTGGTTGCTAGCTAGTTAATCCTAACCGCTAAAGCATGGAAACATTTGAATGTTTAACCAACGAAGAATTCATCTAATTCATCTCCTAGCAGTAGCATAATATATTAACCACATTTAGCTTCCCAACCTTAAATGCGATTATTTGCAAGAGGAGAAGACGATTTTCTTTTTTCATTTTACTACAAAAATGATTATCGTTTTTAGGGTTCGTTGGTGGTGCTTTTTGTATAAGTGCTCGATCGTTGACTAAGCGGTTCGTGGAAAGAGCATTTGAAATTGATTACTCACTCAAACGAGTCATTATCATATATGTGCTCGTAATAGAACGCGGTCTCAAGAATATGAGTATTCACAAAAAAAGTTTTTTGACTCCATTTTCTCCTCATTAATGGAGATTACGGTCATGATAGAACAAAAATTATATTAATTTTACCAACAAAAGTGAAATGCAAGTCTTCTCTTTCATTTGCTTCCCGTGTCATTATCGTTTGTTCACCAAAAGTGGGTACCAGAAAATCAACACTTGAAGACGACTACACACATGACCTACTCATCTTAAGTTCTTAACATCGAACTCAAGGAACAAAATAAGCACTTTTCAAAGATGTGTTTTTTCCCATTTTGTTCTTATGTTTCTTTATTTATTTATTTATTTTGTTCTTATGTTCAGGTACATCGTGTTTTCCTATAAGTTCTTCCATAAATACTATTACTTCTGTAGTTCCGTTGTATACTTATTTTCGATCTTTTTCACGTTCAATTCTAAATTGCTTGTTGTGGAGTTCTCGAGTTCTTGTCCACCAACAAACAATCTCTTTATAACTCTAAAAAAAATCTTTATTACAAAAAAAAAACTCAAGAAAATAAGCTTATAAAAATCAGTAAAATAAAGAAAAGCAAACTAAATAAATTGCATCAACTCTTGGTGAGGCAACTTTTTATTAAAAAAAGGTACGAAAAAATACAACTCAAATATTTTGTGTTGAGTCAATCTCAATTTCGTTAGCTCATCTCACAAATTAAGAATGATTCAGAAAATTCTGGAATGCGAACCAAAAGTGAAAAACTGACGTAAGCGATATGGTGGAGAATAATATTATAACCCAAATAAGGGAAAGTGGGGAAAGAAAAAAAGAAAAGGAAACAGTGGGGAAGAGACGCCAATGCCATGCCTCCTCGGGTACACGCCACGTCTCCCGGGAGTACCAGTTGCACGAATCACACCGGGTCCCACTTTGCAGGGGACTCTTTTGCACTTTACTCCTCTTTCTTTTCACTTACTGTTAAAACACCTTCTTTGTGGGTTTGGTCGCAATCATGGCATGTGGTTATTGATTCCGATTCGGCTTTAATTTGATGAGTTTTAAGTGTAATTTTTATTGGAAGGAAATAATAAATATGATGGATTCAGAAAACGAGCTACGTGAAGAAACGACCTGGAAGTGGAGAGAGGTGATTATTTCTTCAATTACCGATGATTTCTAGAAAATAGATTATTTTAATTGGTATAATCAGCATATTATAAAAAGCATTTTTTTATTTGGGGCTATCATGTTGTAAAACTATTTCATATTAATTTACTTTAACAAAGAGTTTGACTGTATTACTTCATTGTTCTAATAAGTTCCATTGGAAACCATGAAAATTGGAAAGTCGTGGTAGTAAATAATTCAATATTTTTCAATATTTTCTTGAAGTGTGACTAACTTCTATTTTCCACAACTAATTCAGAAAAATAAACAAATTATGACTGATCTTCCTAATATATGTTTGCCAAACAAGCAGAGCAATTCCAATGTGTTCACAAGCACATTGTCTTTTGAGCGGTTTAACTCTTCTAAAAATCCACAGTATAAATATTAAAAAACCTTATGTCATTGGAATACGACTTAAACATTTTTAACATAAAACCAAGTCATAACCACGTATCTAAATTATGGAGCTAATCGATGATACTCGCAAGATCTGATTGTCGAGCCATGATTTTAAATATTATAATATAAAATAAGATAAAAAAAACAACTTCAATACTAAGCCCACGTGCATTAATTCATCTGTAGAAAAAACCTGAAAACTAAAACAATAAAGAGGTTCTGAACAAAAGGTTCAAAGAGAACAGCAATACAGCATGAGTTGAAATAAAATGGAGAAACTAAAAGTATGTTTTGCAATAAATAAACTATTAAAAAAAGTAGAAACCAAAAGTATGATTATTAAAAAATGATTTAAAAGAAGATCCTTGATTTGACATGTTCTGGTACTGGAATAATTTTTAGGGGTATCTTGCTGGTGTTGCACTGTTGTGCCTGCAAGGAGAAGGTCGGTAGATCCACAGACCACAGCTGCCTAATGCGCTACTATTTACAGACTATTGACCCCTGACTTTATTTTTATTGCAGAACAGATTCCTTCATTAAGTCCTCTTTACTTGTTGATAATTTGGGTCAGCTTTATAGTAACATGTAAATTTTGAATTTTGATATTTTATGTTTTAAATCAATATAGATTTATTTCTTTTACCTTTTTGTAAAAGAAATCGTACGTACTCTTGAGAAATATTTTAAATCGATGTATAAATATGATTTATCTTACGTTTTATGTCAAAATCATACATAGTCATGATAAACAAAACAATTTTTTAAATGACTTTCTCTACCGTCTGAATTAGAAGTTAAATTTGGAACTTTTTGCGAAAATGGTTAACTAGTATACCTGAGATAGAGGTTTTTACAAAAAAAAAAAGTAAAATTAAAAGCTTAAGGGCTTCTTAGAAACTAATCAACTTCCTAGAGAAGCCAATCTAAGGGCACCCTTGACGGGGTGCCCCGCCCGGGCGCCCGAGCGCACCCTCGTTAACGGCCGGGGCGCTCGTGGGGCGCTCGCCCGGGCGCGTGGCCGTCCCGGGAAGACGCCCGGGCGCCCAAGGGAGGGGGCCGATTGTTTTTTTTTTAAATTTTATTTAGTTTAGGTTTTGTTATTAATGGATTGGGTATTTGTTATAAATGTGGGGTAATAATTTTTTGTAAGTGATTAAAATTAAGAAATTTCCAGAACCAACAATTTCAAAATCTAAAAAATTTCGAGGGGGCGCTGCCCCCTTGCCACCTTACCGGCGAGGTGGAATGCCGCTCGCTCATCGGGGAGCAAGACCCCCGATCGAACTGTAATTAGAATTAGATTTATATAAAATGTAATTTGTTAAATGTTATGTGAGAATTAAATTTGTTTAATTAAGAAATGATGTGGAGGAAAGAGAGTGTAGGGTGGGTGAGGGTAGCCCGGGCATGGGTAAGAGGGTTTTTTGGGTGGGTTGGGTGAGCTGACGTGGCAGAGAGAGAAGCTGACGTGGCAGAGAGAGAAACTAATGTGGCAGAGAGAGAGTGCAAGGTGCCCAGGGATAGCCCGAGCGCTGTTATTTGTGCTCTAACACTCCCTACTCCCCACCAAACAAAAAAAAAAAAGAAAGAGAGAAATGTTAAATAGACCCAAGTTGGGTCTCAAACCCAAACCCAAAACCAAAACCCCTCGAAATCGAAAGCCAGTGGTGGATTCGATTAAAGAGTCGAGATTCACCCAAACACAACCACCATATGTGGGCCCCACACCTCCCTCCCACGCCCACCTTTATAACCCCCCATCTCTCCCCCGACTCCAAACCCCACCTCTCTTTCTTTTTTCCATCTCTTTTCCATGGCCACGATCTGGAACGGAAAGGTGACTCTCTCCGACGACCTCGACTCGGCGGCCTCCGGAAGCGGCCGTGTCTTCCCAGGTTACCACCTGGCGTCGTCGTCCATGGGCCGCCGAAGGAACAGCTACCGCGCCCTTGGGTCCCCTCGCAGCCCTAGGTTTTTCCACGAAAGTAGGTTTGAGGATGACGCTAGGTATTTTCTTGACTCCTGCGCGCTCTGCAAGAAGCCGTTGGGTGGGAGCCGCGACATCTTCATGTATAGGTGAGGCGTTCGTTTGGGATTTTGATGGAAATCGATGTTCTGTTTGGTTTTAGGGCGTAAAAATTTGGGTTTTCTGGAGATTTGTCTTCCACAGCTCGTATCTTTTCCGGTTGATTTCGTCATTTTTGGTGCGAATCAAAGTTTTCTTTTTTATTTTATTTTCCCCGAAAACAAGGTTTTAAGGTTGTAAAGATTTGAGTTTTTCTGGTGATTTGTCTTCCAAAGATCCGATCTTTCACGGTTTTCTTCACCTTTTCAACCGATTTCCGTTTTTTTCTCCAACAATCAAACTGTTTTCCTACGAAAGATCGTATTTTCCCGAAATTTTCCCCTAAAAGATGGGATTTTTAACAGTTTTTTTATTAAAAATTGCAGGGGAGACACGGCCTTCTGCAGCGAAGAGTGCCGGCAAGAGCAGATCGAGATGGACGAGGCGAAGGAGAAGAATTGGAGCCACCTCTCCATGAAGGCCTCATCCCGGAAGGAGCAGAAAGGGAACATCCCCGTCCGCCCTACCGGAGCCATCGTCGCCGGCTGAAACCCCCAAAGATCTCACCTTTTATAAGTAAAATCGAAGAACACGAGGAGAAGTCTCGTTTTGTTCTTCGTTTTCCGCCTTTTTTAGGGAAGAAAGAAAAAAAAAGGTCTTGTTGTAGATCTTGGTTAGTTGGTTGGGTGTGTTTCGTTTTTGATCGTCCTATGTTGGTCTGACGGTCGTGGTCTGTTGGGTTTGTGGTTGAGGAGATCGGATCCGGATGTAACCATGTAAAGACCTCAATAGTGATGGTGGAAAGCTTGAAGTAATTCGATATCATCTTTGTTACTAATCTGGATCTGTGATTTGTTGTTTGTTATTGATTTTGTTTCATGGATCCTGCATGAGCTCATCCTCAGCTCTGATTTGCGGTTTTGCGAGTTTTTCCAATCACAAAAATAGCAAATTTTCTTCTGAATTTGTGTTTTTTTTGTCTTGGAATTCCTCGTTGTGGTGTTTGGCTGGTGATTGTTGTGGTTGATTTATTTTGGTATTTTTTAAAATTGTTCTTTAGTTGGAGTTCATTAATCCTTATTTTCCTTGATTATTATTTTTGCAGTTCAGTTTTCAAAAGGTGCTAAAATAAACCCCAAAACAATTATTTAAGTTGCAGCAACATTCGTTGTTTATCAAGTATTTCTTCAAGCTCTGTGGGTGAGTTATCAAAATAAATAGAAGTGGTTCGGCAAAGGCGTGGGGTGCTTTTTTTTGGGAAAATTAAGTATTTTTTTCTTTTTCACTTTTATTTCGTAATATACACATGTAAAAGTCATGGAATGGAATGATTTCTTGGTGGAATCTCAGGTGAAATTCATTTCTAGTGGATTCTTTCCGAGAGACCTGTATTGTTTGTTGTTTTCCCTCTTCTTGTTTTCAAATTTAACATGCTGTCTTTTCAATTTTCACTTTCGACTCTCGAGACATTGGAAAGGTACTGTTGAGTTCTGAAACCCGGTATTTGTAGGGAGGGATCTAAGATGCACTAACACGACTATGGATTACACGCACAACAAATATAGAATATTGATTGCGGAAATTAATTTCGGGTCCTCTCCCGATTTCAATGCAACAAGTAAACACGAATAAGATGAAAATAACAAGCAATCACACAACACACCTGAAGCAAACCACGAAACACACGATTTTACAATGTTCGGCAAGATACCTACGTTCTTCTGGGGTCTCTTGCGGGTTTCATTTCCTTGAAGCTCTTATCCAACAAGAGAAGTCTCCGAGATTACAAACGATTGGAAGCAATATGTCTCGCAAAGCATTCTAGATCTCTCTCTAGCCTAATCTCTCTCAATGAAATAAGTATTCTATGTTCTGTTACAAAATTAGGGCAAAAACCTATTTATAATGGGCTAAAATCGTACATTAAATCATTCAGATTGTGCATTAATCGGTCGACCGCTCACCCCGAGCCGTTCGACCGTTTCGCGTTTCTGTGCAGCGCCTGAAGCTCCTGGACGTTTTCGGTCGACCGCGTGTCCAACACCGGTCGACCGATCTGCATGCTGATTTTCATCTTGCAACTACTGTCGCTTTTCGGTCGACCGTGTACCCAGCACCGGTCGACCGAATCTCGATCAATCCTGAGCTCTAAATCTCCTGACGTTTTTCGGTCGACCGTGTTCCCAGAATCAGTCGACTGATCCTGATCTGATCCGATCCCCTGTAGCTCCTGGAGTTATTCGGTCGACCGAGATCCCAACACCGGTCGACCGATTCTCCCAATTTTCCTATACTTAACCATTCTATAAACCAATTCCAACAGTATTAGGGTAAGAATGAGGTTGAACAGTAGTTTGCATGAATGATTATGTGATAACTGTGGCTTTGATACAAAAGCAAAAGTGGAGTGGAAGGAATGACTTTGGTGGTGTGGGTGATGTGAAGCAACTTTGCCTGCCCATTCCCTCTCGTCGCTTTGATTTATTATGATAGCAACGCAAGTGAAAGCAACAAAGATTTGAGTCAATACCTACTACTACTACTGCCTTTGCTTTACTAAAACCTATCGTTTTCTCGATTGTAAATAAGTAAAAGTCTTCTTCCACTCTCGTAACCTGTTGCGAACAGTTGGAAACAGCAGACTGTGACGTTAACGATGGGAATCTGTTGGGAGAAAATTAAAACTGAATTTAATGTACGAGAGAGAATCCTTTGGAAACCAATTTGGGAGTAAGCATGAGATATTTCTTGTCTTAAGAGGCTGGTAATGTAATTAAGTAATTAATTGTGGTAGAAAATTTTAGTATGTGTCTCAACGTAGGTTACAAACATAATGTCTCCCCAATGTCGACCCTCAAATTTAGATGTTTGGATTGGACGAGAAATGTATGTCTCGTTCAAAGAAAAACTAAACTACAGGAAAAATACACAACAGAAAGTAGTCAAAAGAATTACACCAAGCCAAATGCAATCTTACATCAATAACGAATTGCATCTATTAAGTTCAATTTGAAAAACACCTAACCGTTGGCACTAGGCAGTTCCACATGGATTTAGTTTAGGTGGGGCTACCACGGCTTGACTCGGCCCAACTCCAGCTCCTAATAATTGGACTGGGCTTGAACTTGAATGATGAAGTCCATTGATCTTTATTTTGTTCTCTGGTCTTTACCAATTTTCAACAAACAGCTGTAGTTTTCCAAGATTAGCATTCTGAGACGATCACATTGAACGCCTAGTCATAACAGTTACATATGTACACTAGTTCAATATACTTTTTATTCGTATTATATCATAACACCATCTTCATCATAGTGCATCCAACAAGTTATGTACATTTATAAATCTGAACAGAAACCGGTCCATGCGTGGTTTACAAGTTCTTGTTTTTAGTTTCGTTTCTACCGTAGGTGCCACCTCAGGTCCAACTTCTACACTACAACTTCTTATTCCTAACATCAATAAGATTTCAATCCACTTTAGCATATGATTGGAAGATCGAATATGGGTTGAAATATGTCGTATACTTGGGCGTCAACAACTGTAGACATAAGGGAATTGCATTTTTTTTCGACACAACAATATTGCAGACGCCGACGCATGCTACAAACAAACCTCGATCTACCAACTTATTTTTGCACTCACGTATGTCTTTACAACACCACAAAATGGTATTTTCGGAGGGAGTGATCGTAGTATGATGACTAGGATTTGCAACCCTGCTGCTATCGGTTGTGCCACCGGACAACTCATATAATAATTAATAATTAGTTTAGTTTAATCATCAAATTACTTAGGTGATTATAAGTGTGTTTGATATATTTGACGTAAATTAAGAAAATTTTAACTTAAAAGATATGATTTGACATAAAATAAAAATAATTAATTTTTTGTCTCCAAAAATTAAGACAAAAATTGAGTCTTATCCAAAAAAAAATTAAAATTTTCATCGGAAAAATCAGTTTACCATTCTCAATTTTTCTTCTAAGTAAAAAAGTATAGTAAATATTTATCTCTAACAAATGCAAAAATACATCACTTCGATTTTATTTTTGTTGAGATTTTTGGAAAAAAATCTCATATTTGTGGGGGCTGTGTTTAGATGTTGGTAGATGTTGGAAATAAAAAATTTATTTTGGTGAGAAATTCATTAAAACCACCCTTAGTTAATAGCTAAAAACTTAACACATTGTACTTCAACGACTTTTTTTGCAATATTCTCAGAGGTTCATAAAAGACCTCCATTTTTATTAAAAAAACATTAAAATTTAAACCGATGTAATTGTCGAGAAAAGGAAGTTATCTCATCTCACACGTCCACATCCATCTCCAAATCACACAGTCCATCCAAACACTCCAACACCCAAACCCTAGACCGGAACCCGAAAGCGATGCTGGGATGCCTCAGTTCCGGCAACCGGGACCGGAGAGACCCTTCCCTCTGCTCGATCCCTCCTCCGCCGCGTCCGACCACGTGACCCTCCGGATCCCCCACAAGCACGCCAGGATCCGCCGCGCCGGACGCCGCCCCTTCCTCCCCTTCGTCGCCGCCGCCTTCCTCCTTGCCACTTTCTCCGCCCTGCGTTACCTCTCCATCCGACGAGGTACGCCTTTCGATCCGGATGTTTTGAATTCAAGGTTGGATTTTTGGGTAAAGATTTGAGTTTTGTGAAAGTAGATGGAAGTTTTTACGCGAAATGAGCTGAAGTTGGCAAATGAGGGGAGATTGGTGAAGATGATATTACAATTTGATCATTTGTTATAAAATCTTGTTCTGTAGTTTGATTTGATTTTCTAGTCCAAAGTCCAAAAATTTCGGTACTGTGACGTCTTCAGGGTAGTGCGTTGGAAGTTCTTTTTTTTGTGTTTGGATATTGTTTTCAAATTGTCTGTTTTTTTGGGTGAGGCATGGTCTATTTGGACTATCTACTTATGTTTTTGAAGCTTAGTTTGCTTATGGTTTTTTTGTTTGATTTTTGAAATTAGTGGTTTTGGCCTTTGGGTTTGAATTGCCAGAAACTCTATGGAGATCCGATGACCAGGATCAAAATGATGTTGTGAAGCATGAGGTTCAGTTTGACGTCTCATCTCAGTCCACCAATGCAAGTAGGGTGTTGAGGTTTGGGCATGGTTCAGTTGCCGATGCTCGTGATTCAAGGTATTGGGACCGGGATGACAGGAGAAGAAACGATGAGTATGAAGATGATGCATTAGATGTATCAGGTACTGACGGAGGTGATGACCATGATGTGCAGAGCAAGAAAAATGAAAATGAACTTGAGAAGGTTCTACAAGATGGGGAAGTTGCTGGATCATATAATGAAGTGACTCGCTATGAACTCGGGAAATTTGAGGAGAAGGATAAGAATTCTGTGAACAATGTGGAGCAGTTGGGACATCGAGGGCTTGAGCTTCAGGCAGATCCTTCTGATGAATATGATGATGGCCTTGATGTAGTGGATGACATTGGCGATAAGGTTGGTATTCAAGAGGAAGACGACCATCCAAAGCATGATGCTAAAATAAGGAAGTCACGTTTGCGAAGAGCCATTGTTAATATTAAGAAGAGCCACGCTGCCAATCTATTTGGAAAAATTGCTTCTGGATTATCAATGAAATCCCATACCAACAAAAAAAGGGGTCATAGACATGGAAATCTTGTTGTAAAGGGTCATGGACGTGGGAATATTGCCGATTCATTACGCAAAGCTTCTGGATCCAACCATAAGCTTATTTCAAAAGTAAAATTAAGACGGCGTAAGTAGTTTTCTTCTTCTTCTTGATAAAGACATTAAATGATAGAGGATTTCTGTTAGCAATTGGCAATATGTGCCTTTTACCATCCATAGTAGTTCAATTCAAAATGAACCCGAATACTTGTTTGTTACTACAATGACGCTTAGTAAGACTAATCAATGGATTAAGTTTCGCTACAAGTAAAGAAAAAAGGTTATTTTGACGCACCTATGATTCAACTGATTCGGAGAGAATCAATAGATTCTTTTTCAGGAGCAAATGATGTGTTGAAACTCTAAAGGTCATCCTAGGAAGTATAGGGAGGTTGAAAACCCTCTCACCGACTTTTTACCACGTCATGGAAAAGAGATACTATTAAAAATGCTTGCACATCTCTATGCCTACAAAGGCTGTATAAATATTTGAATCAAATACGAAGTGTGCTTGAAGGTTTATGCATGTAAAACTACCCAGATGTACATGAAAAACCGTACGTGTCCGAAGATTGAGAAATCAATCTATTTTTCAGGAAGTATACTTAGGTTAAGAATTTGTTTTTGGTGTGACTAGACTCACCGTAGTTATGTTATCCATGTTTGGCCCCTAGAACAATAAAAAAAATGGGGAAACTTCCATATTTTAACGAGAAAATAATTTTAAACCTGCAATGAATGCTTATAACTTCTATAAGTTGGAGTTTGGACTATTCAGAAGTAGCAATAGCCGTTTTGAAATGATTCAAACCCTAGTTCTAGTAAAATGTTCCTTAAGTAGGGCCCCATCATTTTTTGCATGTTAAAGTAACCTATAGAGCGGTGTGGTAAACACGTTTCTAAGAACTTGTATCAAACTGAATTATATTATGGCTTTCCAAAGTCAACTCCTGTGTTGCATGGTATTATGTAA
Organism: Triglochin maritima; assembly: GCA_963682175.1. NCBI lineage: Eukaryota > Viridiplantae > Streptophyta > Magnoliopsida > Alismatales > Juncaginaceae > Triglochin > Triglochin maritima. The sequence goes on from OY821775.1 coordinate 6,919,629, forward strand.
AGTCCCACTTCTGTGTTTTTATTGGATTCAGTACCAAAATTAGCAGTTTTTTCTCTCTCTCATTAGTATAACATTGTGGTATTCTAAATTGTTACAGGCCCATCTTGTGAAATGAAGTTACTGAACTCATCTAAACCTCAAGAGCCTGTAGATAGGAGCATGAAATTTGCCTCATTTTCTCTACAATATACCGAAGAAGAAGATAAAGCATATGGAGTAGACAATTGGGAACCTCGGTTTGCTGGATACCAAAGCCTCACGGAAAGAGAGAAATCATTTCATGCTCATGACCAGAAAATAAATTGTGGCTTCATAAATGGTCCAGCAGGATCACCAAGTACAGGATTTGACTTGGCAGAAGATGATGTCAGCTTTATGAGAAGTTGCCAGATAGCTGTATCGTCTTGCATTTTTGGAAATTCAGATCACTTGAGGTCACCCTACAACAAAGTGGTATTCATTTAGTTTTCATGCGAACCTTCTGTTACCTACAAACTACACTTTAACAAATAACAAATGGCTACCTCACTGTCATCATTGTAAAAATGGTAAAGCTATAGCTGTGGACAAGTTTACACAATTCCACCTATTACATTATATATAATCATTTATTGGAGTTTTGCTAGTTCATAAAGAGGCATCTCTTGTAGAATTTACCTTTTAACATATCCTTGGGTCAACACAGTTCTAAGTAATTTGAGATCTAAAAACATCTGGTGATTTTTTTACTGACAGTAATGTTCCATTGTTTTCTTGTGCTACTTTCTCTGATATATATATATATTCTCAGTTGAATAGGAACTGGACAGGAACTTTGAAGTCATATCACAGGCTTACAGCTTAAACAAAAAGTTAGCATATTGGAATAGCTTTCCTCTATGGCTGACTTATTCTTGCATTTGATGACTCTGAAATATATAAGACGCAGAATAAACCTTTATGTAGAGAACATTAACTGAAAAGTCTAAAGGGATGTTGCGAATAGCGATTGTGAGACTATACCATGACTCATTGTGGTGTGGTGAAGAATGTGCTCTAGATTTATACATTTGGGGAATGTGGCATAGTAGCAGTAATGTTAGCTTTTTTATCAAAAGCTTACTGGTACCTTATGAGGCCATAATGAGTTGGACAGCCTATATAAACAAGAAAGCCATTTATGACTTTTCCTAGAATGAGGTGCTGGACGGCTACGTGCCATTTAATGCTTTTGTTGTCCAGTTCAATTTCTGTAGCATTGCATCGCCATGTAAGATTATTTTGTCATATTTTTCTCTCGAACATTTGACCCTCGTCTTTCATCTGTGCGTAAACAGAGGGCAAAACTTGAGCCCAATATGCAATATTAACACCAGAATTTTACTGATTGCCTGATCAATTAAAGATGATACAATATGATCCATACCATGTCATTCCTCAACTAAGCCATGGAGTTATCTTTTTGTCTACATTTTTTTTTTGAGTTATTGGTTCGATATTTTTCCTTTGTAATTGAGAACTTTCCAATAAACTTTGTAATCATTATAGCTGATATCTATGTTGCAATTTATATTATTGCAGATCACAAGCCCTTCAAAGAAAAGTGTCTGTTTTGTTATGTTTGTAGATGAAAATACACTAGAAACGTTGTCAGCCGAAGGCCAGAAACCTGACAGTACTGGGTTCATCGGATTGTGGAAAATTGTAGTGGTTAGAAATTTACCGTATGATGACATGAGAAGGGTAGGGAAGATACCCAAATTTTTGGCTCATCGACTTTTTCCCTCTGCAAGGTAACAGACTAACCATATATTTTATATTAGTGTATGTAGCACAGTAGCAGGCCTTTGAATTGCCGAACAATCATCACTAAGACGTCAGATGAACTCACCCTATTCAGTTATAATACCATTTTATGCTATTCTAATATAAAACTTGAAGAATTTTTTTTCCTTCATTGCTCTCGCTATTGCTTTGGACCAATATACTCTTTCAGTGACCAGTGACCTCTAAACATTTTCTAAATGTAAATTGTAATGAGTAATGACCATCTAGCATTATACATTTAAGCATGCAGTATGGATTGATATACACGTTGGTTGACTCTACAGTAAACATACAGTTTTTAATGTTTGTTTCTCACAGCTCGTCATTGTTCATCAATAATTCAATATGAAGTACTATTTCTGACCAATTATAATATTTTAATTGTTGTCCACATCGTGTGCAATTCCATGTGATGACACTTTGTTTCTTGCAAACTTGCTTGTAGTAGTCCATTGAACATTCTTCAGTGCAGCTCTTCCTGAAATTTTCCTCTTTGTACTCTAACAACAACTAAAACAACAACAGCAAAGCCTTTAACCCCAACAAAGCCTGTCTACACCTTCACAATTAATTTATCTAAACATTAATAAATAACAGTAGCCATTCTGATTGCCACCTCCTGCTATTTGTCGTTTGTTTAGGTACTCCATATGGCTTGATAGCAAATTGCGCCTGCAGACTGATCCTCTTCTGATCCTTGAATATTTTCTCTGGCGAAATGGGTACGAATATGCTATCTCAAATCATTATGATCGGCACTGTGTGTGGGAGGAGGTGATGCAGAATAAGAAGCTGAATAAATTTAACCATACCATTATAGATCAGCAGTTTGCTTTCTACCAAAATGATGGGTTGAAAAGATTTGACCCTTCAGATCCCAATCAGATCCTTCCTAGCTGTATGTAAACAAGCAACTTAGTTTCCATAGACAGCGCTATGCCTTCTCTTTCCTTTATGTTATGATAGTGTGATATCATGCAGATGTCCCAGAGGGATCATTCATCATTAGAGCGCATACACCAATGTCAAACTTGTTCTCCTGCCTTTGGTTCAATGAGGTTGACCGTTTCACTCCGAGGGACCAGCTTAGTTTTGCATACACATTTCTCAAGCTGAGAAGGATGAATCCCGCAATACCTTTCTATCTTAACATGTTCAAGGTACATATGTGATGACACTCAAAATAATTAGCAATTGTTCATTATGCACGAGTAACATTATTTATCATCTGAAATGTAATTTTGTTACAACTAGGACTGTGAGAGGCGGTCCATTGCCAAACTCTTCCGTCATAGAGAGGAAAATTCCACTTCTCTCTTGAAGCAGGCAGTGGGATAAAGTGTTAAATGCTCCGGGGTAATTGAACTTTGAGAGATGAAGTTCCACAACAACCTAGCCTTGTGAGTCGTGGTTCACGAAGATGACCCCATGGAGGTGTAGAATCTAACCAGCTTTTGTTGCTCCACCTCTCATATTCATCGATTGGTTATACTTGATCGTCATATATTATCATGATGATCAGGAAGAAAGTCATGTGCTTCATTCATGTAAAATAATGTAGTCTTTTTTTGCTTCTTGTATTCATTAATACGTTTTGGGGTTCCTTGTTGCCCTTCAATTTTGATTTGGGGTTCTTTGCACATGCACAACATTTATGTGTATTGATTTGAATATATAGATATTTCAAAACTTTCATTTATGTATCGAGGAAAACGACCACTTAGATCTAATTTAAGACGTATCTTAAGAGTAGTGGTGAATGTTGTCATTGCTATTTGCCTATTTCCGTATCTTTATACATGTTTCAATACATTTTGTTGGTCTCCTTCCAAAACCAAAGATGGGAAAAGACGTTAATACTCTCTTTCTGTCTTTTTAGTTGGAGTTTGTTATTGTTAGTTGCTGTTTCTGATTTGACTTATGGAAATGGTATACTTGTCCGTAGTTATACCATCTATGCGAGTAGCATCATTTTTAATGTTTTACTCTGAATGACTTTCCCACTTCAAATTCCAAGGAAGATGAAGTTATGAAATTGAAGTTGTGTTTCCTTCACTTTGTACAAACCTGTAACACTTTTTGGAAGATAACAAAGTCATGGAACATTAATTTCAAATCTTTTAGTTTTTCAGCAAGCCAAATTAATCAATAATTCAATAGTTATGAAAGAGATAATCCCTCGTTTAAAGGTTTATTTGGATGTGGTATCCCGTGGAATTATCAATTGATGACATTTGCAAATTTATGATTCAAAATTGTATTTGTCGTATAAAGTAATTTGTATTTACCATGTGTGAACAAACATGTTACTTTAAACGACAGCTAGAAAACCATATGATATCGTATGGAATTTGTAATGGAGTTATCTCGAAACCATAAAAAAAAAGTTGTTTCCATGATATCATATTTGAAATGTAATAATATCATATATAACAAAGATTTTGTAAATTTTAATATAACGTTAACCAAACATAATATTTACAAATGTCATCTTTGAATTTCGAACTCGAAATAAAATTCCATATCGAAATTGAGCATTCTTAAAATGTGCATGCAAACTAGTGACAAGCTCACAGGTGAAGCTTAGGTCGCCTGCTTGGCATCGTTACATTACATTACATTACATTACATTACATTACATGACCAACCAACCAACCGAAACACAAAATCCATCTTCAGTTATTCTTCACTAAAAAAAAAAGAGTCTAAAACCCTTCTCAACTACGAAACCCCCGCGACTGAACTCACAACCTTAATTAATTCCTAAACCATTCAAACCCTCACCCAAATGCACCCCCGTCAATGCCCCCCATCAACCGCCGGTCGTCTCTCCCCATTCCTCTACCAACTCCTCCCCTCCACCACCTCCACCTTCTCGCCTCACCTCCACCGTCCGATCCTCCTCACTCTAATCACCGCGATCAAATCCCAGCCCTCCATCTCCCTCCCCGCTCTCTCCCCCCTCCACCTCGCCCGCCTCCTCCCCCTCTTCCCCTCCTCTCCCTCCGCCCTCGCCTTCCTCCACCTCTCCCTCCCCGACCTCTCCCCTCCCTCCCTCCGCATCGCCTCCCTCGCCGCCCTCCTCGTCGCGCGCTACCACCCCCACCACCCTCTCTTCCTCCCTAATCAAATCTTCTCCTCCCTCGTCTCAAAAGTGCCTTCTCTAGATCCCTCTCAGTTGCTCGGCTTCATGCTCGAAGACAACCCGGTCCGCACTCCCGTTCACGTCGCGCACGACCTCGCCTTCCGCGCTTACCTCAGCAATGCCGACCCGGTCTCCGCACTTCGGGTTCTGGATCTGTTTAGGATCCTCGATTTGGTCCCGCCGTTGACCTCCATGAGTCAGCTGCTGAGATTGTTGTTCAGGGTCGGGGACTTTAGGTCTGCCTGGAAGGTGTTTGTCGAAATGTTTAGGAGAGGGCCGTGGCCCAATATGTTCACTTTTAATGCCGTTATTCTCGGCTTTTGTTTCCGAGGGGATGTTGCAGTTGCCGAGGGGATTTTGATGGTTATGAGGAAATTTGGTTGTGAGGTGGATGTCTGTAGTTATAATATTGTTATTAAGGCCAGGTCGGTTCAGGGGGAGGGGGAGGCGTTTAGGGTTCTTGGGTTGATGGTTGCGGACGGGGTTAGGCCCAATGTCGTTACTTTTAATATACTCGGGTGTTTGTTGTGCCGGAAGGGAAAGGTGGAGAAGGCCAGGAAGTTGTTTGAGGAGATGGAGGAAGAGGGAGTTGAGTATAATGTTGCTACTTATAATGTTCTTATCGATGGGTATGTTAAGGCTGGGATGGTTGATAGGGCGAAGGAAGTTTACGACGAAATGAGGGAGAAGGGTTTCGTTCCAGATTGTTATAGTTATAACACGTTGGTTGCTGGGTATTGCAAATTTAAAAAGGAAGATGATGTGAGAGAGTTGATTGATGATGTGTTGAGGTTTGATGTGTTTTTGGATGATTCTGCATTGGATGTGGTCGTCACGAGGTTATGTTGGGATGGGAAGCTTGATGATGCTCGGTTGCTTCTCTTTAAGATATTGGATAGTGGTGAAACACCGAGCGTTGATGCATTTAATGCAGTAATTGCTGGTTATTGTAGAATTAGATTTGTTGAAGAAGCTCTACAACTGTATTATGACATGGTGAAGGCGGGTCTCACACCTCCACCTTCCACTTTTAGTTTCTTACTTATGGGCTTGAGCCGGTCTGGAAGAATGCAAGAAGCCACGGAACTTCTAGATAAGATGGTAGAAAATGGTATTAGCGTCAACAGAGCATCATTTTCCGTGCTTATAGATGGTTATTTCAGAGTAGGAGATGAACAAGGTGCTATTAGGTTGTGGAGGTACATGGAGTCTCATCGAATTGCACCTGATGTTGTTACTTTCTCGGCTTTTATCAATGGATTTTGCTGCACAAACCACATGGAAGAGGCACTAGAAGCTTTCATTAAAATGTTGAATGAGGGATTGATGCCAAACAATTTTACGTATAATTCTTTGATCAGTGGATTCATCAGAATTGGTGATCTAAATGGAGCACAGAAAGTAGAAAGTATGATGAAGAATAGTGGACTCAATCCTGACATCTTTACTACCAACATCATCATTAATAGGTTATGCAGACAAGGGAGGATGAGGATGGCTAATGAAATCTTTTGTAGTATGCATTGCAATGGATTAGCCTCTGACGTCGTCACTTATAACACTTTCATTAGTGCGTATTGTAAGGCTTTTGATGTGGTTAATGCTGTGAATTTTGTCAATATGATGTTTTCTCAGGGGTGCAATCCTGACATCACTACCTACAATATTTGGATCCACAATCTATGCTGTAGTCGTTTGATGATTCAAGCCATGAAGATGCTTGATGAACTTGTTTCTCTTGAAGTCATTCCCAACACAGTCACTTACAATACTGTAGTGAATGGGATCTGTGTGGACGTATTGGGCCGTGCTCTCGTCTTAACTGCGAAACTTCTTAAGTTGGCGTTTATCCCTAATCTCATTACCATAAACCTTCTTTTATCTCATCTTTGCAAGCAAGGAATGTCCAGGAGAGCCTTAATGTGGGCTGGAAAGTTTAGTCAGGTGTCATTCCCATTTGATGATGCAACACTTGATATCTTGGAATGGGCCCATGATTCTGTACAAAAGGAAGGCCCGTTGTCGAACAAAATCACAGGGCAAAGCTTGTTTTTAGATTTTTTGATGCATATAACATTTGATTATATATGTAGATATAAGCTTCCTGAGCACAGAAGACTGAAGACTTCTGACATAATTGATAGTTATTTTTCCAGTGCATCTCGAGTAAAGCCTGTCTAATAGCTTGATGATTCATTTATTCACACAGCAATTCATTTCCATTATAAAATATGGGATGGAAGCTTTTCTTGAGGGTCGTAGTAGACAAGAGAAGAAACTAGCTAGTCAATTGTATGTAAGAGATCAGGCTAGCGAGTTACTTGGTTCTAAATTATCCATGGTATAGTTTGTACGTTTTGAGGTTTGCATTCTGCAATCTGGAAAATATGTGTTTCTTGACAAGCTGAAGCAAGTAGCAGTCCATCACCTATGGTCATTACTTGGATTAGTTTGACGAGTTAGAATTTGGATTCTCGTTAGGTTCTTCAGGTGTGAAATTGTGGCCATGTGAACAATACTCGTACCAAAGAGGAGATCAATGGATTATGCTTGGTAACAGGTGATTTGGTATTTGATTATTCTTTCATTTACAAAAATATTTTTTGAAGTGTTATCCATATAAAGGTGTCGACTGCTGACCCTTATGTGATTCATAATTTATATGGGATGCAGAAGCTTGACAAAGTTCGTCAATCACCATCTGAAGAGAGCAGGTTTAATCTTAGTATCTACAATAATGACTTATACTCTCCACGTCGTATTCTTAATTCAGTTCTTGTCATTTCATTTTCAACCAGGTTTTTGCTCATGCTCCTAAAATCCTGCACTGCACTGGTTGATGCCAAAGATTCTTCCGAAATATGGACATGATTTGGATGTCAAGCAGATATCTTTTCCACTCCCTGATTTATTTTTTCCAATTAAAAAGACTTATTCTTTCCCCTCCAGAAAACAAGCAAAACTTCTGGATTATGTAGGAATAATACTGAAATGCTGTCGTTGAGCACCATACTGCTCCGGTGTATGATTAATTATTTACCAAATGATGCTGATTTCTTTTCACAACTCAAACAAGTGGAAATTTGCAGCTTTTCAGCATTAGTGAGATGTTTTATAGTACAACACTTATAACTGCTGAAGCCGGAGGGAGGCAGTCTCAAACCAGCTCTACATTTCCTGATGCAGGTGATGTTGCAAATATTAGTTCAGAACCTTCATCCCAAAATCAGTGATCATAACTTTACAAGACACCATCAAAGAGCAAAATGGTCAATTCAATAAGGAAGATTAAACAATCTGCTTTGCTTTACCTTATGATAATAAGGAGGTGGAAAAATATGACCTTTGTTCATGTTATATTTGGTTATTTTCCACTACTATAACCTTTATCCTTTTTTTCCTGGCAGCATCACCGATCCAGCGATCCCAACTGATGGCCTCGTTGACTTACTGAGTCGTAGCAGGACCTTTTCTGGCTTCTCCAGTGTGTTGGAGTCAATTGAAGAGGGGTCATTGATTTGGTAGCATTTTTATCCAGTAGGTAGAAGCTCGTTCTAGGTTGGAACTAATCAAAATTTTCAAACAACGAAAGGCAGGTTCATTGTAATAATTGCAAAAAGTGTGTTTATATTAGTTTTCTAACTTTACCCACTTATATTTATTTATAAATTTAAGAAGCTGGTTACTAAAAAGGTTTTGTTCTAGACATATGTACTTTGTTGTACATGCACAAATTATGCTATCTCATGCTGATTATTAACGTCTATGTAGGTTTGAGCGAAACAGTGAAGAAACAATTTTAGGAGGACTTTGACATTATGGTGAGAGACATTTCTAGTAGTGAGAAATTTTGTATTGGAGGAGGTTTCAACGGTCATGTTGGTAAAGATAGTGATGGGTTTGAATGTATCCACGGAGGGTTTGGGTTTGATGTTATGAATAAAGGAGAAGATTTTCTGAATTTCGTTATAGCATATGACATCATGGTAGCAAATATTTTCTTTAGGAAAAGAGAATATCATTTAGTCACATTTTGTAGTGGTTAACATCGAAGTCAAATTGATTTTGTGCTTACTCGAAAAGATGATCGAGGATCTTGTATAGATTGTAAGTTAATATCTTGAGAGTGTGTGGTGATTCAACATAAGTTGGTAGTAGTGAACTTTCACTTTCGTATTGGTGTAGTACGGAATAAGTGTAATAAAGATGTGAAGATTAAGTTGTGGAATCTTAAAAGAGAAAAATGTATGAGATTTAAGGATAGACTTATGGTAGATGGACATTGGGATGTTGTAGGAGACGCTAATAGTATGTGGGAGAGTATGCCATCTTACATTTGTCGAGTGGTTAAAGAAGTTTGTGGGGAGAGTAAAGGAGGTAGACTAGATTCGAGAGACACATGGTGGTGGAATGACGATGTACAACAAGCAATTAAAACTAAGAAAGAATGTTATAACATGTGGTTTAAAGATAAAAATGAAACTAACTTAGAAGAGTATAAGTTGACAAATAAAAAAACTAAGAAAGCAGTAAGATGCTAGATGAGTTGTTTATGAGAATTTGTACCAAAAGTTAGCATCAAAGGAGGGATATGTTGAAATATATAAGTTAGCTAAAATAAGAGAGAAGAAAACTAAAGATCTTAATCAAGTTAAATGCATTAAATATCATAATAATGACATCTTAGTTAATACGGAGGATATCAAGGAAAGGTGGAGAGAATATTTTGATAAGTTGTTTAACGAAAAAAAGATAACGACACTTTTAAAGTGGATGATATAATCGAGGAATTTAATAGACGATTTGTACGGAGGATAACAGAAGTTGAGGTTAAGGAAGCCTTAAAAAGGATGAAAGTTGGTAAGGTTTTTGGACTAGACGAGTTCCCGATTGAGGTGTGGAAATGTCTGGGGGATAAAACAGTAACGTGATTAACTAAATTGTTTAATAGTATATTTGAGAAAAGTAAAATACCAAATGAGTGGAGAAGAAGTATTTTAGTGTCAATTTACAAGAATAAATAAGATATTCAAAGTTGCACTAACTGTAGATGTATCAAATTCATGTGTCATACTATGAAATTGTGGGAAAGAGTAATTGAGCACTGTCTAAGGAAAGAAACATGTGTTAGAGATAATCATTTTGGTTTCATGTCTGGAATGTCAACGATAGATGTCATATTTCTTATTAGACAACTTATGGAGATGTATAGAGAACAAAAGAAAGATCTACATATGATTTTTATTGATTTAGAAAAAACATATGATAGAGTTCCAAGAAATGTTATGTGGTGGGTCATTGAGAAAAAGAAAGTATCAACAAAATATGTGAATTTAATTAAAGATATGTATGAAGGAGTTGAAACTAGCATTAGAATTTGTGATGATGTGACTAAAACTTTTCCGATTAAGATTGGACTTCATCAGTGTTCAACTTTAAGTCCATATCTATTTGCTTTAGTAATGGACGAGGTGACAAAAGACTTACAATGTGAGGTTCATAATGTATGTTTTTTGCGGATGATGTAGTATTAATTGACGAGAGTAGGGTAGGTGGGGAGAGAAAACTAGAGTTGTGGAGAAATACTTTAGAAACAAAATGTTTTAAATTAAATAGATCTAAAACTGAATATATGAAATGTTGTTTCAGTACCGTTAATACCGAGGAAGATGTGATTATATTAGATAGGCAAGTGGTGTGTTGAAAAGATATTTTTAGATATCTTGGATCAATACTTCAAAAGGATTGAGAGATCGATAGAGATGTTAACCATATGATTAGAGCAGGATGGATGAAATGACGACAAACCTCATGTGTCTTATGTGACAAGAAAATTCCACTGAAGTTAAAAGGAAAGTTTTATAGAACCACAATAAGACCTGCAATGTTATATGATGCGGAATGTTGGGTCACTAAAAGACAACATATGCAAAAGATGAGTGTATCTGAAATGAGGATGTTGAGGTGGATGTGTGATCATACGCGAATGAATCAGATTAGAAATGAAGACATTCGTGAGAGAGTTGAAGTTGCTCCAATGGAAGAGAAAGTTATCCAACACAGACTGAGATGGTATGGGCATGTAGAAAGAAGACTTATGGAGACACCTATAAAAAGATGTGTATTGAATCAGATTGAAGACATAAAAAGAGGAAAAGACAGACCACAATTGACTTGAAAGGAAGCGGTCAAAAGAGATTTAAAAGATTGGAATGTTCCTCAAGAATTTGCATTGGATAGAAACACTTGGAAGAAGACGATTCACGTGACTGAACCGTGACTCCTTAGAGTTTCATTTTGTAGCCTACCCCAACTAGTTTGGGATAAAAGACTTTGTTGTTGTTGTATGTTGATTATGTTTCTAATGAATAAGTAAAAAGAACCATGAATTCATTTTGTTCATTTAATACTTTTTTGTTATATATGATAAATGGATAATGTCATTCTCAGGTAGTTTCGCAGGTTATGTTGCATACGTAATGGACGTTAAAATATTGATTAATAATATAAATGGGTGTGATTTGCAGGAAATTGATTTGGAGGTATAGAAATGAATTCCAAAGTTGGTTTACATGATAGCATATAAGTATATAAAATTTAAAAATAATATGGAAGATATTGGTATTCCAATATCCGTATATGTATTTTAATGTGTATATTTGTACCTTTCATAACTGTGATTCCTACTCGAAATGTGGATACAAAAGAGTAGAACATGTACATGTAAAAATGAAGACATGTATGCAATAAGTATTTCATAAATCGATACAGATAGAATCTATATGTGCAAAATGTGCAAAATATGTACAATGCATGGCTATCTAAAGTAAAATGCAAAAACCGAAGTTGAACCACCATATTAATGTTTGTTTTTAGAGAAAAAAAGAAGTGAAAACAATCATGCAGATGTTAGAGTTTGAGCCTGTAAAAATTATCACATCCAATCCTTTCCATCTTCAAAATCGATACCTGATATGCATAAGTATAAGATCATCAACAATGGGGGAGGTCTCCTCACCGGTCGGTCATTCCCACGACCGACATGGTCGTGGGGAGCACGACCCGGTCGTGCGTGCATTTGTTTTGTTTTTTTAAATTTATTTTATTTTTTTCTTCAAAATAGACCATCAAATGATGTCTAAAGAGAGCGTATTGAAAAGTTTGGTTATTTTATTCAATTAAAAAAACTGTTATCCAGCATAATGAATTATTTATAACTAAATATTAAACAAAAACAAAAACTATATAAAAAAGTGAGGTTGTCAAGTCTGTGAGGTGTGCACTCGATACACTCATTTTTGAGGTCGATTCAGGGAAAAAAATAAAAACAAGATTAAAAAACTTAAAAAATAAAAATAATTAGAAAACATATTTTTTAAAAATAATATTTAAAACAGATAAAAAATGATAAAAAACTAACAATACAAGATTTATTGGTATTTGGTATAATAATTAAGGGGTTTATATTTTGATAAATAGTTAGGATTTATAGTTAGATTGTCAGTCCGACATATCTCTTCAAACCTATCTCATCATATCTCGTCTGATTATAAAAAATGAAGTGGTAAGACAAATCTTGTCAAACACGACTAATTCAATGAACACTAATTTAAGAAACCCACCGACCTACTCCTCCTCCTCTAACGATGCCTTTGACAAGCTTTGGAGACGAGTAAACACTAAAGCACTCAAATAGCTTGAGCGTGGAGCGAATTGTGGGCGGATGAGTGAGGCTCCAAGGCGATACCGCGCTTGGAACCCCGATAGAGATCCGGAAGAAAGTTACCGTTGTCTTATTTCTGATTATTTTGCTTGAAATCCTGTGTATGGTCCTCGTAATTTCAGAAGAAGATTCAGAATGAGGAAGCATGTATTTCTGCGTATATCGAGTGTCGTTGAGACTTCTAACGTGTTCTTCCAACCAAGACTGGAAGTTGTTGGTCGAATGAGTATATTGGGACTACAGAAAATCACTACAACTATGCGAATGTTAACCTACAACGTTGCAGGCGATGTCGTTGACGAGTACCTACAGCTTAATGAGACGACGACAAGGGTGACTCTCCAGAAATTCCTAGGAGTGATAGTCAACTTCGGTGATGAATACCTGAGAAAACCTACAACAAAAGACACGGCAAAGCTACTTAACGTTGGTGTGCAACGTGACTTTCCAGGCATGATGGGGAGCATCAATTGTATGCACTAGGAATGGAAAAATTACCTAGCAACTTGGAAAGGACAATACCAAGGCCAGAGTGGCAACACAACAATTGTATTAGAGGTCGTAGCGTCTTACGACCTCTGGATATGACACCTTTTTTGGAACTCCCGGCTCCTGTAACGATCTCAACATACTTCAACGATCTCCAATTTTTGATGACGTATTGCAAGGACGTGCGCCCCCGTCCGGTACGAGGTGAATGATCGTCAATATGATATGGGATATTATCTTACAGATAATATTTATCTGTAGTGAGCAACATTCATGAGGTCCATCCCGTTCCGACAAACTCCCAAGGATAAGTATTTTGCACAACACCATGAGGCAGTGTGTAAAGATGTAGAACGCACGTTTGGAGTGTTGATGACACGATGTGTAGTCCTAAGGAGGTCATCTCTTGCGTGGAATGCTGGCCTCCTAAACAAAATCATAACTGCGTGCATCGTAATGCACAACATGATCATGGAGGACGAGCGTGACTCTTATTCTATGATTTATGATACAACTGAGTTTGAGCAAGATCGCGACATACCGAGTTCGGGACCAACGCCTTACTCCACTGCACGAGTTCTTGACATTACCAGCTACATGGTGAACAGAGGCCGCGTTCGAGATAGAACCCAACATCTCGCGTTAAGGACAAATTTGATCGAGAACATCTGACAACGATTCAACGGTAGTGACGCTTAAGTGTGTTTTATTAGTATGTATTGTGGTGTTTTGTGGTTTGTGTCGTTTAATGTTTGATTTATGTCGTGTATTTGGTTTATCGTCTCGTGTAATGTAAGCTTACGTTTGTATAATTTAATGTAATCTTTGTGTTATTAATATTAATGATATTTAGTATTTGCTAATCATTGATGATTAAATAAAAAAATTATATACAATTTGGAAATACGAGATTTATTGCTATTTTGGTTTTTCCAAATATATTATTAATGTTTTTGGTAAATATAAATGATTTTGGAATACAATAAAAGTTGATAAGGAAATTAATGATGTAGATGAAAAATAGTGGGATAACATACATCATAGTAAATTGGTGAATAGTGAAGGAGAAAGAAAAATAGAAAGTTGGTCATACTGACGTGACAGAAAGAAAAATGGAGAGAGAGTGTGTGTGCATGATGACCTAGGTCATGATAGTTGATGTCTTGAACATCAATTTTATATTCACGTGTGCCAGTGAATGAGACGGTAATATCTAAAATGTTAAAATACGGATTTGGTTATCAAGCTTTACCTTAGGCATAATCACCTAATAATTATAGGTGGATATTTGAACACGCAATTCTTTTTTAAAGAAAAGGGCAACACACTTCAAATTCAAATGCGCTTATGAAGTAGATCAATTCACGTGATATCATCCCCTCCGTTAGTTATGGACCATATTTTTATTATCTTTGAAAGTTTATATGCTTCGTGATCTAAAACAATTTGATGATGCAGAAGAAAAAAGATGAATAAAATATAAGCCATATTTAGGAATTAGGATTCAAGATCTGACCTCCGGTGCTTAGATGTAGTAATTTGGAATGTCGCACAAATTATACCTCCAGACTCGAAATCCTTACATCGCCCCCGGTTACAACTACTCGATAAGTGAATCTTCGAAAATACTATCATTAACATCTACAATTTCCCCCTCAGGTTTGATTGCCAATTTAGAGTAACACAACCTGATTAACATTCTAATTTTGAATTACAACCTGATTAACATATCATTCTTATTTTGAAAGAGAGATCATTTCTGTAGCTAAACATCCACGTCTAAGGTAAATGATTGGTTATGGTTATCGTTTATACTGGACAGGTCTTACGCAGAAAATTGGACCAAGCAAAGTAAAGGTTGATTATGATTGTTTGTATGATGATACAACTATTTGAGTTACTTCAACTGATCACTTAACAATATCTTACAACATGTAAGAGTGGAAAATTAAAGGTATTAATAAAATACGAAAAGTTTTATGGCTTCTAAAAAACCGTAGTATTATTGTCTATTGAAATAATATCATGCACAAAATCTTATTTTTCGATACAATTTTTTTTACCCTCTTAATCTTTACTCGTAAGTTACTAAAAACTATTTGAATGACACCAATTTGTTAGTAAAAAGTTCATAAAATTAAGTGAAGTTTGACATCATTTCCTTGCAAAGTCACACAACTACTCTCACTACACCACAAGGGAAGCACAACCGTCCTTAAACAGTTCCGGCGGAGCACGCGACCGCACCCCATTTCGAAATTTGAAACCCTTCCCGACCGTTTTATTCCTACCTTCCTTCCTTCGCCTTTTTATTTAAATTAAAATTCCCCACAAATTTCTCTTCCAACGTCCACTTCGATCTCGAGAACCCTAGTTTCCTCCCGAAAGATCCCACCTTTCGCCGTTTCTCGCCCTCCGAATCAGATGGTCGCATCAGGTTTGCGATCTCTAACAACCCTAGTTTCCCAGATGTTGACTCGAGATGGCTGTTTTTATTGTTATTTGGAGACGCGTATCTGCTTTCGCGTTCTTTTTCGTGAAATTGCGAGGGAGTTGAGATAGATGGGTTTACGAAGTAGAAAATCTTTCAGTTTGGAGTCTCGGAACGATGGTTGTTGTTTAGTTTTAATTTGGCGGAATTTTTTTATGTGAGCTGAAACCGGTTAAACATATTCTTGATTTCGTAAACCGTTGTGGAAGTTGACAGTGGGATTACGGCAACAAGTCAGTGGTTCGTCCATTATCGGAAGCGACCAACTTCAATCAAAAGGTTTGAGTAAAATGAAATGAGGAAATGCAAGATCTATAAATATCTCTCTCATCTGGGAACTTCGACTAGTAGGTAATGTGGGAGAGGATAGGTCATGAACTCGTGAAGTTTCACTCCGTAATCCATATCAATTTACTCAGTTGATCTTATTCAGAATAACTGTTATAGTATGCTGATTTAGTAAGAAATTGTATATGGTTTCTATTATTATGTTATATGGTTTCCATACTTCCTCTGGAAATAAGATCTGAAATCTGATTGGAGCCTTGGATGACTTGTCCCTGGGCCTTTTGGTCAATCAATGTACATGATTGTACTTGAAATATAATGGTCGTTGGTTATGATGTTTCTGATGCACTCCATTATTCTAGCTGTAGTAAAACAAGTTATAATATTATTTTTGTGGTTTATTAGTTGCCATAGACGTAAGTTTAGATGTATGTATTTTTGGCCCATTACAATTAACATCGTATTTTTTGCTTGTGAAGAAATATCTAGAGATTTGTTTTGCCTTCACAATAATATAGAAAATCACCTCTTACCTTACTGATCAACTCAATATGATTTTTTATTGGTAGTCTTGAGAAGCAGCATGTCTGGACTCCAGCAGGACCAGCTTTTGCAGATGGAAACAACTTGTGGCTCACTTCTATATGAACTACAGGTTTCCAGCTTCTAAGTTATTACTTTTATTTCTTCTCGCTTCTAGTAGATGCGAGAATTTAAATGGAGCTGAACAAAATTCTCATGTATGTTTTGAACAGGTGATATGGGATGAAGTTGGCGAGTCTGATGTTGAGAGAGATAAGATGTTACTTGAACTTGAGCAAGAGTGTTTGGAGGTCTATAGAAGAAAAGTTGACCAGGCAAACAAGTCAAGAGCTCAGCTGCGACGTGCCATTGCTGAATCTGAAGCAGAACTTGCAAGTATATGTTCGGCTTTGGGAGAACCACCAATCCATGTCAGACAGGTTTATTCTCAGTCAAACTATTTGAGATGACAAATCATCTCCATATCCACCCAAATTTTCCTTTTGAAAGTAAACTGGATCGATAAATGATTTCATTTTACAGACAAATCCAAATACCGGCAGCTTGAAAGAAGAGCTCAAAGCCATATTACCACAATTGGAAGATATGAGGAGAAAGAAGACTGATCGACAGAAGCAATTTGTGGAAATTCAAGAACAACTGGAAAAGATACAATTTGAGATCGGATTGAAAGATTACAAAACTTGTAAGACAGTCATGGATGATTCTGATCTATCTGTGAGAAGACTTGAAGAATTGCATAAAGAACTAGAGGCATTGCAGAAGGAAAAGGTTGGAAGTCATTTCCGATGCTTTTTTTCCCTATAAATTGTTGAAATACCAAACTATCGTGGATTACAATTACTAAGGCTGCTTTCATTTTTGATACTTGGAATAGGCTTTTCGCTTGAAGCAAGTCCTTGACCACCTCAATACCTTGCATACACTTTGTTTGGTGCTCGGTATCGATTTCAAGCGTACCATTTGTGAGATTCATCCTACTTTAGACAATTCCGAAAGTTCAAAGAGTATCAGCAATGAAACCATTGAAAGGCTAGCATCTGCCATTCAAAGGTTAAGGGATCTTAAATTGCAAAGGATGCAAAAGGTAAATGATCCGAGAGTTACACATGTTTATTGCTCTCTTTTATGAATCTCTATCATTTTTTCCGAAACATTTTTCAGCTACAAGACCTTGCGAGTACCATGTTGGAGCTCTGGAATTTGATGGACACACCCGTTGAGGAGCAGCAGAAATTCCAGAATGTCACCTGCAACATAGCTGCCTCTGAACAAGAAATAACTGAACCAGACATGCTATCCTTGGAATATATAGGCTATGTGAGCTGGAATTCCCAATTATTATAGCTTTGTCGTCTTTACGTGTACTGACCATTGTAGCTATGTGTCAGGTGGAGGCCGAAGTTTCAAGATTGGAAGTTTTTAAATCAAGCAAGATGAAGGAGCTTGTCATGAAGAAAAAGTTGGAACTGGAGGAGCTTCGCCGGCGAACTCATATAATTGCAGAATCTGACTCCGAGATAGAAGTTGCTGTAGAAGCTATTGAATCCGGTAAACAGGCAAAATTTTGCTTTGACTATATGTGGTTATATGACAGTCTGCTCTAATTTATCCCAAAAAGGAATCATAATTAGACTAAATTTTGTACATTCAATCAAAGATAGAATTAGAGTACTGGTAGGGTCATCTAAATAAACTTGATTGGTATGTTCGTTTGCAAAGGCTTTGATCTGCAAATTTTTCAAGATTTGACCTTATCTTTTGATTATTTTATTTTATTTGAGTTTTGAATTTGAACGTAAATGCCATGTATTTTTATAGTCCATTTTCTGTTCCAATTTTCCAATGCAGGTGCTATTGATCCATCTTTAGTCCTAGAGCAGATAGAAGTTCAGATTGCAAATATTAAAGACGAAGCCTTCAGCAGGAAGGAAATTCTTGACAAGGTTGAAAAATGGTTAAATGCCTGCAATGAAGAATCATGGCTGGAAGAGTACAATAGGGTGAGACATCTTTCACGTATTTCTTGTAGGTAGATTGAGACTATGCTACTTGGGAGATATTCAGATGTTGTTACGTTTCTTAGGATGATAATCGGTACAGTGCTGGAAAGGGAGCCCATTTGATCCTAAAGCGTGCAGAGAAGGCACGCACAATTGTAAACAAAATCCCAGGCAAGTGTGCTTAAATTTAAGTGGCTTGACTAAGATATGGTTTAGTTTAACTTGTTTGTTTGTTGCATGTCATAACAGCCATGGTTGAAGCCTTGGAAGCAAAAACTGCTTCCTGGGAAAGAGAAAAAGGCACCAGCTTCAAATACGACGGTGTATGTTTTACCACTTTTGTTGCTTCTTAAGGTCAATTTAAACTTTTTTAACATGTACCCATTCTGTCATAAAAAAATTCAGGCTGAACTTCTATCCATGCTTGAAGATTATACCATTTTAAGGCAAGAGAAAGAGCAAGAGAGACGCAGGCAAAGAGTATGTACTCATAGTTTGAATTCTATAAAGGAGGAATCATCGTTTATTAAAAAACCTAATCTTGGTTATTTCTAATAGGATCAAAAGAAACTTCAGGGCCAGCTGATTGCGGAGCAAGAGGCACTTTATGGGTCAAAACCGAGCCCCTCTAAACAACAAAGTGGGAAAAAGATTCCCAGAGTATCGATGGGAGGTCAAAGTAGCAGTAGAAGACTCACACTAGGAGGGCCTATGCAGCAATCTAAACAAGATTTGCCACACTCTACCAGAGCCACACGCTCCACCAGAAAGGCCGACAATGCTCTATCTTCTGGTTAAGACCACAAACTTGATACTACTGCTGTTAGCTTTCATAAATAATTCCCACTCAATTCTGTTTAAATCATGTAGGTAGAAGAGGGTTGGATGTCGCTGGTCTCCCTGTCAAGAAGCTGTCTTTTAATGCATCACACAGCCACGATGTTGATCCAACCGTAACGAGGCAGCCTTTTGCACCGATATCTGCAGCCTCGGGTGCAGTCACCCCATCCAAGTACAATTCAGCTGTGATCACGACTCCCTCCAATCCCAAGTCAACTGCAAACACCCCTTCCAAGCCAAATCTGGATGCGGATGAAGAGAACAGAACACCAGTGGTGATGCCAATGCCACCACCTAAGACTCCCCACACTGTGACAATCCCAATGTTGATGTCCACAACTCCAGCGGTTCAATCACGAGCCATTGCTTTTGATCAACAAGCCGCTGAGCCGGATGAGATAGAGTACTCTTTTGAAGAGAGAAGAGCAGGTTTCACAATGCTTAAAGAATTTACGGGGGCTACATATGCTTGAATTGAGCTTCTTGGCTTACTTGATTGATGCAAGTCAATTTTAGTTGGCTTTATTTTTCCTTCCCATCTAGTGTACATAGAAACCTGTAGAAGGGGTAGCGTATGTTGATTAAGTATTCTTCTTTTTACTGTGATTTTATGAATCAGACGGAGCCATTCTCTTATCCTGGAGTTATCTTTTCTAAAAATATTAATGGATTCAGATTTGATATACTTTATGTTGTGATATGTGTGGTTGATACTTTTATTTTAGTTGACTTCAATATTTTTCCTTGGTATTTTCTTTTGATAAATTACAGCTGGCAAATGTTCTCTCTCTATCTAGGGGGTTGGGTCCGGATTCTAAGTAGTTGAGTGGAAAGATGAGAATCTTTTTTTTTTCTTTGTTTTTTGGAAATCTTAAAGAGACCAGTTTTTTTGGGTTTATAACAGTCGTGTGAGTGCTTCAAGACTTCATAATCCGATTAACTTTTGTTGTTTCGCATTAGAAGTTGGGAGGTTCTTTGGAAATAATAGAACAGTGTTGTATTTGCAAGTTTTATGATAAATAAATTTGAGTTCCAATTTTGAATAGAAGACTGAAAATATCACAGATGTCCTGTTCATACACAAAGTGATGTGAGTTGTTGGCTCACAAAATTCATGCTTCTTCTACTGTATAACAGATCAATTGTACCGTGCATTTATGCAGTTGCGAAATTGACATATACCAACAAGCTTTATTCCCGTTAAATAAGTAACCAGAAAGCGTTTGCAATATATGGAAACATTTAAATTGGATCCTTATCTCGAGATTGCCAGTTTTTTAATATGATAGTTACTTTCAAATGAAGAGAAATAGTCCGCTCTATGTGCATGAATCTGAAAGAATCCAGCCAAACGTGATATGTACTTTCCAAAGACAAACACATGCTAAATTCTAATGTATGTGCATGAATCTAACAAAGATCATGCCACATGACATAGTTTCCGAATGAAGGCAAATGGTCCTACGAGGTGCCGGAAGAGAGTGGTTTGCTTTGGTTGTGATTCCAGATTTTCTAATCCAACATATTACATAAGAATTTCAATTATAGCCTACAAGAGGCTGAGCACGAATCCATTAGAAGCAATGCCAATCCAACATTTTACCAAACATATATCCCTGTTATAGCCCGTGACTATATGGGAGGATAACCACGAATTAATTAATATATAAAAAAACAGTAAACCAACATCTTTCCAAACATTTCCGTTAATTATGACCCACAAGAGGATGAGAATGAATTAATGAAAATTTTAAAAACAATACCAATTCAACATGATACAAAAACATTCCATTTGTAGCCTAAGAGAGGCTATAAATTAAAACACGAAAGAATGTCACCAACAATTTCATAACCCCTTAAGATGGAACCAAACGATCTCAACTCGTTCAACCCACCACTTGACTGGCTTCTCCTAGCATATATGGGAGAAGTGAGACCATCAATAACCAGAGAAATCATTTCCAAACCATTCTCATGCACTTGGTGCAGTAGAAAAAAACTAATGTTCTGCATTAGTTTTTCACCCACATCACCCCGCCATAGTTGCCTGTAAACTGGCAGGGCTATCGAGATTAAAGGTGTTATGTGTCTGGCCTCTTAATCTGCGGTTTAATCGCTTGGCACGACCCTATTAGTAGTGTCTCCGGTGAAGCTTGTCGTAGGGATGGGATGATCTTTTTTTTGCGCTTGCTGCTGGGGATGTAGGTGGGTGTAACGTCCCGAAACAGCGGAAGAAATTTTTCAAATTTAAAACACAACATACGACCGTCAACGGTCAACAAGGGCACGCTACTGGAAAAGTCAACGGAATATATATATAAAATATCTCCACGTGGAAGTCATAATACAGAGTGTCAAAAGAGCGATTACATGTCTAATACATAACTACTGTAATCACTACCTCTACAAAAAAACTGAGAAGACAGGACCCGATCCCGGAGGCACTCCCCTCGGTCACCACCAACCTAAGACCGCCTGCTCCCTGAAAATGAAACATAAAATCTGCCTGAGTTCCCGAAAGGAACCCCGTATGCCAACATCTCCTATATATACAGAAAAACATATGAAAAAGCCAAGAATGCTCATGCAATGCAATCCTCCTTGGGCCCAATGAATGCCCCAACCGCCGCGGACCATCTCCCAGCCGCGCCAGGGGCATGGGAAACATCCCCCACCCTGCCAATCCAGGCCCACACGAGGGGGGTCGCCGCACTCATCTCCCAGCCGCACACAGGGGCAAAGGGAGGCATCCCCCCTGCCAATCCAGACCCACACGAGGAGGTCTCGGCTTTCCTCCACAGGGAAAGTGCATCCCCTTCCCCCACAAGGGAAGAAGACATCTACCACCCACACAGGCATGACAGGCATCCCTCTGCCGCACCGGCATCTACGAGGGGTCCAACAGAAAATACGCTCTCGTCGTAGGTGAAATCCGTAGCTCCGAGGTCCGGTGATCGACCGTGGGCTCGGCAGCCGGTAGTCGCCTCTGCTCGACGTCACGTATGTGGATAAATCCACCAAGGAAAGATAATTCGACCCACCAGTCGAACAAGGTCAAATCTAGCGGTCGACCGTTTGGAAGGTCTACGCTATACATTTTATATACATATATATCCTGTCGGTCGAACCAGGGTCCGTTCAACCGATAAGGAAAACTGCATGAATCCTGCCCACTGCATTCGGTCGACCGAAACTCTTTCGGTTGACCGGATCAGCAGACACTTCACTACAGGAAAACTGCACGCGGTCGGTCGACCGGATCCAGAGCGGTCGACCGTTTAGATGGTCAACGCTCTTGACCGACTTTGCGCAGTTCGGTCGACCGAGACACACACTCGGTCGGCTGAAGGTCTGTCTACCCTATCTACTGGGATCGGTCGACCGGACTAATATAACCCTTATAAAATATTCCCGCTAAAATTTGGCATAAACGGTCGACCGTCACACAGACGTTGTTCGACCGTTTTCGGGCAATAAGCAAATATATACTAAACTCGGTCGACCGAGACCAACTACCGGTCGACCGAAACATGTATTTTCCCTCTGGACAGGCATCATCTAGACGTTGTTCGGTCGACCGAACACTCAATCGGTCGACCGAACAGAGCGTCTTCAACCTCTGTCCAGCCGGGTTTCTCGCCGGGAAACGGCACCAACGCCGCCCCCTACACTCCCACACCTCTTGGGGAGTTACTATGAAGACTTGACATACCTTTCACCGCGAAGAAGACGTGTGCGGCGAGCTCCTCCTCCTCTGGCGTCGCTTCTAGCTCCTTCTCCTTCTTTCCTCCGTTCCCGGCTCTCCTCTTTTGCTTGTGCCTTCACCACGTCGCCGGAGCTCCTCTCCTTCCTCCTCTGGTCGCCGGGATGCAAGAAGAATGGGTGAGTTTGGGGTGGAAAACGAAATGGCAATCAAAAGAGCAAAAATGGGGGTGAGATTTGGTTTTATAAACAAACCCTACACCCTAACCATACTCCTCACCATACCTCCACCCATACCACCCCATACTCTCTCTCTCTCTCACTTCCACGACTTTACAGTGGGTCTCTTGGTGTTGACAATGATGTGGAAGCCTCTCCAAATGCTGGTTAACTGATTATTGTTGAATGGATAGATTTGGAGGACTACGATCAAATTAGAGTAGGTTGAGAAGTTGTTATGCATGGTTGGTGGTGGGCTTGTTGGAGTTATAAAGTTAGATTTGTTGTCTTCGTCTCAAGCTTTTTTTTGCTAGATTTAGTTGTTTGTACTCTTATTTTCCTTTGGTTTTTGTTTTGGTGTTTCAGATTCTACAAGTAGTACTAATTGGAGTATCTCTTCACCACCAATGCAGTAACCTTGACGAATCTCATCTATCACCTGAATGTTACTCTCCACTTGAAGGATTCCAAATTTGTGGTTTTTCTTCTTTTCAAAATATAGAGACAAAATTGAAATTATTTCAATGCACGTTCTTTGAAATTACACTCATGAACAAACCAATAAATAATGTAGGCTTACAAGTCACATTTATTCCGGATCTTCAATTCACAAATGGTTATTTACGATTTGACTTTCTGAATTATGTTTTGATTTCATTTAGTTTTGAATAACGACGAATATGTGAAAAAATAATGAAATTTTAAAATATTTAGGATAAAATGTTACAAAATGAAAATATAAGATGAGTGATTATCACGTTTTAAAATTAAAAAGAGCAAAATGAAATTGAAACATGATTCACGAAGAAAATTGTAATTAATCCAACAAAAAATAAACATGTCACGAATACTTCATGGGTTGTTGCAGCCCGGCAAGAAAGGATCCGATTAACTAATCGGGTATGAAGTATAGACCATCACGACCCGATTACAGCCCATAAGCTTCATCACGACCCTTTTGATTTCGAGGAGAAAGAGGGAAATCGAAAATGGCTTCGTCGTCGTCGGACTCCCCTCCATACCCTAGCGCCGCCAGGATCTCCGATTCCGTCTGCTTCCCGCAGTACTCCGACTCCCTCAAGTGTAACTCTTCCGTCCGTCCCTCTTTTCTGCTGCTTTTCGTTTGCCACAATTACGATATTTGATCGCAAACGTCGTTCCGTTACGGTTGGAAATCGAGTTCCAACACGACTAATTTAGATGCTAATAGTAATTTTATGATTGTGTAAGATTGGATTTTGGATGTTTGCTTGTTTGGTACCGAACACAACCTTAAGAAGTTGTTCAGACTTTTCCAGAAGTTTTGTTATTGTAGTGTTAATGTAGCGGAATCGGTCTTATTTAATGTCATAATGCAGTTGAATTTGAAAAACTTTGACGAACCCAAGGAATCATAGCTTAGAGTTGAGGCATTGACCAAATGGGGGTAGCTCAGTTGGGAGATCTCTTGTCTTGAGATAGTCAAGACCAGAGATCGAATCCCAATAGTCTCATTCTAATGTTTGGGATGTTGAGATTTAAAATGGGAGCGGGGGAGTAGTAGAGTAGATAAAATCAAAAAAAAAAAATTGAGGCATTGGATTCACGAGGAGAATTTTCGATTGAATGTGTTGCCTTTTGTTTATATGATGGTCTAGGATATGTGAGTTTGTCTAAGTTTCCATACCATAGAATACTAAACCGATAAAGAATAAAACAAAACCCAAAAATCTGTTTAATTATTAAAAGATACATCAGAGAACTAATATGAGTTATTTTCTGGAAGGTTCAGTTATGTCTAAATAAGATGGAAAAATTGTACACAAGGATGCCATATAGTTAAGGGTGCACACGGGTCGGGTTGGGTCGGGTTGGGGCTGAAACCCGACCCAACCCGAAATTTTCGGGTTAGGGGAAAATCCAACCCGAACCCGAACCGGTTCGGGTTGAACCCAACCTGACCCGAAATTTTCGGGTTGGGTCGGGTCGGGTCGGGTCGGGTTGAACCCGAAAATTTGGCATGAAATATTTGCACACTAAGTGCTAAATGATTCCTGAAATGTAGGCAATAAAAATGATAAGGGTATTCCAAAAACCTCAACCATTCAATCCTAACTTATATAAATTGATTTCAATCCTAAATTAAAATCAAGCAAGCAAGTGAAACAACTACATAACTTCAAACACACCTTAAAAGCTAAATGAATACAATTTCAAAATCAGCAAGCAATAGTTCAAGGTGTCAAGCCAAGAAGCAATAAGTTCAAAATAACTTTAAAATCTAGCAAGTAACTTAAAACACAATGCCATGAAACAATCCTAATTCCGACATAACATCCAACATTCGTAATTTCCTACATAACATTAAACATGACATCAAATAACTTAAGCAAGCCTCTCCACGATATCTTTATCTTCCGAAATAGCTGAAACAATCAAAATCAAACACATTTGAGATCGGATACGTAAAGAAATTTAACTGATTGCAAATATAAATGGCTCGTACCTAGACTCTCAACTTCTTGAAGCTCTTCCAAACTTGTAGGCCACTCAATGTCAAGGTTCCCTCGCATCCAATCTTGTGTACAAATTAGACACTCAACAAGCTTTGGAGTAAGTGAACTGCGATAATCGCTAAGAATCCGACCACCTGTTCTAAAAGTCGATTCAGAAGCAACTGTAGAAACCGGAATGACAAACACATCTCTCGTTATTATTGCAAGAGTTGGGTATTTGCTAGATGCCACCTTCCACCAATCTAACAACTCAAAACTTGAGTTGTCATCTTCACAATTCTCATCCAAGTACTTCTCCATTTCTGATTTGGCATTTTGGTCATCCTCTTTCAATCTCTTTTGGAAATCGAACCTGAAGTGGTCATCATCAATGTCCTCATCAACACCCATATTTGTGTGCACAACAATCTGCATTTCATTCACATTTTCATTCCCACTACTACAAGCAACCTCTGACAATTTGCATTCCTCGAAAAGAATCTTCAATTTGTTCAACACCTTTTCAGTTGTTGTGTCGATTTCCTCCTTGGTATCATATAATTTACCATAACAAAACCTCACAAACTTAATTTTGTATCGAGGATCTAGGACAACTGCAATTAACAACAACTCATTCACAGATTCACTTTCCCCCAAATATTTATCAAACTTCATTTTCATTTTTAATGTCATTGCAGATAAATGTGCATCACTGTTCTTTGACCACTCTTTCAACATACTATCCACCAAGCAAACTTCTTTGAAATAAAGGTTGGATGTAACATAAGTAGATCTCGAAAGACGTTTCGTTGACTCATAGAAACGTCTCAAAATTCTAACCAAAGTACGAGCTTTAGCCCAATCCGTTTCGGTTGGAATCTCTGCACCAACATCACTAACAAATAATGAAACTTGCTCTTCCATTCTCTCAAAGGCCTTTTGATACTTCAACGCACTATCCAACATTTCGTACGTCAAATTCCACCTAGTACAAACATCCAAACTCAAGCATTTATTCGATGTTATACTTTCCTGTTCCACACATGCTTTAAAGTGTTGTCCTCTTGCAGTTGAACTTTTAGTGTACTAAATAGCCGTACGAATTCTTTTAACGGAATCGTCGACCTCTGCTAGCCCATCTATCACTATTAGATTTAGTATGTGAGCACAACATCGAACATAGAAATATTGGCCACCAGAAAGAAGACTATTTTTTTTCACCAGTTTGCTTTTCAAGTATTCAACGGCAACTGCATTGACACTAGCATTATCCAAAGTGATGCATCCAACTTTTCCAATTCCCCAATCGAGAAGAAACAACTCAATGACTTTACCAATTTCTATCCCTTTGTGGCTGGGAACACTGACAAAGCTTAATATCCTCTTATGTAACTTCCAATTGACATCAATGTAATGGGCAGTTAGACACATGTAAGAAACTTGGTTCCTAGATGTCCACTGATCACTAGTAAGACAAACCCTTTGACCGGAAGACAACATCTTTTTCAGTTCTTTCTTCTTAGTCACAAACAACTTTACCACATCTCTAGCATGAGTTGTTCTAGAAAGAATTTTAAACTTCGGTTGCACCTTACTCATGAAATTCTTAAAACCCTCTCCATCTCCAAAATTAAAAGGCAATTCGTCGACCACAATCATTTTAGTAAACGCATCTCTAGCCTCTTCTTGATTGAATTTACATGTTGACAAAGTACTACAACTCCCAAACTTAGATTCAGACACACAAAATGACAATGTTTTTTGACTTTGATCTTCCACTTGACCCTCTGACTTAAGAGGACTTTTACGACACATGAGCCTAAGATGTTTCCACATTGTACTTGTTCCATGAGCTGTATTACAAGAATAATTGGTGTTTTGACAGTAGTTACAGACAGCTCGTTCAACCCCTCCTTTTCCTTTGACCCTCTTGAAGTGACTCCACACTTCGGATTTACGTTTCTTACTACTTGGTTCGACCACTTCATCAATAATATCAAGCCCTTCTACATGATCTTTTGGTTGATCAGATGACATCTACCAAAAATAAGATATAGTAAATAATGTCTTAAGATACAATGCAATATTTGTCGCAATTCTTGTAGCATTTCAGAACTATCTAATAAAGACAATAGTCAAAGTTGATTACAGATCAATCGATTTGGAGATCGACGACTAACGACGGCATCTGACGGTGACGATCCGGTGAACCTTCAACCCGACGCCGATCGAGAGAGCGTGAGGGAGAGGAGGAAGAAGAAAAGGAGAGGGACGCGCCGACGCGGGATCGAGAGAGCGTGAGGGAGAGGAAGAAGATGAAACGGAGACGGGAGGGATTTGGTTCGGGGATTAAGGGATTTGGTTTGGGGATTTCGTCGAGAACGGTCGGGGGGACGAAATGGGTATTCGGTTTGAGGGGGTTCGGGTATTTAGGCGGGTTTAATGGGTATTCGGGTATTCAACGAATTAGAGAGAGGATTTAGCGGGTTCGGGTCGGGTTGGGTCAACCCGACCCCGACAACCCGAACCCGACCCGAAAATTCGGGTTTCAGAAATTTCTAACCCAACCCAACCCGAAACACCTACCAACCCGACCCGACCAGTCGGGTTCGGGTCGGTTTCGGGTTCAACCCGACCCGTGTGCACCCCTATCATATAGTGATAAAGGTTTTGGATAACAATATATTACTTAGGCACGATTAGTTGCAACAAAATGTATCTGAAGTATGCACTTGTTTATCTTGGTGATCATTCTTGTTTTTCGGAAACTTGATCATATCATACAGATAGTAGGATTTGGTTGGTCCTGAAGTTTGGATATATTACAAATGGCTAATCCTTTGATTAAGCACTTGCCTATACCAACTTTAGTTAGTTTCTTGTAGAACATTTTGTTTTACTCATTCTATCTTTTGTTGTGTCGTTTTCAATTAACAAGCTTCAATTTGGATTATTTGCTTAACTCCTCCAAATACATTGTTAACAAAATACAGGTTTGGAGAAATATCACTCTGATAAGAGCAAATGCCAGCATCAGTTTGATGTTTACAAAGAATGCAAAGAGAAAGAGGTATCTTTGGATCTATTAGTGTCATTTTTTTTCAACTGCTAAATATTTTCAGTCACATGTTTAATCATATTCGTGTTTGTCTTCTCCCTGTAGTGTGATGTAAATATTCTTGATAGTCTTGGGAAATATTAACTAGTGTCATGGTGGAAGTTAGAACAAACTTTGCATTTTAGCTTCACTTGTTAGTACTGGAGATTAGTTGGCAATTTTGTCCAGATTTTTTTGCCTTTCGCTGTTTTCCAAGTTTGAAATGTCTTTCTTCGTATGAGATTGTGAATCCTTAATCAGATGCATATGTGGGAGGTTATGGTGGTGTTTTACATGGGGTTTTTTGTTTGATATAATAATTCCAATGCCAACAGGTGGGTTTACCGAGTCATTTTAAGGGAGTTTGATCTTTCTGTAAGGTGGAAGAAAGTCTTTCCATTCAAACTTTTCTTGAGGAATTTTTTTGTGTGTGTTGTTTTGTTAGTAACGCTACAAGCTTATATATAAATTGGAGTTATAAGTGGCTTTCAGACCATTCGATATTTTGCTCTGTACTTTATAAGTTATAACTTGTGCTTTTGAATTAAATGTACTAGGATTCTACACATTCAGTTTAGTCTCTTAAGTTGACACTGTGTGCTGTTATTGGCGACCAAAAAAATGTGGAATTGGAAGGTTACTTCTTCCTTTCATTCTGAGGAAGCTTATTATAGTTGTTGTTCATATTCTTGTGACCAAGTTAGAAACTAGAACTACTGACGCACATAAATCCTGTTTTTTTCATTTTGACCGAAGTAGAAGGGTAATATTTATTTTTTACTGTGACTTTTTATATTAATTGGAAAAGGAAATAGAATCAAGCTACTGGGACATGCTTAATTAGAGAGTGTTCAAGAAATAAATAGAGTATTTGTGTTTTATTCTAGTCCCTGATCAATAAATTGTGTTAATCGCACAAACCCTATCCATGGTTCTTTATTTAATTGACCATTGAAGCTGCTCTCACAGTGATATATATATTTTAATTCCAGAGGCAGGCTAGACTGGAACGCAACAGCAAGAAGTCTTTGTTTTATTAAAGCCTAATGTAACAGTAATTCTCACCAGAGCTCTTATGTTACGAGGCTTAGTTGCAGAGGCTACCTGTTTCGTTTACATGTTAGCACACTCAAAGTTGTGTTTATGCTTGAAATGCTTCAGTTTTCTACATTTGTCTGCCTTGTAATAAATCGGCAAAATTCACTTCGTTTCAAGGGAAGTCCTCAGTCTTCATCACCAAATTAGCACACTGCTTTTTTGTTCTTATACTGTATTTCCTTTTTTTTGATAATTGATACCATGTTAATCAGATTCTTGACAATTGCTTCTTTAATAAAACCATAATGAAAGCCAATTGCCAGTTGATTTATTAGTTTGCAATTTCCAAGATTATCGGCAACCTAATTTATTTGTTATGGAAAATTTTGGAAGGTGACGGTCAGACATGAAGCTTTGGATTTTCACTGTCGGAAAATTTTGCAGCGAGCTTCTTTTGTTGTTTATAACAAAAAAATTGAGCAGTTAGTTGGGAGTTGCTTTTTTTATGTTATATAAAAATTGTAGTTTTTATACTTCAATTATATTTCACACTTATTCTTAGTAATCTGATTACAAATTGTGATTCCAAATAGAAAATGCTCTCCAACGCATCTTCGTTCCTTCCTCTCCTAAGATCAACGCTTTATTTTTTCACAAAAATCTCAAACCTATATTCTCAAAATCCATATTTTCTTAAATTAATTGTTATTTACTATAAATAAATGTCACAATAAGACTACATTTTAAAAAGAAAAAGAAACCTACGCTGCCGACCTGGTCTGTCAACTTAGGTTCGGTTCGATAGCTCGAATTGAATTTGACTCGAAAAATGTTCAATTCTAATTTAATTTAAAAATGAAAGATCCTAATGAAAAACAAAAAAAAATTCAAATTTGATCACTCGAACTTGAAAAAATTTAAAGTTTGGTTTAATAGTTCGTTTGAATTTTTTATTGTTTCATTTATAATTTTTTTTTAATATATTTAGTAGTAACATAAGATAATACTTATAATTCATACTTCGTTTACACTCATATACTGAAGGCAAGCAGAATCAACTGAGCAACGGATGTGAACACTAATCGGGCGTAGATATGTAAGAGATATTATGTTTTTAACTTATATTTTATAAAAAACTTGAAATTAAAAATATCTCTTTCTTCTCTCGTCCAAAAACCCCATACTTTTGTCCACACTTCTCCGGCGGATCCCCGATGGACAATTCCCAGCACTACGCCGACGTCTTCGGCGACGAATCCGACGCCGAACCCGACCACGTCGCCAACGACGACGAGGAGGTGAGCCGCGACGGCTCTTCCGACTCCTCCTCCCACTCTGCCTCCTCCCACTCCGGCTCCTCCTCCGCCGACTCCCGCAGCGGGAGCGTCACCGGGAGCGGGACCAGCCGAAGCAGCAGCGACGCCGAGGACGAGGTCCAGGTTGCGATGCAGGGCGTCGGATCTGAGGCGGTCGGGGAGGAGGAGGACCTGGAGGTGGTGGTGGAGGAGGAAGACGAGGAGGAGGAGGACTTGTTCGGATCGGATAACGAGGATTACGTTAGGACTCCGGCGACCAGCCCAGTTCCTGTGCCTGGTGAGGTTCCTGCTGTTAAATGTTTTGATCTTTGGATGAATTTTGATTGGGAGAAGCCAAACAACAGACTAGTGTGTAGACTAGGTCAGTGCTTTAAAAATGTTGGTGAAACAGAACGACAATTATGATTTTGTCGTTATAGTTGTGATCAATCTAATGTTTAAGTTTAATCTGGGGCAGGCCGCATTTTGAAGTCTGAACTTTATTGTTGGTTTGTGGGGTCCAGGGAAGGATTTCGAGCGTTCAGCATCTAGAAGTTTTGAGTCACAAGTCACAACTAACAAGTTTATCTTTGATTGTCTGGCAAAGTTGAGGTTGTTAGCGTGCAATCCAGCCGGTCGAAGTTTTATCGACCATTTGGTTTTCGTAATCATTGAGTTTGGACTGTTGTGTTGTTCTTTTACATGTTAGAAGTATAGGTGTGTATTTTTGCTAGCATGGAGAAATAGAAACTACAGTGTTTTGGAGCGTTATTTTCCAGACAGTTAATAAATTTAAAATACACAGCCCCTTTTTGAGGATGGACTGATGGTAATGGCCTAGGCTAACAAGGGAGCATCTGCGAGCAGAGCAAGCAACTTATTTTCATCTTTTTCTAGTAATGCTTTGAGAATTAGGTGAAGCATCAGCCTACTTAAAACCCGTTCTCGAAAGAAAACAATCTTCTCTCTGATTTTAAATTTTGCATAAGCCTAGATGACATCATATGCAGCGTATTCTTGTCATGCCTAAATGGCATTTATATCCATGTGTTCGAGTTTCTAAATGAGTCATTGGATGGATCGCTTTCTTCCAATCTTTTTAACCATTCTTTCTGTTGGACAGTGTTACCTCCATTGAGAAATACGAGTAGTCAAGGAAGAGGTGCTCATGGGCGTGGAAGATGGCAGTCTGATAGAGGACCTTTATTGCCACGACCAGGATCCTTTCATCCGAGACAAAATTATGGTTTCGGCAATAGGTTTTCTAATGGTCGTAATAGTGAGCACTTTGTTTCTGAATTGAGGCTTACAAAAAGTGAAGAGACTTTGTCTCGAAAAGCCATTCAATTTCAGGAGGTACTGCAGTTCTATCGCCCCTGTATAAAGATCTTCTCACAGCATTGTGTACTTCTAATTCTTCATTCTTTTTTTTAACTTTGAACTTAAAGCCTTGTGAAATTGCCTGCTATAGTCGAGCAGAAGGTGGCGAAGTTTTTTTTGACGATCGCAGTTTGGTAAGAGCTCTAGAGGTTCTCTTATCTGTCCATGGTTCACTGCTAGCTTTTTTTCTTTCTTATATCAAATCTTAGCTTTTGAATCACAAAGGCGTTCCTCACAACTTCTTGCGCCATGACAAAGACTTTCCTTTTTCTACTAAGTAGTCTAATTTCTTTGTTTATATTTATCTTTGTATCATTACAGAGACTTTTCAAGCGTACGGTTTGCGATGATGTGGGAGCTGATCTTAATTTGGGTTTTGAATCATTTATTGAGAAAACAGGTATACACTGGTCCCATTCTTCTGTTGCCACTTTCACTTCATATTACATCTGCAATTCTTGTAATACTTATCCTACATGGCTTCATGTTATGCTGGTACACTTGCATTGCAGGTGGTTTCCCCCCTATTGTTATATTATATCACATGATAAAGTACCTGAACATTATCTATTATTTTAGTACCCTTCTATTGTAAATTGTGTCATTGGTCATCAAATATATCTGTTGGATAGGGAAACCATACAATGTGTTGAGAACATTTATCTTGTTTGTTAATATTCCAAAAACATTTAACTTTAAATAAGTCATTGTTGTAGGAAATACAATTGATCTGTACTAGGCATCTTTTTCTCTATCAGATTTAGGCTCTCAAGGATTTGGGGATCTTCTTGCTTGCATAAGGAACAAAAGGATACCCCTTCAAAATATTCATTTTGTGGTAAGCAGTATATGTTATTACTCTGCAATGCTTCCCTTTCTTTTTTCCCCCTTGAGTGCGATTGGGAAGGCGACTGCACTTCTAGTCCTGTGACTAGCAGCGGCTACAGGTTGCAAAACCGCTTGGGATGCCGACTTGGCCTCCGGCTAGAAGTCGTGGCTGCTCCAAATCCTCATTTTTTCCCGGCTTCAAGTCGCGAGAAAGTGGTGAATATGAGCTATTTTTCTAATGTGACTAATTATTAATTGATCAAACAAAAATTATTTAATATAACTTACATTAAAAACTTGTTTTATTTTCTAATCAAAATCTTTTTTCGTGGACTTTGGTTTTCCATTAGAAGTGTTTTCGAAAAGCATATTGATAAAATGTGTAGAATTCGATTTCCTTTGGTGAAAAGTGTCTTGATAAAAATAATCAATAATTAATGAAATCATGTATTGAATTTTAAAAAATTAGAATTAGAATTTATTTCATGTATTGATATTTATATAGGATATATAAGAACATCAGTATATGAATCTATGAGTATTGTGTTAGAAATATTATATATATAGGACAACTAAATCGAAAATTAAATTTAATATTTATTAACTTCTCAAAAAACTAATCTAATATTTGGAAGTAATAACTTGTGCTGATTTGTAAAATAAAATATGCATATGACTGTAATAGTCATTTGTTGTTTAATAAAATATTTATTTATTTGATGTGTTGCAATTATTGATTTTAAATCGAGGTCATTTACGTCACTTCATAATTCAAGCACCGAATTCAAGTTTAAAAAAAAAATTGTCAGATTAAAAGTCACTTAACCAATCAAACCACTGTGACTTCAAATCTCACGGCTGATAACCACGATTGCTAGTCCCAGCGAGTTGTTCCAATCGCTACCCTCATGTTTTTGTTGGAACTACTTGTTATTTACATTTTTGTTTAAAGCTTGCCTTATATTTCACTGACTTTTATCATTTTTTCGTGGCCTGTCAGACTTTCAGAAATAATCTTAACAAGGTATTCTTGTTGTCATTCTCACAGACAATATCATGGATCTCTTATTATTGTTCTTTTATAACACATTCAAATAGATTGCCAGCAGACTTCACTGAAATTGAACAATGTTGTATGCTCCTTCCAGATACTTGCAACTGCCTACATCAGACATGAACCCTGGAAAATGGGGGTGCATAAGAGAAATGGGGTGGTTTACCTTGACATCCATAAACTTCCTGAAAGGCCACAAAATGATCTCGACCGTCGAAGGTACCACTTTCCCATTTTTTAACTGTGTTTGTTTGAGAAACGCTAACTTTTAATGTATTGTACAAGTACGCCATTTAGTCCTAACGTTGTACTACTTCCCATTGCCTTAACTGAATTTGGTTGAGAAATCTAAGGTTTAGTATACTTTCCAGGACATTTAGTTCTTCATGTTATGTTTCACTTTAAGTTGATGCAGAAAAAATCTCTAGTTTGGACCCATTTGGGGCTTGAAGTCTTGGACCATCTCCAGGATTGGATTGGCATATTTAAGTTTCAAAATTATTACATTTATGACCTTTTTCTTTTGGAGCTTTGGCCTAAAACTTGCTTACATTCAGATGGTGGTTCCTGGTTTTTATTCTAGTCCTGTTGCTTCCTTAGTCCTGTCCTTTGGATTGGCAAAATACAAGCAAGGTATACAACATCACCTTAGAATACTGTTTTAGCCTTTTAGGAAAAGGTTTTAGAAGTTAGAAGGAATGTTTATATTAATGGGACTACTTATGTCGCTTCACCTGTTGAATTAGAGGAATTGGCACATATGATGTGGATAGCCACCATCTAATCAGGAATATGAAGCTTCTGTTGGTCTTAAAGATATTATACATAAATGTACGGGATCCTTGGATGGAGAACAGTATTAGATTCACAGCGCACTTCAGTATAAAACAAATTTTACTAATTAGATTTATGATTTATCTATGAGAAAACCTGAGCTGTACGTATCTCTTGTACTCATCAATATCTCTTCATGGTAATTCATCTGATGCGCTTTTGGTTTACAGATGCTATTGGGGCTACGCTTTTGAGAAGCTTGCTACTGAAGATACATTATTAGATATTGATGGACATTATCACATTGATGCAAATATAGAATTTTGTTCTGTCATCAAAACGAAACTTGGTGCTCATCGTGTCATTATGGGTGCTGAGATGGATTGTTGTGATTCACCTGACAATGGGAAGAGGTTCTATGTGGAACTTAAGACAAGTCGTGAGGTTAGCTTCAAAGTTTCTCTTCAGAAAGTAGACCATCCCCTGTAATGTTGTTACTTATCAGATTGCTAAATGTGTATTTCTTCCTAATATCAGCTAGACTACCGCACTGAAGAAAGGTTTGAGCGAGAGAAGCTATTGAAGTTTTGGGTATTGACTACAACTGATTTATGTTCTCCTCCTTTTGAACTGTTTGATTAAAATAAATTTTATTTCTATATTTTGGGATGTGGTGATCTTAAATCAGCTCCACAGATTCAGAGAAGGACCATAACTCAATGCAAATGACAAGTAGGTTATGGAGTTTCTCAAATCTTAAGTTGGACGCAGGAAAGAAATATTTTCTGGTTACCAGATATTGAAAAACCCTATTTTCACTGAATCTTGCATTATGTCTTAAAGAAACTATTACGCTGAATGTTTTATATCCCTTCATTTTTGCTTCACAATCCTTAATTTAATTGGATTTATCGTAATACGATTTTTCTATATAATATTTTTTATAGAATAAAATTGCAGTTGCTACAACTACATAATCGATACATGATATAATCACTGCTTTGTGGGATCTTGATAATACGAAGCAATAAGTTGGTTACTACTTTCTATAATTATTAGTTTATAGTTCCCTAGTGTAGGGGTCAGTTTATTTATTTTTTAATTTTCTTAGTCCCAAATCTAAAGAAAAAACCCAACGAGTCATGCACTAAGCATAGCGATTTCACAAAATAAAATGGTCAATCAAATTTTTATTCATCCAACCTTATAGAGATAATTAGTATTTATTATTCCATTTGATTGAACAGAAAGAGAGAGAAAAAATGAGAATTTTGAATTATTTGTTCTATGAATGGATGGAATAGCAAAACAAATAAAAAAGGGTTTAGTTTATTATCTTTTTATTCTTCATCTACAAATATTCAAATTTTTATGCCTAATACTCCATAAATAGTTCGAACCGCATAGGAACAATAATCGTCTTATGTACCCATAGGTGCTATATTGGATTTGAATCAGATTTCGGATCAAACTATATTGATTGACTGCCTCCGTTATGTTGTTGCTACTAAATAGCACTATTATATCAAAAGCTGCTAAAAATATTTAGAGATTCTTAAGAAAAGAAATATAAAATAAGTAATAAAGTAAAAATTCTGTAAGGTATGTTAGTGCACCTGAAATTATCCCCTTCTTCTGTAAGATAAAGCAAGTCTGATGCTCTTCAGGATTATTTTTTTCCGGAAGTAGCCTTCTTCCACATTGATTATGTGCACCTGCAGAGTCATTTATCCTTGCTGACAAAGTTCTCTCATTCTACTTTCTGTCTACTACTATAGCACCCCTTCATGAAATTGAGTTTTTGAAACGCGCATCACATGTACAAGCTTTGATACTACCTAGCTGCACATTTGTGATTGCGGACAAAATGCATCCTTGGAGTGTTACATCCCAAAACCGTTCTCCGTGCTTGGGTTTCATAATCTCCAAATTCTCTACTTGTTACTTGTCCACTTCATCAAATTTGCAATTTTGCATGTTAAAGTCACTGGCGTTAAATTCTTGAATCATTACATTGATTAAAATTATAAATCATCATGAATCCATGACTTTTCTTGTTGTAATGTCTTGCCTTCGATTTTATCTATTGAGGAATCTTCCCAAATTTTCCTGTATCCGCAGTAAGCAATTCACATGCATGGCTTTGTTAATGTTTGCATCATGTAACATCCAGTTCCAGATTCTGGAATATTTGATTTATTGTAGCACTTGTTTTGTACTAGTGTCTATCATCTAAAAACATTATGCTAATTGTTAATGTCTGATCTCCAACATTTGTGTACGCTTTTGCTTTGAACATCTTTCTAAGTTGTCAGGTGGTGTCCGACTTTGCAGATCCAATCATTTATTGCTGGGGTGCCTTACATTGTGGTTGGCTTTAGGTAAATTCGTGAAATATTATATTTCTATTAGTTGCTTCCAGTTTTTCCTGTGCAAGTACGGTCATAAAATACAAATACTATTCATTACTTACTTTACAAGTGGACGATAACTATAACTTAATATATATGTTCAATTACCTCTCCTTATTTGTCAAGCATCAAGATTGGTGTCTTTATCCAATAGTGATGTATTATTTCTTTCTACAGGGATGACTCAGGGCGCCTTGTCCGCACAGAAAGATTAAAAACAAAAGAGATAACACATAGAGTAAAAATGAAAAATTACTGGCAGGTGAAAAAAGTTATTCTCCACATCTTTCATAGGATTTTCCAAGGTAAAAATGCGACAAATTTAAGTGCTTTTATTTATCAATATGTTTCCATGCAATAGGGTGGTGTCTGCCTCGCATTCGCCGATGAAGTTCTGTGCTGGCTGTATGGGACTGTAAAAGAGAGTAAGTCCAGAAAGACCGGAACTATGTTTTTGTTTGGTCCTTATATGTTATCTTTGTGACTTGATCATCACCATTTTCTTGAATTGACAAAGCAGATGAAGATTACATCCTGCAGTTTGTTCAACCTTTCAGCAGGCTGGAACTTTTACAAGCACAGTCATGTCCAGATTCTATTGCCCACCACGTCGAGCAACTCTGAGAATTGACATTGTTCAAGGCACTTTTTGATCTCATCTCAAGTTATCTTTATGTTTTGCAGTAACATATTTACAAGTGGGGTTCATTATGTGCAGTCACACGGTTGACAGTAGTTATCCCTTCAGTGAAAGAGCTATATATTGCTTACGCAGAAATTGAAGTTAACGAATTCTGGAGAGGTGGGCCAAATTTTGTTATGTTGCTTCAGTTATAGTTCATTGAACTTGTGTTTCCTTAAGAGACAAGTCGCAATCCCGATTGATACTGTAAAATATGGGTCAAGCTTCCTAGAAGCATCTCAGCCACTTGGCTATCAAATTTTGGTACGGTTTAGCATAAGGTCGTATATTGTATTCTTAACTACTACATTTTTAGTTTAGTTATGTAATTTATGGCTCGACATTGTAAGGTATATGACTGAATTTTCTCGCCCATTGAGAATGCTTGTAGGGAGTCATTGCTATTTAACTCTTTCCTTCTTACATTCGATTTTGGAATGTGTTGGGTGTTATTATTAGTCTTGAAATAGGAGGTGATCGGCGCTTGCCTTTATCTGAAAAACTTTTGACGGGATTTGAGGCCACTCTTCTCATATTCTCTGTTTGAATTTAGTCCCACTAATCATTAGTATAATACACTGCAAATTTATGAGATTAGTTGAACATTTAAAAATCTAATTTTCCGATGTAAAGCTGTGTGGAATTTTCTGGCAAATAGATACATCAGACTCGAAAATCGAATCAGAACCTTAGGGTTTGGCATTTGAGCAGAAGACAAGAATGTATGCTCTTGGTATTTCATTCTTTTTCTATATTTTATGTTTTATTCTATCGTAAATACATAAAACTTCTTCTCTTGATGTTAAATTACATACATGTATTTACGTTGTAGTCAACAATCGCTGAGTAACTACACCAGCCCGGAGAACTCACCAGGCTGAAGGCACAGACCTGAGACCACCTCTGCATCGAATACCATGTAAAAATTTAAAACTAGCTGGACTGACATCAACACATCAATACACCTTTCAAGCAAGGCATACTTGGGCAATATTCAACTGGGGAACATTGCAATGACTCGTCATAAAAAAAACTATTTTACTCGAAACGTAGGTGCATTATCAGTGGAGGAAAACGCAACCAAAAGTGAGAATTCACAGCATGCTCTGCTTGCATCCGACAAGTAGAACGATGTTGCTCGACTATAAATCACGCTTGCTGTCCCAAGGAAGAGGATGAAACCAGACTTGTTAGATGGTTACCTTCGCATGTGGAATGATACAAAATTATAAATTTCGAAGACCACTAAGAGCTGCACTTGAGGAAACATGATTTCAAGTGACAAGGTCATCTACTTCTGAGTTGAAAACAAAGCTGGGGAATGTGGTGGTTATGTCCCTGCCAAGTGAAAGTAGAGATAGGTAAAAAACTTATCGATGCAGTATCCAGTATATAACTTAAATAGTAATCGTAAATATCTTCCATGCTATCTAGCGACAACTTGTTAGATTTATTTACGGTAAGGACTGACTGAACTGTCTTACCATGTTATCTAATGCGCAGTTATTAACAATTCATCGGTAAGAAGCTTCGAACACTCTATTGTATAAAAGTTAATGCAAAAACAACCTAAAGTAGATAATCAGCAAGAGAGTGGGAACTGGTATGCAAGAAATGCTCTCTTACTTGAGATATGGAAGTGTCATTATCTTCATCAGAGAAGGATTACGAGAAACAAAATTCTGCCACTCTTCTTTATCAATTCTGCCGTCCTGATTGACATCTGCTTCTGAAAATGTCTGCCCATGTAAACATAATAGAGGGAAATGAGGCTATGAGTGACTTATGACTATCTAATATCTTGGCTATGATACTTTGTTTTGACCTACTTTTGGTGAGTTTTTATTATTATAAATATTTGTGGATTACATCTATCAAGCATAAGTAACATATGGTAAAATTTTCAAACGAAATGAATTATAATAAACCTAGATCTAACCTAAAATTCAGTAAATGGTAGCCGTTCAAATTTGGACATTTTAGATCAACAATAAAATTAACTTGGATTAATCTAAAATTTTAGTATGTTCGATATTAATAGATAAGAATGAACGTGATTAAGTTTGATTAATAAATTATAATTTTAAAATGCTAAAAATTAAGCATCATAGCCAAGATGGCTACAAGTGACTCATAAGTCATAGCCACCCTATTTCCAACATAATAATGTAACAACACTTGGAAATGTATTATGTGCGCACAACAATAGTAAAAAATGGCAACAGTTTGGTGTAATTGTTATTATTTATTGCATCAAAGTGGTGGCAGTAACCTTATCAAGTATAACTTCTACCATGTCGTCAGATAACCTCATATCAGACTCACAAAGAAGTGCAATCAGCATTTGCTTTACCTGTTAAATAAGAGAAAGACATGACAGCAAGTTATAGAGAAGTTATTATGTTCATATTCTGCAATGGAAGTTTTTAGATACTCAGCAAACATGGTCATCTAGCAATCAAAATGAAGGAATTTTAAGGGAACGTGGGCATCAAGAGTATGAAGTTCAACAAAAAATAGGAGACTTTACTTGTTCAAATCAAGAAAGTGAAGTGATTCTAGTTCTTTATTCAATTAAAAAATTACATATCTGGACAAGCTCTGTGTTGGAGGGGCTTGGTAGAAAAGGTCTCCTAAGAAACCAAGTTGTTAAGGGAGAAAAAGTTCACTCTTCTCAAGGCTATTTCAATGATATAGAGTTAATTATTTGATGGATTCCTCGTTTCCCCCTTTTGTCTCACTTGTTTAGAAACTACATTTCAAATTATTCATAAGAGTTTTGGGGTTTTGGCCAATACTTTTAAATTGAGAATCACATTTTAAATTCCAGCAGAAAGTTAAAACAGACGGTTAAGGCTTTTCCTTTAAGTGCAATTTTTAATCTGGCAGTGCTCATTGAATGAAAGTCTAAATGGCAATGACTAATTAAACTTGAAAGAGAACAAACCTCGTGCCTTTCAATATATCCTGTTCCCTCCATGTCATATAGCTTGAATGAGACTGCAATATGATGTTCGAAATCAATGAATGTGCTTAAAGAGAACAAGAGTAAGTGGGAACTTGATTTTACATAGTTATGAAATCCTAAAGAGAACATAGTCACTTACAGTCGACTTTATCTTGATGTGGTGTATTTGGATGAAAGACGTGGAGTGCACGGACAAAGTCTCCAAAATCAATAACCCCTCTCTTGTTGGCGTCAAATAGGTCAAATATCTGCAGACATCAAGAAGTTTCTTGAGAAAATAGTTCAGGGTCATCCACCCCAATCTAAGTTTCAAAAGTGAAAAGAAAAATAAGCACTATAAGAATGCTTCTTTTGACGTATAAATACCTTAACAAACTACAAACGGCATACCGTTGATTCAAATTGGTACATAGATATGGTAAAGAAAAATGAATGATGACAAGTTGTCTGCGAGAATCACCAATAAAGCGTTTCTTGACATATCTAGTCGCTCGCATATTTTTGGTATCAAACATTGAGTCCACACTTACGACGCACGAAGTCCATATCACTTTACAAATGTGCAATAGAAAATAATACATACGAAGTCATGAAGGCCTCTCAACTTCAATTCATATGACCACTAAAAAGCAATTTCTTTGAAATGTTTATAAGGACCAACCAATTTGATTTCCTTCGATCTGAATAAGATTATTCATCAGAAAACAATATGACGAGTACTACAGGTTACCTTATCGGCAAAAAGATTTTTCTTCTTTTGGTTTTTGAATAACGCCATCTGGAATTCCTCCTGCAAAAGGCAATCTTGCAGGTAAGTTTCGAATTCTTAACCAACAAAAAGTTTATGTGAAACGTGAAAGTGACACGATTCTTGAGACATCGAATCCCATAGCTGGAGAGTCAAAGGCTCAAAGCAGGAGTTCAACAAGTACAAAAATAAAAACGATGTCAAAGCAAGATTGACATGATATTGATGTAAAATAATTATTTGACTTGATGAAATTGTTTTCGTCTATCACCTTTTAAAAACTTGCCCAAAATAGAACAATAATACAACAATATAAAGCAAATGTCCACCTTAAGTTGAAAATCCATTAAATTTGAATTAGTTTCGAATTGAACTTACTCGAGTGAGGTTAGGCCGTTAGGGGAGTGTTTTTAGGTGTCAAACTCAAGGATGAAAAAAGAGAGTATGCTAGTGACAAGTATCATCATGTACAACAGCAGATAAATGGATAAGATAGAAAAGTCCACTATATAATACCTTATTTATCAATCCATCACCAGTCACACCAGTACTCATGCTCTTGAAGAGCTCAAACAGAGCCTCCACTTCACTAACACTAACTAAAAGAATATAAAAAGAAATTAGTTTTAGAAAATACTGGCCCCAAATAGCCATGCAATGGATAAAGATATTGAATGAAGGCTGCAGTAATAGCCTATATATATATATATATATATATATATATATATATATATATATATATATATATATATATATAGGGTCAAGCTTTAGTGATGGCTCATCAAATTTAATTTAAGCCCCTTATAATCTCACCATTGGATCTTATTTACATTTAATCTCAACATTCATTAGCATAACTTTTTTTTTCTTTATCTACCTTACAATTTGAAATAAGTGGTGGATATTAGCCTTGGAATATATATATATAGGGTCAAGCTCTAGTGAGCTCAGGGGCTCATCAAATTTAATTTAAGCCCCCTACAATCTCACCATTGGATTTTATTTACAGTTAATCTCACCATTCATTAGCATAACCGTTTTTTTCTTAATCTACCTTACATTTTGAAATGAGTGATGGATATTGTGGAGGCTTAATTTAGAAAAATTAAGCTATGGGCTCACTTGAAAATTCATATATATATATATATATATATATATATATATATATATATATATATATATATATATAACTATTTTAACTACATGCCCTGCGAAGTATTATCTGGACCGGTGTTTTGGACTCCACATCATGATTCCCAAGCTTCCCTTGCTAACACTTGCTAATAAGCACGAGAGAGAGTTAAGTAACATGTTTTGCAATCCAACATGTTAACGGTCGGACGCCAAAACAACAGCTACGTGCATTGCCAAAGTTTTACATGCTTGAAGCCATACCTGATACCTCACTAGACAGAAAATTTCCTTTCCATACAACAAATTATATTGCAAGTTTAGTCTAGTCCAGCAAGTTCCTACTTTTTTTTTACTAACAGAGATGACAATATCTATTTAATGATTTTTTCCCTTTAAACCTTAATTATTGAACTGTTGCTCAAGCCGCTCAACCTCTTGCTCATATTTTACTTGTTATTGAAAGAAAAAAAACTTGCATGTCTCGGTTTTCTATTTGTAGAAACTAATGCAAATATTCACCTAAGGGCCTAAGCTTCAAATATATAATCATCACACACTGACTTTTGCAATTTTAATACCAGCAATTTTACTGACTATTCATACTTTTTGACCTTCATGTGCTCCAGACGTAAATAGTATATCATACATCGTTAAACAAAATAATGTAGACACAATCATCCCATAAAAGTACCTATTGTTTGGTCTAATTGAGGAGCTACACAACTTAGATGCCCAAATA
This sequence comes from Triglochin maritima, assembly GCA_963682175.1. NCBI lineage: Eukaryota > Viridiplantae > Streptophyta > Magnoliopsida > Alismatales > Juncaginaceae > Triglochin > Triglochin maritima. The sequence continues at coordinate 6,963,500 of OY821775.1, forward strand.
TAACCAAAACAATTTGCAAATGCTATTGCCGACACAGTTTTTTTCGTAAAATCATTATTTGCATCTCAAACGACAACACTAGCTTGGAAGTTCACATGGGCTGAAACAGTTTGCTAATCATTTTGCTAATAGACGTCTTTCCAAGAACTCATAGCTTGCACTTCAAGTGAAAATAACTTGGATTAGTTCAGCAAGATGTCAAGATCACATGGGCTGGTGGGCAAAATAATTGATTGGCTTTATCCTGTCCTAAACGTGCCCATTAGATCATTAGATGTCTTATCTTTAAATTACCTACTAACTGATATAGCCAGCTATTCAAGGCACTTTATCATTCTATTAATCTTCTAGCTTTAATAGCTGATTTAAAAAAACTCTACAACAACAGCTTTAAACATAAAAAAGCCCCAAGTGCTATCTAACAAAATCAGGGTGACTATGCGATTATGCAAAGGGAAAGGATAAGAGTGGCTCAATAAAGTCCACATACATGCTAACCATGCAGGGAGAAAGTCTGAAAAACCACCGCCGACGGCAACAAAGAAAACAATACTAGACCTATAATACACACCAAATAATTTACTGAATTGCTATTCGTCGTCCTAAAACTACTTAAATCGTCCCAACAGATTACCATTTTGCCATTCTCTCATTTCTACTGCTATAACGCGACATTTTACCCTTCTATCACACATCTCTCTTCATCTTCTTCTTATAATCATAAAAAATAATGTTTTGGAGGTCAGTAATGAGCCAACGGACGCCCCGGTGTACTCGAATCTGGTAAAATATCCAACATCATTTTAATAAAAAAATAATAACAAATAATAAAAAATTGCGGGCGTCTGACGGAGCCGCCCAGCGTAGAAGTGAGGCGTCTGGGTAAGACGCCTCCCCCTAGGGGAGGGCGTTTTACCCAGACGCCCCTCCCATGAGACGGGCGTCTGGCTAAGACGCCGCCCCCATGGGGAGGCGTCTTAGCCAGACGCCACTATCCTACACGGGGCGGCTCCGTCAGACGCCCGCAATTTTTTTTTTATTTTTATATTTTTTTATTAAAAAGATAATTGATTATAAATTTAGATAATTGTTAAATTAATTAATTAATAAGTTAATAATTACTATATTCGGATGACCGATACCCCTTCGGTACACCAATAGAGATTTCCAGAGAAATGTCGAAGCTACTGAGAATAAATATTCGGATAACCGGGTAGGGATCGGTAAACCGACCCAATGATTCTAGGAAGATAAAAAACTTACTGTCTTTACGATCACGGTAGACCGATGAAAACTCGGTGATCCGCATGGAACATGTTCGGTATACCGAGAAGCAAACGGTCGATCGTTCGACATCTCACCTTACAATGAGTTTTTGCAAGTGATCAACATTAAAAAAATTACAGATCCAACAATTTCAAAATCCGAACGACCCCCGAACAACCCCCGAACGACCTGTCGATGTGGTATTTGTAAGTCGGAAAGTTTTACCACCGGGGATTTTAGATCTTAAATTTTTTGAATATTAATCACTTGCAAAAAAACTCATTGTAATTTGACCACGTTACCACCGAAAAACTTGCAACAGAACCTCGAATAATTTGAGATAACACATCGTATAATTTTGAGAATTTATTTATATTTTATTTATATTTTTTTATTATTAAAAAAATACGGGTGTCTGGCTAACACGCCTCCACCAACGTTGAGGCGTCTCGCTAACACGCCTCCACCTATGTGGAGGCGTCTTAGCCAGACGCCTCTACGTTCGTGGAGGCGCCTCGCTAAGACGCCTCCACCTAGGTGGAGGCGTCTGGTTAAGACGTCTCCACCATGGTGTAGGCGTCGTATCCAGACGTCTCTACCTAGGTGGAGGCGTCTTAGCCAAACGCCCGAGTCGGAAAAAAATCCGTCTCCATTACGTAGCCGGATCCAGGTGTTTCGCCAGACATTTTCGTGGTGTTAGTACTAGTAATGTGAGTAAAACTGAGTCAAATACCTTGTTTAAAGACACGGGACGAAATGAGTATTAATTGATTTGTTAAGGGCAAAAAGGTAATTTTTAAGACGATTTAAGTAGTTTCCGGCGACGAATAGTAGTTCCCATTATTTAATATAACAAATAAGGTTGTCAAGTTCTGCTCGGGATCGATAGATCGCTCGATGTTCGCTCGATTTTGCTCCGATTTTGCTCGAAGTTGCTCGGATCGATAAGTAACGAGCCGAGCACGAGCATACCCCGCTCGCTCGATGCTCGCTCGGTGCTCGCTCATTTATCGTTCGAAACCTGATTACTATATCTAATTATTTGATTAACATGAATATTCTATCCAATTACCCAATCGGTTAAGTATTAAACTCATTTAATAAACTAATTTACCAAACACAACACTCCATTTAACAAACCAAACCAAAATACTCATAATAATCAAAACCTTATTAGTCTTAAATTTATCGTTTTCCATTATTATTATTATTATTTCTTTTCTTTTTCTCATTCTTTTCTACACCAAAAGTTCAAATAAATTAAGGTTTGAGTCAGGTGGATGATCTTATTTATAAGATGTTGATGTTGTGAGTTGTCCTATAATTGAAGAGATTGTGTTTGATTTTAAGATTTTGTTGATTTTGTATGATCTAAGTGTATAATCTTATTTATAAGATGTTGATGTTGTCGTATAATTTATAAGATTGTATTTATTTTAGGTGTTAATTTTAAAATTATGTTAGTAACTATTATTATATTTGTCTTAAGTAATCTTATAATTTAATTGTTAGGACAACATTATTAGCAATTCAATACAACAAAAAAAGATTCAGGTTAACAAGCCGCTCGTGAGCCGCTCGCGAGCAGGTCGAACCGAGCACGAGCAGAATTTTCCGCTCGAAACCCTTAACGAGCCAATCTTGAGCATGCTCGGATCGCTCGTTTAGAGATCGATTACACCCCTAGTAACAAAGATACGCTTTTTCAACTCAAAACAAGAAACCATCTATAATCTTGCTGAGGGGGGCAAAAGAGCAATTATCACCGTATTCTGAAACCATCTATACAAATAAAAAACAACCCAACACAATAATTTGAGTTTAATATCTATTGTCCGGACAATAAAAACTTAACTTAAAGAATGATGGGCCCAGAAAAGTTCACAGTGAAAGACATGGTCTACTTACAAGTTGTCTGGGAGGCAAGCAGAACAGTGTTTTCATGTCGGAGAGATTGTCTTTTCCCCTTGGACGGAAAGCAGCCCATTTGTTACCAGCAATAGTAGCACAAATATCCCTAAAGACCCTCAAACACCCTCTTCTCCACCACTCTACAACACCTCGTTACGATCTCCGTCTCCCATCTGAAATAATTAGCCAAATTCCACAAAGAAGTAAGAACCACATCAAATCTAATTCGAGGGACATTAGCAGAGTTGAAATTCAAATTTTTGACAACTTACATATGAAAACTATCAAAGAAAAAACTCATAAAATTCCAGTTTTTTTTACCAACAAAAACGAATCTTCATTGAGATAGTAGAAAAGAGAGAAAGTGATCTGAAATGGTAGAGTTTGACCCAGAAAAAGCAAAAAATGTTTAACAGAATCTAATTTAACCATCCACAGTCCACACACATTGCTAGAGTTTCCAATCTTCGGAACGTCAGCGAACACAAAATTCCAAAACATGACCGAATAAAGCACAGAATAATCACCATAAGCGAAAAAGCACAAAATCAAAATTAGAAGAAAAAAATCCAATTGTAATTATGGAATCAACAAAAGAAAAAACACGAAACAGAATCAATTCCAATCGATGAGAAAGATTTCTGTCATCAGACTTCCAATCTTAGCAACTCCGCTCTCGAAACCACCAAACCTCACCATCCAGATCAAAAGCAAAAAACACAAACTTACCATAAAAACTTAAAAAGAAAAAAAATCCAAAAAACAAGAGCTAAAACAATTTTAAAAAATCCGAACCAATCCAGTCATCAATACAAATCCAGATCCAAAAATCTCAAACCACAATCAGACATCCAATCCAAAAACCAATGCCGACAGGCACATCACAATTTTTTAAACAAATCAAAAACAAAAAAAAAAACTACAACTTTGACTCCAAATGGATAATTTCCAGTCCCAAACCTCAAAACAAATCAACAAAAAAGACCGAAATCTCCACCGGAAAAGCACCAAAGTTCAACTCCCGGAGAGAGAAACGAACGGGATCAGAGAGAGAGAGAGAGAGAGAGGAAGAGTATACCCATCGGGACGCGCCGGAGACGTCCGGCGAAGTCGTAGACGGGAGAGAGACGTGGGCGAAGAAGAGAACCGGAATCGGAGGCGGAGGTATTTATAGGGTCTCCCGTATTCGGACTCCCGACTTTTTAATTACGGAGAATCTCCGCGGATCGAGAGAGATCCGCGTATGGAAGCCAATGGAGTCGTGACGCGTGGATTCTTTGCTTGGCCCACCCCGTACGGTTTGCGCCCCAACCACCCGTCTGTTTTCGTTTTCGTGATTTTTTTTTTGAAAATATTTCCGTGATATTTTATTGCGTAAGTCATTTTCGCAGCTAAAAGTTGCTTTTCGATGTTACAAAACTAAATAATTTTTAACTTTGTTTTACTTAAAGTGAAAAATTAGTTTCTTGTCTCTCAGAATAAAGTCGAGCTAAAAATTTCTCTCATCTAGTTTTTTTTGATTTTTTATGAGAAAAATCAGTTTTACCCGCTTCAAATATTTTTCCAAGTACTAAGTGTTGGATTATTAAGTTTAGGTTAGGCTCATGAATAACTCAATTGAAGAAATCAAATGTTGAGATAAAGATAAAAACTATTACCCAATGTGTCATGTGCTCACCTCACTTTTGTCTCACATTGGTGAAGCTAACAAGTTGAAGGATGTTGATAAACATCCTATTCACTTGACCCTTTATAGGTGGAAAGAGATGAGGAGAGAATTCTCCACACACACGCCCGTCCAGGTCCGGGGTGAGACAGCGGGGGTTTTGGGGGAAATTAGAGGTTTTAGCCAGGGTGATGGGTGTATTTAATTTTTGGACCTCATGTTAATTGTTTTTTGCAATTAAGTCCTTGACGGTTACAAAATTATATATATATATATATATATATCAATCGGTTTCCTCCTGTACATACACGTTTTATTCTCATCATCTCTCTACGAAAACTATCCCTCTCCAGAGTTCTTCTGTGACCGATTCTTGCGAGGTTCCGCGTTGTTTTCGTGGTCCGTCGACTTCGGTGTGCGCCTGATCGACTGTGAGATCGTTCTATCCTGTAAGGAAAACCGGCAGACCATCAAACGCACTGGTATGTGAGCCGATATTTTCTTTGAGGCAAGTCGCCTTCCAACGGCTCGGTCTTTGAGGTAGTCTCGGATTACTGTTCATTTTTTTGTTTTTTTTCCTATGCATGTTTTTGTACGTTGGCTTTATCTGGATCCTAATAGAATATTTATTCGACATATGTAACCCGCTGTATTACATGAATATATTTGTAATTATATCAACAATCTCAGATAAAATATTGTTAATTATGTCGTCTAATAATTTGGTTGCGCCAAAAATGGACATGTCATGCATGTCGGAAAAAATTTCCGGGCAAAATTTCAAACGTTGACAACAACGTATGAAAATCTGGTTGACCGCTGTTGGTTTAGTTGATGGAATTCAAAAGGTTTTTTCACTATCTGAAACTGAAGATCCCAAAATCAAAGCAGCACAAGAGTTGTGGATAAAGAATGACAAATTATGTCGATGTTGCATTCCGTTGGCTCTGTCCAACGTGCTCTTCGATGTATATAGTTCGTCCTCCTCTGCCTCTGTGACTGCAAATGATTTATGAGATGAGTTGGATAAAAAATATAATATTGAGGACTTAGGTCATGAAAAGGATTATGTTGGAAAATTCCTAAAATTTCAACTAGTGGAAGGCAAGTCAGTTACTGAACATACCCATCAGTTTATGATCCCAATCCATGGCTTAAAAGAGGCTGACATGAAGCTTCTTGAGAAGTTTCTGGTAATGTCAATTATTGAGAAGTTCCCTCGATCCTGGAAGGACTTCAGGATGTCTCTAAAGCATAGGAGAGGAAAACTGACTATGGATGACCTCATGGTTGCTATTGCAATCGAGGATGAACATCATGGTGAAAAACCAGTGATGCCTGTAGAGTTCCAACCAAAGACAAACGTATTAATTGGATCCTCATCTAAATCGCATTTTAAAGGAAAACCACAATCTTCTAATATGATAAAACCTAAGGCCAAAATCCAGAAAAAGTCAACAAACAAGCCATGTTGGAATTGTGGACAAGTTGGGCACTGTGCTGAGGATTGTCCTTCCAAGAAAGCCAAACGCCAACAAGGTACCACTGAATCAACTCCACAGGTCAATGTATTGACTGAGGTGGATGAGACCAACAGTAAGTTTGTTTCTGTTAATCCTCAAGTTTTTTTCCATTTATGAACCACGTGAGTGGTTGGTTGACACTGGAGCTAATGTGCATGTATGTGCTGACAAGTCCATGTTTGTCTCTTACCAGCCTGTTGATCGTAGATTTGTGGTGATGTTCAATGGGAATGTTGCAAATGTGCTTGGAATTGGACGTATCGACTTGAAGTTACCTTCAGGACGAGTTCTACCACTGCACATGACGCATCATGTGTCTGTTGTTCGTCGTAATATTATTAGTGATCCGTGTTTAGTAGTTGAGGGTTATGAAATAACATTTAAATGTAACAAAGTTGTGATTACTCTTTCTGGTACTTTTATTGCCAATGGGTACTTGTCTTGTGGTGCTTTTTTAATTCATGTTGAACCTGCTTTTTATAATGGCAATGTTGTTTCTGTTAAAGATGTGTCTTCTCCTGTTGTTTATTCCAGTGAATCTGGTGATGTTTGACATAAACGTTTAGGACATGTGAATTATCAATGTTTGAAAAGAATGATGAATTTAAATATGATTCCTAAGTATGTTATTGAGAATAAAAAATGTCAAGTGTGTGTACAAACTAAATAACTGAAAAACAGTTTCATTCTGTGACTAGAAATACTAGTATTTTCGATTTAGTACACACTGATACTTGTGAATTTAATGACATGTTAACTAAGGATAAAAAGAAATATTTTATCACTTTCATTGATGATAGTTCAAAGTATTGTTATGTTTATCTTTTGAAAAGTAAAGATAAAACGTTATCTAAGTTTCTTATTTTTAAGATTGAAGAAGAGACACAAACTGAAAAGAAACTTAAGAGGTTGAGATCCGATAGAGGTGGTGAATATACATACAACCTGTTCGAACAAGTGTGTCAGGATTCTGGCACATGAGGTGACGTCGCCGTATTCTCCACAATCTAACGGAATTGTTGAACGAAAAAATAGAACATTATCTGATATAATTAATGCATTATTGGAGAGTTCAAGATTACCCAAGTATATGTGGGAAGAAGCTTCGAATACAGCTTGTCATATTCTGAATAAAGTTCCTCAAAAACATAAAAAAGATAGTCCATTCAAACTCTGGTGTGGTCGAAAACCTAACCTTAAATATCTTAGAGTTTGAGATTGTCTTGCAAAAGTGTTAATCGTTGAACATAAGAGTAAAAATCTTGGTCCCAAGACTGTAGATGCATTTTTTATCGGATATGTGATCAATAGCTATGCGTACAAATTTTTGGTAATCAAGTCCGAGATATCTGGCATAGATGTTAACACAATTGTTGGATTTTGTGATGCCACATTTTTTGAGGATGTATTTCCTATGAATCTGGAGTTTCTCAACAAGTTTCTCCTTCAGTTGATCCCTCTACGTCTGGTTCTATCATGACAAATGTGGAAATGATGACAAATGTGGGGGCAGATTTGTCCATTGCTGATTTTGAGACTTCTCAAGCTCATGTTGAAATTAAACCAAGGAAAGGCAAACGTTCTCAATTTCCAAGCATTTGGGAAGTGATTTTATCACATACCACATCGAGGGTGGTCATAACACTTTCAAGGATACTATGACTTCATCTGAAGCAAAGCATTGGAAAGATGCAGTTAAGGTCAAAATGGACTCTATTGTCTCTAATGGGACATGGGAGTTGGTAAATCTTCGTCCAAGTTGTTCAACGATCGGTTGTAAATGGATATTTAAAAAGAAATTAAAATCAGATGGTTTTATCGATAAGTATAAAGCCATATTAGTTGTCAAGGGGTTTAAACAAAAGGAATGAATAGACTATTTCGATACTTATTCTCCAGTGTCTCCTATGACTACTATCTGAGTGCTCTTAACATTGGCGTCTGTATATGATTTTACGATTCATCAAATGGATGTAAAAACTGTTTTTCTTCATGGTGATCTTGAAGAAGAATTTATATGGACCAACCTGAAAGATTTGTAGTTTCTGGAAACGAGAACAAAGTTTGTAAACTTGTTAAGTCTCTTTATGGACTTAAACAAACCTCACAAGCTTGACATGAGAAATTTGACAAAATTATACTATCATTTGGATTCCAGGCTATTGATTCTGACAAATGTGCCTATTGCAAAGTTCAAGGTAATGCATGTATTGCATTGTGTTTATATGTTGATGACATTTTTACTGTTTGGCTATAATCTGAATATAATACATGAAACTAAATCATTCTTGTGTACTAAGTTTGAGATGAAAGATATGAGTGTTGCAAATGTGATCTTGGGTATCAAACTGACTAGGTCAGTTGATGATATTTCCATATCTCAATCTCACTATGTTGAGAAGATTCTTGAGAGATTTGGCTATACGAATTGTAGATCTATGAAAACCCCATATGATTCATCAAAACTTTTGTACAAGAACAAGAGTGGTGTTCCAGTTTCACAACTGAGATATTCTCAGATTATAGGTAGCTTGATGTATCTTCCAAATTGCACACGACCAGATATTTCATTCTCGGTGAGAAAACTTAGTAGATACACAAGTTGTCATGATCGTACTCATTGGGAGGCTTTGGATAGAGTACTTGAACGGTACTTATACCCTTGGGCTGCATTATGGGAAATTCTCAGTTGTACTAGAAGGGTACAGTGATGCAAGCTGGATAACCAAAAACTCTGGGAGTAACAATATTACATGGTATGTTTTTACTCTGGGTGGAGGCGCGGTCTCCAGGAGGTCTACAAAATAGATCATATTGTCTCAATCTACTTTTGAGGCTGAACTTTGTGCTTTGGATACAAGTTGAATGGAAGCTGAATGGTTGAAAGGACTCCTTTCTGAATTGCCAATGACTAGCAAACCAGTTCCTGCAATATCTGTGCATTGTGATAGTATGACCACTATTGCAAAGCTAAGAAGCTCAAAGTATAACCACAAACAAATGAGACACATCCAAGTCAGACTGAAGTCTGTAAGGGAATTAATTTCGGAAAGGGTGATAGTTGTTGATTTTGTTGGTACCAAAGACAATACAACTGATCCTTTCAAAGGACTTCATCTAGCTCAAGTTCTGAAATCCAAGTTGGGGATGAGACTGAGACCCATTTCATGACTTATCTAAAATGACAACCCAACCAATCAGAGTGGAGATCCCACGAAGTTGGTTCAATGTGGTAATAACAAGTTCTTGAGTGAGTCAAGTGCAAGTCATTGGTGATACATTGTAGGTCATACATTGTCAATACCCCAAAGAATGGATATGTTGCTGAAACTGCAAGTTTAGTTAGAGTGTAGACTCTGAATGGGTTCAAGTCTTTGAGACAAGATGTTAGCAGTGCATCTTTGGAGAAGTCTAACTATGTGAATTCAATTGTGTGACCGCAATTAGAGGAATGTGGGTCATTCCTTGAAAGCATTCATAAAATAAGATACGAATGCATGGTCGTAAAGCATAAACCATGTAGATTGCAGCATAACCTGCTTAGTGTTGTTCTCAATGGACATCTCCACACAGAAGGTTCAAGTTCAAGATTTCGTTTCACTTAGTTCCCGTGGGGGTAAAGTTGAAGGACTCAGGTCGTGGTTCAAACCAGAAATGTACCATTACTGAAAGCACTAGGCTGCAATGTTTGGTCGCTCGATCAACAATGGATTTGTGGGGGATTGTTGGATTATTGAGTTTGGGCTAGGCCCATGAATAACTCAATTGAAGAAATCCAATGTTGAGATAAAGATGAGAACTATTGCCCCATGTGCTCACCTCACTTTTAGTCTCACATTAGTGAAACTAACAAGTTGAAGGATGTTGATAAACATCCTATTCACTTGACCCTTTGTAGGTGGAAAGAGATGAGGAGAGAATTCTCCACACGCGCGCTCCTGCCCGTCCCGTATGGTCCGGTCCGGGGCGTGGCGTGGCTAGGCAGCGGGGTTTTGGAGGAAATTAGAGGTTTTAGCCTCAGGGTGATGGGTGTATTTTATTTTTTGACCTCATGTTAATTGTTTTTTGCAATTAAGTCCTTGACGGTTACAAAATTAAATACATATATACATCACAGTCGGTTCTCTCCTGTACATACACGTTTTATTCTCATCCTCTCTCTATGAAAACCGTCCATCTCCGGCGATTTTAGGTCTCCGAATCCAGAGTTCTTCTGCGACCGATTCTTGCGAGGTCCCGCGCTGTTTTCTTGGTCCGTCGACTCCGGTGTGTGCCTAATCGACGGTGAGACTGTTCTATCCTGGGAGAAAACCAGCAGACCTTCAAACGCACCGGTACGTGGGTCGATATTTTCTCTGAGGCAAGTCCCCTTCTGACGACTCGGTCTTTAAGGTCGTCTCTGATCACTGTTCATTTTTTTATTATTTTCCTATGCATGTTTTTGTACGTTGACTTTATCTGGATCCTAATGGAATATTTATTCGACATATATAACTCGTTGTATTACATGAATATATTTGTAATTGTATCAATACAAAGATATCGTAAATATTCATCTTCAAAAAAAACTAAAAAAACTCATCTTTTGAGCTTTTGAGTTTTTTTGGAAAACTCTCATCTTTGTGGGAAGTGTTTGGATGCAGGAGAAAGAAAAATCAATTTCTATTAGAAATTTGATCAGTTTTTCGTCATCCAAAACATATTTGCGGATGCGTCTTTCGAAATTATTTGTAAATGTAAATTGTATTTCCTGTTTACATTATTTCTTAGCTATATCTTTTGTTTTTGTTATTGCTGGTTACATTTGTTAACGTGTGATCTTCTAAAAGATTGGCTAGGAATGGTTCGAATCGTGCTAGCAAATCGACAACCTATATATGTGTGCATATAAACCTGTTGATGGTGAGATACGATATGCAAAAATCATTTACAGAAAAAAGATAATATTGGTCATTGATTAGTAGCTCAGGTGCATAACTGGGATGGTGAATTGAACGAGAAAAACAAGATGTGTCGTCATTGTTGAGGTGAATCTAGTCAGCGGTTCAGGAAGGTTTTAAATGTAGCTATTTATTTTAAAAGAAATAGAGTAGACGGAATCTGTTAAGTATTTTGTTAACACCATCAATCACAGGTGCAGAACATGTCGCTATTTGAAAATTGTACGTTTTAGATCTACACCGTTTGCAGCCAAATTTGACGAAATAAATTATGCTTATGGTCATTTGTATATATACCTTCATAGTACGAATCAGTTGATACGTCTGCTTAAATTAATGAACATTAGTTTAAATCACGTCACTAAGCATTTGTATATTTCAGATACAGGTAATCATAGTCTAATTAACGTGCATGTTCCATATATATCTTTCTCTTTCAACCTCTCTCTCTCTCTCTCCCTCTCAACCAGGCAGCGTTGCAAAAAAAGTTCATCTGTAATAATATTAAGTAGCTAGTTTGGTATATAGTTAGATCCTGGGGATATATAATGTATAACAAAGAAAAAGAACCTTGACATTATTCAATTGAGATGTTTTGTCTGCCTAATTAATTGATACGGTTAATAAGCCATAAAAATCAAGAATAACTGAGGAGCACAACACCTGCTTTTGGTGCCATTCTCATAAAGGTACAGGTATGCCGAAAAGATAGGCAAGGAATTGTGAGAAACAATTGGCGTTGAGTCAAGCATGGTAGGCCTTTAAGTTGGCATTACCAACCAAAAACTCGATGGGCATAAAGTTTCTGTTTAGTCGGTCATTTTAAGTTTGCTCTCCTAGCATCCTATCGCTAAAATGATCTAGAGGTATGTCAAAAGGTTAGAATTCTAGGTGATCAAAAATTCCGAAGAAATCGTTCCTAGGAAAATCTAAAGAATAAAACCGATAACATATATCTTATTTTATAGGGTTATTTGCTTGGGTGTCACCAAGAAACAACTAAATTGACTTTATGCCACCTGATTTTGACTATTTGGCCTAATGTCATAAAAAATCAAACTATTTAACTTAATGCCATAAGAAAATAAAATATTTACCTTTATGTCATTCTGTCGGTAAACCGTTAACTTTTCTGTTAACGTCCATTAAGTATATTAATATTTAATGGAAATTTTGCAGATTCACCCTAAATAAACCAAAAATTCATAAAATTCATTATATGTGTTGTAAAATTACAAAACATTATTCAAAAAAATTATCTATTCACCCCTAACACCCTTTACCATTATATGTGTTGTAAAAATTATAAAAATATTATTTATTTTTAATATTTTAGTACAAGATTCTGATAATTGATAATAAAAAAATTATACAAAAAAAATAATATTTTTGGAAAAACACATTTTATATAAAAAATGAATTTTTATTAGACAAATGATTTTTTTAATAAAAAATATTTATTTATTTTGTATTTTTAAAATTAAAAAATTATCGAATTTCATTAATTTAGTAATCGAGTCATTAAGTTTAGTGAGAGAAAAGAAGAAATGAAAGTTGAAAGATAGAGATGAGAGAGTGTATAGATAATTTTTTGGAATAATGTTTTGTAATTTTTACAAGACATATAATGAATTTTATGAATTTTTGGTTGCCCGAGTGAGTGCAAGCTGGAGCTGCCATGGATTCTTTCCCAAGCTTTATTCAGGGTGAATCTGCAAAAATTCCATTAAATATTAATATACTTAAAAGACGTTAACAGAAAAGTTAACGGCGACGGAATGACATAAAGGTAAATATTTAATTTTCTTATGACATTAAGATAAATAGTTTGATTTTTCTATGACATTAGGCTAAATAGTCAAAACCAGGTGGCATGAAGTCAATTTAGTTGTTTCTTGGTGGCACCCAAGCAAATAATCCTATTTTATAAAATTGAAAATATTAGAGAATAATTCCACATGTGAGGATTTGTTGTCATTTCTTTTAGGTTATAAATTCTTGGATTCATAATTCATTCTCTCATCACAAATTAATGTGGAATTATATACCACACTTCAATATAATAAGATAGATCTAGTTTTGCCAATAACTTCAAAAGACGTTATTACTTATTAGGGACATAAATTTAATTTTTTTTAAATCAATAATCAATCATCTTGAGCATGTTCTTCCATCCCACAGTACCGCAAATCACCCGTGGTGTCGTTATTAATTGACGCGGGGTGCGAGAGCAGATTAATGAGTTCTTGGTGATAGAAAAGAATAAATAGCAAGAAGATAACATATTATATTTTATTTATATAAATCAAATACTGCTATTCATCGCCGAAAATACTTAAATCGTCCGTACAGATTATCATAATTGTCATTCTCTCATTTCTACTGCTATAACGCGACATTTTACACTCATATCACACATATGTCTTCATCTTCATCTTATAATCATAAAAAATAATGTTTTGGAGGTCAGTAATAAGCCAACGAATGCCCTGGTGTACTCGAATCTGGTAAAATATCCAACATCTTTTTAATAAAAAAATAAAAAAATAACGGGCGTTCGCCAGATCCGCCCCTCCCATGGGGGCGGCGTCTGTCTAAGACGCCTCCCCCATTGTGGGGCGTTTTACCCAGACGCCCTGCCCATAGGAGGGGCAGTTCCGTCGGACGTCCGCAATTTTTTATATTTTTATATTTTTTATTAAAAAGATAATTGATTATAAATTTAGATAATTGTTAAATTAATTAATTAATAAGTTAATAATTACTATATTCGGATGACCGATACTCATTCGGTACACCGAATAAAGATTTCCAGAGAAATGTTGAAGCTACTGAGGATAAATATTCGGATGACCGGGTAGAGATCGGTAAACCGACCCAATGATTCCAGGAAGATCGAAAACTTACTGTCTTTACGATCACGATGGACCGATGGAAACTCGGCAATCCGCATGGAACATGTTCGGTAGACCGAGATGCAAACAGAACATGTTCGGTAGATTCAGTTTCCAGATCCAACAACCTGAGCGAGACCCCCGAACGACCTGTCGAGGTGGTATTTGTAAGTCGGGATGTTTTACCGCTGGGGGATCTTGGATGTTAAAAATTGTTGGATCTGTAATTTTTTTGAATCTTTATCACTTGCAGAAAAACTCATTGTAATCTGACCCGTTACCACCGAATACTTGCAAAGGAACTTCAAATAATTTGAGATAACACACCGTATAATTTTAAGTTTTTTTTATTTTTTTAGGATGAGGCGTCTTAACCAGCCCCCCCCCCCCCTGGGTGAGGCGTCTTAGACAGACGCCTCCGCCATGGGGGAGGCGTCTGGCTAAAACGCCCCCCCTGGGGGTAGCGTTTGGTTAAGACGCCCCCGCTAAAGGGTGGCATCTGGCTAAGACGCCCCCGCCAAAGGGGAGGCGTCTGGCTAAAACGCCCGACTTAAAATATTTTTTGCTGGGCTTATTTTACCGAAGTCAGGTGCTTCACCAGACATTTTCGTGATGTTTGTACTGGGAAAATGATGAAAACGTAGGTAGAAACCTTATTTTAAGAGACGGGACGAAATATGTATTAAACGAATTGTTAAGGGCAAAAAGATAATTATTAGGACGATTTAAGTAACTTTTCGACGATAATTATTAGATAACTCATAAAATATCAAAGATGCAATCTCTGACTTCGCCTGTGAGTCTAAAAAAAACTAAGCTTCAACGAGGGAAAATGCGCCCACTCCTGATAAAAATTATCGTTTTTGCAGATCTACTACTGAAGAACCCAATGTTTGATTTGGGGTGTTCAGAGCACATGGGGACGTCCATGTTTGACTTGTTGGGATGCATCTTTATTATGGACTAATACATTATTTTTTGACAAGGACTAATAAATTATTAGGATGGATCCGTTTAGTAGTTTTAATGGTCTCCGATATCCACACTCCGCGTTAGTATAGCAAATTAAGTTTTAACACTTTATGGTATCTCCCATCACGGCAAATTTACTTTGCCGTTCCACTTCTAGATGACACTAACGTTCATCCAAAACAAATCAACTATGAGTTGCATTACTCGACAACTGGTTTCGAGATAAAGAACTCGACGACACATAAGACTTTGTCCGATTCTGGATATTCTTCGTATAAGATCGATAATATCCATCTGATGGGATTTGTGGCGTGCATTTTGGAAAGTCTTCTTCCTTAATTTCTCAAGTTGTCAGTTTGAGATGCTTTGTATTCTCAGATTGTATGTTGTTTCTTACAACTTCATTGAATAATATAATATAGTCACATCACAGGAGTAAAGATGTCATTTAAATCTGTCCATTATATGCCAAAAACTCATGATCATATTGAGAATACTACGTACACCAGAGGGTCTATACATAGGTCACTGACTGCTGTTTATCGTCGATAAACTACTTAAATCGTCAGTGCGAATTACCATTTTGTCATTTCTACTTATATAACTTTTCATTTTACTCTCCTAACACTACTCTCTCTTCATATTACTCTCATATTCATCAGAAAGAATGTCTCGGATGCCAGGAAAAGAGTCAGCGAACATCCCGGACTACTCGAATATGATAAAATGCCTTATTTAGTTTTTTTAATTTAAAAAAAAATTTAGGTCGAGCGGCTCCTTCGAACGCCCGCTCGTAGGGGGCGGTGTCTCCGGTAGACGCCTCTGTTTTGTTTTGTTTTTGTTTTTTTGAAATTTATTTAAATTGATTATAAATTTAGATAATTGTTAAATAAATTGATTATTAAGTTTATAATTCCTATATTTGGATGATTGATACCCATTCGGTACACCGAATAGATATTTCCAGAGAAATGTCAAAGCTAGTGAGGATAAATATTCGGATGACCAGGTAGAGATCGGTAAACCGACCCAAGACTTCTAGGAAGATCAAAAACTTATTGTCTCTATGATCACGGTGCACCGATGGAAACTCGGTCATCTGCATGGAACATGTTCGGCAGACCGAGAAGCAAACTGTCGATCGTTCGACACCTCACCACCTCACCAGATCTTGCGCCCGTGGTTAATTATACGGGTTGGATTACAACGAGTTTTTGCAAGTGATGAAGATTCAAAAATTTCCAGATCCAAAAATTTCAAAATCTAAAAAAAAATCGAGCGAGACCCCCGAACGACCTGTCGATGTGGTATTTGTAAGTCAGGAAGGTTTACCACCGGGAAAATTGAATCTTGAAATTGTTGGATCTGGAAAATTTTGAAGTTTAATCACTTGTAAAAAACTCATTGTAATCCGACCCGTTACCACCGAAATCCTGCACGAAACCTCAAATGATTTGAGATAACACACCATATCATTTTTAAGTTTTTTTTATTTTTTATTTGGACGGGCGTCTTAGCTACACCCCCATGGGGTAGGCGTCTGGGTAAAACGCCCGCCCCTTGGGGGAGGCGTGTAGCCCGATTTTTTTTGCTCGGCTTATTTTCACCGAATTCAGGCGTTTCGCCAGACATTTTCGTGGTGTTTGTACCAGAAAAATGAGGAAAACGTAGGTAGAAACCTTATTTTAAGAGACAGGAGGAAATAAGTATTAAATGAATCGTGAAGGGTAAAATGATAATTTTTAGGGCGATTTAAGTAGTTTTCCGGCGATGAATAGTAGTTCCCTAATATTATTAAGTAATGAACGCAATTTTTACGGTGATGACATGCCATTTGTCATTATAATTTATTAGTACTGCAACAAAACATATATATATATATATATATAAATTATTTAGTGAGTTTAGAGTTTAATTTTTTGTTTTAAGCTCCTACCATATTCACCACACATCTGAAATTGTAATGTAGATTATAAGAAAAATGGTTATGATAATTAAATGTGAGATTAACCGTAAATGAGATCTAATTGTAAAATTGTAGGAGACTTAAACTAAATAAGATGAGCTGAGTTCACTAGAACTTAGTCCTATATATATAATATGACTATATGAAATATGAGTGTGTATGATTCACGAAATAATCTAACTGTTTGACGTCACGACACCTTCTCTCTAATACCTTTTATTTATTGTGCAATAATAATAGTATGGGGAATGTTCATGTTCCATGTGATCAGAGCAGGGTGACGTATAGATCGAACCTTTTATTATTTGTTTCACTTAGACTTCTACGAAGATAAACAACAACGAATTATGGGCTTTACCGGGACAGCTATTACTCGTAAAGAACTTTGTAATTATAGAGGATAAATATTAGGGTTGTTATCCAAAGTACGTGTCTATAATATTATAGGTTACTTAAACCTTAGTAACGAGCACCGAAGCACATAGTATGAACGTTTTAAGAGCACTCCTGCCTTTCGACGATTTATTACTCATGTCAAATGGTGTCATACTGACCAATCTGATCTCCAATAACAGTTATCCTCTGACCCAAGAGTCAGAAAGAGATAACAACTTAATTATATATGTAAAAAAAATTTGAAGTATGAAACACGCATTTGTTGCAGTAACCTGAAATTCAAAAGTCATCCTTTATAGTTTATACTATGCTAAATTTGTTTCACATCTCTTATTACTCGTAACTCATAAGATGGTAAAATTTTCTCTTTTGCCTTTATCTTTGTCACTTTAAGACATGATATTTCTTTATCAAACCCCTTGATTGATTACAATAACTTCTTGTTCTATATAGCAACTGCAAATGAAACGCATTTGGCATCTTTACACGTATTAATTGTAATGTTAAATTGTCTTTTGTAATACCCCAAAGTGTTTAGTCCTAGATCATTTAATATGAAAATGTTGATGTGAGATATAATGACATGAGTCCATCACTACACCACTCAACTCGTTTAAGTTTTTGCGTCAAATTCAAGGATGTGTCGTGGCTCAGACGACTAGTGGGTGACAGATCAAATTTGGGTTCCAGAACGGAAAGTCACAAAGCTACTTTTTAAGATGGTAAAGGCAATGGCAAAAGTTCAATAAACATAGTTTGGTTCTACCCGAACTAACATGGCTGGAATGCTAAAATCTTTACTTTAAAAGTTCAAGATACTACAAAGTCTATAATGTCAACAACTGGGTTTAAATTAGGATACTAACAGGATAAATATTCACTTCACCAGAAAATTAAATTAGTAAAATATGCTACAAAATGTTATCTGCATATGTTAGGTGTTGACCAAATTAAAACGAGTCAATACCTTTATTATAAAAAATGGTAAGAAATCAGATCATTGACAGGTGGATAATATATATTTTGGAAAACTCTTTCGACAAGGTGTTGGATGAATAATACATTTGTAAACATACACATGTAAATTAAGTATGTATTAGGTTGCTACTTCTGTATGCAATGTTGAATATGACGTTGATATACGGACATTGAGTTAATAATCTTTTCCACAGTTACATAATTTTTCAGCGATGCAAAGGCCAAGACGGCCAAATATAACTAAAGAAAAACGTACTGTAATTAGAACTTATTTTGTGACCACTCAAGATGTTAGAAAAATGTTGCCATAAACAATTTCAAAGGTACACATTACACCAAATCGCGTAAGATTTATGCGATGAAGAGAAGAAGCCCACATTATTATGATAGGAGTCAAGAAATGAATTTTCAAAAGTTGTAGAGCCATTTAGGTCATCCATAGGCCTCAAAAAGCAGGACAGCAAACAACCATTGACTTTGAGGTATGTTGTCTTTGCTAAATGCTAATTAATCTGTATTAGTCTTATCGTTTGTTTTCGCAAGTCTGACTAACAGTGTTTGTAATGTGCTCGTTGGAAATGTTGTTAGATCACTGATTGAAGAGATATTTTTAGAAATTTGTTTGAAAGCTCGAAGCTGCATTTGTCATATTTTTTTAGACTTCCATTTTTAATTGAAAAAAAAAGCTTGGCAGAAATGTACAAAAAATGACTTAGAAAAAGTTTGTTCCTTCCAAATGAAGTGGTTGTGCTATCTTTATCTCGACTCTAAAGTCACATTTTGCGTGAAAATAAGCTAGATTCACGATGAAGGTTCGCGTATCTAACTATACATAGTCCATGGAAATGAGATATTTACAGTTTTACAATAATTATTGCTACTTGATTATTTTGATTTACCAAAAATACCTTATTTTTTTATATACCAGCAAATTACCTTTCAATTATATTATTTTTCAAATGCTTTCTTTTCGTCATGCAGTTTTTTTCTTTTTTCGAATTACGGACTAAATATAGGAGGCTTTAAAAAAATTCGTGCTCTAAGTGACTGGTGGTGTAAGGAATTAAATCCAATAATGGCGTGATTTGACTGTTATTAAAGTATTGCTTAAAATGAGGGTAATGACATTTTTTGCTAAAATATTAAAAGGTAAACCTTTTAAACTGAAAAAAAAACAAATCCATTTCCAACTCAAAAGGTTTATAAAATATATTGGAACTGCAATTCCTCCGTGTGATAGTTTCCTTGAGATTTATTGAAAGCTGCGATTGTAGACTTATAAGTTATAACCTTCGAACGATATATCAGGTAATCAACTCGTCGATGCTTTAATAGGGGACCTATTACATGAACTATATACAAAAATATCCTACACGTTACGTTAAATTTTCCTTTTTGCGTACACGATTGTAATTATAAGTTTATAACTCATAAGATCAGATCTGATTACATGCATGGTTCTTGAGGTGATACTCAATTAGCCTAATATATATGTATGTATTGTCATAACCAACGTCAACAATCATGTAATCGTCTTCTTTGCCTTCTTCCCTAGGTTGGAAGGCAAGGCTCCTCTCATTGCCACCACCCAACTCACCACCAACTTCAATGTGTACTTCTCATTAACTAATCAACACTTATAACACAAACCTACAAGCTAGGAAGGGAATGCAAATGGTCCAACAGACATCTCCAGATAACAAATTACATACTAATTAGTTTGGAAATATATATACACCAAGCTATCCAAAGCCAACCCAAGGCGTGTGGTTTTAATTGTTGTGATGGAGGAGAAGTATGAGAGTTTGAAGGAGTTGGGGTCTGGCTCTTTTGGGGTGGCAAGGCTTGTGAGGGACAATAACACCAAGGAGCTCTTTGCTGTTAAGTTCATCGAGAGAGGGAAGAAGGCAATCATATATAGTTCCAACTTTCTTGTTGTTTTAATCTCATTCTTGGTTTAATTACCTTCTTTGGCCTTGTTGGTTTTAGTTTGTGTTGCTAATTAATTTGTCAATTTGTTTGGATAAGATGATGATGCAAGCTAATTATTAGTTTATTTGCATGTGTTTGTTAGATTGATGAAAACGTGCAGAGGGAGATCATAAACCACAGGTCTCTAAGGCATCCTAACATTGTAAGGTTTAAGGAGGTAAGTTTAGCGATTAATTAAACAACGCCATGTTCATGAGCTTACGTACGAAATATATAGAAGTTAACTGGATATCTAGAGATTTAACATTACTTACAAGAACTACACCAATAATGACAAGTTATCATGTAAAAATTTACCTTAATGAATAATTGGTCTTGGAATCTCTATTAACTTTCACCTTACAACAAATAACAAAATTTCATATGTTATATTATACCCATATTGTTTAGTCTCATCATTTATTTCATAATCTGTTCCAAATCTTATAGGTATTGTTGACACCAACACATCTGGCCATCGTAATGGAATATGCAGCAGAAGGGGAGCTCTTTGCGAGAATAAAAACTGGTGGAAGATTTAGTGAGGATGAGGTCATTCATTATTTTATTAAACTATGATCCTGATTATATGAATGTAATTTCAATGACGTCACTATTTAATTTTTTATTTTTTATGACGTGTTGTCAAATAAATATCATTTTAAAAGTCATGGTGGCCCAACCATTACAGGCAAGGTACTTCTTTCAGCAGCTAATTTCTGGTGTGAGCTGCTGTCATTCAAAGGTTAATGTTTATTATTCAGAACATCTGATTATTTTCTATTTCTAATTGCATACTTTTTTCCGTTGATTTTTAATAAGACCATGTTCAGATGGTGGTTAACGACAGAAGACATTTTGTCATTTGTCTAAAGTTAATGTATGGTAGGTGTCAGGATCCTAGAACAAAGGTGTGTGTACACACACCAAAAAAAACAGTAATAATTTTTTTGGTTCTTAATATGAATTTTTTTATATTCTAGTTTGGATATAAAATGTACAAATTCTGCAAACTTAGCACGGTGTTGTTATTGAAATATAATTTCTATAATTCCAACAAAAGATTTTGGTTCTACAGTTCTATCTCAGGAGGTGTGCCACAGAGACCTCAAGTTGGAGAATAATCTTTTGGATGGAATCTCTACACCACGCCTTAAAATTTGTGACTTTGTTTTTTCAAAGGTGAAAACCTTCAAAATTTACCATTTTTGGTTCAACTTTAATTAACCAAAAACATAGTAATTTGTAATTAATTAGTAAAAACATTCTGATTTTTTTCTCTTTTGGTTGTAGTCTGGATTGTTACATTCACAGCCCAAATCAACAGTAGGAACCCCAGCATACATCGCGCCGGAGGTTCTGTCTCAGAAGGAGTACAATGGGAAGGTACATAATATACACACATATCTGCTTTAATCGTACTAACTAAACAAATTGAATCCATTGATTGAATTTTTCTTGTGTTCAGATTGCTGATGTTTGGTCGTGTGGAGTGACATTGTATGTGATGTTGGTTGGTGCATATCCATTTGAAGATCCTGATGACCCCAAGAACTTCAGAAAAACTATCAATGTTTGTTCCTTTCTCATTATGAATCTATCCAATTTGCCTTTTCGTCGAATAATTTGTCGCTTAAAATTATAACTACCACTTAAACTGAAAATTCCTATAATTGTGCTAGTAGACCATGCTCAAGCAATGGTTTGTACAAAAATACTAACAGAAATCCAAACTAATGGCAGCGCATACTCAGCGATCCAACACTCAATGCCCGATTACATTCGAGTTTCAAAGCCTTGCAGACAACTACTCTCTTGCATATTTGTTTCCAACCCCTCAAAGGTATACACACACACACACACACATATATATATAAGAACTTCAATAGTCATTACTGGCTCGATGTCGACTAATGATCGTGATTTCAATTTTTTTCTTTCAATATATATTGTAGAGGATCACAATTCCAGAGATTAAAAAACATCCTTGGCTCCTAAAGAACTTCCCCAAAGAGCTCGTGAGCCAAAGAGAAACAAGCAACAAGGTTAGTGATGAGGACCAATCATATCAAAGCGTCGGGGAGGTGATGAAAATCATCCAAGAGGCACGAACTCCAGATAGAGGTCTGAAGAATGCGATTTGCGAATCGATGTCGGACTTAAAAGACGTGGAGGACGTTGATGAAGATGGTATTATTGATGGAGATGTTGAAGATGATGTTGAGAGTAGTGTGTGATTATTTACCACCTGTGTGAGGTATAACCGTATAAGTTGTGTAATGGTAATGGTAATGGTAATGGTAATGATACTTGTGTTTGCTTCAAACATTGCTTCTGTTCCCTGCTTGCTTGTCTACCGTTGTAGAGGTTTAGATGTGTTTGAGGGTGTTTTATGTGTAATTTTGAACTATGAGATTTGTTTAATGCATGTTAATGGAGCAGCTTGATAATTAGAGAAAAGGCAATAAGATTGAAACATGAGTAAAAATACAAAGAAATAAAGGGGAAAAAACTTTTGAATCTTCAATCTTCACTTAAGAAAAGGTTTTGTTTCATTGTCTTTATAGTCCTGCTAAACTAGATGATGGTTTTTTTGGGGTCGATTTACCTCATTTTTTCTTTTCTTGAAAGCACCTTTCTAAACAAAGGAAATACAATTTTTTTTCTTATGTCTAATAAAATGAGAATTTTTTTCTCTCCACACACTCCATTTGTTATGTCCCTAACCGAGATTAGGAAGCTAATGGAGATTAGAGGAGGATTAGGGCTTGCTTTGCATGGGAAGTTGGGTTTGCATGGGGAAGAGGCGGGCTACAGTGGCCTGAGGTGAGTAGGGTGATGGTGAGGTTGGCGGGCACTGTAGCAGACGGGGTTATAAAACATAGTTTCTTCTTCTTCTTCTTTTCTTCTCCATTCCCTCATTTCTTCCTTCCTTTCCTTGCTGGTGCGCGTGTTGGTGGAGCAGCTGCGGAGGCGTCGAGAGAGGAAGGTGCTCGTGCGGGAGAGGCGCGGCGCGTGATCGAGGACACGGAGGCGTGAGCGTTGCTCCGGCGTTTCTCCGGCTTCGTGAGAGGTATGTCAACTTGATAGTGTGATTTATTGTGTTGTTAACCCTTGTGAAGGGTTGTGTTGGTCGGACGGGGAGGTCGGAGGCCTCCTCGATGATGTTTTCCGTGGAAAACCTCGGCTGGCGCGAGGTTGAAGACGACCAACGGTCGACCGGTTCCTTCGGGCGGTCGACCGAATGTAGTGTTTTTGCCCGACTTTAACCTTCACCGGTCGAACGATGCCTTGTGGCGGTCGACCGGTAGTGCATATTGCTGGTGAGTTGGGACGTTCTGCCTGTTTTCGGTCGACCGGTTCCTTGGGTCGTTCGACCGGAACTTAAGTGTACTGGATTATATTGCATGTTTGTTCGACCGATTGTATATTGCGTTCGACCGATTGTATATTGCGTTCGACCGATTGTATGTTGTTTGACCGTTGGAGGTTTGCGTTCAACCGATTATATGACTTAGAATAATAGGTTGACCCTGTCTGTTTTCGGTCGACCGAGACCCCTGAGTCGGTCGACCGATAGAATTGAATTTAATGTTGACCAGACTCTGGATTTTGACCTCGTTCGGTCGACCGGTTTTAGACCCTTGTTCGACCGTTGGGGGTTCTGTTTTGAGCGCAGCGGTAGACCGTTTTAGGAGTACGGTCGACCGATTCCTTTCTGGAACCGGTCGACCGAATCACCTCTTCCGGTCGACCGTTTGGGCCCAGGACAGAATTCCTGGTTCCCTTTTTGAATGCCAACTTTGTCCACCGAAACCCGTGTCCTCGCCTTGTGCGTGAGCCGGGAGGTGACGGTGGGCGCGTGATGCGTGCCTGCCCAGGGACCGCCGTTGGGAAGAGTGTGGGCGTTCGGGACGCGTCGCCTCCGTGTATGGACCGTGACTTGAGATGGATTGATGGGGCACTTTGTAGTATAGCAGGCCTGAGGGATCGCGGATCCTAGTGTTGTTGTTGTGCGGGCACGCAACTGGCGTTGGGTGAGGTGACTACCGGCCCACGGGCTACGGAGGTCGCTGCCCTGCTTTTATAGCGGCGCGGTTGGTGTTTGCGGCTTGAGGAGCCTGATGACCTGGCAGACTTCGGTCTGGATCTGTCCGATGCTGTGCCGGACTGTTGTGATGGACCACCGATGCTGTGCCGGTGATGCCGCCGAGGTTGTGCCGGCGATGATGATTGTTGGGCCGAGGCTGTGCCGGCTATGTGGTTTTCCTCGGCTGGGCACCTACCGAGATGTTGTTGTTATATCTTCCGGGCGACGGCCCCGTTGGTCCCTGTGGCTCCGACCACTGAGATTTGCAGATCTGTATTCTATCGGCATGCTCCCTGCCGAACCCTTGAGTAGTGTAGCTGCGTGTGGGGGGTGCGATGTCGCGTGCTGTAAGGCTGCATGTGCCTGCAGTAGGTCTCCTCGGGAGACTCGTTGTTGATTGTCGGACTGATGTCCTGTTTTACCCTTCGGGGAAACTGTTTTCCATTCTGTCGATGCCATGACATGCTATTAGTATGATAGGTTCATTTGTGTAATGCATGCATATAGGTGAGTTGGCATACGGGGTTTCCTTCTGGAAACTCAGGCATTGTTGTTATATATTTTCAGGACCGCAGTAGGTCCAGTTGGGTGGTGATCGGCGGGCACGCGCATTTTGGAGTCGGATCCTCTTCTCGGACCGCTGAGGTCGGCATGATTACGTTTTATCTTCTGTTGTCGTTTTGTTGTAATCATGTATTATTTGACAAACTCTGATGTAATTTTGGTGCACCGCTATTTGTTTATGAGAAGTAACAGTCCCGTCTTTGTTTGTTGAGTTCTTGTGTCTTGATTACAATTTTTAAATTTTCTGCTGTTTCGGGATGTTACACCATTGCTCTTAGAGCTAATAACGTTTAATATCTACCAAAAAATTAACCCTTGACCAGACTATTTCAGACCACAAAATAATTACGCTATCCGTTGGCAGTAAAATAAGAGAATCGACAAAACGAGAAATCAGTAAAATAAGAGAATCACAATTCCTGTAGTTTTCTCTTATCTTCCATAATATTCCCACCACATTTCTTATCCAGAAAAGTGAATTACTTGATATTGGTTAGTTTCTTCCGGAACCCATCCAAAAGAAGGCCCAACCCGGCCCAAGAACGCCACCCATTTTGCGTTATTTACGAACACACCACCTTTTGCAATCCTTCTTCTTCCTCCCTTCATTTTAGGGCACCAAAGCCAACCCAACCCAACCCAACCGACCCCCGGCGAGATGGACCACGACGAGCAACTGGAGCACGAGGTCTACGGCGGCGAGATCCCCGTCGACGGCGAGATGGAGTCCGACGATGCCGACATGGCCCCGACTCCTTCCGAGGACCCCTCCCACCTCGGCGCCAAACAGGTAAAGCACTCTCCCATACTCTCCACTCCAGTACTTTCCCATTCCTAGGAAAGGAGGCGATGAGATGGTGTTGCTGTTATGGTTTAGGATCTGGAGCAGATGAAGAAGAGGTTGAAGGAGATGGAGGAGGAGGCGAGCGCTCTTCGCGAGATGCAGGCCAAGGTCGAGAAGGAAATGGGGGTCGTTCCTGGTATGACGACGCCTGGTGTTTCCGTTTCTAGTGGTTGATTCGTTTCAGCTGGTTATGTCTTTGAGTTGGAGTTAGATGAGGTTGCTTTTGGGGGGATTTGTTTTTGCAAGTTTGTGGACTTCATATGATGATGATGTGATGTGGTGGGATTTTTATTTTTTATTGAAATGAGTTTTTAATTGTTGTTTGGAGTGCGAGTGTATTCTGTAACTTTCAGTAACATGGAGGTTGATATTGATTTTGTTTGGAGTATTCCTGCTTAAGCATTTGTTGTGGTTTTCGATGATAGTTTTGATTTCTACAATGCTTACATCTGGTTTTGATTGAAGGAGTGATGGTTTACAAGAGCAATGTCATGTGTTTATAGAATGTGCTTTTCTGATCTCCTAGGAGTATATAATTTGGCACATTTTTGTTATATTTGTCAATGTTTTGGTTTTGCTTAGGACTCTGCCACCTAATCGTTCAGTATATTGAAAATGTTCAAGACTCCTCGAGGCTTGATGAATATCCTTTTGTATGAAGTTTGCAGTTTTACTGGTATTGGAAAATGAAATCTTTATCGGTCTGTTGTTGCTTGATCGTTTTGCTTAGAAGAAAAAAAAGAGCTCAAACTTTTATGTTGTTCCTTGTTTTTTTTCCCTTTCTTTAACCAAATGATTTTATTTTATTTTTAATCCAATTCAAAGCTTGCTCATTTGTGCGGATTGCGGTGCATCAAGTCCATGTTAATTATTTTAACAAGGAACGTTTTAGGATGGACCATGTAGATTCATAATTTATCATTGTATATACCTGTTTTCCCAATAGATTGCTGTGGTGATTCCTAATGTGTTATGTGGAAGTGTTGCTATGATTACTGCTGATTGAAGTTCAAGGATTGACTTTTGGGTAGACAAACTACTGGTAGTAATATAGTTTGGTAATGTGAAGAAGTTTCGCTGCGATTACTGCAGACTGCTTCATTTTTGACACGCCACAATGAACTAATTGCAGGAGAAACAGTACTATGATTATATTTGGCTTTTGCATTTTATGATGGGATTATCAAAATACTTAGAATTGTTACAAATTTGAAGCTTTTGAAACATGTTTGCATTGTACTTATTTTTAACCCAACAGAACCATTTTATATCCCCTTTTAAATGAATCATTTATTGTGTTTCTTACTTTCTTATTAACCTAAGAAACATATTTATCTTTTAGTGCTTATTGTGCTCTTTTTAAGGTACATGTGTTATTTTACTTGTGCAAATTTGAAGATTAAAGTTTTATCTTGTATATCAGCTTCTTCTACATTACAATAATTTTGCTGTCTCAAAAAATATCTTTTTTGCAGATGGTTCTGATTCTTCTGCAACACAAGCTGAAAAGGAAGAAGCAGACTCTCGCTCAATCTATGTTGGAAATGTGAGTTTGTTAAATCTCAATTTCATACTGATTACACTAATAAAATGGAAAAAAATCTTCTGCCTGTTACTGGAAGTTGAGTTTGTTTACAATTTTACATGTATGTAGACGTGTGTGTTGTCCGTAGTATTCTGTCTATCTTTAGGATGTTTGTAAGTTTTCGTTTATTTTAACATGCATTTGTTCCTAGATTTATGTTTTGTTACTTTATAATCGCTTCATGGGATTTAGGCATAATGTACGCATCCTGCAGATTATGACATATTAAAATGAATTGGTTGTAGATAGATTAAGCAACAAGTTTGAAATGAACATAATTGCTTTTTGGGTAATACCTGGCAAAAGAGTCCTGAGTTGCCCTGTATCTAATAGGATGTAGTAATCTTTAACTTATGCATGTCAGCCTACGTGAGGATTTTTCTTGAAAAAAACTGTATTAGCAAAATAAGAACATGTAAAGGAGCATGTGAACATTTAGTACTCATTTTTGAGATTGTTTACTGCATGTAAATTTCCTGCTATCACAGCTGTGCGCTGTTAATTGATGTTCTTGCATTCAAATATCAGTACAGAAATCATTTTTGGCCTGCTGCTTCAAATTCTTCAATTTGATATGAAGTAGTGTTTTTAGGATGGATTGCAATACGACTCTTTACAATATCCTTTCAACCTTTCAAGTGAGAAATTATATGCCGCGAACTTCAAAAAACAAAGGATAACTTGCATTTGGCTGAAAGCCTGAGATTACTGTTTTTGTATTGTCATGCTGCATTGCATGCTTGAAAGCCGCTGAAGTATCTGAACCAGTGCCTTTATTTGCCATTTTTTTTTTTTTTGGGCCCGAAAGTTTATAGAGGCCGGGATTACCTCTGCCTGCATTTCATCAACAAGTATAACATGCTAAGTTCCTAGAGGCCACAGGCGGCCTAAATACAAGTATGCAAGAGCCAAAATGGCTTGTAAAGTATGCTAATGGGTTCGAACCCAACAAAAGTAAAGCTATGGCCGACATGGCCTTTTTGTTTGCTAGAAATAAAAGAGTCAAAAGGAGGATTACATGAAAATCTTACCCTACTTCGTCCTGTGTTTGACGAGCTGTCCACTCGTGATTCATCCACCCGTCGGCTGCTTCAAGAACGTAGAAGACTCTCCTCGTATTCTAGATGCTCCAAGGTACGCTCGACGATAAGTCTTCATCCAAATTCGCCAACAAAGCTTAGAACCGAGTAGACAACAAACCAATCACATGTACCTCCCTCCAATTGAAGTATGGGTTTGATTTCTGGACGCGCCACTCCAGTTGCTCCAAGATGTGATGCCGAGATGAAAAATGGGGAGATTTTGTGTCTTTCAAGTCCTCGCCACCTATACTGTCCATTTAGAAGTCAAACATGACTCCATTTTCTTCAAGAGCTTTCGCCGGCGTGAGGCCCCTTTCCAAAGAGCGGCTACTAACTGGAGGTACTCATGAAGCCAAGATTCTTCACCATTTAAGCAAAGGAGACAAGCCTGAGAACTTCCACCATGTCTTTTCACCAGAAGCTGCTTCCATTGTGCGGAGACAAGCCTCATTATTTGCCATTTGGTGCTTTAGTTCTTGTCTCATTATTTGCCATTATTTGCCAAATTATTTGCCAAATTTGCCAAATTATTTGCCAAATTATTTGCCAAATTTTGGTGCTTTAGTGCTTTAGTTCTTGTTCTCATTACAAGCCTCATTATTTGCCATTTGGTGCTTTAGTTCTTGTCTTCCACCATGAACTTCCACCATGTCTTCCGCCAACAAAGCTTAGAACCGAGTAGACAAGCCTCATTATTTGCCAAATAATTAACATGAACTTCCACCATGTCTTTTCACCAGAAGCTGCTTCCATTTAAGCAAAGGAGACAAGCCTCATTATTTGCCATTTGGTGCTTTAGTTCTTGTCTTTTCACCAGAAGCTGCTTCCATTGTGTTCGCCCATGTAAATCTGTATGTTATTTATAGTTGTCTTGTCTATTGGCAGCTGAAAACTTAGGTACTGCTAGGGAATTTAGATTTTAGAGTGCATTTTTTTTGTCGTGAAGAGGGTTCTACCAAGAGATATATTTTATTCTAGAGGGAACCTATTTAAATCTACTTGTGTACCAATTACCATGATTTTGGGATATCCGCTGATACTGGAGACTAAGGGTGTTTGTTTTCATTTCTAATTCCTACCCTAAGATCCCTAGGTTACACTCTTGTTCTTCATCATAATTATGTTCTTCACCTGTTAATAGAAGGTTCACGTAGTTTATAGTAGTTTTTTAGAGAGTTCACATATCTTGCAATCTTAATGAAGTAACCTAGAAAATATCTATTGTTTGACGGTTGCTGTGCTCTGTGCCTCTGTGTTTATTGTATTTTACTTTTTATATCCTCATCTCCCAAATTTTTTTCTTATATTGGGTGGAAATTCAGGTGGACTATGCATGTACACCAGAGGAAGTTCAACAGCATTTTCAGTCTTGTGGGACAGTTAACAGAGTAACAATTTTGACAGACAAGTTTGGTCAGCCCAAAGGATTTGCCTATGTAGAGTTTGTGGAAATAGACGCTGTCCAGAATGCCATCCTACTGAACGAGTCGGAGTTGCACGGTCGCCAACTCAAGGTTTTACTATCTTTTATAGTAGCTTCATTATTTCTTTCTATGGAATTTATGGGTATCATTTCAGCTTTATATTGTGTAATGCCTTGTAGGTATCATGGTACTTCGTAGCTTTATTTTATACAGTTTTGTCATAGTACTTTTGTTTCGTATATAGGTGTCAGCTAAGCGTACAAATGTACCTGGAATGAAGCAGTACCGTGGCAGACGCCCTTATCCATTTTTCTCTCGTGGACCTTACTTTCCCCCACCATTTTATTCTCCTTATGGATATGGGTAAGCTCTACTTTTTGCAAGCAAAATCTGTTTTTGATTTGCGGATGTTTTCATGTTGAAGTAAAATAATTGTTTAAAGTTTAAACTTTAGTTGAAGTAAAATATGTTAATGGTTAAATACTTGAGGGTAAAAATCACTTTGAGGACAAGGATCCATGGTTTTGACTGCTTTCTGCATCCTTGGGGTCTCTACGAGATTTAATCATTTTGTTGGGCTTGGGCATTTCATTTGAACATCCATGCATGATTTTGACAAGAATCTTCATGTCTTTGCAGTAAGATCCCAAGGTTCAGGCGGCCGATGCGATACAGGCCATACTACTGAAAATTTCATTGTCACGAAAATAGCTCTCTGGCTTTTGTAGCTCAGCATGACAATTAGAAATTTAGAATGATGGATGACTTGGTATTTTTGGATGGTCATTGAAATAACTTACTATGATGATAATAGTGGTATATTTGATTGTTGCCTGTCCGAAGTAGAGAGTTTCAAGACCTTTTCCTATCAACTCTAAATACTCATTGTAGAATCTGGCGCATCCTATTACTCAAGCTGGATCGGATGACTATCTCTTGATTAGTATTGCTTAACCTGGGTCCTTGCCCCCGAGTATAAATCATTGCAAGAGAAAAAAATGTTGGTTGTGAATTGCTATTTTATTTTGGATCGAACTTCATTCTTGATGTGAACTGTAATCTCAATGTAAGTGACCTGTGCTCTCTTCTGTTTGTCAAGTGTCAAAAGTTGATCCTATGTGATTGTATAATGGGTCCTGACTGTGATGACACACTTTATGTGGTGGTTGGTTGGCCGCCGAGGCATCAACCCCCATGGTTGACGATGCCGACGTGGGGCTTGTAGGATCACATTTGAGCGTCTGCCGACAAACAACAGAGCCTCTGCCGACAAACAACAGAAGGAGCACTACTTGCACTTTTCTTGACTTGTGGGCTCATCTACGCACTTCGTGGTCACAGTCAGATCAATGTACACGGCCGCATTTTGCTTCTCTTATCATGTCTTTGGAATGGCTAGCTTATGATAATTAGATTGACTTTTTTTCCTGTCACTAGACGGGCTTTATGGATATTTTACGTTGAAACTTCCAGATGTGTTATCTTTTATTTAAAATTATTACCTTTTTCCATGTCAGATTCTTAGTTTTCTGGAATATTCACTGGTAGTAGTCTAATTGAGATAAGATGGATATTTCTTTGGTGCTGCTGGTGCTAGATTTGATGGAAATGATAGTAGTCATGGGAAGCTATAGGGCTGTCAAGTTCTGCTCGGGATCGATAGATCGCTCGATTTTGCTCTGATTTTGCGCGAAAATGCTCGGATCGGTTAGTAACGAGCCGAGCACGAGCAGACCCCGTTCGCTCGATACTCGCTCGATGCTCGCTCAATTATCGCTCGAAACCTGATTACTATATCCAATTATTTGATTAACCTGAATATTCTATCCAATTACCCGATCGGTAAAGTGTTAATCTCATTAAATAAACTAATTTACCAAACCCAGTAATCCATTTAACAAACCAAACCAAAATACTCATTAGAATCAAAACCATATTAGTACTAAACTTTTCATTTTTTTCATTATTTTTTTCTCATTCTTTTCTACACCAAAAGTTCAAATAAATTAAGGTTTGGGTCAGGTAGATGATCTTATTTATAAGATGTTGATGTTGTGAGTTGTCCTACAATTTAGAAGATTGTGTTTGATTTTAATATTGTGTTGATTTTGTTTGATCCAAGTGTATAATCTTATTTATAAGATGTTAATGTTGTCGTATAATTTATAAGATTGTGTTTTATTTTAGGTGTTAATTTTAAGATTGTGTTAGTAACTATTATTATATTTGTCTTAAGTAATTTTATAATTTACTTATTAGGACAACCATATTAGGAATTCAATACAAAAAAAAGGTTTAGGTTAACGAGCCGCTCGTGAGCCGCTCGCGAGCAGATCGAACCGAGCACGAGCAGAATTTTCCGCTCGAAACCCTTAACGAGCCGATCTTGAGCAGACTTGGATCGCTCGTTTAAAGATCGATTACACCCCTAGGAAGCTAAAAGGTGAAAAGGTAGCTTTATATTACTCTAGTTGAATTTAGGAACCTGAAGAATCGTACTTTCCATCAAGGTTTTCGAAAGCCTTTAGGAACATGTCCGCTGCACGCTCCTATGCAATATAATAGCATTAGATTTTCCCCAAATTTGGTAAATTCAATATTCCGTCTATTGTTTGGTGCACTATTGATGGCACCAGCAGAAGTTATATGTTCCTCCACTTAGGGTGTTAGTGGATGTCCGAACATCCGTTCGTATTCGAATTTGGACATTCGATTTGAGAAAAAATATCCGTAAGACCGTATCCGATCCGTAAAGTCGTGAAGCGGATATGGTTATTGGTACATCCGATCCGTATAATATCCGATCTGAGATCGAATATTCGTAGTACATTTATATCTATATTTGTATCATATACTTATGCAATACATTATTATATCTAGAAGTATTCATATTTCAACATTGTGTAATTATATTTTAAATATATAGTTTAAATTTATTTATTCAAATAAAAATAAATCTACTGATCACATTTATTTAAGCATTTAATATTGTTCTCATTTTTATAATATGGATTTAGAAGTTAAGATAAAGTAAGCTAATATTTGAAACCAAATATAGTTATAAATGTGACTATGTATAAAAATTTATCTAAGTGAAAATGAAAAATATTATAAGGTTGGGAATTATGTTTTCGTATGCGGATATTATCTGTATCCACTCCGAATCCGTCAAATATCCGAACGGCTATAGACTTTTCATATCCGCAAACAATCCGTATCTGAATCTGTAGATTTCATGCTGACACGAATATAGATATATTTTATATCTGATCTGTATCCGATCCGTGAAAACCCCTACATCCACTTAATGTTTCTCAAAGTTTTCATATGAATTTCACATATCCTTGATTTTTATTTGATCCCGTATGTATATATTATTGGAAGAGATCATGCAAAAGTGTGATTATTTTGCCAATTCATGTAAGTAGGGAAAATTGTTCTGATGGGAATGTTGTTCAGTGGATGACATATGGTGTCATTTCTTCCATTTCGTTAAACAGATATCGCCCTGAAAAATTTCTCCTTAACTGTCTGCTACGATCACCTGGTATCTTGATAGTCTATACTCTACAGGCCTTTTAAATTTTTCTTTGTGGATCATAAGGACTTAGATGCGTTTGGATGCAGTTGCTGCTCTGCTCTAGAAGTTGCTACAGTACTAGAGTTGCATCCAAACATGATGTGAGAGCTGAAAATCTCAGCCGTTGAAATAAACTTCCATACTTGACCTACCTATTGAGGCTTCGGCTCAGTTTGCCATCCTTGCCATCATCACCTCTAATCAAGGAGAGTATCCATCTGATTAAAGCCCCACAAGGAAATCATTCTGGCACAATCAATCTTCACCAAATTTATCTAATCAAGTATATTTGGCAACTATGTAACTACTAAATCTCAACGTCCCTATTAGGGGTTGATATATAAACCCTCTGTAATTCAAAACAACAACATATAACCAAATACAAAAATAGTCATCTTCATCGTTTTCTACATGGTATCAGAGCATCGGTCGTCGATCTCAGAAGCTACAAGCTCATCATAGATCGAACGTGATCTCACAAACATCAAGCTCATCACAGACCTCATTCCAAACCCCCCAACAAACTGCAAAAATGACCTCACTTGGTCTACCAGAGGGCAACACGAGCCAGAGGATCGTGTCACAACTACTCAATGGGAGTAACTTTCTTTCTTGGGCGTGGGCAATCACCTTGTCCATCAGCGGCCGAGGGAGACTCAACTTCATCACCGGGAGAAATCAGAAACCAACTGGGGAAGCCAGTGAAGCCAAACAAGAAGAATGAAACTCAAACAATGACCTAGCAATGTCCTGGCTTCTACAATCAATGAAGCGAAATATCGCGGAGATCTTCATGTACTCACTCACAACAAATGAGCTATGAGAGTCCGCTCAGAACCTCAACGGTAAACAAAAAAACTTTGCACATATTTTTAAGCTAAACAATGATATTGCACAAACCAAGCAAGGAAAGGGTTCTGTCACCAACTATGTTGGGGAGCTCAAAGGCAAATGGGATGAGTTAGGGGTTTACGAACCACCTAGCACGGATCCAGGAACCATTCAAGCAAGGCAAGATCAAAATCGTGTGTACTAGTTCTTATTTGGCTCGATTTAAGTTTCGAACAAATCCAAAGTCAAATCCTCATGTCGTCGGAGTTACCTCCTCTCGTAACAATCATCACAACCATACAAAATGAAGAATCTAGACAAAAAACAATGACGCAACCACAACAAACCATCCCTGAAAACCATGCCTTCTCGCCACAAAATCTGACCAAAACCACAACTCAAGAAAAAGGTATGGAAATAAATCAAATGAAAGTTGCGATAACTGTAAAAAAACATGTCATACAAGGAACAATTGTTGGTTCCTATTCCCCCATCTCCGGCCACCTTGGAGACAAAGAAAGGAGATGAGCAGATAGGAAAAGGGACAAACAATACAACGGAAGAGGTGGCTTCGCCGGCCAAAACCCTAATGAGGGTGGCAAACTCACCAGCAAAAACCCACATGTTTATGGAGGCGACCACTCGGCCTCTCTCGGAGGAAACCCTAGTTTTTAGACCAACACCCGAATGACCCATATGGTAACCCTAGAGTCGGATCACGCGGGTTTTATACTTCAGTCCAGCACCTGAATCCGCCTCCACCCGACTACATACCAACATCCGACTATAACTTCGGATCCTACACACAACCGAGTAGAGAACCAGACTCAACCCAACTAAACTCGTTACTGGCCCACTTAATTGAGGTTTTGCAGCTCCATCCTCCAAGAATAGGTAATCTCCAAGGTATGGTTAAATGCTTAGAAAATTGTTATCATGTCCAATCTCAACACAACATGTCTAAACCCATTTAGATTATCGATTTCGGTGCCACTGATAATATGACTGGTAATCCCAACAAGATTAGAAATATTAAAACCAATATAGATCTATTAAATAAATTTCTCACTGTTGCAAATGGAAATCAAGTAGAAATTAAGGGAATGAGAGACATAAACTTATTAGATAACGTTGAAAATGTTTTGTATATGCCTAATTTGGATGCTAATCTCCTATCAGTTGCCAAAATTATTAAATTTAAATTATAATGTTATTTTCTCACCTTTTGATGTAACCTTTCAGGATCGTACCACAAGGAGGATAATTGGTAGAGGAGTTCTAATCGATGGTCTATACGTGTTCGATACCTCAAAAAAGGGATTTTGTACAACAAACTCATCTAAACTGGATCTTCGACACCAACGCATGGAAAACTCGTCCCATATAGTCTTAAAAAACTTTTTCCTACTATTAGAAATAATTTATTATGTGATAGTTGTCGTTTCTCGAAACAAACTCGACTTCCGTTCCATAACTCTAAGAATATATCAGGTCGACCTCTAGAGATGATACATTTAGATATTTGGGGCCCTACCCCCATTGAATCTCACGACGATTTTAAATACCTTGTTATATTTATTGATGATGTTTCTGGCACTACATGACTATACTTGCTTAAAACCAAATCCGAAGTTATTATTTTTTGCAAATTTGTGTCATTTGTTGAAAACATGTACAATGCTAGAATAAAAGTCCTTAGGTCCGATAATGGTTCGGAATACACTAGCAATGTTTTTCAAATTTTCTTAAAAATAACATGGAATTTTTCATCAAACCACATGCATTAATACTCCTGAACAAACGGTTTTTCTTCGAGGAAATATCATCATATCTTGAGTGTAACAAGATCTTTGCTGCTTCAAAATAATGTTCCCAAAATATTTTGGTCAGATGTCATTTTAACTGCCACCTATCTTATCAATCGCATTCCTAGCTATGTTATTGGAAATAAACAAACCCTTAGAACTACTTCACAATTGCAAAATGCATGGTGATCATCTCAGAGTTTTTGGTTGTATTTGTTTTGTTCATAGACCTCAGATGGATAAATTCGATTATAATTCTGTCAAAACTCTCTTTCTCATATATTCTTTTCGAAAAAAGGGATACAAATGTTATGATCCCAAAATATGTAAGATGTATATTTCTAGGGATGTATCATTCTTTGAGTCTGAGTCCTATTTCAAGACAAACGACGCCCCCGATGATCAAGAAAATTAGGTTTCTCAAAGAGGGGGGGGGGGGGGGGGGGAGATGAAGACGGAAGTGAAGGAGAAAATAATCACAACTTGGGTTATGATGATGGCAAACCTCTTGTATGGAGGTCCAAGAGACGCACTTAAGACTCCAGCAGACTTCGAGATTATGTGACTTACAAAGTTGCATATCCTATCCAAAACTCTCTCTTATAATGGCATTAAACCATCTCATCATGCTTTTTAAACCAACTAGATAATCATAAAGAACCTAGTTCCTACCATGAAGCAGTCAGGATGGTACAAAGCCATGAAGGATGAACTGCATGCGTTAGAAGCTAATAAAACTTAGACTATTGTACCACTAGAAAAATGAATTAAACTAGTAGGATGCAAATGAGTTTATAAGATAAAATATAACAATAATGGCTCCATCAAAAGATACAAGGCATGTCCTGTGGCCAAAGGTTATACTCAAACCTATGGTATAGATTATCAGGAGACTTTTGTGCCTGTGGCAAAAATGTACACAATTCGTGTTCTTCTTTCCATAGCCATCAATAAAGATTGGAACCTTTATCAAATGGACGTAAAAAACGTTTTCCTCCAAGGAACTCTTGAGGAAGAAATCTATATGACACTTCTGTTGGCTATTTGGCCTTAATATATATTAATTTTGATGATTAATTAAACTAATCTTAATCAATCAACCTAATCAATCAAAGTGAGCAAACACGATTGCATGCATTGCAAACATATTTGTATACTTGCAATCATTTTAATAGGTTGATCAAGATAATCAACAAAAGGAGCATTGAGACAAAGACATCAAGACTCAAGACTTGTAATTTTGTATTTATTGAGTCCATAAAGTTTAATGTAAACTTGAGTACTAGGATTTTGTCCCGTCCAGATTCGGTAATCCGAACACCGTCCGGTCAACCGAAATCTTCCTTGTTCGGTCTACCGAACACCTATCGGTCAACCAAATACATCCCACCAGTAAAACCTAGGTGTCATCTGGAATTGCCGTGAAGGAAGACCGATCCACCTTCGGTCAATCGAATAGCCCTGGATTGGTCTTGGACTTTGCTCCAACGGTCGCATTCGAATCGAGTCCCTAGAGCCCAATTGACTAGTCCCACTTCAGACGACCGAATACCTATCGTTCAACCGAGTCCTTGGCTTTAGGCACCCAACGACTATTTACACGTGACACTTGACTGTTGTACCCAACGACTATTTGAGCTATAACTGTTAGCGCAAAACCCACGCTAACTTCGGTCTACCGAAGTGTACACGGTCAACCGAACTTGAGTAGATCAGAGTCCAACCAAACTTACTGTCAACCTTGGAACGGTGAACCAAATGGAATTCGGTTCACCAAACTTAATTAGGGCTAAATTGATAAAAACTACTGGAAGTTGGTGCACGGTGATCCGAACCACTTTCGGTCAACCGTAGGCTTAATTCAGACCAATCCTTCAGACTACCGTTCTGTTAACGGTCGACCGAATATGCATCGAAATCTGCCCAATCTTAAGTCACATCTTGCATTCTCATTGGTCCATTTCCCCACCAACTCTCCAACGGATCTCTAAGCTTTGAAGCCTATATAAACACCACTCTAGATACACAAACCAATCCTTTACACCCTCTATTCATCAACTATCTTTGTGCTCTCAATTACCAAACCTTCAAAGCTTATTCTTCAACACTCAAGCTTAAACTTCACCACTTGCATATCCAATTATATATCCATATCCAAGTGTGCTCAAGTATTGAGTGTTAGTTAGATTGTGGTTCAACTTCCACATCAAAGAATCATCAAGTTGTAAAGCTACGAGGAAGCTCCCTCTCGGGTTGTGAGAGAAGACATGAGCGAGACGAGGATTGTTCGCGAGGCTCGGAGTTGTAAACGACGTTGATCTCGGACCGGAACGAAGATTGGTTAGTGGAACCGTAAGCCAGGCTCTGGGGATCGAGCGAGGCTTGCGAGGAGGACTAGGACCCGGGTGTGGGTGCCGAACCTCTCTAAACTCCGGTGTCGTTGATTTTGTGGTTTGCACGTTTTATCTCTTAATCATTCGATTAGTATTTTTAATTCCGCATTTATCTAGTGATTAGAGGGCCATAGATCCTAAAAACCTCCTCCAGGTATCATCTCAAGTAAAAATCAAGTTTGTAAACTCCATAAGTCTATTTATGGATTGAAAGAATCACCCCGAGCGTGGTATGATAAAATTAGTCATTCTCATACTCTTTATGGTTCTCGAAATGCTCTGTTGATGCATCCATATTCATAAAACAACATAATCTTATCACCACCATAGTACTTATTTATGTTGATGACATCATTGCAGGAGATAGTGATACGCATATAAACTTGGTTAAGCAATATTTAAAGTCTAAATTTGATATTAAAGACCTCAACCATTTGAAATATTTTTTGGGTATAGAATTTGCATATTCATCTAAAGGATTATTTTTATCTCAAAGAAAATATATTCTAGACTTATTAAAGGAAACTAGAAAAATAAAAAAATAGGATCTAAACTGGCCAACACACCCTTTGAGAGCAATCGAAAGGTTGGACCAACGGATGGTGAACCGGTCAAAGATATAGCTTAATATCAACGTTTGGTAGGAAAATTTATTTATCTCATTGTAACTAGACCCGACATAACCTATGCGGTAAGTATTGTTAGTCAATTTATGCATACACCACACACTCATCATTTAGACATAATTGATAGAATCCTTCATTATCTTAAGAAAACTCCGGGCAAAGGTCTTTAGATGAAACAAAATGACTCTTACACCATTTTGGGCTATTCCGACGGAGGTTAGACAATACGGGAGTAATGATAGAAAGTCAACCACAAGATTTTGCACGTTTGTTGGAGGGAACCTCGTCACTTGGAGGAGTAAGAAGCAAAACGTGGTCGCTAGAATGAGTGCCAAAGCTGAGTATTGAGCTATAACATCCACTAATAGTGAACTCATTTGGCTTAAGCAACTTATCAAAGAGTTGAAGCAACATTTTCATGAGCCTATAAAGATGTTTTGAGACAACAATGCAGCTCGACACATAGCCACCAATCCGATTTTCCACGAGAGGACTAAACACATCGAAGTAGATTGTCACTTCATTTGGGAAAAGATTCAAGTCAAGATAATTGAAGTCCCTTACGTTCAAAGTAAAGAGCAACTTGCTGATATATTCACCAAAGTTGTGGATCAAAGACATTTTGAAGTCATCTTTCACAAGTTAGGTTCCTTCAATCTTTTTAGGAATCAACTTGAGGGGGAGTGTTGAAATAAACTTCCATACTTGACCTACCTATTGAGGCTCTGGCTCAGTTTGCCATCCTTGCCATTATCACCTCAGATCAAGGAGAGTATCCATCTGATTGAAGCCCCACAAGGAAATCATTCTAGCACAATCAATCTTCACCAAATTTATGTAATCAAGTATATTAGGCAACTATGTAACAACTAAATCCCAACGTC
The DNA here is from genome assembly GCA_963682175.1 of Triglochin maritima. Classification (NCBI taxonomy): domain Eukaryota; kingdom Viridiplantae; phylum Streptophyta; class Magnoliopsida; order Alismatales; family Juncaginaceae; genus Triglochin; species Triglochin maritima. The sequence goes on from OY821775.1 coordinate 7,003,691, forward strand.
CATATTAGGGGTTGATATATAAATCCTCTGTAATTCAAAACAATAACATATAACCAACAATACAAAAACGTTCCTCTTCATCGTTTTCTACACTCCTAGTGTGGATTCAAGGCAACAATTTGTATAGCGAGGAGAAGTTGGGGTGGTGGGTGAGCTTCTAACAACTTCTCTACTGGTTGGATTTTTGTGACAATTTTACCCTTATTTATTTTCAGCATATACCTGCATAAGTTTTTATTTAATCAAAGTCTTGAGGTAATTTGATGATTTATTTCGACAAGACAACTGAAACTCCCAAAAACTTTCTGTCCATCCAAACGCAGCCTTAAGAGCCAAAATCTTCCATTGAGATGATGCTTATTAATTCATTAAACAAAAGAATGGATCCAAGCATATATACATGTAGGGGTGCAAATGGTTACCAAGTATCCGAGTATCCGATTCGAAAATTTCTATTTAGTTGGTATTTGGTAAGTTCAATGTTACCAATTTAATTTCGGATACGAATATGGTTTAAAAAAATTTACCAATTAGAATTCGGATACGAATTCGGATACAAGCTATTTAACATTCGAATTATCCGAATTATTCGAATACATGGTCAAATACACAAATTAGTATTCCAAAATTTAGTATTCCAAAATTTTAATACGAAAATTTAGTATTCGGATTCGGATAGTTCTACTGAATTCGGATTCGAATTCGGATTCGGATAGTTCTACTGAATTCGGATTCGGATTCGGATTCGGATAGTTCTACTGAATTCGGATTCGAATTCGAATTTGGTAATGGAATATGGTATTCGGATTCGAATTCGGATACAGCAGGTATCCGAGTTATATTATCCGAGTTGCAGCCCTATATACATGTAATGGCAGACCACCCTTTACAAAAATAAGAATATGTTCCAATGAGATTCACTCTTTTTTATTACAATGTGCTAACAGGTTCATTGGGACCATGGTTTAAGTGTTTAAACCTATGCACCTTTCCAATCAATTAAACATTCTTATTCTCTCTGTGTGGAACCTTTTAACCACTTCGAAGTGCTGCTTTTATTGATAACACCTTTGTTTAATAATAACAAATCCGAGCAAGCATATTCCAACTAATGAAAAACATTGAGAACAATTTTCCTCACACAATTGTCTTAGGAAAAAATCAATTGGTCAATGAGTGACATCTTCCATAAGCTCAACTAACCTGATCTTTCCAAGGTCTAATTGGCCACAGCCCACAGGGCAGTGCTGCTACTTTTCCTTTTTCCTTCCATTAATCATTCTTTTAGATTTATTTATTTATTTTCTGATAAGATCATGAGATTTAAGAATATATTCATACAGCACACCTTAATTAGTTCTTGGCATCTCACCACTTTGCTTCACATTGGTTATGCCACAATTTTTTAATTTCATCCTAATTGGCAAATCCTTAGGGGACCAAAACATAGATTTATGCAAAAGGTGGGGGGCATTGACCACCACTCTTCTTTTGACATGGTAATAGTGAAATCTGTCTTTTTGATTGAAGTGGGCAGTTGGAAAATATTTTGTGGGTGGTTGAGACATTGTTTCCAAGTCAATCACTACTAACCAAGTGTAGTGTAGATATCCTTCCATGAATATTCCCCTGATCAAGATAACAACCAGCATATAGTCTTGTCAAATCTCTCAGCTTCCATTGAGCTAGAAAATGTACAATGATGGCTTCCTGGGTTCCACTCACAAACAATTTCCAAATAATCTCCTACGCTTATCTTGCGTTTGGGGAACTTGGTTGGTGCATATCTTTTACGGTTAATTCAAAAGGAGAATCTTCAAATGAGTTTTTCCTTGTTTGCATAATTTTACCGTACAGTCAAATTAACACCACAAAAGATACACCTTTTTTAAGGTTTAGTATTAAAAGTAGTAAAACGACGAAGTGATTTACTTTACACTGAAGTTGAAACATAACTGAGGTTGTTATCCAAAAATCACTACATCAATACAGTCATACTACTCCTAAGCAAATAACAGCAGGGGGAAAAAAGAATATAACCAATGGTTTTACGATTTGCATTAGCCTTACAAGATTTAAGCACTCCAATTGCATCTAAATGAAATTACCTCATCTAAAATTGGACCCTCTGTTCATATATGATATATACCAAGAAAGAAAGAAAATGTTTGGTGGAACTTAGTTGATGATGTTGGCATACCGTTCTAAAGTGGGAGTAGTGAAATGGCAATTCATGTTGGATTTTGTTTTGACTGGTCCGCAGCATTACATATAGAAATTATTAGTATGCACCAACTTTTTTCCTGTATACTATACTATTAAACTACAAGAAAAGGTGTAGATAAGGCAAAGGAAACCCTTATTAACTCTTAAAGGTTGTCTTTGTTCTCATCTTTCATTGGAGGTTTTGCCTTCCTTCTTGAGGACCCTTTTAACACTTCACTTTGTTCAAACCCTACTTTCCCATATAGAAACACAAGCAATGATCGATTTTTAAAGCACATGATGCTGTGAAACATGTATTGAGTTGATTGTTTGTATTCTCCATCAAGAGAAGCTGAACTCCTCAGTGCTCCTGTACAACTCATATCAGCATCAAATCTCCTCAGTTTAATACATAACAAGGTGTATGACTTAAGCTGGTATATATACTTGTTCAATGTGCAATGGGAATCCAAGATAAACATTGCATTTGAAGTGGGTTCTTGTTACATATATAAGATGAGTTCTTTATGAGGTTGGATTTATGATTAATAGCAGTAGCAATTGTGATATGTTTCTCTAGTTTTTGAAGATAAATTCGTATCTTGGAAAATTCCACGATATCCACAAAGATAGAAAAGGTTGACAATGACTCTCACCTACATTTAGTTATACAAATATAACAGATTTACGTTGTTGAGCTCATTTTCTTTTCTTTTTTGTTTGTCTAGGCTTGTATTGCTTAGAGCCTGATTATATTGAATTACATGCTTATTTAGGAAGAAAAATGGTTGTAATAAACTTTTTAAAAAAATACCCTTACCATATTTCTTCCATTTTGCTCTCACTAGTTTGCTTATATTTAGCTTAGCATCATTGTTTTGTACAAGAAAAACCTTGTGGGATAGGCAAATATACATGCACACATCTAGGGGGTGAAAGAAACAAAGTTTATTTTCCTTCAAAAGGAAGAAGAAGAATCCTGCAAGGAAGGGACTCACATATGAAAAGAAAGAAGCAATGGGATAAGTTAGAATGGCTGATGATCTAGGAAGAGATTCCTAAGCTAGTGTGGGGATTAAAGAAGCATGGTCTCAATCTTCTTGGTTGTCAAATGTTGGATTTGATTCACAAGGAATTGAGTGCTTTTTTGACCTCATGCATGATTCTAACAAAAAGGCTTTTGGAAAAACAATCTAAGGTTTGATGGTTCAAAAAGTTGTTTGGGAGAAACAAATTGAATTTTAGCATCACGAAGGTATAAAACGTGAAACGCAACCTCATTTCGCTATTTATGTGGGCCAGCCCTAAGCTTCCACTTCCTCATAGCTAGGGCTGTAAATGGGTTGGTTAAAAACCGTTTAACCGTCATAACCGAACCGACGGGTAGGATCACGGGTTGTAAAAATCATAACCGTTTAATAAATGGGCGGATAAGTGTAGTGAAAATCATAACCGTTTAATAAATGGACGGATAAGGTTACATGATTTAATCCATCCGTTTAATCGCGAAATATAATGAATATATATAATATTTTGTTATATATACTATATACATATAATTGTTTGTATTATTGTCGTTATGTGTGGATGTTTGATGTTTTATATGAATTTGTGGATGTTTAGATTATGAATTTTTGGAGGTTTTGATTATAAAATTACGGATGTTATGATGTTTTTAACAAGTTTGACAAGTTTTTATCCATTTAACAATTTACCAAATTCTTATATCGATTTTAGTATCTATTAAATTTTAACCATATAACCATTTAACCGCCCAAAACCGTTTAATTAAATTAAACGGGTAGGTTCATGGGTAGAGGTAAAAATAAACGGATTTCAAACCGAACCACGAACCGTTTAATTATGCGGGTAGGGTCATGGGTAAGCCTTATAACCGCCCACAAACCGCCCATTTACAGCCCTACTCATAGCATACCCTGATCCACACTAAAATACAAAAAAGAGACATTATGTAATACTTTTTCTAAAGAATTTCTAACCACCTCTAGTCTCTGCACGATTGTTATCATCAGATTTTGATAACTAAGACTAGAAATCTACCAATTGAATCAGTTTCAATTGTGTCCTATATGTTATACTTAAAATAAATGGTAATTGTCTCAAGACAATTGTAGACTTGTCGTATGTATATATAGATAGCACTTGTGCATGGGAACAACACACAACGCTCTCCTTAATTAGCATGACTTCTCCACCTCAACTCCTCTCCAACATTGTAATTAAAACCCTGACTCAAACCCCTCATAGGCTCAAGAAAAGGGTTTTGGCCACATGGACTCCCGAGCAAGAACTCAACCAAGTGAGGGAGAGGTCCGGAGGGGACATGAAGAGGAAGCTCGAGTGGTACGATCTTGTCGCTCTCGGAGTTGGAGGAATGCTTGGGGCCGGTGTATTCGTCACGACTGGTCTTGTGGCTCATCAAGTGTCTGGCCCCGCGGTTTTCATATCCTATGCTATCGCGGGTGTCACAGCTCTCCTCTCTTCTCTTTGTTACACCGAATTCTCGGTCGAGGTTCCGGTTGCGGGTGGTGCCTTCAGTTACCTTAGGATAACGTTCGGTACGTACTTAGAGTTGATAATGAGTTGAGAGACCTAAGAACTTTTTACGTTAATAAATAGAAGTATAATAATTAAGTAGTATATATATGCACTAATTCTTTTGGCTTTTTATAGGAGAATTTGTGGGATTTTTCGGTGGAGCCAACATGTTAATGGAATACGTGTTATCGAATGCGGCGGTCGCAAGAAGTTTTACCGATTATTTGAGTGACACGGTCGGAAACCGCGACCCAACCAGCTGGAGAATCGAAGTGGGATGGTTAGCTGACGGATACAACAGGCTGGATTTTTTTGCCGTTGCTCTGATTATCCTTCTCACCATTTGCTTGTGTCATGGGTCAGTAATTACTTATATACATTACTCTCTCCGGCTCTCTTTTTGTTAAGTTTATTTATATTTATCCTCATTGGGCAGTCAATCTTTGTTCTCTAATTGCACGCTTAACTCTAACTTTTGGTGTCACTAATTATTAACTGTATGTGGAGCTTTTGGTAGTTGTGTTGTTGTTGGTCCACTTTGCTGTTGACGTCTAGTGCTCTTTCTAAACAACTTGCATTGCATCTTTGTTAATGATGTTTATTTTAATTTATCTTATAATTCTACCTATTGCCTTCGTTTTGTATTAATATGGTGTCAACATCAACATGCACCTATGTTCACCATGTTAGGCTTCGGCTTGGAAATGCTTCTCAATCTCCTTAGTTTTAGCTAGCTAGTCTACATTTTTATTAGTACTTTCCGATCCGCTATATGGTCCATGGCTCAACCATTGTATAAATTAATGTGATTCACCTTTTCACCGAAATTTGTTTCCATGTTTTAGTGTAGAATTGAATTTCTTTGTTAACTTAGAAGTCAGTCTGACAAGTTAGACAACAAGTGTTCTTCAAACGAAAATTGCATATTCAAATCACAGTGTAACAATCAAAATTTTGTGCTAGTGATTATGTAGTCAATGTGTTTTTTTTCTCTCATCTTCGATACGACGAGTCAAAAATTCTAAAATTGACTACCAAACATCAATATGGGTAATTGTTAATTCTTCTAAAAAATCTTTTTACTTAGTTTTTTTTTTTTTGCAGTACGAAAGAGAGTTCCATAGTAAACATGGTATTGACGGTGTCCCACTTACTCTTCTTCATGTTTGTTATCATTGCCGGATTCTACAACGGGAGAGTCGAGAATCTAACGAAGCCTGGAGGAATCGCACCATTCGGTGTTCGTGGCATTCTTGATGGGGCTGCCATTGTCTACTTCAGCTACATCGGTTACGATTCCGTGTCCACCGTAGCTGAAGAGATAAGGTCGCCATCCAAGAGCCTCCCTATTGGTGTCACCGGTTCCGTCCTTGTTGTCTCCTTGCTTTACTGTCTCATGTCGCTTGCCTTGTCTTCCATGTTCCCTTACAATCAGGTTAGTTCGTTATAACTACTTGTTTTAATTGGTGCTTAATTTCTACAAAGGGCCGGTTGATTTAATTTGAAGTGTTTGTTTGAGTGTCGATGCACCCTTTAACAAGGATTAGTGCACTACTCGGACGAAAATTTCAGGATGGAACCCGCAATCGCTGGAATTACTTATTTTGGTTTAAAGTATTTATCGATGTTTTAGTTAAGTTCTAGATTAATAGGTGTCCTTGAAAGTGTTGAAGTATTTAAAAGTCAAGAATGATGTGTTTTTATAAGTTTTGCTGCCCTTTTTAATGAATGGACGTGACCCACTTAAATTACTGGAACATAACTCACGGATCCACCAACTTGTTGATGAGTGAGTGAGGCGTTCTTTTAATTTCTTTACTTTTGCTGTTTTGCATGCTCATAAAAGTGGTAGCTCCATATGAGGTTATTCTGGTCACTTTTGGAATAGTCAAGATCACTTGCGACAATACTACTTATCTAAATTTAACTACTTCTACCATGACCGCAGCTCAATATATCCTGAAATGCACTTGCACAATTTAGTTTAAACTAATCCATTGTGTGTGCAGATATCGGAGAAAGCTTCATTCTCGTCGGCATTCGAGAGGACCATAGGATGGAAATGGGCCGGAAACTTGGTCGGCGCCGGTGCTAGTTTGGGCATCGTTGCATCTTTGTTGGTGGCTATGCTTGGACAGGCTAGATATCTATGTGTGATTGGTAGAGCGAGGCTTGTGCCTCTTTGGTTGGCCAAAGTCCATCCTTCCACCGGAACTCCCATTAACTCAACCATCTTCTTGGGTATCAAACCAAACTTCTACATTATAAACTTTTCCCCCCTTCTAAGCAAATCACTTGACATTTTTTACATTGAGAATGATCGATCAACAAAAACTTCACCTTGATTTGAGTAGCCCACGTCAAGGGGTGAGCATCGGACCCGGATGCTCTCTGAGGTCCAGACTGAAGACCAGATTGGTCATATGGGTCCGGATCAAATCCGGACCATACTGGATTTTTAAGGAAAAAAATAGATTTTGGACTGATTTCGGACCAAACCGGACCGAAAACCGAATTTGTCCCCTGATTCAGACTGAAACCCGAACCGATCGGATTCGATCCGGTCCAAAAAACCCAGAACTGAAAGTTGCACAACCCTACTACCCACGTCCATTAACCAAAAGAACTTAGATATCATTTTTGCTTTATAAAAAGGACTCATCGCAGTTCACAAGTTGAAATTCAGATCAAGGTAACACGTACGTATGGTTGTAAGTTGACGAGTAGCTAGTCATGCTTACTTAAATATGAATTATAATAGCACGCATCGTGGCCTCTTTTTTTTCTCTCCTCCCTTTAGGCCATTTTTTATAATAACCTTTAAGCCATTTTAATTAGTTCATTTTGCATATGTATCACCAAACAAGTGTTAATTAAGTAGCTAGGATTCTAACCACACGAATTAGATTTTACGTTTGAATATACATTTTCAGTAATATTTCTTCATGAAGCATATTTACATCGTAATTAAAATCACTACTAATTGAAATTTAATTTAAATGAATGTGTACGTAATTAGAAGTAATGAACGTACGTACGTACGCATGCAGGGATATGCACAGCATCCATTGCTCTCTTCACAGACCTGAGCATAGTTCTAGAGATGATCTCCATTGGAACCCTCCTTGTCTTCTACATGGTGGCTAACGCCCTCATCTTCCGCCGCTTCGCCAAGCCGGGATCCAACCAAACCCTCCCAACCCTACTCTTCTTGTTGCTCCTCACCTCAGGCTCCATTGGCTTCTCCCTCTCATGGAGGCTCAACTACTCTCACACCCTCCAACTCTGGGGAATGGTCTTGTTTGGTGCAACAACTTTGACGGTTATCGCGGCGTTTCATCGTAAAATCCGGTGCCTCCACCGCCCGCCCGAGTGGGCCGTGCCCTTCATGCCTTGGCCGGCGGCGGCCTCGATCTTTCTCAATGTTTTTTTGATGACTAATCTTAGGAGAAGAGCCTTTCTGAGGTTTGGGGTGTGGAGTGGGTTTGTAGTGTTGTTTTATGTTGTTTATGGGGTTCATTCTACGTTTCATGTGGAGGAGGAAGAGAGAGCTGGGAGTGTGGAGAGGAGTGGTGGTGAATTTGTTGTGGCCACATCAAACCAGCAAGTTAAGTTGGAGAATCATATCCAATTGGTTTAAGACAACAAAATGGTTAGTTAAGTATGAAATGCTTATTTGGTTTGATTGGTTATCAATTGTACAAGAATTTCAAAAGTATAAATTTACACAACAAGAGAATCTAATAGTTACGTACAAACTTACATGATTACGAATAATTTAAGAATAAGAATAACGGTCATAAAATTGTATCTGGCCGGTATTGATACAATAACAAAATTACACAAAACCTACCGGAGATTCTAATAAAATTAGGTTTCACACAAGACTATCTATGTAATCAATTATCTTCAAATATATTTATTATTAATATATGTACTCATTTCATGTTATTTATGTTAAATTTTCAATTAATAAATCTTTCGTACATGCTTAAAATTTTAACCTCTGTTTTAAAAATCGGACCGAACCGGCGGTCGGACCGGATTGGACCGTGAACCGGTAGCAAACTGGTCGTTTCGGTCAAAAAACCGGTTTCTCTCGTGAACCGGAGCGAACCGAAGAAAACCGCAAAAACCGATTGAACCGATCGATTTTTTCGGTTTGGTCAAACCGAAAAAACCAGTCTTTTCAATTTAAACAAAATTTGGTTTTTATTATTTTATTTTTTGTTCAATTTTGACCCAAATTCTAAGATTTTTACTTTTTACTACTCCTTCCCCAACCCCTCACCACACCTCCACCCTCGCGATCTCCACCGGTCCACCCCTCGTCGCACCGCCACCGCTCGCGATCTCCACCAAGGCCGACAGACCGACGGATCTCTAGGACAGTCTACCACCCCTACTGCTTTAGATGTTGAAGTAAATGTTTGTTCATTTGTTAGAAGAAAGACTAATATTACTTAGTTACATGTTTGTTCATTTTTTTACTGATTTTAATTAAGTTATTTTACAAATGGATAATTTTTGTTGACTTGTTCATAGTTTAGGTACTTGGTTATTACTTATTATGTTAAAAAATAATAGGAAAAATCGGTTCAATCGGTCGGACCGTCGGTTGGACCGCCACTACGGAGTCAGTTCGGTTCAACCCTCGGTTCACAAAATGCTGATGTCATGCTGACGTCATCATCAGTTGGACCAGGTTGAACCATCGGTTCGACCACTTTGAACCAAACCGAGCTGTTTTCGGTTCACTCTTCGGTTCGGTTTTTAAAACATTGATTTTAAGTAATAGATGTTAACATGAGTAACACCTAAATGTTGGAGAAGTTATCACGTTCAAAATAGTGAATGAGAGGGGTGTTAACGAAGTTTACCCAATTAATTTGGTTAGGCGTAACTTAGGAAAAAATAAAGGGTTAATTACAGTTTGCCCTCCTTAACTATGCATTGGTATCACTTTGCACATTTGAACTTTCAAAGTAACAACTACCTCTCCTCAACTTTCATTTTGTAACACTTTGTCCTCCTGAACTTCAAAAATTCATTATTTAACACATAATTGACGTTTTTTCCTTTTTTTGTTGTATCCCCAATACACTTATAAACTTATATTTACGTGACAGTTTGGATCGAAACATATGTCGAATATGGTTAGAATTTGGATTGGATCGAGTGTCAATCTATGTGATTGCGATCAATACAAATCATATCAAACGGAACTACTGTCGTATCATTAGTTGACATTTATATTGACGACTGATGTTCATGTGAAAACAAGGAAATACGCAATAATGAGTCCCCTTATGTCAGCCATGATCGACTTAGAGCATCCTTAACGAGCTAAAATTACCAGGCACCCAACCAAAACTCGTGACAAATCATTAAATAATTATTTTGACACATATGCAATGATATAATATTTTAAAATATTCTGACACCGCTTAATGTAATATAAGTTTTAGTATTGGACAGACACAACTTAATCTGGACAGACACAAAACAAATCAGCAATATTTTAGTATTGGACAAAATAATTATTTAATGTAATAATATTTAATGTAATAATGTTTTTAAAGATTATTTTAAAATAATTGTTTACCGGGCGCCCACAAAAATATTGACTAAGATGTCTTTAAACAATTATTTTAAAATAATCTTTAGAAACATAGTACTGGACAAAATAATTTGTCTGCTCCTTATTTTTTTGCAATTTACGCTCGATTCCTTGTTTTGACATGCTTCTGTTTCTCCTGCAATTTATTATAGCAATTCTAACTTCCGAGGGGCTTAAGTTATTTCTAATAGTCTTATGCATCAATCACATCTATAGTGATTAACAGTATTCACTATTCAGTGTGCTGGTAGTTCCTCTGAACATCTTTATATAACTGTCATCTTTGTGATTAAGGTGTAATGTACCCGAAAACAGCGGAAAATTTAAACAATAATAAAGACCGTCAACCGTCAACACAGGGCACGTCACGGGAAAACAAACCAACATATATATAAAATATATAAGATACAAACCCACGTGGAAGTCAAACTATACAAATGAGTCAACTGTGATTACAACAAAAGTGAATATACATGTAATCACTACCTCAAACAAGATATACAAAAGAGAACAGGATCTGATCCTGGGGGCACTCTCCTCGGTCACCACCTGACTCTAATGCTACTCGCTACCTGAAATGAAAACAAACAAACATGCCTGAGTTCCCTGAAGGAACCCCGTATACCAAACCTCCTAAAATATAAAAAGGAATTAAAGACAATGCAATGCTATGCACATGATCATCCACCTCGGGCCCACAATAATGCCCTCACCGCCTCCGCGGCACTGAACCACTCCTGTCACTAGGGTCAAGTCAGTCCACCGCTGCTGATGTGAATTAAATTTATACCGCAAGTGCACGGCGTCTATGAAGACGTGGCAAGTACGGGTCGAACACAAGGAGGGAGAGATTTCGTTGTTAGTGTGATTTCGATTGAGGGGAAGAAGGAGAAGAAATAAGTTGAGTTTTTTTTTGGTATTTTTGATTTAATTATCTAAAGTACGAAACAAAAGCAATTAGAACTAAAACAAGAAATAAAGATGGAGAATTCCGTCGGGTGGAGGTCTAGACTTAGGTTTAGATTGGAGAATGGAGAAACTTGAAATAAATCATGTTAGTTATGAAGCATTACAAGATAAATGATTTAACATAAACTCAAGTAATCAAAATATACTAATCACGAACTTAAAACAATAACATGCATTCATCTTCTCTACCCCTAATTCCATCACCTCCACCCTTTGGAAAGAGTTAGAAACTCATGGAGGGAGGAAGAAGAAGGGATCCTAGAGACATTAAGAAAAGAAAATTAAAACAAAACAAAATAAAACAGAATTTTATTACTAATGATCCAAGACCAAAGGTTCAAAGATGTGTTACATTCGTCCTACAGGGCTATTTATAGCCGATACAGGGGATACCAATACATAAAAGGATAGTACACGCGTCGACCCGACACTGGACGAAAATCGGGCACACAGATCACCTCTGGTGCGGCGAAATCGCCGCACAATGCATGGGAGGTGCGGCTAATTCGCCGCCCAGGTTGATGGGATCGGGTCCGGATTTCTGCGGTGCGTTTATGGCATGATTTGATCTTTATTTGCGCGTCTGGATGATTTGTTTCCATTCTTTTGAGCTCCGGATTAATTCCTTCCATTGTTGGAGATTTATATTTGATTTTTCTTTTGACTTTTCCAACAAAATAACTTGATCCTTTTCTTTTGCAATCAGGTCCTTGGCATTTTGCAATTAAGCCCTTGACCTTTTTGTGATTAGCTCCTTGAATGCTTTTATGCTTGGACGCATTTCCAATTGAAAACCCGATAAACTTGAACTCGGTCTTTATGATAGAAATGAATCTTTTGCACGCGTTTATGCTCGGAATGTGGGTAATTTGCATTCAGGTCTCTGTATTCTGTAAATACGACTAAACACATACCTTAGTAGCATTTATTGATATAAAAGTAATCTAAATGAAAGACATATGATGCAATGTATGCAATGCATCAAATACCCCCACACCTAGATTTTGCTAGTCCCTAGCAAAGCAGAATATAAGAAAATGAAAGCAGGGAAATCCTAACTCACTTTCGTAGGAATCACGGTTGCACTTAGCATGTGCAACAAGCCTTTAAACCTCCAGGTTGCCTTAGAGGACGAGTTTTGTCTCGTGAGGGTTTTCAGTTGACACACCCACAAAGTCTTAATTCAACATTCCATTAATAGCTCTTAATCTTTCTGCCTTAACCTTATACATCTCACTTACAGTTCTCGCATGCTCATTATACAGTTCTAACTTATAAAAAGTTTGACTTGGTCTTTATTCCTCCAACATTCACACCACTAACCCCTCTACACATGTTATCACATAAATTATTTTGCACGCCTCCTCTGGTGGTGAAGTATCATTTGGATCAACCATGACATGGATCATTCCTTTAGCTTTGGGCCTTGAGTATCTTAAAGTATTTATTTATTTTTTATCCTTTTTCCGTGATTCAACACATTTGCTTTTCTTTTTGACACTTATACCCTTTTTGCATTCGTGTAGCGAGTTTGGTCGATAATCCCGAGCTGGCAGACTCAAGTTACCGGGTTTCAAGATACCCCTACGGACCAGTGACTCAAAGGCTTGGGCTTTTGTAATCATTTTGCAAAATGTGTTTTCCTCACTTTATTTTTACTTTTATTTTCCTCAAGGCTTAATTGCTATTAGAAGTCCACACTTCCCGGTATATTTTCCTCAACCTCTGCTTTTTATCAACCACTTCAAAGATTTGATTCATCCAATTTAAGTGCATACATGTCTTACACGGGTCATGGGTTATTTCTTTGGAACTTAGATTTATGTCATAATTTCTACAAGCAGAACTATATAATAAGGAACAAAAACTTAATGCAATTTGTACACGGGTTTTGGCAGTTCAATCTTAAGCTATGTCATAGAATATTGATTTTTTTTTTAAAGAAGAAACAAACAAATAGATATATACATAGATAAACACCCCCCCACACCTAAATCATGCATTGTCCTCAATGTATGCATAGATAAAATAAATGCACTTATTACCTGAGTTGGCTTGCGGTAGAGGGGTTGAGTTTGCTCAAAGTCAACCATAATCAGAACTGGATTGAATGACACCATGTTGGTGCATGTATCCAGTTGAATTGTTCCCCATGTTGACTTGAGGAAAAGATTCCACTCTTCTCACTTGAATTGGTTCGCTTGTTTGCTCGAGTGATGGTGGTTGGGTAAATGAATTACTCCCTTTTTTCTTACATCCTTTTTGCTTATGTGATGATTTATTTGATTCAGAAATCTGATAAATACGTGCTCTCATCACAACATCACTTGGGTTGCATATTATTTCTGGCTCATTATCAATATGGAAGATATTAAATTCTGCTTTTAAGTTCCCGAAAGATAATTGCATGAGCCCATTTCGACAGTTTATTAATGCTTCCGAAGTGGCTAAAAAGGGTCTACCTAAAATTACAGGGATTTGTCGATTAGGATTTACAACAGGTTCAGTATCAAGTACGACAAAATCCACTGGATAAATGAAGTCACCAACCTTAATCAAAACGTCCTTTACTATACCTCTCGGTTTCTTAACAGAACAATCAGCGAATTGGAGGGTTGTCCTAGAGGGTTTCAGTGGACCAAGGTTGAGTTGCTCGTAGACAGAAAATGGGAGCAAGTTAACGCTTGCACCAAGGTCTAGAAGGGCTTTATTGATAAACGTATCTCCTATTGAACATGAAATTGTGGGACACCCCGGGTCCTTATATTTTATAGGAGATGTGTTGGAAAGAATTGAGCATATGTTTGCAGTTAAAAATGCCTTCTTTGGTACAATCGTTTTTCTCTTCTTAGTGCACAAATCTTTTAAGAATTTAGCATAAGCAGGTATTTGTTGAATCATGTCTAAGAGTGGAATGTTTACCTTAACTTGCTTAAATACTTCCAAGATTTTCTCTATTTGTGCACTAGAGTTCTTTTTGAGTCTATTGGGAAATGGGGCTTTAGGCACATAGACTCGCTCAGGTTCAGGTTGAGCTACAGGTTCAGGTTGAGTAGGTGGATTGGGCTTTTCAATTTGGACGTCGGGTTCAATGGTCAAGTCATATGTGGGTGCTTGATGGCTAGATTGATTAGTCATTCTAGAGTTTACCACATTATTGTCAATTTGTCTTCCGGACCGTAATGATACTACAGCATTGATTTGTTGGAACGGTCCTTCCTCATTAACCATTTGAAACGGTCTAGGGTTGTTATTTCCTGAAGGTGGTTGATAAGATTGATATTGATTATTAGTTCTGGGGTTTACCTCAGGTTGACTTGGAAATTGGCCCTTTTCTCTTTCACCTATTATCTGTGCTAATTGGCTGACCTGTGTCTCTAGCCTTTGGAATGATTGGTTGGTTGTTTGTATAAAAGTTGTCATTAAATTTTCTAATTTTGTCAACCTAACCTCATGATTTCCATTATTACCCCCAGGTGATGTATTATTTTGGTTATATGGGGTTGGTTGTTGTCTAGGAGGTTGTCCTTGTTGGGTCCACGAAAAATTGGGATGATTACGCCAACCTGGGTTATAGGTTGATGCGTAAGGATCATTTCTAGAATTGTTAAATGTGACATTAACATGTTCCAGGTTCACACAGTCCTCCATTAAATGACCAGTCTGACCACATCTAGAGCAGGGGATAGACAAGGGTTGATTCATTCGGGGTTGATTTTGTAGCTCTAGACTTTCCATTCTACGCATTAGGGTAGCTAGTTTTGCCTCAGCCGCTATGTTGGAGTCTATAGCTAAGACACCTGGTCGGGGTTGACTCGCTATTCTAGATCCAATACTCGGGTTGATGGGTGTTCTAGCATTGTCCCATTGCATACTATTTTCAGCTAAATCCTCAAGAAAAGTCCAGGCATCATTTTCATTTTTGGACATAAAGTTCCCTTGGCTCACAGATTCTAGCATAACCCTAGATGTGGGTGTCAATCCCTCATAAATAATTTGGCATAATTGCCACTTCGGAATTCCGTGATGAGGGCATTGGGTCAAGACACTCTTAAATCTCTCAAGATAGGAATAGAACGGCTCGCTCTCAGACTGAACGAATGCAACAATTTCATTCCTAATCTTCATAGTCTTATGGTTGGGGAAATATTTTTTTAGGAAAACTTGAACAAATTCGGCCCAACTTCTAATAGATCTTTCGGCTAGACTATATAGCCATTTCTTAGCGTCGTCCTTCAGTGCTAGAGGCACGAATTTCAGACGCACTGCCTCTTCAGGGATATGCTGGTATTGCATAAGAGAGCAGATTTCTTCAAATTCTCTAAGGAAGAGATATGGGTCTTCCCTAGAGGTGAACTTAGGCAGCATACTCATGTATTGTGCCTTAAGTTCGAAGTTGCGACCCGGTATGGTGGGCATGACGATGCACGATGGCTGAGCAGCCATCGTTGGGTAGCACCGATCCCTCAGAGTCATAGGCGGGTTCACAACATTCTCACCCATTAGATCCGGGTGAGTTGGTGCAACAGATGGATTGTGGTTAAGCTCCAGACTGGAATCTAGATGAACTCGTGAGAGTCGATTACTCAAGTCCCGAATCCAAATCTGAGTGCACCGGGTTGAATCAATTTTTGAATTTGAGTTTGAAATTTAAATTTCAAATTCAATTTCAAAAATCAATTACCTTCTTTTTTTTTGAATTTTTGAATTTAAATTTTTTTTAAAGGAAACAAACAATAGAAAGGTAAGGATGAGAAGGGAAAGAAGACTCAGACGAGAAGGGAAACTTAACTCTAAAGGATAAAAATTAAGGTTGGTCAGAAATTTCCTGAACAAGCACGGTCAAAACAATCTTAGACCTAGTGTCACTTAGATCTAGACGACTCCTAACTGGTTGAGTCGAATTGATTTGCTTGATTCACCTCCCTCACCAATCAAACCAAGTTGGCCAGTTAGTGTATAGCTAGTGGGGGCGCTTCCGACAGAGTCGGTGCCAATTAGACAACCACGTCGCTTGGAAGACTTTCGTCGACACAAAAACACTTTCTAGACACCAAATTGAATTCAATTAGCTTCAGGTCATAGCAAGTCAAACCAATCTCCTCCTTAATTGAGTCCGAGTCCTTAGGGGCCAATGTCTAATTGATTTTAAATTTTGGGCTTAGGCGACACTTCAGGATTGTGGTTTGTGGGGTACGGGAGGGTGATGAAATCCCCACCGTATCTTTTCCTACGGAGTTGCCCTTAAGATAGTTTAACTTAAATCTAGCAAAGATAGTCAAACAATGGTCCTTTTTATGGGGGCAATTGCAAGGTTGTATGCAACTAAATTATATGCTCTAATGCAATCGATAAAAACCTCGATACGTACCTTGCCTCCAGCAATCTTCAACAAGTATTAATTTGCAAGAATTTAGCAAGAATAATGCAGGCAAAACATTATATGATGCATGCACTAAGGTCTTTCAAATTTTGCCAATTTTAGGTCAGAGTTGAATTATTGCCAATTATGGAATTGTAACCCTAGCACGTGTAATTCTACGAAAGGAAACTTTTCAACTATTCAGATTTTACGAGAAAGGCAAGAAAAGTTACCTCCGCAATGCTCAGTCGGGTTCGCCGCCCGCTCTCGGAGATTTCAGTAGCTCAATGCGACCACCCAGAGATGCCGACGACGCCCTCAAAATTTGAAGACCGGACGACCAACCTGTGCGGCGATTTCACCGCAAATGCTTCTTATGGTGCGGCGGATTCGCCGCTCTTTAAGCTCAGAATGCGCTCGTATTTCGCCGCGCGCTCTGTTGTCTCCTGAAACACAAATCCAAATACTTAGATCGCGCACAAGATAAACAGGAAAAATCGAAAACACAAAAATAACAAAAATCTGCGTCGCCTCCCCGACAACGACGCCAAAAACTTGATGTGAATTAAATTTATACCGCAAGTGCACGGCGTCTATGAAGACGTGGCAAGTACGGGTCGAACACAAGGAGGGAGAGATTTCGTTGTTAGTGTGATTTCGATTGAGGGGGAAGAAGGAGAAGAAATAAGTTGGGTTTTTTTTTGGTATTTTTGATTTAATTATCTAAAGTACGAAACAAAAGCAATTAGAACTAAAACAAGAAATAAAGATGGAGAATTCCGTCGGGTGGAGGTCTAGACTTAGGTTTAGATTGGAGAATGGAGAAACTTGAAATAAATCATGTTAGTTATGAAGCATTACAAGATAAATGATTTAACATAAACTCAAGTAATCAAAATATACTAATCACGAACTTAAAACAATAACATGCATTCATCTTCTCTACCCCTAATTCCATCACCTCCACCCTTTGGAAAGAGTTAGAAACTCATGGAGGGAGGAAGAAGAAGGGATCCTAGAGACATTAAGAAAAGAAAATTAAAACAAAACAAAATAAAACAGAATTTTATTACTAATGATCCAAGACCAAAGGTTCAAAGATGTGTTACATTCGTCCTACAGGGCTATTTATAGCCGATACAGGGGATACCAATACATAAAAGGATAGTACACGCGTCGACCCGACACTGGACGAAAATCGGGCACACAGATCACCTCTGGTGCGGCGAAATCGCCGCACAATGCATGGGAGGTGCGGCTAATTCGCCGCCCAGGTTGATGGGATCGGGTCCGGATTTCTGCGGTGCGTTTATGGCATGATTTGATCTTTATTTGCGCGTCTGGATGATTTGTTTCCATTCTTTTGAGCTCCGGATTAATTCCTTCCATTGTTGGAGATTTATATTTGATTTTTCTTTTGACTTTTCCAACAAAATAACTTGATCCTTTTCTTTTGCAATCAGGTCCTTGGCATTTTGCAATTAAGCCCTTGACCTTTTTGTGATTAGCTCCTTGAATGCTTTTATGCTTGGACGCATTTCCAATTGAAAACCCGATAAACTTGAACTCGGTCTTTATGATAGAAATGAATCTTTTGCACGCGTTTATGCTCGGAATGTGGGTAATTTGCATTCAGGTCTCTGTATTCTGTAAATACGACTAAACACATACCTTAGTAGCATTTATAGATATAAAAGTAATCTAAATGAAAGACATATGATGCAATGTATGCAATGCATCAGCTGCCTCACAAGGGTCAGTCGATACCAGTGCTCCCCAAAAGTGCAGGAAGGAACCCCCAGTACACGCCGCCACCCCAGGAACGTGAAGGGAATGTGTTCTAAAAGTTTTACTTTTAAATGTCAATTATTATGAATTGAATGAGAAATCATTTTGTTCCTTGTTTATGTTATTCGTCTTTTAGAAGTGTTAAGGAAGAGGCTCTTGGTCCTTAACCGTAGAGCTCTGAAAGATATTGGTTTGCATGAAACAAAAGATATTCACAATCATGGTAATTAACATGGAACATTAATTACCGAGTTAAGATTGTCGTGTTGGTCATAGATCATTGTAGCTCTACAAGTGAGTGACAACACGGGTATGCAAAAGAGGAAAATATTACTTTTGTATACTGAATAGACCTAATAAGTAAAATATTATAGAAATGTGTTTCTGTGTCATTAATATTTTAATGTGTCTTTGGTCCTTTGATATGAGACTTATATCTAATCACTTAAGGAATACTTAATTAGATCAGTGTCTTGAACTATCGATCAGTGTAGTGTAAAGGCATTGGTTGGTTAAGTATAACTTTCGTTGGAGAAGATAGTTAGTCAAAAGATTATCATTGCCCCTCTTAATTGAGTGATGATATTAGTGGGCCCCTTGATAAAGCAAAGTTATAATGTGCACAATGTGATTTGAGTTAAGTCACATATTTCTAACT
Organism: Triglochin maritima; assembly: GCA_963682175.1. NCBI lineage: Eukaryota > Viridiplantae > Streptophyta > Magnoliopsida > Alismatales > Juncaginaceae > Triglochin > Triglochin maritima. The sequence goes on from OY821775.1 coordinate 7,022,852, forward strand.
AGCTTAAAGAGATCAAGAAATGAATACTAATACAAAGATGACACAATACTACTTTGTGTGTATTCTTAATATCATGAGGCAAGGGACGGACACAAGTGGTGCACTCCATCACTAAATGGATCGGGTTTTGGTTCGAGTGGAATTAAGACATCTAACTAATTGGGAGCTATAATGTGTAGCTAGATACTGCTTATAGCTTGTGATATTAAGCTCTTAATATCACTGCCAACTTAGTTTAGATCCTCCCATAGGTCACACCACAAAACTGGGAAACAAGGAAGGGGGATTTTGAGTTCATAAGATGTGTCGGGTTTCATGTAGAAAATATGACACATGGGGTGAACGAGCAAAATCAAGATTATGTTGTGATTAATAACATAATTGGAATCTAAATTAAATTCATATGAGATGTAAATATTATGGGGTGTAATGATTGATCATTACATAGGATAATATGTTACATAAGTTGTGAATTTACTACTAATCCCGAAATGTCAAATTTTGTAGGGGTTAAACTGAAATTTGACAAGTCTGCAAGACTGTGCAAACGGTCGACCGGTTAATGGATAACGGTCGACCGAAGGTGCACGGTCGACCGGACATGTCTCGACCGATAACATGGAATTTTCGTCTGTTCGGAACGGTCGACCGAATCTATCGGTCGGTCGACCGAACATTGCGATGAAATATTCTACGTTAAGAACGGTCGACCGAATCTTGCACGGTCGACCGAAATTGGGTTCGAGCGGTCGACCGGACCTTCGTAACGGTCGACCGGTCCAGACGGTTTTATGCAGAATTAATTTAAGAATTAATTAGATCATGCATGGAATTGGTCCATAATTGATTTAATTCGTGGCTAATATTATTTATTATTAAATAATGGATGGTTAGATGGAATTTTGCATGAGATCATGGGCAAGGGGTTGCACATGAATAGGTAATTTGGAGAGAACCTATAAATACAAGGTTATCTCATTACCTCCTTAATTTAATTCATTATTCTCTTGAGCAAAATTCTCTCTCCATAATTCTCCACGAAAATCTCTTAATTCTTAAGTTTAGTTTTAGTTCTTAAGAGACCATCTTCTCAAGGGAATTAAAGAGGGGTTAGTAATTAGATTCTAAACCCTATCGGAGATCGAGAGACTAGCTTCCCTCTCTCCGATCTTGTTTAGAGTTTGGTGAATACTCGGAGGCATCCGGCGCGGCGAGAAGCATCCCCAACGTCTCCGAATCTTCAAGAAGTTTTTGAGAACTTCTAGGTATGAATTTCGGAGCTCTTGTTTGTTTTAATAGAGTTTTGAAACTAGATGTTAAAACAAACCGATGCATGGATGAAATAAATCAAAGAAAATTGTAATTGATCCTTATTATACATAAAAATTTCGAAAATATATATGTATAATTAAACATGAAATCCTACAGTGGTATCAGAGCATAGGGTTCAATTTTCTCATGATTTATGGCTGTAAACAAATCTAGTTTACCATCTAGGATTTAAACAATTCGTTTTACCGGTTTTTCGGTCTTTAAATGTTTGTTGAAATAATTCTTTATAATAATTCGTTTTAAATGTTTTGAATGTTTAAAACATGTCATGTAATTATTAGAATTATGATTTAGACATAAGTCTAACTTGCAATAATTTCATTTTAAGTATAAACGATTATTTTGTAAGAGAATCAACAAAACCGAAAAACTGCGATTCATCTTTCCATTGGAAATTGGATGGACAGCGGTTCATAATTAATTTTTGAATTATGGATGCATGAAATTTTTTTTTAATGGATTTCAAAATATTTTTCAAAGAATTGTTGAGAATTCTGGATGATTGATAAATTAGATTCTGTAGTTTATAGCAATTGCGTGCATGGATGCTTGAGTTGCTTTGCAGGATTGTGAGTTTATATGTTCCAAATCAGACACTACAAATGTATGTAATTATTATTATACAGGGGCTTATGTATGTAAAAGCCAAAATCCTCTCTATTTCCGTCTTTTAGATAGTTGCATTAGCATATGAGAGGTTTTTACATAGGACTTGCACTAGTCGGTTTTATCGAATGTGAGGAGCATGTTTATTTTCTGTAAAATCTACATCTCCGGTGCAAGAGGAAGTCGCCGCTGTAGCGCATCGATCGAGGATCGAAGATCAGGGATCGAGGATCAAGGATCGAAGGGAACATATAAACTCACACGATGTGGATTGTGTGAATGTTTAATTTCTGTTTTTATCTTGATATGCATGTGATGAATGTGTTGAATGTTAGGATATGTATGATTAATAATATGCATGATAACCTAAAATTCTAAATCACATGTTAAATTGTCCAACAAAAATTAAGAATAAATTTCCTTCTTATTTCATCCACTAGCAGCCATTGATCGAGGGATACTCTGCTCGCCCTTAGCGAGAGATAGCTCCCTCTATCTTTGGGAATAGTGGGAGATATAAAGGTTGTCTGTTGTTGTGCCACAATTAAATATATGAGGTGTGTTTCACCCTAGTGAACCCCAAGTATGTTTAGTTGTGAATACAATAGATAAACGTATCTCGTATCAAATGAAAATAAGTTTTCTTAACATTACCTAGAGCCCTCGCTCGGTTTTGGGAAAACGTTTTTCTTACGAGGATAGGTCGCATTCCCTCATAATTAAAACGACAAGAGTCACAAAAGTTTGAAGATGCTAAATGTTGCTAAAATTCAAAAAGGTTGTGATTAGAAAATGTTTTCTTACCTTGATGTTGTAATGTATTCGATAGCCCTTAGCTAGTCTATATTACAATTGATCGGATCTTGGATTACTGCATTTACGGGCAAGATTTTATTTGCAGTATTTACATCATATTCGATATATATATATATGTATGTATTAAAACATAAAATTGGCATTAAAACCTATATAATTTATTTTGTAGAAATGTCAAATATCCAACCAATTGTGCGATCTATGATCGAAAAGAACCCTTTGCAAAATGATGGCTCAAACTTCATGAAATGGCAACTCAATCTTAATATCGTGTTGAGGTTTGAAAAACTATCTCATATTTTGGATGGTGAAATCCCAAAATTAAATGAGAAGGCAACCAATAAAGAGAAAGAGGCGATAGCCAAGTGGGAAGACCAAGAGAACCAAGTTCACGGTCTTATACTAGCATCCATGGGTGACTCGCTTCAAGCGAAATACTTGGATTCAAAACCCAAGAAGACCATGGAGGCTCTAACCAAGATGTTCATGGATAGTGCCCGAAAGGAGCGCTATAAGACCACCATCGCACTCACAAGGTGTCATATGGCGGAAGGAACATCGGTATCCATGCATTTTCTCACGATGCAAGGATACCTTGAGAAGTTGTCGAAGCTCTCTTCTCTAATGCCAGTGGACATTGCCGAAGATCTAATTCTTGGCTCTCTAGCCCCGTCCTTTAAGGATTTTGTGATGCACTATCATGTGCGTGAGAAAGGGGTGAGTCTTGAGGAGCTTCACAACGCTCTCAAAACGGCTGAAGTTGATATGGGCAAGAGTAGGGACCATGAGGTCCTTGCTATCCATAAGAAGAGCAAAAAGATCAACAAAGGTAAAGGCAAATTTACCAAAGATACGTCAATCAAGAGCGAGGGAGTAGGAGGTGCTAATGGGAGTGTCTCAAGGGAGAAAACTTACAAGTCTCCAACTCCCAACTCGGAGTGCTTTCACTACGGTGAAAAAGGACACATCCGACCTAATTGCCCCAAGTACAAGGAAGACCTTGAAAATGGGATGATTGAACGTAGGCGCCCGAGAAACGCCGTAGGTATGTTTGTTATTGAGATAAATTTAATCACCTCTATCCTTGATTTGGTAATGGTTACTGGATCTTGTGCTCACATAATTTTGATGTGCAGCTATTGAAGGATAGGAAGGAACTCGTTGGGAACGAGATGATATTGAAGATTGGAAATAGTACAAGCATCGCTGCGATTGTACAAGATTCTATGGAACTTCAATAGTCTAGTGATTTAAATTTATGCTTTGTAGAATGTTTGTTATGTACCTTCGATTAGCAAGAACTATTCTGTATCAAGTTTTAGATATGGATAAATTTTAATAAATATTTTAATTCTTGCTTGTCTATATCGAAGAATGGAATTTTCTATGCAAATACATTCATATGGAATGATTTCTATTTGCTTGAAATAAATAATGAACAAACTCAAACAAACAATAACAAAAGAGAAACTAAGATAACTCACGTGAATGATACAATCTTGTAGCACTATCGGATTGGTCAAATAAATGACCAAGAGACTTTTCAAGAAGAAATGAACGAAAACGAACAACTAATTGGATATGATACATTCTAATGTATGTGGTCTGATAAGTACAAGTGCAAGAGACAGTTTAAGGTACTTCATTTTGTTCACAGACAACTATAGTCATTATGGCTATATTTGTCTAATGGGAAGCAAAAGTGAATTCTTTGACAAGTTCAAGGAATTCGAGGATGAAGTAGTGAACCGACTCAACAAGAATATCGAGTCTCTATGAAAGGTTCGTAGGGGTGAGTGCTTAGAATACCTAATTTGACTCATTCCTAAAGTAGGAATAGGATATTGCTCGACATGGTTCGATCAATAATGAGTCAATTTAAAATTGTCGATTTACTTTTGGAATTATGCACTACAAATAATGAAAAACTCACTAAGTAATGTTCCATCCAAATCCGTGGAGAAAATGTCTTGTGAGCTATGGAGTTGAAAGACACCTAAGCTCGACTTTCTCAAGATTTGGGGTTGTGAGGTATACATCAAGAAATTGATGTCGACCAAGCTTCAACCAAAAGCGGATAAGTGCTTCTTTATAGGTTGTCCTCGTGTGACAAGAGGATACTACTTTTGGTATATCACCTCCAATCGAAAGATTGTAGAGAGAGATATGGTTTTTCTGGAATTTCTGGAAAAGAGAGAAAAGTAGTGGGAGTAGAGTTGAGCTTGAGGAAACTCAAGATACTCTACAAGATCATGATGTGAATGTTGCATTCAAAATCATGAAGGCCCAACCGAGATTCATTTGGTTAGTGGGAGCATGAGCGAGAGATCCTTACAAGAAATTGTGAGAGAATCTCAATCATCCTCACCTAGTGTGCGTTCGAGAGTCGAACATAAACCTATTCCTCAAGAAATTGTGGAAGAAGTTCGAGAGACACAAGAAGAACCAAAAGAACTAAGAAGGTCAATGAGGGAAAGGAAGAAACCCAATAAGTGTGTGGGACTTCATGAGATCATGGTACTAGATACCAAAGATCCCTCGACCTTCCGAGAAGCAATAGAAAAGACTCCAAACTATGGTTAAAAGCCATGGAATCCGAAGTAGAATCCATGTATGATAATCAAGTATGAAACTTGATTAGTCTTCCTCAAGAGAAAATATCATTTGGTATAAATGAGCTTTTAGGAGGAAGATAGACATGGATAGTAACTTGACAACCTACAAAGCAAGACTTGTAGCAAAAGTTATACTCAAATTCAAGAAATTGACTTTGATGAAATTTTTGAGAAGTTGTCATATTAAAATCTATTCGGATTATGCTCACTATTACCGCATTTCACAATTGTGGGATATGGAAAATGGATATCAAAATGACGTTCCTTAAACAGGAACTTGGAGGAGGATATGTACATGGTACAACCTCAAGGTTTTGATGATCCAAATAGTAGCGAGAAGAAATGCAAGTTTCGAGAATCCATTTATGGATTGAAGCAAGCATCGGGGAGTTGGAACAAACGCTTTGACGAAGAGGTGAAGAAGATTCACTTCATTCAAAGTAAAGGAGTACCTTGTATATACAAGGAGATTAGTGGGAGCCATGTAGTACTTCTGATCTTATATGTCGATGACATATTGCTCATGAGCAATCATATACCTTTGCATTAGCAAACGAGAAATTTCGTTGAAATCAGTGTATTCAATGAAAAGAAAAGGATGAGGCTCAACACATCTTGAGAATCAAGATACATTGAGATATATCCCGTAGACTCATTGGCTTCAGTCAACGTGCATACATTGACAAGGTCTTTGGAAATGTTCAGGGTGAACAATTCCGATATGGACAATATGTCAATAAGTATGAGTATAGGTGTGCAACTCAAGAAGTCTCAATGTGCTCAAATCACACAAAGACTTGGGGTACATGAAGGTATCCCTTATGCTTCGGCAGAAGGAAGGACCATGTACACGATGGCTTGCACAAGACTCAATATCTCGTATGCTTTAAATGTGACAAGAAGTCACCAATCCAACGCGAATCCTAATCATAGGATTGCGGTCAAGAATATTCTGAAGTACCTTAACCGGACTAAAGATAAGGTTCGTGTTTATGGAAGACAAAGGAGAAAATAGCCGAGGGCTGTTTTGATGCAATTCTTATAGGAATTCTAGACAATAAGAGGTTGGAGTGATGATGCGTCATCATTATCGAAGGTGGAGGTATGAGCTAGTGTAGTTAGGAGTAATATCACTACAGCTAACTCAACCACCAACGAAAGACAAAATAAATAAATAGGTGGACACAACAGTGGCACAACTGATCCATTCAACAAACCTTCATACCAAGCTAAGAGACGAAATATATTTCGAGTCCATGGATCCGAGGGTCCATGTGGATTGGCTTGATAGGTGATTTGGGAAGGTTACCCTAGTTATTGATGTTTTATGCATTGAGAATGTATGTGAAAGAAAACTTTGATAACAAGTGGGAGATTGAAGGGAATGTGTTCTAAAAGTTTTACTTTTAAATGTCAATTATTATGAATTGAATGAGAAATCATTTTGTTCCTTGTTTATGTTATTCGTCTTTTAGAAGTGTTAAGGAAGAGGCTCTTGGTCCTTAACCGTAGAGCTCTGAAAGATATTGGTTTGCATGAAACAAAAGATATTCGCAATCATGGTAATTAACATGGAACATTAATTACCGAGTTAAGATTGTCGTGTTGGTCATAGATCATTGTAGCTCTACAAGTGAGTGACAACACGGGTATGCAAAAGAGGAAAATATTACTTTTGTATACTGAATAGACCTAATAAGAAAATATTATAGAAATGTGTTTCTGTGTCATTAATATTTTACTGTGTCTTTGGTCCTTTGATATGAGACTTATATCTAATCACTTAAGGAATACTTAATTAGATCAGTGTCTTGAACTATCGATCAGTGTAGTGTAAATGCATTGGTTGGTTAAGTATAACTTTCGTTGGAGAAGATAGTTAGTCAAAAGATTATCATTGCCCCTCTTAATTGAGTGATGATATTAGTGGGCCCCTTGATAAAGCAGAGTTATAATGTGCACAATGTGATTTGAGTTAAGTCACATATTTGTAACTAGCTTAAAGAGATCAAGAAATGAATACTAATACAAAGATGACACAATACTACTTTGTGTGTATTCTTAATATCATGAGGCAAGGGACGGACACAAGTGATGCACTCCATCACTAAGTGGATCGGGTTTTGGTTCGAGTGGAATTAAGACATCTAACTAATTGGGAGCTATAATGTGTAGCTAGATACCGCTTATAGCTTGTGATATTAAGCTATTAATATCACTGCCAACTTAGTTTAGATCCTCCCATAGGTCACACCACAAAACTGGGAAACAAGAAATGGGGATTTTAAGTTCATAGGATGTGTCGGGTTTCATGTAGAAAATATGACACATGGGGTGAACAAGCAAAATCAAAATTATGTTGTGATTAATAACATAATTAGAATCTAAATTAAATTCATATGTGATGTAAATATTATGAGGTGTAATGATTGATCATTACATAGGATAATATGTTACATAAGTTGTGAATTTACTACTAATCCCGAAATGTCAAATTTTGTAGGGGTTAAACCGAAATTTGACAAGTCTGCAAGACTGTGCAAACGGTCGACCGGTTAATGGATAACGGTCGACCGAAGGTGCACGGTCGACCGGACATGTCTCGACCGATAACATGGAATTTTCGTCTGTTCGGAACGGTCGACCGAATCTATCGGTCGGTCGACCGAACATTGCGATGAAATATTCTACGTTAAGAACGGTCGACCGAATCTTGCACGGTCGACCGAAATTGGGTTCGAGCGGTCAACCGGACCTTCGTAACGGTCGACCGGTCCAGACGGTTTTATGCAGAATTAATTTAGGAATTAATTAGATCATGCATGGAATTGGTCCATAATTGATTTAATTCGTGGCTAATATTATTTATTATTAAATAATGGATGGTTAGATGGAATTTTGCATGAGATCATGGGCAAGGGGTTGCACATGAATAGGTAATTTGGAGAGAACCTATAAATACAAGGTTATCTCATTACCTCCTTAATTTAATTCATTATTCTCTTGAGCAAAATTCTCTCTCCATAATTCTCCACGAAAATCCCTTAATTCTTAAGTTTAGTTTTAGTTCTTAAGAGACCATCTTCTCAATGGAATTAAAGAGGGGTTAGTAATTAGATTCTAAACCCTATCGGAGATCGAGAGACTAGCTTCCCTCTCTCCGATCTTGTTTAGAGTTTGGTGAATACTCGGAGGCATCCGGCGCGGCGAGAAGCATCCCCAACGTCTCCGAATCTTCAAGAAGTTTTTGAGAACTTCTAGGTATGAATTTCGGAGCTCTTGTTTGTTTTAATAGAGTTTTGAAACTAGATGTTAAAACAAACCGATGCATGGATGAAATAAATCAAAGAAAATTGTAATTGATCCTTATTATACATAAAAATTTCGAAAATATATATGTATAATTAAACATGAAATCCTACAGAGCGAGTCAGCCCGCCGAATACACAACTCGGGTCAGACGACAACCGCTGCTCCCCTAAGAGCCGCCAGACGCGCACCCTGCCGGAACATCCTCGGCCTACCGCTAAACCCTCGCAAACTGCCCAAGGTTTACGGCACACATCCCTCACACCCCGCTCGGTAAGAGAGACAACAGTAATACAATAATACGCCCTCGTCGAAGGTGAAATCCGTCGCTCTCAAAGCCGGTAATCAACCGTCGCCTCGGAGCCGGTAGTCGACCTATACTCAACGGATCGCGTGTGGATAAATCCACCAACCTGCGGCAGATCGGTCGACCGCTAAAAGCACACCGGTCGACCGGTCCCCCACACAGTACACAGTACTGTACAAACAAGTCTACCGGTCGAACCACGCCAACCGAATTACCGACCAATCGGTCGAACAAAAGTCATCTAGCGGTCGACCGTTTGGATGGTCTACGCTATACAATTTTATATAATATATATATCCGATCGGTCGAACCAAGGGGTCGTTCAACCGATAACAGGACTTTCAGTATTTTGCCTAAGTGGTATTCGGTCGACCGGAACTGCTATACAGTTCGACCGAAACATCACAGGCACTCTACCGCTTAATTAAAATGCTCAGTCGGTCGACCGAAAGTTAAAGAGCGGTCGACCGTTTTATGGTCAAAGCTCCCAACCGACTTAGCATCGAATAGATCGGTCGAACAAGGTTAAGGGCGTTCGACCGTTTAATAAGTCAAAACCCCCAACCGACCCATTCTCATTGTTATTCGGTCGACCGGCTAAGTGGTCCCGTTCGACCGATAACAGCATCAACCCTTTTCCCGCACAAATCTGGCATAACGGTCGACCGTCCTAAGACATCGTTCGACCGTTCGCGGGTAAACATCAATATAATAATAGGATCGGTCGACTGCCCACAGGCACCGGTCGACCGATCGTCGTCTTCAACCTCTGAATTGGTTGCAATCCGACGGGGAATTCGACACCAACGTCGATCCCCAACACTCACAAGGCTTATGTGAGTTATAATGAAAATTTGGCATACCTTTTGGTCGAGTGAAGAAGCCTCCCGAGCTCCCTTCAACACCTCTTCTCTTCTTCTTCCCTTCTTCTTCTTCTTCTTCACTTCTCCTTCTCTCCAAACTCTTCTCTCACTCTCTGGTTGTTCAATTGAAGGAAAAACGTTTTAGGTAAAACTTATCTAACTATATATACCTACTTTAATTAACCACCTCCAAATCTACCAACCAAAGCAAGCCACCTCATCTTCCCATCCTTATCTCCTCACCTCTTCATTAACATGCATAATTAGGGTAAGTTAGGTTTAGTTTAGTTTAATTAAGGTGTTTTAGATTAGGTTATTACATAAGGTGTTTTTATTTGATCTACGATTCTGTAGTAAACCAGTTGGCCACACTGATGCAGTTGTCCTTGGGGCTTTTGCTCAGAGATGTTTCACGAATTGACGGAAATGCTCTTAACATTGCAAATAACATACTTAATAGAAGAGTGCATATTGTGATCGTCCGTTATTCACTCGGAAAACACTTACGTAAACTTCCATATATACATGCAATAGCCTAGCTATGAAACTCTAACAGCAACTACACAATGAGCAACATAGCGAAGCCTGGGACTCCTTTACGAACTCATAGGTTCATAAAAAAGTAGTAATTCTGTGGTAAGATGAAGTTATGTTATATATATATATATATATATATATATAAATTTAAACCATGCAATGGAATGAAAAGAGCACTACCTGTGCACAATCGCAGGACATTATAATTTTCTCTTAGATTCCAGCATGAATCCGATGGAACAATCAAGTGGCATGCTGATCTTATGAATGGTGTCATTCGAGAAAAATTGAAGATCATTCCCAACAACGTCACGTAAGAATTACATTATAAATGGAAGGGATGGATGCTGTATATGTGTACTCAAATTAATATTGGGTAATTTGTTAAGGTGCACCTCGCAGGTTGCTTAATTGGTGATATGCACTGGATTTTTTGTTATTACCGGATGTACACCTATAAATCGAACATATTTGCTCATATGCACTTCTACCGTTAGTGAGGTCCACTCCGTCACCGTCAAATATCGTTTAACAATTTGTAAATTAAACATTGTAAAATACAAATATCTTTAATAGTAAAAACAAAAATCAAAAGATTAAAAACATTAAAAACATAAAAACTAGGTTACGTTTGAAACAAAGATTATAGATAGACCAACTCGTGTTCATACAATCTAGTATTTGAAGGATGATATTTGAATTCTTGTCTTACTAGCTTAAGTTTGTAGTCCAAAACTTTTCTTTCTACCTGTTAGCTTCAATTTTTTAAATTGTTATCCTCGAAATACATATTTTAAAACAAAAACTCTGTCAATATAATGACCAGTTCATGTTCGTTATATAGAATTAAAGGATGATATTTTGATACATTTAAGTATGCCGAAATTAATTAATTAAAGACCCTAAACAAAACCACAACACTCCATCTCTCCACCACCAATCTCCTACATACTGGTTGAACAAAAATTGTAAAATTATTTTAGCAATTTTAGTGAATCAAAGAATATATAATCAAACATCATTCATTCACCAAAAAAATCATTAACAAACAACATTCATAACAAATAAAAATAACAATTAACAACTTCAACAACAAATGACAAAATAACATGACCATCAATGATCAAACAATAGCACCAACACCAGGAGAATAAATTGTCAAAGAAAAAAAGCAACAGAAGAATAGCACCACGAAGAACATCTCACCAGTTCACCACTATTAACAAACACCATCACCATCACCTCCACAACACGTCAACACCAGAATGCTTCCGAGCCGCCTTCAGTAGGTCGACCAACGACCCGGCTCTAATTTGAACTTCGCTACCCAACCACTCGACAACCGCCACAAAGCTTTGACGAAGGCCTCGACTGTGAGTCTTAGGAAACGAAGCTTCTCCGTCGTTCACGACTTCCTCTTGATCATCTCCCAGATTTACGTACGTACCATGAAATGCAGCCAGTCACTGTTACCCTAAGACATAAAAAGTATTATACTTTAGGGATGATAGGCCATGAAATGTTGAGGAGAGGATCTCCAAAAAGATAGCAACAAGTAGCTAAGTAGATTACTGAATCTGTTTTGACTTACAAGTAGCGGCGAATGCAGAAAATTTTATTAGTAGGGTGTAAAATATAAGTTTTTGGCAAATTTCTCTTAAATTTTGGATTTACGGTCAAACTGTCTCATTAATGAAAAAAACATACGCATCAATAAAACTTAATTGAAACCCACAATACCCGATATAAGCTTTTATATTTGCTACCTTGACTTGAGTGGGGGCTAATCTTCAAAAAATACATATACAAAAATGGTAATACCTAATAGGATTATTTGCTTGGGTGGACATCTGCAGAAGCGTAATTGAGGTTTTGTATCTGAATTTCGTCTATTTTCTTGAGTGCACCTACATGTCGATGTTATTTTCTTGGATGTACATTTGCCGTTGATAGGACCCACTCCGTTATAACAACGTCACTAGTTACGAATTTTGCAATTTACACCCTATCAATTTAAAAATCTCTGTAATGTTAAAACAAAAGCAACAAAATAAAAATCTAAAATACATCTCCCTTTCTCTCTATAGTCTCTCTTCTCCCCACTTCTCACTCTCTCTTCAGTCCTCTCTAGTCTCACTCTTTCTCTCTACTCTCTACTCTCTCTCTCTCCCATTCCCTCTCTTCGATAATCTCTCTCCTCCCATCCACGTCTCGCATAAAACAAACTAACCCTATACCCACACGTACGTACCAGCAACTAATCAACAAGCAAATTAAAACCTCACTAAACTACCCACTTCCGAAAGAAAACAATCGAGAAGTAAAGAACCGATAAAGACCCAAACTCCTCGCCCGATCGAACCGGATGCATCACTGCCTTGGACCGGAGCCTCTCTCAATGGAAGGAACCCATACGCAAACCATAGTGCGCGTCACCTTTTTCCTTCTCCGCTCCTCCGCCTCCCGAACCCGAAGATCCTCCACCTCCAGAACTAGAAGGCCCTCCGCCAGAACCTCCACCTCCCAAACTGATTGTGGAAGGTCCTCCGCCTTCCACAACTGATTGTCTTCCAGCTGCCGAGCCAGAACCTCCATCGCCTCCACCTCCACCTTCCGGTGGTGGTGGAACGACGCCGTGAACCTGCAACAACTCCTACTGCGCCTGCTGGACTACTTGGGCCGACACGGGCTGGTGTTGCTTCTGGGCGTTTGTTGTTGTTTTGACGTGGGGAGGTGTATGTGGATGGAAGGAGGAGGAGTGAGAGAAAGAGTGAGAGTAGAGAGAGGAGTGAAGAGAGAGACTAAAGAGATGAGAGAAGTTGGGAGGAGAGAAAGGGAGAAGTATTTTCGATTTTTATTTTTATGTTTTTTATTTAACATTACCGAGATTTTTAAATTCATAATTGTTTGGTGACTCCGTTATAAAGGAGTGTCTTATAGATTGCAAAGGTGCACTTAAGCGAATAACATCGACACGTTACATGTAGGTGTATCCAAGTAAATAGACGAAATTCAAGTGTAAAACCTCATTTACGGACCCGAAAAGTACATGCAAACAAATAACCCTAATAACTACTATTTTGACTTATGATTAATAAGAGTTTTAAAATTCAGTGCGGCGATGGCCCCATGTGGGTCCGCATCTACCTACAAAATACCATTAATTTAAAATGGAGTGCAACGCCACTTGGAGATTTTTTTGGACCTAGAAGTTACGATACCATCTTCTCTGGTGGTGTAAATGAGACAGGTAACGTGTATTCGGTTACCCGAGCCGGTAGGGTACGAGTATGGACAAAAAAATTCATACCCGTTTAAAAATTCAAACCCGTATACCCATATCCGTTTACCCGGTTAATAAACGGGTCAGGTACAGGTATACGCATTACCCGTACCTGTATACCCGTTAAGATATATTATATATTTTATATATTATATATTTATATATATAATATATATTTTATATACTATATTTTATATATATTATATATTATATCCGTCATACACATTTACCCGGTAACTTAACGGGTTCGGGTCGGGTACGATTTTACATGTTTTTTTGCCGGGTATATACATGTACCTGCTAATTTAGCTGGGTACGGGTAGGGGCATATACCTGACCCGTTTACACCCCTAATCTTCTCCAAGATCAAGGTAAATCAAGAACTATTGCACAGAATTTAGCTCGATCTTTATGCTTCCTTTAGCTAAGGTTTAGGTCACAATCTGAATACGATCAATTGTCTAGAAGAGGATGTGGGAGTGGAATAACTCTTGGCCCTATTGGCGGCCCGAGTGGCGAGAGTGGAAGCTGAGAATGCACCTGACAAGGGAGTATCGCAGCAGCTTCCCTAATCAAGGAATGAAGTCTACAAAGCTCAAGACACAAGTCTTCACTATCCTAGGAAAGCTAATGAACCTTTGCTTAAAACTTATTTAAAGTTTTTGGGGATGTATCTCGGCCATAATGGCCTTGACTTTTTTAGGGCTGATATGGTCCCAATTTTGTTCTAAGGTGACCGTGGATCATGGTCATCTGAAACTTTAATACGAGTACAAAATTTCCAAAAAAAAAAAAACTCTTGGCCCATTTGTAATGTGCAGAATAAGGATGTAAGAAAACAACGGATAACGCGCGAGTTCAACGATCCGGAAACAGTCTGTGGATATTATCGGTTTAATTGAGACAAACAAATTAAGGTTTAGGGAGAAGCCTGCAAGCATTGAACGCGTCAGCAGAAGTTGTGGGAATGTACCGATTCTAACCTCCGCATGTACAACAAGGAGGTATTTTGATCATGTGGAACCACAATGTCTTCCGCCTTTGTGTTTAGCAGGAAACCCATTAATTAATATGCACAAGAGTTGATATCTAGCTTGGAGACTCATGCTTCGTGCGTGTTACATAACGGTAGTATATGCTGCAAATGATCGTCATTGATTTTATAATTGAATGAGAAATCCTAATTCACATGTACTCTTCAAAGCTGCTGAATTTCATAGGGTACTACAGCAATCCGGGCAAGTTCAGAACAACAAAATGACAGAGATAGAAGCAGATTTCTAGTTCATGAAGTAAAGCGTGCACTTCGGATCTCCTGAAGTCTCGTCGCATGTTACAGAAATAATAAAATAGATGACAAACTATCTACCGGGAAAGAAACCATATAGCACCACAAAAGAGCAATCAACGAGATAAGATGGAAAATCCTCCACTTCTACCGGTCACATCACATAGTTAAAATGGTCAGTTAAGTGCGAGAGACGTTAAACAGTAACAGGCAAAGTTTCCCAATCAGCCTTCTCTTTAACTTAAATACAGCTAAATGAGCAAATTTGGGGCTGCCAAGGAAATAGAAGGAAATTTTGATGGGGCTAATAGAAAGAGATTTATCATTTCCATCTATAAGAAATCAATTTGAATCACGACTCATCACCCAGTCACAAGTCCAGAAGAGTTTTAGGGATAAAGCAACTGAAAGCCTGGAAGGAATCAAATAGGAGTAGCCATGGTAGTAGTTCCAACTACCAAATAATCTCTCTTTTAGGCTTTTGAAGACGAAATGATGGTAACTAGATTAAGAAACAACCTTTCTGGTCACCTAGATCATACATAAACAAATCATCCTGTCTCAGAGGAGAACCAACAACTCCACTTCCCACACCGCAGAGACTGGCCATTTACCTTTTCATTCTTGAATCTCTCATTCCACATACATTCGAAGTTACATCTGCATGAATTTCTTTTCCAATTTGATACTGACCATGATTTTTGCATAACAAACCCAAATCACAATCTTATACAAGGCACCGAGGAAGTATCGGTAATTACAATGACTGAACTAGAAAACGACAACGTTGCTGTATCAAATTGCCAAGTCCCGCATACAGAAATGCCAAATATTTGTTTCAAAATCAAAAGTCAAAAAACACGATCATTTACACAACCAACAGGAGAGGATCAAACTCAGATCATTCAAGCCCATGGACAGATGCAGGTACCAGGAAATATTTTCTGCGATCAAGCAGGAACCAACCAACCCAACTACTTCGGGATTAAAAGCTTTGTTGTTGTAAACAGAAACCAACCAAAAAAAGAATCACACAGAATTCAACATTCTGTAAAAGGAAATGCAGAAGCATGATTCTAAACTGTTAAACTGCCAAAACAATCAAAGACATTAAAAACTATAATAGGTACTCACTAAACATCTGAAAAACGAGAAAACAAAGATACTTTCACCAATTAACATCTGACATCTTACAGTAACTAAAAGTCGTCGTCATCATCATCATCAGTTCCTCACATATATAAAAGATGATAAACCCAAACTAAAGTCAACCACACCATCATCAACATCACAAACCCTAAAAACACACGCAAATCAGCCGAAAATTCAATCCAATCGCATCGCATCGAATCCAAACCAAACCAGCTACGACTGCCTCCTCTTCTTCCCGACAATCCCCTTAAGAAAGGCATCGACAATCCTCCGATTGGACTCGAGAATCATCTGCGTCCGTCTGATCTCCATCTCCATCCTGACCTTCTCGAACTCCCTGGTCATATCCATCTTCATCTGCTCCATCCTCATGAAGCCATCCCCCAACATCCTGACCGCCGCCGCAATCTCACACCCGTCCCTCTTCCTCTTCTCCCCTTCCGCCACCGGAGGGTTGATATTCCGTGGTCGCTCGAAGGTAGGGATCCGGAAACCTAGACCGCCTCCTCCATTAGGGATCCGGGCAGGGTAGTGGGAGGAGGAATCGGAGGAGTCGGAGGAGTCGGAGGAAGGAGGGGCAGGGTTAGGGAGAGGAGGGGTAGGGTTAGGGTCGACGGACTCCATGTGAGCAAAGAAGGGCCAGGGGGAGGAAGGAGGGGAGTGGGGGTGGAGACGGAGGGAGCGTTGGCGTTCGACGCGGTAGCGTTTCCGGAGCTTCTCGATCTTGTGGCGGCACTGGACGGAGGTTTTAGGGATAGGGAGAGGACAAACCTGGGAAACGGCATCGGCGACGTCCTGCCAGTGTGGGGCTCGGAGGTTGCCCTTCTGGAGGGAGAGCCACTTGGATCTGTAGGCTTCGATTAGGGCGAGAGTCTCGTGGTGGGACCAGCAAGGGGAGGGGAAGGACTTGCGTGGAGGAGGGAGGGAGGAGGAGGAGGGAGGGGGTGGGGATGGGGTTGGGGCTGGGAGGGCGAGGGTGAGGATGCCATCGAGGGTCGGGGAAGGGGAGGACATGGTGTGGTGGACATGGTGGATGGGGTGGGGATGGTTAAGTAGGTGGGGAGGGGGTGAGCGTAAGAAGGGGCGGTGAGTTGACCGTGGTATGGTGGCGTAGTGGTGTGGTGGTGGTGGAGGCGGTGCTGTGTGTTGATGGATGGATGGATGGATGGGGCGCACTAATGTGGTGTGGTGTGGTGTGGTGTGGGTTGGAGGTTTAACTCAACCACTACTAATGGTCCAGTGTAGGGTGTGGGTGGGTGAGGTGAGGTGGGGGTGGGGACGCCAATAGCCCAGCTAAGTAGTAGTAGATCTGAATCATCTCCTCGCTAGTGGTTGTATTGGTGGGGATTGATTTGGTGGCTCATTTGCTTCCTTCTACTTCGTGTTTTGCCTATTTGTCGATGGATCTACATGTCTCAATTAATTGTTGGTACCGTACTCGATTTTGTATAGTTTCAAACCACATTCACTTATATATAGTCAATAAATATAAAAATTAAAATGAATATGAAAATGTCAAACAAGATTCGTGAAAATATCTAGTCTTAGGGAATAAAACAATTTGTAACATAATTTAATTTTTCAATTGTATGCACAAACAACAAAGAACTTGATCAAAAGATAAATAAATTCTAATATATTCATTTGTTATTATTTATTCTTTTGACCATGAGACTTCGTTTTCCAATGTTTTCTTTCACACAAACAGACTCTTAAGTTTCTAGCTACAATCGTCAGCCTATTTTGGGTTACCTAAATAAATTGGCATGTGATTCATTCACTACCAAGTAAGAGTAGTCTCATGGTAAATCCATATCACTATTGGGAATTTAGGTTGTAACCATTTACATTTACGTCACTATAAGCACACTTTGTTAGATATAAATCATTTTGTTAGATTGTTACACATTAATATTGGTCAACTTGGATTTTATTCGGCATCTATAACAATCCTTTTTTCTGCGATATGAACAATGACATCTTACTGTGGTTCGTTTAAGACTCCAATCTCTTGTGTATGTGACTGGCAAAACTAAAGACACATAATGGTGCTTAGAGCTACCTAAACAACATTTTTGTCCGTGCACTCGTATTGAACGAAGTGATTACGAACGGCAGGAGATCTCTCCCTCTCTCCCAGCAGGACCCAGTGATACTCTTTTGGAATCTAGAACTCCAAATTCATTCTCGAGTTTGACATCTAAACATGAATTTAAAAGCAACCCAACAAAACCCCTTAGTGGCTACATCATGGGGCAGGGGCTTTCTTTACACTGAAACGTAAATTCTGATGATTGTGAAGATTTTCTCAATTCTCTTCAATTGCTAGTTTTTCTAGACGTCTTTCAGACAACTTTCATATTTTGAGAAGTCAATGTTTTCAAGTTTGAAATAAGTAGGGGTTTTCTGCTAAAAGATTTCCACGAAACAGGTATCAATATGAGTCGCCTACCTACAAATGCGCACATTCTGTAGTCTATGACATAGGCCTTTTTCTTAAACTCTACGTGTTACGCAGTTAACGTTGAGAAGGAAAGGATAATAATACTGGTGATTCTAAAAAGGAAAACACGCTGGTACGCTGCACATGCCCATTTGCAGTTATTATTGGCGGACAATATTTAACGAATTTCTTGTGATTTTCTTTTTCTTTAAGGGCCTTGAATCACCCGTTTGCAAAGAGGGACCGACTTATAATCCTCAAAGTGAGTTGTCAAACTCTATAATAATCGGTCAGTCTAAGATGCAACAATAAAATGTTAGAGCATCCGTGTTACCTATGTCATCCACTTTTTCTCTTTTATTTCTCTCCATGTCACGTCATCATCACCTAACATATATTTCTTTTACATCATTCACTCGATAATCATGACCTAGGTCATCCCACTCTTTTTGTTTCACATCATTAATTTTTTTCTCAACTTTTATTATATTCCAAAATCGTTTATATTTACCAAAAATATTAATAATCTATTTGGAAAAAACAAAATAACAATAAATCTCGTATTTCTTTATTGCATATACTTTATTTATTTCACACACTTATCTACATACGCGCGTGGTTTTTTTATCTTGTTGGACTGACAATCTACAGTACGCACATGATGTCTTATCTTGTCGGACTGGCAATTTACAGTATGTGTGTGATTTCTTATCTTGTCGGACTGACAATCTACAATACGCGTGTGATTCTAAATTTGAAATCTTGTCTGGGAATATAATTATCTTAAAACAATATTAGGGAAACTATGAAAAGTGAAACCATGTTTAGGGAGCTAAGCTAAATCAGAAGACGTTCTCTATAAATACCCTCAAATCCACTTTAGTCATCACACACAACTGTAGGATCTAATAGGCCCTAATATTAGTCTAATGGGGGGTGAATAGACTAATTATGTTATAGTAAAATGTTAAGCAAATTTAAAGCTAAAATAATGAAAGTAAATGAGAGACATGCAACCACAACATTGAATGTATAGAGGTTCGGATCCAACCACCAGATTTTAGTCATCTCTTACGAATTGCTCATCCTCGAGCAATTTCACTCATCCACTAATCCGATCTCCGTCCCGGACCGAGATAAAGCTTTTACACTTCAAACTTTGCGAACAACCTCGCCTAGCTTGGACCACCTTCTCACAATCCGAGAAGAGCTTCACTCTGGAAGCTAGTACAACACTTTGTAGCAAAAACTTGAGTACATAATCTTGAGCACTTGAATGAATGATGAAAGTAATGAATCGATTCAAATGAAAAGATGTGAGTACAAAGGATGTTTACAAATTTGAGAGCAGTAAGAGTATGTGAGTTTAGAGAAAGGATTGGTAACCTTGGAATTGAAGTGGTAATGATTTGAGTGAAATGCATAAAACCAGGAAGTTCAGAACTCAAATCACGACACAAACGGTCGACCGTCTTGGGATATTCAGTCGTCTGGTTTCATGAAAATAAGAGACCAGTCGAAAGAAAGAGTATATCGGTCGATCCACCCAGGCAGTAACTTAAGTGAACGGTCGAACCATACAAATGGTCGGTCGACCGTTAAGGTAGAATTGGCCAAAATAATATTAAACAATTGATGTAACGGTCGAACCAACCAAATATTCAGTTCGACCGAAAATAACAAGAAGTTTGAGATTTCTAATTGAGTCTGATCCGGTCAACCACCATCTTGGCATTGTTCGACCGGTGGCCAAATATACGAGTAGGGTTGGTAGAAATATGTGTATACGACCGTTGTATAATACGAAAAGTATAACAGTCGTATTGAATGAAATACAAAGTGTCAAACGGTCGAACCAAAGTGAAGTTTCGGTCGACCGATTATAGGACACGTGTCACAATATAACTGGTGCACAAAGGATGAAACAGTTGAACTGGGAATTCTCAGTTTACATATTGAATCGGTTGAACGGGGTATGAGAAAGGAATTAGGAGTCTGTTAAAACCGGTCGAACCAGATGGGCTACCGGTCGATTCGTTGAAGTAGAATTCCTGTTCTAAGTGGAATTTCTAAGTTTTGTCGATCTCATAATGAAGTCGGTTTGATATGGAATTAAGTGTGAGACTTTCATAGGTTTCCGAAAAGTCATGCACTACATCACGATTCAAGTGCTCAAATTACATATTAATCTTAAGAACAAGAAATATAAAACATATCGACTCTTCAACT
Organism: Triglochin maritima; assembly: GCA_963682175.1. NCBI lineage: Eukaryota > Viridiplantae > Streptophyta > Magnoliopsida > Alismatales > Juncaginaceae > Triglochin > Triglochin maritima. Next base: position 7,043,632 of record OY821775.1, read on the forward strand.
TGATTTCTTGTGTTGAGTTACACTCATCTCCTGAAATGTTAGTAAATACAATATATGTGTACATATGCATGCTATGATATAATAGATGTTTATGTGTTTATTGATATGTTGATTAATCATCAAAATATATTAATGATTATTAGCCAAAAAACCAACAACTTCATTTCCCTCAACCTTCCAAACTCTCTTGAACTCATGTCTTCTCCTGACCACAACACTAAGGCCCATCAAACACCCCCCGTCCCTCGTCTTTTTAAACCTCAAGGATTTGTCGCGTACTCCCAACCAGATCCTCTATTATCGACTGATCATTCCACACGACGTAGGAAGTAATACCCAACCATTTCCCAAACCATACTCCGAACATCCACCTCCGCACCAAAATTGATGGAGCTCCCAACAATACTCTGAACATCCACCCCCGCACCAAAACTGGGGGAGTACATCTCAACCACAATACTCCCAACAACCACCCCTGAGACGCTCTTCTATACATGCCCCATTGCAGATGTATTCCTAACTCCTCAGTAGTCAATCCAGAAAGAACGAGGATATCACTACCCCAAATGACGAGGATAGTGACGACGCAGACCCTTGCCTCATCGGCCTGTCTCAACGTACACCAAAAAGGTTATCAGCTCCCTTAAAAACAAGAATGTATGAGCAAAAAAAGAGGACGAAACCCTCGTTTCGTCGTACATGACGATTAGTTGCAATGCAACGGTGGGAATGAACCAGAAGGCAGTGGTCCTTTAGAGCAAAGTGAAAAATTTGTACGACGAAGCAAGACTCACAAACGAGCGACCGAAACCACGAAACCTCGACTCTCTCAAAGGACGTTGGATGGGGATAAATGGGGGGCTACTATGAAGTTGGACGGCTGCATGGATGAGACCACTCGACGAACCAGAAGTTGGGATAACACGAAAGACCTCATCGGGTAAGCACACCTTCACGCACTACCACACCTGGTTGATGCTGAAAGAGTACCCCAAGTGGCGGTCTACGGTCCCCATGCCCGGATGATGTTTGAGGATATCCAAGGCGATTACAATTACCAGATGCAAAGTAGTCATACCCGCCCATCCACCGGTTCGTCCGGGAAAATGGTCATACAGACTCGTCGAAAGAAATTTCTTAGGCTCTTCTCATCCATCAACGACCCCAAAATTTGTCGCCCCAATTGCACCATGTCCGACGAGTGTAAAGAAAAGCAAAAGAAAAGGGAAAGCGGTGACGGAGGATTTAGGCGTGGTCGACAACGATGCACGCTTCCAGTTTCTTCAGGTCGCAGCCTCGGTCAAACATGATGAAATTGCATTTCGCTGAGAGAAGATAGCGTTGAAAATGGAGAAAAAAGAAACTTGTTAGGTTTCTATGAAGTACGACCTTTATATTTCACTTCTGAAGGCCAAACAACTCGACATCATGACCCCTAAGGATGAAATTAATCTGAAAATGATCAGTGACGAAATCTTTAAGTAGAACTTCGTCTCTCCCCCCTTTTCAGTTTATGACCTATCTTCTTTTTTTTTTAGTTTTTTTAGTTTATAACATATCTTCCTTATTTTCAGTTTTAATTTCAGTTTAAGAATTATCCTTATTTTAATTATCAGTTTAGAATATCAGTTGTTATTTCGGTGTAGTTATTGTTTTCTACTTTAAATTTAGTACAATATTCCATATTTCAAAGAAGTTGGTGTATTTCAATATAATTTTCGTACTTTAATTATAACATTATCAAAATATAATCAACAATAATCATATTTATTATCAAAATATAAACTACAACTACTGAAATCCTAACTATTTATCAAAATATAAATCCCTAATTATTAAAACAAAACAAAAAATTAAAAAAACGGACCAACCGGGTTGTGCCAAGTTGCACAACCCGATCGACGCCCCGGTCGCTGGACGACCAGGTCGTCCAGCTACCGACCGGGCCAATGTCGGCCCTCGACCCCGGTAATGATGGTCTTAGAGCATCATTAATCATGACCCGGATGACCTTGGCCATCCACTTTCTCTTTCTTCTCGCTCTCCTTCAAATAATCTATCACGTCATCATGATCCAACCTTCTCTTTCACCATTCACCCATTAACCATGATCTAGGTCATCTCACTCTCTTTCCTTCATATCATTAATTTCATTCTCAATTTTTATTTTATTCCAAAATCATTTATATTTACCAAAAACATTAATAATCTATTTGGAAAAACCAAAATAACAATAAATCTCGTATTTCCAAATTTCATGTATTTCCTATTTTATTTTAGTTTAATTGTTGTTTTCTACTTTAAATTTAGTACAAATTCTCTATTTCATAGAAATTGGTGTACTTCAATCTAATTTTCAGACTTTAATTATAACGTTATCAAAATATAAACTAAAACTACTTAAATCCTAACTATTGATCAAAATATAAACCCCTTATTATTTAAAACAAATAACAAACCAAAACAAAAAATAAAACAAAAAATAATAAAAAACCCGATCGTCCGACGACCGACCGAGACGGGTCACCCGACGACCCCGTTAAGCCAGGGTCATCCCTCAGGGATAACCCCAGTAAGGTTGGTCTTAAGGTCCATATTTCCATGTCATCCAGGGAATCTTTTGAAACTATTTCGTGACTAGAAGTTCTAATTTAAACTAACATTTTAGTGTTATGTAAAATCTAGTTGGTGTATCACTTTTTCAAACGTACTTGTAAAATCACCCAGATGTAATAAGCACAACCATGGTACACATTCTATTCCATTAGGTTATATCAAAAAACCATCCCAAATCGAACCGATCGGTTCGATTGGGTCTGGTTAAATATCTTGAAGCTTGTGGTTAATTCTCAAATCCCCTTTAAAAAAAAATCCTGCCCAACTTAGTCTCAAAATCAATTGGTCACCTGAATCCTGCCCTAACCAAGGATCCAAAGTATCCAATATACCGGTAACATGCTGCCTCATGCAAACGAGGTGGTGCAACAGGAAAGGAGTCCTTGGTAGGTAGTACTGAGCGAAAGGAGAAAAATGACGACGACAACCACATAGATGTGGACCACATTGTGCTGGAACCAGTAACCACCACCACGGTACCATTCATGCGGTGAGACGGTTCACACTTCACAGCATACTCTTCGTGCTTGCTACTGGTCCACAATACGTTAATTGGTGCAGGGTCCATTAAAAGCAAGCCCAGCGATGGTACAAAATTAAAGTAAAAAATTCTTAAGACCTATCAAATCAAAATACAGAAACGCGAATGTTACGTCTAAAATTGTCAAGAGAAGACTAGACTCGTAGGTGCAAGAAACAGTAGCATTCAAAAGCTATATCGATACACCTCAGTCCCGGATCTACGTTATGTTTATTTGGTGATCTGCTGTATTTTTTTTTGGCAAACATTTATTTACATTTTTGTAAGTTTTTCCGCTGTATTCCTAATACACTTATAAAACTTACTTTACGTCAAAATTTAGATTGAATTGGATGTCAAAATTGAATTGAATTTAGATCAGATTCCGTATCAGTCCGACTCAAATTCAAACCAGATCTAACCTCCAATTCACTTTGAACTTTTCAAAGTGAAGTTAATATTAAGAGTGTATTAATAATACACGGCAAAAAAATTCAAAAAAACTTGATAAATGAGTATTTAAATAATAAATTTTTAAAGTTCATGACAAGATGTTACAAAACGAAAGTTCATGAGATGTAATTGTTACATATTAAAATATGGAGATGCAAAGTAAAATCAAAATATAATTCAAAAAATAAATTGTAATTAACTTTTTTTTACATCAATCGTCCTATATGTTTCAGCATAATATTTATTCTATTATTTTAATCCCACAACGTTGTAATTTTAAAGGTGTAGTTATGGCTCATCTAATTGTAACCACAAATACCAGAATTGATGGCAAGTGGGGGAAAGAAGATTGCTCCTGGCATGTTCAGTTCTTCACGCTTGCTCGTCCCTTTGCCAAAGTTTTCCATACCAGGATAGAAGTTGCGTCTAGAGCAGGCTCAACAAATAAATACTTAATGAAGACAACACAATATGTGGTGGTAGATGCCTTGAAACCTAAAACCCCTTTTTTATTTCCCTTTTAACTTTTACAGTTTTACATATATAAATTGCTCGGTCTTTTAGTCAATCAAGGAAACAAATGACTTCTTTGATAATATTGATTCACAGTGAATATATTCATAATTTACACTGACAAAGTGCAAATAGATCATGTTGTCTTCTGTATCTGGAAAAGGAAGTAATCTCAGATAGCATACTTTATTTTTTTTCATGGCATACTTTATTCATTATTGTACATACCTTTTGCCAAGTCCATTTGTGCAGCTACAGAGGGTTCCTGTTCACATCCTTGTACAGCAAATACCTTGACCTCGTTTTTCCAAGAGCAGCATACCTAGAGGTTATAAAAAGGGTTAGCAATGCTTCAGAAGCTGTCATATTTATAGCTCTCTTGGGTGCTAGCAGAGAGGAGAAAAACCTGTTTTTTTATAAGAAAGTGATATAGATTATATTAGATAGGAAAATGATTTATGAATTCCTTTCAACACGTCATTTATGACGCCATAGTTTTCAAAACCGAACCGGACGTCGAACCGGAATTTTCAAAGGTTCAAAGGTTGACGTCATAAATAATTAAATATATATATATAAGTATCCGGATAAGAAGCTTAGATACATAAGGAGCTCATGATGGTACATATTTCCACTGAATTTGTTTTCCATGGAATGGATTGTGGTCATGATTTAGATACCAATTACAATCTAATAACTTCCCTAGAAATCATTGAACCAACCACCCTTTGTTTGGTATTCATTAGCATAGGTGAATTAAATTTTTTTTAAAATACAAAATCTGGACTTGAACCGGGCTTGAACCGGACAGTTGAACCGCCGGTTCAACGTCAAATGCGGTTTTGGGGGGGTCTCCGGACCAGACTGGCCACCGGTTTGCGGTTGAACCGGTTCGACCGGCCGGTCCGGTTTTCATAACCATGTATGACACTCCTAATAGGAAAATCAACTGTCTCTTACTTTCTCGGAAACCATGTTTTTAAATAATAAAATAAAAAACACAAATCATGACATGGATAGTGACGTGGAGCGCGTCGCGTCTATGTATCAGGACTCTATTAGATATGAGTTAAGCTATGAACCACAGCCTAACCCGAAGAGAAAAGCCTGTTATAGATCCAATTAAATCAACACTCACCACTGAGGTACAAATGGTGCCATCCAAATTACATCACTGGTCTGAACAGGGTACCTGTTGCAAGTGTTCAAAATTTGTGAGTAAAAATACATGGATGGAAGTATTGAGGGGGAGAAAAGGGAGATCAGACTTCTAGCTTCCCCACCACGACAAGTCCACAACCATAAGCAGTTAAGCTCAATGCACACCCACAATCAAAATTCACAAGAAAAACAAACACAGTCTAACGAGGTTCAGTAAACCTTCAGCATGGTAATCTCACACTAGATACCCATTAAAATCAGAACACTAAAAAAATTCAGTCTGACCAATAAACCATCACGACTGAACAGCCAAGAGACAACGATGAAGATAGTTATTACACATTCATTTCGTAGGAATCATTGATCTTGTATAATGACAACTTCAGGGGCAAATTCACTATATTAAGAATAACATTTCCGAACACTGTTTAGGTGGAAGCACAATTGGACTTCTTATGCAACGGAACACTAAAGTGCTTGTTTCTATCATATACTTGACTCTAGAAACAATGAGTTGCATCACGTATTCACATTATGTTAAACAGAACAAATTTATCATTTAAGTCCAAATTTTTTGATAAGAACTTCATGTAAGCAGGATAAGGTATCCTTCGGATGGAATCAAGAGAAAATAGTCCTTTGAGAATTTTATCTTAAAAAGAAATCCATACCAACTTTCACCCAAGCGGTATATGCCCTGCCCCTCTAACAGCAACAAACCATGCTGATTGTAATGAACCTCCTGGTCAATAATCATTGATCCAACATAAGCATGTCAGTACAAAATTAACCCTGACGCACTTCGGACCGAAATTGCTAAAAGAACATGTAAATTTAGGACCGATTTGCAAATACAAACACATAAAAAGAAATTTTAGCGAACCTTCACATTGAGATACTCTCCAGGTTTGAAATCCATAATCTGCACAGAAGATCTATTCTTTAGCATATAATGCATGTAGTACAAAATTCTGTCTTCTCAAAGGCCGTGGATGTATAGGAGACTTTCTGAGTCACTACATAAAAGGTGGAAGAAAAACACTTTGGTACACAGAAATCATCAATTGACATTGTTTTTGTCTGCCCACGGAAACAATATGCTAACATAAAAGCTCGCAAACTTCAGAAATGCCAAGGACAAATCGCCATTGTGACATTTTCCACAACTACAAAATCAGTACTTATCAACCAAGATGCACCAAAAACTTTTGGTCCTTACATGGATATTGAAGTCGTATGAATCTGAAGTAGGCAGTAGTTTCCGCAGTTCAAATACCTGTAGAACAAGAGAGAGAAAATGTGTCATTCCAGTCAACATATTTTTATTATTCTAAGTGCAGCTAATCAGAAGATTCAATTGTCAGGTTCTTTCTTGAGCAGTCAAGGGGACAAACTCCTGAACAATCTCTCAGAGCATTTTCCCTGGGTTTTTTTGTTTTTTTACTTAAGAGTTAAAAATGCTAAACATACACCAAATTCATGGAAAAACATAAAAACAGATAGCCTGCACTTGAAATTGGAATCCAAGGGTAAAAGCTCTAACAACTAAAAAGTTGAAACGAGAGCTTTGAGTGGCTTTCCATTTCCTTCTCTCCTCCACTCCCTAATAAGAGCTTCAAGTTCATAATACTTTAACTTTAAGAGGAATGAGACCTTTGGGAGGTTTAGGATGAAAAGGTAGTGAAGAATTCTCGCATGAAAGTTGGAATTGAGGGATATTCAAAGGGTATAATGAGCTTTTGGCAAAAAAAGGAAGCTTCTACCAATCTCATGAAGAAAAGTTCTAGTAGAAGGTAAGTGGACTAAGCGACCGCTTAGCCAAGAAGTGTGACCACTGGCTAGAAAAGTAGCTATTGAACGCTTGGGGTTGAGTAAGGTTACCTTCTCAATTAATTATCTTAAAGTAACCCACACAATCACTCACATTTCTGCACAAGAATGTGAGGGTTGCTTAAGCAACAACCACGTTCATTCTTCAGTAGTCACTTACCTGAAGGAGTGGATCCCTTCGTGTTGAACTAAAAGCAAAAAAATCAGAGCAATCTTATAAACCATACTATCAAAAGAGATACCTCTCCAGGAGTTTCAAGTAAAGGTTGTGCTTCTGTGGAACCAATGATAAGTTCAGTGGAATGTCCTTCCAGACGCTCATACCTGATTCACCAAATAAAACCAAACAGAAATAAAACAAAAATTACAATAAATTTATACAGTTGCAATTGCAAAAGAACTATCATAGAGATTGAAAATTTTCCAAGATGTCAAATAATTTCTTCATTAAAAACTTAATGACAGCAAAGAGCCATTGCAAGCAGCTAGTCACATCGTATTCCACTCATAGCCATCCAACTGTAGCATGTAGTCTAGTGTGACATCCAAATATGCAACAGATGCTTAGACCTCAAATGCTTTTTCACAAGAAAATCACCTTTTCAAATAGATAGATTCACATGTCCAAAATTATGTCACTTTTGTTATCATTAAAAACTTAATGACAGTAAATTCATGTGTACATCATTCATATAAGCTCAGATATTAATTATTATAGGGTCTAAGTGATAGCTACTACTATTTCTTTTCCTGATAAATAGTAACAGCTGTTAATTACAATGTTCTTTTATCCTTCTTTCTGCCGTAAACAAGTAAACATGCTCATGTACATGAAAGAGAGAACTTCTCAACTTGGATAAGAGTATTTATTTCTCAAGTACATTCATTGGAGTGAATGATCACACGCGGTAAAACTGCAATATCTTAAATATTTAATTAGTCATATCAGTGACATATGATCAACCCACTAACAACAATATATTAGGCGGTCCTTCCAAAAACAATTTCAAATGACGAAAAACAAAAGACAAGATTTAGAATATTAAAATCTCAGTTCTGAAGTATTAGTCTAAAGTTCTCATGTCAAGAAAAAATACTGGTCGGATGAGGGCCCACTGGCATAGTAGGAATTTTGATGACACAGGTTTATTGAATTTTTTTATGAAAGACGACTAGATGATTGTACAACTGTGCTGTAGTATCAAACTTTGTATAAAATGTCATTTTTAAGCAGAAAGAAAGATGACCTGCGTTCGAACACAATAAGTGTGGCAGTCTCTTCACAATCCAAATGATATTCAGAACGAATAGGTATATAAGCATAAGAATCTACCTGCAAATTATATATTAAGCCATATGAAATTAGGCACAACAAAGTGAATCCGGAGTGCTCACGTAAGTGTAAGCTATCTCAGGCATGTAAGCAATAACAGTTAAGCCTTCAGGGGATAGTGCTCTCATTTAAGCTTTAGAAGGGTGGTAATTTAGTTGTAAGTTAAATATCTTTAGATTTCAAATATCTTCAAATTTTCATATCCATATTTGTATTCGTATCCGCAAAAACTTGAAAACCGACACCCACATCCGTATCTATATCCGCTCGGATATGGAAAAATGATATTCACATCCTTTAAAAAGCGGATACATATACGAATAATCCGTATATGTTTGCACCCCTAATCCCAATCCTTACTTAAATAACATGTCAGATCAATTAAGCACCTGGTCTTAACCATTGCAGATGTTAATAGATTGGTAGTTCTGGGCTAGTTAAGAGTTCCTCGTAAAAATTGGTGATTTTACCAACATAATAAGTAGATTGTTGGATTACAAGTTGAATGCAATAAATGATAAAAGAAAATGAGCTTGCATTACCTGCAATTTGTACCTGGTCCCAGAACTATTAGAGACGATCACGGTACCAGCAACTACAAATAAGAATCTGCAAGTATAAATGCTGCTAGTTAGACTATTAATTGGCATGTCTTTCATAGTGCTATGCTTCAAGCGAATGGACAAAACCACACAAATGGTGAATATGCAATAGTAAATAACCCCTGTAAATTTAATTTGTAAATATCCACTGGCCTATAGTACAAGGTAGTAATGTGAAGGAGGCAACGTCCAACAATTAAAATAACAACAAAGTTAATCCTAAAGTAATTGGGGTTTGAATTTCATTTCCATAGAAGTAGCTGAGGGCTTTTGCTGCCTCGCCACACCTACCGCAACTTCTTACTCCTTTATTTTGGCTAGAGAATACACAAAAATGATGGTTCACTTGAGTGAAAAATGAAAGGTCTAATGCAAATCAACTATTACTTTCAAAAATATCAGAACTTCCTAGCATGTTTATGACTGTTTTCCATCGTCATGCTTGTGTTCTGATGGTCTTGAAAACTGCTGATTTATTTATTTAGCTCAGCAACCAGAGAAATGTCACAATTAGTGGACTGTGGACAAAATGAACTATTGAAGTAACACTTAAGCAATTAGCTCAGCAACAGTGGGTGTTCCTTGTTGGACAATGAACTATTGAAGTAACACTTAGTACTTGTTATTTAATTGAACTTGCTATTTAATTGAAGACTTTAAACACTTAGGCAACCGTCTAAGATGTCATTCATAAATAAAAGAATAAGTATGTTCATTCCAATGGATCAAATTGTTTTTTTTCTTACCTATCTTAAAATTTTCTAGTACGTTTGCAAGAATAAACTAAAGGTGATTGTATGATACAAGGTAAAAAGTCACCTTTCAACATCTTGAAGGAGCGGCTTCGACCGGGAATTGTCTGTATGAAGTGCATAGGTCAGCAATATGAACTATATCTAAAAAGTAAATTCTAGTAAAGAAAAACCCAGAAGATAAATTAGAAGAATATTTTCAATAGAAGATGTGAACATATTGGTTACGTGTACTGGAAAATATAATTTCACTTTACTCAAAGGAAATTCTCAATGCTGTACAACAAGTTGTGTCCAGCACTTTCTACTTTCAAGTTTGGGAGTTAGGTACAATTCTGTTGCAGTTGCCATAAACACCTGGGCGACCCACAAGCTAATAATTGGAAAACATATCTATAGTGGAGTATGATGACTAAACCTTGCATCTTTGCCAAGTACATTGTAAAGTGTGAACCCATAGCTGGGGTGATCAAGTAAGCTCCCAACGTGTTGACCCTGAAAGCAAAAAAGTTGAGAATAAACGATACCTTATATGTTATTACTGCACATAAATTAAATCAAACTCAGCAAAATGTACCAATTAGGTAAGAGACTGAAAACATGACTCTCAGGTGTAACTAGAGCATGATCTCTTTTATATACACTCCGAGTGAAACCTGGTAAATCTGCAAATAAGTGAAACACATACTCCCTTATTAAATTAATGAAAAAATAGTGATTTATGAAACACGAAAATAGACAAATAATATCTTTTCTAAAGAATTAAGTTGCAATATCAAAATTCCACAGCTTAATAATATTGTTGATAAATGAACAAAAAAATAATCTTGTAAACACGCAACAACAAGAAACACACAAAAAAAAAATCCATGGAAGCTGGACAAGAACTTATAGGTGAACCTAAAAATACCAATACAAAAGGCAGTATAATGAGTAATGAGAGAGGTACACCAAGAAATAACAATTTAATCCTGGCATGTGATAAGATAACTGATGAGGATTTCATTTCAAGAAAATGGCTTGACATTTTGGTGTTTGATGTAAATTTGTTTTAGGTTTAAAAAATAGGATAATATGATCAAATAAGTTAAGCATCTTCAACCAAAGGCAGGCTTCTACTCAGCTCTGCAGCTAGAGCACAACGCAATGCTAAACCATGTTATAATTTTAAACCTCCCAGCGGGACACATAGGATCATATAAATACATTATTTTCTCATTGCGAAATATTTTCAACAAATCCTTTAAGCATATTAATGTGATCCTCGTCAAATCAGATCATCATGTCCTCTACTAATCATCCACCATCAGACGTTTGTGGCTAATGTCATACATAATTTTCGAAAATCTCACTGCATCAAGGTTTAGTGGACTTACTTTGTCAAGGATCTATAACACATACTTTCATGTAACTTATCATATCCCTTTAGCACAAAAATGGACAAAAATGCAATCTCATCAAGTCCTAACAACTCAGATTTCATCATTCGAAGCCGATCATAAGTTCACAACCAAATCAAACAACCAAAATAAAATTCACAAAACTTATACGACATCCGTGAGAGACTCACCCCGCAGATGTTCGGGAGAAAGCGTGGGATTCGTGACTTTCCAGTACATCGGCTTCGATCCCTCATCCCCCGGAGCAGCCGAGCAGAATCCGTCTGCCGCCGCCGCTCTCCCCGACGCACCTGCAAGCAGAAACGAACTCCGATCGTCAAACAACAACGACGACAGTCAAACCAATCGTTAAGAGGACTTACAGCACGAGAGGACGAGGAGGAGGAGAATGGAGATGGAATCGCGCATTTTGGGGGGAATTAGGGTTTGGAGACCGGAGAGAGGGGATGGGACGGTGGTGGTGGTGGTTTTGGAGTGGAGTGAGGAGTTGGAGTTTGCGGGAATGATGTGTATTTGGCTATCTATTATTGGGTAATATTGTATTTCTGGCTTTTTGTTTGGATGTTGGAAGGTTTGCAAGATAAACCCATGGGAATTATGCATTTGGGCCGTCCCTAGTATTATTGAGATGTTGTGTATATACGTGTGTTATGGTGAAAATTATTAAAGGTACGACAAAAAATCGGTTAAATAAGTGCAAAGATCAGTAAACACGAGAATCATTGTCATAGAAACATGAACAACTGTTAGTTGTTTTGATGTATCATTTTGTTTACACAAACTTACGATCACAAAGTAATCCACTAACATGGAAAAGAAAGGGTTCTCTATTAAATAATAGTTAATAAATAGTGTTGCCTAAGTTCTTTTTAAGAGTTTTTAATTCTCCGCTCAAGCTTACTTGGAATGTGGCAAAATAATAAGGATTTTGATAGCAAGCACATTAATTTCTTTCTAATTGAACACCATTGGATAATGAATAAAAAGCAAGACGATACAATATCAGTCGGAACAATAATGAACAATCTTATGGAAGTTTTCCTCAAAGAAGAAAGGCATTGGACTTCCTGGCAAAACTTCCCAGTCATTCCACTTCCAACCAAAAAACAGAACCACTCGGAAACATCCAACTCCGCCTTCCTCCCCTCCAAAGCTAGGGTTTCTGATCGCACTGCAATGGACGCTTCGAACCAACCAGAACCGCCACATCCGCCGTAAGAACCCCCCTTTAATCCCCCTTCCTCCGGTCGATACCCTCGAACTCGCCGCGATTGATGTTTTCCTTGCAGGCCCGGGTGCTCGTACAAGGACCCCGACGACGGGAAGCAGAGGTTTCTGGTGGAGTTGGAGTTCGTCCAGTGCCTGGCCAATCCCACTTACATCCACTGTGAGCTCCCATTCCTTCTGATTTCTAGTTGGCGTTTTGCGTTCGCAGTTTGCGAATGCGAAAATGAAGGATTTTATCTTTGGTTTGAAATAATTAGCTCAGATATGTGTGCTTCATATTTCATGACCTCCGGTGTAGCGTGTCGGCGTTGTTATCGGGTTTATCAAGTAAATTTGGTAAGGAAGAGGTTAGAAAATGCAATCTTAGACGACGGGCATGGGACTTCCATTGTAGCTTTTAGAGGTGCTTAAATTAGAGATTGAATCTCAAATCTAAGTCTTGTGCATGCCTCACTACAATGGAGTACAACACCTTGTTTTAGGCACAGTGATCCATAATTAATGATCAACATCAAGCTTAACAACTTAAGCAACTGAAATAGATTGTTACATCATACTAAAGGATTCAAGGTCACTTAACTCGAAAAGAATACGTTGAAATGCTTATATGATGCTCGATTGAACAGCCACAACAATGAAATGAAGACTGGATAACTGGACTTCATCTCACAAAAGCAAATGGCTAGGAACATTGTTTGTTTCTATATAACTATTTTTGTTTGTGGCCTTTAGCTTTGGCATAATCTGTGCCAGTTTGCACTAAGTGGTGGTGTTTTTATTTTATTGACTAATTTGTTGTTCTCTTGCAGATTTAGCACAAAATCGTTACTTTGAAGATGAGGCTTTTATTGGCTACTTGAAGTATCTTCAGTATTGGCAAAAACCGGAGTACATTAAGTTCATAATGTTGGTGTTGCAGACAATATCATAAACATTCTGATGTCTTTCCTTGTGCATTTTACTGACTGAAAATGTTACTTGCAGGTATCCCCATTGCCTTTTCTTTCTTGAACTTCTTCAAAATGCAAACTTTCGAAATGCAATGGCACATCCAGGCAACAAGGTAAACACTTCCAAATGTTGTGACAGTTTGTGTAACAAGTGATACTTCAATTACCATTTTTATACTCTTATCATTGCTATGATTGCCTTAATCCGCAATTTTCCATAGTTCTAAAATTACCTGTCTTTTCCAATCGTGTTGTTATATGGTTCATTTATCACATTCTTTTTCTCTTTAATATTTAATTCTATTTTGATATCTGACTTCTGTTGGATTAATATGGTTAAATCTGATCACTTACTTAGTTACTTCCTAATCCTAACTGTGTTGAGGACCCCATCCTGTGAGAAACGTGTTGTCCGTGTCTTTATTAAATTTATGAAGGTAACTTGTTGGAGCCTGCTTTTTCATCATCACAAGGACAAGTGGTAGTTGTAATTGTTCGGGGTTATGTTGGCAAGGTTTTATTGGTAATTTATTTAGTATTGGATATTGCCTTGGTGATACTATTCTTTTTATGTTTGAGTATACTAGTTGTTCAGGTGGACATGTAATTTATCTATGTAAACTATGTGTTGGTGTGTTGATGTGGTGTTGGCATGAATAGATAGATAGGCTAGTGAATCCCGAACATACACGTGGTGGGTTCCCGAGTACAAACTTTGGGTGTACATTATATACCGATTTGACTTAATACAATTGGAGATGGGCCAAAAAAAGATGTATGAAAATTGTCATTTGAACATGTATATTTGGAACTTCTGCAGGAAGTGGCTCATCGACAACAGTTTTTCTTTTGGAAGAACTATAGAAACAACCGCTTGAAACACATCTTACCTCGTCCTCTTCCAGAACCTCCCGCAACACCTCCTGCTCCTTCACCAGGACCACCTCCTTCAACTATAGCCGCGTCTTTAGGTGTATCTGGTCCTAGCCCAGGACTCCCACCTATGCAATTTGGTGGACCTTCGGGATCAATGCTTCCAAAAATTGACATGAGGAATAGTGGAGATCGTAGAAAGAGAAAGTATGTCTATTTTAAATCTTTCTATGATCTGCAATAGTTAATTGTTTTATCCTTGCCATTATTTTCTATTTTCTTCTAACATATATCGCGGAGGTTTCTTACAAAAATAATTGCTATCATGCTATGCCTTTTCTCATCAATTATAAAATGTGTAGTTTGGTACTATACCTGATCATGAAAGTTAATTTGTTCCACGTGCTTTCAGCATTTTGTAAGTTTATATGGACTTAGTATGCAGTTTGTAGTGAAATGACTATTGGCAATATTTCACACCAATATTGCTTTTTCCCCCACATTTTTGTAGTTAGATTCTTTTTCGTTAAATTGTTGAGATGCTGTGGGACTCTTGTCCAGATGTCCTGTCCACCTTCCTCGTTAAACTGATCTATATTAGTGTAGCTCTTGTTCTAGAGCAGATGTGTCATTTTAGAATAATGATTTTTTTACAACTTTTGGAGTCATTTTTTTATGTTTATTTATATTGATATTCATATATTGCAAAAAAAAATTGCTGCATTATGTTTCAGAAGAAAAATATTTAACCATACCGCTAGCTCAGAGTGCAAAAAGCAAACTAGTTTGTTGATGTTGATGTTGTGACCAACACATATAAGTACTATCGTGTCGATTTGGTGAATGTGACCATATGAACATAGCAATCCAATTGAGTTTAAATAATCTCTGAACCAGATTGATTTCATCCATTTTCCGATACATAACCATTTCAACAACTTTACCGCCAACACTTCATCTATTATTAGCATATTGATTGCAGTTTTTTGTCGTTGAAGGTTTTGGCCTGTTTCTTTAGTCTCTCCCATCTGCTAAAAATCGGTTATTCCTATCATATTTTATATTTCACTGCACCATATTAGCATCCCCCCACCTCACACATGCATGTAGGTTGTGATCCCTTTTGGTGTTTGCCCATGACAATGTTGACATTGTATAATGCATTGTCCGAAGTGTACTTCTGGCCTCGCAACTACATGCAGTGTTAACTTGACATCAAAAATTCAAAATCCAGTGTTAGGTGAAGAAACCATTGGGTTTTATGTATCACATAAATATCTCACATACTTCCAGTAATACTTTAGGCAGTATTCGATGAACAGCTCAAAAAAAAAAGATGCACTAAAAAGCTGTTTCCAAAGGCAGGCTTGGACTGTTATTTGTTTTTTGTGATTATGCAGTGATTGCTAAGAGTCAATGCTACTTTCATTACTACATGATAATTGAATAGTCAATATTTTAGAACTGTCTGCTTATGTGAAAATTCTTTGTTGTTTCAGGAAAGACGGCTAAACACAGTTGCCACCTTTTCCGTTGCTTTTTTCAAGGACATGGCTTTGCTACCTTTTCCTTTTCTTTTTCCAAGTACAGGGGTTTGCTACCTTCTTGGTTGTTTCTTAACAGGCTTTGCGACCTTTTTTTTTGCAAGCACTTTGCCACCTTCTTCCTTATATGTGTTATCTTTTTTCCTTCACTGGCGGTGTCTTTTGGAACAGTTGATGACCCAGAATAATTGGTTCTTCCGTTATTATTCCTGTGGTTGCTGCATCGGAACGCACACATCTAAATTCTGAAGCCTACTG
The DNA here is from genome assembly GCA_963682175.1 of Triglochin maritima. NCBI lineage: Eukaryota > Viridiplantae > Streptophyta > Magnoliopsida > Alismatales > Juncaginaceae > Triglochin > Triglochin maritima. The sequence goes on from OY821775.1 coordinate 7,059,664, forward strand.
GTGAATATAAGAGTTAAGTTCAGTCAAAGTTGATGGGATGATTGGAGAACTGGAGACATACTGATCATACCAGTAAAAAAGACTGTTATGGTTTTTATTATTCACTGATCTGGACTTGTTTCAATTTTGTGCTTTAAATGGGTTGAGATTTCTTAAACAGACCTTGGAGTGCCGTTATTCTTAAACAGACCTTAATTCTGAAGTTTATTCTGTAATGGCAGTAAATGACTAAATGTTCCTGTTTTTCTTTACAATTTGAACATTCCCTTTCATTCTCTCTTCGGGATACAAAGTACGAATTCTGGATGATGAAACAAGGTCAGTTGGTAATTTAATATTAGGACATAATATGCAGGTTATAGTTGGTACTTAACCAACACGACGTAATCAGAGATGGGAAGTGCCAAAGGAACAAACGAAAGAATTTTGAGATTCAGCCTGTCAAAGAATAGCTACGAATCGGAGTTAACAATCAATCATTTGACATTTGAATGAGAAGTCATGCACGCCATAATGGTATACATAAAACAAATAAATCAATAATGCTACTGGCAGTTTCATGTTGACTTCGGAAAAATGGCGTGCATGATTTCTCATTCAAATGTCAAATGATTGATTGTTTAACTCCGATTCGTAGCTATTCTTTGACGGGCTGAATCTCAAAATTCTTATCATCTTCCCCCTTCTTCTTTTGTCAACCATAGTATTGACCTCAAATTAAACAAGGAAAACTTACCCTTTGGTAGAATGTGGGCTATCAAAGTTGTTCTCGTACAAAACATTTACAATTTCCACTTAACGATTTAGAGGTGCCATGGAAATCTAGTGGGGTCAACAAAAAAACTAATAGTACCTCGTTGTTGTTAATTATAACACGGGATGAGAATCAAACCCAATTCCCACTCTCACCGAGACGGTACTTTGATAAATTAGAATACACAATAGGTGTTAGTAGGATCTCCATGTGGCAATATGGTCTTGGTAGTGGGCTCCCTAACTTATACCTACCTATTGAACCATTTCTTGGTGGCTATTATATACACCCTATTTCAACAAATTGTGCACAATCTAATAACTTCAGCAACCGCTACGGTCTTCTATATTCTATACGGCCTTCTACCACTACAATCCATTTACACCTCAACATGTGATAACCATGCTACATTTTCGTGCCTTGTCTTTGCTCTCCAAAACTCTAATTATTGTTGTATTATAGCAATCATCAAGGCAAACATAAATTCATATGATATTCCCCAATGTAACTTTTCCTTTAGGAACAAAACAAGTCAGAGGTCTTAGACATGTGAGCACTAGCATTCTCCAATGGACACCAGCAACAAAAGGTGCCCATGATCTCAAATTATTGTACTTGGGAAGAAAACTTACCTAGTCTAATGTGGTCCATTTGTGTGAACTGGCGTCTGTGTCAACATCCATGAAGACACCAGCTTTGCTAGAGTTTTCTTCGAGTTTGTGAAGCACGATTTTGGATTTTTGGGGTTTTGGGATTTATACGGAGATCCTGTGTTATTGTAGAAGTTATCTGTAATTAGTTTCTCAAGTCGCATTGTCAAATGAGTTATGGTTCTTCAAGTGTTTTCCGCAATAGACACAGAGGAAGTTTATTCGGATGTAAAAATTAGTCACAAGACCCAGTGTAGCATCTTAAGGGCCATTTGGATTCACATGCATTTCTATAATCTCATAATCAATTGTCAAACTTATCCTTGTCTTAGTATGAACAGGCTGAATTTTCGAAGAGCAACTGAAAATCACATTAGTTCTTCATCTTTAGGATTGGAAAACAAATTTTCAAACTTTGATTCCAAACAAGCCTGAGCAATTGAATTTTGACTTCTTTGAAGTTCACATTTTCTAATGTTGAAACTTACAGGGTTTTGAGAAACTGATAAGAAAAAACTTCTTGGAGTTGTTATTCAAGAAGCTAGTCTTTTAGCCTACTCGGGGGGAAAAATCGATATCATAGATATTTCCCAACTTTGACGAGCAACATTTACAGCTTCACGAAAATAATTACACTTCACTAGAAACTAAGAAGTGGAGTGTCATTGGAAGAAGGCCACATCTGATTGGTTCCACTAGAAACCAAAGCAGTAGAGTCACATTGGGATAAGGCCGAAGTGATTTGGTTGTCCATCCAATAGGAAAAGAAGCCAATTAAGCATCAGACACGGATGGACAAATGTTGGAGTGGGACCAGTTCTTGCGAGCTACATATAGCCTAAGTCGGAACATCTTAAAGACATCACCTCCACCGCACATTCATGTCAAATTTTGATTGAGTCTTAACCCATAACGTCAAGAATAGATGAGTTTTAATCTTGCTTGTCTTCATCAATCACATGCATCGTAGACCACGATGTACCCAAGTAAGAAAATATTAGGGTTATTGATTTGCTTGCATGTCACTAAATAGTAATCGTATTGTCCAAATGTAATCGATCTTTAACTATTTATCTGTATGTCATCGGAAAACTTTAAATGTTGTCCAAATACTATTGAAAAGTTTTGGTTAACCGTTAAGTTATACGGATTCTGTTTATTCTATTTTTAATGTTATTTTTCATTTTTTTAAAAATTCCACAATTTTTATAATCAAATGCTTTTTTAAAAATATTCAATTTTTTGTTATGTTTTTTTGTCTGTTTTTTTTTTTTGCAACGTTTGATCTGTTTTGTCCTAATTCGATACCATTCGATCCTCTTTAATGATTAAAATTAAAGTCTAACACTTATCAAAAATTAGTTTTGTTCTAATTCGTTACCACTCGAAGATGTGTGATTATTGAAACCACTCGTTAGCTTGCCCATGCAAGAACTTGACTACTTCCAACCTGGTCTGACCACTCATGGAAGTAGGTCCAAATGTGGGTCCTCAATTCCAATCACCATCCACTCAGAAATATCCCATCATTCACAGATGTCATTATCATCTGAACTAGATGAGATTAATTTAGATTTAATCAAGATACGTATGCTACATTTGATTTTGAAACGAAACTCACTCACGAGTGCTCTTGTTTTCAAGCTTACCTAAGTAACCAGACCGGGCGCCCGATTTTCCCTCCCTTAATGGGAGGGTGGATCTGCCTGGGCGCTCAATCCGGGGGGGCACGTGGCCCCCTGGATTGGGTGATTTTTTTTTAGTTTAAAAGAAATTGATTAGTTATATAAAATTAGCTTAATGTATTGATTAGTTAAATTGTAATTTAATTAATTAGGTTTTGAAATTTAATTGTACAATTATTTTATGATTAATTAAATTGTTTTTGATTTATTAAGATATAGTTAAAATTAAAAAAATCATATACGAAATTCAGATAAACTAAGTCACAAAACACTAGTACAATACTCATAAACTTTGGATACGAAATACAATACAAATACGAAATACAACAGAAATACGGATACAAAATACAGTCCATGATTCAATGTCATCGTCTAGTGTTTCGTGTAGTCACGCGTGCACTGTAGGTTCTCGATGCTTGAGAAGTCCAAGAATCGATGTCATCGTCTTGTGTTTCGTGTAGTCACGCGCATAGTGTAGGTCCTTGATGCTTGAGAAGATCAAGAATCGATGTCATCGTCTTGTGTTTCGTGTAGTCACGGGCATACTATAAGTCCTCGATGTAAACGTTATTTCTTACATCTATAAATGCAGTCATGGTTGATTCTACCAAATCTCACTCATTCATCTACGAACAATGTCTTCATCCGATAAGTCTTCATCATCTTCAACATCCGATGACGAAGCTTACGACCAAGTGTTGAACTGTTTAACGGAGTATGTCTCCGAAATGGTGGATCGATGAACTCCACGTTCTAAGAGGTGTAGAAGGCGAACTTCGAACCTGGATAGAAGTAGGGAGCTTAGTTACAGCCGTTTGATTGCCGATTATTTTTCTATCGACCCTGTTTATCTTGACAACATTTTCAGGAGACGATTACGGATGTGAAAACATGTTTTTCTTCGCATTGTGAGTGTCATTGAGGTGTCTGATGTCTTCTTCCAACGTACACCAGACGCCACCGGTAGGATGCGCATCTCTGACCTGAAGAAATGTATCACGGCGATTCGTATGCTAGCGTACGGTGTTGCGGCTGATGAGGTGGACGAATACTTAAGGCTAAGTGAATCCACGACAAGAAACGCACTTGAAAAATTATGTGTCGGTGTAATTAACAACTTCGGCGGTAAGTATCTCCGAAAACCTAATGCAAGTGATTTAGCACGACTACTTCACGTTGGTGAGTAGTGTGGCTTCCCAGGCATGATTGAAAGTATTGATTGCATGCACTGGGTGTGGAAAAATTGTCTGGTTGCATGGAGAGGACAATATCAACGGCGTAGTGGTAATGTCACTCTTGTCCTCGAGGCAGTGGCGTCGGCAGACTTGTGGTTATGACACTCGTTGTTTGGCACACCATATTCATGCAATGACTTAAATGTCATGCAAAGATCTTCGGTTTTTGACGACGTAATGGAAGGACGAGCTCCACTTGTGACTTTTGAGGTAAACGGTTCTCAATATGATATGGAATATTATCTTCCAGATGATATTTATCCAAAATGGGTGGCATTCATTCTGTTCATCGTTCATCCACAAACACCGAAAGACATGTTATTTGCTGAACGAAAAGAAGCAGCACGCAAAGATGTAGAACGTGCATTTGGAGTCTTGAAAACGCGGTTCGCGATCGTGAAGAAGTCATCTCTGTTGGCTTTTTGGCCTTAATCTAGGTTTTGATGATTTAATTAACATAATCTTAATTATGATGATGTAGAGTAGCACACATATTGCATTGCATATATATTGCATGTGCTAACCTCTACAGGTGATCAAGACTCATGGAAGGAAGGAAATCAAGTCAAGATTTGTAATAAAGCTAAATGAAGACTTGTAATCTTGATTTTATTTTGAGTCTTAGGAACATGTGTAAATTGAGCATACAAGAGTTAAAAACCAATCACATACACAATAGGTTCCCTATAGAAGTCACACACGAAATTTCACATTATTTGGACTTCATTAGATCACCCAAACCTTAGTCGGAAATCACTTATAAACTTAAAACCAGATTTCCTGTAGGAACCTGTCGACCAAACCAGTTCTCAGTTCGACCGGTTTATAACAGACTCTCCACAGTGATTTTACCGAACTCTACCGGTCGACCGGTTCTACCTTTTCGGTCGACCGATCCCGGATTTTAATATGACCGTTTTTCTTGTCGTATTCCTATAACGGTCGTATTCGTATAAAACAAAACTTAACCCCAAAATACATTCGGTAACCGGTCGAACGAAGACCTTGTTTCGGTCGACCGGTTGAACATATTTTCAGAAACCAAATTCCCTGCTATCGGTCGACACATTTCTCGTTCGACCGATTGACCTTTGTCTCAACTGAATCCCCTTATCGGTCGACCGCCCCATACTTTGGGTCGACCGATTCACTTAAGTAGAGTTAAGTTCTAGCTCGTTTGTCCGACCGAATATTCTTTTGTTCGACCGTTCTCTTTGAAATCAAGTTAACGGTCGACCGGTTTACTAGTTTCGGTCGACCGGTTCTGGACAGATTTGCAGTCCGATTTTCTGCTTTGTGTATCTTGCACAAAACCCAATCAAATCTATCCCCAACGGCTAGAATACCTTAGGAGCTTATAAATAGAGGATCAAGACTTGTTGTTAACACAACTCTCCAACTCCAATTGTCCCAATACATTAGAGAGAAACATCAATCCTCAAAGCTCCCAATTCTACACTCTTTAAGCCTAAACTTCACACATTTGATCATATACTCATCCTACTCAAAGTGTGCTCAATTAGAGAGTGAATCTCACTCAGTTACAAGTGTTGTCAAAAGAAGCAAGGACTTCGGTGAAAGCCCGAAGTGTCCCTCTCGGATTGTGAGAGGAAGAATTCAAGCAAGCGAGGGTTGTTCGCGTTGCTTGTGGTGTAAAGGCGTTCTCTCCCGGCCCGGAACGGGGAGTGGTTAGTGAAGACGTAGGCGGAGCTCGTGGAGTCGAGCGGAGCTTACAAGAGAGGACTAGGACCCGGGTGGGGTGCCGAACCTCTATAAAAATCCCCCGACTTTTTGTGGTTTGCATTGTCTTTCTTTCTCTACTTGTTTGTTTATTCCGCTGCGCATTTGTTTGCTTAATCAAGTAGAAAATTAGGGATTAGATTAAAAGTGATTAGTGGACCCATAACCCACACGATCCTACAATCTCTTGCATGGAGTAAGGTTGTGCTTAACAAAATAATGACAGTTTGCATTGTAATGCATAATATGATAGTGGAGGATGAACGCGACTCCTACGCTAATTTTGGAGATTGGAATGAATTTATTGAGGACCAACCTGATAATTCCATGAACGTCCCGGTTCGGTATTCCACTGACCGTATAGTGGATATTACCAGACACTTAAGAATGAAAGATCAATTGCGTGATCGCACTACACATTTGAACATTCAAGTCGATTTGATCGACAATATATGATAACGATTTGTAGGAAATGTGTTTTGATGTATTTTAAGTTTAGTATTTAATGATGTATTTTTAGTTTTAGTTTTTAAATTTTCAGTTAATGTAATGTGGTTTCCTAAATTTTAATAATATTTTCATATTTATATATCAGTTGTTAATTAAAATCGAATGAATTAATTATATTAAATAATTACAATAATAATTATCAATATATTTTGTTCATTGTTGAAAACTTTTTAGAAAGGAGAATAAAAATAATGACGTGACAACAAATACTATAGCGTGACTGAGTAGATTGGATAATGGATAAATATTTTATAGGGGAGTTGGTTTGTGCTGATGTGGCGAAGAGAAAAGCTGACGTCGTTGAGAGAGAACATCAAGCGCCGGAAAACTGTTGGACGTTGTTAATGGTGATCTTAGCCCAACGCCTGACGGACGTAGGGCTCTGGTCACTGTGTCGGACCTAAGAGTCCGGCCGCCGGATCGTGTAGGCACGAGTCCCAACTTCACATTTGACCGGTTAACACTTGAAAGTTCATACGCTAAAAAATGATTAAGTTGACTGTAATATGGCATTTGACTCTAATAATCAGCGTTCTGATTGGATTCAGATACACCACGTTCCCAAAAGCTTTGTTAATTGGAAAAATTATTTAGAAAGGTGTATCGATATGATAAGTTTGAGCCGCTTTTAGAGAACCTTGGGGGACGTGTATAACCTACAAGGCTACCATATTCCTTTGATTACACCAAGAATGTTCTTCTCCCATATGATTAGATGAGTCTTACAAATAGTCACCACCACTGCATAATATAGGAACTCAACTACTACTTTTACTTTTTACATTAGATTATTGAGTTGATGGCTCCATCTATAATTTATTCTTCAATCCAAAATGCCCATATAATAAAACTAATGTTGGAGTGTCTATAGTCCCAAAATTTTGTTTATATAGTTGTTTTCTGAAAGTATTAGGAAATAGATGAGGAAACACTATGAATTATGTGACCAATAAAGATTAATCAACTTATTGTAAGAATTGTTTATTGGGTAGGCTTGACATAGAGACTTGTAAAGAATAATAAATATTCCACTTCACTTAAAGTTTTGTAGATTTGTTCTAACTTCAAGTAAATCTTGGACCCTAACGAACGCACCGACCACTGCATCTGATAAACCTAAGATTTTAAGATTATCTGTAATATTAAAGTTGCAGTCTTCGTTGAAAATTTTCAGTCAAAACAATCACCGACCGTTGCTTTCTTTTAAAACTTTCTTAACAAGCTTATAAGATGAAGTCGTGTATCACTTGGCTTCTAATTAATCAACAAACAAATATGCATTCAACAAAGTAGGGATTCGATTCGATTTTGTTTACGTTGGACTACCAAAACGTGTTGTCCCCTTTTTTAATTGGATTTTAGATTTTACAAATAGATAGAAACACGAGGGGTCCACTTTTTTATGGTCGTGGCCTTGTTGGATGGCAATAGGACGCTTTTCACTTCACGATTTGACTTCAATATTTGTTACACTGATGCAGATAAAATGAAGGGTTATTTGTTTGGGTGTCATCAAGAAACAACTAAATTGACTTTATACCACCTGATTTTGACTATTTGGTCTAATGTGAAAGGAAAATCAAATTATTTATCTTAATACCATAAAAAATAAAATATTTAACTTTATGTCATTCCGTCAGAAAACTGTTAACTTTTCCATTAACGTATGTTAAGTATATTAATATTTAATGAAATTTTTACAGAATCACCCTGTATAAACCAAAAATTCATAATATACATTATATGTGTTGTAAAATTTGGAAAGAATTATTCAAAAAAATTATCTATACACTCTCTCATCTCTATCTTTCAACTGTCATTTCTTATTTTCTCTCACTAAACTTATGTCTCGATTACTAAACTAACAAAATTTGATAAAAAAAATCGGAATTGTTATTCGTCGCCGGAAAACTACTTAAAGTGTCTGCCTGAATTACCATTTTGTCATTCTCTCATTTCTACTCATATATCTCTACATTTAACTCTCCTACCACCTATCTCTCTTCATCTTCCTCTCATAATCATAAAAAATAATATTTCGGAGGTCAGGAAATAAGCCAACGAACACCCAAGTGTACTCGAATCTCATAAAATGTTCAACTTATTTTTAATAATAAAAAATAACAAATAAAAAATTAAATCCAACTCATGAGGGAGGCGTTTTACCCAGACGTCCAACCCAGTTTTTTTGCTAGGTTTATTTCACTGAATCGAGGCGCTTCATCAGACTTTTTCGTGGTGTTTGTAGTGGGAAAATGAGGAAAACGTAGGCAGAAACATTGTTTTAACAGACGGAACGAAATGAGTATTAAATGAAATGTGAATGACAAAATGGAAATTGTTGGGGCGATTTAAATAGTTTCCGGCGATGAATATTACTTCTTTTTTTCTAAAACTTATTTATTTTTATTTATCTTGTTTCATATTCATAATTTTTAATATTTTAGTACAGGAATCTGATAATTGATAATAGAATTTTTATAAAAAAATATTTCCGGAAAACACATTTTATATAAAAAATGATTTCTTATTAGAAAAATAAATTTTTAATAAAAAATAATTAATTGTTTTGTATTTTTAAAATTAAAAAATTATCGAATTTTATTAGTTTAGTAATCGAGGTATTATGTTTAGTGAGAGACAAAGAAGAAATGAAAGTTGAAAGATAGAGATAAGAGAGTATAAATAAATCAGTTGAGTAATTTTTTACAATTTTTACGACACGTATAATGAATTTTTGGTTTATTCGGTGTGATTCTGCAAAATTTTCGTTAAATATTAATATATTTAACCGACATTAACAGAAGAGTTAACGGTTTACTGACGGAATGACATAAAGGTAAATAATATATTTTTCTATGAAATTAAGATAAATTGTTTGATTTTTATGGCATTAGATTAAATAGTCAAAACCAGGTGACATATAGCCAATTTAGTTGTTTCTTGGTGGCACCCAAACAAATAATCCTAAAATGAAATGCTTGAGTATTTGGTGTTTTTTTGTGGTCTTTTAACTCGACTTTATCGAGATTCCAAGGTGCAACTCACTTATCTGGAAATAATTTATGGTCTTTGTTATTCTAAAAATAAATATGTTACAATCCGACTATCTCCAACACGTTGAAAATCCAGTATATAATATACATCGGAACATCAATTAGTAGTAAAATTTGTCATTATCGACCTTTTAAAAGGTGGTTATGAGATAATTTAGTAGTAAAACCAATAAAATTAATTAGTGGTGTAATTTTCATTAACTAATCATTAAGAATAAAACAAATACAAATAATGATGTCGTAATTAGTCAATAACAGTATCATGCACTGACCAATCATAATAGTACGAGCTCCTTGGATAGTGATGAAATTACTGGTGTATACTATAAGCATGTTAGCTACTTGGTATTGATGGTAACTTGCCATCTTCTACTACTACGAGTGGGTATTAACAAGTACTGTTTGGTCATGGGTGTGGACAATACATGATCGAGCTTGTTACTTGTTATTTGTTAATTGTCGTTGTGTGTTAGAGGATAATCTCACGTGGCCTAAATGTAAACATCATCCTGGGTCATAAGTCTTTGAGTCTTTTCATTTATTGTCAATTAATGTTGAGTTGGATATTCAGTTCTAACATAATACCAGAGTTAGGTAATAAGACCTTTAATTGGGCAAACGTGGTCACGAGTGCGGGTGAGTGTTAGAAGATAGTCCCACATCGCATAAATGTAGACATCTTCCTGTGTCATAAATCGTTGGGTCATTCTATTTATTGTCAATTGATTTTGAGTTGGATACTGAGTTATAACATTATGTCACCAACTAGTCTTTTAACAAGAAGTAATACAATACAAAGAGTTTTAAGATGTTCACGGTAAATCATACGCGGTTGTTTAGTTACATTCCGTTATTCCACATCCATCCTTGAGTTTGGAAGTTCTTGATCGAGTTACTCGAAGACAACGAAGTTAATTGCGTCTGGTGGCTAATTGTGGTATCTCGTCATTTGTAGTAACGAGAAGGAGAAGAAAATCATTGTCTTACAATATCACGCTAGATTCTTGATAAGAACCTAAATATGATTTTCCATGTGATAGTTATTTTATACATTAATGGAAAAGATAGGTCAAGAGTCGGAGTCAATTTCGTAGTTGACTATTTGAATTAACTATTTGATCTGGGTGCAAAATGAGAACGAAAAATAATTCACCTTACTTACTTAATTTTATATATATATATATATATATATATATATATATATATATATTATTTAATCTACTCTAAACCCACCCATCATTTTAAATACCAAACATCTAAAACGTACAAATACGATTGTTAGGATTTGATCCTTGATCTTAATTATATAACATTGGATAAAGTTGGATTCACAATTATTAATGTGATTGGTAATGTTCTAATTAATCCCTCAAACCAAATGTGCATAATTTTAAGGGAACTACTAAACGTCGCCCCAAAACTACTTAAATCGTCCCTTGAAATTACCAAATTGCCATTAACAATATATTTAATACACATATCGTCTCATGTCTTTAAACAAGGTTATTGACTCAGTTTTACTAACATTCCTAGTACCAACACCATGAAAATGTCTGGCGAAACACCTAGATCAGGCGAAGTAACGGAGACGGATTTTTTTTTCCGACACGGGCGTCTGGCTAAGACGCTTGTACCATCGTGGAGGCGTCTGGCTAAGACGCCTCCACCATCGTTGAGGCGTCTTCGCCAGACGCCTCCACGATGGTACAGGCGTCTTAGCCAGACGCCTATACCATTGTCTAGGCGTCTGGTTAAGACGCCTCGACCATGGTGGAGGCGTCTTAGCCAGACGCCTCCACGAAGGTACAGGCGTCTTAGCCAGACGTCCCGTTTTTTTTTTTAGTTTTTTTGTCAAATTAAAATTATACGGTGTGTTATCTCAAATTATTTGACGTTTCTTTGCAAGTTTTCGGTGGTAACCGGTCGGATTACAATGTGTTTTTTGCAAGTGATGAAGATTCAAAAAAATTCCAGATCCAACATTTTTTAAGATCCAAAATCCCCCGGCGGTAAAACATCATGACTTACAAATATCACCTCGACAGGTCGTTCGGGGGTCTCGCTCCGAATGGATTTTGAAATTGTTGGATCTGGAAATTTTTGAATTTTCGGTGTACCGAATGGGTATTGGTCATCCGAATATAGTAATTATTAACTTATTAATTAATTAATTTAACAATTATCTAAATTTATAATCAATTATCTTTTTAAAAAAATAATAAAAAATTACGGGCGTCCGAAGGTAAATAATAAAAAAACTTACACAGACGCCCCCTCCTACGTGGGGGCGTCTTACACAGACGCATGTTCCATGGGCGGGGCGTCTGGGTAAGACGCCTCCCCTATGGGGGAGGCGTCTTACCTAGACGCCCCTTCCTACGTGGTGGCGGCTCCTTCGGATGCCCGTAATTTTTTATTATTTTTTTATTAAAAAGATGTTAGATATTTTACCAGATTCGAGTACACTGGGGCGTCCGTTGGCTCATTACTGACCTCCAAAACATTATTTTTTATGATTATAAGAGAAAGATGAAGAGAAATGTGTGATAGGAGGGTAAAATGTCGCGTTATAGCAGTAGAAATGAGAGAATGGCAAAATGGTAATTTCAAGGGGCGATTTAAGTAATTTTGGGGCGATGTTTAGCAATTCAGTAATTTTATGCTAAGTTACCACAGTATATGTGATTCTAAAACCACAAGTTATTGAGCCGATAGAAACAACTTCGCCTTTAACCATACAATTTATTTCAAAGGGAAAAAATTGCCTACATCTCTGGGGAATAGGCAGAAATGGAATTGTGATTCTTGTCAATCACATGTTACAAGTCTAACCATCCATCAAATCATATCAACTGATTCATATTTCCTGTGTCTTTATCTTTGCACACGATTATGATTATGCTTTTGATTAGATGCGATTTTGACCCCTTGAAACAATACAAGAAGCAACGTTCAGGCACCGCCTAGGCGAGCCTAGGCGGCCGGCGGCGTCCGGTCGCCTGGGCGATCGCCTAGGCGGTTGTGCGACCGCCCAGGGCTGGGCGGTAATTTTTTTTTTTTTTTAATTCAATTAATTTTCATAAAATAGATAAAAAAATCAGGAAAAATCGGGAAAAATAGAAAAAAATACACAAATATTTTCTAAAACTACCATACATGTTTAGGCTTCGAAAAGACACCTAGTTCCTCGACCAAGGCCTCACTAGGCACCCCCTCTACCCACCTAAACACTTAGGTATACAATTTATTGCTCAGTAGTACGATTACAAAGTAACTCAGAGTTCATACAATAGTAGATAAAAGAGAAAGTAGAATTACAAGCTAACTAACTAATTCCATTGGACACATTGATCTAATGTCCAACTGGGAACCATATCATATCCTCCACCACCATCAGAGTCGTCGGAGTCGTTCTCATTCGGATTGTCGACGTAGACATCATCTTCTTCAGTTTCTTCATCGTCGGTTTGGACATATTGCTCGTCGATGTCCATCGGTGGTTGAGAACTCGATGCACCTGGATCTCTAGAACTGATGTGAACGATGGCATCATCCATGCCACGACCTAATAATGGCGCGTCAGATGCAGTAGAACACCGCGGGTCAGATGCAGTGGACATGGATCGAGCAAAGCGTCTCCGTGAAGAAGAATGTCCCAAAGCTGCTTCCTCGACATCGGCCCATGTAAGCTCCTCTCCAGCGAAGACCGGATCTTCAGTTTCTACCAACCACGGATGCTCGTCGAAGAGATCGTACTCCACACTGATGGGGTCATAAAATCCAGGCTTCTCCATCCTTTGCTGAAACCTTTGCTTTAACTTTTGGTTGTAGTTCACATACACCAAGTCATTCATCTTCTTCACAGCCAACCTGTTCCTTCTCGTTGAGTGCAACTGCTCGAAGACACTCCAATTCCGCTCACAACCTGATGCCGAACATGTCAATCCCAACACCCTCACGGCCAACCTCTGTAATGCAGTCTCTCCCATGTCTGCGCCATACGATTGCCACCAATCTATAGGTCTTCTTTCCGACCTTTGTCTGACGACCATATCCCTCGAGAATATTCCGAGGGAGTTCTTGTAACGATCAAGTAAACCGCAAATCTTGTCTTGTTCTGCAGGAGTGGGGACGAGCCGCTCTACGACATCCATGAATCCAGGCATATGCTCATTGAAAGCTATATTTCGATCCTGAGGTGGGACGGAGAAGAAGGTACCAGGGTTGAGTAAGAAACCAGCAGAATGTAGCGGTGATGACATCATCTTCCCTGGACCCCACCTGGTGTCGATGAGGTCGATGACTTGCTTGTACAACCTCGGGTTTCCGTCAAAGTTCCTCATGATTTGTTCTTTGGCTTTCTCCATTGCGTCACACAGATATCCCATCGCTGGTTTCTCATCGCCGTCAACAAGTCTAAGAACCTGAACCATAGGTTGTGAGGCCTTCAGTGCCTTTACGACGTTGGTCCAGAAACCACTTTGTAGAATGGTCTCGGCAACTTCAGTAGAGATCTCCTTCTTTTTCTTGTTCTTTATCCAACTTGCATTAGGATCGTTGTACCCCGGGGAAACAACAAAGGCTCGGAGTTTGTCTTTCTTCAGAAATAACCTTTGCAAACTCAGAAATGCGGTGGCAAATCTCGTGACAGCAGGGCGTAGCAGGTTCCCTTCAATGGCAATTCGCATCCTCTTCAACAACATGGCAGAGCTGTTGAAATGTTTGATGATCTTCCGAGCTAAAGCAATAGTCTTCAAAAACAACTTGCCAATATCCTCCAAGATGAGATCGATGCAATGCGCTGCACAGGGAGTCCAAAACAATCTCCTTCTTTTTTGTTGCAACATCTTACCGGCAAGTACGTACGCGGCGGCGTTGTCGGTGACCACCTGAACAACGTGTTCTTCGCCAATCTCGCCAACTACCTTGTCCATCAGCTTGTACAGGTAGTCTGCGGTGTGAGAGTGACCGGAAGCATCTACAGACCTCATGAACATGGTACCTGTCGGACAATTTACTAGAAAATTGATTATACTCCTACCGGACCTATCAGTCCACCCATCTGTCATCAACGTGCACCCGTATGTTGCCCAATCTTGTCTGTACGATTCTAGTATACCTCTAGTGTAGTCAATTTCTTGTTTAAGGCACGAGTCACTAACTTCATGATACGTCATGGGTTTAAGTCCGGGTCCGTAAGTACTAGTAGCGGATATTGCTTCCTTCCACTCAGGCGTCCTTACAGTGTTGAATGATATACCACATCTATAGAAAAACCTAGCCCATTTTTGATTAATTGTTTTCCTATCTTCTTTTCTAAAGGTTCTTTCGATGGTTGTTTGTTGGGGGCCGGAAACCACGTCCTTCCCACGTCCGCAAAATGGTGCCCACAAACGTTGTTTTTGTCTCTTTCGACCAGGAACGGGGCGAGAACGGGAGGTTGGGGTCGGAGCAGAACCGGAACCCGACCCGGTTTCTAGATCAAATTCTATGTTTTCTCGGTCTACATAATCATCAAGACATACATTTTCGTTTTGTAATGTCCTACTGTTTCTAATCATGTATGCAGTTATGTCTTGTTTAATAGAGTCAGGAACTTTATCACAAGGTCTAGCATTGCTACCGGGTGTGTGTGCAAGATGTTGTTTGTGACGGGCTATACCACCTCTAGTTTCCTTACCACATAACTCACAGACAATACAATTTTTATCATTAGCGCTAATGTAATGGGCAGTATTCCAACCGGGGTCATTTGTACGGGTAGGTCTTAGGTCATCGTAACTCTCGTGATGCATAGGTAGACTAGTGCCGGGTACGTAAGCCATATCTTAAAACTAGACTAATATAAAATTTAGACTAATATGAAAATAAAATACTAATTAATTTAATTCTAAAGAGAAGTTAGAAAGAGTGCACTTGATTTTGACGGTTGAAGAATGAAGAAACGGATCGGAGATTTCACTTTCCAACTTCAAAACTAAGCACCAGACCGGAGACTTAATCGCAAAACTTGATGATTAGGAAGGTTGATGATGAGAATAGGATTATGAAGAAGAAGAGAATGAGAGATGTGTGAAAAATGAAGAGGTTTGGAGGGGTTTATATAGGATTTGGGGCTAGTGGCAAAGTTGTAATTTTTGAAAAAAAAAATAATAAAAAAATTAAAAGGAGAGAGCCGTTGGAGAGCCTCCAACGGCTCTCGCCTAGGCGATCGCCTAGGCGAAATGATCGCCTAGGCGATCGCCTATTTCGCCCAGCTCTGCTGGGCGAAAGGCGGTGGTCGCCCAGGCGACCACCGCCACCGGCGACCGCCTAGGCGACCGCCTAACGCCTAGGCGGTCGCCTACGTAAACGTTGACAAGAAGAAAACATATGAAATATTTTTTTATCGAAAAAGAAAACTTGCGGAGTATTTTTTAAGAGAATTGTCAGTTGGGGGAAGAAGACATCCAAACAGATCATCATCCATCGAAGTTCTAAATGTTTATATTGGTTAGAGATTGGGTTTTTATAATAAAACCGGATACCAACATTATTTCGTTGTTGGAGACGCGTATCTTCTTTGTAGTGATGTGATATTGTTTTTTAGAGTATGCTCTTAGGATGTCTGGTTCATGTCTCAATCATGTATCTTAGGGCACCCGTAACGGGGTCATCCGGGTCGTCGCTCGCTCACCGAGGGGTGACAGCCCGGTCGTTATGATCGGGTCGTCAACCCATTACTGTTTTTAAAGTATTTTTTGTTTTGATTTTTAAAAAAATTAGTTTGATTTTTTTTTGAAAATACGTTTTCTAATTGTTTTAATTTTTTAATTTTTTTTTTCTAAGATCGACGTCGAAATAACGTGGAAGAGAGAAATAGGTTGTGGGTTGTGGTTAAGAGGTGAACAGTGTAAAAAATAGAAGAAAGTGTGTTGAAGAGAGAGAAAGTTGATGTAGAAGATAGAGAAATCTGATTTGGAAGATAGAGAAAGCTCATGACCAGGTTGTCCGGATCATGGTTACGGATGGTCTTAGAAACTACAAAATGGAAAAGAATTGTTCATTCGTTTTTCGTCTTTGTGATATATTATTTAATTATCTCTAATTTAATAAAAGAAATTAGTATGATACACATTGGGTGTGTTTGGTACACTCACGTGCGTCTCACCCAGACGAATGGTTTTGGGGCTGCATTTGGGTGGAAACGTCTGGCAGCGTCTGGGGTGAATTTGAAAATTCCCAGAGGTCGAGAAGTTGCAACGAGTTTGCTTCTTCTTTTGTGAACAAAATCTTGACGTACAACCCAGATGTGAACACGTATGAAAACTGTTTGGATGTCATTTTTCGCGTTTGGGGGGAAATTGCAAATATCTCAGACGCAGACTTCAGTGTACCAAACGGACCCATTGTGGCAGCTAGGTGGGGGTGTACGTGTGATGCAACTTCGATATCTACGCCAATAACCATGTATAATTAAAGTTACCAAAAATAAAATAAGATGTGTGTAATCCACATAATAATTGAAAGTAACCCTATCATTTTTCAAAAAATAAACTAGTATGCATGAGATGACAAGAAGTGATCTCCAACCCAACAAATTACCGATCATATTAATTTAGATATTCTTCAACTTGGATATAAGTTTCTCTCATATCATTGTTCCCTTCCTTCTCTCATAAGTTTCTCTCTTCGCTTAACCAATTCAAGTTTTTTGTGTTTCAGTATAAGTTTTTTCTTGGGAAAATGTTTTTTTTTTGGTTCTAAGTCGGGCTCATTCATTATGGCGTGTGTACCATTGATTACTATAATTTTAAGTAAATTTCTTACGGAATGTATGATAAGCTCGGTAATGGAATAAATTAAACTAATTTTGATGATGTGGCTTGACACGTACAAATCATGGAATGATAAGAACTCTAGTCTTGTAATGACTCTTAACTTCCAAAAGATAGTCAACACAAGTCAAGGCTTCCTTTTAGTGCTAACCCTCTTTGTCTGTATTGATGTCCTTATTTGCATGTTTTGAAGAAGAATAAAAGTTTCTATTTACTTACACTAAAAAAAACTAACAAATAAAAGAAATTATGGTAGTTTGTCCATAAGATATATTTCATGACGTATCATAAATAGAGAAGCAGCTCTCGAAAGTGGTACAAGTTCTATGAATATTTACGATACGGATGAGGATTTTCTTGTGGTTGTTGCAACCTCAATTCAAGCTGACGAGACCTCTCTAGCAAATGCTAACGTCAAATCTATTTGTTTCCAGCTCTCGTAAGTTTTTGAAAACATTATGAATGCGTCTTTTGAATCCTAAGGCGTCTGAAAAGCATCTTAAGGATTGATTGATTAACTTTGGGAACTACTAAACGTCGCCCCAAAACTACTTAAATCGCCCCTTGAAATTACCAAATTGCCCTTAACAATATATTTAATACCCAAATCGTCCCGTGTCTATAAATAAGGCCTATGGTCTTGTATATTCATAATTTATCAGTAAAAACACCACGAATCTGTCTGGCGAGGGTGATGCATCGGGTGAGGTAAGCCTGGCGCGGGGAAATTTTTGGGCCGAGCGTCTGCATTAGACGCCTCCCCCATGGTTAGGGCGTCTGCGTAGGACGCCCTCCCCATGGCCGAGGCGTCTAACGCAGACGCCTACACAATGGGAGAGGCGTCTTATGTAGACGTCCTCCCCATGGGTAAGGCGTCTGTAGTAGACGCCCTTCCCTTCGGTCAGGCGTCCTACGCAGACGCCTTACCGTTGGGGAAGGCGTTTAACACAGACGCCCCATCCATGGGGCAGGCGTCTAACACAGATGCCTTTTTTTTTTGATTTTGATTTTGTTTTTTTAATTTCAAGTTTATTTTTTAATTTTTTTAATTTCGAATTTATTTTTTTATTTTTTTAATTTTGAATATATTTTTGTAGGTTCCAGATTTCGGTGGTGATGGAGTGGATTACAGTGAGTTATTTCAAACTACACAAATCTTTGAAACAATCGATGAAGCATGTAAATGGGCCAAACAAGTAGCTATCGGAGCTGGGTTTTTTTTGGTCGTGTCGTCGTACAAAACAAGATCAGATAGTCGGATGGATTGTTATTTGAGATGCGACCGGCGAAATCAAATGGAGTCTCGGGATATGGATACTGCACTTCGAAGAAACACCAAAAGAAAGGGTTGCGGTTGCCGTTTCTTAATAAAAGTGGTGGAGCGACGAGATCGTGATGGATGGGTTGTGGTTTATAATAGTGCTCACGGACATCACAACCACAGACTGGCAGTTTATCCAG
Source organism: Triglochin maritima (assembly GCA_963682175.1). NCBI lineage: Eukaryota > Viridiplantae > Streptophyta > Magnoliopsida > Alismatales > Juncaginaceae > Triglochin > Triglochin maritima. The sequence continues at coordinate 7,078,572 of OY821775.1, forward strand.
AGGGTCATCGTCAAATTAGTGGTCTAAGTTCTGGGGCGAAGAAGATTGTTCGTGATATGACAGAGGCGCAAGCAAAACCACGGAACATCTTGAAGGCAGTAAAAGAAAAATTCCCGGAGGACAATCCAAATCAAAGGCATATTTATAATTTCAGAGATTACATGAGGAGGACAAAATCTGAAGATCGGAATCCCGTCCAGCAGTTTCTCTACCAAGCAGTGCAGTGTGAGTACTTACATTGGATTATGGCGGATCCAGAAACTGATGTCGTAACTCACGCTTTTTTGGCACATCCGACGTCAGTCCAGTTGTTGCGGACATATCCTTTCGTTATCTGCATGGATTCGACTTACAAGACGAACAAGTATAAGATGCCTTTGTTCGAAATGATTGGGGTCACACCAGCAAACATGAATTTCCTTATTGGATATGCGATTTTGATGGATGAATCTTACTCCAGTTATTTGTGGGTGATGGAGAAGTTGAGAGATCTGTTATTGGGGACTGTCAGCCCGACTGCAATAATAACAGACCGGGAGTTAGGCCTTATGCGACCAGTGAGAGAGGTTTTTCCTGACTCTGCTCATTTACTCTGCACATGGCACATCAACAAAGACGTATTGAATTACGCATACCACGTATTCGGCAAGAATAAGGAGATGACAGAGACTTTGAGGCGTGGAAGATGGAGGAAGATCATGCTTTCTACTTCAGAAGCCGAGTATGATAGAGCTGTGTATGCTCTGAAAGATTTGTATAGATCGTGGCCGGCTATCACGGAGTATCTGGACACCACGTGGTTGGTGCATAAAGAAAAGTTTGTGCTGAATTGGACGAACAAAGTCCTTCATTTTGGGAACACCACGAATTGTAGGGTCGAAAGTGCTCATTCGGCTCTAAAAGAGTGGATTTCTACATCGACTGCAGCTCTGGACACTCTTTTCGAGCGCGTCAACGCGGCTACTGAAATGCAGCTGACGAATATTCGAAACTTTCTTGAAGACTCGAGACGGCGAAATTTGACTAATTTCGGACATGCTCTATATCGTCACATAAATGGTAGAGTTTCGCATCACTGTTTGCAGTTGCTGAGTCAGGAGGTGAAGAGAATGCAACAGTTAGATGATGAAGTTGAATATCGTTGCGAGTGCGCTTTTCTGACTTCTCATGGGATACCTTGCGCATGTACCATCCGTGGATGTCTTGAATCAGAAAACGGAATTTACTTAGAGCAGATTCATTCGTTCTGGAGGACACTTGTCATTGGGGAAGGAGCCGGGAACGCAGAGTTTGTGTCTCAGGCAGCTCAAGACGCCGAACATTTTCGCAGTCTGGTTGATGAGATTGCAGGAAGTGACCCTACCGTAATTCGATCTGCCTCTCGGGTTTTATTCGAGCAGCTACACCCCGAACATTCGAATTTGAAAGAGCCTGCAGTAAAAACAAAGCTACGAGGTCGACCAAGGGGAAAGTCGACACGACGGGACCCTAGTGCGTTTGAGTATGCAGAGCGAGGTAGTGGTCGATCTTCAGGTAGTGGGAGTAGAGGTCGTGGTCGTTCTTCCGGTAGTGGAAGCAAAGGTCGTGGTCGATCTTCTGGTTCTTCGTCAGTGAGAGGAGGATCAGGTATACCATCCTTACATTTATTATTATTATAATTTTGTTATTTATTTCAGTAAATATGTATCTTTTGTTATTATATCTAACTGTATTTTTTGTTCATATTGTAGTGACTGGGCGGGCTGACGTAGACGACTTCCCATATGGAGATAGAATTCCAGGAATCATTATGCCATTCCTACACCAGTGGAATGATGTACGTGCTGATGGAAACTGTGGATTTCGATGTGTCGCCGATGTTTTCCACGGTGGTGAAGACAATTGGCAACTCGCCCGTCGTTCGATTTCAAATGAGATAGCTGCGAACCCATCTTTTTATGAGCACGTATACTACGACGGTGTGGCGGAGGCTCGTCACCGGATTAATTGGGGCGGGGGACCTTGTGGCGAGAATCACTATATGGAGACGTGGACGGACTTGTTTCCCATTGCAAATTTTTACAAGTGTGCAGTTATGTTCTTCTCTCTCGGAAATGATGGTTCGTTGTACCCATGTCTTACAGTTCTACCTTGGGAGAGTCCGCCTACCGTGACGAGACTGTGCAGAGAGTTGATTATTGCTCATTTAGGGAGTTACGCTCATTACATTCGTTTGGAATTGAATGAGGGATTCCCCGTACCTCCTATAGCGACTCTGTGGTATCAAATACGAGATGAGAGTGTTATTGGATGGGAGCTGGAGTACCAACATAGGATAGCATATTGGCAACAATTATGTAATATGTTTTGATATGTTTGTATAATTATGTAATATGTTTTGATATGTTTGTATAATTATGTAATATGTTTTGATATGTTTGTACATTATATAGTGTTGCTTTATTATGTAATATGTTTTGATATGTTTGCTTTATTTGCATTATATATAATAGTACGAAAGGTTATCAAACACAAATACAAATAATAAGGGTACAACAGATAAGCAAAACACAAATACAAACAATAAGCGTACGACATGTTCGCAAACACAAACACAAATAATAAATAATAAGCGTACAACAGATAAACAAATATAAATGCAAATACTAAGCGTACCACAGATAAGCAAACACAAATACTAAGCGTACAACAGATAAACAAATATAAATGCAAATACTAAGAGTACGGTACAACAGATCAGCCTACTCATCATCCGAATCATGGTCGGAGATGCCTAACTGAGTATGCCATGACTGTATGATCTGATCCACATCTCCGCATGCAGCTCTGGCATCGTCTGGCAGCTCATCCCTCATCTGCAAGATTGGGTCTACAGCCCGTATCATCTTACCCATCCACTGCACATAACATTAACATTAGCGTACATTAACAAATTATACGGTACAAATAAATTTAGATAAAATGAAAAAATTACCAGATCGCCACACGTCCTATCTGGTGGTCGATCTGCTCTCCGGGAGGCACCACGGACGATGATAGGATGTGAGTAACTACCGAACCAATCAAGATAACGTGCATCACACTCGGAGGGGTCGCGACTACGTCTGAAGTCGCCAAGGAACAATCGACATGATCTCGGAAATGTCCGCCAAGTCGATTCCGCTGTAGAAGCGGGGAACCTGACGTCGTACGTCGCTGCTGTCGCAGACCGCACCGCATGCTCTGGTGTCGGAATGTCAACCGGGATCACCTGAACATATCCTAACTGACGCAAGACCCGATCGGGCATATAAGGCTCTATGATATCCCGATAACGAATAAGACCCATCAATAAAGTCCTCGGGACATCCGCTGCTGGGTCAGGACCATAGGGTAACCACTCCACCTAAAGTTTAACACATTAATAATAATACATCTTAAAATTAAATAAATGGTGTAAAGTTTGATACCTCTGATGCAGTCATCTGATCTAGCCGTGCGCGGATGGAACGCAATCGTCCATCGCTCTTGTCCTCGCTCCGGACAACCCACATACCCGAACGTGGATGACCCTCGTCGATAATCTTCTGCTCACGATGCGGGCGGAATGCAGGAAAGTACTCGTATATCCACGCCTGCAGCAGCGTTTGACAACCTGCAATCCCAGAACAATCCGCACGGCTAGCTATCCCAAGCTGCCGGTACAGGTATGCCAACGTCGCTGACCCCCACGAGTACTCACGAACGGTCTCCGGGTCCCTAGCCTCCAGTAGATCGCGTGGTCTGATCCGACAACCACTCTTGTCGACAAACAAGACGGCTCCGAGCATCAAGAATAGGTACGCCGTCAACTGTGTATCATCGGCCCGCGGAGGTCGTGCCCGTCTGCATAGGTCCTCAAGGGAGTCGATGCCGACACCACCACCACTCCATAAAGCTGTATCTCTCGCCAGACCATCAGGTGTGACACCAAGCAACTCTGCCACATAACACCTCAGCTCAGACGTCGACCCCTGAGCACTAACCAGACGACCATCCACAGGAAGTCGCAGGATCTGGAAAACATCGTGAAGCATGATCGTCATCTCTCCGAAAGGCATGTGGAAAGTGTTGGTGTCAGGCTGCCACCGCTCCACAAACGCCGAAATCAAAGGCATGTCGAGATAAGGGAACATGCTGTACGGTAAGTGCCCCAAATGCGTGGCACTAATCTCCTCTCTGATATCAGCACTCAGTGTAGACCGCCAACCCTGTAGTGTTGTACAGGCTCTGTGCCGATTCTGGCACTTCAGAACCTTCCGATCCTCTCCGTCCCAGATCCGTCTAGCAATGTGACCCCAGAAACTAGGAATGACGCTCCCATCTAAAGGACCACCAGGCGTCATACTGCTCACGATCCAAGAATCGTCCTGGACCCTCTTCTTCTTCTGAGCGCGGGGATCAACAGTGCACGAGCTCGAATCCCCGGCCGTAAACCTCCCACCCCTACCCTTCCGCACCATCCATCCGGCGGAAGTAGAAGTACCCGCTCGACCACGTCCTCCGCTATAATCCCCCTGCCTCTCCACCTCCGGCCGCACATCATACGGGCCATCATCGTCGCTCTCGTCGTCGAAACTATTCACATGCTCATCATCGAAGGAATCATCCTCCTCCTCACGACGACGTAATGCCTCCCTCTCCCTCCTGACCGAAGCAGATATCCCCCGTCTACGTGAATGACGCGGTGCTGAATCATCCTCTAAAGAACGGAAGGCGTGTAATGGTATCGACTTGCCTCTCCCTCCACTGTGACCCGATGACTATTTATTGAAATTTTAAATACAAATTTGTTAAATTTGTTAAACTAAATTATCATATTTATCAAAATTGTTAAACTAAATCAAAATTTGTTAAACTTAATTATCAAAATTGTTAAACTAAATCAAAATTTGTTAAACTAAATTAAAACAATTGTTAAACTAAATCAAAATTTGTTAAAACTAAATATCACAAATGTTAAACTTAATAAGAATTTGTTAAATTAATTTTTTTGATTTATCACTATTTATTAAAGTAATTATGATATTTATTAATTAAAAAAACAAAAAAGGAGGAGGCGTCTGCGACAGACGCCTCCCGCAAGGTGGAGGCGTCTGTCGCAGACGCCTCCTCCTACGGGGAGACGTCTTCCGCAGACGTCTCCCGCTTCGGGTCGGCGTCCGAGGGAGACGCCCCTCGCATGGGGCGGGCGTCCGAGGAAGCCGCTCCCCCTATGGGGGGAGCGGCTTCCGAGGACGCCCGACCCATGCGGGGGGCGTCTCCCTCGGACGCCGACGCCTTTTTTTTTTTTTTTTTTTAAAACAAATAAATAACGTAATGTTACCTCATACGGGTACACCGGGGGAACTGCTGACTGCTTCCCTGGCCTCCGAGACATTCGTAATCTTGTGTAGTAGGTATAGGAAGAGAAAGTTTTGAAAAAAGAGTGAAATTGTGAGATATATAAGCAAAAATAGGAGGAAGGGCAATTTGGTAATTTCAAGGGGCGATTTAAGTAATTTTGGGATGATGTTTAGCAGTTCAGTTAACTTTAGGTACAATTTATAATTTTGTAATCACAACTAACTAATACATACGTATGCATGTGACTTGTGAAATAGGCATAGATTCTTCCTACATCACACACTCAACTCTGACATGTATTTAATTACGTATCTTCAACACTCCGCGATCAATTCCGGTTAGTTCAAAAAAAAAAAGGTTCTGGTTCTTACATTAGTTAAGACCAGGAATCAGCTACGAACGTGAGTTATATCTTCAGATCTAATAAAAAAATACAAATTATTTTTTAAATATATCTGCTTTGCTTACATCTCATACATCATCTTATCTGTATAGCACCAATTTTTAAAATTTTGTTTTCATCGCTGCCGATGATTTTTTTTTTGTATCTTGTAAGTACAAATACCAAATGTATTAAATTTTGTTCATAGTCCATTAATTATACACCCAGATCTAGTCATTTGTTGGCTTGTCCACATAACATAATTGATAACAACGTCTTCCAATAATAAAAAGTTAGAGTTACAAATTGCCGTCCAAAATTAATATCCTAAGATAAAGAAAAATAAAAGAAAAATCAAATTGTCCAAATTAAGCTACTTGACAAGTTGATATTGGTAAATTTTGTTCGTCTATTTAACTATATATTTAAATAAATATATAGTTAACTGTATATTTATTTTATTTAATCTACTTTATCTCCACCTTTCATTTTAAATATCAAACATACGAAAGAGATCCTTAAGATTCGATCCCGGTCTTACTATATATTATTTGATAAGATTAGGTTCACAATTGTTAATGTGATTGGTTATGTTCTAAACCCTCATTAACCAAATTTGCATAATGTTATGCTAAGTTACCACAATATATGCATGTGATGCTAAAACCACAAGTTATTGATAGAAACAACTTCTTTGAACATCCAAATTATTTCAAAAATAAAAAAATGCCAACATCTCTGGGGAATAGGCAGAAATGGAATTCTGATTCTTGTCAATCTCATGTTACAAGTCTAACCATCCATCAAATCATATCAACTATTTCATAGTTCCTGTGCTTTTATCTTTGCACACGATTATGATTATGTTTTGATTAGATGCGATTATGACCCCTTCAAACAATACAAGAAGAAAATATATGGAATGTTTTTTTTTATCGAAAACGAAAACTTGCGGAGTATTTTTGGAGAGAAATGGCATTCGGGGGAAGAACGCATCCAAACAGTTTGTCATCCATTGAAATTCTAAATGTTTATATTGGTTGGAAGTTGTACTTTTATAATAAAACAGGATATATACCAACATTATTTTGTTGTTGGAGATGCGATCTTCTTTGTAGTGATGTGATATTGTTTTCTAGGGTATGTTCTTAGGACGTCTGGTTATTGTCTCCATCATGTATCTAAGAAATTATAAAATTAAAAAGAATTGTTCACTCTTTTTTGGTCTATGTAAGATATTATTTAATTATCTCTAATTTAATAAAAGAAATTAGTTTGATACACATTATGCGAGTCAAGTGGAAGGTGGGATGCAACTTCGATCTCTACACCAATAACAATCTATAAATGATAATATGCAGATACGTAATCCACATAATAATTGAAAGTGACCCTATTATTTTTCAAAAAAGAAACTAGTATGCATGAGGTAACTGCTCGTTAATTTAGATATATTCTTCAAAAGGAATATAAGTTTCTCTCATATCATTGTTCGCTTCCTTCTTGGCTTCTTGCGCGCTCTTCGTTTAACCAATTCAAGTTGACTTTAATTTTTATTTTCAGTATAAGTTTTTTTCTTGGAAAAAATTGTTTTTTTTTGTTCTAAGTGGGGGGCTCGTTCATTGAATCATTATGGCGTGTGTATCATTGATTACTATTATTTTAAGTAAATTTCTTACGTAATTTATGATAACCTCGGTAATGGAATAAATTAAACTAATTTTGATGATGTGGGTTGAAACGTACTAATCATGGGCATGATAAGAACTCTAGTCTTTAAATGACTCTTAACTTTCAAAAGATGGTCAACACAAGTCAAGGCATCATTTTTGCGCTAACCCTCTTTGTCCTGTATTGATGTCCTTATTTGCATGTTTTGAAGAAGAAGAAGAAAAGTTTCTATTTACTTACACTAAAAAACTAACTAATAAAAGAATTATGGTAGTTTGTCCATAAGATATTTTTCATGACGAATCATGGAGAAACACCAGTTGAAAAGAGAATGACGTACAACTTCTTGATACCTTTTTTTATTGTAAACTTCTTGAGTTGAGATCTTTTGAAAGTGTACAAGTGCTATGAATATTTAATGATACGAATGAGGATTTTCTCGTGATTGTTGCAACCTCGATTCAAGCTGACGAGACCTCTCTAGCAAATGCTAACGTCAATCCTGTCTGTTTCTGGTTGGCGTAAGTTTTTGAAAACATTATGAATTCATCTTTTCAATCCTAAGCCGTCTGAAAAGCATCTTAAGAATTAATTAATTAACTTTAGGTACAATTTCTAATTTTGTAATCACAATTAACTAATACATACGTATGCATATGACTCGTGACATAGGCATAAATCACTACAACAATATTGGACTTCACCGACGGAAGGTATCCATCGGTGCTTATCGTCTTCCGTCGATGTACAAGAACACCGACAGATACGATATCGTCGGTGTGTATCTACTCCGACGGATACATACCGTCGGTGATACTTTTGGTGTAACAATTCCCGTTAAACATTTTCACTTGCTTCCGTCGTGTCGTAGAACACCGACGGTCTATCACTAACAACACTACCGTCGGTGTATGTTACACCGACCAATCCGTTCTCCGATGGTTGCAGAACCTACACCAATGGATAAGTACGTATTGTCAGAGCTAACTATTGGCCCATCGGTGTACGTCTATGAATGTAAGTATTGTCACAGACGGATAGTTCTATCGGTGTTTTTATTTTCCAGAATCCAAAAGAGCTTGTTTGCTCTTCTGGATTCTGGGTTTCTCTGTTCATTCCTCAAACATTCATACACATCATTCAATAAGCATTCATACACATCTAATTCAATCATCATTCAACAACAATCATTCATAGACATGCAACTCTTTCAACAATAATTCAAACAATCTAAACACAAAAGTCATATATAATAACTTATCTACAAACAATTCAAACAAATAGTTGTATTTTCGTTACAATTATCATCTAAATTCAGTAGGTACAACAATAGTAGTTAATCAAAAAAACTGACAGAAAACATAAAATACTAAGTTATAAAACACCAAGTAACCCTATATTTCTAGAATCGGTTCTTCCTACATCACACACTCAACCCTGACATGTTTTTAATTACGTATCATCAACACTCCGCGATCAATTCCAGTTAATTCAAGTTCCAATTCTGACATTAGTTTAGACCAGGAATCAACTACGAATGTGAGTTATATCTTAAGATCTAATAAAAAAAATATAAATTATTTAAAAAAAATCTGCTTTGCTTACATCTCATACATGATCTTATCTGTATAAGACCAATTTTTAAAATTTTATTTTCATCACTGCCGATGGAGTTTTTTGTATCTTGTAAGTATAAATACCAAATGTGTTAAAATTTGTTCACAGACCATTAATTAAGGGAACTATTATTCGTCGCCGGAAAACTACTTAAATCGCCCCAAAAATAACATTTTTGCCCTTAACAAATCAATTAATACCGATTTCGTCCCGTGTCTTTAAATAAGGTGTTTGACTCAGTTTTACTCACATTCCTAGTACCAACACCACGAAAATGTCTGGCGAAGCACCTGAATCCGGCGAGGTAACGGGGGCGGAATTTTTTTCACGACTCGGGCGTCTGGCTAAACCGCCTCCACCAAGGTGGAGGCGTCTGCCTAACACGCCTCCACCTAGGTGGAGACGGTTTAGACAGACGCCTCCACCTTGGTGGAGGCGGTTTAGCCAGACGACCGATTTTTTTTTGTTTTTTTTAATTTTCTGTTAAATTCAAATTTTTCAGGTTCCGTTGCAAGATTTCGGTGGTGATGGAGTAGATTACAGTGAGATTTTTGACAGTAAAGAAATATTTACAACAATCGAGGAATGTGGTAAATGGGCGAAACAAGTTGCAATAGGAGCCGGATTTTTTTTTGTTATATCATCATACAAACCGAAGGCAGATAACCGGATGGATTGTTACCTCAGATGTGATCGCAGACGTGAGATGAGTTCTCGTGATACGAGTATTGCACTACGAAAAAATACGAAAAGAAAAGGTTGCGGTTGTCGGTTTTTGGTAAAAGTGGTGGAACGACGAGATCGTGATGGATGGGTTATTGTTTCTAGTAGCATGTATGGGCAGCACAACCACCCATTGACAGTTTATTCAGAGGGTCACCGACAGGTCAGCAGACTTAGTGCTGGGGCAAAGCAAATTGTTCGGGATATGACAGAGGCACAAGCAAGACCCCGTAACATTTTGTTGGCGGTAAAGAAGAAATTTCCGGACGATAATCCGAATCAACGACACATTTACAACTTCAGAGAGTACATGAGGAGGACGAAATCTGAAGACAGGAATCCCGCGCAGCAGTTTCTCAGAGAGGCAGTGCAGCATAAGTATTTGCATTGGATTGTGGCAGATGAAGAAACTAATGTCTTGACTCACGCATTTTTGGCACATCCGACTTCAGTTCAGTTATTGCGTACATACCCATTCGTGATCTGTATGGATTCGACGTACAAGACGAACAAGTACAAGATGCCTTTGTTTGAGATGGTTGGGGTTACTCCAACAAATATGAATTTCCTCGTCGGATATGTGATTTTGCAGGATGAGACCGAGTCTAGTTACCGGTGGGTGTTGGAGAGGTTGCGAGAACTGTTATTGGATATTGTTAGCCCGACAGCAATAATTACGGACCGAGAGATGGGTCTGATGCGACCAGTGGCAGAGGTTTTTCCTGAGTCAGCTCATTTACTATGCACCTGGCATATCAACAAAGACGTGTACAACTACGCATACCACGTATTCGGCAAGGAGAAGCAGCTTGCAGAGAGTTTTAGACGTGGAAGATGGAGGAGAGTCATGTTTTCTGATTCACAGACGGATTATGATAGAGCAGTCCGTAATCTGAAGGATTCTTACAGTTCCTGGCCAGTGCTGACGAAGTATGTGGAAGACACGTGGTTGGTGCATAAGGAAAAATTCGTGTTGAATTGGACGAATCAAGTTCTTCATTTCGGCAACACTACGAACTGCAGGGTGGAAAGTGCACATTCGGCTCCGAAAGAGTGGATCACTACATCGACTGCCGCTCTCGACACTCTTTTCAACCGCGTGAACTCGTCTATTGAAATGCAGCGGACGAATATTCGGAACTTTCTTGAAGATTCGAGACGTCGAAATTTGGCACATTACATAGGTCCTTTGTTTTAGCATATAAATGGCCGAGTTTCGCATCGCTGCTTGTCGTTAATGACTCAGGAGTTGAAGAGAATGCAGGACTTAAGTGATGAAATTGAATATCGTTGTGGGTGTGCTTTCCTGACAACACATGGGATTCCTTGTGCCTGTACCATGTACGAGTGTTTGGCGTCAGGTGATAGAATTTATTTAGAGCAGATTCATCAATTTTGGAAAACACTTGTTATCGGAGAAGGAGTCCAGATGTCAGAGTTTGTTGATATGTCAGCACAGGACGCCGAGCATTTTCAGAAGCTAGTGGATGAGATCTCGCTGAGCGACCCTGCAGTAATTCGTAGTGCCTCTCGTATTTTATACGAACAGTTACACCCCGATTAGTCGAACTATGGAGAACCCGAAGAAAATACTAAGGTACGAGGTCGACCTAGGGGAAAGTCGACACGTCGGGACCCGAGTGCCTTCGAGTATGTTGAGCGAGGTCGTGGTCGGTCTGGCAGTAGTGGGAGCAGGGGTCGTGGTCGGTCTGGTAGTAGTTGGAGCAGGGGTCGTCGGTCTAATTCGTCTCGATCGTCCTTGAATACGGGCACAGGATCTTCTGGTATGTCGATATCTTTGTTGTTATGTTATTTAATATATATCAGTAATCTAAATGGGGTTGAATATATTATCTCCTAATTTTGTTGTTTTAATGAATTGTTATTTACCTATCTTACAGTGTCCGGACGGGTTGACGTGGACAACTTCCCATATAATGATAGACTGCCAGGAATAATTTTGACATTTCTGCAAAGGTGTAATGACGTACGTGCTGATGGCAACTGTGAATTTCGATGTGTTGCCGATGTCTTTCATAGTGGTCAGGAGAACTGGTCGTACGCCCGTCGTGCGATTTCTAATGAGATAGGTGCACATCCTATTTATGAGACAGTCTATTTCGGCCATGTGAGAGAGGCTCGTAAACGAATTGATTGGGGCGGGGGAGGTTGTGGCGATGATCATTATTTGGAGGTTTGGTCCGACTTGTTTCCTATTGCGAATTTTTACAAGTGTGTGGTCATGTATTTCGCAGTGGGAACGGATGGTTCGTTGTTCCCGTGTCTTACTGTTCTACCCTGGGAGTGTCCGTCTACCATGACGAGGCCTATCAGAGAGTTGGTCATTTCTCATTTAGGGAGTTACGCTCATTTTATTCGTTTGGAATTACTTGATGATTTCCCAGTATCTCCTATAGCGACCTTATGGTATCAAATGCGAGATGAGAGTATTGTTGGATGGGAGGATCAGTACCAAAGTAGGATGGAGTATTGGAACCGGTTACGTTGATTGTAATTTGTAATGTTTTTGTAATGTATAATATATCGTGTATTTCTACTTATATCGTGTTGTTCTTTTACCGTATTTTAAATTTAAATATTATTTCATATCTAAAGAAATAAGTTGAAAATCTTTTCGTGAAAAATAAATATTAGAATATACGATAGTCAAAGAAATATGTAGAAGATATGTTCGTCAAAAATAAATAATAAGAGTACACAAATAAACATAAGCAAATACCAACAAATGTACTAACAATGCAACAAAACGAAAGTAAAAGCAAGATAACTACAGCTCAGCATCTGAATCATGGTCCGAAATGCCCAACTGGTTGTTCCAATCCTCGATCAGGCGATCCCAATCTGTACATGCAAGTCTCGTCGCCTCAGTCGGCATGATGTCTCTCTCTCGTAAGAACGGTTGCGTACACTGTATCGCCATACTCATCCACTGTATGTAAAATAAAAATTAGCGTACAATAACAAAATATACTTTAAAATTAAAAAAAATTAGATAAACTTACCGCATCGGCACATGTCCTATCTAGTGGTCTCTCCGGTCTCGGAATGATACCGCGTACGAGTAGTGGATGTGAGCACCTACCGAACCACTGCAAATAATCTGGAGCACAAGTGGAGGGGTCGCGGCTACGACTCAGATCGGTCAGGTGTAGTCGTCCTACTTTCGGAAATGTCCTCCAAACCGATTCCGCAGACGAAACGTTGTTCCTGACGTCGTACATCGTCGCAGTCGCAGACCATACTGCATGGTCGGGCGTCGGGATGTCAACCGGGATCACCTGAACGTAACCTAACTGACGTAACACGCGATCAGGTAAATAATGCTCTGTGATATCCCTATAACGAATAACGCCCATAAATGTAGTCCTCGGCACAGCTACAGCAGGCTCGGGACCATACGGTAACCACTCCACCTAAACGTTTATACGTTAATAATAATAAAGTTAAATTTAAATAAACGTGAATGATATATACATTATATACCTGCTATGCAGTTATCTGATCTAGCCGTCTACGAATAGAAAGAAGTCGACTCTCGCTCTTATCCTCCGCCCGGACAGCCCACATACGCGAACGAGGATGGCCACGCTCAACAATCTTCCGCTCACGATGTGGGTGGAAAGCAGGAAAATACTCATATATCCAAGCCTGCAGCAGTGTAAGACAACCCGTAATCTGACCACAATCAGCACGACTAGATATGCCCAGCTGGCGATACAGATATGCCAACGTCGCCGACCCTCATGAGTAATCAGCAATGGTATCTGGGTCCCTCGCCTCCAATATGTCGCGTGGTCTCAGTCTGGAACCGCTCTTGTCGACAAACAATACGCAGCCTAGCAGTAAGAAGAAATAAGCAGTCATCTGCGTATCCTCAGTCCGTGGTGGTCGCCCCCGTCTGCAACACTCGTCCACAGCGTCGATACTAACACCACCGCCACTCCAAATTGAGCTATCCCGCCCAAGACCCTCCAGGCTGACACCCAGCAACTCAGATACATATAACTTCAGCTCAGATGTCGGCGCCTGCGCACTGACCATGGGACCCTCAACAGGAATGTGCAGAATCTGAAAGACGTCATGCAACATGATCATCATCTCTCCGAACGGCAAGTGGAAAGTGTTGGTGTCAGGCTGCCACCGCTCCACGAATGCCGAAATCAACGGCATGTCGATGCAGGAAAACATGTTGTACGGCAAGTGACCCAATCCACTGTCAACCACGGTCGCCGTCATATCCTCAGTCATCACTGAGCGTCATGCCTGCAATGTCGTACAGACTCTGTGCCGATTATGGCACTTCAAAACCTTCCGTTCCTCGCCATCCCAGATGTGTCTGGCGACGTGGCCTCTGAAACTCGGAATGACGCTGCCATCTACAGGACCACCGGGAATAATATCTGTGACGATCCAAGACTCGTCATCACCCATCTTCTTCTTCTGAGCTCGGGCGTCTGCAGTGCACGAACTCGAATCACCGGTCACAAATTGGCCACCTCGATCTTTCCTAATGACCCACTCAGATGAAGGACCACTGTGTCGCCCCCGTCCTCGACCGGCCTGATGTACCGCCTCCTCCTGTGGCCCCAAGTCGTATCGGCCCCCATCGTCACTGTCGTCGTGACTCCTCAGCTCATCTGAATCATTCTCGTCGTCGAAAGACTCTCCAGGTGTCTGACGACGACGTAACAGATCTCTCTCTCTCCTAACTGAAGCAGAAATACCACGTGTACGTGGATGACGAGGACCTGACTCGTCTGCTATACTACGTACCACGCGTAAGGGAATTGATTTCCCTTTTCCTCCACAGTAACCCGATGACTATTAATTCAATTTTAAAAATACAAATTTATTAATGAATTTACTAAAATAATTAAACTAATTATTAACTGAATAATCTATTAATTTAGCAATTATCACAATTAATCAATAATCCTTTACTAAAATCGTACACAACTAATTACTAACATAATAATCAATTTATTTATTAATTATCACAAATTATAATCAATAAACGATTTACTAAACTAATTTAACTCATTATTAACATAATATTCAATTTATTTAAATTTTATCACAATTTATAATCAATTTTAACCAAAAAAAACCGGGCGTCTGCGGGAGACGCCTACCCTACGTGGTAGGCGTCTGCCGGAGACGCCTACCGTACGTGGGAGACGTCTCCCGCAGACGTCTGGTCATTGGGTCGAGCGGTCGCGGGAGACGCCCGACTCAAAAATGTTTTTTTAATTAATTGAAATAAGCAAGGTAATTTACCAGATGTGAGTAGTCAGGGGTCTCCGCTGGTTCTTTTTCTGGCCTCCGAGACATTTTATGTGGGGAATAGAAGAGTGATATGAAGAGAAAGTTATGTTAAAGAGTGAAATGAAGAGTTATATTAGTAGAAAGGGTAGAGGGACAAAATGGTAATCGTACGGACGATTTAAGTAGTTTTACGGCGACGAATAGCAGTTCAGTTAATTAAACCCAGATCTATTCATTTATTGGCATGTCCACAAACTCGAAGAACATAATTGGTAACATCAGCTTCCACGAAAGAAACGTCTTCCAATAATAAAAATTAGAGTTTCAAATTGCCGTCCATAATTAATATCCTAAGATTAAAAAAATAAAAGAAAATTGTTCAATTAAACTACAAGACAAATTGATATTGATAAATATTAATGTGAAATATTGTCGGTCCATTGTCTCATAAAAATCTAAACATTTAGGTGAATAACAGTGAATCCAACATTATTTTATAGTATTGGACACACGAGAATAATTACTTAACAAACTATGTTATACTTTGACCTCACGGAACATCCTATACCTGACTTAAAGTATTGGAATGAAGATCAAATGGGTAGTTAGTCTTCTGTTCAAAGAGCAATTATTTGTTCGTTTGTGATTGTATAATGTACGTTCATTGCATGAATATCACAAGTATGGGGAATCGGATTGATTTAAATTTATAGAAGATTCGTCAGTGTAGCTGTAGGGATAACTGATTGGCCTAGTCGAGTCGTTGTTATACTTTAATATCCTTTGTTTCTGGTGTCACCTTAATTAAGTTAATTGTAAATTATTTTTTCTGAATTGGAGAAACAAAACTTTGAAGGGTAGAGGCTTAAATTCCCCCTTTATGTCTTTTTGGATTGAGTACAAATTTTCTCACAATAAATGAGTAAAAAATGTACTGTCCATGATCAACAAAAAAATTAAATTAAGTGTTTCAACACATGCAAAAGACCAAAAAAACGAGGATTTCTGTACATAAAATGAGAGTCTTGAAGGCATCCTACTTGTCTCTGTAAATGATTTCATCCTTCGTACCATAATGTAGTTATTGATAATCTAGTTATTGATAACAAAGATGAAAAAGAAATAAATTTATAAGTGGTAAGTGTTAATTTTAATTATTAAGGTAAATGATGGATCTACAATAAACTAACTACGGATTGTTCTGAAAGTAAAAATACATTTGCACCTCCATCCACCCAACTAGTACTTCAACTTGAACTAATGAGAATACCCAACATGTATAACAACGATTCAAGGTACATGTTGACAATTACAAAACAACTCAAAACCAGTGGCCGAGCCACATACATGGTAGGTGGGGCACTTGCCCCCACGCAGATTTTGACCAAATCAGGCTTAATATCTTATTGTTGGTGAAATATTATTGTAAGAATTTGAATTTGGTTTTTGCATTTAGAGTTATTTTTCATATTAGAGGTGGGATGAAGTTTTGGAGTTTAAAGTATGATCTTGGATGGAGGATGCAAAAAATATATCAGTGGAGTCCAAAATATAATTATATGTTTTTTGGCCGAGTGTACCTTAAATTTTAGATTTTTTGGTCAACCTACTTAAAGAAAAAACATATTTGTTAAAAACACTTAATGAACGCCCACAAAAATCAATAGAAGTTTTTAGGTTATAGGACCTAAAATTTTCCTACCTTGACTTTAGTAAAGCCAAATCTTCAAAAAATACATATACAAAAATGATAGCAAATTGCGGCTACGTCCGGATGAAACTTCTTCACCTGTTTCGGAGTCAACGAATGCATCCCAGAAGCCCGCGAAAGACCAACAATTTTTCTGGATAGGTCAAACTATTGGAAGTCAATGGAAAAGGAAGACCAAGTGGGTCTTTTGATTAAACAATTGATAAAGTTTTGAAACTCAGTAAGGAGCTTATGATCTTTGTGGTCAAAATTTAGATATCTAACAACATTCTTAACGGGTCATCCCCCATTGATGACCGGACCCACGGTCGTCCATGGTCGTCGACCAACAGGACCCGGTCGTGGGACGACCTGGTCGTCGACCATTTGGTACGACCCGGTTGGCTGGGGTTTTTTGTTTTGTTTTTGTTTTAGTATTAATAATTAGGAGCTTATATTTTGATAAATAATTAGGGGTTAAGTAGTTGTAGTTTATATTTTGATAATAATTAGGATTATGATTTGGAGTATTATTTTGTAAATTGGTGAGGATTAATTAAATTGAAGTATTATTTTGATAACGTTAGATTTTCAAAATCCAAAATTTTTGAGCGAGGTGGAACGTCACTCGCTCACCGGGGAGCGAGACCCTCGACCGACCTGTCGAGGTAGGTTATGATTTGGGGATAGAATAAAAGTTGAAAAGAAAATTAATGGTATTTAGTATTTGATAATCATTGATGGTTAAAAAATAATGTTTTTGGTAAATATAAATGATTTTGTAATAGAATAAAAGTTGAAAAGAAAATTTATGATATTTAGTATTTGATAATCATTGATGGTTAAAAAATAATGTTTCTGGTAAATATAAATGATTTTGGAATAGAATAAAAGTTGAATAGAAAATTAATGATGTGGAGAAAAGATAGTGTGATTAACTAGGTCATGGTTAATGAGTGAATAATGAGGAGAAATATGAAGTTGAGTCGTGATGACGTAGTAGGGAGAGAATGTGAATAACTTAGGTCGTCCGGATGACCTAGGTCATTGCTACGGATGCTCTATGTGTTTCATATTTTGGTTGTTGTGAAGTTGAGTCTCACGATCTCACCCACTAAATTCTCTTGAATCTACTCTGCTCAAAACTAAAAGATCACATAAAATTCATAAACAAGAATCTCAACAAGTGAAGCGTTGACAGTTGGATCGCGCTTGGTCCAACTTGATCATTAGATTTCTCTTGATTTCTCTCTAACTGGATGCTTCTGGGAAGCATATCCACGTCAATGGAAAGATGCATTGGTGGCGAAATCGTTAACCTGCTTTTTCTATTTATCATATGTTAGACATATTACATGCCTTCTTCCCGGAACCAACATGTATGGTGCAGTTAACTTAAGCTTATCCTCAATGTATGAGGGGAAAAAAAGTTACTTATCATAAGGTTTGTTTAATTTCTCAGTACAAGTTGGATGGTGTGACGTCAAGGGTACTTTATACTAAAGTTTTTCCTTAGCTTATTCTACTCATTTTGCTAGAACGCAATTTCTAATGTTGATTATTTGAAGGAGCAAGATTTACTAATTGAATTCCCTAGGACATTGCGAAGGATAACCAGTTCCTTGGGAATTTAAAAGCATTAAACACTGCACACGTTGGGAAAGTGATTTTGTTGATAAAAAGCTAAAAACAGAGGTTTGGAGATTCAAACAACAATCATTCCCGATTATTAAGCTGTGGTCATGGTATTATGATTATTCCTTTTAAACAAAATCATTGCTCACAACAGTCTCAACAATAAGGCTAAGCTTCTGATGAATCTTCTCTATGTATATACATATATGTGTGTGTCCCCATATCTGATTGCTAATGTCACTGTTGGGGTATATTCATGCTGGGTTGAGATTTGTTTAAATATACCTTACTTCCATTAAATTGCAGCCACATAACAGGATTCTTATCTTCTCAAATACACATTTTTATCCGTGAAACAGTGATTTTCTAAGAGTAATACTGTGTATCCAGGAAGAGAAGATTTTTTTAATAAGAACTCAACTAAACAGTGATAATAAAAAATATATTTTCCTTATCTCATAAATTTCATCTTCAGCAGAACATGAGGAAAACATAGCAAAGATTATCAGAATAGAACAAATTACAAAAAAAAACACTTATATTGAGTAGTAGAAGATATGATTAGAGGGATAAGGATTAAACCTTAGACAACTTCACTGATCGTTTTGTCGTAGTTTAATTAATGGTCAAAAGTGTTAGGGTAATCTTTCTAGGTTTAAAGTTTGTATCGCTTTTTTCCCTTATTCGCTAAATGCCCAAATATAGTGATTTTTATGTTAAACGTGTGGTATATAATATCATTTGACACTTTTTTAATATGACGAGTTACCACATCCCACCAACTGCAGCAAATAAATTGCACACTCTGATAATAAAAAAAATTAAAGCACCTTTTGTTATTAAGAAAATAAAAGGGAGACAAGATGTTGACTGCACCCAATCCAAACTTAGACCACCCCAATACACTTCGACCAACTATACTTTAATTAATTCATTAATTAAGGTATCCTTAGTCCTTACCTTTTGTTATAAAATTTTACATAAACAAACTAAAAGGTATGATTATGATTCCGTGAATATCCATGAAACAACTGATTAACTATTATAGCAAATTTTATAGCCATTACAATTGATTGTTAACTTAGTAGCAGGTTTAGTCCTTTTAGTAGTAATTCGACAGTGCAAATTTTTAAGCACAAACTAACAGTAGACTTAGTCAGAGAATTGTGCCTAAACTTCGGGCTTGTAGTCAGATTTTGTTCTTGTGAAATAAATATCTACGATCTAGTTCTTAGTTAAGTCATCCCTAATCTAATGTAGATTTGTATGTAAAATTGTTGTTTCTAGAATTTCTATTGAAACCAAAATCATCGAACCATCGGCGTCTTTTCGTTGTTTCCTGGACATTACATTTGTATAGTTTTTTTAATACTCTTGCTTAGTTGATAAACTATCCAACAATACTCTCGTCAATCTAAAATGATCATTGGATTCACCTGCAGTACATTTTTCGTCTCATTGACATCACAATCTATTATTAATTCTTAAAGACTAGGATCACCAAATAATATAAGGATGCGAAGTTAAACTAGCCGATTATTTTCAAGTTTGTATCTAATGAAGTGGAGATATAATTGGGACTCGCCATCATATTCCTAACCACACTACCAGACAAAGCCCACGTTCCCCCACAAAACCCCAACTAAACCATCCCCACCACGAAACCGAACCGTGTCGTTTGCCCACTGAGAGCACCATTAACGGGTGCTCTACACTCGGGTGTTCGGAAAGGACGCCCGAGTTGTCATCCCTGCCGTCCGGAAATGCACTTGGGGCGTCCGGGTGGGGTGCACGTGATCTCTTAATTGGTTCTCATTTTTTTGTATTTTTGTTTTCAAAAATGTTTTAAAAATCATTTAAAATCGTTTTTTCAAATATATTTTTATGAAAATAAGTTTTTTATTTGTTTATATTTTCTAGATTTTTTTGGTAATTTTTCGTATTTTGTTTAGAATTGATCTCGAAATGATATATATGTGAGAGAATGTAGGGCGGTTGAGTTGTTTCTGGGCGTGGTTAAGAAAAATTTAAGGGGTTAGTTTGAATTGACGTGACGGAAAGAGAAACTGACGTGACTGAAAGAGAAATCAGATGCCTGATAACTGCCTGGGCACGGTCAACGATGCACTAACGACTAATCCTAAACTCCTAAAACAATAAAAACAAACCAAACTCCAAAACACGCTAACGCAACACCGTCTCCACTTCCGCACTCCACGTCACACGCGGCGGCGGCAATACTACTGAGGACACTCCCGTCATTTCTGCAAACTCCAGGGGCATTTCCATCCACCCCACCCCTATAAAACCCCACCCCAAACTCACCCAAACGGCCAAACCAAACCAAATCTCGCCGGAATCGGAAACCGGAGAATCCCAATCCGCCCGACTCACCTGAAATTCAGATAAACACAGTCGAAACTATGGGGTTTCCGGTCGGCTACACGGAGCTGATGCTCCCGACGCTTCTCGTCCGTGTAATCCTCCTCCTCGGCTACGTCCGTCGGATCATAACCGTCACCTTCGGATTCCTCGGACTCTCCGACCTCCTCGACGCGCCTGACATTCCGCCAGCGCATATCCCTCCTCCTCGCCCCCATTACGCCGCCGCCGTCCGCGACGTGCTTCAGGCAGTCCCTTACTCCTTCCTCCCCGGCGACGCAGACGCCTGTGCTGTTTGTCTCCACGAGTTCGGCGACGGCGCCGAGGTCCGGCGGCTCGTGGCCTGCCGCCACGTGTTCCACCGGTGCTGCCTCGATCCTTGGGTGGAGTTCGACCAGAGGACGTGCCCGCTTTGCCGGACGCCTCTGCTGCCGGATCGGAAGGAGGAGGAGGGAGAGGAGAACGGATTTGAGGAGCAAATCGGGGTTTATTACTCCGATTTCGTTGTTGATGGTGATGATGATGCTTATTCTTTTCTTCCGTCGCAGGCGCAGCCCTCGGTTTGGACTTGAGGTTCTTTTTAATATTCGGAAGAAAAAAAAACAAAAATAATGGGGAAAAGGGGGGTTCTTTTTTTTAAGTTTTGGGTTGTATATAGTAAGTAGGATTTGGGATAGGATTTTATTGGTCATGGAGAACTAGGATTAGTAATGTATAGGTTTGTGGATCCCGAATTAATCTGGGATTTTGTGTTTCATTTGGTTGCTTAATGCGGACTACTTTACTAATCCCAACATTGCTTCCATATTTTTTTATATAATTTTTTTACTTTCGGAGATGTGAAATTGATGTAAACAGCGTTAAGCCTTGTGGAACTGAAAAGCAAGAACAATGGGTTACTTTTTGTTATTAGCTTATTTTTACAAATGAGAAGATAAGTTTTCTCTCGTGCAGATCCCTAATCTTGGCTGGCCTACAAGCCATTTGTGTGATATATAAAAAAGGTAAAAAAAAGTAGTGTGTTGTGTGTCGGCTAAGTTCCAGCTATTGGAATTGTTCCGGATACAATGATAACAAAAGAACCCTGCATAACGACACATACTAGAATGAAAAGGATAAGCAGCTATCAGCCACTACATCTCTGCGTAGTGAAGAAATTGGATGTCACCATACTAACATATAAATATGATTTATTAAATTCCACCGCAAACAGCCACCAAACCAATTTTCCTGAGGTATGGCAAGTTTTTCCACTGATTCATCTACATATTTTAGATGGAAAACAATAACCAAAAGTCGCCTGCTATGTGTAAATGCTAATCAACCGACCAGGTGCAGATTAAAAATCATTAGGTTTTCTAAAAGATAAAGTTAAAACGATCCGATAATTATCAAAAAAGACATCTGGGTGAAACACATTGTACCATTTTAAATACTTGGTTACTACAAAATACAACACACATTGGAGATAAGCTGTGCCATTCAGACGTTTAATGCCACATGTGAAACATTAAATATTATCACCATCAAATTTTTATGAGAAGGTTAAGTGTCCGTACTTGTGGGCAGGTTTGAGAGAGCATTTATTGAAGTGGTGTGACAGACGGGTGGACGAAATGTTCATTCATCAAAACACAATATGTCCTTGGACTGCTGTGTGGGGTGCGACTTGTGTGAGCTACAATGATACTAATTATTTTAATAATTAAATTAAATTTTATCACTTATAAAATTAATAAAACAACATATCACGTAATCGTATAGTAACAAACTTGTTGTTCAAAAGGTTTCAAAGAAACCAATTATGTTAGCATGTGATTCACATGAAATTCAACTACGAGCACAGAATCAAATGAAATGAAAGGGGATATGGACGTGTAGGTGAATTTTAGGAAATGAAATAGGAAATGATATAAAGTGCAAAATTCTGTGGAACGTAAATGCATAAATCATAGGACTATTCCACCCACAAGTTATATGCAAGTAATTTGACGCTTAAACTAAAAAACATAGATTATAGTACAATTGAGAGACACCTGGATCTGACCATGCCGTCCGGAATCAAGATTGACATATTCTCACATATACATAGAAGGAATTTCTGTAAGCTGCTATGCCGTAATTTTTTACCAGTGCCTGAGTTTGAAACAAACAAAAAATAACAATCCAAAACGTTGTAATAAAGCAAGACATGACTAATGGAACTAGGGGTGAGCAAAATTCGGTCCGGTCCGGGCATCCGGACCGAACCGAATTTTTCGGTCCGGTCTTCGGTCCACAAAATTTTGGAAATTCGGTCTTCAGTCCGGACCGAACCGAAAATTTAAGGGGAAAATTTGAGTTTTGGACCGACCCGGACCGGACCCGACCGAACCTATTTGGTCCGGTCTTCGGTCCGGACTTTCCGAAAATTCGGGTTTCAGTCCGGTCCGGTTCGGTCCAGTCCTGGACCAAAGCTCACCCCTAAATGGAACATTGGATAGAACAGGCCGAGAGGATTAGTAGCGAAACCCCTGGACAGCAGTCGAGCCCATGCCTCTACATTAATAGATACAAAGGAACACCACGCCATTCATCACTGGATCAGTAACTGAGAAAAGATCTCAGAGATCGACAAATTTAATCTGACTACAAGGTGTATGGCGGTCAGGATACAAACACAGAAATTATGAATGAGCCACTCATGATGGACAATAACTATTACTAAAATGGAACATTGGTATTAATACCACCACATCGGTGGAAATTGTTTCAAATATGACATTGGTGTTTAATATTTGTGCTGTTGAACTGGTGAACACTCTCTCCATCTTTAGGAAACATTATGGGTTTCAGTAACTTTTCTTCAAGACGAAAAGATCATGAAGATTAAAGACCTATCATTCCTGTCGCAAAAGACAATGGATATGTTACGTATAACAGTAATCTAACAAGGATATGCGATAATGTGTTACTGTCTCATAGAAATGTAACAAAGATCAATGTTGTATTGTGGTCGACGTCCTTATTTAATATTTTATAAAGCAATTTTATATTCAAATTCCAGAAATGGCCACTCCAGATTGCACAGAACAATTTTTGAAATTTGCACAAAAGACGATATAGTACTGAAGCTGAAAGGCTCGAGATTGTGTAAAGATTGCATCTACCATTTTGATCTTAGGGCACCATTAACGGTGCTTAGTCGCCCAGGGGACCGACTCAGGCGACTGCCCATTAACAAGCCGAGTGACCGCCCGGGGTCCCACCTGGCGTTGGGCGTCCCGGTAGGATGCCCGGGTGGGGGACACTTGTCCCCCGACCATTGGTCCAAATTTGTTTTATTTTTATTTTAGTGGAGGATTAAAGATTTGTTATTAGATATAATTGATAAGGTATTGAGTATTTTTTATTAATGTAGGGTTAATATTTTTAATTATTGTGGGATAATATTTTAGTATTTAATTAAGTTGAATAATAATTGTAATATTTAAATTAAATTTCAATTTATCTAATATATAATGTGGTTTCCTAATATTTAATAATATTTTCGGGATTTAATAGTAATTATTAAATATTTTCGAGTTAAAATAATTAAATATAGTAATTAGAATTATATAAAATGTAATTTGTTTAATGTTGTGGAAGAATTAAAATTGTGAAATTAAGAAATGATGTGGAGGACAAAGAGTATGGTGGGAGGTAGTTTGGACGTGATTAAAGAGATTTTTTAGATGAATTTGATGAACTGACGTAGCAGAAAGAATGAATAGTTGGCGTGACAAAATTAGAATTATGAACAAGAATCTACGAAAAACCAAACATGTTCATGAATTTTAATAATTAAATGTCATACCGAAATATGCAAATTATTAAAATTAAATAAGCATAAGCAGTTTTTAAGTGTTGTCCCTGAAAAGAAAATGATTAGCAAAACACTCGAGTATCTCTTGTATTAAATGAAAGATCAGACTGCAGAATGTTTACAACTCAACATAAGGTATGGCCGAGAAAGTATTGGGCATCTGCTTCAGAAGGCACTGACGGCTGGGATTTCTGGTTACTTTCTTTCCCAAACGAGGACTTACTGGGTGAGCACTACTCTTACCGATCAAAAATGGATAGCTGGATTAACGAGACTGAATGGATGATGGAAGGTTGTATTATCTTATACCAAGACAGGGTGGTCAACAGCAAGATGAATTCCAATACATTTTTACCCAATAGGTGACAAGAAGAGATCAAGAGAATGTCAAACCTGAACTACTAAAATAGATCAATTATAAATAGATATATAACCTAGGAGTAATCAACATTCTTCTGCAGAGTCCAGCATCCACTTTTGCTTCTTAACCCAGGAAAAACATGTATGCTTAAAAAACAGGACGAGGTAGATGAGTTGCATTAGTTCAACTCAGAACTTGAAACCTTTGTTAGATTGTTTAGTAACTTGGGACTGGATGGCCACTACAAGTGGGGTTTCTGGTGATATCATGATAATTCTGAAGCTCCTTCAGATCAAAATAAAATGCCTCACCAGGTAGATGAACAATGCTGCAAAGAAAATGAAAACTGCAAAACAAGATGCGAAAAATAAAAAATAACTTTTATACGCAGGATGATGGTATCTTGGAAAAATACATAACTGTTTAAGGTGGGAACCCACGTCACTGAAATATAGGTAGTGAAAGGGGAACATAAGAAAACTCAAATGAGGAACCAACTTCAGGATGCATATATACCCGAATAGCTTATAGCCATATAACAGCAGAATCAGCATAATATTAATCTCTACACATTCTCTAACAATGTCACTAGTATACTGGCAAAACTCGTAATTGATTGTTGAACATGATAATACTATTTTAAAAAATCACAGAATGTTTATAAAAAAAGGCAAACACTGCAACGATAAGGTAACAAAAGCATGGTAACGAATATGGTAATGAAAAAAATTCTATAGATCTGTTGGCTCTTGCAAACATGTCAGTAGCATCAGTGTAAAAGAATTTGAAAACATACGGCAATAACAGTTACACGACAAGAAGTGAAAAAATATCATCAATTGCAGTAGAAAATCCAGAAAACACAAACATTTTTCTTCAGAAGGTGCTGACTAGCAGCAAGATCAGTAAACACCCATTAAACTGCAACCGGTCAGGATAACAGATGTCGCATTACCAACTCCAGTAGTTCAGCATCCACATATTCTTTCTTTGCCTCTTCCACAAAAACCAGTAGCCATAATAAGAACATACTACAAATAACTAAGTGAATAATGCAGAAGGGAAATTCAAAAAGAAATAAAATCACTAAGATGAGATGGTTAAGATAATGTGTGAGCAAACAAGCAAATAGATAACTAGATGTACCAGGATAACTACCAAAATAATTTTACCTTCTAACGCAGTCGTGCAATGTTCAGGTTGTGCTTAAGCATTCCTGTGCGACAAACTTGTCCAAAGCCACAAATACACATAAGATGCATATGCAGCCGTGCAAAGGTGATTTTTTTTAATGAATCAAGAACATTTTCAATATAAATGACTCTGCAGTGAGTGGAGAAAAGAAATGAGACAACAATCTTTCTTCCGAAAATAACTTAATCATTCCAGGGTAAAGACGTCTCCTGAGCACAAACTAACTGAAAATTCATTAATTCATCAAAATTAATAGGAGCCTTTACAAAGCCTGTATTCAAGCAAAAGAGACCCACAAATAGTTTAAAAGAGAGGAAGATAAACTGGAAAGGAGCCCTTACAAAATTTCAAATTCCTACTTAATACTGCTGCTGTAATTTTTACAAGTACCGGAAATGGTAACAGTTGAATGGAAATGCTTCCCCTCTGACAGATAAAAAGATCATCAGGTTAGCATTTCTTATGGTCCAGGAAGAAATGAACTGGTTAAGAATGCCTTCTCCGAGGCACATCAGAATCACATTCCCGGATCCTTAATGATCTAAAAGTTCCACTCTGTCTTGCTTCTGTAGCATATCTGAATTGGCCTTCATCATCCCTAGATCTGCATGGCGAACTATTAACACAAATTGCAGTATCTCGATCGAAGCCCCATGAATTTCCTCTATCGTCAAATTCCTGTTCATCTTTATAATGAGAATTATTCGGCCTGAACCCGTCATCCGTATCATATGATAGATGTTTCATATCACTAATATCATAAGGTACTGAAGGATGTGACGTGTACATCTGATACCTGTTTCCATGTCCTCTTCTCTCGTAATGTCCTTCGCCTCTAGGTCTCTTTCGAATAGCAAATTCACGATACCGGCCGGCATAAACTGGCTGATGGTATTCTTCTGCTTCCATTCGCCCATCATCTATTATATCAAACCTATGGCGTGAAAAAGGTCTTGTAGGACTTCTTCCTGATGAATGCCTGTAATCCTGTTCTCTAAATTGATTTCTGAAATCCTTCCTTTCGTCAATCCATCTGCAATTTTGCCGTAAAGGAACATGAGTCCTGGATGACGGTAAAAAATTGGGCATCCTCTCCACAAAACCAGGTCGTCGATTTGGCGATCTCATTCTCTCACTTCTAATTCCAGGTCTGAAATTGGGTGGAGATCTACTCCGTCGCCTCAAACCGGGCCCAACATTCAATCCGGTACTGGTTTTTCTCCTTGGGGATGTCCAGGCATGGGGGGAACGTGTTCTTGATCTTGAACGAGATTTGGCATGCATTCTAGGTGTTTGAAGAAAACACCTCTGCGGAGAATGATGGTCCATCCTGGAAAGCATGTATGGAGAATCAATGTTGTCGTGAACAATGGGTCCATTATGATTCTCCTGGAAGCCAGTCTTAGTCCTTCTCGGATCATACCTACCAGACCTTCCACGAGAAATGGTGTCATGTCTATCAGGGCAATCTCTTACTGGAACAAAGTCTGTCGACCTATCAAAACCTATTGCACCATCTCTTTTATTTGGAGATACTACTCTCCCTATATGCGGCCCAGCTTGAGAAGAGGAGGCATTTACATTAAGTCTGGATCCTCGCACAGTGGGTTCCACGACACATGGTTCAATGACCGTGCCATCAGGTGCAACTGCAAAACCATTGCTCTCCACTTTTGCAGCGGCAGCTTCCAGTGCATTTTTAGAACTTGAGTTGCCAATACCAGAAGATCGATAATTACCAGGTGACTTGTGCCTACTTGGGCCCCACTGGGCGGCAGATCTACCCCAGGTATCCAACCCTTTGCTTCTTCTCTCACGTCTGCTGGCAGAAAACTCTTCCCTTCTGAGGGGTGTATGGCGACCAACACCCCTTTCAGCAGTATGGTCTGAACAATCAGATCCAACCCTGCACAAGTAAAGTTTGATAGGTAAGACAAATGATGAGATTTCACAGTGAAATATAAACTTGGAGAATTAATCAATACCTCTTTCCCCAGATATATGCCCCATTCTTTCTGTGCGAAATTTCAGAAGATTTGGAGCCTTCAGTCCGTGACGCTAAATCTTCCTTTCCTGTCGACTTGAACACCTTTCTGCAGGAGTCATCAGCAGAGTATTTGTCTATAACACCATTTTGATTCTTTTTGACATCACATCTGAGACCCATACCACCTTCTCCAGTGCCTTCAGGTTGACGATCCCACCCTGAAACTTTCATCCTCAAGGATATTGAATCGGTTGGTTCCTTTGCCCCATTATTGTCCAGAAAATGTCCACTATCAGTGTTACATTTGATATCTGCAGCAATTGGTTTAGTATAATGCATGCTCTTCAGCGAATTGCCACTTCCATCTCTCCCTCTAAGATGCTCTTGGACTGATTTGTTTGCATTACATGTTCTGTTTCCTACCTCCGTACTAAAACTACGGCAAGTTCTTGAGGGATTTTCCGACTCCCCCAAAGTTTGACCACCATCATGATGATTATGGCCTTTCTCCGATGGAATATCAGACTTATATTCAACATTAACAAAACATGGAGAGCTACCAGAAGCAAAGCAACTAGGCGGAGCACTAAATACATCAGTTTCTCGATTGTCTGACCCATAATCAACATGTTCTGCTTCCCCTTCCTCGGCTCCATCTACCCCCCAACTGTTCACAAGAGACTCTCTGAGCTCCCCATCTTCATATTGGGATTCATCATCTTCAATAAGCTTTGACTTCTCCAATTCAATCTGCTCCTGTGTGTTACTTTCGGAAGAATCTGTATCATAATCACACTCAAAATGATCTTGTACTGCATTACCCCCAAAATCCTTTGCAGCAACAACGGTTGTATCAACTGAACAGTTAACAGAATCCCTTAACTCAGTTTGAACAGGATGGGTTTCATGACCTACATCGGCGTCAATTAATATGGAACTTTGGTATTCTTGCTGATTGGTTTTCGCAGAGTGCTCTTTACTGACAGGACCACTTCCAAGGTTCAATTCCTTGACATCTTGTGACACAAAATGGTGAGATTCTGATTTACAGGTACTTGCGGACTCAGATTGAGGCAACGATTTGGATTTGAAAACAAGTCCGCTTGCACTGCCACTACCGCTGTCAATACCACTGGCGGTTCTGTCCACGGTATTTACATTAACACGGACACTATATAAACCGTCAGTTGCAGGATCATTATTAAGGGAATCCACCTTGTGAATGAAACTACCACTAGGGATTGGCAGACCTCTATCATTATGAACATATTCAATGGAA
Organism: Triglochin maritima; assembly: GCA_963682175.1. Taxonomy (NCBI): domain Eukaryota; kingdom Viridiplantae; phylum Streptophyta; class Magnoliopsida; order Alismatales; family Juncaginaceae; genus Triglochin; species Triglochin maritima. Next base: position 7,107,987 of record OY821775.1, read on the forward strand.
GTGGCAGTTTCATTTAAGGAAGCTGACTGAATGCCATCTGGCCGCCTATTGGGAAAAGGTACAACTAAAGCATGGCCAACACCTTTGGAAAGTAATGCTTCTGTAGATTTACCCACGGCAGGGCTTTGCTCGGTCTTATAAATCTCAAATGGTTCTTGGTAAAATGGTGTATCCTTCAACCCAGCATTAGATTTTAAGCAACTTGACTCAAATAATTCATTAGAGGACCTATCACAAGCTCCCCCAGCAATAAATGAAATACTTTCTCTTGTGGAGCAGTTGTCTCTGGAGCCTTTGGCACACACTAGTTGACCAGCCACTTCAGCAGACACACAAGCATTACCTTTGTCAGCAGAACTATCAGAAGCAAGAGATGAGACATCATGGATTTCAATCTTATGGTCCACCATGTTTTTTATGCAACTCGGTGATTGATCTTGCTCTGCAGAAACTTCAGACAGTGTAAGCTTTCCGGACCCCTTTTCCATGCTAGTCAAGTGTACATCAACACTCACCTTCGATGAGCATTGTGCTAAGACCCTCTCATTAGAACGTGATTTAGGTACACTAAGTGTCTTGGTGCGCAAGATATGTTCACAGTTACCATCGACAGAATTGTGCTCGAAATCCACAAAATTACCATCCTCATCCATAGCTTTGTTTAGATCCCAGTGAAATTTTTCATCACGCATTGAAGAGCAATTCTTACTAAGTACTTCATTCAAACAGACGGGCATACTGCATGAGCTATTAATTCTTTCCTGGAAACTTTGACAATGATCACTTGTACCTTCTTCTTGGGATAAAGTTGAGGTAGACAGTATTTTGCACGGCACATCGACTTTATCATCTGATACAGCAGCACAGTTTGATGACTGCTCCACAAGCTGGACTTCTAGAGTGTCATGTGATTCTGCTTTTTCAGAAATTACACAAGATAAATGCTGTCCTGGTTTTCCAGCAAGAGAACCATTAAGGTTCAAGAAGCCATTCGCATCACCACTATCACAAGCAGCAGCTGCTAAGATAGATATACCAGAAAAATCCACACCTTCATTAAGCTTGTGCTTATCACTAGTTTCAAAGTTATTCTCTTCTTTTATTGCAATGCCACTTAGGTCTTTGTTCAAACCCTGGTTCGAATGAGTGATCTGTCGTTTTCGTTTTGTATGCAAGTGTTCAGAAGCAAAGGAGCACCCAGGCTCATCCCCTGGCACAGAAGACGAATGGTGTGCAGAAGATGAAGACACAAAAAGTTTCCTTTTCTTGATTGGAACATTCTGAATGGGTTCAGAGAATCGTCTTCCAAGAACAGTTACACCCAGCTGCAAAAAAAGTGGAAAAGGGAGTATGATTGTCATTGCCCAGATAACCATGGATGTGTTCTGTTTGTTGATAAAAAATGCCAGTTTATGTTAAGATACACAATAACCAAGCATACATACCTTTTCGGATTCCACGATGGACATCTCCAACTTATTTGAATCTTCAAAATTTGGCATTTCACTCTTTTTTGATATTTTATCACATCTACTGCTGAGAGTAAATACTTTGGGACGTCTTGGTGTCCGTTTTGATATAATTTTAGAATTTTTCTTCCAAAATAAATGAGAGCTTGCCGATCCAGCAAGCTCCATTCTCATGGTACCCAACATTTTCCTTGAAAAATCCTCCCACTCCCTGTTTGAACGTATGCTACAACAGAGCTTACAAAACTTCAAGACCTTCTGGGGGTTAGGGATCTCTGCTGTAGAAGATGATCCACAATAACAGCTATAGAAGTGAATCTGCATGTTAAAATTCAAAAACAAGCCAATTGTGATACTACATAAATTACAAGAGACAGAACTACCAAATTAGGAGGCAGGAAATGGGAATGACATAGGCAGATGATAATTTAAACATCTATCGTATCTGAAGATGTATAAGGCCACAACGGCACGTGATTAATTTTACTATGCCACAACGCTATTAAAAAACCAATTTACTTATTTGTTGGTGTTCCGGACTTCCATCGATCACAAATTTATTGTAGAACATGTGATTTGCCAGATTTTATGAAGAATGACCCAAAGCAAATGAATTGATTTCCATGTGAACTTATAAGAATTGAAAAGTGATACAAGAAAAGGAAAGTGATAACAAACCATTGAATCGGATAGTGTGGCATCCTTCTTGGCTGGAAAAATTCAAGCTCCCTCCAGTAACTAATCCAAGGCAACACCACTATCCTGCTGAAAGAAATAACATAAGTTGATCAGCTAGAAACAATGAAGTACAGAAGGCAAAATGTCAACTACAAAATCTTCCATGGACATGTTTTCAGTATATAAAAAAAATCAACACCATGCCCGGAAGCTTGCAACAAACTGCCCATTTGAGCACCTATAGGTCATTACCTTAAGGCAGACCATGTTAACAAGTCTTCCAGGCAGGGGGAAACAGATTCATCCAGTAATCTTGCCAACTACGAAGAAACCCGATAAAGAGAAAATAGATCTTTCGTAAAAATCCTTAGCTAAGCCGAGTGCAACAGAAAAAACTTCAAGCAACCCAAACAGAAAAATAGTTTGATTTCAGGGTATTGATCAGCAGGGATTGCAACTACGGGAATGCATGTCTCTTTTTTACTGCCAATCCAACCCAATAGACCTGATACTGCACATCCAAGCTTTTCTTCAAACCACTGTGTATACTGCAAAATATGCAGACAAACCATACAAATCAATCATTATTTGCAATTTGCATTACTATTTCTGGGAACAATTTGGCAGTGTTTAGAGAACTAAAGAAGATGGTGATCAACCCTGGCTACAATTCAACAGTCCACGAGTAAATCAGGCATTGAAAGACCCTTCAAATGTAGAATATCCTCTGAATGGTCCATCATAGAGCAGATCATTGATAACGAAGACGATTCGAAAGTTTAAACTCCATAACAAGGAGGTGGGAAAGTGCAGTTTAAGGTCGTTTCAAGAGGCATTTATTTACAGATCTAATCGATTCATCGGAATGAAGAGGACAAGTCCCCACAGAAGATTGTCAAACATCATGAAACACAATCAAGCAATACGCCAGCTCCTGCTTCTAAGGGAAAAAGATGGATGTCCACAGCTTTGTCCTTGTGCAGATCCCACCTTGTCTAAAATAGGAACATCCACGTCAAAATCCTCACGAAACAAGGAGCGACGACCCTAAGTCAAAAGCTCCACGACCATGACCCAAAGCAAAAACATGGTTTCCTGCCGAATCAAGTGAGCCATCTTCTCATCTCTTCAGGATGCAGCAGGGTATCTTTTAACTCAAACGTAAGACGCGGCTAGAAAAGCCTAAATAATCCTTCTGATGCTTCAGCATTCCAGTAGAAACTCCCCCTAAACTACAGATCCGCAGTCCCTAAAAATCACAGCTGTCGAAGCTAAACCATACTTGGAAACCCTAGACTTCTCCTCCAACCATCTCAAAACCCGTAGCATCACGAAAACCTGTTGTCCCCTACGATCACGAGAAGCTTTCCCTGCGCCGATCCCGGAAGATCTAAAACCGATCCACAACCGAGAACCCCTGCGAAGCGTTCCCCGTTCCACATCCATCCCCAGACGTTGACCCGGTGGAGGGAACAAAAACATCCAAAAAAACAGAGCGAAATCAAGAGCTAGGGTTTCAATACCTGTTGCAACAACACAGATCACCAGGAGTCGTCCCCAAACCGAACCCAATCCGCAAATCCACAGCCAAAAAGGCTCGATTCCTCCCGTTCCACCCCCTTACTCCCCTCTTCCCTCGATCTAGGGCTTCTCTGCCCGGTTTCCCGATCTAGGGCTTCGATCCGAGGGAAACGACCGCAGAAGTGAGGATTCGATCGGAATCCGTTCCCGAACCCGATTTGGCGATTCCCTCTTCAAATCTTCGACGATTTCGACTGCGATCGGAGCGGATTCGATCCTCGTCTTCGACTTCTTCGTCTTCGCTTTCTTCCACGACTTTGGCTTCTTTCCCTGTTTGAGCGAAATCTCTTTAACCCGAATCCCTCACCACCTATTTATGCGCCTCGGGTTTCCGGTTTTGCCCCTGATCTTCCAGAGGATTTTCGGGGGTGCCCCTGCGGCAGCTAATCCGGTCTGGTGTGGTGCGCCCGGTTCGGTCGCGTTTTTGGGTTTATCTTTTTTTTATTTTTGAAATAGTTTTTTTTTTTTGAAATTGTGGGTTTTTGAATCATGATGCGGTGATTTGGGGCTTAAAAACAGTTTTTTGGGTTTATCTTTGAGATGAGAATCATGAGATAAGAAAGTCATACACGGATGGATGTGATGTCCGTGATTTGGGAGTACGTAATGGTTGTGATTAAGGGATCATGATGTGGTGATTTGGGGTTTAAAAATTGTTTGTTTGTCGTATGTTAGTTAAATGCGTTACACATTCCGGGTTTTCTAAAAATTATTTAATTTATAACTCATTCTTACTTATTTTGTTGAATCTTGAAATATAAGTCTTTCTTATGCCCCTTACTAACTTAAGTTGTGGTCAACCTATATCAAATTTGGCGTAGGTTCTTGAGAATTTTTACATCGAATATTTAAGTTTTAATCCAATCTAATATCCTATGTATTTAAGTTTTAAATCAATCTAATATCCTACCCACCTAATGCGGAGTGGGATGAGATGATGGAAATTGTCAAGGATATGGAGATTCTTCCTGACATACATAGAATAATTGATCATGAATGTGATGGTGTGACAAATATTATGAAGAAACATATTTTCGACTGCTTTCGTGTTTGTCTTTGAAAATAAAATGAACTAAAATTAGGGAAGCAAGGTATGGACATAAACATGATATTTGATATATCATTGTTTTTTCTAGTTATTTTCCCTATATCGAGTGTTTACTTTTCTCATGGGTTTATCTTACAACAAATTCTTTATACTTCCCCTTCAAAAAAGTTTATAATATACTTTAAAGTTTATTATATACGGACACTTGAGAGTTATGGGCTTAATATATATATAATTAGTTTTTCTCCCATCATGGTACTATCGCGTCTGCTTACATGAAGCGCAGCTGTTGTATGGTATCAGGAATTTTTTGTTTCGGATTTCGGATAATTATTAATCGCTTTTAAGATCCTTTTGAAGCGCACGATGATAATACTTCTTGTTATAATTTACGTGTGATATATCGTATTCTTGCAAGAAACATCACTATCAAAGAAATCACGACTAAAACTTGTATCCCACATTTAAACATTTTCAAAACTTCGTAATCAATAGGGAGGTCCAACCCCACAAGCACACTAATGACAACGACTTGGATGGTTTTGTCAACGACGTCTCGAACTAATCTTAAATTCTTAATGGTTTACTAACGTGCCTTCACGAGATGGTGGGCTTATGCGTGAACAGCTGATTTTTTAAGAGACCTAATTTACAGTCCCAGAGTTGGAAGAAAATCCTCCAAAAGAAGTAAACATTGACTTGTATTGAAATTTAAAACCTGTTCAAACTTCCTCGGATTCCAAATATCAATACCTTCTAAACAAATATAATTCAAACACTCACCATATCTCTTGTAGATGTTCACACACAAAACCAGATAAAATGAAAATAAAAATTGGATTAAGTCCTCTTTGGTCATGTAAACCATCTTGATAAATCTTTCATTTTTCTTATTAACAATCATGATTCATCCTAACGGTTGGTGATCAAACCTAAACACACGTAAATTTGCAAAACTTCCCTGTAAGTCTCGGTTCGAGAGGGACAACATAATAGAATACGTTTCTTAATTTCCTTTAATGGACAATGGATTATTGAATATCCAGTCAACCCAAAAATTATTTGCTAGAATTAGAAACCAGCTTAGTTGTTCTTTGCTAAATATATTAGTTGCTTTATTAATTTTGCATTAATGTATTGGCATCCATATAGAGAGATGTTCCTATAGGATAATTTTCTTATTTCGTTATTTTTATTTTTTAAAATCATGTTAAAATTATATTTTATTATATAATCATTATAATGTTTTATTTCAAAAGGAAAAAATGAATCAAATTCACTAAAGTCTAGTTTTCATCTATTTTATCTTGCCACATTCTGTGATTGGTGGATGGGTTGATACAATACATATTAAGTTGGTGACTTGGGAAGAAACGTGAATATAATTCGGTTGTATAAAGAAAATAGTAAATTTAGTAATGACATGATTCCGTAGGGATATATTCAGAAGCATCCATGCATTTGAAGAAGTAAGGTTGAAAATTCCTCCTCAGTTGTGGTTTATGCTTTTCTTTCTTTGTAGAAGTGCTATTCATTTGCTGGAATTTTGGGAGTTCTTTGATTCGCATGTGCTCGCAAGTTAGGGATACTACTACGATGGAGGTACTGACATTGCGATTGTGATAAGAGGCATACCTATGATAATCGATACATGGATATGCTTGAAACTCGATTTTGAACCTTTTGTGCCCATTCTCGAAAGACATAACCAAGTCTAGAGTCGAAACATCCACGTCGGTTCGTGTCTTCATCAACTTATTCAAAACAATCTCCTAGAAAAAACTAAAATCTTATTTTGCAGACGTAAACAGATTTTGGGGAAGTGAATCTAATGTTCAAGTACACACATACATAATGACAATTTTAGAAAATCACTGTGGATTATTTGGATATAAAAACTCCAGAGCTTGTGACAATTTTAGAAAATCACGGGTGATTATTTGGATGTTAAAACTCCAGTTATCCAAACACACCCTATAACTAAAGAGTTTCTACGACAGGTTAAAAGCTACAATATGTAAACACAACAAAATACAGAAAAGGAAGCGTTATCGACTTATTTCTAACATGCATGGGCTTTCTTATGGGTTTGTTAGTCAATTGTCAACATCGTGGTATTCTAATTAGGAGACCAGTTGAAGAACATTTCCAATGGTTTTGGACTAACCGAGGAAGCCTGAATGTTGATTTCCAAAAGCCCTCATTGTCAGCCACATCCCAGAGCCCATGTCCGAAACACATATGGGTCACTGACATGGTTTGGACGTTTGGTTCTCTTCAGTAAATGTTTCCCATGTTTATGATGCAAGTCCTTGTCTCCTCGACCTTTAAAGGTGGTTGTTGAGGAAAATCATTTGCAGCTCTTAAGCTCTACATGTTTCAATTTTTTTCTTTTCAAAAAATGGATCCTTAAATTTTCCGCATTTTGGCACCAAATACAGTATGATCCAAATACAAGTCGCTTTTAAACATGGCTTAAGTGTAGTATTAAGTATATTTTAAGTAGTATTAAGTATATTTTTAAAATGTACCAACAAAATTTACATTGCCACCTACACATGACTGAAGGAAATTTTGACTTTCTATGCTCCAAGTGACCCAACATCTAGGATCAAATTTCTTTCTTGACATCTTTTGAAATATATGTTTATCTTGCCAAGTCTCCCCAAAATACCCCAGCCCTTTAAATAACACCACAAATAATTCTCTCTCTCGACTCTAACACATCCATCTGAAACCTCTTTTCCAAAGCCAATACCCCTCTCTTCCTTATATCTCTCTCGCCCCTTAATCGAAACTCAGTCGACTCGAATAGAACCCAGCGCCCCTTAATCGAAGGTTCTTCGTTGAAGACGAACCCACATCGGAGAACAACTCCTCCATTGAAGTCGTTCGCCGACGAAGGTTAGTTCTAGGGCATGTTTTTTGGTTTAGAAATGCTCCTACTTGGAATAGGTCGATAGAAATGCTCCTTTGAAATCAGACTGTTGTTTTCTGTCAGATCGATTAGTTCGATAGTTGTTTGATTCCTCTTGCACATGGTGTGAGCTCGATAGGCTTAGTGTAATTCTGAATAAATGTGAGCTCGATACCATCGATGGGAAATCAGATCGAGTTCCTATCGAGCCAGTTGAGCCCACCAAAATGTAGTTAGGAATAAATATAGGAAAACTTAAGTCGAGCTATGATCGAGTTCGTATTGAGCATGTTTTGTTAGACATATTTTTTTCCTTCTTTCCTAACGTGCCTCCCGACCTCCCCAGTTCCGAAGATGACTGTAGGACGACCATGAGACGGTCAACCATGAAACAACGGAAGGTGGAGTTTTGAATGAGATAATAGAGAATTTTGCTGCTGGAAATCTGGGTCACTAACAGAAGAATTTTAGGGCTCGCTTCCTGCACGTCTTAGTTACAATCCAATTTAGTTGATGTTGTAGCATAGTGCAGATAATGAGCAATCCATACATTGTGATTGTATGCGACGCAGAGTTGCTTGACAAAGGTATCAAGCAACTTTACGTCGCATAAAACTTTGACAGGTAACTCTACGTCGCATACAACACAATGTATCGATTGATCATTATCTGCACTACGCTTCGTGGTCAGTTGATGGGTGGAGGCTGAGATGAAGCTACTGGTATCTGAGGATGAGTTGAGGAAGTCTCGGGAGGAGACTGGGATGCCGAGGGAAGATATTGCATCTCTTCAAAGAGACAGATCCTCCTCCTCCAGTGGATGTTGGAAGAAATTGATAATATTTGTTCGTGTGTGTGTAATGTTGCATTTTTAACTGGAATGCAACTTTATGTTTGTATTCCCTTTTGAATGTAATGGTCGACGGACTCGATAAGAGCTTGATATGATGAAGCTAGACTTAAATCCGCCATTTAAATAACAGATCCAGTCATTTTCTTATTTTGGTTGGCTCGACGGGCTCAATACGATCTCGATCGGACATCGATCTACATTCGCAACCTAAGAGTTCAGAGAACAACTGCACTCCTTATCTAATGTTGGTTGGCTCGACGGGCTCGATATGAACTCGATAGTGGCTCGATAATTTACTCAAAATGTGAAAACTGTACCAATGTGTTCTTCGAGGTGACGGTCGATGGGTAAAAGGGTCATGTTATCATAACACTGCACAAAACGACACCTCAATAATTAAGAACAGAGACTTAAAACTGATTGTATATGGCAATTCGATGTGACATCGATATGATGAAGCAAGAGAGTCTTCTTTATTGGGATCGATGAGATCGATATGTACGCGATCTTGTACCAATAGTTTAATGGGTGCGGCTCTCTGAGTACATTCTTGGATGGTTCAGTCTCCTTCTCTCCAAACGTCACCTCAGTAATTAAGACCGAAGCTTGATTGTGATTCTGCTCGATTGTTGTTTGAAGGTAGTTTGATAATAACTCGACGGACTAGGATTTAAACGGACCATGATATGAGATCGATATGATAAATCAAGAGGGTTACTCGATAAAAGCTCGTTAAGTAACTCAACTGTTAAGGCACGTACATTTTCGACGGTTGGTTTTCCTTCTGTTGAAACATCTTGTCGGTTATGACCGAAGTGTGAAAAACCATACCAGTGAGAGGCTCGATAAACGCACGACAATCGAGGGTGTTTTCAACGGTATGGTTACCTTCTCTCCATACGTCGCGTCTGTCATCAGGATAACATAAAACACTCTTCCCTGCTTTCAGCCTTACACCATTACACTTTTCTTGCCAACATCTTCTTTCCTCAACCACATTCCAGTCCCATCTTATACTGGAAGTGTCCATTATAGCCTTACACTTGTCTCATTTCTTTCCTCAACCACATTTCAGCCTTACACCATTATACTGGAAGTGTCCATCTTCTGTGAGAAAATAAGTGATTGTTCCTGGATTCTTCTGCTCCAACATGTACATGTACGCAGGTAACTTTGAATAAGATTCCTCAATTGTGCGCCTCACATACGTAAGTGCCTTCTCCCTGCATCTCCACGCCTTTTCGTAACTCATGTTTATGTCGTATTGTTCCTTCGTGTCCTCCCTTATGTTTTTTTGCCAAGTAGGTAGTTACATCACTGACATATTTGTGGTTGATGAGGTGGCCAACTACCCAAGGTGCGGCTTGTCGGTGGTATTTCTGTCTGAGCTCCAATTTGCAATTATGTACATTGTGGAAGACGGTAAGCTCAAACATGAGTGACTTCAATTGTTTCTTGCCCCTCAATCTCCAACCACAATTAGGATCCTTGCAAGTGATATACCACACCCCTTTACCAGACTTCTTCAATACAAACTCAAAATTATTCTTAATGGCAAAGAGAGCAACTTTGGTTTTCCATTCAACCTTGCTTTCGAAAGTCTTGCCAAGGTGGAGTTGGGAAGATGATTCGCCAGCAGAGGACGTATAAGTCCGACAAGAATCCAATATATCTTCTCTTGTTAACATTGGAGCAGTCCATCTTCTGTGATCTTCTAATGAAAATAATTGAGAACTTTGTCCTATGTTATTTCCCGTTCTACTTGGACGACTGCTGGTTGTCCCAGGTGTTAGGCTTGCTGGAATTTTGGGTTGTCGATGTCTTTCCGTTGGGTGTTGTGAGCATAGGAGTGACAAATCTTCACTTAAGTTCACATGGGGTTCATACTCGTTCAATTGGTGGGGGACACCAACTTCAGGGACAACTATTTGGGGATCTGTTTTGAGAACAAAAGTCTCAATCTGACTCTTAACTTCGTCATCAAAGTTCAAAAAAGGATGGGATTCTACATGTGCATTCTTCTTTACCTGAGTCACACATAAAGGAATCATGCCATTTAATATTTCCAAGACAAAGAAACAGACGTCAGAATCGTTTGTAATTTTAACAGGTCTAAGTGGTTGACCATGTGTTTTGTAAGGAGCCTCCAGTGTGAGCTCGTACTTCAATTTATCAACTTCAAACGTCTTATGCAAAATTTCAAGAAGTTGCAGGTATGTTACATCCTTTTCTATCGCGATCCCTTTACTCTTGTCATCCTTGAAAAGCCACTCTCTACCGTCTATTTCCCAAACACCATCGTACGCAGCCAACACGTTAACAGATGAAGCTGATGATAGAAGGAGAAAATGGTCAAAACACGGCCAACATGAATCATAAGCCTAGCCTATCGAGCTCTATCGAGTGTCAATCAAACACCTTTGGGGTTCAATCGAGGTAAAAGTAACGAGCATACACTTCGACCCGCACTACCTACAACGTAACGTCGAGCACTATCGAACTCTAAAATTCGAGCTCTATCAAGTTTCAATCGAACGCATGTGGAGTTCAGTCGAAGTAAAACTATCGATCTGCGCCATCTATGGGGTATCGTCGAGCATCATCGTTCACAATCGAACTATAAATCAAATAACATTGACGAGCATGTCGTGTACCGTCGAGTACCTTCGCCATCATTAAATTCTCATTTGTCGATAGATATCGAGCTATATCGAGTACAATTACAACGCAAACGGAAGATTAAAAAAAATCCCACAAAACGACAGAACACTTCAAGACAATTCGAAAAATGAAAGAGAATGCAACAAATTAACACTCACATCGATCTTTAACAATTTCACTTACCCATTGTCTTGGGGTTCTCAGAGGTTGTCCGGATTCTCAGAGGAATTTTTGACTTTCTAAGCTCCAGGAGGGGTTCGACGGAACACTGTGGGGGAGGGAATCACTGGGGGACGATCTCAGTAGGCCAATGTATGCTACTCGTGGTCTTCAGTTCCAGATGGAAAATTTCACCCGGCTTCGCCTGAGAGCGAGAAAGACTGAGAAAGAAACAAAGAGTGAGCCTGAGATTTTTTATTGCTTCAAATGGAGTGGTCAACACTAAGGGCAGGGGTATTTTGGGGAGACTTGACAAGATAAACATATTTCTCAGAAGATGTCAAGAATGGAGCTTGATCCTAGATATTGGGTCATTTGGATCATAAAAAGACTCAAATTTTCCTAGCTGAAATTTATTAAGTATATGTTCAAATTTAATTCCATATTTATGATACTCAAGCTAAATAGGTGCATGCATGTTCCGGTCCTAGATTTTTTCCATATATAAATATGGTTCTAGAATATTGTTGGTGGTTATATTCTTGTGTGAGCCAACTCGAAAAAAAACTAGCAGGTAATGACAGAAAATCTTTATATCTGTCAAGTACCACCTGAATTATTTTTTAATTGATGGAAAACACTGAGATATAAATTTCAGTAATCTGAATAAAAATTACCTATGAATATTTCTTGTCTTAATTAGGCTATTTTTAAAAATGTAAGGGTTGTTTAAAACATGAGTATTATTTCATCAACGTTTTGAAAATTCTCAACTTTTATTGTAGCTTAAACTTTAACAAGACAAAACACATAAGCCCGAAAGAAAAAGGGGAGAAGAAATCCCATGTTATTCTCTAAATGATTATTACATATACCACTATCATGTTGTACTTTATAAATAGGACGTATTTTATACAATATGTTGTCTATGATTTTGTACACTAAACTTGTAATTCATTGTCTCGCCACTCTATACAACAGAGCGAGTCATACTAATAATTGTGTAAAGCGATTAAAACTACGCGTAAATTATTCAATTCATTTTTTTCAAGTGTACCATGACATATAGAGATATAGACATGTTTTTAAAAGTAAGATGAGCTGTGTAATCAATGGACGTTCTTTATTATGTATCGAGATTTAGATTAGAAGTTTTGTTAGAATCAATATCTTAATAAAAGAAAATTTTGACGTTCTATGTTCCAAGTGACCTAACATCTAGGATCAAGTTTCTTTCTAGACATCTTTTGAGAAATATACTTATCTTGCCAAGTCTCCTAAAAATACTCATGCCCTTTAAATAACGCCAAAAATAATTCTCTCTCTCGACTCTAACGCGTCCATCTGAATCCTCTCTTTCCAAAGCCAATACCCCTCCCTTCCCTCTATCTCTCTCGCCCCCTTAATCGAAACCCAGTCGACTCGAATAGAACCCAGCGCCTCAGACCTTATCGAAGGTTCGTCGTTGTAGACGAACCCACATCGGAGAACAACTCCTCCATTGAAGCCATCCGCCGACGAATGTCAGCTCTAGGGCATGTTTTTTGGTTTAGAAATGCTTTTACTTGGAATAGGTTCATAGAAATGCTCTTTTGAAATAAGACCATTATTTCCTGTCAGATCGATTGGTTCGATAGTTGATCGATTCCTCTTGCACGTGGTGTGAGCTCGATAGGCTTAGTGTAATTCTAAATAAATGTGAGCTCGATACTATCGATGGGAAATCAGATCGAGTTCCTATCGAGCCAGTCGAGAAGGGGGCTTTTGGGGAGGGGTATTTTGGGGAGGCTTGACAAGATAAACATATTTTTCAGAAGATGTCAAGAAGGAAATTTGATCTTAGAAATTTGGTCACTTGGAGTATAGAGACTCAAATTTTCCTAATAAAATTAGGAACGAGTCATCAGATGGAATACTGATTCTTACTCAAGGATACCAATCCTAAATGATGGTTAAAAATAGTAAAATTGTTCCTATTCTCATGGATCTCGTAACCCTATCTCTTCAACTATAAATAGAAGAGTTTTTCTTTGTATTAAAAGATTGAAGTTAAGAGAGTTAAAAGTTTAGATTAGACGCCTAAACATTAGACTAGTTTTTTTCTTGTTTTGTTGGGATTCCTTTGTGCCGAAAGATAAGCTATAAATCATTTGAGGCCCCAACATAACTAGTCGTTTCTCTCTCTAGAATAATCGTTATTGCAAGTTGATTGATCGTTTTATTTAAACCGCAAGTGCACGGCCGCGTTGAAGCGGTGACAAATACGGGTCGTCCACTGGGAGGTGTGTCGAATATTAGTTTGTGCGAAAGTGAGTGGTAAAGAAAGGAGAGAGAGGTTGATTACACTAAACTACACTACAATGCAAAAAGGAAAGGAAGAAAAGCAATAAAACTAAACCCCATAGGGGGTAGAGAAATAATGTGAATAGAAAGATGTGTGTGTGTTCAATTAAGCTCCTCACAACATGTAGTGCATGAAATCATAAAACTACATCCAACTTTGCCTCCACATAAATTAAGATAAGACTACATCATTAAAACATACAAGACAATAATTGGAATGAAGCTAAATGAACTCATGTATAAAGACTAGACCCTACTATGCCTCCACATGAATTAAGATAAGACTACATCATTAAAACATACAAGACATTAACTAAGGTAAAGGCAACAAGAGTACATACACTACAAATTGTGTTTCCAATATTAATTCCATCCATATCCTAACCTTATCATTCTCCATAAAATATGTCCACTAATCAAAGCATAAGCTAAGCTTCATTCAAGAGCATTGGCATATCAAAGATAAGAGTGAAAACTCATTAGATGGTTATGGAAATCATATAAAAGCTCAAGGGATTAAGATAACACACACTTAATACACTACATGATCATATCACATATTTCTCCACCCCCAAATGGGGATGAAACTACTCACTACTCATTACACTAACTATTAACAAAATGAAGCATAATACTGAAATGAAACTACACTAAGAAAACAAGAAATACTAAATAAACTTAAAAGGAAAGGAAAGACTAAACAAGCATGCACAAATTAAAAGACAAGATTAAAAAAACTAGAACAATTATTTTATTAAGAATTGACTCACATTGAAGGTAGCATTCTTCTCCACCTTGAGTTTTTGCTTCAAGGCTCACTCCTTAGTAGAGAGAATGTCACCAAGCAATTGGTGATTACAATGGAATGTGAAGAGTTTTATTTATAGGCATGGAAAAAGCTAATCCGGGACAATCCCCCGATGTGGGACTAAACCAATACCAAAAATAACATAAACAAACATTAATACAAGTCCAGGAGAAATCTTAGCGGATCTGGAATGATCCAGGCCGCCAATTGGCGGTCTATAAGGCCCAAATCCGTCTGCTTTTTGTGTTGGGCTTTGCTTGAAGTATTTCTTGGTCTTGGATGCATCTACTTGGTTTGTTGGAGCTCCGACCCGAATCGAATTGCCAAAATACTCCCCATGATGGTGTGGAGTTTCCTGTTTTGCTCTTAGGTCCTTCGGTCTTACGATCAGGTCCTTCTCCCTTGCATCTTAGTCCACATGTCTCACAATTAAGTCATTTTTCCTGCTTTTGGGTCCTTTCATGACTCTTCTCTACAAACCTCTTTATTCTTGAAAACTAAACATAAAACTCGTCACGTAGCATTGCTTAGGTGTAAGATAATGGATATAAGATACAAATATAAGAATGAAATGATGTCAATCACAAGTCCTTTTCTATATCTCCGTCTTTAATTCTCATTTATTTTATTCGTATAAAATACCTTGTTTCTTTTAAGTCATCATACTGCATGGCTATTGACGAGATCCAATTAAAAAGTTAAAAAGTTTCTTGTTATGTTGTTGTATGATATACCACAGTTTTGCCTTTAAAAAAACGTAAATCTCCACCTATATGCAACACATATGAATGAATATATGACTGTAAGAGCATCATTAAGGGCGCCCGGGCAGTTTCCTGGCGCCATGGTTTCTCTCTCAGCCACGTCAGCTTCTCTCTCCGTCACGTTAACACAAACCAACCCCCCTACAAAATCCTTAACCATTATCCAATCCACCCAGTCACGCTACAGTATTTGTTGTCACGTCATTATTTTTATTCTTCTCTCTAAACCTCTTTCAACAATCAACAAAATCTTTTAATAATCATTATCGTAATTATTTAATATCAACAATTCATTCGTTTTTAATTAACATTTAATATATAAATACGAAAATATTATTAAAATTTAGGAAACCGCATTACATAGTACATTGACTGGAAATATAAAAACTAAAACGAAAAATACATCATTAAATGCAGAACTAAAATACGAAACTTAAAATACATCAAGTCACATTTCCTCCAAATCGTTGCCATATATTGTCGATCAAATCGGCTTGAAGATTCAAATGTGTGGTGCGATTACGCAATTGATCTCTCCTTCTCAAGTACCTAGTAATATCCACTACACGTTCAGTGGAATACCGAACCGGCTCGCGCACGAAATTTCCAGGTTGGTCGTCAACAAATTCGTTCCAATCTCCGAAATTACCGAAGGAATCACGTTCATCCTCCACTATCATATTATGCATTACAATGCAAGCTGTCATTATTTTGTTAAGCACAACCTTACTCCATGCAAGGGATGACTTCTTCACTATCGCAAACCGTGCTTGTAAGACTCCAAATGCACGTTCTACATCTTTGCATGCTGCTTCTTGTCGTTCAGCGAATAACCTGTCCTTCGGTGTTTGTGGATGAACGATGAACGGAATGAATGCTGACCATTTTGGATAAATACCATCAGTAAGATAATATCCCATATTATATCGAGAACTGTTTACCTCAAAATTCACAGATAGAGCTCGTCCTTCCATTATGTCGTAAAAAACCAGAGATCGTTGTAGGACATTTAAGTCATTGCATGAACCTGGTGTGCCAAAAAACGAGTGCCATATCCACAAGTCAGCCGACGCCACTGCCTCGAGGACAAGAGTGACATTACCACTACGCCCTTGATATTGGCCCCTCCAAGCAACTGGGCAATTTTTCCACACCCAGTGCATGCAATCGATACTTCCCATCATGCCTGGGAACCCACGCTGCTCACCAACGTGAAGTAGTCGTGCTAGGTCATTTGCATTAGGTCTTCGGAGGTACTCACCGCCGAAGTTGTTAATTACACCATCGTAGAATTTTTCAAGTGTGTTTCTTGCCGTGGATTCGCTTAGCCTCAAGTATTCGTCCACCTCATCAGCCGCAACACCGTACGCTAGCATACGAATCGCCGTGGTACATTTCTGCAGGCCAGAGATTCTCATCCTACCGGTGGCGTCTGGATTACGTTGGAAGAAGGCATCAGACGCCTCAATGACACTCACAATGCGAATAAAGACATGCTTTCACATCCCAAATCTTCTCCTGAAAATGTTGTCAGGATAAACATGGTCGTTAGAAAAATAATCGGCAATCAAACGGTTGTAACCAAGCTCCCTATCTCTATCTGGGTTCGAAGTTCGCCTTCTGCGCCTCTTAGGACGTCGGTCCACCACTAGGGAGACATACTCCCTTAAGCAGTTCAACACTTGGTCATAAACTTCGTCATTGGATGTTGAAGATGACGAAGACTTCAAACTGGAAGACTTATCGGGTGAAGACATTGTTCGTAGATGAATGAGAGAGAACCAACCAGAAGGAGTACATTTATAGTTGTGAGAAGTAACCTACAATATACTCGTGACTAGGCAAAAGACAAGACGATTGCATCGAGGCTTGGACTTCTCAAGCATCGAGGACCTATAGTATGCGCGTGACTCACAAAAGATGAGACGATTGCATCGAGGCTTGGACTTCTCAAGCATCAAAGACCTACAGTATGTGCGTGACTCACAAAAGACGAGACGATTGCATCGAGGCATGGACTTTTCAAGCATCGAGGATCTACAGTATGCGCGTGACTCGCAAAAGACGAGACGATTGTATCGAGGTTTGGACTTCTCATGCATCGACGACCTACAGTATGCGCGTTACTCACAAAAGACGAGACGATTGGATCGAGGACCTACAGTATGCGCGTGACTACTTGAATATATATACCACAACCACCTTAATTCTCTACTCACCTATATTTCGATCTTACTTCTTCCACTATAATCTCACAATGTCATCTTCAAAAGACAATGGTTCACCAGAGTACAGACGATCTCCACGTCGTCCACCCCCAACCCAACACTTTTTCCCCTACCAAAATGTTCCACAACCAGGATTCCACCCGTCCACCAAAACCAATTTTCCCACACCCAGGGTTCTACCCGCACAATCAATACCAACCACCAACTCAGGAAGAAGGGCAAACCCAATTCCCAATGGGTATGTACACTCGTCTCCTAAGTGGCGAAAGTAGTGGAAATGCAAGCCGCATTACACATGATGTGAACGACGAAAATGTCGTTCAACCTACAAGTCGTGAGGGAACACGCAAAACCACGACGATGAGGTCGCAAAAATCGTGATCCACACAAGAGGATCAACGACTCGTCTCGGCTTACATGGTTGTAAGAGGTGATGTTGTGGTTGGGACAAACCAAAAAATGAAGTCCTTCTGGAGATGTGTGGAGCGCATCTTCAATGACTCAGGCGAGCCAGGTGCAGTAGAGCGTAACGATGAATCATTGAAGGGGCGATGGAGGCGTACATCGCCATCTGTGAACCAATTGGTCGGTTGCTTCGACCAGGCGGTGCGGAGGAAGAGAAATGGTTACAACGAGGACGATGTCATCCATGATGCGCACACCATCTACGAACGAACACACAACGCCAAATTTTAGTACATGCATGTGTGGCTTTTGTTACCCATGTACCCTAAATGGGAGTCTGTTGCGCTTGGACTTCCCACCGGAAACGTCGCTGTAGAAAGTCCGGAGAGTTTTAGTAGCGGGAAAAGAAAAAAACACTGACGACGATGGGAGTCACGCAATACCTTCAACATATGAAATGGTGTTCGAAACATGTCCTCGTCCTGAAGGTGTTAAAAAAGCTAAAAAAAGAAGGGGAAACAACTATTTCAAGCACAACTTGATCCTGATATGTTAGAACTAGGGAAACAAATTGAATATAGTGCAAAAGTGAAAGAGGAAAAATACTTGCGTTACGAAGAACGGGTGCAGAGGAAACGCATCGAAGCTGAGGCGAATCTCCAAAGAGAACTCAACAGCAAGAAACTTGATGTCCTATTTGCTCTAATGAAGAAGGAAAACAATGACGAATTCGATAAAGAAACACTTGTTGAACTCAAGGAGTGGGCTAAAGCACAAATATCTGTAGGTGCTCATGTTTTTATTTGTAATATCAATATGTCTGTTGTAGTTTATCAGTATTCTCGTAGTTAAAATTTCGTCTCCGTAGGAGGACTGTCTTTCCTTTCCTTATTTCTGTTGTATTTCGTATTCTGTATTTATATTGTATTTTGTTTTCGAAGTGTACGAGTATTGTACTACTATTTCTTATTTTGTTTATGATTTTTTTAATTTTAATTTTATCTAAATAAATCAAAAACAAATTAATTAATCATAAAATATTTTTTCAACCTAAGCCCCTTGAGAGCACCCACGGTAATGACCAAGGTCATCCACTTTCTCTCTCTCCCTACCACGTAATCATGACATAATCTAGGGTTGTGCATTCGGTCCGGATCGGATTTTTATCCTGCATCCGGACCGAAGACCGGACCAGACTGAACTGGTCTGGAACGGAAACCGGACCGGACAGGTTGGATTCGGTCTGGTCCGGTCCAGGACCGGTTTTTAACCTTTAAAATTTAAAAAAACAAAAACCGGACCGGTCCGAAACCGAATTTCCAAAATTGTCCGGACCGAAACCCGAACCGGATGGTTCTGGTCCAGACCAAACCCGGACTGACCGGTCCGGTCCGGTTGACCTGACCGGTCCGGTCCGGTTGACCTGACCGGTCCGGTCCGGTTGACCGGACCGACCCGGTTTCTGCTCAGCCCTAACATAATCTCATATTTCTCCCTCAATATTCACCAATTAACCATGACTTAGGTCATCTCACTCTCTTTCCTCCACATCATTAATTTCCTTATCAACTTTTATTTTATTCAGAAAACGTTTATATTTACTAAAAACATTAATAATATATTTGGAAAAACCAAAATACCAATAAATCTCGTATTGATATTTTAAAATCATTTTAATTTATTTTTAATTTTTTTAAAAAATATGTTTTCTAATTGTTTTTATTTTTTATTTTTTTATTGAATAAAATAACTAAACTACTATTCATCGCCGGAAAACTACTTAAATCTTCCGTAGAGATTATCATTTTGTCCTTCTACCCTTTCTACTTATATAACTCTTCATTTCACTCTCATAACATCACTCCCTCTTCATATTACTCTTATATTCACCAGAAAGAATGTCTCGGAGGCCAGGAAAAGAATCAGTGGACGCCCCGGATTACTCAAATCTGGTAAATTATCTTGTTTATTTATTAAATAATAATAAATAATTTTTATTGGGTCGGGCGTCCGCCGAAGCCGCCTCCCCCTGGTAGCACAGTAAGACACGGGAACAACAAACCATCCGTTCTCATTGAGAAATACATAACCGTACACTTGTAAAATTTAGCAATCGGGAACAAATCGGCCCAAACCTCTGTATAATGATCGTCGTCACAAGCTCCCCCGCCCCAATCAATTCGTTGACGAGTCTGTACCACATTGCCGAAATGGAGACTCTCATAAATAGGATGTGCATCTATCTCATTAGAAATCGCACGACGGACGTACGACCAGTTGTCTTGACCACCATGGAAGACATCGACAACACATCGAAATCCACAGTTGCCATCAACACGTACGTCATTCCAGCTCTCCATAAATGGTAAAATGATTCCTGACTGTCTATCAACATATGTGAAGTTATCCACGTCAGTCCGTCTGAACGATGTAAGATAGAGAAATAACAATTCATTAAAACAATGAAATTAGGAGATAATCTATTCAACATTATCTAGATTAGTGATATATATTAAATAACAACAAATATATCGTCATACCAGATCATGTGCCCGTGTTCACGGACGATCGAGATGAATTGGAAGAACGACCACGACCCCTGCTCCCACTACTGGCAGACAGACCACGACCTCACTCAGCATACTCGAAGGCACTTGGGTCCCGACGTGTCGACTTTCCCCTAGGTCGACCTCGTACCTTAGTATTTTCTGCGGGTTCTCCATAGTTCGACTGATTGTGGTGTAACTGTTCGTATAAAATACGAGATGCACTACGAATTACTGCAGGGTCGCTCTCCGAAATCTCATCAACGAGCTTTCGAAAATGCTCGACGTCTTGTGCTGACTGATCCACAAACTCTGACATCTGGACACCTTCTCCAATGACAAGTATTTTCCAAGATGGATGAGTGTGCTCTAAATAAATTTTATCACCTGACGCAAAACACTCGTACATGGTACAAGCACAAGGAATCTCTTGTGATGTCAGAAAAGCACACCCGCAACAATATTCAACTTCATTACTTAAGTCATGCATTCTCTTCAACTCCTGAGTCAATAACGACAAGAAGTGATGCGAAACTCGACCATTTATATGCTGAAACAAAGGACCTATGTAGTTTGCCAAATTTTGACGTTTCGAATCTTCAAGAAAGATCTGAATATTCGTAAGCTGCATTTCAATAGCCGAGTTCACGTTGTCGAAAAGAGTGTCGAGAGCGTCAGTCGATGTAGTGATCCACTCTTTCAGAGCCGAATGTGCACTTTCCACCCTGCAGTTTATAGTGTTACCAAAATTAAGAACTTTATTCATCCAATTCAACACAAACTTTTCTTTATGCACCAACCACGTGTCTTCCACATACTCCGTGAGCACTGACCAGGACTTGAAAGAATCTTTCAAATTACGGACTGATCTATCAACAGTTTTAGGGCGATTTAAGTAGTTTTCCGGCGACGAATAGTAGCCCCCTAAAATAATCCAAATTTTCAATGCATTCTTCTCTACATTGGGGTGTAAACGAGCCGAGTTGAACGGAATTTCGAGCCATAAATATTATCTAATGTTATTACCAAATACAACAAAATAAATATAAATGAAGCAATAAAAAATTCGAGAGAGCTATCGAACCGAGCATCAATTTTTTCGAGTTTGAACGACTTGTTTACTGAACTAAGTTTTAAGTTTTTTATGTTTTATCAAGATCTTTCATTTTCAAGTTAAACTAGAGTCGAACATTTTTCGAGTCGAACTATCTAGTCGAGTCAAAGTTGACAATCCTATCTCTACATCATTTGGGATATATCTTGAAAAAAATCAAAAAACTTTAAAAAATAAAAAAACAACTACAAACACATATTTAAAAGAAGAAGATTAAAACTGATTTAAAAAAAACAAAAACAAAACAAAAATTAACAAAAAAGAAACACCCAACCATGTTGTGCTAAGAGCATCCCTTGACGGGATAAAACTTCGGTCGTTATTAACCGATCATCCATGACCGTGAATTTTTTTTCTTTAACGGGAGGTCGTGGGAGGTCGTGAATGACCAGGTTGTCGACCCGGTCGTCTATTTTTTTAATATTTTTTTTATTTTTGTTTTGTTTTTGTTTTGATTTTTTTAATTTTTTGTTTGAGTTTTTTTTTTATTTTATTTTTGAAAATACGTTTTATAATTGTTTTGATTTTTAGATTTTTTTTAAATTTTTTAAATTTTTACCAAGATGGACCCCGAAATGATGTGGAGGAGAAAGATAGGTTGTTGTGGGTTGTGTTAGGTTGTGGTTAAGAGGTGAATAGTATAGGAAAGAGAAGAAAGTGGGTTGAGGAAAGAGAAAACTGATGTGGAAGAGAGAGAAATCTGATTTTGAAGAGAGAGAGAGCTGATGATCGGATCGTCCAGGTCATGATAAGGGTTTGTCTAAGTGGCACAGCCCGACAGCGACCTGGTCATCGACCCGATCGTTGGACGATCAGGGTCGTCCGGGGTTATCTGCTCGGATGACCCACCAAGGATGCTCTGAGCAATGCAAAATAGAATAAAATACAACATATATATATACTTGTTTTGTAGGAATAACATCTCAGAGGTCACATCACCTGATCACCTATCTCCTTCGAACAAAATAGAAAGAAACATTTATCACCGCTTTCCTTACTTTAATCTTTCTCG
The DNA here is from genome assembly GCA_963682175.1 of Triglochin maritima. Lineage (NCBI taxonomy): Eukaryota > Viridiplantae > Streptophyta > Magnoliopsida > Alismatales > Juncaginaceae > Triglochin > Triglochin maritima. The sequence goes on from OY821775.1 coordinate 7,130,573, forward strand.
AGATCAAAGTCCACTTTAATTTGGCCATTAAAATACCAAAAAGGAAAAAAGGAAAAAAGAAGATAGTGTTGGAAGTTGGAACATTAACATCGATGACACTTTAGTTTAGGGGGGAAAACCCTTCATTTGTGTGAAACAACTAATTCAGATAAGTGATGTAGGCAAAAAACCGACCGTTAACCATGCTCTAAGAATAACTACTCGACTGCGACTTTTGCACATTTACTCAAGTCGGTACTACAAAAAAAAACATTTAAGTGAGACATTGTCACAATCGGTCACACAAACAAAACCTTAGACAGGAGATGAATGAGAAGGAGAAAAGAGACACGACACTTATAGTTATCGTTCGAAATAGAACCTAACTCTCTAATTACTTACTGCACGAATTACCTTGCTAATCAAAAAGCACCTAAAAAAATCCAAACCGAAACAAAAAAACAAAGGTTGCCACTTGCCACGTCCCAAGTCCCAACTGGCAAGTAACATGGCGAAGTAAAGTTCCTCCACCTCTGCTCACCTCTAATCACAACAAGTTCACAACCAAACCCAACACCACCACCCCACCCCACCCCCACATTACTCACTTCCCAAAACACCCATAATGAAAGACGATATTTACCAAAAAACCACGGCCAAATCCTCGCCGTCTCCGGCCACCACTCTCCGACTCATCCTCGTCCTCCTCTTCTTCGCCACCTCCACCTTCCTCCTCTACAACCTCAAACTCCTCTCCCACTCCCACTGCCCTCCCACTCCCACCTCCCACCTCCTCTCCACCTCCCCCCAACCAACCACCATCCGCCACGTGGCGTTCGGCATCGCCACCTCCGCCCGTCTCTGGCCGAAACGGAAGGACTACATCAAGCTCTGGTTCGAACCCTCCCGAATGCACGCCGTCGTCTGGCTCGACAAGCCGGTGAAGACCCGGTCGGAAGACCTCAGATCCCTCCCGCCCATCCGAATCTCCGGCGACACGTCGAATTTCAGCTACACGCACAAGCGAGGGCACCGGTCGGCGATTCGGATATCGCGGATCGTGGCGGAGACGTTGAGGCTTGGAATGAAAGACGTGAGGTGGTTCGTCATGGGAGACGATGATACCGTGTTCGTGCCGGAGAATTTGGTGCAGGTTCTGGCCGGATTGGATCACAAGGAGTTTTATTATGTTGGTGGGTTGTCCGAGAGTCATTTGCAGAATATTTTGATGGCGTATGGGATGGCGTATGGGGGCGGCGGGTTCGCGATTAGTTATCCGCTCGCGGTCGCGCTCGGGGAGATGCAGGTCAGGGTGGGAATGCATTATAGTTGAGTTTGAGTTTGAGTTTGATTGGTTTTTAAGGACATGCATTAGGTTTGAAATTTATGAGATGTTTCTGCACATGCATTTTGTTAGTAGTGTTTATTGTATGGGTTGAGATTGGATTTGATCGATTTTCGAGAATTGTATTTCGCTTGAAGTTTAATGATATGTATTTGCCCATGCATTTGTTAGTTGAGCTGATTGTATGAGTTGTGCTCAAATTCGATTGATTTAATGAAAATGCATTTTGCTTGAAATTCATTATATGTTTTTGTGCATGCATGTGTTATAGTGTTGATCATATGAGGTGGGGATGAGTTGGGGTTTTCGGATTTGAAGTCGGTTCACCTTCATTTTGATGTTTGATTGTTGCACACATGCTTTTGGCCTTGATGGTTGGAGTTAGAGCAGATTTGGATTTGTTGCATTGGATCACGGGTAGAACTTGAGTTAGTCAGATAGAATTGGATTTGGATTTTAGTTTGATTTTCACACTGCAACATTGTTTCTTCAACTGCATAAAGGATTTTTATTAGAGCTCATTTTGTTGAACATGTACACACCAGAACTTGTTTTTGTTGTTACACTTATGCGTTATCTCTCAAATTTGGTTTGTTATTTCTTGAGCTAAATGTATCAAATCTGAGCTCAACAAAACTTGATTTTAGTTTTCAAACTCAACTCAAATTGTAGATTTTAATTATGCTGGTCACTTTTCTTATATAGTTGAATTGAGTTCAAATTGTTCACAATTTACTTGAACTATATGCAGGATAAGTGCATCCAACGCTATCCAGGGCTCTACGGAAGTGATGACCGTATGCATGCGTGTATGGCAGAGATGGGTGTACCTTTGACCCGACACCCGGGATTTCACCAATACGATGTTTATGGTGATCTATTTGGCCTACTTGCTGCCCACCCAGTGGCACCATTGGTATCACTGCATCATCTAGATGTAGTGCAGCCGGTGTTTCCAAATGAGACGCGTACTGGAGCACTCCAACGACTATTTGATGGACCTGTGAAACTTGATTCCGCAGGCGTGATGCAACAGAGCATATGTTACATTGCGGAAAGGAAGTGGACCATTTCAGTATCATGGGGTTTTGCTGTGCAGATCATAAGGGGAACATTATCACCAAGAGAGATGGAGACGCCAATGAGAACTTTCCTCAACTGGTAAGATTCATCTGATCTCTAGTTGGTCTAAGAAAGAAAGAAAAAAACGTTTATTTATATCTTATAGTTTGCCTATCAATGCCTGTTAAACATGTTACGAAAGTCTTTCAAGGTTGATATTTGTTCAGGCTTTAAACTTCAAATTTGAATTTTTTATATATTAGATTCATTAGAATTTCAAAAAATCCAACTTAGTAGCGTGAACATTTTCGTAGTCCCATGGTTGTCAAAAGGCAAATTTGTCATGCTTGAACATCAAAATATGCCAGAGCAATATGAGGCCTAATAGAATTTCACCAAAGCACAATCCACGAGGAGAATGTTTTTTCAAGTTCATGATTATTTTGTATAGGCATCGAAGAGCAGATTACACGGCGTATGCGTTCAACACACGACCAGTGGCTAGGAATCCATGTCAAAGGCCATATGTGTACTATCTCAAAACGGCAAAACTCGATAAACAAAGGAACACTACAGTGACCAACTATGGTCCTCGACAAATTCTCGGTGGTGGTTCTTCTAGTGGGAAATGCAAGTGGAAGATGGATGATCCATTGACAATTAACTCGGTGGTGGTGCATAAGCAACCGGACCCATACCTATGGAGAAGGGTAAATATTTATTACCATCTGATCTCTAAGCTAAAGAACTGGGCTTAAGCAAAGCATGTTGCATTTTGGGGTTTAGTAAGAATGGTTTAGAAAAAACTTAGTTACATTGGCAATTTTGGTGATTGATTTGGACATTATTTGATTTGCAGTCTCCAAGAAGGAATTGCTGCAGGGTTTTAAAGGGAAAGGAGTGGGGGAAGAACACCGTGGCCATTGATGTCGGTGTTTGCAAGGCTGGTGAGATTAGTGTGATATAATGCTAAATATACCTGTATCATATGTGATGTTAGATTTCGCTAATGTTCACTTCATTCCATTCACATTTACTTGATGAGTAGTGAAGCTCTTTGATGTTCAATTTTGTCCAAGTATTCCTTAACTCCATTCCCACCTACAATTGCCGAATGCAGTAATGACTTAGCGTTACAGATGTGTCAATTGTTGTTATAATCGTATAGATGGCACTTATGGGTATTATTTGTCTATAACTAGGGTATTGTTCACCACGTGGTGACGTGCAGAATTGGAAATGGGTTTTCCATTTATGGAAAGGTGGTATTAGTTTAAGACACTTGTAACTTTGTAAGGTGTTATTATTAACACTCTATTATTGATACTCATTCAACATTGTCAGCGGAATATGGATGGAATCATGGGCGACAAAAGTTTGATTTAAAATCAAGGTGGGGCTGTTCTGTTCCAGGCACTTGTCCCAGCTAAAATATATAGGATATATTGAGATGAAGTGGGGTTGTATTTACAGATCGAAGAATAGGATTTGTCAGAGCAAAACTCATTAATGGAAGCACTTAGTTAATTTAAAAAGATTGTTTGGTGATTTTATTTAGATTAGATCCTGTGATTGCCTTACAAAATAACCTTTAGGAGATTAGACCACTATAGACTATAGTCCATAACTAGACTAGGTGGGTCAAGATTCAAGACTCATTAGGAGGGAATCAGGGAAATAATGCAGTCAAAGTTGTTATTGTGTAGTTGTTTATTTCCGACGTGAAGACTTATTGAACACTTCAGATAATCATTCGAAGGAATAATTATGTGAATTCAATCTATAAATACATTATAATGCTCCATTGCTGATGCCCATCACCTAGAAGACATGCTCGGATGGTACATAAATATATTCTTTCTTGGACGAAGTTAACAAAATTTTCGTTTCACGCATTTCATTTTTGACAGTCTAACGTATGATATCATGTATAATGACGCAAAACTAAAACCCTTTCCCTGAAAGAGCACATCCCACGACAAGAGAGAGCCCAAAATGCCTACACCAGATACGTGTCTCCTTTACACACGTGTCATCTTTCACTTATCTTAAGCACGACAATAATACAGAGATTTCTAGATGTGTGATGGAGGATTTAAATGAACATTGTAACTATAAAAAAGTGTAAGCATATAGCACGGCTGCACGGGTCGGCATCTGTTCACATGCATTGGTCAGCAATAATGTCTTCTCACTTTCAATTTTTTCCTAGCTGGATCATGAGAATGAGATAGATGTGGGTAGATACGTAAGACTTGGATTCCCATTTTCAGACCGTTCAGGGAAGTCACATGTCGCACAGACAGCAACGATTGGCAAACGTGTTTACTTGGCTTTAAGGACAAATGAAAAAAATTCAGTCTCAAACATCACCATCTAACATTGGAAATGAACCTTGAAGTTCTTTTTTCACAGCCTGATTTCAAATGGTCAAACAGAAGAAAAAAATTTGGTACAAACTGTCATGAATATTTGCTGATTTCATGTGAAGTTATAATGCTGAATTTTTTTATTTATAGACTCGACACGTTTAAGCAGGTTTAATTTTTTATTGAAATACTTTTATCATAGATTTCATCCACCCGCGCCAGCCCGCTCTTCCACTTCCTGACCATGTGAAGAGAGACAGACATCAAATTCTGTACTGAACTTTCTTACATATATTTCACCTCCTCTATTTCACTTTACTCGACAGAGAAGGGACGATTTTAAGATTTTCAAACTAGTCGTTATCAACAAATCATCTTCGGCACTATCATCATTAATTAACGTCATCCCAAGTTAAAGACTCTTTTCTTTCTCACGAGAGAAAAAAAGAAGTCATGTTGCAAAATGTCCGTGACAAGTGGGTAAAAAAGACACGTTTGGGAAAGTGTTTCTTTACAAGCTCAGAAATCTTCTCAATTGCATGAGATAAATTCACTCCCCCAAAACGGATTGGAAGATAGAATGTCAATATTACCTTGGTTATTTTGGTAAGTTGACTTAAAAAAACAAAAGGGTAGCTGAGGATAAAGTGAAAAGGACATGTCCAATTGGAATCGCTTGAATGGGGGAAAGACGGAAGCAAATCCTTATCGCTGGAATCCAGTTGGTAGGAAGTAGGTTAGGATTTGATTGCACTCTAAACACTTGTCGTCAAAGGTCTAAAAGAACATGTCGAGGCACATGGTATATTATCTAAGTTCAAAGGCAGATAGCTGGCTTTGGAATCTGAATGTGTTGGTTCCAACTCCGTCTCCACAACATGAAAATCTGGACAGGCTTACAGTTATAGCTTCCATAGTTCCATTCGATAGATAAGATGATGGCATCCTAAGAATTCTAAGGTTAATATACTTATTTTTCGATTCCTTAAGGTGTAATTAGTTCCAAAGAAGTAAGAAAAGATCTGGAAATTCAGTTTCCAGAACTACAAAACTCTAGTTCTTAGAAGTTCGAACTCAAATTTTGGTGATTGGTTCAAAAAAATTTTTTTTTTTGATAAAATTAGGAAAACAAATTATTTTTGACTATTAAAAAATAACATTTTTAGGAAAACTGTATAACTGTTCTTTTTGTTTGGGAGTGTTTAAAATCATTTTGATATGATTATAGCGAACTTGATATTTTATCTAGTCATATGAAATTACCAGTTTCAACAATTCCATAATATATTGTTTTTGGCAGTCTGTGTAGAGTTGTAAACTTATAATCACCAACTACTAAAACTATAAACGATATCAATCAGCATTTCAGTGCAACATCTAAACTATGTTTCCAAGTAGCATGTCTCAAGTCTGGATGTTCTTTTAAAATTAAGTGCCACATTGAGACGAACACTTTTTACTCCAGCGTATGATCTGCTAAGCTTCACAAAAAAACTTTTATTTGTTATGGAGAAACAGAAAACATCTTGAAGAAGCGGAAATAACTCAAAAATAAGAGTTTAAAAAGACATTGCCAATTTAAAAATTAACTACAAACTACCACATTCGATGATCGACAATACTAAGGAATTCCTAACGGGTAGAATAAAAGGGTTGTTTAAAATAAACTACTATTGCATTCGGCGAGTGAGCGACAATACTATAGGATCCTGATGGGTAGCTTATATTCTTGTCATTGTATAGAACATAAAGAATGCATAATCAAATTCTGCTTCGATTTTATTGAAAAGCGCACATTATCATGCCTGAATTGATAGTTTCTTTTTCAGGAAAAATCAAAGCCTCTTATGACAAGACATTACCAACGTATCCACTACCTAACTCTACCTCAATTACCAAACTGAACTCACTATTTCCAATAGTAGGCTAGAACTGATTAGAGAGAGAAAAATCAATGACTCCTATGAGCCAACAATAATGACTTGAAGGAACCATAGTTGTAAGGATGTGCGACTTACAAGAGAAGCATTACATCTTCTTCAGCACCAGCAGTCCAAATCCAATGCTGAGAAATGTCGCTATAGTGATACCAAAAATGCCTGATAGAATAGCAGGAACAATCAAAGAACCCCAACCTTTTGCAGTTGCCATTCCACAAGCTGTTGTTGGGCCACCAACATTGGCATTTGAAGCCAATAAAAGCAGTTTTCTGTCTAAGCGCAGCAGTTTCCCGACCCCCAGCATCACTGCTAGGTGAACAGCCACTTGTATAAAAGAGAATGCAAAAATCCCAGGAGCTGTGTTTATGACATTCCAAATACTACCATTTGCTCCAACTACAGCAAAAAATACCTGTTTGGGACTAGCTTAGTTAGATCAATGCATTACAGGATCACACCGTGCTAAAAGCAAAATGAGATGGAAAATAAATTTGCTTATTAAAGGGGATGCCTTTGGCACGGACACCATGGCCCACAATGTTTACGACAATATGGGCATAGCGAGCTGTGGAGAAATGTGGACTGTTCTCATGTTTCTTGCACTAGTAGGGATTTCAGTCTCATGTTTCTTGCACTAGTAAGGATTTTAGACTCATCTATGGACCGTTCTCACCTGTGTAACTTAAACTTTCCTTCATCCAGTTCTTTAAATTTTCCATTTAGAAATGAAGCAATGAATTTCGGGGTTCTATGGTAGTTTAAGGATAAGGACATAAGGTTGCAATGTGATGAAGTTTCAAGTCCATAGCACATAATTGAGATTGGTCGATGTACCAAATACCAATATAAAAGTTATGTTTTCTTATCTTCAAAATCTCTGGCCAATTTTTAAGAAAGAAAAAGAAAAGTGGGTACATCGGTCATCAGAACCTATCATTCTCACCTTACTGCTCTCTATCTTGCGCATTGTTTTGTCAGTTTAATATTCTTTAATGAGTATAGAGCTCATTGCATGAAACTATGAAAGAAATAGATGTCAGGTAAATTAGCAAGTCTAAAAAATGCCTTTTTATTTTACCTGCATCAGTATCAATGCAACAGCTTCCCCTGCAGGTGCAAGATAACCAATTTGTCTAGGGAACATGGTGGCTAGAGCAACAACAATTGCTGTTATGCAAGGAAGACTGCCTCCTTTAAGTCCCAAAACTTTTGCAGTGTAGGTACCGAGTTTGCATATAACAAAAGATATTGCAAGAGCTGTAGCTGTCTGCAACACAGGTAGCTTGTTTCCTGCCTCCGTATCTGCAGGATCATCTGGAACTGCATGCATTTGCAGGCACCGTAGGAAAATGAAGATCATGCAATTGTTAAGCTACTCATTATACATTTAATTTTTTTCAGTTAATTATTGAATCGTCAATCATGTTTCCAAGATTGCATGTGATTTAATGCTGAATTCAGGGTCAGGAATGAAAACTGAATGATAATATCTTCAAACAATGATTTGTAATCATGTTTATACTTAATCCACTTTCTTGTCTGTTAGCATTTTTCATGTTCTTGGAGAAATCATATATCACTAAAGATCCAGAAATATATTTGAAGACAGTGCACATTAAAGATCGGCACCAAAATGGGGAGTGTATCCGATGTAGCAAAACATAGTAAATAAATGCACAAAAGGAAACACTACAGCACTTAAAGTTCTATCATTGGTCCAAAATGAAGTATGCTACTCGCTCAGGTGAGGGACTACCATGGAAACGGCAACCCTCAAGGTAGAATAGGACTTAGAACTACATGCTTCTTTGATACTGCAACTCAGGGTAACTAGCTGAAAAAACATATTAGGATATTTTCTACCTTGTGGCAAGGTAATGATCCACTGCCTTTTTGGCTGGTGCTAGTAAATGTGCCAAGGTCATAATTTACAAGAAGTGGTGTAATGCAACTTTACAAGATGAGTACTTTGGATTGCTGAATTAGATTATGACTAGAGTACAATTAATAGCTTATCTTTACAAAACATTTAAAAAATATATAAGCAATATTACCAGTTGATATTGTTGACGTCTCTGGTGAAATATTCGCTGCCAAGGCGAAAAGTGTTGTGAAATATATTGCGCAGATAACATTGTCTGCGGCTAGACCAGCTGCTAAAACTGAAGGTGAAACACCAAGAGCATCCGAAACAGCAACATAATTTACAGCTGCAAGAAAGCAATTAGAGCACAGACATGTTAGGTCATTTTCTGCAACAAAACTATATGCAAAAAGAAAAGATATAGTGGAAATCGTCTTACATATTTCAGAAGCAGAGTAGCAGACACTAACAGATTAAGGATATAACGTAATTTTTCATGATAGCAAGCAATAAAGGATGCATAAGTGTTGGCAAAAGCTTGGCTTCACAGTAATTAGTCAGTTATCCTTGTGCCACAACTGCATGGTAGTACAAACATTGGCATACTTTCAATTCATTGGAAGTGATTCTCAGCTTCTCATAAACATACTTATATTATGGGAACATAAAAATGTCATTACTATGGTTTTGTTTCTACCTAGCATACATTTTAACATTTTTTATCAAAAAACAAGGTTAAAAGATGTATTACCAATTACCTATGTTAATCCTCATTATGGAAGTTGTTACAATACCATTTCACATACAATATTTGAATTACAAAACAAACCCATCTTAATTCTATTTGGGAAATCCACAAAAATTGAATGAACTGTTGGATGATGAATCGGTAACCGAAAGCTTGTGATCTATTTTTAGATGATGGTTAGGGAAAGTGGCATTGCAAATTGTTGCCCAACAATTGTCATGAAGGAGGAGGACCAAGGATGCACCAAAATGTCATCAGAATGAGGAAGCTTGAATTTTACTAAAATTAAGTATTTGCCATTTTATGACACTGAGATGATTACTAAAGCTTGGCAGTTAAAGAAAGCATTTATTACACACAAACAATCAACTAGTTTTATCTCTGTCAATATGGTATCCAATGACAAGTCAGGCAATTGCACTGCCATTTCATTCTCCTTCAGGGATGTCGAAAATTTAAAATCTTCCAACAGAGGACTAGGAGAACTTTGAATTTTCGAAGTTACCTCCACCGATATGCCTACTCATCAGAGCTGCTGCTATCTTCCAGCTATCTAGCCCAAGAGATCTCATAGGGAAGAGCAAGTATGCTACGACAGTACCAATGGTTGTTGAAACTGTTAAAAGAGAAAATAATAGGAATTTAATCTAGTGAAGAACATGGAGAAATTCAACAACTATTAAATGTAATATAAAGGTATCAACATGAATACATTGGTGTGATCTTGAGAACCTGCCAATCAGTTTTTTAGGGACCAATTGAACATTAATCCAGAACTCAAGCTCAACTTGCCGAATATGGAAAATTAGAAAAATATAGAGTATCTCAAGCATATATCCTAGACAACGCACCTAGCTACAGAGGAAGCTGACTTAAGATCCATAAAGCAATGACTATTAAGATCCATAAAGCAGTAAAATTAGTCCTCAAATCCTGGAAGTTAGCAACTGCCTGCAATTCTTGATTATGATTAACAATTTCTTGATACTAAATGTTGTATAAAACTTCTATGAAATTACATATTTGGTACTTTATAGGAGAAGAGTTTTTTTCCCATTCCGCAGATTAAATGGTATATACAAGTTTAACCCAATTTGGTAATTTATAGGAGAAGAGTCTTCTGACAATCGGAAGAATGGACACAGAGCAGCTATTCCATATATGTCAAATATGATCAACCTAAGGCCCGGAACCTACCTCTGGAAAAAAAAATTACTAGTTCCTCTATGACCTGAACACGATGGCTCTAACTACAATTTGTAACTTTTTGGAAAAATCAAACAAAAATCACCTGAACCAAGTACGAAAGCAAGCAGAAGCGTCCCAGTTGACTGCAATATACGACGAAGGTCAGCATTGAACAACAGAAGTGGAATGGACAAGGGCAATAAAAACTCCAAGACAGCACGGTATGCTGGAGCATCACTTGATATGATCCCAATGCTACTGGCGGCCAAACATACTAATGTGCTCACTAGCGCTCCACTCAACGCCTTTCCCACCTTTGTCTTTTCCGACCTTCCAGTTCACACCACAACGAATATCACAAAGCTATACTAATTCTTAGCAGCTTTAAAAACATCTATATGTTCACCTGAAAACCAACAAATTTCCAGCATGCTAGTGAAGCTTAGAAAACCGAAAAAACACAACAGCGCTTCAATTTAATTCCTAGAATCCCAGCTTTGTACACATCGGCAATTTGCTTCAATTCCATTCCATTTCATAATCCAGTTTTGATCATCCCAATATAGTACATATCGCATTAAAATTGCCCCATAACATACCGGGTGCTTCACTGTGAGAAGTCAGGTTTCAATATTACAGTGAGAAGTTAAGATCTCTAGGGAACTAACTTTTCAAAGTTCGGGAATACACGATGGGGCTTCAGTCACCCTCTCATTCGTGCGTATATACAGAGATGGCAAAAATGCCGATCACAGGTGCTTACAGAGTGTAAAAAATAGGCCCACATCAGTAATACAAACTTCCCGCAACAGCATCCTAAAGCCCATACCGTGTGGTCTTTAATCCATCACATAGTTAGGATGGACTCTCACATGGAACTTCATTTTCCCACAATTGAACAACATACGGCTCATCTCTACATATTTCACTCTTCGCAGTGAAAACTACATTCAGAATTCCAACACACCACTCCAGCCAAATTCAAGCAGGAGCGTCAACTACCCGAAACGTGAGTTTGGAATCACATTCTGATAATCAGTGTTGATATCTAAAATCCAAATGTGATTTATAATTGACATCAAAACATCCATAATCCTCATACTAAGTCCAAAGTAGGTTCCAGAACCGATTCCGAGATCCGGTCAGTTCCGGCGAAATCGGATCGTCAAAATGCGATCCCAAACGAAACGAGCGATATGTTGGGAGGATGGGGGAAACGTACCACAGACCGAAGGCGCCGGAGGCGAAGAGGACGGTCCAGGTGGACCAGTGGTCGTTGGGGGAGATGATGGGGGTGGATATCCTGGCGAAAACGGTGACGTCGACGGCGGATCGGACGGTGGCGGTTCGGGTGGTGCGGGGAGAGGGGAGTGCGACACGTCGCGGCAGTTGCTTGCGGAGAATGGAAAGCGGGGAAGGGAGAGGGAAGGGTGGTTTCGTGTGGAGATCAGGAAGGAGATGGTGGAAGAAGAAGCCATCGTTCGACGATCGGAACCTCGTAAGGTTTTCGAACAGATTGGTTGTTAAAATTGGAGTTTTGTTAACTATTCCTCAACTTCCGATGGGATGGGACTTTGGGAGTAAAAAAATTAAGGATTGTTATAAATAGTAGTGGTTTAAACTTTAAAGTTTAAACTTTAAACCAGTTGAGTCTAAATTTCCATCCAAAAGTATTAACTTATATTATTAATAATAAATTTTTTTTACAAATAGAACAATAAAAAATTTGATTTTTACGATTTTCGAACGATTTTACCAAACTAAGTTAAAAGAATTGTTTGTTGTTCATCAAGGACTTTCATTTTTAAGTTAAACTAACTCTCTCTTTTACAAGTTGAGTTTCAAGGTCAAATCATAATTGACATTACTACTAAATAAGTACATTACAAAATGCAAAATTTTAAGAATAATATTTGCAATGCCAATTTCTCCGCTTCAAAATGGGGTCTAGCTTCTCAATTTTCGAGGTTATCCACTAATAAATCTCTCTCTCTCCTCTTGCAGCACATGTAAGATCTGATTACCACTAAGAGCACCCACTACGGGTGGGAAAAAAATCGACACCCCATTTCGTCCCCCACTAGGGGCGAACCGGGGCGAGGTGCGCCCTGGATGGTGGGTGTTTTTTAATATAATTTTTTGTTTTGTTTTGATTAAAATAATTTTAAAAAAAAAATCAATTTTTTTTATTTTTTTATTTTACCCATGTTAGATTATAGAGTTAAAAAATTGATGTTGAGGAAATAGAGTGTTGAAAAATAAGTTATTGTAGTGAAGGATTTTTGGAAATAGGTGGATTAATAGGCGTGATGACGTAGTGAAGAGAGAGTGTGTGATTTTGGGGGGAGAATTAGGCATCATAGTGGATGCTCTAATAAGTCTTTCAAATATATTACTGCAAATGACAACTGAAAGATGATACGTTAAAGAACCGCCACAAACAGGGACGGATCCAAGAATTTTGAGGGGGGGGGGGGGGGGGGGGTTCACTCATATATATCCGGATGGATATATATGGATACAAATTTTTGGTATCCGTATATGAACCATATACGTATTTGAATTTATAAATAAATATGGATATGAATATTCATATTCATACCGTATCCATATCGTTTGCACCCTAGTTACATCATATTTATACAAGTCAAAATAAAAAACTAAATGAAAATTACATAAACTGGAAATAAAAATTGAAATAGAATGACTTACACAAATCAAAATTCAATTCCTAACTTGTTTGCTATATATAATTATATATTTTATAATAAATAATATATTTGTTATTTCTCATGAGAGAATATAACTACCCCATTATAACCAAGTAAATCACAAGTATATATAAAAAAGTCATGTTTTGTTTTCCAAAATAAGATCTCAAAATATAGATTTAAGCCCAAATCTTATACCAAACTCTATATTTTGGATTTTATTCAGTTTTTAGTGGGCTTTTAGTGAGTAGGTCTGTGCCCACTCGGACCTAAACGTGGACCCACCCCTGGCCACAAAAGGCAAAATATGAATCATACATCTTTTAAAATACCCAAATCCTTAACAAATCAAATGGTGGTTCCAAAATGAACGTGGGAGGAAATGTTTTTCGAGTTCGAGTGTATGCAATGGGACGAAAGGACGCTTAAATGCATAATTTGACATGACATACGTAGTTATTGTAACCATAACGGTTCTAGTTTTTTTTAAAGCAATTAACTTTTATTTATTAATTGACAAATGTCAATGCATAAACCATTATTACAAGACATCGACATTATATGTCACACAGAGGATAGATACAATTATACAATTGTATATTTATATGGAGAATAAATGGTAGCCAATAGCAAGTCGAATTGTAATAAGAGCTTCTTCGAATGATAGATAGGAAGATCCAGAGAGAGGCAGTTCAAAGGTCCCGCATCATGGAGTCACAAGAGAGAGTGACAACTTAGAAGATGCAATCGTCCATAGTTCTCCAAACTAACTAGAAATAATAGAATAGAAGTGTACGACAAGTCGAGTGCACCAGATTGTGCGAAACTGATGCTTAAGCAAAAAAAGATTGTGAGGGTTATCAAATGCCAAGGTGAGCATCAATAGAACCTAGGATCATATTTAAAAAAATGTTGTAACGTTGCATCATAAAAAATGTGATTTACGTATTCGCAGTCATCTGGTAGAAGGAACAAGAATTGGGACGACTGACACCTCTCTTCTTTTCAGAAGAACCAGGACTACTAATGAAGTGAAGGAAGGAGAAGGCCAAACCATCTGTACACTAACGTGTTCAAGGAATACTAATTTTTTAAAGAAATACCCTTGCATGTTTATATTGCATGCTTCCTCCGTGGGATTGGTGGAACGACTGACGTTTGGCTGTTGTAATCATATCATCACTATGAACTAACCACTCGTAATGATTCTTATCACTTGCTTCTATATATGGATATTCCCCGATTCTCTCGTTAGGTACTTGCTCCGCCATCCGCGTGTAAAGTCGTTCCGCTTTGATATTTTTTTGAGTTAATTACAATTTATTCTCATGAATTATGTCTTAATATCATTTTGTATTTATGAACTTTCAAAGTTAACATTTAACTCTTCTGAACTTTCATTTTGTAACATTTTGTCTTCCTGAACATCAAAAATTCATTATTTAACACACACTCGACGTTTTTTCCCCAATTTTTTGGTTTCACTCAATTCGACCCAAATTTCAATCATCCGACTTCCATTTCGATCTAAACTTTCACGTAAATATAGGTTTATGAGTGTGTTATGAATACAAAAAAGTCGAGTGTGTATAAAATAATGAATTTTTGAGTTCAGTGAGGTAAAATGTTACAAAATGAAAATTCAGAAAAGGTACCTGTTAACTTAAAAAATTCAGAAGTACAAAGTGTACAAAGTGATATTAATGCATAATTCAGAAAACAAACTCTAATTGACATATTACTTTTGGTGCTTAATTGAAGGTACGACTCCATTGTATTGGAGTTTGGCACAATATATCACGTACACCAAAAAGGAATAATGCGATTCATGATTGATATTGCAATTCAACGCAAACGTCATCTTGATCTTCTGTCTTTAGTTCTCGATCTTCTTGTCATCATGTGCATCCTATTAACGCCGACGTAATCAGATGAAAGAAACCATACAGTAAGTAGTGATCTTAGACCACACTTAACGGGTGCTCTTTGGGGTCGGGTCTAAGGGGAACTCGACCCCAACCCCCTTTAATGGGAGGCGGACCAAGGTCGGGTCCAGACCTGGGTCTGCGACCCGACCTGGGGCCGACCCGGGTTTGCTTAAATTTATTTTTTTGTTAATTTATTTTTTTGGTTTTTTATTTTTATATTTGTTTTAATATGTAAATGATATATGTATAAAAATTTATATAATTAGAATTTATTCGTGAAAATTAAAATAAATAAAATAATTAATTAAAATTAATAAGATAAATGTAAATAATTAATTAAAATTAGTAAAAATAAATGTAAATAATTAAAGAACATTAGTAAGATAATTGTAAATGTATATAATTAAATAAAATTACCTAGAAAAATAAAACACATGAATTTACCTAAGTTCACCAAAAAACGCATTAGTAACCTAAAAATCAGCAGAGAATTACTAATAAATCTTAAAAATAAAAAATCTTCAGGGAGCGCTGCCCCCTTGTGAGACCCCCGACCGACCCGTTGGAGTGGTCATTATTAAATTTAAATTTTCGAAATTATTTGGCAATTAGCGTAATTTAATTAGATTAAGTTACTGTAGAAATAATTTATTTAGTAGTTTATGAATTTTTGTGATAAAATAGAAAATGAGATAAAAAAATTATGTGGATGAGAGAGAGTGTTGAAAGTGGAGTTGAGGTTAAGAAATGAAAAATAGGTTGGATTGGGAGTGAGTTGCATAATATTTTTTGCTGACGTGGCGGAGAGAAAAATTAGATTGGAGGGGGGATTTTGGGTTGTGATTAATGGTGTTCTTATGGTTCTTAGGTGGGATTTCTAGCGTTACTACGTACTTTAGCTGGAATCTATTCAAATTCAGTACTATTAACACTCGAATATAATTTTTGAAGACTTGTCTGCCAATAATCACTTTTCTCCAACCAAAAATTCTAGGAGTTGATAGGCACATGTACCCCACCCATAAAATTTGAAATGAAAATGTCATGCTTCTAAGATATTTCTTCACGACTTTTAAAACATTACCATAAATGATATCCATTTGGACTATTATTTCGCCTCATTGACTTCAAAATGTCAAGTGGATTCAAACTCTTATTTCTCTCTCTTCACCTCATTTATACTTCAAACTTAACATTAATACATATTTTTCGACTCTCATAAAAATGTCAACATTTTTCGACCACCCAATCTGTCTTTGACACACGGCACAACTTAATATCCCCAACCACTGAACAAAGATAACAAATAACATAGGACCCATCATTCACCAAAACAAAAAAGGCCAAATCCTCCCTAACTTTATGAATGGCATGTATTAACATAATATTTCGTCATGACATTTATTTATCCCCCGTGAACGATGCTCTAAGGAGGAGGGACTTCTTCTTCTTCTTCTTTTCCCTTCTAAAATTGGTATAGTGATTTGAAATTAAATATATATCAATGTTTGAGATTCAAACTCCTGCCCTCAAAATGTATTTCACTTAAAAACTAATAGTTTTTTTACTTATCTTTATCCTTCTATTATTATTGAGTTGCAAGAGGCAACCAATAAAGTAAGCCTCACTTGGCGATCTTATCGCATGCAACAATATAGAAAGGATCACGCAGGCTGCAGCATGCATGATATCGATTGACACAAATTATAATCCTATAATAGTAACAGCATTAAGTTTTATCTTTCCGAAAGTATAGTAACATCATTAAGTTGCCATTGATGCGACCTCCATTGGTGTCTCAGCCATCCAACGTGAAAGGCGCTAATGAGCTAATATTATGCACGAGTCAAGCACAACCAAGAACGTGGGATTCGCATCCACGCATGCTTCAACCCAATCACCCTCACGCTTCCTTTCTATTTGGAACGTTGCCCACATGGAATCCGACTTCCCTTTTTTTAGTTTTGTTACGTTTATCTATTATTCTAACAAAGCAAATTTAACAGATATAAGCTCCATGAAAAAAGCAAAGAACTTTTTACTAGGAATTGAAGCTGTAACTTTTTACCGGCTCACCTATCTCAACTTGTAAGAATCCGACTTCCATTAAAGGATCGTAATTTTCATCTCAACTTCTTTTTTGGATAAACTCCACGTGACATTATTGAATATTGGTTTACATTTGTTAAGAAAACAAAATCAGGTTAAACGGTCGACCGGATGAGATTCGGTTGACCATCCCACAACTCCAGGCACTTTGGAGCTGCTAGGTTCGGACGACCGGATGAGATTCGGTCGACCATCCAGAAACTCTAGGAACTTCAGACTAGCTGGATTCGGTCAACCGATGTTGGACATTTGATCGATCGAAAATCACGAGAGTCTGTCGAAAAAGTAACGGTCCACCGATGGGTTGTCGGTCGACTGTGGAGCTGTTGGAGAATAAGTCAGTTCGTGGAAGCCGTCAACCGGGAGAACAATTCGGTCAACCGAATCGCAATGAGAATCAGTGCAGCGGTCAACCGGGAAGGATTAAGTCTACCAAATCGCAATAGGAATCGTTCATGTTAGTCAGAACGGTCGACCGAATGAGCAAGTTCGGTCGATCGTTGCCCACGATTTCTGCACGGTTTTGCTTGTTTCTAACTCGGTTTTTTAGTCTATAAAAGAGCTTGTTTCCTCTTGATTTTGAACACAAGATACATAATGTACAAGTGTATTATTTCTTTCATTATGAGTTGAGAGATTAAGGCTAGAGATAGATCTAGAGTGTTTTGGAGGACATATTGTATTCATATACTTGTAATCTCGGTTGTTTCTCTTGTTGGAGAAGCGGAAGAAAGAAAGAAAACCCGCAGGAGACCCCCAAGGACGTAGACACAGTGCCGAACCTTGTAAATCACATGTGTCGTGGTTGTTTCAGGTGTGCGTTTGTGATTGCTTGTCTATTTAATCTTATCTGTGTTTCTTGTTGCATTAAGATTGAGAGATGATCAGAAGTTAAGTTCCGCAATTAATATTCGTTTCCGTGGTGCGTTTAATCTGTATTCGTGTTAGTGCATTGTTAGATCTCTCTCCCAACATACATGAATGTGAGAGTTTGTGTTTAACTTCAATGAATTTAATTGAATCGTAAATGGGGTTGACCTATTTTGCAGGTTAAATAAAAAAGTGAAGTTCGAGTTTGACTTATGCAATCTACTCCAATTCTACCAAAAAAAAGTGCAAATCCAGCAATGTCAACAAAATAGTGAGAGAGGAGATAAAGTTCAGGCAAAGCTGTGATGGAGCGAAGACCAAAGTGCGGCAGCATTAGCTACAAGACAACGTTGACCTGCCAAACCACAAATGGATCTGAACAAAATATTCTTGACAAAGAATGCCACGTGGACGGACATACATGCTTCATGCCACAACCATGGACATCACTATCAAATCTATGCCCTTTCCAACATCCAAACCAACAATTATTGGCACAAAGACATTCCTTAATTCCATCATCACATGACAGTTGGTGCTTATAAAAGGAGATACACAACTGAAATCTACTTCTAAAACTCAACACAACACAACGCCTATTAAAAATTTGTATTAGTCTAGAGATGGCAGGAAAGGCGATGGGTTGGGAGTTGGTTAGGATTTTTCTTGGGCTAGTGTTTGCGGGATATATATTAGAATGGATCATTTACCCGCTCAAAATCTACAGAGAGAAGTGGTTGCTCACACTCCGGGCTCATACCACCACTACTTACTTTGGATCAGCTGGTAATTCGTTCTGGTGTTGTTTCTTTGGAAGTTATTTTACGTGGAAATGGAGATACAAATAACTAAAATACCATGCAAACCAATTTGACATTGTTAGGTTGGGATTTGGCAAACGATTACCAATAGTTGAAGGTTCTGAATTTATCAATATAACAGTGAGTATCCTGATTTTTGTTCATATAATATACCTAAAATACACGTAACTACAATGATTTTTTTTAATTAACTATGATATTTGCAATATGTTATTGGCATTTGCAACTTTATACGTAGAATCAAAGCACTATTAACAAAAATGTTAACCAATAAGAAATATATTAACCACTATCCAAACGTGACACCAATCATTAATGTTATTGCCAGAAAGCTTAAGTTTTGGATTAACACATGCATATAACATATATATTGATTCTTATTCCTCAGGTACTGTTATTTTGATGTACGTGTTCCCAATCCTCTTTATTGCTGTGATGGCTTGTGTTTTTCTCCACTTCCAACAAAAAAGAACAAATACATATGCAACCAAAGGGTAAATACTTAATAAATTATTATGCTGAAATGTTGAACCTGTAAGCTTTAATCGAATATGTACAATATATACATGTTGACATAACAAGGATTTCTACATGCCCATGCAGTTCAGAGAAGGAGAAGAAGAAGAAGGGCAACAATAGGCTTATGGCCTTCTTGAAGAGGCCAGCATTGGTGAGGGGTCCCATGGGGGTGGTGACCACTACTGAGTTGGTTTTCTTTGCTATGTTCCTCACACTCCTCATTTTTATCTTCACTACTATGCTTCAAGTGAACTTCTCAACAATCACCAAAGAAAAAGCAATGGAAGAGGGAGAAAAAGTGTAAGTCATAATATTCAACCGATGGTTTTTATCGAAAGCATGTAGACATAATTTATGAAGGCAAACAACCATTTTCAAATGTAATCAAGTACATATATTCGTAATATTACTCATCATTCACTTTTACCAAAAAAATCAATTGTACCTTACTATCAAAGGCTTATGTTTGTTTTTGTCTAAAGTGATTCAAAAATTGAATTTACAGGCTAATATTTTTGGGCTGTAATATATGAGTAGGAGATGAGTGACAAATTAAGCTCATAATATAAGTCAAGCTAGATTTCTATGATATTATGAAATATTGGAAGAAAATTATGATATGTTAAATTAGGATTTTTGCATTCGCACTCTCCATTTTAGTCATATTTAATGGAATACCCTTCAAGGTAAAGTATTGTCATGTGTGCCCTCAAATTACATGACAACATTTTATGGCAGGTGGGAGCTCAAATTGGAATCGGCAGGCCTTAGGTTGGCTTTGCTTGGCAACATAGCCTTTTGCTTCTTGTTCATACCTGTGGCCAGAGGATCGTCCATTCTAGGACTGGTTGGACTCACATCTGAGTCTTGCATAAAATACCATGTTTGGATAGGCCACATCGTCATGGTTCTCTTCACTGCTCACGGCGTCTGCTATGCCACCTACTGGGGTGTCGTTGGCCACCTCTCCGAGGTACTTAGCCACTTAACAACAATACATTAAGTTTCATCTATATATAGTTGAGGGTACTAATTAATTGATGAGTTTGATTATTTGATTATCATAACGATTTTTGCCATGACTATGTAGATGTTGAAATGGGACAAGATAGGAGAATCTAATGTGGCAGGCGAGTTGGCTTTGTTATCAGGACTAGGATTGTGGGCGACAACCTTTCCAAGTATTAGGAGGAAGTCATTTGAGCTCTTTTACTACACTCATCACCTCTATATCGGCTTCCTCTTCTTCTTCCTCCTGCATGTTGGTTTCTCTTTCTTCCAGTACGCCCTTCCCGGGATCTACCTCTTTCTCATCGATCGCTACCTTCGCTTCCTCCAGTCCAAGACCAAAGTTCGTGTAGTCGCAGCTCGCCTCCTTCCCGGGGATAGCACAGAGCTCACTTTCTCCAAGAACCCCAGTATGTGTCATATGCATGAAATTAATTAAAACTTCAAAGGTTGTAAACATAATACAAGAAACGTCTAGGATGTTTGGAAAGTATTTAATCTTACAAAGAAAAATGAAGAGTAGACATGTAAAAAACTTTGCTAAATGGGCTATTGTTCTTCTTACAGGGTTTAGTTATGGTCCAACGAGCATCATGTTCATCAATGTCCCAAGTATATCCAAGTTACAATGGCATCCATACACTGTGACTTCCAGTAGCAGACTAGAACCAGAGAAGATGAGTGTTTTGATAAAGAAAGAAGGGACTTGGACTCAGAAGCTTAACCAACTCCTCTCATCCACTCCTCACCCCGAACGACTCGAAGTCGCCGTGGAAGGACCTTACGGCCCAACCACCAACCATTTCCTAAGGTATATATACAACTTCCCGATCTTGTTTACATCCCAGTTCAGTTAAATATTATACTTTAAACAATGATCAAAATTCATGGCATTACTGGCATTACTACAAACTATTGTTAGTAGTAATGACTAATGAATAGTAACTTTATCAATATAAACCGGCTTTTCCTTGCAGCTACGATTCTTTGGTTTTAATAAGCGGGGGAAGTGGAATAGCACCTTACATCTCCATAATCCGGGAACTCCTCAGCCTTGCTGTCGACGACATCACAACTCCGTCCATCCACCTCATCTGTGCTTTCCGCACCGCCGATGACCTCACCATGCTCGACTGCCTCCTTCCCGTCTCCGGCCTCAACGCCTCCGACCTCTCTCGCCTCAACCTCTGCATTGACGCTTACGTCACACGACAGAACCAACACGAGGCGGCGCCATCGGGACAAAAACACACCCGCACTATCTGGTTCAAACCTGCTGTCTCCGACCAGCCCATCTCAGCCATTCTTGGGAAGAACTCGTGGCTTTGGCTGGCAGTGGTGATCTCCAGCTCTTTCGTGGGGTACCTTGTGTTGTTCGGGCTGGTTTACCGGTACCACATCTACCCCATTGATTTGAACACAAGGAAAATTTACTCCTACCCCGTGATGGCGTTGCTTGGCTTGTTGTTCATATGTGTGTCAATTGCTGGGGCGGCCGGGGTCGCCGTTGTGTGGAACCGGAAGCAGTCCTCCATGGAGACCAAACAGGTATTGGCATTTTCTTCTTCTTGATATATAATACTTACATTTTTTTTATAGTTTTTCTCCACTTCATTGTAACTTACAAATAGTCAAAATACATTGGAAAATGACGTACCATGGATATTTTGAAATCAACATTATACAAGTCAAAGAGCGTATAACTAATTTGTTTGTTTTAACAAGCAGGTATGGCAATTTTGTTTTCGGCTTGATAATACTTGCATTTTTTTATTATAATTTTTCTCCGCTTCGTTATAACTTATAAAAGGTTAAAACCTAGTACCATGAATATTTTGAAATCAAAATCTACTAACTAAGTTAGCACCACGTTATGAAAATATACAAGTCAAAGAGCGTATAACTAATTTGTTTCCAATGACAGGTGTTGAATGTTGATGCACCAACACCAACCATCTCCCCTGGTTCGTGGTTCTACAATGCCGATCGGGAGCTGGAGAGCCTCCCAAGTGAGTCGCTCGCAGGAACCACCAAGGTCCAATTTGGGACCCGACCTGATCTTAAGAGTAAACATCTTTCCTCTAAATCTTATTGTAACTTAATATATAATTAAATATCACTCTTGCATTAATGAAATTGATGGAAATTCTATATATCTACAGAGATGTTATTGCAATATGGAGATGGACCAGATGTTGGCGTGTACGTTAGCGGGCCCTCAGCAATGCGTCGGGAAGTGGCGGCGATATGCGCATCGGGATTCGCCACGAACCTGCACTACGAGTCCCTCAGCTTCAGTTGGTGATCGTCGATCGGCAGCTTAATCACACAAATTATGGCATATATATATATATACACCAAAGAAAACATACCAAATTACCAATATATACGTAATGTTTGCCAATTATATATATAGAATGCGTAAGATGTTACTGGGACTATGTTCAAATGTCGGTTGTGTTGCGTTAATGCTTGTGAGAGGATATGATGTGGTCATTATGTATGTGCTACAGAAATTTGAGGTCGATGAATTTTAAATTTCTATAAAAAAATCTAATTACATTGTCCTTATTACTTTCCAATTTTCTCTTCAAATTAAACTTGTGCTTAACAATCAACGTAAATTTCTTTGCAAAAGAAGGTATTGATGCTCCCAAATACGACGGGACCATCCTTATCGCATTGCCTATCCACTTTATGTTGAAGGTCAATCACATATAAAAAAAATGAAAATAAAAACATTACATGGGAAGCCAATGGAGACTCCCTTAATTATAGTATCATTTTAAACATATATGGTCTTCGAAATCACGTATAATGTTTACAGAAGATTCCATGTTATGTAAATTCTTCTGAAGATCTTAAGTTAATTAAAAAAACGTAGCTAAGCTGCTCTAATTATGACAACAATTGCAAATCTCTAGATAAAATTAAATGAAAGGGACATATATATCTTTGCTTTCGTAGGGAACGTCGGTGTTATTCCTCATTTATGAAGAAAATCGAAAAGGTTTCGTTAACGTTTTGATGTGATGCATGTATCGAACTGTTGAGCAAATATTTAAACACTGCTAAACATATATAAGATGTGTGCAATTAATTAATTCGAGAGAAAACATTGGTATATGGATGTGGCCAACAATAATTTCATGAATTTTGGACAAGAATAAAGCGGTTTTGAGAGGGGCTGAAGAGGCCACCAAATTAGCGATGAAGCTAATTTTGTCGAACTTTGGAACTCTCTTACTCTCAAATGGCTTAGAGGACAACTCTCAAGTTTTGAGGGGTGTTTAAGGTGTAAAATAAATGAAGAATGATGTTACTGTGGGATGGAGGGGGTGCTTATATAAGATCTGAAGTGGCTTTTAATTTGTTGAATGGTAGGTGATATTGAGGGTACTTGAGTCATTTCTAGGGATGGAGGAGATATTTGTTGGGGAGGAAGTCTAACATTCCAGAAAAGCAATAGAAATTTAAACCTTTTAAAAGGTATAAACAAAAGATATGGACAACAGAACACTGAGAACACTACTAAATATATACATAAGGTACATCGTATACAAGAGTTGTCAAACGTATGATTACATCAAATACATGTAATCATAATCACTACAAGAAGACTGGAGGATCCGGTTCCAAAATGTGCTCGTCCTCAGTCACCACCCAACCAGAACCTACGACGGTTCTGAAAAGCAACATAACAACGATGCCCGAGTTTTCACAAAGAAAACCCAGTATACCAAGTTCATCAACATGCTTACTACGTACAATGAATGATCCTATCATACTAGTATACATGATATATCACAGACAATAACATAAAGGCGGACCTCCCGCTCCCTAGAGCCGGGTACCATGCAAATCAAACATCGGGATCTACCATCCCAAAATTCTAGTACAACGGTCTCAATGCATATGTAATGTCATGGAAACATAATATAAATCCATGCGCCAACGCGTTCATAAACAGTTACACAAACAATACAGTCCTGTGCACAAACGATCGACCAAAAATGGCAAGCAGCCGACCGGACGGTCGATAAAACTGGTAATTAGTTCAACCGGACTCCATCGGTCGAACCAAACACCAAAAGATCGGTCGAACCAAGATTACAGGTGGCTGACAGTTTAAATGATTTATGCCCGGTTCCAACCAATAAAACGACCTAGGTTCAACAAAAGGCCATAGGCGGTCGACCGTTTGGAAGGTCTACGCCACGCAAAATATAAATCATTCATCCCAATTGGTCGAACGACAAAGGAGACTCGGTCGACCGAGAAATCACATGGACTTCCTACGTTTTCTCTAAGTCATTCTGGTCGAACCAAATACCACCAGTCAAACAGTATTTTAAGTTCACTTAAGTCATCAGTCGAACTGATCCTAAGTCATCGGTCGAACTGATCCTGAAGACGGTCGACCGTTTAGAGGGTCTAGGCCTTAACCGACTTATTACGGTACAATCAGTCAAACTGGTCTCTTGGGCGGTCGACCGTTTAGATGGTCTATGCCCCCAACCGACTTACCAACAATGCATCTGGTCGAACGACATAGGGGACCCGGTCGACCGAAAAATCATAGTCTTCCTAAAATACTTAACCGGTCGACCGCCCGAAGGCATCATTCGACCAGTGCAAGGCAGATTCTTAAATTCACACTACGATCGGTCAACCGAAGCACACGTCAGTCGACCGTCACAGTTTAGCAAACTGCTGCACAATTACACCAACAAGACCTTCGGCCACCGTCTGACCAATACTACTACTCACACACCTCGGGTGAGTCTTAAATTGAACTTGTCATACCTTGAAAGCTTGAAAAAGCTTCTGAAGATCAACGACGATCACCTCCACCAAACAGAGCGTTTCTCCAACGAACTTCTTCTCACAAACCCCAACCAAACACCTCCGACCACACTTTACTGGAACTCTTCCTCTCGCCAAACACCACTCGTCGGAGCCTTCAGAGGTTAGAGAGAGAGAGAGAGAGAGAGAGAGAGTTGAGACGAGGGAAAAGAAAAGAGAAGAAGAGATTGTTTGCTCTTAAACCCAACTACCTCCCCCCTCACCCACTCCCTAGCCGCCACCTCACCTCAACCCTCACCTCAACCAACAAAATATCTCCTCAATTAGGGATTAGATCCTTAAACCCAACCTTAGTTAATAAGGATTAGGTTCTCACAGGAAGTTTTCTAGGATACCTTGGTGTGGAAGATTTTGGGTTTGAATAAAAAATTGTGGGGGCAAGTGTGAAAAGGATTTGAGTTGCGTTTCAGAGGTTTAAATGTGTTTTTTAGAGTTTTAATTGTTTAAGTGTGTTTGGTGTTGGCTTGTTAATTTGATTATGGTTCCAGGAGTAGGTGAGGATATATGTTTTAGGTTTTGATTGGTCGTTTTAGGTTTTGGTTTGCTTTATATTCTTAAATTAAGATTAAAGGTGCTTAATATTTTTTTATGTTTTATGGTGTTACATGTTGTTTCGTAGATGGATTGCGCCCGACCGACTAATTTTGGTGGATTAATTATTTTATGTGGTGAGCTAGAGTTGAGATTGTTTAATTATGGTTTTAGGTGTTTTTGGTGGTTTAGTATATTTTTTTGGTGAGATTGTTTAAGTATGTTGTTTCGGTTTGATTAAGACTTTGGGTGATTTCGGTCGAACGAGTCCTCTTTGCCAGTCGACCGGAAGCACTGTCGTAAGTCGGTTGGGGGCGTTGACTATCCAAACGGTCGACCGCTTGTTTGACTCGTCTGACCGATTACTTAACTTAACTTAAAGGTTGTTCGACCGTTGTTGTTTCGGTCGACCGATGTAATTTGGCTTGATCTTGTATGTTTACTGGTCGTGTTCGGTCGACCGTTGGTCTTACTTTAGTTCGACCGATTGTGCTTGTTTGAGCAAGAAGATGATTTTACTGGTGGTTTTCGGTCGAACGTGTCACCTTTGTCGTTTGACCGGTTGGTGGGTTTTTTGGTTGGGCTAGTCCTCTAGAGGGGAATTCGGTCGACCGGAGTGAAGGTTTTGTCCGACCGACTGTGGCCAGTTGTGCATCGGTTGTATGAGCTATTGGGGTGTTGAGTTTTGTGTTGATCTGCCTTGAGGACAACGGGTCCCTGACCTTTTTTGGGCGATGGTACGGACATTCCGGCATGAGAGAGATCATGGTTGTGGCTCTGAGGAGCGAGTGTCTTTTGTGCATGTGTGTTTTGTGTGGTCGATGGTATTCCAGTGGTGCCTTGTGTGCATGTGTGATTGTGGGGTTGCGGTGAGAGGACTCTTGAGACCCATGACAGATGGTTTTCCGACAGTGCCTTGTGTGCACGTGCGATTGTGGGGTTGGGGTGAGAGGACCATTGAGACCCGTGGCCGATGGTTTTCCGGTGGTGCCTTGTGTGCACGTGTGTTTGGGGTCGACTGTGGTTGGGAGAGAGACCCCGAGAACCCAGTTGGACGGTGGTTGTTGTGATATATTGCATTTATCATATCATGTCATACATTTGTTATTCATGTTTTAGGAGTTTGGCATACGAGATTTTCTTATGGGAAACTCAGACATAGTTTATGGTTGCATTTTAGGTCGTAAGCGTCTATAGGAGGTGGTGACTGAGGGCGAGAGCACTTGGACCAGATCTTGCTGTCTTCTGTAGTTTTGAGGTTGATGATTACACTCGTATATATTGTATATCTTTTGTGGTTGTAATCATCTTTTGACTCATGTATTATATGATGTACTACTTTATATTATATATGTGGTTTTGGTAACGTCCCCGGTGTTTGATTCTTATATATCTTTTAAAAGTTTAAATTTTCCGTTGTTTTAGGACGATACAAATCCACTTAATCCATTTGAACTAAGAACCAAGTGCATGTTCTCAAACATACTACGTGGAAGGCTCTCTCTTTTGCCTTCATAATGCATTTTTCTATTAGAACTAAAGAAAATTAATTTGTTTGGTTATTATAGTTACTCGTCTAATTGGTTCCAAAAAGAAGCAAATTGTTGACCTTCTTTGTCTTAAAAAAATCGTATTTATTGTTTAGCATATATAATATTAATGTACTTTTCTAGGATAACCGTCAATTGGATTGTATATAATTAAAATCCATTAAGTTTTCGCTCTTATGCGAGCTACCAACATGTATCATGCCTGTCTTCAATTCCAACAAATTTGCATTCCAAAGGTTCACACCACGTCTTCCTTGAGTATCCTCTTAGTGGATGCTTGAGTAAACTAAACTCCCTACCGTCTAAAAATAAATGCAATAAGCTACTAAAAAGGGAACAAAGTAACAAAAACAAAGCAAAAGAACCAATTGGGGGGCTTGTTTTGTTAGAAGATTTCTTGTTTTGAAATAATCGAGATTAGAGATTGAGTCCCAACAATCTTATAATTCGTACGTTTAGATGTTTGAGATATAAATGGAATAAGTAGCTGAGTAGATATATAATAAATAAAAAACAAAGAAACTAAGAAAGTAGAAGCATATATAGGCAATTCTCTGATGGAGGCATGGAGTCATGGAGCAAAATCAAAGTGCAGCAGCATTAGTTAAATGCATATGTTGACATTCACAACCCTCAGGTGGATTCTTAACAAAATCTCGACAAGGAATGCCACATGGACGGACATGCTTCATGCCACCATCCCTTTTCAACCTCCGTACCAAATAATTATTGGCACACAAACATAATTAGTGCACTGCCTATAAAAAGGAGACGTACACAATTAACTGGGATCTCAATATTCCACAACTCATCAACACAACGTACATCTCCTAATTAACATTTTTGTTGGTCAATAAAGCAGTGATCAGAATTCGTTGGTGGCCATGGAGATGGGAAAGAAGGTGATGGGATGGAAGTTGGTTAGAATTTTTCTTGGGCTTGTGTTTGCCGGATATATAATACACTGGATGATGTACCCAATCAAAATATACAGGGAGAAGTGGCTGCTCACACTCAGGGCCCATACCGCCTCTACTTATCTTGGAGCAGTTGGTAAGTTTTTCCCCCTTCCTAGAATGATGATGTATGATTAAAGGAGAAAGCTTGAAGTGGTAAATTTTAACCCAAAAAAGAATATCAACTGAGTACTTAGCTTGCTTGGGTTATTGGCTTATTGCCTACATCAGTTGCATGCATGTACAGAAGTATAATTAAGATTTTTATCCCGTTGTTGTTTCTCTTGGGTTACACTCATTAATCCAAGTGCACCATACCAGTTAACTAAGATTAGAAGTGCACCTCACGAATAAATACTTTCACACGTGTAAAGATCCAATGTCGTTCATTTGCAAGTGCACCCAAGCAAAAATTACTCACGCAACATGTACGTATGTCCTCGCAAACACGTACCTACAGGGAGAACATAAAAAAAACCATTGAGTTTGCAAGAGTAATGCAACTCTACATAGCTTTTTAGAGTGGTATTAGCAAAAGTGTGAAGTACAATATATTCGTACGCCGAATTGTTGTTTCATCTCGATTGGCTTAAGTTTTTGACCACTACCACAAATTAACATTTATGTGTGGCGACTCAGGTACTATTATTTTACCGTACACATTCCCAATTCTCTTCATAGCAGTGGTGTCTTGTGTTTTCCTCCACTTCCAGCAAAAGAGAACCCACACATACACAACCAAAGGGTAAGCACAAATACTGAACAGACATGCATGTCCTATATGTATACATGTTGCTCTACCTTATAAGTAACAAATGTATATATATGCTCCAAATTAAAATTTCAGGGATGGGAAGGAGAAGAAGGGCAATAATAGGCTTCTGGCCTTCTTGAAGAGGCCAGCGATGGTGAGAGGTCCCATGGGAGTGGTGACCACAACCGAGTTGGTGTTCTTTGCCATGTTCCTCGCACTCCTCATTTTTATCTTCACCACTATGCTTCAGGTGGGGCTCCCGCCAATAACCGAGGAAACAGCTATGGCACAGGGAGAAAAATTGTAGGCCACCATTATTTTTTTAAAGCATTCGGGTTTTTTCAATTAAATACTAACATGCACATGTTAGGATTTATCAAAACGAATCTAAAATTAAGAATCTACCGACCGAAATAAGTCATTATCAACGATTAATACTTTTTATTATAGGAGAATACCTACACATTGTCAAACCAAAACAATCATTATAAACATAGCATTGTACATATGGTATAGTAAATATATTTCGTAGAAAATAAGCTGTGTTTAAATTTTTTGGATAATTGGTAGAGTTAATTTTAATTAGACTAACTACGTAAGCACATCGCACCGACTATGAGTTATTAATGGATATCTGCTTCTTCTTTTTTCGTAATCCTATATGTCTACGTTAAAGAAAACTGAACATCTGTGATATTGTAGTACAATTTGCAAAATTAATTAATCAAAAACTTCAGTATCGATCATTCACACTCTAACTGAAATTTGATTTTATGAAAGGTGGGAGGCCAAACTACACATGGCAGGTCTTAGGGTGGCTTTGCTTGCAAACATAGCCTTTTGCTTCTTGTTCATTCCTGTGGTGAGAGGATCGTCCATTCTGGGACTAGTTGGACTCACCTCAGAGTCTTGCATCAAATATCATGTATGGGTTGGTCACATCGTCATGGTTCTCTTCACCACTCATGGTATCTGTTATATCGTCTATTGGGCAGCCACGGGCCAAATATCTGAGGTAATATATAAGACACAATTGAGGATGCAATTTTAATTTTAAGTTTGTTGCATTGTAAATAGCATAAAGTTTTCGATTTTGAACAATATACGAGACTACTGGTTTTCAATGCAGATGTTGAAGTGGGCAAACATTGGACCAGCTAATGTGGCAGGCGAGTTGGCTCTCTTATCTGGATTAGGATTGTGGGCAACAACCTTCCCAAGTATTAGGAGGAAGTCATTTGAACTATTCTACTACACTCATCACCTTTACATCACTTTCCTCTTCTTCTTCCTTCTCCATGTTGGCTTCACTTTCTTCCAGTATGCCCTTCCAGGGATTTACCTCTTCCTCCTCGACCGCTACCTTCGCTTCCTCCAGTCTAGAACCAAAGTCCGTGTCGTCGCAGCACGTCTACTTCCTGGGGAAAGCACCGAGCTCACCTTCTCCAAGAACCCTGGTACGTATGTAACGTATCATGAAGTTTACATGGTCGATATTTTAAATTCTGAAGGATGTTAACATAAATAAGGAAAATCATAAGGATGCATGCTAAAGAAAAGTTTCTGCATTGTTGGGCTTTTTGGATAAGATGTTAAATGGGCTATTGACTATTGTTCTTACAGGGTTTAGTTATGGTCCAACGAGCATCATGTTCATCAATGTCCCAAGTATATCCAAGTTACAATGGCATCCATACACTGTGACTTCCAGTAGCAGACTAGAACCAGAGAAGATGAGTATTTTGATAAAGAAAGAAGGGACTTGGACTCAGAAGCTTAATCAACTCCTCTCATCCACTCCTCACCCGGAACGATTCGAAGTCGCCGTAGAAGGGCCTTACGGCCCAACCACCAACCATTTCCTAAGGTATCTAAGTATAATATATATATATATATATATATATATATATATATATATATATATATCACTTCCCGATCTTGTTAATTTACATCTCATATTAGATATATATAGATCAGCGACATGAGTTCAAATAAATATTATAATGATCAGTGATCAAATTCATGACACTACTACGTACGAATTACGATTAGCAGCTTAATTTATCGATATATAAACCGGCATTTCCTCGCAGCTACGATCGTTTAGTGTTAATTAGCGGGGGGAGTGGAATAGCACCCTACATCTCCATAATCCGGGAACTCCTCAGCCTCGCTGCTGCCGGCATCACAACTCCGTCCATCCACCTCATCAGTGCTTTCAGCACCGCCGATCACCTCACCAT
Organism: Triglochin maritima; assembly: GCA_963682175.1. NCBI lineage: Eukaryota > Viridiplantae > Streptophyta > Magnoliopsida > Alismatales > Juncaginaceae > Triglochin > Triglochin maritima. The sequence goes on from OY821775.1 coordinate 7,161,934, forward strand.
GCTCGACTGCCTCCTTCCCGTCTCCGGCCTCAACGCCTCCGACCTCTCTCGCCTCAACCTCCGCATTGACGCTTACGTCACACGACAGAACCAACACGAGGCGGCGCCATCGGGACAAAAACACACCCGCACTATCTGGTTCAAACCTGCGGTCTCCGACCAGCCCGTCTCAGCCATTCTTGGGAAGAACGCGTGGCTGTGGCTGGCGGTGGTGATCTCCAGCTCTTTCTTGGGGTACCTTGTGTTGTTCGGGCTGGTTTACCGTTACCACATCTACCCCATTGATCTGAACACAAGGAGGATTTACTCTTACCCTGCAATGTCATTGATCGGGTTGTTGTTTATTTGTGTTTCCATTGCTGGGGCAGCGGGTGCTGCCGTTGTGTGGAACCGGAAGCAGTCCTCCATGGAGACCAAACAGGTAATGTAGTTGAGGTTTCGGTTAGACTTAATTTCTTCTATAAAAAATGTCAAAAATATATACAACTTGCTTCTTTGGAAAGTGATTAATCACGAATATTCCAAAATCAATATTTACCGATTGAGTTGGCCGGCTCCTATTGGTAGTAAACTTACAAGACAAATAGGTGTTTAATTGGTTAATTTGTTTCCAATTGCAGGTGTTGAATGTTGATGCGCCAACACCAACCATCTCTCCTGGCTCGTGGTTCTACAATGCCGACCGAGAGCTCGAGAGCCTTCCAAGTGAGTCTCTCGCAGGAGCTACCAAGGTCCATTTCGGGACGCGCCCTGACCTCAAGAGTATAAACGTTTTCTCTTAAATCTAATTATGTCTGATATTTAGATATGACACTTCCATTAATAAAATTGATACAAATTCCTTATGTAGAGATGCTATTACAATATTGCGATGGACCAGATGCTGGCGTGTACGTTAGCGGTCCCTCGACAATGCGCCGGGAAGTGGCGGCAATATGTGCATCGGGACTGGCCACGAACCTACACTTCGAATCCCTCAGTTTCAGTTGGTGATCATACAGCTCAATGACACAAATTATTAGTTGCACGCCAAAGAAAATTTACCAATTTACGTGATGTTCAACAAGGTGTAAGATCTTTGGTGGGATTTTATTCGGATGTCTGTTGTGTTGTGATCTAAAAGTTTGTCAGAGGTCATGCATGGTGTGAGATTTTTTTAATTGTGGCCGTCATGTGCTAAAAGAATTATTGTATCTGCTAAATTATTGAATCCTTTACTTTTATAGATGATATCGAAGAAAATGGGCTTTGCTTCAAATTACGATTTACACTTTTCTTTTGCCACACAGTAATCTTCTGGGTTTTAGTAGTCACACTTTCAAATAACTGCACTCACACTGTCGGCGTCTGGGTACTTATCGAAATCCATATTTCCTCTCATCTACGTCATTACAAACCAACTTTCAAAATTTTCCTTAATCGCACCCAAAAAGAATTCAAGCACCCTACATTCTCTCACATCCACGTTATTTGTGATCAATTTTAGACAAAACACAAAAAATATTAAATTTTAAAAAATAATATAAACAAATAATCATAAAAACATAATTTAAAAAATGATTTAAAATAATTATTAACATATTTAAATATTTTAAAAAAATTATCAACCAACCAGGAGGCCACATGCCCTCCACCCACCCAGAATTTCCACCCGGACAGGTGGAAAATCTGCCTTTCGGCCTACGTGACCGGGCGGTGTACAGTACCGCCCGAACGCACAGTACTCGTTAAGGGTCCTCTCAGGCTCAACACATATAATGAAAATACTTTGACAAGAAAAATATTTAGACTCTAATAAACTCCGTTTTAAAAATTGAACCCACACTCGGACCGTTAATCGAAACTAGACCCATCGGTGGAAAAAACCAAACCTGAAACGGTGCAAACTAAAACAAACTGAAAAAACTGGTTAGTTTTTTTCTCGGTGGTCCGCGTGGTCGGACCGGATTCGACTGGTTTTTCGTTTATCAAACAAAAATTAAAAAAAATCATGAATTTTCAATTTTTCACTCCAAAGTCCATGGACGGGTTTCCACTTTCTAAACCCCCACTCCAGTCCACCCGCTTCCCAACTCCACCGCCGCCTCCCACCTCCCGACGCCACCAAGTCCACCTCCGTCTCCACCCCCTGACTGATGCAAGAGGAATGGTTGATTGGGAATGTGTCCAACAGAGAGAAGTGTCCAGCATGTTTAGGTAGTTGGTGAGCATCCATGCACGTACCTAGTAATGTATCTAGTTGTCTTGGATAATGAATCTTTAGAGCACAAATAACAGCGCCCGGGCTACCCCGAGCGCCCTGCACTCTCTCTCTGCCACGTCAGCTCACCCAACCTACCCAAAAACCCTCTTACCCATGCCCGGGCTACCCTCACCCACCCTACACTCTCTTTCATTCACATCATTTCTTAATTAAACAAATTTAATTCTCACACAACATTTAACAAATTACATTTTATAAATCTAATTCTAATTCACGATATAATTATTATTACTATTAATTAATTAACAATAATTATTCATTATTAATATTAATCACTATTAAACCACCATTCCCACATAATCAACCACCATTCATTATTAATTAATTAACTTAATATGCACCACCATTCCCACGTAATCAACCGCAATTCCAAATGTTTGGCCGACACATGTCTCAACAAAGTAGTCAGAGTATGGCGGACACTGAAGAAGAGGGTCACGACGACGATGAGTCCCCACCACGACACACCGCCACACCACCATCCCCACCTCCACAGCGCTGTCACCGCAAGCAAGTCCAAACTGCCAAAGTCAATCCAAAGATGTGGACCACATCTGAGGACGAGAGACTTGTCTCTGCATATATGGGAAAAAAATTAACTTGATTTTTTTAAAATTTTTTACTATTAAACCACCTTGACAGTTCGTTCGGGGGTCTCACTCCCCGGTGAGCGAGCGGCATTCCACCTCGCCGGTGAGGTGGCGGGGGTGGCAAGGGGACAACTCCCCCTGGAATTTTTTTGGATCTTAAAATTGTTAATTGGGAAAATTTTGAAACTTCATCACTTGTAAAAAATTATTACCCCATTTTAATAACAAATACCCAATCCATTAATAACAAAACATCCAATAAATAATTTAAAATTAAAAAAATTAACGAATGGGAGGGGGACACGTGTCCCCCACCCGAGGGCGCCCCGGGCGTCTGCCCGGGACGCCCAACGCCCGGGCAAGCGCCCGGGTGGGCGTCCCGGGCGGGCACCCGTGGGTCGCCTGCCCCGTTAACGGGGGTGCGCCCGGGCGGGGCACCCCCGTTAAGGGTGCCCTTAGTCTACAACATGTTAGCCTTAGTATTGATTAGATGGAAGAATGTAATAGGGTATGAAAGAATGTAATAGAGATCTTTAGAGGTGTCCAACATGAGTAGTTAGTTGTCCTTGGCTACGGTAGAATAGTATGACTTAGTTGACTTTAGACAAAGGTATTAGCTTTAGTTGTGTAATAGGTAATGTGGTTGCATGTAAGAGCATCATTAACAGCGCCCGGACAGTTCCCGGGCGCCCTGGTTTCTCTCTCCGCCACGTCATCTTCTCTTTTCGCCATGTCAACTCAAACCAACCCCCTAAAATTTTCTTAACCACACCCAAAAACACCTCAAGTGCCCTACATTATCTCTCCTACACGTCATTTCGGAATCAATTCTAGGCAAAACACGAAAAATTATCAAAAAATTCTAGAAAATATAAACAAATAAAAAACTTATTTTCATAAAACAAAATTTGAAAAAAAACGATTTTAAATTATTTTTAAAACATTTTTTAAAACAAAATCACAAAACAAACAAAAAAACTGCACCAATGGGAGGGGGTCACTCAATAGAGTGAAATGAAAATTTATATAAGTAGAAAGTGTAAAAGGGTAAAATGATAATTTGTACGGACGATTTAAGTAGTAATTTCCGGCGATGAATGAAAGAATTATTATATTCCTTGAATTATTAAATCCTTTGCTTTTATAGATGATATTGAAGAAAATGGACATCTAGTGGGCTTTGCTTCAAATTACGATTTCCACTTTTCTTTTGCTCCACAATAATCTTCTCGGTTTTGGTAGTCACACTTTCAAATTACTGCACTTAGACTCAGCACATATAATGAACATACTTTGACAAGAAAAATATTATATATACAACTACAACTCTGTTTTAAAAATCAAACCGAATCGGCACTCAGACCATGAATCAGAATCAGGCTGGTCGATCGGTGGAAAAAGCCAAACCTCCACTTGAACCGGTGCAAACCAAAACAAAAAAAAAAAAACCGGTCAATTTTTTCCCGTGGTCGGACCGGATTTGACCGGTTTTTTCTAGCCTAATATTGATCGGTAATAAATCCAAACGTGAAGAAATAAAGCACAACATACAATAATTCTCTTTACTTTAAATTTCCAAAAAATAATTCTATTTACTTTTACAAGTGGAACCTATGACCTATCAGACAAGGACACCACTAAATAATGCATGTCAACCCACCACTATACTCGCAATTGCCACCACATAAAGCATGCCTCAGAGATTCCAGTGGAGTTGGAGTGCACATTTGATATCTAGCCTTCTAAATGAATGTTTTAAAGAAGAAATTACTTTAATTTATAATCTATTCCTTAATAACCTGAATGTCGCCAATGCTTCCCATTGGTCTCTTCCTCTCAGGTCCACTAGAAAATTAATCAAATTCGAATTTTCCACAATTCACATACAAACAATTCCGAATCTTTTGACAAGATATTTGTTTTGCGAACTCAAAAACAAAGACTAGATGGATCACGTGAAACTAAATAACAAAAAGTGACGCAGGACTTGAGTACTATCCTAATTGACTAGAAACCAGAAATAAGAAAATCTGAAGATAATGCTAACAGAGGTTAATTTAATTTCAAAAACTATAAGGTGATGTTAGCAAATACCATGAGAGAAATTCCACCAGACAACCAGTCCACGGCCATTGTCAATGGAGTCTTCCCACCAAAAATAATTCCCACTAATAATTGTTCACATAACAAAGGAGACACCACTTCTTCACAATACACCTTCCCAATGGACCACCATCACCGTCGTCGTCGTCGTTGCGGCCGCCGGACAACAAACATCATCATACTCTTCTTCTCCATCTTTCCTTTCGCCGTCTCGCAATCCTTCACGCCCACAACTAACACCCTCCTCAATTGCGGCTCCGCCTCAGACACCATCCAAGATGGTCGGAATTTCATCTCCGACGATATCACCTCCGCTAAATTCACCTCCTCCGGCCCTTCCCACTCCGCCACCGATCCAAAACTCTCTACTACCTCAGGCTCAACTATATACCAAACCGCGAGAGTCTTTACGGCAGCCTATTCTTACGAATTCCACGTCAAAAACCCCGGAACTCACTTCCTCCGGCTCCACTTTGCTCCCTTCACCACCGCCGAAGGCCTCCACCTGTCCTCCGCCACCTTCCACGTCTCCGCTCTCGACACATTCTCCCTCCTGACCAAATTCTCCACCAACACAACTAACCCCATAGTCAAGGAGTACACTCTTTGGATTCCCTCTGGCGACCTCAAATTAATCTTCACCCCGATCGAATCCTCGTTCGCCTTCGTCAACACAATTGAGGTCTTCTCCACCCCAACCAACCTCATCCCCAACCACTTCTCCGCTTACATAACCCCCTCTGGCCTCAAGGACTTCCCGGTGCCACCGACGAAAACTGCCATGGAGACCATGATCCGCGTCAACATCGGTGGCGATCCAATTCTTGCTGCAAATGACACGTTGTGGCGAACGTGGACGTCCGACCAACGCTTCCTCTACTCCGACGCTTTGGCAGAGAGAGTCAACACAAGTCAACCAATCAAGTACCTTAACACAGCTTCGACGAGGGAGATTGCGCCTGCTCGAGTCTACTCCACAGCGGAACAGATGAAAGCCGGCGAAGAGAGCGATTTCAGGATCTTCAACATAACGTGGGTGTTTCCGGTTGTTTCCGGTCACGCCTACTTCGTCCGCCTCCACTTCTGTGACTTTGTGTCCAAAACCACTGACGAGCTCTACTTCAACGTGTATGTTAACAACATGACGGCAACTCAAGACGTCCACCCATCAGAGAAAACGGAACAAACGTTGGGCGTGCCATTTTATATGGACTATGAGGTCGACTCGGATGCGAGTGGGAATGTGAGGGTGAGCGTAGGACGATCCATGAAGAGCAGCGACTCGAATGCGAATGCGATTCTCAACGGAGTGGAGATCATGAGGATGAATAACTCCGATGGAAGCCTCGACGGTGAGTCAAATTTAGGTAAAAGTATCACAGGAGGCCACCGGAAGAGGTTTGTGTTGTTGGTATCTTCGATCTTTTCGGCTGTTGTGGTTGTTGTTTTGGTTATAATTTTGTTCCTCACGTGTAATAAAACTTATAAACGGATTAAAACTGAGACTATCAAGGGAAGTGGCGGGAGCAGAACTACTACGAATCTTTCCCTCCACATCTCCCTCGACGAGATAAAGCTCGCAACAAATGACTTCGATGAGAGCCTTGTCGTCGGGTCCGGTGGGTTCGGAAAGGTCTACAAGGGTAGGCTGAAAGATGGGACTTTGGTGGCTGTGAAGCGTGGACAGCCAAGATCAGGCCAAGGACACCCAGAGTTCGTAAACGAGGTATTGGTTCTCTCCCAAATCCTCCACCGGCACCTCGTTTCGTTTGTCGGGTATTGCAACGACGACGATCAAATGATACTAGTGTATGAGTACATGGACAAAGGGACTCTTAAGCAATACCTTCGCGGTGGCGAAGTGATCTTGTCATGGAAACAAAGGTTGAATATATGCATTGGCGCTGCAAGAGGGTTGCATTACCTCCACACCGGGTACTCGGTTGGCATAATTCACCGGGATGTGAAGTCATCGAATATTCTTCTGGATGGGGAGGAATTCTTTGCTAAGGTGTCAGATTTCGGGCTATCGAGAATGGGGCCCGACATGGGGAAGTCCCACGTGACCACGGTTGTTAAGGGGAGCTTTGGATACGTTGATCCAGAGTACTACAAAACACAGAAGCTGACAGTTAAATCCGATGTCTACTCATTTGGGGTTGTGTTGTTGGAAGTGTTGTGTTTTCGACCAGCAGTGGACACAACATTGTCGGGTGGGGAGATGAGCCTGGCGGAGTGGGCCTTGGGGAGATTGAAGAGAGGAAAGCTAGAGGAGATTATCGATCCAAGGCTCCAGGGGACAGTGAATGATGCATCAGTTAGGAAGTTTGCAGAGACAGCGGAGAAGTGCCTAGAGGAGAGCAGCAACGAGAGGCCGACTATGGGACAAGTGTTGTGGAATTTAGAGTATTGCTTGCAGTTACAGGAAAGAGAGCAGAGAATTGAGATAGAGGAGGATAGTATAGCTAGAGACCAATGGAGGACGGAGGCGGAGTACATGCCGACAGACATGGCTGGCGGTGAAACAGAGAGCAGGACTCTGCTTCCACCTAGTGTTGTGTTCTCTCAATTGATGACCAGTGAAGGGAGGTGATTCAACTCCAGTCCCTGGGTTTATTTGTTGTGTTCCATTTGGTGAATCATGGTTTGCTGCAGTGGAGTCCGATAAGAGAGGTAGCTTGCATTTCGTTTTTTTATGTGATGCTAATTAAAAAAGTTGCATGACAGAGTATTGTATTTTAAGACTTCAATAACTAATAAAATACGCTGAAGCATGCTTTCAAGAGAAACCATTTAGAAAGAGATCAGCTGGTAGCAATCCCTAATCATAACTTGGAAGGCAGAAAAGAAGAGATCTAGTAAAATAGAAATGATTACAAATAGACGGATATGTCTACTTCTTTGATTACTGTCTTGATTACAAATTTCAGTCATATTGCTTGTCGTCAAGCAAAGGAAACTTGACTCCAGAGACGTTTCCCCCATTTCGTTTTCTTATATCTATATACATCGGGCCAAATAAAGTAGACCCCTGAGAAAAGAAATAATGCACCAATCAGATTTTATTTATCATCATCAAGATGATTTTAATACTACAACAACAGAGCTTTGAATGGTAAAACTGGTTTTCAAAAACACATTCAACAATCTCCATTAACTTCAAAATTACGATCATGGGAAAGTAGGAAACACATTCTCGTAGATGTATTTTTACCATTTGAATTTATGATACAATTCGTCTGAAGGTGATTCATGACCATGAACCAATTTTTTTTTGCTGCGAATTCTTTTTAGATGCATCACTTCAATGACAACCTCAATGGTAAATTAGGTGAAAAAAGTACAAGTATATATTGTTCTTTCTTCTTACCATCACAAGCATGACTTGCTAAACACCAAGCACGGTTCTCAATTCCCAAACGAAGGTTCATAGAACAGCTTATAAACCTCGATAACCTCCAAACACCACATTGCCTCTCGATTAGGACATGCAGAAAGGTCAAGTAGCTTGTGAACCTGCATTTCAAGTTAGAAATTGTAAAAAACAAATATCAGAAAGAGATGATTATAACCTACAAATAACTTTTACGATATGCTCCTTCAACTGCTCTATTATAAATAAAATAAAGAAAGGGAAAAACCCTCAATATTCAATCAGTCATCAAAAAGATTTTTCATATATATGTTTCATACAAGTATTAATCTAATGGGAGATCTGAACGTTTTATTTTCATCAGAGAAGTGCTGTACATATCAAGAAGGCCTAAACTGATAGCAAATTGTCATGTTATACCAACATATAATCACTGAATTAAGTAACAAAATTTAACCAGAAAAATTGGAGTGATCTTCCCTTACCCTGTGGAGCAATAGTCTTCCTAAGATTTAATACATAACTAATGACAACCGTTTAATTAAACTAAATGCCTAAAACAGCAGAATGTCTGAAACTGAAGCTCTTCACAGGAATAACCTAGCATGTGTTTATTTGCATTTTGTCTCTTGAGATGAGATCACGAAGCCAATTCTGAATATATCAATTTTGGAGGAACTGTACAAGCTTGTTTTGGTGGGTTCATTTTTGACAAAACCACGTATTGCCTCGATAATCCCAATTTCCAATCAAATACCTTTCTCTTATTTTTCCAAACAAAGCACACCAATTATTTGAACTCTACATTCCTAGTCCTGTTAGAAAGTTGGACTTTCTGAAGTAGTTTGAGCTCAAACCCTGCACACCTTCATTGTGGTTTTTGATTACCTCTTTCAGATAGCACAGAATAAACCAACAAACAACAAAAACTTTGTTGACTTGGGTGTTGCCAAGTTGCAAACTGACACAATTTTTCTGCTACCCCATTCTTTGCTCCAGTGATTAATGAAATGATAGATATGTGCAAAATAAGCAGGTCTTGGACAAACAAGATAAGAGACGCTAATTGAACCAAACCTAGGTGTTTAACTAATCACAAGCTTGTAATGTGTTGAGTAGCGATAAACTTTTGGCCACATTTAGCTCATTTACCAAAAGAACTCATAGTGATGTCAAGTTGTCCACTTAAACACTTAAAAGCATATTGAGTTTGAAATATGAAAATAAGATCAAAACGATTGATCTAAACTCTACCTGTGTCTTCTTATAGATCAAATTGGATAAAATTTTCATGGATGGCACCGGATCTGATAAAACCCAGAAAGACGAGAGGAAAAACATTCTTTTTATCAAAGTTTGGACATAAACATAGCAAAGTCTTCCATTCCTTCTTTGACCAAAAGTAGAAAAACCTTTTTATCCGAGTGAAACAAAACTGTTCGTATGTGGGGGATTTCACATGTTGTGAACAAAGAGAATGAGTCTAATGAAGTAATGATGCAAGTATAGTGTTGCCATTTGAATGGAGTCGACATTATGCGAGTGTCCTAAGCTTGTCCACTGAATGAAGCCATAACTTCAGTCATATCTGATTCATTCACTAAACAAACCTTTAATGAGCCAAACATAATTATTCATTTCGGATCTTACTTAAAAACAAAATTAACAATCTAAATTCAAATTCAGCAATATCAGCTAAACAAGATTATGATAATAATAACTGAACTCCTTGAAAACTCATCCAACCAACCTAAACAGAAAAGAATCACAATTAATTAATACCTCAATAATCGAAACCTCATTTCCTCGAGGAACAAGCACTCCAACCGCCATCACATACATCCCTACACCATCAAACCACCACCAAATTACCAACTCCATTCAAAATCAAAACAAAATAAGTAAATAACCAAACCCTTTAGTAAAACTTACCAGCTCTCCAATCCTCATTCATAAAATCCCCATATCCAGAGAGTAAGAGCTCCACGGTGCCCGTTCCATCGTCGAGAAGTACACACTTCCCTTCTTCCTTATCTGGCCACACTGACACCAATACACCCTGAAACATATAAGCCAATGAAGTGCGCAAAACTATAATATTTGTACCTATACACTTTGATACTAGTGATATTACTTTGAGCAAAATTTTTAAGCCAATTGGAATTTGTAATTGTTCTTTCTTTCGTAGGGGAATTTTCCTTTGAACCACTTCAACATGAATTTCTGACAATGCAAGGACAAACTAAAGTTCAAACCCCAAGGTGTCTAAAATCTACAAGAACTAACCATCATAAATTTCTAGGATTGATCTTAGAACCACTTAGAATGTAAATCATGCTTGACCATCAAATCACGTTGTAGATGAGTTCAAAGGCAATTTCAAGTTTTCAAGTACAGAGAATGGGGTGACCCTTTGGAATTTTGTCTAATTAGCAAAGACCCTCCGGAATTTCAACCCCCTAAAGTTTTGGCCTCTTTAGTTTTCGACCCCCCCTGGTTTTATTTGAATACCAATAATTAGATGGTTAGATGAGATTTCACCCAATCAGTCTGTTAACAAAATTCACAAGAGAATTTGTTTATTAGTTTATAGACAAAATACGCAATCAAACATTTCAGTTCCCTAACCTGAATTCCACGCACCGCCCCTGAGCTCAGAACTATAATTGTTGTTACTTGTTACGATCATACGATGTAATAATCATATAACCATAATTCATTTATTGTACCTATAAAGGGTTGACAGTAGTATATGGAATCTACTCTAGGGTTAGGGTTTGGGGGAAAAGAAGACCTGGACCCAGACGCGCTGGAAGAGGATGGTCCCGTACATGGACTTGTGGTCTTCGGGATCGGATCCGGCGGCCGGCCGCGTTTCCTTCACCTGACAGCATAACAGCTTCAGCGCTCCCAGTTTGTAGTCCATTTTCGCCCGCTTTTTTGCTTTTGCCTTGGCGTTCCAAAACGAACATCGGCTCCCGCCCAAAGGTCCCAATTGCGTTTATGGGACTTTTGCGTTTACAGCCTTGTAGAATTTATATATAGGCGGAAAATGTGCATTCATCATGTGACCATTCTTACTTACTTCCAAGGAAATTCAACTTAATTTTAATTTGACAAAAAAAATTAAAAAAAACGAGACGTCTGATTAAGAAGTCTCGACCATGGTGGAGGCGTCTTAGCCAGACGCCTATACCATGGTCTAGACGTCTGACTAAGACGCTTGTACCATCGTGGAGGCGTCTGGCTAAGACGCATCAACCATGGTGGAGGCGTCTTAGACAGACGCCGCCACGATGGTACATGCGTCTTAGTCAGACGTCCGAGTCGGGAAAAAAATCCGTCTCCATTACCTCACCTGATATAGGTGCTTCGTCAGACATTTTTGTGGTGTTGGTACTAGAAATGTTAGTAAAACTGAGTCAAACACTTTGTTTAAAGACACATGACGAAATGTGTATTAATTGATTTGTTAAGGGTAAAAATGTCATTTTTAAGACGATTTAAGTAGTTTTCCAACGACGAGCAGTAACTTCCTTTTTAATTTGTACATCAAAAAACTATGTATTCTCTGTGAAAACGATTTTAACTTTCTTTCTCCGCAATGTTATCCAAAGTGGCTCCAATGTTATTCAGAAAATCTACGTATCTAATTATTGGTAAGAAAAAAATGACGTATGAGTCAACATCCAAAAGACTAACTCTAGAGGAGTTGAAATCCAAAAATATAAACAATATAAATACCGAAATCCAAAAAAAAAGAAGTTATATATCAAACTAAATTCCAAAATCCAGGGATATTCAAAATATAGGCAAAATACCAAAAATTTAGGATCAAAATCCGAAATGGATAAAAATATGAGGGGATCACCTAGCCTCCCTTTCCAAGAGATAATACCGCCCTTGTCCACATGTATATTGATTATTGAAGGGGTTTCTAGTAACAAAAACAAACACCACCTAAAGAAGTATTATTAGATAATCTAAAAGTTAGAATGTCGAACTATAATAGATGTGAAATTGAGTCCAACTTTACATGGAATAAGATCATTACAAGTTTGTTTCTTCTATATAGGTGTGACTCCAGGTCAATATAGTACCACGAACTGATGCAATAAACTTGGGTCAGTTACGTTTTAGAATATGAAAAACTAGGTGGTCTTAAAAAACATTCACCTCTCGAAGGTGAGAGACCTACTGTAAATAACCCTCAAAAGCAAAGGCCGGTCTCCACAGCACCACAACCCATGCGCCGGCGGTGGTCCGATACAGTCGTCGTTGGCGGCGAACACGGGAACCGAAGACTCAACTATCTAAGTTGTCCGTTAGAATACGAGGAAGAGATGGAAACGTGAGGACTCGTTTTCTTTTCTGCTACGTTTATTAGCACCTTCTTCGTTCCTTTCGGATATATAATCAGTTTGAAACTTAAATATCCACCAAATGTGTATGTTATGTTTAGGTGTAGTTTGTTATATTAACTATAGATCCAATTAGCTTTCAAACCACAGCTAGAGTTGGAAAGTGGAACGATGATGAAGTTCATTTTCATAGTTGTTATGATTTGTTTAGAGATGGGAACATTTGTTCGTCTGGTGACGGATTAAAAATCCAATGACATGCATGACTATAACAAGTAGAGTTTGCAAATTGTATAGTGATGAAAGTGTATGGATTATAATATAATGGTCATCCACCCTTGATGTTGAATAGAGTAAATGCCCCACATTCTTGTAGATGTACGCTATCGGGATTTGAATTTGATTCTGACGAAGAGGATTGCAATGTCTACTTTTCTTAGAATGTACGCTATCGGGAAAACAAGCTGCATAACATTACTCTAGAAATTTCAACTGCTTCAGGCATGTTACAATCGTTTTGTTCATAGTACAGGTTAGATGGTCATTTAGGAAATAATGCAATGTGGGATATGCTTCACTGTCACAGGTTTGGCATATGAAGAGTCTTTTTTTTTTCTTGCTAGTTTATGCCTATACTTGGTTTATTTAGTTCTCTTGTCCAACTAATATACCTCTCTCATGTGCTTATAATTGTCTTCCCTAAGTCACCCTCGAGGCCTAAACTCAAGTGACATGTGGAGTGGTCTAACCTGTCTATATACTTTCTGTATACCTAGCTGATTAGTATCCCACTCTGTTCTTTCTAGCAGCTATTTGCATATGGACATAAATTCAGTTCAATGGTTCTTGATTTTTCTAATGTTGGATGCCTTCCAATTGGAGACAACCTTACTCTGAATCCAAATGGAACATCATGAAGCCACCACGGTATAGTGGCCGATGCAAGATCCATTTTAGTACCATTTTTAGAGTTTGATGTAACTCACTCCTTTGTAGACGCATTGGTGAAGGTCCATCCTACCTTATGAAAATCAAACGATTTGTCGGGCTAAATCTCTAATAAGATTGATACATGACATACGATTCTCTCCCTACATTTTTTTCCCATAGATCAGTACAAATGGATGTTTGATGACATCTGAAAATATAATTGCAGCTGCGCATTAGAAGTGCTAAAATTTAATTCAAGTAGACAATTTTAGACCACTGCCAAAGAAGAAATACCAGCATTCTAGTGCACTATGGGTTAGAATTTGATTCCAAAGTTATATATGTTATGGTCCTCACCATGGGAGACATTTTTTATGTATTTCGAGTTGAGTTTTCTCAGAAAGTTCTTTGTTTGTTATCAGAAATTCAGGAAGCTCAACCAGATTACCATTTTGGTCCAAAGGATTTCCCTGGTGGATGTCCTTTATATTCCAATCTCTTACAACAAGCAAGCTGAGAACATGGTTTTGTTCATTTTATGATATAATTTGAATATTGTATGTCCTTAAGGATCAAACAGGATTCTTTGCCAGCATAGTAAGCAACATGTACAGCGAACATTTCCTCTTTATGCCTTGCTCTATGCCCTTGCTCTCTTACTCAATAAGAGCACCTGACTGAAGCTCCCATTTCAAGTGCTTGTGGGATGGCAGCTATTGCTTCTTTACCAGCATTGTGGAGATCTCAACCTTGGAGAAATCCACAACTTGCTCAATCTAACCATCATGCAGTATCTACTCATCATGTCTCTTTCTCTCTGTATAAAGAAAGACAGCGAGCAGCTCGACCAAAACTGTTGAAGATTCAAGCAAGATGGGATGAGAAAAGATCAACTGTGCTTCGAGCATCATCTTCCAACGATGTTCCTCTCTCTGACAATGTCCCAATTCTTCAGTCACCATCAGATGTTATTACTCAGTTGTATGTATCAATAAATAATAAGGACATGAAAATGTTGGATGGCTGCTTCTCTAGTGACTGTGTTTTAGAAGACTTTACCTTTTCCAAACCCTTCCAAGGTTCTAAGGTAATTCCAAAGTTGTTTATTGTTTCTTTACTAATTTCTATATCCAGAAATACATCTAAGTGGTTGTCACATTGCAGGAGATTAAAGGTTTTCTGAAAAATTTGATGGCAGCAATGGGAGATGATGTGAGATTTGCTCTCCATGACATGACTGGGAGCGACTCAACTGCTACTGTACTGTGGCATCTTGGTAATCAACAATGACACATTTGGATACATTCACCTTCCAATTACACCATTAAGATTTTGCTAAGCCACTCATTCTATTACAATGTGCATTTTGATCGTTTTAGTATCATCAGCCTATCTATCATAAGTTTCATGAATTTGTACGTCTGTAATCATCATGGTTCTTCAAATTTTACTTCAACGTGACTTGAAATCATAATATTGAAACGAGCTGACTTTTCTCTCTATGCAGAATGGAAAGGGAAGAGCATACCATTTAGCAGAGGATGCAGTTTCATAGAATGCGAAAGAGGAGGTCAAATATCAGTTATAAAGTATGATCCTTCATTTCCATCTTTTGTGATTAGAAATGACACTTAAGGTTCAGTACATACTTCAACCATGCTGCTTTCTAACTTTCATCACTTACAAAATGACGTGCAGGAAAGGCCTTATCATTACTGAATCTCCTTTCAAACCTGGGAGATTTGCGATAGTAAGCATCAATCCAAGATAATTAATCCTAATAAGCTAATTACTGGGAACAATACATTCCAGAACCTACAAATGTGAAATCAAACTGTGCTTTGTTCGGCCATCTATTATTATAGATTTATAGGCTTTTGTTTCACTTGAGCGGTAGATCATACAAAAGCTACTTGCACAGAATTGGACAGTTATGTACATTCAGATAAAATTGAAAACATTGGTAGATTTTTAGAAGTAAATCACCAGTCATAGGGTCCGTTTGGCAACAGTTTTTTGGGTTGATTTTTGGAAAATCTATGTAGATGTTGCAAAGCAATTACCAAACAAAAGGAATGAAAAGATTTTTGGAATTTTTGAAACTCTTAGTATCTTAGTTCCTATACATTTCTCTCTCCTCCAAATATCTAACTTGAAGATGTTTTTTGTTGCTTTTTGATTGTTACGGTCCTCTTGAATTTACTCTTTTGCAAAACAATATTATTTCAAATATTGATAATTTACGATATTACAAAGTAATATTATTTTAAATATTAATATTATATAATTGTAATTTATCTATATAATGCAAACAGATCACGTCCTTCTACATTCTCCGTAATTATTAAGAAATATAAGAAAAATATTTTACCATTATTACTTGTAAAACTATTATATCGTAATTGTTATATTTAATAAAAGACCAGTTTTAGGTTAAAATGGCATTTTAGTATATTTGAAAAGGCAAAATCTAGATAGCCAAAAAAAATTGAAAATTGTTTTTCTAAAAAAATTGATTTTTGATGATTTTGAGAAAAATCAGATTTTTCCTAAAACCTTCATCCGGAACCATAGTTTGATGAACATTTTGCAGAAGAGCTAATGACATAGGAACAGAAAAGCATAAATCACAAGTTTAGTTTACATATAATTGCCCTGCAGTGCCTGATTTGATTCTTCATTCAGGAATTACTGAAAGCCGTTGCATACATGTTTGACAACTTCCCGAATCTCGCAGACAGTGAGAACTACTTTCAAACCTTTATTACCAACAATTTATTGTTGAATAACCAGAAAACACTTACAAAATTTATCACATTGCAGGATTCTTACAGAAACCTTATGCTGCCATTCAGTTTGTAACTAAAATTTACAAAATGTTCTTGGAGCCATTCATCCTTCCACTTATCATATACTACAGCCAGGTCTGGAAACTCGCTGCTAACGCTCTAAAGAAACTAATTGACCTAGTGATAAGGATGTTAAAGAACAACTTTTAGAAGTCATCAAAAGAGTTATATCCACACATTCAGAAGCTCTTAGAACTACATCAGTTATTCCTTTCACTTTCTGATCCCATTTCGAGCAAAGCAAAGGCAAGAAGTGGTCCGATGACAGGTGGCAGCACTGGTGGTCTGCTGAAGGCAACGATCGGTTCAGCCTCGGCCTTCACTTCAGCTGCAGAATTCTCTCCAGGTTTATGGTTTTGGTGCTTTTTCGGGACCCAAACGCTCATGCTTCCTGTTTTTGAAGGGTTTGTTAATAAAGTAGATAGCAATATTTGAAATAAATATGATATAAAGTCTTTGTTTGTGCTTACTTCGTGTTCCTCTTGTGGGATTGACTTGTCTGAGAATGTGATTAGTGAGTAATTTCTTCGCGCCTTGCATTTCAGCTCTATTCAAATGCCCGTGGTCTAACAAAGTATGTGATCATCAGTATCAAGCAAACGTACGGGTATGGAAGAATGCTACTGCGAAAGCATACTACAGGAACCAAAGCAAACGAATATAAAGTTGATATTGTCTAGCAAGAATGCTGATATTCAAACATATAACAGAAAATCATAGATCTAATCAATCTAATGAGGAATGTTTAGAAAATATAGCACAGCTTTGTTTTTTTTATCACACAAAAGAATCACTAAAACCTCCTCGTGTAACATACCGTAGAGAATCGATCCCTTAGATTTGATCTCTCTCGGATTTCAACCCCCTTGGATGTTCAATCCTCTTACATTCCAATTTCCAACCCTCTTCGATTTTTAAGCCCTTTTGGATTTTACCTTCCCTAGATTTTGACCAATTAAAAACTTAACCTACTTGGATTTTCCACACCTTAGATTTCGACCAACTTACAAATTTCAACTCTCCCTGCCAAGTTGACATGAATAAGTTTAACTTCTAACGCAAAACGGTCGGACACAAACTGTAGTTCATGCATGCATATCTTATTTCGGAACAGAACACCAGAAAAACATATTGTTGATGGAACAAACAAATCCATCACACGAAGGGAATGAAAAGATTAGCGTGAAAAGATGAAGGAAAGTCAGTTTGGTTTACCTGAAGAATCTCTCTCAACTGCGTTTGGCTCAGGAATTCGGTGAGGATCAAACGGAGGCCTTCGAAAGGATTCCGAGTTGGTTGGAGAAAAACAGGTTCTTTCCTTATCTCGCGGGTAGAATAAAACTTCTCGAATGTTCTCGAGATACCGATATGCGAATTTTGCAATAATACACCCCTATAGTTACTTTTGACGTTATTCTTTTTTCGTCAATTTCCCCTAAACTATGGCAAACTTACAATGCGCTTCATGGCGTTGTCGAAATAACAAACGCCACATATTTCCTCTTGAACACAAGTTTAATAACGGTATAGCCCTTCCTGTAATAAACACAAGGGTTAATTGTAGTTTGCCCCATGAATAGATGGGGTAAAATACCAAGAAGTGAAATGATAAGTTAACCAAATGCTATATTTTAAAAATAAGTAACACAAAATGTCGATGAACGATACCCATATTCCAGGACCATACAAGTCTGTTACATGAAATGCACCAAAACCAAAGCAAACCACCTCCGAAAGAAATAAATGAATTCCGAAGATTTTTGGCAAATCTAAAGAGGATTTTCCTGTACGTTCATCAGAGAATATTTCTAAGTTCCAATACACCTAATGTCAAATAGCTGTAAAAAATCACAAGCCAGAAAAAACAATATGTGTCTCACTCACTATTTGAAAATGGTACTTCACACTGTATAGGAAAAGAGGTGAACAAACCACGTTAGTGTACAAACTATTCCTTCGCTCACTTACACTCCTGGAATTGGATCTAAAACCAGAAGCAGCTAACACAATCTCCCAAACTCTAGTCCCAGGGGCGAAGAAAGGCTTCTTACGCTTCGCTTCTCTCAAAACGAGTAAACACCCTCTCCTTTCAGTCTAGCTGGTTTGACATCTCCTTTCACTCGATCAGCTTTGCCCCTCTCCTCTCGCCATGCAGCTTCGAACCTCTCCTCTCGCTGTGCTCAAGCAGCAAAGATTAGAAGATTAAACTACAATTAACCCTAAACATAAACTCCCCATGTAAGTATTGCAACTGTAACAAGTTAAACACGTCAACCGATCCTACTGGATCTGGATATGGGTTGGATTTTTCAACCAACCTAAATATTAATGAAAGAAAATTGTGATGTATTTTTCTTTCAATTTCATATAAGAGTTTTTGAGGATGATACTTGTATAAAATGCAGTGGATTTATAATGATAATAGTGAATACGCTATTGGAAATGATTGAAGAGTTGGGACACACTTCGACCAATTGTTTTTTGCAAGTAGTATTTGGTTCGTTAGATGAAGCATTACCGTTCACAAGAGTGTAGTGCTTTAAAAAAGTGAGAAATAGAAGACAATGGCTGCATTTACGGCAACGGTTGAAGCCTAGTCGGGACAACCGACGACTTGAGGTCGCAAATCCAAATAACAAATTAACATACTAATTAACTAGCTTGATCATGACCATTTCATTCCAAAAATAACCTAATGTCACTTCCAATTGAAGGACCAACATTCTCTCCAAATGGAGAAATCTTACAAGTCAAATATATTGGGAAAAAACCAATCTTTCTTAACGCGCGTGTGTAGGAAAAGGCAATGCATGGTTGCATACACATGCCATGACTTGGAAAGCACCAAAAATAAGAAGCTATATGATATGGTGTGGCCACCACAAAGACGAACACCTTTGTTGCATAACTCCAATAATGTCACATGCGCAACTTTAGGTAGGCATGGGAGAGAATTATGCATGCTTAGTAGTTAGCACTTAGCAATTGTGGGGATGGTTGAGTGGAGTGTGGAGAATTCCAAAAATTATCCCTTAATTTGGTGGTGGTCCGTGGATTCACATTAATTAGTGAGTTTCGCAAGCTGAATTGGCTTTATGCAAGTGGAGATTTAACATGCTGAATTTCCCATGTCCTAATTGTTGGAAGGTAGCTTGTTAGGCTTGATCGAGGATATCTGGTTCTTCTCTGCAATCAAGTGATTTTCCTCAATTCTTGTAAGTAAAAAACGTGAGAGTTTGCAATTCAAGTTTTTGACTGTCATAAGTCTAATTTATTTGTTTTGACTCATTATGTAGATATTGCAAAATTTAGTTATATGTAGATAGATACTTCTCTAATGAAATAATATAGCTTTACATAATTGAAGGATAGCACAGAAGACAGTGTGTAAAGTTATTGAGAACGGGCTAGATATTGTATAGTGGTTAAGATTAAACAGTGAAAACAATTTCGGTATTACGTGTAGTACTTTCACGGTAGATGGGGCATTATTAATTCTTCAAGTGAGAACAAAGACATGTGAAGAGAGTGGACAATATGTGACTAAACATCTTATAAATAAATTATATATATATATATATATATATATATATATGAAAAGATAGAGAACGTTGATGTGGCTGACATGTACCCATAAGAAAATATTGTTGCCCGTGAAGGTGTACAACATCACGGGATTATGTATACTTGAAGTGATCAAATATAATATAAATTATCACGTTCCAACTTTCCTATCCTTCTCTATTCATATCTTACTTCCATTAGCTAAATTTTCTACCCAAAAACCTTTTGAGATGGCCCATCATCCAAAATTTTAAACTCATGCCGTAAGAAAGAATCACTAAGGATATACGTATTATGAATAATAATATTTGCGTTAATTCCTACTCAAATAATAGAAACTTTCTTTTTTTTGGCAGCAGTAGGTTGGAAATAATCTCTCTATTAAAATTATATTTTTATCTTAAACATTGTTATTAGTTGAAACATATCTACTTGAATGCGGATATTATATCTTTATCTACTCTAAAATCCACCAAATTATTGCGAATATATAAACTGACCACGTATCCGATTTGTATGAAACCCAGACATATACTATACATGCATGGATACCAATATTTTCATTTGTTCGTTTCATTTTAATGCAAATAAGTTATCTTCCAAACAAACTTGGGTATTAATATAATCTTACCAACTCCATTACTTCATCCAATTAGAATGCGGAAACACATTACAAGACAAATCAAATCAAAAAACTAATTAAGAACCATTTTTTCTTCTATAAAACCCCATTCTCACAAACACCCCACACCATGTAGGACCTCCTCACAAACACCTCATTCTCACAAACCTCCTCTGAACCCAAACACTTCTCACAAACACCACCACCAATGACTTCCATCACCGTAAAACTCTCTCTCTCTCTCTCTCTCTCTCTAAAACCCTAACTAACTCCACCGTTTTTGCAGGTCCCCATCTCTCTCCTGCTCCTCTGCTGCCTTCTTCCCGTGCAATGCGACCCCGAGTTCAAGTACAAGTCCTTCACAACATGTAGGACCCACACCGTATCCCTGTCGGAATTCGGCGGCGTCGGGGACGGCACCACTTCCAACACCAACGCCTTCCGGTCCGCCGTCGATCACCTCCGGCAGTTCGAGTCGGACGGTGGAGGGTTGCTGTACGTCCCGGCCGGGAAGTGGGTCACCGGAAGTTTTAATCTTACCAGCCATTTCACGCTGTTCTTGCACAAGGATGCTGTTCTTCTTGGTTCCAAGGTTGGTTTTTGGTGATGATAATAAGCTGCAATAACCTAAAATTTGTTAGGATGAGAATGTGTATTGTTTGTTGAAGATAATTAATGCAATCTCAAACCATCTTATTGGACTATTCTAGTATAGATCGACGTATGGGTTCTGACTAACACGGATTGGTTGGTAGTTCACTGGTAAGTAAAGTATATAAAGTTTTTCTTTATTGTCTAATCTCACTTTGAGGGGCTTAACCACATAGTCCCTCAATAAATCTGCATGGTTAAATCTCTTAAAGTGAGATTCGACAATAAATTCTTTGAAAGCTATAATAACGTAGATTTTTCTTTCCCTGAGAGAAATAAAAAAACACAACGTGAATTTGCTTGACCTTACAATGACCTTACGTTCAATGAAATTTCCCATGAGTTTTCAATAAAAAAGTATAGGGTGTTAGGTAGCAAATTGGCCTGAGTTGGGTCGGATTAGGACCTCTATCCAAACCCGACCTGAGATCTTCAGTTTTGGGAAAACCAGAACCAAACCTGACCCAGCAGTCAATATCTATTCCAAGTTCCAACAACATCAAAATAAAGTGTATTATAACCTCTTGATTAATGTATGTTTGAGTATATTGACTCCTTCAACAGAACAGGATTGCATTGCTGAAGTGTCCTGCCCTGTTTCTCTTGTCATTTTCCCTGTTTTGTCCTTTTTTTTATTTTATGGTTGACACTTTTAAGTCACGGGTGTTACATCCATTTACATGTGAGCTCGTCAGATTTTGATTCTTCCCGTCATGGATTTCTGTTTCTTCTTTTGTTCTCTTTCACTCCAGAACAGAAGGGGAGCATGATAACTACAGGCTGATGTCAATTTAAAATTTTACTATAATTTCTTAAACCAATTCTCCAAATGATAACTTGTCTAAAGTACTAGAAGTCTGGAATTAAATTTGAAATGTGTTTTTGTAGAAATTAACTACATTGTAATGTAACTTTCTTATTTTGTACTCAAAACACATTCCCAAACGAATAATGTCTCTCCCAAGGACCAACATACAATCACGGTTTACAATCCGCAGGATATGACCGAATGGCCGCTTATCGATCCGCTTCCTTCCTACGGGCGAGGAAGAGATGCGGCGGGGGGAAGGTTCAGCAGCCTCATTCAAGGGTTCAACCTCACCGATGTCATAATAACAGGTTAAGAAAACCTTTCAAATTAAACATGGAAACCAACAAATTTGAAAGCTGATATCATTAACCATATATTGATTTTATATGATTGTGTTGGGAATAGGTGATAATGGTACAATTGATGGGCAAGGAGCAATGTGGTGGCAAAAGTTCCACAGGAACCAACTCAAGTACACTCGTGGGTACCTTGTCGAGATCATGTACTCAGACCAGATCATCATATCCGATCTCACCTTTGTTGATTCTCCTGCCTGGAACATACACCCTGTCTACAGCAGGTTAATTTTCTAATTACTCTGACCATGTCATGGATTTGTGTTGTTTTATTGCTTATCAAGGTGATAATATTGCAGCAACATTGTGGTCAAAGGTATAACTATTCTTGCTCCAGTGCACTCCCCAAATACAGATGGAATCAACCCTGGTATGCTTAATCACTTTTAACTGTTCTGTTTCCCAGCATGAACATATCAATATCATCACTTCAGGTCATATTTGCTTTACAAAAAAAAAAAACTTTTGGTCATATTTACATCCACTTATTCCAAGTTCCAAGTTAACTGATTGCCATGAATACATCCAATTTGTTGTCATAATGCTTATATATGCTTATTACAATCTCAGTTTGTCTAACAATTTAGTCATAATTATAGCAATATGTACCTTCTAGTCTGTTTTGTTGAAAGTAATGTACTACCTAATTTGTTGTGATTATGTCAAATACCGCGTTTATCTTTTAATTAGGAACTATGCTTGCTACTTTATCTTTTATCTTTTCAACTGATCGATCAATATGGAGAGTTACCTTAATATATCAGATGTCGTAGGTTCCATTATGAACTAGGATTTTCTTCTTAATTTGAGGTTTACGTGTGTCAAAACTTGTCCCGTTAAATAATAATTTTGAAAAAAACATTTATCTTCTTCTATCCGTGTTATACTATCTTATATGCATTTTTTGATCTTAAATCTGAGGAACATTATTTGGTTGGTTAATAACAAACGAATTATTAACCAACCAAATCCTAAATATCATCGTTAAAGTAACATTCAGTACACTTGGGCATGCAGACTCATGCAGCGACGTTCTGATCGAGGACTGCTACGTCGTCTCCGGCGACGATTGTGTGGCCATAAAGAGCGGGTGGGACGAGTACGGCATCAGCATCGGCAAACCGAGCCACCGCATCGTCATCCGACGCCTCACCTGCATCTCCCCAACCAGCGCCGTCATCGCCCTGGGAAGCGAGATGTCAGGCGGCATCTCGGACGTCCGGGCCGAGGACATAACCGCCATAAACTCCGAGTCCGGCGTCCGGATAAAAACCGCCATCGGACGAGGCGCCTACGTGAAGGACATCTTCGTCCGGCGCTTCTCCATGCACACCATGAAATGGGCCTTCTGGATGACGGGCGCCTACAAGTCCCACCCGGACAACAACTTCGACCCCAACGCCGTTCCGGTCGTCAACGGAATTCACTTCATGGACGTGGTTGCGGAGAACGTGAGCATGGCGGGCAGGCTGGAGGGGATCTCCGGGAAGCCGTTTACCGGGATTTGTCTGTCGAACGCTACGATCGAGGTTACCAAGAGTAAGAAGATGCCGTGGAGCTGCGTCGACGTCGAGGGGGTGTCGGTCGGGGTCACACCTCCGGCCTGCGATGCTTTGAAGAATGGAGAGGAGGGATTGGGGTCTTGTAAGTTCCCGGAGGACAAGTTGGCTATAGATGGTATGGTCTTCAAGGAGTGCTCCTCTTATTAGTACTTGTACTATTGCCTACTTTGATGTTAATGTTACTTAAATGAGATCGAGGAGATCTAATAATTCAGTTATTTTTCTTTACTTCTACTCTTGCATCGGGTCAAGGCTGAAGTACGATCAAGGAATTTTTGGTTGATCCACATCCACCCTCTTTTTAATATTCGGGTACTTAAAGCTAGTAGCAGACTAGCAGGTCCAAAGAAATTTTTTAAGTCTATTTTCTAATGCATCTCGTAGTAAAGTTTTGAATCAAGTGGTCAAATTTTACTCGAATTTTGGATTCATTGATTTAAAATTCAAACTAAATTTGAAGAAAATTTGATATTTGATATTATTAGAATTTTACCACACACATATGACAAATAACACGAACTTTTTTTTGAAAAAGATGATAAATATGTAGGAAAAAAAATTAACGAAAAAATGATCAATGTGTTACATAATCAATGTTCAGGAGTGTTAGTACGAACAAATTGTAAATATGTCGCTAAAATCTGGAAGTCCGTCAAGTCAAATATCCAACCCTCGTTCAATTCCTTTCCATACAATTCTGGACTAAAATAGCAAAATTCTGGCGGATTAACAAAAAATTAAACATCATATCCAGATAGAGTTGTATATAGTCAATTCGTCCTCAAATCATGGACAGTTAAGCCAATCTGGAGGCCCACGAAACAAGGAAAGTAAAGATTTTATGGACGCAAATCACCGCATCCCTCCTCCACCCATCCTAAGAATCCGTTTGGGACACCACATCTGGGTGGGGTCTCATCATACGTCCCAAACAGAACTTTTAGCGTTTCAGAATATGTGGTTAAGTCCTAACGCTACCGTTCCTTTTTCCATAACTTAAAATCTATTCTCACTCAACGCCATTTTTTGGGATCTTCTTACTCTTTTAATGTAATAAAATTAGATCTATAAGTTAAAATCTTTATAAAAAAAGTTAATTTCCCATTAAAATCAATTGGATCACATTTTTCATCAAATATATAAATTTCCTTTCCTAAATGTTTTAGTCACCAAATTGCGTGATATATTATTTTTAATTAGGTTTTCCGAATAAATTTCTAATATATTTTTCAAATTTGTTGGTGTATTTTTTTGTCAAAAAGTATTTGTTAGTGTGTTAGAACCAGTAATACAGATATGTAATTTTAATTTTGAAATTTAGAAGAAAAAAACGGATAGTGGCCCGACTAAAATGAACAATATCAATATTGTTCAAAACAATGAACCTGAAACGCAAAAAAAAAAAAAAAAAACCCTCCAAAATCTAAGGTCTATGACTCTGAATCACAGAAAAAACTATTCACCTATGAAACGCAGTTTTTTGAGAGTCCCAAATTCAAAAGTTGGTAGTCCTAAACGGACGTGTTAATAACTAAGATTTATATTGATATAGACAAATTTGGAAGGGAAGAATTAAGATAAGGACATAAGATTTGAAACTACCGAAACGGAATGGAAGATTTCCATACTTCTTCCCATACCATAATTAGCCACATACCCTCTATAAAACACAACCCAAACTACTCCAAGAAAGAAAAAAACCTCCAAAACATGAAGGCTTTTTATGTGTTTCTTTTGTTGTTATCGGTAGCGGCTTCGGTCGAGTGCCGGAAAGGCGACAAAGCGTCGCCGGAGATAAATTATTCGGCAACGAAATGTAGAGCACACGCGGTGTCGGTAACGAAGTTTGGTGCTGCTGGTGATGGCGTGACGGTTAACACCAAGGCCTTCAAGGCGGCCGTCGAGTACTTGGCCAAGTACGCATCGGACGGTGGAGGTTTGTTGTACGTTCCGGAAGGGAGATACGTCACCGGGAGTTTTAACGTTACTAGTAATTTCACGCTATACTTGCACAAGGATGCTGTTCTTCTTGGCTCTCCGGTTAGATTTTGTGTTATCTTGATTTCCATGTTGTTTGAATTAGAGAACACATTTTCTATGTTATATGGTTTGGTCAGTTATGTATTTTCTAAGATATGAGTTTTGTGCCAATTGGTACGTAGTTCAAAGTTGGTAGGGAGGAATAGTGAAGAGATTTATTTATTTATTACCTTCTTTTTGACACAAATTAAAACGTCATTTCTAGCTTTTTGATAGAGATAAATTGATTAAATTTATTTCATGTATATGAACGTGCATTCATGTAAATTGGCGATCATTACAATTGGGAAATGAACCGAAGTAATTGTTTTACAAAAGTGGAGAGAAACTTAACGAAAGAAGGGTTATCTTTTATTGCATGTTGAAACAGTTACTATATATATGTGTGTGTGTGTGTGTGGTGTCTCTATTTTCCTTTCTGATCGTATAGTAATCTATAAAGTATCCTTTAAGGCTTTAAGCTATACCACCGTAAAATGTCGTTACCTGTTGATTATAATGTCTATAATACATGGTAATTAATGAAGGGGGAAATATTATTTTATTTCCTTAAGTCTTGTATGTTTCATTATTGCAGAACATGGAAGATTGGCCACTTATCCCACCACTGCCATCCTACGGTGAGGGACGAGACGCTCCTGGGGAAAGGCACAGCAGTCTCATCATGGGTTATAATCTTACTGACGTTATAATCACCGGTAAACATATAATTTGTATATATTTTCCACATGATGATATGAATCCCATATTTATTCGATACGTACGTACATCATCGTGTAACCAAATATGAAACAAAAAGGATAAAATAAAAAAGACAAGTGTCAAGTTTATACATTGTATTAATAGTAAAATAATTTAGTTAATCTGTGTTATGTGTGTTTAATGATGTGATTTAATTACTAGGTGACAATGGAACTATCGACGGCCAAGGGGAGCCCTGGTGGAAGAAGTACAGAGCTGGTGAGCTTAATTACACACGTGGCTACCTCTTGGAGATTCTATACACGGACCAATTGCTCGTATCAAATCTCACTTTTGTCAACTCCCCTTCTTGGAACATCCATCCCACATACAGCAGGTTGATTTCCCTTTTTAATCTTCCTTATTTAATTCGTCATTAAAACCAACCTTTGTTTGCTGACCTGAAGTGTTGTTACGTATTTTGCAGCAATGTGATAGTTTCAGGCGTCACAGTCATTGCACCAATTGATTCACCCAACACTGATGGTATTGATCCAGGTAACACAACTAACCATGCTTCAACTAACATATCAATAAGAGTAATGTCGTGGTATAAACAAACCACTCTGGTTTAGCTTAAAGAATATTCGAAGTTATTGTTAATTTAAATTCAGAAATTGAGAGACATGATTGTTACTCTTGTTTGTTCTCTTATTAGAAATCTACCAACTGAGTTGTCTCGAATCTATATAGAAATTCTCGTGAATTAGCGTATTTGAGAAAATTTTACATGGTTACAATTTGTTTGTGTAGACTCTTGCTCCAATGTCCTGATCCAAGACAGCTATGTCATCTCCGGCGACGACTGCATTGCCATAAAGAGTGGATGGGATGATTTTGGCATTGCCGTTGGCATGCCAAGCCAACACATTTCCATCAAAAGATTCACCTGCGTCTCTCCTGACAGTGCTGTTATCGCCCTAGGCAGTGAGATGTCCGGTGGCATCAAAGACGTTCGTGCTGAGGACCTAACTGCCGTTAACTCCCAAGTCGGCATCCGCATCAAGACGGCCATCGGCCGGGGTGCCTACGTCAAAGACATCTTCGTTAGAGGCTTCCGAATGTATACCATGAAGTGGGTCTTCCGGATGGAAGGAAACTACGGCTCGCATCCGGGCGGTAAGTTCAACCCCAAGGCCATCCCTGTGATAGCAAACATCAGCTGCAGCGACTTTTACGCAGAAAATGTTACCATGGCCGGCCGACTTGGAGGGATTGAGGACGCTCCATTCACAGGGATTTGCATTTCCAATGCCACTTTCGATGTTGTGAAGTCAAACGAGTTGATTTGGAATTGCACCAATGTGAGTGGTTCCGTGTCCGGAGTTACACCTCCGGCCTGCAAGGCGCTGGTGGACAAGGGAGCAGACGCAGCGCCTTGCTCGTTCCCGAAGGAGAAGTTGCCAATTGAGAACGTTCCGTTCCATCAGTGCACTGTCAGGGTGGAGTCTTGAGGAGAGCAACATTCTCATAGCGTTGACTTCATGCGGCTTATAAAAAGCCATTGGTGAAGTTTTGTAATAAGTAATGTCTTATGGTAATACCATGTATGCTATCCAGCAGTTAACATTGTTGGTCTGAATTTTGGACCACGTAATAAGTAACTAATAAAGTGCTTACTAGAATACAAGATCTAGTGTTTTTTTGTTGTTGTCCTACATGTTTGAAGTTTGCCGATACTCCAGAATCCAGATACATTTGATTTTTCTTCTCGTTGAGATTCAAATTTTGTAGCTTGGCTAAACGATCCTCATTGGCACGTCGTGGTAAGCTCGCTGAAGTTGTTGCAAGTTCGTGATACACTACAGTAAGTCATCTTGAAATTTTTAGCTGTAACAATGTTACACATGACTAAAACTGAATCTAGATCACATTGAACACTTCGATTGGAGTTTTTGTCCAGTTTGTCAATGAATCAATTAAAAGAATCGAGTACATGTTCGATTCAAGATGTTTCAAAACTTTAAACAATCAAATCGAACTCATAACAAATGCAAAATGTGTAAACAAAATATGATCATGCTCTCTTTCTTGGAACGGTTTGGTACTTGATACACCTTAAACATGAAAAGTACAATTGGAAGAGACTGAAAACGACCATATTTAATTAGAGTATCAAGATTACAACAATCGGACAACATGATAACCCAGTGTAGTGCCTTTACATGCATTTGATTTCTCCTCGGTGAGAAAGAAAAAAACGCCTGCTGCTAATGAAGTGCATCCCACCTTTGTCTATCTTTTCCCACGCGATTTTGAGTCATAGTGAGCCTTCTTCTTCTTACGGACAACAACGGTCGGTCCACCTGCACTGCCCTCTCTGAATGGCATTCCCATGAGAGCCAGTAGTCTCTGAGCTTCGTTATCTGTTTCAGCAGTGGTGGTGATACAGACATCCATACCTTTTTGCTTACCAAGGGCCTCGTATCTGATCTCCGGAAACACACTCTGGTCGCGCAAGCCAATACTATAGTTCCCATGCCCATCAAAACTGTTAGGATTGACACCTTGAAAATCTCTTGTTCTAGGAAGACCCAGGTTAATAAGTCGATCCAGAAAAGAGTACATTATCTGTAAAGAAGAAGCATATGTCATATAAGTCCAATATAATGGTGCTCTGCAATCTAGAAGAATCACATCGAGAAAACAAAATAAGACAAACAGTTTCAAAGACTTGATCAAGAATTAAAGGGGGTCAATTACAAATAAAAGCTTCACTGGATCGAAAAAAGAAGAATCTTGCTTTGCAAAAAAATAAAATTAAAAATCCTATATTCCCATCTCAATAGAAGAACACGATATTAAGGTGATAGATTGGAAAATTATATGATTCCTATTAGCATTCTTTGTGAGTTCATCAATTACACCACTGAACAAGCATTCTCTAATAGCTCTGATAAGAGAACCAAAATAACAAGGAACTACTGAACTATCTAAACAGCAGAGACAATATGTTTTTTTCATTAGTAGATGCAAGCAACAAATGCTCTCTGATCACTCTAATATTCAACAACCAAACGAGTCTAACGACCAACGTACATCAATATCCAAGACATGTCAAGAACCCAACTATAAAAAGTCAACAATATGGCTTCATAAAATGTGTTGAAGATATCAGAAATAACTTTACTTACTAAAATCAGTAAATAAAACCTTTCTAAGTTTCTTCTGACTAAAATTACTAAATGACCGCTACAAAAAATGGCTCGATAAACATTTCTTCTGAACGTCAGCTAAAGTCTAAGGACAATTAATCAGTTGAGATCATTATTTCCTTTCCGGAGTCATAAATTTTTGTCATACATATGATTTTGAAACCTCAAGAAGGTTAGACGCAGAAAATATCATCATATCGGTACAACACAGAAAGTAAATGCCAAAAAGATTCAGCAAATCAAACCCAATAGGCCAATACAATCCATTAACATCATAAAATTAATATCACCACAAATAATTTCTTCTGTATTACATTATATATAACTAGATAGATTCATCAATCATCGTAAATCAGCTACGAACTTGTCCGCTGTGCCTTAACTCCTCTTTGTAAAATTGGTAGGATAGTAACCATCTATTTAACAACAAAGAACTCAACCATGCGACATGTGGATCAAGATTCAGAACTCCATTAACAGCTACGAAACTAACAAGTTGAGCTTAAATACTGGCAACCGAAAAAACAGTAGACCTGTTACAACCACTCAATCACATTATGCACACGCACTAAACCAATTAAACATTCCAAACCCAAACCATCCACAAAACAAACATAACAAAAAAAAAACACTCACATTGCCACGAAGCGTAACTGCAATACCGACAGTGGCGCCTTCTCGTAGCTTAAAGCTCGCAATCGACTGCCTCGCCTTGGTCTTGACTGGCCTCTGCCCCGTAATCGTGGCCAAATCCTTCATCACCGCCTCGAGCCCCTTGGAGTTCTGCTCGGCATCCCCCATCCCGCAGTTCACCACGATCTTCTCCACCTTAGGGACCTAAACCGAAACCGATCCACCGTTACGGAGGGGATAGGAATCCGCGCGCTTGGGTGTTAGGTCTTACCTGGTGGACGTTGGTGTATTTGAACTCCTCCTTGAGGAGGGGGATGACGCGGTCGAGGTAGGCGGTCTTGAGGCGGTGGACTTTCTCGGACTCGGACTTGTCGACGAGGACGACGCGGGAGGTGGGGGAGGCCGGGGAGGCGACGGCGGAGATGGGGAGGAGGCGGCGGTGGGTGGAGGGGAGTTTGGGGGGAGAGGTGAAGACGATGGAGGTGGAAGCCATGGTTGGAGAGTGGAGAAGGACTGAAGGAGGGAGATGAGGGGGACTTGATAAGGTTGGGATTTGGGGATTTTGTGGAATGGTCCTTGGAGTTATTTTTGGCTTTTTAGTGGATCCAACTGGAAGTTGGTTAAGATGTTTTAGGATCCATAAGCCGCAGTTATGTTTCTCTTTGTAAGGGTGAAATTGAGAAGCAACTAACAATTCAGAACTAAATTTCATGACTCTAGATTTGGAGTGAAGTAATGGTAATCATTCACAAAGCAAATTTATAAGATTTGAACTCAAAGAACTTAATTTCCAAATTTTTTAAAGTTTTTCCGTGAACCACTCACCGAAAAACCATTTTACAAGTTAGTTTCTCTGCTTCTAAGTTGAGCTCCTGCAAACCAATCTTACCCAAACTTCTAATCTAGTAGGGCTGGTTTTTTTTAATATTTTGAGAGTGATTTTTGTTTACAAATTGAGTAAAGTGATCTATGACAATGTTGATGATATTGAGTCTAAGTCAAGGAACTTCTATTGTTAACCTTGTAATCATCCCTTTACACATATCTAATAATGAAGATTGTTAATAGATTGGATGTTGGTCGTTTGAAAAGGTATTAATATCAAAAGTTGCTATGGAGAAGCTTATTGGTGTCCAAGAACATGGTGAGAGCCCAAGGAAAAAAAAACACATATGGAAATATACAATTGTAGTTGAACAACATACGTGGAACTCTTGGACTTCATATGTATACTTGTCAATGTTAAAAGGTAAAAAAATACAACACCGCCTAGTTAACAAAAACAGATCTCAAAAGATCGAAGTATGGCGAGTGTATCATCATCAAACTAAGGCCAAAAATTAATAACACGCATAAAAAAGTGATTTCACCTTACAATCTTGAAACTTTAACCCTTCGATTTAAAGATAGAATAAGTCTCAGGTCGACAATTAATTGTTGAGCAAAAGTTTTCTCTTAACATCGAGAAAACCACCAACTCACTTTGAAGACATATGATAAGAATAATCGAGCTAATAAACTCGTAACGAGTCGATTTTTAATTCAACCCGACTCCGATGCACCCACACCATGACATCAACCGTCTAATTTACCAATCTATTTTTTTTTTCTTTCTTCTTTCTTACAACCACCATCGAGTCCGTTACTGAATCGGTCCCGCGACTCCTCTCCCCTATAAAAACCCACATTCCCATTCCCGAAACCAACTAAACCACTCCAAAACCTCCCAATCCCAATCAAGCCATCGTTCGAAGTAGAATCCAAATTCCCGTTCGCCGTCTCAGGTCGGCACTTCCCTAACTTACCGTCTATCTTCTTTGCTCTTTTCGCTGGATCACAAAAAAGAAATAAACGTGCATTTTCTTGAAGAAAACGTATACAACTTTTCTTCTTCTTTTCTGTTTGATGTGATTTTCTTGAAGAATAATAGATAATGCCAATTGGGTAACGCTTTCTTTGTTCCCTAATGTGAGGAAATGGTTTAGATAGTGCTAAAGTTGCCTCCTCTTTTATTGGAGCTTGATATTGTGATTGTTTTGCTTCTTGGGTTTTCAAGGGAGGTCGAAATGGATTTAGCGGATGGAGGTCGATCGTCACCGGAACTTGTGCAGAGTACTTTCAGGTATCCGTGATATTTTCGCTCCTCAAATAAGTTTCGCATATGTAATTGTATATGTGTTATCGAGTTGCTTGTAGGCATTTGATTGGTTTTGGGGGTTTAATTTGATCGTTATGATTTTGCTACCGAATGTGTTTTAATTGCAACTATTTTGGGTCGATAGTCGCCGCCGTAATATGCATTGGAACTTTAAGTTTTAGCCAGTAAAGCGTGTTCTACACATATTTAATGAAAACCATGAAACAAACACATGGTTTTACAAGTTGCTGATCTGTTTTTTTTACAAATACTTTGCCAAGAAAAACCCAAGATTGTTAGATTTAATCCTGAATTGTGTTCAAGATTACAAAAGGGTAGATAATATATATAAAACTTAACAATATAAAGGTATATATCAACTCTCATGTATATAATATAGATGTGTATTCTTACTTGCATACAGGCATGTTGACAAGGGTATAGTAACAACTAACAAACTAACAATTCAGATTTTGTTTAATATTTTTTTATTGTTTCAGGTCGCCAATATGCTCCCATACCAAAGACATCCTATTGTCGTCGCAGAAGTTTAGCACTATGAATAAGTTACCTGCAGGATTCGATGATAAAATCTTCAGGTGTGTTTCACGGAATTGCATTGATATGGTCACTCATTTTCTTCATCTGTCTTTATCTAGTTTCATAGTAAAATAAATTCCAAGCTTAAAAGTTGGCACCTCACTATAATCATCTCGTTGAAACAGTGAATTATGCAATTCTCCAAGTAGCACATTGGGGCATTTAAGTCCAAGACCTCTATACTTTGAAGGTTTCAAGCAGGAAGAGCACGGGGAACTAAAGATGTTGAAAAGCTCAAAAAACCATTCCCAAGGAGGCCAAGAAAAGTGGGTCGCCGAGTCATCTGGCTCTAGTGTCAGTGTTGAAGAAGAAGTGCAACCCATTCATGAATCAGTCACTCAAGGTTATTAATATATTGTGCTTCGAATTCTTTCTGAAATCTGTGAGAGTTTGTTGCTCGAGTTTGCATAGTCGACTTTTTCCCCCGATCAGCTCATGATTCTAAATGGCATAAGTCATTCTGCATTTATTAAGTCAAGATGATGTCTCAATGTGGCAACATATTGGCAGCTCGCAAATATGCCATTTTCTTTCCAAGAAAAAACGTGTCTCAACGTGCAAAGCCAGATTTGTAACTTATATTTCATGATAGGTTTTCTTGTTTAGCTTTTATCAAGCAGACCCTTGTACATGAAACAGCTGAAATCTTTGAATGGAAAACTTTTGGTTCATATGACTACTGAAATCAGGATATAGCGAAGAAGAAAGGAGATGATGTTTTTTATGTTTATTATCATTATGTAATGCAACTGCTTGGTACTACACAAGTATAACATATGTTGCTTTCTCTTTGAGAACTTTCTTTCGTAATTCCAATATTTTAACCTATTTTCTTATGCTTTTTGTTATTCTTCGGCTAATGGGTTTGTATGTTTCAGCATAAAGATTGATAACATTTTTTAAATGTGTATTCAGCATCATTTGAGTTGACGAGAAGACAGCAGCAGAAAGCTATGCAAAAGAAGCAAGAAATGGTACCATATATGTGCAAAAAAGATCTGGATACCAATGTTGTTGCATTGCCTGAAAATCAGGTATTTCCAGTTGGAAGTGAAGATAACATAAAATCATCAAATATTGTTGCCCCCATTCTGCAACAGAAACACCTATGTGAATCAAAACTACAAGTTCCTGTCTCTAGACCATTACTACCTCCAGGTTTCAGATGCATCTCTGCGAACAAGATATTCCATGCACCAACTTCAAGCAATTTTCTCAAAATAGAGGTAAATATATACCTTTTATCATACTCCTCTGGTGATTATTCATTATAGTGTGGAGCAAGTTTCTTTCTGTTTTCTACTCCAAGTTGACTATTCTTTGATCTCTATGT
Organism: Triglochin maritima; assembly: GCA_963682175.1. Taxonomy (NCBI): domain Eukaryota; kingdom Viridiplantae; phylum Streptophyta; class Magnoliopsida; order Alismatales; family Juncaginaceae; genus Triglochin; species Triglochin maritima. The sequence continues at coordinate 7,196,608 of OY821775.1, forward strand.
GATATATATTGCTCAACTGGTTTTTAAAAAACCTTTTAGATGTTGTCTTCTAGGAAACCTTCTCCCTTGGCACTGGAGTCTCACAAAGGTTTTTAAAGTTCTTAGGTTCAAACTGTGTTGAAGATTTATCTAAAAAACAGTCTATTTGACAGGGTGATTGTGGTCACCTCGTCATTGTTTATCTGCAAATTAGTAGATTAGTGGAAAAAAAAGACATTGAAATTCAGTAGTTGTACATCCTCTCCTTGCAATACATTTTTTTCCATTCTATGATAAGGGTATATTAGAAGAAAGATGTACACAGATGACCGGGAAGAGGAAATAAATAGGGACCAGGATTGAGAAAAATGTTTCTACTGTGTTCCTTGGTTCATTGCCACTCTATTTATTTTACAGTTAAACAAGATAAATGTTACTAGGTAACTTTTGGACTAACCTTTTCCTATCGTTTTGTAATGGTTTTAATCATCTAAGGCCTCGTTTGATGTTGTTCCAACACCAAAATGTGCCAACGTAAAACTTTTGGGAAGTGCACAGAATGCAAAGCATTCCTTCACATTCCCACTATTTTCCTGCTCAATCCAAAAGGAAAGAAACATGGCACTTTGGAAGAAGCTGGGGTGGATCCGCTTCTGAGATTGCCTGTTTGTGAGAGTGGCATATCCTGGAACTTTTCTCCAAAGCCAATGTAGACTGCTGTTGTTTGGATACATTTTCTAGTACCGACACGGCAACACCTCCAAACACCAAAATATGATTCATCCAAACAGGCCCTAAGTAGGTTTTTATGTTACTGAATCATGTAGCAAAATTTAAGATAATTAATTTATTTCTAACTGAAAGTCATTAGAAGCGCCTATATCAAAATGCAGATTGCTTGAGCCGTTGTCGGATACGGTTTGATATGTTCAATTTGAATATGCTTCAGGTCAGTGAGATCTGTACCTTTCTCTTTTTATGTTTGCATATTTGAAGTGTTTGTACAGGGGCAAAAGCCTGGAAGTAATGAGGTCACTCATTTAGCAGAAACTACAAGTGCTGTCAACACTGAACAAGGTGCATATTCAGGTTACATTGCTATACTCGAGTTACAAATACAGAAATTCCACTGAAATGATTTTGTGTCTTCTGTAGATGCAAGCAAAACTTCTCTAGAAGAATCACAGAACTTTGGAACTTCCCATTGTTCTTCAGTCACTTACTTATGCCATGGTTCACCTAGTGTACTGAAAACCACCAAAGGTCAGATGCATCATTTGACTGGGGGTCCTAAAGACGAGAACATTTCAAAAGTTGCACGTGAAGAGGCTGCTGACCATTGCCATTCAGCTTCGATTTTGGATAAGCTAATTGAAAGTGCTTTGACAGGAGAAAGTGGTGGCCTGTGTGATATAATAGAGGTACACTTATTTCTCCCGAAGTATTTGATTTTATGCTGTTGTATCTCGTACAAGTTTTTTTTTGCACAGCATATCTTATGCAAGGAAAATCACAAACAATGAGTCTCATTCTTCACTTCAACTAGGTATGTTGCCTACTATATCTAGAAACTAGAAACTTAGAATGAATAATTTGAACTCTTGTCCACTTTATTCTTCTACAGATTCCTGTAAAGGCTTATTGGCTTGAAACTTGAAAATCTAGGAGGCGGTTCAATTTTATCCCCTTCTTATAAGAGAATCCATCATCTTTTCCATTGGATTACTTCTATAGTTAATCTTTTTTTAAACCTGGCTAGTTTGTTCGGCTGGTAACGAATAATATTGTGGGCCAAACTTGAGTTTATTTTTACTTGTCCTGTTAAAGCATAAGAATCTGTCAAAATGGATTCCGTAATATAATGAAAACATCATTCAATGAGTAAAACTACAATGATTCAAATTGTCATTTTTGCCTAGGCTTTATGTGGTATCTTTTTTCTAATAACTAGGCATTGTGCAGACGTTGATTTTTCTGTATCATAAAACGACATTGATCATTTTAGCATGAAAGTTTCGCATAGAAGGAAAACACATTTTTAATCGAGCAATTTTATATATTAGCATGAAAATATTGTGTAGTGTAGCTGGGAAGATGGTTACATGGCAAGTTTGGCAACCATGTTAATTGGTCATTCCCATATTTCCATTCTTGTTTAATTGCCTAACATCTATTATCTTTCTACAGTCTCAAAAAGAAAGAAAAGGAAAAGGTTTTCTACCATTTGTTAAACAAGATACTGTCCCTGAATATTCTAGGGTTTTAGATGCAAAACCAGGTCATGTAGAGACTGCAATTGGTAGTCCTAGTACGGTAACAACTGGACTTGTCAACAATGCTGAAAATTTGTCAACACTTGAAGCATCATTTGGATCAGCTTTAACGAACGAGTTGCAAATTGCCGAAGCCCCAGTTTCAGGAAGGTGGAATTCTGTTCCGTTCAATGCCAAAGACCACACGCAGTGTTCTCATCAATTACCATTTTCACATTTTAGCAGTTCTTCCACCAATTACACTACCTCCACCATTTTAGATCCAGCGGATGATGATTCCAGCGATTCTGTCGATTCCATCGACGAGTTATTATATTTGTGTACTCACTACCATCAAATTGATGGGACCAATGACTCTGGATGCAAATATCAACAAAATTCCAGCAAAGATAAAGCGAATTCGCCGAAATATGAAACACCTCACCTTGGAGGCTCAAGGCCTGTGAATATGGTTAATTCTATTAAGAGATCGACAGATATGCCTCTGCCTGAAGTGAACTTGATTCGTGTTGGTGATGCTAGCAACCCAGCCTATACAGAATTTGTCCCTGTTGGACGGTATGGTACACCTAAGGAAATGTCCACAAAAACACATAAAGGTACAGCTGACAAGTTAGCAGCTATAAATTCGATTTGGAATAATGGAAGAACCGCTCTACTCCCTCGTAAAGACAGAAAACAATCTCTACCTTCTCTTGGTGGTCAAAGCAACATTTGTCCCTCATGTCAGCAGTTATATGGAAGTTTTCCATCTTCAGAGCTACAACAGTTTCGGATCAGCCATCCATCATATTTGTCCCAAGTGGAACCTCAGATCATTCATGCAGAACCTCTTTTCCCACAGTTTAAAAGTCATGGCCACATCAACCCCCATAAGGGGTTTGTGAATCTAGACGATGTCCATGATTTACATCCTTCATACCTTCCTAATATGGTTCACCACCAATCAACCAGTAGTCCATATAAGTCGCTATTTCCACCCGCGTACCACCACCGAATGTTGCAGCAAACATCAGTACCTGGAAACTTTCCACCTCTCCAGCTTCATGGTTATCCCGAAGGTATACCTCCATCTCGCTGCTTCGACCAAGTGTCATGTGCCCACAAGATGAACGAGATGAACATCATGCATGGTTTTCCACCGTATAATCAATCGCCTTATTATAATGGACTGGGAGCTGCATTTGCAGGTAAATTCTTTTTCTGTTGTTAATAATTAACACTTTCGAAAGTGTCTAGACAGCCAGCAATCAGCAATCCTATCCATGTTCACGGGACATGCCTCAATCACTTTTATCGATTCATAATCAGTTTTAACAAATTCATTTTCTTCACGGAAGGAAGTGAAAGAAGCAACCTTTACCAAATTAATTGGATTTCTATATATATTTCAACATTTTTCCTATTCACTCAAAGCATTTAAAAAACCAATCCGTGATTACCATCACTGTTGTCAAATGTGATTTCAATGGTATGCAGGACCTGGAATTGCCCGACACATACGATTTGTGGCATGCCGTCAGGCCTTCTAGTCGCATAAGCACCTGACAATATACTAGGCATATGCATGTGTCTCTATTGGCTCTGATTATTTTTTTTTGTTTCTGCAGGGCCTCTTACTGGGAGCAGAAGCAATCTTCCAGGGCCTCCAGAAAACCTGCTTGACATGAAGTTGCAAGCACATTTCGTTCAGAATCATCCTGTTGCGGATTATAGAGTTCCTTATAGACACATTCTGCAGAACATTGGTTCGCAATTCGGATAGCAAAGAGAAGAATAATTCAATTTTCTGTGTTTTTTCATCCTGGTGCATCAAGATTTCAAGGTTGATATATCTCTATTAGTAGCAAAGAAACGTCCTATCAGATGACTTCTGCTTCATTTTGTTTCCCTGTTTTCATGGCTTCGATGTACTTCAGTCACAGAAAATGAGGAAAGCTGAAATATAAGGAAAAGCAAATATATGGCTCAGTTGCAATCCAGTTGCAATCAATTCTTTCTGAAGTGTGTATAAATAGTTGACTCACATTCTTTTTCTGAGTATCTGAATAAACTCATTTTCTTGCTTTTGCTTTCGCTTAGCATGTAAAGTCAACGATGGTTTCTGAGTACAACTTGGAAATTAAATGAAAAATTGGAATTTCTGGATGTTCTCAACGTTGAGAAGCGAGCTGATGTTAATCACTGTCCAGGTAAAATCATGCCGTCTATGTTGAATGAAGTTCTTTTTATTGTTAGTCTTGTTTGCCTAAATTTATTTTACTTTTTTCCACGCTAAGTCATGTTGTATGCTTAATCCTTCTCCACAAACACATTCCCTTCTAAGTAAGGTAAGGAGGGCCACTTGTTAATGTTGTCACTGCAGATATCCTTCACTTTCTACAATATCTGAGATAAGAGATCTCAGAATCTTGCAAGAAAGAATGAGAAGGATTAAGGTTAGGGTTGGAGAGAGAGAGAGACGACGAAAACAAGAAAATGTTTTATCTGTATTAGGGTTTTGTGTTTTAGTTTACATATTTATAGTTTACATAATCGGGTTTCCTAGATCCGAGAAATACATGGGTCCTATCAGATTAATGTAGACAGATTTTAGCCTCAGATTGTGGACCAAATCATGAGCCATCTTGGTGAGCACAGATGCATCCGCACCAACATTCTTGATGGGCACATGTTGCACCATACCAGCACATTTGTGAGTCAATTTGATAAGGAGTGGTCCAACTTCATCATGGGTTTTTGTGGGCTTTGTGGGCCTCAAGGGTATTATTATTGTTAACACTCCCTTGCAAGCTGAGCCTAGGATGAAGGTTGAGCTTGGTAGAGCCCTTACGAAAATCATCTTTGCCAAGAGTTTTAGTGAATATGTCAGCCGATTGCTCCTTTGATGGGACAAACTTGGTTGTAAGCAAGCCGAGAGCCACCTTTTCTCGAACAAAGTGATAGTCGAGCTCCACATGTTTGGTTCTGGCATGAAACACAGGGTTAATAGATAAGTGAAGTGCATTAATGTTATCAGAGAAAAGGATTGGTGGTTGTGACAAGAATACTCCCAAATCCCGTAGGATAAAAGTGATCCATGTTAGTTCAACAGTGGCAACGACCATAGCTCGATACTCAGCTTCAGCACTAGAGCGGGCGACGGTTGGTTGTTTCTGTAGGTAGGATCGTGTGGGTTATGGGTCCACTAATCACTTTTTAATCTAATCACCTACTTGTTTAAACAATCGAGTAAATGCAGCGGAATTTAAAACAAATACAAGTAGGGAAGGAATAATGCAAACCACAAGAAGACGGGTCGATTTTTATAGAGGTTCGGCACCCCACCCGGGTCCTAATCCTCTCTTGTAAGCTCCGCTCGACTCCGCGAGCTCCGCCTACGTCTTCACTAACCACTCCCCGTTCCGGGCCGGGAGAGAACGCCTTTACACCACAAGCAACGCGAACAACCCTCGCTTGCTTGAATTCTTCCTCTCACAATCCGAGAGGGACACTTCGGGCTTTCACCGAAGTCCTTGGTTCTTTTGACAACACTTGTAACTGAGTGGGATTCACTCTCTAATTGAGCACACTTTGAGTAGGATGAGTATATGATCAAATGTGTGAAGTTTAGGCTTAAAGAGTGTAGAATTGGGAGCTTTGAGGATTGAGGTTTCTCTCTAATGTATTGGGACAATTGGAGTTGGAGAGTCGTGTTAACAACAAGTCTTGATCCTCTATTTATAAGCTCCTAAGGTATTCTAGCCGTTGGGGATAGATTTGATTGGGTTTTGTGCAAGATACACAAAGCAGAAAATCGGGCTGCAAATCTGTCCAGAACCGGTCGACCGAAACTAGTACACCGGTCGACCGTTAACATGATTTCAAAGAGAACGGTCGAACAAAAGAATATTCGGTCGGACAAACGAGCTAGAACTTAACTCTACTTAAGTGAATCGGTCGAACCAAAGTATGGGGCGGTCGACCGATAAGGGGATTCGGTTGAGACAAAGGTCAATCGGTCGAACGAGAAATGTGTCGACCGATAGCAGGGAATTTGGTTTCTGAAAATATGTTCAACCGGTCGACCGAATCAAGGTCGTCGTTCGACCGGTTACCGAATGTATTTTGGGGTTAAGTTTTGTTTTATACGAATACGACCGTTATAGGAATACGACAAGAAAAACGGTCATATTAAAATCCGGGATCGGTCGACCGAAAAGGTAGAACCGGTCGACCGGTAGAGTTCGGTAAAATCACTGTGGAGAGTCTGTTATAAACCGGTCGAACTGAGAACTGGTTCGGTCGACCGGTGCACACAGGAAATCTGGGTTTAAGTTTATAAGTGATTTCCGACTAAGGTTTGGGTGATCTAATGAAGTCCAAATAAGGTGAAATTTTGTGTGTGACTTCTCTAAGGAACCTAGTGTGTATGTGATATGTTTTTAACTCTTGTATGCTCAATTTACACATGTTCCTAAGACTCAAAATAAAATCAAGATTACAAGTCTTCATTTAGCTTTATTACAAATCTTGACTTGATTTCCTTCCTTCCACGAGTCTTGATCACCTGTAGAGGTTAGCACAATACTATATATGTGCAATGCAATATGTGTGCTACTCTACATCATCATAATTAAGATTAGGTTAATTAAATCATCAAAACCTAGATTAAGGCCAAAAAGCCAACAATCTCCCCCTTTTTGATGATGGCAACCTATATCTTAATTCTATCTAAATACATGGAATTTGTATATGTAAACTATGCATATTAATGCTCCCCCTATGGATGTGCATAGTTTTTGATCAATTTTATGCCAAATTCCAAGTTACCCCCTTAATTATCTCTCCCCCTTTGACATCCATCAAAAATAATAATTATTTAAGACTTTAAGCATAGAATTTGGATGTCTTGTAATGAAGTTGCTCCCCCTAAATTTTGCACTTCATTACTCTAGTAAAAGATATATCATTTAAGCTCCCCCTATCAATAAGGCTAAATTGAAACAATGAGTATGATGAAATTTAAGTTTAATTAAGTTTCTTCTTAAGCCTTATTCTAACATCCATTTAGAATTGACATTTAAAATCAATGGATGTGATAAATGATTTGCAATGAATAGGGAAAATGATTTTTCAATGAATTGAACTATATGATATGTCAATTAAGCATGTGAAGCTAGATTAGAGCTAATTTAACATGAATTGTATAGATAGGAATTTATACCAATGTTGAATTCGAATTTAGCTCCAATCTCATTTGGTGATGCAACCGGATTTGAATTTGACTCTTGAGCTCACCCGGTCACCACCAACCTCCTCCTCAAGCTCCTACAAGAGTAGATTTAGGTACCCAAACAACTTTGGGTCCTTGAGTGTTAGCTTTGGGAATCCACACCATTTTGGTTTTGGGAGCCCACACACTTGAGGAAGTAGACTTAACAAATAAATGCTTGCCATTTAATGTAGTATGAGATACATGGTTTTTCAATTGAACATTGTATCCTAAACCATGTTTAGCTAAGGATTGTCTTTGACTACCTAAAAGCATATCAAGCATTTTTGTTCCTTTAGTGAACATTTCTAGATCTTTTCTTAATTGCATATTTGAAACTTTAAGATCTACATGTTCATCAACAATGGGTGTTTTACTTAGACTAGCAAGTGATGATTCATTTGATTCAAGTCTAGCAATCACCTCATTCTTTTCATTCATGATTAATTCAATTTGGCATTTGAGATCATTTATAGTTTTTCTAGCATTTTTGTTCTTTTCACAAATGATCTCATATTGTTTAACTAAATCATGAAATGCATTTTGTAGCTCATCATGTGTATATGATTCATCATTAGCATTAGAATTAGAGCTATCACTATAATAGGACTTAGTTGAGCATGAATTACTAGAACAAGAGTTAGAATCTACCTCACTTTGATCTTCAATAGCCATGAAGCATGAGTGAGCCACTTCTCTTCTACTTTGTAAGGAAGAAGACGATGATGATGGTGATGAAGAATCATCCCATGTAGCCTTGTGTGCTTCCTCCTTCCTTTCTCTTCTCTTGCTCTTCTCCTTTTCTTTTCTCCTCTCCCTTCTATCCTTTTTCTTCTCCCCTTCTCTTCTCTCATTTTCACTCTCCTCCCTCTCTTTTTCTTTTTCTCTTTTCTCACTTCTTCTACCTCTTCTTTCATTCTTTTCTCCCTTATCCCTCTTGAGGTATTTGAAGAAGTCTTGGGCAAGGACCTTAATGTCCTCTTCTTCCACCCTCCTTGGCTCATCAAAATTTGCATGTAGTGCAACCACGGAGTTTTTCTTTGATGCTTCCTTCTCTCTTCGATGACTCAATTGGAGCTCATAGGCCATGAGATTTCCAATGAGTTCCTCCATCTTCAATTTTGAAAGATCGTGCGATTCTTCGATTGCCACGACCTTGTCTTCCCAATCGTTGCTCAATGACCGGAGGAATTTTCGAGTCATCTCTCCTTCATTTATCCTTCTTCCAAGAATCAAAAGAGAGTTAGTGATATCGGTGAAGCGAGTGTTCATGTCGCTTATGTTCTCACCGATTTGCATAGAAAATATTTCATATTTATGCATGAGGAGACTTATCCTAGTTTCTTTGGTTTTGCTATCACCCTCATGATGCATTTGTAACCTATGCCATATTTCATTTGCACTTTCACATCCCCTAATTCTATTGTATTCTCCCTCATTAAGGCCACAATAAAGAATATTCATAATTTTTGAATTCATTTCAATTTCTTTCATTTGAGCCCTAGATAGAGAATCTAAATCATCTTCATTTGGGGGTATGTATGGATTTTGAATAAACTTCCAATACTTAAGGTCATTTGATATTAAAAAGATTTTCATTCTATTTTTCCAATAATCATAATTTGACCCATTAAGCAAAGGAGGCCTTGTGGTGCATAAACCTTCTAAGTGATTAGATGTAGTAGCCATGCTAAAATTACGGTAAAGTAATGAAATTTAGCTTAACAAGGCTCTGATACCAAATGTAGGTAGGATCGTGTGGGTTATGGGTCCACTAATCACTTTTTAATCTAATCACCTACTTGTTTAAACAATCGAGTAAATGCAGCGGAATTTAAAACAAATACAAGTAGGGAAGGAATAATGCAAATCACAAGAAGACGGGTCGATTTTTATAGAGGTTCGGCACCCCACCCGGGTCCTAATCCTCTCTTGTAAGCTCCGCTCGACTCCGCGAGCTCCGCCTACGTCTTCACTAACCACTCCCCGTTCCGGGCCGGGAGAGAACGCCTTTACACCACAAGCAACGCGAACAACCCTCGCTTGCTTGAATTCTTCCTCTCACAATCCGAGAGGGACACTTCGGGCTTTCACCGAAGTCCTTGGTTCTTTTGACAACACTTGTAACTGAGTGGGATTCACTCTCTAATTGAGCACACTTTGAGTAGGATGAGTATATGATCAAATGTGTGAAGTTTAGGCTTAAAGAGTGTAGAATTGGGAGCTTTGAGGATTGAGGTTTCTCTCTAATGTATTGGGACAATTGGAGTTGGAGAGTCGTGTTAACAACAAGTCTTGATCCTCTATTTATAAGCTCCTAAGGTATTCTAGCCGTTGGGGATAGATTTGATTGGGTTTTGTGCAAGATACACAAAGCAGAAAATCGGGCTGCAAATCTGTCCAGAACCGGTCGACCGAAACTAGTACACCGGTCGACCGTTAACATGATTTCAAAGAGAACGGTCGAACAAAAGAATATTCGGTCGGACAAACGAGCTAGAACTTAACTCTACTTAAGTGAATCGGTCGAACCAAAGTATGGGGCGGTCGACCGATAAGGGGATTCGGTTGAGACAAAGGTCAATCGGTCGAACGAGAAATGTGTCGACCGATAGCAGGGAATTTGGTTTCTAAAAATATGTTCAACCGGTCGACCGAATCAAGGTCGTCGTTCGACCGGTTACCGAATGTATTTTGGGGTTAAGTTTTGTTTTATACGAATACGACCGTTATAGGAATACGACAAGAAAAACGGTCATATTAAAATCCGGGATCGGTCGACCGAAAAGGTAGAACCGGTCGACCGGTAGAGTTCGGTAAAATCACTGTGGAGAGTCTGTTATAAACCGGTCGAACTGAGAACTGGTTCGGTCGACCGGTGCACACAGGAAATCTGGGTTTAAGTTTATAAGTGATTTCCGACTAAGGTTTGGGTGATCTAATGAAGTCCAAATAAGGTGAAATTTTGTGTGTGACTTCTCTAAGGAACCTAGTGTGTATGTGATATGTTTTTAACTCTTGTATGCTCAATTTACACATGTTCCTAAGACTCAAAATAAAATCAAGATTACAAGTCTTCATTTAGCTTTATTACAAATCTTGACTTGATTTCCTTCCTTCCACGAGTCTTGATCACCTGTAGAGGTTAGCACAATACTATATATGTGCAATGCAATATGTGTGCTACTCTACATCATCATAATTAAGATTAGGTTAATTAAATCATCAAAACCTAGATTAAGGCCAAAAAGCCAACAGTTTCTTGGATTTCCATGATATACAATTTGATCCAAGAAACACATAAAAACCAGTGGTTGATCGACGAGTGACTTCACAACATGTCCAATCACTATCAGAGTATGCATATAGATCAAGAGTAGATGACTTGAAAATTTCCATGCCATGACTTAGAGTGCCATTTATAAATCTCAGAATGTGTTTTACCAATTTGAAATGAAAATTGGTGGGAGAATGCATATGTTGGCATAGATAGTTAACAGAAAATGCAATATCAGGACGAGTTAGACGTAGATATTGTGGAGATCCAACAACTTTCCTAAATAGTGTAGGATCGTAAAAAGGAGTTTCATATCTAACATTGTCTAACTTAGTAGGCATGGGAGTAGCAATGTATTTAGCATAAAACATGTCATTTCTTTGTAAAATGGTGGCAGCATAGTGCTTTTGTGATAGAAATAAGCCAGTTGGATTGCGTGTGACTTCTATACCAAGGAAATGATGTAAATTTCCTAAGTCTTTCATAAAAATTCCACAGTAAGTTCAGAAATGAGATGCGGCATAGCTAAGGTGTTTGAACCAGTAATAATAATATCATCAACATAAAGAAGCAAAAATAAAGGACCTGAATCATGAGATATAAACAAGGAGCAATCAGATGGGATGCTAAAGAATCCCTTTGTGAACAAAAAAGATGCAAATCTATCAAACCAAGCTCGTGGGGATTGCTTTAGACCATATAATGCCCTTTTTAATTTACAAAGGTGTGTGGGATGATCATTATTAACAAATCCTGGTACTTGATTCATGTAAACTGAAGGGAATGTGTTCTAAAAGTTTTACTTTTAAATGTCAATTATTATGAATTGAATGAGAAATCATTTTGTTCCTTGTTTATGTTATTCGTCTTTTAGAAGTGTTAAGGAAGAGGCTCTTGGTCCTTAACCGTAGAGCTCTAAAAGATATTTGTTTACATAAAACAAAAGATATTCGCAATCATGGTAATTAACATGGAACATTAATTACCGAGTTAAGATTGTCGTGTTGGTCATAGATCATTGTAGCTCTACAAGTGAGTGACAACACGGGTATGCAAAAGAGGAAAATATTACTTTTGTATACTGAATAGACCTAATAAGTAAAATATTATAGAAATGTGTTTCTGTGTCATTAATATTTTACTGTGTCTTTGGTCCTTTGATATGAGACTTATATCTAATCACTTAAGGAGTTCTTAATTAGACTAGTGTCTTGAGCTATCGATGAGTGTAGTGTAAAGGCATTAGTTGGTTAAGTACAACTTTTGTTGGAGAAGATAGTTAGTCAAAAGACTATCATTGCCCCTCTTAATTGAGTGATGATATTAGTGGGCCCCTTGATAAAGCAAAGTTATAATGTGCACAATGTGATTTGAGTTAAGTCACATATTTATAACTAGCTTAATGAGATCAAGAAATGAATACTAAGACAAAGATGACACAATACTACTTTGTGTGTATTCTTAATATCATGAGGCAAGGGACAGACACAAGTGGTGCACTCCATCACTAAATGGATCGGGTTTTGGTTCGAGTGGAATTAAGACATCTAACTAATTGGGAGCTATAATGTGTAGCTAGATACCGCTTATAGCTTGTGATATTAAGCTCTTATATCACTGCCAACTTAGTTTAGATCCTCCCATAGGTCACACCACAAAACTGGGAAACAAGAAATGGGGATTTTGAGTTCATAATATGTGTCGGGTTTCATGTAGAAAATATGACACATGGGGTGAAAGAGCAAAATCAAGATTATGTTGTGATTAATAACATAATTAGAATCTAAATTAAATTCATATGAGATGTAAATATTATGGGGTGTAATGATTGATCATTACATAGGATAATATGTTACATAAGTTGTGAATTTACTACTAATCCCGAAATGTCAAATTTTGTAGGGGTTAAACCGAAATTTGACAAGTCTGCATGCACTGTGCAAAAACAGTCGACCGCTAGACCATAAACGGTCGACCGAATGTTGCGCGGTCGACCGCAATATTGCACGATCGACCAGATGTGTATCGAGCGTAACGAGAATTTCGTCTGTTCGTTTTCGGTCGACCGAGTATTCTCGGTCGGTCGACCGAACATTGCAATGAACTTTTTTGTTACGAACGGTCGACCGAGAATATGGATCGGTCGACCGAAACTCAGTCGAAACGGTCGACCGGACCTCGCAAACGGTCGACCGGTCAGACGGTTTTATGCAGAATTAATTTAAGAATTAATTAGATCATGCGTGGAATTGGTCCATAATTGATTTAATTCGTGGCTAATATTATTTATTAATAAATAATGGATGGTTAGATGGAATTTTGCATGAGATCATGGGCAAGGGGTTGCACATGAATAGGTAATTTGGAGAGAACTTATAAATACAAGTTTATCTCATTACCTAATTAATTCATTCATTATTTCTTGTGCAAAAATTCTCTCTCCATAATTCTCCACGAAAATTCCTTAATTCTTAAGTTTAGTTTTAGTTATTAAGAGATCATCTTCTCAAGGGAATTAAAGAGGGGTTAGTAATTAGATTCTAAACCCTATCGGAGATCGAGAGACTAGCTTCCCTCTCTCTGATCTTGTTTAGAGTTTGGTGAATACTCGGAGGCATCCGGCGCGGCGAGAAGCATCCCCAACGTCTCCGAATCTTCAAGAAGTTTTTGAGAACTTCTAGGTATGAATTTCGGAGCCCATGTTTGTTTTAATAGAGTTTTGAAACTAGATGTTAAAACAAACCGATGCATGCATGAAATAAATCAAAGAAAATTGTAATTGATCCTTATTATACATAAAAATTTCGAAAATATATATGTATAATTAAACATGAAATCCTACAATATCTTCATGAATAAAGCCATGAAGAAAAACGTTTTTAACATCTAGCTGTCTTATGTCCCAATTATGCATTGTAGCTATACTAAGAACAATGTGAATGGTAGAGAATTTTATAATTGGAGAAAAAGTTTCTGTGAAGTCAATACCTTCTACCTGTTTGTACCCCTTTGCTACCAACCTTGCTTTTAATTTTTCTAAAGTGTCATCTGGTCTGAGCTTAACTCTAAACACCCATTTGCACCCAATAGCATGTGTACCTTTCTATCTTGGAACCAGATCCCAAGTATCATTCTGATACAATGCTTCCATTTCATCAACCATGGCCTTATACCAACTAGGATGTTGAAGTGCTTCTTCAACTGATTTTGGTTCCTGAGGTAGGCCAATGGTGTCATGAAATATAGCATATTTTGGGTTTGGTTTGATAATACCTAACTTGTATCTGGTAAGCATGGAGTGAGAAGTGGTTACATCATTAGCTGGTGCTTCAGTAGTAGAATGGGTGTTATCATCATGGATGTTTTGTTCAGAATCTGAGAGGAGCTCCTCAGAGCCCACATGATGAGAGGTGGTTTCCTCTTTAGAGGCTTGTTCTTCTGTTTGATTTGTGGTTGAAGAGAGTTCCTCAGATTGCTCATCACTGGAATTCACTTCATCTGGAATGGACTGAGGCAAATTATTTTCTGTAGCAAGGGACAAGGATGTGGGTGCTGAGGGAACAACCTGCTCTATAGTAGAAGAGGGTTGAATTTTCTCAGAACCATTTATGTGGGTGGATTTTTCAGATTTTTACAAAGCCAATCAGTAAAAGTGCTTATAGAACAGTCATTATCAGTGGGAAGGAATATACTAGGAGGATTTTTGTAAGGCATGCAAAACTCATCAAAAATTACATGTATGCTCATATAATTTTTATTTTTAGTGGGATTTAGGCAAATATTACCTTTATGACGAATGCTATACCCTAAGAAAACACAAGGAACAGATCTTTCAGACAACTTATCATGTACATAATCACCTAGGCATGGAAAGCAACGACAACCAAATACTCTCAAACAACTATAATCAAGTAATTTTCCAAGAAGAGTTTTATATGGGATTTTCCCTTCAGAATCAGGAATCCTATTTAATAAGAAAACAGATGTGTTAAATGCTTCCACCCAGTAGCATTTTGGGAAACCACTATTTATTAATAAGGTGCACCCCATGTCTACAATCAAACGATGTCTGCACTCAACAACTCCATTCTGTTCTGGACTGTGAGGGCAGGACATGTGCAAAAGTATGCCATTTGATTGTAAGTGGTTTTGGAAAGCCTTTGAAGAAAATTCACCTCCACCATCACATTGGAAGACTTTAATTTTTCCATTAAATTGTCTTTCAATAAATTTTTCAAAAACTAAATAACATTGGAAGAAATCAGATTTCAATTTTAATGGAAAAATCCAAGTGAATCTACTGAAATCATCTACAAAACAAGCATAGAATTTGAAATGATTTCTGCTTAGTACGGGAGCAGGACCCTACAAATCACAATGGACTTTATGGAAATGTTCAGTCATCTTATTTACAGAGTCAAAGAAAGGAAGTTTAATAGATTTTCCTAAATGACAACTATTGCATATGGAAGAATGTAAAATTGATGAATGAGAGGTCACTGAGATACACCCCTGAAGTTTGAGTTGATGAAGCACTTTATGGTTGGGGTGACTCAATCTACATTGTCAAGTATGTGACTATGTGAGTCTACTGTTCTTTGCCTGTTAGAAAAGAATGTTTTATGTACATTACTAGGAATTGAGTAAAGTTCCTTTAATTTTCTAGTTGTGATTATAGTGTCTGAATCTCTGTGCTTGACATGAAATGCAGTATCTGAAAACTCAATATTGTATGGAAAAGAATTGGTAAATTTCTTTACAGACAATAAGTTTACTCTCATTTTTGGAGAAAACAGAACGTCTTTAAGCACAAAAGATCCAGTATCATGAGTGAATTTAGCATGACCAGTGTGTGATAGGAACTAGTGAACCATCACCAACCATTATCTTATCTAAGCCATGATAAAGAGTAAGAGAGGTCAACAAACCTGCATTACCTAAGATATGGGCTGAGGCACCAGAGTCTGGGAACCAGTCTGTGTCGGCTTCATTCACACTCATCGCAGCAAGAGCTTGTGGCTGATCTTTGGAGACATATGCTTGGTTGAACCCGTGCCAGCACTTGAGTGCATCATGGCCAGGTTTCCCACAGATCTGGCAGTGGACAAGTTGACGTTGCTGACTCAGATTGGCTCCATCATAGTCACTGGTTTCCTTCCCTCCCACATTTGAGGTTGTGAATTTAGAATTTGAAGATGGCTGACCTTGGGGAACAAGAACGAACCCACGCCCCTTGGAGTTAAAGCCTTCATTCTTTTTCTCTTTAGACTGGTTCTTGCCCTTATTTGAGTTCTTCTGACCAAAGAAAGCCATCTGCATGTTGTCATCAACTTGGTGGATTTGCATACGCATCTCATAGCTCTGCAGCATGGGCACGACCTCGGTGTACGAAGGAAGAGGGGTTTTTAGGTAAACAGTAGTGAATGGATTGTACTCCATTCCAAGTCCATTAAGCATCCAAAAGAACTTGTTCTGATCACGAACAGGTCGACCGATTGCTGCAAGTTCATCACATAAGGTTTTGAACCTTGAGAGATAATCTTGAAGATCTTTGAAGTTGTTCTTGCGGGGCATCTGAAGCTGTTGTAGAAGAAAGAATTCACGCTCTTCTGAGTTTTGAGCGAATGAGAAGCGCAGTGCTTCCCGACTTCTTTTGCGGTCTCAAGTCTAACAACGACGCTTAAGACTTCTTCACTAAGCGTGGATATGATCCAAGCCTTCAGAAGACGGTCAGAGCGCCTCCACAGCTCGTAGTCAGGGTTAGCGACCAGCTCGGGCTTAGACCTGCCTGTGCTTACCTCGATCTTTACCTTTGGGGCTCGAAACTCGCCATCGACGAATCCAAGCATTCCCTGTGACTCCATAAGGCCAGTGAGTTGCATCTCCCATAACAGGTAGTTTGACGACGTTAGTTTCACCGAGACAAAGTTGGAAATGTTGAGGCCGTTCGGGTAAGGGTAAGTCTTCTTGCCGGCGGAGCTGGTCGGAGCGGTCATGGTGGATCTAAAAGGTAGGTCTCGCCACGAAAGGTTATGATACCATGCAGAAATCCTTCACTTTCTACAATATCTGAGATAAGAGATCTCAGATTCTTGCACGAAGGAAGGAGAAGGATTAAGGTTAGGGTTGGAGAGAGAGAGGCGGCGAAAACAAGAAAAGGTTTTATCTGTATTAGGGTTTTGTGTTTTAGTTTACATATTTATAGTTTACATAATCGGATTTCCCAGATCCGAGAAATACATGGGTCCTATCGGGTTAACGCAGACAGGTTTTAGCCTCAGATTGTGGACCAAATCATGAGCCATCTTGGTGAGCACAGATGCACCCGCACCAGCATTCTTGATGGGCACATGTTACACCATACCAGCACATTTGTGAGTCAATTTGATCAGGAGTGGTCCAGCTTCATTATGGACTTTTGTGGGTTTCGTGGGCCTCTAGGGTATTATTATTGTTAACAGACACTCTCTTTCTTTCTCAAATGGAACACGTTATGAGTCACTTCTGTGCACATTTCCATCTTGTGTCCATCCATATCCACTTCTTGAGTGCACCAACTATGGTTGGTTGTTCTTCTACCGCAGCAATAACAGGACTTAATAGTCAATACAACTCACCGACACCTCTGTCGTTGTCTAAATTCTCCTCCTTTTGTTGCCACTAACCATAGTGGAGAATGAACACACACGGCCTCTTCAGAAACACTAACATGTGGTGGTAAGCCTGATGTTTATCCCTGCCAGATCGGCTTTTAATCCTAGATCTTAAGGGAATGTCAAATGTATCTAAATTATAATTTAAAAAGGCTGCTGATTGGTCTACAACGTCTTCAAAGCCAATCTAGTGATTGGACGAGAGTTTGAACTTAAATTACCAGTTGGGTGGTTCGATTAGAAAATTCTTAGTTTTGTGTTAACTAAGATCAAGGATCAGATCCAAACATTGAAGTGACATATTAGAATTTAATTATATAATATGTAATGCTTACAATCAAAATCATTAAATTCTATCGACGGCGATTGTTGGGAGATAATTCTAACAAAGCTACTAACAAGATACGGATTAAGAAGTACAAACGGTAACAAGAATATTGATGATGAAATTAAACTCCTAGTCTCTTCCAAACTTCAAGCAACAAACACACGTAAATAAGACGAAAATCAAAAATAAAACACAAACACACTTGAAGCCAACCACGACACACATGTATTTTACAAGGTTCGACAATGTGCCTACGTCCCTGGGGGTCTCCTACAGGGTTTTCTTTCTTTTCTTGCACTTCTCCAACAAGAGAAGCTTCTGAGATTACAAACGTTTGGAAACAATAGATCTCCCAAAACACTCTAGATCATCATCTAGCTTAATCTCTCTCAAGTAAATAAGTAGTGTGGTATGTTACAAAATTAGGGCGAAAACCCATTTTATAACGGGCTAAAAATTGTACAAATAAACATGCAGATCATGGGCAAATCGTCTACAATGGTCGACCAGAATTCTCCATCGGTCGACTGGTGCACGATTTTGTGCATAACCGCCAACATTCAGTCGATCGCTCGCCCCGAGCCGGTCGACCGTTCCACGCTTTTGAACAACACCTGGGAGGTTCTGGAAGTTTTCGGTCGACCGCGTGCCCCACACCGGTCGATCGATCCGCGATGTGTTATTATTATGTGGCCTATGAATTATTCCATTAAGTAATTAATTAAAGCCATGCATATCCATTTAGTGTGTTACTGGGTAGTTATTTTGATGGAAGAAACTACCACACAAAATTCTATAAATAAAGGTTTTTGGTCCCAATTGTTGCACCTAGTTAATTTTCACCATCCTCTCTCTAAATTTTCTCCCAAAATTCAAGAGGATCATCCATCATCAAGTCTAGGAAAAACAATTGAAGATCACTTCCCTAAAGTTTTGCTTCCGCTTTACGTTCTTCAAGATGTCTTTGACATCTAGTTGTAAGTGTTTTCATTAATGTTATTTTATATAGAATTTAGTAGTAAATCTTGTTGTTTATCATGTTCTTAATGTATTAGAACATACTTATTTCTAACATTTGGTATCAAGAGCAAACTAAATTCGTATGAAATACATTAAATTAAGACATGTCAAATATAACACCTTCGTTTAAGTTTTGACTTTGTTGAGGGGTTAATTTTGTTGTTGAAGTAATAAAAAATCACGTCATATTTTTTAGTCATACATATGCAACGATGTATTGCCACCTATTGTTTGAGTTAAATCAACAATCTTTTGGGCTGACTGATGACGATGATATGAGTTGGTGTTCGTCCCTCGTAAGATTAATCATGTTGACATTTTCTTTGATTCTGAATCCATCTATCACTGTTTGAATTGTGAGTTTAAGTATATTGCATGCGTGACACATTTGATTTGGAATCTTATATAAATTGAGACCCGACGAGATTATAAAAGTGGTTACGGTTGAACCATTAAAAGAATAATAATAATAAATAAAAATTCAAGACTTATTTCGTAACCGTAAACAACGTGGTGCTCATGATTTGTTGTGATTTTTTTTTATTTATTCCAATTTCTTGACAGTATGCACAGTCATGGATTAATAATTTGTATATGTTGTCATTTACGTGGATTACATCTTCCCATTTTATGTGATTTTATTAGCACTCATATATGTTTAATTTGCTCATATATGTTTGTTTTACAAATAAATGAATTATCTGAATATGAACATTTCGTGACGAAGGAACATGTTCAAAAACTTCATGTCAGTTATTTTTCACTTTGGATATTTTGCAGTTATGATTACTTTCTTTTCTGTTATTACATTTAAGTTTATTATGTATTATGATATAATTATCCCGACGATGATCTTATGCCTTGATCTTCTTACATTTATGTAATTTAGAGAAATTTATGAGATTCATGCTCATGCAATTCTAAATATGATTTATGTATTTTATGGAAAATGTAAAATTAAGATTGTCATGTATAATAATTGACCCAACGGAAAATTATTGTATATGTTTGTCTTATGAAAAATTATTAACCATATTATGATATATTTAACGACTGATTATCGTCAATTTTACTAACTTTAATTGTCGATTTTCTTTTGTTAAATAAAATTTGTGATGGTTATCTTGTGGTGTTAAATCACAATTTTTATGTATGATAAATCATGGACATAATTTTACCAACTTTAATTATAGACATGATTTATTTTATAAATTCTCTTATGACTAATGATTTTGTAAATCAATTTATTTTCTGCCCAACGGTGATGTAAATTGATTTATAAATGTATATTAACGTGCATGTTATTAATCATACCAACTTAGATTAATAATTATGCAAAACGGTTATGAATTAGCTGAAATATTTTTGAGTGTTTAATGTTAATTTCAATTTGTTAACTGTTAGATTACAGTTAATTAATGTTATTATGTCATTTGTTTCTCATGTGGTTTATGTAGTTAATGAAAGTAAGCATCATATATATTTTGATAATTTTGCAGCATTGAATACATCACATATTACATCACAACTATCTGAAATTGAACCCCTTAATGGAACAAATTTTCTTACTTGGAAAGAGCAAATAGAAATATGTCTAGGTGTTTTGGAACTCGATCATGCCTTTCGTATGGATGCTCCCACACCTCCTACAGCCACCTCCTACAGCCACTAGTTCCAACGAACTAAAGGCCAATTATGAAAAGTGGGAGCGTTCTAATCGCATGTCACTAATGATTATGAAGAGTTTTATTACTCCTGCTATCCGGGGAGCAATCCCTGAAAAGGATAGTGCTAACAAGACATTTAATGCAAAAGAGTATTTGGCTTCTCTTGAAGAGCAGTTTAAGGGGACTTCCAAAGCTAATGCAAGTGCCCTTATAATGAAAATGCTCACAACCAAGTATAATGGGACTAGCGGTATACGTGAACATATCATGATGATGAGTGATATGGCCGCAAAACTGAAAGGCATGGATATGGCAATTTCTGAAGGTTTTCTTGTTCATTTTATTATGACTTCTCTGCCTGCGCATTTTGGTCCTTTCAAGATCAATTATAATACGCAGAAAGAGAAATGGAAAATGAGCGAATTAATTGCTATGTGTGTTGAAGAAGAAGAAAGGCTTAAAATTGAAAAGCCTGACTTTGCACACCTTGCCTTTAATGGTCCAACAAAGAGAAAATTTAATGGTAATGGTAAAGGGAAAAAGAAAATGAAGGCGGTTGTTGCTAATGACAAAGCAAGTACATCTGGTACAAAGCCTGCTTTTACTCTGACATGTCACTTTTGTAAGAAGTTTGGACATGTAAGGAAGGAGTGTGATGGCTTTAAAGCATGGCTCGCTAAGAAGGGTAATGAAACTAATTTTATGATTTATGAATCCTTTTTAGTTGATGTTCCTTCACATACATGGTGGGTTGACACTGGTGCAACTGTGCACATTACGAACTCATTGCAGGAATTCCATTCTGTGACCAAACTCCCAAAGGGAGGAAGGAAACTTAAAGTTGCTAACGGGCAAGAGACTCTGAAGTTGAGGCTGTTGGAACCATTCGTTTAGTATTAAAGAATGGTTTTGTCCTCTATTTATATGATGTAGTTTATATTCCCTCAGTTGTTCGAAATTTAATTTCGGTATCTAAACTTGACCTTTGTGGTTATTTATGTCAGTTTGGAAATGGAATGCTTAAACTTTATTATAACTCTTGTTTTGTTGGTTTTTGGATTTTGGAGGGTGACCTCTACAAACTGCATCTGAATTATTCATCGACTAAGTCTTTGTTGTCTATGAATGTGAATAGTGTCAATAGTTGACAACGTGGAATCAAAAGAAATCGTGATAGTGGAGATTCATCAAAATTATGGCACTGTCGTTTAGGTCATATTTCTCGAGACAGATTGCAACGTCTCGTTAAAGATGAAATTCTTCCTACATTAGACTTTTCTGATTTTGGTGATTGCGTTGAATGTATTAAAGGAAAGTATGTTAAAGGAACTAAGAGAGGGGCTACTCGAAGTGGGGGACTATTGGAAATTATCCACACAGATATATGTGGACCTTTCCCTACTTCGAGTCTTAACGGGCACAAATCATTTATTGCGTTCATTGATGATTATTCTCGTTATGGTTATGTATACCCTATTCATGAAAAATCTGAAGCACTAGAAAAATTTAAATTTTTTAAGGCAGAAATTGAAAATCAATTGAACCTTAAAATTAAAATAGTGAGGTCAGATAGAGGAGGTGAGTATTATGGTAGACACACCGACTCGGGACAAAATCCAGGTCCGTTTGCTTTGTTTCTTCAAGCTAATGGCATCGTTCATCAGTTTTCAATGCCGGGGGATCCCCAACAAAATGGTGTAGCTGAGAGACGAAATCGTACACTTATGGATATGGTACGAAGTATGATATGCAACACTGACTTGCCTGATTATCTATGGATGGAAGCATTAAAGACAGCCACACATATTCTAAATAGGATTCCTAGTAAATCTGTCCCGAAAACACCTTATGAATTGTGGACAGATCGAAAACCCAAATTGGGATACTTACGTGTTTGGGGTTGTCATGCTGAAGCTAAAATCTTCAATCCACAAATTAAGAAACTTGACCCTAAAACCATTAGTTGTTATTTCATCGGTTATCCAGATAGATCCAAAGGTTTTCGTTTTTATTGCCCATCTCATACCACTAAAATTGTTGAAACGAGACATGCTGTATTTTGAGAAAATGGCAAGAATAGTGGGAGTAGTGAAATTAGAAAAGTGAATCTCGAGGAAAATCAGACTTACGTTCCAATCCTGGTTATCCGTGAGGTTTCAAGTTCAACACCTCTTTTGGATGTTGTAGACACAACTAATCCACTACTTAATGAAGAACCCCACACTAATGAAGCTCCTGAACCTCCTGAAGAACCATTACGTAGGTCGCAGAGGGAGCGAAAATCTGCAATTTCTAATGATTATATTGTATACATAACCGAAGGATGCGATATTGGCAATGGAGAGGATCCTACTGAAGGGAATGTGTTCTAAAAGTTTTACTTTTAAATGTCAACTATTATGAATTGAATGAGAAATCATTTTGTTCCTTGTTTATGTTATTCGTCTTTTAGAAGTGTTAAGGAAGAAGCTCTTGGTCCTTAACCGTAGAGCTCTAAAAGATATTGGTTTGCATAAAACAAAAGATATTCGCAATCATGGTAATAAACATGGGACATTTATTACCGAGTTAAGATTGTCGTGTTGGTCATAGATCATTGTACCTCTACAAGTGAGTGACAACACGGGTACGCAAAAGAGGAAAATATTACTTTTGTATACTGAATATACCTAATAAGTAAAATATTATAGAAATGTGTTTCTGTGTCATTAATATTTTACTGTGTCTTTGGTCCTTTGATATGAGACTTATATCCGATCACTTAAGAAATACTTGATTAGGCTAGTGTCTTGAGCTATCGATAAGTGTAGTGTAAAGACATTGGTTGGTTAAGTATGACTTTTGTTGGAGAAGATACTTAGTCAAAAGATTATCATTGCCCCTCTTAATTGAGTAATGATATTAATGGGCCCCTTGATAAAGCAAAATTATAATGTGCACAATGTGATTTGAGTTAAGTCACATATTTATAACTAGCTTAAAGAGATCAAGAAATGAATACTAATACAAAGATGACACAATACTACTTTGTGTGTATTCTTAATATCATGAGGCAAGGGACAGACACAAGTGGTGCACTCCATCACTAATTGGATCGGGTTTTGGTTCGAGCTGAATTAAGACATCTAGCTAATTGGGAACTATAATGTGTAGCTAGATACCGCTTATATAGTTTGTGATGTTAAGCTATTAATATCACTGCCAATTTAGCTTAGATCCTCCCATAGGTCACACCATAAAACTGGGAAACAAGAAGGTGATTTTATGTTCATATGATGTATCGAGTTTCGTATACATGTGGTGAATGGATAAAATCATTATGTCATGAAAATGACATATTTAGAATCATGAATTTATATATGAGATGTAAATATATCATGGGGTGTGATTGTTTGATATTACATATGATGATACATTGCATAGGATATATAAATTAGCTATAACCCCAAAGATCGATTTTTGTTGGGAATTAATCCAAAATTCGATAAGGCAAATTAATTAATTAAATTTGCTAAACCCCCAAATACGAATTTTGTTGGGAATTAAACTAAAATTCGATAAAGGCAAATTAATTAAATTTCCTAAAACAAAAAAAACGAATTTTGTTAGGAATTAATCCAAAATTCGATAAATGCAAATTAATTAAGGAATTATTGATCATGGTTTTGACTTGGTCAATTATGATTATATTTGGATGTGGATTAATAAATTTAATATTGGGAATTGGTCTTAAGAGAGAAAAACATGGAAGAATGGGTCAATGCATGGCCCATGATGTGGAAATTAAAGGAGCCTATAAATAGGCCTAATTTCCTTCATTAAAAATAAGTGTATGCAAAATTCTCTCTCTCTAACCACCCCAATTAATCCATCCGAAATTCCTTAGTTAATTTGAGTTTTTGGAGAGTAAAATCTCAGGAAATAAAAAGGGGGTTATTAGCTAGATTCTAAACCCGTTTGGAGATTGATTGGCTAACTCCTTTCTCTCCAACCTTTTTTAGAGTTTGGTGAACACTCGGAGGCAATCCACCGGGCGATTCGAACGGCAACGCGACTCCGGATCTTCAAGAGGTTTTAGAGAACCTCTAGGTATGATTCTCTTTGCAATTGTTTGTTTGTTCTAATGCATGTTAAATAATTAGGACAAACAAATGCATGTCTATATGAAAATCGAAGAAAATATGAATGTTTCGATCCTGTATGTTTATAAAATTTCGAAAAATATATACATATAATAGGGCACTAAATCCAACAGTGGTATCAGAGCTTTTGATTCATATTATCTTTGATTTAAACTATAAAATCAATTTAGGCTACCATCTAGAATAAAAACAATTCGGTTTTATGTCTTTTTCGAGTTTTTCGTTGTTTTGTTGATAAAATTCTAATAAATTCGTTTTGATGGTTTTATATGTTTTAAAACATCATACATGATTGTTAGAATTGAAATTTAGACATTTGTCTAATTTATAGAATTTTCGTTTTATTTTAAATGATTATTTTATAAAGGAATCAACAAAACCAAAAAGGACTAATGTTCATCTTTCCTTTTGGAAATTGGATGAACAACGGTTCAAAATAATTAATTTTGAACTATGGATGCATGAAAAACATTTTAATGGATTTCAAATGATTTTTCGAGAATTGTTTGATTTTAGATGCTTGATAATCTATATTAAATAGTTTAGATTGGACATGCGTGTATGCGTTGCTCGAGTTGTTTTTGCAGGAATTGTGAGTTTATGTGTTCCAAATCAGCAACTATGAATGTATGTAAATATTATTATACAGGGGCTTATTTATATGTAAAGGCCAAATTCTCTTTTTCTATCTCTAGATAATTGCATTGCATTTGAGAGGTTTTTACATATGACTTGCACTAGTCGGTTTTTATCGAATGTGAGGAGCATGTTTATTTTCTGTAAAATCTACGTCTCCGGTGCAAGAGGAAGTCACCGCTGTAGCGCATCGATCAAGGATCGAGGATCAGGGATCGAGGATCAAGGATCAAATGGAACATATAAACTCACACGATGTGGATTGTGTGAATGGTTTAATTTCTTTTTTTTTAAATTTCTGCTATGCATGTGATGAATGTGATTGAATGTTAGGATGTGTATGAATGATAATATGCATGATAACTAAAATTCTGAATCACATGTTAATAAATGAAATTCTCCAACAAAATTAAGAGTAATTTTCCTTCTTATTTCATCCAATAGCAGCCATTGATCGAGGGATACTCTGCTCGCCCTTAGTGGGAGATATCTCCATCGATCTTTGGGAATAGTGGGAGATATAATGATTGTCTATTGTTATGCCACGATTAAATATATGAGGTGTGTTTCACCCTAGTGAACCCCAAGTATGTTTAGTTGTGAATACAATGGATAAACGTATCTCGTATCAAATGAAAATAAGTTTTCTTAACATTACCTAGAGCCCTCGCTCGGTTTTGGGAAAACGTTTTTCTTACGAGGATGGGTCGCATTCCCTCATAATTAAAACGACAAGAATCACAAGAGTTTGAAGATGCTAATATTGCTAAAATTCAAAAAGGTTGTGATTAGAAAGAGTTTTTCTTACCTTGATATTGTAATGTATTCGATAGCCCTTAGCTAGTCTATATTACAATTGATGGGATCTTGGATTACTGCATTTATGGGCAAAATTTGATTTGCAGTATTTACATTTATATTCGATATATATGTATGTAATTTAAAACATAAAATTGACATTAAAAACCTGTATAATTTATTTTGTAGAAATGTCTAATATCCAACCAATTGTGCGTTCTATGATCAAAAAGAATCCTTTGCAAAATGATGGCTCAAACTTCATGAAATGGCAACTCAATCTTAATATCGTGTTGAGGTTTGAAAAACTATCTCATATTTTGTATGGTGAAATCCCAAAATTGAATGAGAATGCAACCGGTAATGAGAAAGAGGCGATAGCCAAGTGAGAAGACCAAGAGAACCAAGTTCACGGTCTAATGTTGGCATCCATGGGTGACTCGTTTCAAGCGAAATACTTGGATTCAAAACCCAAGAAGATCATGGAAGCTTTAACAAAGATGTTCATGGATAGTGCCCGAAAGGAGCGTTATAAGACCACCATCGCACTCACAAGGTGCCACATGGCGGAGGGAACATCGGTATCCATGCATTTTCTCACGATGCAAGGATAACTTGAGAAATTGTCGAAGCTCTCTTCTCCAATGCCCGAGGACATTGCCGAAGATCTAATTCTTGTCTCTCTAGCCCCGTCCTTTAAGGACTTTGTGATGCACTATCACGTGCGTGAAAATGGGGTAAGTCTTGAGGAGCTTCACAACACACTCAAAACTGCAGACATTGACATGGGCAAGGGTCGAGACAATCACGTCCTAGCCGTCCATGAGAGGAGCAAAACGATCAACAAAGGTAAAGGCAAATTTACCAAAGATACGTCAATCAAGAGCAAGGGAGTAGGAGGTGCTCATGGGAGTGCCTCAAGGGAGAAATCTTTCAAATCTCCAACTCCCAACACGGAGTGCTTTCACTGCGGTGAAAAGGGACACATCCGACTTAATTGCTGATGCATTGCATACATTGCATCATATGTCTTTCATTTAGATTACTTTTACATCAATAAATGCTACTAAGGTATGTGTTTAGTCTTATTTACAGAATACAAGGACCTGAATGCAATTTACCCACGTCCCGAGCATAAACGCATGCAAAAGACTCATTTCTATCATAAAGACCAAGTTCAAGATTATCGGGTTACGAATGGAAATGCATCCCAAGCATAAAAGCATTCAAGTCCTAATTGCAAAAAGAACAAGGACTTAAGCACAAAAGTAGTCGGAGACTTAACTGCAAAAAGTCAAGGACCTAATTGCAAATCACGAGTAGCTTTTATTCTCTTGGAGAAAATATATAGAAAAATCAATGTATATCTCCAAATATGTGAAGGAATTAATCCGGAGCTCAAAAGAATGGAAAGAATCAATCCAGACGCGTAAAGGAGGATCAAATCATACCATAAACATTCAACCAAAATCTGGACCAAATCAGAGCATGATGTGCGGCGATTCCGCCGCAGATCACACACACCATGCGGCGATTCCGCCGCCCCCTAGTCGATCCGTGTGCTCCAATTTCGTCCAGTCGTGTCTGGACACGTGTACTTTCCAATATTATACCTAGATCCCTTGTAGCAACTATAAATAGACCCGAGAACGATGTTAGAAGGGTCCTTAGTCTTTAGTGGTAGTTTTTATTCTTAATCTTAGTTTTGTATTCTTCTTTTCATTAATAAAATTCTGTCTTTTATTTCTTACTTTTAGTTTTCTTTTGTAATGTCTCAAGGACCCCTTCTTCCTCCCTCTATGAGTTTCTAACTCCTTCCAAAGGGTGGAGGTGACGGATTAGGGTGAAGAGAAGATGAATGAATGTTATTATTTTAATTTCGTGTTAGTATATTTTGATTACTTGAGTTTATGTTAAATCATTTATCATGTAATGCTTTATAACTAATATGATTTATTATAAGTTTCTAAATTCTCTAATCTAAACCTTAAATCTAAACCTCCACCCGACGGAATTCACCTCTTTGTTCTTGTTTTAATTTTAATTGTTCTTGTTCTTTCTTTAGATAATTAAAACCCAAAAATCTCAAAACCCAATTATTTCTTCTCTCCTTCTTCTCCTTAATCGAAAATCACACAAATAACAAATCTCTCCCTCCTTGTGTTCGACCCGTATTTGCCACGTCTCCATTGACGTCGTGCACTTGCGGTATAAATTTAATTTTCATCAATTGCCCAGAGTATAAGGAAGACCTTGAAAATGGGATGATTGAACGTAGGCGCCCGATAAACGACGTAGGTATGTTTGTTATTGAGATAAATTTAATCACCTCTGTCCTTGATTTGGTAATAGTTACCGGATCTTGTGCTCACATAATTATGATGTGCAACTATTAAAGGATAGGAAGGAACTCGTGGAGAACGAGATGATGTTGAAGATTGGAAATAGTACAAGCATCGCTGCGATTGTACAAGATTCTATGGAACTTCAATAGTATAGTGATTTAAATTTATGCTTTGAAGAATGTTTGTTATATGCCTTCGATTAGCAAGAACATTTCTGTATCAAGTTTTAGATATAGATAAATTTTAATAAATATTTTAATTCTTGCTTGTCTATGTCGAAGAATGGAATTTTCTATGCAAATACATTCATATAGAATGGTTTCTATTTGCTTGAGATGAATAATAAACAAACTTAAACAAACAATAACAAAAGGAACTAAGATAACTCACGTGAATGATACAATCTTGTAGCACTATCGGATTAGTCAAATAGATGACCAAGAGACCTTTCAAGAAGAAAGGAACGAAACCGAATGACTAATTGGATATGATACATTCTAATGTATGTGGTCCGATAAGTACAAGTGCAATAGACGTTTTAAGGTACTTCATTTTGTTCACGGACAACTATAGTCATTATGGCTATGTTTGTCTAATGGGAAGCAAAAGTGAATTCTTTGACAAGTTCAAGGAATTCGAGGATGGAGTAATGAACCAACTCAACAAGAATATCGAGTCTCTATGAATGGTTCGTAGGGGTAAGTGCTTAGGATACCTAATTGACTCATTCCTAAAGGAGGAACATGATATTGCTCGACATGGTTCGATCAATAATAAGTCAATCTAAATTGCCTATTTACTTTTGGAATTATGCACTACAAATAAAGACAAACTCACTAAATAATGTTCCATCCAAATTCGTGGAGAAAATGTCTTGTGAGCTATGGAGTTGAAAGACACCTAGGCTCGATTTTCTCAAGATTTGTGGTTGTAAGGTATACATCAAGAGATTGATGTCAACCAAACTTCAACCAAAAGCGGATAAGTGCTTCTTTATAGGTTGTCCTCGTGTGACAAGAGGATACTACTTTTGGTGTATCACCTCCAATCGAAAGATTATAGAGAGAGATATGATTTTTCTAGAATTTCTGGAAAAGAGAGAAAAGTAGTGGGAGTAGAGTAAAGCTTGAGGAAACTCAAGATACTCTACAAGATCATGACATGAATGATGACATTCAAAATCATGAAGGCCCAACCGAGATTCATTTGGTTAGTGGGGGCATGAGCAAGAGATTCTTACAAAAATTGTGAGAGAATCTCAATCATCCCCACCTAGTGTACGTTCGAGAGTCGAACATGAACCTGTTCCTCAAGAAATTGTGGGAGAAGTTCAAGAGACACGAGAATAACCAAAAGAATAGAGAAGGTTGACGAGGGAAAGGAAGAAACCCAATAAGTATGTGGGACTTCATGAGATCATGGTACTAGATACCAAATATCTCTCGACCTTCCAAGAAGCAATGGAAAGAAAAGACTCCAAACTATGGTGAAAAGCCATGGAATCCGAAGTAGAATCCATGTATGACAATCAAGTATAGAACTTGATTTGCCTTCCTCAAGAGAAAATATCATTTGGTATAAATGAGCTTTTAGGAGGAAGAAATACATGGATAGTAACTTGACAACCTACGAAGCAAACCTTGTAGCAAAAGTTATACTCAAATTCAAGAAATTGACTTTGATGAGATTTTTGAGAGGTTGTCATGTTAAAATCTATTCGGATTATGCTCAATATTACCGCATTTCACAATTGTGAGATATAGAAGATTGATATCAAAATGGCGTTCCCTAAACGGGAACTTGGAGGAGGATTTGTACATGGTACAACCTCAAAGTTTTGATGATCCAAATAATAGCGAGAAGAAATGCAAGTTTCGATGATCCATTTATGGATTGAAGCAAGCATCGAGGAGTTGGAACAAACGCTTTGACGAAGAGGTGAAGAAGATTCACTTCATTCAAAGTAAAGGAAAGCCTTGTTGATACAAGGAGATTAGTGGGAGCCATGCAATATTTTTGATCTTATATGTCGATGACATATTGCTCATGAGCAATCATATACCTTAACATTAGCAAACGAGAAATTTCATTGAAATCGACATTCTCAATGAAAAGAAATGGATGAGGCTCAACACATCTTGAGAATCAAGATACATTGAGATACATCTCGTAGACTCATTGGCTTCAGTCAACGTGCATACATTGACAAGGTCTTGGAAATGTTCAGGGTGAACAATTCCGATGTGGAAAATGTGCCAATAAGTATGAGTATAAGTGTGCAACTCAAGGAGTCTCAACGTGCTCAATCACGCAGAAACTTGGAGTACATGAAGGTAGCCCTTATGCTTCAGCAAAAGGAATGACCATGTACACAATGACTTGCACAAGACTCAATATCTCGTATGCTCTAAACGTGACAAGATGTCACCAATCCAACGCAAGTCCTAATTGTAGGATTGCGGTCAAGAATATTCTGAAGTACCTTAACTGGACTGAAGATAAGGTTCTTGTTTATGGAAGACAAAGGAGAAAATAGCCGAGGGCTATTTTGATGCAATTCTTATAGGAATTATTGACAATAGGAGGTTGGGATGATGATGCGTCATCATTATAGAAGGTGGAGGCATGAGCTAGTGTAGTTAGGAGTAATATCACTACGGCTAACTCAACCACCAACGAAAGACAAAATAAATAAATAGGTGGACACAACAATAACACAACTGATCCATTCAACAAACCTTCATACCAAGCTAAGAGACGAAATATATTTCAAGTCCATGGATCCAAGGATCCATGTAGATTGGCTTGATAGGTGATTTGAGAAGGTTACCCTAGTTATTAATGTTTTATGCATTGAGAATGTATGTGAAAGAAAACTTTGATAACAAGTGGGAGATTGAAGGGAATGTGTTCTAAAAGTTTTACTTTTAAATGTCAACTATTATGAATTGAATGAGAAATCATTTTGTTTCTTGTTTATGTTATTCGTCTTTTAGAAGTGTTAAGGAAGAAGCTTTTGGTCCTTAACCGTAGAGCTCTAAAAGATATTGGTTTGCATAAAACAAAAGATATTCGCAATCATGGTAATAAACATGGGACATTTATTACCAAGTTAAGATTGTCGTGTTGGTCATAGATCATTGTAGCTCTACAAGTGAGTGACAACACGGGTACGCAAAAGAGGAACATATTACTTTTGTATACTGAATATACCTAATAAGTAAAATATTATAGAAATGTGTTTCTGTGTCATTAATATTTTACTGTGTCCTTGGTCCTTTGATATGAGACTTATATCCGATCACTTAAGAAATACTTGATTAGGCTAGTGTCTTGAGCTATCGATAAGTGTAGTGTAAAGACATTGGTTGGTTAAGTATGACTTTTGTTGGAGAAGATACTTAGTCAAAAGATTATTATTGCCCCTCTTAATTGAGTAATGATATTAATGGCCCCTTGATAAAGCAAAGTTATAATGTGCACAATGTGATTTGAGTTAAGTCACATATTTATAACTAGCTTAAAGAGATCAAGAAATGAATACTAATACAAAGATGACACAATACTACTTTGTGTGTATTCTTAATATCATGAGGCAAGGGACGGACACAAGTGGTGCACTCCATCACTAATTGGATCGGATTTTGGTTCGAGCTGAATTAAGACATCTAGCTAATTGGGAACTATAATGTGTAGCTAGATACCGCTTATAGTTTGTGATGTTAAGCTATTAATATCACTGCCAATTTAGCTTAGATCTGTTGGCTTTTTGGCCTTAATCCGTATTTTGATGATGTAATTAAACCTAATCTTAATAAGGACATGTAGATTAGCACATGTAGTATAATAGTATACATGTTGTATTGTGCTAACATCTACATGTGATCAAGACTCAAGAAAGAAGAAAAATCAAGTCAAGACATGTAATCAAGCTAGGATTGAAGACATGTAATTTTACCTCTCTTTGAGAATTAGGAACTTATGTGAATTGAGCATAACTTAAGCTAATATGCATGCATTCACACACTAGGTTCCTTTTAGGAGTCACACACAAAATATCATATAATTTGGACTCCATTAGATCACCTAAACACCTAAAACATTGGTCGCCAGTCTGCCTGAGTTCGGTCGACCATTCACCTTTCGGTCGACCGGTTATACACATTTTTTGTTATACCAGACCAATCCGTTCAACCGATCACACATCTATTTAACCGATTACCCAGACCTGTTCGGTCGACCGTTTCGTTTGCTGTTTTTGGTAAAAATACGACCGTTTTATTTGTCGTATTATACAACGGTCGTATACACATTTTTCTCAATATACACCCCCATATACATTAGAACCGGTCGAACCATTTGCCTAGTTCGGTCGACCATTCAAATAGGTAAAATCTACCTGCTATCAGTCGACACAAGTTTGTCCAACCGATCAAGATTTCTCTCTACCGAACCCAGTAGTTCGGTCGACCGGTACCTGCTCGGTCGATTGTTGACCTATAGAACTTAAGTGATTTGGTCGACCGGTACCTATGTTCGGTCAACCGATCCATCAACATACTCAAGGGTTCGGTCGACTGATACACCTTTCGGTCGACCGTTTCTGGATAGATTTCTGAACCCGATTTTCTGTTTTGTGTATCTTGCACAAAACCCAATCAAATCTTGTCCAAACGGCTAGAAATCTTTAGGAGCTTATAAATAGATGTTCACACTTAGTTTTCCATAAGATTTCACAACTCCAAAGTGTCAAACTTATAGTGAGATTTTCCACAACCTCAAAGCTCTAAATTAGTCATCCAAAGCCTAATTTCCACATCCTTCATCAATCATCATACTAGCAATTGTTGTGCTCAATTAGAGAGTGAGTTCCACTCAGTCACCATTGTTGTAAAGTGAGCAAGGGTCTTGGTGAAAGCCCAAGACATAGAAGCAAGGATTTCGGTGAAAGCCCGAAGTGATTCTCTCGGTTTGTGAGAGGTGGTGCCAAGCTCGGCGAGGGTTGTTCGCGAGCTTGAAGACTTGTAAAAGACGTTGCTCCCGGCCCGGAACGGGGAGGCATAGTGAAGACGCAAGAGGAGCTCGAACGGGGATTCGAGAGGGGCTTGCAAGAGAGGACGTAGGCGCGGCCGAACCTCTGTAAATCCGGTGTCTTCTTGTGTGGTTTGCATTGCTTTCCTACTTGTGTTTGATTTGTTTTTAATTTCCGCTGCAATTCTTTGATCAATCAACCAAGTAGTTAATTAGGGCTTAATCGTGATTAGTTTGTGGACCAATAGACCCACACGATCCTACATTTGGTATCAGAGCCTTGTGTTGAACGTTTTATATTTAACCGCAAGTGCACGGCCGCGATGAAACGGTGGCAAGTACGGGTCGTCCTCAGGGAGGTGAGCAGCTTCTTGTTTGCACGAAATCAAGTGGCGAAAATAATGGGGAAGAGAGTTGGTTACGCTAATCTAGACTACGCTACACTAAGAAGTATGAAATGCGAACGAAACAAACAAATGATGGAATAACAACTAAACTAAGAGCAAAGAAAGAATGCTGGAATACAGAAATGGGAAAACCCCTAAGGGGTGGAGTGAGTGCACACATGCAAAGAGGTGGGTGTAGAATACATTCTTTAAGCACATGAAGGTGGTGTTTATCAAGCATAGGAAGTGTCTAAATGTGTGGCAAAACCTATCAATCTATTCACCAACTTAGTTGATTAACATTTACATATGCAAGGTGTTTATTTCAGAACCTAAACAAGCATGAGCGGTGTCTAATCATTTTGGCAAAACTCATCAAGTTATAAATTCTATCCTAAACAAGCAAGCATACATTCATGTTTAATCAACACATTGAAATTAAAGCATTCATCCCATTCTCTAATGCATGTATGTACATCTACTCCACCCCCCAAAGGGGATGGAACTACTCACTAAACATTACACTAATTATTAAACTAAGCAAAGAAAGCATATTAAAACTAAGCTAGAAATAAAAGATGATTAAACTAAAACATGCACAAACAATAAAAAGAAGCATAAACAAACAATGAAAGAAACACAAAACTTTATTGATAAAAATGACTCACATTAAAAGTAGCATCCTCCTACTTTAGTGTGTGCTTCAAGGCCTCACTTCTAGTAGGAAGAATAACCACTTAAAAATATGGAGTGATTACAATAGGAGGTGAAGAGTTCTATTTATAGGCATGGAAAAAGCTAATCCGGGACAATCCCCCGATGTGGGACTAAACCAATACCAAAAATAGCCTAAACAAACATTAATACACGTCCAGGAGAAAACTTGGTGGATTTGGGCCCAAAGTGACCGCCAATTGGCGGTCTTGGACCGCCAATTGGCGGTCCAAATTTTCCAGATCGAGTTGAATCTTGTTCTGGGCTTTGCTTGGTGTATTTGGTGGTCTTGGATGCATCTACTTTGTTTATTGGAGCTCCGACCCGAATCCAATTGCTAAAATACTCCCCATGATGGTGTGGAGTATTCTGTTTTGCTCTTAGGTCCTTCTGTCTTGCGTTCAGGTCCTTCTCCCTTGCATCTTGGTCCCCAGATCTCACAATCCAGTCCTTTTTCCCAGCTTTTGGGTCCTTTTATGTTTCATCTCTTCAAACCTATTTATTCCTGAAAACTAAACATAAAACTCATGACATAGCATTGTTTAGGTGAAAGATAATGGATATAAGATACAAATATGAGCATGAAATGATGTCAATCAAATACCCCCACACCTAACTTTTGCTAGTCCCGAGCAAAACAAAGAAAGAGAAAAGCATGCGAAAAAAAACAAGAAATCCTAACTCACTTTCGTAGGAATCACGGTTGTACTTAGCACGTGCAACAAGCCGTTAAACCTCCTTGTCGCCAAGGAGGAGGAGTGTTGTCTCCTGAGGGTTTTCAGCGGATATACCCACAAAATCCGAACAAGATGCATTAATCAATCTAACTACACGACTCGTTGGACTTATTTTGTCGATCATGGGACGCGGTAATACTACGGGTCGACTCTATATATGTAATCGGTCCACACACCTAGCCTAATGAGTTATTCGTGAGAGTTAACTAAGGAATTAAGTGAAAGACATGGGCAACCTTAACTTCTTAATGTGATACAATGTGTAAAGTCCATTTTGGTTCTTATTTGACTCTTTTTTTCTTTTTCTTTTTTTTCTTTTTTTTTCTTTTTTTTTGAAGCATTTATTGGTTGGTGTTTGATTCTCCCAGGGTCAGGTTTCGTGCATCATTGCCTATGAGGACTTACACTATCACGTACACCTTCCCCCAAATCTCCACATAGGGCGATCCCTACCACCCGTGTAACGGGAGTTCGGTCGGCGCATCCCAAGTCAGATGACTCGAAAGTACCGGGCACAAAGTCCCCTCAGACCTACTTTCCCGAGTGATAGGAGCCGTGCGAGAAGAGAGAACACCACTTATTTATCTATATGGGAACCAAAACCCCTACACTTAAGTTTCACAAAAAGAGATTAAGGGCCCTTGACTACGACAAACTTCCTCATACTAACAGACACGAATTATTTGACTCACTAGATTCAGGGTGGACTTCTTTAAATGTTTGAGTACTGAAACCCTATGATTACACGCCCCCCGAGGGAAAGCCGGGGTGCATCCTAACGACTCGATAAGACCTAAAGCCAGTAAACTAGAAATCCTAATGCATCAAGTTCAAGACAATTTTGGGAGCTTTCTTTTTACTTTGCCTCTCAACGGTTTTGCACATGCTAAACACACGCAAAACCCACAAAAACATTTTCTTTCGCAAACACATGAAGATTTTGAAAGAAATGTGAAAATTTTAAAGCACTCGGCAAGCAAAAGAAGACAAGTCACCCAAGGATCATGGCAAACAGATATATCAATGTTAAATGCGGCATACTAACATGACCCTAGCAGTACACACAAAAGAAAAGAAAACCAATGGAAAAAGACTCGAATATGTACACACGTAAAACACCCCCCCACACCTACTTCATGCATTGTCCTCAATGAATGTGAACAAGATACTACATGGATACATGCATGAAAAAGGAACTATCTCACCAACATGAAGTACAAAGGGACGTTCGGGGTCATGTTGATGGACACAAACCCAAATTCCCTCAAAACCTGTGAGAAGCTGAAGAAGGGAGATAAATACGTGAAGAAATTGGGGCCCAAGTACACAAGGGTTGGGGCCCACAACAATCGATGCTCACTGAAGGAGTCTTTTATTACACACTTCTTTTTTTTCTTTTCTTTTTTTTTTTTTTTTTTTGAAAGATATATACATCAACCAAGATATTCTCATAATCATTTGGTCAAGGAACATCAAATGAGAACATCAAGTCAGGAGGACCAGAGACTTGCCGAGATGGGCAAACTCCACTGGTACTCTGAGGTGTCATGAGGGGTGAAAGGTCAAAGCTGAAAGGCTCGAACCCCTCATGATATTGGTTGGGTGTGGGCAACAAAGAATGAAGTTGTGTTGCCTCACTAGGGTTTAATTGCTCATCGAAGAAAACCCTCCAACCAATAGGCGGGTGCATTGGAATGAGTTCCTCAAGCTCATTCGATGGATGCAGCAGACCTGCATCACTAAAAATGGGGCTTCTCCCCAAGTCATCCAACAAGGACCTCCCACCATCATTTAGACCATCAAGCATAAGCTCGGTCATAGGTGGGTCCTTGTTGGAGTCAAAATGAAGCTCAAATGGCTCAATGGCCATGGGACATGAGGTAGAGACACCTTCTGGCATAGGCATATGATGAGGTGTCTCACCCTCACTAGTACTCTCAACTGAATCATGCAACGAACACTCCCTTTGGACATTCATGTTCGAGGCCAGCTCACTCTGTTGCATTGCAAAGACAGGCAATGAGTCTTCACTGGGCCCACGAACATTCTCAATGGGTTGCATTGGGGTTAGGGGTGTTCGTTGATTTTGTGGTGCTTTCTCCAATTGGCGGATGAGATTTAGATTTAAAGGTTCATCCATGGGTTCCTGTTGCCTACCAGAGTTGAACACATGAAACTCGGCACTCATGTTACCGAATGAGAGCTTCATGAGACCATTTCTACAATTAATCAAGGCATTGGAGGTTGCCAGAAATGGTCTACCCAAAATCAAAGGTATTTGAGAGTGGGTGTTCGCAACAGGATTGGTATCGAGGACAACAAAATCGACTGGAAATATAAAATCTCCAACTTTGATAAGCACGTCCTCGATAATCCCCATGGGAATACGAATGGATCTATCCGCCAGTTGGAGGGTGATCTTAGTTGGTTTCAATTCTCCCAAGTTCAACTGTTGATAAACAGAGAATGGGAGGAGGTTGACCGCTGATCCTAAATCAAGCAAAACATTGCTCAATCTAGTGTCCCCTATCGTACACTGAATAGTAGGACACCCAGGGTCCTTGTATTTTGTGTAGGTAGGATTGGACAAAAGTGAGCTGATATTTGCAGCCAAGAATGCTTTCTTAGGAACATTGGTCTTCCTCTTGGTTGTGCAGAGATCCTTCAACACTTTGGCATATTGAGGTATTTGTTGGATGACATCCAACAAGGGGATGTTAACCTTCACTTGCTTGAATACCTCTAATATCTTGTCCATGTTGTCACTCTGCTTTTTGTTTAACCTACTTGGATAAGGAGCTTTTGGCAGGTAGGTTTTCTGCTGTGCCTGAGAAGAAAGCTTTGGTGTATTACCCTCACCCTCAGCTTCTTCTTCACCACCATTCCCACTGAGGGGCTGCATAGATGGTGGTGGGTGTGGCAAGGAAATGTGATTGTCAACCTGTTTTCCATTCCTTAAGGTTACAATGGAATTGACATGGTGAACAGGTTCCTCCACATGGTTCACTTGCCTCCCCCGAGGGACCACATTCTCATTTTGCATTTGTTGTTGTTGGTACATGCGGGGGTTAGCCTCAGGCTGGCTAGGAAAAGAGCCTCTCTCTCTTTCATGTACAGACTGAGCCAATTGACCCATCTGAAGCTCTAGAGATTTCATGGTCTGCTGATTTGAAGTGAGAACTTGACTTGTGGTAGACATAAAATTTTTCATTGAGTTTTCAAGTCCACGAGTCAAGGTCTCAAGCGAATTGAATCGGGTTTCCATATTATTGGAATTTGGGAAACCCGATGGATTGGTGGTTTGCGCTTGGGGTGGCTGATAGGAATGTGCATGCATGGGAGGTTGGTGTGATTGGTAAGGTGGTCTAGAGGAGTTTGGAGGACCACCCGGGGCATTAGTTTGGTTCCATGAAAAATTGGGGTGGTTCCTCCATCCAGGATTATAAGATGATGAGTATGGGTCATTCCTGGCTCTATCATAGATGGCGTTGACACGCTCCATCTCAGGAGGAATGGACTCACACTCGCTTTCTACATGACCTATCCTACCACATGAATGACAGGGTACTGGACCAGATGTGGACATGTGAGGTGCACTTTGTTGGTTTTGGAGCTCAATCGAATCCATACGGCGCATTAAGGCCGCCATGCGTGCCTCGGTGGCCGTAGTGGTATCGATAGCAAATGCGGAACCCGATCTAGTTGAGTTTGCATTCGCGATCCTCGCTCCTATACTAGATGATGCAGGTGGTTCCCTCACACTCTCCCACTGCATGGTTTTCTCAGCGAGGTCTTCTAGGAAGGCCCATGCCTCCCTTTCATCCTTTCCCAAGAACTCTCCTTGACACATGGACTCAAGGAGCATTCTGGACGGGATGTGAAGACCCTCATACACAATCTGACAAAGACGCCACAACTCAATGCCATGGTGAGGGCACGAGGATAGTAGCTCTTTGAACCTCTCAAGATATGCATGAAATGGTTCGGTCTCATGTTGATAGAACGAATTGATTTCGTTCCTCAATTTTTGAGTCCGATGATTAGGAAAGTACTTCTTGAGGAATGCAGATTGAAACTCATCCCAAGTCCTAAAGGAATTCGCCTGGTTGCTGTACAACCACTTCTTGGCATCATCCTTCAGCGCAAAGGGGACAAGCCTAAGATGGATGGAGTCTGTGCTAAGTTGTTGCAGCTTGAACATAGCACAGACCTCCTCAAATTCCCTGAGAAAGATATAGGGGTCACCTTTCCCAGTGAAATGAGGGAGCATGGAAATGAATTGAGGCTTAACCTCAAAATGGTTCCCATTAGCCTCTGGTAATACGATGCATGAGGGTAGAGTTGTACGGCTCGGGTAGCATCGATCACGTAGAGGTATGGGAACGACAACTGGGAGCACTGGTCGAACAGGTGGGTCCAGCAACTGATCCTCCTCACGGAAATTAGCAGCCATTGGACCCGAACTACGTGCGACACGAGAGGAGGAATGTGTCGAGAAATCGATGACCGAAGCCGGATTGACAACGCTCTTCGTCAAACGACCACTCTCGTCTCGTGTCCACGAAAGCATGCACAAAGGTGCACACACACAAAACAAAACTTTTTTTTTCTTTTTCAAATGAAGAATGTACGTAGAAGAGAAGACGCGGGAACACAGGAGAGAAAGAATGACTCAGGAGAGAAGGGAAGAAGTCCTTAAGCTACGGCGGATGGGTACAGGTAGAAGCACACAAGCAAACAAGGCTCAAACAATCCTAAGGTCGCTATAGGTCCTTACAGCTAGACGACGCCTAACTGCGAGGTCACACGGCCTCAACACGCCTCACCTCCCTACAACGAGGACCACAAAGCCCAGCAAGTGAGCCAAGATCCGGGGATCTCGTCTCTCCTACTATCGACAAAGTGGGCCACGCCGATCAGGTCATGACGGTCAGGACCGGATCACTCTCCTAATGCGTCCAAGATCCTTAGGGTCAATGTCTACTTGATTTTAAAATTAGGCTCTTGATTAGTGTGGTTTTTGGGGCGAAGGAAAGGGTGATGAAATCCCCCACCTTATCTTTTATGGGACAGCCCCTCCTTAGTAGCGTTTTGGAGTCCTAAATCTAGCAATCAACTCTCCAAACAACGCTCAACTCAAACTTGTTGCAATGCACTTCCTACTAACTAATGCATGTTCATATGAAATGCATGAATGAGAGTAGAAGGTGCGTACCTCACGCCAGCTCTCAGCAACAGAAAATAAAGCTAAGATAAAAGACAATCTAAATGCCTAAGTCACATACATGATGCATGCCTTAAACAAGAATAATGCCTAATCTTTTGCTTTGAGTTTTAGGGTCCAAGTTGCTTAAAGGAGGTTTGATTCTTGATCTGGGAATAAACTATAGGTCAAGACATGCTAAATCGAGTCCCAGATCACTATAACAGATAAAGAAATACTCCACAAGAATTTAGAGGCGAAATGAAGCTACCAGACCGCCAGTTGGCGGTTGAATACCGCTGATTGGCGGTCTTCTTCTCTCAGATCACCTCCAAACTTGACCAGATGCTTCCCCTTCTCAATGTGAGTCACCTGCGACAACGAAAACTACAAGACAAAAATTAAATCCACTCGAATCGTCCAAACAAGAGTCTGGACTGGCACGTCCCCGGCAACGGCGCCAAAAACTTGTTGAACGTTTTATATTTAACCGCAAGTGCACGGCCGCGATGAAGCGGTGGCAAGTACGGGTCGTCCTCAGGGAGGTGAGCAGCTTCTTGTTTGCACGAAATCAAGTGGCGAAAATAATGGGGAAGAGAGTTGGTTACGCTAATCTAGACTACGCTACACTAAGAAGTATGAAATGCGAACGAAACAAACAAATGATGGAATAACAACTAAACTAAGAGCAAAGAAAGAATGCTGGAATACAGAAATGGGAAAACCCCTAAGGGGTGGAGTGAGTGCACACATGCAAAGAGGTGGGTGTAGAATACATTCTTTAAGCACATGAAGGTGGTGTTTATCAAGCATAGGAAGTGTCTAAATGTGTGGCAAAACCTATCAATCTATTCACCAACTTAGTTGATTAACATTTACATATGCAAGGTGTTTATTTCAGAACCTAAACAAGCATGAGCGGTGTCTAATCATTTTGGCAAAACTCATCAAGTTATAAATTCTATCCTAAACAAGCAAGCATACATTCATGTTTAATCAACACATTGAAATTAAAGCATTCATCCCATTCTCTAATGCATGTATGTACATCTACTCCACCCCCCAAAGGGGATGGAACTACTCACTAAACATTACACTAATTATTAAACTAAGCAAAGAAAGCATATTAAAACTAAGCTAGAAATAAAAGATGATTAAACTAAAACATGCACAAACAATAAAAAGAAGCATAAACAAACAATGAAAGAAACACAAAACTTTATTGATAAAAATGACTCACATTAAAAGTAGCATCCTCCTACTTTAGTGTGTGCTTCAAGGCCTCACTTCTAGTAGGAAGAATAACCACTTAAAAATATGGAGTGATTACAATAGGAGGTGAAGAGTTCTATTTATAGGCATGGAAAAAGCTAATCCGGGATAATTCCCCGATGTGGGACTAAACCAATACCAAAAATAGCCTAAACAAACATTAATACACGTCCAGGAGAAAACTTGGTGGATTTGGGCCCAAAGTGACCGCCAATTGGCGGTCCAAATTTTCCGGATCGAGTTGAATCTTGTTCTGGGCTTTGCTTGGTGTATTTGGTGGTCTTGGATGCATCTACTTTGTTTATTGGAGCTCCGACCCGAATCCAATTGCTAAAATACTCCCCATGATGGTGTGGAGTATTCTGTTTTGCTCTTAGGTCCTTCTGTCTTGCGTTCAGGTCCTTCTCCCTTGCATCTTGGTCCCCAGATCTCACAATCCAGTCCTTTTTCCCAGCTTTTGGGTCCTTTTATGTTTCATCTCTTCAAACCTATTTATTCCTGAAAACTAAACATAAAACTCATGACATAGCATTGTTTAGGTAAAAGATAATGGATATAAGATACAAATATGAGCATGAAATGATGTCAATCACCTTGTTAAGCTAAATTTCATTACTTTACCGTAATTTTAGCATGGCTACTACATCTAATCACTTAGAAGGTTTATGCACCACAAGGCCTCCTTTGCTTAATGGGTCAAATTATGATTATTGGAAAAATAGAATGAAAATCTTTTTAATATCAAATGACCTTAAGTATTGGAAGCTTATTCAAACTCCATACATCCCCCCAAATGAAAATGAGTTAGATTCTTTATCTAGGCCTCAAATGAAAGAAATTTAGATGAACTCAAAAATTATGAATATTCTTTATTGTGGCCTTAATGAGGGAGAATACAATAGAATTAGGGGATGTGAAAGTGCAAATGAAATATGGCATAGGTTACAAATGCATCATGAGGGTGATAGCAAAACCAAAGAAACTAGGATAAGTCTTCTCATGCATAAATATGAAATATTTTCTATGCAAATCGGTGAGAACATAAGCGACATGAACACTCGCTTCACCGATATTACTAACTCTCTTTTGATTCTTGGAAAAAGGATAAATGAAGGAGAGATGACTCGGAAATTCCTCCGATCATTGAGCAACGATTGGGAAGACAAGGTCGTCGCAATTGAAGAATCGCACGATCTTTCCAAATTGAAGATGGAGGAACTCATTGGAAATCTCATGGCCTATGAGCTTCAATTGAGTCATCGCAAAGAAAAAGAAGCTTCCAAGAAAACTCCTTCTATGGCCTTACATGCAGATTTTGAGGAGCAAAAGAGAGAAGATGAAGAAGAAGAAATCGTGGTCCTTGCCCAAGATTTTTTCAAATACCTCAAGAATAAAGAAGACAAAATTGAAAGAAGAGGTATTAGGATTGAGAGAAAAGAAGGGGAGAAAAAGAGGGAGAAAAGAAAAGAGAAGGGAAGGAGCAAGAGAAGAGAAAGGAGGGAAGAAGCTCGCAAAGCTACATGAGATGATTCCTCATCACAATCAACATCATCTTCCGCCTTGCATAGTAAAGGAGAATTTGCTTACTCATGTCACATGGCAATTGAATATGAATTGAGTGAGGTAGCCTCTAACTCTTCTATTTCTAATTCTTGCTCATCTAGAGATCTTAGTGATAGCTCAAACCCAAGTGCATCTAATGAAACATTTACTAAAGATGAGCTTCAAAATGCATTTCATGATTTAGTTAAACAATATGAGATCGTTTGTGAAAAGAACAAAAATGCTAGAAAAACTATAAATGATCTTAAATGCCAAATTGAACTAATCATGAATGAAAAGAATGAGGTGATTGCTAGACTTGAATCAAATGAATCATCACTTGCTAGTCTAAGTAAAACACCCATTGTTGATGAACATGTAGATCTTAAAGTTTCAAATATGCAATTAAGAAAAGATCTAGAAATGTTCACTAAAGGAACAAAAATGCTTGATATGCTTTTGAGTAGTCAAAGACAATCCTTAGCTAAACATGGTTTAGGATACAATGTGCATTTGAAAAACTATGTATCTCATACTACTTTAAATGACAAGCATTTATTTGTTAAATCTAGTTCCTCAAGTGTGTGGGCACCCAAAACCAAAATGGTTTGGATCCCAAAAGCTAATGTTCAAGGACCCAAAGTTGTTTGGGTACCTAAATCTACACTTGTAGGAGCTTGAGGAAGAGATTGGTGGTGACCAGGTGAGCCAAAGCGTCGAATTCGAATCCGGTTGCATCACCAAATCAAGATTGGAGCTATTCAAGATTCAAGTTTGGTATAAAAATTTCTATCTCTAAAATTTCTGAAAAATAGCTCTAATCTAGTTAATATGCTTAATTGTCATATCCTTAGAGTTTAATTCATTGCAAATCATATACCAAATTCATTGCAAATCATATACCACATCCATTGATTTTAAATGTCAAAATTTAAATGGATGTTAGAATAAGGCTTAAATAGAAACTTAATTGAACTTAACTTTAATCATACTCATAGTTTCCATCTAGCCTTATTGATAGGGGGAGCTTAATAGTTATATCTTTTATTAGAGTAATGAAGTGCAAAATTTAGGGGGAGCATCTTCATTACAAATGACATCCTAAATTGAACTCAAATAGTTATATATAATTGTCAATGGGGGAGAAATTTAAATTCATATATTACATTGATTATTGTATTTTTTTGATGGATGTCAAAGGGGGAGAAGTAATAGATTAGGGATACTTGAAATATACATGAAATTGTCAAGAAAAACTATGCACATCCATAGGGGGAGCATTTATGTGCATAGTTAACTTATACATTTTTCAAGTATTAGGTTGGTTTAAGATATAGGTTGTCATCATCAAAAAGGGGGAGATTGTTGGCTTTTTTGCCTTAATCCGTATTTTGATGATGTAATTAAACCTAATCTTAATAAGGACATGTAGATTAGCACATGTAGTATAATAGTATACATGTTGTATTGTGCTAACATCTACAGGTGATCAAGACTCAAGAAAGAATAAAAATCAAGTCAAGACATGTAATCAAGCTAGGATTGAAGACATGTAATTTTACCTCTCTTTGAGAATTAGGAACTTATGTGAATTGA
The DNA here is from genome assembly GCA_963682175.1 of Triglochin maritima. Lineage (NCBI taxonomy): Eukaryota > Viridiplantae > Streptophyta > Magnoliopsida > Alismatales > Juncaginaceae > Triglochin > Triglochin maritima. The sequence continues at coordinate 7,241,461 of OY821775.1, forward strand.
GCATAACTTAAGCTAATATGCATGCATTCACACACTAGGTTCCTTTTAGGAGTCACACACAAAATATCATATAATTTGGACTCCATTAGATCACCTAAACACCTAAAACATTGGTCGCCAGTCTGCCTGAGTTCGGTCGACCGTTCACCTTTCGGTCGACCGGTTATACACATTTTTTGTTATACCAGACCAATCCGTTCAACCGATCACACATCTATTTAACCGATTACCCAGACCTGTTCGGTCGACCGGTAAACCTTCGGTCGACCGTTTCGTTTGCTGTTTTTGGTAAAAATACGACCGTTTTATTTGTCGTATTATACAACGGTCGTATACACATTTTTCTCAATATACACCCCCATATACATTAGAACCGGTCGAACCATTTGCCTAGTTCGGTCGACCATTCAAATAGGTAAAATCTACCTGCTATCAGTCGACACAAGTTTGTCCAACCGATCAAGATTTCTCTCTACCGAACCCAGTAGTTCGGTCGACCGGTACCTGCTCGGTCAACTGTTGACCTATAGAACTTAAGTGATTCGGTCGACCAGTACCTATGTTCGGTCAACCGATCCATCAACATACTCAAGGGTTCGGTCGACCAATACACCTTTCGGTCGACCGTTTCTGGACAGATTTCTGAACCCGATTTTCTGTTTTGTGTATCTTGCACAAAACCCAATCAAATCTTGTCCAAACGGCTAGAAATCTTTAGGAGCTTATAAATAGAGGTTCACACTTAGTTTTCCATAAGATTTCACAACTCCAAAGTGTCAAACTTATAGTGAGATTTTTCACAACCTCAAAGCTCCAAATTAGTCATCCAAAGCCTAATTTCCACATCCTTCATCAATCATCATACTAGCAATTGTTGTGCTCAATTAGAGAGTGAGTTCCACTCAGTCACCATTGTTGTAAAGTGAGCAAGGGTCTTGGTGAAAGCCCAAGACATAGAAGCAAGGATTTCGGTGAAAGCCCGAAGTGATTCTCTCGGTTTGTGAGAGGTGGTGCCAAGCTCGGCGAGGGTTGTTCGCGAGCTTGAAGACTTGTAAAAGGCGTTGCTCCCGGCCCAGAACGGGGAGGCATAGTGAAGACGCAAGAGGAGCTCGAACGGGGATTCGAGAGGGGCTTGCAAGAGGGGACGTAGGCGCGGCCGAACCTCTGTAAATCCGGTGTCTTCTTGTGTGGTTTGCATTGCTTTCCTACTTGTGTTTGATTTGTTTTTAATTTCCGCTGTAATTCTTTGATCAATCAACCAAGTAGTTAATTAGGGCTTAATCGTGATTAGTTTGTGGACCAATAGACCCACATGATCCTACAAGATCCTCCCATAGGTCACACCATAAAACTGGGAAACAAGAAGGTGATTTTATGTTCATATGATGTATCGAGTTTCGTATACATGTGGTGAATGGATAAAATCATTATGTCATGAAAATGACATATTTAGAATCATGAATTTATATATGAGATGTAAATATATCATGGGGTGTGATTGTTTGATATTACATATGATGATACATTGCATAGGATATATAAATTAGCTATAACCCCAAAGATCGAATTTTGTTGGGAATTAATCCAAAATTCGATAAGGCAAATTAATTAATTAAATTTGCTAAAACCCCAAATACGAATTTTGTTGGGAATTAAACCAAAATTCGATAAAGGCAAATTAATTAAATTTCCTAAAACAAAAAAACGAATTTTGTTGGGAATTAATCCAAAATTCGATAAATGCAAATTAATTAAGGAATTATTGATCATGGTTTTGACTTGGTCAATTATGATTATATTTGGATGTGGATTAATAAATTTAATATTGGGAATTGGTCTTAAGAGAGAAAAACATGGAAGAATGGGTCAATGCATGGCCCATGATTTGGAAATTAAAGGAGCCTATAAATAGGCCTAATTTCCTTCATTAAAAATAAGTGTATGCAAAATTCTCTCTCTCTAACCACCCCAATTAATCCATCCGAAATTCCTTAGTTAATTTGAGTTTTTGGAGAGTAAAATCTCAGGAAATAAAAAGGGGGTTATTAGCTAGATTCTAAACCCGTTTGGAGATTGATTGGCTAACTCCTTTCTCTCCAACCTTTTTTAGAGTTTGGTGAACACTCGGAGGCAATCCACCGGGCGATTCGAACGGCAACGCGACTCCGGATCTTCAAGAGGTTTTAGAGAACCTCTAGGTATGATTCTCTTTGCAATTGTTTGTTTGTTCTAATGCATGTTAAATAATTAGGACAAACAAATGCATGTCTATATGAAAATCGAAGAAAATATGAATGTTTCGATCCTGTATGTTTATAAAATTTCGAAAAATATATACATATAATAGGGCACTAAATCCAACAGTGGTATCAGAGCTTTTGATTCATATTATCTTTGATTTAAACTATAAAATCAATTTAGGCTACCATCTAGAATAAAAACAATTCGGTTTTATGTCTTTTTCGAGTTTTTCGTTGTTTTGTTGATAAAATTCTAATAAATTCATTTTGATGGTTTTATATGTTTTAAAACATCATACATGATTGTTAGAATTGAAATTTAGACATTTGTCTAATTTATAGAATTTTCGTTTTATTTTAAATGATTATTTTATAAAGGAATCAACAAAACCAAAAAGGACTAATGTTCATATTTCCTTTTGGAAATTGGATGAACAACGGTTCAAAATAATTAATTTTGAACTATGGATGCATGAAAAACATTTTAATGGATTTCAAATGATTTTTCGAGAATTGTTTGATTTTAGATGCTTGATAATCTATATTAAATAGTTTAGATTGGACATGCGTGTATGCGTTGCTCGAGTTGTTTTTGCAGGAATTGTGAGTTTATGTGTTCCAAATCAGCAACTATGAATGTATGTAAATATTATTATACAGGGGCTTATTTATATGTAAAGGCCAAATTCTCTTTTTCTATCTCTAGATAATTGCATTGCATTTGAGAGGTTTTTACATAGGACTTGCACTAGTCGGTTTTTATCGAATGTGAGGAGCATGTTTATTTTCTGTAAAATCTACGTCTCCGGTGCAAGAGGAAGTCACCGCTGTAGCGCATCGATCAAGGATCGAGGATCAGGGATCGAGGATCAAGGATCAAATGGAACATATAAACTCACACGATGTGGATTGTGTGAATGGTTTAATTTCTTTTTTTTTTAATTTCTGCTATGCATGTGATGAATGTGATTGAATGTTAGGATGTGTATGAATGATAATATGCATGATAACTAAAATTCCGAATCACATGTTAATAAATGAAATTGTCCAACAAAATTAAGAGTAATTTTCCTTCTTATTTCATCCAATAGCAGCCATTGATCGAGGGATACTCTGCTCGCCCTTAGCGGGAGATAGCTCCCTCCATCTTTGGGAATAGTGGGAGATATAATGGTTGTCTATTGTTATGCCACGATTAAATATATGAGGTGTGTTTCACCCTAGTGAACCCCAAGTATGTTTAGTTGTGAATACAATGGATAAACGTATCTCGTATCAAATGAAAATAAGTTTTCTTAACATTACCTAGAGCCCTTGCTCGGTTTTGGGAAAAAGTTTTTCTTACGAGGATGGGTCGCATTCCCTCATAATTAAAACGACAAGAATCACAAGAGTTTGAAGAGGTTTAACAAGAATCATAATTCCCTCATATTTAATGAAGTCATTATGAGCGATAAATCATCTCAATGGCTAGAAGCCATGAATGAAGAGATGAAATCGATGGAAATTAATGAAGTTTGGGACCTTGTTGATTTACCAACTGGATCTAAGCCAATAGGATGTAAATGGATCTATAAGACCAAGACAGACTCCAAAGGTAACATCGAAAGATTTAAGGCCCGACTTATCGCTTAAGGCTTTACACAAAGGGAAGGCATCCATTTTGATAATATATTTTCTCCAGTCTCAAAGAAAGACTCACTTAGAATTGTTTTAGCCTTAGTAGCTCATTATGATTTAGAATTACATCAGATGGATGTAAAAACTGCATTCCTTAATGGTGACTTGCAAGAGAAACTTTTTATGACACAACCAGAAGGTTTTGTCGTAAAAGGCAAGGAACATATGTGATGTCGATTAAAGAAATCCATATATGGCTTAAAACAAGCATCTAGACAATGGTATCTTAAGTTTGATGAGGTGATAACTAACTTTGGATTTAAAGAAAATGTGATTGATCAATGCATATATCTTAAGGTTAGTGGGAGTAAGTTTATCATTCTCGTCTTGTATGTGGATGATATTTTGCTAGCCAGTAGTGATTTAGACATGTTATATGAGACCAAACGATTTCTTTCAAACAAATTTGAAATGAAGGATCTTGGTGAAGCCACTTATGTTATTGGCATTGAAATTCATCGAGATCGATCTCGTGGGATTTTAGGATTATCTCAAAAGTTATATATTGAGAAAATGCTTAAAAATATAACATGCAAAACTGCTCCCCAAGTGTTGCTCCTATTGTAAAGGGTGACAAATTTAGCAAATTACAATGTCCTAAAAATGAATTAGAACGTGCACAAATGAAGCAAATTCCTTATGCCTCGGTGGTTGGAAGTTTAATGTATGCTCAAGTTTGTACACGTCCTGATTTGGCATTTGCAGTTGGTATGCTTGGTCGATATCAAATAGATCCAGGGATGGATCATTGGAAAGCTGCCAAAAAGGTTTTACGCTATTTACAATGGACAAAAGACTATATGCTTACTTACAGAAAGTCAGATAACCTTGAAGTTATTGGTTATTCTGATTCTGACTTTTTTGGATGCATTGACAGTAAGAAATCCACGTCGGGTTACATATATATGCTTGCAGGGGACCAATATCATGGAAAAGTGCCAAACAGTCTTTACGGGCATCTTCCACAATGCAAGCAGAATTTGTGGCATGTTATGAGGCTACTGCTCAAGCCATTTGGTTAAAGAATTTTATACCTGGGCTTCAAGTAGTTGATAGTATTTCGAGACCACTCACATTATTTTGTGATAATGAAGCTGTTGTTTTCTTCTCTAAAAACAACAAATCAAGTGGTGCATCCAAGTGGATTGACATCAAATATCTTGTTGTTAGAGACAAAGTCAAAGATGGTACTATTGTCATACAACACATAAGAACACGAGCAATGTTAGTTGATTCACTAACAAAGGCTCTACCACCCAGTCTCTTTAGAGAGCATGTTGCCGGCATGAGTTTGGTAAATGTAATGTAATGTTGTTAATGACTAATGTGTATGATATTATATGTTGAAGCTTCAATGATGTGTTTGACTTTGATTTGTAAAAGTTTGCTTCTTATTTCTTGTGCACAATATTATTATTTAAGCAAACAAATTTATGAACCTAATGACTTATGTTGACTGAATTTGGAAAGATTACCAAATACCATAATTGATGGGGGTCAAATGATGACGTTAATTATTTGACTACATTGGTTTGGCTTGGTGATTCTGACTGAGTGAGGTATATGTTTTAATGAAATTTATGTTGGCCAATTTTTGTATGTACTTTTGTAAATGGAACTAATGATAATTGATGTTACGGCCAAGTGGGAGAATGTTATTATTATGTGGCCTATGAATTATTCCATTAAGTAATTAATTAAAGCCATGCATATCCATTTAGTGTGTTAGTGGGTAGTTATTTTGATGAAAGAAACTACCACACACAAAATTCTATAAATAAAGGTTTTTGGTCCCAATTGTTGCACCTAGTTAATTTTCACCATCCTCTCTCTAAATTTTCTCCCAAAATTCAAGAGGATCATCCATCATCAAGTCTAGGGAAAACAATTGAAGATCACTTCCCTAAAGTTTCGCTTCCGCTTTACGTTTTTCAAGATGTCTTTGACATCTAGTTGTAAGTGTTTTCATTACTGTTATTTTATATAGAATTTAGTAGTAGATCTTGTTGTTTATCATGTTCTTAATGTATTAGAACATACTTATTTCTAACACGATGTTGATCCTCAACTTAAAGCTCCTGGAAGTTTCCAGTCAACTGCATGCCCAGCATCAGTCGACCGATCCGCACTTCGTTCCGAGTTTCGGAAGACTCTGGAAGTTTCCGGTCAACCGTGACTTAAGTTTTGGTTGACCGATCATTGCTTCGATCCGAGTCCTGAAGGTTCTGGAAGTTTTCGGTCGACCGCATGTCCAGCACCGGTCGACCGAAACTCACCTTTCGACGAATCCTGGACGCTCTGAAAATTTTAGGTCGACCGCCACTTAAGTTGCGGTCAACCGATGCTTCATGTTTTCTTGTACTTAGCAATTCTACAAACCAAATATCAACAACAATCTGATGTCAATAACTTGAGACATCAAAAGAAAAGGGTACATGAGACAAAGGGTACATGAGTCAATAATGAGAGCAAGCAGCAAATGTTAGATTTCCACACAAAAGAAGTAATTTGTACTTTTAGTGGATAAATCAACGTATAATATCGATTTTTATTAACTTGTAAAGTTGATGTAACCTAAATCTACGGACCACCGATGAAGTTCGTAATGTAAATTGCTTGATATTTAACGTTGCCTTTTCGTCAAATCTTAATGACTTGCACAATATTTCTTGTTTGCATCTTTTACCCTTCTAAATGTCATGTTGCAACAGAGCAACAACAAGATGTCATGCCGTCATGGGCTTCTCTAACCGTTCAAGGATTGTGCTTTTATTTTTCTTGGAAGACTGCAAAAACTGATATGAGACGGGTCAAAAAGTTTTCTGGCTACAAAAAAAAATGCGGAGTTGCAGAAATCAATTCTCACGTGTAGATTTACACTTCAGAAAGGTCCACATGCTTTTGTATTAAGCTCCTTCTGGTATTGTCAAAATTTCCAAATCAAGTAAATCACCTACCCTTCGCTCATCATTTTCAAATTCCATCCAACATAAAAAAAAGTTTTTTTTTCTGGAGGAAAAAAAAACAAAAAAAATTGTAGGGATTCTACATCTCTCCACCACTAGTTCTCTTCTGCTTTCCAGTTGTTTTCAAGGTTTTCAACTTTGAAGCATGACCAAGCAAGTTTGGGGCAAATCCCATCACACTTTTGCCATCAATTCAGCTTCTGCCTCATCATGGGTTTTGGATAGGTAGGAGCTTGTACATATCTTGGACACGCGAAATTCTCCACCTTCTTTCTATAAAAGGATAGTGAACATGCTTTGTTAGGAAATAGGAAAAAAATTCTGATACCAGTCCTTGTATGTACTACTAAAACGGTATTGGAATGGGATTGGATTCTATAAATATCAATTTCACAGAGAATTTTGCTTGTATAACCTGAATCTTGTAGGCTCTATCATCCATCAATTGATAAATCTATTCCAATCTCATACAGCTTTTGCCACAGGAAGTCATTTTTTGGATTTATCTCTGCAATGATTTTCGCAATTTATCGGAGCAATAATCAGTCGACCAGGAAAACACTTGTAGAGTCACGCGTTATTATAATCACAAACAAAATTTATTGTTTTTTTAGCAACGGAAAGGGAATTTTTAAGTTAATATCACTCCCAATGTCACATTGATGTTAGATAATAAGAAGCGTTCTATGTACCTGTGAATTACTGGTAAAATGTATTGTTTCAATGTATACATATCGTTTATGAATTATGATTTTTAACCGCAATCATAAAATGATAAAATATGTGGTTTAACCACATCTAATCATTCTTGACGAAGGTCTATTGCCGCTGTGAGTTTTGAAAGATATGTTATGACTTTTATGCATGTGATGTTACCACCGAAGAATATTTGAGAACCTAAGAGCTCATTTGCATCTCAATAATTTTATTGTTGATATTTTCCAATGAAATTCGACTAAAAGATCTACATATTATAGTAAAATGAAATAAAAAGAAATTCGACGAAAAGATGCAAATGGTGTAGATATTACTGGTGTAGATGCATTTTTTTCCTTACATAATAAGATACATGTAAAGGTCCTCTTAACATAGATATTAGTTACCAGTAAAAGTATAAACAAGTCAAATCGAGCAAATTGCACAAGCTCATGTGCGGATGCCGTAATTTTTTTATTTAATAAAAAGAAAACGAAAATTTCGAAAATCAGGAAGAAAATAATATTCCAAAAATGGTCGGATCGCGGGTCACACCCACGATCCGTCCCCAAAAAAAAAAATTTTTTTTGACGGATCACGGTTGTGCACCGCGATATCTGAAATATTTTTTAAATTTTTTTTTCTTCTGCTTTTCAGTTTTAGTTTTATTTTATTATTTCTGTTTTTATTTTTTATTATAATTATTCGTAATCTTTTTTTAAATCTTTTTTTTTCAAAATATATTTTTAATTGATATTATTTTTTCAAATTTTTTAAAATTATTTTTAATTTTTTCAATAATCGACCTCTAAATCACGTCGATAACCCGACGTATTGAAATGTTAGGGTATTTTATACAATAAAAAACAAAATTTCTTAGCAAGATTAATAAATTATTTACAACCGAATATTAAACAAACTTTAAAATTAATTAAAACAAAAAATTAGAAACGTTGTCAAAAATTCGTAGGGTGTAGACACATTACAAATATTTTTGGAGGTCGATACAGCAAAAAATTAAAAACACAATTAATATTTTTCTAAAAATATTAACAATTACAAAACATATTTTGAAAACAAATATAATAAAAAACATAGTTAAAACGATTTTAAAAAAATCAAAACATAAAACACTAAAATACGGGACTTTCTTTATTTTCTTTTATTGTTTTTGATTTTATGTTTGATATTTTAAAATTTATTTTTAATCTGTTTTTTAATATATTTGTTTTTGAAAATAAGTCTTGTAATTGTTATTATTTTTTAAAATATTTTTGAAAAAATATTTTCCAGAGTCTACCTCCAAATCTCGTGGATAACAGAGCGGGTTGAAAAATTCACTAATTTTTGTATAAAATAACATAATTTTTCACGTGAATCCTAATTGTTATTATTTTGATAATAAACAGAATATTATTTTTTTGCTGAAAATTTCAACGGTCAACCGTGAACCGTGGGGAAAATTTTAATTTTTTTTCTGTTTTAGTTTTATTTTTTCTTTCTGTTTTTCTTTTTTATTTTAATTATTTGTAATATTTTTTAAAATCTTTTTTTTTCAAAATATGTTTTCTAATCGATATTATTTATTAAAAAATTAAATTTTGTTTTTAATTTTTTCAAGAATCGACCTCCAAATCACGTCGATAACCCGGCGTGTATCGAATTGTTAGGGTATTTTATAAAATATAAAAACAAAAATTCTTAGTCAGAATAATAAAATATTTACAACTGAATATTAAACAAACCATAAAACTTATTAAAACCAAAAATTGGTAATGTTGTCAAAAATTCGTAGGGTATACACACATTATAAACATTTTGGAGGTCGATACAGCAAAAAATTAAAAACACAATTAAAAAAAATTAAAAATTAATAACAATTACAAAATATATTTTGATATATATATATAACATAGTTAAAATGATTTGTAAAAAATAAAACGTAAAATAAAAAATAATAAAAGAAAATAAAAAATATATTTTAAAAAATTTGAAAATATAATATTAATTAGAAAATATATTTTGAAAAAAAAGATTTAAAAAAAGATTACAAATAATTATAATAAAAAATAAAAACAGAAATAATAAATAAAACTAAAACTGAAAAACAGAAGGAAAAAAAAAATTCACGTATTGCGGGTGAAATTTTTAGTAAAAAAAAATGGTTTGCACGGATGCGCTACAGCGTATACATGTGTTACAATAAAAAAATGGATGATATCCGTGAACACTGTATAACATAAAAAAAAAAAATTATAACCATGAACATAAAAAAAAAATTTATAACCACGTATATTTTATGTTGTAACATAAAAAAAAAATTTATGTTGGATGATATCCGTGAACACTGTATAACACATGTTACACCTAATAATCCTCCTTTTAATTATGAAAATATATTACGATCAAAAGCTCAATGAAACCAACTAATCTTTCAAAATGGTGATTTGTTGGTTATGTTCAATTGTATTGCTCCCAATGGGACTTAATGATTTATGACAAAATAATGAATTGTTGTTTCTTCTAATGTTATTAGGCATCCGAATAGAGACTTTAGCCACATTAAAAGATTAACCGTGGGTGGTCAAGAAGATTTGCAAAATCGATAGGTGGCCACCCAAACACCTTTCACGTTTGAAATGAACGTGTGTAAGAATTTTACACTACAGACAAATGTCCAATGAGAATTTGGTAATGAATGTTTCTCATGTTTGATAAGTTATGTAAAAGTTAAGTGAAACGATAAAATCTCACGCGACATTGTCACCACTACTTTAGCCAACACTTATAATACCAAGCACTCAAATCGTGCAATCCTATAAAAAAAGATTTCACAGCGAGAACACAAAAACAAATAAAATTCCCACAAGGGTGCACCTGCAAATCACCCAATTTATAAGAGCATCCCTACCAGTGAAATAAAAATCGGGAGCCCGCGACAAAAAAAAAATTGACTTAACAATTCACGTATTCGTTCTGGGCGGAAAATTGACCGAGCGGAAAATCGAGCGCCCACTCAGTCGGTTGGATAGGGGCATGTGGCCCTATTGGTTTTTATTTTCCTAACTATAAAAATATATGTTAAAATAGGTTAAAATGTTTTAAAAATTATTTTAAATCGTTTTTTCAATTTTTTATGAAAATATGTTTTTTATTTGGTTATATTATTTTTAAAATTTAATATTTTTTATCACTTACTTAAAATTAATTACTAAATGACTTGGATGAGAAAAAATATAAGAAGATTAGGAATCAGATAAAATATGACGCCTACCCGGCCCCGCTGAAGATGGTCTAATGATACACATGTGGCGTGGATTTGCCAACTCCAAACCAAAGCAAGGTAAAAACCCAAGTAATTAATCAACAACTCCATTTTGTGTGGCCGACGTTGTCCCCTTCCAGATTGCCCCAAACCCAAAAACCAGAACCCAAAAATCTCCAAAAAAAACCAAAACCAAAACCAGAACTAGAATCATCACCAGAGTTCGGTGGTGTTGGTGGTTACAGCGACACGTCACCCCCAGACTCCACCTTACACCTCCAACTCGCATGGTTTCGGCCAATCCGCAGCAACCGGAAGGGGGAAGTGGAAGTGGAGGGACTCACTTCCAGCAGCAGCAGGCCAATTTGGGCATGGCGGTTTCCGGGTTCGGGTCGAATCCGTCTTCGTCGGCGGCCGGGTTGGCGTTGGAGGATCCGAATAAGAAGATTAGGAAGCCGTACACGATCACGAAGTCGAGGGAGAGCTGGACGGAGCAGGAGCATGATAAGTTCCTGGAGGCGCTTCAGCTGTATGGCTTTTTTTTGGTTGGATTCCGGTTTGGGGTTTGTTTGGATGGTTTTGTGTAGGTTTCTAATTGGGGATTTTATTGGGTTGTGTTTATATTTCTGATTTATCAGCTTTGATATGAGACTTTTGGTGCTTTTAGGATTGGGTGTGAAAAAGAAGGGAGTTTTGGTGGGAAAGGTGGGTTTTTTTTATTGTGGTGGTGTTATTATTATTACTATTATTTAAGTTAGAGAGGTTTAGATGTGGATTTAAATTTTGGGGTTTTGTTGGATTTTTGGGAGTTTGGAGTGGTGGGTTGTGCCTATTTCTCTGTTAGAGAGTATTGATTTGTGAGCTTTGATATGAGATTTTTGGTGATTTTGGGATTGAGCGTGAAAAATGATTATTGTTGTTGTTGATGGTACTGCAATTGCTGAAATACTGATCTTTTTGGGTTTGAAGTGAGGAAGTTTAGAATTTTTTGTAATGGAGTTGCCCGTGTTTTTAGATAGGGCACTGAGTTAGCTATTTGAGAGCTGTAGCAGTTGCTGATGTGTTTTGGTTTTTGGTTCAGTTTTGATAGGGATTGGAAGAAGATTGAGGCTTTTGTCGGCTCGAAGACAGTCATCCAGGTATTGATTCTTTTCCTCTTGCGGTGTAGTGACTCACAGTCTTTTTTCGCGTAACAAGTGATGCTTGGACTAAGATGTGTTAGTTTTACTATTTTGGGGCATCTTTCTCTTGGAATAGTCTATTTTCAGGCATCATTTGCATTTCTGTTTGCCATCAAGGCTAATTTCGGAAATACACAAGAAAATCACTGTGATCCAGGGAGCTAAATGGTGCCCAGAATATCACCTTAATAGTTTGAATTTTGTAATTATGCATTTTGCAATCATGATTGCTGTAAACTCCATGATTTTCTGATCAGGTCGGCCCTGAAGGGATCCTGCAAAGAATATGATTTCGTAGGATGCTCAAATTTCAAGAATGAATGAAGTATTTTTTTTCGGACCATAAGGACGGATGAATTCTTAGATTGATGCACCTTGTATGCTCCTTTTTGTTGTGCTTCTTTTTGAAATTTGAAGAAGATTTTGTTTTTTGTAGATACGGAGCCATGCACAAAAATACTTCCTCAAGGTCCAAAAGAATGGGACAAGTGAACATGTGCCACCTCCTAGACCAAAGCGAAAAGCTGCACATCCTTATCCCCAGAAGGCTTCGAAAAATAGTTAGTCATAAGAAGCTTAGTATTTCTTGTTCACGTGTTCCTTTTGTTTTCCTAGCATTGAGTCATGAAAATTTTGCAGCTCTATTAGTTCCTCAAACTACCATTCCATATCAAGCTTCTTCATGTCTTGTTGAACCTGGGTATCCTCTTCGGGCAGAGTCATCTTCTGTGCTAAGAAACTCAACTCCAGGAGCAACTACGGCTTCGTGGAATGCAAATTCTGCCCCACCACTTAACGCTTCCCATGCTACAAAAGGTTTGTCATTCATGATTCTGGTTTTAATTTTGATCTTCATAGACTAATTGTCTTATTTTCTTTTTACTAGCAGACGACACAGGAGCTGTGGGGTCCGCAGCAGCGAACAATTGCTGCAGCAGCACTGAAAGCCCTCCTGGCACATGGCCAGCATCGGAAACAACTGATCAAGCAAATCATGTCCCTGCCCATCGTGGTAGCACTCTTTTTCCTTCTCTTTGTGGATTGTGTTATTATTTTAAACATGAATTTTTGCTCTCATATGAGGAGAATATTGGTCTTTCTAAGGCTCAATTCAAGGTTGTTTATTGACAAAAGAACTAAATACATTTTGTGTATGTTAATGCAATATCTAATTGAATGGGACTTCGATTGAACGCATAAACTGCAAGGCTTCTGAAATTGCAGTAGAGGATAGAGGATGCCATTCAAGTAAACTATTGATTAGGACCGCTGAAAGTATAGTTAAACCTCAACCTTCTCTATATAAGAAAGGCATCATAACAGTTTGATATTTTATGTTACCATAACAGATTGAGTGTGGTTATTTCGTCCAAATTTATTTATTACTCGGTGTACATCAGCTTATGATGTTTTCATTTAAATCATATAGTCTGATATTTTAAGGTTCAATTTATGAGTTCTCTACATGGCCATGCAATCTATAGCTTAAGGGATGCTCATTATTTGACAGTAATGTAGATTTCAGTAATTAACTGAACATGTGTTTGCTATGACTTGTTTTATTCTGAAAGTAATATTATCTTCAATTACTTTATGTAATGTTTCAAATGATAGGGGAAGTTAATTAGGCACTTGTAGTAGTACGTGTCAAGTATCATGGACACGGTAAAATTCCTGTTACACCAACTATAATGTGGATGCTGACACCTTTAGAAGGTCCGGTATTCTGATTGTCTGTCTTGTGTAGGATGTTATAGCATCTAAACATGTGCACATACTGCAATTTCCTGATAATTTTTTGCCAAACCAAGGAGCTTCTGCAATTAGTTGCTCTGGCAATAGGATTTTTATCCTCAAAGACTCATCTTCACCCAACCCACCTAGAATGAATATTGTGCTTTATAGTTTTATGTATTAGTATTTTGTGCAATGATATACGAGAAAGGACAGTAAATCCAGGTATTTTCATAGTTACAGAGGAGCTTCAATCATCTAGATTGGTTCAGTAACATTGCTTTACCATGTTATTATCTCTGGTTTTGGTTCTGTGATCATTTCAACTAGTTAATTTGGAGAAGTCTGTGTACAGCATTCAAGTCATGATAATGAAAACACAGATGGATTTTATGATGTCAAATTGTCAATTCGTCAAACTGATTTCCAAATGAAAGAAGACTCTTTACCAAACTGATATTTTTCTTGTCATGGATCGTTCAACATAAAACTCCAGCTAAACATTATTTCAAGTATCAGTTAAAACATTTACAGGATAAGGAGTTTTCTGAGGTACAGTTGGTGCATATAATTATTTTTCTCTTGTAAAAAAAACATTGGTAGACCTAGCAAGAAATTTCCTGCTTCATGTTTGGGCCTTTTTACATGCTTTGCTGGATGTTTATCTCATGTGACGATAAATTTCTGACCATTTCCATTGAAATTTCTAGTTATGCCAGATTTTGCTCAAGTGTATAGCTTTATTGGAAGCGTATTTGATCCAAACACAAGCGGCCATTTGCAGAAACTGAAAGAGATGGATCCGATCGACATTGAAACAGTATGTAACATCTAAATACTTTCAAGTCTCAAAACATAAAGCAGCGGTAATTTGTATATATCGATGCAGTTTTACTATAGTACTCATTATAGCAACACCTTGAATCTCATGCATGTCATTCCTAAGATATTCACTTAAGTGTCCGGTTTTGTCCGATATTGATATGCTACATTTCCTAGTGATTATTAGTCCTAAGATGTTCTGTAGCTACTAACCTCTCAAGCGAATTTCTCTACCCTATGGCAAGATACATCTATGACGTATTCCATTTTCGGAGATTATAGTGATGTGTTATTCTTTTGATTTTAAAGATCAAGATGAGCATTATGAATTTATGATTAATTTTTTTAATATATTTTTACTTGCATACATGAAAACCATTTTCTAGTTGTCTTTTATTGTTCTGTGTGCATTATTTAAATATTCTTATTTGCATATTAATGTAATTTTTTGATTCTTTTACCACACAGGTATTGTTACTGATGAGAAATTTATCTATCAACCTGACAAGTCCTGATTTTGAGGACCATGTAAGCTATCTTTCCCTATTTCATGACTTGTCTTATCACTGTTCAATGAAGTTTAGAATTAAGATTGTAGTGGAATAACAAACAAGGGTTTGTAAGGTGGTCTAAATTGGACGATATAATAATACTTTCCCATGTTCGATGTCAATTGAAAAATATTAGGTGGGTAAGCCAAGCATATGACTAGATATGAGGTTTTGCATTATGCTATGTTCTTTCTGCATCGAAAGCATCAGTAAAGCAGCTGTGCCTACCCTCAACACACTAACTATTTGTACCTGATGCAGAGAAGATTACTGTCATCATATGAAATTGGCGGCGAAGATGATAAATCAGAAAGCGCTAAGGATTCATTCCCAACCAATGAGGCTTCAAATGCCTCTATAAGGTAACAGATCAGTCCATGTATAAGTATAAGTTATATTTTGTGCACACCCTTATCAAAATAATGATTGTATCTTGATCGTTTTAGGATGAAAAGCGAGTGATAATTGCTCGCTTATGTCGTGGCAGCGCATGCTACTAAGTAGCGCTTGCTCGTGTAAAATTAACATGTGAAGGCATAAAAACAGTTCTAAAATGCAGGCTCCGTTCCTGCAACTTTTAGTTGTCAACATCTCGACATCACAACTATTGAAATGCGCAAACACATGAAGTTCCGATCTTGACCGTAGATGCAGCGGTGCGACAGGCTGTACAGGTTTTTGTTGTGCTTGAGTTTTGACCATGCTACTGTTATGTGTAAATGTTTATTAGCTATTTGTGTTAAACATCCGCTGCAATAATCCTTCCCTGTATCTAAATTTTGTGGAGCCTCTTTAGGACGGACGAGACATTGAGTATGTCTCTGTTTTGTCTCGCTGCCCTCAATAAAATGGTATATCCTTGTCTTGTTTAGTGGTTTCTACTTTTGGAAAGATTTCAGGAGATGTTTGTGGTCTCCTTTGTTCCATTTTTCTCCTTACGCTGCAGTATTACAAGGTTCCTGCCCCGGCCTCTGAATGGGACTTATTTTCCATATGAAATTTGGTGTAGAATCCAATTTTCGTAGTCGCTTTCCTTGTCTTGAACTCTTGAAGCACAGTCCTGGTTTCCATGAATAAGATGCAAAGAGGATAACAATGGAGCTCCTGCAAGTGGCTTAAACGCATGTAATCTTGATGATAAAAATTAGTCTTTCCTCTTCACAACTTTGAGATTCATATAACGCGGATCCAAAATTTGGCCAACCTTTCAATAGGAACTAGATTTTGTTTGTACAAAGTGGTTGGATCAGAATAAGCTAGAATCACGGTTACTTTTTTAATTGATAAACAAAATCAAGAATGCTAAATTCCTGATGAGTGCGATGATGAGTGATGAGGAGAGTGAATGGCAAATGGAAGGGCAAGAAAGTGGAATATTGGAGAGCAAATAGTGATCCTATCAACAATATTTGTTGTAGCAAAGCTGTTAATCCGGAATTGAAAGTCAGAAATAGTATTAATCAACAACGACGAAAATGAAGACAATGCTTTTAATCCCACACTCAAGGTTGTTGAAATTTGTCAAGAACCGCAATTATGACTTATGAGATGAGCAGTATGAGTGAGATCTCGGAAAAAATTCTTAGTAATTGTTATTACGCTTCCATTAAGATGTCCTGTACAGAAGAGGGCCAAATATTTATCATGTGAAATCAGACATAAAAGACAAGCTTCAACTGCAAGAATCGCCTTAGAGCACCCATAAAGGGTGCCATCCCACGATCGTGAGAGATCGTGCGATTGAAAAATTATTCTTTGGGAGAGTCAGCCACACGATCCGGATCTTGTGAATTTTTGAGACGCGCGTGTGATTTTTTAAATATTTCTTTAATAATAATGGACCACTCTTATTTGAATTGAATAAAATAAAAAAAGATTATTGTATCGTTTCAAAATGAAGATATCTTACAAAATAAAAAATAAAAAAAAATTATTTTATTATTATCATAATTCTTATATCCTGGACCAGTCCGGTCTAAACTCAGATCCGGCCAGTCTGGTCTTCGCTCGCACCCTGACGATGGACCGAGTCCCGATTCGATCCGAGTTTGGTTCAGTCCGATGCACACCCATACTTACAACTTTTAACTTTCTAACTCATTATATTCTCAAGTTTCTCTTTTCTATATAACAATTTTACCCACATTTGCGGAACAATTATTTTTTTTAAATGAAAAAGAAAAAAAAAGTATCAAATTTTAGTAATAATTCATTAAACAATTATATAAATGATGAGAACAATTGATCGTACATTTATTTAGTTATTTATAAAATGTAAGAAATAAAGTGGAGGAAATAGAACAATTGATTTGATAACAAGATCAAAGATAAAAAAGAAAGAAATTGTAGATAAATACCGTGAAGTGAAAAAAATTATGTAACGGGAAAAAAAAAACCCGAGATGATGAGATGATTTGTTTTTAAAGATCACGTGTGGAGATGCTCTTAGTGCGAGTAAAGTGTAGCAGTGTACCACGTGAGCAAAGTCCATCCATGAGAACAAGGCTTTGAACAAATCAAGTAACTCTTATTCAAAAGGGAGGTTCTTGTACCCAACACAGTACCGTGGAATCAAGGCGTTTATTATTGGTATATCAATGGAATCTTTTATCACTCACAAAAGGTGTAATGTGATAACTCCAAATCATTTTGCTAATACTTTCCGATGGCAATTCACTTTCTACTTCATAATCCTCAGTTCTTCCAATCGTTTCAATTCCCTTGCTTCTGAACTGTAAATAGAAAGAAATATCAATGTTCAGTTTTCAAGTGTGAGATGGATTACTGTAAGTTTATAATACATCAAAAGTTAATCGCCAAGTGATCCTTGACTAGCCAATAATTTGTGCTTACAGATATGAACTATATCCTCCACACACAATCATAAAAGATCAAACAACATGTCATAGATGATAATAAACTACAAAACCACATGCATTTTGTAAGTTCGGTTAGACTTTGTTGAGTTTAAACACTAACGGGCAGGGCAATGGAGCTAAAGAAAAGCTGATTTGTTATTGGACTAAAAATGTAGCAACTTAAAAGCTTTTTTCTTATGGTACTCAATCCCATCTCCCTCTCACACAATTTCTACTAAAACCCCCATTTTCCATTTAATATTTTCAGTGAAGCAAATCACTGAAGGTTTATTCGTAGCTGAGAGGTTGCACCCTCACAGTCCTGTTTAATTCTTGAACAATAGTTAGCCTCTTAGTTCTATTGTTCGTTCCTCTACTGTCCTCCAAGGCTCCCCATTCTTTCCATTTGTTTCTTCAAATCTATGACCACCTCCGGCATACGAGGAGAGTCATAGCAATCGAGCAATCTTCTAATGGATTGGAAAAGAGAAACATAGTTTTTATTTGACGTATATGTTCATCCAAACCATCTAGAGTTCTAAACAGATATAGGATATGGCCATAACCCTTGGAATGCTTTAATCACATGCTTAAAGATCAAACTATTTCTGAAATGAATTCCTATTCGCACCAAAACCAAACTCGAGAATCATGGTCGGCAAACATGGGGAAAAAAACAGTAAAAATTAGTCATTGTTACCTTGCTGCACATAATTCTCGTAAGCTAGTTGTGCTGCAAGCAGATCAAAAGCAGCAGATCCGACGGATTTAAACACGGTGATTTCCTCCACACTCTTTCTCCCCACCTTTCCTCCTACCAAATCTACCAAATTTCCCACCACATCCCCCTTTTGCATCACGCCTCTAGCCATCGCCCCCACCAGCTCCCCTGCTTCCTCCAGTGCTGCCTCAGAGTCCACAAACAATCTTCCTCTTCGGATTGCTTCATCATTACACTCTTTCATTTCTGGGGTGAACGATCCCACAAGACTTAGATGTGCACCCTCCTTCAATAAGTGTCCTTTCACTAGTGGCTCTATTGCGCCAGTAGCACATACTATCACATCCGCTGACCTCACTGCTGCATCTAGGTCGTGTGTATGCTCAACCTATGGAAGTTATAGGTTACTCAAATTTGCACCTTAAATGTTATATGTTTAGAATTAGCTATGGTATAGCATTGTCACAATGTGATTATAATCATGAAATGCAATACTGATAAATATCATGACATGGAACTCAAGACTAAACATAATATAGATTGTGCTACCAATTGGCATAATTATGATATCAAGGATGGTTTAATCAATTGGTACAATGTGGGAATTCTCTATCGAACAAGGATTGTGCTACCATTTCTGAAGGCTACAAGACTCTGCTCTTGAATTTTTCTCATCAATGCAAAAGTGAAGAGCACGAAAAACATGTATTTTTGTTCCCAAGTGATCAATTTTTTTCTATCAATACCAAAGCTTAAATCCATTCACTTCATAGACAAAATTTGATATCCACACTTTTGCTCGTGTATCAATTTCTCATCCTTCGTTGATTTGACGATTCTCGAGACCTAGTAGATCCTCAATAACTCCACTCAACACCAATTAGTTTTGAGATGAAATCATAAATTATTGTGGTACTAGAAGCTTAGAAGACCCAAAAAATTGTCTAACATATCCGCTCACATATAAACATAAAGATACAAATGCTGGACTAATAAAACGCCACACGTGCAAGTAAGTGTTGAAACATTCTCAGGTTGGCTAACATGTACAAGAACATAAGTCCTGAGAGTAACACATAAGCTATGAATTTGGATAATCTAGTTGTACTATCATCAATTCAACCCCGGTAAATTCGATAAATTCTCCACCACTAGTTGTACAACGGGGCAATTGGTTCAAATTCGACAAATCACAATTCATGCTATATCAGCTAAATTCCTCAACAACCATTCAATCCTAATTTCTAACAACATAATCAAAATTACGTTTAACCATAAAACGAAAAACTACCGATTGCTCCAGCTCCGCGTCCATCCTCCTAGCAAGCTCCTCCGCCTTCCTTACACTCCGATTCCACACCAACACCCTCCTAACCCTCCCGCTCGCCGCCACGTGAGCCCTGACCATATGCGGCCCCAGCGCCCCGGCCCCGGCCACAACCACCGTCTCGGCCCCGTCCCTCGCCAACCTCCCGGCGGCCACGCCAGACACGGCGGCTGTGCGGAGGAGCGTGAGGGCGGTGCCGTCGAGGGAAGCGAGGGGGGCGCCGGATAGGGAGGAGAAGAGGGAGTAGGAGGCGTGGACGGAGGGGGAGTTGGAGGGGAAGGAGGTGAGGGTCTTGACGCCGAGGTAGGGGAGGGCAGGGGAGGTGGACCACGACGGCATTAGGAGTAGGGAGGAGGAGGGGGAGAGAGCGTGGTGGTGGCGGAGTGGGGTGGTGATTGGGGTTGCGAGGTGGGTGGAAAGGTGTTGCTGGAGAAGGGGAGGGGGGAGGAGGGTCGAGAGGGTGGTGGCATCGAGGTGGATGGAGGTGGAGGAGGAAGAAGAAGATGACATTGTTGCTGGGATTTGGGTTCTGCTGGTCTTAGTTTTCTTTTCTGGTTGATGTGTGCTCCTGCAGTGGACTGCTGATGATGGTTTTTTTTAGAAGGTTGTCTTGCTTTTGTTTTGTTTTGTTTTGTTAATCTATTAAATATTTAATTGTTTGATCATTTGATGTATGTTGTATGATATTGTTAGGTTTTGTTATTAATCTTTTAATGCTTAATTTCTCGATCTTGAGCTTCCTGACATGGGCCCCTTTGTGATGAATGGTCGGAGATAAACATTCTCTCCTAGATAATCAAGAGCTTGGTCATCAGACTTATGCCATCAAGTATTTGTCTAAGGGTTGGAAGTAAAGGAAGTGACTGATAATAATCAATATTTGTTAAGATATCTTTTTGTTGAGAAATCCAAGAACTTGACCAAGATAACGTCCAAGAGAAAGTGGTGAGAGAATTTTGAGTAATTCCTTTCGTGTAATAATTACTAATTACTAGTAATGGGGACTTAGGAGTCAATTTGCAGTAGACGACAAAACTCAACTGTCTTGACCTCTTCAACCGTACGACAATCGAACTGGACTTGGAAGCTAGTGTGTAAATGGGTCGGGTATGTCCCTACATGTATCCGTATCCGGCTAAATTAGCGAGTACGGGTATATACCCGGCAAAAAAAATGTATACTCGTACTTGACCCGTACCCGTTAAGTTAGCGGGCACGGGGAGGGTAAATATAATAGGTAGTATATAAAGTATATATAATATATAAAAATATTAAAAATATATTATATAAAAATATATAATATATCTTAACGGGTATACGGATATACGGGTAATGAGTATACCCGTACCCGACCCGTTTATTAACCGGGTAAACGGGTATGGTTATACGGGTTTGAATTTTTAAACGGTATGAGTTTTTGTGTCCATACTCGTACCCACCCAAAGCAGGTGACCGGATATACGGGTATTACCCGCCCCGTTTACGCCGAAGTTAGAACTCCAACTCGAAACGCAACCCAAACGCCCAGTTCTGGTGGGCCGGGCCGGGCCAGATCCGACGTGGCAAACAAAACCTTCTCTCCGAAACCACCATCTCCCCAACAAGATAGGCTTCACTCTCTTCTTCTCCAACCACCAAATCCGGTCAAAATGGTCTACGGATTGGCCGCCGCGATGCCCAATCCCTCTCCCCTCCTCCGATCCGACCAATCCAAGCCGGGGATCGTCGCCTACGCCGGACCTCTGCTTGACTTCCCCGCCGGGGATGGCGTCTGTCGACGCCGGAGGGACTTCGTCTTCGTAGTCAACCCCCGAGGTAAGGATTTCTGGGTTGGTGCTGTTGGCGTGTGATTTTTTGGTGATTTGAGTTGGTTTCAGGTGCGAACGGCGCGGCGGGGAGGGAGTGGGAGAGACTTCTTCCGCAGATCGAGGCGAGGCTCGGAAACGAGTGCAACGTGAGTGCCGTTTGGTTCGATTGTGCGATCTCTCGTTCCTTTTTTTGTGTTTGTAGAGGTTAAGATTGCTGTTTTGTTCCGTGATGCATTGGCTGGAATTCGGGGTTTTGGATGAGTAATTCTTCTTACCTCAATGGAGTTGAGTTTGAGAATGTACCCATTTAGTCCACTAGGACAAGCATGTCGTTGCGTTTTGGTATTTTGAAGCTTCTATACGTTACGCTTACCGGCAATGTTCCAGGTACTACTATTGAATAGTGTCTCAGAATTCGTCGTGCATTTTGAGGATACGTGTCCATGTGGTAAACTATGCCACTTAGTGTGCATATTTGACATTTTTATATTGCGCTGCGCATTATGAGGATGGTAAATTGTGCTATGTAGTATGTAGAGCGAAACAGATAATGTGTTGGCATAGTATGGATTTCTAAAATTCAAAACATCAAATTTGAAACTAGGTAGCATTTTATGAAGCTAAATTTATACTTTTAAACTAAACACTTAAGTGAAAGTAAGTGTTATATGAAACCATTTGTTTGATGGATATGTTAAGTACATAAAAAATAATTAATCCTTTCTCTGGTAAACCGCATATCACTCTAAGTGTCTAAATAATATCCTCACCCTAATAATTCTATTTAATCAGTTCATGTGATTGCGAGATTGTTGTCTATAGATCTTGCAGTTACAAAATGAAAGTTTTGCATGACCAAGTGTCATTTTGTGCGCTTGACTCCACTGAGTTTATATTTGCTTGTTCCAGTGAAATGTTATCAATTTTGTAATCATGCATTTTGTGTTACATAAAAGTCGATCTTGTTCATATAAGTATGTTCATTTGAAGGTCAAATATGTATGCAGTTAAAGTTGCATGAAAGTTCTTTATTCAGCTTTTCATGAATTGATATTTGTTACTCTGGTCAACGCTCACCAACAATGTGTTTTTTTTTTGGTTTCGGTAGATATGTGAATCAATTACTTCGGGACCTTTACATGCTGTGGATGTGACAAGACAGGTACTTAAGTATGGCATATGTTTATGTTTGTTCTCATGACTCCTGGGTGAAGAGGAATATCATGCATTTCTTGGAATATAGGCCATAAAGGAAGGAGCAGAAGCAGTAATTGCTGTTGGTGGCGATGGCACTCTTCATGAGGTGTTTAATCATTTCCTTTTTATTTATTACTTTCCTTATTGTGACTGTCGAGTGTCACCTGTTAAGTTTTGGTTGGATAATATGATATTAACTATCTTTCCTTTTCTTGTATGGATGACATACGTGCTGATTTCACTTTTGATGAGAAGGTCGTCAATGGTTTTTTTGAGGCAGGTGAGCCTCTATTGGATCGTAAGCAAAATCAATACCATCCAACTACTCTTGGTGTGGGTGCTAATTTCTGTGTTAAATCTTTTGTAGTTACTAATATGTTGCCTTTCTGTTTACTCTCTTACAAAATAGATGGTGAGGGTAATGACTATGTTGTTTTGTCTTGCAGCTGATTCCATTAGGAACTGGATCTGATTTTGCTAGGACATTTGGCTGGTAAAGTCATTTTTTACCTCACAGATGAAATCCTTAGCAATGTATTCTACACTTTTGCCGCGAAGACTAATGCCTATTATCATTTAGGAAAAATAACCTGCATGAAGCTATAGATCGTATTGCCAAAGGTTGATCCACTAAACATCTTTCCTATGTATGGCTCCAGTTACATTTCTCTTAAGTACAGCCTTTTCCACATTTATCATAATTTTCAATGTTAGGTCTGGCAATTAGAGAATATTGACTTATTTTTTAATGTTATTACATATGTCTGTGTATTTCTTGCAACATAAAATCTCTAATAACATAATTTCACCCTTTTGCATCAATAGTCAAGTATATTTGTGCTCTCACAGGGAAAAGGTGCAAGTTGGATGTTGGTGTCATTAGTGGAGGTGGTGGAGAGCCACATTACTTCATAAACGTTGCAGACTTACATCTGTAAGAGTTTCTTTTTCTTGAAAAGTACTAGGTTTTTTTCTGGACCTGGATAGTGTTATGATTAGAGTTTCTTCTGTCAAACCTTCAGGAGTGCAAAGGCTGGATATTATGCATCTAAGTACAAAAGATTTGGAAATTTCTGTTATATTTTGGGGTCATTAAGGGCATTTGTTGGTCACAGTAATCAGGACTTGAGAATCAAGGTTAGTGACTTTGTAAATTTGGTTCTTGAATTTGTCTTTGCACTATTAGAATGCTACATGTTCTTAACATGCTTCCTTGTCCAATTGAGCTGATTTTGATATATTATGATATGTAAAATGTTTTATAGATAAATGGAGGTGACTGGGAAATCTTAGACAAAGTCACAGCTGTTTGTTTTGGAAATGGTAAATTCTTTGGTGGTGGTATGAAGATTTCTCCAAAGGCTGATCCTTGTAGTGGGAAACTTGAGGTATTACTTGTTCGATAACTTAATTCTTCATTTGTGAACTGACCCGTTCTTTGCGTCATATGAGACATCTGCTTAAAATTGGCATTGTTTATGTGCACAGGCCGTGATTCTTCAGGACTTCAAGTGGTATGACTTTCTTTTAAAATTGCATAAGTTGTACAGAGGAACACATCTTTCGGAGAGAAATGTATGTTCAAGAAGGTATTTATTTTCTCTGAAATTTTGTGCTTATTTTCCACTACTTGATATATGGTGATATAGAGTTTAAAGGACTTGTTAGCGAAGCTCGTCCCTTTCGTTAAAGATAAAATAAGATTGTCCTAGCGTGCAAATTTGGTTCCTATTGTGCATTTCCCTGTTGCTGGAGGTTTTCTTGGCATTTTATCCTATAACAACTTGTCGCGGCATGTATAAAATGGCTAAGATCACTACTTGTTCTGCAGTGTGCATTCTGTTGAAATTGAGGAAATAGAACACACTGGTTCGATGTACATTCAAGCTGACGGTGAGCATCTAGGATTTCTACCAAGGAAAATTTCAATCTTGCCTGGTGTTATGCAGATGTTCTGCTAATTTTGAGTTTTTTCAGTGCCCTATTCTTTAAGGCAGAGATGTTATTATTTTGATGTTCTGCACCAGTTAATTTCAAATGTATGTCTTTATGGGTTCACAAAGTGCCCGTTGTACCATTAGAAAAAAGAGAATTCAGTTCTCGACTTAGTTCCTGTGACTTGTTGGTTATTGTCCACTTCTCAAAATGTTAGCTCGTGTCTGAATGGAGAATTGTTAATTTAGAATACATGGTCACTTATACCTTGGGAAAAGTCAATTTCTGAACGAATATCTTATCCAGAATACCCGTAGGTGTTACATACAAGCTAACGCAACAAAACGAAACACGTTCGGCTTCTGAGGTTGGCAGTTGGAAAACAGAACGGTAACACCATACCAACCCTAGAAGCACAGAGAGAACGTAACTGAAGGAACCACATCACGCTTTTATTATTGTGAAGAGATGATACAATGAATAATGTAAGAGATGATAGAATGACTAATGTATCGTTGTAGGAAAGGACAGTGATAATACTTAGTAGTGAGGAACTGAGGACCGATAAGATTGTAACTACAATACAGGCTGGGGGTACACCGATATCCAGATATTGACCTTGTCGTACAAGTGACAGTGCCCTGGGGTAAACACCAATACACCACCCTGTAGTAATTACCAAACCTCTCCGATCAATAATAGTATAATGGTTTGGCGTGGGTTCTTGGTCCTTTAAACTAATCTTGATCGTCTTTTACTGTTGAGATTTCATCTCAACCATTCGTATTTTCCTGATCCTTATGATTTTTCGTGGCACTTAATGTAGATCCTAGTCGTTTATTAAATTCTTAGATTTTGAATAGATCGATCGAAACCATTAATTTTTCTTTCCATCAAATTTGATTTTTTAAATCTGAATATTGAAAGGACACATCTCCCAATCTACCTCTTCACACCCCAATCACCCAATACTAGCTAATTTTCCCAAACCAACATGTAACCGTCATCATCTTATTACTCCTTCCGAACTCCCTTAGACGGGAAATCATGATGACAGGTGTTGTTAGTGAATTGACATGACTTCAAGATGGTTATTGAGAATTAAAGTTGTTTGAACTTCTAAGTTTTATTTCTCTGTTCTCAGTAAGATACAACTAATTTTATGTTTGATAACAGTCAAACGTCAAGCCTAACTTGATTAAAACTAATTTTAGATTTACTGATTTTAAGATGATTTTGCCAAAGACGTCTACTTGTTAGTTTCAATTTCCGATTTTGTAGGTAATATCTCTTAATTGATTTCGTATACCATATAAGAAACCAGATGAAGATTTTGATTTGGTAGACTTTTATTCTAACATCATTTGGTGGATATATTTTTTTAGTTGCATTTGGTCTAGGAATGTATAGGTTATCATAATTTTGTTTACATATTGATTTAAAATTTTCCTTCTAAACTATTCGTGGCTTTCGGCTAATCGATATACATGTGGCGTTAGGTACAAAAATAGAACCTTTTAATCGTATAATCTGCTTCCTTTCTTGCTAATTACACCTTTAAATCATGAGTTAATTAAGATCACATGGCAAAGCATCTCGAAATGTTGTTCAACATTTTGTGAGTTTTCTCTTGTGTGCATTTCACTGCCATCACATTCCGTCATAGGCTGATGATGTACGCCATACCCTTGCAAAACAGAGGTGGCTTCCAGTTGACTAATTAATTAATGAAGTGCAATGAACCATCTGTTATAAAATAATATCACGCTAGATGAAAAATACAAATGGTTTAAATGATCGTTTTGATTTAGTCCATTATAATCCAAATGTCAATAACTAATACAACATTTAACTATCATTAGTCCATCCAATAATTCACTAGACCAAATCGAGGGGCGTCATACATTCCAATGGCATACCTTTCTCACGATTGCATGCAATGTTTCTCTTCGCTATGATGCATTAGTTATATTCTGGCTCTTTCTCCTTGCTTCTCGCCTTAAATAAAGATGCGAGGAGTCCCATACATTTAATTTCAGTTTATCGATTGCAGAGTCATACAAAGATTAGTAATGCACAATTAACCACAAGTCCACAAGCATAGAATGCTCTAACAAAAGCAACGTCATGAATTTGAATTGCAACTTGATTGATGATATCTTTAAAATCTTTTGGTGAGGCAATAATATCAATTGCAGCAGAAGTTCGAGAGTCTACTTTTGGGAGTGTTGTATCTGATAGAGCCATTTCCTGCTATCTCTGCCTAATCATATTTAAACTGCCATGGACAAAGACAAATTGATTAATATATGAAAAGAGGTCAATAAAAAAATTCACATAAACTACAATCTAAAACTCCAATATTTACTCATTTCTGTTTTTCTCCTTTTAAATTTAGGGTTAATTACAGTTTGCCCCCCTGAACTCTATATTGATATCACTTTGCACCTCCGTGAACTTTAAAATATGACATTTACCCTCATTGAACTTTCGTTTTGTAGCACTTTGTCCTGCTGAACTTTAAAAATTCAATATTTAAACACACATTCGTAGTTTTTTATATTTTTTTGCTGTGTATCCCTAATACACTCTTAAACCTAGTTTACGTGAACGTACGGATCGAATCATAGGTCAAATACGGTTGATATTTAGGTCGGATTCAGTATCAATTCGACCCAAATTCCGACCATATCTAACCTCTGATTCGATCTGACTTTCACATAAAACTAGGTTTAGGAGTATATTAGAAATACAACGCAAAAATTGTAAAAACCTGCGAATGTGTGTAAAAATGAATTTTTAAAGTTCAAGAGGATAAAGTGTTATAAAACGAAAGTTCAAGGAGGATAATTGTTACATTTTAAAGTTCAAGGTTGCAAAGTGATATCAATACATATTTCAGGGGGGGAACTATAATTAACCCTTGAATTTATGCTTATGGGCATGATTAAGAGCACAACTTTGGGGGAATTAACATCTTCAAAGGATTAATCTATTTTAACTTTGAATATGTGATCAAATAGACATGTGAAGAAAAGCAATCAATAAAGTTCTATTTCAACTGGAATATTGTTACTTTTTTAGGTTATAAACCAAGGTTTTCAGAACCGAACCGGACGTCGAACCAGCAACGTCAAAGGTTCAAAGGTTCGACCGGGGTCGGACCGGAATCGAACCGGTTGAACCGGTGACGTCAGCATGACGTCATAAATATATATTATAAATATAATAGTCGTATTTAATTATTTATTAAGCAAAAAAATATTCAAAAAACAAAAAAACAGGATTTTTTTCCTGAACCGGCGGTTCAACCACCGGTTCAACCCGGTTCTAGGCAAAAACGATTTTGGGATGTGAACCGGACCGGACAGGCCTCCGGTTCACGGTTCAACCGGTTAAACCGGCCGGTCCGGTCCGATTTTCAGAACAGTGCTATAAACTATAAAAAAGGACAATTCTGGATCAACTTAAACTTGACATCATTGTATAAATATACCCTCCACGACTGAAAATAAATAAATAAATAAATATATATATATATATATATAAACCCGGTTCTAGTGAGCCCAAGGCTCATCAAATTTAGTTTAAGCCCCCTACAATCTCACCATTGGATCTTATTTACAGTTAATCTCACCATTCATTAGCATAACCGTTTTTTTCTTAATCTACCTTACAATTTGAAATGAGTGGTGAATATTGTGGGGGCTTAATTTAGAAAAATTAAGCCCTGGGCTTACTAGAGAATTCTTGTGTGTGTGTGTGTGTGTATATATATATATATATATATACAGAAATATTACAATGAGACCAGGTCTCATTCTAAAAAAATGAGATCATATATTTTCCTCCCTTAGATCTAGATCCAACGGTTGGTTTATCCAACATACAATATATACAATCAAAGGATAATGTGGTAATCTCCATCTCAAGATGCCAACACATCTCGTCTCCTCACCTGATCCATTCCTACTCCCTCCACCAACACATCTCCTCCTTCTCAACCTTCCTCCTCATTATCCTCCGCTGATCCCATCCCGCCTCCGCAGCAGCCCAAGCGTTGCTCCATCTGCCGGAAGAAGGTGGGGCTCGCTGGCTTCCGTTGCCGGGAGACCTTTTGCGGAACCTACTACTACCCCAAGCACCACCGCTGCGACTTCGACTTCAAGATGGAGGGGAAGGAGTCCAACACACTTGATAAGATCTGATCGGAATATGGAGGGGAAGGAGACTTAAAGCTGCATCTTCCCTTGCTTCATCTTACCTTTTGGTCGCCCAATTGGGAGCTCTCAATTTCTGTTTAGAAACATTAAACATGTGACAGAGCCAAGCAGTTAGATGGGTTTGTTTAACTTTTATGTCCAAGTTTTCATGTGTTTTTCTTTATTTTGAATGGAGCCATTTAATATTTAGAGAGAGATGTCTCTTGCTTCTCGTTCTGTTTGGTTGGTTAATGATTTTATTATTACTTAATTTACAGCTTCAGAAGATAGTTGTAAGAAAGGAAATTCAACTATGCCAGTGCACAAGATACTCCTTTTCAGCGATCGTTCCTCTTTAAATTATTGCCTGCAATATCGAAGTTTGACCATATTCCTTACACAATTGTAATATTTCAAAATTTATAATCATAAAGCAGGTTCAGTCCCCTTTTCCAATTTGACCTTGTGTCAATTCTAATGTGTTTATCTCCAGCGACCTCTTGTCGATGTTGAGAGTGGTATAACCTATTTTGTGTAACTTCTACTTCTTCGATGGTTGCAATGCAAAGAAGATATCCTACCTCTAGAAAGAAAAATTTGGGCTTCGGCTCTTCTAGCTATTCTCTTGACTGATATTCACTTCGAATGTTTTTGAAACTCTACAAAACTGCATCACTTTCTTAAATAAAACTTCCATTGAATACACATTTATATGCGTTCAATACACAACAATATATGTTTAATACACAAATATATCATTTCAATACACAACAATATCATTTTATTACACAAGTTCAGACCCTAGTGTGTATTCATGGCACATTTCTATATTCAGACACTAGTGTATATTCCCTATTGCTCCAAATTATTTATTCCGAGTTTGTGACATATGCCAATTTTAATTCAACTCAAACTCTTATAATCACAAGCAAAGAAAACAAAAGAAAATCCATAATCCACAACAAACCTGTCAAGCAATCTGTCACGTATGACTAAATTACTATAGTAGGGGATGACTATGTGAGAGAAATGTGTAGAGAATGATACTCTATAAATGTGGTCTTTTGTTTTAAAGATGATGAATAACATTATGTGAAGTGAATTCATATCATATAAATAAATTTCTTTTCCCATGTAATGGTACTTCTTAGTTATTATGTTGGGTTTTTATTTATATTGGACTGTGTAGGTTCAATACACAGCATTATAAGTTTAATACATAACTATATCATTTTAATACACAATTGTATCATTTTATTACACAAGTTCAAGAAATCTTTAATTTATATAAATTATTATAAGTTGAATATAATATTATTTAATATGGTTTAGTTTGTCTATTGCATATTTTAGTTGGAGAACATTTTGGAAAAATCATTATTAAAATACACAATTGCATTATAAGTTTAATGTTCACAACTCTAAAAGTGTAATATACAATTACATCGTTACAATACACAACCACATCGCTTTCGGTAAATAAAGCTTCCAGTGAATACATATTTATATGTGTTCAATACACAACAATATATGTATAATACAGTTGGTTGTCGTCGAAGAGGAAGAAGTGAGCAACATATGTTTCTAAAAGAGATACATACATAAACATGAATTGTTGATCATTGTGAAGAAAAGGAAGTAGATGGAGGGTTCATGTTGTTGTACATGGTACGAGAGTTAAGACATTGATTGGTGTTGGGGAGAGGGTGTTTGATTTTGTATATTTTTGTGATCAAACATATAGATTATTAATTGAAATCAATTTAGGGAGCTTATGGACATACCCACTTAAGCCTACCATAGATGCTAACGAGCTCACATAAGACTAAATTACTATAGTATGATATATTTTTATATTGGAAAGAGAGATGTTTGAGATAGAAATGACATGGAGCACTGTACAAAACTGCATCACTTTCTTAAATAAAACTTCCAGTGAATACACATCTATATGCGTTCAATACACAACAGTAGATGTTTAATACACCAATATATCAGTTTAATACACAATGATATCATTTTATTACACAAGTTTTCCGGAACGTATAACCAGATCTGAACACTACACCTGACAGAAATAAGTAGTAGAAAAAAAGATATTCCGTAGAATCTTGCAAGTCTACAAACTTGAAGGCGGCAACGATTATCTCACAAAATTACAGATCTAAAATCGGGTTTTCCGAGCTATAGTCCGTAACAAGTTTGGATCTAACTATCTTTTTTGTTTTTAGGCATAAAAAAGATCTTTGAAAGGAACGAAAAATGGAGGTGAGATTCAGAGCTAAAGCACGATCAGAGAACTTGTGGACATCCCTACTTAAGCCTACCATAGATGCTAATGGCTCACATAAGACTAAATTACTATAGTATGACATATTTTCTATAGGAATAAAAACGGCATGAAGTACTCTACAAAACTACATCACTTTCTTAAATAAAACTTATAGTGAATACACATCTATATACGTTCAATACACAATAGTATATGTTTATTACACCAATATATTATTTCAATACACAACTGTATCATTTTATTACACAAGTTCAAAAACTCCTTCACAAAAACTCATTCACAAGATTTGTCAAGCAACAAAAACATTTTTAAAAATCTATCAAGCAATCTGTCATTATCAAACCATACAAGTCTACACATATAAGTAATTTCTAAGTAAAGAAGATATCATATGGAGTCATATTACACATTCATTAATCAGAAACCCATGAATGAAGAATGACAATCACTTTCAACACAACGACTTCCATAAATCGTCATCCAACAAATCAGATTCATATAAGAATCTAAAATACATAGGATTGTCGATCCTCTAAAACTCAACTTTCAAACACAACCACACATAAAATACCCATTGCTAGTCAATTCCTTAAGCCTTACAATGCATCTAATATCAAAATTTGTAATTTTATTATGCTACATGTTACCAATTCAATGATCACATCACAAATTTGGTTATTGAGTCAATATTTAGAAAACAAGATCTCCTCCCAATCACAAAATCAAGAAAAAGACATCAAGACCAACAACAAACACATTTTAGAAACAATTAGCAAGAAAAAGCAATGTAGTCCATTCTCTAAGAAATTAATCATATCTCGAAATGTCCCATTCTTGGCATAATCGCTACCAACTCAATGACCGAAAGATAAAGTTTGTCATTGAGTCAATCATTCAAGAAAAGCAGTTTGAACACTACATTTCCTAATCACAAACCCAAGCAAATCATAACATGCATCAGACCACAATTAAACAAAAAACATATATCACCATAACGGTTAGACATTTAGACAAACACGGGATGTGCAAGTTACAAAAATGAAAACACTTAATGATCAAATCAAATAGGCAAACAAAGGAGAGATACCTATATATTGATTCTTCTCTTTTCTTCAACATTGGTCATTTCCAAGAGGGTGTAAATAGGAAAATCTACGATCTATACATGCAAACCTCAAACCACACTCAAAACCCAAAATTCCCAACTTATACTATATACCTTGTTTGAAAAACCAATGGTAAATAAAACCCCAAAATACATCCAACCAAAAGTATCCAACATGCTCGTTTCTTCAACTAAAACTAAAAAATGTACCTTTAAACTCAAACTCGCACCACAAGTCCTTTCCCATCAGCACCATACCATGTTGTTGTACATGGTATGGGAGTTAAGGCATTGATTTGTGTTGGGGAGGGGAAATGTTTGATTTTGTATATTTTTGTGATCGGACATATAAATGATCAATTGAAGTCAACTTAGGAAACTTATGGACATCCCCACTTAAGTCTACCATAGATGCTAACGGGCTCACATAAGACTAAATTACTATAATAGGACATATTTTTCTATAGGAAAGAGAGAAAAAGGAAAGAGAGATGTTTGAGATAGAAATAACATGGAGCACTCTACAGAACTGCATCACTTTCTTAAATAAAACTTCCAGTGAATACACATCTATATGCGTTCAATACACAACAGTATATGTTTAATACAACAATATTTTATTTCAATACACAACGGTATTATTTTATTACACAAGTTCTCCGGAACGTATAACTGTATCTGAACACTACACCTAACAGAAATAAGTAGTAGAAAAAATGATATTTTGCAGAATCATGCAAGTCCAATCCAATTCCATTTTGAGCAGACAAAAGAGAAAATAAACAGAAACTCAATCAAATCCTTCAAATGCAACCAAAACCTTGAGAAATCTCGCGAAACTTACAACGAATACATGACTTAGAAAAAACATTGTTTCGAAACACTAAACCGAAATTCCAGCAAAAATTTCCAATTTAACCTCATTTCGAACATACACAAGATCTAAGCATCATCAACATCCGAACAACACACCATGCCAAAATCCAAACAAACTCCACAAATCCGACCTACTCGACCAAATAACTCAACAAACCACACATAAATCTCGTACGAATCTCCAAATCCAAACTCGATTAACTCCCTCGTGGTTGTCGATGGTTTGGTGAGATGGGAAAGGAGAGGAGGAGAGTGGAGGTCGATCTTCCATCGTCTTTTGGAAGGTTGCTGGAGGGGAGGAAGAAAGAGGATGGAATGGGTGTGATTGGGAAGGAACGAAAGAGGGAGGAAGAAAGAGGACGTGATGGGTGCGTATGAGAAGGAAGGAGGGAAGGTAAAAGGAGGATGTGGTGATTACGAAACTACCCTTTTTCATTTTCACCGTTAGATTAGATCTTGATGGTGTATGATTGGGGTCTCATTATATTAAATTGAGACCTGGTCTCATTCTAATACCACCCTATATATATATATATATCAAGAAGCAACTTGCAACAAATTGAAAACATTGCAGATCAATAAAAAATAATGGAGCCCAAAATGACAGGTGCTTAAATAAACCAATAAATGCAATAGCAATCATGATTTAGTCAGGAACTTGTGTTGAAGTAGTAATTATCCACAAACTTTATAATTGCGGAGAACCTTAACTACAGCCTTTGGAACTGCCTCTCGAGCTCCATCAGACTTTTCTCTAAGTCTTTGTTCACCATTTCTTATGCCACTAGGTGTAGAATTCGGATTGGCTGGAAAAGGTTTAAAATGGTCCTTAGCAGCCGTCCCTAAACGACGTAAAGCATGATAAGCATCCAAGATTCCCTTCTCACGATTGGTCCAAGAAACTTCCTGCTGTCTGACAATATGTGGATGACTTTTTATAAAAGAAATATCAGTAGTCTCCTTGAATTTCCAATCCTTCAAAGAAGGTCTTCCTCTGGCTAAGGGACCCAAGATACGCAACTGAACATCAGATTTCCACTTTACCTCTTCGGAGGGAATTCGATTGCTCTTACTAAATAATAAGAGAACATAATCTCTAAATACAGTATCACGGCCTTCACAAAACAGAGAGCTTTTAGAAACCCATAACCCTTGAACAAAATCTGCATAATTAGGAAGCAAATCCAGGACATCATCCTTCGAGTCATTGGGAGCATAATGCATAAGCGCGTCAAACCGCAGCACTTTAGAACCCTGAATCATTGGTGCCAACATTCTCAAAGTTAAACATATGAATTTATAGAGAGAATCTTAGCCATTGGGAAGTCAGGTGAACATGTAACTGACAGCAAAGCCTTGAGATATTTCTTTTGGAAATATTAACAGGTTGAAGAGGTAGGAATGCTATAAAAGACATAATATCAAAGATAAGATTTTTTTTTTGAAGTTGCATTAATATGGCCAAGCAAATAGGAGTAAGGCATGAGAAGATAATGAACTCGTGTAACAAAAGAAACAATTAATTGAAGATATAGAATGCCAACTTCAGAATTCAGATACAACTTCTAATAATAAAAAGTTTTAACAACCAAAATGGAAGGGCCAAGTCATACTAAATTCAAGATATTAGCCTATCACAACTGGAATCACAAGTATAATGATCAACCAATCATTTCAATATCTGCTTAAATGAAACGAAATTCATGTTCCTTAACTATGAAGCATGGATAGGATTTGGGAAACATGTATGGCAAGATACGATTAAATGGACACACGATTTTCCATTAAAGCGGTATACAATATAGCAAGGACATGTTGGTGTCAAATTTATTTTATATAGTGTTATATCATTTTATCCCTAAACGAAGATCATAAATTCAAATATATAATACACAGTACAATGAAAAGAAAGATTAAGGGGCTATACAACAAAGTTTCACAAGACAACTTAGTTCATAAGCCTTTATGGATGCCTATTTAAGAAAGATACTATTTTGTGATTCCTCTCATATTTGAATGTTATGTAAAAGCATCCATAAGCATCCAAGAAGAGTTTGAAAGTGGCTAGGAAGGATCTACAAGTATTCAAATCTAAAATTATATGTTAACCAGAAAACTCCTTAATAGTGTAGGATACATATCCGCAAGTCCCAGGCGAGGATGATATCCGATATGGTACGGTATATATATGTAGAGAGTCCAGAAGCATGTGTGCTTTCTAGTTCCTCAATTACAGAAATGCTTGAGGGAAAAGTAATCCTATCCTGGCGAATTTCAAGCACAAATCCATGTCGATATTTATGGATACTGCCCTGAGATGATACATAAAAAAATTGATCGTTTAGAGATGATACAAAATACTTAAATATATCTGACCTCCGAAAATAGAACTCTGAGCCGCTCAGCAAGTGGCATTGACAGAAGCATCCTACAAAAGATTCAACACATCTAAATTCAATCAATAATTTACCCAAGCAATATATGGTATCAATCAACAATTAAAGCACAACAACATGCGAGTGCAGAGGATCACAATCGCATTACAATAGTATGACATACTCTTTTGAAGGGCCTCCAGTTCTGGCACTAGCAGAAGATGATGTCGCTGGACATAAGTTGTCCACATAATCATGGCTATAATAAAAAAAAGACAATCAGTAAATTCCAGGTTGACAGGGTGAATGGTAAAAGGAAGGATATTAGGATAGTAAATTCCATCAATTGGCTTGAGCATACAGTTTCATATGGAATTGGATAGCCTCATTCTGTTTAGCTCTCATTTTCTGTCGATATCCACTAGAACATGGGTTTTCTGTTGGATAAAACTCTAGGGGAACCCATTCCTGAAAACACACTTTCATATGCAAAGTATCAAAGAAACATAAAAGAGAGATCAGATTAATAAAGGTTTAGGTGACTTTTTTCCTTTTTTTAATTTTCTAGTTGGTAAAATATAAATGGCATGTTGGCATTATCACCACTAAAAAAAGGGGAAACTTGATAGGATGAAGAACCTTAACTTGCACAACTCATACAATGTTCATGATGAAGAAATCACGATAAGCATTTTTTGAGGAAATGGTCATGATAATGATATATGTGGATTTTGAGTAGCACGGTATCATTATCAACTATCTAAGTGGTGTAGTTTGTCACCTTATAAATGTGTGTAACTTCACCAAATTTTACAAACCTGTATTGTGATTCAAATGGTATTAACCGATCAAGCAGTGGTTGTATGTTATGTCTATGGAACACAAACTCGTAGGATGTTGGACTTTGAGGGCTAACTAAATCATGGAACATATGGTATGACAAACTCATAGCATTTTGAGCTTTGAGGGCTAATTAAATCATAATATGCTCAAGACTTGAGTGCTCATATGATATGCCAACCCTAACAGAGTTCACAAGAATTCTTATGCATTGAAAAGAAGAAAAAAGTGACATGATGAAAGGAATACCAAAGTTGACAAGGGTAAAAAAATCCAAATGCACATGAACGAAATAGGAAATCAAACTTGGCAACGAAGCTATGATAAGTATGACTATTGCCCACTTTTGCACAATACTAAAATAATCACAGCTCACATATAGGCAGTGACCAGAAATTAGTATTAAAAAAAATACAGTTAGGAAAATTCAGTAATTTCTGTTAAACTAAAATAGTAGATGAAAACTGCAAGGTATCAGAAATGAAGTAACCCTTAGCTTCATAGACCTACTATTCCCTACCTCAGGAGCATCTGTGTCCATCTCAGAGCCTTGTGATGACTTCTTCTGAAAATGGAACAACGCATCAGTATGGTACAGATTGCACAACTAAGTTGAAAAAAATATTAAAATGGTCATAACATAGAATAACGAATGCAATTAAAAAATAGCATAAAAACCTAAAAACAAAAAATTCAGAAACGTGGTATTCATGTGACATGCCACTTGGTAAAGTCATTAAGGCATTCGGGAGCGTAAGTAATTCAAAAAATGATTATCAAAAATATAATTACATAGCACTCATACTAAATAAATGTCACCGTTGGTTTACAAACCAATTTTAATCCAGAAATCATAGGTTCTGATTATAGTGTGTTGTTTGCTATAAGCTATAAATGATAATTATCTAAGAATGTTCTCAAACTTAATATGACAAAACAAATAAAATTAAAACATGGCCATTTGTAATTAACAGAAATATCAATATAAAACAAACCACAAGTAAAATGTCAACGCTACCCCCAGAGCCTCAAATATAAAACATGACAAAATTACAAAAGATGTAGTTTGGATGTTGAAAAGTATTATAAAAATGCAAATACAATGTGTACAGCAGTATAAGTTTATTTGGCAAAATACATAGAATCTAAGTTGCATTTGGTACAACATAGTCAGTGGACTCGGACCACATCTTACCATATGGCCAAGATATTGCACTAACCACATGGACAACAATTCTGTACGTTGAGTATTGCAACACTTTGGAATTGGAAATCTAGCACAAATACCTGAAATATCTATTGCCATTTATAACTAAAAAATAAACCCTTGCCAATATCCAGGTTAGTCGACCAAATGAAAGATTGAAACATCAACATTACCCCAAAACTCAAAAGAGGATCCCACATTAAGCAGGGTAGGCTTGTCACCCAGTGATAGAAAGGTAAGCAGGGAAAGATTAAAAGTAAAATAAATAAAAACCTAATATCCCAAACCCCTCCAAGGCTCCAACACATTTTTTGATGGAAATAGAAGATAATGTGATGGCGATAAATTATAAAAATTATAAAGGACCAAGGTGACGAGGAAAATCTTGAGTTCACATTGGTGTTTTGCTTTGTTTCTTTGAAGATAAATAAACCAACAAAATGCTCCCGGCAACATTGTCCTCTGTATGCCAATCATTTCTGGTTTTTCAATTCCAAAAAATTTTGACAGTGCCTTTTCAATTAATAATTGTCCCACATATCAATATCATATCAACCTTTTAAGATGCTCCTCAATCCCCGTCATATGTTCACTTCCACTATAATAGCACTACACAATCTCCTTACCATATCTAAAGGAGGAAATGTTAAGGGGATATGAATGTCTACGGCTATAGTAACATGAGGTTGAAAAGGCAAAATAAATATCTAAGATTATAAAAATCAGAAAAGATTGAAGCACAACATAATGCTACAGCCACAAGATGGTGGCTTTGGCTCCCAAGTTAGCGTTAGATAGTAGCTCTTTTTAGTGAAAAAAATCAATTAACATAGGAGCCTAGATCACAGAAAAAACTACTTCATTATACTCAACTTTTATTCAAATGTAAAATATCTATATCTTGGACATGGAAGAAAAGTGATGTGAGTGGAGCCCTGAAAGTATCCCACGGTGGGGAAACAATGGGTGAGAGATTATTACCATCACAGTGAGATATTTACCATCATGAGCAAAAAAAAGGAATTACTATTGCATTTTTATTAATTAGATTTAAAAAACAAACTTCATCAATAATTAACTCTCCCTCCCCCCTCAAAAGTATCACATGCATAAACCTGGGTACTTGTTGGCTTTGAAGATTGTTCTAAATTTTTCAGTTTCACATCGGAACCAATACCAGCTGCTTCAACAGTATTTTTCTTGTTTTGCGGCCTAGTGGACCTCATGTGTTGCATGGACGGCCGAAGTTGCACAACTGCAGGAAGAGGATTCAAGTGCAACTGCAATATGAAAGAAGAGTGGTCAATGGATTGTATCTATTTGTGCTGAACTGCTGATGCTTATTCAAGAGAACAATAATACATTAACCTATAATATTGTAATTGTCAAGAACAATTAGATAGGAGTGGTGCTGACCATGTTTCTTCCCTTCTACCAATTAGCAAATACTAGGTTCTTCACTTCGAAATCAATAAATTAGAGTACCATGCAACTAAAATTCATTATACAACAACTATTCATGTCATCCCAGTAGAAGATTTGATTGCTCAATCAAGTTCAGCTTATAGTTTTGCTAGGGTAGTGACTCGACTCGTTTGGTAAAAGCCAAGCACGAGCAAAATAATTCACACGTCATTTTAAAAAAAATTAGGCAGTGAGCATGAAGAAATAAGGCTTTCTTGGTTGCTCGTTAAATGGATCGATTATGTGGCACATGCATGTTCACATAATACGAAAATAAACTATCTTAGCTTGTAGTAAAAGAGCCTATGTGGTGGTCTAAGCTCCATGTTTCAATTCCTACCATTGATACTATTGATACCTCACTATCACTTAAACATTTTATACTTCACAGTCGTATTTATTATCCACCTCCAAGTTTGTGCAACTTGAGTCAGACCCTATGATTTAAGTGTCGTCATTTTAAACATTCCAAAGCCCTTCTCATATTTTGTAACCAAAACCTTATTCCATTGCCTTTTCGAATCTTCCAATTGTGTAGGGTCACCTTTTTCAAGATTTTATCTATCGTTCATGTTTTAGTACATTTTCAAATGTTTACTTATACATGAAGCTGAACGGCTCCCTAAACTGTGTTGTTTTCTGACTTTCAACTTTAAGTTCCTAACTCCAAAAAGTACTCTTTTCCTGGAAACTGTTCTAATCCCAGAAGATAACAAAAACAACTTTTACATTCTGGTGATACAATTAAGTAAACAAACTAATGAACTAGATAAGAATAATAGACAATGAGATTTTTTTTTTTGTTCTTCTCGTGATTTTTGGAGCTTTAAGATTGATTCTCAATCAAAAGAACATAAAGGAAAACCAGAGAAACACAACTATAATGATGCAGGAGTTCCTTCTGACAAATACATCTTTAAAAAAACTACCTGATTTTCCTCCAAAATTCCCACAGCATAGCTTGTTGCAAGAGGAACCTTAGATGAAGATAGTGTCTGAGATAGATCATAAGTTCTCATCAGTTAATTATCAATAACAAGTGTAATAAATATCAAACAACAATTATAAACATCTAAAACTTGATTGCTACATGTTCATATTTCTGGTGTCTGCAAAGAATTCAGACACAGTAGACACTAACAATAATATTCTTGCTACATCATCTCAATCTGAGTATTTTGTACTACCCCTAAAGCACTTGAAGATTAAAAAACATATAACTTTGCATATCAATTTCTTAATTAAGTCTATCAAATTTAAAAACATAAAAGGAAAATGAAGAGGAAAATTGGTCTTCAAATCCATTTTGGGCAAACAATCTCGTAGAAATCTTAAACATGAAGAAGAACAACACATTGCTGACACGCATGACCCTTCCTCTTAAAGCATCCTCCAAAAATTAAACCATCCTTACAGTTAAAAAAAGAAAAATGTTTTACACAACCTGAAATTTCGGTTCCAAAAGCGGATCATAATTGCCATCGTAATTCTCGCTTTCAGTGTCAACGCTGAGGTCGAATTCAATTTCCATTTGCTTAGGTTTCATCCTAACCTGGCCACAAACACAACAATCAACACCTCAACATACAACAATCCTAAACCAACCACCAGATAATTGAATTTCCAAATCCAATTCAACGAAACCCAAATGCATACGTTCTCGCATCTCTCGCCGAGTTCATAGGGGCGCCAGTAGGGTCTAAGCGGGTATTGCATAACGTAAAGCTGCGAAACTCGGAACAACAACCTGCGATAAGCGGATATATATACACGAATTGCAGTTGGAAAGAAAAAGGGGAAGTAAACGGAGATGATTACGCTCGTGTTTTCGTCAAGAGGGGAAGGGTTGAGGAAGACGTCGATCTCGCGGACGACGACGTCTTCCTCCTCTTGCTCTTGCTCTTCGACTACCCCGTCTTCGGTCGTGTCCATGGGAGTGAGGGTCTCCGACGGGGAAGGTTCGGGTTTGGGATGGACGTCGACGGGCATCGTGGTGGCGGAGTAGAGTGCCGGCGAGAAGGGTTTTTGGCCGGAAGTTGAGAAGGGTAGTGGACGTAGGGTTTTTATCAATTTATTTAAGTTTCGGTAAAATGGTTCTGAATTTATCATAACTTAATATGTGCGTCTATTTATCATAACGAATTGTGTAATGTGACTAGAAAACAAGTCTCAATTTTGGAGGTGTGTGTTGGAGCGGGAGTGCCGTCGGATGTCGATGTTGAGCAGATCTCTGGCGCGTTCCGTCTTCCCTTAAGGTATGTCGGCTAATTAGTTTGATTTGTTGCTCACCCATGTTGAGGTGATGTTGTGGTCGGTCGCGGGAGGTCGAAAGTCTCGTCGGCGACGTGAAACAACGTAAAATCTTCGGCTGGTGCGGGGTTGCTATCGACCGATTTAGTGTTTTTACCCGCTTTTAACCATCACCGGTCGGACGACGCCATGTGACGGTCGACCAGTTGTGCGTAGAAGTGAATTCCTGGTCTTTGTGTTGTGTCAACTCTGTCCACGGAAACATGTGTCCTCGCTTAAAGCGTGAGCCAGGATGTGACGGCGGGTACGTTGCTCGTGCCTGCCCAGGGATCGTCGTGTGGAAGAGTGTGGACACTTGGGTCGTGCCACCTCCGTTGATGGACAATGGTGTGACGTATTGTTGCTTGACTCTCTGTAGAGTAGCAGACCTGAGGGATCGCAAATACCAATGCATGTTGATGCATGGCTCGTGGAGCATGATGACCCTGCAGACTACGGTCTGGACCCGTCCGATGTTATGTCGGACGTGTGTTGTACCGACAAGGTTGTGTCGGCGATGGTGCCGAGGTTTTTGCCGACGATGATGGTATCGACGATGTTACGGCTTGTGGTTGTGTCGTCCGATGTTGTACCGGATGTATGTTGTACCGCCGATGTTGTGTCAGCGATGTCGTCGATGTTGTTCCGGCGATGATCCCCGATTGGGCACCTATCTTGGGATGTTTGACCGACCGGGCCACGACTCCGTTGGGGTGGTGTAGACCACGGGGTTACTTTGCACGGAAGTGTGGACGCTCCTCACCGATCCCTTTGGCTCGAGTAGTCGCGTGTGGGGGTACGTTGCGTACTGTCCGTAAGACCGTATGTGCTTACGGTAGGTTTCCGAGGGAGACCTGTTGTTGTTGCTGGACTAATGTCATTGTTGACCCTTTGAGGGTACTTGTGTTGTTGGACTGATGTCTCGTTTACCGTTGGAGGGATTTGGTGCATTGCAGATGTTGATATGACATGCTACTAGTATGATATGTTTATTTACCGTACGGTTGCATTCATATAGGCAAACTTGACATACGGGTTTCCTAATGGGAAACTCAGGCATTGTTGTTTGATTCATGTTTCAAGACCGTAGTAGGTTCCGTCGGGTGGTGACAGCAGGCGCACACATTTTGGGGTCATGATCCTCTTCGGACTCTTCGTGGTCGTCATGATTACATGTTTTCATTTGTTGTAGTGATGTAATTATGTCTTTTGAAAAACTCTGTTGTATTTTGGTGCACCGACTGTTGATTTATATGAGTAACAATCCCGTAGATGAGTATTATTTTGAGATCTCTTGGTTGATTAAATTTTTAAATTTCCGTTGTTTCGGGATATTACAACAATTGCATTGTCACCGCCTACGCATGCCCACACCTTGGTCCGCCCCTGCCTACAACTGCATGGTCTCCGACTATGTCCTCAGCCGCAACCTCGCTCACGCCTTCTTCGACTACACCCCGCTCAAGATCCCCGTCTCCTTCTCAACCATGCTCTACCCCAAGGTCGACCACCTCCACCACGCACGCGCCCTCTTCGACTTGATTCAGGACTAAAACGTCATGTGATGGAACGCCATGATGTCGTGCTACGTCCGATTCGGGATGGTCGATGCGGCGAGGCAGTTGTTCGATGGAATGCCCGAGCGGAGCGATGTGTCGTGGGGGGTTACGGTGTCAGGGTACGTGAGGGCGAGAAGAGTGTTTGGGGAGGTCGGTTTGTAATAATTTAATGTTGGGGTATCTTGGGTTGGGCCGGTGGAGGAAGGTGATCAAGGTGTTTGAGGGTATGCCGAAAAGAGATGTGGTTTCATGGAATGTTGCGGTTTCATGTTACGGGGGGAGAATGGAGTGTGCGAGGAAGTTGTTTAATGAAATGTCGGTGAGGGATATGTCGTAAAAAAATCAATTCTCTTTGTTGGATAAAATAATTTAGTTGTATGTAATTATTATGCTCAATGGATAAAGAGAATTAGCTTGTTATTCGATAAATAATATAATTTTTCAACACTATCTCTTTTCCACATTATTTGGATGACGATTTTGAAAATAATTAAATATGATTTTTTTAAATAAAAACAGTTAGAAAACATTTTTTATAAAAATAAATAAAAAATAATTTAGAAAAAACCAAAATAAAAATTAATAAAAAAACTCACCCCTCGGCCCTTCCATACCGGAGGGGTGAGTTTTTTTATTCTTTTTAAAATTCTCCACCCCTTGCGGCTGCTAGGCCCGAGGCGAGCACATATTGAATCTGTATCATTTTTTTCTTAAAAAATTATTTTTTGATTAATTAAAAAAATCTGGGATATATCTCTATAAAGAAATGAATACTTGTAATTCTGAGTTTATATGGAAGTCATGGTTGTGAAGATCAAAAACTACTGCGAGAGGGCGTACTATTAAGGCTATATTAGCAGGAAGAAATATCTAAGGTCATCACTTAAGGGGATAAAAAGTTCGGTCATCCCAGGTCGACGACCTCACGACCTGGGATGACCTGGTCATCTTCGACCAGGTCATCGACCTGGGCGTTGAAACGCCCGGGTCGACGACCCGTTCGTCGATTAAAAAAATATTAAACTTTGTTTTTTATTTTTTATTTTTTATTTTTTGATTTTTTTAATTTTTTTTTGAAAATACGTTTTACAATTGTTTAGAATTTTTAGATTTTTTTTAATATTTTTTAAAGTTTTACCAAGATGGACCTCGAAATGATGTGGAGGAGAGAGATAGGTTATTGTGGGTTGTGTTGGGTTGTGGTTAAGAGGTGAATAGTGTAGGAAAGAGAAGAATGTGGGTTGAGAAAAGAGAAAGCTGATGTGGAAGAGAGAGAAAATTGATTTTGAAGAGAGAGAGCTGATGACCAGATCGTCTAGGTCATGGTTAGTGATGGTCTAATAGCACAGCGGGGTGGTTGGCTAGCCCGTAGGTCTCGTAGTCATAGCTGTCAGAGTGATCCTGAGGTCGAGAGTTCGAGCCTTTCTCACCCCACCCCATTCTTTTAAAAAAAAAACTTAAAAACACCAAACTTGACAAAAGCATGCAATGTGATGTGCTATGTGTTTTCGAAGGTCAACCAAATTAACTTTCCTAGTACACATTCTGAAATTTAAATTTGCATTGCCATATG
Source organism: Triglochin maritima (assembly GCA_963682175.1). Classification (NCBI taxonomy): domain Eukaryota; kingdom Viridiplantae; phylum Streptophyta; class Magnoliopsida; order Alismatales; family Juncaginaceae; genus Triglochin; species Triglochin maritima. Next base: position 7,286,225 of record OY821775.1, read on the forward strand.
AATCAAAGCCTTGTAATTTTGTTGTACCAAATTAATTAATGTATTGCTTCTATTTTACATGATAGTATATGAATTCAACTTTAAGAGTGTCCATTATATATTACGTCAGAAACTTGCAAAAAAAATCCATATATACATCACGGTAGTCTCTATCACCAAATCATTACCACCACAAAATGGCCCCAAGTTGACCTTTATGATAGTGGATTGCGAGCATAATTACGAGGACTCCCGATTTTTGTTTTTGTTTTTGAAAAGGTTGGTATAAATTACAATCATATTTGTCAAATATATATATGCAACAATAGGTTATATAGTTGGGAATATGGGTAAATTACTTATCAAATCTGAATGGCCATGTGAAGCTATTCGTTTAATGCATAGGAAACAAACCAAACAGGTCGATCACGATGAGCGGGGGTTAATTAGTTTGTAAACAAGTCTTTTGTTTAACGCCAATAGTAATGCAAAACATATAACTGTAGAAATGTTCAGGCATGTGTTCGCAAAATATATGAGACTAGTTAAAATGATAAGGATGGACAACAACATGAATCCAGAAACTTCACTTTTTTAAGATTGCACCTAGCCTTGAGGTGATGTGAAAGTATGTGGGTTGTTTTTGCTTATGCGCAGATCATATGCAATACATTCCACAAGGGAAACGATGACCTCCAAATCCAACAATACAAAGGCACCGTGAATCGTGGTTCAACGTTATGGGATGCTCTTTCGTAACATTTTTTCGACCGTAAGCACCACAGTGAAAATGGGGTGGGTCATCCTTAATTTAGATCCCACCTCACTTGTCCCAAAGTGAGGGTAGATATAATTAATGGAAATTTGAGTCATGAAAAAACCCTATAAAAACTGAACCTTTGCAACACCACTCTACCTGTTTACCACCATTGAGTTCGCAAATATCTGACAGATGTAGTTCTACACAACAATGCACTTGATACAAAATTTGATGGAAAATTTTATGCCTAGCGCATATTATTTGTGATAATCTGGGGCAGCAAAATACGAATAAAGATCCAAGTAATATAGAAGCTGCGTATGCATGATCTATTGTTTACCTAAAGATTGTTTAAACAAGACTAATAAAGAATGTCATCTATTTTTGTAATTATATTTTCATGACATGTTTGCGTAACTGTATTGATATTTATTTAATTATGAAATTTGAAGTTCTGCAATCTCAACGTTTAAATCTTGGCTCTCCTCTGAGTGTCCATGCGTGTCCCTCGTTGTGTCCAAACAATGCCGCAGAACTAGAGAAACAAATTACCTGATGTACACCATCGATTTCATTTTTGGCATTAATTGTGTTGCTTTTGTGATTTTCTTTAACTTCACAATTCGATTCTTCAAGAGTTCTTTCGTATGCCAACAGAAGCAACCGATCAATCATATCTTTTATCAAGTTCACATATTTTATTGATATTTTTTTCTTCTTTAGGGTCCGTCACATAATATTTCTTGGAACTCTATCATATTACTTATCTAAATTAATAAAAATTATATGTAAATATTTCTTTTGTTTCCTATACATCTTCATAAGTTGTCTAATAAAACAATATGACATCTATCGTTGACTTTCCATGCATGAAACCAAATTGATTATTTTTAACAAATATTTTCTTGGGAATCTAGAAGAGACATCCAAACATAATCATTGTTGCCAATATACAGTTAAGTTTGCTAATATCTGATCTAACTTTAGTAATTCTGCACAAGACTGCACTTGTTTCAGGTTTGGTGGAAAATTTTATGGCTAGCAATTGTTATGCAACAACAAAATACGAACGAAGATCCAAGAAATATGGAAACTAAACATGCATTGTCTAATGTCTACGTAAGGTTTGTCGTACAAAACCAAAATATATAGTAGACTAATTGGAAACAAACATCCTCCGCCACCATTACAACGAAACTGTGTTGATATCCATTGTTTATAGAATCTGAAGTTTTGCAATCCCAACGCTTAAACATTGGCTCTGCCTCTGATCGGGTCCATAGAACTCCTCTGTTTGAAGCATTTTATATTGAAAAACTTCTTCTACCTGCACATGTTTATACTTAAGATTTACAAAATATGAACATGAATGTTTTATAGGAAAAATATCAACTTCGATAGAAGAAAACAAATCCATGAGTGATCCTCCTAATGTCCAAACAATGAAATAAATTAGAGAAACAAATTACCTGGTGTACACCATCTATTCCATTTTTGGCATCAATTGTGTTGATTTTATGATTTTCACGATTCTCTTTAACTTCACATTCCGAAGTTTTTTCAAAATCACTTCTTTCAGTGGCATAGCCATTGAATTCAAGATCGATTTCCATGTTCTGTATGTTGGAATTTGGTTTACAATTAATACAGGAAAACATGGAGAAACGGTCGACCGGAACTTAAGTCACGGTCGACCGATTTACTCCAGGAGCCTGGAGGCTCGGAACAGATCGAGGAACGGTCGACCGGTTCGGGAAATGCGGTCGACCGAAAACGGCCAGTAGATTTGGAGCTCGGATCTTTTGAAGATCCGGTCGACCGATGCTGGGCACGCGGTCGACCGAAAAGTGACAGTAGATACGAGACGAAATTCAGCACAACAATCGGTCGACCGGTGTTGGACACACGGTCGACCGAATTCGTCCAGTAGCTTTCCAGCAGTGCAGAACGGTCGACCGGTGTTGGACACGCGGTCGACCGAAATTGTCCAGGAGCTTCGAGCGTTGTTCAGCAGCGCGGAACGGTCGACCGGCTATGGGCGAGCGGTCGACCGAACGATGGCAGTTACGCGAACTAACCGAAGTTCGGTCGACCGATGGGACATTCCGGTCTACCATTTTCAGACAGTTATGCACGATCTGAATTATTCTTTGTACGATTTTAGCCTATTATAAATAGAATTTTCGCCCTAATCTTGTAAAATAACACACAATCTTTATTTCCTTGAGAGAGATTAGGCTAGAGAGAGATCTAGAGTGCTTTGGGAGACGTATTGCTTCCAAATTGTGTAATCTCGGAGACTTCTCTTGTTGGAGAAGAGCTTCAAGGAAAGGAAATCCGCAGGAGACCCCCCCCCCCCCCCCAAGGACGTAGGCATCTTGCCGAACCTTGTAAAATCGCGTGTGTCGTGGTTTGCTTCAGGTGTGTTGATTGATTGCTTGTTATTTCCATCTTAATTGTGTTTACTTGTTGCATTGAGTTTGGGAGAGGGTCAGAAGTTATAGTTTCCGCATTCAATATTTGTTTTTTGTGGTGCGTGTAATCCGTGTCGAGTTAGTGCATCGTAGATCCCCCTCCCAACAGCTGGTATCAGAGCCAGGTTGCACTTTCGATGGCGGAAGAAGCGCGGAATTTTCGGGTGGAGAAATTCACCGGAAAAGGGAACTTCTCAACATGGCAACGGAGGGTTCGTGCGTTGATGTCTCAGACGGACGGGCTATTGCTGACGTTGGATGGAATTGAGAAGAAGCCGTCGAAGATGACCGACGAAAAGTGGGAGAGTCTGAATCTCCGGGCTATAGGAATCATCGAGTTGTGCCTCTCGGATGATTTGCTTTTCGAGGAATCGGTGAAGACCGCGGCAGAATATTGGAAACTTCTGGAGGAGAGGTTCATGAAGAAGAACCTTAGCAACAAGTTGAATCTGAAGCGTCAGCTGTACATGCTTCGGATGAAGGAGAACACACCGTTCATTGAGCATCTCTCGGTGTTCAATAAGTTGATAGCTGATCTGACTCAGCTAGAGGACAAGATGGAGGATGTAGACAAGACAATGTTGTTATTGACGTCGCTGTCGGACTCGTATGAGAATTTGGTGAATACGATCATATATGGCAAGGATTCGTTGGTGTTGGAGGAGGTCAAGGGCACGCTGATCTCCTATGATGCAAGGAGGAATTCTGGTAGTAACTCTTTCGAGAAGGGTGAAGGATTGATCGCAGCACCGGAAAGGGGCAGGACGAGTAACAAAGGAAGAAGCAACGGAAGGGGCCGGTCCAAATCAAAGGGGAGATCCTTTGAATGTTTTTCTGCAAGAAGGTTGGTCATATGAAGCGTGATTGTAGGGCCTTCAAGGAGTCGCTGCAGAAAGGGAAAGACGGGTACAATTCCGCCAGTGTGGTGGAGGAGAAGAACGAAGTCGACGTTCTAACGGTATGCGCTGCAGGTATTGACAAATCATCATCTGGATGGATTTTGGATACAGGAGCATCATTTCACATGTGCCTGGATAAGGAGTGGTTCACATCCTATGAGCCACTGAAAGGAGGGATCGTTGTTATGGGCAACGATGCACCGTGCACTACCGTCAATATTGGTTCCGTACAGTTCAAGATGTTCGATGGGTGCATTCGAACGCTGACGGGTGTGCGTCACGTACCGGAGTTGAAGAAGAATCTGATTTCTCTAGGAGAGCTTGATACTCTCGGGTGGAGATGGTCCGGCGGGGACGGAAAGATTAAGGTCACTCATGGGAGCGATGACAGTGATAAAGGGAACCAAGGTGGGCAACTTGTATTGGATGCTCGAGAATGCAGTAGCAGGAAAGGGTGCAGCAAATGTTGCACAAGACGAAGGCAGCACCGCACTTTGGCATATGAGGTTTGGTCATATGTCAGAAAAGGGTTTGTGTGAGCTACACAAACAAGGATTGCTGAAGGGTGTTAAGAGCTGCAAATTGGATTTTTGCAAGTATTGTGTCTTCGGTAAACAGCACAGGATTCGGTTCAAGACGGCTATCCACAAGACGAAAGAAATTCTGGAGTATGTGCACTCAGACGTCTGGGGACCGGCTCAGGTTCGGTCAAAGGGTGGAGCCGAATATTTCGTCACATTCATAGACGACTTATCAAGGAAGGTATGGGTTTACTTTCTGAAAAATAAATTTGAAGTCTTTGATAAGTTTAAAGCATGGAAGGCCCAAGTAGAGAAAAGTACAGGAAAATTTGTTAAGTACTTACGGATAGATAATGGAGGTGAGTACACCTCAAGGGAGTTTGCAAGTTTCTGTGAGAAAGAAGGCGTCACGAGGCATTTCACTACACCGCGGAGTCCGGAACAAAACGGCGTAGCTGAAAGGATGAACAGGACACTATGTGAACGGGCAAGGAGCATGAGGCTTCATGCAAATCTGTCGAAGGATTTTTGGGCGGAAGCGGTAGATCTTGCATGTTACTTAGTAAATATCTCACCGTCATCGGCACTTGAATTAAAGACGCCTCAGGAAGTGTGGACGGGTGAGCTATTTGATTACTCGAGGCTTAGGATATTTGGATGCAAAGCCTATGCGTTGGTCGATGAGACACAACGGTCGAAGCTGGATTCGAAATCAAAGGAGTGTATATTCCTCGGTTACGATAGAGCAGTGAAAGGATATAAGCTTTGGGATCCGGTGAGCAAGAAGGTACTCCTACGGAGTAATGTGGTCTTTGATGAGACAAGTCTGCTCAAGGGCCTTGAGGAGAAAGAGCAGCAAGAGGTTTCCATGCAGGAAGACGAAATTGAAGTTGGGGTCATGACTTCAAGGGAAGAATCGAATCAAGAAGTTCAGCAAGAAACAACTGACTCACGAGTAGAGGAGGAAGCCGAGCAAGAGAGTATTGCTCAAGGAAGACAAAGGAGGATCACAAAGGCACCGGTGAGGTATGGTCACGATGATGCTAGTATTGCGTTTGCACTTGTTACCGAATGTGGGGACCCTTGCACATTCGAAGAAGCTATTGAGCAGGAGGACAGGAACAAGTGGATGGTGGCCATGACCGAAGAGATGGAGTCTCTTCATAAGAATCAAACTTGGGAGTTAACGGAGCTTCCCAAGGGAAAGCGCGCGATTGGGTGCAAGTGGATCTTCAGGAAGAAAGAAGGGTCATCTCCTATGGAGGAGATAAAGTATAAGGCAAGGTTGGTGGCAAAGGGATATGCTCAGAAGGAAGGGGTCGATTACAACGAGATCTTCTCACCCGTTGTAAAGCACACCTCTATTAGAGTGTTGTTAGCTATGGTAGCTATGGACAACATGGAGTTAGAGCAGATGGACGTGAAGACAGCTTTTCTTCACGGGCACATAGAGGAAGAAATCTATATGAGGCAGCCGGATGGGTTCATCACACGAGGCAAGGAAGGACAAGTATGCAAGCTGAAAAAGTCCCTCTATGGACTTAAGCAATCGCCGATGCAGTGGTACAAAAGGTTCGATTTATTTATGATTAATAATGGTTTTGTACGTTGCGATTATGATAGTTGTGTATACTTGCGGAGTCTTGGAGACGGTACACACGTGTTCTTGCTTTTGTATGTGGATGACATATTGATCGCGACTAAGGAGATGAAGCATATAGATGATCTCAAACTGAAGCTTCACGGGGAGTTTGAGATGAAAGACCTCGGGAGTGCAAAGAAGATTCTCGGTATGGAGATCTCAAGAGATACCAAGAAAGGTGAAATTCTGCTCACTCAAAGGAGTTATATCCGGAAGATACTCGAGAGGTACAATCTCGAGAATGCCAAGCAGGTGGCCACACCTATTAGTGCTCACTTCAAGCTCTCGTTGAAGTGCAGCCCCTCTACTGAACAAGAAAGGAGAGATATGGAGAGAGTTCCATATGCTAGTGCAGTCGGATCCGTTATGTATGCTATGATCTGCACTAGGCCAGACATTTCACACGCAGTTAGCCTCGTGAGTCGTTATATGGCTAACCCAGGAAAAGAGCATTGGGAAGCGTTGAAGTGGCTGTTGAGGTACCTGAAGGGAACCATAGATGTTAGCTTGAAGTTCACCAAAGATGGAGCACAAAGGCAGGTGGAGGGGTACGTTGATTCAGATTATGCTGGAGATTTGGATAAGCGGAGGTCCACAACAGGGTACGTGTTCACTTTGGGTGGAGGTCCAGTGAGTTGGAGATCGGTTCTCCAACATACTACCGCGTTGTCTACGACGGAAGCGGAGTACATGGCTGTTGTCGATGCCGGGAAAGAAGCTATATGGTTGAAGGGTTTGGTTAGCTCTTTGGGGATGGAACAGGAAGTGACCAAATTGCATTGCGATAGTCAAAGTGCAATTTATCTAGCCAAGGATCAGACGTTCCATTCAAGGACCAAACATATTGAAGTAAGGTACCACAGGATCCGGGAGTGGATCGAAGAAGGTCATGTTGTTCTCCAGAAAATCGACACGAGTGAGAATCCTGCAGATATGATGACTAAGGTCGTCAATCGGGAGAAGTTCGAGTTGTGCTCGAAGCTTCTCAATGTCCTCAGAAATTGAGAAGGAGAAGCGCTCCGGGGGGTAGCGCTGAAGGTGCTTCTAGGAAGCACAAAGGATGCGGAGGCAAAGAAGGCTAAGGTAACAATTCTAAACCAAGGTGGAGATTGTTGGAATTTGGTTTACAATTAATACAGGAAAACAGGGAGAAACGGTCGTCCGGAACTTAAGTCACGGTCGACCGATTTACTCCAGGAGCCTGGAGGCTCGGAACAGATCGAGGAACGGTCGACCAGTTCGGGGAATGCGGTCGACCGAAAACGGCCAGTAGATTTGGAGCTCGGATCTTTTGAAGATCCGGTCGACCGATGCTGGGCACGCGGTCGACCGAAAAGTGACAGTAGATACGAGACGAAATTCAGCACAACAATCGGTCGACCGGTGTTGGACACGCGGTCGACCGAATTCGTCCAGTAGCTTTCCAGCAGTGCAGAACGGTCGACCGGTGTTGGACACGCGGTCGACCGAAATTGTCCAGGAACTTCGAGCGTTGTTCAGCAGCGCGGAACGGTCGACCGGCTATGGGCGAGCGGTCGACCGAACGATGGCAGTTACGCGAACTAACCGAAGTTCGGTCGACCGATGGGACATTCCGGTCTACCATTTTCAGACAGTTATGCACGATCTGAATTATTCTTTGTACGATTTTAGCCTATTATAAATAGGATTTTCGCCCTAATCTTGTAAAATAACACACAATCTTTATTTCCTTGAGAGAGATTAGGCTAGAGAGAGATCTAGAGTGTTTTGGGAGACGCATTGCTTCCAAATTGTGTAATCTCGGAGACTTCTCTTGTTGGAGAAGAGCTTCAAGGAAAGGAAATCCGCAGGAGACCCCCCCCCCCAAGGACGTAGGCATCTTGCCGAACCTTGTAAAATCGCGTGTGTCGTGGTTTGCTTCAGGTGTGTTGATTGATTGCTTGTTATTTCCATCTTAATTGTGTTTACTTGTTGCATTGAGTTTGGGAGAGGGTCAGAAGTTATAGTTTCCGCATTCAATATTTGTTTTTTGTGGTGCGTGTAATCCGTGTCGAGTTAGTGCATCGTAGATCCCCTCCCAACACTGTAGTGGAGGTGATCTCACAGGTGTAAGTGGGAAACCATTTTCATCTTGCTCCTCCTCTGAACTATCCATTTCGAAAGTCTCCTCTTCTGGACTCTCCTGGGGCTTGAATAGTCGGCAAACAACATAAGCAGCCTAGAAATAGTGGAGAAAAATATTACACATTAGCGACATTACTAAAATTTCGGCAGCGATTGCAATTGGTATTCCACGATGTGAACAACACGTTAGCATTACATCTCAAATAAAATGCATGTCAACTTGGAGTAAAATATGGTTCACAATATTAGTCAAAATACATTTTGCATTTTCTAGCTTGACTACCAACAATTGGACATGCACGCACATGGAAAAAATATAACAAATATAATACTAAGTTATCAGTTCCATAGTTAGAGAATCCGATTGCAATCACTGCAGAAAAAGAGAATAATCCAATTGGATTTTATATATTGTTTTCAGAGAAAGAAATTTAACTCGAGTCCACTAGCTTTTTTATAGTCAAATATTAGGAAAGAGACTGTTTCATAATAAACCCCGTCTACATGGGGTGAGCAAAATTCGATTCGGTTTGCGTGTTCGGACCGGACCGAACTTTTTCGGTCCGGTCTTCGGTCTGGGAGACCACGGCATTTCGATCTTCGGTCCGGTCCGGTTCGGTTCGGTCCGGTCAAAGACTGAAATTTTAAGGGTTAAATTCAGGTTTTGGACCGAACCGAATTTATTCGGTCTGGTCTTCGGTCCGGGTTTCCGAAAATTTCGATCTTCGGTCCGGTCCGGTGCCAGACCGAAGTTCACCCCTACCTTTGCAATAAGTTAAATATAAACCATCAGCTTTTATATCACATGATTCTAATCATAATTTGTATCTCTCACTGTTCGAGTAATTATGAACTATTCTACCATATGGATACACTCGAGATGGTGAACCCTATAACAGACGTCTATCCATTGAACCACTAGCAATTAAGAATTTAAAAAAAAAAATACAACATGGTGGAGAAAAGACTATTGTAAATTTCTAATAAAAAAACTACTCAAGCTATAAAATGGGGTACTGGGATTGTAAGGTACGTACAGGAAGAAATATTATACTTCATCTGAATGTTGTAGTAACCCAATATTTCGCTCCAGCAATATTAATGACGAACTAACACATAATGATAATTTCTATACTTAGACCGATTAGCACATATGGGTTTATAATAATCCCAACCTCCATCTCCTTTTCGAAATGTTCAAACCAATGTTTTAAAAAACAAACCGAAGAGTGAACCGAAAACAACTCGGTTTGGTTCAAAGTGGTCGAACCGATAGTTCAACCTGGTCTAACCGATGATGATGTCAGCATGACATCAGAATTTTGTGAACTGAGAGTTGAACCGAACCGACTCCGTAACGGCGGTCCAACCGATTGAACCGATTTTTCCTATTATTATTTTTACATAATAAGTAATAACCAAGTGTCTAACCTATGATTAATTCAACAAAATTACTCATCTGTAAAATAATTTAATTAAAACTTGTAAACAAAATTGAAATGATCGCGAGGGGTGGAGGCGTGGTGAGGGGTTGTTGAAAGAGTAGTAAAAAATAAAACCCCTAAAATTTGGGTCAAAATTGAACAAAAAATAAAAATCAAATTTTGTTTAAATTGAAAAAAGCGGTTCATTTCGGTTCGACCAAACCGAAAAAAACGATCGGTTCGATCGGTTTTTTCAGTTTTCTTCGGTTTACTTCCGTTCATAAGGGGGGCGGTTTTTTGAAAGAACCGACATGTCTGCTACCGGTTCACGGTCCAACCCGGTCTGACCGTCGGTTCGGTTCGGTTTTTAAAAGAGAGGTTCAAACTAATTTTTTATTATCAACCATGACGTGTTGCTAGCGTAAAACACCAAGCTCATGTAAGCAACCTATGTTTTCAGTATTTTGGAGACAAGGTACGGGTTGGAAGCAAACGAAGTATTTTTTTAATTGAAATGTTATTTATCGACGAAAACTACTTAAATGGTCTGTCATTTCTACTTATATAACTCATCATTTCACTCTCCTAGCACCACTCTCTCTTCATATTACTCTCAAATTCATCAGAAAAATATCTCGGAGCCCAATAAAAAAGGCAACGGACACCCCGGACCACTATAAAATGTATTATTTAGTTTTTTAAAATTTTAAAAAAAATTAAAATAAAATTAGGTTGGGCGTTCGAGGGAGACGCCCGCGGGAGCCCCCCCCCCCCCCCCCCGGGCGGCTCCCTCGAACACCCGCCCGAAGGGGGCGGCGTCTGAAGGAGCCACTCCCCCGATGGGGGAGGCAACTCAGTCAGACGGCCCCCTACGTAGGGGCGTATCCAGCAGACGCCCCTATTTATTTTTTTTGAATTTTTTTAAATTGATAATAATTTGTGATAATTGCTAAATATTCGGATGTCCAGGTAGAGATCGGTAAACCAACCCAAGGAATCCAGGAAGATGAAAAACTTACTGTCTCTATGATCTTGGTGCACCGATGGAAACTCGGTCATCGCATGGAACTTGTTTTGTAGATCGAGAAGCAAACGGTCGACCGTCCGAAACCTCACCAACTCACCAGATCCTGCGCATGTGGTTAATTATACGGGTTGGATTACATCGAGTTTTTGCAAGTGATGAAGATTCAAAAATTTCTAGATCTAACAATTTCAAAATCCAAAAAAAATCCTGAACGATCTGTCGAGGTGGTATTTCTAAGTCGGGAAGTTTTACCACCGGAAAAAATGGATCTTGAAATTGTTGGATCTGGAAAATTTTGAATCTTAATCACTTGCAAAATAACTCATTGTAATCCGACCGGTTACCACCGAAATCTTGCAAACGGAACCTCAAATAATTTGAGATAACACACCGTATAATTTTAAGATTTTTTTGGACGAGTGTCTTAGCCAGACGCCCCCATCGGTGAGGCGTCTTAGAAAGACTCCCCCTCCATGGGGAGGCAGGAGGGGGCGTCTGACTAAGACGTCTCTCCTATGGGGGCGTTATACCCAAATGTCTGATCTTTTTTTTTGATGGGCTTACTTCACAAGCCAGACATTTCCGTGGTATTTGTAGTGGGAAAATGAGAAAAATGTAGGTAGAAACCTTATTTTAAGAGACGTGACGAAATAAGTATTAAATGAATTATTAATGGTAAAATGTTAATTGTTAGGACGATTTAAGTAATTTTTCAATTATAAATAGTAATTTTCTTTTTTTTAATCATCGCTAGAGATTGCAGATGTGATACAAGGGATGTAAAAGGCCAAAAAAATAGAAAGGAAAAATAGGTGGCAGAGGAGCAGTCCGGCCACCACACTCAAACAAAGTCAAAACACATAAAAAAAGTGCAAGCACAGGTTGCGGAACCGGCTGCTTAAGTTCTAAAATATTGGGAAAAATCAGAAGGAAAACGATTAGCGGACGCTAGCGTTCGGGACGCGCGCTTATGTGGTCAGCCCAGTCAGCAGACGCGTTTGAGTTGGCAGTCTCCACAGAAAAAGTTTATTTTTTATTTTATTCCTCGTTTCGTACAAATGTCTACATCCCTCCATCCCTCATTAATGCGTCTCAAATCACTCATTTTCCATGAACATTTTGGCTCTCCTACACAGCACAGGAGACTTGTTATAAATCTCAACATGCGTCTTCTTTTTTCTTCCCTTCTCTTCTGTGGTCCTACCTCTGTGCTTTGATGGAAATCGTTCATGTGTCTTTCCAAGTGGAGCAGCCGACAAACGTTCCTAAGGAGGGGATGTTTTTCCCCTCTTTCGAAGAAGCCCAAACATTTTACGTTGCTTATGCCGATTCTTGTGGTTTTTGTGTTAAGAAAAGACATCACACCCGTTTGTTTGCTACCTCTGGGTCAGGTGTTAATGTGCTGGAACGAGATGCAATGGTGTCAAAGCTTCCGAGGATTTTAGCGTGATGTTCTACTGTTAAAAGTTCAATCAGAAAGTTCTATGCTTTTGCGTATAATTCCACATATACAACAAACAAGACCAAAGTCATCCTTATGTAGGAATGATCACATTCTTCTTCATTTTCTTCATGTACAGCAGTTGTATGTCTGTTCGGAATAAGAAGTCTGTCTGTTCGGAATATGTTGTGTGTCTGTTCGGAATTAGAAGTCTGTCTGTTCGGATTAAGTGGTGTGTATGTTCGGAATACTTTCTGTTCCATTTCTGCACAAATTTTCAACATAATCTGGACAAACATTTTACATAAACTGGACAAACTTTTTACATAAACAAGACAAGTTTTCTACATAAACAAGACAATCTTTCTACATAAATAATACAAACTTTCTGTTCCGTTTCTGGACACACTTTCTATGCTTTTGCGTGTAATTCCACATATACAACAAACAAGACCAAAGTCATCCTTAAAAATGTAGGAATGATCACATTCTTCTTCATTTTCTTCATGTATAACAGTTGTATGTCAGTTCGGAATAAGAAGTCTATCTGTTCGGAATATGTTGTGTGTCTGTTCGGATTAAGTTGTGCGTCTGTTCGGAATAAGAAGTCTGTCTGTTCGGAATATGTTGTGTGTCTGTTCGGAATAAGAAGTATGTCTGTTCGGAATAAGAAGTCTTTCTGTTCGGAATAAGAAGTCTGTCTGTTCGGAATATGTTGTGTGTCTGTTCGGATTAAGTTGTGCGTCTGTTCGGAATAAGAAGTCTGTCTGTTCGGAATATGTTGTTTGTCTGTTCGGAATATGTTGTGTGTCTGTTCGGAATAAGAAGTCTGTCTGTTCGGAATAAGAAGTCTTTTTGTTCGGAATAAGAAGTATGTCTGTTCGGAATAAGTAGTCTGTCTGTTCGGAATATGTTGTGTGTCTGTTCGGATTAAGTTATGTGTCTGTTCGGATTAAGTTGTGTGTCTGTTCGGAATATGTTGTGTGTCTGTTCGGATTAAGTTGTGTGTCTGTTCGGAATAAGAAGTATGTCTGTTCGGATTAAGTTGTGCGTCTGTTCGGAATAAGAAGACTGTCTGTTCGGAATATGTTGTGTGTCTGTTTGGATTAAGTTGATCCAACCTAAAAGTTAAAAACAATATTTTATTATGATAAGTCTGGACTCTGCACGAATAAAGGGTCTGCACGCTGTCCTAGGGTCTGCACGCTGTCCTAGGGTCTGCACTATCTGTGTATTGGGAAAAGAATCGTTCAACCTAAAGAACCGGCGTTTTTAAGAAGACCAAAGCACGTGAAGAGAAATTTTGCTGACTGGACGCCGACTCAACACGTCTACGTAAGGCGCGTCCGTGACGCCCGCGTCCGTGTATAAGGACTCAAATCAGAAACCCCTGAAAGTTTTAAGACCATCAACAGTGACAAAACACCCGGGCGGTGGGTGGGTGGGTAGGGCACGTGGTTTCCTTATTGTTTTTTGTTTTTTATATAAAAATATGTTAAAAATTATTTTAAATTGTTTTTTCAAAAAATACTAAGAAAATATGTTTTTTATTTGTTTACATTTTTTAATATTTTTTGTAATTTATCTAGAATTGATACCCAAATGTTGTGGTGAGGAGAAAATGTAGGGTGTTTGGGTTGTTTTCGGATGTGATTAAGGAAAATTTGGGAAGGTGATTTGTACCGACGTGGTAGAGAAAAAAACTGATGTGTCTGAGAGAAAAAATATAACGCTCAAGAAGTGCTCGGACGCTACTAAAGATGTTCTTATTCCCGGATTACAAGTTTTCACAAAGAATAATGATACGGGTCAAGTGGACAAGGCCTGGTAAAAAACTTCATGCTTCTAAATTTAATCCCCATCCCACTCTGAGACTTAGGTTGACAGGTGTTCTTCCAGCGGGCCAATGGGTAACCTGATTTATCTCCTTTCCCCCCTTTCCGTGAGAAATTCCTCCCCCCTTTCCGTGAGAAATTCCTTTGAAGTGTTTCTATTTTTTTAAGACAACAGTTTTGACCACGAAAATTGACATGAAGTGTTTAGCACCACCGAGTTAACCCAATCATACACACTAGCAAGATCCAAAATTTAAAACGAATCAGCTTTCCTAGATCTTGACCTGGCTTCCACACACTCTTGTACCAAAAGAAACACTACACTAACTAGTCTATCCTAAACGAAAGCAGATTGGTAAAATGATAACACAATGACAATTTCGAAAATGCAGTTTTGAGCCTCAAGGATATAATTTTAGAAAATATTTTGGAACATCTATAAAATTTTGGTTGGACATAGGCAGATGAAAGATTAGAAAACAAATTTGAAAACAAATGAAAGATTTGATGTCGTCTTTCTTCACCTTTTGTATATCCTCCAGACCTCCACTCTATGTTACATCTATTTAGTCTGTTTTATTCATTTCGATTGATTGCGAAATTCAATTGTTATGATTTTACACACAAGTAGAAACCCTTGTGCCTAATGCAAATAGTTTTTTTCTTTTTAACTTTGTAATCTTCGAATATATCAGCATCTTTATCTACCATGATTCTAGTGTAATGACCCTAACTTGTTTTATGGACTAATGATGATTAAGAGAAGGGTTTAGGAGGAGAGAGAAGGTTTTGCATAGGGAAGGGAAGAGGGGGTGTGCACTGTAGAGGGGTGAGAGGTGATGGGTTGGTTGTGTAGGGCACTGTGGAGCCAAGTTTTGGTTTTATAACCCAAAATGTTTCTCCATTTTCTTCTTCTTCTTCAAACTTTTCTTCATCTCCTGTGGTGCTCGAGTTCCGGTGGAGAAGGTGCGCGTGAGGCAAGGACTGTTGGGCGTGGTGCAGTGCGAGGTGGTGAGCGTCGAAGGCAAGCAAGGCGGTGAGCTCCGGTGTTCTTCGTCGTTCTTCAAGAGAGGTATGTCAAGTTCTTGCATTAGAGGCCTTTAGTGATCACCCACGTTAGGGTGATGTTGTGGTTGGTCGCGGGAGGTCGGAGACCTCGCCGGCGACGAGGTACAACGTCAAAACCTCGGATGGCGCGAGGTTGAAGACGATTGTCGGTCGACCGGGTCCCTCGGACGGTCGACCGAACGTAGTGTATTTCGTCTGTCAGTGGTGTTTCGGTCGACCGAGTCCTTGTGTTCGGTCGACCGGGACATAAGTGTACCGGACCTTTAGTGTGGTTTGCGGTCGACCGTTATATGACGTAGAAATAATAGGTTTACCCTGTTAGTTTTCGGTCGACCGAGACCCCTGAGTCGGTCGACCGATAGATTTGATCTTAATGTTGACCAGACTCCGGATTTTGACCTCGTTTCGGTCGACCGGTTTTAGACCTTCGGTAGACCATTGAGACTTATGTTTTGCGCAAATAGTTCGACCGTGGCAGACGCTTCGGTCGACCGATTCCCTTGTGGAAGCGGTCGACCGAGTTGTCACTTTCGGTCGACCGATTCCCTTGTGGAAGCGGTCGACCAGATGTCACTTTCGGTCGACCGATTCCCTTGAGGAAACGGTTGACCGAGTTGTCTCTTTCGGTCGACCGTTTTGCACAGGACAAAATTCCTGGTTCCGCTTAGGATGTCAACTCTGTCCACGGAAACCTGTGTCCTCGCCTTTTCCGTGAGTCGGGAGGTGACGGTGGGCGTGTTATGCGTGCCTGCCCAGCGACCGCCGTGTGGAAAAGTGTGGGTGTCCGGAACGCGTCACCTCTATGTATGGATCGTGACAAATCTGGTGGATTGATTTGACTCGCGTTAGAGTAGCAGCCTGAGGGATTGCAGATCTCATTGCTTCAGCGGGCACGCAACTGTCGTTGGGTGAAGTGACTACCGGCCTGAGGGGCTACGGAGGCCGCTGCCCTGCTTTTATAGCGGCGGAGTTGGTGTCTGCACGTGGAGCTCGTAGATCCTGTGGACTTCGGTTCGGATCTGTCGATTGTCTGGCCCTTTGTGTGGCGGATATGTTCGACTGGCCTTGATGGCAGTGATTACATGTGTCGTGCGGCCTGTGTGGCGGCGGTAGGACCCCTGTGCGGCCTGTGTGGCGGCAGGGAGGATCACGCGTTGCCTGTGTGGTTGCGGCGATGGACTGCCGATGATGTGTTCCGACAGGTAGCTCGACTGGGCACCTATCGAGCGAGGTACTATGTGGCCTGTGTGGTGCCGGTGATGGACCAACCTGAGTGACGGCTCCGTTGGTGTGGTGGTGGACCACGATGTTTTCAGATCTGATTCTACCTGCGCGGAGGTGCGAATGCCTCCTCACCGATCCTTTGGCTTGTGTAGTCACGTGTGAGGATGTGTTGCGTACTGTCCGTTAGACCGTATGTGTCTACGGTAGGTCTCTACGGGGACCCGATGTTTGGACCGTGCGTCCTGTGTGGCGGCGGTGATGTTAGACCGTGTGGCTTGTGTGGTACCAGTGGTTGTGGACCGTGCAACCTGTGTAGCGACGGCGATGTTGTGGACCGTGAGGCCTGTGTGGCAGCGATGACGATTGTAGACCGCGGGGCCTGTGTGGCAGGGAACGATTGTAGGACGGATATCCAGTTTTGCCCTTGTGGGAATGTTTACTGCTTTGTATTTCATGTCATGTTATACTAGTATGTTAGGGCATATAGGTGAGCTTGTCATACAGGGTTTCTTATGGAAAATCAGGCATTGTTGTTGCATCTTTTCAGGACCGCGTTAGGTTCTGACGGGTGGTGACCGAGGGAGATTGCACTTTGGGACTGGATCTTGTCGTCTACCTACTTTAGGTTGTCGTGATTACGTGTTTTATGTATTACGTATTCTGATGTAATAACTCTTTTGACAAACTCTTATGTATTATGGTGCACCAGTTGTATTTGAGTATTTCTTTCAGTAATGTCCTCACTCTTGATGGTTTTATCCTCGTGTTTCCCTTGATTTTAAAAGTTTAAATTTTCCGTTGTTCGGGGGATGTTACATGTAGTCAGCGCAGGAGTTTTCTCGTTACTATTATTATGTATATAAAGGGCTCCAAAACCTTTTAAATCTTTTTTCAATTTTTGAATTTGCAATTCGCAATCTCAATGTAATATTTGTATCTCAATTTTTAGATAACTTCATTTGTTATTATGCTTCTGAAGAATGATTGATACAATCTGGCTATAAATTGATGGCAGATCATTTAAACGTACTTTTTAACAATATTTTACTTAAACTACAACAGTATAAGTTTTTGTCCCGTAAAATTGAAGTCGTTAATAGAATCGAGCAAGAAACAATTACGTACTAGTTCTACCTTAGCACATCCGTCTGCAGCCTGGGGAGCTCTTCCGAGGTGAAACACCATAGTTTTCTTCCGAGGTCATTAGTGTTTTACTGTATATTGGATCCTAAGACATGAGACTTATATCTTTTTACATAAGAAGTGTTTAATTTGATTATTGTTAAAAACTATCATAGAGTATAGTGATAAAAACAATAGTTGGTTAACCATGACTTATGTTGGAAAATATAATTTGTAAAATATTATCATTAACCATTTTTACTTGAGTGATGATATTACTGAGCATTTGATAAAGGGAAATTATAATGTGCACAATATGAATTATGTTAAGTTACATATTTATAATTAGCTATGTTGTTAATGACATGAAACATTTAATATCATAAATTATAAGCAATATCAAGTTACCCAAATAATAAAGATGTTTTGTTCACTCAAACTAAACACAATCTATTCTCATGATATTACGAATATTATACAAAATAGAAATGTGTTATCTTTGTATTTTTTTGATCTCATAAGTTAATTATAAATATTTAACTATACATAAGTTACATTAAACACACTAAAATTTCACTTTACGAGGGAGTCCAATAATATCATCACTCACATGAAGAGAGACAGTGATAATCTTTTAACACATGATCTTTTCCAGGACAAGTCATGTATAACCAACTAATATATTTATCACTACGTGCAATGATAACTTTTGATAATAATCAAATTCTATACTTCTTATGTGAAGAGATATATGTCTCATATCTTAGGATTCAAAGACACAATAAAACATTAATGATACAAACATAATTCCATAATATTTCATTTGTTAGGTCAATTCAATATATGAATTTTTTTTCTATTTCATATACTTATGTTGTTGAATACTTGTAGAGCTACAGTATCTCTTAACCAACGTGATAATATTAACTCGGTAATCAATGTCCCATGTTAATCATTATGATTGTGAATTACATTTTGATTTATGTAAACCATCATCTTTTAGTACTCTACGGTTAAAGATCAAGATCATTTTTTTCTTTAATACTTTTAAAAGACGAATACATTATTCAAATAACAAAATATTTATACATTCAATTCATATAAAAGACATAAGCGAACAAACAATCCACAAAGAGGGCATATCGGAGCAACTCCAATTCCTCTTTTGACGAAGTTGTCCTTGGTAGATGTTTTTCATTCAATAACCAATCAAAGTGTTTTTTTTACTTTTGTTGTGGCTATCGACTCCAATTCCTCCAAAATATTTTAACAAGAGGGTACCCGTGGTCTCCAAAAAAAGGACTTGCACGAACAATGCTGCAAGTTCTCAACAAGAATGTAGCACTGTAGCAACTGCCTTGAAGGCTGAAGCTGGGGTTCCGTGCTTGGCATGCTTTTGAAATTCCCACTTTCACAAAACCTACAAAGGAAATACCCCAAAATCAAGTCGAACAATACTCTACCACTGCTTCTTGGCTCTAGAAATTTTGCTACATCTCGAACGAGGAAACTTCGAGCTATTCTAGGTTCATACATATATTTTGCTCCTGAGATTTCGCAACAAAAGGCGAACCGAACACTATCCTAAAGCATAAAGCCAAGTTCTCAAACTAAGGAATTTCTCTTTTTAGAGCTTAATGAAAGCAATATGGACTCATTACAGAGCTTTACACAGTACCCACAAGTTGAAACCAAAGACAACCACACCTCCTAACCGAAATCTGTAAAGATGCAGCGGGTAGTTCATTTCCAGGGGATAAACAAAAAAAGCACAAGTTAAAACCTAAAGATAATCTCTCACAATTATTCCATTAATGATTCATAAAAAGAAATCATCGAAAATTACGACGTAGATTTGATCGTAACAGATTTTTTAAATACAAACGAATCTTGTTCATTTATATTTATACGATGACATGGTTTCATAAGTATATTGATAGTTATTTAATTATAAAATATAAAGTTTTGCAATCTTGGCTTTGCCTCTGTTAGAGCCCATAAGACTCCCTTGTTTGAAGCATTTTGTTTTGAGAATCTTCTTCTACATGCACATGTATATAATTAAGATCTATAAAATATCAACATGAAAATTAAAGGAGAAATATCAAGTTCAGTAGAAAAAAACAAATCCATATGTGGTCATTATGAAGTTCAACAATGCAGCTGAACTAGAGAAACAAATTACCTGATTTACACCATGAAGTCATTTTTCGCATCAATTGTGGTGCTTTTATGACTTTCATAATTCTCTTTAATACGTTCACAATCCAAAGTTTTTTCAACTTTGCTAGCTAGTGTTTGACGAAAATCTTGTTTATCTACAAGATGAGTTCTTTCACTGAAAATTGCATTGAATTCAAGATCAGTGTCCATGTTTTGTGGTGAAGGTGATCCCATAGGTGTAAGGAGGAAACCATTTTCCTCTTGGTCATCATGCTCATCTTGGTTAACCTCTAAATTCTCCTCCTTATGCTTGAATAACTGGCAAAGAACAAAAGCACCCTACAAATAGTGTAGAAAAACATTACAGTATTACACGTTAGCAACGTCCAATGGCTGCCACTGGTACTCCATGATGTGACAAACACATTATGATAACATATCTCAAACAAAACAATTTTGTACCAAAATAGATATGCTTGCCAACTTCAAGAAAAATATCGTTTGGTCAAAAATAAATCCCTTTACAATAAGTTATCTATAAACTATCAGCTTTATCTCACATAATTCAAATAATAAAATAGCTCGTACCTCTCACTGCCTGATTAACTATGTATACTTCTACCAATATGGATAAACTCAAGATGGTCAACCCTGTAATATACATTTATCTATTGAACCGGTAGAAATCAACTTAAAATAACAATCAATACAACATAGCGGAGAATAAAGACTATTTTAAATTTATAATCAAATATGACACTCAAGCTATTATAATATAAAGTACTCTGACTGAATTTGTAAGGTCCACACAGGAAGAGACCTTCAATATTTTGCTCCAGCAATATTCATGAAAAACTAACAATACATGATAGTAATCACTGATTGGATCAACTTGCACAAAAACAACTTTATGATAATCCTAAACTCCAACTCCCTTTTGAAATTGTTAAACTATTTGCTTTTTTTATTAACCATTACCATGATGTGCTCCTAAAAATGCTTTAGTGAGCCTAGGTTTTCATGGTTTCGGAGACAATTACAGGTTGAAAACAAATTGATGTCATCTTTCTTCACTTTTTGTATATCCTTCACTACGTGTTTCGTACTTCTATGTATAAGTATTGGCTTTTATTTCATTCTATTGATTTGTGAAATAATGTTGCAATCTTTTACACACAAGTAGTAACACTTTTGTGCCTGATGCAAATAGCTTTTTCTTCTGAAAAACCTTTGTAATCTTCACATATATTAGCATAAGTTTCTACCATTATTTTACATTAGACTTTAACCATGGATTAATGTAAGTGCAAGAGTTATATTATATATATATACATACACATGTGCGCCGGAGGGATGGATAAGAAACTTTGAACCGCAAATGCATTTTTTAAACATTCTCACACGCCTCATATACATTATTCGACAGCCTTTTGGTTCCATAACCTTTTAAAACATTCATGAACATAAGTCAAGCCTTTCGATTTTTGAATTTGCAAATTGCAATCTCAATATAATGTCTTTTGTATCTCAATATTCAGATTTATTTCAATTGATATTTTGACTATGGAGAATGTCAGATACAATTTGGCTAGGTAAATTGATGCTGCAGAGATATTTTACTTAATCTACAACAGTATAAGTTTTTGTCTCCCAAGATTAAAACATATATGTGCTTCTAATCGTATTTTTCCAATTAAATGGGAATAGTACTAAAAGAAAGAAGGAAACTACAAATTCCAGATTAAATTCATTACAATGTTGAAACTCCCAAGCAAAATACTTTCATAATAAATCAAAATTGGTAATTCTGAACAAGTAAAATTGAGTAAGAAACAATTACTTGTTTGCCAACCTCCCTATCCACAATCCAGTACTCATGCATCATCCAACTCGTCCTCTCACCCTTGGGAGCTCTTCCGAGGTGAAACACCAGAGTCTTTTTCATCCCAACCAAGCCGGAACGTGACCTGATCATCTGATCCTTCCCCATCGCCTTCCAGTATCCCTTTTCGGTTTCTTGATTCGACCGCATCCGGTCAGGATGCTTATGGTCCCTCGGTGAGAAGAAAAACCACTTGCGGTTGCTTTTCACCACCGACTTGTCTGAAACCCTCGAAATATCAGATTGTTCAGATACTCTAACTCGAATTAAAGGAATTGGGTATTACTACCTGGGAGGTCCCAAGGCTCGCTCTTGTAGACTTCGAACTCGGGAATGACGTCGGGGATGGGATTGTGGCCGTTGATCTTGGCCATGAGGAAGTGGTCGACGAGCTCGTCGTCGGTGGGGTGGAACCCGAAGCCGAGGGGGATGAACTTGAGCATGATCTCGAGGGGGATGTCCATTGCGGGAGGGAGGAGATGATGGTGGATCTTCGTGTTCAAAACCCTATAGCTGGTAATTTATAGGGCTTTTTGGTCGTACATAACAACGAAATTGACGGATAACACTTGAAAATTCGTGTTTTTTGATGAAAAAAATAGGAAAATGATAGGTGATCGCTGTTTAGAGGCTCGTTGAGGATGCTGCTGAGTTGACGTGATCCATGTTAACAAAATTTATTATCATTTTTTTTTCTCTTCCCGATGTGTTTCCAATCACATTAAATGCGTCTCAAATCAGCTCGTCCTCCCTAGTTTTGGCGCTCCTACGCAGGATACACATCTGATGTATTTTTTCCTCTTTTTGTCTCCCTTTTGGCACACTATCAACTTTTTTCCTTCCTTTTTTGTACTCAAATGGAGCAGACCTCAAACGTTCTGAATGAGCAGATGTTTTTTCGTTCTTTCGAAGACGCCAAAACATTTTACGTTGCCTATGTTGATTCATGTGATTTTGGTGTTAAGATAAGGCAATCTCATTACGATCGTTGTGTTGTGATACATGCCACACTGACTTGCTCCAAGGAGGGCCACACTCCAGCAAACCAAGGAGAAGGGAAACTAAAGCATAGGTTATCCGGTAGGGTCCAATGCATTGCTCAGATCAGGGTCTCTTGAAACCCAACAAGAGGGTACCGCATTAACTATGTTGATCTTCAACATAACCACACCATGCTTGAGGACGATCAAATGCGTTTCCTCCGACAAAAAAGATCCGTCCCTGATGCCGCCAGAGCACGCATATCGTGCAATGATTCTGCTGGGATATCGGTTGCTAAGACTCATGCAATCTTTTGTGGTCGAGGCTGGAGGTCATGACAAATTGACTTTCAACGAGCGGGACCTAAGGTGTGTGTTATTTTCTGCATAATTTAATTGAAGTTAAACATTTTGCTCGGTCTTAAAAATTGCTTTGTGCAGGAACGTTGTAAACGAAGTCAGAAATTTGAAGATGGGACTGAGTGATGCACAAAATCTTCAGAATTATTTCATTAGGATGCAGAAAATTGATTCTATGTTTTTATGTAATGGATATGGATGCCGAAGGAAGACTACGAAACGCATTCTGGGCTGACTGTCGTTCTAGAGCTGCGTACTCATACTTTGGAGACGCAATATGTTTCGACACAACCTACATTACCAACAAATACGACATGCCTTTTGCCATATTTGTAGGAGTAAATCACCATTTCGAATCGGTTTTGCTCGGTTGCGCTTTGCTGTCTTCTGAGACCACTGAAATTACATCTAGTTGTTCCAAACTTGGTTGTCGTGCATGAACGGTACGTATATACTTAGGGTCGGTCCGATTTAAGTCCCGTGTCTGTCCGGTTTAAGTTGTATGTATGTCCAGAATAAGTTGTGGTTCTGTCCAGACAAAGTGGTGTGTAAGTCCGGAATAAGTTGCCAGTCTTTCCGGAATAAGTTGCCAGTGTTTCGGGGATAAGTTTTGAGTGTCTGTCCAGAATAAGTAATATGTCTGTCCGGTTTAAGTTATGACTGTGTCCGAAATAAGTTGCTTGTCAGTCCCGAAGAAGGTGAGTGTCTGTCCGGAATAAGATGTATGTCTTTCCGGTTTAAGTTTTGAGTGTGTCCAGAATAAGTTCTTGTTCTATCCAGATAAAGTTGCTTGTCTGTCCGGAATAAGGTCCTTCTCTGTCCGGAATAAGATGTATGTTTGTCCGGTTTAAGTTTTGAGTGTGTCCAGAATAAGTTCTGGTTCTATCCAGACGAAGTTGCTTGTCAGTCCCGAATAAGGTGAGTGTTTGTCCTAAATAAGATGTATGTCTTTCCGGTTTAAGTTTTGAGTGTGTCCAGAATAAGTTTTGGTTCTATCCAGATGAAGTTGCTTGTCTGTCCGGAATACGGTCCTGCGCTGTCCAGAATAAGATGTATGTTTGTCCGATTTAAGTTTTCAGTGTGTCCAGAATAAGTTCTGGTTCTATCCAGAAGAAGTTGCTTGTCTTTCCGGAATACGGTACTGCTCTGTCCGGAATAAGATGTATGTCTGTCCGGTTTAAGTTGTGAGTGTGTCCAGAATAAGTTATGGTTCTATCCAGATGAAGTTTCTTTTCTGTCCGGAATAAGATCTACGTCTGTCCAGTTTAAGTTCTGAGTGTGTCCAGAATAAGTTCTGGTTCTATCTAGACGAAGTGGTGTGTTTGTTCGGAACAAGTTGGGTGTCTGTCCGGAATAAGTTGGGTGTATGTCCGGAATAAGTTGTATGTCTGTCCGGATTAAGTCGTGTGTCTGTTCTGAATATTTTGTGGTTTTGTCCGTAATAACTTGTGTGTTTGTCCGGATTAAGTTTTCAAAGTAGTTTTTCGTACCTTTGAATATATGACTCACTCATTTAAAATTGCCCCCGTCCATGCAGAGATAAGTCCCTCAGCGATCATAACAGATCAATGTGGCGCCATTACTGCTGCTGTGAGGAATGTCTTCCCAGACGCGAGGCACAAAATTTGTATATAGCACATAATGAACAAAGCTCTCGTGAAGTTGCCGACGCAGTATTGGATTAAGGTCCTGGTATGTCCGGTTTACGTTCTAGCATGTACCAATTATGTTGTTCGTGTGTCTAGATTATGGTTATAGTCTGTCCGGTTTACGTTCTAGTATGTACCAATTATGTTGTTCGTGTGTCCAGATTATGGTTCTAGTCTGTCCGGATTACGTTCTGGATCTGTCCGGATTGAGGTCCTGGTCTGTCCGGATTATGTGGTTTTTGTGTCCAGATTAAGGTTCTGGTCTGTCCGGAATATGGTCCTGGTCTGTCATGTTTAAGTGTAAAATGTGTCAAATGCATCAATTTTATGTTCTTCGTGTGTCCAGATTATGGTTCTAATCTATCCGGATTACGTTCTGGATCTGTCTGGATTAAGGTCATGGTCTGTCCGGATTATGTGGTTTTTGTGTCCAGATTAAGGTATTGGTATGTCCGGTTTAAGAGGTTTTTGTGTCCAAATTAAGGTCCTGGTCTGTCCGGATTAAGGTCCTGGTCTGTCCGGTTTAAGTTCTAGCATGTACCAATTATGTTGTTCGCGTGTCCAGATTATGGTTCTAGTCTGTCCGGATTACGTTCTGGATCTGTCCAGAATATGGTCCTGGTCTGTCCGGTTTAAGTGTAAAATGTGTTAAATGCATCAATTTTATTTGGTTTGTGTGTCCGGTTTACGTTCTAGCCTGTCCGGATTACGTTCCGGATTAAATGGAGTTTGTAATATGTACAACAAAAAAAAACAATATCCAAAAATTGGTCTTCAGATTTCCACACACAAACAAATCAGATTTCCACACACAAAAATAACAAAATCCAGCAGGATTTTGATCGGAACTAATCAGTTGTCGTTCCCTTTCACTAAGGTCGAATTTGCCGTTGTAAATCTCGGCTAAGGTTATTCCACGTTCCTCCCATTTCCTCAGGGTTAAACGTTTCCCAAACATTTCCGTCCAACTTTTCATCCGTGGATATGCTCGTGTGGGTTCCCCCAATTTGAATTTCTCACAAAGACACACCTTCAAATGGGAAAGATTAAATGTTAATAAGCACTTCACAAAAACTACACTATTTATTCCGGACAGACACACATCGTATTCCAGACAGACACAATTCTGATTTTCGAAATTTTTATGCACAACAAGGATCAATTACAATTTTCTATGATTTATTTCATGCATGCATCGATTTGTTTCAATAACTAGTTTCAAAACTTTATTAAAACAAACACAAGGGACTCCAAAATTCATACCTAGAAGTTCTCTAAAACTTCTTGATGATCCGGAGATGCTGAAGAAGACGATCGTCGCTTCCCGTTGCGCCGGATGCCTCCGAGTGTTCACCAAAACCCTAAACAAGGTTGGAGAGAAAAGAGCTAGCCAATCAATCTCCAAACTAGCTTAGAATCTAGCTACAATCCCCTTCCTTAATCTCTGAGATTTCTCCTTCAAAAGACTTAGAAAAACTAAGAGAGTTTTCGTGGCTTTTTGTGATGAATTAAGAGAGAAAATAATTAGAAAACATCTAACATAATTAAGGAGAATAAAGACCTATTTATAGGCTCCAATCTTACTCTCAATCATGACTATTCTTAAGCCATGTTCTCTTGGCAATTTCTCTCACAAACTAATTCCACAATGCATTACATGCATCCACAAAACGTTTGACCAAGTTTGGAGCTAATCCAACCATTGATCAAATTAATCTCTTAATTATCAAAGGCAGAAAGTTGATCGGGGTTCGGTTTACCGAGTCACACTCGGTTAACCGAATATGTCACGTTTGGTTTACCGTGCATTAGACGGACAACCGATTCTTAAGGAGAAAAAATCTCCTTAACCGATCGGACGAACCCACGTCTAAAACCGAGTGCCCTTCGGTTAACCGAAAATATCGGAACTGGACATTGTTCGGTCGACCGTTCCTGGTTCGGTATACCGTACCAGAACTCCAGGCACTTTAGTCAAGTTCGGTCAATTAACTCTGACCATCCGTTCCACGTTCGGTTGACCAATTCACATAACCCTCGGTCGACCGAACCATAAACGGATTACCGAACTCTTACCCGATTTTGCCTTTTCAAATTTTGGATTTATTTCCAACAAAATTTGAACTTTAGGGGGTTTTAGCAAATTCACAACTTATGCAGTATATTATCCTATGCAACAATAAATTATTGCACCCCATAATATATGCATCTCATATGAATTTATCATGATTCTAATTATGTTATATATCACAACATAATTGATTTTACTTGTTCATCATATGTTTCATATTTTCTATAAGAAACCCGACACATCATATGAACCAAAAATCAAGCTTCTTGTTTCCCGATTTTTGCGGTGTGACCTATAGGAGGATCTAGACTAAGTTGGCAGTGATATTAAGAGCTTAATATCACAAGCTATAAACGGTATCTAGCTACACATTATAGCTCCCAATTAGTTAGATGTCTTAATTCCACTCGAACCAAAACCCGATCCGTTTAGTGATGGAGTGCATCACTTGTGTCCGTCCCTTGCCTCTTGATATTAAGAATACACAAAGTAGTATTGTGTCATCTTTGTATTAGTATTCATTTCTTGATCTCTTTAAGCTAGTTATAAATATGCGACTTAACTCAAATCACATTGTGGACATTATAACTTTGCTTTATCAAAGGGCCCACTAATATCATCACTCAATTAAGAGGGGCAATGATAATCTTTTGACTAAGTATCTTCTCCAACAAAAGTCATACTTAACCAACCAATGTCTTTACACTACACTCATCGATAGCTCAAGGCACTAGTCTAATCAAGCAATTCTTAAGTGATCGGATAAAAGTCTCATATCAAAGTACCAAGGACACAGTAAAATATTAATGACACAGAAACACATTTCTATAATATTTTACTTATTAGGTCAGTTCGGTATACAAAAGTAGTATTTTCCTCTTTTGCGTACCCGTGTTGTCACTCACTTGTAAAGCTACAATGATCTATGACCAACACGACAATCTTAACTCGGTAATTAATGTCCCATGTTAATTACCATGATTGCGAATATCTTTTGTTTTATGTAAACCAATATCTTTTAGAGCTCTACGGTTAAGGACCAAGAGTCTCTTCCTTAACACTTCTAAAAGACGAATAACATAAACAAGGAACAAAATGATTTCTCATTCAATTCACAATAATTGACATTTATAAGTAAAATTTTTAGAACACACTCCCTTCATATTCCACGTTCCTCCCATTTCCTCAGTGTTAAACGTTTCCCAAACATTTCCGTCCAACTTTTCATCCGTGGATATGCTCGTGTGAGTTCCCTCAATTTGAATTTCTCACAAAGTCACACCTTCAAATGGGAAAGATTAAATGTTAATAAGCACATCACAAAAACTACATTATTTATTCCGGACAGACACACATCGTATTCCAGACAGACACACTCCTGATTCCGGACAGCCACACAACGTATTCTGGACAGAAACTCAACTAAATAAGCAGTCACAACTATTCCAGACAAACAATCTTCGTATTCCGGACAGACCTACGCCTGATTCCGGACAACCACACAACGTATTCCGGACAGACAAACATCTTATTCCTGACAGACTGAACTATTTATTCCGGACAGACACACATTGTATTCTGGACATACACACTCCTGATTCTGGACAGACACACAACGTATTCCGGACAGAAACTCAACTAAATAAGCAGTCACAACTACTCCGGACAAACGATCTTCGTATTCCGGACAGACCTACGCCTGATTCCAGACAACCACACAACGTATTCCGGACAGACATACATCTTATTCCCGACATATCGAACTACTTATTCCGGTCAGACAGACATCGTATTCCGGACATACACACGACTGATTCCGGACAGACACACAACGTATTTGGGACAAAATTGCTTACTTGTAGTATTGCGACACAACCATCGACGTAGCCCTGCTTCATAATGATGTTCCCGGCCGAACTCCTTTCTTGCAGTTCTAAGCTGGCTTCCTCCAGACCCCGAACCAGTACAGCGTGAACTGCACATGCCCATACATATCTGTTGATGCGTTTGAAGTCCCTCAAATGCTTCATGAACCACATTTTGGTTCAAAGTGTTCTATCGAAGAACAAAAAATGGTTGAAGATGAAACAAATAAGGAGTCGAACGTACTCCTCGGGGTCGCCCATCACACTGGTTGCAGTCAGATGCCCCAATAGTTGAGTGTTGTCAAGGTTCACCCTGTCTCGCTTCTGTACGCCCGTCGGTTCCATAACAACTGTCTTACCACGCACTCTTTGCCCCAGAATTAGGGCAACGTCTTCAGCTGTAAGAGGGACTAGCCGTGATCCTATTCTCAGACCCACCTCCTTCGCATCGTAGTGTTCGACGAACAAACCGAGTATTTCATTGTCCGTTGGAATGTTAGGAAAATGTAGGAAGTGACCAAAAGCGGTCCCCCGGAAGACCTCCTTTTCGACGTCCTTCATCCTACCAAACTGTTTTTTAATCGCCGCTCAACCACACTTCGTTTCCCGGAAGTAGTATGTGCTTCCCTAAAACAAACAAAAAAGGAAAAGAAAGTTCGTAAATAACAAATCCACCCACGAAAAAAACCCTAAATCGACCCACCTGATCAGCCACAACTTCGGGAGCGACAACATCACTCGGTGAATCCATTTCTCATTTTGTTGTGAAACACATGTAAAGGAACGGTTGTTCGGATTTCTCTGTTCATAGTTACAGACACAAAGATGAACTATTCCTTTCCTTCCTTTTCGATGGGTCTATTCGTTTCCTTCCTCGAGACTCGAACCGTCGCCACACTATTGTCTGCGCGTTGTCTAATCGTTTAATTTGGAAACGAACTGTCGTTCGCAAGGAACCATCGATTTATATAAAAAAAGGCGCGTAGGGCGACGTCCACGTGTCAAGTTGACTGGACGCTGACTCAACACAGTTAAAGTGCCATGTCATGCGCGTCACGGACGCCCGCGTCCGTGTATAAGGATCCAAAAAAATATTGTATACCTTTCCAGCTAAACTTAACATCATTTCGTTAAGTTTCCCTTGACATCCTTAACGATCACTCTCGTACCTAGTGGTACTGGTCACGTTAAAATCAATGTAATCATTTGTATTTTATTTTATTATTTAAAATTACGATATTTATTTTCGATAGAACGAGAAAACAGTTGATTTTCCCCATAGTACACATAAATTGTAAAGAAATAACTCACATTCGTCTCGCATGGGATATGTGATACACACTAGTCTCGCGTGCAACACACATCTGTTCCGCAAAGGACACATACCAGTCTCACGTGGGACACACATTTATGTATCTCGAAATGTCAATGATTGCGTGCATTTGGAAACTAACAGACACCTAAATTATTGCGTTTATAATTTTGAAAACAACTTAAATAGTTGATAAAAAATTCCATGCGCATGAAACTTGAAAGAACCATGTCCATCCACGTTGTGAGCGTTATAAATGGTGTGTTAAAATAAATTCATAAATTATTTTTCTTATTTTATTGAGTCAAGATCTAGTGAGCCTAGTGTTAATCTTACGAATTTAAGTCTCATTCAATCTTACAGTTAGATCTAAATTATTATTATTTTACGATTAATATCCACAATTAGATCATTTATTAACATAACTACCCATAACCTTAATTTACTTTACAATTTCATATGAGTGATGGATATTGTGGGGCTTAAAATAGAAAAATTAAGCCCCCGACTTACTAGAGAATTTCTGTATTTTATTATAGTTAAAAAATATTTTATATACAAACCAACCCTAAACTATCTACGTTTTTTAATTATTTCTAAAACCATTTTGCCAAAAAAAATAAGAACTAGTAATGAAACCAATAACATACAAAAAAATTATTTCTTAAAATCGTTTTTAATTTTAGAAGATTTTTTTATTAAAATTTAATAATTTAATATTTTTATTAAAATTAAATTTATGGTGAGAGAAAGAAAAAAAGAGGACATGAAAGGCAAAGATGTGAAAGAAGAGAAATAGAAAGAACGTGAATATAGAGCCAAAAAACAGACAGAAAGAGAAGAGAGATAAGATAATTAAATAGTAAGAGTATATTAGCAAATTTACAATCTAATAAAGATAACTACTAAATTGTAGGGAGAGCAGAGTCGATTTTTGCAAGAATTTAAATATATTAATAATATTGTTAATGTATTTAGCAATTGTGTGCAATTCCTATTCAAATTATGATATACGCAAGAACCTGTGCTGCACTACTTAGAACCTCTGTTTTAAAAACCGGACCGAACCGGCGATCGGACCGGGTTGGACCGTGAACCGGTAGCAAACCGGTCGGTTCAGTCAAAAAAACGGTTTCTCTCGTAAACCGGAGCGAACCGAAGAAAACCGAAAAAACCGATCGAACCGATCGGTTTTTTCGGTTTGGTCGAACCGAAAAAACCGATTTTTTCAATTTAAACAGAATTTGATTTTTATTGTTTTATTTTTTGTTCAATTTTGACCCAAATTCTAAGATTTTTTCTTTTTACTGCTCCTTCCCCAACCCCTCACCACACCTCCACCGTCGCGATCTCCACCGGTCCACCCCTCATCGCACCGCCACCACTCGCGATCTCCACCAAGGCCGGCAGACCGGCGGATCTCTAGGACAGTCTACCACCCCTACTGCTTTAGATGTTGAAGTAAATGTTTGTTCATTTGTTAGAAGAAAGACTAATATTACTTAGTTACATGTTTGTTCATTTTTTTACAGATTTTAATTAAGTTATTGTACAAATGGATAATTTTTGTTGAATTGTTCATAGTTTATGTACTTGATTATTACTTATTATGTTAAAAAATAATATGAAAAATCGGTTCAATCGGTCGGACCGTCGGTTGGACCGTCGCTACGGAGTCGGTTCGGTTCAACCCTCGGTTCACAAAATGTTGATGTCATGCTGACGTCATCATCGGCTGGACCAGGTTGAACCATCGGTTCGACCACTTTGAACCAAACCGAGTTGTTTTCGGTTCACTCTTCGGTTCAGTTTTTAAAACATTGCTTAGAACCAGAATTAACGGGGTCGTCAGTAGGCGTCTAGGTCGTCACCGAGACGCTCCAAGTGGCACGTCCTGGCTGGTTGGATTTTTTTATTATTATTTTTTTTTGAATGGATATATAATTTTTATTATTTTTGTACATGATGTGGATGAAAGAGATGAGTTGTGGTTAATAGATGAATAATATTAGAAAGGGAAGAAATGAGTTTGGGGAGAGAGAAGGCTGATGTGGATGAGAAAAAATTGACGTGGAAGAGAGAGAAAAATCATGATCATGTTGTCCATGTCATGGTTACGTATAGTCTTAAGTCTTATTTGGGTGTAGCTGCCTTTGCGCACACGTTAGGTTTGCTTTCAACTTTTTTTACTCTGAACCTACGACCGACTCAAATCAAAAATTACACTCAAACACAAAAAGCTACAGGTTCACTTCTCACTATCGATACAAAATGTATTCTCGTCATTTTAACTCAACCTCCAGTAAACCTGAGTACCGAGCCCGCATGTCCGGAATGCTAAATGTGTCGGGTCAGGGGACCAAATCCCAAGGGTGGGCCCACGGACCTGGTTTTTTATTTTTTATGTTTTTTGGTGTTTTTAAGGTATTTTTAAAAGAAAAATAAAAAATAAGACATGCTGGCCCAACAACGCCCCGTGTCCCTTAATGGGTCGTGGTGGGCCAACCGGACCCAGCACCCAGGACTAACCTCGAGACATCATATATGTTGTTTGTTTGCACCTCTAGCGTTTAGGGTGGAAATGCAAAGTTCCACCTCAGACGCAAAACTAAGAGGGTGTACCAAACACAGTCTTAGTGTGGGGTTGTGCTTAAGGGTGAACAAATTAATGCTTAAAAACTAAAAACTCTAGATTTACAAAAGCATCCATATTGTTTGAAAATAGTCTCACATTTCTAAACAAAAAAAAATTATAAGAAAAGTTGGATAATCATCGAATTACCTAAGTGTTTGAGTTTGTAGAAGTAGTGAACCAACTAAATCAACAATCAACCAAAAAACATGGTACCAAAACGTGTCAATTGACATGTGGGTCCACTCCAACCCATATCAAGTAGTGCGGGAAAGTTTGAAAAAAGTCACATTTTAAATACATAAAGTACAACGCTCTATAAAAAAAATTAAATTCACGTCCATTATCTAAGTGTTGTATCTAAATGTTGACGGGACCACCTAATCAACTAAAAAATCAACACACAGGAAAAGTCAAATTTACATAAAAATAATATTCTTAAAAATTCTATTTTTGTGAAACATGGATAAAGTCAACATCAACATTACTCCTGTAAAACACCTAGGCGAGGTAAGTGGGTCAGGTGTACGTAACACTTCCAATGTAAAACAGTGTGGTTGTTTCCAATTTACCAATGTTGTGAAGTGCATCTGACATCTGCTATTTAACAATATATGAGAAATGTGGATCGTTTAGATAGTCATTTAATATAGTTCATGATGCTTCAAATGTCAAAAATAAACTAAATCTTTGGTGCAACTAAAGTAAGCATTAAAACATGAATAAAGTCAATTGTTGAAAAAATTGGATAAAACTCAATCTAAAAGATTGTTATCGGTCACAATTTCAATGCTTACAAAACTATGTCTATATACGGATTTCTCTGACATGGAGAATGAGTATATTGATACGTACATCACAGAATCCTAAGCTCCGTCATTTCATCGCTCAGATCTTGATTTTGCCCCACATTAGATCCACGAACTTCTTTTATCTGCATATATTCATGTTTGAGATTTACAAGAAATCAACATAAAATTATACGAGAAAAGCCAAGAGCAGTGGTAACAATACCTCAGAAATCATATTAATCTTGTGGTCTTCTTCAATATAGTTTGGCTCAGCAGTGTCCAATCTAGGTCCAAGGTGGATACCCATTTGTAAAAGACTTCTTCTCTTGGCAGTTCCCTGGCAACTTTTCGAACAATCAGAAGTAGCTAAACGCTGTTGGGGTCGCGAGCTTGACCTGATGCAGATTGTTGTCTCATTTATATCGGCAATAGGGTTGGTAAAACCCGCGCCACTCGACCCTTGAGTCATTGACTGAGATCTCATTGCTACACTGACATTGGAAGACCCCAAATTTGGGTCTATGTGAGGATCCTGAGAATTAAAGAGCAATAGAAAAACATAACTCAGATGACTCACCATATCTTCTAAGATGAATCCATGTAACAATGATAAAGACCTCACCTGAAGTGGTATTTCTGAAACAGAAGTTGTAGCTTCAACTCCACCAAATAGTGAATCCCATAAGGAAACTTGACCACCAGCAGATAAGTAACCTCCGTCGTCATGATCTCGATAGTCAATTCTTCCTGTCAAACCTTTTTCGTTAGTCACAATGCATATAAAATAACATTAGTAATGAAAACAAATATCACCTGCAGATGGTTCCAAACCAAAGAAAAGTTGATCCGCTATTGGAATTGGTGAACCAACATATGGAAAGGCATTGCCTTCAACAAAAGGAGTATCTTTACTGAAGATTGCAGTAGATTCGGGGTTTTTGTCCACATTTGGTTGTGGAGGCGATGTCTTAGGTGCAAGAGGCTCCCCTTGCTCATCGCAATCAATGGTTGAGTTCCCCTCCTCATGCTTGTTGAACAATCGCCATATAACAAGACCATCCTACAAATAATGTAAACATAAGATTACTCAAAAAAAATCACCAATGTAATTAGATGGTATTCTATTACTTAAGAAACACATTACGATAGTTCTCACATAGAATAATGTTGCATCATACGAGAATGAATATGCATGTCAACTTGATATCTTAGGTGTATGAAAGAATTCCACCTTTTTGTTCCTTTTGTTACAAGATAGGCCACACTAATGTTGTTTGCAGAATCAAAGCACGATAAATGGAAAAGAACAATGGAAAAGGGAAAGGAGCATTAAAGTGGGAAAGAAGCAACTCAGCTCAGTCAGCAAGAACATACTGGTAACAAGAGCACAAGAGTGGCTAAAAAACATAATATAAGACCAAAGCAAGTATGGAGGCCAAAGTATATTCCAATCATTGAAGAAATAAGGGCACCAAACACAATAGTAGCAACTGAAACAACAGCTACTGCAAAGTCGACTTCAAATACTCAAGTGAATGGTCACATTACTAGCTGCTCTGATAATGAAGCAGAACTTGTTCAGCAACAATTATCAGCACCTCCTCTATATTCAGTAGCAGCCGCTGTGGTTTCAGTGTAAAAATAGGATTACTCCTTTGAAACATTCAACAACATAGCTAGATGGTATTCCATTATGTAAGAACACATTACGGTAGATCTCACATATAGAATAATGTTGTGTCATACAAAAATGAATATGCATGTCAACTTAATATCTAAATCAAAACTAGTCTAATGAATTATGAAGAGTTTTTACGTTATAAGGGTGTGTTTATCACCTGATATTTAGGCCCTGTTTGTATTAAAACTCCATTTTAATCCGAATTTTTTTTTCAACGGGGCAAGCATTTCAAAAAACCACATTAATAAAACAAAGGTTTTGATAAAAAAGCACGTTTGGAGAGAAAACGTTTTTTCTTTTCATTTTTACACGTTTTGTTGAAGACGAAAGAAAGTCTTGTATTTTTCACCAACCTAACTCACTCGACATTTTGAATTCACAACCACATATAAACCCACAGGATTATAAATCTAAGTCGTACATTCAAACCTCCAACTAGAAAAATAACATCACATCATCTAAAATGGATCATAATGCTAATCCCATTTAACAGTGTGTACAGGTTGAAAGTTGAAACCATTGTGGTCCAAGCATTCTACTGTGGTAATCCATCGAACATCTCTCGCGCCATGTCCGACAACAAACATTTCAAAACTAGCATAAACAACCAAGAAAACTAACGCACATGTAATATATATTTTTTAAACTATGAACAAGTACAACAGAGTACGAAACAATTACTTGCTCGCCAACCTCCCGATCCTCCCCGTCCACGGTCTGCCGATATTCATAAATCATCCAATCCGTTCTCTTACCCTTGGGAGCTCTTCCAAGGTGAAAAACTAGGGTCTTCTTCTTCCCAATCACAGCCCCTTCCGACACAATCTGCCGGTCATTCCCGGTGACCTTCCAATACCCACTTTTCGTGGACCGATTCGACCGCCCACCGCTAGAATACTTCCGGTCCCACCGCGTGAAGAAAAACCAATCAGTGTTGTGCTTCTTGATCAACGACTTCTCTGAACCACCAAATGTACATATTTTAGGTTTTCCGGAGTTTTGAACTCTAAAAGAGGAATCAAGAGTTTTACCTGGGAATTCCCACGGCTCAAACTTGCAGATATCAATCTCAGGGATGACATTTGGCGAGGGGTTTCGGCCGTTCATCTTGGGCTGCAGGAAACACTGGATGAGCTCCTCCTCAGTGGGGCAGAAGCGGAAGCCTAAGGGGGGGTTTCTGAGGTAGAACTCGAGGTTGGCGTCCTCCGTCTGCAGAGGTGGGGAGATAGAGTCGGCCATCGATGGAGGAGTGGTGGTGTCGTGCGGCGGAGATGGAGGGTTGAAGTCGGCCATGGAGTGATGCAACGGGGGGGGGGGGGGGGGGGGGGGGGGGGGGGTTGGTGTCACCGGTGTGTAACGAAAAATGGAGTTTCGTTTGGTTGCAGAAATAAAATAACAAATTCTGTTGGATGTGGACCCACCCGGTGGTGGATATAATGGACCCGGATTCCATCTATTTATTCATTTTATATTTCTGATACCATTGATAATTCAAACGTTTTTTTTTCCTTAGGTGTACTTACAAGGTGGTAATATTGTATCTATTTACTTGAGTTTTTGGATATTAATTGGACACACTTACATAAAAACTATATTAATTTTGTGCACTTCAAATTTACGGTATTCAATTCCGTCACATTATTGTTACTAGATATCATTATCCATATGTCACGTTACAATTCTCAATCATCTCCTCTCTCCAAAAACCACTCATGGACTCAAACTTCCTTTGATTACAAAACCACTCATGGACTCAAACTTCCTTTAATTACAACCATCTTCCTGACTTCTTCAACTCACTCTACGTCCTCTTTCGTTCATCAATTGGTCGTCACTACTGTCAAATCTACTCTATCTTTGAGCTCTTCACCAAGCAGGTCATCGGTGTGGTGATATGCTGCCAGAATGAGGTTATGGTTTTTGGTGCAGTCAATTTGAAGTGTACAAAACCAATATTATTTTTATGCAAGTACACCCAAGTAAAATCTCAAAGCTCAAGTAGATAGATCCAATATCACAACATTACAAGTGCACCCAAGCAAAAAACTCATAATTCATTTTGTAAATTTCGATCCGAGATATTAATGGACCTGAAAATCTTAAAATTTGATAACCATTTAATATCATCGAGACTCCGAAAAATGTAGTACGTTGATTTTTTTTGGGTCTTCATCATGTTGAAAACTTATTTCTAATTTTATAATTTTGAATGTACATAGACAACTCGTGTCTGAATTTACAACACTATTTAAAATGTGAAGTATATCGAGGACTTAACCATCAAAGAAAAGGAGAAATTTCTGATTAGCACGATCCCTATCCACCACGTGTCCATGTTGGAAACATCAGGTTATATATCGTAACAATAATATTAATTTTTTCCACGATAGTTAACTAATATTGGACTGGGGGGGGGGGGGGGGGGGGGGGGGGGTTGACATCGTGCGGTTCTTACGAGAGTATCTCACTTCGATGAGGACGCTCCAATCATTATACACCAAGATTCCACTTTTTGTCTTTTAGTATTTTTGTGCTAGCATGTTATCGGTGCGTTGCACGATTGAAATTATAAAACTTGACTAATAGCTTACTAATTGTTACAAATTAAATATTTTCTCCTTGTAATAAAAGTCTATGTCCTGCATGATTTTGTATTTGTCAGTTTAACTCTACTAATATTTAGATATGTATGGTATGACTGATCTCTTTCCTTTAGGACGCAAAAAGGAGGTCATAGTGTTGTGGACCGTGGTCGAAACTCAATGTTGTGTAGGGTTGTCAACTTTAACTCGGCTCAATAGTTCGACTCGAACTTGATTCGAAAAATGGTTGACTCTAGTTTAACTTGAAAATTAATGATTTTGACGAAAAACAAAAAAAAAATCAAACTTGGTTCGGTAAATGGGCTACTCGAACTCGAAATTTTTTGATGCTTGACTCGATAGTTCGCATGAATTTTTTATTGTTCCATTCATAATTATTTTTTTTGTATTTGTTAATAACATAATATAATACTTATAACTCGAAATTTCACTCGACTCGGCTCGTTTACACCCATGATGTTGTGTTTTACTTAAATAAGTATATTAGTATCTAGTCATGGTATATTAATGTAGTTTAAGATTATTTTTTAGAATTATCTAGATTGATGACACGCATATATATATGCATAAAAACATTTTTTAGGATTTTTTAAATGATTATAAAAAAAACATTAAACGACAAAGTATAAAAGTTGTGAAAAAATTGATAAAATATAAGAAATGAAAATGACCGCTTCATAAGTAGAAAATGATAACAAAAGTACAATTTTCTACTTATCATCTTTATTTTTGAAAAATCATGCATTTGAATAATAATAAAAATTCAAAGTTCATTTTAATAACATATTCACATTTTTCTTTTTTTGTCATCAATTTAAGTATCATATTGTAATGATTTTATCGATTTTTGGAATTGAACTTTTTAATTACAAACTACGCATTATAACAAAATTATAGGAAATTGTACTTGAATTAAAGATTAAAAGATGAGGAATTTGATTTTTTAAATCAAATTATCCAAACAAAAAAAACTCATCTTTTGTTAACGGAAAATAGGATTGCAAAGTCATATCCTAGAAACTAAGAATGCTCACTCAAAAAAATAAAAATTCCAACCAAAATTGAATATTCAACTTCAAGTCTTCAACACGACAATATCATCTCCATGGAAAAAATAGAAATTTTAAAACCACATTATAAAAATTTCCAAACATTTTTTTTGACTCAAATATTTTTGATGATGACATATTGTCCAATTAAAAAATATACATTTAATTTTTATGCAAGAGATGAATTATTTTGGATGTTTTGATCACAATCATTGTCTTTTTATTGATTAAAGTACTAATTTCCCATAGTTTTATGGAAATGTCTAAGTTGTAATTTAAAAGTTCAATTTCAAAAATCAACAAAATCTTTACAATATGTTGTCAAAATACCCACCGACAGCACCCACGAGATGCACTCCGCATATCATGTTAAAATGAGTTTGATTTTTTGTTTTAATTGAGGTGCATGATTTGATAAATAGAAAATGGTACTTCAGTTACCATTTTTACTTAGTTACGTTTTGCTTTTGAAAATCGTACCTCTACTACTGTTTTCATTTATTGTACTTTACCAATTATTTTTACAATTGTTATAGTTTGCCCTTTTTATTTTGATTTTTTTCTTGTTTTATCACAATCTTATTCGGTGACCATGTTCACTGATCAGTAATACCACAAAGGACAGGATTGGTTGCCTGGAGTGTAATGGAAAAGCTTTTCAGAAATTAAAGGGTTAATTACAGTTTGCCATCCCTGAACTATGCATTAGTATCACTTTGTCCCCCTGAAGTTTCAAAGTTAACAGTTGCCTCCTTGAACTTCCAAAACTCATTATTTAACACACATTCGATGTTTTTTTTTAATTTTTTTGTTGTATCCCTAATACACTCTTAAACCTATATTTACGTGAAAGTTTGGATCGAAATGGAGGTCGGATATGGTTGGAATTTGGGTCAGTTTGACACTCAATCCGACCCAAATTCCAACCATATCCGACCTCCGTTTGGATCCAAACTTTCACGTAAATATAGGTTTAGGAGTGTATTAGGGATACAACAAAAAAAAATTAGGAAAAAAACGTTGAATGTGTGTTAAATAATGAGTTTTGGAAGTTCAAGGGGGCAAAATGTTACAAAATTAAACTTCAGGGGAGGTAATTGTTAACTTTGAAACTTCAGGGGGGCAAAGTGATACCAATGTATAGTTCACGGAGGCAAACTGTAATTAACCCGAAATTAAAAGAACTAGACAAGAAGCATGGTCCAATCAAAGAAGTTCATTATTTCAGTCTTCTGCTTTACTTTTCTGTTATTTCCAATTTTTTCTTAGATTTCATGATCAATGATGCCATTGCCAAATGTACCCTTTGGGATATGAGTTTTTGATCAACCGTGGCCCGTAGCTAGGGTTGAGCATCCGGTCCGGATTGGACTGAACCAAATTGTTATCTGAGGTCCGGTCCAGTCAAAAATCGATTTTTTTAAATAAAAAACAAAAAAATACCGGTCCGGACCGAACCCAAAATTTTAAAATCTTCCGGACTGAAACCCGGACCGAACCGGATCAAATCAAAACTTCCCGGACCGAACCCGAACCGATCGGTCCAGTCCGGTCCAAAAACCTGGTCTGGTCCGGGTTTTGCTCTCCCATGCTCGTAGCGGTGGAGTTGAAGAAAATAATCAAGACCCAAGAAGCTAGTTTCCATTTTCCAATGCTTATCACCAGACCTTTTTCATGTGTACTTGGGAATGCCTCTTTACCGTCAAATGAAGTCAAAAAAATGCCTCGATATCGACTTAAGCCCCCAACCGAGCAAATGACCAACAAACCCAAAAGAAGTTACTCGATTCACTTTTAAAGGGTCCATTTGAAACATCAAGACCAATTCACCAACTGTTGTCTGTTTTTTTTGAAAAGCATCTACTCTTTTCTATTGAGGCCAGAGGTGAAGAAACCATTTTGTGAAGGGCAAAGTATTGAATAGCAATGTACAATGAACTCGAGAATAGGAAGGGGAAAACAACGATAAAGGACATAATCTCTACACTAATAACATCATAATCACTCTTGATCTACGTATCCATCTACAAATAACATCATAATCACTTTGCAATTGCAAGAATGGTTTTAGTTTTTTTTGTTTGTTGTTGAAGCTTGAAGCAAACATATATATTGTATTTCTAACTTAACATGTTTCGCCGCTTAACCCATCCCGCCTCACGTAACCCCCCTTAAGTGGGGTGGGCAATGGTCAATTTTTTAACCCGCCCGTTTGCAGCCCTAAACGGTGGCGTTTGTAAGCTTGTTAACTTATATGTTGCACGCTATGAGAAAAAAAATTTATTTCTTGAAATATTGTAGGCATTATGTCTTACCGGAAACATACATAATATGACATTTTTGGCACATCGAAAATATATTATAAGATTATTGACTGAGCGTCTATTTATTTGATGGTCATTGATTTTTTCTGTTCTTAAAAAGAATATCAAATGTCACATTATCCTTATTTATTTTGTCATAATTACAAATCATATCATTCTTTTTCCCAATATCCATATTTCTCCTAACTCTCACTGGCAACGTATTTCTCCCCAAAATTCAACAACCTCACTTCAACAATCCTACTTAATATACCAGATTATTAAGATCAATTTCCATTTTGTAAGTTTTATTTGGTTATCTTTTTTTGATTTTAACACAAAATGGACTAAAAGAGCTGACTTGTTTTCAACAAACAAACCGAACGACCTTGGTCGGTGTCGACCCAACGACCTGGGTCGTTTTCACTAAACGAGTTGGTTTTTTTCCACCAAACGAGTTGAGTCGTTTTCTCAAACAACCTGGGCGATCTCACTAAACTCGGGACACCATCGTCCAACTAGGGACGTTTTCCCAAACAAACTGGGTCGTTTTCACCAGTCTTGCTCGGGACACACTCGTCCCGCGCGTGAGACATTCCTTGTTTTACCAAACTCAGGAAGCACTCGTCCAAGTCTGGACATTTTCCCAAACAACCTTGGTCGTTTAACCAGTCCAACTCGGAACACACCAGTCATGTTCAGGACGCACTTGTCCCACACGTGACACATCACTTGTTTTACTCATAACATCCATATCTAAATATAGAATTTGATGATTCTAGATTTGTTAGAAAGATAATTGAAAAGAGAACATATTAATGTGTCTTATAAATTTCCAAATTCCGATGATACGAGGGTGAAAAATATGTCTTAAGACATGTCGTATTTTGAAACTGAAAAATTGATTGGTTCGATAGATGTTCAATAAGAACGTGATTGGTGTGCTCAACATGCTCGATTTTTTACATTATAGCTCGATAGGATTAGATTAAATATTTTGTGGAGTAGATCAAATCGTTGGAGTCAGACTGATCTTCTGTGTTTCCAACGAAGATCGATGAACTCGATAGATGTTCGATAGGAACGCGATTGTGGTGCTCTATAGACTCGATTTCTTTTTCATGTAAAGCTCGACAATAACTTGTTGAGTTTGTTTTAACGTAACGACCTGAGTCGTTTTCACCAAACAAACTCGATGGGCTAGATATGAGTTCGATAGGCACGCGATTATTGTGATCAATAAGCTCGAGTACTTTTGCATGTAAGTTCGATAGGATTAGACTGACTGCTTTGTAGAGTGTATTGAATCTATGTAAGTTGACTCAATAGACTCGATTTCTTTTTCATGTGAGCTCGATAAGGCTCGAAAACATATTGTTGAGTTAGGTTGTTTTCACCATACGAGTCGGGTCGTTTTCACCAGACGAGCTGAGTCATTCTACCAAACGAGTTGTGTTGTTTTTCCACAAAACAAAGTTGGGATGCAACAGTCTCGTACGAGACGCACCAAATGAGCTGAGTTGTTGTACCAAACGAGTTGTGTTGTTTTTCCACAAAACAAAGTTGTGACACAACAATCCCGAGCGGAACACACCAAACGAGTGGGTCGTCTACCAAACGAGCTGAGTCATTTTTCCACAAAACAAACGAGTAATTTTCCAACTATAAATTGTTGTTGAATTATTCCATAGGCTCCATTAAAGGGACTAGACAGAACGGGCAGGGGCGTGCAAAGTATTCTCTCATCTCTTTCTTCTATCAAAGAGTTATGAAAAGTAGATGTTTAAGAACATCTTCCAACTTCCCATGTTTTCCAATATGAGACTAAATAAAGGTAAGCACATGACTCAGTAATTCTTATCTTCAACATTTGATTTTTCAATTAAATTGTTGAAGGGTCTAACCCAAATTTAATAGTCAACAACTTGTACTAAAATAGTTATTTTTTCAACTAATATTAGTAGTGGGACTTAAACTTCAGTGACCAAAACAAATGTTATATATATTTTAATGTGGGGGAAGTCCACGAAGCTTTGACTAAGGTAAACCATTCATAGCAAATATCTTCAGCAAGACATTGAAAGTCAGATTTAAGGAGGTGATCATATGAGACACTTCTATTGTCAAGGGAACTGCCAACAACATTCCATTCATTTAGTTATATGTTGAGTGGATTTTGTTGCTAGCATAGCTGACAAAAACAAACTATACAGTAAGCTACAATTAATTTGTGATTTTACTATAGATGGAATGGAACATATCGCTTACATTTGGTTGGTATTCTACCTTCACCGAGTTCAATCTTAATAACTTACAACTGATATGTAGCAATATTGCTGTAATATCCTGAATTTTTTAGTTGATGTAATAATAAAATATCTTAATGGACTAATTAAGATTGTTGGATGATTGTGTGGTTTTAGGAGAAGATAGAATTTTGAGAAGAATATTGAGAAGAAAAAGATAGAGATTTTGAGGCAAGTACTGATTCGTTATTCTTCAGTTTCATATCATGTCTGTCTCTCTTGATATTCGTAGTTGCATGCATGCTGAGTATCGATGTT
Organism: Triglochin maritima; assembly: GCA_963682175.1. Taxonomy (NCBI): domain Eukaryota; kingdom Viridiplantae; phylum Streptophyta; class Magnoliopsida; order Alismatales; family Juncaginaceae; genus Triglochin; species Triglochin maritima. Next base: position 7,329,652 of record OY821775.1, read on the forward strand.
GATTTCATTGATATGCATATTATTGCATGGTGGTGTTTCGGTTGACATGTCCTGTGACTGTATGTATATTTCTGGCTGAGCCACTTAGGAAAGAGCTGCCTAACGGACAGCGTGGAACCACCCGAGAGAGGAAAGGGATGCCTGTCGTTAGTGTGGAGCTACCAGGTGTGCGTCTGACTGATTGATAGATTTCAGAAGCACAGGATGTGGTCGAATCCGAATGGGGGTTCCAGATTATTATGCATGTATTTTATTTGTGATGCATGTCTCTTGATTGTGCTTATTGACTGAATGTCATATTCTGTATTATTTTCCACATGATTATGATTCTGATTGATTGATGGTTGGTACTTGCGGGCTGTCGAGCTCACAAATTGTTGATTATATTTTTCAGATTAATTATGGGCCTATCAGATGGATTTAAATATCAGAGTGCGCAGCGGTCGGGATCGTGGATCGTATCTTAACGCACCAGGTTCGGACGGGTGATCAGTTGTCCGGGCTCGAGACGTTACAATTGCAGTATTGTAAACCACTACATGTACATTTGCAGTAGGCAATAGCTCCAATGCTCCATCGTAGCACCTCAACTAAATCTAGCAGTCAAACATGAATAGTAAAGGCCGACCACCTCCATTATTCATGTTCTAATTCCATGTTTGAAAATGTGAAGACAATATCCCTCTTTACCTCTTACACCATTAGATCCACACCTTATCTGCTGCTATGAATGTGCTACAGAAGATATAGTAGTTATTTCCACTAGCTGCTCCTTCAAAATTCAACTCCATGGTCTACAAAAACATACATCTTCATTTTTGATATAAAACAAGTCAAACACAACAGTTGTTCAAACCTACTTAACAATAGTTCTCCAAATTTATTTTTGTAAAAGCAAAAGGCATAGTTGCTCTTCCCGTCAAACCCAGCCATTATCCTACCCTCACTATTTTCTTACCAATGCTAAACAACATACTAAAGCCGGAAGCCACATCTTCAGAGACTGAACTTCTGAGAAGAAGTTAAACTTCAATGCCCCATAAATCCCTACTATTAGCGCAGTCACCTTGGCATAATTAAGACCAGCAAAACAAAATCAACTCCAAACACAATAAAACAAATAAACTAAAAGGTTCCACTTCGAATCACATTTTGATAATCACATCTTCAAATATCTAAACAAACGTCAGAATCTATTCCCAAATGTACCCGGGCCATTGTATGATAATTCTAAATTTCCAGACGCCAATTGTAAATCAAACGTGATTCTTGATTTTAGACAATCAAAATCCAATCAACAAAACCAACAGAAACCAAACAAAACAAGACGATTCAAAACCAAAAACAAGCCAAATCCAGCAAAAGCATATCCAATCCGCAACTCACCTTCTCTCACCCACGGAACTGCAGCGCGAGCTCAACCGCCTCCCTCCTCCTCCTCCCGAAATCACCCACCTCCACCACCTCCTCCTCCCTGCCCTTGACCCACTCCGACCTCTAGAACTTTTACTTTAAAATAAGAGAGTCATGTAAATGAAGTTCCAAACTTACATGAACTTAGATGTCAATCACATCTTTAATGACATTAGTTCAAAGTTAATATACACGGACTACCAAATTGATTCTTATTTTATTGGTCGACAATTCCAATAATTGTTGTCTGTTGAGAGTTTCTGGGAAAAAGATATAACTTTGATTCTTTAAGGGAACTACTATTCGTCGCCGAAAAATTACTTAAATCGCCTCAAAAATGACCTTTTTGCCCCTAACAAATCAATTAATACCGATTTCGTCTCGTGTCTTTAAACAAGGTGTTTGACTCAGTTTTACTCACATTCTCAGTACAAACACCACGAAAATGTCCGGCGAAGCACCAGAATCCGGCGAGGTAACGGGGGCGGAATTTTTTTTCCGACTCGGGCATCTGGCTAGGCCGCCTCCACATAGGTGGAGGCGTCTGGCTAAGCCGCCTCTACTTAGGTGGAGGCGGTTCAGACAGACGCCTCCACCTAGCTGGAGGCGGCTTAGATGCACGCCTCCACCATGGTGGAGGCGTCTGTCTAACACGCCTCCACCTATGTGGAGGCATGTTAGGCAGCCGCCTCCACCTTGGTGGAGGCGGCCTAGCCAGCTGCCCGTTTTTTTTTTGTTTTTTTTAATTTTTTGTTAAATTCAAAATTTTCAGGTTCCGTTGCAAGATTTCGGTGGTGATGGAGTAGATTACAGTGAGCTTTTTGACAGTAAAGAAATATTTACAACAATCGAGGAAGGTTGTAAATGGGCGAAACAAATTGCGATAGGAGCCGGATTTTTTTGGTTATATCATCGTACAAACCAAAAGCAGATAACCGGATGGATTGTTACCTCAGATGCGATCGCAGACGTGAGATGAGTTCTCGTGATACGAGTATTGCATTGCGAAAGAATACGAAAAGAAAAGGTTGCGGTTGTCGGTTTTTGGTAAAAGTGGTGGAGCGACGAGATCGTGATAGATGGGTTATTGTTTCTAGTAGCATGTTTGGGCAGCACAATCACCCATTGTCAGTTTATTCAGAGGGTCACCGACAGGTCAGCGGACTTAGTGCTGGGGCAAAGCAAATTGTTCGGGATATGACAGAGGCACAAGCAAGGCCCCGTAACATTTTGTTGGCGGTAAAGAAGAAATTTCCGGACGATAATCCTAATCAAAGGCACATTTACAACTTCAGAGAGTACATGAGGAGGACGAAATCTGAAGACAGGAATCCCGCGCAGCAGTTTCTCAGACAGGCAGTGCAGCATAAGTATTTGCATTGGATTGTGGCAGATGAAGAAACTAATGTCTTGACTCACGCATTTTTGGCACATCCGACTTCAGTTCAGTTGTTGCGTACATACCCATTCGTGATCTGTATGGATTCGACGTATAAGACAAACAACTACAAGATGCCTTTGTTTGAGATGGTTGGGGTTACTCCAACAAATATGAATTTCCTCGTCGGATATGCGATTTTGCAGGATGAGACCGAGTCTAGTTACCGGTGAGTGTTGGAGAGGTTGCGAGATCTGTTATTGGATATTGTTAGCCCGACAACAATAATTACGGACCGGGAGATGAGTCTGATGCGACCAGTGGCAAAAGTTTTTCCTGAGTCAGCTCATTTACTATGCACCTGGCATATCAACAAAGACGTGTACAACTACGCATACCACGTATTCGGCAAGGAGAAGCAGCTTGCAGAGAGTTTTAGACGTGGAAGATGGAGGAGAGTCATGCTTTCTGATTCACAGACGAATTATGATAGAGCAGTCCGTAATCTGAAGGATTCTTACAGTTCCTGGCCAGTGCTGACGAAGTATGTGGAAGACACGTGGTTGGTGCATAAGGAAAAATTCGTGTTGAATTGGACGAATCAAGTTCTTCATTTCGGCAACACTACGAACTGCAGGGTGGAAAGTGCACATTTGGCTCTGAAAGAGTGGATCACTACATCGACTGCCGCTCTCGACACTCTTTTCGACCGCGTGAACTCGTCTATTGAAATGCAACTGACAAATATTCGGAACTTTCTTGAGGATTCGAGACGTCGAAATTTGGCACATTACATAGGTCCTCTGTTTCAGCATATAAATGGCTGAGTTTCGCATCACTGCTTGTCGTTAATGACTCAGGAGTTGAAGAGAATGCAAGACTTAAGTGATGAAATTGAATATCGTTGTGGGTGTGCTTTCCTGACAACACATGGGATTCCTTGTGCCTGTACCATGTACGAGTGTTTCGCGTCAGGTGATGGAATTTATTTAGAGCAGATTCATCCATTCTGGAAAACACTTGTTATCGGAGAAGGAGTCCAGATGTCAGAGTTTGTTGATCAGTCAGCACAAGACACCGAGCATTTTCGGAAGCTAGTGGATGAGATCTCGCAGAGCGATCCTGCAGTAATTCGTAGTGCCTCTCGTATTTTATACGAACAGTTACACCCCGATCAGTCGAACTATGGAGAACCCGAAGAAAATACTAAGGTACGAGGTCGACCTAGGGGAAAGTCGACACGTCGGGACCCGAGTGCCTTCGAGTATGCTGAGTGAGGTCGTGGTCGGTCTGGCAGTAGTGGGAGCAGGGGTCGTGGTCGGTCTGCCAGTAGTGGGAGCAGGGGTCGTGGTCGGTCTGCCAGTAGTGGGAGCAGGGGTCGTCGGTCTAATTCGTCTCGATCGTCCTTGAATACGGGCACAAGATCTTCTGGTATGTCGATATCTTTGTTGTTATGTTATTTAATATATATTAGTAATCTAAATGGGGTTGAATATATTATCTCCTAATTTTGTTGTTTTAATGAATTGTTATTTACCTATCTTACAGTGTCCGGACGGGTTGACGTGGACAACTTCCCATATAATGATAGACTACCAGGAATCATTTTGCCATTTCTGCATAGGTGGAATGACGTACGTGCTGATGACAACTGTGGATTTCGATGTGTTGCCGATGTCTTTCATGGTGGTCAGGAGAACTGGCCGTACGCCCGTCGTGCGATTTCTAATGAGATAGGTGCACATCCTATTTATGAGACAGTCTATTTCGGCCATGTGAGAGAGGCTCGTCAACGAATTGATTGGGGCGGGGGAGGTTGTGGCGAGGATCATTATATGGAGGTTTGGTCCGACTTGTTTCCTATTGCGAATTTTTACAAGTGTGCGGTCATGTATTTCGCAGTGGGAACGGATGGTTCGTTGTTCCCGTGTCTTATTGTTCTACCCTGGGAGTGTCCCTCTACCATGACGAGGCCTGTCAGAGAGTTGGTCATTGCTCATTTAGGGAGTTACGCTCATTTTATTCGTTTGGAATTACTTGATGATTTCCCAGTACCTCCTATAGCGATCTTATGGTATCAAATGCGAGATGAGAGTGTTGTTGGATGGGAGGATCAGTACCAAAGTAGGATGGAGTATTGGAACCGGTTACGTTGATTGTAATTTGTAATGTTTTGTAATGTATAATATATCGTGTATTTCTACTTATATCGTGTTGTTTTTTTACCGTATTTTAAATTTAAATATTATTTCATATCTAAAGAAATAAGTTGAAAATCTTTTCGTGAAAAATAAATATTAAAAAATACGATAGTCAAAGAAATATGTAGAAGATATGTTCGTCAGAAATAAATAATAAGAGTAAACAAATAAACATAAGCATATACCAACAAATGTACTAACAGTGCAACAAAACGAAAGTAAAAGCAAGACAACTACAGCTCAGCATCTGAATCATGGTCTGCAATGCCCAACTGGCTGTTCCAATCCTCGATCAGGCGATCCCAATCTGTACATACAAGTCTCGTCGCCTCACTCGGCATGACGTCTCTCTCTCGCAAGAACGGCTGCGTACACCGTATCGCCCTACTCATCCATTGTATGTAAAATAAAAATTAGCGTACAATAACAAAATATACTTTACAATTAAATATAAAATTAGATAAACTTACCGCATCGGCACATGTCCTATCCAGTGCTCTCTCCGGTCTCGGAATGATACCGCGTACGAGTAGTGGATGTGAGCACCTACCGAACCACTGCAAATAATCTGGAGCACAAGTGGAGGGGTCGCGGCTACGACTCAGATCGGCCAGGTGTAGTCGTCCTAGTCTCGGAAATGTCCTCCAAACCGATTCCGCAGACGAAACACTGTGCCTAACGTCGTACATCGTGGCAGTCGCAGACCGTACTGCATGCTCGGGCGTCGGAATGTCAACCGGGATCACCTGAACGTAGCCTAACTGACGTAACACGCGATCAGGTATATAAGGCTCTGTGATATCCCTATAACGAATAATGCCGGCAAATGTAGTCCTCGGCACAGCGACAGCAGGATCGGGACCGTACGGTAACCACTCCACCTAAACGTTTATACGTTAATAATAATAAAATTAAATTTAAATAAACGTGAATGATATATACATCATATACCTGCGATGCAGTCATCTGATGTAGCCGTCTACGAATAGAAAGAAGTCGACTCTCGCTCTTATCCTCCGCCCGGACAGCCCACATACGCGAACGAGGATGGCCACGCTCAACAATCTTCCGCTCACGATGGGGGCGGAAAGCAGGAAAATACTCATATATCCAAGCCTGCAGCAGTGTAAGACAACCCGTAATCTGACCACAATCAGCGCGACTGGATATGCCCAGCTGGAGATACAGATATGCCAACGTCGCCGACCCCCATGAGTAATCAGCAATGGTATCTGGGTCCCTCGCCTCCAATAAGTCGCGTGGTCTCAGTCTGGAACCGCTCTTGTCGAAAAACAATACGCAGCCTAGCAGTAAGAAGAAATAAGCAGTCATCTGCGTATCCTCAGTCCGTGGTGGTCGCCCCCGTCTGCAACACTCGTCCACAGCGTCGATACTAACACCACCGCCACTCCAGAATGAGCTATCCCGCCCAAGACCCTCCAGGCTGACACCCAGCAACTCAGATACATATAACTTCAGCTCAGATGTCAGCGCCTGCGCACTGACCATGGGACCCTCAACAGGAATGTGAAGAATATGAAAGACGTCATGCAACATGATCGTCATCTCTCCGAACGGCAAGTGGAAAGTGTTGGTGTCAGGCTGCCACCGCTCCACGAATGCCGAAATCAACGGCATGTCGATGCAGGAAAACATGCTGTACGGCAAGTGACCCAATCCACTGTCAACCACGGTCGCCGTCATATCCTCAGTCATCACTGAGCGCCATGCCTGCAATGTCGTACAAGCTCTGTGCCGATTATGGCACTTCAAAACCTTCCGCTCCTCGCCATCCCAGATGCCTCTGGCGACGTGGCCTCCGAAACTCGGAATGACGCTGCCATCTACAGGACCACCGGGAATAATATCCGTGACGATCCAAGACTCGTCATCACCCCTCTTCTTCTTCTGAGCTCGGGCGTCTGCAGTGCACGAACTCGAATCACCGGTCACAAACCGGCCACCTCGATCCTTCCTAATGACCCACTCAGCTGAAGGACCACCGTGTCGCCCCCGTCCTCGACCGGACTGATGTACTGCCTCCTCCTGTGGCCCCAAGTCGTATCGGCCCCCATCATCACTGTCGTCGTGACTCCTCGCCTCATCTGAATCATCCTCGTCGTCGAAAGACTCTCCAGGGGGGAGGCGGTTCCCGCGACCGCCCCATCGTTGGGTCGGGCGGCTCCCGCGGTCGCCCGACTCAAATTTTTTTTTTTTAAATTAATTGAAATAAACAAGGTGATTTACCAGATGTGAGCAGTCTGGGGTGTCCGCTGGCTCTTTCCCTGGCCTCCGAGACATCCTATTTGGTGAATAAAAGTGTGATATCAAGAGAAAGTTGTGTTAAAAGAGTGAAATGAGGAGTTATATTAGTAGAAAGTGTAGAGGGGCAAAATGGTAAGTAGTTTTACGGCGACGAATAGCAGTTCAGTTCTTTAACGTGAAACTATACAAATTACCAAATTCATTTTAAATCATTGGATTCTAGAAAATAATTACTTTGAAGATTAGCATGAACATGTAACATGGGTTTTATATGCCCATAAGTAAAGTTCTCAAGGAACGTAACTCCTGAATCACATAAAATACAGTAAATTTCACTTTATTGGTCCATGGTCAAACAAAACAATGGATTGTTAGTATTTGACTCCGCAACATTGGTACAAGATGTTCCCCGGAGGATGGTGGGGTGGTAAGGGAGGGGGGTTGTTTAAAGACCCATAATCAAATTCTTGTCCCGCATGTTAATATCCTCTGGTGCAAGCGGTGTAAGTCAACTCGTGGTTTGTAGCCTAGTTGGCGTCCAAAAGACGATTGTCCACTAAGTTCCCCGGATATTAAATAAAATAAAATTGGTACAAGATACCATCATAATATATATAATCTTAACCGTCAAATAAAAAGTCAAAAGAAGAGCATATGAGAAGGCCTCTGAAGAAGTATCTTGCAACAAGAATATTAAGAAATATATAACAAAAATACAAAAACAGAAGGATATTGAAGCAAAAACTTACATTTATATATAAATAATCTACAAATATATGTCCAGAGTGGGATTTGAACCCACGCCCTTTCGGACCAGAACCTTAATCTGGCGCCTTAGACCAACTCGGCCATCTGAACTTCGTTGACGTATGACGAATAATATTATACTCATCATAGTTACCAAAGTAATATCCCATGCTTAGAAGTGATGATATAGATTTAACAGTCATTCGAAATCGAAACCTCAAACACGAATTTTGGACTTTGAACAAGTGAAACTTTAACAATTACTACGGACAAACGTTTTATTTCTAACTATGTTTACTTCACGCCAAGTAATAAATATTTCCAAATATCAAACCACAAGTAATGTGACTTTGTAAAGGTTGGTACCTAAAAAAATAAATACAAAACTAAATCGTTATGGTCAAGAACGCAACACGTAGGAAAACCAAAAACTTACTTCGCGGTTATCGTATTACGGGAGATTTGGAAAGAAATACGTAACAGAACTTTTTAGTAAATTCATATCACGATCCAAATAAATGAATAATATTTCATCCGGAAGAAGACTCACTACCCATCGGGTCAACCCGGAATAATATTTTCCCATCATTATAATTTATTAGTTTCCAAAAAACAATATGACCCTAATAAAGTGACCAGATCCAACACGGAACCCCGACCCCACATCTACCGTCCAAACCCCTCCGCCATCCCTAATCCAACGGGCCAGATTCCCCCCACCCGTCACTATTTAAGCACTCCCACCTTCTACCCGACCCCCTCTCTCCCTCCCGCACCCTTCCCTCGTCCCAAATCGATACCGAGGTACGCGATCTAGGGTTTCGAAGTTAACCCCTTCCTTTCCAAATCTAGGGTTTCGACCCGGATACGTCCGATTGGGTGGTTTTGGGTCGTGGATCTGGGGTTTGGTTGGTTTTGACGGGGTTTTGGGGATCTTATCGGGGTTTGTTTGGGGCTTTTAGGTTTGGAAAGATGTTTGGGCGTGGTGGACCGAAGAAGAGCAATAATAGCAAGTACTACGATCTTCTTGGGGTGTCCAAGAGCGCGAGCCAGGATGAGCTGAAGAAGTCGTACAGGAAATCCGCCATGAAGAATCATCCCGACAAGGGCGGTGATCCCGAGAAAGTGAGTTTTTTTTGTTTTTGTTTTTGTTTTTGACTCTTGGTTTTGTTTTGTTTCAATTTCGAGTTATTATGTTGTTAAGTATTGTGGCACTAAAAGTATCGATTTTGGATTCGTAAGCTGCAGTCAGTTTGCAATGTATAAAAGAACAACAACTCAGTTTGTAATGATCATTACTCGTAGCCACAAGATAACCTCAACCGATAAATTAAAAAAAACGATAAGCTAAACGCGTATTGGAGGAAGTTGGTATGGATATGGGCCGACCGATCAAAAAGAAAACAAGGATAAGCTAAATGCGTATAGGAGGAAGTTGGTACGGATATGGGCCTTCGTTGGTTGGATGTGATGATTAGTTGATTACCTTGTATTTCTGTATTTTGTCCGATTTTGTTACGGTAGTTATGTGATAATATTTGATTGAGAAGACATGCAGCATTGTTTCCTTAGTCATGGTTGATGAAAAGTCACGCTGTGTATGGTTTTCAATAATCAACATTATCTTCTCTGCTCAAAGATTCTGCATTTCTTACACTTGCTTCTTTTAACAGTTTAAGGAGATATCTGAAGCATATGAAGTTCTTAGTGATCCGGAAAAAAGAGAAATTTATGACCAATACGGCGAAGACGCTCTCAAGGAAGGGATGGGAGGAGGTCCTGCGCACAACCCATTTGATGTGTTTGAGTCACTGTTTGGTGGTGGTTTTGGTGGGGCATTTGGTGGTGGTGAGTAGCATCATTCATCTCTGCAAAGTGTTTTTCTGCTCTTAACTTCTTTGGTAGACAGTTTCACAGTTTCAGTAATTGTTATCACGAGGCTGACTTAATTGATGATTAATTGGTAATGTGAACACATTAGGTGGCAGTTCAAGAGGACGTAGAATGAAGCAAGGCGAAGATGTGGTCAATACTTTGAAGGTTTCTCTGGAGGACTTGTACAATGGGACTTCTAAGAAACTTTCTTTGTCAAGAAATGCCATATGTTCAAAATGCAAAGGGTAATATCAAACTTCTCGCTTGTCTGATACTTCTTCATGCTTTTTATAGTATTGGTTTATACTGTTTGGGGTATACCATGGGTGGACCCAAGCGTGGGCACGCCTAGGCAAGTGCCCACGCCTGGATTTTTATGTTAATAATATTATGAATCCTTTTCTTGAAGTGTGCCCACCATTATTTTACGCACCTTTCGATTCTTAGGTCATCTTTAACAACATTCTAATTTCTCTTTATCTCCAACCTTAATCGTGCCCTGAAACCCCCAAACACCCTACATTCCCCCCTTCATGTAATTTTAAAGATCAATTCTGCGTAAAATAAACAAAAAAATATTTTTTTTTGTAAAAATAAAAATCATATTTTCAGAAAAAAAGATTTGAAAAAAGATTTAAAATAATTTTAAAATAAATATATTACCATTATTAACTATTAACAACAATAAAAATAAAAATGGGGGGACGTGCCACCCAACCGCCCTTCTAGGGATCAAATATATATTTTTGAATTTGATATAACTTGTATTTGAATATGAATTCCAAATAAATACCAAATCTGAATTCAAATTCAAATTTTTATAGCTTACTAATTTCATATTTAAATTTGAGAGATTTTCGAATCGAATTTGGATAATATTCAAATTCCTATAACATATTTTTATATATCTTTTGTTGTATAATCTAATTTTTTTGGGAAAGTTATATTAAGAGAATTATATTATAATTTGTTTTTGCATTTCTATTATGTTTATATTTACACAAGAAATAACTTTGTGTTTTATTAACTCAATACAAATATTAATAACCACATATATTGGATGTCAAAATTGGTATTTTCGGATATTTGGATATGGTTTGACCTATATCCGAATTCATATTTGAATTTGAAAACGGTAAAAAAAGTTAATACAATTTCAATTCCAAATTGTATTCGGTAAAAACTTCTTTACCAAATACCAATGAAATTGTAATTTTCGAATTGAATACTCGGATAATGGGTTAGCATTTGCATCCCTAACCCCTCCCGCTAGGGTTGTTCGCCTGTGCACCCGATAAAAGTGTCACATTAAGGGTGCTCTTAGAGACTGTTTACAGTTATAGGGTGCCCACCCTTCAATTCTGTCCTGGGTACTGCCTGCCATGTGCCTTCTTAGCCCACCAGTGCTCCACCTAGGTGGTATTGGTTCCTGTAGTCATTTTGATAATTGGGTTGCTTTCCATATTGCAGCTTGGATTCTGTATTCCGTGTTTTTTTCATCAATGTCATTTTCTTAATACATGTGACCATGTGTTCTAGTACAAACACATCAAGTATTCTTGGGAGGCTCTGGAAGGGCAAATATTGTGGATCATTGGTTTCTTGCTTTCTGCCTTGAAAACATTACTGTTGTTTGCTGTGACATGTAAAATTCATGTTTATAGTTGGGAGAGGCTGGCAAGGACCTAGATACCTAATAGGACCAGCCATAGAATGAATTTTCCAAGGGCATTTTTGTTCAAATGGTTGATATGCTATCATACCTGTATGGGAACACCACCCTTTGGCTTGGGTTGGCTTAGTCAAACATACAGGCTGTCGATCACAGTGATGGTTTTATCTCTTATTGAGATTTTACGGCAGTGATGGTTTACTAGTGGGGCTTAGAAAGAATGATAAATTAAATCTCTCTTATGCTCGAATAATCTGTTGGACAGCTTGCCTCATTAGTTCTCAATTACTGAACAGAGAACTTGCAGACTGTTGAATAATCTGTCATACTTGCAGGCTGTTGAATAGGCACTGGTGTGCTAGGGTCACAATCCCACTATATGTTTATATATACTATCCAGTATCCACTGAGAACTTAATTGTTAGACACTACATTGTTGAGAACTTAAACGTCAGACATTACATTTGGTGTTTTAAGAACTATATTTGTGAATTCTTAAATCATTATCATTTACTGGTTTCAGGAAAGGTTCTAAGAGTGGTGCTTCTGGGACATGCTATGGGTGTCAAGGTAGTGGTGTGCAAACATCTATGCGACAGATTGGACCAGGCATGATTCAGCAGATGCAACAAGTCTGTAAGCTATGCCGTGGTGCAGGTATTAAGGAAACCTTAACTTGTTTTGCCAGATTTTTTTCCATTATAACTTAAATTGGAAACTGCGTACTTCAAACATATATGTATATTTATATCTTCATTGAAACAGGTGAAGCCATCAGTGAAAAGGACAGGTGTGGGCAGTGTCAGGGCAAGAAAGTAACTCCAGAAAAGAAAGTGCTAGAGGTGCATGTTGAGAAAGGGATGCAGCATGGGCAGAAAATTGTCTTCCAGGGGCAAGCCGATGAAGCTGTAAGTGATGTCAATTTTTTCTTTTTATCTCCAATAACTCTTCTGAATTCCGCAATATCATGCTGAAATTATGTCTCTAGCGGATTTGGCCTGTATCATGTGTGGTCTTTTATCATTAATTTCCTTAAATAGTTAATTTAATTCCTTATAAGTTTATGTCTTTCCTTTCTGTGAATGTGTTCAGCCTGATACAGTTACTGGTGACATAGTCTTCGTGCTGCAACAAAAGGACCATTCGAAGTTCAAGAGGAAGTCCGATGATCTATTTGTGGATCATACAATCAGCTTGACAGAAGCACTCTGTGGATTTCAGTTTGCTTTAACGCACCTTGATGGCAGGCAGTTGCTGATCAAATCAAATCCTGGTGAAGTTGTGAAGCCTGGTATGTTTCAAATCAATGTTTTAATGTCACATATACGATCCTGTGCGGCTGGGTGACCCAGAGTCGCTTGTGCAGCCGCACAGCTGGGGAAAAAATTCAAAAATCCAAAAAAAAAGTCGAAAAATCATAAAAAATGAGAAACAGTTGTACCCCACAGCACCTTCCTTTAACCTCATCTCATCTTCTTTCTTCAACCTCATCTAATCTTCCCCTCTTTTTTGTTGCAAAGTTCCTCTCCCATCCCCACCTACCCCTCCAAACCCTCCACCATGTCCTGTGCGACCGCATATGCGGCCACACAGAGGCCGCAACAGGGCACGACCCCAGCCCTCCACGCCGCACATTTGTTTTAATTATAGAATAAGCAAATATTTTGTTGTTTGAACTTCTGTTGCCTAGAACTTTTAAGCCTTTCTTTTACCTAACTTATCTTTATTTTTCAGGTCAACACAAAGCAATCAATGACGAAGGGATGCCACAACATCAAAGACCATTCATGAAAGGTCGTCTTTACATCAATTTCAATGTTGAATTCCCTGATACAGGAGTGCTATCAGCTGAACAGTGCCATACACTTGAGAAAATCCTGCCACCTGGACCAGGAAATCAACCATCAGATATGGAACTTGAGGTGTGCGAAGAGACCACCTTGCATGACGTGAACATTGAAGAAGAAATGAGGCGGAGGCAGCAGCAGAGACAACAGGAAGCATATGACGAAGATGAGGAATCGGGTGCCCCAAGGGTGCAGTGTGCTCAACAGTAAGGTGCAGACCATTTCATGGCCGTCTGATATGTCCGGAGGAATTTCGGTTTGAGTATCTATTTAAAGGTCTCAGTTTGGTAGGGATATTGTCCGTAATGGTTTCCTGTGTACCTATTATTTATTTCAGCATCTTATAACTTCCGAGTGTTTTATTAGTGCCAAGAGATCATTTTTTAGCTTCAGGTGAATGGAGCTAACGAGTTGAATACGATTGGTTTGTAGGAGTAAGCATTATCTGAGTAATTCATGTCCTTACATGTTTGGTATCTTGTTTTTGCGCCTAAAGTGCGTGTATTTTCTGGTTAGTTTGTCTCTGAACTGTAGCGCTTGTTGCGGCTTGGTCATAATTGGCGGATTACGATGCACATGAGCAAGGCTTGACATGATTTGCCATTTTTCACTTTTGAAGACAAACCGAGTCTAAACATGTTATCGAATTTTTCCTCCAAGATTGACAGACAAAATGCGGACCTAAATTCACAGGAGGCCAGTTTGAACGATACCAAACCATGAAGGTCTTGTTCTTAATTGAAAAATGGATACATAATGGAAGTGTCTTAAGATAAACTCTCGATCGATGTTCCCACGTCATTGTTGTGCCCTTATGCTATCATTTTCTTCACACCCTCTATTGTTCCGACATGCTATGAAGTAACTTGTTGGCTTGAAGATCGAGAAGGAACGCATCGTAAATGAATCAGCACAGGTGTGAATGGCAGATTTCTTTGGAGCTTTCATGGATTGACGCTCATTGTCGCGGAGAAATAGCTCCTTAGAGTTGTGTTAGTCGGTTTGACATTAGAACTAGCATTTTTTATTATATATTTTTAATTAATAAAGTCGAGCATTTTTGTTTTGAAAAGTTTAAAATCCAAAAAGTTTGAAAGTGCAAATTAGTCGACCACCTATCCACCATGAGTTGAGCGGCTTGAGCCAGCCATGTCATGTAGTGTAAAAAATATATATATAAAGTTTTTGTCGTAACTCGTACCCAGGTCTAACCAAATAAGGATTCACATATCATTACCTAAACCCAGATCTAACAAGTTATTTTTGGTGCATGCACGACCTAACACGTTCTGTAAATGTTAAGAGACGTTTCGTTATACCCAAAATGTACATGACACGACAAGTTACACGAAAACTACTGGCGTACACAATTAGACACGAAAGTATGTTACACAAATTATATACAATTTAACGTGGAATTTGAACAGTAACCTACTGTCCTAGACTCCTAGCAGTCAACCAAGTGAAGAAGAGAAGTACGTCCTGTTACTAGACCTGGGAGTTGGGCCACACCGGCATGACCGAACACAACACCAGCCCGGCCCGCAGGCACTGCAGGCCGTGCCGAAAATCTGGCCTGGGCACGGCACGCTAGGCCAAATTCAGGCCGGCCAGCCGGGCTGAGTGGCCCGGCTACCGTGCCAGCACAACACAGCTGGCGGCTCGACTCTCAGGTCTATCTAACTATTACTGCACAAAAACTCCACGTCTCCATGGGCCACCCTAGACTTCAGGCATTCATGTTCAAAATAATTATGGGACCGATGCCTCGTTGGGCATGAATTATCATATTTCACACAAATAGGATTGTTAATTAAATATGAGAGTCGAACTTCCACTTATATATATTGCATGCGGAAACAAACATTAAAACGTCAACAACCTCGTCCGGTGCATATTCAACATGATCGGTAGTTTCACTTTCATGCCACCAAAAATGTTCTCTGTATTCTACATCTAATTTGAGGCTTAAAATATTGTGGTCGTGTAGTGCATTAGTTGAAGCACATGTTAATTGCACATGGGGTATGTTCATGGACGCATGATGCATTGATTCGTTGCTTTTCTTTATTTGCAATAATGTTTCCTTTAATGGTTTATTTTTTCAGTCTTCATTTGTTTTTCTAAAAAAATTCACCTTACATTAAATAATTTCCCTTTTCGTTTGTTGTTAAATTTAATTTACCTTACATTGAACTTTTATTTTCCCTCTTCATTTGTTGATTTTCTTCGAATTTTAGTTTCTTCTTAATTGCATTTTCGTTAATGAAGTTTCATTTAGTTTATTTAACATTAATTTCTTCCATTTTTGTTCTGTGTTTATATTAATTACAATAATGCACTATTTTAGATTGTTTTGTTTGTTCCTTTTTTGGTATTCATTGTTCAAAACCTAAATTTTGCCATTTTCGTTGTTTAGATTCCAACTTGGAGGTGTTTCATCACGAAAGTATCAGTTATTCACCTCAACCTACCCAAGAGGATGTGCAATGTACCAAGACTCCACTTCAAGATACCCAACCAGTTTCACATTTAGATCTTCTCCGACGCATGCAACAAGTTGTTGAGATCCAGCACGACAAGTCGCGTGGAGTTCTACAACAAAATAGAGATGTTAATGATGAACTCCTCATTATAAAGTAGCCTATCTGTTATGTCCCTAACCCTAAATTGGGGTGTGAATGGTGGTTATGGGGTGGTTTGCATGGGGAAGTCAAGTAGAGGGTGTGATGGGGTATGGAGGGATGTGTTTGATTTGATGGATTGGAGTGGTGTTGGATTTGATGTGAGATTTGGTTTTGTTGAGGAGAAAACCAATTTCTCTCTCCCATTTTTTTTTCTTGTTCTTCTTCCATTTTTCATCTCTCACCCAAACTTCTTCTCTCTTCTCTTTTTCGACAAACCAGAGTAGGTTGTGGTTGCTCCGACGTGAGGAGGTGGATGTGCGCGAGGCTTGGGGACGTAAGGTGAGGGTGCTCGAGCGCGGTTTCAAGGTTGAGGACGACGTTGAGTGATCTCCGACGTGCTGCGTTGATCTCGAAAGGTATGCTGGTTCTTTAGCTTGGTTTTGTTGCTCACCCATGTTGGGTGGAGTTGTGGTCGGTCGCGGGAGGTCGGAGACCTCACCGGCGGCGAGAAACGACGTAAAATCCTTGGCCGACGTGAGGTTCCTGTCGACCACGGTCGACCGATGCTATCAAATGGTCGACAGGTTTAGTGTTTTTGCCCAGCTTTAACCAACACCTGTCGAATGACGCCTTGTGGCGGTCAATCGGTCGTGTCTATGCTGGTGGATCAGAGGATCGCCTGGAAGTTTTTGGTCGGACGAGACCCCTGAGTCATTCGACCGTTGCTTCGTGTTTCGCTCGGACCGGATGTTGACCATCCAAACGGTTGATCGTTCCTGACCTTTGGTCCTACCGGAACTTCAGTGAACTTATGTATATTGTTGTTGTTCGACCGATTGTTGCATCTTGTTCGACCGAAAGACGACTAGACTGCTAGGATGCTCTTGGTAGTTTTCGGTCGATCATTGGACTCGTATGATTTTGACAAGACTACGGATTTTGACCCCGTATTCAGTCGACCGGTTTTAGATTGGTGTTCGACCGTTGCAGACTTTTGGTCAACCGAACCTATTGGGAACAATCAACTGGATTGCCTATTTCGGTCGATCGTTTGTGCGCAGGACTGAATTCCTGGTCCTAGTGTTGTGTCAACTCTGTCCACGGAAACCTGTGTTCTCGCTTAGAGTGTGAGCCGGGAGGTGGCGGTAGGTACGTTGCTCGTGCCTGCCCAGGGACCGTCGTGTGGATACTTGGGTCGTGCCACCTCCGTTGATGGACAGTGGTGTGACGTGTTATTGCTTCACTCTTTGTAGAGTAGCAGACCTGAGCGATCGCGGATCCCAATTGCATGTTGATTCTTAGCTCTTGGAGTATGATAACCCTGCAGACTACGATCTAGACCCATCCGATGTTGTGTCGGACATATGTTGTACCGCCGATGTTGTGCCGGTGATGCCGCAGGGGTTGTCGGATGATGTTCTGGCTTGTTGTGTTGTACGATGTTGTGTCGGCGATGCCGCCGATGTTGTTCCGACGATGATTCGTCGATTAGGCACCTATGGGGGATGGTTGGACCGACGAAGCTACGACTCCGTTGGGATGGTGTAGACCACGTGGTTTGCTTTTGTGCGGAAGTGCAGACGCTCATCACCGATCCCTTGGCTCGAGTAGCCGCGTGTGGGGGTGCGTCACGTATTGTCCGTGAGACCGTATGTGCCTACGATAGGTCTCCGAGGGAGACCCGATGTTATTGCTGGATTGATGTCCTTATTGACCATTGGAGGGTTCTTGTTGTTGTTGCAGGACTGAGGTCAAGTTTTACCATTGGAGGGGATCTGTTTTCATTACAGTGATAACATAACATGTTACTCGTATGATAGGTTCATTACTGTACAGTTGCATGCATATAGGTGAGCTTGACATACAGGGTTTCCTAATGGGAAATTCAGACATTGTTGTTTAATTCATGTTTCAGGACCGTAGTAGGTTCTGTGAGGGTGGTGACAGCGGGCGCGCACATTTTGAGGTCAGGATCCTCTTCGGACTATTTGAGGTCGTCATGATTACCTGTATTCATTTTGTTGTATTGATGTAATCATGTGTTTTTGACACTCTGTTGTGTTTGGTGCACCGATTGGTTATTTATTTGAGTAACATTCCCGCTTGATGTGTATTATCTTGAGATCTCCTTTATTGTTAAATTTCAAATTTTTCATTGTTTCGGGATGTTACACTATCGACGTTGATTATGATACCACCCTTAAATATTTCTAGACTTACCCAAAACACGACGAAGGATACTCTGATCACCAAACAGAAATACCCACCAAACAGAAAGAATGTTGATTTTCTAGTTTCATTTTCTGCCAACTTTCTACTTTTCCTCAAGAAAATCATTCCTCCAATAGTGGAGTAAGTGTTGCTGGTCGGGTGGGTGGTGATTGGGAAATGGTTTGAGGTGGAGTAGGAGTAGGACAAAATGCTTTTTTATCCTTGTTGGCATTTTCATTTTGGTATTTTTTGTTATAGTATATATATTTTCGTGTAATAAGTTGGGTATTTTTCTATTATAATATCGCATAATTCTGTATTAATTAATGTTGGTATTAATTCTTGGTCAACAAAAAAACTTATTTTGCTCATCAGCGTTTGGAGTACGAGTTTTTTTGGGATTGTAGACATGGTATTTTCATGTTATTATTTAGGTATTTGCAGAATTCTCAAACTACGGAACCAACTGCTTTTACAATTACATATTTCAATATTTATATTTTTGTCTTCATTTATGTTTTCTGGGTATACAAGTGATATAATTTAGGTATTTTTATGGTATAGTTTGGGTATACAGCAGAACAGTCCTATTACTTCACTAATTGGTGACTTGTAGAGGATTAGTGACAATAGCAAACGTGTAATAATAGGCAGATTAATTTGAAATTCAAATTGAAAAAGATACAATTAAAAAATGGGAAGAAAGAGGAGAAAAAAATGTAAGATGAGAGAGAAAAGATATTTTTTGAGAGGAAAAAACGTCAAAGGAGAGAAAAAATATCTCGTAATGTGGTTTCTAATTTCATATCAAGTTGCGAGTATTTTCGCCTTTTAATGTAGGTAGTTCATGATTATTGCTTCAGTATTATCGTATACAGAAACTACCCAATAACCAAGATCTTGAATACCTATAACATACAACAAAAACATAATAATGCCCAAACAAAACATTAAAGAATCCACAAATAAAACAAAAAAGTGCACAAAAAAAACTCTGAAAACTAACGAAAAATTGTTTCATTTCCCCACTATATTAAAACATTTACTCATTCATGATATTTTGTTTACCTGAAAGTAATGCTCAAGTTACCATGTGAGATTTGAGTAATTATCAACTGAAAAATGTCTGAGATGAGAGACATAAAAAGTGTTGGAAGAGATAGCTAGAGAGGACAGATATGACAGAAAGAGAGATTAAAAAAGTTTGAGAGAGAAAGAAATTGTGAAGGTACTAGTGAAGAGAGATAATATGCTGGATGAGAGAGAAAATGTTCTGAATTGCTATTCATCGCCCCAAAATTACTTAAATCGCCCCAACAAATTACCATTTTGCCCTTCAGAAACTTAAAAAAAAAATTTTTTAGGGGGAGGCGTCTGCCGGAGCCGCCTCCCCATAGGAGGGAGGCGTCTGCCGGAGCCGCCTCCCCATAGGGGGGAGGCGGCTGACACAGACGCCCGACCCTTGGATCGGGCGTCTGTGGCGGACGTCGCCCCCCTATGGGGAGGCGGCTCCGGCAGACGCCTCCCTCCTATGGGGAGGCGGCTCCGGCAGACGCCTCCCCCTAAATTTTTTTTTTTGGGTTTTTTTAATATTAATAGAAAATAGGGTTTACATTATCAAATTTAATATGTTTGTACATTATGTAGTGTGGATTGATTATCAAAAAATTTGAAAGATAGGATACTCATCATAAAAAAATAACAGTACGATAGAGAAACAAAAACAAATACGAAAACAAACGTACGACAGATAAAAAAATACTAATGGGGTTGTTATGTACAGTGGATGGGTAAGATGATTTGGGCTGTGTAGCCGATCCTGGAGAAGAAGGACGAGATGTCAGGCGAGTACACCAGAGCTGCTTGTGTAGATGATGATCACTTGATACAGGCGTGACATTCTCAGTTGGGCATCCCCGACCATGATTAGGTTGATGAGTAGTTAGAGTATTAGTATCTTACTCTTATTACTGTATTCTCGTTTCTGTCGTACACTTACTATTCGTACTTGTATTTGTTTATATGTCGTACGTTTGTTTTTGTATTTGTTTTTGTTTCTCTGTCGTACTGTTATTTTTTTATGATGAGTATCCTATCTTTCAAATTTTTTGATAATCAATCCACACTACATAATGTACAAACATATTAAATTTGATAATGTAAACCCTATTTTCTATTAATATTAAAAAAAACCCAAAAATTTTTTTTTTAGGGGGAGGCGGGTCGGGCGTCTGTGGCGGACGTCTCCCCTCTATGGGGAGGCGGCTCCGGCAGACGCCTCCCTCCTATGGGGAGGCGGCTCCGGCAGACGCCTCCCCCTAAATTTTTTTTTTTAAAGTTTCTGAAGGGCAAAATGGTAATTTGTTGGGGCGATTTAAGTAATTTTGGGGCGACGAATAGTAGTTCCCAAAATGTTAGAGAAGTGAAAAAAATTGTCTCGTAATATGTGTATTTTCGTCTATTAATAAAACCGAAAGTACTCAAACAATACTCTAACAAAATATCCAAAAGTCATTTCATTTACCCATCCATGATATGTTGATTACCCGAAAGTAATGTACAAATTATCAAGTGAGATTTGAGCAACTAAAAAATGTGTCAAGAGAGAGAGAAAATGGTTGGAAGAGAAAGAGCAAGAAAGTGTCAAAGGAGACTGAAAATGTTGGAGAAATTGGAAGAAATTGTGGGGAGAGGGGAAAAGGTGTTGGAAGGAGAGAGAAAATACCGACAATGTACAAAAATATATATAATACACATTTTATACACCCAAAAGTACCCAATACAATACACTATGGACACACATTAACAGATACAAAATAAACTAATGTCGACATAGGGGCCCGTGGACGTGAGTCCTATGCGTGGACTAGCGTGTGGGCATCCCGAAACAGCTAGTAGGTAGTTTCTTATTTTCGAATCCAGTTAGACAAGGACCTGAATTTCAACATTATGGATTACATATAAGACTTTAAAACCTAATTAAACTATAAAATGCTTTAAGAAAATAATAGTGGTCAGAGATATATCATATTTAAGAGATTATTGAATTAATGCATCTTCATTTGGATTTTAAATTGTGTACTCTTGTTATTAGGAGTTCAAAAGACCCTATGGGTAGCTACATTATATATATATACGTATGTATATATATATGGTCAAACTCTAGTGAGCTTATGGTTCATCAAATTTCGTTTAAGCTCCCTACAATCTCACAATTGAATCTTATTTACAGTTTATCTCACTATTCATTAGCATAACTGTTTTTTTAATTTACCTTACAATTTGAAAAGAGTGATGGATATTGTGGGGGCTTAATTTAGAACAATTAAGCCCTGAACTCATTAGAGAATTCATGTGTATATAGATATATGTATCCGTAAGATCCAAACTAATATTTTCCAGTTATAATAGGCTTGGGTAGTTGAGTACTTGGATGTAGATATGAATTAATTGGAAGTTTAGTGAAGCAATTTTTTTTTTTGTTCCAATTTAAAAGAAGACCAGTCAATTGCTATATCGTTTTCTAATCAGAATAGCCTGGTATTTGGTACTGATCTCGGTGGGATCAGGTGAGATGATGAGTTTAGATGGACATGTACCTTGTAGGATGTTTTTAAAATATTAAAATAAAAACAAGAAATTTCCAGAATATAAACTATTTGAAAGTATTTATCAAAATATGAATATCTCACTCAAAATGTGACACTTGACGACTGTTAGGTTTGGATTTTCCTCTTAGAACTTAGAACTTGAAATGGAGTTCTAAAGGCTTAGAAATTTTCTACTCGCAAGGGGAATTAGGAGAGGAGATCGCATATTTAAAGTTGTTTAAGAAATCGGTAAGTCCACGTGTCACGTTCTAAATAGGACATTCATAAATACTTTCAAATAATTTATATTCCCAAAAGTTATTCTTTTTATTTTAATATTTTAAAAGAATGCTACGTTGAAAGCCAATGTTGAAGTGAAAGAGTACTTGCTTTTAGTTTCAGGTCAAACCTAGTTTTTACCTCATCCTATCTGTCCTCTTTTACCGATGAATAATTTCTTCAAATAAAGTCAAATTAGGGAACAATTTTTTTAAAGGAAAAGTAAAATTATTCACATCCTCAATTTAACCAAAATTATTATGGCATCTTCTACCACTAAAATTAGCATGGTACACAATGGTACGTCTTTTTTATATGTACCATATACACTCAACGCGGTTAATATTGACTATAAAAATTATAGTCTACCATTTTGCTGTGGGAAGTAAAATGATATATGAAAAATGCAATGGATATATAATTGATTATATGCATAGGAAATTAAGTTCAAAAATAATTTTCAAAAGTTAAATGTATTTAAGTTATACCAGATTAATAATTTGAGGAAACTGAAGCTACGAGTGACTTAAAACCATTGTGGCTATGGTACTTTGTTTTTTAATTACTTCTGATGAATTATTATTTTTATGAAACTTTGTGGTTTACATTAATCATGCATAAATGACTCATGGTAAAAATTTCAAACAAATTGGATTATAATACACCTTGATTTAACCATTTTAAAATTCAAAAAATGTTAGTTGTTCAAATTTGGACATTTTAGATCAACGGTAAAATTAACTTTGATTAACCTACAAATTTAGTATGTTTGATAGACATGAATGAATATGATTTTGTTTCACGATGCGGGCCACATCGGGAAGATGCGATACGCTTCTCCTACACAGCACGGCCGCATCCACATATATGGCCATATCTGGCCGCATTTCAGAACACACTAGTGCAGAATGCTCAATAGACGTCACCAAATAGACGTCGGATATAAAAACATCTGACGTCTATTGGTATAGACGTCGGATGTTTGGACATCCGACGTCTATAGGTTTGTATAAACGTCGGTTGTTTAGTATAACCGACGTCTATACCTCTTAAAAGAAGAAAATATTTTTTGTTTATTTTTTTGGATTTATTTCGTATAAGAATTTATGTGGATTATTTTGTATCAGAAATAACACATTTTTTTGGGATTTATTTCGTGTAAGAATTAACACATTTTTTTGGGATTTATTTTGTATAAGAAATAACGTAATTTTTTGGAATTTATTTTGTGTAATAATTTATTTTGTGTACAGAGCCCATATCCCACAATCTAAAATACCAAAAAAAAGTAACCAAAAAAACAACCCATGAACTGCCAACATTATTTGGTCCCTTAATTATTATTATTTTAAAAATTGGTCCCTGCAGCCACATGAAAACCAGAAAACGTGTACA
This sequence comes from Triglochin maritima, assembly GCA_963682175.1. Classification (NCBI taxonomy): domain Eukaryota; kingdom Viridiplantae; phylum Streptophyta; class Magnoliopsida; order Alismatales; family Juncaginaceae; genus Triglochin; species Triglochin maritima. The sequence continues at coordinate 7,353,152 of OY821775.1, forward strand.
CACCAATTCAGTTTACCCAAAGTTCCAGTCAATAAGAGAGGGAGAGGAATTAATAACAACTTGTGAATAATTGAAGTTTGTTTAATTTTCCAAGATCGACGAAGTAGTTGGCTTGAATTTTTATTTATATATACTTGGCAAGAAGTAGAGGTGATTTTGTTTTAGAATTTCGGTTTGTAGAGGTAAAGTTCAGTTTTTGATGATTGTAATTTTTTTCAACGTTGAAGTAAAATAAATTCATTCCGTTTTCTATTATAATATAATAAATGATTTTTCGATGTCATCACAAAATATTATAATTGTTAGAAGTCACAACTACACTATTATTTGTACATATGTAATTGAAAAACAACACAAAGTCTCAAATGTCATTTAATGTTTCGACATGTGCTTTGATGAATTCTTACCATGAAATTATCTTTTCCAACAAAAATATCATTGACGGAATAAAAAAAAGTTAAATTTTATTTATAAATTTCATAAATTTACCTTGTATAATCTCATAATTGTTTTAAAAAACTCACGTTTTTTTCCATTCTCTCTCCACTCTTTCACCGTCTCTCCACTCTCAAATGTATCCTCTCTACTTCTTTATCTCTTTCCTATCCCTCTTTTCTCCCTTTCTTCAACCCATCTACTCTGACAAAGCCCGCAAATCATCGCATTCCACGTACCCAAATCTCTCTCAGTTCGATGGCTTCGGGGAAAACCAAGTTCTAGACGAGACAAGAGAGGGGGATCTTCCAAGTGAAGATAGTTTTGTTAGGGATATGGTGGAAGGTGAGGAGGGCGGCGTGGGGTTGGTCGAGGCGGGGGTAGAGAGGGAGGAGTCTTGTGGGGAAGAAAGGGTCGCTGGAGAAGTGGCCGGAGACGAGGATGGCGGCGTGGAGTGGACGGAGGAGATGGAGATGGGGTTTGGCGGAGATGGAATATAAAAGGTGGTGGAATTTCATGAACAGAAGAAGAGGCGGGAGTGGTGGGTTTTTGGTTTGGTCGGAAAGAGAAGCATGTTGTGTGGCTCTTTTGAATGAGATTCAGAGAGAGAGATATATTCAAGAGAGAGAAACATGGATGAGAGATAGATCAGCGAGAGAGGTTGTGTAACTTGTGTTTGAGAGGAGAGAGAGTAAAGGAGTGGAGACGAGGGAGGAAGTTGAGAGAGAAAAGAGAGAGAAAACGAAGGGAGATTAGAAGTTTGAAGGTAAAAAAAAGATTATACAACTGTGAATCTATAAATTTTATAATTAAAAAAAATTATTTTTATTTTTGTCAATGACATTATCACCCGAAAAGATAACATTATCGTTGGAATCCATAAAAAAGAGTTATATGTCCAAAATTTAATGACACATTATATTTATTTTTCGATGACTTCAAGACAAATAGTGATGAAGTTATAACTGCTAAACATCGCCCCAAAATTACTTAAATCGCCCCTTGAAATTACCAAATTGCCCTTCCTCCTATTTTTGCTTATATATCTCACAATTTCACTCTTTTTTCAAAACTTTCTCTTCCTATACCTACTACACAAGATTACGAATATCTCGGAGGCCAGGGAAGCAGCCAGCAGTTCCCCCGGTGTACCCGTATGAGGTAACATTACGTTATTTATTTGTTTTTAAAAAAAAGAAAAAAAGGCGTCGGCGTCCGAGGGAGACGCCCCCCGCATGGGGCGGGCGTCCGAGGAAGCCGCTCCCCCTATGGGGGGAGCGGCTTCCGAGGACGCCCGACCCATGCGGGGGGCGTCTCCCTCGGACGCCGACCCGAAGCGGGAGACGTCTGCGGAAGACGTCTCCCCGATGGGGGAGACGTCTTCCGAAGACGTCTCCCCGTAGGAGGAGGAGTCTGCGACAGACGCCTCCACCTTGCGGGAGGCGTCTGTCGCAGACGCCTCCTCCTTTTTTGTTGTTTTAATTAATAAATATCATAATTACTTTAATAAATAGTGATAAATCAAAAAAATTAATTTAACAAATTCTTATTAAGTTTAACATTTGTGATATTTAGTTTTAACAAATTTTGATTTAGTTTAACAATTGTTTTAATTTAGTTTAACAAATTTTGATTTAGTTTAACAATTTTGATAATTAAGTTTAACAAATTTTGATTTAGTTTAACAATTTTGATAAATATGATAATTTAGTTTAACAAATTTAACAAATTTGTATTTAAAATTTCAATAAATAGTCATCGGGTCACAGTGGAGGGAGAGGCAAGTCGATACCATTACACGCCTTCCGTTCTTTAGAGGATGATTCAGCACCGCGTCATCCACGTAGACGGGGGATATCTGCTTCGGTCAGGAGGGAGAGGAAGGCATTACGTCGTCGTGAGGAGGAGGATGATTCCTTCGATGATGAGCATGTGGATAGTTTCGACGACGAGAGCGACGATGATGGCCCGTATGATGTGCGGCCGGAGGTGGAGAGGCAGGGGGATTATAGCGGAGGACGTGGTCGAGCGGGTACTTCTACTTCCGCCGGATGGATGGTGCGGAAGGGTAGGGGTGGGAGGTTTACGGCCGGGGATTCGAGCTCGTGCACTGTTGATCCCCGCGCTCAGAAGAAGAAGAGGGTCCAGGACGATTCTTGGATCGTGAGCAGTATGACGCCTGGTGGTCCTTTAGATGGGAGCGTCATTCCTAGTTTCTGGGGTCACATTGCTAGACGGATCTGGGACGGAGAGGATCGGAAGGTTCTGAAGTGCCAGAATCGGCACAGAGCCTGTACAGCACTACAGGGTTGGCGGTCTACACTGAGTGCTGATATCAGAGAGGAGATTAGTGCCACGCATTTGGGGCACTTACCGTACAGCATGTTCCCTTATCTCGACATGCCTTTGATTTCGGCGTTTGTGGAGCGGTGGCAGCCTGACACCAACACTTTCCACATGCCTTTCGGAGAGATGACGATCATGCTTCACGATGTTTTCCAGATCCTGCGACTTCCTGTGGATGGTCGTCTGGTTAGTGCTCAGGGGTCGACGTCTGAGCTGAGGTGTTATGTGGCAGAGTTGCTTGGTGTCACACCTGATGGTCTGGCGAGAGATACAGCTTTATGGAGTGGTGGTGGTGTCGGCATCGACTCCCTTGAGGACCTATGCAGACGGGCACGACCTCCGCGGGCCGATGATACACAGTTGACGGCGTACCTATTCTTGATGCTCGGAGCCGTCTTGTTTGTCGACAAGAGTGGTTGTCGGATCAGACCACGCGATCTACTGGAGGCTAGGGACCCGGAGACCGTTCGTGAGTACTCGTGGGGGTCAGCGACGTTGGCATACCTGTACCGGCAGCTTGGGATAGCTAGCCGTGCGGATTGTTCTGGGATTGCAGGTTGTCAAACGCTGCTGCAGGCGTGGATATACGAGTACTTTCCTGCATTCCGCCCGCATCGTGAGCGGAAGATTATCGACGAGGGTCATCCACGTTCGGGTATGTGGGTTGTCCGGAGCGAGGACAAGAGCGATGGACGATTGCGTTCCATCCGCGCACGGCTAGATCAGATGACTGCATCAGAGGTATCAAACTTTACACCATTTATTTAATTTTAAGATGTATTATTATTAATGTGTTAAACTTTAGGTGGAGTGGTTACCCTATGGTCCTGACCCAGCAGCGGATGTCCCGAGGACTTTATTGATGGGTCTTATTCGTTATCGGGATATCATAGAGCCTTATATGCCCGATCGGGTCTTGCGTCAGTTAGGATATGTTCAGGTGATCCCGGTTGACATTCCGACACCAGAGCATGCGGTGCGGTCTGCGACAGCAGCGACGTACGACGTCAGGTTCCCCGCTTCTACGGCGGAATCGACTTGGCGGACATTTCCGAGATCATGCCGATTGTTCCTTGGCGACTTCAGACGTAGTCGCGACCCCTCCGAGTGTGATGCACGTTATCTTGATTGGTTCGGTAGTTACTCACATCCTATCATCGTCCGTGGTGCCTCCCGGAGAGCAGATCGACCACCAGATAGGACGTGTGGCGATCTGGTAATTTTTTCATTTTATCTAAATTTATTTGTACCGTATAATTTGTTAATGTACGCTAATGTTAATGTTATGTGCAGTGGATGGGTAAGATGATACGGGCTGTAGACCCAATCTTGCAGATGAGGGATGAGCTGCCAGACGATGCCAGAGCTGCATGCGGAGATGTGGATCAGATCATACAGTCATGGCATACTCAGTTAGGCATCTCCGACCATGATTCGGATGATGAGTAGGCTGATCTGTTGTACCGTACTCTTAGTATTTGCATTTATATTTGTTTATCTGTTGTACGCTTAGTATTTGTGTTTGCTTATCTGTGGTACGCTTAGTATTTGCATTTATATTTGTTTATCTGTTGTACGCTTATTATTTATTATTTGTGTTTGTGTTTGCGAACATGTCGTACGCTTATTGTTTGTATTTGTGTTTTGCTTATCTGTTGTACCCTTATTATTTGTATTTGTGTTTGATAACCTTTCGTACTATTATATATAATGCAAATAAAGCAAACATATCAAAACATATTACATAATAAAGCAACACTATATAATGTACAAACATATCAAAACATATTACATAATTATACAAACATATCAAAACATATTACATAATTGTTGCCAATATGCTATCCTATGTTGGTACTCCAGCTCCCATCCAATAACACTCTCATCTCGTATTTGATACCACAGAGTCGCTATAGGAGGTACGGGGAATCCCTCATTCAATTCCAAACGAATGTAATGAGCGTAACTCCCTAAATGAGCAATAATCAACTCTCTGCACGGTCTCGTCACGGTAGGCGGACTCTCCCAAGGTAGAACTGTAAGACATGGGTACAACGAACCATCATTTCCGAGAGAGAAGAACATAACTGCACACTTGTAAAAATTTGCAATGGGAAACAAGTCCGTCCACGTCTCCATATAGTGATTCTCGCCACAAGGTCCCCCGCCCCAATTAATCCGGTGACGAGCCTCCGCCACACCGTCGTAGTATACGTGCTCATAAAAAGATGGGTTCGCAGCTATCTCATTTGAAATCGAACGACGGGCGAGTTGCCAATTGTCTTCACCACCGTGGAAAACATCGGCGACACATCGAAATCCACAGTTTCCATCAGCACGTACATCATTCCACTGGTGTAGGAATGGCATAATGATTCCTGGAATTCTATCTCCATATGGGAAGTCGTCTACGTCAGCCCGCCCAGTCACTACAATATGAACAAAAAATACAGTTAGATATAATAACAAAAGATACATATTTACTGAAATAAATAACAAAATTATAATAATAATAAATGTAAGGATGGTATACCTGATCCTCCTCTCACTGACGAAGAACCAGAAGATCGACCACGACCTTTGCTTCCACTACCGGAAGAACGACCACGACCTCTACTCCCACTACCTGAAGATCGACCACTACCTCGCTCTGCATACTCAAACGCACTAGGGTCCCGTCGTGTCGACTTTCCCCTTGGTCGACCTCGTAGCTTTGTTTTTACTGCAGGCTCTTTCAAATTCGAATGTTCGGGGTGTAGCTGCTCGAATAAAACCCGAGAGGCAGATCGAATTACGGTAGGGTCACTTCCTGCAATCTCATCAACCAGACTGCGAAAATGTTCGGCGTCTTGAGCTGCCTGAGACACAAACTCTGCGTTCCCGGCTCCTTCCCCAATGACAAGTGTCCTCCAGAACGAATGAATCTGCTCTAAGTAAATTCCGTTTTCTGATTCAAGACATCCACGGATGGTACATGCGCAAGGTATCCCATGAGAAGTCAGAAAAGCGCACTCGCAACGATATTCAACTTCATCATCTAACTGTTGCATTCTCTTCACCTCCTGACTCAGCAACTGCAAACAGTGATGCGAAACTCTACCATTTATGTGACGATATAGAGCATGTCCGAAATTAGTCAAATTTCGCCGTCTCGAGTCTTCAAGAAAGTTTCGAATATTCGTCAGCTGCATTTCAGTAGCCGCGTTGACGCGCTCGAAAAGAGTGTCCAGAGCTGCAGTCGATGTAGAAATCCACTCTTTTAGAGCCGAATGAGCACTTTCGACCCTACAATTCGTGGTGTTCCCAAAATGAAGGACTTTGTTCGTCCAATTCAGCACAAACTTTTCTTTATGCACCAACCACGTGGTGTCCAGATACTCCGTGATAGCCGGCCACGATCTATACAAATCTTTCAGAGCATACACAGCTCTATCATACTCGGCTTCTGAAGTAGAAAGCATGATCTTCCTCCATCTTCCACGCCTCAAAGTCTCTGCCATCTCCTTATTCTTGCCGAATACGTGGTATGCGTAATTCAATACGTCTTTGTTGATGTGCCATGTGCAGAGTAAATGAGCAGAGTCAGGAAAAACCTCTCTCACTGGTCGCATAAGGCCTAACTCCCGGTCTGTTATTATTGCAGTCGGGCTGACAGTCCCCAATAACAGATCTCTCAACTTCTCCATCACCCACAAATAACTGGAGTAAGATTCATCCATCAAAATCGCATATCCAATAAGGAAATTCATGTTTGCTGGTGTGACCCCAATCATTTCGAACAAAGGCATCTTATACTTGTTCGTCTTGTAAGTCGAATCCATGCAGATAACGAAAGGATATGTCCGCAACAACTGGACTGACGTCGGATGTGCCAAAAAAACGTGAGTTACGACATCAGTTTCTGGATCCGCCATAATCCAATGTAAGTACTCACACTGCACTGCTTGGTAGAGAAACTGCTGGACGGGATTCCGATCTTCAGATTTTGTCCTCCTCATGTAATCTCTGAAATTATAAATATGCCTTTGATTTGGATTGTCCTCCGGGAATTTTTCTTTTACTGCCTTCAAGATGTTCCGTGGTTTTGCTTGCGCCTCTGTCATATCACGAACAATCTTCTTCGCCCCAGAACTTAGACCACTAATTTGACGATGACCCTCTGGATAAACTGCCAGTCTGTGGTTGTGATGTCCGTGAGCACTATTATAAACCACAACCCATCCATCACGATCTCGTCGCTCCACCACTTTTATTAAGAAACGGCAACCGCAACCCTTTCTTTTGGTGTTTCTTCGAAGTGCAGTATCCATATCCCGAGACTCCATTTGATTTCGCCGGTCGCATCTCAAATAACAATCCATCCGACTATCTGATCTTGTTTTGTACGACGACACGACCAAAAAAAACCCAGCTCCGATAGCTACTTGTTTGGCCCATTTACATGCTTCATCGATTGTTTCAAAGATTTGTGTAGTTTGAAATAACTCACTGTAATCCACTCCATCACCACCGAAATCTGGAACCTACAAAAATATATTCAAAATTAAAAAAATAAAAAAATAAATTCGAAATTAAAAAAATTAAAAAATAAACTCGAAATTAAAAAAACAAAATCAAAAAAAAAAAAAAAAGGCGTCTGTGTTAGACGCCTGCCCCATGGATGGGGCGTCTGTGTTAAACGCCTTCCCCAACGGTAAGGCGTCTGCGTAGGACGCTTGACCGAAGGGAAGGGCGTCTACTACAGACGCCTTACCCATGGGGAGGACGTCTACATAAGACGCCTCTCCCATTGTGTAGGCGTCTGCGTTAGACGCCTCGGCCATGGGGAGGGCGTCCTACGCAGACGCCCTCACCATGGGGGAGGCGTCTAATGCAGACGCTCGGCCCAAAAATTTCCCCGCGCCAGGCTTACCTCACCCGATGCATCACCCTCGCCAGACATTTTCGTGGTGTTTTTACTGATAAATTATGAATATACAAGACCATAGGCCTTATTTATAGACACGGGACGATTTGGGTATTAAATATATTGTTAAGGGCAATTTGGTAATTTCAAGGGGCGATTTAAGTAGTTTTGGGGCGACGTTTAGTAGTTCCCTTATACAACGTTGAATCTATAAATTTTATAATTAAAAAAAATTATTTTTATTTTTGTCAATGACATTATCACCCGAAAAGATAACATTATCGTTGGAATCCATAAAAAAGAGTTATATGTCCAAAATTTAATGACACATTATATTTATTTTTCGATGACTTCAAGACAAATAGTGATGAAGTTATAACTTCTAAAAATTATAATATTTTATAATGATGTCTAGGCAAAAAAATCCTATAATAAAATGACTTTTCTTGGGGAGTTGGTGGAGTACGGAGATTTCTTCCAAATATTATTTTAGAAGTGATTTAATATATATATATATATTAGTTTTTCATTTAATCACTGCAGAGTCGTCTGAGAAGTCTACCTCGACACATCCTTATCTTTATTATGCAAATTTATCATATCTTGTGACCGTGAGAGAGAGAGAGAGAATATTTTTTTTGGTAAAAATATAGAATTAAGCAGCATGCATAGAATATCATGGTTCAAAATGTAGATTACTTGCATGTACTTCAGGGATTTTTTTAAACTGGCCGGTGATTTAAATGGCAGGTGATTGTAGACTTGCAATATTGCTTGATGGCCATTTGGAAGTCTTCTTCCATTCTTTGGGTAGAATTCAATGATTCATCAAAACAACAGCTTGGTTTTTTATACCACATGTTTGCTAGATTAATACGTAGAAAATAGTCACATCCAGTCTCTTAAAACAAATGTTTGTACAGGTAAGAGTAGTCATATACGACGTAATCCTTTTGATCATCATTGTAATGATCCAAGTAAGATAGAGATATCCTGATTATCCTCCTTGTCATCATTGTAATAAGTAAGATGGAAGGGGTCAATTAACATGCATATGGTAATGAACTAATTATTATTTTATATGCGTTAGTTAGATTCTAGCTAGCAACCAACAACCGGACGTTCACGTTAACGCTCCTTAGAAATCTTAAATTATCAAAATATCTCTATTAAAAATTCTCTACAATACAATCAACATCTTTTAGGAACAAAGTTTAAAGTTTACACAAAGAATTTATCTTTTCCCATATTCTCTAATTTCATGATTACTAAAACAAAAACATAAAAAGAAATGATTGCTAGAGGTAGCCTTTTAAGTTTGGAAATATCCAAGCATATTATTTATTTTGCTTATAAAAAAATCCTAAGCATATTTTTCATTAATAAAAAGCAGAAACAAAATACTTAAATTGCATACATGGTACTTTGATATCATTTAGGTATGGATATTTATAGATATATATTTGATATTAAAAAGTGCTAATATGGATATGCCTTGTTCGTTGTTTGCCTGTTTTACTAATTACTATCATGAATATTTTTGCTCTACTGCAATGTTCAATTGTGCTAAACTGAGCACACTAAATGATTAATTGATCAACAATTTAACTAAACTCCCATGAAGTGGATGCGTGTAGGTATGTGTGTGAGAGTGATTCTTAATTACATGAGGCACAATTGTGTTAAGTATGTCAAATCAACTAGAAACTGGTATGTAGTCTAATTAACATTAACTATATTTATATGAATACATGACTAATATAGTTAAATATGAAGTTAACATGCACTTTGAATTCTCAAGAATGAACTAAATACCTAGTGTGGACATTAAAACATTAATTAATCATCCATACAACTCAATAAATTCATGCATTCTCTATTAATCAAACATCTATACACAACAAGTCATTTACCAAAGCATGGTGATCCATTATAGGTAGGGGTGAGCTTCGATCGCAAACTGGATCGAGAACCGAATTTTCTGTATCTGGCGGACCAAAGACCAGACCGAATAAATTCGGGTCGGTTCGGTCCAAAAATTGAATTTTACTCATGAAACCTTGGTTCGGTTCGGTCTGGGACCGGATCGAGACCCAAATTTTCGGTATCCCCCATACCGGAGATCGGACCGAAAAATGCGGTCAGGTTCGATCCGAAAATTCGGTCCGACCAGAATTTTGTTCTTCCCTAATTACAGACAACATGATTAACTCTAAATCTAGCATGAAAGAAGTACTCAATAAGGTCATTTTCTCATCTAATACAAGTTAGAGCAAGTTAAATGCGTAGATCTTATCAGGCATATGAGATGACACAAGATAAGAGGACTCATCATTAACACTTCACCTAATCTACATCACTTCCACCCCATATAGGATGAGTCTACTCACTAATCCTCACTACAAACATGAAAATGAAGAGATTAAAACTAAACATGACATAAAACTCCAATGAGAAAACTAACCAACAAAATCAGAAACTAATTTGATAGAAATAAAGTCAATGACAATAGAAACTTGATTTAACCTTAGATTAAAGAAAATGTGAGATTACAACCTTCATCTACTTGCAGCCAAATTGGGTAAAACATAACCTACTCTAATAGTGGAAGTGGAGAAGAAGAGGAAAGATAGGAGAACATTGCTATTTACATAAGAAAGAGATGTGTAGATGAATCTGAGAGTAATTTGACGGATGTAATCGATTTCTCTATGGTCTGGTGCATCCAATTAAGCAAGTTCAAGCCACGAGAGAAATTAGGGCGAGTTTGAACCAAATTGATCCGCCGGTGGCGGATTGTTTGTGTTTGTGATTTGTGTCCGATCGAGGGGCCCAATTTTCTTCAACAACTTAAGTTATCAATTTCACACGTGTGGTGCACTCCAGGTCCGTTGGTCTTAATTCCCTAAATACTTCTCAAGAGTCAAGATCATGATAATGAGAGATTTTTGCACCAAAAATATTTTACTTATGCTCAGGTCCTTTTGGGTCTCATCTGGGTCATTCCTAAGTTGCAGATGGATCATTGAGCATAACAAATAGATCCAAGATGCTTCAATAAGGTCATTTCTTCTTGCATTTAAGTCATTTTCTCTTCATTTCTCTTCTTTATTACCTAAAACCTAAAATACATCAAACAAACACTCTAGTAGCACAAAATTGTGGTAAAATAAATGATATATAACATGAATGCAATGTATGATATGCTACTAATCACTGACAATTCAGGTCATGACACGAAATTCGAACCCGAACCCGAACCCGACACTAATTTTTTGGGTTCGGGTTGACTCATTTCAGGTTTGTGTCAAATTCGGGTCGACAAGAATGACACGAAATGTAATTCAGGCCGGGTTCGGGTTGAGTATTTCGTGTAATTCGGATCGACACGAATAACCTGAATTTATGATGAATGGTTTTTTGAAGTTTATGAAATTTATTTGTGTTGTACAATTGTGATGGAGTTGTGAATTGTGATGCATATTTTTTGGATTTTGGATAAAGTGTATGAATGTTATGAAGATTATCATTATGGATGTATGATTAATTTTGTAAACAAATTTGTGATGTTGAATGTTAAGTATTGATGCAGGGTTATAATGAATTTTGTGTCTGTTTGTGTTTTATCATGTGTGTTTGAGTTAATCAAGTTAATTTATGTCAAACGGATCAATTCGAGTTATTCGGGTTAATTCAAAATGAAATCGTGTCAACGTAGGTCGTGTTCAGGTTTAATATTAGATTTTTGTGTAAATGTTCAAGTTTGGGTTGAGAAAAAATAATTTGTGTCAATTCTTGTTCGTGTCACGACACGAAACACGAATTTACCGGCCCTACTATATATGTGTTTTCCTATTTTCTGTGATTTTTCCGAATTTTTGAATATTTTCAAACTACTATATAGGTAGTGCATGTCGCACACCAGCACTTTGCTAAAGTCTAAGCATTGCTCTACTGGGTCCTTTTTTATAACTGTCATTAACCTGAAGTAATATGACAATTACGGAAGGGAAGATTGACTCTATTTATCTTGCAGGGACTTTTATCTTTTTAATTTTTAGGGGCATATTTTCTTTTTGAAAGGTTTATTTGCTCTAAGCTGTTTCATCTTAACTTCCCCCCATGAAGCGCATCCTCGGGGCCAACGTACACTGACCAATTAACTAGGATTGTGGCGGATCTCTGAGCATCTTTAACGGGGGATTGTTATTCCAGTGGACCACATGCATTTAAATCAATTATATTATGGGGAGCGCCCTAGCTACAATTGCCGGTGGTTTTAGGTCATGAAACATGAGGTTTAAGTAAATCAGTGTGCAAATAAATAAATTCGGTCCAACATCACTGTGCACATATAAATGGAGTTGGTATGCGGGTATGTGTCCCTATCATTTTCATGATTCACCAACAAATTGTAGAAAATAAGGTGGGAAATTATTGGGGCGAATCAGATGTGTACGTGTGGTAGTTAAAATGGAGCTTTATCTTCTCGCAGTTTAATACTAGAATCTAGTCTGGTTTATAATTAGTCCAGCGACGGTGACGTTGTATAAGCTGTTGTATGATATACTTCTAGCATAAGTTTGAATTGCTGCCCAACTAATATAATTTTTTTGTAATTATCTTAGCACCATTGATTAATTGGAAGATTATTCGTTTGATTTTTGAAGTGTCGAAGTAGGCAGATCATAATTAACAATGTTGATGACATTGACTATGAACAAATCATAGGAGAGTCTTACATTCAATACATATATTACTTCACATTGATCCTAGATTTTCAAATGAATAACGTAGGTATGAGATGGGAGATTACGATCCAACGAATCATGCAACACGACGTTTACTTGGACGAAATCAAGGTTTCTTTTAAACCCAACTAGAACCCATCTAAATTAAGGTTATGTCTGACTTTGCATTTACCAAAACCATAAATCACATCCCAATTACGGTGGATCACATTAATACGAGATTTAGCTATGGTTGAATAGAAAACATTTTCTACAAAAACAAATCGAGAATCGTTTGACTAAGAGATTCTTCGTAGGTCTTATGCCGCCTTAAAAGGTTAAAAAACTTAAAATCCAATATAAATTGGCTGGGACATAATCACATTTGACACTAAATGATAATATTCCTATTCTAGGCTTCTAACTATGTGTTTAGTTATATATAAAAAGGTATGTTCCACGTGAATGTATTCCGATATACAGTAATTAAATTATGTGGGTTACGTTCAAACTAATATTTAAACGCGAGCGTCAGAAGAAAAAAAAGTTATCAGATCTGAAGGACTAGCTACGGTTTGGAATGCGCATTTAACAGCTGATAGCGTAGCAAGCCTAATAATATTATTGTTACTGTTGGCACCGTTTTGCACGTGGAGTCTTGATTCCAGGAAAAAACCCAACATGTTGTTAATAACTTTGGTGTTGACTTCTAGTTAATTAAGCCCCGGAAAAGAATTTCAAACACATTTAGAGGGATTTTTCCCTTCTAAATGTGCGGAGCTAGCCATGCATTATTCATACTGGTTATAGAATTAAGAGTAATCCAATTATTCAGTGATCAAGTTAACTCAGTTGGTAAATTTTACTTTTAGTTTAGTCTGGACTAGATATTGAATCTCAACATCTGAATTACGTGGGAACTTAAATAAAAATACAAAACATTTTCCAACAAAAGAAAATGAAACAAATGAAATGAGTAAATCCCATGCATGAATCCGATAATTAAATCCAAAGACTACGTTTCCACAAGCTAGATGGTGTCCCAAGTTATTGTAGCTAAGGTAGCTTATATCGAACCTAGAAGAGCTTTGTAGTCACACGCATATATGCCCTCAATTACCTACTCATTTATCTACTTGCATAATTCTGACAAAGAGCTTCTCCCCACTCCAACTACAACGTGAAAATCAAGGTTTGAATCTTAATATCGTATGAGTAAACTGCAAATTATACTTTGGTTCTCCTTTTTTAATGCTTAGTTTTAGAGAACAACTTTAGCATGCTTTAGTCAACGTTACTAGTTCAATATATCAATTCATGGTCTTCTTTTGGAACTAGATAAAATAGGGCGTTATTTAAAGATCATCAATGACTCACAGAGCAGTGATTGACCTGCATGCACATATAGTTAAAGAGTACTAAGGCTTTTAATGTCTTTTGTATTTTGTATAACATACACCAGTAGTAATGTATTTTAATAGATCCCTTCTAAAGTTAAATTAGTGTTGAACATTTGTGGGTAGTGAACCAATATAATAAGTACATCATGTGCAAAAGGTCATAACACTAGTGCAGAACATGCTTTATTCGTCGCCCAATAGACGTCGGTTATTATAATAACCAACGTCTTGTAGGGAGAAGACAGAATAGACATCGGTCGTTACCAAGGCTGACGTCTATGTGGTACTATAGACGTCGGCTAGTTCAATACCGAGTTTATCCGACGTCTATAGAGTATAGACGTCGACCCATAGACGTCGGTTTTTGGAATACCTTGTGCATCCGACGTCTATAGGGTATAGACGTCGGATGTTATAGACAACTGACGTCTATACCTCATGCATATAGACGTTGATGTATAGACGTCGATTGTCTATAACATCCGACGTCTATAGGTCTTAAAGAAATCGAACAGACACGTTTCTGTCATTCAACTCAAACGAAAACTCACCCAAACCCTAGCCGTCCCACGACCGAACTCTCCTCCGCGATCGATCTCCGACCGATCTGCATTGTCTCCGGCATCACAGCGACGTCCCTTGTGCTCAGGACCCTTCTCCGTCCCTCTACACCATCTCTGTAGCCTCCGCGACCACCCTCACCGCACCCTCCTCCGCGGCCACCCTCACCGCAGCCACGACCTCCTCCTCCTCCGGTTCGTGCTCATACTTTTTGTGTAGTTGTGGATTGAGTTTTTTTATTTAGTTTTTTGATTTGGTGTAGTTGTGGGTGTAGTTGTTGGTGCGACAATCGGTACCGCACCTCCTCTGCGACGTCAGCAACATCTTTCCCCTCCTCCTCTGGTTCGTGTTTCACCACCTGTAAAAATTAACTTCAAGTGAAGCCAAAAGGAAATCTGCTAGCCTTGTCTTGTATCTTGTTTGATTAGGTTCTCATATTTGATATGTTTACATTGTGGTGTTTGGATTTGGATTTTAGATTGTGGTGTTTGGATTTGGATTGTTTAGTTGGTTGTGGAGCGATTGATATGTTTTAATTAACTGCAAGTGCACAGCCGCGTTGAAGCGGTGGTAAATACGGGTCGATCCACAGGGAGGTGTGTCGACTTTAGTTTGTTCGAAGGCGAGTGAGAAAGAAATGAGAGAAAATGAGTTATGATCTACACTACAATGTGAAAGGAAATGGAAAATAAACAATAAACCTAAACCCCAAAGGGGGTAGAGAAAGAATGTAAATACAAATATATGTGTATGTGTGTGTTCAATTGTGTTCATCGCAACATGTAGTGTATGAAAATCATAAAACTAAATCCAACTTTGCCTCCACATGAAATAAGATAAGATCATATCATTAAAAAATACAAGACAATAATTGGAATGAAGCTAAATGAACTCAAGTATAAAGACCAAACCCCACTATGCCTCTGCATTAAATAAGATTTACCCAATCATTAAAACATACAAGACATTAATTCCATTATTATCCTCAGCTCATCATTCCCCATAAAATAGGCTCATTAGTCTAAGCATAAGCTAACATTCATTCAAGAGCATTAACATATCAAAGACAAGAGTGAAATCTCATTAGTTTTTTATGGAAATCATATAAGGCTCAAGGGATTAAGATAACACACACCTAATACACCACACATATCACACATTTCTCCACCCATCAAATGGGGATGAAACTACTCACTTATCATTACACTACAACCTACACTAAAATGAAACATTCTATTGAAATGAAACTAAACTAAGCAAGCAAGAAATATTAAATAAACTAAAAGGACATAAAACAAAAGAAGCATGCAAGCATATGAAAGGAAATTAAACTAAGAAAGAAACAACATACTAAAGGAAAACATCTATTATTACTCACTCAATTACAAGTAGCCTCTCTTCACCAGGGTTTTTGCTTCAAGGCTTTAACTCCTAGTAGAGAGGATGATGTACAAGAGAGGAGGGATAGTTCTATTTATAGCCATAGAAAAAGGTAATCCGGGACAATCCCCCGGTATGAGACTAAACAAATACCAAAAATAGACTAAACACACTCTAATACATGCCCCACATAAATCTTAGCGGATCCGGACCAAAAGAATCCGCCAATTAGCGGTATACGGTGTTCGGATCGCTCTGGATTTTCTTCTGGGCTTTTCTGGATGTATTTGTTGGTCTTTGATGCATCTAATTCGCTTGTTGGAGCTCCGACCCGAATAGAATTGCCAAAATACCCCCCAGATGGTGTGGAGTATTCTTGTTTGCTCATTGGTCCTTCTATCTTGCATTCAGGTCCTTCGATCTTGCATCTTAGTCCTCGAGTCTCTCAACTCGGTCTTTTTTCCTCATTTTAGGTCCTTTTAGAGTCTCTCCTTCTCAAACCTATTTATTCCTGAAAACTAAACATTAAACTCGTTACATAACATTGTTTGGGTGAAAGATAATGGATATAAGACACAAAGATATGCATGAAATGATGTCAATCATGGAGATTGTGAATTTTGGATTTGTTTGGTTGACGAGAATTGAGTGTGAGTGTGATTGTGTGAATGTTTAATTCATTTTTTTTATATATGTTATTGCTATACGTTATGATGATGGATGTGACCTTTATTAATGAGATGTCATTTGATTTCACTTGTTCATTGGATTGATTTGTTTTGGATTGCGTTGAGTTGGGTTGGTTGCATGATTTAAATGAGTATATATGAGTTGTAGGGGTGTAAACGGGGCGGGTAATACCCGTATACCCGGTCACCCGCCCCGGGCGGGTACGGGTATGGGTACAAAAATACATACCCGTTTAAAAATTCAAACCCGTATACCCGTACCCGTTTACCCGCTTAATAAACGGGTCGGGTACGGGTATACGCATTACCCATACCCGTTTACCCGTATACCCGTTAAGATATATTATATTATATATATAATATTTTTTTAATATTTTATATGTTATATATTATATATTTTTTATATATAATATATATTTTATATAATATATATTATATTTTTATATATTATATATTATACCCACTACACCCGTTTACCCACCCCGTACCCGCTAACTTAACGGGTACGGGTCGGGTACGGGTATATATGTTTTTTGCCGGGTATATACCCGTACCCGCTAATTTAGCCGGGTACGGGTACGGGTAGGGGCATACCCGACCCGTACCCGACCCGTTTACACCCCTAATGAGTTGGGTTGGTTTGGTTTGCTATCTTAGGTCTTGAGTTGGGTTGATTGGATGATTTAAGTAACTATAGAGAGTTGTTTGGGATGCATTATTAAGTAAATTTGAATGTAAATAAACTAACGTTCTTCATGGATCTCATTCATGTGTATTTCAACGTGAGTAGATTTATAATGTGAATGTGATGTAGTGGAGAAATACATGATGTGAATGTGAGTAGATATACATTTTTCTTGTTAATTCCAGGATTTGAAGAATTTTACATATAAAATTTTAAAAGGAGATTCTGCCAAAATTTTCAATAAAATTTTATTTTTAAGTGTTATTAATAATATGATATTTTGGGTTTAAAATATTTTTCTGTCAATCCAAGTAATTATTTTTAATACTTGCGTTTAATATTTAAAATATTTATTGCCTTGCTTTTTTGAATTTTCAATATTATGATAATAACTCATTGCCCCCCTTAAGTAACTTGACATTTAATAACCCAAAGCAAAAGATTAGATAATATTTGCTAAGTCATTCATCATATAAGATTTGCATTCATCGTATTTATTATTTATTTACGATTTCTGTCGTAGTTTGCTGGCGTAAGGTACGTATTATCTTTCACTCATCATTCCTTAGAAAACACGCATTAGTTAGTAGAACTTGCATTGTAACAAGAGTGAGATGAGTGTTTGTTTGGTGTGTTGTTTGTTAAATTAAGGTATGAAAAACACTTAGAGGGCAGTCACCTATAGGAGACGAGGTGGGGGATTTCATCACATTTTTTATCCCAAAAACCACTTAATAAAAGAGCCTTAATAAAATCAATTAGACATTAACCCCTAGGATTTTCGGACGCATTAAGGAAAGGAAACCGTTTAAGACCGTTATGGCCTGAATGTCGTTGCCCATCTAGTCTCCCTGAGATTTTAGGAACCTCCGCGTTCTTGATTTCCTACAGATTAGTGGTCCTCGATGTTTAAGACCGTTTCGGCCTGAACGTCGTTGCCCATCTAATCTCCTTGAGATATTAGGGACCTCCGAGTTCTTGATTTCCTACAGACTAGTGGTCCTCGGTTGGACCTCGAAGTTAGACGTCGTTTATTACTAAGGACCTATAGTGGACTTTATGTTATATCCTAACCTTGCTTACTGTTCTTAATTGTGTTTAGGGGAGAATTAGTGATGGTTTGAGATGGATGGCTGAGATCGAGTGGGAGATTTGTATATAAAGGTTGGTTTTACTCTCTCTCTCTCTCACGACCTCCTCTCTCTCATTCACTCTCTCTCCCTCTAAACTCGTCTCTCTCTCGACAGTGGAAGAGCCGGCGTCGTGCGTGGAGTTGGAGTCGCCGAAGGAGCTCGGGTTGCTGCCGAGTTGAGTTGATCGGAAGTTCGTCGGAGTTAGAGCCTTTTCGTGGAGGAGCTCGCCGTTGTTTCTTCAAAGGCTTCTTCAAGCCTTAAGGTATGTCAAACTTGCTTTCAAGCTCACCTATTGTTAGTGTGGGAGTGGGAGCGGTCGACGGTAGGCCGTTTCGGGCTCGTCGGACCTGCACAACCGTTTCTGAACTATAAACGGTCGACCGGTGTTTTGGTTCGGTCGACCGGTTGTAGTGTATTTTGGGCGAATCCCTCGCACCGGTCGAACGATGCCTTTTGGGCGGTCGACCGGTTGTTGCAATTTTAGCGAGAGAAAGATGTCCTGTGTATTTTCGGTCGAACGGGACCCCTTTGCCGGTCGGCCGAAAGTACTGTTGTATGTCGGTTGGGGCATTGACCATCTAAACAGTCGACCGCTTGTTTGACTCGTTCGACCGACGTTTAAGTTAACATAATGGCTGGTCGACCGGAAGTGTGGTTTCGGTCGACCGTGATGTGAGTACTCTGGGTGAGTTCTACTGGTTGTTTTCGGTCGACCGATAGGGTTCGGTTGTTCGACCGTTTTACTGTTGATTGCGAAAATGGTTTTCTTCTGGTGCTTTTCGGTCGACCGGGACCCTTTTGTCGGTCGACCGTTTGGCGGATTTTTCGGTTGGGCCAGTTCTCTGGGTGAGGATCGGTCGACCGGAAGCCAGTTTTCGTTCGACCGTTTTGCACTGTTTTTGTGTGTGTGTGTTGCTATTGATTGGCTAGAAGGCAACGGGTCTCCGACCCTTTTGGGGCGACGGCACAGACATTCCGGCCCTATAGCAATTAGTAGTGACACGTGGAGATGGATTGTGATATTGTGGCCGTGGCTCCGGCGAATGAGGCAAAGCCGTGGCTCCGGCGAATGATGCAAAACCGTGGCTCCGGTAACATTGATGCAAAATCGTGGCTCCGGTAACATTGAGGCAATGAGGGGGTTGTTTGGCCGTGTTTTGGACCGGCGGTGCCTTGTGTGCACGTGTGTTGGTGGGTTGGGGTGAGAGGACCCTTGAGACACGAGTTGTTGGGCTATGGCCGGGAGAGAGGTCCCGGGAACTTAGCGGGTGTATCAGTTGTGGTGTTTTACGTTTCTTTGCACATTTCATTCTGTCCATATATGTGTTAGGGTTTGGCATACTGGGTTTCCTCCTGGAAACTCAGGCATTCATTGTCTGCTTTCAGGCCGAGAGCGACGTTAGGTGGGTGGCGACGGCGGAGGGAGCGCTCGAGACCTGATCCTGCTTCCCTATATTTTGAGGTCGTTGTGATTACTTGTGTATATTTCATGTATATGATCTTTTGATGTAATCACATTCTTTTGTAAAGTCGTTCACATATATATATTATATGTTGGTGCACCAGTGTGTGTATTTCTTTTCGTAATGTCCTCGTTGATTGTATGATTTAAATTTGAAATTTTCCGCTGTGTTTGAGGACGTTACACTTTAGGTTTGTATTGGCCTTGATTTCTTAGTTAGGTTTCCAACCTTCATTATTCCCACGCTAGATTAAGGACTTCATCTTCTCTCCTCTGAGTCATTTTTTTCTCATCTTAATGTCTCCGAATCTTCTCTTCTACCAACACATTCTTTTAAATTGAAATTTTATTTATTTTCTCCAATAATAACTATCATTTTTGTTAATGTTTAGATTGAAATGGATCGAGAGTGGATTGTTTCAAACAGATTGAGTGATGAGTATGAGAACGGAGTGAATATGTTCTTAGAGATTGATTGATATATATAAAGTTAACGTGTTGTAGGAATCGTTTGAGTTCCAATCCACTGACAAGTTGAAGAAAAAGTGGATGACATACATGTCAGTTCGTTGGAGGGATTTCAAAACAAATTTAACGAACAAGTACATATTCAGAGACTACCAGGATAGAAATTCATGCGATGTCTATAACTTTATCACTCCGAACAAATGAGAGCTATTCAGAAAATCCAGAGATAGTCCGGAGTTTGAGGTAACTGAGTTTAATTTAGAATATAGTAACTGAGTTTCAAAACAAACTTTTTAGTTATTGTTTTTAGTGACAATCTAATAAACTTGATTTTAGGTCATCCGATCCAAAAACCAAAAGATTAGATCTTATAACAAGTTACACATCGTATGTCTCGAGCGGGGTACCAAAAGTTAGAAGCACAAATAATGGATGATAAAATTGCTCTGAAAAACAAGAGACAATGGACTCCGGTATGAGTGAGGAGCAAGCAAGTAACCTATCTCCTCCTTCTCCCGTAGCTCGTTGTGATTCTTGGAAGAGAGCGAGAGTAAACTCCAGAGGGGAGTACGTCACAGACGAGTCGCAAGCGATCGGCTCAAAGATAGTAAGTTGCATCACTTATATATATGTTATTAATTCAGAATCATTAATTTTATATTTTTCAATTGTTAGTAAATATTGTTTTAAACTTAGGACTCTCAAGGAGAATTTGCTTCCGATGGTCGGAATGATATTCTACGCGAGGCCTTGGAAAACGACAAACACCCTGGTCGTGTTCGGGGGTAGGGAGTAGAGTTGGACTTCAACAATATTATGAAATGACTCAACGATCTACTTCGTCGACTGGTCATACCAAATGCCAGCAAGAGATCACAGATTTGAAGAATACTGATGAAGATTTTATTTATACCGCAAGTGCACGGCGTCTATGAAGACGTGGCAAGTACGGGTCGAACACAAGGAGGGAGAGATTTCGTTGTTAGTGTGATTTCGATTTAGGGGAAGAAGGGAGAAGAAATAAGTTGGGTTTTTGGTATTTTTGATTTAATTATCTAAAGTACGAAACAAAAGCAATTAGAACTAAAACAAGAAATAAGAAGAGAAATCCGTTGGGTGGAGGTTTAGATTTAGGTTTAGATCAGAGAATTACTGAAACTTATTGTAAATCATGTTAGTTATGAAGCATTACAAGATAAATGACTTAATATAAACTCAAGTAATCAAAATAAACTAATCATGAACTTAAAATAATAACATGCAATTCATCTTCTCTAACCCTCATTCCATCACCTCCACCCTTTGGAAAGAGTTAGAAACTCGTGGAGGGAGGAAGAAGAAGGGATCCTAGAGACATTAAAAGAAAACTAAAACAAGAATTAAAAGAACAGAATTTTATTAATAAAACTAAGGTACACAAATAAGAACAACAACCAAGGACCCTATTTACATTGTTCTCGGGTCTATTTATAGTTGCTACAAGGGACTTAGGTATAGAATTGGATAGTACACGTGTCCATACACGACTGGACGAAATTGGGACACACAGATCGACCAATGGGCGGCGGAATCGCCGCACATCATGTGTATTGTGCGGCGGATTCGCCTCACACGTTGGTCGGATTTAATCAGGATTTTTGTCACGCGTTTATGGTATGATTTGATCTTTATTTGCGCGTCTGGATTGATTCTTTCCATTGTCTTGAGCTCCGGATTAATTCCTTCCATTGTTGGAGATTTATATTTGATTTTTCTTTTGACTTTCTCCCCACAATAACTTGGTCCTTTTATTTTGCAATCAGGTCCTTGGCATTTTGCAATTAAGTCCTTGACCTTTTTTTTGTAATTAGCTTCCTTGAATGCTTTTCTGCTTGGATGCATTTCCATTTGGAACCCGATAAACTTGAACTCGGTCTTTATGATAGAAATGAATCTTTTGCATGCGTTTATGCTCGGAATGTGGGTAATTTGCATTCAGGTCCCTGTATTCTGTAAATACGACTAAACACATACCTTAGTAGCATTTATTGATATAAAAGTAATCTAAATGAAAGACACATGATGCAATGTATGCAATGCATCAATACCCCTACACCTAGATTTTGCTAGTCCCTAGCAAAGCAGAATATAAGAAAATGAAAGCAGGGAAATCCTAACTCACTTTCGTAGGAATCACGGTTGCACTTAGCATGTGCAACAAGCCTTTAAACCTCCTTGTTGCCAAGGAGGACGAGTTTTGTCTCGTGAGGGTTTTCAGTTGACACACCCACAAAGTCTTAATTCAACATTCCATTAATAGCTCTCAATATCCCTACCTCAACCTTATACATCTCACTTCGAATTCTTGTATGCTCATTATATGAATCTAACTCATTAAAAATATGACTTGGTCTTTGTTCCTCCAACATTCACACCACTAACCCTTCTACACATGATATCACTTAAATTATTTTGCACGCCTCCTCTGGTGGTGAAGTATCATTCGGATCAACCATGGCATGGATCATTCTTTTAGCTTTGGGTCTTGAGTATTTTTTTTCTTCCGTGATTCAACACATTTGTTTTTTGACACTTTTACCCTTTTTGCATTCGTGTAGCGAGTTTGGTCGATAATCCCGAGCTGGTAGACTCAAGTTACCGGGTTTCAAGATACCCTTACGGACCAGTGACTCAAAGACTTGGGCTTTTGTAATCATTTTGCAAAATGTGTTTTCTTCACTTTATTATTTTTTTTATTTTACTTTTATTTTCCTCAAGGCTTAATTGTTATTAGAAGTCCACACTTCCCGGTATATTTTCCTCAACCTCTGCTTTTTATCAACCACTTCAAAGATTTGATTCATCCAATTTAAGTGCATACATGTCTTACAAGGGTCATGGGTTATTTCTTTGGAACCTAGATTTATGTCATAATTTCTACAAGCAGAACTATATAATAAGGAACAAAAACTTAATGCAATTTGTACACGGGTTTTGGCAGTTCAATCTTAAGCTATGTCATAGAATATTGAATTTTTTTTTAAATAAAACAGAACAGAAAATCAAATAGATAGATATGTACATATATAAACACCCCCCACACCTAAATCATGCATTCTCCTCAATGTATGCACGGATACAATAAATGCACTTATTACCTGCGTCGGCTTGCGGTAGAGGGGTTGAGTTTGCTCAAAGTCAACCATAATCAAAACTGGATTGAATGACACCATGTTGGTGCATGTATCCAGTTGAATTGTTCCCCATGTTGACTTGAGGAAAAGATTCCACTCTTCTCACTTGAATTGGTTCGCTTGTTTGCTCGAGTGATGGTGGTTGGGTAAATGAATTACTCCCTTTTTTCTTACATCCTTTTTGCTTATGTGATGATTTATTTGATTCAGAAATCTGATAAATACGTGCTCTCATCACAACATCACTTGGGTTGCATATTATTTCTGGCTCATTATCAATATGGAAGATATTAAATTCTGCTTTTAAGTTCCCGAAAGATAATTGCATGAGCCCATTTCGACAGTTTATTAATGCTTCCGAAGTGGCTAAAAAGGGTCTACCTAAAATTACAGGGATTTGTCGATTAGGATTTACAACAGGTTCAGTATCAAGTATGACAAAATCCACTGGATAAATGAAGTCACCAACCTTAATCAAAACGTCCTCTACTATACCTCTCGGTTTCTTAACAGA
The DNA here is from genome assembly GCA_963682175.1 of Triglochin maritima. NCBI lineage: Eukaryota > Viridiplantae > Streptophyta > Magnoliopsida > Alismatales > Juncaginaceae > Triglochin > Triglochin maritima. Next base: position 7,377,034 of record OY821775.1, read on the forward strand.
ACAGTCAGCGAATTGGAGGGTTGTCCTAGAGGGTTTCAGTGGACCAAGGTTGAGTTGCTCGTAGACAGAAAATGGGAGCAAGTTAACGCTTGCACCAAGGTCTAGAAGGGCTTTAGTGATAAACGTATCTCCTATTGAACATGAAATTGTGGGACACCCCGGGTCCTTATATTTTATAGGAGATGTGTTGGAAAGAATTGAGCATATGTTTACAGTTAAGAATGCCTTCTTTGGTACATTCGTTTTTCTCTTCTTAGTGCACAAATCTTTTAAGAATTTAGCATAAGCAGGTATTTGTTGAATCATGTCTAAGAGTGGAATGTTTACCTTAACTTGCTTAAATACTTCCAAGATTTTCTCTATTTGTGCACTAGAGTTCTTTTTGAGTCTATTGGGAAATGAGGCTTTAGGCACATAGACTCGCTCAGGTTCAGGTTGAGCTACAGGTTCAGGTTGGGTAGGTGGATTGGGCTTTTCAATTTGGACGTCGGGTTCAATGGTCAAGTCATATGTGGGTGCTTGATGGCTAGATTGATGAGTCATTCTAGGGTTTACCACATTATTGTCAATTTGTCTTCCGGACCGTAATGATACTACAGCATTGATTTGTTGGAACGGTCCTTCCTCATTAACCATTTGAACCGGTCTAGGGTTGTTATTTCCTGAAGGTGGTTGATAAGATTGATATTGATTATTAGTTCTGGGGTTTACCTCAGGTTGACTTGGAAATTGGCCCTTTTCTCTTTCACCTATTATCTGTGCTAATTGGCTGACCTGTGTCTCTAGCCTTTGGAATGATTGGTTGGTTGTTTGTATAAAAGTTGTCATTAAATTTTCTAATTTTGTCAACCTAACCTCATGATTTCCATTATTACCCCCAGATGATGTATTATTTTGGTTATATGGGGTTGGTTGTTGTCTAGGAGGTTGTCCTTGTTGGGTCCACGAAAAATTGGGATGATTACGCCAACCTGGGTTATAGGTTGATGCGTAAGGATCATTTCTAGAATTGTTAAATGTGGCATTAACATGTTCCAGGTTTACACAGTCCTCCATTAAATGACCAGTCTGACCACATCTAGAGCAGGGGATAGACAACGGTTGATTCATTCGGGGTTGGTTTTGTAGCTCTAGACTTTCCATTCTACGCATTAGGGTAGCTAGTTTTGCCTCAGCCGCTATGTTGGAGTCTATAGCTAAGACACCTGGTCGGGGTTGACTCGCTATTCTAGATCCAATACTCGGGTTGATGGGTGTTCTAGCATTGTCCCATTGCATACTATTTTCAGCTAAATCCTCAAGAAAAGTCCAGGCATCATTTTCATTTTTGGACATAAAGTTCCCTTGGCTCACAGATTCTAGCATAACCCTAGATGTGGGTGTCAATCCCTCATAAATAATTTGGCATAATTGCCACTTCGGAATTCCGTGATGAGGGCATTGGGTCAAGACACTCTTAAATCTCTCAAGATAGGAATAGAACGGCTCGCTCTCAGACTGAACGAATGCAACAATTTCATTCCTAATCTTCATAGTCTTATGGTTGGGGAAATATTTTTTTAGGAAAACTTGAACAAATTCGGCCCAACTTCTAATAGATCTTTCGGCTAGACTATATAGCCATTTCTTAGCGTCGTCCTTCAGTGCTAGAGGCACGAATTTCAGACGCACTGCCTCTTCAGGGATATGCTGGTATTGCATAAGAGAGCAGATTTCTTCAAATTCTCTAAGGAAGAGATATGGGTCTTCCCTAGAGGTGAACTTAGGCAGCATACTCATGTATTGTGCCTTAAGTTCGAAGTCGCGACCTGGTATGGTGGGCATGACGATGCACGATGGCTGAGCAGCCATCGTTGGGTAGCACCGATCCCTCGGAGTCATAGGCGGGTTCACGACATTCTCACCCATTAGATTCGGGTGAGGTGGTGCAACAAATGGGTTGGGGTTAAGCTCTAGACTGGAATCCAGATGAACTCGTGAGAGTCGATTGCTTAAATCCCGCACCCAAATCTGAGTGCACCGGTTTGAATTAATTTTTGAATTTGAATTCGAAATTTAAATTTCAAATTCAATTCCGAGAATCAATTACTTTTTTTTTTATTTTTTTTTATTATTTTTTATTTTTTATTTTTTATTTTTTATTTAAAGGAAACAAACAATAGAAAGGTATGGATGAGAAGGGAAAGAAGACTCAGACGAGAAGGGAAACTTAACTCTAAAGGATAAAAATTAGGGTTGGTCAGAAATTTCCTGAACAAGCACGGTCAAAACAATCCTAGACCTAGTGTCACTTAGATCTAGACGACTCCTAACTGGTTGAGTCGAATTGATTTGCTTGATTCACCTCCCTCACCAATCAAACCAAGTTGGCCAGTTAGTGTATAGCTAGTGGGGGCGCTTCCGACAGAGTCGGTGCCAATTAGACAACCACGTCGCTTGGAAGACTTTCGTCGACACAAAAACACTTTCTAGACACCAAATTGAATTCAATTAGCTTCAGGTCATAGCAAGTCAAACCAATCTCCTCCTTAATTGAGTCCGAGTCCTTAGGGGCCAATGTCTAATTGATTTTAAATTTTAGGCTTAGGCGACACTTCAGGATTGTGGTTTGTGGGCTACGGGAGGGTGATGAAATCCCCACCGTATCTTTTCCTATGGAGTTGCCCTTAAGATAGTTTAACTTAAATCTAGCAAAGATAGTCAAACAATGGTCCTTTTAATGGAGGCAATTGCAAGGTTGTATGCAACTAAATTATATGCTCTAATGCAATCGATAAAAACCTCGATACGTACCTTGCCTCCAGCAATCTTCAACAAGTATTAATTTGCAAGAATTTAGCAAGAATAATGCAAGCAAAACATTATATGATGCATGCACTAAGGTCTTTCTAATTTTGCCAATTTTAGGTCAGAGTTGAATTATTGCCAATTATGGAATTGTAACCCTAACACGTGCAATTCTACGAAAGGAAACTTTCCAACTATTCAGATTTTACGAAAAAGGCAGGAAAAGTTACCTCCGCAATGCTCAGTCGGGTTCGCCGCCCGCTCTCGGAGATTCCAGTAGCTCAATGCGACCACCCAGAGATGCCGACGACGCCCTCAAAATTTGAAGACCGGAAGACCAACCTGTGCGGCGATTTCGCCGCAAATGCTTCTTATGGGGCGGCGGATTCGCCGCTCTTTAAGCTCAGAATGCGCTCGTATTTCGCCGCGCGCTCTGTTGTCTCCTCAAACACAAATCCAAATACTTAGATCGCGCACAAGATAAACAGGAAAAATCGAAAACACAAAAACAACAAAAATCTGCGTCGCCTCCCCGGCAACGGCGCCAAAAACTTGATGAAGATTTTATTTATACCGCAAGTGCACGGCGTCTATGAAGACGTGGCAAGTACGGGTCGAACACAAGGAGGGAGAGATTTCGTTGTTAGTGTGATTTCGATTTAGGGGAAGAAGGGAGAAGAAATAAGTTGGGTTTTTGGTATTTTTGATTTAATTATCTAAAGTACGAAACAAAAGCAATTAGAACTAAAACAAGAAATAAGAAGAGAAATCCGTTGGGTGGAGGTTTAGATTTAGGTTTAGATCAGAGAATTACTGAAACTTATTGTAAATCATGTTAGTTATGAAGCATTACAAGATAAATGACTTAACATAAACTCAAGTAATCAAAATAAACTAATCATGAACTTAAAATAATAACATGCAATTCATCTTCTCTAACCCTCATTCCATCACCTCCACCCTTTGGAAAGAGTTAGAAACTCGTGGAGGGAGGAAGAAGAAGGGATCCTAGAGACATTAAAAGAAAACTAAAACAAGAATTAAAAGAACAGAATTTTATTAATAAAACTAAGGTACACAAATAAGAACAACAACCAAGGACCCTATTTACATCGTTCTCGGGTCTATTTATAGTTGCTACAAGGGACTTAGGTATAGAATTGGATAGTACACGTGTCCATACACGACTGGACGAAATTGGGACACACAGATCGACCAATGGACGGCGGAATCGCCGCACATCATGTGTATTGTGCGGCAGATTCGCCTCACACGTTGGTCGGATTTAATCAGGATTTTTGTCACGCGTTTATGGTATGATTTGATCTTTATTTGCGCGTCTGGATTGATTCTTTCCATTGTCTTGAGCTCCGGATTAATTCCTTCCATTGTTGGAGATTTATATTTGATTTTTCTTTTGACTTTCTCCCCACAATAACTTGGTCCTTTTATTTTGCAATCAGGTCCTTGGCATTTTGCAATTAAGTCCTTGACCTTTTTTTTTGTAATTAGCTTCCTTGAATGCTTTTCTGCTTGGATGCATTTCCATTTGGAACCCGATAAACTTGAACTCGGTCTTTATGATAGAAATGAATCTTTTGCATGCGTTTATGCTCGGAATGTGGGTAATTTGCATTCAGGTCCCTGTATTCTGTAAATACGACTAAACACATACCTTAGTAGCATTTATTGATATAAAAGTAATCTAAATGAAAGACACATGATGCAATGTATGCAATGCATCAAATACGTTGCAACTTGTTTTGGAGAGATTGGATCGTGATTTGCCTACTTCTCCTACCCGTCGTAGGACCGGTTCTTCCTCGAAGACTACTCCTCCAGTGCCGTCAGTGTTCCACCCCGATCGACAATATGATTTCGTGTCTCATTCTCGAGAATTGGCCCTCGTCGGCGGTCCCTCGTTTGAAAAGTTCGCGGATGGATCTAGATGTGCTTTGTGTGTCGAAGACCCGGATCGAAGATTGGTGGGACACGGGAAAGTTTATAACATCTTCAGACACCACTTCACAGAGGTAGGAGAGGGAGAAGTGAAGGTTGCAGTTGAGAGTTGCTTAGATGCTGGTGCTTTTGTGCCATTTCCGGAAGAAGAGATTGTTACTCTCGGCGATGCTATCGGTGGGTTCGTGCGATGTCCTAGTTATTTAGTAGAGCTAAACGACAAACATGAGGTATAGTTTAACTTTGAAAGACTTTAAACTTCAAATTTGTTAACAATTGTATTTTAACGGTTGTATATATATCTGTAAGGTGTCAAGCCCCCGGAGCAACGGGTCAAACAACCAATCTCCGATCAACATTAATTCGCTTCCAAGTAGGTTCAAAATGTTGTATCAATGTTTGGTAGGTAGGGAAGCACAATCCTAAAGTACCTGGGAGTTGGAGGGGCATAAAGGGTTGCCTCCGGCTTTGTACGTCACCAAAGAGGATATCATGCAGTTCTTGGCGATGGATTCGTTGTGTATCATGATTATCGACGTGCAAGTGAAGTAAGTGTTTTTTTTGTATACAATGAAAAATATTGAATAATTTTATCGAAACTATAATAAATTATAATTTTTATACTTGTAGACATCTCTATGACCCCAGAAGGTCAGTCTTTCCTGACGATCAAGTATTTGGATTTATCAGTCCATCTACATATATATACGGGAATGACGATAAATCGGGTCAGCTTGGGACATTCTTTAAAGAATAAGACAAGATATTATCTGCTCCCTTAACATGAGAGGTAAACTTTGTAATTCAAAGTGGAATTTTATTTTGTAATAAGCTTCTAATTATATATAACAAGGCTCATTGGATGCTTGTCGTTGTATGCCCCACGACTAATTCAGCATATTAGTTTGATCCGTTGGGGTCGAATAAACCAAGGGACTCAATAAAGAAACTTCTAAATTTGTAAGTTCGTTTTAGTCGTGGGAAAAGTAATTCGTGGATTTTTATTAGTATTATTGAATGAAATTTTAACTTGTGTTACTCAGGGCAATTAAGGTTTACAGAGCTTTGGGTGGCAGGAGAACAACCACAAAAGCAGGAATAACATGGCATGGAATGAGAGTACGTTCTCTCCATTTTTTGTTAATTAAGTTAGGAACATAAATTTAGCGAATTTCTATGTTTGTAGTACCGGAAGCAGGTTGGAAATACGGAATGTGGTTACTACGTGATGAGATACATGGAGGAAATCCTCGAATTGGCAACTCAAGACGTATGCCTATCCGAGGTAATGTAGATCGTTAATCAATTGTATAGTTGTAGTTTCAATATTTAGTTATTAACATTCACACTTGTATTTTTTGATAGGTCTTCCCAAAAAGTAGTGATCCCTTCTCGCATTAGGAGCTTGATGAAACTCGCGACCGATGGGCTCGCTATTTTATCATAAACATGTTGACAAACTAAGAGGTTCACCTGTCACTAACATTTTTTGTAATTTAGTTAACGAGTGCACTTGTATTACAAACATACAATTTATGCCTTAATATAATCGCCTTAATTTTAGAATGAATTAATTACAAGTGTATTGAATGTCAATTGTGTATGCTTGTATGTTTGTGTTTGTGCATGTATGGTTGTATGTTTGTGTTTGTGCAAGTTGGTAAATGTGTGTTTGTGATTGTACGTACATGTGGATGAAAGTGTGAGCAACTGTGAACGAATTTGGTGTAGGTTGTATGTACACGAATACGATGACTAAAAACAAGTTTGAAGAAGACTCTTTTTTTTCCAGGTTTAGGAATAAACGTCGGATATTTATACTAGCTGACATCTATTCCTCTGAAGAAAAAACTAAATGTCGGCTTTATTTATAATCCGACGTCTATTCTTTAAGAATAGACGTCGTATGTAAGTTCACTGACGTCTATACCAAAATAATAGACGTCGGTTAGATATAAAGACCGACGTCTATCCTTAAAGAATAGACGTCGGCCGTATGTAGAAGCCGACGTCTATTCCTAAAGAATAGACGTTGGATTTTGTGCGACCGACGTCTATGTATAGACGACGCACGCATAAACGTCGGATTTGGGAGTGTTTATATCCGACGTATATACCTCCGTACATCCGACGTATATACCATTTTCTGTAGTAGTGTAGGTTCAATCCCTAAAGCTGTGGTAGCGTAGACTTTATTTTTCATTGAAAATAATAATAATAAATTAGTGCTACTTCAATCTTGATAGATAGATGAATGAGTTATTATTATGTAGAAATTTCAGTTCATTTGCTATACCTACTTGATTTAATTGGAAATTAGTGTAATTCGAATAACTTAAAGTAGTTCATAGATCTATAAGATATCTGGCGTGCCAACCTTCACATATGTAACTACAATAAGTGATAATTTACCACTTGAATTATCTTTACAAGTTACATCCGCATATGCAATCAATTTTTCCTTTCTTTCTTTGCAAAAAAAAAATTAGTGGAACTCGATCCATGTGTATGTTTTCTTTAAGAAGGTCGAGGAATTGTTAAAGAATAATCTCACATTGAAGAATTTAAGAATTTTTTCCTGAGTTATAAGTTGGAAGGTCAACTTATTACCAATTGATTTTGAATTGGATACACATTTAATATGATATCAGAAATCAAAAGGCTGAACGGTCGACTTGACATATCTACCTATTTTATCGTTCCAGCATAAACACGAAGGAAAAGTAATCTAGTCACATGTGTCCGGGAGTGTTAAAAAATAATCATACATTGAAGAATTTAAGAATTTTGTCATAAGTTATAAGTTGAAGGGTCACTAACTTATTACCAATTAGTTTGAAGTAGAATGTTTACGCTTAATAGGAACTTTATTTACGGCCCCACCCAACACATGAATTAAAATTACAAACAAACATGAGGAACACATGGTCAATGGAGAAAGTATAGAATGCTTCAGTAACCTTTTTTTAATCACAATAGTTACAATGCAACTTAGAACACATGGTCAATGGGGATTGTAGGATTATGGATGGGGAAATCGGGGGTTCAGGTGCGATTGAGGTGAAAAGGTTATTGTTGGGTTCAAATTAAGGGGCTGGGTTCGAATGTATGAGTCTAAAATTTTAAAGCGTGGTTGGAGTCCAAATTAAGGGACTGGTTTATACGTACGAGTCTTATGCGTTCAACAACAACCTGGTTCGTACATGGGGTGTTTGGAATCTGACGGGGCTTAACAGGAGTGGGCAACGACGTTTTAACATTGTGAGCTCATCTAATGTTTTAACGTTGTACCAAGTGCACCGCTACAAAATGTGAAGCAAGTGAGGTGCACTAGGCTAAATAGCAAAAACACAGGTGCACGCAGTCAATTTTAATCTAGCCTGGGTACATGAAACCAATTTACCCATTAGATCGCGAAATCTATATTAATTAATGTGTTGTATCAATTGTTGTTGCACAAAAATATATTATTGAGAAAAATTTGCATCCGTGTAGTCATAATTACCAGCAATTTATATCATAACATCAACAATCCATTATATATTTATAATTTTATTATCTGATAAATAAATAAATCTTATTACTCTTAGAGCGGATCAAGCTAGCGACTCCTTAGTAAAAAAAAATCCAAAACAACCATTTCCTTTTTTGGGCGAAAGTAATTTCAACAGACAGATTCATTCCACCTGAGTAAATCCGAAATCACAACCCAAATGCACCCTATAGTAAACAATATTGACTGCTTGATGGCCACATTTTTATGATATATATTTTGGCTACATTCAACCATATATGAACTACGTGGCATAATTTTCCAACACTATATTAGTGGATGTAACGAAGCACATATGATATGGTATGATGTGTATATATATATAAGCTCTCTACCTTCACTTGTCCACACAATCACATGATCACCCAAAGCACATCAACTAGATCATTGACTTGCTCACAAAAAGCCACCACTCCTTCATATTTATACCTACCCACCAGCCTCCCATTCAATACTCACCACTCTACCATGGAGGGGCATCCAACTGCTAGAGTTGGTACAACTGTCTTCGGCACCAGCCCTCCGAAACCACCCAAAGAACCGTCGAAACAAGACGGTAATCCGACCGGCAATGAGACCAAGAAGCGCGACCTCGACCAGGACCACCACCCCACGTATAGGGGAGTGAGGAGGAGGAACTGGGGCAAGTGGGTATCTGAGATCCGTGAGCCTAGGAAGAAATCAAGGATCTGGTTGGGAACCTTCCCGTCCGCCGAGATGGCGGCCCGGGCCCACGACGTAGCTGCCTTGACGATAAAAGGCGATGGAGCCTACCTCAATTTTCCTGAGCTAGCTGGGGAGCTCCCCCGCCCGGCCACGTCCTCCCCTAAGGACATTCAGGCGGCCGCAGCTAAGGCCGCAACAGCCACGTTTGCGGTTGGTCAACGCAAAGTCAATAACACGGTTGGAGTGAGTAATCCGACGACACCTCCAACCGATGAGGACGAGGCGTTTTTCGACTTGCCGGATTTGTTTCTTGACCTCCGGGGCGTGTCTTGCTTGTATTCGTCTCTCTGGGTGCTTCCGACGGATGACGGTGAGACGAGTTTAGACAAAGAGCTCCCTTTGCTGCCGGAGCAAAGTAATTGGTTGTAATTGTGAAGGACTGGAAGTTGGTTTGTTTGTTTGTTTTTGCGATGTGTGTGAATTGGTTGGCGTTCATGTATGTGCAAAGACGACACCCACCAAAGCACCACCTCTTGGGTGCAATTCTCCTTAATTTCCAAACTTCGGTCCATTTTTCGTTGTTGCACTTGCAGACCTAAAGATGAAAGTATTAAAATAATAGTAATAATAATAAGTGTGTCTTCTAAGTTCATTGATAATTTGATATGTATGGTTTTAGAGTTCAAATTAATTGCTTGATTAATAGGTTGGTGCTTACTATTCTTATGAGTTATTTCCCTTAAGGATCCACTAATTTAGAGCCATGTGATCAAGCAACGTTATTTAATTATCTGGTTTTGTAACTAAGGAGTCTTCAGTCTTATAAGCAACTTTTGTCTCCTACCAGACTCCCTAACCACATCATAAAAAAGAATTTAATACATGTTCCACCCAAACAACGTTCAACAGTAGATGGTGTATGTAACCCAGACATGTGCTTACCCGCTCGAACTCGGTGCGTTAAGATACGATCTACGATCCTGATCGCTGCGCACTCTGATATTTAATCTATCTGATAGACCCATAATAATCTGAAAAATATAATCAACAAATTGTGAGTTTGACGGCCTGCAAGTATCAATCATCAATCAAACAGAATCATAATCATAATCATGTGGAAAATAACATAGAATACGACATTCAGTCAATGAGCACAATCAAAAGACGTGCATCACAAATAATATGCATGCATAACAATCTGAAACCCCCATTCGGATTCAACCACATCTTGTGCTTCTGAAATCTATCAATTAGTCAGACGCACACCTGGTAGCTCTACACTAACGACATGTAGTCATTTCCTCTCTCAGGTGGCACCACGCTACCCGCTAGGTAGCTCTTTTCTAAGTGACTCAGCCAGAAACATCCATACAGCCACAAGACATGTCAACCGAAACACCACCATGCAATCATATGCATATTAATGAATTCAATATCAATACTCAGAATGCATACAACTACGAATATCAAGAGAGACAGATATGATATGAAACTGAAAAATAACGAATCAATACTTGTCTCAAAATCTTCGTCTTTTTCTTCTCTATCTTCTTCTCAAAATTCCATCTTCTCCTAAAACCACACAATCATCCGATAATCTTAATTAATCCATTAACATATTTAATTATTCTCTCCGTAAGTATATGCGCAGGCTGACTTAATTAGGGTGATTTATACTGTCTTCAGTACGAATCGAGAGAAGCCTAGAAGTGTCGCAATAAATTAATAATCATGAACAAATGATGTATGACCTCGCTGAATTGCATGCACATGCCATTCTTAGCTGTCATAAGTACTCTTTTTTTACGCGGGTAGTTATATATCTAATTTTTTATAATTTAATAAATTAATAACAGGTCTCATGGTGTAAATTCGTCTTCACAAAATTTAGAGATTAGTACGGTGTAAATAAAAGTCATAACAATATTCCACTACAATTATAAAAATATATATTCCACTACCCTAATATTACGTTTAAGTCTAACCACCAAATTATATTCATCCAATACTACTTTCCATCGTTGGTTAAAACCAACCGAATGCCCAATGCATGTTCTTCAACTTGACATCATAAAATCTTAACTTTGTAATGCATGCTCATGTGATCCGTGAGTTCTCAAAACCATATATTAAGTTTCATTGACAATGATGTTAAAAATATCAAAGGATCTTTCATTTTGAAGTTTTAGGACTATAGTTACCATTTTAATTTACACCACTTTGTCATTCAACTTAAAGTATTTCCATTGAATACAAAATACCTTTCAATAGATACAAAGATGTCAATTATTTTATATATAGGAATGAATTTTACCTATTGAGCAATTATATGGATAACTTCAAACAAAAAGTCTTTAGATCTTGTGCAAATTAATGTCTCTGATAAAAATACATATCCTGCGTCGATATGAAAATGAGGGAATATACAATGGTGCTGGTAAATAAGATGATTTTATTTATTACAATAAAACAAAATACTAATGTTAAGGCAATAATGGTGGATGGTGTGATTGTGAAACATGGTAATTACAGAATATATTGGCACAATTATCTTGACTTAGACTATGGACAGATATGGAAAATATAGTGGGTGAAAAAGCCAAAGAAATTACAATGGAATTGCCATAGTTACATATGATTGTATGCAACTATATATGCAGGGACACATTGGTACAAACATATATAGAATTATTCATACACAAACACAGTGAGATCATATGGGATTGCATTTAAAATATCCATATAGTTCAATCAACTTTTATGGACATTTGTTACTTCTTTTTCAGTTAACTTGATTAGAATAAGCAATCAAACTACCAACTTATCTCTATTTTAAGCATTTGGTACTTAGAAGTTTGTGAGTTTTTTCTGTAGTACGAGCAAGAACAAACAACTAACACATTCATGCTTCTCTTTAACTCTTTAATGTTGGAAAGACGATGATCATATAACTCTTTACACCCATGGTTACACTCTTTTATAGCTTTTGTTGTCATTAGTTGTCTCCTTTACTTCTTTTTCACCTTTCGGAGAGATACAGAGTGAAGTGCAACACCACGTTGCCAGGTGAACTTCCAACTCTATCCAGCTTGGAGAGATACAGAGTGAAATGCAACACCACGTTGCCAAGTGACTTCCAAATCTATCCAGCTAAGTGTAAATTCTAATTCAATTAAGTCACTCTAGCTAAAGCAAAATGTAGAAAAAGTATATCCAATTTAGCAAGAAAAAGAGCAAAAAAAAGTTATACAAAATAGTATTAACAAACAAATGTTCTTGTCCTTATGTGGTTGAAACGGATAGTGATGGGTGAATAGGAAGGGGTGTTTGCAATAATTAATGTAAGTTTAAAGCCAGCCATGTTGAAGGGTATAAGTGATGAAATGCATATTAACCATTATTAGATGTTTGTGATGTACGAAGTTTGTAGTGTGAGTGTCGGTTGGGCTTCTTTGAACTTTGAGGGTTGAGACTTATTATAACTTGCATGTGTTAATAATCTCCGGAAGCTGGGCTGAGTGGATACAATAGCAAAGGAACTTAATGGGCAATATCTGTCAGAAATGGGCTTCAACGTTCTTTAGACAGTAAAATATATGGGCCGACAATCCGACATATTCCTAACAGAATGGAGTGACACATAATTCGTTTTTTTACTTTGTTTATGAATAAATCAATTTATGATGGAAATTGCACGGTAATTGATAGAAATGGTAACATAAATCGTGGGTAAAAAATTAAAGTTTTCTTTTTATTAATCTTAATTATAAATACGGAGTTCAGTTTAGATTTTGAGTTTAGTTTTTTCCTTTACCAAATTTTAGGACCTTAATCTTTTTTAAATGTGATTTGAATTAGGGCGATCCATCATGATACCTTTGCTTCAGGATACGATCTACTGATCAACGATCCAAAAATTGAAATTGCATCATTGACCAGACCAGCTCGATCGTTGAGTACCAATTTATTCATGTTGAAATTCCAAGCGTTGTTATTATAATTTCAATTTTTTACCGAAGTTATTAATTTATGCCAAATATATCTATCCTACTTCATGTGATTTCCTATGTTCACTCTTCGTGCATTTATTATCTACGTTGTACCCGACGTATCAAATTTCAATAATCTACATTCTATTCAAAAAAAGGAAAAGCCTACATCCCTATTTAGATTTAGAACCAACTAGAACTAAGTCAACCATTGAACCTTCAGTATAATAATCAAAGTGACGGTGGCATCCATATGGAATTACAAACAAAAAAAATCACATCGCAAATTCGCAACGCATTTATTTTTTATTGTGAAGACTGAAGAGAGTTTCTTTTTGAGATAAAATAACTTTTTTAATTAAAAATGTACTTTTATTTTATATAAAAAATAGAATTTCTACCGTATTTTAGATAATTAGAAAACAATACGTGGAAATAAAACTGGCGAGAATTGAGAAGAGAAGGGATCAAGAGAATCCGACGTACATATTCCTCGACTCCAACCAACAACCCATTTCTGATTCTTCTCTTCTGTTTTTCCACACGACACACAATCGCATCGCACCTCTTCTTCTTCTTCTTTCTCTTCTTCTTCTTCTTCTTCTTCTTTCCCAATCTTTCGATACCGAATTCCGATCTTTGTTCCTCCGTTATAGGAAGATGGTGTTGACCCACAAGCTCCACGAGGCGTTCAAGGGCACGGTGGAGAGGCTCACGGGGCCGCGCACCGTCTCCGCCTTCAAGGAGAAGGGCGTCCTCAGCGTCTCCGAGTTCGTCGTCGCCGGCGACAATCTCGTCGCCAAGTGCCCCACTTGGTCTTGGTATTTGCCTTTTCTTTTGCGAAATCGGATTCGTTTCGTGATTGTGGGGGTTTCGATGCCGTCTTTTAGGGAAATTCGTTGCTTTTCTTTTCGTGAGATTGTGGTTTTGTGTTTTTTGGGCGTGATTTGATGGACTTTGGAGCAATTACGTCTTGTGAATCTACGGTTTCTATGGATATCTGGTTGAAGCTCTGTTGTTCGTAAAACGTAAAGTTGTGTCTTTGGTTTAATTGTGTACGTTTAGTCTGCCATTTGGTTTGGGGATTTGAGAATCTTTTTTGCTGTGGTTTCTGAGTAGGTTGAATCTTTTTTTCGTGGAATAAATTGTGTTCTTTTGGCTTCATTTTGTGGTTTGGCTCTAAACTTTGGTCTTCGGTTTGATGGGCAGGGAGGCAGGTGAACCAAGCAAGCGGAAGTCTTATTTACCACCTAACAAACAGTATCTAATCACTAGAAATGGTAAGAGTCTGTCTTTAGATTCCTTTGATTTCATGATATGTTCATATATGATTTACAAAATGTAGTAATGTAGCCACTATAAACTGGGGAAACTTGCTTATTTGACAACTTTCTATCTCCATTTTGTTGCTTTGTTTTTCTTAGTTCCTTGCTTAAAGAGGGCTATCTCTGTGGAAGAGGAATATGAAGCTGCCGGAGGGGAAGTTCTCCTCGATGACAGTGATGACAACGATGGGTGGCTTGCAACTCATGGGAACCCCAAAGGTGATTGTGCTTCTAGCATTTGTACTTTTAGTTCATAACTTGATGTGAACTTAGTTGCAAGAAGGGTGAAGTATATTTGTTGATTGTGCTGCATATTGATTCTTCCAGATACTAAATCCACTGAGGAAGAGGACTTGCCTTCCATGGAGACCTTAGAAATTAACAATACAAGAGCTATCAATTCTATACCTACCTATTTTGGTGGGGAGGAGGAAGATGTACCAGACATGGACGAATATGAAGACTCAGAGAACCTTCTTGTGGAAGATCCAGTAGGTTTTCCCCCTTCATTGTTGTATTAATCTAAAGCCCAAAAGTACTAGTTATTTTATGTCTGATATATGATTTGCTTTTCTTGTTTCAAAATCTAGCTTGTAAGAACTAGCAAAATGTAGAATTTTATGGATGCTCTGGAGAAAGAAATGCTCCCAACACTTGAAATTTGAACCTTACTAAGTTTTTCTCAGAAAAATGGCGGACATATTAGTGATTTTCAGAGTACAGGAAGTGCAGCTTCCAAGGACATCAAAGTGGATGCCAACTGAAAATTGCCTAATAAACATTTAATTCTTAAAGCAACATTTAGATGCTTGCCCAGTATACCGACCATTCAGTAAACATTGCTAGCCTGAATTACCATTGCTAGCTGCCATGGGGGGCCATTTAGTAAACATTCTAGACCCTTTTATCTCCATGGACGTTGGCCCATGCTCAAAATGAGTCGGTGCTCAAAAGAAGACATCCATGTTTTCTCATACGATTGAACTGTTGTTACTTGGATAGTTGGATGATTGATAACCATAGAAAGTATCTTTTCTTCACTACTGGTGACCATTTTCTTCCTATATTGAAAAATAAAAATGAAGTTCTGTTCTTGCAATAAAAAACTGAAGTTTTGTCTAATGCGTCACAAAGTATAAATTACTGGAGCAGTCATTTGTGATTAACTTAGTTCCACCAGTATAGATAGTCAACTTGGTTTCCAAATCAATGCAGGCCACACTCCAACAACCTTCTTATTTTGTTGCACACGAACCTGAGGATGACAATATTCTGCGGACACGAACATATGACATCAGCATCACGTAAGGGATTGCTTCTTTTGAACATGGTCTCTGGTTTAGATCTTTTTTACCTTCCAAAGATTTATGCACCTGCACATGATCCAGAAATGATTTGTCTGAGCACCCCCAGTTTGTTTTAAACAAAACTTTTCCAATATATTTTGATATGTTAGTTTGTTTTTGTCGTATTTCCTTCGACCCCTCGATTCCACATAGCATTCTCACTTCACCTAGACTTCCCTTTTTCTGCATTTGTAGAGTACAAAAATTAATCAGCTAAAAAAATTCATCAATTTCTACGATACTTTTATTGTGTAAACATAGATAGCATTTCCTTGTTTTACCTTTTAGGCTTTTACCAGTCAATTGTTAATTTTGTGGAACATATTTTGACATCTCTTGTTTAGTAGTGTGAACATGGAGTTTCCCCTTTTAAATGTTGACTTGCAACTTTTTAACTGAATTCACATTTTGCATTACAAAGAGAAATATACACGCATTACATAGTATGATAGTAATCAAGTTTTTCATATTATCTTTTGTTTGAAATGTCATGAAATTCTTTTATTTATAGGTGTCTCTTATCCGATTTCCAACCAACTCTAGTACACTGCTTATTAGCTTTCCACCTTCAAATACTTTCCTTGTTTTTCAGGGCTTTTGGTGTATTATCTATTTTTACTTCAAAATGATTTTCTAATATAATTCGATGTCTAGCATAATTTTTTTTTGACATTATTTTTCCTTTGGCAGGTATGATAAATACTATCAAACACCTCGTGTTTGGCTTACTGGTTATGATGAGGTTAGTAAAATATTAACCCCTTCAAAAAAAAATTACAATATATGCTGTGAATGAGTGTTGATTATTGTAGCTCTTCTATGTGGCTCATGGGGTATGAGTGGCCGTATGCTATGGGTATGTTGTTAATAGGCCTAAACAAGAACAACAACAACAACAACAAAGTCTTTAATCCCAAACTAGTTGGGGTAGGTTAGAAATGAAACTCTAAGGAGTCACGGTTCAGGCACGTGAATCACCTTCTTCCACGTGTTTCTATTCAATGCAAATTCCCGAGGCACATTCCAATCTTTTAGATCTCTTTTAACTGCTTCCTCCCAAGTCAATCATAGTCTACCTCTTTCTCTTTTTGTGTCTTCGATCCGATTCAATACTCATCTTCTTACAGGTGCCTCCATAGGTCTTCTTTGTACATGTCCAAACCATCTCAGTCTGTGTTGGATAACTTTCTCTTCTATTGGAGCAACTCCAACTTTCTCACGAATGTCTTCATTTCTAATCCGACCCATTCGCTTATGGTCACACATCCACCTCAACATCCAAGCCTAAACACTGCTAGAATTTTGTTCAATTGAACTAGTATGTCAAAGAGAAAAATAATATAATTCGAGTGGGAAATTTCCTTGAAAACATAAGTAACAGTTCTGATATGCCAGTTTCATTTTTCTAATTCAGTTGATGTCCAATGTGGTCTACATTTAACCATCTTTATATCTTATTTTATAATTGTTTGTTTTGCATGTGCTGTCTTTTGATGTCTCAATACTGTTGGAAACCTTGCTACCTGGTATGGCCAAACGAGTTCTAGGGATCTTATCCATGACTGGTGTTTGAATTAATTGATGGTACAAGTATACAATGATGCATTTCAACAAAGTTTAGACTTAAATATTAGTTTTAGCATAAAAATATGGGAATGAGAGTACAACATGCAAATTAGTTTTGCAACCCCGAGACACAAGAGGAAAATAGGAAATCGCGTAGTGTTGATTGCTACAAGTGAACTATAAGAAGTTGTTTATGTAGAAGATAATGTTAGTTGATTACAATTGCTGTTCGTTAAAGGCTTCTGAACAACTAAGTGTAAGTGTTAACTGAGAACTTCAGAAAATATGACTAGGCTGTCCATGTCAATTACGTTTAATAATTCTTTTTAGTATGCTTTGATTTGATAAAAGAATCTTTTAAGCATGCTGATTTCTGTGTTCTGATAAATTTTGGATCAATAGTGAATATAAACTCAACGACAAAGATATAGCCACCTCCCTGAGATGATCAATTGCCCATTTCCATGTCCAGCTTTCTGCCATTTACTTATTAGTACTTGTTATTGCTCAACTGACAATCATCTTGACATTTATACTTCCAGCATAATACTTTCAGAAAAAAATCGCAGTTTAGCACTTTATGTCTTGTGTTATTTTTAGAGGTGAAATGTACTTCACACTTTTCATAGACAACAGAACCCTTTTGCTTGTGGCTGATTTTTCCCATTTGCTTATGATTGCATGCTTGGCGGTCAGCATCTACTATGGTAGACTAAATGACTTTTTTTCATATATCTTTGCAGTCTAGGATGCTTTTACAGCCTGAACGTGTCTTGGAAGATGTCAGTCAAGATCATGCACACAAAACAGTGAGTTACAATTTCTCATTCATTTTCAAGTTCGGTTTAGATTTTGAGAATTAGAAAGTATGGTATGATGTGATTCTTGTGCCAATTAATGAGTTCTCAGTGGAATAACACATTTGTAACATGAGCAAAATCGAAAGTATTGGACGGTTGTCAAAAGAACTGTGATCATGTATTAGAAGACAAAGTTGGCAGTTAAGATTAAGGTTGAAGAGGATTCCAGTTAGGAATTCAATATAGTGCATGCGTAATGTGTTATGAGTTGTGACACAGTAATATCTTCGTCTTTAGGCTGTTAACTTCTTAATTCAGTTGGCTATCATTATCCTGCAAAGAGAGAGAGAGAAACATTAGTGGCATCCAAGAATAAGCTACTGCACTCATTTGTAAATTTGTTATATTTGACCCTAGGCATTTAAGATACACTGTAGTTCTTACTTGTGGTTTATTATGCCATAGATTTGGTCCCTTTTGTGTTAAGACTTCAGTTTTGTTTCAACCTTGTCACTCTTTTCCCCCCATATATATGTAGGTCACCATTGAAGATCACCCTCATGCGCCTGGGAAGCATGCATCGGTGCACCCATGCCAACATGGAGCTGTTATGAAAAAGATTATCGATGTCCTAATGTCACGAGGAGTTGAACCCGAAGTTGACAAGTAATGCTTTGATTTTTGTTGGTCATTTATCCAAATAGTTGCTGCCCTTGTTGTATTCTCTCTGAAGTCTGATCTATTATCTTTGCTTTTTTCTTGTGCTTCTCCGCAGGTACCTTTTCTTGTTCCTGAAATTTGTTGCCTCTGTTATTCCAACGATTGAGTATGACTACACAGTGGACTTCGATCTTGGAAGTTCCAGTCAATAAATATGCAAAAATTGAAGTTCTATTATCCTCCTTGATGTTTTTAAGGTCTGTACATATTGTTTGAACAGTATTATTTCGGAATGAACTTGCCAAGCAATATTAATGAAAACAGTCACCATATGGTTCTCCTGCTTGATTGTTGTATGGTGTGAATTTTTATCAAGTCATTTCTTCAAGTTTCTCAAATCACTAGCACGCATTTGGAAGTTTGTGTTACTTTGGATATGTTTCTGATATTAAACCACATTGGTAAACCTCAGCGGTTCCATCATGTTTGGTATGAATGATATGATATTTAAAATGGAATGAATACTAAAATAAATAAGATCACAAATAGAAACACAATACATACAACCAAATCCTTGGAACCCAAAGAAGAAGAGAAGGAAGTTGTGAACCACTTGTGTCAGAACCCATCTTCACCCTCCTCAGCTCCTCTCTTGTACTTGTGAACCACTTGTGTCAGAACCCCCTTTACAAATATCTCAGCCTCAAACCCCACACACACCTCCACCCACCATCCTCACCAATGTTCACCCTCAAACCCCCTTCCTTCCCTTCCCTCTCCGTCCCTCACCCCACCCCTTCCAAACCCTTCCTCCCCAAATGCACCACCACCACCACCTCCCCGGCCCAGACCCGCGTCGACATCCTCTCCGAGTCCCTCCCCTTCATCCAGCGCTTCCGCGGAAAGACCATCGTCGTCAAGTACGGCGGCGCCGCCATGACCTCCCCCACCCTCCAGTCCTCCGTCGTCAACGACCTCGTCCTCCTATCCTGCGTCGGCCTCCGTCCCCTCCTCGTCCACGGCGGCGGCCCGGAGATCAACTCCTGGCTCTCCCGCCTCTCCATCCCTCCCCTCTTCCTCAACGGCCTCCGCGTCACCGACGCCCCCACCATGGAGGTCGTCGAGATGGTCCTCGTCGGGAAGGTTAACAAGACCCTCGTCTCCCTCCTCAATCGCGCCGGCGCCACTGCGGTCGGACTCTCCGGTAAAGACGCGTCTCTCATCACCGCCCGTCCGGCTCCCAACGCCGCCTCTCTCGGATTCGTTGGCGATGTCGCGAAGGTCGATCCTTCGATTCTCCACCCGCTCCTTGATGCGGGGCATATTCCGGTGATTGCGTCGGTGGCGGCGGATGTGTCGGGGCAGAGCTACAATATTAATGCGGACACTGCGGCCGGGGAGATTGCGGCCGCAGTGGGGGCGGAGAAGCTGATAATGCTGACGGATGTTGCCGGGATTCTCGAGGATAAGGATGATCTCGGGAGTCTGGTTAAGGAGATTAGTATTAAGGAGGTGAGGAGGATGGTGGAGGATGGGAAGATTGCTGGGGGGATGATTCCCAAGGTGAATTGTTGTGTTAGATCGCTGGCTCAGGGGATTCGGACCGCAAGTATTATTGATGGGAGGGTTCCGCACTCGTTGCTGCTCGAGATTCTCACTGATGAGGGCGCTGGGACGATGATCACCGGATGAAGGTTTGGGAAAGGAGATGTTGGGGTTCTTTTTTGTAACTGGGTGCTGCTTCAGAAGTAAGGTAGCATGGCATGTTAATATTTCTTCGTTTTCTTTTCTTAATTGCTGCTAAGTTAATTGCAATAAGGAAAACAGTTACATTGTTCTATCGTTGTGTATTTCCAAATTATTGAGCCTTAATTTAACAATCTGATTTGCTTGTTTATCTTGTTCGATTACCGTCTTGTAAGTTTACAACTTGATTTGTAATGATAGTTGTGTTTGGACTCCACTTTGAATGTCAGAATGGACATCATCCTTTCTTGCAAGTATAATCCTAGTTATATGCAAAGCCATTTCTGTGGAAAATGAAAAGTACTTGGTTTTTGTTATTCACAAAGTGGGAAGATGTGATGCAATGCATAGGAAGAAACCAGGAGGATTATTTTACAAGGCTTTCTGAAAGTTCTTCTCGTGTCCACTTTTCTTGGTTATTTTACTTCAATGTGGTCCTGCCAAAATGTTCTTAATGATCTTGGTGCTGATAATGCGTGCCTTTCTTTCTTTCTGTAACAACACTATCAAAGGTACTTTTAGTGTTATTTAGCGTAGAATAGTGATCGACTCGAAAAGATTTAGTTGTTGTCATGGGAATGTATAAATAGCGGCATCAACCAAGGTAGCAGATGTCCAGTAGAATGTAGGGGTTGTTACAATCTATGGAGGATGAGATCTTCTGAGCCTGTAAGTCAGAGCTCCAAATGATCTAATGTTTCAATTCTAATTACGGAAGCACCTCAGCTTTTGTGTGCTAAACTATTTTTTTGCACAAATGGTCATTCCGTCTAGGCCTGCTTATGTCAAATATACCATCCAAACCTTTGTTGATAGCGCAATATACACGATGTTTGTGTATCATGTACAATTGTGAAGATTAGTGAAGTTTAATACTACCTCAGCCTTCTCTTTTTGGTGTTCTTTAACGTTGTAAGGTTCGCACCAAGTTCAACTTCATTGGCCAGTGATTTGCTTTAGAGTCTGTATCTCTGTCCTGTGAAGGTTATTTTTCACGCTGACTTTGTTTTTATGCCTTCTTGAAACCATTTAAGGATGCCGACTTTGTTTTTATGCCTACTTGAAACCATATAAGGATGCTAACTTTGTTTTTATGCCTACTTGAAACCATTAAAGGATGAGCCACTCAGATGCTGATTGTTGAATGATTTTATTGAGCGGCTCATGGTCGTCAGTTTCTTTGATATCACTCTCTATGTTTTCTTGTTTTTCTGCCTGGTTAGGTTGGTTTTTTAATGAAAGGTGGTTTGGGGGTTCTTACTTCTTAGCATGTGTTATTCTTCTGGGGTTGTTCCAATTACAATATGATAATACACTTACTGTGTATCTATTAGTAAAGATTGGTTTCACATTTGCATTGCCTCCTTGGTTTGGTTGTGTGGAAATGCGCATGAAAGATATCAGATCACCACAAGCTTTGTTATCACTCGTGAAATGGGTTTCAATGTTTTTGTTGTGTATCAAAAAAAGTGTGTTGTGAAGTCATTAAAAGGACCTGTAGGATATATCTTGCAGAAGTAGGATATCTGTCGTTAAATCAGCAGATTTGAAGTAGGATCTCTGTCGTTAAATCACGGAGTTGTACTTGTAATTGTAGTAGGATGTCTTTTAACTCGGCAAATTTGATTGGAGGTGGTTGGAAGTCATAAGTCTGCATAAATGTTGTGCTGATTCCCCCACTGTTTTTTGTTAACTTCTAAATCGCGAATAAGTATTATAATTGTTGATTCCACCCACGGACTTTCTTGGAAATTAACTGAACTAGAGAGATTGTGCTCCTGCAAAGCGGAGCAGGTCGTATATTTAAGAGCAATTACAATTGAGATGCATTCTCTTCTCATTTTCACTGCTTGGTTTCTGTGTCGTTTGGAGACAAAACAGGAATTGCTACAACTACATACACTCCAGCGGGGCTGATCTATCCGCCTTCCAAGTTCCAATCAAATCTCATGGCCTAATTGCACGTGAGTCGGTCCACCGGTAAGTCATATGCATTACCTTAATTGACAAGCGTTAGAATCGGCAACGAAGAATTATAACTCTCCAACGTTCAACCATCACGTCACATTAAGACAGTAATGGAGAAAATTAAAAGAACCAATTTCTTCCACTAAAGTAACTTCTCCCTCTCCCACCATCTACACTAATGTCCCCTCCCCTCTTTCTCTGGAGAACTTCCCTTAGTTTTCTCAGTTGCTTTCTTCATTTTTCTTCCCAAGCAGCTCCAGTATCATGGTGGGCAACGTTAAAAGCCTTCGTTTCTTCAAGATCTCTTCGAGTGGCTCCCGTCGTATGGTCTGTACATATTCTCCCACGCACTTTATATATAAATCCTGCTAAAACTAAAATATATATGATGCAGCAACATGGATTTGGTATCATCTCATCTCTCATGTAGTAAATAGTAGTAGAAAATTTAGTAGGTTGACATAATGGGGTACATGCATGGGGTGTTAAATATGTTCAGGAGATACCACCTGCGTTCCGGAAACACCTAAAAGACAAGATCCCGAGCATCTTTTCCTTAGTGGGCCCGAGCGGGCACACGTGGAATGTTGAGCTAGTGGCAGAAGCAGGCGGACGTGGACTATTGTTCGGAGACGGATGGGCCAACTTCGTCGATGACCACTTCTTAGAGTTCGGCGACTTACTTCTATTCAAGTACGGCGGCAAGTGGAGCTTCTCGGTGGTCGTGTTCGATACAACGGGATGTGAGAAGGCGAGTGCTGTGTTAGCCAAGCCGCGGTGTCATTGCAGCTGCCATGATAGGAAGGGGAAACAGAGGGAAGTCCCTGATTCCTCTAGTGAAAGTTTTGTGTCCATCAAGTTGGAGGAGGAAGAGGTGGAAGTCGTGAAAGAGGTAAAGAGACGTCGATTGAGCAAGGGAGGTGGCTACCAGAGGAAGAGGAGGAATGGAGCCAATGGAGGTAAGGAACTCTTTCATATGTGATCTACCGTTCAGAAATAAAGAACTCGTGTCATCTCAAAGAACATCGTGTTAGGCCCAATTGAAAGTTTATGTCTTGTTTGTACGACCTTACATCTTGTCTATGTATGGTGGCCGTTCTAAAATGGAGTATAACAGAAACAAGCTTAGGAGCTGTTTTCAGATATAATTCAAGGTTAAAGATCAGCCAATTTCACTAACCTCTGTCAACTTTTCAATTAGTCAACGATGACGATTTTGTGATCACTTTGTTGTTTGAAGGGAAACTCATTTTCCTGTTGTTGTAGGGAAAATGTCACAGTTAGGTGCAATGCGCCGGAGGAAGATCGAAGAGGCTCATGCAAAAGCCTTCTCCTTCAAATCCTCAAGGCCTTTCTTTGTGGTCGTCATGTGCAAGTCAACTGTCGTCTCTACTGGCACCACTGGAGGATCCGTAATGGTGAAAATAACTCAACATTCTTATACCTACTTACTCTCTATTATCTTTTCATATGCATATTAAAGTGCAGATATGCATCTATAATGCTACCTGCATTTAGATATAATTTTTAGAAGAAAAGCTAGTTGTTTCAGCTCCAAACCAGTATTGTTTGGTTAGTGTTATATGCACTGCACTCTGTGACACAACCTAAACTACATTGGGGTATGTCTTGATCAATTTAGAATGAAGTTCGGGGTGTTTCATATATTTTGTAAAAATGAAAGCAAAATGATTTACAAAACCGAAATTGACATTAAATAGATGTATTGAACAGCTGAAAATGTGTTGCAGAGAATTCCAATTGCCTTCAGTAGAGTTCATCTTACCGGGAGCGGAAGAGAAATCACGATCCGAACAATATCTGGTGGGATCTGGATTGTTTCTCTACTATCCAACAAAGGCTTCAAGTTCTTCAGTGCTGGTTGGCGCAGGTTCAGCACTGAAAACAATCTGAAAGTGGACGATGCCTGTGTTTTTGAGCAGCTAGAGAAGAATGAGATGCTCGTTAATATATTTAGGGTATCGGAGGAATGAATCTGCAAAGTGAGAATGTTGGATGAGATGACTGTTGTTGTTTCGACTTTCTAGCTAAATGACAGTCTATTTTGGAGCTACCCAATATTTTTGAGCATGTAATTGCAGTTATGGCTTATTTACCGCTCAGGATCATTTAAAAGTCCAAATCCAAAAAATGTAGTCAATCAGTGCTCTACTATATTGGTGTTGGAAAAGGAAATTGTTGGCGTGTCTGTTCACTTATGTTGAGTGAGCTACTCTAAGTTCATTTTGGTTGAGTGAGCTCTCTGAGCTTTGAATCTCTTGATATGGTTGTTAAAAATACTTGCGACTCAATCAAACCCATGATTTGAGTCTATTGATTTTGCTGGAGGACGAGAAGCAGTAGGGAGATT
Source organism: Triglochin maritima (assembly GCA_963682175.1). NCBI lineage: Eukaryota > Viridiplantae > Streptophyta > Magnoliopsida > Alismatales > Juncaginaceae > Triglochin > Triglochin maritima. The sequence continues at coordinate 7,401,770 of OY821775.1, forward strand.
GTATTTCTTCTTATTATTCGTATTTTGAATTGTACAAGTGTATTTATAGATTTTACAATGATATAGTCGTTGGTTACATTCTAAAATAAGAGAGAAGCGTGAATCTTTATTCTTTCCTTGAGTGAAGATCCGGCAACGGCTATGGTGTAACGGCTATGATGAGATTTCCTTCTGAGCCCAAAAGGTAAGTGTATCTTGGTTGTATTTTGGTATTTCCAACACGCCCCCTCAAGTTGGATCCTGATAGAGGTTGAAGGAACCAAACTTGAGTAGTATTTCTTGGAAATGTTTGTAGTCCAATCCTTTAGTGAATATATTTGTGAGTTGATCTTTACTTCCGACGTAGGGGACTTCTATTTCATTGGACTGAATTTTTTCTCGAATGAAGTGGCAATCTACTTCAATGTGCTTGGTTCGTTCGTGGAAGACGGGATTGGTTGCGATGTGGCGAGCAGCGTTGTTGTCACAGAACATCTTTATTGGTTTGTTGAATGGTTGCTTCATGTCTTTAAGCAGTTGTTTGAGCCATATGAGTTCGCTAGTAGTGGAGGCCATGACGCGGTATTCAGCTTCAGCACTGGATCTAGCCACAACATTCTGATTTTTGCTTCGCCAAGTTACTAAGTTTCCTCCTACGAAAGTACAGAATCCCGTTGTTGACTTACGATCATGACTTCCTGCCCAGTCTGCATCAGAATAACCAATAATCTCATTAGAGTTGTTTCTTTTCATCCATATTCCTTGCCCTGGAGTTTTCTTTAGATAGCACATGATCCTATCGATTATTTCTAAGTGATGGGTTCGAGGAGCGTGCATAAATTGACTGACAATGCTTACAGTATAAGTAATATCTGGACGAGTAACAGTGAGATAAATTAATCTACCAACAAGTCTTTGAAATTGTCCTAAATCTTTAACTGGGTCTCCATCTGTTGGGTGTGTTTTCCGGTTTGTTTCAATGGGAGTGTTGAGGGGTTTGGAGACTAGTTTACCTGTTTCGTGAAGAAGATCTAGGACATATTTTCTTTGGGACAAGAATAAACCCTTTTTTGAGTAAGTAAACTCTATTCCGAGAAAATATTTTAAAAAACCTAGGTCTTTTATGTCGAAGTTTGTTTTTAAGTGTTGTTTAACTAAATTTATTGTTTTGTCACAATCTCCGGTGATGAGTATGTCATCAACATATATTAATATTATAGTGGTGATGTTGTTAGAGTTGTGAACAAACATAGATGCATCTGCTGAACTTTTAATGAAACCATAAGAAGTAAGGAAGTGGCTGAGTTTTGCGTACCATACGCGTGGTGATTGTTTTAGACCGTAGATTGACTTGTGTAGCTTGCATACCTGGTTTAGAGCGGAGTGGATACCTGGTGGTGGTGTCATGTAGACCTCCTCCTCAAGGTTGCCTTGGAGAAAAACATTTTTTACATCCATTTGAAAGATATTCCATCCATTATTTACAGCTATAGAGAGAAGGACACGGACAATGTTCATTTTAGCTACGGGTGCAAATGTTTCTAAGTAATCTATGTCATAAGTTTGGGTATAACCTTTTGCGACGAGGCGAGCCTTATATCTTTCTATAGTTCCATCGCTATTATATTTGATTTTATAGATCCATTTACAACCTACGGGTTTGATTCCAGGTTCAAGAGGAACCAAGGTCCAAGTTTTGTTAGATTCTAAGGCAGTGAGTTCGTCTTGCATGGCATTGGCCCATTTTGGATTTTTTATGGCTTCATGGAAATTTGTGGGTTCTATGTGTTTATCGATTGTGTTTATGAATGCTCTATGGTTGTTGTTTATTTTTGTATAGGACAAGTAGTCCTGAATAGGGTAGGCTAGATGGGTAACATAATCATGCAAGTAGGTGGGTGGTCGAGTGGGACGAGATGACCGGCGTTGAGGAGATGGTGGTGGGTTGGCTTCTACTTCTTCTTCTTCTTCGTCTTCTTCTTCTTCTTCTTCTTCTTCTTGGTGACCTTGGTGATTGTTGTCTTGGTTTTGTTCCAGAGAGTTGATTATCGGAAGTGGTGGTTGCGGTTGTACGTTGATGTCGGTTGGTGGATGTCCTTCATTATTGTTGAAGTAAGACATGTTTTCTACAAATTGAACATCACGAGAAACAAAAAATTTACATGTTTGAGGATCATAACATTTATACCCCTTTTTCTTTAAGGAGTACCCTAAAAATATACATTTTTGCGAGCTTTTGTCGAGTTTATTCATCCTTTTCCTGTGGACAAAGACAACACAACAAAAAACTTTTAGATGGTCAAGAGTCATCTTTTTCCCATTAAGAATTTCCAAAGGTTGCTTGTTTTGAAGTCGAGGACTAGGAAGGCGGTTTATGAGATAAGCAGCAGTTAAAACGGCGTCAGACCAGAAACGGTTTGGAACATGATTTTGAAAAAGAAAGGATCTAGTAATGTTCATGAGATGTTTGTTTTTTCTTTCTGCGACCCCGTTTTGTTCAGGTGTATTAATACAGGTAGTTTGATGAAAAATCCCTTTTTGTTTTAAAAAATCCTGAAAAATATTACTGGTGTATTCAGATCCATTATCTGACCTAAGTGTTTTTATTTTAAAATCATACATGTTTTCCACAAATGTAACAAATTCACAAAAAATGTTAAAAGCATCAGATTTTAATCTTAACAAATAAATCCATGTGGTTCGGGAAAAATCATCAATAAACGTAATAAAATACTTGAACCCGTTATAGGATTCGGTTGGGGCTGGTCCCCAAATGTCGGAATGTATCAATTCAAGAGGTTGACCTGCCTTATTAGTAGAAGAATAAAAAGGTAACCGAGTCTGCTTTGAAAAACTACAAATATCACATGCTATTTCAGAATTAATAAACGGGAGTAAAGTTTTCAAGACTGAGTGGGACGGATGTCCCATGCGCCTGTGCCAAAGTTCGTGGTTGGAATTATTTCCAACATGAAAAGCGGAATTTTGGGAGTCTAAGATATATAAGTCATTGACGAGGGTTCCCCTACCAATCGTCCTCTCTGTGGCACGATCCTGAAAGTATACGTCAAATGGAGTAAATACAATATTACAATTTAATTTTTTTGTGATTTTTGCTACAGATAACAAATTAGAGTTAAACCCGGGTACATAAAGGACATTATTATTGCTTTGGTTTAGTAGTTCTATATTTCCTATTCCTTTGATTTTTACTTGGTTTCCGTTTGCAACAGTTACAAATTTATTTAGAGAGCTAGAATTATTTTCAATCTTAGAAAGTAATGTTTTATCTCCTGTCATGTGGCCAGTAGCACCCGAGTCAATTATCCAGTTTTGATGATTTGATTTTAATCTACTAGATAAGGCAGTGTAATTTTCCAGAAGTTGTTTCATACCTGCAAATTTACCTGAATGTAGAGGGGAGTTTTGCAAAAGTCCTGTGAGTTGGGCCACCAGATCCGAGATTTGCTGTGTTTGTATATTTGGGTCGGGTCCATGCGCTGGCGGATTCGGGTTGCTTACCAGGTAGCCTCTTGGATTCGGGTTTCCGGTCATATAAATCCCGCTGGATCCGGTTTCGTTGTTTCCATTTTGGTCCTGCAGCGAAAAGAGAGGGTTAGGGTTTTGGTTCGCTTGGTGGCTGCCGCCTCCTGCGATGGTGTTGTAGCCGCCGGTGCCCCCTGGTCTGGTGTTGAATCTTCCATCGCTATCTCTTTTGTCGCTATCTTTTGATGGTCGGAGGTGCGGGAAGAGGAACCAGCAATTGTTCCTGCTATGTCCGTTCTTTTTGCAGTTGTCGCAGTGTTCTTCTTTGTGATTTCCATATCTCTTCTTGCTGTGGTTTTGATTTTGGGTTTGGTATTGGTTTTTTCCGACAAGAAACGCATGGTTTTCGTTTTGGTTGTTGTTGTCGGAGAGTCCTTGCGACTGAGCGGTGGTCCTTCGTCGAGTTTCCTCGCGTTGGATCATCCCGGTGACGGCTGCAAGAGACGGGAGTTCTGGGGCCATTAGCACTTGACTTCGTAGATTTTCGTAGCTTCCATCCAGACCTACCAGAAACTGGTAGATCCGGTCTTGTTCTGTCCGCTGTTGGATGATTTTCGCATCGGTCGTTAGTGGTTCGTAAACCCCCAATTCATCCCACGCTCTCCTGAGGGTCCCCAGATACTCTGTGATGGTTTTTTGATTTTAGCGAGTCTGTGAGATTTCCTGCTTTAGCTTGAATACATGTGCAAAATTTTGGGCTTTGCCGTAATGCTCGTGGATTGCTTCCCATAGCTCCAGTGCGCTTTCCTTGTACAGGAAGATCTCCCCAATATTGGGTTGCATCGAGGCGAAGATCCATGACATAACGAGGTGATCCCCGTTTTGCCATTCCTCCTGTTTGTGTTCTGTCCCGATGCCTTCGGGTTTTTTGCTTTTCCCGGTGATGTGGCCCAGTCTCCCCCTGCCGCTGAGGGAGAAAGTGACGGCGCGCGACCACGAGAGATAGTTGGTCCCGTTGAATAAGGTGGTGACCAACCGTGATGATGTGTTGGAATCTGTTTGGTTGGTTGTATGGCCGGTCATGGTTTTGGGTTTGTGTTTTGAAGGTTTGGATGTAGGTGGTGGTAGCCTTCAACCCCCTTGAACGAGGCGAAGACCGATGATGAGCTCCGGGGAGCCTGAGGTCTAGTGGTTTGTCGATTTACTGCTCTGATATCATATTGATTTTGCTGGAGGACGAGAAGCAGTAGAGAGATTGTATTTCTTCTTATTATTCGTATTTTGAATTGTACAAGTGTATTTATAGATTTTACAATGATATAGTCGTTGGTTACATTCTAAAATAAGAGAGGAGCGTGAATCTTTATTCTTTCCTTGAGTGAAGATCCGGCAACGGCTATGGTGTAACGGCTATGATGAGATTTCCTTCTGAGCCCAAAAGGTAAGTGTATCTTGGTTGTATTTTGGTATTTCCAACAGAGTCTCCCACAACAGATTATCGGTCGAGGCGACTTGAGAGAAACAAAATTCCAAACATTTAGCTGTTGATCGAAAGGGGTAGAGAGATCAATAGAAGGAATTGTGGAAGCCATAGGAGACTGAGATTAGAGTTTGACGAAACTCTCTATTGCTCTAATACCATGAAAACATAAATGAATCCTTAGAGACTCAGCAACCCTGCATAAGCTCGAGTGGGGACTAGAATTCTAATAAAATAGCAACTAGATGCAAATATGTGTTAGTTTGTGAATTTATAGAAAATCCTCAAAAGGCAAATAAAAATTGCATACGAATATGAATTGTGGTTTAATATTTTCGTCTCATCCCCTGATAGTCAACTTACAGGTGAAAATGTCCGGATAATATCCGCTCAACTCATATTCAAATTAATCTGTTTAGTTAGATATAATCACTAGATAAAGAATTTGTTTCTATGTGACACTGAATATATTAACGACAGATATAAAAGTGTATAAGATAACAGCAGCTATTCAATTTAGTAAGCATTTTCTTTTAAAAGTGGGCATTGTAATTTATCACCTTTTTTTTAAGCCTTTTTATTTTTTCTGTAACTACAGGCCTCACGTCATAATTAATTTTAGAAAAGAAAGAAACATCATAGTTAAGAAGAATTAATAAATGCTGAAGAAAACTGAAGAGAAAATAAAATGAATATGTATCACTTCTTAACGTCCCATGCACCAACATGGACTCAGGCCATATTACACCGGTTCTAATTCCTTGCTTTCTTGGTAAGTGTTGTTGCAAAACTCGATCCAAACATGGTGGTTAACTGCAGGAAGCGTCGTTTCTTCAAAATCTTCTTGGCGGACGGACTCCCAACGCATGGTATGTTATTCCTCGATCTCACATATAGCTCCTACCTAATTTATATTTTTGGTCTATGATTAAGGATATGATGTTGTTAAATATGTGCAGGAGATACCACCAGCTTTCCACGGACACATAACGGACAAGATCCCACGAATGGTCTCCTTGGTGGGTCCCAGTGGATACACGTGGGAGGTCAAATTAGTCACGAAACCAAGCCAACGTGGAATCTTGTTTGGAGATGGATGGGAAAACTTCATCGATGACCATTCCTTAAGAGTTTGGTGATTTACTGGTGTTCGAGTTCGAAGGCGAGTCGAGCTTCTCAGTGTTTGTTTTCAACAAAACAAAGTGTGAATAAACGAGCGTTTTGTCGGCAAGGCCAATGTGTAATTGCAGTTGCCATGAGAGGAAGAAAGGAAAAGAGAAAGTAGTAATCTCTGATGCTTCTTTTGAGGATTTTGAGACGGTCAAGGTCGAGCGAGAGGAAGACTTATTGGTGGAAGAAGTCAAGAGGATAAGAAAACAAAGAGACACGGCCCAATTAAGGCAAGTGGTGGCCGCGATATTGAACCTGTTTCAGCTCCAGAGAAGAAGATGACGAATTATCGTGACAATGGAGGTGAGGGACTCTACATGGTGTAACTTAAGTACTTAACTACTAAGGGCTTCATTTATATATATATGAGATCTCAAATTATTCTCAGTAGCTCCATTATGGTACACTTGGATGCAGAGTATATACATAGATAAAATCAGGGATTCGGGGATAGAGGAGACGAATCTTGTTTCACTGTTAAGACATATATGACAACATGTTGATAAAATAAATGTGGAGGTTAAATCAATTTATTTTTTAAGGCATTTGTGAAGTTTGAAGACATTTCGAATGAAATTAACGCAAACATTAAATTGCTCATATTTGAGGATGAAGTTGTTTGTATTTTAGACTACCAACTTTTTTCTGCATTAATTTGTTCTTTTTTATAACTTTTTTGTCTCCATTTGTCTTTTTACGTTTCTTTTTCTTGATCTCTTAAGTTTCTAGCTGAACATACCATTTATTCTCTCTTTCAACTTGCTTGATTATCTATAGCAGCAAGAGTAAAACAAAATAGGACTTCAAATATGCTGTGGACTGGAAAATTGAGGTGTCTTCGTTCATTCTATTGATTTTGGATTCCTAAGTCCATTTCTGGAAACATTTTTTAGTTTTTTCCTTGATTATTTTATTACCTAAAAAGACTCATTTTCTTGTTGTCGTAGGGGAATTGAAAATTATTTTACCTCCAAGGGCGATGCGCAAGCATAAGATTGAAGAGGCCCATGCAAAAGCCTACTTCTTCAAATCATCAAAGACTTTCTTTGTGATCATCCTATGCAAGTCAAGTGTCGTCTCTACCGGATCCTTTCAGGTGAAATAAATAGTTGTTTTAATTTGCATTATTTTTTTAATATTCGTGAATTTATGATAATGTTGAAAAGTGAATATATACTTAATGATGTAGCTTGCATCTACATGGCTTCACGAATAACATATACATCTACGCTACTGATCATAGAGAATTCTTCTTAAATTAGCTTGGATAAGAAATCAAATCTCAAATACATGTTGTAATTTAATTAAAAATATATAAAAGAACTTCAAAGAATATCATCCACAATTCTTCACCTAGGATGATTACAAAATGTGCAAGCGACATCTACTAAATGAATTATAGCATGTATTAAGCACTAAAGTTTGTTTTAGAGGAAATCACTAGCATGACGTCGCATAAAATCTAAAGAGATGTCTGGGACATAGTCAGTCAGTAAAAATCATTTTATTTTTTATTTTTTGAAATTAATTAAATAATATATTTATTTTGTGTCACATGTAACATTTACTTTCATCATACAATATTATGTTCTCAATCTAACATTTGGTTTTCACATGCAACATTTGGTTCTCTCACAAACACTCACGAACAGACTCACAACTTAAAATGGAAAAAATTAAACTTTAAATAGACAGACTCACAACTTAAAATGGACGGATTCACACATTAAACTGGACATACATGCAACTTAATTTGGACAGACACACAACCTAATATGGACACACACAAAACTTATTTTAGACAGACACAAAATTTATTCTAAACAAACTCACAACTTATTCTGAGCAGACACATAATTTATTCTATACAGACAGAAAACTTATAAAGAAAAAACACACAACCTAATCTGGACAGAATAAGGTGTGAGTCTGTCCGGAGGAACTAAATGTTGCATTGAGAACGTAATATTGGATGAGGAAACAAAATATTGCTTTGGAAAAGTAGAAGCAGTATGTGACACAAAATAAATTTGTTGTTTAATTAATTTTAAAAGGTAAAAGATATTTGATTTTTGCTGATTGCTGACCGGACTGACCATGTCAACGTGCGTCCTAACGTCCATTAATCATTTCCAAATCCAAATGCAATAGCTAACTTTTTTATACGTTTACTCATTACTTGATATACAAATCAATATAAACCAACAATTCAAACTTGACTCTCCAGAGGACAAATATCGTATCAGCCGCCAAAATTTGAATCTACAACTCTAAAATCTAACTTCGCAACATCCTCAATCTCCACCCTCCGGTTTCTTTCAATGCTGAAAAATGTTTTGTACTTCGGATGATGTTTCATGTCCCAACTCTCCATTTTGACGTGTTAGATTAATGGTTCATATGTTTGTAATTTCCACCTACAACTTTTTAATCTATTTCTTCAATATATTTTCACAATTATTTTTAGAATCCAATTCTAAGAAAACATAAAATATTGGGCTATTATTTAATCTATTTTTACAATATTTTAGAATCTATTTTGGGCTACATGAAAGTTTGAAAAGACAGGGTTTGTGTGATTTGGGGTGTTAATTTTGGGTTCTCGATATTGCTTTTGAAAATGTCTTAATAGTGGTATTTTTTTTCTTCAAAGGGGGTCCCATGGACCCAAGGGAGGTTCGTTTCTAGTTTTATGTTATACTATTTTTATTCATGTAATGTCTTTACTGATTAACTGTCCAAGTAGTACCTAAACTAGAAGTTAATTTGATGGAAGATTGAGTTTGAGATTTGAGACTTCACATCTTTCAATTGCACTAAATCTTATAATAATGCAATTTAACCTTTTAATATTAGGATTTAAGATTGAAAGATTTATTAGGACTTTCTTCACAAGTTCAAGTAGAAGTAAACGTGGATATCGATCGATTACACATATTTATTACTTCAAGAATGACATTTTTCATGTAGTGATTGATACTCAATTACAATAACTTAATGATTTTCTTATGATTTTTATGTGTGTTTTTAATGTTAAACATTTGAGTTTATTAATCGTTTAGTTCGACCACCGTGGAAAAAAAATTCCCCACCCCCCTCAAAATTTCCCGAATCCGCCCATGTTTACGGTGCATCACTTAAATCCACTTTGTTTCTAGCTACCACATATACCTGAGATCAAGATGTTGGTACATACATGTAAGTGAATGCCCAATAGGGGCAAATGGAGTGGAAATTTAGAATTTTGTTATATTTAGAATTTATGTTCAAGTACGTTCGAATGGGACATTGGTTGGTGTTTGAAATTTGACTGTTTGAGTAAGCCATCCTTAGATTCTTGGGCAGTTTTATCTGAATATATAGCATTGCATTTCCTACGTAATTTTCTGAAACGACAAATAGGAGACGAAACAAACAAGCATATGGTGGACTGGGACGGGTGGTGCATTAAATTGAAACGACGTTCCCGAGGGGTCTTGGCCCTCTTGGTCGGCAAGAACTACCGCTCAGAATGAATGTTACTTCTTTTTTTGATGAAACTGTTCAGAATTAATGTTACGTTTTGACGCTCGCAAATCACATCGGAGTTAACATGAGTAATGAAAATACGTAAAAGCAAACTCCTGCGTTAAATAACGCTCACCACTCTACCTACTTAATTTCCCGAAAGCATTATTACTACTTACTACTGCTCCATCCAGATTCCTCAGAAGTCAGAAACTTCCGTTGGGTTGCTGCTGTTCTTCCCAAATATGGTAGGCAGCTTCAGAAAGCGTCGTTTCTTTAGAATCTTCTGGGCGGAAGACTCCCAACGCATGGTATGGGTAGTTAAATTACACCTCCTTTCTCCATTACGTTTGATGTAGCCAACATGATCTAATAGCTAAAGAAAATATGAAATAAAGAGATATATAATTGGTGCATTTGGTGTTATATAATCGTGCAGGAGACACCTCCTGCGTTCCGGAAGTACCTTCAAGACAAGATCCCTAGCATGTTTTCCTTGGTGGGCCCGAGTGGTCACACATGGAAGGTTGAGTTGGAGATAGGCCAACAAGGAGTCTTGTTTGGAAATGGATGGGAAAATTTCGTTGATGACCATTCATTAGAGTTTGGTGATTTACTCGTGTTCAAATTCGACGGAGACTCGAGCTTCTCAGTGCTTGTGTTCGACAAAACAGCGTGTGAAAAGATGAGCGCGTTCTCTGCAAAGCCACGGTGTCGTTGCAGCTGCCACAAGAGAAAGGGGAAACGGGAAGCAGTCTTTGTTTCCTCAAGTGAAGATTCCGTGATGGAAGAAGTCGAGAAGAAGGCAAAATATCTTAGACCAAGCAAGGAAGGTGGAGACGAGGCTGAGGCTGCACTCTTTTCAACTCGAGAGAGGAGGGTGAAAGAAGCCCGTGCAAAAGCAAACTCCTTCAAATCCTCAAGTCCTTCGGTTGTGGTTACCATGCGGAAGTCAAACGTCTCTGTTGGAGGCCATCTGGTGAAAATTACTCCCTGCTAAGTTATTATGCTTTCTATATATGAGTTTGATTTAAGATACTGTGTTGAAAAGTTCACAATCAATTTAACCTGCACTACGAACCTGAGAAGAACATGTGCATCTAGACTAAAATGAAATATGAAGGATACCCAAGGGAAACTTTGCTTCTAGAAAAATTACAATTGGCTCCTGAATTTTCATATTTTGAAAATGATACATATTCGTCTCATTGTTAGCTTTATCAAGTAAAATTTTCCAATATAAACCACTGAATTGTCATTCAACCAACGATTCTCTATTTAATTGTGTAAACGATTTTTAACAATTTTTATTACCGAAAATAATCTTTCTACGGTTGCAGTTGCAATAATTTTCTCTGCTAAAACACATTTTCTTACAAAAGTCACCTAGCTATGCATGTCAAAATATATGTTTGAATCTCATTAGAAAGTCTGATATGATATATAGTGTAGAATTCATTTAGATAATATTCTGTTAAACTAATTAGTTTTAATCTAAGCACGACATGACAAATAAATAATTCTATATTTCTTTCATTGAAATTATTGTTTTAATTCTTTCAGTTTTGTATTTATGACAAAGTAAAACAGCTCAACACAATGATGATAATTTTTTGTGATTTTTTGTCCCTTTTAGCATGATCCGTCATCAAGTATAAATTGTTTATCCATAATATGAATCACAATTTCATACATGCAACAAAATAAATGTACTTTATTTAGTAGGTTATCCTAAACTTCATCTTACAATTTTGGTCCTGTCTTTCTTTCAAAATTAAGAGAACGAAAACAAACACTCCCTATGATATTAGTTCCACTCTTAGAAATTACAATTCTTGAAGCAAAGAAAGAATTCATCCAAGAACATAAATATTAAGAAGAATAACGATCTTTTTTAAGAAAAAATGTTATTGTTACTAATTTCTTACAATTTTCAAAATTAAGAAAGAAGAGGGATGGCCACCACCTATGATATTTTGTTATATTTAAAAAAAAAATTGTATACTATTACATTAAATAATTCCAAAGTTTCAAATTTCAAAATTACATAGAGGCGACTGCTCCCTTTGGTTCCGCCCCTGGGTTTGAAGATAAGTAAGTAAGTTCGATATAATTCTGCTAATGCTATACTTCGTACTTCTTGGTAGGGTTTTATACTTTTAGTTAAGTTAATTTCAGGGTACTTATAATGAACTGTCAAATTTTTGCTTTCCGCTTTTTAAATTTTACGTCAGCTAAAAGACAGCAAAAGTATACATTGTTCAATCTTCGGCATGTGTTTCCCTCTAATGATGATAATACATTTCATTATTTCACAGAGACTGCCGGCTCCCTTCAGTAGCAATATCCATTTTTCTCAGCTTTCCCGGAGGAAAGAAATGATACTCCGAACACCATCTGGTGGGATCTGGACTGTTTCTCTACTATCTATCAACAAACAGAAGTTCTTAAGTGCTGGTTGGCGAAAGTTTGCCGTTGAAAACAATCTGAAAGTGGATGATGCCTGTGTATTTGAGCTTCTTCGAGACAACGATGAGATGCTCGTGCATTTATTTAAAGTACGGAGATGATTTGCGTAATGAGAATGTAAGATCATCAGTGGTTACTAGCTAAGACATTTTTTGGGTGTAATATTGTCTATGCGTAATTTTGGAATATGGCTATTAATTTACATCTTAATAAATAGGGTACACATTATTGAGTCTATGTGACCACAATTGTGCAGGAAATATGATAATGTATCGGTGATAGATTTAGTTGTAAAGATATGCAATAAGGATTATAGAGTACGAAAAACAGATTAGAAATTGAAGAAACTAAACCAACGTAAGCTTTTTAGACACCAATGTGTTGTCGGAAAGAAAACAGGGTCCAGAGAGATGGTATTTTCAGAGTCTTATCTAAGAGGGGGAAAAACAGATCCTTTCAGTAGCTGTATATGCTGCACAGTTTGAATTGATTTTCTATGGATTACTGACCCTTCATTTCCCGTGAAGATGCCAGTTTGTGGATCGTGTATTGAACATAAAGCTTGTGAGATACTTCCTGCAAAGGAAATATGTAAGGAAAAAAATTACAACTCTAACAAGGTAAAAGCGATCTTGGTAACAGCGAACTAGTTTGATAAAGTCATACTAGTTTGTGTTAGGTTAGACGCCTAGACCTACACTATACAGGTACTTATCCCTCTTTCTTTCCAATTTATATAGGAAAAATATGAGCACGGAATGGAAAAAATTGAAATAGCTTGGATATGATTGATCTGTTTCAAGATTTTTAAGTTGTCGCAAAAAACCAATAATTCTATTTGGAGCCTGACTTTTAAAAAAATAATAGTAATGAGGATGTAAGTAGAAACTTGCGAATACACAGGTACCAAAAACACATGAGATCAGATATCCGATGTAGCTTCAAGAGAAAAAAATATGGTTTAATTTCATCTAATCTAATTTCAATGCAGAGATGAAGAGATGTGAAAAATACAATCAGTATATTGTAAAAAAGTGAAATATATGGACTCTTGCACCTGAATCAGAATATAGGTGACTGCTAATTCATTGATGACATATCTACAACGATAAGAGTGCCACCACAAAATTGGAGGTCAAATTCATCTGCTCGATACATGCCATTGGGGATTCAGGTTTCTCTATCAAAACAAGCTCAGACACTAGATATTCCCATCAAGCACTTGTTTGCAACCACATTACTGGGGAATGGCCACGTCATTAAACCTATTGAACCATATGGAATGTAGAATCATGTAAAAGAGATCGTACTTAACAGGCTTGGCATGCCAAAGAAAATGCCTTTGTAATCTTTGGATATTTCTGTGCATTGAAATATATCTTCTGAGAGAGACACTCAAAAGTATCTTCTTCAGGTTAGGTATATCTTTCTGCTCCACAAAAATGGCAAACTTACTCCAGTCAAGCACTTCGTCAAGAGGAGGGACTAAGTTGTCAGCTATAATAACTGGAACACACTCATAGTAGATTGCCTCAACAATTCTTGGGCTGTTTACTTCGTAACCCATAGGACAAATGCAGAATTTGCTCGACTTCATGTGTTCAATGTATGACATCACTTTTGATACTCTGTTGGGAAGAGGGCCATATATCTTCATATTTTCATCCTTTCCATCCCAGAACTCTGAGAGGATGGGTCGGACTGGTCCGTGCATGCCCCCAGCATAGAAGGCAAGAATGGATCGTCGAGAGATAGGTTTCCCTCCAATGCGTTTAAGAGGCCTTCTTGGAGATCGGATGTTGGTTTCAGGAAGAGAGACATCCCGTCCACGTTTGAATATTTTCTCAGAAGCATCCGCATTGCATAAAGCTTTTATGGTGTTCTTGAACAATTCCTCATGCTCAAGAACTGTGTAGGGCCCCTATGACAATTGACTAGAGAAATTTAGTAGACACTAAGAAAATGTGAAAATTAGGAAGTAGAACGACTTAACTTTTAAATTGATCAAATCAATATATATATATATATGTATTCAAAGAAAGAATAAATCAACTTCCATGTATAAAAACATGCATCTTAGTTTTCTGCCTTCAACAATTGCTGGAATAAGAATTGATCGATTGATGATACCTCCAATCATACACAAGCTGACAAGGAATACCCGTTGCAATAAAGATTCGTATTGTCTTAGTTACCATAACAAATTAGTCTGTAATCATGATTCAGCTGTAACAACCGAAATTCGGAGTGAAGGCATCAGGGACCCAACTATTCTCTCTGTTATATAATTAAAACTTCCATGTTTTATGATCACAAATAAGTTCTACAATTTTTTTGTAAGCCTCCCGGCCTTAGGTTGAAAGAGATGCTGAGACACAAGGCTAAAAACGGAGAATCAAAAGGCCTAAAAAAGGAAAAGATTGTCCTAGTATTTGCTGCCTAGGATGCACAGTGTGCTTGAAATTCACGCATGTTAAATAATAACACAATTATGAACATGGATGAAGGCCCACATGCTACAACACACTAGGTGCCAATATTTTGATGGCACATACAGTAAAATAAATGAACGAACTTAATACTGAAAAAAACAACTCATGACAGGTATCTAAAAAAACCCAGCACAAGAACTAAGCACATGTCGGTCAAACCCAACAAAACCGGTCAAACTAAACATCTCTAACTATAATTATAAAGTAAAGTTTCTTTGAACAAAGCAGCGATAGAAAAATAAGCAGTGTATATGCACATACCCAATCATGGCAAGCAACAAGAAAATGATCTGCTCCATGGGTTCGATTCCAGAATGGATACTTAGCAGCAATTGTGTTCACATAGTCCTTGAGAAAGAGTGATAAAGGCCTCATGTTATGGGATCCTGGGACATAAAGCGCAAGTTGTAGTTGACGAGCACTGTAAGGCAGGTAAAATAGGTGAGCCTGCATTGGGTCGCTCGCCACAAACTGCTTGCTCTCCACCATCAGTTTCATAAACCATCCTTCAGAGGCATAAATACCACTGAGTTGTGGTGTGTGAAAGATTGGTCTAACACCATCTCTGTAAATGTACACCTTCAGTATCTTCTCCATAAGCTCATAGCTCCTGTAAATAGTGATTTACACCTGTAAATAAACAGTCTACACTGAGTTGTATTATAACAGTACCATGAAGCTTAAGTATTTGTCTGCAAATTAAGAGAAAACATGTACGTGTGTGCGGGCAAGGCCCCTTATTGGGTGGGGTACTAAAAAAACAAAATGAACTAACACATCCTTAGGTGCATGAATAGACCCTGGAATTCTACGAAAATCATGCCATTTTGGATTTTAATTTCTTTTTTATTCCTATAAAATTAGTCTGCTAATTTTGTCTGCACAACTGTAGAGGAAGAATAAATCATTCACTGCTTCCAACTACTTAGAAAACTTGAATCCATCGGACGTGTAAAAGGAATTTTGAATTGACTTGGTAAGAAAAGCAGTCCAGGGTGATGTTTCGTAAATTCTTGCAGGATTGACAGTTGAAAAAAGGTTCAGTGAACAGTAGGTTGATGCAACACTCAAAAGACCACCGCTTTCTATAGCAAGAACAAATATCGGGTGTTATTCGAAGGCAGGTTGGATGGGGAAAGTATTTTCTCAGTGTTAACTAGCAACAAAGTTCGTTGTAGAAGATAAATATATGAACTACATAATTCTATATTCACAAGTCATTCCCTGGATTGAAAAACCAAAGCAAACAAACACTCTAGAATAGAATGCTAAGGGGTAAAAACCACATGTACATTTAAAATTACTAACAGCATCACCCTCACCTTTTGAAAACCGAGATATTCCGGAACAACGGAGCATGCAGGTCGGGATCATCAGAGATCAAAGGTGCATTCTCAATCTCCTTCTTTGCATACACAAGAGCCTCATCCGGCGGCAACATCCACAGCGGTTTCCGCATCTGCAGTAAAAATAAGCACAAAATCAACAATCGAAATCAAAGCAAAACAGCACCACATATTCCTCTACCTCCGGTGGCGAAGAACGGCCAGGCCTCTCTTCATTATTTTTCCCGCCCCTACCTCAACCTTCCCCTCACGAGCACGATCCATCACCGGAGGAGAAACACTACCTGAATCAACCTCGTTTGGATCGAAAATCGGAACCTCTACAATCGGAGACAAAATCGGCTCCGCGATGGTGGTATTAACCACGACTCCAGTCGAATCCAGGAGTTCGGGGAGAGGCGAAAACCAATCCGCGAGCGGACGCGGAACGGCGCGAATGGAGGCGAAAGCGAAAGCGAGAGTGATGCACACGATGAGCACCATCAGCTTCCTCCAACCGAAGACGGAAGAGAAGAGGCTCCTCCACCACCGGCTCAACGGCGGCATGACAGATCTCGTCCGGCGGTGGCAGTTTCCGGCGAGATCGGAGGTTTGTAGCCGGCGATGGTAGGAAGGAGGAGGGTTTTGGGTGGAGTTAGGGTTCATCGTGGAAGTGGAGAAGATTGGAACGAGGGAGGCGTGATGTGTGCTTGAAATAGGAGGCGGTTGGGAGGGTTTTGGTTTCCGGAATTGCCCATGGAAGAGGTGTGGAAGGGTGAGGTGGTATAAATGGGCATTTTGTAAATATGGAGGGATTTTGGGTTGGAGATGTGGAGAGATTGGTGGGAACGGTAAAGCTGTTCGATTGCGAGAGTTGCGCGGGGTTGGGCCGTTTGGCGCGAGGGATTTTTGCTCATTATGCCCTTGTAGTTTGGTATGATTCGTTTTTATCCTTTTATTTTAGATTCATGGCCATGCATCGTGAAGTTTTTCTTGAGTCACCGGCTTATTAGCTCACATCATCAAAATTTAAGTTGCACAAACAATCAAACTCTTGTTTAATAGATATCAACTTATAAATGAAAAAAAGATCATCATGGTATGGGGCTTGTCACGTGCATAAGAATATGTTTACATATATCGTCGGCTTCCTATGGACCAAAATCATTGACACACTTTTGAGCAAATCTAAAGTGTTTTTCTTCGAGTCATTGTTCAAGAAAACTATGTTTAGGATCAACCTCCAATGATGTGGATGAGATAGAGTATTGAAAAATTAAGTTATTTTATCAAATAAAAAAATTAATTCTCTTTATCTAGCATAACAAATTTTTAAAACTAAATTATTTTACCAATCAATTAGAAACATATTTTTTAAAAACAGATTAAAAATAATTTTAAAAAAACCAAAACATAAAACAAATACCAAAACAAATTAAAAATAAAAGTGATTTTTTTAAAAACAATTCTCCACCCCTCGGGGCTGCCAGGCCCGAGGGATCAGTCATCGAAATCCCTACATTTTTTCCCTAAAAGTTTAATTTTTGATTTAATTTTTATTAATTAAAAAAATTCTGATTTTCTAAACTTATTAATTAAAAATGATTAAAAAAATACTCATATCATATCGGACTCAAAAACTAGGGTCCAACACACCCTCCCTAACCAGCCCAAAACCCAGACCCGACTCCGAACCGGCCCACCTCTCCTCAACAAACCCTAGCACCCAAACGAACGGCCAAGATCACTTTTCCATCCCTCAACGGCCACGATCCCCCTCCGAAACCCCATTTGCCCCCTTATAACCCTCTCCAGCCCCCCACCCAACCATCTCTGATCCGCCGCGCAGCCATGGGTAAGGAAGGAGACACCTCTCTCTCCCCTTCTCCCGTCGAAATGTTTCGTTCTGAAACGGTTTTGGGGTTTCAGGTGCGTACTCGTACGTGACGGAGGTATGGAAGAAGAAGCAGTCGGACGTGATGCGGTTCATCCAAAGGGTCCGCTGCTGGGAGTACCGCCAGCTCCCCGCTATTGTTCGCCTCACGCACCCCACCAGGCCCGACAAGGCCCGCCGACTGGGGTACAAGGCCAAGCAGGTATTGGTTCGGCTCGATCTCTCGAAGTTTCGACTTTTTTGGTCTTGGCGTTCGTTTTTTGTGGATCGGGTTTAAGTTGCTGTTTGAGTCAATCTTGTTAGGCGTTTTTTTTATTGTGGTTCGGATCTGTTTTGGTTTGGTTTGGTTTCGCTGAAGATGTGATTAGGTTTGTCGTTGGTTTATGTGCTTAAGGTGATGCTAGAGATTTAGGATGCAGTGCAGGATGACGACATTTTGTTCGGTTTTTAACTTTTGTTGATCGAACTTAAACTAGAACCACGGGTTTAATCCAATTGATCTGTACACCGAAGAAATACAGATATAATGTTAAAATGTAAATCATGTAAAATACGCTGGCTTGCTATGGTGCTTCGAATTTTTTATGTTGCATAGGTTGCAGAAATTTGGTGGTACTTTGATTGTTTTGTGCTTCAAATGATAAACATAAGCCTTTTCCTGATCGCTATAGCTGTTATCGGAATTGTGCATGTTCTGATGCTAGCTTTTTAGAATGCGTCTACTTTGGAGGTCCTTGTAAGGATTTAACTGTTATCTGGTAGTCATTTCTGCAGCCCGATGTTATTATATGATAGTCGATAATTATTTTGTATTATCCAACTCCATAATATTTTCTGTGTCCTGCTCTTATGTATCCAATTGGAAGCAACTTTGTCTCATCCTAACAACCTCATTTGCTATAGATTTGAATAATTTGCGATTTACTCTTTACATATTTTTATCTGGTGACATTTGACCGATCAGTTTTGGATTCTTAATAATTCTCTTGTATCTGCCCATTTGTTTCTGCACATCTCGTCACAAATATCTTGGGTGTCAAGGTGTTGCATATTTTCTTTATGTTGGGCTTAGGCGTTCACATTATTGTGATATATCTGTTATGGTTGCCATCTATCTGTAATTTTATTGTTAGTAGAATCTGCATTTTCTGTTAGCTGTGCTTCTGTTTTGATGTATAATGCACTTTGAATTCTTATCATAGGGATATGTTATCTACCGTGTTCGTGTGAGGCGTGGTGGTCGCAAGAGGCCAGTGTCTAAGGGTATTGTTTATGGAAAGCCAAAGAATCAGGGTGTTACCCAGCTGAAATTCCAGAGGAACAAGCGATCTGTTGCTGAGGAGAGAGCTGGACGTAGGTTGGGAAATCTTAGAGTTCTAAACTCATACTGGATCAATGAGGTAGTAATAGTTTATATCCATACATATTTGAATAGATAATCATCTGTTGTTTCCATTCCATCTCATTATAACATATTATCTATGGCAGGATTCCACCTACAAGTATTTTGAAATTATCCTTGTGGATCCATCCCACACTACCATCCGCAATGACCCAAGGATCAACTGGATCTGCAAGGGTGTCCACAAGCATCGTGAGCTTCGTGGTCTTACTTCGGCTGGCAAAAAGTACAGGGGTCTCCGTGGAAAGGGACACCTCCACCACAAAGCGAGGCCATCTCGAAGGGCTACCTGGAAGCGTAACCAGACCTTGTCCCTTCGCCGCTACCGTTAGATTTATTCTGTTTTTCGTGTTAGTCCAATGTTTTCATTTGTGTGGTTGTCAAGCTTTTGCTGTTTCATTTTGATGTGGTGTTTAACAAGTGAGTAATTTTTCTGTCGTGGAGATTGTGACTCTAGTTTTGCCTAAATTGATCTGGGATTACCTTGTTATATTTCAATTCTCGGTATATTTAAGTTGCGTTAAGTAGATTTTCATTTGTGATGGTGCTTGTTCTTTAATCATTTTCCGGGTTCAGTGTAGCGTGTCTGCTGTGGATGCTTGATTTAGGAATTTATGGCGTGATGAGTTTGCAGGTTTGCCTGTTGCAGGCGTAGAAATTTGCTTTCAAGTATATATGACTATACACGACTAACATCCCAGGTATGACTATAAAGTCTTGTAACAAAAAGAGGATAAATTCAATGTCCATGCGTCTTAAATATAAAAATAATCTTCCCATCATTATTCATAGTATATAGCAATTTAAGCTTAATTTTCATTTTTAATCCCCTGTAAGCTGTAAGCAACAATCAAGTTCAAAGTTCTAAACTTTTCACCCAAGAATAAAATTGTATATGAGTATAATGAGTTAGATAAGTGTAAACATTATAATTGTTAACTTTTTTTTTGTTTACACATATATAATAGCTGAATCAAGTAAGACCTTTCGCGGTAAGTGTGGAATGAAACATATTTTTGACATTTTCTCACTTCTACAAAGTCGTTACTCCTTTTAAATGCCCTTCCTCGTGTAACACCTTTCTTCCTTATCTCCTCGTTAACTTCCAAAACCATAAAAATTAAAAATCATTTCATACAAGATTAATATACTAGAATTGTACCAAATTCATCACATCACGACACGTTTGCCTATTTCTCAATCTTACCCAAAATATCATAAATATGTGTAAAGTTTTTTATTTGATTTCTAAAAATTTTGATTCACTAAAAAAGTAATAATTAATCTTCTTATTAGTTCTTTACCATTTTCGGTATTTTACCATTTCTATCCAAGCTGCAATTGATCTCCTCAGACCTTCTTCCCATTCGTCGCCGTCAACCGACGTCTCGAACGGGAGATCGTGGGGCTTCTCGTATCCCAGACCTGATCGAGATCCGCACCTAATTGGGTCCCATGGCCGGCGGAGCCACCGCAACGAGAACCTCAGAAGAGACCTTGACGAGCACATACTCGTATCTCATGCGTCCGTTCCTTTTCCTCTCTAACTTTCGTCATTTTCCGCTTTCGATTCTGATTTGGCCTTGTTTTGTGCTTCTTCTGGTTGGTTCAGTTACGCAACTGATCTCGAGGGGGATTTCCTTCCTGTTCACCACCGTTTGGATGACAAGGCACCTCAGCAAGGAGGATTTCGTGGTACGGAGTTTTTATCCAAATTCACTGAGTTCAACTGAAACTGACAGAATGTAACTAATTTACACTTACATTGTCGAAATTCAATCGAATTTTCTTTCAAAGTTCGGTCGAAATTTGGTAATCGAAACTCAGAATGTACCTAATTTCAACTCATATTGTAGGTATTCCATTGAATTTACGAAGTTCGGTTGGAATTTAGTACTTCTGGAAATATAAATCCTTCTTGAAGTCGAGTTTTATCCATTTGCATGCCCACAAGGCATAGTACCCAATTGCCAAAACGAGCTTGGACATTAGAAATGACGCACTTTAGTTGTTTTCCGTTGTATGTGTTTTAACCTGATCTCAGGATTTTAACTTGTTACCAAACGTTAGCCACTTAGCTGCTGAATATCGATTTAAGTGGCATGGTGAACTGGTGATTCAGTGTTGAAGTGCAAGTGTTTGTTCATAGGTTTGGTGTGGATGTCATGTTCAAGAAAGGGCTGGTTGAACTGTGTTTTTGTGCCATTTTCCTTGTAGATGTTTTTTTTTGTTTTTCTCTGTTGGCTGTAGATATTCCCTCTCTTACGATGTAATCATGTAAACATAGGCTTGGAGTGGCTGTTGATGCTTTTTTTGTTTTGGGCCGGTTGAATTTGAGCTTACAACTCGTGGGCTGTAGATGTTCTCTCTTATGATGTTTCTAATAAAAATTATGTTTAATGATAAAAGAAACTGAGATGTGAAGTTTGTATGGAAATATCAGTTTTTAAAAGTAAAGACTTTCCAGCTCTAATGTGAACCTCCTAGTGGTAAGGTTAATTGCTTGGAATTGCTGAACAGTGAGCATAAATGAAAAATAAATGGCTGTGAGTCCTGTTCCAAGGTTGAATAGTCATTTTTCAGCATGGACATGCTTTTGTTTAGTAGGGTTTTTTTGCCTTAGGAATTAGGATGGCAGCTCGACATATCAATTGGTGAATCAAAGTCCCTTTGTAACTTGGGACCATGAGAGTAATGTAGGGGTTGGGCTAACCAGCTACTCAGCTAGCTGTGAGACATGCATTTGAACCTGTGAAGGATATTCCTCCTATATAGCACCTTCATAATCTTTACTAGATTAATTTGTGCATTTTATATCAGAAAACTCCTTTTCCTTTTACGCTATCTTTTTTTTCAGTTTATGGTGCTTTATCACAGCCTAGTTCTTTTATCATATCAATACTTCGCAAGTCCTTCATCTACCAGTTGGTTCCCCCCTTTTCTTCTATGTTACTCATATATTCCAATTTCTGTGCAGGACTATACCATAAAATTTCATCTTTTTATGACATTCATCTTTGTTAGTAGAGAGGGTTTCCGACGTGCATGCATGCGGGTAGAGATAAAATGGTAATCCTTCTCTATAACCATAGAGCATTCAGTTGAAAAAGATACTTTGTAGGCTGATGCCTTTGTACTTTCCATCAATTAGTTGGCATATTACGAAAACTTGCTATTATCCTATCCTTTTACATTTCTTGGTGTCTTTTTACAGTGAAGATGGCAGTTTGAAAGAAAATGCGGTCCGGCTTTTGAGGATATCTAGGTTGACATTGCCACTTGGCCTACTACTATTTTCTGTTGCCTGCTTCTTTGCATTTCGGCACCATCGTCTTAATCTTTCTGAAACATATGCTCAGGGTTTCTTGATTCACGGTAATTGCATGCTCCGCTTATTTTTTGAGGCTTAAGATTTTGTTACCTTTAAAGCATGATTAACGTTTTTGCTTTTTATATTAAAGAATATTTTGTGCTATATCTTGCCTCCATTGCATACTTTTCTTTAATCGTCATTAGCTGATGAGTTTTGAAAATTGTGTCCTGGAAGCCCAGTTTAAAATTGGTACCGTGCTGTAATGATATTCAGTGTTTGTCCTTAAAATCCTTGGAGATAATATCATGGACACTTATTCGATATATATATATATATATATATATATGCATATGTCAAGCTTATTGGCTTTACAATTTGATTAGATATTTACTTTTGAAAACTCAACAGATCAACAATCATTTCGCCAAAGAAGTTCCTTTGCCATTCCAATAATGTACATGTTAAATATTTGTTACCATCATGTGCACCTGTTCTATTTTTTTTTATGTATGTTGATTGGTTTTATAAATGCCACGAAATTATAGCCCAAGGAGTTTCAATACCAAAAGCAACACCAAAATCTAGATCACCTTATTCAAGATGCTTTAGTAAATACGGTCTTGGAATGCTCATCATTTCCCCCCTATTAAATCATCCTGTATTACTTTCTTGTAAGCTATAAGTTACAACCTAATCCTATCTCAGATCTTAATTGTTTTATTTTGTGCGGTGGTTCCCATAAGTCCTTGTAATTGTTTTTTTATATATGATGGTTGACTATTTTAAATCCTTCAGGAATTGCATGTATTCTGGAGTTATTGGCTGAACCCTTGTATATTCTTTCTCAGAATTTGCTTCTATTAAGGTTACGTATGGCAGTTGAATCCATGGCTACTCTCTTGCGATGTGTGACAATATATGTATTCATGGTCAAGCACACTGACATGGTAAGCATTTTATTTCATTTAACTATTTAAGATATTCTCTAGTCATGATGTTTCCTTGTGACCTGCAACTCTGCCCAGCAACACCATATTCTGAAGACTTATTTTTCCACTTCCATTTTTTGTCAGCCTGTCCGCAGTATGTTTGAACCTGTATGACTCATCATGTTTCTGCAGCTAGACCTCTTCTATAGTGATCTTATTACTTGTTTCGAAATTGAATACTTGCATATCATTATCAAAATTTCTATTTTAAACAGTGTTAGAGATATCTTAATCTCTAGCATGTGTAACGTTTCAAACTATTTGAATCATCCATCTCAGCTTCTCACTTGTTGAGATGTATTTCGTTCTTGAGAGGCTTCCATGTATCACAGGTTCAAATTATTTTCTCCTGTTTTTTTGAGATATTTGGTCGGATCACTTAATCTAAATGTTATATCTTAAATTAAGTCCTGCATTACGTTTGTATTTCTTTCCGTTAACATCTGTTCTATTATTTACAGGAAAAGGGTGTTATATTTGCTTTGTCTCAGGCTGCATATGGTGTTTCTTTTTTCCTAGGATACTGGATTTATTTCATTTCCTTTCACATTCTCAGTCCATCAGAGCTTTTCTCCTTCAGGTCTGTCACCTTAATCTTGCTATGATGTGTTTATTTGTTTTGCATTTGTATTCAATTGAATCTCGAGATTTCAAAATCTTCATTCTGAATGCTTGTAGAGTTTGGGATGGGACGAATGAAGGAAAAAAGCTTATGAATTCATGTCAAATATATACGTATCAGGCCTTTCAGAAATTTCTTCTTCAGGAAGGTGAAAAGATGGTTCTATTGCCATTTGGTACCACATACAACCAAGCCTCATATGGTCTTGTGGACAGACTTGGCAAGTATCTTGTTTGGTATTAGCCTTTTTATTTAAGCAAATTCCTTTATTAATACCTTTATCACTACTTTCTGCATATAAAGGACATTTAAAAGCATTCTTTGAATTTCTTAATTTTTGAATAAGAAATGTTTAGTTTAGTGGTATCCCGTAATAGTTGTAAGTATGCAAATATCTGCTAATGTCAACTGGCTTACAGGGCAGAAAACGTCTAATGTTATCAAGATCCGTTTTAATATTTATGAGACATGCAAAGATTTTCTTTCTTTCTTTTCCATCCAAAGCATTGTATTCTAGACATGTATTATCGTGTTTCACAGACAATACAGTCAAGGATTAAAAGTCGAACAATTGGATACTAGTCGGATGGACAGTTCCAGTCTGACTTGTCGGCCGACTAAATGGCCAAAAGACAAAATAAAATAATAAGAACAGAACAAATGGGCATATTCCATTTATAATCCCAAGAAAAAAAGGAATGAAAAAGAAACTTAGGGAGAGATTGCTGGCAGGTGGAGATGCTGCTGGAGAGAGGCAGAGCTCGAAACCAAAACCCCCTACTAGTCGGCCCAGGTCCGACTTCCGATTAGTCGGCCAACTTTTCGATCGCTGAATACAGTAATGTAGCCCCATTTTATCCTGACAATTTGTTGTTTTAGATGTAATGAATAATCTAAAATTCTAATTGTTTACAATTTTACTTCCAAGACATAATAGATTAATAGTAATGATCAATTACAGTTTTATCACTTTGCCTTGAGTGGCAGAATCTGACTTACTTGCAATAAAAGAAGAAAATTCAACACAAGGAAGCACATCTGCACTTCTCTTGATGGTGAAGATAACCACAAACCTTCGTGGGGTGTGGAAATCCCACCATTAGACCCTATCTTGGCTCTTCAGTCTTAACACACATATTGTGCAAAGATTAAAAAAAGGCCTATCTATCTCTTATTTTAATGTTAGTGGCATTGATCCAAATTTTGAGTGGAAGGTGACTGAGATATAGTGGACGTGAAGACTCAAAATCTTCTAGACCAAGTATAAACATGGTCAAGTACTCAAGTCTACCTTAGAAACAACTTTTTCTTACATGTAAGTTGTAAGCCACAATTAGGAGAATGTGGATGAACATCAGCTGGATCTGGGTTCCGAAATGCTTTTGGCGTAAGGTAATGTAATCTTCTGATTGCACGTGTTAGTCAAGTAAAATTCCTAGAAGGGTTGTAGTTTGTTTCTTTATAAGTGCAAACAAGATGATATTGCAGGTAGGCTTATGGTCCAAAATTATTAATGAACAATGTCTTTTCTCTTGTTCTCAGTGATCAGTTTGTTTTATGTATTATATATGAATCTTTGATTTTATCTTCAGGAAGTTTGGTCGTTAGATTGGTATTCCTTCCATTCGAAGAGAGTTCATACACAACATTTGCAAGAGTTTCTTCGGGTTTGTCTGCTGATACTCTTTCATTACCTTATTATTTGTTTGGATACTTCCTGTTGATTTTTTCTCGTCTTTACTTATACATTTTGTTGTGGTCCAAATTTTATATATGAACAGCCTTTTCTCTTGTTGTATGTGATTTATTTTCATCTTATATTTCATCTTCAGGAAGTTTAGTTGTTAGATTGGTCTTCCTTCCATATAAAGATAGTTGATACACAACAATTAATTCTTGGCTATTATTTAGGATGCTGAAAATATGCAACGAGACATTATTAATAAGATAAGGATAAATGCCCCGTTAATGCTATTTATTGATGCTTTGTATTGCAATTACCTTAAATGTGATTACAAGCTTCATTATTCAATGCATCACAAAAATGAAGGAATTAGTTTCTCAAAAGTAAAGAGAAATATCAAATATGTGACTTGAATATCTTTGTATATGATTCTGGAGAATACAAGTGTCATTTAAATCTTGCAACTAACTAATGCTGGCAGACTCTATCCTTCTGTATCATTTTATTTGTATTCTAATGTAACATGCTTTCATTTGATGGCTTCTTTTTCGTACATTTCAATGGAAGTTGATTTCTGACTCCATACTTTATTTATGTTTATTCTTGGTCAGGACAATCTCCTGAAAGGGTTAAGCAGTTGGGCAATTCTCTTGCTGAGGCCATAAAGCTTGTTACTTTTATAGGTATTTTATTTATTTCTTTTGACTGTAGCCTGCTTGTAGTTAACCATTTTGATATCATCTGCATTACCAATTATGATAGGAGATTCCTTGATAGTGTTCATGAATCCTTATAACCCAATAGCAGTTGTAGCTTGAAATACTGTATATAATTGAAAGAACAGCTAGCAAAGATTAACAAATAATTTGTGCACGTTTAACTTATCTGTACAACATCTTTTGTTGTGTGATCCTTGAAAGATATAATTTTCTTTTGTACCCCAACCTTTAGCACAATTTTTTTCGCGGGGTATCTCTTCCCACCAACTAAAAACAATGGCAGTTGATTAATTGAGTTATAAAGTGTAGTTTTACGCTTTCAGCATGTTGGATCTGTTACACGAATATTAGTAAAGAAATGCAATCATAATCTTTTGAATCTACGAGCTTTAGGTGCGAATGCAGGTGGTATGGTGTTGTACTGATTATTGAACTAGCTTTTCTTTTTTGCACAAAACCATTTAATTTTAAGTTTATGTGGATTTTTCTTTATAACATATCTAATTAGTTTCATTTAGATTCTAGGTTTGACCTTAATGTTCATCTTCTTAGTGAATACCTTAAATAGAAGGGTCAACAACACCTATTCTCACATCATAATAAAACGACTTTGTTTTCAATAATTACATGTCCTCATTTTGACTATGCGTACATCAGCTGGCCTATTTTCATACTGTAATATTAAGGTTAGTATTCCCAAATTCCTATAATTCACCTTTTCTTCTTACTAGAAACATATTCAAAAGGGATTCCTACCATGAAGGTGGTTGTTTTTCCTGTTTCTAGTTTAGATCTGCCTTAACACAGCTGTAAGAAAATGCATCAGGGAACATATCTGCAATTTCATTCTAGCACATAGCGGGTCTATAATAATTGAGACTTAGGTAGAGAATATGTTGTCATTGGGAATATGGCATGGTTTTTGATTGCTGATTTGTTTCTATGTTATTATTTACTTGTGGCTAAAGATTTATTTCTTACAGTTAATAATTATTACAGATGTTTAGATATCATATTTTATTTATTCACTATGGTGTAGGCTTTGTGGTCATTGCATTCGGTCCCAGCTATTCATATTCTCTCTTAAGAATACTTTATGGGAGGCAATGGAGTGATGGAGAAGCTTCAACTGCATTGCGGTTCTATTGTGTCTACATAATTGCTTTGGCTATGAATGGTTAGCTTCTTCTGTTTTTATTGCTCAGTTGTCCTCTGCTGGCTGATGCGTACTATAAAGATGTTGAAATCCTTTTTCAACCTTGACCTTGTTAAGTTTGGGACTAAAGGCTTTACATGACATATTCATGGTTGCCCTTAGTATAAGTTTCTGTTGTCTTCATGATAAGTATTGGTCTTCCAGTAAGATAAAATGTTGTGATAGTGTTCGCTAGATAATGATGAGTGTTGTGTGAGGCATGCATTCTTTTGTGACCATATTTCTTTATTGGTAGATCAAGTTCAAAAGTTGTGGGTGGATGCTGGTCTGGTATTGTTAAAGAAAGGCCACGTATTGATCCCTTCATGTCATCATCGCATAGGCTATCTCTTCATCCCTCCACACCATCACAACATTCATTAGTTGGTCCACATGGGTCCGTCTATAGCCAAAGCTAGTAGTGAGCACTATATTGGAGCAATCATTTTTGCAAACTGCCGACTTTGCTGATTCCTGCTACCAGGAAAGGACTACACACCCCAAACTCTCATGCCAGCATCTTGAGTGCCCATCCGCCTCTTATCTGCATCTTGCACTTTTCTATTATTCTTCACAACAAGAGTAACATGCCAATGTGGCATGTCTCTGTAAAGACTATGATAAACCTACCCTTGGTGCTGCCCTCTTATACTCTTCTTCATGCCTTGTGGACTCCTCGGTTTGCAGAAATAATACTTGATGTAATAATGTGAAGGAACCTCTCTCTCATACTAGATATCACTTAAAAGCGTCCATGTATTATTCTATCTACATTGAATTCATAATCCTGTTGGATCGTAGTATGAGTAATAACTCTCTTTTATCAGTTCTGAAACAGTTTTTGCTCAAGTTTCGCCTGTGGTAGGCTTCTTTCTTTAGATTTTACTGGGCACACCTAGTAATTGTATACCTCCAATACTGCAGGTACATCTGAAGCATTTTTGCATGCTGTTGCAAATAAGGAACAGCTCCAAAGATCAAATGGATTTATGGTTGTATTTTCTGCAGTTTATGTATTACTTAATATAGTTTTGCTTCGAGCTGCAGGAACTGTTGGATTGATTGCTGCCAATTCCTTGAGTATCCTTGCGTTGCTTCAAATTAGTTAATATCATGTTGGCTGATACATAGAGATTATGATTACAGTCTCATAATTTGGCTGGAATATCTGTTCACCATGAAACAATTCTATAGTAGGATTTGATTTTTCCTTAAAGCTTTCAGATTCTACTTCAAAAAAATTTATATCTACCAACACAAGTAAAGAGGTTCTCTTAGGTAAAATAACTACTCCCTCTTTGTGAACATCTGTCGTATTAGTTGAGAACTTCTTAAGAACATGTACTCATGGCATGTATTTTGACGTATATTTACACATAATCTTTTAAGATTAATGAGTATTGACGATTTCCCATTTTTGTCATAATAACAATCTCGTTACACCAGCCAAGACAATATTGGTTAGTACTGTCACATAGTCTACAAAATTAAGCACTCCACTGGACCTCTCGATTCTCTATAACCAGCATCATTTAGGACTACTTTAGACTCTGATCTTAACATGCATGGTGCATTTTCCCTGAAAAAATCTTTGTAGGAATTGACCAAGTGTCTGTTGATGTCACTGTCCATTCCGTTTGGGTCTGGCTGCCTAGCGTGGATGCTGAATTTAGATATAGTTAGTGGAATCCAATATGTGCACTCTGGGACTCCTGAAATATTAATATTTCAAGTATATTTTCTTAAGTTGCTGATGTTTTATTCCATGACTTCACCTAAAGATATGACGATGAGGATCGTCTATTCAGCAATATTCATTAGGCAATATTTCCAGGTTTGCATGTGTTCCACTAGAGATTAATATCCTTCCCTCTAGTTGGACAATACCTTGAAGGTTGAATCTTTCAACATTTTTGCAGGATTCTAGTTTTGATTTTCGTAATTGCCTGCCTTCGGGTTGGGTGGTTCTGCTATTATCGTCAGCGATCACATTTGTTTCTGAGAGACTGTTCCTAGATAGGGAGAATTTCTGGCCAACATTTTCTCTTCACTTATCAGTGGGCGTCACATGCTTATGCATCTCATTGAGTGTAATGTATGTATTCTTTACCTTCTATTTTAGTTATGCACTATTATTTATTGCTAAAGTTTCTTCTTTTCTAGGTGAAATGATAAAATACTTCGATGGAAACTTGCTAACCTTGTTGCCATAGCACCAAATGACAATTTCCAAACAGAATGTTCTTGTTAGTTTTGCCTTTTCCTTTAAAAAAATGTTCTTTGCCCGAGACGTGTATAGCTTTATCTATAAACCTCCTCAAATATGAAGTTTTGATGGGGACAAAATGTTTTGTTTGTTGTCATCTTCGATCCAGATAATTTGGGCCATAAACAGGTCATACATTTCATGATAAAACAGAAGAAAAAACCATACATTTTTTATGTGGCAATATCCTTTTTTGAGCTTGTTGACAAAGTGTTGGTGTATCAGAATGCCTAATGCTGAATGTGTTTGTGATGGCAAGCAGTTATCACCGTGAAAAGCGATTTATCGGGAAGGTTCTTCGGTTGCACAAGCATGCGGACTAACACATCCATATTTAGGTAGATCGAGGACCTTCTGTGATAATCTAGATTTGATTTTATTTCTTCAGATTCATGGATTAACTTACCTGATGTTGTTTCTGTTTTTCAGGCTAATTTCATGTTCTTTTTTTGATAATGTAATGCTGTAGTTGAGTTCTTTTAGACACGTAATGCCGCTACAAGATCCTGATTTGGTTCAACATACATAGTCCTATCATAGTAATTATATATTGTTTATAAACAGATTTCGTATTAAGTTAATACAATAATATGCTTGTCATGGTTTCATCTTGTTCTTCATGTTTGTTTGTCCTGTTGTCCATACAATGTAGGTATTATGCTTGGTATTGTTATCATCTGATTCTCGATTTTTTTTTTATTTCTGAAAGATGCATAAGATAAGGGTATATACGTGAAGGTGAGGAAAATGAATTTATGCTATTTCTGTTTTTTTGTGTATTTACAAGTGTATGCAGATATTTCTAAAATAAATTGAGATGATGGGATGGCAATTTATTCTAGATGTTGAAACGTTAAACATAGCATTGCCTAACAAATTCTCGAAAAAAAAAGAGAAAGTAAAAAATGAAAATGGCTTATTGACTTTAGCATGATGAGAATTCCGCTGCTTGATATCTGTTGATTGATGTGCGGTATGTCGTTGCTTATAGGTATATACTATATACTGAGATTGAGGTAGTGGATTTTCTTGAACAGGATGCCGCGTTTTTACTTTTAGATTATAAATACGAACAACCAGCTCTCAATAATTGACCATGTCAATCAAATAGAAGCAGTTCAATGGGATACGTATTTTTCTGAAAACATGATTTGTTTGATCTATACATCAACAACGCGAGGGACTTCAAGTCTCTTTTAGATCCTGAAATAAAACATAGTCGTGCTAAACAAAACACAACGCTCCTACTATTAATCCTACTTATGCCATGTGGTCATGAAAGGCCGAAGCATTTCTTCACCTCTCACAAATTATTGCTTTGGAAAAACGTGATTTCGAATGTGGCAAAAGAACCGTGTTTCCGTGGTGTTACACTTGTAGTCAGAAATGTAATCTAAACACTCCACTCCATAAGCAACAGAGACATATGCATATTCACAGTCCACTCGTTAACGACCGCAATCTAGTGCAAGTTCACATCTTTGTCAAAACTTTATTCTTTATGGTGCAACAGGACAGCAAGTTAGCTGTTCAATTTATCTCGGGTTTACGAAAGAGAGACCAAGCATTACCAACCAGGCCAGTGGTGTGGTGGTGTGGTCTCCACCTCACTCTCGTACTTCACCACTGTGTCCTCGCAGAGATTCCACTCTCTCTGGACAGCAGCGTAACAGGTGTCGACAGGCACGTATCATGTCACGGACATTCCAGTCCACACAAAGGCCCAATCTTATTGGATGAGACCGCTGGACCCACATGCTTGTCCAGTTGTCCTCCAATTATTTGGAAGAGAATGGAACCAACTTTCGGAGTAATTTTAGCGGTTGGATGTTTGATTTCTCGCGTAGTCGCGTTTAAATTTTACATAAGAATCAATAAGCCAATCGAGATAATTATTATCACGCGTTGAATTTTTGGTAAATTACCGTTACACCTTAAACATTGATTTCTAGGAAGTTAGAGAAAATTAAGGTTGTCAATTTTACATGAAACATGATTACATGACACGAATTTAGTAGATATGGATTGAGAATTTGAACACGATTAATAAATTCATTGGATATAACAACATGATTATTAAATAAGTTGGATATTGATTTCTACTACAAAAATGATTAACACGATTAAGACACGATAAAATATGATAATTAGGTACACAATTATGAAATATTAACTATTAAGTTATTGATTGTCAACTATGTGTTTATGTTTACTATTGTATTAAGTAGTCACTTACTGTTGTTTCATTTACATGTGATTTATATTAATGTTATTGTAATTGTCTAGTACTTTTAGTGGTTGATATTTGTTTGGTACAATACTTTAACAAGTAATAATCGTGTATTAAACGAGTGTCGTGCAATCATGCAATCCGGTATTCGTGTAATAAACGGAACTAATTGTGTATAGATTATTATTTAATGGTGTAAACGATACTCGTGTTGATATTTGGAAAGTTGTTTAAAGATAATTATATTATAATTTGTTTTTGTATTTCTATTATGTTTATATTTACATAAGAAATAACTTTGTTTTTTATTAACTCACAATACAAATATTAATAACCACATATATTGTATGTCAAAATTAGTATTTTTGGATATTCGGATATGGTTTGATCTATATCTGAATTCATATTTGAATTTGAAAACGGGAAAAAAAAAATTAAATCAATTTCAATTCCAAATTGTTTTCGGTAAAAATATATTTACCAAATACCAACCAAATTGTAATTTTCGAATCGGATATTCGGATAATTGGTTAGTATTTGCATCACTAGCTCCTCCCGCTATGGGGGTTTCGTCTGGACGCCTGATAAAAGAGTTTCATTAAAGGTTCTCTTAGAGACCGTTTATAGTTATAAGGTGTCCACCCTTCAATTCTGTCCTGAATCCGCCCATGCATAAAGCTTATATATACGACTTGATACGACACAATTAGTACACGGTACGATTGACTGCCCTAGGAAAAATACCTTAGATGTTACTTTTGAGATACGAGATAATCGTGAAAAGTTGACGTTCCCAAATGGAACCACGGGAGAGAGTGTTCGTCCGATGATCCACAAACCACAACAAATCCCTGAAAGAGATGGGTCAGCTGACGACCACGTGTTCTCCTCCAACGTTTGGTGGCCACTAGATTGACGTGATCCCATGCTTCTTCCATCGTTCTCGATTAGGATTTTGATTGGGTATTTTTGGAATATTAAAGGGGACGATTCGTTGAGATACTTTTTCTACTACTTGTAATGGAAGGTTTCATGCATGAGTTTGGAAGCTCGGTTCCCAAATCACGTCCTGATGGAATAGTCTTTCCATTCTATTCTGCTCCATAAAAATGATCACTACTTAGGAATAAATTCTTGCAATTCTTGTTCAATTTCATGATGCGAAAGCAATTCCGGATTTGGCTCCTCTAAGATCGGAATCAACATGACCATTTTTCATTAAATATTATTTGTACCAGATGTGATTTGGATTTTTTTGAGGGGTCATACTACAAAAAATACTACTCAACCCATTATACAATTTCGCAAGCTATCCCTTTTTTCATGGACCGATTCGATACAAACAAGTGGACCACAATCGAAAATGTACTTTTTGTCGGGAAATGACTACTGCAATAATAGATCATGTGAAGACTAAAGTGGTGGTGGCGTGCGTGGTGTTCAACTGGGACACGATATCCACCCTCCGTGTATGGATCCTTCCAATATAAATTCGTTGCTTGTAGTATTGTATAGAGAGACCTTGTAATGGTTGAAATAATGATCTGATTGTTCATTGGTAGAGGTTTTTACGTACGTTTTCTCGTAAACTTATACTCAAACAAAACTACACCATATGGCTAATGTAAAATTATCCTAGAATTAGCCCATTAGTAGTGCCATTTTTCATGACTGCTTTTGTTTTTTGGGCAGCCATTACTGTTCATTGTGAAACACGTGAACAGAATAATTTGTAATTCGAGTCACAATTTTACATATAAACATTTGATTTTGGAGCACGACTTACGCAACGATAAATTTCTAATTTGAGTCATAACATAACTTACATGATTTTGAATATTGGGTAAAAATATTTTATATGCACATCTGAGTAGCTGGTCATATTATAATAACATCAACCAGATGTTCTACGATCAAATCTCAGTAGCAATTTTCTTTTTATTTCTTTTATACCTCTTTTCTCTAGGCTCTCGTGGATTTATGTTTGATTCACTGACATGATATTTCAAAAGACTTATATAAGTATGCATTCAATACTTACTTTCCCCTCTTATTCTTATATATGTAACCTTCCACAAAGAAACAAACAACATGAAAATTTAAACTATAAGGGTCGCATAAAAATATCCCAAGGCAAAAGGTGGCGAGAAACGGGCCACGTAAGAGAACAGTGATCTCTCATATCTCTTTCTAGCATCTTATTGGCTCCAACATGTGTCCTACCAAACATACATCTCTCATATAAACTACACACCACTTCCTAGTCTACCTTACTCTCACAATGACCTCGCCGGAGACGTGCTCCGCCTGCCACATAAGTGGCTCAATCTGCCCGCACCACGTTGACCTTAACCGAGCCATGGCAATGTTCTCCGGGACGAGCCGGGGGCCCAATGGGCTCCACGAGTTCCAATTCTTTGGGCAGGGTGTCTCCGACCAGTGGCTTCTTGATGGGCCACATTATGGCTCCTCGGCCGTGTCCGGAGGGTCATCGACCACCGAGCAAGCCTTCAATTATACGGATTTTCTTCAGAATTCTTGTGAACAGGGTCGGTTGGCGTTTGACGTGTGTAATTCTGTTCCGACTGGCTCTTCCGACTCGATGTCGCGGTCTCCGCCTGTGGAGGCTTCTTCCGTCCGGAAAACCGCAACAAACTCTACGGTTAGTGGGGTTTCAGTGGTTGACATGAATGATCTTATTTTAGTTCAGTTTGATGGTCTTCTGTTGTGTTTTCCGCCTGATGAAGTGTAGTATATTGGTTAGAAATTAGACATTTAAGTTGCTTGAGAGGGGAGGAAAATAATTTTAATGATAAGAAATCCCAGTTGCAAATTCAGTTAGGGGATCATGCTTTGAAAAAGTAACAACAGTTATGGGATATTAACTTATTTTCATTTAGATAACACTTGGAATAAGACAATGGGAAGAAATAATTGAAGGGGTAACTTTTAGAATAACAAAACATATTTTTTGATACAAAATTATTACAATCTTGATCATTTCCCTCCAATTACTCCCATTTTAAACAATACTTAAGACATAGTTAATAGTGTAATTGAGGATGAATTTTGGTTTCAACCACAATATCATAGTCAATGATGGTTTAACTGATGGAATGGATTTTTACTTGAAGATTATTTTAATTCTGGATTATAGAATCGTGACAAATTTGCTACTTCATACTATTCTGAACTCTTAGTCTTACGTAGTACAACTACAGCTAAATAGATTGGATCGAATGTTTGGTGATCTCTAGTTTAGTTACCAATTCCGAGCAATTCAAATTCGACGTAAACTGTTAACAAAGTACATTAGACCGTCTGTACTGTTGCATTGACAACATTAAATTTGGTTTGCTAATTTTATAATCTGACAATAATATTAAATTCTGTAAAGTTGATTTTTCCGTCAAGTATATTGTTTTCAGGAAAAAGAACTAAACTTGCATTTCTAGAAATATCCTTAAAACGATGTGGAAAGTAAAACACAAAATGATTAGCAACAGGATCGTGCTTCATTGTTGGGCAAAATGGTACATATATTCCTCTTGCTAAAAGTAGCTTTTAGTTTTTATTTGAACAGCAATTTTTTTTTTTTTTGACAATTTAGGAGACCAACAAAAGGTACCTTTTAGTAGCAAAGGCTAGAACGACGCCAACAGAAAATATGAAATAGAACAACCTTTTATACTCCTTCAATAACATGTGGTTAATAACACCTTAACGACAAAGAAGTTTCTTGGTAGCAATTGCGTGTTGTTCATGTCATTCCAATCACACACAGTCTAACGTTTAATGTATGCATAGATATCGCTATCCGGAGGCAATGCACTTTCAAATACTCCAGATCTGAATGTATTTAAGGATGGTGAGACATCCGGTGGAGGTGAACCCGTAACAATGGACAGGGAAGCTAGAGTCCAGAGGTACAAGGAGAAGAAGAAGAGGAGGAAATTCGAGAAACAAATAAGATACGCCTCTCGGAAGGCCTACGCGGAAATGAGGCCTAGGGTTAAAGGGCGCTTTGCGAAGACCCCGGAGGTCAACCAAGCACCCTTACCTCCTCCTTACAATCCCAACCAATTTGACACGGGGTGGTTCAATCCTTAGGACAGGTGTTACCAAAGTGAACTTTAGTAGTGAGAAAAATTGAAAATAGTTTCGCCATTGTTGTAGCACGAATTTATTTTGTGTTTTTTTAGTTCTTTTGAGAACACTAACTGTTTAAATTCTTCTAAGATCCACTTGTAATATTGTATACTTAAATGTAAAAAATTTCCTGAGGTTGTTGCTTACCTGATCGGGGAGTGGTATGCCAAGGATTAGCTTGAGTGTGACGACTCAATCAGGAGGAACAAAAACCATATGAAATGTCACATAACAATAATGTTCCTTTGCGAATTCCAAGGGATTCGGTATCAAATATAAAGTCTAACAACGTAAAAATACATCAACTAATGTTGGTTTAATTTGGAGATGTCTTGATATAGCCAAAACCAGATATTAAATCTCAACATCCTCGTTCTAATATTTGGGTTGTTTGTATTTAAAATATAGTGGGAAAGTAGTAGAAAAAATAAAATAAAAACAATAAAAAATATTTATTTAAAATTTCATCCATATTTGACAATCGATTCGATCCGAAATTTCACGTAAAACTAGACTTAGGAGTGTATTAGATATACATCGCAAAAATTACAAAAATAAAACTACAATATGTTTAAATAATGAATTTTTAAAATTCTAGTGTAGTAAAACGTTACAAAACAAAAGTTCAGAAAGATATATTTATCACATTTTAAAATTCAATGATGCAAAATTATATCAAAACATAATTCAATAAGACAAATTGTAATTAACATTTTTCGTTTATGTGTCATTCAATTGCAGTCTCACCTAATTACATGGCACATTGAGTTGTCGTGAATCATTGCTATAGTTTTAAACCAGTTTTCGAAATATATTGATGGAAAGGTCAACCAGAAAGAACTTTTATATATTGACCAGTCACCACACTTAACAATTAGAACTTCATTATAACAGTACAATTTACGACTACAATTCAATGAGACAAGGAAAAATTAGAACTGGGAACCGACCACCTCCGACAATGGACCTTAGCAAGATTGAAAATGAGCAAGGTATAGATCTCATCTTCCAATAACCGTTTACTTTATGCTTCTGTAAGATTATCTGTCAGATCAAATATTTTCAGAAGTGAAACAATGGTCTTCGAAATAGAATCACTACGCAGTATGTAGTGGAAAGTTTGACGCCAAAGGGACTCATCGTGCAAAATCTTATACTTGCCGCACAAAAGAATTCAGCACATCGTGCGCACCTAATGCAGCACAATACAAGTGAGGATGTGGCCTGTCGCATTTTAATGCAAGGTTAGGAACCAATATCTATTGCAAGATTTAGAGGCCGACAAAATTGAAAACAAAGGACTGATGATATACCATCTGTTGAATGGGGATAAATGGCATGTGCATGACTGACGAAAGTAGTTAATGCTGGAGAACAGGAAATGAAGTGGACATTATGCTTCCATGACATATAGAAATAGTGGCGTAGCTTAATGAACGTGTAATTGAGACTTTTGTTAGCCCCAAGTTTTTCATGTCTTACTAAGAGTGTTATTCGACTTCTTATTCCACAAAAAAGTGGGAGCTAGATCAATGCAAAGTTCTTACGCATACTAAGATCTTCTAAGAAGGGTGAAGTTGCATAACCCTCAATCCTATATGGAGTTCGAAGACAAAAATACTAACAAGAACTTCCACCAACAAAGACATAACAGTCAATCCTATATAGAAGTTGTTGTTACATGAGATGATATATTTCTAAAATATAGAGATCCTAACTGATATTTTCGAAAATACAAGATTTAAAATGAACTATGGTACAGCCGAGGGTGACAACAAAAGATTTACTTATATTTATTAATGAAAAGAGAATATGTACCTTTCTTAGTTGTAAATATAAAGATCATGTGTGCGTATCTGTGATATTTTTGTACTCGTTAAAAATATTAAAACTTCATACGAAGTGGGTAAATATAAAGATAATAATTTTGCACCATTGACGAAGACAAAAAAAATGCAACCATGTAAACTCAAGAAGATACAATTTTGAGGGTACAAGCACAGAGTCAGGGTTGGAACACAAAGTTGGTGATTCAACTTTCAAGGGTGGGTAGGGGGGAATATGGTCTCATATGTTGTGGCCTTTGGTAGCTCACGAGTAGTCACGCAGTTTTTTGAACACCAATGTAGCGACTAAAGCTCTCAGCTATTGTGAGGACTAGGGCTTCAAATTGGTCAAGACGTCAAGTAAATTTCATCTACCCACCAACATGAACTGACGTGTATGGATATGGGTAAAAAAAACATCTGTTAAAAATTTACCCGTTCACCCATAACCATCTACCTACTCTTGCTTTGTAAATGGGATGGACTCATATATGATCTTTGTGAGAATCTTAAACCTTACTTAAATTAAGCTAACTTATTAATGGGTTAATTAAGTTAATAGGGAAGTTAAGGGAATTATTTATGTTTATCTCCAACTTGGAGATGAAGAAACGTTGTTGGTGAGGTGAAGGTGTCGTGAGGTGATTTGTTGTTAGGGAGGTGATGAGGATAAAAGTTAAATCTTATCTCCGTCTCTTCACTTTTGACGCACCTCTCTCTTTCTTAACAAAATCACTCCTTCTCGACCTCTGGCAACCCTCCTCTGAATAGTGAAGTTGGGGGAAACAAGAGTGAAGTCACATTCAGGTGGTTGTGGCCGGAGTTAGCAAGGCGACCACCGGAGGTGAAAGAAGTTAAGGAAAGGAAGTGAGAAGAAGGGTTTCTACCAGCAAATTCAACGTCAACTAAGGTTATAAGGTATGTCAAGTTCGATTTAGTAACTCACACTAGGTGTGTGAGGGTTTAGATGGGTCACCGGAGGTATGAAACCTCGCCGGTGCGAAGTTAAGTTTGAAATACATGGCAGAACGGTCGACTGGTATGGGTTTCGATCGACCGAATGAAGTGTAAAAGTTAAGAATTATCCCTTATCGGTCGACGACGCGTTTAGCGGTCGACCGGTTACACGTGAGTTGGGATGAAGATGAAGATTGTGGTGGTTTTCGATCGAACGGGTCCCCTTTGTCGTTCGACCATTTGAATGTAAATAAGTCGGTTTGAATTTCTATTGTAACACGGTCGACCGAATTAATGTACTGTTCGACCGATAACTTAAATAACTAAGTGAAATGTTCGACCGATTATTAAGTGTGTGCGACCGATTGATGACTAGAAATTCTAGGTTGCCCCTGGTAGATTTCGGTTGAACGGGTCCCTTTTGTTGTTCCACCGTTAAAATGAATATTATAATATGTTTTAAGTTTTGAAGTGGTCGACCGAATGTGTGATATTGTCCGACCATTAAAATTATGTTGGTCGACCGATTACGTGATTTTGTCCGACCGTTAAAGTTGTGTGATTGACCAATTATGTTTATATTATTCAATTAAATTCAGAAGTTTCGGTCGACCGGTGTTATATGTTTGTTCGACAGTTTAAGAAGTTCGGTCGACCGGTTATGTTAAGTAGTTTGACCGTTTAAGTTGTTATTTCGGTAATATATATATTGTTGTTATTGTTCAACTCTGCGGGGGCGTGGAGAGACTGCCTAGCCTTTATGGCGGCGGAGTAGATGGACTCCGTGAGGTGAGGTTGTTGCCCAGCCTTGACGGCGGCGGAGTTGACCACCGAGTCATTATCATTCGGTGGATGTTATGTTGATTATATATTCATTTATATGTGACCGATGATATATTCCGGCAAAGTATGTGGCTAATGATTATTCCAGCAAAGTATGTGGCTAATGATTATTCCGGCAAAGTATGTGGCCGATGATATATTCCGGCAAAGTATGTGGCCAGTGATATATTCCGGTAAAGTATGTGGCTGATGATATTTCCAGCTAAGTGAATGTTACGGGTGACCTTGTAGGGCCCGCAATTATTTATGATATGTATATTTTCTTTTATGTTAAGTAAAGTTATGTTATTATATTATATGTTATGTACACTAGCATGTTAAGTTTTGTGAATACAGTTATCATATGCATATAGGTGAATTTGACATACGGGGTTTCCTTATGGAAACTCAGGAATAGTTCCGTGTTTATTTTCAGGCCCTGAGCAGCACACTGTTACCGGATCATGTTATCTTATTTTGAGGTTGTTATGATTACATGTGTATAGTCCATCTTGTCATTTTGAATGTAATCATACTCTTGAAAAACTCTTGTATATGGTGCACCTTTGTTATGTTTATGAGTATCGTCCTCAGGTGTTTGAGTTGATCCATTGTGTTCAAAAGTTTAAATTTCCGTTGTATTTTTGGGGACGTTACAGTTTGGTATCAGAGCGGGTCGGTTCTGGTGTCCTCGTCCAAAGAAACCACCTTTAGAAGTAGATGAATAGATTAATGCATATCATGTAGTAAATCATGCATGTATGGAAAGTTGATGTGATGTTCTCTGTCCTTGTTGACAGATGGCTCCGAGACGCGTGAAACGCGTGTTGCAGGAGCGTAGCACTAGTGAGAAGACTGGTGAAGCAGCGTGGGCTGAGGAGCGGCAGACGCTCTATAGTACTGTTGAGTGGTTAGGCGATCTGTTAGATCGCCAGACCACACGTGATGAGTGTGCAGGGATGGGTACCATGCATGAGAGGTTTATGCGTCAACAACCGCCTGTCTTTGAAGGTGGTACTGATCCTGAGGTAGCAGAGGATTGAGTCTTCAAGATCCAAAAGATATTTCGGGTAATTAACTGTGAACCCGAAATGAAGGTAGAACTGGCAACTTATGCGTTGGGCAGTGCAGCTGCAAATTGGTGGAGGACGTTTGCTGTGATATTTGGTGACAAGGATGATGTGAGTTGGGAGGAGTTTTTGGATGAGTTTAACCAGAAATAATTTCCTCAGTATGTCAGAGATGCAAAGCGAGAGAAGTTCTTGACTCTCGAACAGAAGGAGATGACTTTAGAGAGTTATATTAGTAAGTTCAATGTTCTGAAGCGTTATTGTCCGAAGATTTAGGTTACCCAGGAGCAGCGAGCTATGAAGTTCACGCGAGGACTTAATAAGAAGCTCAGGTTCCGTGTGATGACAAGTATGCCACAGACTTTAGTTGAGGCAGTGAAGTGTGCTACTGTCCTAGACAAAGAATACTGGGAGCTATATCAAGAAACCAAGAAGCCACAGGGGCAAGTTGGTGGGCATATGGTTAGTCGACCCAGCAGGAATCCAGGCAAAAGGCCTCGTATTGAAGGAGGAAGCTTTCGCCAGCCTGGAGAATGTAAGACTTGTGGTAAGGCTCACCCCGGGCGAGAGTGTTGGTTTCGTCCTGGAGTATGTTTGAGTTGTGGTCAACATGGGCATTATATTCGAGATTGTCCACAGAGGCAGGGCGAGTCTAGTAGGAGACCAGGACCACCAGTTGCTGGTAGAGGTGGGTTTAGCAGACCTACGGCGCCACAACAGCAAGGAAAGAGATTTGGACGAGTGTTCACTATTAAGGCAGATAAGGCAAAAACCGCCAACACTGTAGTGGAAGGTAATCTTTATATTGATGATCATGTAGCTAGAGTTCTTTTTGATTGTGGTGCTACACACTCGTTTATCTCAGAACAGTTTGCTAGTAAATTGCATTATACTCCTGTGCTTCTAGCTACCAGTTTAGAAGTCAATACACCCATGGGAGAGGTGGACATTGTGGAGAGTTTTCTCCCTGAAATTTCTGTAGTCTCGGAAGATCAAGATTTTCCGGCAGATTTAGTCTTATTGACGATGAAGGACTTTGATGTTATCCTAGGCATGGATTGGTTGTCACAACATGATGTTCGGGTCCTTTGTCGTGAGAAGAAAATTTTAATCCCTAGAGAGGATCAACCAAATGTGTTGATCAAGGGAGTAAAGAATAGAGAAGGTCGAATTATTATTTCGGCAATTAAAACACAAAAGTTGTTGGATCAGGGTTGTTGTGCATTCATAGCTTCCTTGGTAGGTTCAAATTCTGAGAAAAGAAAAGTAGAGAATATTGATGTAGTACAGGAATTTCCTGAAGTATTTCCAAAGACTATCACTGGGTTACCGCCACATAGAGAGATAGAGTTTGGCATAGACTTAGTAGCCGGTACAACTCCACAATCAAAGACCCCATACCGAATGGCACCTGCGGAGTTGACTGAGTTGAAGAAACAATTACAAGAATTGTTAGACTCTGGTTTTATTAGACCCAGTGTATCACCTTGGGAAGCCCCAGTGTTATTTGTTAAGAAGAAGGATGGGTCAATGCGGATGTGCATTGACTACAGGATGTTGAACAAAGTTACTATTAAGAATCGATATCTTTTACCCAGGATTGAGGATCTTTTTGATCAACTGCAATCAACACAGGTGTTTTCGAAAATTGACTTACGTTCTGGATATCACCAGTTAAGGATTAAGGAAGAGGATGTTCATAAGACAGCCTTCCGAACGAGGTATGGGCACTATGAATTTCTAGTGATGTCATTTGGGTTAACGAATGCACCTGCAGCTTTTATGGATTTGATGAACAGGACATTCAAGCCATACCTTGATCGTTTTGTTATTGTCTTTGTGGATGATATTTTAATATATTCTTCAGATAAAGAGCAACATGAGAAACACTTGAGGTTAGTGCTTGGAGTCTTAAGAGACCGTAAGCTGTATGCTAAATTGTCGAAATGTGAATTTTGGCTGGAGCAGGTGGCTTTTGTAGGACATATTGTGTCTAAAGATGGAATTTCGGTAAACCCAGGAAAGGTTGAGGCAGTAACACAATGGAAAACCCCGACCAGTGTAACCGAGATTAGGAGTTTTGTGGGACTTGCAGGCTATTATAGGCGATTTATCCAGGATTTTTCCAGTATTGCTTCGCGCTTGACAGCATTGACACGGAAAGGTGTGAAATTTGTATGGTCCCAGAAATGTGAGGACAACTTCCAAGAACTTAAGCGACGCTTGACAACTGCACCGATTCTAACGCTTCCAAGTGGCAGCGGTGGATTCGAGATCTATAGCGACGCATCAGGGATTGATTTAGGTTGTGTACTCATGCAACATGGGAAAGTAGTTCCTTATTCTTCTAGGCAGTTGAAGCCATATGAGAAGAACTACCCCACACATGACTTGGAATTGGCGGCAGTACATGCATTAAAGATTTGGAGACATTACTTGTATGGAGAACAGTTTGAGGTCTTTACTGATCATCAAAGTTTGAAATATCTATTTTCGCAGCAAGAGCTGAATATGAGGCAACGCAGATGACTTGAGTTTATTAATGATTATGATTTCACTATTTCTTATCATCCTGGAAAGGCAAATGCAGTAGCAGATGCTTTAAGTAGAAAAGTGGAGATATCAAGTTTGTGTATCCAGGAATGGAAGTTGATTGAGGATTTAACAGAATGGAAGCCATTTGCAAAGAAATCGGAAAGAGCTGTGATTGCAGGATTAAGAGTTGAGCCACAGATTATACCAAGGATTGTACAGGCTCAAAAGGAAGATAGTGAGTTACCAAGCTTAATGTTTTCGGTAGCAAATGAAGGATAGGGTTTTAGTATAGGAATAGATGGAGGTCTACGGGTTCAAAACCGTATCTGGGTGCCACAAAGTAATGACTTAAGGAAAGAAATTATGGAAGAAGCACATAGAGCCAAGTATTCTATTCACCCAAGGAGTACAAAAATGTACAAGGATCTGC
Organism: Triglochin maritima; assembly: GCA_963682175.1. Lineage (NCBI taxonomy): Eukaryota > Viridiplantae > Streptophyta > Magnoliopsida > Alismatales > Juncaginaceae > Triglochin > Triglochin maritima. Next base: position 7,445,781 of record OY821775.1, read on the forward strand.
AACGAAATTTTTGGTGGAAAGGAATGAAAAAAGATATAGCAGAATTCGTTTCTAAATGCTTAGTCTGTCAACGGGTAAAGATTGAGCATCAAAGACCCGCAGGCCTAATGCAGGAAATTGAACTACTTGAGTGGAAGTGGGAACATGTGACGATGGATTTTGTCACAGGATTACCAAAGTCGAGGAGATTTCATGATGCAATCTGGGTCATTGTCGATCGATTAACCAAATCGGCACATTTCTTAGCAATTAAGACCACAATGTCTCTGGAAGGTCTAATTAAGTTATACATAAAAGATTATTGTTAGGTTGCACGGAGTGCCTGTAAGTATCATTTCTGATCGAGACCCCCAGATTTACATCGAGATTTTGGGGAAGCTTGCAGAAGGCATTGGGAACTCAATTGAAGTTAAGTACTGCCTTCCACCCCCAGACAGACGGACAGTCAGAGCGAACTATCCAGACTTTAGAAGATATATTGAGGGCATGTACCCTTGATTGGGCAGGACATTGGGATGATCACTTGCCACTGATCGAATTTGCTTACAACAATAGTTATCATTCCAGCATTGGGATGACACCGTATGAAGCGTTGTACGGAAGGCCGTGCAGATCACCTGTATGTTGGAGTGATGTAGGCGAAAGACAACTACTTGGACCTGAATTAATACAAATGTATACCGAGAAAGTGGATGTGATTAAGAAAAGGTTGTTAGCTGCTCAGAGTAGACAGAAAAGTTACGCGGATAAGCGTAGACGAGAATTAAATTTTGAAGTTGGTGATCATGTGTTTCTGAAAATCTCTCCCTCTCACGGAGTAATGAGATTCGGAAAGAGAGGTAAGCTTAGTCCGAGATATATCGGACCGTTTGAAATTTTGGATCGTGTCGGAGAAGTGGCCTATCGAATTGCACTGCCACCACAATTCTCAGGTCTTTATAATGTTTTTCATGTATCGATGTTGAGAAAGTATGTGTCGGACCCGTCACACATAATTGAGATAGAGGTCCCGGAAATTCAGCAAGATTTATCACTAGATGAAAGACCTGTAGAGATAGTGGATCGTATGGAACATCAGCTCAGAAAAAAAACATTCCTATGGTGAAGGTGCGATGACAGCATCACAGTGATCGGGAGGTCACCTGGGAAATCGAAGGTGAAGTCCGAAAGAAGTACCCGGAGTTGTTTGGTAACTTATTTACTTTAAATTTCGCGGACGAAATTTCTTTAAAGAAAGAGGATTGTGAGAATCTTAAACCTTACTTAAATTAAGCTAACTTATTAATGGGTTAATTAAGTTAATAGGGAAGTTAAGGGAATTATTTATGTTTATCTCCAACTTGGAGATGAAGAAACGTTGTTGGTGAGAGGATAAAAGTTAAATCTTATCTCCGTCTCTTCACTTTTGACGCACCTCTCTCTTTCTTAACAAAATCACTCCTTCTCGACCTCTGGCAACCCTCCTCTGAATAGTGAAGTTGGGGGAAACAAGAGTGAAGTCACATTCAGGTGGTTGTGGCCGGAGTTAGCAAGGCGACCACCGGAGGTGAAAGAAGTTAAGGAAAGGAAGTGAGAAGAAGGGTTTCTACCAGCAAATTCAACGTCAACTAAGGTAATAAGGTATGTCAAGTTCGATTTAGTAACTCACACTAGGTGTGTGAGGGTTTAGATGGGTCACCGGAGGTATGAAACCTCGCTGGTGCGAAGTTAAGTTCGAAATACATGGCAGAACGGTCGACTGGTATGGGTTTCGATCGACCGAATGAAGTGTAAAAGTTAAGAATTATCCCTTATCGGTCGAACGACGCGTTTAGCGGTCGACCGGTTACACGTGAGTTGGGATGAAGATGAAGACTGTGGTGGTTTTCGATCGAACGGGTCCCCTTTGCCGTTCGACCATTTGAATGTAAATAAGTTGGTTTGAATTTCTATTGTAACACGGTCGACCGAATTAATGTACTGTTCGACCGATAACTTAAATAACTAAGTGAAATGTTCGACCGATTATTAAGTGTGTGCGACCGATTGATGACTAGAAATTCTAGGTTGCCCCTGGTAGATTTCGGTTGAACGGGTCCCTTTTGCTGTTCCACTGTTAAAATGAATATTATAATATGTTTTAAGTTTTGAAGTGGTCGACCGAATGTGTGATATTGTCCGACCGTTAAAATTATGTTGGTCGACCGATTACGTGATTTTGTCCGACCGTTAAAGTTGTGTGATTGACCAATTATGTTTATATTATTTAATTAAATTCAGAAGTTTTGGTCGACCGGTGTTATATGTTTGTTCGACAGTTTAAGAAATTCGGTCGACCGGTTATGTTAAGTAGTTTGACCGTTTATGTTGTTATTTCAGTAATATATATATTGTTGTTATTGTTCAACTCTGTGGGGGCGTGGAGAGACTGCCTAGCCTTTATGGTGGCAGAGTAGATGGACTCCGTGAGGTGAGGTTGTTGCCCAGCCTTGACGGCGGCGGAGTTGACCACCGGATCATTATCATTCGGTGGATGTTATGTTGATTATATATTCATTTATATGTGGCCGATGATATATTCCGGCAAAGTATGCGGCTAATGATTATTCCAGCAAAGTATGTGGCTGATGATTATTCCAGCAAAGTATGTGACCGATGATATATTCCGGCAAAGTATGTGGCCGATGATATATTCCGGCAAAGTATGTGGCTGATGATATTTCCAGCTAAGTGAATGTTACGGGTGACCTTGTAGGGCCCGCAATTATTTATGATATGTATATTTTCTTTTATGTTAAGTAAAATTATGTTATTATATTATATGTTATGTACACTAGCATGTTAAGTTTTGTGAATACAGTTATCATATGCATATAGGTGAATTTGACATACGGGGTTTTCTTATGGAAACTCAGGAATAGTTCCGTGTTTATTTTCAGGCCCTGAGCGGCAGTGACTGGGTGGGGGGACTGAGGACGAGCACACTGTTACCGGATCCTGTTATCTTATTTTGAGGTTGTTATGATTACATGTGTATAGTCCATCTTGTCATTTTGAATGTAATCATACTCTTGAAAATCTCTTGTATATGGTGCACATTTGTTATGTTTATGAGTATCGTCCTCAGGTGTTTGAGTTGATCCATTGTGTAAAAAAGTTTAAATTTCCGTTGTATTTTTGGGGACGTTACAATCTTGACCCATATCCATTACCCCTGCTTAAATACACTTTTTGTGGTTATTATAAATATGATTGAACCTTGTACTAACAATGCAAATTACCCCCATGTAAAACAAATTAAGCCTCTGGAGAACTGACGGTATAAGCAAAGCCATGTTAAATTTTCTACTTGTAATATGCTAAAAGTTTTGTTTTAATATATTAATCTATTGCTTCATGTTGTAATGTTGAATGTAGTACAGTCTCGACTATATATTTCATATTAGAAACTTTATGTGGTGAGTTCTATGTCATACTTACTTTGTAATGGTTTGATGTTCAGCTTCCGTTAAATGCTGCATTTACTTGTTTTGAGCTTATGTTAGGTATCTATTTCTGATAGCTAAGAAGCACAAACACTTCAACATGGTTGTTGTGTACGTGTCATACACATGTTGGACACTGACAAGTACGAGACACCCACGGATACGCATCCAACACTTCAAAATGTTAGTTTTTAGCTATCATTTTAATTTAGGTACAGCCATATACACTTCTTATCGTATAAATTACCAACCTTGTATCCATTTATTGGCAGGTACAGGCATGAACTTCGAATGGAGGGCATAAGGTTGCACTCGCAACTCGAGGCAGATATACCTGCGGCCTGCCCCATACCTACCCCATTTACAACCTTAGTGAGGACCCCATAGAGTTAATACTGGTTGCCAATGGGGGGAAGTTGCAGTAATAGCTACTGCTTAGGTAATCCAATCAACCTTTGGAAGCTTAAGTTTACCAAATTTCCACGTGATGCCCTTTGGACATAAGACTTAATTGGCTCAGGAATATTCAGAATAATTGAGTGGGACTAGGCAACGCAAACCATGAAATTCACTTAAATAAGGAGCGGCTCTTACAAGGCAAGCATGTGTCCCGAGAAGCAGTAACGGCCTAAAGTTGGAGGGTAACCATTTGGGACAAGCCAAGGCAGTTCACGTGTTGCAGGCCTAAGGCGAAGAAAGCACATTGGAAGAACATGTGAGAGGTCTCTCAACCTGAACTCATGAGGCTTCTTGATTCTTACCGACTTCGTTCAGTTGTTCTTTGCCCCTAACAAATAGCCCCATGCTCTCTTATGACCCAGCTAATCTAAGGCTTACTTGGGTTGCTTGGGCCTTCCGCCGAAGTTCCAACTCCCAGTCATAAAGATATGCACGTCCAGAGATATAGAAACAACTAGAATGAATATGCAAGTGACGATCCATTTCAAATAAGTTTAAAGACAATTGACACGACTCACAGTACAAGCTAGTATAGGCAACGGCATCAAGTAAAAACTAGTATAAGAAATTATTGTTATTTACTAGGATATGATGAGCAAGGTTGTGTTGAATACATGTAATATGTTACGTGCAGTAATTTGTATCCCATGCTCCTCATTGAAAATTTCTAACATATTTTGTTGACAACTCATTAAATATAACCAAAGAAAGCCCGAGAACATGACAATTTATAATAAAGTCAAATCATAAGGAAGCTTGCAAAAATAAGGAAGAATTTGAAATCAAAGGAAGATAATAGAAGTAAATCAAACAGCGTTTTTTATATAAAAAAATGCCTATTTGTGCAAGTAGAATACCTCAAATGTAGAATTACTCAACTTGGAAGCTTCCCCCCCATGCAACTATCCTTGAGATTTTGCAAAGCACGACGAATTTCATCTTCATGTTGATTGGAGTACTTTAAGCATACTAATCTCTGAGCAACCTTGTAAGCAAGTTGAATAGATTCATAACGCTCACAATTGTTTACCATCCTGCTAATTTCCTATAAATCAAATATGAATATTTCTGACAGTGAGAGAAAGATGACTGCATTTGAACGTAACCTATGGCTTCATTGCATTTGTAACCAAATATTGCATGACCACATAGGTTAAACATGATTGAAAAGGCAAAAGAAGAAAGTAAAGACCTTGTGGATCAATATTGCATGCTTCTTTGTGGATCAATTCAATGATAGATATCACCAAATCATAACACCTTGTTTCTGATAAATGCGGTTTTTATCCATGCAACTCAGCAAAAAAGAAGACAAAAACAAGTATTTGTATTGATCGCTATTACCAACAATTATCGTAATCTCAGAATGTGAATCCACCTAATTTCAAGATACAAAACACATGTCCTTCACAATGATGCCAGACTATTTATTTCCCGTACAGTAGAATTCTTATGGCAAGCAGTTCTAGAACTACATAAGCTTGCGACAGATAACCAAAATAAAGTTTGAAATAACAGCTACGACGGGGCATGTTACCTTTTCTGCAATTTTCTCGGTGATACACCTAGCTATCTCAACTACAGAACTAGGCAGGCCAGCAGCCCGAGCTAACAGGAGGCCATAATGTGGCACCTTACGAGGACCATCTGTCAGATGAAACTGGAAAAAAGAAACAAAAAATTATTGTGCAATGTTATCAACAAAAGGATATTTAATGGGTCTGAGGGACTCACCTTAAAGTTTAGACGGTTGTTCTTAATTTCGACTTCAAAATGAAGGATTTTAACATTTGGATAAATTGTAGCTAGTTCAGATAGTCCTTCCATATGTGTTGCAAAGACAGTATATCTGAAGAATGTGCATTTTCACATCAAGAGAAATTCACATTTTCTTTGCTTTTTACATTTATTACAGGAAAAAACAATTACACAATTCAGTAGCCGAAACCAGAGAATGGAGAAAGTTGTTTCATGTACAAACTAAACTACATGCAAAGAAGACCTTCCCAGGCTCAAATAATCCACATCATTCTACTTACAAGTTCAAAATTAGGAAGATTAAGACCTCTAATAGGAATACCAAATTGTATCTTAAAACTTGATGATAGTCAGTATATTATTAATTATTTAGAACCCACTGCATTGCTAATTTTCCAATGTACTTAATTTCACAAGCAATGGAAAAGGAGGCAAAAGGAAAAGGTAACATTTCTTATCACCAGTACATGACGCCCCTAAGGGCATGTTAGAGATTGCTTAGCCACCACAGTTATATTCTCATTTCATTTATTAAGCAATTTACATATTTTCCTTGTAGTCTTTTAAAAATTATAGTTTTGCTAAAATATAAAATACTTTAAATCCACTTATAGTTATTATTTTGAAATCCAATTCAACATAACCAACAAGTATGAGTGAGTAGAAATGAACCACATAGAACTCGATCAAACGCATGGGTCAACCACCTATACCATTGAATTCGTTTAATTATATTTTGGCAAAAACAGTATTACCAAGACAGAAACGATAAATGAAGCATGTTTTCCCTCTACATTTTATACTATTAGATGTCGAGATGGTAGATCCTGGTATTGTTCATGATGAAATTGCATGAAACTAATGCAATTAATAAAAAATACCTAAATTTATTGAAACACACTGCCATGTTATTAACATTTTCAAGTACAAAAAATGGTTTGGATCAATACGACCACATTGAACTAAAACGAGAATTTCATAAATTTGATGCTTGATTAAGAAACCAAAACAATGTTCACCCTGATTTTACACGTAGGTATGTTAGTTCACTCAACTAGCTAATAGGTGTTGTACTTAACTGATTGGTAGTATCACAAGGCTCATGTAGTATACACATTGAAAACTGTAGCAACGACAATCACTTTAGACCCCACTATGTGAGATTATCTAATATGTTGACAAAACAGAAGGATCAAATAGAAGTACAAACCCATTAAGCATTTAATGATGGTATATTTCAAAATTAATGAGAAGGTATAGGGAAATTATTAATTACGATTTGAGGGAGAGAAGATATTCACAGCAACTCCATGCAATCGCAAAACCATCAGATGAAGAAGTAGCTCTTCCCAGTTCATCCATGACAATAAGGCTCCTATGTAATACAAGGACTTCAGTTGATGTGGTGATAAATCGCCTAGATTACATTAGGGATAGTGATGATATACTTTGAGGAAACATTTTGCATGAGGAAAGCTGTCTCTCTCATCTCGGTCATAAACTGCAATAAAAATAAATTTATAAATAAATTTCCATTTTAACAGTGGTACAAAACCTGACACAAACTCAACGAAACTCCTACTACAACAAACGTGTGGAAGCCAAATTCAAATCCAAAGTGACTTAGAGAAAATAATCATGTCGAAAACCAATTCAAATTATCCCCAGGAATCCAGATAAGGGATTTTTTTTTCTCTACAGAAAACATGTGCACTAATTCATAGCAATATCATCATAATTTCCATCCAAGTTGTATATAAAATTGTGGAAGTCTAACGTATGAATAGAAACTGCAATGGGCTGCAATGCTCCGAGTAAATGTTAAATAAAAATTGGATAATCCTTTCACACCAGAACTGCATGTCTATCCAATTTTTACATCCTCATACTCCAGCTTTAAGTTTCACAACGTATCAGCTCTAGTTTTACCAACCAACTTAAAATAAGGTCCTGGATAGGTGCACTTCTTGGTACTTAAGCATCTCTCTACAGGCAAAGTTCTAGAAACTGCTGAAGCATCAAGACATATCCTTCATAGGATAGCGGTGTTCAGCAATTTATTTACCTCCTGCCTAAATATGTATTACTTCAAAACATGAAAAGTTGTTTTGGAATGGCCTGAGGTCCACTATGAAAGATATTCCACTACGAGTTGATGTTTTAGCTGTGTCCTTGTATATATATGTGAGTGGGTAGGTAATGGTGTCTGAGGAAAACACACAATGCCTGATAATAAATAACAAGCTCAGGCCCAAAAATAATACAGTGCTGGAATTGGACTCAAGATTGTCGCCAGTCCCAATCCGCGTAAATATGCGATCAACAACCCGCAATGATGCAAAACGAGCAGGAACATAGCAACCAATCTGAGCAAGGATGGTAATCAAACACAGTTGTTGGAGATACGTGCTTTTCCCACTCCTGAGAGCGAACAAAAAAAACTATGAGAACAACAAATCTTAAAAGTAAAGAGTGAAAAGTTCAAAGCAAATTGGGTAGTCTTGCTCCTCACAGTGAAATACAATTATGAGCACAAAAAATCTTAAAATTAAGTAAAGCGGAGAACTGCAGGTTCAATACAAATTGGCAATCAGGGAGAAAAAGAACTCACATGTTTGGGCCCATAACAACAATCATATTGGATGCTTCCGAAAGGAAAACACTGTTAGGCTGCAATGAAAGCAAACATGCAATACATACTGATATTTGAGCAAGATGCAATTAATGTACCATTTTGAAGCTGTAAGGAAGCAAAGATCTAGAGGGAATAGCATACAATAAATTCAGTGTGTATGTCTTCAAGAATAGGATGTCTGCCCACATCAATAGCCATAGGACCATCCTCTATACAGAGAATGAGCAGGCTTATTGAAAAGAAGAAGAAACTATCTAGGTAGATAACTTTGAAAGAGAAACAGTATTTTACCTGTGAACTCTGGCCTGGTATATCTGTCAACAGGTTTGGTGGATATCATATGTGCAAATGAATTCACAAGCATGTCCAATAGACACAACACCTCTGCTATAAGGGTAAGAGCAGAGATATCCTTTCTTATTTCATCGATCAGCCCTGCAAGTAGATAACCTGTTACTTGAACCATGGGAAAGAATATGAATAAATTAGGATAGTCAAATGTTGCAATGATAGACAATCCATATGAAAGAGAAAAAGACAGTCCAATGTCTGTTTGGTACTTGAACCACAGCTACAGCTACATGAATGACCTATTTGGACTGGCTTCATGGAGAGAAATGGACAAAAAAAGAGAAATTTCATTTCTTATGCTGTTGATGAACTTTCAAAAACAAAATCCTACGTGGTTAGCAAAAACAATTGATCGGTTACCTGATTAGCAACTTATGAAGAGAAAATAAGAGATATGAAAATAGAGTTTGTAGTGTGAGATGTAGCCTATGTTTCCCTCATAAATCCTAAAAACATAGTTGACAAGCAATGCATAAGAAAAGGCAAACAGTAAATTACAAAAACTTAAGAATGAAAATATATGAATATTTGGAATGGGAATTCAACTTTTGGACAGTTACTTGGATTACATTTGATAATTTCTGAAAACAAACATACATACAGCAGTTATCCTATATCTGGTGAAAATTAATGGTCTATTAACCCAGTAAGATGTTTTCTTGACACCTTTTCCTTTTCACTCTCATCTCCACAATTACCTCTTGTTTCTCAATGGATAATGTTTCTGAGGAAGCACATTGCTGTGCAAAATTAAAATAATAATGTATGTCATTGAAGCTTAAAATTCTTGAAAGTGATTCCCCAATAAATTTTGTATAATTTTTATAAATTCATGGATGTAACTGATGGATGGTTAACAATTTTCATCGACTGAAAACATAACCAATAAATACGCTTAGATTTTTGCGAGCAATTTTGTACCAAATGATTTCTGCACGTACTTAGGTACCATATTTCTCACTTTCAACTCTCCATGCATCACCAATGGTGAAGATAGGAGGGAGATGGATACATGTTGTTCCATGGGGATAAGAATAAATGAGCTTTCAGATTCTTATCGTTGCATAATTCGTTGCAAAAGAAAATTCAAAAAAATGTTAACTGGTATTGTTTAATTTACCCCCTGGAACAAAGATACATTTAGTTGCTTGATTGAAGGCCCATCTTGTTGCTAAGGGCTATGCTCAAACCTATGGAGTGGATTACTCTAACACTTCATCTCATGTTGCAAATTTAACATTTGTTCGTCTGTTTATTTCGATGTCAGCTACTCATCATTGGCTTTTGCATCAACTTGATATAAAGAATGTTTTTCTTCATGGTGATCTTCAAGAGGTGTATATGGAGCAACCTCTTGGTTTCGTTGCTCGAAGGAGTCAGCGCGAGTTTGTCGACTTTGTAAGTCTTTTTATGGTTTGAAACAGAGTCCCCGGGCTTGGTTTGGAAATTTTAGTCATACCGTTGAAAATTTTGGTATGATGAAGACCAAGTCTGTCCATTCAGTGTTCTACAAGAAATCAGAGACTGATATCATTCTATTAGTTGTGTATGAGGATGACATCGTTATTACTGGAAGTGATACTATGGGAATCTCATCTCTTAAGTCTTTCCTTCATACTCATACACAACTAGGTCCTTGATTTTGTAAAAAATGTATTTTTCTATCCCAAAGAAAATGACCTTGATTTATTATCTGAGACAGGAAAATTGAGGGTAAAGCCTTGTAGTACTCCAATGACTCCAAACGTGCACCATACAGGAGATAGGGAGTTATTTGATGATCCTAAGAGATATCAAAGATTGGTTGGGAAGTTGAATTACCTTACCGTGACTCGTCCAGACATTGCATATGCAGTTAGTGTTGACAGTCAATGTATGCCATCCCCAACAGTTTATTGGGCAGCGTTAGAGCAAATTTTGTGTTACTTAAAATGAGCACCCGGACGTGGTATTGCCTATGCAAGTCAAGGGCACACTCATGTTGAGTGCTTTTCAAATGCAGATTGGGCAAGTTCCAAAATGGATAGAAGATCTACTTCAGGCTATTGTATCTTTGTTGGAGGAAATTTGGTTTCATGGAAGAGTAAGAAGCAAAACGTTGTATCACGATCCAGAGTCAGAATATAGGGCTATGGCACAATTTGTGTGTGAGATAATGTGGATTCATCAGCTCTTGACTGAAGTAGGACTTAAAACTGCAGTACCAGCAAAACTGTGGTGTGATAACCAAGGTGCTCTTCATATTGCATCCAATCCTGTGTTTCATAAGCGAACTACGCATATTGAAATTGATTGTCAATTTGTTTGAGAGAAAATTCAACAAGGCTTGGTCTCTACAGGATATGTGAAAACTGAAGGACAACTAGGAGACATCTTCACAAAAGCTTTGAATGGAGTTCGGGTTGATTATCTATGCAACAAGTTGGGCATGATTAATATCTATGCTCCAACTTGTGCGTGCGTGCGTGTGTGTGTGTGATTCAGCAAAATACAGATACATGAAGTTTCAACTTTCTAAGGATTTTTTCAAAGAACAAATATTATGAGTCAAGCATAACCTTCCAGACAAATCTCAGTTCTCGCAAAGCACTCTGCAGCTGCTGACTTGTTCCTAACATTCAACTATAAAACACATGAGTAACAGACATAACTAAGTACATGTATGAATAACTAGACCTTTAACCAAAAAATAATATTCTATGCACATGAACAAGAAGGTGGTGCAACACAAAGAAACTAATTTTCCACAATGAAGTACAAAAGAGCTAAAACTAGAATGCCAACATTATGAGCCAAACCTTATCCTATTAAAAAAGTTTAAGAATTAGATAGAGGCTGCAAGAACATTATTTCATCAGCTTATATGGTTTGGCAAAAATATGCAAGAAGTGGTCTGTAAAATTGCAACCAAGATGGACAGAAATATATGAAATAGAAAAGTAGATCGCCCTCAAAATAGACTAAAAGAGTGTAGCCCCAATGTAGCAACAGTATGATAGACTGACCCAATACACAATAATGCAATTTAAGAAAAAGATTAGACGTGCTGCCATGTAACTTTTGTTACCAGCTTAAATTGTGCCATTATCAATTAACTGACAGCCAATCAAGTTTGTATAGATTTAAAAGTTGATTACTTTCAGTTGCCCTGGTACTAAGCTGCCAAAGCCCCTCGTTTTTTGTTTTTGTTTTTGTTTTATTGGAAACCCCTGGTTTATTAATGTGAGATTCCATACAGTCAAGGTGTTTTTATGCACCCACTACTCACGGAAAGCAGTGTTACATGTGCAGTTTAATGTATTGCAGACACTCATATGAAAAGTAATAATCATCGAGAAACATCATTCATAAATTGGATCATATAGGGGACCATCACATCTGCGACTACATAATACAAGGCTATATTTTTCTTTTACTTTTGTGTAACTGTGTTAGTCCAAACTTCTCAAAGCATGATCAACTTTACTTTCAATCCTTCTTAATTTTTACTTGTAGCCTCTACTTATGTAATGGAAAGGATTTAGCTATGATTTGGCACTAGTAATCCTTATCATACTTTACCGATCAAAAAAATCCTTATTTATACTTCATGCATGTATGTCATTTTCAGGAATTATTTTGTATTTTACTGTGTTATAAAAAAAAATTGAAAAACTTCCCCTCTTCAAATTTTTTTATCAAAATAAGCTATACAAAGTTGTGGAAAGAAAAAAATTCTAATTTGAAATTACTCTGGCCTTAGAGCATAGATGACACTAAGATAAACTGAAAACTTACTGATGCAAGTTCTAGAGTTGAACAATGTATTGTTTTCCCATGCCTCACAACCTGATACAAGAAACTTGATTATTGATTTACATAAACTGGAGATCGTAAGGTGCAAGTAAAATTGCTGACCTGAATAAAAATTTCAGGAAGCTTTCCACTAATATCTTTCATGGGAATGGTGAAGTAAAATCCTTGCCTATTATTGAAAGGAAGTTTGAGAGTTGGCAGACTATATTCTTCTCTGTACTTGCTTGCTAGATTATGTACAGCTGTAGAAACATTTTCCTATCATTAAAACGTCACAATGATATAGCTTTAAGAAATTTCAGAACCTTCACTAGTATCACAAAATGAACGCCGTGCAATATCCAAAAATCCATCCACCCCAGCTTTGACAGCAAAACATTGCTGAGTCCAGGCAACAAAAGGCAGCTTTGTATGGAGCACATCTTCTTCAATTACATTTCCAATTCTGTGGATAATAAAAAAATTACCCTGAGACACCAGAACAATGTCCAATGCATGTCTTCTTTTCAGATCTAGTGGAAAATAAGCATACTAGAAAAAATCATGCAACAAATAAGCTTACTAACTGTATTTCAAAAACTGGTTTGACTATAGTTCCTTGTAAGATATATGTTAGTTTAAACAGCAAGGCACATTCCAGTAAACACCTTCAAATTAAAGTAAAATAAGTAGCAGAGCTGGTTATAAACTTCAAAATTACTGTATCAAGACAAACAGCTAAAGTATGTAACATGTTCATACTTTAGATAACAATCAGAAGAAACCTTTAGTGACCATTAAATAGAAATTGATATCGGTTGAAAAAATTGCAGTTGAAACAAAAGTAGAGAAATGAAATGAAAACTTACAAGATATGTGTAACAGCATTCATTTTATAAAGCTGTACAGGCATGCAACAACTACTTGTCCTATGAATGGAATTAACGTTTTCAAAAAAAACATGCATTTTATTCTGTGGTCCAGTCAGCAAAGTGGCACACTAATTCTCATGCATGTGGCCAAGGAACAAAAGAGTATATTCCTGAAGGGTATCTGACAGCAATTTGCATAAGAAAAAAATATATTCAAGAAGACAATGATCTCGATCTCGATTATGATTATGATCATGATTTTTGACTGAATGATGTAATCCCAAGCCAATCAAAGGCGTAGGACTGCACTTATTTCTTTAGTGGAACCCTAGCATGCAGTGCTGGTCATATAAATTTAAAGATGTTTCCTACTGTTCCATATCAGGCCATTTTAGTTTAGAAAAACACAGTGATGCTATTTTAGCATTTCAGACTATTCGGAAGGTCAACAAAAAAGAAAGTAAACATACACAAACAGAAGAAATTAAATATAAACCTAACGGATTTTTATCAAAATTAGATTCTTGTAAAGAACACTTCTAAAGTAAACTACAGTCTACAACAAATGTTCCAGGGGAATAAATAAGGAATTGAGGGCAGAACTCTAGGGTGAACCTTTTCCTGATAGACGCATATTTCTCATTTTCACAAACCGATCTGTAGATGTTGCTAAGAAGCAAGCTTCTTGAGTCTTTAAGTGCCTGGAGAAAGTTTGTTATATTCGATAACAAGAGGATCTAAAGAAGATTGTAATGCAATACCTTCGTAAGGAAAGGAAGGGCATCCAAAGCAGTCTTAAGCACAATTATGCTTGAAATCATGGCTTGACTCTTTCTAAAATTGTTTGTTCTCAAAACAACATCAGTAATTTTTTTAGGCTTGAAGCAGAAATTGCAGAGTACTCGGTCTAAACAAGAAAGTTATACAAAAGAAACACTTAAAGTCTGTCTTGGAAAATGTGACCTGAATTGCCTATGATAATAGAAATTTGAGCTCACCAGTTTCTTTTGGAAACTTACGTAGACCCTGTGAAAGGCCAAAAAATAGTTCCTCATTGCTCATCAATTCATCCTGAAAATGCCATTATTATTATTATTCAAACGCTTTACCTGAAACTTCAAGTAAGACAAAGAAGGTTCAAATAAATAAAAATACAATATCAAAAACTTTAGATGTCAAACCCTAAGAAAATGCCCAGTTGCAAATACTGATTGATAGTAGGATACAGTGCCTACACGGCCCTACACATAGTAACTGACACGAACCTTAAGAATATCTGTTGCACGAATAATGCTGATCAAGGAACTTGTAGCAGTTTACAGACGTAAATAAATCCCCAGAGTACAGTTGGAGTTGCTTTAACATATTATAATCTAGGGTGCGTGCAATATATGATTGCATAAATATGAGTTGAATGAAAAAAGCATGGTTGATATGCCGATGCCATGCTTGCATTAAAGATGGATATTAAACACCTAGAAAGAACGAATCTCTCAACAGAAACAACCAAATAATGTGTACTGACCAAGCAATCAAGTCGAGCATTGATGGTCTCAATATCTTTCAGTGGCTGCAACAGATTGGCACGAAGAAGCCTGGTTCTGAAATAAATTTTGCGTTCAACTTTAAGAGAGTTGAAATTTTAAAAACTGAGAGATGAAACACTGTGCAGTAAATTTCCCACAACAAAAACGTAGTTACATGGTGAAACCGAAAACTATTATACAAAGATTATACCACCGGACGTAATGATATTTCATTAGCAAGGTAAAATCATAAAATTGAATGCAAATTATAGCGACATAAACTAGTTAGATTAGATGGTAGGTTTAAGTACCTATCCAACAACCCCAGCAAGAAGATATGATATCAGACATACCCTCCAGTTGTTTTTGTTGTCTTAAGCATTTGGAATAAACTTTTCTTCTTGTTGCTGGTTCCACAAAGATTGGAGTGTAGGGGTTCAATGACTTCTAAGTTCTGAATGCTGCATTACATGCAAGGGCGTATAACTGAAGTGGGAATCACATCAAACTAAATTTACTGATAAGTAACAAATAGGGATTCACAAGTATCTTCTATAAGAGGTCTTGAACCAAAAATCAAATTACCTGGTTGCATCCGTGTTCATATGGTCAAAAGATCCATTGAAGGTTATCTACATTAAAAATAATATTAGTAGGATTTAAGGTTCATTTTTCCCCAAAAACTTCCACACTATATACAAATGGGGATATTGTTTTCCTTTCTCTCGTTTTTGTTTAAATTGCTTCAACGTGAAGCAGATAATCTTCTGATAAAATAATGTGAAAGTGAAATAAAACAAGGTTTACATGTATATGACATGGCCGTGAAGAAATACAAATATAGAGAAGATAATATAATTACCAAAAAATTACTTGAACATCAAAAACCAAGAAAAATCAAAATCAGGTACTCATTACATACCACAAGTGAATGACTTGTAACAATAACACCTTTTTCGGCTTCAGTCCTGAAAACGAACCACATGCTGGGTCATGCTATTTCACAAATACAAATTACCAACAATACTAGCAAAAGATAAACAAAGTTGCTTTAATATAGAAAATTATATAAGATGGTTGGTTTTGATTCTATAGATTTTCTACAAAAACATATCGGAAAATGATATAAAAAAATTGGCAGTGCAAATCAAGATACTGGTGCGTTATTGGAGGAAACGGCAACATACGAATGATATAACCAAGATAACTTCTGCAAAGTGAAAATGGTCAAGCATAACCAGAAGTCATGAATAAAACTTTGCTTCTCGGAACTAGTGACAAGCATATACTAACTGAACTTAGGGATATACTTGGAAAGAGGAGATTGAGATGGGATTAAAGGGTAATCCTTAGGCCCATCTAAGAAAATGTTCAATGCAGGAAATAATTAGGTGGAGGAATCATTATACTCCTGAAAGTATAAACCACTGCTTCCCTATCTCTTATGGAAGTAATTCATTTTCACACTCTCTCTAAAATCTCCTCACTAACAGGTGCATGTTAACTCAACTAGATCCGAAAACCAACCTAAACCAAACCCAGGTATGGTCAGGTTGAGATTTCTCAAGTCACTTCTTGTGCCAGACTTCAAAATTTATAGCTTAAATAATCTTCCATTAAACGATTTGTTAGTATTTCAAACCTATGTTGAAGGAATGATCAACCCTTCAAAAAAATATCCTCCAATATTTACCTCAAAATAAATTCCTTTGTTTGCAAACACCTCAAAAATTATTCTTCCTTAGCAATTACCCTCATTCCAAGCACATTCTAGTAAGCAAGTTGTTACTCAAACATCTAAGTCTAACAAAGTTCGATATAAAACAAAATACAGTGTTAAGGCTTATTAATAAAAGAGAACTGAAAGGTTTTTTCAGTTCTCAAGTTGGAGAGGTGTTTTGGAAATACCACCAGCCACCCCCATGGCCAAAATCGAAAATTGAGAGCCAAAAAAGTGAGAATCTCAAAACAAGAAATAAAATGATGTGTTTCGAATTTCAAGCATCTGATAAAAGTCAAAAACAAAATGGAGGAACTACAAGGAGAAAATATCCAGCAGCAAAACCAAGGCTCTATCAATTCAATCTTGTTCATATTAGTGTTTGACAGGAAAATATTCAATTGAGAATTATTAGAATTGAGATGAAAGTTCTGTATATTGCTTCTAGAATCAAAAAGGGAAATTTGAACAACCAAAAGCAATAAAAGGCCAAACAATATACTATAATTCAGAAGAAAGTCAACATCTTGTATTGCCCATTATCACATTGAGCCAACAGGAAGAAAAGTGATAGATAATATCAAGAAAGTATTTCAAACAAAAATCCAACCAACCAGAGATATTGATTCAGAACCTCACAAAGACAGGATGGGGACAGGACAAGGTATTAAGTATGAATCTTATCTCCCCTTCAAGTGACATCACAGAAGGAACTTATAGTAAAATAAAGCATGACAAGTGGTATGGTGAAAAAGCTAGTGCAGGATAACTGAAACTCTACTGCCACTTCTGGTCTTGTCTAGACATTGAACTGTGAATGAGATAATCCTTTAAGATTCATATTGTAGAAAAAAAATTACTTCTTGTAGCATCCGTATATTCTGAGATATGTCGTCATTTTTTGGATCACCGTGTGGTTTTTTTATGTACAAGTATTGTATAATTGAACCATGATTTATGCTCCCTTTATTCCTTCAGTTATTCAATGCATTTCTGCTTCATTGAAAGTATACTCAAGTTACCATTTGACTGTAGCAGCAGCAGCAGCCAGACAAAGGTAATACTGCTTGTGATAAGTATCCAAACCCAAAGCGGAAGGCTCCTCGGCAGCCAAATTTTTCACTAGTACAGCTCCCTGAAGATTGCAGACAAGTATAATATTCACAAAACAAATATGAGTATATGACAAGCAGTTGAAAGTGCTATTCATCTAGAAACCTTTGTGTCGTCAAAGCAACCACGAGACATGAGAACCTGCATATACATTCCCAATCAGTTTAATTCTTTCTTGAGGAAAAATTATATGCTATTCTTTAACCGCATGTGTGAAAGGAATAGGTATCCACCTTCTTGGTTGAACCGTAGTGTATACTGACCAGCTCCGAGATTCCAACCATACCATCTGCTGCCAACTTGTTTGGTGGCACTATGATAACCATTGGCTCATAAAAGTGAAGCAATGTCTTCGTGTTCTGATATGAACTACTGGTCTCAATGTATTGAGATAGATGTAGTGATGCTGACCTCAAGTCAAATGCAGCTACTCCTACCTAGACCAGTCAACTTGAATTAAAGACTTTCAGGTGGAGCAATAATAATGAACACAACAAACTATAATTCCGCCTATGTTTCAAATTTTCTTCTCATATCCGCTAACTTAAAGCCTTTGTATCAGTGACATACTCATTCGCTTGATATTATTTAACAAAATTCTCATAATAGACAACAAACTCCAAGTGAGCAATCAGATATGCTATTTCAACAAGAGAAATCCCCTCGATATTCACATTTGCAGTGTTTTAGCACGAAACACCAAGACTTTACAAGATTAAACTCTTAATGTGTCTATGTAACCCTTCCAACGATCCAAACAATCCACATCTAAAATTTCCGTAGAAACATCCTACCGAGCAAATTAAACTTCCACACAGCGTACATATATATGCTTCCAAATCACAAATCATCACTATTCACAAACACAGAGTGCAGTACTACCGTTTCAAGCAAAAAAAATAGAAAATAAGAAACTAAACAAATCGGCAAACGACATATCCATCGAAGTTCGTTATTCCAGCACTTTAGCACAACTTATCACGATTTTGCAAGACTAAACTCTCAATGTGTCTATGTAACAGTTTCCATCACAATCCACACAATGCACATCTAAACTCTCCCTCAAAACCTCTCCCTCAAAACTCCCTTCCAAGCAAATTAAACTTTGGGTGACTTACAGATTAATGCTTCCCAGTAAAAAACATCACATATTCACAGAAACATCATGCGGTACTAGAAGAAGAAGAAAACTCAAAATCAGCCGTTCCAAAAAAATAGAAACTTAATTGATACACGACATATCAATCAAATTCAACAATCGCAGCAGTATAGCACAAATTACCACTAATTTGCAATATTAACCTCTCAATGTGTCTATGTAACAGTTTCATTACGATCCACACAATCCACATCTAAAATCTCCCACAAAACTTTCTCCCTATCAAATTAAAAGTTCGATATGACTCACATTCATGCTTCCAAATCACCGATCGTCACATATCCACAGTGCTGCACAGAAACAAGGCGCAAAACTAGGAAAACAAAACTAAAAACAACCGTTTCAAGCAAAAACAACCTTAAAAACTCCGAAAACTAAACAAATAGCCACACGATCATCTATCGGAGTCCAGAAATGCGCGTTTACAACTAAATCCGAAGTAAGACTCCATCCGAAGCAGTTGGAGATCAGAGGCAAAGCTTCGAACGGTGATGGAAGCGTTACCTCCTTGGCTCTGTTCTCAATCAAGCCGATGACAACGGCGAACTTGTCGCCTCTGTCTTCCTCCATCGCTCTCATCGCCAGGAGACGTGGAGCGAAACGGTTTCGTGCGAGAGCCAAATGCCCGCCATCGTTGTGGGGTTTTGGGTTTTATAGAGGGGACCAAACGGGCGCTTTGGCGTGAGCGGTCACGAGGGTGGTGTGCTCACGTGACTGGGGAGTACGGACAACGTGAGGGGGAGTCTATGGGCCGGATGGGCTTTGAAGGTTTGGCCCATCACGAAATTATAGATGAGAGGTGTTCTGACTTTTGAGTTCTCTTCTTTTGCGTTGAGAATTGAGATGGAAGTGCATTGCATGATATGAGAGTTACGACCGAAACACTTTAGAAATCAGAAAAGATGTGTGTGTTTTGTCTTGGAAACTATTATATTGAAATTGCTAAAACTTATACTTTAATAGATTGCCCGTGGATTCTTTCCGTGGTACTTGGAAAAATTGTTTGAAGATAATGACAGAATATTGTGCCTCAAGACATCACAAAGAGATAAGGTAGCAATTAACTTATGAGTTTTGACATTGTTAATAGTTATCCGAGAAACTCGGGAAACGCTCAAAGATGTTGACAATGCATCTAGTAGTTCCCAACAAACTCAGGTAGAAACGGCCTATATTATCTCTTGATAATGATCCTGAATAACAACGTCCAATATACCGCTCAAAAAAAAATTAACAACGTCCAATATCTTAATATGAGGGTGAAGCAAATGATCATAATGTTGTTGGATGGTTTTGGCTAATGCGCATAATTTGGCAGGAAGCTGTGGAGCATTGATGAATCAAAACTACTCGTCGGGACTTCAGTAATGAAATATATGGTTACACTCTTGAGGAGTAATGTATACGTCTAGAGATGCCAATCAGGAACGATCGGTATCTTCAGATGGTGTCAAGTGTCAACTTTTCTTGGACATGAACACTCACGATGAATGTAAGCAACATTGTTTGAAAGCATTTATATATTTTTGAACCAAATCTCAACGTGTAACTCGAGTTGTTGCGATTCAACGTTTATTCTTAACTTGAAATATGAACGTAAATAATCTCAAAAATCTCATCCAGTGAATCTCATTATTTTACAAGGAGTCTTACAAAGTTAGTTGTGGGATTTGATAAAACTACAACAATTTCAAGAAGGAATGAACAGGTGTATACGAAAAACCTTAAGGTTGTGTCTGGTTGTGTCACTTCAACCTGGAATTTCATATGAACATGGGACTTCAAAGTGTTATATTTGCAACTACCATTTTTGGTGGGATTGTGATGAAATTTGCAAATCCTTCTTATGATTTTGAAATCTTACATATGTACAAAAATGTTGAGACGTGGAATTTCGAAATAACACGTTTTTTTAAACTTTAGTCAATCAAATTAATATTAATGTTATGTTTCAAAAAAAATTATGCATATTAATACGGAGTTTAATTTTAACACAATTCTAAATCAGAAAACTAATAAAACATCATATAAACATTTGTTGTCATTTTAAAGTAACATACTTGTCTAAATATAGTGAATACAAATCACATATTTATAAATCTTGGCATTTATAAATCCCCTCGATTATAATTACACTTAAACTTACAAATACCGCATATATTAGCAATGTAACCTTTATAGTTTATAAGTGATAAGAACCTCAACTTTACTCTCTCAGTGGTGGTCCCTTGTTCCAGGCTTTCAAGGTCTTGCACTAATAAGCCTAATGGGCTCACACGACTCCTCCTTGGGCTTCAGCAATCAAAATACGAACTTAATACTTCAACTCCATTTCTTCAATTTACATCTCAACTTTTAACTTGAAAATTCCCAACTCTAAACATATTTAACTTATTCAATATTATTGATCTAGAAACTAAGCTAACCTCGTGTTGCTAACGTGAACCAAATCAATATATGAGCAAACGAATATTTTTAAAGATTTTGGTAATTACTATCTGACACGCATGAAAACTTCATACAACTCATTGTGATATTTTTGTGTGGGGGGAATATGTATTTGCATTGTACTTATTCATCCGATAAATTCCAAATTCCAACACAAAAAATTTCTTCTTCCATATGTGGGAAAAGGCACAAAGGAAGAACTAAAGCAAAGCTGGCTCTACATCAAAATGTCTCGAATGATTTGATGTCCCAGCGTGAACATCTCCATATGGCTTGAGTTGTCTTCTTTCACCACCATGAAGAAACCAAATAGTTTAAAGCATGCAATCCAATGATGTAAAGAGGAACATAGCCACATAGGGAGAAACTTATTACCATCATTTCAGTGCCAACTTTCGTATCTCATAGCTCCATGTGTTGCAATGTAATAAATAAAGATAAATGATGTTGTCTTCGGCCTATAACAAAAAAAAAGTAACAAAAGGTATCTTCTTCATGGCCCGTAGACCCTTACCATTAGAAGTGATATACATTTTGCTAACTTGTATGACTTTGTCTGTAGGAATTAACTTGAGAGCCGAGACTATGGTGAATTGCATTTCTGCACTAGTGCAATGTTTGAGTTATACAAATTCTCGTATGTGGTTATAATCACTAGTTTGAATCAACTATCTACATTAAGAACTACTTCAAAATCAAATGGCTGGTATTTCTTGGTGAAGGATTGCATTGGTTAAAGCAAGAGCATCCAAATGGGCTAATAAAGTAATAGCGTTTAGTTGTGAAAATCATCAAAAAAACGAAAACAGGGGAAAACATTAGTATGAGAAAATATATTAGTTGGGCTAGGTGTGATTTTCATGATGTACTATATTACCTATATTAAAATGACTTCAATCTTGCTGAATACATAATAAAATTTCCAGTAAATCGTGAATGGTAGGATTTGGGAAACATATTGAGCTTGGAACTTGGAAGTTGGAACTTTGACAAGTTACAAGTATAGTGGGTAAATTGCTAGTTGCTACTAAAGCTATTCGACTTTATTACGAAAATCTCACTTTTACTGTGGCCCATCAAATCTATACCAACAATATCATCATAAAGATTAAAGAGATCAAGCTGTCTTTTATGCTTTTATCAATCTTGTAAGTGAAGCAACGCTGTGAAACTACCAATATATCAGGAAAAACATGCAAAGCCTTACCATACGCTCAAGTTGCATTGTTCTCGTTAGATATAGCACACGCAGATTCGAACTTGTACCATCCAAGAATGTCATAAATGAACTCACGCTATAAGCCAGCCAACTGGAAATCAAAAACCAAATAATGACATATAACTAATTTCGATAACTTGAAGTTATTATTCTGTGCGATCTTTCCAGACATAGATAGTATTTAATTCTTTGGAAGTTTCAGATGATGATTAGAAGACCCTTCAAGATTGGGCCGTGAAATGCGTGGTGATAGAAGCAAAAGTAAAACAGTGAGTCAGTGACATGTGACATGTCCTACGCTTCTGTAAAAAATAAGGACATCGCAGTGATTCTGTAGAGCATGCCATATAGATGCCTTATTTGAAATTATCCTATCTTCCTTCTTTTTGTCAGGTAAGACGACTTTTTCCGTTTGTATTATTCATAATCAAATAATTATAAAATAAACGAGGCAGCAAAAAATTGTTACATTCCACTCTATGCTATTATACACAAATTAACAAAACTTCCACTCTCAAAAGCATTCAACATAGACCGCACTTCAGGCGCGTAACGTCACAACCAACAATTTAATAAGGATTGAAATTTGCGTACCAGCCTACCTCACCAGGGTTGGAACCAGGATTTTAGTGTTAGGGCCGAATTCATATCAAATATCTCATGTGATGTTTTTTAATATATGTAAGTAATCAAGTTAAAAAAGAAAAATGAGGTAAAAGGCACACAAACTAATATTGTGGTTGATATTCTGTAAATTTCCAACAATTTCTTTCAGGATGTAGACAAACATAAAATTCATGAAAATTTCGTCCTCAATTTTGTTGCGCAATCTAGTTTTAACAATTTACATAATTAGAAATACATAGTTATTGCAGTAGAAACAAGAAGAGTTAACACAAATCAAATCAGTATATAAATCAGATAGTATGTGTTCTGATTTAAACTTTCGGAAACAATTTGAAAATTCAGTGAGTTATTTCGACTTAGATTTGCGTTAACTTATATTAAATTCTCTAAACTTTAACACAGAGAAAAATCCATGGTTTTTATGTAACGATGAACGGAAAGTTTCTGTTTAGTTGACAATAGTATTGATATAAAAAAAACCAATTGAATAATTGACTTAGGTTGACTCCTGCTAAAAGATTTGGAATCCTATTTAAATACAAACACAGATTAGTTGACTTCACTCTTTTTGGAACCATGTAGACTCCTATAGCCACTTTGGCTCCAATGTTCATGCGCGCATGGCGTTGGTCCCCAACCGCAATCATAATTGTTGGACACCATCAAGCACGCCGTGCCAAAGCTGCAAATCCACTACGATTGTCAATTGGTCGAAGCCATCTTTCAATTAGCCGAGACGGAACAAAAAGAAAACAAAAATTAACCTTTCAATCCCAATGACAAGCTCGCACAACTATAGCTTACAATCTCGATCGTCTCTAAAACAGATAATGGCCCAAGAAATGGTGGGCCCAACAGAGCTTTGGACTTTTATGTTGCTTTTCTTTTTACTCGGGGACAAGGTTGTCTCGTTTTTTTGGGGTATGCATTCATGCTAGATATTAGTTTCTAAACTTCTACCTATAAAACATGTTTCAGTAGTGCTATAGCTAGTCGTACGTAGTCTCTTAGACACCCTAATATTGGTGCCTTGTATGGGCACATGGACTTATTAATTATTTATCACAAGCTAGTTAGAGTAGTTACCAGTTTAGCACTATTACCATAATGAGTGATACTTAGGAAACGACTATTATAAAAGCTGCATGGATGAAAACTTTTCTAAATTTATCAATCAATCCATGGAGTATTTACGAAGCAAAAGTACCCTCTCCCATTACAGGGATTCAATATTTCCATCTAGCCCATGCCTTTCCTCGCTCCTTTTCATGGTTGCAAGAAGGAAAAGATATATTTGCACCAAACTTCAAGATAAAGTGATAATTAGGAACTCATTTGTATAACGTATTTTGCTAACATCGTTCCTGAACACGCTTAAGCGTTTAAAAAAGTGCATTAGTAGAAACCAAATGAAAACATAAGGAAACAAGCAGCGGTGGTGGGACCCATCGGCACACTTGATGCAAAGGAAATTCAAAAAAAGGAGAAAAGGTCGTTGCATAACCAATGTCATCGACCACGTCGGCCACTCGATCAAATCCGACCGTACAAACCCGAACCAAAGCATCGGATCTCGCGTTCCACCTGTCACGTTTACCCCAATCCGAGACCACAACAACTCGAAACCAAACCAACCAAACCAAAACGAAACAAAACAAACCATCGGAACCAAAAGCAAAAGGCGGAACACGAATAAGAGAAGAATGAGATAAAAGTGGCAGCAGAAAAAGAGAAAATGTCAGAGGGAGTGGCGACGATGGGTATCACCACCAAAGGAACAAACACCCACTGCGACCACCATCATGACTCCTCCACCTCTGCTCAAGCACACGTAAAAAGCACCTACACCACCACTCCAGTCCCTATCTTAAACCCCTCCCAACTCCCACTCCCATTCCCCTCTCATGGATCCCATCACCACCCTCTTCCTCCTCCTAATCCTCCCCATTCTCACAGCCTCGCTCCCACTCCCGCACCTCACTCTCCTCTCCCTCAAGTCCTCCTTAACCGACCCCGACTCGTCCCTCCACGACTGGAACGATTACAACTACAACCGCAACCAATCCAACGCCTTCCCTTGGTGTTCATGGTCGGGGGTGGAGTGCAATTTCACCACAGGTGAGGTTACCGCCCTTAACTTATCCTCCCGGAATCTATCCGGATCCATTCCGTCGGAGATCCGATTGCTGCGGTCATCGCTCTCTTATCTCAACCTCAGCGGGAACTCGTTCGGGGGACCTTTTCCGGTGACCATCTTCAACCTTCGCCGGTTGAGGAAGCTCGATATCAGTCATAACTACTTCAACTCCACGTTTCCTCCCGGCGTCGGGAGGCTTCGGCGCCTCGAGTTTTTCAATGCTTACAGCAACAATTTCTCTGGTCTTCTGCCTCGCGGCCTCTCCAAGGTTAACCTGCTCCGGCACCTTAACCTTGGTGGGAGCTTCTTTTCGGGAGGAATCCCAGGTTCGTTCGGATCGTTGAGAAATCTCAGGTTTCTGCATCTAGCCGGGAATTCTCTTTCCGGGAGACTTCGGCCGGAACTTGGGGTTCTAAAGGAACTTGAGCATCTGGAGATTGGATACAATGCGTTCTCCGGCGGTGTTCCGGAGGAATGGGGGAATCTTAGGAATCTCGTTTACATCGACGTTTCCAATGCGAACCTCTCCGGTCCGTTGCTGCCGGAACTCGGGAGTCTACGTAAACTCGAATCGCTTTTTCTGTTTGGTAATGCTTTCGCCGGGAATATTCCGGAATCCTACGGCGAGCTTCGGAGTCTTCGCGTGCTCGATTTGTCGAATAACGCCCTGTCCGGTTCGATTCCGAGGAACTTCTCTGCTCTGCGGAATCTGACCTGGCTCGGGATCATGAACAACGGAATCTCCGGCGAGATTCCAACCGGAATCGGGGAGCTTCCTGAACTCGAGTATTTGCTCCTGTGGAATAACTCGCTCACCGGAGAGCTCCCGGCGAAGCTCGGTGAGAATGGGAAGCTCGTCAAGCTCGACGTCTCCACCAATTCCCTCTTCGGTCCGATTCCAACCGGTTTATGCTCAAAAAACCGGCTCGTCCATCTCATTTTGTTTTGCAACCGGTTCGAGTCGGAGCTTCCTGCTTCGCTGACGAGGTGTCTTTCTCTCTGGCGGATTCGGATCCAATATAATCGGTTAAACGGGTCGATACCTCCGGGGTTCGGTCTGTTGCCGAACCTCACGTTCCTTGACTTGAGCAGCAACAACTTCTCCGGCAACATTCCGGGAGATCTCGGCAACGCGAGTAGGCTCCATCTCGTGAATTTTTCGGGCAACCCGCTCGGGTCGATTCTACCCGACACCATATGGATGGCGCCGAGTCTGGAGATATTCTCGGCAAGTAATTGCCGGTTACACGGCGAAATCCCCGCGTTTCGGTTTGGCTGCGCGAGCTTGTACAAGGTCGAGATTGCCGGGAACGAGCTCTCCGGGGGCATCCCGTGGGATATTGGAAAATGCGTGAAGCTGCTGAGTGTGGATTTGAGTAGGAACAGGTTAAGTGGGATCATGCCGTGGGAGCTCGCGGCTTTGCCGGAGATCACAACCGTTGATATCTCCACGAATAGGCTCAGCGGTACGATACCGTCGAGCTTCGATAATTGTACAACGTTGGAGAGCTTCAATGTGTCGTTTAATATGCTTACTGGAGAGATTCCGTCGTCGGGTTCGATTCTCAGGAGCATTCACCCTTCGTCCTTTGCTGGGAATGTAGGTCTCTGTGGTGCCCCAATACGAAAACCTTGTCCAACAGGCGGTGGGAGTGAGTTTAGTTTTGATAGCGATCCACCAAGGAAATCGGCTGGGACAGCTATGGTGTGGGTCGGTGCGGCAGCTTTTGTGGTAGGTGTGTTTGTGCTTATCGTTGGGACGAGATTTTTCAACCGAAGGCAATTCGAGGATTTGGAAGCAGAGGTTGGAGTGTGGAAGCTGACAGCATTCCATAGGTTAAGTTTCACGGCGGAGGATGTGGTCGAGTGCGTGGCAGCAAGCGATAATATTATTGGAATGGGATCCACTGGGGCTGTGTACAGGGCAGAGATGCCGGGAGGCGAGACAATTGCAGTGAAGAAACTGTGGGGGACGCAAAAAGACGCCACGGCATCAATGTTGGCGATCGCGAGGAAGAGGGCAAAGAGGAGGGGTGACAGTGTGACATTGGCGGAGGTGGAGGTGTTGGGGTCCGTTAGGCATCGGAACATAGTGAGACTGCTTGGTTGCTGCGGCAACCTTGAGACCACTCTCCTTCTCTATGATTACATGCCCAACGGTAGCCTCGAGGATTTGCTCCACCGCCAAGTCCATAATAGTAAAGATGGTAGTGGTGGCGACGCAATGAGCAGTTGGATGACGAGGTACAAAATTGCGGTTGGGATAGCGGAGGGATTGTGTTATTTGCACCATGATTGTGATCCAGTGATCGTTCACCGCGATTTGAAACCAAGCAACATACTACTGGATGGAGAAATGGAAGCCCGGGTGGCCGACTTTGGCGTAGCTAAATTGATCCAAACCAACGAGTCCATGTCCGTAATTGCCGGTTCCTACGGCTACATTGCTCCAGGTTACTCTTAGTGTGACAATCATCATTTCTTTTGCCCATTCAATTTTTATTGACTCAATGTGAAATTTATGTGTTTTTATTTGAGCAGAGTACGCATACACACTTCAAGTGGATGAGAAGAGCGACATATATAGTTTTGGGGTGGTGTTGATGGAGATGGTGAGCGGGCGGAGGGCGGTTGAGGGGGAATTTGGGGAGGGGAATAGCATAGTGGAATGGGTGAAGGGGAAGGCAAAGGCATGGGAGTGGGAAGATGTGTTGGACAAGAGGGTTGTTGGTGTGGAGAGCGAGGTGGTAAAGGAAGAGATGTTATTGGTCCTCAGGGTGGCATTGCTGTGCACCGGGAAGAATCCGGTGGACCGCCCCAGCATGAGGGACGTTGTGTCGATGCTCCGAGAGGCAAAGCCCAAGAGGAAGGTTGAAGATCTGGTGCTACTTAAGAAGTGAATGGCCGGAGAAGTGGAGCCCTGTTGTGCTGATGAATGTGGCGGGAACTTTGAATTTATGTTTGTAATTTTAAATATAGGAGAGTGGATTGCTTTGTAGTTAGCATAAAATTATGTCTAATTTGCTAAGGAGTGTGGCTTTTATAATCCCGCCTGAAAGACTAACAAAGATCATGAGCGATGATTTCCCTCATGTTCTCAAACTACTGCCTGTACTTTTTCAAGGTTTCTCAGTTTCTCCAACGTGTTTATCAGCATAATGAAGGTATTTTGCCATTTCATTTTGTCACTACTTTGTTGCTCATCCTAGTTAACCTACTTCACCAGGAAGCCATCGGCATAACTTTCCAACTAATCTGCCGCCATGTTGATTAGAAAGTTGCAGCATTTCTATCAATCCACTTCACAAATGCAACATGCTAAAAAACAACGGCCTACATGTATAACATATGGAGGAAAACGAAAAGGGAAAATAGAAAGAAGGAACATGATTTATTATCGGTTTCTACCGACATCTTTTTTGTTGTTGAATAGTTTGGATTAGAACAAGAAGTAAGAATAGCCAACGGGGTCTTGGCCTAGTGATTCAAATCGTAGGATGACACACAATATCGCCTAGTTGTTGATCGCAACTAATTTTTAATTAGATACTTACCATCTCTAAAAAAAGACCAAAAGAATGAATCAGTCTAAACTGACAAAACTACCTTACACTCATACAAGTAAATTCATGTATTGTTTTTCCAATGGTCTAATGTGGTTAAAAAATTACGACACTAAACAAGTGCAAAAAAGGAGAATGTCCAGATTAAAAATTGCGTATGTTATCGAGCACACAGGTGGGGTATTGTGCAGTTGCAATGGGTTACTGCATCAATTGAGCTAACGTGACTTATCTACCTCATTCAAGATCTGCGCAATCCACTCCATGCGCCCAAAAATTGTATCACGACCAGGGATGACAACGGATCGGTTCCAGTTCAGATACTAGTAGAACCGGAACCGGATCCGAATTACAAAGTGAGACCCACAACCGGATCTGGATCCAGATCGGTTCCCAACATGGGTATCCAGAATCGGATCATGTTGGTTAACGGATACCCAGAACTGTATCCGTTGGAACCGGTTTCAGTACAAATTTTGTATTTTTCAATGTGTTCTTTACGGATTTGTTCAAAAAAACGCATCCCAAAAGACTTGTTGAAACCAATGACCTATGGTGAGCTTTTGTAGTTTGGATTTGGAGTAAGAAATTCGTTTTTCCGATGTGAGACTATACTTTCTACACAATATTCGTTTTTTTCCAAAACAATATCTATTCAAGATAACATTAATTACCAACTCCCATGAGTTGGTGTAGTAGTGAAGCTCATGTGACTATGACCCATCTACTCAAGTTCGAATCCTAGTAGGTGACAATACTTTTGAAAATATTGTTCATGTCGGATCCAGTTCCGGGTCCATTAGCTAGAACCATATCCGAACCGGAACCAGGTCGGTTCTGAAAGTGTATATCCAGATCTGACCCATATCCATTATGTCCCGATTCGATTCCGGTTCGGTACCACCGGTTCCAGTTTGGTTCCATCGGTTCCAAATAGCCACTCCTAATCACGGACGATATCTGTAATAACCTTAATCTAAACACCTAAATTAAACTAAACTAAACCTAATTAACCTAATTAAGCTATGATTAGTGAAGGATGAGGTGGAGGAATTGGATAAGAATTGAGAGATGAGGTGTTGGTGTAGGATTGGAGGAGATGGAGGTGGTGAGTTAAAAGGTAATTATATATAGTTAGATAAGATTTTAATAAAAAACGTTTTCTTCAGTTGATCCACCAGAGAGTGAGAGAGAGTTTCGGAGAGGAGAAGAAGAAGAGGAGAAGAAGAAGAAGTTGAGTAGAGGTTGCCAAAGCTTGGGAGGCTTCCACAACCGTCAATAAGGTATGCCAAGTCTTCAATATAACTCACTTATGCTTTGTGAGTGTTGGGGATCGACGTTGGTGTCGAATTCCCCGTCGGATTGCAACCTGTTCAGAGGTTGAAGACGACGATCAGTCAACCGGTGCCTGTGGGCAGTCGATCGATCATATTATTATATTGATTTGTACCCGCGAACGGTCGAACGATGTCTATGGACGGTCGACCGTTATGCCAAATTCGTGCGGAAAAAGGGGTGATACTGTTATCGGTCGAACGGGATCACTTAGCCGGTCGACCGGAAAACAATGAGAATAAGTCGGTTGAGGATTTTGACTTATTAAACGGTCGAACGTCCTTAACCTTGTTCGACCGATCTATTCGATGCTAAGTAGCTTGGGAGCTTTGACCATCTAAACGGTCGATCACTCTTTAACTTTCGGTCGACCGAGTGAGCATTTTAATTAAGCAGTAGAGTGCCTGTGATGTTTCAGTCGAACTGTATAGCAGTTCCGGTCGACCGAATACCACTTAGGCAAAATGCTGAAATCCCTGTTATCGGTTGAACGACCCATTGGTTCGACCGGTCGGATATATATATTACATAAAATTGGTATAGCGTAGACCATCCAAACGGTCGATCGCTAGATGACTTGTGTTCGACCGATTGGTCGGTAATTCGGTTGGCGTGGTTCGACCGGATGCTATTGTTTGTACAGTACCGAGTACTGTGTGGAAGACCGGTCGACCGGTGTGCTTGTAGCGGTCGACCGATCTGCCGCAGGTTGGTGGATTTATCCACACGCGATCCGTTGAGTATAGGTCGACTACCGGCTCCGAGACGACGATCGATTACCGGCCTTGAGAGCGACGGATTTCACCTTCGACGAAGGCGTATTATTGTATTACTGTTGCCTCTTTTACCGAGCGGGGTGTGAGAGATGTGTGTCGTAAACCTTGGGCAGTTTGCTAGGGTTTAGCGGTAAGCCGAGGATGTTCCGTCAGGGTGCACGTCTAGGCGGCTCTTGGGGGAGCAGCGGTTGTCGTCTGACCCGAGTAGTGTATTCGGCGGGCTGACTCGCTCCTGGGGTGGCGGCGTCGTACCGGGGTTCCTTTCTGCACTTTTGGGGAGCAGTGGTGCCGACTGACCCTTGTGAGGCAGCGGTGGACTGACTTGACCATAGTGGCAGGAGTGGTTCAGTACCGTGGAGGCGGAGAGGGCATTATTGTAGGCCCGAGGTGGATGATCATGTGCATTGCATTGCATTGTCTTTAATTCCTTTTTGTATTTTAGGAGGTTTGGTATACGGGGTTCCTTCAGGGAACTCAGGCATGTTTGTTTGTTTTCATTTCAGGTAGCGAGTAGCATTAGAGTCAGGTGGTGACCGAGGAGGGTGCCCCCGGGATCAGATCATGTAGTGTTAGTTTCTTCCTTTTGAGGTGATTACCTATTGTATAGTTTTGTTGTAATCACAGTCAGTTTGTATATTTGACTTCCACGTGGATCTATATCTTATATATGTTGGGTTGTTTTCCCGTGACGTGCCCTGTGTTGACCGTTGACGGTCTTTATTATTATTTTAAATTTTCCACTATTTTCGGGTACGTTACAATATCTGTGTTCTACGGTAAACTATTAACGTGTGGCGTGTGGGGAGTGTAAAGCATTTAGAAATTATTTCATTCATTGTCAGATGGGCCTATAACTAATGTAATGTGTTATATCCCATTGGGCCTATGGGTGTACAACTAGCCCCATAGACAAATTAGATTTGAAAGGTGAGCTTGTCCAACAGACACGAATAACGGAATAACTGAATGAGTCTTACTTGTGTCAAAACATTAAAAGGTCAAGAAGTTGAAGCTGATTTGAGTAATCCTTCATAATAGATGGTAATATGGGTCTAAAACATGTAGATGTATGTAAAAAAAGGGGGAACTAGCTATGTACCCTCCTAAAGTTCCAAATGGTACGTCCAAAATGCAAACTGTTTATGAATCGCGTAGCATGTCGTGTTGTTTTCATTGCGATTTGATACTGGCATACTGCTGCTTAACATACGCTAAAGCTGCTCGTTGAGATCTAATGACCACACCGCGACACGCCAAGATTTTGAACATGTGGATTTTAAACGTGTAAGTGGTCGATGCGAACCTTTTTTAGGCACACCTGGGAACTCCCCTGATCCACTACGCGCTGGGATTAATCAAAAACGTTTTTTCGAAATATCACGAGTCAGGACACTTGCAATTGATAGCATCGAAGATTATAAATTTACAAATGACACGAGTTATATCTGTTCATATAAAAAAAGAATTAAAAGGTTCATGTGGTATCATATTGATGACAACTTTCCTAATTACATCAGATCCGACCCCATGAAATTGAAAACATATATTGACGTGCATATGAAATAACTTCGGCATTTTGTACTGATCTAACCGATGTTTAGTAAGCTACGTCAGATTAACAAATCAGACCCAATCAATATGTATTTGATTACCACAAGTTTTCCATAAAGACTGTGGTGCTTATTGTAGTTGAGTCGCGAAGAGGTACCATGAATTCATTTCGTACACTATTTTGGTACTGAAATCTGTATCTCAAGCAGTTAACCGCAATAGCGAATGATGTCTTCCACACCAAAAGTACCAACACTACTGTGTTTTTTGAAAGTTTACAAACACTACCGTCAGTGTTTTTCTTGGCGACAGAGTACAGACACCGTTTTTTTGTTTTTGATAATAGTCCACAGACACAGTTTTTTGCTTTTGATAATAGTCCACCAAACATGATAAGAAGAACCTCTGAGTGGACGAGATTTGTTTTACTGTCGTGTTTGTCTCCGATATTATTAGTAGGTGGATACAAGTCGGCCAGATTAAGAGGATGGGGTCTTCTTTGTGTTGATTCAAAATTTGCCCATCATCATACATGCCACTGACATATTCATTTGTTACCTGTTTTTTGAATTTACAGCACGACGGAGCCGCACTGTGAATTTTGTGATAATTGAATGGGTTTTCTAAACTGAAACATACACCAGAGATGCCTATGTGTCTAATGTATGCATTAAAGGCGTGAATCATGGTCATGGAATACATGTTATAGTTAAATGATATACATTGGAACAAAATATATAGTCACATCCGAGTAATTTAAAGGTTATGATACAAGGTTATACGAGTCGTGCATGCCTTTTCTATCTACAAGCTATACCAGGGTATGAGCTCTCAGATAAAACACCATTTTCTCATGGCAATAAAGGTTCAGTTAGTCCACCTATGGGATTTAGCTTGTTCCGTGATATAAAGCCTCACGCGTCGACATTTGAAAATCGACTAAGAGCACGAGGGATTGTAATTTGTGAGTGACTCATTTTGATAATAGTGATTGTGTGACTCATTAGAAGGAAATTTATGAGATTTAGAAACTTTCGCTTTATGATCGCATGTGTAATAAAATGGGCCGATATTTTAATTGTTGGTTCAAAATTGATATAACTTGTTATGAATATTTCAGGACTAACTGGTGTTGAGGTTTTAATTAGAAGAAAAGGTATAGAAAAGGAACATCTTCCCCTCTCTTTTGTGGAATGTGTGGTTGAATCAAAGTAAGAACAGGGGTATTTGACAAGAAGAAATACCCGTAGAGGTGATAATAAATAACACACTTGAATAGTCTTGAAGCGAGGTGATAATAAATTAGGTAGATAGCTTGAAACTAGTTGGTGACGATCGATCTCCTAGACATAGCGTCAGAAAAGCTCCATTGAAGTAAATTCCTTTCCTAGGCGATCTGTAGTGTACCCGAAAACAGCGGAAAATTTAAACAATAATAAAGACCGTCAACGGTCAACACTGGGCACGTCACGGGAAACAAACCAACATATATAATATAATTATGATCCACGTGGAAGTCAAATATACAAACTGACTGTGATTACGACAAAAGCTATACAATATGTAATCACCTCAAAAGGAAGAGACTGACAACTACAGGATCTGATCTCGGGGGCACCGTCCTCGGTCACCACCTCAAACTCTAACCCTGCTCGCTACCTGAAATGCAAACAACAAACATGCCTGAGTTCCCTGCAGGAACCCCGTATACCAAACCTCCTAAAAATATAAAAAGGAATTAAAGACAATGCAATGCTATGCACATGATCATTCACCTCAGGCCCACAATAATGCCATCACCGCCTCCGCGGCACTGAACCACTCCTGCCACTAGGGTCAAGTCAGTCCATCGCTGCCTCACAAGGGTCAGTCGACACCACTGCTCCCAAAAAGTGCAGGAAGGAACCCCCGGTACACGCCGCACCCAAAGAGCGAGTCAGCCCGCCGAATACACAACTCGGGTCAGACGACAGCCACTGCTCCCCCAAGAGTCGCCTAGCGCGCACCCTGCCGGAACATCCTCGGCCTACCGCTAAACCCTCGCAAACTGCCCAAGGTTTACGGTACACATCCCTCACACCCCGCTCGGTAAAAGAGGAAAAAGTACAACAATAATACGCCTTCGTCGAAGGTGAAATCCGTAGCTCTCAAAGCCGGTAATCAACCGTCGCCTCGGAGCCGGTAGTCGACCTGACATCGACGGATCGCGTGTGGATAAATCCACCAACCTGCGGCAGATCGGTCGACCGCTAAAAGCACACCGGTCGACCGGTCCCCCACACAGTACTGTACAAACAAATCTACCGGTCGAACCACGCCAACCGAATTACCGACCAATCGGTCGAACAAAAGTCATCTAGCGGTCGACCGTTTGGAAGGTCTACGCTATACAATTTTATATAATATATATATCCGACCGGTCGAACTAAGGGGTCGTTCGACCGATAACAGGGATTTCAATATTTTGCCCAAGTCTCGTTCGGTCGACCGGAACTGAAATACAGTTCGACCGAATCAACACAAGCACTCTACCGCTTAATTAAATGCTCAGTCGGTCGACCGAGAGTTAAAGAGCGGTCGACCGTTTTGATGGTCAAAGCTCCCAACCGACTTAGCATCGAATGGATCGGTCGAACAAGGTAAAGGACGTTCGACCGTTTAATAAGTCAAAATCCCCAACCGACCCATTCTCATCGTTATTCGGTCGACCGGCTAAGTGGTCCCGTTCGACCGATAACAGCATATCCCCTTTTTCCCGCATGAATCTGGCATAACGGTCGACCGTCCCATAGACATCGTTCGACCGTTTGCGGGTAAACATCAATATAATAATAGGATCGGTCGACTGCCCACATGCACCGGTCGACCGATCGTCGTCTTCAACCTCTGAATTGGTTGAATTCCGACGGGGAATTCGACACCAACGTCGATCCCCAACACTCACAAGGCACAAGTGAGTTATATTGAAGATTTGGCATACCTTTTTGATTGTCGAAGAAGCCTCCATAGCTTTGGCAACCTCAACCCAACACTTGACCTTCTTCTCCTCTTCTTCTTCTTCTCTCCTTCTTCTTCTTCACCAATTTCGCCTCTCACACACTCTCTGAACTGAACACAAGTGAAGAAACGTTTTAATTAACCCTACACCTCTATTTATAGTAACATCCAAGCTTATCTTCAATCCACCTCTTAAACTTCAAATCAACACAAGCCACCTCATCCTTCACTAATCAAGGTTTAATTAGGTTAATTAGGTTTAGTTTAGTTTAATTTTAATGTTTAGATTAGGTTATTACACGATCCATATCAAATCTTGGGGAATTCTCCACAATGCGTCAAGAGGAGGAAGAGTGCAAAAATGAAATTCTTTTGAGGAGTATTCGCATTCACATTCTTGTAAGGATTTACCTCACTTACTGTTGCTCCAAGGACTACCTACTCTATTCTAATGATATAGATTATTTTTCTGAAAGCATTTAATGTTTTGTCAATTACATTCCAAAACATAACTCACATGCTCATATTCAATCATTAGTCCTAGCTTATTCAAAATTAGATATTTACCAACTGACTCAGTAAAATCGGTGATATGGATATTATCTATCTAAAAGTCTGCAAGATATGGATATTATTACCTATCTAAAAGTCAGCACAACTACTCAAACAATACTTAACAGGCAAAACTTTTTACGGTGGGATTATCATACCCCCTCGAAAAACCTTCATGTTAATGAAAGTTTAAAGCTTTTTATCGAAAAGAAGACCACCAGATCTGTCAACTCAAACCACAAGAAAGAAACAAAACCTGCCCAATTCTTGTCTAAACCAGATCTATATATATAGCAAGATTCATGTAACGTACACCAACCAGTCACAGAGATGACATGCAAATCCTTCCATGGGGAAGAACCTAAAAAATCACTCTGTGACAAAAAAACATGACCCCATCCTTACTTATCAAACAAACAAAAAAGGCTTCATCTCAGCTTCAATTGTTTGAGTGACCTCTGAAGCTCATCTGGCTCCTCCGACGCTTGGTTGAGCAGATTCCCCACACCATCGACCCACTTCTGCTTCTGGATCTCGTTCTCGCACTCGAACTCTATAATCCTCACTGATGTGCTCAGCCCGAAGTGTAGTCCTTTGCTCCTCCCTGGCCATGCTGGGATGTCCTCGTACACACCGTACACAACGCCTGTTTCCATTTTTTTTGTTAAAATTCATAATTTTGGAGAACAAAAGTTTAGAATTCTAGATTATAAATGGATTTTGATCATGTGAATTGGACTTGTGATTCTAGAAATACAAAAATAAAAAAAGTCTTGTTTGGATGAACAGATCCACTTGTCAGAATTTATTGGACAGACTCAGGTTCGAAAATGATACCTAAAACTTGGATCTAATTTTTATCAATTTTTGTGATGAGAAGGTTGTAGGAGGACTTACTGCTTTTTGTCTTTGAGAAAGCTCCACCCATGTGTTTGCTTTTCATCTTCAAGATCACCTGCACGAGATTTTGAAATAATTAGATAAGGCACCTTAGTGGACTAAATAAAGCTAGACTCTTTTTTTTATTTTTAGGTTTGATAATCTTGTAAAATTGATTGGTTTGTTCCAGCAATTTCAAATTTAAATATATGTGATTTAGTAAAAATTAAATATTGAGATTCTGCCAAAAGTGGTTCAATTATTCTGGATCAAATTAAATGATCAAAATCCTCAAATTGAAAGTGTTATGATAAACAAATTTGTGTCAGGCAGAGCTAAATTTGTCACAAGAATCCTCCTTGTAGAAGACATCAAATCAATAGCAAAATTTGTCAAGTACACTCTTTTTTTTTTTTTGATAATTTGTAAGTACTTTTGTTGTCAAAAGAAAACAAAACAGGGACAAAAAGCACAGGCAGGATTGAACCTCACCTGCGAACTCTTGTTGATGTAGACTGTGACCTGTTTCCAGTGAAAGGCTCCTGCAGTTTGATCAAAACTAAACGTAAGATAATGTCCACATCAATTGCGCAGCAAAAAACATAAATCTATGGATTTTTTGAATTTGTTGAAAAACCCACCCGTCCTTGTTCTCTTCAAAAGGTTGCCTTCTTTGCAGAAAACGTCATGGTTGCAACCGTATGGGATCACAGCTGCGTAGCTCAATCCGCCCTCACGTCTCAGCCTACTCTTCAACGTAGCCGAGGCCCTTAAAGCTGAACAAACAAACAAAAACGAAGAATTTAATTAACATGTTATAAATATTAATTCACTCTTTCGGTTAGGCCGTGGTGCCTCTATTTTATGTAAATTAAATCCCGACATGTAACTCGATCGTACGCTAATCCCAATTGATAAAGAAAATGAAAAGAATTGTACACATAGAAAGTAACTTTTGTTTCTACTTTTCAAGTGCACAAGCTGTTGCTACCGAATGGGCCCAACATGTAGATGAATGTTTGCTGTTTGTCTGTCTGAGTACACAGAACCATGATTGACCTTCGTGACGTGGTTTAATTAATCAGACCAGAATGGATCCAACTTTCCAACAAAATCTAAATGTTGCTTAATATTACTACCTGTTGCCGCGGCAGCCGTAAGAGTCATGAGATCTCCGGGAGTCTTAACGTCGACGGCCGACTGGACCGTGGACGACAAGCTGGCGCTGTCGGCGCCGGATCGTCTCGCTACTTCGATGAAGTGTGATGCCAGCAGTTCCGTTGCCGCCTTCATTGCGGAGAGCGGAATCTCAGAACTCTGTGATCTAGAAGCCATAGCTGCCACCGCTGCAGCAACTCCGGCCAACGAGATTGCCACGTGAATTTCAGCCCGGTCGGCACGGGCCTTTTCCTTCTTGTTTTCTCCCGTTTTTTTCGCCTTGGTCAATCGGAACCAGCTCCGGCCAGAGCTTCTTGGTGTGATTGCTAGCTTATCTACCAATTTCAATCAAATAAGGCAAAGTAAGACACCCATGTCGTCGTTGTACAATATTCATATGATGTCGTTTTAGTTGCAGGGTAGCAGAACATTTTGGAATAACTTCAGAAATATCCTTTAAAGTAAACTACCATTGATTACTTTATTTATTTCACTGTTTTTAAAAAAATTCTTAGATATACTTTTGGATGCCATTTTTATTTGAATTTTAAAGTAAAATACAACTCATACAAGATTAAATTCACAACTTCAGTTCACTATTGCAGCAATATATATCATATTGAGCATGACATGCCCAATCAAATCCAAAAATAATTCAAGTGAGATTCAAGACAAATGTAAATATTTGTACCGACCAAGTCAGGTTCAATCAGTAGATCTCACATCAGAAATTGCATCTTAATATTTAGTTCGAACGTAAAAATATTTCGTGAAATTAAAAACGTCAACGATATCTACCTTGTACGGCAGGTTGTAGCGGCACAGCCAGCGCTAGCGTATCGGCCGGGCCCATAAGATTGGGGAACTGATCCATAACGTAATTCTTCTTCTTCCTCCCACTCCCAATGATCGCCCTTGAGATCTCGGCCGCCGAGAGGCTCCAAGATTTCGACAAATACTCCATCGGATCATGAGGGGTCTGCGTCGGTCGCAGTGGCGGTGGCACGGCAGCCAACGCACCCACTCCCCGACCACCCCCATACTTCCTCCTACCATTCCACAAGTAATGATCAACACCTTCCATAATAATTCTTGGTATGTTAATGCAAATCAACCGATTAAGTGGTGTGGAGTGCAAGCCAAGTGTAGCAAAGTGAGTCCATATATATACGTGAGCGTGGGGGGGCGCAGAGCACGAGGTGTGGGATCCAGTCCGTAAGGAAGGAATCTGGCGAGCAAAAGCCAGACCCCTACGATACAATAGAAGGTAATGGTGCAATAGTGCGGTAGTCCCTGTCGTTATGTGGACTGTGGACGGTGAACAGGGGGATAGAGGAGGACTTGTAGTGATGGTGGTCGTGCTTAATTATAATTATCATTATTATAATGATTGTTATTTTATATTGGAAAAGGGAGGGCGTGTAGTGTAGGGTGTTTGAAGAACAGTGTCAGGAGGGGTCGGGAGACAGACAGCCCTGTGCAAACGGCGTGGGTTCCCCCATGCATGCATGTAAGCATGCATGCAAGCAACGGAAGAGAATGTGGACTCCGTACGTCTTGCCCAACAGCCATTTAAGAATTAAGTTACAACCTTAATCCCTTGTGCTAATTACGCTGGTGAGGTTTTTTTTTTGCTACTTCTATTTTATTTTACTTTCAATATTAACTTTGTTGAACTGCAATTTTTAATCTTGGTTTTTCTAATTTCATATAAGGGAAACGTGGAGAGTGTTTGAGAAGATCCAACATCGATAAGACGAGTCATTACCAAGAGTATGGTAATGACAGTAATTAGATCGTGCACGTGAAGTATAAAGACAGTAATTTCAAGTTATGGTGGGCATTTAAATGCTCAAGAGAATAAGAGCAATCATCTAAAAAATCATTTGTAAATCACACGCCTTCAATTCACACATTAGACTACTACTTCTAATGGCATCATCTAATACCAAGTTGATCTGATGGAGTGATTGTGCTTGTACAACGAAAAATTCTTCTAAGTGGAATCTGATAGGGATCTTGGTTTTTAATTTGCTCTATTTAAATAGAAGGGTGGCTATTTAAATATCTTGAACTTATTGATTCTCAATGGGAATCGGGAAACTCGTGGTCCTTTGGATGTCAATCGGCCTCACTCTGTCATAGATGGAAGTGAGCGAGTATAAGATGTAAATTAAGGAAAAAGAAAGATTGATACTAAGTAGAGAAGTTGTTTGAACAGTTAGATTTTCTTCCACGATAGGATTTTATTTTTCATAGTTATTCATTTTTTTACACACCAACATATCGATCTACGTTTGTTGCTAACATCACATTTCTCCATCTCGTTTTTTAA
Organism: Triglochin maritima; assembly: GCA_963682175.1. Taxonomy (NCBI): domain Eukaryota; kingdom Viridiplantae; phylum Streptophyta; class Magnoliopsida; order Alismatales; family Juncaginaceae; genus Triglochin; species Triglochin maritima. The sequence continues at coordinate 7,486,189 of OY821775.1, forward strand.
AAACACACATTTAGATAATTACACCTACGTTTTGGTGATCTAAGTATAGATTTGAAGTGCTCTCGTCAAGTCATTAAATTTGAATACCACGTTTTCTATGTTTTGGACATTTTATATTCAGTAGTAGTCGTAAATGACTTATATATATTTTTAAAGTTTTACAAGCATTTATGATCGATTTTCATTTTTTTTCAAATAATTTTATGTACAAAATTCCTAATTGTATTTCAATATATGTAATTAACTATTTAATATTGAAATACATAAATTGGATCATACCTCAGGGATTATCAAATCACTTTTACTAATAGGAAGATTTGTTGCACATCTCGGAATTCATCCAAGTGTTCATCAAATTATAAACAAGATTAGAGATATCAGAGCTAATCAATCAATATCTAAATCAAGACTAGAATTGAGCTAATTACTTTTTAATGTTTCGGAGAATTGAATCTCTAAAACACTCAACTAACAATGAGATTTTCAGATGGATTTAGTGGAGAAATATGGAGAGGAGAAATGTTTGCATTCATGTAAACAAAGAGGAGAGGAGTGACCTATTTATAGGGCTTCGTCCATCTCACATCATGTGTAACTCACTTAAACACGATCTCTTATTTTTAGCTCCTCTAAACCCAACATATTTTGACATGTAATCATCAATTAACGTCCTCCGACCAAATTGGAACAAATCTAACTCGTGATTAAAGAAATTCTCTTATTAATTTAAGCAAAATCAGGCAAAAACGATACGCCAAAATTACCAATCGTTCGCAATCAACTGAAATCGACACTTTCGGTCAGACTATGCTCCCAGTCGTTCAACCGAATCCTTACGAAGAAAGCTCCTGATCATTTCGGTCGAACCACAACCCACACCGGTCGACTGTTTCACAACAAAAAAAGTTCATGTTATTTTCGGTCAAACAACGCGTCCAATCAGTCAACTGTTTTCGAATTTAAAAGTTACTGTTAAATTCGGTCAACCAGACCCCTAAAATACGTTTGATCATTTTTCACTATTTTTTTATATCAAATTTTGGATCAATATCCATCACAATATGATCTTTGGGGTTTTAGGAAATTTATATTTTATAATGTTACGAACCACAGTGTAATATGCAATATATTATCATATATAATGTTATACATTATACCTCATAATATATTTACATCTCATATAAATTTATTAATTATTCTAATCATGTCGTAATCACGACACATTTTCCGAGAAATGTGTGTGTGTGTTTATCATGTCGAGAAATGTGTGTGTGTGTGTTTATCGTGTCGTATCACAATTTTCGACAGGCGCCCTCCCCCGGAAATTTATATATTAACGGGGAGGGCGCCTGTCGGGTGCCAGAGCACCCGATTTGGCGCCCGGGCGCCCATCGGGCAGGGGACACGTGTTGCCCCCCCCCCCCCCCCCCCCCCCCCCCCCCGTTCGTCGGATTTTTTTAGTGAATGTTTTGTTATTAGAGTTAATTGATAATGTATTGGGTATTTTTAGTAACGTGATGGGATAAATTTTTATTATTGTGGTAACAGGTTGGATTACAATGAGTTTTTTACAAGTGATGAAGATTCAAACAATTTCCAGATCAAACAATTTCAAGATCCAAAAAAATTTCAGGGAGCGCTGCACCATTGCCACCCCCGCCACCTCACCGACGAGGTGGAATGCCGCTCGCTCACGGGGGAGAGAGACCCCCGAACGACATGTCGATGTGGTTTAATAGTATGGTCTAAGATGGTTAACCCATGGTCTAACACATATGGTTAAGGTTAATTGATTTAATAGTTTGAGTTAAATAGTTTGAATTAATATCATGTAAAAAAATGTAATTTGTTAAATGTGGTGTAAGAATTAAAATTGTTTAATTAATAAATGATGTGGAGGAAAGAGAGTGTAGCGTAGGTGGAGGTAGTCTGGGCATGATTAAGGAGAGTTTTTGGGTGGGTGAAGTGAGCTGACGTGGCGGAGAGAGAAGCTAACATGGCGGAGAGAGTGAGGAGGGCGCCCGGGGTAGCCCGGGCATGGTTAAACATGCTGTTATAAAGCTCACCTAGGAAATGTTTCTTTCACAATTTTTAAATCATTTCTAATATTAGACTTTAATCCCACATTGATTATTCACAACTTTGTACTTCAAACTCCTACATAAACATCATCACTCTCTTGAGTTCAAGAGTTTGAGATTCAATTTTCCATTTACAATTTTTTCTCTATTGCATGTTCAAACCGTTATTAACGTTCTTATCGGTATTACTTACACGTTTTTGTTGCAAAAATATGTTGGAAGAACTCGACAACACATACAATGCATCTTAATTAGTGCATGATTACAGCTCTTTTCCACGGACGTCATCTTTATTTGAGAAGTTATAATAAGAAAGATGTTGCAGAACTTCGTGGAAGAAACCACAACCTTTCCCCGAACAATTCGACGATTTCGAATGTGAAAGTCATATCGGACCGTTGGTTCCACCCACTACGTCGAATCCGACGCATGCACACTATAAATAATCATTTAGATTTTGGAAACGTGTTTTAGACATGAGTCTCTTACGCAGTTTATGCGGTTTGACCCATTTTGGATTTTAGCGTTTGGACACTTGATAATCATAGCCTTTGTCCCGCCTCGACGCACAGCTGGAAACATTTCTCCTCCTTCCGCGTCTATAGAAAGGAAAACGTAAAATATCCTGAAATTAGAATTTCAAATGGAGTCGCCTGTCTTTTTAAAATTTGTTTTCAACTGAAATAAGTTTTCAACTTCCATTTCATGACTAAGCAAAATCATGCAACTAAAGTTTAAAATGTGATTGGTGTCTTCACTTTTTTATAAACCGATATCACGTTCTTATGTAATTTGTTGCCATTTTGCCATTCATACCTCTTGGGATTGTACCGCTATGCAAAATTTAGAATAATTGATGGGATAGGTGATCATTTACTCAAAACAAGAAGTGCGTGCAAACACTATTTCGTCAAATTGGATCGACCATTCTCCACTTGAGATTTTAGCTGAGTTTTATAGAAGCCGATAACCATCCAGATATTTACAAGAATTGAACAATTAATGAATTTTAACATAAACAATAGATTTAATTAGATAATGATTTTCATCCCCAAGTCACGAAATTTTCCAAATCCATTCAATCACTTGAGATTTTTCTTGTAACACTGGTGTTAACGACTTGATATGAAAAAAATGGCCTGAATACCACCAAAATAAGCATATAAAATGGTTGAACCTTTTGATGACATTAATAACTAAATTTTTGCAAACGTCCTATATTGTAAATATATACTATCAGGTGTTAACGTCATTGTCGAAAGTGCCTTAGAAGAAAACTAAGATAATTCGAAAAGAAGATATCTGTACCACAAATTAATGGAGCTAAATCCGATTTGCAACAACTTCTGATTTGTGACGTGGAATGTTCGCACATGTTTTCGGTTCAAGTCTCAATCTTGCTGAAAAATAGGTGACTGTGGAGATTATTTCTCTCTTTGATTTGCAAATCCATCGTTAAACTCATCTGATGCTATCGCTTTTCTTGGTCATTAGTTGCTTGTCTGTCATTTGTTTTTGGAACTTGCTTCAATAAGAATCTTCTTGCTGTATGATTTCCGATTTTTCCACTCTAATGATCAGGACGTTTCTTAAGGGGGCTTGGAGGGTAGCAGAGCTGTTTTAATCGTTGTTTGTTTGCATTTAAATGTTTATCGACAGGGAAAGAGTACGTTGCTTGGCGAGATACTTGTCTGGATTTTGGCGTGGGATTTTAAATTTTTAACCACGTCTTTTTTTTCTTCTTTTTTTGAGCTATTCATTACCACATCCTTGTGCCTACCACTGGGAAGCCGCCACGTTAACTCTTGGAAGAATCTCATTTATTATTTTTGTCAGGAGAAGATATGTTTGTGAGAATTTTTTTTAAGCATTTGCGTATTATTTTCGAATAATACAAAATATCAAGTTACACCACTTCGTATCCGCAATATCAGTGATGTCCTTGGATCTCGTTAACTCATCTCTCTTAGAAATTTATTTGTAGCACATGTATTAAGTGTGACTTTATTAAATTGATAATATCGTGAAGGTAAAATTAATTGATTAATCTAAAAAGATTCAATACGATACCAGTCCTCCTTCTCCACTAATGAATCTTTAGTTTCTTCATCAAACTCAGTCATGACTAAAGGAACAGGGATAAATCGGTTTTACAAAACAAGTGTTGTCTATTCGTCAAAAGTGAAACGTGGAACAATGTATGTATTTTTGTTTATTGTTTAGGGTTATGAAAATTATTTGTATAAGATCTTATAACGTGTAATTATGATTTTATTTGCATTTATCACGAAGTAAATAAACCCATCGGGTACCATAACCATGTCTTAGAACTTATGATTGCCCGTTGATGTAATATTTCACCAATACATGATGCTTCCGCCAAAAAAAATTACGAAATTTCTATACTAATTATGTTGATCACGCTGCATATAGCATGGGTTGACATGAACTGTAACCGTTCACACACTTTTGGATCATATCGCGTTGTTCCCGCACATGATTAGATCAGATTGGTTTGTGACATTTGTCATTGTAATAGAGTGTTTGTTTTAAGTTTCTCATTACATTGGAATCAAACCTAAAGAACGTGACCGGTAGACTCCATGTAATTTTAATGTGATTTTAAATTGATTGGTAAAAATATCTTCGTTCAATATGTGCATACTTATGATTTTTTCTTAATTCGCATAATAGCGTTTGATTGGGAAAGTATGTTTGATTTAGAAAGATCCAAAAAATATGCATTTGATTTTATGATTCATTATGTGTGTTTATACATATAAATCAACTTACATTACGACCTTTTCCTTTCATGCTTATTAAAGTTTTGACATGCATCTAGGTTATGTATAAATTGTTAGTTGCAAAAGTGACCAATTTGGAATGTTTCTCATAGATGTCAAATTAAATTAGATTCTATATATTATGCTATAATGAAATGATTGAATGATATATCATGAATAATTGAAGTTCATAGCTTTCAAATATTTAAGATCACCCAAAGGTGGATCAACCTATTTGTGATTATGAACATTATTGTGGTTAATTAATATGTTAGATTTGGATGTGTTAAGTATATACAAAGATAACAAACATGTCTTATTGAATGCATATTTAATTTCCAATCACATAAAATTAAATGTAAGCATCAATTATTGTTTATTGTTATATATTATTGTATCACCCAAACGAGATGTTCAATATATATATATATATATATATATATATATATATAGTATCACCCACACGTGTATATAGTTATCTAAGTCTCATTTATGTGATTAAGTGATGTTTCAAGGCAATAATGTATGAGCATTTTATTTACTTTTGCAGCATTTGTTGTTGTTTCACTTCATTCGCAAGGTTCGTCTATTACAAAGTTTAATGGGCTTAATTATAATAATCGAAGTGAAAAAGTCAGGTTTCTTTTAGGTGTTATTGATCTTAACTTAGCACTCATCACTGACCCTTACAGAGACAAGCAATAAAAAAACATTTCCATAGGAGTTGGAAAAGATCTACTAGATTGAGTTTGATGTTATTATTCATGAAACTAATGATGGTAAGGAATTTATGAAGTATATATGTGGAAGATATTGCTCAATCTGAATATGTTGATAACTCATCTGTTGTACACTAATAATGAGTATGCTAACCGCCATGAAGTTCAAAGCATACTATGCATGAGAACGTGACAAAAATGTTGAACACAACAGCAAGATTAAGAACCAAGAGAATGAAAGTGGATGATAGTTCCTTGTACAGTTTATCATTAATTCCTTGCCTTAGGAGTATGGTTCATTCCAAAAAAATATAACACAGTGGAGGATAAATGGAATGTGACCGTACTTCAGAGTATGTTTATTTAAGGGGAGACAAGGTTAAGAAACAATGAATCCACTCTATTAATCTTGTGGGTCATTAAATAGTTATAAGGAAACTAGAAAAGAAGCATGGAAAGGGCAACAAATGATTGTTAAAGATCAACAAGTTCTCTTCTTAAATCCACATAATTGAACAAAAAGGTCATAAGTGTCATTTCTGTCATAAACATGGACACTATCAAAAGAGTTGTCATAAACATAAGGCATGGTTCGAAAATAAAGGTAAACATAATGTTTTTGTAAGTTTCGAATTATGTTTGGCAGAAGTTCTATATAATACTTGATTGATTGATTCTACTTGTATTACTCATGCTTCTAATACGATGCAGGAATTCATTACGATCCAAGTCACAAACCTAAATGAGAATTTTGTCCTGATAAGGACTATGTCGTAGGGGTGAGCTTTGGTCCGGGACCGAACTGGACCTGACCAAAGACCGAATTTTTGGGACCTCCGGACCGAATAAATTCGAGTCGATCCGGTCCGGTTTGGTCTGGTTCGGTCCAAAATCTGAATTTTACCCACAAAATCTTGGTTCAGTTCGGGACCGGACCGAAGACCAAATTTTCGGTATCCCCCGGACCGAAGACCAGACCAAATCAAAATTTGCTCACCCCTACTGTATCGAAGCACCAGTTGAAGGGAATATGACTTACTGTTTACTTTTAGATAATGGACATCATTTAGATCTTTATCAGACTCTTTATGTTCTCTCTCTTAATCGTAATTTAGTTTCTTTGTCTAAACTTAATGATAATGGATACAACTAGTTATTGTTCTAAGTTTGGGAATAAATATTTTAGTTTGTTTAAGCAAAATCCTTTTGTGCATCATGTTTTATTTTAAATACTTAAAGTTGATTAAACTTTGATGGACGGTTACACTCCCACCCCATGTATAAGTTTGGTCCTCTTTCCCCACTAAGGAATATGCATTTTCTCCATCAAAACTCAATCAAGCACTAAAGGGGATGAAGATGATGAAATCGATCTTACAAAAGAAGTATTGTCTCTTGGTCAAAAGTAAAACATGGAACAATGTATTTATCTTTGTCTATCATTAAGTTTAGGGTTGTGAAAATTATTTGTTCAAGATCTTATGATGTGCAATTAAGATTTTATCATGCACTAATAATGATGTAAATAAACTTACAATCTTGCACTGTGGTATTCAACTTCGTTGATATTTATTAAATAAATCCATTCTTAATTAAGCTTACTTCTTGGATTTTAAACTCACATCTATGCAAAAAGATATATGACACTCTTACTACATGGAATAAGCTAAGACGACTGATTAGTAAGCTTCTTTTCTAAAAAAAGCACCTCGGTACAAATACTATTCTGTTGAATGTTGGTAACACACATTGTGAGATGAACTCTAAGGAAAACTGAATAGAGAAGAAGAAGTTACTAAAAGCTTTGCAAAAAAAAAACACTAACTTAAGTCCAATACCCGATGGATCTAGCTATATTTCAAATTCATGTACGTACGTTTAAGGACTACTACGTCGTAACATGTTTTTTTTAGTTAGCAATGATAAGATTATTAAATTGTAGACATGTAACACATGTAAACATAGTTAACTTCACGTAGACTTCTTTTTTCACGTGTTATGGATGCTAATCCGTGCATGGTAGCACATGTTAACGCTCAATTACGATAATTTGTAAATATTGAGATTAATTACAATAAGGGTCAACTTGCGCGCATGAGAACATGGTTGCTCATCCATATTCCTTTTCTTGTGGAAGAAGTCTGTTAGCGTGGTCCCGGATGCATATGGTTGATTGATTACAGTAACACGAAACTTTGTTTTTATCGTATTACGATTAGTCAAGAATTAATTATTGGTGTTGATGGCAACGGTATTGGTCATAGAACCTGCTTATTTTCTTGGACTATGTTTTTGTTCGCTGGAATAGAACATGAGTGCTTGATAATACCGGTAAGCCACAACAGACAAGAGTACTAAATTTAAATAATAACGATGAGGTGTCGACGTGTCGTTTTTTATAATTATGTAAGATGTGAATTACGAAGTGGCATATGATGTGACATCTGGCTGTTCGCACCAGCGATTAGTTTAGTGAGCAAATTTGTTACGTGTCATGTAATGGAGGCCTGGAGGGTAATTTTGGAAACTATAAATTTATTTACGTATGGTTTGGTTTGGAAGGTGTTTCTAGAAATGAACTTACAGTGGGTAGTCCACTTTTGAAAATATAGATCTATGAACATATTCTTCTTTAGAAATTGCGAGTTATTTGAACGTGAAGAAATATTTCTTGGAGTTTCAGATGTTTGTCGAGGTAAATTTCCAAATTGATTCTAGGTTTAAAAACTTATACAGGTATATGTTGAAATTAATAAGAATAAAATTATCACAAAAATCTAACCAGTATAGTAACTGTTGGAATATTGAGTTTGGGCTAGGCCCATGAATAGCTAAATTGAAGAAATCCAATGTTGAGATGAAGATGAGAACTATTGCCCCATGTGTCATGTGCTCACCTCTACTTTTTTTTAGTCCCACATTGGCAAATCTAACAAGTTGAAGGATGTTGATAAACATACTATTCACTTGTCACTTTGTAGGTGGAAAGAGAGGAGGAGAGAATTCTCCACACACGCGCGCGCGCGCGCTCGTCCTGTCCCGTCCCGGTCCGGGTCGGGGCGTGGCGAGGCGAGGCGTGGCGTGACGTGACGTGACGTGGCAGCGGGGGATTTGGGGGAAATTAGAGGCTTTAGCCTCAGGGTGACAAGAATAAATACATATATATATATATATATATATCATGACAGTTTCCTCCTAAATAATATACACGTTCTATTTTCCCATCATCTCTACGGAAACCGTCCTTCTCCGGCGATTTCCCTTCCCCGAATCCAAAGTTGTTCACCGTCTAATTCTTGCGAGGTTTCGCGCTGCTTTCGAGGTCCGTCGACTCCGGTGTGCGCCTGTTCGACGGTGAGACCGTTCCATCCTGGGAGAAAACCGGCAGACCATCAAACGCACTGGTATGTGGGCCGATATTTTCTCTGAGGCAAGTCGCCTTCCGACGGCTCGGTCTACGAGGTCGTTTCTAATTCATGTTCCTTCGTTTCTTGTTTTCCTTTACATGTATGTGGGCCGATATTTTCTCTGAGGCAAGTCGCCTTCCGACGGCTCGGTCTACGAGGTCGTTTCTAATTCATGTTCCTTCGTTTCTTGTTTTCCTTTACATGTTTTTGTATGTTGGCTTTATCTGGATCCTTATGGAATATTTATTCGACATATGTAACCCACTGTATTACATGATCATATTAGTAATTGTATCAACAATCTCAGAGAAAATATTGTTAATTATGTCGTCTAATAATTCGTTTGCGCCAAAAGTGGACATGTCAGGCATGCCGGAAAAAATTTTCGGGTAGAATTTCAAACGTTGGCAACAACGTATGAATATCTGGTTGACCACTATTGGTTTAGTTGACGTAATTGAAAAGGCTTTCCCACTTTCTGAAACTGAAGATCCCCAAATCAAAGCAGCACAAGATCTGTGGATAGAGAAGGACAAATTATGTCGAGGTTGCATTCTATTGGCTTTGTCCAACGTGCTCTTCGATGTTTATAGTTCGTCCTCCTCTGCTTCTGTGACTGCAAAGGATTTGTGGGATGAGTTGGATAAAAAATATAATACTGAGGACTTAGGTCATGAAAAGTATTATGTTGGAAAATTCCTGAAGTTTCAAATGGTGGAAAGCAAGTCAGTTACTGAACAAGCTCATCAGTTTATGATTCTAATCCATGGCTTAAAAGAGGCTGACATGAAGCTTCCTGAGAAGTTTCTGGTAATGTCAATCATTGAGAAGTTCCCTCGATCCTGGGAGGACTTCGGGATGTCTCTAAAGCATAGGAGAGGAAAACTAACTATGGATGACCTCATGGTTGCTATTGCAATCGAGGAGGAACATCGGGGTGAAAAACCAGTGATGCCTGTAGAGTTCCAACCAAAGACAAACATATTAATTGGATCCTCATCTAAGTCACATTTTAAAGGAAAACCACAACCTATTAATAAGACTAAACCCAAGGTCAAAATCCAGAAAAGGCCAACAAACAAACCATGTTGGAATTGTGGACAGGTTGGGCACTGGGCTAAGGATTGTCCATCCAAGAAAGCCAAACGCCAACAAGGTACCACTGAATCGACTCCACATGTCAATGTATTGACTGAGGTGGATGAAACCAACAGTAAGTTTGTTTCTGTTAATCCTCATGTTTTTTCCATTTATGAACCACGTGAGTGGTTGGTTGACACTGGGGCTAATGTGCATGTATGTGCTGACAAGTCCATGTTTGTCTCTTACCAGCCTGTTGATCGTAGATCTGTAGCGATGGCCAATGGGAATGTTGCAAAGGTGCTTGGAATTGGACGTATCGACTTGAAGTTACCTTCAGGACGAGTTCTTTCTCTGCACAGGACGCATCATGTGCCTGCTGTTCGTCGTAATATTATTAGTGGTCCGTGTCTGGTAGTTGAGGGTTATGAAGTAACATTTAAATGTAACAAAGTTGTGATTACTCTTTCTGGTACTTTTATTGGCAAGGGGTACTTGTCTTGTGGTGCTTTTTTAATTCATGTTGAACCTGTCTTTTATAATCGCAATGCTATTTCTGTTAAAGATGTGTCTTCTCCTGTTGTTTATTCCATTGAATCTGGTGATGTTTGGCATAAACGTTTAGGACATGTGAATTATCAATGTTTGAAAAAAATGATGAATTTAAATATGATTCCTAGGTATGCTATTGAGAATAAAAAATGTCAAGTGTGTGTACAAGCTAAACAACCGAAAAGACCGTTTCATTCTGTGACTAGAAATACTAGTATTTTAGATTTAGTACACACTGATACTTGTGAATTCAATGGCATGTTAACTAAGGATAAAAAGAAATATTTTATCACTTTCATTGATGATAGTTCAAAGTATTGCTATGTTTACCTTTTGAAAAGTAAAGATGAAGCATTATCTAAGTTTCTTAATTTTAAGAATGAAGCAGAGACACAAACTGAAAAGAAACTTAAGAGGTTGAGATCTGATAGAGGTGGTGAATATACGTCCAACCTGTTCGAACAAGTGTGTCAGGATTCTGGCATAGTTCATGAGGTGACGGCGCCGTATTCTCCACAATCTAACGGAATTGCTGAACGAAAAAATAGAACATTATCTGATATGATTAATGCATTATTAGAGAGTTCGGGATTACCCAAATATATGTGGGGAGAAGCTTTGAATACGGCTTGCCATATTCTGAATAAAGTTCCTCAGAAACATAAGGAGGATAGTCCATTCGAACTCTGGTGTGGTCGAAAACCTAGCCTTAAATATCTTAAAGTTTGAGGTTGTCTTGCAAAAGTGTTAATCCCTGAACATAAGAGGAAAAAGCTTGGTCCCAAGACTGTTGATGCAATATTTATCGGATATGTGATTAATAGCTATGCGTACAGATTTTTGGTAATCAAGTCCGAGATATCTGGCATAGATGTTAACACAATTGTTGAATTTCGTGATGCCACATTTTTTGAGGATGTATTTCCTATGAAATCTGGAGTTCCTCAACAAGTTTCTTCTTCAGTTGATCCTTCTACGTCTGGTTCCATCCACGAACATGTGGACAGGATGACAAATGTGGGGGCAGATTTGTCTATTACCGATTTTGAGTCTTCTCAAACTCAAGTTGAAATTGAACCTAGAAAGAGCAAACGTTCTCGAATTGCCAAGGATTTGGGAAGTGATTTTATCACATACCACATCGAGGGTGATCCTAACACTTTCAAGGATGATATGGCTTCATCTGAAGCAAAGCATTGGAAAGATGCAGTTAAGGTCGAGATGGACTCTATTGTCTCTAATGGGACATGGGAGTTGGTAAATCTTCCTCCAGGTTGTTCAACAATCGGATGTAAATGGATATTCAAAAAGAAATTAAAACCAGATGGTTCCATTGATAAGTATAAAGCCAGATTAGTTGCCAAAGGGTTTAAACAAAAGGAAGGAATAGACTATTTCGATACCTATTCTCCAGTGTCTCGTATGACTACTATCCGAGTGCTCTTGGCATTGGCGTCTGTATATGATTTTACAATCCATCAAATGGATGTAAAAACTGCTTTTCTTCATGGTGACATTGAAGAAGAAATTTATATGGACCAACCTGAAGGATTTGTAGCTTCTGGAAACGAGAACAAAGTTTGTAAACTTGTTAAGTCTCTTTATGGACTTAAACAAGCCCCAAAAGCTTGGCATGAGAAATTTGACAATATTATATTATCATTTGGATTCCAGGTTATTGATTCTGATAAATGTGTCTATTGCAAAGTTCAAAGTAATGCATGTATTGCATTGTGTTTATATGTTGATGACATTTTACTGTTTGGGTCTAATTTGAATATAATACATGAAACTAAGTCCTTCTTGTGCACTAAGTTTGAGATGAAGGATATGGGTGTTGCAAATGTGATCTTGGGTATCAAACTGACTAGGTCAGTTGATGGTATTTCCATATCTCAATCTCACTATGTTGAGAAGATTCTTGAGAGATTTGGCTATACGAATTGTAGATCTGTGAAAACCCCATATGATTCATCAAAACCTTTGTACAAGAACAAGAGTGGTGTTCCAGTTTCACAACTGAGATATTCTCAGATTATAGGTAGCTTGATGTATCTTGCAAATTGCACACGACCAGATATTTCATTCTCGGTGAGCAAACTTAGTAGATACACAAGTTGTCCTGATCGTACTCACTGGGAGGCTTTGGATAGAGTACTTAAGTACTTGAAGGGTACTTCTACCCTTGGGCTGCATTATGGGAAATTCCCAGCTGTACTAGAAGGGTACAGTGATGCAAGCTGGATAGCCAAAAACTCTGGGAGTAACGGTGTTACATGGTATGTTTTTACTCTGGGTGGAGGCGCAGTCTCCTGGAGGTCTACAAAACAGACCATATTGTCTCGATCTACATTTGAGGCTGAACTTTGTGCTTTGGATACAAGTGGAATGGAAGCTGAATGGCTGAAAGGACTCCTTTCTGAATTGCCAATGACTAGCAAACCAGTTCCTGCAATATTTGTACATTGTGATAGTATGACTACTATTGCAAAGTTAAGAAGCTCAAAGTATAACCACAAACAAAGGAGACACATCCAAGTCAGACTGAAGTCTGTAAGGGAATTGATCTCGGAAAGGGTGATAGCTGTTGATTTTGTTGGTACCAAAGACAATACAGCTGATCCTTTCACCAAAGGACTTGATCTAGCTCAAGTTCTGAAATCCAAGTTGGGGATGGGACTGAGACCCATTACATGACTCATCTAGAATGGCAACCCAACCAATCTGAGTGGAGATCCCACGAAGTTGGTTCAATGCGGTAATAACAAGTTCTTGAGTGAGTCAAGTGCAACTCATTGGTGATACATTGTAGGTCATACATTGTATCTGTGTCAATACCCCAAAGAATGGATATGTTGCTGAAACTGCAAGTTTAGTAAGAGTGTAGACTCTGAATGGGTTCAAGTCTTTGAGACAAGATGTTAGCAGTGCATCTTTGGAGAAGCCCAACTATGTGAATGCAATTGTGTGGCCGCAATTAGAGGAATGGGGGTCATTCCTTGAAAGCATTCATGAAACAGGATACGGATGCATGGCCGTAAAGCATCAACCCTGTAGATTGCAGCATAACTTGCTTAGTGTTGTTCTCAATGGACATCTCCACACAAAAGGTTCAAGTTCAAGACTTCGTTTCACTTAGTTCCTGTGGGGGTAAAGTTGAAGGACTCAGGTCGTGGTTCAAACCCGAAAGGTACCATTACTGAAAGCACTAGGCTGCAAGGTTTGGTCGCTCGATCAACAATGGATTTGTGGGGGATTGTTGGAATATTGAGTTTGGGCTAGGCCCATGAATAGCTAAATTGAAGAAATCCAATGTTGAGATGAAGATGAGAACTATTGCCCCATGTGTCATGTGCTCACCTCTACTTTTTTTTAGTCCCACATTGGCAAATCTAACAAGTTGAAGGATGTTGATAAACATACTATTCACTTGTCACTTTGTAGGTGGAAAGAGAGGAGGAGAGAATTCTCCACACACGCGCGCGCGCGCGCTCGTCCTGTCCCGTTCCGGTCCGGGTCGGGGCGTGGCGAGGCGAGGCGAAGCGAGGCGAGGCGTGGCGTGGCGTGACGTGACGTGACGTGACGTGGCAGCGGGGGATTTGGGGGAAATTAGAGGCTTTAGCCTCAGGGTGATGGGTGTATTTATTTTTGGACCTCAAGGTAATTGTTTTTACAATTAAGTCCTTGACGGTTACAAGAATAAATACATATATATATCATGACAGTTTCCTCCTAAATAATATACACGTTCTATTTTCCCATCATCTCTACGGAAACCGTCCTTCTCCGGCGATTTCCCTTCCCCGAATCCAAAGTTGTTCACCGTCTAATTCTTGCGAGGTTTCGCGCTGCTTTTGAGGTCCGTCGACTCCGGTGTGCGCCTGTTCGACGGTGAGACCGTTCCATCCTGGGAGAAAACCGGCAGACCATCAAACGCACTGGTATGTGGGCCGATATTTTCTCTGAGGCAAGTCGCCTTCCGACGGCTCGGTCTACGAGGTCGTTTCTAATTCATGTTCCTTCGTTTCTTGTTTTCCTTTACATGTTTTTGTATGTTGGCTTTATCTGGATCCTTATGAAATATTTATTCGACATATGTAACCCACTGTATTACATGATCATATTAGTAATTGTATCAACAGTAACTAGTAGAATCTTCTTAACATCTTCACGATTATCGTACCGGAAGTCCAACTCCCTGGGATCTCCACGGGGAGAACACTGTAGCAACTGAGATTGGAGGGGAACTGCATCCCTCCGATCCAAACGCCCCCGTAGATTTCTCAATTTTGATTAAACCATAAGTAGGTTGAGGAAATTAAGCAAGTAGAATTAGAAAATTGGATTTCGGTCTGATGTGAAAATAGATGCTTATTGGAAGTATCAGCAGTCAGCACCCACACTCAGGCCCTTGAATAACACACATTTTTGTGTTTACAGATACATCATTTATTATCTCTTTCACTAGGTCTTCATATTTCACTGTAATAATACGTTATTAAATAACCACGTTGTCATTTCCTTTCTTAATTTTGTCCCAACCATTTCTTACAACTCATGCTTTTTAGGTATGCGATTTGAGATACCCCATATTCAGCTCCGACTGCAGCAGCTACACATAATTCTTATCATTGCTTTAGTTGTAAAAAAACTGAATTTATTATTTTATTTGTAGGATATCTAGCATGAGATATAAAGGGGTGTTCCTAAGCTGATGTGTGCGTGTATAAAAAATACATGCATGCATGAGTTGTAATCTAGTTTCTTGGATCCCATTAATATTTCTTCAGGACCGGTGCTTTCGATCGAATTACAATCCACTAACTCCACACACGTTCTCAAGTAGATCCTGCTCGCGGACCAATTTTTGAGCATCGAATAAACCTCTATGATAAGTAAATACTTGATTTCTATATTTGTTGGAGATCAAACTTACCATTTTGGTTCTTGTGAAGTATATTTCACCCTTGGTAACGTAATACAATTATTTATCTAAAGAAAAATTTGCATTTGTAGACATACTAAAAGTAGAGTGTTGATTCATTGTTTCTTTTGGTCTGGCTTCAGGTTGTGAATTGTTTAGTCAAGTGGACTAGGTTCAGCACTTCATCTCCCCTTCCGGTGATTAGAAAGGTCTATCAAAACAAACTTGTATGAGAAGTTATAAATACAATTTGGTTTAAATGAAATCCCTCCTCGGATCACCCTTCACTAATCACCAGGGACTGGGACTCTGGGGTGAGATGTTATTTGATGAAAATTATTATGATCGAATAGTTTAGCTGTGATACTAAGTTTCAACTATTTGAATAAATTTTGGTAGGTCCATTCAAGATTAATGAACGATGTAATGATAGGCCTGATGGGCTAGTTCTGAAGTCCATATCTCAATTATCTATAACTGAAAACATAGGAAGAATACCTGCTTTTGCAAAAAACACATAGGAAGAACACATGGGCTTCTCGGCTCAAGGTAGGAGGAATGCATTGGTTTTTCACAACGCACAGAGTGAACGACTAGATTGGGCCCACGATGTCGGCCGTTTTGCTTTCAATTGCTCCAGCCCAAAGCATAATTAAACAATACCAACGATTACCAATTTACCATAACCAAAACAGAACAAAAAACACTCGAACATATATTTCCTTCCCGCTCGTATTAGACCATAACTAACGATACACTTCCAACCGTCGCATCTCATCCCAACAAATAAAAAACCGCAACCATCGGTCTCTTCCCTATCAAACTCCCAACTCTCCTTGTAACCGCATCTTCCAATCATCCAGAGTTACAAGTTAAAACATTTCTGTGGACACTATCACTAGTGCAATTATCCGACACTCGTCAAACATGGCTTCCAACGCTCGTCTCCAATTCCAGCAATGCATCACTCCCGCTTCCCTCCGGTCGTACCTCGCGGAGTTCATCTCCACTTTCTTCTTCGTCTTCGCCGCCGTCGGCTCCACCATGTCCGCAAGTTAGTCTCTAACCATATATATAATTATATATCACTGCCATTTTGTAAACTCAATTCTAATTAAATGAGTCTGATGGTTATAGTTATGAGACTTTGATTTGTAGGCAAGGTTACAATGGAAGTCACTTCGGCGTCTCCGTTGGTGGCTACAGCGGTCGCGCAAGCTTTTGCGTTGTTCGTAGCGGTTTACATTGCGGCAGATGTGTCCGGCGGACATGTTAACCCTGCTGTCACGTTTGCTTTTGTTGTTGAGGGTTACGTCAGCATTCCGGTTGCGCTCTTTTATTGGGCCACTCAGATGATTGCTGCGACACTCGCTTGCCTCCTCCTCCGCCTCACCACTGCCGGCCAAGTAATCACAATCTCACATGGATTTTTCTTACTTTTATTAATAATGACCATTTGAAGTTGGTTGTGATCCTCATTGTGAACTTTACACTTGCATTTTTATTTATTTTTGCACTCACATAATGCGCGTTGTTCTTGTACGTATTTTTTTTACTAAATTTGTGCTCATGGAAGATTTTAGACGTGTTATATAAGTTGCATTCTTAACAGTAAGCCCTTTTTTTAAGTAAAAACACATTAATACAATTATGCATGTTGTAATAACAAGTTACAATCCTAGAAGATAATATTTGAAGTGAACTTCTCACATATATTGTTGTTTAAGTTAACCGTGTCGAATGCCTTCTTTAGGCGCATTGGTTGTGCGATGCCTTTGTTTACGACGTGAATGTCTCACATGATCATGTCTAGGTGATCCCAACGACGGCGATAGCGACGGAGATGACGGGATTCGGTGGTGCGGTGGTGGAGAGCGTGATCACATTCATGTTAGTCTACACGGCACTAATCGCAGGAGATCCGAGAAACCGGAAGAGCCCACATGGGCCGCTTGCGGTGGGGATGGTGGCCGGAGCGTGTGTGATCTTGGCCGGGTCGTTCACGGGCGGTTCGATGAACCCGGCCCGGTCTTTTGGACCGGCGGTGGTGAGTGGGGACTTCAAGAACCAGGCGGTTTATTGGGTGGGCCCGCTTCTGGGTGCCACCGTGGCGGCGTTGGTCCACCAGAACTTGGTGTTCCCTACTCCTCCCAGTCCTACTCCGGGGGACGTGGAGACTGTGGCTGCGTAGCTGGTGGATTGTCGGATTCGACGTGGTTGTGTGATTAGTTGGGAGATTTGCTGTTTAGAGTTTGATTTGTGTGGATAATTATCGATTAAGTGCTAGTGTGGGTGTGATGTTTTGTATGTTTAGTATTTGTGATATTTGTTTGTTGAGTTTGAACAAGTGTGGGCATGATCATGTAAAATGTTACATGTATACCTTTGTAATGTTGTCTATAGCTTTTGATGCTTTTCAGTGTGAATTGTAAAAACTTAATAGTTGAGCGACTTGATTGACTCGTTTGATGGATTTTTAACTGTGAAACAATTTCATCATTATTAATAAAACTACGGATTATGTCTCCGTGGAATTGTTCGTGTCCCCTGGCCCTGGTAATCTTGGATAGAATCCATTGGTGACACTTCCCTCCTGAAAACCTTGTTGATGTTTGAAATCCCAATCACAATATAAAAATTGAGCGTACCTCAAGTAGCAGCTTTCAGATTGTCCAACCTAAATACCTGAGTTCAAAACTACCTAGGATACGTTTGGTTCTTGAAGAAAACTATATTGTATATAAAATAATAGTTTTCAATCCTGCTAAGTGTTTAGATCACCTCAAAATAATCAAACACATTAATATGTGGAAAATTTTCAAAATAATACTGAAAAAATTAAAAATTGGCAGAGTATGAGAACTATGAAAATAATTGACAAAATATAAACTCGACAATAAAGTTATCATTTTCAAAAGTATTAAACGTAACTCCCACACCATTTTTTTACTTATCCTTATTTTTAGAAATCACGCATTTCAATTAAAAAAATTGAACTCGTTTTCCACATTCATGTTTTGATAACATATTCATGTTTTCCTATTTTTGTCATCATTTCAAGTACCACATTGTGAGAGTTTTATTGATTTATAAACTATAACATTTTAATTAAAATTATTGATTTTAACAAACGGTAGGAATTTAGTACTTGAATTAATGATAAATGAGGAATTCGATTTTGTGATGGAATATGGACCGGTCCTGTATCTTCACAGGGAACATGATATGAATTTGCATGGGTACGAACAATTGGGATTTTTGCTTGGGTGTACTTGCGAAAGATGTTTATTGGACTTTTGCTCATCCGAAGATTTTTATTGGTCACAAACACTTGTAAAACTCTATATTTGCTTTGGTGCACTCCTCGTCTAACGCCGTTAACGGATTTCTGTTAGACTCTGACGTCGTTAACGGCAAAAATACATTATTTAACCTCGTCTACCACACGTATAGTTCGGTCGACCGTTACAAACCCGGTCTTCCGAACTTGGAATTCTTAGTTGTATCTCTTCTTGGAAACGGACGACCAAATCCAATTCAGGCGTCCGTTTCTGGGGTTCCAGTGATATTATGAAATGTCTATAGGCTTGGAAACGGTCGTCCGAGTGGAATTCGGATGACCGAACTTGAAGCGTTAGTGAACTTTTTAACTTATCTCGGGGTCCGGATCGGATTTTTGAGGGAAAAATTAGATTTTGGACCGGACCGGACCGAAAACTGAACTTATCCCGGGATCCGGACCGAAACCCGGACTGATCGGATTCGGTCCAGTCCAAAAAATCGGACCGGACCAAAATCTGCACAGCCCTACCCCGAATGTGGGGTAGACATGTTAATATTTGATCTGAAGTGACAATATCATTTTAACATGACAATTATTGTTTTCTACACATCCACCCTTGTTTCAAACTTATAGTTCTCAAAAGATCACCAAGTTCAATATATTGACAAAGGTATCCTACAATCCCATTGGATCCATGGTTTACACTTTATAGGGAATCAGGCATTATGCAAAAACTTACTCATCAAAGTAGACCGAATGTGAGAGTTTGTGTGAGGTCAAATAATTTCAAAAGGAACAAAAGATAAATTTGTAATTTCAAGCTCTGGGAGATAAATTTTCGATTTTTGGTGAGTTTGAGATGAACGTATGAATGAAAGAATTATTGAAATGAAAAACATACATAATAATCAGTTAATCACATTAAACTAGAAGTATCAGTGAAATCGGAAGTCAGTTGAAGACTATAAACGACATTTCTTCGTATTTTCCATGTATATTTTGAACATAATGAAAAGAAATAAATAAAAATCGGGCTGATTCTACTTTTCATTATTTATACTAATTAATGCAACGAACGTATCTGTGTTATGTTTCTTAATTGATGTCGGGACGCCTTTATTGCATTTCTTTGACCGTCGTGGGATAACTCATGTCAGTTATCACATTTTCCATGACTACGGGGTTCTCTAAAAAAACGTGGACGGCAACCTTCAATACATTCGCACTTCACAGTGGACTAGAAATGGATTTTATTCTAGTCGAGCAAATAACTTCCAGCTAGAGCTGTTGACTTTGACTTTAACTAGACCAAAAAAAATACACGCTTGAGGTTGTGCGGTTAAATTGCATCTAATTAGTTGTTTTTTGAAACAACACTTTTGAAACTTTTGGTTACGAGCCTTTATTCTTTAGCTGCTGTCCCATGTAGTTCCTTCTTAAAGTGAAGCAATGTGTTTGGCAAAAATGCCCCGTTAGGCACATCGGAAACAAACTTCTTTATGATTAATTCCATATCATACAACACATTCATATTACATATCTTTTATTTTACCTCACATTTGTGCTACTTGGGTTGTTATTACATGTATTTTTAAGTTTTAGGTAATAAAAAAGAGAAATGAAGTAAAAAACCTTAAATGCAAAAATAAAGAACTAATTTAGAAACTTTGAGGACCTGTTTGTAATGATTAAGGATTGGATTGCAAATTAGAAATGACATACGTGAAAACCCATAGAGCTCAGATCATAAATAAAATATGATCAAAATCTCATCAACATGAGGAATAATACAATAATTAAGACCAAACAGACTCGCACCAACGACTCCTTGTGCACCACATGTCATAAATTAGTGAACTTAAACTGCTGGTGAAATTTAGGGCTTATCCGACCTAAAGAGATCTGTCAGTGGCGAATTCGGTTAGGTGTTTGACATCTGAATTTCTCCACCAGGTCAGACATTAGGTGTAGAATATTCTGCTAAATCAAGATATGATTTAGAACCGTCCAATCACGCCCCGATTAATCCAAATATTCTATAAATACACTTGTAACCCTTATTCTTCTTCCTATTTTCTCCCTCGTTAAAGTAAGCTTTAGCTCTTGTTTTAGTAGTGTAGAAGTGAGTGGAGAGGAAACTTTGTAATCTTTTATCCATTAATTAAGTTTTGATATTATGTTTTTAACATTATTTTCTTTAATTTGATGTCATTTATATTTCATTTTCTTGAGTAGATTTAGATTTCTTTACATGTTGATGAGTTGTTTTTAGTTTGTTATTTTTCTTGTTGTTTTTATGATTAGTGAGTATTGTAGGATCAATGACCTACTTAATATCTAATCAAATTAGCTTTATCCCTACTTGATTAAGCAAGAAATGCAGTGGAAACAAACAAATAAAACACAAGTAGGAAAATGCAAGCAAACCACAATAACACGATGATTTTACAGAGGTTCAACCACCCGCCTACGCCATCTTTTGAAAGCTCCGCTCGACACTTTTGGCTACACTAACGTCTTCACCATCCGCTTCCCGTTCCAGGCCGGGAGACAACGCCTTTACAATTTTCAAGCTAGCGAACAACCCTCGCATAACTTGGAAATTGGAATCCTCTTCTCACAATCTGAGAAGGATACTTTGGGCTATCACCGAAGTCTCTACTCTGTCTTGGACTTTCACCAAGACCATTGCTTCTTGACAACAAAGTTTGAGTGAAATAACACTCTCTAACTTGAGCACACCTTGAGAAGATTGAGAATTGATCGAAGGTGTAGAAGTTTAGGCTTGGAGTGTATGATTTAGGGTTTTGAGGATTGAGAGACTTCTCTCTAATGTATGAGACAATTGGAAGTGTGAGAGTTTTCTAAACAATGTGTTTTGACCTTTATTTATAAGCTCTTAAAGTTTTCTAGCCGTTGGGGAAGAATTGATTGAATTGTGTGTAAGATACACAAAACATAAATTAAAGTTATGTAATTCTATCCCTCAACGGTCAACCGAAATGGGAAGAACATTCGACTGTTTCTTTAAGAATAAAGAAACGTTTGGACGAATTAGAGAACGATCAAACCAATTAGGCTATGACTTAAGTGAACGGTTGAACTAAATATTGGGTCGGTCAACCGTTCAAGGGGTTTTGGCCAGGTCTAAGGTTAATCGGTTGAACACAAAGATTGGTTACGTTCGATCTAAAGTAACAGGTACTTTGGGCTCAAGAATTGTGTTCATCTGGTCGACCGATTTTAGGTCATCGTTACCAGCGGCCAATTGTATTTTAGGGGTAGGTTAAATTTATACGAATACGACCATTGGAAGAATACGATTAGTATAACGACCATATGAAAATACTGAAGGGAATGTGTTCTAAAAGTTTTACTTTTAAATGTCAATTATTATGAATTGAATGAGAAATCATTTTGTTCCTTGTTTATGTTATTCGTCTTTTAGAAGTGTTAAGGAAGAGGCTCTTGGTCCTTAACCGTAGAACTCTATAAGATATTGGTTTGCATAAAACAAAAGATATTCGCAATCATGGTAATTAACATGGGACATTAATTACCGAGTTAAGATTGTCGTGTTGGTCATAGATCATTGTAGCCCTACAAGTGAGTGACAACACGGGTATGCAAAAGAGGAAAATATTACTTTTGTATACTGAATAGACATAATAAGTAAAATATTATAGAAATGTGTTTCTGTGTCATTAATATTTTACTGTGTCTTTGGTCCTTTGATATGAGACTTATATCTAATCACTTAAGGAATACTTAATTAGATCAGTGTCTTGAACTATCGATCAGTGTAGTGTAAAGGCATTGGTTGGTTAAGTGCAACTTTTGTTGGAGAAGATAGTTAGTCAAAAGATTATCATTGCCCCTCTTAATTGAGTGATGATATTAGTGGGCCCCTTGATAAAGCAAAGTTATAATGTGCACAATGTGATTTGAGTTAAGTCACATATTTATAACTAGCTTAAAGAGATCAAGAAATGAATACTAATACAAAGATGACACAATACTACTTTGTGTGTATTCTTAATATCATGAGGCAAGGGACGGACACAAGTGGTGCACTCCATCACTAAATGGATCGGGTTTTGGTTCGAGTGGAATTAAGACATCTAACTAATTGGGAGCTATAATGTGTAGCTAGATACCGCTTATAGCTTGTGATATTAAGCTCTTAATATCACTGCCAACTCAGTTTAGATCCTCCCATAGGTCACACCGCAAGAAACCGGGAAACAAGAAGCTTGATTTTTGGTTCATATGATGTGTCGGGTTTCTCATAGAAAATATGACACATGTGGTGAACAAGTAAAATCAATTATGTTGTATATAAACATAATTAGAATCATGATAAATTCATATGAGATGCATATATTATGGGGTGCAATAATTTATTGTTGCATAGGATAATATATTGCATAAGTTGTGAATTTGCTAAAAACCCCTCAAGTTCAAATTTTGTTGGAAATAAATCCAAAATTTGAAAAAGGCAAAATCGGGTAAAAGTTCGGTAATCCGTTGAGGTTCGGTCGACCGAAGGATCTATGGATCGGTCAACCGAACGTGGAACGGATAATCGTAATTGATTGACCGAACTTGACCAAAGTGCCTGGAACTTTGGTACGGTGTACCGAACCAGAAACGGTCGACCGAACAATGTCAAGTTCCGATATTTTCGGTTAACCGAATAGCACTCGGTCTTGGACGAGAATTGGTCCGATCGGTTAAGGAGAATTTTTCTCCTTAAGATTCGGTCATCCGTCACGTACTCGGTTAAACGATCGTGACAAATTCGGTTAACCGAGTGGGACTCGGTAAACCAAACAGCGGTCGATTTTCTGCCTTTGATTATTAAGAGATTAATTTGATTGATGGTTGGATTAGCTCCAAACTTGGTCAAACGTTTTGTGGGTGCATGTAATGCATTAATGAATTAATTTATGAGAGAAAATGTAAAGAAAAACGTGGCTAAAGAATAGCCATGATTAAGAGTAAGATTGGAACCTATAAATAGGTCCTTATTCTCCCTAATTGTTACATACAATTCAATAATTATTTTCTCTCTTAATTCACCACAAAAACCCACGAAAATTCTCTTAGTTTTCTAAGTCTTTGGAAGGAGAAATCTCAGAGGTTAAGGAAGGGGTTTGTAGCTAGATTCTAAGCTTGTTTGGAGATCGATTGGCTAGCTCCTTTCTCTCCAACCTTGTTTAGGGTTTCGGTGAACACTCGGAGGCATCCGGCGCGGCGAGAAGCATCCCCAACGTCTCCGAATCTTCAAGAAGTTTTTGAGAACTTCTAGGTATGAATTTCGGAGCCCTTGTTTGTTTTAATAGAGTTTTGAAACTAGATGTTAAAACAAACCGATACATGCATGAAATAAATCAAAGAAAATTGTAATTGATCCTTATTATACATAAAAATTTCGAAAATATATATGTATAATTAAACATGAAATCCTGCAGTGGTATCAGAGCATAGGGTTCAATTTTCTCATGATTTATGGCTGTAAACAAATCTAGTTTACCATCTAGGATTTAAACAATTCGTTTTACCGGTTTTTTCGGTCTTTAAATGTTTGTTGAAATAATTCTTTATAATAATTCGTTTTAAATGTTTTGAATGTTTAAAACATGGCATATAATTATTAGAATTATGATTTAGACATAAGTCTAACTTGCAATAATTTCGTTTTAAGTATAAACGATTATTTTGTAAGAGAATCAACAAAACCGAAAAACTGCGATTCATCTTTCCATTGGAAATTGGATGAACAGCGGTTCATAATTAATTTGTGAACTATGGATGTATGAAAAATGTTTTTAATGGATTTCAAAATATTTTTCAAAGAATTGTTGAGAATTCTAGATGATTGATAAATTAGATTCTGTAGTTTATAGCAATTGCGTGCATGGATGCTTGAGTTGCTTTGCAGGATTGTGAGTTTATATGTTCCAAATCAGAAGTTATGAATGTATGTTATTATTATAATACAGGGGCTTGTGTATGTAAAAGCCAAAATTCTCTCTATTTCCGTCTTTTAGATAGTTGCATTTGCATATGAGAGGTTTTTACATAGGACTTGCACTAGTCGGTTTTATCGAATGTGAGGAGCATGTTTATTTTATGTAAAATCTACATCTCCGGTGCAAGTGGAAGTCGCCGCTGTAGCGCATTGATCGAGGATCGAGGATCAGGGATCGAAGATCAAGGATCAAAGGGAACATATAAACTCACGCGATATGGATTGTGTGAATGTTTAATTTCTGTTTTTATAATTTCTGCTATGCATGTGATGAATGGTGAATGTTAGGATGTGTATAAATTTTAATATGCATGATAAACTAAAATTCAAAATCACATGTTGATAAATGAAATTGTCCAACAAAAATTAAGATTAATTTTTCCTTCTTATTTCATCCACTAGCATCCATTGATCGAGGGATACTCTGCTCGCCCTTAGAGGGAGATAGCTCCCTCTATCTTTGGGAATAGTGGGAGATATAAAAGTTGTCTGTTGTTGTGCCACAATTAAATATATGAGGTGTGTTTCACCCTAGTGAACCCCAAGTATGTTTAGTTGTGAATACAATAGATAAACGTATCTCGTATCAAATGAAAATAAGTTTTCTTAACATTACCTAGAGCCCTCGCTCGGTTTTGGGAAAAAGTTTTTCTTACGAGGATAAGTCATATTCCCTCATAATTAAAACGACAAGAGTCACAAAAGTTTGAAGATGCTAAATGTTGCTAAAATTCAAAAAGGTTGTGATTAGAAAATGTTTTTCTTACCTTGATGTTGTAATGTATTCGATAGCCCATAGCTAGTCTATATTACAATTGATGGGATCTTGGATTACTGCATTTACGGGCAAGATTTTATTTGCAGTATTTACGTCATATTCGATATATATATATGTATGTATTAAAACATAAAATTGGCATTAAAACCCATATAATTTATTTTGTAGAAATGTCAAATATCCAACCAATTGTGCGATCTATGATCGAAAAGAACCCTTTGCAAAATGATGGCTCAAACTTCATGAAATGACAACTCAATCTTAATATCGTGTTGAGGTTTGAAAAACTATCTCATATTTTGGATGGTGAAATCCCAAAATTAAATGAGAAGGCAACCGATAAAGAGAAAGAAGCGATAGCCAAGTGGGAAGACCAAGAGAACCAAGTTCACGGTCTTATACTAGCATCCATGGGTGACTCGCTTCAAGCGAAATACTTGGATTCAAAACCCAAGAAGACCATGGAGGCTCTAACAAAGATGTTCATGGATAGTGCCCGAAAGGAGCGCTATAAGACCACCATCGCACTCACAAGGTGCCATATGGCGGAGGGAACATCGGTATCCATGCATTTTCTCACGATGCAAGGATACCTTGAGAAGTTGTCGAAGCTCTCTTCTCCAATACCAGTGGACATTGCCGAAGATCTAATTCTTGGCTCTCTAGCCCCGTCCTTTAAGGATTTTGTGATGCACTATCATGTGCGTGAAAAAGGGGTGAGTCTTGAGGAGCTTCACAATGCTCTCAAAACGGCTGAAGTTGATATGGGCAAGAGTAGGGACCATGAGGTCCTTGCTATCCATAAGAAGAGCAAAAAGATCAACAAAGGTAAAGGCAAATTTACCAAAGATACGTCAATCAAGAGCAAGGGAGTAGGAGGTGCTCATGGGAGTGCCTCAAGGGGGAAATCTTTCAAATCTCCAACTCCCAACACGGAGTGCTTTCACTGCGGTGAAAAGGGACACATCCGACCGAATTGCCCCAAGTACAAGGAAGACCTTGAAAATGGGATGATTGAACGTAGGCGCCCGAGAAGCGCCATAGGTATGTTTGTTATTGAGATAAATTTAATCACCTCTATCCTTGATTTGGTAATGGTTACCGGATCTTATGCTCACATAATTTTGATGTGCAGCTATTGAAGGATAGGAAGGAACTCGTGGAGAACGAGATGATATTGAAGATTGGAAATAGTACAACCATCGCTGCGATTGTACAAGATTCTATGGAGCTTCAATAGTCTAGTGATTTAAATTTATGCTTTGAAGAATGTTTGTTATATGCCTTCGATTAGCAAGAACATTTCTGTATCAAGTTTTAGATATGGATAAATTTTAATAAATATTTTAATTCTTGCTTGTCTATATCGAAGAATGGAATTTTCTATGCAAATACATTCATATAGAATGATTTCTATTTGCTTGAAATAAATAAAACAAACTCAAACAAACAATAACAAAAGAGAAACTAAGATGACTCACGTGAATGATACAATCTTGTAGCACTATCGGATTGGTCAAATAAATGACCAAGAGACCTTTCAAGAAGAAAGGAACGAAAACGAATAACTAATTGGATATGATACATTCTAATGTATGTGGTCCGATAAGTACAAGTGCAAGAGACGGTTTAAGGTACTTCATTTTGTTTCACGGACAACTATAGTCATTATGGCTATATTTGTCTAATGGGAAGCAAAAGTGAATTCTTTGACAAGTTCAAGGAATTCAAGGATGAAGTAGTGAACCGACTCAACAAGAATATTGAGTCTCTATGAAAGGTTCGTAGGGGTGAGTGCTTAGAATACCTAATTTGACTCATTCCTAAAGTAGGAATAGGATATTGCTCGACATGGTTCGATCAATAATGAGTCAATTTAAATTGCCGATTTACTTTTGGAATTATGCACTACAAATAATGACAAACTCACTAAATAATGTTCCATCCAAATCCGTGGAGAAAATGTCTTGTGAGCTATGGAGTTGAAAGACACCTAAGCTCGACTTTCTCAAGATTTGGGGTTGTGAGGTATACATCAAGAAATTGATGTCGACCAAGCTTCAACCAAAAGCGGATAAATGCTTCTTTATAGGTTGTCCTCGTGTGACAAGAGGATACTACTTTTGGTATATCACCTCCAATCGAAAGATTGTAGAGAGAGATATGGTTTTTCTGGAATTTCTGGAAAAGAGAGAAAAGTAGTGGGAGTAGAGTTGAGTTTGAGGAAACTCAAGATACTCTACAAGATCATGATGTGAATGTTGCATTCAAAATCATGAAGGCCCAACCGAGATTCATTTGGTTAGTGGGAGCATGAGCGAGAGATCCTTACAAGAAATTGTGAGAGAATCTCAATCATCCTCACCTAGTGTGCGTTCGAGAGTCGAACATGAACCTATTCCTCAAGAAATTGTGGAAGAAGTTCGAGAGACACAAGAAGAACCAAAAGAACTAAGAAGGTCAATGAGGGAAAGGAAGAAACCCAATAAGTATGTGGGACTTCATGAGATCATGGTACTAGATACCAAAGATCCCTCGACCTTCCGAGAAGCAATAGAAAAGACTCCAAACTATGGTTAAAAGCCATGGAATCCGAAGTAGAATCCATGTATGATAATCAAGTATGAAACTTGATTAGCCTTCCTCAAGAGAAAATATCATTTGGTATAAATGAGCTTTTAGGAGGAAGATAGACATGGATAGTAACTTGACAACCTACAAAGCAAGGCTTGTAGCAAAAGTTATACTCAAATTCAAGAAATTGACTTTGATGAAATTTTTGAGAAGTTGCCATATTAAAATCTATTCGGATTATGCTCACTATTACCGCATTTCACAATTGTGGGATATGGAAAATGGACATCAAAATGGCGTTCCTTAAACAGGAACTTGGAGGAGGATATGTACATGGTACCACCTCAAGGTTTTGATGATCCAAATAGTAGCGAGAAGAAATGCAAGTTTCGAGAATCCATTTATGGATTGAAGCAAGCATCGGGGAGTTGGAACAAACGCTTTGACGAAGAGGTGAAGAAGATTCACTTCATTCAAAGTAAAGGAGTACCTTGTATATACAAGGAGATTAGTGGGAGCCATGTAGTACTTCTGATCTTATATGTCGATGACATATTGCTCATGAGCAATCATATACCTTTGCATTAGCAAACGAGAAATTTCGTTGAAATCAGTGTATTCAATGAAAAGAAAAGGATGAGGCTCAACACATCTTGAGAATCAAGATACATTGAGATACATCCCGTAGACTCATTGGCTTCAGTCAACGTGCATACATTGACAAGGTCTTTGGAAATGTTCAGGGTGAACAATTCCGACATGGACAATATGCCAATAAGTATGAGTATAGGTGTGCAACCCAAGAAGTCTCAATGTGCTCAATCACACAAAGACTTGGGGTACATGAAGGTATCCCTTATGCTTCGGCAAAAGGAAGGACCATGTACACGATGGCTTGCACAAGACTCAATATCTCGTATGCTTTAAATGTGACAAGAAGTCACCAATCCAACGTGAATCCTAATCATAGGATTGCGGTCAAGAATATTCTGAAGTACCTTAACCGGACTAAAGATAAGGTTCTTGTTTATGGAAGACAAAGGAGAAAATAGCCGAGGGCTGTTTTGATGCAATTCTTATAGGAATTCTAGACAATAAGAGGTTGGAGTGATGATGCGTCATCATTATCGAAGGTGGAGGTATGAGCTAGTGTAGTTAGGAGTAATATCACTACAGCTAACTCAACCACCAACGAAAAACAAAATAAATAAATAGGTGGACACAACAGTGGCACAACTGATCCATTCAACAAACCTTCATACCAAGCTAAGAGACGAAATATATTTCGAGTCCATGGATCCGAGGGTCCATGTGGATTGGCTTGATAGGTGATTTGGGAAGGTTACCCTAGTTATTGATGTTTTATGCATTGAGAATGTATGTGAAAGAAAACTTTGATAACAAGTGGGAGATTGAAGGGAATGTGTTCTAAAAGTTTTACTTTTAAATGTCAATTATTATGAATTGAATGAGAAATCATTTTGTTCCTTGTTTATGTTATTCGTCTTTTAGAAGTGTTAAGGAAGAGGCTCTTGGTCCTTAACCGTAGAGCTCTAAAAGATATTGGTTTGCATAAAACAAAAGATATTCGCAATCATGGTAATTAACATGGGACACTAATTACCGAGTTAAGATTGTCGTGTTGGTCATAGATCATTGTAGCCCTACAAGTGAGTGACAACACGGGTATGCAAAAGAGGAAAATATTACTTTTGTATACTGAATAGACATAATAAGTAAAATATTATAGAAATGTGTTTCTGTGTCATTAATATTTTACTGTGTCTTTGGTCCTTTGATATGAGACTTATATCTAATCACTTAAGGAATACTTAATTAGATCAGTGTCTTGAACTATCGATCAGTGTAGTGTAAAGGCATTGGTTGGTTAAGTGCAACTTTTGTTAGAGAAGATAGTTAGTCAAAAGATTATCATTGCCCCTCTTAATTGAGTGATGATATTAGTGGGCCCCTTGATAAAGCAAAGTTATAATGTGCACAATGTGATTTGAGTTAAGTCACATATTTATAACTAGCTTAAAGAGATCAAGAAATGAATACTAATACAAAGATGACACAATACTACTTTGTGTGTATTCTTAATATCATGAGGCAAGGGACGGACACAAGTGGTGCACTCCATCACTAAATGGATCGGGTTTTGGTTCGAGTGGAATTAAGACATCTAACTAATTGGGAGCTATAATGTGTAGCTAGATACCGCTTATAGCTTGTGATATTAAGCTCTTAATATCACTGCCAACTCAGTTTAGATCCTCCCATAGGTCACACCGCAAGAAACCGGGAAACAAGAAGCTTGATTTTTGGTTCATATGATGTGTCGGGTTTCTCATAGAAAATATGACACATGTGGTGAACAAGTAAAATCAATTATGTTGTATATAAACATAATTAGAATCATGATAAATTCATATGAGATGCATATATTATGGGGTGCAATAATTTATTGTTGCATAGGATAATATATTGCATAAGTTGTGAATTTGCTAAAAACCCCTCAAGTTCAAATTTTGTTGGAAATAAATCCAAAATTTGAAAAAGGCAAAATCGGGTAAAAGTTCGGTAATCCGTTGAGGTTCGGTCGACCGAAGGATCTATGGATCGGTCAACCGAACGTGGAACGGATAATCGTAATTGATTGACCGAACTTGACCAAAGTGCCTGGAACTTTGGTACGGTGTACCGAACCAGAAACGGTCGACCGAACAATGTCAAGTTCCGATATTTTCGGTTAACCGAATAGCACTCGGTCTTGGACGAGAATTGGTCCGATCGGTTAAGGAGAATTTTTCTCCTTAAGATTCGGTCATCCGTCACGTACTCGGTTAAACGATCGTGACAAATTCGGTTAACCGAGTGGGACTCGGTAAACCAAACAGCGGTCGATTTTCTGCCTTTGATTATTAAGAGATTAATTTGATTGATGGTTGGATTAGCTCCAAACTTGGTCAAACGTTTTGTGGGTGCATGTAATGCATTAATGAATTAATTTATGAGAGAAAATGTAAAGAAAAACGTGGCTAAAGAATAGCCATGATTAAGAGTAAGATTGGAACCTATAAATAGGTCCTTATTCTCCCTAATTGTTACATACAATTCAATAATTATTTTCTCTCTTAATTCACCACAAAAACCCACGAAAATTCTCTTAGTTTTCTAAGTCTTTGGAAGGAGAAATCTCAGAGGCTAAGGAAGGGGTTTGTAGCTAGATTCTAAGCTTGTTTGGAGATCGATTGGCTAGCTCCTTTCTCTCCAACCTTGTTTAGGGTTTCGGTGAACACTCGGAGGCATCCGACGCGGCGAGAAGCATCCCCAACGTCTCCGAATCTTCAAGAAGTTTTTGAGAACTTCTAGGTATGAATTTCGGAGTCCTTGTTTGTTTTAATAGAGTTTTGAAACTAGATGTTAAAACAAACCGATACATGCATGAAATAAATCAAAGAAAATTGTAATTGATCCTTATTATACATAAAAATTTCGAAAATATATATGTATAATTAAACATGAAATCCTGCAAATACGGGAACGGTCAACCGAAAGATCAAAAGCGGTCAACTGGTTGAACTAAGAAAATTCACTTAAGAGACTGTTAAAATCGGTCGAACAAAAAACTTGTTACGGTTGACCAATTGGCACAAGAAGTTTAGGTTACGGTTTAGTGATTTTCCGACTAAGATTTTGGTGATCTATTGATGTAAAATTTTGTGTGTGACTTCTACAAGGAAATTAGTGTGTATGTAAGTAAGTTTTATCTCTTGTATGCTCAAGTTTACACAAGTTTCTAAGACTCAAAATGAAGATAAATTACATGTCTTCAAAAGCTTGATTACATGTCTTGATTTCAATTTCATTCTTCCTTGAGTCTTGATCACCGGTAGATATTAGCAAAATGCAATATATCTTCGATGCATTATGTGTGCTACACTACATTTGATTGTGATTAAGTTTATGTTGATTAAATTATCAAAACACAGATTAAGGCAAAAAAAATGCAACAAGTATTCCATCCCCATTGGGGGGTGGAGAATGATATAAAGTGTTGATGTAGTTGGATTAGCATATGTTTAATCTTAATTTTAGAGTTTCAAATGATTTCCATAACCACTTTGATGAGTATTCTCACTCTTGCCTTTGATGTGTTAATGGTCATTATGGATGATTAGCACATACTTTGGTCAGTGAGTCCACTTAATGGGGAATGATAATGTAAGGATAATATTGAAGTGAATAAAAAGATAAGATTGACATGTGAGCATGTTGTTATCTTTGGCCTCATCGTGAGTAGTGTTTTATATGTTTTAATGATGGTGATAAATTTTAATCCATGTGGAAACACACTTAGGATAATGGTCATGATAAATTTTTGTATTAATTCATGTCACGAGAGCGCAATTGTACACACACGCGTGACATGTCTACACTGTTGCACTCATTCTCCACCTCCTATTAGATTCGTCACATTTATTTTACAGATTATAGTTAGCGTAATTTAGTAAATACATTCACTTACTTTCCATTTTATTCCACCACTCGAGTACGGTTGAGCGTCAGTCCGGAACCGGACCGGACCAAAGCCGGACTGATCAGTCCGGTCCAAAAACTTGGATTATACCAGGTTTTTTATATTAAAATTTGGGTTTTAGACCGGACCGGGCCAAAAGCCGGACCCACCCCGGGGTGCGGACTGGAACCCGGATCTCTCAGTTCCGGTCCGGACCAAACCCAAACTAAACTGATTTCTGCTCTCCCCTATACTCGAGTATGATCGACGACGACCCACACTCGCTCCTCGTGAACACGACCTATACTTACCACCGCTTCAACATAGTCGTGAACTTAAAATACCAATCATTGAGTTGGTTGTTACCTAGGCCTTTCAACTCATTTAGTCATATATCGTCTTTCCCCCTTTTTCTTTTATGCACCTCTTAGGGTCTTTAAACTTGTTATCGAACTTTGAGATGTCTTATTACATTAATTTGAAAAACATGGAGCTTCAATTTTGGTATTTTTTTCTTTTATTGTTCTTTTATTGTCTTTGCGTAGGGTTTTCATTTTCCAGGAAACTCTGTGTTTTTTTCTTTTGCTTTTACCCCATTCGGGAATGGGACGTTGCAATACCTCTCTCGATGTAAACTATCCTGTCCCAATTCAAGTCATTTCCATTTCTAAAAACACTTCGACAAAAAAAGGGTATAAATTGTATAAAACTGTCTTTATATTCTTTCCTATTCAACAAAAGAAATTCACTATTTGTTTTATCAAACATAGAAGACAAACAGAAGTTTACATCGAGAGTATGAATATTGATTTCATGGCCTAATCCATTGTTCCAACTGATAAGCAACACAATTTTTTTAGGCTTGTTGTGCATTATTTTAAAGCTGATGTATATTTCATAAAACGATAAAGATTTGACTATGATTTTACAACTACATCAAATAAGTTCATAGGACCCATTAAGCTGACAATTTTTTCCGAAACACGAAAACTAGACACAAAAAATCAAGTTTTGGTCAAGGATTTTTGTGGTTTGTTTCATGTTCATGCCTTGTATATTAGACACAAAAAGTTTTTGTATTTCTTGTTTAGGTACACGAAAACATTCAAAAGTACACGAAACCCCCTACTGGTATTTGTTATTTAAATTTTAAACCTTTTACCATCCCAAAAATACCAAACGGCAAGAGTTGAACACTTGAACCTACGCCATGACACGAACTAGGTGAATCATACCACGATGGCAACTAGTATCATCCTTTCAACGTTCTTCAAATATAAAATTATAGAAACGGAATGTAAGTTGTGGGACTAATATTGTGGGAACTTTAGTTCCACATGGGATACACTTAGAATCAAACTCCCACTCCACCTTATAAAATGTCACCGAGAGGCTATTCTTTAATATTACACATTTGGCCTATGACCTGGGTGCGTCTCTTCACGAAGCTTATGACTACATTGTTCTACCATTTAAATTGATCAAGTGAATTCGTGTTTACATGAAATCAGTACTTGGTTTTCAAAAAAAGTGTATGTTTAACTAACATATCAAAATATACATGTAATCCATTAATATCATCGCATGCATATATCGTATTTCTAACCTTTCAGGAAACAAGTATGGATCAAGACAAGATCAAGAATGAAGAATAAATAAGTTTACATTTCTTGCTCTTAGGCTATAATGTAACTTGGAACTTGAAATCTTTGATGAATTGAATTGCATTGCATGACCCTTAGGGAACCTATATAAGTCTGACAATTAAGTCTATATCAAATTACTTCAATAAGACATCGACGAAACATAGAAATTCTCATAGAACTGGATTTCTGGGTCAAACCGGTCGATCGGTAGGCCATCTGGTTCGACCGGAATACAACAAACAATTTTTCTTTTCCCAAACGGTCGACCAGATTTTCCTTGAGTTCGACCGATTCTATAATGTGTTTTCACAGTCTTAATCGGTCGACCGAATCCTTTTCCCCGTTCCACCGTTTCTTTATGTCAACTGATATTACCCATTTTGACCAATACAAATATTACTCACCTATCCTATCTTGATACGTGTCGTGGTTAGTGTGGAAACCGGTCAACCGAAAGTATTTTGTTTGACCGATTGCATTTTCAATTCTGTCTTTAATATGATCGCTATACTTGTTGTATTTACCAACGGTCGTATACAAATACTCCACTTAACCCTCTTTTAGATTTGGTCTACCGGTCGACCGATTCATGAAACACTCCAACTCCAAGACATACCGGAAGTTTTCGGTCGAACCAATTCACCATTATGTTCGACTTCTGCCTTATTTGCAGAGTTTCATCTTGACCAAATCCCACAAACGGTCGAATGGACCTGTCTATCTGGTCGACCGTTCACTTAAGTTCTAGCTCAGTTGGTTCGACCGTCTGCACCTTTGTTTGAACGATTACTTATTTTTAACAATCCGGTCGACCGATTTACCCAATCCGGTCAACCGTTGGTAGGGGTGCACACGGGTTGGGTTGAACCCAAAAACCGACCCGAACCCGACCGGTCGGGTCGGGTTGGGTCAGGTTGGAAAGGGGTTTGGGTTGGGTCGGGTTGAAAAATCTTGAAAACCGAATTTTTCGGGTCGGGTTCGGGTTGAGGGGTCGGGTTGACCCAACCCAACCGGACCCGAATATTTTTTATAATAAATTTATCCCTAAATCCCATCTTGACCGTCCATCTCATCTTACCCCGTATTCTTAACTCTGAAACCCTAACGAAACTCAGATTTCAGCCCCCATTTCCCAAACCCTGCCCCCTCTCCTCATGGTTGCTCCGTCGATCCCTCCCCAAGTCCCTCCGTTGATCCCACATTGCAGCCGTGGGACTTCCCGACACCTCCTTCGCGGCATTCGACGACAACCTAGAAACTATCGTAGGACGACTTGTCTTCGCGGTTGAGAAGATCGAGGGGAACATCGTCGAGGCAACAAAGCTTGTGGTGGAGTCGTTCGCGAAGTAGAAGGATCTGCTCATCAAGGATTCAAGGTCAAGCAAACAAAGGTTGGTCGACATCGGATTTGGTTTTTTTGATATTTTCTTCGATATTTTGGTCGACATCACTCACAAAAGAAATGCCATCAACTCCACATAACAGTTTGCAGAGTCACAAACACACGACACATCTTCAAGTTGGCTCCTCAGGTGATCGATCACGCCTTTGGAATCTTGGAAGGCTTTCTCGGGAGAGTGGGCTTTCACCCAGACGGAGATTGGGTATTTGGAGGGGTCGAAGTAGTCGTCGTTCAGGAAATCGGGGACCACAACGTAGAAACCCACCGCTGCTATCTTGTCGGCCAGACTCCTAAGGTCGGGGGGCTCGAACCCGTAAATGTCCGACACGAGGAGGACGGCACCCTTGGTGGTTGTGGTTGTGGTTGTTGAAGAAGAAGAAGAAGAAGAGACGTAGCACCTCAGACCTCCGAAGGTCTTCTCAGATCCACTCCCGCAGGTGGGGTTCAACACCGGTGGATTCGCACAGCACTCCTCTCCAACCATCGTCTTCTTCTGATGTAGGATTTATGATATTTCCTGTATTTTTTTAAAGTACGATTTTTGATGTTTAAGTCTATTTATAGACATCGAGTGAAGGATTTTGTTAAGCATGGAATTGATTTTCTTATTTTTTGGTCAAATAGGATTTGTGATATCTATGGTTAAAGAGCAATTAAAATTCTGGTTAAGTTGGAGATGTGATATGTGTTGTAGCAGCAATGAAGTAACGTGCACATCTTAGTTGACGAATGAGATGAGAAGACATGAATTTCAACCGAGCAGTAGATGTTCTGAGTGTTTGATTAAATAGATTATCTTCCAACGAGAGGATGGAAGAGTTAAGATGATGTATAAAGATAAATTCGGGTCCAACCCGATCCGACCCGACCCAACTCAAAAATTTCGGGTCGGGTTGGGTTGAACCCGAATCGGTTCGGGTTCGGGTTGGGTTTTTCCCAAACCCAAATTTTTCGGGTTGGGTCGGGTTCGGACCATGTGCACCCCTAACCGTTGGTGTCTAGATTTGTGTCACGTCCTTCACTTTTTGTGTATTCTTACACAACTTATTACCAATTTAATCACAATGGCAAGATTAAGTTTAGAGCATATAAATAGAGCTTAGTGAAAGGAATGCGTTCTAAAAGTTTTACTTTTATATGTCAATTATTATGAATTGGATGTGAAAATATTTTGTTCCTTGATTATTGTATTCGTCTTTTGGATGTCTTTGTTCCACCCGAACCAAAACATGATTCATTTAGTGATGTAAGTGCATCACTTGTGTCCGTCCCTTACCTCATGATATTAAGAATATATACAAATTAGAAATGTGTTACCTTTGTATTACATTCATTTCTTGATATCTCTAAGCTAATTATAACAATGTAACTTGAGTCACATTGTGCACATTATAATTTTGCTTTATCAAGGGCCCACTAATATCATCACTCAATTAAGAGGGGCAGTGATAATCGTTTGACTAGCTATCTTTTCCAGCACAAGTCATGCTCAACCAACTATTGCATTTATCACTACACTTATTGATAGTTTTTGACAATAATCAAATTAAGCACTTCTTGAGTGAAAAGATATAAGTCTCATATCTTAGGATCCAAGACACAGTAAAACATTAATGACACGAAACACAATTCCATAATGTTTTACTTGTTAGGTCTATTCAATATATAAAAGTAATTTTTTCTCTTTTATATACTTGTGTCGTCAATTATTTGTAGAGCTACAACAATCGATGACCAACACGGCAATCTTATCTTGGTGATTAATGTTCCATGTTAATTACCATGATTGTGAATAATTTTTGATTTATGTAAACCATTATC
Organism: Triglochin maritima; assembly: GCA_963682175.1. NCBI lineage: Eukaryota > Viridiplantae > Streptophyta > Magnoliopsida > Alismatales > Juncaginaceae > Triglochin > Triglochin maritima. The sequence goes on from OY821775.1 coordinate 7,523,795, forward strand.
TTTTAGAGCTCTACGGTTAATGACCAACTGTCTCTTCCTTAACACATCCAAAAGACGAATACCATAATCAAGGAACAAAATGTTTGCACATCCAATTCATAATAATTGACATATAAAAGTAAAACTTTTAGAACACATTCCTTTCACTTCCCACTTGAAACAAGCTCATTGCTTTCATCATTCATTTCAAGTGCCCAAGTTTAGGTTGTTAAAGTTTTTCTACAAGAGTTGTATTAGCTTCCGGAGTGAAGCTCTTCTTGGATTGTGAGAATGTGGTCTAAACTAGGCGAGGTTGTTCGCAAAGTTTGTGGTGTAAATGCTTGATCTCGGACCGCAACAAAGATTAGTTTGTGGAGGACGCGAAGTTGCTTGAGGAAGAACAATTTCGTAAGAGATGACTAGGATCCAGTGTTTGAATCCAAACCTCTATACACCCGTACAATGGTTTGCACATTTCTATCGTTCTTTTAATTGTTCGAGCTTTTAATTTGCAATAGTTGTTTGAAGAACACAATTAGTCTATTCCCCCTTAGACTAATATTAGGGCGTAGTAGATCCTATAGTTTTGTGTTACACGAAACTAGTCGGGTCATGTTTGCGTATCATGTACTGGTATGCGAACTCATTACGTATTTGTGTATGGTCAAATTAACTAAAACGTACGAAAAAACATGATACAACACAATTGCCAGACCAACGACTAGGGGAGAGAAAAACCCGGTCCAAACTGGTTTTTGGACCGGACTAGACTGGTCGGTCCGGATCCGGTACGAAAGTTGTGGGTTTGGTCCGGTCCGGTCAGGGAGATTTTCAAATTTCGGGTCCGATCCGGTCCGATTTTTTTTAATTTAAAAAATTTCGAATTTTGACCGGACCGAACGGTCTTGACCCGGATAAAAATCCGGTCCGGACGAGATGCTCTCCCCTACCTACGACCCATACAAAAAGTTCGTTAACCACTGCATATGCCGTGATAATCATGAAGTATAAAAATAAAGTAATACCTACTACTTTATTACAACCCATGTGTTTTGGCTTGAACTGTGCTTGCAAGAGGAAGGCTGTTGTGAGTAGATCATGCTCTTCAATTTCTCTAAGGTGCTATTCTATCTTCATTTGTGCTCCTGTGTGAGCCATCCCCTTCATCAGTTACCTTCATTTCTTCCTCAGATGGGAGCTAGCGTTTGGTGTCGTCCTTAGATATAAACATTAGGGTGCACATGCTGGAGAAGGTAGGTAGGCAGGAGGGTCAAATTGTATTGATGTAGTGTTTGATGAGAAGACCTCGGACATTACTACTAAAGTGTGCAATAGTTTATCCCTTTCACATTTGAGGGTGCCTTACCATGAGATAGGTAGATCAAAACATTCAATTATAAATGGTTCAACTGATATAAACGATCCCCTGAAGACACGAATACTTCTTTCACACCAAGTCGTCCAAAAGGAAGACATTTATTAGAGCATTCTAATTTTTTTATCTTGAAAACAAGATAACTTTGGACAAACAACCGAATGAAACAAGTATTATTGTTCCCTACGTTTTCAATTATTCTGTTTGAAACAAAAGGTTGCTTTTGGTGTTTAATAAGATTTTACCGTCAAACATTAGTTCAACTTGTACCGTTTTATCAAAAAAACGTAAAGAAATTTCCCCTACGTTGATTTCCAGAAAATCTTGACAATTTTTGTCTTTTCAGAAAGGAAAAGTTGAGTTCTACCCATAATCCCACGTAAATCTCACGCACATGCTCACCTGGAGAGAGGAATGCTCGTTTTGGAAAGAGGAAATTGTATTGAATCACTGACTGAGGAGAGAGGTGTATATTGGAGAGAGAGTATGTGGGGTACTCCAGGTGAGCATGTGCATGAGATTTGCGTGAGATTATGGGTAGAATTCAAGATTAGAGAATAAATTACTATAAATTACCATGACATATTGGAGAGAGGTGTATATTGGAGAGAGAATAAATTACTATAAATTACCCTCACATGACTATTGAAAAATTGTAAATTTATAATAACTTATTCCTTTTGAAAGAGAGAGAAGGAAAAGAACGGACGACGTATGTTAGTTTTTGTACTAGGTGAGTTTTTGTACTACGTGGGAGTGGTTGAGCTGCAAAATTAATGTTAGTGATTACTTGTGTTGCAGAAATGCAAAATGAAGTTGATTGATCATTAAATGTTTGGTATAGATTTTGTACTATGAGAAGAATGTAAGTCATATGTTAGTTTTTTATTGTGGGTAATTGTCTTTAGTACTAAGTTTGCTGAGTAAGACATGTGAAGCAAACCTGACATGCCAGGTAAGCATGCGTGGGAAAAAGAGTGATATTGTGCGTCAGTGTCCCGAGGTCCTTTCAGAAAATGAAATCATCACAAATTTAAAAAAGAAAAACCTAAAACCAGAAGTTACATTTACGTGCAACCGAACAACCACCTCCATAGATCTCATTCAAAAAAAACCCCACCAATCGATGCGTCCCAAATTACTTTAGTACTTTTCCCCAAAACAGTCAACGAAACGTATCCATCCTTAATTCCCAGAAACTCCGAGGACCGACCCGCCAAATTCCCTTCCGGTCACACCCTTACAAATGCGCACTCACACACCATTCCATCCTAGGAGTGGTAGTTCGCTGAACACCAAAAGGGGGAAGAAAAAACCAAAAGAAGAAGTTCGAGAAGTGTTGCGGAATCGAATCCTTCCTCCTACTCTCCGGCGATCTGCGCGGATTAGGGCAGAAGGGACGTCTCCCGCGCCGATCCCATGTCGAATGACGCCGGAACTAGGGTTTCGTTCGCCCTAATCACTTTCCTTGGGAAATGAGCCTGCGTCTCACCGTGGGATCCGGTTTCGAAGCAGCTAACGGCCCAGATTTCTTCCACGGATGGAGGGTGATAGCAGCATAGGTCTCGCCTCTCGTCCGATTCCTCTTTTTTTATGTTGCGGAGTTAGGGTTTGTGGTACGGAAAGGGTTCTAGGGTTTGTGCTTTGCTGCTTCCGTCTGGTCGGGGTTAGTGGTTGTGTGGCGGTTTTGAGTTTCCTTGTTTCGTGCGGTTTTGGTAATGTTCGTAGTGGAATGGTGGTGGTTGGAGTGATTGTCAGTGATTGGGATCTAACGTGCTTTCGTTTCGGATATTTTAGTTTTGTGTTGGATAGTGTTGTATGTTGGGAGAATGGGAACTTGTTTGGAGTGTCTGCTTTAGAAACTTTGGAGTTTGTTTGCTAGATTGCTTGTGCTACTCTACCGGCGCTGGCATGGAAGGTGCCCTAGACCATGAAGTGAATCGAATGTAGTTGGTAGTGACTCGATTCTCTGAATGGAGTCCAGAGCAATGTATAGGGATGTTATTTCGACCCAGGACTGACTTATAGTTTATAATGTTATTTTCTTATACATAAGATAGCAGATGATTGAACGTTTCATGTATTAAGCCGTAATACAAATAGATGAAACAGTGGATGATAAAAAAAGTGGATGAAATGCAATAAATAGCTTAAACATTTTTCATAAATTAATCAAATGGCATTACAGTCAAAATTCACTCCGCACTCCATAGTGTTTGGCCCTTGTTCACTTCATCAACTATCACATGCTTGCACACTAGTAGGTAGGGGTGAGCATCCGGTCCGGACCGGATTTTTATCCGGGGTCCGGACCGAAGACCGGACCGGACCGGATGCTCGTGGACTGAAGACCGGACCGGACCGAATCGGTCCGGTCCGGTTAAAAACCGAATTTTTATAAAGAAAAAACAAAAAAAAGACCGGTTCGGACTGGACCGGACCGGACCGAACCCAAACTTCCCGGACCGAAACCCGGACCAGACCCAACCAACATTTTCCGGACCGAACCCGGACCGGACCGGGTTTTGCTCTCCCCTACTAGTAGGAAGACATGCACACTAATTGGAAAACATGCTTGGACTAGTAAGGCAGCTCCGTTCCACTGGTAGCGATACTAGAGTATAGACTAGAACACTCGCCTTAAGGAATTTTAATTCCACCTTGTTGGTACCAGGTTTGCAATTCTTTTAACTTATTTGAGATTCCATTAATTTTAGATTCTATTTATAATTCTTGCATTTTTAGTGCGCCTGGACTCTGGCTAAAGGTGGAAATGAACTTACTCTTTCATATTTTTTTATGAATTTATGCATTTTCATGGTGCATCCTTTTGGGTTTGTGACTGGACCATAACAAGTCTATCAGGTGTGAAAGCAAATATCGTCAGTTTACTCATATTAGTTAAATTCGGAACCTGGGGTACATTGATGTAGGATTTGAAGTTATCTGACTGATTAGCATGTTATTTTGTAAGTGTAATCTCACAAAACCAGTTCGTTTGTTTGGCAGTAAATGAGCTACAAGTTTTGAAACCGCAAAACTATAGCCTTGAGCGATAATCTTTAGGTTCTCTTCAAATAAAAAATGCATTCATTTTTTAGAATATTTAATTACAAATATGTAAAGCAATTTCAACATCATAATTATTAATGTTGTATAAAAATAGGTTATTGATTTTGCTTTTTTTTTAAACTCATTTTTTGGATAAATCATAACTTGATTGTGTACTTATATCTGTTCAGCGTATTGTTAAGAAATTACCTTCTATTCTTGTTTCCAATGGAGCTACAAGAGTCCAATATCTAGTATGAACCCTTGGGTCCACAAAGAATCTTTTAAAATACTTTTCTGCAGTTGAATATGAATCCTAAAATCACTATGTTTTACAGAAATACATCCATGGATTACAATGACGATGGTGATTTTCAAAGCCAGAAGTTCCATTTAGCTGGAGAAGATAACATTAAATTTTCTTCAGGACTGCAATCCTTTGCTCTCCCAAATTTTGATCTGGATCAACATCTTCAGGATCACTCAGGGTTTGATAATTTTGTGGAGTCACGGGATTTGCTTACAATTACAGGTGAAGAGGATAACTGGATTGACAACTTTTCACCAGGAAGAAGTGCAATTGGGTTCAGTTCAAATGCTGCGGAATCGTGTTCCATTTCAAGGCACCACAATATATGGTCTGAGGCCACATCATCTGAATCAGTTGAAATGTTATTGAAATCCGTAGGTGAAGATGACATGATGGAGAACAAGATTACAGCTGAGAAAAATAATGTAAGTAAAGAAATAAAAACTACTGTAACTGATTCCTTTGGTTCTGAAATGGTGGATACCATTAAGAATGATCTTGCATCTTCACTAGACACATGCCAAAATAGATTACCCGAGGTATCTAAAGGCTTAGTTGATTCCCTCACCCCTGTTGAAGTTGCATCTTCCAAAGATGAGACTCCTGTACAAGTTCGGCCCATGGATTTAGTTGGAACCTCTGTCCAGGCTGAAAAACTTGATATTGACCATCTTGATGGTGAAAAGTTACTTCCATCTCCATGTTCATATCGTGAAGATTCCCGGCTTGTAGAACAACCACCGAGATATCAGATTGGCCAAGAATCTCTACAAAAGGAAAAGATTTCGGAACACTTACATGTTGCAGAGGCTACATCAGTTGTTCCTGTTGTCAATGACTGCCAAAGATCAATATCCTTGTCTACTAGAATGGAGAATGTCCAGGTTGATGTTGATTCTCAAGCAGGCACATCTGATATCAATGTGAATCGAGCTCATGTTGTGATAGGGGTGGATGGAAAGGACATACTTCATGATAAATCTGGAAAACGGTCACAGGACCATAGAGTTGAAAATGAAGTTTCCCAAGAAAGTATTGAAATAGACGAGAAGAAAACCTGTGGTCGCAGCAGCGGTGGTTCTGGAGATTCTCCTATTGCATCTACAGATTCTACAATACCATTGATGGGAGGATGCGAGGAACAAGTATGTCCTAACAATAGAAATAGTCTGGTGCAGATTGGTATTGAGCAGGTTAATCTTCCAAAAGAAGATTTATGTAGAAATTCTGATCAGATAGTAACATCAATGGAGCAGAACTCTACTTCAACAGCAGATCTGGTGGAAAATGAGAATATCACTGAAGCTTCTACTCCATTGCAAAACCAGTCCGTTGCCGAGGCAATTTATGGGTGCAATGTGCCATTACATTCTAAATGTGACGATCTTGTACATGTTAGTGACGAGCAGGTTAAAGGTGGTAGTGCATCAGGTGCTAACATCGTAACTACACCAGGCCAGAAGTCCACTGTAATTTTGGAAGATGTTAGTAGACCAGAGGCTGTATCTTTTGAGCTGAGGCATGAAAACAGTAGACTATCAGTATCAATCCTGGAGATTAATCCCACTTCTGAGGCAGTAGAAGGATGTGCCGAGCCAAAATGCTCTAAGAATTCCGACGCTTCAGTAGAAATTGATGTTGAGCCTGTTGAAATTGTAAAAGAGAGCCTAAAATCCAGTCAAATGTCCAAAGCGTCGAATGAGAAACATTCTGAAACTGTGCCAGATGTTGGTGGAAAAGAAGCTCAACATGTTGAAATAAACATGGATATTAGTGAACCATCCATTCCATTAGTTGAGGCAGTTCACCGGTGTGATATAATAGAAAGGGAGCCATCTACAGGAGAAGAGAAGCATGACAGTGGGACCTTTCCACCTGAGAATAATGATTTTGGAGAGAATGATACCTCTCATCTACCTGAAGAAGTTTATCTATTTAGTTGTGAAACTGATAAAAAACTGATGTCTGAACTAAGAGAGGCCGACAAACAAAGCATTCAAAAATTAGATGTCATGGTTACAGATAAGAGTCCTGAAGGTTGCCCTGAGGAGGACACCGTTCAAAAGAGACCAGGTGATGCGATTTCTGATTGTTATAATGTGTGCTATTATCCAGTCAACATAATCGTTTATTTTTTGGCACTTATAGGTGATGTTATTTTGTTTTTCAGACTTATCTGCTGAAATTTCAAATTCGAGAGAACTTCCTTCTTCCAGTGCATCATTAGGCACTCCATCACCAGTCTTGGAGAATACCAGCCCCAGACCAGAGCTTGTTGAAGATAGAGATTTGGAAATAACTGCTTTTCCTGTTCCAGTATCATCGGTCTGTTCAGGCGGTGGTTGTTCAAAATCTGGACAAATTCCCAGCGAATCATGCCCATCTCACGTGGTCAGTTATAATTCTCAATCAGAAATTTTGCACACTTCAGTCTCAGATTCAGAAAACAAGGCTCCCACTTCTGATGGTTGTATCCCTGGCAAAACTCCATCCTCCTTTACTGAGGCTTCAAACCCTGTACAGGCTCTTGTCCCCGCTGCAGTTCTACCAAATGAGGATCTGCAGTCTACAATGGTTAATGTTGCAGAATCTGAATGTGTTGTTATGGAGGAACTGCCTATTGCAGCTGTAGATGAGGAAAAGGATGCCGCCGACAAGTTGCATTTTGAAGAAAGTGTGAAGGGAGCTTTGGATGTTTCTGGTAATTATTTGGCACTAGTAATTTCCATTTTTTCTTTGGTTCCTACAGTCTATAAGGTGGTAACTTATATTCGTTTTTCGTTTAAATGGATAGCTTCTACATTGGGTAAACAAACGTTGTGCTTCAGTGATTTTCTTCTTCCATATGTATTGGTTTAAAAAAAACTCTGGGTTCCATTCTAGTTTTTTTGGTACCGTCGAGCTGGATTCACTGGAACACCCTGAATCATGGATGAAAACGAAATAATAAACTGATTTTTTATGAATTTACCTATTCTTTTGAATTTTGACCCTTTCAACTGATTTGATATATATATGTGCAGTTTTTATTCTGAATCTTTTGATCCAATATCTTTATTTATTTTCTGACAAATTAAGAATGCAGAAATAATGGTCGTTGATTGTTATATGATGGATGCCATTAGAAGATATTATAAACGTCAGTTTGATGAGTTCCTACCAAAATTTGGTATCTGTTTCATTACCAAAATGTTGAGTAAAATTAGCTTTATGGTGGATCGTCTTTTTAATAATTATTGTCCCTTAGGACTTAAATGTGTGATGGCTTCATACTTGCATCTTTTTTTACTATATGTTATATGTAATTGTTTTTGGAATCCTCAAAATATCTGTTTGTTAAAATGAAGACAGTGGAAACAACTATCTGTTCTTGCTTTCTTGGAGTTGCTGCTCTTATTCTTTTAACCTTTTATGGTGAATTTTTTCTTTGGGATTTGTTCTTGTACATCGTGTCCTATTTTCTTTCCTTTTTTGGTAGTTGCAGGTAACCCACTTAATTTGAAGAGTGATTCTGAACTTGCTGTTGCTTTTCACAAAGCTATTGAGGATTCCTCTCCACTGGAAACTGGTAGTTGTCAGAATTCCTTTGATCATGGATTTCAATCACCAAAAACTATTAGTTGTAGTCAAAATCCTCATGATGGGGAGAACAAGGATGAATCTAAAGCATTATCTGAAAAGGTTTTATCTATACCATCTGATCTTTCCAGCCGGAATAAAGAAAGTCATGGTCAAATTGAATCTCTTGTTGAGAATCCCAAGGGAAGCAATGCGATTAAAGATGATAAAAGTTTCACTTTTGAAGTTGGAAAATTTTCGGAAGGAGAAAAAAATATCATGTGGAAGCCCTTTTCCAGTATTCAAACTTCTGAAGGGGCTCAGGTACCAGTTTCTTACTATACCATCAGGTTTTCCCCCCTAAAAGTATTTTTTATTCATGTTTTTAACCTATTTTTACTTTTAGTCTAGTGAAGAGGTTCCAAGGAAGTCAGGATATGATCAAGGCGATTTTTCTCAAACAATAACTTCTCAAGGAAGTGGGCAGAGTATTCCAAACGATTCAGTTCACAGGAATGCGAGTAAGGAAGAAAGGAGGTCCATTGCTGCTAGTGGTAGTTCCTCGAAAAAAAAGTTGTCAAAAGACAAACATTTTCCTAAGAAAAGAACAGAAAGGGATGATAATAGTAACACTAGCAAAGATGGTTATGCATTTGGAAATGGTAGCAAAGATTTGCAGTTGGGAGCAATACAGCCATGCCCGCCTGTTGAGGGAGTAATAGCAAAATCTTCCTGTAGTTCGGCTGCTCAAGCATCTAACTTGCCAGACTTGAATACTGCTACAAGTAGTCCCCATCTATTGATTAACAAACCATTTACCGACATCCAGCAAGTTCAATTGCGTGCTCAGATATTTGTCTATGGATCCTTAATGTGGGGTTCTTTCTTGACATTCAATGGCACCATTTTGTTTTTTTTTTTGAATTTTTGCAATATTTACTTGTGTTACTTAATTATGTGCAGTCAGGGTATACCACCAGATGAAACATGTATGATCTCAGCTTTTGGAGACAGTGGTTAGTTGTTTATTTGTCATCTAATGTTTTTTCATGCAGTAAATTGAGAACCTCTGATATTCTCTTTCTGTTTAAGATGCTGGACGGAGGGCCTGGGAGGGTGTTTGGCGTGCTGCTGTTGAAAAACATGCGAATCACAGATCCCCACTTGCTGGCTGTGAGACCCCTGCTTCTCATTCAGGCAAGGTTTTTTTCCTTCCATTTTTAAAGTTACGTTTAAATTTCATTTGAATTCTTTTCTAGATTATAACGTCTTTGAATATTGGCCATGTAGCCACGAAGACTGACCAGTCATTGAAGAGAACAGTTGTTCAAAGTAAAATGGTCCCCACTCCATCTTGTCAAAGTGGCAGTAAAGGGCCTCCCACAATTTTTAGCCCATTATCATGGCCATCACCTGTGTGGACGGGCTCTGCACATGATAAATTACATTCCAGTATGCCGAGAGGCTCATATGCGAATCAGATGCTTTCTCCGCTGCATGCTTACCAGTCTCCCCACGTTAGATCATACACGGGCAATATTAGCCCTTGGCTGACACAACCTGCTTGTTCTGTTCCGTGGATTACCCATACTGCAACTCCTGACATTAGCACTCCTTTTCCAGTTATGCCTGTAACTGAAACTTCTCAAGTGACATCTAGAGGGACTTCACTACCATCTGGTTCCAACATTCAGTTTAAGTCTTCTGGTGGTTCCCCTGCAAGTGGGGGTGTCGTAGTTGTTTCAACAAATTCTGAGGTACAGGTCATTGCAACTAGGAAAGAGGTAAACCCCAGATCGAAAAAACCATTATCTTCTGACCAAAAGTCCAGGCGCCGGAAGAAAGGTACTGCTCCAGAGCCATTTGGGCATACACTACCAGTTTCCAAACCACGTGCTGAACTTCCTGTTACCGTGCCAACTCCTGCCAAGACTTCAAGTGGAGCTTCATCTGCTGGTTTTCTGAAGACTGTTTCTCCAGCTCTCTCTTATACTCACTTTCAGGTTGTTGGTACTGGTCAGAAGGTCCTATTTTCAGAAGAAACTTGTAGTAAAATTGAACAGGCCAAGTTACAAGCAGAAGATGCTGCTGTTTTAGCATCAGCTGCTGTTCGGCATAGTGAAGCCATTTGGAGCCAATTAGCTATACAGAAGAATTCCGGAAAAACGTCTGAAGTTGAACGAAAACTTGCATCTGCAGCTGTTGCTGCTGCTGCTGCTGTTTCGGTTGCTAAAGCTGCTTCAGCTGCTGCTAAGGTTGCAGCAGACTCAGCTTTGCATGCCAAAATGATGGCTGATGAGGCCATGTCTTCAGGGAACGTAGGGAAGACTCTCCAATCCTCTGGAGCTGTGAGTCCCAGTGAGGAAAATGACGTTTCTGCGGTTACCCCGTCGTCTACTTTCACAGGCAAGGACAAGAATAATAGCTCCTATTCCATTATTCCTGCAGCCCGAGAGGCTGCTCGAAGGAGGTTGGAGGCAGCTTCAGCTGCCACTAAACAGGCTGAGAACCTGGATGCAATTGTCAGAGCTGCAGAACTTGCTGCAGAAGCTGTTTGTCAAGCTGGTTCAATTGCTGCTATGGGTGATCCTTTACCTTTTTCACTGAGGGAAATTATAGAAGCTGGACCTGGTGGCTACTGGAAAACTCAGCTGTCGAATTCAGAGCATATCATTAAGGCAAAGAGTTTGCATGGGGAGAAGCAACTAACCACATCCAATCAGCTTCTATTGCATGAGAGTGAAGTACATGCAAGTGAGAAAGAAGTACTTGGAACTGCTGGAGGTGATGCCATTTGTTCTCCAACAGAAGCATCTGTGGAACAAAAAAATAAAAATGAAGGTGCTGCTATTAGGAAAACAGTTTAATGCACAGAACTCTTTGGTAAATGTGAAAATTTATGTTTACTTGACTGAGTTATGTTTCAGGACATTCCCCTAAAAAAATTACTGATTCTGCCGACAAGAAAGGGCAACCCGAAATTGATCTGATAGATGGTACCATTCAGAAGGGATCTCTTGTAGAGGTATAGTCTTTTACAGTCTTTATAATTGGGTCTGGAATTTATGACTTCCATTGCTGTGAGCGGCAATTAGCTTTTATTTTCTCTTGGGTCGGCTAGGGCTTGCATGTTTGGTTCTTCCCGTACAGTTTTGTTTTGTTTTAATGTAGGTTCTTTTGACTGATAAAATCATTGATGTGAGCTTGTGGTAGGTGTTCATTTTTTATTTTGGTTCAGTCTATTGAATTATGCAGGAAATTAAATGTGTATTTTTGTATTGGCCTAGAAGGCAGTTAAATTCATTTAACTATGATTTAAGATTTGGTGTATGTTCTCAACGATTGTGTATGTACTCAACATATAATATTGATATTGATTGTGAATACCATGTTTTCCCCAGGTTTTATCGAATGTTAAAGGTCCAGGTGGTGTCTGGTATTCGGGTCGTGTTTTGGATTTGAAAGATGACAAAGCTTACGTACGTTATAATGAGCGTCTCAGTGACGAAGGTAGCCTTTGCGACGCTTGTTTGGTTAATATATTAATAAAGGTAGGCAGTGTAACAGTGTTATCTGACATAACCAATCATGTAGGTTCAGATAAAACAAAGGAGTGGGTGCCCCTTCATTCTGAAGCTGAAAAGGCTCCAAGTATTCGCATTGCTCATCCTATTGCAGGTCAAAAGGCTGGAGCGAGGAAACGGCGAAGAACTTTTGACTTGTGGTTTGTTGGAGATTGTGTTGATGCTTGGGTAAATGATGGGTATGCTTTTTTTTTTCTTACATATAACTTCCTCGGAACATGTTTGCCTGCAATCTACTTGTCAACTATACATCCTCAGTCATTACTTCTGTTTATTACTTTCTCTTTTCTCAGATCCATTTGTTACATTTAATATCATTTTGGTGTGGGATTTGGCCTAATAGCTTGTGATATGAAATACGATTAACTCTTTACTGTCCTGGATTTGGAGTACCTTTATGCAACGAACCCATCATTTTTGATTGCCTTATTGCCTTCTGTGTTTGTAGAAAGAAACTATAACTCTGACTGGTACATGGTATAGGTTTTGACACGCTCATCATAGCGTCCATCTGCTTGTTATCTCCATGATTACTGTGGTTATTTTTGTAAACGTTCAACATGGGTTTTGTATTTACATCAGTGTTTTTTTGTATTGTGTCGAAAGGCAAGATGTTCTAAGGGAGTTGCTTGAATCCTGATCAGAAATGAGATGTAGGGGGGTCTTGGTGACTGCTTGTAGCTTTTTAAAATGAACATCCATTATTCCTCTGGAGTGAGTTTGTTATCCAGAATCCTTCACATGTTGCTTTGCATGTCAACTTGTTTAGATGTTTAGTATCTTCTAATAAATGGACAATATTCAACTACTTAAGATGTTTTCTTTTAGTATCTTGGGCATGACTGCTTTGTTAGAATGATGGAGTCTGTTCAAAGTTGTCATTCTTTATGGGCATGTTCTGTGGTCTAACTAAACTTAAATTTCTCAAATAATATAATGCATTTTGTTTGGGAGTGTCAAACGTAATGGTCCATTGTTTATTTTTTTTGTATATTTACCTAATTTTTATTTTGATTTTTTCTTATTTGTTTCTACTGTCATGAATGGATTTGTATGCCCAATGTGAACTCCAGTTGGCGGGAGGGTGTTATCACTGAAAGGAGTGACGAAGATACACCAAACTTTGTTGTTCATTTTGCAGGTATGTATATCAAGTCCAGATTGATTATTTCAACTGTTGTCTTAATTTGACATCTGAGAGTTTTTGAGTGGACTTGAAATTTCTTCTTGTTCGTACTTTACGTGTCAAATGTATATCCATGAGTCTGATAATTGTAGAGTCGTAGCTAACGTTTAAAAATATACTGCCAATCAAAATATATAATATGTTCTTCAGCATCAGCACAAACAGAAGGTTGGATTTGCTTAGCCGAAATTAATATGCCAAAATACATCACTGAGGATAAGTGTCTGTTAGTGTAAAAATGTCATGAATTGCAGACTTTGTATCTTAAACAAGGACATTCGTGTACGCAGAGGACCTAAATTTCATTGAAGATACTGAAAACGACTGAAATAGACATGATTTACATCACCCACTCAGTGTGGTGGAATTAAGGCTTTGTCTGTACATCTTTGTTTCCTATTCATCGGTCTTTTTAACCACAATCAATTGGGGTAGAAGGGAAGACGTAGTATACATTTCTATTTCTATTTGAATAGCAGAAGACTATCACTAAAATGGGGAAATGATTTACTTCGCTTTCTCAGCAACGATTGGGTGGAAATAAGCCTTTGTATGCTTTTCTTCTTCTTCTTCTTCTTCATGGGTCTTCCTAACCATAATCCGTTGAGGTGGAAACCATTAGCCAATGTTTTTGCTAAAACCTATTGATGCCAATTGTAGTAGAGCCAAGTCGGTGGATAAGAACTTTGTTATTGGACGAACACTCTTCATATCTCTATACCATTCCATGAGGAATATGATGTTGATTAATTTTGTTATTCTTCTCTTGATTTTAAAAGGTGATATTAGAATACAGTAATAATATCTTTTAAGCTTGTATCTTGTTGAAACATTCTTTTAGCCTGTATCTTCTTTTTCTATTTTATTTGTATGTCAAACTTTTATTTTGTATTTGATCTGCTGTTCCCTGTACTGTGAGTATTCTTCCTGTGTCATTGACGTTTATCTTAATATTATTTCTTTCAATATATCTGACCTCTCTAACCACATGTACTAATTATTGTTTTCTCTATATTTCTTTGGGATTTGGGTGAAGCTGGGGGTGACACATCGGTTTTTAGATCTTGGGATCTTCGACCATCTCTGGTATGGAGAGATGGGCACTGGGTGGAATGGTGCCGCTCGCTCAACAATATTTCTGAACCTCTTGAGGTATGGTTGGCCTACTCAAAAAGCATTTGTTGTACTGTATTGATTAATTAGGTCTTGTAGATCATCTTTCTCTTGAGATGAGTCATTCCTTACCTATTACTTTTTATTAAAAAAAACTGGTTTGAATTCAAGATTCAGGGAGATGCGCGTCAACAAAAGAGAATAAAAATGAGTGACACTGTAGGCAAGAACATTACCGACACTGTTGCTGCAAGACCAAGCAGAAATTCAAGAAATCTACGCTCTGCTGATTCCAAGAAACTGGAAGAATTTGTTCCTCTGCAGTTAGATCCGAAGGAGAGACAATTTTCCTTTGGGAAAATTAGGGAAGAAAATGTACCTGAAAGAATCAAACGAATTGGTCTGCAAAAAGAAGGGTCAAAGGTGGTTTTTGGTATTCCAAAACCTGGGAAAAAGAGGAAGTTTATGGACATGAGCAAGCACTGTGTCGTGGGTAACACAGAAAAGACTAGACCAGGATCTCAAGGAAGTGATCCGGCAAAATATGCTAAAACTTTTATTCCACAAGCATCCGGTGGATGGACAAATGTGTCTAAAGCAGACGCTAGGAATAAAAGAGGTGTGGTTGAGAAGCCCAAGGTGCCCAGACCTAGATCTAGAAATGTTCATAACCAACCTTCTGCGACTAATGGAAATTCATCAGTTTCTGCTTTACGTACCTCAAATGGACAAGGGAATGGTTATGGAGTTGCTGCTGGTAGATCTTTAGAAAAGAACGTTAATGACATATATTCTTCTGCAAACAGCACGGCAACTGCACAGGGTCTATCTAATTTGCTTCCATCACCGGCAATACCTCCTGCCATCAAATCTGCTGATGTTGCCACAGATGAAGCCTGGGGGAACAATATATTGCATGTTATGGAAAAGGCAACCTCACATGAAGAAAGATGTTCTGGCCACGTTGACATTCCAGGAAAAATGGCTAATGATATCATTGAACCACGTAGATCAGTTCGGAGGATCCAACCTACTTCCAGGGTGAGAACTAGCATTATTTTAATGCTTCTCTTGTTATTGAATCGCCGGATAATTTTGCTTGCCAGTTCTCTCTTTATGTTTATTTGTTAAAATGCTCTTGCTTCTTTTGATTTTGCATGTTGGCTGTATTTTGTTTGGTATTGTTGGGATTTTTCTTCTGATTTTTCCTTTTAGCATGAATCTCAGATTCATACATTTAAGGAAAAGCAAATGAGTAATGTCACTGTTGTCAATTGTTAAGATCATTATTTGTGCGGCCATCAGTTCCATTTATGTTGTGTGATTGTTTGCTTCCTGCAGCTTCTAGAAGGATTACAGAGTTCTTCTTTGAGCATTACAAAATCGTCCAGTAGTTCACATGATAGGGTTGGTAGGGCATCTCATAAAGCTGGTTCATCGTCAAGAGGTACATTTAGATCCCCATTATTGTTTTTCTTTTGGTAACTCAAGCTAATCAAGTTTTTTGTGATATTTTGGGCAGTTCATGCTCACCGGTGAAGGAGGGCTGTTTCAGTTGCTTTTCCCTCATCAACTATCATATTTGTGC
Organism: Triglochin maritima; assembly: GCA_963682175.1. NCBI lineage: Eukaryota > Viridiplantae > Streptophyta > Magnoliopsida > Alismatales > Juncaginaceae > Triglochin > Triglochin maritima. The sequence goes on from OY821775.1 coordinate 7,539,539, forward strand.
GAGGTTCCAGCTGTGTATGGCTCTGTACATAACATTACAGCAGTAGAAAGATATGCTGGAGTATCGATTTCGAGCTTGCTCCGGTGTAACATGATAATGGTTTTCTTAATTAAAAATACTGTTCGGTTTAAGTTTGGTAAACCTATTTGAATGGTTTTGTGGATGATTTCTGGCCGTGCGTAGAAGTATGGATGAGTCATTGAGTCCACTGCAACAATTGTTGTCAGGGAGTTATATTTTCCACCCTATTTGTTGTAGCTGTTTTTAGTGATGTTTTATTTCAGTCTGCAATATTATGTTGTCCCTAAAGAGGTGATAGGGATACCGGAATAGAATTAGAGTAGCGAGCTTAAGTGGTGACTAAACTGTGCCTTTTTAATGTGATTATATAGCCTGACTGTTAACAGTATTTATTTGGTGGAAGTTGTAGATTCATCAGTGCAGGTGTCTTTATCTTCTGTTGTAAATGTTCGAAAGAACTTCATAAATTTGTCGGGCATTCATTAAGAGGATTTGTTGCTGGGTTTGTGACTGTTTCCCGGTGAGGTCTGGGCTGCAGATGATGGTTTAAAAATAACATCAAGTATGCCTTGACGATGAAAAATAGTGTAGAATAAAAATATGGAATGGAAACTAACACCAATGCCGAGTTAGATGGCAATTTCACAAATTTCATTTTAAATTTTAAAACTACAAGTAATCTCTTCTTAAGATTTTTTACTTTAAACTGTTTTTTGTTTTCTTGGTGTCCAGTGTTCGGAATTGTGTTACTCCGTTTATTTTCCCCAAAGGTGTTGCAGACTTTGCAGTGGTGAATTCAAGCACAATTTTCCACTTCTGTAATTTCAAGCCACTTGTTTAGGTAGGGAAACAATTGTTTAGGAAGAGACACTTCTGTAATTTCCACTTTCGTAAATCGCGTGCAAATTAAGTAACTATTAGAAATTTAGAATAGATAGATTTCCATCCGAAAATTTAGCATAGATAAATTTAGCAAATAACTTTTGTAATATGCAGTTAATTTGTTATGTGTTTTGTTTTGTTCTAATGTTAATATTATCTGATTTAACCAATTCCATTGAAAGTTTCAACATCTTCATCCACAAGTAGGAATGTTTAACTCATTTGATTAACATTATGTAATTATTTAAATAGACTAAATTATCTATTAAGATGTGTTCAATGTCTTTTAAGTAATATTCAAAACCTTCATAATTAATGGTTTGAAAATTAATTTGTTAGTAAATTTGTAAACTGATCATTCTAAATCTAAGATTTATAACAAAAGTTAAACAAAAATTTATTAGTAGAGGTTTCTAATATTTATTAAACTTATATCATTACTCGTATATTTCTTAAATACTTTAGTAATTGGAAATAATTAAGATATAAATAATTGTGTAACATGTTCCACTTATTGTGTTAATAAAGTTGAAAAAAAGTTTCAAAAAATCTAACAAAAGTTTACAATTTTCCCAATCAAGTTTAGTTAAAAATTTAATTTTGATTTTTCATTGTAAAAAAACTATAATTACATATTTATAAGGAAAACGACATTTTAGCATTTCATAAGTAGAGTTTCATCGTTGAGTGACATCTAATTTAAAATTTCTAGGCCTAACATCGTTACTATAGCACAATTAACTAAATTCATGATATTTATATGTACTATTACCATCTAAATATGTGATAATATCTCTAACATTTCGTAATTAAGGTTTTATTATTTCAAGTCTATTTTGTACAACTAAGTTCAAAACATAACAAACACATCTAATATGAAAAATAATATCATCTAAATATCGATTACATAATATTACAAGTAATTATACTGTTTCAGAGTTCATACTAGCATTGTCAAAAGAAATTGTACAAAATTCATTTGTTATTAAATATTTATGCAATACATCTTTTATCTGGTTATATGCAATCATACTAGTATGTGGGTGCAAAATCGGTGCATAAATGTTTTTGTGTAAAATCCATGAATTATCTAAAAAATGAGCAGTCACACAACAAAATGGAAAGCCAAACTCTGATGTCAAATATCACTTGTTAATGATATCCCATTAGGCATTGATGCAAATGTATTAATCAAGTCAATTTTTCCCTTATCTTATTTTGTATTTGCAGCAACCCAAAATGTACGTCGGAAAAATGGTTGAAATTGTGGGTTATAGTAACTAAATGTCGTTCTAAGGTTTGGAGATTCAACTTGGCTAAACGGTAATTAATCTATAATTATATAATCAACAATTACATTTCTACATTTAATTGTATCATATTTCCTAGTTTCTAATGTTCTAGTAGTAGAGTCTAAAATAGATTGTTATGAAGTAGATGCTCCAACATTTCAAAGTTTAATTTTTTTTGCATGTCTTGTTAGATAACTAGTTCCTTGACTACCCGAGGAAGTAAGTTCAGCACCACATATTTTACATGTAGCCAAAAAATTTCCATTTTTATTTTTTGATAACTCAATATCATTCCAAATTTGACTAGTTATTCTTATAGTACTTTTACCTCTACTTGATGCACTAACATGAGGATTATTATGCCCCTAAGATTTGTTGGTTTTTTGACCTTAATCTATGTTTTGATGATTTAATCAACCTAATCTTAATTATGATCATGTAGAGTAGCATACATGTTGCATTGCATATATATTTCTTTGTGCTAACCTCTACAGGTGATCAAGACTCAAGGAAGAAATGAAATCAAGTCAAGACATGTAATCAAGCTCTTTTGAAGACATGTATTTTGTATTTTCTTTGAGTCTTAGGAACTTGTGTAAATTGAGCATACTTGAGCTAAAATCAACTCAAACACACACTAGGTTCCTTATAGAAGTCACACACGAAATTTCACATAATTTGGACTTCAATAAATCACCCAAACTTAGACCGGAAAACACCAAACCTGAACCGTAACAGGCCGTTCGGTCGACCGAGTGATCATTCATCTTGTTTGTGTTTTCACTGCCCGGTTTCGGTCGACCGTCTATACACTTTCGGTCGACCGCGTGAACTTATTTTTCCGACCGTTTGTTTTGTCGTATATACCCAATGGTCGTATTCGTATTAAACCACTAGTACCCCAAATACACTTCAAGTATCGGTCGATCGAGAACCTTGATCGGTCGACCGCATATCCTGAAGGGAATGTGTTCCAAAAGTTTTACTTTTAAATGTCAATTATTATGAATTGAATGAGAAATCATTTTGTTCCTTGTTTATGTTATTCGTCTTTTAGAAGTGTTAAGGAAGATACTCTTGGTCCTTAACCGTAGAGCTCTGAAAGATATTGGTTTGCATAAAACAAAAGATATTCGCAATCATGGTAATTAACATGGGACATTAATTGCCGAGTTAAGATTGTCGTGTTGGTCATAGATCATTGTAGCTCTACAAGTGAGTGACGACACGGGTATGCAAAAGAGGAAAATATTACTTTTGTATACTGAATAGACCTAAGAAGTAAAATATTATAGAAATGTGTTTCTGTGTCATTAATATTTTACTGTGTCCTTGGTCCTTTGATATGAGACTTATATCTAATCACTTAAGGAATACTTAATTAGATCAGTGTCTTGAACTATCGATCAGTGTAGTGTAAAGGCATTGGTTGGTTAAGTACAACTTTTGTTGGAGAAGATAGTTAGTCAAAAGATTATCATTGCCCCTCTTAATTGAGTGATGATATTAGTGGGCCCCTTGATAAAGCAAAGTTATAATGTGCACAATGTGATTTGAGTTAAGTCACATATTTATAACTAGCTTAAAGAGATCAAGAAATGAATACTAATACAAAGATGACACAATACTACTTTGTGTGTATTCTTAATATCATGAGGCAAGGGACGGACACAAGTGATGCACTCCATCACTAAGTGGATCGGGTTTTGGTTCGAGTGGAATTAAGACATCTAACTAATTGGGAGCTATAATGTGTAGCTAGATACCGCTTATAGCTTGTGATATTGAGCTCTTAATATCACTGCCAACTTAGTTTAGATCCTCCCATAGGTCACACCACACAACTTAGTGTATAGAGAACTCCGCGTCTATGACATTGAGTTTTTCAAAAAAAAAATGGAGATCCATATGGCAAAATGGTTGTGCAAAGGCCGAGTTCTATACACGCAACACTTGCCCCACGAATTTCCCATAATTGAACTCAACAACACAAGTGTTGAGTTCTCTTGAAGTGAACTCAGCATTTGTGTTGCCGAGTTTACATCAACAGAACTCGGCAATGGTGTTACCGAGTTCTTTTGACGAGAACACGTTTAAACTAGTATTCCCCACACGTTTGCCAGGAGAACAATGTTTTAAATAGAACTCGACATCTAAAACTCCGCGTTCACTTTAAAAAAAGTGAACTCGGCGTTCGTTGCCCAACCGTTGAACAACGACTCTTTTGACGTTTGCTCCAAGTCGTTGGACAAACGGGTCGACCCAACCCACTAGGGCACACTTCCGTTAGTCTCGGCCCGATACCCATTTCTACGTACATGGGACAACATTTAACTAGTATTTCAATCATTAAGGGATGGAATAGCTTGTTCGAATTTTTTTTGAAATATTATTATTATTTTTTTAAAAATTCCAAAATAAACCTCTCCTAATTTTCCCCCCAAAGTAGACCCGCTGCCACCACATGTTGACATGTGGCAGTGACGACTCTTGTTTTTAGTGTATAGAGAACTCCGTGTCTATGACATTGAGTTTTTCAAAAAAAAAATTGGAGATCCATATGGCAAAACGGTTGTGCAAAGGCCGAGTTCTATACACGCAACACTTGCCCCACGAATTTCCCATAATTGAACTCAACAACACAAGTGTCGAGTTCTCTTGAAGTGAACTCAGCATTTGTGTTGCCGAGTTTACATCAACAGAACTCGGCAATGGTGTTACCGAGTTCTTTTGACGAGAACACGTTTAAACTAGTACCCCACACGTTTGCCAGGAGAACAATGTTTTAAATAGAACTCGACATCTAAAACTCCAAGTTCACTTTAAAAAAAGTGAACTCGGCGTTCGTTGCCCAACCGTTGAACAACGACTTTTTTGACGTTTGCTCCAAGTCGTTGGACAAACGGGTCGACCCAACCCACTAGGGCACACTTCCCTTAGTCTCGGCCCGATACCCAGCTCAACGTACATGGGACAACATTTAACTAGTATTTCAATCATTAAGGGATGGAATAGCTTGTTCGAAATTTTTTCGAAATATTATTATTATTATTTTAAAAATTCCAAAATAAACCTCTCTTAATTTCCCCCCCCCCCCCCCAAAGTAGACCCGCTGCCACCACGTGTTGACATGTGGCAGTGACGACTCTTGTTTTTAGTGTATAGAGAACTCTGCGTCTATGACATTGAGTTTTTCAAAAAAAAAAATGGAGATCCATATGACAAAACGGTTGTGCAAAGACCGAGTTCTATACACGCAACACTTGCCCCACGAATTTCCCATAATTGAACTCAACAATACAAGTGTCGAGTTCTCTTGAAGTGAACTCAGCATTTGTGTTGCCGAGTTTACATCAACAGAACTCGGCAATGGTGTTACCGAGTTCTTTTGACGAGAACACGTTTATGTTGGCCTTTTGGCCTTAATCTATGTTTTGATGATTTAATTAACCTAATATTAATTATGATCATGTAGAGTAGCACACATATTGCATTGCATATATATTGCTTTGTGCTAATCTCTACAGGTGATCAAGACTCAAGAAAGAAGAAAAATCAAGTCAATACATGTAATCAAGCTAGGATTGAAGACATGTAATTTTACCTTTCTTTGAGTATTAGGAACTTATGTGAATTGAGCATAACTTAAGCTAATATGCATGCATTCACACACTAGGTTCCTTGTAGGAGTCACACACAAAATATCATATCATTTGGACTTCATTAGATCACCTAAACACCTAAAAACATTGGTCGCCAGTCTGCCTGAGTTCGGTCGACCGTTCACCTTTCGGTCGACCGGTTATACACAATATTTGTTATACCAGACCAATCAGTTCAACCGATCACACTTCTGTTTACTGTTTACCCAGACTTGTTCGGTCGACCGTTTAGTTTGCTATTTCTGGTAAAAATACGACCGTTATATTTGTCGTATTATACAACGGTCGTATACACATTTTTCTCCTAATACACCCCCAAATACTTTTGAACCGGTCGAACAAAATACCTGGTTCGGTCGACCGTTCCATTAGGGAAAATCTACCTGCTATTGGTCGACACATGTTTAGTTCAACCGATCGAGTTTTCCCTCTACCGAACCATGTACTTCGGTCGACCGGTACCTGTTCAGTCGACCGTTGACTTATAGAACTTAAGTGTTAGGTCGACCAGTACCTTTGTTCGGTCAACCGATCCATTAACTTACTCAAGGGTTCGGTCGACCGATACACCTTTCGGTCGACCGTTTCTGGACATATTTCTGAATCCGATTTTTTGTTTTGTGTTCTTTACACAAACCCCAATCAAATCTTGTCCAAACGGCTAGAAATTTTTAGGAGCTTATAAATAGAGGTTCACACTTAGTTTTCCATAAGATTTCACAACTCCAAAGTGTCAAACCTATAGTGAGATTTTCCACAACCTCCAAGCTCCAAATTAGTCATCCAAAGCCTAATTTCCACATCCTTCATCAATCATCATACTAGCAATTGTTGTGCTCAATTAGAGAGTGAATCCCACTCAGTTACAAGAGTTGTCAAAGAAGCAAGGACTTCGGTGAAAGCCCGAAGTGTCCCTCTCGGATTGTGAGAGGAAGAATTCAAGCAAGCGAGGGTTGTTCGCGTTGCTTGTGGTGTAAAAGGCGTTCTCTCCCGGCCCGGAACGGGGAGTGGTTAGTGAAGACGTAGGCGGAGCTCGCGGAGTCGAGCGGAGCTTACAAGAGAGGACTAGGACCCGGGTGGGGTGTCGAACCTCTATAAAAACGCCGAGTCTCTTTGTGGTTTGCATGTTATTTCCCTACTAGTTTTTAAATTTGTTTTCACTGCGTTTATTGTTTGATTAGTTAGGGATTAGATTAATTGTGATTAGTGGACCCATAACCCACACGATCCTACAGTTTAAACTAGTATTCCCCACACGTTTGCCAGGAGAACAATGTTTTAAATAGAACTCGACATCTAAAACTCCGAGTTCACTTTAAAAAAAGTGAACTCGGCGTTCGTTGCTCAACCCCCCCCCCCCCCCCCCCCCCCCCCGCCCGTCGAGTTCTCGAGTTTTTCATGTTAGGGTTTCGATTTTTCTTCGTTTTCCACCGTTTTTCCTTATTTTATGTATTAAGATGATATACATTGTTGTTTTAGTTATGATTGTAGTGTTTTTTGGTTGGTGCAAACCCAATTTCGATTTTTGGTTTTTACTTCAAACTTTTTTTTGCTTCTTAGTACATTATTGATATAGTTATTGAGATTGAAATTCTGGTTGTTGTTGTTCAAAGTTAATATTTTGACTTGTATTAAATTATTTTCCCAAATATGTTATGATTTGCATGTTGTTCGAATGTATGTCATTTGAAATTGTGAAATACGTTGTCATTTAGATGTTTGAAGTTGAGAATATTGTTTGTTATTATAATTAGTTTCTTTTACAATGCATGTTTAAAATTTTCGAATATGAAAATGTAAGGGATGTTCTGTTAAAGTTTTAAACAAACTGACATTATTTGTAACGTTATTTATTGTAGTTGATTTTCTTAGACTGATTGCTCAACGTTTACAGTCGTTTGCTACTACACCTGACTAAGGTAATCTCTAAATCATTTTAGTAATTTCAAAATTTTAATTATTTAGGAATAGAAAACAACCATTTAAGTTGAATACATTTTCAAATTTAATTAATATATGTTAGGAATGGAACAAGATAATGAAGAATCTTTGTTGGTTATGTATGATAGGAAATTAGAATGTATCAGAGATGTGATAGAATATACAGAGTCCGAGATCGCAAGACATGCTCTTTGATGGTTGGAAAATTGAAGGAAAAAAAGATGATTTGGCTCGTGTGTTTTGGTGCTGAAGAACCCACATTGCATTTGAGTCAGGATCACGTCGTTGAAGAAGAAGATCCACACACATAAGAAGACGGTGGTGGTCTGACTCAGGATATAGAAAAGACAGAAAATGCAGCATGAGAAGGGGGACGCGGCCGGGGGAGAGGATGTGCTCATGCACATCCTAAAAAAAAGATTGAGAGGTCACTTAGGATAGATATTTGGTGTTATTAAACTTATTTGGTTGTTCTTACACTAGTTTTGGTTTTATTTATGTTAAAATGTTAAACTTGTTATTGTGGATGTTATTTTGATTTTATTGTAATTGTTTGTATTTTGTGGTTGAAATGATTGTGTTTGTTGAAATTTAGAAAGTGGGAAATTGTGGTGTTTGTTGTATTTTTCTACTTGGAAATTGTTGTGTTTGTTGTTGAATTTTTTGTAATTGGAATTATTGTATTTGTTGTCAAAACGTTTTTAAACAGGAAATGAAATTGTCGAGTTCTTAAATTAAATGAACATGCCGATTTCTCTTGAAATGAACTCGGCACTGGTGCTGCCGAGTTCTCTTGATGTGAACTCGACATCACCAGTGTCGAGTTCGTTTCAAGAGAAATTGACACTTTTGTTGCCGAGTTCTATTTGAAATCATGTTCTCCTGGCAAACGTGGGGAATACTAGTTTAAACCTGTAGTTCTCGTCAAAACGAACTCAGCAACACGAGTGCTGAATTCACTTTAAGAGAACTCGGTAACGCTAGTGTCAAGTTCACTTCAAGAGAACTCGACACTTGTGTTGCCGAGTTTACATCAAGATAACTCGTGGGGAATTTCGTGTGTCAAGTGTTGTTTGTATAGAATTCAACATTTGCACAACCGTTTTGCCCTATGGAGAACTCGACGTTGCTAACGTCGAGTTCTCCCAAAATTTTTTGAAGAACTTGGCGTCACAGCCGCCGAGTTCTCTATACACTAAAAAACAAGACGCGTCGCCGCCACGTGTCAACACGTGATGACAACGAGTCTACTTTGGGGGGGGGGGGGGGGGGGGATTGGGAGAGGTTTATTTTGGATTTAAAAAAATATTATTTCGAAAAAAATTCCTACCTTATTTGCAAATAATTATTCATTAAGAAATACAAATGCAAAATATATATCAAGTGATGTATCTCATGTAGGGGTGTAGACGAGTCGAGTCGAGTAAAATTTCGAGTTATATGTATTATCTTAAAATTATTACCAAATACAAATAAATAAAAATAAATAAAGCAATAAAAAATTCGAACAAACTATCGAGTCGAGCCTCAATTTTTTTCGAGTTCGAGCGGCTCGTTTACAACCCTACATGAGATACTTCATCTTCAAGTTAATCTAGAATCGAATATTTTTCGAGTCGAGGTATTGAGCAGAACCAAAGTTTAGAACCCTCATCTCATGTAAACTCTCACCACCATATTTTTGAGAGCATCTAACCACCAAATGTGATTTAAATATTGAACCAGACACAATCCAGGTAACTTTCTAAATGCACTTTTAGTTTCTTTTATACTCGGCTAGTAGGCCAGTAAGCCTTTTCCCAATGGAACTGAAATCCTTTATCTAGAATAAAAGATCAAGCATCAATACTCTCGAGCATATCAACAATAACTCCATTCTACAATTCACCAAAGATAGTATGTACAAAACCTACGTCCCAAACAGTCTGGGCTAGTTTGATGAAAATAGGCTTAAATTCCCAAATCTTATACTTCTCCTCATTTAAGAAAATCCCAAAGAGATTATAGACTTATATGTGCCATTAATCTTTCTTGCACGAGCAACATAAAACATTATCTAAGGGTGTAATTAATATGCCCATTATGAACACCAGAATAACTTGTTCAAGTAAAATTGTGGTTTAATTAAATAACAGTTGTAGCCAAAAATTACATAAAAACCAAAAATATTAATATTTCATAAAAAGTTAGAAACAAAATGCTGTAAATAATTCAAATTACAACCTAGTAATATTTTAAAATTATTACAATTGTTCTCAACAAGCTTTCATACTTGAGAATCGATTTATAATAGTATCTATGTTAATACCAAAAAACAAATCTTTCTCTAGATAAGTAACCAAATAATCATTCAACATTTGTTCTCTCATGCTATTACGCAATTTATCTTTCACTAGAGTCATTCCGGAAAATATTTTTTCAATACATGTTGCCAAGGGAAGAAGTAACACAAACTTCAATAGTAAGTAGACATTTGAATGAGTTTCATGTTTGTTTGTCTTAACAAGTTTCATGAAATACTCATTAAGAATTTTTACATTCCAAAATCTCTCATCATTTCGAATGCCAACAATGAAATTAATGTATGTGAATATTCAAAGAATATTAATTGGGCACTTGAAAATTCATTCGGATAGAATTTAGCAAGTCGGAACAATTTCATTTTCCTTTTGGTCATAAATGCCCTTTATATCGGCCTGTCCCATATTTTCTATTGATTTTTCCCTAGAATTTCCTTTATCAGAAACAATTCGTTAATATTTAGACTTTAGAGCACTAATGTAATGATGATGTGAAGTTGATCCGGAAATCAAATCATGTTTACTTAAAAAGTTCAGTAATTGAAAATTTTAAGGTTTCTAAAGAATGATTTACTTTTCAGCAAAACAAACATGATAAAAAATCACTTCTATTATACTGAGAAAATTAGAACTTATATTTTCACTGAAAACGTTTATCAAAGTTGGGTAAGTTTTGAAACTTCAATTCTATATTTTTTTACAAACCAATCACATTCAAACCTCTCTTGACTTCCCAACATTCATCAACCGTATTGATATCCCCACCACCAGACTCATAACGAGCTTGATCTCCAACCATGAGGAACAACTGCATGTTTAACCTTAACATCTTATTGGTTTAGACTGTAAACTTGTTTAGAACGAACCATTACCTATTAATGCTATTTGGTGGGTAACTAATTCTGAAAACATGTGAAATGCTAATAATGTAATTTGAGTTGACTAACTTCAAAAATTGTCACAAGATTGTATATTCATTCATCCATTCATTCATTTCATTTTCTACGTGATAAATGTCGATATATAGAGGGGAAATTAAGATGTATTCAAAATCTTGAGTGACTAATAATCTAATTAGAATGATTAGCAGGGGTGTCCAAGTAAATTAAACTCAATGACAAATTAAAAAGGCTACATTTGTAGGCTATATAGATGGCATGGCATTCATGCTGCCATTAATAAGGACAAAACGTTGTATCGGATATTCGGATATGGTCATATGGCTATTCTTCACATTTGGTTAGGAAATGCCAAATGGGGCAATATGAGGAGAATATCCCTTTATCGCCGATTCTACTTCATCATGTGTTGTCCGAAGATTGAAAAATAACTTTATTTTTTAAAAAGCAAAAGGAAGCATTTTTTTCATTTTTTTTTTTTCTTCCGTCAAGCAAGATTCCGTGGCACCCAGCCACCCACCCTCATTTCGTCTCAGGTGGGTTTTGGTACAGAAATACGGGTGGTCCATCAATGGAGGTCCAAATCACATTTTTGTGTAGAATTAGATTCGAACTTATGTTAAATGATCTACTTTCTCAACCAACTGGCTATGCTTATCTAGGCATTTTATTCCGACAATGTAATGTCCTCTAGCATTTTATTTTGAAATATTTACAAACATATTTTTCTGATAAATAATTAAATATACATATATTTCTAACCTTGTATAATGATGCCTGATTAGTATTTTGGTTAAGTAGAGAGGTGTTGAATGAATATGTGTTTTCATCTACAACCTTGTAAGTGTATTCGTATGTCCATGACAACACGTAAGCTATGGTCTTCACCACTTCGTTGATCATGCCAACTTGCTAAGCGAATTGAGATTTAATAAAATTAATTGAAGTCCGACTCAACTAATTATCTGTCGTCATTTGCATTCCCGACGAGCTTGCCCACGCTCATATTTTACATTTTGTGCGGTGTGTACTCGTTGAGGGATAAGAAACAGAGGACAGAGCCCATAAATTAACAAGTGAGCAATAAGAAAATCACCCCGTTGGAACAAACAGGATATTGCATGTAATTCTGGTAAATGCATAAAATGGCCCATGGACCTGCGCCTGAGGAGCTATCATCGGCCCATCAAACAATTTACAAGTTATGTGGTTGCTATATTGCTGTTTTCAGAAGAAAATAAATATGACATGATACAACTAGGGTCCAAAAATAGTAAGAAATTGCTTACATAGGACCTGGAATATTCCATCATATCATTGTGTACTATAATAACATTAATACTGGAGATTATTTTAGATTAGTGGATTCATTATTCATAGGTAATTGATTGGGTCAGGATATACGCAAGGTTAGCAAAGGATCTGTACAGCATGCTTAAAATTTCTCTTATTTTGACATTAGTGCTTGGTGCATTCTGTTTTGATGAAATTCCACACACTTAAAGCGATTCCTTTCATTTCAAACAATCGATGCTATCCACAAGTCTTTGAAAGTTATGAATCTGAGCCTTATAACATTTTTTTTATTTTAAACCGATTACGATCGAACATCAACACAACCCAACCCAACACGATCCATTTACAGTTCTAGACTTCTAGTTGATTGCTCTTCAAACTATGGATGACTTAAGCAGCCACGAAAACACAGGAACATTAGAATATGCATTTCCATCACATCCTTTTCCTTGTGGGAATGGGCATCGATCGTTGTAGAGTTGTTAGTTGCGTTTGGTTTTGAATCCCAACGCCAATCCACCAGGATCCATCAACCGGATTAATCAGCCACTTCCAAATCGCAATCTAAACCCCTCCCGTCACTCTCGCACGTGTCATCGTCCAGATCGATGACCACCACAACTGCTCCAGAACCTGATGGCGTGCACCGGACAAATATCATCATGTCGCCCATCAACCCCTCCATCGGACGGTCCGTACAATTTCAGTTCTTACATCAAACGCTCCAAGTGGATTTGGTATTCTTGTTTGGATTTCAAGTAACCACCAAATGGGCTCCACAGGGTTGAGTCCCTCGCACGGACCTATTTTTTTCCCCGTATTATAGTTGCTATGTGTGGACCGATTCTTTGAGCAATTTGACTTGTGGTTTGTCTGTTCCACCAACACCCATGTCTTGGTTAAACCTTGTCACGGTCGCGTTGAGCTAACTTAAGACGATGCTTCTATTCTATTCGCACGCCATTCAACCATCCTTAACAATTTTCTTCAATTCAAAGTTATAATCCTAGTTGATGTTGGTGAGTTCCATGCACCCCGAGATAACACAAAAACAGTTGGTCGCCTAACCATGAAGAGGGGCGACACCAACTACCACCAATTTTGTCAAACAAATTCGATCAAACATGTTTGATATTTATAAGCTGTTGTTTACCAAATCCCCATTCAATCAACCCCTCAAAAGTAACATCCTTTATATAACTTGCACTCTATAACCAACTCTTCAATTAATTCATCAATCTTATCCATGTATTCGTCCATATTTCTTTACCCAGCCCTTGTGCTGGTGCTATTGTTCTTCTCTGGTTCGGACTCGAGACCTGCTCCTTTCGTCGAAGTGAAGTCGCCGTCATGGCAGAAGTTCCAACGTTTCATAGATGCCGGAAGAGGAAGCGAATTCTCCGGCATGTCGAGCCTGAAAAAGTACTTCCACAACTTCGGCTACCTAAACAGCTCCATGACCGCCGCCAACTTCACGGACGTATTCGACGAGCATCTAGAAGCCGCCGTGACGCTCTACCAATCGAAATTCGGTCTACCGGTGACCGGAAAACTCGATTCAACAACCGTAGAGCAACTCTCAACCCCACGATGCGGCGTCAAAGACACCACGATCACGATCAAACCCCACTCATCCTTACTCCACACGACCAAGCACTTCGCCTACTTCTCGGGTCAACCGAGGTGGGACCGGGGGTCGCTAACGTACGCCTTCACCAACCATGTAAACTACCTGGACCAGAACGACGTCCGGGCTGTCTTCCGCCGCGCATTCTCGCGGTGGGAGTCAGTAATTCCGGTAAGCTTCACCGAGGTAAACGACCCATCGACCGCCGACGTCCGCATCGGTTTCCACTCGGGCGATCATGGCGACGGCGAGCCATTCGACGGCGTCTTAGGCGTTCTCGCCCACGCGTTCTCCCCCGACAGCGGACGGTTACATCTCGACTCGGCGGAGACGTGGGCGGTGGACTTCGGGAGGGAGAAGGCGAGCACGGCGGTGGACTTGGAGTCGGTAGCGACGCACGAGATCGGGCATGTGCTGGGACTGGCGCATAGTGGCGTTAAGGAGGCCATCATGTACCCCAGCCTCAGCCCGAGGACTAAGAAGGTGGACCTTAAGGTGGATGACGTGGAAGGTGTCCAGGCTCTGTATGGCTCCAACCCGGATTTTAAGCTGAGCTCCCTGCTCGAGTCCGAGATGTCGCCCGCCGAGTCGGATGGGGGAATCGGGTCACGACGGTTCGGGGCGGTTGCGGTGCTGGCGGGAGTGATCATGCTGATGATCATACTGTGATTAATTATTGGAGTTGAGTTAGTGTGTATATTCCCCCATGCATACGTGGGGTAGAATTGATACACGTAGCACACTTTTGTTGTACAGGACACAGATAGAGAGGGTTTTAGGACAGGAAACACGATTATTGATCCCATTTGTTTGTTCTATATTTTACCTAAATTGATTTTATCCTGTTTTTTTATTTAAATTCAACTTGTTTCTCGTTGGCACAATATTCTCTGTATCGATCGGTACTGTTTTATATCAAAACCTAATCTTGAAGTTTGCACTAATTAAAAGATCCATGTACTTGTTTTGTGCTTGCTTGGCATGTAGTAGTCATGTTTTGAGATTTTTGGTTGCATGCACCTCTAAAAGTGATTTATTGTGTATTTGTCATTGTGTATTTTTTTATTGCTCCCGAAAGTTCAGGAATCAAAGTGATTGCTTGGGTGTGCCTCCCTCAAACATTTTTAACGGTTTTTGTGACACCCTTTTAATTGCATCGTGATGTCGTTATTTGGGAGTTAAATCTGAGAGTATGTTGTTGCCTGTTGGTGTCACATCCTCTCACGTAAGGCCTCGTACTACGTCGTCAACTCCCTCCTCCGTGACGCCGCCTCTCCTCTGTTGGTTTTTTTGCCTTAATCTTATGTTTTGATGATTTAATCAACCGAATCTTAATTAGAGTAGCACACACTATACATTGCATATATATTGTATTGTGCTAACCTCTACAGGTGATCAAGACTCAAAAAAGAAGGAAATGAAGTCAAGACATGTAATTAAAGCTAAATCGAAGACATGTAATCTTGATTTCTTTTGAGTCTTAGGAACAAAGTGTAATTGAGCATACTTGAGCTAAAATCAACTTAATCACACACTAGGTTCCCTATAGAAGTCACACACGAAATTTCACATAATTTGGACTTCAATAGATCACCCAAACTTAGACCGGAAAACACCAAACCTGAACCCTAACTGTCTGCCCACATTCGGTCGACCGATACAGGTCGTTCGGTCGACCGGATGATCAAGTAATCCAGTTTGTGTTTTCCTGTCTAGTTCCGGTCGACCGCACCATCTCTTTCGGTCGACCGTTTAACCTTATTGTTCCGACCGTTATTTTTGTCGTATTTACCCAACGGTCGTATTCGTATTAAAACCATATACACCTCTATATACTTTACCAAACGGTCGAACCATTTGCCCAGTTCGGTCGACCGTTTAACCTTGTCAAAAATCCCTGCTATCGGTCGATACGATTTCGTTCCACCGATCCATTTATCCCTCTACCGAAACGCTTATTCGGTCGACCGGTAACCCTGTTCGGTCGACCGTTTATTTAATTGACTTAAGATTTCGGTCGACCTCTCCATATTTCGGTCGACCGTTTCCTTAAAGAACCTAAGCGTTCGGTCGACCGTTTCACCTTTCGGTCGACCGTTTCTGGACAGATTTGCAGCCCGAATTTTCTGCTTTGTGTATCTTGCACAAAACCCTATCAAATCTTGTCCCAACGGATCTATTCTCTCTAATGCCTATATAAGGAGTTGTAAAACACATTTTAACACAACTCTCCCACTACAAACTTGTCCCAAACATTAGAGAGAATCCCAAACACTCAAAGCTTCAAACCTTACACACTTAGTGATCAATTCCTGAATCCTACTCAAGTGTACTCAAGGTTTAAAGAGTGTTGCTCCACTCAAGTTCTCATTTGTTGTCAAAAGAGTAAAGGCTCCGGTGAAAGCCCGAAGCATCCTTCTCGGATTGTGAGAAGAGGATTCTAAGCTCGGCGAGGGTTGTTCGCGAGTTTGACGGTTGTAAAGGCGTTCTTTCCCGGTCCGGAACGAGGAGTGGTTAGTGAAGTCGTGAGCGGAGCTTGGTGATCCGAGCGGAGCTTGCAAGAGATGACTATGACCCGGGTGGGGTGCCGAACCTCTATAAAAACGCCGAGTCGTTTTGTGGTTTGCATATTCCTACACTTGCTTGTTTTAGTTTTAAATTCCGCTGCATTTCTTTGATTGAATAAACAAGTAGGTAATTAGGTGATTAGCATTAATTGTGGACCCATAAACCCACACGATCCCACATCCTCCACCTTTCTCCGGCAAGACGCTTCCTCGTCCGCATCGTCTGACCATCCACCGACCTTGTCGTCTCCACCTTCGACTCCGATGGATTTGTTTGGATCGCACACGTCGACCTCGTGTCTACCTACGACTAGGCCCTCTCCCACACCTCCACCATTCAGACTCACATCAACCACATATTCTCTCTTCTTCACCCTATATCCCCGAAAATCACCGCCTCCCCCGGACTCCACTTCTACAATGTCTACGAAGACCACCACAATGCTCGATTGACCTCCATCACTATCGGAGACCACCACGTCGGATTCGTCAATTGGACGGATCTAAGAGTCCACAAGGCTCGAGTGACCTCCAGCACCACCGGAGACCACCACACCTCCGACAACGTGGGAGTGGGAGTGTTCGCGGCGATGGAGTGCCCGCACAAGGAGAACTACATCCTTGAGGTGGATAAGGAGACTCAGAAAGTCAGATTGGAGATCGGACGACAAAGTGGGAGCTTGACAATGACGACGACGACCACAAGGTTGGCGTGGTTGGGGAAGAAATAATGACATCACGAGGAAACTAACAGTGTCACGAAAACCGTTAACGGCGTCTGATGAAGATGTACCCAAGCAATTATTTTGATTCTTGTACGTTAGAGAGCAATAAAAAATACACTATGGTAAATGCTTAATAAATCACTTTTGAAGGTGCACCCTAGCAAAAATCCCGGTATGTTTTTCAATGTTTTCAATTATTGGAATGGATTTTGGTAGGAAAGAGAGCGTTTCATTTCCGTGGAGTAGATGAACTTCTGATCGATAATTCCAATTAAGATTGGTAGTCAACGTCAAAGTCAAACTGTGATGGTCCATAGATGAGTTTTTGTCTTAGAAAAAGTAGGACGATAAAGCACACAGAAAAAATTGCTTGTAGACTATACTGCAACATAGTTTGAAGTTTGAACCTACGTAATTTTGAACATAGAATAACATATAAGATTTCGGAGGAGCCTCTGAAAAATTACTTATACTACCGTATCAATTACATTACTAATAGATTCCTTTTATAAACTAATGAGGCAGCGCAGAAAGGAAAGTAATTACATCAAGTAGATTATAATCTACAAGAAAGAGAAGGGAACTCATCCATAAATGAAAGAAATTATATCTTTGATTTCATAACATAAATGACAGATCTTTAATAAGGATTTATACATGACAGTAGATAGATTCTACGAAGAATTGTACTCCTTCCCTTTTGCGTGGTAGACTTTGCTGTCTGGATGGGGCAGCCACGATCCCTTTCACCTTGAAAAGGTGACGTTTGATTTTAATTGGACGGTAGAGATTACCTGATTAAGATGTTTCTTTCGATGGAAAAGTAAGATGACCGTGATATTAGAGCATAATCATCGTTTTCAACTTCAAAAAATCTACTACTATTACGTAAAAACTTTCTCGGTGTGGTTCGGGTCATTAGCTACTAATAATGGGCCTAATAACATTGTCAATGCCCATATAAAGACTTCCTCTTCCGTCCCGGCACTAGAGTTTGATGAGTTTAGCCTTTTGCAGCCCCCAAAACTGTCATGAGCTTTTGAAATTGTTATATTTTTTATGTTTGGAGTTAAACTTTGGGAATATTGGATAACTTTATTTGAACGGGTGAAATTGTGCAAGTTTAGTGTAGGTATGGATGACGGATTTTTAACTGAACCTTCACAAACCAAACTACCATGCAAAGTGAGTAGACGTCTCCAAATAGCAAATTTATATGCATAACATCGAGCTCAATTTCCACTGGTGGAAACTAAACTGAGGGAGTGTCAATGGTATGTTCAGTTTCCGACAATAAATGGGAAAAGATCCATGTGTCAACAATGAATTGTGATTTCTTTGCTTGAATAATATCCCATATGTTGCATTTATCTTCGTTACGCTTCGAGCATTATTGATTGTCTTCTCGGACTAATGAACAATTTTCACACTTCACTTGCCCATCCCAAACCATAAAAGTTAGAACATTGAAGTTTGCTCCCGTTTGGGATTTGGGGAGAGGATTGTAAATGATTTTATCTTCCAAAAAGGTCAAACTTATGACTTTAAAAAGAATAAATTTCGAAAAGAAATAAAATCATTCTAGAAGAAGTGAAATGAAATGAAATGAAATAAGAAGATTGTTTTGAAGGGGGAAATACTAAGATGTTGAAGTTTACAAGTAAGAACTGAAGAAATGATATAGTTAAGGAAGCAAACTGTAATTTACTTTAAAATTATAAAAATCACGTGCGTGTGTCGTGGATCGGCCTTCAAATTCAATGCTTGAAAACCCTAAACCCCCAAAACCAACCAACCAACCAACCAAACCCCACCCGCATCGATGGCGTGCACAACATCGTTCCTCAGATCTGTGGCTCGAGCATCCCTGAGAACACTCCCGAAACCCAAATCCACCCCGAAGTCGATCCCCACCGCGTCTCTCCGCCCTCCCTCCCTCACAAGGTCCGTCCGTCCGTCCGTCGAACCCTCATATATTTGTTTGGTATCGAAACAATTTAATTTAATTTAATTTATAAAGTTGTGATGGGATAAAATATAACAATTTCAGGTTACCGGCGGAGTTGGGTTGCATGTCGGGATCGCTCCTTCCGTTGCACAGCGCTGTGGCGGCGGCGCGGCTGACGTCGTGTTTGAGTACATCGTCCCGTAGCTGTCGGGCTCTCTCTCAGGGTACGCTCTGTCGTACCTCCCCAAGCCTCTAGTATCTCTTTTTCATCTCTTCTTATATGTGAGTTCGTTTTTTTCCTTCCTTTTTATTGTTTCTCATCTTTGTCGATTCTTCGTCTCTCTTTTTTATTGTTTAAAATTTGAAGTGATTTTGATGCAATTCAAGGCATCGTGTTGTGAATTTGTGATCATTGAATTTGAGGGTTCTTTTGCTCTAGTTTGATTGGTTTTTAGGATCAGATGCGATATAAGTAGGGAAATTAGAATTCCACAACAGTGCATTGAGGCTTAATTTGTTCCGCAATAAAATGGAATGGAAGTTTGGGCTTTCCTTTTGATTCCTCACCAAGCCTCTATATTTCTATTTCTTCTCTTCTTAGTGGGCATTTTTTGTTCTTATGACCCCTGTTGCGAATTGATGTATTTTTTGTTTGAACGTTGCTCTTAGTAATTAGAGTTCTCTGACATGCTTCAAATGTGACATGCTGATGGTGCGACTTGAGGTTATCAAGTTGTAATTATCGCATTCGTAGGGGTTTTCTCCGTAGTTGGATTGGCCTAAGGACTGGATAGTGAATTTGATATACACGGCCAGTGAATTTCCAGAACAGCTCATTCGGGCTCATTTTGATTGCAAACACCGTACGTTTGACTGAAAAGTTGGTCCCTTTTGTAGCTTTGAAATGTTGTAATTTTCTGTTAACCTGCTTCTATACTTGATATGTTCAATTCTGTGCTTCTTGATCAAGGTATATGCTTGTCATTCTTGGTAGATAAAAAAAAAGTAATATATTCTAGAAGAGTTTGTTTCTGTGAGTAGGACCTTCTGGAATAAGCTGTATCTACTGGTTGATATGGCTTTCCTATATCCTCCATCCTTGTTCTCTCTTTTCGTGAAACCTTCATAATTTAGAACCAACACGAGGTGTTTGATTCCTGCAGGCACATGAAGTGTTCTGTACTTGAAACGATAGACATGGATTTTACAGATCTGCCTGTTGGGATCCAGTCCTACAAGTATGGCCACTTATCATCATTAGTTGTACCTTAATTTGATTGCACTTAGGCTAATAGATTGATCAGAATTGGCAATGTAGTTTTCTTGCAAATGTGTTGTGGGATGAATAATTTTCTATAATTGGTAGGTGTATGGGATTTGTGCTTGACGCAAATATTGCTTTTATTAAATAAGAAACTCTCTACAACTTATTGCATTCTCTTCAACGATTGTTGCACTAAAAGTCCGTATTATCAGTATAAAAATCAGAGACGGACCTGTCAATAAACGAACTAAACAAATTGGCATCCTAAATAGTTGTTTTTTAGCAGTCTAAAGATAAAGAGTATGCATGCAGAGTCACGTTACACAAGTTCTTCCATTTGAAAGATTTGTTTGACATGTCCTATTTAAACCTATTATAAATCAAAAGAACCATGCAGGTCATACTTAGAAATTCACCAACTCATTCTTGGTGCTGAAAACATTTTATGAATTAATTTATGACCATTGTCAAGTTACTCCGTCTTGTAGAACACTTAAGGTCAAGTGTTTGATTCATTAATTAACTTGGATTTTGTTTTAATATGAAACTTGAAACTTGAAGTGTCTGTTATATGCATTTACTTTAAAAAGGAGTTTGCTGAACGATGGATGTTATATGTGTGGTTGATGAAGTACTTCCTTTTCTACTTTGTGTTATTTGTCGTTCAGTTTCCATTCTACGAGCACTCGTGTGTGATAAGCCCCCTACTTGTTGTGTTTTTTCGGCTTCCAAATGTTGAAGACATGGACTACTTACCTCAGAGACTTTCAGTATAAAAAATCATTAGTTAATGTTATATAACATTCAAACTTTTCTTCCATGTACTTGAGTTTTAGATGAAAAGAATCCTTAGACAACCCTCACTGTCTATGTATGAATGTTCATTTTTTGCTTTAAAACGATTAATATGTAATTTCAATTCTCATTTTCCCAGATGGAATTGATGGTACGTGATGTCCTATCAGTTGGCTGTTGATGAAGGTCCAGTCTTCGCTTGTGGTGTTTTATACTATGACAACACCGGTCTCACATTTTAATGATGTGTTAACCTTGTGAATTGGCTTAGTTGCTTTTTTTGTGTTTTTGCCTACCATCCAAGAAATGAGTTGGGTAGGAAATAACTGTTAATTCCTCATGTCTTTGAAAATTTCTTTGGTAAATATACTTTGTAATTGTAGTGTGAAGCCCACACGATTGATCAATGCAACCATGTGTTATGCTCTACATTGAGCGCAGCTATTATACTTGCCCTTGTGGTTCGATAAGACATTGAAGAGTGCACAAATTATAATGTTTCATCACTTTAAAACTTGTTTTTGGAGCTGGTGGCGTTGTTTCTAGTTTGGAGATTTATATATATGGATTAATAACCTTACTCTTTGTTTTCAACAGAAATTGGCTTATCTGTGCCAAGGTGATGCAATCAGATTCTGAGTTTTGAAGCTGGAGTCTTTTCGTTCGAGTTTGGCATGAAAGGTTTTGTACTTTAAAGCATTGCTCGAGTGCCTTTTGTTAAACGATAACTTATAGTTCCTTTGGACCTTGAAATGGTAATATCATTCTTCTGTTTAATAAGAGTTTAACCAAAGTTTGAGGATTACTTTTTTGTATGTCCAAAGGCTTCACTTGTTTCATCTATTAATGATTCGGTGATTTTTTCCTCCAATTTTGAGACTTTCGTGATAGGAATTGCGGTTCATTCCAATCCCATTTTTTTATTTTTTTTATAAGATTTGGCAACGAGGTAGTCTATAAAATACTTGATTTAATTGGTGTACTATGGAAATTGATCTAACCAAATCACTCATTCATTTGTCTTACTGGGTTTGATACGATTGTGGTTCAATTTGTGATTTAAAAAAATCTTCAACCCAAATTAAACCGTACACCACTGCTACCGTAATTCACATGTAGAAAGGAATGGAGAGTTGACAACCAAGAAATTGGGGAAGATTTATTTGAGAAGCTGTCTTGATTGAGTAGGAGTCAGAGTGGTTTTTCGTTTGAGTGTTTAGAGTCTTTGTTTTGACGTTTGTAATGCTGTATTGGAGAGCATAAGCGTAAGGATGGGTTGTAGGATGCAGAAATTTAATGGACATCGACAGATGCAGTAAGCAATTCCCCGCTGTCACGGAAGCATCGTGAAGGTTTCTAGGTGGGATTTATTTAATCTCTTTGTCTCGTTGTTGTTTTTTTGGATATAAGATTACTTCCTGTTATATCTTCTCCGAAATGCATAGAATCATGCGTTTTATTTATTAGTGCTTAGGTGTGAAACTTCTTGAAATATACTTACAAGGTCTTACCTGAGTTTATGTTTGTTCTTCCTGGAACCATATTTGCATTTCTCTTAAGCTGAAGTCGTTCACTTATCTTCAGTCGGAAGTTGTATGAACTAAGATCCGCCTGCCCCCATGACTACCATTCCTAGTCTAAACATAAGAAACGAAAGTAAAAAAGAAAAAGAAAAAAACTCATTAATGAAATCAGTTAACATTTGTTTTCCTTACCGACGCACGGCGAAAGACAGAAATAGACCAGGTAAGCCCTTCATTGCGTTAGACAGTATTCTTTTTTAAGTGGGCCTACCTTTAGGTACAACCATAACAACTTCGATACTCTTCTGCTCCTGTAGTTGCGATCTTGCTTAGCTCCTCACAAACTCCCACTTCTGACCGAATTCGAGGAATCATCGTATCACAATTGCCCGTGAAACAGAACTCATTTCTACGTGGAGAACAAGGAGGAACGAACATACATGGAACAATTGGAGAGCTCAAGAAAAGAATAACATGTATGTCTTTTTAAAAATCAATTTTTGGGTTAAAGCAATCTCCTTCGCAACGACAACAGATTAGTGTCGTAGGTGAAACCATATTCTGTTGTAGTGTCCCTTTATAGTTGGTCATGGATCTTTTCGCTCAAAGTATGATTTGTGTCTATTTGAAGAGACTTGTGGATAGTTCCTTTATTTTCTTGTTCCTACATGTCGGTGACATGTTAATCATAGTCAAGGACAAGCCTGAAATGCAGGTCACATGTGCACCAATTGACCTGGATCCAAGTTTAGGTCGATCATCACAAAACAAATAATTTAATAGAGTCTTGCTCCGATGATCAAAGGATTACTCTTTTAATTATCTTGGTTTAGTGACATGGGTTACCAATTGCGGATAAATGTATATAAACTAACATGTTGTGATATGGGTTCACGCACACTCTTGGTTTAGTGACATGGGTTACCAATTACGCACACTTTTGCATTTAAATAGAAAATCATAGTTTCGCTCCTTTTTCTTGATATAAATGTATATAAACTTTTCATGTATACTAATTATCCATCATTGGTCCTTAGAACGCAACTACTCGTGTTGTGATACCTGAAGTTTGCTTCTACCTAAGGAAATCTAAGGATTTGTTCGGAAACGCTACTTGGACCTGATAGATTCGATCTGATTCTAATGGGACAAATTGGTTTTTGGACGTGAAAGAAGATATTAATTTATGTGAGACCTATGATAGAATTCAGAAGTTTTTACCATTAGTTCCGAGATCATGCAAACCCAATACAAATTTGGGTTGAGGGAGTATATTACCCTGGGAGTTGGACACACAACCTTTCTTTTGTAACCAGAGGGAACTCCTCACCACGCCGCCGCTTTGCAACCCTGAATGGAGACTGAAACCTCAGAGTGCCACAGAATTTTGAGTTAGGATCCGTTGTTGCGTATATGTATTAAATTTTGCTAGTATTACTTTCAGCATGTAATACATATTTGTGTGTATAAGATAATTACTTTTAAAGTATGAATGAATGCAAAATATGAAATGTTTTATTTGACATAGAAAACAGGAACACACAAATTTGAAGAAAAATCTGGTGCATAAGATCCGACATGTTTTGAAGTTTTAGGAAAAACAAGTTATTTGGTTGTCAAACTTGTCATGCTTTGCATACCAGAGTTTCTGGGAGAAACTATCTTAACCGACGTGGTGCACAGTAGCACCCTTAAAGATCTCCACGAAATAATGCTTTACGTACAATAATGCACTCGTACCCAGCATACTTGCATTTCACGAATCAAGCTTAAAAATATTGTTGTTGCATATCTCGGGACAAGTGTTCGTTTGTCAACGGGCGGCTGACAGTGTATTCCATTGGGGAACATCACTATACTTCGTCGTCTCCCAAACTCAAACTTAACACTGCAATTACAGGTATCCCACCTTTGGTCAATCCTTAGACTTCACTTGGACGGCCAGGATTGCTCCCGATCGTACGGTGAAAACACGTGGATGGTTGGGTACAGTTTTGACCGTAGAATAGTGTGGAAGTCAGCACATGTGGGGGTTACTTGGTAAAGAAAGATACTACACTTGATTAACGATTTAAACCTGTGATTGCTGATTAGGTCACAGGGATTTGTTGGGTGTGATTATGTAATTGCGAATTCACGTTACGAGCCAGGCTGTTTAAGTTTAACTGGTGCATGCTTTTGCATGTGTGGTGTCTATTTCGAGGTGTGTCCATGTGGTTGTGGGTGGTTCTTTTGTGATTATACGAGCTTTTATATTCTGCTTTGGTTCATGTGATTAGTTAGGAAATGCAGTAAGTTGCAGTGGTTTCCATCTTTTGAGGATGTATATATTAGATTTTTTATGGTGGTAGAATGATTTAAGCAATGGATATATAGTTTGGTTCTTGGGGAGCGTACACTTGTTGGAGACCAATATGGGGGGAAAAGCGAGTGTATACACAAGGACACAGTAAAAACAAGCTATGAGCTGGTTTTACTTTGCCGTAATAGCTAGACCTATTCCTTTGGAAAGTAGATTAAATTGGGAGTAAAGGCACTGTAGATGATAAGGAAGAGATGAACGACTAAAATGATTTGCCATTTTGCCTCCATTTCATAAATTTAATCTACCATGTATACATTGTGGTCACATGAGTAACATTATGACAATTAATTATCTTCAATGTGAAAAGGTTCCAGGAATGTCAAGGTCCACATGCACTTACATTCAAGCTTTTGTTTATTTTAAGGGAATTAAATATATAGGATTTTTGCTTGAGTGCATTTCAAAAAGATATTAGATATTTGTACATGTGAAGTTAGAATTTAACGTGATACACTGGCCAATCAATAAAATTATCTTGGTGTAGAGGCTAACATGTGAATCCCACTTCCTTAATTAAATATGTGAAATTTTATGACAAAATAATGCAAATTTGCGTCCAAATCCAAACAAAAACATTAAATTTGATTCACATCATTACACTTTTTAAACTTGTTGATTGCTGAATTACAATAAAATAATTGAATTGCACTTTCACATTTGAAGCCAATCTTGTTTTCTAATGTTTTGTTTTTATTGAATTTATATCTTGATATCGATTGTAGTGTTTGATTATTGATCAAATTTGTTTTCAGTTTTATTAATGATATAAGCAATAAACCCATGTCTTAATTCCTAACCCAAAGGTTGCATTCTTCTCCTCCACCTCCAACTAGGGTTCGTCCCCGTTCGATCGATTGTTGGATCGATGTAATGGATTAGTGTGCTCGGCTAATGAAGTAATGATGAATGCATGTGAGATTCGACGCAAATTGATACCTCTAATTTACAGAGAATATCTGTAATTTAGAGATGAACACCACGACTTTTATAAAGTTGATAATGTTGCCTTGTTGCTGCAATCACCAAATAGACTATTAATCAATACGAATGGATTATTAAATTCACTTAGAAATTCAATTGCAAAAAATGGAATATTATTTAATCCTAAAGGGAGTTTAGAACTTTAGATTGTAGGGTAATTTTATTCTAATTCAACAAGTTAAAAAAGTTTAAGGACGTAAATTGAATTTAATATTTTTGTTTGAGTTTGGATGCAAATTAAGTATTAATTTATTATAGAATTAATAGATTTCTTAAAGAAAATGGGAACCACATATTAACATGTGCACCAATCGCAAGCATAGCACATCAAATTCTTACTTCTTACGTACAAATATCCAATATCATTGTTTTAAAAGTGCGCCCAATTGACGAGGACAAACCATTAATAAGGAATATCAAGATCTATTAACAGTGACAGCTAGCTCCGATTTCGTCATTCAAACTTCTAAAATTGTATTGTATTTTGAGATTGATGTGAATTATGTTATCAGACAAAAATGTCGATTGATAATGCTATAATGTCAATTGATAATGCTATAATTTAGAAGTCAATTGACGATGGGTTATGGAAAATCGAATACTAAATTAACTAATATATAATCAATATTTGCATATTGCATGCTTATTAGCTTTTCAGGCTAGGCTGTTAGGAAGTCCACCCTCGACGCAGGGAGTTTCTTCAACTCTCAAGT
Source organism: Triglochin maritima (assembly GCA_963682175.1). Classification (NCBI taxonomy): domain Eukaryota; kingdom Viridiplantae; phylum Streptophyta; class Magnoliopsida; order Alismatales; family Juncaginaceae; genus Triglochin; species Triglochin maritima. The sequence continues at coordinate 7,566,340 of OY821775.1, forward strand.
CTCAACCCTAGGTAATAAATGTAGACACCAATGTGATCAAGTGTGTGTGTATATATATATATATATATATATATATATATATATATATATATATATATATATATATATATATTCAATTTTAAAAGGTCTGTTTGGGACCCCAATCCCTTTCGATCTCATTAGGATTTTTGTATCTCATTAATTAGAATATCACTATTTCAATACTCCCCATAGATGACCACTCTCAAAACCCATAAAATTGTGCGTCCAATGCAATGTGTCCCAAGAGAGGTATATACGACTTTGTGCAACAAATAACACCAACGAAATAATGCTACAAAGAACTGAGAAGTAATAATGTGCATGATTGGTGGTCATTGTTATGTATGAATGGAATAGAGACGAAATAAATCAAGAAAATACTTATTGATATTTCCACGAATTAAGTAGTGAAGCAACCCATACCCATGCATAGATATATTAATTTGTAACCACCACCAGGTCCACCACCATATACTACTACGGCTACAAGACCAGACCGGGTTCGGCCTTTATGTACAGTGACCAGCCGACACCCGGCCTGACACGGCCACGTGAATGCTGAACCGGTGGTAGTAATTGTGCCCTCCAAAAGTTATTCTTATCTTCCGTTCCAACCAAAGGTCGATGAAACAAACAAGGAGAGAGAGAGAGAGACCCACATGTGTGTGGGTGCTAATCAATATGGAAATCCAACTGGTGTTGTCGCAAATTTCAAGTGCTGCACTGCAGGTATATGACTTAGAACTAGAAGGCGATTAATTTCACACTTAATTTGATTGTTGGAAATTCATGGGTTTTGAAGATGATTGAAAAATAGTTTAACTGATTATCTTGAGGTTTATCGATCAAATATCGCAGGTGTAGTCACAGTAACCGCGAATAACTAACGCTTATTCTCTTCTTTCTTCTGGAGCTTACGTGTACTCATATTCGTTGTGTATTAATAAAAAAGTTAACAAATTCTAAAATTTGAGAAAGGAGATTCGTTTTCTAATTCGTTTTTCATGTTTCGGTTGGTTCAGTTTTTTATTTATTTTAGAGACATTTTTCAGTTGGTTTATTATGATGAGAAATACATGTCGGACCACTTATCATATTTTGTTGTGTGTCATTGATATCACAAATCACACCAAAGTAGATAGGATAGTAAAATAGGCGTACATTATAACTCCACCAACTATTTCCCCGTTGATATCTAGAATATGAATTATGAAGATTTCTGGTCCTGAAAGGTTTCGGAGAAAAAACATTTGAATGTAATCTTAAATCTTTGTGTGAAACCCTTTGACTTTGAGGATGACTATGGGACCTAAGGACCAATTATCCTTATTAGCTGCCTAAGTAATCTACAAATTAAGTGGGCATTTCTCAAGACAATACTCAATAGTTGACTTACTACTTAGGTTTCAATTTTCTATTTGTTTCGGAAAACTTTATTGTTGGTCAATACAGCCTTAATTTGTTGTCTTTGAGCTGAAGCTGTTTTGAAGCCATTCAAGCCAATTTTCTTGTTACATAGTCAAACTGAAATATTAATTAGTTGATTGACAACAGTAGTTAACACTTTGAGATTGATCATCAATATAATTTGACTTCAAATGCATTACATACAACAAAATATATAATATTACAAACCTTGAAACCTTATCATATTTCATCAGCACTTCAGACTAGCTAAGGTTATGTTTATTTGGGATTCTCAGACATAACACTCTTTACGCATCATTACAAAAAAGTTAGTGATTCCTCCTAGCTACCATTAACATCTAATTTATTTACGACATTCTTAACACTTATTTACCTAGTGTTGGTTTTCAAATGACCAATTACACATTCCTTCGAAATTTAAGACGACCATCAGAATAAGATAGTTTTCACATTTCCCACTCCAATGTATGATTTCTTAATTAAGAACGCACTTCTGAAAGAGTGAAGAAGTAATCGATAACCAGTCACCGCGCCAGGAGAAAACCAGACGATATCATCGAGCTAGGGTCCTATAGAACGAACCAAATGTTATATGATCTTACACTAGCAATTTTCACAGGAACATTATTGTATGTTTCTACCGTAATTAAGAACAAAAGACGACCACTCGCAAGTTGTTCACTTGCCAGTCTAGTGTTGGTTGCCATGCAAATTGTAATCCCAACACACCCCTTCCCAACATGATTGCAACTCGATCCTCCCAACCGTACGCTGCGACCCATGCATGCACGCTTCCTTCCGAAGTCTCAATGCCAAATATGAAAAAACAAACACAAAATCTCCCTACCAATCCCACTTCTCAAACAAACTTATACTATTATCTTCAAAAAAAATCTCATACCAAGTGTTACCCTTTCAATCGTGTGTCATGTTCATGTACTATCGTATCAAACATTTATGTACGTAGTTGTGTCAAAATTTCATATTATCGTGTTAAACACAATTTGAAGAATATTCATCATGTTTAGATTGAAATAATTAATTGACATGTTAAATTAATATTTTTCTTTCTAAATGATATTTTAATTTATAATTATTAAGTAAAAATAATTGATCATATAACAAAAAATATTAAGCATGCAATTTCGTGTATCAATTAATTTTATGTGTGTATCTTCATAAATCATCATGATAATAAATACTCAACTACCTAAAAAAAGGGAACTACTAAACGTCGCCCCAAAACTACTTAAATCGCCCCTTGAAATTACCAAATTGCCTTAACAATATATTTAATACTCATATCGTCCCGTGTCTATAAATTAGGCCTACGGTCTTGTATATTCATAATTTATCAGTAAAAACACCACGAAAATGTCTGGCGAGAGTGATGCATCCGGTGAGGTAAGCCTGGCGCGGGGCAAATTTTAAATACATCCGTGGATGACGCGGTGCTGAATCATCCTCTAAAGAACGGAAGACGTGTAATGGTATCGACTTGTCTTTCCCTCCACTGTGACCCGATGACTATTAATTGAAATTTTAAATACAAATTTGTTAAACTAAATTATCACAATTGTTAAACTAAATCAAAATTTGTTAAACTAAATTAAAACAATTGTTAAACTAAATCAAAAATTGTTAAAACTAAATATCACATATGTTAAACTTAATAAGAATTTGTTAAATTAAATTTTCAGATTTATCACAATTTATTAAAGTAATTATCAGATTTATCAAGAACCCGGAGGTCCCTAATATCTCAGGGAGACTAGATGGGCAACAACGTTCAGACTGAAACGGTCTTAAACATCGAGGACCACTAATATATAGGAAATCAAGAACTCGTAGGTTCCTAAAATCTCAGGGAGACTAGATGGGCAACGACATTCAGGTCATAACGGTCTTAAACGGTTTCCTCTCCTTAATACGTCCGAAAATCCTAGGGACCAATGTCTAATTGATTTTATTAAGGCTCTTTAATTAAGTGATTTCTGTGCCAAGGAAAGGGTGATGAAATCCCCCACCTCATCTCCTATAGGTGACTGCCCCCTAAGTGTTTTTTATACCTTAATCTTGTTAGGATCTATGGCCCTCTAATCGATAGAAAAATGCGGAATTAAAAAATACTAATCGAAGGATTAAGGAAGAGACAATTGCAAACCACAAATTCGTCGACACCGGAGTTTAGAGAGGTTCGGCACCCACACCCGGGTCCTAGTCCTCGTCGCAAGCCTCGCTCGATCCCCCGAGCCTCGCTTACGGTTCCACTAACCGATCTCCGTTCCGAGCCGAGACCAACGCCGTTTACAACACCGAGCCTCGTGAACAACCTCGTCTCGCTCGTGTCTCCTCTCACAACCCGAGAGGGAGCTTCCTCGAAGCTTTACAACTTGGTGATTCTTGAATAAGGAATTGGAATCACAATCTAACTAACACTCTATACTTGAGCACACTTGGATATGATATGGAATTGGATATGCAAGTGGTGAAGTTTAGGCTTGAGTGTTGTGGATTGAGAGCTTGAAGATGGAGAGGATTTGACTTTGAGTATTAGATAGATAGGAAGTGTTCAAGATCTCCAAAGCAACCAAATGAGGTCCTATTTATAAGCCTTCAAGCTCATCTAGCCGTTTGGGAGTTGGTGGGGAATGGACCAATGAGAAAGCAAGATGTGACTTAAGCTCGGCCAGAAATTGAGACAAATTCGGTCGACCGTTATCCACACGGTAGTCCGAAACATTGGTCTGAACAAAGAACTCGATTGACCGATTATGTATCAGATCACCGTTCACCAACCTCCAGTAGCTTTTATCTATTTAGCCCTAATTAAATTCGGTTCACCGAAGTCCATTCGGTTCACCGTTCCAAGGTGGACAGTAGAATTGATTGGGCTCTGATCTACTCAAGTTCGGTTGACCGTGTATACTTCAGTATACCGAAGTAGCGCGGGAATTGCGCTGACAAAGCGTGGGAGATTGGTTTACCAATAACGGTCAACTTAAATAGTTGTTGGTCTCCTAAAGCAATATGATTCGGTTGACCGAATGAAGTTCGGTGTACCGAATATGGATAAGTCAATTTGGCTTTAGGTCAAGATTTAAATACGACCGTTGGAGCAAAGTCCAAAACCGGTCCAGGCTAATTCGGTCTACCGAAGGCGGTTCGGTATACCGAGGTGGTTATTCCAGGGAACACCTAAAGGATTCTACACGGTTGACCGCAAGGTGTTCGGTGGACCGAACTCTACAAGATTCGGTTTACCGAGAAGGGGTCGGTTAACCGTGGGGATACAGGACAGAATCCTAATGTGCTCAAGTTTACATTAATCCTTAGGACTCAAATTATACTACATTACATATTGCTCCAAAGCTTGATTACATGTCTTGAGTCTTTATCTTCTTGTCCTCAAGCTCCTTAGCTTGATTCTTCATCAACCTATTAAGAATATCGCAAGTACACAAATATATATGCAATGCATGTATTCATGTTTGCTTACTTTGATTGTCTAGGTTGATTGATTAAATATAGATTAAGATTAGATTACTTAATCATCAAAACTAAATAAAGATTAATGCTAAAAAACCAACAATCTCCCCCTTTTTGATGATGGCAAATCTATATCTTAATATTTTGAGTTCAATTGTATTTCTCCCCTTTCTATATGTTTTGTTTCTTAACATATATGTAATCTATGCATTTACAAGATTTCTCCCCCTAACAACATGCATAGTTTATTTAAAATTGAAGCTCATCTTAATTCTTCTCCCCCTTTGACATCAATCAAAAAGCAAACATTAAGCATTTGATGCAAAGGTAAGAGATATCTAACTCTCCCCCTTAATTATATGATTTTGTACTTTAAGGCTCCCCCTATCAATTAGGCTAAATAGCAACAATGAGTATTAACCATTAAGTGCATTTCTATTCTCCCTCTTAGCCTATTTAACATCCATTTTACAAGTTTACATTTATGATTATGGATGTGGTATATGATATGCAATGAATAGGGTATAAGATATGCAATGAATTATATCATAAGATATGTCTATTAAGCTCTAAAATTTAGATAGAATCAATCAAAATTAAATAAAGATTAATGCTAAAAAGCCAACAGATATCCCTGTCTACGTGGATGACGCGGTGCTGAATCATCCTCTAAAGAACGGAAGACGTGTAATGGTATCGACTTGTCTTTCCCTCCACTGTGACCCGATGACTATTAATTGAAATTTTAAATACAAATTTGTTAAACTAAATTATCACAATTGTTAAACTAAATCAAAATTTGTTAAACTAAATTAAAACAATTGTTAAACTAAATCAAAAATTGTTAAAACTAAATATCACATATGTTAAACTTAATAAGAATTTGTTAAATTAAATTTTCAGATTTATCACAATTTATTAAAGCAATTATCAGATTTAATAAATAAATAAAAAAATTTGTGGAGGCGTCTGCGAGAGACGCCTCCCGCATGGTGGAGGCGTCTGTCGGAGACGCCTCCTCCTTAGGGGAGACGTCTTCCGAAGACGTCTCCTCCATCGGGGAGACGTCTTCCGCAGACGTCTCCCGTTAATGGTCGGCTTCCTCGGACGCCCGCCCCGTGCGGGGGGCGTCTCCCTCGGACGCCGACCACTTTTTTTAAATTTTTTTTTGGAAAACAAATAAATAACGTAAGGTTACCGTATACGGGTACACCGGGGGAACTGCTGGCTGCTTGTCTGGCCTCCGAGACATTCGTAATCTTCTGTAGTAGGTATCGGAAGAGAAAGTTTTGAGAAAAGAGTGAAATTGTGAGATATATAAGCAAAAATAGGAGGAATGTCAATTTGGTAATTTGAAGGGACGATTTAAGTAATTTTGGGACGATGTTTAGCAATTCAGAAAAAAAAATTGTGTAAATTTTATCTAAATCAGGTCACCCATCCGGTCGTGTTAGAAATTAACGGACTTCAAAGTTTAATTTGACAACAAACTTCAAACAAAAAAATTGATTCGACAACAGTTTAACGATGTTAGTAAGATAGCAAACGTAATTCAAACCCACAGTTAAAGTTTCAGACTCTCTGCTGTTGATACCGTTGACATATGAAATGATCAGTAACTTAACTTACTCCAACACCAAGCCTGCACTGGAATTTACTCGGGATTGTGTCTTCTGCTTGTTTAGTAGTTGGAGGAAGTGCATTTCTGGTCCCACATAGCAGGTGGGTAATAATTGTCATTATTACTGTAATTTTTTAAATTTGCCAATACGGTCCATGTTAATTTACTTTCACTTTTTTTGTTTTGATGTACAAAGCTTTGTGCCACTAGCCAACTACAAGTATGGTTGTTCGCTTGTTTGGCATGGTTAATTACCGAAATTAAGGATTCTTTATATAAAAAACAAATTGAGGATCGAGATACTAAACTTATTTGCCAAGTAAGTCATGCAGTTGCTCAGTCCTGTAGTTTCTAAGTCATGAAGTGGCGCTTGAGCTATAACAAATTGAAAATGAATTATAAATGCCCATGCACTTATTTCCTTCGAAATGCTAGAGTCATATAAAAAACCCGTAGTTGTGGAAGAGAGGTAGTCTAATCCTCAAGTAAGTATCATTTGTTCAATACAAAAACCCATATGTGCAGTAAAAACAAAACTTAAACTACCGCAGGATATTTGACCGGTAATTTAATTTTCTAGCCTTTAAATTTCCTTAATAACTGTTAACGAATAGTCTCATACTGGAGAATAGTCATTGTTATTTCAAATATTTGTTAATAGTAGTATAGTTTTCAAATGATATCTTAGTAGAATTTCATTTGTTACGCCACAATTATCATGTGCATTGTGCAACATCCACGATATGCGTATCTTAGTTGTAAATTATTCAGCATTTGGATTAAGTTTTTGGTACTAGCTTTCATATATACCAAAAGTAATATACGGATGGAGCATACATCCTAGAATTGTACATATCAATAACATTACAAAATGGTTTTTTTCTAGATGGTAGGAGAACAATTGAGAAATGAAGCAATGTACATCTTTGGGTGATTTATGCGTTACACCTTAAATTTAAACATGCAAATTGAAGCAACCAACTACATAACTAAACTAACTTAGGCCTAATTTGAGTCCAACTCTCAAAGGTCAGCTTCTAATCAGAAGTCAGTTTCTGAGAATGTGGATTCAGGAGCACATTCTTATTTAGGATTGAGAGTTGTTTAGATAGTCATATGACTTCTAATAGTTGGTGATGTTTTGTCAAAGTAAATTTCTAAATTATCCTCAGAGTTTGATTAAATAAAAATTTATTTTTAAGTCATTTTAAATGTTTTTTCTTCTGAAAATCTGTTTTTCATTTCGTTATATATTTTTCAAATATTTTCAATTCCTTTAAACTAATGATTGAATTCCAAATGATGTAGGAGTAAATTAGTCTAGACAAAATCAGAAATAAACAGGAACTCAGAAGCTTCTCCACCCCCAATTTCTCCGTGGAAATGTTGAGTTGTTTTGCATGCACCCAGATTCTTGGAATCAACTTTTTGTTTGGACATTCAAATTCACTCTAGGAGTGTCGGCTAGGATTGGGGAGCTGAATGAAACGGAATCTTAGACTATTTCAAATTCTCTTTTAGATAGCAATCATATTTCGCTCTCGGCATTATTATTAATAATGTACTCCATGGTTTTCCGAATCGAGTGTTTAGGTTGAGTTAAGGCCCACGTAGAATTAAAAATTAAGATAAATTGTTATTAGTACTAATGAACACCTACGAGTACCACTAGGAGGTCGCAGATACCTGGTCCGCACGTATTCTTACCTCTTTCCGAACACGAGCAGGCACGTGTTCCCACTGTTAATTTGTTGCTCCATAATTAATAAAACTTTTTTATAAAAAATAATTAACAAAACCTTAATTAATTAATTAGGAATCCCTAATTGTTCGTGGTGAATGCCTCGGGATCCGTGCGGAATAATGTAGTGTGTTCCCTATCCATGTGACCATCGTCACGTGATTCGATGCCCTCCACACGTTGCAATCACCACCACCACCTCTTACCCACCGACGCCCAATCGCATCATCGCCGTTCATTTATAAATGGACGGCTGACATTGGTATGATAGGTGCGGTAAAAGGGGTAGGTTTCAGTGTGGTCCTGTGGCCGTACATGGAAGGGTGACGACGGCAAGTGGCGCGCAGCTGGCAGCTGCCAGCTTTGTCAATTGTACACGTCAGATAGTCGAATTTTCCTCGTCGTGATTCCTTCCAGTGCTGTTTTGGTTCGATAGGTGTATATATGAATGTGGATGTTGCCAATTAAGCACATGTCATGCAAATATCTATTACTGATACATGGGGTGTTTCGAATTGTGGTGGACAACTTTACTTTTTACTTCTTACTTTCTTTTCTTTTTCCTTCCAAAAAGAGGAAAAGAAAGTTCTCAAGTTTTAACATTAAGATCATCGGTAACTATGATCCAGACGAACTTATCATTAACATTATCTATTTTCCAAATCAATTTTCTCTCACTTCCACATCACATTTCTCTCTCCTTAATTTGTTTTTTCCTATTTCATACACTATTCACATCTTAACCACAACCCACCACAATCCACTACAACATATTTTTCACGTCCACGTCATTTCAGGATCCATTTTAGAAAAAAATTAATTTTTTTTAAAAAAATACTAAAAAATCAAAACAATCATAAAACGTATTTTCAAAAAAAATCAAACAAAAATTAAAAAAAAATCAAAACAAAAAAAACATTTTTTTAATAATCAGATAATAGCCCATGACCTGGTTATCTTCCCCGTCAAGGAGGAGACGACATGATGCCCCAGGTCTCTTCGGTCGTGGGGGGCACTGTAACGTACCAGAAAACAGCGGAAAATTTAAACAATAATAAAGACCGTCAACGGTCAACACTGGGCACGTCACGGGAAACAAACCATCATATATAATATAAATATGATCCACGTGGAAGTCAAATATACAAACTGACTGTGATTACGACAAAAGCTATACAATATGTAATCACCTCAAAAGGAAGAGACTGACAACTACAGGATCTGATCTCGGGGGCACCGTCCTCGGTCACCACCTGACTCTAAACCTGCTCGCTACCTGAAATGCAAACAACAAACATGCCTGAGTTCCCTGCAGGAACCCCGTATACCAAACCTCCTAAAAATATAAAAAGGAATTAAAGACAATGCAATGCTATGCACATGATCATCCGCCTCGGGCCCACAATAATGCCCTCACCGCCTCCGCGGCACTGAACCACTCCTGCCACTAGGGTCAAGTCAGTCCACCGCTGCCTCACAAGGGTCAGTCGACACCACTGCTCCCCAAAAGTGCAGGAAGGAACCCCCGGTACACGCCGCACCCAAGGAGCGAGTCAGCCCGCCGAATACACAACTCGGGTCAGACGACAGCCACTGCTCCCCCAAGAGTCGCCTAGCGCGCACCCTGCCGGAACATCCTCGGCCTACCGCTAAACCCTCGCAAACTGCCCAAGGTTTACGGTACACATCCCTCACACCCCGCTCGGTAAGAGAGGAAAAAGTAGTACAATAATACGCCTTCGTCGAAGGTGAAATCCGTAGCTCTCAAAGCCGGTAATCAACCGTCGCCTCGGAGCCGGTAGTCGACCTGACATCGACGACTCGCGTGTGGATAAATCCACCAACCTGCGGCAGATCGGTCGACCGCTACAAGCACTCCGGTCGACCGGTCCCCCACACAGTACACAGTACTGTACAAACAAATCTACCGGTCGAACCACGCCAACCGAAATACCGACCAATCGGTCGAACAAAAGTCATCTAGCGGTCGACCGTTTGGATGGTCTACGCTATACAATTTTATATAATATATATATCCGACCGGTCGAACCAAGGGGTCGTTCAACCGATAATAGGACTTTCCGCATTTTGCCTAAGTGATATTCGGTCGACCGGAACTGCTATACAGTTCGACCGAATTAACACAGGCACTCTACCGCTTAAATAAAATGCTCAGTCGGTCGACCGAAAGTTAAAGAGCGGTCGACCGTTTTGATGGTCAAAACTCCCAACCGACTAAGCATCAAATGGATCGGTCGAACAAGGTTAAGGACGTTCGACCGTTTAATAAGTCAAAATCCCCAACCGACCCATTCTCATTGTTATTCGGTCGACCGGCTAAGTGGTCCCGTTCGACCGATAACAGCATAACCCTTTTTTCCCGCACAAATCTGGCATAACGGTCGACCGTCTAACGACATCGTTCGACCGTTCGCGGGTAAACATCAATATAATAATAGGATCGGTCGACTGCCCACAGGCACCGGTCGACCGATCGTCGTCTTCAACCTCTGAATTGGTTGAATTCCGACGGGGAATTCGACACCAACGTCGATCCCCAACACTCACAAGGCATATGTGAGTTATATTGAAGATTTGGCATACCTTTTTGACGGTTGTGGAAGTCTCCCGAGCTTGAATCACTTCACTCCTCTTCTTCTTCCTTCTTCTCCTTCTTCTCCTCTTCTTCTACTTCACCTTCTTCTTCTCCAACGAAATCTCCTCTCTTTCACTCTCTCATAAGGTGCAAATGAAGAAAAACGTCCAAACCCTTATCTCTCTACAACATCACCTTAAATAGACAAACCCACCTACACCTCATCCAATCACACTTAACCTAAAACCTAACCAACCAGAGCCATCCACCTCAATCTCCACATGTCTAACACCTCCACCTCTTCATGCATGATTAATTAGAGTTAATTAAGTTTAGGTTTAGTTAATTAAGATGTTTTAGATTAGGTTATTACAATCTACCCTCCTTAAAAGAATTTCGTCCGCGAAATTCGAAACAACTGACTTACCGGAATAACTCTGGATATTGCTTCCTGACATCCTCCTCGATCTCCCAGGTAGCCTCTCTGATACTGTGATGCTGCCACCTGACCTTCACCATCGGAATCGCTCTCCTCCTGAGCTGATGTACCATCTGATCCACAATCTCAACTGGTCTCTCATCTAATGACAAATCCTGCTGGATCTCCGGTACTGATATCTCTATCACATGAGCTGGATCGGCCACGTACTTCCTCAGCATAGAAACATGGAAGACGTTGTGAAGTCCTGCGAACTGTGGTGGTAGCGCAATCCTATATGCCACCTCACCGACCCGATCCAATATCTCAAAAGGTCCGACATACCTCGGACTCAGCTTCCCCTTCTTCCCGAATCTCATCACACCTCTGGAAGGTGAGATCTTCAGGAAGACATGATCTCCTACATCAAAAGTCAGCTCACGCCTCCGCGTATCAGCATAACTCTTCTGTCTGCTCTGCGCCGTAGCTAGTCGTCTCCGAATCACGTCAACCTTCTCTGAATACAACTGAATAATGTCAGGTCCAACTAGCTGTCTCTCTCCCACATCACTCCAGCATACCGGCGATCTACACGGTCTCCCGTATAATGCCTCATAGGGTGCCATCCCAATACTCGAGTGGTAGCTGTTGTTGTAGGCGAACTCGATCAACGGCAAATGCTCGTCCCAATGCCCGGCCCAGTCAAGTGTACACGCTCTCAGCATGTCCTCCAATGTCTGTATCGTCCGCTCTGACTGGCCATCTGTCTGGGGGTGAAAAGCTGTACTAAACTTCAGACGTGTCCCCAACGCTCTGTGTAGACTCTCCCAAAATCTCGAAGTGAATCTAGGATCTCTATCTGAAATGATACTGACCGGCACGCCATGAAGTCTGACAATCTCCTCAATATATAACTTAGCTAGACCCTCCAGAGCAAGAGTGGTCTTAATAGCTAAGAAATGCGCCGACTTGGTCAGTCGATCGACTATAACCCAAATCGCATCGTGGAATCTCCGTGTCTTCGGTAGCCCCGTAACAAAATCCATCGTCACGTGCTCCCACTTCCACTCGGGCAACTCAATCCTCTGCATCTGCCCTGCTGGTCTCTGGTGCTCGATCTTCACCTGCTGACAGACCAAACACCTCGACACGAAGTCTGCAATGTCCTTCTTCATACCTCGCCACCAGAAGTTCCGTTGCAGATCTTTGTACATCTTGGTGCTCCCTGGATGAATGGAATATCTCGATCTGTGTGCCTCCTCCATGATATCATGTCTCAGGTCCTCTGTCTTCGGCACCCAGATACGGTCTCTGAATCTCAGACCTCCATCCACTCCAACTCTGAAGTCTGACCCATCTCTGGCAGCTAACTGTAACAAACTGCTCAACTCCTCATCTGTAGTCTGAGCATGAATCACTGCTGATACTGTCTGAGGCTCTACTCTCAATCCGGCAATCACTGCGCCCTCAGAACTATCAGCAAATGGCCTCCACTCTGCCAAGGACTCTAGCAGTCTCCACTCCTGAATGCATAGGCCTGCTACTGATACCTCCACCTTCCGGCTCAAAGCGTCTGCAACTGTGTTCGCCTTCCCCGGATGGTAAGAGATAGTGAAGTCATAGTCCTTAATGAACTCAAGCCATCTGCGCTGCCTCATGTTCAGCTCCTTCTGTGAGAACAGGTACTTCAGACTCTGATGATCTGTAAACACCTCGAACTGCTCGCCATAAAGATAGTGTCTCCAGGTCTTCAGTGCGTGAACCACTGCTGCTAACTCCAAATCATGTGTCGGGTAATTCCTCTCATGGACCTTCAGCTGTCTGGATGCGTACGCGATCACCCTCCCGTGCTGCATAAGTACACATCCTAAGCCAACACCTGAAGCGTCGCTATAAATCACGAATCCACCCGTGCCACTCGGCAATGACAAAACCGGTGCTGTGGTCAACAGTCTCTTCAGCTCCTGAAAGCTGTCCTCGCACTTCTGCGACCAAACAAAAGTGACTCCCTTCTGCGTCAGAGCCGTCAGTGGTGCTGCCAATCTCGAGAAGTCTTTGATGAAGCGACGGTAATAACCCGCCAGTCCAACAAAGCTCCTAATCTCCGTCACGCTCGTAGGGGTCCTCCACTGTGTCACCGCCTCTACCTTCGCCGGATCCACTAATATCCCCTCTGCCGATACAATGTGTCCGAGGAACGCCACTCTGTCCAACCAAAACTCGCACTTTGAGAACTTAGCATATAACTGCTGAGCCCTCAAGATGCTGAGTACAATCCTCAAATGCTCTCTGTGCTACTCCACATCTGGTGAATAGATCAAAATGTCATCCACGAAGACAATCACAAATATATCAATATACTGCCTGAATGTCCAGTGCATCAGATCCATGAACGCTGCCGGAGCATTCGTCAATCCAAATGGCATCACCAAGAACTCATAGTGTCCATATCTCGTCCTAAAAGCTGTCTTCTGGATGTCCTCATCTCGGATCCTCAACTGGTGATATCCTGAACGCAGGTCAATCTTCGAGAAAACCTTCGCTGACTGCAGCTGGTCAAAGAGGTCCTCGATCCTAGGTAAGGGATACCTATTCTTCACCGTCACCTGGTTCAGCATCCTTTAGTCTATGCACATCCTCAAGGATCCGTCCTTCTTCTTCACAAACAAAACTGGTGCACCCCAAGGCGAGACGCTCGGTCTGATAAATCCAGAGTCCATCAACTCCTGCAACTGCTTCTTCAACTCTGTCAACTCAGCAGGTGTCATCCGGTATGGAGCCTTCGACTGTGGTGTAGTACCAGCTACCAACTCTATGCCGAACTCCAACTCCCGGTGTGGTGGTAAACCTGGAATCTCCGCTGGAAAAACATCCGCGAACTCCTGCACCACCTCAATGTCCTCTAGCCTCTGAGACTCTGCCTCCGCAACCACAAGTGTCGCCAGAAATGCTGCACAACCCTGTTGTAACAGTCTCTGAGCTCTCACAGCAGATACAATAATACGACCCCCTCTGCTTCTGATCCCTCTAATCAGAATATCAGGCAAACCCTTCCTCGGGATCAAAATCTTCTTCTCACGGCACAAGACTCGAACATCATATTGGGACAGCCAATCCATCCCAAGTATGACATCAAAGTCCTCCATCGGTAGCAAGACCAGGTCTGCCGGAAACTCCTGATCTCCCGAAACAACCGTGGCGCCGGGGACAAATCTCCCCACAGTGCCCACCAGACCCAGGGGTGTGCTGACCTCCAAAGTGGCAGTCAACATCGCAAGGGTACAACCCAACACTCCCGCAAATCGCTCTGAGATGAACGAGTGTGTCGCGCCACAATCAAATAACACCCTAGCTACTGAACCTGCGACAAGAAGTGTACCTTCCACGACAGCGCCTCCATCCCGAGCCTCCTCTGCCTGGATGGTGAAAACTCTGCCCGTGCGCTGCCCCTGCTGTGGTCTGAAAGGTGGTCTACCTCCGCCTCCTCCTCTGCCTGGTGCGGGTAAACCCGGTGGTCTGCTCGGCCCAGCTCCTCGGCTCGGACAGCTCCTGATAAAATGACCCAGCTGGCCACACCCATGACATGCTCCGGGGGTGAAGCACGGCCCGGAGTGAAACCTCCCACAAGTACCACAAGGCTCAGGTCGTGGTACTGCAACTCCTGCTCCCTCGAATCGGGGCCTCTTGCCGGGATTCCCTCCAGTCTGACCTCCTGGCCTCCCAGAGAACCTACCTGATGGCCTCCTCTCATCCTGGTAGTTCTCCCTGTAGTCACGATCAAGAACAGAGGCACTCTTCACTGCATCGGCCAACGTGCTCGGCATGTGTGTCAGCACCTTCGTCCTCAACTGCTTCCGGAGCCCTCGGACGAACTTCCCTGCTCTCTGCTCCTGTGCAATATACATCTCGGGACAGTAACGCTCAAGGGCGTTGAACTTCCCGATGTAGCCTGCTAAGGTCATGTCTCCCTGCTGAAGACTCAGAAACTCCTCCCTCTTCTGATCCTGGACATGCTGCGGAAAATACTGCTCGTTGAACTCGCCAACGAACTCCTCCCAGGCTATATCATCTCTGTCCGCAAACACTACTGCAGATGTGGACCTCCACCAGTTGGACGCAGCACCGCCCAAAACATAAGTAGCCAGGCCCACTCTCGCCTCTGGAGGACAACCAATAGCACTGAAGATCTTCTGCATCGTGAAGATCCACTCCTCCGCAGCCTCTGCGTCGTACTGCCCCAGAAAGGTAGGAGGATGCTGGCGCATAAACCGGTCATGCATAGCGCCAGTCCCCGTCTGCCCAGTCTGTGCTGTCTGCTGCTGTAGCATCTCTGTCAGTCGTCCGACCGTATCGAACAACGTCCGACGCTCATCCTCCCAAGCCTCATCCCTCGCAGTCTCACTCTCACCGCGAGTATGGGCAACCGCCTTCCCCCGTCTAGGAGGCATCTGCCAAAGGAAACAAGACAATATCAATATAATCTGTGCATGCATGATCCTCTAGACCTAACTCCTAACTCAAAGGTGGTTTCTTTAGACAAGTACGCCGAGATCAACGCTCTGATACCAAATTGTAACGTACCAGAAAACAGCGGAAAATTTAAACAATAATAAAGACCGTCAACGGTCAACACTGGGCACGTCACGGGAAACAAACCATCATATATAATATAAATATGATCCACGTGGAAGTCAAATATACAAACTGACTGTGATTACGACAAAAGCTATACAATATGTAATCACCTCAAAAGGAAGAGACTGACAACTACAGGATCTGATCTCGGGGGCACCGTCCTCGGTCACCACCTGACTCTAAACCTGCTCGCTACCTGAAATGCAAACAACAAACATGCCTGAGTTCCCTGCAGGAACCCCGTATACCAAACCTCCTAAAAATATAAAAAGGAATTAAAGACAATGCAATGCTATGCACATGATCATCCGCCTCGGGCCCACAATAATGCCCTCACCGCCTCCGCGGCACTGAACCACTCCTGCCACTAGGGTCAAGTCAGTCCACCGCTGCCTCACAAGGGTCAGTCGACACCACTGCTCCCCAAAAGTGCAGGAAGGAACCCCCGGTACACGCCGCACCCAAGGAGCGAGTCAGCCCGCCGAATACACAACTCGGGTCAGACGACAGCCACTGCTCCCCCAAGAGTCGCCTAGCGCGCACCCTGCCGGAACATCCTCGGCCTACCGCTAAACCCTCGCAAACTGCCCAAGGTTTACGGTACACATCCCTCACACCCCGCTCGGTAAGAGAGGAAAAAGTAGTACAATAATACGCCTTCGTCGAAGGTGAAATCCGTAGCTCTCAAAGCCGGTAATCAACCGTCGCCTCGGAGCCGGTAGTCGACCTGACATCGACGACTCGCGTGTGGATAAATCCACCAACCTGCGGCAGATCGGTCGACCGCTACAAGCACTCCGGTCGACCGGTCCCCCACACAGTACACAGTACTGTACAAACAAATCTACCGGTCGAACCACGCCAACCGAAATACCGACCAATCGGTCGAACAAAAGTCATCTAGCGGTCGACCGTTTGGATGGTCTACGCTATACAATTTTATATAATATATATATCCGACCGGTCGAACCAAGGGGTCGTTCAACCGATAATAGGACTTTCCGCATTTTGCCTAAGTGATATTCGGTCGACCGGAACTGCTATACAGTTCGACCGAATTAACACAGGCACTCTACCGCTTAAATAAAATGCTCAGTCGGTCGACCGAAAGTTAAAGAGCGGTCGACCGTTTTGATGGTCAAAACTCCCAACCGACTAAGCATCAAATGGATCGGTCGAACAAGGTTAAGGACGTTCGACCGTTTAATAAGTCAAAATCCCCAACCGACCCATTCTCATTGTTATTCGGTCGACCGGCTAAGTGGTCCCGTTCGACCGATAACAGCATAACCCTTTTTTCCCGCACAAATCTGGCATAACGGTCGACCGTCTAACGACATCGTTCGACCGTTCGCGGGTAAACATCAATATAATAATAGGATCGGTCGACTGCCCACAGGCACCGGTCGACCGATCGTCGTCTTCAACCTCTGAATTGGTTGAATTCCGACGGGGAATTCGACACCAACGTCGATCCCCAACACTCACAAGGCATATGTGAGTTATATTGAAGATTTGGCATACCTTTTTGACGGTTGTGGAAGTCTCCCGAGCTTGAATCACTTCACTCCTCTTCTTCTTCCTTCTTCTCCTTCTTCTCCTCTTCTTCTACTTCACCTTCTTCTTCTCCAACGAAATCTCCTCTCTTTCACTCTCTGATAAGGTGCAAATGAAGAAAAATGTCCAAACCCTTATCTCTCTACAACATCACCTTAAATAGACAAACCCACCTACACCTCATCCAATCACACTTAACCTAAAACCTAACCAACCAGAGCCATCCACCTCAATCTCCACATGTCTAACACCTCCACCTCTTCATGCATGATTAATTAGAGTTAATTAAGTTTAGGTTTAGTTAATTAAGATGTTTTAGATTAGGTTATTACAGGCACGCCCCCCGTTACTAATGTTCTAAATGAGATTGAGAATGTTGACATGTCTATAGCTAAGAAGGATGGTGATCTATTGTGGCTTTCGATTTGAATGCAGCACATAGTAGTCACATACAAGATCATAGCTAGGTCACATTCAGGTTGAAAAGGTTTACAATTTTTGCAAGACAATTGTTATTTTCGTCATTAGCACTTAGGTTTACATAAAAGGGGTCGAACTTCATATCATATTTCGCATAATGGATTTTTAGTATCTTTAGATATCATCTCCTCTGGAACTGTTCATAATACCAATAATAAGATAAGTTAATTGACCCACGTATTGTAAGAATATTTAATTAAGCTCATAATCAAACTACGCAATCAATTCCCAAAATATGTTGAATTTTAACGATATTCAATCTCTCCTACATGAATTAATTTATAGCATTGCCCCTGCACGTCTTTCATTTAAAGTATAAACACAAAACAACCACAATTAAAGATGAGTTTGGATATTGTTAAACCCATAATCTTATCTGTTTGACTTGTTATGACTTGCCGATTGAAAGTTTAATTTTTTATGTTATATTTTTTCGTCGTAGTAAAACAAACTAATATAAAGATGATAAAAAATATATAAAGATGATAAAAACGGTTATTAAAAAAAGTATGTATCACTTTATAGTTTATTTTGCCCCCTTATGTGTTATCTAAATGCTTAAACATTTCCCAATCAATGAAGAGATATGGAGAAGAAATGGGCTAACCAATATTCCACATATATCAGGAAATTTTTGAACAAAAACTACACTCTCCCATTTGTGCTTATTATTGTAATTTACCTCGAATATGTGACTAAAGTATTTGTGAGAAAAAACAGATCGGTTGACCAGACATGTGTTCTAACTTGTCCAGCAAAATTGTATGTCGTTTTTTGGTTGATCGATAAGAGCTCTTCGGTCGGCCGGGCACACACTCGTAGCTGGGCAAAAGTGTTTGTCATTTTTCGGTCGACCGGAACTTAAGTGATTCGGTCAATCGAGTATGCACTTGAGCAAACATGAAAAATGTCTGTCGATTTTTGGTCGACCGGTACTTAAGTTTCGGTCGACCGATGGAGTCTAGATTGCGCTACGGGTTTAAGTTCAGTTCACCGTTTGACCCAGTTTCGCACACGATGTGCAATTTTCTCCACTCGATTTTGGTGCAATTAATACTTATTTTGGTCTACTATATAAAGATAATTCGTCCCCTTTTGTATAGAGAACAAATAGAAGTATTATGATTGTCTACTTTTGCATTCTTGAGAGAAAAGAGAGAGAGAACATCCTTGTGGATTCGGTGAAAGCAAATTTAACCGAGTATTCTCATCGGTTGTTCGTGCGTCATGTAAGTCTCTCCTGGTAATTCATTTTCTTTTTAGTAGATTGAAGTTGTGTCGTCCGTGGTTTTTCCCGCAACGGGTTTCCACGTTAAATATTGCGTGTTTGCCTGATTTGGTTTTTGGATTTGCATGTATTTGCTGTTTTTCGATCCACTGCGTATTTGAGATTGATTTTATTCCCTAACACTTACAATCATTTTTTTATATATTATGTGATGATTATAAAAGAGGTCGTCGATACGAAAGAGGTTTCTTTGGTTTAGAAGTCAAGTTTCTATTGAATTATTATCATAATTTTGACATTTTCCCGTTGGTCGGTCGAAGTGGTGGTTTGCCATTACTCCCACAGTGAATGGAAAAAATCCACAGTTTCGAAGTGACCTTTCCAACGTAGAATACGGAGCAATACGTAACGAAATACGAAGACACATGGAGCTCACGTTTCAAGCGGATTGTGTTTGAGCCGTACGATGGGGTGATTGATTGGGAGAGGAAGGAAACACACCTGACGATGGAGGCGTGAGATTGCGCCAGCTAGATCCAGCTCGCCTTCCGCGTTTACCCGCCCGCCCGCCCTTGTCCTTTTATTAAAGTCTGAAAACAGAGAAAGATAGTGAGAGAGTAGTAAAAGTCCTGTTTACGCTTCGGGATTGCTGAAAGCATAAAAGTAAACGGTGATGGGTGGGTCCCACTTTCACAAGACAATACACGTGTCCGTCTGTAGCTCTCTTTTGCCTGTTTCCCCCAATTCCTCACGTCCTCCGCCAATAAAACAGTAGGAAAAGAAATGGTGTGAGTAACCAACCAACCATTGGGAATTTGAATTTGATGGAGCATGAATGTGGAGTGGGAGGGTAATAAAAATTGGGATAAGACTGGCGTAATGTAATGGGTTTGAGTGGTTTGCTTGGACGACGGCGAGGAAGGCAGGGCATGTTGTGGATGTGCTAGCTATAGAAAAGGTATATTTATGGGGAAATGAGCTCCGGCATTTGCACTGCTCCCATTTCCTAACCTATTATTAACCTGGAGTTGGTTGTTATATTATATTGAATTAAATACCAGAGAGCAGAGGAGAGGAGACCCCCAATAATTAAAATGGGGTGGAAAAGTGTATGGATGAAGGAGGTTAAAAAGAGGTGAATGAGGGTGGTGTGGTGGGGATTGGGATGGGGTTGGGGATGGGATACCCTGCATGGAAGCACGTTGTTGCTCCCTTTTTCTACTCTTCTCTCTCATACCCCTTTCCTTGAATAAATGACCCCATCCACCCCCTCTCCCACTGTCCAGCCTTCTTTCTTCCCATTTCACTAACCCCATTTCCATTTCCACTCGCCCAAATTCCCATTCCAAAGTCTGCTCCTACAACCATTCCATTTCAGGAACAAAGAGAGACATCTAGTCCGACCCAAATTGAAGTGAGAGGTGAAAACACTACACCCAAATGGCTCCTGAATTGGACATGGGAATGGGAATGGGGTTCGGAATGGAGCCCTTCTCCTCCGCTTCACCCAATGCAGCTTCAACCAATGCCAGTGCCTTCCACTACGGGATGCCTTCCACCGACACTCTCCGCATCGACGACCTCCTCGACTTCTCCACCCAAGACGTCGCCGCTGTCGCCTTTGATGCCTCCACCGACGCCTCTCAACACCACCACACCAACAACCACTTCCTCCCCCAATCCGACCCTTACTCTGCCTACAATTGTGGCTTCGTCACCGACACCACCGCCTCCGCTCCCAACCTCGCCGCATTCCCTGACGACCTCTACATCCCCGTAAGACCATTTCACTAAAACACTACCAAATTTTTGTTCATTTTTTTCGCTTTTGTGTCTGATGAGAGATTTTGATGATTAGAGCGAGGAGGCGGCGGAGCTAGAGTGGCTGTCGAAATTCGTGGAGGATTCCTTCTCCGACATGCCGTTTACGTCCCCGGCGGTCAACATGGCGATGTTCGGAGCCAACCCGAACAACCACACCAGCACCTCCTCCGTCCCCGGCCGCGCCCGGAGCAAGCGCTCCCGAGCTCCGGTCAACCTCGCCGTCTCCGCCACTTGGAATCCCCCTCCTCACCCCTCCCTCTCCAGCTCCCCTTCCTCTTCCTCCTCCTCGTCAGAGTCGAAGCAGAAGGCCCGGAAGGAAGCGATCGCTACGGAAGCCTCCGGGAACGTAAGGCGGTGCACGCATTGCTCGTCGGAGAAGACGCCGCAGTGGAGGACGGGGCCGTTGGGCCCGAAAACGCTCTGCAACGCCTGCGGCGTCCGGTACAAGTCGGGGAGGCTCGTGCCGGAGTACCGTCCGGCGGCGAGCCCGACCTTTGTGCTGACTCAGCATTCGAATTCGCACCGGAAGGTCATCGAGCTGCGCCGCCAGAAGGAGCTGCTTCTCCGCCAGCACCATCGAGATCCGAATGCCGCTGCAAACGCCGGCTCCACCCGACCTGACCTTCTCCTCTGCTGAGACCCTTCTTTTCGGACCGGATCGGATTGAATTTTTTTGGTTCGAGTTGGGAATTGAAATTATTAAGATTTTTGTACTTTAAAACAAGACTCGTTTGTTTCCGTTTCAGTTGTTCTCCGTCGCTTTGGTGTTGTACGGGTTTAGTGGGAATAAGATTAGGAACAATGAATACCAATCCAAGTGTTTCGTGTAATGCAGTTGATAAGTTCTCTAAATTCGATATTTCTGAGAAGAATTGAGGTTGAGAATTATGATTACGCCAATCGTTGTAGTGTAGGTTAGTTAGGGTTGGACTGTTGAGGAGAAGGGAAGAGATGAATATCGGGATCACGTGACGTTCTGAGAGGAGCACGTGTGTGGGAGCGGCCTCTGTCGGAGTGGCAGAGAAGCACATGTTGTGACTTGTGAGTGACCCACCGGTGTAACAGCCAAACAACCGCATTGGGAACGAGCAGGGTTAAAGAAGAGAGAAAAAAAACTAAAAATTATATTAATTATCCTTTTGTGTTGTTTTAATTTGGACTTCTCGTGCACCGCCTGAGGACGCTGAGGCGTTCCGGGTTAGGCGTAAGTAGTCAGAAGGAAAAAGAATGGGTATTGGGTCGTTTAGTGTAGGCGCCGTGGTTTTTGCATGTTCTGCACGTTGGGCTTGTGAGTACGACCATGTGAATTTGGTGTTTTGTAATCAAGGGGACTTACGCTATTGAAATGTTCGGTTTGGAATCACACTTCAAATGATCAAATTTTCATTCTCAATAATCAATAGTCGAAAGTGATTTCATATTGACATCTCAATGAGTGTGGAGTCTTTTATAGAAACCAGTTTTGTGATTTGCTCGGATTGTGGTAAATATGATTCCACTCAAACCCTCCGATTAATATGTGATTCTATAGTTTTTTTTGTTGTTGCCAAGTTGAGTTTGCCTATGTTTAGGACACATAGCTTTTAAGTATGAGATTCTTAAAAATTGAATTTGAAATGTGAATAACTTTTTGAGCGTTTAAGAGGTTTTGAAATGCGAGTATCATTAGAGTTTGCGTTTAATTTTTGTTGTGTTTTAGATACGCTTTTAGATTTCAAAAACTAGTATAAGATGTTTGAGATGTATTTTAAAATTTTGATGTCTCATTTTATGTAAAAATGATCATTTATTTCAAAATATGGTTAATTTTCAATATAAAATTCAAATTAATTAGTGTTGATATTGTTCATCTAAGTTGGGTCATTATACATGTTATTTTTTTTATAAAATTAAAAACATAAGCTTATATTACTGCAAATATAGGCTACAACATACTAACAAGTTCTCTTCGAGAAACAAATGCACCAACAAGTTTGAAAAAATATTAGAAATTTATTTAGAAAACCAAATTAAAAATAATACATGTCACAATTTGGTCAGACATTTAGGAAAATTATAGAATTTGATGAAAATTATGATCTAATTAACTTCGTTTATTGAATTTTTAACTTGTGAATTTAATTTTATCACAATAGAGATCAGTTTTTTGGTGTCTCATGACAAGCAAGACACTAGCATTCAAGCAAAAATGAATGATAGAGTCTGGCTCCAACGGTTGATTTTCAAACACCAATAACTATGTTTGGGACTAAAAGTTGCGTCTTGTTGTTAGGTAAGACTGAAACACAAATTTACAAATGTCCAAAACGGATCCTAGCAAAACCCAAACAAAACTTTTGATGAAGAAAAAAAAACTTTTATTTCCTATATAAACTACAACTAAACCGCCCAAAACACAAGATACGGTGTGATAAATCGAATTACGAGTTTACTACACACCACCACCAAAATCTGCATGACAATCCCCCACACCGTGGTTTGAGTTTGGAGAAAGATCCGCTTATTCCTTTCTTTGCAAACAGCGGTCCATGTACGGTAATTCGTATTAAGGACTCCTCGTGAGGTAATAGTAGGAGGGGGGGTGTTGTAACGTAAGCTAATTTTGTTTGTTGTATTAAAGTGAGTGGACTTGAGAGTCTGAAACACATGTCTGTAGGTGATTGGTCCACCTCATGTAAAGTCAGTTGAGGTGGTTACACCCCTCTCCTCACCGAAGCCTGATCAGTTGCTTACAGATAAGGAGATTCTAAAGTCTCAATTTTGTGTTTTAAAGTCACCATTAAGATAGAGTTAGCCGAAAGCTTCTAACTATTGGTAGTAAAAAGGGAATGTTTATGCTATTGATAAAATGCTTAATGCAGCTTTATCTTTAAAACAAAACAAGGTAGTGAATGAGGGTCTCTGGCGTAAGAGGCATGTGCACACTGGTCATGTAGTGTCCAAGCATCTTCACAATCAAGGATGTTGCAAGTCAGTAGTTGAATATTGTCTATAACAAATGTATATGTTGCTTGTAGAGTTCGCAAAGCGAGTAAACTTTTTTTTCCCCTTCTTTTTTCTTTCAGTAGTGTCAGTGCTTTGTTTCAAAAGGTCCATTATTCGGGGGTCTGGTCCTAGTTTCTAATCAACAATAAGAGATGGATGCTCTACATCTAAATCAAAGTTGGGAGGTAGTTCCTATGAGAAATGGAATGCTTGTCGTTGGCTTTAAGTGGGTGTTTAAGAATAAACTAGATGCCAATGGGAAGTGAAACATGTATAATCGAATGATGCATGTGGCCATGTGGGTGATCATTTGAATTGAAGGTAATCAACATGATATGGTTTTAAACTTCTACGTACTCCATTTTGAGATCAACGAAACGAAGGAGATAAGGAATATATATATATATATATATATATATATATATATATATATATATATATATTAGCAAATATGTTGAAGAATGAGCATATGAGAACCTTTTAAAGAATATACATATGCAATTATGCAAACGACTTTTCTAGCGTAGTGAGGGTATAGTTTAAACTTCAACGTTTTCCTGGTACACAACATTGGCAGTTTTTCTATGGGGTTTCGGCCCAAGGTCCTAACAGGCTTTGTCCTTTATAGATAAGGCAAAAGGCAAATGACATAATACAGAATGGCAGCCCAACTAATTGCTTATTTGGTTGGGGCCGACTTGAATACCTTGTTTTATTTGCAAACAAATTCCTAAGATTTCAGGAATTGCTACCGAAGTTTAACGATTTCCAAAGCTTGGATCAAGTATTTCTCCAAAGAAAAAAGGCCTCAGACGAGTACAGTTGAACGGATTTGTCTAAGATTGTATCTATAATTCGTCATATGCATGGGTAGACCAATGAAAATTCCGAAGAAGAAAAAGATTTTGGTATGGTATTAAAACCGGTTTGACATGTCTTCTCAGGTGCCACTTGCTCTTAATGTTGAAAGGAGCAATGATGATTGATCATACGCTGGGGGCTCATTTGGGACCTCCATTTTTCTTGCAAACAATTTTTTTTTATGATCGGACAATTCATTTTAAAGCACAACTACAAAAGCGCTGATCTTATGGCTTTTCTTTAGAATTTAGATACTAAAATACAACTACTACTTCGTCTACCACGTATTCGAGCCTCGCACCATTTTACCACTTTATCAAATATAGATCCAACCATATTTAGAATGATGTATACCTCACCTTGGTTATATCGAAAGCATGTCAAAAATGATTTTCCGAACTTCCATGGACCACGATATAGTGACAACTTGCAACTAATCCATCATGCTTGATAACTCATGATCAAGAACGTAAAAAAATAGGTCGTTAACTTGTCTCGATGATATGTGAAGAGAAATAAGAAATACGAGGTGTACTTTAGTGTGGATGGATGACGATAAATTACGAGCCATCAAGTTTTGTAGCACAATAGCAACTTGACAAGGGTGATTGTCATCAAACTATGAAAGTCATTAAATCTTTGAAATTTTATCAGGTTTGAAAATAAACTATGAAAAATCGTAACCAAGTGGCACAACCATCCTGGAGAAGGAGCGGAAAATCTTTAGATCAATTTTGGGTTGTCAAAAAGGCCACTTACCGTTCGACTACTTAAGCATCCATTTATCTCACACTGAAGGAAATTCAAATTCCTGGAACCAATCATTAACAAATGGAGGAAAAAAAAGGTAGTTGAAAGACAAAATCTTTCGATTGAGAGTAATTGATGATTAATTCGGTCCCCACTCCCATTGCATCTTACCACCCTAATTTCATGAAATTCTCGGTGGGTATAGAAGAACAGACTGATAAGATTCGTAGAAACTTTCTGTGGACTAACTCCAAAGAAAACACAAAGATAAAAAAAACTTGGTTAAGTGGGGAAAAATGTGCAGACCCAAGAGAATTCGGAGGATTGGAGATCCTTAATATTCAAACTCACGACCTTAGCATACGATTATAAAAGGTGTGAGATATGCAAATCAGGATTTTGTCAATACATTTTTTTGGAAAAAAACACACCCAAAAAAGTACACCTCCCTCTCTACTTCCTAAAAACTATTCTAAAAGCTCACCCTTCCTTGGAGACATTTTGGAATGGGTACATTTCTTGTGTAAATTCAGTTACGTCTAGATCAAAAATGGGAACAACACTCGGTTCTTGCTGGACTCTTGGTTTTTCGAAAGACCACTACATGAATTGTGGCCGGACTTATTCAAGAGTAGCAAGCAGAAAATTATAACAACTTTTTGTTGTTGGAAACACACCATTCTAGAATGATTGAGTTAACGAATGATTCCACATAATCCTTGACGAGAAACAAAATAGGAGATTGTATCAGGCTTACTTACATTTTAGTTTTTGTTCATGACTGGATGTGAGAAATTGGATAAAAAAAGGAAAATTTACAACTAGGAGTTTTACACTAAACGATGGGGGTGAACGATACAATAATATGGATAAACAATAATATGAAGAACCTCAGCTCCACCTCAGGTAAAAATCTTTGCTTGGATAATGACGGAAAACAAACTGCTAACTAGAGACCGTCTAATTCGAAAAGGCACGAGAGACAACCTTATGTGTCCACTTTGTAGTAACTTTCTGGAAACCATTGATCAAATATTTTTTAACTGTAAATATGCTAGCAAATTCTGGGAGCTTACCTCAATCCTAGTCTTGAATATTACTTTAGAATTCAATAGTTTTTTTGGATCTCAAATTCTAAATCAACTTGATTTAGATAATAAAGAGTGACAAATTTTGATTATTGCTTTCTTTTGGGTTATTTGGTTGAAATGCAACAACCAGGTGTTTCGTGGTATTTCCACAACTTTTGATATTATTATTAATAAAATGTTTTGATTTGATCACGACTTGGACAGGAGTGCACAAAAGATTGGGAGAGTCACTTGAGCAATCCCAAACGTGCCCAAACTTTGATGACCATGGCTTCGTCAACTTGACTCTCCTTCACCCCCAGCACCTCAGTCCTTGCTTCCTCCGAATGTGACCTCAAGGCTCACTCGCCAAAGGAGGGACAAAGCGGGAGAGCTAAGCATGATCGGTGTTGAAATCGGTGGGACCGAAGCCATGATCCAGGCTCACAATCTAACCGAGCCGGATGCTGGAGCTGGTGAGGAAACGATCGATCTAAAGCATTGCTTAGAGACAGGACACCCTTTGGATTACTCAGTGCTAATCATGTAAAGACGTGTGAGAGAGAGAGTGGGGGTGAGGGAGGTATGGAGTGGAGTGAGGTGAAGTATGGGTGGAGGTATGGTGAGGGTGTGGGTTAGGTGTTAGGTTTTGTTATAAAAACCAAAAATTAACTATTTTGTCTCCTTTGTTGCCCATTTCGTTTTCCACCCACACTCACCCATCTTCTTGCTTCCGGCGGACCAGGAGGAGAAGATCTCCGGCGGCGTGGTGGAGGCGAGCCCGAGGAAGGAGCGTGAGGAGGTCTTCGGAGACGGCGGTGCGCGAGCGAGGCTCCGACGGGTCTTCATCGTCTTTAAAGGTATGCCAAGTCTTCATAGTAACTCCCCAAGAGGTGTGAGAGTGTAGGGGGCGGCGTTGGTGCCGTTTCCCCGGCGAAAACCCCACTGAACCTAGGTTGAAGACGACTGGTTCGGTCGACCGTTGTGTGTCTCGGTCGACCGAACAACGTCTAAATGATGCATGTTCAGTGCGATATTGTAGTGTTTCGGTCGACCGTGTGAGGTTCGGTCGACCGATATTTTATAAAAATAACTTGCTGCCCGAAAACGGTCGAACGACGTCTGTGTGACGGTCGACCGTTTATGCCAAATTTCGCGGGAATATTTTATAAGGGTTATATTAGTCCGGTCGACCGGTGGTTGTTCGGTCGACCGATTCCAGTAGATAGGTTAGACAGACCTTCGGCCGACCGAGTGTGTGTCTCGGTCGACCGAACTGCGCAAAGTCGGTCAAGAGCGTTGACCATCTAAACGGTCGACCGCTCTGGATCCGGTCGACCGACCGCGTGCAGTTTTCCTGTAGTGAAGTGTCTGCTGATCCGGTCAACCGAAAGAGTTTCGGTCGACCGAATGCAGTGGGCAGGATTCATGCAGTTTTCCTTATCGGTTGAACGGACCCTGGTTCGACCGACAGGATATATATGTATATAAAACGTATAGCGTAGACCTTCCAAACGGTCGACTGCTAGATTTGACCTTGTTCGACTGGTGGGTCGAATTATCTTTCCTTGGTGGATTTATCCACATACGTGACGTCGAGCAGAGGCGACTACCGGCTGTCGAGCCCACGGTCGATCACCGGACCTCGGAGCTACGGATTTCACCTACGACGAGAGCGTATTTCTGTTGGACCCCTCGTGGATGCCGGTGCGGCAGAGAGGGATGCCTGCCATGCCTGTGTGGGTGGTAGATGCCTTCTTCCCTGGTGGGGGAAGGGGATGCACTTTCCCTGTGGAGGAAAGCCGAGACCTCCTCTTGTTGGCCTGGATTGGCAGGGGGGATGCCTCCCTTTGCCCCTGTGTGCGGCTGGGAGATGAGTGCGGCGACCCCCCTCGTGTGGGTCTGGATTGGCAGGGTGGGGGATGTTTCCCATGCCCCTGTGCGCGGCTAGGAGATGGACCGTGGCGGTTGGGGCATTCATTGGGCCCGAGGAGGATTGCATTGCATGAGCATTCTTGGCATTTTCATCTGTTTTTCTGTATATATAGGAAATGTTGGCATACGGGGTTCCTTTCGGGAACTCAGGCAGATTTTATGTTTCATTTTCAGGGAGCAGGCGGTCTTAGGTCGGTGGTGACCGAGGGGAGTGCCTCCGGGATCGGGTCCTGTCGCTTTATCTTTTTGTAGAGGTAGTGATTACTGTAGTTATGTATTAGACATGTGATCACTCTTTTGACACTCTGTATTATGACTTCCACGTGGAGATATTTTATATATATATTCTGTTGACTTTTCCAGTAACGTGCCCTTGTTGACCGTTGACGGTCGTATGTTGTATGTTTATTTTGAAAAATTTCTTCCGCTGTTTCGGGACGTTACAAATCAAGCCACTCACTTTTTTTGGATTGTATGAGAGGTGTTAAACCTTGCTCACTTACATGAGTCTGTCACCTTAAGATAGGGGAGGCTGTGGATCATGCGTCTCCATTTACTTAAATCTAAATAAATTACCAGCTTTTGAATAATAAACAAAAAAACAAAAACAAGGGTGATTGTTGGAAAAAACCGCGAAGGTCCATAATAACTCCATCCCATAAAGTCCACAACCACGAAGCCCACTCGGCAAAGAACGTGTTGTTGTCCGAGTGCAGCCTTTCGGGTTACTTCTCGCATCTCACGAACCATCAACTCTCCTCCTTCTCTCGCCCATTCCAGTCCCGACCCCAAACCCTAGCAACAAACCATCTCCACTCCCACCACCTCCGCCATGCTCGACTTCTCGTCCACCGCCGCGGACCAGATCCGCTTCCTGCTCTCCACCGCCAAGGACTCCACCTTCGATTCCGTTCTCCGCGAGCTCTGCGAGGTAGGGTTTCTCTTCCCCTCCTTGGATGTGGCCTTCGTACGCTTTCGTGACGGTTTTTGTTCTCATTGAGTCGGTTGGTTGCGGATTCGCGTGTGTTTTTTGCATTGGATTGCGTGATCTCGATCGGTTTTTTCAACGTCTGATCTGATTCGCCGGAGCAGTGGATTGGTGTGTGGTGGAGATTGAAACTAACAAACGTGACGTATATCATGGCATATTTATTGGAATGAGCTTATAATGTTTGTCGGATTGGTGGCGTTTGTGCAATGGTTGAGTTTTTGTTTAGTGGGTTTGTTACTTACGTGTGTTACCTGAATATGTTTTACTGCATTTCGCACCATAAAACTCATGGTTGGTGTGTGATTCGAGATACATGCAATAGAAATGTACAAAGAGAATAAAATCACGAATGAGAGTCAATAAGAGTGCCTTTAGTTTTGGCCAAAACTTTCTAGATGACGATTCACATCATAAGTAGACGTATGCTGTAGAGAATATATAGCAAAAAAGAAAATTAGGGCTTTCTGAGTTTTTTTTGTTTGTTCAAATGTTTCTACCTTAAATTGTATATATTTCACTAAGAAAGCCCCACCCCACCTGAATGGTTTCAAGTTTTATGTATGACCCATGAAAATGCATCTCATTCAAGTGATACTTTCTTTTTGAATATTGAGTCCAACTATGGTACCTTGAAACACCTTTGTGTTGAACTCACTTAAGTCATTCTTTCTATTTGAATTGTGAAGGTGCGATAACTATAATAAAAGAGGAGTTTTCATGTAAAAAATACATAAAAGGTTTTTTATCAGTAAAAAAGACATAAAAGGTTGAACCATTTAGGAATCTGACCCAGCCATGCACATGCAAAAGGTTCTATATGTTGCTACCTCATTGTTCTGGATGATTTGTTGATATAATATTGAAGCCAGCAGCAGAACCTTGATGACTCTATTTCATTGACCATGCAAAATTTGGAAATGCAAAATTAGAAGATATATTGATATTACAACAACTCATTCCTCAATTTTTGTGGATATTTTCCCCATAGTGACAAATACCCGGTGCTTGCTCATGATGCCAGGAAACTAATCTTTGACAATGCTTAATCCACAAGCTATATGAACTGCAAACAATTCCATCTCAATTACAAATGTTTATTTTTTGGTACATTTCTTTGCAGCTCCTTTTGGTATCTTAATAATAAACTGTACTTCAAAATGGTAAGACTTCAATTGTGTTTTTGGATTGGAGGAAATTAGAGAGAAGAGTGGAAAAGGAGAGAAAGCAGGGGATATCTTGTTCGGGCAAATTTTTTAAGGCATTGTTTCAAAGTGCGACCACATAATCGATATACGGTCGCACAAAGCGGTCAGAAAAGCTGGGGTTGCATATGCGACCCCCGCATAGTCGCACCAAACCTGGTGCGACTTATGCGACAAATATGTGGCTTATGTGGCCGCACATTCCACATATGCGGTCGCACATGCCAGACTGAGGATGAGAGAGGGGAAGAAGGAAGGAGGGGAAGGGAGGAAGGATGCGATGCCGTCGACGAGCGTCGGAAAGGAGGACGTAGGCAGCGAGGAAGGACGGAGGCAGCGGAGGAGGTGGAGATGGGAAGTCGAAAGGTGGGACATGAGGTTGAAGCCTTGATGGAGTTTAAAAAAAGGTGAAGCCGTGAAGATGATAAGGTTGAAGGAGGAGAAATATCAAATATGGTTGATTATGTTGTGTGGTGTGTTAGATATTTTTGATTTTTTTATGATTTTCCGTTTTTAATGATTTTTTCGATTTTTTCATTATTTTTTTAAAAAATCTTTTTTACCATTGTGCGGCCGCATATGCGACCCTGGGCACCCAACCCTCACAGGGTCGCATATGCGATCTTAAAACATTGTTTTAGGAAAGAAATAGAGAGAAACACTGCTATCAAATTGGAGCCTCTACTTCCTCTTCAAAATGTGAAAGAAACGGATAGAAAAAAGAGAGTTATTAACATTTTTCATATTCACAAACTACGCCTTATTTCCACATGATAATTCACATTACAAAAAATAAATAAATTCACATTACAACCTTTACTTTCTTCCAATATTAGTTTGGTAATTTCCGAATGATCCCCCCCCCCCCCCCCCCCCCCCCCCCCCCACACACACACACACACACACACACACACACACACACACACACACAATTCTCTTCATATTCGGCAAGATAAAACAAGGGAGACTTACTTTCTCTTCTATCTATCCGGCAAGATAAAACAAATCAAGTTTCTTTGTTTTCTCTTTTATTTTCTCTTTCCTTTTTTCTCTCCACCATTTCTATCCAAATACGCCATAAAATGCCATAGTAATGAAAAAGGGATTACCATTGTCATGGAACTTTAGGGATTAGACCATAAAGTTCTTTTGTATGGATGCATGATCACAATAAAAGGGTTCTATGCGTTAGAAGTTTCTTTAGAATAGGAAAGAATGCTGTGCTGGCCTTGTTTTTCTAAACAATAATTTTACTTGTGGAGCAAAGATAAATGTATCCAGGGCAGTGTACTTACTTTTTTAATTTGTTTTTGTAGAAAAGTGTTTGGTTGGTGTCTTGGTGTTATACCAGCAGAAGTCTTTTAATATTGTCTATATAATGTTTAATTTTTTAAACATAAGTATCAGCACAGAATCTTGGTGGATGTTATAATGTTTTACTTTGAAATTGCTCTGGCTGGTCTCAGGATTATTATCTTTTTTGGGTCTTGTATACATGTATTGTTTTGGACTTGCGAACAAGTATTGACGGACTGGCATGTTATCTGTCATCTTCTGCAGTTTGTGAGCTATGGGAGTGAAGGATCCGTTTTATTACTCCAAATGTGTTTGGAGCAATTTGATACCAGAGGAAATATGCAAAATATGCCAATGAAGACTGGTCTTACTGCTGCTGTACTCAAATATTTATTGGGAAGACCAAACTTCAGTACTGTTTTCTGTGAAGCTTTATTAAAGAAGCCAGTTGATGACGCGTTTCTAGAAAATTTTTCGAAGACCTTCAACCTTACTGTCTTTGAAAAAATTGGTATAAGTCTTTCTTTAGCCGATTGTGAAAAGATGGAGTTCAGAATAAAAGGTATGTTGCATACGTCTTCCTTCCAAATTATGTCATTTTTTCATCGAGAACAAGCATTTTTTTTTTTGCACCTTGTCATGGAATTCTTAACATAATTTCTCTTACAGGGCAAAGTTTCTGTCTTGCTCAGATTGAAGAGCTATGTGGAAATCCTGCTTCAGTAGTTTCACATGAACCTGTTCAGGATATTTTTATGTGTCTGTCCCGCTCTGAAGAGCTCAGCAAGCACATTGATTCTTTTACCAAAATGTTATATCTTGTGCAGCAGAAAGAACCTTTACCATTCTTTCTAGCCCCAATGCTTGCTGATGATTTATCTGAAATTGATCCCGAAAGGTTAGAAAAAAAATATGATTTATCTATTTGTGCTGACCATGGAATCCCATCTCTCACTAGCATTCTTTTTACGCTGCAGACACTTAAAACTGTTTGACGGATCCTCTGGCAATGATTTTGATGCAATTCTCGTAGAAATAGAAAAGGAAGCGAACATGGTAGATGTCATGGGTGAACTTGGATATGGATGCACTAGTGATTTTTCCCATTGTAAAGAAATGCTGTCACTTTTTCTGCCACTCACGGAAGGAACAATAGCCAAAATACTTGGCACAATTGTGCATACTCGTGCTGGCGGCGAGGACCATTTGAATTTATATTCCACCTTTTGTGCTGCTCTGGGCAAGAGTGCTAATGCTGATTCATTTCAGTTGAGCTCTTGGAATGTTGATGTCCTTGTGGATTCAATAAAACAACTTGTGAGCTCCCATGGCTTTATGCTTAACTTTTCTTCCATGCGTATATTTCCACATAGATTTTGATATGTTCTTTAGTGATATGGTGTTAATGTTTGAGTTTATATATTTTTGTCTTACTCGTAATACAGTCATATAATCACATGTTTTCATAAAGTAGAATTTATACAATCAAACCACTGTTTTATACCTCTTTGGATGTGTATTTTTGTAATAATTTTCGATTGTGTATATTGATATTTCATACCTGGTTGAAAAAGATTTGGTGTGCATGTGTTTACCTTGGACACTTAACAATTGGGTTCTCCAGTTTCACTCGTGGTTGTTTATGTTTACCTGAAAGGCATGTTTAAAAGCATTTGGCTGGTACTTCTTTCAGTTTCTTTTTTCTAGTGGATATCATGTTGCATGATGCTTCTGAAAGGTCGTCTTCTATTTAATATTCCAATATTTCTATGAACTGCAGGTTCCTGACACGAATTGGACTATTGTTGTAGAAAAACTTGATTATGAAGGCTTTTACATTCCTGATGGAGATTCTTTCTCTTTTTTCATGTCGATCTATTCCACCGCTACTCAGGTATTACTTTAATATGTCCACAATTGTCAAATTTTATTAATGAACCTTTTTTTAATTTGAACATGGATGTGGGATCAACAGAGTGCATTTCCTCTTCATGCTATTTGTGGTTCTATCTGGGAGAATGCAGAGGGCCAATTATCCTTCCTGAGACATGCTGTGTCTGTGCGCCCTGAAGTATTCACATTTGCACATTCTGAAAGAAAAACGGTAACCTTCTAGTAGATAACGTTCTTTTCTTTTGAGCTCTCTCACTCTCTCTCTTTTCCTAAGCATTTTCATGTATGATTCAGCCAAGTGTTGAATGTATTAATTCTACAAGTGGTTATGGCAATGAAGCATGGCTCTCTCTTGATCTTTTGGACATCTTATGTGAACTTGCTGAGAGAGGCCATGCAAATGCTGTGAGGGAAATTCTTGAAAATCCTCTTAGACAGTGCCCTGATGTTCTATTGCTAGGAATATCACACTGCAAGGTAGCATTTTCTTCATTTATCATGCTTTGTTTTGTAATATTTATTTCTTAAGAAGTTTTTGAGATTTGCAATTGAAACGACCAATGTATCTGAGAATGCAGACTGCATACAATATGGTCCAGTATGAACTTCTCTATGATGCATTTCCAGAAATGTTGAAGAATCCAAAGAAATTATGTCTCATCAGCCAGTTATGGCATGTCAACTCTAGCATCGTCTTACATGGGTTTATGGATGCACATAGAATGGATCCTGGTGCAATCACTAGAATTGTCAATGTTTGTGATGAGTTAAAGGTAAACTATTTTAATTGTCTTATGGTCAAGTTACTTATTGCGACCTGTTTTTCTTAAATTTCAAATCATTGATGATCTGTGTTTTTCTGTTTTGTTAAAACCCCAAAAAATTCTCATGCTTAGAGTTTTCAGTTTCGTCTATTATGTGTTTCTTCAGACCTTTGGCCTTCGTAAGTTCTATAATGTTGTGTTCAATATGGTGCACTATTGCTTTACAATGTGTTTCTAACCTAGGTAGTAGACATGCTTCTCTATTGTGTTGTGGCAAATCCTTACCGTTCACATGGATGGTGATAGTCATGAAGGTGTGACTTGTTTGACCTCATTTTGTTTGTCGAATGACATACATACTGTTTAAAAAATTCATGTATTTCAACAATGTCACATGGTATATCATCAAAAAGTTAGCAAAAGAAACATCACCAAGACTTGTTTTGTTGCAAATGATGGCCTACTAATGAAGACGAGTTTGAATTTTATTATTTGATTTTTAGGTGCAATATGTTCAGTCAGTCAATGAATCAAATGGTTAAATTTATTTTTTGATGGTCAGACAGTAGATCTCTAGATGACAAGAAGAGTTTAATTATATTATTATATAAGCATTCACCATGTTATACTTGCCCTTGCCTTTCCCTATACAAAAGGCTAATTCAATCTTTTGTGATTGGTCAGCAGAATTTTATTTTCACAAAAAAATCCAGTATTGGAGGAATATTATTGTAACATTGGAATTACCCTAGGGTGTATAGGTTTACTCGAGTTAAATCAAACTACTTTTTGTACAACTGGTGTACGTGGGATTTAGGGAACTTATATACACCGGGCACTAGTGATTAAATGGCTATGGTCAAGGCTGACTTAAGGATGTTTATAGCTGATCCTTTTCCCATTGAATGATTTCCAAGGTGCACAAAGCTGTTAAGTATATTTTCTTTTTGGGGAATTATATACTTTTTTTATCGGTAAATTGGGGAATCATATACTTTTGTGTTGCTTTGGTGCATATAGGACTGCATATAATTTTTTGTACGACACTTTATCTTCTGTTTAGAGAATGTTGGATATCGCATGTTACCTTTCTTTCTTGCATTAATCAATTTTTTGGTGCTAATTTTTTTTGCAGCTTTTGACGACAGTGTTGGATTCAACTCCATTTTCTTTCAGTATCAGATTGGCAGTTTTTGCATCTCAGGCAGAGCTCATAGACTTAGAGAAGTGGTTGGGTGAAAATTTGAAACTCTATAATGATATCTTCTATGAGGTTTGATATGACATATTAGCATTTGTTACCTTTTACTTGTATATTGTTATTTCAGTAGTTAATGACAGCGTTATCTTTTAATCAATCCGTGGTTACTCTTTTGTTATAGGTTTGCCTTAAGTTCTTGAAGGATATTCTTCCTGATCTGGCAAATGATGGCCTTCCTGTTTCTTCAGAAAGTACAGATGCTGGTGGAAACATGCCTCGCTATTTGTTCGATAAAGTTTTCAAGGTGCTTGGTGCTACTTGAACTGGCAGACATTTTGTAAGTATACCAGAACGGCCAAGAGAAGTCCTAATTTTCGGTAACTTGCAGATTCTTCAGGTGCATGCAGGACAACTTCTCTCACCACAACTTTCTGAGGAATTAAAAAAGGTTTCTTCTCTACAAGTGATTCCTGGATCACAAGGTGGTGCATCTGTTGAGTCGTTACCACCAGATGGAAGTCCTGATGATGTAGAAGCTGAAGCAAATGCATATTTCCATCAAATGTTTTCTGGACAGTTGAAGGTTGATACGATGATTCAAACTCTTGCACGTTTTAAGGAGTACCCTGATGATAATAGGTGATTCCTTTCACTGCTATTATTGTCTCAAGTCTCATCTCAAGATGTAACTTCTCACTTGAACTTGGATTTGTGTCTTTTTCCCTTGATTTTTTCTTCCATCTGGCTCTTTTCTATTTATGCAAGCTATGTTTTAGTTTATTATCTATTTCTTTACCATTAGGTAGAGCTTCTTCTTCTTCTTCTTCTTCTTTTATCTGAGATTTTTATATATACGTAGTTTCCTATTTTTCTTTGCTAATTTATTATTTCTAAATCCTTTATTTGTTGCGTATTTTATTTTATTGCTTACTATTTTGAAGTAAAAAAGAACTTAATTGTTATGATATACTTAAGCTTTGACGAAAATCATATTTGCCTTGCTTGTTGGTGCTTAAAGAGTTTTGCTCTTTTCAATCAGCAATGGTCTGTTTCTAATAACACAATGACTTCTGTAACTCAAATTTCAAATGCTTTTGTCATTTATCCAGCACGTCATGTTCCAGTCAGTCCCTTTCAAAGGTGCAAGCATTACCCATGCTGCTCTTTTGTGCGAATAGTCTAGCATTATATAAAGTTCTAGTGCCTTTGTTTTCCCCCATTATCATGCAACTTTGCTACTCTTCTGGAATACTTATGGTTATTGTTAGCAGGGAGAAGAAAATTTTTAACTGCATGATTGGAAATTTGTTTGAAGAGTACAAGTTTTTCCCTAAATATCCTGATAAGCAGCTGAAGATTGCTGCGGAACTATTTGGTAAGTGTCCCATCTGGTACCACTAGTGTAACTGGTATCAATGCATTTTTTTTAATCTGAAAAAAAGCTAGTGCAGATTATTTTCTTAGCGTTTAATCTTTTCTATTCTAGGAAGTCTCAAGGTAGGAGATCCTCTTTGACCGAGCTATAAGTCTTCATTGGATCTATCCTTTATATCCATTTATTGATTTCAATCTTACTATGCTCGTAATACGTCTAGAGACTTATTGGAAGTTGGTCACTCATCTCAATATCCTTTTTTCAAGTGTTTATGTATGCTGTTTTACAGGCTCCCTTATAAAGCATCAATTAGTGACTCATCTCTCCCTTGGAATTGCCTTGAGATGTGTTCTTGATGCACTGCGTAAATCTGTGGACTCGAAAGTGAGTTTCATTCCTTACTTTTTCCCAATAAGCTCCATTGCCATTTGGACACTTAAGCATATACTTTACTGTTGTAGATGTTCCTTTTTGGTGCCAAGGCGCTGGAGCAGTTCACAGATCGCTTGATGGAGTGGCCTCAATACTGTAATCATATTCTTCAAATATCTCATCTACGTGGAACTCATCCTGATTTGGTTTCATTCATTGAGAGGGTTCTTGCTCGCATTTCTTCAAGTCAACCAGAAACAAACAGTGGAAATAACGTATCTTTTGATCATCACCAAAGTTCTTCAACTGTTCCCCTTGAAAATTTCGAGGTATCGTGAGATTTTCAAACTAATCTATCTAGTATCAAGAATCTGCAGACGTATCCTAGCTTGTTTATAATTTTTTTATTATCTTTGTCAACTGTTTGCAAACAATTCAACATATAGTTTTTCTTCCCTTTCCTGTGTGTACTACATGAAATCGCGTTTTACAGAGTAGTGATGGGTCCCTTTATTGTCAAATGTGATTGTTCTCCCTCCAACAGTCTTTAAAGTTTCAAATCCTCACTTTTGAGAAGCAATTAGTAGTGTATATTGCTGGTTTTGGGAGAATTATAAACACATTATTATTTCTTGTGCCAACATCTTGGTGCTCCATGTGTTGTTGATCTATTTATTAGACTTAAGGTAATTCCAGGTACACGAGTAAGCAATTAAACTTCTCAGTAGGTTTTAATTTGTGGGTCTATAAGTGTAATTGAGACAGCGTGGTAAATAAATTATCCTGTCCCTGTAATTTTGTTAGCCATTATGTCAGTTACTTCTGTAGAGTAAATTCCATTTAATGTTGATTACTGAGGTTTAAAAACAATCAATTGTAGTTTTATTGCCTTCAACAATGAGTTCATGTATGAGCTTTATTTAAAAATTAAAATGTCCTTTTCAATTCACATATCCTACCCCAACTAGTTTCGGATTAAAGTTTCTGCAATTGTTTGTTTCACTTACATAATAATTGTTATATTTCGATGAATATTTTGTTTGTGTTTGTCAATCTTAATTGCTTTTACTCTAACTAGTATGTTGGGTTTTAAATTTTGTTGTCACTGTAATTAGTCTTGATTGCATTTTTATTGCTGCTTTTCATTTTTTTATAATTATAACTTGGAATGCAGCTTTCATCTTTGCAGATGCACAGAAATCAAGTTGTCTTTGATGACCGAACCAAGCCTCCTACATCTTCTGCTGGCCAAATGAAGCCCATAATTTCTCCATCTGGTTTATTACCATTCACTACTATTCATGGTGATTCAGTTGGTGGCGAAAAGGTAACATGAAATAATATAAACCAATTATACTTATACTACACTTTGGTAGTTTTTCCCCACAAGTGCAGGAAATGGTTATTGAATTATGCTCTTATCACAATTAGGTAACTGTTACCCAGCCTCTGCAAACCACTCAGCATCCAGCTATTGCCTCTTCAGTGGCTTCATCTTCACCTAGTTTCTTGCGTTCTTCACGTGTACTACCTCCAGCCGGTATATTACCAAACACACGTCATCATAATTTGTATATGCTTTCCAGTGTTCACATGTCTTTTATCCAGCAAAGATTAATGTGCCTTTTGCATTGTTGAACTATACCCATCTGAATGCCCAGGCTTTTTTTGCACATTCAAGTGTATGCGGATTTCAATTTCTTCCTGCTATTTCAGGTATTCTTAGGCAGTCTTCGTACAGTCCAGGTTTTGGGGCTGCATTGAACATCGAGACCCTTGTTGCGGCAGCAGAAAGACGTGATACTCCAATAGAGGTGTCTTATTGCAATAGTTTTTGCTCTTTCTTATCTTGTTTGTATCTTATTTCATGTATGCTTGTCTTGTAGGCTCCTTCATCAGAAATTCAGGATAAGATATTTTTCATGATCAATAACATTTCGACGTCAAATTTGGATTCGAAGGCCAAAGAGTTTGGTGATATACTGAATGAAGAATATTATCCTTGGTTTGCACAATATATGGTGATGAAAAGGTGACATAGATACCATCTGTACCCTTCCATCACAAGTATTTCTTTTTCTCCCTTGTTTATATTGGAAAGATAATGCCTGACAGAATGAATCAAGGAAGAGCATTAAGGCCTCTTTAACTCATTAAGCTTTTAAAATGTTATTTAAAAAAACAACTGGTAAGGGTATTCCTATAAGATGAATTTGAAACACCTTTTAATATAAGATGAATTCAGTTAAGAAATTACATTTATAATGATAAAAGTAATATTCCAGTGAACTAATTGATACACATTTGAAGTTATATGTAATTACATACGCAGTCTTAAAATATTAAAAAGTAGTCTGTTTAAAGATGAGAATGTCTACGGAATTATTTCAACAAAGATTTGAAAATCCTGAAATGATAAATTTGGAGTTAATATTTGTACGGATTGGAAAGGAAAGATAAGCTAAATGGAATTGGAAGCTAGAAACAGGATGCCACCTTTAGGATTAAAAATTGCCATCCACTCAGGGCTTTGGAAGCATTTTTGATACTTGAACGTTGAGAAGAACACACCTAAGTGATCGACTGATTAAGAGGTCACTTTCTTGTGCCGCATATGGAGCCACTGTGCAGATGTGATTCTGTTGTCACAGTCGCTTAAGCGATCAAACAAGTATTTTTTCCCCTCTTCCCCCCCACTTCCTTACACCTATAAATACACCCAGCCATCACACCCCTATAAGATTATTTTCTAAGGCCTTTCCTCCCTTACACCTTCCATTTTTACAGTTTTTTTGTGATTTTTCTTTATTTTTTGGAAATAATTTTAAAAATTGGGTGACCGATTCTATGCAACTGCCTAATCTCATATTTGGTCACATCATCGACCGGCATATCACATACAAACATACTTATTACCTAAAGATCGTAAAAGAGAATCTGTTGCCTGGTCTTGTTGTATAGATTGTAGATATGGTTGTGTTTGTCATTGTTATAGATATGTATTAGCACGCTAAAAGGTATGTCGACATCTTTGCGTACTAACGGGACCTTTTTCGGCAGAGCAAGTATTGAACCTAATTTCCACGACTTGTACTTGAAATTCTTGGACAAAGTGAATTCTAGAACATTAAACAAGGAAGTTGTTAAAGCTACATATGAGAATTGCAAGGTATGTCTTCTTAAGTAAATAAAATAAGAAGTCTGTTTACTGTCTTGTACATGTACACTACTGCCCACACTCTTCATCGTGTTGCAGGTTTTGTTAGGGTCTGATCTTATAAAATCTAGTTCAGAGGAAAGATCCTTGCTTAAGAATCTTGGTAGTTGGCTTGGAAAATTCACGATCGGCAGAAACCAAGTTTTAAGAGCCCGTGAAATTGATCCCAAAAGTTTGATTGTTGAGGTGCTTCATATGTTCCAATCAAGATATATGGAGCTTGTAATTTTTTTTGTTATTTGCATCTATGTTCTCATTTTAGTGTCTTTATTTTTTGATTCCACCAGGCATATGAGAAAGGATTGATGATTGCAGTGATTCCATTCACGTCAAAGGTACAGTTAGGATTGGTTGTCTGCGGTAATTTTTATTTTTGTGGTTTTCATACCTCTCCTTTTCAGGTACTAGAACCATGCCATGGCAGTCTAGCATATCAGCCTCCAAACCCCTGGACCATGGCCATCCTTGGTTTGCTGGTTGAGATATATAATCTCCCGAATCTCAAGATGAACCTGAAATTTGATATTGAGGTTGACTCCGATTTACTTGACAATACTTAATCGAAATCCTTTAACATTTGAGTTCTGATTACATCCACTGTTTTTTGTAATTTGTAGGTTTTGTTCAAAAATCTTTGTGTTGACATGAAAGATGTTAAACCAACTTCACTTCTCAAAGATCGGGTTCGTGAAGTTGAAGGAAATCCAGATTTTTCTAACAAAGATACTAGCGCACAACAGGCACCAGTCATCGCTGAAAATAACTTGACTGTGGCTGGCAAACTAAATCAAATTGAGATGCAACCTCAGGTTACGAATATAACTCATCTGGGAGGGCATCCAAGCACATTGAGTCAGGTTGATATAAAAAAATATTCTTTATTTTTGAATAACACATTTTCTTTTGCAATTGATAATATAATATGTTTTTATTTTTTGTGTAGTACCCTGGCACTATTCACCATCCTCCAGGCATGCTGACCGAGGATGACAAGTTGATGACCTTAGGGATAACTGATCGCCTGCCTCCTGGCCAACCACAATCTAATCTTGCCCAGTCATCATTCTCCGGCAATCAGGTTTGCTTCTTATACGACTTTAGATTCCACACTTCTGATTTATCATATTTTTCTGAATGACCTTTTCACAGCAGGCAACGGGAATGTCAAGCATTTCATCTCATATTGTTATTAACAGTAAGTTAAGTGCTTTGGGCTTGCAGATGCACTTGCAAAGGTAATTTGTTTACAATTTTGGTGAGTTTTCAGCAATTTTGTTCCTTTTAAGTTCCTAATAAGTTCTATGCTTTTAGAGTTATTCCTTTAGCGGTGGAGAAGGCTGTTGCGGAGGTGATCACAGCTGTTGTTACACGTAGTGTCACCATTGCTAGTCAGACGACAAAGGAGCTTGTTCAGAAGGTTGTCTCTTGTCTTTTAGCCTGTCCCAATAACAAACACAGATTTTGTCCTATATATATTTACATGCAGATCCCTTTTTCTGCATTTGTTATACATGTTTTCTTAAGTTCTGCTCTGTTGCTCAATTCAAATACAGGATTATTGCATAGAATCTGATGATAACCGTGTGCGTCATGCTGCAAACTTGATGGTCTGTGGTCTCTGTGGAAGTTTGGCTCATGTTACATGCAAGGTGTTTTTTTTAATTTTTTATGAAATTGGAGAGGTTTACTTTACCCCATCATGCACACACTTGAAGGTAATTCTTATTCTTTTTCCTGTTCCTGTTTGATGGTCGCAGGAGCCTCTTCGTGTTTCTTTATCGAACAATCTTAGAACTTTACTTCAGCCTTTAAATGTCAGCAGTGAAGTTCTTGAACAGACTATTCAGCTTATAACAAATGATAATCTTGATTTGGGTTGTGCACTGGTCGAACAATCTGCCACTGAAAGGGTATGGTTTCTGCTTCATCGAGCTAGTCCTATATGATATTCTTAGTAGATTTTCTGTGTCCTTATTTAGTTTATATTACGTCTTGGTTTAAATTGCCATTCTACAGAAATCAGTTTTGATTTTTTTTTAAATCATTAGTAGATGGGGTAAAGAAATAGAGCTAAGAAACAAAACCAGAACCAGAGGTAGAAACAAATAGCTTGAAAAAAACATGTGCTTGGCAGTGACCCAAAATCCCCCCCAAAATAGAAATTATTCCTAATGCCAGCTTGTTGTGCCCAAAAATAGATATCCGCTAATGTCTTTTGCCAGATTTCCCCAATAACTGCGGGTTTGTTCTCAAACAATGCTTTATTCCTAGCAAGCTAAATATTCCACCATAGTGCCAAAGGCCCAAGCTTCCCTGCATCTCTCATGTGACCATTCGGGATGTCTTCCAATCAATTTCCGAAAAGAATGGAAGTCTCTCCCAACTTGTTGCTAATGTGCATCAAAGAAATATACTTGTCGTTCTGCTAGTGCTTTGGTGCAATATGAGGCAATTCATTCAAATACGATGAGTATAATGATAACTGATTTTAGCTAAGACTTGATCAAATTGAAGCTCTATAACATGTCATTCATTAGTGTCTAGGAAGAAGCTTGGTTACTTGTAGATCCTTGATGTTTCCTTGAAGTGTTCAAATCTAATTAAATGATTATAGCTTAGTTTGGTAAACATAAATACGTAGGGACCCAAGGATGATTCACTAGGTATCTCTTGGATACTTGTTAGTAATATGCAAATATTTCAATATGCATAATATATCATTCCATAGAAATGTCAT
The DNA here is from genome assembly GCA_963682175.1 of Triglochin maritima. NCBI lineage: Eukaryota > Viridiplantae > Streptophyta > Magnoliopsida > Alismatales > Juncaginaceae > Triglochin > Triglochin maritima. The sequence continues at coordinate 7,610,027 of OY821775.1, forward strand.
CACTATGGAGTTATTTATGAAATTTTCAGCCATATAGCATAAAACTTCAAATTTGTTATATCATTATACACTTTCAAATTTAGTGTACTTTGTATAAGTTTATAACTCCTTACGTCAGGGATGTATCTCATTCTTATTTTATGAAAGACTCAATGATATTTATATACAATTAGTATTTACTATCAATACTACCGTTTTTTGTTGAATCCTGCTTTTATGTAAATATCCATGTTCTTAATATTAAATAGAGCAGGCTTGAACTAGTACAATTCGCCCTTAAAGGCCTACGGGGGCCTTAAATGTGTATTTAAAATACAGTATCTAGTACCTACATATATGTAAGCATCATTATGTATTATTATGCTTGTTTTAGCATGTATTTAATTGTTATAATTGCACACAAACTTCATTATCCGTGAATCATTACTATTTTAACGAGTTAGCATAAAATATGTTTTACATTTTATTCTACTAAATTAACGACCAGTACATTTCCAAGGGAATAAAAAAGATTAAAAATTAAAAAAATTAGATTTTGGCATTTGATTATAATGAAGTAAGGGCCTGTTCTTATTCCACTATTGGGACTGACAACTTCCGAGTGTTTCAATCGAGGCTGGTTTCCTTTCAGGCGAAGGATTCTCTAAGGCCAACAACATCCCAAACCAGCCCTTAAACAATAGAAACCTAGGCCTTAGAAATTGTGCGAATGGCAGAATTTGGTAACATAAAATCTTGTTTCGGTTTCATGGCCCACTTGTTGGAAGTTCAATTGTTGTATCTAAACACATCTTAAATTGAGATGACTTAATTGTCCTTATTTCTAACTCATTGTGAAGCAACGGACAATGCTTACGTTTCTCAGTGTGGCTCAATTGGAAACATCTCTGTTATTGCAGAGATAAGGCTGCACATATTTGATCACCCTTTGCCTTTATCTGGCAGGAGTCTCTTCAGAATTATTTGTTTTTTTCTTTCGTATTTTGACTTTCTATCTGGTGTGGTTGGCTTCGATCACTAGCCTGTTTTTTTTAGTAGTCGTAGGTGTGCGACTGGACTGCTTGCTACTTTTTGAACAGTTTTCTTTGGCTTTAATATAGTCACTTTCAATCGATCAAAAAAATCTATGAAACTAATGAAGTCTTAAGCTAAAATATGTATTTTGTCTACCACTGATTACCAAATTCAATATGAAGTAGAAAACGTGTTTCATAGGAAAAAGAATAATGGGCTAAGCCCATGTTCGACTCAAGCTTGAATTGTAGTGTTGGGCTTGGGCTTGGATTCCAATTTCTCATAAATGCAGGCTTAGGCCCGACCTGCAGCGCACAAAAAAATTACTGGGTAATTATCTCAACCACTATTGTGATGACGTGAATTAGGTACTATATTATAAATTCCTTGTGTGCTACTTGTTATTCTACACTGGTAATGATTAGCGTACCATTTTGTTTGCGCAACATTGGTTCACGAATTTCATTGGAAGTATGCAACATGACCATTTTTACATGGTAAACCAATTGGGACAAGCTTGCAAGAATTTCTCACTATTGTAATTACATCTGCGAAGCCTTTTGTCTTGTTATAATAATCTGTTTTCTTTGGGTTGAATTTTCTCTTTCTGTTGCTAGTCTTAGTGCGTATGTTAACTTAAGTAATGTCCATTAGGTTTTATTTTACACATACAACCAGAAATTCTTAAAGTTGTTACATGTTAGATCCATACTGATGCGATAATGCTTAAAATTTTCTTGCCATATGCTTTTTTTTAGAGTGAAACACCTCATTCTCAAAGTTTCTTTTTTTTGGGGGGACCATATCTTATTGTTTTCCTAAAACTTTCGGTAGGCCTTGCAAAGTATGGAGGGAGACATCGCCCAGCTAATTGCTTATAAGAAGAAGCAGAGAGAAAGTACTGGGGCTGCTTACTTTGAGGCTGCTACATATTCGCAAGGTATCTTTGCTCGTGTTCCAGAGGTACTCCGTCCCAAACCCGGGCGCTTGTCTAGCAACCAGCAAAGGGTATATGAGGTATGTGCTATAAGTCATCTGCCTCAGTAGTTTACAGTGCCAGACATGTTCTCCAAAAGCGTCTTCTATTGTCAGGAATTTGTAAAGTATCCATGGCATAACAAGTCCAAGCAGAATCCAAATGTTGTATCTGCTCCTGGTCAACTAACTTCCTCTGGCGGGTCAGTTAGCAATTATTTATCTCATATTTCTTGTCCAATTCTATCGTTGAACTATGCATAATACAATGACACCTCTTACTTCTGGATTTGGTGGGATTCGATCTTTGGATCTAATGTCTGATGAGAGTGATCCGTATGGATATTCTCAGTTTCTCATTCTGACATCTGACATGAGTACTACACTTATATTATGGATTTTAATTATTGGTTTCTATTTCTATAAATCTGTAGTGCCTCCTCAACTCAAACTGGGGCAACAGAGGTGGGCTCTCAGCAAGCTTCAGAAATTAATTCCATCATCCCTCTGTTGACGTCCACAGCACCTGAGTTGCAGATAATAGAACCACCATCTAAAGTACTGACTCTCTTTTCCTTTTAACTATAAACATTATTCTTTAGTGCCATATTCATGCTTTGATATTAATAATTATGTGTTAGGAATTGGGAGGTGTTGTGCCTTCGTCTCCTACGACTGCAGTGGAGCGGCTTGGAATAAGTACACCTGAAACTTTGAGTACTGTTGAGGCATTGGACAAGTACCAAAATTTGGCACAAAAGGTACTGCAAATATTTGTGAAACTGTATTAGATAGAAATGGGTGTGCTTTTCCAGTGTTTTCATAGTTAATTAGAATTATTGGTTTCTATTTCTATAAATCTGTAGCACCAAAATTCGGTTGAAGTGAACATATTCATGCAATGATATTGTTGATTTTTTTCCTTATTGCCACATATGCCATTATTGTTTCGGTATTTATGTTGGTACTATTAAAAGGTATATATATTTTTACTTGTATTTCTTTACTCTAATTTAATTTTAACCCAATGTATGGCATAAGCAAAACACACTACTTTGTAATGACACCAACACCGAAAAAAATAATGCATGTGGCAGCAAGTATCTTTAGAGTGACACCCCAGCAAAAAACCCAATATCATAGTATTATTTCTGCATTCTTTTGGTCCTTATCCAACTGGTACTTCTGTAGGTCACTGTGAAGTGTACCATGTTGGGTAAATTCTCTCGTCTGCACATATAGCTAATATAACTTTCTATTATCTGTTGAGACAAAAGAAGCAAAGGCTTAGTGCTTTCAGAGGAGGCACCAAAACCTTAGTTGATTTGCATTTTTCTTATTCAAACTTTTTATAGTAATTAGTTAGTGGGTTCTTAATCTTCTGATTCAAATATTCAGTTTGATCAGACTATTATTTATAATTTGGAATGACCTGACACTGCTTTAGCATTCTAGCAAGTAAATTAGAATTCTTGCTTATTTTGTATCATATTACTTCACTTTCTGAACGTTGGCCGCCAACAGAGCTTGCATTTTCATATGCAAAATGTAGTGCCCACCATGGATAGAAGGAACTTCGTCCTTCAGCTCATATGCCACGTTGTACTTAAAAACAAAAGTCTATGAAGACGTAGTTTCTCCCATTTTATGCGATACAGTGATACTAGAAATCCTGAGTAGATGATTCAGAAATTAGAGTTCACCAAGGGTTTTTACCTTTTCTTTTACATCCCCATCTCATATGTTTAATGTTTCTGTTATGTTGTGAATTGATGCTTCTATCAGATTTTAGATGTTTTTCTTTCATATTTTTGGCTGTTGTGTTTCTTTTATGAGTTTCATTTGTGAGATTATTCATAATCTTCTATTCCACCTTTTTCGTCTGCCAGCTGGAGAACTTTCTTTCAAAAGATTCTAGAGATACTGATGTTCAGGTAAATATTCTCTTTTCGTTGCCCCCCCCCCCCCCCCCCCCCCCCCCCCCAAAGTGTACCATCTTTTGCTCGAGACTAATTTGCCTTTGTAAAAAGACTTGCATCCAGGGAGTGACTTCTGAGTTGCATGAAATTCTACGCAAGTGTGTAAACCGTGATGAGTCTGCGTTGGCTATTGCACAGAAGGTATTTGTCATCTTAAGGTTTTTTTTGGCAATTAAATCATCTATGTTGTCTGTTTTATCTTTTTTGTGGTTTATGCAGGTCTTTAAACAGTTATATGAAAATTTATCAAATAGTACATATGTCCGTGCTCACCTTTCAATACTCGTTGCCATTCGAGACATGTGCAAGCTTGTTGTCAAGGAATTAACAAATTGGGTACAACCTCAACCTTATTACTCGCTTAACATGCCATGTAGAGTCGACATTTGCTGTCCAAGATGCTTACTGTTGCTTACAGTAGCTTTATATGCTATGATAACTTGCTAATGCTTTATATCTGGATTAATTTCCGAAGCATCAACTTTTTTGTTTCCTATGATCAGTGCTACCTTTTCTTCTAGGTTATCTACTCAGACGAGGAAAGGAAATACAATAAAGATATAATAGTTGGTTTGATACATTCTGATTTATTAAATATTGGGGAATACGACACTCATTTAGCAAAACTTGTTGATGGCGGAAGAAACAGTATGTGCTGCATGCTCTTATTCTATTAAAAAATTAATATTATACATATTCTTATACATTTTAAAATTGATGGTGGGGTCTAATAATCCATAGAAGCTGCTATGGAGTTTGTTGTTTCTCTGCTTCAGTCACTGGTGGTAGAGGGGTCTGGCGTCAATGCATCAGAATTTTACAATGCCATTGATGTGCTGTCAAAGGTATACTTGCTGTCTATGTAAAGCTTTCCAGCAGAGATTTTTTTATTCATTGCCTTTTTTTCTCTATCTTCCTAGCTTGCTTTGAGGCCTGGGGCACCAGAATCTCTACAACAGGTTGTTGAGATAGCTAAAAAGAGCTCTTCAAGTACCATTCCACCAGCTGGTGTCGCTGTTAGTATGGAAGAGAAGGCCAGGCAGTTCAAAGATAAAAAGGTATATTTATGTTTCTATTTTGTTTATGTTAAACCAGCATTAATCCTGTGTACAGCAGTTAATTATCAATGGTTGATTTTCAATTTAAACGACAGGGTGGTCTGCAGTTCCATGTCATATACGTATCTAAGCATAAAACATTCATGAAACTCACACATGAATGTTACAATGTCCAAGATGTTTTTTAAAGTCAAATTCAAATAGATACATAACAATAGTGATAGTCCAATCAAAAGATGAGTGAACTTAGCAAACTTAAGGAATTATTATATAAATAAAACTAAATCGACTGATACGGTTAAGGTAATCTTACTTCAAACAAATTTTCAGCAAAAGAATTTCCTTAAAAAGCAAATGGAGCAAAAAGAAGCACAATAATTTATTTCAATCACTTTCATATATGTACAACACATTTGTTACAACAGAACGTAACTAAGTTGCCATAATTTTTTTTCTTAGGCAATGATAATTCTTCCCTCTTAAGCAAGTCTGCATATTCAATTTTGTTTTATTAAATATATCAGAAGCATAATATTTTCTAAATGTACTCCATTTTTTCTTTATAGTCGTGCATATCCTCTTCAGTGTCATCAACCAATTCCATGATATTGTACTCGTATCCACTGTCTGAAACCATCTCTCTTCTTGGTTGCAAATAATTTTCCGTAGCTTACTAAATATTTGTGTTCCCCATTGCAGCCTCACTCATTGGCTAGCACTCTGTAAAGTCCACAAAATTTTAGCCACTTAAATGAAAAAAAATGAATACTCATGTTAAGCCAGTTATAACGAAACATGTAAAAAAACATGATTGATTTGGAAAATCAAGTTTGGAAAAATATATGAATATTACCTAAGGTTGGATGTAGACACTACTAAATAGGGAAATCCGTACCCTTTCCAAGTGCACTTATTAGATTCCCCGTTCATTATTTTGAGGTGTTTTAGTAGTGTTTGATATAAGATATCAAACCGGAAAGCTTAGAGTTGAAGTTGGATCTCTCAAGTCTAGGTGCCTTGAAAACCTGGTTTGCTGCTTTTTTCAGGTCCATTGTCTTCGGCTGAGGTTTTTATCCTTCGGTTCCCTACATATGTTGACAGTGTCCTTATTAAGTATGTTTGCTAGTTTAGACTGCTTTCTCCGCAGTTTGTTGCGGATGCAGTCTAGAAAAGCCCGTAAAGTGTTTCTGCTGTCAGAAAGACATTTTGATAAAAAAACAGCACTATATTTTTCAACAATTAATGTAGAGAGGATATAATCCAGGGCTGGTCCATTGAGTGTATATTGTTCCAAAGCAGATTTAGGATCTACGACAAATCGGATGTTTGAGATGAGGGATACTCACATGGTCGGACAAGCGTCCCTGAGCTGATCTCTACTAAATTTAACCTTAAGCTTATGATTGTTAAGAATCACTATGGAACCAAACATGGAGAAGTTTTAGGTTGCCACCATCAAAGTCATTATCTCAAATATTATGCGCACATCTATCCCAATTACCGCCAAGTCAAAAATAATGCAAACCACATTCCTATCAACAGTACTATATCCCTACATTACTGGCATGAAAATGTAACAAATTCACATAAAAAGCCACAACCAGAAACCTAAAAAATATGTAAAAATCAAAAAATGAAGAAGATAAAATATAAAACAAAACAATTTTCTGGACTGTGCAATGAGAAAGCATAACCGCTCCTGAAGACATGGAGACAAAAACACCCATGGATGGACCCCATGGAACGTGAAGTAGATCAAATTGTATGTATGACCTGGGGTGAGGTTCCCTTGCATATGTTTAAGACGCTTATCCTGTGGAAAGGAACGAAGACAACTCAAAGGGGCACATTAAAATTCGGAGGAGAAATGCTTGGAGACAGTGGCATCGCATTGGAAGAGTCACGAGTTGTTTTTTCTGTGGCTGATGGAGGGACCTCTTTTGTGATGCTTGGGAATTGGGATTTGGAGGAAGCACTAAGATTGGTGAAGAAAATGTTGGATGGTTGGGATGGTTCCAAAGGACTAGGAAAATTGATTCTTTTGAAGGGTTGAGATCTGTTGTGTGTGAGCACATGAATTGTCAAGATTAAAAGAACCAGAAAAAAACATTTTTTATCGTACTTTTTGTCGGAAGGACCATAAAAAAGTTATTAATGGGAAACCATTTCGACTACTATGGATGTGCATTAGCTTTGGGGAGTTTTTCAGTGGCCATTTGTATGCTATATTCATTGTATTGGTGGTTTGTGTACTATATAATAATTGAGTTTTATTCACTGTATTTGGTGCCTGATGCTGCCATGCTGGTTCTGCGGCTAGTTTGATACCATGTCCTCTGATCTTCATTTGTCTAAAAAGGATAGATTTCTGACTTCATCCTGTAGGCCTAGATTTCTTAGTTTAATATGGTTCATTTTGCTCATCAGATATTCTCTTTAATTTTAGGAAGTCAATATGCAGGTTGTGACCATTACATTTACTGAATACTAATATAGAGTTTGTGTCGCTCAGAGCACCTGTGTAGTGTCTGCCTATCTGCCTATCATAGAGTGTCTGTTCTTCCATTATCTACTTTAACTAAGCTACTTCAAAAAAAAAAATCATCCATCCTTGCCTATAATTGTCAAAATTTCTGGAGTTTTATAATTACGTATAGTTTTTTTTCTTTAAAAAAATTCAACCTTTTGTGCAGACAAATGTTCTTCGTGTGGCCACAAACATGGATGACTACACTCCTTTTGAATCTGTGGGTCCAGATCCGGCTGGATTCCGCGAGAAGGTTTTCTACTTGTATCATTATTTATGCAACAACTCATTTAGATGCTAGTTATACTGATGAGCCTGTACTTTAACAGATTTTATGCTTAGTTGTTGGTCTGTGGGAGGTGGGGGTGTCTTCTTTAGTTTTTCTTTATTGTCAAACTTAAATGATGTATGATGCCATAATACAATCTTGTCGCATAGAACTTGTGAGTTTCATGAAAAAAGAATCCTGCTTTTCTATAACAAATCATAAACTGTTTAGGTATGTTTGAAGCACATCACTAGTGATAGAAGAATTAGAGCAAAAGATATCTCATTTTCACACAAAAACTAAAATAAGTTTTCGTAGATATAGATTTGCATAGTTGAGTTTTCTTATTCAAAATTCAGGTGCCTTCTACGTTTGGTCATGGGGTGTAATATATGACAGAAGAACAATATATAGTACCTTCTGAATCAAGCTACTTGTAGTTGTGTGCACCTTTTGAGTGCATTCCAGGAAAATGTTTCCCTTTACAGTGGTTTAGGCAACAAATGTCCTTGCTGTTTCCAGTTTTTTCCTTAGAATTTTTAAGCATGCTATTCTAGGCTGCAAAAAGAGTCTTGTCTCCTTTCACTTGTTTTGGTTGTACCCTAATAAATAAGCAGTTGGAGAGTCGTAGTTTATTCTTGTTACTGTCTTTTTCATGTGCTGTGTTCGTTGAACAAGAAATAAGTTTGACTTGATTGCTGTATCTAGTTTGAGGGTATTCTTAACCAACTAGCGTCGTAGTCATTTGGTGGTGCTTAAACTGGTATAATACCTTGTAAAAGCATAGCTCGGATATTCCTAAATAATGTTTGGGGCTCTTGTGCTGCAGGTTACTCATTTGTTTGGAGAGTGGTATCGGGTAACCGAACTTTCTTCTGCAAATGAAGCAGCAAATTTCATGTCTCAGCTGCAGCAAACTGGGCTACTTAAAGGAGATGATAACACTGATCGCTTTTTCCGTGTTATTACAGTAATGACTACTCCAGCCCTTTCATCAGTAATATGCAATTTAGAAAAGATATTATGATTTATTTTCTTGTTGTAGGAATTCACGGTAGGTCATTCCTTAGCTTCTGAACAACAAGGCCAGAATCTCTCTTTTGCTGCAATAGATGCATATGCACAACTCATAATAGCAACGTTGAAGGTAATCTGTGCACTACTTTTATATAGATATATATCTATAACATGCTTACACGCAGACATGCATCTATTCTTTGTTACCTAGAAATAAGTAAATAACAGCTCTTTCTTGATTGATGTCAGTATGCCTCTGTAGATCAAGGGTCTTCCAGGTTTTCCAACTTTCCCAAGGTATATAAATTAGCATCTATTTCATTTGCTACCGACAAACAACATTTTGTTCATTTACCCTTTTAATATTTTTTTCATGATTTCATGACTTTTAACTCTTTTTTTGTGTGCAGATCGCCGCAGTAATTGTTAAAGTGGTACTGAAGGACAGTGAGGAGAAGAAAATGTCATTTAATCCAAGGCCATATTTCAGGTTGTTCCTCAACTTGCTTATGGATCTTACATCTCCTGATTTAGTTCTTGAGGGGTCATCTATTCAGGTATGCTCTATTCAATTTGCTCTGTCGTATACTGTATTTTGAGTTTTTTAGAAATTTAAATGGCATTTGTGGAAGTAATTGTTTGTTTTTGTTGTTGTAGGTTTTAAATGTACTTGCAAATGCCTTCAACGGGCTGCAGCCATTAAAAGTTCCTTCATTCAGGTTAATGATCTTTTCTTTGACTTAGTTTCTTGCACAGAAGTCTTGTTTCTTTTTGTGAATGCTGATCCTCTGTTCTGATTGTTGAGGCCTGGTAATCATTTTTCTGGTTTACAAGGACACTACTTATCCATGGATGGTGATATAATTCAAATTGTATTTCAGAGAATGATATTTATCCAGAGATCCATGCTGTGTGATGTTATAACTTTATATCTTTGGTTTATTTCAGCTTTGCATGGCTTGAGTTAGTCAGCCACAGAAGTTTCATGCCAAAATTGCTTGGAGCAAGCAATCAAAAGGGATGGCCATTGTTCCAACGGTTGCTTGTTGGCCTGCTTAAATTTTTGGAACCGTACCTGAGGAATGCTGATCTTGGAGAACCGGTCTAATTTCTACCTTTTCATTTCTTATGGCTCTTTCTGAATTAACCATGACAATTTATATTCTGCCTGCAGATTCAATTTTTGTACAAAGGAACGTTGAGGATGTTACTCGTTCTTCTTCACGATTTTCCAGAATTTTTATGTGATTATCATTTCAGTTTCTGTGATGTCATTCCTTCGAGTTGCATTCAGATGCGGAATATTATCCTCAGTGCCTTTCCAGTGAATATGAGATTGCCTGATCCTTGCACTCCGAATCTGAAAGTAAATATTTCTGCACATGCAAATGGGTTTGTCATTGGCTACGACCTATCTGATAAATCAATAATGTTCCAATCATGTGCAGATAGATTTGTTACCTGAAATCAGCCAGTCTCCACGCATCTTATCTGATATCGATGGTGCATTGAAAGCAAGGCAGATTAAAGCTGATATTGATGAATATCTGAAGGTACCGTAACAGTAATTATATTGGTATAGTGTTGCTGACATTTGATTCTTTAATATTGAGTACGGTTAACATGTGAATGTGTATGCATTGAAGTTGTTCACCAGTAGTTTTTTACAACCGAAATAAGAAGGTACATCTGTATTTGTTTTATACATTTAATTCTCCTTGCTGATTTCCAATTCTAAGCAGACAAAGCATGGAGGCCCTGCTTTCTTGACGGAGCTCAAACAGAGGCTTCAACTCCCTCTGCAAGAGGTTGCTTTGGCTGGGACTCGCTACAATGTGCCTCTGATGAATTCCGTGGTGCTTTATGTGGGCATGCAGGTGAGTTCTGTCAGTCTTTTGTGACACTGAAGCATTTTTTGTTGTTGCTGCATAAGTGTTATTGAGTCCTTTATTCTTGGAAATACAAATAACAAAGTAGAACGCCACAATAAATTTTCCTCCTTTTAAATATTAGTTTTCATCACCTGCTAACTCTTTAAGGTGTGTTAAGACATTGCTTGATCTCATGATACATATATTCTTTTATTAATAAATAAGGTGCAATGCACAAGGAGGCTTGAACCAGATGATCAACTCATAGGTGCCATTGCCATGCGACCACCCAATCTACCCACCTTGATTGCGTGCACAAATTAATTCACCCAAAGTCGAAAATACATGAGTGTTATTTCAAAGGTCAAGGGTCCTAAAGTTTGTTACAACCTGAAGCCTTTATCCATAGAACAAATGAATCAACTTAAAATTGAAAACCAGAAACAATGAAAAAACCTCACGAAAACAAACTTGTGGGAAATCTATCCCAGGCAGCTCCTTCGATCCTTATGCCACCTTCAATAATTTCATCCATAACTCTTTATCTGGTCCGATTATTCAAAGACAGATTCAGTCATTCAACCAAATATGGGTGCAAGTGTTGGTTGGGGGGAGGAGACCAAATTGCCCTTTAACTACTATATTTTTTTATACAAGTTGATTATGTTACATATTCAACAAAACAGATTATACATATGCAATTTGTTATAAAATAATAATAATAATAATAAGTAAATTGCTTTACTAAATAAAATAGGAAGGGCATCACTTGCACAACAAAAGCAGAAGGGTTTCTCGACCCTACATCCTCGACCTTTGTTTTAGACTGCAAGTTTTATATTGCGTAGTTTACTTGTCAAAAAAGGTTACCCACCGGTAAATTTTCCTAGATACACAAATGCATACCTCAGAGCTCTACCCATGTGACTGTACTAAAAGACAGGCATTTGTTTTTCCTTTCTTTTGTCCTAAGATGATCCGAGGGAGCATCAGTAAATGCAGTGTCATTGAAATTTAAGGTGTTAAGAGAAAGACGAGGCAGTCATGAACCAAAATGTAGTAGTTACATCTGGAACTCTTAGTAGTTGATAATAGTAACATGAGAATTGCATAAGTGGAAGTGTGAATAATAAAAAATTCTAGTAGCCTAAGGTGTTTTTTGTTGTTTCCTTGGCTCTACCTATCTAGACAAGAATTCAGATTTTCGCAAATGTGCAAAAATAGTATTGTAGCTGCTACTCAATCCTGACTCTCGCAGGCAATTCAACAACTACAGAGTAGTTCTCAGCAGCATGTACCTGCAGGACAGGTGACTCAAACTGGCCCTATGGATATTTTTTTGGTCAGTGCAGCTATGGATATTTTCGACAGTCTGATAATGGATTTGGACACGGAAGGCCGCTATCTATTTCTTAATGCTGTTGCCAATCAGCTCCGTTACCCAAATAATCATACACATTACTTTTCCTTTGTTCTGCTCTACTTGTTTGTGGAGGCAAACCAGGTAATTTTGGCATATTTTCAGGTACAATTTTGCAAATGTAGTTGCCTGAATGACTTAATATTTATTCCTTATCTGGATAATCATGCCTTTAGTTCTCACTAAATTCCCTTTTATCCGCAAGTGGCAATTTTTGTACCTGTAGGTGGTATCTTTATATTTGAGCATACAGACTGATTACTCGTGTTTAATTTATTAAGATGCACCTTCGACCCTAATATGTTATTGTGGTTTTTCTGTAAGATAGCTTGTATAGTTTGCCTCTGACTGCACTTTTGTGTAAGTCGTATTTTCAGTGGTTCTGAAATATTCATTTTCATGTTGATAGCAAGAAATCATCCAAGAGCAAATAACTCGTGTGCTTCTGGAGCGCCTGATAGTCAACCGCCCTCACCCTTGGGGCTTGCTTATAACTTTCATAGAACTAATAAAGGTACTGCCTTAACCTTTAACCTTCTCATTAAATGTGTTTGCTTGTACTTAAAGATAATATGCTTCACGGAATCATGATAACACTGTAGAATCCGAGATACAACTTCTGGAGCAAGTCATTTATTCGATGTGACCCAGATATTGAGAACCTCTTTGAGCAAGTGTCCAGATCATGTGGGGGCTCAAGAGGGGTGGACGATGGAATGGTTGCTGGTGGTCTCTCTGACATTGTGCATTAAACCTCTATATTATGTCATCCGTACTTGGAAACTTCAATATTTTGTATATATAGATCTTGTTTGATTAAGATCTAGGGGTGGTGGCACTAATATTTTGTTACGGTTTTAGATCGTTTTTCTCTGAGTAAGCGTTGTAAATCGATTTTTTCCCGCTTATAAAAATCTTGGGAATATTAGTTCGTCTTTTGGCATTCTTTTTTTAAGAGCATCGCTGTAGGGGGAGTGTTGCTGCAATGGTGGTACTGATGGAAAGATGGGTAACGAAACACGGTTGTACGTAGGTTCGATTTCTCGTATGGAAGGGGTGTCAAGATGTGACTTTTGGTTGTGAGAATTCTTTCTTTTGCAAGAGCTTGTTTTCAATCTAAAATAAAAATAAAAATCTGTTGCATCATTAATGCAGTCGTGAACAACAATCATCTCATCTTCATTTATCATGCTTGTGTGGGTAAAAGAAGCGCTTCATTGGAATCACTGGGACTTGGTCGACAACCGGACATCAAATTGGATTTAGAACGTCGAACAACCATGGGAAGGTTATTTCTTAACCAAGATACCTCTTCAGTGTTTAGCAAGAATCTTTTTTTTTGCTTTACTCTTCGTATTTGCTTTGTTCCTAGCCTTTTACTAGAGGATATTGCCCTGAATGGTCAGCAACATGGATGTAATTTGGATTTCCCACCAGAAGTAGAGTTGGGATTTCGACCTGTGCAATTATATAAATATGGTGCACTGAGTGCTTCGATTCTTCTTTCTGCAGATGTAATTGAATGCAATGTCAAGGAGTTATATACCATTGTCTGAGCCCACGTCGCGTCCCTGCTCTATTTTCCAATTCGAGCTGTACGATCCCAAGAAAGTAGTGTTCACGTACGCCTATAATACAGACGTGATAGTTTCCAACATATGCGCTTCACTTTTTATCCCAAAAAGAAAAAGAGAAACATTTAACGCTTCACTTTTTATCAAAAAACGAAAACATAATGCGCTTCAATTCTATACTAAAACTAAATCTGCAGTCTCATTCAATTAGTTCTGTGCTTGTGCCGTAATCATGTTTACATTGTTCCCACGATGTCTGTTGCGTTCTTGCATTGGCACTTTCGGCTTTCAAGATGGGCAATCCGACAATATGAGTGATGCATATCCTAAGCATCTCTTCTTTGCATTGCGCAGCCACTCTATAATCCTCGAATATGAAAAATTGTCAGCAATACATGTGATATGGCTAGCTTCCGTGCTTGCATAAGCCTTCTCAGGTCGAGAATTACAAATACACTTACTGAGAGCAACAAAACATAAAATAAAATAAAAATCAAACGTTCGAGCAACTCAAAACCTCAAAGCCGCTTACCGTGGCCTGTTTCAAATGCCCTTGACTGGAGGATTCGTTCACGTTTCTCTTTGTAAACCTATTATAACTAAATCTCAGGAGGAACAACGTTGTCAGGTCAAGTATTAGTCTCGACAGTTTCAACACCAAAGCTAATCACCAACTACACATGACATCTTCATTTCACCATGTACGAAATATATTACATATGTTTTAAGAGGAAATAAGCAGAAACAATAAGACAAAGTCCAGCCCTCTTACAATAAGTGGGGGCATCTCCTCAATTTATTTGTGATCCTTAAACGTACAAGATCCAGAGCAGATATAACTGTCTTCTGCGTAGCAACACATACGATTGCAACTAGGCCTAATTGACATGTCAATCATTACAAGGACCTTTGAATAACGAAACCCCTCGCTCGATACACTGAAAAAACAAAAGCATAATATCATATCAACGATATATTAACAGGAATGCTACAGTTCATGCAATCAACTAATAGCCAAAATAATCTTGGATTAAAACAAATAAAGATACATAGTGTAGCATGTTTTACACATACGATTGCAACTAGGCCTAATTGACATGTCAATCATTACAAGGACCTTTGAATAACGAAACCCCTCGCTCGATACACTGAAAAAACAAAAGCATAATATCATATCAACGATATATTAACAGGAATGCTACAGTTCATGCAATCAACTAATAGCCAAAATAATCTTGGATTAAAACAAATAAAGATACATAGTGTAGCATGTTTTACACATACGATTGCAACTAGGCCTAATTGACATGTCAATCATTACAAGGACCTTTGAATAACGAAACCCCTTGCTCGATACACTGGAAAAACAAAAGCATAATATCATATCAACGATATATTAACAGGAATGCTACAGTTCATGCAATCAACTAATAGCCAAAATAATCTTGGATTAAAACCAATAAAGATACATAGTGTAGCATGTTTTACACTATTAAGCAGTTATTTGATGCAAAAGAGAATAAGGTAAATGCTAAAACGTTAAGGTCTTTTTATACACTTGAGCTTAGCCAAAAGGCCGAGAAAGGTATTTATACAAGTTATCAATTAAAGAGAGGGACTATCATGAAGTTAGGATTCTTATTGAAGCATATTTTAAAGTGTCTAAACCACAATGCGGTTCCTTACTCACTAGAAAGGTAGGACCAGAAAAGATTTATTGTGGACTGTAGATAGGATTGAGGTGGTGAAATTGTGCTATACAAGGAAGAAAATCACAAACAATGCTGCAGATGAGATGAACCGAAAGATGTCTAGTGCACTAAAGCCCTCCATGGGGCAGTGGGCATACATTGCCATAAATTTCACTAAAAGCGAAAGAATAAACTGTTAAGAAACAGGAGATTTAGTTTTTTAGTTCCAACACTAAGAAAGTAAGAGATAATGATAACATAACACCTAGAACCACATAGTATAAGGTCAAAAAGAAGATAAATTTCATATTTGAAGCAGAACAAGCAGGAATGAAGTATCATAATCCAGAAGAAAGTATACCTCAAGCAGATAGCTATGAAGCCAATCAAGTGTTTGAGGGAACGTTGTTGCTGACATATTTACAATTGTCAGGCCCTATGTTAAAAGGAAAAAAAGATTAAATGCTTAAAAAGATTCATGAACAGGAAGCCCATGAAATCATGGGAATTTGGACAAGTATAAACACCTATACACCATGGAGGCGTGGAGTTTTAACTATGGATGAAGTGGTTATTACAAGGATATGGTATGGAAAATCATTTTGCGACCCTTTGTGCAAGTAATACAGGATATTCAAGAAATACTACCACTGCAAGTACAATTTAAGGTGACAACTTTTTTTGTGGGGACTTCGTTTGAAGTGAGTACCAAATAAAAGGATGGCCACTAAGAAAAAGGGAGACGAGTATCAAATAAAAGGTGGCTACTAGGAAAAGGGAGACCTGTTCAAACAGTCATACAATGAGAAAAGGATCAAACAATAATTATACCTGAGTCTCAAAAGAGCATAGATAATCTTGGATGGTCTTTATATTGCTAGTCAGCTTTTGTAGATCCTGTAAACAAGGTCAAACACGATTTTAAGAGATAAATAGTTAGCACATATTTAGGGGGTCAATCCTGTTCTTGTAAGAGATAATTTTGCTAAATGTGACAACCAACAAGAAAACGGTGAAAGAGTAGCATACTAAGACAACCAAAGTAAAAGAAAGGTTAAACCATGACCGAGGATACATATATTTACGTAAAGATTTCTCGTAAAACAGTCTCACAGAATATTGATAACCCTAATCCCTCTTTGGATAAATACACCTCTTAGTTTCATTGGAAATTTATCACTCGCAATTTCATCCCTTCCAAATTTGATAGCGTTATATCTATCGGGCATCATAGTAACAATTTATTTATATCAATAGTGGCACATTGTTTATCATTACATCGTAATGATTCTTGGATAAAGTTTCAAGATAATTGTTATCGTCTTTTGACACTTTTTGACCACTTTGATTTCTTTTTGACACATTCCCATTTTGTTCCCGAAGTACGGCTTCCAATTAAATTGTATAAAAAAGTACATAACCCCTAAAAATTCTCTAAGTGTTGACACAACCGTTTACACACCAATCAACATCACTAGGCTTGACCGTTGAGTTTTTGCCTGAATATGCGAGAATGGTAAGAATTGTCCAGATTGGATGAAGTGTGGAGTTTTTCTGTTGACAATTTGTCCTAGATTATTTTACACGATAAACACATATGTATGACAATAAAATAACACACATGCACTTGTACACAAACATCATAAATAATACAATAAGATAATTAATGACAAGATTAGTACATGTTAATATAAATGTAAAAAAATTCATGGAAGTTGGAAGTTATGTGGTACAAAAGATTGTAAGTATGGGTATTTATGTAAGATTGGAATGAAGTCATGAACAGATTGTAGAACTTGTCTTCCACTATATCAAACAAGATGTGTTGAGAGGGTTAATTGTAAAGCTGTAAACATATGCAATGGAAACACAAACTTGCTAACTTATTCCACACTCTTGTGCATACATGCATTAAATTGAAAATATGTTATAGGAATAAATCAGATGTTTAAGAAAGTTTATATACAATGTCTTGCATACCTTATATTATATTTATATATACATAACTTACAATGTAAATACATATGTACAAACTTCATTTAACTAAAAGTAGTTTCAATCTGGAAAGCTAGATCAACCTAGCACCCTGTAGAAATCAAAAGAAACTACTTTCTATTATGATACAAAAGATGGTTAAATTAAGTTTCAGGAATTATCTACAATATAAAATTTTACCTGATAAAAGATATTATCAAATGCAATGATATAGCTTGAAATCTAATAAATGTTGATATAACAATAACAATGCTGGAATAATGTATTCTTAAAAAAATAATGAATCTAGTTTAGGATAACATTATTCTATCCTCTTAAGGGTTGTACCTAACACAGTTCATATTTGATAATACCTGTCCTAAGTATTTGTCCCCGACCGTTCTCTTGGAGATCCATTCCTCAAGCAATGCCTGCAATTTAAGATCATTGGATGAAGATATCAGACTTACTAGCTAATCATTATGGAATTAGAAGAAAGAAGCACAATTAAATGCATATGTAAGAGTAGACTGTAAGACCAGCCGTAATTATGAACTAAACAACAGAAATTATAGAGATATAGTGAAGTATATTCATTTTTCAAAAGAAAGAAGAAAAACACTCCAAGATGGATACCCTGACAAAACATAAGAAAAATTGAATGCAAAGTAAAGGACAGACCTTGTGATCAAACTCCGCCATTTTCAGAACTATAGGTATAACAATTGGTTCAGCACCACTTCTTTCTTGCTTGGGATCAGAAATTTTGGTATCTGAGTTTGAAATTACCCCCTGAATAAGCTCTGGAAGGTAATTCACTACTTGAAAGGCATTTTTTAACAGTAAGAAGAAGAAGTGTTAATGGATGAACCTGAGACGAATCATCTTGACAATTTGCAATTCTCCGGCTTGAGTCTGCAGAATTCGAAAATTCATCTGCTACAGAGTTACCTTTATGGACAGGTTTACCCTCTGCAACACTGGTATCATTGCAGGAGTTATTGTCATCCATGGCACCCCGTTCGTCTGAAATATGCAGTTTCATGGATACCGATAAAAAATGCAGTTTCATGGACTGGAACTTCTCATGTCCAACCTTACTTTACGTAAATAAATGCTATTAATGAGCAATATTACCTGGAAGATCAGAAACTTTTTTGACATTGTGTCCATTAGCTGAGTCGCTGCTCTCCTCATCCATTAGATATATACTTGGATCCAAATGAATTCCCTGATACATGCAATAGGAAAACCGTTAAATGAAGGAACAAGAAAAAACTCTTAACCTTTAATTCTTATGAAAATGGAATAAAGACGTGAAAGTCTCTCATGAAAATTAAAAGAAAAAAACTAATTTCCGACTAATTCCGAGTCTAGAACCATGGCAGAACTACATCCAGATATTCTATGCTGAACATTGTAGGACACAAAAGAGGAAAGGGTGATTCTAAGTACTGGAAAAGGCTACCTGAAAACACTGCTAGTATTTTGCATCAGTCAACATTTAAAGGGAATGTGACATCTTATTTTTCTCATTTGAACATGACTCTCGTTCCCAATCATATGAACAGAAAACAATTTCTGGACTTATTTCCCCACATTCAGATTCATAATAATAGAATGAAGTAGCTTCTTCAGCTCATCAACATTTACAGTTCTATCCTTTAAATCTCAACCTTTTAAAATGCAAGTATAAATAACTTCGACCGTAAAGAAACACACATTGGCATTTTAGCAATCAACTGGAGAGCTGGTTAGCTCATGGAAGTTGATTTTGACAGTAGATGAAGCAAATCAATGGACAAGGACATCCACGTTCAAGTTTGGTAATTTCAATATACAAAAGCAAGACTGTCATCAAATTGATTTTCTCTGCCAGCCCTCAAATCTGAAGGTGCACGACTAATTTTGAGCCTACTGATTGGTAACCTGGGCCTTCTAATCCAGTTCCCCTGCTGCAACAGCTTCCCCCATGTCAGAATAAAAGCAACAAGCTATAAGATTGGGTGCTGGGGCGATCATTATAAAAAGTGGAGTCCAATATTCCAACTATTTTGCGTCTACAAGTACAAATTTATTAGAGTAACAAGCACACCTCGATTATAATAGGCTTCCCATCCTTCATGGCTTTCTTCAAATCACCTGCTAAGCCTGAAGGGTACAAAACCAAGGAAATGCCACACTGAGAATAAAAAATAACTGGAACCACGAAAAGAAATAAAAAACAAATATTATGCTGTATGCACTAAAGAAGTAAAAAATAACTTCATTACATAAACTTTTTATACTGGTTGCAAGCACATGTTGCTGTTGATTAAAAAGAAATGACAGATTATTATGGAAGCCATAAAAAAATGTAAAACCTCATTTCATGCCAATTAAGATTTTTAATTGCATGAAAACTCATTTCCCCCCTCCATACCAACAGGTATGGGAATTGAAGATAGAACAAAACCAACATAGAAATTAGATAGCATATGCATTTGCTTTCTACATTTGTATAATAGTTGGGTTAGGTATGGTATATTTCATATACCCAATACTCCCAACATTTGATACGATCCTATCAATTGTATGTCGCAAGCAGTTTTCATATCAATATAAGCCTGAATAGTACTTAACACGATTACTAACATCAACACTGTGGCAATGCTTGGTTGGCTATAATTTGATTAGATGGAATCCAATTCCATGTAATTAGATTACATTTCCATGAATTGAATTCTATGTAATCAAATTACATTGTTCAGTAACATTGAAATTCATCACATGAATCATAATGTAATTTAAAATTTATTATTATTTATTTAATAAATCTGGTAAATGTCCGGAAAGGTTGGCCATCAATGTGTCTAAGTGTTTGTGTTTATCACAATGACTAGAGACAGAGAACAATTAAAGAACAAGAATTCCACTAGGCGTAATCTAAGTGTTACACAAGTGATTACATCCTTTCCTAGAATCACTAAAAAAATCCAATATATTAATGAAAACAAATTGGTTGCAATTATCAAATAGTAGTCCATATTGGAAGCCTTGATAGCAAAATTATTGAAATTTTATCTTTGTCAACACAAATCTTCTAAGAGTTATCACATGAGATTACCTTTACGGACAATTCTGCATTCCCTACAAAATTCCGTTATAAATTCTTCAGATGAAGCAAAATCACGAGCCCAAACTGGGGTTGAAACTAATGGGGCACTGTTAACAACAAAAGGAGATAGTAAGACATCAATAAACTAAAAGCACAAGGATGCAAAAAAGGGATAGGCAGATAAGTTATGTATCCCACAAATAGCAACTATAAGTATCCATTGACATCGTCGAAACTTGGAAGACATAATTAAGATCATTGTGGACACAATTATTACAAGGGAATGTGGCAGTGAGTCCAACGACAACAAGGAGTTTCCTCGGCAAAATCACAAGTATGACCAATATATGCTCTATATTTCACAAATGGTTATATACTAAAGACAGTGGAAAAATGATAATAATGCTAACACGTAAGGGGGAAAGTTGATTTTTTAAGAATTAAAATTAATGCATTTTTATGTGCATGACTGCATGTAGGGTTGAAATCCGACATCCAATCTTAGTGGTAATGACTTGCAAAAGGGGTAAGGCAGATGCAAATTCAATTATGAAGTAATTCAAGCCTACAGAGCCAAGTAGCACATTTGGAAGGGTATGTCAGTAAGAAGCCCTTAAACAAATGGTAAACAATTGGGATGAATGTAACATCACGAGCATGGCATGCTTGCTTACTCTGTCGATGTGCGCAGTAATTCATACACCATATCTGTCTGCATCCTCAGGAAAGAATAGTGCATCAGAAGTTAAAATACTGAATCCGGCATTCTTGGGGGAAGTAATCCAGCAACAGTAAAATAATACACAATATACCTGTAAAACATTTGGTAAGTTTAAACGCTGAGCGAGCTGGGTAGCAATTGTGGACTTTCCTGAACAGGCAGTTCCACATACTAGAATAACTAATGGAACTCTTAGGTGGTGAAACCTGTGGTGGAAGAAAACAGAGAATGACTGATTAAGAAAAGCAAACAGAGGATGAAACATGAAGTTTATCTAAAGGGACGGGATATAGAACAGCAATTGATGAGGTGGCAGGTTTAGTTTATTTCTTTACAACAACAAAAAGTTAGTATAAACTCCCCTTCATGCCTAATCAGAGTAACAATAGATAAATATACATTCTGCACTTGCAGTAAGTAAACAAATGAGACAACGACGTATCAATGATTGCCAGAGCATGACAGGTGCATTTGCATACATTTAAAGGACAGTAGGTGGTCATGCAAGAGATGTGCAAAGAAGATAATTTTTTCATGATTTGGTTGTTGCTCAAAAAAAATGTTGAAGATAAATTGTTTATATTGAGGGGCACAATTAAAGAGAGCAGAAGAAAAGTAATCTAGTAGCATCAATGCTTAGGGAAAATACAAAACATTGGTTATAAAAAAAACTATTGTAGTGGTCTTGCTTTGTAATGAGCTCCTAGTGCCGGCCACGCAAAAGATCTCAATTTACATTAGAAGTGGAAGGGCATATAGTCTGATCATGGTTGTAGAGAAATCTAGACGACCATATGATAGAAATGAACCAACTTAAATAATATACATAATACATATAGTCGTGACGAACCTGGTCATCATCTTATAACGGTTGATATATTCCTCTCCAAATCCACGTCGCTCCATAAGCTAACAAGTGCAGTGATAAGCCCCAATTAAAGTCAGTTAAGCTAGCACTATTATTTGACCAGTTCACACAATGTCATATTAAATTATTGATAAAAAGTGTAAACACAAAAAAATAGGTTTTTGGCATTTTTCACTAAATTGAACTTGATAAAACAATCTATAGCATCTAAATTTCCTATTAATTGAGAACGGGCAAACGAGCGACTGTGCATCAAATCGATGAGGGAGCCAAGGGTATGGCTGCGTATGTTTGACCCCCCTGCCTCGCTCGAGAGGGAGCCGATTATGACACATTAGGATAATGTTGATGAGCATAAACTAAAAAATAAACGAAATCTATATTGGGTTTACTGTTTCAACGTTTGATCCCAAAACATGGTTTTTTTGGTGACTATAGCCTATAGGGATGTGAGTAGGTTGAACAATATGTTATTTATTTTCAAAACGCTTTCTTCGCCCATATTCAACATACTGAAACAATCACAAGAATATATTTTTTATTGGTAACAATCACAATAATACTTGACAACTCTTTTTGACCTATCTGTCACCCGCCACCACCATGGTATGATATGGAGTACCAAGCACCAAATGGCAGTCACCAATTGAACACCTAATCAAACAATCCAAAAGATGTAATATTATTAATAAATTTAATTCACATGAAACCCATTTAAGTTTACAATACAAGAGCAAATTCCCACGTGTCTGATGAGTGTCCGAGCCATGCAAGTGTCCAACATAGATACGACAAAGACACGTTAAGTTTGTTTGAGGTGTCTGTGCTTCTTAACTTTTCATTAACAAACCTTCCTAAAAAGGATATGTAGAGAAATTAAACATCCCAAATAAAACGATAAGACATTGAAAGCACATAGCATCTACTAATCTCCTCTTCAATGTCCTTTTTGAAATTTTAATAATATCGATAAAATGTATCAGAAATGTTGCTTATTGTAGGCGACGAGAAAAGCTATAAATAATTTTTACTTGTTTTTCCCTTATAAAAAAACCAACATGAAAAGCAATCTTTAAGGCTTTAAGCAATAGGATTGCATCTTGCAACATTAGACTACTAAGCCTACCATGAAATAATTTAGATTTCAATTCAAGAGATCTCAAATTAGAAAAATATATTTGCAATACAGCACCAATTAATTGACATGATCAATGGATAGAAAAAGGCTACTTTTATGCATAGAAATTAATTTGTGGAAAAATGTTAGGTGCGTACCTTAAATAGATTAGCTTCCAAATCAGACTGAGAGCTGAAAAAAGTAAATTGAAAGAAGCACAATATTAGCATTTTAGAAGGTGAAATAGAGACCTATGTTTATTTTAGTATGCCACTGTATGAATGCTCTCGTTATCTAGTAGGATCGAGGGTGGTCGATTCAAGAACCAAAACCTTTTGTTTCTCCTATACTGTGGTGGTGGTTTGGGGAAGTGGGGAATACACGTGTCAATGAGTCAATAGAGACAGTGAATCGTTAATATCATCATAGAATGTTCCTTTGCAATATATATACATAAAAACTCTTGGAAAATAACATACACATCAAGAAGGCTATTGTCAATTAGCAGCTTTTTGAGTTCCAGAGCAATTTTAATGGCAACATGATTAGGAATCTGAAAATGCAAATCACAAACACCAAAAATTAGATGTCAGTTAGCCTCTAAATTTGATTATTGTGGTAGCATAAAAATGGGAAAAAATCAGTAATGTTGTTGTTAGCTGATGCTACTTTTCCTATTTATCGAAGAATTCAAATAAAATGGAAAAAAGTAATCCTGCAAGTATTTGCCTGGATACGTACACCAAGGAAAATGAATAATATAACATTACAACCAAGATGCTAATAGATAAGGGCAGTATGTAAGGAAAACTCAACTAAACAATGAAAAGTTTGAGCATTTAGATTATTATTCAGTATTCTTTTTTTATTTGTCATTATTATTCAGTATTCATTAGTACATGTGAGATATTTCCGATTTGTCTGCCTCAATTATCTGCTTTGGGGACCCTAATCTGTAGGCCATTAAGTAGGCTTACATGTAAGCATACACATGATAGTCCTAAATCACATCCAACAACAAAACCAACTCCATAGATAATTGGAGCTTGAAGGTCTTCTTGTTTACAGCATTGAATTCTAGTTAGAAGTAAACCAAATAAAAAATCAAAGCAGCTTGTATCACATCCTGCTGGAAGGAGGATAGTATTAGTTTAGTTCACTTGAATATGACATGACATTCCCCAGAAGAAAGAATCTTGTGACATTCAACTACTCACCCCCTATTTTTTAGAATATCTCACATGAATTCTATCTTAGTAGTTATAATTTTGATTCAAGAATTATTGTTTAAGAAAAGGAGATTTTCAGGAAAAACGTGAACAACGTCATTGTCGGTCTCAACAGTAAGATCTCTCATGCAATAGAATTAGAATGAAGCGAACATAAGTGTCATCCAAAGATTAAATTTTGGCTAGTTGGACATCAATAAACGAAAAGGATTATTTGACAAGTACAAGACTAGTCGGCCAACAAGTGAAAGAACTACTACACGTTCCAACACTTACATTAGACGAGCAAATTCAGTAGTTGGTAGAAAAGGCTGGGAAAATAATATAACATTGAGTTGTTGACAAACAAAAATAATATAACACTAAGATATCTATGGCAAGGGCATTTGAATAACTATTGAGCCAAATCGAGTTATTACAAACGAAATGATCCGAGTTCACGCTAAGATCATTAGGCTGACGAGCTAGAAAATTGAGTTCGTGTTTAGTTCACTAAGTTTCGAATCAAACTCGAGTTAAATTCGAGCTGGCTTGATGCAATCAACAGCCCTATACACGATCAGTATTGTGGCGGCTATTAATGAGGAAAAAAACACTACAAATTAAAACCATCAAGACCAACAGATCCGAATCCGACAACCGCAAAGAGAATCATAACGAAAAACAGAAGTAGGACGGTTCGACCTTGGTGACGGTGAGCATCCTACTGAGGAGAAACCTGGAAAGCACATAGTAGTGGTCGGCGTTATCCCCGAGCCACACTTTCACCTGAAAAAAAGAGCAAAAAATCAAGGAATCGCGACATTAAACGGGAAAAAAGAGAGTTGCCGATTCGGGGGAGAGAGGTGGTTGGGGATCCGAACCTTGACAAAATCGTACTTGGAGGAGGGGTTTCGGGTGGGGAATCGGGTCGGGGGTTGGGGGGAAGGGGTCTCGTCGTCGGCGGCGGCGGCGTTGGTTGGGGATTGTGGAGGGGTTGAGGTAGGGATCGACGCCACGGCTTTGCCTTTGCCCTTCTCCTCCTCCATCGCCAACCTTTCCTCCTCTCGATTCGAACGCGAAGTGCGATTTGAAAACTTTAAGGTGATTCGGTTTTTATACGTGTTGGGGAAGTGGTGGATTTGGTATTTGTACTTGGGGATCGGATGCAGTCGTGATCGATTTAGGTAGTTTAGTTATTATGGGTAATGGGCCCGTTAATGAAGTTTGTTTTTTTATCTCCACCTTGTGATTTGTGTTTTTCTAGCTCATGTTGTCTTGAATGTACTTTTTTTGTTGATATATTTATCATAAATGTAAATCCTGTTTAACCTTTTTTAACTCTTTTAGTATGGCGCAAGTTACGTTTGTATTGTGAATTTGTGATTAAGCTCAAACGTATAAAGCTAGTCAAAGGGCAATTAGTCCATGCACGGCTAAGTGATAACATAACCACCATATTCCACAAGTGAAAAAACAAAAAAAGATACAGAACACCATTGTATTGTATTGTAGAAAATTATGTTCAAGCACCATGCCTTATCAACTGTTTTCAAATGCCATGTCACCATGTGACTGCTTTTTTAAATATCTTGTCGTTTTGTCCCTTCTACCTGTTGACGTCCACAAAAGTTTCATATGACTAAAGTCTAAACACAACAGCATAGTATTCTGGAATAAATAACGAAAGACCAAAAATACCTCACTGGAACCATAGGTGTTCTAATCCTCCTGGAATCATAAACAAAAGGATACTCATTGATATGGTCCAGTAACGATAATCACAAAACCAAATCACTAAGAAGCGTGATTATATGGCCTGACTTGTTACCGCACTTTAGCACATGATGTTATGCGCACTAGCCTATTCTTCAAAATACAGAAGCAAATTTACTACAAGTTTGACATTTGAGATAACTGCTTGAATAAGAACTAATTACATTGCATGATTCCTTTTTAAACTCAACAAATAAACAGTTTCCCTTCCTACCATAGCTACCAATAAACAGGATTCAAGTCCTCTTGAAGAACTTTCCTCCTTTATTCCCCATGCCGGTGCCTTGGAGGCCTGCAGTAAGGACAGATCTCGAGTCCGGACGCCATTTAAGCTCCTTAAGGAGAGCAAAATGGCTGGACAATGCAGGAGAGACCTCACTGTCCTTTATTTTATTGCATGATACGACGGAAAGATGTTGAAGATCATTCCATAACAAGACTACAGACTCAAGCCCTTCCGTCGTTAACAGCGAGCATCCCTCCAAACATAGAAACTTCACTCTCCTGCAAAAGAATTCATGAAGTTGTTAGTCATTCCAAGAAAAACAGATAGCAAAGCTGGTAAGTATGACGATAGGAAAGTACCATCCAAGTTTTTAAGGTATGAAATAAATCAAAAAATAAATCATGGAATGGTAATATGACTAATAAAAATAGACTTCACAACATATGGCATAACACATCAATGGGACCTTAAAAGTGGAAATATTGTTACTCCTTATCTTCTATCTTGCTTCTTCCACCAAAAATACTTTTAATGGCGAACTATCTGCACAAGCATGTTAAATAATCAAATGGCGCAGCACAATATGTCATTTCTGGAAATCCCGTAAAAGAAATCCCTAGTACAATTATCATACTTAGGTCCTTAGAGGTTTGAGTGGTGAGGCTTACTTCCACAGATACAAAATGAGGAACATTTTCAAGATGAACTAACTAGCAACGAAAATCTGATTAGAAACCATGGATCAAGCCAAGTAGGAACTGGTGGCATTCCAAACATTGACCTACATATCGGCAGGCACAAGTGTTTCAATTGATATACCACGTCAAATATCTTGCACAGTTGCACACTTTTTATCATTATCATGCATGGCTGCACGTAATTGATAAACAATAATTGATTTCCAACTTATAAGGGAATGCAAAATATTTATATATTTCCAATCCCATTACATCGCGTGATCACAACTTGAACCAAGGATCACGTGTAGGATCAAAATATCTCCAGGTTTGAATTTCCCCTCATTAAATGGAATGTATTAACTATTCAAGATCCCCAGAGTTTCTACATAAACCCATAGCAGGAATAAATAGATTAGTTGGATAGTAAACATGATCTTTGGCTTTACAGTATGCCTTTCCATCCCAGATAGGACTTCAACACCGAACATATCAATGACAGCCAGAGAAAATTGATAAGCCATCGTCCAGGTACCCACCCAGATCAATGGAAAATGAATGTCCTATACCAGAGATATGTCTATCCAAAGTAACACAAATTCAGGAGAAATTCATCTCAATCAACATGATCAAATTTCAAGTTATTACTTCATACTATCCTGCCGATCAGTGAGATTCACATCGAAACCATTGACAGATCAACACGTTCATGGGGAGAATGATAATGGTAAAAAAAAAAGAATAGAGAGCAACTTGAGGCCGACTGACGAGAGTATAATGCATGAATCAATTTAAGAGCAAAAAAATAGAATGACAGGGATGGCAATTGCTTCCTAATCTGATATAGAAGGTGTCTAGTGACTAAATGTCCTCTTGAAGAGGAGGTATCCTCGTACATGCTTAGCATACATCACTGACAATCTCCTGGTCCAAAGAAATAATAATAATAACCACTACGAGTTTGAAGATTCCAAGACTCTCCCTTGACTACCATTTTGTATCTACATTGATATAACTAACTGTCAACCGAGTGGAAGCACATATGAAGGTAATTAAAACCGTTAACAACGACCAGTGTAAATCTTTAGTCGATATCATACTAAGTTGGTAATACTGTAACAACAAAATGAAAGACCATTGAATACTGGAAAATACTCCAACTGCCTTCCAAAATTTTACCGGACAAGCGAAGAGAACATGACACGAAAAAGACACCAGCTAAGTTGAACAAACAAACTACCTGCAGATGGCCATGACGTGGAACATCTCATTGTCAAGCCCCCAGCAATTCTGCAGAACAATATCCCTAACCGCATCACAAACCGTAAACAAGGCAGTCAAACTCCGCTTATCACGCAACTGACACCTCTGCAGATGAATCCTCTCGATGGTGGGACACGAACCCAAATGCTCAACTGGGCCAGGATCATCATCAATCCTCCGACATCCAACCATCCTCAAAGTCTTAAGATTCCGGCAATACGACAACCCGGCCATCCACCCACCATCCATCTGATGATCAAACAGCGTGAGCTCCTCAAGCATGACGCAACACCGCCCAACCGCACTAATACCATCGTAACTCCCATCGCAGCCCCAGAGCTCAAGCCTAACAAGCCGCTTACATCCATGCGCAACGATCGTAAGCCCAATATCCGTCACACCAGGGCCAGAATACACCCCCTCAATCCGAGCCACAATCTTCAAGATCTGAAGATTCGAGAAAGCCGAAACCGCCCTCAATGCATTGTCAGAGCAGCGGTGCAAATGCAGCTCCTGCAAAATGGGGCAGCCCTCGGCGACATTAAGAAGCGCAACGTCCGACACATCAGCGACGAGCGAAAGGAAGGTAAGAGAAGGGAAGGATTTGGCAACGAGTTCGGCGGCATAGGTAAGCGACTCGGAGGGGTATAACGAGGAGTCCCCGGGGAAGACGGCGGGGGGTAAGGAGAGGGAGAAGGAGGAATGCGTGAGGAGGATCGGAGAAGGGGAAGGGGGGAAGGAGGCCGGGACGAGGTTAAGAGAGGAGAGGTTGGGGAAGCGGGAGGGGAGGAGGGGGAGGGAGGGGAAGTGGAGGAGGGTGACGGAGGGTTGGAGACGGGAGAGGAGGAGGAGGAAGCGCCTACAGACAAGGGAGGTGGGGAGGGGAGGGAGGAGGGCGAGGATGCGGAGGAGGACGGCGTCGGGGAGGATGGTGAAGGGGTCAGGAGGGGTTAGAGGCGGGGGTGGGGAAGGGGGCATTTTGGAGAGGAGGACATGGCGGGGGGTGCGGAACCAGAGGTCGGGCCACCGGAGGGGCTTTTGCAACGGTCGGACGGTGGGCATATGGTGGGGTTGTTAGGGTTCCGGTCGCCGGACGTCGGACATCGCCGCCGGCGGGGTCGTCGAGGTTTGGAGGTGCGTTAATAATAGTATTACTGCTACACTTGATCTTAACTAAAAGGCCGAGAAAGATATTATAGTCCCTTATTATCTAATGCAAGTACCTATTATTAAAAAATAATAACAATAGTATTACAACTTCTTCAGTTCTTTGTTTTGTTTTCTCACAAAAAAATAGATATGGACAAGGTAAGGTATTTTATGTTTGTGGTTTCTCTTAAAAGAATATTATGTTGACTGCTGTCTGCGTCTTAGGAGTTAGGACCATGTTGATGTTGTCTGTGAAAGATGATTCAAGGGATTTGGGAATCATTTGTTGTGTTTTTTGCATCTCCACCGGGTTATTTTCATCAAAGAGGTTACTTAAAAATGAGATGAGTAGGTTTTTATTTTATGGGAGTAAGAGGTTTCACCGTTTCATCAAATGATTTTCAAAGGAGACGAATGATGGTACCTACATGCATTTTAGGATTTCTAACAATCAAAGGTTGAATATTTTAGATTTTCATGTGATATATTTTCATAATACAATGGAAGATTAATTATGAATCTTGCATTTTTTTAATAAGATTAATTTTTCAAATTGCACGTTGGATCTTTTGTCATGAAATCATTCTAACTCACAACTCCCAAATATTTCTAAATTTGGAATTTGGAATTAGCAAAACGGTAAAGAGTTTCCAACCTGATTGGCTATCATGCATGTACTCATACACATGAACATCCATACTCATCAATTCTCATGTGGGATTTCCCTTTCCCATGCAGAAGCTACTTCAATAATGGCCACTTGAGAGTGAGACAATTGCTCATTGAAATAATTTGAATTTTTTGATAGCTCCGGAAGGTCAAAGGAGATGGTCGGGTTCGTGAACAAATTTGTGGCAGCACTTCCAAAACACATGGCCATAGCAATGGTGTGTGGCCGTGTGGGGGCACCTCCCTGTCTTCCAAACAAGAGCCGTTGATACTAGTGGACAACAATCACCACGACCACGGGATTCGAATTCTGATCCTTTTTTTCTTTTCTTGGTGAGGAAAAAAAGGCAAAATATACAAATAATCCGGGTTTCTTTTAATAATCAAAAATTATTTTTAAAAAAAAAAGGTAGGAATTCGATATGTGCTCGCCTCGGGCGGGGCAGAGTCGCAGCCCAAGGGGGTGTTTTTTTTATGTTTTTTTAAAATCATTTTTATTTGTTTCCTTTTTATAATTTTTTATGTTTTCTAATTGTTTTTTTATTTTTAAATGACGTAGATAACAGAATGTGTTGAAAAATTGAGTTGTTTTATTGAATAAAAAACTAATTCTCTTTATCCAGCATAATAAATTATTTGGACTGCTGAACGTTGCCCTTAAATTACTTAAATCGTATGTGCCAATTATTATTTTGTCATTCTCTCATTTTTAATTATTTCTACTCTCAATAAACTCTACTTTTTTTCATACAACTACAAAAAATAACTATGAAAAATAAAATCAGAAAAAGAATGTGTAGGTGGTAGGAGGCAGCATGCCCAACAGGAGATACAACAAAAATGAGAAAAAACGTCGAGTGTGAGTTAAATAATGATTTTTTGAAATTTAAGGGGATAAAGTGTTACAAAATGAAATGTCATGGGAGGTAATTGTTAACTTTGAAGATTTAAGAGAGCAAAGTGATACCAAATCATAGTTCGCGAGAACAAACTGTAATTAACACTAAAAACAAAAAAAAAATATAACTAAAATAATAATAAAATATTTAATTAGTTTTGGTTTTATGTTTTGTTTTTTTAAATCTTTTTGTAAAACATGTTTTCTAATTTTTTTTGTTTTTTAATTTTTTTACTTCTAGTATGGACTTCTAAATAACAAGAGATAGCGTGTTGAAAAGTTAGATTATTTTATCGAATAAAAAATTAATTCTTTTTTTTCAACATAATAAATTATTTTATTTAATAAAGAGATTTTTTTATTTGATAAAATAACAAAATTTTCAATTAGAAAAAAAATAGAAAACATATTTGAAAAAAAAAATAAAAACAATTAGAAAACATATTTTACAAAAAATTAAAAAATAGATTTAAAAAACCAAAACTAATTAAAATAAAAAACTAAAATAAAAAAATGATTTAATTAGTTTTGGATTTATGTTTTGGTTTTGTTTGTAAAACATGTTTTGTTTTTTAAATATTTTTAATTTTTGTTTTAATTTTTTCTGAGATCGACCTCCAAATAATTTGTTGGAAAATTAGGTTATTTTATCTAATAAAAACTTATTGTTTTTATTAGATAAAATAATTTAGTTGTAAATAATTTATTATATTAAATAAAAAGAATTAGTTTTTTATTTGATAAAATAACATAATTTGTCAACACTGTCTCTACTCCACATCATTTGAGTTGATGTTGGAAAAATTAAAAAATAAATTAAAAAAACAATTAGAAAACAGATTTAAAAAATAAATAAAAATAATTTGGAAAAAAAACCAAAACATCAAACAAACCAAATAAAATATAATATGTTTTCTAAAAATTCTCAACCGGTTGGGGCTGCGAAGCCCGAGGCGAGCACATTTCGAATTTGTCTCTTTTTTTCCTAAAAAATTAATTTTTGATCAATTAAAAAAATTCCGGATTGTGTTTCCTCTGATTTCACTTTTATGGGGAATTTGTTTTGGTTTTTCCCGAAATGCGCCTCTTTTAGGTCACCTCTGTATATAATATGGCTGAAAATGAAATACAATTACGATAACAGTGTGATTAAACAAAAAAGTGAATGATAGTCCACTTTCTAGTGTGTAAAGTACTAAACACACTGATTTCTAGGAGAAAAAAATCACCTAACAATGACCAATGTCAACTGCATATTATTCAGAAGTTAAGAGTAATCGTCCATATATAACAACAAATGAATAACACTTCCCTTAATTTTGAAATGAAAATGGGGTGTAACGAGTCGACCGAAAAATTCAAATCCAAAGTATTAACCTATATTATTATCAAATATATAAAAAATACAAAATTGAGTAATAAAAAATTCAAGTCGAGCATTCACGTCGAGTTTCAACTTTTTCGAGTTTAAGTTGCTCGTTTACTGTACCAAATCGAAATTTTTTTTCCATCGAAATTCTTCATTTTCAAGTTAAATCAGAGTCGAACGTTTTTCGAGATGAATTGAAATTAAGTTTTGAGTTCGAGTTAAAATTCAGCGTCTTCCAAGTGATAAAATCCTCTTATATTTGGTTTAAAAAATAAAAAAAGTTGTAGTTCCAAAAAGTCCCAATTTTAACTGCAAAATTCAGGCCATACAAAAGCCCAAGCACATCTTCTAAACTCCCATCTCTCACCTTTGCTATCGTTTCCCCTTGTCAGTTGCCAAAACCCTAACCCTCTTCTCCGGTCGACGCCCTCCGCCATCTTCTCCGACGACCTCCACCACCTTCTCCGTCCTCTTCCTTCGCCGACGCCCATTGGTTCGAGTTCACCCTTTTCCTTATACTTCTGGTTTTTGGTGTTTCTAACTATCATTTCATCTGCCCTTGTTCTCAAATCACAAAAAAATGATTCCATAAACACAACAGAATCAGCACTGCATGATATCCAAAATCATATTGACATTGCCAAAATTGGAGTTTCAAATTAACCTTATTTCAGTCGATACTAAAAGAGAAATTGTTATTGTTTCTGAAGCTATTCCTTACTGGGTGATTTTGGGTCGTTTTTACTTGCTTAGGTGTTTAGGAGTAAGCTCAAAGAAGAATGCTCATGATGTTTATGTCGAGGTTCTTTGGGAGAACACTCTTTGCAGCATCTAAATTGGAAAGCACGGCAACTGCGTCGGCTGCTTCCGCTCCCATTAGGACAGTGAACAATCCTCTCGAGGAGTTCTTCGAAGTTGGCAGGAACCCTGAAGATGACAAACCCGTTGTTTACGGTAATGGTGTCTTTGTTTTGTTGGTTTAAGAAGTGGATTCCTTTCTGTCTGCAAGTTTATGGTCCAAGAATGTGTTGAATTTTAATTGTGATGGATGATTGGAGGGTATAAATCGTGAGATTGAGTCATTGAGATTTCTATTCACATTTTTGTGCCATCAATGGACAATTGACATGTAAGTTTTTCGAGAAATGTTTTCACTAGACAATAAATTCAGTGGTAGACAGTAAATTTAGTTGAAAGCTGGTAACCTAAGTAATGGTATTGTCTGTTGGGAATCATGTATTAACATGATCCCATTTTCTAGATGATGAGTGGTTGGTTATTTTCAGAAAAATCAAATTTTGGATTGACACCGAGGATAATATTGATGCCTACTTGGTACAAAAGACAGCTTTTGCAAGCATGCAGCTATAGTCTATTGGGGTGATACAAGAATGTGATTTGCTCAAATGGAATAGAAGTCTAAAAGGATAAATTTCCTTTTTGGCAGTAATCTAGTGGTAGATTATGGTGTTCCTTTACTTTCAAGACCATTTAGACCGGTAAACTGACTATATTTCTAATCTAATTACCCTATTTAGGTCGTGGTTGGAAAGCTTCCGAGCTTCGTCTTAAATCATGGGATGATCTTCATAAACTATGGTACATGCTACTTAAGGAGAAAAATATGCTCATGACCCAACGTCAGATGCTGAATGCCCAAAACTTACGGTTTCCTAACCCAGAGCGTATTCCCAAGGTATTTCTTATTATAAACTTCTGTTTTTCGTTGCCATAAAACATCTCATTCACTTCATCTGTATTAGTTGAGGTCACCACATATTGGCTCTTAGAATGTTTATCTCTGAGTTGATAGTGGGGGCTAATGTTCTTAGAAATCATGCCAATTTATTTTGATTTAGCAATGTGAGAATAAAACATGTGGTTTTTACATGTAGGATCTCTCTCTCTCTCTCTCTCTCTCTCTCTCTCTCTCTCTCTCTCTCTCTCTCTCTCTCTCTTATTGTTCTAATTCTAATTGTTGATGCCTGTAGGTTGAATATGTTTAACTTTGAATGACTACCAAGGGGAAGTATTGTATTCTCTACAAAATCTTAATGGGATAACAGAATTATGTTTACTTAGTTTCACTAAGAAAAGGTGTACAACCTCTTAAGTACCTAGTAAGAAGAAATTGTATTATTTAGGAACATGCATTTTAGGTTGAACCCCTGTCCATTTCCAATGGGTCCATCATCGAAATGCTTTTTTGGCATTTGAACCATCATCGACTAAATTAAAAAGATTATTTAAACTCTGTGTTTCTCGTTTGTTGTGAAATAGCAGAAGGGCGGTTGTTCTTTTCAATAATGGGTCAACCAGAAACTACCTCTTTGATTAGCAAGGGTGTGACTGCATACATCCAACCCCCTTTACCTTGCTAAAACGGGAGCCTCTTTTTAGGTGTTGGGGTTCAATATTGTTGTTCTCTAGGTTGAACCCCTTCATTTCTTATTTTCAGCTATGATGCCATGACATCACTTTTGTACCTTCACTGCGTCACTCAGCACCTGCAGTGATGCTCCCTTCTACCTTGTATCTCTGTCACATGTATGCTGAATGCAACTGCATTAAACCTGATTGGTGTCCAGATCGTTATCTTTTCCCTTTGTTTCCTCTTGCATAAACTTATTGTTTCCAAACGGCACATGAAACCTTTGTATTGATGCTCCAAGAGATGCTTTAGTTAGAAGAGTAAGGAACACTATTATAGGCACGAGTAGCAATCAGAACACCTAGTAGCTGCAAATCACAAATACCAGTTTGTTTATCTAGGTGCAGTATATCAACTTCTATATTATTTAGTTTCTCGGAAGGTAGAACTCCATCCTGATTCATTTACGAACTTACAGTGCTAAGAAAGATCAACGGTCATATATGCTTTAACCTTTCCACTGATAACTTCTCAACTGCACTTTCTTTCGGTTCTTTTGTTTGCTGCATTGCTTGTCAATGCAGATTGTCATGCTGACTTGCTTTCTGCTTGTACTCAGCATCTTCCATTTCTTGTATAAATTCAGGTGAGGAAGTCTATGTGCAGAATCAAGCATGTACTAACAGAGAGAGCTATTGCCGAACCAGATCCCAGAAGGTCTGCTGACATGAAAGGGATGATTAATGTTCTTTGATGCCTAAACACAGAATTACAACATTCTTCCGGTTATTTAGTGGCTGTCCTTGTGTACCCTTGAATCTCCTGTGGTATTGTTTCAGGTGTACCGAATTGTTGGATGAAAACGTGTTGGAGTTGGGCAGCCCTAGAGGTTAGGTGTTTGAGGTAGAACCTTGAAATGTTGTAAACCTTTTGGGAATTCCTATATGTTGAATAAAGTGTCCTGCAACTTACGAGTTATGAATACTATTTGAAAGTGACTCCTGTGGGTTGAATTACTTTTCAATTCTTTCGTATTCGGTTGACTTTTGCATGAGTAAGAATATTCAGTCCCTACAAGAAACACTTGGGAACATAAAGAAATCAGTTCTCTTCGTGAAATAGCAACATTTGAAAAGTATGCAACCATGGAATTATTTCCCCCTTTGTGTATTGTTACCCTGACGGTTTCTGGAATTTGGAAGAGATGTAAACCAAAATGTTATTTCTGCCGAAAGTGATGTTTCAATCTTTCAACGGGGTTGTTTGACACAGAACATTGGAAGAGATAGGATATTGCTTGCGGTTTTTGTAGATCATCAATATCTATTACATCTTGGGACTTGGATGTTCTGATTTGATGTAGAATTTTAACTATATCTTCACGGTGGATTATGGTAAGAGGTTTAACGTTCTTTTCGTGCTCACTATGATGTTTGAAGCTTGGAGTGGTGAACAAAAATTCTTGAAGGTGAGATAAAAGTAGAAGATTTCAGTCAAACTAAGATTTAAGATTTATGAAATTGAAAATATTGATGATATTTCTATAAAAATTTATACGGAGTAATCATCTCTCGCTTCTTGGGATACGATATATCTTCCACCATTGGTAATCCTTTTCAATGGGTTAGCTAGAAGTGCAGATATTACTTTGCATCACATTAGTGACTAAACTAGAAACGACCTCTATGTTAGCAATAGGGTCGTAAATGGGTTGAATTTTACCCGCAACCCGTCCCGTCTAACGCGGGTTGCGGACAAAAAATTGCTACCCGCCAACCCGCCACCCGCATAATAAGCGGGGCGGGTTGCGGTTTTCTCCCAACCCGCCCTGCATAACCCGCATAAGCCTTATATGTTTTTGATTTTTTTGTATTTAGTTATGATTTAGTTTGCATTTAGCTTTAATTTTTTTGTATATAGCCTTAAAAACATACATTGATTGATTTTTTCCTTCAATTTTGTACTTAGTTTTGATTAAAATAGATAATATTAAAGAAAATAAATTGATTTTTGTATTTAACTTTAATAAAAAGATTAAACCCGCCAAACCGCCCCGCATAGCCTAGTCCATCCTTACGCGGGACGGGTAGCGGAATTTTGTTTCGACCCCGCCCCGCCTACCCTTTGGCGGGGCGGGTAGCGGTGGGGCGAAAACCCACCATGCCCCGCTTACAGCCCTAGTTAGCAAGGTGTCGTTGCGTGCATTTATTTTTGTTGGCCTGGCAAAAGCCGACGTCTCTCCAAGGTGGTGACGTGGTCATCCTTTGGGGTTACTATTCGTCGCCGGAAAACTACTTAAATCATCCTAACAATTACATTTTGCCCTTAATAATTCATTTAATACTCATTTCGTCTGGTCTCTTAAGACAAGGTTTCTACCTACGTTTTCCTCATTTTCCCAGTACAAACACCACGAAAACGTCTGGCAAAGTGCCTGGATTCAGTGGAGTAAGTCCAACAACAAAAAATCGAGTCGGACGTCTAGGTAAAATGCCCCATTGGGGATGCGTCTTGGTCAGACGCCTCCCCCATGGTAGGAACGTCTTAGCCAGACGTCACCCCTAAGGGGGGCGTTTTACCCAGACGCCCCGTCCTAAAAAAATAAAATAAAAACTTAAAATTACACGGTGTGTTATCTCAAATTATTTGAGGTTCATTTACAAGTTTTCGGTGGTAACGGGTCGGATTACAATGACTTTTTTTGCAAGTGATGAAGATTCAAAAAATTTCCAGATCCAACAATTTCAAGATCCAAAATTCCCTGATGGTAAAACTTCCCGACCTACAAATACCACATTGATAGGTCGTTCGGGGGTCTCGCTCACCGATGAGCGAACGACATTCCACCCCGCGCGGTGAGGTGGCAGGGGGCAGCGCCTCCTGAATTTTTTTAGATTTTAAAATTGTTGGATCTGAATTTTTTTGAATTTTCATCACTTGCAAAAACTTGTTATAAGGTGAGATGTCGGACGATCGACCGTTTGCTTATCGGTCTACCGAACATGTTCCATGCGGATGACTGAGTTTCCTTCGGTCCACCGTGATCGTAAAGACAGTAAATTTTTTATCTTCCTGGAATCATTGGGTCGGTTTACCTCTACTCGGTCATCCGAATATTTATCATCAATAGTTTCGAAATTTCTTTGGAAATCTCTATTCGGTGTACCGAAGGGGTATCGCTCATCCGAATATAATAATTATTAATTTAATAATTAATTAATTTAGCAATTATCTACATTTATAATGGGAACTACTAAACGTCGCCCCAAAACTACTTAAATCGCTCCTTGAAATTACCAAATTGCCCTTAACAATATATTTAATACCCATATCGTCCCGTGTCTATAAATAAGGCATATGGTCTTGTATATTCATAATTTATCAGTAAAAACACCACGAAAATGTCTGGCGAGGGTGATGCATCGGGTGAGGTAAGCCTGGCGCGGGGCAAATTTTGGGCCGAGCGTCTGCATTAGACGCCTCCCCCATGGTGAGGGCGTCTGCGTAGGACGCCCTCCCCATGGCCTAGGCGTCTAACGCAGACGCCTACGCAATGGGAGAGGCGTCTTATGTAGACGTCCTCCCCATGGGTAAGGCGTCTGTAGTAGACGCCCTTCCCTTCGGTCAGGCGTCCTACGCAGACGCCTTACCGTTGGGGAAGGCGTTTAACACAGACGCCCTATCCATGGGGCAGGCGTCTAACACAGACGCCTTTTTTTTTTTATTTTGATTTTGTTTTTTTAATTTCGAGTTTATTTTTTAATTTTTTTAATTTCGAATTTATTTTTTTATTTTTTTAATTTCGATTTTATTTTTGTAGGTTCCAGATTTCGGTGGTGATGGAGTGGATTACAGTGAGTTATTTCAAACTACACAAATCTTTGCAACAATCGATGAAGCATGTAAATGGGCCAAACAAGTAGCTATCGGAGCTGGGTTTTTTTTGGTCGTGTCGTCGTACAAAACAAGATCAGATAGTCGGATGGATTGTTATTTGAGATGCGACCGGCGAAATCAAATGGAGTCTCGGGATATGGATACTGCACTTCGAAGAAACACCAAAAGAAAGGGTTGCGGTTGCCGTTTCTTAATAAAAGTGGTGGAGCGACGGGATCGTGATGGATGGGTTGTGGTTTTTAATAGTGGTCACGGACATCACAACCACAGACTGGCAGTTTATCCAGAGGGTCATCGTCAAATTAGTGGTCTAAGTTCTGGGGCGAAGAAGATTGTTCGTGATATGACAGAGGCGCAAGCAAAACCACGGAACATCTTGAAGGCAGTAAAAGAAAAATTCCCGGAGGACAATCCAAATCAAAGGCATATTTATAATTTCAGAGATTACATGAGGAGGACAAAATCTGAAGATCGGAATCCCGTCCAGCAGTTTCTCTACCAAGCAGTGCAGTGTGAGTACTTACATTGGATTATGGCGGATCCAGAAACTGATGTCGTCACTCACGCTTTTTTGGCACATCCGACGTCAGTCCAGTTGTTGCGGACATATCCTTTCGTTATCTGCATGGATTCGACTTACAAGACGAACAAGTATAAGATGCCTTTGTTCGAAATGATTGGGGTCACACCAGCAAACATGAATTTCCTTATTGGATATGCGATTTTGATGGATGAATCTTACTCCAGTTATTTGTGGGTGATGGAGAAGTTGAGAGATCTGTTATTGGGGACTGTCAGCCCGACTGCAATAATAACAGACCGGGAGTTAGGCCTTATGCGACCAGTGAGAGAGGTTTTTCCAGACTCTGCTCATTTACTCTGCACATGGCACATCAACAAAGACGTATTGAATTACGCGTACCACGTATTCGGCAAGAATAAGGAGATGGCAGAGACTTTGAGGCGTGGAAGATGGAGGAAGATCATGCTTTCTACTTCAGAAGCCGAGTATGATAGAGCTGTGTATGCTCTGAAAGATTTGTATAGATCGTGGCCGGCTATCACGGAGTATCTGGACACCACGTGGTTGGTGCATAAAGAAAAGTTTGTGCTGAATTGGACGAACAAAGTCCTTCATTTTGGGAACACCACGAATTGTAGGGTCGAAAGTGCTCATTCGGCTCTAAAAGAGTGGATTTCTACATCGACTGCAGCTCTGGACACTCTTTTCGAGCGCGTCAACGCGGCTACTGAAATGCAGTTGACGAATATTCGAAACTTTCTTGAAGACTCGAGACGGCGAAATTTGACTAATTTCGGACATGCTCTATATCGTCACATAAATGGTAGAGTTTCGCATCACTGTTTGCAGTTGCTGAGTCAGGAGGTGAAGAGAATGCAACAGTTAGATGATGAAGTTGAATATCGTTGCGAGTGCGCTTTTCTGACTTCTCATGGGATACCTTGCGCATGTACTATCCGTGGATGTCTTGAATCAGAAAACGGAATTTACTTAGAGCAGATTCATTCATTCTGGAGGACACTTGTCATTGGGGAAGGAGCCGGGAACGCAGAGTTTGTGTCTCAGGCAGCTCAAGACGCCGAACATTTTCGCAGTCTGGTTGATGAGATTGCAGGAAGTGACCCTACCGTAATTCGATCCGTCAAGTCGATTCCGCTGTAGAAGCGGGGAACCTGACGTCGTACGTCGCTGCTGTCGCAGACCGCACCGCATGCTCTGGTGTCGGAATGTCAACCGGGATCACCTGAACATATCCTAACTGACGCAAGACCCGATCGGGCATATAAGGCTCTATGATATCCCGATAACGAATAAGACCCATCAATAAAGTCCTCGGGACATCCGTTGCTGGGTCAGGACCATAGGGTAACCACTCCACCTAAAGTTTAACACATTAATAATAATACATCTTAAAATTAAATAAATGGTGTAAAGTTTGATACCTCTGATGCAGTCATCTGATCTAGCCGTGCGCGGATGGAACGCAATCGTCCATCGCTCTTGTCCTCGCTCCGGACAGCCCACATACCCGAACGTGGATGACCCTCGTCGATAATCTTCCGCTCACGATGCGGGCGGAATGCAGGAAAGTACTCGTATATCCACGCCTGCAGCAGCGTAAGACAACCTGCAATCCCAGAACAATCCGCACGGCTAGCTATCCCAAGCTGCCGGTACAGGTATGCCAACGTCGCTGACCCCCAC
The DNA here is from genome assembly GCA_963682175.1 of Triglochin maritima. NCBI lineage: Eukaryota > Viridiplantae > Streptophyta > Magnoliopsida > Alismatales > Juncaginaceae > Triglochin > Triglochin maritima. The sequence goes on from OY821775.1 coordinate 7,650,928, forward strand.
GAGTACTCACGAACGGTCTCCGGGTCCCTAGCCTCCAGTAGATCGCGTGGTCTGATCCGACAACCACTCTTGTCGACAAACAAGACGGCTCCGAGCATCAAGAATAGGTACGCCGTCAACTGTGTATCATCGGCCCGCGGAGGTCGTGCCCGTCTGCATAGGTCCTCAAGGGAGTCGATGCCGACACCACCACCACTCCATAAAGCTGTATCTCTGGCCAGACCATCAGGTGTGACACCAAGCAACTCTGCCACATAACACCTCAGCTCAGACGTCGACCCCTGAGCACTAACCAGACGACCATCCACAGGAATGCGCAGGATCTGGAAAACATCGTGAAGCATGATCGTCATCTCTCCGAAAGGCATGTGGAAAGTGTTGGTGTCAGGCTGCCACCGCTCCACAAACGCCGAAATCAAAGGCATGTCGAGATAAGGGAACATGCTGTACGGTAAGTGCCCCAAATGCGTGGCACTAATCTCCTCTCTGATATCAGCACTCAGTGTAGACCGCCAACCCTGTAGTGCTGTACAGGCTCTGTGCCGATTCTGGCACTTCAGAACCTTCCGATCCTCTCCGTCCCAGATCCGTCTAGCAATGTGACCCCAGAAACTAGGAATGACGCTCCCATCTAAAGGACCACCAGGCGTCATACTGCTCACGATCCAAGAATCGTCCTGGACCCTCTTCTTCTTCTGAGCGCGGGGATCAACAGTGCACGAGCTCGAATCCCCGGTCGTAAACCTCCCACCCCTACCCTTCCGCACCATCCATCCGGCGGAAGTAGAAGTACCCGCTCGACCACGTCCTCCGCTATAATCCCCCTGCCTCTCCACCTCCGGCCGCACATCATACGGGCCATCATCGTCGCTCTCGTCGTCGAAACTATCCACATGCTCATCATCGAAGGAATCATCCTCCTCCTCACGACGACGTAATGCCTCCCTCTCCCTCCTGACCGAAGCAGATATCCCCCGTCTACGTGGATGACGCGGTGCTGAATCATCCTCTAAAGAACGGAAGACGTGTAATGGTATCGACTTGCCTCTCCCTCCACTGTGACCCGATGACTATTTATTGAAATTTTAAATACAAATTTGTTAAATTTGTTAAACTAAATTATCATATTTATCAAAATTGTTAAACTAAATCAAAATTTGTTAAACTTAATTATCAAAATTGTTAAACTAAATCAAAATTTGTTAAACTAAATTAAAACAATTGTTAAACTAAATCAAAATTTGTTAAAACTAAATATCACAAATGTTAAACTTAATAAGAATTTGTTAAATTAATTTTTTTGATTTATCACTATTTATTAAAGTAATTATGATATTTATTAATTAAAAAAACAAAAAAGGAGGAGGCGTCTGCGAGAGACGCCTCCCGCAAGGTGGAGGCGTCTGTCGGAGACGCCTCCTCCTACGGGGAGACGTCTTCCGCAGACGTCTCCCGCTACGGGTCGGCGTCCGAGGGAGACGCCCCCCGCATGGGGCGGGCGTCCGAGGAAGCCCGCCCCATGCGGGGGGCGTCTCCCTCGGACGCCGACGACTTTTTTTTTTTTTTAAAAAAAAACAAATAAATAACGTAATGTTACCTCATACGGGTACACCGGGGGAACTGCTGGCTGCTTCCCTGGCCTCCGAGACATTCGTAATCTTGTGTAGTAGGTATAGGAAGAGAAAGTTTTGAAAAAAGAGTAAAATTGTGAGATATATAAGCAAAAATAGGAGGAAGGGCAATTTGGTAATTTCAAGGGGTGATTTAAGTAATTTTGGGGCGATGTTTAGCAGTTCAGTTTATAATCAATTATCTTTTTAATAAAAAATATAAAAAATAGCGGACGTCCGACGGAGCCGCCCCGCCCATGGGCGGGGCGTCTGGGTAAAACACCGCCCCATGGGAGGGGCGGATCCTGCGAACGCCTGCTATTTTTTATTATTTTTTATTAAAAAGATGTTGGATATTTTACCAGATTCGAGTACATCGGGCGTCCGTTGACTCATTACTGACCTTCAAAACATTATTTTTTATGATTATCAGAGGAAGATGAATAGAGATGTGTGATAGGAAGGTTAAATGTCGCGTTATAGGAGTAGAAATGAGAGAAAGACAAAATGGTAATCTGTACGGACGATTTAAGTAGTTTTCCGACGATAAATAACTGTTTATCTTTTTTAAAGGAGTATTTTGTTTTCTTTATGAATCGACAGCTATATAGCTACGGCCTGTGACTATGAGCCATCGGATTTCATCTTTGGCGCTTCTTGATAATAGTCGTTTTCATCTATTGTCAGATCTTATTCCACACATTATTACATTTAGATTTAGTGTTCTTGATAGCAGTCACTGTGATGCCAAAAAAGTTAAAATGTAGCACCTCTCTCTTCTTTAGATGGTACAAACAAGAGCAAGTTAGAAGCTCCTAGTTCTCTTCTACTAGGGTTGATTTCACAATCAATTGTTAGATAATGTTTCGGTAATTCCTGTCTTTCTTTGGGTTGCTTATTTGTAATTTGAAGTAAGATGCCTAAAAGAAACATCTTTAAAGATGTAAGCTGCATTAATGAGGATGAAAAATCCTATAAAAATATCCCTTGATGGTGGTGTATTTGAATTCTCAAGAAGATTACGACAATCATTAGAACAGCCGGTTCGTCGTGAACTTCTCTATCAAATATGTCTCACTTTGAAATTGAATATCTTCGAATAGTTCGCAAACACTAATATTTATTGTTCTTCGTGACAAAAGTTACATTTTTGACCTCAAGAAGTGACAATTTACACAAAATTTCCTTTTCAAATATGCAATCATTAAAAAAAGAAAAAATTTAGTGGACTTGGGCATCATAGATGTCTGTAAAAAGGACAAACATGGTGTTTAAAAAGGATGGACCGTAAGTGTAAAAAGATACATCCAGAAGTGATGGAATACACTAAAAGTGAAGGAATACTTAGTGTTTAAAAAGAATCGACTGTATGTATAAAAAAGACAAACACAACATTAAAAAAGATAACGCGTATATCGTCCAGGGTTCTTCAAAAATACACTTATATCATGGTCAAAACAATAGAATAGTGTCCACCAAATGCAAGGACCCATAATTAAGAATGGGATATCTCGGAGGCTGAATCAAATAGAATTGCATCCACAAGGACCTATTGAGAATATCTTGGATATCGATCCATATATCCACGCCGACAAATCTGGCGGGATGGGTCACAAGAATTAGAATGCAACAGTTGGCATGGATAAGACACCGGGTGGTCTTGAAGACTGAAGGTCATGTTACAAGATATTAGGACGAGATCGACTAGACCCATCCCTCTCTCTCCACCAGGAACAAGCAAGCCCTTTCCTACGTTGGTGTGGCCTAGAATTAACGCCTACGTGCCCTCTTCACCTCAACACCTTCCCAAACAAACCATCACCCACCCACCAATCCAACTCTGTCCTTTCTTTGCTTCCCTCACATTGCTCTCTAGCTACCTCCATTCATTGGCCAAACTATACTGATCCATGATTTGTGTGTAAGTCTCGCTATATTTCCACCCACATGCTGGTGAGATCGACCCCAGCTAGTTGTGGGAATTGACGTGCATGTGTGGACCACTCTAGCTGCAAATGCAACTATATGATATATATTTGCCTTTTACACCTCCACATTTCTAACACTGTTGTAATGTATACGTGGTCCAAATCTAATGGTTGACTTAAGATTACTTGAGATACTAATTTCAATTGGTGGGTCACATGTTTTTCTTACGAATTCTTCTTACTTTCGCACTAGTTTGTTGGGGTTTTTTTAATTGTAGTTTGTCGGTTTGTACTTGACTACTTGTATTTTATTTCATTGATTGGGAATTTTGAGTGGGACCTTATTTTTTATTAACTATTTATGTACGATTTCAGAGATGCACGAGTCAATACTTTTGTAATTTATCAACTGTTATTGGTAATTCCGCCGGTCATTTTTATTGGAAGCACTTTATATTTTTATTAAATTTCAATAGTTAGTACAATGATGTTGGGAGATTAGAAAACTACCACTTAAGCTGATCCGAGGTAGTCACACTTGTCATGTGGTAAAATTGAGTAGAGAAGTGAAGTGTTAGTTTAAGATCCAACACGAAGGACTATTAATAAATTTGTAAAATGCCTACTACTAGAGGTGGGAAGATTTATTTATGATGTCAACTATAGTAACCTTGAAAGTTAACTTACGGAGGTATATAATATAAGACCTAACTATATATATCTAGCTTATTAACATAAATATAACCAAAGTAAAGAACACAGTAGCAAAACTCTCATATCTGTCGGCCCACGGCAAGTCAACATAGCAACGTTATACACCACATCTCTTCTGTTTCTTCTTAATTTGAGCAACCAATTGGCCAAAGCCGAAGTAGAGATTCCATAAAGATCCAGAGGAGAGATAACTAGTAGTGATCATGACCCAGTGTGTTCCAGACTGGGAGTTGGAGACCCAACCCAACTCTTCCCATGCTCTGCCACTCACCTCCTCTGCCACCGTGGGCATCGCCGCCAGCGCTGCCGCTCTCCAATCCAGGTTCGTCTTAAAACAAAATAGTGGTATTGTTTATTTTCTTTGTCATGTCTGCTGGATATTTGGATTGTAATTGTGTTTTGTTTAATAGTCTACCTTTTATTTTCTATGGTTTAAGTTTGCCTTGGGAATCAACCGCCGAATATCATGTCAATCTGCGGTTGTGCTTTGTTTAACATGAGCTAGTTCATGGTCTACTGTAAATTACTGAAAATGAATATACAACAAAAGATTATGGAATTTCGTACATGAAAATTTCACATAAGACAAAAAATATGCAAAGTCAATTGACATTGGATAGACAATTTTCAATAGAGATCGAGATCTTACACTTCAATTGCTTATGAAATTATCACGACAAAAACAAAGCGAAACAGCTTTGATTGCATAGCACTGTCCTCAAGTACTTATGACTTCAACGCAACATGCTTATTGACTGGAGAAGACTTCAACAATATGCACTTCAACTTAATCAAGTTGAGATAGCTAAATTGATTATTCTGGGTTTTCTTAGCTAAAAGATTACAGGTTCAAATTATACTAGTTTTCTCAATTAAAAATTTGTAGGTTCAAATTATACCAATCCAAGTGACTCAGAATTTTCTCATTTTTTCTTTCTTCCTGGAACTTATGTATGTACATTCGTTGTAAAAAAAGTAAAATATCTATAAAAAAACAATATGCATGTCAAACTTGCCGGTAGTAACCCATCAAGAATAATAATAGTTGAATTAGCACAAAGCTGAGTATTAAAGGCTCGGTGTTCAGTTCGAAAATTAATAGTGTTATAATTCACGGGAATGTCCTTAGAAGTTCCAACATAGACCATCGCACATGTTACTTTCTTTAGTCATAATACGTGTAAATTAAACGATGAACGGATGTCTATGGACCACTGCCACTCTATTGGGCTATGATACCATAGTTCATGCATTTTTCCATACTATATATTTATTTTGAAAATATGAATAATTTTGTAACGTGGAATTGTTCTTAACATGCATGATGCATTAGAGACGTATCACACTATGTCTAAGTTTCACCGAACAAATAACACCAACCAACATGTATGAAACTAAGCAATTAATCCTAAATTAAGAAACAACTTTTTTTATACCTCTGGAAGCTGTTAAAATAAGAGTAATTTACATGCGCAGGTCGGAGAATGAGGTAGCAGAGCTAACGTGGGTCAACGGCCATCCATCCATGCATGATCTCGGCCGCGTCCGAGCCGAAAAGGTTGCGCCATGGAGCAAAACTCCCTCTAGCGGTGGGACCCTCAAATCGGTGGTCGACCAGGCCACGGGTGCGATCCTATTTCCTACCTCGCACAGTCACTCCACAGTCCCCTGGCACACAACAACCTCCGTGGCTACGGTCATGGACGCCCTCGTGCCGTGTCCGAAGCGGCACGAGGATGTGCCGGAGTTGGTTGGGAGGAAGAGAGGGAGGGAGGGGAATTGCAGCGTAAGTGGGAGTGCGGCGTCACTCGGGTTAGGGATGGATGATGTGGATGTGGGGTTCACGACGTCCACGTCACCGTTGGTTTGCTCGCCGGAGACGGAGAACACGAGTTATGGACGGCCAGTGACTGCCGTCGATGAGCTCGACTCGGCTTGTCAAAGTCGGCGCTCTCAGGTTAGAAATTAGAATATCTTTGTATGTCTTAAGAGATGTACGTAGGAACTTATACGAGACTATCAGCCGAGACTAGTTAAATTAAAACTCAGGCATCATGAGTTTAAATATTTGTTGTAAATATTAGATTGTTAAAAAACTTAAAAATATTTTTGTTTGGGGGAAATACTTGGGCTTCAGTTTTTGTTTTGCGCAAGTAATAAATGATCACTCCAATGACATAAATATATTTGATATTTTTTTTTGTTTTACAATTTAGTAATTAAGTTATAAAGTGGCAAATTTCATGTGTCCATAGATATCTTCAAATACCAAATACTGAAATAAGCTTGTAAAACTTATTAGTACGGTATAAAGTTCTTATTGTATATATGATATATATACCAACTACCAATTTTATTTTTAAAGAAAGTTGAGCACTTTATGCTGAAATTAACGCGGAATTAAGACACTATTAGAGAACCATCATTAAGAGGAAGTAGACATAATAGATACGTTTTGCAGAAGACAAAACTAAACGATATCATTTGTCGACTTAAAAGTGAACCCAGGAAGTGGCTTATGTCGCCAATTTGTTTCTTCTCTAATTAACCTGTCGTATTGTTGGGATATATCATATAATAATTTTGTTGTTGTTTGTCATGGGATCTAGAGAGATGGTAGTTGTGTTGGAGAAGAGAAACGAAAAGGCGAGGTGGTGAGGTCTTCTATCTCCACCAAGCGCAGCAGGGCCGCCGCCATCCACAACCAATCTGAAAGGGTTGGAATTTCGAATTCAGAAATAAAATTCTATGCTTAATTTATGTCTGGTTTCATGAATCATCTTTAGATATTTTTTTGATTAGCAGGCTCATTAACCTTCTGAATCCTATCCTCAAATCATGTGATCATGATCCTTCATAAAGATGGATGTGGAACCTACAAGGAATTAGTAACGATTGACCATCGAGTCGGGAATCATTAATAATGATTAAGTCGTGTAGCCAAAAATGTATTAGTAAGATGGGAAATGAAAAGGACTTGATAAGGACGGTTAATGTCTAGGAGATTACGACCAAATGCATGTTATTATCAATTTCCTATTTGGACAAATTATTGGAAATTTGAAATGGACTGGTCTTCGTTTGAATTGTCTTTTGTATGAACATCCATCATCATTATAAGTTTATAACTACCCAACAATACCGTGGAAGTAGACGTTTTGTACGAACTAACTTTTGCAGCTAGTGTTTCAATGCAGACCATTAATATATCTGAACCAAATTACCCTTAATATTTTGAATCATTCAAACTTAATTATTGATGAGAAGCAAGGGACCAAGACTTTTGTAGCCTTACCTTGTGCATGTGTGTGTTATTTTTTCAGAAAAGAAGGGACAGAATAAATGAAAGGATGAAGACTCTGCAGAAGTTGGTGCCAAACTCTAGCAAGGTAAAACAATCATTCGCTCATACCTACCAAACATGTGTCACAATAATACCATATGTTAAATAGGGTCAAGCTCTAGTGAGCCCAGGGCTCATCAAATTTAGATTAAGCCCCCTACAATCTCACCATTGGATCTTATTTACAGTTAATCTCACCATTCATTAGCATAACCGTTTTTTTCTTAATCTACCTTACAATTTGAAATGAGTGGTGGATATTGTGGGGGCTTAATTTAGAAAAGTTGAGCATTGTGCTCACTAGAGAATTCTTGATGTTAAATATATTTGAGGTTAATTTTTTAATTATTCTTCTTAATTATGGTCGTCAATTACTTTAATACCTTGAGTTATAAAATTCATCAATACATTACCTTTAACTATGGCAGAAAATCATATCACTATCTTCAACTAATTTTTTTCACCATTTTCGTATTATTTTGGCACTTCAAAATTCATTGGGAAGTTAGAACTGTTGGAAAAAATAATGTCATGTTGCTAAATACTAAAAGTACGTAAATAATTTTATTAAGGTAATAGACCAACCAAATTTTCAAAAAAAACATCAAATTGTTAAAATTTGTTTTGGACTGAACATAATAAAAGCAGTTGAATTTACAGGGAATAGTTTGATGTTTTGACCTCCTGTGTTTGACTCTTCCAGACAGACAAGGCATCAATGCTAGATGAGGTGATTGACTACCTGAAACAGCTCCAAGCGCAAGTGCTAGTGATGAACAGAATGAGCAGCATCCCCCAAATGATGATGCCACTAACAATGCAACAACTTCAAATGTCAATGATGGCTCAAATGGCACAAATGGCTCAGATGGGGATGGGAATAGCCGGAATGACCATGAACCCTCTCGGTCGGGTCCCGACTCAACCCCCAACAATGCCACCACAGCCTCTACTTCACCCCTCTTCCTTCCTCCCTTTTGTTCCCCATTCCTTCGAATCGAATGCAGGAAGTGCACCGCAGCCGACGCCCTCCGTCCTTCCTAACGATCCTTTCTCTGCATACATGGCTTGCCAACAAGCTCAGGTTGATTTCTTAAGCCATTCTTCATAGAATTTTAAGGGCTTGTCATGTTTATGCATGTAGATAATTGGTTTCAATCCCCACAAGTACTACTTAAAAACTCTGATTAATTAGTTGACCCAGAGGCTCGATATATATAGAATGTGAAGATGACAATGATGATTTCTTGGTGTTCCATTAAAATGCCCACAACACCATTTGTAACATCTCACATGGCATGTTACAATATATCTTAATTAAGATACCACTTACCTCGATGTCGTTTACAACTAGAACTTTTGACTAATACAACTCCTACTAAAAGTCTTTCACAACCTTCAATTTATCATAACATGTTCTCGTACTAATCACTGAATCATTTATATATAACTCGCTGAAGCCAATGAGCATGGACGGGTTCAACAGAATGGCTGCCATGTACCAGCAAGCCTACAATCAGCCCTCTCAGCTAAACCATATCTCAAATCCCAACGAGTAGAAGTTGTCTTCTGGGACACAATTCCAAGGGCATTTTATTATATTCAGTAGTATAATATGTGCATATATATATATATATATATATATATATATATATATATTTGAATGTTTTGCCGCCTACATTAAAACTTCATGCGGGCAGGGAGTAGTTTTTTTTCACTATATTTTTATGCCTATTATATGTTTTGTATGCCTATTATATTTGAAGAGTCCTTTATTAATTGTGTTTTTTTAATCCAATGGATGTTTTAATTGATATATTCGATATTGTCTTATACTATGCGATTGTAGTTAAATATATTTGTGTATCTTATGTGGGACGAAGTGTTTGCGGAAGTGGATATAATACAAATGTGAAACCTAGCTAACATGTATTGTCCGAAGAAGATGTGGCGTACCTTACAATGATTGGAACAGACATCCTACCTACCTATCTCTCATCACATATTCACAGGTGAAGTCTCTTAATATAATAAAGGGGTAAAATTGCTAATTTTAATAATAATGTGAGTCATATGATCCCTTGTAATTTGTAAACTTGGGCGCACTCAGACAAAAATGAGAAGTGTGATTAATTACAATTTGTCTACTTCAAACGTACTGCTTGAACGTATAGACGTATATATCAAGGTGTATAATCAGGGCCGTCTCGGAAATTTTTGAGGTCCTGTGCGAAAATCAACAACGAGACTCCTAAATTTGAAAAAAATTATCCTCCTAATTTAAATAATAAAAAATTCACTAACTTAATGCAATATTAATTATTATTTTTTTGTTCTCTAAGCAATATTTGAGACAAATTTATCAATGTTTGAGTGTTATTTATGTGTTAACACTAATTTTCTTTGCAACCCAATAAGGTCATGTACTTTTTTTTGAGGCCCCCTCAAAGTGAAGCCCGGAATGAGGCCCGGAGCAGGAGCTCACCCTGCTCCTGCTATTGGGCCGGGCCTGTGTATAACCTCAAGTTACATGAAAATTAACCTTGATGTTTTGCTTAAACCAAAATCTTATAACTTGCATGACAAGGTCTCAAGGAAATAAAATAACAACAAAATCTTTAATATCAAATTAGCTGTGATAGACTAGAAACGAACTCAAAAAAATCGTGGATAACATTCTTCCACACACTTCTATTTAATGTTAAATCTCGGAAGATGTGTCAATCTTTTATGAGCGAGAACTTGGGCAAAATAACGAAAGTGGAATCACAAGCGAGAATTGAATTGCAAAAGTCAAGCGTTACCTAATCAGGGAGAAATAGTAACTATCTGTGTTGTTTTTGTTTTTTATGATCAAGAATTCCCCAACATCCGTCCCCACTTGGGACATGTGGGTTGCGGTTCCAAATTGGAAGTGGTCCAACACCGTTTTCACTGGAACGCATTTGCATTAATAAAGTGCATTGTTAGGATTCGATCTTCTGACTTAAGGTGTGTGAAACCACATATCCAACCAAGTAGGCTACGTCTCAGGGGATAAATAGTAAGGATCTGTTCAACTGTATATTCCACCACCAGTGTGATATGCAGTGAATGCATGCTAGATACAGAGATGTGATTAAGAATTTAAGACCACTAACGTTTCCTCATCAAAGAAGAAATTCACACTAAAACCTTTTCAATTCAATGTGATATATATCTGCATTGTGCAAGTAAATCAAATTATAGTACATTAAAATTAGTTGGGCTCGGTAACAGTGGGGGATCCGTGATTTCAAGTATAGTATGACACCACACACTAGCGTACCAATCGACAACCAAAACGAACATACAAACCAAACATATTAATATTTCATAAAAAATTAAAAGTAAATTGTCGTAAATAATTTAAATTACAACCAAATAGAACTTTAAAATTATTACAATTGTTCTCGACAAGTTTTCATTTTTTGGAACTAGTTTACAATAACATCCATGTTAATACCCAAAAATAAATCTTTTTCTAGATAAGTAACCAAACAATCACTCACATTTGATCTACCATGCTATTACGCAAATTATCTTTCACTAGAGTCATTCTGGAAATTACTTTTTCAACACTTGTTGCCGCAGGAAGAAGTAACATCAACTTCAATAGTAAGTAGACATTTGAATGAGTTTCGTGCTTATTTGTCTCAAGTTTCATGAAAAGCTCATTAAGATTTTTCACATTCCAAAATCTCTTATCATTTCGAATGCCAACAATGAAATTGTCAAGTGAATATTCAAAGAATATCAATTGGGGACTTGAAAATACATTAGGATACAATTGAGCAAGTCGGACCAATTTCCTTTTGTCAAAAGAAGAAAATCAATTAACGGAGTTGAAGCAAGATATACAAACAAGTAATTCCTTACTACCTCATTAAACCGATTTTCAAGTTATTGCAATCGTAGATAAATGATACTTAGAAAAACATCAACTTGAAAATGATGAAGATTTGTCATGGGCTACTACCTTGAAACATCATTCTTTTCAGGATAACATATTTTCTCTCCATATTCACAATCTTTATGTCAAATTTAACCATAAATGAAGTGACTTTTTCCGTGATTTTTTTTTGAAACCTTTTGTTTATGGTAGGGAACATGCCCCACTGGACACTAGTCTGGATCCGCCCATGCTCTGCAACCCAAGAACAAGTGCTTCGAGCATGAAGTTGGAATGCAATAATTACGCACAAACCCTTACAATATTAAGTATTAATTGTTTTTAACCGGTACAGGAGTAGCCATGTTTTTTGCATAAATTAGCAATATTAAACCATGATACTGTATTGTATTGTCTGTACACCTTGCCACCTTGGAGATTGTCAAATACCTAAATTTGGTGAATGATTGGTATGGATTATCTACCTAGTTTCATGATAAATGAAAGTGTAATACTAGATTGTGATTCTAATTGATTCATGTACCATTCTTTTTCGTGTTTCTATTTCTATCCTCGTTTTCATCCTCTTTACACTCCGATGCTAATAAAGGATAATGATGGGCGGACTCAAAATTGGGGGGACATCAAGCAACATCAATCCAAAGACGCCACGTCAGTCCACTTGGACATTTTTCATGTCTATCATTGTATTTCTTAGATATCACTCTAAAAAGTAAGACAACCATGTGCAAAAATTATTATTTAATATCCCCTCAATAATGACATTCTCTTATCACATTTAATGCAAGGTAATGATAGTGGCAAACTTTTACACACATCCGGACAGATATCCAGATATCAACGTATCAACGCATCAGATATCTAGATGTTTCACAAAATCAACGCATGATATCCACCTCTGGGTAATTTTCATACTAATCCTCTTCATATCTGGAAATTATTTGAGTGGGTATTTTGCAAAAACAACTAAGTGCACTATTAGAAAATGTTTAGACCCGAATTTGAAACTCATTTATCACTGCTCGCTAATAAATTACAGGAAAAAGAAAGTAAGGCCGTGTAATTCTGACAGGTGCAGCACTATTAATGGGTCTTCATCTCAAGGTGTTGAACAGATCTAACAAACACTAGTCAATAACCCGAATTCAATCTTGTTTTTTTTAATACATCCTTACTCCCTTAGAGTAGAAATTCTTCTAGTAGTGCATTATTTTTCGGGAGGTTGGTTATTTTAACCTAAATATGATAACTTTATATTTACTAATTACATGTCACTGAGCTAGCTATAATTGGGTACTGGCTAAATGCTAACATATTATCAACTAGTTTAAGAAATGTAGAGCCCATAAAGGGCACTTACGTAATTCAAGCAAAAACAAAAAAAACATTATAAATCAAAGGAGGAAGGAAGAGGGAAGGAAGTCATATCTCATTCTCATCTAATCTCACATTCACATATATTCTCGCCAAGTCTCCACCCTTCAACCAACCGACACTATTTCTGTGTCATGTCTCCACCACCAATGCCGATCACCCCGACCAAGCTCCGATCCGATCTCTACAGCGTTGTCGACACCTTCTCCGAGGACCCGAAGCCGCCACCTTTGGTCATCTCAGTCCTGGCGTCGCTCCTCGACCGGACCATCGCGAGGAACGCCCCGTCCGACACCACCGCTTTAACGATCTTCGATAACGATCGTGTTCTCGACATGTCGATACGGTCTTTCCTCGAGAGGATCCACAAGTACACTGCCTCCGGTCCCGCGGTTTTTGTGGTTTCTTATGTGTACCTTGATCGCCTCCGACATGCGCACCCCGCCATCCGACTTTCCTCCCGCAACGCCCACCGGTTGCTTCTCACTACCGTCATGGTGGCATCTAAGTTTCTCGAGGACAGGTTAGTGAATTAATTTGGTCGATCGGTTTGCTTTGATACTATAAGAATTTTGGTTATCGAAGGAATCGCCTTTTGAACTACTTTTGAACTACTTTGGTGTAGTGTACATGTGCTGGGATTGTGCTAGGAGAACAACTTGCTTTGAATTGACAATCTTTGTTGGAAATGATATGTAGTTACGTAAATTTGATTATATTTAATTTGGTAGTGTTGAAAGTTTTTGACTTTATAATTCTCATCAAATTTTAGAACATGAGCTATGAGTTTTTTCTTCTCGATCGACTGACTGAACATAATGATGTAATTTGTTAGCTTTAAGGTTTAGTTCCTAATTTTGACTGTTTTATGATTAAAATTCTACCAGTCAGGTTATCCAATTGCAAGTCTAACCATTTAAATTAAGCTAATCCTAGTTCATCAAAAAAAGACTCACATTGTACCCTCTTATTTAAGTACCACGTGCATATATTTTAGTAGAATATAAACGGATGGCTAGGGAAAACATCATGGGTGGAGAGAGAGAATTCTAGTAATCATGCATCCTTGCTAGGGGAAATTTTAGTAAATCATAAAACTTCACAGTGGTATTCTATGAAACATGAGAATCATGTTAGTTTTGAGTTGAACGGTTAATTAATGAATGTACAAGTTTTAATTAGCAGCATGTCAGCCATTAAGCTATATATATATTTCTAATTATTTTTTTCTGTTCATTTTGGCTTGTAGGAATTTTAAGAACTCGCATTTTGCGGCCGTCGGAGGACTAACGACGGTGGAGTTGAACAAGTTGGAGGTGGAATTCTTATTTTTGATGGATTTCAAGTTGCATGTAAATGTGAGTGTGTTCAAGAGCTACTGCAGCCATCTAGAGAGAGAAGTGAGCATTGGAGGAGGGTACCAAATAGAGAGGGCATTGAGGTTTATGTGCGGTGAGGAGGAGAGAGAGAGAATGGGATTCAAACAATGCGCAAGGGTGCTATAAGTTAAAGACCACCAAACTTGTATATATGATCAACATTTAGTATTTGTTTAGGTGGTTAATTTAGTTCTTCAATTCCTGGTGAATGGGGTACACTTCATGGTGGGAAATTTTCTATTTTGTAACTTTGTTGATGGTGCAGGATCGGCACGTACTGTATACAGCATTGTTACGGTTGTGTTCGAACACAAGGAGTGGTTGCGAATTTTAATCTATTTTTTATTTCAACGAAACACGAGTAATAATAGTGGTGGATTCAAGGGTGATTGATATTTTGTCTTTTATTTTATTAAGAGATAATACAAAGATTTTTATGAGTTTTTATATAGTAAGAATGTAATCATAAATTACAATGAGATTAAACACTTAGGAGGTGAAAACATTTGCATAGACATGAATTATGAAAAATATTGCACATTTCATTGAGCACAAAAGATTAAATTTATTAGCATGACTTAAAGTGATTAGATCATGAAATCATCAAACAATAACTAACCTAGATTTAATTATCACTCCACAAACTCTTGCAACAAAAGAAGTAATGATATAATTCTAAGCATACATTAAGAAACTTACATGTTACATTAACCCATCAAATAATTATAAATCATCTACCTTTTTCAAGTGAACTAGCAAAGTAATAGCAAATCAAAATATTAACATGATGACAACCCTAATTCTTAACTCATTCTAGCTCATATTTCAAGGGATCCCAATAGATGGTTTTAGTTACACTTGTTGAAAAAAAGCATACAAGAAGAGAAGAGAAACATAAGAAGAAAAGAGAAATTTTATCAGCTAAGATAAAAATATAAACTAAGTACATACAATATGAGACTCTCGCCCCAAGGGAAAAAATGAAAATTAAACTAAAGGAGAAGAACTCTTTTGATTAGTGAATGCAAGATTTTATATATAAGTTTGTTCCTCCCAAGTCAGTTGTCTTGCATATGTCGTTTGACCCGGAGATG
Organism: Triglochin maritima; assembly: GCA_963682175.1. Lineage (NCBI taxonomy): Eukaryota > Viridiplantae > Streptophyta > Magnoliopsida > Alismatales > Juncaginaceae > Triglochin > Triglochin maritima. The sequence goes on from OY821775.1 coordinate 7,666,301, forward strand.
TTCGAATTTGGAATATCTTGTGAGAGGAGAAATTGCGCTCCTTCCAACTATCGTTCGAATGCCATTTTAATCACTTGATTTGGATGCTGGTTGCGAGAGTTATTGCATAATTGGATAGAGGTCTCGAGATAAGTTTCCAAATTCAGTTGTATTCATCCTAACATTTGAGTCATTTGTAATTTTATTTTGAAATTTTTGTAGAAGACGAAATCTTCTTGTCCAATTAACTTTTCAATGGATCTGAAATCATCAAATTTGGTATTCGGATGTGGAAGTTATGAATAAAACATGTGATATGTGTAACGTCCCGGAAACAGCGGAAAATTTAAACAATAATAAAGACCGTCAACGGTCAACACCGGGCACGTCACAGGAAAACAAACCAACATATATATAAAATATATAAGATATAGATCCACGTGGAAGTCAAACTATACAAATGAGTCAACTGTGATTACAACAAAACTGAATATACATGTAATCACTACCTCAACAAAAGAAAGATATACAAGAGGACAGGATCTGATCCCGGGGGCACCCTCCTCGGTCACCACCTGACTCTAATGCTACTCGCTACCTGAAATGCAAACAAACAAACATGCCTGAATTCCGTGCAGGAACCCCGTATACCAAACCTCCTAAAATACAAAAAAGAATTAAAGACAATGCAATGCAATGCACATGATCATCCACCTCGGGCCCACAATAATGCCCTCACCGCCTCCGCGACACTGAACCACTCCTGCCACTAGGGTCAAGTCAGTCCACCGCTGCCTCACAAGGGTCAGTCGACACCACTGCTCCTCAAAAGTGCAGGAAGGAACCCCCGGCACACGCCGCCACCCCAGGAGCGAGTCAGCCCGCCGAATACACAACTCGGGTTAGACGACAACCGCTGCTCCCCCAAGAGCCGCCAGACGCGCACCCTGCCGGAACATCCTCGGCCTACCGCTAAACCCTCGCAAACTGCCCAAGGTTTACGACACACATCCCTCACACCCCGCTCGGTAAGAGAGGCAGCAGTAATACAATAATACGCCCTCGTCGAAGGTGAAATCCGTCGCTCTCAAAGCCGGTAATCAACCGTCGCCTCAGAGCCGGTAGTCGACCTATACTCAACGGATCGCGTGTGGATAAATCCACCAACCTGCGGCAGATCGGTCGACCGCTACAAGCACACCGGTCGACCGGTCCTCCACACAGTACTTGGTACTGTACAAACAAGTGTGTCGGTCGAACCACGCCAACCGAATTACCGACCCATCGGTCGAACAAAAGTCATCTAGCGGTTGACCGTTTGGATGGTCTACGCTATACAATTTTATATAATATATATATATCCGATCGGTCGAACCAAGGGGTCGTTCAACCGATAACAGGAAATTCAGCATTTTGCCTAAGTGGTATTCGGTCGACCGGAACTGCTATACAGTTCGACCGAAACATCACATGCACTCTACTACTTAATTAAAATGCTCAGTCGGTCGACCGAAAGTTAAAGAGCGGTCGACCGTTTTGATGTTCGAAGCTCCCAACCGACTTAGCATCGAATAGATCGGTCGAACAAGGTTAAGGACGTTCGACCGTTTAATAAGTCAAAATCCCCAACCGACCCATTCTCATTGTTATTCGGTCGACCGGCTAAGTGGACCCGTTCGACCGATAACAACATCACCCCTTTTCCCGCACGAATTTGGCATAACGGTCGACCGTCCATAGACATCGTTCGACCGTTCGCGGGTACAAAATAATAAAATAATAGGATCGGTCGACTTCCCACAGGCACCGGTCGACCGATCGTCGTCTTCAACCTCTGAATAGGTTGCAATCCGACGGGGAATTCGACACCAACGTCGATCCCCAACACTCACAAGGCTTATGTGAGTTATAATGAAGATTTGACATACCTTTTTGACGGTTGAGGAAGCCTCCCAAGCTTTGGCAACCTCTACTCAACTTCTTCTTCTCTTCTTCTTCTTCTTCTTCTTCTCTTCTTCTCTTCTTCTCCTCTCCGAAACTCTCTCTCACTCTCTGCTGGATCAACTGAAGAAAACGTTTTTATTAAAATCTTATCTAACTATATATAATTACCTTTTAACTCACACCTCCATCTTCTCCAATCCTACACCAACACCTCATCTCTCAATTCTTATCTAATTCCTCCACCTCATTCTTCACTAATCATGGCTTAATTAGGTTAATTAGGTTTAGTTTAGTTTAATTTAGGTGTTTAGATTAAGGTTATTACACTATCAGTCCAGACTTTTCTTATCGGAACTTTCATATTTGTACTTAAATGCTTTAATCCGAATTTTGATATTTTATTTGGACAAAATATTACTAAAATGATCTCAGTGCATATTATGGAATAATTTCTTGAGATTCTCTTTATCTCAATCATTTTGTGTTTAAATCCATATGTTCTTCGATGATCTATGTAAGTCCATGTGATACACGCAGATGAAATAAAATACCTGACATAATATTATTCAAATATAAAGTGAGATAATTATGATGGTAAAAACAATAAATTATTATACTTATTAGTTAGTTCGTTAAAATAATTCTGGTCGAAGTGGGGTCAACTTGTTAGAACTTATAATCTTGAAATAATTAAAATCAAGAATTGAATTATATTTTTTTGAGACTCCGTAAACGTTTCATTCATTCAGCGAACAAAGGAGTTGCCTTACAAAATAGGTTCGCTAGAGTTATACGATTAGGTTACAATAACCATTCAAAAAAAGGAGTCAGACATCATAAATCAATCCAACACGGCGAATCAGAAAATTGAATTCTAGTTGTAACCAGCTCTATCTTGCTTTTGAGTAGATGGATCGATAGAATAGATGGACGATCGAGTTGTTTGTTAATTTAGCGAAGGATATGACAAAATGATCGGATTCGTATTTGCAATTTGCCTAGTTTAGCTTTGCTAGGGCTTTAATACCCCAAATCTACCAAACTGTACTTCGCAAAAGAGTGTAGTCAATTTAATCCTAAACTTAAGGTTGAAACTATCTAAAATAAGCCCTTTGAAAAACTAGTATCACTGGTTATGGATGTCATTAGTTTGAATGAGTGAACATTCGTCCAGAACCACGCATAACTCCAACAAAGTTTATTTTAGAATAGATACGTCATACAAATTTTAGGTTCTATTTGGATAGTGCGTGCGGTCACAAACTGTAGTTTGTGAATTAAATTTTATTTTCTTTTAACTCTGACGTATTGGTGTGATCCAAAGTGACAAAAATGCCTTAACCATGGTTCTTTCCTTGCCTTCTCCCGACCGTCAACGCTCTCTATTGTGAACTCTGCTACAGATCAAAACCATTTGGCAGTCGTTGGTAGCGTTTATGTATTCTCAATCTCACCCTTATTTGATCTTTTAAACTTCTCCTTGTTTTCTTACTACAAGTACTTTAAAGAAAACGAATGCTATTGATAATTGATAATTGAAATTGAGTTTGTAACTTCTAATTTACTTAATCCTAAAATGCCCAATTAAGTTATCTCAACTTACCATGCAATTACGTTTACATACTTATTATTGGGCGAAGAGGATTTTTTTGTCCCTGTGACATAAATAAGTAATAGTGTGAAATTGATGTTCTTCCGGCATATATAAAGGTTCCAACAGCTGTATTATCTGAATGAGACCTTCGACCTAAACCTCATTAACAAATATCCATACATCTGGACGAGTTGACAAATGGAGTCATTTTCTATTACACAATTTAATGTGATTATTAGTCAGTGGCAAACAAGGAAATCTTAGCTGAGGTTGGAAACTTGATAAAATCATCAACATGTATAATAATTGAAATCTCGAGCTATCGAACAAAATCATTGATAAATAAATAACGTATAATACGTACTTCACCACCCGAATCAATTATGTGGGTTATATATGCTCGTGACATTGCAAACAAAATTTGGAAATAGTATTTATAGATGCCATCCACCAACATGTGGGGTATTGAACTAAACTTAATGCTAACTACCATCACCACCATTGGTGTCACCCTTTAATGCTCATGGTCGTTTGAGAGGATAAAGAGTGATGTTGCAATTTGCATGGATCACATTTGAGAAACATCCACCTTCATATCTAAAGAATCAATATACAATTCTCTTTCTAAAAAGATGGCCAAGTTTTAATGTGGATGGAGATAAGGATTGCACAAACTTACAGATTCTATGCTTACTGCTACAAGCTTTACAGCTGTTCGGCACATATATTGAACGTTTATGGACTTATGGTTGTAGTGGATTTTGCACCTAACAAATAGTTGGTGGTATACAAACTGTTGTCTTGATTTTGTGACAAATCCGGATATCTGATGAGTTGATTTTGTGAGACATACTGATATCTTTTGCCTTGATCTTGTGAGATATCTGTACATTTGATGTGTTAATTTTGTGAGACATCTGAATATTTATTACGTTGATTTTGTAAGACATCTGGATATCTAGATATCTGTTGTATTGACATCTAGATATTTTATACGTTGATATCCGAATATCTGTCTGGATGTGTGTGAGTATGTAATATATCTGGACAAATACAATGAATATAAAAGGCACCACTATTACCTTGCATTAAATGTGGTGAGAGAATGTCAACATATTTGGATATCTATCTGGATGTGTGTGAGTATGTATATATCCAGACAAATACAATAGATGTAAAAGGTTGTCACCACAATTACCTTACATTAAGTGTGGTCAGAGAATATCATGACTGATGAGAAATTAAATAATAATTTCTACACATGAGTGTCTTGCATTTTAGAGTGATATCTAAGAAATACAACGATGAGCATGAAAAATGTCCAAGTGGATTGTCGCTCTTGGATTGGTATTGCTTCATGTTCCCCGTGTGCAACAAAAGTGTCCAATATGGAGCCCACCCAGCATTATCCTATCAAATTTGAGTAAGGTGTATGACAATTATAGATGGGAACAACAGTTTTAACCAACTCAAATCACTATGATGGTTCCAGAAATATATAGGCAGGCCATTAGTCTACCTTTTTGGGCTTAGAATTTAATTCATGATACCTAATGGCCTAATGGTTCAGGCTTGGACTAGGACCATCCCCACAATCCCATGGGGTGGCCGCAAATCATTTTCCTTGTATTTTGGGGCATGTAATGGTGTAGTAGAAAAACATAACCTCTAACTGTTTCTCTGAATCGTAAAAAATTGTCAAGTTATGGTAAAATATTTTACTAAATTTATAAAGTCATTAGTTCTAACAAGAACTTCCATTTTACTGCTAATTTGAAACAAAACAAAATCTGGTGCTACTTGGAAGCTCTCTGCACACCTCTCTTTACGATTACAGCTTACTCCACATCATCGTGGGCCATATGGGCTTAGATAACAAGGCCTACTACGATCCAGTAACCTAGAACAAGTATTACAATTGAATTAAACTTAAGCGGGCTCATTTATCTAGTTTATTATAGGGGATTTCATACATACCCTTCAAATAAATTTCAATTTCAGTAATACCCTCCAATTAGATAGACTTTCATGTATACCCTCATATTTCAAATTTATTTTCACCTATACCCCTCTATCAAGTTTATGTATCCAATTGATATACTTTCATGTATACCCTTTTATTTCAATATATTTTCACTTATACCCTTCTATCAAGTTCACTATATAAACTTGGATCAACTTAACTTTTCGGAGTTGAATTCCAAGTTCGCCTTTTTTTTTAAAATTTCAAATACAAGTATAATATTAAACTAAAAATTAATAGAATTTTTTATTGAGTTTTCTTGTTTGAGTGTTTACGAAAAATTCGAATATTCGACCAATTGTTATTTTTTCTTGCACTTATTTTTACCCTTATGTGAAATCAATAGGAACAAATAAGGGTAAAAATGTGATTTCAAGTATTAAGAATTAACTTAATTCAAGTTTATGTTGAGAGATTTTAGAAAAGGGCATATGTGAAAGAAGACTTGAGATTAATGGGTATTGGTGAAATATGATTTAAATTTGAAGGATATAGACGATAGTCTCTTTGTTTGAAGGGTATTGGTGATATTGAAGTGTATTTGAAGGGTATTTGTGAAATTTCCCCTATATTATATGATTAACATATCATTTTGTCATAAGCATACTTATTTGGTCCGGTGTGAAGTAGAAAACATGTGTTTAAAAAAAGGATTGGCCAGTCTAAGTCCAACACTGACCAAAATCCAATATAAATGACCAAAATTTAACTTGAATTTGAATTTCAATAAAATAGAGAATTAATTAAGCTTAACTTACGAGTCCTACATTGAAAGACGGAAGATTTCACATCACTTCAACGTAAAAATATAATTTTGCATTAATTAAGCTTAACTAAATTTGCAAACCAATCAGATTAGCATGTAGTTTGGGTCACAATATCATGGAGATAGAAAGTGATATTCACATATACACTCATACTTATTACCCTATTTTCAAGCTTAATAAAAATATAGAATTACTAAACATACAAACACAAGCATTACTAAAGTTATATACACGGTTGTTACATCATACGTTAATTTTAAATGTTTTCGCACATCACAAACCACTACAAATTGGAGCCCATATTATTGAGATGGTAAGTGGTTTTTACACATGCATATATACTTACTTCCAAATATACAAATACATTACCAAGAATACCTATATAGTAGTTACAACAGAAATCTTTTACGCGTTTCACACTTGAAGAACCACTGAGAAAGCACGTACGTCTACATAGTAACCAGATGATACATTAAAATCGTAGAAAAGCTGAGTTTTGTTTGACGCGGTTTGAAAGTGTTTTCATAAATGATATGATTAATTTTAATTATTAGAGGAATTGTGTAATTATACTACACGTACTACGGGTTGTTACGAATGGGGATCAAACATAAAAATTGTTATTGGTTGTTTACATGACAAATTTTAAGATTCATATAGAAAGTTTAAAATAATTCCGTGCAAAACGTAATGAGACATGATATAAGTGTTGAATAGTGAAAATCATGAATTTCACGTGTTATAATTTTATATCACGTGTTAGAATGAACGTGAAAATTGTGAATTGCATACAACTTCTATCTAGTAAGCAGAACATAGCATGAGTGACTAAAAATATGAATCATATGTATTATATAAGTAATATGATTAGATCATTGTAACATAATATCATGTGTTTGAATGAATTTAAATTTGTAGCAATATTTTTGTTATTTTCAACAAAATGACGTTTTATTTCGATCACACGAATCACCTAATCCTTTAATTTTTTTATATGCATTTACAATTCGTATCGTAGATCACATCGAACGACTGGATTTTAAGAAACACGAGGGAACTTACATAAGTTTAAATAAGCCCTGAATTTATTCCATCATTGCCCAATTTAATATTTCTGTTTGTTGCAACAACTAAATTAAAGTTGAGATGTTTAACTAATGTACTTTAATTAAGTAGCAAAATTTTATTGTGCCAAGTAAGATAAAATGAATAATAAGTTCCATATAAGCGCAATACTTTTGTGGTTTTTAAAATACTTTTGAGTTTAAAAATAGTTTGAGTTCATGCAAAAAAGCTAATGTTGGATTGATTAACTTCAAACAATTGTTTAATAACAAATTTATTTCTTTTGGTTGGTAAATAGTGCAAAGTTTCCACTTTGCAATAATAGAATTATTTTCCATCCGAAGAGGTCAATGCTCCAATTTTGAACGAATTCTTAGAGCATCGGCCGATACCAAACAAACTTGTACGTCTTTTACAGGAGTCTAGTATTTTTTTCGAAGCAAAATCTACAACCCCCCCCCCCCCCCCCAAAAAAAAGGGTACAAGTCCGACTATGTGTCATACTTTCTTCGGTGGGTTGGTTATTTGTAAGTCGGTGCATTTTTCAATAGAAATACATATCTTTAGATGCAAAATGTACACAAATTTGATTGCGAGATGCACGTGAACTCAGCATAGGATATATCAACGATTAGTTGAGAGAACACTCTCGACCAGAGATCGTGAGATTTGTGATCATTGATGTTTGTTGGATAAATGTCTTTTTTATTGTTTACGATTATTATTTTGTTTGTTTAAGTGATTTGGAATTAATGCTTGAGTTAATGACAAAATAACTTCAATTTAAATCGAACCTAAATATTAAAACACATACATTTTTAGCCACAATAGCCTTCAAATGAAAAAAAATAATATTTTGATATAAGAAATCGTAATTGTTCTCAAAGTTAAAGTGTAAACAATATTAATAAATTTATAAACAATGAGTCGATTAGAAGAAAAAGAGTAATAAAAATCCTCCCGTCGTCTAACTTTACGAAAACCGAATGCATGTAAGTTTTATAGTAGAAACATTAAAGTATAAGGTTTTGATTACAAAATTTCCATTCTTTCATCTTAAAACCACAATGCAGAAGAATAGGAACCTAAACGTTTTGTCACAACACCAACACCATAACCATAGCTGCTTGACTTGGGACGGACCGAACACGAAGGGCAGAGCCGGACAGCAACGTCACGCAACTCAGACTCTTCCACCTCAAGCTTCGAGATTCTAAAAAGGAATTTGGAGGCCCGAATCAGCGCTTAGAAGGTGGATCCGGTGTTCCAATCGCACTGTCAGGCGCGCGGCCACGACATAGGATTCACGCGATTTTGACGCGAAACCGGCGCAGGATGCGGGAGATTTTCGACGCGGAATTCACGAAATTTTGACGCGGTTTGGACGAGGCACAAGCGCGTTTTGGACGTGCCATCGACGCGAATGTGACGCTCTCCTGACGTGGAATCCCCACGTTTTGGACGCGGCATTTTCGAAGGATCAACGCGTTCTCTACGCCGGATCCACGCGTTTTCAACGCGCGATCAACGCTTTTTCCACGCGAAACCGACGCGACATCAACGCGTTATTGACGCGATTTCAGCACGGTTTTGACGCGTTTTCAACGCGGGATCGACGTGTTTTTGACGCTGAACCGACGCAAGATCGACGCTATATTGACGCAATTTTGACACGGTAGACACGCGGTATTTCGACGTAGGTTTGATGCGGTTGGAGGCGAAATCCACCCCATTTATTTTACCCTAAAATTCACGTTTTTAATTTTTTAACACATTTATTTGGGATTTTGGTTGCGGTTTTATGTGATTTTGTGCTGTTTTTAATGGGGTATTTGGCATTGATTTTGTTTTGTTTCCCGCATAGTACTGTCGACGGATTTGGTTCCTTTCATCTTTAGACTTGGCAGTAATTGTGACAATATAAGAGATGGATGACTTTGTTTGTGGCGATTTAGACTCGGCACTCTGCACATGTGGTTGTGGCTCCTGCGGTTTCTTGACTTCTTCCTTCAATGATATACAGATTTCATTCTTCTTCCATATATGTTGAGATATTTGAGTCCATTCATGATCCAAAATCTATATTCAGTTTGGATCAGCCAACGATATTATTAAAGTTTTTAGTCTTCCCATGGAGAGAGATAGCATGAAAATAATCAATTGAGGTCTTTGAATTTCATGCTACCATGAAAAGATAGCATGGTATTAAAAAGGTTTTCAGTTTGACATTGGAAAGTTTTTAATGTTACAAAGTAGATATGCAAAACTGATAGTACCTGTGGTTGCTTTTCAGCATCAGATCATTTGGGGTCTTTTGAATTTCACTCGTCCCTCGTATAAGTTTTTTCTCCCTCTTAACATTAATTCCCTAAACTTTGATTGCAATTTGTGAAGTAGACATTTCGAAGCTGAAGAATTAAGATTGCAGTAGACAAATTGCATCAGGAGAGGCAAATTTCACTTTGTGAGGGATCTAATTATTTTCCCCTTTATAATGTGACGACTCTAATGTTTACTTCCTTCTTTTTACATGTACTAGCTTCTTTCCTTTTTTTCCTATTTTGCATGTAATATGCTGATTTATATATTTGCCATATTATATGTTCCCAATGACCCCATTATTGAGTCTCACCGTTAAGCTATTGATTGGCTTATTAGCTTGCAGAGTTTATTTATTTGTGTGTAATTTCAGTCGTTTGGGTTAAGTGATATTTAGGTGTCTCTCACCCCAGGTTTTTGTCTCTACAATGCTATACACGAGTAAGTCTTTATCTCTCTTTTCCTTGCTTTCAAGTGCTTAGCTTATCACTTCGCTTTGTACGTTTGAAAGTCTTTTAACCTCTTTTTAACCTTCTCTTCTTTTGTTGTCCTATATATATATATATATATATATATATATATATATATATATATATATATATATACAGAAATATTACAATGAGACCAGGTCTCATTCTAAAAAAATGAGACCCTATATTTTCCTCCCTTAGATCTAGATCCAACGGTTGGTTTATCCAACATACAAGTTATACAATCAAAGGATAATATGGTAATCTCCATCTCAAGATGCCAACACATCTCGTATCCTCACTCTGATCCATTCCTACTTCCTCCACCAACACATCTCCTCCTTCTCAACCTTCCTCCTCCTTATCTTCCGCTGATCCCATCCTGCCTCCGCAGCAGCCCAAGCGCTGCTCCACCTGCCGGAAGAAGGTGGGGGTCGTCAGCTTCCGTTCTTCCGTCACACCCAACCAAACTATGGTTACAACCTCTCCTACCCAAATCCAACCATGCCACCGCCGGACTTGGAGTCGGGAACCGCAAACCCGGCCGAATCCCTGGCCAGAGACGACGATCGGAGAGTCGAAGCTAAGGCTCCTGACGAAGGTGGGACCCCTCCCGTCCTCATCAGCATCGTCGTCACCCGCCCGGAGGAGGAGAAGGTCGGGAAGAAGGGGGACTTCGACGGGTGTGATGTGGTTTGCAGGTGAGCTTCTCTGCTTGGATCAGGTCTTAGATTATGTTGAAATTTTAGCCTTTTCCTTTTTCTGTTGGTTTAGGATTTGAAGTTGTGTTTTTTATTTATGCTTTAAGTTCTTGCCGTAAAATAACAATGCCCTTTTATTTTTATGTTACTAGGAAGAATCCTTAATGTTGGTAGTATAACCGAATCATATATTTTTTTGCTTTATTTGCTTGCATGCTGATCTTGCAGGATCTTTTTTTTCTGAGGTCAATTGACATCTTCGTAACTTCATCTTCTGCTGCTATGATGGATGTAGATGCAAAACTCGTTGAAACTGGTGAAGAAATATTGTTTGAAGGTCTACAGAGATTTATTGAACCTTTTGAACTGAAACATGTTGAATGTGTAAGCATCATTACATTTCAGGAAACAATCCATTATGTTTTCAACTCATTTATGATTTCTATTGCTTATTATAAAGACCCAAGGAAACGCTAAAAATGCAGGATCAAGCAACTGTACCAGAGTTTTAAGTTCCGACATCCCCTGATTCTTCCTACACCAATCCTCCACATGACCAGGAAGACGAAGAACGGCCATATTTTGCACTAAATATTTTGTATTTATGCTTTCTGTTTGCTTCATATTTATCCATATGCAACTTTTTGCTTTCTGTTTGCTTCATATTTATCCATATGCAACTTTTTGTTTGGTATCTAATTTAGAATGGTATTTTGTCAGATCATCAACAAGTAGATTCATGCGTCCCAAGAGTTTGAATTGGACATATATTACAGCTTGATCATTCTTGTCAGTGTTCTAGAGTTTCTGCTTTGTTTGGATTGCTGGAGTTCCTGCCTTCTTTGGACATCTGAAGTTTCTGTATTTGTGGTCAAGAGTTTTGCTTTCTGTGGAAGTGGTAATGGTGTTTACTAGAATTCATTGTTAGGATTGTCATGATGGTTGTGGAAGTATTGATGATATATATCTGAATTAATTTATGGAAGTACTTACCACAAAATAGCGATGATATCTGAGTTAAGTAGGATTGTAGTAGATATCATCTTTTTTGTTGTTGTTATATACTTGTAACCAATGTAACTACATTTTGTATATAGTATGAGTCACAATTATGTACTTATTCAACATATTTGGTATGCTAATTCCACATGTTACAACACCTATTTTTGGTAATTTTAATGTGGAGTGTCGACAAAATTTGTGTTAATAACCTTTCCCCCAGGAAATGATACTAAATATTTGGTTTGTTCGTAGTTCTTTTAGTATATCACATGCTTCTAGTGAAGCATATAATATATATGCATTCAATACACAACATTATAAGTTTAATACATAACTTATAATTTCAATACATAACTGTATCCTTTTATTACACAAGTTCAAGAACTCTTTAATTCATAAAAATCATTATTAAAATAACAATAGCATTATAAGTTGAATATAATGTTGTTAAGTATGGTTTAGCTTGTCTATTGGATATTTTGGTTAGCTAACATTTTGGAAAGTTTAATATACATAACTATAAAAGTTAAATATACAAATACATCATTACAATACACAACTGCATCACTTTAAAAAATAAAACCGCCAGTGAATACACATCTATATGTGTTCAATACACAACAGAATACGTTTAATAAACAAATACTGTTGGTTGTCGCCAGAGAAGAAGAAGTGAACAACATAAGCTTCTAAAAGAGATACGTACATAAACATGAATTGTTGATCCTTGTGGAGGAAATGAAGTAGATGGAGAGTTCATGTTGTTGTGCATGGTATGAGAGTTAAGACATTGATTGGTATTGGAGAGAGGGGAAATGTTTGATTTTATATATTTTTGGGATCAAACATATAAATGATTAATTGAAGTCAACATAGAGAGCTTGTGAACATCCCCACTTAAGCTTACCAAAACTGTTAAAGGACTTACATAAGACTAAATTACTATATTATAACATATTTTTCTATAGGAAAGAGAGAAAGAGAGAGAAAGGAAAAAGAGATGTTGGATATAGAAATAAACTTCTAGTAAATACACATCTATATGCGTTCAATAAACAACAATATATGTTTAATACACCAATATATCATTTCAATACACAATGATATCATTTTATTACACAAGTTCAACAATTCCTTCATAAAAACTCATTCACAAAATATGTCAAATCCAATCCCATTTTGAGCAGACAAAAGAGAAAATAAACATATTGGATATTTTGGTTAGCTAACATTTTGGAAAAATCATTATTAGTTATGTATTGATATATGTTGTTTGTGTATTGTTATATGTTTATTATGTATTGAACTTGTATAGTTATGTATATTCCATAAGTCATTATATTTTGCATCCCGGTTTTTAAAATTTTGAACCTGTCCACTTCGGTTGGGACAAGTTATCTGAATTCATGTACTTGTTGACTAAATTGAGTAATGGAAGTTGCACAACCATTATTGATAGTATTGAAGTCGTGTGGTTATGTATTGTGGTAATGCAGATGTAGATATAAATGAAATGGAAGACTCTACAAAACTTCATCGCTTTCATAAATAAAACTTCAAATGAATACACATCTATATGCATTCACTACACAATATTACACGTTTAATACACTAACATATTATTTCAATACACAATGATATCATTTTAGTACATAAGCTTAACTACTCCTTCATTAAAAACTGTCAAGTGATTGACAGAATTTTATGCATATCTTTGTGTCTTATATCCATTATCTTTCACCCCAAACACATCTATATGCGTTCTTAAATAAAACTTCCAGTGGATACATATCTATATGCGTTCAATACACAACAGTATATGTTAAATACATCAATATTCATTTCAATACATAACGGTATCATTTTATTACACAAGTTCTCCGGAATGTATAACTGGATCTGAACACTACACTTTACAGAAATAAGTATTAGAAAAAATGATATTTCGTAGAATCATGCAAGTCTACAAACTTGAAGGTGGCGACGATTATCTCACAAATCTATAGATCTAAAAATGGTTTTTCCGAACTATAGTTCGTAAGAAGTTGGATATAACTACCTTTCTCGTTTGTAGGCATACAAAAGAATCTTTGAAAGGAACAGAAACGGAGGTGAGATCTGGAGCTAAAGAGTGATTAGATAACAAATCTGTTTTTTGTTTTCCGAGAAAAAAATAGAATTTGAAGTCCATATTAGAAGTAGATGAATGGTTCATGTTGTTGTTCATGGTATGAGAGTTGAGACATTAATTGGTATTGGGGTTCGGAGAGAGAGAAAATGTTTGATCTTGTATATTTTTGTGATAAGATATATATAAACCATTAATTGAAATCAACTTAGGGAACTTGTAGACATCCCCACTTAAGCCTACCATTAGGGTTGTAAATGGGTAGAATTTTACCTACAACCCACCCCGCCTAACGCGGGTTGCAGACAAAAAATTATTACCTGCCAACCCGCCACCCGCACAACCCGCAAAATAAGCGGGGTGGGTTGCGGTTTTCTCGCAACCCGCCCCGCATAAGCCTTATATTTTGTTTGATTTTTTGTATTTTGTTTTGATTTTGTTTGTATTAAAAACATACATTGATTGATTTTTCCTTGATTTTTGTACATAGCTTTGATTAAAATAGATAACGTTAAAGAAAAAGGAAAGAGAGATGTTGGAGATAAAAATGACATGGAGCACTCTACAAAACTGCATCACTTTCTTAAATAAAACTTCCAGTGAATACACATCTATATGCGTTAAATAAACAACAGTATATATTTAATACACCAATATTTCATTTCAATACACAACGATATCATTTTATTACACAAGTTCTGCTTGAGGAGCTTTTAGAAATCTGATGCATTAATAACATAAGAAATGTGTAGTCTCAAACGAAGTGTCAGGCTGTCAGAAGGGTTCCAACAGTGGTGTTGAAGGTCGTAATTGATTATTTTTGGGTGGCTTGAAACAACTAACAATCTCCTTCGAGGAAAAAAATGCAAAAAGTTGTTTCAAATAACATAACAGATTCCGTGGACAAGAAATGGTTATCATTCTCACAGAAAATGATATAAAGATTGCTTGCGCAGCAAATAAATCTTTGTTATTTTATTACAAGTATCTGACATAAGATCAATCATGAAAAAATGTTACCTTCATTTCCTTCATCATGGCTTCAAAAGCTTTGCTTTGAAAAGCTAATACTTGCGATTCAATCAGATTCGGCAGAGTTGAAAGCGTAGAGTTGATCTCATGCAACTTGTCCTCGTTGTGTTCCTTTTTCAATTGTTCGTTGGCACTTCTTAGACCTTTATCAAGGCTAGCTTTGAGATCTTCTTTCCCCTTCAACTATTTACATGGTTCGCAATGTAGACGAGTCCAATTTCCAAACTTTAAAGAGAAACTAAACACAAACATGTAGGTAACTGAAAACTTTTCTGCTCTTACTATTAACTACAACAAAAACAGAAAGTCACAAAATTCCCACATACCAAAATTTTGAAGTTGGTTTTCTTTAGAAGCTCAAACAACCAGAATCTCTGTTCTTCTTAGAAACCCCCAATTCATATCCGGATGTACAACTCAACCACTTTGAAAGAGCAGAACATCACACATACCAAAGTAAAAAAACACAAACCAAAACAAAAAACTAAAAGATCAAAAATTCAACCACCAAACCAAAAAAAAAAAAAAAAAAAAAAATCCCCCAATTCAATATCTGGATGTACACAAATCAAATACATAAACTAGTGGAAGATCACAGAAATAGCTGAAAGATCAAAACTTTAACAACAACAAAAAAATATCCATACCCAAATTGCCCCCGCGCTTAGCGGAGCTACAATCAGAGTGTCTCCTGGCGACATCCTCGAACTTCTTCTTCCCACTCGAGATCTCCTCCTTAAGCTCCGTCAGCTTTTCGACGGCGTCGGCGCGGGCGGTACGGGAGATGACGTTGCCGTCGGGGTCCTTCCAGGATGCCTTCCGGCGGGATTCCGCGTGCTTGACGAGCACGTGGGAGGCAGTGACCTTGGCCGTGGAGGGACGGTTTTTTTTGGAAGAGTGGGGCTCGGCCGGCGTGGTGGGACTCTTCCGCTTCGGGCGGGGGGCGGCGAGGGAGGAATGAGGATGGCAAGGGTGTAATTGGGAAGGAACGAAAGAAGGAGGAAGAAAGAGAACGTGATGGGTGCATATAGGAAGGAATGAGGGGAGGTAAAAGGAGGATGTGGTGATTACGAAACTATCCTTTTTCATTTTCACCGTTAGATTAGATCTTGATGGTGTATGTTTGGGGTCTCATTATATTAAATTAAGACCTGGTCTCATTCTAATACCTCCCTATATATATATATATATATATATATATATATATATATATATATATATATATATATATATATATATATATATATATATATATATATATACGGGTATATAGTGTGAATTACTACCCCCTCCAATAGTGTAAAAACCCCTTGGGTGAATCGTTACAAAACGTCTGGAGTAAAGTTTTACTCAATGATGGTAACATACTAACATATGATACTTGACTATATTATTTAAGTTTTGTCTTGAGTCCTAAAGATGCTTTTGCATTATTATCCCAAAAGCGACATTTTGCATTATTCTCATCATATTCTTTTGTACATTCCCAGCGTGCCAAAGATCAAACTGTTTTTGTTTTGGCATTTGGTTTATCGTGTACTAATTATATTGAGTACGTGTACGTAATCAGAGATAGCAGACGGTGGCAGGAGGGCAGCAGCTCTCTGCAGGAAACGAGCATGAGATGTATACCCATTTAACTTCTTTTTTTGGGAAATTGGAGATCCATTTTAAGATTTAATAAAAAAAGAAATACTTCAAAATAAACACCTTGAGTAGTCTATACTCTTATCAGTCTATTGCAACCTCATACATGTTCGCGGTGTCCTTTTGAGAATCAAAGAAACTTCAACTATTCGGTCATGCGCATATGACAATTGAGTTAGATGTGACAACCACAAGCCAATTCTAACCAAATGAAATTTCTTAAATTAGAGATGGTTCCTTAAATATACAGGCAGCCCATTAATTTACGTCTGGACTTGGAATTTAATTATCCTTGATACCTAATGGGTCGGGCTTAGATACGGCCCGCCACATAAAATGGCGGGGTGGCTTCTAATTTGTAAAGTTCGAAAATATAAATATATTACTTAGAATTAATCATGAATCACATATTTTTAGGCCATGTATCAGTGATTCAGTGTAGTAGAAGAAAACACAACCTCATGTTTATGTGAATTATAACACTTTATCAACTTATGTTAACATATTTTACTAAATTTATAGTCATTAGTTTTAACACGAATTTCTTTTTTTACTATTAATTAACATTGCATCCTTATGGAAAGTATACTTATTAGGTCCGATGTGAAGTAGAAAACATGTGATATAAAAAAGAAATTAGCCAGGCCAGACCTAACTCCGACAAAAAGAAATCCAATATTCAGTATTCACCAATCAAATCAATAAGAAGTTAACTGGATGGGTACCGTAAATTTTAGAATTGAAGTTCTCAATTTCCTTCAAATTCTTAAAAACCAATCACACTCTCAAAGAGAATGCTTTTATTTGTACAGATATCATTGAGATAGGAAGTCGTATCCGCACATGCATGCATACTTACCCTACTTCCAAGCAATTAACAAGAATTTAAAATTACCAAACATAGAGACACAAGCATTACTAAAAACTAAAAATATGAACACGGTTGTTACAATACACTTCTTTTACATGTTTCGCATATGACAAAACACTACAAATTGGAACCCATATCATCGGGGGAGTGAGATCCACACATGCTTACTTTCTAACTTCACAAAAATATGATATATTATTCTAAACATTGACACATAAACCAAAATACCTTTATGGTAGTTACAAGAGAAAATTCTTTTACGTGTTTCGCACATGAAATACAACTATATATGTATCCATTAGAATCTATATATATACATTAGCTAACCGATTGATACATTAAAACCGTAAACCGTAGAAAAGCTGAGTTTAATTAGTATAGCGTTACTTTGAAAACTCCTAATTAAGTTGGTCTCTAGTCTTATATATATAATTTTTTGCTGGGGTGTACTTCTAAAAATGTTTTATTAGATCTTTGCACATGTATAATTTTTTATTAGCCTAGTACACTTGCAAATTTGATTAATTATTTTGATACACTTCCACTCAACAGCTGTTAACGACAGTTATAGTCGTATGTTATATTTGACGGATTTCTAATATGATTAGTTTGTAGAGCGGATTTGAATAATCGAATGAGGTTCGGTCCAATAATTCTAAGGAAGACTCTGTTGGCTGAGTTTCAGATGACCGAATGAGGATCAGTCATCCGTTCTAGGAATTTAGTGGACTGAAGGTTTGACAGTGGGCTTAGATAGTCGGATATCCTTCAGATATCTTTTGGTGTATCTAAGGAAAATTATAGGTCTTCTCATTGAACTTTAATTACAAGTCTTGAGTTTGATTAGTTCTTCAAATTTTGCACCTGAAATGTTAGAAGTATATATACGCAATTTGACAATATGATATAGTTCAATTTTAGCTCATTCGCTTTCTTTGAGGATAAAATTCTCTTACGAGCTATGACATTGAAAATGTGGTGAAAATTTGGTGGAAATTGGAAGAATTTGAGTTGGCGAAGAAGTTGAAGTGATTGTAGAAAATGTGGATGAAGAAAAGGAGTGGAGAGGAGTTGATTACATAGCAAAAATCAAGAGCGGATTGTGAAATTCACATCCAACGATCGTACATAAATGGGGGGATGACCGTTGGAGAGCTCCAACGGTATATTCCAGAGAGTGTTGGTCGATTGACTGAAGTTCAGCCAGCCAAATATTGTGGACAGTGAATTCTAAATTTGCTACTATAACTACGGAACTAACGTCCAACAGGAATTCGGTCATCCAAGTTCTAGTGGAAATAGGAGCGTTTAAACACAAATTAACTTAAATATGTCAAACATAACATACGACTTTAACAGTAGATAAGAAAAGGTGTACGAAAGTAATTAATCAAATTTACAAGTGTACTTGGCCAATAAAAAATTATACATGTGCAAAAATCTAATAATACACTTTTGGAAATTCACCCAAATAAATATCCCTATGTATATACACGCACCTTCGTGGTTGTATAACAAAAAAAGCTTTGTTTACGCAAAAAGCTCCATTACATTTCTCCTATGTGTGTGTGTATATATATAACATCTTTGTTATCGTACACTATAACACACACATGACAATGCCTCGTATTGTCTTTCTACTCCTCCTCGCTTTCTCTGGTATTTGTTATGGCCTCAACACCTCCAAGGTTGAAAATTTCTATTGGAACTTTGCATGGGCTACGTGGTATGGGAGCCCCAGTGGATCCGGAAGCGATGGTATGCCAAAATTAATATGTTCAACCATACTTTTAGATGATCATCACCTAAGTATATATACATTAATTAACTTTTCCGATACTTTATTAATGTAGGTGGAGCTTGCGGGTACAAGTCCGCTGTGGGTCAACCGCCATTCTCCTCCATGACGTCGGCTGGAGGGCCTTCGTTGTTTAAGTCCGGCTACGGATGTGGTTCATGTTACCAAGTAATCAAACTTTTATAATCACGGTCTTGTTTAATTTTCTTAATCGTTCGAATTGCATTTAGTGGTTATTGACCAAACATGACTTTGAACAGGTGAAGTGTAACCCGAACTCCGTTTGCTCGGGGCAGCCGGTGACCGTAGTGATAACGGATGAGTGTCTTGGAGGTGTTTGTAACTCCGATCACTTCCATTTTGACATGAGCGGGACCGCCTTCGGTGCAATGGCAGTTCCTGGTAGAGCGGATCAGCTGCGCAATGCCGGAATACTGCCGGTGCTATTCACAAGGTAGCTAGACTCCATGGTATACATATACTTGAAAATGAAACTAGAGTTATATATATATGTGTTCTCCATTTGACTTTTAGATCACAAATGCCGCCAATTATATATTTGGTTGAGTTATATTCTTGGTCTCGTGATCGTTGCTTTTAAGGGGGAAAAACGTCAATATGTAATCATCATGCCTTTCAAAATATAAAAGTTGGTTCTGTGTACCATTCATCTCCTATATTCACGGCTGATGTAAAGATTTTTGTCTACGTCTTATTATCCAAGTGGTAACTAATATAATGGTAGATTCCTAGAAACAGTAGTAGGATAGAGTCGATAGACAATTTTGGCGCGAGAGATTTGTTGATGGAAATTAACTTTTTTAATTGACAATTTAATTTGAAGAGCGACGTTGTATTTCCTTTTTGTATATATTGATCAGATTCAGATATACATCTCTACTCGATTACAAACTCTTCAAGAGCGAAAGTAGAAACTTAATAAATTGAAATCAAGACAAAACAATCACCAAATCAGAATTATATATGTAGGACAGAGGATTTTGTTGTGCCAGATTCTATTAAATTCATGTTAATTAACACTAGCAGTTGAGTGATATATGAAGATTCTACTTTGTTACAAGAAATAACAATCTGTTGAAGCTGAAATGCACACTCTTTTGTTAGAGTCCCATGTAACTATGGCAACGACACCATCACATTCCGAATCGATGGTGGTTCCAACCCGTATTATCTCGCCTTCGTGGTGGAATTCGAGGACGGAGATGGAGATCTGGCAGCAGTAAGCCTCCAATACCATTCGAATTCCCCGACTTCGAGCTCGAGCTGGGTCCCAATGCAGCAGTCATGGGGTGCGGTTTGGAAGTTGAACTCCGGTGCACCGCTAACAGGGCCTTTCTCCATCCAAATGACGTCTTCGTCGATGAGAACGCTCGTCGCCGACAGTGTGATTCCGGCAGGTTGGGCCCCCGGCCAGACGTATGTGTCTCTGGTCAACTATAAAGATTAATTGATGGTGGTTTGCTCATCGATATTAATAATTGTTTTGTGTGATGGTAGTAGTAATAGTAAGACTGTAAGAAGTAATAAAATTATGAGTGATGGTTATGAGATGGGCTGAAATTATGCGTGTGGTAGCAGAACTGTTCGTTGGATAATGTAAACGTTATGAAAAACTTTAGAAGTTGAGGGTGTCACTCTATTTATGTGGGGGTTTTGGGTGGTTCTTAGTTGATTGAATTAATAATTTTAATTACATGCGGTGCAACTGCAACCTTGCAGGGTAGATGCACGTTCTGGGTTTCATTTCAGAGGTTTATGGGCCATCATGGCCCATGGAAGATCGGTCATCCAATACACTCATCTTATATGTCATGACTCACGACGATACAACTCCAACTAAGTTACTGACTTACTATCACGCATATACAAATATAAATTGTAATAATGGATGATTAGGACCGTGTAATCATCATGGGTCAAAGGGGCACAAGAAACGAAAGCTTGATAACCGCACTTTGTATTCATGAAAAAACGAGCTTTACACATCCGTCGTGAAATAAAACAAGACACGTAACAACTTCCTGATTCCAACGTACCATGACTTCACCTATCCAAGATCTCACCTAGACCTGTGGGTACGGGGCCGGCCCAGCACAGAAAGGGCCAACGGGTCCTATCATTTTATGTATTTTAAATTCTTTTGTAGATTTTTAGAGGTATTTTGGATGTTTTTAAAGATATTTTTTTAAAAAAACAAAAAATAAAATTGGACGAGGCAGGGCATGCACCCCCGGGCCCCGGGCCTGTGTTCCTCAACGGGCTGGGCCCAAGGCCCGGCCCATTTGGCTGAGGTCTAATCTCATTCAAGACTTCTTCATCGCCGTGCGACACTGTTTAGTAAATATTATCCAGCAAAATGAGATTCTTTTGTTAGACATAGTACATAATATTAGAATTATCAAAAGAAAGTACATAACATTAGTTCATTATGATGTGATTATCAGTTTATCACTTATCAGTTACCCTTAATGACACATCCGAACATCCTTAAATATCACCAGCGTAAAACCACAAAAGATCCCATCACAAATATCAAATAGAGTAACCACACACTTTCACAACGTTGCACGCCTACACCTCCGAACTTAGCAACACCTAAGGTGTAAGGACTAGCAGTTAAATTTCCAACAAATCATGTTTCGTAATCATATATAATTGTTATATGTGTGTGAGAGATTTTAATTTGGCACGATGGACGGCGGTGGGTTGGTGGAGAAGGTTGTGATGTTAGGAGGGCTTGTCGGAGTTGTGGTAATAAAATAGTACTTACAACTTTCTTATGTTACATATTGTTACTTTTCAATTTTTATGCCATCAACTTTTTACACAGACAACAAGAAACTCATGGATAACTATTTGGTGTGCACTTAGAGAGTTTTAATTGTTTTAGAAAATTTAAAATTTATCAACGAAGGAATCACAAGACATAAAACCAAGCAACGCAGGACCGTTACTCATAAAAATATCCAAGATGTGCACCATAATACATTAGAGTTGTCAAAAGGTACGACTACATCAAGTACAAGGAAGTATAAATACAAGTATTCATACAACCTAGGAAAATACGAATGAGGATCCGATCCCAGAGTGCCCTCGTCCTCGGTCTCCACCCGTCAGAATCTACTGCGGTTTTGAAATACAAACATAAACAATGCATGAGTTTCCCCAAGGAAACCCCGTATACCAAACTTACCTATATGCATGCTCACGATACAGAAATGAACCTAGCATACTAGTATAACATGACATTGTATATAATGCAATCTGTAAACATCACCCTCCAAGGGTCAGTAGGACATCTGTCCACCAGTCCATCAATCCATCATTGGGTCACCTATAGGGACCTACCGTAGGCACATAAAGTCTTACGGAAAGTAAGCAACGTACCCCATACGCGGCTACACTAATCATGGGTTTGGTGAGACACATTCACACGCCCGCATCAGTAGTAGTAACAGATCTATATCCGTGGTCAACACCACACCGACAGATTCGTCGCTCTGGTTGTTTCATCTCACATGGTTGTGCCACAGCTAAGCTACCTGCCGGAATACATCGTCGGTCAGTATACACCCGCTGGAACAACATCGACCGCGGTATCTCGTCCGAAACAACATTCCTGCCGGAACAACATCGGTCGGGACATCTCGTCCGGAACAGCATCAGATGGTACAATATCGTCATCAACGTTAGTCAAAGTTATCCGTCGCCAATAAGGTCGGTCAATCGACTCGTTCGGACCGAAGTCTGTCAAGTCATCTCCGTAGAGCCGTGCAACATAGTGCATTGGGATCCGCGATCCCTCAGGTCTACTACTTTAATAGGAGTCAAGTAAAACATATACTATGCCACAGTCTATAATACAAAGGTGACACGTCCTGAGTGTCCACACTCTTCCACACGAAGGTCCCTGGGCAGACACGAGCAACAAACCCACCGTCACCTCCCGGCTCACGCTCTATGTGAGGACACTCCAGAAGGACAAAGACTCGGTCTTGGGCCCAAACAGTCAACCGAAAAAGGTATATCGGTCGATCATTTCCCAAAGGACCGATCGACCAGACGCCTACAATTGGTCGAGCTCTGGGCCCACGACTTCAGTCCCAACAATCGAACAAAATGTGGAAACCGGTCGACCGCTTCATGGTCAAAATCCGGACTAAGACTATGTCAAAATCAAGGCAATCGGTCGAACGACTCAGGGGCCCGTTCGACCGAAAACAGGGCCTCTCCTACAATCATCAAGTCATAAACGGTCGAACCATCATCCAATGGTCGACTGAACATTCATTATACTTCAGTCATCGAACATACCATAATCTACAGCAGTCGACCATTAAGATGGTCAACGCTCGGTCCAACCTAAAATCACAAGGCAACGGTCGAACGACTCAGGGGCCCCGTTCGACCGAAAACAACAGACTTCTCCAACCCACCAAAATATGCTCAACTGGTCGACCACCGCGAGGCATCGTTCGACTTGTGCTGGGTAAAATCAAAGATTTACATTAAGAATGGTCAATCGCAAATATACACTGATCGATCGTTAGCCAACAACTACCTTACCTTTGCCAAGTATTACTTGTTGCCCTCGTCGCCGGCGAGGTCTCAGACCTCCGGCGACAAACCAAACCTTCACACGCGCTTGTGTGAGCAAAACTCTAATGCAAGAACTTGGCATACCTTTCTTACGAGGTTGCCGAAGAACGTCGGAGCTCCGTTCGTCACCTACTCCGATTCGCAACCTTCGAACGCTTGTCCTCCGACAGCTAACCACTACGCCTTGTTCCCTCGTGTTGATGATGCAACTCCACCTTCACGCCTCTGGTAGCACCTCCGGTCACCGGGCAAGAGAGGAAAAGGGAGGGAGGGTTGAGTGGAGAAGAGTGAGTGAGTGAGAGAGAGAGAGAGAATAGTGAGGTGAGGTGAGGTGTTTCCTTTAAATAACCCAAACCAAACACCCCACCCATACCTCTCAACACTCTGCACCATCCCCCTACACCCCCAGCCCATACTTCCCTCACATCTCCCGATCCCAACACCCACTAAAACCGGGATTAGCCCTTAATCTAGGTTTAGGATTTCAGAGTTTTCCAATTAAAAGAATTTTCAAACAGTTTTCTGGTTTCTAAATGTTTTTTTTCTAGATATATGTTAAAGGCAACCTTGATAAATTTTCCTCTGACAATTTTAAACTAGGTAATAAAAGGTTTCATTAAAAAAGTTCTCTTATATTGATGATATTGTTTGTGAGACCCATCCAAAATCCCTCGTCCAGTACTGCTATTTAAGAGGTTGAGCCTTCTAGATCACAATAAACCACACTAATTTAAACAAACACATGAGCTAAGCCAACATGACATTTCACCTTCTGTTACTACAGAAAGATACTAAAACAAAACCAAACACAAGCAAGCTGAATTTGGTGGTTTTCTCCAAGGCCATGTGGTTTTAGTTGAATTGATGTGGTTTTTTAAAGGGTATTATATAATCAAATCACGTAAACATAGACACATACTTTTGCATTTCGCAGTTTATAGATTCTCAGTCTCATAGTAGTCAAAGATAGAATTCTCTTCTTGGCAAGGAAATGATGAAGTTAGAGTCGAAAGAAAAACACAAAAGTAAAATAGTTTTTTTCTTTCTTCTGTAGAGAACGGGCTTAATTATATGCTTCCATAGGCTAACCTATTCATGCATGGTCGTTGCTCCTCACATGCATGCCGTTGTTGCCCCTCAATTGCGGTCCGTATTCGTCGACCATTTAAGCTAGCTTAGTTTGTAATAAATGTTTTTTTGTAGTAATTGATGGAACTAACAATTTACCGCTTTAACAACATAAACTACAAGCAATCATTGTTGCCAATGCAACATCAATGATTTTAAATGATCATCAAGGAAACAATAGGATTCCTCTACGTGGAATGCTGATTGAATCGAAATTATGGTTTTGTAATCTTACCGCAGGGATGTGTAAATGGTTCAACCACAGCTTTCCAGACTTGGTCGTCCATCCAAAAAAAAAGGATCCTTCTACGTGAATATGTTTAATCCAATTGCATCCTTAACTGGTTGTCCCCACCCCACGACCAGGGACGATCCCGTCTTAACGGGGTCGTCGACCGGGTTGTGCCACTTGGCACAACCCGGCTCGTCTGGGGTTTTTTATTTTTATTTTTTATTTTTAGTTTTTAGTTTTTATTTTAGGTTTAGTTTTAGTTTTGTTATTTGTTTTAATAATTAGGGGTTCATCTTTTGATAAATAATTAGGATTTAAGTAGTTGTAGTTTATAGTTTGATAATAATTCGGATTAGGGTTGATTATATTTTGATAACGTTATAATTAAAGTACAAAATTTATACTGAAATACACCAACTTCTCTGAAATAGAGAATATTTTACTAAATTTAAAGTAGAAAACAACAACTAAACCAAAATAACAACAACTGATATTCTAAACTGATAATTAAAATAGGAAAGATAACTCTTAAACTGAAATTAAAACTGAAAATAGGGAAGATATGTCATAAACTGAAAATAAACTAAAAATAGGGAATATATGTCATAAACTAGAGAAAAACGACAAAGTTCTACTTAAAGATTTCGTCACTGATCATTTCCAGATTAATTTCATTCTTCAGGGTCACGATGCCGAGTTCTTTTGCCTTCAGAAGTAAAATATAAATGTCGTGCTTCATAGAAGCCCGACGTGTTTCTTTTTTCTCCCTCGCCAACAATATCTTCTCTCGGCGAAATGCAATTTCATCCTATTTGACCGAGGTCGCGACCTGAAGAGACTGGAAGTGTGCGTCGTTGTCGATCACGTCTGGATCCTCCATCACCACTTTCCCTTTCTTTTCCTTTTGCTTTTCTTTACACCCGCCGGACGGGGTGCACTTGGTGTGACAAATTCTGAGGTCGTTGATGGATGAGGGTAGCCTAAGAAATTTTCTTCCGACGAGTACGTACGACCCTTTTTCCCGGACGAACCAGTGGATGGGCGGGTGAGACTACTTTGGAAATTATCCTCACTAATCATCCTGGGATGGGGACCGTAGATCGTCACTTCGGGTACTCTTTCAACATCAACCATGTATGGTAGTACGTGAAGGTCGTCCCGTAAGTACGCTCATAAATCACGTGAGCTTGCCCGATGAGGTCGTTCGTGCTGTACCTACTTCTGGTTCGCTGAGTGCCCTCATCCATGCAACCGCCCCACTTCATAGTAGCCCCATTTATCCTCCTTCAACGCCTTTTGAGAGAGTCGAGGTTTTGTGGCTTTAGTCGCTCATGTTTTAGTCTCGCTTACAAAAGTTTCACTTTTCTTCAAAGGAGCATTGCCTTCTAGTTCGTTCCCACCGTTGCATCGCAACTAATCACCACGTACGACAAAACGAGGGATTTGTCCTCCTCTTTCGCCCATACGTTCTTGCTTTCAAGGGGACTGATAGCCATTTTTGGTGCACATTGGGACATGCCGATGAGGCAAGGGTCTGCGTCGTCACTATCCTCGTCATTTGGGGTAGTGGTATCATCGTTCCTACTGGATTGACTACTGGGGACTTGAGAATATATCTGCAATGGGTCAGGTATAGAAGAGTGTCTTGGGGGTGGTTGTTGGGAGTATTGTCGGAAGCTCCCCCGGTTTTTGGCGGGGGTGGATGTTCAGAATATTGTTGGGAGCTCCCATAGTTTTGGTGTGGGGTTGGAAATTGGGAGTATTGTTGGGAGCTCCCCCAGTTTTGGTGCGGGGGTGGATGTTCGGAGTAAGGTTCGGGAAATGGTTGTGTACTACTTCCTACGCCGTGTGGAAGAATATGTCGATAGTAGGGATCTAGTTGGGAGTACGCGGCAAATCCTTGAGGTTTAAAAAGACGACGAGGGACCGGGGATGTTTGATGACCCTTAGTGTTGTGGTCAGGAGAAGACATGGGGTTCAGGAGAGTTTGGAAGGTTGAGGGAAATGAAGTTGTGTGTGATGACTAAGGTGTACTTGACGGTATTTATAGAGATTTTCTTCTAATTCAGCTTAGTTTCCTAAACAGGTTTTCCAGATTATTAGTTTCCTAAATATGGTTTTAAGATAATTATATTCCCAGACAAGATTTCAAATTTGAAATCATGCGCGTACTATAGATTGTCAGTCTGACAAGATAAGACATCACATGCACACTGTAGATTGTCAGTCCGACAAGATAAGTCATCACATGCATACTGTAGATTGTCAGTCTGACAAGATAACACATCACGCACGTACTGTAGATTGTCTGTCAACAAGATAAGACATCACACGCGTACCGTATATAAGTGTGTTAAATAAATAAAGTATATGCAATAAAGAAATACAAGATTTATTGTTATTTTGTTTTTTCCAAATAGATTATTAATGTTTTTGGTAAATATAAATGATTTTGGAATAGAACAAAAGTTGAGAAGAAAATTAATGATGTGGAGGAAAGAGGGGATGACCTAGGTCATGGTTAAGGAGTGAATAGTGAAGGAGAAATATGAGGTTGAATCATGATGAC
The DNA here is from genome assembly GCA_963682175.1 of Triglochin maritima. Classification (NCBI taxonomy): domain Eukaryota; kingdom Viridiplantae; phylum Streptophyta; class Magnoliopsida; order Alismatales; family Juncaginaceae; genus Triglochin; species Triglochin maritima. The sequence continues at coordinate 7,694,190 of OY821775.1, forward strand.
GTGGCATTGAGAGAAAGAAGAAAGAGAAATTGGATGACCTAGGTCATGACTGTGGATGCTCTTAGCACAACGATCCTCTCAGCATTGATCTCAAAAATGTACATTAGTTGGGGTAGGTATGTGATCTCTACGTACAATTGTTTTTTTCTAATCAAACCTTTTGACCTCAAAGACTCAAACATATGTTTCTGGCGATCTATCCACTAAAAGATTTCATCAATGTTGTGGTGCAATTTAATAGGAATGGTGGTCATATCAGGGGGCCTATACATAGTGCATCGTGCAAAGAACAAAGAGTACATTATTGAAGCCTATGAAGCCATCGTCATACAACTTGATGATATAGAGAAACTTTTGCTTAGGTGATTTACGTTTCTCATCCAGACTAATCATGGTAAGCTTTGAAACAAGAAATTGTTAGGGGGAACATGTCATATTAAGAAAGAGTAGTTATAGACGGACGCGCGCGTCACGGACGCACCTTACGTGGATCTGTACAGCTCAGATATTTTTCTTTGAGTCAGCGTCCAGTCAGCGAAATTTCTCTTCGCGCGTTTTTGTCTTTTTAAAAAACGCCGGTTCCCAATACACAGATAAGACAGTGTGCAGACCCTAGGACATCGTGCAGTCTCATTATTCGTGCAGAGCCCACACTTATCATAATAAAATATTTGTTTTTAAGTTTTACGTTGAATCAACTTAATTTGTCTAGCTTACTTTATGTGTGTGCAGTTTACATTATGTGTTTGTCCTGTTAACGTTATGTGTCTGTCCGGAATAAGTGTATATTGCTGTACGGAATAAGTGCATTTGCAGTCCGGAATAAGTGTATTTGTTGTCCGGTTTAAGAATAAAGTGTGTCCAGAAACGGAACATAAAGTTTGTCCGGAATAAGTTGATTTGTTGTCCGGAATAAGTTGATTTGTTGTCCGGAATAAGTGTATTTGCAGTCCGGAATAAGTGTATTTGTTGTCCGGTTTAAGAATAAAGTGTGTCCAGAAACGGAACATAAAGTTTGTCCGGAATAAGTTGATTTGTTGTCCGGAATAAGTGTATTTGCTGTCCGGAATAAGTGTATTTGCAGTCCGGAATAAGTGTAGTTGTCCAGAATAAGAAGAAATTGTGTCCAGAAACGGAACAGAAAGTTTGTCCGGAATAAGTGTATTTGCTGTCCGAAATAAGTGTATTTGTTGTCCGGAATAAGTGTATTTGTTGTCCGGTTTAAGAATAAAGTGTGTCCAGAAACGGAACATAAAGTTTGTCCGGAATAAGTTGATTTGTTATCCGAAATAAGTGTATTTGCTGTCCGGAATAAGTGTATTTGCAGTCCGGAATAAGTGTAGTTGTCCAGAATAAGAAGAAAGTGTGTCCAGAAACGGAACATAAAGTTTGTCCGGAATAAGTGTATTTGCTTTCCGGAATAAGTGTATTTGTTGTCCGGAATAAGTGTATTTGTTGTCCGGTTTAAGAATAAAGTGTGTCCAGAAACGGAACATAAAGTTTGTCCGGAATAAGTTGATTTGTTGTCCGGAATAAGTGTATTTGCTGTCCGGAATAAGTGTATTTGCAGTCCGGAATAAGTGTAGTTGTCCAGAATAAGAAGAAAATGTGTCCAGAAACGGAACAGAAAGTTTGTCCGGAATAAGTGTATTTGCTGTCCGGAATAAGTGTATTTGTTGTCCGATTTAAGAATAAAGTGTTTCCAGAAACGGAACATAAAGTTTGTCCGGAATAAGTGGATTTGCTGTCCGGAATAAGTGTATTTGCTGTCCGGAATCAATATATGGAATGCAATAATATGATGTCGAAACAAAAAAACGTCCGCAAAGCACGCTCCCTCTGTCCGCTCGCTTTGCGGGGGGGGGGGGACTCACGTCCCCCGCAGGGGCTGCCGCCCCCTGCCACCCCCGCACAAACTCAACAAACCTCCCACTGTATATTTTACCCCACAAGAATTACGTTTAGGAAAAAAATAGCATCTCAGATTCCCTGTTTATGTAGAAAGTTTGTCCTGTTTTGTCCTGTTTATGTAGAAAGATTGTCCTGTTTATGTAGAAAGTTTGTCTTGTTTATGTAGAATGTTTGTCCAGTTTATGTAGAAAGTTTGTACTGTTTATGTACAAAGTTTGTCCTGTTTATGTAGAAAGTTTGTCCTGTTTATGTAGAATGTTTGTCCAGTTTATGTAGAAAGTTTGTCCTGTTTATGTAGATACAATGAGAGCACAATGAGATATTGATGGTACATATTATTGATGGTAACTATTACACAATAAGATACAATGAGAGTACAAAGACAAACAAACAATACAAACACAAACACAAACACACAAAAATTACAAAAATAATATATCTTCTCCCAGTAAATCACACACAAACAAACAATACAAACACAAGCACGCACAAATTACAAAGATAATATATATTTTCCCAGTAAATCGGAAAGAAGATGTAAGACTTAAACATGACCGTCTCATTCACGCTGCTTACGTTGTGAAGAACCTTGGGAGTCGGCATCAGACGCTTTTTCGACGTAATATCTTACTCGAAATGGTGATTTATTACGGAGAGATGTACAACATAAACCGAACATACGTAAGTCTTCACCACGGAGCGTTGTACATCTCTCCGGAATAAATCACCATTTCGAGCAAGATATTATTTCGAAGAAGCGTCTGATGCCGACTCTCAGGGTTCTTCACAACGTAAGTAACGTGAATGGGACGGTCGATGACACTCTTTCTTTCTTCTTCATTCTTTTTCTGTCACGGGTACTCCAACAGTGCAGCAAAGATGTTGTGGTGCGAAGTCTTCACCACCGGATCGTCACATTCACGATGCTAACGCTGACAAGAACATCGGGAAGTCTTCGCACCGTCCCATTCACGCTGCTTACGTTGTGAAGAATCCAGGGAGTCGGCATCAGACGCTTCTTCGACCTAATATCTTGCTCGAAATGGTGATTTATTCTGGAGAGAAAGAATGAAGAAGAAAGAAAGAGTGTCATCATATTTGTATTTGGGTGGAGAGAGAGAACGTGCTGAGTTGAAACGCATTTAATGTGATTTGAGTGGACATCAGGAAGAAAAAACAAAAAAACATTCATGTTTTAGCCACGTAAGGGCTGACATGGATGTCCACGTAGAGCGCGTCCGTGACGCACTGCGTTCAACAAACATTTCCCATTAAGAAAAATAAACATATGGTTGTTAGTGTAACAAAAGAGATGAAGTGAAACGTTGGTAGACAATATATGTAGGATCTTAATCCTTGATTAGTGGGTTAATTGTGTTTAGGTGGTTGATGAGTGTTTGATGGTTGTGGTGAGGTGGAGGCTTGGGATTGGTGGAGGAAAATGTGAGGGTACTTAAGGGTGCAACCCATCCTTTCTTCTCATTCTCCTCTTTAAAACCTCACTCTCTTGAAACATCTCTCTCTCAGCCTCTGAAAACGATGGCGGCGTGTGGTGAGCGACGAAGAAAAAGGAGGAGTCAGTGAAGTCGAAGGAGTTCGTGATCGTTGCTTGGAGAAAGAACTCGTCGGAGAAGCTTGTTCACGTAGTGGTGCTTGTCGTGGTTCTTCAAAGGCTTCTTCAAGCATTAAATGTATGTCAAACTTCTCTCTAATACTCACCCGAGGTGTGTGAGTAGCCGATTTAGTCGACAATGGCTGTTAGGCTCGTCAGAAGTTGATGTGCAGCAGGTTGCTGCTGAATAATGGTCGACTGGCGTGTGCGTTGGTCGACCGATGTCAGTGTAAATGTGGGTTTCTGTCTTGCACCGGGCGAACAATGCATTTGGGCGGTCGACCAGTTACGCATTTTAGGTGGACTCTGTTACTTTTGGTCGAACGAGTCCCCTTTGTCGTTCGACTGGGTGCATTGTGGTAAGTTGGTTGGGGGCATAAACCTTTTAAACAGTCGACCGCTTTGTGATCTGTTCAACTGATTGTACTTGTAACTAAGTTGGTTAGGGCATAGACCTTCTTAACGGTCGACTGCCTTTATGATTTGTTCGACCGATAACTTAAGTTAACTTATTGATTGTGCGACCGTTTGTGTGATGGATCGACCGTTGTGTTCTGTATCCAACCGGTAGAAGTTGAATTTGATATTTGAAGTCCCTGTTATTTTCGGTCGACCGGGTCCTCTTTGTCGTTCGACCGTTGTGACGATTATTTTAATGATAATTGTGGCGTAGACCCTCCAAACGGTCGAGAGCCTGTGACCTTCTGTTCGACCGATTGATCGTTTTGTTAGTTGAACCCGGGAGTTGACCTTCCAAATGGTCGATCGCCTATGACATTTGGTTCGACTGTGGTATGTTGGTTTTCGTTCGACCGGCTAGGTGATGGTTGAACCATGCATGTTTTTTAGGGAACTGGTCGACCGTGGTGATTGGTTCGGTCGACCGTTGTTGCCATGTTTTTGTGTTTGTGGTGTGTGTGATCGGCTTTGAGGGCAACGAGTTCACCGGTCCTTTTGGGGCAAAGGAAAGGACATGCCAGCCTGATAGCGATCATGTGGTGAGTGGTGGCTTTACAGAGTGAGAGGTGGCTCTACGGAGCGAGTTGTGGCTCTTTTGAGGGAGCGACTGTCCTTGTGAGGTAGGGTTTGTTGGCCGACAATGTTCTAGCAGGTGTCTTGTGTGCACGTATGGTGTGGGTGATGGGTGAGAGGACCCTAGAACTTGTCTGTGGATCGTGTCTGTTGTGGTTGGGAGAGAGGTCCTTAAAGCTTAGTATTGACGACGATGTTTTACAACTAATGCATTTGTACCATTTTTTATTGTTGTTGTTTGGTTCATATATGTGTTGGGATTTTGACATACAAAGTTTCTTATGGAAACTTAGACATAGTTGCATTTTTACTTTTCATACCGTGATTGGCGTTAGATGGTGGTGACCGCGGAGGAGCGCACCTGAGACCAGATCCTGCTTGTCCCTTAGTTTGGAGGTTGTAGTGATTACTTGTGCATTTTTGTTGTAATCTTTTGATGTAATCACACTTTTGAAAAACTCAAATATATTATATATATATTGGTGCTCCTCGTGATTGTGTTTTTAGTAATATCCTCGTGTGGCTTTGTTGATTGTCTTTATTTATTTTAAAAAAATTCACTTTTTTTAGGATGTTACAATATATGTATACACAAATGAACAAAGATTGAGATTTCTTTCATCTGTGGAGCATGTACTAATGTTGCTAATACATATGATATCACACCATTTTTGTTGCTTGTACATATAATGTGTAACATATGCATTTGGCGTATAACTAACAACTTTTGTCACGTATACTAGGGTAAGAGTAACAACCAACATTTCGTTACACTTCGCCCAAACAATCTGTTTTATATATACTTTTGTCAATAATGATTGACTTTTTGGGAGTTTTCTCCTCATTTTATTATTCTACATTTGTCATATTTTCTTGCAATTTTGAATATTTCAGGAATTTCCTCAAATAAAAACCACAACTTTCTATGTTTCCTCAAGATCAAAACTGGGGGTTTAATTTGAAGATGGACATGTCAAATGCATGTATTTTGTTTACTTGTAAAGCAGCATAAAACATGCAGAGATTACATAATGCATTCACAAGTAAGAAACGTCAACTTTAATTAGGGAGACGTTTGAGTGAAAAATCATGCTTTAGGAATGTAAAATAAACCCTTATTTAGACAAATTGGCATATTTCTTAATGGGTGGGTCAGTATTTTAAATGGGTTAAAATTAAAACTATAAGGTGGGTTAAGACTTAAGACGGTTGCCTAATATGATCAGCCCAAACAAAAGAGCATATTTCTATATTGTTTGTTCGAAAAATTAAGAAATCATAGATCTACAGGTACAAAATTATAGAGTCCAGTACCCCTGCTCTCTTTTGGACCAACCAAACAAATAATTGCAACATGTGAATTAATTAGGAGAAAAGAACGTACGCATCACCACAACACGAAATGCAACTTGATGATTACTATTTGCTTAATGCTATCTACCTAAGCTCTATCAAGTACCCGTGGCCAAGTATAGACAAGCATGACCTAGTGCATGGTGTTATATACTTGATCTCGTGATTAATTAAGTAAAAAGACAAAGATGACGTAGTACACGGTGGTCTCTACTTGCCTTTTAACCTTTTGGAAAAGGCAGCATTCTATTCTTTGCCCCTTTCCCCACTTCCCAAGCAATTCCTATGTTGAAAATTTCTAAATCCAATGCAATCACATTTGTCACTCAAATATATACATTTACCAATTTTAGTGTTCCCGAATTTCAGTTTCTAGTAGCTTGGATCTTAACAAGATGAACCGCAGGTAGAAGCTTACTTCAGCATAAGTGTCGGACAGGGTCTTATATATGGTTCCATAAAAATCGTTTTTACACACTAATAACCTTTAATTTGGCGTTATACTGACAATTATACCTTTCGGTTATACCATGATAGCAAATATATGTCCTTTAGTTATGTTGTTTTGCATCAGTGCGTAACTTTATACTTTCCCATTGACGTGATCCTATGGAATATATCAATGAGTCACTCTGTTTTGCTTTTGATTTCATTGTGTCGTGACGTTATAAATACTTGTACACCAAAAATAATTCATCTATTACAAATTACATAAGCTTACTGCATGAATATAAAATAAGTCATAAGTTAGAGAGTGTAAGGGACGACGAGTTCAATTTATGAGATGCTCATGTAATAAATGTGAGAAAAATAGAGGGTGCAAAACCACAAATTTCCCTTTTTATAACGATTGCTGCTTGTGCAGCCAATCAAGGAGAGAATCATGCAATTACTAATGATTGGATCTTGATGTTTCTCCATATCTCTCTCAATTCAAAGATACAGGTTTTGAATTGATGTCATTTTATTGATTCTTCTTAAATTTCATTGATTCCTCCTAAAGATTTCATTTCAATTAGAATTTGGTTATTCACGATGTACCATAATTCATGTTAAACATCCATGGTCGAATGGTTAAAGCGTCCAACTCATAATTGACAAATTCGAGAATATACAATACAATGAGAATCTCAACGGAATTGAAAATATTTATTTATTACTCAAAGAGGGATGGATGATATACAAATAACTAATATAATAAAATTCCCAACATGAACTGTATATTGGAGAATGGATTAAGCAGATCAATCGTTCATTTGTTTCCACAATTAATTACCCCATTGCAACTTTTGATCAGTTTGATGCAATCACCAAAGCTATACCAATTTGTGATGTGAACACCCGAACGTGTTTCTTGTTTTTTTTTGCAGAAAACATGATAGTAGAAAGAGAGAAGAAACTACAGATATGGTCAATTAGACATTCAACACTAGGCAATTCCATGTATGCATACTAAAATATCAGATTCTCTCTAGATAAAGGCGTAAGCCCGAGGTGTACGTTTGTTGGCCTGAGTGAGTTGGTTGAACAAGTTTAAACAAATTCTTATTTTAGTTTGACTTTTGTTTCACGTTTCAACGTAATGGTTAAGCTAGATTGAGTTCCGAAAATTATGGGGAGGTTTTTTTTTACCAGCTTTTCACCTTGGCTAGTACTTGAAGAGGAAAAGGCAATTTGGCCTTTTCAACACTTCAATTGACCAGATTTTCGTATAAGAAATTGATCCAAGGAGACATTTGCTACCGATTCAAAATTTGAAAGAGCATTTGGAACTTCTTTAAATTCAAAAGAGGGTTATGGTTCGAGAACATATGTTGGTAATTCATTGTTACATAAAGTATCTTTTGTGTAAAAAACCACACATTCAACATGTATCAGTTGCAAGAAAGAAAATATGTTTGGACATAATAGTTAAGAGAAAAAAACTATATTTCAAGGGCATCCTTGATAAGATTGAGTGTCCAAATCAAATAATAATTTTTTTGACTTTTTAATATAAAATTTACACATTAATTATTTATTATTTTAAAGGAATTAATGTAGCTCCCCGAAGGAATGAGTAGAAAGAAGTAAACAAAAAAGTTTAATTGGTTTAGGATATGCTGTTTTTCTCAAATTTTGTTGTTTCTACGCTATTTGATAAACACAATACATGTTTTGCACGCAATCATACTTAAAAAGAAAACCACCTTGTACACATGTGTATGTGTCATATGTACAAGATAGCACCAGAAAACTTAAGAAAACCCATAACAACATATCTCACGGATACGGTAGTCTCTGGGAGATTCTTCCCACCCAAAACCACAACTAACACACAAACGATGCTTAACTTTAAAGTTGAATCATGTCGGTCAATCTTCTCATATATATACCTTCGAACTTCTAAACTTTTTAATTTTTATACACCAAACCCCGAACCAACACCCAATTTTCCAAACTGATATCCACCCACCTCCGTCACGTTTGTTACAGCTATTGCTCTCTTCGTGCATGATTTTCACTTTCAATTACAAAAACGCAAAACATGAAAAGGAAAACGTACTTTATTTGTTGGGCATCCAATTGGATGCCAACAGGGTTGTAATTGGAATTGTCGGAGTGTGTTGGTGATGTGTCTTTGGATTGGACTTGGATTATGTGGAATTTGTATTGTGGGTTTTGAGATGCGTGTTGTGCACGCTTTGTTAGGAAGTTGCTTTGATTAGTTTGGGTCGGCGTGAGGTCGAGATCTAGCTTCATTCAAGTCCAACACGGACATCGTGTCGGCAGTTTTTCCAAATCATAAGACGTTCTACGAGGAAAGCAGATTTCTCCCGAAGCTCGGCTATCTAAAGTTGGATATTGGATTTCTCGGTAATATATCTTCTTGTGAATTCTAGATCTTAAAGTCTGTTTGCATGTGGACACTAGCTTTTTGTTTGTTTGTTTAGTGTTTAGATAATATGCAAAATTAACCCAAAGCAAGTGGAAACAGTAATACACTCAAATGCATATTGGCGGTTGAACGTCTAGCTTGTGGTGTTTAAATTTTGCATAAGCATCAAAAAGCTAATCAAAACGAGTTTTTGATGAGAGACAATCTTTTTTTTTTTTTGAAAACAACTAGGGATTTATTTACCAAAAGATTAATGTGAAAAGATAAGCCGAAGTTACATTGCGAGAATAGATCAAAGAGAAGCTTCTTAAAAGAAATCTATGATGTAAGATAAATGTGTTAGATACCTCGTTTGACAAGTCAAATATCAAAATTGGCGTCTCAAATTTATCCTACATATATATCTATTGAATTGTGGTTATCCAACTCAAAATTAATTAACAATGAATGAATGAGTCTTACAACTTATAATCTATGAGAATGTTTTCATCTAGACGATGTAAAACTATTATCTAACAATACCTAAATTTCAGAGAATACTGCAAGAGGCTCCCCATCTAGATAAAAAGTCATGACGAAGAATGAAAATAGTAACCTATATATCTATCTACTTCTCTGGATAAATAAAAAACTGAATTGCTAAACATCGCCCCAAAATTACTTAAATCGCTCATTGAAATTACCATTTTGCCATTCTCTCATTTCTACTGCTATAACGCGACATTTTACCCTCCTATCACACATCTCTCTTCATATTCCTCTTATAATCATAAAAAATAATGTTTTGGAGGTCATTAATGAACCAACAGACGCCCCAATGTACTCGAATCTAGTAAAATATCTAACATCTTTTTAATAAAATAATAATAATAAATAATAATAAATTACGGGCGTCCGACGGAGCCGTCCCCACGTAGGAGGGGGCGTCTGGCTAAGACGCCTCCCCCATAGGGGAGGCGTTTTACCCAGACGCCTTACCCATCGGGGATGCGTTTTACCGAGACGCTCCGCCCATGGGACAGGCGTCTGTGTAAGACGCCTCCCCCATTGGGGAGGCGTCTTAGCCAGACGCCCCCTCCTACGTGGGGGTGGCTCCGTCGGACGTCCGTAATTATTATTATTATTTTTTATTATTTTTTAAAAAAGATAATTGATTATAAATTTAGATAATTGTTAAATTAATTAATTAATAAGTTAATAATTACTATATTCGGATGACCGATACCCCTTCGGTACACCGAAAATTCAAAAATTTCCAGATCCAACAATTTCAAAATCCAAAAAATTTCCAGGGGGCGCTGCCCCCTTGCCACCCCCGAACGACCTGTCGAGGTGGTATTTGTAAGTCAGGATGTTTTACCACTGGGGGATTTTGGAACTTAAAAAATGTTGGATCTAGAATATTTTTGAATCTTCATCACTTGCAAAAAAACTCATTGTAATCCGATCGGTTACCACCGAAAACTTGCAAAGAAACGTCAAATAATTTGAGATAACACACCGTATAATTTTAATTTAACAAAAAAATTAAAAAAAACGGGACGTCTGGCTAAGACGTTTGTACCATCGTGGAGGCGTCTGGCTAAGACGCCTCCACCATGGTTAAGGCGTCTTAGCTAGACGCTTAGACCATGGTAGCGGCGTCTGGCTAAGACGCCTGTACCATCGTGGAGGCGTCTGGCTAAGCCGCCTCAACCATGGTGGAGGCGTCTTAGCCAGACGCCTCCACGATGGTGCAGGTGTCTTAGCCAGACGTCCGAGTCGGAAAAAAAATCTGTCTCCGTTACTTCGCCTGATCTAGGTGTTTCGTCAGACATTTTCGTGGTGTTGGTAGTAGGAATGTTAGTAAAATTGAGTCAAAAACTTTGTTTAAATACACGGGACGATATGGGTATTAAATATATTGTTAAGGGCAATTTGGTAATTTGAAGGAGCGATTTAAGTAGTTTTGGGGCGACGTTTAGTAGTTCCCATAAAAAACCTCATTCTCTTTCTCTTCTACGAAAATTTTAATGTATACACAGTACACACGTTTTTTCTCACAAAAAAGATACTTGCTCTTTGTTTGCTAACCAAATTCGTCAACAAAAACCTACATTAACTACCTATAGATTATGGACTCACATAGGTGTGCACATGGGTTGGGTTCAACCGGAAACCCAACCCGAACCCGACTGGTCGGGTCGGGTTGGGTCGGGTTGGGGAGGGGTTCGGGTCAGGTCGGGTTGGGAAAATCAAAAACCCGAATTTTCGGGTTGAGGGGGTCGGGTTGACCCAACCCGAACCCGATTTTTTTTTATTTTTTTTCCCAAATAAACCGGTCGACCGAACATCACTCGGTCGACCGTTTCCAACCCGAAAATTTCGGGTCTTCAAGCCACCGGTCGACCGTTTAAGCACCGGTCGACCGAACCCGACCAAGTTTGGGAGAAAATTTCCGAATTCGGGTTCAACCCGATCCAACCCGACCCAACCCGAAAATTTCGGGTCGGGTTGGGTTGAACCTAAACCGGTTCGGGTTCGGGTTGGGTTGGGTTTTTTCCCAACCCGAAAATTTCGGGTTGAGTCGGGTTGAAGCCCAAACCCGACCCATGTGCACCCCTAGACTCACACGAACTCTTAATTAAGATAGTGCTTCCAAAACATGACATAACAACCTCCCCAAATCTTTGAACGTGAATCACCCTTTTAGATTGGTCAACGATTACCGGTTGATCGCTCCCAAAGTTTCAACTTCTTGAGTTTTTCTTAGGTCTTCCTTCTTTGATCGTCAGTAGGTAGATAAGTAGAACTAGCTAGTTTGTAGATTTTTAGTTTTAAATTGGCTTACCACTGATCAAATTACACATTAGGATTTAATGAAAAATATAAAATAATTTCAAAAACACACACACTTATATAATAGTTAATTGTCGTCAATCAATTTGATATCCGTCTAACTAGTAGAACGACTTCCAGCGTGTTGGAGAAGTAAAACTCATTGGGAATGGGGTTGAAACTTGAAAGTGAGACACACCTAACATTGAACATATATATTGACTCTATGATCGACTAACATGTTTATAAGTTTCGGTTTGTAATGGACTAATAATTAATTTACTGTTTGAGCAGACAGTTGACCGTTGCAGCTTGATACGTACGTCTAGCTAGATTGTTCAACCTATTCGTCAAATTAAGGAACTTCTGGGGACTCCGTTTGTGAATCGATCGACCGCTTCCCGAATTAGTCGACTACCGATTGTGCCGTTTCTCGTTCCGCCGATCCTATCCAATCTTATCGATATGTCAGTTCATACTTTTGCGTAATTGTAAAACAATTTCAATTTAACGATCAAAACAATTGTTTTAAGCAGTCGCATCCATCTTGCTTGACTTGATAAAATAACAAATTTTGTCGTACGTCCGGTCGACACCCACGTCGTTCTTGCGCGTCCTTCGACAGAATATCATGTCGACTTACCACAGCAAGGAGAACGCGATTTGGCATCTATACAGAATTAATACTTTTCAAAATTAGATGAGACAACTTAACTAATAATCTTTAGAATTTTCCTCTATTGAAGGTTGTAAGTTCTATCCTCATTTTTTCAAAGCTGCTGGGATTGTCTTTTCCTCTTTCTTGTCGAGGCGTACGGGTGTTATGTTTGTTCCATTGAAATTAAGGGCACCCTTAATGGGGGTGCCCCGCCCGGGCACCCTGGTCGGGCGCCCGAGGGCACCCTGGTCGGGCGCCCGAGGGCACCCCTGTTAACGGGCTGGGCGCCCGGGCGCGTGGCCGGGCGGTGGGCGTCCCGGGCAGACACCCGGGCGCCCAAGGGAGCGGGGGACACGTGTCCCCCTCCCATTGGTTAATTTTTTTTAAATTTATTTATTGGATGTTTTGTTATTAATGGATTGGGTATTTGTTATAAATGTGGGGTAATAATTTTTTGTAAGTGATTAAAATTAAGAAATTGATAGAACCAACAATTTCAAGTTAAATAGAAAAAATATTAATACAACAATATCATAAGAACAATACATTAATAATACTAAAATACGAAATACAACCAACCACATGAAACATAAAGGAAAATACAAACCATACAGACTACTACAACCCGAAATACAAACTAAGGAAAATACAAACCATACGAAATACGGACTACAACAAACTACACGTACTCATTCTCTTCTGCCCAGGCGAGAAGTTTATCGATTACTTTTTTATCATTCTCCGTCGGGTTGTCCTTTCTCATCAGAGAGTGAAGCATGTCCAACTTATTTTTTATTAAATGCCCCTGGAAATTCCTTTCCGCTAACTCCTCTTGCTTGGAGAAACCATCTTCTCTGACTTGGGCGGTGTATCACATCTGTTGTGCAAGTTCTCTAACATCGGTGTCTCTTTCGGGGCGTAATGCACTCTTAGCCTTTTTCTTAGCCTTCTTCACACCTTCTGGGCGTGTAGACGACTCCGGCATCAGCTCTTCTGTATCCGAGGGTGATTGCGTCCTCGAGCCGTCTGTGCTCTTTCTTTTCCCAAGGCTTCCTGACTGGGGACTATTTTCATCGTGCAACTCCGGGGACTCCCAGTCAACACGCACGACATTAGCTCCGGAGATCACACTCTCCCATTTTGGGTACCTACGCAACATAACCCAAGCATCAAAATAAAGAAATTTACTAGGCCCATGAGTTCGCTCGTAGATCACGTGCGCTTGTCGGACAACATCGTCGTCATTCTGGCCGCTCCTTTTCCGTCGGAATGCCTGATCGAAGCACCCGACCCACTTGTTCACAGCATGTATAATTCTCCTCCACCGTCCTTTTAAGGACTCTGCGTTCCTTTCGGGTAGGCCAGTGTCTTCCACGGAGATGTCGTGCACACGTTTCACTCTAGCCCACAATGAAGTAGACTTCTGGTTTGTCCATGTCACCGCATCGCAACTGACTTCCATATATGCAGAGACAAGTCTCTCGTCCTCAGCTGTGGTCCACAACTTCGGATTGGCTTTGGCAGTTTGGACTTGCTTGCGTTAACGATGTTGTGGAGGTGGGGATGGTGGTGTGGGGGTGTGTCGTGGTGGGGACTCATCGTCGTCGTTACCCTCATCTTCAGTGTTCGCCATACTCTGGCTACTTTTTTGAGACATGGGTCGGCCAAACATCTGGAACTGCGGTTGATTATAAGGGAATTGTGGTGCATATTGAGAGTATTGTGGGAATGGTAAGTTTTGATCTGGGGATGCGTAGTGGGAGAATTGTGGGAATGGTGAGTTTTGGTCAGGTGGTGGGAATGGTGGTGCGTACTGGGAGAAGTCTGGTTGTTGGTAAAATGGACGTGAGGGATATGGTTGTGGATAGCGTGGATGCGGATTTGATTGTGGACGAGGGGGGGAACGATGGTACTCCGGAGAAGACATTGTGGAAAAGATATGGGATGTAAGTTGAGTTTTATGTTTTGTGGAACAGATATGGGGTGTAAGTTGAGTTTTGTGTAGGGTACATATAGAGAAAAAATTAGACACTGTGCAATCACGCGGATTACTTTTCTTACACGCGTATACTGTACATTCACGCGGACTACTTTTCTTTCACGCGTGTACTGTACATTCACGCAGACTACTTTTCTTTCACGCGTCTACTGTGCAATCACGCGGATTACTTTTCACGCACGCGTATACTGTGCATTCACGTGCGTTTCAAAATTCAAATATTCAAATTTCAAATATTCAAATTTCAAATGTTCAATTTTTTTTGGTTTAATAGTGATTAATATTGTTAATTAATTAATAGTAATAATAAGTATATCGTGAATTAGAATTATAATGTAATTAGAATTAGATTTATATAAAATGTATTTTGTTAAATGTTGTGTGAGAATTAAATTTGTTTAATTAAGAAATGATGTGGATGAAAGAGAGTGTAGGGTGGGTGGGGGTAGCCTGGGCATGGATAAAGGGTTTTTTTGGGTGGGTTGGGTGAGCTGACGTGGCAGAGAGAGAGAGAGTGCAGGGCGCCCGGGGTAGCCGAGACACTGTTATTTATGCTCTAAAAAAATTATTACATATTCAGGTTCCGTCTTCGTTTCCTGAGAACCGGTCAGCGCAAACCATTACCAATAGAATACCCATAACGTTGTTTTCCAAGAGGACGATAACACCGAGCGAGAGGCGAGATGAGGAAATTATGAAAATGAAATTAGGTAGATTAGAATATATATAAAACGAAATCATATTTATTGTGATCTTAGATGACGTCATACCACTTTCACCTATTAAACTAATTTAGTGCGCAAAACGGGTTTATCATGGTTTGTGCTAAGATGAGAACAACACAACATTAGGTACCGATTATTAGGTATAAAGTTTTTACATGTCACATTTCTTTCTGCCCAATTTATCTTTGTATACATTTTTACAAACTTCCTTAAGTAAGGCGTAAACAAATATTTGACTTACATGTTAAACATATTATATAACACTTTGTTTTGTAAATATATGATTGTGAGATTGGGTTATTTGATAAAAAGTGTTCAAGTACTGAGTCACGTGACTGTTACATTGTTCTTTGTATTTTGGGGTTATTAGCTTGGGTGCGAAACAACTAAATTGACTTTATGCTATCTGATTCTGACTATTTGACCTAATGTCATAGAAAAATCAAACTACTTATCTTAATTCAATAAGAAAACAAAATATTTACCTTTATTCCGCGGTACGTTAGTTTTTCTGTTGTCCGTTAAGTATATTAATATTTAATGGAAATTTTACAGATCCACCCTGAATAAACCAAAAATTCATAAAATTCATTATATGTGTTGTAAGATTACAAAAAAATATTCAAAATTTTATCTATACTCTCTCGTCTCTATCTTTTAACTTTCGTTTCTTCTTTGTTTTTCACTAAACTTAATGGCTTGATTACTAAAGTAATTAAATTCGATAATTTTTTAATTTTAAAAATACAAAATAAATAATTATTTTTTATTAAATAATCATTTATCTAATAAAAATATATTTTTATATAAAATGTGTTTTTCCAAAAATATTATTATTTTTGTATAAAAATCTTTTATCAATTATCAGAATCTTGTACTAAAATATTAAAAATCATGAATCTAAAATAAGATAAATAAAAATAAATAATTGTTAGAATTTTTTTTATCGAATTTGATTAGTTTAGTAATCGAGTTATTAAGTTTAGTGAGAGAAAAGAAGAAATGAAAGTTGAAACGTAAAGGTAAATATTTTGTTTTCTTATGTCATTAAGCTAAATATGTTGATTTTTCTATGACATTAGGTCAAATAGTCAGAACGAGGTGACATAAAGCCAATTTAGTTGTTTCTTGGTTGCACCCAAGCAAATAACCCTTGTATTTTTGTTTTCACCGATCATTAAAGGTCACTTTGATAGGTTTATATCTTCTTTATTAGACATGTAATTTTTGTCTATCTTGGTTGCTCATATTTCAACATATATTTTTGAGTCACATGGAGTCCATTTTGAGTAGGTAGTTTGGAAAATTTATCAAATATAACTTTTGCATAAACTACAAGATCATGTAATTAATTTGAGATTCATCACTTGTGTCGAATTAGTTACCCCTTAAAACGGTAATGCGACCAAACAACTTTGCAATTATTACATTCCTAAACAAGAACGTGATTATAATTCGAAAGGTCGGGGATGAAGTAAGCAAATAATATGGAACTATGGTTAAATTTGTAAATCTACTTCACAAATAAAAAATCACAATGGTAATAGAACCTGATTGAAAAGGTCCAGTTGAAAATACGAACCTAGTAACCTAGGACCAATTTCAAAGTAAACACGCATAAACCCTTAATTTTCAAAACCACCCAAATCAACCTTTCTGTAAATTAACTACAAAACCAAATCGACCCGACAACGAACACCACCCAAATCCCTTCCCAGTCAACACGAAACAAATCTACTATTTCACACAATCATAATTTGCTCACGAACTCGTTCAAAACGAATTACACCGAAGTCCATTTTCTGGTGTTCCAAACCTTATTACATTCCAGAACGTGTCACTGAATCAGATTCCAACTGCCAAACACACACAAACCTCTCGCTTTCCTTCCCATATGAAAATGGTCCCTTCCATCATCATCATCAGTCATCACCTCCCATTTTCCAATCAGCCCATAATCCTACGTCGCTAATCGAATATCGCCAACCAAGCGTCACAATGAACAGACCATGATCTTTTCCTAAACAGGAATAAAGTCTATGATTACACATATTCACCTTGTAAAGTGGATCATAAATAATCTATTGCTTCGAGAATTATAACAACGTAATCCTTATAAAATACAATAAAGTGCCAAAAAGATTTATTCAATATACATAATATAAGGTGTAAATAACTATATTTGTTATTTTCCTAGTCTTCTGAAGTAATCTCATCCATTCGTTTATAGGAAAATTCAATTGTAATTCTTTTGGGGGTAGTGGGGACGTGGGGTATCCAGTTCTTTTTCTGTACACGTATATTATAAACTACTCAAAAATAAATTGTGGCGATAAATTAAATTTTAGCAGATATAATTTTATTTGATACACGTGTAGAGATCAAACTATTCGTGTTACAAATACATGATATTTTTGATTAAAATGGTTAAATCAAAATGACTCATTTGCATTTCTTATTTATTATCAAATAACAGACAATTGATTACGCATCAAATTAATATGTCAACTGGAAACAACATGTATTGTTACCACAGATACGACTACATACATTCAAACCTCTCATTCCTTAGCAAGAATGACATTCTTTTTGAGACATTAAGGTAATATTGACGCTGGCGAATATTTACATCATATTACAATTTTTTTGAAAGCAGATGGATGAGGTCAGGCGAGTCGAATTTACAGGTCGAACGAACCCAGACCAGAACCTTCGCTTGCTCTGGCAAAAGCAGATTCCACATGGAGCATAGTCGGGTGTATGTATAATACGTTCCAAGTGACATCTCACACGTCTCTCGGTTGGTTGCGGTCCTTTTGCGGAAGCAAACGTAGACAAAAGAGAGGTGTGGGTTTTGTTCTCGAATCTCGATCGGGAGCGCGCGCGTGGCGAGAGATTGCGCCACACGTGTCGGGTCAGACCGGTCAGGTTCCGTGACGCGCCTGGGCGAAGCCCACGTTCGTGGTTGCAGAGCAGAGGGTTGGTGGTAATCGGATTTTGCGTTTCCGACCAGCCGCCAACGAATTCAAAGCCTAATTCTAACATCACACTTTGACTTATGGTGGTGGTTTCTTGCATCATAAAAATACACATCATTAAAAAATAATACCGCAAAAAGGCGTTTGGCACTCGGATTATGAATTAGGATTTTTTCGAGGTACAAAATTCGGAGTTATTTTTAATGTTCATTTTACTATTGAGTTTTGTCTCATGATAGCCTCCGATTACTGAATTATGGGAAAATATCTGCATTAATACCATTCAATTATCTAAAATACAAATATGTTTTTTCAAGTAATTGTAAAAAATGTATTTGTTTACTTAATTATTTTTTATACTTGACTAAATACCATCATTTTTCTATTTTTTTCACCTCATTTCTGTTGGTACGAGGATTCACGATGCTACTGACACAACGACAGATTAAACGCACACAACGAAACACAAATACGAATATTGATTGCGGAAGATACTAGCTTCTGACTCTATCACAATCTTAATGCAACAAGAACACACACAAGATGTAATAGACAAGCAAACACACAACACACCTGAAAACAACCGCGACACACGTGATTTACAAGGTTCGACAACGTGCCTACGTCCTTGGGGGTCTCCCGCAGGTTTCTTTTCCTTCAATCCACTTCTCCAACAAGAGAAGTGACCGAGATTGCAAGAAGTTGGAGGCGATTTGTCCTCCAAAGCACTCTAGATCTTTCTCTAGCCCTAATCTCTCTCAAGAAAATAATAATAATGTGTTGTTGTCAAAATTAGGGCGAAAACCCTTAAATAGTAGGCTAAATTCGTACAAGAAAACAAGCATATCGTAGGCCAAACCGTCTGCATCGGTCGACCGGATTACGGTTTTCCCGTCTAACTGCCACAATTCGGTCGACCGCGTGCCCAACACCGGTCGACCGTTCCGCACTTCTGAATAGCACAAAAGAGACTCTGGAGATTTTTGGTCGACCGCGTGCCAAGCATCGATCGACCGATCCGCACTGCTGATCCTCGACTTGAAGCCCCTGGAGATTTTCGATCGACTGGTGCTAACTTCGTTCTGAACCCGGGAGACTCTGGAAGTTTTCGGTGGACCGCGTGCCCAGCACCGATCGACCAATTCACACTTCGATCTGAGCCCTGAAGACTCTGGAGATTTTTCGATCTGAGCATCGGTCGACCGATTCCCGATGTTCAACGAATCCTAGCATGCTCTAGAGATTTCCGCTCGACCGAGATCCTCTCCCGGTCGACCGAATCTGCCTGTTTCTGGTACTTAACAAATATAAACCAAATTTCAACAATTTCATCATGTGTATGTATCTAGTTAACTTTAATTTTACTTTGATATATTTTGGATGGCATTAAGATTTCTACTTTATCTTCGGAAAGTGTACATCTTAGTCAACATATTTTTGACAATGCCATACCTCTAAGAAAATATTCTTTGGTCATATCATGAAACTTAATTTACCTGATTGTACTCAACGGGTCATCAAAAATTCAAGACATTACAATAGTTATTGCCATTAATATTTTGAAATTTATGATATTACATTAGTTATAGCCATTAAAATGTTGAAACTAAACATAGGTATCATTCAACATGTTTTAAACATAAGAAGGCCTAACAATTTGGGTTGATTGCACAACTACAGTTGTTAGAACAGAAAGTATTTGCAGCTAAAATGGATATAGACATCCTACATTTATATTTTTGTGAAGAAGTATCCAAATGGGTCAAAAGAAGTATAGTCTTCTTTTTCTACTGAAAAGTTACGTGATAAAGTAACTGAACTGCTATTCATCGCCATAAAACTACTTAAATCACCCGTACAAATTATAATTTTACCCTTCTACCATTTCTACTTATATAACTCTTCATTTTACTTTCCTAACACCACTCTCTCTTCATATTACTCTTATATTCACCAGAAAAAAATGTCTCGGAGGCCAGGAAAAGAACCAGCGGACACCCCGGATTACTCAAATCTGGTAAATTGTCTTATTTATTTTATTTTATTTAAAAAACAAATTGGGTTGGGCGTCCGTAGGAGACACCCGAACGAAATGGGAGGCGTCTGCGGGAGCCGCCTACCCGAACGATTGGGCGTCTCCGGTAGACATTTTCGGGATGTTGGTACTAGGAATGCGAGTAAAACTGAGTCAAAAACCTTGTTTGAAGACACTGGACGAAATGTGTATTAATTGATTTGTTAAGGGCAAAAATGTAATTTTTGAGACGATTTACGTAGTTTTTCGACGACGAATAATAGCCCCCTAAAGTAAAGTTAACTATTCTTAAAGGTGAGTCAACCACTTGAGCTTTAAATTCTAACTTCTATCATGTATCCCAAACCACATAAAACCTCAAGTTTTTATCCTATTGAATTTGTAGAAGTGTCGCATCATGAGTTACACTTATAATTTCAAATTAATCATAACTTCAGCGGCATAAGGAATGTAAGTGTCTGTACATATAGATTAAGAAACATATCAAAAGTGTAACATCCTCAAACAACGGAAGAATTAAAATTTTATAACATACAATCAAACAGAGAATATTACTCAAATACAAGAAATAGATGCACCAACATATATAATATATATATCTGAGTATTTCAAAAGTGTGATTACATCAAAAAGGCTATACAACAAATACAAGTAATCACTCTGACCTCAAAATGAGAGAAAACTGGATCTGGTAGCGGCACCCCTCTCTTCGGTCACCACGTCCTAGGGCCGACCACGACCTCAAAAACTAACATGCAACAATGCTTGAGTTTCCAGAAGGAAACCCAGTATGTCAAACTCTATAGTGCATGAAACGGGATCACTCTAGCTTGCAATTCTATCAACAAAGAAAAGCATAAACAACAAGGCTGGGCTCCAGGTGGTTTTCACCCAACCACAACACTCACAAACAGTTACGGGGGCTCCAGGGATTTTTCACCCAGCCACCGCAACACTCAACGCCATCAAGTTAGGCTCCAGGATTTTTTCACCCAACCGCAGCTACCACGACACGACCAAGGCTCTTTCACCCAACCCTTATCATGCGGTCCATGCTCAGGCTCCAGAGCTCTTCACCCAACCTGAACGCACTATGTAGCTCACAGTCTTTTCACCCAACCCCGCACAGACTAGCTGGGCTCCAGGGCTTTTTCACCCAACCACAACTCTCACAAAAATTACGGGGCTTCAGGGCTCTTTCACCCAACCACCGCAACACTCGTGCCCACTAGCACACTTGCCGGAAGAACATCGGCACCACAACTCACCTCACACGGACGACCACAACAACCGCACCTCCAATGTGCAAATCTGGACACAAACGGTCGACCGAACCAAGAGTCTCGGTCGACCAAATCTCACTAAAACAAGGCAATTGGTTCGACCGACACTCCATCAGTTGAACAGTTCTCACCAACAACATACGATCAGTCGAACCAAAGTCAGGGATCGGTCGACCGTTTAGAAGGTCACCTCCCTGGTTCAACGAGCATAACGACCAATCAGTCGAACGGCAAAGGGGGCCAGTTCGACCGAAACCCACCAGTAAAATCCACCATCGCTAAACATGATCAATCGGTCGAACCCCCGAGCACTTTCGGTCGACCGAAATCCACCAGTAAAATCCACCATCACATCCAATCAACGCCGGTTGACCGAACCACCATCGGTCGAACCAAACCACTATTTAACTTAAGTCATTGGTCAGACGAGTCAAATAGGCGGTCGACCGTTTGAATGGTCAACGCCTCAACTGGCCTACAACAGTGCACACACAGTCGAACGACAAAGGGCCCACGTTCGACTGAAACCAACCAGGCTTGCCTCAACATCGTTCGACCGGTGTGAGGTAGAAACCTGAATTCTCACTAGGAACGGTCGACCGTTTGCACCAACCGGTCGACAAATCCAGTAGTAAAATCTGTTGCACGTTTGCTTGCGATGATTCTTTCGGCCTACCGTCGACTTTCAAATACTTAGACAAGAAAAGTGAGCTACGACTACAGTTTGACATACCGTGAAGGTTTAAAGAAACCTTCGAAGAACCTCGACGACGCTTCCACGAACACTTCTCCCCAAAATACGATCCACCGACGCACCTCTCGCCCGATCAACGATCACCATACCTCGACGATCCACAACCACACAAACCGTCGTCGATCACTTCCCCAACCACAACCACTGCAACCGAGACAGGTTGAGAGAGAGAAAGAAGAAGAAACAAGGTATGAATTTAGCAACCAACAACTCACCTCCACAAGCAAAAGATGCCGACCACCTCAACCTCGTCAGAGATCACATCCACTCGCTGGGCACAACACTGAGAGGGATAAAGAGATGCGTGAGAGAGTGGGAGAGAGAAGAGTGAAAATTCACCTTATATGCAATCTACCTTTCTTCTCAACCATTCATCCAACACCATTCCATCTCAGCCGTCCATCCAATCTCCTGCTAAACACCACCTAATCAACAATCACAAAACTCAATTAGGATTAGGATCCCACAAAAAGTCAAAAAGAAAAAAAGAAAATCTCCTAATACCAAACGAGTAGCTTCCAGTCATTACTGGTGGTAAAAACCATTATGGTCATCTAAACTAATTAAACTCAAAAGGAAGGATTAACCAACTAAAGATCTTTAGCTTTGCTTGCCCATGAGAGCTTGGTTTTGGGTAACCACTCTATTCGATCTTCTTCTTTTCTATTGGTGACGCTCTTTGTGTTGATGGTGTGTCCACAAGTTAAGGGCGTGGGTTGGTTGGCAATGCTTGTATTTTACTTTTGTTTCACATAATCACATTAGACAACAAAGCCGCCTGGAACATGTTGTCTCCCGCTCCACTCCTCACAAGTCTACACAACTATGAAAGACACATTAGATGCTAAGATGTATAGTTTAATGCAATGTCACAAAACCTATGATGCATACCAGGAAAGGTGAGAATTAAATAATTTGGACCACAGATATATATAGATTAATGCCAGCTGAGAATTTAGATCATGTTTCAGAGAACTTAATTTCAGCCTACGTTTGGAAGTTCTATATGGATTTCTGATGAAGATGTACAACTATATGACACGCTTTTCATTGTCACACGTTGTGGAAAAAAAATCAAATTGCAGATGGATTGGATGACCACAAATACCTGTTGTTTGGTTTGTTTTAGCTTTTACACTGTTAAATTATCACAGTCGCGTGTAGTTTTATTACGGTTTGGCAGCTTATGTTAAGTAATATCTCTTTAATCAAATCATAAGAAAAAAACAAATGACCATTATTACCTTTTCCCCGAAGGAGAACCATTGTTACTTGTTGGATTTGTTGTTAAGTGATAGACTGATAAGAAAGGGAATTTATTTCTATCTTCAGTTACACATTTATCCTTCTAGACTTTTAGTCAAAGAAAATATTACTTATACCTTTAATTTCAAATCTTATTTATTCTATCCACTTCAATATTAAATTTCTTTCACCTATACGTTTCTTTCGACCCTCTCAACATAAATTTGAATTTAATTGATTCTTAGCGTTTGAATTACTTTTCTGACCTTGTTTCTTCTTTTAATTTGAAATAAGTAAGTTTTTCTATCAAAAATGGGGGGAAAAGGGAAAACAAGAAAAAATAACAACGAACCCAACTCCGAATCATCCATGAGCACTCAACAAGAAGTCGGAACAAGATCGAGCATTTTTTTATTACTTCTCTCGCTTTTTTATATAATGAAAGATTGTTCTTATATTTGAGATTTGTTATAAAAAATCTTGAAAAGATTGAAATTGAACTTCTCAAATGTTACATTGATATAAGTTAATGTTTAGTAACAAGTGAATGAATATTTGAATTAATGGAATGTATTAATTGAAATTGAACACATTAAAGGATATCAATGAAGTCCCCCCAAAAAAGGACAGAGAGAGTTTGTGACAGACTATCCCATTTCATTTGGAAGAGGAACGTACAAGCAAACTAATAATCGTATACATGTATATGTATTATAGTATTTATTTATATGTAGCACAATGTGAAAAAAATGTTTCTTGAAAGCTGATTGTCATCGTTTTTTGTTCGTAGGTTTCGTAAAATAGCACGATTAATTGCGCTAAAATACATATTTATTTGTCACTTTTGTCTACTATCGTTGACCAATCCATTACGTAGCACCTCTTGTATTGTATATGTGTACTTTCGATTTGTTAATTTATGCATATTCAAGACTGGCCACCGAAAACAATGGAATATGTGCACATTCCTATGCTGGAATTGTATGTTAGAAAGAAGGGCAAACGACCAAAGATGGCTAACATTAACTGTAAAATAAATCTAGACATCTTTATTCAAGAGGAGACACCACGTTTTAAATATTTTATTGTTTTGAACTTGAATCTGTAAGATTTTAAAAAATATTTAGTGTTGTTAGAGAATGGTCAGGTTGGAGAATTTGAAGAATTTCTTCTATGTTATAAGTTGGAGGGTATATTTACTTATTACTAATTGATTTTGAGTTGTATATCTACAATTATATATGATATCAGAATCTGAAAGACCTAACGACAGACTTGACACATCTATCAAAGTTGTTCATGTGTAGACACGAATAAATTTCAATAGAAGGATTTGAAGACTTTCTTTTTAGTTATAAGTTGGATGATACATCTACATTTTTACCGTGGTAAATGTGACTAGAAATATCACTATTTTAAAATGGGTGGAAGAAGAAGACTCGACCTATTAAATGATTACGTGTATATAGGTGTCCACGGGGGTAATGTGGTCCATAATGGTGATCATGGAATTTCAATATTTTGTTACTTGACCTTGACTAATATTCATAATGGGAAGCAAAATATTCCAGGCACTAGCCAATTGAATTGATGAAGTTAATTAGAGGGCAAAATATAATCGGACATTGCATCTTAAATATTATTATTTCGAAAAAAAATATCCAAGATTTCCGTCATATGTATCCTAATGATCTATCATGTACAAAATAAGTTGTTACCAATAGTTTGATATTACTACTTTCAAATATAAGTAAAGTCAAAGCATCCCAATTAACCATTTTGTGTATATTAATCACCTCCTGATCCTGCAAATTAGTTTACTTAAAATTTAGTAGTAGAAGGTATAGCCAGACTGCCATAGTAAGAGTAGATGAAATCTCAAATTCTCTTCCCTTCACCTTGAGCTTCACATCCGGATCTTTTCCCACTAATAAAGGATTTCATTTTTATTTCTATATACCTTTTTTGCTTATAATAGTCATCAAATTTCATTTCTGAAACATCTATTTACTAACATAAACCACCAGTCCTTTTTTTCCTCTTCATTTTACAGTAATTACATTGTCTTTTTTCGTAGTTAGAAGCTAATTATCAGATCTTCCGATCCGAATCCCATGTTTGCACTCCAACACCAACAAGTTAATCCCAACAAAGGGTCTCCATTTCGCAATACCAGATTAGAAAAGTATACCCAAGAGTTTTTTTAAGAAAAAAAGAATTAATTAAGAAAATGATTGTATAATTGTGATTTGTGAGGAAGGGAAGAGATGGGAAACGGCCGACATTGGGTTATGACCAGGTGGGAAAGCAACTCACAACCTCCCACCACTGCACCAGTAACAGTTGGCACCCATCTTAAATTAAAACATAATCCCAAAATATTACTTCACTCTAATCACCAATTAACTCCAGTATTTATCCCCAAAGACCAGAAAAGCCAACAAATTCCGGGTGCAGATTCTATTCTAGTGGAGTTGGAACTGTTCTCGTTCCACGTGTCACCCTGTTGTGTTCTTGCTGCCACAGCGAAGCCCCAGCAACCATCTCCCTTGACTTGTCTTTGCAGAGTAAAGCCCAAATATTTCTCGAAATTACTCTGAAGTCCACTAGTTGCAGAGGGGATAATAAGGTGCCGGATTGCAAAAACGAAAAGAAAGGAAAAGAAAATCGGAAAAGCATGTCATGCGTGAAGAAGTGAATGTGGTGGTGCATGCATGACTTTTGGAGCAAGCGTTTCCGGGGGTTTTCTTTTGAGGCATTTATGATTTAGTCCCTACAAGTTTGAGATATTACAGACAGGAGCAGATCTACAAGTCGTGATCTCTTCGATTCTGGTTCACCCGCAGTTACTGCAATCTTTTAGTAAAGATATCGGGTTTTATTGCAAAGCACAAGGGAAATCTCGTTTTTCTCTCTCTTTCTCATGTGCAGTAGTAAGTAGTAGTAGTATTCCTTTTGGTGGAGGTGAAGAATGCTCGTCACCTACTCCTTTTAGTTCCCACTCTCCCTTTCTTCTTCTTCTTCTTCTCTCCATACCAACAGCAAAGCACCTCAAGTTCAAGTTGCTAGTTGTCATTTGGGAGAAGAGTAGGGGGTGTTGGGGAAATTGACCCGATGGAGAAGCACACCTGCAAGCTCTGCTTCCGGCGGTTCCCGAACGGGCGGGCGTTGGGAGGGCACATGCATTCCCACGTTCTGGTTACATACTCGGAATCGTCCGGGGAGGAGGTGGAGTTGGAGGGTAAGACCACCGCCGGAGTATGTTATGGTCTACGTGAGAACCCGAGAAAAAGCTTCAAGGTTGTCGATCCCGAGTTCTCGTCTCCCATCGACTACTCTTTCTGCTATTCCGACGGGACTCCGAACAAGAACAATGATTTCATCACTAACAACAACAACAACTCGAGTTCAGCTATTGTTCAAGACAGGGAGAGCGAGACGGAGTCGACCAAGCCACCGACTTCGTTCCGGAGACGGTCGAAGAGGCGGAGGCGGTCGGACGTGGAGCCGCTTAGCTCCGTCTCTGACACCACCCCCGACGAGGACGTCGCCTACTGGCTTGTCATGCTCTCCCGCGACACCTGGGAAAAGCAACCAAATTGCCCGACACAAGTTCAAGATGAAGTCGAAAAAGAAGTTGAAGTTGAAGTTGAAGAAGTTGGAGTTGAAGTAGAGGAGGAAGACGAAGACGAATACAACAACAGATCGAGAAGAAGAGGAATAAGAAGCAGATTCCAGTGCGCGACGTGCAAGAAGGTGTTCAGATCATACCAAGCGCTTGGAGGCCACCGGGCGAGCCACAAGAAGGTGAAGAACCTCGGCGGGTCATGGTTGCCGGAGCAGATCCGACAAGTCACCGTCGAGAATCCGAAGAAGACCCACAAGTGTCCTTTCTGTCCAAGAGTGTTCAGTTCAGGTCAGGCTCTAGGTGGTCACAAAAGATCCCACCTCTCCGCTTCCGGTGCTTCTACTTCCAATGCTGTTGTCGAGGAGAGTTTCATAGATCTTAATCTCCCTGCTCCGATTGACGACGACGGTAGTTACGGTGTCGAGTTCTCTGCCGTTTCTAATCTCAAGTAGAAGTATAAGTTCGAGTTCGAGTTCAAGTTCAAGTTCAAGTTCCCAATCGGATGGAGCTGGAGGAGGAGTAAAAGTATTGTTGCTCGAGTTGTGTAATCTGATGGATGGATGGATAGCAGAGGTATGAGAAAGATTCGATTTTTTTAGCATCTGTATTGTCAAAAATTGATTTTGATTTGGTTTTCTATGTACCCACAATTAAAACACCCTCTCCTCCCCCTCCATTCTTTCTTTCATGTTCTTCCTATGCTGCTTCTGCTGACAGTATATTCCTGTTCTGTTAAGTCAACTCGGAATTGTTGATTCTGAGGAGTTTGGTTGGTTTCATTCCCATGACTCTTAATTCTGATGTTAAAACAATAAAAACCCAATTGGAATCCGGGATCATCAGCTTTTATTGAGTCAATACAAAAGAATCGGTCTTGAAGTATTATGTACTTATTTTTTCAATGTTGGTGTTGTTCTGATCCAAGAACACACACAACACAATACACAAAAAAACACAAAACAAAAAAATCAGTTGTGGAAGCTCAATGTTGGTTCAACTCCAGCTGGTGCACCCCAACTGTTTTCCCAACTTTAGAGTTGTTATTATAATAACACACCTGAAACAAATAAATCCAGCATTACCATTTTTATCATTATCACCCTCATAACAATAATTATAATTATAACAAACCTTTGCTTTGCTGCAAGTGTGCTGTCCCTTGTTGGGCTGCTGCTGTTGCACTGTTGCTTTCCTTCCCTAATGACATGGTTTTGGTTAGAGTCTGGTTGTGTACTTGAAGTGCAGCCTGTGTGAGATGTGGGCCGTGGGTGTGGTGGTCATTTAAAACTGGGATCATGTGTTTTGTTCTGTGGAACTTCCAAGTTGAGATGGAGAGAGGAAACGTGGTGTGGTGTGAGCTCTTCTTATCTCTTCCGACCCTTTGCATTCCTCACACTTCTTTTCTACTCATTGGTATCATCGAACCGAACCGAACCAAACCTAAACCAAACATATCTGTTGTTGGTATTATTATTATGTGCCTCTTCTGCTCTGCTGCTTTTTATCGACCATTCGGCATTTGTTCTCTTGTGGATTTTGTTGGGTGGTTTATTTCCTTCCGTTTCTCAATTTTTTTCTGGGATTCTGGGATTTGCTCTGCAGGAAAAGGTAGGTAGATGTGTGGATAAATCTCGAATCCTCCCTTTAAGTTAAGGACATTGTCAAATTTTCATTAATGTGGAAGCGTGGCATGGCATGCATTTATACCTTTTTTATTGTTTCTTTATGTTTGAAGAATTAATTACTTTTTACTTCTTTAAAATGTTTTTTTTATCTTTGAAGTTCTTGACGATGTAGAAAGAAAATTCGGATCCTATTTTGAAAAGCTTCTGTTCCTATCATGTAGAGAATTTACAAGGGATATTAGCAGCCTTTTTTCTTTAGTGAGTGCTTGCTTCTTTCTTGTTTCTTTCTTTTTATAATAATTCTTCTTTATACTGGTATTATATTTCTGAAGGCTTTCAAGAATTGAAGAATGAGCCTAACAAATGAGACTTTTATAAGTGTTGCCCTACATGGTCCAACTTTGACATCGAATTTAGACGTTTAGTTAAAAGATGTGTAGTAACTTATATAAAAAATTAAAATGTTTTGAATGTTTTTTTCTTGATGTTTTTCCAAAAGAAGAACTAAAAACTTACCAATAGCTACCACATAATTACCATCATATACATATTCTCCAATCTCCATGTGTTATGACCACATGTGGGGCCCTCCATGACCTAGTTAACCATGACTTCAAGCAAGGGAAAGAAGTCAACAAACCATAATTCCTTGATAATTTCATTCCAAATTCATTACCCATATAATAACATCCAAAATCCGAATATTTCCCAAACTAAAAAAGAAAAATACCCACAACACCCTAATCTTCCCAAAGTCAAAATCCATAAGGGAATAGCATGGAAGAGAAAATGGGGGGATAGATAGCACACATAGGATGGTTCCAAGGGTTGATTCCAGGTGTCCCACAAGCCTGTCCAAGACCAAACCAACCTATGTTACTTCTCCACCTCCCTCTCTCTCTTACTCTTACTCTTCACTTTCACAAATCACAACACTTGAAACTCCACTTTGGGATCGTTTACATGGTTTGGTCAACTACTAACGTGCTTCCTCCACCCATTTGTTCTTTATATGCGATAATATAGAAGTCACTTAAACTCATCTTGGCCGTCCGAATCTGGAGGTGTGGAGTTTATGATTGGAATTATGCGGACGAAGTCAAGTAAAAAAACGTCCTTTGATGTAGTCCGGGTGGCTAAGAGACTTGATGAATTGATTGTATCTTATTGTTTTTATGTGATTCTTATTCTCATTGATATATATTCCAACTAATGGACCCTACTCTTTTGAGAGGTAAAGAAGTAGGATGTATTTGTAGTTACGATAACGCAAAAAGATATTTGAAATATGCTAATTTATATTGCGAGAGTATTGCGAGAGTCGACTCTCGCAATACATATAACGAGACGACTGCGTTTAAGCAAAATCATGGTGAAATTGTATCTTTTTAAAAGTAATATCAGAGATGGGGATGATTTTATTTAAAATTTTGTGATAAATAACAAGTCGTGCCCTGAATTATGGTTTGAGTAACGATTGTCATTTAAACTAAGGAAACGTCCTACTACTTTCCCTATGAATAATTTTTTTATTTCTATTTGGTTCGCTCGTGAGAAGGAAAACATTCTAATAGCTAAATGACTACCCCTCCTAAACTTTGGCAAAACCGTAATTTTACCCATGTCTTTCTTATACCTTAACTCTCCTAGAAGCACCCTAATCGCTAATTACTAAAACCTAATTCTCATCTATGTTTAGCATCTCATGTGAGTGGAGGAGGAAGAAGACTTGGGCGTAAGAATCAAATAGGGTTCTCCGATTAAGTATTTCAGTAGGGATTCGTATCAATGGAGTTAGAGTTGGGGAAAATTACGGTAAGAGGGTAATTTAGTCATTTACAGCTTAAAAGTCATTGAAATATTTCTTAACTTGACCGAACTGAACAAAAAAATCTTGGAATATTCAACGTACAACATGGCCACGTGCGACATTTCATGGGTAAGAGGGGAAAATTAACAATTAAATCACATAGACATTGACGACCTTAACTCTCACTTTTCTAAATCATTTTTTTTCTTTTACATCAATTTTTTCTTTCCAAAACTTATTTTCTTATCTTTCCTAAACTATTCACTTCTTGATCATAACCTAACACAACACATTTCTCACCTGCCCATCATTTTAGGGTCGATTCTGGAAAAAATTCTAAACAAAATATGAAAAAAATTATGAAATCAAACAAAAATAGAAAACATATTTTTAAAAAAAAAGATTAAAACTATTTTTACAAAAGCGAAAACAAAAAAAACGAAAAATAAAACGCTTTCAAAAGCGTGCTGCAGCAACGACCCGGTCGTTGATGACCCGGTCATCTCAGGTCGGGGGTCGTGAGGGGCGCACCCCCCCGTTAGTGATGCTCTTTAGGTCATCACAAACCATGACCTGGACGACCTGGTCATGAGCAATCTCTTCAAAATCAGCTTTCTATCTTTTCCATATCAGCTTTTTCTTTCCACAACCTATTTCTTCTATTTTCTACATTATTCACCTCTTAACTACAACTCAACACAACACATCTCTCTCTTGTACATCATTTCGGGGGTGATTTTGAAAAAAAAAAATTCTGAAAAATAAAAAAAATAGAAAACGTATTTTCAAAAATAAAAATAAAAAATATTAAAACTAATTTTTAAAAAATGAAAACAAAAAAACGAAAAATAAAACGCATTAAAAAGCGTGCTGCAGCAACGACCCGATCGTTGATGACCGGGTCATCTCGAGTCGGGGGTCGTGGGGGCGCACGACCCATCGTTAGTGATGCTCTAATAGTTCACGAGGATAAATTGAAAAGAAAAAAGTCTTGAAATTACAGGGACATTTTTCTTTATACGAGCCCTTGTGGTTTACCCGATCACAAACAAGAAATGGAATCTGTAACCAAAAGGCGAAATTGAGGCTTGTTATTTAGATGGTTGTCAGTGCATAATTATAGGAGTACATACCACGATTTTCAAAACCGAACCGAACCGGACGGTTCGACCCGGTTGGACCAGGAACCGATGGTCCGGCGGTCGATTTAGCCAAAAATCTGAGCCTCTAGTCGAACCGTTCTAAACCGGATTGGGCTGGGTCAGACACAAAAATATTTCAAATTTTCTTAATTTTTTTAAAATCGGAAAATACGAGGATTTTAGATTCTTAATCCAAATATTGCTTTATCTGAGTCTTATTCAAGCAACTTTGTCGTGTTAAGTAAAGATAACAAATTTGTTGAGTTAAGTAAACTTAACAAATTTGCTGAATTAAGTAAATTGTGATTAATATCATGTATTATATTTAATGTTTGGTATGTATATATTAAATAGTTTTACAGAAATCGGTTCAAACCGGTCCGACCACCAGGCCGACCGTTAATATTTATTCGGTCTGGTCCAACTTCGGGTCTAAAAAGTGATGACGTCGTCAACAGTTGGACCGTGGTTCGACTACATTGAACCAAAACCAGAGTTTTATCAATTCGATAACCGGTTCGGTTATGAAAACCTTGGTACATACATATAACTAAGCACGAGTGGATCTATATTTTTTTTGGTGGGGTAGATTGTTTCCACGTTGGTCAATTTTTTTGAAAATCCACAACGTAAAGATGATAATTTAAATACATAAATAAATTAAAATTTTGATAATATTATTTCTATTTTAACATTTTTTCAAATCTTAATACATTAAAATTCATACATCTAAAAGAAATTTTTACAACCATAACTCAAACATCTAAAGAAATTTTTACAACCATAAAACACGACATATCATTTAGACAACTAATTAACTAAATAATTTAACGTAAAAACACAAATAAAAGTCATTACAAAATCATTCTTCTTGACTTCATGTCTTGAAAATATTTCATGATCGCTTCATCGTCAATAAAATCAAGTGTGATTTTGGAAAGAGGCGAGGAGCTGAGGATAAGATCGGATTTAGGGAGAGGAGAGGATTGGGTTTGCGAGTAATTAAGGATGACAACTGATTGATTCTGGTTCAGGTATTGGGAGAATTGGAACATGATTCATTTTTATTTGGGTATTTAGAACCAAAGTTGGGTATCCAAAACGGATCTGGTAGGATCACGGGTACCTAGAATCGGATCCGTTGGAATCGGATACGACACCAAACTTGTAAAAAACAATTTTTACAAGTAAAATTGTTATTTTCGTTTTTTACAACAATTTTTTAGTATTAATTTTTTTATTTTAATAATACATTGGTTTTAGATCTGATTCAAGTAGCTAGAACATGAATCGAATCGGAATCGGGTCAATTCTAAAATTGGGTAATAATATCCAACTCATATATGTTTTACCTCGGTTCAGTTTGACCGGTTCCGGATACCCATTGTTATCCTTGGGTGTGACTGGATTGACTGGAAATTTGGATTGAAAAAAAAATAGATGAAATCTGGGTGGGGGCAGGTGCCCCACCTGGCCCCAACGTCTGCCCTCATTCCTCAACGTGGATCCGCCGTTGTAACTAAGTTCCATTTATATACGTTTACTTTAAAAAAAAATTTAGACATTGTTTTATGTAACAAGCAAAAATATAACGAATTCACCGCTATTTATCGTTTTGGTTAACCTTACACGTCATGCCGTGATCATTTATGTCAATATTCACGTGCCATATTTTGGCTTTCACAATGGTCCATAGACTCCATACATACATCTACTAATCTGAACTTATTTTATAAAACATGTGTCTAGCCTTGTGCCACACGTAAACTTAGAATCGTCTTTCGTTGCTATAGTCATGAAAGACTTACCCCTGGTTAAGAAGAGCACGAGGAGATATTGAAATTTTAGGTTAGTTAGTAGCTACTATTAAAAGCAATGTGTCCTAATTATTTTTTGGAAAATGATAAACGATCGCTCTTGAGGACGCGTCTTGAAGACACAGCTGAGTTGACTCAGACTATGTCAGCAGAAAAAAATATTCTTTTTTATTTTATCCCTCTATTCTTTGGTTGCCCGTACAAATGTCCCGAACAATCACTCTATCCCTACATCCCTCATTAATGCGTCTCAAATCACTTCATTCCTCATTTCGACGCTCCTACACAGCATATGACTTTTCATCTTCATCTCAAGACGTGTCTTCCTTTTTCTTCCCTTCTCTTCTGTTGTTCATCATCTGTACTCCAATGGAAATCGTTAATGTGTCTTCCCAAGTGGAGCAGCCGGCAAACGTTCCTAAGGAGGAGATGTTTTTTTTCCTTCTTTCGAAGAAGCCAAAATATTTTACGTGGCCTATGCCGATTCTTTTGGTTTTGATGTTAAGATAATGCAATCTCATTACGATCGTGGTGTTGTTATACGGGTCACGCCGACTTGCTCCAAGGAGGGCACGACACCAACAAACCAAGGGCAAGGAAAATTGAAGCCTAAGTTATCTAGTAGAGTCTAATGCACTGCTCGGATAAGGGTCTCCGGAAACCCAACAAGGGGTTACCACATTAACTTTGTGGATTTTAAACATAACCACGTCATGCTTGACAAGGAGCAAATGTGTTTTCTCACACAAAAATGAATTGTCCCTGAGACTGCCAAATCACGCATATCGTGCAATGATTCTGCTGGGATATCGGCTGCTAAGACCATGCAATCTTTTGTTGTCGAGGCTGGAGGTCATGACAAATTGACTTTTAACGAAAGGAATTTAAGGTTTGTGTTCTTTCTGCCTAAAATAATTGAAGTTCAACATTTTGTCGGATGGTCTTATTGGTTTCTGTTTGTAGGAACGTTATAAACGAAGTCAGAAATTTGAAGATGGGACCTGGTGATGCACAAGCTCTTCAGAACTATTTCATTAGGATGCAGAAGTTTGATTCAATGTTTTTCTATGTAATGGATATGGATGACGAATGAAGACTACGGAACGTGTTTTGGGCTGACTGTCGTTCTAGAGCTGCCTATTCATACTTTGGAGACGCAATATGTTTCGACACTACCTACATTACCAACAAATACTACATGTCATTTGCTCCATTTGTAGGAGTTAATCACCATTTCGAGTCGGTTTTGCTCGGTTGCGCTTTGCTGTCTTCTGAGACCACTGAAAATTACATTTGGTTGTTCCAAACATGGTTGTCGTGCATGAACGGTAAAGTGTGGCTATGTGCAGTTAAATGTCTGTGTTTGTTTAGTTTAAGGTGTGCTTCTGTTCAGATTAAGTACTATGGTTGTCTAGATTACATTGTGGGTCTGTTACGAATACGTTGTAGGTATGTCCAGATTACGATGTGGTCTTTCGAGTTAAGAGTGTGGTATGTCCAGATTATGGTGTGTTGTTGTACAGATTAGGTTTCCTCCATTATGTCCACATTAACTTCGTGTTTGTCCACATTAAGTTGTTTGTCTGTTCGGAATAAGTTGTCTGTCTGTTCAGAATAAGTTATGGGACTGTTCGGAATAAGTTTAAAGTTTTCGGACAGACCACACTCCTTTTAAATTGCCCCCATTCTGCAGATATAACTCAAAAGACCACACCGTAATCTGGACATAGCTACAACGTATTCGGAACAGACCCACAACGTAATCTAGACAGCCACAGTACTTAAGAGTGTGGTATGTCCAGATTACGGTGTGTTGTTGTCCAGATTAGGTTGCCCCCATCATGTCCACATTAACTTCGTGTTTTTCCACATTAAGTTGTCGGTTTATTCGGAATAAGTTGTTCGTCTGTTCAGAATAAGCTATGGGTCTGTTCGGAATAAGTTTAAAGTTTTCAAAATACGATTTTGTACCTTTCAATATATGACTCACTCCTTTTAAATTGCCCACATTCTGCTGATATAACTCCCCCAGCCATCATAACAGATCAATGTGGCGTCATTACTACTGCTGTAAGGAATGTCTTCCCAGATGCAAGACACAAATTCTGTATATGACACATAATGAACAAAACTCCCGTGAAGTTACTGACGTAGTATCGGAAGCACATGTTATTTGATCTGAAATTGATTGTATATGATTCCAAAACCGCAACAGAATTTGATCGTAATTGGCAGGGTTTCCTTCTTGTTTTTGACCTGCAGAACCATAGCTGGCTCAAATCGATTTATGCAATCCGAGAGTCTTGGATACTACATTTGTTGGTGAAAGATTTTTCGCAGGAATGACATCTACTTAGAGAAGCGAGAGCATGAACGCTTTTTTGGACAAGTATCTAACTTCGAAGACCACCCTTAAGCAGTTTGTTCAACAATACGAACTTACGTTCCGCCATAAGTACGAGAATGAAGCTCAATCAGATTTTGATTGTCTTCATAAGAGACCCCAATTGGTTTCAATGTATCTCTTCGAGAGACAGATGAGCGAGTTGTATATGGTAGGGGTCTTCAAGAAAATGCAATTAGAAGTTGGGAAGATGATATACTACGATAAAAAGGAGGAGTTCAATACGAATGACACATTTCATTACAAGGTATCTGAACGTGTTTTGGATGGTGAGTAGCTATTGTCGAAACGTTTCCTAGTACAAAACATATCTATGAACTTCACATGTGATTGTAGAATGTTTCAGCATGTTGGTCTTCTATGCTGCCACATTTTTGTTGTATTTGGACGCTTAAATCCTAATGCATTGCTCCCAGACTCTTACATCGTTAATCGATGGCGGAAGGATATTCGAAGGAGCTATCGAGATAAGATGTACCCAGACGATGACGTAATGGAGAAGGATGCGCTTTGTCGTCACGACGACATCATGGGTCGTGCCGTTTGGATCGCATAGGAAGCCTTCATTTCCCACAAAAGGTATCTTCAGGTGGTGAAGTGTATTGAATTGCTTAAGGCACGTATGCACACTACTCAGTTCTTGGTTCGACTTGATGAACCTGAGTCTGCGGGTACATCGGTTCTTAATGCAGATAAAGTCAGACGTATAGGAAGACCGCCGACTAGACGTCAAGTGTGTTTAGCTGAAAAGATAATTAGAAAAACCCATAAAAACACACACAACAAGAGAAGAGAAAGTTCAAGATGAAGGTTACATTGTCGCTGCACGAAATCGCACCGAAATCCGGGGATCCTGATTTCTCTGATTGGGACATGAATTTGTATTACGAGGAACTTCCTCCTTAATTTAATATTTCTTGTTATTTTTGTTGGTTTTTTGGCCTTAATCTATGTTTTGATAATTTAATCAACTCAATCTTAATTATAATCATGTAGAGTAGCACGCATATTGCATTGCATATATATTGCTTTGTGCTAACCTCTACATGTGATCAAGGCTCAAGGAAGAAAGAAAAATCAAGTCAAGACATGTAATCAAGCTTTTTTGAAGACACGTATTTTGTATTTTCTTTGAGTCTTAGGAACTTTGTGTAATTGAGCATACTTGAGCTAAAATCAACTCAAACACACATTAGGTTCCTTATAGAAGTCACACACGAAATTTCACATAATTTGGACTTCAATAGATCACCCAAACTTAGACTGGAAAACACCAAACAATTAACCTGAACTGTCTGCCCACATTCAGTTGAACGAAACAGACCGGCCGGTCGACCGGATGATCAATTATCATGTTTGTATTTCATTGCCCAAATTCGGTCGACCGTTAAGACCTTTTCGGTCGACCGGATGTCAACTTTTTTCTGACCGTTTGTTTTGTCGTATTGTAACCCAACGGTCGTATTCGTATTATTTCCGGATACCCCAAAAATAACCCAACTAGCGGTCGACCGAAACTTACCTACCGGTCGACCGATGTAACATAATTTGGTCACCCAGAAGAGCTTGGACTTTTTCGGTCAAACCATCTTCTTACTCTGTTCGACCTATCCCTTTTGACCATACCAAAATCCCTAGAACGGTCGACCTATCCCCTGAGCCCGTTCAACCGTTAACTTAAGTGAACTTAAGTCAAAGTCGAATCTTGACCAAACGGTCGACCCATTTCGGTTGATCGATTTTATACAGAATTCAGTCCTGCGAGTTTCTGTTTTGTGTATCTTACACTAACACTCACCCAATCAGCCCCAACGACTATATTCTCTCTAATGCCTATATAAAGAGTTGTAAAACACATTTTAACACAACTCTCCCACTACTATTTGTCTAATACATTAGAGAGAAGATCCAAACACTCCAAGTCTCAAACCTTCCACACTTTAGTCATAAATCCAATCCTACTCAAGTTTGCTCAAGTTTAGAGAGTGTTGTTCCACTCATTTGTTGTGCAAAGGAAGCAATGGTCTTGGTGAAAGCCCAAGACAAAGAGTATAGACTTCGGTGAGAGCCCGAAGTATCCCTCTCGGATTGTGAGAGGAGGAGTCAAGCTCGGCGAGGGTTGTTCGCGAGCTTGAAGATTGTAAAGGCGTTCTCTCCCGGCCCGGAATGGGGAGTGGATAGTGAAGACGCGAGCGGAGCTTGCAAGAGAGGACGTAGGCGGGTGTCCGAACCTCTGTAAAAAACCCCGAGTCTATTGTGGTTTGCATTATTCCTTCCTTACTTGCTTGTTTGTTTAAATTCCGCTGCACATCTCTTTGATCATTAAACAAATAGGTAATTAGGGATAAAAGTGATTAGAATTGTAGACCCATACGATCCAACAATTTTCAGTTCTTGTAAAACCAAGAAACTTCTAATTATTGATATGTTCGGATCTGTAAATGGTTGTTATACACGGTCGTTTATCATTTTCCATCTGTAAAGTTGTGGTGGATCTGTTCAGTTTAAGGTGTGGATTTATTCGGATTAAGTTGTGTGATTGTTTGGTTTAAGTTGTGTGACTGTTCGGTTTAAGGTTTGGATCCGTTCGGTTTAAGGTGTGTGACTCTTCAATTTAAGCTATGGATATGTTCGGATTAAGTTGTGTGACTGTTCGGTTTAAGGTGTGGTTCTGTTCGGTTTAAGTTGTGTGACTATTTGGTTTAAGGTGTGGATCTGTTCAGTTTAAGGTGTGGATCTGTTCAGATTAAGTTGTGTGATTGTTCGGTTTAAGGTTTGGATCCGTTCGGTTTAAGGTGTGTGACTCTTCAGTTTAAGGTGTGACTCTGTTTGGTTTAAGTTGTGTGACTGTTTGGTTTAATGTGTGGATCTGTTCGGTTTAAGTTGTGTGACTGTTCGGATTAAGGTGTATCTGTCCAGATTAGTTTGGTTGTCTGTCCAAATTAAGTTGTGCGACTCTTCGGTTTAAGGTGTGGATCTGTTCGGTTATAAGTTGTGTGACTGTTCGGTTTTAGGTGTGTTGCTTTTCAGCTCAACCAACAAACATATCGTTGAAAACGAAAGGAAAGAGTTTGTAATCTGTACATTTAAAAAACACAACACTAAAAAAATAATGAAAAAAAAGAGTTTGAAATTTGTACATGTAAAAAACTCAACAGTGGATGTTCTTGGGGTCATTTTCCTTCGTCGGGTCAAGTTTTAGCATTAGACACCTTATCCAGTATAAAACATGGACTCCACAATCGTTGCTCCCTGATTATTGTCGTTGGCTATTTTCCCCACACAACCGTTGACGTTCCCCTGCCTCATAATGAAGTTCCCTGCCTTTCTCCTCTCCTGCAGTTCTAAGTTGGCTTTCTCGAGGCCCCGAACCAGGGCTCCGTGAACTGCACGTGCCCATGCGTATCTATTTATGCGTCTGATGTCCCTCAAATGGTTCATGAACCATTGCTTCGATCGAAGTGTTCCATCGAAGAACATAAAATGGTTGAAGATGAAAGAAATCAGGAGACGAACGTACTCCTCCATCTCGCCCATGACACTAGTGGAAGTCATATGACCTAACAGTTGTGTGTTGTAAAGGTTCACCCATTTTCGCCTCTGTACACCCAATGGTTCTATCACAACGGTCTTCTCATGCATACTTAAGCCCAAAATTATGGCAACGTCTTCAGGTGTAGGGGGAACTACCCCTGATCCTATTCTTAGACCCACCTCCTTCGCATCGTAGTATTCGACGAACCAACCGACTATTTCGTTGTCCGTAGTAATGTTAGGAAGGTCTAGGAAGTGTCCGAAAGGGATACTCCGGAAAACCTCCTTCTCAACGTTCTTCATCCTGTCAAACTGCTTTCGGGTGACCGTCCAGGAGCACCTGGATTCCCAGATGTAGTAGGTGGTTCCCTAAAACAAATGAATGAAGAAACGAAAGTTCGTCAAAAAAAGAACAACGAAGGGAAAAAACAAAATAGACCCACCGATTCTGGCACAGGTTCGCTAGCGACGACAGGAGTCGAAGAATCCATTATCGTTGAAAGGGGAAGAGACCGAGAGAAACTATCTTTTGTCTTCCTCCGTTCACAGGTACTCCAACGAGAAAGAAAACGACTCTTCATTTCGATCTGGATATTTGTTATCTTCCTCGGTATCCGAACCGTTGTAGGTAGGGTGTCTGGCGCTGTCTTATTTGAGGTTTGGAAAGCAACCGTCGTACTTGGAAAACCTTCGATTATTTTTTAAAACCAATTAAAGGCGCGTTTGGAAAGGGTGACATGTCAATCTAACTAGACGCTGACTCACCAACTTTTGGGTGCCACGTAGGACGTGTCAAGGACGCCCACGTCCGTTTATAACGATCCTTATTTTTTTAAGAGTTAATAGTTTTAGTCCAAATATCAAGATCTCTCCGGGAATTGGTTGTGGACCGGAGGAAATATGTTTTTCCTGTTCCATAAAAGATTATAAATATATGACCATATGCATGCAACTTCATTCTACGTTACTCGTTATATATGAAGGTATTATCAATCTCAAAAGACACATGTGTATGAATGGAGGTACCCTTGGAATTTAGAATGCTTGACACTTATTTGACATTTCATATCATTCTAAAATTTCAAAAATTAATGAAGAATAATGACCATTGATCTTGTTCCATAGCTTAAGGTAAGTATGTACACTGAAATCAAAAAATGAATGCACCACATTTATCACAAATGTGAAGCCTCTTGATTTTATACCTCAAAAACATCAAAATGACGACTTTCGGCGTGCACGTTGAACATATACTATAAAACAAGATCAACTTTTCATTTGTTTTTTAATATTCAAATTTTAAATGATTAAGAATTTCAAATGTGTCAACCATCTTTAATGGTATTGGTTATCTTGCACAATTATAATTTTGGTTGGTAAAAGCTAGGAAATATTTCATCAGATGTGCATGGTAGGTGGTGTGCTTCCAGTGACTTCCCCTAGGAAATTGAGACCATCAAGGATCCAACAAAGAAAAGGGTCAGCAATTTGTTGTTATACTTGCAGCACCATTGCAAACCCTTTTGAAGGAAATAAGTCGTTCTCTAAGTGATCCTTTTATACTCTCTTTTAATTTCTTTTTCTTATTCCTTGCTTGGTAAAGCTTCCTTGCATGAGCTGATAAAATGAAGCCCCGATCATCGAAAAGATGATGCACCACATGAAACATGAAAGAAATAGTTGGCATTTCGTTTGGAGTTGGGACCATAGCTAGAACAGAGACATCCATAAATAGTGGAACGTGGTGTTTTTTATTGCTTAGACTGTACGTGATTGTCGGTTTATTTTGTTTGGATTAGTAGTTAAGCTCACTTTACTTTATTATCATCTAAGAGGTTTATTTTCATTGGTGGACCCAAAAAATTTGATCAGTGGGGTAAGGGAACGAGATCAATCCAAAAATACACAGCAGAACGAAATATCAAATTCGATGGAAGAAAGAAAACAAAATAATACAAATCATCAACACCAAACTGAAAGGAATGTGTTCTAAAAAATTTACTTGTATATGTCAATTATTATGAATTGAATGTGCAAACATTTTGTTCCTTGATTATGGTATTCGTCTTTTAGAAGTGTTAAGGAAGATGCGCATGGTTCTTAACCGTAGAGCTCTAAAAGATAATGGTTTACATAAATCAAAAGTTATTCACAATAATGGTAGTTAACATGAAACATTAATTACCGAGATAAAATTGTCGTGTTGGTCATCGATTGTTGTAGCTCTACAAATAATTGACGACACGAGTTTATAAAAGAGGAAAAATTATTTTTATATATTAAATAGACCTAACAAGTAAAATATTATAGAATTGTGTTTCGTGTCATTAATGTTTTTACTGTGTCTTGGATCCTAAGATATGAGACTTATATCTTTTCACTCAAGAAGTG
The DNA here is from genome assembly GCA_963682175.1 of Triglochin maritima. Classification (NCBI taxonomy): domain Eukaryota; kingdom Viridiplantae; phylum Streptophyta; class Magnoliopsida; order Alismatales; family Juncaginaceae; genus Triglochin; species Triglochin maritima. The sequence continues at coordinate 7,735,821 of OY821775.1, forward strand.
TTTAATTTGATTATTGTCAAAAGCTACCAATGAGTGTAGTGATAACAACAATAGTTGGTTGAACATGACTTGTGCTGGAAAAGATAGCTAGTCAAACGATTGTCATTGCCCCTCTTAATTGAGTGATGATATTAGTGTGCCCCTTTATAAAGCAAAATTATAATGTGCACAATGTGACTTGAGTTAAGTCACATAGTTATAATTAGCTTAGAGAGATCAAGAAATGAATATAATACAAAAGGGACACATTTCTACTTTGTATATATTCTTAATATCATGAGGCAAGGGACAGACACAAGTGGTGCACTTACATCACTAAATGGATCGTGTTTTGGTTCGGGTTGAACAAAGACATTTATGCTAATTGGGTGACTATAATGTGTAACTAGATACCGCTTATAGTATGAGATATTAAGTGTTTAATATCACTGCCAATTAGGCTTAGATCCTCCCATAGGTCACACCACAAAACTGGGAAACAAGAGGTTTGATTTTAAGTTCATATGATGTGTCGCGTTTCTTGTGAAAATGGGAGACATGTGGTGAATTAATTAAAATCAATATGTTATGAGAATTAACATAATTAGAATCATAATAAATTCACATGAGGTATATATTATGGGGTGTAATAATTTCATATTACATATGTGATGTGAATTCTATTTATACCGCAAGTGCACGGTGTCAATGAAGACGTGGCAAATACGGGTCGAACACAAGGAGGGAGAGATATTGTTATTTTTGGATTTTCGATTAGAGAGAGAGAGAACAATAATAAGGTTGGTTTTGAGATTTTTGGGTTTTAATTATCTAAAGCAAGAAACATGAACAAATAAAACTAAAACAAGAACAAAGATGGTGAATTCCGTTGGGTGGAGGTTTAGATTTAAGATTTAGATTAGAGAATTCTGAAACTTATAATAAATCACATTAGTTATAAAGCATTACATGATAAATGATTTAACATAAACTCAAGTAATCAAAACATACTAATACGAAATTAAAATAATAACTTTATTCTCTTCTCATCACCCTAAATCCGTCACCCCCACCCTTTGGAAAGAGTTAGAAACTCATAGAGGGAGGAAGAAGGGGTCCTAGAGGCATTACAAAAGAAAACTAAAAACACAAAATAAAAGAAACAGAATTTTATTGCTAAATTATGGAACAAAAGGAAGAACTCCTCACAACATCGTTCTCGGGGCTATTTATAGCCGATACAAGGGACCTAAGCATGAAATAAGAAAGTACACGCGTCAACACGCAACCGGTAAATTTTTTAGAGCATTGATCTAATTTGGTGCGGCGGATTCGCCGCAATTTGCTCTTGAGGTGCGGCGGATTCGCCGCAATTTGCTCTTGAGGTGCGGCGGAATCGCCACCTTTTTGGCTCCGAATCGACCCGGATTTTTCCTGTGTGTTTATGGTATGATTTCAATGTCATTTGCGCGTCTGGATTGATTCTTGCATATCTTTGGAGATCCGAATTGATTTCTTCATATATTTGGAGATCCACATTGATTTTTCTTTATATTTTCTCCATAATAATAAAAGCTACTCGTGATTTGCAATTAGGTCCTTGACTTTTTGCAATTAAGTCCCCGGCTACTTTTGTGCTTAAGTCCTTTTTCTTTTCGTAATTAGGTATTGAATGCTTTTATGCTTGGATACATTTCCATTTGAAACCCGATAAACTTGAACTTGGTCTTTATGATAGAAACGAGTCTTTTGTACGCGTTTATGCTCGGGATGTGAGTAATTTGCATTCAGGTCCCTGTATTCTGTAAATAAGACTAAACACATACCTTAGTAGCATTTATTGATATAAAAGTAATCTAAATGAAAGACATATGATGCAATGTATGCAATGCATCAAATACCCCCACACCTAGATTTTGCTAGTCCCTAGCAAAACAGAACATAAGAAAAATAAAAACAGGGAAATCCTAACTCACTTTCGTAGGAATCACAGTTGCACTTAGCATGTGCAACAAGCCGTTAAACCTCATTGTTGCCAAGGGGGAGGAGTGTTGTCTCCTGAGGGTTTTCAGCGGATATACCCACAAAATCCTGAATCAACATTTCATTAATAGTTCTCAATATCCCTACCTCAACCTTATACATCTCACTGAGAATTCTTGCATGCTCATTATATAAATCTAACTCATTAGAAATATGACTTGGTCTTTGTTCCTCCAACATTCACACCACTAACCCTTCTACACATGTTTATCACTTGAATTATTTTGCACGCCTCCTTTGGTGGTGAAGTATCATTCGGATCAACCATGACATGGATCATTCTTTTAGCTTTGGGCCTTGAGTATTATTTTTTTTTCTTTTCTTTTCTTCCGTGATTCAACACATTTGCTTTTTGACACTTTTACCCTTTTGCATTCGTGTAGCGAGTTTGGTCGATAATCCCAAGCTGGTAGACTCAAGTTATCGGGTTTCAAGATACCCCTACGGACCAGTGACTCAAAGGCTTGGGCTTTTGTAATCATTTTGCAAAATGTGTTTTCTTCACTTTATTCCTTTATTTTTATTTTTATTTTCCTCAAGGCTTAATTGCTATTAGAAGTCCACACTTCCCGGTATATTTTCCTCAACCTCTGCTTTTTATCAACCACTTCAAAGATTTGATTCATTCAATTTAAGTGCATACATGTCTTAAAGGGCAATATGTTATTTCTTTGGAACTTAGATTTATGTCACAATTTCTACAAGCAGAACTATATAATAAGGAACAAAAACTCAATGCAATTTGTACACGGGTTTTAGCAGTTCAATCTTAAGCTATGTCATGAAACATTAATTTTTTTTAAATAAAAGACAGAATATATAGATAAATATATACATAAACACCCCCCCCCCCCCCAACACCTAAATCATGCATTGTCCTCAATGTATGCAAATATAAAGCAAATGCACTTATTACCTTGGTGAATTGCGGTGGAAGGATGGAATTTGCTCAAAGTTAACCATAGTCAGAACTGGATTGAATGACACCATATTGGTACATGTATCCAGTTGAATTGTTCCCCATGTTGCAATGAGCGTCCTGAGTTACAGGTTCCACACCCCTCACATAAATTGGTTCTCTTATTTGCTCGAGTGACGGTGGGTGTGTAGATGAATTCCTTCCCTTTTTCTTACTTCCTTTTTGATTTTGTGACGATTCAGAAATATTATAGATACGCGATTTCATCACAACATCACTTTGATTGCATGTTATTTCTGGCTCATTATCAATATGAAAGATATTAAATTCAGCTTTTAAGTTCCCAAAAGATAATTGCATGAGCCCATTTCGACAGTTTATCAATGCTTCGGAAGTGGCCAAAAAAGGTCTGCCTAGAATTACAGGGATTTGTCGATTAGGATTTACAACATGTTCAGTATCAAGTACGACAAAATCCACTGGATAAATGAAGTCACCAACCTTAATCAAAACGTCATCTACTATACCTCTCGGTTTCTTAACAGAACAATCAGCGAATTGGAGGGTTGTCTTAGAGGGTTTCAGTGGACCAAGGTTGAGTTGCTCGTAAACAGAAAATGGGAGTAAGTTAACGCTTGCACCTAGGTCTAGAAGGGCTTTATTGATAAAAGTATCTCCTATTGAACATGAAATTGTGGGACACCCAGGGTCCTTATATTTTATAGGAGATGTGTTGGAAAGAATAGAGCATATGTTTGCAGTTAAGAATGCCTTCTTTGGTACATTCGTTTTTCTCTTTTTAGTGCACAAATCTTTCAAGAATTTAACATAAGCAGGTATTTGTTGAATCATATCTAAGAGTGGAATATTCACCTTAACTTGCTTAAATACTTCTAAGATTTTCTCCATTTGTGCACTTGAGCTCTTCTTGAGTCTATTGGGAAATGGGGCTTTAGGAACATAGACTCGCTCAGGTTCAGGTTGAGCTATGGGTTCAGGTTGTGTAGGTGGGTTGGGCTTTTTAATTTGGACGTCAGGTTCAATGGTCAGGTCATATGTGGTTGCTTGATGGCTAGATTGATTAGACATTCTAGGGTTTACCACATTGTTATCAACTTGTCGTCCGGACCGTAATGACACTACTGCATTGATTTGTTGGAACAGTCCTTCCTCGTTAATCATTTGAACCGGTCTGGGGTTGTTATTTCCTGAGGGTGGTTGATAAGATTGATATTGATTATTAGTTCTTGGGTTCACCTCAGGTTGACTTGGAAATTGACCCTTTTCTCTTTCACCTACTATTTGCGCTAATTGGCTGACTTGTGTCTCTAGCCTTTGGAATGATTGGTTGGTTGTTTGTATAAAAGTTTTCATTAAATTTTCCAAGTTTGTCAACCTAACTTCATGATTTCCATTGTTATTACCCCCAGATGATGTATTATTTTGGTTATATGGGTTTGGTTGTTGTCTAGGAGGTTGACCTTGTTGGTTCCACGAAAAATTGGGATGATTACGCCAACCCGGGTTGTAGGTTGATGCATAAGGATCATTTCTAGAATGGTTAAACGTGACATTAACATGTTCCAAGTCTACACAGTCCTCCATTAAATGACCAGTCTGACCACATCTAGAGCAAGGGGTAGGGGATGCTTGTCGGGTTTGGTTTTGCAGCTCTAAACTTTCCATTCTGCGCATAAGGGTGGCTAGTTTTGCCTCAGCCGCTATGTTGGCATCTATAGCTAAGACACCTGGTCGGGGTTGACTTGCTATTCTAGATCCAATACTCGGGTTGATGGGTGTTCTAGCATTGTCCCATTGCATACTGTTTTCAGCTAAATCCTCAAGAAAAGTCCAGGCATCATTTTCGTTTTTCGACATGAAATTCCCTTGGCTTACAGATTCTAGCATAACTCTAGATGTGGGTGTCAATCTCTCATAAATAATTTGGCATAATTGCCATTTTGGAATTCCGTGATGAGGGCATTGGGTCAAGACACTTTTAAATCTTTCAAGATAGGAATAGAACGGCTCGCTCTCAGACTGAACGAATGCAACAATTTCATTCCTAATCTTCATAGTCTTATGGTTGGGGAAATATTTTTTTAGAAACACTTGAACAAACTCAGCCCAACTCCTAATAGATCTTTCGGCTAGACTATATAGCCATTTCTTAGCGTCGTCCTTCAGTGCTAGAGGCACGAATTTCAGACGCACTGCCTCCTCAGGGATATGCTGGTATTGCATAAGAGAGCAGATTTCCTCAAATTCTCTAAGGAAGAGATATGGATCTTCCCTAGAGGTGAACTTAGGCAGCATACTCATGTATTGTGCCTTAAGTTCGAAATCGCGACCCGGTATGGTGGGCATGACGATGCACGATGGCTGAGCAGCCATCGTTGGGTAGCACCGATCCCTCAGAGTCATAGGCGGGTTCACAACATTCTCACCCATTGGATCCGGGTGAGGTGGTGCAACAGGTGGATTGGGGTTAACTTCCAGACTGTAATCTAGATGAACTCGTGAGAGTCGATTACTCAAGTCCCGAATCCAAATCTGAGTGCACCGGGTTGAATCAATTTTTGAATTCAAATTCGAAATTTAAATTCCAAATTTAATTTCAAGAATTAATTACAATTTTTTTTTAATTTTCGTTTTTTTTTGTTTTTTTTTCAAAAGGGAAACAAACAATAGAATGGGGCAAGATGAGAAAGGAATCCTAATCTAGAGAATTTAGGTGAGAAGAGAAAGAAAACTCAGATGAGAAAGGAAACTTAACTCTAAAGATAGAAAAGAGGGTTGGTCAGAAATTTCCTAAGAAAGCACGGTTTAAACAATCCTAGACCTAGTGTCACTTAAATCTAGACGACTCCTAACTGGTTGAGTCGAATTGATTCGCTTGATTCACCTCCCTCACTAATCAAACCAAATTGGCCAGGTAGTGTATAGCTAGTGGGGGCGCTTCCGACAGAGTCGGTGCCAATTAGACAACCACTTCGCTTGGAAGACTTTCGTCAACACAAAAACACTTCCTAGACACCAAATTGAATTCGATCGGCTTCAGGTCATAGCAAGTCAAACCAATTCTTCTCCTTAATTGAGTCCGAGTCCTTAGGGGCCAATGTCTAATTGATTTTAAATTTAGGCTTAGGTGACACTTTAGGATTGTGGTTTGTAGGCCACGGGAGGGTGATGAAATCACCACCGTATCTTTGCCTACGGAGTTGCCCTTAAAGTAGTTTAACTTAGATCTAGCAAAGATAGTCAAACAATGGTCTTTTTAATGGGGGCAATTTCAAGGTTGTATGCAGACTAAAGTATATGCTTAAATGCAATCGTTAAAACCGCGATACGTACCTTGCCTCCAGCACTCTTCAACAATAAAAAATAATTTGCAAGAATTTAGCAAGAATAATGCAAGCAAAACATTATATGATGCATGCACTAAGGTCTTTCTAATTTTGCCAATTTTAGGTCCGAGTTGAATTATTGCCAATTATGGAATTGTAAACCCTAACACATGCAATTCTACGAAAGGAAACTTTTCAACAATTCAGATTTTACGAGAAAGGCAAGAAAAGTTACCTCCGCAATGCTCAGTCGGGTTCGCCGCCCGCTCTCGGAGATTCCAGTAGCTTAATGCGACTACCCAGAGATGCCGACGATGCCCCAGAAATTTGAAGACCAGAACCCACACTGGTGCGGCGATTCCGCCGCAAGCCACCTTGTAGATGCGGCGATTCCGCCGCCCAAGTGTCTCAGAACGCTCCCGGATTTCGCCGCGCGCTCTGTTGTCTCCTGCTACACAAATTCAAATACTTAGATCGCGCACAAGGTAGACAGGATAAAATCGAAAACACAAAAACACAAAATCTGCGTCGCCTCCCCGGCAACGGCGCCAAAAACTTGATGTGAATTTTATTTATACCGCAAGTGCACGGTGTCAATGAAGACGTGGCAAATACGGGTCGAACACAAGGAGGGAGAGATATTGTTATTTTTGGATTTTCGATTAGAGAGAGAGAGAACAATAATAAGGTTGGTTTTGAGATTTTTGGGTTTTAATTATCTAAAGCAAGAAACATGAACAAATAAAACTAAAACAAGAACAAAGATGGTGAATTCCGTTGGGTGGAGGTTTAGATTTAAGATTTAGATTAGAGAATTCTGAAACTTATAATAAATCACATTAGTTATAAAGCATTACATGATAAATGATTTAACATAAACTCAAGTAATCAAAACATACTAATACGAAATTAAAATAATAACTTTATTCTCTTCTCATCACCCTAAATCCGTCACCCCCACCCTTTGGAAAGAGTTAGAAACTCATAGAGGGAGGAAGAAGGGGTCCTAGAGGCATTACAAAAGAAAACTAAAAACACAAAATAAAAGAAACAGAATTTTATTGCTAAATTATGGAACAAAAGGAAGAACTCCTCACAACATCGTTCTCGGGGCTATTTATAGCCGATACAAGGGACCTAAGCATGAAATAAGAAAGTACACGCGTCAACACGCAACCGGTAAAAATTTTAGAGCATTGATCTAATTTGGTGCGGCGGTTTCGCCGCAATTTGCTCTTGAGGTGCGGCGGAATCGCCACCTTTTTGGCTCCGAATCGACCCGGATTTTTCCTGTGTGTTTATGGTATGATTTCAATGTCATTTGCGCGTCTGGATTGATTCTTGCATATCTTTGGAGATCCGAATTAATTTCTTCATATATTTGGAGATCCACATTGATTTTTCTTTATATTTTCTCCATAATAATAAAAGCTACTCGTGATTTGCAATTAGGTCCTTGACTTTTTGCAATTAAGTCCCCGGCTACTTTTGTGCTTAAGTCCTTGTTCTTTTCGTAATTAGGTATTGAATGCTTTTATGCTTGGATACATTTCCATTTGAAACCCGATAAACTTGAACTTGGTCTTTATGATAGAAACGAGTCTTTTGTACGCGTTTATGCTCGGGATGTGGGTAATTTGCATTCAGGTCCCTGTATTCTGTAAATAAGACTAAACACATACCTTAGTAGCATTTATTGATATAAAAGTAATCTAAATGAAAGACATATGATGCAATGTATGCAATGCATCAATATGATAATATATATAGGATGTGAATTGCTAAAAACCCTAAAAGATCAAATTTTGTTTGAAATAAATCCAAAATTTGATAAAGGTAAAATCGGGGTCAAACACGGTGAACCGTTCATGGTTCGGTCGACCGGGGCATCTTCGGATCGGTTAACCGAATAGGGAACGGGTAAGCGCAATTGGTTGACCGAGATTGCCCAAAGTGCCTGGACAATCGGGTTCGGTTAACAAATTGGAAACGGTCAACCGAGAAGTAGTATTTTCGGTAGACCGAAGGTGACCCGGTCATCCGATGACTATGTTCCAGGAGCGATTTTGGTGGGTCAAAGGTAAACCGATTACAAGACGTGGTTCGTCCGAATTATTCTTGGGAATTTTTCTCATAAAGATTCGGTCGACCGTCTAGCTCTCGGTGCACCGAACACGTGTTATAACTGAATGGTTCGGTTGACCGAATAATACTCGGTCTACCGAACAAGAACGATTCTACCTGAATTATTAAGAGATTAATTAAATCATGGGTGGAATAATTCCAGATTTAATTAAAACGTTTTTTTGTTGGTGATTAAGTGAAATTTAGAGATTAATTTTAGGATAGAAAAACAAGGGATCATGACTAAATAATAGCTCTTGATAAGGATATTTTGGGAGTCTATAAAAGGGCACATATTCCTACTTGTTTTAAGACTAATGCAAGATCTTTCTCTCATTAATCTCTCTCTAATCACCACGAAATTTCTCTTAGTAAAATTAAGTTTGGAGATTAGAATCTCAGGAGACTTAAAGAGGGGTTATTAGCTTGATTCTAAACCTTGTTAGAGATTGATTGACTAGCTCCTTTCTTTCAAACCTTGTTTAGAGTTTGGTGAACACTCGGAGGCAATTCCGTGGACGATTCAGTGGGCAACGCGACTCCAGATCATCAAAAAGGTTTTAGAGAACCTTTAGGTATGATTCTATCCTTTTGGATTATTTTAATAAATGTAGGTTGCATGTTATTAGAATAAAACACAAATAGATGTACATAAAATTGCTGAAAATATGAAAATCGATCTTGTATGTTATATTAAAATTTTAAAATATATACATACACATGGACACGAAATCCTACACAAACAACGCAAAACACGCAAGACACAAGATTTTAACGTGGAAATCCAATGCGGGAAAAACCACGGACGACACAATCCCAAACCTCTATAGAGAAACGAATTACAAGAAAGACTTACAGAACACACGAACCAACTGACAAGAATCCCGGTTGAAATTGCTCATACCAAATCCACAAGGATGCTCACTCACACTCTCTCTTTCTCTCAAGAATGCAAAATAGATAACAATAATGATGTCTTAACAAAGGGGGACAAAATTACCTTCATATACTAGGCCAAAACAAATATTAGTTGCACCAAATAACAGAGTAAAGATGATGCAGATCGTGGGCAAAACCGTTCTGAACGGTCGACCGATTGGGTGAAACGGTAGACCAAACTTAAACTTGTAACTGACGATGGGCTCCATCAGTCGACTGTCGTGCGCCTTTTGTCGACCAAAAATCTCCAGGCAATGTTCCAAACATTAGTTGGTCGGCCGGTTGAGAACTATCTCTTCTTTCATTGCACCCACCCAAGCAGCTAAACCGGGTGCCAAAATTGCCTTTGAATATTTGCTCGACTCACCAGATACTCCAATATTTTCAGTTGCACTCATAGCATATGCAATGATTGATTCGGCATATCTACGAGGTGTCTTGGTCAGACACCTCTCCCTCTCCCTTGCCGACAAATAATCTTCATCTTCCTCAGACTTCAAACTCTCCACTTGTGTCACACCGGAGTCCTCATCAGCATTCACTACCGGTGGTTCCACCAGAACCGGAGCACCATTTCACATAGGAGCTGAAGTAATAGTGTCTTTCCTGGAAGATAACATAGCAAGCTCATTAAAGACAATATTTCTTTCAACCATGAGTTTCTGAGATTCCTTACACCACATATGACAACCCTTCACACCCAAATCGTAGCCAAGAAATATACACTTCAACGACCGAGCATTCAACTTTCCTTACTCTACATGTGCGTACGCTGGACAAATAAAGACCCTCAACTTGGATAGATTTGAAGCTCCACCTGACCAAACTTTTTCCGGTGTTTTCATATCGAAAACAGTGTGAGGAGAAGGTTCACTAAATAACAAGCGGTACACACTACTTCTGCCCAAAAATCCTCAGTCAGGTCAACATTGAGAAACATACATCTAGCTCTCTCCAAGAGAGTTCGATTCAAACGTTCCACTACTCCGTTCTGTTGTGGTGTATGACGAACAGTTCGGTATCTTACGATTTCTTCATCTTTGCAGAAATCGTTAAACTCTGAGGAACAGAACTCCAAACCATTATCCATCCTTAAAATCTTAATCTTCTTCCCTATTTCATTTTCAATCATAGCCTTCCAGTGCTGAAAATTCTGAAACACACCACTCTTTTATTTCAGAATATAAACTCACGTCTTCCTCGAGAAATCATCAATAAATATGAGCATGTAGTGAGCTTCACCTTTTGATGGAACCTGTGAGGGTCCCCATAAATCATAGTGGACGTAATCTAGAGTGACCTCGGTGGTGTGCTTCGCTGTGGAGAAACCGAATCTCTTTTGCTTCCCCAACACACAATATTCACAGAAGTCCAGACTGTTGATTTTCTGACCTCCAAACAAATCACGTTTGTTCAACACCGTCATGCCTTTCTCTCTCATGTGCCCCAACCTCATATGTCAAAGTTGGACATTTTCCTCACTAGACAACGATGACGCCACAACTATGTCACCCACCACAGTTTTTCCCTTAAGCATATAAAGCTTACCGGGTCCAAGCTTCTTCCCCTTCATCAGAATAAGTGATCCTTTAGTGATGGATATAGAGATATCCTCACCACTGAATTTTTAGCCTCTTGTAGTCAGACTACCTACTGAAATCAGATTCTTGCTCTCCTTAGGAACATGTCGCACATCCGACAAAACTTGACTAGGTCATCGTGGGTCCTCAGTCTGATAGAGCCAATACGTGCAACCTTGCATTTGTCACCATTACCCATCACAACCATCCCACCTGACACTGGTTCATAAGATGAAAATCATTGCTTCTTTGGAGTTAAGTGGAATGTACTGCCGGTGTCAATCACTCAACAATCAAAAGCCTTAGATGAACCTATAGCTGTCAACACAAAATAAGAATCGGACTCGGCAACATTTGAACCTGACTGATCACTACTACCAGAATCCCTCTGCTTCTCTCTGAATAGTAGCTTAAAATATTTTGATATCTTGTGACCCTTCTTCTTGCAATAATGACAAATGATATCTTTGTCATTTGACTTTGTCTTAGAGATGTTCTTTGAGAAACTCTTGTTTTTCCCCTTACTACGAGCGACAAATGCTTTATTTTTGCTCGAATCAGAACCATCAAACATCTTCTCCATATCAGATTTGGAGGAGAGTGCATTTTTGGCATCCGCAAGAGAGATGCCGGCCCTGCTGTACATCATTGTCTACACGAAGTGATCATAGGAGGAACTCAACGAGCAAAGTAAAAAGATCGCTTGATCCTCGTCAAAAAACTTTGCATCCATTTTCTCTAAATACATAATGATTGCATTAAAATCATTCAAGTATTGCTGAAGAGAAATACCTGACTTTATCTTGAATAGGAATAACTTCTTCTTCAAGATAATCTAGACTTCTTCATATAGACTTCCTCTAGCTTGTTCCACATACTTGCAACTGTCTTCTCCTTCAACACTTCTCTCAAAACTTTGTCAGACAGAGACAATTTAATTGTTGACATCGTCTTTCAATCATGTTTCAACTTATCTTGTTTGGACATTTGTTTTGGCCTCAATAACGTCCTCAACCTCTTGCTATACCAGAATTGCGTGCATCTTGAATTGCCACAAGACGAAATTAACATCTCGACTCAACTTCTCAATCTTCCATTTATTCCTCATGTGTATTTGCAAGAAAGATCGATAAAACCCCAAAGTTCAGACTAAAAAACTCTAATACCAGTTGTTAGGGCACAAGATCAATCCCAAAATACGTAACGGAACGAAATAGGAAATCCGATGGAAGAATGAAAACAAAATAATGCAAATCACCAACACCAAATCATGCAAAACACGCAAGACACAAGATTTTAACGTGGAAACCCAATGCGGGAAAAACCACGGACGACACAACCCCAATCGAATCCACTAGGATACTCACTCATACACTCTCTTTCTCTCAAGAATGCAAAGTAGATAATAATAATGATGTCTTAACAAAGGGGGATGAAATTACCTTCATATACTAGGCCAAAACAGATATTAGTTGCACCAAATAACGAAGAAAAGACAGTGCAGATCGTGGGCACTGTTCCGAACGGTCGACCGAACTTAAACTTGTAACTGACTACGAGCTCCATCGGTCGACCGTCGCGCGCCTTTGGTCGACCAAAAATCTCCAGGCAATGTTCCAAACATTAGTCGGTCTACTGCTTGAGAACTACCGATCGACTGGAAAACTCTAGACAATGTTTCGAAACCTCCGAATGCAAACACGGTCGACCAGTTGAGAACTACCGGTCGACCGGACGTGTCGAGACACTTTGTCCAAGACGTCCAGAAACAAAAACGGTCAACCGATTGAGAACGATCAGTCAACTGAAAATATCTAGGCACTTTGTGCTACACTTCAAACTGCAATACCAGTCGACTGTTTGCCTATATTTCTCATAGAAATATTTAATTCACATATTCAAGGTAAACAACAACAATCGGGCATCGGGAGTCAAACCTTGAGCACAATTTCTATTTATTTATTATCGATCATATAACCAACAATTACATAATCCAAATCTCATAAAAACCATAAAAATAAAAATAACATTAGAGGTTAGAATGCTGAGTGCGTGAATCCTGAGAGGTTGGAGCAGAAGAAAGAATCTCCTGCATTATCCAACATCATATATTGCCTTGCCACAGGCTTTCCGATATCAAAAAAAATTGGCGCAAAATTCCAATTCCAATAATTGATATACATATAGTACTACTTGTCCTTTTCTGGATTTTTAATGTATAATATTATACATATACTACTTGTCCTTTTTAATGATCCTTGAGCATAGTGTGGACCTGCACTTACCGTATCATTCTTCTTACCTGATGAATATTAACTTTACAAGAGAAAATTAAGCACAATCTCATATGATTTAACTTTACAAACTATATGAATATTTGCAATATAACATTAAAACTTATTCTTCTATATTGCAATAATTCATACGTATTATGTAATCATCAGTGTACAACTCAACATTCTAGGCTTTGACGCATATTAATTACCTCGTACATGTGCGTTGCCTTGCCAATATGATTTCGGGCAATACTCATAATTTACGCAGAATAATTCGGTTTCGCATCTTTCATGCGTAAGTATACATGATTTAGTCCATCCGATTCTGGCAATGGGTCTGTACCTTTAGCAAATATTGATTATCACTTGCTATAACAAGGAGAACTATTTTTCGGTTTAATTAGAATATCTTCCTTTTGATGTGGAAGCCTGGAATAGACCATATCTATAATCATGTTCCATGTGATAATTATTTTATCCTTTCTTGAGTTTTAGTATGTCTTCAATCGTTAGTCCATATCTTCCCTGTATTTTATCTTTAATCATACCTACCTTTGTTTATATTTTAGTTTTTGAAAAAGGAATGAAATTGAGATTGAAGAATATATTTGACAGAGTTCATGTACATGATATGGATTCAAATATTTGAATAATAGCACAAGGAAAGTTTTCTCAATTTATTTATACCATTTTATGTTTTTCATCTCTTCAGCCGAAGAAACCATAATATGATTTATTTTTTTCCCGAGGTTGAACGCCCAAAAACTATAACGGAGTAATATACAAAATAAATAAATAACAGTTAAATTAGAAAATGGGAAATTAGAAAAAGTGAAACGAATTTCCAAATAAGAGGTGATCTCTATGGTTTGCAATGTCGATAAGGATTAGTGCTAATTTGCTGGCTGGTAGTCCGATGGTCAGTTTGCATGTTAATTAAAAGAAAAATATGAAGTTTTTAATTGTTGAGGGAGATTGCGTATCTGTACGCTACTAATCACGGATTGTTAAAATGGTGGGAATCAAATTCATGTCTCAATCACGGATCGTTAAATGGTGGGAATCTAAATATATGGTCCAATTTGAGAGGTCAAATTCAACCAACCTCAACCATTGATTTTGGATGGTGTTTCGATCCCCACCTTATAATTACCAAATTGTACTGAAATTTGAAAGGATCCTAAGTTCCTGATGCAACGTGATACTAAACCTATCAGATCCAAAAACTCTATAAGGTAACCAACACCTGTATATAAATTTTTTTCAACGATAAAAGAAGTCTACGTGACTGCAGTCTTCACATATTTCCTAGGTTAATGTCACACTCAGGTATTGAACCTCTAACTTTTGACACAAGAGGTACTTATTACATGGTAAACACACTACTACAGAAAATGGCATATACATCGGATGTACAGGGGTATATACGTCGGATATAAGCACTCCCAGATCCGACGTCTATGTGTGCGTCGTCTATACATAGACGTCGGACGTCCAATATCCGACGTCTATTCTTCAAGAATAGACGTCGGCTTCTACATACAGACGACGTTTATTCTTGAAGAATAGACGTCGGCCGTTACATCTAACCGACGTCTATTATTTTGGTATAGACGTCAGTGAACTAACAGACGATGTCTATTCTTAAAGAATAGACGTCGGATTATAAATAAAGCCGACGTTTATTCTTTTCTTCAGAGGAATAGACGTCGGCTAGTATAAATATCTGACGTCTATTCCTAAACCTGGACAAAAAATAGCATTCTGCAAACTTGTTTTTAGTCATCGTATTCGTGTACATACAACCTACACCAAATTCGTTCACAGATGCTCACACTTTCATCCACATGTACGTACAAGCACAAACACACATTTGTCAACTTGCACAAACACAAACATACAACCATACATGCATGCATGCACAAACACAAACATACAAGCATACACAATTGACATTCAACACACTTGCAATTAATTCATTCGCGATTATATTAAGGCATAAATTGTAGGTTTGTAATACAAGTGCACTTGTTAACTAAATTACAAAAAATGTTAGTGACAGGAGAACCTCTTAGTTCGTCAACATGTTTTTGATAAAATAGCGAGTCCATCGGTAGCGAGTTTCATCGAGCTCCTGTTGCGAGAAAGGATCACTACTTTTTGGGAAGACCTATAAAAAAAATACAAGTGTGAATGTTAATAACTAAATATTGAAACTACAATTGAATATACAATTGAATAACAATCTACGTTACCTCGGATAGGCATACGTCTTGAGTTGCCAATTCGAGGATTTTCTTCATGCATCTCATCGCGTAGTAACCACATTCCGTATTTCCAACTTGTTTCCGGTACTACAAACATAGAAATTCGCTAAATTTATGTTCCTAACTTAATTAACAAAAAATGGAGAGAACGTACTCTCATTCCATGTCATGTTATTCCTGCTTTTGTGGTTGTTCTCCTGTCACCCAAAGCTCTGTAAACCTTAATTGCTCTAAGTAGCACAAGTTAAAATTTCATTCAATAATACTAATAAAAATCCACGAATTACTTTTCCCACGACTAAAACGAACTTACAAATTTAGAAGTTTCTTTATTGAGTCCCTTGGTTTATTCAACCCCAACGAATCAAACCAATATGCCGAATTAGTCGTGGGGCATACAACGACAAGCATCCAATAAGCCATGTTATATATATAATTAGAAGCTTGTTACAAAATAAAATTCTACTTTGAATTACAAAGTTTACCTCTCATGATAAGGGAGTAGATAATATCTTTTGTCTTCTTCTTTAAAGAATGTCCAAAGCTGACCCGATTTATCGTCATTCCCGTATAAATCCAAATATTTGATCGTCGGGAAAGACTGACCTTCTGGCGACGTAAAGATGTCAACAAGTATAAAAATTATACTTTATTACAGTTTCGATAAAATTATTCAATATGTTTCATTGTATACAAAAAAACACTTACTTCACTTGCACGTCGATAATCATGATACACAACGAATCCATCGCCATGAACTACATGATATCCTCTTTGGTGAAGTACAAAGCCGGAGGCAACCATTAATCCCCCTCCAACTCCCAGGTACTTAAGGATTGTGTTTCCCTACCTACCATACAATGATACAACATTTTGCACCTACTTGGATGCAAATTAATGTTGATCGGAGATTGGTTGTTTGACCCTTTGCTCTGGGGGATTGACACCTTACAAATATATATACAACCGTTAAAATACAGTTGTTAACAAATTTGAAGTTTAAAGTCTTTCAAAGTTAAACTATACCTCATGTTTGTCGTTTAGCTCTACTAAATAACTAGGCCACCGCACGAACCCACTGATAGCATCGCCGAGAGTAACAATCTCTTCTTCCGGAAATGGCACAAAAGCACCAGCATCTAAGCAACTCTCAACTGCAACCTTCAATTTTCCCTCTCCTACCTCTGTGAAGTGGTGTCTGGAGATGTTATAAACATTCCCGTGTCCCACCAATCTTCGATCAGGGTCTTCGACACATAAAGCACATCTAGATCCATCCGCGAACTTTCCAAACGAGGGACCGCCGACGAGGGCCAATTCTCGAGAATGAGACACGAAATCATATTGTCGATCGGGGTGGAACACTGGCGGAACTGGAGTAGTAGTCTCCGAGGAAGAACCGGTCTTACGACGGGTAGGAGAAGTAGGCAAATCACGATCCAATCTCTCCAAAACAAGTTGCAATGTATTCTTCAAACCTGCGATCTCTTATTGGCATTTGGTATGACCAGTCGACGAAGTAGACCGTTGAGTCTTTCCATAATATTGTCGAAGTCCAACTCTACTCCCTACCCCCCGCACACGACCGGGGTGTTCGTCGTTTCCCAAGGCCTCGTGTAGAATATCATTCCGACCATCAGAAGCAAATTCTCCTTGAGATTCTCTCAACTTTAGAGAGTCCTAAGTTTAAAACAATATTTACTAACAATAATTAATGATTCTGAATTAATAACATATATATAAGTGATGCAACTTACTATCTTCGAGCCGATCGCTTGCGACTCGTCTGTGACGTACTCCCCTCTGGAGTTACACTCGCTCTCTTCCAAGAATCACAACGAGCTACGGGAGAAGGAGGAGATAGGTTATTTGCTTGCTCCTCACGTATACCGGAGTCAATTGCCTCTTGTTTCTTCTGAGTAATTTTTTCAGCCATCATTTGTGCTTCTAACTTTTGGTACCCCGCTCGAGACATACGATGTGTATACTTGTTAGAAGATCTAATCTTTTGGTTTTTTGCTCGGATGACCTAAAATCAAGTTTATTAGATTGTCACTAAAATCAATAACTAAAAAGTTTGTTTTGAAACTCAGTTACTATATTCTAAATTAAACTTAGTTACCTCAAACTCTGGGCTATCTCTGGATTTTCTGAATAGCTCCTATTGATTCGGAGTGATAAAATTATAGACATCGCATGGATTTCTTTCCTGGTAGTCTCCGAATATGTATCCTTAAAAAAACTCGATAACCTCCTCAGCTATGTATCCTTCAACAATACTAGCATCTGGTCTTTGACGATTTTTGCAATAACCTTTCAACACTTTCATATAACGCTCGAAAGGATACATCAACCTTAAAAAAATTGGTCCGCACAATTTAACTTCTCTAACCAAATGAATAACAAGATGAATCATAATGTCGAAAAACGCAGGTGGGAAACATCTCCAACTGACATAATGTGACCACAATTTCATTCTGTAACTTATCTAACTACACATGATCGACCACTTTACTGCAAATCTTATTGAAAAAGGAACACAACTTTATTATTGCATGTCTAACATCTTTCGGTAATATGGATCTCAGTGCTACAGGTAACAATTGCTTCATTAAAGTGTGACAATCGTGAGACTTCATCCCCACAAGTTTCAAATCCTTCATAACAACAAGACTACTGATATTTGAAAAATAACCTTGTGGAACTCTTACATCGTGCAAACACTGACAGAGAATTCTTTTCTCCTTTCTAGACAATGTATAACTAGCTGGAGGTAAGTAATTCTGATCTCCTTTCTTCTCTGGTGTCAACATTGCTCGTATACCAATATCAACAAGATCAAGTCTTGCATTATATCCATCTTTGGTTTTACCAGGTATGTTGAACAGAGTGTCAACAAGACTATCACAAACGTTTTTCTCTATGTGCATCACATCAATACAATGTCTAACTTCTAAAGTTTTCCAGTAAGTGAGATCAAAAAACATGGATCTTTTTTTCCAATTACTTTTGTCGTTTGCTCGTTTGTACGGTTTTCCAAATTCACATTCAATGTTCATTACACGTTCGTACACCTTTTCGATGCTGATTTCAACTGGTGGATTCTGAAACTCCTATTTTTCGTTAAATGTCTTCTTCAACCTACGATAAGGATGGGAGTTCGGCAAAAATCTCTGATGACCAAGATAGACAGTCTTAGAACCATTAACTAGTTGCAAAGAACATGTATTTTCTTCGCAAATTGGACAAACTTTATGACCTTTGACTGAATATCCAAACAGATTACCATAAGCTGGAAAGTCATTAATCGTGCAAAATATCATTGCCCGCATTACGAACGACTCCTGATGATAAGAATCAAAAGCTGACTCTCCGTCATCCCACAATCTCTTTAGGTCATAAATTAAAGGTCTTAAATACACATCGATATCGTTTCCAGGTTGTTTCGGACCAGAAATCATTAAGGACAACATGATATATTTGCGTTTCATGCATAACCACGGGGGCAGATTGTAAATTACAAGCAGAACAGGCCAAGAATTGTGAATGCTACTCAAACTACCGAAATGATTCATTCCATCAGTACAGAGTCCAAGTCGTACATTCCTGGATTCTTCACCAAACACAGGAAAGTCGAATTCTATTTTTTTCCACTGAGGTGAATCTGCAGGGTGACGTAGCAACTGATCATTTAGTTTCTCACGATCAGCATGCCATAAAATGTTCTTGGAATCCTCCTTACCCGCAAACAAACGTTTAAGCCTTGGTATTATTTGAAGATACCACAAAATCTTAGCAGGATGCCCTTTGATTTTCATCTCATCAGCCTCTTCATTGTGGTTTGGTCCACTACGTTTCATTTTGTATCTTGAAACATTACACATAGGACAGGAATGTAAGTTTTCAAACTCACCCCTATACAATATGCAATCGTTCAGGCATGTGTGTATCTTCCTATATTCCATTCTCATAGGACACAACACTTTCTTAGCATCATAGGTTCTATCTGGAAACTCATTATCATCTGGAAGCATCTCTTTCAATAACTTCAACATTGATGTGAAACTGACATCGGACCAACCATTTCCAGCTTTTAAATTGTACAACTTCAACACCGCTGACAATCTATTGAATTTGGTACAATTCTTATACAACGGTTTTTCATTGTCACTCAACAAATTATCAAGTAAATCGGGGTTGGACGAAAACTTTTCAGTCATATCCTGAACCATTTCCTCTAAGTGATCTTCCACACTAACGTCTTCCTCATCAGTCTTGGAACAACTAAATGATTCATTTTCGCCGTGCCATATCCACCGTCTGTAATTTGGGTCGAAACATTTCTCAAACAAATGATCTTTCATTTTCCGAAAAGTCAGCACTGACATATTATGACACTTATTGCACGGACAATATGCCATGTCGTTGTCTTTCATTTTCTTGGAATGTTTTTTGGCAACCTCTAAGAACATATTCACTTTGTTCTCATACTCATCACTCAATCTGTTTGAAACAATCCACTCTCGATCCATTTCAATCTAAACATTAACAAAAATGATAGTTATTATTGGAAACAATAAATAAAATTTCAATTTAAAAGAATGTGTTCGTAGATGAGAAGATTCGAAGACATTAAGATGAGAAAAGAATGACTCAGAGGAGAGGAGATGAAGTCCTTAATCTAGCGTGGGAATAAGGAAGGTTAGAAACATAACTAAGCAATTAAGGCCAAAACAACTTAAAGTCCACTATAGGTCCTTAGTAATAGACGACGCCTAACTTCGAGGTTCCACCGAGGATTACTAGTCTGTAGGAAATCAGGAACCCGGAGGTCCCTGTAGGATCGTGTGGGTCTATGAGTCCACAAACTAATCACGATTAAGCCCTAATTAACTACTTGGTTGATTGATCAAAGAATTGCAGCGGAAATTAAAAACAAATCAAACACAAGTAGGAAAACAATGCAAACCACACAAGAAGACACCGGATTTACAGAGGTTCGGCCGCGCCTACGTCCTCTCTTGCAAGCCCCTCTCGAATCCCCGTTCGAGCTCCTCTTGCGTCTTCACTATACCTCCCCGTTCCGGGCCGGGAGCAACGCCTTTTACAAGTCTTCAAGCTCGCGAACAACCCTCGCCGAGCTTGGCACCACCTCTCACAAACCGAGAGAATCACTTCGGGCTTTCACCGAAATCCTTGCTTCTTTGTCTTGGGCTTACACCAAGACCCTTGCTCACTTTACAACAATGGTGACTGAGTGGAACTCACTCTCTAATTGAGCACAACAATTGCTAGATGAATGTATGATGAATGATGTGTAGATGTGAGGCTTAAGATCACTAATTTGGAGCTTTGAGGTTGTGGAAAATCTCACTATAGGTTTGACACTTTGGAGTTGTGAAATCTTGTGGAAAACTAAGTGTGAACCTCTATTTATAAGCTCCTAAATATTTCTAGCCGTTTGGACAAGATTTGATTGGGTTTTGTGCAAGATACACAAAGCAGAAAATCGGGCTGCAAATCTGTCCAGAAACGGTCGACCGAAAGGTGTATCGGTCGACCGAACCCTTGAGTCTGTTGATGGATCGGTTAACCGAACATAGGTACTGGTCGACCGAATCACTTAAGTTCTATAGGTCAACGGTCGACCGAGAAGGTACCGGTCGACCGAACTACTGGGTTCGGTAGAGAGAAATCTTGATCGGTTGGACAAACTTGTGTCGACTGATAGCAGGTAGATTTTACCTATTTGAACGGTCGACCGAACTAGGCAAATGGTTCGACCGGTTCTAATGTATATGGGGGTGTATATTGAGAAAAATGTGTATACGACCGTTGTATAATACGATAAATGAAACGGTCGTATTTTTACCAAAAAACAGCAAACGAAACAGTCGACCGAAGGTTTACCGGTCGACCGAACAGGTCTGGGTAATCGGTTAAATAGATGTGTGATCGGTTGAACGGATTGGTCTGGTATAACAAAAATTGTGTATAACCGGTCGACCGAAAGGTGAACGGTCGGCCGAACTCAGGTAGACTGGCGACCAATGTTTTAGGTGTTTAGGTGATCTAATGGAGTCCAAATTATATGATATTTTGTGTGTGACTCCTAAAAGGAACCTAGTGTGTGAATGCATGCATATTAGCTTAAGTTATGCTCAATTCACATAAGTTCCTAATTCTCAAAGAAAGGTAAAATTACATGTCTTCAATCCTAGCTTGATTACATGTCTTGACTTGATTTTTCTTCTTTCTTGAGTCTTGATCACCTGTAGATGTTAGCACAATACAACATGTATACTATTATACTACATGTGCTAATCTACATGTCCTTATTAAGATTAGGTTTAATTACATCATCAAAATACGGATTAAGGCCAAAAAGCCAACAGTCCCAATATCCCAGGGAGACTAGATGGGCAACGACGTTCAGACCGAAACGGTCTTAAACATCGAGGACCAATAATCTGTAGGAAATCAAGAACCCGGATGTTCCTAAAATCTCAGGGAGCCTAGATGGGCAACGACATTCAGGCCATAACGGTCTTAAACGATTTCCTCTCATTAATGCATCCGAAATCCTAGGAGCCAACGTCTAATTGATTTTATTAATGCTCTTTTATTAAGTGGTTTTGGGCAAAGGAAAGGGTGATGAAATCCCCCACCTCATCTCCTATAGGTGACTGCTCCCTAAGTATTTTTCATACCTTAATCTAACAAACAACACACCAAACAAACACTCACCTCACTCTTGTTCCAATGCAATTCCTACTAACTAATGCGTGTTTTCTAATGAATGATGAGTGAAAGATATTACGTACCTTACGCCAACAATCTACGACAGAAATCGTAAAATTTATAATAAATACGATGAATGCAAATCCTATACGATGAATGACTTAGCAAATATTGTCTAATTTTTTGCTTTAGGTTATTAAAGGTCAAATTACTTAAGGGAGTTAATGAGTTATTATCATAATATTGAAAATTCAAAAAAGCAAGGCAATAAACATTTTAAATATTAAAAGCAAGTATTAAGAATAATTATTTGGATTGACAGAAAAATATTTTAAACACAAAATATCATGTTAAGCACAAAGAAAGAGCATCTACCTCTAAATGGAGATCAAAATGAAAACATAATTTAAAAATATTTTGTGTTCAAATTTTCATACCCAATTCAAATTTGTCAATTCATAGTTTCTATTTTCATACCCAATTTATCAAGAGCACCACATTCGTATTGAATCAATTTGTCAATCCTTTGTTTTTTTCTCCAAATTTTCATACCCAATTCATACTTTCTATGCTCATTTTTTTCTTTCAAACCTAAAGCTAAATAAAAATGAGGCAAATTAAATACCCAATCACCTAAAAGTTTCTGAACCAATACCCAAAATGATCGAACGACAAACTTTACCGTTAAAATCATTCTCACAATCATCTAACAATACATGCATTAGAGCTAACCATCCAAAAAGGATACATGCACAAGATCAGGGCTTCGAGACCATACTAAATTACCATCGTCATTTCTTATATATGCAACAAGTTAGTTACTACCATTAATCACTATCACTACCATACTACGAGGAACATTAACAGTATGAGCACGAACTAGAGGAGGAGGAGGTCGTGCGGTGACGACGGTCGCGGAGGAGGGTGCGGTGATGGTGGTCGCGGCGGGCTACGGAGACGGTGCAGAGGGACGGAGAAGGGGAGGAGAGCACAAGGGACGTCGCTGCGGTGGCGGAGACGGTGCAACTCGGTCGGAGATCGGTCGTGAAGGAGAGTTCGGTCGCGGGACGGCTAGGGATTGGGTGGGTTTTCGTCTGAAATAAATGACAAAAAACGCGTCTGTTCGTTTTCTTTAAGACCTATAGACGTCGGATGTTATACATGTCCGACGTCTATACCCCGACGTCTATATGCAGGGATTATTTGTCGACGTCTATATCTCATAGACGTCGGATAAACTCGGCAATACAATAGCCGACGTATATATTACACATAGACGTCGGTCGTAGTAACAACCGACGTCTTTGTTATGCTCTCCCTCCTAGATTGTTATAAAGGTCGACGTCTATTGGTCGACGAATAAAACATATTCTGCACTAGTGACAAGTCATTTTTGTTATAACCAGCACTTGTATTAGCCAGAAACTTTTATAGTGATTAAGAGAAATTTGCAATAGACGGAAGATATTATAACTTAAAAGGAGTGAGACTTCCTTCTATACTAATTGTTTTGAAAGCATTCCTATAAATTGTTAATACCAACTAGACGAGAAATGACAACATACGGTGGCTGTGTATAATGATTAATGACTCACATTCGATAATAATGGTGGTCATCTCATTTGGTTTTTGTAGATTTCATTCGAACCGCTTATACTTATCCTCGAGCCTTCCTGTCACCATCAAGTGTTTTGAAGTGCTCAACATGCTTATCCTGTCTAGTGTTTGTACTTTAATGTTAGGGACTAAGAATTATTATATACGAACGGCTCCGACCATCAGTAATCAAACAAAATATATCAACATATTAGTCGCATGCGATGGCAAATCCTTGCCAACTAAAACCGACCTAAATGGTAAGTTTTAAAATTTAAAATAATTGGATTCTAGAATCCAACTCAAGCGACGCGAGACAACCAGAAAAGGTCTAAGGTTGTTGACACCATAGTTCTCATCACTACCATCATTGGTCCAGTGACATTATGGATACATTATGTCTTAATGAACCAAACTTATCACCTTATATTCGTTAGTTTCATATTCTGATTCCATTTTATTTTTTGTTATTTTTAATTCACTTTATTTTGTATTCGCGTACACACTTTCTTGCCATTTCTAGTAAATCTTATACCACCTCAACTACTTTGTAATTTAACTCTATATTCTCATACATATACCAAATCAATTAATCCAATGGCACAACCTTGTATATCTTAAATAACGGTGTGATCGAATTGCTTAATCATCTGGCTAAATCGCTTGGAAAGCAAATGACTTGAAAAATATTAATAAATTTTGCTGATGAATTGCTAACAAAAAAGTCGACAGTAGTATAGTGAACTTTAGTTCTTGACGTATAATAGTATCGAAAGTAGAAAGCACTAACAAAGTAACAAGACGAGTATCAATCAGTTCCAATAATAACACATAAAACCAGTAACAAACTCGTGACCTTGAGGGCCACTTTTCTCCTAATGTCCCAACCACCAACATGTTGGACACGTCACAAGAGCGTTTCCTACATAGAAAAGAATGGAGTGGCATACACCTTGTGAATGGAGTTATTTGGATTCAAAATACTTGAGGAATATTCTTTCGTGAAGTTAATAATATCTCAAACGAACAAGTGAGGACGCAAGTATACTAAATCCAAACTATGCTATTCTTATGGTATTATCAGATAACAAAGTATCATAGTGTGCTAAGTAAACCGTTGAGGCATAGAGAATCACAAATGCGACCGCGTAAGGTTTATCAACAATAAGTATCTGCAATACACACAATTACATCTTACGATCTTTCAGTAGAGCAAGTACGACGAGGTAAAGGTCAAGCCAATTACATTGTTTTCTTAAGTTCACATGAACTTATTCATGAGGTCAGACATGTGTCACCTATCAGCAGAATGTAGAGTGGCCTGCGGCAGCATATATTAAGTTATAAACATTAACTAGTCAAGAAATTGTTATTGTGAATATCACACCTATCGGAGACTTGATGCAGGTCCGGCTTTTCAAAGAAAACAGAAAGAAAGATGGCAGATATTTCCGAAGTCAATCGTCTTCAAAACCATCAACCTCAAGAAGTTCGGTATCTTTGTTACTTGTCTTATACTTAATGATTTCTACTTTCCTTGGAGCCATAGTACAATTAAACTTGGATTCTCTACCAAAGGTTTCGTTTCAAGACACCACCTTCCAGAATTTAGAGTTTAGGTACTACATAAAATCACTTACGCTAGTGGTGAAGATGGTTGACATTTTTTATAAGAATGAAGAATGATGGTTATTCTCAAGAAGTCAAGATACACCCCGAGCAGAAGGGACTTTATCCATGAAGATACAACCGTTTTATTGAGAATCTTAGACCTGTCAATTCTGAATACGACAATGACACGATAAGAAGACACGATTTAGACACGACCTTACACGACATTTTTTGTATGATTGAAATAATTTATTATGATATTTTATGAACATATAAATATAAAATAATTAGTACACAATTTGACACGAACACGACACGATAAGTTATTTTTGTACACGAAACTAACACAAACTGCTTATAATCAATTGTTTTTACTTGATAATAGTCAATTAAGATGTTATTTAGAATGAAAAATATCAATATAACATATCACTTAACTATTTTCAATCTAAAGAAGATGAAATCTTTTCAATTTATACTATACACGATAACACGAAATTCTGACACGAATGCAGAACTATCAGACACGATAGTACACGAACACGATCCAATTGACAGGTCTAGAATATGTGCACCTAGACTTATTAGTTAATAGTAATTTGAAAAGTACCACGAAGAAAAGGTGATTCTAAGCATATTTCAAAACTCCACCAACATAAACAATAATTGACAGGATTCAAAAAAGAATAAGTTGGTTACCATCACACATTTATGATGTTGAGATTCCAAAACCAAGTAAATCTTTAATCTCGAAGTGTAAAATATAAATTTTCTACCTGATTCTTCTGGTCATGAATCAATGAATCATGATGCAAAATCCTCAATCCTCACCCATCCTCAAAAGGATAAACTTCAAATTACTACGTATTTGAAGAAAAAGGTTCCACATTTTTTGTTGTTCTTGACTAAAGAGATAACCCTAGTTACTCAAATCAAAAAATTGTCCACCTCTTTAGAGCAAGGCCACTCCTTTTTGTGAAGCAAAGATCCACTTCGTTGATGGATGAGATGTACGCCTCGGTTCTCTTTTTCTTCCAAAAAAAAACACTGCATCTCCTATTTATATTACATACTTTTCGTAGTGTAGCTGCCTAGTACCACACCTGGTACATCCAAAACCATTATGGTCCAAGGTCAAAAGTTGGTTGCAGTCTCTTCAATGGATCCATGGCACTCTGCCAGTCGATCTCCACAAAAGTTAAAGTTCCAATCTAAGATCAGCAAAAAAGCAGGTGGATAGGTGTGGAAAGAACAAAGTTGGTTACCTCTTGTAGAGGAGCATAATGCCAATGGTGTCATGGATGATGATGATGCTGGAAGTTTTGTTGATTTGCCAAAAATGTGTATAAACAATTTAATACTTGCATGAGATTCTACCTGTGGGTTGTTTTCCTCTCCACTTTGAGATGGAACTCCTCCTGTTGGGGCTTGGTGGAGAACACACCACTTGCCGGCCATCACCATTTCTTTATCCAGAGATGCTTCCTGTTTTTACAAATTTTTCTCATCTATATCCAAATGGAATTGTCCAGTTAAAGAGAGCACGCAGAACATTATCAGACTTAAGCTGTAAATATAGCTCACATTGTCCTGTAGTCTTATCCTTACTGTACCATGCAATGAACTGGGGTTGGGGAAAGAATAATATTCACTTTTCAAATAAGAAGTAGCAGCATCTAATTATCTTTAATGTCATCAAGAAAATCAATTCCAAAAGTTTGATGAAGCCACCATGTAATTCCATTCAGAAAGAGAGGAATATCTGAATATCACCTTTAGCTCCTAGTGGTGTATAAAAAAATTAAATAATTTGCACATGCATGGAAAATTTAGCAAGATAGTAGCAGAGTATAGTCCCGGTTTAGTTCTGATCACACATTGATACCTATTAGGAATGATTATTATCTGGACTTTTTCAGAATTGTAAGTTTCGAGTCATAATATACCCAATTCTAACTCACCAGTTAAATTTTGCCAGAAAAACAAATACATCTCTTACCAAAGAAGAATAAAGCACAACAGAAAAATATCTGTGCGTATGAGGCAAAGAAATCCATTTGAAAGTCCAAAGACACTATTTTTATTCCCCATAAAGAAGATAGGACAGGAGATAAAAGATCTTTTAGCATCTTGTGATTTAGAAAACAAGGAATCATTTACCTCGTGAATGAAGGAAATTTGCAGAAACGTGGAAAACAATAAACAGCATCACAATTTTAATTGCAGTTACACCTGAGTCATGGAAGAAACATGATTTCGCCTTATGTTGGAAGATTAGCCTAGTACACCAAATTGCCTACTCACGGAAAAAGAACACTACAATACAATGAAGAAGAAAAAGCACAAAGAATCATGCCATATCTACAAGCAGAGAAATCCAATTCGACGGTTCAGAGGAGCTCTTTATTAATGACGGGAGTTCATCTTTAGACTTGAAAATATAACTAAGGAATCATAATAATAAATCTATTGATTTGGCAAAGAAACAGCACTACATACATTTTCAGGATTTAATTTATGATTATACCTCCAAGAAGAAAGAACAAAGTTTTGTTACCTGTGCCAGAAAAGAAATCCACATTGTTAGTTTAACAAAGTGATTGTCAATCCTTTTCTGAAATCTAGGAACATCTCCTTCAGCTTTATAGCTAAACATTGACATGGGAATTGAGTAGTAAGATTTCCTGAAACTGCACAATCAGAAACAAGCCCTTGACCATTGATCTGCTTTCTGGGCATTTGGTAACTTGTTATGATTCTACAAAATGAAAATAGAAATCTATGTGATTTAACAAGTCTCTGTAAGATCCCAATAGAAAACAATGGAATTGGAAACTCTAGAAAATTCAGTAAAATCGAAGTATAGCAGTCTTACTCTCATGAGAAAGAAGATGATCACATGTTATTTTTCACATTGTGGTGTGATGCCAATTATGATGGATTAGTTTCCTTCCTGTCAAAAGACAGAGATAGATGGCAAATCTACAACCTGAAGTGTTGGACAAAATCAGATGAATTTCATGGTTTGCGTACAGAGTACATACATAAGAATACATTGGGTAAAATATCATTTTAAGAACAGAATACAACATGGGCAACCCTGGTTCACTAACAATAAGCACAGGAATATGAAACCAGGTGGTTCTTGTTCTTTTAGATATGATTGAGGATCAAAATGAATCAATCCTCACACAGTATAATGTATATCCACAATCACCCTAAAACTCCTATGCCTCAATTTTGATGCCAATCAGCAGACAATGGTTCTACACGCTCATGTTCTTCTTAATCTTCTCACATCGTAGTGATGTATCTGGCATCAGCACCTACAGAAAAGAAGTAAATGAATGGTTCTTCCTCCAACTGCAGTCGTCAATTGTTCTTCACTTCAAGTTCATGAACTCATGTCAGCCTACTACTTTAGCACCTCCGATTACCTGATACCCTTTCAGAATTTCCACCATTAAAACAATCAACTTGTAATAATAATAATGATAAAACTTGTTGCCTGATGTCAAATACAAACAGTGGCTTCAACAATTTACCCGCATTTGCTACATATGAACCTGGCTTTTCTCCTGTAAATAATTCCAAGTGACCACATTCTCATTTCCATATGAAACATAATTTTCTGATACAGCATGTGTTTGGATGAACACTTCCTCTAAAGCCAAGTTGACGTGGTAAAACAAAAGAAAAAAAATACAACTATACAGTTGAGAATAGCAATTTTAATGTTTTCATCATTATTGTGCAGTTTGACTCATGTATTTAAGCAAATTACAAGTTTACAATGTGCAAGAAACAACGTGTACAACTGATATATAAAGATACAAGAGTTGCATCTCAGAAGAGCCACCACCAATTTCACAGCCAAAAACATCTGCTAAAACATCCTTCAACGGTCTTCAGTGCCTGTAGTGAACAAATTGGCAAACTGATCACCGTAAAAATGGCATTTCATGTGAAGCAACCTTCATAACATTCTATCCAACATCAAAAGACCATCTGGTTGATCAGGTTCACGGAAATCCTTCAGGACTTGACCTTAAATAAATGAGTTGCACGACAATCACTTCAAGTTCAAGCCAGGCTAGGCTTTTTTTTTTGCTTAATAGTATAATTTGCAATAAGTGCTACTTATTTTAAAGTGGCGAGAGACATTGAACAATGTTTCTTTGGCGGTGCATAGGTAAGTAATACTAATACCTAATGAGAACTACTCAACTACATCACTTATGGGCAACACATGCTTGGATGGTTACCTGCTGAAAATATATCTTTAATCTTGACCTCACATTACTAAGAGCAGGATAATATTTCTTTCTATGTTATGAACTTTCTAATCAGTTGTTGTATTGGCAAATGTTGGTGTGCCAATCTTAACTCATAGTATGTAAGTCAAACTAACTTAAGTGTGTTCTATGATAAGTATCGTTAATGATGCAAGTTCATATATGCAACATAAACTTGAAAACCTCAACAAGCAATCCAGCAACCATGAATCTCATCACACTTTTGATCCCAAAAGATTCTTTTCTATTCACTCATAAATACGAAACGAGAAGAGCAACAGAAAGACGAACTGTATTCTAACATTCTTTCTAGCAAAACAAAACAAACAAACAAACAAACAAACTCACACACCACAAACCTTCTGCAATCTAAATCCAGCTTCACCCCAACGCGGACTTGAGCGAGTCGCTGGACCCCTGGAAGAACACGCAAGATAACGCGAAATCCGCGATGAAGATACTCACAAGCGAGATCACAACCGCAGACGTCGTAGACTCTCCAACCCCCTTAGCCCCTCCAATGGTAGTAACACCCCAAGCACAACTAACAACAGCAATGATCCCCCCGAAAACCTGCGACTTAATCATTGCGCTCACCACATCCCACGGCCGCAGCGCCCGTCTCGCCGAGTCCAGTATAATATTAACACTCACCCCATACACCGCATCCGAAAGCAACGCGCTCGACGCCAATCCAACCGCGAAGCAGAGGATAGTTAAAACCGGCAATGCGATAACGCAGGCGAGGACGCGGGGAGTGACGAGGTAATCGACGGGGTGGGCACCGAGGACGCGGAGAGTGTCGGTCTGCTCGGAGACCTGCATGGTGCCGAGCTCGGCGGCGAAGGCGGATCCAACGCGGCCGGCGACGACGATGGCGGTGATGACGGGGGAGAGCTCGCGGGAGAAGGCGAGGGCGAGGACGCCGCCGACGGAGCGGGTGAGGCCGAGGCGGATGAACTCGCGGACGAACTGGATGGTGAAGGCCATGCCGACGAAGGAGGCGGTGAGGAGGCAGACGCCGACGGAGGCGGGGCCGACGCGACGGAGCTGGGAGAGGGTGTTGGGGACGTGGATGTGGCCGAGGAGGGTGCGCAGGAGGACTTGGCCGGAGAGTATGGGGATGGAGAGGCCGCGCCAGAGAGGGACGGGTGGGGTCCACTTGTGGAGAGGAGAGGAGGAAGGGGATTTCGCGTTGAGACGGGGAAGGAAGGGTTTTTTGGGTGAGGGGAGGATTGGGAGAGTGCGGGGTTGGTGACGGAATGGAGGACGGAGAAGGTGGTGAGAGGAGGAGGGGAGAGGGAAGAGATGGAGGAGGGAGGAGGAGGAGGACATGGTGGTGGCGGGGGTGGTGGGTTGTTTTTTTGTTGTTGTTCTGGATTTTGACTGATGTTTTCGTATAGGACGACGAGTGACTCGGATTTTCAATTTTTGGAGTTTTTTCCGGGTTTGTTACTGGATGGAGATGATGGGATCGGGCCTTTTTTTTGTTTTCGAACGACCGAAGCCATTATATATTAATTAATATTTATGGGATTACAACTACGCGTTTGAAGAAGTGAAGATGTAAAGAAGATATATGCAGTGTTTATTTTATGGATGTGCAGTTTTTTTGTTTTGAATTATTATGGAAAAAATGATTTGATATATCTCGTCACAAAATCTTGTCTATTCACTAATTTTTTTGACTTACGAGGAAATTAATTTATTCTTCATAAATCTTATTTTAAATAGATTAATTTTGTAAACAAAGATTGTCACGAGGGTAAAAAATATATTTTCCCAAAATCTGACCAAGATTTTGAAAAAAAATCTTTTTTGAGCTTTTAAATAATCTAAGTATGAATTTGAGGTGTCTGGATACTGAAGAAAGAAAAGTAAAATTATTACAGAATTTAAATCTACACATCCAAACATCTATCAAAGTGGATGTATTAAGAGAGAGAATGAACATCTTGGGTCAAATCCGATGAGTCAACTGAATAAGCAAATCCCACGAAAAGAAGTATCGACCAGATAAAGACAAGTGGTGGTAACATGTAAGGAGAAATTTCTTGGAAGTAAACATGCATCCATTCGTTGTGTGTGATGGAGAAGACCTTAGCGGTGAAGTTCATCTGCATGTGTGTATAAGCAAGGCCCATAAGACAATCAAGGTGGAGGTTCCGACTTCCCCCTCCTTTGCTTCTTTTCTTTTTCACGTCTTCGATGGGTAGTCCGATTTCAAAATTGAAGTTTGGATTATTCACAATATCCTCTTTTAAGGAATGCCAAAAAAAATTCAAAACTCATTTCATCGCCCATACCTACAATAGTCTTTTCGATCACTATTGTAGTAACATTCTGATTAGACAGTGGAGCAAAGTTATCTATTGATAAATCGTTCGCTTTAGTTTTATTCCTAAATTGATTCAAAATTGATGGTAACTTGAATTGAATTGTTTCACTCTTCAAATTGAAGCGAACTGAACTAAAATTGGAAATATGTTTTCGGTTTTGATCGAATCAAGATTCTATTCGTATTATTGTTTTCTTCAACCAATCTAGCCTTTTGATGTAAATGGAAAATGCAGTAACAAATTTTTCTTTGAATTGTATCCTATGCATGAATGCCGCTCAGGAAGTTAAGGAAAGTGTGGAACTTGTTTTCATGATTTTACTTGTTTTTTGAAAGAAAATGTGGAAACGCACTTAAAATGTGAAAATTTAAGTTGTGGAATACCAACTGTATAATTTTCTTACTGTTTTCCAAACTAAAAATGCTCAGAATTCATTTAAAATTTTGTTTTAATTTCTTTAACATTTACATGCAAATTGATCACATGTTCATGCAAGGGGGTGTTGCTTAAACCAAAGCAATAATAAAGTGCATGCTACGTCTGTAAGAGCACCCTTACTGTTCATGTTAAAATTGATCACATGTTCATGCAATAATAACGGGTGCTCTTCACTCGGACGCCCGAGTTGCCCTCCCGTTAGCGTCCCGGGCGCATTTCCGGACGGCAGGGCGGGGGGCCACGTGCCCCCCCCCCCCACTGGTCCCCAATTTTTTTTGTTTTGTTTTTGTTTTAAAGAAAAAAGATTATTTATATATAATTAGGATAATGTATTAATTAGGTAAATTAAATTAATTATGTATTGAAAATTAATTGAATTTTTTTATATGATTAATTAACTTTTTTTGATTTATTTATATAAAAGTACAATTAAAAAAATCATAAACAAAATAAGAAATAGTAGTACAATACTCATATACTTCGGAAACAAAATACAATACAAATACAGAATACGAAATACAACAGAAATAAGGAAAGGAAAGACAATCCTCCTACGGATACGAAATTTAAACTACCACAATACTGATAAACTACAACACACATATTGATATTACAAATGAAAACATGAGCACATAAGAGATATCTTTGTGATTTAGCTCACTCCTTGAGTTTAACAAGTGTTTCTTTATCGAATTTGTCCTTGTTTTCTTTCTTCATCAGAGCAAATAGGACATCAAGTTTCTTGCTGTTGAGTTCTCTTTGGAAATTCCCCTCAGCTTCGATGTGTTTCCTCTCCACCCGTTTTTCGTAACGCAAGTATTTTTTCCTCTTTCACTTTTACTCTATATTCAATTTGTTTTCCCAGTTCTAACATATCAGGATCAAGTTGTGCCTGAAATGGTTGTTTCCCCTTCTTTTTTTTAGCTTTTTTAACACCTTCAGGACGACGACATGTTTCGAACACCATTTCATTTGTTGACGGTGTTGCGTGACTCTCATCGTCATCGGTGTTTTTTTCTTTTCCCGCTGCTAAAACTCTCCGGACTTTCTACAGCGACGTTTCCAGTGGGAAGTCCAAGCGCAACAGACTCCCATTTTAGGGTATCTGCGTAACATAAGTCACGCATGCATGTACTGAAATTTGGCGTTGTGTGTTCGTTCGTAGATGATGTGCGCATCGTGGATGACATCGTCCTCGTTGTAACCACTTCTCTTCCTCCGCACCACTTGGTCGAAGCAACCAACCCATTGGTTCACAGACAGCGATGTACGCCGCCATCGTCCCTTCAATGATTCATCGTTATGCTCTGCTGCACCTGGCTCGCCTGATTCATTAAAGAGTCACTCCACACGTCTCCAGAAGGACCTCATTTTTTGATTTGTCCCAACCACAGCATCGCCACTTACAGTCATGTAAGCCGAGACTAGTCGCTGATCCTCTTGTGCGGACCACGATTTTTGCGACCTTATCGTCGTGGTTTTGCGTGTTCCCTCACGACTTGTAGGTTGAACGACATTTTCGTCATTCACATCAGGTGTAATGTGGCTTGCATTTCCACTACTTCCGCCACTTAGGAGGCGAGTATACATACCCATTGGGAATTGGGTTTACCCTTCTTCCTGAGTTGGCAGTTGGTATCGATTGTGCGGGTAGAACCCTGGGTGTGGGAAAATTTGGTTTTGGTGGGACGGGTGGAATCCTGGTTGTGGGGTAAATTGGCTTTGGTATAACTGGTGGAATCCTGGTTGTGGAACATTTTGGTAGGAGAAAAAGTGTTGGGTTGGGGGTGGACGATGTAGAGATCGTCAGTACTCTGGTGTACCATTGTCTTCTGAAGAGGACATTGTGAGATTATGGTGGAAGAAGTAAGATCGGAATAGAGGTGAGTAAAGAATTAAGGTGGTTGGGGTATATATATTCAAGTAGTCACGCGCATACTGTAGGTCCTCGATCCAATCTTCTCGTATTTTGTGAGTCATGCGCATATTGTAAGTCCTCGATGCTTGAGAAGTTCAAGCCTCGATCCAAATTGTCTCGTCTTTTGTGAGTCACGCACATACTGTAGGTCCTCGATACCTGAGAAGTCCAACCCTCGATGCAATCGTCTCGTCTTTTGTGAGTCACGTGCATACTGTAGGTCCTCGATGCTTGAGAAGTCCAAGCCTCGATGCAATCATTTTTTTTGTGAGTCACGCGCATACTGTTGGTCCTCGATGCTTGAGAAGTTCAAGCCTCGATCCAATCGTCTCGTCTTTTGTGAGTCACGCACATATTGTAGGTCCTCGATGCTTGAGAAGTCCAACCCTCGATGCAATCGTCTTGTCTTTTGTGTAGTCACGTGCATATTGTAAGTCCTCGATACTTGAGAAGTCCAACCCTCGATGCAATCGTCTTGTCTTTTGCCTAGTCACGAGCATACTGTAGGTTACTTCTCACAACTATAAATGTACTCCTCCTGGTTGGTTCTCTCCCATTCATCTACAAACAATGTCTTCAACCGATAAGTCTTCCAGTTCGAAGTCTTCATCATCTTCAACATCCAATGACGAAGATTATGACCAAGTGTTGAACTGTTTAATGGAGTATGTCTCCCAAGTGGTGGACCGACGTCCTAAGAGGCGCAGAAGGCGAACTTCGAACCCAGATAGAGATAGGGAGCTTGCTTACAATCGTTTGATTGCCGATTATTTTTCTAACGACCCTGTTTATCCTGACAACATTTTCAGGAGAAGATTTAGGATGTGAAAGCATGTCTTTCTTCGCATTGTGAGTGCCATTGAGGCGTCTGATGCCTTCTTCCAACGTAATCCAGACGCCACCGGTAGGATGAGCATCTCTGTCATGCAGAAATATACTGCGGCGATTCGTATGCTAGCGTACGGTGTTGCGGCTGATGAGGTGGACGAATACTTGAGGCTAAGCGAATCCACGGCAAGAAACGCACTTGAAAAATTCTGCGATGGTGTAATTAACAACTTCGGCGGTGAGTACCTCCGAAGACCTAATGCAAATGACCTAGCACGACTACTTTACGTTGGTGAGCAGTGTGGGTTCCCAAGTATGATGGGAAGTATCGATTGCATGCACTGGGTGTGGAAAAATTGTCCGGTTGCTTGGAGGGGCCAATAACAAGGGTGTAGTGGTAATGTCACTCTTGTCCTCGAGGCAGTGGCGTCGGCTGACTTGTGGATATGACACTCGTTTTTTGGCACACCAGGTTCATGCAAATAACTTAAATGTCTTGCAACGATCTCCACTTTTGACGACGTAATGGAAGGACAGGCTCCACCTGTGAATTTTGAGGTTAACAGTTCTCGATATAATATGAGATATTATCTTACTGATGGTATTTATCCAAAATGAGTAGCATTCATTCCGTCCATCGTTCATCCACAAACACCGAAGGACATGTTATTTGCTGAACGACAAGAAGCAGTACGCAAAGATGTAGAACGTGCATTTGGAGTCTTGCAAGCGCGGTTCGCGATAGTGAAGAAGTCATCTCTTGCATGGAGTAAGGTTGTACTTAACAAGATAATGACAGCTTGCATTGTAATGCATAATATGATAGTGGAGGATGAACGCGATTCCTTCGGTAATTTTGAAGATTGGAACGAATTTTTTGAGGATCAACCTGGAAATTCCGTAAACGACGCGGTTCGGTATTCCACTGACCGTGTAGTGGATATTACCATGTACTTGAGAATGAGAGATCAATTGCGTGATCACACCACACATTTGAACATTCAAGCCGATTTGATCGACAATATATGGCAACACTTTGGAGGAAATGTGTCTTGATGTATTTTAAGTTTAATATTTAAGTTTAGTATTTAATGATGTATTTTTAGTTTTATTTTTTAAATTTCCAGTTAATGTACTATGTAATGTGGTTTCCTAAATTTTAATAATATTTTCGTATTTATTAATTAAATGTTAATTAAAAACGAATGAATTGTTGATATTAAATAATTACGATAATGATTATTAATATATTTTGTTGATTGTTGAAAGAGTTTTAGAGAGAATAATAAAAATAATGACGTGCCAACAAATATTGTAGCGTGACTGGGTGGATTGAGTAATGATTAAGGATTTTGTGATTTGTGCTGACGTAGCGGAGAGAGAAGCTGACGTGGCTGAAAGAGAAACCAGAGCGTCCGGAAACTGCCTGGACGCTGTTAATGATACTCTAAGGTGCTCGATGTGCTGGAGGGTAGAGAGCTTAGGTAAATCTTCTATCTCCACGGTCTTTTCAAAAATGCACATCTTATCTGATGATCCCACCCGTTCTTAACAAGTGATTTGATTCTCACTCAATGTTTGGAGCTAATTTAGCAACCTAGAAAGAGGGGAAAAACAGAGATGAAGTTGGCTCACTCGCTCTATTTGTTTCTTTCGTTTGCCAACAACATCTTGAGTACCTTAACGAGTGCTCTTTGTGTCGCCTCTAAGCCCCCAAAAGGCTAAGTTGGTATGGACGAACTGTTAAACAATGAAGTGTATGACCCTTCATCCCGTTCCTGGGCATTGTTACAAGTTGAGCCATCATCCCAAACGTGTGTCGGTCACCTTATGTATCTCTTAGTTCAGCACTCGAATTTTACTGAAAATCAACTTCAACATTCACTTTTCAGTTTTCACCCAATTCCACCCAGCTAGGATACACAAAATTTAGATCAATATCGACACACGGGCGAGCAAGGTTAAGTCCAACTCTTTAGAGTTGCAGTTGTTCATATACAAAGAACGACCAAGCAAATTGAATTGCCATGACAACAAAATCTTGTAACCAAAATCTCTAAAAACGTTATTGGACATGGTATTCTTCGCTCTTCAACAACCGCATTACCCATTGGTTCTCCATTCAAAAGGACACTCACTTGCACCTGTATTTTCTTCCAACCTGAGTTAGTTAGATTTGCTTTTCTACTCCAAAAAATTAATTTATAATATTGCAATAAATTCCGAGGTGTGAGAGCCAGACACGATTGTTATTTTTTATAATAAATAATACCGGACGTAAACTTTGATTTTTGGAAATCGTTGCTTCATTAGTTGCGATTTTGAAATTGGTACTCGAAAAGTCCTAATTTTTTTATTAAAAATCCCAATTTCTAACTTAAATTTGCAAGAGCAATATGGAGGCATTACGGTATTCGACCATATTATTGTTGTTAACTTTACATATCCCACCTAATGGCTCATCTATTACTTTATGCCTACAAACCTCCACGTTTGGTATATAGCTCTGAATAATAAACGGTCCTGATATTTTATTTATTGTGTTCCCTGCACACTTGATTGAGATTTTTTTAATTATATTATCTTGATATTTTATTTATTAATTTGTGAAAGTGCACGTCCCTTTGTATTAATTTGATTTGTTATTTTCCCATGTGACTTTCTTCATGAAAAAACATTGTGGCAATTGATTTAAAAAGGTAAAACGCAGACAATGTCTATATTCTATTATAGTTAAGATGAAGGTGAACGGATTTTTTGGGGTAAAATTACCATTTCCACAAACGTAAGTGTAATTCACATGAGCACCGAAAAAATTGGATTTGCACTTACTCTAAATGAATTGGACTCGCTCAAATCATTTCATTTGTGCTATCATATATGGGTTAAGCTGTCAGAATGTGCAAACCAGTCAACATAGACTAAAATGCACCCAACAAATTTGAATTACACTTGATCGAGCTCGCAAAAATGGACTAGATAAGATCAAACTAAATCAAACCAGATCGAATGAAATCAAACTCCCACCTTATCTAACAAATAACAAATCTTACACAGAGGGACACCGTAATATCGAGAGTTCGAGACTACTCCGATAAAAAAGTGAATATGTAAATAAACGAAAAGGAGACTACACCGTAATAATAAACATCAATATCAACATTCACATCTTAGGTGTCATTACATTATCACCTTGAAAAGGAGACTTAAAATACTCCATCATGAATCCATGATCATGTTCATGTGTCTTTGTGCCAATGGTTGGTGGTGAAAAGATTAGTAAAATGCTCACTTTCAAGAAAAAAAGTCAAATTAAGATAACACTTTCACACTAACTTAACTATATGTTACGACCGTCACCTATATTCTTGTGGCCAGATTAGGTCCCCTTCCAATTCACAGTATTTATTATCTAATTTTAAATTTTTAAATCTCCTCTTCCCCATTTAGATCTGGTTCCAGTCTAGAGAGAGAAACGAGAGAGGAATGGACGAGAAAGATCTCTAGTGTTCACGCCCTCAGCGTAAGTCTCTAATTCGTTCTTGTTCCAACCACCCAATTTTCCCAAGAAAAAAACACGATTTCTCGTGCTTTTCGTTCCCGCTTCGCCGGAAAACGTGAAAAGTTTGGTTTCTGTGGTTGTAGTGGAATTTCGTCTAATTAGGCGAGATCTGAGAGGAATTTGTATTTTCTCAACCCAAGAGTAGGATCTTGGCGTGTTTTCGTTTTGGTTTTGGTGGATTTGGATCTGTTCGGAGAGGAATTAGACCGATGGGGACCGGATTCGGTGAGAATTCGTAGTTGTTAGGGTTTCCGTTGAATTGCATGGCGTCCATTGAGGATCAGACCGATGATGATTTCTTCGATAAGCTTGTTGGAGACGAGTTCGAGGTCGGATCGGATCCGGTTCTGGAAGGTGCGGAAGACAATGTTGGGGTAGATAAAGGTTTGCCGGTTGTGGGCTCCGAAGAGGTGTCAAGGGGAGAAGAACGCTGTCCAGATTGCACTATTTTGCCGTTGGAATCGGCCGAGAAGGATAGTTTAGGGAGGGAGGAGAATGTGTCTTCTTTGCCTTCTGTAAGCGGTGAAGTGGTTTGCTCTAGTGAGCAAAATGTAGAAGTGCCGGTGGAGAACGAGATGGGGTTCTCCGAATCATTGGTAGTTGGTAAGAGTTCTAAGGGGACGAATGTTAAGGTGGTTCAGTGGAGCGCTTTTGGTGGTGGTACGGATCAGCCTGAGCTGGATGCTTTTGATTCGTTTTCTGACTTTCCAGCAGAGATTTCAGGTGAGTCTTCCGAAAGAGTGGCTCTAATTCCGGATAAACAAGCTAGTGTTCTAGATTACCCGAGTATTGATCATAGCGGTGCCAGTGCCATAGACCAGCAAGGGGGCCAAGTTGAAGAACTTAATGAACAGACCGCGAATTTGAGTTTCTCAGAACAGGAACATAGTCAACAAACTTTGGATGAAAATGATCCGAAATATTGGGAAAGTCTCTATCCCGGTTGGAAATATGACTATAATACCGGACAATGGTACCAGCTGGATTCTTATGATTCAGCATCTGGTGCTCATTCTGATACCCATGGAACCACAGCACTGGATACTCCAGAGAGCTCCCAAGATGGTAAGCTTAAGTTAACGGGTAATGAAGCATTTTCGGAGCACAAAGCGGAAGTCTCCTATATGCAGCAGGATTCTCAATACATGGTGCAAACTGTGACTGAAAGCTTGACGGACAGTACTATTTCCAACTTGAATCAGGAAGTTGGGCAAACCGAGTACCCTTCAAATATGGTATTTGATCCCCAGTACCCTGGATGGTATTATGACCTAAACACACAACAGTGGCACTCTTTAGAATCATATTATCAATATGGCCAGTCCGCAGCAAGCAATGTACATAACCAAGTGCTTTCAGGTGAAAACAGTACCTCCAATGGCTATTTTGTGAAACAAAACAGCAATTTTTACGACGATAAAAGCAGCCAAGTGGCAGACCATGCTTTAGATTCCCAAACTAACAGTGCAGTGGAGAGAGAACCTAGCTCTACACAGAGCCATCCTCAAGCAAATGTTTGGCAAATGGACAGTATTGTCAGTGCAAACATTAATGGATCTTCCGCAGCTTTTACTGGACAGCAATCGATGGGGAATGACCGTGATTTAACTGGCACCTCTAAAAATCATTTCATTCCTTCAGGAGAATCTAATACCACAAACAGTGTCTCAGAACAAAGTTATGGCCAGAACATTGGTGTGGCCATGTTACAGACATTTATACCAGCGAAGAACACATTCCAGTTCAATCAACCTAATGTGGAGCACAATCAACAAACATCTCAAGGTTATTCTGGCAATCAAAACACTTATCAATTTGATCAGACGAGTTTTATTCCGAACCAATTAGCAAACATACCTCAAAGCTACTATAGCAATCAACACTCAAATAACTACTCACAGCAACCATTTC
The DNA here is from genome assembly GCA_963682175.1 of Triglochin maritima. Classification (NCBI taxonomy): domain Eukaryota; kingdom Viridiplantae; phylum Streptophyta; class Magnoliopsida; order Alismatales; family Juncaginaceae; genus Triglochin; species Triglochin maritima. The sequence continues at coordinate 7,776,534 of OY821775.1, forward strand.
AGCATGTCAATGCACCTCTCTCTGAGTCGTCTTATGCACCTATGGAGAGGTCATCAGCAGGACGTCCTCCCCATGCTCTGGTAACGTTTGGATTTGGAGGAAAACTGCTAGTCGTGAAAGATACCGGTGCTAACTTTGCCATAGGGAGTCAGGTGTGCCTTGTAGTGTTCTTTGTCTTCCTAATATTTTGTGGGATGTCACCCATTAAACAATTGAATTCTTTATTTTTTGGGCACTTGACATTCGCAAATATTTTGTGATTGACATTTATGCTCTACATTTCCAAAGGGGTCTTCTGGTGGTATAATCTCAGTTCTTGATTTGATGGATGTTGTCACACCAAAGGCTGATAGTTCAAGCTCGAGCAGTGCTGTCCAAAGTCATGGATACTTTCATACTCTATGCAACCAGTCCTTCCCTGGTCCACTTGTTGGTGGTAATGCTGCCAGCAAGGACATAAGCAAATGGATTGATGAGAGAATCAGCGGCTGTGAATCATCTTACCCAAACTTCAGGGAAGGAGAACTTTTGAGAACACTTCTTTCATTGCTGAAGTTGTCTTATCAGCATTATGGAAAATTGAGATCTCCTTATGGTTCAGATGCAACATTACAGGTAAGCCCCAAACAGTTAAAATGCATTTCTAGTTTCAAGTGCTCCCAAGTAGATGTTTTGCATTTGTGGTCTTATCCACCCATATATCTGCTGTCATCAATTGTTGTGAAAAAGGTTTTCTCTTTGCTTATCAGCTCCAATTTTGTTTCAGTTCCATGGGGAAAGCCAAGTTCCTCACTCCTCAGCCCTTTAGTAGTGTTCATTTTCATAAAATGACACCTTCTGATTTCTTCAAAAATCAAATACATGGAAACCCAATATATTTTCTTACACCCATTCAATTATTTCCTTTTTCACTGTTTCTGCATTCACTTTGTCAGGAAAAGGGAGGAGGACCCGAGTGTGATGTAACTAAGCTTTTTTCAAGTGCAAGAAAAAAAGGTGCCCAGCTCAGGGAGTATGGCACCTTCACTAGTTGCATGCATAACTTGCCTTCAGAAGGGCAGCTTCAGGTATTTTGTGTCTAGTTAAACGTTTTTCCTTGATTTATGAGCAAATTTACTGAACCGGCCACTGTCTTCGTGTTAGGCAACTGCTGTCGAGGTGCAGAATTTACTTGTTTCTGGTAAAAGGAAAGAAGCTCTTGAATGTGCCCAAGAGGGCTTGTTATGGGGTCCTGCTCTTGTTCTTGCGTCACAGCTTGGGGAAAAGGTAAGTATCTCAATCAAAATGGCATTTCTTCTCAAGCTTTTCATATAAATTAGATACCGACAGGTAGACAACTTGGTATTTCTAACTATTATGATTTCGTCGACACTTTCTTGTTTACAGATAATGTTATTATTTTTCCTTTTATGCACAGTTTTATGTTGATACGGTGAAGCAAATGGCACATCACCAGTTTGTTTTTGGATCACCTTTGCGTACTTTATGCTTGCTTATTTCGGGTCAACTTGGTGATGTATTCTCTACGCACAGCCTGACTGATTTGTCTGGTTGTGCAAACACATCTAGCCAGGTAATGTTAGATATCTCTTTTTTTTGGGAAATTTCTCCCCCTGTTCTGTACTTTCAAATGTTAATTGCCTCATTATTGAGCATCCATCCATTTTCCAATCAAATCATCCTTGTTGTATGATCTTGAATATTAAGAAAAAAATTACCTCTCTTTGATCTAAGAGAACAGTTTATGCAGTGTTCTGCAATCATTGAATTCATTTTTCATTGTAAACACGTGAATATTTACCTCCTAAAAATTGTTAGCAGTTGTCTTTGTTTACCATTATCTGTTGATCTTCTTGAACTTTTTAATATAACACAGGGTACTGCTAATGCCATGCTTGATGATTGGGAAGAAAATTTGGCCATAATAACAGCAAACAGGACAAAAGACGACGAGCTTGTGGCGATTCATCTTGGTGACTGTTTATGGAAAGAGAGAGGCGAGGTAATAAACATTTCTCGAGCTTGTGGCGATTCATCTTAGTTACCAAATCTAGCCAAAGTGATATTTGTTTGAAACAAACACTTCTTGATACAGATAACTGCTGCACACACCTGTTACTTGGTAGCAGAATCGAACTTTGAGCCATATTCAGACAAAGCGAGATTATGTCTTATTGGTGCAGATCACTGGAAAAATCCTCGGACATATGCTAGTCCGGAAGCTATTCAGGTCATTTTTGTTTTATCTTGTTTTTCATGCTTACTGCTTTCCTGTCTACTTCCTATCCATTAACAGTTATGCATTTTCTTCTTAGTCCTGACATTGATGTGGGAATAACTTGACCATAAGAGTCAAGAAATATATTGTTTCCTATACGGTCCAATGTCTTTAACTGTAGCACCTCTAATATGGTAAAGGTCAATCAGAGATTCAGAAGTCCATTTCACCAGTTCTCTGCAAATGCATACGAACTCCCTAAAATGGTCAAAGTGGTTCTGTCACGCATTTATCTTAATCTCTGAAATATGTTTAATTGTGTTGTAGTTTTCTTACCACCCCCTGTTACTATTGTCTAGGCATATTAGATATGAAAACTATCTACTGGATGCTATGAAAATAATCCACTAGTTGATATGATGACAATCCCTTTCTATGTCGAATGCTATTGTCTTCTCTCTCTCTCTAACACCAAGATTATGTTATTACGAAGGTTGTTAGTGACCTCTGTTTGGTGTTATTATGGACTTACTCACCTTTTTATGGTGCAGAGAACTGAATTCTATGAATGCGCAAAGGTCCTTGGAAATTCTCAGTTTGTTCTTCTAGCATTTCAGCCATATAAACTGTTCTATGCTTACATGCTAGCGGAGGTGGGGAAAGTCTCGGAATCATTAAGGTAGGCGACTTTGTATTGATCAGATTGTCTTTGTTCCTTCCTTACGGTATGAAATGCAGATACTGTCAAGCAATAGCAAAATCATTTAAAAATTCCAGTCGTGCTCCTGAAGTTGAAACATGGAAAGTTTTGGTATCTTCTCTTGAGGAGCGATTGCGGGCACATCAACAGGTATCCTTGTCAGCTAAATCTCCGAGTGATTCCAGATGCAAATCACATCCGCTAACTGTTTGCACATGTCCTTCTCAGGGTGGATATGGAACAAACTTGGCCCCTGGGAAATTGGTTGGCAAATTTTTCACCACCATTGATAAATCCATTTCTCGCATGATTGGTTCTCCCCCATCTGGAGCAATGTCACCAAATACTGCTCAAAATAATGAATATGATAGTTTCCCTGCCACCTCCAAAGTAACAAATAGCCAATCCACAATGGCCATGTCATCATTGATGCCATCAGCATCAATGGAAACAGTTAGTGAGTGGAAAGGTGACAATCGGAAGACTATGCACAGTCGAAGTGCTTCAGAGCCAAATTTTGCTAGAAGCACAAAAGAGGTGAATCTGCTTGTTTGTATTTTTTTAATACAACCTTTTGTAAATAACAGATGGGACAACATTTTTGCGTAATTTTCTAATCCTTTAAACTTGGATTCTTATGATTCTACTTATCCTTAATCATGTATATTTGCACCCTGATAAACTCATGCTCACTTGAAATAGGCCCAGACAAGTCCTGCTAGTGACACACAAGGCAAAATATCAAGCTCTGGTGGATCAAGGTTTGGCCGATTTGGTTCACAGCTGTTCCAGAGAACCATGGGATGGGTTGCAAGATCATCTGACCGTCAAGTATGTTCTAGATTCTATATTATCTTTCCTTTTATTGCGTCCGTGTCGGTCTAACTGCTTTGCTGTTAAAAGGCAAAACTAGGTGAAAAAAACAAATTCTATTACGATGAAAAGCTTAAGAGATGGGTGGAGGAAGGTGCTGAGCCACCTGCTGAGGAGGCTGCCCTAAAACCACCTCCAACAATGTCATCTTTTCAAAATGGTACCTCAGATATTTACAGTAAAAACCAAACCCTTTCCGCAAACATGGAAGCGAAACCCTCAACCTCCGTAGAACGTAGTCCAGGTATTCCACCCATACCACCCGGTCAAAATCAATTTTCTGCACGAGGACGACTTGGTGTACGAGCTAGGTAAATCTCTTATCATTTTTTCCCATGTTTTTCAAGACAGGAACTGGCCAGCGGTTACATGTTTGGTCTTGTCTTTCCTTGCAGGTACGTTGACACATTCAACAAAGGTGGAGTGTCAGCAAGTTCATTCAAGTCACCTTCGGTCCCTTCCTTGAAACCAGTTGGTACTTCTAATTTCTTCGTTCCCTCGCCAATACCTACAGTTGGATCAATCGGAAATGCAACTGAAAGTGCAGCAGATATTCCCAATAGTGTGGGTGAAGTGGATGCACCATTTCCTGTGCCCTCATCTTCACATTCATTGCAGCGGTATACTAGTATGGACTTCATGACTCCTACCAAAACGGGAGCAGGATTAGGAGGTGGTCAAGGTTCCTCCATGACACATAGCCGAGCAGCATCATGGGCTGGTGGCTTCTCTGATTTCTCCAATCTTAGTTCTCCTGAAGCGATACCATTCTTGGATGATTCAAGGACACCATCATCTCTTGAACAAAGCACCCCATTGCCACGCCAAACAAGTGGCTCCCTCCAACTCAATGGTAGTAGTTCAGGAGAAGATCTGCACGAGGTTGAGCTGTGATTTCCAGAAGCAAAGATCAATACGGATAATTTTGCATTAATCATATTTCCACCATCGCAATGTTAAGCTGCATTCACAGAGGAAGTTCATGGATCATCGTCGTCAGGATCCATAGGCAGGACTCAGGAGAACCACTTCTAGCAGAGTTGACTGCCCTTTATATATGGAAAGATGAAGATACTTCTGTACAGATGATTTTTTGGTGCACGGAGAAGAAACTTATCTTAGAGATTTTTCAGATGCTCATGAAGATCACAAGGTGACCTCTAAGAATACACCCCATCCTAGTAATATGGTGCCACGCCTTGTGTTGAGCATGTTGAGGTAGAGAAATTCTTTGTTAGTCCTGTTCAGGCCAAAATGGTATGACAGCTGAATTTAGTAGAAAGATTATATTTAGATGCACTATTTTCTGAACTACTTTGCGTCTTAAGAATATCCAGTAAAGTTATCACAAAGTGATTAGAATTTGTTGCACAATTTGGATTACGCCTTTGCCATACGGAATTAATTTGGCGTTGTATTACATCTTATCCTTAAAACAGCTGTAAAATCGTAAGGAAGGATGTACTTACATCCTTACTGTTCGGTCTGAGGAATGATAGGGTTCTTAAAGAGTGGTGACTAATGGCCGAGGATTTTGCATTGTCGCAATGTCTGATCTCAATGTTTTGAAAACGGGATATTTCGTTCCCTGTTAAGCATGGTTGTTTAGCAGTACAACTTGTAATGTAAATGAGTAACGTATTTTTGTGGGTAAAGATATCGGAATCACGGGAGATCATAGAAGAATCAAGGATGTGAGGCAATGCCCTGGGGGGACATCGATTAGGAAACATATAAAGGCGAGGCGCTTGTACTCCAGAAACATCAGGGAAACGAGAAGCAGATGGACAACACTCAGATTCAATAATTTATAGAAACGTGTAATTATCTTTAATACACCGCAAGATTCAATTTGGAGGAACAAATACGGTAAAAATTAGGAAGAAACTAGCGTCATACATAATTCATTTGAATTTTTTTCCCGTACATCACTAATCACTAAACAAATAAATGAGAATATTGGGGGCTAACTGAACAATTGACCATTAAGCTAATTTTTAATCACAGTGACTGGTATTGAGAGGAAAAAGCATTAGCTTCCGGACCAGTCGGTTCGTATGATGGATGGGTGTCGGCGCCTAGGTGTTAAAATTCTGCAGACCCTGGCGTCCGAGGAAAGGGAATTGCATCTCGTATATTGTCGATACCTGTTGCAAACTGCACGAGCCTTTCAAATCCCAGACCAAAGCCAGCATGGGGAACTGAAACGGGCAGAGTAGATATAAATTAATAGCATATCCAATTCGACCATGTTTTTAATATACTGTGAACTTGAAATGCAGAAAGGAGAAAACTTGGAGATTGAAAATGATGGAAGAATTTTAAATCACTTTCGTGCAATAGCATATAATAGAGAACTTCTAACGGAATACAAATGACAAAACACTTAGAAACACTCTATTCCAGAATTCAATAATCATGTACGAGGTAACGAGGTTAATAACAACCTTTTCCTAGGAAAATGGGAGGAGAAACCTCATTGTGTCAAAAGATTAAATAAAAAGTAATTAAAATTCATCGCAATTAAAGACCAACCTGAACCAAAACGACGAAGATCAAGGTACCACCAATAACTCTCCTTGTCAAGCTTTAACTCATCCATCCGGCTCTCCAAATAGTGAAGACGTTCTTCTCTTTGACTTCCACCAATAAGTTCACCAACCTATAAAACAAAGAAGATTTTACAATGACAAAAGAGAAGGCTGAGCCATAACATTTAACCAAGTCATGCATCACGGAGACAATGGACCAAGGACCATGTACGATGTATCAATCCTGAAAATGTGAGACGTGATGCATGTTATGATCTCCTTTACCGACAGATGGTCCCAAATACTCATGATCCCGTGAGTGAACTCGTACTTCTAGGATGGTATATGCAAGGGACAAGTTAAATCTTTTACACAATTATGATGATTTTGATCAAGAACGAACAAATTTTGTATCCTCATCCCCTCAAGTATAGCATCTGCTCCCCGGACATGTTAAGTAAGGAGCCCCACAAACGTTTGGACACTATTTGTAAGACAAAATGCTTTCAAATCAATGCCCATAAGACGTCAGTGTGACTAATTGGCCTTGAGGGTCTACTTACAAGCTAAAGTTTAATGCCTGATTGTCAATTGGTAGTTAGTTACGTATGTCTATGCAAGCTTGAACAGGAGAAGGCCCCAAGCCCCATCCAACCACATTGTAACTGTCACCTTCATAGATTAATCCAAGACAAAATTATGTTTTTGCACAGAACCTTGGAAAAAACGCCATTAGTTGCACTTTATTGAAACATTACAATAATAATTTCAAACAGACCTAAACGCAGAATCATCAAGAGGACTTCTACAAGTAATCCAAGGGAAAAAAAGACAGTGAATCAAATTACTAATGAGGCTGAAATTTTTATTTATTTATAGTTATGAGATGTCTTGAAACGAGGCAGGTTATATATGTATCTCATCTAAGATCGATAATAATGACAGTCCACTTGAGGGAAGGAAAAAGTTACCTGAGGAACCAGCAAGTCCATTGCAGCAACTGTCTTTCCATCATCATTTTGGCGCATATAGAAGGCTTTGATTTCCTAAAAGAAAGTTAGAATAGATTAACACAAGAGTTGAACTTGATTGATATCTTCACAATCACACATGCCATGCCTTTGGATAATCTCTTATGATTACAGGGCAACCACCAAAAACATCTTCAGTTATGTATCTTTCATGCTCACTCTGCAAATCAAGCCCCCATTTTACCTACATATATAGCATCATCAAGAGAAAGCACAAATAATTTTTTAGACTTCACAGGCTTATAGCCGAAGCATCTAGATCTTAGAACCTTAAATATTACATTTGCAGACCAACAAACTACAGATAAAGTACTTGAGAAGGATTTGCAATGCTGGACATTTCATAAGGTGGTGAAACACAATATGCAAGTCCACCTAGTTTCACATGTAGCCTAAATATCTCCCTCATTGACAATTCAATATGTATACTCAACTACCTCTCAGACGTAGTTTAAGAGGGGAAAACCTTCCAATGGAAAAGGTTATCATAGTATATTCAAAGACGAGGCAGAGGGGTAGGGCATTGTAATATTTCCTAGCAACACATATATGACCTTACTGAAAGGGTGGTCTCAACATCCAAGCATATCATTGCATGGCATTTTATGAAGATACAAAATAACTACCATTTTAGAATTTCAATTATGAAAAATAGTGATGCCAAGGTTTAATGCATGAATGTAAGGCACATGCCCTGATTTAAGAAGTCGTGGGAGTCCTCATCCTCATGCCCACGTTGTTACATCTATAATATGGTTTTGGGGAGGATTAGACTGGTTGACATAATAAAATAGTGAACAGTTTAACTTCACAAAACCAACTGGGGAGCATGGGTTTAAACCTGGGGCCTCCAGCTCACTGGCTTCAGTCTAAACGACAAGCCAAGTGTGACTGCATATTTTGGTATTTAACAGTCATATATAAGTTCAAACATGATCAACAAAAGGAGGCACAACTAAATCGTCCTCAGCTATATCTCCATGTACTTTTTCTTGCCTGACGTTTGAAACATAAAAAAAGCAAGATAGTCATGCGTCATGAATTGGAGTGCAAGATCTGTAGAATACTAGATAATTTTAGCTAACTACCGGGAATTCAAAATCTTTTTTTGCCTTCAGAAGAAGTTCCACTGCATCAGTATATGTTAGTTGAACAAAGTCTTTTTCAGCAACATCCTGGCAGCGGGAACAGTTAAAAAGAGTCACGATGTAAGAATGCAGAAAAACGTGCAAATTGTTAGAAAGATGCATATGCAGTTGCAGAGTGTCTGCAGAGAGGATGAGCAACACTTCAAAAAAAAATCATACCCTCAATCTACTCAAAATTCCCTTCTCGATCCAAGTATTGAAGAAGTCCATGTCTTCTTTGCAATTATCAAGAATGAAAGCTACCTAATTAGAAATAAATCAGAAATCGTAGTTAACACTGAATGTTTACTTTGTACAAATGAAAGCTCATATTCCAACAACAAACCAAAAGAAAATATATGTGATAGTAACCTACGACATACTGGAGATACTCAGTTGCACAAGCCATGTCATCGTTCAGATCAGCAAAAGCAAGCTCTGGTTCAATCATCTTTATAAAAACTAAGATGTCAATAGAATTGATCTAAGGCACTACAATTGAAAATAAAATAAAATATAACTGCACAAACCAAATTGCTGAATCAATAGATTTTGGAATAAAAAGAGAAATGAATTACCCAAAATTCAGCTAGATGTCTTGATGTGTTCGAATTTTCTGCTCGAAAAGTGGGCCCAAATGTATAAACCTGAGATTTACAAGAATATCACCCCAGTGTGGAATGTTTTCAAACAAAATCCCAGGACTAAGGAAAACAACATGGACAGTGAGATGAATCGTACATCAGATAGAGCAGTTGCGTAAGTCTCTGCATTAAGTTGGCCAGAGACGGTCAAGAATGCAGGTTTCCCAAAAAAGTCCTGCAAATAATTTTTTTAAAAAGATTCTCTTGTAAAATTTACTAATAAATAATTTGGATCATCAAAATGTTACAGCTTGACTTGGAATAATATTTACTTGGAAACACTAACTGAAATAATATTAGTAAAATTTACTAATATTGACTTCAAATGCTACAACTTCTCTAACATGGGCATTTAATCCACACAAAATAGGATTTGATAAATATATGCAAAAGATATCAATTATCAAGGAACATGTCAATATGAGTACAAGTTATACCAAAGACAATTTAACATTTTTTTTTTTGAAAAGAAATATGGCATGAGCATAAAAACAGTTACATAGATTTGTCAGATTGGGAAATGCAAAAACAATACTAACCTGTGACCAATCAACTTTTCCATCTTTATTACTTGGAATACAAGTTACATCAGTTTCTCCAGCATCTTTACCAGTTGGTATCTGTGAAGGTGAATAAAAATATCAAAGAATTAGCTATTATATTTTGTCAGATTTTTGTTCAACCGTCATTATTTTACCCACGCTTTTAAGGATATGTACAAAGAAAACAACAAAAGATATATTTATTATGAAGTTCGGCTTTCATAAAATGGTAGCCTAAGTTGGTTGATGGGTCTTCAAAGGTTGAAAAGTACAAAACTTTGGAATAGACGATTTCAATAGAGAATGGGATTTCACCTCAAATCATTTGGTGTTGAGTAGAAACACCAAAAAAATATTGTAGGTGACAAGGAAGTCCTGTGTATTTTATGCATAGCCATTTGTGTAGGTCAACTCTCAAATGCCATCAAGAATTACTGAGGTTACCAAAATATTTATTACTTCAGAAGCTTTTGTGATATGGACGGACAGCATAAAAAGCAAAAAACTAAAACGCTTAAAGCATATATGATTATCATAACTTGTTGCCGTAGTTCTTTTTATCATAACTTGTTGCCGTAGTTAAATTAAGACTATTGTGTTTCATATCATATATACAATATAAAGACTAAGTAAATCTTGCATCTTTCCTGAATGGCGACATGACCCCATCATGAAAAGACAACAGGAGAAGGGCAGAAAGTGCATACCAATGTGGTCACACAAAATTGTTCACCGGCCCCTTCACAATCTGAAGCAGTGATGATTGGATTTGAAACCCATACAAATCCATTTTCCTGAAAGAACTTGTGGGTAGCATATGCCAAAGCATTCCTTACTCTAGCAACCTACAACAAACTTTATGCGCACAAATTACTTAGTTGCTCTTAACTGGACCTCATAAATGGGAAAGCAAATCTAATCATAAGAAGATATATACAGATTTAGAAGTCAGGCTTTGAGAAACAGAATTCTATTTAGAAGGCATTGCACAAAAATAAAGAAATGAATTCAGAAAGATAGTGGTAAATTTGATACATCAAAATGACAGTTATAGGTCAATGTACTGAATACCCCTCGCAATAGAATAACAGCTGGGATGCAACAAGGGTTATTATTCTAGCAACGTAATTTAAACTGAAGAATGCTGAGACTGGAATGAACTTACAGCTCCAAAGGTGTTTGTCCGTGGTCGAAGATGTGCAATATTTCTCAAAAATTCTCTGCTAGCTCTTTTCTTCTGTATGGGGAATGTGGAAGGATCACTTTCTCCAATCTGGGCAAACAACATAAAAATATCTTTGAGCCAGTGACCAGGAATCTTTTATTATTATTATTATTATTATTACTATTATTATTATCAGTCAGCGATCAGGCATCATAATTCATGCATTTCTAGGGAAGATATGATGCAAAAATCTACATGGTTCAACTCACCTTTGGGCTTTGAGATAAGAAAGGTCATTTATTTTTTGAGATACAAGGAAGGAGAAGACAGCCAAACCACAGTGTAAGAATAGGAAAAGAGGAAGTGTAGTTGAGTAAAGTTATTACTTACCAGTACAAGCTTGTCAACCTTGAGCTCAACCTTTTGTTTTGATCCTTGGCTTTTCACCAAAACCCCTTCGATCATGACTGATGCACCCGTTGTAACAGAACCAGATTCCACCTGTTGAGAGAAGCAATGCTCTAACTTTCATTTCTATCAGGTGAGCGGCATATTTAGCTGAGATATTTAACCAACATCACCAACATCTGCTTCTATATAGCAAAAATGATTCTGGGCTAATCAAGGATAGGAAAGCCTAAAAAAGAAAGATACAAGGTATTGGTTGCTAGATTTTCCATAAATGAAGTGGTGATAGATGGATGGGAAATATGAAGGTATAAGAGCACTTCAACAAATGCTTTGAGTACACATTTTACCTCCTCTTCTCCTAATTCAGTCACAACTAAATGGCAAAAAAAGCACATTCAAACTACACGGTATGGCAGGAGCACAGGTTGAGAAGATGCACAAATGCAATTGAGAAGAGTAAAAAAAATCCTTAGCTGTACAATAAGCCACATTACCTGATCATAACCTTCAACATCTGGCGTGAGCACACATTGCATGTTTGATACACATGAACCATCATTTACCTGTGTTTTTGAGACAACTTATCAGAAGTTAAAACCAATGTGATCCAAAAGTCACGCTTGATACATGACCATTGTTAGATACTATATTATCATGATTAATTTCCAAAATAAGTCATTAGACGTTAATTGTGGCATTGTCATTTCGAGGGTATGTAAGAGATTCTTTTAGTAGTTGAAGATCCTGTTAATAACTTGGTAATAATCCACAACAGCAGAGCCTCAATGCCAAACAAACAATAACCAACGCAACTGACCTCAATGAAAGTAACAGTGCTCTGCACTCTGCAAGTCCTCACCCACCCTCTAACCACCGCTCTCTGCCCTAACCTTCCCATGCCCTTGACGTCCTCGATTCTCTGCCGCCTCCGGAAGCTACCGACTCTCCCGACCGATTCCTCCACCTCCACCGCCGCCTTCTCTGTCGCGCAGAAGCACTTCCGGGGCGAGAAGAAGGGAGGATTGGATGAGGGGAAGGGTGAAGGGGGTTTCGTGAGGGCGAAATGGGGAGAAGAGAAGGGGAGGAGTGAGGATAGCATTGCTGGGATGGGGTGGCTCTGGTGGTGTGGACTGGGATTCGCTGGTTGGATGATGGAGTCGGATTTTATAGGATCCGGTTCTCCTGATCCGAGTCGGGTTCCCGGGTTATGGGCCTTGCGTGGTCCAGTTGGAAGGTTACATATGAGCCTCATATAGTCCACACACAGGAAAAATAAAATAAAAAAGTTGCAAAAGAGACACACAACAATATCATGGTTTCAAACTTCTGAAGTGGAATTTCTCTTCGAGTAGGACATGATTATTATGTTTATATTGTGTTTTTTTTTTTGGGGGGGGGGGGGGGGGGGAAGCAGCCATTTTTAATTTTTTATGTGGCATGTGATTTACATGCAAGTTTTTTTTACATGCAAAATATTGTGGAGTTGTAGAGATGGCTTCTTGAAAAAAGAATTTCCTTGCTCTGTTGAGTGGTTTTTGGAGGACCAAAAACACAATCACCATTTGCCTAATTTCCTTTAACTAGCTTGCAGCATATTTCCAATTTTACAAGGCCTTAATATTTTCCATATGGTATGTAATCCCACATTTGATAGAGATTTTGACAGAAGAAGCGATATGCCGATATCCCTTTTATCTTTATCAAAAACAAAAAACAGAGAAAATTAAGCACTCTTACGTGGGCTCACAGCCCAATAAGCCCACATCATTTTCCTATAAATAACGAAAAACTCCCCCGAAACTTCAATTGCGTGTTTCGTGCGATGGCGGGAGCAGCGAAACCGTGCGTGTTCTGCCAGATCGCGACCAACTCCTCCTCCACAACCACTCTCCTCTACTCCGTCAGATCCAAATCCGATCCAAACCTTCCTTGTTTTCCACATTAGATCCGAACCCTAACGCCTTCCTTCCCGTCTTGCAGGACGAGAGAGTCGTTGCTTTCCAAGACATCCGACCCGCCGCCTTCCGGTAATAATTCCTCTCTTCCTTACGCTTTTGTCGGTTCTTGTTTCGTTTCGTTTTCCTCTTCGTGTGATAGTTTGGTTATGTAGGGTTTTATTTTGAAATTGACGTCCGATTTTGGACTTTTGGGAAATGGGGATGGTTGTGTGATACTTTTGGTTTCTGAGAATCGGAGTTGGATGGAGTTCGTTCGCAAATGCAAATAGGACTCGTTAGGCTAAGGTTATTGCTTTAAAATTCTATGTGTTTGGAATTAAAGTTAGTTTCGCTGATCCGATGATGTTATTGTGGTTATTCTCTTCTGAAGTAGGTGTGCTTGTGGAAGTAAATATGTAGGAGAGAAGATATGCTGATATTCTTGTGATCATATCAGATTAAGGAATCCTATTTTACATTTGTGGAATGATTGTGAGATACGTTAGTTTTTGGAAGCTGAAAGTAACTGGAGTTCGTTCACAAAATGTAAAATAGGAGCCATTAAGCTGAAATTATCTGATCAAGACTCTATTTGATATGGAATAGAATGAGTATATTGTCGATGTGATGCTATTGGTATTGTTTTTCCATTTTTTTGGAACTCGAAGAAGTGCTTATGCAAGTTGATATGTAGATGATAAGATATGCTGATCTTGTGAGAGCAAGATCTGTGATATATAATTGAGTCGAATGGTTTATACGACTCATCCCTTGTAATAGCAAGACCAAAAGGACTATGATAGAATAGGTTAGTGTGTTAGGTTTGTTATCGACATTTAACTACTACTTGCTCTAAGTTGTTTGTCTATTGAGCATTGTATTCCCTTTGTGTAGTAGGGAAAAGGTATATCTGTATATTACATGTTTAAATTGCTAGGTAGAAAACTACAAATAATTTGTTGGACCTTTTGCTAATGCTTATACATCTACATGACAGCTACATGAGCGCATCATTCAAGACATTGTCTCACCACGTTCACGTGCCTCCCTCTTTTTGGTGCTTATTTCTGTGATTTGGTGTATGTGTAAAGTGTAGACATCTTAGAATTTTATATCTATTTGATATTTGAACGCGTATTTGCACATTGAACTCTTTTAATTGTTCTGTACTTGATGCTCTTCTTGACAACTTATGATATATGTTGACAATTTGATAGGCATTATCTCGTTATACCTGTACAGCACATAGCAACCGTAAATGATCTTCAAAGGAGTGTAGAAGATTACCATTTAGGTGCTTATTTATCTCAACTTATTACTGTGATTGACATTTGTATAAATGGTTCATGTTACTAAATTTATTGGCATGGAATGAGTATACGCTCTTTTAGGTGAAGTATGATGTCAATACACAATTTGTTGATTTGTTTAGCCTAATACTACCGAAACAAATGATAATGAGTTGTCGATTATGTGATCTTTTATTTTGAGGTTTTGGGGTGATGTTAATGTTGATGTTGATTATGTGGTCTTAATAACTAGTAACATCAGTTACCTTTTTGGAATTCCCTTCAATGTAATTTATTTTAATTCATTTTATTCAACACAGTTTCAAAAACATTTTTGTGCATCTTTGGGACTTTTCAACATTTTTGTGCATTTTTGTGCATCTTTGGGACTTTTCAACATTGTCCATATACTTTTGGGATCTCTTGTTCAGCAACATATTCAAACTTAGGGTGGAAGGCTGCAGCTCCCATTCAAACTTAGTTGACAAACAATCAAATTCCATACAAAATATTTTATCCAAATATCATAACATAAGGCTTTGTTGTTGTTGTATCATAACATAATGCTCTATCTTTCCAATCTACTAACTTTGAACTCTCTTATGCTATTTCCGTAGGAAAATTCCAATCTTTGTAGTGATTAAATAGGTTAAAGATCTGGTGAGAAATAGGTAAGAGGCCTTGATGGGATAGTGGGGCAGATAGAAACTTGTTCTACTTGTCACAGAAATTTCTTGGTGAAGGAAACATAGAGGATCGAAGCTATCATGTAACCTTAAGAAAATGTCATGTTCATCCAGCATGATTATTTTTAGGGATGCTTTCTACCATCACTAAGTTATAAGTTTTTAATTTCTCCAGTGAATCACATGTTGAGCATTGGACAAAATTTATTACACAAAGATGCACCAGGATCAATGCCTTATAGGTAAGATACGAACTCCTGATATGTGATATTTCTCCTTCTCTTATTATTGTGTTTTTATCTTCATTCTTTTTCCTCGCTTCTTCTGGTTGATGCTAAGAGGGTGATTCTGCATCCCATTCCTTGAATTTATTTATCAAATGATGGATGAACCAGTGATCGTAAATTCCAATGCTTAAATTTGTTAATCTGGATCATACATTTTATGATTATAAACAATTTTATGGACTGATTCCTCTATCAATTTTTTACCGATCCAAAAAAAAAGATGGACAAGCCAATCCATAAAATTGTCGATACTCACAAAATGTGTTATTATGTTGATCATTGATCATAAGTCAGTAATCCCTTTCTCCTTGAGTTCTTTAAATGTTTTTATTAGCATAATTCTACTTGAAAATTCCATGTATGTTCGTGGTTGTACTTTGGATATGGTACTATCGATTCTCAGACACACTGGGTTTAGAAAGTCAGTTGCAAACTGAAGGCAGGGCCTAATCCCTAAAATCTAAAATACAAAGTCATGGCTTCTTATTGTAGTTGGGATTGATTGGCCGTGGCTATATATAATTAGATGCATGCGTAAGGTGTTCATGACACTACTAGGGCTCGAATTTTGTCAAATCAAATGTCTTGAGGTGGGCAGTTGTTGCTCTTTTCTTTGTCCTTTTGGAATGCTTTGTGCTTACTACCAATCTGAAGCATCCTTTTACCCTCACTGAGAGATGGCATCCGTTGGACCAAATAATGGATTGGATCCATCAGACTTCAGTTAACCAAATAATGGATTGATCCATCGACTTCAGTTAAATTAAATCATACAAAAATCTAGTAACATGTTGTCACGAATTTTTTAGAGAACTATTATTTATCGTCGAAAAACTACTTAAATCGTCACAATAATTATCATTTTGTCATTCACAATTCATTTAATACTCATTTCGTCACGTCTCTTAAAATAAGGTTTCTGCTTACGTTTTCATCATTTTTCCAGTACAAATACCACGAAAATGTCTGGCGAAGCGTCTGAATTCGGTGAAATAAGTCTAGCAAAAAAAATATTGGGTCAGACATCTGGGTAAAACACTACTAGGGGTGCCAAAAAAAATTATTTTTTTTTTAAAATTATAGGGTGTGTTATCTCGAATTATTTGAGGTTCCGTTGCAAGTTTTTGGTGGAAATTGGTCGTTTGGGGGTCGTTTTTTGGATATTAAAATTGTTGGATCTGGAAATTTTTGAATCTTCATCACTTGCAAAAACTCGTTTTAATCCAACCCATATAATTAAACACGGGCGTAAGATCTGATGAGGTGGTGAGGTGTTGGACGGTCGACCGTTTGTTTCTCGGTCTACCGAACATGTTCTATGCAGATAACCGAGTTTCCATCAGTCCATTGTGATCGTAGAGACAATAAGTTTTTGATTTTCTTGGAATTCTTGGATCGGTTTACTGACCTTTACCCGGTCATCCGAATATTTATCCTCAGTAGTTTCGATATTTCTTTGGAAATCTCTATTCGGTGTACCGAAAGTGTTTTAGTCATCCGAATATAGTAATTATTAACTTAATAATTAATTTATTTAGCAATTATCTAAATTTATAATCAATTATATTTTTAATAATAATAAATAAATAAAAATAGTAGGCGTTCGCCGGAGGCGTCTTAGACAGACGCCCCCTCCATGGGGGTCGTCTGGGTAAAACGCCTCTTATGGGGCGGCTCCGGTGGATGCTCGCTAATTTTTTTATTTTTTATTTTGTTATTATTAAAAAGAAGTTGCTTCGAGTACACTGGGGCGTCCGTTGGCTCATTACTGACCTCCGAAATATTTTCTTTATTATTATGAGAGGAAGAGATATGGGTAATAGGAGGGTGAAATGTCGCGATATATGAGTAGAAATGAGAGAAATGTAAAATGGTAATTTGTTTGGGCGATTTAAGCAATTTTCCGACGATGAATAACAATTCAGATTCTATCGCTAAAAATTCAAAAAGTCATGTCTAACTGACTTGCTTCTGGCATATATGTCATACTAATATTTACTGGAATTGGAATGGTGTATTTTCTTTGGGTTCTATTGTGAACCTTACAATGGTTAAGTCATTAATGGTAATGTCTTTACAAGACAGTTACCACTTGTTGATGCAAATATCTTGTAAACATATTAGATGGTAAGTGTTCAGTTCTTTTCACTTAACTTTTGCAGGTTTGGTTTTCACCGGCCACCATTCAATAGCGTGGATCATCTCCATCTTCACTGTCTTGCATCACCATTTACTCCAAGGCACGTTTGTATATCTGAACACTGTACTGTTTGTTAATTCCAAAGATATGCTTTATGTATATCCATTAGACCATTACTGTGGTTTGATTTTTCCCAACAGATGGAAGCATGTCAAATATTTGTCTTTTGGACCTTTTGGGGCATTTATTGAAGCAGAGAAGTTATTGGAGAAAATAAAACCTCTGACACAGCCCAGCTTATAACTCTCCAGGTCAACTCTTATTCCTTCATTAATCTTATCCTTTAATCTTTTGTCCTGGCTTTTATTTTCATCATATTGCAGCCCCCATATCACTATTTTCAATTTAGTCTGACCGAATTTCTTATCCATCCATTTGTATGTCCATTGGATGATATTTATATTCCTTAAGCTTTGTATAAAATAAATAAATGAAACACAATCAATACGATACCTACATATTTATATAATCCATACAAAGTTTTCAGGTCTCTGTCTTTCGATGCACATAATAACTCATACCTGTTGCTTGGCTTTTAGTCTCCAAAACCTTTTCTCATCTCAAGCATCTCATCACGTCCATGCTCATGCTAGACTAGAGGAATTCTCTCAATATTAAATACCAACGGAAAGTAGTTAGTATTCGGGCATTGAAGTAATTCATCCCAACTGTACCAGCCCTCTCATCGGTTTGATGCTGTTTCACGTCCGTCATTTAGAACCAAACCATAGCCTTTTAGGTCATGGAATTCCGAATTCCATGGAATCGAATCGAATTACATTATCATGAATTGTATTCCTTGAATTCAAATTACTTCGTTGTAATATTAGACTTTCTCCTATGAATCTCAGTTTAATCAAAAATTAAAATACTAATTCAATAATCCCAACGGGCTTTTGGATCCTAATCATGTTATCACAACTCAGATGAGTGATTTAAAAAGAGTCAAGTTATCACAACTCACTAGTAATTTAAAAAGAGTTGAATATGTTATAAGTTAATTAGATCACTAGTGTACCTCCAATCACGTAATCTAATTACCGTGTAAGGTGTGTGATTGGATTACTCATAATTGAATTGTAGAATGATTGTAAGCTCTAGTTAACGTAATCAGACACGACCGTAGTTCAACTTTCAAGCCACCAATCTCACCTTGTTTTGCTTCACAAACCACTTGCATAGCCATTGGAAATCATCATCCGGTGAATTGTTTTTTGAGTAAAGATAGATGCGCCATCATAGTGAATTGTTGAAGTTAAGTGCTACTGGTAGGGGATGGGACGGAAGTCGGAACTGAGCTTTGGTGTCTGGCCATCCTGTCTTCAGATGTCAAAACTCAAAATATCCATCACAGAAGAATATTTCGGGGAAAAAACCCACTACAGAACAGGTCTAGATATAACTGTATCAAAAAAATAGGTCTAGATAAATATATAAAAAATGCTTTAGTCGGTAGGGTTCTGTTTTTTTTTCTTTTTTTGCTACCCAACAAAAGGCCGTGGATACCTTTAGGACAACAGCTGGTGAACTTGGGTGGACGTCATCTCTTTCCACCCACTTGAACGGTGACTCATCCTGCGTACTACCAGTCTTACCAGCTGTCGAACTTACCCGACCAAAATTGTGTTCGTGTAAACCTATCCTGACAGTGACTACTGGAATTTTTAGTTTTAGTGGCTATCCACGAACACAAGTCCGTCTTTTTTTCAAATGTAGCTAATTACCAAAATATGAGGGAGACTTATTAGAGTTCTTTTAAGGCCTTAATTAAAAATAATTACGTTGAAAAGTCAACATTATGTTTAGGTCTTTCTTTAATGTTATTTTTGTGATCATTTTCCTAATTTTACCTTTTACCATTTCATCAACCTCAAAATTTGAAACTAAACAACTCTCCTTACTTTTCCTAATGCGTTGACTCTTTGCTCAACGACAGTTCGAATCAGCACCATCCTTTCCTCTGCGGGCACGTACTTGTGCCATCTCTTCCTTCTATAGTCTCTCCATTTCTTGATTTCATCCCGTAAAGATTTGGGTTTAGGGTTGTCGTTAGTGGGGAAAAAATGAATATCGAAAGGAATAAGACGTTCCGCCTTTACTTTGTTTATTATTTAAAATTCATTTGGAAAAGTGACTATCTAAGACTATTTATGACACCTCAACAATAGGGCTAAAAACGATCAACTGATTAACTAGAAACAATCAACTTATAAACTAGAGTCGGTTGTTTCTTGTTTCTAAATCACCTCAATTTGGAAAAGTGACCGTCTAAAATTGATTTTACTTTTCATGAATTGTATTCGTTGACATTGCGATACGTTCAACACAAAAATTTGGTTTACATGCTTAGAACGAAAAATAATACATGTTTAGTACCATTTATAACATACGTTTACATGATTTCATTCTATGTATGTTATTATAAATAACTAAAAGTAAAACCTACTTATATATATTATTATGTGTATTAATCGTGTACTATTTGTATGTACCTAAGTACACAATACTTATCGTGTCTTAATCGTGTTAATCATTTTTACACATGAAATTTATATCTGACTAATTTAATAATCTTGTTCAATTTCTCAATCCATATCTGCTAACTTCGTGTTGTTTTCTTGTCGTGTAACTATATTTCGTGTGAATTTGACCCTACCTTGAATAACAAATGTGATATAATGTGGTTCAAATTAGGACTGTCAATTTTACACTATTACACGACACGAAGTTAGCGGATATAGATTGAGAAATTGAATATGATTAATAAATGTGTTGGATATGGAAACACTATTATTAAATGGATTGGATATGAATTTCAAAAGTACATGATTAACACTATTATTAAGTGTAAAAACGATTAACATGATAAGTAATGGTGTGCTTAGGTACATGATTAAAAAAAGTACATGCTTAATACACGTAATAATATATATATATATATATAAATATGTTTTACTCTTAGTTATTTATTACAACATATTCAGAATCAAATCATGTAAAAAATGATACTAAACGTGTATTGTTTATTGTTATAAACTTGTAGAATTCGTGTTGAACTTGTCTTAACGTCTACACGACATGATCTATTATCATGTATAAATGGGTCGGGTCTTGTTTACACGATAATAAATGAGTTGGATATGGTTCGAGTTCAACAACACGATTACTAAATAATTAGATATGGATTGTAATATTGATATATATATATATATATATATATAGAGAGAGAGAGTCAAGCTCTAGTGAGCCCAGTGCTGATCAAATTTAGTTTAAGCCCCCTACAATCTCACCATTGGATTTTATTTACAGTTAATCTCACCATTCATTAGCATAACCGTTTTTTTCTTAATCTACCTTACATTTTGAAATGAGCGGTGGATATTGTGGGGGTTTAATTTAGTTTGATTAAGCCCTGGGCTAACTTGAGAATTCCTATATATATATATATATATATATATATATATATATATATATATATATATATATATATATATATATATATAACACTACGTGACATGATCAATTCACAGTCAAATAATGTACGTTAACTGAAAACAAACCACGTCGCCCTAAAAGGTATAAAGTGGTCGCGGGCTTTTATAGTTGCTAACCCACGAATGTTCATAAGGTTACAATGATTGGGTTTTTTTTGTGCGAAAGCTGGTATATTATACTAAAGCCGCAAATGATGGTAATATATTATATTCGCAGTTATGCCGAAGTCAAATAGATTATATGCTGTGCAGTAGAATGAATATATATATATAAGAATTTCTCAGAAAGTACGAAATAGAATATAAGATTATCGATAACCCCCCCCCCCCCCCCCCCCCCCCCCCGGTGGATCCAGGGTATCCCATTCTGTAGCCAGTTCGGGCAATTAAAAACCCTCTCAGTGGAATGAAGCTGATGAAACCCTCCTAACCAATGATGTTTTTTTTTGGTTTGATAATTCTCCTAACAAATGATGTTGCTGGCTACAATAAACTAGAGATGGAGTTTTTTTTGGGATGGCCACCGTAGTGGAGTTGGTAGATGTGGCAAGGTGTGAGTACAAGACAAAAGAGTATGGTTGTGGTATTTAGTGGTGACATCAAAAACAAGTCGACGATGGTTGAAGATGGTGATAGGATATTCATAATGATATTTGATCACAGCAAGGCCATTAGCTGTTTTTTGGAGGTTTGAAATTTTGTTCTTTTATGTCAGCTGCCATTGCTAAGCAGTCCAAAAAAATCGAATTCATGCCCCCTAACGAATGATTGAGAGGGTCCTACGATATTGAGTTCAATGATCACGTTTGGATGATCTTAAAGAGAGTGTAGGTGAAAATTGGATCATTAGGAAGTTATACCAAAAGAAGTTATTTTAAATAAAAGCAGATGCTACACTGTACCTCCCTCTTACTATATCTTATCTCGAAGGTTTTCACAACTTAATGTGTTGAGACGCTTTGAATTTTATAATTTGATTAGTGTCTGCGCGTTCCAACCGTTTAGGTTTAACTTTATCTGTAAGAATGCAACATAATTCCAGTTAAGACTATATATGAAAAAATGTAAAATGTATAATATGTTCCTATTGGGTTGCTCTCCCCGTATGAGTCTGAAGTATTGAAATGGATGTAAGGGTTATTTTGGGTTGTTATGATTTATGAGTTAATTTTTTTGATTAAGGTCATACCCTTCCAAGTGTGGTGGCTGTGATCTTAGAGTTTGGGAGTTTTGGCTTAATTTATTGTTGCAGTCTGCTAGTCTCCATCCTATTGAACTTAATTTATTGTTGCAATCTGCTACTCTCCATCCTATTGAACTCTCTAATGTTCCTTATAAATTGGATGGTCGAAGAAACATATTACATGTATTTTCATTCATCTTACTTTTGAGCAACTCTACTTGTACGTGATGATGTGTCGATTGAACATCATCACATCAGACAATTACAGTTGAATGGAAAAAAAAGATGTGTCCAAGCATGTCATGGACAACATTACGTGAAAGTTAGCGGTGCGCGAATTGGGTGGGTTGAATTGGATTTGGACTAAATGTACATTGTAGACCCGCTCTGACATTGATTGGTTATGGAAAAAAAATTGATCACCAATTTTCATTCAATTTATTATTCGACATTGAGCAAACCCGTGATTGGATCGGATTTCACCTAATCTAGCCTTAGTTAATTTCGATTTGGATTGGTACGGTTGTAATCGACATGTCCCGAGCTGGTTGAAGTTTTGAAGACTGTGTATCACTTGTGTGGTGGAGTGGTTGTTGGTGACTTGGTGGGTCTCAGAGGGACAAAAATGCGTGCTTGTCATGTAGAAACTAGAGGTTAGTTAAAAGGAAAACTTCATGCAAAGTTGTCATGTTTGTCTGTCAAATAAGACCTCACACGCTAGTATTTCAGTGTTGATGATCCCATCGTTAGCTCGATTTAGTTTTTAAGTATTCAAATCGTATCCAAACTCATCGATTCAGAAGATTCAACTTGATTGGACAATTTGTTCGAATTTGGTTTTTAAGTATTCAAATCGGATCCAAACTCATTGATTCAGAAGATTCAACTTGATCGGATACAATTAGTTCGAATTAAAACAAGTTCGTGGTTGAAATTTGACTCGAGCACCTCGAGCTTACTCAATTAGCCACGTGGTCTAAAATTTTGAGCCTTCACACTCATGCCGGGTGGCGAGTCAGCTGTCAAGCACTTACATCAACGACCTTCTAGTCTATCTCTTGACAAGCTTCACTCTTCTTATTGAAGCTTCAATAATTGGTTTGATGACTTTTTTCCGATAATTTTTGCTGGTTGATGAGCTTTTGTGGTTACAATTTCGGTCTAGCCACCGTCCACCATACCAATCTTTGGTTGGACTCAAAGTCTATGAATGGTGGACAATAAGTGCAATACACTGGATGCATCCTTTACTTTCCGAATTGGGAGATTATTATGAACCCTTGAA
This sequence comes from Triglochin maritima, assembly GCA_963682175.1. Classification (NCBI taxonomy): domain Eukaryota; kingdom Viridiplantae; phylum Streptophyta; class Magnoliopsida; order Alismatales; family Juncaginaceae; genus Triglochin; species Triglochin maritima. The sequence goes on from OY821775.1 coordinate 7,800,137, forward strand.
TTCAATGGTCTACACTCTCAAGAACGTGGCGATAATGATTGAGGGTTTAATTTATTACACTATCGTTTATCGCTCTAATTTCGGTAGGTGAAGTTGTGCAATGTGGATTATGAATACGAATGTTGCATTTTACTCTACTCGAACGCCTCCTCGTCTATGTTAATACGTCTTGATCTGAGGTTTAATTAGAAAAGAAGCCATGTAGTTTAAAAAAGACGGGAAACAATTGATGCACATGGTATGACTACAAAAAAGTGAGTAATGATCTTTCTAGCGCTTAATCCGACTTCAGGAATATCTTTCCTGAAGTGTAAAAAATTACTCAAAGAGCTTTGCTTTTTCTATCGCTGTGACATCCTCTGTTTGATACACGATGTAAAAATTTGGAACACATTTTAATGGAAATGCCTTGAACTAGGAAGAATCAATGGCTACAAATATGACTCGGAGGTTGTAAACTTCCTATTGAGCATATTGGCCAGTTTCTACATTGTGCTTTGAAATTTTAGATCCTCATTTTTTTTAGTGTAGTAGGAGAGGGAAAATCATGTCCTATTTGAACAATATATCCCTACTACAACAAGAAGCTCCAATATATGTCGATATTTCCTGATTTACTTTCTATTTTCTTATTTTGATTTGTGCCTTTGAACCATCTCGACTAGCTGTCTTTCTATTTCACAGCTTTATCACTAACTATTTCAAGCTGCTAAGGGCATTCCTTAACGGGGGGGGGGGGGGGGGGGGGGGGGAAATCCCCCCCACGCCCGGTCATCACAGGATGACTGGGTCGATGACCCGGGCGTTGAAACGCCCGGGTCGTCGACCCGGTCAAACAATAAAAAAATAATTTTTTGATTTTTTTTTTGTTTTGATTTTTGTTTTGATTTTTTTAATTTTTTGGTTTGAGTTTTTTTTTTATTTTTTTTTTGAAAATACGTTTTATAATTGTTTTGATTTTTTAGAATTTTTTTTAATTTTTTTTAAATTTTTACCAAGATGGACCCCGAAATGATGTGGAGGAGAGAGATAGGTTGTTGTGGGTTGTGTTGGGTTGTGGTTAAGATGTGAATAGTATAGGAAAGAGAAGAAAGTTGGTTGAGGAAAGAGAAAGCTGATGTGGAAGAGAGAGAAAGCTGATTTTGAAGAGAGAGAGAGCTGATGACCGGGTCGTCCAGGTCATGGTTAGTGATGGCCTAAAAAGAGGTTGACGTCATTATTGTTAATCCAAGACAATCCAGTCTCCTAGGCTTCTTCCTGCCTCATTTGGAAACACTCATTTCAGTCCTGAGCTACACTATAGCAGATCATTCACGAAAGACTGTCAACAGGTAATTATTTCAGAATGTTAGTTATGTGTCATTTATTCTATTGTGAACTTTACTTTATGAATTATACATGTTATTTTACACGTATAATGACGTCAATTATATGCATTATTCCTATAGTGAACTCTACTTTATATGTTTATACCTGACACTTTATTGAACGCCTAAATTGATTGCCATTTTCATCCGAAAAGAGTTATCTTTCCATCCACATTAGGTGTCACCAGCAAGTCGTCATAAAACCAATAAAGTTAGAGCCTCTTGTTTCGGTTTTTACACCAATACACAGGCCAATTTTACTTCATTCAGAAGCTATGGGATCAAAATAGATTGTTAGACCTTGGACTTTTGATGATTCGATCTTGCAACTTTTGGTTTGTCATTAGTTCAACGAACTGGAAGTATATGTTGAAAATTTTGATAAATTTTGGCAAAATCGAACTATCCATCATAGACTCATAGTATATAGACCTATAATCTAATAAAGATTGGTAAATAAACCTATTATAAGAAGTGGAATTGCACTTATTGTAGGTGTTAGTTCTTAAACAACCCGACCAGTATAGCGAGCCTAACTTGTTTGGTGACTGGCATGAACTGAACTCTTAAAAAAATAATTAAAATGGTTAGGAAGAGAATAGAAAATCACCCATCCATTGTCATCGTCAGATTCTGTAACTTCACTCTTAACTCACCACCTTGTCAGTCCAATGTATCTCATATTGGCTTCCCCCCCTCTCATTTGAACTAGAGGGAGTGAATCCAGACAAGTAGAAGTTTACACCCTCCACGGCTATCTCCATTCCACAATGAAGGTCCTTTCCGTGCAAGAGTCAGACAGTAGCCAGTGGATAAAAGGAACTTGTTTGGAACCCCTGATTAATATGGATTCGCTCCATCATTTACTTGCACCTCAAATTATTGTCCTTCACTACTCACTAGTATAACGTATATTCCTGCTTCAAGTCTTGTGACTTTCTCGGTGTATAAGAACAATAGTACATGTCATTGTCCACAGATTGCCTGAATAAGATCCGTAACCACAGAAAATAACGATCACTATATGCCATCTTCAACCCCACAGCCCACAACCACCAACCCCTTGCCCTCTCAATTTAGAGAAACACGACATGTTGCCTTGCATAAGCATTAGCAGTCCTATAATCATATGATTGTTTTCACGTATCATTCATAGTTAGTTGAACATGTATTTCATGTTTCGTTATCTATTATGCATTTCAATATTTCATTTTGTAGTTTCTTTTAATTTAGATGTACTAGCTTAATGAAAAAATGTAATTTAAATTTAATGTTATGTTCAGAAATATATTTTAAGTGGAGGATTTTTAAATTGAATAGTTAATTTTACCCTATTTCTATTAAATAAGTTTAATATTGATATAAAAATTGTTAATGAATATCAACCTTGACGTTTTAACCCTGCTAGTATCTAAAACTTCGCCCGGGGATACCGGGGGATATCAAAGTGTGGTTTCCCGGTAAAACCAATCAATGTTAAAACTTAAAAGAAGTGATAAGATTTCATAATTCATAAAATATTTACGAATAAAAATATGAGGTTTTTTGAATACTACCTTTCACGTGGTGGTCTTTTTTGGTTCAGCGGACTTTAGAAGTGAATATGTTAGACTTACCATCACATTATTAGACTTTGATGTCGTATTGAATTGTGATTTTCATTTATTTATTTTAACCTTTTGGGAACTCTTCGACACAAACTCCAATCACTTTGGGATACCTTGAAGATTGTCAAAAACATAAACTAGATAGAAGTCGATCATAGAACTAGACATAATTCACACTTGCAAGTAGCAACATACGCAACTCAAAAAATATACATTTACTAAGTTCTAACACCACTAAGTCTTAAGCAGTTAGGACTGTCAATTTTAACTCGATTTGATAGTTCGATTCTAAAAATATTCTGATTTTAATTTGACTTGAAAATAAAAATCTTGATGAAAAATAAAAAAAATCTTAAAACTTAATTCGGTAAACAAACTACTTGAGCTTGATTTTTTTTTAAATTCAATTCGATAGTTCGTTTAATTTTTTATTGTATCATTTATAATTATATTCATAATTATTTTTTTATATTTAATAATAAAATAAGATAAGATTTATAACTCCACTGGTTTACGCTCTTTTGAACCAGAAGCTTCCTTGGTCCCGACTCCCTCCCCTTCCACAACGTGTACCTATAAAACACCCCCCTCTCCAAAACCCCCCACTCAAACCTCTCTTCCATGGATTCCTTCCTCTCCCTTCTCTTCCTCACTACCATCCTCTCCCAATCCCAATCCCAATCCCTTCTCCTCCCCCTCACCCACACCCTCTCCCTCACCCACAAGTCCACGACCCTCCACGCCCACCTCAACGCATCCGCCCATCTCTCCAACCTCCGCCACCGCCACCGTCAAATCTCCCTCCCTCTCTCCCCCGGCTCCGACTACACCCTCACTCTCACCCTCGCCTCCCAGCCCACCCACCTCTTCCTCGACACCGGCAGCGACCTGGTCTGGCTCCCTTGCCACCCCTTCGAGTGTATCCTCTGCGAAAACAAACCACCTCCCAACCCTCTTTTCAACCTCTCCACTACCATCCCCTGCTCCTCTCCCTCCTGCTCCGCCGCCCACTCCTCTCTTCCCGTCTCCGACCTCTGCGCGATTTCCGGCTGCCCTCTTGACACTCTCGAGATCGACACCTGCGACTCCCACTCCTGTCCGAGGTTCTACTACGCTTATGGTGATGGCAGTCTTGTAGCCTCGCTTCGAAAGCATCCACTCTCTTTGTCTCATGTTACTATACCAGAATTCACGTTTGGATGTGCTCACCAGACTCTTGCTGAGCCGGTGGGCGTGGCTGGGTTCGGTCGTGGGATTCTGTCGCTTCCTTCTCAGTTGGCTTCTCTTTCTCCCAACCTCGGGAAGAGATTCTCTTATTGCTTGGTGTCCCACAACTTCGAGTCGACTCGCCTGAAACGCCCCAGCCCGCTTATAATCGGCCGGGCTTCGCCTACCGAACTCGACTCGTTCATTTACACTCCGGTGCTTTCGAATCCGAAGCACCCTTACTTCTACACGGTAGGACTCCTGGCGATAAGTGTCGGAGGCAAAAAGCTCCCGGCTTTACCGGAATTACGATCGGTCGACCCGCAAGGAAACGGCGGACTCGTCGTCGATTCAGGTACAACATTCACGATGCTGCCGAGGAAAATGCATGAAGTTCTCGTGAAGGAGTTTGGAAAAAGAATGGAGGGTTCGGGGTTTAAACGGTCGGTGGTGACGGAGGAGGCGACCGGGTTGAGGCCGTGTTTTAAAAGGAGTAACGGATTAAAAGTGCCGAGTTTGGTTCTTCATTTCGCCGGGAACGCCAGCGTGGCGCTGCCGAGGAGGAACTACTACTACGAGGGGTTCGAGGGAGGGAAGGTAGGGTGCTTGATGGTGATGGACGGTGGGGATGAGGCGACTGGGCCGGCCGGGACACTTGGCAACATCCAGCAGCAGGGGTTCGAGGTGGTTTACGATGTGGAGGTTATGAGGGTCGGGTTCGCTAGGAGGCGTTGTGGGGCGCTGTGGGAGGCGGGCAGGAGGGGGTGATGTGGTGCCGCACGTGTGGGGTCGGGTTGACTTGTGATGTGTGTAAAATATGTTTTTTTTAGAGTAATGCGTAGAAATATGTTTGAAAATGTATTTATGGCTCTGTGGGTTAGGGGTTGAGTTAGAACTGTTTATAAGTATAATGGAGTTTGTTGAAGTGTAAATAGGTATCAGGTTATGATATGTGAAGTAGTTATGTAAAATAATTTATTTGTGAGAATATGTTATTCTTGTTTTTTTTCCATAAGTGATAAGGTTTATTTTAATTATCAAAGTGTGTTAAGTTATTGGTTTACGGTTGCTACCGGAATAAGAATAGAACTTACTTCTCACTCCTACCTAGGTAGTTCCTGGGATTAACTCAGATACGCATTTATGTGATGTGTGTTATCCTTGGTGAGATTACGTTTGGTTGCATGTCTTCTCAATGCTCTCTCGTTCTCAAAGTGGTGCTAATGAGACAAGAAGTTGGGAATGACGACGTCGTGCTAATGGATTCCAGTTCTTGTGCCCAGTGTCTCACAATCGAAGGACATAAATGAAAAATGTGAGTTCATATGGGGGAGTGATTATGCGACGGGATTGTAAACATGTGATACATAGTCTTCCACCTTTTTCGGCTAGTTTAGGTTCGATCTCTCATCTTATGATTTATGTTGTCATTCTGCTTCCGTACTATTAGCTGGTAAGTTAAATTTTAGTGCCAAAAGAGAAAAAAGATGAAAATTTGAATGGAAGATGATTGTTGGAGGATATTGAATAATCTATATCTCCCTATCCAATAGAAGTGTGTAAAGTGAGTGTACAAGTTAGTGGAAGATTATCAAGAAGTTTCTACATTCATTTTATGTATTTCTCAGTTCACTCCCTATTAAGCCCATGATGCTATCCTCATGTTCGAGGTCAAGTCAATGAGTCATCTCTTGGTGGAGACGCAACTTGAACATATACAGTAGCATCATATCAACCTTATCTAATTGTCTAAATCTGATGACTATAACCTCAACCTGGTATACCTCATTTAAAATATAATCCCAACAAAAAATAGTATTACATGACAGATTATCAATTACTTACCACATCTTTTATGTTTCCAAGTTACTTCAAAACAATTAAGGTACAACAAAAACTCCACACTAGCAATTACATGACAGGTTAGCAATCACTTACCACATCTTTTATGTTTCCAAGTTACTTCAAAACAATTAAGGTACAACAAATACTCCATACTAGATAATCATAGGTTTGGGCTTTGAAACGATCACCATATTCAACACGGGAAAAAATGAGGCAGGAAGAATTCATAAGACAGCTCTCACTGCCAATGCCACGGGGAGGTTAAAAATTGACACCATGAGCTGTCAAACATAATTAATGCAGTGGGTGAGCGCTAATAAGTTTGATTCAAACGAAGAAACCAATAAGAAATGGTCCGGACACATTGATAAATGATGACTTCATGGCTAGGAAAGATATCTCAGCATTTGATCTCTTGATTGCTGTGGACGTAAAGAGGTATTGATACCTCTCCTCTGCCATCATTTTTTGTTATGAAGTCTTCATACCTCTCTTCTGCCATCATTCAATCTTTATTATCACTAATAAATAGTAATTGCTTTAGTGACATTTATTTTCATAAATAAATAATAGTTGCTCTCTAAACCTTTCCAAACTATACAAAATTCAGTTGAATCTAAGTAAGACAAGTTAACTACGCTGATTATATACGAATATCTTCAACTAGAGGTTGTAAATTTGAATTTCCAGAATTCAAGTTGGAATTTTCTTCTTAAAAGATTTGGTTAGATTCCAGGGAACATTTACAAGGACCACGACTTATAAATGATAACATGCGGTATGAAATGAGTGGAGAAGAGGAAGGACTCCATTTTGGGAACATGTTGCTGTTTTTTTTTGCAGAACTTGTGAGTGGCAAACTCCACTTTGTGTGTTATATCCCTAACACATGCTTAGGGATTAATCCCGGGGTGTTAGGGATTAATCCCGGGGTTAGTGGGTGTTTGCGTGGGGAAGCGGTGGCGTGAACAGTGGCGGCGTGGAGGTGATGGGTTGGGGTGTGTAGGGGGCTGTGGATGAGGTGATGGTGAGGGTTGTGTGTTGGGTTTTAAGGAGAAAACTCTCTCTCTTCCATTCTCTTCTCACTTGCACACTCTCACTCCCTTCCTTTCCTTGTGCGGCGAGAAGCGGCCATGGGTGGTGACTCCGGTGGAGTAGGCGCGGTCCCGGCGTGAGGCGTGCGAAGGTGGACGCGCGAGGAGGACGGAGGCACGAGTGAGGCTCTAGCGGTTTTCGTTGCTTCTTCGAGGTATGCTGGTTCTTAGTGTATTTGGTTGTTGCTCACCCTCGTGGGAGGGTTTTGTTGGTCGGTCGGGGGAGATTGGAGACCTCTCTGGCGACGTGGTTGCGTAAATCCTCGGCTGGCGCGATGTTGAACGCGACCAACGGTCGACCGAGTTTCTTCGGGCGGTCGACCGATGTAGTGTTTTTACCCGACTTTAACCTTCACCGGTCGAACGATGCCTTGTGGCGGTCGACCGGTAGTGCGTTTTGCTGGTGATTTGGGATTGTCTGTCGTGTTCCGGTCGACCGGTCCCTTGGGTTCGTTCGACCGGAACTTAAGTGTACTGAATAAAAATGCATGCTTGTTCGACCGTTTATGGTTATGCGTTCAACTGTTATATGACTTAGAACTGCTAGGATGCCCTAGTAGTTTTCGGTCGACCGGGACCCCTGAGTCGGTCGACCGGTAGTTTTGAATTGATGTTGACCAGACTCCAGATTTTGACCTCGTATCGATCGACCGGTTTTAGATATCTGTTCGACCGTTGGGACTTAGGTTTTGCGCAGAGAGTTCGACCGTTGCAGACTTTCAGTCGACTGAACCTTTCATGGGAACGGTCGACCAGGTTGTCTCTTTCGGTCGACCATTTGTGCACATAACCGAATTCTCAATCCTTTTTAGGATGCCAACTCTGTCCACGGAAACTCGTGTCCTCGCCTTGTGCGTGAGCCGAGGGTGACGATGGGCACGTACGCGTGTCTGCCCAGGGACCGCCGTGTGGAAGAGTGTGTGTGTTCGAGACGTGTCACCTCCTTGTATGGATCGTGACTTGATGTGATGGATTGTTGGACTCATTGTAGAATAGCAGGCCTGAGGGATCGCGGATCCCAATGTATGATGTTGTGCGAGCACGCAACTGTCGTTGGGTGAGGTGACTACCAGCCTGGATGGCTACGGAGGTCGCTGCCCTGCTTTTATAGCGGCACGGTTGGTGTTTGCGGCTCGTGAAGCCTGATGACCTGGCAGACTTCGGTCTGGACCCGTCCGATATTGTGCCGGACGTATTGATGGACTACTGATGTTGTGTCGGTGATGTCGATGATGATGTTCCGGCGATGATGATTGATGGGCCGATGTTGTTCTGGCTATGTTCCTCATATGGGCACCTACTGAGATGATGATTGATGGACTGAGCGAGCGATGACTCCGTTGGTGTGGTTTCGACCACGAAGTTACAAATCTGTTTCTTATGACGCGGACTTGGCGGATGCTTCTTGCCGAACGTCATGATTAGTGTAGCCGCGTGTGGGGAGTGGCATGTCATGTTCTGTTAGACCGTATGTGCCTACGGTAGGTCTCCTTGGGAGACCTGATGATGATTGTCAGACTGATGTCCTGTGTTACCCTTCGGGGGAACTGTTTTTCCTTACTGTTGATGACATGACATGCTACTAGTATGACAAGTTCATTTGTACTACTGCATGCATATAGGTGAGCTTGGCATACGGGGTTTCCTTATGGAAACTCAGGCATTGTTGTTCCATGTTTTATTTCAGGACCGCAATAGGTCCAGCTGGGTGGTGATCACCGGGCGAGCGCATCTTGGGATCGGATCCTCTCTTTTCGGACCACTGATGTCGACATGATTACTTTTATCTTCCTTTGTTGTTCTGTTGTAATCATGTATCGTTTTGACAAACTCTGATGTAATATAGTGCATCGCTTATATGTTTTATGAGAAGTAACAGTCCCGTCTTTGATTATTGGTCTCTGATGTTTTGATAATGATTTTTAAATTTCCGCTGTTTCGGGACGTTACAATTTGGTATCAGAGCGGTCGATTCATATGCGGTTCCCAATGAAATCACCCTTGTAGTAATAAGACATGCATTTTATCTTTTGGCATGCATTTATGGCTGAAGTTTGTGATTGTTTCTTCTGTCAGATGGCTCCTAGACGCGTGAGGAGTTATCTGTGTGATCGTGATGCCAGTGACGCCATTGAGGGCGCCAACTGGGACAGGTTGTGCGAGTTTCTAGAGAGTCAGGCCGCCCAGAACGTGCAGGGCGGGATGGGCGCTGAGCACAATCGGTTTATGCGTCAACACCCACCGAGTTTTGATGGCAGTAGTGCTCCAGAGGTAGCGGATGACTGAGTCTTCAAGATGGAGAAAATCTTCCGAGCGATTGGAGTTGCATCTGAGAGGAAGGTGGATCTGGTCACCTATGTATTTGATGGCGAGGCAGCCAGCTGGTGGAGGACTGCGTCCACGGTTATGTTTGAGGACCGTGAGGACGTCAGCTGGGAGGAGTTCTTGGAGGTGTTTCATGAGCAGTACTTTCCCCAGCACGTCAGGGATCGGAAGAGGGAGGAGTTCATGTCGCTAGAGCAGAAGGAGATGACTTTGGCGAGTTATATCAGCAGGTTCAACACTTTGGAGTGTTACTGCCCTGAGATCTGTGTGACCCAGAGCAGCGGCCGAGGAAGTTCGTGAAGGGACTGAGGCAGCCGCTCCGATCTCGTGTGATCAACAGTATGTCGCGGACACTTGCAGATGCGGTGAATCATGCTACCATCATTGAGCAGGACCAGAGGGAGTGTCTTCAGGAGGTGATGAAGGCACCAGTGAGCACCGGTAGCCGAGCAGTCGGCCGTGGAGCAGGGAAACCGGGCAAGAGGCTCAGGTTTGATGGAGGAGGAGCACGTCAGGCATTGTTGTTATATCTTTTTCAGGACCGCAGTAGGTCCAGTTGGGTGGTGATCAGTGGGCGCACATCTTGGGATCGGATCCTCTCTTTCGGACCACTGAGGTCGACATGATTACTTTTATCTCCCTTTGTTGTTTTGTTGTAATCATGTATCGTTTTGACAAACTCTGATGTAATATGGTGCACCGTTTATATGTTTTATGAGAAGTAACAGTCCCGTCTTTGATTATTGGTCTCTGATGTCTTGATAATGATTTTTAAATTTCTGCTGTTTCGGGACTTTACATTGTGTCTCTGATGTGCTTAAACTACCAAAGACAAAACAGCTGGTTTGTAGAATTTTGATGATTTTAGATTTAGCTAATCATTCATCATTTCTAACTAGTCAAATAGGTACAATGTACTCCTGAAGTTTCGGTAGATTTGCTCGGGAAAAAGGTAGGTAGATTTTAGTTACTATAAAGTTCAAGATCTCTACCTTCCCATTTGATTCGAGTTGATTTTGTTACTTATGGATTGGTGTTTGTGGACTTCGGCACTTGTCTCTGGACTCTGGTTAACCTTTTTAATAACAAGAACTCTCTCGACCGATCTCTATATGACACTGTTTGTAGGACTGTGAGAGTTGATGGAGGTACAAACTTCTGCTCAACCTTTTTCTGGAGGATTAACTGACTTGATGTATGTACAGAAAATTTTCAAGTAATACTTGGTATTATTTTCATGTATTGGCTATGGTGATTATCGAAATTATATCTGTTAATGTACAGATATGATTCCCTTATGGCTGCCCATTCGTATGTTATTTATGCAGCTCATGTAAAAAGTAAAATTCAAACTATCGATAAGTTACCCTTTTCAAGATTCGATTTTGTTTAGTGAAACAACACAGATCTTAGTTTGACATGATCAAGAAAGACACACGTGCACGCCCTTTTGTCTTTTGTAGCTACTGACTTAGGACATGAGTCTTTTGTTGTTTTAGCATGTTTTTGTTCCTATTAGGGAAAAGAGAATCGAATTGTATTTATTGTTTAGCATTTATTATAAGAGTGCACAAACTTCTTTCTCGACTTGGACAAGGAACTTAGGAACCTACCATCTCTTCCCAAATTGGTACCTCTTCTCCTCTTGTGGTTATAATCATGTTCACTTCTCAATATATACTCATATTTGTCATTGTCTATCTCTGTTTGTTATTCCTCTGTTCTTCTGCCTTGTAGACTATGTTACACTGTACTCTTCCATGGTTCAAAGTGTTCAAACCTCTTGTTGGACTTACTAGTACCATTTGATTGCGGTGTGCTAATCTTACACAATCACAAAACTGTCAAGTTGATACTTTGATAGTAATCGAATACTACATCAACAATATTACTGGTATAATTTATTCCCATGAACTTCCACATGATTAAAATAATATTGTAAGATCACTGCTTATTTTTATGCTTTATTTTCCGTTTCTTTAGTTCTTTTTACGATGGACTCACGAAGAGATGCTGAAGAAGCCAGGTTGCTTGCATTACATATATGGCTTATATCTACGTCCAATTTTTTTTATCTCAATCCGTTGATTTTTAGCATTACTGGAGAATTTTTGTGTTTTGCCTATGTAATTTTGAGGAGACTTTTGGATCAATCGTTGCAGAGAATTACGTGAGTTGGAATTAAAACTGTTTTTTTTTCATTCTATAATAAAGAAGCATGTCCGCTCAGCAAGGTTTGTGGCTTTGTTCACACAAAAGAATGACACAATAGCATTGTTGAGAGCTAGTTTGACGTCCAAGATTGAATTTGAGTCCCATCCGTCGATGTTGTTTTTCATTTGCAATGGCAGAAGCTTCAACTTTCAGTTTCTCGTTCAGAGAAAAGTTCACTTGTTACTCTTTAAGAGACCACCCTGCCTTAGCTCCGATTCAATAAGAACAGAATGAATCGAGTGAACATGGGAACTTTTCCCTTAATTAGTTTTGACAGGACATGTTTTTTAAACGCAATGCCAAAGAAGTTTTAAGTGTAGCCTTTCGATCTCTGCTGTTGTAAGAGGAAAGAATGGAAACAGTACAGTTGATACTAACACAGTTGGTCCTTGCTAACAAAGATGAAAGATCTAGCAATTCGCATTGCCAGCATTCACTTATCTAGCCCAGATAGACTCAGCCGAGATTCGTTGTGATCAGCCCCCAGTGGACTCGATTTCGAGTCTAATTCGCTTCAGTTGACATTTGGTTGGACTCATGTTTTACCTCCAATTGCTTCCCTGATGTCAAGTCTAAGGGAACCTTGGTGGATTGTTCTCACGAACTTAAGCATAATTAAACAAAATAGCGATTGGTAGCAAATTACATGCGTTTGATTATTGGTTCAGTACACATTGTCAATATCATGTAACACGACAATATCACACGATTCAGTACTAACCATGTACGTATGTTTTGAAACCATACTGGGACGTCCACACAACCCTCTCATATATATGTCAGCTCATGAGGGCCAATTCCGGTACCAACCGGCCCACGCTGACACCAACCCGCTGATCCCCAACGTGACGGTGTGGTTGCTTGCACACCGGATTGGGCTCCACCTCCGCGACCGCGATAACTAAATCCGCAACGTTTGCAGCCATCCCCATTAACCTCATGACCACCTTCTCCCTTTCCACTTCCCTCCTCAACGCCATCAAATCTAACAAGACAAAGCACACGTACCCGACCGCCTCCCCGAACGCCGACACAAAGCTCATCCTTTTTGCCAGAGACGCGTCTAGCACGCCCATCCGTGCCAGCCACAGGAAGTGGTCGAACAAGAGAAGTACACCATCTCTCCCCCGTTGCCCGTGACGGAGAAAATTTGGTGTGATATTTGAGGTCTTGGAGGGGTGCGACGGAGGGCGTTGAAGCCCGTGAGGAAGCGGCCGGAGCGGAAGGCCTTGCGGCTAAGGCCAGCAGCCGTTTCCCAGTTTTTGGCACGGTTTGCGACGGAAGGATGGGTCAAGTGGAGGCGCCAGTGGAGGAGTTTGGAGACGTACTGGAAGGTCTTGACTAGCTTGTCAATGCCATCGCGCTTCGCGAGGAACAAGACAAGCTTGTCGACGGTGTCGGACATCGTCGGTGGTTGTTTGGACGTTGGTTGGATGAAGTTGGAATTATGCTTAGAAGATTATGGTATTTGAGGTGTGGAGGAGTTGAGAGTGTGGTGGATGATTGGGTTTGGAGTTAGAAGTAGTTTGTGATGCATGGGAGCTTTCAGATGGATATGGATCCTATGTTCATTGGTTTTTGACTTTTTGTGGTTTTGGACGTACTTTTTTGTGGTGTGTAGTCATGCAAGTTTATCCAATCACAAAAAAATTGTTAGGTGCAATTTGATCGAATTAGTGAATTTTGACAACAGTCAACAGTGGAGAAAAAAGAGATCCAGATCCATAGTATAGCAATTAGCAATGCTGTGCCATATGAGATGTTTTCAACAATGTGTTGAGAAAATTTATTGTGCAACTACAGTCATAGTTAGTATACATTATCGTGTGGTGACACATACAATTTTCATGTATAATCCACCGAATATAATAACTCCTTCGTAAAAAATTGATTGAACACTTAAGGCTGACTCAGTGGCTGGCTAGCCACCAATGCGTGCTTGATCTTTTTTGAGGACTAAGTTTTTGTTCTGCGATATGAAAACAATATTTACACCTAAACCACCAAAAAATTATATACATATCATATTCACCAATTCACCATACAAAAAGAGAACATTTCAGATGTACCAAATCCGGTAAAAAAGAAAGTTGGGATTGTAACTGTTAGAGAACAGGGATTGACCCACCCTCAAAGCCCAGGTCAAAGCCCATAAAGTGTTCAAACCCAATCACATAATTATATCTCATTGTATTATAAATCCATATACATTGTATTAGAGAATTCTGAAACATTCCAGAATATTCATCTATGTTGTCTAGATTCAAATGTATCATGTAAACTCGTACCTATAAATACCATGTATCTCTCTCTATCTTATGATTAAGAAGAGAAGGATTTTCGTTACATTCTTGCAAGTCATTCTCACCTTTACGTGGTATCAAGAGCTAGATTGCTTAAAACCTGATCCAACAAACAAACCTGGTTCTTTAGCCCACCAACTCTCTTCTTTTCAAAGGCCCAGGCCCCACAACAAACAAACTACCAATTTTCTTTCTTGAAAATCCATGGTCTCAAACAGGCACCACGTGCCTGACTTACCAAACTGGCAAATAAATTGATTTCACTAGGCTTCTCTCCTACCAAATCTGACACTTGCTTATTTGTATTATACACAAAAATAATCACGTATTATTTATCTTAGTACATGTAGATGATATCATCATTACAAGTAATTCCAATCTTCTCCTCCATCAGGTTGCCTCTGCACTTAATTCTACATTTTCTTTGAAAGATTTAGGAGTACTTGATTATTTTTTAGGCTTAGAAGCATCATTTAATCCTACTGGTTTATTTTTTAGCCAACGTAAATATATCCAGGACCTACTTGTTAAAACGAATATGCACAACGCCAAATCAATTTCTTCTCCTGCATGTCCCACAATCAAATTATAAAAAAAAAGTGGTTCACTCACGACATATCACTTATTATACAGAAGTACTATTGGTGCTCTCCAATACTTAACTCTTACAAGACCTGAAATATCATTTTCTGTAAACAAAATATGTCAATTCATGCATAGACTTATTGAGGACCATTGGACTGCAGTCAAACGAATTTTAAGATATCTTAAGCAAACAATTGACTTTGGCCTACATATAAATAAAACTTCTTCTACACACCTAAGTGTGTTTCATGCCTTTTCAAATGTTGATTGAGCTAGTGATCAAGATGATCAGCGATCAACAACTGTATATTGTATCTTTATGGGATAAAATCTCATCTCATGGAGATCTAAGAAGCAACCTACAATCGCAAAATCGTCTACTGAAGCAGAATATCGAGGCATCTCTCAAGCCACTTCTGAAGTATTATGGATTTGAAATTTCATCCAAGAGTTGGGCTCTCCTTATCAACCATACCCACACTCTGGTGTGATAATCTAGGAGCAACATACTTATAGCTTCCAACACGGTTTTCATGCACACACGAAACATGTAGCAATTGATTTTCACTTCGTTCGGGAACAAGTCTCATCCCGTCAGCTCAAAGTCCGATTTGTTTCCGGCACTGACCAACTCGTCAATATTCTGACTAAACCCTTGAGCACCTGTCGGTTCTAGTTTTACGTCCCAAGCTCTCAATGGGTAGTCCCCCTATTCGCTTGAGTGGGGGTGTTAGAGAACAAGGATTGACCCGGGCCCAAAGCCCAGCTCAAACCCCATAAAGTGTTCCAAGCCCAATAACATAATTATATCTCATTGTAATATAAGTCCATATACATTGTATTAGAGAATTCTCAAACATTCCATAATATTCATCTATATTGTCCAGGTTCAAATGTATTATGTAAACTCATACCTATAAATATCATGTATCTCTCTCTCTCTTAGGATTAAGAGAAAAAAGATTTTCATTACATTCTTACAAGTCACTCTCACCTTTGTGGTAACCAGTAACAACATAACAAGCTGAAACCATAACTAACACACACACACACACATATATATATATATATTAATCAATCGTTTAGATTCTCACGTAGTCATGATCTAGAAAGCGCTGATACAAAAGAAATCAATCCACAATTGAGGGTAACATATCATTACATCAGGTCCTTGCCTTGCTAAAGCATCTCATTTGGATTTCAAAACAATACCATTATTAACATGAATGCTGCAACGAAGACCGCGATATGCGAGAGCCTGTTAGACCGGTGAGCAGTGCTCCCTTGGAGCTTACTCGTGGTTGTGGAATTTTCAGGGCACGCAAGTCCCTCCTTTCCTTCTCTGCACTCACTGGCGAAGAGGCCTGGAGGGTACTTGCCATAGAGATTTATGTAACTAAACATGGTCGTTGCGCAGTCATTGGTTTGGTCGTTTATCTCATCAGTATACGGACATGCAAATTCTTTGAAGGCAGCACAGCATATCTTGGGAGGGTACTGAGGTCCTTTGCACTTGCTTGTGATGACCGTGTAGTTCATAAACTCAAAATTTAAAGGGCAGCCTGGTAAACAGACAAAGGAACAACGGTTACAGGTCTTGACATACTGGTTGGTTGCATCCAATATTTGACGCAAATAAATAGAATAAATCATCCAAAACGTAGTAGATATAATGGTAAATAAGTTTATGGTTCTGTGCCTCACAGAAGTTCTCTGGAGTTTCTAAGATTTTTTTTTACTTGAGTCTGAATCCAAATGCCTTAGTCCTTAGGGTAGTTTATGTCGTGGTAAAATTGATAATTTTTAATTCTTAAGCAATTACGAGGTCAAAATACAGTGATTAAGCTGAAGACTTTTTCCCCTCATTGTTCCTTTTTCAGTTTATGAATTTTCCTTCATGACAACAAACAACTTTAGATCTAGTGAAAACTACAAACCCCCCACCCATATTATCCTAAACTAACTTTTTTCTTGGCGTCAATCTTCTATTAGTAGTGGAACCATGATGTGAGGTGCAATTTCTATCCACAAAGAATGATCATATCCACATGGAAATAAGCATTCATCCGGTCCATTTGGGGGGGAAAATTCCAGGCTAACGCCACCATACTTGGATTATATATGAATCCGTTTGAAATAATGAAGACAAGTACGCATTGATTGGAGCATGTAACTTCAGAATGGGGATAAATGGGATAATTAATCTGAAGGGATGCACTACCTGAAACAGTTTTGGAGGGATAGAAGTTTCTAATTCTGTGGGAGAACTGCAGGAATATGTACACACTAATTAGAGCACCAGATCAAATCTAGGAATCCGTAAGGAGGGTAAAGCACGGACTCAACATTTCAGCAGGTAGGAATTGGAGTTTCAGTTGATCCTCACATTATTTCTGAATTTAATTGCTCCACTAGCAATTAAGAGGAAGGGTGTAATTCTCAGTAACGACAAAAAGTCAGCCCTTTTTGCTTCTTAAGTTCAAACCACCAAATCCATTACAACACATCCCTAATCCAAAGACAGGAACACAATTCTATCGATTTTAAGTTCTAGTACAATCACCCATTGCATAAGAAATTACTAAAATTACTTCAACATCACAAAAACAATATTTCCTTAATTTTTGCAAAAGAATTTCCAACTGACACAAAATGGCCTTCGTCTCTCAACAACTAAGAACAACAACAAAAAATCCATAATATTGACATCACGATGTCCTCTCCTATTTCTTATTCTAATCCAGAAGACTCAAATCATTGATAAAAGAAAGCACGATACAATTGGCAACCATTAAGAAACTCAAAGAAATAAACCCAATTATCACCCACTTCGTAAATTACATCATTAAAGGCACCACATAGACATGCATTCTATTTTATGCAGAAAACAAATGCGAATAAAACACACTCAAAAGCCCAAATCCAACCCATAACAACAATTAACAAGACCGAATAAATTGGAGCTAATAATTAATTAACAAATCAGAGCTAATAAACAAACCAAAAATTACAATTTACAACCAAATCTCAAATAATAAAAAAACTTAAAATCATACTCTTCTTGGCCTGCAGCAGACTCCTCCCAGTGGATCCATGCGAATCGTCGAACACACCATCTGCTTCTACCAAAACAATCAAATCAAATCCAAATCCAAATCCAAAATCAAAACAAAAAAAGAGCAACCCAGAAGGGGAATTCCACCAGCAATGAAGGAGGCGGAGGCGGAGGCGGAGGTGGAGGAAGAGGAAGAGGAGGCGAGAGCGAAGAGGAAGAGCAGAAGCACGCGGTTCCGACCCATTTGGGACACAAAGACGCCTCCTTTCGTCCACGAGATTAAGGGAGAGGTCAATTGGGATCTCTTTCGTTTGTTTGTGTTCTACAACTTGCGGAGAAGCGACAGAAGCGGAAGTGGAGAAGGAGAGATAACGCGTTTCGCCTCGCTGGAATGGGATTCCACAGATATATCCACCCAAACCAGACCACGACCACTGTGTGTCAATTATTATCATCTTTCAAAGTGTGTGTATTTATAAGGTAGGAGTATATATAAATGTGAGCTTCTAGATATGTCTTACGTAGAATTTCAAAATATTTCTTAGTATTGAAAAATGTTTTTTTCCTTTCTAAAATACCAACTTCTACAATAGATTTTTTAATTATAAGCTGATTCATTGCAATGCAAAATTATGGGAATACGAGGTAGTGTAAATTGCCTAATAAATAATAAGTAGCACACCTCCTAACACAATTTTTATTTTTGTACATTTAACTGCAAAATCTTTAATTCCACCTATTCAATTATTTACCTAGTTTGTTCTAAGTCAAGATAAAAGAGAAATGTTGCAATACACATGACGATCTAACGTAAAATCTCAACTACTCTTGTGGAAATGAAACTCAACGATTATATTAAGACGTAATTTTCCGTGATTTCTTAATGAGTATCATTTCTAACCTACCACAATTTGCTCGAGAATAAAGAGTTCGTTGTGTTGCTAGTTACAAAAAATTTATATTGGCATGCATCTCATATATATGTATATGTATATATATATATATAATTTTGTATCTGCAAAGATAAAATTTTCTTTCTTGAACGTCGATATGAGCTTTTGCATGATTATAGTTTTTACGAAAAAATGAATATATAGATATGTACTTTAAAATTCACTATTCGATATGGACAGGTATGCAAGTAGTCCACCACTCCACCATAGTGGATTGAGTTTGTAAAGCATCGCTAGATTTTGACCCGACTCCCACAGCAAATAAATAACAGAAAAAAATTCTCAGCAAACAATCATTATTGTACCTTGCGCACCCTTTCATTGACAACTAATCTTAAGCCTTGGACACTTCTTTTGATATTTTCT
This sequence comes from Triglochin maritima, assembly GCA_963682175.1. Taxonomy (NCBI): domain Eukaryota; kingdom Viridiplantae; phylum Streptophyta; class Magnoliopsida; order Alismatales; family Juncaginaceae; genus Triglochin; species Triglochin maritima. The sequence continues at coordinate 7,819,057 of OY821775.1, forward strand.
CTTCGTCTATTGTCATCTGTTTTTCTCAATGATAAAAAAATTACAATTATGGTAGGAAAGCAAAATTGGTCAATATAAGCTTCATTTGAGACTTTGAGTTCAATTGGTTTGAGCTCGTTGAAGTTTTCTTCGTAATTTTCTGAAGAAATTAGTTTCCTATTTGGTAATGTAAAAAACTACAGGTGGGACACGCGCTATCTCATGCATATGTGAGATCGTTCGATCCCCACAAATTCAAATAGTTGTCTTTTACTTTTTTTTGTTAAATTCAAGGAACGAATCTACACACATAAGTCTCGGGAAGAAGGAGACAGAGGAGGAGGAAGAGAGTAAACCGCATCCATAATGGGTTAGTGGGGTTTGAACATACAACCTTTTGATTGAGAAAGTCTAAGACAACCAGTTGAACTCTTTCAACTTGGTTCGATCTCCACTAATTGAGTCAAAGATATTTGCAACCAACCCTAGTGTGTTGATAAGCGTGATTAATTACTGATTTCTCAAGTAATTAATCATGTTTCAAGCTGCCAATTAGACTGGGTGATGAGTCATAGACTCAATGCAAAGCTACTTGAGCTGATCTGGTGCATAAGGTACCAATCTACACCAATTCATGGATTCGGGTCCAATTTTGAGGTAAATTGATCGAACCAAATTCTTTGGACTCAACCATAATGGATTACTTCATGAGCTTAGATTTATGCGGTTAAGTCTTGTATCGAGTTGGGTCATGTTATTGCGGCTTGTATTAATCGGTATGACTTCGTATACGCGGGGTTCAGACTGTCTAACTTTAGCAGATTCGGGTGATCCAAACTCTTACTCTCTCTTACTGCCGCTCTTGTTTTACTTCTTCCTCCATCCAAACCCTACCCTAATTCTAGATCTGAGCTTGTGAAACCTCTTGTCTTAGATCTTGAGGTCGTTCTTGTTGAATATTGGTCTATATTTGTTAAGGAAATAAAACCAGGAAGAAACGGTCGATCGGATGGGATTCGGTCTACCGATCCAAAACTCCAGGCACTTTTGGCGATGCAGGGTTCGGATGACCAAATTGGATTCGGTCCACCGAACCAAGGATTCCAGGCACTTCGGGTGCAGCTGGGATCAGACGACCGAATGAGATTCGGTCTACCGTCAGAAGACAACAGACGTTTCAGAACAACGGATTCGGTAAACCGTTGGTGGATTTTTTGGTGTTCCGAGAATCACGAGAGAGTGTCGAAATTGGAACGGTCCACCGAGGGGTGCTCGGTCGACCGCGGGATTGTTAGAGAATTAGTTAGTTCGTGGGAGAAGCGTTCTCACGGTGAACCAAACCGCATGAAGAAGCGCTCCAACGGTCAACCGGGAAGGATTCGGGTAACCAAATCGCAATAGGAAGCATTCCTGTTTAGTCAAGGACGATCGACCGAAGGAGCTTCGGTCGACCGTTGCCCACGATTTTTCAGCACGATTTTGCTTAATTGTAGCTTATTTTTTGAGTCTATAAAAGAGCTTGTTTTGCTCTTGGTTAAAACACAACACATATAACGTACAAGTGTAATATTTCCTTCATTGTGAGTTGAGAGATTAGGCTAGAGAAAAACTAGAGTGCTTTGGAGAACATATTGTCTCAATATACTTGTAATCTCGGTTGTTTCTCTTGTTGGAGAAACGGAAGAAGAAAAGGAAACCCGCAGGAGACCCCTCAATGACGTAGGCACGTTGCCGAACCTTGTAAATCGCGTGTGTCGTGATTGTTTCAGGTGTGCGTTTGTGTTTGCTTGTTTATTTCCATTTTATTTGTGTTCTTGTTGCATTTAGTTTGGGAGAGGGTCCAAAGTTTATTTCCGCAAGTCAATATTCAGCATTGCGTGGTGCATTTAATTTATGAACTTACGTCTCTTTGTTTTTTTTTTAAAATTTATGAATGTCAGTAAGGTCATGTTTAGGTCTCAACTTTCCTGTCTTTGGTTTTTTTAATTTATAGTGTAATTGTTTCTCACAGAGTAGATGACTAGATGGAGTTTAAAATTGTTTCCAAATTTAAATTTTAAGTAACGAGACTAAGATTCTAAAATTTTCCTACCAAAGTAGGAGCGTAAAAATAATTTCATAATTTCAATTAAGAGAGAGAGAGATGACTAAAAAGTAAAAACAAGAGTTTTATACAATAATTAGAAAAAAGGTTGTTACAATGTTACAAGAGTAATTTGAAGAGCATCTGCATGGCTGCAGTGACTTGTAACTGGGGGATCCAATGGGCCCGTGGTAAACTGGTAACTAGGGGTTTAGAGACCATGATATGTTGGTTCAGAATTATCATTATAAATCATGACTTTTAAGCAATACACTTTGATACACATTAGTCAAAAAACATAAAAATAAGTAAACTAAGATGGTGGGAATTTTGACTCCTATGGTTCTATGGTGAGAATGAAATCGTCTTCTAGAACAGAAACAGACAATGGTGACATTGAAAGACTTCACACGGAATAGATCTGTACATCAAGGATTTTTAGTAAAATTGTAATATCCCGATACAGCGGAAAATTTAAAAATTCATAATTAAGACAAAGAGCACAATAATCAAAGGCGAGACTGTTACTTCTCATAAACAAATAGCGGTGCACTAGAATACATCAGAGTTTGCCAAAATGAATACATGATTACAAAAAAACGACAAAGGAAGATAAACGTAATCATGTTGACCTCAGTGGTCCGACTAGAGGATCCGACTCCAAATGCGCGCTCCCGCCGATCACCACCCCACTGGACCTACTGCGGTCGTGAAAAAGATGCAACAACAATGCCTGAGTTTCCAGAAGGAAACCCCGTATGCCAACTCACTTATATATGCATGCATTACACTATGAACCTACCATACTAGTAGCATGTCATGACATCGACAGAAATGGAAAACAGTTCCCCCGAAGGGTAAAACGGGACATCAGTCCGACAGTCAACAACAAGTCTCCCGAGGAGACCTACTGCAGGCACATGCAGCCTTACAGCACGCGACATCGCACCCCCCACACGCAGCTACACTACTCAAGGGTTCGTCAGGGAGCCTCTGTCACGCCTGCGCGCCGATAGAATACAGATCTGCAAATCTCAGTGGTCGGAGCCACATGGACCAACGGGGCCGTCGCCCGGAAGGTATAACAACATCATCTCGATAGGTGCCCAATCGAGGAATCAACATAGTCGGCACAGCCAAGGCCCAACAATCATCATCGCCGGCACAACCTCGGCGGCATCACCGGCACAGCATCGGTGGTCCATCACAACGTCCGGCACAGCATCGGACGGGTCCAGACCGAAGTCTGCCAGGTCATCAGGCTCCTCGAGCCGCAAACACCAACCGCGCCGCTATAAAAGCAGGGCAGCGACCTCCGTAGCCCGTGGGCCGGTAGTCACCTCACCCAACGCCAGTTGCGTGCCCGCACAAACATCAACATTGGGATCCACGATACCTCAGGTCTGCTATACTACAATAAGTCCAATCAATCCATCACATTAGTCACGCTCCATACACGGAGGTGACGCGTCCCGAACACCCACACTATTCCCAACGGCGGTCCCTGGGTAGGCACGCATCACGCGCCCACCGTCACCTCCCGGCTCACGCACAAGGCGAGGACACGGGTTTCCGTGGACAAAGTTGGCATTCAAAAAGGGAACCAGGAATTCTGTCCTGGGCCCAAACGGTCAACCGGAAGAGGTGATTCGGTCGACCGTTTCCAGAAAGGAATCGGTCGACCGTACTCCTAAAACGGTCTACCGCTGCGCTCAAAACAGACCCCCAACGGTCGAACAAAGGTCTAAAACCGGTCGACCGAACGAGGTCAAAATCCGGAGTCTGGTCAACATCAAAAATCGAATCTATCGGTCGACCGACTCAGGGGTCCCGGTCGACCGAAATCCTACAGGATCAACCTAGCATTCTACGTCATAAAACGGTCGAACGCCACCAACAATCGGTCGAACAAGCATGCGATAAAATCCAGTACACTTAAGTTCCGGTCGAACGACCCAAGGAACCGGTCGACCGAAAACGGACAGAAAGTCCCAACTCACCAGCAAGTACGTACTACCGGTCGACCGCCACAAGGCATCGTTCGACCGGTGAAGGTTAAAGTTGGGTAAAACAGTACATTCGGTCGACTGCCCAAGGGGACCGGTCGACCGTTGGTCGCCTTCAACCTCGCGCCAGCCGAGGTTTTACGAAGAAACGCGCCGCCGGAGAGGTCTCCGACCCCTCCCCGATCGACCAACACCTCCCCCACACTTGGGGAGCAAGAAAACCACACTAATGAGACGGCATACCTCAACGAAGACAACGCAACCACCGGAGCTCCGCTCGCGCCCGTCGCCTCCGGTGACCTCCTTGCGCGCGTCCCCCGCACGCCTCACGCCACTGGCGTCGTCTCCTCCTCAGCTGCTCGCCGCCCAAGAGAAAAGGGAGAGAATGAGTGAATGGAGAGAAAATGAGAGAGAGAGAAGAAATCACGTTTTATAACCCTAACCCAACTCCTCTCCACAGTAGCCTACACCACCAAGTCATCACCTCCCCCGCAGCCACTGTTCACGCCCCTCCTCTTCCCCACGCGACCACTGTAGCGCCTCTTCCCCATGCAAACCCCTCACTAATCCACCACTAATCCAAGTTTAACCCTAATCTAGGTTTGGGTTCTAACAAAAATTCTGTACAATCTGAATGCCTCACATTTCTTTAACTCAGTAGTTTAAACTAACCTCAACCGAAGTATCGAAAATTTATCATTCCAGGTCAATATACAAACCAAACTGAGCTGCACAAATCAACAAAAGTAGTGCTGGTGAAGTCTCTTCAAGGTTCATTAGATACTTTTACTTCCATAAATTTCAGAATCTCTTCTGTTTCTCCGAACACAAGCGCCGCCTCTCGCACTTTCTCCTCCCGTGCCCCGAACTCGCCGCTTGAGCAATGCACGAACACAGCGAGCGGTAGCTGAACCAAACACATTAAAATGATCTCAACTACACACAGACTCAACTCTTGCACCAGCTCCAATTTGGTCTTATACGCCCAAGTCTTCAACAACATAGCCTCAGTTATCTCACTCATACACTTTGCTGCGAGTAGCTTTGGAGGGCAATGCATAGGATCCATCTCATCCTTGTACTCCTCAACATGCTCCATTCCGACACGTCTTAACTTACTGATCACATCACTCCACTTGTCCGACACCAGTTCGTTAAGGTCCACGTCTAACCACCATCCGTTTAGATCCAATGTTTCCCACACCATGTCAGCCGCCACCCGACACTTATCTGATGTTTTGCTACCTATGCTATATTCCACGAATCGGATGTACCGAAATGCCTCACGTACCTCAAGGACTAGCGGGCTATGGGTACACCCGTGTTCAAGAAGCAGTAGGTGTAGAATTGTGGCGAGGGTAACGAGGGGCAGAGCCCAAGATTTCGGATCGATGACATGGTTATGGAGGCCGAAGGGTAGGTCCATGTTGGAGTTCTGATGATTGTTTTGGACGAGGTTGAGAAGGTGCTTTGGTTGGCTTCGTCGACCGCTTTCAATCCACCTTTCGGGGTACTTCTGCCATCTCCGCACGACATCCTCTGCCAGAATGCTTTCTTCACCCCCTTCCAATTGTATAACATATTGTTTCATGTCCGGATCCACGATCTCTTCGTCGCTTTCTTTTCCACAACAACACCAACAATTCCCAAAAAACTTCCGTAGACAACGCTGCAGTCTCCCATAAAAAAACTTCAGAGAGAAAAGCCTGCACAGCATGATCGTTGTGATTTGCAATATAAGTAATACGCTCACTGACAAATTCTTTAAGGTGTGGACGGCTTTCTTTGTCCTCCTATTTCTGTTCATTTGGACGCATATCGGAGCTTCTTTCCACTCCACTATCAGCTGCACCCAATGTTTCTCAATCCTCAGCAAATCCCTCCAGCTTTGAAAACAATCAGTCGGTTTAGAATGCCAATCCCTCATCACCGATGCCACAACTCCAACCGTAATTGTTACAATTTGAACTCCAAATATAACTGTCACGGACCACCCGTAGTCAGACCCGGTACTACAATTCCGATCGGAACTCAAAAGACGCGCAACGGCCTGAATGAAGTTATTACCAATGGTGCCGTAACATAAAACCGTGGAAGCCGAACACATGCCGGAACTCATGGCCGTGTAGTTTGGGCTGGACGTGAGCGCCATCAACCAATACTTGTTGATGTAACCCCCAAGTTGTTCAACTGAAAATCTAATTCCTCGATCGTCTGGAAGATCTTGTAAGATCTTGACATGTTTCTTGTTGTACTGCACTTCCAGCGTCCTTCTTGTTGTTGTTACGGTCAACGAGTACGACGCGAATATCAGGAATATCACCAGCATCGCAACGGAGAGCAAGATGTAGCTACTTACGAAACCCTTAACTACTACACCGGTGTATATTTGGATCCACACGTTGACGAACAAGGTGACGACTAGAATGCCGAGAGCGATGACGTTGGAGACGAGCTCGGCGCCATTACACATGCCGAGGGAGGGCATGACGTGGTTCATGGTTATGGAGACGAGCACGATCCCCGCCAGCTTGGCGAGCTGATCGATGGTTCCGGGCATGGGCGTGGTGAGGTCGGACGGGAGTTTGGTGGCGATGGCGAGGATGGTGAGGGCGGTGGCGTTGAGGGTGAAGAGTTTGGAGTTGATCCAGAACTTGTGGGTGCGGATGCTGTGGTAGAGGTCGATGGACATGCCGGCGCAGCAGGCAAGGGAGACGCCGGCGACGTAGAGACCGATCCATGGAAGCGGTCGGCCGTAGGTGTCGACGTTCGTGCCGAGATACGCCGTGCAGTTGGCCGGCGGCATGGTTGGGGTGAGGCACTGAGGCCTGTTATGTTGCTTGATGGAGTTGGTTTTTGTTTGACTTTTCTAATCATACATTCATATAACTTGCTAAAAGTCAAACGTTGGAATGTTGGTACCTGATGTTTGGGACTACGGGTGTTTTTTAAGTCCGTTGGTGAAGTTTATAGATTGGACAAAGTCCTACAAAGCGACAAAAGAGTATACAAATTAATGTCCAAACGTGAACATCAGATCCACCAAACGATATTGCGTGCAACATATTTAACTACTGATTAGTTACGTATGATAAGAAAAACAAATGGGAACAAATAAGTTGCACACCACGAAGGCATGAACTTTAATTTTATATCAAAATTAAAGATACAGTGTAATCTCGTACATCAAAATACCATCTTCAACAGAATTCTAAAGCTACCAACTTATTAAAAAAATGAACACCGATTTGACGAGCTGTTGGTCTGTTATTGAAAAAATAAATTTAAAAACCAGCCTAAAATTTGTAATCTGATATGATCTGTGCTTCAAGGACATTATCTTCTTTTTTTGTTAACATCCCCTAAAAAATGGTTCCTAGATGGTAACTACCACATTAATAGTATTTATTATATATCGTGGTCGGGTTGAGACTTAGGATTATGTCATCAATGAGCTCATGATTTGGGAGCATTGGTAGTAATAGTCATTTAAGAACGGGATTCAAAAATAACGAAACGTGGAACTAAATACTAAAGTTCAAAAATACATAAATAGAGGTTCAAAAACTATATATAAATACGAAATACGAAATTCATAAATACATAGAATTTACAAAGTTCAAACTAAATACTCAAAGAATTATTACAATACAAATAGATTTGGTGAGGTTCAAAAATAAAATAACAACAGGTACATTTATAGCTTTGATTATCTCCAAATAAAGAATTCATTTATTCATTTATAGTCTTGATTATCTCAAAAGAAAGAATTCATTTATTTATTAGATAAATAGAGAAACTTTAATTAGTCAGGTCAAACTTAAAAGTTAAATCGACTAGTTTTCTTCTTCTCATGCTTCTTTGGAACACATGTATATCTTGTATTCAATCAGTTGAATTTTTTTTTAATTGGACCACAATTAACTTTGGAGTAGCTAAACTCCGAACAAAGCCGAAAACTAATAAGGCTTGAACTATACGCGAATATAACAGGATAAAAAAGCAATCTTTGATCTCTTAAATAGGATTGCGATTTTTAGTTTTTACATATTGATTTTTGTGTGTTTGGACTCGCAAAAAGCCTACGATTAAGTCACGTAATCTTTAATTTTTGATCGAGAAATTACGATTTACCAACACTTAATCCAACGACCAGAAACGCCGTCCGTCTCAAATCCGGGCCGTCGAAACCCGACTTCTTTCGGGTGGTTCCCCTCCTCTCCTACTCTCGCGCCAAATCCCCAAACCAACCACCACCAATGGCAACAACCCCTTTCTTCCTCCCAAACCCTAACCCTAAATCCTCAATCCACACCTCACCCTCCCGTCCCCCTCTCCCTCTCCTCTCCTCCCTCTCTCCCCCTCCTCCCATCGCCAAGTCCGACCTCCTCGCCCTCATCGCCGACCAGGAACGCGGCCTTAGAACCCAAGGAATACCCTCCCGGAGGACGGAGATCATCGCCGCCGTCGATGCCCTGGCGTTGCTTGGCCGGGATGCCGTCACCACCGGCTCCGAGCTGTCCGCGACGTGGCGGCTGCTCTGGACTACCGAAAAGGAGCAGCTTTTTATCATAAAAAACGCCAAGGTCTTTGGGACCGAGACCGGAGATGTGCTTCAGGTTATTGATGTGGAGAAAGGCTTGTTGAACAATGTTATTACCTTTCCTCCTTCCGGAGTTTTCTTTGTGAGGTCGACGTGCGAGCCGGTTTCGGCTCAGAGGGTGAATTTTAGGTATAATTGGTGCTTTTAAGAGTGTGTTTTGGTATTGGTTTTGCAGTGAGAATGTGGTTCTTATGTTCTGTTTTTTTTTGTCGCAGATTTACGAGTGCGGTTCTACGGGGTGAAGGGTGGGAGATTCCATTACCACCGTTTGGGCAAGGCTGGTAAGTGTTGTTTCCCTCAAATGTTAGTTCGAATTTGCATGTTTGTTTGGCTAGATTGAGATCGAGTTAACTGTCGAGTTATTTATGGCTTCATTGAGAGAAAACTCCAAAACTCCTCATATCACCCTGGGATGGTTATATGGACTTTCAAAGAGTGTCTGCCATGCTTCCACATCCATAATTGCTTGGGCAGTGCAAACATGGTCTTGATAATTTTCTCTAAAATCAGAAAAAATGGAAGGAAAAAAACTGCTGAACTCTCAGTTTTCTTACTCCAACAATTTCAATCAAAGGAACACAAATAGAAGTAAGATACTTTTGTAAAAAAATTAATTACAAAGTAGAACAAAATGCACAAAGAAAGTTTTCTAAAGAATTTTTTGAGAGGGGTGAGGCTTTGACACCAAAAAGTTCTTTGAAGGTCCATTACAGTTTGTGGTCGAAACAATGGTGCGCAATGGACTGGGTCGCTACTGAGGGTACGAGGTAGTTCTGTGATCAGTATTAGTTTACAATTGTGTGTAGGTGCAGGAGTGGGAAATGACTTATATTAGAATATTTTCTTGGGGATCACTTAGCATGCAATCCCTCAATCCTAGTTGTTGAGAGAAAGAGAGTGACATCCGAATTTTGGGGTTGACGATGATCTTTTTTTTTGTGGTTGGCAGGAGCAGTGGAATGAGGGATTGCAGTCTATAATTCATTTCATTGTTATCATATGCAAATACAAACTAATTGAAATCTACAGATTCCTTCCACCATTGGTCATGTAGGAAATGTTCAAGAGTTAAGTGATTTGAAGAAATGTTCTAAAGTTAAGTGATTTTAAACTTTACTGGGATAGCTTCTGAAAGCCGATAAGCATACGTGAACCGTTCCACACAAAAAAACTTATAGATTGGAGCCAGAGGCTTGTAGACATGTACATTTTGTCTGAAATGTTTGACCTTGTGCTTCACATCAATATGCAATTTCTTGACCATAACTAGTGATGTATTTGTAATATTTTCTCAACCTTCTATGTTCATAGGCAACACTCCTAAGATACAGCCTATAGCTAGTCCAAAATTGAGTGGCCATGCTGAATCCTTAGTGCCAACGTTTGTAGCAAATGTTTTATAAAGGATTTAGCATATTTATAACTATAAAGTGTGCGAAAATACATTCTTTAAATTATGGAACACCAAGGTTTGTTGATACTTGATAGACTTTTTGAAATTGTCATGAGGAACATACTTTCACTGTGACAGGTTTGAATCTGTATATATGGATGAGGACCTAAGAGTTGCCAAGGACATCAGGGGAGATTATTTAGTTGTTGAGCGCGCTCCTTTCAATTGGAAAGAATGATGAACCATATAATGGTAATTTCTATTTCTTCATTGTTAGTGTTCCTGTTGTCCAACTGTACTCAACTTTACTTTAGAGTTCCAAATATGAACCTCTTTTAGTCTCATTTGGCTGGAAAGGACAGGACATGAAAGTGACTAAATGTTATAATGCTGTCTATTGAACTAGGTCGCAAGCTGGGGTTATGGATCCCTTGTCGTTGTACATATGTTATTTCCTAGGCTGTCTTGATGATTAGCATTTTTCTCATTAATGATATTTTACTTATGTAATCTTCATATGAAATGTTTGTTAAAATGAAGTTTTTGACTTGTGAGGAACTACTGTTTAAAATCTGAAAAATGTAAGCTAACAAATTATTCCATCAAGTGTAAAGATTACAATCTTCCGTAGTGATTTTATTCAGGTTTTTTACCAATTGTATGAAATGATATTTGTAGTTTGAGTCACATCTTGTGTGTAAACCCAACGAAATCCTAAATTTAATTAGTGAGAATCTCAGAGTGGATTAACATGGGGACACTGAGAGCTGGCAGCGTTGTCTGGTACGTGATGAACTCTGGTGTCTGGATGGATCCGAGCTGAAGATATTCCGTGAGTTATTCTATCATACAGTTTGAGTGCATTTCATTGATTAAGGCTGTTTTTCATGTTTTGCTGTACCAACTTGGTCGTGACTCGGAAATTCCAAGGTACATCGTTATAAGACAAGACCAGATGAACGTCACAAATAGGTTGTTTACTGTTTAGTGGTCCATCTTATAAGAGCACCACTAAGGGGTTCCCCACACACACGACCTGGACGACCGTCCGATTAAAAAATTATTTTTTTGTTTTTTTTTTAATTTTTGAAATTTTTGTTTTAATTTTTTTTTGAAAATACGTTTTATAATTGTTTTGATTTTTTTAAGAATATTTTAATTTTTTTCCAAGATGGATCCCGAAATGATGTGGAATAGAGAAATAGGTTGCGGTGAGTTATGGTTAAGATGTGAATAGTGTAGGAAAGAGAAGAAAGTGGGTTAGGAGAGAGAGAAAGTTGATGGGGAAGAGAGAGATGAGAGAGAACGCTCATGACGAGGTCGTCCGGGTCATGGTTAGTGATACCTAAAGCGATGATGAGTTCATTGTCAGCCTCCATTCACTTAGCAATTACAACCGGGGAGATACCCAGGAGAGGGGGTTAGAGCCGTTGGTTGTATTCGACCTTTTTAGGGCGACATAGGAGGTGTTGTGTACGTCATTTGCGTTCCTTTTTCAAGCAACTGCTTCAGTATTTTTGTGCTTGTCATATCTTTCTCATTCGAAATTAGACCAGTACTTTTGCTATTCCTAGGAATCTTACGAAGATGAGTCATTGATCACTTATGAATTATAATGTTAAATGGTTGGTAAATCGTAAATTTTGTGACTTCAACTTCTAACTGAGTTAAAGTAGTACCCTGAATTTTCAAAAATATTCCAAATAACGCAGAATTACGGCCTTTCGTTATGGGTCCTTTCTTTGAAATCTCCACGTGTTCGACAAATCTAATCTACCTGTTCGCTGATTATTTGAATTTTCCAGATATCAACATGGAGTATCTTATCGGGATCATTCCTTTCCAAGTTAATCATTTAGGTTTGTTGGTGTTAAATCAAATGGGTGGTTGGTTCCGTGGTGGTGCTGTCATGCTGACTGGACTCGTGATTTGGTATACGAATACGAACTACTATATATTCTTATATTTTTATGCATGCTCAGTCAAATCAACGGTTGATAGAAATGTCGAAAAAGATTAAAAGTGAACCTCATGGATCAGATGCAATTAGGAAATACAGAAGGTTATGGCGGTTTCCATCTAGATCTGTGCATTCAGTATCTATGTCTGATTGTCTGATCCCGTTTCAGTTCTTGTTTGTTTTGTGGTTGTGAAATCATCTTAAATTCCTATTGGATTTGCATCGGCAATATTCTCAGTAAGTATGATGCGACTATGCTCCTTAGTATTCACTTTCGTTTCCAAATCAAATCTTCGTATTTAGTGAAAGACCTTTGCTTCTCCAATATCTTTTATATTTGCAATGAAAAGAACCATGTTTCATGATGACAGAGACAGGTACTAGTTTTAGATGTTATCTTTGAGCTTATCCATTTGTTTTAATCGATTATTGAATTATCAGGAGACGTGAGTTTGCCAGTTGAAATATCTGGAGACTAGTTTTTTTTTAATGGATGTAGAGATGTAGATGTTCGCCCATTTTGAGATGAAACCAAACCCTCTTAATCTAATAATAGGACATTAGGACCATTCCCATGTGGAACATAGGTATGCTATGGCCCATTGCTGTCCACATCCAATAAGCCCAGGACAAGAATTTTCCATTGGAAGACCTTTTCATAAGACTGTTACACAGTCATTGCTCCACCTAATACACCCCCGTCTTTTATGAAAATTCTAGACCCATCCTCTTCTCAAACTGATGGAGTGCAGATATCTCCCTGTCAATGTTTTGTTAGATTCCTTCAGTCATAATACCCTTACAAGGAACAGCAATCTAACTTGGGGTAAAGAATAAAGATCCAACCGATGGGCTACAAGTAACAACCACCGTTAGGCCATTGCTAACAAGTAACAACATCAACAAACACGATTTTCTTTTAAGTATTTCAAGAGTGCAATATTCTCACTTAAAGATGCATACTTATCTAGGTTCACGCATGATGCTATATCTTTGCAATCTCCTATACCTTCTAAACAACATGCATGGCTTTTCTTCTCGGTCAGGATGGAAAGTGGCGAGCAACCAAGCATGAACAAGAGAATACAAGATCACAAGGACAACCTAATTAATTTTACATGAAAAAACTTAACGAGAAAATCACATGGTCATCACTTCTTCAGTCTACGTACTTTCAAAGGGTGACTGTTAAAGATGAGCATCCACGCAGTTAAAGTAAAGTTGAAGCAAGTTTCTAACTGAAAATTGCTTTACTTGCATGTCAATTAGTGTGAAGTGTGAACTGCTAAAAATACATAGTGAATGGACGGTTACATGCCCATAACGATGGTGAAGAAGAAGAATGACATTAATGTACATCTCATGAATGTGTGGACAAGAAGAAGAAAAAAAACAGAAATGGAGCCACCATCCATTTATATAGTTACCTCTGGCTCCACACTCACTTCATCATGGACAATGATCGAACACTTTTAGGTCTACAAGCTCAGAACCACATAGCTTTCCCCATCCCACGCCATGTTCCATTTCCTAAATACAAGATTCCAAGACGTTGCTTCTGCAAAAGTCACCTTAAATATGTCCGGGAAACCATGCACATCCACATGTATAAAACCCTCGCATTTACTTTCTTCCCACCACTTTACCATTCCTCCCTTCCTCTCTCAATACTACTTTTAGAGATCATCATAACCATGGTCGATCACAAAGAAGTTTGCTGCATGTGCGGCGACGTCGGGTTCCCCGACAAGCTCTTCCAGTGCACCCGATGCCTCTCCCGCTTCCAACACACGTACGTACAAATATACACTATTATCACAATTCCTCTCCACTATCGTTCATGTTGTTAAGCTTAGATAGTATCAAAAGGGAAAGAAATTAAACATTGACTATATAACTACTACTAATGTCTTAAAATCATATTTGAACTAATTTTTGACTTTTGCATTGACTAACTCAGCTTGGTGTCTTTCTTGTTGTGTACTTGTGTTGTTGTTAGGTATTGCGGGAACTACTATGAAGAGAACACCTCGGACTCGGCAAGTGTCTGCGACTGGTGCTTCAGTGATCAACAACACAACAACGGGAATACTACCTTCCACTACTCTAAAAGGCCTTCCGGGAAAGAACACGGTCGGTCTGACTATGTTGCCGGAGAAAGGATCAAACAGCGTGCCAGCCGCGAAGAGGGTCATGCAAAGAGCAAGAGTGTGACCGGAGCCACCAATTCCGCGGCCAAGAGTAGTGGGAGAAGGTACAAGTTGCTCAAGGATGTCTTGTGTTAGAATATATATAGAGAGGGATATATAGATATATATATATATATATATATATATATATATATATATATATATATATATATATATATATGAATGCGTGCTTTTGTAAATTGAAGTTCGTTTGCTTCGGTCTTCCATACACTTTTGGATTTGTGATAATAAGATATAGAGGAGTCAATTAAGAAGAAGATAAGTATGTTCCTTCTTTTTTTCCCCCAAGTCAAACAGTTTTACATGGATAATCTAAGGTTTTAATATATGTCACAAAATCTTGAGGATTACATTGATCATCTTCAGTTATGTTAGACGAGGGTTATGCTTAGTATGAGCTTAATGTGTTTGTTTATGATGTTAGCTAGGTTGTCTACCGAAGAAATTGCCTGTTGAGGTATTGAGTGGGGGTCTTTTTCAAAATGTATAGTGATTATTACTTTAATAGAGGGAAGCTGCTGTTATAAATAGAAGGGTTATAGATGAAAGGTAGCTGTGCTCAATTGATTGGAAACCAGTAAGGTCTATTAAGGTACAGGAGATGTTTATGCATGATATAACATCACGATATGGTATTACTTTTTATACTTAGGTAGACAATAAAATAAGTTCTTAGCGACGGCGAGATTAGGAATATGCAACGTAGAAGATTATGTAGTTGTAGACAACAGTGGGATAAACTGTGAGAATGTAACCGTCATTGAAAGCACCACAGTTCTGTTAAAAGATTGACTATTAATATTAGTCTGGATCTGAGATAACACGTTATTATATGTTTGAGATTCAACTAGAAAGTACGTTATGTTTTATAATAATAATAACTTGTCATTCTTTTGGCCCTGTATTTGTTGTCAAAATTCCTCAATAATGGATAACTTTTGTAAAAGGTTAGTGGATATATATTCAATAGACAATAGGTATACAACGTTTTTGTTGCGATTAGTCTGTTATGTCACGAGAAGAATCTAACTTTCTTAATTTCAGTTGCATTGAGTTATATTACTTCAATATGAATCCACAATTCCTTCCTTGTTTAACAAGGTAATTAAGACTTGTACCGACCCGGAGACATATTACTTTAGGAAGAAACTTCTTCCAAAATCTTTTCATGAGATTACATCATCGTGAGTAAGATATTCAACCCCCGAGGGCACCCTTAGGGCACCCTTAACGGGGGTGCCCCGCCCGGGCGCCCTGGTCGGGCGCCCGGGCGCACCCCTGTTAACAGGCGGGGTGCCCACCCGGGCGCGTGCCCGGGCAGACGCCCGGGCGCCCATGGGTGGGGGGACACGTGTCCCCCTCCCATTGGTTTAATAATTTTTA
Source organism: Triglochin maritima (assembly GCA_963682175.1). NCBI lineage: Eukaryota > Viridiplantae > Streptophyta > Magnoliopsida > Alismatales > Juncaginaceae > Triglochin > Triglochin maritima. The sequence continues at coordinate 7,834,674 of OY821775.1, forward strand.
TTATTATTTAGAGGATGTTTTGTTATTAATGGATTGGGTATTTGTTATAAATGTGGGGTAATAATTTATTGTAAGTGATTAAAATTAAGAAATTTCCAGAACCAACAATTTCAAGTTAAATAGAAAAAAAATATTAATACAACAATACCATAAAAACAATACATTAATAATACTAAAATACGAAATACAACCAACCACATGAAACATAAAGGGAAATACAAACCATACAGACTACTACAACCCGAAATACAAACTAAGGGAAATACAAACCATACGAAATTAGGGAAATACAAACCATACGAAATACGGACTACAACAAACTACACGTACCCATTCTCTTCTGCCCAGGCGAGAAGTTTATCGATTACTTTTTGATCCTTCTCCGTCGGGTTGTCCTTCCTCATCAGAGAGTGAAGCATGTCCAACTTATTTTTTATTAAATGCCTCTGGAAATTCCTTTCCGCTAACTCCTCTTGCTTGGAGAAACCATCTTCTCTGACTTTGGCGGTGTATCGAATCTGTTCTGCAAGTTCTCTAACATCGGTGTCTCTTTCGGGGCGTAATGCACTCTTAGCCTTTTTCTTAGCCTTCTTCACACCTTCTGGGCGTGTAGACGACTCCGGCATCAGCTCTTCTGCATCCGAGGGTGATTGCGTCCTCGAGCCGTCCGTGCTCTTTCTTTTCCCAAGGCTTCCTGACTGGGGACTATTTTCATCGTGCAACTCCGGGGACTCCCAGTCAACACGCACGGCATTAGCTCCGAAGATCACACTCTCCCATTTTGGGTACCTACGCAACATAACCCAAGCATCAAAATAAAGAAATTTAGGCCCATGAGTTCGCTCGTAGATCATTTGCGCTTGTCGGACAACATCGTCGTCATTCTGGCCGCTCATTTTCCGTCGGAATGCCTGATCGAAGCACCCGACCCACTTGTTCACAGCAGGTATAATTCTCCTCCACCGTCCTTTTAAGGACTCTGCGTTCCTTTCGGGTAGGCCAGTGTCTTCCACGGAGATGTCGTACACACGTTTCACTCTAGCCCACAATGAAGTAGACTTCTGGTTTGTCACTGTCACCGCATCGCAACTGACTTCCATATATGCAGAGACAAGTCTCTCGTCCTCAGCTGTGGTCCACAACTTCGGATTGGCTTTGGCAGTTTGGACTTGCTTGCGGTGACGACGCTGTGGAGGTGGGGATGGTGGTGTGGGGGTGTGTCGTGGTGGGGACTCATCGTCGTCGTTACCCTCATCTTCAGTGTTCGCCATACTCTGGCTACTTTTTTGAGACATGGGTCGGCCAAACATCTGGAACTGCGGTTGATTATAAGGGAATGGTGGTGCATATTGAGAGTATTGTGGGAATGGTAAGTTTTGATCTGGGGATGGGTAGTGGGAGAATTGTGGGAATGGTGAGTTTTGGTCAGGTGGTGGGAATGGTGGTGCGTACTGGGAGAAGTCTGGTTGTTGGTAAAATGGACGTGAGGGATATGGTTGTGGATAGCGTGGATGCGGATTTGATTGTGGACGAGGGGGGGAACGAGGGGGGAACGATGGTACTCCGGAGAAGACATTGTGGAAGAGATATGGGATGTAAGTTGAGTTTTGTGTTTTGTGGAAGAGATATGGGGTGTAAGTCGAGTTTTGTGTAGGGTATATATAGAGAAAAAATTAGACACTGTGCAATCACGCGGATTACTTTTCTTACACGCGTATATTGTACATTCACGCGGACTACTTTTCTTTCACGTGTGTACTGTACATTCACGCGGACTACTTTTCTTTCACGCGTATACTGTGCAATCACGCGGATTACTTTTCATGCACGCGTATACTGTGCATTCACGCGTGTTTCGAAATTCAAATATTCAAATTTCAAATATTCAAATTTCAAATATTAAAATTTTTGTGGTTTAATAGTGATTAATATTGTTAATTAATTAATAGTAATAATAAGTATATCGTGAATTAGAATTATAATGTAATTAGAATTAGATTTATATAAAATGTATTTTGTTAAATGTTGTGTGAGAATTAAATTTGTTTAATTAAGAAATGATGTGGATGAAAGAGAGTGTAGGGTGGGTGGGGGTAGCCTGGGCATGGATAATGGGGTTTTTTGGGTGGGTTGGGTGAGCTGACGTGGCAGAGAGAGAGTGCAGGGCGCCCGGGGTAGCCCGGACGCTGTTATTTATGCTCTTAACGATGCTACTGGAGTTGGGCGACACTATAGCACGTTCGACCACGTAGGCCGAAAGGGTGGCATGTCACCCGCCGGGGGGAAGTTGGGTGGGTTCCCTGATTGTGTTTTTACTTCTTTTTTTAAAATAAAATTATGATAAAATATGTTAAGAATTATTTTAAATCGTTTTTTCAAAACAAATTTAATCAAAATATGTATTTTATTTGTTTATATTTTTTGTGTTTTACCTAAAATTAATCCTCAAATGACGTGGAGGTGAGAGAATGTAGGGCGTTTAGGTTGTTTCTGGGTGTGGTTAAGAAAAATTTAGGGAGTTGGTTTGTGCTGATGTGGTAGAGAGAAAAGTTGATGTGGCTGAGAGAGAAAACATGACGTTCGGGAAGTGTTCGGGTGCTGCTAAAGATGGTCTAAGAGCACCCTTAACGGGTGCTCTTTTTCGGGCGCTCGGGATGGGCGCTCGAAATGCCCTCCCTTAACGGAAAGGCGGTTCCCGGGCGGAACCGCCCGGGCGCTCGATCCCAGGGGCGATGTGGCCCCCCGGATTGGTTAATTTTTTATATTTTAAAAATGTTAAAAAATGTTTTAAAAAATATTTTAAATCGTTTTTTTCAAAAACAATTATGGAAATATGTTTTTTATTTGTTTATATTTTTTAAAATTTAATATTTTTGTGTTTTACGCAGAATTGATCCCCAAATGACGTGGATGAGAGAGAATGTAGGGTATCTGGGTTGTTTTTGTATTGCCCACGACACATTAACACCTACCTAATATAACTACTGTAAAATCGTACGTACGCACGCACGAGATCTCTATCCTCGTGAGAGTGATCTTTTTTCTTTATAAAAAATATTTAATTTCATTGAATGGAACTATGGGAGTCGTAGGTTGAAGTGCTCCCCAAGACTTCTTCCATATTTCCATAATTTCCCATCCACTGAATGCGTGAAACAACACCATTGGTTCTTGTTTCTCAGAAGGCACCTCAAAGTGAGGCCTTCTTCCCACGTTACACAATCCACTATCCACATTAAATAAGCTCGTCTTCCCATGCTTCTTCTATTCACCATCTTAAATACCACACCTGCCCAAACGAAAGAGATGAGGTGGACCCATTTCATGTGTATCCTACAACTCACACAATCCTTGCTTAACTTTTATATTTAGCAAGTTGGTTTACTAATTTATCGCCTACGGCATAAGGGCACCCTTAACGGGGGTGTCCCGCCCAGGCGCCCTAGTCGGGTGCCCGGGCGCACCCCCGTTAACGGGTTGGGCGCCCGTGGGGTGCCCGCCCGGGCGCGTGCCCGGGCGTTGGGCGTCCCGGGCAGACGCCCGGGCGCCCAAGGGTGGGGGACACGTGTCCCCCTCCCATTGGTTAAATTTTTTAAAATATTTTTAATTATTTAGTGGATGTTTTGTTATTAATGGATTGGGTATTTGTTATAAATGTGGGGTAATAATTTTTTGTAAGTGATTAAAATTAAGAAATTTCCAGAACCAACGGCCTGTCGAGGTGGTTTAATAGTATGGTCTAATATCATGCGTGCACTTTAATCACGCTTCCACTGAGCAAACACGCGTACACTGTTTTCAATCACGCGTGCACTTTAATCACGATTCCACTGAGCAAACACGCGTGCACTGTTTAATCACGCGTGCACCATTTTCAATCACGCGTGCACTTTAATCACGCTTCAAAAGAGTAAAATGTGCAATCACGCGTGAATAGTGCAACAAATACATCCAAACCCTCCCAACTATAAATACATCTATCTATCTCCTAACTCCTCACATTTCCTTAACTTCTCAACTTGTTAACTTCTTCTCTCATCAATGTCGGATAATAGTTTAAACTCCGGTCAATCCGACGATGATAACTGGAATGAGACATTAAATATAATGGACCGCGCTATTGAATTAGCCGGACAGGTTGTTTACGAAAAGACTACACGTCCTAAGCAGCGTCGAAGGAGAACGATGAACCCAGATAGAGATCGTGAACTAGGTTACAGACGCCTTATAGACGATTATTTCTCTGACAACCCTGTGTATTCTGATACTCTTTTCAGGACAAGATTTCGGATGAGAAAGCATGTCTTTCTGCGCATCCACAATGTCATCGAAGCATCTGATGTCTTCTTCCAACGAACACCGGACGCAACTGGTAGGATGAGCATCTCCGGTATACAAAAAAGTACGGCAGCAATGCGAATGCTAGCATATGGCGTTGCCGCTGATGGGATCGATGAGTACCTACGAATGAGTGCGGCAACATCCAGAAATGCTCTCCTCAAATTCTATGAAGGTGTTATTCGCATCTTCGGCCCTGAGTATTTACGTCGGTCAACTGCAAATGACTTGGCACGCCTACTTTACGTTGGTGAGCAACGTGGGTTTCCAGGTATGATGGGGAGTATCGATTGTATGCACTTGGAGTGGAAAAACTGTCCAGCTGCTTGGAAGGGACAACATCAAGGGCGTGCTGGGAAAGCAACTTTGATCCTTGAGGCAGTGGCATCGTACGACTTATGGATCTGGCACTCCTTCTTCGGAATACCGGGTTCATGCAATGACTTGAACGTCCTGGAACAATCTCCGGTTTTCGACGACATACTAGAAGGCCGAGCACCACCTGTAAATTATGAGGTAAATGGTGTTCAATATGATATGGGATACTATCTTACTGATGGTATTTATCCACAGTAGGCGGCCTTCATCCAATCCATCCTTCACCCTCACACCCCAAAGCACAGATTGTTTACTGAAGTGCAGGAGGCAACGCGTAAAGATGTTGAACGCGCTTTCGGAGTGTTGCAAGCGAGGTTCGCGATCATCAGAAACCCGGCTCTTGCCTGGAGCAAGGACGTTCTGTCTAAAATAATGACAGCTTGTATCATCATGCATAACATGATAGTGGAGGACGAACGCGACTGTTATGCTAATTTTGAAGATATTCGCGAATTTATGGAAGATCGTCCTGGAACTTCAGCTGAGGAAACATCGTATTCGACCGATCGTATAGCGGATATTCACGAGTTTTTTGTCAATCAAGATCGAGTGCGTGACAGGAACCAACATTTGGATCTGAAAGGCGATTTAATCGAGCATATATGGCAACACTACGAACGAGGAGCGGTTTGAAAATCGGTTAACGTAGTTGCTAATGTAGTATTTGAAAGTTTAGTTTATGTAATATGTACTGTTGTTTCTTAACTTTGAGTGTAATATTTCCTATTTCAGTTTATCTTAAATGTAACGTGGCTTCGTAATATTTAATAATAATTTCGTGATTTAGCAGTAATTATTAACAATATTTCGAGTTAAAATAGAATTGTAATGTTATTCGAATTAGAATTATATAAAATGTAATTTGTTAAATGTTGTGTGAAAATTATAATTATTTAATTAAGAAATGATGTGGATGAAAGAGAGTGTAGGGTGGGTGGGGGTAGCCTGGGCATGGGTAAGGGGTTTTTTGGGTGGGTTGGGTGAGCTGACGTGGCAGAGAGAGAAGCTGACGTGGCAGAGAGAGAATGCAGGACGTCCGGGGGTAGCCCGGGCGTTGTTATTTGTGCTCTAAGGGTCATGCTCCTGCGTCAATCTCGAACTTCACGCGTTATATGCTATTTGCTAATATCTGTCAAACCACAACTCCTGTGATGTTAAAATGATTTTTTGGAATTTTGTGCATACGTCCTTGTAAACATGAGTAAGTACTCGTACACCCTTATATGATCATAAATTACATGTATCGCCCTTGTCCTTGTGGTTTTGTTCGTAGAAATGTATATGAGTGTGTATATTTTTTGCCGTCGTGTTGTATTACCAAGGAGCTTTTAAAAGTTGAAAATTGAAGTCACGTATCAACCATCAAATATTTGAATTCTTAGAAGTAAATGATCGATATTTATTGTGCAACCAATACAACGAAATGTTTGTTAGAGTTCACTGCTTTTAAGACAATATATAAATGGATTACAGTGAGTATGTGGTATGTACATATACACGTATGCATGCCAATATTCATATATACATTTTTTAATTTGTTCTATCCATGCTGGTCTAATGCATTCCATAATCACAATTATGAACATTCTCTTCATAATGAGAATATACATGTAGCATCCATAGAGAGAATTGAGAATTCACCAAGCAATAGGAGTAAAAAAAAGGGTCGAGTCCACAAAAAGGACGCGTATAGGAAAATTAATCTACAGATGAGATCTGAGAGTACGAAAGCAACAATGACACCCTATTCCCTTATGATTCTTTGTCATTTAAGTTCCGAAAATGTAGGCACGAAGGAACTACATGTGTGTTTGGTTGGTCACATGGCCAAACATGCCCACCAGTGTGTGCAACTTACTCTTCGCTTTTACAAGATTCCATGTTTCTTCTTCTACTAGTGTTCGCACGTGCTAATACTGATTAAGAAAAATATGTCAGTTACGGGAGGACTTAAGACCACCCTTAACGTGTGGGTTTTTTCAGGCGATCAGTCCGGCGTCCGAAATGTCCTCCCTTAATGGGAGGGTGGATCCTCTGGGTGTCCAATCCGGGGCAGGTGCCCCTAGATTGGGTGTTTTTTTGTTTTTATTTATTGTTTTCAAAAATATTTTAAATCATTTTTTCAAAACAAATGAAAAAAAAATATATTTTTTTAAAAAAATTGACATTTTTTGTGTTTTACCTCCTAAATGACGTAGATGTGAGAAACTATAGGGTGTTTGAGTTGTTTCTGGTTGTAGTTAAGAAAAATTTAAGAGGTTGATTTTAACTGACGTATCGGAGAGAGAAACTGACGTGACTAAGAGAGAAAACTAGACGTCCGGAGATGGTAGTTCAAGTAAGACCCCAAGCTTGGGTCCCCTTTATATCGCAACACGCAAAATTAGCTGTAAGAGTTCCCGATTACAACCCAAGTCATGACCTCTCTTCTCTTCTAATATTGGAGTGTTCTTCTCGCAATTACCATTCTCATCTTCCTCAAAGCTCCAGTAAAGCTGAAAAGCGGATCTATGGAATGCTAGCGACATTTTGCCTTGCAAATTTTGGAGTTTACCCATTCTTCTTTCATGCATAGTTACACTTTGCTAGAAAATCTGACTACTGAACTTATAAATCAAAAGGCAATTTACAATGGTGAAACAATTTTGATACATGTGGAAACTACAAAAAAATCTCCTAAGCCTCGTGCACCACGAAAAATCTACGTAAATACAATTTCATATGGCATGTGTCATCCATGGCAGAAGATTAAAAAAAGACAATAAACAGGCAATTCAGATTTCAGAGACAGTTGCTGGGAAAGAAGAAGCAAGACAAAAACATCAGCAAGCTGTTGAAAGACGAAATTAGGAACCAAAATTAAACAAGGGAATCAAGTAGAAATGCAAAAGCATGATTGAGAATAAAAACGAAAACAGAAGGCCTCAACACTCCATCGTTCCACAATAAGTAACTAAACCAATTCCAAGATGTAGAGAAATCTGAGCTCGTTTGTATATATAATAACAAAGAACCCCCGTCGAACCCGAATCCAGTCCGTCACAAATAAGTCAATTGTCCAACAACACTCACTTATTGTCATAAAACATAAATTGATTAGTTATTGTAACAGCAGACTCATATCTTTATATCCAACACTCCTAATTTCTTATTAGCCAATGTAGGACTAACATTTGGGGTGTTACGCGTTTCGTGACCAAAAATGACATTAGAGAGAAAAGGCAATGTTTTCCCGGACACAGCCAGACTTGATCAACACGACAACATTTGGCACCCAGAAAATTTGAATACTAAACTACTCCATCATTCATGTTGATAACTTGATGCAACTCATTGCAATATCAGCATCTATAGCCAGACTATAACATGTTGATGCAACTCACTGAAATCTCATATTGATATCCAAACTATAAAGTGATGCAACTCACTGAAATCTCAAATTGATATCCAAACTATAAGATGTTGATACAACTCACTAAAACCTTGAACTTCCATTAGCATGAAGCATTTGTGAAAACAAAGAAAAGGCTCATGAAACATCACCAATAGCCAATAGCACTAATTAGTTTGCAACGTAGAGAAACAAAAACCACAAAAGTTGAAATTAGAGAACATGTATATTGGAAACAGTACTGATCATAGAGGGAATTCTCTATGAAAAATCTAAATGATAATCAATACAATTTCTAAAGAAATAAAAAAAATTGGTGAATGAATAATTCTGAAGTGAAAATTCAGCAAAAATTATTACCGTTGCAGTTATTTGTGTGGTCCACACATCACTTAATCATTCTTTTCAGTGTCATCCAACCCTTTTTGGAAGTTAAGAATAAAAGTTTCTCCTAAAAGCTGCATATCATCTCACATTTAACCATAATTCATAAGAACACATAACATGATCTAGAATAGAATGAAAGTCGTCAAAATTGGTCTAATCTTCTTCTCAGTCGTATATGATGAAAACAAAGGTAACAAACTAAATGTGGAAATAAAATATTTTAATACAAAAGAAAAGGTAGGAATAGTTGGTTAGTACACGTATGGACCTATTCAACAAATAATATAAAGCAGGAGAAGAAATATTTGGAATAGGCATCAAGAGGGTTGCCTTTTGGTCAAAGCAATTGAAACAAAGAGAACATAAAATTGTTTTTTTTATGTATAAAGAGGATATAAAATTGTACAAAGTTTTCTAGCATTCATGTACTGTCACATGCATGATTGGGTACTATCAAATTTAGAATCACTTTGTATTAGAACAAATGGTCTATCTTGTTTAATAGAAAAAAACTTATACTCTTGTTGTTCAAATTTACATAGAACATAATTAACAGGACACCCCATAGCTAAAGGAATTGAGCATTTCACAAACAACAAAAAAACGTAGTTTTGGAACATCCAAGTTGATGAATCCAATATTCTTAGGTGTCCAAAGGGAGTCGGTACCTTCAATAAGCAATTCAACAATTAGTTTGTAAACGTATATTCTTGGTCTTCCCAGTAGTATCACAATTTGAAAAGAACGCAAAAATAGAGAACTTGACGAGTCAGGCACTTTAGAAAATTTACCAATTGACAAAACCCACAAAAACTAATTACTCTACTCCCATCTCATAGCTCCAAAAGACCAAGACTAAATCTAATTTTACCTTCTGTTTTGGCTTAGCTCGTGTTCTTGATTCATCCTTTAGGTCACAGTAGATGTCATGATTCTTGTGCAAAGCATCAAGACACAAGCTAAGAGAATATATCAATATGCCAAACGATAAAAGCATATGCCAATAAATTTTAAGGAAAAAGAAAACCCGAAACATGATTCGATAACTTGAAAAGTTAAACTCTTAGAGAGAATCCACCCTGAAAACAATCCACGGAAAAGTAACAATTGAACTAGGGCACCCTAAGAGAGAAGACTTTTGATCTTAACAAAAAAAAATTGCACATTTTTAAACCGAACTAATGCACTAAAGGAAGATACTTAACCTGACATAGCAACTTCTGAATTTAAGGGCCTACAGAAGTAGTGCTCACAATTGAAAATTTCCAAGGAGTTGTCAAGGTCATGTAAAGTCATTGGCATAAAATAGTTGATAAATGCTGAAAGTACAAAGTTAAATGTCAGTTGGAAAGAAATTATTGGATATACAATAGTAAATGCACTTGATAATGATTGGGAGACAAAAGCACTAACGAAACAAAAGTGAATTTACACACCAGTACACAACAAATCAAAAGTGGAGAAATCCAAAAGCAAGGCAGCAGAATATAGTAACTCCATCATAATAGGAAAATCTTTACGTTTTCAAACATAAAGTAAATTTGAATACCCTATGCTGGACTTCCTCACAAGAAAATGGCAGTAGAAACATAGATTTATTTAGCTTACCTGATTTTAGGAGGCATGGATCTGACAAAAATTATGTTGAACTGTTACGAACAACATTTAAGCTTGCTCCAATCTACATATGCACTGTGTGGACAAATGAAAACCTTAGTTCTCATCCAGAATGCGTCGATCCAAAGAGAGCGGATTGTACTAAACTCATTGAGAGATTGTGCCCTTTTCGTACTGATGGTTTACCACTGATCAAATTACACATTAGGATTTAATGAAAAATATAAAATAATTTCAAAAACACACACACTTATATAATAGTTAATTGTCGTCAATCAATTTGATATCCGTCTAACTAGTAGAACGACTTCCAGCGTGTTGGAGAAGTAAAACTCATTGGGAATGGGGTTGAAACTTGAAAGTGAGACACACCTAACATTGAACATATATATTGACTCTATGATCGACTAACATGTTTATAAGTTTCGGTTTGTAATGCACTAATAATTAATTTACTGTTTGAGCAGACAGTTGACCGTTGCAGCTTGATACGTACGTCTAGCTAGATTGTTCAACCTATTCGTCAAATTAAGGAACTTCCGGGGACTCCGTTTGTGAATCGATCGACCGCTTCCCGAATTAGTCGACTACCGATTGTGCCGTTTCTCGTTCCGCCGATCCTATCCAATCTTATCGATATGTCAGTTCATACTTTTGCGTAATTGTAAAACAATTTCAATTTAACGATCAAAACAATTGTTTTAAGCAGTCGCATCCATCTTAGCAGTGCATCTTTGGAGAAGCCCAACTATGTGAATGCAATTGTGTGGCCGCAATTAGAGGAATGGGGGTCATTCCTTGAAAGCATTCATGAAACAGGATACGGATGCATGGCCGTAAAGCATCAACCCTGTAGATTGCAGCATAACCTGCTTAGTGTTGTTCTCAATGGACATCTCCACACAAAAGGTTCAAGTTCAAGACTTCGTTTCACTTAGTTCCTGTGGGGGTAAAGTTGAAGGATTCAGGTCGTGGTTCAAACCCGAAAGGTACCATTACTGAAAGCACTAGGCTGCAAGGTTTGGTCGCTCCATCAACAATGGATTTGTGGGGGATTGTTGGAATATTGAGTTTGGGCTAGGCCCATGAATAGCTCAATTGAAGAAATCCAATGTTGAGATGAAGATGAGAACTATTGCCCCATGTGCCATGTGCTCACCTCTACTTTTTAGTCCCACATTGGCAAAGCTAACAAGTTGAAGGATGTTGATAAACATACTATTCACTTGTCACTTTGTAGGTGGAAAGAGAGGAGGAGAGAATTCTCCACACACGCGCGCGCGCGCCCGTCCCGTCCCGGTCCGGGTCGGGGCGTGGCGTGGCGTGGCGTGACGTGACGTGACGTGGCAGCGGGGGATTTGGGGGAAATTAGAGGCTTTAGCCTCAGGGTGATGGGTGTATTTATTTTTGGACCTCAAGGTAATTGTTTTTGCAATTAAGTCCTTGACGGTTACAAGAATAAATACATATATATATATATCATGACAGTTTCCTCCTAAATCAATATACACGTTCTATTTCCATCATCTCTACGAAAACCGTCCCTCTCCGGCGATTTCCTTCCCCGAATCCAAAGTTGTTCAACGTCTGATTCTTGCGAGGTTTCGCGCTGCTTTCGTGGTCTGTCGACTCCGGTGTGCGCCTGTTCGACGGTGAGACCGTTCTATCCTGGGAGAAAACCGGCAGACCATCAAACGCACTGGTATGTGGGCCGATATTTTCTCTGAGGCAAGTCGCCTTCCCTATTCTCCAGTGTCTCGTATGACTACTGGTATCTGACTGCTTTTCTTCATGGTGACCTTGAAGAAGAAATTTATATGGACCAACCTGAAGGATTTGTAGCTTCTGGAAACGAGAACAAAGTTTGTAAACTTGTTAAGTCTCTTTATGGACTTAAACAAGCCCCAAAAGCTTGGCATGAGAAATTTGACAAAATTATATTATCATTTGGATTCCAGGTTATTGATTCTGATAAATGTGTCTATTGCAAAGTTCAAAGTAATGCGTGTATTGCATTGTGTTTATATGTTGATGACATTTTACTGTTTGGATCTAATTTGAATATAATACATGAAACTAAGTCCTTCTTGTGCACTAAGTTTGAGATGAAGGATATGGGTGTTGCAAATGTGATCTTGGGTATCAAACTGACTAGGTCAGTTGATGGTATTTCCATATCTCAATCTCACTATGTTGAGAAGATTCTTGAGAGATTTGGCTATACGAATTGTAGATCTGTGAAAACCCCATATGATTCATCAAAACCTTTGTACAAGAACAAGAGTGGTGTTCCAGTTTCACAACTGAGATATTCTCAGATTATAGGTAGCTTGATGTATCTTGCAAATTGCACACGACCAGATATTTCATTCTCGGTGAGCAAACTTAGTAGATACACAAGTTGTCCTGATCGTACTCACTGGGAGGCTTTGGATAGAGTACTTAAGTACTTGAAGGGTACTTCTACCCTTGGGCTGCATTATGGGAAATTCCCAGCTGTACTAGAAGGGTACAGTGATGCAAGCTGGATAGCCAAAAACTCTGGGAGTAACGGTGTTACAGGGTATGTTTTTACTCTGGGTGGAGGCGCAGTCTCCTGGAGGTCTACAAAACAGACCATATTGTCTCGATCTACATTTGAGGCTGAACTTTGTGCTTTGGATACAAGTGGAATGGAAGCTGAATGGCTGAAAGGACTCCTTTCTGAATTGCCAATGACTAGCAAACCAGTTCCTGCAATATCTGTGCATTGTGATAGTATACTATTGCAAAGTTAAGAAGCTCAAAGTATAACCACAAACAAAGGAGACACATCCAAGTCAGACTGAAGTCTGTAAGGGAATTGATCTCGGAAAGGGTGATAGCTGTTGATTTTGTTGGTACCAAATACAATACAGCTGATCCTTTCACCAAAGGACTTGATCTAGCTCAAGTTCTGAAATCCAAGTTGGGGATGGGACTGAGACCCATTACATGACTCATCTAGAATGGCAACCCAACCAATCTGAGTGGAGATCCCACGAAGTTGGTTCAATGCGGTAATAACAAGTTCTTGAGTGAGTCAAGTGCAACTCATTGGTGATACATTGTAGGTCATACATTGTATCTGTGTCAATACCCCAAAGAATGGATATGTTGCTGAAACTGCAAGTTTAGTAAGAGTGTAGACTCTGAATGGGTTCAAGTCTTTGAGACAAGATGTTAGCAGTGCATCTTTGGAGAAGCCCAACTATGTGAATGCAATTGTGTGGCCGCAATTAGAGGAATGGGGGTCATTCCTTGAAAGCATTCATGAAACAGGATACGGATGCATGGCCGTAAAGCATCAACCCTGTAGATTGCAGCATAACCTGCTTAGTGTTGTTCTCAATGGACATCTCCACACAAAAGGTTCAAGTTCAAGACTTCGTTTCACTTAGTTCCTGTGGGGGTAAAGTTGAAGGATTCAGGTCGTGGTTCAAACCCGAAAGGTACCATTACTGAAAGCACTAGGCTGCAAGGTTTGGTCGCTCCATCAACAATGGATTTGTGGGGGATTGTTGGAATATTGAGTTTGGGCTAGGCCCATGAATAGCTCAATTGAAGAAATCCAATGTTGAGATGAAGATGAGAACTATTGCCCCATGTGCCATGTGCTCACCTCTACTTTTTAGTCCCACATTGGCAAAGCTAACAAGTTGAAGGATGTTGATAAACATACTATTCACTTGTCACTTTGTAGGTGGAAAGAGAGGAGGAGAGAATTCTCCACACACGCGCGCGCGCGCCCGTCCCGTCCCGGTCCGGGTCGGGGCGTGGCGTGGCGTGGCGTGGCGTGACGTGACGTGGCAGCGGGGGATTTGGGGGAAATTAGAGGCTTTAGCCTCAGGGTGATGGGTGTATTTATTTTTGGACCTCAAGGTAATTGTTTTTGCAATTAAGTCCTTGACGGTTACAAGAATAAATACATATATATATATATATCATGACAGTTTCCTCCTAAATCAATATACACGTTCTATTTCCATCATCTCTACGAAAACCGTCCCTCTCCGGCGATTTCCTTCCCCGAATCCAAAGTTGTTCAACGTCTGATTCTTGCGAGGTTTCGTGCTGCTTTCGTGGTCCGTCGACTCCGGTGTGCACCTGTTCGACGGTGAGACCGTTCTATCCTGGGAGAAAACCGGCAGACCATCAAACGCACTGGTATGTGGGCCGATATTTTCTCTGAGGCAAGTCGCCTTCCGACAGCTCGGTTTATGAGGTCGTTTCTGATTCATGTTCGTTCGTTTCTTGTTTTCCTTTACATGTTTTTGTTTGTTGGCTTTATCTGGATCCTTATGGAATATTTATTCGACATATGTAACCCACTGTATTACATGATCATATTTGTAATTGTATCAACAAGAGAAACCGGTGGTATCTACTATTTAATGTTCTCACGTCGGCACTGTACATGCTACGTCAACCACTTTTGGAGGAAGAGCTGTGGAAAGCTGGAGGTCTTCACACGTACGTAGATGGAGGTGGTATTATATATCGTAGCATGAGGGTGGTGTTGGTAGCAATTAAGCTCAATATATAGAAATTATTTAAGCTTATACCCATGCATCCACATGTTTACTACTAATCACGACAATTCTTCAAGAAGTTGTTAGGAAACACTAACAACTAACAACGATTCTTCACTCTTGAGTATCACACAAATCGTGATGGGCGTTAAAATTTTCATATGGAATAATATAATACCTATCATATGCTTACCTCATTTCCCATAATTAGGATATATTTTTTTACAATCTTCCCCCTCTCTGTCGAGCTTTCTTACCCTTTTCAACGACAAACGAGAATTTTTGAACACCAATTATTTAAATACATAATACCCAATCGTTTAATTATGTTAATTATCGAATTGATGAGTTCAGTTCATCATGTTATTTTTTTATAGTTGATGGTATCAATAAGAAATTCACCCTAAAACATGCATGATAATCTGTCGACAATCAAGTATCTCATCTAAAAATTGCAATATAAATCAACCCAAAGTTAAATATGATAGTCTCGGGGTAAAGCTTGAGAAGTCTACGCCTCATATTCTCCATCAAACTTTGCTTTGTCCATACTACGTAACGTTTATTGGTAATTATTTCCTACGCTTCCTTGGGGGTAGTCCTTGGCAGATGTCGATCCAACATACACGTTGGTTTGATACAAGCTAGTCATATATCTCCACGTACTTCTTCATCTTCAAGTTCATCCTTGTCATTCCCCTCTGATCCATGAATCATGAAATTATATATTAACACCAAATTCAACAAGCCCATTAGCTAGTCATTACTGATAATAAATTATCACCACATCATAAATATAGATATATATAAACCTGATATGTTGGGGTTGTAATAGCCCATATTGGCGTTAGGTGGTTGCATGGCCGAGATCATCATGTCCATGTTGACGTTGGGTGGTTGCATGGCCGAGATCATCATGCCCATGTTTGGTTGGTATTGACAAGGAAGCATCAGTGGCATGTTGTTGGTCATGTAAGGAAAGTAGGCATTGATGTTGTTCAGGTTTTGCATCCTCAGCATATCCTGATGGGCTCGGGCTTGCAGTTGTTTTATGTACTCGATCGCATTGTCCAGCAACTGTTCCTCGCTCTCGTTCATCTGCATCCATGCCTATTCTAATTCACAAGATTTCGTGTACCTATTCTATTTGTTAAGTGGTAGGTGTAAGAGCTAGAGCTCCACATAAATCAAGAATGGAAGATTAATTTGCATTTGGATCGTTGCATATGTCAGATATATATACACTCTGAAGGGAGCTCCTCAGAGAGATCGAAGGGAAGATTGTTTTGTGGTCGGTTTGGTAACAGTTTTTTGGGCTTTGGTTTTTGAAAATGTGTACAAGTTTCCAAGATAAATTCTCAAACAACAAAATGGATGAAAATGATTTTGAAATTGACACGAGCGAAGCACGCATCAAAATTTCAACCGAACAACAAATTTGAGACAAGTGTTCGACAAAATATATGAACACAATGAGTATTTGTTTGATCATACCGAATGGTAAAGTATAAGTAATAATAGTTCAATGAGGCAAGTATTAAAAAAATATGATTAGATGATCGATGGATATGCATACAAAAAAATCTCACAATTCCTACACTATTAGAAGGGTAGGTTTTATTGCTGCATGTCCTAAGGTTCCAAAATAAATTATTCTAAAAAAAAGTTCCAGAACAATAGTATTTATATAACATACTTATTTACTTTTAAAAAAAAATCGGGAAGGGTGAAATCCAAATTCTAAGGAGTCGAGATCCAAAATTCAGGGGGTCGAAATTTAAATTCAAATGGGTCAAGTACTTGGAGAAGGTTGGGTGTGTGTGTGTAGTGTGTACACTTAGAGAAGATTAATGTAATGTAAGTACTTATAATGTATGTATGCGTATGTATGTATCCAATCTCTTACTCTAAAACAATCTGGCAAGAGATTCCTCAGAGATTCCAAGCTCCTATTGATCTGGTTCTCCCTCTCCTGCGTCCATAATACGAATTTGCAGATGTGATCATCTTGAAATGCAAAATTGAGGTCACATATGTATAGACAAGAAATATATAGTCGACAAAAAAGATAATGTAATGTAGCTTTGGTGTATTTATAGATTGTGTTAATCAATTGAAGGAATTGCAAGGTTTGCGTGTGTGGGTTTATACTTTTATTTATACAAAAATAATAATGCATAAAATACAGATGCCATGAATTTTTTTAAAGTAATTTTTAGAAAGAGGTAACGGAAAGAGACATAAATTTTGATCAACCACCTCAACAAAACTTAAACACTTAGGTCAAAATTAGTGGATCCAATTTTATTATACAATGTTGTACAAACACTGTCCTTTCAAATTATTGGATCCACTACCCTTATAGTTGTTTCAAATTATAATAAATAAGAAATTTATGGAAAGAGGTAACGGGAAGTAGGGATTCAATTTTTTTGGGTCCACTACCCTTCAAAGTAATAATATAGGAATAACCATAGTTACAATATTCTATTTGTCCCTTTACCATATATATTTCTTATTTATTGTCAAATGACTAATTATCGATTGTGCATTAAATCAATATATAAATTTGAAACCTCCAACTGCATGTATTTTAGTATCTTTTAAGGCATTGGGTAACGTTGATGATGGATGGATGTATGCATATAAGGATCGTTGATCTTTTAAGGCATAATTAACTTGTTTGACAAAAGACTAATTCCGAAAAAAATAAAACCAGATATATTGCAGGGAGATGGTACACCGCATTTACTCGGGGACCCACTCCGTGTCTATGACTCCTTGAACCTTTACATGGAATTTATGTATGAACCGCCAAAAAACTCAAAAGATTCTCTAAACTCAACCCAAGTTTTTTATATAAAAAAAATTCTTGGATCTTTTATCAACAATCCAACCGCCATCACCCGCCTAAGGCCTCGCCAACTACCGAGCCGACTTGCTTACCACTGGTCGCCGGAGTCGGCTTTCTCATCACCCAATCGTTGATCGCTGGTCGCCCCAAAATATAACATTGACCAACTAACTAGGCATGCATGCATGCATCAGTTATGCACCATAGACATGATAAGTCAAAAAAGGAAGGAAAAAAAACGCCCATGGGAAGGTCATAACTAATAAAGTGGAACACCTGGTGTAGAAGTTCGAATTCGTTATTTAGGATCATATATGATAATAGCAAGATGACCGTCAATGATCTAAATATGGTTCAACGTCAGAATTAATATTGGTTCAAATTATATGGTATCCATAATTAATCAATGACATTGTGTGTTACTGGAAAGTACTGACATGACACGTAATTGTCTTCCATACCTGTTCCGTGGCTTCGGCCTTTTCCTTGGTGATACAAATGCTACTTGCACTAGGACTGCTACTTGCACTAGGACTTCTCTTTGATGAAATTTCATCGTAGTCGACTCCTACTTTTTTAATCCTCTTCCTCGTATTCCCAGAGACGAAATTAGTGTCATCACAGTTGTCGTCGGACTGCGTTGAAAAAAAGAAGGATATAAACAAATACGGTGGGAAAAAAATTAAAAAGCAAACGCAATACATATATATGTTGGGCCATGCATTGATGGGATGGCAAATCATATATATAAAATAAAATTTTGACACACGCGCGGAACATTACAGTCTCTCGACCTGAATATAACATTATAATCTGTGGGCAGGTCGTCTAGATGGTCTTCCGTTGACGAGTTGAAGTAAGGGTTTCATGGGAACTCCATCTAGTTCCTAAGATGTCATACAAATTTATACTTTATGTCGAAGAACAAAAAATATTTAACTTAGTTTTGGAGCGGGAGTGGGAATTCGTCAGCATATAATAATTTTTGGAAGTTATGAAATTCTAGTTCCAAATTCTAAATTTTTATTTAAATTCACACACAAAAGTCATCTTAGAAGTGAAGTTCATCCACGTCTTAAATTTTTTTTGGAAACCAATAATTGCATCTTCCGAGAAAATATCACAAAAATTGACACAACGAAGAATTTAACCTTTGACATAGGAGACACCTTGTGTACGACTTGTAATCGCTTGTACACGCAAAATAAATCAGTGTTTGACACTTAGAAAAATAAATTAATCGGTTTTAGAACATTTTCACAAAAAATTAAGCATCCTTTAACTCATCTAAAAAATTTATATATTGTTTTTGCATAATTATACCAATTAAATTCATCTTTTCCCGCAAACACTATCCTTAATGTATCAAGTTCCTATAAAATTAGGTAAACTGCGTCGCCACCGAACAGAGAGCCCATGTGTTTCCATGGTGGTAGACTGCTTGCTAGTGATGATTCCAAGAAAATCTAGAGGCCTCTGTATAAATTCACTGTTTTACATGAAGCCACTTATGGGTACATGATTTTGCGTTAGCTGGTCCAAAACTGAATTGAATCAATGAGGACCCGGAATGGATCGTAACCAGATCGGATCAGACTCGAATTCTCAAAAATTCGAGGACTGGGTTCGATCAAGGACATCTGATGGTCGGACCTAATCTTGTACAGCTCTACTCGTCGGAGCCAACTATGTTCTAACTGAAGTAAGAGAAATATCACGAATAATTGACATTAGTCGAAATAAACGTACACAAACAAACAAAATTATCAAAATGTGCCAAAGAAAAACGAGAATGGCTTAACTCCGCCGGCCCCATTTCAACATATATGCTTCTCAAGCGGGTCGAAAAACGAGTGGTATAATTAATTGGGACTAACTCGTTAGTGATGTTACAAAACCTTAGATTGTTAGATCAATGCACCTTTTCTTCCATGCGAAGTAATTAGTTGCGAAACAGTATATATGTCTAATGTGCATATAAATACACACGCTAAATACGCTTGTAAACACATCCAACCATGTATAGCTAACAACCAACACATGTATTGATTTGGTTATAATTACTTGATTAAACTCAACATGCAAGAGCATAATACTACGTACGTTCCAACGACTTACCAATTGATGAGAATGAGGAGTGTATTCTACGATGGTGGCATAATTACGGGTGGGAAAACCAACAGTTGGAGGATCCGTGATGAATTTGGCGGCGTTATCGGCTAGGAATGGCACCTTCTGATCATGATCACGTCCCATTGCTTCAAGCTTAATAACATGCTGAGTGATGGCTACCGAACGTCCTTTATTTATATAAGGGGAATTTCAAGAATGTCGACTGAATGGGCCTCAAAACTTATTCAATATTACTGAGACAGTTCGAGCTATTATTCTACCTTTCTAATTTCACCAATACTTTTTTATCTCTTTTTTTCACCTTTCGTGGCATGAACTTGAGTTAATTAGTTAACTCATGCTTCAAATGACATTTTTACCTTTGTTTCTTGTAAATTTCAAATATAAATAGAAATTAAAATAAAATAGGAAGAAATGAACGTCATAAAACAAAACAATGGAATTAACTTTGATTTTTTTTCTTCTTAAGTATTCAAACAAGAAAACTCCAAACATTTTTTTTTGTATTTCTCTTATTTTTTAAAATATTTAAGTCTACTTATATTTGATATTTATAATAAAAAAGCACAACGGGGAACTTGGAATTCAACTCGTAGAAATATTAATACAAGTTTATGTTGAAAAGTTGATAAAGTAATATTGGTGAAATAAACCTTGAAATTACAAAGTATAGGTAACAACTTCTTTAATCAAAGGAGTAGATCAGTATCAAGAGTTGCGGGGACATACGTGGATCATGCACTTCCATGTATTTGGATATTTTACTGTGTGGGTGGTGTTATAAATGATAAGGTGCAGACACCCAATGCACATCTCCCATTGAATAATCCTGCTAATTAAGTAAGCGTAGCAGACTAGCCGCCAGCAGACATCCTCATGCATCCACGTGGCAACACAAGTAACTGTCTTTACAAAAAGTTGCTGAGTTTGTTGCCGTTGTGGCTAAGCCATAGAAAATAAAATTCTAGCTGATCCATAACTTACAATATCATAAACATGTTGATAAAGATTGCCCTCGTAAACAGAACCAGCAACCACACCTCCTGCTGCACATTGTTGATGCATTCATTTCAATTCAATACAATATTTGACCCTGCAATACCATTACCATGTCAGAACCAAATCATATGTCATATCAACAAACCTATGAAATATGAGATATGAGATAAAGATAGAGGTCCATTTGGCAACATCCGCGTTTGCCGTTTGAGTTTTCAAAAACACTTTGTTTTGGTAGTGGAGTTTTGGGTGTGAGGTTTGTAAAACTCAAGTTTTTGTTTGTGAAGTAGCATTTTGAAATTAGAATTATTTGTACTCCTTCCTCAAAACTCATCTTCTTTGTTGTTTTGTTGTGTTTGGATTTAAATTGGCGTTTGCGGTTGTGTTTGGTCAAAAGAATCTTACATCTCTTTTATTACTTGGTTTTTAAGATTACAAGTTTTACACCAAAGATAAATATGATAAAGATTCACAACTAAGATAAATATGATCTTACATCTCCCACTATTTGATTTTTTTAGATTCACACATAAGATAAAACATGATTAAGAATAACGAACACAGTGACCCTCAAAATAAATAATTAATGAGAAGAAACATATTTTTATTGTATAGTAGTATAATAATGATTTTTCACTACAACATAAAAAAGTAACGCCGACGGCACATATCCGTCGGTGGACATTCACCGACAGAGAAACCATCGTCGAATTATCTTGTGTCGGTTTATGTTTAGGTACACTAACGAATGTACCAATGGATAAATGTCGTTGGTCCTAATTTTGGCGTCAAATTCTTTCGCGTATTTTCGTGGGAATGATCACCGACGATCTATCACCAACGACGATCTGTCGGTGTAGAGCACCAACGATACGTATCCATCGGTGTCGGTTACTCCGACTAATTCTTCCACCGCAGTATCATTGACAAATTGCGATGTTCACTAACAGAACGATACCGTCGATAAAGTGTGTGTGGGTAACCGTCACCGACAGATAAATATCATCGGTGTAGGTTACCCAACAAACATCAGAACATACACTGACAGATATGTATCGTCGGTGTAAGTCCAGTACATAATCAGAAAAGAGCATATTGGTTCTTTCCAGATTTCGATTTTCCTGATGAAAAGAATCATTCATCATAATTCATTCTTGATAAGTCATTCACCATTTACAAAACATTGATACATCCAATGACAAACATCTTAACACAAGAAAATCATATATATGCATTTATCTCAAAACACTTCATACACTCTACTTCTAATTTAATTGAAATAAGTTTTAAATTTATTAAGTAGTCAAACAAAATTTAACAATAATGAATACAATCACAAATAAGGAACACAACGACAACAAAAAACCCTAAGCAAACCCGGCCCATAGCAGGAGCAGGTGAGCTCCTGTTCCGGGCCTCATTTTGAGGGGGCCTCAAAAAAATGTACATGAGTTTATTGGGTTGCAAAGAAAATTAGTGCTAACACATAGATAACACATAAATATTGATAATTTTGCCTCAAAGAATACTAGGAGGACAAAAATTCCAGTGTTATTGCACTAAGTTAGTGAAATTTTTATTATTTAAACTAAGATGACAAAAGTTTTCAATTTTAAGAGCATCGTTGTTGATTTTCGCACAGGACCTTGAAAATTCTCGAGACGACCCTGACCCTAAGATCTCTACTTGAGTTTTACAAGACTCAAACCTACGATAAACGAATAACGGAATAAGGAACACAACCACACCCAAAAATATAAGGTAGATTGCATTCATACAAATAAACATGTTTGAAAGTCGTAAGAAATATGAAAGACGTGCCAAAAATAACACACTAATGTCAAAGGAAGCCTACATTCAAACATTAACATTAAACATCATGTAAGTATATATATAGCGTAATAGCATTCCATCAAGCATATTAGTTCTGATGCCGAAACAAAGCAAAACCCAAAAAAATTGACATCACACATCACTAGTGACTACCATGCATCAAAGTTCAACTTCAACACTAACAAGTTTGGCTTAGCAAAAACAAGCATGCATAACTTAAGTATAAAGTATTTAGTTTGTAAACCGCAATTCCCTTCTATAATGGTGACGCCAACAGTCCAAACCTCATAACGCAAAAAAAGTAGTTTGGGAGTAAAAAAAATCACGTTTTGGCGTCACCAACCGTCGTAACGCAACATCAAAACTCTGTTCCCAAAAAATACCACAGAAATATTTTTATTTCATAAAAATGATACCACATGAAATCACAAGTCCACAACATAAACAATTGCTGAAGTTCTTCGTAACTGGACTGTTGTAACTATGTAGGGCTTTCGGCCCTCTTTAAGTAGGACCCAATGTGATGTAATAAAAGCCAATATTCTGTTAGGAATGATCTATCACACTTTGATTCGGATCGGTTTCGGTCAATATCCGACCCGAAAATACCGCGTCGGAGTTGCATTGTACGACACCGGACCCGACCAAATCCAACCAAACCACACTGCCGAAGACAGCACTCGGCTTCCTTTTAACTTCTGTTTCCTTTAGTAAACCTTCATTCCGAAGGTAAAATTACTATTTTTTATTTATTTGAGTTTGTGGGATTTGATTTAGTGATCTTTCCTATTTGAGTTTTATAGGATTTTTATGGGTTTGAAGCTACAGAATTTTCTTCCCTTTTACTTTCGTTCAGTGTTTTGTTGCTGCTCTGATGCTTATGTTTAAAATAAAAACAACTCCATTATTGATGTGTATTGGTGTTTGAAAGTATATCAGCGAAGTTCGTCATTAATAACTGTGATTTCTACAATATTTTGTATCACATCCCAATTATACACAGATATTTTCAAAAATATACAGACAGATATTGGATCAAATTGACTACTGAAGGTATTATGTAGTTTTGCAATTTCTGACAATCTGTAAATTAAAGGTTTTTTTTTGAAAAGCTATTTGTAAATTAAATGATAGCTATTGGTATAATTGCAGCCTTGCTGGGGGTTTCTTCTTTTGTAGACAACTTCATTTATGTTTTTTTGAATGATGACCCGATGTCAGACATCAACATTAGTAAATATTGTGAAGGTGCCTTACATATATCTTCTCACTCATCCTGTTCTTCTGAAGTTGAGCACTTCAACAATAAAATTTTCTACACAATTGCGTCCATGAGAGAGATTTTAATGACCATTTTTATCTTGCTGGTTGATATAAAACACTGCAAGTTGTTTAAGAAGAATCCAAAACAGGAAAACAATTTGCTTGCATATTTATTCTTTCAGGTCGCCTTCGACATTCACTAATAGTACTTCTTAATGTTCAAGTAATTTGCTAGGAGAATTGAATGATTGATGGGCTGGCTTTATTTCCTTTTTACTCCCTTGTTAGATTGATTCTCATTACGTTAAGCTTTCTTTAATATGTGCTTCTTTGTTCAAACTAATAAACAGGGAATCTTGATCTGAAATATTTGCATCAATATAACAACGGATTAAACCTGATACTCAAGGAAATGATGTCTCTCAGTTTTCCCGCACCAAGCACCACAAAACGTATCATTTCCAGCTCTGGTGTCCGTTTCTTGGCGAGAGGAAAGCCAAGACCACCTAAAAATAATAATTTTTCAAGTGCTCACCCAAAACTCATATCGATACTTTGTTCAAGCTCATTACCATGGGAATCATCTCCGACATATGCTTCTCCCGATGAAACCACCATTATTCCAAAAGGAGATGACGTTATTCAATCCATCAGCTCTGAAGATCCAGCTGACTTCCCCATTCTCGAGAAAGAAGTAAACTTTCTTGATGGAAACAAGCAATCTGTACTCCAGCAGTCCCTCAGATGGCCAATGTGGTTATTTGGCCCTTCGATTCTACTCGTCACCGGAATGCTGCCCACTCTATTCTTACCCTTGTCCTCCGTGTTTGTCGGTCCCAACACCGCAGGTCTTCTTTCTCTAGTGGGACTGGATTGCATCTTCAACATTGGCGCAGCCTTGTTTCTTCTTATGGCTGATGCCTGTGCAAAGCCCAACAGACCAACCTATTCTGCTTACTCTCAAATACCTCTCTCTTACAAGATATGGAATGGTTTCGCAAGTTTGGTCGGTTTTATAGTTCCTTTGGTTATGTTTTTGTGCTCTTACAAAGGCATAGTAGAGCCACAAATATCGTTCATTAAGTTTGCAGTGTTGCTCGGCCCCTATCTTCTACTTTTGTTTGTGCAAACGTTGACGGAGATGTTAACATGGCATTGGAAGTCACCCGTGTGGCTGGTAATTCCGGTTGTTTATGAGTCTTACAGAGTGCTACAGCTGATGAGGGGATTGAAACTGGGGATTGATATTGCTGCGGCTGAGTGGGTGGTTACGAGTATTCGGGGTCTGGTTTCTTGGTGGGTGCTGGTTCTGGGGGTTCAGGTAATGAGAATTGCGTGGTTTGCGGGCTATGCATCACAGTCTCGGAAAACAAGTTAGGTGTCGTGAATTGTTGTTTGGAAATTGGATTTCCTCAAGTACTACTTGATGTAGTTTGTGGTTCACTGGTTCTTGATTTGACGGTGTTGCAAGTATTTTGGTGAAAAAGTGTTCGACGCTCATTTGTCCTTCCCTTGATATTGGTTTCCAATAATGTGCTTCTAATAGAATTCACAAAGTTTTCCTTACTGTTCGATGTATAAATTATATTTGATTGTTGTAATAGTGGTACTTTTGAGCTGAATTTATGCCCAACTCCTTTTTACCCCTACATGATTTTCACTGGATTCTGTTAAATAATGACTGAAGGATGAGTATTTTACCGATGACATTGAAGTCGTAGTATGGATATGTTCTGCTTTACCTGCTAACTATCACTCGTAAAATTCAATATTCTACACTTTGTTGCTATACCTGCTTACTATCACTCGTAAAATTCAATATTCTACACTTCGTTGCTATACCTGCACACTATCACTATAGTTTTGGTCTTTGAATGTGAGCAGAGAGGCCTTGCTGAAGCCTGAACTTAAGAGTAGTAATTGAGGTTTGAAATTCCGTACTCTTTTCCTAAGATATATTTCAAATAACATAAAAATATATTTAGAGATACTTGATATAATGTTCATGTGTTCTTTTCTCGAATAGATCATTTCATTTCCAGACGGTGCTGGAACCGAGCTTTGTAATTTTCCAACTGACAATGGAAGTCGCAACACTGGTAAGAACAGTCGTATTACGCCTCAGACCACATAGGGCAGTCTTGACTCTTGAAGATGTTTGTGCAGCTTCATGATCGATATACAATTGGTTCTTTTGATCAGTCTGTAGCAAGATAGATCAGTTTTTAAAGTTTTGTTCTATAAGAAACTAGAGGAATATAAATCTGGGAAATTTCTATGCAACTACTGGAACTATTTTTTCGTATCATCATTGTTCTTGCTTTCCACTCCCACCCCAAGTGCGTGGGCTTTCACTCCCAACTGCCCTGAATCCATTAAAGTCCTCTAGCAACATAATCACATGAACGAAAGATGACAAGTTCAAATTCAAAAAATGGATATTACCCAAACCAAACATTCATTCAGGAAGCATGATCACTTTCTTTTCCCAGTAAATCCCGAATACTCTGTTGGGTATTTGTTATAATATTCTGAAAATTGTTACAAAATTTAGATGATCCGGCACACCTTGTCATAGGCAGTGAAGCCAAAAAAAACTCTAATATTTTCTATAAACATAGCAAAAAGGATTAAAGGATGACTAAGATACAGAACTATGAGGGGATTCTTATGCTTTAGAGTGCCTTCTTCAATAACATCCAAAAGAGGTATAAACTGGAATAATTGTTTACTAGTCGAGGTTCAGTCGCCGTATCTTGCACACTAGATGGGCCGTGGGGAGATCTAACTGATTTCCCCCGTCTGATTTTAAGAGCTCGTGGAGTTGGTTTTTAGTAGATGAGACGCAAGTATGGAACGTTGGTAGGAACGGAGGGACTGGCATTGAGAGTGCAGAGAGGACATTGATCAAGTACTCTATGTCTGCTGATATTTGTTGTGATCCTCTGTCAGTTAAATATTGAATTCCACGTAGCTGCTCCATGTAAAGAGCGGTTGCACCTTCAGCAACCTGCAAATGTCAAAAGGAAAAATAAATAATAGAACAAAAAACGCTGTTATGCAAAATAGCATGGGCAAAATGTAATAATTTTGTGTATTTTAAGGTAGTGAAATAAAATCAATGATAAAAAATAAAGAGGTAGTGAAATAATATTATTGAACTGAAGTTCCAGAATATGATGAACTTTTATGCACATACCTTGAACATCCATTCAGTTGCAAAAAACTGAGCATCTTCAGGACTTGCATCAGCATTGGAGACCCCTTCAGCCAGTGGCTCCAATTGTTGGGGAAGAGTGAGAAGATATTCTCCTACACTTGTGATGTAGGTCTGTGGGTAGGCACTAAAACTTGGCAAAGGTAATGCACTAGGCTCCTCCACTGAAGACCAAACTGGTAGGCGAGAGACTTCATTCAGGCGATGCCGTACCTTTGAGATAAGGACATCATAAACAAGTTCATTTACAGTATCTGCAAATGCTGCAACTCTTTGGGATGCAAGTGGCAGCGCATGGAACCGTGGATCTTTTGACTGCAAGATAATTTATATATGGAAGTTAAGTGTTCCTCTAAGAATTGAATAATAATGCAAAGTTACAAAGTGAACGATGCAGAAATCATCATCAAGCATGAAAAGCAAAGACCTTGAAATTATTTGTTTACAAGTATGATTTTTTTATCTACTCTACAACCCACCCCATTTTAAATCTCAAACATCCCAAACATGCAAATGGGACTTCTGGGATTTGACAACTGAGCTAGCCCGTTCACAAGTATGATTAAAACCTGAAACATCAACCACTAATTAATTAACATTCAAATATGTAATTCTGACTCTTACACGTGCAAAACAGCTACAAACAGTTTTCTTGAATCATACATGCTGATGGTACACTGCAACTTAAACAAACAACAGCATAATATGCGTCACAACATCTGATTTATATTTTTTGCATCGTATTAGATATATCAAGAAATTACTATTTAGAAACACGCCAACTAAATTGTGATTGAATGATCAATGATCATTCTAAGTTTGCAAGTGATACCACTACAAAATTATTAAACCACGAGAATCTTCCATTACTACCAACTGGGATTAGCTCAGTTGGGAAATCTCTTGTCTTGAGATGGTCAAAACCAATGATCGAATCTCAACAGTCTTATTCTAATGTTTTGGATATTGAGATTTCAAATTGTGGTTTATGAGAGTAGAGTAGATATAAAAAAACATGCACAAAAAAAACTTCCATTGCTACAGGATGTATTTGGGTTTCTTAGACATTCTGGTATGAATGAAGGCATGTGACTTAACATAGTATAAGGCATCATATGATCTATGATTTTTGCATTACTTTTTAGAAAGAATTTCTACTAATTAGAAGCACACTAACTGAATTGTCATTAGATGATTAACCCGATTTTGCAGGTGATAACACTACAAGATAATTTTCTTATTCTACAGAACAAATTTGGATTTTGAGTAACATAGCAATAAACATTGTATAATTTGTATCAATGAATTGTTATCATGAGAATAAGAATCATATGTTAGTTTTGAATTGCCACGAAATTATGAAGACCATGGGAATGTAAATAATACCTGCTCTAATAGATTAAAAAGTTTCCTGGACTTTTCTGGTGCATTAACAAGGTGCAGAGCTGCTACATCCAAAGCTGCCCTATCAGCCACAGCTACATCCCAATTTCCATTGTCATTCTCGAGATGTAATCTATCCAAATTTGAAGTATATATTGTGAGAGACATAGCTGTGCTGAGCCTAGCAAGAGTGCCTCTAAGGGAAGCTTCAAAAACAGATGATCTGCTAGAGAGACAATCGGCAACAGTAAGAATCTGCAAGGCTCCTTGAATAATGGACCACTCTTCTTCTTCAGATACCATATCTACTATTCGGTTAAGCTCCTTTCGATCCGACGACGTATCCCTTTTCACATCATTAGGTAAATTATTGTCAAGGCCGCATACAACTCTCAATGATTTCAGGGTCTCCTGCAAGGATGAAATATACTGCAGCATGGTTTCATCGAGAGCCACAACGAGTTCATCAACCTCGGATCCTCCAGTGAACACAACACATCTTTCAACAGCAGCTTCGAGAAGTACAACCACCTGTGGGATGGATTCTTCCATCCGTCGAACTGTTTCGCTTAGCTCAATTCCTTGAGCACCAACTCCACGGGAAACTGCTCCTCTGAGGTCTATAGCAGCAATCTCAGAAGAAAGGATGGCACGCTCCACTTGCCCATACCTAATAAGGAGAAAATATAACATTATATTGGCCACCATACTAGATGGAAAATGATGTTATGCTTGATTTTGTATGTACCTCTGCTTAAATAATTCATAGGGAGAATACACGGATTTAAGTGTACTTAACAAAACTCGAACATTGGATTCTGAAAAAAGATGTTGGATATTTCTTGCAAAAACACCAGTCATATTATGTAGCTCAATTAACACTTTTAGATGTCTACTTTGGATCTTCGAACCCTTTGGCATATCTCCGGATAGGATGTCCATGATACCTTCAAAATGAGAAAAAATGGGGATATAATGTTAAATAAAAACCTTAAAAAAAGAACCACAACTTCATAATAATGTCTTGTTATCTGAGAATAAAACATTCACTAAGGAATTTAAAATTCAACCTTTATTTAGAGCCTTTGTTTCAGGAACAACTTCTCCTGTAGCAATGTTAATACGAAAAGTGAAGCCTGTACACAGTGCAGACATCGCCTCCATGAGCAGCTTTGGTACCAAATTGGCATAGTCATCGGGTAAAGCAGATATGCACCTGAAATATTTTGTCTAATTAGAATCTTTTGTTGTTCCACTTTACCATCTATAACCCCATTGCACAAAAAATACTTAAAGTAAAACATTATTTACTACTCTCAGAATACTGTGACTTATGGCCTTTAAGGTATCATTTTAATATCACAAATGGTTTTTTCCCCCGATGACCCAGAATTCCTGGCACCCACCCCCACTATGAAAGCTTATAGATTTTGGTAACTAAAGTAACCCCCATATATCAAATCTCAACCCAGACTCCCATATCTCTATGACGATGGGAAATGCAAATCAGAAATGGCTTATGGAAGAAAATCGGCATACCATTTCCACTCTTGCTCAAGATAGAGAAGAACTTCATCGTAAAAACCAGGTAACCAGCTGGGAAATGAACGGGGACTTGATCCAGAATTTGTGATGTTAGGCATCATTTCACCATCTAGCTTATCACTCCAAGTTTTGTTGCCATGCTGTCTTGAGTCAAATTCATCCCACAGATTCTTTATCGGCTTTATATTTATTTTAGTATAAAGAAACTCAAGAGATTTGAACCGCTCAATACGGATGAGTATTCGCCGAAAATCTTGAACATCATTGATCTACGTTTGTTGAAAAATATCAGAATTACTAATCAGCCAAATGCAACAAATTATCTTCCAAAAAACATAATAACAAGCACCTTATAGCACTTGTAAAGAAAGACAAAGTAATAAACTACTAAAGGTAGGATAATAGTGTGCGAGACCTTGCGATTGGACAAAGCATCGATAAGACGAGGTTGGACCATTTCATCTAATCTGTCCTCTAACACTTCAAGCTGTTTTCTTACATTAGCAAACTCAGCAACCTGAAATAAGATATATTTTAAATATGTTGCAAAAATTTGTGAATGATAATTTTCACCTGGACAATATTCATAACATGACCGCTGCAGTTTATGCCTTTATGTATGAAATAATTTATCATAAAAACACTTTTTATAGCTAAATACACTTGTAACAGTCTACTCTCACTTGCCTCACCAACTGCTGATAGACAGTGCCTCATATTGGCCAAAGTTTCTGCAGCATGAGGAAGATCTCCACTGGCAAACACATCCTCTACAGTGGCACTCAACTGTGTCAACCCTGCAGCATCCTTTATAAGAAAGAGAAAGGTTACTTTCTATCATTTGTGTGAAGAATCATCTAGGGAGAGAGAGAGAGAGAGAGAGAGAGAGAGAGAGAGAGAGAGAGATGATAGATGTGTATATTTGCTTCATGAATCAATTTAGACAAACAAAAAACCCTCCATCAAACCTGCAATGTCTCATAAGCAGCTTCCATCCTGCGCTTGACAACATCTATTCGAGCAATGGCAGCTATTGACTCTGAAGAAGTTCCCTCCACCTACAGTCAAACTTTTAGTACTCAGCAGCCTGTTAAAAATCCTGCAATCCAACTTCCTAGAAAGAAAAATACAATGATAACCATCTGAAACAAAACACTAATCTCATGATTCACATTCCAATCGCCAAAGCACAACCAATCAATGCTGAAACAGCAGTGTGCCAGTTCCATACCTCACATTCGCTCTCGCTTCTCTACCAATTAGTATAAACACTGGTACAGAAACTACAAGTCTCAACGAGATTCCCAACTGTTAGCAGTAGCACCGAGGATCCATTTGGAACCACATTTTGATAATTAGATATTGATTCCCAAAAATAAAGAATCAAATAGAATCAATATCAACAAACTTATAGTCTTCGTACTACGGCTAGAGTACATTTGGGAAACTGATTCAGAGATTTGATTGATTATTAAAATGTGATTCCAAATGACCCCAAGTCTAGAATAATTTGGGAACTGATCCTGAGATTTGATTAGTTATCAAAATGTGATTTCAAACCAACCCTAAGGATCAAAAGGTGTAGATGCGGTGATCGAGGAGGCACAAGATGCCTGGGATTCGATCTCACTTATTGAAGCCTCGATTTATGTAGTACTTTTATGATTGAATTAAAAGGCTAGAGTAGGTTTTGAGAACTGATTCTGAGATTTGCTCAATTACCAAATGTGATTCCATACGACCCTAGTTACTATATCACCATGTGATTTGTTCGAAAATATAGTTTCACATTGCAAAACCCAAGTGTTTTAGATTGGATTTTGTTCATGCGGGTAGACGAACCAAATCTCACACAACTGATAAAGAATAGCTCCCGAAATCGAATTTTCATTAGACAAGTCATCGGTAACGCAAATTTGCAGAAATGACAATGTTCCACTTTCAGTTCTGATCTCCGTTAACAATTCAAATCCCACAAAACAAATCACATCTAGTCTAAAACAGCTAAAAACGGACCAAATCTGACGACTTCCAACCAGATCTACGAAACCCCGGGGTTTTAACTTAAGACAAGCAAGCTAGTACCTGCTTGAGCTTGAGGAGGAGGTCGGAGACGACGGAGCGCAGCGCGACAGCCTCGTCGCGGAGGCGGAGAACATCTCGGACGGCGACGGGGACGCGTCGGAGGGCGTCGGCGCTCTCCCTGTCGAGGGAGTCGGCGATGGTCTCGGCAGCGGAGCGGAGGTTCTCCTCGAGGTCGGAGACGAAGCGATCGATGGGGTCCGACGGGTGGCGCGACTCCAGGGAGAAGTTGATCCATTGCTTCGGGTCGAATCCTGGATCCGCGAACGCCCCCAGATCCACCACCACCATTGCTGCTCTCTTCTTGCTTGGTTGGAGAGAGAGAGAGAGAGAGAGATGGCCGGAGATTTCAACTTTCGACCCGTTTACCCGCCTGTCGGCGAAGATCCGGTAGTACTGCTCTCTGCTTGGTTTGTTGGAGAGAGAGAGAGAGATGGCCGGAGATTTCAACTTTCGACCCGTTTACCCGCTTGTCGGCGAAGATCCGGTAGTACGAGTTTAAACTTTCAACCCGTTTACCCGCCCGTCGTCGAAGATCCGGTAGTACGAGTTTAAACTTTAAACTTAAAACCATGCTTTGATAACTCCGACTAGTAGAGTAGTAGTGTAGAGGTTTCAATTTCGCTTATCAAAAATACACCCCACAGTATTGCGTGAAAAATGTATTTGGAAAGCCCTTCTTTGTTAAAAATGAAGGTTATGATCCATAATCTCTACTCATAACCGACATACAAAAAGTTAGTCGTACCCTAATTAGCAAGCGGTAAAAAGTTAGAATGTGTACACAGGGTCACATGTTCTGTTATCATGTCAGTTTTTTTTGTCTATACTCTTAAACAAGATAACATGATAAAGACGATAAGAATTCGTGTATATTGATTTATTATGTACTTTTAATAGGGTTATTGTGAATCGTGTGTGTGAAACTTATCATGCTTAACGGTTTTCATTTAATTCATGTATGCGTTTAGTTATCTTGTGTTAATTTTATTGTGTATGTTTTGTGTAACACGATTCAATAACTATCATGGTCGCATTCTTGTTTGATTAACAATATACGATTTCTTATCATTTCATGTTCGTGTACAGATGTTACCTATTGATGTTGAATTTGTACACGAAAATACACAAATAAAACATGACTGACATGTCTAATTTAAATCATTTTTTATTTGGCATATGATTTATTGTGTGATGTATATTTCATTTGTAACAAGTAGTCATACGTAGAATGGAAATGAGCTAAAATCATGAGATTATGTGGTTTGCGAGCTAGATAAGATTAGCAGAGTGTGATTTGTAACCATACCAACAAACACGAGATTAGGTCTCAAACAACAATTGCAAGAATAAGTTTAACTTGCCCACCAACCTATGCTAATATAAGTAGCTATGAGTTGATTTGAAATTCATCTAAATTCCTCTCCCTTGGAAACCTGCTGGATTTACAGAGGAGGTCCGTGAAGACAAAACATAGTTTCTGTTGGTGATTTTAGTGTCATCGATTCATTTTAGTCGTAATGTGATTTACTTGAGACCGATGCGATTTATTGTTAGGCTCGGAAACGAGTTTGGGTAGTGCGGAGTGCACGCTTGTTGAGCTAACGGTTTATCGACCACGAATATGAAGCAGGGGTCGAGGGGCGCAGCCCCCTCGCGGGGTCCAAGGGGCAGAGCCCCTGGCTGGGATTTTATTGGATTTTATGTATTTCCGTTTGAGTGGATAATACCAACCCAAAAGGTGTTTGTGTAACCGCCCAACCGCCATTCTGTTTTTCGATTATCTCATTATAAGAGGGATTCGGTACTCAAAACAAAGAGACGAAAAAAAATTCATACTCCTTCTCTACCTTTCTGATCGAAGTTCATATTGCCTGAACGAGATTGTTCCTTCTCAGGATTATCCCAGCAAGGTATTCGTGCAACCCGGGCAGTGTAAAAGGGTCGAATAATCTTGTTCGGAAAGTGATTCGTACACGATCTGAGAAGAGTCCAGGATTATCACAACCCGAAGTCTCCAACAGTTTCCTCGTATTGGATGAACTCAAGTGCTATCCGACTAAAAAAGCTTTATTGAATTTGACAAAACACAACACATAGAATTACACAAGATACAATCATACAATACACATATAGAAACTTAAACCATTACAGAACACACCCAAAACAATAATAACGACACTAACAAATTCTTTATTTCCAAACAAGTTCGGATAGACTAGAAATGAAACTTGTTAAAAAAATCACACTTTAGGTGTATGAATTGTCTTTGTTCGCACACTCTAATCTGTTAAATATTTGGATATCCAAATACACACCAAAAAATCATAGCAAAATAGAAAGTTAGGAGTGTCATGGGGGGAGATTAAATTTATCTCCTAAAAGATAATGATCAATGAAATTTATGAAAGTTGCATGGAAATAATGGAGATGATGGTATGAGTTACAACACTTAAATGAGAAATTACGATACATATGAATAATAATGTTACAAGAAATGAAAGAAGACTTGTCTATTTATTTGTAAGAATTTCATAATAGAAAAATTAAATTGTTTTAAAATTAATCATGGAAAACTCGAAGTTCCCTTTTATTTTTCATCTGCCATTCTAACATTGGTTTGTTTTTAAATTTAATGAATGACCATTTTATCACACAAAAAAATCGATTGTTTTTTTTTAGATTTGTCAAATGACATCACTTTTGCATTATTTTTGTTTAACATTGTGACACACACAAATCCATATATATTGATCGGAAATGAATCAATAGAAAAATATATATAATTAATCGAGATCTTTCTCAAAACAAACAAAAAGGAAAGGAAGATGAGAGAGAAATCATGAATCAACCAAGTCAAGTTTTCTTGGGGGTTGCTTAAGAAAAGAATCTTATGGAAATATCATGAAATAATGTTTGGTCATATTAATGGGAATTTCGTAAATATTACATTCCTTAAATGTGAAGTTTGAAACAATTGAGACTTTTTTCGGAGATTGGACAATTACTAATTCATATGATCTGACATGTATAGAATGAAAACTTCATCATCGATTTTACGATAATTTTTATGAAAACGTTTTATTTGTTTCTCTTCCATGGAAATTTTATTTTCCTAGAATGTATCCTAATTTTTAATACTTTTGATGATAGATTTAACCTCTTATAAAAAAGCTAGACATTGGTTTTTAAACCACAACTACTTACCCCTCCATATTTTTTCCCCCCCGTTCGAAGTAAGAAAAAGCTAATCACCAATACCATGTGTCCCAATAAATAAACTCCTCAATACACTATGAATACCAACTTAATTAAACCAAAATCAATGCAAACAAAATATACAACTCAGATCCACCTACCATAATGAATAAACATTGACTATTTTTAATCCAAAACCCCACATTTCCAAATTCCAGCTGGAAATCAAATACAAAATTCCACCAAACAAACCATTTCTTTAGTTTAAAGAAAAGGAAAGGAGTAGACGTGGAATTTCACTACCAACACCACCTCTCTCTCTCTCTCTCTCTCTCCGATCGGAGAAACCGAAGCGAGATTCGATCTTCCTCCTCCGATTCGCGGTCTAGCAGTCGAGATGAGCAGCGGGGATCTTCTCGGGATCGATCCCTTGGAGCTCAAATTCCCACGTTAACTCCCGTTTTCTCGCGATTTTTTTTGACATGTTGCGATTCTAGGGTTTCGACTGATTAGGTCCGTTTTGTTTGTGTTTTGTTGGTGACAGTGGAATTGAAGAAGCTGATCTCGTGCTCGCTTCGCCTGTCGAACAAGACCGACGAGTACGTCGCCTTCAAGGTGAGAATTTTCGTTGTTTTTGCGCTTGAATTGGGATCTTGTAAGGAGGATTGGTTTGTAGACACTGGAAAATGGGAAAAGGTGGGACCTTTTTGGGTTTGGAGAGCTGAAATTGGGTGTTTCAGGTTAAGACGACGAATCCGAAGAAGTACTGTGTTCGGCCCAACACTGGAGTCGTCGCTCCCCGATCTGCGTGTGATGTGCTCGGTATTTTCACCGTGGATGCTGTCTTAATTTGAAATTTTGAACTTTTGTTGAGAATGTAGAGGTTTATAAGTTGTAATTTTTAATTTGGTAACGTCTTTGTGCTGTTTCTCGTGATGAAGTTACAATGCAAGCGCAGAAGGAGGTCCCGCTTGACCTCCAATGTAAGGATAAGTTTCTTGTTCAGAGTGTTGTTGTAAGTGCCGGCACCACTGCTAAGGACATTGTTCCTGAAGTGGTAATTTTTTCAATTGGACCTTGCAGGGTTTTGTTGGTGTGTTTGTTTTTTGGGTATGCAGTAAATATTTATCTAATGCTATGTTGGTAATTTTTTAGTTTACCAAGGAGTCAGGTAACGTTGTTGAGGAATGCAAGTTGAGAGTAGTCTATGTTGCACCTCCTCAGCCACCGTCACCGGTGCCAGAGGGATCTGAAGAAGGTTCCTCGCCTAGAGCTTCACTATCTGAAAACAATGGGTCTTTAACTCCCGCTGATTTGATGGATGTAAGTATTTGTATTTGATTCTAACTGAGTGATGTGGTATGCTCTATAAGTTATAACTAATTGAGTAATTGCAGGCTTCTAGAGCATTGGCTGAGTCCTCAGAAAAACCTTCTGAGGTTAGATCTTTTACTACTTGGCACTTTACTAGAGTTTTGACGTTTTCATAACAGGCAAATGTGTACACGATACTATTTAATATCCGTGTTGTTGGATGATCATCAATAGAAACATTGTATGTTCTGTAGGCCTTTGAGCCTACTAAAAAACTAAAAAAGATCAATATCAACATATTCATAGAATCTAGTATCTAACTTCTCCAATGTATTGGCTTTCGCTAGGTACCCGATATATTCGCCAATGAAAAATGAAGAATATGTTTAAATGGATTATCTTTTCTACTACTTATTTTGGATCCAGAACTCCTTTTACTATTTTAGTACCATTCTTTCAACCACAAGCCTACCATGATGTGATGTCAGTGTATTCAGGAACACAAACAAAAATGTCTCAATCTTACTGTTAGAAATTCCGTCCATGACTGAATGTATGCCTGTACGGAAATTTGAGGTAAAATTTCAAGATTTATAGCAATCCTTGCACATTCTGTCCGTAGACCTTCACTTGTTTCTTAATTGGGCCAATCTGCGACTTCCATATATATGCTCAACACCAGATGTCATATTGTGCCCATAAAATTAAATTAATGCCATAATGCTATATAATAAAATCTGATTTTTTGGGGGGTATGGCGGATGCAACTTTGAGAATTGCAATGAATTTTATGAATGCATATGTACATGAGCAAAGTTTTGCAGACTATATTACCTTAATCAGTTGGGATAATGCTATAAGCCTATAAGCATTCATCCATCTCATTCGAAAAATCAGTTGACGTGCAACAAAGTTGTTCTACTGTTACATTACCAATCTGAGAAACAAGCACAATTCAGCAAGCTTGTAGCCTATATAGTATATCCTGCCTTTGTAGTATTCTGTTTTCTTCTATAAGTCCTTTACCAACTCCTCAACCTTAGTGTCTGTACACCCTGGTGCTGTTTGAGTGTGTAATGTAATTGTTCTGCACACTTTGAATTATTTGTACGGTATTCTTTTTTATCTATCCACATATATCTCAGTATTTTCCTAATTAATTAGTCATTAGCGTAATCTCCTTTTCAGGATAGATATAAGTGCAGTTTATTTGTCGTGGAAATTTAAGCTTAATGAATAAATCATTGTTTTGTTACCTCTTTAAGTTGTTCATTTCAGCCTTTTTAGATGAAAGATACTATTTTAATCAAAAGTAAGATAAAGCACTCTGGGTATCCGTAAAATCTGTGTTAACCATCGAACATTGATGTTGTTTCCTATGTTCTCTTTAGCATTTATATTTAATAATATGTCATAACAATTCTAGCTTCACTTATATTAATAACAGCAGGTTAAGGCAGTTTACACTGTTAACTTAGTCAGTTGGTCCATATGGGTTATTGATTTACAAACTCTGATCTCTCCACATTCTCAGAGAATTTAATTTGAACAAGTTTTGGACCTTTGTTTCCAAAGGTCACTGTAAGACAATTAGATCTTGATGGTTGCTCGTTTCTATTTGGAGGTTTCAGAATTACTAACACTTTGATGCATTTTCTCCTTTGGCTTCTTTTCAGGCAACAACTTTAATTTCGCAGTTGAGGAATGAGAAATATCAAATCGTTCAACAAAACCAAAAACTTCGTTCTGAGATGGTAAGAATTATTAGTCAACTTCTCATATATCTCGTAGATATTCAGGACATTATCAAGGGGTTTGGTGATTTATGTTTTTCAGTTCAAATACTGCTCATAACTCCATTATTCAGTCGGCACGTGGTTTTGCTCCATTTTTTCCATGATGAAACTCAAGATATTTCTTTAATAATTCATATTTCGGTTTGGTTTGAGAAAACATCTCTGCTGCTATGGGTTGACCATTTGTCGTATTTGTGCTTAAAAAGGATAACAATGCTGAAGCTAATAACGATGTATGTTTCTATTTTTGCATATCCTTAACTCGGCCTAATCATATTTGTCCTTTGGTGGATTTGCATTTCCATTGTACCTCAAAGGCTCAAACACATCACATTATTTTAGAAGTTCCAACTACTGACGCGAAAGTTTTGAAAGTTAGATGGCAAAGTCTAAATTGCAATGTTGATTTAATTGTTTTGCTGTAATGATTTTAGAAACTACTTTATTTCACGTGTTATTAAACGTGAAGTTTTTTTTCCTTTGTGAAAACAATCCGGCATCCTTCCATTTCATATCCACTTATGATTTTATGAGTTTTTATGCATTGTCGTGTATTTAGCTCGAGTAAAACAGAAGGTACTACCTTGGTTGTGTGCAGGATCTCTTGAGGCGAGAAATAAGCAAGCAGGGTGGAGGTTTCTCGCTCATATTTGTGGTTATGATAGCCTTGTTGGGAATACTTCTAGGCTACATTGTGAAGAAATGACCTTTGAAGCAACAACAATCATTCTTCATACTAAATACTGTAACAAAGTATTGCTACCGACCTGCTTTAGTTAATGGAGTAGAATTTGTGGCTATGTTTGTGGCAATGTTAGTTTGCAACTGTTCAAGCAGAAAATATTGTTTGGTTTACTGGCCTGTTTATCAATGATTAATATTTTTCTTCTTAGTACGGATTCGTGTTGCCCTCCAACACCCAAGTGCTATTATTGAAAAGTTCGCAGCAAACAAATGGAAGAATGGTATATTGCCAAGTCAATGTAGACTTCTGAGATCAAGTAGACAGTTCGAAAGAGTGCGCTTTGCTGCTTCGTTGTTCGATTGTAAGGTCTGCAGAAATTGAGAATGAACTAATATATAGAGATTGAGAATAAAGAAATTTATTTATTAAAAAAACAGAAGTTACACACTGTGAGGCACAGTAGAAAATAGAAATACAGCGCCAACAAATTTATCCTACAGTCGAGACTCGAGACAACCTACAAATCATAAAACTCCCAAAAAGCTTATGGTCATTTAACGTGTCATCATGAATTACATAAAAGGAAAACGGCAAGCAAACTTTTCCTCTGGTTTTGCATCTGTCAACTCGCAGTAGGTCTCGTGCCATTATACACCCCTTCTTTGCATCTCCAGTAAAATTTTCCGCTGCATGTAATCTGATCATCGTATATTCAACAGAATATCCTACAACCAAAAAGGTAACCCTTGTTTACATAAGCCGATATGCTTTATATAGAAAAATAGAAATTACTCGGAAACTGGCTAACTTCGAGAAAAACAAAACATGTAGGGGGGATTTATTAACTGAATTATTAAAATTACACAATCCCTGTGAATTTGGCTACCAACCTTAAATTTGCCCTTCTCTGTGCATTTGGATTTGACACCTTCCTTTTTTTTCCAAGTGATTGGTTTGTAAAAAAATTGCACTTGGAAAGAATTTCCAACTTCCACAGTATGTAACACAAAAGAAGTCAAGAAACTACAACTAGAGCTCAACTTCATGCAAAGCAATCATATTAATGGTCATCATTAGGGCTGTAAATGGGTGGTTGTAAATAGGTAGTTCGTGGACGGTTATAGGGCTTACCTATGACTCTACTCGCAGTTCAGTTAGAAACTCATTTCTTTTTACCTCTACCCATGATCCTACCCATTTTATTTAATTAAACGGTTTTAGGCGGTTAAATGGTTATGTGATTAAAACTTAATGGATATTAAAATCAATATGAATTAGATAAATGGATAAAAACATGTCAAATGGATAAACGGCTAACAAACTAAACTTATAATACTTACAATATTTAACATCAAACATCCATATATTTATAATTAAAACCTCCAAAAATCCATAATCTAAATATCCACAAATTCATATCAAAAATCAAACATTCACACATATCGAATAATGACAAACATCAAAATAACTTTAAAGTTATAAGAAACATCAAAATAACTTGGGAGTATCTTTGAAAATAATAATACACAAAATTATATGTATAAAGTATATATAACAAAATATTATATATATTCATTATGTTTCACGGTTAAACAGTTAAACGGACCCTAGTCATCATACATCATCATATTATCAGGTGTGCTTTTTAAACATGGTTTTTTATTCGATATAGCTAATATGATTGGAACTTTCCGCGAGTATGTTTAGAAGTCCAAAATGGAAATGTGAATCCCAGCCCAGCCAATGGAAATGGATGCTCCCAATTCACAATCAATCCTAGGGGACACACAACCTATTGATATAGAAAGACTAAGGTTATATTATATGATGACTAGGGCTGTCAATGGATATTTGAAGTATGACTATCCGTTCGTATCTATATTCGGATTTTAATATTTCATCTGAGAAAGCAACATTTGTATATCCGTATTCGTATCCGAGTCGAAATGTATGACTATTCACGGAGCAGATATGGATATTAACATATCCAATCCGAATAATATCCGCTGCGAGAAGTAATAGTGTCATACAATATTCGTAAATATATATTATATAAATTAAATGTTGAAACATACGACAACCGTTTCGGTGGTGCATTGGTATGGCTTCTTCCAATTCTTGAGATCCTGGGTAATCCCCCGAGGTGGAAACTAGAAGTTTGGTTGTTTCCGATGTGATAAGTAGGTGGGATCGCAACTTGGACACCCCCGCTCCGTTGACACCCCAAATATATACAAAAAGATGCCTGTTTTTCTACTTGGTCGACCTAGAAGGGCATTGCTTGAAAAAGGCAACAAATACAAGGATAACAGTCCTGTATTTAGTTCTCTAGACAATAAAAACACAAGCCACAAAAAGTACAATAAGGTTTTTTTCATTGTTAAGTAAAATAAGCACCATGTTGCGCAATTCTCATTCTCATTGCAAATGTCAAAAATCCATATGTAGAAATTAAGTAGGACATCAGATACATTATGTGAAACGTTATAACCTATTGAAGCTGACTTAGGGGAATCCTCATAAGCTCACATGCTTCTTCACTTCAGTTTTGCCACTTAATGTTCTACTCCATCAAAGCGATTAAATTCCAAGGCAAGAAGAAATATGAGACGGAAATTAGAATGCTACAAAGATTGCATCAGTCAAAATCACAACACCAATGTTCTACCGCTTATAGAAATACTGCAGAATTTTAAGATAAGAACCACATACAAACAACTATGCCTAACCACGAAAGCTTTGATGTAAAGAACAATGAAATAAAATCCATTTACCTGGACAACTACCTTTTCGTATCCAGGACAAGAAAAATCATCAACTAAACCGACTTCTTCTCGATCTATGACCATCATACGATCCACCATGTCTGCAATGAAAGTTCTATTTTATTCACGGAAAACAAAATAAATAGAACACAATAACACACCCTTACCACAAATGATAGTACTAGTAATATCTATCTTAATAAGAGGCAGAAGCCGACCAAG
The DNA here is from genome assembly GCA_963682175.1 of Triglochin maritima. NCBI lineage: Eukaryota > Viridiplantae > Streptophyta > Magnoliopsida > Alismatales > Juncaginaceae > Triglochin > Triglochin maritima. Next base: position 7,876,624 of record OY821775.1, read on the forward strand.
ATTAATTTGTGAAGACACAGTTAAAAGAAACCTAAAAGATTGGAATATTTCAAAGGATTTTGCTTAGTATGAGAATTTAGGAAAGCAATTCACATGCTTGAACCTTAATTATTGATGAGTTAAATTTCCAGGTTACCCCAACTTGTGTGTGATTAAATGCTCTATTTTTGTTGAAATATTTATTTTCACGAGTAAACCGCACAAAAGAAATAATATTGAAATCCAAAAATTGGAGACATAATGAATTCTACTACCTTTGTTTAGCCACGAGCTTCTGCTCCCTCTCCTTCTCCCTCATCTCCCTTCCAATCCTCTCCTCCCTCAACTCCTCAATACTCTTCTTCCCTCCACTCCTCCTGTTCTCCTCCCTCCTCTCCTCTCTCTCCTCCTCCACCGCCACCTTCGGCCTCTCCAAATACCACGGCGCCTTCACGCCCTTCCCAGCCACTCCATATCCCATCCTATACTTCTCATCCTCCGGCGCGATCACCACCGGCGCCCTCTCCTTCTCCTTCTCCCTCTTCCTCTTCCCTCCCTTGGCCTCCTCCTCCTCCTTGGGGCCTTCACTTCCGGATCCAAGGGCGGAGAAGCCGACGAGGCCGTCGAAGAGGTTGATGTGGTTGGCGTCCGATTTCGGGGGTTCGGGGGCGGAGGTTGAGGGGAGGCCGCGCGCCTCACGAAGCTTCTCGAGGCGGAACTCGAGGTCGCGTTTGCGGGATTGCTCGCGCTTGAGCTGCTCCTCCTTCGCGGCGGCCTCCTCGTCCTTGCGGACCTTCTCGCGGTTGTCGAAGTTGTAGACGTTCCACTTCTTCTGCGGGAGGATGTTGAGGCCCCCGTGGCCGCCCATTAGGGAGGATTAGGGTTTGGGGACGGAGAAGGGAAATCTAGGGTTTGAAGGAGGAGAAGAAGGGGAATTTTGGTTTGGGGTTTGAAGACGGTGAGGAGGGAGTCGGGTGGGTTCATACAGGGTAAGGTGAACCCGAATGTTAAGGGGAAATGTTTTACGAAAACAACGTGTCACGGACGCGCTCGTGACGCACTCTACGTGGAAATTCATGTCAATCCTTATGTGGCCAAAACATGAATGTTTTTTTGTTTTTTCTTCCTGATGTTCACTCAAATCACATTAAATGTGTTTCAACTCAGCACGTTCTCTCTCTCCACCCAAATACAAATATGATGGCACTCTTTCTTTCTTCTTCATTCTTTCTCTCCAGAATAAATCACCATTTCTAGCAAGATATTATATCGAAGAAGCGTCTGATGCCGACTCCCAGGATTCTTCACAACGTAAGCAGCGTGAATGAGACGGTGCGAAGACTTCCCGATGTTCTTGTCAGCGTTAGCATCGTGAATGTGACGATCCGGTGGTGAAGATTTCGCACCACAACATCTTTGCTGCATTGTTGGAGTGCCCATGACAGAAAAAGAAGGAAGAAGAAAGAGTGTCATCGACCGTCCCATTCACGCTGCTTACGTTGTGAAAAACCCTGAGAGTCGGCATAAGACGCTTCTTCGAAATAATATCTTGCTCGAAATGATGATTTATTCCGGAGAGAGGTACAATGCTCCGTGGTGAAGACTTACGTCTGTTCGGTTTATGTCGTACATCTCTACGTAATAAATCACCATTTCGAGTAACATATTACGTCGAAGAAGCGTCTGATGTCGACTCCCAAGGTTCTTCACAACGTAAGCAGCGTGAATGAGACAATCATGTTTAAGTCTTACATCTTCTTTCCGATTTACTGGGAAAATATATATTATCTTTGTAATTCACTAATTTGTGTGTGTTTGTATTGTTTGTTTGTGTGTGATTTACCGGGAGAAGATATATTATTTTTGTAATTTTTGTGTGTTTGTGTTTGTGCTTGTATTGTTTGTTTGTCTTTGTGCTCTCATTGTATCTTATTGTGTAATAGTTATCATCAATAATATGTACCATCAATATCTCATTGTGCTCTCATTGTATCTACATAAACAGGACAAACTTTCTACATAAACTGGACAAACTTTCTACATAAACAGTACAAACTTTCTACATAAACAAGACAAACTTTCTACATAAACAGGACAAACTTTCTACATAAACAGGCTACATAAACAGGACAAGCTTTCTTCATAAACATGACAAAACATGACAAACTTTCTACATAAACAAGACAAACTTTCTACATAAACAGGACAAAACAGGACAAACTTTCTACATAAACATGACAAACTTTCTACATAAACATGACAAAACAGGACAAACTTTCTACATAAACATGACAAACTTTCTACATAAACAGGACAAAACATGACAAACTTTCTACATAAACAGGACAAACTTTCTACACAAACAGGACAAAACATGACAAACATTTTACATAAACAGGACAAAACAGGACAAACTTTCTACATAAACAGGACAAAACAGGACAAACTTTCTACATAAACAGGACAAACTTTCTTCCTAAACCGGACAAGAACTACACTTATTCCGGACAGCAAATACACTTATTCCGGACAAACTTTCTGTTCCGTTTCTAAACACACTTTCTTCTTATTCTGGACAACTACACTTATTCCGGACTGCAAATACACTTATTCCGGACAACAAATACACTTATTCCGATTCCGGACAGCAAATACACTTATTCCGGACAGCAAATACACTTATTCCGGACAAACTTTATGTTACGTTTCAGGACACACTTTATTCTTAAACCGGACAACAAATACACTTATTCCGGACAACAAATACACTTATTCCGGACAGCAAATACACTTATTCCGGACAAACTTTATGTTCCGTTTCTGGACACACTTTATTCTTAAACCGGACAACAAATACACTTATTCCGGACTGCAAATACATTTATTCCGGACAGACACATAACGTAAACAGGACAAACACATAATGTAAACTACACACACATAAAGTAAGCTAGACAAATTAAGTTGATCCAACGTAAAACTTAAAAACAAATATTTTATTATGATAAGTGTGGGCTCTGCACGAATAATGAGACTGCACGATGTCCTAGGGTCTGCACACTATCTTATCTGTGTATTGGGAAATGAATCGTTCAACTTAAAGAACCGGCGTTTTTTAAAAAGACCAAAACGCGCGAAGAGAAATTTCGCTGACTGGACGCTGACTCAAAGAAAATATCTGAACTGTACAGATCCACGTAAGGCGCGTCCGTAACGCCCGCGTCCGTCTATCACGACTCTTAAGAAATTGGGTTCCATCAGTGGAACTAAGTTAGGAGATAAAAAAAATTGATACACTCATCACAGTGTAGTAAAGTTGGTCGCGGGGACGTCCAAGAGTTCGATTCTCCACCTTTACTTTTCCGGAGGGGGAATTCTTATGAATTCTCTCCTCCCCGGGCTTTATTCTCCTCCCCTGGGTCACAAAGCGACTCCATCTTAGTATACCAAAACAAGATAGAAAAATATACAACTGATATTTTAGCCAACGTGAAGAAATTAGCAATGTTTTGAAGTAATTGGTTGACGAGTGGTGTGAAAAGTTAAGTGTTACTCTAAAAAACAAGAGGTAGGAGCTAAATCATCGTTATAGATTGTGGTGTGAAACGTTAGTGTTACTCTAAAAAACAAGAGGTAGGAGCGAAATCATCATTATAGATTGGTGATCAAGAGGTTACGAGGCACGTTGTAATCACATGGATTCCTGACCCACTGTCAAACCATTTGTCATGACACTTTTTCAAAGGATACTTACCTGCGCCAAAAGCACACACTACAAAAGTGACAATGGTGCAGGTACATCAACCGTGGCCTTAGGTATGTACAAACCCTTGTAGACCAAGCCAATATCTCATCTGGTAGACATCTTTAAGAAAGGTAAATAAAAGGTTGATGTATTAAGAATTATGCACACTGTACAGTGACACGTTGAGAGAACTTAAATATGCACGTTACACTTGCTCATATTCACGCTATGCTGGATAGATGCATCTCTTATACAAACACAATTAGCGAACCACAAAGAACCATTCTGTTATCGTGATGGCAAGACTTGGTATATCTGACCCCTCTTTACTGTATCGGGCACCTCTTTTGAAGCATTGAGGTAGGATTGACATATACATAAAGCAATTACCAAATGCACTTTGAAGGGCAAATATTGTAAGGAACTATTTGGGCCACACTTGAGTAGATACTTAAGATCGCCCTGGTTCTTGCACCAGGTTGCACCGGGAAAGAATGCCATAGAAATCATTGAGCGTTAACTGCAAAACAAACAACATAATTTAAGATGGCTTGCTAAAGCATAAGAAAGCAAGGAAACATAGTTGTGATGCTGCAAATTTTTCATCTGAAACAAAAACTAGTAACAGTTTGCGGGCAAGAGAAATGATAGACTTCTGACTTGGGAGATCGTCAACCCTCACTACTCACTAGTGTTTGCATAAAAATCATATTTCCAGAAGCATGTGGATTTTCTTCAATTCCTTCAAGAGAAACTTGGGTGGGACATTTAGTCCTCAAATATTTTCATAGAATCGAAACAATGGACCCAGAGTAGTTACCATTTACATGACTAAATTGAAAAGGAATGGAACCTCATAGCTCATCTTCATTGTAGATTCATTAGAAGTAGAAATGTGGAGGGCTGAGCAGAAGACGATGTTCCTAGTTACTAAGAAAGTTAACAAAAGCAATAAAATAGACCGCAGAGGCTAGTAGGGCTACCCTTCCATCTCGATCGGCATCAAAACAATGGATCATATCAGCCATCTCCTTCTCTGTCCAACTGAAATCAAGTTCAACTGCCAATCTCCTTAAATCATATAGCCCAATTTCCCCCTTCCCTGTCACTACCAAAGCGAAAAAGGTAAGCAGCTATTTATTGGTTTCAAGGTAAGCAGTGGTACTTGTAAATTATGTTCAAACAGAAATATAGGAGGCAAAGAAATTATACTTGCATAACAAGCACCATATACATTCTCTGTTTCTTGGGAATTGGGATCATAACACTTATTCATTTTCCTGTATAACTTTAATTCACAATGTTTCTAATGCCTACAAAGACAATACTTGCTAAATTTCCGTGGATGAAATAAGAAGCATGTTATAATTCATTATTACCGTGAGACCACTTGAAGCATTGGTTGTGCCTATAATTTGTCATTCCTTCTCAAGTGAGGTGCATAGTCTACTGACTCTGGTGTTGCAGGTTGGGTTTGAGGGACAGTACACTCTTCACATGGATGGATTCATAGCATTAGCTCTGACTACGTGCGACACATCCACATTTTATGTCCTAAATTTATGCTGGATTCTGTATCTTTTGAGGGTAAATCACGATGCAAGTTCAGACACTCTAGATTTTCAAAAAACAAAATTACTACAGATGAGTAAAATATGCGGTTTACCAGTTAGGCAATTAGTCACCCTTCATTGTTTTATCATCCATCCTTGATCCTCCCAATGATCAGTGAAATTTCAATGTCTAAATGGATATAAAGTAGAAATACAGAACTAATTACTAAAGTATCTAGTCCAGCGTATCATGACAAAGTTAAATATACTTACAGTCAAATGAGAAGAAATAAGCAACAGCTTCATCCTGTGTCAGCTGTACCCTCGCAACATTCTGAACATTAAAGTCCATATCAATAAACAAGCAATACAGGGAACTTAAACTCAAAATCCTTTCAGTTATCATAAACCTCGTAATCAAAATATCATGTCATTTGATTCTTGTAAGAATCACATACCCCTTTCTTTCTCTTTCCTCTTACAAGAGTCTCAGAGCGCCTCCCTTTTCCATAAGCTTCACTAACAGAAGCATCTCTGGATGGCTTTGAAAACTTAGCACATCTCTTTGATTCTTCGGCTGGTTCTCCAAGTGACAAGGCAATTGCCTATGCATGAATCACAACACATACATATAACAATTAACACCAGCGATGTGTTGGATATAAAAGATCAAAATAGTGCAATTTACCTTCTGTATAGCTACGTCCTCGTCCAACTCCATAGCATCAACTTCGGCAAACAATTCCTTTCTCGAACTCGCCTTTACCATATCATCCATACTATTCCTCTGAAACAACACGAATAAACTCCAATCATCAATTGAAACACCACATTTTGAGAAAAAGTTAGAAATGGCGTAAAGATCGAATCTTTCCCATTCCAAAACACGAACCTTTTGCTTCGGCTTCCGTCGCGAACCCGAACAAGATCCATCTTTCTCACCTTCGGACGAATCACCGTCGTCCGAAGGCCGGTAATCGTCTTTTTCCTCTTCCTCCTCCTCCTTCTTCTTCTCGAATTCTCCACCGGGATAGCGAAGAGAAGAAGAGAGCTTCAGCAACCCAAAGGCTTCGATTCGCTCTTTGTTCTCTCTGATCCTCGCCTGCCGTTGCCTCTCGTACTCCGACGCCTCTTCTCCTTCTCCGCCGCCGTGCCGGCGTGCGCCTCTCTTCGCCGGGATCGTTCTCGCCATGCCGCGAATGGGGCGCTAATCGGGTTTGATTTGGTTAGAGTGGGCCTTAATCGGATCTGATGTGCTGAAACGGTAAACGGGGTTTACAACAGTCCATGACGCTTAAACCGGCCCACGACTGGTGAATTGAGTTGTGAGGTTTGCATAAATAAATTCTCCACCTTTTGGGTTTGAAGATTCATTCTAATTTCTAAGCAGAAAGTTAAAGATATTGATTAGATACGTTTAATAACTCATTTTAGGAGTTGAAAAAGGGGTATATAATGAGTGATTTGTGATATTTGATTGGTCCATTATTTCTTTAAAATCTTTGAACGATGTAAAAGACTATTTTCCAACATAGCTTGTGCTCTTATTATTAATTTATGAAGCACAAGAGCCAACTTAGACTAAGTCATTGGAAGCTGAAGTACACGAAAAGGTCGAGACATACATAGATTATAGACAGTTTGGTATCACGCATGCTCTTTTGGCAATTAGAAGAGAAAGAATGAAAAGAAAATAGAAAAAAACATTTTGTGTCATAAACATGTATCTTTGTACACTACTTTTTCCATTTCTCAAGCTTAATAATTCAAACAGGCCCTCTGGATTGGTGGGAAGAGCCCATATGACATGCACCAATCCAACCAAACACAAGCAAATCGAATTGTTCCAATACTACTTTTGAAGTTGGTGGTTTTCTTTCTTTGTTTCTTTGGTAAGGAACAGGATATTGCTTGCTTTGGCAATTGCTATTTGCTACGAACATCCCAACTTGTTTGGTTGCGTCCAATTGAAAGAGGGCTAAAGAAAAAATATTTTAGCGACATCAAATGATCAAATCTATGGGAAGAAGACACCACCACTCTTATCCTGACATGTTCCGTGCATCTATGGTTCCATCTCAGAGTCGGCCGGAGCTTTCTTTCACATATCAATTTGATGTTGGCAGAGTTGAAAACCAATGCCCATTGTTCACGTGAACCATTTTTGTCTTTCTGAATGAAAATAACTAGTCTAGACGATTCTTTAAAAAAAATATCCAGACGGAGGGGAAATTATTATTTTTTGGAAAGTTCATGATTTATCGTCGGTAGGTGTGTAGATGAGTCTACCTTTTTTTCATGCTCCAGCTCCACTCGCTGAGGTCATCCTTGACGAGTCGTGTCCCCCCCCCCCCCCCCCCCCCCCCCCCCCCCACTTGACGACCAGGTCGGGTCATTTTTTATTTTTTTTAAAATTAAAGCGTTTTTTGTTTTCATTTTTTTGTTATTAGTTTTAATCTTTTTTAATTCTTTTTTTAAAATACGTTTTCTATTTTTTTGATTTTGTAGATTTTTTTTTCAAAATCGATCCTAAAATGACGTGAATGAGAGAAATGAGTTGTGGTTAATAGGTGAATAGTGTATGAAAGAAGAAAAAGTGAGTTGGGGAGAAAGAAAACTGATTTGTCAGAGAGAGATGAAACTGATTTGGAAGAAAGAAAACTCATGACCAAATCGTTCAGGTCCTAATTACGGATGATACGAGAATTTAAGTTGGTTCTATCACTCTAACAAAGGCACTTGTGATTAGTCATTGCTCTTGTGATTCATGTAATAATGTATAGTCATTAAATGAACGTAATTGCATATATTTCAATGCATTCTTTTAGCCAGCTCAGCTCAGCTCAAGCCAGCTCGTTTAACGATTCTACTAGCTCACTTGTTTTTGATATTTTACTAGCTCATTCAACAATTCGAGCATAAGAAAGTGCTCATGTTCAGCATCATTTATTTCAACATTAAGCTGAGTTGGAGTTCCGTAGGCAAATCTAATTGCAATCTTGAGCTTATCTAGTCTTTTAACATCTTATTTTTTGTAGTAAATATCCAACTATTAGTTACTTCCCAAACCCCCCTAATTAAATACATAACTTCCTATTAGTATCTCTACAACTTTGACCCCCCAAAAGCTCTGAGCCTTCCGATTTCAAAACGTGCAAAGAACGTCTATGCACAAAATCGACAATGATATCATGTCAATGCATAATCTAATTTAGCAATCTCTAAATTATAGAGACTAACATCATCAAGGACTCTATGTGTTTTTTGGTTCTTAAATTGTAATAAATCGAAATAAAACAGCCTATTGAACCGCCTTCAATTCGTAAAAAGCCAATCCAAAACAACCTCTTTCCTAAAGCTACATATATTCGACCCCTCCTCACTCTTCCTACCTAGATTTGAGCATCACCGGACGCTTTAGGATGACGTTGACATCAAAACTTTGATTGCTTCGTTTTTAATTTTTATTCCTGTGGGCTTGGTTAATAATACCATAAGGTCGCCTAGTTAGATCCTATAACGTAAGCAGCCGCGGTTAATAGTAAGATAAATCCCTTTTATCGATTTTTGTAAATATATTAATTTGAAGGTCCTACGGTCCTACCAAAGATTTGGATGAGACTTCCGAGTCTAGATTTATCATATGGATTGTTTGAGAAGAAAAGTGTCAATGCGTATGATACATAAGTTAACGACCCTACAAGATTGAGGATATCGTAATCTTAGATGCTTATGGAAAATTCTTGTACATACAGCAACGACGGTACATGCATGGGCCAAGGTGTTCTCCTGGATTTTAGATTTTGCTTAGTAAAATGTATACTAAATAAGATTTTGTTACATTTGGATTTTGAATTGTTAAGTATACACAAACTTAAGTACCACTGGATTAAAAAAAGGTTGTCCAAAAAAAAATTTCAAATGTAGAGGGAGAATTTCACATAACTTTAATTTTTTAAAATTCATATCAACTGTTAATTAAGGTCATAATCTAAATATGATAATGATATGTGTACATTATTACATGTCTATTGGTTGTGTATTATTTCTGCCTCCAATTGAGCCTAAAAAGCACAATTGTATCATATCTACATTTTAAAAAAAATGTTTATCCAAACATAAGGCATAAAATTCAAATTAACAAAAAAATTAAAAGGCATGATTCAAATATCACTTATATACTATTTGTTTCTTATGGTTTGTTTATTGTTGTTAAATTTATGTTTCTAAGCTTAAAATATAATGTAACATTTTATTTGTGAATATGAAAAACTGCGACTACATACATATATGTAAGCGATATGCTAATTAATAAAGTCATTAGGAGACAAATAGTCCCACCACACCTGCATCATTACCCCAATCAACTACCACAAAACACGAAATCAAAAGTTATAAAGGACATGCATCCTTGGATGTGGAAAAAAAATGAAAGCTTACCTTAGCTAGTGGGGAATTTAAAAAGGTGAAGGTGACGATGAGAAGCAAAAGAATATTAACCAGTAGATAAAGGCAAGACACTTAATGATCGTCATCAGCATCCTGATGTCGTTGTCGAAGTAGAGCTCCATCAACGCCACCCTTAATTCAGAACCACTTCTCCAATTTTAATTTATCTTCATCGATTCCAGCTGATTCCATTATGAAGTGGTCCTGTCAATATTAAATTGGTTAAATGTGCGCACGTTAGCTGATAATTGAGTATGTTGATTATTGCTGTACGCCTTACGTATTATTTAAAATTAAATTTTCATTGTTACATGTAATTAAACTACTTTGAATGTATATATGACAGCTCGTGTGTTCTTAGTCATGCATTTTTTGAAGCCATATCTACTCACAAATTTCTACCCAATACTCTCTCTTTTTAATTGTAAGAATGAACAATTATCATCCAATGCTAGTGGTCGTGACCAACCGTATTCAATATTTCAATGTACGTTTTTTGATGCTAGGAGCAGTTGTATCATCGAATTGTAATCTAATTCTAAACATATATAATCTCTGAAAATAGAGGTAAGGAGTAAAAATAAATTAAATGCAAAACCACTGAAGGGTTTTAAATCTAGAGCATTGGTTAAGGCCCCCAAAATGACAAAAGTGAACGTTACGATAGAAAAAATAGAATCTAAAATTATATAATTCTATTACAAAATAATTTCAATATATATACTAAATCAATAGATAGTGATTCACAAACTAAAATAATTTAGAAGACTTACATTGATACATAGCAGAAACGTAAATTATTACCCAGATATTGGTCTTCTAAGCCTCAACACTCTTATTATGATCTCTTAGATGGGGAAGAAAAAAATTGTATATTATTATGATTGTTGTTTGTTGTCGTGTTTGGCTTAGAGATCACGACCTCTTATTTATAATTCGATTGTGGATCCATCAATCACAACTATCAAAGTCGATCTAAATCAGAAGAAGAAATGCACAAGAGAGAGAGACGAGAGAGGTAGGGGAAAACCCCTCCAACCACCAGTCAATCGCAGGTAATTGTTGGAGGGGGGGAAACTCCATTTTATATGTGTCCTAAATGGACCATCAGGTACATCAATCATCAAGCTGATTAGGCATGCTAACAAACCCGATTACTGGGTCAAGTTCAATAAATTCTTTACAACATGTAATAAAAAGGGAATGAAAAACTAGATTAAGTATTAGGGAGGAAGATAAATCTCAATAACAACTAAATGACTAATGAGCTATGCACATGTTTACATATTCTTATTAATGAATATTTTTAGAAGCTGATATAATGTAATTCCATATTAGATCATGACAGGACTTATATATTTGACAACATCCTAAGTACAATACAATAAAATAAATATATATGTGAGTCCATCAAATAAAAAATTCTATCACGTTACAGAATTCAGCACATGTTGTAGAGCAATCATATTTCAAAAGCTTGTTTTTGTTATAGATTTTTTTTGCAACAAAAATGGTGTTGCTCTCAAGATCATGAAGTTACATTAGGAGTAATACAACTTAAAATAATTATCAGATGAAAATTGGAAAAAAGAAATAGATGAACCAAATTCACATCCTTTGCGTGACTTCGTCCACTAAGCCCTACAAATCATGTTATATGTTAACATGATACACACCTTAATTTAAAAGCTCAGATGTGCATGTGCCTGAGGGGTTTATTAAAGATTAAATAAAAAGAGCGTTAATTGTTTTGTCCTGATCGATTGATCCAGGGAATTAACCTGCGATCCAATGAAATCACGTAAAGCAGGGAAGTTGATTCTCTTCTTCTTTTTTATGATTTGGAATTTTCCAATTCCACCCTTACTCGGGGATAGGCGGGTTGTGGTTCCAAATTGGAGGTGATCCAACATCATTTTCACTAGAACACATTTGCATTAATAAAGTGCATTACCGAGATTCGATCTTGTGGCTTAAGGTGTGTGAAACTACATAACCAACCAACTCAGACTGTGTCCTAGGAATCAGGAAAGGTGCTTCTCGGAATGATATTTCTATGGGTAATTTGCTACTGTGCACCTTCCAAGTGACCTAATTGGTTAAATGCAATCTGATCTTATTGAATCTGATTTTTTGTTATTTCCTAGTAATTTGCTACTGTGCACCTTCCGGTTTTTTGCTATTTCCTGATGTGCACATGTAATCTGATCTTATTTGTTGATATACACCTCTGTCGTTAGTGGACTCCACTCCGTCACAGTTATCGTTCAACGGAGTTAGAAAATTTGCAATTTAAACATTTGTAAAATTCAAATGTCCTTAATTGTAAATAGAAAAAACCTCATAAAAAATCAAATTGTCTAACACTCTCTACTTTTTCACTCTCACTCTCTCTCATACCTCTCTCGAATCTATCTTCACTCTTTCACACACACTCTCTCTCATCACTGTCTCTTAAATCTCTCTCTCTCTCATTTCTCCCTCTCCACTTTTTCACTCTCTCTCTTGAATCTTTCTCTCTCTCCACTCTTTCACTTTCTCTCTCTCTCTTGAATGTTTCTTTCTTTCCCTCTCTCTAGAATCTTTCTTTTTCTCTCTCTTTCTACCTCCACTCTCTCTCCTTTCTCCCTCTCATCCCGCTCTCTCTCTCCTTTCTCTCTCTCTTGAATCTCTCTCTCCTTTCTCCTTCTCCACTATTTCACTATCTATCTTGAATCTTTCTCTCTCTCTCCACTCTTTCACTCTCTCTCTTTTGAATGTTTCTTTCTTTCCCTCTCTCTTTTGAATCTTTCTTTCTCTCTTTCTACCTCTACTATCTCCTTTCTCCCTCTCTCTCTCATCATGCTTTCTCTATGTCTCTCTTGAATCTCTCTCTCTCCATTTTTTCACTCTCTCTCTCATCCCGCTCTCTCTCATGAATCTCTCTCTCCACGGAATGCAATCTCTTTCTCTCTTATCACTCTCTCTCATCCCTCTCTCTCTCTCTCTCTCTTGAATCTTCTCTCTCATTTCACTCTCTCCACTCTTTCACACACTCTCTCTCTTGAATCTTTCTTTCTCTCCTTTCTACCTCCATTCTTTCACACACTCTCTCCTTTCTCCCTCTCCAATCTTTCACTCTCTCTCATCCCACTTTCTCTCTTTCTCCACATTTTCAGTCTCTCTCATTCCCCCTATCTATCTTGAATCTCTCTCTCCACGAAATGCAACCTCTTTCTCTCTCTTTATCCTTTCTCCTCTCCACTCTTTCACTTCTCTCTTGAATCTCTCTTTCTCTCTGGAAATTTTTTGGATTATGAAATTGTTGGATCTGGAAATTTTTGAATTTTAATCACTTGCAAAAAAGTCATTGTAATCCAACCCGTATAATTATCAATTAATACCAAAAAACTTGGAACGAAACATGAAATAATTTGAGATAACAACCGTATAATTTAAAAAACTTATTAAAATTCCGACGGATGCCCCTTAATTTTTTTTATTAAAAAGAAGTTGGACATTTTACCAGATTCGAGTACACCGTGGTGTCCATTCGCTCATTTCCTGACATCTGAAACATTATTTTTTATAATTATGAGAGGATGATGATGAGAGATGGGTGGTAGGAGAGTTAAATATCGAGATATATGAGTTGAAATGAGAGAATGACAAAATGGTAATTCACACGGACGATTTATGTAGTTTTCCAACGATGAATAACAATTCAGTTAATAAAAACTGTTGTCTGGATTAAGGCCTCAAAGCGAGATTGGCTCATGCATCACTTTGTCTTTTAACGATTCCATCTTCTCCCACTTAAATGATTTGTCAAAGGATGCCATTTCTACGTCATTAAGAATATGTTACACGTGGATTATTCCTTTAGTAATCAGCATTTTTTTTCTTTTTTTTTCTAGTCAATTATATATACTTCAATAGTTCAACAAAATTAGCATGACACACGTCCACAAAAAACTTGTTTCTCAAGGAATTTGTTAGCAAGAGGAAAGAATCCCTAGTAAATGTACACCCTTTTGTCTTAAAATTTATGGTTAGGAGTTTATTTGAACAAAATCTTCATCTTTACATGTCCATTTCAATTCAAACATTATTCTTATCTATATTGATGTAATCACACTTTTGAAAAATCAGATATACATATATATGATATATACAAATATATATGATACAAATATACATACATATATATATATATATGATACAAATATACATATATATACATATATATGATACAAATATACATATATATATATATATATATGATACAAATATATATACATATATATATATATGATACAAATATACAAATATACAAATATACATATATATGTATACATATATATATATACATGTATATATATGTATACATACATATATATATGTATACATACATATATATATGTATACATATATATATATCTGATTTTTCAAAAGTGTGATTACATCAAAAGATATCAAATAAAAATGTACAAGTAATCACTACAACCTCCAAAAATGAGGAAAAGCAGAATCGAGCGCCAGACGTGCGTCTCCGCAGTCACTACCTCATAGTGTCGTTCATAGCCTGAAACAAAACATGGAACTATCTCTGAGTTTTCCATAAGGAAACTTCGTATGCCAAACCCCTATCACATATATGAACTAGACAATTACTAGTATGATATGATACAAAATGCAACAATACTAAATCATTATCAATACTGGGCTCCAGGAATCTCTCTCCCCACCACAACAAACACAAATTATAACGGGTCTCGAGCGTCCTCTCACCCATCACCCACATGTGCACACAGGCACCACAGCCGGAATAATCGTTGGCTATCACATCACGTGCACACTGGCACCACAACCGAAAACATCATCGGCCAATAACCCGTGCACACACTAATCGCTATCAGGCCAGATATGTCCGTACCGTCGCCCTAAACAGGTCGGGAACCCGTTGCCATCAAAGCTGATCCCACAACATAACAAAGTACCAAACCGAGTAGAAATGGTTGACCGAATCAGGCATGCCGGTCGACCGGTTCTCTCCAGGAACGCACAAGGGCTCGACCGTCTCAACGACCGGTCGGACTACAACCAACGAACAAAACGACCAATCTGTCGGACAAAGGTCACAGGCGATCGACCATTTTGAAGGTCTACGCCTCAACATAATATAATATATACACCATAACGGTCGAACGACAAGGGGCCCCGGTCGACCGAAAATAACAGGAACTTCACGTTTCCTCAAAGTCCAAGATCGGTCGAACAAGGCACGCACCTATCGAACAGACTTTAAGTTAACTAAAACTATCGGTCAGACAAAATCATCTGGCGATCGACCGTTAAGATAGTCCATGCCCAGTCCAAATTTGTCGAGCAAACATCGGTCGAACAATCATATAGGCGGTCGACCATTTTGAAGGTCTAGGCCCCAACCGACTTAGCTACATGTACAATTGGTTGAACGGATCAAAGGGCAGTTGACCGTTTAGATGGTCTATGCCCTAACCAACTTACCACGGTGCATTCTGTCGAATGACAAAGGGGTCTCGGTCAACTGAAATACACCAGGGCTTGCCTTAAACACACAATTGGTCGACCGCCCGAAAACATCGTTCAACCGGTGCAAGGCTAAAACTCGCATTTACACTAGCATCGGTCGACCAGAGCACATGTCGATCGACCGTTATTCAGTAGTATCCTGCTGCACTAACACCTCCGATGAGTCAATCGGCCTACCATCGACTAAAGTCGCCACTCACGCATGTTGGGTGAGTATTAACGAAGCTTGATATACCTTGAAGGCTTGAAGAAACCTTTGAAGACCAAAGACGATCTCCACCGCACGATTGCCTTCTTCTCCAGTGAACTCCTTAGACGAACGATTGCAACAACCTCAGCTACATCACCATGATTCTCCAGCTCGTCGATCACAACTTCTCACCGGAGATCACAGACCCGAGAGAGAAACGAGTGGGAGAGAGAGAGAGATGGTCTGCTTAAAAACCCCTCACCTTTACCTGCAATCACCTGCCTCCACCCCCATCAACCCTCTAAACCACATTAGCCACCCCTAACCCTGATTAGTCACTAACCAAGTATTAGCTTCTAACACTATCAATGATAACAGTTAACACTATCTTTCAGTAAGTTACGTGTTTAATCGGAAGATGTGGGGGTATAGTAGTTTGGTGGGATTCATGGTAATCATTCTCTGCATTTTCCTTATGTATCGGTTACAAAAGGTAACAACAAATTTAATTTATATATACTTGTCAGATACTAATATTTAATTTGAATAAAGTAGCAAAAGAGTAATGAAAATGTTGATCGCACGAATTTGTAGAGGAATTTTATCATTTCCCGTGATAAAAAAGGTAGAGAATGCAAATGTCGCGTCATATTTGCACCTAGCTTTAACCACTAAACCACAAAATACTAGAATTTTCCACACGAAAAACAACTACATTTCATGGTTTTGGTGAAACGTAAGCAAACAAACGACATCTTGACCACTCTAGTGATAACCACTTCATGTGGCCAATCACCTCTTATATATACATTTTCTTTCTAATTTTATTCAACACACGGATGGTAAAATTCATGGTGTGGGGCAAGGGAGGGCATAAGCAAAAACGGAGCATGAAATTTTTCCATGAGGGCTAAAAAAAAGTTTATGAAGGGGAGAAAAAAAAAATGTTGAATTTTTAGGGCTTCACGATCGGACCGACGTCGTAGGAATTGGTTGTTCATATGAGATTTGTAGTTTCATCTATGCAAGCAATACAACACAACGATGAGTTAGTATATTGAGAAAATTATTTAGTGCTAATAAAACTTATGATACAACCACGCTCCTATCGTTGACACCGTTTCTTCAATTTTTGGTTGTTTCTTGCAATAATTAATATTATTTAACCTTATATTAAGACGTATCATGTATGCCCTGAAATCCAAGAAACTTATTGAAGTTGAAGTACATCTTGCTTCTATTGAAATGGTTGGCATCCATTGAAGTATCATAACACATCTATATCTGTAACTCATACAAATGTTTCTAATTCTTCAACGTGTCTACTACTTCGGACACAAGTTTCACATTCAATCACTAGACGACCAATGTGTGCCGACTAGTGTTATTCTCATGGACAACGGTCAAACATGAATCTTCAAATCAATATCAACTGATTCTAAATGCATAAAACTCAGTAAATACCCCTTAATTTTGCATTCTAACACGACTATTCCCAACAAAACTTAGCAAACAAGTCGGTTCATATGTGAACGTACATCAAGTGTGCCTAAAGACGAAAGGTGGGTTTAGATGATCAAATATATTAGTCAAATTAATCAAATACCTTTTACGCATCCAAAAAATGTCAGAAGCTAAAAAATGAGTTTTTCAATTTTTATGAAGTAATGCATTTACCATTGTTATTTGTTGGTGAAAAATATTTAAAGATAGTAAAACTGATTTTTCCCATGAAAAATCAAAAAAAATGGTGGAGGATAAATTTTTGATTGTTGTCTTAGTTCTTAACTCTTAGACCATGTTTAACGGTACTCAGACTATCCTAGGCATCATGTTCTCTCTCTGTCACGTCAGTTTTTTTATCTGTCACGTAAGTTCACTCAATCCACCTAAAAATCCCCTTAATCATACTCAGAAACACCTCACATACCCTAAAACACCTCACACACCCTACATTCTCTCTCATCTACGTCATTTAGAGATCAATCTTATGTAAAATATAAAAAAATTCACAAAAAAATTTACAAAATCAAAACAAATAAAAAATATATTTTCACAAAAAAATGATAAAATAATTTAAAATGTTTTTTTTAACAAAAAAAAACAAAATTAACGAATAGGGGGACACATGAACCCCACCTAACCCACACACCCAGGTGGGTGATCAGGAGCTCCGACGCCCAATTTTATGCCCAGGCGGGGAGTGCAGACCTCCATGGTGCTAGATTTTCGCAAAAAATCTGACATGTTAGGGCACTCGGGTGATCACACCCGAAAAAACAATTTTTTTGACTTTACGAAAAAATAATATTTTTCAAGCTAAAACTTATTTCTGACCACAACCACCCACCCGCATTCAAAACCCACGTGGCGAAGGGAGTTAGCGGGAAATGTGGGCTGCAGTAGTCCCGGGAAATGGACACGTCAGCAAACGGTGGGTCTTTTAAGTTGGGCCCATAAGATCCAGATGCCGGAGGTATATTCGGCATAAAAGAGAGGTATCATCTCCTGTCGAATATTCCTCAGCATATTACTTTCGCCGCGGCAGCAGCGGCGTTTTTCTATTTCCCATTGGATTCTCAACGCTGGAGAATGACATTGGATTTGACCTTATTTACGAATTCGCCATTCCATTGGGTATTTTGCACTCCCACAATTGTCTACATTATTGAGCTATCTAGTTTATTAATTGCTCTTGCTTCTTAACGACACCCTTGACTTAAAATCGGAGCTTGCATTTAACGAGTATGCACGTGTATTTTAATTTATGTATTAATGTTTTATTGCACAATTTTAACATTTAAGTTTTAACTTTATTGTTTACTGTTATCAAGTTTACAAATTACAAGCATATACTTAAATTGATTAGGATTGGATGAAGATGCTTTTTATTGGGCACTAGATGGATCAAAATCGAAATTTAGAATTCGCAATCCGACTGATTCACACCACGAGGCACCAAACTAACTGATCCTGACCGGATGGGCTCGGCCAGTGATCATCAAAAAATTGACATGTACCGGTCCTCAAGTTTCACGTTTTAGAAAATGTATTACTTTTCTGAAATTTGTGTTTTACATGTGGACTCGATCAAATGAACTTACAACAATCATGTAATGACAGTTTACTCTTAACACTCTATGTTGTCTGAGTTCCAACTGGTCGATTTAGAGATGCACGATTGGACTTAACATGACACGGGTTGAGATACTAATGGGTTGACTTTTAAAAACATATTAAAATTGTCAATTCTAATTTGAATGATGTGGAACTAATTGGGAAGAGTTGGCAGGTTAACTCTAACCATCTATACCTAAATTTGTCCTTGAAGTTTCAGTAAGCTCAAAACAATAAACTGATTTAGATCAGTTTATTGTTCCTAAAAGTGACATCAAATTTTTAGCCTAAACTTGATCATTCATTGAAGTATCATAACACATCAACTTGGAAAGCACATAAACTTGATTCCCCTCGATATGATAAAGGCATAGGCTACTAATAAAAAGATGTGATAACATTGACTTCTTTTGCAATATTGCATGGTGCGACCAAGTTAAATCAAATTGATTTGCCATGTTGCAAAACAATTTTAAGTAGCCATCAATCGTGATATATGAACATAAAAGGTAAGTAATGTGGAATTCGTTTCAAATGATCGATACTGACAAGTTGACAACGATTATAATCACATATCCACCTTTAGAACTTTAAGTTTCAACCTAGCAATTTATTGCCTTACTTTATGTGATTATGTCATTAGTTATTTTTGCTATTCTCTCACAATTCCTTCCGTTTTTCCATACCCATTAGATGGAGAGAAAATAACTAAAAACACAAGAAAAAAGAACTACCACTTAAATTTTTTGTCCTTCAAGTTTGATTGTATCTCATAAAAAAACGATGATTTTAATTTTGTACACTTTCTAATTTTCAAGAGAAAGTCATACCACATCTTACATAAGCATCGTTGTCTCCATTGTCGTCTTCCTACGTATAAGTTGTAAGCAAAACGAAGTCATAAATAACTAATTGATCATCCTTACCATCCTCATTTCATCATTAATGTTATGAACCGACGATCTAAATTCATAAGTGTAAAATTTTCACCCGCTGATTGAATAATACATCACCATTACGAAACAGGTTGTAATTGTAAACGTAATCACTCACTTTATATATGTATAGATTTGATATTTAACTAGTGCCAAAGTAACAACAAGCGCGTCAATTAATATTTCAACAACACATCCATAAAGTCCTAACCGCGTGGGAAATTTTCTGGGAAATTCTCCAAAGACAACCCAATTTGCAAGAATCGGACCCAAGTTTAACCCCCACGTCCCGTTGAGAAATTCGATCTTTGTATGTATAATAACAATTATCTGAGTTTAACTAACCAGCTACTACTACCAAAAGTGGTGTCGAGAATTTAGGTTGGAGAAGTCGAAATCTATAATAAAAATTCGTTGGTACAAATTAAAAAAAGATCAAAAGTTAAAAGAGTCAAATATTTACTGAATTGCTAAACATCGTCCCAAAATTACTTAAATCGTCCATTGAAATTACCATTTTGCCATTCTCTCATTTCTACTGCTATAACGCGACATTTTACCCTCCTATCACACATCTCTCTTCATCTTCCTCTTATAATCATAAAAAAATGTTTTGGAGGTCAGTAATGAGCCAACGGACGCCCCAATGTACTCGAATCTGGTAAAACATCTAATATCTTTTTAATAAAAAAATAATGGGCGT
The DNA here is from genome assembly GCA_963682175.1 of Triglochin maritima. Classification (NCBI taxonomy): domain Eukaryota; kingdom Viridiplantae; phylum Streptophyta; class Magnoliopsida; order Alismatales; family Juncaginaceae; genus Triglochin; species Triglochin maritima. Next base: position 7,896,848 of record OY821775.1, read on the forward strand.
CCGACGGAGCCGCCCCACGTAGGAGGGGGCGTCTGGGTAAGACGCCTCCCCCATAGGGGAGGCGTTTTACCCAGATGCCCCGCCTATGGGGGATGCGTTTTACCCAGACGCCCCACCCATGGGACGAGCGTCTGTGTAAGACGCCTCCCCATGGGGGAGGCGTCTTACCCAGACGCCCCCTCCTACGTGGGGCGGCTCCGTCGGACACCCGTATTTTTTTATTATTTTTTAAAAAGATAATTGATTATAAATTTAGATAATTGTTAAATTAATTAATTAATTAATAAGTTAATAATTACTATATTCGGATGACTGATACCCCTTCAGTAAGCGAGACCCCCGAACGACCTGTCGATGTGATATTTGTATTTGTAAGTCATGATGTTTTATCGCGGGGGGATTTTGGATCTTAAAAAATGTTGGATCTGGATTTTTTTTGAATCTTTATCACTTGCAAAAAAACTCATTGTAATCCGACCGGTTACCACCGAAAACTTGCAAAGAAACGTCAAATAATTTGAGATAACACACCGTATAATTTTAATTTGACAAAAAAATTAAAAAAACAGGACGTCTGGCTAAGACGCATGTACCATCGTGGAGGCGTCGGGCTAAGACACCTCCACCATGGTTGAGGCGTCTGGCTAGACCATGGTATAGGTGTCTGGCTAAGACGCATGTACCATCGTGGAGGCGTCTTAGCCAGACGCCTCCACGATGGTACAGGCGTCTTAGCCAGACGTCCGAGTCGGAAAAAAAATTCACCTCTGTTACTTCGCCTGATTTAGGTGTTTCGCCAGATATTTTCGTGGTGTTCGTACTAGGAATGTTAGTAAAACTGAGTCAAAAACCTTGTTTAAAGACATGAGACGATATGAGTATTAAATATATTGTTAAGGGCAATTTGGTAATTTGAAGGGACGATTTAAATAGTTTTGGGACGACGTTTAGTAGTTCCCAATATTTAAGGATCTTTATAAATTAAGCAAAATCTAAAATCCAAGGAATTGAAATTCTTTTAAGGATCTTTAAATTTGTAAGTGGATGAAAAATGACTTTTGAATATACTAGTATAGTACCGTTCTTTAATAATCGTAAAAACAACAACGACCAACAAACTGTAATTCCATTCGTCCTACCAAAAAATCAGACAAACACAAAATTACAATATATTTTGCCCAAATTGTGCAAAGAGAAGAATAGAAAAACCCAAAATCCAAGCAACACAAAATTACAGGATATCTTACGCAATCTGTCCAGAAAGAAGAAGAAGAAAAAAACATAAACGCAATGGCCGAAAGGTAAATAAGCAGAAGAAGAGGGTCGTGACTCGTGAAAGGAGGAAAAGAGCTGTAACTGTGGAAAAACATCTAAATAATGAGAGAGAAAATGTGGGCGTGGTGGCGTTGGAGACTCTGAAGCAGTACAAAAGGAGAAGAACCCTTCTCTCCACGCAGACCAGAAACAAAGACCAGACCTCTTCTCCTAACTTTTCTTCCTTTCCTTTCCCATCTTCACCCAAATTCCATTCCCAAACACAAACCCATACTCGATTTTCGCGTGTTTCGTCCAGAGAAGGTAACGTTCTTTCTGTTTATTCCCCTTTCCTCCGGGTTGTGGGTTTCGTGCGTTTTTTATGTGTTTTTCATTTTTGGGTTTGGTTGAGGAGTTTGGGAGGAAATGGTTGTGTTTGACGGAAATGGAAGTTTTTTTTTCTTTTTTTCTTATGGGTTCGGATTGGGATGAGAGAATTTGGTCGTGGGTTTTGGTTTTTTGTTTTAAAAATCTGATTTTGATTGGTGGGTCGGTTTTGTATTTGGGTTTCGTTTGTTGTAATTTTTGGGTTCAATTGGTGCATGCATGTTTGAGATTGGAGATGCATGTCGGTGTGTATTGGTTTGCTTTGCTTTGTTGAAGATTCATCCGTTGGTTTTTGGAATTCAATTGTGTACGAGACAGAAGGTTTTTGTTTGTTTTTTCTTTCTTTTTTATTGTGCCTATCTTGTTCAATTTATTTATTTATTTTTGTTTCCCTTAAGATTTGATTATCGGAGCATAAAGTTTTTGCGTGTCATGTTCTGGTTAGAACCTAAGAACCATCAGCACAGGATGGAGGAGGAAAGGATTTAGTGGTTGGAATTTAAAATTTAGTTCAGTTTTCTGAAGTTGATTTTGTATTTTTTTTCTCTCTCTCTTGAGGGTAGTTGTGATTGGCTTCCTTTTCTTGCACTCGTCGTCCACTTTTGCTTGTCACCATCTTGCTTTTGCTGGAATTCATTGCTAAGAGATGTTTTTGGGTCAAACTTATTATATCTTTGTGGTTTATCAGCAAATTCGGATAAACAGTTGAAGTGTTTAATTATATGATACCACAATGTTTCTTAATTTTTAATATCTATGTCTTATTTGGATAAATTATTTAGGAAAGTAAAGCATCACAATTCCTTATACTTCCTGTTATGTTGCTGTACAGATTATAAACCACCTTAGTTTGGTTGGTAAAGTTTAAAAGAGATCAATTCATCCAAGAATTGACTGTTCAAGCCGGTGCCATAGTTGAAACGTTTCGGTCATGAGATCGGTGGATGAAGAAAGAATTGAGACCGAGAAGACACCCCGTAAACCTCTGGGCATTTGTTTCTCTGAATTTGTCACCAAGTCTACCGTCCGCTTCAGAACTTACCAAGCCATTGTACTTATTCTCACATTCTTCGCGTATGCCAGCTACCATGCGACTAGGAAAACCACAAGCATTGTTAAGAGTGCTCTTGACCCTGCTTCGTCTAAGCTGGGCTCCGTCCCCTGGCCTGGGGCTAATTTTCTAAAACCAGCCCGCCAGTTGCAAGAGAATTCGGCCCTGAAGAGTGGTTGGGCGCCTTTCAATGGTTCAGATGGGCAGGCAATGTTGGGCCAAATTGACTTGGCTTTTCTTGCTACCTACTCGCTTGGGATGTATTTTTCTGGTCATTTAGGCGACCGGATGAATCTAAGAATCTTCTTGACGATTGGAATGATTGGAACCGGGATCTTCACTTCCCTGTTTGGGGTCGGATATTGGCTAAACATTCATAGCTTCAATTACTTCCTCGGAGTTCAGGTGCTAGCTGGTATGTTCCAATCGACAGGATGGCCATCGGTTGTGGCAGTCCTGGGAAACTGGTTTGGAAAAAGCAAAAGGGGTCTAATTATGGGAATTTGGAATGCCCATACCTCCGTTGGCAACATTGCCGGTTCACTGATTGCTTCAGCATTGCTTTCACACGGGTGGGGCTGGTCCTTCGTTGTTCCCGGTTTTCTGATAGTCGTCGTTGGTCTTGCGGTATATCTCTTCTTACCCGTTAGCCCTGAGGCTGTTGGAGTTGAGGAACAAGAAGAAGATGAGTCTTTGAAGTCTGATAAGAATGAAACCACCGTGCCACTATTGAGAGAGAGATGTGAAACCAAGGAGAAAGCAGTCGGTTTCCTTGAGGCTTGGAGGATTCCTGGTGTTGCACCATTTGCTCTTTGCCTTTTCTTCTCGAAGTTGGTGGCATATACTTTCCTCTACTGGCTTCCCTTTTACATCAGCCATAATGGTAAGCTTTTATCCTTGAAAGCTGTATTTTGATTGCTCGTGTAAAAAAATATGATGGTCTTTGAAAGAGGTTCTGATGGAATTGTTATTTTTCTTGCAGCAATTGATGGGGAATATTTATCTGATTCTTCTGCTGGGACCCTGTCCACCTTATTTGATGTTGGAGGCGTCGTCGGAGGGATCTTAGCTGGTCACATTTCCGACCATCTCGATGCCCGAGCTATCACAGCCGCAAGCTTCATGTACTGTGCAATTCCAGCTCTCTTCTTTTACAGGATATACGGAAGCATTTCCATATATTGGAATATTGCCCTCATGTTTGTGACTGGGATGTTTGTCAACGGCCCCTATGCTCTCATTACGACTGCTGTCTCAGCTGACCTTGGCACTCACAGCTCACTTAATGGAAATTCTCGAGCATTGGCAACTGTGACTGCCATCATTGATGGAACAGGTTCTGTTGGTGCCGCAATTGGACCTCTAGTAACGGGCTACATTTCCGCCAACAGTTGGAATGACGTTTTCACAATGCTTATGATAGCAGCACTCGTTGCTGGGCTGCTCCTGACTAAGCTTGTCATTGCAGAGATACACTCAAAGATCGAGGCGTCGAGATACAACACCAATGCCAATCTAGCAAGGCCAAATTCTGCTGAAGTATGATGTCTATAGATGAAAGTGCGATTATGGCATCTGGTTGTGAAAGTATGGCTCATTCGGTTTTGGTTGCGATAACCAGTGATGATTGGGTCAATTGGTTCCTCTGGAATTATTTTGAGGAGACAAGATTCATGTGTGCCATATCTTCCTGAAATTTCCAATGATGTTACCAAAGACTCGAAGAGGAAGAAGCAAAATGTTGTGGTTTTTTTTTCTAGGTGTTTTTTTTGTGTAAATATGATTAGTTGTTGAATGCTTGGGGGTTCCTGAAACCCCAGAAAGAGGAACTTACATGCAATTGCAAAGATAGTTCATTCAATGTTAATGATTCAAGGGTTGGCTTTCATATTTCAGCTTCTTGCAGTTTCCAGAATCCAGAGAGCCCCACGAGGGAAAGCAACTCCGCAAAAGCGACAACAGCTTTGTATATTACCTATCATGATACCGATTTATGAATAGCTTTCCTTAACCACGTCTCTGAATTTGGCCACACGATTATCCTCTGGATACTTGTTTCCATGTGAGCTGGAGGCCAGTCTAAACTCTCAGATCAAACCATTATTTGACACCTCCCACCCACCTAATGTAAGCCTTAAGAAAATCTTATTGCCGAAAGCTTCGGAGGAAGTTGTGAAAGCAAACTTTGGTTTGACTCTTGAATTAAGGACTTTTGACGACAATGTGGTTAGAATTGATTATGAATATGCAATAAAAAAGCAGACAAACAAATTTCGTCCTCATTTTCTTCCCGATGCATTTCATTTTCCCCATTTTGTTGTAACATGGTTTGTGTTTACTCGTTCGAGAATATAACTTGTTGAGGAGAAAAACATGGATGGTGCAGCGGAACGCAGATTTAAGCTGAAACTCGGTTTAGTGGTACGTCTTCAATAAGAACATGTGATCTTCTCTCAAGATCCTTCACAAAACCACCTTAACCTGTCAACTTCAGAAACGGAATCCGGAATGCCACGCCATGACTCCACAATGCCTTTCGGCTACTGTACAACATGAATCCAATTGAAATAGGAGCCACACGAGCTCTTCGTAAAGGAGTGGCTGAAGTAGAAGGACCGAAGTTGGAATTAAATAACCATTCATTGAAACACCAAACAAACCCGACAAATTTAAACACGCGTTCACAACTTTAAATCCAGAATCAGAAATATTCATCAAAACGACAGTCAGGAGAAACATCTACCTTGCAATTTCAAGTGCACACGGCAAAACAAATCCCTGCATTTTAGCTACATTTGACAATGACCGTAAACTTGCGCTGTAAGCATGGCCTACTGTATGTACGTATTTTATGTTATATCCCTAACCCTATTTAGGGTGCTAACGGAGGTTTAAGGTGGTGTTTTGCTTTGGGAAGAGGGAGGATGACGCGAGGGGTATGGGTTGGGCCGTAGGGAGCTGTTGTGTGGGGGAAGGTTGCTGTGGAGATGGATTTTGGTTTTATAAACCAAATTCGTTCTCTTTTCTTCTTCTTCTTCCATTTTGCTGTCATCCCTCATCTCTCTCCTACGTTTTTCTCTCTTTTCTGCGAACCAATGAACGTTGCGGCAGCTCCAGCGGGTGGAGGCGAGCTTGGGGCAGCGGAGGTACGGACGTGAGGCACGTTGGATCAGAGATTGCTGTCGGGTGACGACGTTGAGCAAAACTCCGACGTGTTCCGTTTTGCTTTTGAGGTGTGCCGATTCTTTAGTTGGTTTTGTTGTTCACCTATGTTGATGTGGAGTTGTGGTCAGTCGCTGGAGGTCGATCGGTGCCTTCGGGCAGTCAACCAGTTTAGTATTTTTGCCTGACTTTAACCAACACTGATCGAACGATGCCCTACGGCGGTTGACCGGTTGTGCTTGTGCTGGTGGGTTGGAGGACTGTGTGGAAGTTTTCGGTCGGACGGGACCCCTGAGCCGTTCGACCATTGCTTCGTATTTCGCTTGGACCGGACGTTGAGCATTCAAACGGTCGACCGTTCCTGACCTTTGGTCCGACCGGAACTTAAGTGAACTTATGATATTTGTTTGACCGTTTTTATACTTGTTTGACCGATAGATGACTAGACTGCTAGGATGCCCCTGGTAGTTTTCGATCGACCGGGACCCCTGAGTCGGTTGATCGTTGGACTTGTATAATTTTGACTAGACTCCGGATTTTGACCCCGTATTCGGTCGACCGGTTTTAGATTGGTGTTCGACCGTTGAGACTTAAGTAATGCGCAGAGAGTTCGACTGTTGCAGACTTTTGGTCGACCAAACCTATTGAGAACGGTTTACCAGATTGCCTATTTCGGTCGACCGTTTGTGCGCAGAACTGAATTCCTGGTCTGAGTGATGTGTCAACTCTATCCACGAAAACTCGTGTCCTCACTTAAAGCGTGAGCTAAGAGGTAACGACGGGTACGTTGCTCGTGTCTGCCCAGGAACCGCTGTATGGATACTTGGGATGTGCACCTCCGTTGTTGATGGATTGTGGTGTGGCGTGTTGTTTCTTGACTCTCTGTAGAGTAGCAGACCTAAGGGATTGCGGATCCCAATGCATGTTGATGCTTGGCTCTTGGAGCATGATGACCCTGCAGACTACGTTCTGGACCCGTCCGATGTTGTGCCGGACGTATGTTGTACCGTCGATGTTGTGTCGGCTATGCCACCGAGGTTTGTGCCGACGATGTTCCAGCCTGTTGTGTCGTCCAATGTTGTGTCGACGATGCCGTCGATGTTGTTCAGACGATGATTCCTCGATTGGGCACCTATCGGGGGATGGTTGGACCGACCGGGCTACAACTCTGTTAGGGTGGTGTAGACCACGTGGGTTCGTTTTGCGTAGAAGTACGGATGCTCCTCACCGTTCCCTTTGGCTCGAGTAGTCGAGTGTGGAGGTGCGTCGCGTACTGTCCGTAAGACCGTATGTGCCTACGGTAGGTCTCCGAGGGAGACTCAATGTTGTTGCTGGATTGATGTCCTTGTTGATCCTTGAGGGTATTTATTTTTTGCTGTAGGATTGATGTCCTTGTTGACCCTTGATGACATTTATTTGTTGTTGTAGGACTGATATCATGTTTTACCCTTGGAGAGGATTTGTAGCATTGCTGATGATGACATGATATGCTACTAGTATGATATGTTCATTTACCGTACTGTTGCATTCATATAGGCGAGTTTGGCATACAGTGTTTCCTAATGGGAAGCTCAGACATTGTTTGATTCATGTTTCAGGACCACAGTAGGTTCTGTGGGGGTGATGACAGCGGGCGCGTAAATTCTGAAAATATGTTTTTATTTGTTTTGATTTTTGTGAATTTTTTTTATTTTTTACTCATGATTGATCTCCAAATGACGTGGAGGAGAGAGAATGTAGGGTGGATGAGGGTAGCACGGGCGTGGTTAAAGATATTTTTTGGTAGGTTGGGTGAGCTGACGTAGCAGAATGAGAGCATGGCGAATGAGGTAGCCCATACATTGGTTATTTTTTGTCTTAGTTTGATGTTGCAGAGGGATTCGAATCGGTTATGAATTTTTAGGAATTTTTTTTCCTAAAAATCAAATTGTCAATTCGAATGCGGTTCGGAACACATATTACTCGATGACCCTTATGCCTAACCTAAAACCATAAGTGAATCAGAAAAATGAAAAAAAAACTAATTTAAGAAATTCATTAGAAAATCAATGGAATCAGACTGCTTGTAATATTATAAAAAACCGAAGGGTGTCTGATAGATGATACTTTTATGTATTCGGTAGGTGATAAAGTGATAATGTAATTAGGTAAATACCAGTTGTGAAAACAATAGAAATTATAAAGAATTATTTGTCATAGTAAACCAACAAACATTAACTAATCTATCCATGTTCATTTTAGGAGAAAAAATTGGAGACATGTTTTACTTATTTAGCTTCAGAAAAATTAATTAAAATTTCAATAATTTTTTATGCACTATGACAGTATAATACACGTAACATTACATATAAGCTAAACGAGCCGAATTCAAGCTAAACGAGTTAAGCTGAGGCTTCACTCCTTTAACATACGAGCACAAAATTATGTTTAAATTCGGCTTATTTACTGTTCAAATCGATTTCGAGTCGAGCTTTATTGAATTGAGCTCGAACAAGCTAATGAGTTTAAGCAAATATTGACAGCCCTAACTCCAATCATCCACCGGCAAACCCTCCTTGCCAGTTTCTCACTCCGGCAACCTCTTCTGAATGAGGTGGTCTTCACATTTGCTTAAAAAATTGAGGTAATCTTCTTCTTAGCCTCGTTGTGCTAACCTCTCATCACCATAATTTCTACAAAACAAGTAAACAATGTAAAATTGATTGTTGATTCGGTTTGGAGTTTTGACGAGATCGTAGATTTATGTTAGAAACTGAAAATTAGATTGTATCGAATTTTACTACGATAGACATGGTCGAAAGTTTAAACCTCCCAACAATGTAAACCTTTATTCACTAATTGGATGACGACTTTCGATAAGAAAAAAAATTTGCATCAAAGATTTATGAATTTATTAGTTATTTGGATTTTTATAGTCGAGTACATAACACATACACACCTATTTTTAGAGTTCAATCCGCAATGTCAATGCTACATAGAGACCGGGCATAGACTTTGGATTTTGCCCGGTAAATATATACTAATTAGGATTTTGCCTCCCATTGAATTTTGAATTTCACGTAGTTAAATATACATCACCTAGATATTGTCTTCCCTCGGACTTTTTTTAGAATGTCATTCGAATTGTGCTCGACTCAAAATCATAGAACTGCCCTATCCATCAGTTGGTGTAGTATTCTAATTGGAACATCAAAGACACGCTTGAGGTCCAAAAACCCGAAACCAACCGGTCCGGGTTTCGGTCCGGACTTCGGGATGGATTCGGGTTTCGGTCTGGTCCGAACTCGGTCCAAAACCCAAAAATTCCCACAAAAATTCGGTCTGGTCCGGGTTCGGTCCGGACCAAATCTGACCGGTCTGGTCTTCGATCCGGACCTGGAGAGCATCCGAGTCCGGTCCGGTCCGATCCGGGTCTGAACTGAAGCTCAGCCCTAGTCGGGGTTGAGGCAAGTCACCTCCATTGTTGTCATGTGTGTGTTACATGAGTCTAAGATACTTTATTTCTTCCAAATCAAATATTTATATTAGGATTCTTGACGCTATTAGATTAAAGATACTAAGTCGCACAACTTGTCTATTTGTTCCGTAGAGTAACTCCTACAAGGTTCTTATGCTTCTGGATAATGTTTCATGCTATGTTAATTTGTCCGTCATCCTAATCCACCGCTCTTAGAAATCCATTATGTGTCTTTTATATTGTGTAGTTCTTCAATTTGTAAACCTTAGAAAGCACCAATACACTTTTTTTTATAAAGAATCCATGGTTTTACTTCAACTTGGTGGAAAACGATCCCCCTCTTCTGAACCATTGGTTTTGTTTCTTTTTATAAAAAAAAAAGAATTTCAAATTAATATTTGACTTATGAATCACAAATTCTTCTAAACCCAAGTCACCCATGCACTGGGTGAAGCTCGGGTGCGACTAGTGTATCCAACAGTGGCGGACATCGAGTGAAGCTGCGGGAAGAACTGTTTTAGAGATTAATTAGGACTGTGGGTTGTTTTTGCATATTATTAATCTTTAATTCTTTTCTGAAAATTTCCCAACCCCATCTAACCCTAACCCCTTCGTTGGCGATCAACAAACCCAACACCTAGCCAGCCCCAGCCACACCTCCTGCAGCCGCGTCCAGACTCCAGCATCTCCTCCGGTCGTCCAGTGCCTCCTCTTCAATATCCTCGTATCCTCCACTCCTCCTACAGACGCCACCTCCTTTCTAACTTGGTGACGCTCTGATCCTCCTCTTAAGTCTTAAGTTATGAGTATCGTCGAGGCTACTTTTAAATTTAGATGTGTTGTTTTGTGGTTGAATTGTTGAATGAACTGAGAACTTCTATGCTTGTTTAAGTCATTTTAGCTATTGACAATTAATTTTTCGGAAAATTTCCGAATTCCCGCACCGGATTCTCGTATCTGTGCTTCACAGTATGCGACATTGACATGCCTTATAAAAAAGTTCTCTGGCAGAATCAAACTTATATAAAACCCTTACTTATTGCAGGTTGGACTGAACTAGAAAGGTCTCAGAATGGGAACTGAAGAGCCAAAAGATGTGCTGAAAAATGTCGACTGGAAAACTGTTGGAGACCCAGTTGCAAAAGAATCACCTGCGGCAGCTGTTCCGAAAAGGCGATTTACAGAAAGTAGATTCAGGCAGATTCCTGAGTATTATTTTCTTCCAAAGAGATCCTTTTCTTATGTGATCGGTGTGTATGGAACCATTATTGCCGCTGGGATTGGCACAGGGATGTTGCTTGAGAAGTGGATAAATAAAAAGATACAAGGTTAGATCATCCTAATTGTAAAGGTTTTTTACTTTATTGAAATTCGCATACGAAAATTAAACTCAGTCATTTATATATTGTCCACTGAATTATCCTAACACTAGCATATTTATGGTTGGGAGATTCCGTTGTTTGTTTATCTTCGGAAGGTTCATTACACATCCTTTTGTCATTGGAAACTTTATTTTCTTTGACATTTTTTCCTAGCTATCCAGCAGCTCACTAAAGATTAATGTTATTCACTGGGGAGACGTGGTCTTTTTTCCGCACCGTTTAAAGCCATTTTTTCCTATGATATTGCGAAGCGATCACTCATGTTTTTGTTTTGTTTTGTAGAGGATGGTGGTGTCGTGTGGGATTTCAACAAAAAATGACAGTGAATGACAACAGGCTGCTGGGATGATCCAAGCTTTACGTATGTGAAAGAAACAAGATGGAGGAAATTGTAGTTGGACCTTCGGGTTCGTTGTACAATTAACATTGTAGTGCCTATTGCATATTATAGAGTCCAGGAGGCTTGTTGGGTTACGTTATCTTGTCCAGGAGGCTTGTTGACTGAAACAAGAGCAAAATTCAAAAGAAAAACGTTTGGCATAAACAAAAATTAATATACATGATCTATTTTTTTTATGGATATTCTTCGTTTTTAGTGTTCACATGGAGACTTGAATTTTGGATATTGGAGGGTTTGATATTTTCGTTTCTTTTATGCTTCCAGTGGCATTTGTGGTTGGTTAGAATTACTTAAGAAAATATGTTCTAAGTGGAAAATTTTCTCTGTATTTTATCAGGACCTAGTCGAGTGGTCGTATCACCCATGAAAAAGGCATGACAAACTATTGTGAAGTGATGGCAGTTACATGTTTCGAACAAGGTTCAGCAACGCTTCATGAACCTTAAAGGAAACACCATATATGTTGGGGCATTTGCAAAATTCTATGACAATCATCAGCCAGAAAATGGTCACTATTGTACACGAGTGTAAACATACTAGCGAAATGGTAATGTTAGCTGCTTCGCAAGTGCTCTGCCTTTTGAGGCCGAACTCATGCAGATTAGGGAATGAGCGCGAGACAGGCATTGGAGAGGCAGTGCCGTCTGGAAGAGAGGCACAAGAAGAGAAGGAATTGGCAAGGCAATGCCGTCTAGAAGAGGGGCGCACAAAGGAGGGAGAGCACAGAATGGACTCGGAAGTCACAGGCTTCACCCTCCGCTTCCAAAGTTAAGACCATAAATAACCATACTTGGGTTACCTCTACCCGCTACGTCATCTTCTCTCTACCCGGACTATTCTCATTCACCCTACATTTTCTCACATCCACGTCATTTGGATCAATAATGGGTAAAATCACAAACAAAAAAATCAAAACAAATAAAAAATATTTTTCAGAAAAAAATAATTTGAAAAAATAATTATAAACGAATTAAAAATAAATTTATAATTTTTTAACCCTAAATAAAAATAAATAAATAAATAAATCAGACCAACGGGACACACACGCCCGACCCATTAAGGTGCTCTAATGTCAGGCCTTAAACGCCTCAGAAGTAGGTAACTTTACCTTTCGGCTTGATGTTTGTTTAAATGTTTAACATCACTTGTTTAATTTTTTATTTTAATTAGCTCGACCAATGCCCCGACTTTTCTAATTCTTGGTTGATTGGGCCATGGTTCACGGCTGTTTTAGTAACGAAATATGAAAACGGTTTACCAAAAACCAGATGGTAAATCGGTAACACTAGGGGAGGCTCATATAATCAAAACAAAAAAAAAACACTAGGGGAAGCTCACATGGACGCCCATGGTTCCTACACTCGCTCAGACGGCGTATAATGACATGCAAGGAGAATCACTATTCACTACAAAACAAGCACCAGATTACGCTGTACAAATATCTCTGAAAACAATCTCGTTTGCCCACAGCTGATCGAGCGTAGTTCCATTGTCGCTATTGGATCACAGAGTTCAATCCCGTGAACCTTGGCAGAGGTGGAAAAGGAATATCACAGCCTCACAGGGTTCTTGGCTTTTCAAACTGTCAGTAGAATTACAACGTATCGAGTCATGACTTGATACGAGCATGTGAATGAATGGGATATTAGGGGAAAACCATGTTGAACTTGCGATCAACCACTGTTCCCTTAAAATTGTGCACCTTATGTACAAATATATTGAGGTTTCATCATATATATTACAGAAAGAGCATGATTATACATTATACATCAATGTCAATATGTATGAGGAATATATAGACGTACAAAAGGTGAATCAGAGCCTCTGAACCCAGGCAGTCTAGCTTCTAACAGCTAGACTCTCTATACAGAATTAACTGAGCCTGGGATCTTCACCTATAGAATACAACAATGCAACTTCACGTTGGCAGAAAGTTATTCACAGTGGTCGCTGCATTATTAGTTCGATGCAAATCCTGCAGAAGTACAGGGAAAATTTTAAAATGCCGAAGCTCATCACATAACTATGGCATCATGAAGAAGAGCAATCAATACCTGAATAATTAGTTCATCAGGAATGTGTGGTAAGACCTCCCTTACACTTTCTGCCATTGCAAGTATGTCCGACATGTTTTGAGTAACAGGTGCATTGCTTCTAAGACGCAAGTTTGGAGCATTTCTGTAACCTGCATGGGGTATTGAAGGAAAGGAGGCACCTGATCTTTGCTGAGGCGGCCAAAAATTCCAAGCAGTGTCTTCAAGTGCACCATGGGCATATGTTTCGCTTACAGATGCAAGATGTCTCATCATAAGCTGGACTCTGTTGAGACCAACCGAGCTAACTGGAGTAGAAGTGCCAGCACCATCAACTCCCGGACGTGACAAATGAGGTGCCCAAGTAGGATCAACCCCAGATCCCCTGCATTACCAAGGGAGGGTTTAAAGGTAGACTTGGCTACAGCGTAATCTACAAAAGGTTCTTTTAGAAGTACAACAGCAACAATAATCTTTAATCCCAAACTAAATCATGGCTCCTGCACGTGAATGGTTTCCTTCCATGCACTCTTATCCAAAAGACAAATCCATGAAATATTAGATCCTTCATTTATTTATTTATTTTGGAGTGAAATGAATAATTTGAAGGAAAAAAACAATGGAGTAGCATGGACAAAAAAACATCTAACTGACAGTTATAAAGAACACTAACAAGTAGAATGAGCTACAATTTTCACTTTACATCCATTTAATTAAATCAAGCCCTTTGAGTTGGTTACTTATAAAAAGGGTCAAGTTACAGGAAAATACAGTGGCTGTTAACTTAACCCGCCTTAAGCCTTAAGGGCAATAGTTGGCTCATGGCAAATGGACTACTAAATAAAACGAATCGATCATTCTTCCTACATCCAATGAGAAACCAAGACAGATGGGGTTTTTTACCATGTAGTACGCTTAAGTATTCCAAGTTTTAGATCAAAGGGTCTATGGAATATTCCCGTTTTTTTTTAACAGTGATATTCCCAGATTTGTTGTATTTTGGTAGAAATCAAGGCACACGAATTTGAGTTATTTTGTTCGCATATTCAGGAAAAGGGAGAAAGATACTTTTTTATCAGTATAAGGGAGAAAAGTACTTTTTTGCAAAGCAAAGGGAGAAAGGTACATTCTCTAATCTACCTACGTGATAGATTAACATGGAGTCATGGATATCCATTCAATCTTACATAACCTTAATCTTCCTCTAGCTCCACAATAATATATGGACGACATGAAACAATTTCATTTTTTATTTTTATCTTAGCAACTAAGGAACCCAGGCTGCCCCTTCTTTTCTTATACATACATGAAATTATTTACAACTAATAGTTTAGATTTAAAAGGAATGGAATGTGAAATGATACATCTTCCATTGTACCACATCGTATATGGGATGAAATGCAATAATTTAATTAAAAAAAGATTAAATATGCCAACAAAAAAAGGGGATGGATTGGGAGTCACACCTCCACACACCATCAGTAGGATTCGGGTGACGATTAGGTGGTGCATCAACAAGAGGTGCATGTCCAGATGACCTTGGTTGATTTGGTCCTGAAGTAGGTTGTGTGACATGTTGCTCAGCGGGAGCAACCTCTGCTTGACTGTTTGATTGATTACTAGTAGATGGAAAAAGAGGCCTCCGGCATGTAGGACAGGAATACACCTCGCTAATGCCCTGATCCAACCTAAATGACATGAGATGCCAGAAGAAGAAAAATCAAACATCTGTGCACAAGCCTATTTCTTCCTCTTATTCAGGGTTAGACACTAATTAAATAAAAAACATGCATAAAGAATTTCACCAAGATCACACCCTCATTGACAATTTGACATCACACGTTGTATCATCAAATTAGCAGAAGCCCCCCAGATAACACAATTCAGTCAGTATCCCCCCCCCCCCCCCCCCAAACAGTTTGCCATCAGATTTTAAGAAGCGATAAATATCATTTTCCCGTGTCAAAACCACACCTAAAAACTTGTCATGCATGCACAAACTAAGTAAATCTTTTTTTATTAACACCAACTAAAATAGTAATCTGAGTGAACATCAAACAATTAACACGTCAACATACCACATCACAATATTGACATTTAAAAAAAAAGCTAAATATGAAACCGTATATAATGATGAAAGTCGTACACCCTGCAATGGGCAGACAGGTCATACCAAGATCTCAAACATGAGAGGTGGAAAAGATGATTGCAAGATAATTTTTTGGCTCTGGACATTGGTTCCTGTGAGTTGCATGAAGTGGTCAGCTGATTTGCATTCTCACTCCAAAACATAATGGATATAAAAACTCCTTACCCTACAGATAGCACAATCATCATTGTAATCACATAGTTCTTCAAATGTAGCATCTAGAAGTGCAACATCAAGCGAAGATAATGCCTTCCGCAATTTGATAAATCCCTTGACTTTTTTTATAATTGCACTTACAAGGGCCTGTCATAGACAACAGAAGGCACTAAACTTTATAAACAAAAGTAGGAAATTGAAGAAAAAGAACGAAGAAAGGAGGACTCCCACGCGCAAGTTCAAGAAGAGAACTGCATCCACAAGATGGAAGGACATCCCATGAAGCCACCAGATGACTAAATAATGACCTAAAGCCATCAGTAAGGTCATTGTGTCTAGGATAAAACCAAAGTTTCGTATAAGAATGCTTTTCCATTCCCATAATGAAGCTGAAAGAAACATGAAACATAAGATGTTAACCAATAAACAATAATAGATAGGCATGTCTTGGTTAAGAAGTATTGTATGGATAACCAAGTGTGCATAAAGAAAATACAGAACGCTGACACTAACATGACAAAAACTCCTGCCTTGTACACAACAGTGCAACATGACTAGTGAAGTTTAGAATGTGTAAGATGTCGAACAAAGAAATGATACAGATGGCTACACAGTGATAATTGCTTTTATCACCCTGAGTAGGGTCATAAATGATAATGACCATGACCAGAAGCTATCTGTAGGGAGTTCACATACAAGTTATGAGAGGTCATGGGAGGTCATTCACTCCAAATGCCAGAACTGGTCATAGACAGGCATTAGCTGATTTAAGCACTGAACCTGTTGGCAATTATTGACCTCGTGGTGAGCCTCAAGATTAGTCGGCATTCGGCAACTAGACGAACTAGTTAGCCTGATTAATCATAACTAGTTGACTTGGACCCCTGGACTGACTAAAACGATCAAATATTTCATCAAGATAAGCAACATCAGATTTTAATTGAGTACAGTTATGTTTAACAATAAAAATGTAGAAATGCTTTAATACCTCCAGCTGACTTAGATGGTGGTGATTGAGGACTTAGGCATCCAGTATTGCTGTTGTCAAGAGCTTGATGGTGCCAAATCTCGAGGAATTGAAATCCATGAACAATTATAGCCTGGGGACAATAAATCACCAGATAAGATTTGGCAAACACTTATTTTTCCAGGACGTAGTGTAGCCACTTTGAAATCAGAAGTAAAGGCGAATAACATGAATCCATCCATCCCATCCTCCACTTACTATTAAACGCTTGAGCAATGAGAAGTGAGGACACGGTGATAATACTATCAACTACATATTTGGGACTATTTTGTCCGAGTTTATGTTAACTTTCACCTATATGCATATATTTCTGAATTCTTGCGATGGAAACTACAAGATAGATAAGCAGATTTTCCAATGACATACCAGTTAACTTTCATTAGTGCTTTTGACAAATTCATTTTCAAGAGGGAAACAAGTTACATTACAAACTGCTCTTTACTTTGCGGTAACTACAAATGAAGCAATCCCTCATTCCAGGAGGGGTCATAGTAAAACCTGACATCACAAGATCTTTTTTTATTTTTTATTTTTTATTGGTGGCATTGCAAAAATGAGCCAAATATACTAAAGGGGTGTATGGTAACATGACGTTTTAATCCTAGGCTTCCAGTTAAGTAAATAGCCCTAAATCACATGCTCCAACTGATTTAAGACCCAAAAAATAGAAAATAGCAACAAGTTATATAATATTAAACCTGCCTTAAAATTCATAGCTGACCAGTAATAAAGGCTCCATTTGTGGAATAAGCAAATGCATATAGAAAACTAATGACTCGCCCAGGTTCTTTAATAAAACAATGCAAAAAAAAAGAAGCAAATGCATATAGACCAGTAATCAATCCAGGTTCCTTATAGCACATACAGAAAGAACTACCTGCATAGTCTCAAAAGCTATACTTAGAGGTTCAAAAAACAGCAGCAAAATTATGCTTGTTGGTGCATCTCCACATGTTATCATACATGAGGCCATCCTGGACATTGTGAATGTGAACCAAATCAGCAATAGATTATGTGAAATAAAGTACATAAAACAAGGAAATTTGGCTGGTCTATAATGTAAAGATAACATATTTAGTCCAAAGAGAAACCAGCTGGGTAGTAATAAGAAGGGGAAAAAAGATGTCAGAAAATTGCAATTTGCAAGAGTTAACATGAGGAATACACCCAAGTACCCAACCGTCTTGACACAAAAAAATTCTTCTACAAGAGATAACCCCAATATTGGCGTGTTAATCATTTTTATTCCTTTGGTTGCATACACATCTTTTTCCTAAGAAAAAAATTGTTCAGGATGTTGAACCTAGCTTTTGATTATGTAAAAAGTAAGAACCTCACAGAATTACCATGCACATTGGAAGAAGTTATGAACCATGGATGAATTTTGAGAAATCTTTGTTGCAATGCTTTAGCCATACAAGTTTTCTAATATGAAAACTCTGGCACTTATGTTTGTTGAGGTGCACAGTGTAAGATACTGCCTACTGCTTATGGTCAATTTTATAGACTACGATAGGGAAGATTTAGTTAATTTCACTAAGGAGCTCTACGATCACATATACCCTTTCACTTAAGCAAAGGGCTGATACGATGAACAATGCATCTCATCTGGAAAGGAAAATATCACTAAGAATAAAAATTGCAAAGCAAGGCAAAGTGAAGCCTACAAGAAATATGTACATAAGTTCCTCGATAGGAAAAGTACAAGAAAGAGATCCAAATTGCCCAACAAGCTTCAAACATCCCACACATCCTAAAAGCATCCACCTTCTCCATGTTCTGTGGTTAATTTAGGAACCAGACTACCAGACAACTCTTCAGACCATTGTAACATCACACTGTGCAGCCCGGATCTTAACTACCTTGTCTCACATAAGAGATACATGATCGAAGAAAAGTTGCCTTGCCTCCTGGTAGTGGGAATCCTACTTCTCATGTCTAATAGGTGTACATGCTTAAAGAAAAGTGGAAACCATTGCTCTACTACCGTAATGCATATACTGTGTTATACTTTGAAATACCAGGTGGAAATAGTCATAGAATAAACATATCTAGATTCATGCTTGATGCTCGATCAGTTTGACATGACAGTAGCCTAGACTTACTCGTTAAAAGACATCATCATACGGAAAAGAAACATGCTTTATGAAATAAAAGAGCAAGTTCAGAGGAAAACTTTCATTAATTGAAAGAGAGGTTTGAAAATTACCACAAAATATCACCGACTAGAACAAATATCAGGGCAGAAAAAACACGAACATATGTCCCATATGTTACAGAAGGTGATGAATTTAACCGTTCCAGACGATCTTTTGCAAGGGTTTGGAACATCTGTTATTAACAACATAACAACTTCAAGACAAATGGATGAAAACAAATTTAGCGTGGAACTGGTCGAGATGGTATAATAAATCACACAACTAAAAGAGATACCTTTAGAGAAGACAGGATTATGAGCCATGATGACCACATTCCAAGATGAAAAACACTAGGTGGCATGACCAATGGAAGAAAGGCTCCCTGATACATATTTGACAAACGGCAGATATGAATACAGATTCATTTATGTCGCATATAGAGCAATATATATGTGTGAGTATTCATGAGTTGAAGGATCTAGTCAAGTATGTTTTTAATATTTCTTATACAAACAAACAAAATACACAACTACACAAGGTATGATCTATTAGTATGGTTTTAAACCATTGTCATGTCTAAGAAGTAATTAGTCTTGAGAAAAAGATGACCACAAGACAAGAATTAGCGTGGCTCACGTGTAAGATCAAACTACCAAATATAAGTTGAACCCATACTAGCATATCCAAGAGTACAAGTAGCAAAGCACAAAACTAACAAAGACAAACAGATAATGTAGTGAAATGTGCAAAGGAGGAAGGTGTTAGGCAGAAGCTAGGTGTATTCACATTGTGGCTGAACATAAATTTCTACAAAATAATGGTAGAGTAGGGTAACCAAAACAACAAAATCAATATATACGCAACTGTTTTTTTGTGCTAGAGGGATTGTGGTTCATGATAAGGAGCTCCTTTTAAGTAGAGTTTATATTATGAAAAAAGAAGAGTCTTCATAATCATGCTGGTTCTCTAAATTCATAGCTTAGCACGTATAAAATGCCAATGAAGTTTTGAATGGTCTTGCTCAAAGCATAATAATTATGACATTGTATTGCCCATGTCAGAGAGTAATGCTTGATTTGGCACAAAGTAAGCTCTTGTTTTGAAATCTGCTCCAATCCTATATTCGGCAGAGAATGAAAAGAATTTTATTTTTGCCATTTTAGCAATTTAAATCAGTTTAAGATCCACAATGGCCCCAACTAGTTTGGGATTTAAGGCTTTGTTGATCCACATTGGAGGACAGTAGTTGAAATTTTCTTAGCATTTTCTGAGCATGCAAAAGCATATGTATTATACAAATATTAATAGCACATGGTGGAATGAGGAAAGAAACAGCACTCGTGCCATAGCAATTGCAAGCTGACAAATAATGGTTATTGTACGATTGGCTAACAAAATAATTACCTTGTAAATTACATAATTAAAAAGGCGCTCCAGCATTTTTCGTATCTCTGATGGATACAACTGCACGAAGAATATAGTCTGCAGAGTAGACAGCATATCAAAAAAGGATCAGATAGATGCTAAAAGTTGCTAACCAAATTACAACAGCAAGATGTTAACAAGAAAAATCTTAACAAGAAAATATTGCTGAGCAATTTCTTCACTTCAGTAAGGCCCCAGACTCGTATAAGAGGCAGCTATTTAATACGGTAATGAAAGAGTCAGGCCCTAGAGTAAATAGACCAGAAAAAGGGTTTGACTTCAGTAATGCTGCTAAGTACACCATAAGGAAAAGACATTCTAGTTTCCAAGATGATTCTTAATATACTTATTTATGACACTTCATTAGAGCAATAAGCTCTAATGAACATTCAACCAAAGTACATGTGTAGACAGAAATAGTGTTAAAGGAACTTGCCGTCCAAAAGAAAAATTAAAAACGAAACACTTCACTAACTGCTTCTATTCATGGAAGTTGTGAAGCTTAGTAATAAGGATCCCAAAAGTCAAGCCTGAAAATATACACATAGCGGTTCATATGGATTAATGGCTGTATGAAATTCTTTGTAGAACAATCTTGATTTCCACTACCCGCATTCTGACTTCAAAAGGTATTCAACGTGGATGCACAAATTTATACATCCTCCTAGTTCAATCAATTCCAGTCAAACAGACGGTATCAAATGATTTCACTCTAGCAGGTCGACAATCAGCAGGCTTTATTAGTTATTGCTGCGTCCATTATAACATACAAAAACTTAAACTCTCCACAATGCTAACAAATTCCAACTCTAAACTGATTTCAACACGAATAAACAAAAATTCAATAACCAAACTCAATGTCAGCATTCTTCAAAACAACACTCAACATCACAACACCAAAAACCATCAATTACCTTGAGGCAGAGAACGACGAGAAAAAAGACATTAACAACGAAAATCGCGAGCAACGCGACGGTAGCATGCGATCCCCAAAGAAGCTTCAAAACGACCCCGACATTGTCGGAGCTAACGACACCGCCGTCGATCAAGCCATCGGAACGGAACTTATCGAGCAACGAGGCCGTCCACCAGTGCAGACTCGTGAAGCTGAGAATCGTGAGCACCGCCGACGCATGCAAGAAATTCACCGCCATCGGGACCGAAAATAAACCGCTCCTAATCACTTCGTCGGAAATTCCTCTCGCATTCCTCGGAGCTGTCACCTCCGAACATCAAAACCCCCTACGAAAACAGAAAAAGGTAAAGAAAAGCGTGGAATCGGGATTGGATGGGGAGTTTGGGGGTGGAATCGAGCTAGGGTTCACGGATTGGGAAGGGGATTGGAGCTTACGGATTGAGATGGAGGCGATCGGGGATTGGGGGAGGGACGGGGTCGGGTCGTCGGAGAGGAGGGGAAGGGGAGGGTCGGTAGTGGACCTGGACTTGGACCGGTGGTGGGCTTTTATAGTCGGGTCTGGTGGTCCGCGGGAACAGGGTTCGGTGGTGTGGATTCGCGGGGGTGGGTTGGTGGGCGTGGAGCGAGACGGGTCAAATTGGGTTTGTGAGTCTTGACAATTTTGGATGGAAGCGGTTAATTCTTTTTTTTAATTTGGAAGTCCGAAAAGATAACCCGCATGCGATCCATGTTTGTGGAAGATTTGGAGGATTTTTTGTAATCAAATGTTACTGTTCAAGGTTACACTTGTGACTTTTTAAGTAAGGGAGGGTCGTTTATACGTCTCAAGTTGACCTCAATATCATTAATATCCTTCAAATAAAAAGACTATTGCCTATAAGACTATACCTCCAATTCACAATCTTATTTTACCAACCCTTGTATAAACATTTCAACATAAAACCTGTGTTTAACTTAACTTTTAAAAGTAGAATTCCAATTTTGCCCTTGTTTATTCTTATAAATCTCAAATATAAGTATTTTATAGATTAAAAAGGAAAATTAAGAAAAACATTTGTTTGGGCTATTATTGTTTGAGTGCTTGTAGAAAATTCAAAATTCGGTCTATTGTTACTTTTATTTCTCGCATTCATTTTTCATATTTTATTTAAATTTGATATTTATAAGAAGAAACAACGATAAACATTAGAGTCTAGTATAACTTTATTTATTTTAAGTTTACATAAACACATTTAAAAATTAAATAAGTCCATGCTTCATTTCTTATGGAATTATTTTAATAAAATAAAGTATTTGTTTAATATTTTACAACTCCATAAACATTAGAGTCTAGTATAAACAAATCATTAATAAACATTTGAACCATTTTCATATTGTTTTTAACATATAAAAACTTAACATTCCAGAGAATTCAATGAAATGCACAAACAACAAATTTTGAGTCCACTATACTTCAATAACGTGCATAAACAACAAATTTCAGTCAAAGGAAACTAATTTCTATTGGATTCTGTTTCCCACTGCTTTCCGTTTGACTACCAAATCAACTTCATGTCGGTTTTCTGGGCCTAACACTCCCTAAGAGTGAACTTAACTTCAGTTTATGTCGAGAGATGTGAGAAAAAAGGTATAGGTGCAGGAGAACGTCAATCGGAGGGTATTAGTGAAATATGACTTGAAATTGAAGGATATAAATAATAGTGTCTTTAATTAAACAGTATTGGTAATTGTGAAGCCCATTTGATTGATGAAGTTCTCTTTTAATTTTAAGTTTTCATTTGGTTCTCAATACGATGTCATCTCAGCATTGAGTGAATCATAAAACTTTTCTGGTACTACACATTGGGTTTTGCATCTTGATCATAAGATTGTATCGTTATGGCTAATTCACGAACAATGTGAGAGTGGAGAAATGAGAGTATGTTTCGATTAACTACTTATATCAAAACTTTATGATTCTCGAGATTATTATATGTCCATTGCCATGGATAATAAGAACCTTGATATGTAATGAATTTGGGGTCTAAGCTGACATTGGAAAGTTCAATCGTTGGTGGAGTTCGACCTGGTGTGATGCGATTGGAACCTTACAAAAATTGAATGAAGTGAAAAACTAACTTCTAAAATGATTCTGCATGAGTGGTAATTTTGAAAAAATTAAAGTTCCGAAAAGACTTTTAAGACTTATAAAATACACTTAAGAGTGATTTTATTAACTTCCACTTTAAAATCAAAGGAAGTTGTGAAAATTAAGTTTTAAATATATCTAAACTTCTTAGATATCAATCAAACCCTAAATGCAAAGTACTCACCACGAAAGCTTTGTGGAAAATCAAGATGACATATTGTATGAGGTTGTATTTTTTACCTTGAAAATGAATTAAGTATTTATACATGAAACAATAAAAACGGTCGAACGAAACTTAAGTTTCGGTAGTGTATCATTTCGTCCAGGAGGAGTGTCTGGAAGTTTTTGGTCGACCGAGTGTGCGCTTTGTCTTTTCGAGGAAAAGTGTCTGGAAGTTTTCGGTCGAACGATAAGACTTTTTCAGTCGACCGATTGCGCATTTGGAGGCCCAAGAAAAGTGTCTGGAAGTTTCCGGTCGACCGAATGCAGTTCCAGATCGTGCTACAACTTAAGTTCTGATCGACCGTTCGTCCCGACCGGTCGGTCGTTCAGTTAATTTTTCCCACGTTCTGCACTTTTCTCCACTATATTTTGGTGCAAATAATACTTGTTTTGACCTAGTATATAAATGCAATTTCGTACCCATTTGTAATACACCCTTACATACCTTACCTAAACCCTAATTACTACTGTCTACTTTACATTCTTGAGAGAAAAGAGAGAGAGAGAGTCCTTATAGATTCGGTAGGAGCAAATTTAGCTGGGGATTCTCGTACGGCTAGTAAATTGAGGTTGTGTCGTTCGTGATTTTTCCCGCATTGGTTTCCACGTTAAATCATGTGTTCTTGCGTGTTTTGCGTGATTGGTGAATGTGGATTTGCATTTGTGGTTTCTTTTCGCCATTGGATTTGTTATTTTTTGTTCCGCTACGTATTTGGGATTGATTTTATTCTCTAACATATGCGTTATAAAATTTTATCTATTCTTAATAATGATGATGGGCATTGATTTTTAGGTTATTTGCTTGGGTGCACCTCTGTCGTTGTGTAATTGGGGTTTTACAAGCAATTTTTGACTATTTGTTCAGGTGCACTTACATGTCGATGTTACTTGCTTGGGTGCACATCTATCGTCAATGGGTCCACTCCGTTATAACATTATAACCGTACCGTTAAGAATTTTACAATTTATTCCTTGTAAATTTAAAAATATTCTTAATGTTAAATAAAAAATAAAAATCGAAAACGTCTCTCCTCTCTGTGCCGTGGGAATAAAAATAATTTGAATGGGGCTTTTCCAGAAATAAAAAATAAACGTGGGAACGGGTTGTTGGTTAAACTCGTTTTCAACTACTTCAATTTGAAGAACCTTTCACGTGTGGATCATCTTTTTTTATCATCTTATTCTTTCTGTATTATCTAATTGAAATCCGCAAATATGTACATAAATGATTTGAATTGGCAAGCCATATTCTAGTTAAAATAGTTTAAACTAAATCGCACGTTAAGATCCATTGATGGAGACGCAAACCCGTAGAGACGTGTGTTGGCCTGTTGGGAGATGTAAGTAAGACGTCCCAAGGCGTCTCATCAACTAGACAAAGCAAGCCAATTCGTTGATGTAAGCATCAGATTAACACTTTGTATGTTCTGTAATTCACCCGAACATGCATGGCAGGATTTTGCTGCTCCAATAAGTAGTTAACTTGGGCATTAATCATTTCCGAAATGGAATTAAGTTGCAATCTTTTTCTATAATAAGATCTTTTCGTTGTTCCAGCAAAACAAAAGATGCAACTTTCATTGAAATTCAATTGTTATGTCAAATGACTGACTAATAATCTATCAGTTCGACTATCACAGGTGTGACAAATAAGTTACAATTTTTAGCAACGGATAAGCGAAACGTAATTGTCTTGACTCTTTGACTAAACTCACAGTACTACTTATAACACCCATACATGATACACACTACTTCTCACTCCATCCCAAGAGTGTCCATTGCGGTAGCAGGAGCTTCACACATGGACACCCCACCTCGGCCACTCCACTTCATCCTCATCCCCCTCATGGCCCAAGGCCACCTCATCCCAACGGCTGACTTCGGTCGCTGCCTCGCCGAGCGAGGCAACCACGTGACCATCGTCACAACACCCATCAACGCCGCCCGCCTCCGCCCCTCGGCCGACCGAATCCAGTCCTCGGGACTTTCCTTCTCCATTTTCACCCTCGCCTTCCCTTGCGAAGAGGTGGGCCTACAGGAGGGCTCCGAGAACGCCGATCTCGTCCCGGACAGGGAAATGATGGCCAAGTTCTTCGTGGCCGCGGCCATGCTGGAGGAGCCGCTGAAGGAGTACGTGGGAAGCCAAGTGGCACGCGGGCCAACGTGCATCATATCGGATTTTTGTCTTCCCTGGACACGACACGTGTCCAGGGAGTTTAAGATCCCAAGGTACGTGTTCTATAGCGTCTGCTGTTTCACGTTATTTTGTCACGAGGTTCTGCCGAAACACTATGAGAACGAGGGAATTGGTGATGACGATGAGAGGGCCGTCGTCGTGCCGGAATTGCCACAGAAAATCGAGGTCACCAGAATCCAGGCTCCGGGGTTCTTCCCTAAGTCCCCTTACTTATACCTACCTCTGCAGGTTGGTTCGGTTCGTTCATACACACGCTACGTGTAGAGATAAGATGATGTACGTCAATGTAGCGCTACAAATTTAAGGACTATTATTTATCACACGAGGAGCTTTCGAAGAATATTCAACACAAATTGATATGTTAAAAATATTACGTGGTTGGATTTCTTTTATTCTACATTTTGTCTGTAATATTAAGCTTTTATACGTCATATGATATATTCACTTCATATCAAGTCGATTATAAAATTTATCAATCATTTTAACTTTGTATGAGGTTAGAAGCGTCTGAAGTTATAATTATGATTCAACAGTATTCTACAATCTATTTGTCTTGCCAAATTAAAGCTTAACTATGATATCACGAAATAGAATTAACTTGTCTTGACAAATTAAAGCTTAACTGAGATATCATGAAATAGCAAATTAAGAGCATATGTTAGTGATACTTTTATTAATTTTAGGTTATTATTAAAGTATTCCGGCAATTTAAAGTGGTAGATAACCTTTGAACAACCACGAATTGGAACTTGCAGTTTTTGGTTCCGTTTGCAACAATTTTTTTGCTGATAGATATTGTTGAATGAGACAATTTTAGCAAGTTGTTAATAATTGCGGAGAACGTGGAATGACATGATTTGGTTGTATTATATAATTTAAAATTAGATAATATTAATTTTGAGATTAATATTATTTTGTAATATCGTAAATTATCAATATAGGAATTGAGAGTTTCCAAAATCAACTTTTCCAAAAATCTCTTCAGTCATTTTTTTGTTTGGTAATTGTTTTTCAAAATCTCCATCAATTTTCCAAAAATAAACCCAAAAAGTTGGGACCCTTTAACTTGCACATGAATAACGAAAACTTATTTATTTTTTGCACCATTTAGTTGTATTTGCGGCAACAAACTTTCATATGAACTACCACTTATACTTTTCTGTTAAATTTTATTCTGTTATATATATATATATATATATATATATATATATATATGCATTTCTCGTTCACGTATTTTTTATTCCGCATGCCTCGGATATCATATAAGCTAGCACTACATAACAACGTAAATAACCAAAATATCATTGTCATTCGCAACAAAAAAATTCTTTGAATTTGGAATTAAATGAAAAATTTGCCGTGCTTATTGGACTTTTAATGCGATTAATTAGGTTGAAGAAGCAGAATCTACCGCGAATGGGATCATAGTAAACACCGTTACCGAAATGGAGCCCTTATATGTCGACAAATACGCCAAGGCCAAGAACAAGAAGATCTGGACCATCGGACCGGTCTCGCTGATCAACAAAGACATCTCCGACAAAGCCATAAGAGGTTCAAATTCAACAATAGACACAACCAAAGTGTTAAATTGGCTCGACACCATGAACCCCAGCTCCGTTATTTACGTGAACCTCGGCAGCCTCGCGCGCACTCCACCACTACAAGTCGTAGAGATCGGAATGGGACTCGAGAGCTCAAACCACCCTTTCGTGTGGGTCATCCAGTCACGCGAGAAGATGGCCGAGGTCGAAGAGTGGCTTATAAAGAGTGGGTTCGAGGAGAGGAGCAAAGCCAAATCGATTATCATAAGAGGGTGGGCGTCTCAGGTTATGATACTTTCTCATCCTTCTGTTGGCGGTTTCGTTACGCATTGCGGTTGGAACTCTACGTTGGAAGGGATCACTGCTGGGGTGCCGATGATAACGTGGCCTTGCTTTAGCGACCAGTTTCTAAACGAGAGGTTTGTGGTGGATGTGTTGGAGATTGGGGTTCCGGTTGGCGTTAAGCTGGCTCCGGTGTGGTGGTGGGAGGAGGTTGTGAAAGTGGATAGAGAAACAATGACCACGGTCGTGAAGAAGTTGATGGATAGTGGGGAGGAAGCAGAAGGGAGGAGGAGGAGAGCATCGGAGGTCAGTGAGAAGGCAAAGAGTGCAATGGAAGTTGGAGGATTGTCTCATGAGAACATTACTAGTTTTATTGCAGAGGTCAGAAGATTTATCCGTTGAAGACATTGGATGCAATCCTACAATTGGTAGTTGTGGGCCGGTTATGGCATCCATATAAGAAATCGATTTCAAACATACGTATGGAGCATAAATTGACGTAGAAATCTATCTTGTATTCCATTAGCTTCTTCTCTTTATTATGTTTGTAATAACCGGTTATCCGGATGCCACTCTAATCGGGTCTAGCTTATACCCGATAAACTTATGTAACGACCTCAACGATTTTATAAATAAACAGTGAAGAAGGACGCGATCGAGATCCAACTTTTTGATCTTATGATTAGAAATTGTGTAGCAACATAAGATCTCAAGACTCACCTGAGGCTATACTACATATATTCATAGACCATAGTATTACGATAATCAAGACAAAATATCGAGTTCCCGCAGTAGTTCTGTTACATTCGTGGTTTAAATAGAATAATGGACGTTTCTAATTTTTTGGAAATATTAAATAGCCCGATGCTAAGTAAGTAGGCCATGTGTCGCTATTAAGCATATGTATGCGTGAGTATTCATGGATAGAAAGATGTAGTCAAGTATTTATTACACTTAAATAGTTAAAATATGAACATATATACATAATAGGCAAGTACCCACATATGATCTACTAGTATGAATTTAAACCGTTGTCATGTTTAACAAGTAATAATAATTATTCTTAAGAAAAACGACTAACCGATAAAAATGATCACGCGACTCACATGTAAGGTCAAACCACCAATTATAATTTGAAAATGTTAGAAATATACAACAAAAGGGTGGGGGAGTGATCATATAATTATGTGTGATATACCTTTTTGATATGCAACAAAAGTGTAGGGAATCGTCACTCGCGAGTCGCGATGCAAAAGGCTTCCTAACTGGTCAGATTTCACCCCCCTTAGAGAAAAATCACATATTCGTGACCCAAGAGTCCTATTGGTGCATTCGGAGGAGGGAGAATGATGAATTTGTGTTTTAGAAATGGAGAAACAAAAGTCATCAATCCGAATTAACCTTAATCCTTCTATGTATATACACTAACACTAGAAGAAATTGGTTTTTGCTACAGTACACCGCGAAAGTGTCCAAATTGACCATATGCACCTGTTTTTTCGGTATTGCCGCATATGCATCTGGAAAGCATCTTATTTGTGCAAATGCACCTGGGCCGTTCGTGGGCCCCACTCCAGAGAGACGACGTGAATGGGCCGTTAACGGCCGTCCGAATCGGTTCGTGATTCGTTTGGTAGGACGTATGATTTGTGATTGACTGTAGCCAAATAATTTTTACTAAGACTGATCTAAGACCGTGACTAAACCATTACAGTGTTGGAATCACTCTGCATAGAATCACTCTGGATCGACTCTGGCATCACTCTAGATCGTCTATGGAATCGCTCTGTATCGACTCTGGAATCTTTCTGAATCGTCTCTGGAATCGTTCTGAATCGTCTCTAGAATCAATCTGGATCGTCTCTAGAATCAATCCGGATCGACTCTGGACAATCTGGATCGGCTCTGGAATCACTCTGGACAATCTGGATGGATCCACGGTCATTCCAGAAAGAAACACGTTTTTAAATCCTCGGCCTTCCGGGTTGTCCTTTCACTGTCCAGAGTGATTCGAGAGCCGATCCAGATTGTCCAGAGTCGATCCAGATTGATTCTAGAGACGATCCAGATTGATTCTTGAGACGATTCAGAACGATTCCAGAGTCGATACAGAGCGATTCCATAGACGATCTAGAGTGATGTCAGAGTCGATCCAGAGTGATTCTATGCAAAGTGATTCCAGCACTGTAATGGTTTAGTCATGGTCTTAGATTAGTCTTAGTAAAATTTATTTGACTACAGTCAATCACAAATCACACGTCCTACCAAACGAATCACGAACCGATTCGGACGGCCGTTAACGGCCCATTCACGTCGTCTCTCTGGAGTGGGGCCCACGAACGGCCCAGGTGCATTTGCACAAATAAGATGTTTTCCAGATGCATATGCGGCAATACCGAAAAAGCAGGTGCATATGGTCAATTTGGACACTTGCGCGGTGTACTGTAGCAAAAACCCCTACAAGAAAACAAAGCATTTGCAAACGGATTTGCCCTCATATCCGTCACATCCCGCATCGACAATAGTATAAGTGTAATCCAGACCGTCACGACATCAGGAATAAGTCGTTGGGATTGTCAGCATCAACAATAACTATCCCTCGTCCCCAACGGTGTGGCGGTCAAGGATACTATTGCCGACAACCAATGGCAGAGCCACGTACAGGGCAGGTGGGGCACCTGTCCCACCCAAATTTTCCAAACAAAAAAACCCAATTTTTTTTAATTCATTCCCATAGATTTAAGTGTAGTTTATTGAAATTGGTGGTATAATTGTTTGATTGTGGTTTAATTTGGGATTTAAGAGAAGATATGATAATTTTTTGACAAAAATGATTTTAGAGTCAATTTGATTCAAATTGGGGACTTTAAAACTCTTTTGAGCAACTACATTTGGATGATAAGATATAATCTTTTGGATTTGCATTGTTGTGTAAGTTTGATAATTTTTTAGTTGAAAAATGAATATTGCATAGATTTTAGTTAGGTGTTGTGGATGTTTGGGATTTGATTTTTTTGATTATGATGTGCAATCTTACTTTTCTAGTACAATTATGCTTGTTAACATGTTATATCTCACTTTGATACTGCCGAGTTTGTTTTTTTGGCTGAAAATGAAATGAAAAGTTAAAATAAACTAGCATTTATAGGAAACTTATTCATTTATATCATTCTATACATAAGAGTCGTAAAATGAATAATAAATCTAAAATCACCAATTCCATAAACGAAAATAGAAATAAACATAAATAGTAACAATTATTATAAAATTCTTTTATTATAATTTTAGTTTATATTTATACATTATTTTGCTTACTCTATTTGTCTAGATTTTATCGATTTTAAACATAAGAACGAACATAATCAATAAATCTTCCCAAACTACATGCTTTGTGTTTGGATATTGGAATTTGAGTTGTAAGAATAAAATCAATATAACTGATGTGTTGTGTTTTATGGTTGTAAATTTTTTTAGATGTTTGAATTTTAATGTATTCTGATTTGGAAAAATATTAAAAGTAGGAAGAATATTTTTAATTTTTGAATTTATCAACTTAAAATTGTGAGTCGTCTAAAAAAATTCGACAAATGTGAAAATAGTTTGTCCCATCCAAAAAAACCGTCCTGCCGACGACAAACACCAAGGGTCATATGCGGTGTGCCCATGATTTATACCGTGGTCAATTAGACAACGCCAAGTGTCGTACATGTACCAATTGAGCCCATTAAACTAAAAAAAACTCATACTGGCACATTTAAGACTACAATGTACAAAGACAATTCAAAACAAATAATGTAGTGATATGTGTTTACATAAGGTTCGTTAAAATGATGGTAGAGTATTGGAGCAGGCTAACCAAAACGTCAAAATCACTTGGAATAGAGATAGAAGAGTTTGTTGTTGTTTTTCTTCTTTTCCTAGTTATTAATGTTTAATTCGGGTTGATTTGTTAATTTTGGACTGTTAACTGTAACTCAACTCAATTCGATAAAGTATCCATTCCCGTTTAACTTGAAAATAGACGAAATAAGTGAAAAATTAAAAAAACAAGTCAACTTGAACTCTAAATTGTTCAAGTCAGATTTGAGATTTTTATGGTTCAATTTGTAATTTTTTATTTTTTAGTAATAATATACAATAATATCGAAGACTCGAAATAATAATTACTCTTATTCGGTGTGTTTTATCATTTGCAGATGAATTATGTACTTAATTTTATGTGAAGTTTTCCCCCTATCATGCTTGTTGTTAGATGCCTTATGGTTTTGCTTCTAATCGTCTTCACTCTAGCATATCTGTTCCCGATGATACCTGTTCCTACTGGTTTTGTGTGTTTCTTACACCGCCCGTGAGGTGGAGACACGGAGGAAGGGGAGCAAAACCATAAGTAGTGGTGGTTAGTGTGGTATGGAGTGGTTAGTTGTTATGAACTTTTTTACTTAGGGTAAACTAAGTGAGAACATAATCTGGTTCGATTTTTGGTTCACAATTTCAGAGAATCGAAAATCTAATCTCAATAAAACCGTTTTTTTTAATTTAAAAATTGTTTTAATGTGTTTTAATTAAATTTTCATGTATTTTTTGTTTTTAATACATAATTATCTCTAATGATCCTTAAATGATAAAATATTAATCTTATAACAAATTTTAATTTTTTAATCATAAATCACTATTAAATAAATATATTTTTAACAAAAAACTAAATTAAAAAATTAAACAATAAAAAAGTTGAATCTAGTTGAAATCGGGTTAAACATTTAAAAAATAAAACGTATTGGCCCGGTATGGTTATCGGTTCGGCCTAGACCGGTGTACACTTGTTGACACTAAAAAATTCTATAAAAAAACCCCGTGAAATTGAGTTATGCAACTGGACTGCAAACAAAACGAAAGCCGAACCATGCAGATAAACACTTGACATATTGCAAGATATTAATATGTGTTATTCTTAGTAACTACAAGTATAATACGTGTCAAACCAATCAGATATATCCATGAGGTTGCTTATGATATTGAAAGGGGTTTGGAATCTATCTGTGCTGATTCGATAGATCAAGGCACACTTAATATATTATTACTCTTCGATTAGGGTAGTAAATATCAAAAGTTAGTTAAATAAAATTATATCAATCCCAAAAGGAAATATACGGAATCTCTCAACTCCTACGACTCATAGCCTTATTCTTATCGAGACCCTCTAATATTATGCATGCAACACCATACCCCACGTCTCCCATACTCCACCTTGACCCAATCTCCGTCAAACTAAACCGACCCTCACAATCTCTTACACGTGCACATCCACATATACTTCACAGCCCACGTTCATGCATGGATGCAACCTCTCACCTTGCATGCAACGACCCATGATCTCTATACATGATTCAACACTCAAGGATCTCATAACCACCACCCCTTGACGTGATCTTACATTATAAATACCCTTTAGATGTTTTTGTTTTGCGGGTTACACACACATCAATATACAAAAAAATATATACGTGAGAGAGAAAAAAAGGGTGATGTGAGGGAGAGAAGAGTTTTGGAGATTTGTTGGGTTGAGTATAGAGAAAAGAGAAGGTTGCGTGAAGTAGAGGGAGGAGAAGGCTACTGTTGACTTCAGTAAAGATTCTGACGTCCAACTGCGGCAACTCCGGCTTCGTCGACTCCGACTTCATTAAACATTCTCAACGACTCCGGCAAGTGCAACATTAGCGCCGGCGATTGCTTCGTCAAAATAATAATAATAATTTTAATAAAATGTATACGGGTGGCTACTCCCTTGGGATCCGTACCCATCCGTGTACTTAACGATCGTTCCAACATCCTCCTTTTAAGTAATCGAACCCGGATGGTCGTCCGTTTGGCCAAACGACCACCTCCCTTGGGGAATCGTGTCAGTTTGGCTTGAGAAAAATATGTCATTATAGCCTTTTTCTTTTGAGGAGTCGAACCCAGTTTGATCGTTTATATTTTGACAAATAAAAAAAACGCCAGAAGGCTGTCAAAATTCAACCATAAATACTTGAACCGATAAAAAGCAAACAACGGTTCTGTGATTGACACAAAATTAATTAATCCAAACCACAAGCATGGAATATTAAAATATTCACACCTTCACGTCTGAAGAACAAATGATATGCCGGAAGAATTTCATCCACAGACTATTGTTCGGTTGATATGAAACTTACGGACTTAGTCACCCCGTCTGGTTGAGTTTGGACATGACGGATGGAATATATATCCAAACCATTATGTACCGCAAGGAATAAAGATGGTGGACGTTCATTTGAAATTGAACGCTTCGGATGTGGAATTAACAAGGAATATACCATACATGTTACTTGAAACCAAACACCGCTTGTAACATGATGCAAGTTATAATATTGAAGAAATGGAGGTACTAAAGTTCAAGCTAAATGACATTCATGTATATATTTTCGAAATCAAATCAAACTTTATGAGCATATATAAATAAAACTCATACAAAGTGCAAAATCAGTTGTGACTTCTAGGTCGAAACGAATACAAACTATAAAAGCGTGCATATTCTCTCTTTGGATTCTTCATCCAGATAATAGAAGAATGCGGAAATATGAGTTGAGCCAATTTCGGCTCGATTGGTTTTGATCTCATTTCCATGTAAAAAAGGATACAAAATAGAGAGACAAGCATATTGTCTAATTAAATTCTTCGTACAAATAAGGAGAATTCCAAAATACAATGTGAATCAATCCAACGTAGGTTGGTTCAGTCTGATTGCACAAATAGTACAGTCAATTGGGAACGATACAACGATGGTACTTCATGCCAATTAAGTTTGCAGAAAGAAAGGTAACTTCTTAAGCAAGCCGACGCAACAACACCAACACTCTGCGTGCATGGTTGCTCTTGTTGGAATTGGTTTGTAAAATTGTCAAGTATAGGAAAATAGGGAGAATCGGTCGACCGAAAGTTTTGTCATGGTCGACCGAATAAGTCCAGGAGCGTCCAGGATTCGTCGAAAGGTTAGGTTTGGTCGACCAGTGCGGGGCATAAGTTGACCTTAAAATACAAATAGTCCCCTTAAATTGATAAATTACAAATCCACCCCTAAACGTGGGTAAATTGCAACAATAAATGAGTTGTACTGATTGATTTGCGAATCAATCTTAAAATACAAAAAAGTTCCCTTAAATGGACAAAAGTACGAATTCACCCCTAAATGTGGATAAATTGCAAAACAAATCTTCAAAGTTGTAAAATATGTCAACCAACTTTCAAATACGAATATAAATTTAAAATATAAACATTGACTACTCTAATAGTAAGAGAGGATGCACGTCAAGCTTGATCTTGGGTTTCCTCTCTCTTATCGTTGGAGTGGTTAGAAACTAAAATATGGACTATCCTAGTCGTAAGAGAGGATGCACGTCAAACATGATCTTGGGTTCTCTCTCTTACCGACGATGGAGTCTTCATTTAACAAACCAAATGAACAAACCCAAAAAAACAAAAAAACATATACAAAACCCCTCAGGGTCACGAGGCTAAACTGTCCAAGACACTTAACAAATTATATACATAAAATATTCTCCGAGTTATGAGATTAAACTAACTATTTGATGATATTTAAATACAAGAATCATCGTCAATATAACAAAGACGCATATACATAAATCCCCTCCGGGTTACGAGGCTAAACTAACCCAAAACATCATGATATATGAATAATTGTCTAAATCAAATCATATACAACTTCTCATTGTTACGAGTTTAAACTAACTAAAACCCCAAACAAAACATGTACATAATATTCTCCTAAACAAGAGAATAAATTGTTTACAATGTCTCCTATATACGAAACTAAATGTATATACAACTCATCTTTGTGATGATGTTAAGTTCACTAATATTAGGTTGTTTTCACGATAAAGTTGAAGCACCTAAACACATATACAAAATCCCTTCGGGTTATGAGGCTAAACTGACCAAGACATGACGATATTGATACCAAAAGAATAATCGTCCAAATACATATCTACACGATACCTCCTAGATTATGAGGCTAAACTAATCTAACCTTTGGTGCATATATATAAATCTCCTCCTTGTTATGAGACCAAACAACTATAATCTGATTGTCTTCATCATAAAGACTTGATACAAAACATACAAATACATAATATTCTCCTAAACAAGAGAATAAATTGTTTACAATATTCTCCCAAATGGGAGAATAAATCATTTATAACGTCTCTTAAATACGAGACAACATATATACTTATCCTCCGTGTGATGAGGTTAAACACACAAATATCAGATTGTCTCCACGATAAAGTTGAAGCATCAAAAAAATATACACAAATCCCCTCCTAGGTTACGAGGCTAAACTAACCGTTTATACGATATTCTAATATAAGAATTATCGTTGATAAGTCAAATACATATACAACCCATCCTAGTTATGAGGCTAAACTAACCATTTGGTGATATTCTAATATAAGAATCATCATCTCCATAACCAAATATGTACATAAATTTCCTCCATGTTATGAGGCTAAACTGACTAAATCTTGGTGATCATGATAAAGACAAGCACCAAACCAACCCAAAGCAAACAAACAAAACTGCTATACATGATCGTCCCCTTCAAATAAACAAGGGAATGATGAAGGGAATGCGTTCTAAAAGTTTTACTTTTAAATGTCAATTGTTATGAATTAAATGAGAAATCATTTTGTTCCTTGTGTATGTTATTCGTCTTTTAGAAGTGTTAAGGAAGATGTTCTTGGTCCTTAACCGTAGAGCTCTAAAAGATATTGGTTTACATAAAACAAAAGATATTCGCAATCATGGTAATTAACATGGGACATTAATTACCAAGCTAAGATTGTCGTGTTGATCATAGATCATTGTAGCTCTACAAGTGAGTGACAACACGGGTACACAAAAGAGGAAAATACTACTTTTGTATACTGAATTGACCTAACAAGTAAAATATTATAGAAATGTGTTTCTGTGTCATTAATATTTTACTGTGTCTTTGATCCTTTGATATGAGACTTATATCCGATCACTTAAGAATTACTTAATTAGACTAGTGTCTTGAGCTATCGATAAGTGTAGTGTAAAGGCATTAGTTGATTAAGTATGACTTTTGTTGGAGAAGATAGTTAGTCAAAAGATTATCATTGACCCTCTTAATTGAGTGATGATATTAGTGGACCCCTTGATAAAGCAAAGTTATAATGTGCACAATGTGATTTGAGTTAAATCACATATTTGTAACTAGCTTAAAGAGATCAAGAAATGAATACTAATACAAAGATGACACAATACTACTTTGTGTGTATTCTTAATATCATGAGGCAAGGGACGGACACAAGTGGTGCACTCCATCACTAAATGGATCGGGTTTTAATTCGAGTGGAATTAAGACATCTAACTAATTGGGAGCTATAATGTGTAGCTAAATACCGATTATAGCTTGTGATATTAAGCTCTTAATATCACTGCCAACTTAGTTTAGATTCTCCCATAGGTCACACCACAAAACTGGGAAACGAGAAATGAGAATTTTGAGTTCATAAGATGTGTCGGGTTTCATGTAGAAAATATGACACATTGGGTGAAAAAGCAAAATCAAAATTATGTTATGATTAATAACATAATTAGAATCTAAATTAAATTCATATGTGATGTAAATATTATGGGGTGTAATGATTTATCATTACACAAGATAATATGTTACATAAGTTGTGAATTTACTACTAATCCCGAAATGTCAAATTTTGTAGGGGTTAAACCGAAATTTGACAAGTCTGCAGTACTGTGCAAAACGGTCGACTGGTTAGCAGTAAACGGTCGACTGATCGGTGCACGGTCGACCGGACACGTCTCGACCGATAACAAAGAATTTTCATCTGTTCGGAACGATCGACCGAATCTATCGGATTCGGTCGGTCGACCGAACATTGCGATGAAATATTTTATTGTTATGAACGGTCGACCGAAACTTGGTTCGAGCGGTCGACCGAACCTCCAAACGGTCGATCGGTCCAGACGGTTATCTGCAGAATTAATTTAAGAATTAATTAGATCATGCATGGAATTGGTACATAATTGATTTAATTCGTGGCTAAGATTATTTGTTAACAAATAATGGATGGTTAGATGGAAGTTTGCATGAAATCATGGGCAAGAGGTTGCACATGAATAGGTAATGTGGAGAGAACTTATAAATACAAATTTATCTCATTACCTCATTAATTAATTCATTATTTTCTCATGCAAAAATCTCTCTCCATAATTCTCCACGAAATTTCAATAATTCTTAAGATTAGTTTTAGTTTTCAGAGATCTTCTCAAGGGAACTAAAGAGGGGTTAGTAATTGGATTCTAAACCCTATTGGAGATTGAGAGGCTAGCTCTTCTCTCTCCAATCTCGTTTAGAGTTTGGTGAATACTCGGAGGCAATCCACCGGGCGATTCGAGCGACAACGCGACTACGGATCTTCAAGAGGTTTTAGAGAACCTCTAGGTATGATTCTCTTTACAATTGTTTGTTCTAATGCATGTTAAATAATTAGGACAAACAAATGCATGTCTATATGAAAATCGAAGAAAATATGAATGTTTCCATCCTATATGTTTATAAAATTTCGAAAATATATACATATTATAGGGCACGAAATCCAACAAATGAATCGTCAAATCACGTATGGAATATATGCTTGAATCTCTTTGGACAAAAAGCTAAATTATCATAGCAAGATGATCCCTTTAAATATGAAAAATGAGCAAACCATCATGTCCTAAAAACTCGAAACCAAATTGTCGCAGCAATACCGTTCCTTGAAATAGAAGAAAGAATAAGTCATCAAGCTCCGACTCTGAATGAGACTCTATACAAATGCACATCTGTGGCATGAACTCAATTGCCATGTACTTCAAGTTATTTGATATGTGATAATAGTTTGTGAAATATGAATCATGTATTCATCTTTTGTACACCATATAAATGTGTCAAAGTTCATGTATTCCTATATCCAATAAAATGGAATGTTGAATTTATATATCATTTTGTTGTTCTTTGCATTTTCTTTACTTAGCGTTACAAATGGTGACATGATCGTGACAATAATGAAGCATTCTTCTATACGAATTATAAGGTGTGAAATTCCATCATGAATTCTTGAGAAGTCTTCGCAACACCAATATATAATACAAAAGAACAAAAAAACTCATGTTAAACAACACTCTTACGGAGATAGTTCGTTAAATATTATATTGATGGATGAGGTAGTTGTGGAGTTAATTAAATGTTCGTAATTGGGGGATATTACTATAGTTAGTTTACGTTTATACGAC
The DNA here is from genome assembly GCA_963682175.1 of Triglochin maritima. Lineage (NCBI taxonomy): Eukaryota > Viridiplantae > Streptophyta > Magnoliopsida > Alismatales > Juncaginaceae > Triglochin > Triglochin maritima. The sequence goes on from OY821775.1 coordinate 7,935,510, forward strand.
GTACTTGTGGATTTACATGTATCTTTATATTGTAATGTTGTGTTTGGGTAGATACGTATAGTTTGGAATTTAGATGATAAATCTTTTATTTCTACATCTACTTCTCTGCGTTGAATTGTGATTTTTGTGTTAATAACGTTTTTATGTTTTTTGCGTTTTGATTTTTCGTTTGATGTCTTGGAATAGAAAAGAATGCGTCAACTTAAATATTTAGATCTAATGTGGAAGGGCAATTTGTGGATCGATGGAGGCTGTGAAAGGATTGAGTTTGGGTATAAAAGAGTAGAGCAGAGTGGGGGTAGTAGCGATGGATGAGTTGATTGCGATATATATAAGAAAACGCACGGCTTCACTACTCACGCCCGGACACCCAAGTTGCATTATTTTGGGTGTGTGTTGTGTAAGTTTAAGGAGAGCAATGTGAGCTCGGTGACACCTTGTAGTCTAAGAGTGTACGATACCACACACCCTATAACAACAACGTTTTCCTGAGTTCACTTTTCAAACAGTTAATCATAATATTGTATTGTTTAATTACAGATTCAGTGAGAGAAAGAAGATGAAATAAAGAGATAAGAGGGCAAGATTGCAACGTAGGAAGATTAAAAAAAAAAGTAGGAAGAGAGAAGATATAATGAATAGTAAAAAGTAGATTTTGCAAAATTGAAATCAAATTAAGAACAAGTAAATTGTAGACAATTAAGGGTTAGTTTTGCAAATTTTTAAATTTAATAATAATATCATTAACTTTTTGTTAATGAAATGACATGATTTTTGGGTCCAATGATATCTAACAAATAAAGATTTACATAGTACTTCCAAGCAAATACGATTTTTTCAAGTGATATTTCGACAATTTTAATATTTTTGAGTGAGACGCAATGAAAAGGCCTAATAAACTAATTTAATAATGAAAAATAAATTTGACTGATATAAATAAATTGAACAAACAAAAAAATAAAGTCGTAAACCAATCAAAAAAACTAATTTATACGAATACGACCGTTGGTATAATACAATAAGTTTAATGGTAACAAGACATGTGTAAACTGTCAAACAACATGCTCGCAACGGTCAGTCGGTTTAACACTATTGGCTAACGGAATGACTGATCTAATCGATCGAACGGAGAACTCGTTCGGTCGACTGATTTCGCTCAGACAGTTTAGGTTTGGTTTTAAGGGTTTTTCGGTCTAAGTTTGGGTGACTTATTGAAGTCCAAATGTTATGAGATTTTGTGTGTGACTTCTTTAAGGAACCTAGTGTCTATGTGAATGAATTTTAACACTTGTATTCTCAAGATTACATAGATTCCTAAGACTCAAAATGAATACAAATTACATGTCTCCAATAGTTTGATTACATGTATTGACTTAAATTCCTCTCTTTCTTGAGTCTTGATCACCTGTAGAAGTTAACACAATACAATATATATGTCATGCATAATGTGTGCTACTCTACATTGATTATAATTAAGATTAGGTTGATTAAATCATCAAAACATAGATTAATGCCAAAAGGCAACACACTGTCACCTAGCCGGTCGAACGCAAAAGAAGCAATCGGTCGAACTAAGGTCATAGACGGTCAACCGTTTAGATGGTCAACGCCCAAGTCCAACCAACTAAACTACCAACTAACTAAACTAAACTATCATCTCATGTTATTGATGATAGTCACTTGCTTGAAAATGAAAAGAATCGCTTGCTTAAGAAACTTGATGAATAATATCTTGAAAGCAATAACTTATATTAAATGACTTGACTTTCATCGACCCCCACAAGACATCGTTCGATTGGTGTGAGAGAAATTCACAATTGCACTAAGAGCGGTCGACCGAAACATCCGCTGGCCAACCGTTATCCTATAACAACCTTGTTGCACTAGGATCTTTGCCGAAGCCTCGAGCCTCCGACGACCGATCTGACCATCTCACACTCCTTGGGTGAGTACCAATAAGGAACTTAGCATACCTTTTTGCGCGTCAAAGCTTCCGGATGTCGACGACGATTACCTCCTCACTTTTCACGTACCTCCGGCACACTTCGCTCCGAGATCACGCAACCACGAGCGCCACCTCCGATCACGCCCGCCACGCTCAGACTTGCTCGCCTATCAGCACACCTTGCCGGAGTTCAGATGGTTGAGAGAAATGGGTTGAGAGAGAGAGAGTGAGAGAAAAGGAGTTGAGTTACCAATTTATATACTCCTGCTATTACGGAGTTGTGCGGTGACAGTCGCACACTCCCGCACAGCATTGTGCGCGCGCGCATATATATGCACACACAGTCAGCTATTCTGCACGCAAGACAACATCGACTGGTTTCGCCCTGCCTCGGGCTCGTCAGGGAAGCGGCTTCAGCTCCCAACCAGCCCTACGCTCCCAACTGCATATAAGTGGAGTCCCGTAGACGTTCACCTTCGAGTTGAAGCCTCTCCCCCATATAGCATCTATGCTCATATGACCACCCGATGTTCCCCAAATAGTCTGCACGCATCAACACACCCTAGCGGAAGACTTTAAGGGTGTGACACCTGCCGTTCACCTCCTCCAATCACAACCCTCCACCACAAACAAACCAATAAACATCATTAGTCACCACAAACCTTGATTTGTCTCACTAATCAGGTTTAGGGTCCTAATAATGACCTCTTGGAATTTATTTGTCCAACCCAGAATACCTTCTGCAATTTCTACCTGAAGTGGAATAGAAACGATTCATTGTCTTCGAATTAAGTCGTCAGATTCCATTTCGTAAATAATTATACGTCCTTCCATAAACATCTAAGACACCATATCTAGTTATCAACCAACTCCTACCAGACATTCTATTTCAAATCATTAACCACCCAACAACATTGTTTCTATTTTCTAACGTGCATAGTGTTTCAGGGAACATGTCCATATGGCAACACCATCACTCATCCCCATCCCATCAACCACCTTAATGTAACTCAAGTCTAATTCTCTAAACATCTCCAGCATAAATGCTTCAAATGCAAACATCTGTTGCATGAACAGCTCTTAAATCGGATCTGATCTGATCTCCAAATCTTCTCGTGTGATTTTGAGTGAAGTTTGACTCGTCTTAGCTTAGATCTTAATCCACATTCTCTCACTTTGAGGACAGGTAATTAATCATGTTCGGCCGGTTATCCCGTGTAGTTTGTGGTTTTTTCAGTCTTTTTATGTTTATTTTAAGAAATTAAGCTCTGTTGCACCGACAAAATAATCTCTCTCTCTCTCTCTCTCTGGTCTCTACGTTAAAGAAAAGTTATTGTATTATCATGCGTATGATATTTATATACAATGCCACAACTTTAGTTTAATCGACAATATTGAAATAGTTGCATGTGCACTGTACAAATTACATTACCCTTACCATTTTTTTATATTGTTTTTGGTACTAGAAAGCAAAAGGTATGTATGATCCTAGATGGGATGTGGAGTTGAAGTTTGATATTGCAAACGCTAAACGCAAGTTGTTGGAAGTGAACATGTAATGAATCTCACAATGACATCAACTTTTATTTTCATGATACCAAACTTGTTTATAGTTTAAAGAAGCTTTTGGTCCTTCAAGTTCATGGAAACAAATTCGTTTTCTCTGTTAATAAAACTATAAAACCATCTATATCAAGGATGCACAGAAGTACGTAGTAATAAACTTATATGTGTGTAGTTATAAGCAAAGCAGGCGTAATGAAAATTTACATCACAAACAATCTATCCTTGCAAAACTACCCATGCCAAGAAGTGGAAAAAACAATAAGCGACCCACTTCTATATGCTAATAGAAAGGTCAAAATACACCTAAACCCCCTCACCAACTTTTCATGATAAGAATAACAAAGCATAGCCACAAACCCTCACTCCTCAGTTACCAACCTATTTGTTCGTACAAATGGAACAACTTCAATTTTTAAATAAATGTGAGTAATGCCCACTAATGAAATGCCCTGGCATGTTCTTTCCCCTCTCTTCTAACCAAATGGCTTGGTATCCTGGCATTATAGTTTAGGAATTAGACACACATAAGCAAACATGTGGAGGGTTGGATTACTTGTTGGTATGTATTGCTTGTATAAGGGTGCAAGAAGTCCAGAGAGGAAAGGAACGAACATGTCATTGTCCACCTTTTGTCGTCCAACAAGCGTTGAGGAAACAAATTAAAAATAGAGGGACATGAGGGGAGAAGAAAACAAACCCCAAATCTTGCAGAGAAAGATTATATGTGGAGAGAGAGAAAGGGTTGGTTGTGTCACTTTTGGTTGATGAGGAAGAGCAAGAGATGGGTTTTTTGTTGGTGATCACATGGGTGTTGTTATAAACTAAGCGCTCAACTCTGACAACTTCAAATCATGGTTCATCACACAAACAAGCCAGACCAGGCCTGATAGCATGTCTCCATCCCTCCCCCACAAAATGCCCCTCTTACCAATCTCTTATTTCAAGCCTAAGTTATTATAACACAAAGTTGTAATCTGTTGTGCTCCTGCCTTGCTTTGTTTTTGTCTGAAGTGTACATGTGAAGCCTCACAAAGTTTTAACAAAACCCTGTTTTTTAGTCTTGGCCCATGCATCTATTGAACTCAATAATGCACCTCAGCTCAACGTGGAGAGAAATTTGAAATGTTGCGATCCTGATTTGAGTACTATGAAGGTGAAGTTTGGAAGGTATGGGAAGAATGGCACGAATAGAACAAACTTCTCACGAGGAAAAGTGTGCAATTTTAAGTAAATAATGTGAAAGGACGTATCTGTGGTACTATTAGTGCAGGGTATGTAACCCATGCACTTGTCCAATCAACACCAGACCTTCCTCAGTTTGTTCACTTCATCATTTTTTCCCATGAAATTATTACCTTTTCTTTTTCCATAAAATTGGTTTTTCCGGTACGGGGTTTGTGAGATCGGAATCCGGAAAAATCAACGGAAATCAAACGACGTATGACTTTGACTCGGCGAAGGGAGTTCTTTGCGCACTTTTGAGAATTTACGTCCACCAGGAACTTATAGTATGCTGTTGTCGAACACATTTTATTTTCTGAACTGCTATTCGTCGCCGTAAAACTACTTAAATCGTCCGTAAGATTACCATTTTGCCCCTCTGCCCTTTCTACTAATATAACTCCTCATTTCACTCTTTTAACACAACTTTCTCTTCATATCACACTTTTATTTACCAAATAGAATGTCTCGGATGCCAGGGAAAGAGCCAGCGGAGACCCCTGACTACTCACATCTGGTAAATTACCTTGTTTATTTCAATTAATTTTTTAAATTTTTTTTTTGAGTCGGGCGGTCGCGGGAGACGCCCGACGCAACGATCGGGCGTCTCCCGCGACCGCCCGACCCAATGAACAGACGTCTGCGGGAGACGTCTCCCACGTACGGTAGGCGTCTCTGGCAGACGCCTACCACGTAGGGTAGGCGTCTCCCGCAGACGTCCGGTTTTTTTTTAAATTTTATTATAAATTGTGATAAATTTTAAATAAATTGAATATTATGTAAATAATGAGTTGAATTAGTTTAGTAAATCGTTTATTGATTATAAATTGTGATAATTAATAAATAAATCGCTAAATAAATTGATTATTATGTTAGTAATTAGTTCCGTACGCGGTATCATTCCGAGACCGGAGAGACCACTGGATAGGACATGTGCCGATGCGGTAAGTTTATCTAATTTTATATTTAATTGTAAAGTATATTTTGTTATTGTACGCTAATTTCTATTTTACATACAGTGGATGAGTAGGGCGATACGGTGTACGCAACCGTTCTTGCGAGAGAGAGATGTCATGCCGAGTGAGGCGACGAGACTTGCATGTACAGATTGGGATCGCCTGATCAAGGATTGGAACAACCAGTTGGGCATTTCGGACCATGATTCAGATGCTGAGCTATAGTTGTCTTGCTTTTACTTTCGTTTTGTTGCACTGTTAGTACATTTGTTGGTATATGCTTATGTTTATTTGTGTACTCTTATTATTTATTTCTGACGAACATATCTTCTACATATTTCTTTGACTATCGTATTTTTTAATATTTATTTTTCACGAAAAGATTTTCAACTTATTTCTTTAGATATGAAATAATATTTAAATTTAAAATACGGTAAAAAAACAACACGATATAAGTAGAAATACACGATATATTATACATTACAAAACATTACAAATTACAATCAACGTAACTGGTTCCAATACTCCATCCTACTTTGGTACTGATCCTCCCATCCAACAACACTCTCATCTCGCATTTGATACCATAAGGTCGCTATAGGAGGTACTGGGAAATCATCAAGTAATTCCAAACGAATAAAATGAGCGTAACTCCCTAAATGAGCAATGACAACCTCTCTGACAGGCCTCGTCATGGTAGAGGGACACTCCCAGGGTAGACCAGTAAGACACGGGAACAACGAACCATCCGTTCCCACTGCGAAATACATGACCGCACACTTGTAAAAATTCGCAATAGGAAACAAGTCGGACCAAACCTCCATATAATGATCCTCGCCACAACCTCCCCCGCCCCAATCAATTCGTTGACGAGCCTCTCTCACATGGCCGAAATAGACTGTCTCATAAATAGGATGTGCACCTATCTCATTAGAAATCGCACGACGGGCGTACGACCAGTTCTCCTGACCACCATGAAAGACATCGGCAACACATCGAAATCCACAGTTGCCATCAGCACGTACGTCATTCCACCTTTGCAGAAATGGCAAAATGATTCCTGGCAGTCTATCATTATATGGGAAGTTGTCCACGTCAACCCGTCCGGACACTGTAAGGTAGGTAAATAACAATTCATTAAAACAACAAAATTAGGAGATAATATATTCAACCCCATTTATATTACTAATATATATTAAATAACATAACAACAAAGATATCGACATACCAGAAGATCCTGTGCCCGTATTCAAGGACGATCGAGACGAATTAGACCGACGACCCCTGCTCCCACTACTGCCAGACCGACCACGACCCCTGCTCCCACTACTGCCAGACCGACCACGACCTCGCTCAGCATACTCGAAGGCACTCGGGTCCCGACGTGTCGACTTTCCCCTAGGTCGACCTCGTACCTTAGTATTTTCTTCGGGTTCTCCATAGTTCGACTGATCGGGGTGTAACTGTTCGTATAAAATACGAGAGGCACTACGAATTACTGCAGGATCGCTCTGCGAGATCTCATCCACTAGCTTCCGAAAATGCTCGGTGTCTTGTGCTGACTGATCAACAAACTCTGACATCTGGACTCCTTCTCCGATAACAAGTGTTTTCCAGAATGGATGAATCTGCTCTAAATAAATTCCATCACCTGACGCGAAACACTCGTACATGGTACAGGCACAAGGAATCCCATGTGTTGTCAGGAAAGCACACCCACAACGATATTCAATTTCATCACTTAAGTCCTGCATTCTCTTCAACTCCTGAGTCATTAACGACAAGCAGTGATGCGAAACTCGGCCATTTATATGCTGAAACAAAGGACCTATGTAATGTGCCAAATTTCGACGTCTCGAATCTTCAAGAAAGTTCCGAATATTCGTCAGCTGCATTTCAATAGACGAGTTCACGCGATCGAAAAGAGTGTCGAGAGCGGCAGTCGATGTAGTGATCCACTCTTTCAGAGCCGAATGTGCACTTTCCACCCTGCAGTTCGTAGTGTTGCCGAAATGAAGAACTTGATTAGTCCAATTCAACACGAATTTTTCCTTATGCACCAACCACGTGTCTTCCACATACTTCGTCAGCACTGGCCAGGAACTGTAAGAATCCTTCAGATTACGGACTGCTCTATCATAATCCGTCTGTGAATCAAAATGCATGACTCTCCTCCATCTTCCACGTCTAAAACTCTCTGCAAGCTGCTTCTCCTTGCCGAATACGTGGTATGCGTAGTTGTACACGTCTTTGTTGATATGCCAGGTGCATAGTAAATGAGCTGACTCAGGAAAAACCTCTGCCACTGGTCGCATCAGACCCATCTCCCGGTCCGTAATTATTGCTGTCGGGCTAACAATATCCAATAACAGATCTCGCAACCTCTCCAACACCCACCGGTAACTAGACTCAGTCTCATCCTGCAAAATCGCATATCCGACGAGGAAATTCATATTTGTTGGAGTAACCCCAACCATCTCAAACAAAGGCATCTTGTACTTATTCGTCTTATACGTCGAATCCATACAGATCACGAATGGGTATGTACGCAACAACTGAACTGAAGTCGGATGTGCCAAAAATGCGTAAGTCAAGACATTAGTTTCTTCATCTGCCACAATCCAATGCAAATACTTATGCTGCACTGCCTCTCTGAGAAACTGCTGCGTGGGATTCCTGTCTTCAGATTTCGTCCTCCTCATGTACTCTCTGAAGTTGTAAATGTGCCTTTGATTAGGATTATCGTCTGGAAATTTCTTCTTTACCGCTAACAAAATGTTACGGGGCCTTGCTTGTGCCTCTGTCATATCCCGAACAATTTGCTTTGCCCCAGCACTAAGTCCGCTGACCTGTCGGTGACCCTCTGAATAAACTGCCAATGGGTGGTTGTGCTGCCCAAACATGCTACTAGAAACAATAACCCATCCATCATGATCTCGTCTCTCCACCACTTTTACCAAAAACTGACAACCGTAACCTTTTCTTTTCGTATTCTTTCGCAGTGCAATACTCGTATCACGAGAACTCATCTCACGTCTGCGATCACATCTGAGGTAACAATCCATCCGGTTATCTGCTTTCGGTTTGTATGATGATATAACCAAAAAAATCCGGCTCCTATTGCAACTTGTTTCGCCCATTTACAACCTTCCTCGATTGTTGTAAATATTTCTTTACTGTCAAAAAGCTCACTGTAATCTACTCCATCACCACCGAAATCTTGAAACGGAACCTGAAAAATTTGAATTTAACAAAAAATTAAAAAAAAACAAAAAAAACGGGCGTCTGGCTAAACCGCCTCCACCAAGGTGGAGGCGTCTGCCTAACACGCCTCCACATAGGTGGAGGCGGTTTAGACAGACGCCTCCACCTTTGTGGAGGCGTCCATAGGAGACGCCTGCACAAAGGTGGAGGCGGTTTAGCCAGACGCCCGAGTCGTGAAAAAAATTCCGCCCGAGTTACCTCGCCGGATTCAGGTGCTTCGCCAGACATTTTCGTGGTGTTGGTACTAGGAATGTGAGTATAACTGAGTCAAACACCTTATTTAAAGACACATGACGAAATCAGTATTAATTGATTTATTAAGGGCAAAAAGGTCATTTTTGGGACGAGTTAAGTAGTTTTCCGGCGACGAATAGTAGTTCCCTTTATTTTTTATAGTTTTCGTTAGACTTTGAAAATCAATTTCCTTTAAGCGACACAATCACCACCAAAATATAACCACACGGAGTAGGGCTGTAAATGGGCGGTTCGTGGACGGTTATATGGCTTACCCATGACCCTGCCCGTCTAATTAAACGGTTCGCGGTTCGGTTTGAAACCCATTTATTTTTATTTCTACCCATGAACCTACCGTTTAATTTAATTAAACGGTTTTGGACGGTTAAATGGTTATATGGTTAAAACAATGGATACTTAAATAGATATAAGAATTGGGTAAATGGTTAAATGGATAAAAACTTGTCAAACTTGTTAAAAACATCATTACATCTATAATTTTATAATCAAAATCTCCAAAACTTCATAATCTAAACATCCACAAATTCATATAAAACAACATCAAATATTCACACATGATGACAATAATAATACAAACAATTATATGTATATAGTATATATAACAAAATATTATATATATTCATTATGTTTCGCAGTTAAACGGTTAAACGGACGGGTTAAATCATGTAACATTATCCGTTTATTTATTAAACGGTTATGATTTTCACAACCCTTATCCGCTCATTTATTAAATGGTTGTGATTTACAACCCGTGACCCTACCCATCGGTTCGGTTAGGACGGTTAAACGGTTTTTACCCGACTCATTTACAACCCTAACATGGAGCTATCATCTCTTTTTTGGAACTAACCCGAAACCTTCCTCAACGAAAAATCTTTTGAATCTCCCAAGCTTGCCTTGCTAAAGCCCGCCACCATGAAATCAACATGATTAGGAAAAAAAATTAAAAAATTGCATTTCCCAAAACTCCTAATTCCTAAACCCCTTGATTCCATAATAATACATTGAGGGTTAGAATATGAAACTTTTTTTAGGTTGGATTATAATATGATCCTAAGCACCCTTTAAAAAGTACTAATCATGGCTGAAGCAAGTTGCATGCCTAGTTGGCTAGTTCCATGCAACAAAGCATGGAGGGGCAAGTCTGCAAATCCCAGCTAACAACGTGGACATAATTGACATGCAAATAACAAATCCGTACTGAGGTGGTCCTCTCGACCAACTCTGACCACTCTGGTTCGCTGATAAGGACAGGGACCACCAACGTGGTCCACGCTTTTACCAAAATACCCCTCGAAGACATGGATCTGATGGGCATGTTCGGTCTCATGAGATAAGTTCAGACGGTTGGGATTCAGTGCCGAGCTAATTTGCAAAAAGAAACAGAAGCAAAAATCCAGCAAGTAGAGTTTAAAAGGCTTGTTTGGGATCAGATCTCAGACCAAAAAAAAAGACATTTAATGAAGGAAACATTTGTTTTAGCTTAATTTTGAAGTTGGAATTGTAAAATCGATCGTGATCGTACTCTCCCCGTGGACAGTGGATTCATCGTTTACCCACACAGGCACACTCTTTTTGAGCTGTGGGAAAGGGACTGACATTGACATTGGGGAAAACTGAGCCCACTGGTTCCCTATTGGTCCGGAACCAGAAGCCCATTCAAGCTAGATTAAAAAAAAGGCATTTTAATACCACAAACCTAAGAAAAAAATTCCACCCAAACATCAGCAAGAAGGTATTATTATCAAAGAAAAAACCCCATCATGCATCAGCAAGAAGGAAAAGTTTTAACTCTACTGTTGAAAATCAAAGCCTAATGTTGGCATATGTTGCATGATATTTTCGAGTTATTCAAACTTGAATGTTTGAGGAATGTTTTTCTTTTCTTTTACTGAAGCATGTGAAGAAGGCGTGAAATTGAAAAGTAAGAATTTGCAAAATGTGGAAACTGCAAGGATTGAACGGAAAGAAAGGGCAAAAGATGGTAACAGAAATATCAGATTTTGAAGCCTGGAGGAGTCGCCGATTTCGGGGGATTTCAAAGTTGAGAGTAGTGAGAGCAGAAGCTGAAATGACCAGAAAGCCCTCGACGGCCGAGGTTCCGGTTTTCCTTCTCGAATTCAACACCACAAGCCAGGGGCATTTCCGTCAACACGCCGTATAAATGTAACTTTCTTCTTTTCGCTATTTTTTCGTAATTTCCCCAAAACAGAAAAAATCGAAATAATACAAAAACTGGAGAGCAGTGGCGCAGTCTATCACACTTCAACGTCACCAGAGGTAAGAAGAGACCAAAAGAAGAGAGAGAGTCTGTAAATAAATATTAAAACAATATTTTTCATATCTGTAATAATTAATAATAATAATTTTCATGCAAGATTATGAATTCTCTACTTTTTTTTCCTTTTCGTCCAAAAAATACGACCAGTGTCGACAAAAGACATTTCAACTTGCTCCACTTAAATTGGCACCGTCGTAAGGTAAGACGAAATTATATAATATGATTGGATTCTTAAAAATATACAATTCTCTAGTTTCATTCTAAAAAATTATAAATTCTTATAAATAAAAAACTTGAAATACATATATGGAAGCAAACTTGACATACTCATACAAAAATCAACCACCATGTAAGTAAGATGACTTACGGTTACAAGAGTTTCATGTCAACATTTTCACACAGATGTATTACATTACACCTTATATTATATATATATTACTTATAACTATATAAGCAATAAGTGATCTTATAATGTAACCAAACCAAATTACCAAACCAATAAAAAAGCCAAGAGTACTAGTAGAGAGAGAGGCGAAGAGCGAGAGAGTCGAAGAGAAGGGTGCACTTTACCACCTTTTTTATGTTGCACGCATCCATGGCAGTAGAAGAGAGAGGAGAGGAGAGGAGAGAGAAGGGATAGTGCACAGTCCAGTACTCTACCACCTCCCCTCCCCTCACTGTTCCTGTTCCTGTTCTAGCCACGAGGTAGAGAGAGAAAAAAACAAACAAAACCCCCATCACAAAAACACACCTCCAAACCAAACAAAAATGAGAGAGATGTCGTTATGAGAAATAACTCCACCACCTTGAGCACTTAGTAAGTTGGAGTCATCCGAGAAGAGAAAAAAGAAAAGAAAAAAGGCGATCGATCGATCTTGAAGGTCAGCGGATCGAGTCATTAGATGAGGGGGATGCCCTTCAATCTTCCGGGCGAGGGGGCATCATTTCCATTATTATCATCATTTCCTTTCCCAACTCAAGCAAACAACAAAAACGTGGTCGAGCCGAGGTCGGTGTTGGAGCAGCGAAGCCCGAGTCCACCCACCTCATCCTCCACCCTGTCTTCATCCCTGGGCGGCGGCGGCGGCGGGACCACCACCGACACTGCCGGCGTGGCGGCAGTTTCCGACACCACTCCCCACCAGAAATGGGACCCCACCGACGACCGCAAGGACGAGTGGGCGTCCGACCTGCAGCCCATCCATGGCCCCACTGATAAGTTCGCCGTCTACGACTGGGAGTCCATGCTCTCCGATGCCCCGTCGGCGCCGGACCAGTCGTTCCTCCACTGGGTCATGGGGGATGCTTCCGACCCGGCCAAGTCCGTCGGGCTTCCAATTGGTGACGATCCGGCGTTAGCTGGCCTCGTCGACCCGATACTGGGGTTCGACTCCGTCCCCGGCTCGACCGGATTCATGCAGATCCCGGCCGGGCCGTCCTCCAAGCCGGGGCTCTTCGGAAACCCGACCGGGTTCTCAGGAGGGTTCTCGGCTGGACCGCAGGTGTTCTTCCAGGAGCCGATGGAGGAGAAGCCGCAGGTGTTCCCCTCCAATGTGCTTCTCAACTTGCAGCAAACACAGCCCACTCAGAGCTTGCCTTGTTACATGCCTTTCGGTTACTCCCAATCCGAACAGAATCAGAACCACCACCACCAGCAAAATCTAATGCCTCCTCAGCCAAAACGCCACCATTCTATGGCCGAACCGGGAGGACCCAAAGTTCCGTTTTCCTACCCCGGCCCGCCGGACTTGTTCCTCCCTAGGCACCAGCCCCAGCAGGTTCATCAGCAGGGGTTCGGGAGTCTACCCGGTGGTGGTGGCGGGTTGGGTTCTTTTCATAATCTCCAGCGGAGGCCTGCTAAGCCGAAGCTGGCTGGGGACGAATTGTCGGCTACCGCTGCCGCCTCCCATCACCATCTCCAGCAGCAGCAGCAGCAGCAGCAGGCGCTAGTGGATCAGCTGGTCAAGGCTGCCGAGTTAGTCGATGCCCGGAATTCCGTTAATGCGCGCGAGATATTGGCGCGGCTCAATCACCAGCTCTCCCCTCAAGGAAAGCCCCTTCTTAGGTCTGCCTTTTACTTCAAGGAGGCCCTCAACACCGTCCTCGCCGGCGGCGGACACTTGAAGCCCGCACCCGGACCGATGGATGTTGTTCTAAAGCTCAGCGCCTACAAGTTCTTCTCCGAGGTATCTCCGGTCCCTCAGTTTGTCAATTTCACCTGCATTCAGGTCTTGTTGGAAGAGCTTGGCGGGTGTGGTCGGATCCACGTTGTCGATTTCGATATCGGTATTGGTGGCCATTGGTCCTCCTTCATGCAGGAGCTCTCGCAGAGGCGCAGTGCTGCTGCTTGTACGCCATCTTTGAAAATCACGGCATTCGTCTCACCTTCTTCGCACCACCCTTTGGAGCTGGCGCTCACCAGGGAGAATCTGTCTCATTTCGCCAGTGACCTTGGCATTCCATTCGAGTTCAATGTTTTGACTGTTGTTTCATTTGATCCGGCAATTATAGTGAATATGGCGTCCGAGTGTGGAGAGGCGATTGCTGTGAATTTACCGGTCTCGCCCATGTTCATTTCCAACCCTACCCTTCTACGCCTTGTGAAGCAGCTTTCTCCAAAGATTGTTGTATCCGTCGATCATGACTCAGATCACGGCAATCTATCGTTCTTGCAGTACTTCATCAATGCGATGCACTCGACTAACGTCTTGCTTGAGTCTATTGATGCGGCAGGAACAAACACTGATGTGACAAGCAAAATCGAGAAATTCCTATTGCAACCGAGAATTGAGAATGCCATCTCAGGCCGATACCGGGTAACAGAAAAGATAGCCACTTGGAGGGCTATGTTTGCTTCGGCTGGATTTGTGCCAGTGCCATTCAGCAATTTCACTGAGACACAAGCAGAATGCCTTCTGAAAAGAACACAGGCAAGGGGATTCCACGTCGAGAAGCGCCAATCTTCGCTTCTTCTCTTCTGGCAGCGTGGAGAGCTGGTGTCGGTATCCGCTTGGAAATGCTGAACCCCATACAGATTGAAATCACAGGCATGCTATCCCTTTTACCCTTTTAATTCCTTTTTTTGTGATGGAGGTGCCACCTTAGTAATCTAAGTTTGTCATATGTTATAAGGTGAGAACCTTCTTTGGTGTCTGTCTATTGCAGTTGTGTTGCCTGTGGTTCCACAAATTTTCTGCTCAATTGGCATTCTGTTTCTGACAGATTTGTCTTTTGGGTAAGAAGACATTTGGAGAACTGGGTGGTCTGGTACAGTTTAAAACTTAATTCTTGTTTGGACATGGTTACTAGTTTCTGTGGTCTTTTGATGTCATGTGAGAAGCATGTATTGCTTCTGTTTTAATGTGGTGTACACTTGACATGGAGAAAACAAAGCATGAATTCTAACATTTATCTTCTTGTGTCTATGGTAGTGGATTTTCCTCTTCGGATTCTTGTGTTTGCAATTTGTGTTTATACTTTTTATGTTATCCCTTCTAAGTTTATTTAGCTGTTTCACGGCTTTGCTGTGCTTGCTTTGTGTACACTAGAGAATCCAAAGTAGATCTTCCCATGATTCTTGCTGACTGATAAACGTAATTTTTTTCTGGTCTTAGTGAGCAATAACTTCACAATGAACAATGTCACAATTTTCTGTTTATCAAAAAAATTCGGAGGTTTGGGTCAAAGGTTTATTAGATGAGTCTCAGATGACAAAGCATTGGGGTTCTGAGCACTTAATTTCATTCCCACTAGTTGAATAAATACTGATGAAACTATCAAATTTATATGGTGCTTGCCCACATTTGGTTGATTATAATGATATATATGACAATCTTTAATTGTGTTTGTTTGTACTTTATTGTGGTCTTTGGTTGGTCCTTTGCATCATTCTAGACTTCTGGACGAATTTCTATTAGATTTCTCTGATTGGTGCTTCCAATGAACTCGATCCATTATTTCATGTCTATCATGTGTTAGATATTTTGTATTTGATGGTGTCATTCATGATAGCTACGCTTGAGTAAATCTGATGTGATCGGCTATTTGTCTTAGTTTTCGTGTTGATAATTTCCTTGATAAAGCCCTTGCCTCAATTTTTGTCTAGACCCTCAGCATTCTGTTTCATGATCCCACTAAAATATTGACTAAGATGTCTTTAAACAATTATTTTAAAATAATCTTTAGAAACATAGTACTGGACAAAATAATGTCTGTTCCTTATCTTTTGTTGCAATTTTCGCCCGCTTCCTTATTTTGACATGCTTCTGTTTCTCCTGCAATTTATTATAGCAATTCTAACTTCCGAGGGGCTCTAAGTTATTTCTAATAGTCTTATGCATCAATCACATCTAGTCATTAACAGCATTCACTATTCAGTGTGAACTGGTTCCTCTGAACATCTTTTTATAACTTTGTCATCTTTGTGATTAAGGTGTCTTTTATTTGATCTACGATTCTGCAGTAAACCAGTTGGCCACACTGATCCTTGCTACAACATCACTCATGCAACCCATCTGCCTTTATTTGGGGCTCATAATTGCCCAAGTGCACCAAAGGTCTCACCTTTTTATCTCCACCTCGAGGAACCTCATCACCCCTGTATTCTCTTTCAAATGTCAGAAATCTGCATCTTTTTCCTCCTTTTGCATGTTGGCACCCACCAAATCTTTTTGGTTTGTGAAGCTAGTTTTGTTCGTTAAAAACCTCCCTATTCATTGTTTATCTTGTGCAACATCTTTGCATGTTCATAACTGTCTTATTTTCTGTTTCTACTCCATACCAAGACCAGCTGGTAGTTGCGATGATATATACATATGCCATACTTTACAGCTCAGCAACAACTATTCTTTTACCCATTGTTTCTGTTGCTCATCAGGCTAGCTAATCCACCTGTTTACCTCGTCGGCACGGGTAGCCGGCGCCCGACAGCACTTATTAAATACAATTCATGGGGTTTTATTATACACTTAAAATGCTGATCATTCACATGGGCATTGTCTGGCTTCACATGTTAGCCTTAATATTTCATTCCCCTCTTTCATTATCCCCTGTCCTTCGATAACTCATCATGTCATTAGTTTATGTCCACATCCCTTCTTCCTTAATGGTTTGGAAATAGGGTTGTTGTAAGAAACAGATTTGGGAGTAAAGAAATGCGAGCCACATGTTGCAGGTAGGAATGGAAGTCTTGTGTCTCCCTTTATCTCAAACCTTGCTAACATGCTCTTGGGTGAGGACAAACACCATCTCAAACCTCTGTTTTTTAAACTTCTCACACCATCCTGTCTTTTCCTCACCTTTGTTTTGTGAAATTTGGTTCTCAAAATTACTCTGGATTTTGTGTTAGTGGGCCATGCAAATTTTTATTGTTATATATGTGTTAAAATTTGGTATCATTGCCTCACCTCCTTTCTTTCTTTTGCCTTTGGATTTCTTTCACTTTTCTTGCAATGTGGTACTTAGGATCTTCCTTTACGACCCTCACTTGTAAAATAAAGTGTGAATCAAAACCTATACCAAACCCCTTCATATGCTTAACGTCTACCTTATGGATTGTGGTCCCCTTGGTGCAATTAAAGACAATTGAAAATTCAAGAAAAAGAAAGAAATTTGTGGAACGCATGATCATAGATTTGTTTGGGATGGTGGGGTCAATTACTGTAGATGGGTAAGACATGGTGGTGGTGATTAGGGGTGCAACTCGGATAATATGACTCGGATACCTACTGTATTCGAATCCGAATACCATATTTCATTACCGAATTCGAATCCGAATTCAGCAGAACTATCCGAATCCGAAACTTCAAAATTTTCGAATACTAATTGGTATTCGGATATTATCCGAAATTGAATATATATATATATATATTGTAATTAATTTTCGAATTAAAATCTTCGAATACTAAATTTTCGTATTAAAATTTTGGAATACTAATTTGTGTATTTGACCATGTATTCGAATAATTCGGATAATTCGAATTTTAAATAGCTTGTATCCGAATTCGTATCCGAATTCTAATTGGTAATTTTTTTTAAACCAAATTCGTATCAGAAATTAAATTGGTAACATTGAACTTACCAAATACCAATTAAATAGAAATTTTCGAATCGAATATTCGGATAGTTGGTAACCATTTGCACCCCTAGTGGTGATGGTCTCCGTAATCATCACTTGTGTGCAACTGTCTGAGGACAACAATTCTGAAGCTTATCTGCAAGTGAACAATAGGTCATGCTTTAGGGAAAGAAGGGGTGTATGAAAGACTTAAGTTGCAAGGAACACAACGGAAAGTTGGGAAATATTACTGCTTGTGATGATAAATGTCTATCATCACACGTTTATTGGCCTAATAATTTGGTTTATTTCTTTCAATAGTTGATTGGTCTTTCCCATTGTTCTTGGTCAAGGTTGAAAGGATGGATAGGTCTTAAATGTAATTTCCATCTTGTTGGGCAAAATGTAGAAAACAACGTTTTCCAGTGCTATAATAATTTTGCTCATTATGTAGCACATTACTCCAAATCTACAGGTTGTTTCGCCATTTCGGTACCTCCTTGAATAAATAGATTTGAGAAACCACCACTACCACCCTAAACAACACCAACGTCTCGTTTTCTTCTGTGCATTCTTATCTCAATTTCAGGCACCAATTTTGTAAATATTATTTCCAATTGAAAAGGTTTTCCAGATTTATTATCTCAAAAGGACAAAAATTAATTGTAACTCTTCTAGCGTGGAAATTCATTTGACATAATCAATGCATGAGCTCTATAAATATTTTCCAGAGCGAACCCATTACCAAACTATTTTTCAACAAACATGAGTGGAGGACTGGCCATAAGTCACGAGTCTTCTCCAACAAGAAAAATCTTCGAGATTACAAACGATTTGGAGCAATATGTCTCTCAAAGCACTTTATATCTTTCTCTAGCCTAATCTGTCTCTAGAAAATAAGTATTGTATGTTGTGTTAAAACAAGGGGGAAACAAGTCCTTTTATAGACTCAAAAAATTGAGCTAAAAACAAGCAAAACCATGCAAAAATCGTGTGCAACGGTCGACCGAATTAGCTCATTCGGTCGACCGTTCGGTTAATAGGAACGCTTCATGTTGCGATTCAATGGACCAAATCCTTCCCGATTGACCGTTGGACCGCTTCTCGTTGCAACTCGGTTAACCGCTAGACCGCTTCCAGGGTCGTCTCGGAAATTTTTGAGGTCCTGTGCGAAAATAAACAACGAGGCTCCTAAATTTGAAAAAAATGTTCTCTTAGTTTAAATAATAAAAATTTCACTAACTTAATAAAATATTAATTGATTTTTTTTGTCTTCTTAGCAATATTTGAGACAAATTTATCAATGTTTATGTGTTATTCATGTGTTAACACTAATTTTATTTGCAACCCAATAAGCCCATGTAATTTTTTTTTTGAGGCCCTTCAAAATGAGGCCCGGAATGAGGCCCGGAGCAGGAGCTCACCCTGCTCCTGCTATTGGGCCGGGCCTGACCGCTTCCTAAAGCGATTCGGTTGACTGAATCGTTCTTCAGGTTGACCGCTTCCACGAGCTGACTTATTCTCCAACTGCTCCTCGGTCGACCGACAACCCATTGGTGGACCGTTACTTTTTCGATAGACTCTCTTGTGTTTTTCGGTCGACCAAATTTCCAACATCGGTCGACCGAACCCAACAAGGCCAAAGTAACTGGAGTTTTTGGACAGTCGACCAAATCCCATCCGGTCCACTATTTTAACTTGATTCTGCTTCCTAAACAAATGTAAACCAATATTCAACAATTCCTACAACAATGGAAGATCCAAAAAGATACGGGGATATCATGCACATGCCTGAGGCTAGGCTAATGGGAGATCTGAACTAGTACTTCCCCTGATATTTCTAAAACTGGAGAAGAGTGCCCAGTTAAAAAAGAGATACCCAACTCAAATGGTTGCTGACAAATGAACCTGCAATAATGAAGTAAAAGTACTACGGGTTCTGACTTCCAAGCAAAATCACAAAAACCAATTTGCCAATTGGCAAAGATAAGAAGAGAAGAAAACAAAGGTGTTCCAATGGTGACATGTCTCAACTCTTTTGCCTTTAGTCACCCTCAGTGGAGGAAAGGAGATTCTCAAAATAAAAAGGAAGATGACATGCACAAGCCTTTGCAAACTCTTTAAAAAGCATAACTGTTTCTGCTGTATTTAGTTATGGACTGTTAGAACCCTAAAAAAGATGGCGTGGGGAGGGAGAGGGACCTCTCTTTTTAGGTTCCCTCCCCCCAAGGATGGTTTCTTCCTCCACTGGAAAGTGTTCATGATAGACAACCTTTTCATCACCAAAGGGAAAGTAGTGGGAATGAGATATGGAGAGGAAAGGGCTTTTGTCATGCTGAAGCCTCCTAAGAGCGAGGAATTCTGTTCCAACATTGTAGATCAGATGCTGTCACCAGATGTTTGATTACCGCATTGCTCTCTTTTGCCCCATAATGGACAGCTGAGATTGGCTGTGAGTTGGCATCTGCATCATCATACCTTCTCCTTCCATTGTGTCATCATTCACCAACACTACATGAATCATGGCAAATAAACAATTTAAGTCATTCAGTTATAATATAAGAGAAGCTAAACTATAGGAATTAAAAACCAGTCAAATTAATCACCTGCCAATTATACAAGATTTTCCAAACCGTTTCTTTACCTTTCAGAAACTTTTCACTCGAGGGTATTTTACTGAAAAGAGATTTCAGCATGTAACTGATCTAACAAGCAAGTAAGTTTAACATTTTAAAATCCCATCAAAAGAAATCAGTGACACAAGACTAGTATCAAGTTCTGGACATGACAACAATTCCAAGTTTTCAACTAAGGTCATCTGTTTGAGGCCAAGGTAGTGGCCAGCAATAGACCACATATTATTCATCCATCGTTGACAGTCGAAATCACCGACCAGGGAACGTATCCTACACTTTACCAAACGATAAGATGATATCATCTATAAAGGGTCGCAATAACAGTCTATTTGCATGAGGCGGGACCATGACACTCCAAAATCAGATTCAAATTTAGTGCCCGAAAAATCACCCGGACGGGTGACAGCGAAACAGACAGCCCACTAACGCTCGATGGACCCATATACCATATCTAATCTCTTCACTGCTACTCTCTTCCTCTCCTCGAGGCAAACCAATCCAAGCCCAAGCCCAGTCTCAATCCTTCTCCTGATCCTATGCCAAGTGTGCAAGGTCAAGGATAAGGGCTTTAGATTTAATTGTCATAATAATACAAAAACACATTGGTTGTTTGTCATCAATCAACTCTTTTGCAATCCCTTTCTGTGAACACTTTGCCACCACAATCCACTCCTTTAGCTCTTCTTCTACAAGTCTCTAGACTTATTTTGTCAAAAAGTTCATATCCGCACTACTAATCTTAGACGGCAGAGCGTAAAACAAACGCAGGTCACCCTTTCCCCTTTCCACAGAGTCTTTGCCTTTTGTCCTTCATCTTTTCCCCTATACAAATATAAATATATTGTATAAATACGTACTCATATAAAATGAAAAGGAAAGCACACCACTTAAGATGTCAACGTGGTATGTCCTTCCCCTTCAAGACTAGGCCCCTCTCTTTACTCCCATTCTCTTCATTCAAATATCAAATGGAGTGGTCCTTCCATCTCAATTTGCATCCAAACACTTGGGACCCACCTCCCACTCTTTTTTACCTTCTCTGGTTTGCATTAGTGGGGGTCGGGGTCCACTGGTCCCCAACATCTGCATGGTCGTATTGAGTGGTTTTCCCTTTTTGTGATTGTTCTTTTTATGTGAAAACTGAAAACACTGCATCAACTTCAGCGAGTTCATCAATCCATCTCTGTTACTTATCAAGGATTTCTTCTCTCTTTTTCTGCGTCTTCTTTTGTTTGCTGTGGTTGTTTTCTTGTCATGTCCTGTAATTGGATTACTGTGTTTGGTTTTATCCTCCTTCATTGTCCCAACTAATCTTTTGGCCGAGTCAATGCCCTATTGATTTTTTTTAAATGCCTAGACTACACAATCATATACTATCCCAGGGTAGGAGTAGGGTTGCAAAGGTAACCAAAAGGGTCAGCAGAACAAACATGTCTGTTCAATGTCTCTATGCATTTCAAAGCTCACACTATAAATGTCCTTGTACAAATTACAAGCAATATTTAGTACTGCCCTTCTTCTGTTGTCTTGTTCTCAATTATAACCTACAATTGCATTTATAAACCAAAGAGGTTTTGTCCAAGCTTCTATTTATATTGACCAATGGGTCCCATGGCCTCAGTCATGAGTCGTGAAAAAGGAGAGTAGACATTACAAGTTAATGGCTTTCCATGGTCGACAGAATCATCTCAATTTTTCCTGGAATTAGGCTTTCGAGTAGAAGCCAAAAATGAAGAAAAGGAACAAGAATCACAACCATTCTTGCAGACAAACCTCTATTAACTCTTAGTAAAAATACTTGAAAAGGGAACAATCAAAGTTATCTTTTAGACCCCACCAAAATGCACATTTTATCTGGAGCAGTGCAGTAAGTGTACCAACCTTCCAACTGTTAAAGATATGTCAGGGACATTCTTTCTTTCCCTACTAGAAAATTAATCACAGGGAAGATTTTCAAGCCCTACAAAGTCTTGAATGCATCCAAAGAATAATGCGTCTACTTATGGGCGAAGAAAGACTTTCAAAGAATGCTCTATCTTTATATTATAGTATCTCTCAGTATCTGAGGAAGTCAATTGCACTCCTTTCCGTGGACCAAAACGCTATGTCAAAAACCATTTACAAGAGAATGTGGCAGCATGGTGCAGCACTATAGCACAAATTGTTCCACTGATCAGCCTTTGCTGCAGAATAACAAAGAAAAATCTACAACAATGGAAGAACATCCTAGTCATTGACTATAATTATAATGCACAACCTAACAGAATGATCAACTAAGACTGATTTCTGAAGATGCCACAATCTACAGAAAATAAATCATCAGGCGAAATGACTTTGATATGGTGTAGTGTAGTTGACGAACGTAGGTTGATTATCAATTTTCAGTTTGTCAGCAAGAGCTCTTTGCAGTATCATGGAAGTATCTAAAATCACATTGAATATCTCTAAACTAGAATAGTCAATGAACTTTAGATTGTACAAGTTCCAACCATGGGAATCTTGTATACATTTTTGAACATAAACAAATTAAGTTATAATTTTTGTTAATAAGTACCATACAAAACAAACAAACAAACAATGAATTTGCTTTAAAGATTTTCTTTCTTTTTCGACAAATTTTTAGCCTTTAAAATATTCTAATTTCAAACAAAATTACAGTCTTCTGACTTCTATTTCCCTCCTTTAAGGGATATCATATCACCAACAATTCTCTAAGCTGAAGTCTGGCAAGGTATTGGACATTAAGTTGTTAAGATATGAGTATTTCAACCAGAGGCCCAGAAGATTGAATGAAATTCCAACCGCCCAAATACAAAGTTGTAAAGAATCCATGTAATCAAAAGATATGAGGTTAAAGAGGCAGTTACCCTTATCTAAGGCTTGTTTAGCAAGAACTATGAAATTTTAGGGATGTATGTAGGATTCAATTCAATTTTGCATAGGAAGATAAGCTCACCTGTACAATGTGCTATCTGACAGATCCATGATGCATCGAAGCAATATCTCTATCTGTATGTAAAATGACACCAAAAATTATGAAGATCTTGTAGGTGGTGAAATGGTTAATAGGTCAGAAATTTGGAAGTACAAATATATGTTTTGTTTCTATTTACGTGAATAGCAGACATACTCCTAGCTTAAAAAGGCCAATAATAGTAATAGTAATAACAATCTATCTTCATTAAGTCCATTCCAACTATCCTCCGTCAAACCCATTACAATTAAACGATGGATCATTGTGAACAGAAATAACGTATTCGTAGACCTGGTTGATAACCAATTGAATTATCTTAGTAGAAGATAGAAATCATAACTAGGAAACTCCCCCCCCCCCCCCAAAATACTGAACCAAAATCAAGTATGTAATCTGGCAGCTAATCGCATTTGTATAGTCATTAGAGTTACAACTTTTGTTTCTGCCGAGGACTTCAAACAAAAAAACTAAAAAATAGAAAACACATGGATACCCCATGAGTCCATGACATTATTACATATACATACACCTATAACCAGTCATAAGAACATTTAGAGCACGCAAATGCAGAGCTGAAAAGATGTGGATATACTGAAAAAAATAAAAATTGAAGTAATGGAGCTTGTTGAATGGGAAGAACAAATATGTTCAATACTTGCAAAAGTCTAATGATACCTTTGAGAGTTTGAGTGAAGCGTCTCAACAAAACAACCACGGTCAATCAAATTCTTGAATGACTCTTTGTTTATCAGTAAATCATGGATAACTCTTAAACCTTTTGAAAGACTTGTATGATAATTACTGCCATATAATAAATGAAGGCATAATTCATTTTTTTATATGGTAAACATACAGAACCTTTAGATATTTTGGTTCAAGGGCATATATTTATGCCTTGCATTATCATGATGAGGATAAATTTATGGATTTGTACCTAAAATGCTAAGTGGCTCTAACAAAGTATGAACCACTCGCAATATCTAAAAATAATAAGAGCAATAAAATAAGTCTGTTGCTTGGAAATCAGTGAAGATAACACCACTCTTATTAATATAGCGACGTCAAACAAGACTTCGTGTTACTTATTGGCAGAAGAAATAACAGTTCTGCGTATTTTCAAACCTCTGCAAATTGGAATACTTCAAACACCTGCTTAAAAAATTCCAACACTGAAAAACCCATTTGTGTGTCATATTTTCTGGCCCTTTAAGAGATGATTAGCAAAGTCAAATACCACCATTTAACTATTTTCTCATGCTTATATATGATTACCATTCTTTGTAAGAACAGAAAACGCACGCCTTTATTTTTATTTTTTTAATCATTGGCAGCCTCTGTACATTGATAATCGTCTAGAGCAATTTTCTAGGAAGAACATCTAAGATGGTTTCTTGGTCAATCCATAAACTCAAGAAATAGTCATAAATAGTCATAAGATTCTCCAACTATGAAGAATAACAAGAGGGCAAGATATTGAAATTTCAGAAATATACACGTAGTTTACAACAAGAGAAATGAAGCCAATAAAACAATTCAAAACCACTGTTTCCCTATTAAACATTTAATAAACAACCCAAAAAGTGACATTTCAAAGTTCAAAATCTGACAACTTCGTAATATGATTAATGAAACAAAGAGAACAAATAAATAGTAGAATACTATACCTGTTTAATAGTGAAGACAATGACCATGAAGAAAGTTAGTACGAAAAATATCATGGAGCAACCTTTGGAACGAGCTTCTTGGGGTTTCTTGGATCGGGAATCCATTCGATTTCACTCATATTAGGGGTTTCCGCAAACAACATGGTGAATTCTCCCACCTTCTCAGCTACCCCTCGCCTACCTGCCCTTAGGATTAGGTTCTTCTTGTGATATGAGAAGATCCCTTGATCCAAATGTATGATATCCCCAGGCTCAAAAGCATCACATTCCGTCCCCCATAACTGGAAATTAACTGAAGCAGTTTCATCAGCTACCAGAGTCAAGCACATTTTCTCCTTCCCTTCCATGGTTATTCTCCCTTTCTCTAGCATTATGAATTGCGTACTCACAGAGTTGGTAGCTGCGGGGACCAAGTCCTTTAGTTGCACCATTTCTACAATATGTTGCAAAAAAATCAACTATATTGGTTAGATAAGTTGGTAGCTACGGTGTCTCATCTTTATACAAATAGATATGTTGGATCCCCTAACTGAACCCTAAAATCTCTTTTCAAACAAAAGCTAATCTTGTAAATATTCTTATCTGGAATATAAAACGAAGGTGGATAGATACAATTCCCAAATTATCGTTCAATCAAAATCTGCAGTCAATTGATCACAACATGGCTTCATGTTGTACGATGATCAACAATTTAAACCATTGAACCATGACATTAGCAACGGTAATAAGTTGACAAGAACCTCAAGATATGGGCAACAAACAACCATCATATTTTCAGAAAAATGACTAAAAAAGTCATATAATGCATACGATGATTACGATCTACAAATCCACTCACGTTTGAGAACTAAGAATGCACCAGTAAAGAGAAAAGTTTTCAGAAATAAATATTCAAAAATAAAAATACAGAAAAATACGACCAATCTCCGTACCTTCTGGAAGTAGAGATTGGATACCTAATATGGATAGAAATGGTTGCCGCGGCCGGTGGTGGTCGACCAGCGGGATGAAATTGGGATTTGGGGTGGAGGTTGGTGACTGGGTATGGGAAGAAGAGGGGTTTTGTCAATAAATGGGTTTTTGGATCCTTATTTTCAATTTTTTTAAAATTATAAAAAACAATTACAAAATTACATATTTAAGAAAAAATTCACGGGATTTCGCCATCTAATGGGCTCGAGTAGGGCAGACCCGATCTGTGGAGCACGGCTCAGGACTTGCAGGCTCGATCCGTGACTTTATTTTATTTTATTTTGCACGGCTCGAGTCTACCAGGCTCGATCCGTGAATATTTTTTTAATTTTTTATGTTTTATGTTTTGATTTTTTAAATCATTTTAAATCTATTTTTTAAATTTAAATTGGATCAACTTCCAAATGATGTTTTAAAAATTATTTTATCAAATAAAAAACTCAATTCTCTTATCCAGCATAATAATTTATTTACAACTAAATATTAAGCAAAAACTAAAACTAATTAAAACAAAAAATGGGTGCATTGTCAAGTACATGGGGTGTGCACTCATTACATTTATTTTTGGAGTTAGATTCAGGAAAAAGTTAAAAACAAAATTTAAAAAATAAAACAGTTATAAAAAAAATTTAATTTTAAAAACAATAGATAAAAATGATTTAACCAAAACATAAAACAAAAAATCATAACATATTAAATTATTTTTTATTTTAGTCACATTTTTTTGTAATTGATTAGGCAACTTTCCATGTTTTACATGGAAAAAGACTAATTCTCACCAACCGTGCAGAAATATTTAATTAGTTTTTGTTTTATATTTTGGTTAAATCATTTTTAATCTGTTTTTCAAATTTTCTTTTTTAAAATATGTTTTCTAATTGTTTTTATTTTAAAAAATTTGATTTTTTTTTAAATTTTTTCCAGGAGCTACTTCTAAAAATGAGTGTAATGAGTTTACACCCCACGGATTTGACCGGCCCACCCATTTTTTGTTTTAATTAGTTTTAGTTTTTGATATTTAGTTGTAGATAATTTATTATGCAAGAGAATTAGTTTTTTTATTTGATAAAATAACCTAATTTTTCAAAATTTTGTCTCATCCACGTCATTTGAAGATCGATCAAGGAAAAAAATTTAAAAAATTTAAAAAAATAAAAACAATTAGAAAACATATATTGGAAAAACAAATTAAAAACATATTACAAATAATTTAAAAAAAATCAAAAACAGAAGACATAAAAAAAAATTAAAAAAATCACAGCTCGGGCTTGACAGGCCTGTGTCGTGCTCAACAGATCGGGCATGTCAGTCCCTAGTCGTGCTCCACGAATCAGGCCTACCAGGTTTGATCCGATTAGATGTCGAAATCTGGGTTTTTCCCCTAAATATTCAATTTCGTAATTATTTATTATTATTTTAAAAAATCGGACTTATTTGGATCCACAATACCCAAGTTTGATCTGAAATGTCCAAGTAATAAAAAGGGTCAAAGAGCTGACGAAGCCCCAACGACAGGGGCATGCACCAGTCTTAATCGGAGTGGGCCGAGATCCGGATTCCCATCATTCAACTGTCCAAGGCTCGACATGATTGGACACTTTTTTTTTGTGTGTGCGTGTGTGGATCACGACTCTCGCTGAATTTGAATTTCTTTGTATGAAAAAAGGTTGGAATTTAATTTGCCTTTTTTTAATGACTAAATATGACAATTGGCCTCACTAATTTAGGAGAAATCAAGTGATAAGGTATTTCAAGTCCCATTTCATAATACAATAATTAAGTAGTAGTTTGTGAGCTTAAGTTGGCAAAAAAACATTCTTAGGACCGCTATTACGGGCATACTTAACCATCGCTGGGGACTTTCATTTAAGAAATGATGAAGAGAAATGGCTTTTGGAGGAGGAGCCACAACGATATAGAATAAAGGAAAAGGAAGTCGTAATATGTACGTACTTCAAATATCCATCATAACTCAAAACCACGGGTACAAACTTTGCGTATGGAAGAAGGGGAAAACACTGACATAAGAATAAGATTAGAAGTTGGATTCAACGTATGGATTAATATTTAAATGCATCTGATTGATATGGAGGGTAAACCGGTAAAGTAATGAAATTATATAAGAGTTGGCATTCTTTATGACGGTCCAAACAGGAGGGAAGAATGTTGAAATTTGTTTCTCTATTTCGATCGTAGTGGTTTTTCTAATTCAGTGTTGATTGAAGACCAAATAAATGGTTTCCCACAAATTAAGTGAGAACCAGAATGTCATATAAATACATCATAATAACAGATTAATAATGAAATAAATATTAATCTACACGGGATATACATACACAATTAAATATGAAATTAATCTAAAGCACATGAAATCATACAAATAATCGTAATTAACACCTTTATTCATTAAAAAATCGATTAACATATCTACACCCCCGAAAGGATGATCTAGCTAAGATTACACGACATTGAAAACCAAAAACTAACTAATCTACCAAAACAGGGAAGAAACTACCTAAAAACAATGGAAAAAAAAACTACCCAAATCCTATATAAACCCCCCTACTCCCCCCCCCCCCCCCCCCAAGCATCTTCATTTTTCACACATCTTTTTTTTTCTTCCACATTCTAATCTTCAAGTTTTCCAAATCCTCAAGTTTTCACGATTAAGTCTTTGGTGATCTGGTCTGATGCATAATTTTGAAGTTGGAAAGTGAAATCTCCGATCCGGTTCTTCATTCTTCAACCGCCAAAACCAAGTGCGCTCTTTTTAACTTCACTTTAGAATTAATATTTCATATTAGTCTAGTGATTGAATCAGTTAAAATAACTGTAAGTGCACGACCACATTGAAGTGGTGGCAAATACGGGTCGGTCCACATGGAGCGTGTGTAAGTCAGATTCACGATACTCGAGTGTGAGAGAAGAAAATAGAGATGTGATTGAAACTACACTACAATGCAAAAGGAATTGGAAAATAAGCAATAAAACTAAACCTCTCGGTGAGTAGAGAAAGAATGCCGAATGAAAATGTGTGTAGTGTGTGTGTTTATTTGTGCTCACCAAAACATGTCATACATAAAATACATAAAACTCAATTCCAATTTTACCTTCACATGAAATAAGATAAGACATTATCATTAAAACATACAATACAATAATTGAAATGAAGCTAATATGATCATATGCATCATGACTCATATCCAACTATGTCTCCACATGAAATAAGATTTATCACAATCATTAAAACATACAAGACATTAATTTGGATAAAGTCAACATTAGCACATGCATTGTTTCCTTCTTCCACTCCATCATTATCTTAACATCATCATTCCCCATAAAATATGCCCACTAATCTAAGCATGTGCAAATCTTCATTCAAGAGCATTAACACATCAAAGATAAGAGTCAAACTCATTAGATGGTTATGAAAATCATGTAACGCTCAAAGGATTAAGATTAACACACACACACACTAATCCATGACATGATCAAATCAACTTCTTCTCCACCCCAATGGGGATGGACTACTCTTTACTCATCTCTACACTAAAGAAAGCATGAAATAACATAAACCCAAAATAGAAATGAAGCAAAACAAGATTAAGCAAACAACAATATAAAAGAAATTGCATCAAAGTAAAGACACTAAAGTGAAGAACAATAACAAAACTAGATTAAGAAACAAAAATACAAAGGTTGCTCATCTCTAACCTCCTTATTACACTACTAAAACATGAAACTAAAACCTACTCTAACGGGGAAGGAGGAAGAAGAGGTGGAGAGGAGGGATTACAATGATATATATAGACTAATACATGGTTAAGATTAATCTGGGAATAATCAAACGACTCTAAATGACATATGATAGTTCAGAAATGCTCTGACCCGACAACCCGAACAACGACCGAAACAAGGTCCACGGTTTGTCAAGACATTTAGGTTCAGTCGACCAAAATAAGATCCCCGGTCGACCGATAGGCATTTGTATTTTGGGGTTTGGATGAATAATGAGAATAGGACCGTTGGTATAATGCGACAAGTCTAACAGTCAAAAACTATGTGTAGACGGTCGACCGAAAAAGTCTGACTTCGACCGGTCGGGTAGTAAAATTCACTATTTGTTAAAGGAAACAAACAGTTGACCGACGGTCTGAACGGTCGACCGAAATGGTTCTGGCAGTTCTAGTTAGTGAATTCTGGTCTAAGTTTGGGTGATCTATTAAAGTCCAATTGACGTGAGATTTTGTGTGTGGTTTCTATATGGAACCTATTGTGTGTTTGATTAGTTTTTAGCTCAAGTATGCTCAATTACACAATGTTCCTAAAACTCAAAAGAAATCAAGATTACATGTCTTCAATATAGCTTTAATTACATGTCTTAACTTCATTTCCCTCTTTCTTGAGTCTTGATCACCTGTAAAAATTGACGCAATACAATATATATGCTATGCATAGTGTGTGCTATTCTACATTGATTATAATTAAGATTAGGTTGATTAAATCCTCAAAACATTGTAGGATCGTGTGGGTTATGGGTCTACTAATCACTATTACGATAATCCCTAATTAATCAAACAATAAACGCAGCGGAAACAATTTAAAGACTAGTAGGGAAATAACATGCAAACCACAAGAAGACACGACATTTTTATAGAGGTTCGACACCCCACCCGGGTCCTTGTCCTCTCTTGTAAGCTTCGCTCGACACCGCGAGCTCCGCCTACGTCATCACTATCCACTCCCCGTTCCGGGCCGAGAGAGAACGCCTTTACACCACAAGCAACGCGAACAACCCTCACTTGCTTGAATTCTTCCTCTCACAATCCGAGAGGGACACTTCGGGCTTTCACCGAAGTCCTTGCTTCTTTTGACAACACTTGTAACTGAGTGGGATTCACTCTCTAATTGAGCACACTTTGAGTAGGATGAGTAATTGATCAAGTGTGTGAAGTTTAGGCTTATAGAGTGTAGAAATGGTAGCTTTGAGGATTGAGGTTTCTCTCTAATGTATTGGGACAATTTGAGTTGGAGAGTTGTGTTAACAACAAGTCTTGATCATCTATTTATAAGCTCCTAAAGATTTCTAGTCGTTTGGACAAGATTTGATTGGGTTTTGTGCAAGATACACAAGGCAGAAAATCGGGCTGCAAATCTGTCCAGAACCGGTCGACCGAAACTACTAAACTGGTCGACCGTTCACTTGATTTCAAGGAGAACGGTCGAACAAAAGAATACTCGGTCGGAAAAATACGCTAGAACTTAACTCTACTTAAGTTAAACGGTCGAACCAAAGTATGGGGCGATCGACCGTTCAGGGGATTCGGTTGAGATAAAGGTGCAACGGTCGAACGAAGAATGAGTCGACCGATAGCAGGGAATTTTGTTTCTTGAAGAAATGTTCAACCGGTCGACCGAAACAAGGTCATCGTTCGACCGGTTACCGAATGTATTTTGGGGTTAAGTTTGTTTTATAGGAATACGACCGTTATAGGAATACGACAAGAAAAATGGCCATATTAAAATCCGGGATCGGTCGACCGAAAAGGTAAAACCGGTCGACCGGTAGAGTTCGGTAAAATCACTGTGGAGAGTCTGTTATAAACCGGTTGAACTGAGAACTGGTTCGGTCGACCGGTTTCACACAGGAATTCTGGATTTAGGTTTTAAGTGATTTCCGACTAAGGTTTGGGTGATCTAATGGAGTCCAAATGATATGAGATTTTGTGTGTGACTCCTACAGGGAACCTAGTGTGTAAGTGATTGGTTTTTAACTCTTGTATGCTCAATTTACACATGTTCCTAAGACTCAAAATAAAATCAAGATTACAAGTCTTCATATAGCTTTATTACAAATCTTGACTTGATTTCCTTCCTTCCATGAGTCTTGATCACCTGTAGAGTTAGCACATGCAATATATATGCAATGCAATATGTGTGCTACTCAACATTACTTATGATTAAGATTAGGTTGATTAAATCATCAAAACAAGGATTAAGGCCAAAAAGCCAACAAACATAGATTAGAGCCAAAAAAGGCAACACGAACTGCCATTGAAAGGAACCTGTTACGCCTTGCTGTCACGAGATTTGTCACTGCCTTTCTGACTTTGCAATGGTTGTTTATGAAGAAAGACAAATTCCAAGCCTAATGCAAGTTGGATGAAGAACAAGAAAACGAAGCAAATCTCTACTGAAGTTGCCAAGACCATTCTACAAAGTGGTTTCTGGACCAACATCGTGAAGTCATTGAAGGCGTCACAACCTATGGTTTAGGTTCTTAGACTTGTTGACGGAGATGAGAAACCATCTACACGATGCAATGAAGAAAGCAAAAGAACAAATCCTGAGGAACTTCGAAGGAAACCCGAGGTTGTACAAGCAAGTCATCGACACCAGGTGGGATTCAGGGAAGATGATGTCCTCACTGCTATACTCTGCTAGTTTCTTACTCAACACAGTACCTTCTTCTCTGTTCCACCTCAAGATCGAAATGCAGCTTTCAATGAGCATATGCCTGGATTCATTGATATCGTAGAGCGTCTCATCCCCACTACTGAAGAATAAGACAAGATTTACGGTCTACTTGATCGTTACAAGAACTCCCTCAGAATATTCTCTAGGGATATGGTCGTCAGGACAAAGGATAGAAAGAATACCTATAGAGTGGTGACAATCTTATGGTGAAGACATGGGAGATACCACATTACAAAGGTTGGCCCTGAGTGTGTTGGAATTGACATGCTTGGTATCAGGTTGTGAGCGGAATTGGAGTGTCTTCGAGCAGTTGCACACAAAAGGAGGAACAAGTTGGTCACGAAGAAGATGGATGACTTGGTGTATGTGAACTACAACCAAAGTTAAGTCAAATGTTTCAGCAAAGGAAGGAGAAATCTGAATTTCATGACCCCATCTGTGTGGACTACGATCTCTTCGACGAGCATCCATGGTTGGTAGAAACTGAAGATCTGGTCTTCGTTGGAGATGAGCTTACATAGGCTGATGCCGAGGAAGCAGCTTTTAGACTTTTTTCTTCACGAATATGCTTTTGTCGATCCACGACCACAACATCTGACACGCCGTTATTAGGTGTTGGCATGGATGATGACATCGTTTACATTAGTTCTGGACATCCAGGTGCATCGAGTTCTCAACCACCGATGGACATCGACGAGCAATATGTCCAATCCAACGATGAAGAAACTGAAGAAGATGAACATGATGTCTACGTTGACAATCCGAACGCGAACCACTCCGACAACTCTGATGGTGGTGCTCCTGCTGGTGGAGGAGTTGATATGGTTCCTAATTGGACATTAGATCAATGTGTCCAATGGAATTAATTAGTTGACTTGTAATTCTAATCTCTCTCTTATATGCTATTGTAAGAACTCTGTGTTAACTAACTACCATTGTAATCGTACTACTAAGCATTAAATTATATACCTATGTGTTTATGTGGGTAGTTGTGGTGCCTAGTGAGACATTGGTCGAGAAATTAGGTGTTTTTGAAGCCTAAACATGTATGATATTTTTAGATGCGTAGGCGTTCCATGAACATTGGGAAGAGCTCTAAGACGCGATCGACGACGATGATGCGGTAATACTTCACCTCTTGGAAAAAATAACCGACGAACTGCACAAACCTAGTCCTTCGTTCATTGGCCTCGTGATCGTGAACATGTCCTTGCTTAGCTCCCCCACAAAATCATTTTTTTTAATTTAATATTCACATTAACTTAACGCACATGTCATCCACGTTTAGGGCTGTCAGGTTCTGTTCGGGATCGATAGATCGCTCGATGTTCGCTCGATTTTGCTCCGATTTCGCTCGAAGTTGCTCGGATCGATTAGTAACGAGCCGAGCACGAGCAGACCTCGCTCGCTCGATACTCGCTCGGTGCTCGCTCAATTATCGCTCGAAACTTGATTACTATATCCAATTATTTGATTAACATGAATATTCTATCCAATTACCCAATCGGTTAAGTGTTAAACTCATTTAATAAACTAATTTACCAAACCCAACAATCCATTTAACAAACCAAACCAAAATACTCATAAGAATCAAAACCTTATTAGTCCTAAACTTTTCATTTTCCATTATTATTATTTCTTTTCATTTTCTCATTCTTTTCTACGTCAAAAGTTCAAATAAATTAAGGTTTGGGTCAGGTGGATGATCTTATTTATAAGATGTTGATGTTGTGAGTTGTCCTATAATTTAAGAGATTGTGTTTGAATTTAAGATTGTGTTGGTTTTGTTTGATCTAAGTGTATAATCTTACTTATAAGATGTTGATGTTGTCATATAATTTATAAGATTGTGTTTTATTTTAAGTGTTAATTTTAAAATTATGTTAGTAACTATTATTATATTTGTCTTAAGTAATCTTATAATTTACTTGTTAGGACAACATTATTAGCAATTCAATACCAAAAAAAAGATTCAGGTTAACGAGCCGCTCATGAGCAGGTCGAACCGAGCACGAGCAGAATTTTTCGCTCGAAACCCTTAACGAGTCAATCTTGAGTAGGCTCGGATCGCTCGTTTAGAGATCGATTACACCCCTACCCACGTTCTTTTTTTTGACTTTTTCTTTTTTTGTTAATAGAAAATGACAATTTGCACTATGATCCCACTTCTTCTTTGATTTTGCAAAGTCTTTGATTTTGCTCGGTTAGGTCATTATTCCATGTATTTGTAATAATTCGGTCTAATTCCTAAAATTGTCCGATAATACCTAGAGTAGCACTTTTATATGGATAATTAAATAAGATGAAGACATAAAAATGTATGAAATGCGACTTAAGAATTATATATATATGAGTTTGTGACAAGTGACAATTAGCCATAACAAACAGTTGACTCTCGTAACAATAACTAATCTCTAAAGCACACACACCCGGGAACATGTCGACTTTTTGGTGAGTCTTGAGGAAGGACAATAATACGACCAGGCACTTGAACAACCCTTGAGAATCAATAGGAGTCGCCTTCTAGATTGTTAATGGTTATCACAAAATTGCATGAGTAACTCGAATTATAGATCAAAACTCGTGGTTTGGATTTTCACTAATTGTATTGAATATTTAGAATTGATCAAAAGCATTTGATTCTCAATTAAAAAGTAGAGAGAATCTAGGTCTAGAATAAACTAAACCTTTTTTGGCATTTTTTAAGCATATAAGAAACTGGTGTATCATGCAATAATAGTATTATCCAAGTTTTCAAAAAATATAATAAAATAATGTCATCCAGAACAAAGATTAAAGATGCTAACATGAACTAATCCAAATCACAGCCCCCAGACCTAAGACCATCCTTAACGAATGGTCTTTTGGGGCCGGGTCGGGTTGGGTCGGGGGTCGGCCCAGGTCAAGCCGACCCGGGTTGGCCCATTTTATTTTATTTTTTTAAAAATAAAGATTAAAATTTAGTTTTTTTATTTGTTAAATAATATTTAATTGATATGTATATGTTTTTATAGAATTAGAATTAATTTCTGAAAATTACAATAAACGAAAATAATTAATGAAAATTAGTAAAATAAATATAAATAAGTAATCAAACTTAGTAAAAATAAGTGTAAGTAATTAAAAAAATTACCTAGCAAAATAGAACACATGAATTTACCCAGCTTCACCCAAAAACGAATTAGTAACCCAAAAAATTGGTAGAAAATTACTAATAAATAGGTAGAGAATTAGCAAGACCCCCGACCGACCAGTTGGAGTGACCATTATTAAATCTAATTTTTCGAAATTATTTGGCAATTAGCGTAATTTAATTAGATTAAGTTACTGTAGAAATAATTTATTTAGTAGTTTATGAATTTTTGTGATGAAATAGAAAATGAGGATAAAAAAAATTATGTGGATGAGAGAATGTTGAAAGTGAGGTTGAGGTTAAGGAGTGAAAAATGAGTTGGGTTGGGCGGTGGGTTGCATAGTATTTTTTGCTGACGTGGAGGAGAGAGAAATTGGGTTGGAGGAGAAAATGAGGTTGGGGTTAATGGTGTTCTTAACCCCAACCCCATTTTGAGGTTGGGGTTAATAGTGTTCTTAACCTCAACCTCATTTTTTCCCCCAACTCAGTTTCTCTCTTTGTCACGTAAGCAAAAAATACTATGCAACTTACAAACCAACCCAACTTACACGATCATGGGATCCCGAAAAATGAATTGCAAATCCATAGGTCGTAAGATGCAACAACTTCCAGAACAAGTGTCGGTTTTCCACTTGGGCCTTGATATTGCCCCTTCCAAGCAGCTGGACAATTCTTCCATTCCCAATGCATACAATCGATGCTGCCCATCGTGCCTGGAAACCCTCGTAACTCACCAACTTGGAGCAGTCTTGTTAGGTCTGCTGGAGTAGGCGTTTGTAGATATTTAGCACCAAAATTAGTAATGACACCTTCACAGAATATTTGGAGGGACATTCTTGATGTTGCTTCGCTGAGACAAATCTTAACTGTTAATGTCTCATGCGTTGTCGGAAGCATATTAACTATTCACGTCTCATGTGTTGTCGGACGAATCTTAACAGTTCGCGTTTCATGCGTTTTCAGACGAATCTTAACTGTTAATGTCTCACACGTTGTCGGAAGCATCTTAACTATTCACGTCTCATGTGTTGTCAGACGAATCTTAATTGTTCACGTTTCATGCGTTGTCGGACGAATCTTAATTGTTCACGTTTCATACGTTGTTGGAAGCATCTTATGTGTTCACATTTGAAAGTTTAAAAATGAATCGTTTCATGTCTATCTCTAAATAATGTTATATAAACAAACACTTCTGACTTCATTTCCTACAACTCGACTTAAGCCACCAGCGCAAGTTGCACCAAAATGTCTTCCCCTGACCACAATCGTGAGTTACATCGTGGACGAGGAACCCCTCGGCCACTATTTCCCAGTGGTTATGGACATGTTCCACATCCGAACCCCTACCAATGTGACCCTTACAACCATCCAATTTCTTCACAAAATCCACCACCACAATATTTCCCACAACAACACTCTTTACCACCACCGCAATATTTCCCACCACAACAATCTTTACCACCACAACAAATATGACAACCCATTACCCCCTTATGAAATATATGCCAACCTACTTAGTGGACAAACCACTACGAACTTCCCAAATAATATTTCTGATGATGAGAATCAAAACGACGACCACCGCTCTGCCCAACCAACACGACACACGTTGTCTCGATCGCCAGCGCGATCACCACAATTACACAAGGTGAAGGCCTGGTCCACGTTGGATGACGAAGCGTTGATCTCGGCTTACATGCAAGTTAGTATGGATGCCGTTGTAGGCACCTCACGAAAAGTCGGAGCTTTGTGGGGGTAGAGTGGCACACGTGTACGAGCAGGCCGCTCGCTCGAACAATAAGATAGTCTCACGCCTCTCGGACTCCTTAAAAGGTCGTTGGAGGAGGTTTGCACCACTAGTAATGAAGTCGGGCGGTTGCTACGATGAAGTTCTACGACGACAAAGGAGCGGATACAACCATGGATATGTTGTTCGTGACGCGCATAAAATTTACGAATTCACTGTCGGTTCTAAGTTCTCATTCCTCCATGCATGGGAAATGTTACGCAAGTACTCAAAGTGGGAGTCGTTCGTAAAACCCGGTACGGGAAAGACAACACGTGCACGCCCACAAATAAATGAACGGGAGGAAGTAGATAGTACTCCGATAACAGGAAGAGAAAGAGCACGGAAGGCTCTTCGACTCGGTCACCTCCGTCAGACGAAGCAACACCAGATGAAATCTCACAACAACCCTTTCAGCGCCCAGAAGGGGTAAAAAAGGCAAAGAAGATGGGAAAAGGCCTAGCGCCAAATCAACTGGACGACCGGGTTGTAGAGCTCTGTTCGAGACTTGAACACGTTTCACAAGTTAGAGGTGAAAATCGGAGAAAAAACATATGTTAAAGCTGGACACGAGGAAGATAGCATTGATGAACACATTGTTTAGTAAGTCGAAGCACACAGAAGTGGAAGAGGAGACACTCGCAAAGTTGCAGGATTGGGCCGAGAAAAATGGACATCTTTAATTTTCTTTGAATGTCTAAAATTTAGTTTAGTTTTGTATTTTGTTTTTCTTCGGGTTTAAGTTAATTTACAATTATGTAATTTGCTTAACTAAATTTCCTTCGTATTTTCAATTATGGAAATAGTAGTTGTGTTATGTACTTGGTTATTAACCGGTTTAAGTTAATTTATTTTCCTTTATATGGTTACGATTGGCTCATACTTATGATTTTCACTTCGACAGGTCAGTCAAGGGTTTCGCTCCACGGTGAGGTGACGGGGTTTCAAAGGGGCAACACCCTCGAGTAACCAGACGCAATGTATTTTGGATTTGATGATTTTCCATTAATTTTGTATTAGTATACTTAATTTAATCGATTTATTTTACTAATTTTCATTATTTATTTTAATATTAAGTAATAAATTCTCATTATATAAAAACATATACATATCATTTAACAAATATAAAAAACAAATTTTAAATCATTTATCAAAACAAAACAAATAACAAATAAATAAATCAACCCGGGTTGGCCACGTGGCCAACCCGGGGGCGTATTTTGGATCGGGTCCCCAACCTGGGTTTCCCCGTTAAGGGGGGCTGGGGTCGGGTTGAATCCCGACCCAACCCCAAAGAGCACCCGTTAAGGGTGCTCTAACTCAATCAATGAAAGAAGCATTTTCGTTGCCATACCTTACCAGTTCAGGTAAAATACACACGACGCAAATAGAGGGACCACTTTCGGTTTGTAAGAGCATCCTTACCGGTGAAATAAAAATTGGGCGCCCGCGACACGTTAGACCATCCTTAACAAAAAAAATGACCGAGCAATTCACGTATTCCGCTGGGCGGAAAATTAGGCGGGAAACATCCCAATTATCCCGATTGGTTTTATTTTCCTAAATATATAAAAAATATGTTAAAATAGGTTAGAAAATGGTTTAAAATTATTTTAATTTGTTTTTTCCAAAAAATGAAAAAATTGATTCCCTAATAACGTGGAAGGGAGAGAATGTATGGCGTTTGAAGTGTTTCTGGGTATGGTTAAGGAAAATTTGGGGATTGATTTGTGCCGACGTAGTAGAGAAAAAAATGTGATGGGGTTGAGAGAGAAAACATGACGACCGGTAAGTATTCGGGCGCCGCTAAAGATGGTATAATCGCAATCTATTTGTCTGTCCTGGTGGAGGTGAATGTTAGTCGAAAATTCCAGGTATAATTGTTTTTATCCCAAACCATTACCTTGCCAATGATGTTTTGCTGAAGATTTGCAGAACAAAAACATGACTGGGTCGTGTTGATGTTACGTGGAGCCCACGTCCCAACTCCGGTTTCCACAATCCCCCTTTCGGCCAATAGAATTCCAACCCAAAGTCAAAAAGTTCATCCCCTCCTCCAAGTATTCGTCATTTCTCTTCTCTCACCTCCAGATCTCAAACACACACTATATATACATATAATATAACCAACTCCCAAACAAACCCACCTCATCAAACCCAAACCCAAACCATCTCCAACCATGAAGAAGGTGTCCTCCCTAGCGGAACTGGGCCTAACCCAAGACCTAACCCACTCCATCTTCAAACCCATCCAGCACGCCACCTCCTCCACCCCGACCAAGCGCCGGACCAAGATCACCGTCGTCGGCGTCGGCAACGTCGGCATGGCCATCGCCCAGACCATCCTCACCCAGGACCTCGCCGACGAGCTCGCCCTCGTCGACGCCAAGCCCGACAAGCTCCGCGGCGAGATGCTCGACCTCCAGCACGCCGCCGCCTTCCTTCCCCGCACCCACATCCAGGCCGACACCGACTACGCCATCACCGCCCACTCTGATCTCTGCATCGTCACCGCCGGCGCCCGCCAGATCCCCGGCGAGTCCCGTCTGGATCTGCTCCAGAGGAATCTGAGTATCTTCAAGAGTATCGTCCCGCAGCTGGCCAAGCATTCGCCCGGGACCTTGCTTTTGATCGTGTCGAATCCGGTGGATGTGCTCACGTATATTGCGTGGAAGCTGTCTGGGTTTCCGCCGAACCGGGTCATCGGGTCCGGGACTAATTTGGACTCGTCCCGGTTCAGGTTCTTGCTTGCTGATCATCTCGATGTCAATGCGCAGGATGTTCAGGTAATTCATCTCCCAAATTTTCCCGTTGTGGTGTGCTCTGATTGCTTTAGTAGGGTTGATCACTGGTCTTAGATGGTTTTAATTCGTGCTTTCGTGTGTCAAGGCATATAGTTTTCCGTTGCCTAAACTTCAAGTGAAATACTTAAATTATGTATAAATATATGAATATGAAAGGCTCATCAGAGTCTCTTTGTGTGTATGAGTTCAGAGATTTTTTTATCTTCTAAGTTCCCAAATAGTTGTTTTTCTTATGTTCCAAAATGGTTGATGTTTTCACATATAGAGCATATTCCTCTGATGTCAAGTCATTAGCCTAGACATATAGACGGCATTGTAGTGTATTTGAGTCTAATTCTTTGATTTGCAAAGCAGATCCATTTGAAGTAATTTAGTCAATCAATTTACTTGTAATCCAATAGATGGTGGACAAACCAACCAAGCATGGAACCATGTTTTGTTGATTAAACCTAATGAATTCCTCTCAGGCCTACATGGTAGGAGAGCACGGCGACAGCTCAGTGGCGCTATGGTCCAGCATTAGCGTTGGCGGAGTTCCGGTCTTCTCATTCGTGGAAGGGCAGAAGCAGACAGAGGAAGTCGAAAAGGAAATGCTGGAGAAAATACGAAAGGTTGTCGTAGACAGCGCCTACGAGGTCATTCGCCTGAAGGGCTACACATCCTGGGCCATCGGATACTCCGTGGCAAGTCTTGCCCGTACACTCCTCCGGGACCAGAGGCGAATTCACCCTGTTTCATTGCTCTCCAAAGGTTTCTATGGAATTCCTGACGATGTGGAGGTTTTCCTTAGCCTGCCTGCCCAACTGGGGCGGGCTGGCGTGCTCAATGTGGCTTACGTGAATTTGACGGAGGAGGAGGAGCAGAAGCTCCGGCGGTCGGCCGAGACGCTGTGGGAGGTGCAAAAGCAGCTGGAGCTTTGAATTGAGTTGGATATTTTCGTTGACTAATCTACTGTTGCGTTTGTGTATGCGTTTGTGTTTGTTATTACACGTATGATGTGTTTGTGGTTTGTCTGGGGGTGGACATTGCTGTGATTGGATGGT
This sequence comes from Triglochin maritima, assembly GCA_963682175.1. Taxonomy (NCBI): domain Eukaryota; kingdom Viridiplantae; phylum Streptophyta; class Magnoliopsida; order Alismatales; family Juncaginaceae; genus Triglochin; species Triglochin maritima. The sequence continues at coordinate 7,976,545 of OY821775.1, forward strand.
GATGACCCATGGGGTCATCACATGAGTAATTGAATACGAAATGGCCACTTTGTGTCTTAATAATTGTTTCTATTATGACCTCCTGTTTCTGTTTTTATGCATCCTAAAGTTTGAATCTCGCAATATCATCTAAATTTCCAATGCGATGATGGTATTACGCCAGCATCTTCTCCCGAGTCATGCATGTTTAAACTACCCATTTTGATGTTTCACGGATTCACATCAAATACTCCCTTGTTTTGTCATATGGTGTTCGTCTAATAATTGAAAATGTAGTGAGGATAGGATGTCTGGTATAATAATGTCAGACTCGAAGGTATTTGTGATATTAGTTCAATTGAAGACGATTATTCATTATTGTGCAGATGTAGATACTACCAACTGGTTGCCGCTTGTTGGATTTGTTGGAAACCTAAATTGAAGGAAAAATTGGAAAAGTTTAATTCAAGTAGACAAAGTTGGTCAAATAAAAATAGATATAGTTGGAAAAATTCAATACGATTAGCAATAATGTGCTTTTTCTAGATATTAACTTGTCAATTTGGTTTCGTGATTTTTTTGATGGTTTTAATCAAGTGGTGTTACTGTGTTAGTCTATAAATAAAGGGTAAAACTATCGATTTATTGTCATATATGCTCAATTAAATTATTTTTCAGATCCAAATGTTGATTCCTGTCACGCACCCGATCTTGATTGACAAAAAACTCGTGAATATCCGTTATACGATCAGTCGAATATTGAATTAATTCCTCCTTAGAAGTTTGCTAGTTTATATTAGTTGGTATTTCGAGTAGTTTATATTACGTTTAGTTTGTTGGTTTGTATTTCGTACGACAATGTATTTCGTACCACAATGTATTATTCCTATGATATTGTAGTATTAATATATTTTCTAATTTAAGCATTAAATATGGATTTACCTTTGATTTATTTAATTTAAATATTTAAAATATTTTTCAAATTAATTTTATCAAAAATTATCATCACACATTAACAAAAAATACTCAATACATTATCAATTACTTCTAATAACATATCCTCCACTAAAATTAAAAATAAATAAATAAATTTAGGCGGGGAGACGTGCCCCCCACCCCAGGGCGGGACGCCTACCGCCTGGCCACACACCCGGGGGGCGTCTGGATGGATAACAGGCACCCACATGGGTGTCCGTTAACCATGCTCTTATGACATCCCTTGACGCTTTTTATTAAACCATATCAGTGGTGATAATCTCGACACAGATAACGCAACCTGAATACACATGTTAGCCAAATTAATTTATACTATATATATATTTGTGGTTAAGGTTTCATTGCAAGTATTTATTTTGTATTTTCTTTGAGTAAAGTTAGAAGCAAACAAACACATTGAACTTGTAATTTCTTAAATTAAAAAAAAAATCTTTTCAAGCCTGTTTTTTATTATGTGAAAAACCATTTGCCGTAAACTACGAGTCTATTTTTTGGGTTAATAAGGCTCGCAGGAAATCCTTTTCAAAATATATATGTAGATCTTTGCCCTTTAAAATTAATAAAAAGTTTTGAAAAAAATTCATTATTAAATAATATTGGTGTAGTTTTGAGGAAAAAACTTTATAAAAAAATATTGAAAGTTTTAACTTAAGAGCTGAGAAAAAGATTTTTCTCAAAAGAGATGTTTTGCTCCAACAAATCAGGGGTCCTCAAAAAAGTTGGGCCCATTCTATGTTTATATGCTATTATCCCATTACATTCTCATCAACCAATCCTTTCGTTATCAATATATAACACGAATTTTCTAATAAGCCCAGGACTTAACTTTTCGAAATTAAGCTCACAATATTCATCACTCATTTCAAATTGTAAGGTACATTAAGAAAAAAACAGTTATGCTAATGAATGGTAAGATTAACTGTAAATAAGATCCAATTGTGATATTGTAGGAGACTTAAACTAAAGTTGATGAGCTCTAGGCTCACTAGAGCTTGACCCCAATATATAATAACTAATCACTAACTGATCAAATCCATTAAAGAAAAGTCCTAACTAATCCATGCTTATGTATTATTTATGGACAACACGGGTAGACGTTACGGCTCGGGGAGAGCTCCAATTGTGCATCTAATTTTCTAGCTTTGGATAGTCATGTTTTGCTAAGTAGTCGAGCATGATTGTCACCCTAATTGTATCTCAAGAGGGGATTTGTAATGGTGACGGAGGCAGGGGAAATGCTGATCTTGTGCTTTTTAGTCGTTGTTGTTGGGAGGGGATCTAACAATGCACTTATACGAAACACGGATTAAACGCACCACATATATCAAATATTGATTGCGGAATTAACTTCGGATCCTCTCCCAAACTCAATTGCAACAAGAACACTAATAAGATGAAAATAAACAAGCAAACACAAATAAACACCTGAAACAACCACGACAGACGCGATTTACAAGGTTCGGCAACGTGCCTACGTCCTTGGGGGGTCTACTGCGGGTTTCTTTTCCTTCTTCCGCTTCTCCAACAAGAGAAGCAATGAAGATTGCAAGTATATGAAGTCAATAGGTCCTCCAAATCACTCTAGATCTATCTCTAACCTTAACATCTCAACTCACAATGAAGGAAACTATGTTGTATGCAAAATGATATAAGACTAAGAGCAAACAAGCCATTTTATAGACTCAAAAACCGAGCTACAATTAAGCAAAACCGAACAGAACTATTCGTGGGGACACAGTTAACCGATGCTCGTTCGGTTAACTGTGCGTGCTTCAACAGGAGCGATTCCTGTTCCGATTCGGTTAACCGAATCCTTCCCGGTTGACCAAGGGAACGCTTCTCACGCGGTTCGGTAGACCGCGAGAACGATTCTTCCACGAACTAATGAATTCTCCAACAACACGTCGGTCGACCGAGAACCCCTCGGTGGACCGTGGCAAATTGTCGAGACACTTTTATATTCTCGGAACACCAAAAATCTCCTCAATCCGAAGTGTCACTTGCTCTCTTACGGTAGACCGAATCCAATTCGGTCGTCCGATCCCAGCTGCACACGGAGTGCCTGGAATCCTCGGTTCGGTGGACCGAATCTAATTTGGTAGACCGATCCGTCTTCGCCGAAATTTCCTTGGTTGTGCATCGGTAGACCGAATCCAATCCGGTCGACCGACTCTTCTTGGATTTGATTCCTTAACAAATATAAACCAATATTCAACAGTTGTGCCACTAAACATGGAGGCTTGGGTTGCTCCAGAAAGTTTGGACATAAATACTAAAAAGAAAGAAAGAAAAAGACTTCACCCAAACTACACACACAAAAAACCCAATCAATACCAAACCAAAATCTAAACTTCGTAACATCCGTTAGTGTTATGGTAAAGGTGTTCAAAAAAATACCCTTACTGTTGTCAACCATATAAGTTAACATGTCAAACAGTCATTAAATTCTAAACGCGTCCGTTGTTGGAACCCCAGAATTCCGCCAAACACCTTTGGTGGAAGAAGACGTCATAGGAAAACTTTAGTCGGCCGAGAACGCAACAATTTACTTTGCGTAAGCCACATTCGTCATCATCAGAATATTCAACAACTTCAGTCTCCTCTATAAATATGTAGTTTACAAGTTTGATTAACATGACCTAGCAGTTGCATATCAGAATCTTTGGTCAACCGATAATTTTTGACATTTTCTTGAATCGTGGATGTCCCGTAACCATCACCATCAGCTATAGTATTATTCCAACCGTGAGAACCATGTGCTGTCAACTGCAAGTGTATTTTTATTGTGTGAAACCATGTGCTGTAAAAGGACTACGGAAAATATTTTTTAAAATGTATAACTAGTCATCTAGATATGTGTCTTTCGAGCTTTTATAAAAAAGTTGTGGTGACTTTAGACTTGATTGGTGAAATAAGAGTAGGTCATTTACCCGACATAGTATTCAGTTGTTTATTTATTGGGAAATGTTTTATGGCCGCGTGTCCGGACGTCTGACCGAAGATTAATTAAATCACATATTATTTATTTATTTTGTGTCACATCACACGCACACGGAACTATGTGACTTTTGGTTTCCAACATACATATATTCTCAAAATCTTCCATTATCCCCCCGAACCTTTCATTCTCCATCATTTTCTCCCGATTGAAGACGAGATCGGTAAGATGGATGCCGAGAAGATGACGTGGGAGTGAGTCTTAAGGAGGTTGGGACACCGACGTCGTTGGTTAGGACGTCACGATGTAGTTGGTCAGCGAGGAAGATGAGTAAATGATTGGCGTTGGAGTCTTTCTCGAGGCGAGGAGGATGAGGAATGTGATTTTTTGTAACTGGTTTTAGTTTTTTGTATGATGTTTTTGGGGAAAAATTTGGTTTTCGTGGCTGATTTGAAGTTTTGGGGTTTTGTTATGTGATGGATTGATCTTGGGTTTTTCGGAAACATGGTTTTTGTAGCTGATTTGAGTTTTTTTGTGTTGAGTTTTTGCGGATGGGGAGGAATGTGATTTTTTGTAACTGATTTGAGTTTTTTGTATGGTGGTTTTTGGGGAAAGTTTGGTTTTCGTGGCTGATTTGAAGTTTTTGGTTTTGTTCTATGATTGCTTGGTCTTCATTTTTTTTGAAAGTGTGGTTCTTTGTAGCTGATTTGAGTTTTTTTGTATTGAGTTTTTTAGAGAAAAATTGTTTCTTTGTGATTGATTTAAAGTTTTTGGTTTTGTTAAAAAGGAAAAATAACAACTTAAAAAGGAACAAACATAACTTAAAAAGAAACAACAGAAAATTAAAAAGGAAAAACAGAAAATTTAAAAGGAAAAACATCAACTTAAAAAGAAACAACAGAAAATTAAAAAAGATGAAACAATACATAAAAAGGAAAAACATCAACTTAAAAATGATGACTTAGTACCTAAAAAGTAACAACACATCTTAAAAAGGACGAAACAAAAATTAAAAAAGAAAAAACTTCACACTTAAAAAGGTACACTTACATAAAAAGGAACAAAGTACACTTAAAAAGTTACAACTCATAGTTAAAAATGTGAACCCCAAACATAAAAAAGAACAAGCAATTCTTAAAAAGGAACAAACATCGCTTAAAAAAGTACAACTCAGATAAAAAGGAGAATCGCAAACTTAAAAAGAAACAAAAAACACTAAAAAAGAAAACTTTACACTTAAAACTGTACATTCACTTATAAAGGAACAGACTACACTTAAAAATGTACAACTCACAATTAAAAAAGAGAACCTCAAATATAAAAAGAAACAAACAATTGTTAAAAAATAACAGACGTCACTTAAAAATGTACAACTCACAGTTAAAAAGGTGAACCGTAAACTTAAAAAGGATAGACGTAGATGTTAAAAAGAAACATGTTTTGCCTTTTTAAGTTATTGTTTGGGGAAACCAAAAGTTGTGTTGGGAAAAGTAAAAGTTGCATGGGGAAACCATACGTTGCAGTGAGAAAGTAAAAGTTGCATGTGAAAATCAAACGTTGCAGTGAGAAAGTAATGTTGCATTGAGAAACTAAATGTTAAAAATGTACAACTCACAGTTAAAAAGGTGAATCTCAAACATAAAAAGGAACAAACAATTCTTAAAAAGGAACAAACATCACTTAAAAAGGTACAACTGACAGTTAAAAATGAGAACCACAAACATAAAAAGGAACAAAAAACACTATAAAGGAAAACTTCACACTTAAAAATGTACATTCACTTAAAAAAGAACAGACTACACTTAAAAAGGTACAACTTACAGTTAAAAAATAGAACCTCAAACATAAAAAGAAACAAACAATTCTTAAAAAAGAACAAACATCACTTAAAAAGGTACAACTTACAGTTAAAAATGTGAACCGCAAACTTAAAAAAGATAGACGTAGATGTTAAAAAGGAACATGTTTTGACTTTTTAAGTTGTTTTTTGGGGAAACCAAAAGTTGCGTTAGGAAAAGTAAAAGTTGCATGGGGAAACTAAACGTTGTAGTGAGAAAGTAAAAGTTGTATAGGGAAATCAAACGTTGCAGTAGGAAAGTAATGTTGCATTGAGAAACTAAAGGTTGCATGTGACACCAACATGTTATTAAATGAATTTATCTGCTGACAGGATTGTTGACTCAACTGATCACGTCAGTCGCGTCCGGGACGCGCGCGGCCGTGCATAAGGACCCTTATTTATTTGGATTAATTAAACTGCTAAATTATATCAATATTGTAATTGGTTATTATTTATCAATCAAAACCAATAAACTTTGTAATAATATGAATTTTTAAACTAAAAGAAATGCAAAACGAGATACGAATTGTGAACTCCTCTCATGTGCAACTCATAGAAAAAAGCACATAAGCTTTGTAAATAATTTTTCTTTACTATTGGATACTTACATTTGTGACGAGAGGTTTCCACATTGATTGAGCTTGCCCGTAGGTCGATTGACAATAATTCCGATGTTAAGAGAAAAGAAAGTCGTACATGTAACAACTAATCTCAAAAATGAGTTCAAACAGAATAAAAACACATACAAGCTTCATAATCCCATGTTGCGAATGTTATTGTACCAATTTGAGAAAATTATATGAATAAGAATGAGCATTCATCAAGTTTGGATCAAATCCGAATTATTGGGTCGCGGGTTGGACTACAATGCGAATTATTTTAAAATTTGAAATCACGTCCAACCCCAGTCCATCCAACCAAGGGAGATAAAAGTCATAACATCTACCAAATTTGTGGATTTAAATTTCATCAATTCAAAGTTCCGTAGAATCACAGTACGCTGCCCCGACCGTCAGACCTAGGGCGGCAAACGGGGCAGGGCGGGTAAAAAAAATTGGCCCGCTACCCACCCCGTTTAGTCCGGCGGGTTAACGAGTGGCGGGTTAACGGGTCACGGGTAGGAAAATTTTAATTTTAGAAGAAATGTTAGAAGTTTAATGAAATAACGAAAATTTTAATACATAAATATGTATTTTTTTAATAATTATATTTGTAACTGGTAAACGGGTTGGTAACACATTAACCGCAACCCGCCCCGTTTAGTCCGGCGGGTTAACGGGTGGTGGGTTAACGAGTCACGGGTGGGAAAATTTTCAACGGCAACCCGCCCTACGCGGGGTGGGGCGGGGCGGGGAGGGTTGGCGGGTCAAACCCGCCCCACGAACAGCCCTAGTCAGACCGTGTCAGGCTGGTTCGTATTTATTGTGTCAGGCCCGGGCCTGGTTCCGGTCCGATTAACCAATCAGGCCGGTTAGGTTCGGGGCGACCCGTTACTTGGGTCTATGTATTACATAATCAAATAAAAAGGCCCATGACTCATGAGAGATTAATATTCTCCATAATAATAATAATCAGAATATAACCGAATAATCTAAATCCGTTGTACAGTAAATTATTATGAAACTAATATTATTTTTTACTTTGTCTTGCCTATTTTCACCCTGATGCCATGGACCCATTTTTCTTCTTCTAAAATTTAAATTAGAAGGCCGAATTTGTCGTTTCAACATTGAAGTGAGGAGGACGAGATAACGTCTCCTAATCCTCAGCAAGACTAAAAATGATAGCAAAATGATTTTGCGTAGAAATTATTTCCAAGATCCAACATTAGTCCAGAGGATAGATCTGATATGAATTATATATCCGCGAACAATAATTCTAATATTCTCTTTGCACATGCGGAAGGAATAAACTCAAATCTTGATGATCTAATCTGTAAGGTAAAACGGGTCAATTATTGTATTCCCATTTAAGGAATCTGTAGACAAGTCCAATTCAGATGTTTTAATCCTGCGTAATCTGCATTGAAGTTTAAAGCATAATATATCATCTAATTCATGGTAACACAACTACACAAGTTAAGATATAAATATTTTTTGTATTATTAGAGAGTGTATATTACAAACTAATAAAAGCAATAATGTTCAGTACAAGCTAATTCACCAGCTCATGCCATCTTGTACTTTGTAGTTAAACATTCAGTCTAGAGCTAATTTCATAAGGACTGGAAATAAATAAAAATACACAATAATACAAATACAAATTTGTGTATGGAATCCAATCCAACATATATGTTCATATATAAACACAGCATCATCAACACATAAAATACCCACAACATAGGGCTAGGGCTGGCAAATTCGTGTTTCGTGTCGTGTTTGACACGAACACGAATTGACACGAACTGTTTTTCCTCGACCCGAACACGAACACGAATTAATAAGAAATAGTCGACACGAACACGAACACGAAAATCTAATCTTAAACCCGAACACGAATTTGGTAACCCGAACACGACCCATGTTGACACGAATCCATTTTTCGTGTTCGTGTTGACACGAACACGAATTAACCCGAATAACTCGAACTGACTTGTTTGACACGAATTTTTACAAACATGAATTAATCTGAACACGAAATAACATGTTTGACACTAATTATGACATGTTTAACACAAATTTACATAAACACGAATTAAAACGAACACGAACTAGCATGTTTGACACTAATTACACGAAACACGAACTCGACCCGAATTACAGTTCGTGTTATTTGTGTTAATCTGAATTACACGAAACACGAAATACTCCAACCCGAGCTGACCCGAATTACAGTTCCTGTCATTCGTGTCGACCCGAATTACAGTTCGTGTCATTCGTGTCGACCCGAATTGCGATATTTAGTGTCGGATTCGGGTTCGGGTTCGGGTTTCGTGTCATGACCCGAATTGTCAGCCCTACGTAGGACCTCCAAGGCATGCATGCAAACCCTAATTATCTCCACCACATTAATAGCCTTGCACCTTCCAACTAAACCTCACATGGCCACTCCACCACCTCTTCCTCTCTATAAAACCACATCTCAATCTCCATCAAATTAACTCACCATCACACATTCCAACTCCAACTCAACCAACCAATTACATTAAACCATTAACATTATGGCATCATCCTATGCATCCCTTTTCCTTGCCATCAACCTTCTCTTCTCCATTGCATCTGCCATGTAACGTCCCGAAACAGCGGAAGAAATTTTTCAAATTTAAAACATAAACATACGACCGTCAACGGTCAACAAGGGCACGTTACTGGAAAAGTCAACAGAATATATATATAAAATATCTCCACGTGGAAGTCATAATACAGAGTGTCAAAAAAGTAATCACATGTCTAATACATAACTACAGTAATCACTACCTCTACAAAAAGATAAAGAGACAGGACCCGATCCCGGAGGCACTCCCCTCGGTCACCACCAACCTAAGACTGCCTGCTCCCTGAAAAGAAACATAAAATCTGCCTGAGTTCCCGAAAGGAACCCCATATGCCAACATCTCCTAACATATACAGAAATACAGATGAAAATGCCAAGAATGCTCATGCAATGCAATCCGCCTCGGGCCCAATGAATGCCCAACCGTCACCACGGTCCATCTCCCAGCCGCACACAGGCCCACACGAGGGGGTCGCCGCTCTCCTCCACAGGGAAAGTGCATCCCCTTCCCCCACCAGGGAAGAAGGCGTCTCTCGGCCGCACATGCACAAGTGACCTCGCTCTCCGACACACGGAAAGTGCAACCCCTTCCCCCACCAGGGAAGAAGGCATCTACCACCCACACAGGCATGGAAGGCATCCCTCTGCCGCACCGGCATCCACGAGGGGTCCAACAGAAGTACGCTCTCGTCGTAGGTGAAATCCGTAGCTCCGAGGTCCGGTGATCGACCGTGGGCTCGGCAGCCGGTAGTCGCCTCTGCTCGACGGCTCGCGTGTGGATAAATCCACCAAGGAAAGATAATTCGACCCACCAGTCGAACAAGGTCAAATCTAGCGGTCGACCGTTTGGAAGGTCTACGCTATACGTTTTATATACATATATATCCTATCGGTCAAACCAGGGTCCGTTCAACCGATAAGGAAAACTGCCTGAATCCTGCCTACAACATTCGGTCGACCGAAACCTCTCTTCCGGTCGACCGATCTACAGGCACTTCACTGCAGAAAACTGCACGCGGTCGGTCGACCGGATCACAACGAGCGGTCGACCGTTTGGATGGTCAACGCTCTTGACCGACTTTGTTCAGTTCGGTCGACCGAGACACACACTCGGTCGGCCGAAGGTCTGTCTACCCTATCTACTGGGATCGGTCGACCGAAACAACCACCGGTCGACCGGACTAATATAACCCTTATAAATATTCCCGCTAAAATTTGGCATAAACGGTCGACCGTCACACAGACGTCGTTCGACCGTTTTCGGGCAGTAAGCAAATATATACTAAACTCGGTCGACCGAGACCAACTACCGGTCGACCGAACATACATTTTCCTCCTGAACAGGCATCACACAGACCTCTTTCGGTCGACCGAACCACACTTCCGGTCGACCGAACAGAGCGTCTTCAACCTCCGTCCAGTTGGTTTTCGCCGGGGAAACGGCACCAACGCCGCCCCCTACACTCCCACACCTCTTGGGGAGTTACTATGAAGACTTGACGTACCTTTCACCGCGAAGAAGACGTGTGCGGTGAGCTCCTCCTCCTCCGGCGTCGCTTCTAGCTCCTTCTCCTTCTCTCCTCCGTTCCCGGCGCTCCTTCTTCGCATGCGTCGACTTCACCACGTCGCTGGCGTCCTCCCTCGTCCTCTGGTCGCCGGGATGCAAGAAGATTGAGTGAGTTTGGGGTGGAAAACGAAATGGCAATCAAAAGAGCAAAAGAGTGAGATTTTTGGTTTTTAAAACAAAACCTAACACCTAACCCATACCCTCACCATACCTCCCTCCATACACACATCACTCCACCCCATACCTCCCTCACCCTCACTCTCTCTCACACGTCTTTACATGCCACCTATTGCCCGCCGCCCCCGTACAAGCCAAAACCAAGACCTTCCTCGGGCCATTGCCCAAAGAACACCCTCAAGTTCGGCGTTTGCGCTAATGTTTTGAATGGTTTGGCGAATGTTGTCGTTGGAAAGCCACCCAAGACCCCTTGCTGCCTACTTATTAACGGCCTTGCCGATGTCGAGGCGACCGTGTGCCTTTGTACCGCCCTCAAGGCCAATGTGTTGGGTATCCACCTCAATGTGCCTATTTCTCTAACCCTTCTGCTTAACTACTGTGGCAAGAAGGTCCCTGCTGGTTTCGTTTGTGCTTAGAAACAAAACGACGTTGATTGTTTGGTTTCTTTCTATATTTACGTGTATTGTTTTAATAATTTGCATGGTGTTGTGTTGCCATGTCCTTAATAAGGTGTTGGTTGGAATTTGGATATGGCATGTCTTTTATCATTGTTATTTCATTCTTTGGTGTCAATAGATGTTGAATCTTTTGTTTATTGTTATATTTCCGTGGATCTCTTGCTTATTTGCGTAGATATCATAAAGTATTTAAGGAGTTGGGGACCTGCTAGCTAATCATCGTCAACTTGAAAATGATGTACACACGAAACATAAGACTAAACTAATTTAACGCATATTAATTATTATGTAATGGTCAGCGCGAGCAATTTCTATCACAATCGAATCATTTTAACTAACGAACGGATAGAGTCATCCTCTTCTTCTACGTTGACATCTTAGGGAACTGGACCTGGAAGAGTAGGCAAAACACCCCTAAAACCGTTAGAAATACTCAAGAATCAATGGGCAAATGTAGGATTTTAGCCTAATCCTAATCCTAATTGTGCCTTAATCTTGTTTAGGTGGAGATTAGGGGGGAGATGGAGATGGATGGCTTGGATTGAATGTGGATGAGGTGAAGGGTTGAGATGGTTTGGAGAGGAGATGAATGGTGGGGATGGAGTGGAGATGGATCGATGGATGGTTGAGATTAGAGGAGGAGGAGATATTTATTGGTGAGCTCTCTCTCTCTCCCTCTCTCTCTCTCTCTCTTGCGACACTCTCTCCCTCACGTTTCTCTCTCACACAGAGGTGATCTCCGGCGTGGTGGTGGTGACCTCCGGCGAAGTGAAGATCGGCTCCGGTTAGTTGGTGGAGGTGAGTAGCGTGGGGTGTGTGTTCATCCCTTTTGAGTTGGTTTTCTCTCCCTCGACCTAACTCGTGTGCTGGGGTGGTGGTTGTTTGGTGGAGGTCGTCGGAGGTGGATTCGTGAGTGTGGATCGTCGAGGAGGAGTGGATTGTCGTTTGGACGCGAGGGTCGTCGACGGATCGTGATTTGGGGAGGCGCGCTCGTGGAGGCGTCGTCGTGGTTCTTCAAGGGTCTCTTCAGACCTTTAGGTATGTCAAGCTCGCTCACTTAATTACCGTGAGTATTTGGAAGTCGACGGTAGGTCGTTCGGCTCGTCGCGAGTAAACATGCTGCAGATTTCACTGCCTGATCGGTCGACCGGTTTGTGCAAACGGTCGACCGTTCGTGAAGAGAATTCGGGCTCTGCCTCAAATCGGTCGAACGATGCCTGTGGGGCGGTCGACCGATCGTGCATAGGAGGCAAGTCTGGAGAGATTCGGTCGACCGGGTCCCCTTTGCCGGTCGACCGTGTGCACTGTCTTAAGTCAGTTGGGGGGCGTAGACTATCTAAACGGTCGACCGCTCTTTGATCTCGTCCGACCGTGACTTAAGTGGACTTGCGGTCCGTTCGACCGAATGTGGGTTCGGTCGACCGGACCTGCGTGTTGAGCGTGAGAACGCTCTGGCTGAAATCGGTCGACCGAGGAGGTCTCGGCGTTCGACCGGTTTCAGGACGCGAGTGAGGGATTATTCCCTGGACTGATTCGGTCGACCGAGATGTGCTCGGCGTTCGACCGAATTCGTTGTGGTGTTGTGGGATTTGTTCCCTGGTGACTTTCGGTCGACCGGGACCCCTTTGTCGGTCGACCGATTGGTCGTTTTGTTCGTTGAACCGGGAGTTGACCATCTAAACGGTCGACCGTCCCTTGATTTGGGTTCGACCGAACGAGTGTGGTGTTGGGAGTCGGTCAACCGATGGAGTGCCGGTCGAAGTGGATTGCCCTGTATTTGCTTGATTCGGTCGACCGGGACTTTTGGTTCGGTCGACCGTTTGTGTCCTGTTTTGCACTATGGAGGTGCTATGGTCGTGGTTGCCCGTGTGGGGCGAGTTGTGGTGCCGATGTTCTTCCGGCAAGTGTGCTAGGTGCACGAGGGTTGCGGTGGTTGGTTGAAATTAGACCTGGAGCCCCGTAACCGTGTGTTAGCTTGGGATTGGCTGAAATAGGCCTGAGGCACAGCTTAGAATTGTGGTGTTGCGGTGGTTGGTTGAAATTAGACCTGGAGCCCCGTAATTGTGTGAGAGTTGCGGTTGGTTGAGATTAGACCTGGAGCCCAGCTAGTCTGTACGGAGTTGGTTGAAATTAGACCTGGAGCTCCGTAGTGCGTTCGGGTTGGTTGAAAATAGACCTGGAGCCTGAGCAGGGACCGCGTGTAGGGGTTGGTTGAAATTAGACCTGGAGCCCTTATACGTTTGGGTTGGTTGAAATTAGACCTGGAGCCCTTGGTCGTGTCGTGGTAGCTGTGGTTGGTTGAGATTATACCTGGAGCCCAGCTTGGCGACGAGTGTGAGTCGCGGCGGTTGGTTGAGATTAGACCTGGAGCCCCGTGACTGTGGTGGGTGCGGCGGTTGGTTGAGATTAGACCTGGAGCCCCGTACCTGTGGTGTGTCCTGTGGTGGAGTTGAGAGCCCTGGTGTTGGTCGATTGTGATGCTTTTCTTGTTGAGTAGAATTGCATGCTAGGATGCTTTTATTTCGTACATTTAGAGTTTGGCATACGAGGTTTCCTTCTGGAAACTCAGGCATTGTTGCATGTTTACTTTCAGGCCGTGATCGGCATTAGGGAGTGGTGACCGAGGAGAGGAGCACCGCTACCGGATCCAGCTTTCTCTCAGTTGAGGTCGTGTGATTACTGTTTCCTTTGTATATGCTTTTGATGTAATCACAACTTTTGTATACTCTGATGTTCATATATATATATTATATATGTCGGTGCACCTGTGTTCTTTTATTGCGTAATATCCTCTGTTGATTGAGTGTTTAAAATTTTAAATTTTCCGCTGCTTTGAGGATGTTACAGCAAATGACTTCATCGAGCTCCACTGATGCTGCTGATGTTCTTCATTACAAGAACAACAATGTAATCAAATTCTAGGGGGCACATGCAATCGATGACAACACAGCGAATGTAATTAGCTAATATATTACATATTGCTCATGCTGTGTCATTACAAAATTAAAGAGCCTTCCTAGATTTTTTTATGGAGACAAGCTATATATATAGGGAAGTATTTATGATGTAATAGACTGGGCCAGGGGGAAACCAAAGCAATGGCCCGAACTGAGACCTAAACCACCCTTCAGCTTTTTATGTTTATATTTAGGGCGAATTGACTGCGTGTCGTCAAGAAACAACTATATTGACCATATGTCATGTGAAAACAACTATTTACACTAATATCACAGAAAAATTCAAAAACTTGCTCTAATGTCATTAACTATTTTCCAATGTCATTCCGTTAGTCATCCGTTAATTTTCTTCGTTAATTTTACTAATATTTAATGAAAAATTTGCAGAATCACCCTGAATAAACTCAGAATTCATTAATTCTATTATATGTGTTGTAAAAATTGCAAAAAAATACTACAAAAATTGCAAAAAAAATAAATATTTTTTGAAAAATAGAAACACAATTTTTTTGTCAGGCCGTGACGGATCCGGGGTGGTCGGGTCGGGTTTTCTTCGTTTGTTCGAGTTGGTTTTCGTTTTCTCGGTTGTTTTTTTTAATTTTGAAGTATACAACCACAATCGAATTAATAAAAACACAAACACATTTTTTTCTCCCAAAGTAATCAATTTATTTATTAATAATTATGGACTCAATTAGAGAAACTAACGAAAAAATATTTTTTCCTCTATCATTTTTTCTTTTTCTCTCATTAAACTAATGAAATCCGATAATTTTTATATTTTAAAATTATAAAATATTTATTATTTTTATAAAAGATTCATTTTCTAAAAAATATAGAGTTTTTATAAAATATTTTTTACAAAAAAAATTATTTATTTGTGCAATTTTTGAGTATTTTTTGTAATTTTTACAACACATATAATGAAATTTATGAATTCATGGTAATTCTGCAAATTTTTTATTAAATATTAATAAAACTAACGGACATTAACAGAGAAGTTAACAGATGACTGACGAAATGATATTAGAAAAAAGTTAATGACATTAGAGAAAGATTTTGGATTTTTCTGTAGCATTAGTGTAAATAGTTACTTTCAGATGACATATGACCAATATAGTTGTATCTTGATGACATCTAATCAATTCATCCTTATATTTATTGTGCAATTTGTTTTTTGTTGGTGCCCTAAAAATGTTTTTTTTTTGTTGTTTTCATGTAAAAAAGGAGTAGCAAAAGAACGAGGAAATAATGTAGAAGATTTAGTCCCAGCATATGGACTATATACTGTTGGAACTTTAGAACCTTCACAACTTGTGGTGGTGCCATGAAATTTTACGAGGGTAATAGACTAATAGTTAACACATTACAGTGTAGAAAGCCATTTTTTTGATATTAGGATGATTATAGAAATTCGAGAATTCGAAGATGTAATTAGACTCTAAAAAATTACTGAAAGACAAAAAAGAAACAAAATTGACAATAATTCATAAAAAATAGGTTACATTAGAAAGTCCAAATAAATCATTGGACTCCTTGCAACGTTTCCACTCGAGCCACGCCAACCAAAGTCCGGTGGGACTTACGAAACGACCATTGATGGAGCAAGTTGGAATTGCTTGCCGATAAACATGGTTGGTTTTCAGAATGTGGGTCATGTGGTCAAAACATAAAAGACTTAACATGAGATCTGGTACAACCGTACAATGTTATGGGTGCCTCCACTAATAGTAATTAAGAGCTAATCTATTCAAAACCTTTTCAATTTAACATAGATTCTACAAATAAGAGAAGCAAAACTCTACCATATCCATTTTGTAATTTCTGAATCAAACACCATGTGCGGTTATGTGCCCCGGGAAAGATTATACCCAAATAAGAGAAGCAAAACTTTACCGTATTCCATTTTGTAATTTCTGAAGCAAACACCATGGGTGGTTATGTGCCCTGGGAAAGATTAAACCCTTGATTATGTAGTATAAACATTTGATTTTTCGCAAATCATTGGACGGCCGAAGTGTTCCCCTGGTGTGACAGCGGAGATGTCACGGGTTCACCTTGATGACCGAGCCCATTACGAGACAAACCAACTTTTTTCTTCTTCTGATAAAATAAATCATCAAATGGACAACTCATCTTGGTTTCCGTTACCGACCATTTTGGAGAAATCCCCATTGGCTTGGAAGTCCGAACTCATCCTTAACAAAACATACAAATCTCGGGGATAAATAAAACAGACAAAATATCACAATAGCTTACTCAGTGGGAAAGTGTTTTACAAGTAATTCCATGATCAACTGATGGGAAAACGGACACAATCTAATGTTTTATTAATGTATGATAACAAATATGACAATGTCGTTACATTTGAACGGATAAGATTATGGGGTGTTTATGCGTAATGCTACTCTAATTGGATTTCACATCCATTTATTTATTTATATTTACATGTTGCAGGACCATGTCCTTCTGTCTCTGTCTCATATCCTCAGTAAAACCAATGGAGGCGCATATGGTTTTAGAATTTTGGTATTTTTGCAATTACGCTCTTGATTATGCCAATTTTCACATTTTGTTCTCCACTTTAAACTATTGTCATATAAATCTTTTAATATCATTTTGCTCATCAACAATATTTTGTGTGTTATCAGAGCAAATTAGTAGACTTGTGATTGTCTTCCAATTATATTATACATCTGTACGTTCAATAAATATTATCGGCGACTATAAGAAAGAAATCAAACACATAAAACCATTTTACTTAAAATCAAGAGCATATAATAGATGAAGATTATGACTTAACCTACTTGATGAGTCCTTGTTGAGTACAAAACCCTAATCTCTTGGATATAACGTACGCATCATATAACGTATCATCTATGTAAATAACAAGTATCACCTAACCTAACATGTTCTCTAAACATCTCCAAGCACGTAAATATCACGAAACTTCTGGCCTCCTTTGTGTTCCTGGCTTTCTGGCAGTTAAGGTTTTCTCCCATATGGTCGAAAAAATGAGCTAGAGTATTATCTTCATATTTATAAATCTCCCTTCTGTTTCACACTGAGATCTGACTACTTGCCATAGTACAAAAGATGCGAATTAGGTTCTTCATTTCCGTGTGGCTACATCTTGATTGTTCAACCCTCATTTTTTAAGTGAGATATTTTTATCTTCCTCTGAAGGGTAAAGAACTTACACGTCCAAATTAATAACCCACATACTTTTCTCTGTTCAATTCCTTTTTTACCAGGCTTCTCACATGTAACCTATCAAAACCCACGCTGGTTCACTTGTTCCTGATCACCACAAACTTGTCCTAAGAAACCCACCTCTATCGTTGAGCTCCATCCTCGCCAATTGTTTCACAGAACCACAGCCCACCACCAACCTTCCCTCCCTCCCCAACATCAACTATAAACAATAGTCACGGGACAACCCTAACAACCTACTATAAATCAGCCCACCACCAACCAAATCTCCCATTACTCCAACATGGACTCCAAAACCCTAGCAACCCTACTCATACTCCTTCTCACATTATCATCAACTCTACCCCCCACATTCGCCTGCCGAACATGCCATGGTCATCCGAAAATCAACCCGCCGCAGCCCAAGTGCTCCATGGACGCCCTGAAGCTCGGACTGTGCCTGGACGTGCTGGGAGGCCTTGTCCACGTTGGTGCCGGTGACCCGGTCCAGAACGTGTGTTGTCCGGTGTTGGGCGGGTTGCTGGAGTTGGAGGCCGCCATTTGTCTTTGCACTGCTATTAAGCTTAAGGTTCTTAACCTTAATATCTACATACCGTTGGCTCTTAATGTGCTGGTCAGTTGTGGGATGAACCCTCCTGCTGGGTACGTCTGCCCTGGGCTTTGATTTGAGGAATGTGAGGTTGATTTAGGTTGCATTTGTGATGGCATTGTTGGTGGTAGTTACTGTTCATTAGTGTTAATTTTGGTGCATTGTTAGGTTAGGGTTGTGTCTTGTTGTTTAAGAATAATGGTAGTGATGAGTTTTGATTAGTGTGATCGTTTCATGTAAAAGAGACTGGCTAAGATGGTTTCTTTTAAGATATTTGTACTTCGTGAGCTATTTCAGTTGTTAGTTTCACTTTCTCAAGTTTTTATGGAAAAAGTTGGCCATTGCACCAATGTTTTGAGATAAGCTTAATTACCATTAGAAGTACTTTTTTGCACAAGCTTGACCACTAAATAGTTTCAAGACAATAGGAACTACTAAATGGTTTCAGATTAAAATTTTCACATAATGAACTATCATTGACCTTTGGTCTTTCCCTTGGCATTTAGCTACAAAATCTCTGTTGTTTAATTAGAGAGTGTACCGAAATAAAATCCCTCTCGACTTCATCATTGGCGCAAGCGAATTAACATCCTCCAAGAGGAATCTTTCTTAAAGTCTGAACTATTCTTTTCTGACATAAATATCTATTTAGGATTTTTGCTTGGTACACCTTCAAAAGTCGTTTATTAGGTTTTGCACTAGTGTAATTTTGTATTGCTCCAAAACGTCCACAAATCCAAATAATTGCTTAGGTGCACTTCCCTCAAACACTGTTAACTGATTTCGTGACACTGTTTAGTTGCCTCTGTTAAGTTCGAATCCAAATTGTCGACCAAAAATCAAATTAACTCTCAATTCGAGCCGACTGAGGTTAAATATGTTACTTAATACCTAATTAGACATCAATTTGAGCTCTAGTTAACATCCGAAAGTATCTATAAAACTTGATCGGCTCGAATTGAGAGTCAATTTGGTTTTCAGTCGACCGTTTGACTTCCAATTGACCATTGGATTCAAATTTAATTGGTGTATAATTAAGTGTCAAGTGACATATTTACACTCGATCGGCTCGAATTGAGAGTCAATTTGGTTTTCGGTCGACCGTTTGACTTTCGGTCACCCGTTTGGATTCGAACTTAACGGAGACAACTAACGGTGTCACAAAATTTGTTAACGGTGTTTCAAGGAGGTGCACCCAAGCAATTAGTTGGATTTGTGGACGTTCTGGAGCAATAAAAAAATACACGAGTGCAAAGACCTAATAGACGACTTTTGAAGGTACACCCAAACAAAACGCCTTATTTATTCATAGGTACCAAATTATGATCGTGCAAGAACTATTTGAGAATCCTTCTTTGTCAGATAGAAAATATGGTTTCATTTGTAGCCTTGGTAATATCTTCACCAATCACTACTGTATTATGTCAAGAGAACGAATAACGTAGTTTCATCTACGGCGCAACTACTAGAGATGACAGAGAAGCATCAAATTCGACAATAAGTTTAAAATTTAATTTTCAGGTACTATCTTTACACACACAAATATATATATAGAGATGCAATATAATAATTTTAACTCTAATACATATAATACTATTAAGTGACCGACCTAAAAAGTTTGTATTATATTAGAGCGGATCAATCTACTTGCAAGAAAGGTAAAAACTAGTTAAGCAATATATATATGTATATATATATATGTATATATATATGTATATATATATGTATATATATATGGTCAAGTTCTAGTGAGTCCATAGCTCATCAAATTTAGTTTAAACCCCCTAATATCTCACCATTGGATCTTATTTACAGTTAATCTCATCATTCATTAGCATAATCGTTTTTTTCTTAATCTACCTTACAATTTGAAATAAGTTGTGGATATTGTGGGGGCTTAATTTAGAAAAATGAAGCCCGGAACTCATTAGAGAATTCTTGTATATATATGCTCGTAACACAAAACACGAGCATATTACAAATATACACCTACAAAATTTAAAAAATAAATTTGTAAAAGGCTCTCAAAAGTGTTTATTGTGTGTAATTAAAGTGCTCATACTGATCCACTTAACCATTTATATTGCGAAGAGCTAAATCACAGAAAGTAAGTCAAGGACATATTCTTAGCTATATTGTCCACGATGAAGAAAATCTCGACCCAGATATGGAGAAGTATGGGAAGCACGTTCCTATATACATTGCTCGATATGAGAATTCTATAACAATAATATTTCCATAGAATTATTTTCATCACATCTTGGCTCTTGAACTTAATTACTCAGGTTCGTTGGATCAACTAAATTTATCACATATATATGGGCTTGTGTATGTTCGAGTTAGTTTATTTCAGCCAGACAGATCAACGATGACAAATAGCTAGATAGCTAATTTCTAAAATGTTACATATCTTATGGACTTGTGTATGTCTTCCACTAATAGAGCACATCCACACAAACTAAGGAGTACATCCATGAGAAAATCTACGGAAGAAATAGTGAGGTCCCGACCTCACGGGTGCCTAAGATATGGACTATACATGATGTTCGAAAGATTTAAATGCATTTTGGCTTGTATGAAGGAAATAATGTTAGACGGACACTAGAGAGGTTTGACAGCTTTGTTTCCTCAAATTGTTGACAATGGTGCTGTTTTGCAACTGGATGACAAAACTAGCTGTCTCACAACGCAATGATTGAAACCTTTCTATCAAGTGTGAGTCCTTACTCGATCCTTAGCCGGGAAAAGTTATCTATCAGATTTCCCTATATGTCCACATAAAATAATTAGCACGGTCCTCATATATCTAGCTAATCTTGTTTTCATTTGAGATGGATATTTTTTTCTCATTTCTGGTTGGTTGAACCCCCACTTAGTTAGAACGGAATTGCACATTATATGCAGCGTTGGTGGGATTTTTCGCATGTACGATTATCAAGATTAACTCAAAAATTAGTTTTTGTTTTTCATGAATCACGTTTGATTTCAATTTGGTGTTTTAGTCGCCTTCTAAAACCAAAATCTTTCCCAATGATAAATCGGGGCGTACTTGAGGACGTTTTGTACGGAACGAAAGTTGAAATGTTAAAAAAATGTGAAATGCGTGGTCTTTTGAGAAGAAGGAAAAAAGAGAGGATAAAGACAATTATATTGTTGAAACTTATGTCGGCCAAATTGAATATTTGACTCTAGCATATATATACACTGGCATTGAAAAATCGTATTTGTCACATACAGTTTAGTTTTGCCAGCTGGTTCAAGGATTATATATTACACACACAATGAAAATTATGATTACAATCAGTCTTCACAATCATTCATCATTTAATAATAAAAAACTTGAACTTGCATGTGCAGGATAATTTATAAAGCCGCCTCCATAAGTCCGTATACAATGCTGTTGAAGGGAAAATTAACAAGTTGGAAGTACGAAGTTATCGATGAATTATAATAAAAAATGCTACTAAAGCAGTAGCCTTTTTTATTAACCAAACCCTTACAAATGCTTGGGATACAAATTATACCTCATGCAATGAAACCAATTCACAACTTGCGACACTTATTCCAAAAAACACAATACAAACAAACACATACATAAACCAAATTTCCAAATCAACGCACTACGTACTAAACATCCATGCATATCTTACGTACAAATAAACCCATGCAAACTTGTAGTTGCACTCACTTGCACACGTACCCCTCTGGAACATCTTTCCCACAGTAGTTTGCAAGCAATGTGAGAGAAATCGGCACATTCAAGGTCAAGCCCAGCACTGGCACGGTCGCCTTCACGACCGTGCAAAGGCAAGCCGCCAACTCGAGATCGGCCACATTCTGGACAAGAGAGCAACATGACTCCTTAGGTGGAGTCCCGAGGACAGTGGTGAGGAGCCCGTTAAGGACGTTAGCGCAAGCGCCGATCTTGACGGTGTCGACCGGGCAGTTGTCGGTGGCCGGGGGTTGGTATGGTTTGGGTGATGGGGTTGGGTAGGTGGGCGGGTGGTAGGGTTTGGGGGATGGGGTTGGTTTGGTTGGGTAGGTTGGGGGTTTGTAGGGTTTGGGGGAAGGAGTTGGTTTGGTTGGGTAGGTTGGGGGGTGGTATGGCTTGGGTGAGGGGGCTGGTTTCCGGTGTTTCGGGGCGGTCGGTCCGCAGTCCTTGGTGACGGTGGCGAAGGAGACGGTGAAGGAGAGGAGGGTGATGGTGAGGATGATGAAGAGGTTGGAAGAGGCCATTGTTGTTTGGAATTTCATATGGTTGGTGGTAGTGAGTGAGTGTGGGTGGGTGGAGGTATTTATAGGGTTGGAATGAGTGTAATCAACTCTGGGATTATTTACATCAATGTATTCTAATTAATTATGTTACTATGACAAATTATGTAATATTGGTTTCGCTCAAGTTCTTTGCAGACTACCTTTAGTTTTTCGAAACGTCGTTGATGGTCCTGCAATTGGATTGGCCTCTCAGAAGTTTAATTTATAGGGATCGATACATAAGTGTTCTTAAGCTTCTTAGTTGGTTAGTTTAATTTGATGTAAGGGATGTAAGAAGTTTCTTGGGCACCTAGCTCGTTCTTTTGCATCTTTCTCATGAGCACAAGCTCGGTTATTTCAATCTTTACACACTAACATGAGAAGTAAATATGTCTAGCTAATTTAATTAGTCAACGTTCGAAGAAGGTAAAAGAAGTTCGAAATTGAAATTAAACAACAACAATCAACTGGATCTAGCTCACTTGGTATATCCATAATCTTGGATTAATTAATTAGACCACATGTTGAATCTGAAAGTCTAAGATACATATTGGAAAAATACAAAATGCATGTTTTCAAAAGAGAAATTAGTCAGCCAACAAATTGGAAGATATCTTTGATGTTATAACTAAAAGATGGAATTTTGATATATTTGAAGGGTGCTGAATGTAAAATTACACTATACTTAGCCATGTATGGACTTATTAATTAGTTAGTAGAGTTGGTGGAGCTAGGGTTTTCTAATTTTGATTAGAGGAGGGATTGTGAGGAGTAAAGGTGATTGGAGCAGAGATACAGGCCATGTGGTAATGCGTAAAGTGAGAAGGCCGTATTAGCTGGCCGAAACAGTTACAGGTTTGGATCTATTGGACGTCATGGATGAGAATTGAGAAGGCATGTGCTTGCTTGTAGCTGTGTTTTTGCCTGTGTTTGTGCATGTTGTCGAGCACTGGGTCCACAATGTCAATCTTCACAAATCACAACCATCTATTATTGACATATACTTGACTGAGTCGTCTTATACATATCATACAAATTTCACTATACTGTATAGTTGTGTAGTATTGAAACAGGGAATGCATCAAACAAGAGCATAGATGAATATGTAGATGCCTTAGGATTGGAGTTGTGACTTTTGATCTTGTAGTCAAATTACTTTTGCAATGCCAAGGTTACGTACTCTTTCAACGGTGGTTGCTTTTGGCAAATCTCTCGACTGTAACTCATATAACAGGAGGAATCTTTGCCAAAAAGAGCTCATGTTCTTAATTAATTTGAATGTGGTCAGAGATCACGTTAATAGAACTTTTGATTTTACCTTCCGGTTTACACATGAAAAATAGAACTTTTGGCTTTTACCTTCCCGTTTACCTCAACGCAATCTCGTTCGTTCATTGATGTCCTTTCGTTGCAGATAGATCATCTCTGCCGTCCATCAATCACCCCCAACGTACACGTACACCTCCCAAGGCTCCAACCCTCCAACTTAATTTCTCTGGATAGATATATTTGTCATCTCCAACTAGATTCCGAAACCCTAGCCGTTGTCGCCGGACTCCGGCTCGACCACGACCTAGAAGTAGATCAAACTCCGCAACCAGCGCATGAAGAACCTCGATGGCACGTACCCTTCGGCTTCACCAGCTTCCTCACCTCCGACGTCCTCGACTACGACAAATAGCCCTAGACTATCGGATTGTGGTCGTTCCCGGCCTTTTCCACTTCTGTTGTAGCGCTTTTGGTTTCACTTACCATTTCATGGCGAAGAGGTATGGAATGTGGATGAGTGAGGAAAGTATAACTAGATTGTTGCTCGTAATATGAGTTTGTTTAATTGACCAAGTGATGGTGTGTGGGTTTGTATCACATGTCTTTGGTTAACAGACAATGCTTTTTTTGGTTTTAACATCTGCAATTTCGGATTTGCTTTAGCTTGGTTTAGGTATGTCTCTTCGGATCCACGTAAATTCGTCCCATGTTAGAGTATGTGTGATAAAGTTGATCATGTTTCGATCCAATAAGAGTAAGCATGTTCTGTTACTCTAACAAATCATCATATTATAATTGGTGAAAACAATTTGTAAGATGTACTACACTACTTTTTTCAAAAGCTTATGTAGCTAGAGTGGTTTAATATTAAGAATTTGTTTGGAGTAACTGAGTAAGCTCTATAAGAGGGCTTTAGTGGCAGGTGTTTTTTTTTAGTTTGAAATAAAATCGTTGGATTTGATTCTAAACTTACGTTCAAATATGTAAATTTATTTTGTTTAAGAAAGTTGTTAGTTAGAGAAACCCGTCTACTTCTTTTTTTGTATCAAAATAGATTTATTGGTTCTACACTTCTATAAGATATGGCTTGGTTTGCTTACTGGGAGGACAATTCCATTATATTATCCCCTCCCATTATTTCAAATCACCACTCTTCCAAACCACCTTCCAAATTATGGCCTCCACCTCTTCATTTTTGTTATTTTACCTCTTTAATCCGCTTATTGCAATGTTTTTATCTTCTCTTATATAATCAATCCTCCAATGTTTTTTTCTTTGGAGATTACGGTTTGGTGGTTAAAAGATATAGAGTTTGCAGGAGGAACAAACGAGGGTTATTATGTTTAGCTTTGTTGGGGGTAAACATTATTATTTCAAGCAAAGAAGCATTTATCCGTGGTGTACATTTGGAGCCGAGGAACTAACTGAAATAACTCATAATATATATAAGGGACCAAAATGTTACTTCTAATAGTTATTATGACAACCCACTCGTCAATCGAAAAAGGAAGAAAAAAAAACCTCCCGAATAATTTGATAAACAACAAGATATCTCTACTCATTCAGAAAAATAGTGTAACATCCCGAAACAACAGAAATTTTGAAATTTTAACAATAAAAGATCACAAGAGAACGATCATCAAAGCGAGAATGTTATCCATATAAATAACCAGTTGGTACACCATAATATAACAGAATTTGTCAAAATACATGATTACATCAATACAGTGAAAGATAAATACAGGTAATCATGACGACCTCGAATAGCCCGAAAAGGTCGGTCCCAAAATGTGTGAGCCCGCTGTTACCATCCAAGAGAACCCACTGCGATTCTGAAACATAAATGAAACAACAATGTCTGAGTTTCCATAAGGAAATCCTGAATGTCAATCTCACCTATATGAATGCAACAATACAATAAAATGAACATATCATACTAGTAGCACATCATGTCATCATCAGTAAGTAAAATAGTTCCCCTCCAAAGGTAAATTTGGACATCAATTCCACAATCATCATCGGATCTCTCTCGGAGACCTACCGTAGTCACATACGGTCTTACAGAGAATATGCAACGCACCCCACACGCGGCTACACTAGTCATGGGGTTCGGTGAGGGGCGTCTGCACTTCCACGTCATAAGAATCAGATCTGAATCATCGTGGTCAACACCACACCGACGGAGCTATCGCTCAGGTCGGTCAATCAATCACTCAGTAAGTGCCCAGCTAAGGTATCATGCTCGAAAAACATCGGCCATATCATCGTCGGAACAACGTCGGCGGCATACTCGCCGGAACAACATCGGTCGAGCCAATCATTACATCTGATACAACATCGGATGGTTCCGGATCGAAGTCCGCCAGGTTATTATGCTCTGTGAGTCATACATCATCATATATTGGGATCCGTGATCTCTCAGGTCTACTACTCTACTGAGAGTCAAAATAGCATTTCATTATGTCACAGTCTATCAACAGAGGTGGCTCATCCCAATTTCTCACACTCTTCCACACGGCGGTCCCTGGAGACACGATCAACGCACCTACAGTCACCTCCTGGCTCACGTACTAGGCGAGGACACATGTTTCCGGGAACAGAGTTGACACTTCACTATGACTGGGAATTCAGTTCTGAGCACAAACGATCGACCGAAATAGGTAACCCGGTCGACCGTTCCCAAAAGGACCGGTCGAACAAAAGCCTTCAACTGTCGAACTATCTGCTCATAACTTAAACCCAACGGTCGAACAATCATCTAAAACCGGTCGACCAATACGTGGTCAAATCCGGACTCAGGTCGTAATCATACAAGTCAAACGGTCGACCAACTCAGGGGTCCCGGTCGACCGAAAACTACCAGGGGAATCCTAGAAGTTTCTAGTCATCAATCGGTTGAACATCCATAAGTCCACTTAAGTACCAGTCGGAAAAAGTCATGAGCGGTTGACCGTTTAGATGGTTCACGCTCTGTCCAGAAAGCAACGGTCGACGATTGAGGGGTCCCGGTCGACCAAAAAGCATCAGAAGCTCTTCTGATCCACCAGCAGAAGCACGACCCGACGACCGCCTCAAGACATCGTTCGACCAGTGTTGATTAAGATAAAAGAAAAACACTATATTTGGTCGGCCGCGAAAAGACATTGGTCTACCGTTTACCAACAACTACTTGGATCTACCAAACACAACTTGCTATCTTCGTCGTCGGCGAGGTCTCCGACCTTCGGAGACGAACCTAAACCTCACACCACCGTGGGTGAGCAATCTTCGAATGCAAGAACTTGGCAGACCTCTTAGGATGATGAAACTCGCCAGAGCCTCCCTCCTCGTCAGACTCCACGCGCCTCACGGCTTGACGCTATGACTCTGTAAACCTCTTCGCACGCCTCCTCCGCTTCGCCAGAAAAGGAGAGATGAGAGCGAGTGAGATGAGTGAGGGAGAAGGAAAAAATGAAGAAGAAAAAAGAAGAAGAAAACATTAATTTCCTTTCAACTTCACCACTACAGACACAGCAACCCCCACTATCACCTTACTCCCTGCTGCCACTGTTCACCAACTCTCATTCCTCATGCAAAACCCCACATTAAACTCTATTAGCACCCTAATTAGGATTAGGGACCTAACAAATAGTCATATGGTTGTAAGGTTTTTGTTATGTTACGCTTAAAACATATTTTATAGGCGACATACTCACTTTTTAGACCATCAAAATAGTGTCACCGGATCACATCCATACTGAAAATACATCAATATTCATGAAATAGTATCAACGCAATTAGTAGGTTTCCCTTGCTGGTATTGGATTAGCATAGACAAAAAAAGAATCCCAACGTCGTGTGTTTTATGTTGGGATTCAATTAAAAGAATATTTAACGCCTTAAAAAAATTGTTGCCGAAAATATGTCATTGAAAAATACATTTTAAGTTATGATTTTCATTTCAGATGACTCATTTGCATTTCATTGACTAATCCAAAGTTTCTTTTGTGGTCCTAATTTTTTCCCCTTATATAAAACACATGTAAGCACATCACCTTTTCCTCTTCCGATCACATTTTTGTACTTCTGAAGTCAACCATATTCTGGGTTATTGATGGAAATTTTCTATCCCCTGAAAAATGAGGAAATTGAGGTGATATAATTCCCCATAATCCCATAATCTACGAAGCTGCATTTTGCCCACCACAACATAAAGAAAAATTCATTTAAAGGACGGGCCCACCAAAAAGTTCCCATTCTTTTGTTAATTTCCAGCCTTTTGATGGTTATGAACTTATAATGGATCCTAAGTAATCTAATAACAACTATTGTTTTAACCTGTGTCTTGTAAGTTAGACCTTGGGGATGTCGGCATGAATGCTGACAAATAATGCTTGTTCCTGGGTTTTTATTGTCAATGGGGAATCTTTTTATAAGCAACTTGGCATTGGAACGTCTATTGATAAAGCTTAGCTCGATTATACAACAAATAATTTCGCAACATTGCTGCTGTATTATAGTAGATGGAGTCTTCACTGAGTGAACTGTTGCGAAACTTGGAGTTGCATCCTACTTTCCAAAGCTATCAAAGTGCCACTGCAAGCGTTGCAAACTTGGTTCGTCTAGGTTATTTGTCTGACCCCAAGTTCATTTGCTCCACAACACAGATGGTAGTTTGGTTTAGTTCAAACATATGGTCAAACTAAATATTAATCCTAATAAAAGTTATAAACCATTTCATATGTCAACAACAACAACAAAAAACACTTAAGTTTTATAAAAACTATCCTTCAACGGCATGAGTTGGTCTGGATTAGAGGTGACAATGGATATCCGGAACCGATGGTATCGAACCGGGACAAAACGGATATGGATATACACTTTCAGAACCGACCCGGTTCCGATATGGTTCTAGTCAATGAAATCGGAACCATATCCGACATGAACAATATTTTCAAAAATATTGTCACCTACTAGGATTTGAACTTGAGTGCATGGGCGATAGTCACATGAAGTTCACCACTACACCAACTCATGGGAGTTGGTAATTAATGCTATCCTAAATACATATTGTTTTGGAAAAAACGAATTTTGTGTGGAAAAACGAATTTCTCACTCCAAATCCAAACTATAAAACCTCACCACAAGCCATTGGTTTCAACAAGTCTTTTGGGATGAGTTTTTTTGACCAAATCCACAAAGAACACATTGAAAAATATAAATTTTGTACTGAATCTGGTTCCAACGGATACGGTTCTGGATACCCGTTAACCAACCAAATCCGGTTATGGGTACCCATGTTGGGAACCAATATGGACCCGGATCCGGTTCTAGGTCCCAATTTGTAATTCGGTTCCGGTTCCGGTTCCGATTCTACTAGTACCCAAACCGGAACCGATCCGTTGTCATCCCTAGTCTGGATTATAGTTTTTGATTTAAGTATCGATGTACGCATGTCCTGGACGGGTTGGTCTAATGATTTTACTCTACAAATACAATGTACGCATGCATGTCCACGAAATGGGCCACGATCTGTTTGATCCTCAGGCCCAGTCCATTCCTTGGGTATGTACGTGTATATTGGTGTCCAACCCACTTCAATGATTTTCTTTTTCCATCTTTTTATTCTTTTTATTCCTTGGGTATGTACGTATATATAGTAGTATGAGGTGAGATATGATGCTAACCTTATCGTAATTAAACCTCAGGAGTCAGGATCTTATAAAAGAAAAGTTAATTAAAGCTCCGGACACCAAATACTTCAAATTGGACTCAATTCCGCAAGATCACATATCTACTTGTAACAAATACTTGCATCCACATACTTAGGGCTGTGCAGACTTCGGTCCGGGTTCGGCCCGGACCCAATCTGATCGATTCGGGTTTCGATCCGGATTCCGGGACAAATTCGGTTTTCGGTCCGGTCCAAATCCACTCCAAAATCTAATTTTCCCCTTAAAATTTCGGTCCGATCTGAGATCCGGACCCCGAAGAACATCCGAATTTGGTTCAGTCCGGTCTGAGTCTGGACCGATACTCACCTCTACGCACACTATTCTCACCTCAAGGAAGGAGAGACAACTCAGACAAGTCTCAAATACCACGTTCGGGATAGGATTAGTGTCTGCGTATTCTTATCTAGATCAAGATTCCATAATGCAGAATATTCCCCTTCACAATAATGTCTTGGACTAGTGTCAAATAATCATTGTTAATTTGTTGTTAGGCCATCCTTAACGGATGGCTTTTTGGGGTCGGGTCGAGTCTTGACCCGACCCCATGCCCCTATATGGGGGGCGGTCCAGGTCGGGTCGCGAACTGGGTTCCGACCCGGGTTGGCTTAATTTTTTTAAAATAAAGATTAAAAATTAATTTTTTTATTTGTTAAATAATATTTAATTGATATGTATATGTTTTTATATAATTAGAATTAATTTCTGAAAATTAAAATAAACGAAAATAATTAATAAAAATTAGTAAAATAAATGTAAATAATTACTCAAAATTAGTAAAAATAAATGTAAGTAATTAAACAAAATTAGTAAGATAATTGTAAATTTATATAATTAAAGAAAATTACTTAGTAAAAATAGAACACATGAATTTACCCAGATTCACCCAAAAACGCATTAGTAACCCAAAAAAATTGGTAGAGAATTTCTAATAAATCTCAAATATAAAAAATCTTCACGGGGCGCTGCCCCCTTGCCACATCCGCCACCTCACCGACGAAGTGAAACGCCGCTCGCTGGAGTGATCATTATAAAATCTTCAGCGAGACCCCCGACCGACCCGTTGGAGTGATCATTATTAAATCTAATTTTTCGAAATTGTTTGACAATTAACGTAATTTTATTAGATTAAATATATTAACATTATTAACTATTATCAATATTAAAAAATATAAGTATTTTTTATTGATATGTATATTATTTTATATAATTAGAAATAATTCCTGAGAATTAAAATAAATGAAAAATAAT
This sequence comes from Triglochin maritima, assembly GCA_963682175.1. NCBI lineage: Eukaryota > Viridiplantae > Streptophyta > Magnoliopsida > Alismatales > Juncaginaceae > Triglochin > Triglochin maritima. The sequence goes on from OY821775.1 coordinate 8,006,957, forward strand.
AAGATAAAATCGTTGCAAAAATAATTTATTTAATAGTTTGTGTATTGTTTTGGTGGAATAAAAAATGAGATAAAAAGAAATAAATTGGAGGAGAGTGTGTGTTGAAAGTGAGGTTGAGATTAAGAGATAAAAAATGAGTTGGGTTGGAATGTGAGTTGTATAGTGTTTTTTGCTGACGTAGTAGAGAGAGAAACTAGGTTGGGAGGGGATTTTTGGGTTGTGGTTAACGGTGGTCTTATGATACTTAGGGGTGTAAACGGGGCGGGTAATACCCGTGTACCCGGTCACCCGCCCCGGGCGGGTACGGGTATGGGTACAAAAATCCATACCCGTTTAAAAATTCAAACCCGTATACCCGTACCCGTTTACCCGCTTAATAAACGGGTCGGGTACGGGTATACGCATTACCCATACCCGTTTACCCGTATACCCGTTAAGATATATTATATTATATATATAATATTTTTTAATATTTTATATTTTATATGTTATATATTATATATTTTTTATATATAATATATATTTTATATAATATATATTATATTTTATATATTATATATTATACCCGCTATACCCGTTTACCCGTCCCGTACCAGCTAACTTAACGGGTACGGGTCGGGTACGGTTATATATGTTTTTTGCCGGGTATATACCCGTACCCGTACCCGCTAATTTAGCCGGGTACGGGTATATATGTTTTTTGCCGGGTATATACCCGTACCCGTACCCGCTAATTTAACCGGGTACGGGTAGGGGCATACCCGACCCGTACCCGACCCGTTTACGCTCTTAATGATACTGATATGATTCTCCTTGTTTTGCTCTGGCTAATTCTGTACCAACCTTTTTTTAGCTATTCGAACGTGAGCACCAAACTTACGAGTATTTACGTTCGTTCTGTTAAAGAAGTAGAAATATTATTTTTTAAAAACATGCTCACCAAGCTACGTGCATGTGGGATAATATAGGACAATTATTGACATGATTCAAGTTGCATTTATTTTGATTTGTCCTCCCCCAAGAACAAAATACAATAATTCAAAACTAAAGCTTGAAGTAATCAAGAAACTTATTCTTTAAGTGTTCAACAACGAAATCAATAGCAACAAACAAATAAGGAAGAACATAGAAACAAAGGTTAGAAACAACAAACCGTTGTCCTAACTCAACTCCCTAGCCCCCAACAAAGCACACATTATTATCACCAAATCGCACCAATGCAAAACAACAAACTACTACTTAAGGACACAGCAAATTAACCATGCAAATTAACTTAAGCATGGCATGCAGTGGAGCTAAAGCTCATGGACACTGGAAGCCAGTGGGCACATTCTTGCCACAGTAGTTGAGAAGAAGGCTAAGGGAGATGGGCACATTGAGGTGGATACCCAAAATATCGGCCTTGATGGCGGTGCAAAGGCAAACGGCTGCCTCGAGATCAACAAGGCCTTCGATCAACGAGCAACATGGCATCTTGGGTGGCTTTCCCAGCTTAGCATTGAGAAGCCCACCTAGAACATCGGCGCAAACGCCTAGCTTGAGAGTGTCCACGGGGCACTTGCCACCTGAACTCGAGCCGTAGCTGGGTGGTGGTGGGCATGGCTTGGGCTTGGGCTTGGGCTTGGGTTTCGGCTTGGGGATGCATGAATGACACGCGCTCGTAAGGGAAAAGAAGAGAAGGTTGATGGTAAGAAGAAGAGCAATGGAGGAGATGGTCTTGGAAGACATGGTTGCTTATAATTTAGTGGGAGTGGTGTGGAAGAGAGGAAGTGGAAGTGGGTATTTATAGGAGTGGAAAGTGAGAGTAATAGATCAAGTTGTTTTGGATATCATAAAACAAATAAAAGCATGTTATGGGGTGGAAGCATGGATCGATCGATGCATGTGATGGGGAGGAAGAAGACATGAAGATTTCAGCTGGCAAAGAGAAGAAGTGAAGCAAGAGGTGGTTTGGAGGTTTATGCGTCGATTGAGGGCTTCTTTATATATATATATAATATGAATTTGATTGAAACCTATTGCTTTGGTGTAGATTCCAATATATGGAACTTCGGTGTGAGTGTAGCTGGGCTTGGGCAATTCTGTGAGTGGAAGTAAGCGCATTGTTTTCTACTCACGGGGTGTTTACATGATCATATATATATAGTTACAGAAGTGCATGGAGTAATGAATGGATTTTTGTAAATTAACCATAATAATCTCATGATTAAACTAATACAATTGAAGTTTTAAATTAATCATTTAGTTTGGATCTGATAGCCTAATATGACGACTGTAGAATTAACTAGTCCTTTCCTATTTCCAAAGGTGTGACCGACATGGGGTTAATGCAATACCCTAAAGTCCAACATTGTCCAACAATGAGTTATTTGTGGGAAAGACGTACGTGACTCTACTGCCGCAAGGGTTGCAAGCTTAACTTGTTTTTATATCTTAGGAGGATATTTTGTACCTTAATTAGATTCATATGGATAATGAGTAGAAAGCTACTAATTTGTAGGTCAGACGGACTAACCTGTGAATTGTATATATGCCTAAGGATTTGAAATCACGGTTCAATCGGTCAATCCCTAGGGGATCACCGATTCATCAAGTTATAGTGATGTTTATTGTGGTCTTGCTCATTTAAGTAGTAATGGTAAGATTTTATAGAGGTGGAATTAATCTCTAATGTAACAATACTAAGAATAATGCAGCAATAAACCACCGTGAAACGAGCATCCACAAGCACAATCAAATCCACAACACTATTAGGAAAACAAACCACGATAAAAAGATTTTGCGGAAATTATTCTTCGTCGTAAAAAAGGTAAAAGGAGAAAACAAAAATCTACAAAACTCACAACCTAGATGAAGGATGAGGTCTCAGGGCGAGACAAATTAAACTCCAAAAAGAACACACAAAAAACTCTAATCTTCTCTTGAAACTCTACACCAATTCAAAAAGAGGTCCTTCAAGGTCAATTTTCGTAGTTAGACCTAAAGGTTAAGTAGGGTTATCAACTTATCATATGGAGCCAAATTATGACGAGACATTAGGAGTAAAAGTTTCTAAAATAGCTTCATTGGAAATATAAGATGGCACGGGGGGCAGATGTTGCCTCAAGGGATCGATAGGACGTCCCCCCAATATAACTAAAATTTGTAGCGTCTAATATTCGACGTTTGTCTCAACTCAAGATAAGGGAAGCTTTTGGCGAAAAAGTCGCTAGTGAACGGCCAGAAGAAACGTATGTTGGATTTTTAATCCAATAATGTTCGATTCTTAATTTAACATTAATGGGTTTATATGTAAAATAATTATGTGATGTACCATGTTTTAATCAAATAAGACTAAACGCAGGGTGTGGATCTTAAATGTGCAGAGACAAAGAGACAAATTTCAATTTGTCTCGCGTTGGAGTAAAATTTACCCAAGATAATTCCTAGTTGGGTTATTTATATAAATGAGTCTTGGTTCTTAAATCACACGACCCTAACTTTCATTCCTTTTAGCATCACATCACTAACAGAGAGATCCTGAGATATTTTAAAGGATGTCCAGAGTGTTGTTTTGATTTGGAAGACCGAGGTCTCTCTTCTTAACACCAATCCATTGAAATGGATTTACATATGCTTCCATTTATTTTGATTTCGATCCTTAATAGTTTAACAATAGGATCCCGTTAATATATGTGATTTGGTGATACAAATCCTCAAACAATAGTCTCAAATCCCCTTAGATAAGATATTCAACACACACCACACAAGCAAGAACAAGGCCAAAGAGAGATGAGATGTCTTGAAATTTGTTTGTATGGTCTCAAATACTTGGGCTAGCCATTTTTCTTAGAATATAAGCCACAATACCTTATGTTTTACGCTCATTGTGTTTTTTAAAGTACCTTATGTACATGCAGATATGTCACTTCTTGAAACCCGATAAGAACCAACAGATCATTGCTAGAGACAAGAGAGGATTTGTAGCCGGAAACCTTAACGTTTGCTTATGTACCTCTATTTTGTTATATTTACTTATAATAATAATGGTGTCGACATATAATAGGATTTGAAACCCGATAAGAACCAATACAGCAACCCAACCGAATAACCCAAAATAAACCCGATTACATAACACTCCCTTGTTGAAGACTCACTTTAATGTGGCATAAATAGGGTGGGTTTTACCCGCCACCCACCCCACCCTGCTAACTGTGGGAATGATTTTCTGAATTGCTAAACATCGCCCCAAAATTACTTAAATCGCCCCTTGAAATTATCATTTTGCCATTCTCTCATTTCTACTGCTATAACGCGACATTTTACCCTCCTATCACACATCTCTCTTCATATTCCTCTTATAATCATAAAAAATAATGTTTTGGAGGTCAGTAATGAACTAACGGACGCCCCAGTGTACTCGAATCTGGTAAAACATCTAACATCTTTTTAATAAAAAAATAATAAAAAATAATAAAAAATTACGGGCGTCTGACGGAGCCGCCCCCACGTAGGAGGGGGCGTCTGGCTAAGACGCCTTCCCCATGGGGGCGGCGTTTTACCCAGACGCCTTACCCATCGGGGAGGCGTTTTACCCAGACGCTCCGCCCATGGGACAGGCGTCTGTGTAAGACGCCTACTCCATGGGGGAGGCGTCTTAGCCAGACGCCCCCTCCTACGTGGGGGCGGCTCCGTCAGACGCCCGTAATTTTTTATTATTTTTTTAAAAAGATAATTGATTATAAATTTAGATAATTGTTAAATTAATTAATAAGTTAATAATTACTATATTCGGATGACCGATACCTCTTCGGTACACCGAAAATTCAAAAATTTCCAGATCCAACAATTTCAAAATCCAAAAAATTTCCAGGGGGCGCTGCCCCCTTGCCACCCCCGCCACCTCACCGGCGAGGTGGAATGCCGCTCGCTCACCGGGGAGCGAGACCCCCGAACGACCTGTCGAGGTGGTATTTGTAAGTCATGATGTTTTACCACCGGGGGATTTGGAACTTAAAAAATGTTGGATCTGGAATTTTTTTGAATCTTTATCACTTGCAAAAAAACTCATTGTAATCCGACCGGTTACCACCGAAAACTTGCAAAGAAACGTCAAATAATTTGAGATAACACACCGTATAATTTTAATTTGAAAAAAAAATTAAAAAAAATGGGACGTCTGGCTAAGACGCCTGTACCATCGTGGAGGCGTCTGGCTAAGACGCCTCCACCATGGTCGAGGCGTCTTAACCAGACGCCTAGACAATGGTATAAGCGTCTGGCTAAGACGCCTGCACCATCGTGGAGGCGTCTGGCTAAGACGCCTCAACGATGGTGGAGGCGTCTTAGCCAGACGCCTCCACGATGGTACAGGCGTCTTAGCCAGACGCTCGTGTCGGAAAAAAAAATCCGCCTCCGTTACTTCGCCTGGTATAGGTGTTTCGCCAGACATTTTCGTGGTGTTGGTACTAGGAATGTTAGTAAAACTGAGTCAATAACCTTGTTTAAAGACACGGGACGATATGGGTATTAAATATATTGTTAAGGGCAATTTGGTAATTTCACGGGGCGATTTAAGTAGTTTTGGGGCGACGTTTAGTAGTTCCCATGATTTTTTCCAACGCATCACCCATTTACCCGCACTCTTAGACAGAACGGGTATGGATAACTGTCCAACCCGTCATGTTTACCCATTAACTCGTTTACTTAATTGTACTTTTATATTTCATTCACCAATTATTTTTTTATGTATGTATTGATTTGAATAAATATTTTCTTAGATTTGACATCCATATGATAGTTTAGTAGAAGAATCTCAAAAAAATTACTAGGAAAAGAAAAATTACATCTCGTGTACCTGGTCATTTTGTTAAGTTTGATGACAACGAACATTATTTGATAGTAATCAGGGTGGGTACGAGTGGGAAATTTTAGGTCCAGGTAAAACCCGACCCTCTACCCGCCCCCACAAATAGGGGGCTATGGGGCAACAGGAAACTCGCCCCATTTACACCCATAAGTGCAACTGGTCGTGTTGATTTATGCATAGCGACAGGTCTGTCCCGCATAGGGACGAGTATGTCCTGCTCGGGACGTAAGTGTCCCGCTCAGGATGAGTATGTCCCGCTCACTTGCTGCTGTGTTGGGGCAATCTTGCACACTCTCTGCTCACTTGTTGCTCAAACTCTGCTCACAGAGAAGACAGACCAACCACTCTTCACTACACTCTTGCATGAATTATGATTATCAAACAAATAGACAGATATGACCAATTTAACTCCAATGAATGAATTAATGAATGCCCCCAGAACTTAGACATGTTTATTTCAAGCTAGCACTTCTGAGGGTTTACCAAGCATAAGACAACACAAATTAACTAGCTCAAATTAATCGGAAGCAAAATACTCTGTGCATAATTACATAAGTGTGAAATCACAACCAAAGCAACTTAAAGTTCCACAATTTCAGACAACACATCAACTAAGATCAACACCATTAACATAACAAACTTCTTCACCCTAGACAACACCACAAGCTTAAATAAAATAACATTTCTTGCCCAAAATATACACTTAATCACAAAACAACGTCTTCACCCTCATCACCTAGATCAACCACTTAACAATGACCTCAATCATCACAAATGCACAGATGTTAATGACCATGCCCACTTTGTTCATGAAAACCTTGCATTCGGCCACAAATTTCTTCAGGTCACGAACGACGGTCCTCACCTCTAACAGAACAAATGGTTCTCTCCCATAATATTCATCAAATCCTCAACCTTCTTGTCCATCTCTTGATACTTCTCCGAGATTATGTTGTGGAATCTCTCCACATACATCCTAACATCAACCATTACGGCCTCATTCCCATCTATCCACTAGAAATAAGAACATTGTTGGCATTTGGGCTCCTGCACATGTCATCAAACACATAATGGGCAACACACAAAATATGCAAGGGACACAAAATTAAGCATAACAAAACTTCCAATAGTTGGGGCAATGATAAAAGTGATGATCGTATGACCACTCCTTCAAGGTGTAGACTTTTTCGGGTAGCCTGCATACGCATATTAGTATGGTCGGTACAAACATGTCAGATCGGTAGGGGGTATCTGACGTGGTTGTGGGACTGGCTGAGGAGAAGTTTGTGGCATTGGTGTCGCTGGGGTGGTAGATACTTATGGTGTTTGTTTTCGATGTGTTGGAGGTTAACTTCGATATGAGATCAACCAACTTAATTCGGATGTGGTTGTTGTTCGAAGTTGAACCACCACCGGCCATGTCAACGACGAGTGCGAAGGGAGATGAGATATCTACTTGGGAGGAAAGGAAAAAGGCGGGGAGGATGAGTGAAGGGCTTCCGTCTAGGAGAAAAAACACATCTCAAAATGGCGAGGAGAATTAGTAAAGGGCAAGAAAGGTTAATGGACGACGTTAACGAAGTCTTAAAAATGATTGGGTCACAATTGACCACGTGTACTCACATTACTCGTATTTACTTGTCTGCACCTTCGATTTCAAGTTTTTTTACTTGAATGGACCTATGTTGTTTGTATAGTCCACTCCGTTACGTTTCTGTTAGAGATTTTACAAATTACACTTATAAAATAATAAATATCCTTAATGTCAATAACAAAAAAATTAAAGTAAACCAAAACAATCCTCCCTCTTCCGGCCCTCTCTCTCCACCCTCATCATTTCCTTTCTCTTCACTTCCTTTCTCTTTGTTGTCTCTCTTTTCTCCTCACTCTAGTTGTAAGAACCTAATCTAAACCCCTTAATTAACTAAACCTAAATAAACCTACTTAAGAATTAATTATGCTTTGCTTTGGTCTGATCTAGGAAGAGATAAGACTTAAGCCATTGGTGTATGATTGGTTGATATGGAGGTGTTAGTCATGGGGGTGATGAGGTGGCTTTTTATGGTTGGTAGATTTAGAGGTGATTAATTATAGTTGGTATATATAGTTAGATGAAGTTTTAATAGAAACGTTTTCTTTCAACTAAACAACCAGAGAGTGAGAGAGTTTTTCGGAGAAGAGAAGGAGGCAGTAAGAAGAAGAAGAAGGAGATAAGAAGTGAAGAAAGAGAAGAAGAAGTAGAGTGAAGTGGTGCAAGCTTGGGAGGCTTCTTCAATCGACCTAAAGGTATGCCAAATCTTCATTATAACTCACATATGCCTTGTGAGTGTTGGGGATCGACGTTGGTGTCGAATTCCCCGTCGGATTTCAACCAATTCAGAGGTTGAAGACGACGATCGGTCGACCGGTGCCTGTGGGCAGTCGACCGATCCTATTATTATATGGATTTTTACCCGCGAACGGTCGAACGATGTCGTTAGACGGTCGACCGTTATGCCAGATTTGTGCGGGAAAAAGGGGTTATGCTGTTATCGGTCGAACGAGACCACTTAGCCGGTCGACCGAATAACAATGAGAATGGGTCGGTTGGGGATTTTGACTTATCAAACGGTCGAACGTCCTTAACCTTGTTCGACCGATCCATTCGATGCTTAGTCGGTTGGGAGCTTTGACCATCAAAACGGTCGACCGCTCTTTAACTTCCGGTCGACCGACTGAGCATTTTATTTAAGTGGTAGAGTGCCTGTGTTGATTCGGTCGAACTGTATAGCAGTTCCGGTCGACCGAATATCACTTAGTCAAAATGCGGAAAGTCCTGTTATCGGTTGAACGGCCCCTTGGTTCGACCGGTCGGATATATATATTATATAAAATTGTATAGCGTAGACCATCCGAACGGTCGACCGCTAGATGACTTTTGTTCGACCGATTGGTCGGTATTTCGGTTGGCGTGGTTCGACCGGTAGACTTGTTTGTACAGTACTGTGTACTGTGTGGGGGACCGGTCGACCGGTGTGCTTTTAGCGGTCGACCGATCTGCCGCAGGTTGGTGGATTTATCCACACGCGATCCGTTGAGTATAGGTCGACTACCGGCTCCGAGGCGACGGTTGATTACCGGCTTTGAGAGCTACGGATTTCACCTTCGACGAAGGCGTATTATTGTACTACTGTTTCCTCTCTTACCGAGCGGGGTGTGAGGGATGTGTACCGTAAACCTTGGGCAGTTTGCGAAGGTTTAGCGGTAGGCCGAGGATGTTCCGACAGGGTGCGCGCTAGGCGACTCTTGGGGGAGCAGTGGCTGTCGTCTGACCCGAGTTGTGTATTCGGCGGGCTGACTCGCTCCTTGGGTGCGGCGTGTACCGGGGGTTCCTTCCTGCACTTTTTGGGGAGCAGTGGTGTCGACTGACCCTTGTGAGGCAGCGGTGGACTGACTTGACCCTAGTGGCAGGAGTGGTTCAGTGTCGCGGAGGCGGTGAGGGCATTATTGTGGGCCCGAGGCGGATGATCATGTGTATTGCATTGCATTGTCTTTAATTTTCTTTTTCGTATTTTAGGAGGTTTGGTATACGGGGTTCCTGCAGGGAACTCAGGCATGTTTGTTTGTTTGCATTTCAGGTAGCGAGCAGGGTTAGAGTTTGAGGTGGTGACTGAGGACGGTGCCCCCGGGATCAGATCATGTGTCCTCTTTTATACTTCTTTTGTTGAGGTAGTGATTACATGTACATTCGTTTTGTTGTAATCACAGTTGACTCATTTGTATAGTTTGACTTCCACGTGGGTCTGTATCTTATATATTATATATATATGTGTTGGTTTGTTTCCCGTGACGTGCCCTGTGTTGACCATTGACGGTATTTATTATTGTTTAAATTTTCCGCTGTTTTTGGGTACGTTACACTAGTCCTCTCTATTTTCTTGTCTCTCTCCTCTATCTTCTTTTTTCTCCCATCTCTTTTTTCCTTTATTTAAATTATAGTGTCTTAAATAGTTAAATTGTAATATCAAAAACTTAAATTTACACTCGCAATCCAAAACAAAATGAAATTTGACATGCAATCCGACGACCACTATGGACGGGTGTAGAAAACAATTATTTTTCTTAAACAATTTATGAGATACAACAAGATCAAATTAAGAAGGCAGTTACGTACCAAAACATCTCAGCTACTCCATGCGATCTCTATTAATGTACTGTGCTCTATGATATTATTCAAAAGTTACCCAGACAATTACATATTTGTTAAGTGAACTTGGCATCTTCTTGTCTATTCATGATGACCAGCAAGTGCAACAACTTCATCTGCACCAATGTAATGAATTCCCAATTATATACCATAAAGAATGAAGATTGGCTTCCAACTTTGATGTAACTTATTTTATTTTTTTAGATCAAAGTAAGATGTAATCAGCAAAGGCCAAGAAACTGGTATTCCATTTTCTAACCACGCGTCCAAACATATCAAATCTTAGTAGTGAGTTGAAGTTATAATCGAAAAAAGGCATCAATGTTGAAGAACCAACGACTTCAAATAAAAACACAATAGATAAGCTCTTTGCCGCCCACCCCGGTCCGCACTAACCCTCGACTCCGACAACACCTCTTCATCCTTATCCGAGTTGGACCCAATGGTCCCGGAAAACTCCCAAAAGGGTGTGGAAAGCCTTTATTCCTCCTTCCGACATCCTCCTCCTCCGGTCAATCTCGACGTGCAACACCGTCATCAACATCCACCTCCACCATCTCAGCTCCCTCTGTTGCTCCTCCGCCTTCAATCTCTCTGTCACGCACCGTAATGTTACTCTACCCCCAATGTAACTGATCCCATTTTAGAAGAGAGATGAGAGAGTGTGTGTTAGAGAATAATCTCACATCGGTTAATTTATGAACTTTCTCTTGAGTAGGGTTGTAAGCGGGGCGGGGCGGGGCGGGTTTTCGCCCCACCGCTACCCGCCCCGCCAAAGTTAAGCGGGTAGGCGGGGCGGGTTCAAAAAAAAATTCCGCTACCCGCCCCGCGTAAGGATGGACTAGGCTATGCGGGGCAGGTTGGCGGGTTTGGCGGGTTTAATCTTTTTATTAAAGCTAAATACAAAAATCAATTTATTTTCTTTAATATTATCTATTTTAATCAAAGTTAAGTACAAAAATGAAGGAAAAAATCAATCAATGTATGTTTTTAAAGCTATATATAAAAAAATTAAAGCTAAATACAAACTAAATCGTAACTAAATACAAAAAAATCAAAAACATGTAAGGCTTATGCGGGTTGCGGGTTATGCGTGGCAGGTTGGGAGAAAACCGCAACCCGCCCCGCTTATTATGCGGGTTGTGCGGGTGGCGGGTTGGCGGGTAACAATTTTTTGTCCGCAACCCGCGTTAGGCGGGGCGGGGCGGGGCGGGTTGCGGGTAAATTTCAACTCATTTACAGCCCTACTCTTGAGCTATAAGTTGTAGGATCCATCTATTTATTACCAATTGATTTTGAGTTGAATACTCACACTTTAATATGATATCAGAGTGAAAAATCGAATGGTTGACTTGACACATTCACCTTTATTGTTGTACACGCGCAGGGGCGGACCCAGGACGATATTTAGGGGTGGGCACCCTTTAAAAATATATCAACCAAATAATAATAATTAAAAAGGTTTTTACATGTTTGTTACAAGGTAATCCTACGAGGTTTCATGCTTTGAAATTTTTTCATTATAACTTCATCAATAATCGTATCGAAAATCTCTCGTTCGATGTACGTAACGAGAGCATCATTAACCCATTCGTCTCCCATCCGGTTCCGCAATCTGTTTTTCACGACATTCATGGCCGAAAACACTCTCTCAACTGTTGCAGTTGCAACTGACAAGACCAATGCCAAGGTAATCAACAAGAAAACCAACAGAAAAGTTAAATTTTTCTTCTTTTGAATCATCTTCTCTGCGAGTTCTGTTAAACTTTTCAAATCTCCAAATTCTGGATTGGATCTGACATCACGAACATAAGTCTCCAATTGACTCTCAAGAACAATGAGATCAAAATTAGAAAATTCTTAGGGATAAAATTTGGTCATTTGAAGCAATCTTGTCTTATCAAACTGAGAGAGAGTATTTGTAGGACTTAAACACGATACACACATCAATAACTCTGTGCTCCCCTCTGTGAAACGGTTGTTCAACTCCAGAAGTTGTATATCAATTACTGTGTGGAATATTTCAACACGATAATGATGCACATTAGAAAATTTCTCTACTCTTCTACAAGAACGCCCTCGAGGACGATAAAATTCAGACATTATAGGAACCATAATATCATATTTTGTGCAGAACTGGGTAGTTTGCTCTAATATAGAATCCCATCCTTCTTCTCTCATTTCTTGTAGACTTTGTTTTGCCACTGCCACTAAATCCAAGGCATTAATAATGTCTTGGTCTTTTCTTTGTAATGCCACTGAGAGATCATTAGTTAGTCCTAAGATATTTCTCATCAAATGTAAACAAAAAACAAATTAAAAGTCTTGCAAGTTGTCCAGTAGAATGATGGCTTCTCATTTTTTCCCAGAATTTGAAGTTTCTTCAATAATCTCAAGTACATCAACAATAGAACCAAACATGAGACTCAAATTTATCAAAGCACCGTAATGAGAACCCCAACACGTATCACCTGGCCTTTTGAGTGTAGTCTCTTGATGCAATCCTCTCCCACTTTCAATCTCTCCCATTTCAAGTGCTTCTGCAATTTTTCCGGATTGTCTTTCACGAAGTATATCAAGTCTTTTGCATGAAACTCCAATGACATTTGACAGACATGAAACCACATGAAAAAACAAGTCTACTTGACCATGATTTCGAGCAACAGCTACCAAGGCCAACTGTAATTGATGTGCAAAGCAGTGGATGTAATACGTTGTTTCATTGTCTTTAAGGATTAAGGTCTTCAATCCATTGAACTCTCCCATCATGTTACTTGCTCCATCATATCCCTGACCTCGTATTTTTGCAATACTCAAGCCATGCTTAGAGAGTGTTCTCTCGATTGCTTCCTTTAGAGATTTAGCATTAGTCTCACGGACATGAACAATAGCAAGGAAACGTTCAACAAGTGTGCCATTTTTATCCACAAACCATAGCACTATAGCCATTTGCTCCTTTATCGATGAATCTCGCGATTCAACGATTAAAATAGAAAAGAAAGAACTACCCAATTCAGCAATTATTGCACTAGTTGTTTCACTTCCCGCAGCACTAACGATGTCCTTCTGAATTTTAGGTGAGACCAATTTAGCATTTTCTGGGGCATTTTTCATAACATTTTTTATGTCTTCACTGATATCACTAAATGTCTTTAACAACTCTAGAAAGTTTCCTTTGTTGCATGAGTCTTCAGTTTCGTCGTGACCACGAAAAGCCAATCCCTGCCTCAGAAGATAACGAACGGCTATCACGGTGGAATTAAGATGAACCTTATAGCTTTTGCGTGTTTGATCTGTCTGCTTATCTAACATTGGTCGGATGTGTCTCTTTTCGTTAGTCAAGCTTTCACACTTGATTCTGGCATGATTATGAGCACTATCAGGCCCTCCAACATGGGAATTTAGATGTTTCCAATTTCTAAATCCTATCGAAACAAATGCTTTCTCTGTCCCAGAAGAGCTGAACAAATAACAATAAAGACAGAAAGCATCATCTTTTGTGACACTATATTCTAATCAATCATTGAATTCACTAAACCATTCGGTGTTGAACCGTCGCATTTTGGCACCAATCTTGGTTTGTGGGAACTCATACTTAGGATCAGAAGGGAGGTAAGGTCCTCTTAAGTAATATTCTCTACGAATTTCATTATGCATAGTAGGATGAAATTCAGAAATTTGTTTTCTTTCTCCTGGATCTGATACTAATTCAGCTAAATTTATTTCAACTCGACTTCGCTTTTCCGGTGGTTGTGTTTCTTTGGGGTTTTAAATCAAAAACTTATCCATTCCTGACTGAAAAACAAAAATTGAATAGAGTTGTGATCAGACTCCATACTCTAAAACAACACAATGATCAAATTTTTCAAAAGCAAACACTAAATAAGAGGAGTTATTTTATTCTTTACTCATAATTCGTAATCAAACACTAAATCAAGAAGAATATGCAATTCAAGAAAAATGATGGATATTACACATTCATAGGAACCCCCAAGGATCAAAGGCGACACTAGAGAGCAAGCTCTCGCCGTCCCACAGACCTTCAATCTATGCTGGCGAGACTAGTATCATCCCACACACCAGCAGAAGGGATTGTCAAAATTTGGGGCAAAATTGTCAACAACATAGAAGTTGGCTGGCAGGTACTTGTTTAATTCCCATCAAACACTTAGTTCAATGCTTAACTAAGATTAAAAAATAATCAACAATTAATTTGTTGTGTGTGCCAAATTGATCATTTCAAGAAGATATTATATTATACATTATTGTTTTGAGCTTTGGGTCAAACCTCAAACTTGGCATATCTGTTAGCAATTTGGACTTTGAGGAGTTTAGAGTTCGAATGTGGAGCATGGACAATTTTAATAATGTTTCAGGCTTTGAGATGCTGGCCACTACCACATGTAGATTAACTTCAAAGCTATATTTGAAATTATTTATGAGTTCGTAGATTGTTAGATAATAGGAGGTATCTTCTGAAGCTTTAGTATCTAACCTTCAGCCGGGAAGCCGTGACGGTGGAGCAGGGGATTGAGGCCGGGGAAGCCGTGAAGGTGGTCAGCCGTCAGGTGGAGCAGGGGGCCGACCGACGGACCGAGAGGGCGGGTGGACAGTGGACTGGAGACTGGAGATGGGAGTTGGAGAGGTGGAGTGGCTGCGATTTGCGGAGTTGGAGTCTTGGAGAGGTGGAGTCGTCGAGCTGGAGAGGTGGAGGCGTGGAGCCGGAGGTGGATTCAGGTGGAGATTTCAGGTGGCGTCGAAGTCGTGATCTCATGGTCGTGGAGAAATGCGGAAGGAGGGGTGGAGCCGGCGTGGAGGAGTGGATTTGGGGGAGAAATAGGGATTTGGGGGTGGAGGTGGATTTTGGGTTAGAAAAATATGATTTGTAGGGATTAAAGAGATTGGAAATGATGTTAAATATGATGTATGGTTTTTATTTTATACAAAGTATACAACACAATCCACAATAGTCCCACATCGGAAATTAGTAATTGTTTGGTGGGGTTTACAACTTTTTACCTCTCTACTCTACTGTGAGTTGATCACACACTCAAAACTTCATAAGTCATTCTGGACTTGATTGGTAGTGTGGGCACACAATTATTTTTCTTAATATCTAACAGTAATTTCAAATTTCTAGCGTGGGCACGCGTAGGCGCGTGCCCACGCCTAGGTCCGCCCCTGTACACGCGTAGAGACGGAGAATTTTTTTAATCTCGATCACATGTGCGGGGAGTGTTAGAGGATAGTCTCACATTGGTTAATTAGGAGACTTTCTCCTAGATTATAAGTTGTAGAATCATTCCACTTATTACAACTTCAATAGAGAGAGAAGAGTGAGGAGAAGAGAGATGAGAGAGTGGGAGCCGAAAGAGTGGGCTTGATTAGAGAGAGTAGTGTTTTGAGGGGGTTTTCAATTTTTTACTTTAACCTTTTTGTTATTGACATTAAAAATATTTATTATTTTATAATATGTAATTTCTAGCAGAAATCGTGACCGAGTGAATCTTACATACGATAAAGGTGTATCCAATTAAAAAACTTGAATTCAAAGTGCACAACAGTCAATACGAGAAACGCGAGTGCATGACTGCATGCGACCAATTATGACCCAATCAACGCGTACGGAACTAATTTACCCAAAATGATATTGACCAATTAATCTATCTACTTGAAACAATATTGTGTTAAACGTCCTTATTGTTCTTGGTTGGGAGCTGTTTTTTACTCGAGCATATTGCCTCTTTGCACAACAAAATGGAAGTTTGAATAACCAAATTAAGTAAAATTAATTGACTGGGTAGCTTGCCCCTCAAACAAAATTACTTACTTTTTATGGCGTTGAAATCAAAGTAATAATAAAGGAAGGTATTGAGCTTAAGTGTTTTAAGCTTAAGCAGGGCATGTTGGATAATATGACTTTTGATTAGCATACTCAAGCAAAAAAAACCTTACATTAAGCTGGGAAGTTGATCTCTACAAGCATGCATGTGAAGATAGAAAAAGACGTCAAGAATTTAGCTGGCAAAGGAAGCAAGTGGCTTTTTGGAAGCTTATGCGTGCTTTACGTACCATGTTCTTTAAAATAGTAACATAAGCATGTTATTTAAGTACAGAATTTAGGTAAGCGATTCGATGATACTAAATATCAAGATCTATTGGTGTCATTAGTGGCACTTCGTCCTTAATTGGCTGCATTAATCTTGGAGATCAATGGAAAGAAATTACTAAAGGTTTCGACCTGGTTGACACGTACAGAACTTCAAGATGTTACATAATTAAGTCAAAGCATGAAGTTCTCCGCTTAATGACTATCATATCTTGTATAATTTGGAAGATTTTGTTTGTCCTCTTCTGGTTTTTCTTCCTTAGTCTTGAATATGCTAATGCACTTCTTCAAAGTATAAGTTAGATTATATCAAGGTTTTCAGAACCAAACCTGTTGTTGAATCGATAATGCTTTGTTTTGGTTAAATGTGGTGGAACCACGGTCTAACCACAGTCGGATTATTGATGACATCAGCATGACGTCAATATTTTTGAGATCCAAAGTTAGACCAGACCGAATAAATATTAACGGTCGGATCAATTTGTCGACACAAATGATCCATGCAATATTAATAATTTAAAAGATTGTTTTCTGTGAAAGTTTACTAACGGTGAACACCTTAATTAGTATATTTGTTGTGCTAAATCGAAGGTATACTTTATTGAATTAATATTTCTATTCAGGCCATATTTGTGATTTTTATTATTATTCGTGACTACTTATTATTACTCGCATGGAATTTTGATTCCCAAGATCTAATAAAATCACCAAACTCATGTCCTTGTCAATGAGTATCATGATTCATGATTAGCCAAGTTGACCCCTCTGGTTAGATCATTGTGTCGGGCTACTTACAACTTTGCAAGTTATGTACGTGGCGATTCAATGTCACATGCATGAATCAATCCAATTCCATCTAATGCGTCCAAGCATAGATCCCCCTCCAGCCTATCTAGCTTGAACTACATCCATGCTAGAAGTACGAGGTATCACAAACCCTAATTTGAACCGATGCATCCAAATACCCTTCAGTTCACTTTCCATTTCACTGTTGTGTCTTTGGATCAATCCTCCATGCATGATATAACACGATAAGTGTATAATTATAAAATAACACATTTACTCGTATATTAACTAGTCCTGCATGTATAGCAAGTACTCGAGATGGCCAATCGGTAAAGTCCAGCACCAAATAACGAAAATCAAGGATAACGTTATAGAACTTCTATAACATTAATTCTACATTCTTGTTGAAAAAACATTCCAAACATAAAATGCTTGTCTAAAATAGGTATGAACATTTCAACACTGTAGCATAAATCCAAGTGCAAGGACAATTTGTTTTCCAAATGCAGCGAAGGCTAATTAAAAGTTCCCAACACAAGGCCCCAAGCCCGTCTAATTTGATTTAATTGTCACAGTAATTTCCTATTTGCAATTAACCGATCATCGACACTACAACAAATTACATATACAGAGATAGTAGGGAAGCCCGCCAGTGTTGTTTCTATGGCATACTAGAGCGACAACTGAAAGGTTTTAGCATTGGCTAAGGGCCGTCACAATTCTGGAACGAGTCAGTGACGGCGATAAAGGCTCCAACGCTGGTTAGAGGCGGTCAAAAGTCGTAAGTGTTGGTTTTTTTTTACCTTAATCATTACTTTATTTAGATGATTAAATTGGACGATTTCTTATGTACTTGGTGATGAAATAATTTGACTCATACTTCAAGATAGTT
This sequence comes from Triglochin maritima, assembly GCA_963682175.1. Classification (NCBI taxonomy): domain Eukaryota; kingdom Viridiplantae; phylum Streptophyta; class Magnoliopsida; order Alismatales; family Juncaginaceae; genus Triglochin; species Triglochin maritima. The sequence goes on from OY821775.1 coordinate 8,024,778, forward strand.
CATACTTATAGTCAAATGATAAGAGTTTCCAGGAAAAGTAAGAATCACACCAAAATGGTTGTTAGACCGTTCCTAGAAAATAACAAGCTACTGGAAGTTAAATGCAAAAAACTCATACCAAGCGGCCGTACTTCAACTATTGAAATAATCAGGACACATAATCTCTAATCTGGACAGTGAACGGTCATATATACCAACTCTTTTGTTGCTATGAGAGATAATTTTGATGAAAAAACTTGATTTCAATAACAAATTGTCAAGTATGTTTGATCATAATTGAGATTTCTCAGACGCCTCAAGCATTTTAGTAAGATATACGCCAGCATCTGAGTTGTTTTACCAAAATATCAAGATTAAGTATCTAGAGAAACCATTGGATATATGATTGTACCAATTATTGGCTATTAAGTAATAGCAACTCAATCAATAAGGTATTTAATAATGCGTATAAAAAAGGTATTTAATAATTTAAATGAGGCTAAGATAAAGAATACAAATGGAAAAACCCCTTTCACCTGTGGTTGCATTTTCCCTCTTTTATATTTCATATTTTGATTCCAGGACCTAGTTTCTGTCCCATGGGGTAATTAATTATGCCATCTTATCTGGTTTGGGTTAATAAATCTTGAAAATTCCTTTAAGTCATGTCTTGTTTGCTTCATTTATCACTATCTGCCGTCTTGCATATATACACTCTAATGTCCGAATTCACAAACAAATGCTAGACAAGTAACACACTTCAGAGCCAATTTGCAAATTCCAATTCCAATCTTATTCAACATTACGAAATCCATAGCAATCGACATGTACCAACCAGCTAGCCAGCCACTCACGAAATAACATGCAACAACAAACAACAAATTTGTTGTCCCATGCTCCACCCTTAAACAAACATGCAACATTTAAAACAAATAACATTCCACACGTAAATTGAAATTAAAAGCAAACCAAACCACATGCACGAGCCAAGTAATTAAGCTTATGGGCACTGGAAGCCAATGGGCACCTTCTTGCCACAGTAGTTAAGGAGAAGACTTAGTGAAATAGGCACGTTGAGGTGAATGCCCAAAACATTGGCCTTGAGAGCGGTGCAAAGGCAGGCGGCCGCCTCTAGGTCGACGAGACCTTGGATCAACGAGCAACATGGCATCTTGGGTGGCTTGCCCAAGTTAACGTTGAGAAGCCCACCTAGAACATTTGCACAAACACCGAGTTTTAGGGTGTCCATTGGACACTTCGCACCTGAGCTCGAGCCAGAGCCAGGTGGGGGTGGGCATGGTTTGGGCTTGGGCTTGGGTTTAGGTTTCGGGCATGAGCTGCATGCGTTTGTAAGAGCAAAAAAGAGAAGGTTGATGGTGAGCAAAAGTGCAAGGGTGGAAGATGTCTTGGAAGACATGATTAGGGTTTAGACCGGAGAAAAGGCTTGGAGATGCTTATGGAAGTTGAGTGTAGTGGTGGTGGAGTGATAGGGTTGTGGTATATATAAGCCTATTAGATCGAGGAGCATGGACACAAGAGAAGGTATCAGCTTAATGAGAAAGTTGGATTAATTGGATGGGGAAATTTAAAAAGATGTGGGCTACTTGCATGATGTGACGGGGAGGAAGAGGACACGGAAACTTTAGTTGGTGGAGAATGAAGCGTACCACGTCGGTCACCGGAGGTATCAATCCGACGTAATAACATTATTTTGCAACAGTGTACATTGCTAACAGCTTTGATCGATATTTGTTTTGAATTATGGAATAGCCTATAGACTCAAAGATCCAGCATATATAGAAGCTCCAGTGCAAATGGGCTCGTTAATTCTTGTTTATCTTTTTCTTATTTTAAGTAATTCCACATTGTTTGGTACGAGTTCAAAATACTATATGATAGAACTGTCGAACTAAATATGTTTATTTTGTGTATTTGTCCTGTAGTGTAATCGTATCTTGTGGGGATTTTACCAACCCTACTAATCGTATCTTGGTTGCACCACAAATAGGATATAATTCGTTTCTTTCTTCTTTTCTTGTATACACATCTCCGTCATTTCCTCATAACACCGTTAGTTGTAATTTTGTAAATTGAACATCCTAAAATTATAAATATCATTAATATTAACAACAACGACAAAATATTGTAGAAAAACAAAACACTCATATTCCCGTCATCTTGCTCCTCTTCTTCCTAGCTCCTTCTCCTTTTACCACGCAAGCAATTAACCCTTTACCAGCCAAACGGCTAAAGCACTACCATGGAGGATCCCACTCCAGTATTTGCAACTTTCCTATGTTTCACATCCACGAGAAGAATCACCAGGAATCATAACATATCGACACAATGGTGGTTTCCCCTTTGCTTATTGACCGTGAGTCTCATGGTGAATAGAAATGAAGTAGCGCTTAAGGTGTGCTAAAATGAACGACCCGTACGTGAAAGTTTTAATATATAGGAAATGTGTGTGGGTGTAGTATTAATTTAGAAAAACTGTCAATCTGTCACCAACAACAAGCTTTTTAGGGAGATCAACAAACAAAGTTAAAGAATTGGGTTAACTACAGTTTGTCACATTAAATTATGTCTTGATATCACTTTGCACTCTTGTACTATTAATCTGATCTAAATTCCAATCAAATTCGACATCCGTTTCAATCTGAACTTTCACGTAAATATAAATTTTGAAGTGTACTAAAGATACAACAAAAAATTACCAAAAAAAGATGAATATGCGTTTAAATAATGAATTTTTAAAATTCAATAGACAAAGTATTAATAAAAGGAAAGTTCACGATAGATAATTGTTACTTGAAAGTGTAAGAGTGGAAAGTGATATCAAAACATAGTTAAGAGAGACAAACTGTAACCCTAAAAAATATCAAGTACTAAACGTTCATGTAAATAGTTTCAGTTTAGAAAATAAAAGTAATACTTGTACATGAATAATCAAAAGAATCTGACGTATTTTATCAGTATCCCGTGAAAAGAAACATTTCCATCCCATAAAATTCAAAACTCAATATTTATTTTTATCTTCCTTTTTCATGAGTGGTTGGTATTTAATTTGTACGTCATCTCACCACAGCTATCACTGTTATTCTTTAACTTAATTCCCTTGGGACAGAGTATGTAAAATTGCATAAGTTATATAAAAATGTAATATTTCTATTCCCATATCAAACATAAAAGGTAGCATTTGTATTCATATCTACGTGAATATTTTAAAATGCAATCATGGATGTGAATTATGCATGGGCAATTGATATCCATTTGGCATTTGCAGCTAACATTAGCCACCAAGTCTATCAAGTGGTTTGCACATATACTACTAGCTAGTTGCGGCTAGCCATGTATGGTATCATTACCACCAAACCACTAGTATCCACTTGAAATTTGAAATACCTCCACTCTCCCCACCTGTAGTCCTCAATGAGCCTGTTCAGGATCAGCAATCGCAATCTCATAGATATTCAATGTAAATTCACATGTTTGATTAATGTTGAATGTGATCAGCAGTTAACACACAAACAGGGGGGAAAGCTTCTAGAATGTTACAGGACTATACGTCCAAATAGGACTAGGCTGTAGCTAAAATGTTCTGCTATTGGCTGTATGCTTAAATGTGGCTCCTATACATTTGTCAAGTTGGGTAAACCGTAATCCCAATCCTCAAATCATGCACATCCATATGATTAATCATTAGACAAAACCACAGCTTGCGTCGTATGATTATGTTCCCACTTTCTCCTGTCACTACATGACACACCTAAACAGCGAAGTTTAGGTGCCCAAACCAATGACATCAGACCATGTATAGTTGTATTCACTGTGCTCCACCAAAGGTCACTAGCTAGTACTTGTCTGTAGTAAACCAACACCTACAAGTGTTGGTGCATATTCCATTTAATTTTGTCGTATATAATGTGATGTCATTGTAAATTAATACGGATTATTGCTTGGATAGCCCTCATAAACTCAGAAATAAGTTTTGGTTAGGGTGTATTCTGTCATTAATTAGAATGTAGAAAAAAGGGAAGGTAGAGTTCCAAGATAGATTGTCTTATTGATACTCAAGAAGTTCTGAAAGTTGAGTTGTATATGTATTCGTGACTTTCCTGTAAATATGGAGAATTTCTAGGCTTCCACCAACACAAAGCAGCAGGACAAGAAATATTGAATGATGATGTCGAGCAGGATTTTCAAGGAATACAAATAACCTCCGGGTTTTTCCCCTCTTTGGCGAGACTACAGAAATTTCTTTTTATAAACTCAGACTATAGTCTATAAAAAGTTGTCCAGCAAAATGCCAGTGGTGCAACATTTGTCGCAGTCTTTCCGTTTAATATGGTTAATTAACTCGCCATATGATGTATAGTTGTATACTATTTGATTCAAGTGTCGTCTTTATATTCCTCCACTTGTACAGGTGGAGGAGCCTTGGAGTAGCGTGATTTTGTTCGCTTCAATACGCAACAATCCGCTTTGATGTTTTAATTATACTATAAATCATACTGTTAATCATTAGATTTGACAATTGAACAATGTATGTTTAAGGTTAACCCAGTAGTGACATCTACCATTTTATTGTTTGTAACTTTACAAGTTTCTGTTTCACCCTCCGTCCTATTCTAATGTACAAAATGATATATACACACACACACTTAAAAAATTGAACTTCTAAGCTGACTATTACAAAGTATTTTTGCAAGTTTCACATAGAATTCCCTTTTGTTACTTTGTTACAGCATATTCTAGTTCCATAGAAACCCAGAAATAGTTGCTGGATTAATGCATGCCGCTTGTTGGATAAGAATCATAAGATCCAAAACCACAGATATGCATGATTTCTTGCTTAACATGGAGGTCATGTGAGGGTGGCCATAGAAATGTGCTGAACTCTACTAGAAAGACAAGATTGAACCACTGAAAACGAGTTATCTGTTGTTAATGTTCTATTCGCACTTATTAACCAACAAAGAGCAATGGAAATATAGAATGATTGTGGTGGTGTTGGAGAATATTTATTCACGGATTCTATCGATAATTGCATTGTTTTAAGCATGCATACTCCACGTGATAAGAGAAATTATAGATTGATTTGATAAAAGTATTTTTTTTATTCTTACGGTTTAGATATATAACCGTAATAATAGGACATCAGAGGATGGAACATGATTATCTGTTTGGAAGGAAAACTGATCCATTAAAAACTAAATAGTTTGATTTAAATGGGCCTGGACTGGGTTGGGTTATTTTGACTATTGTTTTGTCATCTTTTAAGTTCGGTAGGGTTTCATTAATACTAGGCCGTCTACAAGAGGACATGAAGTTGGGTTTATTTTAGCGCGGCCTGGTTTATGTTACTAACCGGTCCAGCCCAAGGATATTTTTCATCATCTACTAATCTGTTCTATTAAAAAAATGTCCAACTTATACAATCACTATGTTCTGAAAGTGCACAACTCAGTAGATGATATTGATATCTTATGATCTTCATATCATTTGTAATTTTTCCTTTTAATTCTGTATTACAGTGTGTTCTGTATTTTCTTTTTTCCTATATAATTTACATTCAAACTAATTACATCAAATTTTATACTAAGATATTAACATTGTCATTGTCACTTTACTATCACCACTCTAAAACTAAATGGTGACATATCCGGAGAAAAACTCACACATCAACACACGAGTTGAAACATATGTAAATGGATGTCTTAAAATTTTAAAATACATCTCATACTGAATCAAATTAGAGCATATATCATACAATCAAACTGTAAATTACACATCTTCCAAATAAATTAAAACGAAATTTCAGTGGCACCTACCCAAATATAAGCACACAGACAAGGGAGGAATCTGGCATGCAGTAATTGTGATGGAGCAGATTAATCCAGAAGGGTGTTTAACATGTTTGTATTGGTGTAAGTAATTAGGAACAGCGATGGACGCTGGATGTCATATCCTGTTCAATTATTTGAGGAAACCATGCATGCATCTTCTACAGCAGCTAGCAAGGCATGGCAGATGGCCATATTTCATCAAAATTGATTAGCCACTGTTCCCTATGCATGCTGGGAATCATGAGACACCCAGCCTGGGCTCTCACGTACAATGCTTCAACTACACACAGTAAGTTTAACATAGCCCCTCAGGTTGATTCGGCTGGTGGGAGGAGAGGTTGGATAAAATGTTTTCCATGAGGTCGACAGTTCCAACCTAACAGTGAAGTTGGATCAAATGTGTTCCATGGAAGAAGAAAAAGTCGTTTAGACGACTGTCGGTTTAGAATTGTACCTGCTTGTCCCAAAGTGAAAAATGGTGATAGGAAATTCTAGGTGGTCAAAAAGTAAAAATCGAAGTGAGAAAAATCTCCAATTTTTTTTTTGTTGAAAACCTTGTATATTGCATTGAATAAAGTTTTGATAGAAGCATGGTACACGGTTCAACCAGAAAATAAGTCAGAAGATCCACAAAGCCATTTAACCAGCCGACGGTAAGGTTCTCAACCAAAACAAAAGGCAAGCTAATATAATAGTGACTCAAGCTAATTTATTTAGAATCATGGAGTTAGGTGATTTTCTGTCACACTTCTTCCAACTTACCTTGCAAATAACTCCAAATATATGTCACACACTTCAGTCATTACATGACCAACTACATCTAGCTCATGGTTGTCATTAAAGAAGAAAAATCTATCTTGTAGGGGCCTGGTTGGTGTACCAGTCAAACAAACCAAATCGCAAGGCTAGTATTTAAGTGCATGGAGCCCTAATTCTCTTGTCAGGCCCACTAGATACTAGTCCTAAATCCAAAGGTCAGGCTGGCCCATGCACTTCGACATCAAAATAATGGTGAAATCAGAGGAATTATTACTATATGTTGTGGAGGAAAGGTCATAGCCCATAGGTGGGCATATTCATTGCTTTGTAAGTTATACAAATCAATAAAAAATTAAACAGTAAACGATATTTCCTACTATAAATTATTTGAAGTTTCAATATATGTGGTTTAGAGTATAGAGATGTGTATGAGCAAGTTACCGAAGCACTACAGCTGATAATTTGTTTGTGTTTGGGAGCAGTAATGTGTTCGCGTTCTACCTGTGAAAATCAATACCTCCAGTTGGCATTTCCAAACAAGTTATTGCAATCGTTTGTCTCCGTGCCCGACATTTTTGTTGGTATATCCGAACAATATTTTCCAAGAAGACATCGACAATGGAATTTAGCATTATCACCGAAGAACATTGGAATTTAGTGAAAGTAGCTGTCTAATTTGTAGATCACCAACGATTATTATTAGTGACTATAATTGAGAGAATATTATGAAATATCGATGTTTCGTATGATTCTCTCAATTATAGTCCTCAATTGCTTACGCAAGAAGTGAATTTAATTATTGAAATCAATAGGGCTTTGCTCGGCTGAGAAGTCTTGGGAAAACCAAGACTAGAGATCGAAGTCCATAAATTTCATTAACACGTTTGGGATCTCTAATAGTGGTGGTTTGCTTTTACTTTGTTGTGTCCATCATACTGATATGTAAATCTAACGATCTATATTCTATAGTAACAAATGTATGGTAGATTTAACCGTTGAAACAACGGCACAGTGGGATTGCAACACTAATGTCCTATTTGGTTGAAACATAAGCGTCCCACCTGCTGACCTGCATCACTGGGCAGGATTCCACGACCAAAAATCTAATCCAGTTGTTACTGTCGGACTAAGTGTGATAAGCTGTGATCCACGTCTATAGCATAGTGAAAAAACGTACCCGTTGGTAGAGATGGTTGGGGCAATAATTGAGTTCAATAAATGTATGGGAATAGAATGCGAAGCCCATATGGTCTCGAAGACGTGTTACAGTGGAATGGATGGCATTGGAGGGTACACTGTTCACCACAGCCACAGTGCTGCTTCCCTCTGCCTCATCACTGGCATGGTTTGGTCCTTTTTACCACCCAACACCATTCAAGTGTTCCTTCGAAATAACCCATGCATGCCAAAGATTCGAATGTCATATATTATATATCCACCCCTCGTGTGAAAAGACCCCATGCATGTCCTTGTGTGGTTTTGGCATTTCATAAGAAATTAAAGAAACGCCCTCTGGGAAGTAGAGTGCACCCTTAGGTCTTAGAATCGAAATCTCAACCGGATGCTCGGTGTTGGTTATCTCCTATTTGGAACTATAACTTGGATTAAGTGGAGCGGATCTCAAACCATTCTAGGTCATAAAAAATCAAATAAAAAATAAAAAAGTCGGTGCTTAAGATATCAAGATGGTTCTTTAGTTTTTCGAATGTTGTTGAGATTTATAGTGCTTTATATAAGATGTATGGATTAATTTTTATTTTTAAGATAAATTGCACATCGACATCCTACTAAGTTGAATATAAACCCACAACTACTTTGTGTTGGACTTGTAGGAGCCATATGAACAATGTTCGCACTTCGTGTGTGCTTTGTGCTGGGAGGGTTAGCCTTCTCACTCATTATCCTTTAATAAAATTACTAGTACTTCAATAGAAGAAAAAAAACATTAATGAATTAATATAAACTGTATAATACACGCACTGTCATATCTTAGTATAGTTAGATATTTTCTCTCATTCTTGAAAGTTGAGTTGTGATCTTTGTTCGTTTTTACTCGCCCGCAAACATCCACAAGTTTTTATTATTATTTAAAAGAATCTTAAATTGTTCATTCCAAATAGGGAATAATCGAGCAGAGTTCGAAGGAATACGAGGTTAACTCAGCTATTAAGAAATAATTAGACTCGCCACTCTTTCGAAACTCAACTCGAGCCAGACATCATAGCTCGAGCCTGACTCCGAGCTACTCAGGTAGGCTCACCAGCTCTAAGAGCAGCTCGGCTCGTGGCTCATTAGCTTTGGTGAGCCCAAGCATCCGAAAATATAACACAGAGCATGGAGATGACTGATGACTTCAAATAACTGGGTTTTAACTGTCCACCTGAAACACTAGTTGTCCAGTGCATGCACATGGAGATAAGAAGATGGTCACATCCCAACCGATGGAGTTAGCCAGTGAGAGGACATATAAAGTACTGTTTTAAATCCTAAAACATAAGAGCTATATGTATTGCAGGTGGTCTATAGTATTTGTAGGGTTTAACACTTTAGCTACGAAAGAGAGAGGGGTTTGAAAGAGATGTACGTATGCCAGCTAGCTCAGGAATCCGTACATTGCTTAAGCAGTATAGGTCAATCGGAAGCTTAACACCAAGTCTAACATTGAATGTGAATTGAAGTGTAAAAAAATATGCTATTAAAATATTATCCTTTACATTCAAATTCTTGCAACGAGATCACAAATAATTATAATCCTTTGCAAGGTATATTGTTAAAAATTGCAAGGAAAGACCATAAAGTATGACTTTGGTACAACCACAGTTTGTAAGTTAGATTCTTTCGTACCAATCTGTTTGCACAGATAGCGAGGGATTGAAACCCGGAGATTGTTTCAACACAATTCCCTCGCAATCAGTCTAAAGGAGTTAACGTTAAATTGATTAGGCATTTAACTTTTATTGGTTCAATCGCAAAAGAGTCCTAATCTATTGTTTATTTTCAACTAAAAGTAGTCTTAACTGCCCAAGTCAATCTGGGACGTCCAATTAAGTTGGACGGTTCAGATCCAACGAATTGGGCCTCTCCGATTCATGAAGAATGGGAAAGGTTCCTACTTCCTAGTCCGCTTAATTTTGCATGGAATTTCTTCTCTTCCCACGACAGCAAATTGTAAAAGCTTTTCTTACTTAGAAGACTACCTTTTCGCTTAGAAATTGTTTGATGTGAAGCAAAGCATGAAATTACTTACTGTACACGTACTCCACGATTATACGAGTTGAAAAATATTGACATCGGTGGTCGATCAGAATATCAGATCTATAAATAGATTTTGAAGTAGATGGAGACATAAATAAGTTGAATATAATATGAAAATATCGAATTGACATTGGCAGTAAATCATCATTTAAATAACCAAATGAACAACGTAACGATGCCTTCCCAACTTATCGAAGACACTTTTAAGAAATGAGGTTACCACAATAAAATAAGTATAAAAGATGGTGTAGAGATATGTTATGATTTTTTTTCAAGTATTGCTGATACTTTCTTGTACATGTCACATATACATATGTGTAAAAGATAGTTACTTTAAAGTAAAGATGAACGTAAAATATAAGATATTGTGTTAATTAAAAAGGTTACAAGCAATAAAACTTAGACGGAACTTATAAAAGCAAGTAACACATAAAAAATGTAATCCAAGTACTAGGATCTACAACTATGAATTGTAGGCCTTTAGATATAAACCCCACTTGATTCCCCCCTCCTATCCTCTGTGAAAAGCTCTTCCCACCTTAAGTGTATAGTACATTTTCTTATTTTTATTTAAGGCTATGTCCAAATATCAAGCCACCTCCCACATGCTCTTACCATTACTTAATCAAAATCTTCTCATCGAAAGACAGTTGCCATGTTACCGGACTTTACCATGCAAAGTTTTCCATTGCTGCTAACATGCTTGCTCCTCCAATTAACAATGAAATAAATGAATTAACACCAAGGACGACACGATTTGGGTGACAAAAGTGTCTTTACGTTTTGGGAAAACAAGGGTTTGATGTATTCCATTGTGTAAATTTTATACTTTGAATGAGCTCCGATCTATATTCATGGTTCTTAGTCACTCAAATAATCAAATTAATTACATAATCGATCTGTCATTGTACTTGTATTAGGTTGACGATCTTTCTAGAAAATTATTTCAAGTTTACTTACATGATAAAATTATGCTTTTCCCAATAATATAATTACACATAAAATGGGAAGAAAATAAATAAGATGCCTTTTTTCAATAAGATAATTAATCACAAATAAACTAAATGGAACAAGAGACGAATAAGAGGTTAAGAACTTAAGATGGCCTACATTTAACCATGAAACATACTCTCTCTCTCTATACATGCAGATAGGAACATAAATTTGAACACAGATGTGTACCTATTTCTTCCAAAGTTCACCAAAGGTCAAAAAGGAAGAATCAACAGCAGCAGTACGAATTGGTTAGATACGTGAGTTCACACACCCTAGGTCACAAGATCAAATCCCAATAAGGTACTTTATTTAATGTTAATGCGTTCCGATAAAAATAGTGTTGGACGACTCCATTGGAACAACCCGTGTGTCCCAAGTGGGGACGGATGCCGGGAAAGTGGTGCAGATTTAATCTTCACGTGTGGGGCAGAAAGTGGAATATGCCCACAAGTTGGTGGATTGTAATGCATGACATGGGTCACTTTGAAAAGGATATCTAGCAATGTGTTTCATGAAGTGAAAGGGAATCTGTGGGGTTGAGCAGAAGACATACTGCTGATCTCCAGCTGGTGTTACATCTAAAATTGATGCTAGCTTGCTTGCATAGGCTTTATCACCAATGCATGCCAAAGTGGGAGCACCCTCGTCCTTAGGCCTTGACCCCTTCGGGAAGATTTCTATAAGCCATCACATCACGTTTTAGATCTTTTTTTGCCGAGTAAGCCGGTTTCCCGTGTGTATTATTCACAATTGAAGAGTTACAAAGTGAATGAGGACGCAAAAAAACATCGTTACAATCCTTCGTAAGTAAGATAACAGTAAGCTAATATGCACACTATGTAAAGACCATAACCTTGCTTGGTTTAATGGGTGATTAGGAGGGCTTAATGATGGCTTTGCATGGGAGTTGGGGGAAGAATAGTGGAGGCATGGGCTAGTGGTGTAGGGGGATGGGTTGGGGTGTTGTGTTGGGAGAAAACACCCATCTCATCTTCTCTCCCTCTCATTTCTTCTTCTTCTTCAACCTTTCTCCTCTCCATCCATCTCTTCCTCTCCTTCGGTGGCTCGAGTTTTGGTGGTGAAGGCGTGCGGGGCAAGGGAGTGTTGGGCTTGGTGCGGCGCGAGGAGGAGAGAGCGTGAGGTTGCGGTCCGGAGGCGTTGTCGTTGGAGCTCCGGTGTTCTTCGTTGTTCTTCGCGAAGAAGGTATGCCAAGTTCTTGCATTAGAGACCTTTTTGCTCACCCAAGTTGGGGTGGAGTTGTGGTCGGTCGCAGGAGGTCGGACACCTCGCCGGCGATGAGGAAACGACGTAAAATCCTTGGCTGACGCAAGGTTGTTATCGACCAACGATCGACCGGTCTCCTTCGGGTGGTCGACCAGTTTAGTGTTTTTCCTGACTTTAACCAACACCAGTCGAACGATGTCTGTGTGGCGGTCGACCGGTCGTGCTTGTGCTGGTGGGTCGGGGTTTGTCTGGGAGTTTTCGGTCGACCGGGACCCTTGAGCCGTTCGACTGATTGCTTCGTGTTTCGCCTGGACCGAACGTTGACTATCCAAACGGTCGACCGTTCTAGACCTTTAGTCAGACCGGAACTTAAGTAAACTTAAATATATGGAATGTTGTTCGACCGTTTGTCGTGTTTTGTTCAATTGGTAGACGACTTAGACTATTAGGTTGACCATGATAGTTTTCGGTCGACCGGTTTTAGACCTTTGTTCGACCGTTGGGGATTTAGTTTTGAGCACAGAGTTCGACCGTTGTAGGCATTCGGTCGATTGATTCCTTTGCGGAAGTGGTCGACCGGTATACCTTTTCTGGTCGACCGTTTGAGCCCAGAACAGAATCCTAGTCCTAGTGAAGTGTCAACTCTGTCCACGCAAACCCGTGTCCTCGCTTGGAGCGTGAGCCGGGAGGTAACGGTGGGTACATTGCACGTGCCTGCCCAGGGACCGCCGTGTGGAAGAGTGGGGATACTTGGGACGTGTCACCTCTGCATTATAGAGGGTGACGTAGTTTGTTCATTGTTTCTCGTGTTAGAGTAGCAGCCTGAGGGATTGCGGATCTCATTGCTTCAGCGGGCACGCAACTGTCGTTGGGTGAAGTGACTACCGGCCTGGAGGGCTACGGAGGACGCTGCCCTGCTTTTATAGCGGCGGAGTTGGTGTCAGCACGTGGAGCTCATTAACCCTACGGACTTCGGTTCGGATCTGTCGATTGTCTGGCCCTTTGTGTGGCGGATATGTTCGACTGGCCTTGATATGCAGTGATTGCACGAGCCCGTGCGGCCTGTGTGGCGGCGGGAGGGCCCCTGTGCGGCCTGTGTGGCGGCAGGGAGGATCGCACGTGGCATGTGTGGTTGCGGCGATGGACTGTCGATGATGTGTTCCGGCAGATAGCTCGATTGGGCACCTATCGAGTGAGATAATGTGCGGTCTGTGTGGCGTCGGTGATGGACCGACCTGAGCGACGACTCCGTTGGTGTGGTGGTGGACCACGATGTTTTCAGATCTGATTCTACCTGCGCGGAAGTGCGAACGTCTCCTCACCGATCCCTTGGCTTGTGTAGTCGCGCGTGGGGATGTGTTACGTGTTGTCCGCTAGAACGTATGTGCCTACGGTAGGTCTCTACGGAGACCCGATGTTTGGACCGTGCGGCCTGTGTGGCGACGACGATGTTGCTGACCGTTGGGCCTGTGTGGCAGCGGTGACGGTTGTAGACCGCGAGGCTTGTGTGGTAGCCGGAACGATTGCAGGACGGATGTCCGATTTTGCCCTTATGGGAATGTTGTTTACTGTTTTGTATTTCATGTCATGCTATACTAGTATGATAGTGCATATAGGTGGGCTTGTCATACGGGATTTCCTTATGGAAACTCAGGCATTGTTGTTATGATTATTTTCAGGACCGCGTTAGGTTCCGGCGGGTGGTGACCGAGGGAGATTGCACAGTATGGGACTGGATCCTGTTGTCTGCCTATTTTAGGTTGTCGTGATTACATGTATTATGTATTATGATGTAATCACTCTTTTGACAAACTCTTATGTAATATGGTGCACCAGATATATTTGGGTATTTCTTTGAGTAATGTCCCCACTCTTGATCCTTGTGGTTCCTTGAGTTTAAAAGGTTTAAATTTTCCGATGTTCGGGGATGTTACACACTAGCTACGAATCTTCTAGTCCTCTACAATTGTCCGACAAAGACCACACTTCGGACGACCTCCAAGGACTCTCCATATGATCAAAATATGCACAGTAACCCACCCTAACACATGCTTTTGACGACCAAAGATGTGATCATTTCTCTCTCCAAATCGCCTCGATGGTGGAGGTCTACACCATCTTCACCGTGTAGGAGCTTATCCCTTTCCTACAACTATCCTGGAGAAGGCGCTCGATGTCCCCCCCAACGCACATCAGGATTCAGAGTCATAGCAAAGACAACAGTAATGGTAGTCCATACCTCACGAGCATAAGGACATCTGGAAAAAACATGGTCAATAGTTTCCTCCTCTCTCTCGCATAAGACGCATCGTCTATCAAGCATCATCCCACGTCATAGAAGTTTGTCCCTGGTAAGAATTCCTCGAGCACGAACCTTCCAAGCCGTGAATGAGATGCGATTAATTGAACATTTAAACCACACAAACTTGGACCAGCAGACTTTGGCACTTTTCTCGCGCGGAAGCTCCCAAGCAGAGTTAAGGGAGAATTGCCTCGTGGATGTCCCTTTCCAAAAAGGAATCATAATCCCATTCATGTATTGGTGCATGTCCACCTTATTGTGCATGAGGTGGCGAACCCGAAGAATTCCTCTTCATGCCCACGATGCCTTGTGGGGAACAGTGACATGCCAAATCGTTCACGGATACTTGAAATTATCTTAACTATCTATGTCTTCGCTTTACGTTAATGTTATTATATTTTTGAATCATGTCACCCCAATAACTTTTTCGTCATCTTTGTTAACTGATTGAATATTAAATTGAGAGTTTTTTGGAACAACCCTAGACAATCTAATAAATTCAAAATGTTGAAAAAATCACCTAACTCATTTAAAATAATATTTATGTCATTTGTCTTTGTCTCTTTCTTCATTTACTCTCTCATCTTCCTAGCACTCTAATATCTCTCTTACTTATCTAAATTTATTTCTTTTCACTTCTCATTCTCATTCTCTATTCTTTTTTTCAATCTCCTCTTTCTCATTCTCTTCTCTCTTAATATGTACTTTTTTCTCTCATTTTTTCTTTTTTGTTTTCTCCCTTCTATGTCTCCTTTTCACAATGTCATACACTCTCTTTCTTTCGGTCACACATTTTTTACTCTAATTTAATTTATTTTCAATAATTTTAAATATTTTAGTTGTTTTATTTATTTTATTTAAAAAAAAACGTATAACTATATTTTATTTATTATAAAAATTCAAAAAATTGAAACTAAATTTGGAAAAATAGAGGAGAAAAATTAGAATGGTAGAAAAGAGGAGAGATGGAGAGGAAGAGAGAGGAGAGGAAATTAAAAGAAAAGGGAAGAGACATAATTTTTATTTCTGAATAAGTTAGGTGATTTTTGCAAAGTTTTGAATTTATATTAGATTGTCGTAGGATTGTTCCACCAAATTCTCAAATTAATATTCAATCGGTTAACAGAGTAAGACGAAAAATTAACGTAATGTCATGATTTAAAAACACGGTAGCATTAACGTAAACAATCACAATTTCAGTGGCACGACCATAGTTTTTCGAGAAACGATGGTATAAACCCAATTAAGGTACTTTCAAGCGGCATCCAAGCAAAAACTACTTTTATTTTATTGTGGCACTAATTTAATGGTTGGAGTGTTGAGACAATTATTATGAAAGAATTTTTTAGGCGTGAATTGTGTTTCTTGATCGATCAGCCTGAATTCTAGTCAAGAAGACACAGTTCATTTGGCCAGATAGCAAATATGAGTCCCCTTGAGTGGAAAATTGGATCTAGAATTCGATTGTCAACCTAATTTGTGTATCTGAGGCAAGAGCGAAAGATATCTGATATTTGCTTGAGGTTCACTATGTATAATAGTATAAGGTCTTGTAAATCTATATAAAGGCATATAATATGAAATCTTAATTTGTCTTTTGTTTTACTTGAAAATTGATAAATTTGATTTGTAGGAAATTATTTATATCTTGTCTGAATCAAGAAGTTATTCCGAACCATCAACCACGTTGTCTTTATACAAAGCAGACACCTTAATATATGGAAAACCAAGGATCTCTTCCCTTCCTCCTTCAAAATTTATCGCAAAAAAAGAAACAATTTGGAAGGAACAATGAACATGAGTTGGATTTCCAACGAAATAGCAAAATAATGAATAATGTTTGCTTCAGAAATACTTCAACGATTTGCCCAATATTTAAGGCATCATCCTTGGAAGAAGCTATTAAATTGAATTCCATGAATCTCATAAGTTTGGTACTTTGGTCCCTCCAAAAAATTAAAAAAACAACAAATTCTCTGTATATACATGTAATTATTCCATCTATCAGGTGACTTTGCTTAGAAATTCAAAAAAGATGCCATTTCAATTACCCAGAACCACATCAAAAGATGCACAGAAACAAATGGTACCAACCCATGCAATTAGCGATTCAATAACACAAAAGATCACCAAATTTACGTGGGAATTAGCAAAATAAAAATCCCTCAAAAGGACATAAAGGTCACGTGATCATTGGGATCAAGATTTCTATGGTTGTATGCACATGCGAGCAATCTCTTCGAGTTCCGCGAGCGCAGATCTCGACCATCCATTTGCTCAAACCTCACGTCATCGGGTCTATGTGTACGGACCCCACGCATTAGTGCTAGTTAAACAATACATATACTTTATTCCGTTTTTTTCGCTTAGTTGTACCATCAAATCATCAATAGGCTAAAGCGAAATATCTAGGTGTACACTCGTTTGACAACTGTTGTCGTTACCTCCTGATCCATCACGGAGTAGGTTTTATTAGTTGATAGTTAATATTATTGTTAGTTCCTAATTACCATTATTCTTGATCTCGTGTATCCACCTTACTTACCCCTGATTTTATATTTTCCCTCTCTCCTTCGCACCAAAACCCCACACACCTGACACCTCAACGACATCCCACCACCCAACCCCTTTTCCCAACCCAATCCCCCACGAAACCGTGACCATAAATAATCATGCTCGGGTTACCTTCACACATCCTGCTCTCTCTCTACAACGTCAGATTCTCTCTCTGTCACGTCAGCTCGCCCAACCCACAAAAAATCATTTAACCACACCCGGGCTACCTCCAACCGGTCCGGGTTTCGGTCTGGACCTTGACACAAGTTCGGGATTCGGTCTGGTCCAGTCCGAACTCGGTCCAAAACCCAAAATTCCCCACAAAATTCCGGTCCATTTTGGGTTCGGTCAGGACAGAATATGACCGGTCTGGTCTTCGATCCGGACCCCGGAGAGCATCCGAGTCCGATTCAGGTCCAGACCGATGCTCAACCCTACATTCTCTCTCATCCACGCCATTTGGAAATCAATCTTGGGTAAAATATATAAAAAAATTCACAAAAAAATCTACAAAATCAAAATAAATAAAAAACATATTTCCAGAAAAAAAAATCTGGAAAACAATTTAAAACGAATTTATAATAAATTTATAAACTTTTTCAACAAATAACAAAAAAAATCGGTCCAATGGGGAAGGACACGTGCCCCCATCCAACAGGGTGCCCTGGCACCTGCCCGGGAGCTCCAGCGCCCGCCCGACCCAATGCCATTAAGGTTTGGGCGCCCGACCCGTTAACGCTGCTCTTAATTAAGCACATAAAACCTTAATCCAACGCATTAGTGGAAGAGATCTCCATACGTCATCTTTGATCTCCAACGACGGAAGAGAAGTAAGAAGTTGGTCATTGAGATGCATAAGTGATGTGAAATGGTGCCAAACGGATGGAGGTGATGTGAAATGGTGCCAAACAGAGCACATTTGGATACTAGGATTCCGATTCGGATCAAGTCATTCCCTGAGGAGGCGAGCATGTTCTCGAACTTTGGTCAGAGAAGTATTGAGTGGGGTAGGAAGATATCTTGAGGTCGGGAGAATAATATTTTGGATAACAACTTACGAAAGAAAAAAAATGTATTGCGAAAATTTATCCTAGTTGGAGAAGGTGAGAAGAAACGACGGGAAATATTAGGGTGGGCGGATGGAAAACATCCAACTATGTGATGGATTGGGAGACGACGTCACAGTTGCCAAACAGAGGTGTGTCGAGATAAATATTTTCTGATGCTTTAGTGTACCATGACAAATTCTACACTCGCATGTGCAAAAATTTATATGGCCTTCTTTTATGTGCACCCAAACATAAAACCTTTTTTATCACCGCAATCTCTTTAGATCGTCATTAATCATGACCCGAACGACCTGGTCATGAGCTTTCTCTCTCTTCCACATCGGTTTTTTCTCTTCCCAACTCACTTTTGTCTCTTTCCTACACTATTAACATCTTAACCACTACCCACCACAACTTGGCTCTCATCCACATCATTTCGGGATTTATCTTGAAAAAAAATAATCTAAAAAAATCAAAACGAAAACAAACGTATGAAAAAAAATGAAAAATCAATAAAAAATCAGACGACCGGGTCGACGACCAGGTCATCCAGGTGCATGGGGGGGGGGGCACGACACTGTTAATGTTGCTCTTAGACTCGTTTGCGGTGCATGGAAGGAAGTGCAAATCAAGGTAGGAGAATACTGAAAGGAATGTGTTCTAAAAGTTTTACTTTTATATGTCAATTATTATGAATTGAATGTACAAACATTTTTTTCCTTGATTATAATATTCGTCTTTTGGAAGTGTTAAGGAAGAGGTGTTTGGTCTTTAACCGTAGAGCTCTAAAAGATAATGGTTTATGTAGGATCTACTAGCCCCTAAACTTAGTCTAAAGGGGGGGTGAATAGACTAATTACGGTATTAGTGATAACTATGCCAAATTCAAAATATGAGACAATAATGAATAAGAGATGAACAAACAAACCACTACTCCGGATGTATAGAGGTTTGGATCCAACCACCGGATCCTAGTCCTCTCTTACGAATTGCTCTTACTCGAGCAACTTCGCGTTCTCCACTAATCCGATCTCCGTTGCGGGCCGAGATCACGCCTTTACACCACAAGCTTTGCGAACACCCTCGCCTAGCTTGGACCACCTTCTCACAACCCGAGAAGAGCTTCACTCCGGAAGCTTGTACAACTCTTGAAGAATAAAACTTCAGCAACTAATCTTGGCACTTGAAAATGATGATGCAATCTAATGAGGATGGTTTCAAGTGAGAATATTTGTGAGCACAAGGGTTTTTAGCACTTTGGAAGTAGTAATGAGATTTTGAGCTTAGAGAAAGATTGGGTAACTTGAATGAGTGTTCTAAACTCTATTTATATGCTCCAAACAAGTTCTAGCCGTTGGGGATTAAGTGATGGAGAGTTGTGTAAGAAAACACAAATCAGAAAAGACAGCACAGGTTTCTGGCGACTAACGGTCGACCGGATCGAGTTACACGGTCGACCTATTCAAGGCAGTGCTTCATTCGGTCGACCGAAAATGATAACGGTCGATCCAACTGGGCTGGAACTTAAGTGATCGGTCGAACGGTTTCGAATACCAGTTCGACCGAAAGAGACAGTAGCTCTGGGTCTGGAAAAGACTTAAGGTTCGGTCGACCGTTCAAAGAGTTCCAGTCGACCGGTAGACATGTTTGCTTTGAGACCCGATAATAACACATGTAATCGGTCGAACGAGGTAAGTGCAACGTTCGACCGAATCTGCGCAGTAGCAAAGAGGCGGAAAAGAAACATGATTCGGTCGACCGTAATGGGAGGTCCGGTCGACCGGAAAACTAAATCCAAACTTAGGTTAGTTAGAAAAATGTGTATACGACCGTTGGAGTATACGACAAGTATAATGGTCATAATAAATACAAATACGGAAATCAATCGGTCGAACGGAGATGAACTATCGGTCGACCGAAAGTCCTACTCAGAGGACACGTGTCGAAAAGAGATAGGCAGAAGGATTTGTATTTGGTAAAATAATTTCTGACTCGACAAGGTCAAACTGTCGAACAGAACATATATGTCGGTCGACCGAAATGTAACAGTAAAACAGGATATGAAGAAACGGTCGAACGGATGAAGGAATTTGGTCGACCGATTTCTAACAGGCAAAATTGATAGGCTGAACGGTCGACCGGATGAAGTAATTGGGTCGACCGTTTTGAGACAAATTTTGCTGACTGGGAAGGTCTGGTGAAAAACGGTCGAACCAAATGGTTCTACCGGTCGACCGTTTTAGTTCAGTTTTCCTGTTCTTTGGTTCTAATGAGTTTGGTTGAGTTCTAATGAAGTCTAGGATATATGGAAGATAACGTGAGACTTCTATAAGTATCCTAAGTGATGTGTAATGCAATGAATCATGAGTTTCAAGTGCCAAGTTACATTTAGAGCCTAAATACATGGAATTGAAACCTAGCTAGTCTTCGATCTTCATCTTTAGTTTAACTCAAACTTGAATCCTGAAATGTTAGATAACACATATATATATGCAAGTAATAATATTTCAATTGATACATGTTTTTATTGAGAAGTTGATTAATCATCAAAACGGATTAACGATTATTAGCCAAAAAGCCAACAATCTCCCTTTTTTTGATGATGACAACTTATCAACTTAAATACATGTTTAGATTTGATTTTTATCATACACAATCAATGACTAAAGCTCCCCCTATTTTATAGCTCCCCCTATCTATAAGCATGTATTTATTTCTCCCCCTTTGGCATAAGCAAAAAGACCCATAAGATAATGTGATAAGCGTTTTAAGCAAATAAGATATGGTACCGGAAGCGAGATTATTTAGCCAAGCCAAAACATAGAAGAGGCAACAATAAACCATGCAATTAACTTAGAATTCATAACAAACATCAATAACAACGTCGAAAGCAAATACTACAAAGAGGTTCAAAACAAAATACATCAATAAACCAAAGTTTGAACCAACAACATCATAAACCGAAATACAACGACAAAACGACACACACGCTCCACAAAACACAACATCAAATCACCCAAGCCTCTGATCACGCAGCAGCGATGAAAGGGAGTCAAGAGAGGCTTCAATCCGGCCAAGCTGAGAGGATGTGTACGCCTCAAACGCATCGAAGCGAGCAGAAGTGGACGCCTCTAGTGCATCGAAGCGAGCAGAAGTGGACGCCTCAAGTGCATCGAAGCGAGCAGAAGTGGACGCCTCGAAGGATTGAACTTGATCCGAAAGTTGTTGAAAACGATACTGATCAACCAAAGATGAAGAGGACCACTACCCTTGAGCCCAAGCAGCAGAGTCTCCCTCACCCCACCAGGAGCTGGAGTCGCGAGGGACGGAATGAGGCATCCACCTCGGATCTTCAGATACTTCTTCTGCCTCTTCTCCTTCTTCTTCGGAATTTTGAGCTGAGTCCTCAGTAGATGAATGAGGTGGCGAAGGAAGAGGAATGGATTTCATTTTGAAAAGGGTGGTCTTACAGAAAGGAAATTTGTAGACCACAAAGGGAAAAGAAGTGACATCGATATTCCATTTTTCAAGAAGCACAGTGATCCACATAGGGTAGGGAAGATACGATCCACTACGATGACACATGTGCGAGATAATGAAACTAGGCCAATCTACCAACTCTTTCTTATAGATGCAATAGATGCACATAAAAGCCAAATTAGATATCTCGTTTCGGTGACCAAGTTTAGGAAAGATGTTGTAAGATATGATTTGGGCAAGAATCCGGGGTAGAGGGTGTAAAAGAGATGCATTGTGTTTGAAACGACAATTTACCCGAGGAGGAGGAATATCATATAACTCATCAACCATTGACTCTAGATTGGTGTCGGGGAGAGCACCTTGAGGAAAGTCACGATAAATGTTTATTCCCCTTGACGAAAAACCTAGAGACTTAGACAACAATTCGGGTGTGATCTTATATTCAATCCCATTGATTAAGGTAGTCAAGACATGCTTATGAGGGACTTTTCTAAGTTTGCAATAGAATTGTTGCACAAGAAAGGGATAATAGGGTTTAGATGCAATAATAGTGTGAGAGTAAGTGAGTTTGTTTGCATCTAAAACGGATTGTAAAGACAAGTTATCAAAGTCAGCTACCTCAACCTTGCGACACGGTATGAAGTTAGCAACCGAGAAAAATTCATCCCACGACTTTTTAGCATCATCATCAACCGGAATGAACTGAAGCAAATGTTGAACCGGAGAAGCCGGAGCACGAGAAGAGGAAGGTTGAGTGTCTTGTTTCTTCTTGGAGCGACTCTCGGAAGCCTTCTCTTGAGAGGGACGTTTCTTGGAGATGGTGAGCTTTGAGCGACCCATTTTGGAGGAAAATGGTGGAGAAGGTGGAAAGTGGTTGAAGGGAGTCGAAAAAATGGAAGAACGAGTGGAGGAGGACGGCTGGAGAGGGTGGCGGTCGACCGGAATGGGAGGGGCGGCACTTAGGGTTTGAGGAGTGGAAAGGGGTGAAATGAGGGAAAACCTCGCAGAAGCCCTAAATGTATAGAAAATAACACAAACGGTCGACCGCTCTCATTACTCGGTCGACCGGTACGTTAAATTTTTTTTGAAAACCTACGACAGCACAGCTACTGGTCAAAATCGGCCGGACGAATATTACGAAACGGTCGACCGCGAGCAAAATATTTAAAACCAGGGAAGCTACTGAAGAGTTTCAGTCGGACGGAATGAGAATGTCGGTCGACCGACACACGAATATTCAAAGAAGGTGGAAACACTGACGAATTTCGGTCGGACGGAAGGAGACTGCCGGTCGACCGAACGATGCGTGAAGGTTGCTAGGTGATTTTCGGTTGGACAAAAAAACACACATACGGTCGAACGCAAAACTTATACGGTCGACCGCAATTCAACAAAGGTTCGACCGAAACTTAAGTGAACTTAAGTCAGGTCGACCAAGTGAAAAACGGTCGAACGAAGTGGAATACGTGGTCGACCGAAACACACCAGGAGAACTCAAAAACGACACAGCATTGGGACCGGTCGACCGAACAAAATACAACGGTCGACCGAAACCGAGAAAATTTAAGAAGCTGCTTGATTAAAACAGTAATCCGGTCGAACGAAACTTGCTTTCAGTTCGACCGAATAACGTCTGAAAAGCCCAAATTTGATAAACACCCAATAAATCCGCAAGCAATTTGAAAGAAATCACAACCAAGAATGAAACTACGACAGAGTCACATGAAATGTTCAAGTTAGACGTCATTTAAGTTGCACATGCCTAGATTTAGCCTTATATGAATGAATTGATCAACGTTTAAAGGTTTTGTGAAGATATCCGCAAGTTGATCATTAGTGGGAACAAATATAAGCTCAATGTCTTCCTTTGTTGCATGATCTCTTAGAAAATGATGTCTAACCTCAATGTGTTTAGTTCTAGAATGCAATATGGGATTTTTCGAAAGATTTATTGCACTAGTATTATCACATAAAATAGGAGTAGTTTGAAACTCAAGTTTCAAGTCTTTGAGGGTTTGCCTCATCCACAAGACTTGTGCACATGCACAACCGGCAGCAATGTAATCGGCCTCGGTTGTCGACAATGCAACACTATTTTGTTTCTTACTAAACCAAGAGACAAGCGATTTTCCCAAGAATTGGCAAGTGCCACTAGTACTTTTACGATCTAAAATGCAACCGGCATAGTCGGCGTCACTATAGGCAACAAGATCAAAAGCCCTAGTTTTGGGGTAAAACAAACCAAATTCTTGAGATCCTTTGAGATAGCGAAAAATACGTTTTAAAGCATTGAAATGAGATTCTTTAGGACAAGCTTGAAAACGTGCACACAAACACACGGAAAACATAATATCCGGACGACTAGCGGTAAGATAAAGCAAGGATCCGATCATACCTCGATATTTCTTGATATCCACCTCCTTGCCATTTTCATCTTTGTCTAGCTTAGTGCTAGTGCTCATGGGAGTGTTGTGTGGTTTGCTATCTTCAAGACCAAAGCGTTTTAAAAGCTCTCTTGTGTACTTTGCTTGGTGTATGAAGTTCCCATCTTTAGTTTGCTTAATTTGAAGTCCGAGGAAAAAATTTAGTTCACCAATTAAGCTCATCTCGAACTCCCCCTGCATAGACTTGGAAAATTCTTTGCAAAGACGCGGGTTACTTGCACCAAAAATTATATCATCAACATAGATTTGTACCACTAGTAAATCATGATCATATGTTTTAACAAAAAGAGTGGTATCCACTTTACCCACACAAAAACCTTTGTCGATTAAGAAGTTCTTTAATCGCTCATACCAAGCTCTAGGAGCTTGTTTGAGGCCGTAAAGAGCCTTCTTAAGTTTAAACACATGGTTTGGGTAAGTTTCATTTACAAATCCGGGGGGTTGTGCCACAAAAACTTCTTCATTTATAAAGCCATTTAGGAAAGCACTTTTGACATCCATTTGAAATAATTTTATGTCCATGTAAAATGCGTAAGCTAATAACATGCGAATGACTTCCATTCGAGCGACGGGAGCATACGTTTCATCAAAGTCTATACCCTCCTCTTGGCGATAGCCTTGAGCGACGAGTCTAGCTTTGTTTCTTATTACATTCCCATCTTCGTCAAGTTTATTTCGAAATATCCATTTAGTTCCAATAACCGTTTGGTTAGAAGGTTTTTCAACAAGTTCCCAAACATTATTTCGAACAAATTGATTTAGCTCTTCATGCATAGCCATTAGCCAAAATTCATCATTACATGCTTCATCAACTTTCTTAGGTTCTACTGAAGAGATAAATGCATAAGAATCACAAACTACATGTGCTTTAGATCGTGTCGTCACACCTTGAGAAACATCTCCAATCACAAAGTCCTTCGGATGATCCTTTCTATAGGTCCAATCCTTAGGAAGATCCTCCACGTCCTCTTGTTGAAGACTTGGAGACTCTTGATGAGACTCAAGAGGAGCATCTTGTGATGATACATGTCTAATTATATCCATGTAATCATCATCAAGAGAGGAGTTATCCACACAAGCTAACTCGTCAAAGTTAACGTGTAGAGATTCTTCAACACAACTTGTTCGTTTATTATAGATTCTATATGCTTTACTCCTATCGGAATACCCTAAAAAGATAGCCTCATCAGATTTTGCATCAAATTTATCCAAGTTGTCTTTAGTATTGAGGACAAAATATTTTGAACCAAAAGCTTTAAAATATGAAATTTTAGGAGTCCGGTCATGCCAAAGTTGAAACGGAGTTTTCTTCAAAATAGGTCTAATGAGAACACGATTCAACACATAGCAAGAAGTATTAACGGCTTCGCACCAAAAATATTTTGGAAGTCCTTTTTCCACAAGCATTGTTCTTGCCATTTCTTGAAGAGTTCTATTTTTCCTCTCAACTACCCCATTTTGTTGAGGAGTGCGAGGAAACGAAAAATTGTGCTCAATTCCATACTTTTCACAAAACTTTTGAAATGATTTATTTTCAAATTCTCCTCCATGATCACTACGAATAGTGATTATGTTAGAATCTTTTTCTCTTTGAACACGTTTGCAAAAACTTTTAAATTTCTCAAAAGCGTCATACTTGTTAGCTAAAAATAAAACCCAAGTGAATCTCGAAAAGTCATCAACAATTACAAATGCATATCTTTTCCCTCCTAGACTTACGGTCCTTGAGGGTCCAAAAAGATCTAAGTGTAAAACCTCGAGAGGTTTTGAAGTTGACACCACATTTAGAGATTTAAAAGAAGATTTAAATTGTTTTCCAAATTGGCATGCATCACAAAGTTTGTCCTTTTTGAAATCAATTTTTGGTAGTCCTCTAACCAATTCAAGTTTGGATAATTTGTGCAATTGTGACATACTTATATGTCCCAAGCGGTTGTGCCATAACCAAGCTTCGTCATGTGAGGCAACTAAACAAGTTTCAACACCTAGGTTTCTAAGATTATCAACATGAACAATGTAGATGTTATTTGATCTATATCCATTAAAGACAATTTTCATGTCATTTTTAGAGATGATATGGCAAGTGTGTTTGTCAAATACAACTAGAAAATTCTTATCGGTCAATTGACTAACACTAAGTAAGCTATGTTTTAACCCATCTACTAATAAAACTTTTTCAATGTTAGGAGTATTAGAATTACCAACATTGCCGATGCCGACAATGTGTCCTTTAGCATTGTCTCCAAATGTGACGGTTCCTCCCTTCTTAGGCTTTAAGTTGGATAGAACATGGGAGTCTCCCGTCATATGCCTCGAGCACCCGCTATCGAGAATCCACTTCCCCTTTCTCCTTGCTTTTATCTACAATCAAAGAAACAAGTGAAGACTTTGGTACCCAAATTTATTTGGGTCCTTGAGGGTTAGCTTTTGGTACCCAAACTTGAGTAGTCTTAGGTACCCAAAAATTCGATCGGCTTCAGGTCATAGCAAGTCAAACCAATTCTTCTCCTTAATTGAGTCCGAGTCCTTAGGGGTCAATGTCTAATTGATTTTAAATTTTAAGGCTTGGGTGACACTTTAGGATTGTGATTTGTGGGCCACGGAAGGGTGATGAAATCCCCACCGTATCTTTTCCTACGGAGTTGCCCTTAAGATAGTTTAACTTAGATCTAACAAAGATAGTCAAACAATGGTCTTTTAATGGGGGCAATTGCAAGGTTGTATGCAAATTAAATTATATGCTTAAATGCAATCGTTAAAAACCGCGATACGTACCTTGCCTCCAGCACGCTTCAACAGAAATTGATTTGCAAGAATTTAGCAAGAATAATGCAAACAAAACATTATATGATGCATGCACTAAGGTCTTTCTAATTTTGTGAATTTTAGGTCAGAGTTGAAATATTGCCAATTATGGAATTTAAGCTTAACACGTGCAATTCTAATAAAAGGAAATTTTCTGAAACTAGAAATTACGAGGAAAAAGGCAACGAAGGTTACCTACGCAATGCTCAGTCGGGTTCGCCGCCCGCTCTCGAAATTTCAGTATCTTTACGCGTCCACCCAGAGATGAGTCGCGTCCCAGAAAAAGTTGAAGCCCAGACGCTCCAAGTGTGCGGCGGATTCGCCGCAAGTTGTTCTTCAGGTGCGGCGATTTCGCCGCTCGTTTAGCTCAAATGGTGCTCGGATTTCGCCGTGCACTCTGTTGTCTCCTGAAACACAAATCCAAATACTTAGATCGCGCACAAGATAAACATGATAAAATCGAAATACAAAAACAACAAAATCTGCGTCGCCTCCCCGGCAATGGCGCCAAAAACTTGATGAGAATTTTATTTATACCGCAAGTGCACGGTGTCAATGAAGACGTGGCAAATACGGGTGGAACACAAGGAGTGAGAGATATTGTTATTTTTGGATTTTCGATTAGAGAGAGAGAGAACAATAATAAGGTTGGTTTTGAGATTTTTGGGTTTTAATTATCTAAAGCAAGAAACATGAACAAATAAAACTAAAACAAGAACAAAGATGGTGAATTCCGTTGGGTGGAGGTTTAGATATCGGGTTTAGATTAGAGAATTCTGAAACTTATAATAAATCATATTAGTTATAAAGCATTACATGATAAATGATTAAACATAAACTCAAGTAATCAAAACATACTAATACGAAATTAAAATAATAACATCTTCTCTTCTCATCACCCTAAATCCGTCACCCCCACCCTTTGGAAAGAGTTAGAAACTCATAGAGGGAGGAAGAAGGGGTCCTTGAGACATTACAAAAGAAAAGTAAAAACAAGAAATAAAAGACAGAATTTTATTAATGAAAAGAAGAATACAAAACTAAGATTAAGAAATAAAAACTAACACCAAAGACTAAGGACCCTTCTAACATCGTTCTCGGGTTTATTTATAGTTGCTACAAGGGATCTAGGTATAATATTGGAAAGTACACGTGTCCAGACACGACTGGACGAAATTGGAGCACACGGATCGAAGCTTGGGCGGCGGAAACGCCGCACATTGTGTGTGTGGTGCGGCGGAAACGCCGCACAATCTGGCCTGCTTTTGTCCGGATTTTGGTTGAATGTTTATGGTATGATTTGATCCTTCTTTGCGCGTCTGGATTGATTCTTTCCATTCTTTTGAACTCCGGATTAATTCCTTCACATATTTGGAGATATACATTGATTTTTCTATATATTTTCTCCAAGAGAATAAAAGCTACTCGTGATTTGCAATTAGGTCCTTGACTTTTTGCAGTTAAGTCCCTGGTTACTTTTGTGCTTATGTCCTTGTTCTTTTTGCAATTAGGACTTGAATGCTTTTATGCTTGGATACATTTCCATTCGTAACCCGATAATCTTGAACTTGGTCTTTATGATAGAAATGAGTCTTTTGCATGCGTTTATGCTCGGGATGTGGGTAAATTGCATTCAGGTCCCTGTAATATGTAAATAAGACTAAACGCATACCTTAGTAGCATTTATTGATGTAAAAGTAATCTAAATGAAAGACATATGATGCAATGTATGCAATGCATCAAGGAGGACTCGAGTCGGAATCAACATTGGATGCCATAAAACACGTGTGTGCTTCTTCTTCTTGGGAGTATTCGGAGTTGGAGTCCTTTGATGAACTTGAGTCATCCCAAGTGGCTTTGAGAGCCTTTTTCCCATCCTTTTCGCGACGATCCCTTCTCTTGTAATCGTCACGTCTTTTAGGCCTCTCTATCTTTTCCTTTCGGGGTGGCCTTTCATCTCTATCTTTTCTTGGTCTCTCATCCCTTTCTCTTCTAGGAGGATATCTCCTTTCTTCTCTTCGTTCACGATCCCTTGGCCTAAGCAAAGGGCAATCCTTCTTCATGTGGTCGGTTTTGTTGCACTCATAGCAAGTGAATGTCCGAGAAGTTTCTCCTCTTCCTTTTGCAAATTTTCTCTTGGAGAGAAACTTCTTGAAGTTGCGGGTTAGGAAAGCAACATCTTCATCGGTATCATCGTCTTCGATTGCGTCCGAATCCGAGGTTGCTTTTAAGGCAATTTGTTTTTCTTTACGCTTATATCCTTCCCGTTCCTTCTCCTTCTCTCTTCTTTCTTCCATTTGGATCTCATACGCCATGAGGCTTCCAATGAGATCCTCCATCTTCAACTTTGAGAGATCTTTGGCTTCTTCAATAGCCGTAGTCTTTTTCTCCCAATCCAAAGTCAAAGACCTAAGAAACTTTCGTACCCTATCACTTTCAATCACAACCTTACCAAGGTTCTTCAAAGAGTTAGTAATAAGAGTAAAGCGAGTATGCATCTCGCTAATGGATTCATTCGGTTTCATAGCAAACATTTCATATTTTTGCATAAATGAATCTATTCTAGTTTCCTTAACGGATGATCGACCTTCAAAGTGACTTTCTAACATATGTCATGCTTCAAATGCGGAATCACATGCATTAATTCTACTATATTGTTCTTCGGTCAAGCCACACATAATTATGTTCATGAGTTTAGCATTCATTTGAATCATGGCTAATTCATCATCATCCATACGTTCTAATGGTTTGACTTGTTTATAAGGTATTTGGAAGAACACCCATAATTTAACATCATAAGATTGTATGAATGTGGTCACACGTTTCTTCCAATAGGCATAGTTTGTTCCATCAAACAAAGGAGGTCTTCCGGTGTGAAATCCCTCTCTTTGTTGGGCCATTGCTACAAACGTGAATTTGTGTAAATGCAATTAACAAGGCTCTGATACCAAATGTAGGATCTACTAGCCCCTAAACTTAGTCTAAAGGGGGGGGGGGTGAATAGACTAATTACAGTATTAGTGATAACTATGCCAAATTCAAAATATGAGACAATAATGAATAAGAGATGAACAAACAAACCACTACTCCGGATGTATAGAGGTTTGGATCCAACCACCGGATCCTAGTCCTCTCTTACGAATTGCTCTTACTCGAGCAACTTCGCGTTCTCCACTAATCCGATCTCCGTTGCGGGCCGAGATCACGCCTTTACACCACAAGCTTTGCGAACACCCTCGCCTAGCTTGGACCACCTTCTCACAACCCGAGAAGAGCTTCACTCCGGAAGCTTGTACAACTCTTGAAGAATAAAACTTCAGCAACTAATCTTGGCACTTGAAAATGATGATGCAATCTAATGAGGATGGTTTCAAGTGAGAATATTTGTGAGCACAAGGGTTTTTAGCACTTTGGAAGTAGTAATGAGATTTTGAGCTTAGAGAAAGATTGGGTAACTTGAATGAGTGTTCTAAGCTCTATTTATATGCTCCAAACAAGTTCTAGCCGTTGGGGATTAAGTGATGGAGAGTTGTGTAAGAAAACACAAATCAGAAAAGACAGCACAGGTTTCTGGCGACTAACGGTCGACCGGATCGAGTTACACGGTCGACCTATTCAAGGCAGTGCTTCATTCGGTCGACCGAAAATGATAACGGTCGATCCAACTGGGCTGGAACTTAAGTGATCGGTCGAACGGTTTCGAATACCAGTTCGACCGAAAGAGACAGTAGCTCTGGGTCTGGAAAAGACTTAAGGTTCGGTCGACCGTTCAAAGAGTTCCAGTCGACCGGTAGACATGTTTGCTTTGAGACCCGATAATAACACATGTAATCGGTCGAACGAGGTAAGTGCAACGTTCGACCGAATCTGCCCAGTAGCAAAGAGGCGGAAAAGAAACATGATTCGGTCGACCGTAATGGGAGGTCCGGTCGACCGGAAAACTAAATCCAAACTTAGGTTAGTTAGAAAAATGTGTATACGACCGTTGGAGTATACGACAAGTATAACGGTCATAATAAATACAAATACGGAAATCAATCGGTCGAACAGAGATGAACTATCGGTCGACCGAAAGTCCTACTCAGAGGACACGTGTCGAAAAGAGATAGGCAGAAGGATTTGTATTTGGTAAAATAATTTCTCACTCGACAAGGTCAAACTGTCGAACAGAACATATATGTCGGTCGACCGAAATGTAACAGTAAAACAGGATATGAAGAAACGGTCGAACGGATGAAGGAATTTGGTCGACCGATTTCTAACAGGCAAAATTGATAGGCTGAACGGTCGACCGGATGAAGTAATTGGGTCGACCGTTTTGAGACAAATTTTGTTGACTGGGAAGGTCTGGTGAAAAACGGTCGAACCAAATGGTTCTACCGGTCGACCGTTTTAGTTCAGTTTTCCTGTTCTTTGGTTCTAATGAGTTTGGTTGAGTTTTAATGAAGTCTAGGATATATGGAAGATAACGTGAGACTTCTATAAGTATCCTAAGTGATGTGTAATGCAATGAATCATGAGTTTCAAGTGCCAAGTTACATTTAAAGCCTAAATACATGGAATTGAAACCTAGCTAGTCTTCGATCTTCATCTTTAGTTTAACTCAAACTTGAATCCTGAAATGTTAGATAACACATATATATATATATGCAAGTAATAATATTTCAATTGATACATGTTTTTATTGAGAAGTTGATTAATCATCAAAACAGATTAACGATTATTAGCCAAAAAGACAATAGTTTACATAAATCAAAACTTATTCACAATCATGGTAGTTAACATGGAACATTAATCACCGAGATAAGATTGTCGTGTTGGTCATCGATTGTTGTAGCTCTACAAATAATTGACGACACGAGTATATAAAAGAAGAAAAGATTACTTTTATATATTGAATAGACCTAACAAGTAAAACATTATGGAATTGTGTTTCGTGTCATTAATGTTTTACTGTGTCTTGGATCCTAAGATATGAGACTTATATCTTTTCACTCAAGAAATGTTTAATTTGATTATTGTCAAAAGCTACCAATGAGTGTAGTGATAACGGCAATAGTTGGTTGAACATGACTTGTGCTAGAAAAGATAGCTAGTCAAACGATTATCATTGCTCCTCTTAATTGAGTGATGATATTAGTGGACCCCTTGATAAATCAAAATTATAACGTGCACAATGTAACTTGAGTTAAGTTACATAGTTATAATTAGCTTAAAGAGATCAAGAAATGAATATAATACAAAGATGACACATTTCTACTTTGTATATATTCTTAATATCATGAGGCAAGGGACGGACACAAGTGGTGCACTTACATCACTAAATGGATCGTGTTTTGGTTCGGGTGGAACAAAGACATATATGCTAATTTGGTGACTGTAATGTGTAGCTACGTACCGTTTATAGTCTGAGATATTAAGTGTTTAATATCACTGTCAATTTGGCTTAAATCCTCCTATAGGTCACACCACAAAACTGGGAAACAAGATGTTGATTTTAAGTTCATATGATGTGTCGGGTTTCATGTGAAAATAGGACACATGTGGTGAATTAATTAAAATCAATATGTCATGAGAATTGACATAATTAGAATCATAATAAATTCATATAAGGTATGTATTATGGGGTGTAATAATTTAATATTACATATGATGATATATATAGGATGTGAATTGCTAAAAATCCCAAAAGATCAAATTTTGTTGGAAATAAATCCAAAATTTGACAAAGGTAAACCGTTCAGGGTTCGGTCGACCAGAGTATCTTCGGATCGGTTAATCGGATAGGGAACGGGTAAGCGCAATTGGTTGACCGAAATTGTCTGGAGTGCCTGGACAATCGGGTTCGGTTAACCGAGTGTGCACGGTCAACCGAGAAGTAGTATTTTCGGTAGACCGAAGGTGACCCGGTCATCCGATGACTATGTCCCATGAACGATTTTGGTGGGTCAACGGTAGACCGATTAAAAGACGTGGTTCGTCCGAATTCTTCCATGGAATTTTTCTCATACGGATTCGGTCGACCGTCTAGCTCACGGTGTACCGAACACGTGTTGTAACCGAATGGTTCGGTTGACCGAATAATTCTCGGTCTACCGAATAATTCTCGGTCTACCGAACAAGAACGATTTTGCCTGAATTATTAAGAGATTAATTAAATTATGGGTGGAATAATTCCAGATTTAATTAAAACGTTTTTTGTGATTATGTGGAATTTAGAGATTAATTTTAGGAGAGAAAACAAGGGATCATGGCTAAATAATAACTCTTGATAAGGATGTTTTGGGAGCCTATAAAATGGCACATATTCCTACTTGTTTTAATATCAATGCGAAATTCTTTCTCTCATTAATCTCTCCCTATAATCACCACGAAAATCTCTTAGTAAATTTAAGTTTTGGAGATAAGATTCTCAGGAGCTTAAAGAGGGGTAATTAGCTTGATTCTAAACCTTGTTAGAGATTGATTGGCTAGCTCATTTCTCTCTAACTTTGTTTAGAGTTTGGTGAACACTCGGATGCAATTCCGTGGACGATTCAGCGGGCAACGCAACTCCGGATTATCAAAAAGTTTTTAGAGAACATTTAGGTATGATTTTATCTCTGTGGATTATTTTAATAAATGTAGGTTGCATGTTATTAGAATAAAACACAAATAGATGTACATAAAATTGCTGAAAATATGAAAATCGATCTTGTATGTTATATTAAAATTTAAAATATATACATACATAGGGACACGAAATCCTACAAATACAATCACTCTTCTCCAAGTAAGTCAAAGCGGGAGACCTTGGTCTTTTGGAATTCGACCTTTGGTGAGATGTCCTTAAACTTCTTCCACGATCGTTTGCCTGTGCCTTGTTTGGCAGTAAGCGGTGTGGAGTTGTTCCTTGTTCTGTGTTAGTGTAGGAACACTTTTTATGTTTTCTCCCCAAAAGATTGAAAAGATGTGCAACACGAGAACTTTGGAGGAGTTTACTGTTTAC
Organism: Triglochin maritima; assembly: GCA_963682175.1. Taxonomy (NCBI): domain Eukaryota; kingdom Viridiplantae; phylum Streptophyta; class Magnoliopsida; order Alismatales; family Juncaginaceae; genus Triglochin; species Triglochin maritima. The sequence goes on from OY821775.1 coordinate 8,058,464, forward strand.
CACGTTAGTATAATACTCTCGACTGTGCACATTTAGCTCTATGTTTTAAAAATTGGACCGAATCGACGGTCAGACCGGATTGGACCGTGAACAGGTAGCAGACTGGTTGGTTCTGTCAAAAACCGCCCCCCTTACGAACCACAGTGAACCGAAGAAAACCGAAAAGCCGATCAGTTTTTTCGGTTTGGTCGAACCGAAATGAATCGGTTTTTTCAATTTAAACAAAATTTGATTTTTATTGTTTTATTTATTGTTCAATTTTGATCCAAATTCTAGGGGTTTTATTTTTTTTTTACTACTCTTTCCCCAACCCCTTGCCACGCCTCCATCCCTCACTGCTCCTCCACCTCTCGCGATCATTTCATTTTTGTTTACAGGTTTTAATTAAATTATTTTACATACGAGTAATTTTATTGAATTGTTCATAGTTTAGACACTTGGTTATTACTTATTATGTAAAAAAATAATAGGAAAAATCGGTTGGACCGCCGCTACGGAGTCGGTTTGGTTCAGCTCCTGGTTCACAAAATGTTGATGTCATGCTGACGTAATCATCGGTTGGATCAGGTTGAACTATCGGTTCGACCACTTTGAACCCAACCGAGTTGTTTTCGGTTTGGTGTTTAAAACATTACTCTATGTACGAGTTCCGATGGCGATGGGCATGTTACTTTGCTGCTGATATGATCAGACCAAGAAACACTTTTACGTTGTTTGGGTTATGCGAGCAGGAAAAAAATTGGTCCATGTGTTAATGGTCAGAAATCGCAATTCTGATTACCAAACGAGCAATTTAAACCCCAAAAAATTGCTCGCATCTCCCCTCTTATTGCTCCTCGAAATTTTCTTTTACAAGAATTCTTGTTCTCCTGCTGCTTTCCATTTTGAAGCTGGGGTTCAAATTCCATAACGTTTTGGCCAAGTGCTGCTGATGAATCGTTAGAAGATTTTGTTTGTAAAATAAATACCACAACATGCTAATGAGCTTATCATAACAGAAATGCAAATTTTGTTATGTAAGTGCTTCTGTGCAAAAATCACGACACTATCTTGTTTCACTTGCTGAAGTAGCCAGGATCTGTTTAGTGACCTATTTCCTAATGAATTTTGTTATGTGCATGCTTATCAAAAATAAACAAAACGTAAATCTTCATCCCAAAACGAATAGATATCCAATGGAGACAAGACACCCAATTACGAGCCGCAAGGATATCTCCGGATCATATAAATGTTCTTAGCAAAAGTCTTAGTAATGGCACTAAAAAGATTACAGATCAATATATCTTGACAAATGATAATGCATATATACAACTATACAAGTCACAACTCATGAACCTGACGTCATGTAATTAAGTTTGACTGGTGGAAGGAGAAGTCAAACTAATGGGAGTAAACCCCATGGTGACAATGTGAATTAATTGACCTTGGGTTTGATTTGTAATAAGCAGTCGTCGACCCAGCAACGACAATTTGAAGTGAAAATTGACAAAAATACACTATTAAGAGATAAGTATTTATTTTCAAAGGATAAAGATGCAAAGTATTTGAAAACGTTTCTTGAGTGTGTACGAGAATATTCGTGTATGAAAGATATACATGTAAATAGGAGTTGTGCTAAGGGTACATAATCACAAAAAAGAAGCTTCTCGTGTATTGAGTATATTACAAATTATCGATTTTTCAAACTTAAAGAGGTGTTTATACTTAACCCTCTGAGCCCCAACCTCCCTTGAAATCTCACCTAATAATTCACATGAGAAATATGAAGCCAGAAATGCTTGAGTAATAAGAAAACAGATACAGAAGAAGCAGTCCTAGTATACCAACCGGTAGAATCCGGTGGCTCAAAAATTGCACTATATATCCTCATCATGTCTCTCCGTCTCTACTATCACAAGACTAGTCATGATCGTGTCTTTAATGGCACACATAATATCCCAGTCAAAGAGAGAACAGGTCTGTGGAATCTCTTCTGTGTGTACTAGTCAGACCCCATCACATGTTCTTAATTAGCATCATCAAATTCCACTTGCACTAACTTTAACGATTGGTCCTTGATCGATCCCAAGAAATTGATTATCATGCATGTGCATGTGAACCAATGAGGATCCATGTGAACCTTTTCTTGTCTGCTGTAGGGTGTAAACAAGCTGATTCATACGTATTATCTTATATTATTATTAAATATATTAAAAAAATTAAATAGAATAATAAAAAAATTCAAGTGAACTATCGAATCGAGATTTAAATTTTTTTAAGCTCAAACATTTTGTTTACCGAACTAAATTTGGAGATTTTTTTTTATTTTTCATTAAGATCTTTTATTTTCAAGTTAAAGTAGAATTAAACGTTTTTTGAATCGAACTATCAAGTAGAGCAAAAGTTGACAGTTTTAGTCTATTGGATGTTTCATTTCTTTGATTATGGTTTGGTTGCATGAGAAAATTGAGTGTGTGGGAGAATTTGTTAGACAATGCAAAGGTTCAAGTAGATGTTTGAATAACTTGACTTGCATTTCACTACTTCAAAATGTTCACGTAAGATGGTAAGTAGCTTCAAATAAGCATTCTTCTGTTGAAGCTTTCATTTATAATATATCTTTTTACTAAAAAAAGCTTCAAATGAACTAATTAAATAAATCAATAAAAAAGCTTTAGCTGAATTAAGATAAAATCAAAGGGATTTTGCTTGGGTAGACTTAGAGAGAAAAAAATTATAAAATGTATGACTACCCACAAAACTAAAAATGCACCAAGTAAGTTCGTGTTTTGGGAATTGTATGAAAAACAGATATATACGAACTGATAGTGTAAATCTCCAATATCACCATTTCTCAATTGAACTCAACGCAACAACAAAATTACGTTTGTACAACTCAAAGTGGTTGCACGATGGTATTAGTCTTTATAACTTCAAGAGGTGTAAGAATAACTACAGGAAAATCACTACAAGTAAAGATGGTTACGAGAAATTTAGTTTTTTTTATAGAAGGCTTCATATATTATCTTTTTCTTTAGAGAAAATTGTTATTGTTTATGCGTGAGGGAGGGATCAGGGAGTTAGTGGTGGTCCTCTATGAGACTTCGTGCTTCCACGTTCTAGATTCAGAAGCAGCAGTCATCCATTATTTAAAATTTGATTGAGTGGATCATATATCGGAAACCACCTGCAATGCTCCAAACATGTTGGAGATCATTGGAGGTTAACAGAATATGGACATGTACGAACTATGGAATTCGGAGATAGAAGCCACACCCCAGGTATACAAAAAATGTTGGCCAATCCTGACCGTCAAATCTGCCAATTTTCATGGGGACCGTCTTGATTGTTTGGTTTTCGCTTACTTAGATATAATATCTGAAATATTTACCTATTTTAAGTCAATTTTCAATTGTACTTTAATCTTACAACAAAAATGTTATAAACTCCTCTAACCTCTTGTGTTTAGACCTGCATAACGGACCGTGCCGACCCAACCCAGCACAACATTGTAACACCAAACATCTCTAGGAACCGTTGGGTGGGGGTTTATTTATTTTTTTAATTTTTTTACTAAACCACCCCCTCCTCCCTAATAAACCCTTTCAACCCCTCTTAATTTCTTCACACAAAATCCTTAAATTTCTTCTAAATCTCTCCAATATTCTATATTTTTTTTCTAATTGCTTTGATTTTGGTGAAAACGATCGAGTTTGAGCTAAAGCATAAAACCAAAAGATACAAATAAACCGCTGACCGTCAATTTTGCGACTCATCTGCTCTTAATTTCCAAGGTTTTTCTAATATTTTTAGTGCTTAATTTTAGTTAATCAATCATCCTCGTGAATTTCTCATTTATGAAAAAATATTCACTTTTGTTTGCATATTTATTAATTTTCATGACTTAAACATATGATTCTGAAGATAATGATAACTCACATCCCACTCATGTTAATCCACCTAGACCTAAGGGTAAAAGTACTAGGGGAAAAATATCTCCAGTATTTTGAAGAACGACAAAATGCTGAGAGTGAATCAATTGCTAGGCGTATACAATATGATCACGTTTATTCGGCCAAGTCAAGTGGGGAAATCAGTCCTCTAAGTAGACATTTAGTTGCATGTAAAGTTAAGAAAAATGTATCATCGGTAGTGCATTAATGTCAATTGGTTTTAGACACAGCCAGTGGAACTTTAAATTTCAGAATATATTGTCCAATTAAAAGTAGAGAGATAATTGTTGATTTCATAATTAGAGACGAACTACCATATAACAATGTGAATCTAAAGGTCTTAAGGAAGCAATTCTTTACCATAATCCGCAATTTAAACCCCATCTAAAATAACATTTAAAAATATTACATTTGATAAATTTGGTAAATATATATAACAAAACATAATTAGTTATTTTTCATCAATGAACAATAAAGTAACATTAACTAGTGTTGTTTGGACTGATCCAAATAATTATCTTTACTGTTGCGTAACTGCTCATCATTATGTAGATGATTCATGATGTTTAATTAAAAAAATCATTTTTTAACTATTTTGCATACACATTGTCAAAGTTTTATTTTGATCATATTAAAGATGTCATAATAGTTAATAATCTTGAAAATAAAGTTTGTGCAATTACGTTTGATAATGCTACTAATAACAGTTCAGCAATACAAATGCTTGTAAATTATTATCATTCACATGTAGATGATTTACTGTTTCATATCATATGTGTTTGTCATGCTTTGAATTTGGTAGTACAAGATGAACTTAACATAATTAAACCTTACTTAGGAAATATTAAGAATGTAGTTGTTTATGTAGGTTGCAGTAATACATCTAAATATCACAAATTTAGAAATTTTTGTGTATATAATGAAATTAAACTTATGAAGTTTAAATTAGATGTCCCCTCATATATGGAATTTTACATATGATGTTAAAATGTTGTTATCCTTATAATCTTTCGATTACAACATTTTATGATGAAAAACAAAATGAGTTTCAGTTAACCTCCGTAGATTGAGATAACTGTAAAATTATATTGGATTTTGTAAAATATTTTTCACTTTCACTATTAGATTAAGTAGACAATATTACTCTACATCTAACATATTTATCTATGAATTACTTTCAATTACTAGAGTATTTACCCCACATCTAACATATTTACCCCACACAAAATGAATCAACTGGATATTTAAACACTGAAATGTACTTAAGTACTGCCGAGTTAAAAGTTTTTGATATTTTAGACTAGTGGAGAAAGAACTCAGGTAGGTTTCACTGGTCGGAGTCAACTGTGACGTCGGAGTCTGCATTTAGCACAAGTAAATGTGGCTTGAATGACAAAAAACAAGTTTGTCTGACAAGTCAGTCGAGATGATCGCATGCCTGAACCACTCGACCGTGCTATGCCGACGCGGCATGACACGACATCTAGGTTTACTTGTAATATAGAACTAAATGGGTTACACATGATATAGAGATGCTAGTGCCGATTCCCGAGTCAGATTGAGTATAATCAAGTCAACTCAAACTTCTCGATTCCTATATTTCGACATTGTACCCTACTTATGACTTGAAAATTTTGAGTTTACCACAATCATTTTAAATTGGATCATCATCCAGTTAAACTCACTTTTATGGTAATTGAGCGGCTGAACTCAATTCCAATATGCAATATGCACCCACACTTTTTCGGACGGTTGATTGGTTTACAGTTCAATTTGCAAGCGTATTGTGCTGCATCGAATTCTCTACTTAATTAGCCAAATAGGTACTAATTATTCTCGAAGTATACAAAACCACTTCAACCACTAGGTTTTGTGGTACTCAAGCGCTCAAGTATTCAAAATAGGGTGAATCAAATAATTGCAAACTATTTTCCAACATGATATATAAATGGAAGAAGCCATACCAAACGCAATTTTCTTACGGACAGTGATTAATTTGACCCTCATGAACCATACGGTGCTTTATAGCAACCCTGGTTGCACATCTTCATGATTTTTCAGTTTATATAATAACATATCTGGAGAAGGTTTTGTAGTTGACATTTGCATATGTATGGGATAAGAGGGTGAGAAAAAAATGAAATCATCGCTTCTTAACAAATCAATTAACCAATGAACAAGCAAGATATTAATTTCTTTTAGAGGCATTCATCTAAAAGACTAAAAATCACCTAAAAGCATTCACAACAATGATCTAAGTCATCCAGATAACCTAAGTTATCCACATTGTCTTTTTTTTCTTTTTTATAGTGACGTCATCACAACTCAACATCATATTTCTCCATCACTATTCACCCCTTGACAACGACCTAAGACATCCCACTATCTTTCATCCACGTCATTAATCTTATTCTCAACTTTTATTATATTCCAAAATCATTTATATTTAACAAAAATATTAATGAATACCAAATACTAAATACAATTAATATTAAGAAAACAAATATTACATTTTTTTAGCAAACGTATGGTTACACCAAAGAAGACGACAAACAAAATACAATACATAAACCAAATAACACACGACATAATTCAAATATTACACGACATAAAACACACTTAACGGGTCGGTTGGGGGTCTCATGTCATAACTTTAATTATTATCAAAATATAAACTAAAACTACTTAAATTCTAATTATTTTTCAAAATATAAACCCCTAATTATTAAAACAAATACCAAAACAAAAAAACCAAAATCAAACAAAAAATCAAAATAAAAAACCAACCAACCGGGTCGTGCCGGTCGACAACCGCCGCTGACCCGGTCGTCCGGGGTCATACACGGAGCATGACCCTGTTAAGAATGCTACAAGGGACCATAAGTTTCTTGCTTCCCTCTTCTAATTGTAACGAGTCAACATCAAAGAAATAAAAGGGATCGGAAGCTTCTCTCTTGTTTGAAAAGAACGTTCACACGTAAGATCCTTGTTTTTAAAAATCATTCCGAAATTAGTCGATAGTTACGTGATTTCTTAGTTGCTAAGTTCCCTTCTCGAATGATATTAAGGATTTGGCACTATCGTACGTGCAACTTTTTTCTGCGAAATTATCTTTAAAGGCATTATTAACTGGAGTGGAGGGATTTGCTTCCACGTTTGAATTAATCTAACTCGGAACAATATTTCTAAGTGGTGCCGTTAACTTCAGTTTGAATTGTCGGAATTGTTTAATTGTGATTTTGTGAAGTGAAATTTCTCAGCGATTTCCTTTTTACCTGCATTTGTCGCTATCTAATATGCTGACCTCATTCAATTTTGGATTTCTAAATGGAATTTAATATCTGTATCTTGTTTGAAAAATGGTAGGCGGAATTTCTTTTATTAAGTCGCGATTTCTTCACGTCAGGTATGAGCTCATGGCACTGTATATTTTGTAACCTCAAGTTCTCCGGGAAAAGACTACAAAAGATTTATAAGCTTATACCATCTACAAGAGTATTTATCTAAGCTAGCTTTTTAAGACCATGTTTAACGGTGTCTGGGTTACCCCCGAGCGTCTTGCTCTCTCTCTCTCTGCTACGTAAACTCACTCAACTCATCTAAAAAATCTCTTTAATCACACTCATAAACACATCGTACACCTTACATTCTTTTCCCTCCACGATCCTAGGTAAAATAATAAAAATTAACGAATCCCCCTCCCTCCCCCCAAAGAAATCACTCACCCGGGCGGGTGATCGAGAGCTCTGCCGCCCGATTTCACGCCCGGGCGGGGGAGTGTGGGCTTCCGTGGCACCTGATTTCCACAGGAAAGCCGACGTGGTCGGGCGCCCGGGTTGATCTGCCCCCGTTAAGGATGCTCTAAACACATCTAAGTAAGGGTGCATCAATTTTGTTGACATTAACATACGTTATGATGTTCTAACCGGTTGAGCAAAAGTGAAAAAAAAACCGAGAAACTGATTTGTTTTGACTAAGTAATCATCAACTATAAGTCTATAACTACGACCTAGGACAAAGAGATGGTTATTTTGAAGATTTTTTTCTCCGGAAAAAAGGCATTTGCACTGTACAAATACAATGAATTCCTGATATATATCCCAATGATTTGCCAATGATTGACAATCATATTTTAACTTTCATTTCATACTAAGACAATGTTACATTATAACTAAAAAAACAATATCTTTTACAATTCACCCACATTATCCCCCTACAGTACCCTGGAGTCGGGCATTAGAGACGCAGTGACAAAAGTTTTTCTCTTTTCCCACCCAGACGCAACATCTAGGATTCTAGGGGGTCTAACGAAGATGGCTGAGATGCTCGAACAATGACCTTACTTTGTTACTTACCTAAAGTTACGCAATGAACAAAAATCCACTCCTAGAAGCAACCTAAGGTGAGTTTGGATGTGGCAAATTCCGACTCCTCGACTCCCCTACACTATGAGAGTCGCTACAGTATGTGGAAGTCATCCAAATACTTTTGGGGTCTTTAGAATATGAGGTCCTTGTGCGTATCCCGATGACTTTTTGCATCGATAGGAGAAATTCACTCACCACCTACAAATTTTTGGATCATCATGTTTCTATTGAATTGACGAAATTCATCATTATTTTATGTGTTGTTTATATATGATTGGAGGATATTTTGAGAATTTTATTTGACAAAACATATGAAAATTCACTGAACTTCTCGTCATCTAAACAACTCCAACTTCTACTAAGAAGAAACAACTTCTGTGGTTAAAAATTCAAAAGCTAACTTCCCACAAGACTTTAACATTTAGGAGTCACGTCCAAACACACCTTTAAGTCGACATATCAGATCTTGTTTGGTAGACCAAACTGAGATAGATTGATTCCAGCTTTTAGGTTGCCAAACTAAACTTTAATTAACCTTCTCTCCGAAAACGTTGCTCCCTTCCCATAGTTCTTGCTTAATTTGCTTGAAGGCCGTATGATGGTTTTAAGTTAATTACCATCAATAGATTAGAATAAATTGAAAAGGAGTCGCATCAAATTATCACTTTCCAGTGTCACAGTACTGCACCAATGATGCCCGGAGAAAGGAGGCAGAAATAAACACAAACAAACCCAAACTTCCGAAAGCCACGTGAAGCACATATGAACCACTCTAAAATTTCCCAACCCTAATCGCACCTCATCATGAGAGAGTAGCCCCATCACATGCCCCTTGCTTTGACCACCACCACCACCAAACACGTCCCGCATGTCTTCTCTTCCTAAGATGGTGATATCTCAGCAAATCCTTTAGAACGTGTGGATATATATTAGCTTAGATGGAATTACCAAGACATGACAAAAATGTTTTTTTAATGTAGGTTGGACACGAGTACGAGTGTATGACCCACTTGGTTAGGTTTCTTCCTTGTGTTGGAAACTTCTGGATAATGGGTTATGTTTTTGCCTATTTGGAGAGATTGTACTTACTTTCATGACAATTCTGAATTCTAGGCGTAGTAAATACATAGAGAAGACTTGATCGTCTTTTTTAAAGAAAATTGTTGCAAGCAAATGTAACTTAAGTTCAAGAAAAAAGCGAAGAAAATACTAACTTAAGAATATATCTGAACCAACAACATTTGGTTGCGATAATCCTAATATGGTCAATTGAGTTATCTAGACTCATCGATCAACACTAGATCATCTTAATCAACCATATATTTTAGAGTAATCCAGTAAATTGGAATAAAGTTTTCCTACGGGACTCTTAAGGAAAACAATATACAGTTGAAATTATTATCACAGTTTAAAAATGTTTTCTATATCATGATATTTTGCAACATCCAGAAGGCATTAACGTAGGTATGTATCTGCAAGACAATGTTTTCTTTGTTACATTTTCTGTGGACGTTACTTAACATGTATATGCAACGTTCATGTCGGAATTAGTCCCAACACTGGTGACTTGAGTCCTTCACCAAAGTCTTCCGTTAAAATAACAAAACTTCAACAACTACTCAGAAGTAGGTTGTCTCGCTTTATCTAATTTTGTGAGGCTACTAGCTAATTATGGAGGTCTTCTTTCAGTCTTCTTCAAAGGTGGATTTCAGTTGGACCTAAACAACCCCACTACGTGATGCGTGTATAGTTAGTTTTCAGGACTACACAGAAGTAATAACGTTTGACTGTATATTATTGGAACAAGTCTTGTGTTTGCAACTCTAATTCCAAACCCTATATTACAAAAAAAATAAAATCATCGTTCACCTCAATCCTAAATTGTGTTTGAAAGAATTAAATTCCATGTGATTAACTACACTGTTTGAAAATACTAGATAATTTACCAAATATTGGAATATTCCAACATATATTCAACATTAATCCACTATCGAATTAGTAGCACCAACCTCCAGGCTCCAGCTAACTTATTGGTGACCTTGTCGGTGTTCCAACAAGCGCTCACTGCGATGTTATTGGAGCTCCAACGAACTTTTGCTGGTCGCGAGAGAAGCTTCAATGAAATTTATAATGTTGAAAGAAGTTGATTAAGTTGTTATGATACGTAATTCTAGTAAACAAATACAAGTGTTTTCGAGTAATAATTTATATTGCAAATGTAATGACATAAGATATTGTTAGACTTACTTTGTAATGAATCGATGTGATAGTAGCAAGGGTGGAAATTTACTCGTAATGTTGACTTAAGATATATGTGACGCATAAGATCCTACAATGTTGAATAATAGCCAGAAACTTAAGCTGACTGATATTTGTAGGTTAGTAGAACGAGTAGACATAATACCCTATAGTGATATAGAATTATTTCTTAAAATTGCTCTTGAGGTTTTGAATCGTCTTTCTGTAATGTTTCTCGCCTTCTAGGGCATGATTCTTGAACACTGTAACATAAATGGGAGTATATGTCTATATATGACACATATATATGTCTTCCTTTTGTTTTGTTTAGTATAAAATATAAAAAACCATTCAAAAAGAAGAAGAAAAACAAATTAATGACATGCATCGAGAATCATTATTGGTATATCCTACAATGATTTGTTACGACAATCATATAAACACTATTTAAAACTAAGACAGGCCATAACCTTGATTTTGATGGTACAGAAACACAAAAATAGTAAAAGAAACCACAAAAATCCTTAAGGAATATACTTTGGTCTTTCTCCGACCCTGAGCAAGTGAGCAGTTTACTTCTCCTCAAATGACCCCTCAAATTCCGCTATCTTTGACTAGAACCGATTTAGGAACGTAAGTTGCGGATCGGATGCGATAAAACACACATAACTTAATATGTGATTTACAATTTAATAATTAAATAATATACTATTAATTATAAATTATATATGTACATATTATATATAAAATATATATATATGTATGCAAAAATTATTTAGGTAAAATATTTGAATAATTCCTAACATAAATAATAAACAAAAGAAAACATGCTAGTACAAAGTATACAAGTAATAATATATTAATTTCCTTGATAAAAAGATATTTTTAAAACAAGATTTTAAAAATTGAAAATCATTGTTATGGAATGCGCCGTATTCGTTAGCATAAACAAGCCGGCATCTTTTGGATGCGATGTGGTCATCAACCGCATATTAGAACAATGACTAGATCACAAACAACTTGAAATTCACAGAGACAGAAAAAATTATTCGGCTAAGGACGATTTGAATTCAACTTGGAAGTAGGAAAAATAACTTCCAAAATTGTTTCTGATTAATTTGCAAAAAAACTTAAATGGGTTCAAACTCTTATAAAATTACACAATGAATGGTTTCGTACACTTCCATTTTTAATTCTAAGGAAATTATGAAATTAAATTCTAATTTTTCTATCATTTCCTACAAATAATCACACCGTAAAGCATATTTGACTCTTTGGAGTGGCAATTTGCTCAATGTTTTTTTATTTAAAGTACGTGTTTGGACAAAGAATGAAAAATCCATCATTACTTGTAATAATCAAATATTTAAGAAATCCTTGCACGAAACAATGTGATGAACTAATTCACCCCAGCAGACTCCTAGAGAGTGTTAGCGAAGCAAAAAAAATTGGAAAGTGATTTTTGGAGTCCAAAAGAAAGTAGACAAAAACAGAACCAAGTGAAAATTAATTTCTTTCTGACTGCATTTTATTATTTATGCATGTTTAGACAAATAATTTCCAGATGGGTTGAACGGATGAACGAATTTCGGTTGACTGAAATGAGAATTCCAGTGATTTTTTCTAAGTGAATGTTAATGGATGACCAAATAAATTACGGTCGTTCGAACTGGTTATTGAAGTTAGAAATTTCGGTGGATCGAAATGTGTTCGGTCGTCTGTTGAAATCATTTTGGTGGACCAAAACGGTTGACAGTCGACCAACAAATTTTGTTTTTGTTTTGCTTCTGACATCAAACGTTAAAAAAACTCAATTATTTTTGTGCACAACGAAAATTGAACATAGATTATCAAATGAAGTGCACAGCACAATCCTCTCAATTAAGTCAAACAGAATCTCATATCTTGTCATTGGTTTCTCTCGAATTCGCAGTGCACAAACCCCACCCTATTGACCGATCAATCCTTCAAAATTGTATCAACTTGGTTGATGTTTTGCTCGTATCAATAATTTGTATCAAATTCGAAATGTCAAAATTGGTTTCCTAATCCGACTAACGGAAGACCAAAAATCTACGAACCGAGCCAACCCAATTATTGGTTCAATTGAACTCCCTAATCAGGCATTCTTCCTCTCATATCTTCCCTCTTCCGCATCTGCCGCTATATATATAAACCAATTCTACCCCTCTCTCTCCACTTCAAATCTCTCTCTCTGTCTCTCTCTCTCTCTCTCTCTCTCTCTCTCTCTCCGACGCCACCTCCTCTAACCCGAAATGGACTTCCACCGGCGATCCCACCACTGATGCTTGCCCCGAGATCCCACGGCGGGGGAGGAACCATGCGAGCCAAGGAGATGCACCCACTCTGCTGCATAAGCATCGACTGCCCCGCCGTCGCCGGCGACGACCGATCACCGTCCCCGACCGACCGCAACCTCGACAATGCCGGATCAGACGGCGCCGTCGCTGGGGTGCTCCACAAGTGGACCAATTTTGGCAAGGGGTGGAGATCCAGGTGGTTCGAGCTCCGCAATGGCGTGCTTTCCTACTCCAAGGTTAGGGTCGGGGATGGCGACGTGGGGTTGATTGGGGATCCGAGGTGGCATCGGATCGATGGCCGGTGGAATCGCCGGAAACCCGCTGGCGTCGTCCATCTCAAGGTAAAATGCTTGCTATTTATAGGAAGCAACGATCGTCGAAATTTCTAATTGAAGTTTATTGGATTTGGAACGAGGCGGGTGTTGGGGTTTGGCGGTGATTTTTTTTTAATTTTTTACGATTTTGGTCAATAAAAAGGTAAAAAGGTGGGTTTTTATGATTTTTTATATCTGGTGAGGTAATTTGTTTTAATAAGACATTGTGGGTCACATCTGCTCCACGACTGCAAGTAAAGGTTTCCTTTTTATATCCGTTTCTCCGTTGTAAAAATGGTTCCTTTCTTCCAATCATTCAGATCTTCTGGTTTCGGTTCCACCCTTCTCGGGTTTTCAGGTTTGCGTTTTGATTTTCCGTGAATTGGTTTTTTGGGTGTTCGCGGAGTTTCGTGGTTTCCAGGGTTTTTTGCTCTTTGGGTTGCTTAACGTGCATCGAAGGCCCGGGAATTTTATTTTTTTTGGTGATTTTTTGTGATTTTTGGTTGTTGAGGTTTTAAGAGTTCCGCTATCTTCGTGTCGTTTCTTGTTTGTGTTTGGTGACATCAGAATCTTGTTTCTGAGTCTGGGTGTTGTACATTTTGTCCTTTGTTTGTGTTTGAGCATTACTAATTTACTATCGTTGTCCATATTGTTTTTTTCTTTTTTTTCGGAACTTTATCCTTTTTCTCCCTTTTCAGAAAAAAATATAGATAGGGTTTATCCGGTCTAGGATAAATGGAACTCGTACTTTTTTTTTGAGAATTAACCAGTACCGGTTTGTTTGATAACTGGTTTCTTCATTCATACGATCAAATAAGTTCAACTGAATTGTAGGACCACATTTCGGCTAGAGAGTCAACAGCAGTAGAAATACATAAGTTTAAAACCCTCACATGTGAGGTTTTACAAGGTTCTCATAAGGAAAAGGATAACAAGCTAAATAGATAGAAAGAAAGCTTAGATGCAAGCAGCAGCCGAAAGAGGACCAGAACAGGGAGCTCAGGTCGGCACATTCTGCTCCTGTTGGTGGGTACCTGTTACTGGGTTACCTTGGTGTTTGCAAGATTTTTGGCCTTGGAAAATTCTTCTTATATTTCACTAAATCATAGTGAACTCTGGACGGTTCAACATAGTTCCTTTGATGATAAGGTGTGTCCTTTTATTTGGAAAGGTAGAGTGGAAGAACCGAAAAAGAATCAGGGCAAAGAAGTGTAAAAAAGAATAGAAGAGAATAAACACGAGAAGAATATAAGTTCTGATTCGCTAAAAACATAAGATTTTTTTTATGGTTAATAACGCGTGCAGATTGAGCACTCAATCAATTTCCTTGCTTGTTTGCAAGTTGATCAGAAGGGGGGGGGGGGGGGGGGGGGGGGGGGGGGGGGGCATTTCTTTGTATTATACGAAGTCCATTTCACTCGTTTCCATCGCTTAACAGACTTCTTTTGCAGAGAAGTCCATTAGGTGAAAAATATTCATATAAGACCGTAAAACCTCTTTATTCTCCTAGATAGATTGATAGTACCTCAAAGAAAGCACGTACTTAATAACAACACATATTAGTAGGGGTGTAATTGGGGTGAGTATTACCCGTTCCCATTTAATAAGTGAGTACGAGTACAGGTACAATTTTTGTACCCATTTAAAAATTTATACCCGTTTATCCATACCCGCTTTACCCGTTTAATAAATGGGAGGGGTACGGGTATACCTCTACCCGTTTACCTATTTATCCATTTAATTATTTAATTAATATATAACAACGTTCAGGCACCGCCTAGGCGAGCCTAGGCGGCCGGCGGCGTCCGGTCGCCTGGGCGATCGCCTAGGCGGTTGTGCGACCGCCCAGGGCTGGGCGGTAATTTTTTTTTTTTAAATTCAATTAATTTTCATAAAATAGATAAAAAAATCAGGAAAAATCGGGAAAAATAGAAAAAAATACACAAATATTTTCTAAAACTACCATACATGTTTAGGCTTCGAAAAGACACCTAGTTCCTCGACCAAGGCCTCACTAGGCACCCCCTCTACCCACCTAAACACTTAGGTATACAATTTATTGCTCAGTAGTACGATTACAAAGTAACTCAGAGTTCATACAATAGTAGATAAAAGAGAAAGTAGAATTACAAGCTAACTAACTAATTCCATTGGACACATTGATCTAATGTCCAACTGGGAACCATATCATATCCTCCACCACCATCAGAGTCGTCGGAGTCGTTCTCATTCGGATTGTCGACGTAGACATCATCTTCTTCAGTTTCTTCATCGTCGGTTTGGACATATTGCTCGTCGATGTCCATCGGTGGTTGAGAACTCGATGCACCTGGATCTCTAGAACTGATGTGAACGATGGCATCATCCATGCCACGACCTAATAATGGCGCGTCAGATGCAGTAGAACACCGCGGGTCAGATGCAGTGGACATGGATCGAGCAAAGCGTCTCCGTGAAGAAGAATGTCCCAAAGCTGCTTCCTCGACATCGGCCCATGTAAGCTCCTCTCCAGCGAAGACCGGATCTTCAGTTTCTACCAACCACGGATGCTCGTCGAAGAGATCGTACTCCACACTGATGGGGTCATAAAATCCAGGCTTCTCCATCCTTTGCTGAAACCTTTGCCTTAACTTTTGGTTGTAGTTCACATACACCAAGTCATTCATCTTCTTCACAGCCAACCTGTTCCTTCTCGTTGAGTGCAACTGTTCGAAGACACTCCAATTCCGCTCACAACCTGATGCCGAACATGTCAATCCCAACACCCTCACGGCCAACCTCTGTAATGCAGTCTCTCCCATGTCTGCGCCATACGATTGCCACCAATCTATAGGTCTTCTTTCCGACCTTTGTCTGACGACCATATCCCTCGAGAATATTCCGAGGGAGTTCTTGTAACGATCAAGTAAACCGCAAATCTTGTCTTGTTCTGCAGGAGTGGGGACGAGCCGCTCTACGACATCCATGAATCCAGGCATATGCTCATTGAAAGCTATATTTCGATCCTGAGGTGGGACGGAGAAGAAGGTACCAGGGTTGAGTAAGAAACCAGCAGAATGTAGCGGTGATGACATCATCTTCCCTGGACCCCACCTGGTGTCGATGAGGTCGATGACTTGCTTGTACAACCTCGGGTTTCCGTCAAAGTTCCTCATGATTTGTTCTTTGGCTTTCTCCATTGCGTCACACAGATATCCCATCGCTGGTTTCTCATCGCCGTCAACAAGTCTAAGAACCTGAACCATAGGTTGTGAGGCCTTCAGTGCCTTTACGACGTTGGTCCAGAAACCACTTTGTAGAATGGTCTCGGCAACTTCAGTAGAGATCTCCTTCTTTTTCTTGTTCTTTATCCAACTTGCATTAGGATCGTTGTACCCCGGGCAAAACAACAAAGGCTCGGAGTTTGTCTTTCTTCAGAAATAACCTTTGCAAACTCAGAAATGCGGTGGCAAATCTCGTGACAGCAGGGCGTAGCAGGTTCCCTTCAATGGCAATTCGCATCCTCTTCAACAACATGGCAGAGCTGTTGAAATGTTTGATGATCTTTCGAGCTAAAGCAATAGTCTTCAAAAACAACTTGCCAATATCCTCCAAGATGAGATCGATGCAATGCGCTGCACAGGGAGTCCAAAACAATCTCCTTCTTTTTTGTTGCAACATCCTACCGGCAAGTACGTACGCGGCGGCGTTGTCGGTGACCACCTGAACAACGTGTTCTTCGCCAATCTCGCCAACTACCTTGTCCATCAGCTTGTACAGGTAGTCTGCGGTGTGAGAGTGACCGGAAGCATCTACAGACCTCATGAACATGGTACCTGTCGGACAATTTACTAGAAAATTGATTATACTCCTACCGGACCTATCAGTCCACCCATCTGTCATCAACGTGCACCCGTATGTTGCCCAATCTTGTCTGTACGATTCTAGTATACCTCTAGTGTAGTCAATTTCTTGTTTAAGGCACGAGTCACTAACTTCATGATACGTCATGGGTTTAAGTCCGGGTCCGTAAGTACTAGTAGCGGATATTGCTTCCTTCCACTCAGGCGTCCTTACAGTGTTGAATGATATACCACATCTATAGAAAAACCTAGCCCATTTTTGATTAATTGTTTTCCTATCTTCTTTTCTAAAGGTTCTTTCGATGGTTGTTTGTTGGGGGCCGGAAACCACGTCCTTCCCACGTCCGCAAAATGGTGCCCACAAACGTTGTTTTTGTCTCTTTCGACCAGGAACGGGGCGAGAACGGGAGGTTGGGGTCGGAGCAGAACCGGAACCCGACCCGGTTTCTAGATCAAATTCTATGTTTTCTCGGTCTACATAATCATCAAGACATACATTTTCGTTTTGTAATGTCCTACTGTTTCTAATCATGTATGCAGTTATGTCTTGTTTAATAGAGTCAGGAACTTTATCACAAGGTCTAGCATTGCTACCGGGTGTGTGTGCAAGATGTTGTTTGTGACGGGCTATACCACCTCTAGTTTCCTTACCACATAACTCACAGACAATACAATTTTTATCATTAGCGCTAATGTAATGGGCAGTATTCCAACCGGGGTCATTTGTACGGGTAGGTCTTAGGTCATCGTAACTCTCGTGATGCATAGGTAGACTAGTGCCGGGTACGTAAGCCATATCTTAAAACTAGACTAATATAAAATTTAGACTAATATGAAAATAAAATACTAATTAATTTAATTCTAAAGAGAAGTTAGAAAGAGTGCACTTGATTTTGACGGTTGAAGAATGAAGAAACGGATCGGAGACTTCACTTTCCAACTTCAAAACTAAGCACCAGACCGGAGACTTAATCGCAAAACTTGATGATTAGGAAGGTTGATGATGAGAATAGGATTATGAAGAAGAAGAGAATGAGAGATGTGTGAAAAATGAAGAGGTTTGGAGGGGTTTATATAGGATTTGGGGCTAGTGGCAAAGTTGTAATTTTTGAAAAAAAAAAATAATAAAAAAATTAAAAGGAGAGAGCCGTTGGAGAGCCTCCAACGGCTCTCGCCTAGGCGATCGCCTAGGCGAAATGATCGCCTAGGCGATCGCCTATTTCGCCCAGCTCTGCTGGGCGAAAGGCGGTGGTCGCCCAGGCGACCACCGCCACCGGCGACCGCCTAGGCGACCGCCTAACGCCTAGGCGGTCGCCTACGTAAACGTTGATATATAATATATAGTTAAAATAATAAAAAATGAGGTTTTTTTTTGGCAAAAATGATTGCTTTGAGGCTTGTTTGTGAGAAAATTGGTGATTTCTCATCATTTGGCTTAATTCATAATCTTAAAAATCGTAAATTTAACCTATTTTTTGCCTAAATCATTCTCATCCAATGATTAGGTTCTTCCAAGTTGAGTTTTGTTAGCAAAAATTATACCCGCTATACCCTTATACTATACCTGCCCCATATCCGTTTATTTGATTTCCAAATTAAACGGGTATGGGACGGGTACGGGCAACAATATTTAAACGAGTATATATCTGTACCCGTTTAGTTACGCAAGTATAGCTACATGTATGACCATACCCGACCTGTTTGCACACCCCTACAAATTAGTAAAAGATCTAGTAACAGGAGTTAGTTTTGGGCTATCACATTAAAGTACAAAACTGGAGATCACTTCTCCTGTACGAGTACCAATTATGACGTGAAAATTGAAGCCCTTTCCTATTTCAGTTTCCTCTGTTCCTTCTCCCTCCTATATTTGGCACATAGAAAAACATTAAAATTGGTTGCTATTGTATTTGTCTGTCTTTGTTTCCCCTTCTTTGCAATCTATTTGTTTGCCGGATTTCATTATTTTGGCATATGGTCTTCCATAGACCATAGCCATCTGGATCCTTGCCTGGGTTGCAGATAACAATAGTCAACCTGAAACATGCTCTATGTTCATGAATAGATATCATACATATCCAATAAATGATATTAAATGTTGTACTGTGCTAACATCATTGCAATGAAACTTTTGGAGGTCCAAGGACAACAGTATGATTATATTATTTTAACTTTTGCTTTTCTTGTGTATGAAATACAATAATATTTGTAACATTCAGTCGTATGAAACAATTGGTGATTCCCTGGCATATGCCATTCAAGCGAGTGAAAAATAATGCAAATCAGTCTTGATTATGTCATCAATCACTTGGTTATATTTTCTCGATATGCCTGCATGGATGATAAATCTTTCATGTGCTTTTATTTTCATTAAATTTGGTTTCTTTCTTATTTTCGATCATGCCCAGACTAAAGAGGATAAATTTCAAACTCCAGGTATCATCGTTCCGTGAAAGTCGATCCGATGATAGGAGATTTTATATATTTTCTACTACAAAGACTCTACATTTAAGAACTGATTCAAGAAAAGATCGTGTGTCTTGGATTAAGGCTTTGCTCTCTGCAAGATGTACAATACCGTTGAGATCTGTGAGCGACCAGATATCATTTATCCACAATGACGCAACTATATCAACTGAAAATCTTAGAAATCGTTTGCTTGAGGAGGGAATTAATGAACCCCTTATCAAGGACTGTGAGCAGATAATGCTATCAGAGTTTTCACAGTTGAAACAATTGTGTGAAGAGCGATTTGGCGTACTAGCATTTCAGCAGCTAGAGGTACTTTTTTCATTTTCTATTTTAATTTTACAGAATTTGATCTTTTATGAGTTCCACAATCGTAGTGGTAATAATGTATCTGTGTCACTTTTTATCTTTTTGTTGGAGCTCAAATCACACCTTTTTGCAGTTTGTTTTACTATTGGAATTTTCTGTGTCATGCTTTCCAGACATCATTTCTGTTTCTTCAACAGATATATTCTCTTATTAATTAGTATTGTAAGGAAACTGGAAGCAGTACTTATTATGATTATGTAATCTTTGAAGTTACTACATCCAGCTTGATTAAACTTTTTTATGGTAATCTGAGTTACTTAAACCATATGGAATGCAGGAACATAATGTGGACCCAGAAACTGTTGGGATCCAGGGTGCCCCGCTGTTATTGAAGAACGGATTCTCCAGTTCCGGACACGGGAAATATAGTGGTATTTTTTACATTTGTATGAAGTTGATTTATTTGTTTATACTGTGAATCTGTGATCTACTATAACTAAGGTTCTGAGTGCATAGAACAAGAATTCTCAAGTACCTGTTCTTGTCCTTGCTTATCATTTAGTGAAAATAATGTCACTGCTAATGGAGTGGAAATCAATCTAGAAAGTTGATGGTGTCCTCGTATATTACGTATACTGCCTAACTACCTATTGTTCATGTGTGCAACCATTGCAAACCATTTACAGCAATCAGTATTCCATGAACTATGTATATAAGTTTGTACTATCTGATCACGTAATTTTTCTTTATTATTTCTTTGCTGTAACTGTGCTATTTCCTTTTTATGTGCAGAATATAGTACAACAGAGTCATCTGATGATATTGAAAAGCAGGAGCTTGATGAGTCCTCTGAGGAAGACGAACCTGCCTACTTTGACACAAATGAATGTTTCACAGAGCCTACCACTCAAAATAATCTTGTAGAGTCAATTGTACATGCTAGTGATAGTGCAAATACAGGGAGCCACATGCGCAACCTTGAAGAAGTACGTAGAGATACTAGATTAAGCAAACTTACATTTTCCTGTGTGGAAAGAAGAAAAAGATTACCTACACCAGTTGAGAAAGAAAAGAGCACCAGTCTTTGGTCAATAATCAAGGATAACGTTGGAAAGGATCTCACACGAGTCTGTCTTCCTGTCTACTTCAACGAACCAATATCTTCCCTCCAGAAGTGTTTTGAGGATTTGGAGTATTCACAACTTTTGGATCGAGCATACGAATATGGAAAGATGGTACGGTTTTGTTACCATATGCAATTGTTTGTTGGCAATTTTAACAAACTAGTGGATAGGTAACTGTCAACATGAAACTGAAACAGACATAGGATGCTGTTATAATCCTAATTTGTTTCTGTGACAAAGTGACAATCGCTGATTCCTTTCATTGTTACATGTTTTCACGTCGTTTTCGAAAGCTGGCCATTTCTAGCCTTGATAATCTGTTAAAAGTCTTATGGTAACTTGGTAATTTGGTATAAATAAGTGATTTACATTTGGTCAACTTAGTTTCTAATGATATATTAGGAGATACCTAATGTAGAAAGTAAGATTTTGACACAACCACATCTATTTTGTAGGGTTATAGCTGTCCTAATGCCGTTAGTGGGAACATGTTCCAAGATTTTGAAAATAATTTAGAACTACCTTTCAGCATGTGTTGACTCTTTGTCACAGGCTTATAACTGTCAAAGTCTTATTACAAATGGAAAATTGCTTACAGCTTGCAGTAAGTGGAGTATATAGGTCGTCATGATTCTTCTATGGTCAAGTGGTCAGCTAATAGTTAGGCAGTTAACTCTAATGTAACAAGATATGTAGAAAGTTCACAAGAAAGTGGAGCCTTTACAACTTTGTTTGGCTGGAATATGGAACCCCATTTATAACCATTCTGTAGAGAGAGAACCTTTTGAAAATGATTTATTTGGTGATCTCACGGTAAATGGTTTTTATTTATGAAATTTGAAAGTTTTTTGCCTTTTCAGTGTAAATTTACTCATTGCTTTAAGGTATTTAGCTGTGTGGATGCCTTCTTTCTTTAGAAGTCTGGTAGACCTTTAGATGTGTTCATATTCTCCTCCATGCTTTGACAGCTTGTTCAAGTTCCTTATTTGCTTGGGCGCAACGTTTGATCTTAAAATAGGACTTGTATTGACAATGCTAGGTCATTGAAATCACCCATTGGCTGCTTTTGTCAATGTACAAATGCCACGTGGTTATACTTGTTTTCAATAAGACGTAGTTTATCAATCAAAAGTTCAACGTGAGTATAATCCTTTATTGTCAAAAACTGTGTTGTTCTGTTGGCTGATGTGTTTGAAAATTTAAATTTTCTTCACTGAAATTGAGATGCTTGTGCCTAGGGGAACAGTCTCATGAGAGCTCTGTATGTAGCTGCCTTTGCAGTCTCCGGATATGCTTCTTCTGACGGACGGCCTTGCAAACCATTCAATCCTTTGCTTGGTGAAACTTATGAAGCTGATTATCCAGAAAAAGGGGTTCGCTTCTTCTCTGAGAAGGTTGGTGCTTGTATGTATTGATTTCAAATATCTATATATCATTGAAGGAAAGATATTTTCCATCTTGTTTGGACATTTCATAAATTCATCTGTTCTGTAGTGTGTTTTGCTACTCTTAACTTGTTTCTTAATTAAGCATTACTTATATGATTTGAGATGTTGGGCCGTATCCCATGTATAATAATCGCAGGTTTTGCTCTCCTAGGATTTGTATCTCTACTTGTCCTTGCCGTGCAGCACAAGTTGCAGGAGTAGGTTCAGGGAATCCCCTAATGTCAATATATATATAAAGCAAAGCTGTTACTGTTTCATTGCAGTGTGTCAATATTGTGTTACATATTGCTTGTGAAATTAGTTTCTCACATGTTGAGCTTTTTAGATGCTATAAAGTATTAATATTTATGAACATGTTTAGGTACAAGACATTTTTTTCGCCTTCGTATAGATGGCTCTCTGAGACCGTTAGCAGATAGATATATAGCTGCTGATGCAACATTGTGCCTTTTTTGTCATTTCTTTCCTGAATGGGTTGTATTGATCTTTTAGAATATTTGCTAATCCATTGTGATATTAATAGGTCAGTCACCATCCAATGCTCATTGCCTGTCATTGTGAAGGCAGAGGCTGGAAGTTCTGGGGGGACAGTAATCTTAGGAGCAAGTTCTGGGGCCGTTCCATTCAGCTTGACCCAGTTGGTATTCTTACATTGGAATTTGATGATGGCGAAGTATTCCGATGGAGTAAGGTTGGGGCTTTTGGAAGATTTCTGCATGTAATTTTTGAATTTATTGCCACATCGTCTAAGCTTTGTTCTTTTTGCAGGTGACGACATCTATATACAATCTCATCCTTGGCAAAGTGTACTGTGATCACCATGGAACAATGAGTATACAGGGCAATCATGAATATTCATGTAAGCTTAGATTCAAAGAGCAGTCTCTCCTGGATCGTAACCCACGCCAGGTTAGTGAAACCCATCTGACCCTTTCCATGACTTCTTTTCTGGAATCAACTATGAGACACATTGGTTGCTTCAGGTTCAAGGTTTTGTTGAGGCCAGCTGTGGAACCAAAGTTGCGGGCATATTTGGCAAATGGGATGATAGCTTGTATTACACTGTAGATGGTGATGCTTCCAGAAAAAGTGCAGACATTGGAAAAGATGCCTCTTTGTTGTGGAAACGGAATGAGACACCTGCAGGACTCACTCGTTACAATCTGACATCTTTTGCAATCACGTTAAATGAAATGACTCCCGAACTGCAGGTAGAGAGGACTGAATTGGGAGATGGTGCTTGTCGTTCAATATTATTGTATATGTTTGCCCCAAAACTAATTTCAAGTGTGCTTTCTTGACTTCAGTATAAACTTCCACCAACAGATTCAAGGCGAAGACCGGATCAGCGACATTTGGAGAATGGAGAATTTGAGAAGGCAAATGCAGAGAAACAACGGCTAGAGAATAGGCAAAGGATGGTATGTTTGTTCATTATGAAATTCTACTATAAGGGACATAAATTATTTCATCCGTTAGTTATTGGTTAATTTGGTTCTAACTTCCAAGGAAGTCTGTCCATAAGACTTTCATCCTTGGTCAGTGGTTCAAGTTTGCACTTGCTTCCACATTTACGTAACGTAATTTCGGGTTGACATTAATATCAAGCTTGCTAATGTTGTAGCTGATGATGTTGCTTTTAGTTGTTAGTAATTGACATCATTTGCTCTTCAGACTAATGTAGACACTCTATTTGGTCAACCAACTTAGTCTGAGATTAAAACTTGAGTTGCACAATTTCCATCTAGCTTCCGTCGGATTACCACTACTAAGTTATTCTCAATAATATCCCCTTTTAGAATTGAGTAGCTTGCCTCAGGGCTCAAGGAAATTACTGTTCAGCCATCCACTAGCAAAGATTAGGGAACTCAGTAGATATTAAGTATTCAAATAGTTGGCAAAAAAAAGTACTCCAATGGTTATCGCAAATGATCTGTTTGGATGCTAAAGTAAAACCCCAATAAAAGAGAGAGTTAATTCCTTTTCTCTTGTTTGATTGAAGAAGGAAACAACATGTTCTTTTAAATTTATGAGATAACATTCTTGTATATAACATTTTTTGTTGTTGTTGAAGGTAAGTATGGGGATAACATAAAAAGTTTTTTGCCCACATTCTTCTCCACTTTTCAAGACAATAATTGAAGCCCACAATTGATTTGAATTTTGAGAAATTCAGTTGGTTCTCAAGTTTCTATCAAAATGAGAGAAATTTGAGTTGTTTTCATTTTTCACTTCATTTCTCCTTTTTTTTGTCCTTCAGTTATTTATACAAGCCTTCAGGTTAGAGTTTTCACAAGTGCCTGCTTTTTTAGTCTTACAAGGTCCAGAGATGTGTAATATATCATTGTCGAAGTCATCATACATTTCAAGTACAGTCCTTGTGCTAGTTGCATGATATACGTGGTAGATTACTGTTAAGTACTGAAGTCCAACTGCTATCCATCTGTCAACTTGTGAAACTCTTCATGCAGTCCCGAAAATTGCAAGAAGATGGATGGAAACCTAGATGGTTTCAGAAGGATGGCGAGGATGGAACATATCGTTACCTAGGAGGATATTGGGAAACAAGGGAGCGGAACAAATGGGAGGGATGTCCTAACATTTTTGGTGACTTCGCCGAGGCCTCTGTTCCATTGAAATAAAATTATTCAATAATGCAGGTATTTTTCTTCTCCCTCTTGTGAATTTGTAATTTACATCTATTAGCTAATGACTGTTAAAACTCTTTGCAGGACAGTTTCTGTGGGAGAAGAAAAGACACCCAACTCAACTGTGCATGTTTGTAATTGTAATTGTTTATTCTTTTTTTATTTCTTTCTTACGAAATCAAAGCTGAGATGAGATCTTAGATAGGTCAGAAAGGGATGGATTGTGAATTTTCGTTCCGCTCCACGTATATGAAATATCAATGCATTGTTCACGACCTTAATTATCTAATGATATCCTTACCTCGTTCACCATGTCTTCATTGTACACTTTACCTTTTTAGGTTGCTGCTGTGAATGAAATTGACATGTAATAACTTTACGTTAAGATTGGACTGGATTATTGCCTTATCGACGAAGGTTTTCTGGGCTGATCACTAGATGTTAACTAGATTGAAATGATAATTGCACAATTAATCACATTTTTCCTTTACTACTAATTTAACGCGACAATATGATTGTTGACCACAACACTAACTACGATGCTAACAAGTTTAAATGCCACGCTATGGGTTAAAACTTGGATCCAGCGCCGAAATTATGAAACGGTTCCCAAATTATGATGCGACTTTACCGGTCACGATAAAAGAAAAGCCTACTTCCAAATCTCTTTGAATCTAAGAGCACCCTTAACGGTGTTCTTTGCTCGGGGCATGTGGCCTTCTCGTTGGTTCCGATTTTTTTGTTTTAGTTTTAAAGATAAAGATTATTTATATATAATTAAGATAATGTATTAATTAGGTAAATTGAATTAAATTAATTAGGTATTGAAAATAATTGAAAAAATATTTTATGATTAATTATCTTTTTTTTGATTTATTTAAATAAAATTAAAAATAAAAAAATCATAAACAAAATAAGAAATAGTAGTAAAATACTCATACACTTCGGAAACAAAATACAATACAAATACAGAATACGAAATACAACAGAAATAAGGAAATGAAAGACGGTCCTCCTACGGATACAAAATTTAAACTACCAGAATACTGATAAACTACAATAAACATATTGATATTACAAATGAAAACACGAGCACCTACAGATATCCTTGTGCTTTAGCTCACTCGTTGAGTTCAGCAAGTGTTTCTTTATCGAATTCGTCCTTGTTTTCCTTCTTTATCAGTGCAAATAGGACATCAAGTTTCTTGCTGTTGAGTTCCCTTTGGAAATTCGCCTCAGTTTCGATGCGTTTCCTCTCCACCCGTTCTTCGTAACGCAAATATTTTTCCTCTTTCACTTTTGCCCTATATTCAATTTGTTTCCCCAGTTCTAACATATCAGGATTAAGTTGTGTCTGAAATGGTTGTTTCCTCTTTTTTTTAGCTTTTTTAACACCTTCAGGACGAGGACATGTTTCGAACACCATTTCATCTGTTGAAGGTGTTGCGTGACTCCCATCGTCGTCGGTGCTTTTTCTTTTCCCGCTGCTAAAACTCTCCGGACTTTCTACTCTCCGGACTTTCTACAACGACGTTTCCTGTGGGAAGTTCAAGCGCAACAGACTCTCATTTAGGGTACCTGCGTAACAAAAGTCATACATGCATGTACTGAAATTTGGCGTTGTGTGTTCGTTCATAGATGGTGTGTGCATCATGGATGATATCGTCCTCGTTGTAACCACTTCTCTTCCTCCGCACCGCATGTTCGAAGCAACCGTCACATTGGTTCACAGATGACGATGTACGCCTCCACTGCCCCTTCAATGATTCATCGTTACGCTCTACTGCACTTGGCTCGCTTGAGTCATTGAAGATGCGCTCCACACATCTCCAGAAGGACTTCATTTTTTGGTTTGTCCCAACCACAACATCGCCACTTAAAACTATGTAAGTCGAGACGAGTCGTTGATCCTCTTGTGTGGACCACGATTTTTGCGACCTCGTCGTCGCGGTTTTGCGTGTTCCCTCACGACTTGTAGGTTGAACGACATTTTCGTCATTCACATCAGGTGTAATGCGGCTTTCATTTCCACTACTTTCACCACTTAGGAGGCGAGTATACATACCCATTGGGAATTGGGTTTGTCATTCTTCCTGAGTTGGTGGTTGGTATTGATTGTGCGGGTAGAACCCTGGGTGTGGGAAAAATTGGTTCTGGTGGGACGGGTGGAATCCTGGTTGTGGGTTAAATTGACTTTGGTATAACGGGTGGAATCCTGGTTGTAGAACATTTTGGTACGGGAAAAAGTGTTGTGTTGGGAGTGGACGACGTGGAGATCATCGGTACTTGGGTGAACCATTATCTTCTGAAGAGGACATTGTGAGATTATGGTAGAAGAAGTATGATCGGAATAGAGGTGAGTAGAGAATTAAGGTGGTTGGGGTATATATATTCAAGTAGTCACGCACATACTGTAGGTCCTCGATGCTTGAGAAGTCCTAGCCCCGATCCAATCCTCTCGTCTTTTGTGAGTCACGCGCATACTGTAGGTCCTCGATGCCTGAGAAGTCCAAGCCTCCATCCAATCGTCTTGTCTTTTGTGAGTCACGCACATATTGTAGGTCCTTGATGCCTGAGAAGTCCAAGTCTCGATCCAATCGTCTCGTCTTTTGTGAGTCACGCATACTATAGGTCCTCGATGTGTGAGAAGTCCAAGCTTCGATCCAATCGTCTCGTCTTTTGTGAGTCACGCGCATACTATAGGTCCTCAATGCGTGAGAAGTCCAAGCCTCGATCCAATCGTCTCGTCTTTTGTGAGTCACACACATACTGTAGGTCCTCGATGCCTGAGAAGTCCAAGCCTCGATCCAATCGTCTCGTCTTTTGTGAGTCACACGCATACTGTAGGTCCTCGATGCGTGAGAAGTCCAAGCCTCGATCCAATCGTCTCGTCTTTTGTGAGTCACGCGCATACTATAGGTCCTCGATGCGTGAGAAGTCCAAGCCTCGATCCAATCGTCTCGTCTTTTGTGAGTCACACGCATACTGTAGGTCCTCGATGCCCGAGAAGTCCAAGCCTCGATCCAATCGTCTCGTTTTTTGTGAGTCATGTGCATACTATAGGTCCTCGATGCGTGAGAAGTCCAAGCCTCGATCTAATCGTCTCGTCTTTTGTGAGTCACACACATACTGTAGGTCCTCGATGCCTGAGAAGTCCAAGCCTCGATCCAATCGTCTCGTCTTTTGTGAGTCACGTGCATATTGTAGGTCCTCGATGCCTGAGAAGTCCAAGCATCGATCCAATCGTCTCGTCTTTTGTGAGTCACGCGCATACTGTAGGTGTTCGATGCAATCGTCTTGTCTTTTGCCTAGTCACGCGCATACTGTAGGTTACTTCTCACAACTATAGATGTACTCATCTTGGTTGGTTCTCTCTCATTTATCTACGAACAATGTCTTCACCCGATAAGTCTTCCTGTTCAAAGTCTTCATCATCTTCAACATCCAATGATGAAGTTTACGACCAAGTGTTGAACTGCTTAACGGAGTATGTCTCCCAAGTGGTGGACCAACGTCCTAAAAGGCGCAGAAGGCGAACTTCGAGCCCAGATATAGATAGGGAGCTTGGTTACAACCGTTTGATTGCCGATTATTTTTCTAACGACCCTGTGTATAATGACAACATTTTCAGGAGAAGATTTAGGATGCAAAAGTATGTCTTTCTTCGCATTGTGAGTGCCATTGAGGCGTCTGATGCCTTCTTCCAACGTAATCCAGACGCCCCTGGTAGGATGAGCATCTTTGGCCTATAGAAATATACCGCGGTGATTCATATGCTAGCATACGGTGTTGCAGCTAATGAGGTGGACGGATACTTGAGGCTAAGCGAATCCACGACAAGAAACGCATTTGAAAAATTCTGCGATGGTGTAATTAACAACTTCGGCGGTGGGTACCTCTGAAGACCTAATGCAAATGACCTAGCACGACTACTTCACGTTGGTGAGCAGCGTGGGTTCCTAGGCATGATAGAAAGTATCGATTGCATGCACTAGGTGTGGAAAAATTGCTCGATTGCTTGGAGGGGCCAATATCAAGGGCGTAGTGGCAATGCCACTCTTGTCCTCGAGGCAGTGACGTCGGCTGACTTGTGGATATGACACTCGTTTTTTGGCACACCATGTTCATGCAATGACTTAAATGTCCTGCAACGATCTCTGATTTTTGACGACGTAATGGAAGGACGAGCTCCACCTGTGAATTTTGAGGTAAACGATTTTCGATATAATATGAGATATTATCTTACTGATGATATTTATCCAAAATGGACAGCATTCATTCCGTCCATCGTTTATCCACAAACACCGAATGACTGGTTATTTGCTGAACGACAAGAAGCAGCACGCAAAGATGTAGAACGTGCATTTGGAGTCTTGCAAGCGCGGTTCGCGATAGTGAAGAAGTCATCTCTTGCATGGAGTAAGACTGTACTTAACAATATAATGACAACTTGCATTGTAATGCATAATATGATAGTGGAGGATGAACGTGATTCATTCAGTAATTTTGGAGATTGGAACGAATTTGTTGAGGATCAACCTGGAAATTCCGTGAACGACGCGGTTCGGTATTCCACTGACCGTGTATTGGATATTACCAGGTACTTGAGAAGGAGAGATCAAGTGCGTGATCGCACCACACATTTGAACCTTCAAGCCGATTTGGTCGACAATATATGACATCTTGATGTATTTTAAGTTTAGTATTTAATGATGTATTTTTAGTTTTAGTTTTTAAATTCCCAGTTAATGTACTATGTAACGTGGTTTCCTAAATTTTAATAATATTTTTGCATTTAATAATTAAATGTTAATTAAAAATGAATGAATTGTTGATATTAAATAATTACGATAATGATTATTAATATATTTTGTTGATTGTTGAGAGAGTTTTAGAGAGAAGAATAAAAATAATGACGTGACATCAAATACTGTAGCGTGACTGGGTGGATTGGGTAATGGTTAAAGATTTTGTAGGGGAGTTGGTTTGTGCTGACGTGGCTGAGAGAGAAACCAGGGTGCCCGGAAATTGCCCGGACGCTGTTAATGATGCTCTAACAAACTCCTGCGGGCGCACGTCTGGCGAATCAAAGTGATGTGATTATAACAATTTTATCTCATAAATGATGTAATCAAAGTGATGTAACATTTTTTTCCGGTTACGAAAATCAAAGTGATGTAATTATAAAAAGAAAAATAATAATTGAATTGACATTTCTCTGCTTCTACATTCAAGATTAATATGACATGCTCATTCTTCCTCATTCATAATCACCTTTGAGAGCAGTCACGCTATTATAGTATTAATCAGAAGTTTACACAAGACTTGTGGGTCACTTGAAAACCGAGAACTCCAGCCTTGGGTCGGAAGCCCAGAAAATTATAGATGAATATTGGATGGGTAGTGAAGGTAATTTGAAGTGAAGTTGCAACCTAAACCAAGTCCATATATGAAGCTCTCTACTTGAAAATGTAAGAGATTGTCATGGACCTGACTAAGTGATTTCCGTATTGTACTACGGGCCTGTTGTTGCGCCGAAATTTGTTTTAGTTGTTCAGCGACAGTCATGAATCATGATGTTTTTGTGAAGGTATTTTGTATTTTTATTTGATAGAAGTCTCACCTTGTAACTCATGTGTCTATATTCAATTTTTATAGTCTTAGCTAATCTGAGCCTAGGGATCTATTAGCTGAGTCAATGGAGTTTAGTTATGCCGTTGTAATTAATCCTATATTAGGTTAAGTCATGCAATATGGAACTCTTTACAAACCATGCCATAAGCAAGAAACAAAACTCATCTCGTGTAGTGATTGTGGACTTGTACAAAGATATTGAGTAGACGGTTGATGCATCAGACTCGATCCTCTTTCGTAGCACGCATTCCCACCTGTGTCGCAACTGACTCGGTAAGCTCTATCGAATTGGTATGGTATGTTCATACCATAACTCTCCTTTCTAATTAAACACAACCTTATGTTCAATTAAATTTCAAACATGTAATGAGATTAGATTTATCGAATTGGATGTCATGCATAACGGAAGTCTACACGGACCCTGCCATGAGTAAAAACAAAGTCCTAACCCTCAAAATGATACATATATCGATCGAATTCCCTTCTGGGTTTTCTTAGCCCAAAAATTCTACAGTAAGTGAAGGACAGGAAGTGATACATATTGGGATTATCTTCACTAAAAACATCTTGTCTTGTGATTGTTTCCAATTGCTGGCTTGAACTTGTACTTTTGAACTCCTTGTATCAAGTCACGTTTACATATATCTAACCCTCAACGCTTTATTATAAATGAGAAAATACTATATCACGTTCAAATATATCATGTATATTGGTCGAAACATTAAACGGCTGACATTTTTTTCTGAGTCATAGCTATTATATCTATCTAAAAGTCAATGATAATACACATGATGTAAAGACCCTAACCTTGATTAGGGTTTAATGTGTGTTTAAGTGGAGTGATGATGGTGTTTGCATGGGAACGAAGGAAAGAGGAGGTGACGTGTTGGGGGAGGCATGGGTGAACAGTAGGCTGGGTGTAGGGTGCGGCTGAGCTGAGAGGATGGGAGGCTTGGTTGAGGTGATGGTTGGTTGGTTTTAAGAGGAAACCAATGTTTCCTTCTCCTCTTCATTTTCTTCTTCTTCTTCTTCTTCTTCTTCAAACCTTCTCCTCTCCACCCATTTCTTCCTCTTCCTTGGTGGCTCGTGAGTTGGTGGTGAAGGTGCGCGTGAGGCAAAGACGCGAAAGGGGAGAAAGAGCAAGGAGGTGTGTGCTGTGGACCGGAGTTGTTGCGGAGCTCCGACGTTCTTCGTCGTTCGTCGCAAGAAGGTATGCCAAGTTCTTGCATTAGAGGCTTTAGTGATCACCCACGTTGGGGTGATGTTGTGGTTGGTCGCGGGAGGTCGGAGACCTCGCCGGCGACGAGGTTCAGCGTCAAAACCTTGGCTGGCGCGAGGTTGAAGACGATTGTCGGTCGACCGGGTCCCTCAGACGGTCGACCGAACGTAGTGTATTTCGTCTGTCTGTGGTGTTTCGGTCGACCGGGTCCTTGTGTTCGGTCGACCGGGACTTAAGTGTACCAGACCTTTAGTGTGGTTTGCGGTCGACCGTTATATGACGTAGAAATAATAGGTTGACCCTGTTAGTTTTTGGTCGACCGAGCCCCTGAGTCGGTCGACCGATAGTTGTGAAATTAATGTTGACCAGACTCCAGATTTTGACCTCGTTCGGTCGACCGGTTTTAGACCTTCGGTAGACCGTTAGGACTTATGTTTTGCGCAAATAGTTCGACCGTTGCAGACGTTTCGGTTGATCGATTCCCTTGTAGAAGCGGTCGACCGGATGTCACTTTCGGTCGACCGATTCCCTTGAGGAAACGGTCGACCGTTTTGCACAGGACAGAATTCCTGGTTCCGCTTAGGATGCCAACTCTGTCCACGGAAACTTGTGTCCTCGCCTTGTGCGTGAGCCGGGAGGTGACGTTGGGCGCGTTACGCGTGCCTGCCCAGGGACCGACGTGTGGAAGAGTGTGGGTGTCCGGAACGCGTTGTGGGGATCGTATGGGGCCCCTCTATTGATCGTAATTAACTAAAGTGCGGAATTAAAACTTAATTACGATACTAACAACTAATCATGCAAGGGTTAGATGAGAGTTAGAGAACTTGCAAACCACGTTGTAGTCGACGCCCGATGTAACGAGGTTCGGCACCCTCTCCGGGTCCTAGTCCTCACTCACAAGCCCCGCTCGTCCCTCGAGCCTCGCTTGTGGTTTCCACTATCCGATCTCCGTTACTGGGCCGAGATCAACGCCTTTGCAAACAACGAGCCTCGCGAACACCCTCGCCTCGCCCGTGTCTCCTCTCACAACCCGAGAGGGAGCTTCCCCGAAGCTATTACAACTCTTGTGATTTGGATGAAGGAATGAATCACACTTCTTGCTAACGACACTCTAACTTTGAGCACACTTGGATTATGATATGGATCTAGGAATACAAGTGGTGAAGTTTTGGCTTGAGTGTGTAAGATTTGAGCTTTGAAGGTTTGGGAAAGATAGCACAAGGATACTTGATGTTTGGAGAGTGTAGTGCTTGTTGTTGTGCTTCTAATGAGGTCCTTATAGAGGCTTCAAAGCTCTTAGAGCCGTTGGGGAGTAGGTGAGAAAGTTGACCCATGAAAAGTGATGAAGTGACAAAAGTTCGGGCAGAATTTGCACGCTCCTCAGTAGACCGTTAGTCGAACGGATTACCGAAGATTGTCATTTCGGTTTACCGAATCCTATTCGGTTAACCGCTCACTCAACTCCAGTAGCTCTGTAACTAGCAACACTAATACAATTCGGTTTACCGAAACCTATTCGGTTAACTGTTCCAAACTGGACAGTAAGATTGGTAGGGTTCTGTAAATGCTAGGTTCGGTTGACCGTCTATACTTCGGTATACCGAAGTTAGCGCGGGTTTTGCACTGACAATGCGTGGGAAATTGTTTTACCAATAACGGTCAAGTTAAATAGCCGTTGGGCTCCTAAAGCAATATGATTCGGTTGACCGAATGAAGTTTGGTGTTCCGAATATGGATAAGTCAATTGGGCTTTAGGTCAAGATTTAAATACGACCGTTGGAGCAAAGTCCAAAACCGGTTCAGGCTAATTCGATCTACCGAAGGTGGTTCGGTATACCGAGGTGGTTATTCCAGGGAACACCTAAAGGATTCTACACGGTTGATCGCAAGGTGTTCGGTGGACCGAACTCTACATGTTTCGGTTTACCGAGAGGGGTTCGGTTAACCGTGGGGATACGGGACAGAATCCTAATGTGCTCAAGTTTACATTAATCCTTAGGACTCAAATTATACTAAATTACATATTGGTCCAAAGCTTGATTACATGTCTTGAGTCTTTATCTTCTTGTCCAAAGCTCCTTAGCTTGATTCTTCATCAACCTATTAAGAATATCGCAAATACACGAATATATATGCAATGCATGTATTCATGTTTGCTTACTTTGATTGTCTAGGTTGATTGATTAAATATAGATTAAGATTAGATTACTTAATCATCAAAACTAAATAAAGATTAAGGCTAAAAAGTCAACACGCGTCACCTCCATGTATGGATCGTGACTATTTCTGGTGGATTGATTTGACTCGCGTTAGAATAGCAGCCTGAGGGATTGCGGATCCCATTGTTTCAGGGCTACAGAGGCCGCTGCCCTGCTTTTATAGTAGCGGAGTTGGTGTCTGCACGTGGAGCTCGTTGACCCTGCGGGCTTCGGTTCGGATCTGTCGATTGTCTGGCCCTTTGTGTGGCGGATATGTTCGACTGACCTTGATGGCAGTGATTGCACGTGTCGTGCGGCCTGTGTGGCGGCGGTAGGGCCCCTGTGCGGCCTGTGTGGCGACAGGGAGGATCGCGCGTGGCCTGTGTGGTTGCGGCGATGAACTGCCGATGATGTGTTTCGGCAGGTAGCTCGACTGGGCACCTATCGAGCGAGGTACCGTGCGGCCTGTGTGGTGCCGGTGATGGACTGACCTGAGCGACGGCTCCGTTGGTGTGGTGGTGGACCACGATGTTTTCAGATCTGATTCTACCTGCGCGGAAGTGTGAACGCCTCCTCGCCGATTCCTTGGCTTGTGTAGTCGCGTGTGGGGATGTGTTGCGTACTGTCTGTTAGACCGTATGTGCCTACGATAGGTCTCTACGGGGACCCGATGTTGGACCGTGCGGCCTGTGTGGCGGTGGTGATGTTTGACCGTGTGGCCTGTGTGGTACCGGTGGTTGTTGGACCGTGTGGCCTGTGTGGCGACGACGATGTTGCGGACCGTGGGGCATGTGTGGCAGCGGTGGCGATTGTAGACCGCGGGGCCTGTGTGGCAGCGTGAACGATTGCAAGACGGATGTCCGGTTTTGCCCTGTGGGAATGTTTACTGCTTTGTATTCCATGCCATGCTATACTAGTATGTTAGGGCATATAGGTGAGCTTGTCATACGGGGTTTCCTTATGGAAACTCAGGCATTGTTGTTGCATCTTTTTCAGGACCGCGTTAGGTTCCGGCGGGTGGTGACCGAGGGAGATTGCACTTTGGGACTGAATCATGTCGTCTACCTACTTTAGATTGTTGTGATTACGTGTTTTATGTATTACGTACTATGATGTAATCACTCTTTTGACAAACTCTTATGTATTATGGTGCACCAGTTGTAATTGAGTATTTCTTTCAGTAATGTCCCCACTCTTGATGGTTTTATCCTCGTGTTTCACTTGATTTTAAAAGTTTAAATTTTCCGCTGTTCGGGGATGTTACACATGACTATTAGACAAATAGGTGGGTTGCAAATATTTTCTCGACATAATTCAATCGACAAATATACTCTTCTGGATCCTTACTCCTAATGCCAATTGACTTATGTTTTTAATAATGTCACGCCATATGTTACTCCGAATGCTAATTGACATGTTTTACCATCATCTTTGACTTTAGGATTGATATATGTCGGTACATTTAACATTATTAGTCATGACAAAATTGACAGCGAATAACCTTAACATATTTCCAAAGATCCAACTAATACATGAATCCAACATCGTTTACTTCTTCAATCGCTTCCAATCTCTTCCTTAACCTCACCAGACAACCATTGTGGTTATCTTCATTTCCAGCAAGCTATAGTCAGCTTTGTCATCACATCATACAAGAAACATTGAAACAAACAAATATACACACACAGACTCGAAGGTGCAGACAACTTCATATCCTGCTAAATCTAGGGTTTCTGACAGGCCATCTCCCCATTCTTCTTTAGGTTTTGTCTTGCCTTTTTTCCAACAAAGTCGTTAAGTGCAACGGCCCATGGCCATCCTTCTTGCTACCACAAACTAATATTTCAATTATCCATTGTTTTGAAAGAAAAAAGAAGCAAATTAGCCGTAGTGATGTCTTGAATTAGGATATCTTATGTGGAGAAAGAATTAAAATTTCGATTTTATGTCTGCCACACAGACTACCCTCTTAATCTTATTTCTGTGATAGAGCCACTCTGTCCTCTTATTGCATGCATTGAATTTTGCTAATTTTCGATGTATATACAACAGAATAGTATTCGTATGAACTAAATTAACCTGAATGACGTCTACTTCAATTATCTTAGTCAACACGCTAATCCATAATAGAGCCAAATTGAAAGAAATATTCAGTTGACGGTCTTCGCCTGAATGTAATTTCCATTCAAGGACCAACGTAATTATCTTTTAATTATTGAGGGCTAAAAGGTAAGCATGCACGCTGGCTCTTTAATATTATTGTTCTCTCATCATAGCCATTTCCCCTTATCTGTTCAAGATTACGCAATACTCATTGTGACCCTTCTGGCTCTTCTTCAATGTAAACAAATTATTGCTAGTTGACATTTGGTCTTTTTATATAAACTATATTGTGGGCTTGACCAATGATTGGATTATTCAAGCTCATATAAGTGCATTATTGTTGGGACGAGGCTACCTTCTACCTAACTATATATATATTGGAGATAATAGCAACTAAGTTAACCTCCATATCAAACCTTGCATCAGCCTAATCCATGTATTATTTCCATTTGTTACTAGCCAGTTGCGTAAGTTAGAGTATACTAAGCTAAATCACCGTGACTAAGTTGTTGGGATTAAATGGTACTACACTCTTCCTATTGAATATCCATCTATCATCTGAACAATAATTTCATAGTTAATTAACGTATTGTACGGTCTTTAGTTTGATTTTTCAAACTAAATTGTTGTGTAGAACACAACTTCGAGTCACCCTTTTATCTGTATGGTCACTTTCCTTCGTAAAAGAACTACGTGACATGGTATAAATCTATTCACCCTTACAACAATATATCTTCATTAAAGGGTGCTCTTTTCCGAAAAAAGATGGAATTTTTCTTCTTACGTAGCTAAACATTATTGATGTGTGTGCATTGAGTTGTTAAACCCTAGCTTTTATAAATACGGTAAGCTGGTAATCATACTTACAAATGGACAAAAATCAATAGTGTCTCATCAGGTTAAACGCAAGAGTTTGATCAGGGACGGTCAAGATTAACAAACTATTACTCCAAGCAAAAAAAAGTCTATATATATCCGTTCCAAGAAGTTCTATTCTACATTTTTCATTAAAGAAATTGAGAAGCTATTAGTGCGAGTATATTAAATTAACCTATCAAACTCAACTTGCTTAAATTGTTGCAAGGATGCTCCAATTTCATCGTGCAAACGATCGACGATCAATTATTCAGATTTGCTAATGTCATCGAATTAGTTTTTGGTGTGATTCATCAACTTGGTGTCCCAATTGAAAGCCATCGGCTTCATTTTTTTGTACCAGTTTTTCTCTATTTGTCTTGGTTAGAGTGGTGGATCTGAAGCATAGCTAGAACCTTATTAGGCATGTCAACTAATAAATCCAAGATGTCTAACTGTGCTTCTCCAATTATACTTTGTCTTCAAATGTAGGTCAAGGCATCTAAATCCACTTCTTTTGTTGTTTTGAGTTAGTAGAACAAAACAAATCAAAAGAAATTATTCTCCACCTTAGCACTAAACAAGTGATTAGGGATCGCGTGGTAAAGCTTTCTTCACGAATTATAGGTTCATGGATGCAATAAACTCTTGTTTATACTAACCAACAACACTTAAGGATCGAGAACATGTTCACTTGTCTTTTATTCTTTGAAAATCCTCCATGATTTGGGATTCTTAGTTTCATGGATGCTTCCTTGCATGGGAGGAGCTTTGTCCTTGTCAGTGACGAGTCTTTTGGAATTAAAATGGAAACAAACAATATATTTCATTATCAAGAATATTTATTCCTTTGTTTGTCTAACCAGGTGTTAAGAAGGGCACAAACTCGCCGACCTTATTATTTTCCACAGAGAAATATTTTTCAAAGGGTCAAAGTTAAGGAAATATACACGCCACGAGCAAAGCAAAACATATTAACCACACGATCAACATAATTAAAACGAAAGAAATAGTGCAAGACGCAATCAATCTAAAATATCGCCACACCATAAACTAAGCTATAACATCAAGTTAGACATAGAAACCCAACGTCAAGTCGGAATAAGAGAACACTTTAGATGACTTAAAGTCTTAAACGGCTGTTAAATTTCGTAAAATGCTAAAACAAGTCATAATAAGAAAAGTTAAACATACATCGTGGTCTTTCATAAGGAAATAGGAAGTCACATTATCTAACCAGTAAGATTACACATAAACGTCAAAATTATCTAGTCATTCACACATTACGCATCTCTCACATCAAGAATCAATTATTCATGGTGCAAAAATTCAAACCAACGTGCAATTACCTTATCTACTACTTGTAGCCCTACATATATCAGCAATAATTCACTTAAAATATCAATTCATATGTTATGCGCCAACAATAATTCACTTAGGCTATCATTTCTTATTGTATACTTCACAAAACGGATGTGAAAGCGTTGACATATGATACTCCCACGTGTCACTAGTCAATTTATGAAACCCTAATCTAGTCCAACACCAACACCAATTAGACCAATGATATCGTCTAATTTATGGACATCACGTACATCATCACCCTTGTCATCTTCATTATCGATTTTCCACTCTCAAACTAAACTAAGTTAATGTTGCTTTTTTTAGCGCTAACAATGGCACCTATGATGGAAGTTGGAGAGTTGAGAATGGTATAGAAGGGTCGGAGGGTGGACTGATTAGCCTATATTGAGAGTGAGATGTGGACCCAATGGTGCTCGAGGTGAGCCCATCTCTTAGTCATATGACCTTAAATAACTAGCTTAACCACCACCTCCACCGCCCTAATTCATTCTTTTTCTCATCTACAAACTAATATAATATTTTCTTTTTCCATATTTTCTTCCATCGATCCCCTTGGAGTAAAACAACATCATGAAATGACTCCACAACCAACCTCTGCCACCACTTTATTTCTCTTTTATGTGATGGAAGCAAAGGACAAGTGTAGGCCTCCATTATTACAAGAGCTTGTGTGAGCTCCTAAACTTTGCATTGTTTGTGGGCAAATGGCTCCATGCAATGAATATTTATGTTTTATCTTCTCCGATGCTGACGATCAACAAGTGTATCTCCTAGACAGGCATCAAACGATGGCCTCTTATACGTCCACGTAGGATTGCATGTGTGGTTGGAGATTTTCGATGTCTAGGTCAACGACACATCAAAAATCTTTATCTAGACAACTTTATGTGATGTATGCACGACAAGTAGTTATGTGCATTAACAATATATTTTAACATACGTTAAATAGTAATTGCTCCTAAGATCTTTAGAAGTATTAATTAAAGTAGTGGGTTTTTCATTTTAAAATATATTGAAGTTGTAGTGATCGAAGAACTAGAGATACATGGGTTGTTATGGCTTTAATATATTTAGAGGTTTGTTTAATCCACCACTTTCAAACAATAAACCATTCCAACCATGTATCATGATATAAAATTTTAATGAAGTAATATATGGAAGTGTATTTCCTACTACTCCCCTAGTAAAATTCTGTTAGAGATATTGGAACAGTAGTGTAACATTAAGTAGAGTTTGTCATGACAGAATAGATCGACCGAATTAGAATTGATCGATCATTTTTGATCAGTCTAAAAAATTTAGAATTTATTGTCGCCCAATATTTGGTCAACCGTGTGTCAATCAATCAACTGTTCCACACAAATTTTCAAGGCAAAAAATTAAAAAGTTGGACAATGA
The DNA here is from genome assembly GCA_963682175.1 of Triglochin maritima. Taxonomy (NCBI): domain Eukaryota; kingdom Viridiplantae; phylum Streptophyta; class Magnoliopsida; order Alismatales; family Juncaginaceae; genus Triglochin; species Triglochin maritima. The sequence continues at coordinate 8,098,248 of OY821775.1, forward strand.
TGCACTGTGTCTACATAGGACAATTATTGAGGAGACAATTGATCTTTAGGAGAAATTTAGGATACTAAAAGTCATAAAAATAATCTAAATCATCCGATACTTTAACACTATTCTATATATGACGTTTTTAATTATTAAGTTTAGAAAGTAGCGAACTAATTTTCCATAAATGTTGAACGTATATTTACTCGCGTGAATCAGCTCCATCATCAGGAGACGAATTAGGAGTAAGGAAGATATTTGTTCACGTGAAAGAATAGTGTTGGAGGCATATGTGTGAGATCACGAGGGAAATAGAAGCCAAAAGAAGGTCACGAGGGAGCAGTTTCCATGGCTGGATTTCTTTTTTGTTTTATTAGAATGATGATTTCTCGAGATGGTTTTAGGTCTTTCTGATTTTTATTTCATGAATAGAAGATCCCCTTATTCCTCTGCACATGTCATATTTTATTTGCTGACTTGAAACATATTTATGTTGGAGTTCGGTCGAAGTGATAGATACAACTCTTGGTGTTGGATAAGGTACACGTCGGATTCATTTGTACAATTAGGAGAGTATTTTGCTTTGACCTATTTATTGGGTTTGAAGGAGATTAATTTGGGGATTCTACAAAGACCTATTCATCCTAGCCCCAGATTATTATCTGGATGATCCCACTGTGGTTTTAATTTCCTTTCTTGTCTCTAGAACCCTGTAATTTTTTTTCCAAGGTTTCTTTAAGAGAACCATTAACTCCAACTTCATTTTTTCCTCCAATCCAGTTTCTCTTTCCGCCACGTCAGCAAAAAACACTATGCAACCCACCACCCAACCCAACTCATTTTTCACTTCTTAACCACGACCCCACTTTCAACACACTCTCTCATCCACATAATTTTTTTACCTCATTTTCTATTTCATCACAAAAACACATAAACTACTAAATAAATTATTTCTACAGTAACTTAATCTAATTAAATTACATTAATTGTCAAATAATTTCAAAAAAGTAGATTTAATAATGACCACTCCAACGGATCGGCAAAGGGACAGCGCCCCCTGAAGATTTTTTATTTTTGAGATTTATTAGTAATTCTCTACTGATTTTTTTGGGTTACTAATGGATTTTTAGGTGAACCTGGGTAAATTCATGTGTTCTATTTTACTAGGTAATTTTCTTTAATTATATACATTTACAATTATCTTACTAATTTTGTTTAATTACTTACATTTATTTTTACTAATTTTGATTAATTATTTTCATTTATTTTACTAATTTTTATTAATTATTTTCGTTTATTTTATTTTTCAGAAATTAATTCTAATTATATAAAAACATATACATATCAATTAAATATTATTTAACAAATAAAAAAACTAATTTTTAATAAAAAAACAAAAAAAAACTGGGCCAACCCGAGTTGGCCACGTGGCCAACTCGGGTCGGAACCCGACCCGACCTGGGCCCCCCCCCCCATTAAGGGGTCTGGGGTCGGGTCGAGACCCGACCCCAAAAGGCCATCCGTTAAGGATGGCCTAATGGCTTGGATCGCTTGAGTGTATATAATCTCTATTTTTTATGCATTTTGCATCATATATATTCAGGGGTAGTGACGAGTAGAGTGAGGGCTGCCCCATGTTCTACTCAGTTTTATTCCTGTTGTTTTTACTTTGAATATGTGAATTAAATATTTTTGTAGGGAAAACATACAAACGGTCGACCGGTAGCAAGTTCGATCGACCGACACTACAATTTGACGCCCAACACAAAGTGCCTGGATATTTCCGGTCGACTGGTCGTTCTCCATCGGTCAACCGTTTCTATGTCTGGACGCGTCGGTCGACCGGTAGTTCTCAACCAGTCGACCGTTTCTGCATTTGGAGGTCCGGGACAAGTGCCTGGAGATTTTCGGTCGACCGGTTGGAGTGTTGTGACATTGCATTAAAATTTTCGATCGACCGAAGGTACACGACGGTCGACCGATGGAGCCCAAGATAAGTTACAACTCTTAAGTTCGGTCAACCGTTTCGCCCTTCGGTCGACCGTTAGGAATAATTCTGCCCACGATCTGCACCTTCTTTACTCCATTTTTGTGTGCAATTAATATTTGTTTTTGGCATAATATATAAAGGCAATTTCATTCCCCTTTGTATTATCAATCAGCTTTATTATTCTACTTTGCATTTTGAGAGAGAGCATCATTGTGGATTCGGTAGGAGCAATTTCAATCGGGATTTCTTCGTCGGTTGGTCAATGTGTTCTGTAAGCCTCTCTTGTAATTCGTTTCTTTCTATAGTATATTGATGTTGGGTCGTCCGTGGTTTTTCCCGCATAGGGTTTCCACGTTAAATTACTTGTGTCTTGCGTGTTTGCGTGGTTTGGTGTTTGTGATTTGCGTTATTTGGTTTCTTTTCTTCTATCGGATTTGCTATTTTTCCGCTACGTATTTTGGGATTATCTTATTCCATAACAACAAGTATCAGATCTTTTTGGTCCGAATTCTTGGGTTTTATCGATTGTTCTTACAAATACACTTGACGAATCAATGGAAGATTGAGAAATTGAGCCGAGATGTTAATTTTGGCTTGTGGCAAGTCAAGATGCACACAATTCTGGTGCAGCAAGAGGTGAATGCCGTTCTTGAGGGCATGGATTCGTTGCCGAAAGAAATATCCGAACAAGATAAGATGAAGCGTGATCAAAAGGCGATGTCAACCATAAAGTTATCTCTGTCCGATGAAGTTTTGAGAGAGGTGTTGAAGGAGAAGACGATTGCAAGTATGTGGAAGAATCTACAGGAAGTCTACATGAAGAAGTCATTTGCAAGCCGAATTATCTTGAAGAAGTTGTTCATATTCAAGATGAAGTCGGTATTTCTCTTCAACAACACTTAGATGATTTTAATGCAATCATTATGGAGCTGGAGAAAGTGGATGCAAAGTTTTCTGACGAGGATCAAACAATACTTTTTCTTTGTTCGTTGAGTTCTTCATATGATCACTTTGTGAAGACAATAATGTACATCAGGACTGACATCTCTCTTGCGGATGTCAAAACACACTCTCCTCCAAATCTGATATGGAGAAGAGGTCTGATGGTTCTGATTCGAGCAAGAGTGAAGCGTTGGTTGCTCGTGGTAAGGGAAAAAAAAGGAGTTTCTCAAAAAAAACTCCTCCAAGACCAAATCGAAGGACAAAGATATTATTTATCATTACTGCAATAAGAATGACCACAAGATATCAGAATGTTTTAAGTTACAGAAAAGTGAGAAGCAGAGGGGTTATGGTAGTAGTGATCAGTTAGGTTCAAATATTGCAGAATCCGATTCTGATTTTGTGTTAGCAGCTACATGTTCGTCTGAAGTTTCAGATAGTTGGGTGATTGATACAAGCAATACATTCCACTTAACTCCAAACAAACACTGGTTTTCATCCTATGAACTGATGTCAGGTGGAATGGTTGTGATGGATAATGGTGACATGTGCGAGGTTGCAGGTATTGGCTCTGTCAGATTGAGGACCCACGATGGCTTGGTCAAGGTTTTGTCGGATGTGCGACATGTTCCAGAGGTGAGCAAGAATCTAATTTCAGTAGGCAGTCTGACTGCAAAGAGCTACAAATTCAGTTGTGATGATGACTCCATATCCTTAACCAAAGGATCACTTATTCTGATGAAGGGGAAGAAGCTTGGGCCCGGTAAGCTTTATATGCTTAAGTGAGAAAATGTGGTGGGTGACGCAGTTGTGGCGTCATCGTTGTCTGGTGAGGAAAATGCCCAATTTTGGCATATGAAGTTTGGGCACATGAGTGAGAAATGCATGACAGTGTTGAACAAACGTGGTTTGTTTGGAAGTTAGAAAATCGACAGTCGGAACTTCTGTGAATATTGTGTGTTGGGGAAGCAAAAAAGTCAGTTTCTCCGCATCGAAGCACACCACCGTGGTCACTCTAGATTACGTCCACTCTTATTTATAGGGACCTTCATAGGTTCCATCAAAAGGTGGAACTCGCCACATGCTCACATTTATTGATGATTTCTCCAAAAAGACTTGGGTTTATATTCTGAAACAAAAGAGTGTTGTGTTTCAGAATTTTCAGTACTGGAAGACTATAATTGAAAATCAAACAAGGAAGAAGATTAAGATATTAAAGACGGATAATGGTTTGGAGTTTTGTTCCTAAGAGTTTAACGATTTCTACAAAGATGAAGGAATCGTAAGACATTGAACTATTCATCATACACCACAACAGAATAGAATAACAGAACGTTTGAATCGAACTCTCTTAGAGAGACCTAGATGTATGCTTCTGAATGCTGACCTGACTAAGGATTTCTAGGCAAAAGCAGTGTGTACCGTTTGTTATTTAGTGAACCGTTCTCCTCAGACTGTTTGGATATGAAAACACTGGAAGAAGTTTGGTCAGGTGAAGCTTCAGATCTGTCCAAGTTGAGGGTTTTTGGTTGTCCAGCGTACACACATGTAGATCAAGGAAAGTTGAATGTTTGGTCGTTGAAGTGTATATTCCTTGGCTACGATTTGGGTGTGAAGGGTTATCGTCTGTGGTGTAAGGAATCTCAGAAAGTCATGGTGGAAAGAAATGTTGTCTTTAATGAGCTTGCTATGTTACCTTCCAGGAAAGACACTATTATTTCGACTCCTGTGTCAAATGGTGCTCCTGTTCAGGTGGAGTCACCGGTAGTGAATGCTGATGAGGACTCTGGTGTGACGCAAGTGGAGAGTTCGAAGTCTGAGGAAGATGAAGAGTATTTGTTGGCAAGGGACAAGGAAAGGCGTTTGACCAAGAAACCTTGTAGATACGCTGAATCAGTCCTTGCATATGCTATGAGTACAACTGAAGATATTGGAGTCTCTGGTGAGCCGAGCAAATATTCAGAGGCAATTTTGGCCCCCGATTCAGCTGCTTGGGTGGGTGCAATGAATGAAGAGATGAAGTCTCTTCATAAGAACCAAACTTGGAAGATGGTAGAACTTCCAAAAGGAAAAAGGGTCATTAGCTGCAAATGGGTCTTCAAGAAGAAAATCGAGGGTTCCTCAGATGTGAGGTATAAAGCTCGATTAGTTTCTCGTGATTTTATTCAGGTGGAGGGTGTAGATTATAGTGATATTTTCTCACTCGTTGTGAAGCATACTTCTATTCGTGTTTTGTTGAGTTTGGTTGCAATTCATGATTTAGAGTTAGAGCAACTTGACGTGAAGACTGTTTTCCTACATGGAGAATTAGAGGAGCATATTTACCTGTCTCAACAGAGGGCCTTGTGGTCGAGGGTAAAGAGTATCAGGTTTATTTGCTGAAGAAGTCGCTTTACGGGTTAAAGCAGTCGCCTCGACAATGGTATAAAAGATTTAATTCTTTTATGGTTGTACATGATTACAACAGATCAAAGTATGATTGTTGTGTTACCGAAAGGTATTTTCGGATAACTCCCTTGTTTTGTTATTATTTTATGTAGATGATATGTTGGTTGCAGCTACGGACAAGTCTACAATATTTGAGCTTAAAAAGTTGTTAAAGGTTGAGTTCGAGATGAAAGATCTCGAGTCGGCGAAGAGAATTTTAGGTATGGAGATCCGTCGAGATCGCAAATGCAAGAACTTTGTTTCTCTCCCAACATCAATATGTTGAGAAAGTCTTGCATCGTTTTGGCATGTAGGGTGCCAAGTCTGAAAGAATTCCTCTCGCCGTGCATTTTAAGCTCTCGACATACTTGTGTCCTAAGAAGGATGAGGATATGGCATAAATATCGCGGGTGCCTTATTCTAGTGTAGTTTACAGCTTGATGTTTGCCATGATATGCACTCGTCCAGATATGGCTCAGGCAGTCAGTGTTGTGCGCTGTTTTTTGTCGAATCCTGGAAAGGAGCATTGGTCAGTTGTGAAGTGGATTCTCAGGTACTTGAAAGGTACAACTTAGTTATCTCTCAAATTTGGCCGATCTTAGTATTCGTTGATGGGGTTTGTTGATGTCGATTACGCGGGAGACCGTGATAGACAAAGATCTATGCATGATTATGTGTTCACTGTTGGGAGCACGACTATTAGTTGAAAAGCGACGTTGCAATACACTGTTGCTTTGTCTACAACAGAGCAAAGTATATGGTAGCAACTGAGGATATAAAGGAACTCTTTGGCAGAATGTTCTATTTGGAGAGCTTAGTACAGGTTAGAATACATGGTTGTTTATTGTGATAGTCAACGTGTCATTTATCTGACGAAGGATCAGATGTATCACGAGAGGACAAAGCATATCGACGTCTGTTATAACTTCATTTGGGAAGTTGTTGCTGAAGGAGGTGTGATGGTGAAGAAGGTGGCCACAGAAGATAATCCGGTTGATAAGTTGGCGAAACCCGTCATTTCAACTAAGTTCATGGTATGCTTGAACTTGGTTGGTTTGAGCTCCGAGTAGGAGGAGCTACGACGACGACACAACAAGGAAGGAAGTGTTTCTTCAAGTTTTGGGGGGTTATTCAAGGTAAATGTAGAGATTATTGTTGTTAACATTGAATATGTGAATTGAGTATTTCTGTGGGGAAAACAGACAAACGGTCGACTGGTAGAAAGATCGGTCGACCGACATTGCAGTTTGACGCCCAACACAAAGTGTCTGGATATTTCCGGTCGACCGACCGTTCTCCATGGCTCGACCATTTCTATGTCTAGACGTCCTGGACGAAGTGTCTGGACACATCAGCCGATTGTTTCTGCATTTGGAGGTCCGTTGCAAGTGCCTGGAGATTTTCGGTCGACTGATAGTTCTCAATCGGTCGACCGGTTGGAGTGTTGTGACATTGCCTGGAAGATTTCAGTCAACCAAAGGCGCGCGACGGTCAACCAACGGAGCCCAATATCAGTTATACGTTTTAAGTTTGGTTGACCGTTCGGAACAGTTCTGCCCACGATCCTGTAGGATTTCGTGTCCCTATGTATGTGTATATTTTAAATTTTTAATACAAACATACATGATCGATTTCATATTTTCATTGATTTTATGTACATGTCTATGTTTATTCTAATATCATGCATTCCTACACATATTAAAATAAACAAAATAGAGATAGGATCATACCCAAACATTCTCTAAAACCTTTCAGAAGATCCGGTATTCCGTTGCCCGTCGAATCGTCCGCTGATTCACCTCCAAGTGTTCACCAAACTCTAAACTAGATTAGAGAGAAATGACATAGCCAATCATTCTCTAATTAAGCTTAGAATCTAGCTAATAACCCCTCTAAAAGCTCTTGAGATTTTAATATCCAAAACTTAAAACTATTAAGAGAATTTTCGTGGTGATTAAGGGAGAAAAAAATTACATTAATTCTTATGAAACAAGTAGGGTGAGAGGACTTATTTATAGCCTCCCAAAATCACCTACATCAAGAATTATTCTCTAGTCATGATTTCTTTTTTTCTCTCCTAAAATTAATCTCAATTTGCCACATAAGCATCCTAAAAAACGTTTGAACAAATCTGGAATTAATCAAATCCTTGATATAATTATTCTCTTAATAATTCACGCAAAAATCGTGTTGTTCGGTAATTAATGTTTCATGTTAATTACCATGATTGTGAACCGAACAACACAATTTCTGCCTGAATTATTAAGAAAATAATTAGATCATGTGTTACATTAATTTCAGATTTGATTAATTTTTTTAAGATGCTTATGTGGCAAATTGAGATTAATTTTAGGAGAGAAAAACAAGAGATCATGAATAGAGAATAATTCTTGATGTGGGTGATTTAGGAGGCGATAAATAGGTCATCTCACCCTACTTGTTTCATAAGAATTAATGTAAAATTCTTTCACCCTTAATCACCACGAAAATTCTCTTAATAGTTTTAAGTTTTGGAGATTAAAATCTCAGAAGCTTTTGGAGGGGTTATTATCTAGATTCTAAGCATAATTAGAGAATGATTGACTATCTTCTTTCTCTCTAATCTTGTTTAGAGTTTGGTGAACACTTGGTGGCGAATCAGCGGGCGATTCGACGGGCAACAGAACACCGGATCTTCTGAAAGGTTTTAGAGAACCTTTGAGTATGATACTCTCTCTATTTTGTTTATTTTAATATATGTACGAATGCATCATATTAGAATAAATACATACATGTACATAAAATCAATGAAAATATGAAATTGATCATGTATGTTTGTATTAATTTTTTTAAAATATACACATACATAGGGACACAAAATCCTACAGATCTGCACTTTCTTTACTCCATTTTTGTGTGCAATGTATATAAAGACAATTTCGTCCCCCTTGTATTATCAATCATCTTTATTATTCTACTTTGCATTTTGAGAGAAAGAGATAGCATCATTGTGGATTCGGTAGGAGCAATTTCAACTGTGATCTCTTCGTTGGTTGGTCTGTGTGTTTTGTAAGCCTCTCTTGTAATTTGTTTCTCAATAGTAGATTGAGGTTGTGTCGTCTGTGGTTTTTCCCACATTGGGTTTCCACGTTTAATTACTTGTGTCTTGCGTGTTTACGTGGTTTGACGTTTGTGATTTGCATTATTTGGTTTCTTTTCTTCCATCGGATTCGTTATTTTGTTCTGCTGCGTATTTTGGGACTGATCTTATTCCATAACAATTCCCTTTGTGAGGTCAAAATCTTTATTAATTAATAATACAAGATGCTAGAACAAGGCTTTTATTGAGCAAATGAAAAAAAGGAAGAAACATATTCTAGGGTTGTGAAACTAAATTGTAGGTGAAAGTTGCAATAGTTAAGGATAGAGAATATAGACGCATAGAGATTAACTAGAATTCGGGTTGTAAACAGGGTGGATTTGACCGGCCACCCCGCTCCCGCCTAATGCGGGTTGCGGATAAAAACCAATACTCACCAACCCAACACTTGCGTAATAAGTGTGGTGGGTTACGGTTATCTGGCAACTCGGCCCGCAACTTGCACAAGAACTCGTCTACTCGATATCCCAAAAACCCAAGAACATGGTAACTCTAAACCTAGCTTCCTAAGTGCACATGTGTAAACCACTCTACCAAACCCTAGAATCCTAGAAGATTGACGCCGACGGCTATACCCATAACCTGACGCTCGTCCTCCCGACCTCCGGATGACAACGGCCGGTACCCCTCCACGCTCCAGTCCTCCTAAATCCCCCGGCCATTCACGCAATCTAGGCTTAGATAGGCGACATGCAGACGACAAATCCTTCAGAAATAACCTTTGCAAACTCAGAAATGCGGTGGCAAATCTCGTGACAGCAGGGCGTAGCAGGTTCCCTTCAATGGCAATTCGCATCCTCTTCAACAACATGGCAGAGCTGTTGAAATGTTTGATGATCTTTCGAGCTAAAGCAATAGTCTTCAAAAACAACTTGCCAATATCCTCCAAGATGAGATCGATGCAATGCGCTGCACAGGGAGTCCAAAACAATCTCCTTCTTTTTTGTTGCAACATCCTACCGGCAAGTACGTACGCGGCGGCGTTGTCGGTGACCACCTGAACAACGTGTTCTTCGCCAATCTCGCCAACTACCTTGTCCATCAGCTTGTACAGGTAGTCTGCGGTGTGAGAGTGACCGGAAGCATCTACAGACCTCATGAACATGGTACCTGTCGGACAATTTACTAGAAAATTGATTATACTCCTACCGGACCTATCAGTCCACCCATCTGTCATCAACGTGCACCCGTATGTTGCCCAATCTTGTCTGTACGATTCTAGTATACCTCTAGTGTAGTCAATTTCTTGTTTAAGGCACGAGTCACTAACTTCATGATACGTCATGGGTTTAAGTCCGGGTCCGTAAGTACTAGTAGCGGATATTGCTTCCTTCCACTCAGGCGTCCTTACAGTGTTGAATGATATACCACATCTATAGAAAAACCTAGCCCATTTTTGATTAATTGTTTTCCTATCTTCTTTTCTAAAGGTTCTTTCGATGGTTGTTTGTTGGGGGCCGGAAACCACGTCCTTCCCACGTCCGCAAAATGGTGCCCACAAACGTTGTTTTTGTCTCTTTCGACCAGGAACGGGGCGAGAACGGGAGGTTGGGGTCGGAGCAGAACCGGAACCCGACCCGGTTTCTAGATCAAATTCTATGTTTTCTCGGTCTACATAATCATCAAGACATACATTTTCGTTTTGTAATGTCCTACTGTTTCTAATCATGTATGCAGTTATGTCTTGTTTAATAGAGTCAGGAACTTTATCACAAGGTCTAGCATTGCTACCGGGTGTGTGTGCAAGATGTTGTTTGTGACGGGCTATACCACCTCTAGTTTCCTTACCACATAACTCACAGACAATACAATTTTTATCATTAGCGCTAATGTAATGGGCAGTATTCCAACCGGGGTCATTTGTACGGGTAGGTCTTAGGTCATCGTAACTCTCGTGATGCATAGGTAGACTAGTGCCGGGTACGTAAGCCATATCTTAAAACTAGACTAATATAAAATTTAGACTAATATGAAAATAAAATACTAATTAATTTAATTCTAAAGAGAAGTTAGAAAGAGTGCACTTGATTTTGACGGTTGAAGAATGAAGAAACGGATCGGAGACTTCACTTTCCAACTTCAAAACTAAGCACCAGACCGGAGACTTAATCGCAAAACTTGATGATTAGGAAGGTTGATGATGAGAATAGGATTATGAAGAAGAAGAGAATGAGAGATGTGTGAAAAATGAAGAGGTTTGGAGGGGTTTATATAGGATTTGGGGCTAGTGGCAAAGTTGTAATTTTTGAAAAAAAAAAATAATAAAAAAATTAAAAGGAGAGAGCCGTTGGAGAGCCTCCAACGGCTCTCGCCTAGGCGATCGCCTAGGCGAAATGATCGCCTAGGCGATCGCCTATTTCGCCCAGCTCTGCTGGGCGAAAGGCGGTGGTCGCCCAGGCGACCACCGCCACCGGCGACCGCCTAGGCGACCGCCTAACGCCTAGGCGGTCGCCTACGTAAACGTTGATATATAATATATAGTTAAAATAATAAAAAATGAGGTTTTTTTTTGGCAAAAATGATTGCTTTGAGGCTTGTTTGTGAGAAAATTGGTGATTTCTCATCATTTGGCTTAATTCATAATCTTAAAAATCGTAAATTTAACCTATTTTTTGCCTAAATCATTCTCATCCAATGATTAGGTTCTTCCAAGTTGAGTTTTGTTAGCAAAAATTATACCCGCTATACCCTTATACTATACCTGCCCCATATCCGTTTATTTGATTTCCAAATTAAACGGGTATGGGACGGGTACGGGCAACAATATTTAAACGAGTATATATCTGTACCCGTTTAGTTACGCAAGTATAGCTACATGTATGACCATACCCGACCTGTTTGCACACCCCTACAAATTAGTAAAAGATCTAGTAACAGGAGTTAGTTTTGGGCTATCACATTAAAGTACAAAACTGGAGATCACTTCTCCTGTACGAGTACCAATTATGACGTGAAAATTGAAGCCCTTTCCTATTTCAGTTTCCTCTGTTCCTTCTCCCTCCTATATTTGGCACATAGAAAAACATTAAAATTGGTTGCTATTGTATTTGTCTGTCTTTGTTTCCCCTTCTTTGCAATCTATTTGTTTGCCGGATTTCATTATTTTGGCATATGGTCTTCCATAGACCATAGCCATCTGGATCCTTGCCTGGGTTGCAGATAACAATAGTCAACCTGAAACATGCTCTATGTTCATGAATAGATATCATACATATCCAATAAATGATATTAAATGTTGTACTGTGCTAACATCATTGCAATGAAACTTTTGGAGGTCCAAGGACAACAGTATGATTATATTATTTTAACTTTTGCTTTTCTTGTGTATGAAATACAATAATATTTGTAACATTCAGTCGTATGAAACAATTGGTGATTCCCTGGCATATGCCATTCAAGCGAGTGAAAAATAATGCAAATCAGTCTTGATTATGTCATCAATCACTTGGTTATATTTTCTCGATATGCCTGCATGGATGATAAATCTTTCATGTGCTTTTATTTTCATTAAATTTGGTTTCTTTCTTATTTTCGATCATGCCCAGACTAAAGAGGATAAATTTCAAACTCCAGGTATCATCGTTCCGTGAAAGTCGATCCGATGATAGGAGATTTTATATATTTTCTACTACAAAGACTCTACATTTAAGAACTGATTCAAGAAAAGATCGTGTGTCTTGGATTAAGGCTTTGCTCTCTGCAAGATGTACAATACCGTTGAGATCTGTGAGCGACCAGATATCATTTATCCACAATGACGCAACTATATCAACTGAAAATCTTAGAAATCGTTTGCTTGAGGAGGGAATTAATGAACCCCTTATCAAGGACTGTGAGCAGATAATGCTATCAGAGTTTTCACAGTTGAAACAATTGTGTGAAGAGCGATTTGGCGTACTAGCATTTCAGCAGCTAGAGGTACTTTTTTCATTTTCTATTTTAATTTTACAGAATTTGATCTTTTATGAGTTCCACAATCGTAGTGGTAATAATGTATCTGTGTCACTTTTTATCTTTTTGTTGGAGCTCAAATCACACCTTTTTGCAGTTTGTTTTACTATTGGAATTTTCTGTGTCATGCTTTCCAGACATCATTTCTGTTTCTTCAACAGATATATTCTCTTATTAATTAGTATTGTAAGGAAACTGGAAGCAGTACTTATTATGATTATGTAATCTTTGAAGTTACTACATCCAGCTTGATTAAACTTTTTTATGGTAATCTGAGTTACTTAAACCATATGGAATGCAGGAACATAATGTGGACCCAGAAACTGTTGGGATCCAGGGTGCCCCGCTGTTATTGAAGAACGGATTCTCCAGTTCCGGACACGGGAAATATAGTGGTATTTTTTACATTTGTATGAAGTTGATTTATTTGTTTATACTGTGAATCTGTGATCTACTATAACTAAGGTTCTGAGTGCATAGAACAAGAATTCTCAAGTACCTGTTCTTGTCCTTGCTTATCATTTAGTGAAAATAATGTCACTGCTAATGGAGTGGAAATCAATCTAGAAAGTTGATGGTGTCCTCGTATATTACGTATACTGCCTAACTACCTATTGTTCATGTGTGCAACCATTGCAAACCATTTACAGCAATCAGTATTCCATGAACTATGTATATAAGTTTGTACTATCTGATCACGTAATTTTTCTTTATTATTTCTTTGCTGTAACTGTGCTATTTCCTTTTTATGTGCAGAATATAGTACAACAGAGTCATCTGATGATATTGAAAAGCAGGAGCTTGATGAGTCCTCTGAGGAAGACGAACCTGCCTACTTTGACACAAATGAATGTTTCACAGAGCCTACCACTCAAAATAATCTTGTAGAGTCAATTGTACATGCTAGTGATAGTGCAAATACAGGGAGCCACATGCGCAACCTTGAAGAAGTACGTAGAGATACTAGATTAAGCAAACTTACATTTTCCTGTGTGGAAAGAAGAAAAAGATTACCTACACCAGTTGAGAAAGAAAAGAGCACCAGTCTTTGGTCAATAATCAAGGATAACGTTGGAAAGGATCTCACACGAGTCTGTCTTCCTGTCTACTTCAACGAACCAATATCTTCCCTCCAGAAGTGTTTTGAGGATTTGGAGTATTCACAACTTTTGGATCGAGCATACGAATATGGAAAGATGGTACGGTTTTGTTACCATATGCAATTGTTTGTTGGCAATTTTAACAAACTAGTGGATAGGTAACTGTCAACATGAAACTGAAACAGACATAGGATGCTGTTATAATCCTAATTTGTTTCTGTGACAAAGTGACAATCGCTGATTCCTTTCATTGTTACATGTTTTCACGTCGTTTTCGAAAGCTGGCCATTTCTAGCCTTGATAATCTGTTAAAAGTCTTATGGTAACTTGGTAATTTGGTATAAATAAGTGATTTACATTTGGTCAACTTAGTTTCTAATGATATATTAGGAGATACCTAATGTAGAAAGTAAGATTTTGACACAACCACATCTATTTTGTAGGGTTATAGCTGTCCTAATGCCGTTAGTGGGAACATGTTCCAAGATTTTGAAAATAATTTAGAACTACCTTTCAGCATGTGTTGACTCTTTGTCACAGGCTTATAACTGTCAAAGTCTTATTACAAATGGAAAATTGCTTACAGCTTGCAGTAAGTGGAGTATATAGGTCGTCATGATTCTTCTATGGTCAAGTGGTCAGCTAATAGTTAGGCAGTTAACTCTAATGTAACAAGATATGTAGAAAGTTCACAAGAAAGTGGAGCCTTTACAACTTTGTTTGGCTGGAATATGGAACCCCATTTATAACCATTCTGTAGAGAGAGAACCTTTTGAAAATGATTTATTTGGTGATCTCACGGTAAATGGTTTTTATTTATGAAATTTGAAAGTTTTTTGCCTTTTCAGTGTAAATTTACTCATTGCTTTAAGGTATTTAGCTGTGTGGATGCCTTCTTTCTTTAGAAGTCTGGTAGACCTTTAGATGTGTTCATATTCTCCTCCATGCTTTGACAGCTTGTTCAAGTTCCTTATTTGCTTGGGCGCAACGTTTGATCTTAAAATAGGACTTGTATTGACAATGCTAGGTCATTGAAATCACCCATTGGCTGCTTTTGTCAATGTACAAATGCCACGTGGTTATACTTGTTTTCAATAAGACGTAGTTTATCAATCAAAAGTTCAACGTGAGTATAATCCTTTATTGTCAAAAACTGTGTTGTTCTGTTGGCTGATGTGTTTGAAAATTTAAATTTTCTTCACTGAAATTGAGATGCTTGTGCCTAGGGGAACAGTCTCATGAGAGCTCTGTATGTAGCTGCCTTTGCAGTCTCCGGATATGCTTCTTCTGACGGACGGCCTTGCAAACCATTCAATCCTTTGCTTGGTGAAACTTATGAAGCTGATTATCCAGAAAAAGGGGTTCGCTTCTTCTCTGAGAAGGTTGGTGCTTGTATGTATTGATTTCAAATATCTATATATCATTGAAGGAAAGATATTTTCCATCTTGTTTGGACATTTCATAAATTCATCTGTTCTGTAGTGTGTTTTGCTACTCTTAACTTGTTTCTTAATTAAGCATTACTTATATGATTTGAGATGTTGGGCCGTATCCCATGTATAATAATCGCAGGTTTTGCTCTCCTAGGATTTGTATCTCTACTTGTCCTTGCCGTGCAGCACAAGTTGCAGGAGTAGGTTCAGGGAATCCCCTAATGTCAATATATATATAAAGCAAAGCTGTTACTGTTTCATTGCAGTGTGTCAATATTGTGTTACATATTGCTTGTGAAATTAGTTTCTCACATGTTGAGCTTTTTAGATGCTATAAAGTATTAATATTTATGAACATGTTTAGGTACAAGACATTTTTTTCGCCTTCGTATAGATGGCTCTCTGAGACCGTTAGCAGATAGATATATAGCTGCTGATGCAACATTGTGCCTTTTTTGTCATTTCTTTCCTGAATGGGTTGTATTGATCTTTTAGAATATTTGCTAATCCATTGTGATATTAATAGGTCAGTCACCATCCAATGCTCATTGCCTGTCATTGTGAAGGCAGAGGCTGGAAGTTCTGGGGGGACAGTAATCTTAGGAGCAAGTTCTGGGGCCGTTCCATTCAGCTTGACCCAGTTGGTATTCTTACATTGGAATTTGATGATGGCGAAGTATTCCGATGGAGTAAGGTTGGGGCTTTTGGAAGATTTCTGCATGTAATTTTTGAATTTATTGCCACATCGTCTAAGCTTTGTTCTTTTTGCAGGTGACGACATCTATATACAATCTCATCCTTGGCAAAGTGTACTGTGATCACCATGGAACAATGAGTATACAGGGCAATCATGAATATTCATGTAAGCTTAGATTCAAAGAGCAGTCTCTCCTGGATCGTAACCCACGCCAGGTTAGTGAAACCCATCTGACCCTTTCCATGACTTCTTTTCTGGAATCAACTATGAGACACATTGGTTGCTTCAGGTTCAAGGTTTTGTTGAGGCCAGCTGTGGAACCAAAGTTGCGGGCATATTTGGCAAATGGGATGATAGCTTGTATTACACTGTAGATGGTGATGCTTCCAGAAAAAGTGCAGACATTGGAAAAGATGCCTCTTTGTTGTGGAAACGGAATGAGACACCTGCAGGACTCACTCGTTACAATCTGACATCTTTTGCAATCACGTTAAATGAAATGACTCCCGAACTGCAGGTAGAGAGGACTGAATTGGGAGATGGTGCTTGTCGTTCAATATTATTGTATATGTTTGCCCCAAAACTAATTTCAAGTGTGCTTTCTTGACTTCAGTATAAACTTCCACCAACAGATTCAAGGCGAAGACCGGATCAGCGACATTTGGAGAATGGAGAATTTGAGAAGGCAAATGCAGAGAAACAACGGCTAGAGAATAGGCAAAGGATGGTATGTTTGTTCATTATGAAATTCTACTATAAGGGACATAAATTATTTCATCCGTTAGTTATTGGTTAATTTGGTTCTAACTTCCAAGGAAGTCTGTCCATAAGACTTTCATCCTTGGTCAGTGGTTCAAGTTTGCACTTGCTTCCACATTTACGTAACGTAATTTCGGGTTGACATTAATATCAAGCTTGCTAATGTTGTAGCTGATGATGTTGCTTTTAGTTGTTAGTAATTGACATCATTTGCTCTTCAGACTAATGTAGACACTCTATTTGGTCAACCAACTTAGTCTGAGATTAAAACTTGAGTTGCACAATTTCCATCTAGCTTCCGTCGGATTACCACTACTAAGTTATTCTCAATAATATCCCCTTTTAGAATTGAGTAGCTTGCCTCAGGGCTCAAGGAAATTACTGTTCAGCCATCCACTAGCAAAGATTAGGGAACTCAGTAGATATTAAGTATTCAAATAGTTGGCAAAAAAAAGTACTCCAATGGTTATCGCAAATGATCTGTTTGGATGCTAAAGTAAAACCCCAATAAAAGAGAGAGTTAATTCCTTTTCTCTTGTTTGATTGAAGAAGGAAACAACATGTTCTTTTAAATTTATGAGATAACATTCTTGTATATAACATTTTTTGTTGTTGTTGAAGGTAAGTATGGGGATAACATAAAAAGTTTTTTGCCCACATTCTTCTCCACTTTTCAAGACAATAATTGAAGCCCACAATTGATTTGAATTTTGAGAAATTCAGTTGGTTCTCAAGTTTCTATCAAAATGAGAGAAATTTGAGTTGTTTTCATTTTTCACTTCATTTCTCCTTTTTTTTGTCCTTCAGTTATTTATACAAGCCTTCAGGTTAGAGTTTTCACAAGTGCCTGCTTTTTTAGTCTTACAAGGTCCAGAGATGTGTAATATATCATTGTCGAAGTCATCATACATTTCAAGTACAGTCCTTGTGCTAGTTGCATGATATACGTGGTAGATTACTGTTAAGTACTGAAGTCCAACTGCTATCCATCTGTCAACTTGTGAAACTCTTCATGCAGTCCCGAAAATTGCAAGAAGATGGATGGAAACCTAGATGGTTTCAGAAGGATGGCGAGGATGGAACATATCGTTACCTAGGAGGATATTGGGAAACAAGGGAGCGGAACAAATGGGAGGGATGTCCTAACATTTTTGGTGACTTCGCCGAGGCCTCTGTTCCATTGAAATAAAATTATTCAATAATGCAGGTATTTTTCTTCTCCCTCTTGTGAATTTGTAATTTACATCTATTAGCTAATGACTGTTAAAACTCTTTGCAGGACAGTTTCTGTGGGAGAAGAAAAGACACCCAACTCAACTGTGCATGTTTGTAATTGTAATTGTTTATTCTTTTTTTATTTCTTTCTTACGAAATCAAAGCTGAGATGAGATCTTAGATAGGTCAGAAAGGGATGGATTGTGAATTTTCGTTCCGCTCCACGTATATGAAATATCAATGCATTGTTCACGACCTTAATTATCTAATGATATCCTTACCTCGTTCACCATGTCTTCATTGTACACTTTACCTTTTTAGGTTGCTGCTGTGAATGAAATTGACATGTAATAACTTTACGTTAAGATTGGACTGGATTATTGCCTTATCGACGAAGGTTTTCTGGGCTGATCACTAGATGTTAACTAGATTGAAATGATAATTGCACAATTAATCACATTTTTCCTTTACTACTAATTTAACGCGACAATATGATTGTTGACCACAACACTAACTACGATGCTAACAAGTTTAAATGCCACGCTATGGGTTAAAACTTGGATCCAGCGCCGAAATTATGAAACGGTTCCCAAATTATGATGCGACTTTACCGGTCACGATAAAAGAAAAGCCTACTTCCAAATCTCTTTGAATCTAAGAGCACCCTTAACGGTGTTCTTTGCTCGGGGCATGTGGCCTTCTCGTTGGTTCCGATTTTTTTGTTTTAGTTTTAAAGATAAAGATTATTTATATATAATTAAGATAATGTATTAATTAGGTAAATTGAATTAAATTAATTAGGTATTGAAAATAATTGAAAAAATATTTTATGATTAATTATCTTTTTTTTGATTTATTTAAATAAAATTAAAAATAAAAAAATCATAAACAAAATAAGAAATAGTAGTAAAATACTCATACACTTCGGAAACAAAATACAATACAAATACAGAATACGAAATACAACAGAAATAAGGAAATGAAAGACGGTCCTCCTACGGATACAAAATTTAAACTACCAGAATACTGATAAACTACAATAAACATATTGATATTACAAATGAAAACACGAGCACCTACAGATATCCTTGTGCTTTAGCTCACTCGTTGAGTTCAGCAAGTGTTTCTTTATCGAATTCGTCCTTGTTTTCCTTCTTTATCAGTGCAAATAGGACATCAAGTTTCTTGCTGTTGAGTTCCCTTTGGAAATTCGCCTCAGTTTCGATGCGTTTCCTCTCCACCCGTTCTTCGTAACGCAAATATTTTTCCTCTTTCACTTTTGCCCTATATTCAATTTGTTTCCCCAGTTCTAACATATCAGGATTAAGTTGTGTCTGAAATGGTTGTTTCCTCTTTTTTTTAGCTTTTTTAACACCTTCAGGACGAGGACATGTTTCGAACACCATTTCATCTGTTGAAGGTGTTGCGTGACTCCCATCGTCGTCGGTGCTTTTTCTTTTCCCGCTGCTAAAACTCTCCGGACTTTCTACTCTCCGGACTTTCTACAACGACGTTTCCTGTGGGAAGTTCAAGCGCAACAGACTCTCATTTAGGGTACCTGCGTAACAAAAGTCATACATGCATGTACTGAAATTTGGCGTTGTGTGTTCGTTCATAGATGGTGTGTGCATCATGGATGATATCGTCCTCGTTGTAACCACTTCTCTTCCTCCGCACCGCATGTTCGAAGCAACCGTCACATTGGTTCACAGATGACGATGTACGCCTCCACTGCCCCTTCAATGATTCATCGTTACGCTCTACTGCACTTGGCTCGCTTGAGTCATTGAAGATGCGCTCCACACATCTCCAGAAGGACTTCATTTTTTGGTTTGTCCCAACCACAACATCGCCACTTAAAACTATGTAAGTCGAGACGAGTCGTTGATCCTCTTGTGTGGACCACGATTTTTGCGACCTCGTCGTCGCGGTTTTGCGTGTTCCCTCACGACTTGTAGGTTGAACGACATTTTCGTCATTCACATCAGGTGTAATGCGGCTTTCATTTCCACTACTTTCACCACTTAGGAGGCGAGTATACATACCCATTGGGAATTGGGTTTGTCATTCTTCCTGAGTTGGTGGTTGGTATTGATTGTGCGGGTAGAACCCTGGGTGTGGGAAAAATTGGTTCTGGTGGGACGGGTGGAATCCTGGTTGTGGGTTAAATTGACTTTGGTATAACGGGTGGAATCCTGGTTGTAGAACATTTTGGTACGGGAAAAAGTGTTGTGTTGGGAGTGGACGACGTGGAGATCATCGGTACTTGGGTGAACCATTATCTTCTGAAGAGGACATTGTGAGATTATGGTAGAAGAAGTATGATCGGAATAGAGGTGAGTAGAGAATTAAGGTGGTTGGGGTATATATATTCAAGTAGTCACGCACATACTGTAGGTCCTCGATGCTTGAGAAGTCCTAGCCCCGATCCAATCCTCTCGTCTTTTGTGAGTCACGCGCATACTGTAGGTCCTCGATGCCTGAGAAGTCCAAGCCTCCATCCAATCGTCTTGTCTTTTGTGAGTCACGCACATATTGTAGGTCCTTGATGCCTGAGAAGTCCAAGTCTCGATCCAATCGTCTCGTCTTTTGTGAGTCACGCATACTATAGGTCCTCGATGTGTGAGAAGT
The DNA here is from genome assembly GCA_963682175.1 of Triglochin maritima. Classification (NCBI taxonomy): domain Eukaryota; kingdom Viridiplantae; phylum Streptophyta; class Magnoliopsida; order Alismatales; family Juncaginaceae; genus Triglochin; species Triglochin maritima. Next base: position 8,118,514 of record OY821775.1, read on the forward strand.
CCAAGCTTCGATCCAATCGTCTCGTCTTTTGTGAGTCACGCGCATACTATAGGTCCTCAATGCGTGAGAAGTCCAAGCCTCGATCCAATCGTCTCGTCTTTTGTGAGTCACACACATACTGTAGGTCCTCGATGCCTGAGAAGTCCAAGCCTCGATCCAATCGTCTCGTCTTTTGTGAGTCACACGCATACTGTAGGTCCTCGATGCGTGAGAAGTCCAAGCCTCGATCCAATCGTCTCGTCTTTTGTGAGTCACGCGCATACTATAGGTCCTCGATGCGTGAGAAGTCCAAGCCTCGATCCAATCGTCTCGTCTTTTGTGAGTCACACGCATACTGTAGGTCCTCGATGCCCGAGAAGTCCAAGCCTCGATCCAATCGTCTCGTTTTTTGTGAGTCATGTGCATACTATAGGTCCTCGATGCGTGAGAAGTCCAAGCCTCGATCTAATCGTCTCGTCTTTTGTGAGTCACACACATACTGTAGGTCCTCGATGCCTGAGAAGTCCAAGCCTCGATCCAATCGTCTCGTCTTTTGTGAGTCACGTGCATATTGTAGGTCCTCGATGCCTGAGAAGTCCAAGCATCGATCCAATCGTCTCGTCTTTTGTGAGTCACGCGCATACTGTAGGTGTTCGATGCAATCGTCTTGTCTTTTGCCTAGTCACGCGCATACTGTAGGTTACTTCTCACAACTATAGATGTACTCATCTTGGTTGGTTCTCTCTCATTTATCTACGAACAATGTCTTCACCCGATAAGTCTTCCTGTTCAAAGTCTTCATCATCTTCAACATCCAATGATGAAGTTTACGACCAAGTGTTGAACTGCTTAACGGAGTATGTCTCCCAAGTGGTGGACCAACGTCCTAAAAGGCGCAGAAGGCGAACTTCGAGCCCAGATATAGATAGGGAGCTTGGTTACAACCGTTTGATTGCCGATTATTTTTCTAACGACCCTGTGTATAATGACAACATTTTCAGGAGAAGATTTAGGATGCAAAAGTATGTCTTTCTTCGCATTGTGAGTGCCATTGAGGCGTCTGATGCCTTCTTCCAACGTAATCCAGACGCCCCTGGTAGGATGAGCATCTTTGGCCTATAGAAATATACCGCGGTGATTCATATGCTAGCATACGGTGTTGCAGCTAATGAGGTGGACGGATACTTGAGGCTAAGCGAATCCACGACAAGAAACGCATTTGAAAAATTCTGCGATGGTGTAATTAACAACTTCGGCGGTGGGTACCTCTGAAGACCTAATGCAAATGACCTAGCACGACTACTTCACGTTGGTGAGCAGCGTGGGTTCCTAGGCATGATAGAAAGTATCGATTGCATGCACTAGGTGTGGAAAAATTGCTCGATTGCTTGGAGGGGCCAATATCAAGGGCGTAGTGGCAATGCCACTCTTGTCCTCGAGGCAGTGACGTCGGCTGACTTGTGGATATGACACTCGTTTTTTGGCACACCATGTTCATGCAATGACTTAAATGTCCTGCAACGATCTCTGATTTTTGACGACGTAATGGAAGGACGAGCTCCACCTGTGAATTTTGAGGTAAACGATTTTCGATATAATATGAGATATTATCTTACTGATGATATTTATCCAAAATGGACAGCATTCATTCCGTCCATCGTTTATCCACAAACACCGAATGACTGGTTATTTGCTGAACGACAAGAAGCAGCACGCAAAGATGTAGAACGTGCATTTGGAGTCTTGCAAGCGCGGTTCGCGATAGTGAAGAAGTCATCTCTTGCATGGAGTAAGACTGTACTTAACAATATAATGACAACTTGCATTGTAATGCATAATATGATAGTGGAGGATGAACGTGATTCATTCAGTAATTTTGGAGATTGGAACGAATTTGTTGAGGATCAACCTGGAAATTCCGTGAACGACGCGGTTCGGTATTCCACTGACCGTGTATTGGATATTACCAGGTACTTGAGAAGGAGAGATCAAGTGCGTGATCGCACCACACATTTGAACCTTCAAGCCGATTTGGTCGACAATATATGACATCTTGATGTATTTTAAGTTTAGTATTTAATGATGTATTTTTAGTTTTAGTTTTTAAATTCCCAGTTAATGTACTATGTAACGTGGTTTCCTAAATTTTAATAATATTTTTGCATTTAATAATTAAATGTTAATTAAAAATGAATGAATTGTTGATATTAAATAATTACGATAATGATTATTAATATATTTTGTTGATTGTTGAGAGAGTTTTAGAGAGAAGAATAAAAATAATGACGTGACATCAAATACTGTAGCGTGACTGGGTGGATTGGGTAATGGTTAAAGATTTTGTAGGGGAGTTGGTTTGTGCTGACGTGGCTGAGAGAGAAACCAGGGTGCCCGGAAATTGCCCGGACGCTGTTAATGATGCTCTAACAAACTCCTGCGGGCGCACGTCTGGCGAATCAAAGTGATGTGATTATAACAATTTTATCTCATAAATGATGTAATCAAAGTGATGTAACATTTTTTTCCGGTTACGAAAATCAAAGTGATGTAATTATAAAAAGAAAAATAATAATTGAATTGACATTTCTCTGCTTCTACATTCAAGATTAATATGACATGCTCATTCTTCCTCATTCATAATCACCTTTGAGAGCAGTCACGCTATTATAGTATTAATCAGAAGTTTACACAAGACTTGTGGGTCACTTGAAAACCGAGAACTCCAGCCTTGGGTCGGAAGCCCAGAAAATTATAGATGAATATTGGATGGGTAGTGAAGGTAATTTGAAGTGAAGTTGCAACCTAAACCAAGTCCATATATGAAGCTCTCTACTTGAAAATGTAAGAGATTGTCATGGACCTGACTAAGTGATTTCCGTATTGTACTACGGGCCTGTTGTTGCGCCGAAATTTGTTTTAGTTGTTCAGCGACAGTCATGAATCATGATGTTTTTGTGAAGGTATTTTGTATTTTTATTTGATAGAAGTCTCACCTTGTAACTCATGTGTCTATATTCAATTTTTATAGTCTTAGCTAATCTGAGCCTAGGGATCTATTAGCTGAGTCAATGGAGTTTAGTTATGCCGTTGTAATTAATCCTATATTAGGTTAAGTCATGCAATATGGAACTCTTTACAAACCATGCCATAAGCAAGAAACAAAACTCATCTCGTGTAGTGATTGTGGACTTGTACAAAGATATTGAGTAGACGGTTGATGCATCAGACTCGATCCTCTTTCGTAGCACGCATTCCCACCTGTGTCGCAACTGACTCGGTAAGCTCTATCGAATTGGTATGGTATGTTCATACCATAACTCTCCTTTCTAATTAAACACAACCTTATGTTCAATTAAATTTCAAACATGTAATGAGATTAGATTTATCGAATTGGATGTCATGCATAACGGAAGTCTACACGGACCCTGCCATGAGTAAAAACAAAGTCCTAACCCTCAAAATGATACATATATCGATCGAATTCCCTTCTGGGTTTTCTTAGCCCAAAAATTCTACAGTAAGTGAAGGACAGGAAGTGATACATATTGGGATTATCTTCACTAAAAACATCTTGTCTTGTGATTGTTTCCAATTGCTGGCTTGAACTTGTACTTTTGAACTCCTTGTATCAAGTCACGTTTACATATATCTAACCCTCAACGCTTTATTATAAATGAGAAAATACTATATCACGTTCAAATATATCATGTATATTGGTCGAAACATTAAACGGCTGACATTTTTTTCTGAGTCATAGCTATTATATCTATCTAAAAGTCAATGATAATACACATGATGTAAAGACCCTAACCTTGATTAGGGTTTAATGTGTGTTTAAGTGGAGTGATGATGGTGTTTGCATGGGAACGAAGGAAAGAGGAGGTGACGTGTTGGGGGAGGCATGGGTGAACAGTAGGCTGGGTGTAGGGTGCGGCTGAGCTGAGAGGATGGGAGGCTTGGTTGAGGTGATGGTTGGTTGGTTTTAAGAGGAAACCAATGTTTCCTTCTCCTCTTCATTTTCTTCTTCTTCTTCTTCTTCTTCTTCAAACCTTCTCCTCTCCACCCATTTCTTCCTCTTCCTTGGTGGCTCGTGAGTTGGTGGTGAAGGTGCGCGTGAGGCAAAGACGCGAAAGGGGAGAAAGAGCAAGGAGGTGTGTGCTGTGGACCGGAGTTGTTGCGGAGCTCCGACGTTCTTCGTCGTTCGTCGCAAGAAGGTATGCCAAGTTCTTGCATTAGAGGCTTTAGTGATCACCCACGTTGGGGTGATGTTGTGGTTGGTCGCGGGAGGTCGGAGACCTCGCCGGCGACGAGGTTCAGCGTCAAAACCTTGGCTGGCGCGAGGTTGAAGACGATTGTCGGTCGACCGGGTCCCTCAGACGGTCGACCGAACGTAGTGTATTTCGTCTGTCTGTGGTGTTTCGGTCGACCGGGTCCTTGTGTTCGGTCGACCGGGACTTAAGTGTACCAGACCTTTAGTGTGGTTTGCGGTCGACCGTTATATGACGTAGAAATAATAGGTTGACCCTGTTAGTTTTTGGTCGACCGAGCCCCTGAGTCGGTCGACCGATAGTTGTGAAATTAATGTTGACCAGACTCCAGATTTTGACCTCGTTCGGTCGACCGGTTTTAGACCTTCGGTAGACCGTTAGGACTTATGTTTTGCGCAAATAGTTCGACCGTTGCAGACGTTTCGGTTGATCGATTCCCTTGTAGAAGCGGTCGACCGGATGTCACTTTCGGTCGACCGATTCCCTTGAGGAAACGGTCGACCGTTTTGCACAGGACAGAATTCCTGGTTCCGCTTAGGATGCCAACTCTGTCCACGGAAACTTGTGTCCTCGCCTTGTGCGTGAGCCGGGAGGTGACGTTGGGCGCGTTACGCGTGCCTGCCCAGGGACCGACGTGTGGAAGAGTGTGGGTGTCCGGAACGCGTTGTGGGGATCGTATGGGGCCCCTCTATTGATCGTAATTAACTAAAGTGCGGAATTAAAACTTAATTACGATACTAACAACTAATCATGCAAGGGTTAGATGAGAGTTAGAGAACTTGCAAACCACGTTGTAGTCGACGCCCGATGTAACGAGGTTCGGCACCCTCTCCGGGTCCTAGTCCTCACTCACAAGCCCCGCTCGTCCCTCGAGCCTCGCTTGTGGTTTCCACTATCCGATCTCCGTTACTGGGCCGAGATCAACGCCTTTGCAAACAACGAGCCTCGCGAACACCCTCGCCTCGCCCGTGTCTCCTCTCACAACCCGAGAGGGAGCTTCCCCGAAGCTATTACAACTCTTGTGATTTGGATGAAGGAATGAATCACACTTCTTGCTAACGACACTCTAACTTTGAGCACACTTGGATTATGATATGGATCTAGGAATACAAGTGGTGAAGTTTTGGCTTGAGTGTGTAAGATTTGAGCTTTGAAGGTTTGGGAAAGATAGCACAAGGATACTTGATGTTTGGAGAGTGTAGTGCTTGTTGTTGTGCTTCTAATGAGGTCCTTATAGAGGCTTCAAAGCTCTTAGAGCCGTTGGGGAGTAGGTGAGAAAGTTGACCCATGAAAAGTGATGAAGTGACAAAAGTTCGGGCAGAATTTGCACGCTCCTCAGTAGACCGTTAGTCGAACGGATTACCGAAGATTGTCATTTCGGTTTACCGAATCCTATTCGGTTAACCGCTCACTCAACTCCAGTAGCTCTGTAACTAGCAACACTAATACAATTCGGTTTACCGAAACCTATTCGGTTAACTGTTCCAAACTGGACAGTAAGATTGGTAGGGTTCTGTAAATGCTAGGTTCGGTTGACCGTCTATACTTCGGTATACCGAAGTTAGCGCGGGTTTTGCACTGACAATGCGTGGGAAATTGTTTTACCAATAACGGTCAAGTTAAATAGCCGTTGGGCTCCTAAAGCAATATGATTCGGTTGACCGAATGAAGTTTGGTGTTCCGAATATGGATAAGTCAATTGGGCTTTAGGTCAAGATTTAAATACGACCGTTGGAGCAAAGTCCAAAACCGGTTCAGGCTAATTCGATCTACCGAAGGTGGTTCGGTATACCGAGGTGGTTATTCCAGGGAACACCTAAAGGATTCTACACGGTTGATCGCAAGGTGTTCGGTGGACCGAACTCTACATGTTTCGGTTTACCGAGAGGGGTTCGGTTAACCGTGGGGATACGGGACAGAATCCTAATGTGCTCAAGTTTACATTAATCCTTAGGACTCAAATTATACTAAATTACATATTGGTCCAAAGCTTGATTACATGTCTTGAGTCTTTATCTTCTTGTCCAAAGCTCCTTAGCTTGATTCTTCATCAACCTATTAAGAATATCGCAAATACACGAATATATATGCAATGCATGTATTCATGTTTGCTTACTTTGATTGTCTAGGTTGATTGATTAAATATAGATTAAGATTAGATTACTTAATCATCAAAACTAAATAAAGATTAAGGCTAAAAAGTCAACACGCGTCACCTCCATGTATGGATCGTGACTATTTCTGGTGGATTGATTTGACTCGCGTTAGAATAGCAGCCTGAGGGATTGCGGATCCCATTGTTTCAGGGCTACAGAGGCCGCTGCCCTGCTTTTATAGTAGCGGAGTTGGTGTCTGCACGTGGAGCTCGTTGACCCTGCGGGCTTCGGTTCGGATCTGTCGATTGTCTGGCCCTTTGTGTGGCGGATATGTTCGACTGACCTTGATGGCAGTGATTGCACGTGTCGTGCGGCCTGTGTGGCGGCGGTAGGGCCCCTGTGCGGCCTGTGTGGCGACAGGGAGGATCGCGCGTGGCCTGTGTGGTTGCGGCGATGAACTGCCGATGATGTGTTTCGGCAGGTAGCTCGACTGGGCACCTATCGAGCGAGGTACCGTGCGGCCTGTGTGGTGCCGGTGATGGACTGACCTGAGCGACGGCTCCGTTGGTGTGGTGGTGGACCACGATGTTTTCAGATCTGATTCTACCTGCGCGGAAGTGTGAACGCCTCCTCGCCGATTCCTTGGCTTGTGTAGTCGCGTGTGGGGATGTGTTGCGTACTGTCTGTTAGACCGTATGTGCCTACGATAGGTCTCTACGGGGACCCGATGTTGGACCGTGCGGCCTGTGTGGCGGTGGTGATGTTTGACCGTGTGGCCTGTGTGGTACCGGTGGTTGTTGGACCGTGTGGCCTGTGTGGCGACGACGATGTTGCGGACCGTGGGGCATGTGTGGCAGCGGTGGCGATTGTAGACCGCGGGGCCTGTGTGGCAGCGTGAACGATTGCAAGACGGATGTCCGGTTTTGCCCTGTGGGAATGTTTACTGCTTTGTATTCCATGCCATGCTATACTAGTATGTTAGGGCATATAGGTGAGCTTGTCATACGGGGTTTCCTTATGGAAACTCAGGCATTGTTGTTGCATCTTTTTCAGGACCGCGTTAGGTTCCGGCGGGTGGTGACCGAGGGAGATTGCACTTTGGGACTGAATCATGTCGTCTACCTACTTTAGATTGTTGTGATTACGTGTTTTATGTATTACGTACTATGATGTAATCACTCTTTTGACAAACTCTTATGTATTATGGTGCACCAGTTGTAATTGAGTATTTCTTTCAGTAATGTCCCCACTCTTGATGGTTTTATCCTCGTGTTTCACTTGATTTTAAAAGTTTAAATTTTCCGCTGTTCGGGGATGTTACACATGACTATTAGACAAATAGGTGGGTTGCAAATATTTTCTCGACATAATTCAATCGACAAATATACTCTTCTGGATCCTTACTCCTAATGCCAATTGACTTATGTTTTTAATAATGTCACGCCATATGTTACTCCGAATGCTAATTGACATGTTTTACCATCATCTTTGACTTTAGGATTGATATATGTCGGTACATTTAACATTATTAGTCATGACAAAATTGACAGCGAATAACCTTAACATATTTCCAAAGATCCAACTAATACATGAATCCAACATCGTTTACTTCTTCAATCGCTTCCAATCTCTTCCTTAACCTCACCAGACAACCATTGTGGTTATCTTCATTTCCAGCAAGCTATAGTCAGCTTTGTCATCACATCATACAAGAAACATTGAAACAAACAAATATACACACACAGACTCGAAGGTGCAGACAACTTCATATCCTGCTAAATCTAGGGTTTCTGACAGGCCATCTCCCCATTCTTCTTTAGGTTTTGTCTTGCCTTTTTTCCAACAAAGTCGTTAAGTGCAACGGCCCATGGCCATCCTTCTTGCTACCACAAACTAATATTTCAATTATCCATTGTTTTGAAAGAAAAAAGAAGCAAATTAGCCGTAGTGATGTCTTGAATTAGGATATCTTATGTGGAGAAAGAATTAAAATTTCGATTTTATGTCTGCCACACAGACTACCCTCTTAATCTTATTTCTGTGATAGAGCCACTCTGTCCTCTTATTGCATGCATTGAATTTTGCTAATTTTCGATGTATATACAACAGAATAGTATTCGTATGAACTAAATTAACCTGAATGACGTCTACTTCAATTATCTTAGTCAACACGCTAATCCATAATAGAGCCAAATTGAAAGAAATATTCAGTTGACGGTCTTCGCCTGAATGTAATTTCCATTCAAGGACCAACGTAATTATCTTTTAATTATTGAGGGCTAAAAGGTAAGCATGCACGCTGGCTCTTTAATATTATTGTTCTCTCATCATAGCCATTTCCCCTTATCTGTTCAAGATTACGCAATACTCATTGTGACCCTTCTGGCTCTTCTTCAATGTAAACAAATTATTGCTAGTTGACATTTGGTCTTTTTATATAAACTATATTGTGGGCTTGACCAATGATTGGATTATTCAAGCTCATATAAGTGCATTATTGTTGGGACGAGGCTACCTTCTACCTAACTATATATATATTGGAGATAATAGCAACTAAGTTAACCTCCATATCAAACCTTGCATCAGCCTAATCCATGTATTATTTCCATTTGTTACTAGCCAGTTGCGTAAGTTAGAGTATACTAAGCTAAATCACCGTGACTAAGTTGTTGGGATTAAATGGTACTACACTCTTCCTATTGAATATCCATCTATCATCTGAACAATAATTTCATAGTTAATTAACGTATTGTACGGTCTTTAGTTTGATTTTTCAAACTAAATTGTTGTGTAGAACACAACTTCGAGTCACCCTTTTATCTGTATGGTCACTTTCCTTCGTAAAAGAACTACGTGACATGGTATAAATCTATTCACCCTTACAACAATATATCTTCATTAAAGGGTGCTCTTTTCCGAAAAAAGATGGAATTTTTCTTCTTACGTAGCTAAACATTATTGATGTGTGTGCATTGAGTTGTTAAACCCTAGCTTTTATAAATACGGTAAGCTGGTAATCATACTTACAAATGGACAAAAATCAATAGTGTCTCATCAGGTTAAACGCAAGAGTTTGATCAGGGACGGTCAAGATTAACAAACTATTACTCCAAGCAAAAAAAAGTCTATATATATCCGTTCCAAGAAGTTCTATTCTACATTTTTCATTAAAGAAATTGAGAAGCTATTAGTGCGAGTATATTAAATTAACCTATCAAACTCAACTTGCTTAAATTGTTGCAAGGATGCTCCAATTTCATCGTGCAAACGATCGACGATCAATTATTCAGATTTGCTAATGTCATCGAATTAGTTTTTGGTGTGATTCATCAACTTGGTGTCCCAATTGAAAGCCATCGGCTTCATTTTTTTGTACCAGTTTTTCTCTATTTGTCTTGGTTAGAGTGGTGGATCTGAAGCATAGCTAGAACCTTATTAGGCATGTCAACTAATAAATCCAAGATGTCTAACTGTGCTTCTCCAATTATACTTTGTCTTCAAATGTAGGTCAAGGCATCTAAATCCACTTCTTTTGTTGTTTTGAGTTAGTAGAACAAAACAAATCAAAAGAAATTATTCTCCACCTTAGCACTAAACAAGTGATTAGGGATCGCGTGGTAAAGCTTTCTTCACGAATTATAGGTTCATGGATGCAATAAACTCTTGTTTATACTAACCAACAACACTTAAGGATCGAGAACATGTTCACTTGTCTTTTATTCTTTGAAAATCCTCCATGATTTGGGATTCTTAGTTTCATGGATGCTTCCTTGCATGGGAGGAGCTTTGTCCTTGTCAGTGACGAGTCTTTTGGAATTAAAATGGAAACAAACAATATATTTCATTATCAAGAATATTTATTCCTTTGTTTGTCTAACCAGGTGTTAAGAAGGGCACAAACTCGCCGACCTTATTATTTTCCACAGAGAAATATTTTTCAAAGGGTCAAAGTTAAGGAAATATACACGCCACGAGCAAAGCAAAACATATTAACCACACGATCAACATAATTAAAACGAAAGAAATAGTGCAAGACGCAATCAATCTAAAATATCGCCACACCATAAACTAAGCTATAACATCAAGTTAGACATAGAAACCCAACGTCAAGTCGGAATAAGAGAACACTTTAGATGACTTAAAGTCTTAAACGGCTGTTAAATTTCGTAAAATGCTAAAACAAGTCATAATAAGAAAAGTTAAACATACATCGTGGTCTTTCATAAGGAAATAGGAAGTCACATTATCTAACCAGTAAGATTACACATAAACGTCAAAATTATCTAGTCATTCACACATTACGCATCTCTCACATCAAGAATCAATTATTCATGGTGCAAAAATTCAAACCAACGTGCAATTACCTTATCTACTACTTGTAGCCCTACATATATCAGCAATAATTCACTTAAAATATCAATTCATATGTTATGCGCCAACAATAATTCACTTAGGCTATCATTTCTTATTGTATACTTCACAAAACGGATGTGAAAGCGTTGACATATGATACTCCCACGTGTCACTAGTCAATTTATGAAACCCTAATCTAGTCCAACACCAACACCAATTAGACCAATGATATCGTCTAATTTATGGACATCACGTACATCATCACCCTTGTCATCTTCATTATCGATTTTCCACTCTCAAACTAAACTAAGTTAATGTTGCTTTTTTTAGCGCTAACAATGGCACCTATGATGGAAGTTGGAGAGTTGAGAATGGTATAGAAGGGTCGGAGGGTGGACTGATTAGCCTATATTGAGAGTGAGATGTGGACCCAATGGTGCTCGAGGTGAGCCCATCTCTTAGTCATATGACCTTAAATAACTAGCTTAACCACCACCTCCACCGCCCTAATTCATTCTTTTTCTCATCTACAAACTAATATAATATTTTCTTTTTCCATATTTTCTTCCATCGATCCCCTTGGAGTAAAACAACATCATGAAATGACTCCACAACCAACCTCTGCCACCACTTTATTTCTCTTTTATGTGATGGAAGCAAAGGACAAGTGTAGGCCTCCATTATTACAAGAGCTTGTGTGAGCTCCTAAACTTTGCATTGTTTGTGGGCAAATGGCTCCATGCAATGAATATTTATGTTTTATCTTCTCCGATGCTGACGATCAACAAGTGTATCTCCTAGACAGGCATCAAACGATGGCCTCTTATACGTCCACGTAGGATTGCATGTGTGGTTGGAGATTTTCGATGTCTAGGTCAACGACACATCAAAAATCTTTATCTAGACAACTTTATGTGATGTATGCACGACAAGTAGTTATGTGCATTAACAATATATTTTAACATACGTTAAATAGTAATTGCTCCTAAGATCTTTAGAAGTATTAATTAAAGTAGTGGGTTTTTCATTTTAAAATATATTGAAGTTGTAGTGATCGAAGAACTAGAGATACATGGGTTGTTATGGCTTTAATATATTTAGAGGTTTGTTTAATCCACCACTTTCAAACAATAAACCATTCCAACCATGTATCATGATATAAAATTTTAATGAAGTAATATATGGAAGTGTATTTCCTACTACTCCCCTAGTAAAATTCTGTTAGAGATATTGGAACAGTAGTGTAACATTAAGTAGAGTTTGTCATGACAGAATAGATCGACCGAATTAGAATTGATCGATCATTTTTGATCAGTCTAAAAAATTTAGAATTTATTGTCGCCCAATATTTGGTCAACCGTGTGTCAATCAATCAACTGTTCCACACAAATTTTCAAGGCAAAAAATTAAAAAGTTGGACAATGATGCACTGTGTCTACATAGGACAATTATTGAGGAGACAATTGATCTTTAGGAGAAATTTAGGATACTAAAAGTCATAAAAATAATCTAAATCATCCGATACTTTAACACTATTCTATATATGACGTTTTTAATTATTAAGTTTAGAAAGTAGCGAACTAATTTTCCATAAATGTTGAACGTATATTTACTCGCGTGAATCAGCTCCATCATCAGGAGACGAATTAGGAGTAAGGAAGATATTTGTTCACGTGAAAGAATAGTGTTGGAGGCATATGTGTGAGATCACGAGGGAAATAGAAGCCAAAAGAAGGTCACGAGGGAGCAGTTTCCATGGCTGGATTTCTTTTTTGTTTTATTAGAATGATGATTTCTCGAGATGGTTTTAGGTCTTTCTGATTTTTATTTCATGAATAGAAGATCCCCTTATTCCTCTGCACATGTCATATTTTATTTGCTGACTTGAAACATATTTATGTTGGAGTTCGGTCGAAGTGATAGATACAACTCTTGGTGTTGGATAAGGTACACGTCGGATTCATTTGTACAATTAGGAGAGTATTTTGCTTTGACCTATTTATTGGGTTTGAAGGAGATTAATTTGGGGATTCTACAAAGACCTATTCATCCTAGCCCCAGATTATTATCTGGATGATCCCACTGTGGTTTTAATTTCCTTTCTTGTCTCTAGAACCCTGTAATTTTTTTTCCAAGGTTTCTTTAAGAGAACCATTAACTCCAACTTCATTTTTTCCTCCAATCCAGTTTCTCTTTCCGCCACGTCAGCAAAAAACACTATGCAACCCACCACCCAACCCAACTCATTTTTCACTTCTTAACCACGACCCCACTTTCAACACACTCTCTCATCCACATAATTTTTTTACCTCATTTTCTATTTCATCACAAAAACACATAAACTACTAAATAAATTATTTCTACAGTAACTTAATCTAATTAAATTACATTAATTGTCAAATAATTTCAAAAAAGTAGATTTAATAATGACCACTCCAACGGATCGGCAAAGGGACAGCGCCCCCTGAAGATTTTTTATTTTTGAGATTTATTAGTAATTCTCTACTGATTTTTTTGGGTTACTAATGGATTTTTAGGTGAACCTGGGTAAATTCATGTGTTCTATTTTACTAGGTAATTTTCTTTAATTATATACATTTACAATTATCTTACTAATTTTGTTTAATTACTTACATTTATTTTTACTAATTTTGATTAATTATTTTCATTTATTTTACTAATTTTTATTAATTATTTTCGTTTATTTTATTTTTCAGAAATTAATTCTAATTATATAAAAACATATACATATCAATTAAATATTATTTAACAAATAAAAAAACTAATTTTTAATAAAAAAACAAAAAAAAACTGGGCCAACCCGAGTTGGCCACGTGGCCAACTCGGGTCGGAACCCGACCCGACCTGGGCCCCCCCCCCCATTAAGGGGTCTGGGGTCGGGTCGAGACCCGACCCCAAAAGGCCATCCGTTAAGGATGGCCTAATGGCTTGGATCGCTTGAGTGTATATAATCTCTATTTTTTATGCATTTTGCATCATATATATTCAGGGGTAGTGACGAGTAGAGTGAGGGCTGCCCCATGTTCTACTCAGTTTTATTCCTGTTGTTTTTACTTTGAATATGTGAATTAAATATTTTTGTAGGGAAAACATACAAACGGTCGACCGGTAGCAAGTTCGATCGACCGACACTACAATTTGACGCCCAACACAAAGTGCCTGGATATTTCCGGTCGACTGGTCGTTCTCCATCGGTCAACCGTTTCTATGTCTGGACGCGTCGGTCGACCGGTAGTTCTCAACCAGTCGACCGTTTCTGCATTTGGAGGTCCGGGACAAGTGCCTGGAGATTTTCGGTCGACCGGTTGGAGTGTTGTGACATTGCATTAAAATTTTCGATCGACCGAAGGTACACGACGGTCGACCGATGGAGCCCAAGATAAGTTACAACTCTTAAGTTCGGTCAACCGTTTCGCCCTTCGGTCGACCGTTAGGAATAATTCTGCCCACGATCTGCACCTTCTTTACTCCATTTTTGTGTGCAATTAATATTTGTTTTTGGCATAATATATAAAGGCAATTTCATTCCCCTTTGTATTATCAATCAGCTTTATTATTCTACTTTGCATTTTGAGAGAGAGCATCATTGTGGATTCGGTAGGAGCAATTTCAATCGGGATTTCTTCGTCGGTTGGTCAATGTGTTCTGTAAGCCTCTCTTGTAATTCGTTTCTTTCTATAGTATATTGATGTTGGGTCGTCCGTGGTTTTTCCCGCATAGGGTTTCCACGTTAAATTACTTGTGTCTTGCGTGTTTGCGTGGTTTGGTGTTTGTGATTTGCGTTATTTGGTTTCTTTTCTTCTATCGGATTTGCTATTTTTCCGCTACGTATTTTGGGATTATCTTATTCCATAACAACAAGTATCAGATCTTTTTGGTCCGAATTCTTGGGTTTTATCGATTGTTCTTACAAATACACTTGACGAATCAATGGAAGATTGAGAAATTGAGCCGAGATGTTAATTTTGGCTTGTGGCAAGTCAAGATGCACACAATTCTGGTGCAGCAAGAGGTGAATGCCGTTCTTGAGGGCATGGATTCGTTGCCGAAAGAAATATCCGAACAAGATAAGATGAAGCGTGATCAAAAGGCGATGTCAACCATAAAGTTATCTCTGTCCGATGAAGTTTTGAGAGAGGTGTTGAAGGAGAAGACGATTGCAAGTATGTGGAAGAATCTACAGGAAGTCTACATGAAGAAGTCATTTGCAAGCCGAATTATCTTGAAGAAGTTGTTCATATTCAAGATGAAGTCGGTATTTCTCTTCAACAACACTTAGATGATTTTAATGCAATCATTATGGAGCTGGAGAAAGTGGATGCAAAGTTTTCTGACGAGGATCAAACAATACTTTTTCTTTGTTCGTTGAGTTCTTCATATGATCACTTTGTGAAGACAATAATGTACATCAGGACTGACATCTCTCTTGCGGATGTCAAAACACACTCTCCTCCAAATCTGATATGGAGAAGAGGTCTGATGGTTCTGATTCGAGCAAGAGTGAAGCGTTGGTTGCTCGTGGTAAGGGAAAAAAAAGGAGTTTCTCAAAAAAAACTCCTCCAAGACCAAATCGAAGGACAAAGATATTATTTATCATTACTGCAATAAGAATGACCACAAGATATCAGAATGTTTTAAGTTACAGAAAAGTGAGAAGCAGAGGGGTTATGGTAGTAGTGATCAGTTAGGTTCAAATATTGCAGAATCCGATTCTGATTTTGTGTTAGCAGCTACATGTTCGTCTGAAGTTTCAGATAGTTGGGTGATTGATACAAGCAATACATTCCACTTAACTCCAAACAAACACTGGTTTTCATCCTATGAACTGATGTCAGGTGGAATGGTTGTGATGGATAATGGTGACATGTGCGAGGTTGCAGGTATTGGCTCTGTCAGATTGAGGACCCACGATGGCTTGGTCAAGGTTTTGTCGGATGTGCGACATGTTCCAGAGGTGAGCAAGAATCTAATTTCAGTAGGCAGTCTGACTGCAAAGAGCTACAAATTCAGTTGTGATGATGACTCCATATCCTTAACCAAAGGATCACTTATTCTGATGAAGGGGAAGAAGCTTGGGCCCGGTAAGCTTTATATGCTTAAGTGAGAAAATGTGGTGGGTGACGCAGTTGTGGCGTCATCGTTGTCTGGTGAGGAAAATGCCCAATTTTGGCATATGAAGTTTGGGCACATGAGTGAGAAATGCATGACAGTGTTGAACAAACGTGGTTTGTTTGGAAGTTAGAAAATCGACAGTCGGAACTTCTGTGAATATTGTGTGTTGGGGAAGCAAAAAAGTCAGTTTCTCCGCATCGAAGCACACCACCGTGGTCACTCTAGATTACGTCCACTCTTATTTATAGGGACCTTCATAGGTTCCATCAAAAGGTGGAACTCGCCACATGCTCACATTTATTGATGATTTCTCCAAAAAGACTTGGGTTTATATTCTGAAACAAAAGAGTGTTGTGTTTCAGAATTTTCAGTACTGGAAGACTATAATTGAAAATCAAACAAGGAAGAAGATTAAGATATTAAAGACGGATAATGGTTTGGAGTTTTGTTCCTAAGAGTTTAACGATTTCTACAAAGATGAAGGAATCGTAAGACATTGAACTATTCATCATACACCACAACAGAATAGAATAACAGAACGTTTGAATCGAACTCTCTTAGAGAGACCTAGATGTATGCTTCTGAATGCTGACCTGACTAAGGATTTCTAGGCAAAAGCAGTGTGTACCGTTTGTTATTTAGTGAACCGTTCTCCTCAGACTGTTTGGATATGAAAACACTGGAAGAAGTTTGGTCAGGTGAAGCTTCAGATCTGTCCAAGTTGAGGGTTTTTGGTTGTCCAGCGTACACACATGTAGATCAAGGAAAGTTGAATGTTTGGTCGTTGAAGTGTATATTCCTTGGCTACGATTTGGGTGTGAAGGGTTATCGTCTGTGGTGTAAGGAATCTCAGAAAGTCATGGTGGAAAGAAATGTTGTCTTTAATGAGCTTGCTATGTTACCTTCCAGGAAAGACACTATTATTTCGACTCCTGTGTCAAATGGTGCTCCTGTTCAGGTGGAGTCACCGGTAGTGAATGCTGATGAGGACTCTGGTGTGACGCAAGTGGAGAGTTCGAAGTCTGAGGAAGATGAAGAGTATTTGTTGGCAAGGGACAAGGAAAGGCGTTTGACCAAGAAACCTTGTAGATACGCTGAATCAGTCCTTGCATATGCTATGAGTACAACTGAAGATATTGGAGTCTCTGGTGAGCCGAGCAAATATTCAGAGGCAATTTTGGCCCCCGATTCAGCTGCTTGGGTGGGTGCAATGAATGAAGAGATGAAGTCTCTTCATAAGAACCAAACTTGGAAGATGGTAGAACTTCCAAAAGGAAAAAGGGTCATTAGCTGCAAATGGGTCTTCAAGAAGAAAATCGAGGGTTCCTCAGATGTGAGGTATAAAGCTCGATTAGTTTCTCGTGATTTTATTCAGGTGGAGGGTGTAGATTATAGTGATATTTTCTCACTCGTTGTGAAGCATACTTCTATTCGTGTTTTGTTGAGTTTGGTTGCAATTCATGATTTAGAGTTAGAGCAACTTGACGTGAAGACTGTTTTCCTACATGGAGAATTAGAGGAGCATATTTACCTGTCTCAACAGAGGGCCTTGTGGTCGAGGGTAAAGAGTATCAGGTTTATTTGCTGAAGAAGTCGCTTTACGGGTTAAAGCAGTCGCCTCGACAATGGTATAAAAGATTTAATTCTTTTATGGTTGTACATGATTACAACAGATCAAAGTATGATTGTTGTGTTACCGAAAGGTATTTTCGGATAACTCCCTTGTTTTGTTATTATTTTATGTAGATGATATGTTGGTTGCAGCTACGGACAAGTCTACAATATTTGAGCTTAAAAAGTTGTTAAAGGTTGAGTTCGAGATGAAAGATCTCGAGTCGGCGAAGAGAATTTTAGGTATGGAGATCCGTCGAGATCGCAAATGCAAGAACTTTGTTTCTCTCCCAACATCAATATGTTGAGAAAGTCTTGCATCGTTTTGGCATGTAGGGTGCCAAGTCTGAAAGAATTCCTCTCGCCGTGCATTTTAAGCTCTCGACATACTTGTGTCCTAAGAAGGATGAGGATATGGCATAAATATCGCGGGTGCCTTATTCTAGTGTAGTTTACAGCTTGATGTTTGCCATGATATGCACTCGTCCAGATATGGCTCAGGCAGTCAGTGTTGTGCGCTGTTTTTTGTCGAATCCTGGAAAGGAGCATTGGTCAGTTGTGAAGTGGATTCTCAGGTACTTGAAAGGTACAACTTAGTTATCTCTCAAATTTGGCCGATCTTAGTATTCGTTGATGGGGTTTGTTGATGTCGATTACGCGGGAGACCGTGATAGACAAAGATCTATGCATGATTATGTGTTCACTGTTGGGAGCACGACTATTAGTTGAAAAGCGACGTTGCAATACACTGTTGCTTTGTCTACAACAGAGCAAAGTATATGGTAGCAACTGAGGATATAAAGGAACTCTTTGGCAGAATGTTCTATTTGGAGAGCTTAGTACAGGTTAGAATACATGGTTGTTTATTGTGATAGTCAACGTGTCATTTATCTGACGAAGGATCAGATGTATCACGAGAGGACAAAGCATATCGACGTCTGTTATAACTTCATTTGGGAAGTTGTTGCTGAAGGAGGTGTGATGGTGAAGAAGGTGGCCACAGAAGATAATCCGGTTGATAAGTTGGCGAAACCCGTCATTTCAACTAAGTTCATGGTATGCTTGAACTTGGTTGGTTTGAGCTCCGAGTAGGAGGAGCTACGACGACGACACAACAAGGAAGGAAGTGTTTCTTCAAGTTTTGGGGGGTTATTCAAGGTAAATGTAGAGATTATTGTTGTTAACATTGAATATGTGAATTGAGTATTTCTGTGGGGAAAACAGACAAACGGTCGACTGGTAGAAAGATCGGTCGACCGACATTGCAGTTTGACGCCCAACACAAAGTGTCTGGATATTTCCGGTCGACCGACCGTTCTCCATGGCTCGACCATTTCTATGTCTAGACGTCCTGGACGAAGTGTCTGGACACATCAGCCGATTGTTTCTGCATTTGGAGGTCCGTTGCAAGTGCCTGGAGATTTTCGGTCGACTGATAGTTCTCAATCGGTCGACCGGTTGGAGTGTTGTGACATTGCCTGGAAGATTTCAGTCAACCAAAGGCGCGCGACGGTCAACCAACGGAGCCCAATATCAGTTATACGTTTTAAGTTTGGTTGACCGTTCGGAACAGTTCTGCCCACGATCCTGTAGGATTTCGTGTCCCTATGTATGTGTATATTTTAAATTTTTAATACAAACATACATGATCGATTTCATATTTTCATTGATTTTATGTACATGTCTATGTTTATTCTAATATCATGCATTCCTACACATATTAAAATAAACAAAATAGAGATAGGATCATACCCAAACATTCTCTAAAACCTTTCAGAAGATCCGGTATTCCGTTGCCCGTCGAATCGTCCGCTGATTCACCTCCAAGTGTTCACCAAACTCTAAACTAGATTAGAGAGAAATGACATAGCCAATCATTCTCTAATTAAGCTTAGAATCTAGCTAATAACCCCTCTAAAAGCTCTTGAGATTTTAATATCCAAAACTTAAAACTATTAAGAGAATTTTCGTGGTGATTAAGGGAGAAAAAAATTACATTAATTCTTATGAAACAAGTAGGGTGAGAGGACTTATTTATAGCCTCCCAAAATCACCTACATCAAGAATTATTCTCTAGTCATGATTTCTTTTTTTCTCTCCTAAAATTAATCTCAATTTGCCACATAAGCATCCTAAAAAACGTTTGAACAAATCTGGAATTAATCAAATCCTTGATATAATTATTCTCTTAATAATTCACGCAAAAATCGTGTTGTTCGGTAATTAATGTTTCATGTTAATTACCATGATTGTGAACCGAACAACACAATTTCTGCCTGAATTATTAAGAAAATAATTAGATCATGTGTTACATTAATTTCAGATTTGATTAATTTTTTTAAGATGCTTATGTGGCAAATTGAGATTAATTTTAGGAGAGAAAAACAAGAGATCATGAATAGAGAATAATTCTTGATGTGGGTGATTTAGGAGGCGATAAATAGGTCATCTCACCCTACTTGTTTCATAAGAATTAATGTAAAATTCTTTCACCCTTAATCACCACGAAAATTCTCTTAATAGTTTTAAGTTTTGGAGATTAAAATCTCAGAAGCTTTTGGAGGGGTTATTATCTAGATTCTAAGCATAATTAGAGAATGATTGACTATCTTCTTTCTCTCTAATCTTGTTTAGAGTTTGGTGAACACTTGGTGGCGAATCAGCGGGCGATTCGACGGGCAACAGAACACCGGATCTTCTGAAAGGTTTTAGAGAACCTTTGAGTATGATACTCTCTCTATTTTGTTTATTTTAATATATGTACGAATGCATCATATTAGAATAAATACATACATGTACATAAAATCAATGAAAATATGAAATTGATCATGTATGTTTGTATTAATTTTTTTAAAATATACACATACATAGGGACACAAAATCCTACAGATCTGCACTTTCTTTACTCCATTTTTGTGTGCAATGTATATAAAGACAATTTCGTCCCCCTTGTATTATCAATCATCTTTATTATTCTACTTTGCATTTTGAGAGAAAGAGATAGCATCATTGTGGATTCGGTAGGAGCAATTTCAACTGTGATCTCTTCGTTGGTTGGTCTGTGTGTTTTGTAAGCCTCTCTTGTAATTTGTTTCTCAATAGTAGATTGAGGTTGTGTCGTCTGTGGTTTTTCCCACATTGGGTTTCCACGTTTAATTACTTGTGTCTTGCGTGTTTACGTGGTTTGACGTTTGTGATTTGCATTATTTGGTTTCTTTTCTTCCATCGGATTCGTTATTTTGTTCTGCTGCGTATTTTGGGACTGATCTTATTCCATAACAATTCCCTTTGTGAGGTCAAAATCTTTATTAATTAATAATACAAGATGCTAGAACAAGGCTTTTATTGAGCAAATGAAAAAAAGGAAGAAACATATTCTAGGGTTGTGAAACTAAATTGTAGGTGAAAGTTGCAATAGTTAAGGATAGAGAATATAGACGCATAGAGATTAACTAGAATTCGGGTTGTAAACAGGGTGGATTTGACCGGCCACCCCGCTCCCGCCTAATGCGGGTTGCGGATAAAAACCAATACTCACCAACCCAACACTTGCGTAATAAGTGTGGTGGGTTACGGTTATCTGGCAACTCGGCCCGCAACTTGCACAAGAACTCGTCTACTCGATATCCCAAAAACCCAAGAACATGGTAACTCTAAACCTAGCTTCCTAAGTGCACATGTGTAAACCACTCTACCAAACCCTAGAATCCTAGAAGATTGACGCCGACGGCTATACCCATAACCTGACGCTCGTCCTCCCGACCTCCGGATGACAACGGCCGGTACCCCTCCACGCTCCAGTCCTCCTAAATCCCCCGGCCATTCACGCAATCTAGGCTTAGATAGGCGACATGCAGACGACAAACCTCTGGTCCTCTGGCCTCCCAAGTCCCAACGACAATGAGGTTTCTAAGATGTTTCTTTCTTGATTTTTCTTGATTTCAATTTCTTGATTTTTCACTTCTGTTAAAAGCATACATCGACTGGTTGGAAATTTTGAATCAAGTCACCCTCAATTTGTTGATTATTTTCTTCTGTTAAGACATACATTGATTGGTTGGAATCAAGTCTCAAAATCAATAGAGTTATTGTTATAGTGAGTGTTATTGTTATAATGTATGTTTGATGTTAGACTTTTTCATTATTATTTAGTTCGTGTTTTCAATGTTTCATGTTAGAGTTTGTTATTGTTATAATGAATGTTTCATGTTAGAGTTTGTCATTATTATTTAGTTCTTTTTGATATATGAGTGTGAGTGTGAGCATGACATTATCATTATGTAATTTGCTTACTTATGAAATGAACAACTAGTTATCCATAGATGCACCTTTAACTATTTCTAAATTTCTGATATTCTTTTTGTTTTTATTAAGAAAAAAATCTAAAATGTCAAATAATAAGTCGTCAAACCCACCTAACCTACCCCACCATGTCTAGTCCACCCTTAGGAGGGGGTGGGTAGCGGTTTTTTTAGCCCCGTCTTGTCCCGCTTTCCCACTTAACTTAAGTGGGGGAAACGGTGGGGCAACAACCCGCCCCGCCTTATTTACACCACTAAATAGAATACGTGTAAGGTACATGTTTGGCGGACATTTTCACGTGTGACCTAGACTTTTACGATGTTTGATGTTGAGTAAACTGACAATTAGCTAGTAGAAAATTGTGATTCTTGTTATCCACCAAAAAATTATATAACTGTTTTTTGATGACCTGTAATGTGTCACTTTATCAGTGACTTAGTCATAAAACCAAAATTAAATGTGCATGAAACTATGTATGCGCAAGATACAACATTTTAAAACAAGTCGTGTGTTTGCTATTTTTCCATAACAAAATTATTTCCCTAACCATGATTTGGAAACACATGGACCAACTCAAAGGCATGCCTGCACGTGCCACCCAGGGACACAAAGGGCGGTGTCTTAACTTATCGATCACAATCCCATATCAATTGCCATATAATCCTCAATTAAGCAAACTCACAATAATCCCCGCATTATTTTGGCGAGATTATTTGTACTCTAGCAATCTTAACTGATGTAGTTTGCGCTGGATCAGCTGTCAACTGCATGGGAAATATTAAGGGGGACACACAAAATCCATGACCCGGACGACTTGGTCATAAGCGTTATCTCTCTTCTAAATCAATTCTCTCTCTTCCACGTCACATTTCTCTCTCGTCAACTCACTTTTTTATCTTTTCTACATTATTCACATCTTAATCACAACCCACCAGAACCTATTTCTCTCATCCACATCATTTCGGGGTCCATCTTGTGAAAAAAAATCTCCCACATCCACATCATTTCGGAGTCTATCTTGAAAAGAATTATTTAAAAAAACTAAAAAATCAAAACAATTATAAAATGTATTTTAAAAAAAATTAAATTTAAAAAAATCAAAACAAAAAAACCCGTCAAAAAACGAAAAATAATAAAATATTCGGACGACCCGGTCGACTATATACATATATATATATATATATACATATATATATATATATATACATATATATATATATATATATATCCTAAAATACCTGAAATCTTTGAGGGCTGATAATGCAGCATAGAATAAAGATGGACTCAATCATTAATTCCATTCAATTGTTTTCTCAAAATTCCCATTTCATGTGTTTGGATGCATCCATATAAACGTATCCATTGATAATGCAGGTTTTCTGTAATAATACAGTTGGAAATATCGAATTATTACCCGACAGTTGACATGGAGTGAAATGCACATGGAATTAATCAACAACAGACATGTTAAAACTTTTCTGGTCATCTGCAACCCTATATATGGACATGCATACAAATAAACATGTTTGGATTGTATTAAACAAATAAGCTCGATCTCATCATTCTTGGGTAACAATTCAATAATTAATTTATAAAGTACACTTGTGGTATGGTTTAAAAATAATGAAAGTTGAATGATCTCTTATCATACTCGCAATAATTAGCCACTAGAACAAAAAATTAAGTCAAATTGAGGAAGTTGACAATATTCATCAACACCTAGTCATTGTGTTTCACTTCCTTGTCATAAATAGCTTATTATAGATTACGCGGCTCCACCCTAAACATTCTCTTGATCTTACGTTTAATTAGGGAACCTCATTAAGTTTGAGCATGAACTCTCTTATTGGAACTTAACCCACACGCAGTTATAATTTTATACGTCATTGATTCATAATTTTTATATGATTTGCAATGGTAGATCATAATTTATTTGATTTAGCTAGCCTCATATTATTAACATAAGCATGCATCATCTTTGTTTTGTTAGGGATTCAGCCTTCACAAATCCGTCACAATAACTCACAATGCAAGAATTACATGCACTAGAAAATATCCACCGTAAAAAAAAATCACATTTCACAAGAAAAGATATACGTGAAAGTCCAACACACACACAATTTATATTATTGATAAAGAGAAAGTTACATCGGTGAAACACATCCTCTCATGTTCACTCACCCTCCCCACAACCGTCTCCCCAAATCTCCCTTTGATAAACCGTAACACATACCTTTACGTTGTCTCCATTAACAACTTGCGCCGCACCTCCCGTTGCAACCCTCTCCAGGCCAGGGTGCGATTCGTGCACTCAACCTACGTGCTACACTTGTTTATGTGTTGTGGTGGTGGTAACCCAAGGCGTAATTCCTTATTTATAACCCAACCTAAATCGGTTAAAACCATCCTAAAATTCAGGAGCCAAATTATTCAAATTAATATCTAGGAAAAAATCATATGTAAAAATCTATTATCTTATGAATTTTCCTTTTAATCCACTTTGAATAATTCCTTGAAGATAGATTCGGGACATTTTCCTAACATGTTTAATACAATTTTGTTGCCTGATTCTGATATAAAATTGAAATTCCAGGACTTAAGGGCAACTACTACAAAATTTGGAAAGATTGTCCTTATTAAGTTAGGGTGGATGGACATTGATTATGCTATTCGGAAAGATGAACCACCTAAGGTTATGGAAACTAGTAGAAGGGAACATCGGGAACTTTATGAACGTTGGGAGTGGTCTAGTTTATATCCAGTGTTAAGTCGAGAAGCATGGCAATGTGAAGAGTTTGCTTAAGGCAACTTATGAACAATTAATTTGTCTTTTCAGGAAATCTCTTGCAATCGGCGAGACAAAGGTTGACAAAAACTGATACGAACTGTAACAAATAAAGAAAGTCTTTAATAAAGAAAGCACTCAATCAGAAGAAACGGTCAACAATTCCAACCTAACTTGGATCGGGATGGAGCATTTTTTAGTCCATCTTAAATCAAATCAACTTCTCAAACAAGGTATAAGTAACAACTACTTATTCACTTGTAGAAATCATGGAACAAAAACTGTTAGAACCCTAACCCGGGTTTAGGGTTAACTCGGGTTTAAGGTGTGGTTTGCATGGGGAAGGTAAATGTGCAGGAGTTGCATGGGAAGGTGAAGGGACATGCACTGTAGCAAGGAGGGGTTGTGTGGGTTATAATGTGTTCTTCTCTCTCTCTCTCTCTCATTTTTTCTCTCCATTCACTCACTTGCTCTCTCTCTCGTTTCTTCTCTTCCCGGCGTCCAGAGGAGGCAGCAGACGTGGAGGCTTAGGCGTGAGGAGGACGTTGCGAGGAGGGGGTCGCGCGTGAGGAGGTGACGGAGGCGTGAGCGTTGCTCCAGCGTTTCTCCGTTTTCGTTGAGGTATGTCGCTCCTTAGTGTGGTTTGTTTGTTAACCCTCATGTGAGGGATGCGTTGGTCGAGTCGGGGGAGGTCGGAGACCTCTCCGGCGACGCTTTTCTTCGTAAAACCTCGGCTGGCGCGAGGTTGAAGATGACCAACGGTCGACCGGATCCTTCGGGCGGTCGACCGTTTTAGCACTGTTTGCCCGACTTTAACCTTCACCGGTCGAACGATGCCTTGTGGCGGTCGACCGGTAGTGCATTATTGCTGTTGAGTTGGGACTGCCTGTTGTGTTTCGGTCGACCGGGGTCTTGTGTTCGGTCGACCGGAACTTAAGTGTACTGGTTATTATTGCATGTTTGTTCGACCGATTGTATGTTGCGTTCGACCGTTATATGACGTAGAAATGTAGGTTGACCCTAACTGTTATCGGTCGACCGGGACCCATGAGTCGGTCGACCGATGGATTAAAAGATTGAAAATGGTGTACTGTTAGTTTTCGGTCGACCGGGACCCCTGAGTCGGTCGACCGATAGGATGAATTGATTGTTGACCAGACTCCGGATTTTGACCTCGTTCGGTCGACCGGTTTTAGACCTTTGTTCGACCGTTGGGGGTTCTGTTGTGAGCGCAGCGGTAGACCGTTTTAAGAATCCGGTCGACCGATTCCTTTCTGGAACCGGTCGACCGAATCACCTCTTCCGGTCGACCGTTTGGGCCCAGGACAGAATTCCTGGTTCCCATTTTGAACGCCAACTTTGTCCACGGAAACCCGTGTCCTCGCCTTGTGCGTGAGCCGGGAGGTGACGGTGGGCGCGTGATGCGTGCCTGCCCAGGGACCGCCGTTGGGAAGAGTGTGGGTGTTCGGGACGCGTCACCTCCATGTATGGACTGTGACTTGTGAGATGATTGTTGGCACTTTGTAGTATAGCAGGCCTGAGGGATCGCGGATCCCAGTGTTGTTGTTTGTGCGGGCACGCAACTGGCGTTGGGTGAGGTGACTACCGGCCCACGGGCTACGGAGGTCGCTGCCCTGCTTTTATAGCGGTGCAGTTGGTGTTTGCGGCTCGAGGAGCCTGATGACCTGGCAGACTTCAGTCTGGACCCGTCCGATGCTGTGCCGGACGTTGTGATGGACCACCGATGTTGTGTCGGTGATGCCGCCGAGGTTGTGCCGGCGATGTTGATTGTTGGGCCGAGGCTGTTCCGGCTATGTTGTTTTCCTCGGCTGGCCACCTACCGAGATGTTGTTGTTATACCTTCCGGGTGACGGCCCCGTTGGTCCCTGTGGCTCCGACCACTGTGATTTGCAGATCTGTATTCTATCGGCGCGCAGGCGTGACAGAGGCTCCCTGCCGAACCCCTGTGTAGTGTAGCTGCGTGTGGGGGTGCGATGTCGCGTGCTGTATGGCTGCATGTGCCTGCAGTAGGTCTCCTCGGGAGACTCGTTGTTGATTGTCGGACTGATGTCCTGTTTTACCCTTGGGGGGAACTGTTTACATTTCTGTCGATGCCATGACATGCTACTAGTATGATAGGTTCATTGTGTAATGCATGCATGTATAGGTGAGTTGGCATACGGGGTTTCCTTCTGGAAACTCAGGCATTGTTGTTTATATTTTCAGGACCACAGTAGGTCCAGTTGGGTGGTGATCGGCGGGCACGCGCATTTTGGAGTCGGATCCTCTTCTCGGACCACTGAGGTCGGTATGATTACGTTTATCTTCCCTTGTCGTTTTGTTGTAATCATGTATTCATTTTGGCAAACTCTGATGTATTATGGTGCACCGCTTTATTGTTTATGAGAAGTAACAGTCCCGCCTTGATTATTGTGCTCTTTGTCTTGAGTATGAATTTTAAATTTTCTGCTGTTTCGGGATGTTACAAAAACAATAGATGAATTATATCTGAAAAATTTGTACTTTACCCTTCCAAAGCTATATCCTAATTAATCCATGCAACTACCATCCATAGGTGGCAATTTATTGGTATGCCGAAATTGACGTTTCAGTGAGAAGTTCTAGTCTTAAAATCCCAGCTATCATAACTCTGAGTCACTACCCATGTAGTGATTCATATAAATGTGCATATTATTTGGAGATAGAGGTAAGTTATCTATATGTGTAAGGGAGAGGTGCAAGGGAGAGGTGAATTTGTCTTTCTTTTGTTTTAGAATAGAATCAAGACCTCTCTAGAGCACTATTCTTAGGTAATTATAGAATGTGACTCACAAAACTATCATAATTTTAAGTTTTAAAAAAACTATCATAAATTTTCCCACAAACCAACCACTTTAATCTCACTCTTCCAAGATTTGATTCCAATGAACAATACCTTAAGAAGAACTATAAGCTTGGTAAAAAAAAGAAGAACTCTTATTTTGAGATAGTCAAGACCAGAGAACAAATCTCAACAACATTATTCGTATGTTTGAAATGTTAAGATTCAAAATTAGGTGGGTGATAGAGTATAAAAAATCATAAATAAGAAAAATAAGATTAAATTATCTTTCATTTTCAAGCTAAAATTGCATGTAGTGATAAAAGGTGATTGTTATGAATGAAGAATACAAATAGAAATACATGTTATAAATACAGGAATTAGTTGATCATCCGTCATTGTTGGTTATCTTCCATGTTACGAAAACAACAAACTTACTAGTATTAGCATGCGCAATTTGTAATAGACATATTTCAACAGTTCACATATGCAACATTTGAGCTACTAATCTAGTGATAAAAACACGATTTCGCCTGTTTGATAGCACTCACGTATGCTAAAGAAAGTGTTCCCATGGCGAAGTGACTTTTAACTGTTAGAACTCAATTATTTCGAGGTCGTACTACTAGTCTACCACATTCCTTCCTTTCCTGTTTCCTCTAGAGCCAAATGGGAGGCAACGATCAAGTGTTTCACTGTCTGATGTCAACATCTACCCTCATGTTTCTCCTTGTTCTTCCACACAGTAAGAGTCTAAGCAAAATAATTGAAAGAAGTGTTCAAATTAATGACAAACTCATCCTTCCAATAATTGGTTAATTGAATTTCGGAAATTTCGGCCACTAGTTTTTTTTCCTTCTTATTAGTGTATTTCTGTTAATTTTTCACTTCCAAAGTCGGCAATTGTATCCTTTGGTTTGATCATTACCTTAAACATTGATAATTAACTTTCTATGTCTGCTCATTTCATAGTTAGCATTTTGCCTTTGTAATATAGTTTTCCAACATGGTCCTTTCTCTTAGACGGACATTGTATCGACCATTTTCATGCGTGATTAATTAATAAGTACGACCGAATTAATTATTAACATTTAAAAGGCAAGGCAAGAAAGGCCAGAGGTTGCATGCACTTATCCATGCATGTACACATGACCCAAGAAATCCCTAGAGTTTAAGAGAGTTCCAATTTTATAAGATTTGAGTTCGAAAGAGGAACTCGAATCATAATCGTTTATATAGTCAAGTTGGACATCAAAATTTATATCACGACACTAACATCCTCCAACCACCCTTGTTGATTTCAATTGAACTCTCAATAATGCACGTAAACCACTAATTCCATCTAACGTCCTTTCTCCCATTTGCTTTTACCAAAAGTGTTCCACACAATCTAGTTAGCATCCATTAGTTTGCACCAAAAGAGAACCAAACAATCACCACATGTTCATCGTTAAGATACATGGGATCAACATGCAAGGGTTCACAATCTAACAATCATGGTGCACGAGTTCCATATTGGCTGCTTTAATTCTTTCATTTTTCTACTGGTAGGCACAAAGCATGTCGTGCATCTCTTGGCCAACATATTTACACGACTCGTTAGTTAACCAAAAATAGGTGGTCTATTACCATCACCAATTAATTAGCCATCCTTCTCAATTTTCTCTTCTTTCCTCAAAGGTGTGCGTTAGTCGAGATATGATTAAGCTTTTGGATCACCACCTTTTGACTCCTAAATCTTTACCCACAAATAGAGCTTTCATGGATTCTACACCACAATTGAGATAGTTGTTGGGGAAAAAGATGATCAATTATGGAACTTATTTGCTCGTGCTTTGTGATTTACTGACTTGTCTTGGCAAATTAGTTTCTTTTGACTTTGTTGACTCTGAGCAATTAAAATTGACTGCGTATTACTTCGTAAATATACACTTTAATAAAATTGGATGACAATTAATATATAAAAAAAAATGAACCCTTAATATTATGAATTCATTGAAACTCGATAATTAATTATTGAACGAGTACAATGGATGCAGAAATATTTATCTATACATTTCTTCTAAATTATATTGTAATAATTACTTTCGATCAAGTATATTTGTTCCTTTTCAAAATTTATTTGCTTCTCCTCCACTAGCTAGTCGGTTTGTCTTTACCGACCTTCAGATATCAAACTTGGGGTCTAAGCTTTGCTATTCCTTCGTAATAAAAAAGACGAACAAACTGAGATAAACTCCATGAAGGGATTCTGATATATCTTCTAGGGAAAGAAAACACCATATAACAGAAAATAACTAACAAATTGGTTGTAAAATAACGATAAAACATTGAATGTTGTTGTGTAACATCGAAGTAACGATATTAATAAGACATTAAGGGCCGAAATAATAATAAAAAGGTGTGGTTTTCCTTCCACGACCTTCACCTCCACACGCTCCATGACCAACTGCCACTCCAAGTTACAAGAAATACACAAGTGATAATCATGGATCACCAAGTCAACAAGAATTAAATCAAATAATTATTAGTATTTGTTGGCAATGTTCTATTTGCATTTTTAGTTTGCCGGCTTGAATTCCCGTTAGAACATCATGAGAGAATAATAATAATAATACAACTATCAGTTTACTATATATTTTTTCAAAATGAAAACAAGTGTCAGATAATTCATAATTCTGGGTAATAAAAAGATTAAATTAAATTTGAAATCAACTAGAAGTAGCTCGGCTCAAGTTTGACACCTATTCCCTTTTTTGTTTCAAAATAAGAATAGGTGTCAGATAATACTGGGTAATAAAAAAAGATTAAATCAAATTTTAGATGAACTAAAACTAACCCGGTTCAAATTTTATTTAATAAAAAAGATTAAATCAAATATCTGTATCGCAATACTTTAAAGAAAAGATTAAATTGCAACACGCGAATTACGTATTAATAATATTTAACTAAACAAATATGAAACACTCTTCTCAAGGGGAATGCTACATGTTAGGAGGTGGGTCGAATGATCCCCATGGATTTTGTAATATCAATTACTTCATAAGACTCAGTAAGTACCCTTGCAAATTTTGACCACTTAAATTTAAAGACTTGACCTAATTCATATGAAACTTGAGGATCTCGATCTTTTTGATTTTCGGCCCGAATCCAAATTCCTAACACGTCTCTAAAAAGAAAATAAATTCGAAGGATTAGATTAAAATAGTGGCGGGGCGGAACATAAGACAAGTCAATACCCCACCAATGATTTACCTCTTGAGTGGGTCCCACAACGCCGTCCACCGTAGGATTTAGATCGAACCCTTCCACCCGCACGCGACCGAGTGGGGTCCCGGTCTGGTGGGGGCGCAGGTGGAACCCAATACTAAAACTTCACGAATGGACGAAAACACCCCTGGTTACAGAAACCCCTTCCAAACCAGTCACTGGGTTGGCGCTATATAAAGAGGCCTCGCCTCGTACCACCTCCAACCAAAATCCCCAATCGCAACCTGAAGTAGCCATCTCTCATCTCTTCTATTCTTGACAACTTACCCCTTTCTTTCTTGTTGGTACCTATTAAGGGAGATATTGTTATTGATAGATAGAGAGAGAGAGAGAGAGAGAGTTTCTTCTATTCTTGATGGCTTCCAGTCTGCCTGAGATTGATGGGGGGAAGGTTCTCACCGATGCTTGGGACTACAAGGGCCGTCCGGCTGTCCGGTCGAAGACCGGTGGCTGGACAAGTGCTGCCACCATCTTAGGTAACATATACATATATACCAAAAAACAAAGCAAAAAAGGCTTTAATTTCTCTGCCTTTTGTTGTTGTTGTGGTGGTGGTGGTGGTGGTGGTTTGGGATTAATTGAATGTATGTTAATGGTGCAGTGGCGGAGTTGAACGAGAGGCTGACGTCTTTGGGTATAGCGGTGAATCTGGTGACGTACATGACCGGAACGATGCACCTCGGGAATGCGGTTTCCGCCAATGCCGTTACCAACTTCCTCGGCACCTCCTTCATGCTTTGCCTTCTCGGCGGCTTCATCGCCGACACCTTCCTCGGAAGGTATAACCAACCAACCCCTTCACCGTACAAATTTCTTTTTCTAAAAAAAATACTAATTTGTTATTTTATTTTCCAATTTTTTTGCATGGGACGTCGTTCAGGTACCTAACGATCGCTATCTTCACGGCGGTCCAGGGCACGGTAAGACTGCCGAATTTCATATATTTCATCACCTTTTTAAATTCGAATTTCTGGGTTGTTGACAGAATTTGATCTTGCGCTACAGGGAGTAACGATTTTGACGATCTCGACGGCGGTGGAAGGGCTCCGACCACCGAAGTGCGACCCGGAGAAGGGCCCCTGCATTCCCGCCACAGACACGCAGCTCTCGGTCCTCTACCTGTCCCTCTACCTCACTGCCCTCGGCACCGGAGGATTGAAATCCAGCGTTTCCGGCTTCGGCTCCGACCAGTTCGACGAGTCCAACCAATCGGAGAAAGGCCGCATGATCAAGTTCTTCAACTGGTTCTTCTTCTTCATAAGCCTAGGCTCGTTGCTCGCCGTCACTGTGTTAGTCTACATTCAGGACAATTTGGGCCGCCGATGGGGTTACGGCATATGCGCCACCAGCATATTCCTAGGCCTTATTGTGTTCCTGTCCGGGACGACCAAGTACCGGTTCAAGAAGCTCGTTGGTAGCCCGCTTACGCAGATCGCTGCGGTCGTGGTCGCCGCGTGGAGGAAGAGGAAACTTCAGCTCCCTAACGACCCTTCTTTGCTTTACGATGTCGCCGAGGAAGCGGAGAGCAACAAGAAGACCAAGGACCCTATGCCACACACCGAGCAGTTCCGGTGAGTTTTGTAAATTAGTGTTTGATCTGTTGGCTGGGATTAATTTAATTTGGTTGTGTTGAATATTTGGTTAATCGCACGGGGTGAGTGTGGGAGGATTAGCGCCACGGATCTCAATTATTTCGAGATAATAAAATCTGCCACCACCCTGCAGTGACAATAATGGTAATTAGAATAATTACTATTTTAAGTCCAATAATTGGGGAGATTCCTCTTGCCTTTCCCATGCAATTATTCTGTTGGGCCACGAGCTGGTGGATAGTAAAATATGGTCTACCCAGTGGTTCGACTCTTAGCTAGTTATATCGATAGTAAAAAATCTATGTATTCTTTGGATTTTTAGATTGCCTCACATTGTTTGTGACATCTCTACTTCCTATCTTCCCGATTGGTTAAAAAATATTCAAACCAGCAAAAGACAGCCAAGCTATAGCTGACAAAAGATGTCAGAAATTGGTTGGTTAGGTAGGTGGGCCCCTCACTTCTTTAATCCCCCCATCTCTCCCACTTCACTTCCTGCCCATTCCTGTTTCACAAACCACATACATTCACTTATCTATGGATGCTAGCTAGGCTCAAATGGTATCATGCGACCATGTTTCATGTTTATTTTTGTAGTTAATCATGTTCATGTTGTGGAGTTTGGTGAGGTTGTGTTAAGCCGCATTAAATAATCAAAGACAACATACAAGCATCACACCCCACCTACAAATTCTTTAAAAGTCTGTTTGTTGTCTTTAGTTTGCTTGGTTGTCTTACATGTTTTGTGCGGTTAACACAACATATCAATCTACCATTTTGTTTCGCAACAAGTCTAACATGTACTGCTTCTTAAATTCTAAACACATGCAGTCTATTGGACCACGCGGCGATCAGGGACACGTCGTTGCCGGAGCACAAGTGGCTTCTGAACACGCTGACCGACGTGGAAGAAGTGAAACAAGTGATCCGGATGCTCCCAATATGGGCAACCACCATCATCTTCTGGACAATCTACGCCCAAATGACCACCTTCTCCGTCTCGCAAGCCGAGACGATGGACCGCCACCTCGGGCCAAGTTTTGAGATCCCTCCGGGCTCCCTAACAGTCTTCTTCGTCGGCTCAATCCTGCTAACCGTCCCGGTCTACGACCGTCTCGTCGTACCCGTCGCCCGCCGCTTCACTGGAAACCCTCACGGCCTCACACCTCTCCAACGCATCGGCGTCGGTCTGGTTCTCTCCGTCCTCTCCATGGCGGCAGCCGCAGTCGCCGAGATCAAACGCCTCCACGTGGCCAGCCGGAACGAACAGACCATCAACGGGGACGTCACCGTCCCGCTCTCCGTATTCTGGCTGGTACCGCAATTCTTCCTTGTCGGCGCCGGAGAAGCCTTCACCTACATCGGCCAACTCGACTTCTTTCTAAGAGAATGTCCCAAAGGCATGAAGACAATGAGCACTGGCTTATTCCTGAGCACACTCTCACTCGGCTTCTTCCTCAGCACCGCATTGGTGACGATCGTGCACCGCGTGACCGGAGAGAGCGGTCACGGGGCGTGGCTCGCCGACAACCTCAACAGGGGACGCCTCTACGACTTCTACTGGCTCCTGGCCGTGCTCAGCTTGCTGAACTTAGGCGTGTACTTGTTCGCGGCCCGGTGGTACGTGTACAAGGAGAGTCGGGTGTTGGTCGAGGGGATGGAAATGAAGGAGAACGGAGGGGACGCTTGCAACCATGCATGAGTGGTAAAGGGAAAATGGGTAGGGTTGCATGCATATGCATGCATGAGAATAATTATAGTTAAGATGATGAAGATGATTATGGTGCATCTTAATTAGATGTTTTCTCTTTAATTTTGAGTTGTGACCGATGGCCCTCGGTTAAAGCTGTAGAGGGTTTCGCTTGTTTTCTTGATCTGCCGCTGCTTTTTTTTTGTTATGCTTTCTTCTGTGTTGTTGTACAAATGATGTAATTTCCGACTACTCTTTCGATTTGTACCTTTAGATGCATGGAACTAATTCCAAGGTTATCTTAGATTCCTCTTCATTTATATTTGTCCATCTCTTCTCGTATGAGTTTGAATGGGTCATGTTTAACTGAATCTTACATAACTTGCTGCAACATTTTTCTTCTTCTTTGCCACAACAAATTTTAAAGAAATGTTCTGGTAAATAATCGTTGAACTTTTGACCATTATGAAGTAAATTACTTAAAAATGTTTTTCTCCAATATTATTTGGCGAAAGATAGCCGATTCTGCAATACTAAATGAGTTTGCTTTTATGCTTCTATGATTGGAATTCAAAATCAAAGACCTTGTTTCCGTATAAATATAAAGAGGTCAATGCCATTGAATTGATTGGGGTTACACAAATTTCATAAAAAACTAACAACTTTAAGTGGTCTTTCACTATGTTTTTTTTCTCAATTGTAATTAGATTTGGTAAAGAAAAAACAGGAGTCAGGTGTAGTTGTAGATGTGATGTCCATGAGATGGGGCACATGTACGTGGGGGTAAGGCATGAAGTTGATGTTTTCTAGGCTTCAATCTATATACGTCTACAGGATATACCCTGTGAATAATCAAATCATAATTACTCGAATTAAATACCCATTATAATGCAGGTGCAGATATTTCGTATGTGGTGAGCCCATGTTCTTATCCATGTCGAAATTACTAGAAAAGGCCTAGATTTATGCCCACCTACCCCTTCCACAGATATCCACTTTTAAAACTATATATAATCTAATTAATGCATGGATGTGGTAGTAGTATCTACGTATCCTTTATAGACTACAGCCTGTGGATGTCATGATCTAACGGAGGCCATTTCAAAAATATGGAAGATCAACCATTTAATTTAGTAAAAGGGTATTTTTCAATCTACACCCTATCACCAAGTCAAACTAAAGTATAAAAAAAAACCTTGTGACTATACTAAATTATTAATTAGTTGGGTTTTTTTTCTTGCATGTCATTGCAAAACATCATATTTCCGTTTCTACCATCACTGTATCGCTATTTGTGTTTTGGTGTTTTGATGTTCTGAAATGACATGTAAGCAAAAAATCCTAATTAGTTCCTTTGAAAGTGGTGACTACATAGCTTATTAGGTTAAGAAACATACACACACCTATGACCCACACACGTGAGGTTGACAAAATTCAACATTAGAACATGTTTAATGGGGTCGTCCCCCACCCCTCGTTGGGTTGCAGGACGATCGGACCCCCGGTTGGGTCGCTGGATGACCTGGCTTAGACGTCTGCCCCATAGGGGTGGTGTTTGACTTAGGCGCACATTTATCTCAAATTATTTCAGGTTCCGTTCCAAATTTTTGGTATTAATTGGGTGAATTACAATATATTTTTTTGTAGTCGGGAAGTTTTACCAAATACCACATCGACAGGAAATTGTTGGATCTGGATATTTTTGAATCTTTATCACACGCAAAAAAACTCATTTTAATCAAACTCGTTACCACCGAAATTTTGCAATGAAACCTTAAATAATTTGAGATAATACACCGTATAAATTTAAGAATTTTTAATTTTTTTTACGGATGTCTTAGCCATATCAAGACGCCTCCCCCATTGGGGGGCGTTATACCCAGTCGCCCGACCCGAATTTTATTTTTGCTTCACTGAATCCAGCGCTTCGCCAGACATTTTTGTGGTGTTGGTACTGGAAAAATGAGTAAAACGGAGGCACAAAACTTAGTTTAAGAGACATGACGAAATGAGAATTAAATGAATTGTGAAGGGTAAAATGGTAATTGTTGGGCGACTTAAGTAGTTTTCCGGCGACAAATAGTAGTTCTCGATAAAAATTCTACAAAATAAGGTGACTTGTTTGGATAGATATTTTTAAGGCGAGTTATTTGAGTGTTATCAAGAAACAACTATATTGGTCATATGCCTTCTGAAAGCAACTATTTACAATAATGTCACAGAAAAACTCAAAAAATTGCCATAATGTCATTAACTTTTTCCAATATCATTCCGTTAGTCATCCGTTAACTTCTCCGTTAGCGGTCGTCAACGTCCGTTAGTTTTACTAATATTTAATGGAAAAATTGTAGAATCACCTTAAATAAACCCAGAATTCATTTCATTGTATTATATGTGTGGTCTAAATTACCAAAAAATACTCGAAAATTTCAACAAAAAAATATTTTTTGAAAAATAGAAACATGTTTTTCTGTTAGGCCGTGACGGATCTGGGTGGTCGGGTCGGGTTTTATTCATTTGTTCGGGTTGGTTTTTGTTTTCTCGGTTGTTTTTTAATTTTGAAGTATACAACCACAATCAAATTAGTAAAAACACAAACACAATTTCTTCCCCCAAAGTAACCAATTTATTTATTAATAATTGTTGGCTCAATTAGAGAAACTAATGAAAAAGTATTCTTTCCTCCGTCATCTTTTCTTTATATTTTGAAATTATAAATTTTTTAATTAATTTTTATAAAAGATAAATTTTCAAAACAATATAGTTTTTATAAATAAAAAATTCAATATTTTTTGCTATTTTTCAATTTGTTTTGCAATTTTTACAACACAATGAAATTTATGAATTCTAGGTGATTCTGCAAATTTTCCATTAAATATTAATAAAACTAACAGACATCGGAAATGAAGCTAACGGATGACTAATGAAATGACATTGGAAAAAAAGTTAATGACATTAGAGTAAGTATTTGAGTTTTTCTATGATATTAGTGTAAATAGTTGTTTTGAGATGACATATGTCCGATATTGTTGTTTCTTGACGACGCTCAAACAATTCGTCCATATTTTTTTCCTTTGGAGCGGGAAAAAACACATTTTTCTCGAGTGCAAACTTTTTAAACGCACTTGCAACAAACATTGATCACAAGAAAAAGAAAAACAAATCTCACTATTTTTTTACTAGGTGAGTAAGTGAGTTGGTTCCCACACTTTAAGACTGATCACTATTCGGCCTTCACTTTCTAGAATCCATCTTGTAAGTGCTCAACACACTCAAGTGAAAGCACTCACTTGTGAATCCCACTAATTTTCTTCCCCTTTTTTGGTTTTTTTTATAAAAAAACTTTGGAATTTAGAACATTCTAACAATGGATTCTCCTGGAATTTTGCTAAATTACTTACATAAAGAGAGACTAGTGAATGTGTTAAGATTGTGCGATTTAAACCTTAACTACGTGTCGATCTATTTACTTTTTTTTGATACCATGCGACTTTTCGAGGTCCACTCAATAATTAATGAGAGACTCGTTACTTTTTGTCACATTTCGTAAAAGGATTGGAAGTTTGTAACATGATTGATCGAAAAGGTGGAAATACCGAGGAATTTGTTGTTGTTGTTGACTTGTTGTTGTTGTTGTTGTTTTTCAATGGTTAAGTTAATTTTTAATATTCATTTCCCCCTTTGATGGAATGGAAGAAGAAAAACGTTACATTAATCCTACTGCAAATCTGCAATTCGATCTTATCACACGACTTTAGTGCGCTAGGGAATAAATTTTGTGGAAATTACAATTTGTTATTTCTAAATCAACATTTTACAAAAGGAACTAGGTTGTCAGGAAAAGAATTCCTCCCATCTTCTTTGCACATTTAGCCTTTTAGTTCTACTACAAAAAAAAACAGCTTTTTAATTTTTGAAATTTCTTTTTAAACTTAAAAAAAATTAAAAAAACTGAAAAAAATCCCTTGCTTCCCTTTTATTCTCCACCACAATGTTCACCTCACTCATCTCTTTCTCACCCTCCACCCATCAATTGTCGTCATTGCAGACGACCATATGAACTTTGATGGAGACAATGCGGTCACCTTGGCATTCGTTGTTGTTGTTGTTGTTGTTCAACGTGCAACCACAATCATATTTGTGTTGTTTGATATTCATCTTTGTGTTACATGTATATTTATTTATGTCCTTTTCTACGTTGTTATGTATTCGTACCTTTAAGTTTAATATTTTGTCCTACGTTGGTGAATTTCTAACTCCTTTAGAAAAGAAAAGAAAAGATAAAACATGCATACGAAAAATTGCACCATTTGAAAGCCAAGCCAATGGGCAAGGGTTTTGTAAGAACCCAAACCTAGGTTAGAGGGGCTAATGGAGATTAGAGGAGGATTAGAGCTTGCTTTGCATGGGAAGTTGGGTTTGCATGGGGAAGAGGCGGGCTACAGTGGCCTGAGGAGAGTAGGGTGATGGTGAGGGTGGCGGGCACTGTAGCAGGCGGGTGTATAAATCACGTTTTCATCCTTTTCTTCTCCTTCCTCATTTCTTCTTCCTTTCCTTGCTGGTGCGCGCAGTGGGAGCAGCGGTCGCGGAGGAGGCAGACGAGGAAGACTTTCGTGCGGAGACTTAGCGCGAGGGAGACCGGAGGAGGCGACGTGCGTGAGCGGTGCTCCGGCTTTGTTCGTCGTTGGTTGACGTATGCCGCTCCTTAGTGTGGTTTGTTTGTTGACCCTCATGTGAGGGATGCGTTGGTCGAGTCGGAGGAGGTCGGAGACCTCTCCGGCGACGCGTTTCTTCGTAAAACCTCGGCTGGCGTGAGGTTGAAGACGACCAACGGTTGACCGGATCCTTCGGGCGGTCGACCGTTTTAGCACTGTTTGCCCGACTTTAACCTTCACCGGTCGAACGATGCCTTGGGGCGGTCGACCGGTAGTGCATTATTGCTGTTGAGTTGGGATTTTTCTACCTGTTGTCGGTCGACCGGTCCTTGTTGTGTTCGACCGGAACATAAGTGTACCTGTTAGTTTTGCATGATTTGTTCGACCGATTTCATGTGACGTTCGACCGATCGTTTGTTGTTCGACCGTTGGAGGTTTGCGTTCGACCGATTATATGACTTAGAATAATAGGTTGACCCTGTCTGTTTTCGGTCGACCGAGACCCCTGAGTCGGTCGACCGATGGAGTTGAATTTAATGTTGACCAGACTCCGGATTTTGACCTCGTTCGGTCGACCGGTTTTAGACCTTTGTTCGACCGTTGGGGGTTCTGTTTTGAGCGCAGCGGTAGACCGTTTTAGGAGTACGGTCGACCGATTCCTTTCTGGAACCGGTCGACCGAATCACCTCTTCCGGTCGACCGTTTGGGCCCAGGACAGAATTCCTGGTTCCCTTTTTGAACGCCAACTTTGTCCACGGAAACCCGTGTCCTCGCCTTGTGCGTGAGCCGGGAGGTGACGGTGGGTGCGTGATACGTGCCTGCCCAGGGACCGCCGTTGGGAAGAGTGTGGGTGTTCGGGACGCGTCACCTCCGTGTATGGACCGTGACTTGGGATGGTTTATTTGGACTTATTGTAGTATAGCAGGCCTGAGGGATCGCGGATCCCAGTGTTGATGTTGTGCGGGCACGCAACTGGCGTTGGGTGAGGTGACTACCGGCCCACGGGCTACGGAGGTCGCTGCCCTGCTTTTATAGCGGCGCGGTTGGTGTTTGCGGCTCGAGGAGCCTGATGACCTGGCAGACTTCGGTCTGGACCCGTCCGATGCTGTGCCGGACGTTGTGATGGACCACCGATGCAGTGCCGGTGATGCCGCCGAGGTTGTGCCGGCGATGATGATTGTTGGGCCGAGGCTGTGCCGGCTATGTTGTTTTCCTCGGCTGGGCACCTACCGAGATGTTGTTGTTATACCTTCCGGGCGACGGCCCCGTTGGTCCCTGTGGCTCCGACCACTGAGATTTGCAGATCTGTATTCTATCGGCGCGCAGGCGTGACAGAGGCTCCCTGCCGAACCCTTGTGTAGTGTAGCTGCGTGTGGGGGGGTGCGATGTCGAGTGTTGTAAGGCTGCATGTGCCTGCAGTAGGTCTCCGCGGGAGACTCGTTGTTGATTGTCGGACCGATGTCCTGTTTTACCCTTCGGGGGAACTGTTTTCCTTTCTGTCGATGCCATGACATGATACTAGTATGATAGGTTCATTATGTAATGCATGCATGTAGGTGAGTTGGCATACGGGGTTTCCTTCTGGAAACTCAGGCATTGTTGTTTATATTTTCAGGACCGCAGTAGGTCCAGTTGGGTGGTGATCGGTGGGCACGCGCATTTTGGAGTCGGATCCTGTTCTCGGACCACTGAGGTCGGCATGATTACGTTCTATCTTCTGTTGTCGTTTTGTTGTAATCATGTATTATTTGACAAACTTTGATGTAATTTTGGTGCATCGCTATTTGTTTATGAGAAGTAACAGTCCCGTCTTTGATTGTTGAGTTCTTGTGTCTTGTTTATGAATTTTTAAATTTTCCGCTGTTTCGGGATGTTACAACTTGGTATCAGAGCGGTCGATTCCTATGCGGTTTCCAAAGAAATCACCCTTGTAGTAATAGGACTCATGCATTTTATATTTATGGCATGCATACATGGCTGAAGTGGTGGTTGTTTCTTCTGTCAGATGGCACCTAGGCGCGTAAGGAGTTCTCCACGCGAGCGTGATCCCAGTGACGACACATCTGGTGCTCATTGGGACAGGTTGGGCGAGTTTCTGGAGCGTCAGACAGCTCAGAGCGCCCAGGGCGGAGTGGGAGGTGAGCACGATCGGTTCATGCGTCAGCACCCGCCGACTTTTGATGGTAGGAGGGCCCCAAAGGTTGCAGAGGACTGGGTCTTCAGGATGGAGAAGATCTTCCGTGCTATTGGAGTAGCACCTGGGAGGATGGTGGAGCTGGCCACCTATGTGTTCGATGGCGAGGCCTGTAGGATTTCATGTTTAATTATACATATATATATTTTTCGAATTTTCATGTATAATAAGGATCAATTTTCAATTTTCTAGAATTTATTGCATGCATCGGTTTGTTTTAACAAACTAGTTTCAAAAACTCTATTAAAACAAACATGAAGGAGCTCCGAAATTCATACCTAGAAGTTCTCTAAAACTTCTCGAAGATTCGGAGACGGTTGGGATGCTCCTCGCTGCGCCGGATGCCTCCGAGTATTCACCAAACTCTAAACAAGATCTGAGAGAGGGAAGCTAGTCTCTCAATCTCCGATTGGGTTTAGAATCTAATTACTAACCCCTCTTTAATTCCCTTTAGAAGATGACCTCTGAAGAACTAAAACTAAACTTAAGAATTAAGGAATTTTCGTGGAGAATTATGGAGAGAGATTTTGCATAAGAAAAATAATGAATTAATTAAGGAGGTAATGAGATAACCTTGTATTTATAGGTTCTCTCCAAATTACCTATTCATGTGCAACCTCTTGCCCATGATTCCATGCAAAATTCCATCTAACCATCCATTATTTATTAATAAATAATCTTAGCCACGAATTAAATCAATTATGGACCAATTCCATGCATAATCTAATTAATTCTTAAATTAATTCTGCATAAAACCGTCTGACCGGTCGACCGTCTGCGAGGTCCGGTCGACCGTTTAGACCTGGTTTCGGTCGACCGTTTAGACACTCGGTCGACCGTTCGCAACATTAAAATATTTCATCACAATGTTCGGTCGACCGACCGATAAATTCGGTCGACCGAAAACGAACAGACGAAATCCTTGTTACGATGTACACACATCCGGTCGACCGTGCAATATTGCGGCCGACCGTCCCACATCCGGTCGACCGTTTACTGTTTAGCGGTCGACCGTTTGTGCACTGTGCTGCAGACTTGTCAAATTTCGGTTTAACCCCTACAAAATTTGACATTTCGGGATTAGTAGTAAATTCACAACTTATGTAACATATTATCCTATGTAATGATCAATCATTACACCCCATAATATTTACATCACATATGAATTTAATTTAGATTCTAATTATGTTATAAATCACAACATAATTTTGATTTTGCTTGTTCACCCCATGTGTCATATTTTCTACATGAAACCCGACACATCCTATGAACTCAAAATCCCCATTTCTTGTTTCCCAGTTTTGTGGTGTGACCTATGGGAGGATCTAAACTAAGTTGGCATTGATATTAAAAGCTTAATATCACAAGCTATAAGCGGTATCTAGCTACATATTATAGCTCCCAATTAGTTAGATGTCTTAATTCCACTCGAACCAAAACCCGATCCACTTAGTGATGGAGTGCACCACTTGTGTCCGTCCCTTGCCTCATGATATTAAGAATACACACAAAGTAGTATTGTGTCATCTTTGTATTAGTATTCATTTCTTGATCTCTTTAAGCTAGTTATAAATATGTGACTTAACTCAAATCACATTGTGCACATTATAAGTTTGCTTTATCAAGGGGCCCACTAATATCATCACTCAATCAAGAGGGGCAATGATAGTCTTTTGACTAACTATCTTCTCCAACAAAAGTTGTACTTAACCAACCAATGCTTTTACACTACACTGATCGATAGTTCAAGACACTGATCTAATTAAGTATTCCTTATGTGATTAGATATAAGTCTCATATCAAAGGACCAAAGACACAGTAAAATATTACTGACACAGAAACAAATTTCTATAATATTTTACTTATTAGGTCTATTCAGTATACAAAAGTAATATTTTCCTCTTTTGCATACCCGTGTCGTCACTCACTTGTAGAGCTACAATGATCTATGACCAACACGACAATCTTAACTCGGTAATTAATGTCCCATGTTAATTACCATGATTGCGAATGTCTTTTGTTTTATGCAAACCAATATCTTTCAGAGCTCTACGGTTAAGGACCAAGAGTCTCTTCCTTAACACTTCTAAAAGACGAATAACATAAACAAGGAACAAAATGATTTCTCATTCAATTCATAATAATTGACATTTAAAAGTAAAACTTTTAGAACACATTCCCTTCAAGGCCGCCAACTGGTGGAGGTCCACGTCCACAGTTCTGTTTGATGACCGTGTGGATGTCAGCTGGGAGGAGTTTTTAGAGGTGTTTCATGAGCAGTACTTCCCCCAGCATGTCAGGGATCAGAAGAGGGAGGAGTTCATGTCACTGGAGCAGAAGGACATGACACTGACGAGCTACATCAGCAGGTTCAACGCTTTGGAGCGTTACTGCTCTGAGATTTGTGTGACCCCAGAGCAGCGGGCGAGGAAGTTCGTAAAGGGACTGAGACAGCCGCTTCGATCTCGGGTGATCAACAACATGCCGCGGACCCTTGCAGATGCGGTGAAGCATGCTACGATCATCGAGCAGGACCAGAGGGAGTGTATTCAGGAGGCGCGGAAGGCGCCAGTGAGTACTGGTAGCAGAGTAGCTGGTCGTGGAGCAGGGAACCCGGGCAAGAGGCCCAGGTTCGATGGAGGAGGAGCACGTCAGTCAGGAGCGTGCACTTACTGCGGGAGGTTCCATCCAGGACAGGAGTGTCCCCGTCGGACTGGAGCGTGTATGGGTTGCGGCCAGATGGGGCATTTTGTCCGTGATTGTCCTCAGAGGCAGGGAGAGCCGAGCAGGAGGCCAGGACCACCAGCAGTAGGCAGAGGCGGAGGCAGCCGATCAGTTGTTTCACCAGGGCAGAGCAGGAAGACCGGGTGAGTCTTCACTATCCAGGCTGAGGAGGCGAGGGACTCCAACACCGTCGTGGAAGGTACGCTTTCAATTTCTGGTTCAGTAGCGCGTGTGTTGTTTGATTGCGGCGCCACTCACTCCTTCATTTCGGAGAAGTTTGCTGGCGAGTTGGGTCGGACCCCTGTGC
Organism: Triglochin maritima; assembly: GCA_963682175.1. Lineage (NCBI taxonomy): Eukaryota > Viridiplantae > Streptophyta > Magnoliopsida > Alismatales > Juncaginaceae > Triglochin > Triglochin maritima. The sequence goes on from OY821775.1 coordinate 8,162,294, forward strand.
TGCTGACTGATGTTTTGGAGGTCAACACGCCCATGGGTGAGGTGGGCACTGTGGGGAGCTTTTTCCCCGGCACCACAGTTGCTTCGGGAGACCACGATTTTTCGGCAGATCTGGTCTTGTTACCGATGGTGGACTGCGACGTCATACTGGGGATGGACTGGCTGTCACAGTACGACGTGCGAGTCTTTTGCCGCGAGAAGAAGATTCTGATTCCGATGGAGGGCTTGCCAGATGTTCTGATCAGAGGTGCGAGGAGCAGAGGGGGTCGTCTGATTGTGTCTGCGGTTAAGGCACAGAGACTGATACAGCAGGGATGCAGAGCGTTTGTGGCCACGCTGGTAGTTCCTGATCCTGAGACGAGGAGGCTGGAGGACATAGAGATTGTGCAGGAGTTCCCAGATGTGTTTCCAGCAGAGATTCCAGCGTTACCGCCGCACCGAGAGATCGAGTTCGGCATCGAGCTGGTAGCGGGTACGACACCTCAGTCGAAGGCACCTTATCGGATGGCACCTGCTGAGTTGACAGAGCTGAAGAAGCAGTTGCAGGAGTTGATGGAGTCCGGGTTCATTCGACCGAGTGTTTCTCCATGGGGAGCGCCTGTGCTCTTCGTGAAGATGAAGGATGGATCGTTGCGGATGTGCATCGACTACAGGATGCTGAATAAGGTTACCGTTCGGAACCGGTACCCTTTGCCCAGGATTGATGATTTGTTCGATCAGTTGCAGACAGCGAGAGTGTTCTCGAAGATCGATCTGCGTTCGGGTTATCACCAGTTGCGGATCAGGGAGGCAGATGTTCAGAAGACAGCCTTCAAGACACGGTACGGCCACTACGAGTTCTTGGTGATGCCATTTGGACTGACGAATGCACCTGCAGCATTCATGGATCTGATGAATAGGACCTTCCAGCCGTACCTTGACAGATTTGTTGTGGTGTTCGTGGATGACATCTTGGTATACTCGCCTGACAGGGAGCAGCATCGAGAGCACCTGAGGATTGTGCTTGGCATCTTGAGGGATCAGCAGCTTTATGCCAAGTACACGAAGTGTGAGTTTTGGTTGGACCAGGTGGCTTTTCTGGGGCATATTGTGTCAGCAGATGGGATTTCAGTGGATCCGGCGAAGGTCGAGGCAGTGACTCATTGGAGAGCCCCGACGAGCGTGACGGAGATCAGGAGCTTCATAGGTCTGGCAGGGTATTACAGGCGGTTTATCCAGGATTTCTCCAGACTTGCATCGCCGCTGACAGCGTTGACGCAGAAGGGCGTCAAGTTTGTTTGGTCCCAGAAGTGCGAGGACAGCTTTCAGGAGCTGAAGAGGCGATTGACGACAACACCGATTCTGACGCTACCGAGTGGCAGTGGAGGCTATGTGATATACAGCGATGCATCAGGGATAGGATTGGGTTGTGTTCTGATGCAGCATGGGAAGGTGGTCGCGTACGCTTCGAGGCAGCTGAAGGTGCACGAGAAGAACTACCCTACTCATGATCTGGAGTTGGCAGCTGTAGTTCATGCGTTGAAGACCTGGCGGCACTATCTGTATGGCGAGCATTTCGAGGTCTTCACCGATCATCAGAGTCTGAAGTACTTGTTCTCGCAGAAGGAGCTGAATATGAGGCAGCGCAGATGGCTTGAGTTCATTAAGGACTACGACTTCACCATTTCCTATCATCCGGGGAAGGCGAATTCGGTTGCAGATGCGCTGAGCAGGAAGGTGGAGGTTTCTGTTGCGAGTCTGTGCATCCAGGAGTGGAGGCTACTCGAGGCTTTGTCAGAGTGGAGGCCGTTCACAGAGGGCTCAGAGGGAGCAGTGATTGCTGGGCTTCGGGTGGAGCCGCAGACTGTCTCACGGTTGGTTCAGGCTCAGCAGGGGGATGATGAGTTAGCTGGTCTGCTACAGTTGGCTTCCAGAGGTGGATCAGATTTCAGTGTGGGGGTTGATGGTGGTCTGAGGTTCAGGAGTCGGATCTGGGTGCCGAAGGTTGATGGGCTGAGAGATGACATCATGGAAGAGGCACACAGAGCTAGATACACCATTCATCCGGGGAGCACGAAGATGTATAAGGACCTGCAGCGGAACTTCTGGTGGAAGGGCATGAAGAGGGACATTGCAGAGTTTGTGGAGCGATGCTTGGTCTGCCAGCAGGTGAAGATTGAGCATCAGAGGCCAGCAGGACCGATGCAGAGTATTGAGCTTCCTGAGTGGAAGTGGGAGCACGTGACGATGGATTTCGTCACAGGATTGCCGAAGACGAGGAGATTCCACGACGCGATTTGGGTGATAGTCGATCGACTGACCAAGTCGGCGCATTTCTTAGCGATCAGGACCACGTTGCCTTTAGAGGGTCTGACTCAGTTGTACGTGGAGGAGATAGTCAGGTTGCATGGGGTGCCAGTGAGCATCATCTCCGATCGAGATCCTCGCTTCACTTCCAGATTTTGGGGGAGTCTGCAGCAGGCTTTGGGGACGCGTTTGAGATTCAGCACAGCGTTCCACCCGCAGACGGATGGTCAGTCAGAGAGGACGATTCAGACCTTGGAGGATATGCTGAGTGCATGCACATTGGATTGGGCAGGGCACTGGGATGAGCACCTGCCGCTGATAGAGTTCGCCTACAACAACAGCTACCATTCAAGTATTGGGATGGCACCGTACGAGGCGCTGTACGGGAGGCCTTGCAGATCACCGGTATGCTGGAGTGATGTGAGCGAGAGGCAGTTAGTTGGGCTAGAGATCGTGCAGATGTATGCAGAGAAGGTGGATGTGATCAGGAGGAGACTGGCCACAGCTCAGAACAGGCAGAAGAGTTATGCAGATCGACGCAGACGAGTGCTGAGTTTCGAGGTGGGCGACCATGTGTTTCTGAAGATTTCCCCAGCCCGAGGTGTGATGAGGTTTGGGAAGAAGGGGAAGCTCAGTCCGAGATATGTTGGACCGTTTGAGATCCTCGACCGAGTTGGAGAGGTTGCCTACAGGATTGCGTTGCCGCCGCAGTTTTCAGGTCTGCATAATGTCTTCCATGTGTCGATGCTGAGGAAGTATGTGGCAGATCCGTCGCACGTTATTGAGATAGCAGTGCCAGAGATTCAGCAGGACTTGTCGCTCGAGGAGAGACCAGTTGAGATTGTCGATCGCATGGATCATCAGCTCAGGAGGAGGACCATTCCGATGGTGAAGGTCAGGTGGCAGCATCACAGCGAGCGCGAGGCCACTTGGGAGATCGAGTAGGATGTCAGAAGGCAATATCCAGAGCTTTTCGGTGAGTAGTTGCTTGATTTCGGGACGAAATCCTTTTAAGTTGGGTGGATTGTAAGAACCCAAACCTAGGTTAGAGGGGCTAATGGAGATTAGAGGAGGATTAGGGCTTGCTTTGCATGGGAAGTTGGGTTTGCATGGGGAAGAGGCGGGCTACAGTGGCCTAAGGAGAGTATGGTGATGGTGAGGGTGGCGGGCACTGTAGCAGGCGGGTGTATAAATCACGTTTTCATCCTTTTCTTCTCCTTTTCTTCTCCTTCCTCATTTCTTCTTCCTTTCCTTGCTGGTGCGCGCGGTGGGAGCAGCGGTCGCGGAGGAGGCAGGCGAGGAAGACTTTCGTGCGGAGACTTAGCGCGAGGGAGACCGGAGGAGGCGACGTGCGTGAGCGGTGCTCCGGCTTTGTTCGTCGTTGGTTGAGGTATGCCGCTCCTTAGTGTGGTTTGTTTGTTGACCCTCATGTGAGGGATGCGTTGGTCGAGTCGGGGGAGGTCGGAGACCTCTCCGGCGACGCATTTCTTCGTAAAACCTCGGCTGGCGCGAGGTTGAAGACGACCAACGGTCGACCGGATCCTTCGGGCGGTCGACCGTTTTAGCACTGTTTGCCCGACTTTAACCTTCACCGGTCGAACGATGCCTTGGGGCGGTCGACCGGTAGTGCATTATTGGTGGTGAGTTGGGATTTTTCTACCTGTTGTCGGTCGACCGGTCCTTGTTGTGTTCGACCGGAACTTAAGTGTACCTGTTAGTTTTGCATGATTTGTTCGACCGATTTCATGTGACGTTCGACCGATCGTTTGTTGTTCGACCGTTGGAGGTTTGCGTTCGACCGATTATATGACTTAGAATAATAGGTTGACCCTGTCTGTTTTTGGTCGACCGAGACCCCTGAGTCGGTCGACCGATGGAGTTGAATTTAATGTTGACCAGACTACGGATTTTGACCTCGTTCGGTCGACCGGTTTTAGACCTTTGTTCGACCGTTGGGGGTTCTGTTTTGAGCGCAGCGGTAGACCGTTTTAGGAGTACGGTCGACCGATTCCTTTCTGGAACCGGTCGACCGAATCACCTCTTCCGGTCGACCGTTTGGGCCCAGGACAGAATTCCTGGTTCCCTTTTTGAACGCCAACTTTGTCCACGGAAACCCGTGTCCTCGCCTTGTGCGTGAGCCGGGAGGTGACGGTGGGTGCGTGATACGTGCCTGCCCAGGGACCGCCGTTGGGAAGAGTGTGGGTGTTCGGGACGCGTCACCTCCGTGTATGGACCGTGACTTGGGATGGTTTATTTGGACTTATTGTAGTATAGCAGGCCTGAGGGATCGCGGATCCCAGTGTTGATGTTGTGCGGGCACGCAACTGGCGTTGGGTGAGGTGACTACCGGCCCACGGGCTACGGAGGTCGCTGCCCTACTTTTATAGCGGCGCGGTTGGTGTTTGCGGCTCGAGGAGCCTGATGACCTGGCAGACTTCGGTCTAGACCCGTCCGATGCTGTGCCGGACGTTGTGATGGACCACCGATGCAGTGCCGGTGATGCCGCCGAGGTTGTACCGGCGATGATGATTGTTGGGCCGAGGCTGTGCCGGCTATGTTGTTTTCCTCGGCTGGGCACCTACCGAGATGTTGTTGTTATACCTTCCGGGCGACGGCCCCGTTGGTCCCTGTGGCTCCGACCACTGAGATTTGCAGATCTGTATTCTATCGGCGCGCAGGCGTGACAGAGGCTCCCTGCCGAACCCTTGTGTAGTGTAGCTGCGTGTGGGGGGTGCGATGTCGCGTGCTGTAAGGCTGCATGTGCCTGCAGTAGGTCTCCGCGGGAGACTCGTTGTTGATTGTCGGACCGATATCCTGTTTTACCTTTCGGGGGAACTGTTTTCCTTTCTGTCGATGTCATGACATGATACTAGTATGATAGGTTCATTATGTAATGCATGCATGTAGGTGAGTTGGCATACGGGGTTTCCTTCTGGAAACTCAGGCATTGTTGTTTATATTTTCAGGACCGCAGTAGGTCCAGTTGGGTGGTGATCGGCGGGCACGCGCATTTTGGAGTCGGATCCTCTTCTCGGACCACTGAGGTCGGTATGATTACGTTCTATCTTCTGTTGTCGTTTTGTTGTAATCATGTATTATTTGACAAACTCTGATGTAATTTTGGTGCACCGCTATTTGTTTATGAGAAGTAACAGTCCCGTCTTTGATTGTTGAGTTCCTGTGTCTTGTTTATGAATTTTTAAATTTTCCGCTGTTTCGGGATGTTACAGGTTTAGCTTTATGTAAAATCCTAGATAGACCAATAGTCAAGCAAGCCTAAAACTTATCAACTCTCGCAACGGCCATCGACCGGTGACGATTTATTTTTCAACGAAGACCCAATGGTTTACTCAATTTACCTCTCGCAACCAAGTAGCCCGCGATCCCTCGCATCCACAAATCTGAATCGGGGTCCAAGTCATCTGAATGAGTCCAAATAGACTCACCCGATGGCTCATCCTGACCGCCTGGCAAAACCAAACAAAAAATGGCATACCCGAAGGCAACAACTTGTTTTTAAACCCACTTGTCCTCTTACGTGTACTAATCAAACAATTTGATTCAGTCCACTAGCAAACAACCCAAGTTCTTTTAGCCTGCAAAAATAATGCATGAGGTTTTGGATTTTCTCCTGGACCAACTTGGACGTGACAGGTGCGTCTTTCTCCGAGTTTGATGAATCAGAATCTGAGATCACTCCCCAATAATGGAGCAACGTATGTCACTGGATTTTTCTCATTTAAAACCCGACCATAATTGGAGTTCAAACTTGGGTTAGATTGGACTTTAATGATTTGTAGTAACGTGTTAAGATTGCACTTTGGAGGAGTGTAAGTGTAGCTTCTCGTCTTGAACTTTGATTTTGTGGATAGGATTTGTTGATTGATTTCATGTTGTTGGTGTTCTTTTTGTTCTTTGATGTTGCCTTAACGTTTGTTTTGTACCATGCAAATGAGATCTCCTTTGTGGTTGCTTTTGGTCCACAAACTGTTCTTTTGTCCTTTTACTTGGTAGGTAAAAGGTTGGGATCTGATGAAAAGTAATGACAAAGGAAATCTATAAGTAATGGTAGTTTAGTTTTTTGAATTAGAATAATTGCAAAATCCTATTGAACTGTGGAAAAACATGGTTCTTTTTCTGAACTGTTATTCGTCGTCCCAAAACTACTTAAATCGTCTCAACAGATTACCATTTTGTCATTCTCTCATTTCTACTGCTATAACGCGACATTTTACCCTCATATCACGCATCTCTCTTCATCTTCCTCTTATAATCATAAAAAATAATGTTTTGGAGGTCAGTAATGAGCCAACGGACGCCCCGGTATACTCAAATCTGGATTAATATGCAACATCTTTTTAATAAAAAAATAATAATAAATTGCAGGCGTCCGACAGAGCCGCCCTGTGTAGGATAGGGGCGTCTGGCTAAGACGCCTTCTCAATGGGGGGCGTTTTACCCAGACGCCCCTCCCATTGGACGAGTATCTGTCTAAGACGCCTCCCCCATGGGGGAGGCGTCTTAGCCAGACACCCCTCTCCTACGCGGGGCGGCTCCGTCGGACGCCCGTAATTTTTTTATATTTTTTTATTAAAAAGATAATTGATTATAAATTTAGATAATTACTAAATTAATTAATTAATAAGTTAATAATTACTATATTCGGATGACAGATACCTCTTCGGTACACCGAATAGATATTTTCAGAGAAATGTCGAAGCTACTGAAAATAAATATTCGGATGACCGGATAGAGATCGGTAAACCGACTCAATGATTCTAGGAAGATCAAAAATTTACTGTCTTTACGATCACGGTGGACGGATGGAAACTCGGTCATCCGCATGGAACATGTTCGGTAGACCGAGAAGCAAACGGTCGACCGTCCCATATCTCACCTTACAATGAGTTTTTGCAAGTGATGAAAATTCAAAAAAAAATCAGATCTAACAATTTCAAAATCCAAAAAAAATTCTTGAGACCCCTGAAAGACCCCCGAACGACCTGTCGATGTGGTATTTATAAGTCGGGATATTTTACCGCCGGGGGATTTTGGATCTTAAAAATTGTTGGATCTGGAATTTTTTGAATCTTTATTACTTCCAAAAAGCTCATTGTAATCCGACCCGTTACCACCGAAAACTCATTTTGATAAAAAAAACAAAAAAAAACAGGACGTCTGGCTAAGCCACCTCCACCATGGTTCAGGCGTCTTAGCCAGACGCCTCGACCATGGTACAGGCGTCCAGACGCCTGAACCATGGTGTAGGCGGCTTAGCCAGACGACTCCACGATGGTACATGCGTCTTAGTCAGACGCCCGAGTCTGAAAAAAAATCCGCATCCATTACCTCGTCTAATCTAGGTGCTTCGCCAGACATTTTCGTGGTGTTGGTACTAGGAATGTGAGTAAAACTGAGTCAAAACACCTAGTTTAAACATACGGGACCAAATGAGTATTAATTGATTTGTTAAGGAAAAAAAGATTATTTTTTGGACGATTTAAGTAGTTTTTCGACGACAAATGGTAATTTTTTTTAATGCATTGCAAGACACGTGTTTAGAAAATGTCACGGTAGTCAAATCATGATGTAATGTAATTTGCTCCAAAGTCCAAACTGGTCTGATTTGGTCCACCACCACGTGGTGTCACGAAAACTGTCCAATTATTGCTGAATTATATAAACCATTTAACCTGCAATTGTCATCCCAACTTCATATATAGCAATAACTATCAAGTATTATATCACCAATGATTTATCTAACCTGGCAATCATAATGTATTAAGAAAACCAAACCCAATTGGATAAATACACGTATGAAGAAGTCAAAAGAATCATGCAAATAGATAACTTACTTAACATGAATTATCACAACCGAGATAGCAAGATGAGATCATGCGTTGTGTCTTGGAGATGTTGACATGTATGAAGCAACGAATTTTTAGCTAACAATATTGAACCCACGGTATTGGCATGAAAACTTCGACACGTAGAGCGGTATTCGACATTGGATGAGGCAGATGATTAATATGTGTATGATTAATTGCGGTTCAATAATGCAGGTACGAATTTGGATGATAAAACATAAATGCAAAACTTATGGATAAAAGGAAGAATAGAAAAAAGTATGCGATAAGGATGGTTATGGTGAAACATACATCAAGAATCTTTGAAGATTAATGTCGATGTACGTTTAGCGTTTCAGCAATGTCAAGTGGTAGTACAGCTTAGAGCATCAGCTATCATGACCTAGGTCATTCTGATAATCTAGGTCATTCTACACATTCTCTCTTCTTTTCTCTTTTTGTCACGTCATCATGACTAACTTTTTTCTTCTTCACTATTTACCAATTTACCATGACCTAGGTCACTACACTTTCTTTCCTCCACATTATTAATTTCCTTATCAACTTTTATTATATTCCAAAATCATTTATATTTACCAAAAACATTAATAACCTATTTGGAAAAAATACCAATAAATATCGTATTTCCAAATTACATTTTTTTATATTTAACCATCAATGATTAGCAAATAGTAAATATCATTAATATTAATAAAGCAACTATTACATTAAATTAAACAAACGTAAACCTACGTTACCCGAAATGATAACCAAATACACGACATAAACAAAATAACACACGACATAAATCAAATATTAAACGACACAAACCACAAAACACCTACAATACATATTAATAAAATACACTTAAGCGTCACTACTGCTGAATCGTTGCGAGATGTTTTCGATCAAATCGATCCTTAATGCGAGATGCTGGGTTTTATCACGAACGCAGTCTTTGTTCACCATGTAACTGGTAATGTCAAGAACTCGTGCAGTAGAGTAAGGTGTTGGTCCAAGACTCGGTATGTCGTGATCCTACTAAAACTCAGTTGTATTATAAACAATGAAAGAGTCACGTTCGTCCTCCACGATCATGTTGTGCATTATGATGCACGCAGTTATTATTTTGTTTAGGAGGTCAGCATTCCACGCAAAGAGAGGACTTCCTTAGGATTGCCCATCGTGCCTGCAACACTCCAAATGCGTGTTCTATGTCTTTACGCATTGCCTCCTGGTGTTGTGCACAACACCTATCCTTCGGAGTTTGTGGAAACAGGATGGACCTCATGAATGCTGCCCATTGCGGATAAATATCATCAGTAAGATAATATCCCATATTATATTGACGACCATTCACCTCGTACCGCACGGGGGCGCACATCCTTGCAACACGTCATCAAAAATGGGATCGTTGAAGTACGTTTAGATCGTTACAGGAGCCAAGAGTTCCGAAAAAGGTGTGACATATCCAGAGGTCGTAAGACGCTACGGCCTCTAACACAATTGTTGTGTTGCCACTACGCCCTTGGTATTATCCTTTCCAAGCTGCTTGGCAATTTTTCCACTCCCAGCGCATACAATCGATGCTCCACATCATGCCTGGAAAGTCACGTTGCCGCTAACGTGAAGTAGCCTTGTTGTGTCTTCTGGTGTAGGTTTTCTCAGGAATTCATCACCGAAGTTGACTATCACTCCTTCTACAAACTTCTGGAGATCCACCATTGTCATTGTCTCACTAAGCCGTAGGTACTCGTCAACGGCATCGCCTGCAACGTCGTCGGCTAACAATCGCATAGCTGTAGCGATTTTCTGTAGTCCCTAAATACCCATTCAACCAACAACATCTGGTTTTGGTTGGAAGAACACGTCAGAAGTCTCAACGACACTCGATATACCCAGAAACACATGCTTCCTCATTCTGGATCTTCTTTTGAAAATACGAGGACCATACACAGGATTTACAACAGAATAATCAGAAATAAGGCGACGGTAACCTTCTTCCCGATCTCTATCGGAGTTCCTAGCGTGGTGTCGCCTTGGAGCCTCACTCGTCCGCCCAGGAGTCGCTCCACGCTCAAGCTCTTTGAGTGCTTCAATGCTTACTTGCCTCAAAAGCTCGTCGAAGGCATCGTCAGAGGAGGAGTAGATCAGTGGGTTTCTTAAATTAGTGTTCATTGAATTAGCCGTGTTTGACAAGACACGTCTTACCTCTTTCTTTCTTTTATAATGTTAGACGAGATATGATGACATATGTTTGACGAGATATGACGAGATATGTCGGACTGACAAGCTACAGTATGCTCGTGATGTCCTATCTTGTCGGACTGAAAAGCTACAATATGCTCGTGATGCCTTATCTTGTTGGACTGACAAGCTACAGTATGCTCGTGATGCCTTATCTTGTCGGACTGACAAGTTATAGTGCGTGTGTGATGCCTACTCCGACTGATTTGAAATCTTGTCTGCGAATATAATTATTTGAAAATCATCTTGGGGAAACTAATAAAATGAGAATTTTGTTTAGGGTTGGAAAGGAAGAAAGAAGAAACCCGTCGAGCTTCTATGAAGTTTGACATTTATATTTCACTTCTGAAAGACAAAGAAAAAGGCATCCTGAGCCCGTAGGATTAAATTAATTTGGAGAAGATCAATGACCAAATATTTAAGTAGAATTTTTGTTGTTTTAATTTTTCCAGTTTATAATCTATCTTCCCTAATTTGTAGTTGTGGTTTTTATTTCAGTTTAAGACTTATCTTCCATATTTTCATGATTAGTTTCGGTTGTTGTTATTTTAGTTTAATTGTTGTTTTCTCATTTAAATTTAGTATAATATTTTCTATTTCAGAAAAGTTGGTGTATTTCAGTATAAATTTCGTACTTAAATACTAACTATTTATAAAAATATAAACTCCTAATTATTATAACAAATACCAATAAATCTTGTATTGTTATTTTTTATCATTTTTAATCTGTTTTTTAAATCATATTTTCTTAAAATATGTTTTCTAATTGTTTTTTATTTTCTAATTTTTTTAATTTTTTCCTGAATCGACCCCAACTTTTCAATATTACTCCCTCTTGCGCATCATTTGGAGGTCGATTTGGTAAATAATGAAAAAAATAATTAAAATTTTAAAGAAATATAACAATTATAAAACTTATTTAAAAAAAAGATTTAAAAATAATTTAAAGCAAACAAAATAAAATCAAAACCAAAACCAAAAACAAAACATTAAAAAAAACACCGACCGACCTACCCATGACCAGGTTGCTCCAGCGACCTGGTCGATGACCCGGTCGATGGATGACCGGGCATCCCCTCTTGACCAGGTCGGTCATGGGGATGACCTCCCCACAGTGGACGGTCTTAAACGTGCTGCAACATGATTGTGGATGTGATTTGCATCTAATGTGTGCATCACAATTTAGAAGTGGGCTTTTTTGCGTCTATTTAGAAGACAAGCTTTGCCAAGTTAAATCTGAAATAAAAATTCGTATCCGTTTTTTTTCTCGAATCCGAATTCGAATCCGAATCCGAATTCGAATCCGATCGAATGTACGAGAAAGGGATCCGAATTCGTATCCGTCGAATTCGGATCCGAATTCGAATAAATTCGCATCCGAATTAAGTTTAAAATCCATTCCGAATTAGAATATCCGAATTCGTTAAAAAATCCGAATAGACTTAAAAAATATTTTTTGATTGATCTAAACAAGAATAAATTTCAGCCTTTCTTTTTGCCTACATGAAAAAAATATTAAATATAATATAAATAACATAATTTAATTCATATATATTGTATATATTTTTTATTTTTATTTATATGTGCATATAAAAAATGAACCAGATATTATTCGAATCGGATGTACCAATATCCATATTCGCTTCGTTTTTTTACGGATGTTTATATCCGAATACAAATTCGGTTGTGGATTTTTTTTCTCGGATATTTTTTTTTGATTTCGAATACGGAGTCGGTCGGATTGACGGATTTCGGACACAAAGTTTCACCCATAATTTTAAGTATTGTTGCCAACACCTAAGAGACCAAACAGATTATCCACGGCCCATATTACAATATATCTCGGTACAAGTAGGGCTTGTGACTTTGTGAGCTTTAAGTCTTGAGAATAATCTAAAATCTGGCATGGGCCTTAACACTGGAACCAGAGGCAACGAAAGAGGGCTGAAAACAGAATGAATGTTAGCAGTCCCATGCACATCACATTCTCGTCATCTTTAATATCATGAGAAGTGTAAAAATGCTAAGGATATTGGATAATAATACATCTACAACTAGTATATAAGATAGTAGAAAGAGGATATGTTGAACAAGACAATATGGGAGACAATAAGTTGCCAATTTCAGATGTAGCCGAAAAGAAGTATCAAGGAAGAGCGTATAATAAATACTTGAAGCCGACCAATCATACCTAGGAAGACATGGCATGGCCATAATATGTTAGAATGTATTCTTGTCGTGGTTGATGCTCGACTGCTTGGAGGATTAATAAGCAGGCATCTCTGTAGGGCAACAGAAATGTGGGCATGTACGTGACAATGAAGATGAGTAGGTAACTCAAGTCTGCACGATTGAAAGAACAAAATAGACCTAGCAAAGTGAAGGGTCCGGTATTCTTGTGGAGCATTGAAATTCTTAATAGTTTATTGAGATCCAAATTTTAAAGTATCCTGGAAGCTGGCTCAACCACTACAGATAATGAATTCACCGAAGGAATATATCTGTCGGTGTATGTCACTATCTGTCGATGTAGGTGAACACCGACGGATATATTTGTCTTCATTGTTGCTTGCGTCAGTGTTTAGTTCTACCGATAGATATACCGATGGATAAATGACGTCGGTATTAATTATGACGTGAAATTTTTAGTCAATTTTTTCACTTATTTTTTGTCGGAATGAAAAACAATGACAGGCAATCACCAACGGATATTCATCGATGATCTACACCGACGGACGTATCTATCTGTGTAGAGTACACCGACTAATATTTTTTTCCCATTAAGACCGATGTATGTAGACGTACACCGACATATACGTAATGTTAGTATAAATCGTGTCCGGAACCGGAAAAAAGCATATTGGCTCTTTCCGGGTTTCGATTTTCCTGACCAAAAGAGTTTTTTTCATTTACAACATATTGATGCATTATTCCACAAAAAATCATTCAACCAATTCATTCAAACAACAAAAATCTCACATGCATTCATGTAAAAAAATCATTTAAAAACAAATTTTCATACTCAAAAGTTGTAATTATATTGAAATGAAGTTTTCAATTAACAAAGTATTTGAACAAACTTTAACAATGATATATAGTAGACAAACAACATAAACATTGTGGTCGGGGGTGGAGAAGAAGAAGCTCACCATCGGTTGTGAGTAGTAGAGAACTAGGAGATGGCCACGACAAGACGTGGAGGAGGAGATCAGGGCAAGATGAAGGGGAGGAGGAGGCGGTGAGGGGATTGTGACACGCGGCATGCGGGATCGACGATGCGACGACGAGGCAGTGGCGAGAAGGAGGCGTCGGGCAAAAGTGGCGGCAATCAAAGGGTTTGAGATCGATGGTTTGGGAAAATGGAAGTAAAAGGGAAGCCCAAATCGGGCTCCTGATAAAAAGATTCGTCGATGGACGTTTTCCATTGGTGTGTCTTCGGCTCCGTCAGTGATGCTGTATGAAGTTCGTAACGGATATTTTTCGAAATACTCTCCAAGGGATGTTATTTGTCGGTACATCTTTTAAAAAATACACTGAAAGATATATCTTTTGGTGTCGGGTAACACAACAATTGGTGATTGTTTTCGCCCGAAAAAATTCACTTTACCGCGGATTTGTTTATATAAAACGTAGGTGTACATTTTTTGGTACGACGAATACGACAAAAATATTGACCGACGAAATTTCCCATCAGTGTTAGTGAGAATATTTGTTGGTGTAGTTTTCCACCGACGCAAAACACTATCAATCGGTATATAGTTAATTGCACCGACGGATGTTGCACCGATGTATATATTTTTGTGAGTGATGTCTTTTTTTAGTAGTGAACTAAGACACTACAAATTCTATAAAAATGTAGGCTTCCAAATGATTATAGATGCTCCCGTAATCAAGTATAAACAACAGATCATTGAAAAATAGCACACTGTTGCTTCAGGTATCCAACCTCATGTGAAGGTTGATACTTTCAAATTCAAAATGCTGAAGCCTTGAACAACAGATAAGGTTTCCCTTAGTGCATACTATATTATGCGAGCAATCGGTAAATTATAGTCGACAATCATTTGTCTTGCAATTGTTGTTGGTAGTTTTTTAGATGAGAATGTTAGCGTTAAATATCCCATTAAGTTATATTACTTAAATTAATTATTAGCACAACCCATTAAGTTTAACTTTTAAAGAATTCATACATTAGATATTTCTACATTATGCAACACTTGGAACCCACTAAAAGTTTCAAAGTTTATAAACTTCAACTCTTCCAAAAGTTTTCATCCACACCTATAGATATGAGTGTCATCGCTCATTCCAAATCATCTAAGTAAAACAATAAGTTCTACCACTATAAAAAGTGAGTCCTGTAATAAGGTGTGTGGTCTAGTCTTCGTAGTAAAGAAGATTTTTTTTGTGAATTGTGTTGTTGTAACGTTAGTTGTTAAGCAATACAATTTTTAATCGACATCTGCGGTTAGTAAATATTTAATGGTTGAATAATATCAAAACCTAAGAAAATCCAACTCAACAGCTCGACCAGACAAAATTAGTATAATTGGGTGAAATTTCATTTTTAGTCGTTTTATAATATATTTCTACCAAATAGATGTGTTAATAGTGAAAAAACAATCCATATTTTTTACTCCATTGGAGAGGAGAAGCGAATTACCCAAATGCGGGGTAATAGATTCCTCCAACCTAATTTTTCCCCACTTCAAACATATGCTTAAAAGATTAAAAATTACCACGTATTACGGTAAGTCGTGTATTTAAGCCATTTACAAAATATTATGCTCGTTGTCAAATCGTATTTGATATTCAACGTGACTATGCGCCACCGATACATGGTATTTATACTTTATTTGTTAAAGAAAACCAAGTATTTTCAAACCCAATTACAAATGGTGGACTTTTCTAGCCATCAATACCGGCGTGGTGAATTATGGATGTGGTAGAATGATAAGAGAGTCCATTGCCAGATACATAATAAATAGTAATTATTTATGAGATACAACCAAATTTAATTATATTTCTTAATTAACAAAGTTTATATTGCTTAATTGCACGGGTTTTGAAAAATAATATCGAAAAAGTATTTAAGAAATTTAACGTAAGTACATATTTTTAATCATTTTGTATTCTGCAGCAACCGATTTAACGATATTCTCGAAATTAAAATAATTAAAGATCAGCTGCTTTTACTTGAAAATTGACTATAAATATTAACATTTGCAACAGGTAAATAAAATCAGTCAAACATGAACAATAAACAAATAATCAAAAAATAATATAAGACAAACTTAAATAAGTTTTTCTAAAGAATTTATATTTTTTAATTAAATTCTGACATGTAATTAGTATATGAGTAAGCGGATACAATTTTCTTACATGTTAATATATTTTCACATTTTCATCCATACTCATTTTACATATGAATTTGTCGATAACCAATACAAAGATGTAAACACAATATATGCACGGAAGTAGCGGCCGTATTTTTTTTATATAATAAAAAAACCAAAAGTTCGAATTTTAGTAAAAAAAATTTATTTCCAAAACTACTCGGATCGCGGGTGTGACCCGCGATCGGTGGGGCACGGATCGCGGTTCCCACCCGCGATCCGTCCCCCCCCCCCCCCCCCCCCCAAAAAAAACTTTTTTTATAGAAAATTTCACGGATCTCCGTGAATTTTTTTTAAATTTTTTTTAAAGTTTTCTGTTTTAGTTTTATTTTCTTTATTTCTGTTTTTCTTTTTTATTATAATTCTTTGTAATCTTTTTTAAAATCTTTTTTTTTAAATATGTTTTCTAATTTATATTATTTGTAACGTTGTCAAAAATTCGTTGGGAGAATACACATTACAAACAGTTTTGAAGGTCGATACTGCAAAAAATTAAAAACACAATTATTTTTTTTTTAAAATTTATAAAAATTAGAAAACATATTTTGAAGTATATATATATATAACATAGTTAAAATGATTTAAAAAATTAAAACATAAAATCAAAAACAATAAAAGAAAATAAATAAAGTCTCGGATTTTAGTTGGAGTGTTTTATGTTTTGAATTTTTTTAAATTATTTTAATTAAGTTTTTTATTATATTTCTTTTCAAAATATGTTTTGTAATTGTTATTATTTTTTTTAAAAAAAAACATTGTGTTTTTAATTTTTGGTTGTATCAACCTCCAAAACTGATTATAATGTGTGTACACCTTACTAATTTTCGACAATGTTACCAATTTTTTGTTTTAATTAGTTTTAGTGTTTGTTTAAAATTCATTTGTAAATAATTTCTTATTCTTCTAAAGAAATTTTATTTTTTTATTGTATAAAATACTCTAACATTTCAATACGTCCAGTTATCCACGTGATTTGGAGGTCGATTTTTGAAAAAATTAAAAACAAATTTTAAAATTTTAAAACATAATATAAATTAGAAAACATATTTTGAAAAAAAAAATTAAAAATATTACAAATAATTATAATAAAAAAGAAAAACAGAAATAAAGAAAATAAAACTAAAACAGAAAACTTTAAAAAAAATTAATTTTTTTTCACGGATCGCGATTCCATGAAATTTTCTAAAAAAAAATAAATTTAGGGGGGATGGATCGCGGGTCACACCCGCAATACGATTAGTTTTGGAATTTTTTTTCTTTCTAAAATTCGAATTTTTGGTTTTTTTATTATATAAAAAAAATACGGAATAGCGGCCCAATTTTAAGAAAAGTAAAATATCTCAAACTATATCCATTAATTTAAAAATTATGATTTTTTTGTTTATCGACGAGATTAAAGACATTTAATTCTATAGTATGTTTTTAATATTTTTCGTAACAAAGGCAAAAAAATATTTTTAATCAATTTTCACAATTTTTATATTTTTTCAGGTGGAAATAGAGATGTAACTTGACCGGGTATTACCCGTTTACCCACCCAGTTTAATAAGTAGGTATGGATACAATTTTTGTACTCATTTAAAAAATTATACCCGTTTAGCCATACCTATTTTACTTGTTTAATAAATAGGGCGGGTACGGGTATACCTCTACCTATACTGGTTTACCCATTTACCCGTTTAATTAATTAAATAATATATAGTTAAAATAATAAAAAGTGAGGTTTTTGTTAGAAAAAAATGGTTGTTTCGAGCCTTGTTTGTGAGAAAATTGGTGATTTCTCTTCATTCTGGTTTAAATCTTAATGTCAAAAATCGTAAATTTAGCATCTTTTTGACTTAAATCATCCGCATCCAATGATTAAAATCATCCAAGTTAAGTTTTGTTAGCAAAAATACATATTTTGTTAGCAAAAATTATACCCGTTATACTCGTCATATACTCGTTTATTAAACAAGTATGGGACTGGTATGGGTACAATAATATTTAAACGGGTATATACTCGTACCTGCTTAGTTAGGTGGGTATGGGTACGGGTACTATCCAACAAATAAAATAATAATGTTTATGTTAATTTTCTGAGCAGATCTTAAGAGATGGTAATTGTTTTTATAACTGAAACATGTAATTATCATTGTTTTTTCTTAAAAATTAGATTTTAAGTTTTATTTAAATTAAGGTGACAAACAAAAAAATGTTGTTGAGTGTGGTTATTTTTGCCCTGCTCAGCTGTTTTGTTTATTTTGGTAAGAATTATTTTAATAATTATCGAGTTTTTTTTAATTTTGTTTATCTTCAATAGTAATTGAGGCATAAATTTAAAAAGAATCAAACTGGTTTTTTGGTGTGAAAAAGTCAAAAGAGTGAATAAGCTGATTTAGATGAGTATACAACCATGTCCACAAATTTGGTGCTAAAATTGAATAAAATGTCAAAGTTAGATAAAAAGACTTGAAAAGATAAGATAAGTGGGCAAAAAGAAAGGAATGGAAGTTCCAAATGCATTTCATAAAATCAGGTTGAACATGTTGCACACTTTGTTTAAGAAAGATAACCGAACGGATACAGGTGAAAAATTGTTGGCCAAAGTCATGAATTGGGCTGAATCAAATAGATTTATATAGTGTATTATTATATGTTGTATTTTATATGTATTTTGTATTTGCACTAAATATTTATATGTATTTTGTATTTTTTAAGGCAATGTATCATTAATGTTTAGTATTTCCTTAATTAAATGTTGTTGGATTTTGATTAAAATTAAAATTGTTGACCAAAAAATAACTACAAATTTCTTAATTACATAACCAAATTACAACATTAATTTCAAAAAACTTACAAATTAAATAAATATTTAACAAATTAATTTCAAACAATAACTAAATTAAACTAACTCGATTGACAAATTAAACTAACTAAATTATAAACCAAAAAATTAAACTAGCTAACCACCAATCCCGTCTTTCACAAAATAAACAAAACACATTGAGTTAGATTGTCACTTCGTTAGGGAGAAAGTTCAAGCCAAAATAATTGATGTACCCTACGTTCACAGTAAAGAGCAATCGGTGGATATCTTCACAAAAATAGTAGATTAAAAGCATTTTGAAGACATACTCCACCAGTTAGGTTCCTCCAATCTATTCCGGAATCAACTTGAAAGGGAGTGTTGAAATAAAAGAAGAATCTCTCACGTCATCCAGCTCAGGCTCAGTTAGGCATCCTTGCCTTCATCGCCATAATTCAAGGAGAAAATTTGTCCGTTGGAAGCTCACAAGGAAACCATTCAAGCCAACACCAATTACGTAAAGAAAAACAATTGGAAACAATGTAACAGTAGTATTAGGATCTCATATTGTAACATCCTCGAAAGCGGAAGAAATTAAATTTTTTTTAATAAAACACAACACGAGGATATTACCGAAGAAAAAGGACAACTGGTGCACCAACATATATACAATATATATCTGAGAGTTTACAAAAGTGTGATTACAAAAAAAAGCTAAGGAAAAATATGAAGGGAATGTGTTCTAAAAGTTTTACTTTTAAATGCCAATTATTATGAATTGAATGAGAAATCATTTTGTTCCTTGTTTATGTTATTCGTCCTTTAGAAGTGTTAAGGAAGAGGCTCTTGGTCCTTAACCGTAGAGCTCTAAAAGATATTGGTTTGCATAAAACAAAAGATATTCGCAATCATGGTAATTAACATGGAACATTAATTACCGAGTTAAGATTGTCGTGTTGGTCATAGATCATTGTAGCTCTACAAGTGAGTGACGACACGGGTATGCAAAAGAGGAAAATATTACTTTTGTATACTGAATAGACCTAATAAGTAAAATATTATAGAAATGTGTTTCTGTGTCATTAATATTTTACTGTGTCTTTGGTCCTTTGATATGAGACTTATATCTGATCACTTAAGGAATACTTAATTAGATCAGTGTCTTGAACTATCGATCAGTGTAGTGTAAAGGCATCGGTTGGTTAAGTATAACTTTCGTTGGAGAAGATAGTTAGTCAAAAGATTATCATTGCCCCTCTTAATTGAGTGATGATATTAGTGGGCCCCTTGATAAAGCAAAGTTATAATGTGCACAATGTGATTTGAGTTAAGTCACATATTTATAACTAGCTTAAAGAGATCAAGAAATGAATACTAATACAAAGATGACACAATACTACTTTGTGTGTATTCTTAATATCATGAGGCAAGGGACGGACACAAGTGATGCACTCCATCACTAAGTGGATCGGGTTTTGGTTCGAGTGGAATTAAGACATCTAACTAATTGGGAGCTATAATGTGTAGCTAGATACCGCTTATAGCTTGTGATATTAAGCCTTTAATATCACTGCCAACTTAGTTTAGATCCTCCCATAGGTCACACCACAAAACTGGGAAACAAGAAATGGGGATTTTGAGTTCATAAGGATGTGTCGGGTTTCATGTAGAAAATATGACACATGGGGTGAACAAGCAAAATCAAGATTATGTTGTGATTAATAACATAATTAGAATCTAAATTAAATTCATATGTGATGTAATATTATGGGGTGTAATGAGTTGACATTACATAGGATAATATGTTACATAAGTTGTGAATTTACTACTAATCCCGAAATGTCAAATTTTGTAGGGGTTAAACCAAAATTTGACCAGTCTGCAGTACTGTGCAAAAGTCAACCGATGAATAGTACTGGTCAACCGATGAACAGTACCCGGTCGACCGATGAACAGTAACGGTCGACCGGTCCAGACGGTTTTCTGCAGAATTAATTTAAGAATTAATTAGATCATGCATGGAATTGGTCCATAATTGATTTAATTCGTGGTTAATATTATTTATTAATAAATAATGGATGGTTAGATGGAATTTTGCATGAAATCATGGGCAAGAGGTTGCACATGAATAGGTAATTTGGAGAGAACCTATAAATAGAGGTTATCTCATTGCCTTCCTACATCTTAATTAATATTGCTTTTCATGCAAAATCTCTCTCCTTAATTCTCCACGAAAATTCCATAAATTCTTAAGTTTAGTTTAGTTCTTAAGAGATCATCTTCTCAAGGGAATTAAAGAGGGGTTAGTAATTGGATTCTAAACCCTATCGGAGATTGAGAGACTAGCTTCCCTCTCTCCGATCTTGTTTAGAGTTTGGTGAATACTCGGAGGCATCCGGCGCAGCGAGGAGCATCCCAACCGTCTCCGAATCTTCGAGAAGTTTTAGAGAACTTCTAGGTATGAATTTCGGAGCTCCTTTATGTTTGTTTTAATAGAGTTTCTGAAACTAGTTTGTTAAAACAAACCGATGCATGCAATAAATTCTAGAAAATTGAAAATTGATCCTTATTATACATAAAAATCCGAAAAATATATATGTATAATTAAACATGAAATCCTACAGTGGTATCAGAGCATAGGGTTCAATTTTCTCATGATTTATGGCTGTAAACAAATCTAGTTTACCATCTAGGATTTAAACAATTCGTTTTACCGGTTTTTCGGTCTTTAAATGTTTGTTGAAATAATTCTTTATAATAATTCGTTTTAAATGTTTTGAATGTTTAAAACATGGCATATAATTATTAGAATTATGATTTAGACATAAGTCTAACTTGCAATAATTTCGTTTTAAGTACAAACGATTATTTTGTAAGAGAATCAACAAAACCGAAAAAACTACGATTCATCTTTCCATTGGAAATTGGATGAACAGCGGTTCATAATTAATTTGTGAACTATGGATGTATGAAAAATGTTTTTAATGGATTTCAAAATATTTTTCAAAGAATTGTTGAGAATTCTAGATGATTGATAAATTAGATTCTGTAGTTTATAGCAATTGCGTGCATGGATGCTTGAGTTGCTTTGCAGGATTGTGAGTTTATATGTTCCAAATCAGACACTACAAATGTATGTAATTATTATTATACAGGGGCTTATGTATGTAAAAGCCATATTCTATATTTTCTATCTTTAGAATTGCATTTGCATGTGAGAGGTTTTTACATAGGACTTGCACTAGTCGGTTTTTATCGAATGTGAGGAGCATGTTTATTTTCTGTAAAATCTACATCTCCGGTGCAAGAGGAAGTCGCCGCTGTAGCGCATCGATCGAGGATCGAGGATCGGGGATCGAGGATCAAGGATCGAAGGGAACATATAAACTCACACGATGTGGATTGTGTGAATGTTTAATTTCTGTTTTATAATTTCTGCTATGCATGTGATGAATGGTGAATGTTAGGATGTGTATGAATATTAATATGCATGATAACCTAAAATTCTAAATCACATGTTAAATTGTCCAACAAAAATTAAGAATAAATTTCCTTCTTATTTCATCCACTAGCAGCCATTGATCGAGGGATATTCTGCTCGCCCTTAGCGAGAGATAACTCCCTCTATCTTTGGGAATAGTGGGAGATATAAAGGTTGTCTGTTGTTGTGCCACAATTAAATATATGAGGTGTGTTTCACCCTAGTGAACCCCAAGTATGTTTAGTTGTGAATACAATAGATAAACGTATCTCGTATCAAATGAAAATAAGTTTTCTTAACATTACCTAGAGCCCTCGCTCGGTTTTGGGAAAAAGTTTTTCTTACGAGGATAGGTCATATTCCCTCATAATTAAAACGACAAGAGTCACAAGAGTTTGAAGATGCTAAATATTGCTAAAATTCAAAAAGGTTGTGATTAGAAAATGTTTTCTTACCTTGATATTGTAATGTATTCGATAGCCCTTAGCTAGTCTATATTACAATTAATAGGATCTTGGATTGTTGCATTTATGGGCAAGATTTTAATTTGCAACATTTACATTTATATATTCGATATATGTATGCATGTGTATTAAAACATAAAATTGGCATTAAAACCTGTATGATTTATTTTGTAGAAAAATGTCGAACATCCAACCTATCGTACGATCCATGATAGAAAAACACCCTTTAGCAAATGATGGCTCAAACTTCATTAGTTGGCAACTCAAACTCAACATCGTGTTAAAGTTTGAGAAACTATCTCACATTTTGGAAGGTCCAATCCCAAAGTGGAATGAGAGATTAACCGATGAAGAGAAAGAGGCTAAGGCCAAGTGGGAAGACCAAGAGAACCAGGTTCACGGTCTTATGCTAGCATCCATGGGTGACTCGCTCCAAGCGAAATACTTGGATTCAAAACCCAAGAAGACCATGGAGGCTTTATCTAAGATGTTCATGGATAGTGCCCGAAAGGAGCGCTATAAGACCACCATCGCACTCACAAGGTGCCATATGGCGGAGGGAACATCGGTATCTATGCATTTTCTCACGATGCAAGGATACCTTGAGAAGTTGGCAAAGCTCTCTTCACCAATGCCCGAGGACATTGCTGAAGATATGATTCTTGGCTCTCTAGCCCCGTCCTTTAAGGACTTTGTGATGCACTATCACGTGCGTGAAAAAGGGGTGAGTCTTGAGGAGCTTCACAACGCTCTCAAAACTGCTGAAGTTGACATGGGCAAGGGTAGGGACAAGCAAGTCCTTGCCGTCCATGGGAGGGGCCATAAGATTGGTAAAGGAAAGGGCAAATCTACCAAAAGTGGTTCAATCAAGAGCAAGGGAGTAGGAGGTGCTCGTGCGAGTGCCTCAAGGGGGAAATCTCAGAAATCTCCAACTCCCAATACGGAGTGCTTTCACTGCGGTGAAAAAGGACACATCCGGCCAAATTGCCCCAAGTACAAGGAAGACCTTGACAACGGAGTGATTGAACGTCGGCGCCCCAAAAAGGCCAAAGGTATATTTGTTATTGAAATAAATTTAGCCACCTCTGTCCAGGATTGGGTAATAGATACCGGATCTTGTGCTCACATAGTTTCTAATGTGCAGCTACTCATGGATAGGAAGGAACTCGTACGGAACGAGGTAGAATTGAAGGTCGGAAATGGTGCGAACGTGTCTGCGGTTGCACAAGGTTCTGTGGTGCTTCAATTATGTAGTGGTTTAAATTTATGTCTAAAGAATGTTTATTATGTACCTTCGATTAGCAAGAATATTATTTCTGTATCATGTCTGGATATGGATAATTTTAATATAAATATTTCAAATTCTTGTTTGTCTATATCGAAGAATGGTGTGTTCTATGCAAATGCGTTCATAAGGAATGGTCTCTATTTGCTTGAATTGGATAATAAACAAATCTTTAATATCAATAACAAAAGACTTAAGACCACTCACGAGAATGATACTCTCTTGTGGCACTATCGTCTTGGTCACATAAATGAAAAGCGCATCAAGAAATTGCAAGAAGCTAACCTTCTTGGTCTACTTGATTTTAAATCATTGGAGACGTGCCAACCATGTCTAATGGGAAAAATGACCAAAAAGCCTTTCAAGAAGAAAGGCCCAAGGGCGAGTGGCTTATTGGATTTGATACATTCCGATGTATGTGGTCCAATGAGTACTAGTGCACGAGATGGTTTCAGGTACTTCATTACGTTCACGGATGATTATAGTCGTTATGGCTATGTTTATCTAATGAGAAACAAAAGTGAATCTTTTGACAAGTTCAAAGAATTCAAGAATGAAGTAGAGAACCAACTCGACAAGAAAATCAAGTCTCTACGAACGGATCGTGGAGGTGAGTACTTAAGTGCCGAATTTGACTCATACCTAAAGGAGTTTGGTATTGTACCTCAACTCACCCCTCCCGGTACACCTCAGTGGAATGGGGTATCCGAAAGGAGGAATAGGACATTGCTCGACATGGTTCGGTCAATGATGAGTCATGCGGAATTACCTCTTTACTTTTGGAGTTATGCACTACAAACTGCGGCTTACACATTAAATAATGTTCCATCCAAGTCCGTGGAGAAAACTCCTTATGAGCTATGGAGTGGTAAAGCACCTAAGCTCAGTTTTCTCAAGATTTGGGGTTGTGAGGCTTACGTCTAGAGATTGATGTCGACCAAACTTCAACCAAAAGCGGATAAGTGCTTCTTTATTGGTTATCCTCGTGAGACAAGAGGATACTACTTTTGGCATATCACCTCCAATCGAGTGATTGTAGAGAGGGATGCCACATTTCTGGAAAAGGAATTTCTAGAAAGAGTAAAAAGTAGTGGGAGTAGGGTTGTGCTTGAGGAAACTCAAGATACTCTACAAGATCATGAAATGAATGATGACATTCAAGATCATGAAGGCCCAACCGAGATTCCTTTGGTTAGTGGGAGCGTGAGCGAGAGACTATCACAAGAAATTGTGAGAGAATCTCAATCATCCCCACCAAGTGTACGTTCAAGAGTTGAACGTGAACCCACTCCTCAAGAAATTGTGGAAGAAGTTCGAGAGACACGAGAAGAACCAAAAGAACTTAGAAGGTCAACAAGGGAAAGGAAGAAACCCGATTTATATCTGGGACTTCATGAAATCATGGTACTAGATACCAATGATCCCTTAACCT
Organism: Triglochin maritima; assembly: GCA_963682175.1. Taxonomy (NCBI): domain Eukaryota; kingdom Viridiplantae; phylum Streptophyta; class Magnoliopsida; order Alismatales; family Juncaginaceae; genus Triglochin; species Triglochin maritima. The sequence continues at coordinate 8,187,518 of OY821775.1, forward strand.
TCCAAGAAGCAATGGAAAGGGAAGACTCCAAACTATGGCTTAAGGCCATGGAATCCGAAATAGAATCCATGTATGATAATCAAGTATGGGACTTGGTTGACCTTCCTCAAGGGAAAAAGGTCATTCATAATAAATGGGTTTTTAAGAGGAAGATGGACATGGATGAGAACTTGACAACCTACAAAGCGAGGCTTGTAGCGAAAGGTTTCACTCAAGTTCAAGGAATTGACTATGATGAAACTTTTTCACCGGTTGCCATGTTCAAGTCTATTCGGATCATGCTCGCTATTGCCGCATTTCACGATTATGAAATATGGCAAATGGATGTCAAAACGGCGTTCCTGAATGGGAACTTGGAGGAGGATGTGTACATGGTACAACCTCAAGGTTTTGAAGATCCAAAGAATAGTGAGAAGGTATGCAAGCTTCAAAGATCCATCTATGGATTGAAGCAGGCATCAAGGAGTTGGAACAAACGCTTTGACGAGGAAGTAAAGAAGCTTCACTTCATTCAAAGTAAGGAAGAACCTTGTGTATACAAGAAGGTTAGTGGGAGCCATGTAGTATTCCTAATCCTATATGTCGATGACATATTGCTTATGGGCAATCATATTCCTTTGCTTGAGCAAACGAGAAGTTCATTGAAATCTGCATTTTCGATGAAAGACATGGGTGAGGCTCAATACATCTTGGGAATCAAGATATATCGAGATAGATCTCGCAGACTCATTGGCCTCAGTCAACGTGCATACATTGACAAGGTCTTGGAAAGGTTCAAGATGAACAACTCCAAAAAGGGCAGTGTGCCAATGAGTATGGGTGTGCAACTCAAGAAGTCTCAACGTGCGCAATCACGTAAGGACTTAGAGTACATGAAAGATGTCCCTTATGCTTCTGCAATTGGGTCGATCATGTACGCGATGACTTGCACAAGACCCGATGTCTCGTATGCTCTAAGTGTGACAAGTCGTCACCAATCCAACGCAGGTCCTGAGCATTGGACTGCGGTCAAGAATATCCTGAAGTACCTTAACCGGACTAAGGATAAGATTCTTGTTTATGGAGGACAAAGGGAATTGATAGCTGAAGGTTACTCGGATGCGAGTTTCATGAGTGATCCAGACGATAGAAGGTCGCAGTCAGGATACGTCTTCCTTCTGAATGGTGGAGCTGTGAGTTGGCGTAGTTGGAAGCAAAGCACTACTGCCGACTCAACCACTGCTTCAGAAGTGATGGCTGTCGCTGAAGCGAGCAAGGAAGGAGTGTGGATTAAGAAGTTCCTTGAAGAGCTTGGAGTAGTTCCCTCGAGCGAGGGACCAATAGAGCTATTTTGCGACAATAGTGCATCTATCTCGCAAATCAAGGATCCCAAATCACACCACAAAGTGAAGTACATGGATCGTAAGTACTTCGTGACGCGTGACCTCATCGACGAAGGCAAAATAAATCTGTTATGGGTGGACACCAACAGCAACACAGCTGATCCATTCACAAAACCCTTATCCCAAGCCAAGGGCGAAATGCATTTCGAGTCCATGGGATTGAGGAACCATGTAGATTGGCTTGATGATTGATATGTAATGGGGTTTACCCTAGTTATTATTGTTTTATGCATTGAGTATGTATGAGAAAGAAAACTTTAATAACAAGTGGGAGATTGAAGGGAATGTGTTCTAAAAGTTTTACTTTTAAATGCCAATTATTATGAATTGAATGAGAAATCATTTTGTTCCTTGTTTATGTTATTCGTCCTTTAGAAGTGTTAAGGAAGAGGCTCTTGGTCCTTAACCGTAGAGCTCTAAAAGATATTGGTTTGCATAAAACAAAAGATATTCGCAATCATGGTAATTAACATGGAACATTAATTACCGAGTTAAGATTGTCGTGTTGGTCATAGATCATTGTAGCTCTACAAGTGAGTGACGACACGTGTATGCAAAAGAGGAAAATATTACTTTTGTATACTGAATAGACCTAATAAGTAAAATATTATAGAAATGTGTTTCTGTGTCATTAATATTTTACTGTGTCTTTGGTCCTTTGATATGAGACTTATATCTGATCACTTAAGGAATACTTAATTAGATCAGTGTCTTGAACTATCGATCAGTGTAGTGTAAAGGCATCGGTTGGTTAAGTATAACTTTCGTTGGAGAAGATAGTTAGTCAAAAGATTATCATTGCCCCTCTTAATTGAGTGATGATATTAGTGGGCCCCTTGATAAAGCAAAGTTATAATGTGCACAATGTGATTTGAGTTAAGTCACATATTTATAACTAGCTTAAAGAGATCAAGAAATGAATACTAATACAAAGATGACACAATACTACTTTGTGTGTATTCTTAATATCATGAGGCAAGGGACGGACACAAGTGATGCACTCCATCACTAAGTGGATCGGGTTTTGGTTCGAGTGGAATTAAGACATCTAACTAATTGGGAGCTATAATGTGTAGCTAGATACCGCTTATAGCTTGTGATATTAAGCCTTTAATATCACTGCCAACTTAGTTTAGATCCTCCCATAGGTCACACCACAAAACTGGGAAACAAGAAATGGGGATTTTGAGTTCATAAGGATGTGTCGGGTTTCATGTAGAAAATATGACACATGGGGTGAACAAGCAAAATCAAGATTATGTTGTGATTAATAACATAATTAGAATCTAAATTAAATTCATATGTGATGTAATATTATGGGGTGTAATGAGTTGACATTACATAGGATAATATGTTACATAAGTTGTGAATTTACTACTAATCCCGAAATGTCAAATTTTGTAGGGGTTAAACCAAAATTTGACCAGTCTGCAGTACTGTGCAAAAGTCAACCGATGAATAGTACTGGTCAACCGATGAACAGTACCCGGTCGACCGATGAACAGTAACGGTCGACCGGTCCAGACGGTTTTCTGCAGAATTAATTTAAGAATTAATTAGATCATGCATGGAATTGGTCCATAATTGATTTAATTCGTGGTTAATATTATTTATTAATAAATAATGGATGGTTAGATGGAATTTTGCATGAAATCATGGGCAAGAGGTTGCACATGAATAGGTAATTTGGAGAGAACCTATAAATAGAGGTTATCTCATTGCCTTCCTACATCTTAATTAATATTGCTTTTCATGCAAAATCTCTCTCCTTAATTCTCCACGAAAATTCCATAAATTCTTAAGTTTAGTTTAGTTCTTAAGAGATCATCTTCTCAAGGGAATTAAAGAGGGGTTAGTAATTGGATTCTAAACCCTATCGGAGATTGAGAGACTAGCTTCCCTCTCTCCGATCTTGTTTAGAGTTTGGTGAATACTCGGAGGCATCCGGCGCAGCGAGGAGCATCCCAACCGTCTCCGAATCTTCGAGAAGTTTTAGAGAACTTCTAGGTATGAATTTCGGAGCTCCTTTATGTTTGTTTTAATAGAGTTTCTGAAACTAGTTTGTTAAAACAAACCGATGCATGCAATAAATTCTAGAAAATTGAAAATTGATCCTTATTATCAACGTTCAGGCACCGCCTAGGCGAGCCTAGGCGGCCGGCGGCGTCCGGTCGCCTGGGCGATCGCCTAGGCGGTTGTGCGACCGCCCAGGGCTGGGCGGTAATTTTTTTTTTTTAAATTCAATTAATTTTCATAAAATAGATAAAAAAATCAGGAAAAATCGGGAAAAATAGAAAAAAATACACAAATATTTTCTAAAACTACCATACATGTTTAGGCTTCGAAAAGACACCTAGTTCCTCGACCAAGGCCTCACTAGGCACCCCCTCTACCCACCTAAACACTTAGGTATACAATTTATTGCTCAGTAGTACGATTACAAAGTAACTCAGAGTTCATACAATAGTAGATAAAAGAGAAAGTAGAATTACAAGCTAACTAACTAATTCCATTGGACACATTGATCTAATGTCCAACTGGGAACCATATCATATCCTCCACCACCATCAGAGTCGTCGGAGTCGTTCTCATTCGGATTGTCGACGTAGACATCATCTTCTTCAGTTTCTTCATCGTCGGTTTGGACATATTGCTCGTCGATGTCCATCGGTGGTTGAGAACTCGATGCACCTGGATCTCTAGAACTGATGTGAACGATGGCATCATCCATGCCACGACCTAATAATGGCGCGTCAGATGCAGTAGAACACCGCGGGTCAGATGCAGTGGACATGGATCGAGCAAAGCGTCTCCGTGAAGAAGAATGTCCCAAAGCTGCTTCCTCGACATCGGCCCATGTAAGCTCCTCTCCAGCGAAGACCGGATCTTCAGTTTCTACCAACCACGGATGCTCGTCGAAGAGATCGTACTCCACACTGATGGGGTCATAAAATCCAGGCTTCTCCATCCTTTGCTGAAACCTTTGCCTTAACTTTTGGTTGTAGTTCACATACACCAAGTCATTCATCTTCTTCACAGCCAACCTGTTCCTTCTCGTTGAGTGCAACTGCTCGAAGACACTCCAATTCCGCTCACAACCTGATGCCGAACATGTCAATCCCAACACCCTCACGGCCAACCTCTGTAATGCAGTCTCTCCCATGTCTGCGCCATACGATTGCCACCAATCTATAGGTCTTCTTTCCGACCTTTGTCTGACGACCATATCCCTCGAGAATATTCCGAGGGAGTTCTTGTAACGATCAAGTAAACCGCAAATCTTGTCTTGTTCTGCAGGAGTGGGGACGAGCCGCTCTACGACATCCATGAATCCAGGCATATGCTCATTGAAAGCTATATTTCGATCCTGAGGTGAGACGGAGAAGAAGGTACCAGGGTTGAGTAAGAAACCAGCAGAATGTAGCGGTGATGACATCATCTTCCCTGGACCCCACCTGGTGTCGATGAGGTCGATGACTTGCTTGTACAACCTCGGGTTTCCGTCAAAGTTCCTCATGATTTGTTCTTTGGCTTTCTCCATTGCGTCACACAGATATCCCATCGCTGGTTTCTCATCGCCGTCAACAAGTCTAAGAACCTGAACCATAGGTTGTGAGGCCTTCAGTGCCTTTACGACGTTGGTCCAGAAACCACTTTGTAGAATGGTCTCGGCAACTTCAGTAGAGATCTCCTTCTTTTTCTTGTTCTTTATCCAACTTGCATTAGGATCGTTGTACCCCGGGGAAACAACAAAGGCTCGGAGTTTGTCTTTCTTCAGAAATAACCTTTGCAAACTCAGAAATGCGGTGGCAAATCTCGTGACAGCAGGGCGTAGCAGGTTCCCTTCAATGGCAATTCGCATCCTCTTCAACAACATGGCAGAGCTGTTGAAATGTTTGATGATCTTCCGAGCTAAAGCAATAGTCTTCAAAAACAACTTGCCAATATCCTCCAAGATGAGATCGATGCAATGCGCTGCACAGGGAGTCCAAAACAATCTCCTTCTTTTTTGTTGCAACATCCTACCGGCAAGTACGTACGCGGCGGCGTTGTCGGTGACCACCTGAACAACGTGTTCTTCGCCAATCTCGCCAACTACCTTGTCCATCAGCTTGTACAGGTAGTCTGCGGTGTGAGAGTGACCGGAAGCATCTACAGACCTCATGAACATGGTACCTGTCGGACAATTTACTAGAAAATTGATTATACTCCTACCGGACCTATCAGTCCACCCATCTGTCATCAACGTGCACCCGTATGTTGCCCAATCTTGTCTGTACGATTCTAGTATACCTCTAGTGTAGTCAATTTCTTGTTTAAGGCACGAGTCACTAACTTCATGATACGTCATGGGTTTAAGTCCGGGTCCGTAAGTACTAGTAGCGGATATTGCTTCCTTCCACTCAGGCGTCCTTACAGTGTTGAATGATATACCACATCTATAGAAAAACCTAGCCCATTTTTGATTAATTGTTTTCCTATCTTCTTTTCTAAAGGTTCTTTCGATGGTTGTTTGTTGGGGGCCGGAAACCACGTCCTTCCCACGTCCGCAAAATGGTGCCCACAAACGTTGTTTTTGTCTCTTTCGACCAGGAACGGGGCGAGAACGGGAGGTTGGGGTCGGAGCAGAACCGGAACCCGACCCGGTTTCTAGATCAAATTCTATGTTTTCTCGGTCTACATAATCATCAAGACATACATTTTCGTTTTGTAATGTCCTACTGTTTCTAATCATGTATGCAGTTATGTCTTGTTTAATAGAGTCAGGAACTTTATCACAAGGTCTAGCATTGCTACCGGGTGTGTGTGCAAGATGTTGTTTGTGACGGGCTATACCACCTCTAGTTTCCTTACCACATAACTCACAGACAATACAATTTTTATCATTAGCGCTAATGTAATGGGCAGTATTCCAACCGGGGTCATTTGTACGGGTAGGTCTTAGGTCATCGTAACTCTCGTGATGCATAGGTAGACTAGTGCCGGGTACGTAAGCCATATCTTAAAACTAGACTAATATAAAATTTAGACTAATATGAAAATAAAATACTAATTAATTTAATTCTAAAGAGAAGTTAGAAAGAGTGCACTTGATTTTGACGGTTGAAGAATGAAGAAACGGATCGGAGATTTCACTTTCCAACTTCAAAACTAAGCACCAGACCGGAGACTTAATCGCAAAACTTGATGATTAGGAAGGTTGATGATGAGAATAGGATTATGAAGAAGAAGAGAATGAGAGATGTGTGAAAAATGAAGAGGTTTGGAGGGGTTTATATAGGATTTGGGGCTAGTGGCAAAGTTGTAATTTTTGAAAAAAAAAATAATAAAAAAATTAAAAGGAGAGAGCCGTTGGAGAGCCTCCAACGGCTCTCGCCTAGGCGATCGCCTAGGCGAAATGATCGCCTAGGCGATCGCCTATTTCGCCCAGCTCTGCTGGGCGAAAGGCGGTGGTCGCCCAGGCGACCACCGCCACCGGCGACCGCCTAACGCCTAGGCGGTCGCCTACGTAAACGTTGCTTATTATACATAAAAATCCGAAAAATATATATGTATAATTAAACATGAAATCCTACAAAATATACATGTAATCACTCGGACCTCAAACAGGGAAAGCAGGATCTGGTCTTGAAGGCGCTCCTCCGCGGTCACCACCTCCTAATGCTGCCTATGACCTGACATAAAACATGAATATGCCTGAGTTTCCCGAGAGGAAACCCCGTATGCCAAACCTCTAAAACAATAAATGGCTAGACATCTAAGGCATGTATGATAATGAAGTGCAATAGACACTCAACGTCTCACTGGGTCCCCGGGAACTCTCTCCCTACCACAGTAGACACCAAACAGTGACGGGTCTCGCGGGTCCTCTAGCCCAACCCTCACACACGTGCCCCAGGCACCTCAGCCGGAAATATCCTCGGCCACACGCACACGTGCCCCAGGCCGGCACCGCTGGATTACTCTCAGGTCGGTATCCTCTGTACCGCTGCCATCTTGAGCTGTCCAGAAGACCACTCTCAGGCCGGCACCGTCACCCCTCAAGGGCCGGAGATCCGTTGCCATCTCGAGCTGGCCCACACGCGAACCACCCTCAGGCCGGCACCGTCACCCCTCAAGGGCCGGAGATCCGTTGCCATCTCGAGCTGGCCCACACGCGAACCACCCTCAGGCCGGCACCGGTCACCCCACTAGGGCCGGAGATCCGTTGCCTTCTTGTGCTGGCCCGACAACACGAATGAACCACTCTCAGGCCGGCACCGGTGACCCCTCTTGGGCCGGAGATCCATTGTCATCTTGAGCTGACTCCACAACACAAGAACACACGAAAACCGTATCAAACGGTCGAACGAAAACACCCAACCGGTCGACCGAATCCTCTCAGCAGGACTGACCCAACCAACAAAATTGTCAATCGGTCGAACGGCAAAGGGGTCCCGTTCGACCGAAATCGACCAGTAAAAACTCGTGCCACAGTAAAAATGTACCAACGGTCGAACGACACCAACTCACCGGTCGACCGCATACGGAACATCTCGCGGTCGAACCAACTTAAAGTTATTTTTAATCCCCGGTCGAACGAGTCAACAAGGCGGTCGACCGTTTGGATGGTCAACGCCCCCAACCGACTTACAACAGTGCTTTCGGTCGACCGGCAAAGGGGCCCCGTACGACCGAAAACACCCAGAGCCTTCTCCCCTTGATAAAACGTACCACCGGTCGACCATTCAAAGAGTATCGTTCGAACGGTGCAAGGGTTTCCGCCCAAATCACTCTACAACCGGTCGACCGAACCATGCCACTGGTCGACCGATTATAGTGCAGAACGCAGCTGCACGGGTCCGACGAGCCCTCCGGCCTACCGTGGACCACCCCAACACCCACCAAAGCATAAGTGAGCATCAAAGTAAAGCTTGACATACATTGAAGACTTGAAGAAGCCTTCGAAGACCCAACAACGAGCTTCTCCTCACCAAACACCTTTTCCGACGAACTCCGACCGAGCAACGATCTACCCTCACCGGCGAACGTCCGATCCTTGCCTCGCCTTCAGAAACCCACGGCTCGAGCTCCTCCACACACCGGAGATCTAATCAGAGGGACGGAGAGAGTTTGAGCGAGTGAGGGAGAGAAAACGCGAGAGAGAGGGAGAGAGAGAATCACTCACCACATATAAACCCTCCTCTCATCTCCACCATCCATCCCATCTCATCCAAAACAATCTCAGCCCTCCATCATAATCCACTCCATTAAGCACCTAATCAAGGCCAAAACATGATTAGTCCTAAGTAAGGATTTAGGATATTACACATATATATACATCGAGTCTGTAATTTGACAAAATAATAATAATATACACATAAAATTTTCATACTCAACGTTTTCTACATGAATTATTCCATCGTGGAAGCGGTTTTGTATTTCCTCAATCTTACATTATTATAAATACATCATTCTAATCAAAACGAGAACACCAAATCAGTTCGTAAAAGTGTTTTTAGTAGACACAAGCTTTTGCAATTTTTCCCAGCAAGATGAAAACCAACGTCGTATGTGTTAGCTTTTGTGGCTAATGATAATTTCTTTGACAAACAATTATGTTTTCGTTCGGGAGGATCATGCCTTCGTACAAGAATGCTTCTGATGTGGATTACCATCTTCCGCATCAAAAGAAACCTGTAATTAAGACCGTGGTATTGATAACGTCTGTTTATTAATCACAGGGATGCAGGGGTCTAAGTGTTTATTAAGATCGTGTGATGCAAGGGTCTCAGTGTAATTCTACCAAAATTTTCTTAGTAATCACAAAATCTCATAAGTTCAAGAGAAATATAATCAATTTTCCAATTAATATAATTTACTACAAAATATAGAAATTCAGGGGAAAATGACAATTTTCCCAAAATCAAGTTATTCCTGTAATTCCGCAAAGTGCAGAGTTTTTCCAGCAATATTCCAATAATTCACTGTTTAACCAAATACAATTAAATGTAGGTGTTTTCAGCGATTATTCCAATAATCCATTCTTTAACCAATTATAATTAATTTATAGTGGTCGTTAGAGCTGAAGCTTGTGGCCGGCTACCAAAACCGGATGCGGAGTTAGTAACTCACCAACGTTGTAACGAGTGGCCGTTAGAGAGCATTGTTCACGGGCTCGGGCACGTGGTTGGAGTAGGGTGTTGCATTGTGGATCAGATGCACGGTCTTGTCGATGGTGCAGCATGACTGAGACACGTAGTCGCATTGAGACGTGTAACAGTTCTGTCGTGAGAGTAGTTTGAGTGTTGCCGTGTGAATCAGATGCATGGTGGGGTCGAGATGCATGCTCGGCTTTGCTGGGACACATGATCACCTTGGGACACGTGATCAGTGTGAGTCGTTTGAACGACATGACCTAGTTCAGTGTCAGGTTAAGGTGGTGTAAGGAGTCTTGTTTTGATACTCAGGCTAGGCTTGTGTGTGTGAAGGTGGGACACAGTAGGCGACTTAGATTTGGGACGCGATGAATGGATCTGTAATCTCATTTGATGTAATTCATTCATCTTTTAGTATTGATGTAGTAAGATTTCAGAGGTTTGTATTTCACTTATGCTTGTACCATAATATTGACTTTATGTGATGGAGTGCATCACTTGTGTCCGTCCCTTGCCACATGATATTAAGAATACACACAAAGTAGTATTGTGTCATCTTTGTATTAGTATTCATTTCTTGATCTCTTTAAGCTAGTTATAAATATGTGACTTAACTCAAATCACATTGTGCACATTATAACTTGGCTTTATCAAGGGGCCCACTAATATCATCACTCAATTAAGAGGGGCAATGATAATCTTTTGACTAACTATCTTCTCCAACGAAAGTTATGCTTAACCAACTAATGCCTTTACATTACACTCATCGATAGCTCAAGACACTAGTCTAATTAAGAACTCCTTAAGCGATCGGATATAAGTCTCATATCAAAGGACCGAAGACACAGTAAAATATTAATGACACAGAAACACATTTCTATAATATTTTACTTATTAGGTCTATTCAGTATACAAAAGTAATATTTTCCTCTTTTGCATACCCGTGTCGTCACTCACTTGTAGAACTACAATGATCTATGACCAACACGACAATCTTAACTCGGTAATTAATGTCTCATGTTAACTACCATGATTGCGAATATCTTTTGTTTTATGTAAACCAATATCTTTTAGAGCTCTACGGTTAAGGACCAAGAGTCTCTTCCTTAACACTTCTAAAAGACGAATAACATAAACAAGGAACAAAATGATTTCTCATTCAATTCATAATAATTGACATTTAAAAGTAAAACTTTTACAACACATTCCCTTCAAGGGATGTGTTGGTCGGTCGGAGACCTCTCCGGCGACAAGAATGGCGTAAATCCTTGGTTGGTGCAAGGTTGCAGAAGACCAACGGTCGACCGGGTCCCTTGGGCGGTCGACTGATGTAGTGTATTTTGCCCGACTTTAACCAACACCGGTGGGACGATGCCTTGTGGCGATCGAGCGGTAGTGCATTGCGTTGGTGGGTCGGGGTTGCCTGTTGTGTTTCGGTCGACCGGTTTCTTGTGTTCGTTCGACCGGAACTTAAGTGTACTGGATTTTGATGCATGCTTGTTCGACCGTTTCCTTATATGTGTTCGACCGTTTATGACTTAGAACTGCTAGGATGCCCTGGTAGTTTTCGGTCGACCGAGACCCCTGATTCAGTCGACCGGTAGTATTGTATTGATGTTGACCAGACTCCGGATTTTGGCCTCGTATCGGTCGACCGGTTTTAGACTCTTGTTCGACCGTTGGGACTTAGGTTTTACGCAGAGAGTTCGACCATTGCAGACTTTCGGTCGACCGTTTGCGCACAAAACTGAATTCCCGATCCTTTTTAGGATGCCAACTCTGTCCACGGAAATTCGTGCCCTCGCCTTGTACGTGAGCCGGGAGGTGACGGTGTGCGCGTTACGTGTGCCTGTCCAGGGACCATCGTGTTGAAGAGTGTGGGTGTTCGGGACGTGTCACCTCCGTGTATGAATCGTGACTTGATGGACTCATTGTAGAGTAGCAGGCCTGAGGGATCGCGGATCCCAATGAATGATGTTGTGCGAGCACGCAACTGTCGTTGGGTGAGGTGACTACCAGCCTGGATGGCTACGGAGGTCGCTGTCCTGCTTTTAAAGCGGTGCGGTTGGTGTTTTGCGGCTTGTGGAGCCTGATGACTTGACAGACTTCGGTCTGGACCCGTCCGATGATGTGTCGGACGTATTGTTGGACCACCGATGCTCTTCCGGTGATGTCGTTGATGCAGTTCCGGCGATGATGATTGATGGGTCGATGTTGTTTCGGCTATGTTTTACTCAGCTGGGCACCTACTGAGATGATGATTAATGGACAGACCGAGCGACGACTCCGTTGGGGTGGTTTCGACCACGAAGTTACAGATCTGTTTCTTATGGCGCGGACTTGGCGGATGCTCCTTGTCGAACCTCATGTTTAGTATAGCCGCGTGTGGGGAGCGTCACGTTTTGTTCCGCTAGACCGTATGTGCCTACGGTAGGTCTCCTTGGGAGACCAGATGATGATTGTCGGACTGATGTCATGTGTTACTCTTAGGGGGAACTGTTTTCCTTACTGTTGATGACATGACATGCTATTAGTATGATAGGTCCATTTGTACTACTGCATGCATAAAAGTGAGCTTGACATACATGGTTTCCTTATGGAAACTCAGGCATATTTGTTGCATGTTTTATTTCAGGACCGCAGTAGGTCCAGTTGGGTGGTGATCAGCGGGCGCGCGCATCTTGGGATCGGATCCCCTCACTCGGACCACTGAGGTCGACATGATTACTTGTATTTCCCTTTGTTGTTTTTGATGTAATCATGTAGTTTTTTGACAAAACTTGATGTAATATGGTGCACCGCTTGAATATTTTATGAGAAGTTACAGTCTCATTTTTTGATTATTGGTCTCTGATGTCTTGAAAATAATTTTTAAATTTCCGCTGTTTCGGGATGTTACACCCTGAGTATAGATTAGGGTCGTCACATATGAAGATTCTTTTGAAGAACAAGGTTAATTGAACGTAACTAGAGTACTTATATAAACTTGAACTTTTGACATTTGAAACACGCTTTTTTATTCTAAAACATCACTATGACCAATCAACGTAAAACACATCCAACCAATATTCAGACTGAACATACATTTGACAATATAACTAAAAATCCCGGTCTACGAACTTTTATCAATCACCCTTGACAATTCTTACTCGCCTCTGGTAAGAAGGCTCCACGTGAAAACCGTGTGATTTCTTTTCTTTCCCTGCATTTTTAAACTTATGCCTCAATTACTATTCAAGATAAACAAAACTAAAAACTCAACAATTAATTAAATAATTCTCACCAAAATAAACAAAACAATTGTCACAATGAGCAAGGCAAAGAGAACCACACTCAATAACAACATTTTTTTGTTTGTTACCTGAATTTAAATAAAATTAAAATCTAATTTCCAAAAAAACAAACAATGATGGGTACATGTTTAAGATAATAAAAACAATTACCATCTCCCCACATCTGCAAAAAAAGTTAAACATAAATATTGGTATTTGATTCGTTGGATAGTGCGCTGACCTTCTACTAGTATGCTTAGAAATAAAGAAACCAATACATGTCAAGTATGAATCACTAGTGCATAATAGACTTTACTCGTCGCCAAATAGACGTCGGCCGTTATAACCACCGACGTCTCGTGGGGAGATGACAGAATGGACGTCGGTCCTTCGCAAGACCGACGTCTATGTGGTACTATAGACGTCGGGTGTAGGAATACCAAGTTTAGCCGACGTATATAGGGTATAGACGTCGAACCATAAACGTCGGGTGTGGAGTACAAGGGAATCCGACGTCTATAAGGTATATACGTCGCCCTATAGACGTCGTATATCATATACGACCGACGTCTATGCTCCATCCATATAGACGTCGAGGTATAGACGTCAGCGTTATATAACATCTGACGTCTATAGTTCTTAAAGAAATCGGACAGAAGCATTTTCTTTCATTCATTTCAGACGAAACCCACCCAAACCCTAGCCGTCCCGCACCGAACTCTCCTCCGCGACCGATCTCCGACCGATCCGCACCGTCTCTGGCACCGCAGCGAGCTCCCAAGCTCTCCTCCACTTCTCCGGCCCTCTTCTCCTTCTTCCTCCGTCTTTCTCCACATGTAAGTTTTAAGTTCGTTTTTTGTTGTTTAAGTTCGTCTTCCTCCGTCCTCCGTCTTTCTCCACATATTCTTTCTAAGTTAGCCTTCATCTCGTGTCGTTTACAGCCGCCACCGCACCATCTCGTGTCAGTGGTGAAATCAAAACACAATATTATTCTTTATGTCATTACTGTGTTGGGTAGATTTTTAAGGGACTGAATGGGGATTCCTATTTGTTTATACATGGTAACCAAGATTCAATCCACCCCAAAAATATCCTAACCGATTTGATATTTTTTATTGTTTGTCTATATATGGAAGGAAATACCTTTATTTAAATAGTCATTTTATAGTACCCACCAAAAATATGTTTTCTATTTATACAAGGAGACTGATTTACTTTTTCAAACCAAATCAGCCAATTTAATTATTTTTGAAGTAAACCTTATAATAATTATATTCATGTGAGTCATTAGGAACTGCTCGTTCCTCGTACGCATGCTATATTATATTATATTATATATATATAGTAAATATCTAGTGAGTCTATTACTCGTCTTATTTGGTTTAAGTCATCTACAATCTTATCATTGTATCTTATTTACCATTAATCTTACCTTTAATTAGCATAATCGTTTTTTTTATAATTTACCTTACAATTTCAGATGTGTAGTGAATATGGTGGGGGCTTAAAATAAAAAAATTAAACCTCATGCTCACTAGATAATTCTTGTATATATATATATATATATATATATATATATATATATATATATATATATATGTGTGTGTGTGTGTGTGTGTGTGTGTGTGTATGTATGTATGTATGTATGTATGGACTCCGGGGAAGCAAGTAGAAGCTTCCACCGCAGCAAGCGCCACTCCATAGTTGTTAATGAGTTGCGCGTGTAGGCGGCTTCCCGCCCACGCAAGCCAGGCTTTCGCTGACCTCTGGGAGTGAATTAGCGAAGTTGCGCAACAAGCAACGGCTTGCTCCTACCGGACGAGCGTAGTGTACGCAGCGAGTGAGCTAGACGTTGTGCAACAAGCAACGGATTGAGTAACGAAGCAAGTGGCCAAAATTTCAATTTATCCCAAAATACGCAATAATTAATTTTTTCCTTAAGTTCTCTCTCTCTCTTCCCTTCACTAGTTTTTTTAAATTTAAATCTACTTTTAACTTGGAAATGTGATTTTTTGCTTATTTTGATTACATGTTCACATTCATTGTAGTTTTCTCTTTTATTCAAGTTCCATGATACTAAGGTTTCGTGAATTTTAAATCGATAACAAAATTTAATGGAAAAATTAGGTTAGTGTATTATTAAGTTGTAAATTAAAATGTAATAAAGTATTACAGGATGTAAATACCATGTGGTTGGATATAAAACAACCCAACCCTATTTTAAGGGTTCAAAGGTCGCGTTAAATTTTTATTTCATTTTATTGGTGGTTGGATATAAAACAACCCAACACTAAAATTTTATGGCGTATAGTTTAAGTCGTCGAATATAGGTTAATATTTGTGAAAACATTATAATATGTCTCTCATATTTATGTCGATGGTTATAATTTTTCAAAATCCTACTAATATGGTATTTAAGTTGAACAACAAAACTTAAGGATTTTAATTTTTTTATGGTTAAAGGGTTCAAAAATCTTCTTTTGCGTGTTAAATTTTGGTTTGTTGTGATCAAATGTGATCTTAACCGTAGATTAGATCTAATAACAATACTAATTCCAATTTGCATTTTTTCTGAACAATTAAAACAAGGCCGCATAATTTTGGTTTAAATTTCTACTATAATCACTCAACCGCACGAAAATAAGATTTGAATTATTCCATCGTGGAAGCGGTTTTGTATTTCCTCAATCTTACATCATTATAAATACATCATT
This sequence comes from Triglochin maritima, assembly GCA_963682175.1. Taxonomy (NCBI): domain Eukaryota; kingdom Viridiplantae; phylum Streptophyta; class Magnoliopsida; order Alismatales; family Juncaginaceae; genus Triglochin; species Triglochin maritima. The sequence continues at coordinate 8,203,024 of OY821775.1, forward strand.
CTAATCAAAACGAGAACACCAAATCAGTTCGTAAAAGTCTTTTTAGTAGACTCAAGCTTTTGCAATTTTTCCCAGCAAGATGAAAACCAACGTCGTATGTGTTAGCTTTTTGTGGCTAATGGTGATTTCTTTGACAAACAATTATGTTTTCGTTCAAGGGAGGATCATGCCTTCATACAAGAATGCTTCTGATGTGGATTACAATCTTCCACATCAAAGGAAACCTGTAATTAAGACCGTGGTATGTTCATATTGTCTGTTTATTAATGTTTTTGTTGCATTTGTTAGTCAGTTAGAGCTTTTCTGATTTTGCCTTTGGGCAGATGGTTAACGGTGAGAAGTATGATTGTTTCGACATCTACGATCAACCGAGTTTGGAACATCCGGACCTCAAAGGCCACAAAATAAAGGTTTGTTAACTTTCATTAAAACGACAATGCTAGCTATGGAGTTTTGATGGTTCTAGTTCTACGATAGGAGGTACAAAATTAAGATAAAAGTTGATAAATTAATGACAAAGTAAGTTTCATAAGGATGCATGTTTAACCACCTACACAACTATTATTATTATTATTACTACTTACCCGAATATAGACATGTTTTCCTTCAGAATTTTTATGTGAATCTCGGAAGATTCTTTTGGTCATGTTTCTGGATAATGTTTCTATTTTGTGCCATGTTTTCTAGATATATAATGTTTCTTTTTTTGGTGATCTTAGGAAATTCGGACATTTATTATTTTATATAGTCGTAAACTATTAACGTTGCTTTTCAGATGAGACCAAGTTTTTATCCAAAGGATTACAAATCCTCCGGAGCAGAGGCTACAATTTCAGGTAATGTTTCGTATTCTTCAACAACTTCTATTCAATGTCCAACCGGAACAATCCCCATAAGAAGAATGGAACAAAAAGACCTTGATAGAATTCAACTTGCACAGACAACGAATAAAATTAATTGTGTAAGTTTTCGTTGATTTCAAGTTTTGATTTCTTACTCTTGACTCATACATGTCTTGCTTGAAAGCTAACTTTGGTGCACACGTAATTCAGTCTGTTTCAGTAGATACTGATTTGGATGACAATGTCCAATACCGTGGAGGTGCAGCTGCATTAAGTGTTTATAATCCGCGTGTCATGGAACATCAAAGTAGTCATGCGCGAATTTCTATCATTTACAAACCTGATTTTCTAGAAGTTGGATGGAAAGTACGTAACATATATCAAAAACTACCATTCAGACACTTATGTTTTCACTAAGATGCATTCAATTTAGTAACATATATATATATGACACTTGACATGTATTTCAGGTTGATCCAACGGCCTATGGGGATTATTGTTGACACAAAAAAAAAAATATACATCTCAAATCAAAATTTTTTTTTTTTAGTAATCGTCGACCAATTGTCATCCCAGCTTAGTAGAAATTGGAACTCTATCGAGATGAGACTAAGCAACAACATCAAAATAAACATTAAGGAATCATTAATCTTTTGATATATGTTTATTAGTCTAAACATGGAAATATAGTCAAAACATTAAGAGATGTGGAATATCACAAAATCCAAAGGTGAAAAAAGAAAATTTTCCATTAAATAAGAAACAAATAAAAACAAATTGAATTTTAACCATATTCGTAAGATTTGGTTTATTTTATTTATTTATTATTATATAAAAAAAAAGAAGAATAGTGCATGCATGATCCCACGTTCAATTTGTTCAAAAAAAAAAAGAATTGTTCAAAAAAAAAAAATGATGATCCCACGATCAACAAAATACAACCAACTTCATCCTTTTTTTTCCACACGTAATACAAAGGTGAAAAGAGAATTAAAAAGAAAATCCACATTAATAACCCCATCTCTTCTTAACCATCCCCACCTCAACCACTACATCCCATGTTTGACCCTCTTCATCTTCCACGAATAAAGATAAGTGAGAATTAGTCTTATTCTTACTTATCTTAATTTCACCAAGTAAAATCACGTTGTTTTTTTTTATTATAAAAATATTTGAGTCATACGTGGTAATTGGGCAATATGAATCTTAACTTCCAATACATGATCCTATCAACTTACCCCACGATTGCATACATTCACCCATGATATCCACCCACTCCTCATCACTACATCGATATAAATATCCTATTAATTCTTGAAAAGAGGGGACCTACGTGAGGAAGAAAAGAAGAGAAGGTTAGAAGAAGACACACATACACACGACTCCACAACTCCATACATACACCCACCAAAAAAAAACCACACATACACACGACTCCAAAACCCAAACACACATACACAATCCATCGCCAACTCCATACAAAGAAGAAGGAAAGAGACGCCGGTTTCATCCAACGCCGACTCCAACTCCGCGGCCGTGCCGACTCCAGCAACAACAACTCCGGCTTCATTAAACGTCCACAGCAAATTCCGGCAAGTGCAGCATTAGCGTCGGCGATCGCTTCGTCGAAATAATAATAACAATAATAATTTTAATAAAAATGTGCACGGGTGGCCACACCCTTGGGGATCCGTACCCATCCGTGTACTTAACGACCGTTCCGGCCTCCTCCTTTTAAGGAATCGAACCCGGACGGTCGCCCGTTAGCCAAACGGCCACCTCCATTGGGGAATCGTACCCGTTTGGCTTGGGAAAAATACGTCATTCCGGCCTCTTCCTTTTGAGGAACCGAACCCGGTTTGATCGACTATAACTTAACAATAAAAAGGACGCCGGAAGGCTGCCAAAATTTAGCCTGAAAATGACCAAATACTTGAACTGAAAGGAAAATATATATAAAAAAAATCAAGAGTTTCAATTAACCAAAACTATATCAAAGTCAAATTGTATCACTACCTAAATCGCATGAGAGGTCAGGTTTTTTTTTACACTTGAATTGGATGTCAAAATGTCGTCCGGATTCTGATTTAATAAAAGATCATTGAGTGGGATATTACCTCAATAGTTGCGTTTGTATTCGCATTTGGTATTTCACCAAACATAAGATCAAACCGTTTGTATTCACATATTAACATATTATTGAGGTAATAATCCAGCGGTCCGTTTTATTCACATATTAACATATTATTGAGGTAATAATTCAGCGGCCCGTTTGTATTCACATATTAATATTAATGACTCGTTATTATTGAGGTAATAACGGTGTGCCTCTTATTAATGAATCGACGCGGATATTACCTCCATGCTTTGGTATTTTGATATATGTGTATTGTCACAACCAAACTTATGTTGGTCCGGATTCTAATTACATTATAGTTCAAGTTTAATAGATCGAGTGGAAGCTTATCCAACTCAGTATCCTAAGTTCAAGTATTAGAATATCCAGATCAATTATGTACACCCTGTTATATATACCGATTGTTTTGATATATACCCTGTACTCTTCCTCTCACTTTCGCTGGATTATTCCACGGTCCCATATATTTGTACATCAACTATATTACGTTGTCTTCGATATCGTCCTCACATTGTGTACATAACCTCATAATAATTGTTATATACGTATCATACTCTTACATACGGATTTCCCAAATTTTCATTCATAAAATCTCAAAGGAACTCAATTCTCCTCCATATACGTAAACCTCCATGGAGCCATGGATCCTGCCACACAAGTGGGGTCCTTTTGCACATTGGGTCCAAACTAGACAATTATAATACAAGTCCCCATGTAAGACTTAATCTAAAGAAAAAAAGGACAACACCATAATAATACAATAGTGAATTTACAAATCAGTCCCCTTAAAAGGACGGATCGCAAACCCACCCCTAAATGTGGATAAATTGCAACAGTATATAATTTGCACCAACGGATCGCAAACCCACCCCTAAATGTGGATAAATTGCAACAGTATATAATTTGCACCAACGGATTCGCAAAATCAATCCTAAAATACAGGTAGTCCACCTAAATAGACAAAATCACAAATCCACCCCTAAATGTGGATAAATTGCAAAGTAAATCTTTAAAGTTACAAAAGATGTCAACCAACCTAAAAATTCGAAAACAAACATAAAACATACATATTGATTGCTCCAATAATAAGAGAGGATGCACGCCGAGCTGGATCTCGGGTTCCCTCTCTCTTATCATTAGAGTGGTCAGAAATTAAAATATAAAACATACATATTGATTGCTCCAATAATAAGAGAGGATGCACGCCGAGCTGGATCTCGGGTTCCCTCTCTCTTATCATTAGAGTGGTCAGAAATTAAAATACGGGCTACCTTAGTCGTAAGTGAGGATGCACGCCAAGCTAGATCTTGGGTTCCCTCTCCCTTACTGGCGATGGAGTCTTCATTTAACGAATCAAATGAAAAAAAAACCTCCGGGTCACGAGGCTAAACTGTCCAATATACTTAACAAATTATATACATAAAATATTCTCTCAGTTATGAGATTAAACTAACTATTTGATGATATTCAAATATAAGAATCATCGACAAAATACCAAACACATACATATAAAATCCCTCCGGGTCATGAGGCTAAACTGTCCAACACACTTAACAAATTATATACATAAAATACTCTCCCAGTTATGAGATTAAACTAACTATTTGATGATATTCAAATATAAGAATCATCGACAATATAACAAATACATACATATAAAATCCCTCCGGGTTATGAGGCTAAACTGACCAAGATATGACGATATTGATACCAAGAGAATAATCGTCCAAATAACATACATATACACAAATCACCTCCTAGGTTATGAGTTTAAACTAACCGTTTGTACGATATTATTCTAATGTAAGAATTATCATTGACAAATCAAACATGAATCCCCTCCGGGTTACGAGGCTAAACTGACCAATATTGTGACAATATATCACAAAAAAACAGGGAGATCATTATCGAATCGATCAAAAGCACGAGTCGATAAATCCCCGTCCCTAATATATCGAAATATAAGAATCCTATTAATAAAAATATATCTGAAATTGTTAATATAACAACAATTTTGGTTTATAGTTCGCAAAAGGGATGCTTATGTATTTTCCATTTGTGCAATGCATAAATATGTCAACTCTTGTATTTCATATTTATTCCTTCAATTTAATGAAATGAAAGAAAATGTTGCACTTATTTACTTTCTGGCTAGTTATTCACACTTATTTAATTTCCTGTACAAATGAATGACATGAGTATGACACAATGAGGCATTCTTCTATAAGAAGTTGTAAGGTGCGGAATTCCATTATGAATTCTTGAGAGGTCTTCGCAACACCAAAAATATATAAACACAAAGAGAACAAAAAACCCACGTTAAACAGAATGGCACGCCCGGTGGGACCTCTCATCCTCGTAGTCATGTTTCGTGTCATTAATCTAACATAAAACCTTCCACGTTGTATAGGAACGAAAATTTGCGATGGAAACTAGCATGAAGGTGATATTTACGGCTCCCGTCTCTTTTGGCTCCTTCGAGCCAGCCTTGTTCAAGTATTCTTTTGAACACGGCCTCGTGACGGGTTATGAGATTGAAGTACCCATCAAGCCTTCAACTCCTAGTCCGATGGGCAACATCGTGGTCGCTTCAGAAAAGGAACGATTGGAAAGGACGCAACCGGAGTTTGCAATTGCTGAAATTCCTGAAGCACATGCCAAAATTTCGAAGAAGAAAAGGAACAAGACACGCAAGCCAAAGGTGAAAGAAGCCAAATCATCGTCCAATCAGTCACCAAAGAGTCCTTGCATGCCTGGTTCACCAAGCAAACTAGTTAAGTGTCATGTACGACCCCAAAAGTCATTATTGGGAAATTTCAAGGCTCATAAAAGGGTTGGAGGGAACCCGAAGGCACTTAACGACAAACAAATGTCGCTCATCCTGAATAAAATTAATGATTATGAGATGGTGATTCTCTCTAGTAGAGACGTCTACCGTCTTACTGGAGTACACATGACCGAAAACATTTCGATGAATGATTGCTTCACAATTCCAGCTCGCGTGTTGGTATGTGCAATTAAACTGAGAATGAAAGCGCAAAAATTGGGTGTCAACTTAATATCTTCGCCTGTTTTTAGCAGTTCTCTCATCCCAATGGAATGTAGAGTTATCTCGTCCTCCCCACTTAACGGAAATCCTTTTAGGCCATATCCTAAGAGGATGAAAGTTTCCCGAAGTGGGAAATCAGTTTTGATCGATGGGAGTCGTTTCAGTCTGACAAGCGACGAGCTAGAAATAATGGAACCTGACTATTCTGTGAATATATCGACGAATAATCGATACGATATTCTGAGGAGAACAGACGAGGAAAAGCCTATGTTAAGAAGAAAGAAATATGCCCGGACTTCTGTTTGGGACAGGATCGGTAGCGGCACATCGCGTACGTCCGTATTCGAACGCATTTCTCGTCATCCGAAGACAAGGTCTGAAACCCGGAGTATTAAAATGAAGTGGGACGGAAATCTCGAAATTGAAACAAATCCTGAGGTACGACGGAAAGAAAAGTCAAGTAAATTGGAAATCAAACGGATTAATCTATCCAAAAGGCAGGTTCTAACAGTGTTAGTCAAATCCGATGATCAATTGGAGGGTACAGGGTCTACAGCTGATAGTGATACCCTTACTCACAGTTGTTATATGGTACAAATAACTGAAAATCCCTACAAAAAAACAAGGAGAGAAACAAATGATGACCTGCCGAACACTATAGAAGAACTCCAAGACATAGTCTCCCAACCAGGTGTGGACACAAGGAGGAAAGAACGGGCTAGGCAGAAGTTGAGAAATCTAGAGAAGCAACCAATACCCGAAGAAGATTTTAGGAATTCAAGACAGGACGACACCCCAACTTTTGTGGATGAGCAAATATCGAAGGGGTATGCTAGCGGTGAAGAAGAAGTACCAGTTCAGACTGTGTATACAACCGGAGAATCTTCAAGAGAAGAACATTTCAAAAAACAAATAGAAGACCTTCAACAAATGGTCTTGCAACTGTCTGCAACCATCGAGTCAATGAACTTGGAAAAAGAACGAGAAGTGGCCGGACAAAGGGACATGGTTGAACAAGCCGTGAACGCTCGATTCTCGGAGATGAGCAACACTGATCAGAGGCCGTTAAATCTCCTAAACCCTTACACAGTTCCATATCCAATAAAGCATTTGGAGACCAGATTACCTGTCGGGCATGTGCAACCAAAATTCACAAAATATAATGGGACGGGAGAACCGCGAGAACATCTAGCTCATTTTACAGCTCAGTGTGGAGACCTCGCAAACGACGAGTCATACTTGCTAAAGTTGTTCGTTCTTTCATTGAGTGGACCAGCTTTTGAATGGTATGGGACGTTAAAACCAAACTCTGTCCCCAATTGGAGTACCATGCAAACACTGTTTATTCAGCAGTTTTTCACTACCGTTAGGAAAGTCTCAATCGCAGAATTGAGCATGCTTAAACAAAGAATCGGAGAATCATCCACCGATTTTATATTGCGATGGAGGAATACTTCGATGTATTGCTCACAGGAAATTGAACAGGCTGAAGCCGTTCGTCTTTGTCAAAGCAACTTTAGGCCTGAACTTGGGTGGAAATTGGTCGGAGAAGATATACGAACTTTCGAGCGTTTGAACACTAAAGCTCGAGATGTCGAATTATTCTTACAGCAATATCCGAACATTTTTCCTACCACTCCTTCATCTTCGGGGACTTCCAAAGTCAAAAAGGATGAAAAGAGAAAGGAGGTTAAGGAGAGTCACAACACATTCGCCCAAGGAAGGAGAATGGAAGGGAAGCAGGAAACACCTCAACAAGCTCCAAGACCCAGAACCACCATAGAAGAGAGAAGAAACAAACCTTACTCTTTCCGAAGAGATAAAGTAAAGAAGCTCTTTCAACGCGCAATAGAAGTGGGAAAGCTTCGCCTCCCGGAACCAAAACGGCCAAGAGATGTCGACAAATCAAGTGAACCAAATTATTGCTTGTACCATAGGATGTTGGGTCACATAGTTGAAGATTGCTGGGTCTTTAAAGATATAATGCAGAATATGATAGAAAAGGGCGAAATTGAGCTCAATAACTCAATTAGGGTTGATCCACCGCAACCTCATCATCATCCTGGTGAAAAGGAAACTGTTCATGTTGTTGAATCTACTCACATTACTTTTCCACCATGCCATATTGAAGATTTAATATGCCAAATGATGAAATTCATGCCTTGGGTGACTGTTCAACAAGAAGAAGTAACTCCCACTAATCAAACGCCAGTGAAGGAAATCGTTCGGGATCCGAGGAAGGGTAAGGCTCCTATTGTCAAGGAACCAACCAACATCAAAGAAACAATTCATGTAATCCAGAAACTAAAAGATAGTATGGAAGATATTGTTAACGAGATGAAGGGGTGTGTTTGTACTAGTCTTGCTTCTACCTCATGTGGGGCAACATCAAAAGGTGACAACGACGAAGGTTGGCAAGTTGTGACACGTCGAAAGAAATCTTCTCAGCCTCAAGCACCGCCACTGCTGCCACAAAAGCAATATTCAAGACAACATCTTCGTCGAGCCCTTAAATACCTACAGAAAAGAAGTAAAGCAAAGAAGCCAGTGGAACCAAAGAAAACACCAAATGAGCTAAGCCCGTTGGAAAGATTGCAAAAACTAATTAACAAGTTGAAGGAGTATGAGCAGGGTACCCCGAAAAATATAACTTTGGAAGATTATATGCCATGGGAACTATTGCTGGAAAAGAGAAGGGACGAGCCCTCGGGTGAAGAACCCGAAGATAAGACGGAACCAATGGTACACGAGTGTCGAATGGTGGGTTCATCTCCAGTCAACAGTATTGGTTCACCTACGGGAATCAAGGAAATGTTTTCGTGGAGCGACGAACCTAGTGATGAAGATGAAGAAATAAACTTCATCCAACTAAGGAAGGGTAAAATCCTGTCATCTACTCCAAAACAACCCAAAAGTAAAGAAGTTAATTTGTCCAAGCAGTTGGTTGGTGAAACCGATGGAAACAAAAATAATGATCAGGAAGCAGTTGAAGGAACGAAGCAATCTTCAAACAATGAATCTAATGACACCAAATCGAAAGTCAATTACGATGTCATTGCTCATTTGAAGAAAATCCCCGCTCTCCTTAGTATACATGATGCCTTGCAACTGGCACCCGAATTGAAGGATGCTCTCATTCAAGCTTTGCAAAGATCAACAATATACGAAGCTCATCTGACCGAGACCCAATCCGTATTCAAGCAAGGAATGACGCCAATCACCTTCAGCAAGGAAGATATGCTTTTGAAACATATAGATCATAATCGTCCTCTTTATTGCAAAGGAACCATGGAAGGTCATTCTGTGGGGCGCATACTCATTGATCCTGGTTCTTCAGTAAACCTCATACCGATGACCACACTAGCAAAGCTTTCCATCGCAAGGACAAATTTAAGCCCATCCGATATAGTCATACACGGGTTTGATCAACATTCACAAACTCCCATTGGCATGGTAGTGTTGAAACTCGTCTTTGGAGAATTTGAGACCGATGCAACGTTCTATGTACTGAATGTGGGAACATCATATAAAGCATTGTTGGGACGTCCTTGGCTTCACGAAAATTTTGTTGTTCCCTCCACTGTCCACCAATGCTTCAAATACATACACAATGGGAAGGAGCATAGATTCTTTGGAGAGCGTCAACCATTTGAAGCGCATGAGGTACATTTCCATGATGCTCGCTACTTTCTCGATGAACCTAAAGAAGGCAAAGCCCCCCCTCTCATACAAAAGGTCAATATGAGAAGTGATATACTCCCGGAAATAATAGAACTCGGTGATGACGATGAAGAACCCGCATTCAAAGTTGTTACACCTTCCAAGCGAGTAGAAGGAATGAGGCAGTCTCTAAACACCAAGAAGCAGGTTAAGATTCCAGGTCCAACTATCAAATCAGATAGTAAGAAGGTGAAGGCAACATATACAATAGACTCTAATACGGTGATGACATTGCCACCATGCACTACAAAGACACTCGAAAAGCGAGAAGTGGACGTAGTAAAGTCTTTGAAGACTTTCATTGTTCCGTCAAAGAAAAATAGTGGGAAGATAACTTTCTATAAAGGCGAACCACAACGTGTCGAGTCAAATACTCCCTTTGGCAAAACAAATGAAATTGATGATGATGCTGATTTGGATGATTTCACCATCAATCCGAAGGTCTTGACAGCTTTCAGAAATAGAAGAGAGAATCGTCCCTATAAGAAGAAGGAACAACAAAAATATGAACAAATATGGCGTCCGAAAGATGACAAGGGACGTGATAGTACGCGGCAAGGGAAAGATCGCAGGGGTCTTGGTTGCTCAAACCACTTAAAGAAGCAAACAACATTACATATAACGGTAAGCTCTGCAGATATTGAGTCAAAGGATGTCGCGCAAGTCGAAGGATCTTTCGGTACTCAACAATCACAGGTCGATGAAAATCAGACTAATAGTGGATCAGAGGGTGAAGAGATATTGCTTCAAGGTCAGTCTGATGTCGAGGGTATTCTCCCAGCTCCACGAGAAATGGAAGAAGGGGGACAAGCGACGGTTGATGAACTTTTAGAAATAAACTTGGGATCTAATGATGACCCGGAACCAACATTTATCAGTGCTTCTCTTAGTCTTAAAGAAAGGGAAGAATACATAACTCTTCTCAAAGAAAATCATGATTGTTTCGCTTGGAATTATAAACAAATGCCAGGTGTAGACCGAAATGTCGCTGAGCACCGTTTATCCATCGATCCCAAACATCCAGGAGTAAAACAGGGGCCTCGCAGGATGCACCCGGATATTCGTGATTTAGTGATTGCAGAGATTGATAAGCTCATCAATGTTGGGTTCATCGAGCCCGTGATGTATACCAAGTGGTTATCAAATATTGTTCCAGTACGAAAGAAAAATGGTCAGATTCGGGTTTGTGTAGATTTTCGTGATCTCAATAAAGCTTGTCCGAAAGATGATTTTCCCTTACCCATCACTGAACAGATGGTGGATGCTACAACTGGGTACGAAATCCTTAGTTTCATGGATGGATATTCTGGATATAATCAAATTATGATGGCCGAGGATGACAAAGTACATACAGCGTTCCGTACACCGAAGGGGGTTTTCTGTTATAAAGTCATGCCTTTTGGGTTGAGAAATGCTGGTGCGACATATCAACGAGCCATGACACAAATATTCAGCGATTTGCTGCATAAACAAGTTGAATGTTATGTAGATGATCTGGTAGTCAAATCTAAAAAGAAGATCGAACATCTATCCGATCTTAAACTGATATTTAAAAGAGTTCGGAAGTATAACCTCAAAATGAACCCATTGAAATGTGCCTTTGGAGTCACAAGTGGCAGATTCTTAGGTTTTGTGGTTAAACACCGGGGCATCGAAGTTGATCCAACAAAAATCAAGGCAATTCAAGAACTCCCTCCTCCAAAGAATTTGAAACAACTCAGATCACTTCAAGGACGTTTAGCGTATATAAGGCGCTTTATAGTAAATTTGTCTGGAAAATGCCAGCCTTTTTCCCGCCTCATGAAGAAGGGCGTAGCATTTGAATGGGATGAAGAATGTCAAAAAGCTTTTGAAGATATAAAAAAGTATCTCCTTAATCCTCCGGTGTTGAGGGCACCGCAGGTAGGCAGGCCACTCATATTATATATCGCCGCCCAAGATTGCTCATTAGGAGCATTGCTTGCTCAAAAAACTGATGATGATAAAGAGCAAGCTTTATACTATTTGAGTAGGAGGCTAGTTGGGGCGGAATTTAAATATTCTGCAATCGAAAAAATATGCTTAGCATTGGTCTTTGCAGCTAAAAAAATGCGTCATTATATGTTAGCTCATAAAGTCCATCTCATATCAAACGTGGACCCCATAAAATATATCATGACACGACCCACCTTGGCTGGACGTGTTGGCAAATGGACCCTTCTGTTGATGGAGTTTGACATTGAATATGTTCCGAGGAAGGCAGTGAAAGGACAAGCTTTAGCGGACTTTCTTGCAGCTCACCCTTTGTCTAGCGATTCCCCATTGGCAACAGATCTCCCGGATGAAGAAATAATGACTGTCAGAGCTAACAAAGAAGCTTGCTGGGAACTCTACTTTGATGGGGCTTGCCGGACTGAGATCACCGTTGATGGTCCGACGATTCGAGCTGGGGCAGGGATCGTGTTCTTCACTCCACAACGCGGTATAATTCATTTTTCGTGCGCACTTGTCGATGAGAGGTCCAACAACGAAGCCGAATACGAAGCTCTAATAGTTGGACTAGAAATGGCCCTCGATATGAACATCAAAACTCTTGAAGTATATGGTGATTCTCTACTTGTTGTTCGACAAGTTAACGGCGTATATGAAGTTCGAAAAGAAGAGCTGATACAATATCACGATGTAGCACTTCGTCTGATTCGAAGGTTCGATAGTTTGAAGATATCACACGTTCCAAGAAGCAATAACTCTCATGCGGATGCCCTTGCAAAGTTAGCGACTAGTCTGACCCTTCCACCCCAAGGAGAAATGGAAGTTGTTATAAAAGATCGTCGTCTTCTTCCAAGTATAGCGACGCTACGTGAAGACGAAGCAATAGAAGAAGTCAGCATTGTAAATGATGAACGAGATGATGATTGGAGACAAGTGTTTGTGGACTTCTTTAAGCATGGTCAACAACCTGTTAATAGAGCCGATCGAATGGAACTCAAAAGGCGGATTCCATCATTCGTGTTTGAAAATGATACACTTTATAGATTAGCGCCCGGTAACCACAACTCTGTGTATCTTCGATGTCTTTCAAAGGACGAAGCACAAAAGATTCTTCAGGAAATTCATTCAGGGGAATGTGGCGGCCATCAAGCAGGACCAAAAATGCGACATCGAATTAAGCTTATGGGCTATTATTGGCCCACTATGACTCAAGATTGCTTAGAGTATGCAAAGAAATGTGTCAAATGCCAAGAACATGGTAATCTACCTCACAGGCCGCCCTCGAAACTTCATCCAACAATTGCATCTTGGCCATTTGCAGAGTGGGGAACAGATGTCGTTGGACCCTTCACTCCTACATCTCGGGGTTACAAATTCATACTAGCTGCAACAGATTACTTCTCTAGATGGGCAGAATTGGTTCCTCTTCGCGAAGTCACAGCTGAGGCGGTCGTCAAGTTCTTCACCAACAATATTGTTCATCGATTTGGAGTCCCAAATAGAGTCCAATCCGATAATGGGACCAATTTCAAAAGTCAAAAAGTATATCGCTTTGCTAATAAATATAGTATTAATTGGAATTATTCCACTATATATAACCCATCTGCAAATGGGTTGGCAGAAGCCTTCAATAAAACTCTTTGTTCTATAATAGCTAAAACTGTAGAGTCAAATAAGCGAGATTGGCACGACCGTATGTATGAAGCACTCTGGGCCTACCGAACCACCTACAAAACTCCAACTGGTTGTACACCGTATTCCTTGGTATATGGAGCAGAAGCTGTACTACCATTAGAAATCGAAATACCATCCCTCCGTGTAGCGTTGATGACCGACTTGACTAACGACCTCAACATCAAAGTAAGGCTCGAAGAATTGTTAGACGCCGATGAAAGGAGACTTAAAGCACAACAAAGCCTTGAGCTATATCGAGCCCGAATGCAAAGAGCTTTTGATAAGAAAGTTCACCTCCGAGCATTCAAGAAGGGTCAACTTGTTTGGGTGATGTCCAAAGATTGCATGGCTCAGGGTTATGGAAAGAAATTAGACCCAAAATGGAAAGGTCCATATATTGTTGAGCTAGCATATGACAATGGGGCATATCTCTTAACCGATCATGAAGGGAAAAGGCCATACCCCCCACTAAATGGAAAATTCCTCAAGCCATATTATTCATAAAATAAAAAATAAAAAAAAGGGTTAAAAAAAAAATGAGACCCTACGGACTTAGTGAAAACCCTAAAGGGCGCTAAGGGTAAAAAAAAAATCAAAAAAAAAAACTCGGCTGTCGACGACAGGCAAAATTGGGTACCCCTCTACAAGAAAACCCGAAAGGGCTTGTAAAAAAAAAAAAAACAAGTGGGGGTCAATTGTGGCGAAAACCCGAAAGGGCGGTGCAATTGATAAAAAAAAATCCTCCTGAATAAGAGGTGAAACTTTTCGATAATCCTCCTGAATAAGAGGTGAAACTTTTCAATATACCTCCTGAATAATGAGGATAAACTTATTCAAATATATTCAATCTCGTGAGTAACGAGGATAATCTTACTCATATCTTTCAATCTCCTGAATAATGAGGATAAACTTATTCAAATATATTCAACCTCGTGAGTAACGAGGATAAACATACTCAAATATTTCAACCTCCTGAATAATGAGGATAAACTTATTCAAATATATTCAACCTCGTGAGTAATGAGGATAAACATACTCATATATTTAATCCTCCCGAATAAGAGGTAAAACTTTTCGATAGAAATGTTCTACAAATCTATGAAGTACATCTGAGATTTGTAAGGATAATAATAATATAAAACTTTCGCCGACGATGGAATGTCCCTCGGGTCACTCTCCCACATATGAGAGTTCTTGAGGCGAAAGGGGTTATCAAAGTTCTACAAATCTATGAAGCATATCTGAGATTTGTAAGAACTTTCCAACCTTGTTGGGTGACATCCATATGAAGAGCGAGCATCCGGTACGATTTCAAAGATGAGATCCTTACTGTGGCTCCACAGCTGATGGTTGTCATGATGTAAAAAATCCTGTCCTCCTGAATAACGAGACTAAACTTATTCATATATACATACATAGCCCAATCTCTTTTGTAGCCATAATAAGTCTACACACATATCACCATCCTCCTAATAACGAGGCTAAACTTATTCATACATATATGTCCTAATCTCATGAGTAGCAATAATAAGCCTACTCAGATATGTCGTCATCACCCTAAATATCAAGTAAAAGGGTTGGCCACATTTGTTCTACAAATTTACAAACCATAAAAAAAAAAAATTGTGTAAAAAATAATAATATATATGTTAATAAAATATATTAAAAAAAAGAAAAGAAAATGCAAACAAATTTAATAATAAGAGAGGATGCACGCCAAGCTAGATCTTGGGTTCCCTCTCTCTTGTTGTTAGAGGAGTTTTGTAACGAACAAACAAATAAAAAAAAATAAAAATAAATCAAATCAACAAAAAAAAGTCTCCTGGGTAACGAGGCTAAATTTATATGTATGCCCTAATCCTTGAGTAGCAATAATAAGTCTACTCACATATTCAATCCTCCTGGGTAACGAGGCTAAACTTATCCATATATCCAAATCGTCTGAGTAGTAATCATAATGCTACTTTCTGAATATATTCAACCTCGTGAGTAGCGAGGATAAACTTATTCATACAACAAAATCCTGAATAATAAGGATAAACTCATTCAAACGCGTTTCATCTCGCGAAGAACAAGGATAAATTTACTCATACACTTCAACCTCTGAATCAAGTGGAGAAACTTATTCAGCGCATTTCTCATATATAGATAAAAATGCAAACAAATTTAATAATAAGGGAGGATGCACGCCAAGCTCGATCTTGGGTTCCCACTCTCCTATTGTTAGAAGAGCTTGCAAATATATATATACACATATATAATCAAATCAACAAAAAAGAACCTCCTGAATAAGAGGTAAAACTTTTCGATAGAAATGTTCTACAAATCTATGAAGAACATCTGAGATTTGTAAGGACAATAATAATATAAAACTTTCGCTGACGATGGAACGTCCCTCGGGTCACTCTCCCACATATGAGAGTTATTGAGGCGAAAGGGGTTATCAAAGCTCTACATATCTATGAAGCATATCTGAGATTTGTAAGAACTTTCCAACTTTGTTGGGTGACATCCATATGAAGAGCGAGCATCCGGTACGATTTCAAAGATGAGATCCTTACTGTGGCTCCACAGCTGATGGTTGTCATGATGTAAAACAATCCTGTCCTCCTGGGTAACGAGGCAAGACTTATCCATGTGTGTTCTAATGTTCTGAGTAGTAACATAAGTCTACTCACCTCATATATTGTCCTCCCGAGTAATAAGGTCAAACCTATTCATATACATATATATATATCATAATCTCGTGGGTAACAACAATAAGTCTGCTTACATATATCAGCATTGCTCCAAATATTTGGTGAAGGTGTCTGCTACATTTGCTCTACAAATTTACAAATCATAAAAAAATTGTATTAAAAAAAACATAGAAACAAAAAAAAAATACAAAAAAAACAGGATATGCAAACAACTCTAATAGTAAGAGAGGATGCACGCCAAGCTGGATCTTGGGTTCCCTCTCTCTTGTTGTTAGAGGAGTTTTGTAAAAAAATAAATATATAAACCAACAAAAATAAAAATCAAATCAACAAAGTCCTCCCGAATAACGAGGCTAAACTTATTCGCATATACATATATACCTTCATCTCATAAGTAACAATGATAAGTCTACCCACATATATCGCCATCCTTCCGGCTAACTAGGCTAAACTTATCCATATGCCCTAATTGTCCGAGTAGTAACCATAAGTCTACTTGCCAAATATATTCAATCTCGAGAGTAACAATGATCAACTTACTCGCATAACAAAAGCCTCCTGCATAACGAGGATAAACTTATCCAAATATATTCGATCTCGCGAGTCACGAGAATAATGCACTCAAAAAATTTCTAAACTCCTGAATAAGAGGTAAAACTTTTCGATAGAAATGTTCTACATATCTATGAAGTCTATCTGAGGTTTGTAAGGACAATAATAATAATATAAAACTTCCGCTGACGATGGAACGTTCCTCGGGTCACTCTCCTACATATGAGGGTTCTTGAGGCGAAATGGGTTATCAAAGTTCTACAGATTAATGAAGCATATCTGAAATTTGTAGAAACTTCCCAACTATGTTGGGTGACATCCATATGAAGAGCGAGCATCCGGTACGATTTCAAAGATGAGATCCTTACTGTGGCTCCACAGCTGATGGTTGTCACGATGTAAAAAGATCCCGCCCTTCTAAATATAAGGCAAAACTATATGACAGATTTGTTCCGGGAATTTATGAAACATGTCTAAAATTGGTATGGATAAAAAAAATCTCTCTAAAAAGAATATGAAATTAACGTAAATCTCATAAGTCATATAAATACATGTCAACGAATCTAATAATAAGAGAGGATGCACGCCAAGCTTGATCTTGGGTTCCCTCTCTCTTGTCATTAGAGGAGTTTATAAAAACGTTAAAAAATAATCAAATATACAAAATCCTCCTGAGAAATTAACTTTTTCATCAGACACACTCTACAAATCTATAAAACATATATGAGGTTTGTAAGGGGATGACTCAAGTTCTATTACCTACGATGGAATATCCTTCAAGTCGCCTCTCTACTATAAGAGGGTTCTTGAGGTAGAGAGATGTTAAAATAAAATGATTACTAATCTACAAATCTACGAAACATATATGAGATTTGTAGGAACATACAAGTTGATGATCAACAACCATATGAAATGCGGGTATCTAGTAAGATTCTTGATAAAAGAATATTTATTGTCGCCTCTACTGCTATCAATGCTCCAATGCCAAATGTCCCATTGGTGTGAGTATATACTTTTCTACATACTAGCATATCAATATGTAGTAAAATATGACTCACATGAGAAAACCCCATTAATATCATATACCAAAGTTGAAAGCCATATTCAAAACTGCCCATGCTCCAATATCAATGGTCTAGTACGTACACGACATAAAGTATGTACTCCTAATATAATGGAAGTCATTTTCTCAAGAAGTTATGATTCACAATATTCATCATATCTTCTTGAGGGGGCAAACTGTTGACACAAAAAAAAAAATATACATCTCAAATCAAAATTATTTTTTTTTAGTAATCGTCGACCAATTGTCATCCCAGCTTAGTAGAAATTGGAACTCTATCGAGATGAGACTAAGCAACAACATCAAAATAAACATTAAGGAATCATTAATCTTTTGATATATGTTTATTAGTCTAAACATGGAAATATAGTCAAAACATTAAGAGATGTGGAATATCACAAAATCCAAAGGTGAAAAAAGAAAATTTTCCATTAAATAAGAAACAAATAAAAACAAATTGAATTTTAACCATATTCGTAAGATTTGGTTTATTTTATTTATTTATTATTATAAAAAAAAAAAGAATAGTGCATGCATGATCCCACGTTCAATTTGTTCAAAAAAAAAAGAATTGTTCAAAAAAAAAAAATGATGATCCCACGATCAACAAAATACAACCAACTTCATCCTTTTTTTTCCACACGTAATACAAAGGTGAAAAGAGAATTAAAAAGAAAATCCACATTAATAACCCCATCTCTTCTTAACCATCCCCACCTCAACCACTACATCCCATGTTTGACCCTCTTCATCTTCCACGAATAAAGATAAGTGAGAATTAGTCTTATTCTTACTTATCTTAATTTCACCAAGTAAAATCACGTTGTTTTTTTTTATTATAAAAATATTTGAGTCATACGTGGTAATTGGGCAATATGAATCTTAACTTCCAATACATGATCCTATCAACTTACCCCACGATTGCATACATTCACCCATGATATCCACCCACTCCTCATCACTACATCGATATAAATATCCTATTAATTCTTGAAAAGAGGGGACCTACGTGAGGAAGAAAAGAAGAGAAGGTTAGAAGAAGACACACATACACACGACTCCACAACTCCATACATACACCCACCAAAAAAAAACCACACATACACACGACTCCAAAACCCAAACACACATACACAATCCATCGCCAACTCCATACAAAGAAGAAGGAAAGAGACGCCGGTTTCATCCAACGCCGACTCCAACTCCGCGGCCGTGCCGACTCCAGCAACAACAACTCCGGCTTCATTAAACGTCCACAGCAAATTCCGGCAAGTGCAGCATTAGCGTCGGCGATCGCTTCGTCGAAATAATAATAACAATAATAATTTTAATAAAAATGTGCACGGGTGGCCACACCCTTGGGGATCCGTACCCATCCGTGTACTTAACGACCGTTCCGGCCTCCTCCTTTTAAGGAATCGAACCCGGACGGTCGCCCGTTAGCCAAACGGCCACCTCCATTGGGGAATCGTACCCGTTTGGCTTGGGAAAAATACGTCATTCCGGCCTCTTCCTTTTGAGGAACCGAACCCGGTTTGATCGACTATAACTTAACAATAAAAAGGACGCCGGAAGGCTGCCAAAATTTAGCCTGAAAATGACCAAATACTTGAACTGAAAGGAAAATATATATAAAAAAAATCAAGAGTTTCAATTAACCAAAACTATATCAAAGTCAAATTGTATCACTACCTAAATCGCATGAGAGGTCAGGTTTTTTTTTACACTTGAATTGGATGTCAAAATGTCGTCCGGATTCTGATTTAATAAAAGATCATTGAGTGGGATATTACCTCAATAGTTGCGTTTGTATTCGCATTTGGTATTTCACCAAACATAAGATCAAACCGTTTGTATTCACATATTAACATATTATTGAGGTAATAATCCAGCGGTCCGTTTTATTCACATATTAACATATTATTGAGGTAATAATTCAGCGGCCCGTTTGTATTCACATATTAATATTAATGACTCGTTATTATTGAGGTAATAACGGTGTGCCTCTTATTAATGAATCGACGCGGATATTACCTCCATGCTTTGGTATTTTGATATATGTGTATTGTCACAACCAAACTTATGTTGGTCCGGATTCTAATTACATTATAGTTCAAGTTTAATAGATCGAGTGGAAGCTTATCCAACTCAGTATCCTAAGTTCAAGTATTAGAATATCCAGATCAATTATGTACACCCTGTTATATATACCGATTGTTTTGATATATACCCTGTACTCTTCCTCTCACTTTCGCTGGATTATTCCACGGTCCCATATATTTGTACATCAACTATATTACGTTGTCTTCGATATCGTCCTCACATTGTGTACATAACCTCATAATAATTGTTATATACGTATCATACTCTTACATACGGATTTCCCAAATTTTCATTCATAAAATCTCAAAGGAACTCAATTCTCCTCCATATACGTAAACCTCCATGGAGCCATGGATCCTGCCACACAAGTGGGGTCCTTTTGCACATTGGGTCCAAACTAGACAATTATAATACAAGTCCCCATGTAAGACTTAATCTAAAGAAAAAAAGGACAACACCATAATAATACAATAGTGAATTTACAAATCAGTCCCCTTAAAAGGACGGATCGCAAACCCACCCCTAAATGTGGATAAATTGCAACAGTATATAATTTGCACCAACGGATCGCAAACCCACCCCTAAATGTGGATAAATTGCAACAGTATATAATTTGCACCAACGGATTCGCAAAATCAATCCTAAAATACAGGTAGTCCACCTAAATAGACAAAATCACAAATCCACCCCTAAATGTGGATAAATTGCAAAGTAAATCTTTAAAGTTACAAAAGATGTCAACCAACCTAAAAATTCGAAAACAAACATAAAACATACATATTGATTGCTCCAATAATAAGAGAGGATGCACGCCGAGCTGGATCTCGGGTTCCCTCTCTCTTATCATTAGAGTGGTCAGAAATTAAAATATAAAACATACATATTGATTGCTCCAATAATAAGAGAGGATGCACGCCGAGCTGGATCTCGGGTTCCCTCTCTCTTATCATTAGAGTGGTCAGAAATTAAAATACGGGCTACCTTAGTCGTAAGTGAGGATGCACGCCAAGCTAGATCTTGGGTTCCCTCTCCCTTACTGGCGATGGAGTCTTCATTTAACGAATCAAATGAAAAAAAAACCTCCGGGTCACGAGGCTAAACTGTCCAATATACTTAACAAATTATATACATAAAATATTCTCTCAGTTATGAGATTAAACTAACTATTTGATGATATTCAAATATAAGAATCATCGACAAAATACCAAACACATACATATAAAATCCCTCCGGGTCATGAGGCTAAACTGTCCAACACACTTAACAAATTATATACATAAAATACTCTCCCAGTTATGAGATTAAACTAACTATTTGATGATATTCAAATATAAGAATCATCGACAATATAACAAATACATACATATAAAATCCCTCCGGGTTATGAGGCTAAACTGACCAAGATATGACGATATTGATACCAAGAGAATAATCGTCCAAATAACATACATATACACAAATCACCTCCTAGGTTATGAGTTTAAACTAACCGTTTGTACGATATTATTCTAATGTAAGAATTATCATTGACAAATCAAACATGAATCCCCTCCGGGTTACGAGGCTAAACTGACCAATATTGTGACAATATATCACAAAAAAACAGGGAGATCATTATCGAATCGATCAAAAGCACGAGTCGATAAATCCCCGTCCCTAATATATCGAAATATAAGAATCCTATTAATAAAAATATATCTGAAATTGTTAATATAACAACAATTTTGGTTTATAGTTCGCAAAAGGGATGCTTATGTATTTTCCATTTGTGCAATGCATAAATATGTCAACTCTTGTATTTCATATTTATTCCTTCAATTTAATGAAATGAAAGAAAATGTTGCACTTATTTACTTTCTGGCTAGTTATTCACACTTATTTAATTTCCTGTACAAATGAATGACATGAGTATGACACAATGAGGCATTCTTCTATAAGAAGTTGTAAGGTGCGGAATTCCATTATGAATTCTTGAGAGGTCTTCGCAACACCAAAAATATATAAACACAAAGAGAACAAAAAACCCACGTTAAACAATTATCAACCAAGACTTTACGCGAGATGGATAGTAAGCATCTATTTACGATTTCATATTTGTCCGAATCAATTCTAAGATATATCTAGTTGCAATGGTAACGACTTATTAACATTTTCATTATTTGTATGTCAAATATTACATAGACAGTAGATTCTGCAACAGACTGTAATTACGATTGTCCTGGATTTGTTCGAGTGAGCGGACAATATGCATTTGGTATGGCTATCAAACCTATCTCGGTTTATAAAGGGCCACAATATGAAATTCATATACAAATCAAGCAGGTACTTAAAGTGCATACGATTTGAGGAATTTTTCATTATTTTGTGAATAAAAAATCGTACCATTATATATTATTCAATTTAATAATATATTACCGTTATATATTTTTAGATATCTCACTTTCACAGTTGCATAAAATTCCTTTTACGTATTTCGAACTATTATAAGCAACAAACAGTTTATATCTTCGTTGGATTTCAGGATAACAAGACAGGAGATTGGTGGCTTGCAATGGGACATCCTCCCCACACAACTGCAATAGGTTATTGGCCATCTTCCATTTTCACGAATTTACGCTTGTATGCCGAATTTATTTCATTTGGAGGCATTGTATTTGGACCCAACGGCACCAATCTACCACAAATGGGAAGTGGTTATTTTTCCGGCGATGGTTTCAGGGTAGCCGCTTTCATTAAAAATATGGAAGAATATGCAGATTCTGAAGGAATCACACATTTCAATCTTTACTCGCGATGTTATCGTTGTTACGACATCGGGCAAGATTCTATGGATGATTCTTCGTGGGGAACTAATTTCTTTTTCGGAGGACCAGGTGGCCCATGTTGAAGTTAATTATTTGTTGGCTAGCTTATTAGGTTTAATAAACTACTTATACGTTTTTAATTATAGTTCGATTATTTCCAAACTATGGTCTGCTACTTAATGTTCGATTATTTCCACTACAAACTATGGTCTTGCTACTTGAAGTTCGATTATTTCCACTATCTTTGCCAAATTGTTATTGTGACATCAATTTAATTTATGAAAGATCCCAAATTAGGGAATGCAATATGATTTAATAAGATTATAAATAAATTTGTACAGCATTAATTTTATGTTAAAAAGATGATTTTGAGAAGAAGAAGAAGAAACTAGTTTAACATTTGTTGGTGAAAAATATTAGACTTTGATGATTTAATCATTCTTGGCGGTTTTTGATCGAGATGGCGACGTGATGTGATATTATGGTGTAAAGGCCTTACAATTGCTTGTCTGGACTCGTCGTCTTCTTCCAAAGCTTTTGTATTAAGCACAATTTTTTTTGAAAAAGGCCACAAAAAGTTTATTAGAATTTGTCAACTTGGAAGTTAAATTGACTAAGTTTGATACGTACCTGGATGGTTTATGTCACGTATGTATTTGTATCTGTTTTACGTGGATATGGAATTATGGATACAAATTTTTGATATCCAAATATGATCTATATCCATATATGTATCCAAATTTGTAGATGGAAATGAACATGAATATACTCATATTAGTTTGCACCAAACAAAAATAAATGAAAGCAAAGAAAAGAAGATTAGAGAAATAAGATTTTTCGTTCTTTTCTTTGCATTTCTCTTATTTTCTCTCTCATCCTTCGATCCAAGCACAACATCATTGCTCTAAATAGAAGAGATAAATACATTGTTTAAGCCATATATTCGTGCAACAATATACAGTCGGTCAAGTCACTCATTAAACATCATCTCATATTTTAAAATTTTAAGATTATTATTCCACGAAAATTTCTCTTCGCATACAAAGCATAGGAAAAAGTAATTATTATTATCTACTAGAAGTTACTCCCTAGAGTTTACAAACTGAAGCATGATAACTTTATAACACATAATGACGCAATGAAATAAAGATTCGAAAAAGATTTTGTATTTGTAGGAGTTGCCTCATAATTATGGTTCGTTGCTATTGAAAACACAACCACAGGCGATCGAACTAAAACACGACTCAATATCAAGCGAAAAACAACCAAATTCTTTGCGTGTCGAGGAACCGAAAAACAAGCATAGCTTCCAAAGCACCGAGACAAGAACCGGCGACGATATCACTGACAAAATGTCTTCCCAACAGCACCCTCGAAATTGAAGTTGCAGCTGACCAAAGGAAGACAACAACCATCATAACTCCAACCAACTCACGTCCCGCATTCTTAATATCGTCAGAGCAAAGGTGGAGAAGAGAAGCAAAGAAGAACACCCGCGACGAGTGTCCACTAGGAAAGGACCACCGGTCGGGTTCATTGTCCCATTGTAAACGGGACGCGGGCGACGAATGATGTACTTGGTAAGCCCAATCCAACAAGGAGGAAATTGGCAAGACGAGGAGATTTTTTGGAGAA
Organism: Triglochin maritima; assembly: GCA_963682175.1. Lineage (NCBI taxonomy): Eukaryota > Viridiplantae > Streptophyta > Magnoliopsida > Alismatales > Juncaginaceae > Triglochin > Triglochin maritima. The sequence goes on from OY821775.1 coordinate 8,227,273, forward strand.
GAAGAGGAGGGTGACGACGGAGAACAAAAGGACGTCGTTTGCCGTGATCTCGAGGACTAAAAGGATGGAACGAGGTATGATTGAATTGAATTTATTATGAAGATTAAAGGATGCCTTCTTGTCCAAATCGATCATACGGCCGACGAGGGAACCATTGGTGATGGTGGTGGTGAGGTTTTTAGCCATTTTTGCTTTTGTTGCACAGTTGCGGTTGGTCTTAATACGGTGTGGTCGTTAACTATTTGATTTGTTATATTTGGGTCTTATAATTACTTCAGTAATCACCTTCACATGTGCAGGTTATATGTTTGATGGTTACAATTATTAAAAAGAGTGGGGGGAAGTGTTATACATGTGAAGGTTATAATTATATTATAAATATATAATAAAGACATACATGTTAAGGTTGGCTGAAAAAGAACGGCCACCACTAACATTAAGATATGAGATAAAAGATGCTCTCACTCAACCATAATATTTTCAAAAAGATAGGCAATTAATTTCAATTACTAATCATAGGAGCCATGGATTTTTACGGGGCAAGGTTGCCAAGCAATGGAGGTGGGGCTGCGAGCGTGCTACCCACCAGCCGAGATTCACAATAGCTAAGATCCGTAAGAATCAACCAAGGTCAGGCTTGGTTCACCTTAATCAATAATGTAATGTAATCTGATTACAATATGCCATCACATTAATTTAGACAACGTAGCCCAACCAAGAACACTGTTAATAAACCGGCCAGAGAGAGACCATCGTGGCCAAAGATCCGCAATCCAGCCTATAACTAAAGTTAACCCTACGATTATCATTAAAAAAAAGACAAACACATCGTGATTGTACTTTTTTGAGAAAATCATGTACATGTTTCAATCTGTGATATGGTAGAATCCAGAAAGTAGACTGGTTTGCAGGAGCCTAAGAGCAGAAATAACAGCGCCTGGGGCCCCGGGCGCCCTGTACTCTCTTTCCACCACGTCAGCTTCTCTCTCTGCCACATCAGCTCACCCAACCCACCCAAAAAACACTCTTAGAGCACCCTTAACGGGTGCTCTTTGCCCGGGCGCCCGGGCAGCCCTCCCTTAACGGGAGGGTGCGCGTACGGTGTTGCGTATTCGTATGCTAGCGTACAGTGTTGCGGCTGATGAGGTGGACGAATACTTGAGGCTAAGTGAATCCACGGCAAGAAACGCACTTGAGAAATTCTACGATGGTGTAATTAACAACTTCGGCGGTGAGTATCTCCGAAGACCTAATGCAAATGACCTAGCACGACTACTTGAAGTTGGTGAGCAGCGTGGGTTCCCAGGCATGATGGAAAGTATCGATTGCATGCACTGATTGTGGAAAAATTGCCCTGTTGCGTGGAGGGGCCAATATCAAGGGCGTAGTGGCAATGCCACTCTTGTTCTCGAGGCAGTGGCGTCGGCTGACTTGTGGATATGGCACTCGTTTTTTGGCACACCAGGTTCATGCAACGACTTAAATGTCCTGCAACGATCTCCGGTTTTTGACGACGTAATGGAAGGACGAGCTCCACCTGTGAATTTTGAGGTAAATGGTTCTCGATATAATATGGGATATTATCTTACTGATGATATTTATCCAAAATGGGCAGCATTCATTCCGTTCATCCACAAACACCGAAGGACAGGTTATTTGCTGAACAACAAGAAGCAGCACGCAAAGATGTAGAACATGCATTTGGAGTCTTGCAAGCGCGATTCGCGATAGTGAAAAAGCCATCTCTTGCATGGAGTAAGATTGTACTTAACAAAATAATGACAGCTTGCATTGTAATGCATAATATGATAGTGGAGGATGAACGTGATTCCTTCGGTAATTTTGGAGATTGGAACGAATTTGTTGAGGATCAACCTGAAAATTCCGTGAACGACGCGGTTCGGTATTCCACTGACCGTGTATTGGATATTACCAGGTACTTGAGAATGAGAGATCAAGTGCGTGATCGCACCACACATTTGAACATTCAAGCCGATTTGGTCGACAATATATGGCAACGCTTTGGAAGAAATGTGTCTTGATGTATTTGAAGTTTAGTATTTATGTTTAGCATTTAAGCATGTATTTTTAGTTTTAGTTTCTAAATTTCCGGTTAATGTACTATGTAATGTGGTTTTCTAATTTTTAATAATATTTTCGTATTTATTAATTAAATGTTAATTAAAAACGAATGATTGTTGATATTAAATAATTACAATAATGATTATTAATATATTTTGTTGATTGTTGAAAGAGTTTTGGAGAGAAGAATAAAAATAATGACGTGGCAACAAATACTGTATCGTGACTGAGTGGATTGGGTAATGGTTAAGGGCACCCTTAACAGGGGTGCCCCGCCCGGGCGCCCAAGGGAGGTGGACACGTGTCCCCCTCCCATTGGTTAATTTTTTTAAAATTTATTTATTAGATGTTTTGTTATTAATGGATTGGGCATTTGTTATAAATGTGGGGTAATATTTTTTTGTAAGTGATTAAAATTAAGAAATTTCTAGAACCAACAATTTCAAGTTAAATAGAAAAAATATTAATAATACTAAAATACGAAATACAACCAACCACATGAAACATAAAAGGAAATACAAACCATACAGACTACTACAACCCGAAATACAAACTAAGGGAAATACAAACCATACGAAATACGGACTACAACAAACTACACGTACCCATTCTCTTCTGCCCAGGCGAGAAGTTTATCGATTACTTTTTGATCCTTCTCCGTCGGGTTGTCCTTCCTCATCAGAGAGTGAAGCATGTCCAACTTATTTTTTATTAAATGCCTCTGGAAATTCCTTTCCGCTAACTCCTCTTGCTTGGAGAAACCATCTTCTCTGACTTGGGCGGTGTATCGAATCTGTTCTGCAAGTTCTCTAACATCGGTGTCTCTTTCGGGGCGTAATGCACTCTTAGCCTTTTTCTTAGCCTTCTTCACACCTTCTAGACGTGTAGACGACTCCGGCATCAGCTCTTCTGCATCCGATGGTGATTGCGTCCTCGAGCCGTCCGTGCTCTTTCTTTTCCCAAGGCTTCCTAACTGGAGACTATTTTCATCGTGCAACTCCGGGGACTCCCAGTCAACACGCACGGCATTAGCTCCGGAGATCACACTCTCCCATTTTGGGTACCTACACAACATAACCCAAGCATCAAAATAAAGAAATTTAGGCCCATGAGTTCGCTCGTAGATCACGTGCGCTTGTCGGACAACATCGTCGTCATTCTGGCCGCTCCTTTTCCGTCGAAATGCCTGATCGAAGCACCCGACCCACTTGTTCACAGCAGGTATAATTCTCCTCCACCGTCCTTTTAAGGACTCTGCGTTCCTTTCGGGTAGGCCAGTGCCTTCCACGGAGATGTCGTACACACGTTTCACTCTAGCCCACAATGAAGTAGACTTCTGGTTTGTCCCTGTCACCGCATCGCAACTAACTTCCATATATGCAGAGACAAGTCTCTCGTCCTCAGCTGTGGTCCACAACTTCGGATTGGCTTTGGCAGTGTGGACTTGCTTGCGGTGACGACGCTGTGGAGGTGGGGATGGTGGTGTGTGGGTGTGTCGTGGTGGGGACTCATCGTCGTCGTTACCCTCATCTTCAGTGTCCGCCATACTCTGGCTACTTTTTTGAGACATGGGTCGGCCAAACATCTGGAACTGCAGTTGATTATAAGGGAATGGTGGTGCATATTGAGAGTATTGTGGGAATGGTAAGTTTTGATCTGGGGATGCGTAGTGGGAGAATTGTGGGAATGGTGAGTTTTGGTCAGGTGGTGGGAATGGTGGTGCGTACTGGGAGAAGTCTGGTTGTTGGAATGGTTGTTGGTAAAATGGACGTGAGGGATATGATTGTGGATAGCGTGGATGCGGATTTGATTGTGGACGAGGGGGGAACGAGGGGGGAACGATGGTACTCCGGAGAAGACATTGTGGAAGAGATATGGGATATAAGTTGAGTTTTGTGTTTTGTGGAAGAGATATGGGGTGTAAGTTGAGTTTTGTGTAGGGTATATATAGAGAAAAAATTAGACATTGTGCAATCACGCGGATTACTTTTCTTACACGCGTATACTGTACATTCACGCAGACTACTTTTCTTTCACCCGTGTACTGTACATTCACGCGGACTACTTTTCTTTCACGCGTATACTGTGCAATCACGCGGATTACTTTTCACGTACGCGTATACTGTGCATTCACGCGCGTTTCGAAATTTAAATATTCAAATTTCAAATATTCAAAATTTTGTGGTTTAATAGTGATTAATATTGTTAATTAATTAATAGTAATAATAAGTATATCGTGAATTAGAATTATAATGTAATTAGAATTAGATTTATATAAAATGTATTTTGTTAAATATTGTGTGAGAATTAAATTTGTTTAATTAAGAAATGATGTGGATGAAAGAGAGTGTAGGGTGGGTGGGGGTAGCCTGGGCATGGATAAGGGGGGTTTTTGGGTAGGTTGGGTGAGATGACGTGACAGAGAGAAGCTGACGTGGCAGAGAGAGTGCAGGGCGCCCGGGGGTAGCCCGGGCGCTGTTATTTCTGCTCTAAGGATTTTGTAGGGGGGTTGGTTTGTGCTGACGTGGCTGAGAGAGAAAGCAGGACGCCGGGGAACTGCTTAGGCGTCGTTAATGATGCTCTTACCCATGCCCGGGCTACCTCCACCCACCCTACACTCTCTTTCCTCCACATCATTTCTTAATTAAACATTTTAATTTTCACACAACATTCAACAAATTACATTTTATATAATTCTAATAACATTACAATTCTATTTTAACTCGAAATATTGTTAATAATTACCGCTAAATCATGAAATTATTATTAAATATTACGGAGCCACCTCAGTGGAAGCATGATTAAAGTGCACGCATGATATTAAACCATACTATTAAACCACATCGACAGGTCGTTCGGGGGTCTCGCTCACCGGGAAATTTCTTAATTGTTGGTTCTGGAAATTTCTTAATTTTAATCACTTACAAAAAATTATTACCCCACATTTATAACAAATACCCAATCCATTAATAACAAAACATCCACTAAATAATTAAAATTTTAAAAAAAAATCGACGAATGGGGGGGACACGTGCCCCCCACCCGATGGGTGCCCGGGCGCCAAATCGGGTGCTCCGGCACCCGATTGCGCACCCAGGCGGGCGCCCGGTGTTAAGGGGAGGGCGCCCGACGATGCCCTAAGTTTCCAAATTCCAATCTATGACATGGTAGAATTAAGAAAGTAGACTGGTTTTCAGGAGCCCGTGTTCTCAAATAACATAACCAAACAGAACATGAAAAGAGAATGACAAAGAATTAACCAACATGTACATCATTACTAGTCAGAAGGTTATCATCAAAAATATCTTGATTCCAAATTTAATTAACACGGAAAGCTCAAACATGTTAACAGTATGATGACATTCATTCATCATGCTTGAAGTCACATAACAAAACGAAAAAGTTGCAAGATAGAAATCTGATTCATGGTAATCCAATTAAAGAATAACTATCATTGTACTAATGTACTTTCAATTGAAGGTATAAAATGAAGTGCTTGGCTATATGGTTCATTTAATCTAGAAGGAAAGAAGATGGTATAACATGAGTGTAGCAACTTACTTTTGGTTTCCTCATAAGTGTTGGTATAATAATTCATCAATTATTAGAGAACATCACAAATAACATAAAACATTTTTCTAACTGAAAAGCCATCAATAATTCAATACAGTCCAATGCACAGAAAAATAAACTTATCTTCTAATTAGGACTTGATCTTCCTTAAAAAAAAACAGGACTTCATCTAGTGAGAGGCTTATCCCCAGCGACTGTGCATTAGCATGGTTGAGATTCACTAAAAAGGTAGCGAAGATTTCTCAAACAACAAAAAACTTAGCATGCACTACAATACTTGTGGCAAAGTAGAAAGTTTACATACAAATTTTTCAACATTAGTAAAGAGTAACTAGGTAACAAACTGATCATGTAATTGCAGTGTATGAGGAAAGAAAACAATCGTAGTATGGCACTTGCCGATCGAACAATCCCTAGCAAATAACAGAGACACCTGTTCTGAAAGCCATCCCTGAATTACCACAGTTACGTGATAGTATCCTACGTTCAGTATAGAAACTAAGTTCCGCAAACTAATCTGGACTAGCTCAAAGGTGACAAATGGTTATCAATCAACATATTAAGAGTTCAATAAAGTAGAAGCAACAAGTCAGCAAGTAAGAGTATTAATTCCAAATTCCAGAAGTATCTCAGAAAGATAAAAAGTCCAACTTCACTACTTCCAATAGTGGTATTTCCTCGACTAGGAAATCATAACAAATCAACTTATCGAATTGAGCATAGAATTAAAAGCGATCAAGAGCAATTCATCAGGCTGCATGTAACCAACCATAACAAGCATTGCGAAATCGAAAACAGAAAAATCCTTCATAAAAAATCAATCGACTATAAATCGCAATCTTTATAAAGAAAGGATGTTACCTTCCGATGAATCGATCCACAAATTGTAGAAGAAAAACACAAACAAACCTTCAAACACCCCCAAACAAGCGCCAGCAACAACATCAAGCACGAAATGCCTCCCAAGCAGAATCCTCGAAGCGGAGGTCGCAACCGCCCAAACCGACACGACCAAACCCAAACCCCCAAAACCCTCGCCTTTCTCCACGAACAGGCGGAGGAAGGCGGCGACGAAGAAGACCCGAGACGAGTGTCCACTCGGGAAGGACCAGTGGTCGAGCGCGACGGCAACGCGCATGGTGGGGTTGTAGACCGGGCGGGGGCGGCGGACGAGGTGCTTGAGGAGGCCAACGAGGAGGAGGTCGAGAAGGAGGCCGAGGAGGAGCGGGACGGGGGCGGGGAGGGAGAGGAGGACGAGGAAGAGGGGGATGGGGAACCAGAGGCGGCCGTCGCCGGAGATCTCGAGGACGCGAAGGAGGGAGCGGGGGACGAGAGGGAGGAAGCTGGAGTGGAGGTGGCGGGAGAGGGTTATGTCGAGGGAGATTAGAAAGGAGAGGAGAGAGGGGGGCTTGGTGGTGGTCGGAGTTCGGCGTTTGGTCGCCATTGCCGGCGGGGAGTTCGTCGGCGGCATTGGGATGGACGGAAGGGGAATAAAAATAGGATGCTCGGATAGAAATACGTGTGTTTGTGCTTGTTGGGAGTCCGGTCGATAGAGGAGGTACTTCCGGGTTGTGGGCACGGTGTTTTGAACTAACCGGTCGTAAAATCAATAAAGTTTTAGTTTTGCTAAACGTGGTTCAACCATGGTTTAATCATGATCAGATTGTTGATGATATCATCATTTTTAGACTTGAAATTGGATTATACCCAATAAATATTACGAACATACTTGTTTGAATCAAATTCTGTAAATATTAACTAGAGGTTCGAACCGTCTATCGGTTTAGTTGAACCAACTGCTTGACCATCGGTTCCCCGTCCAACCGAGTCAAACCATCTGGTCCTGATTTTTAAAACCTTGGTTGTGGATCAATCTTGTGCTTGCTTGACTCGTGGTCAATTAGTTATAATTTTTTATTAGTTATTAAAGGACCACTATTTTCCAAAAAAGCTTGTGAGTTGTTGTTAGAGATAATATGAAAATGTGAGATGATGTAACTTATGGTAACATAATTAGGACCGCAAAGAGGACGAGTAATACATGTATATCCATGCATACCCGATGAGGTACGTGCATAAGTATAAAAATTCATACCTATTTAAAATAATTTACTTGTATACTTGTTAATATATATTATAAATACAAAAACCAAAAATTTCCCTCGCCTAACTATATTCTCTCATTGCTGACCCAAACTCTTTTGTTGTTGTTTACCTTAATATGTGAATTAAGTACGGTCCACTGGTATTTCAGTTTGACGTGCAACACAAAATGTCTGTATATTTTCGATTGACCGGTCGTTCTCAATTAATCGACTGCTTCTGTTTCTCGACGTCCTGGAAAAACTGTCTTGACATGTTCGGTCGACCGGTAGTTCTCAACCGGTCGACAGTGTTTGCATTGAGAGGTTTCGAAACATTACCTGGAGTTTTTTGGTCGACTGGTAGTTCTCAACCGGTGGACCAACTAATGTGTTGCCTGGATATTTTTGGTCGACCAAAGGTGCACGACAGTCTGCCGATGGAACACAGAGTCAGTTATAAGTTTAAGTTCGGAACGGTTTTGCCCACGATTTGCACATTCTTTACTCCATTTTTTGGTGCAACTAATACTTCTTTTGACTTAGTATATAAAGGCAATTTTGTCCCCCTTGGTTAAGACATTGTTATTATTATTATCTACTTTGCATTCTTGAGAAAGAGCATCATTGTGGATTCGGTAGGAGCAATTTCAACAGGGATTCTCCTCGGTTGGTTTGTGTGTTTTGTAAGTTTTTTTTGTAATTCGTTTATCTATAGTAGATTGAAGTTGTGTCGTCCGTGATTTTTTCCGCATTGAGTTTCCACGATAAAATTCTTGTGTATTGCGTGTTTGCGTGGTTTGGTGTTTGTGATTTGTAGTATTTGTAGTTCTTTCTTTCGTCGGATTTGTTATTTCGTTCCGCTGCGTATTTTGAGATTGATCTTATTCCGTGACATCTTCCAAGTTTAGAGAAAACAAAAATCTAACCTTAACCCTATTCTCCTTCTACCCAAACCAACTCCTCTCTTTCCGTCGCCTCCTGGCACCTCCCCTCCGGCCTCCTATCCTTAGATTGTTATGTTCTAATGTGATTAAGTCTTCTAACGTGATCTTAGTTTTCGGAATATGTCATTGAACATTGCTGGATGTTATTGTGTGGATGTTGTCAAGCTTGATGTGCGCTAGATATATGTTTGCGGTTGATGTTCAGTTGGTTCTCTTCAGAAATATGTTAGAGCACCCTTAACGGGTGCTCTTTGGGGTCGGGTCGGAGGGGGACCCGACCCCAGCCCCCCTTAATGGGGGGCGGACCCAGGTCGCGTCCAGACCTGGGTCTGCGACCCGACCTGGGGGCGGACCCGGGCTGACCACGTGGCCAGCCCGGGTTGGCTGATTTTTTTTGCTTTTTTTGTTATTTTTTTGTTATTTTTTTGTTATTTAATATATATTTGATATGTATAGTAATTTATATAATTAGAATATATTTGTGAAAATTAAAATAAATGAAAATAATTAATGAAAATTAGTAAGATAAATGTAAAAATAATAATAATTATAAATGTAAGTAATTAAAGGAAATTAGTAAGATAAAAAACCATAATAAAATAGAACACACGAATTTATCTAGGTTCATCCCAAAATACATTAGTAACCCAAAAAATCGGCAGAGAATTACTAATAAAAATCTCAATAATAAAAAATCTTCAGGGAGCGAGACCCCCGACCGAGACGTTGGGGTGTGCATTATAATTACAACTAATTAGTAAAAAAGGAAATTAAATAAATGTAAAAATAACCCAAAATAAAGGAAATTAACATTAACATTAACTGCTTACACAAGCAAACACACATAGATAAGACTGCTTCCATAACTGGAAATACGAAGGAAATGTACTTAAACCAAATACATCATTCTAAAATAAAGTTCAACTGATTAACAGCAAAGTACGTAACTAAACCGGATGTCCATTTTTCTCTGCCCAATCCAGTAACTTTGCGAGTGTCTGATCTTCCACTTCTGTGCGGCTCGACTTACTAAACAATGTGTTCATCAATGCTTTCTTCCCCGTGGCTAGCTTCAACATATGTTTTCGCTCTGATTTTTCACCTATAACTTGTGAACAATGTTCAAGTTTTGAACACAGCTCCACACCCCGGTCGTCTAGTTGAATTGGTGCTGGGGCTTTTCCCTTCTTCTTTGCCTTTTTTACCCCTTCTGGGCGCTGAAAAGGTTGTTGTGGAGTTTCATATGGTGTTGTTTCGTCTAGCGGAGATGACCAGGTTGAAGAGTCTTCAGTGCTTTTTCTTTTAGTCCCGCTTCCTGATGTTGGAGTACTATCTACTTCCTCACGTTCAATTATTGTTGGGCGTGCACGTGTTCCCTTTCCTGAACTGGGTTTTACCAACGACTCCCACTTTGGATACTTGCGTAACATTTCCCATGCATGGAGGAATGAAAACTTGGTACCGACAGTGGATTCGTAAATATTGTGCGCATCACGAACGACATCTTCGTGGTTGTATCCGCTCCTTTTCCGTCGTAGAGCTTCATCATAGCAACAACTCCACTTCATTACTAATGGCGTAAACCTTCTCCAACGACCTTTCAATGAGTCCGAGAGGCGTGCAGTTATCATCTTGTTTGAACTAGCAGCCTGCTCGTACACGCGCGCCACTCTACCCCATAAAGCTCCGGCTTTTTGCGAGGTGCCTACAACGGCATCCATACTAATTTGCATGTAAGCCGAGATCAACGCTTCATCATCCAACGTGGGCCAGGCCTTCAGCTTGTTTGGTTGTGGTGATCGTGTTGGTGATGGAGATGACGTACGTCGTCTTGGTTCTGTGGAGGGTTGGTCGTGATGTTGATCCTCATCATCAGAAGTTAAGATTGGGATAGTAGGACATGCATGTCCAGTAAGTAGGTTCGCATACATTTCATAAGGCGGTAATGGATTGTAATATTGTTGTGGTGGTGGATATTGTTGTTGCGGGTAAGGTTGTTGTGGTTGTGGAGATTGTTGTTGTGGGTAAGGTTGTTGTGATGGTGGATATTGTTGTTGTGGGTAAGGTTGTTGTGGTGGTAAATATTGTGTGGGTGGATTTTGTGAAGAACTTGGATTGTTGTAAGGGTCGAACTGGTAAGGGAAGGGTGGTGGAATACGTCCATAACCACTGGAAAATAATGGCTGAGGGGTGCCTCGTCCGCGCTGTGAGTCACGATTGTGGTCAGGGGACGACATTCTCTTGTAAGTTGCGGTAGTTCCTTAAGGGTTGTTGTGGAAAATGAAATCCAAAATGTTAGTTTATATAACTTTCTTCAAACCATCGCATGGATTTACTGGACAAGTTTGAACAATTAAGATTCGTCCGACAACGCATGTTGCGTGAGCAGTTAAGATTCGCCCGACAATGCATGCTGTGTGAACATGTAAGATTCGTCCGACAACGCACGCTGTGTGAACATGTAAGATTCGTCCGACAACGCATAGTGCGTGAACAGGTAAGATTCGTCTGACAACGCATAGTGCGTTAACATGTAAGATTCGTCTGACAACGCATAGTACGTGAACAGGTAAGATTCGTCTAACAACGCATGCTGCGTGAACATGTAAGATTCGTTTTACAAGATGGATTAATGTTACAAATAAGAGGTCATTGTAACGGGAACCTTAAACTGCAACTTCTCCTCAAACGCAAAGTCTCAAGTATGTCGGCTGACAATACTTCTAATTCCAAGTCTTCCTCTTCCTCATCTGATGACGTAGATGAGGCAATAGACCAAGTAACCGACGGAGTTGTCGAGTACATCTCCTATTATCTCAATACACAACGTCCATGTAGGACGAGAAGGCGAACTTCTAACCCGGACAGAGATCGGACGGTTGGTTATAATCGTCTAATTACAGATTATTTTACTGACAGTCCGGTGTATTGTGATCGTATTTTCAGAAGAAGGTTTCGAATGCGGAAGAATGTCTTCCTTCGAAATGTAAACACGCTCGAGGCTACTGATGTATTCTTCCAACAACGACCAGATGCGGTGGGTCGACTTAGCATATCAGGTATCCAAAAATGTACTGCAGCACTGCGGATGTTAGCATATGGCGTAACAGCAGACGCGGTTGACGAGTACTTACATCTCAGCGAAGCAACCGTAAGAATGTCCCTCCAAAAATTCTGTGAAGCAGCAAGGAAAGATGTGGAACGCGCATTTAGGGTACTTCAAGCAAGATTCGTCATCGTGAAAAGACCTTCGCTAGCATGGAGTCCAGAGATTCTCGGTAAAATTATGACTGCATGCATAATATTGCACAACATGATTGTGGAGGACGAACGCGACTCTTACGAGCAGTTGGTGGATGTAACGAATTTCTCAACGACCGACCTCAAAACACCGCCGGAAGTTCAAACGAGTCAGGTCTTCCGTATTCCACTGATAGTATCGTAGATATTAACAAATATTTGCGTAACAGAGATCGGGTTCGGGACGCCCGGAAGCATATAGCATTGCGAGCCGATTTGATCGAAAATATATGGCAACGCTTTGGAAGGAATGCAAGTTAATTTTGTTTGTAATACGTATTGTAATAATTTAATTTAAAATTATCGTATTATGTAATTGTCGAATTTTAATTAAATCTACTTTTTTGAAATTATTTGACAATTAACGTAATTTAATTAGATTAAGTTACTGTAGAAATAATTTATTTAGTAGTTTATGTGTTTTTGTGATGAAATAGAAAATGAGGTAAAAAAAATTATGTGGATGAGAGAGAGTGTTGAAAGTGGGGTTGGGGTTAAGAAGTGAAAAATGGGTTGGGTTGGGTGGTGGGTTGCATAGTATTTTTTGCTGATGTGACGAAGAGAAACTAGGTTGGAGGAAAAAATGAAGTTGGGTTAATGATGCTCTTAATGTGTTTGCTTTATTTGATTTTAAAGTTTGGTCATTGAGGTGAAATTTTGAGTTTCTATCGGTAAACATGGACTGCGAATTGAGAGGATTCCATTTAGAATTATTCTTGTTGGGTTTTGAGTTTCAGATGAATTAATCAAGGATATATATATTTTAGCTAATTAATCAAAGATTCAACTGTCCACTGTTTAATGTTTGCCAAATTGTATTTCATACAAAATAAGTGTGAACTCAACTTGTTGGCTAGTATTTTCTTTTCTGGATAGTTTTTGGCATTATTTTTTATTGTTTACTTACGACTCATATAAATACCTAATCAACCAAAAGCATTTCAGAAATGAAATTACAGAAAACAATTACAAAGCCAACTTGGGTTTGAGCAATGAATAACTTTCAACGGACAGATCTTGTTGGACAGGTAGAAACATTGAAGGAGGAGAGACCATATAAGATAGAATGGACCAAAGTCGAGATCTCATATATTTTTGATAAATGTTAAGAGTTTTTTTTCTGTGTGTTGTGTGATTTTTAATTCGTATGATACTCGTGTATCCACTCGTTTATCCACCCGCAATCGTTAACCTAGTGGGTACAAGTTGGGCATGGGTAGGCCAATATTGGATTGGATATATATATTTGTATCTGTTAATTTAGGAGGGGGAATGGTAACATACCCGTTCCGTACCCGACCAAGACATTTTTAAAACAAAGCGGAGAAGTTTAGAACCCTTCTGGGCTCCACCCATCCATCGACTCCAAACTCAACCTCTCGCCCTTCCTCCGCCGCTCCAAATCCCACGGTGAGTTTAGTTTTGATTTTCGGATTCGTAAAATTCGTTAGGGTTCGATTCCGTTTTTCTCCGTGTGTGATTCGTACTTTCCCTTTCCCGCTCCAAACTCGTCTTTGGAAACACCTGGATTTGTGGTTGTTCGAAGATTCGGGTTCCATTTTTTGAGTGTATGTGCTCAATTTGATGTTGTTACTTGTATATTTTTTAATCGGTTGGAGTAGAATCTTGGGATTTTTTTTTGTAATTTTAAAAAATCATTAGGAATTATTGTTTGCTTAACATTGCTTAAAACTGCAACACAGTTCCAGATACAAAGCTTTCTTCTTGCACTTCAGAAAAAAATTTATCAAGTGGAAGTTATCTACATTAGGAATTCTGTTGTTTTCTCCAGCCAGTTTTCGATACAAACAACCATGATTGATTTCATGTTTTGATTGTATATTTTTTAAATATTCAATGGCTTCTCAATGATTATATAAGTGTTCTTCTTACGTTCTTATTATCTGTTTAATATAGAATCTTCGATTTTTTGGCATATGACATGCTCAAATTACAAGTAGTTGTTGTGCCTCCAAGGAATAATGTTCTGAATGTGCAGAAACTTTGAAAACATATTTTCTCAGTTGGTACCTTCGGCAGCCTCGGCTTTCATCAGGGTTTCACTGGCAATCTGAAAGAACAGGAAGAAGTCTAATGCTCAGGACAGGAGGAGGGATTCTGGCGCTTCTACCCCGTCCACAAGTAAGGTAATGGATTCAATCTCTAATCACCTCGTCGGTATGTTTCCATTGCTGTCTGATTTAGAGTGGAATTAGCAACATTAGTATTATAGATGCAATTTAATTGTCATGTACTTAAGTAATTTGGAAAGTGGTGTTCGGATGTAAAGAAAGGAATTGTAGTTACGACCATGGTGCTCTTCCTGTAGTTGATCAAGAGCCAAATTGCTTGATCTTTGCAACATTCCACTTAATTTCAGTGATCAATAACTGATGATGGTACATTAGAAGCATTCGTTAAAATATGAGGATTAGCAATCAAAGAATGTTTGAAGAATCTTATGATACTTGTTGGCAAATGTTGTTTCGTGGGAGAGTATACATGAGCAAATTGAGTGAGAATGCTGAGAAGGTTTTGCCGTTCGGCCCGAAGTTCATTTCTATGGGTGCTGGAGACGCTAATCCTTGTGAAATTTCTTCTGGTAGGTAAGCTCCGTAGGTTGGCCAAGAGTGTCAATTGTTTTTTTTTCTTTTCCTCTTTCGCTAGGCAAGAGTATCAATTGTCTTATCTTAGGTTTCTGGTCATAAACAAATAAGATATTACAAGCTAACAAGTTGCCAGTTTTCCATGTCGTCTATAAGTATATTTGCTTTAAAAAATATTAGAAGCTTTTAAAATGTTATGACGAGAAGCATCATTACTGACAGCTTGTAATCATGTAATATCAATTTAGGGATACAAACTGAACTAAAAATAAAACATTTAAAAAGATGCATCACTAATGGCTAACCAAACCAATAAATATCAACAACAACAAAGCATTTAAGCCCAAACTAGTTGGGGCAAACCGATAAATCTCATCATTTAACTTTTGTTCAGTCTGGCCGATCAACAAGAAAAGTCTAGTTTTGGGGATGGGAGAAAGCATATCATATTTATTCTCAAACCCTGTAGTGATCTCAAGTTGAGGCAACTAGTATGGTTGATTACCACCAAAACCCTATTGCCTATTCTCTCCAAGTTGGTTGAACCTAAAAAATGGTGAACTTTCCAGTGTCATCTCCATTTGGTGACTTTCTTGGCATCCTCGGCTAGAGAACAAGGATAGTAATTGTGTAGGAGATGATTCAAGTGGTGTTAAGGATGTAGAAACCAAGAGAGACTGAACTAAAAACATATTGAAAGTGTTCACCATTCAATGAGTAGTTCTTCTAATTGTTTAAGCTTTCAAAGGTTGAATTGGTGAAGAAGATAGTTGGCCTTCAACTCCGAACATAGTCTAATTATATTTTAATCACGCAAATTTGTGCAACTGCCTTCTATTCTAGTTATATTGCGATCTCTTGCATGAGTAATACATTATATTTTATTCTTGTTTTTGAAGTATTTACTTTATTATCATTAGAAAGAGTATTTTTTTCTTCATATTTCATTGGCTTCTAGATAAAATAAAAGACCTCAAAGTTGTCTCAGATACTTGCTCAAGAGACTAGTCAACTAAGCAGACGAACGGATTGGCTAACTTAAGATCCTTAATTCCCCATTTGGGAACAATTTAAGCTTACTTGTGTTGCATATCTTTGCAGGCCTCAAGTTTCGGATTGTTTCATATAACATCTTGGCACAGGTAGCTTTTAAATATTTATATTTTTCCAACATGCCAACATCGATTTTCAATTAAATGAGAATTTGGTCTTTGTGATTTCTTTAGCTCTTATGATAAAAGTTCGAATTTTTAACATAACCTCCACTTTTGGCAGGCTTATGTCAAAAGTTCTCTTTTTCCACACTCTTCATCCCCATGTTTAAGGTATACCAACTTAACTTCCAGCACATGCATGATCTTTTGTCAATGACATTTTGTTGGGTGACAGGAAAAAATGAATTTTGCATGGTGGTACATAAGTGGCACTTGTTCAGCAGTCTGTCACGACATTTGTGGTCTCTGGTATCACAAATAGAAACAGACGAAAGCACCATTCTTTGATGTGTTGGCCTCCTTGGTCATGTGATGTTATCTAGCTTTCCTATTGCTATCTCCGGTTCCTCAAGGATTGCTCCCCAACTCCATTTTCGAAAGCATCTTGTTCACCTTTTCACAACCACAAGTACACTTTCCTGTAAACCCATCTCTACTTCTTTATTTCCACATACTAAAATGCCCAAATGGAAGCGACCAATTGCCAAAAATTGCAAACTCTCCCCTTCTGTTTTGTACTGTTTCCGCAAGAAGATTGAAAAATTGGTTCATACTAAACCGTTTCCATCTCCTTACTCCTTCAATCTTATCTTGACTGAACTACGGGAATTAGGGAGCCATTCTTCTGCGATTTTCTTCTATAGATGTATGGTTAGGGAAGGGTTTGTGCCCGACTCCTACACTTGTTGCATCTTGATTGATTGTTATTGTCGTATGGGTCGTGGAGAATTGGGTTTTTTGTTGTTCGGTGTTGTCTTCAAGCTGTGTTCTGGACCTAGTAATGTGATGTTCAATTCTTTGCTTCACGGGCTTTGCCAGTTGAGGAGGATTCAAGATGCTGCAATGGTGTTTCATAGAATGCCTCAGATGGGGTTTTTGCCAGATGTTGTTGCATATGGGACAATTATTAAGTGTTTTCGTGATTTAGACCATGTGGAACTTGGTTTTGGGGTGCTTGCAGTCATGTTGAAATGTGGGTGTGAACCGGATATGGCGATATACAACACATTGATCAGTGGGTTATCTGCAGAGAAGAGAGGCTTTGATGTTTGGGTATTATTTGAGAAGATGTTACATTTGGGTTGTCGTCCGAACGCCATGACATATGGCGCTCTAATTAATTTTTATTGTGATACAAATCAAGTGGAATTGGCATTTGGTTTTGTAGCTCACATGTTGAAGAATGGCCAGCATCTTAATATTGTTATTTTGAATTCATTGATCAAAGGCCTTTTTGTTGCAGGAAAAGGTAATGATGTAGTAACATTGTTTGAAAATATGTGTGACATAAGATGTGCACCGGACGTTGTCACTTACAATATCCTCATAAAAAGTCTTTGCTCCTCAGGACGTTACAGGAAAGCACTTGAACTGTATGAAAAAATGAAGAGAATGCGAGCTTGTTGTAGTCCTAATTTGATCACTTATAACACTTTGATCGATAATCTTTGTAGGGAGGGAGCATTGGATGGTGCTCTGAGTCTATTCGAGGAAATGATCAACTGTGGACTTTCACCAAATGTTGTAACATTCAACAGTTTAGTGCACTCTCTTACTAGAAAAGGGAAAATCAAAGAGGCAAATGACCTATTTTGTTTGATGGTTGACAGAGGTGAAGCACCCAATACAATATCATTTAACATATTGATACACGGTTATTGCTTGGTTGGTCAAATAGAAGATGCTACAAGGCTTTTTAAGTTTGTGGAGTTTCAGGGTCTTCAGTACGACCGTCATAGTTATACCATCTTAATCACAGGAAATCACAAAAGTGGTAGAGTGGATGAAGCCTTGGAATTATATAGGGGAATGGAACAAAAGGGATTGAAACCTGATCTTACTACATACAATTCACTCTTGTTTGGCTTGTGTACTGCTAATATGTTCAGGGAGCTCAAATATCTCTTGGTTGAAATGAAAAGTCAGGCGGTAACTGCAGATGTCGTGACATATAATACTCTGATGTGTGGTTTCTACCATCTTGACACATGGGAGCAATCCATGAGGGTTCTCAGATCAATGAAACATCAAGGAATTCATCCCAGCGTTGTGTCTTTCAACATCTTGATTGATAATTACTGCAAAAAAAGAAATCTGGAAGATGCAGTAAAAATATTTTTCTCATTGGTTGAAAGTGGCTTACAACCAGATCTAATTTCTTATAATTCCCTTTTGAATGGATATTGTTCTCTAGGGCGGATGGATGTTGCGATTGGACTATTTAATGATATGATGTATAAAGATTGTGGGTATGATCTCATTTCAGTGAATACATTGGTGAAAGGCTTCTGCAGAAACAAAAAACATCAACATGGCCTTAAATTTGTTAAGGGCAATAGAATTCGAGGGCCTGGAACCTGACATTGTTACTTACCACACTCTTATAAAGGGGTTGCTAACTTTAGGAAGAAGCTATGGTATTCATCAAAGGTGCACAGCTATGGGTTGATTTACCAAAATGAAGTGCTTCTTCCTCTTGTCTCTTTGAGTTGAGGAAATATTTAGCTAGCCACCATGTTCAAGAGTCAATTACAACATTTCTGAAAAAGATAAAAGAATTAAAGACGTATGGTTGTTAGAACATGTTTTCTTCCGGAATCCGGAAGTAGTTCTTTTGAAAAGGTACACTTGCAGTCCAACACCCCCTTCTGTTATTTTCTTTCAAATAACTTTGGGAGATTCATCCATGTGTGTTCTTTTTGTGAGTTAGAACCTTTGTAGTTCAACATCTATATCCACATTTCTCGGATACTTGTCATACAAATGTTTTACTGATAAAGTGTGCTTTATCATTGACCGTGTTGCTAAATTGTAAAGGTTTCTATTGAAGGAAAATGTCCATCATGGAGTTAAATGTGCAGTGGTGAGGAACGTGTGGTAGTGATTAGAAATTTTGCCCCTTATCGACATCTATGAACTACCCTTTTTCTTTGAGGTGATCAAGTTTTTTATCCTTTGATTGACATTTCTGTTTCATCTTAGAAACTAGTGATAAGTGGTAAATACAATAGCCTGTCTAATAGAATGATGGCTAAAGTTAATCGAAGAGAGTTTTATCAACAAATTTCACAAACCTTTTCAAGAAAAATATGTTCTTTTAATGTTGTTGAATATTTGTGAAGACTGCAACTGACATGATCAAAAAACAACTTCTACTGCAGAGTTATTGTCTCTGATGCTAGTGATAGGGCTATATGGTCACCATAGTCTAGACTCTAGATCTCTGTCAGGTGAGAGGAATGAAAGAATGTGGAGAAACAATCAATTGTTTCAAGTTTTACTAAGCTTGTGAGGGCTATGTTGTGATCTAATAATTAATTATTAGTGTCTGAAAAGTACTTGTACATCTTTAAGGGAAAAAAATCATGTTAGGAAGATCGTCATTAAAATTTATGTTGCCTTTTCATCCATAGGGCCATATGTAGTGTTTGTCATTTCAGTAAAAAGTAGGGTTTAATCTGTTGATTGTAATAGACATTGTTTCAATTACATGTAGTGCAAATGTTTATCTACCTTTATATCTCAATTCTCGATGTGTTGTACAGAGATTTCATATACAATGTGTCATATTTGCAGATGGAAAATGCGATCAGATAAAATTTTAACTGTGCTCGATAGCTTGGAGGCTGATTTTCTTTGCCTTCAGGTACAATAGATTTCTGTATATTTTGGTACTTTCCAGCCAACTGCATTGGGTTATTTAATGCTTCTCTGTTATTATTTACATAATTTGAAGCAATGCTTTTAAGTGCAAGTTGAGTAGTTGACGTTTCCATCTCATTTTCATTAAAAGTAAATGCTAGTGCAAAATGTATTGAAGGTTAATCTTTTAAACCTAAATTCTAGTTACAATTAAAACATACAAAATTGTAAATCGGTACTTCATATCTTTCAACTTGAGCTAGCTCTCTGTGATCAATATCTGATTACATGTACCATCAATGACAGGTAGTGCATGTGAAACATCTTGGACTTGATTACACTATAACCTTGATATTACCCCACACCACCGATAAAAAAGAACCCTGCACCATGACAACTCTATATCTTTCTTATCTAGAGATACTAGTTACTTGTGAATTGTCAATCAACAGTACCTCATAGGTAGATGACTAGATATCATGATCTGTGTCATCTTAATAGTTTACCAATTTATGAGTTAGCAGTTAGCACATTAAGAACCTTGCTTGCAAATATGATTGTACATGGTGTTCTTGTACTTTATGGCATTGATGCTTCTCATTTAAAAAATTGAAGTTCTCTATTTATCTTCATACTTCAGACTAACTGTTTTGCTCGATTATTTTATCAAATGATCTATTTCGTTAAGTGTTTGCTTGTTTACATCAGCTGTGCTGACTAGACATCAATTATTGAGCATAACTTTTAAGTAGTCAGGATCTACTAGAGATGTGTATTCCCTTGCAAGAATATTGTAATGTCATCTATGGAATTTGCTGTTATCTATCTGAGCTCAACTCAATTGTGGTGTATCTTTTGTAGAGAGAAATGCACAAATTTTGTCCTCATCGTGGTGCTAATCTCTTTTCCATATTTTTAATAACAAGGAGTTAACCTACATTTTTCAGGAACTGGATGAATTTGACAGCTTCTATAGGACAAAATTGGAGTCTAATGGTTATTCGGGTGTTTATATTAAAAGAACTGGACGAAAACGTGATGGATGTGGCATTTTCTATAAAGCTAATTGGTATGAACAAGTAATTTTCCAAAGTTTGTATTTATTTAAATCGAGTGTTCCATTGTAATTCCTCCTCTATCGATTGGTTGAAGTGTGACAACATTTGTATCATGTGCACTTTGTGATCACTTCTTTGTTGTCACATTGTGTATTGGTGAAGCAATCAGTTAATTTCTCATCCAGTTAATGTGCACATATCATGATTATTTGGATTAAATTCATTGATCTTTTACTTGTCTAAAACTGATTTTATACTTAAGAGTTTAAACTAAACAACATTTCCTACTGCCTTCTTTTAACCAAAGATACATGCCATCTCATATCAACACTTCAACAGTATCCACATTTAATTTTGCATTTTTATGTAAAGTTGAATAAGATGAAAAACAATCCACTGACATAATTGCTTAAATTTTGACATAATTGTATCACCGGTTCAGTGAAATATATTTTCCTGTATTGTGTTAGAAACTTTTGATTGAGTGATGCTTTTCATTTTCACCATATTATACAGTGCAGAGCTGGTTTCAAAGGAGGAGATTCAGTACAATGATCTTGTAGATCTTTTCCCTTGTGAGAGTACAACATTAAATGAACATACTGAAGGGTTGAAGGGTAATGTCTCAAATGATATTTCAGGAAAATGTATTTTATGTTTCTATAAAAAAATTAAGGTATCGTTTGACAAACAGAAAATGAGCTTCCAGATTCTATAAGAATCTCTGATTCTTAACAACAAAATTTGTATAAAAAGAAAATGTTGAATTTTTATAGTTTCTTGCAAGAATTCAAATTATAGAGTGACATTTATCATATTACCCTCAATTGTATCTATCGTAATACCCTTATATTTTAATATTTTTATTCGATAAATTTCTAATTAGAAACTATAAATGTCATATATATATTATATATATTTTAATAAACTTGATGAATTTATGATAACTTGATGAATTTACGATATATATTTAATCCAAACATATTTTAATATTTTTCGATATTTATTAGATATATTTCATATACATTGTATTTTATGATAATTTTTAATATTAGAAAATAACATAAACATTTCTACCTTAGTAAATATTCTACCTTAGTAAAAAAAATTCATACCATATCTACAATAGTAATCTAATAACAATATAAATTTAAATCTAGAGACATATTGGTCATTTAACATTTAGAATCATGAACACGAATTTTTTTCATCCAAACGAATTTTGATTCTTTTAGGAATCATGATTTTTACATTTTTACTTAGAATCTGAATTCTCACAGGAATCCTATAACAAGAAGCCAATCCAAACAAACCCTAAGTTTATTAAATTATATTTCCCATTAGACCATTACATGTACTCACCTAATGCCAAGTTTATTTGTAAGCTCATCTATGAATCTACTTCTAGCACATTATGCCTAGGAGAGTATTCATATGCCTGAGCTTATTTCTGAGGGTAATCGTGATAAGCATATTAGTTATTTGCAAATTCTTATATTAACCAAAGGATTGAAGTCTAAGCATGTTTTGAAACATGTTGTCAATAAAGATTTTTTTGCTACAGTTACAAGTTAGAGTTGTATCTTCTCACTCTTTCAGCCTTTCCTTAAAATTTCTGTAGCAATACAATTCATCTTACTTTTTAAGTGCCTAGTGCCTACATGATCCAAGTCCATTATGGTAGTTCTTGAAAAACATTTTAAAATCTTAGCCGTCAGAAAAAACAAACTTGGAGTAGGGAATGGGACCATTTCAGTTTCTTTTAACTAGACCCACAAGTTTGCATGAAATAATGAAACAGACAAGATATTTGATCAACTTGTTGCAGAAGAGTAGTTGATAAAATGAAGCTATATTATTTTGAAATGCTCACTCTAAGTTCTTTTTTTCATGTAATTTTCTGGATATACTCGATGAGTATTTCTCTTGTTGGAATTTTCTACAGGATCGCAGAAGATCTGGCCAGATGATCGAGGAGATCCAGGTGATCCACGTGTGAGATTGAAACGGGATTGTGTAGGGATACTTGTTGCATTCAAGTTCAAACATCCTTCTGAACAAGTGGTTATCATAGCTAACACACATTTATTGGTAACTAGCTCATGATTAGTTTTAGTCGTACTTTGTATCTAGCGATTCTAGCCTGAATATTGACGATAAATTTATTTATTTATTATCTTTGAAATGGAAGTCGAGGTGGATCTCGGTGCTAGTGATTCTTCCCAGGTTATATATGATTCAAGTTAGAACATTTATTATAGTGTAGTAACTGTCATAAGCTGTGGATTTTCATCGACCCAATAAAACACTCAAAAGTTCCACTTGACAGTTTTTGGTAGGAGTGACTTCAACTAATAGTTTCAACTAAAATGACTGTCTAGGTATGGTAGTTATCTCGATGGTAGGCAAGCAAGCTTGAGTTATAACAAGACAGTAAGTACACATCCAGCAGTGGTCTTATCATGTGCAGTTTGTCCCTGATTGCTTTTTTTATATATTCTGTATTAAGTTGACACGATGTAGGATGGTCTTCAATTATATTATTCTAGTGCTGATAATTGAGAGGACATGAAAATGTAAAAAACAGTGATGTCCTAATGACAAGGAAAGAGGAATGTTATGTGTTAAGCTCGATGCAGTAGAATTTTAAGTGTGGTACTTTTAGAAGTAAAGTTTAAGTGGACAATCGTACTATCAGCTAGTTAAAGGATCCAAATATTATTTCCAAAGGTATTCATGTAGTAAATATGAAAAGAAGGTAGTAGCAAATTCCTTGGCTATACCTTGTTTCTCTTTGTATTATTTTTTGTTCTTTTGATCTAACCTAGCTCTTCTTGGTGATTAAATTGTTGAAGACATATTTACCGCTTCTGCAGGGATCCTGAATGGATTGATGTCAAGCTCGCACAAGTAGAGCATCTTCTTTCTCGGCTGTCTCGTTTTAAAGAGCATGTATCCAAGAAATATAATTGCACTCCATCAGTTGTTCTTGCCAGTGATTTAATTCCACTCCAGGGGATAAGGTTTCCTTCTTACATATTTATCATTGCAAATTCTTTTATTGTTCTTGCAATCTATGATTTAATATGCAAAACGATGATTCTTGCTTGGTTAAAGCCACTCCGAATCGTGGGAGTAACAAACATTCATTACCAACAATGGTGGCATGTGTTCAGTCTGTTTTACTAACATTGCCATTTTAAATCTTATGATACCCAACTGAAGTTGTTTGTAGATCTACAGAAAAAACAAATTCTTCTGAACCATTTATGTGTTTGCCAATTTCTTTCACTAAGCTTCGTACCCAGATGATAAGCGATGGTTGCCTCCTTGCAGGTCTATCAGTGCCTTACATCAGGAAAGACGCCAAATTACCATAATCAGTCAAAAGAAATGGTAGTTCCATTGTGCAGTCTCTATGCATCTATTGGTGGGGAGCCACACCTTTCACAAATTGCACTCCTGATTTTACTGGAACTCTGGATTACATTTTCTTTTGCAACACTGGTGGACTGAAGCCTATTGGTTACCTTGAAATTCCTGGTGCTGAATCTCCCGAAGTTGCTGGTGGGTTGCCCAACTACTACCATCCTAGTGATCATCTGCCCATTGGTGGTGATTTTGAAGTTGGCAATCTCCAAGTTACTCCGTAGGGTTATAGTAAATTCTTTTGAGGCTTGAGTTCTATGCAGACGATCCATGATAGTTTTCTGTTTGTTTTGGTTTAATCAGTTAATGTCGAATTAAGGTACTGGCCGGCTCATTTCTATTATTATGAGAATCCAATAACTTTTAATAAGGTGAATGACAAACACCTTTTCTAGTTTGAAAATGATCGTTGCAGTTTGCCAATAAAAACAGGTTTTAGTTTGATTGGACGAGTGAAATTTTAACCTTATTAATTTTATTTTGAGGTACTGTCTGATGGAACTTTATTTATAATAAAAAAAAGGCTGGAGTATTGTTAATTTTCCTGCTACCTAAATTAGAGCAGGCTCATTTCAAATTTCAAATAAACTAGGATGACTACAAATTACAATGCATGCTCTTAAACCCAAAAATGTAGTGGTTTTTTTTTGCTTCCATTTCGTAGGAACTTGAATGTTTTAGCAGATGGGAAATTGCCTTATTTCGATGCAGTAATTTATCTTAAATGATTTTACTTGGTTCATTTAAAATAAGTATAAAAAAGTTCATGTCCTCCACCCGTATGCAAAATATCAGACATGTTTTAATTACCGTGACATGAAAATAACATGTTCAACAAAAAACACAAATCATATCATTTAAAGATACAAAAATCATAATTCCCATTGTTTAGAAAATTATTTGACCGTCAATCTGATACATGCATGATACTCATGTCTAGAGTTTATTTTTGGTCAATCATATTTATCACATTCACCATATTGTCATGTTGCACGATATAATGTAATCCATATTTTACTTAGTTTCTTTATTTACATGTATTGGTTGATATGATAGTGGAGTTATTGGGTGTTATGGGTAAGATACGTTAGTTACAAAAATTAGTAGAAATATATGTATCTATCTTATTGAAAAGGAGGTCAAATATTAATCTAATTATAAGTTATCTTTGTTCATCTTCTTTTATCTTTTGCAAATTTTGGAGTTTAATTCTCCTCAAATAGGGACATCCTATTCCTCTCCAATTTTCTGGAATTTTGGTTCTTTATCGAATAAGAGTCGTGTTACAAACTACCGTAAACAAGGTTAGCACTTAAAACAAATCGGCACCGGCTAATGACTAAAAAAACATGTTCCACGAAACGAGGCCCACAACCAGCATGAACGGAGCCATGCCATGACCGGTAGCCTCTCTCTTCATTTAACACCACTCCACTCAACTTTCGGCATTTACTTACCTAAGTTTTTAGGTAATTTGTATAAACATCTAAACTAAATGAGTACGCTCAAACGGGTTTTAATAGTAAGATAATCGAGAAGCTAATCAAGACTTATTTTTCATTAGACGCCGGAAGTTTGATAAATTATAAGCTTATAACTACATTCTGCTAACGTTTGGGAAGGTTAGAAAAAAGTGTCCCGACCCTAAACCCCAGAAGGAAAGGAAAAGAGCATTTAAATTTGTTATATTTTTTTACCACTTCAAGTTGTTTCCCTCTCTTTAACTGCAATTAGAAAGGACGTCACGAACTAGTCTCTTTCTTTTTCAAAGGCTCTCCCTGGCCTTGCTTGGAGTGGTGCTTCTGCTGCTGTTTGGGTTTGTTTCCTCCCCATCGTCCACTTTTCTCAAGATCATCTTTTGTTTGATTCTGGGTTTTGTAGGGGACCCAAGTTGTTGTTTTCGTGAGATTTTCTCTCTTCTCGAGAAAGATTGGCTCTTTGGTTGGTTATAAGGTTCCAAGAGGGAGCTCTTGTTTTGATTTTTTTACCTTTTTGCTTAAGCTGTAGGAAGAGAGACCAAAATGGGTTTTTAGTTGGCTTCGTAGGAGTGTGTTTGGTTCATCAAACAATGATTTGGTGATTGGAGGATTTGATGGTTGGTTTTCTTCACCAAGAATTATGCTTGCTGCTGCTGATGTGTTTTTGGTTTACATGTGGTCATGTTTGCCTTTAATTAGACAAACATATTGTCGAAAACCAAATATTCCAATCTTAGCAATTGGATTGTGAGTGGAGGTTGATGTCTATGGGATTAATGTTGGACTGTTAAATGTTATGCCCTTTATTATGCATTTCTCTTACCATCTATGGATGTAACACGAATATGTGTTCTTTTAGTAATTCAAAAATGATCCAACTATATTAGTTGGTCATGCTCCATTCTATTTGCATAAAAAAATATTTGGCCGTGGAATGCTTTATTGCCCTGATCTGTTGGGGACAAGAAAACAGTTGAAAATTGTGCTTTCAGTACTAAGTCCGTCAATTGGATTCAAATAATATCGGATTCAATTTGTTTTCTTTTGAGTTAGTGGCATTTGCAGAATGGACGTCCAGGGGCTATATGTTTCGGTTCTGGTTCTCGTCTCCATGCTGAGCTCATTCAAAGTGCAGAGTTATTTTGTTAATATTACTTATGTCGAAAGTGCAGTAGCAAAAGGGGCAAGTATTATTGTCTAAACAAGTAAAACAATTCTGATATTGATCTAATGTTTGTGTATGATGGCATATCAATTCTTTCCTTGACGTTCTGCCTCAAATGCTAATAATATTTCGTCTTGCAGTGTGTTTCGATGGAAGCCCACCCGCTTATCATTTCTCCCCGGGCTTTGATTCGGGGGTGAATAATTGGTTAGTTCGCTTCGAGGTAAGTTGAGATTTTTAGTAGGTATCCAATTGTACAAATTGAACATTGAAAACCTTGCAATGAGGAAAGAAAATGGTATGTCTAGATTATACTTGTTGTTAGAACCTTAATTCTAAAGCCTACTTAAGGGATTAATCCTTAATTAAGAACTAATTATTCCGTGGATAGGTTTTAGTAATGGATCGGGTTGGCTTTTGAAAATATAAGGCTTAAGCCAAACGTGATGAGATAATTGGTAGAAGTGGAGGTGTAAGTTGTTGGATGTGTATGATTGGAAGATACGAAGGTGGGAGTAAAAGTAAGTATATATGTGTGTGTGTTGGGTTGATTAACGGATTTCTTTTACTTAAAGATAAAGTAGAAGAGATGTGCAGAAGGAGGAAGTGTTGGGGTTAAAGTAATATATTTAGGAGATAAAGATGGTGTAAATCGGGAGAGAGGGTTCTGGACTTTAAAACGTAAGGTGAAAACTGATGTGTTGGATGAGGTGTTGGTGTAGGATTTGAGGAGTTGGAGGTGGTAAGTTAAGATGAGTATATATAGTGAGAGGGGGTAACGTGAATGATATTATTTTGCTTCAACGTGAAGAAAGAAGTTGTGAAGTGGAGTGAATCGTGAGAAGTGGTTGTGAGTGGAGAGAGAGTTGAGGAGTCGCCGGAAAAGCAAGAAAAAGGAAGTTGAATTCGCCGGACACACGAGAAACTAAAGTAGAAGATCATCGGCGACTAAGGGAACTCCAACTAAAGCAATAAGGTATGTCAAGTTCGAATTAGTGACTTACACTAGGTGTGTGAGGGTTTAGATAGGGTCGCTGGAGGTCTGAAACCTCGTCGGTGAATAGTTCAGTAAAAATACATGGCAGAACGGTCGACCGGTATGGGTTTCGGTCAACCGAATGTAGTGTAAATGTTGGTGTTCTTCCTTCACCGGCCGAACGACGCGCTTAGCGGTCGACCGGTTAAACGTGATTTGGTAAGAAGATGAAGACTGATAATTTCCGGTCGAACGGGACCCCTTAGCCGTTCGACCGATTGAATGTAAATAAATCAGTGAATTTATACTGTGAGACGGTCGACCGAATTAATGTATTGTTCGACTGTTAACTTAAATAATTAAGTGGATTGTTCGACCGATTATCAAGAACGTTCGACCGATTGATGACTAGAAATTCTAGGTTGCCCATGGTAGATTTCGGTTGGACGGGACCCCTTTGCCGTTCGACCGTTGAGATGAATATTATAACATATTTTAAGTTCTGAACGGTTGACCGAAAATGTGATATTGACCGACCGTTTATATATAGTTTCGGTCGACCGGTTGTGTTAAGTTGTTCGACCGTTTGTGTCGCGCTGTGTTGGTCGACCGATTATGTGATTTTGTCTGACCGTTAAAGTGGGTTAATTGACCAAATATATTTATATATAAATTACCAAATCGAGAAGTTTCGGTCGACCGGTGATGTATGTTTGTTCGACCGTTTGAGAAGTTTGTTCGACTGTTTTATGCTGTTATTTCAGTAATGTATATTGTTGTTGTTGTTCAACTCTATGGGGGAGTGGAGACGCCTAGCCTTTACGGCGGCGGAGTAGATGGACTCCGTGAGATGAGGTTGTTACCTAGCCTTAACGGCGGCGGAGTTGACCACCGTATGATTATTATTCGGTGGATGTTATGTTGATTATGTATTCTTTTGTATGTGACCGATGTTATATTCCGAGAAAGTATGTGACCGATAATATATTCCGACAAAGTATGCGGTCGATGTTATATTCCGGCAAAGTATGTGACTGATGATATTTCTAGCCAAGTGAATGTTACGGGTGACTATGTAGGGCCCACTTTTATTTATAATATGTATGTTTTCTACCATGTTAAGTGAGTGAGTGGGGACTGAGGACGAGCACACTGTTACTGGATCCTTCTATCTTATTTTGAGTTTGTTATGATTACATGTGTATAGTTAATTTTGTCATTTTGAATGTAATCATACTCTTGACAAACTCATGTATATGGTGCACATTTGTTATGTTGTGCGATCTGAGTAGCGTCCTCAGGTGTTTGAGTTGATCCATTGTGTTAAAAAAATTTGAATTACGCTGTGTTTTCGGGGACGTTACACTTGTGCCTTTATATGTGAAAGTTGATTATGCTGCAACATTATATGCTCGAGTAGCATCTCATGTAATAGTTAGTTTTATTTTACTATTATTAGCAACAAAGTTCACTTGATTTCATCTTGTTGTATGTCTGGTTCGATCTAGGGAGGAGGATGGTGCAACAATGTCACAACATGTCTTAAGCGCAGAGACACTCACTTAGGTTCTTCCAGGTAAATTTGGATCAAGAATCTGGCTAATGAGAGTGTTAGGAATTCCACCAAAATTTTCTTTTATTTCTGCCTTCTACTACTGGAACAAGGTTAAAGTTCGTTACTGCGGTGGCTCCTCCTTTTCCGGTGATATTGAAGAGGTTCATCCAGTAAGTCACACTTATAATTTCATCCATTGGTCAGGTTGCTTCAACAATATTGTATAGCTAGTGTTCTTAAATTGATGACTTTTGGCTATTGTGATGTTGTTAGGCTACAAATCTTCATTATAGAGGAGCAAGGATTTTTCTTGCGGTCATTGAAGATCTCAAGGAAAAAGGGTTGGCAAAGGCTACCAATGTAATGAATTTTTTTTTGAATGTCTTTGTTTGCTAAATATTACTGAATTTAACTGAAAATGCCACAGGCTCTTCTTTCTGGCTGCTCGGCTGGAGGTCTGACCGCTATTCTACATTGTGATGAATTTCACGCTCTTCTACCGACAATTACCAAAGTTAAATGTCTTTCAGATGCTGGTTACTTCATCAACATGTATGCATATCGTTTTCTTTTTCTCAAAATTTCCCTTCTCACACTTGTAAGTTCTAACTATTGGATATGTTAAATGTTTCTATCAGAAAAGATCTTTCAGGAGTTCAACGTATCAAGCATTTCTATGACGATGTCATCCAAACACATGTACGTATAATGTTTTCTTCTATTATACAAACCAATCTTTGATTTTTTATAAAGATGGTCCAACAATTTATTATGTTGCTATTTCAGGGATCTGCAAAGAATTTGGATCCGTCGTGCATATCAGAAATGGATATTGCAAGCATGGTATGTGACTTCCACGACATTTCTTATAAAAATGTTCTGATTTTGAAGTATAACTAACTTAATCAGAAACAAATGCAGTGTTTCTTCCCACGGTACATTGCTCGGCAAATCCAAACCCCACTTTTCATATTGAATGCTGCATATGATTCATGGCAGGTACGATAGTTTACTGCATTATCCACCATTTTTGGATACCAATCATCATGTGCTTCTTAACGTACAATAGCATGCTCTTAGAGGAAGTTTGAGGGAAATCTTTCAATTTCTTGTGAATGTTATTTGATTTTATTGTATTGTTTCTTTCAGATAAAAAAACATATTGGTGCCTGGTGCGGCCGACCCGCATGGTACTTGGCATGATTGCAAGAATAACATAAAGCAGCTATGCTCTTCAGCACAACTTGATGCAATTCAATGTACCGAACCTTTTCTTTGTTAATGCTAAAAATCAATTTATTTGTGAACTTCACTATGAATTTCATATTTTCTTTCTTTTTGAGAAATTAGCAAACCAATCCTTACATTCGAGACAGCCCAATCTCATGTTCATAAAGGCGCTCTAAGTTCGAGTAAATATTATCTTGTTCTGTCATTCTTTTGATGTTTTAAATTTGAACTTCAAAAATGCAACATGCAGTGATTTTGGTTGGTGTGATAACATAACCTCTTCTTTCTTCCTATAACAGATTTCAGATTGGAATTTGTAAATGCTTTTAGCGGGAGTATTCTCCCGACCTCCGGAGGATTCTACATAAATTCTTGCTACGCTCACTGCCAATCCGAAGTGCAGGAGACATGGCTGGCTCCTGATTCTCCTTTGCTTGGCAGTGCTGTAAGTACTACTACAAATAAAACCAGTGTGAGATTTTTCTTCCTGCAAATTCACACTAGTTCTGAATGTAAATTTTTATAGAGCATATCGGAGGCAGTTCGAAATTGGTACTATGACTATAAGCCCTTCCGAATGATCGATTGTCCATATCCGTGCGACAGTACATGCCACAACCGTGTCTTTGAAGCGAGTTCTGGTTTACAGCAAGTGAAAGATGGGAATCTTTTTCTGCTATGATTCTTGTTGGATTTATGATGATGATTCCGATCAAATTATACCCAAACTATGATTCTTTTCTCTCCTTCAAAATTGTCGTGCAAGCTGGTCTGCAAAAGGCATTTTCATTCATACATGAAAACACCAGCAAAATGAGAAGACTTCTCTACTTGGAACTTTGGAATCGATCACTAAAATTTGTATCTCATTTTGATGGAATTGGAGATCCCTTAACTCAAGGACTTCCTCAAAACCAATTGGACTGTGGAATAACAGTACTTTTTCTTCATGTGTGAACATTAACAAGGTATGAAACTTATTGGGCAGTGGCCGATAAATTGACATTGCTAGAATTTTTTCCGAAGGTGATATCTCTCTATATTACTAGGCGTATATTGTCGTGAACCATGTTATCATCCACCTTACAAGAGAACGATATGCATTTTTCAACCCTCAAACAAAATTTATCATGCAAAAGTACAACAAATATGTGATCACAAGAGAGTGATTGGTGGTCGCAATCACACATTAATATTTGCTTTAGGTAACTTTGCTAGAAAATATTCTAATTTTTCAGACAACATTTATACCACACAACATTTACAGACTCGGGTATTTCTATATTTTCACATTCTTTGATACAAAAATGAAACTACGAACTACCCTATTTTAACACCTAAATGTCTAAAACTCCGTCGACAAACCTTGTGATCGTTGATAGTGTACATCTTTAAACCGTTGAACCATATTATGCGCCTAGTAATCATATTAATGGGTGGGTTTGGATGATTAAAAAATTAATCAAATTTCTCACAAAAACTGAATTTTCTCTCTCATGCATCCAAACACACCCCACAAGGGTGAGAGTTTTCCCAAAAGCTTAAAAAATAATTTTTTTAATTTTTCCGAAGTGATGTATTTTTTTTCCTTATTGAAGATAAATATTTATAATAATTTTTTACTTGAAAGAAAATTTGAAGATGGTAAAACTGATTTTTCTCGTGAAATGTGAAAAAACTAAGTTAAAAGCAATTTTTTGGCTCTTGTATTTGTTCTTGGGGTTAGAAAACTCGATTTCTTAGTTTGGTAACATCCAAACGGTACCGGTTAACTTTCTCATTACCAAAAATTTATACTAAAAAGATTGATTACCAAAAGAAAAATTAATATTTAATACTAACCCAAGGAACCTAACCCATTACCATTTGCATTTGAAACCCTAATCCCTAAAACTCTCGACATCCCAACATGGCGACGCTGAAGCGGCGGGATTCGACGGCGGGCCGCGAGAGCGACCAGGTCGTGGTGATGCCGCTCGGCGCTGGGAACGAGGTCGGCAGGTCCTGCGTCCACATGACCTACCGGGGCAAGACCGTCCTGGTTAGTACTCAAAGATCACATCTTTACGGATTTCGTTTCTAGAATTTGGTTTGATGTTGTTGTGACTGTGGTGACGTTCAGTTTGACTGCGGAATCCACCCGGCCTACTCGGGGATGGCGGCGTTGCCGTACTTCGACGAGATCGATCCTTCTGCCGTCGATGTGCTTCTCGTCACTCAGTATGTGGTTTTATTTGATTTGATTCGAGGAGTGTTGAGTTCGATTTTTGGGGATAACAAGGTCATAGGGTTTAATCATGTCAACATGCGAATTGTAACTTTTTCACAATAAATGTCTAAATTGTTTAGAATTATGCTGACTGAAGAGACTGGGCGTTGAGAGTCGGTGAAAGTCGGTTCCAATTTCAGTGCTGCTTGAATTTGACAAGTCGACCTCAACCACAAATTTATGATCAATAAGCTTAATAAATTTTGTTTGAGCTTAGGTGAGCTTGAATTGGCTCTCCTTGTCATTAGATTTTTTTCCGGTTGGATTTAATTATAGGATTAATGTGTTTAGTGTGGTGGCTGTGGCCTTTGTTTGGTTGCCTTATAGGTTTGGTTGGATATGGTTGTCATTATAGGAGTATGGTAAGGAAAATTAGAAAGTCCAACCACATGACAAAATGTTTCTTAGTGGCATACCCTCCACATATATGTATCCTTTAGCTTAAATTCTTGCGTAAAACCATCCAAAAAACCATCAACATTAAGCTTGATTCTAGAACCCCACTTACTACCAATAGTATCGACGTTGGGCTTTTTCAGAAAGTAGAAAGGGAATAACTTTTCCAGAGATTGCCATGTTTTTGTGTAGTTAAATTTACTCTTACTTTTTTGAACCCGGATTAGGAAGTTTGAGGACAACAAGATTGGTGAATTCTTCTTTAGTTTTAAAAGGTTCGACAAGACAACATTGGCGTGAGGAAATTAGAACTGTATACATTATAGTGGCCGGCTTTTGTGATTTTTCCTTAGATTAATAACAGAAAGAAGACAAACATCTTGCTTGTTTAAACATTGTTGTGTTTCACATAACAGAATTTATTTTAATGTATATTTGATGGTTTTCCAATCTGCAGCTTTCACCTTGATCATGCTGCTTCCCTTCCTTACTTCTTGGAAAAGGTACATGTTTTCCTACTACGATGGAGAAACTAAATATGCAGTTGAATACTTGATTAAACACGACCTTCTTAGTTTTCCAAGTCAATGATGGCCGTTTTTTTCATTCTCTTCTCTTTTATTGTTTCATACTGACATTCTCATTGTTTCCTAAAATTTCAAGACAACTTTCAAAGGAAGGGTGTTTATGACTCATGCAACTAAAGCTATTTACAGACTGCTTCTGTCAGATTATGTGAAGGTCAGCAAAGTTTCTGTTGAGGATATGCTTTTTGATGAGCAAGATATCCTCCGATCGATGGATAAGATTGAGGTAAGAGTTTTTAACCACATTTCTCCTTTCTCTGCCACACTTTTTCAGACTGTTTCAATAACCCAGTTCATAAGTCTGCCTAATTAGTTTTTGGGCTGTTATTCAGGTGTTCAATAAATGCTCACTTTATGACTATTAATTTCTTAGTACTGCAATCTGGAAAAAAATGCTAATAAATCGTCGGTTAATAGTTTCATGGGCAATGCCATAGCTTATGCAAATTTTGTTCGTTGATTTTTTATAATACTAAATATTGTTTTCATGCAGGTTATTGACTTTCACCAGACTCTAGAAGTGAATGGAATCCGATTTTGGTGTTATACTGCTGGTCATGTCCTTGGTGCTGCCATGTTTATGGTTGATATTGCTGGACTAAGGATCCTCTATACTGGTGATTATTCTCGTGAGGAAGATCGTCATCTCCGTGCAGCAGAGCTTCCCCAATTTTCCCCTGATGTCTGCATTATAGAATCTACTTATGGTGTGCAACTTCATCAGCCTCGCATGATTCGAGAGAAACGTTTCACGGATGTTATCCATTCCACCCTCTCTCAGGGTGGTCGTGTTCTTATTCCTGCCTTTGCCCTTGGCAGAGCCCAAGAACTTTTACTGATTTTGGATGAATATTGGTCTAATCACCCTGAACTTCATAAAATCCCCATATATTATGCTTCTCCTCTCGCAAAGCGCTGCATGGCTGTCTACCAGACATACATCAACTCCATGAACGAGAGGATTAGGGCCCAATTTGCAAACTCAAATCCTTTTGAATTCAAACACATTTCATCATTGAAGAGCATAGATAATTTTGATGACGTGGGACCGTCTGTGGTTATGGCAAGTCCTAGTGGTCTTCAGAGTGGACTTTCAAGACAGTTGTTCGATAAGTGGTGTGCTGATAAAAGGAATGCATGTGTTATTCCTGGTTATGTCGTGGAAGGAACACTTGCCAAGACAATAATTAATGAGCCCAAAGAAGTTACTCTCATGAATGGACTTACTGCTCCATTAAATATGCAGGTTTACTACATCTCCTTTTCAGCTCATGCAGATTTTGCACAAACAAGTACGTTCTTGAAAGAACTCATGCCTCCAAACATAATCCTTGTTCATGGTGAAGCTAATGAAATGGGAAGACTGAAGCAGAAGCTCATAACCAAGTTTGCTGACAAGAATACCAAGATCATCACACCGAAGAACTGTCAGTCTGTTGAAATGTACTTCAATTCTGAAAAGATGGCCAAAACAATTGGAAGGCTGGCAGAGAAGACCCCTGAGCCTGGTGACACTGTTAGTGGCTTACTTGTGAAGAAAGGCTTTGCATATCAGATAATGGCGCCCGATGACCTTCATGTCTTCTCACAGCTTTCGACAGCTAACATTATACAGAGGATATCTGTCCCTTATTCGGGTGCATTTGGGGTCATAAAGCACAGGCTAAAGCAGATATATGAGAGTGTTGAGCCCATAGAAGAATCCGATGTTCCAGCAATAATTGTGCATGAAAGAGTGACTGTAAAGCAGGAGTCAGATAAACATGTAGCGATGCAATGGTCGTCAGATCCTATAAGTGATATGGTTTCTGACTCGGTTGTGGCCACAATTTTGAACATCAGCAGAGAGATTCCAAAAGTGACTGCTGTGGCTGAGACAACTAGGACAGAGGAGGAGACGGAGAAAATGGCTCAGAAGGTGATCTATTCTCTCCTTGTCTCTTTGTTTGGGGATGTCAAGGTTGGAGAAGAAGGAAAGCTAGTTGTCACTGTTGATGGAAATGTGGCTCATGTTGACCGAAAAAATGGGGAAGTGGAATGTGAGAATGAACACTTAAAAGAAAGAGTAAAGACTGCATTTCGGCGAATACAAAGTGCTGTTAGACCAATTCCACTCTCAGCATTATCATAAGCTAACGTCTTTTGGCTCTACCTTGCCCATGTTACTTCTGGAAGCGCTCAAAGTACTTCTCGACCATGTACTATCGTCCAACTTCTTTGAACCTTCAGCTGTGGTTCTGATAATTTACCTTTGCTGATCCTGTTTTTGTAATTGAGAGATGGGAATGCTTTGGAGTTTCCTAGATGCGGCTTCGTTGAAATCATTGTATAGTCCAGGTTTCACTTATCTCGGATGTCAACAATGTTTTATTTCCATTTAGATCTGGACAATGCAATTTAGTGATTTAGAGGAGCATGGTCTTGAGAAGGGGATTATGTGGGTAATCATGTTCTTTTTAATCAATCCTATTATATGTACCCCAGCGTATTATCATGATGATTGCTTTGGTTGCTTCTTTTTTCTTTTGTATTTGGAAAGTGGCAGCTCTGCAGCTGTGTATATAAGTTGTTAAACCTTCAGAACTAAAATTTATGAGTTTAGGGTTCAATCTCTGCAAGTTAATGCAGAGTTTACCGATTATGAGTATAGGACACAACTTCAAGATGTTAACGGCTAAATCCTTTGATGTTTCGTTGAAGTAAAAGGTTAATTGTTACCTTTTATACTTGATATGCTAATTGTGTTATAAAACCTATTGAAAGTATTGATTCTTTAATCCTGATGCATTAGCAATATTTTTTGTATTAATTGCGTTGCCCAACTTTCCTGCAACACCCTACAAAAAATAGGATTCGTGTGTTAGGGGTCGATGTGACTATAAATTAATTAATGTTGTTAATCAGAAATATTATTTGGGAAGTTCGTAGTGGTTTGTCCACTAAGTAGGTTGACATATATTTCATAAGAGGGTAATGGGTTGTCATATTGTTGGTGGTAAAGATTGTTGTGGTGGAAAATATTGTGGTGGTGGATTTTGTGAAGAACTTGGATAGTTGTAAGGGCCACATTGGTAGGGGTTTGGATGTGGAACATGTCCATAACCATTGAGAAATAGTGGCCTAGGGGTTCCTCGTCCACGATGTAACTCACGATTGTGGTCAGAGGAAGACATTTTGGTGTAAGTTGCGCTGGTGGCTTAAGTCGAGTTGTAGGAAATGAAGTCAGAAGTGTTTGTTTATATAACCTTCTTCAGAGATAGACATGAAACGATTCATTTTTTAACTTTCAAATGTGAACACATAAGATGCTTCTGACAACGTATGAAACGTGAACAGTTAAGATTCGTCCAACGCATGAGACGTGAATAGTTAAGATGCTTCCGACAACGCATGAGACGTGAACAGTTAAGATTCGCCCGACAACGCATGAGACGTGAATAGTTAATATGCTTCCGACAACGCATGAGACATTAATAGTTAAGATTCGTCTGACAACACAAGAGACGTGAACACATAAGATGCTTCTCACAACGTATGTGATGTGAACAATTAAGATTCGTTTTAAAACCTTCAACGGTCTAGATTCCACCGACAAAGATGGACGATATGGATTCAACCCTGCCCCAAATATGAATTAATGTTACAAATAGGAGGTTCTTGTAAAACGAACCTTAAACCACAAGTCCTCCTGAAACCCCAAGTGACAAGTATGACCAGTGACAATTCTTCTAACTCCAACTCCTCCTTTTCATCATCTGATGCCCTAGATGAGGTAATAGATCAAACAACCAACGTAGTTGTGGAGTACCTCTCCTCTTACCTTAATACGCAACCTCCACGTAGGAGGAGGAGACAAACTTCTAACCCGGACAGAGATAGGACAGTTGGTTATAATCGTCTAATTGCAGATTATTTTACTGACAGTCTGGTGTATGGTGATTGTATTTTCAGAAGAAGCTTTCGAATGCAGAAGAATGTTTTCCTTCGAATTGCAAACACGCTCGAGGCTACCGATATCTTCCTCCAACAACGAGCAGATGTTGTTGGTCGACTTAGCATATCAGGTATCCAAAAATGTGTTGCAGCGCTCTGAATGTTAGCATATGGTGTAGCGGCAGACGAGGTGGACAAGTACTTACGTCCCAGCAAAGCAAGAACAATAATGTCCCTCCAAAAATTCTGTGAAGTAGTCATTAGTAATTTTGGTGCTGAATATCTACGAACGCCTACTCCAGCAGACCTAACAAGACTGCTCCAAGTTGGTGAGTTACGAGGGTTTCCAGGCATGATGGGCAGCATCGATTGTATGCATTGGGAATGGAAGAATTGTCCAGCTGCTTGGAATGGGCAATATCAAGGCCGAAGCGGAAAACCGACACTTGTTCTGGAAGTTGTTGCATCTTACGACCTATGGATTTGGCATTCATTTTTCGGGATCCCAGGATCGTGTAACGATATCAATGTCCTCCAACGTTCTCCAGTTTTCGATCACATTATGGAGGGGCATGCACCACCTGTTAGATATGAAGTGAATGGCAACCCGTATGATATGGGTTACTATCTCACAGATGACATTTATCCTAAATGAGCAGGATTTATGCAATCAATCCTTCTTCGTCAAACACCCAAAGATAGATTGTTTGTCCAATTTCAGGAAGCAGCAAGGAAAGATGTGGAACGTGAGTTTGGAGTGCTTCAAGCAAGATTCTCCATCGTGAAAAGGTCATCGCTAGCATGAAGTTCAGATATTCTCGGTAAAATTATGACTGCATGCATAATCTTGCACAACATGATTGTGGAGGACGAACGCGACTCTTACGAACAATTGGTGGATATAAACGAATTTATCCACGGGCGACCTCAAAACATCGGCGAAAGTTCAAACGAGTTGGGTCTTCGGTATTCCACCGATAGTATCGTGGGTATTAATAGATATCTGCATAACAGAGATCGAGTTCGAAACTCCTGAAAACATATGGCATTGTGAGTCGATTTGATCGAAAATATATGATAACGTTTTGGAAGGAATGCAAGTTAAATTTGTTCGTAATATGTATTGTAATATTTTAATTTTAAATTATCGTAATAATTACTTGTCAAATTTTAATTAAATGTAACTTTTGCGTGTTATGCGTAATTATCATAATTTAATTAGATTAAGTCATTGTAAAAATATTTTATTTAATAGTTTGTGTATTTTTGTGATGAAATATAAAATGAGGTAAAAAGAAATGATGTGGATGAGAGAGAGTGTTGGAAATGATGTTGGGGTTAAGAAGTGGAAAAT
The DNA here is from genome assembly GCA_963682175.1 of Triglochin maritima. Lineage (NCBI taxonomy): Eukaryota > Viridiplantae > Streptophyta > Magnoliopsida > Alismatales > Juncaginaceae > Triglochin > Triglochin maritima. The sequence continues at coordinate 8,266,148 of OY821775.1, forward strand.
GAGTTGGGTTGGGTAGTGGGTTGCATAGTATTTTTTGCTGACGTGACAGAAACTGGGTTGTGGGAGAAAATGAGGTTGGGGTTAAGGATGGTACGAAGACATCAAACGTAACTCGAATCAAGTTGGGTACACGAAACTATCTGGTAGAAAAAAATCCTGTAATTTTTTCCATTATTTGGATGATAGGATGGTTGATACTTGATATGATAATATTGAGTGTGGGATTTATTTTACTTGGAAGTTTTTTTTTAAAATTAGTCTTGCTGGTAGGGGTGTAAACGAGCCTTAATCGAGTGAGCGAGCTCGGATCGAGATCGACTCGATAAGGAATTTCACCCGCTCGTCGCTCACTCGATAAGTGAGTCGAGCAGAAAAGCATGCTCGTGCTCAACTCGCCTAATGCTCGTGAGCCGCTTGCTTGCTCGTTTTTTTTTGTTTAAACCTGGATTTTACAATATAAACACAAATAAATCTGAAATTTACGAAATAAATCCAAATAAATTTGGAATTTAGTAGATAAACCTGAAATAGTGTTTTAAATCAACATAAAATCTCTAACAACACAAATTACATCACAATATTACTTCAAATAACATAATCAAATAACTATGAACAATATTAGACTCCAACTATCGTAATCTCTCTACTATCCGGGAGTTTCACCGCTTTGTCTTCTTCAACCAAATAATCATATTGAAAAAACAAACACACAACAATAGTAATGACAAAATATAATAGTAGTTGACAACTAAACAAGTATATACATATATGCTTACACTTGGTGAGGCAATAACAAGTTGACGTGGTCAAAGTCTGTCCATAATAAGTTCAAAGTCTGTCCAGAATAAGTTCAAAGTCTGCCCATAATAAGTTCAAAGTTTGCACATAATAAGTTGTGTTTTTCCATAATAAGTTCAAAGTCTGTCCAGAATAAGTTGAAAGTCTGTCCAGAATAGATTGTGTGTCTGTCCAGAATAGGTTGTGTGTTTGTCCATAATAAGTTTTGTGTCTGTCCAGAATATGTTGTGTCTGTCCAGAATAAGTTATATGTATCTCCAGAATAAGTTCTGTGTTTATGCAGAATAGGTTGTGTGTCTATTCATAATAAGTTTGTGTCTGTCCAGATTAAGTTGCATTGGGAAACGAAATGTTGCGTTGGGAAAAGAAATGTTGCATTGGGAACGTAATGTTGCATCTGGAAAATAAAAAATTGCACGTGACACAAAAATAAATATGTTATTTATTTAATTTTAAAAAGTAAAAGATATTTGAATTTTGATGACTGGACTGCTGACTGTACTGTTCATGTCAGCGCGCGTCACGAACGCCCGTGTCCGTGTATAAGGTTCCCTAACAAAAGAGATTTTTTTACTCTTTTGGACTTTTAGTCTTTAGGACTTTGGTTTAAAAAAGTTAAATGGTTTAATAGTAACACCCCCCCCCCCCATATGGATAATTGTAATTAGATATAGAAAATATGATAATTGAATATTTTAACGAGCGAGTGAACGAACAATCAAATGTTGAGCATCGAGCGAGCACGGTTTGCTCGTGCTCGGCTCGTTTAGTTTGTCGAGTGGGTTTTTTTGCTCGTGTTCGGCTCGTTAGTAATCGAGTCGAGCACGATTCGAGCAAAATCGAGCGAACATCGAGCGATCCGTCGATCCCGAGCCAAACTTGACAGCCCTACTTGCTGGTGATGGGAATAGTTGGAAAGTCATGGGTTTACATGATTTGCAATGAAGATCCTCAAATTTGAAATATCAATGACTTTAAATGATTACTCTTTTGACATAAGAATATGTTAAAACAAATTCAATGTATCACTATTGTTACTATTTATCATCCACAATGCAAAACAAATGTAATGGGTTAACATAAGAAATAAATATTCATGAATGTTTGTAAAATATAAATATCTCTTATTTTTATGTAGGTTTGTTTGAAAGCAATCCATCCTTAATTCATTGGTCCAACGGTTAACTACCTCTTTTAAAATTTAAAAAAGAGAACAATAGATAAAATAATTACTTACCATTTGACTCCGTAAAATTCTAAATTATGCATTCATTTCACTCTACACTGTTGAACTTTTTGAGGTAACAATTACACTTTTAATTTTCATTTTGTAACATTTTTGTCTCCTAAACTTTCAAATACGATCCAAACTTTAACATAAAGTTAATATTAAAATTGTATTAGGAATACAATGCAAAAAGTTCAAAAAAATAGACAAATAATATTTAAATAATAAATTTTGAAAGGTAAAATGTTACAAAATGAAAATCAATAGGAAATAATTGTTAGAACCCTAACCCTAGATTAGGATTAAACTTGGATTAGAGGAGGATTAGGGTTGGCTTGCATGGGAATGTGTGGTTGCTTGGGGAAGTGGAGTTGCAGGTGTCTGCATGGGAAGGGGAAGAGGCGGGGTTACTGTAGCATCCGAGTTAAATAGGGTTTTTCTTCTTCTTTCTTCTCCTTTCTCATTTCTCCTTCCTCATTTCTTCCTTCCCTTCCTTGCTGGTGCGTGTGGTGGCAAGCAGCTGAGGAGGAGACCGGAGATCGCGCGGCGTGAGGCGTGCGGAGTCGAGCGCGCGGGGAGATCACCGGAGGCGACGTGCGGGAGCGGAGCTCCGGCGTTTCGTCGTCGTGGTTGAGGTATGCCGCTCCTTAGTGTGGTTTGTTTATTACCCTCATGTGAGGGATGCGTTGGTCGAGTCGGGGGAGGTCGGAGACCTCTCCGGCGACGCGTTTCTTCTAAAAACCTCGGCTGGCGCGAGGTTGAAGACGACCAACGGTCGACCGGACCCTTCGGGCGGTCGACCGTTTTAGCACTGTTTGCCCGACTTTAACCTTCACCGGTCGAACGATGCCTTGGGGCGGTCGACCGGTAGTGCATTATTGCTGGTGAGTTGGGATTTTCTACCTGTTATCGGTCGACCGGTCCTTGTTGTGTTCGACCGGAACTTAAGTGTACCTGTTAGTTTTGCATGTTTTGTTCGACCGATTTCATGTGACGTTCGACCGATCGTTTGTTGTTCGACCGTTGGAGTTTTGCGTCCGACCGGTTATATGACTTAGAATAATAGGTTGACCCTGTCTGTTTTCGGTCGACCGAGACCCCTGAGTCGGTCGACCGATAGAGTGGAATTTAATGTTGACCAGACTCCGGATTTTGACCTCGTTCGGTCGACCGGTTTTAGACTTTTGTTCGACCGTTTGGGAATTAGTGTTGCGCAGTGAGTTCTACCGATTCAGACTTTCGGTCGATCGAATTCCTCGTGGAAACGGTCGACCGATTAGACTATTTCGGTCGACCGAATCTGCTCAGAACTGAATTCCTGGGTTCCGTTGTGAATGCCAACTCTGTCCACGGAAACCCGTGTCCTCGCCTTGGGCGTGAGCCGGGAGGTGACGGTGGGCGCGTGATGCGTGCCTGCCCAGGGACCGCCGTTGGGAAGAGTGTGGGTGTTCGGGACGCGTCACCTCCATGTATGGACCGTGACCTTGAGTTGATTGTTGGCACCTTGTAGTATAGCAGGCCTGAGGGATCACGGATCCCAGTGTTGATGTTGTGCGGGCACGCAACTGGCGTTGGGTGAGGTGACTACCGGCCCACGGGCTACGGAGGTCGCTGCCCTGCTTTTATAGCGGCGCGGTTGGTGTTCGCGGCTCGAGGAGCCTGATGACCTGGCAGACTTCGGTCTGGTTTTGTCCGATGCTGTGCCGGACTGTTGTGATGGACCACCGATGCTGTGCCGGTGATGCCGCCGAGGTTGTGCCGGCGATGGTGATTGTTGAGCCGAGGCTGTTCCGGCTATGTTGTTTTCCTCAGCTGGGCACCTACCGAGATGATGTTGTTATACCTTCCGGGCGACGGCCCCGTTGGTCCCTGTGGCCCCGACCACTGAGATTTACAGATCTGTTTCTATCGGCGCGTAGACGTGACAGAGGCTCCCTGCCGAACCCTTGAGTAGTGTAGCTGCGTGTGGGGGGTGCGATGTTGCGGGCTACTAGACTGCATGTGCCTGCAGTAGGTCTCCTCGGGAGACCCGATGATTGATTGTCGGACTGATGTCCTGTTTTACCCTTCGGGGGAACTGTTTTACTTTCTGTTGATGCCATGACATGCCACTAGTATGATAGGTTCATTATGTGATGCATGCATATAGGTGAGTTGGCATACGGGGTTTCCTTCTGGAAACTCAGGCATCGTTGTTATATATATTTTTTAGGACCGCAGTAGGTCCAGTTGGGTGGTGATCGGCGGGGACGCGCATTTTGGAGTTGGATCCTCTTCTCGGGCCGCTGAGGTCGACATGATTAGTTTTTATCCTCTGTTGTCGTTTTGCTGTAATCATGTATCTTTTGATAAACTCTGATGTATTTTGGTGCACCACTTTTATGATTTATGAGAAGTAACAGTCCCGCCTTTGATTATTGAGTTGATTGTCTTGATTATTTTTTTTTTAAAATTTCCGCTGTTTCGGGATATTACAACTTGGTATCAGAGCGGTCGATTCCTATGTGGTTCCCAATGAAATCACCCTTGTAGTAATAGGACTCATGCATTTTATCTTTTAGCATGCATACATGGCTGAAGTGGTGTTTGTTTCTTCTGTCAGATGGCACCTAGGCGCGTGAGGGGTTCTACACGCGATCGTCCTTCCAGTGACGACACATCTGGTACTCATTGGGTCAGGTTGGGTGAGTTTCTGGAGCGTCAGGCAGCTCAGAACGCCCAGGGCGGAGTGGGGGCTGAGCACGATCGGTTCATGCGTCAGCACCCGCCGACTTTCGATGGCAGGAGGGCCCCAGAGGTCGCAGAGGACTGGATCTTCCGTATGGAGAAGATCTTCCGTGCTATTGGAGTAGCACCTGAGAGGATGGTGGAGCTGGCCACCTATGTGTTTGACGGCGAGGCCGCCAACTGGTGGAGGTCTACATCCACAGTTCTGTTTGAGGACCGTGTGGATATCAGCTGGGAGGAGTTCTTGGAGGTGTTCCATGAGCAGTACTTCCCCCAGCATGTCAGGGATCAGAAGAGAGAGGAGTTCATGTCGCTGGAGCAGAAGGACATGACACTGACGAGCTACATCAGCAGGTTCAACGCCTTGGAGCGTTACTGCCCAGAGATCTGCGTGACCCCAGAGCAGCGGGCGAGGAAGTTCGTGAAGGGACTGAGACAGCCGCTTCGTTCTCGGGTGATCAACAGCATACCGTGGACCCTTGCAGATGCGGTGAAGCATGCTACGATCATCGAGCAGGACCAGAGGGAGTGTAATCAGGAGGCGCGGAAGGCGCCAGTGAGCACCGTTAGCAGAGTAGCTGATCGTGGGGCAGGAAGGCCGGGCAAGAGACCCAGGTTCGATGGAGGAGGAGCACGTCAGTCAGGGGCGTGCACTTACTGCGGGAGGTTCCATCCAGGGCAGGAGTGTCCCCGTCGGACTGGAGCGTGCATGGGTTGTGGTCAGATGGGACACTTTGTCCGTGACTGTCCTCAGAGGCAGGGCGAGCCGAGCAGGAGGCCAGGACCACCAGTGGTAGGCAGAGGCGGAGGCAGCCGGTCAGTTGTTCCACCAGGCCAAAGCAGGAGGACCGGGCGGGTCTTCACTATCCAGGCGGAGGAGGCGAGGGACTCCAACACCGTCGTGGAAGGTACGCTTTCAGTTTCTGGTTCTGTAGCGCGCGTGTTGTTTGATTGTGGCGCCACTCACTCCTTCATTTCGGAGAAGTTTGCTGGCGAGTTGGGTCGGACCCCTGTGCGGCTGACTGATGTTTTGGAGGTCAGCACGCCCATGGGAGAGGTGGGCACTGTGGGGAGCTATTTCCCCGGCACCACAGTTGCTTCGGGAGACCATGATTTTCCGGCAGATCTGGTCTTGTTACGGATGGTGGACTTCAACGTCATACTGGGGATGGACTGGCTGTCACAGTACGACGTGCGAGTCTTTTGCCGTGAGAAGAAGATCCTAATTCCGATGGAGGGCGTGCCAGATGTTCTGATAAGAGGTGCGAGGAGCAGAGGGGGTCGTCTGATTGTGTCTGCGGTTAAGGCACAGAGACTGTTACAGCAGGGATGCAGAGCGTTTGTGGCCACGCTGGTAGTCCCTGATCCTGAGACAAGGAGGCTAGAGGATATAGAGGTAGTGCAGGAATTTCCAGACGTTTTTCCAGCAGAGATTCCGGCGTTACCACCGCACCGAGAGATTGAATTCAGCATCGAGTTGGTTGCGGGCACGACACCTCAGTCGAAGGCACCTTATCGGATGGCACCTGCTGAGTTGACGGAGCTGAAGAAGCAGTTGCAGGAGTTGATGGAGTCCGGGTTCATTCGACCGAGTGTTTCTCCATGGGGAGCGCCTGTGCTCTTCGTGAAGAAGAAGGATGGATCGTTGCGGATGTGCATCGACTACAGGATGTTGAATAAGGTTACCGTTCGGAACCGGTACCCTTTGCCCAGGATTGATGATTTGTTCGATCAGTTGCAGACGGCGAAAGTGTTCTCGAAGATCGATCTGCGTTCGGGCTATCATCAGCTGCGGATCAGGGAGGCGGATGTTCAGAAGACAGCCTTCCGGACGCGGTACGGCCACTATGAGTTCTTAGTGATGCCTTTTGGACTAACGAATGCGCCTGCGATATTCATGGATCTGATGAATAGGACCTTCCAGCCGTACCTTGACAAATTTGTCGTGGTGTTCGTGGACGACATTTTGGTATACTCGCCTGACAGGGAGCAGCATCGAGAGCACCTGAGGATTGTGCTTGGCATCTTGAGGGATCAGCAGCTATATGCCAAATACAAGAAGTGTGAGTTTTGGTTGGATCAGGTGGCTTTTCTGGGGCATATTGTGTCAGCAGAGGGAATTTCAGTGGATCCGGCGAAGGTCGAGGCAGTGACTCAGTGGAGAGCCCCGACGAGCGTGACGGAGATCAGGAGTTTCGTAGGTCTGGCAGGGTATTACAGGCGGTTTATCCAGGATTTCTCCAAGCTTGCGTCACCGCTTACAGCGTTGACGCAGAAGGGCGTCAAGTTCGTTTGGTCCCAGAAGTGCGAGGACAGCTTTCAGGAGCTAAAGAGGCGGTTGACGACAGCACCTATTCTGACGCTACCGAGTGGCAGTGGAGGCTACGTGATCTACAGTGATGCATCAGGAGTAGGCTTGGGTTGTGTCCTGATGCAGCATGGGAAGGTGGTCGCGTACGCTTCGAGGCAGCTGAAGGTGCATGAGAAGAACTACCCTACGCATGATCTGGAGTTGGCGGTGGTAGTTCATGCGTTGAAGACCTGGCGGCACTATCTGTATGGCGAACAGTTCGAGGTCTTCACCGATCATCAGAGTCTGAAGTACTTGTTCTCTCAGAAGGAGCTGAATATGAGGCAGCGCAGATGGCTCGAATTCCTTAAGGACTACGATTTCACCATTTCCTATCACCCGGGGAAGGCGAATTCGGTTGCGGATGCACTGAGCAGGAAGGTGGAGGTTTCTGTTGCGAGTCTGTGCATCCAGGAGTGGAGGCTACTCGAAGCTTTGTCTGAATGGAGTCCATTCACCGAGGGTTCAGAGGGAGCAGTGATTGCTGGGCTTCGGGTGGAGCCGCAGACTGTCTCACGGTTGGTTCAGGCTCAGCAGGGGGATGATGAGTTAGCTAGTCTGCTGCAGTTAGCTTCCAGAGATGGATCAGACTTCAGTGTGGGAGTTGATGGTGGTCTGAGGTTCAGGAGTCGGATCTGGGTGCCGAAGGTTGATGGGCTGAGAGATGACATCATGGAGGAGGCACACAGAGCGAGATACACCATTCATCCGGGGAGCACAAAGATGTATAAGGACCTGCAGCGGAACTTCTGGTGGAAGGGCATGAAGAAGGATATTGCCGAGTTTGTGGAGCGATGCTTGGTCTGCCAGCAGGTGAAGATTGAGCATCAGAGGCCAGCAGGACCGATGCAGTGTATTGAGCTTCCTGAGTGGAAGTGGGAGCACGTGACGATGGATTTTGTCACGGGATTGCCGAAGACGAGGAGATTCCACGACGCGATTTGGGTGATAGTCGATCGACTGACCAAGTCGGCGCATTTCTTAGCGATCAGGACCACGTTGCCTTTGGAGGGTCTAGCTAAGTTGTACGTGGAGGAGATAGTCAGGTTGCATGGAGTGCCGGTGAGCATCATCTCAGATCGAGATCCTCGTTTCACTTCCAGATTTTGGGGGAGTCTGCAGCAGGCTTTGGGGACGCGTCTGAGGTTCAGTACAGCGTTCCATCCGCAGACAGATGGTCAGTCAGAGAGGACGATTCAGACCTTGGAGGATATGCTGAGAGCATGCACGCTGGATTGGGCAGGACACTGGGATAAGCACTTGCCACTGATAGAGTTTGCCTACAACAACAGCTACCACTCGAGTATTGGGATGGCACCGTACGAGGCGTTGTACGGGAGGCCTTGCAGATCACCGGTATGCTGGACTGATGTGGGCGAGAGGCAGTTAGTGGGGCCAGAGCTTGTGCAGATGTACTCAGAGAAGGTGGATGTGATCAGGAGGAGGCTGGCCACAGCACAGAGCAGGCAGAAGAGTTATGCTGATCGACGAAGACGGGTGTTGAGTTTTGAGGTGGGCGATCACGTGTTTCTGAAGATTTCCCCAGCCAGAGGTGTGATGAGGTTTGGAAAGAAGGGGAAACTCAGTCCGAGATATGTTGGACCATTTGAGATCCTCGACCGAGTTGGAGAGGTTGCCTACCGGATTGCGTTGCCGCCGCAGTTTTCAGGTCTGCATAATGTCTTCCATGTGTCGATGCTGAGGAAGTATGTGGCAGATCCGTCGCACGTTATTGAGATAGCAGTGCCAGAGATTCAGCAGGACTTATCGCTCGAGGAGAGGCCAGTCGAGATTGTTGATCGCATGGATCATCAGCTCAGGAGGAGGACCATTCCAATGGTTAAAGTCAGGTGGCAGCATCACAGCGAGCGCGAGGCCACTTGGGAGATCGAGGAGGATGTCAGAAGGCAGTATCCAGATCTTTTCGGTGAGTGTTTGCTTGATTTCGGGACGAAATCCTTTTAAGTTGGGTGGATTGTTAGAACCCTAACCCTAGATTAGGATTAAACTTGGATTAGAGGAGGATTAGGGTTGGCTTGCATGGGAATGTGTGGTTGCTTGGGGAAGTGGAGTTGCAGGTGTCTGCATGGGAAGGGGAAGAGGCGGGGTTACTGTAGCATCCGAGTTAAATAGGGTTTTTCTTCTTCTTTCTTCTCCTTTCTCATTTCTCCTTCCTCATTTCTTCCTTCCCTTCCTTGCTGGTGCGTGTGGTGGCAAGCAGCTGAGGAGGAGACCGGAGATCGCGCGGCGTGAGGCGTGCGGAGTCGAGCGCGCGGGGAGATCACCGGAGGCGACGTGCGGGAGCGGAGCTCCGGCGTTTCGTCGTCGTGGTTGAGGTATGCCGCTCCTTAGTGTGGTTTGTTTATTACCCTCATGTGAGGGATGCGTTGGTCGAGTCGGGGGAGGTCGGAGACCTCTCCGGCGACGCGTTTCTTCTAAAAACCTCGGCTGGCGCGAGGTTGAAGACGACCAACGGTCGACCGGACCCTTCGGGCGGTCGACCGTTTTAGCATTGTTTGCCCGACTTTAACCTTCACCGGTCGAACGATGCCTTGGGGCGGTCGACCGGTAGTGCATTATTGCTGGTGAGTTGGGATTTTCTACCTGTTATCGGTCGACCGGTCCTTGTTGTGTTCGACCGGAACTTAAGTGTACCTGTTAGTTTTGCATGTTTTGTTCGACCGATTTCATGTGACGTTCGACCGATCGTTTGTTGTTCGACCGTTGGAGTTTTGCGTCCGACCGGTTATATGACTTAGAATAATAGGTTGACCCTGTCTGTTTTCGGTCGACCGAGACCCCTGAGTCGGTCGACCGATAGAGTGGAATTTAATGTTGACCAGACTCCGGATTTTGACCTCGTTCGGTCGACCGGTTTTAGACTTTTGTTCGACCGTTTGGGAATTAGTGTTGCGCAGTGAGTTCTACCGATTCAGACTTTCGGTCGATCGAATTCCTCGTGGAAACGGTCGACCGGTTAGACTATTTCGGTCGACCGAATCTGCTCATTACTGAATTCCTGGGTTCCGTTGTGAATGCCAACTCTGTCCACGGAAACCCGTGTCCTCGCCTTGGGCGTGAGCCGGGAGGTGACGGTGGGCGCGTGATGCGTGCCTGCCCAGGGACCGCCGTTGGGAAGAGTGTGGGTGTTCGGGACGCGTCACCTCCATGTATGGACCGTGACCTTGAGTTGATTGTTGGCACCTTGTAGTATAGCAGGCCTGAGGGATCACGGATCCCAGTGTTGATGTTGTGCGGGCACGCAACTGGCGTTGGGTGAGGTGACTACCGGCCCACGGGCTACGGAGGTCGCTGCCCTGCTTTTATAGCGGCGCGGTTGGTGTTCGCGGCTCGAGGAGCCTGATGACCTGGCAGACTTCGGTCTGGTTTTGTCCGATGCTGTGCCGGACTGTTGTGATGGACCACCGATGCTGTGCCGGTGATGCCGCCGAGGTTGTGCCGGCGATGGTGATTGTTGAGCCGAGGCTGTTCCGGCTATGTTGTTTTCCTCGGCTGGGCACCTACCGAGATGATGTTGTTATACCTTCCGGGCGACGGCCCCGTTGGTCCCTGTGGCCCCGACCACTGAGATTTACAGATCTGTTTCTATCGGCGCGTAGACGTGACAGAGGCTCCCTGCCGAACCCTTGAGTAGTGTAGCTGCGTGTGGGGGGTGCGATGTTGCGGGCTACTAGACTGCATGTGCCTGCAGTAGGTCTCCTCGGGAGACCCGATGATTGATTGTCGGACTGATGTCCTGTTTTACCCTTCGGGGGAACTGTTTTACTTTCTGTTGATGCCATGACATGCCACTAGTATGATAGGTTCATTATGTGATGCATGCATATAGGTGAGTTGGCATACGGGGTTTCCTTCTGGAAACTCAGGCATCGTTGTTATATATATTTTTTAGGACCGCAGTAGGTCCAGTTGTGTGGTGATCGGCGGGGACGCGTATTTTGGAGTTGGATCCTCTTCTCGGGCCGCTGAGGTCGACATGATTACTTTTTATCCTCTGTTGTCGTTTTGCTGTAATCATGTATCTTTTGATAAACTCTGATGTATTTTGGTGCACCACTTTTATGATTTATGAGAAGTAACAGTCCCGCCTTTGATTATTGAGTTGATTGTCTTGATTATTATTTTTTTTTAAAATTTCCGCTGTTTCGGGATGTTACAATAATTGTCGGCACTTTAAGTTCAGGAATGCAAAAGTAAATCAAGTAATATTTAAGAATGCAAACGGTAATTAACACTAAATAAGATTCAATTAAAAAAACTTGAATGATACACACCCACACTGCCACTCCACTGGTGATGTGGTGCATCTCCACATGATTAAAGATTGGAGAAGTGCAGCAGATCCAACCTGTCTCATTCAATTCAAATATTAAATTCCTATAATTGGATCGACCCAACGTTGACTGCCACATTCAAACCCAGATCGTGCGCCCCTCAATTACTGTTCCCACAATTACATTTTTTTAAATTTAAACCAAACAGGCAAAGTGGCAAACATTATCAATAATTACTATTTGATAATATCACCCCCTCCCTTCAAGTTAGGTCTCTTTCTCAGGCAATGTATCTCGAGAGACAACCGAGTTGGTTGGGTGAATGATTCCGTACATCTTAAATTACATGATCGAATTTAATAAGACACTTCATTTAATATAAATATATTCCGATAAAAATAATATTAGACCACTCCATAATAAAAATCCACGTGACGTTCCATCCAAAGTCTACTCATGTGTCCAATACCACCTTTGATCACAAATCAAACCCACAAATGTCAACTTTTTACTTTTACTTTTATATATTTAGTCATACATAAAAATTGTGACAGACCATCTAAGTTTGGATCAGATTCTTAATGTTTGTGTCTTATTGAAATTCATATTTTTCTCCAACTGAATCAAACATATTTGACATTTGACATGATAATTGATTTGATTTGATTGGCACTCGTCCTAACACTACAGATAACATGTATCGTTGTAAACATAACTGTCACGCCAACCAAGTGCAGTCCTTAAGAGCACAAATAACAGTACCCAGGCTACTTCGGGCGCCCTACACTCTCTTTCTGCCACGTCAGTTTCTCTCTCTGTCACGTCAACTCACCCAACCCACCCAAAAAAACCCCTTACCCATGCCCAGGCTACCCCCACCCACCCTACACTCTCTTTCATCCACATCATTTCTTAATTAAACAAATTTAATTCTCACACATCATTTAACAAAATACATTTTATATAAATCTAATTCTAATTACATTATAATTCTATTTTAACTCGAAATATTGTTAATAATTACTGGTAAATCACGAAATTATTATTAAATATTACGGAGCCACGTTACATTTAAGACAAACTGAAATAGAAAATATTACACTCAAAGTAAAGAAACAACAGTACATATTACATAAACTAAAATTTCAAATACTACATTACCAACTACGTTAACCGATTTTCAAACCGCTCCTCGTCCATAACGTTGCCATATATGCTCGATTAAATCGTCTTTCAGATCCAAATGTTGGTTCCTGTCACGCACTCGATCTTGATTGACAAAAAACTCGTGAATATCCGCTATACGATCGATCGAATACGACGTTTCCTCAGCTGAAGTTCCAGGACGATCTTCCATAAATTCGCGAATATCTCCAAAATTAGCATAGCAGTCGCGTTCGTCCTCCACTATCATGTTATGCATGATGATACAAGTTGTCATTATTTTGGACAGAACGTCCTTGCTCCAAGCAAGAGCTGGGTTTCTGATGATCGCGAACCTCGCTTGCAACACTCCGAAAGTGCGTTCAACATCTTTACGCGTTGCCTCCTGCACTTCAGCAAACAATCTGTGCTTCGGGTTGTGAGGGTGAAGGATGGATTAGATGAAGGCCGCCCACTGTGGATAAATACCATCAGTAAGATAGTATCCCATATCATATTGAACATCATTTACCTCATAATTAACAGGTGGTGCTCGGCCTTCTAGTATGTCGTCGAAAACCGAAGATTGTTGCAGGACGTTCAAGTCATTGCATGAACCCGGTATTCCGAAGAAGGAGTGCCAGATCCATAAGTCGTACGATGCCACCGCCTCAAGGATCAGAGTTGCTTTCCCAGCATGCCCTTGATGTTGTCCCTTCCAAGCAGCTGGGCAGTTTTTCCACTCTCAGTGCATACAATCGATACTCCCCATCATACCTGGAAACCCACGTTGCTCACCAACGTAAAGTAGGCGTGCCAAGTCATTTGCAGTTAGCCGACGTAAATACTCAGGGCCGAAGATGCGAATAACACCTTCACAGAATTTGAGGAGAGCATTTCTGGATGTTGCCGCACTCATTCGTAGGTACTCATCGATCCCATCAGCGGCAACGCCATATGCTAGCATTCGCATTGCTGGCGTACTTTTTTGTAGACCGGAGATGCTCATCCTACCAGTTGCGTCCGGTGTTCGTTGGAAGAAGACATCAGATGCTTCGATGACATTGTGGATGCGCAGGAAAACATGCTTTCTCATCCAAAATCTTGTCCTGAAAATAGTATCAGAATACACAGGGTTGTCAGAGAAATAATCGTCTACAAGGCGTCTGTAACCTAGTTCACGATCTCTATCTGGGTTCGTCGTTCTCCTTCGACGCTGCTTAGGACGTGTAGTCCTTTCGTAAACAACCTGTCAGGCTAATTCAATAGCACGGTCCATTAGATTTAATGTCTCATTCCAGTTATCATCGTCGGATTGACCAGAGTTTAAACTATTATCCGACATTGATGAGAGAAGAAGTTTGAGAAGTTGAGAAGTTAAGGAAATGTGAGAAATCAGGAGATAGATAGATGTATTTATAGTTGGGAGGGTTTGGATGTATTTGTTGCACTGTTAACGCGTGATTGCACAGTTTACTCTTTGGAAGCATGATTAAAGTGCACGCGTGATTGCAAATAGTGCACGCGTGATTGAAAACAGTGCACGCGTGATTGAAAATAGTGCACCTGTGATTAAATACTGCCCCCGTGATTAAACAGTGTATTGGTTCTATCAATTTCTTAATTTTAATCACTTACAAAAAATTATTACCCCACATTTATAACAAATACTCAATCCATTAATAACAAAACATCCAATTAATAAATATAAAAAAAATTAACCAATCGGAGGGGGACACGTGTCCCCCTCCCTTGGGCGCCCGGGCGTCTGCCCGGGACGCCTACCGCCCGACCACGCGCCCGGGCGGGCGCCCCACGGGCGCCCGACCAGGTCGCCCGGGCGGGGCACCCCCATTAAGGGTGCCCTAACTCCAATACGCTTGTCACCTTAGTCTAATATGATAATGATTTTTTATTATAAATATAGAAAACTTAGAAGTTTGTATTTTGTAACGTTATTTTGCATCAAATTTAATTCAAAAAAATTGTATTTAACAAAAAAATTCCAACGTATGACGATCACCAATCACTGCCCATTTTTTCTCATATAACCAAAGTTATTCATTTTACTTGTACCGAGGCAACGTGATGATTTTTGCCACCCAAAAAAATGTTTCCATCGTGCATAGACTATACTAAAAGCAATTACCAGGCAGTTAAAAAAACTGATACACTGACGCGTTACACGTTAATATCACTTAACAAACACGTGGGCAAAATAAATATTGAACTGACAAATCTTTTGAAATTTTCCCATAAAAGAGAGTCATGGACGCACTCCACGTCACTTGTCACGTTAGCAAACGTAGAGAATCTTCCCATAAAAGAGTGATTTGTGGAATTATATGATTCCCGATAAAAGAAAACATTCTGAATTTATGATTACATTTTGGACTGATTATGGACACATTTTGGAAAACATTTTGGACTGATTATAGAAAAAACATTATGGAATGATTTTGGACACATTCTAGAAACATTATTGACACATTCTAGAATAATTATGGAATGATTCTAGGCACATTCTTTATAGACTGATTCTAACACATTCTGGATACATTAGACTAATTCTGGAAACATTATAAACTGAATCTGGACACATTATGGAATGATTATGGACACATTCTAGACACATTATGGAATGATTATGGACACATTGTGGAAATATTATGGACACATTCTGGACACATTCGGGATAAGAAAGACGAAATATGAAAGTTTAGGGAGAAGGTAGAGCCAAAGAGGAATGAGAGAAAAAAAAAACATTTAAATATGTATTTGGAATCGAACCGTCGCATAAATTGTCACACATCTACACCCGCGTGATAATAAAATATTAAAATTGTCACATTAATACAGACATCATCAACAAACTGGGCAGCTTCCGCGTCCACATATCATTTTCCAAAGTTAAAACCCAAGAAAAAACAATTGAAGCGGTGTTTGCGCAATGTATTATTTGTTAAAGTTCCTGCACATGCCTGCTGAAGAAGACTTAACGACATGAAAAAAACTGCTAGTTGGAATTAACTCAGTTGATCTTTAGTTTTAAATGGAATTAACTTAAACCAACAATGGAATCCCAAAAAGTAATTATATATGATAAGGATTTAACCTAAAAATATATAAGGTTTTCGAAAAGAAAACAAAAACGCAATAACACTTCAACCATCCTCCTAGTCCTACATTCCAAGGATAGGCAGTAGAGTCACAAATCGCAATGAATATGAGAAAACCGATGGGAGTAGTCATGTTCAAAACAGTGTAGTAAATACTTTAGACTGTCACAGAGCAGGAGATGTGACTGTCTCTTTCTCCAATGCCTTTTTCTCTCACTTGAATGCTTGCTTCTCAATAATGTCAGTTTTTTCCTGGTTTCCTTTTCGAAAGTGATGAAAGGCGAAAGCACAAGTCCAACAAACTGGATAGGCTAGAAATTTGCCCAAATTGTATCTACCACCTTGATTTACAACCATATTTGGTTGTTTCTGCATTCTATTTAAGCCATGAATTTATTTACATTACTTTTTTATACTATAAACGGTAACAAAGTGGTACAAATCAAGTCTTTTATACGTTTATAAGCAGCTTAAGGTCAGTCATTAAAACTTTGAGTGACGTCTTGTAAAAATAAAGTATCTTTGCAATCTACACCAATTGGTAAGAGTTCAAGGATGAATGCGTTTACAATCCCCATTGGATCAATCAAACAAGAGTCTAGTAGTAAGTCTTAAAAAAACTCACAACCAAGGAAATCAAAACCCTCTCCTAAAAAAAACAAATACCCCAACTACACTTCAATTTTACATTCTCCTAAAAAACAAAAATAAAACATTTATTTTATAAAAAAAAGTGGGACAAGACAAAGAAAGGGAGGGACAGAGCAGAAGCAAACAAACAGGAAACAAAAAGAAACTGCTCCTATCAAGAGAGTTGTCGCCTTCGAGATGCCCTCCTCCCGTCCTCTTCTCTCTCTCCTCCCCATTTTAAAACTAACCAAACCCAAACCCAACTCGATCCGCACCAACCCAAGAATCCGCCGGAAAGCTCTCCCCTTTCCCACCTCGCCTTTTATGGTCCTGGTCCGGCTCCGGTGCTTCGGAGATGGGCGCTGGGAGTAGCAAGGCCGCCGGGCGAAAGAAGGGTTATGGGTCCTCATGCTTTGGCCTTCCGAAGGTGTTGGACGAGGAAAAGGTGGATCTTTCAGTGCTTTTCTCTCTTTTTTCGGATGTCCAAAGATTCCATCTTTTGCTGTTTTTTTGGTTATTTAGCAGTAAATGTTAGGAATGACAATGTGGGAAATGGATTGCTGGATCTGTGTTTGTAGTTTTGGTGATGATTTGGTTGATTTCAATTGATACACAAGGTTACTTGCTTTAAAGGCTTGTTTGCTGTATGTATCTTTGATTTAAAGATAGTTACTTCTAGTTTATCATTGTAAAACTTTGTTTTTTTTCTTTTTCCAAAGCTGTTTATCAGCCATTCATCATACATGTACGTATGTTAGTAGTGTGTTTTTGGTTGTTGGGAATCGGAATACCCATAGTGGGTAATGTCATTGGCTTTGCTTCTTGTTTCATATGTTTCGTCATGGTCTGTTGGCAATTCGAGAATTTTGAATGAAGTTGTTTTCGTCTAAAATGGCGATGTTCGGATGCAGCCAATAATAGGACACTGTGGAATTGATTGTGAAGGGATTGCATTTCTGTACTGATGGCATTGCTTCAACGTAAACACGAGTTGTCTTCGCCCTTCGATGGCTTGATTGTCCACATTGAAAAAAATTATTGGACACTGATGCACATGTGTGGATAGATTGTTCTATTCAAATTATGGTCCCCTCATATGAAGAAAAATCCTATATGAGATGATATTATGCTGGAATTAATGAAAGAGTTACTCGTTTTGGAATATTAATACCAATTGGAGTAAACCTTTTGGCTTTGACCACAAGGTCACTTTGCAGTTTGCACAAGCCTCTTCTAGATAGAGACAAGCCATCTTTGAATTACCTTGGTAGAGAAACTAACATTTCAGTATTTGTTTTGCCATTGTGTGGTGTTGTAATATAATTCTAATTCAGATAGTTTGCTACTAGAACATCTACTTAGTATTTGCTACTTCCTTCTAGATGGTTACTGTTTACTGTTGTTTCTTTTCCTTCTCTGCACTTTGCAGAATGAAGAAGTGATTGACAAGTCAAAACATGCCGAAACGGAATCATGCCATGATGATCAAGAACCAAGCTCATTTGCTAACTGCAATTATAGTATGAATGACAGAAGCCAAGAAGTCGCACTTGCCAAGTCAGATGTCAGTGGCACCTCTTCTACCGAAGCAAACCGATCATTAAACACTTCTGATCGCCCTCGTTCTCGTTTTGGTATCTTTTCTGAAGGCATTGGTTTTAGGCTTGGTAGAACTGCCAGTTTAGGATCTACCAATGCAGATGGTATGTTTTCTTGCAAATTCCCCATTTCACACGCTGATGGATTCAGCCATGCACATGGGGACTCTAATGATCCTCCTGATACTACAAGTGGAAGTGCACGTCAAGAAATTGCTTCCGTCAACCCAATTCCAGCTCAAGACCCAGTCGATCATAGTATAGGGATCAATAACTCTGAAGGTAGGCGGCCGCGACGTCGAAATCAGGAACCTGTAGAAGGCACTGCACGTTTTAGCAGAACTCTTAGTGTTGGGCGACTTCGTGATAGAGTTCTGAGGAGGACGTCGATATTGGATGACAGATTTGGTCCTACATTTGCAGAATATGGATCTTTGGGAGCGTACATACGCCAGGGCAGTGGCAGACGTGATTTGAATGGTCTGGCAAATGCAATGTTTGATACAAATGAGGAAGTACAGCCAGCTTCTACTGATCAACATTCTATCCTTCCTAGAACTGCTCGCAGTCATCACAATAATGATCCAGACAATCAGTTTCGCGAATCCCGTGGCCAGGAGACTCTGGAGCATAGATCGGCATTTTTAGAAAGAAGGAGAATAAGATCTCAGGTCTGCATAGGTTACATCTTGTGTTTATCACTGTCTGTTTCCAATCTCTCCAGGGACACTCTTAAGTAGTTCAATTTTTATTCTTTTAATTTCAGGTTCGTGCCCTGCAGCGTCTGGGTAGCAGGTTTGAGAATTTATCAGGTCATGACAGATCATGTATTCTGTCTGGCCAACATCGTACTGGTTACTGCACTTGCAGAACAAATGGGCGTGCTGCTAATTCCGGCAATGATACAGGAACCAGAGCTAGCATATCAAGAATTGTGATGCTGGCTGAGGCTCTATTTGAGGTAAATGTTTCCCACTTAGTTTGTTTTATCTTAACTTTTCTGGATTAGCAATTGTCTCATGGGCAAATTTGAAGCCTTCACTATTCACTCTGACTAGGTTCTGGATGAAATTCACCAGCAAGCTGTTGTTTTATCATCTCGCCCTTCTTTGTCCTCTACTGGATCTGTTCCTGCTCCGAAAGAAGTTGTAGATTGTATACCTGTAAAAATCTTTACAAAATTACAAAAGCAGCAGAATGATGATAGCACACAGTGAGTATTGTTTCTAATGGTTGTTGTACCAGTTTTTTTTCTCTTTTTATATTACAATTCAATGTGTGAATAATTTCAGATTTTTTATCGACTTACTGATATTAGCCATTTCTTAGTGTTTTCAATTTGTGTTAACAGTTACTCTTATAAGTTTGTCTGCAGAGTAATAACTAATAAGTCAGTCAAGTGAAACATGTACTCAGCTTAGCCCATTAGTGTGGGGTCATGAGGTATTTTTCACCCCAAGTCGGTGACGAATCTTCACAAAATTGCTTGATAAAATATTTCTATGCTTAAGCTTTTATTTGTTTAAGATTTTAAAAAGTGCAGTATATCAAGTTTTAATTTTTGGGGCCATCCAAAGTGCGTAGTTTCTTCATTTCTTGTTAACGACCAAGTTTCTGAACTTTTATTTGGTGTTTCACTCTCGCACTACAATCTACCTTTGTTTGATTTGTAGTTTCATTGTTGCCTTTTATTCAGAGATTGTTTTAGCAGTAGATGGAACAGATTTTCATATCATTCGGTAAATATTATTTGATGGACAGATGTTATATATGCCTCTTGGAGTGCGAGGATGGTGATTGTATGCGGATACTTCCTTGTGGTCATGAATTTCATCGAACTTGTGTCGACAAATGGTTGAAAGAGATACACAGGTAAATTATTATTCTCCTTTTGTTTCTAGTTCACTTCAACCTCCAGTGTTTTGCTTGGTCCCGTTTCTCTGAACTTTACCTTCAAAGGATTTATACTTCAAGTTGGCGATATGCACTACAAATATAAAATACTAGTGACAGTCTTATATTTCCATTAGAGATTTGTTAATATCATTATGCAATTATGATTCAGTGTATAACACATAAATTAGAAGAAAAAGGGAAATTTACATCCTTTTGTATATTTACAATTTAATTAGGAGTCTTAATTAAACGATGACCAAGTATTTTATTTTTTGTTTAAATTGCCAAAAGACATCCAACATAACATTACCGGCCAACACCAATAGACAAAAACTAATTAAGACACTTAAAAACTAAAAGCAATTACATGTTAGATTTAAATCCCCAAAACTTCTCTTTTACACTTTTAGTGCATGAATCTTCCTTACGCGACCTTCTCTCGTGTATGCTTATCATAGCTAAAGATATGTGTACTTATACAATCAATGTTTAAAAAAATAAACGAACACCGCACTATTAGTTCTTCAACCTCAAAACTCCACCTTACAAAAAATCGAATTAATGTTTTTTAGGAGCATTATGTCCTTCAAACCAAAAGTCATAGGATATAATAATAAAGACAAACTTTTGCAAGTGAATCTTGATTTTCTTTAACATAATTGAGATGGTTAGTGGAAATCTAATACCACGCTAGCAATCATACATGCAAATACAGAAGAAGAAAACATAGTATAATAGTAAAAGTGAAACACACAAAGGACGGGAAAAGATCAGAAATCGGAAAACACAAAGATATTTATCTCTATGTGTACCACTACTAATACATCTTGCAGGACCATTAAACTGGAAAAGAACAAAATCAAACAATGTAATGGTAAAATCAGCCACCAAAGCAAAGGGATAAACCAAAAAGAAAGAAAAAGAAATCGTAACTGCTTAAGTGAAAAACATATTAAGATGTGCAGATTTGTCTGAGCATATTTTTCAGATTCAAACAAAATCAACCAAACATGTTGTATGCGTATCTTAAAAACCATATCATAGTGCTTATCTCAAACAGGTGACATTCAAATTCCAAATCCAAACAAAATCACCGAACACTTTTCTATGCATATATTTGCAGCTCATTCATCTTGCAGCAATATTAAAATGTAAAAAAATAGAAGTTGAGCAATGTAATGTTGAAATCAATAACCAAAGCAATGGGAAAATCCCACACGAAAAAAGCCAACTGAATTCCTAGCCAATATTTTCAACCTTTGTGTTTTTCCATAAGAAAACACCGTTTCTCTTCTTCGAAGTCTACTTTTGCTATATTTACACTGTCATCCACCAAAGAAATTTGAATCATTGAAACCCAACAGAGAATAAAAGTTCCTTTTCAGAACAATGAAAAATGAGAAAGCAAACCCCAAAAATATAGCCATGAATCCTATACAACATGACAGAAAAATCACGAACTCTAAATAGAGAATTCCCCCAAGATTTACTTATTTGATAATCTGCGGCATCACATTAGGGCTACATCTTAGCATTACATACAAATCTAAAACAACAGAACCACAGATCAACATCTTTCTCACCATAAAACAAAAAAAAAATCACTGCCACTGCTTTGGTCTTTGAAAAAGCGGGGAGGTTGTGGTCCGTGTTTTAGTGGGGGAGGTCTTGCTCGGATTGCTTTGGAAAATTGTTTGCCTCGTGACATATTTCAACGAACGGGGTTCGATTGAAGGAGAAGGTAACCAAACCTTCGTTAGACATTACAGTATTTAAACGAACGGGGTTCGATTGAAGGAGAAGGTGACCAAACCTTCGTTAGATGTTACAGTATTTAAACGAACGAGGTTCAATTGAAGGAGAAGGTTACCAGACCTTAGTTAGATGTTACAAAGTTGCCCAGAGTGGTGAGATCTAGGGGTGGGGAGGTGAAGAGTTTGTCGCATCACTACCTGTGATGGAGCGGATTGGAAGTGTGAGGAAGAGGAAGAGTCCTAGAGGAAAATCCGTAACGAAGAGGGAAGGAGAATAGGAGATGGACAGATGTTCTGAAGTTGGAAAAGAAGGGTTGGAATTGCTTGTGGTGTGTGTTTGAACGGTTTGCATCCAATTAGACCAAAAAGGACCAAAGTACTATGATCAAGAGGACCAAAGTAAACTCAGGTAGAACTATAGTATTGGTATAGAAATGACCAAGAGGACCGAAGTAAACTCACGTAGATCTATAGTATTATTATAGAAAGGACCAAAGTACTATGACCAAGAGGACTAAAGTAAACTCACGAACTATAGTATTGTGATAGATGTACAAACAACTTAATGTCTTGTCTATGCAAGACAATTAGTGTTATAACCCATCTGAACATGTTTTGTTTTTTGGATGGTAATCATGTGATTTACTGATATTTATGGCTTTTATTTCCTCGGCATTTCTGATTACTTACAGGTCAACACCAGTATGATTCTCAATTTTTAAATATGCCATTACCTTAGTTTGTAGAATTTCTCTTACTTGAGCATGTGGCTTCACTATATTAAATCAGTCAATCATCAAATTTACATTTTGATTGACAATAACTCACTCTCAAGCCTTATTAAGTTCAATATGTATGCCGCCCTCAGAATTGATTATTACCATTATGTTGAGTTTCCCCCATATACTCTTTCATGCTAACAATTCTTGATGTATTTGTTTCAGGGTCTGCCCACTTTGCCGTGGTGATGTCTGCACATCCGATGCGTGCACCGTGAACTGACCGGAAGCTACACTCGTCCGACTGGTTTTCCTGGGAAGAGTCGGAGCTGGATGGAGAGTAGCTGGGACTGTGGTCTCTACAAGATTTTTGACTAGCACAATATTATTTATTACTTTTGTAACGGTTTGAAATTCTAAAATATTAGCCCAAATACAGATATTTTTTCTTTACAAAATCTTCTTATTTGAATATACAAAATTGTATGTTTTGAGAACAAAGGTCTGGAATATAAGCTCCTTAAAATATTGTTCTGGGTTAACCGAGAAGGCAACGTCAACTACATATACATCACTGTAATGTGGTTTTTGCCGATAAAATTGGTATCGAAAGGGTATCAGTTACTGATCAAATGCCAACTGCAAAGTATTAGAGAAGCTAGTTATAATTTTAATTGGGCTTGTAGTTTAACTAGAAATTTCATCAAGTATTTTATTAGACATCATTAACAAACAAAATCGGTACTCTCAATTTGGTGGTACAGCTTGTGATACATTTGTAGCATTTATATTTGTATAATATCTAACGAAGCAGTTTGAAAATTGCCATTCTTTGTAAAATGTATCAACAAAATAAGCATGAAACATTTTGGTCGTTGTCTATTTGACTTGTTATTCAACATGATATTTATAGCAAAGTTGCACCTTTTATGTTTGTGTCTATTGCCATCGTATATCTGCATCTCTATCGATCTTCGTAGTGATGTCTTTGTAGTAACCTAGAAATACATTAACAACCCTACTAGAATATATAAGAATAAGAAAATACTAAGCAGTAGAAGTCAATTAACACCCACCTAAGTCCAATCCTCGAAGATAAAAGTTTTGTTTGGGTAATTAAATGTTTCAAATCTATGATTTTGAAAATGTAGTTTTCAAGTTGACATTCAATTCAAACGATATGTTATGAAAATACATTATCATACACAATAATATTTTTTGGCTAAAAAACATGTTTTTTCGTAACATCAAATGTTTCGTGAGAAACAAAAAAACATTTTGATTTAAATCTTTTTTTTTAAAACACGTTTTCAAAATAAAATATATATATTAATATATTATTCAGAGTTATCCAAGTACTCCCAATAGAATTGAAAATTGTATTTCTGAATAATCCAGTTTCCACTTAAAACCATGGTATTTGAGACTATCCAAACATACCTTAAATGTTATTAACTCAATATTATGACTTCTTGAGAATTTAAAGTAGAAGCAGAAGAAGTCCTTCACATTACAATTTTGTAAAATTTTTGAACTCAACTAACTTAATTTTCGTAATATTTTATACAAACTAATCACCTGGAAAATCTTCCTAAAGTCAGTTGTCTCACTTTCCAGTCAATTACGTCAATTTGATTGAATCATTGGAAGGTGTGATTGTGCGGTAAAATATAATAGAAAAATATCAGGTTAATCGGAATCCTATAAATTAATTAAAAAAGTCAATTTCCTTTCCCCAAACCTCAAACCCCAAATCCGTCCATTGAAAGTAACACGTCCAAATGGACCCGCACCCCGACGGCGTGGACTCCCCGGCGCCCGTCCGGCGCCCGCGCGGCTTCGCGGCGGGCAACGAGACGGCGGCGTCCCCGTCGGCGAAGGGCGGCGGGAGGGAGAGGGAGAAGGAGAAGGAGCGGACGAAACTGCGGGAGAGGCACCGGCGGGCCATCACCAGCCGGATGCTCGCCGGCCTCCGCCAGTACGGCAACTTCCCCCTCCCCGCCCGCGCCGACATGAACGACGTCCTCGCCGCCCTCGCCCGCGACGCCGGCTGGGTCGTCGAGGCCGACGGCACCACCTACCGTTCCGTCGCAACCGCCTTTCCTTCTCCTCACATGGTATCGTGTGTTGATTTTGCAATGAGATGGTTTGGAAGTAGGGAATTGATTAATTGAAGTTGCTAAGCTATTTTTTTGGAGCAACTTTTGGAATTGTAGTTTGGGATGACTTCCATCGGTTTCTCTGAAAATCCATGGAATCAAACTTAAGTGAATGCCTTTGGGTAGACGGAAAGCCGTAGATTCAAAGCTTGGGTATGACAATTTTCCCAGGCCTTGGAAGCTACAATTGTAGAGCTCAAAGTCAATACCGAACTAGTAATTGTCTTCATGTTTCTGGATGAACAAGTTCTTAGACAACCACTAATATTTAGACCCTCTTTTTTCACTTTTTAATATGGAATTCTGCAAAACTAGAGCTTGTAGAGCCTTCAAATCAATCTTCCTATACGTTTCTAGTACAAGCAAGGTTACATTATTGAAACTATATGTATGACTTTGTAACTTCCAATGTGAAACTAATATGAAGACCTACCACGGTACCATCAACAATTCAACCTTTAGATGATTATGATGCAAGAGTTAATATTGGAGGAACATGTTTGTGGTGGGTAAGTTGACTTGGTTGTGACCCATCATTTGATCCTTTTCATACTCTTGACTCTTGAGTATTGTTTCTGGAATTGGTTTGTGAACCAATAAAGTGACATGTAAATCAAGTGTATTGAAAAGGAGGAATAAGGAAAAAAATAGTAAACTAAACAGAGAAAAATATACTATAAATTTCTAAAACCTTTTAGCAGAATTAGTCAGTTTTAGTAGCTATCAAATTTATAAGCTTTCAAGACTTCAACTTCTTAGAAAACATTGTTATTTCTAGTGTAGGAACCATTATTGTTGTTCCATAATTCCTGATATGTTATTGTTATAATTTGATATCTATTATAACATTTCGTTACAAATTAGTAAAGTACATTGAGGAACAATAGATTGGATTGTCTAAAAATGATGAAGGTAAAACAATTCTTTTTTACTTGGGTGGAATCCTATCAACTATGATGAAGGCCAATACTTCCTCAGCTGATAGAATCCTATCGACTATAGGCTTCTGCAGTGTCACCGACCTACTCTACTTTCAGTAATCGGATTACTCAAGAGAAGTGAAGATAAGAATGATTTGACAGTAGGCCAAAAAAAGGTAGAACCCACTGAAATTATGACTTTGCTTCAACTGAAGGTTGATAAGTTGGTCATCATGGGATGCCCTCTATTAACTGCACCTCTTTAACCGATAAAAAAACTGCATTCTTTTTAATGTCTTTGTTATTTTACTGTTGAAATAAAATGACATCTAATATTTTGAGTTCCCGTGAAATATCTTTGCAGGCTTCCCTTCCCGTAAAGCCAATGGAAGCCCCTGTATCTATCACCGGACTGAAGAATCGATCCATAAAACCATCTGTAGATGGTCAACAACCCATTCTCAGTGTTGACAACAGTTTATCCCCAACTTCACTTGATTCAGTTGTGGTTAGGGATGGGGATGCAAAAGATGTTAAATACACAAATAGCAGCCATCTAGTCTCTGCTGATTGTTTAGATGCTGATGAGGTATGTGTTTTACAGAAAGAAGTGTATGCTTTTTTTATATTTGATCGTGCTTGAAGAGGTTTGCGCTGACATTTGCTTAGTCTGGGATATCCGGGTATATATCTATAACTGTCTTGGCGAATAGAGGTCTATGTACCCTAATAGTTGTAAAAATTAGATTTTAATTTGTCACTCAATGGCCTACATGTTCATGACTATTTTCTTATCAAATTATTGTCTGGTACAGCTGATGCAGGAGATGCACAGTAGAGAACAAAATGATTTCTCCGGTACTCCACATATTCCTGTTTATGTGACACTTCCAGTATGTAGTCCCTAATTGATGCTACTCGTTCTCTCTTTCTAGTCCATTTTCGGATAAATCAAACTGAGATTCATTTCCTTTTTACTTCTTATTATAGTTGATCTTGCTTTCATCTGCTTTGGTGTGAAATAGTTGCATCTTGCAGATGCTTGATTTTTTGTGTGGATTACAGCAAACTCAAGAGCTTATGTATAGATTTTTTTCATTACTTATGCTATGAATTTTCTCACTGCAGACTGGTGTTGTCAATAGCTTTTGCCAGTTGGTTGATCCAGCGTCTGTCAGACAGCAATTGCAGCATTTGAAACCTTTGCAGGTTGATGGGGTGGTAGTAAGTTGTTGGTGGGGCATCATTGAAGGCTGGAGTCCACAGAAGTACAATTGGTCTGGCTACAGAGATCTCTTCAATATAATTCGAGAGTTCAAAATGAAATTGCAGGTATATGTTAACAATAAGTCCAACTTCTATTTGATATGTAATGCCCACAGGTAATAACACATCTGCATCCATTTATGTGGCTTTTATTGCTCTTAAGCCTCTCATGGAATTCACTTCAAAGCACTGTGGCCATTGTCTTCCATCTGCTGTATGAGAGGATTGATAATAAATTTAGGAAATTGTATCTTACTAGATCTCCATAGCAAACATCATTCTCTATTTGTTAGGTTAATCAATTCTCTTTATTCTGCTAATTATATTTTTTATCTTTTAAGGTTGTACTGGCGTTCAATGAGTGTATAGGAAATGGGTCGGGTGATTTCTCCATTACATTACCGAAATGGGTGTTAGAGATTGGGAAAGATAACCAGGATATATTCTTTACTGATCGAGAAGGAAGAAGAAATACAGAATGCCTCTCATGGGGTGTTGATAAAGAGCGGATTCTCAAAGGAAGAACTGGTATTGAGGTTGTATTCTCTTTATGACATGTGTAACCTCTTCCAAGACTATCTCAACAAAGTGAAATACTTTTCATATGTTTATTTGTGCTTGAATGTAACCCTTACCTGGTACAAAATACAAACACTATATACTCTACATGGGCATGATAAAATTTCCTTAAAATGAATAAAATTACCTTACAAATTTTGAATCCAAACAAGATTTGATGCATTTTGTGATTTTCGTATGGTGATGTAATGCACTTGGATTTTAGTACAAGGTTTTGGTTAATTCATGGCATTTTTTGTCAGATTATGTTCTGCTGCATTTTTTGCTGGTTTGGATCTGATTCCAGGTGATACTTCAGGTTTATTTCGATTTTATGAGAAGTTTCCGGACGGAGTTTGATGACTTATTTGCAGAGGGTATAATCTCTGCTGTTGAAATTGGACTTGGTGCATCTGGGGAGCTAAAATACCCTTCTTTCTCAGAAAGAATGGGTTGGATATATCCTGGTATTGGTGAGTTTCAGGTATTTCTTTAGAAGAAGCTTTGTGGCGTCCCCATTTCCTTGTTAATTTGCATCAAAAAAATGGAGTACGCGTATTCTAGGCTGGTCAATCAGGATCCATGGTGAAAACTCCCGATTTAGCTTTAGATGTCGTTTTGATCCTAATACCTTTAGAAAGCATGATGGTTATCTTAACCTTAATTGCTGATGTGATGCCACAGAGAAGTGAAATACTGAATTGATTTTACATGAAATGTTTTTTAGAATATAATCTGGTTGCATACAATGTGAGGTGACAAAAGACATACAATGTGAGGTTCCATGATGTATGCTTTTTGCGGATGATGTAGTATTAATTGATGAGAATATGGTAGGTGTGGAGAGAAAACCAGAGTTGTGGAGAAATACTTTAGAAACAAAAGGTTTTAAACTAAATAGATCTAAAATTGAATATATGAAGTGTTGTTTCAGTACCGTTAATACCGAGGAAGAGAAGATTATATTAGATGGGCAAGTGGTGCGTAGAAAAGATATTTTTAGATATCTTGGATCAATACTTCAAAACGATGGGGAGATCGATGAAGATGTTAACCATAAGATTAGAGCAAAATGGATAAAATGACAACAAGCCTCAGGTGTCTTATGTAACAAGAAAATTTCACTTAAGTTAAAAGAAAATTTTTATAGAACCGCAATAAGACCTGCAATGTTATATGGTGCGGAATGTTGGACCACTAAAAAACAACATATACAAAAGATGAGTGTATCTGAAATGATGATGTTGAGGTAGATGTGTGGCCATACGCGAATGGATCGGATTAGAAATGAAGAAATTCGTGAGAGAGTTGGAGTTGCTCCAATGGAAGAGAAAATTATACAACACAGACTGAGAATGTTTGAACATGTACAAAGGAGATCTTCGGAGACACCTATAAGAAGATGAGTATTGAATCGGATCGAAGACACAAAAAGAGGAAGGTAGACCACGATTGACTTGGGAGGAAGCGGTTAAAAGAGATCTAAAAGATTGGAATGTGCCTTGGGAATTTGCATTGGATTGAAACACGTGAAAGAAGACGATTCATGTGCCTGAACCGTGACTCATTAGAGTTTCATTTCTAACCTACCATAACTAGTTTGGGATTAAAGACTTTGTTGTTGTTGTTGTAATCTGGTTGCATGTTTTAACAATATTAATGTTGATAGAGTAGATACATTTTTCGAGCATCTTTTACCTGACATGAATGTTGAATTTAAATATGTATCCAAAGTTCATGCAGAATAGGCCTTGGGTCAGACCAATATTTTTGTGAAAGGGGTTGGCATGATCTAAGTTCTGAAGGAATTTTGTATAGAAGCAATGATATTATGCTATTGAAATAGATAGGAATAGCTCACACACAGTTCTACAGCTTCACAATGACCTTTATTGACAACTTCATGCAATCCCTCTTATTACTTATTGGACCATGTCTCCTCGATATGTATTATATATTTTTGCATAAAATTATAATTTAGTAAATCTATTCCGTTAAGTGCAATTTTTTACCCTACTTTTTAAAATATGTTGCTTTGTTGTGCAGTGCTATGACAAGTATATGCAACAAAGCCTTCGTACAGCAGCAAAATTACGTGGGCACTCCTTTTGGGCTAGGGGACCTGATAATGCTGGTCACTACAATAGCCTTCCTCATGAAACTGGGTTCTTCTCTGATAAGGGTGATTATGATAGTTACTATGGGCGTTTCTTCCTGAACTGGTATGCGCAGACCCTGATTGATCATGCCAACAATGTACTATCCCTTGCAACACTTGCATTTGAGGAGATAGAGATAATTGTTAAGGTACATCTTTTGATAACCGAGCATAGCAAACATGTTATTTTGCATATATTTTTCTTGATTTTTTTGTAAATTCTTTTTACAAGCTTCAGAAGTTACAATTTTGGACCTTGTGAAACTTATCATTATCGAGAAACACCAGGCTTTGCTCGCTCACAATTTGCTTATGTTAACAAATGCAAAGTCACTCTTAACAGTTAACACAACAACAACAAAGCCCTTAGTCCCAACTCCCAAACTAGTTGTCGTAGGCTGAAGTCATTCTTATTGAGCACATAAATCTATTAAACTATGTCAAGGTTTAACATGATTTGGATGAATTTGCAGATTCCACCAGTCAACTGGTGGTATAAAACTGCCAGTCATGCTGCAGAACTAACTGCTGGATTTTATAATCCTACAAATCGAGATGGTTATTCTGCGGTTTTTGAAATGCTCAAGAAGCATTCAGTGACCATGAAGTTTGTGTGCTCGGGGCAACTAACTTCTGTCCAGGAAAATGATCAGGCATTGGCTGATTCAGAAGGATTAACCTGGCAGGTGAGATGTTTTTTTCTCTCACTTGATTGTCTTGTCCAGTGGAGTTGATTATAAGCATAGAATCTCTATGCTGCATTTAAACTACATTGTTACCTGTCCTTATCATCATAGATGGCCCATCACCATGAAGCATTTCTTGTCGCAGTTGCACAAGTTGAACAAAGATCCTCATTATACTTGTCCTCTCTAACAACTGTTGCAATGCCATTACTTTATGTTTTTTTCCAACGTTTCTGATCTTTTTGTATCAGATTCTCAATTCCGCCTGGGATAAGGAGTTACCTTTAGCTGGTCAAAACCCCTTTCTGTGTAATGAGCTTCAAGACTATACTAGACTATTGGAGATTTCAAAGGCAAGAAATGATCCTGATCATAGACATCTTTCTTTCTTTGTGTATAAGTTATCATCATCTGTCTTGACGCAAACAGAGAGATGGTTCCAGGAGTTCAACTATTTTGTAAGGTGCATGCATGGTGAGTTGTGGCACTGCTTATGGTTAAACCTTGTCATATTTTTATGATTTTATCACGTCGTACCAGAATTGCTCTCTTGACTTGCTTATTGATCTTTCTGCACCATGTGGCTCTTTTTGTGCCTCTATTTTCATGTTTTGTTGTTCTTTCTTTCTTTCTTTTTCTATTCATTTTAATTTTTGCTACTTGTTGTCTTCCAAAGATTAATTGGGAGCACACAGATTCGTATTTACCCTTGGAGGTGAATTATTGCTGAATCATACTGGTACCTGTACTTGCAGGGGAAGTAATCAATGCCTATCAAGCATGATATGTTGCAGCTCTCTTGTAGTTTTGCTCCTTGTATGATTAATGATACAATGTCGGTATATTGATGCTGGAATCTTAGATGGTGTCAGTTGCAAGACTTCACAAACAGTCAGAACACTTGGAGCCATAAGCATCACACTAAGCTAAGTAGCTAGCTACGCAAACCAAAATTAATCTATCCCATTGGCGTACCATCGTTGGAGATGTTATTGGTGGTCTATTTTGTAATTTTAATTTTACACTATGACAACTTAGTTATTTTCAGGTTCAGGCCTTGTAAAGACGCAAAGGTCGTTGTGTAACATGTATCTCTGTTGATGTACTCTGATACTTCCGATATCGTATTAACTTAATGGAACTGGAGACTGCGAGTACCCAGTGAAGTTGCTTTGCTGCTTGAAATCATTCTCATAATCGTCTTTTTGTGAAATTGATAGGAAGCAGTTGGATAAAAGGAGCTTTATTTTACGGTCTTTGTTAATGAGGCTGAAATATCATACAAACATATCTTAGTTTCAACTATATCGAATGCATATGGATCATATAGGAATGAGAGTAACACTCATCTTCTGAAGATCAATGCCTCATCTTCTGAAGATTAATGCTTCTCTGAAATCTTATCAATTTATGGTGGCCTGTTCTGTTTTAGGCTTTTAGCAGTCTAAGCTTGTTCTGTTTCAGGCATGGAGGCTTAATTCCCTGGTCTCTTCTTTCTTTCTGCTGTGGGTTTCTTTAAGGGGTGGTGGCTAAATAACCCTAAACTACTTTATCTTAAAAACTTACCAATAATTGATCAACGGAATGCAGTAAATTACCAAAATCAAGTAGACATATAATTGGAACATTGATAAGCCATCGAATCGTAACCTTCTATCTAAGACAACTTTGTAAGTTCGATCTATTAGCATCCCTTGTCAAAAAAGAAATCTCATTGAAATAACATCGAAATAGCTGTATTAAGTTTCATCCGTGGTGGCACACACATTGCCAATTTGTTGCAGAACACAGGTCAGAGATTCAACAGTTGCTGATATCTGAATATCTGATATCCAGCCTTGGTGCAGCCCCATGTAAAAACCTCAGTCATCGGTACTCCTTCAAATTATTAATTCCACCAGCAACTCAGTTTCCGAAGAACCGCTAAAACTTGAATCATCGGTTACTCTTTGATTTGGAAAAACAAATTGTCACCCGGAATGCTTGTCCACATTAGACATCGTCGTTGCCGTTTGAGAATCACAAAACTGTGGGTACTCACAAGAACAAGGTTCTCGTCTGACCTGCAAGCAGCAAAAATGTGCCAGTAAGAAAAAATATTAAGTTGTGGGCTGATGGTAATTGTTAGAACAGGTCGCAAAATGAACTTTATGGTGGACTCGTGTATCTTAACTCACAACTTCACCCAATGTACAGATATTCTAACACGCTCCGCGTAACATGAGCTCCGTGTGAGAACATTGAACACATCAGATTAGCGTGGATTTGACATACAAGAATCATGCAGAGAACATGCTCTAGTACCATGTTAGAACAGATCCCATAAGAGACCCTATGCCCTAAAACTTTGACTTGTTAGGAGGAGAGCATCAGACTTACGGGTCTTACCCACCGCACATTTTCTGGTATGAGACTATTTTAACGGCAATGCACTAGGAAGCCTACACCTAGTCACCTACTGAGAACATGAGAAAGTGGCATCATAAAATAAACATATTTGCAAGCAATACATGTTTACGATTATAACATGATTTGCTGTTACCCCATTTAAATAATGATGTCACATGTTCTTGATGAAATCTAATTTTAGCAGACAAGTTCGCCACAAAATTATAGAAGGCCAAAAAAGTTGCTCGAGGATTTGAAAGACAGTGAAAAAGTTCCAAAATGACTATCTGAAAAATAAATGGATTTGCCTAGATTTATTAAATAATTTTAGGCCAGAGTGTAGATGGACAAACCTCTCGGAAAGTGAAAGAAACTCTTCTAGA
This sequence comes from Triglochin maritima, assembly GCA_963682175.1. Taxonomy (NCBI): domain Eukaryota; kingdom Viridiplantae; phylum Streptophyta; class Magnoliopsida; order Alismatales; family Juncaginaceae; genus Triglochin; species Triglochin maritima. The sequence continues at coordinate 8,298,923 of OY821775.1, forward strand.
GGATCTTCTGATCATACAGTCTCCCACTGAATCAACCTATAACACAAGCAAACAAGACAAAAAATGTCGTCTGTATAAGATAATAGCCGAATACAGAATATGCAGTCGTGCACATGAAAAACTTGTTATAGTTAATCAGAAGACAATCACATTACTTAGTTAACTACTATTCCATCATGACAAGCAGACGAGGGCTGATGGCATGAGTATCTAATGCAATGTCTATGTTGCATTCGTAGCAATTGCTTATAAGGACTTTCAAAGTTTGTGATATATTAGTTAAATACATGGCAAAAAAAATTAAGATTATTACTTGGTATCATTCCAACGCAGGTTCTTAAACTTGAACTACAGGATAACATATTAAGCAAGTGAACAAAACATAGCTATTGGTAACACACCTTATGATGAGGAATGTAGTGGTGCCAGGCATATCGTCCCTCCCCAGACATTAAGAGCATTGATCTCGGTGGAAGAAATATAGCTTTCCTTATGAAGCTTGAACAGCGGATGGGATTCTTTCCAATAATCTCTGGCTCTGCAACTGCTAAAGATGATGGAAGGCTTGAGCCTTCTGAATATTTCCTAAACTCCATGATGCATTGACCAGCCAAGGAGAGACTGAATATGTACTCATAAAATGCTGAGTGAGTATCAACATGAGGGGCTAAGCCCACTCCTGGTCGGTACTCATTAACCTGTAAATGATCCATCTTGTTCAATCAGATTCCTGACATCAAACAAATTGACATAATAAAAAAGATTAAAATTGACATCTTGCTCATTATTTATTTAAAAGGTTGACATAACTAAGATTTCAAATTCTGCAATTTATTTTTTCACCTGCTACTTCATCGTAGCAGCTGGATAATGCCAGGATCAAAGAAGTGTTATCTTGTTGCATTTGAGGCAGATATATTTTAATTTCCAGCTAAAACTATTAACGATCACAAAGAAAACATGTCCACAATAAAACAATTAATCTTCAAAAAAGAATAAAAAATCTAACAGTCACATAGTTTTCAACAGCTTGTTGTTGTTGCTAACAACAATCTTGCAATCATATGTTAGTTTTCAGAACCCTGATATTGTGGAAATTTTTATCAGTAATATTGTGAAGTAGTTTATTAACCAAAATGGCAAGGTATGCACTAACAGAAATGGTTTGCATCGAGAAACAAAGGGCACACGATCTCACCGTAAGTTGATTGACTATATTTCTCTGAGCATCTTTGATGATGGGGAATCTTGTAAGCCTCTTAAGCAAAAATGAAACAAAAGATGGAAGATCTCCCAAGTATTGCTTTGGATCAATATTTCTTGTCTGTGAAAAAAAGTGCATACTGTGAGAGACGAACACAAACTGCTAATGTAAAATGTTCCAACAACTTAGAGAATGAAACATCTTTCCTGACATATCTGACACCAGAAAACGGATATAAAAAAAGATGGTTGTACATTTAAAAAAATTGCTTAGAAATAAAATAATAAAAGCTTTGCTTATGATATTAGTAAATATTTAGATAGCACGAGATTAATTATCTCCTTGGAACAGCATAAAAATATCATATCGAATGAATATCTTGATTCTTGACATCCTCCTTTTGACAAGAATGATGAATTACATCAACATCAACATAACCCCAAATGCCTCAGAAGAGACTCCCGCCTAAGCGAGGTAAGGGGGGTCGGATGTACGCAACCCTACCACTGTAAAACAATAAGGGGGTGTTTGGTTGGCTGGGATGGAATGGAATGAGAATCTCATACCAGGCTGGAATGAATTCTCATTCTATGGTAGGTAGGTAAGGTTCTAATTCCTAGGTATGGGCTGGAATGAATTCTAATTCTGGACCCAAAATAAAAAAATCAAACACCAGAATGGAATGAAATCCATTCCATTTCATTCCAGGTACCCCCAACCAAACACCCCCTAAGGTTGTTTCCAATTGACCCAAATGATGCAAATGCAACTGACCATCTGCGATTCCACAATAAAAGAAATACAGATCGTTTAAATAGTCATTTGATATAGTACATGATGTTCCAAATGTCAAAAAATAACTTAATCTTTGACACAGTGAAAATAGTCCTTTTGACAAGAATGATCCGTCATTTATTTCAAATTGATCAATATACTATCTGTACGTTATCTATCACAATGCTATAAAAATTTCAGCTTACTTCATATAAGAACTCATAACCATAATGTTGAACTCTCCGTTTTGAAAGGCTCTTCCAAGGCTTTGCATCAACTGCTGCAAGGAGTTTCTAGCCATGATAAAAATATCAAAAACAAGTTGGATAAAAGAGAAATGGTTCTATTATTTTTTATTTTCTTTGAAGTAAAAGGAACATTAGGAAATACCTGCTCTTCTTTGATAGAAATAAAGTCATGTAGGAGGAAAATTCCTGGAATCCCCAGCTCAGATGCATCCAGAGACACTGATATTGAGTCATTGATCTACATTAAAATAATTTTATGATGAAGATACTGAAATTTGAATATCTAAAATTTAAAAGGAATACACTCCCTGCAGACTACACCATGATAACATAATTCAAACAAAGGAATGCTCTCAAAAAACTAACAAAATTAGTGTGTTATGTTACTAATGTAGGAGACATTCGTTCTGTTCCAATCTTGACCTTCTAGAATACAATATAAAGCACTAGGATCCCAGTAAGATGACAATGCAAAGCAGCACATTTCACATGAAACTTTGGCAGTCCCACGACAAACCAATTCATAGAGGTGAACAAACATCACAATTGCAGCATCAATGTAAAAAGATGTAACAAAGAAACACCACATTCCATAACAACATTGCCTCTTACTCTATGCTAAGTTAATTGAAGTTCTATCATTATGCTTTCAAGCTGAACTAGAAGACATACAGATTGCAAACACTGATCTAAGATACACCTTCCATGCACAAACATTATTTCTATGATTGTCAAACATCTCAAATGTATAAAATGAAAGCATTCCATGAACAATTATCTCTTACACGTTTCACAGATTCTCTTAACAGGCTTTAGTGTTTAGACTAATTGGTCAACTTGACAACAATTTTAGTAACACCATACAAACACCACCTCCAATGGCAACTTTTCGCGTTGGGTGCCTCAAAGGCGATGTGTGGGACACTTTTTCCAACTTCCCAGAAGCTAAAGTTTAGAGTGTAGTTATAATTTACCCAAAACCCAACATCTTGTGAAAAATTAGTCTTGATTAGCTAGGTGAAATTGAAATGTTAGAAGTTAAACACCCAACCATCAAAACTTGTTTGGTGTACCCACATGCTTTTGGTTGATTTTGTAAATTATACCCAGAAGCTTCATATGAAAAATTGGGATTCCCAAACGAACCCTTCAACACCAATCGCCGAATATCTTCAAAACCTAATCTACCACATTGCATACCCCCATCCACTAGAGCACCACAACTAGACATGGATCCATTTGAGGACACCAGCTTTTGGAGTTTGAGTTTGGATAATTTGCAAAACCACTCAAAAGCTAGTGGATGTCCCCATACAACAAATTAACGGTTGGCTTTTAGCTTTTGGTGGTTGACATTTTACATAAGAATCAAGAAGGTAATGAATGGTAGTTTTCTGGATTTTGAATAAATTACATCTATACTCTAGACATTAATTTCTCCTTGGTTAGTAAAAAGTATCTCAGAATGCAAAATCCAGGTTTGAGAATCCAACTCGAAAAGCTGTGAGTCCTAAACGGATCTATAATCAACACCTCAGCATTTTGATTTCCAACTAACTAAACCAAATACTAAAGCGCGGAAGGAGACACCTTTGGGAGCGTGTGGACGATGGAGTACCGGATGTGGAGTTTCCGGCCGCCGAGCTCGGGGCAGGGCCGGCCGCCGCACCAGGCCTCCATGGCGGCGCGGGCGGAGGCGGGATCGCGGAAGCAGATGACGAGACGGGCGCCGGTGTCGTCGGCGGCGTGGACGGCGACGACCTCGCCGAAGGCGCTGAAGGCGGCGGCGGCTTGCGCGTGGGAGACGCCCACCGCCGGGCCGCAGTTGGCCACGTAGAGGTTGGGGGTTGACGGCTGGTCGGCGGATGATCGAGGAGGCGCGAAGCGTATTGGTTCTGACATTTCTACGAACGGTTTGTTTGTGATTTGGAGAGGAGGGTTTGGTTTTGCGGGTTTTGATTGTTTGGTTAGGTAATCGTAGATTATTGGTGATAAAGGTGTGGTTTGACTAAACGATAATTGAATTTAGGTTTGCGATATGTATCTGGTTTGTAGAGTTTAGTGTATGTATGATTTATACTTTCTAGTTTTTTTCGTAATTATTGAGAAGCATTTACTTGGATTAATAGGAAGGTAAGTGAGTTTTTATCCTTTTTTATTTAACCTATTTTATCTTAAACATCCCAAACATGTGAATTAAACTGCTAAAATTCGATCGGGTCTTGAAATATGTTATGGAATTTATCATGATTTTGATCGTATTGTACAATAGGCTGTAAATCCAATGGTTAGAGTTAGACAGGTACAGTTATGCGTTGTGTGTTATTTCCAGGAAAAATGATTTAACATGGAATGAAATTTACGTTCGTTTAGTAATATGGGATTATATTTTATGATAAAAATTTAGGAGAAAATGTTTAGTGGACGCGCGCGTCCGGGACGCGCGCTGATGTGGCCAGTCCACTCAGCAGACGCTGCTTAGTTGGCGCGATGGGATATGAAAAGTTTTTTGTTTTTTTATTCCTCTATATTTTCGTACCGTCATCATTTCCATCATCCTTCCCTCCATCCCTCATTAATGCGACTCAAATCACTCTCTTCCTTCATCATTTTGGCGCTCGGCGCTCCTACACGGCACAGAAGACTTGTTATCAATCTCAAGATGCCTCTTCCTTTTCCTTCCCTTCTCTTCTGTGGTCATTCCTCTGTACTCAAATGGAAATCGTTCCCGTGCCTTCCCTAGTGGAGCAGCCATCAAACGTTCCCCATGAGGGGATGTTTTTTCCCTCTTTCGAAGAAGCCAAAGCATTTTACGTGGCCTATGCCGATCATTGTGGTTTTGGCGTTAAGACAAGACAATCTCATTACGATCGTGGTGTTGTTATACGGGCCACGCTGACTTGCTCCAAGGAGGGCACCGCACCAACGGACCAAGGGCAAGGAAAATTGAAGCCTAGGTTATCCAGCAGAGTACAATGCACTGCTCGGATAAGGGTATCCGGAAACCCAGCAAGGGGTTACAACGTTAACTTTGTGGATCTTAACCATAACCATCCCATGCTTGACCCGGAGCAAATGCGATTTCTCAGGCAAAAACGAACCGTCCCTGAATCCGTCGTAGCACGGATATCGGTTAATGATGAAGCTGGGATATCGGCTGCTAAGACCATGCAATCTCTTGTGGTCGAGGCTGGAGGTTATGACAAATTGACTTTCAACGAAAGGGATTTAAGGTTTGTGTTCTTTCCGTCTAACATAATTGAAGTTGAACATTTTGCGCCTGGTCTTACTGGTTCCTGTTTGCAGGAATGTTGTAAACCAAGTCAGAAATTTGAAGATGGGACCTGGTGATGCACAAGCTCTTCAGGACTATTTCATTAGGATGCAGAAGATTGATTCCATGTTTTTTTATGTAATAGATATGGATGACGAAGGAAGACTACGCAACGTTTTTTGGGCTGACAGTCGTTCTAGAGCTGCATATTCATACTTTGGAGACGCAATATGTTTCGACACAACCTACATTACCAACAAATACGACATGCCATTCGCCCCATTTGTAGGAGTCAATCACTATTTCGAATCAGTTTTGCTCGGTTGCGCTTTGCTGTCCTATGAGACTACTGAAAATTACATATGGTTGTTCCAAATCTGGTTGTCGTGCATGAACGGTAAGTTTTTTTCCTTCTTCCCTCTTCATATCTTCCTCTTTTTTGTTTGTCTATTCGTAATAAAAAGTCTGTCTGTTCGGAATAAGAAGAGTGTATGTTCGGAATAAGAAGTCTGTCTGTTCGTATTAAGAAGTCTCTCTGTTCGGATTAAGTGTTGCGTTTGTTCGGAATAAGTGGTCGGATTGTTCGGATTAAGTGTTGTGTCTGTTCGGAATAAGAAGTTTGACTGTTCGGATTAAGTGTTGTGTCTGTTCGGAATAAGTGGTCGGACTGTTCCGATTAAGTGTTGTGTCTGTTCGGATTAAGTGTTGTGTCTGTTCGGAATAAGTTGTGAGTCTGTTCGGATTAAGTGTTGTGTCTGCTCGGAATAAGTGTTGTGTCTGTTCGGAATAAGAAGTCTGACTGTTCGGATTAAGTGTTGTGTCTGTTCGGAATAAGTGGTCTGACTGTTCGGATTAACTTGTTGTGTCTGTTCGGAATAAGAAGTCTGACTGTTCGGAATAAGTAGTCTGTCTGTTCGGAATAAGAAGTCTGACTGTTCGGATTAAGTGTTGTGTCTGTTCGGAATAAGTGGTCTGACTGTTCGGATTAACTTGTTGTGTCTGTTCGGAATAAGAAGTCTGACTGTTCGGAATAAGTAGTCTGTCTGTTCGGAATAAGAAGTCTGACTGTTCGGATTAAGTGTTGTGTCTGTTCGGAATAAGTGGCCTGACTGTTCGGATTAAGTGTTGTGTCTGTTCGGAATAAGAAGACTGTCTGTTTTGGATTAAGAAGTCTGTCTGTTCGGAATAATGTCTCACTCCTTTCTAATTGGGTCCCTTATGCAGATATACCCCCCCCAGCTATAATAACAGATCAATGTGGTGCCATTACTGCTGCTGTAAGGAATGTCTTCCCAGATTCAAGACACAGATTCTGTATATGGCACATAATGAACAAAGCACCCGTGAAGTTGCCGACGCAGTATCGGGATCACATATTATTTGATCTGAAATTGATTGTATATGATTCCAAAACCCCAGCAGAATTTGATCGTAATTGGCAGGGTTTCCTTCTTGATTTTGACCTGCAGAACCACAGCTGGCTCAAATCCATTTATGCAATCCGAGAGTCGTGGATCCCTGCATTTATTGGTGATTTTTTTTTCGCGGGAATGGCATCTACTCAGAGGAGCGAGAGTATGAACGCCTTCTTCGACAAGTATCTTACTTCGAAGACCACCCTTAAGCAGTTTGTTCAACAATACGAACTTGCGCTCCGCCACAAGTACGAGAAGGAAGCTCAATCAGAATTTGATTGTCTTCATAAAAAACCCCAGTTGGTTTCAATTTATCCATTCGAGAGTCAGTTGAGCGAGTTGTATACCGTAGGGGTCTTCAAAAAAGTGCAGTTACAAATTGGGAAGATGATATACTGCGATATAACGGAGGAGTTCAATACGAATGAAACATTCCAGTACAAGGTATCTGAACGTGTTTTGGCTGGTGAGCAGCTACTGTCGAAACGTTTCCTAGTACAAAACACATCCATGAATTTTACATGTGATTGCAGAATGTTTCAGCACGTTGGGCTTCTATGCTGCCACGTTTTTGTTGTACTTGCACGCTTGAATCCTAATGCATTGCTTCCAGACTCTTACATCCTTAATCGATGGCGGAAGGATATTCGAAGGAGCTATCGAGATAAGACGTACCCAGACGATGGTGTAATGGCGAAGGATGCGCTACGTCGTCACGACGACATCATGGGTCGTGCCGTTTGGATCGCACAGGAAGCCTTCATCTCCCACAAAAGGTATATTGAGGCCGTGCAGTGTATTGAAATGCTTAAGGCACGTATGCACACTACACAAAACTTGGTTCGACCTGATGAACCTGAGTCTTCGGGTACATCGGTCCTTAATCCGGAAAAGGTCAGACGTATAGGAAGACCGCCGACTAGACGTCGAGTGTCTTTAGCTGAGAAGATAATTAAAAAGAGCCATAAAAAACACGCCCAACAAGAGAAGGGAAAGTGGAAGATGAAGGTTACTTCGCCGCTTCACGAAGTAGCACCAAAACCCGCGGATCCTGATTTCTCCGATTGGGACATGAGTTTGTATTACGAGGAATTTCCTCCTTAATTTACATTTTTGTGTTTTTTCCCGTTCTTGTAAAACCAAGAAACTTGTAATTGTTGATACGTTGTGATCTGTAAATGGTTGTTATACAAGTTCAGTTCAGATTTACTTGTGTCTGTTCGGAAATAGAAGACTGTGTTCGGAATAAGTTGTGAGCCTGTTCGGATTAAATGTTGCTGTTGTTCGGATTAAGTTGTGAGTCTGTTCGGATTAAGTGTTGGGTCTGTTCGGAATAAGAAGACTGTGTTCGGAATAAGTAGTGAGCCTGTTCGGATTAAATGTTGCGTTTGTTCGGATTAAGTTGTGAGTCTGTTCGGATTAAGTGTTGCGTCTGTTCGGATTAAGTGTTGGGTCTGTTCGGAATAAGTGGTGGGTCTGTTCGGAATAAGAAGACTGGGTTCGGAATAAGTTGTGAGCCTGTTCGGATTAAATGTTGCGGTTGTTCGGATTAAGTGTTGCGTCTGTTCGGATTAAGTGTTGCGTTTGTTCGGATTAAGTGTTGGGTCTGTTCGGAATAAGAAGACTGTGTTCGGAATAAGTAGTGAGCATGTTCGGATTAAATGTTGCTTTTGTTCGGAATAAGTTGTGAGTCTGTTCGGATTAAGTGTTGCGTCTGTTCGGATTAAGTGTTGTGTTTGTTCGGATTAAGTGTTGGGTCTGTTCGGAATAAGAAGTCTGTGTTCGGAATAAGTAGTGAGCATGTTCGGATTAAATGTTGCTTTTGTTCGGAATAAGTTGTGAGTCTGTTCGGATTAAGTGTTGCGTCTGTTCGGATTAAGTGTTGCGTTTGTTCGGATTAAGTGTTGGGTCTGTTCGGAATAAGAAGACTGTGTTCGGAATAAGTAGTGAGCTTGTTCGGATTAAATGTTGCGTTTGTTCGGAATAAGTTGTGAGTCTGTTCGGATTAAGTGTTGCGTCTGTTCGGATTAAGTGTTGCGTTTGTTCGGATTAAGTGTTGGGTCTGTTCGGAATAAGAAGACTGTGTTCGGAATAAGTAGTGAGCCTGTTCGGATTAAATGTTGCGTTTGTTCGGAATAAGTTGTGAGTCTATTCGTATTAAGTGTTGCGTCTGTTCGGATTAAGTGTTGCGTCTGTTCGGATTAAGTGTTGGGTCTGTTCGGAATAAGAAGACTGTCTGTTCGGAATAAAGTTAGCTTAAGAATGACATTGGTAATGTTTGTATTTTTACATGTAAATAGTTTGTGAACTGAATATGTAAACATTTTGTACATGTAAACCAAAAAATAAACAAAACTAAAAATATGTTTGTCTGTTTAGACCTGCACACACGACCGACGATCCCTAAGTAACATGACCGCCAATTCACCCCTGATAGAGTGGATGGTATTGGGGTCCTTCTCCTTCGTAGGGTCAACATTCAACATTAGGCACCTTATCCAGTATAAAACGAAGGCGCCGCAATCGTTGCTCCCCGGTGGTTGTTGTTGGCTTTCTTTCCTCAGGATTCTCAGGGGCCAGTCGACCTTGAGTAGATCCCTCCAGTATACAGCCGCATCCGCTGCTGCACATTCATGCTGGCCTACAGTCTGCTCCGGATCATCACCTTCGCCTAGCTCCCTAGAGAGACTGTTGAATGCCAAAATCTCTTTGGACGGGCCATAGACAACCACCAGTGTCCAATGACCTGAAGACCAGCATGGTTGTGCGATCACGGTCTGTGTTGGAGACGCACCTACGATTTTAGGGAGGATAAAATCATCAACTTCTCTGCCTTGCCCTGCAAGAATTCGCCCCGACTCGAAAGTGGATATGCATATAACTTTTTCTGGGTGGCGTTTTTTCTTCGAGCACCGATAGCATAGCGTCGATAGTTTCATCGCTAATATCCATCCTAGGCGTTATAAGCTCTTTCAGGTCGGAGCGTTTTAAACTGCACATATCGCCTCTCCAGATGACCTCCCTATTGTCCTTGTTGGGTTCGGTCAGGTTCAGTAGCATTTTGACCTCATCAAATGACAACGTGCCCAATGCAGGCATGTCAACATCCGGCCTTTTTTTCTTCAGGCTCCTTTGAGCCGCTCTATCTTTTCTTTTTTGCTCTTCTTCCTTCTTATTCTTCTTGGCCAGATGTTCGCCTTCCTTCAGCTGCTGCTCAACGGTGGCCGTCGAGCGTTTTCTTTTCGCGACCCAGTTTGCTATCTGGGCCTTTCTTTCTTCTTCCTTCTCCTTCTTCTTCTTCTCTTCCTCCTTCTCCAGCATTTTCCTCTTTTCTCCCATCTTCCTCTCCTCCTCCCTCTTCTCCTCTTCTTCCTTCTTCCTTTCCTCCTCCCTTTTTCTGTCACATTCCTCCTCCTCCCTCTTCCTCTTTTCTCGTTCCTCCTCCTCCTTCCTCTTCTTCTTTTCTCGTTCCTCCTCCTCCTTCCTCTTCTTCTCTTCTTCTTCCTCCTCCCTCCTCTTTTCTTCTTCCTCCTCCTCCCTCCTCTTCTCCTCTTCTTCCTCCTCCCTCCTCTTTTCTTCTTCCTCCTCCTCCCTCCTCTTTTCTTCTTCCTCCTCCTTCCTCTTTTTTTCTTCTTCTTCTTCATCCTCCTTCCTCTTCCTATTCTCTTCTTCCTCATCCTCCTTCCTCTTCCTATTCTCTTCTTCCTCCGCCTCCCTCTTCTTCCTATTCTCCTCCTCTTGCTCTTGCTCGTTCTCCCCACCAGGGACTCCAGTTGTCCCTGTCCCTCGAAGATATATAATATCTTTCCTGAGCCTCCCACACTCTTCCTGGGAAATCCTCAGTTCTTCCCTGAGGTCGTGTACCTGTTCTGTGGCCTTCTTAAGGGCAGCTTCGGCCCTCAGCCATTTTGTCTTCACCTCACTCAGCTCCAATTCTTGGAGCAGCGGGTCGCATGGAATGCTGCAGTCTGCCAGTTGGAGCCTTGGCAAACTGACGGTTGAAGTTGAGCTCTTTAGAACAGGACCAATAAGTTGCAGCTCCCTTTCACTCATTGATGGAGCCCCCATCAGGTCGAACGTGCCGTCGTAAATTCGATGTAAGGTAATTCCACGTTCCTCCCATTTCCTCAGGGTTAATCGTTTCCCAAACATCTCCGTCCATCTTTTCATCCGTGGGAAAACTCCAGTTCTGGGCTCCCCCAATTTAAATTTCTCACAAAGCCACACCTTCAAATGGAAAGGAAAAAAATGAGAACTACTATACCAACGTACCTTCATATTCGAAAGACAACTGAATCCGAACATACATTAAACGTAAACCGAACAGACACCCAACTTAATCCGAACAGACGGACTTCTTATTCCGAACAGACACACGTCTTATTCCGAACAGACCCACCACTTAATCCGAACAGACCCACCCCTTAATGCGAACAGACTCACCATGTATTTCGAACAGACTCACAATGTATTCCGAACTGACTCACAATGTATTCCGAACAGACCCAACACTTAATCCGAACAACCCCACCACATATTCCGAACAGCCCCACCACTTAAACCGAACAGACTCACAACATATTCCGAACAGACTCACAACGTATTCCGCACAGACCCACAACTTAATCCGAGCAGACCCAACACTTAATCCGAACAACCCCACCACTTAATCCGAACAGACGCACCACTTAATCCGAACAGACGCATCACTTAATCCGAACACACGCACCACTTAATCCGAACAGACGCACCACTTAATCCGAACAGACACCCAACTTAATCCGAACAGACTCACCACTTAATCCGAACAACCCCACCACATATTCCGAACAGCCCCACCACTTAAACCGAACAGACTCACAACATATTCCGAACAGACTCACAACGTATTCCGAACAGACCCACCACTTAATCCGAACAGACCCAACACTTAATCCGAACAACCCCACCACTTAATCCGAACAGACGCATCACTTAATCCGAACAGACGCATCACTTAATCCGAACACACGCACCACTTAATCCGAACAGACGCACCACTTAATCCGAACAGACTCACCACTTAATCCGAACAAACGCAACACTTAATCCGAACAGACACCCAACTTAATCCGAACAGACGCATCACTTAATCCGAACACACGCACCACTTATTCCGAACAGACTCACCACTTAATCCGAACAGACCCACCACTTAACCCGAACAGACCCACCATTTAATCCGAACGGACCCACCACTTAATCCGAACAGACCCACCACTTAATCCGAACAGACCCACCACTTAATCCGAACAGACTCACAACGTATTCCGAACAGACACACATCGTCTTCCGAAAAGAACAAAAACAAAAAAAGAGGAAGAGAGGAAGTGTGAAGCAGGAACAAAAACTTACGTGTAGTATGGCAACACAACCTTCGACGTTCCCCTGCCGCATTATGAAATTCCCTGCCTTTTTCCTCTCCTGCAGTTCTAAACTTGCTTTCTCGAGGCCTCCAACCAGGGTTTTGTGAACTGCACTTGCCCATGCGTAGCTGCTTAGGCGTTTGATGTTCCTCAGAGGGTGCATGAACCATTCCTTCGGTCGCAGCGTTCCATCATAGAACAAAAAATTGTTGAAGATGAAAGAAATCAGGAGACGAACGTACTCCTCCGTCTCGCCCATGGTACTGTTTGCCATGAGATGAACTAAAAGTTGGGTGTTGTCAAGGTTCACCCCGTCTCGCTTCTGGACGCGCAATGGTTCCATCACCACGGCCTTCCCATGCGTACGTAACCCCAAAATTAGGGCGATGTCTTCCGGTGTAAGGGGAACTACCCCTGATCCTATTCTCAGCCCCACCTCCTCCGTATCGTAGTGCTCGACGAACCAACCGACTATTTCGTTGTCCGTCGTAATGTTAGGAAGGTTTAGGAAGTGACCGAATGGGGTGCTACGGAAAGCCTCCTTCTCCACCTTATTCATCCGGTCAAACTGCTTTCGGATGGCCTTCCAGGAGCATCGTGATTCCCGGAAGTAGTACGTGGTTCCCTAAAACCAATAATTTAATAAACGGAAGTTCATCAAAAAAAATAACGACCCACGGAAAGAAAAAATTAGAGACCCACCGGTTCTGGGACGTGTTCGATATCGACGGCCGGAGTTGAAGATTCCATTATCGTTTACAAGGTGCGCTTCACAGGGAAAGAAAGTCGGGAATGCTTCACAGGTGTGCTTCCTACGTTCACAGGTAAGAAAGAAAGAAAGCGAGAGTCTCCCTTTTGTTCTGGATATGTTATCTTCCTCGGTATCCGAACCGTCGATCGTGGGGTGTCTGCCGCTGTCTAATCTGGAAACGAACCGTCCTTCGAAAACCGTCAAAAAAAATTTAAAACAATTTGAGGCGCGTTCGGAAGGAAAGCGTGACATGGCAATCCGAGTAGACGCTGACTCATCCACTTTTTGAAGCCACGTAGGGCGCGTCCGTGACGCCCGCGTCTGTGTATAAGGACTCTAAGGCCTATAAATCCGTCCTAGTATTCTTCCTTGACAATCAATTTAATTAATTCGTGCCGAAATTGTAGTTTCTCACCCCTAACTATGTATTTTTGAACTTTAAAAAAGTGTCCCTCTATATATTTGTTTGCAACACTTTGCATCCCTCTATTCCTCCAATTAATAATGCGTTAATTTCAATACGTTTACCATGATATTTTGATTTTTACGGTTGTTTACAACAATGAAGTCTTCACTTCCTTAGATTAGTGGAGGCACCACGGATGGCCCTGATATGTAAAGCCTTTCTGCAAGTCTAAATGATACTTTTGAAGGAAAGAGGGCATGATACAAATAAATACATTGCTGTAGCTCAAACAGTGCCTACTTTATGCATCCATGGTACATATGATGTGGATGTGAAGCAAATAAAATTTTGATTCACCACAGCGATGTCTCAGTCTAAGCCAGAGAAATGATACTATAGTCTAATATAACTTTTTCTAACCTCTTAAATCCTTACTACCACAGCAGTACTCTTGCCAATGAGCTCTTTCTGTACAAATCCATTCCAAAATTTAGTACTGAAGCTTAGGAGTCCTACCACAGCAGCAATCTCCTATAAGGACTCCTCGCAGGTGTTGTAACAATCTTTGCTTTGTTATATGGCATCTGCGGCTCCAGACCATTAGCAACATTGGAAATGCGTCCATCGACCATGTTCATCTGAACAACAAGGGAGCGCTTGATGTGACCAGGAGGGGTTTCAGGGATCCCAGCAAGATATACATCCGAACAGAGATCAAATTTCAGGGTAGCTATCGGTGTGCTGGGTTTGTTCAGGTCATCCTCCTGCAAAATATCGCCAATTCTTGATAAGATGCTGAATGCTAAGCTCCCAAGAACTCTTGAATAGGCCTCGATGATCGAGTGTCCAACATCCTATGAGAGAGCATCATTTGTTTAAATAAAAGTATATGAAAAATAGAGACAAAATGAGATAATGCTCAAACACGCTGGATGCGTTGAGACCATTTAAAAAGAGGCCAGGCCCTATCGATGAAATAGGTGATAACATAGAAACAAAGTACCTAATAGCCATAACAGCTAATTAAGTCTCCAAGGGCTACATCAGCCTGTAAATCAATTCTTAGTTGTCCATGTATTGTGCATTACTGAATTCCTTGTATTTCTAGAATATAGGCAAGCTAGCACACTAAGTTACTAACTTATATGGTTTCCTCAATTATCTTTAGTCATCTCTTATATATAGATGCATTTACCTACATGTTAATAGAAGGGCAAACTCATTACTTGTATCTTCTGTAGTACCAGACTAATGTCTTTACTCTTTCCTACATGACAAAATTATATCTTGAACATTGCATGTCATGTCGATTATGCGATTACTAGGTATAGGGATAGAAATGAGCATGCAGAGTGTCTCTACCGAAGAAAATTGCATGCTATGCAAGAGAAGATACAATTCTAGTATATAAAATCTATGCTTACCTTGTTCTGCTGCACCTTTGTGACGTCAATGAAAGTCTGGGGAAGATTTGGAAACCTGAGCTTCAGCAACTGAAGAAGAGTTTCTGCTCTTTCAAGTGCAACTTCAGTCTTTCCCATTTCTGATCCGGCGTCCCACACAAGTGCTAGTGAGTTTCGAACCGGCGATCTCTTTACCACTTCATTTGACTTCTTCTGTTTCCAGGTATATATTGCCCCTTCAAGGCGATTTACAGTTTCCAAGACACTTAGCTCGCTTTTCAAATCGAGACCATTTAACATTTTATCAACGGAATATGATTCCGAAGTAATAGCCTTGTAAATGTCTTCACCAAGGCTAGCTTTACCTGACTGTTGTCGGGAGAGACATGTATAAGATTCACTAAACAAATCAGTGACAGTGCCACTTTACGTAGTTGCATGTATAATTTTCACACTATTCAGGAACAGGAATTAAACATGAATAACAAGGTTTAGATTACCTTCGGAAGTGCACCCCTGATAGATGTAGGAATGGGCATTTGAAGCAAGACATTTTCATTGATGGACTTTGCAGCTTTAAGGACCTGATAAACGAACTTCCCTTGGAAACCGAGCATCTTACGCTGAGAAGTGGAGAGGCCGGGCTCAGGGACTCGAGGCGATGGAAGCCACCACTTCTTGGCCTGTCTCATGCCACTTCCCTGGTATTTCCTTTCAGACCTGCTACCACCTTCAGCATACCAGAACTCCGTATTCACCATGGAGTCTAACACTTCCTGCAGGCAGTTGATTTAACGCCCATGTTCTCTAAAGAGGAGTTTAAATTCCAAAAAATGTCCAACAGTTAATAAATAATAACATACAATAAGCATGGAATCCAGTTTTCTGAGAGCAGGGAGATTCATTTGAACATCAGAGCGAGCTTTAGGAGTCATTATCTGGAGTAAAAGAAGATGAGTAAGAAAATGTATTGCCAAACATCAGCTTTCATTTTGTAGACGCAAATTCACTTAAATCCCACCTCCAACATGCAACCATTGACCCCACTTTGTTTGGCAGGAACAAGTTCAACCATGTAATTTGTAGGGGATAGTAACCAGTCCATCTCTCTTCGCCATCTACTCTTCTTCTCGTCAGATAGCGGTTCTAATTTCCACATTTCCCCAAAAGTAGAGGCTACATAACATAATTAGCAGCGGCATGATTAATCAGAAAATTGAAAACGTTGGGTCGAAATCCATTACCATCCCATAAATGTTGGGGCATTAATGACAAAAAAAAACTCATAATCCCAGTATTCAGCCTTTGATGTTAAACTATAAGCTTCCATATGCCATGATGCACTTTCAAAAAATAAAACCAAGTGATTTGGTTCTTCGACAAACAAATCCCAATATAATAATTTGAGGTAAATAAATCATCATGGGTATCTCCATATTCCATTGCTTCGACAAAGTATAGAACATCAAAACATCATGTTCTACATCAAAATCAGTAATTACCAAATAGTGGAATACAATACATAAAAGTGATGATTTATTTTCAGGTTCATTCCAGAGTACAAGTTAAAATTCCGATGGAGAAAAAATAAATCCAGTGAAGAGGTATGAAGTCAGGATGGGAGTGTAGTGGGGTTATTGTCCTCCTAATTGAATGTACGTTTATATTAAAACAGTGAAGTGTCTCAACAGTTATTTTCACCTAAGGATATCATAGGATGATTACCCATTCTGTATATTATTTTATCAACCAAAGCTCTAAAACAAGTTCACATGGACAATCTTGCCTACTATTCATGACAAGCACTTTGAACTAAACCAATGCAACCTAATTACAATAATTCTCAGTTAACAAATCCAATCTAACAGATGAATTGGAATTGCACCATCCAATTGAATTACACAGTTAGTGTGGCATAAAATATATGTGATGTCTAATTGGCTATTACCAATCAAGTATAATTATCAGAGAATGTTAACAATGTTTATCCTCCAGTTATCCTACAAGTGATATCATGTGAAACTAGCCTAGTAGGGAACATAAAGAGAATATGTAATTGGGAATGATATCTTACAAATTAACACCTCATAGTTACTAAGGAAGATGATTAAAATTAGTCTGGAGGACAAACGGGAGCTGGTCATAAGTACCTGAAAGATTTGTTATAGCATGGGATAGTGCTAAAGCAGTAGTGACACCTTTGCATCCTCCAGATATATCATCTCCAAGAAGAAGCTTTGCAAATTTCACCTTCATGCTCTCAACATCTGCAAAGCATATTGTGTAAACAGGCAACTTCTCTTTTCCTTTGGAATAAAAGTGAGAGCGAGGGACACAGGCACCGCGAGTATCCCACTCCCTGTCCACACTCTCATCTCTCAACCGACTGTTGCTCAGAAGCCATTGAGATGAGAAGGACGAGGATCCATATGCATCTTTGCCAGATGAGGAGCAGCTTGAGACTTCCTCGTCTAACGAGTCTGTTCCAACACAACCATCAGCACCACTTGCAGCACTATCATTGTCGTAGGAGTAGCTGTTTAGAATGCAGCTCTCTAGTCCATTATATGTCATCACACCTGTATGAATTTTGCTCCATCAGTATATCGGGTTCAACAAAAGCAACGCTGGACTATAAAGAGGACACAGAACGTGGAGTATTACAGCTAGTGCCTGGAAAGAATCAAAGAAAGCATAAGCAAAAGAGAGACAACAGAGCAGCTAGTGATCAAATGATGTCCTTGAATCAGGACAAGAAATGGTCCAACACATACCTGGCCATGAATAATTATGGGCAACACGTACAAATAGAGAGAAAATTGGCTTAATCATGAGGCCAAAGAATCTCAGTGGTCACAGGATTTTCCTTGTGACTAGGAAATGCAACAATGGTTAAATCTGTCAGTTGAATAGACACCGTCAACTGTTTTACTCTGTATATTTAACTTAAGTGCTTCAAAATACCAAAATCTTAGGCCCAAGCTCCATCTGACAACATCGCATTGTTATTTATTTTCTAAAGCAGTTTGCCATCCTTAAGAGAAAATTATACTCTACTATTAAAATTTGAAAACATAAAAGCTATGACATGGTTTTTCTCTCCGTATGACTAGGCTGAAGTGCCTTTTATAAAACTGTCTTAATCCTACACGTGTTCTCCTCATCTCCAGCAACTTATCTGCCTTTCATACCCTAAGAACGAATAAATTGATTTTATAAACATCAAAACCTCAGTAGAGCAGCTGCTGAGATTTTTCTACTTCTTTATATATATATTTTTATAATATAGAGCAGCTGCGGTTGGTGCGGCCAAGAAGACCGAATGAAGTCTAATTTCACTGACGAGTTGTGCTAGAAGTCAATATTTTATTTTCTCAAATATAAAAAACCCAACGCTCCAGTCTCCACCACGGGATGGAATCGCTCGTCATGTGTATAGAGTTTCTGGCAGGGAAATGTCAAGTAAACGCACTTACAAATTCACACACAAAACGAACATTGTTAGACTACAATAGAAGGACAACGAAAATCTATAGGAGTCCTTGTTTCTAAATGAACCACCCATCCCAACGCAAGCATGTCCTAGACATGTTAATACACAAAGAAACAAAAAATAGTGTTTGACGTGCAGTAGGAATGCACATGCCGTTAAGGCACATGAACACAACACGTGAAGAAGGCGTACTCAACTACTCCCAAGCATTACTGATTAATGACCCTTCCCACTAAAAGCTTCCACCGACGTGGATACAGTGAATGTGGATGTGGATGTGGTGTACTCACTTCCATATTTCCATGTCTCGTTTTTGTCATCTCCCGATAATAATATATAAGATTACAGAACGGTGGCAAAACTTATGCAATTATAAGATTACCGAACAGTGGCAAAACTTAAGAATTAGTGTCTTCCAAATACTAAGAGATTACACAAGTTCAAGTATCACTTCCTTAACAATCTGTGATAAGTGACAGGAAGATCTGTAATCCACTTAATAATTAAAATTAACCTTACGTCCCTACCACTTATAAAAAACATAACAACCCAAGTACTGCAGTAATTCACTATTTGGGTACATTAGCAAGTTAATTAAATAGGATAATTTCAAAACTTTGAGTTTCAGATGTTGAAAATGAGTTAAACATGTCATGTGCTCGTGTCCCAGGCGCCTACGCCACACGGAAGAAAAAAAGGCCCACAAAGCCTACTATGTAATAAAACAAAAGGTTTAAAAATGTAAACTTGTACATAACAAAAGAATAAATTATGATTAGTGGAGTAGAAGTAGAACCATAGAGGCTCCATTCCTGATTCCTCGGTAAAAGTCGCAGCACTACGGAAACGCCGTTTGTCCACACTATATTATGTATAATAGTACGAAAAAGTGTTGATTGTGATATGACACTGCAGATATTAAAATGTGGGGTTTCAAGTTTCAACGCTAGTTGTGATCAACTTTGGAGGGAAGTGATTTTCTGACAATGCCAACGATGAGTAGACATTACACAATAACAAAAAAATAAAAAAGTGTTTTTCTTTCCTGATTAACAGCAAAAAGACAAGCCTAACGATGAGTATTGAAAAAATTAAAAAAAGTAAACACTAAAGAATAATTCCTGAACTTCAGAATCTCATTTATGACACGTGTTACTGCCATGTTTAAATTGGATGTTTACAATGAAAAATGCTTAATATTAGCTAAGAAATCATCATGTAAAAAATGGAGATAAAAATATCCAAAAAATGCAGGAAAAAAGGGTGATATGATAAATGGGAGGGTGGAGATCGAAGGAACTGACGATCGTGGTCGTTGTCGAAGTCAAGGCTTCGGTCCCCCTTGTTCCGGTGACAACACGCCAGACGCCGCATGATTTGGGATGGATCGGTACCGGAGAAACGATCTCGACCGTCGGATTCCTGCTCGAAACCACACAACTATCTGGTTCAGATCATAGACAAAACAAAACAAAACAAAAAACAGAATAGAAACTAACAGAAGAGGAGAAAAGGTTGTTTAAGCGGCGGTGAGATCGACTGAAACGGAAAGGAAAGTTTGTAAAATGGGCGAATCTCACCTGAAGGGAAGGAGAAGAGGAAATGCGGTTTGTGGAGGAAAAGGGAGAATGTGGAACCCTAACGGTGTCGAGATGGTTTTGGCGGAAGAAGATAACGAATGGGTTTGGTTGGTTTTCTTTTGTTTTATTAGTGGGAAAAAGGAGGAGAGTTATGATGACTGATGACCATATGAGAGAGAGAGAGAGAGAGAGGTTCAGTTTGTTGGAGTCTTGTCGTATATTTTTTGTGTTTTATTTGGCTCTTCTCGGATTATTGATTACCATCCTTAATTAATTGTGCTTACTTTTTATATTTCACCATCAATCATCCTTAATTAATTGCGGGTTACATGGACAATATATACATGGTTTTTAAATGACAAATGATTGTCACTTTGATCACTCCGTTTAAGCGACAAATGTTTCAGCATCTGCAGTTAATTAGCATTTTACAAGGCAACTTAATTAAGGCATCAGGACCAACTTCTCTTTTTTTTGGCGTCATTGAAATGTCTCAAAACGTGCAATGTAGTTGGCAATATGCAACATTACACAACTTAGAAGCCATTACGAAGTAGTTTAGTTGACATCAGAATTACTTGGAAAATACTTTTGGAAGCAGAGGCACCATAAAAAGATACCAAAACTCAAGTTATGCCCATGTCAGATTTGATTGGTACATCTTTCTTGTAAAGTATGATAAAACTTTTTTCATCAGAACAATGACAACACAATTATGTATATGTTGTTTGTATGATATACCCTAACAGGCTTCTTGTAAAGTTTTTCAAAATAAGTCCGTTTCATGTTGCCTATTTTAATATAGAAGCACTGTATTTTATATTTCAAACATGTGATAATATACGTGAAGATTATGTAATAATTGTTACTGATACATGCATGATTGTAGTTAAGGTGGCCTTCCTCTGACGTGACTCTTTCACCAGCCAACACCTAATGCAACCTTTTCCCTTTAGTCTTCTTTAACACATGATATTATTGTGCTACCTTTTCGAGCTATAACTATTTATTCTCCTAGGAGATTATTTCAATCTCAAAGAAGCAACTCTTTTACTTTGTTTTCGGCAAAAATAGATTATTAATCTTTTCTCTTGGTGGAATTATACGTTGTTATTTTGGGAGGGAAAACACGGGACGCGAGATTCTTCATTTGGAATTTGGTCTTTTCTGGTAGTTAATCTTTTCAAAGCATCGATCGTAACTAGTTATCTTGTATCATCGTGGAGCAATTAATTCTTATTTGAGGAGAAAACATTAGGAGGCTCTCTGGAAATATACACATTTAACTGTAGGAAAATAATTATTGTTGTGTATAAGTACTTTAACTTTCTAGTTTTTATGTTTCATGGAACTTATTTACTTACGAAGTCATAATTAGATGACTGGTATGCAGAGTAAAAGTTCAGAGTTGTAGCTTTAGTAGAGTGGTTCATGTTACAATGTGAATTATTTTTCTCTTTCTAAAATTTCTACTTTATTATTGTTAGGAATTAAAAACAATCTCAAATACGAAGTGGAATAGAAATAGCAAATCTAATTGGTTAAACTTGAGAACAAAACGCAAATCCAAAATCCAAACCACACAAAACACGCAAGATTTAACGTGAAAACTCAATGCGGAAAAAACAACGGACGACACAACTCCAAATCCAATATAAAGAAACGTATTACAAAGAGATGCATACAGGAAACGCGAACGAACCGACGAAACACTCAGCTCAAATTCTCATACTGAATCACAAGGATGCGTTCTCTTTATTTTCTCTCAAGAATGCAAAGTAGAGAATCACAAACAATCTAATTGTTCTCCTATTACAAAGGGGACGAAATTGATTTTATATATGAGGTCAAAACAAGTATAAATTGCACCAAAATCGCGTGGAGAAATGTGCAAAATATGGGTAGAAAGTGGGTTAAACGGTCGACCGACTCGTTCGGTCGACCGATCCTCTAACCGTATCGCAAACCAGCTTTTACCGGTCGACCGAAACTAAAGTACCGGTCGACCGAAAAGTGACAGTAACTTTTCTGGCTTGCTCGAGTGCATACTCGGTCGACCGTACACTTAAGTTCTGGTCGACCGAAAATCAACAGACACTTTTCTCCCAGCTCCTCGTATGTTCCCGGTCGACCGAATCCTAGATTCCGGTCGACCGAAAACTGAAAGACACTTTTGCCCAGCTCCTATGGTGTGCCCGGTGGACTGAATCTTAGATTCCGGTCGATCGAAAATGGACAGACACTACTGCTAGACTAATCAGAACACACATCCGGTCGACTGAATGTCTGTTTTCATACTTTAAACACATATTCAAGGTAAACAACAACAATTATATTTAAACTTAAAAAAGAAATGGGTCCGTTTGATCTTGGTTACTCTTAAAATTTATTCAAATTGGTAAATATCTAACATTGTAATGACCAAGAAAGACATAGTAAAAGTAGATGAAGTAACTTCGAAGCTATGAATTACTTCTGATTTTAAACTGAGGCTGAAGGAAAATTCCATCCGAAATTAGAGATAAGAAGCCATAGTTGCACAAGAAAACAATAGTTTCACTTTCACGGGATGCTTAACACAAACTCCACCACTGAGGTCTGCATCCCAACCAGCAGAATCTTACATCCAATGGATGCTGTGGACCCACATTGATGTCTACCACACTGTTAGTCTTGTTCTTTCCAAGATCTGTAATTGCTAGGAGCAGAAGCATGTAAGTCTGAAGTGAAGACTGTCTGTGTGGTGGTTGTTGGTTTATTTTTACAGTGCATTAAGTTTGTGAAGGCCATTGTAAGTAACATGTCAGAGGGAAAATTTAATATCTCTATACATTAACTATGCAAGCGTGAGCTATGTACATCCTATTAAATATGCATCTCTAAAGGTATTGTGCGTTTTATTTTGTTGGAATCGATCCAAATTAGAAATTGCAAGTGCTCAATGGGTTGGGTTTTGGGATTTCAAATTTTGAATTGGGCTCCTAAGTTAGTTGCCCAAATTGGAAGCAAGTCAACATTGCCACCAGGCCCCATGTTGAAGTTCAAACCAACTTTATATTTCAGTATCGGCCCCCACGCGTGGTTCAATTAGATTAATGCTACATCCATACAATAGATTGAACCTTAACTTAGAATTCCTACGTCTGATGAAAATGACATAAAGTCACCTCCAATTTTAATTGTAGCACACCTGTCCCAAAGTGAAGTGGACGCCTCTGCATTCGAAGTTAACAAAAACACATTACATTCAGTATCCAACATACCATCTCAAAGGCAACATTTTGATGTAACAACTAACGACTCGTTATGTCCTTGAAGAGTTTAATGATAAATCATGATGCACTGATGGATGTAAGAAACAAAGGGCAGGCCTGCCAAAAGATTATACGAAATAAAGGGAACATCAAGCAAGCTTCCAAGCTTGAAGCCACCGATCAAAGGTCACCCACACAAGGCCACGATGATTCTGGCTACATTATTTTTGGATACTATATTTTTTAATGACGATGATAAGTGTCTGGCTAGCAGGATATTTGTTTCTACTTAATTTGATGGAACGACAAGTATTAACAATTAGTAATAGCTTATATTAAGTCTCGGGCTAATAACTTGTTATCTGAAACATGTACACGCACTGTAGCAATCAAATTTAATCCCCGGATATGCATGGATTGTTTCGAGGCTACTCAACTGTAGCTCGCAGTCTTGACCAAATCCCATAGATGTCGTAAAATGTTTGTGATCTGAAAGGATAGGCAAGACAATATTAAATAAGGATAACAAATTGATAATAGAGCAAAAGAAGTACACTATTGTCAAGAAAATTGTACATCAAATTGCAGAAATTGCAGATGAAGAATGATCACAACACAACAACTGAGCATGCCCAGCACAAGATTGAATTCGGACGTTCATGAAGTGCTCCAACTTCTGATGCCTGGATGTGTAAGTTCTAAAATTGTCCAAAGCCAATCCAACACATATCCTCGGCATAATTTTTTTGTACAAAGGAAAGACCTGAGCTCCAGTTCGCAGCATCCTTCAACCTTGTTAGTGTAGCACTTATATAACAAGATAACACGGTTATAAAAGTTGTCTTTAACTGTCAGCCGATACAAACAATTTTGCAGCTATTATTCCACTGGCGCTGTGTTCCCACTACCCAAAACCTACCCGAAAACACAAGTTATAAACATAAAAGACGGCTTATATTGCAATTGGTGGGAAATGGATTTGCGAGAAACTCACCAACCCTCTGTCCAAGAGATACAAAAGCAGTCTGCAGCATTTCCCTTGCTTTCCTATCTGGTGTGCATCCTGCATCTTCCATTTCTTTGTAGATTTTCGGAACCTGATAGACATACTTGCATTGTTGAATAACATAATAAAGACTAGTAGTTGACAAACTATCAGATGACCTGGTAAACCGATAACTAACTAACGAATTAGCCTGTTATACATCAATACAGCATGCATCAGAAAGATACTTGCTCTCCCAGGAACTGGAATAAAACAATCATGCCACTTCCACATGTAGCACTGTAGCATGCATATGTTGTACTAAAAGTGTTTTTGCTGAAATCTGTTGAATAATTTGAGCTGTGATATGTCCAAACTAGCAAACTACTTTGTTAAGCTACTAGAAATATAAAAACAATAAACTACGATTCTTAAGTGTGATACTGAGCTTACTACCTCCCGATTTTTTTTTCAATAAACAGATAGCACACTTCTCTTTTGCAAAAAGGCTCTGGACATTCTAAATCTATTGAAGCCTTTTGACTTAAGAATTAGCTATCTGTGCTTATCAACGTAAAACCTATTTGTACAACTCTGATCTCAAACTGATGGAAACCACATGGAAAAGAATCCACTTATAGGATTCTCATGAAACGTTGCTCCTTTAGGCCTACCTAGTGAGAACTGAAAACAACTGAAGCTTACATAGAAGTTCACCTGCTCAAACCTTTTTACTCTTACAAATGCCTTCATTAGGGTAGTGTAGGTGACCACATCAGGACTCATACCCTTCAGAGAAAAAACACACTTAGTAAAAAAAATTACTTTGGAATGGAAAAATGACATATGGTAAAGAACCTAAAGGAACTCACGCTTTCCTTGATGTTCTCGAAAATAGATTGGGCTTCCAAATACCTTCCAGCAATGCCAAATGCGTTGATCAGCAAATTCAGCATTATGAGATTCGGTTCAATTCCTTCAGCTTCCATCAGTCTAAGAATGTTAACAGTTTGTTCACAGTATCCCTGCACTAGCAAAGTAATATCAATCAGGATATAGGATATAGTGTTTCCCACAACTACAATAATGTTCAAAAGAGCTATAGAATCAAAAAAAAATCAAAGGAGAAGTATCTGTAAAGTGTAGAAGATCAAATAAAACTTCAGATCACATATCATAAGTACTCTTTTAAGTTGATTGGTACATAAATTGCTCTCTTTGTGGAGTTCAAACTTTAAAATTAAATAAATGTGTAAATTATTTTGGCCCTTCAGTGCAACATCAAGTTGTAAGATCCATTTTAAAGGATGCTAACAAGATTTGAAGTGTAGATACATTGAGTTATAACTAGATTGGATTGATAAACAAATGAAGCAAGGCCAAACATCAATCATGAAAACAAACAAATACCTGTTGTGCATATGCATTAGCCAGAACACAAAACAAACTAGCAGAAAGCCGCACACCTTCGGCCTTAAGAGCAGAAACACACTCATTGGCATTCCGAAACATCCCATACTGCCCATATATATCCGCCAAGATCGCATAAACAACCCCGATTCCCCTGAATCCCCTCCTTCTCATACGTTGAAAAACACCCTGAATCTCACCCCACCTCCCCGTCTCGCCCAACCTACTAATTATCCCCAGGAAAACCTTCGGATCAGGATACATCCCCTCCTCCTGCATCGCCATCAAAAACTCAATCGCCTTATCGACATTCCCCCACTTACAATGCCACCGGATCAACGAATTCCAAGTAGTAATATCTGCCTTTATCCCGTCAGTCCGCATGTTCTCGAACACCTCCTCGGCCTCATCCATCTGCCCGTACTTCCCGAAAGTATCAATCACACCGTTATAAATCATCCTATCGGGCTCGATACCCAACTCCTTCATCTCACTAACAACCCCGACCGCCTTCTTCCACATTCCGTTATCCCTATAAAGCCTAATCATCTTAGCATACACCAATCCATCCACCCCAATTCCCCTCCTTTTCATCTCTCTAACCAAACCACACGTCTCCTCGACCCGTCCGGCCCGAACATAATAATCAATAAGCAGAATGTAAGTATCCTTATTCCTCTTGACTCCCCCCTCCTCCATCTCCTCCAAAACCCTAGTCGCCAACTCGAGCTCTCCTTTCCTCAAAAACCCCCTCAAAAGGGCGTTATAAACCCTAATCCTGGGCTTGAGCCCTCTCCACTGGAGCTCTCGGAACAACGCGTCGGCCTCCAAGGTCCGGCCTTTGGCCCCCAGGGTCCCGATGAGGGCGGCGTAGGTGGGGGCGGAGGGGTGGAGCCCGACGGCTTCCATTCGGGAGAGGAGGGAAAAAGAGGTGGAAAGGTCGCCACTTTCGGAGGCGGAGATGATGAGGTTGTTGTGGGCGTCGCGGGAGAGCTCGAGGTGGGGGTTGGGGAGGGCGTGGACGGTATTAGGGTTTCGGGGGAGTGGGGGTTTGGGGAGGAAGGAGGCGGTGGTTAGGGTTGTCATTTCGGGGTTTGGATGGGTTTTTCCTGCAAATTTTCATTTGTTTTTGGATAGGAATAGGATGGTGCTGACAGGGAGATTGGAGAAGACGGCTGGTTGATGAGTCGGGTGTGTAATCGGGTTGTCGGATCGAGGAGTCTAATTTGGATCTGTGGGCGGGGTTTAGTTAGTTTAACTGATTGTTGTTATTATTAATTATTAGTTTGAGTAGGGGGTGTTTTAGGCTTTGGTATTTAATAAGTAAAGAAGAAAAGGCAAACGGAGATTTTGTTTTTGTTTCTTTGGCACAAAATTGAGGAGAAAATGAATAGAAAGACATTGTGACGTTAATATGGTATTATAAACTACATTGAGTGATGTATCACAGGGTTACCACTTACTGTAGCATTTTATCTTTTCTCTTCAATTCAATTCTTATTTGAACACTGGAAATTGGAAACTCATTTTTCCGTGATTAATTTTCTTCTTTCTTTCCCGTGATCATCAACTACTACACATTCCATAACTATTCTCCTTAACTTGAGCATAAATTTATATCAGAACTTCAACATTCCCATGGTTCTAACTGGAGAAGCTTTGATATAGATCGATGGGATTAAACAAAACCTCGGAGACATCACATTTCTACGTAACCCGACACACATTCAACCACACTTACATACTTACATACAAATACCAGACAGATATCAAACATTATCGAACAGAACATGCAGCATAGACATGGGGGTAGTTAATTATTCATACGCTCTCAATGCCAAACCAATAGCCGGAACCCATCAAGGCGAAGCTGCATTATGTCTACAGACAAAGCAACACGAGGCAGCATCGATGAAGTCAGAGTGCCAATTATGAACCAGTTTAAGCTCAAAAGGATTACGGCGTCCGAGGCTGGTCTGTTGTCGACTGTAGAGAATAGCTGCACCACACTCCTCAGAGACATGCCAACCACTATAAAAAGAGCGGCCAACAACGACATGCATGGGCCATCAGCTACATAAATGGTTGCGCCAACAATCAGAGACAAGATTGCAGTGAAAACGCTCTGCGAAAGCGCATTGGTTCTTCGCGTGAGGAGAGCTTCTTTCAGTTCTGACTTTGTGATGTCGCCACCTCGATGCTTGCTGCGATCTTCCCAAACATATCCAAGATCGTATTTATCGTTGAAGGTTGTGCTGCTGTTGTCGGAACTGGAATCCCATGAATGGGCACCATAAGCGATACGGACTGGCACACCTTCATGTGGTTTCTCACTGTCTTTCTTGATTGAACAATTCCAGTGACTTCTGATCGGGACTTCATTCAAGCAATGGTTTTCTTCTTTCTTAACTTTCAACTGTTGGAACAAAAGTTCAAAAAAAACGACAATTTTTTGCCATTTAGAGCTTGCTAGCATATATTTGCTTGGCTTATGAATCATAAAACAAACTCAGAAATATTTCTTCGATCTTATTGTCAATTAGATGAGCAATTGCTTGATCACGTTGTTGAAACACCTGCTCCGGAAAGGATCAGATATTGATGAAATAGATTCCAAGTCTATTCCACTAAACGTTCAAGTTGACACCCTTAGTTTAAGAGGATAAGGTGTACCAAATCTAGCTAGAAAACGTAGTGTCAACTCACCTCATTTTCCAACTGATTCATCTTGATAACAGCTTCCTCGTAATCGTCCTCAAGTTCAGTAAATATCGTTTCCATAATTTTCCGATCCTTGACAGCCATTTTTAACCTTTGCATGAGTTCCTCGTTTACCCAAATAACATCCTGAATGTTCATCCGCATATCGTGCAAGCTCGCCACTAGCTGAAGATGTAAATTTTCAGATTTCATGCATCAAAAATAATGGCTAGATATAAAAGAAGGCACTTTTCTTCGTTATACTTGCACTACGGGAAATCAGGAGGGAGCCCATATAAATCAATCAAAATAAAAGGCTATATTTAATATTGCAAGTATAAAATTTAAATTCGGCAGCCAAATTCAAGACATATTTGGATAATACAAATCCTACTTGGTTGTTCCAAAATTACTGATTTTTTTGAATAAATTGTTTGAAGCAAAACAAAAACAAAAAACAGGTCAGGATAATAGCATAACGACCAATTTAACCCGTCAAAACGAAGGGATGGTTGACATTAATGTTGACTGTAGTAAGCTACCACACCTATTTTAGAATTCTATTCCACCAAAATATCAGATGAAGCAGCATAAAATGATGCTATCTGAATAGCACTTCAAAACTACCTCATAAATAAAACAACTTAAGTCAAGTAATCTCAGACTCAGATATCTTTTTAACCAAAGAGAAGACATCTACAACAAGACTACTACTGGCCTTGACAATGGTTGACAGATTTTCTACAACCTGATGAAATCAAACGTTCAATAGGGAACTCACTAATCCATCCCAAAAAGACGTCGTTCAAACCAATGTAGTTCAAAACTAACATCTTGCAGGAGAAGTTCACAAGAATGCGCTCAATTGAAGAGGGAAAAGGTCAAAAAACTGACCCTCCTTTCTCGGTGTAGAGCTGTCATAACTCGAATAGGAAACATCACTAAAGCAATAGACCAAATCACAAGCTTCCAGAATATATATGCCTGGAATTTTATAAAAGTTTTCACCAGCTGCAGCCATGTTGAAGTGATAAGTGCAAAAATCTTGGCACCAAGGAGGACCATGCTCAGGAACAACAAAATTGGCTTCACAAACAACAGGATTGCAGGCTTAAACAACCCCCATTAAGTTGACTCTGCACCAGCCTATCTCTTTCGCTGCCGCCTTCTACAACCAGCGGCTGCGGCACACTGTACCTACAGGTAACAATTGAAATCAGCATAACTTTTGTCTTCATTTTCCTATCACTGATACAGATTAAAAATAAGAACACATATACATATTAAAAATATGAATAATTGATAACTCTGATAAAAAAAATTACTGTAAAAATAAAAGAGGCTCGGTGTTGATACATAGTCAAGGCTTAAATAAGAAATAGTATCATTTTCATCGGATCCATACAGTATTTTCTAGAGGCCTGCAACATACATTCTTTCTTTCTTTTTTTGGATCTGTAGGTCTGCAAGATGCATGATACACCCACCACTCCTTTTTCTACGAAATAAAACCTCAAAACATTTGAAGTCCTTTGAAATGATGTTAGGAATGTCCCCCTGCCATTTCTATTTTAGCCTTCCAAGTATTGCACAAAAGGCTATAATCATCCCTTTGGAAGTGGATATCATTAAAGAAATGTGAAGAGATCAACGAATTCTCAGACCTCCGGTAACTCGGTCCAATATGAAAAAATGGGCAGAGGACCCAAGAGAACCTCTTTTCTGATACCAAATATCTAAATCATACAACATATTATTGATTTATAAAAAACACACATTATTAATGAAATTGAACACATCACGAAACCTAACTGCTGAAATCAAACAGAGGATTCTTCCCTCTAGTTTCTTACCTTCTACTCTGGTGCCGTTTTACTGTACATATGCTTCGAAAGAAAAGTAAGAGTGAAACTAGATTTAGAGCAAAGAGTTATGTGGAGGTGCTGTACAGAAGCAGGAGGCCACCTAGCAAAGAACCTGGGAGGTTACAGGACACGTATAGAACATGCGTTCCTAAAAGAGCGAGAAAGAGAACAAAATTTATGGTATCCCTAAACTGCACTCATTTTGTCAGACTCAGAGCAAACCTTTGAATAATTTCAAGATAAAAACATCTAATCAGAAGAAGATAAAAATATCACTCAATTGACAATTCCTTCTCTCGGGATGGATCAGTATACATTTTAACCACAATAAATATAATTTGGATAATTGAAAAGATGATTCTTTGAACAAAGTAAAGATAACCGAATTTTATTCATAATAATGCCGATCCGGTACTGTTACATAAACCACACCCCAAGCCTCGAAGACAAAACCAAACCTTGGAGTTAGAAGACATTAAAGAGCACAAAACAAAAACAAAAAACAAAAACAAAAAAACATACAGATTATGTGCACCATATACACATCACACAAAACGCTCAAACTGTTGCCTCTTTTACTCCGCTTCAGAGATCTTCTTTCCATTTGATTTTTTGTTGAAGAATCAGGAAACCAACGGAGAGAATCAAGCGGCCACAATAATTATCACAATTAGCAAGATAATGGCAAAAATTACCAGGAGCAAGCATGTCTGCACAAGCCAATAAGGGAAAACATTTGATAAGTATAATGGAGAGTCTAATAACACTGACAAAATAGTAACATATATATACATAATACATCTTGTATAGAAATTACATACCAAGGATGAATTTGACTTTTGAGATTTGGAAGCTTTTGACAGCTGGGATTTGGCTTGGGTAGTTGCGGCATAAGAGCTCTCAACGTTGGACTGAATGTCATCTGCATGTACAATAGAATTTTTTTACTTTGTATGGATTCCAAGATCAAAGACACAAGTCAAGATCAATTGAACACACTTACCGATCATTGTTCCTTGGTTATCAACCAGAACTGCAAGATCTTTAAAGATTTCATTTACTTCACCAATCTGACTTTGGATCTCCTGTATTCCTTGATCTCTTTCCTCAATGATAGCCTCGTGGAACACTATTTCATTATCCAGACGCACTATCTGCTGTCTGCTTCAATGATAGTCATCAGATGGGTTTTGTTCGGTAAGAACTAAGAAAAATAAAAATGAAAACAATCATAGGGGAAGGTACATGCAACTATGGTTACAAACATTCATGGGGAAGGTACATGCAACTATGGTTACAGAAAAAAAAGGTAATTCCTTCATTGAATATCCGATGAAGACAAATGAAAGATCAACAAGCTTGACATCAACAGCATTCGACATAGACATATATACTAACTACATTCAATGAGAAGGCATCAGAACTGTATTCACCTTCTAGATTCCGCTAGAAGAGGACGCTGTTCTGGTGTGTCTGAACTTGCATCCGCTTCATTTCCAGTGTAGCTGCTCGATATCACGGAAGAAAGCATAAGCAGGAGGAAAAATATAACTACTTAATCCTTCTTATTACATAACTAAGATAAGATAGTCAAATGCGGAACATATATGATAACATGTACAAAAAGAAAAACTACACAAGGTAGATGCCGAATGATACAGCTATCAATCACCAATGCAAAAAAAAACAGAAAATGGAATGCAAGTTGAGGGGGTTTTCTAAGTTCATTGAAAAAAAAATGAAATGGTTTGATCCAACGAAAACATCAAAGTTAGCACATGCAACCTGGATCATAAACTGCAACTCCACAGGCATTATTGAAATAAGAACTAAAAAAATATATTTGGAAAGCATAAAATAAAAAACTACAATAAACAGCTCACCACAAAAAAACTTAACATCTCAACGTTACGTTTTTGGGAATCTATATCAAGGTACATAAATGAGCTTAACTGACTACCTAATGTGTTTTAATCTTATTTGCACATTTATTATTTAGTCAAAACTCTAGTTATAAGGTCTTTCAGCACCACACACAGACGGTCCAGCGAAATTAAGACAGATTGTTAGACTTATATAAGAATGATGTATGTTACTCAATATGTTAACGTACAAATATCAGAGGTTGTACAATAAGTTTTAAACTAATAGCATCCAAATATGGAGCTCCTATCATATTTTTTCGAAGACCAAGCAGACCTCTGTCTCTGACCTCTACTTCTACAGTATCTTCTTACCTGGACTGTGACGCTGCTTGAGCAACAAAGGGAGCATATGCTGTTTCTCTCTCAGCTGCAATATGTTGAGCCTTCTGAAACTCTTTCAAAACAACTTGGAAATCTTTTGCCAATTTTGCGTCAGCAATTTTTTTGCTTACCTACAATAAATGTTTAAAAAAAGAATATTTAGAAAAGTTTGAGAAACCCCTCTAGAAAGAAATAGGAATGTGCCTCCCAAAATGCTCCTTATTGTGGCATCAATTCTGGATTATAGTCTTAAGGATTTAGCAATAAGCAATTCTCTGTGCATGAGGTGTATGATGAAGGAGAAACAAAGCAAAACAACAGCCAAATAGACACGAGAAAACAATAATGATAATAAATAATGATTGTTGCCAGATTAGCAGGTTCTTATTTTATCAGCACTGAACAGTTCCCAGTGAAGTTCCTAGCAGAAACATACATACTATTGCATGTAAAACCAGGTAACACAGAAGTTCAAGCTTTGAAATAGAGCAAAGCTTGTTGACCAAATTTGCCTAGGCCTTAGTGCACTCAAGCAAAACTGATGCAGAATGCTGAAAGAAAGAAGACAGACAGGATTAAGAGAAATGCAAAGTAAGGTAAGAAGGCTTTTTTCACCACGAAACACTCCATATTTTAAGTTAAGAATATTCTTCTGGATTTTTTGAAATATCAGCTACAGTTGGACATGACATGATCCTTGAAAATACACAAGAAACCACTTGACTAACTACCTCCAAGGACAAACAAGATCACTACCATCTTGTTTAACCAATACCTTAAAATATACCAGCAGATGGGCTCGGGCTAATCAGAGCAACAGACCAAAGAGCATCGTGCCTTGGAACGTTTGAACTTAAACCAATACATGTTGAGAAACATTAATGGACAAAATGGCTTGACGGAAGAAAAAATCGGAACCATAATCCTCAAAGTTGTGTGATGGTGTCTAACAACTTTAACTCTTCAAGTAAATGATTTGACACTACGGAAAAAATGAAACCTGAGAGATAACAAAAACAATTGAAATGTGGAGAAAATCTAAACAAAATGTTTAGGTGGGAATCATCCAGTACAACCTTGGTTCAGAAGAAATGTGGAATCCCATCTTTCAAGGTGGAGTCCTAATACAACACAACTTAATGATGATGAGTAAACGTGTAATTAATACCTTATACCATGAACTAATAGAACTTGAGGAGAGAAAACGATTTGAAAATATTGCCATAGCAAAGCTTCAGGTTAAGCAGAATGACTGACATCTTTCTACGAAGTCGCATGATATTTTTTTGTGAAGGAATAATGTCAACCTATTTCAATTAGACATCCAGCAAGAGGCAACATATTATGCTAACAACCTTAAGTGTAGATTCCTCATAAGGCAAAACTTCATTTCCAAAATGCAACACTAAACAAATGAAAATTTAATTATTTTCATGAAACAATATTTCGTTATGAAATACATTTTTGCATTTAAAGGAAGTAAGAAGTAAGAACAAAAGCTGGAACTTACACTAACTTCACATTGACGGTCTATTTCACTAGTTTCCCTAAGTTTAGCAGAAGTATCTTTCACTAGCTGTGCAATGTGCAGCCGTGTCTTGTGCCTAAAAACAACAGAAAAGGCAGTTTATTAACTTGTCAATCGTTAAAAATATTCTCAGTTCTTTTGAAAAATTGTGCCGAAATGATTGCATGGGAATCATTTGTGCCGAAAATGCCAAAATTCACTTCAGAAGGGAATCATTTGAAAAATTGAGTACAGGACCACGGAAATCAGTCTTAAAACACAAATGATTGCGTGATTTGAAATTGTCACCAGTTTTTGCTCCTACCATCAAATGAGCGGAAAAAGAAAAGAAAAGAAAAACGTGGAAGTTCATTAGTTACACACTCACACGTGTCAAACTAAGAGTAAGATTGTTGAAACCAATAGAAGAAAACAAACATAAAGAGATAAAGAAGAAGGATGCATACAAATGACAATGGATGTTAATCTCACTCCTTACCCAAGTCACCCAAAAAAAAACCAATCACTTCCCTTGCTCCCTCATTTACTGAGTAAGGCTGAGCATGATTTGTGTGAAAATGAAATTGCCTAGTAGTTTACGACGGATTGGACAAAGGTTATGGAAAATTTTAGTACAAGTTGTCATCTCTTTCCAAGTTCCAACACTTAACTCCAGAGAACAAGGGCTTGGATGGATGAGTAAGGGAACAACTTAGGGTGTAAAGTCCAAAAGGTATAGGTCAAACATATTAAATCAACATCTTTGAAGCTTTTCAATGAACTGATGGTATTGAAACTGGATTAACAAATTCAAAGACGGACAGTGAATATTGGGTTCGATTTTGATGTTGATCATCAAATTAAGTGGTTGTGAGTGGTTGGATATATCAAGGTTTTAAAACCGCATATGCGGTCCTGTGCGAAATTGTGCCCAGGACCACATATGCGGTTATGCGGTCGCTTATGTGACCGCACAATGGTAAAATTTAAAAAAAATAATTTTTTTGAAAAAATTCGGAAAATAATAAAAAAATCGGAAAAAACATTAAAAATCGAAAAAATCATAAATATCTAACCCATGTCACACAGCTGTCTACCTTTTATCTTCTCATCTACCCATTATCTTCTCCTCTACTCCACCATGTCTTCCCCTCTCCTTTTTCTTTGTGAGAAAACTCCTTCCTCCCTTCCCCTCTCCTCCCTCCCTTTCGACAGCATCCTCTCCTCCCTTCCCTCCTCTCCCTTCACCTCTCCCATCCTCTACCTTCCCCTCCTCTCCCTTCACCTCTCCCATCCTCTCTTCCCCTCCCCAGCCACTGTGCGGCCACACAGTGGCTGCATAGTCGCACCAGGGTTGGTGCGACCATGCGGGGGTTGCATATGCGACCCCAACTCCCAGACCGCTTAGTGTGACGGCATAATCGATTATGCGGCCGCACTTTAAAACAATGGGATATATATGTCTACATTAATTTTGGACCACTATACGAACGTTGATTATATTGAGTTGACCAAATGTGTTAATTGGAATTTGTAGTGTGACCTCAAGGACATCTCTAAATGGGAAGCAAACAAGCCAAGGACGTACATTATGGACTTAATGGGTTGATTTGGGCTTGGCCATTGGGTTGAGTTTGGTAAATGTGTTGAATTAATTGTGACAATTAAGCTTGGGCATAGGCTTCAAACGCCATTAGGTGCCAAAGAAGGTTACCTAAATAGACTTAAATTTTGATCTTCGGAATTGGAAGTTATAGATAGACTGTGATGTGCACAACATCATGTCTACAGTTGCATTAGCTAATACAAAGATGCAACCACATGCCTGTACAACTTCCATTTATCGGCTAATCACAGGTTCGAAATCAACAAAAATGAGCTCTACCTTAGCAGATCAAATCAAGTAAGCAGCATGACCCTTAGGAGATACCATTGACCAACATAACGAACTTAAATGCATTTCCTCTATCCTAAGTGGCCTAGAAGAATCAGAACTTGTACAACTTGAAACATCAATCCCACTTCCTAAAAACCATACTGCAGCTTACCGATCACCAGAAACCTAATTACATGGTCTTTCCCCCCTGACGGGGGCAATTATCACGTGTATAAATTGATTAAAAAACAAAATCCAGCACTACATTCGAATTCCATTCCCAAATTCACATGGTATACTTCTAAGCAAGCATCAACTACCCCCACAAAGATACAATTTTTAAGCACTCCAAAACAACATCACTTTTATACCACCAAAAGGAAAAGTTATTGCGTTCCCAACAAAACCCAACCCAAAAGAAACATTCCGAAACGAAAACAAGCCACCGATCAAGCCCGGGAGCGGCGGTCAACGAGAAAAAGATCGGACTCACAGCTTCTCCCGGAGCTCCGGCGTGTCCTTGGGCGTGCCGAGGGTGTTGACGAGGCGGTGGAAGGTGGAAACCGCAGTGTTGATCTGGAACACGCCGGCGGCGACTGCCTGGGTGGGGTCCTGCTTCCCGTTGCTCGGCCCGCGGCCGCCGGAGATCGGCCGCCCCGACTCGAGGTCCGCGAAGCTCATCGCGATCGCCGATCGGGGAGATTAGGGTTTTCCGACGGGAATAGGGGGAGTGGAGGGGGGGGAAGGGAACGAGGAAAACGACGTGGGGTTGCCACGTGGACGTTCCCGAAGGTTCTTATGGGTTAATTGGTTTGATTAAAATCGTTAATCATCGTTGTGGTGATTGAGATGGTGGTTGTTATGGTTTTCGAAACTTACGCGAACCGAAGAAAAGAGTTGATGTTTTTGGTTTATTGAGATTTTATTTTTTACGATCTTATTGAACTTCAAATTACATTTAGCTTTTATATGTGTATTTGTTTCCGTTGAGTGGAGCGGGCTTCTTTGAAGAAGAGATGTGATGCTTTATCGGAGAGGTCGCGACGGTTGGGAGGTCACGTCGGTTCAGGTTTATTTCAACACTCCCCCTCAAGTTGGGTCCGGAAGAGACTGAAGGTGCCTAACTTGTCGATGATCTGACTAAATTGCTTTTGACTTAGAGATTTGGTGAAAACATCTGCTAGTTGTTCCTTACTTATGTAGGGAACCTCTATTTCTTTAGTCTTGATTTTTTCGCGGATGAAGTGACAATCAACTTCAATGTGTTGGTTCTTTCGTGGAACACCGGATTAGATGTTATGTGTCGCGCAACATTATTGTCGCAGAACATCTGCATGGGCATGCTAGGAGATTGTCTCATATCGTTGAGAAGTTGTTTTAACCATACAAGTTCACTAGTCGTAGATGTCATTGCGTGATATTCTGCTTCTGCACTAGATCGTGCAACAACTTTTTGCTTCTTACTCCTCCAGGTTACAAGATTACCTCCTAGAAAGGTGCAAAAGCCTGTAGTTGATTTACGATCATGGCTTCCTGCCAATCTGCATCCGAGAAACCAATGATACTGTTAGAGTTATTATTTTTCATTAGTATCCCTTGTCCTGGAGTTTGTTTTATATATCTTAAAATGCGATCAATGATACCTAAGTGTGGTGTTCGAGGTGCATGCATAAATTGACTAACTATGCTAACAGCAAAGGTTATGTCTGGTCTAGTTACTGTTAGGTATATAAGTTTGCCTACAAGTCTTTGAAACTGATGAACATTTTTGACAGTTTCTCCATCAGTAGAGTTGGTTTTGAGGTTTGTTTCTATGGGTGTATTGGCGGGTTTAGCTCCAAGTTTTCTCGTTTCTGTTAATAGGTATAGAGCATATTTCCTTTGTGATAGGAAAAAGACCCTTTTTGAGTATGCAATTTCTATTCCTAAGAAGTATTTCAAGAGACCGAGATCTTTTATATCGAATTTTGTTTTTAGGTAGTTTTTGACTTGACTAATTTCTTTATTATTGTCTCCGGTGATGATGATGTCGTCAACGTAAACTAATACTATGGTGATTCCTTGTTTGTGATGTTTAGTAAACATAGAAGCGTCAACGGAAGATTTTAAAAAACCATAAACAAGTAAGAAATGACTGAGATTGGCATACCAGACACGTGGAGATTGTTTTAGACCATAGATAGCTTTGTTGAGTTTGCATACCTTGTTCGAGGTGAGATTGTACCTGGTGGAGGAGTCATGTATACTTCTTCTTCAAGGTTCCCTTGTAAGAAGACATTTCTCACATCCATTTGATGGAGTTTCCAATTTCTGTTGACAGCTATGGACAAAAGGACACGAACCGTGTTCATCTTTGCAACAGGTGCAAAGGTCTCTAGGTAGTCAATCCCGTATGTTTGAGTATACCCTTTGGCCACAAGTCTGACTTTATATCTTTCTATAGTTCCATTACTGTTATATTTTATTTTATAGACCCATTTGCACCCAACTGATTTGATTCCTTGTGGTTTTTGGATAAGCGTCCATGTTTTGTTATTTTCTAGGGCATTGAGCTCCTCATTCATGGCTCTGTGCCATTTTGGATCTCCTATAGCTTCTTGGAATGTCTTAGGTTCTAAGTTATTTATTTGGGTTAGGTATGTTTTGTAGGTTGGATGGATTTTTTCGTAGGAGATGTGTTTTTCGATGGGATAGGTAACGTGTGAGGTAACAAAGTCGTTAAACCTGGCAGGAGGACGTCTTGTACGGATGGATCTCCTTCTTGATTGTCTTGGGGTGGGGTTTCTTCTTCTTCTCCTCCTTCCTCGTTTTCTTTGTCGCTCTCTTGTCCTCCTCCTTCTTCTATGTAGCTTTGCGGTAGAGTAGTTGTTGTAGCTGGGGGGTCCCAGTTGTATGCTCGTTTTCTATTTTAAAGTAGGACTCACTCTCTCTAAAGGATACATCCCTCGATATATACATTTTACAAGTTTCGGGGTCAAAACATTTGTACCCTTTTTTGTTGACAAAATAACCAACAAAAATACATTTTACAGAATTGCTGTCAAATTTGTCCGCCAGTTT
The DNA here is from genome assembly GCA_963682175.1 of Triglochin maritima. Classification (NCBI taxonomy): domain Eukaryota; kingdom Viridiplantae; phylum Streptophyta; class Magnoliopsida; order Alismatales; family Juncaginaceae; genus Triglochin; species Triglochin maritima. The sequence goes on from OY821775.1 coordinate 8,337,779, forward strand.
CCTGTGAACAAAGCAGACACAACCAAAAACTTTAAGGTGATCTAAATTTAGTGCCCGGTTTAGCAATATTCCTAAAGGTTGTTTACTTTGAAGGACAGAACTTGGTAGACGATTAATTAGGTAAGTAGCAATAAGAACTGCGTCGGACCAAAAACGTTTTGGGGTGTTACTTTGAAAAAATAGAGATCGGGTGACATTCAAGATGTGACGGTTTTTCCGTTCAAAAATTCCATTCTGTTCGGGAGTATTAATACAAGTAGTTTGATGAAAAAATCCATGAGTTTTTAGAAAATTTTGAAAATTAAGACTGGAATATTCCGTTCCATTATCGGTTCTTAAGGTTTTAATTTTGAAATTATACATATTCTCAACAAATGTTACAAATTCGCAAAAGATTTTAAAAACATCGGATTTATTTTTAAGAAGGTAAATCCAGGTGTTACGCCAAAAATCATCAATGAATAAAACAAAATATTTGAAACCATTGTAAGATTCGACTGGAGCAGGACCCCAGATATCTGAGTGAATTAAATCGAGGGGAAATCTAGATTTGTTTTTAGACGTAGGGAAAAGAAGTCTAGTTTGTTTTGAGAAATGACAAACATAACATGCATAATTAGGAGAAAAAGCAGGAAATAAAGTTTTTAAGACAGGGTGAGATGGATGTCCCATTCGTTTATGCCAAAGATACTGATTAGTATTACTAGAGGTATGAAAAACAGTTTTTTGAATATCTAAAATATAGAGTCCGTTGATGTTGACTCTTTTACCAATCGTCTTCCCTATAACTCGATCCTGAAAGAATACATCATTTTGGATGAATAAAACATCGCAATTAAAATGTTTTGTTATTTTCGCAACAGACAGAAGGTTGGAAGTAAGAGTTGGAACATATAATACATCTTTGGTTATTTGATTTAATAACATGGTTTCTCCTATTCCTTTAATTTCAACTTGATTGTCATTGGCTACGGTTACAAATTTATTAACCATATCTAAGTTATTTTTAATGTTTTGCAATAAAAGGTAATTTCTGGTCATATGATCTGTAGCACCAGAATCAATAATCCATTGATTGTTATATCTAGGTCTTGTATTAAGCAGAGTTTTAAAATTATTTGCAGAAAAAGTCCGTGGAGAGGAAGTTATACCTGCATAATTACCTGATCTTGGGGGGTTATTCTGCAAAAAGGAATTTAGTTGGACCAGCAATTGATCCAGATCCGACCTAGATCCGGATCCGGGTCCACTGGATGTTGCTACAAATGGTTCGGATCTGTTGCAATCGAGTCGAGATCCAACTGATTCTCCGCGCGTGCATATATAACCACGCTGATCCGAGAAAACGCCTGATTCATCTTCCCTTCTCCTTTCCCTTTCTCCGTTAGGGTTAGCCACCGCCACTGCTCCGTTTCCTGTTGCTCGCCGTTGTTTTCCTTTCGATTCCGATGATCTCCCCCTCCTTCCCTTGTTGGTCGGAGATGCGGATGTAGGAACCAGCAGAAGTTTCTGTTATGACCTGTTTTTTTACAGTTATCGCAAGTTTCTTGTGGTTTATTTCCATATTTTTGTTTGTTTTTACTGAGTTATGGTTTTCCTACGAAAAACGCCTGCAATTCTGATGTATGATCGACGGTCTGAGTGGTGGTCCGACGGGGCTCTTCCCGTTGGATCATCGCAATGATGGTTCCGAGGTCCGGTAGCTCGACGGTCATTAGGACTTGACTCCGGATGGCTTCATAGCTGCCGTCAAAGTCTGATGAGAAACTGGTAGATGTGGTCCATTTCCGTGCGTTCGAATATGGTCCTTGGGTCAGTCGTTGCTGGTTCGTAGATGGAGAGTTCATCCCATTCGCGTTGAAGTGCCCCGAGGTACTCCATGATGGTTTGTCCTTGTTGTTTTGTCTGCGAGATATCTTGTTTTAGTTTAAAGATATGAACAAAGTTTTGTGATTTACCGAAGATGTTTTGGACCGAGTCCTAGAGTTCTTTCGCGGAGTTTTTGTAGAGAAAGATTGCCCCGATCTTCGGTTGCATGGAGTTGAGGATCCACGACATGACGAGGTGGTCCATCGTTTGCCATTCCTCATATTTTGTCTTTGTGCCTTCTCCGTCTGTTTTTTTGAATTCCCGGTGATCTGTCCGAGTTTTCCTTTCCCACTGAAGGCCAGCGTGATAGCTCGTGCCCACGACAGATAATTATGTCCGTTGAGCGGTTGTGATACCAGTCTGGGGGCAGCGTTCACTTCTTGATCTGTCATTTTTCCTTCATTCCTCCTGGGTTTGGATGTTGGTGTGTTTTGCCTTCAACTCCCCCCCCCCCCCCCCAGGTGGTCGGTTTTTGTTTGTAGGTTTTTTCTGAGGTTTCCGGTGACGAGTTCAGTGAACTCTGAGGATCACTGGTGATGGAAAAAAAATCGCGTATGCTCTGATACCATGAAGAAACGCGTTGATGTTTTTGGTTTATTGAGATTTTGTTTTTTACAATCTTATTGAATTTCAAATTACATTTAGCTTTTATATGTGTATTTGTTACCGTTGAGTGGAGCGAGCTTCTTTGAAGAAGAGATGCGATGCTTCATCGGAGAGGTCGCGACGGTTGGGAGGTCGCGTCGGTTCAGGTTTATTTGAACATGAACGTAGTACGTAGATAGGAGGAAGGAAGGGTAAGCTTAAGTAATACGTAGATAATTTAATGGCTAGGGATCTACAACTATGTTTTCGTAAGTTTTGTGCTATTATTTTGTACATGTGACTTAATTACTTTAAAATAAATATTTAGGGTAAAACATGAAATATTATATTTCTCAAATACAGTAGAAGTAACAAAATTTGGAGGAAACTTATAACAACAGATCCAACGGGGTATTTAATGATCTACTCACAAAGACAAACAAAACATACAACACACAAACACACACAGATTATATTTCTCTTCTCAGTCAATCAGAAGAGAATGATCTGCTCAGATGTCGTCTACAAGCCCAAAAGATAGTCTTGTCTATCTATTGTTTCTGACTCAACTTAGCAGCCTTCCAAAGAAGCTTCTGCATCCCTGTGTCCTTTACGCTCTGGTCAGGTTTATCCACCGGTGTTCTGTCATCCCAAACGAAGTACCGACAATGACGGGTTGGCTCCGAGAAGCCACAGACGTAGAACTTCTTACTAATCTTGTTCAGAGTGTTGGACCACAACCCCGTTGCCTTTAGCCCGCACTTACAGGTGCGATATGACACTCCCGGTATGGGGGGACAACCTTCCCATATTGGTACACCAACGATGTGCTCAGCTTCGTCGGATGAGTAGTCTGAGTCATTAAGATGGAAGGTCATTTTTTGGGTGGAGGTGACGAATCGAATACACTTAGTTGGGTCTTTGGAGGGGACCGAATATACAACTAAATAGAAGATACTCTAATCTCTAATTTTATAGATCCTGTAATGAACGGTTACGTCTCTTCGCGTGAAATGTTGTGTTCTCTCAAAAGGAAGGAATGTTGAACGGTTGCGTCTCCTCGCATAATAATGACTCGTCCCATCATGGGACATATCACTTCGACACGTGAACATTTATCATGTTGATCATCGAGGTAATAGAGCTTATATCGAGTTTCTGTATAACACATATCGCCAAGTGTAACTGTCGAACATACACATCAGTCGCACTATCTAGCGCGTACTATTGAACCATATCGATTTCTGAAACAAATTAAAATAGAGAGACAGGGAGAGAGTTTCAAACGATGTTAGTGGTCTAACGAGATATACATGAGTATTTTGGGAAGAAGTGAAAAGATCAACATATTTTTCAGAGAGTGTCAAAGTGAAGATTTTTTGCAGTGACCACTTGAGGCATGTAAAGTTAAATTTTCATAAAAATATTGACCAAAAATGATTTTAGACAAGAGATTTTTTTGTGTGTATGCTCGAAGATTACGATTTCCTTTTTAATAAATATATTCTGAACTGATACCCGAGTGCAGTCTGCATCCAAATAATCATAATCATAAGTTGTAGTAGCATTAACGCATTAATTGGTTGTGATTAGTGGTGGTTATTCTGGTTGGGATTTGTCAGTAAGTTGTCCCATTTGAAGTCTTGGCATGGGATTGGGATGTCATGCCAAAAGAGCGCACGAGGCACGTGGACACGTGAGTGCCGAAAGATTTGGTATCCGTCTCGATTACTGTGCTCCGTCGGTCCATTATAACGGCCACAACTCCTCGCCAAGTGGGGTTTTTTTGTTCATACATGTCATTATTTTCAAGAACCGTGATAGACGGACGCAGGCGTCACGGACGCGCCTTACGTGGATCTGTACAGCTCAGATATTTTTCTTTGAGTCAGCGTCCAGTCAGCGAAATTTCTCTTCGCGCGTTTTGGTCTTTTTAAAAAACGCCGGTTCTTTAAGTTGAACGATTCATTTCCCAATACACAGATAAGACAGTGTGCAGACCCTAGGACATCGTGCAGTCTCATTATTCGTGCAGAGCCCACACTTATCATAATAAAATATTTGTTATTAAGTTTTACGTTGGATCAACTTAATTTGTCTAGCTTACTTTATGTGTGTGTGCAGTTTACATTATGTGTTTGTCCTGTTTACGTTATGTGTCTGTCCGGAATAAGTGTATTTGCAGTCCGGAATAAGTGTATTTGTTGTCCGGAAGAAGTGTATTTGTTGTCCGGTTTAAGAATAAAGTGTGTCCAGAAACAAAACATAAAGTTTGTCCGGAATAAGTTGATTTGTTGTCCGGAATAAGTGTATTTGCTGTCCGGAATAAGTGTATTTGCAGTCCGGAATAAGTGTAGTTGTCCAGAATAAGAAGAAAGTGTGTCCAGAAACGGAACAGAAAGTTTGTCCGGAATAAGTGTATATTGCTGTACGGAATAAGTGTATTTGTTGTCCGGAATAAGTGTATTTGTTGTCCGGTTTAAGAATAAAGTGTGTCCAGAAACGGAACATAAAGTTTGTTCAGAATAAGTGGATTTGCTGTCCGGAATAAGTGTATTTGCTGTCCGGAATAAGTGTATTTGCAGTCCGGAATAAGTGTAGTTGTCCAGAATAAGAAGAAAGTGTGTCCAGAAACGGAACAGAAAGTTTGTCCGGAATAAGTGTATTTGCTGTCCGGAATAAGTGTATTTGTTGTCCGGAATAAGTGTATTTGTTGTCCGGTTTAAGAATAAAGTGTGTCCAGAAACGGAACATAAAGTTTGTCCAGAATAAGTGGATTTGCTGTCCGGAATAAGTGTATTTGCAGTCCGGAATAAGTGTAATTGCAGTCCGGAATAATATATGGCTTCATTATTGTCGGAATAAACGAATCAATATATGGAATGCAATAATATGATGTCAAAACAAAAAAACGTCCGCAAAGCGCGCTCCCTCTGTCCGCTCGCTTTGCGGGGGGACTCACGTCCCCCGCAGGGGCTGCCGCCCCCTGCCACCCCCGCACAAACTCAACAAACCTCCCACTGTATATTTTACCCCACAAGAATTACGTTTAGGAAAAAAATAACATCTCAGATTCCCTGTTTATGTAGAACATCGGGAAGTCTTCGCACCGTCTCATTCACGCTGCTTACGTTGTGAAGAATCCTGGGAGTCGGCATCAGACGCTTCTTCGACCTAATATCTTGCTCGAAATGATGATTTATTCTGGAGAGAAAGAATGAAGAAGAAAGAAAGAGTGTCATCATATTTGTATTTGGGTGGAGAGAGAGAGAACGTGCTGAGTTGAAACGCATTTAATGTGATTTGAGTGGACATCAGGAAGAAAAAACAAAAAACATTCATGCTTTGGCCACGTAAGGGCTGACATGGATGTCCACGTAGAGCGCGTCCGTGACGCGCTGCGTTCATAAATCATTTTCCTATTTTCAATTGCCCACCAATTATTTCTTTCCATTCCACTAGAGATCAAGTCAAACATTCATCATTGCATAGATTGTCCGTCAAATAGTTTTAGGAGTAAATTTCGGATAGAAATTATTTGGAAGCTCCTATAATATCAATCTTTTGTTGCAAAAATGGTTGAAGATTCTAATTCTATTTGTGCTTACATGGTTTTTTTGATAAATAGTCTAGTTAATTTTAATTCTTAAGTGGTATGTGGATCCATAAATCCTTTTTAAGGGCTTTACATGGGTGATGATTGAAAAATATGTAGAGGCAGCAGCTTGAATTTATAAGATTGCACGAGAAACTTCATTACACAAACACACTTGAAGTTAAATTTGTTGACAAAATGACAATTAAGGACTCTCTTTTTTCTTCAAAATCATGACAGTTCATCAAGTCATATATGCACCTGTTTCATAAGTTTTTCTTATGTATGTTGGTATTCTATAAGATGTTTGTATCTACTTCAACATAAGTTATGTTGGGAGTAAGATGTATACGGATTCAATTAATACCTCGTAACAACCCTTGATCAGTTGGAATATAAGTATGTAACTCACCTCAATGATTAAATTAATTCTACCACTGAAAGAAAGGAAAATAAAATACTGACGTACGTGGAAACTTTAAGCAAATGGCTATTCAGTTCGTCCAAGAACTGAGAAACAAAAAAAACCTCCATATAATTACCAGCTAACCAGGAGGAACATCATTAATTCCATTTCTCTTTACAGCAACTATATGTTGCACTATCATTCGTATCAGTCAATAGTCAACAAAATGTCATATGATAACCACAACAAATCGAGGTTTAATAAGTTGGAGTCACATGGATCTACACCGAGTTGCCACTTTCTTTACATTTCATCTCATCACTAAGTTCGTCCCCTAATTATGAGTTGAAATCAAATCATGAAGCGAACCTAACCACATGCATGCATGTACGTTGATTGATATTGAGCAAGCCCAAGGACATGGAGTTGTTCAACTACTGCATATGCATCGACGTCATCCATTACCTCGTGCATAGTGCTTCTCTGTTATAACTTCTTTTACTGGATGATAAAAAGTTGATCCGATAAGATTTCCGAAACTACTTCTGTTGGTCCTGTTGGTCGTACAAATTACCATTTTTTCTTTTTACAATTTCTACTTAACTCTTCGTTTCACTCTCCTAACATCACACTCTCTTCATATTACTCTCGTATTCACCAAAAATAATGTCTCGGATGCCGGAAAAAGAACCAACGGACGCCCCAGATTACTCAAATCTGGTAAAATATCTTGTTTAGTTTTAAAAAAAAAAAAATTGGGTCGGGCGTCTGCCGAAGCCGCCTCCACTATGGGGGAGGTGACTTAGATAGACGTCCGAGTTGGAAAAAAATTCCACATCCGTTACCTCACCGGATCCAGACGTTTCGCCATACGTTTTCGTGGTGTTGGTACTGAGAATGTGAGTAAAATTGAGTCAAAAATCTTATTGAAAGACACATGACGAAATGAGTATTAAGTGATTTGTTAAGGGCAAAAATGTAATTATTAGGACGATTTAAATAGTTTTTCGACGACGAATAGCCTAAGATTTTGATAGATTTTTAATCTTATTTAATCATAATTCGGTATCAAAGCTGTACATCGTGAATTATATGTTGAAGTGTGGTTTAAACTTTAAAAAAGATATTGTATCTTTAAAAAAATAATCAAGAATCTAAAGAGTCTTCAGTAAATGTGTGTTTTGTGAGTCAATCTCATTGCATATGTATTGAACTCCGTTGACTATATTTAACTTGACATAGACCTCTGCAACGACTTCATTTTTATTTTTGGTTTGGAAAAAAAATGATTTTTTCTTTCTTTCAGGATCAATGTTCTTCCAGCGAGTTGGCAGCAAATGCTACGTTTTTTTCTTTCTACCACCGTATATATCATCATCAATTCTTCTCAAATGTATGATAATCAATAATTCCTCTAAAGGAGCTTAATGCTTCCATGCTCCATCCAATGTGATATTTACTGTCGAATTAGTTGAGAGAAGTAATGCATTTTAATCTTTCTTCCAAGGGAATATGTTTAATTTTGTCTTTGCTCTTAATATTGACGAACCTAAAATTCCTCCATAGTTGAATGATAAAAAAATGATTTTCACTGTTCTGGTACGATGGATTAAACACGAATAAACAACGTTCAGGCACCGCCTAGGCGAGCCTAGGCGGCCGGCGGCGTCCGGTCGCCTGGGCGATCGCCTAGGCGGTTGTGCGACCGCCCAGGGCTGGGCGGTAATTTTTTTTTTTTTTAAATTCAATTAATTTTCATAAAATAGATAAAAAAATCAGGAAAAATCGGGAAAAATAGAAAAAAATACACAAATATTTTCTAAAACTACCATACATGTTTAGGCTTCGAAAAGACACCTAGTTCCTCGACCAAGGCCTCACTAGGCACCCCCTCTACCCACCTAAACACTTAGGTATACAATTTATTGCTCAGTAGTACGATTACAAAGTAACTCAGAGTTCATACAATAGTAGATAAAAGAGAAAGTAGAATTACAAGCTAACTAACTAATTCCATTGGACACATTGATCTAATGTCCAACTGGGAACCATATCATATCCTCCACCACCATCAGAGTCGTCGGAGTCGTTCTCATTCGGATTGTCGACGTAGACATCATCTTCTTCAGTTTCTTCATCGTCGGTTTGGACATATTGCTCGTCGATGTCCATCGGTGGTTGAGAACTCGATGCACCTGGATCTCTAGAACTGATGTGAACGATGGCATCATCCATGCCACGACCTAATAATGGCGCGTCAGATGCAGTAGAACACCGCGGGTCAGATGCAGTGGACATGGATCGAGCAAAGCGTCTCCGTGAAGAAGAATGTCCCAAAGCTGCTTCCTCGACATCGGCCCATGTAAGCTCCTCTCCAGCGAAGAATGTCCCAAATACTAATTAATTTAATTCTAAAGAGAAGTTAGAAAGAGTGCACTTGATTTTGACGGTTGAAGAATGAAGAAACGGATCGGAGATTTCACTTTCCAACTTCAAAACTAAGCACCAGACCGGAGACTTAATCGCAAAACTTGATGATTAGGAAGGTTGATGATGAGAATAGGATTATGAAGAAGAAGAGAATGAGAGATGTGTGAAAAATGAAGAGGTTTGGAGGGGTTTATATAGGATTTGGGGCTAGTGGCAAAGTTGTAATTTTTGAAAAAAAAAATAATAAAAAAATTAAAAGGAGAGAGCCGTTGGAGAGCCTCCAACGGCTCTCGCCTAGGCGAAATGATCGCCTAGGCGAAATGATCGCCTAGGCGAAATGATCGCCTAGGCGATCGCCTATTTCGCCCAGCTCTGCTGGGCGAAAGGCGGTGGTCGCCCAGGCGACCACCGCCACCGGCGACCGCCTAGGCGACCGCCTAACGCCTAGGCGGTCGCCTACGTAAACGTTGCGAATAAATGAATTTTGTAACGACAAAATATCCTCGGTGCACTACTGCAGAATGTTTAATAGACGTCACCGAATAGGTATAGACGTCGGATGTTTGGACATCCAACGTCTATCTGTTTGTATAAACGTCGGGTTTTTAGTATAACCGACGTCTATACCTCCTGAAAGAAGAAAATATTTTTTGGATTTATTTCGTATAAGAATTTATGTAGATTTATTTTGTATAAGAAATAAATCAATTTTTTGGGATTTATTTTGTGTAAGAATTAACATTTTTTTTAGATTTATTTTGTTTAAGAATAACGTAATTTTTTGGGATTTATTTTGTGTAAGAATTTATGCGGATTTATTTTGTATAAGAATAATGTGAATTTAAAAATAGTTACATCAATGTAACTATCACATGTGTGTTGTATGATCACATGTGTTGAAGTTTAGTCCCACATTGGAGAATTTTTTTTATTGGTGGAGTTGAAGTACTCCACCACTCCTTTACTTCTAAATGAGAGTTTGGTACCACACTACAAAATGCAAGTGATGTAAATATAAATTTAATGGGCTCAACATGGTTGCAACATTTTTTTACTATTAACACATGTATAGACGTCGGATGTATAGCATGATCGACGTCTATAGAGTGTATTTTTTAATTAATTATTGATATATCAATGTATAGAAGTCGGATGTATAGCATGACCGACGTCTATAGGTCGTGCTCTAAGTATACACGTCGGTCAACCTATATATCCGACGTCTATAAGGCGTAAAAGTTTAGTCCCACAACGGAGAATTTATTTTTGTTGGTGTGGTTGATGTACTCTACCACTCCTTTACTACTGAACGCGAACGAGTTGGTGCACCTGAGAATGTTGGTCTTGATATTCTTGGTTATTTGTCAAAAGATTTGCACTTGGGGCACTTGGGTATCTTGGGCTTGATTAATGTGAGTGCAGAATGCCCGATATAGGATGTAATGTATTTTTTGGATTTAATTGAACGTATAATAGTCGTCGGTCGTATATAGCCGACGTCTATACAACAAGGAATAGGCGACGTGGAAATATACGTCAGGTACTTGGACTGTCCAAAGCCGACGTCTATACCCCTGTATATCCGACGTATATGACATTTTCTGCACTAGTGGTGGTTCATATTATCACGACTAATTACATCGTTAATCTAGTTAAGTTGGAGATATATATATTGTCTTGACTCTTGAGATAGCCAAACTAGAGACTCAAGATTTGGGATTGAATCTTAACAATCTCATTTGCATGTTTAGGACACTTACGATTTAAAATTAGGTGGGTACTGGAGTAGATTAAATCAAAACTTTACATCATTTAATCCTTCTTTGACTTCCAAAGAGATGCTTGCGGATCTAATAAATCACGGACATGAATTCAACTCGGGATAATTTTTTAATATTGAAGACAAAAATGAGAAAAAAAATTCGAACCGACATGTATTGAAGCACCCTTTGCAGATGATTGGAGATGCATACGTCTCCGTTCAACTTATTTTTCTATCTTCTTTTATAGTCATAAAAAAGAATGCTTAAATAAGGAGATTCCTTGTGTGTGTATAAACTATAGGGAGAGTATTAAAAAAAAAGATAAAACTTTAGGGAGAGTTTTCCTTGCAATTCTAACCATCACAATTCACAGTTAAGTGAATGACAATAATGTTGTGAATGTAAAAGGCTGCTGGTCAAGGTTATATTTATGTTCCAATTTGTTTATTCTCTTGCTTAATATTTACACTTTTTAGAACAGACGACAGATACTTAAAAAGGTGTAACATTGATGAAGAACGAGATTAGATTTTCTACTGACTGTGAACAACGACGATGATTGCATGAACTTAATTTTAGGAGCGTGAATATTAAAACTGCAAATATAACAATTTGCAACCTCATTGATACAAGATGACCAGACGATTACATTAATTGACAGTTTGCATTTTGCCATGCTATTAATGTTTAATGATATTTATCGGAGTTCAAAGAAGTTGTTGGGAAGGATGATACTCCAACTTGGTAGATCCTCATTTAAATTTTATTATTAGAGGAATCGACTTTTACTTGTGTCAACACTGTTTACATTTATCTTTGTTTAATTTATGTTGGTTCGTAGACTACTCTTGTTATCATATGTGCTTGCCTATGTACGCTCTTAACTTAATATATATAAGTGTGTGTCATTACAGGCGTTTCGAAAAAAAGAAGAAGCGTATAGAAATAAGTTCCTCCACATTCTTCATCGTCACAATCTATTTACATTTTTATTTGAAAAATTGATATGAAACTTTACAAAAAAAAACTACTTTTACAAATGGATGCACCTCATTGAAATTTTATATAAAGAAGCAAATCTACGACATTGTGTGAAGATTGACGAGTATAGTAACATTAAATGTGTTTTTCAAGGTTTCAAAAAAAGAAGAAGTTGCAGATTAATCCAAGAAGAAAGTAAATCCAGAAATTAAAAAAACAGTCCCCTAACTTCTCCCCATCAAAGTATCAAACCAATGTCCAAAAAAACATGTCCTCCCACATCTCTCTCTTCCATTCTTCCAAAAAAATGAAAGATAGAGAGAGGAGAGAGAAGAAAAAAAGGGTGCGGAAAGGTGGGTCCAATTGGAAATGGAAAGGCTTAACCAAATCCTTATGGGATCTCTCTCTTCCCCGTGTCTCCTCCCGGACCCTGTCGCTACCCATCACAGCTGTTCTCCAATTCTCCACTTCCCTCTTTTTTAATCCACCAATTCCTCCATTAACCTTTTCTTCTCTTCCCTTCCAACCCCCACTCCCCTCCCCTTACGTGATCCGAGGCCTTCTCCCCTGTTTGGGAAACTTTTGTTTTCGATTTTTCTCGTTTTGGGTTTGCTTGGTTTGGGTTTCTTTGGGGCTGTGGTTGGTTTTTTCTGGGTAAAGATTTGATCTTTGGCGATTTTGGGTTTTGGGTCGTTCTGGGTTTGGAGGAGGAGGCGTGGAAAGGTGACTCTGGAGTGGCCCCAAGGTGCCCTTTTGCTTCAATTTTCATTAAATCCCTTTTCTGGCTCCAATTTGTGTTTTTTGTGCACTTTTTTTGGAACTTGTATAGACACATAGTATGTGATGTTGAAAGATGCAATGGAAAACAAAAATTGGAAAAATTGAATTAGGAAGTGAGCTAAAGCGCTTGAGCCGTACGAGATGAAATTTTCATTTGGCTCTTGGGAGGTGTTGTTATTGAATTTTGATTTAAATGCCTTTTTTCGGCTCCAATTTGTGTTTGTTGTGCACTTTAAAAACAAACAAACAAACTTGTATAGACATATAGTATGTGATGTTGAAAGATGCAATGGAAAACAAAAATTGGAAGAAATTGAGTTAGGAAGTGGGTTAAGCTATTCCAAGATGTTACAAACAAAAAAATGTAGAGAATAAAAATGTCTGGACAAATTTGGCTATTGGGAGGGAGGTGTTATTAGCCTGATTTGGAGCTGCAGTGTAGTCCCAGACTGCTGCCATTTGAGGGAGAGAAATGAAGTTGGCAGTTGAGGCGGGCCGAGAACTTTACGGATGCAAAACCCCCTGCCTTCCAATTTGTTCTTCCTTTCCCTTGTAGGCTGAAAATGATCTCGTTTCTCTCCAGCGCTGCATTCATGGCATCCATTCCCGTTTTGTCTAGCGATATGATTGCTGAATCGAATACGTAGTTTAGTGTTAGGGACTGATTGTGTGGTAAGTTGATCGGGTTGGACCGCAGCTCTGCCATCTCTACTTGGTGGAACTTTAGCAAGAATCTGATTTCGGAGAAGCTCGTCTCGGCTTTCTCGTTGTCATTATCTGCTAGCAGGGTGATGGCCATCCTTGTGCCGAGACTCCCCGAGCGGTCGTAGTTTAGTTGGAGGAGTTGAGCGTAGGTTACCTTGACGAAAGGAGTCTTAGGCTGGTAGATCATGTACACTATGAACACAGCCACACCTGTGATGATTACTGCGATGGTTACTATGGCGCAGACAATCGCTCCCAACCAAACCAACGGGTTGGTGCGGCGTTCCTTCTCGAGTGTTAGCTTCGACATAGAGTTGTGCACAGCATTCAGAACTTATGTTGTTGAGGTTTTTCTTTGTTTTCTGTTTGGGATGGTTTTTAGGGGTTTCTACTTGACAAGTGGGTGAAGCTTTTCTAAGGAATTGGGATGCTTGCTGGACATGGACAAGGTTTGGTATCTTCTTTGCCCATATGGAAAGCCATTTGTCCATCCCATCCTTGAGAAAGTTTAGCCTAGGAATCTTCCCATGGAAGTAAACACCAATTTTTCATTGGATGGCATGGTACTTTATTGATACCTAGACATGCATTCCCTTAAACATGCATCCGCTAGCTTCTAACCTCATTTGATTTCTTCTTCTTCTGTGGTTTTGATATTAAGGGCAGGATACAGTTATGCTTCTCTTTGTTACTGTATCCGGACATGTTTGGTGTAATGAATTTGAGATAAAATTACCATTAAATTTGGTTTGAGTTAGCAAAGAGTCATGGTTAAGTGCCACAGAGCTGGCACTGCTGGCACTGTTTAGTTGTAATCACTGCAAGGATTGATTATTTTAATTCTGAATTTGTGGTCCACACCGAGCTCTTAGACGGCATACAAGTTTTAAAAAAACTCTGTTCTCAAAATATTATTGCTTGTTTCTCAACTAAAACTTGAATGATAACGCAAGATTTGTGACCCTTAAAAAACTAAAATTCAACTACTGGGTATCAATGTCCTATTTTTGATTTGTAAAATTTTATCATTCACTATTCATTGTGCTTAACTATTGGTGTAATGAAATCTTCAGTGTGGCATAGTTTCATTCTTGAAATATGAAGAGGCCCTTGTGACACCAATGGATCCTCAAGCTTTTGTGAGACTGTCAATTGGATATCTGGGGCTGAAGATACCTGCATCAGCATGTATGATTACAAATGGTGGTCTGCATGCAGCCTCATCCTCATTCTCATGTGAAATCCGACTTCGTGGTTTTCCAATTCAGACGGCATCGGTTCCTCTCATGTCCTCTTCAGAATCCATTCCAGATCCTCATGGCAACCCGTCTGTCTTCTATCTTGAAAAGTCGGACGTTAAGGCACTTCTGGCTCCAACCTGTTTTAGTTCTACACCAGCTTATCTTGAAATTGCAGTCTATGGAGGAAAGCTGGAATCGTACTGTGGTATGAGCAACCGGAAGCAAATGATTGGGCTGTTTAGGCTTGAAGTGGATCCTGAATGGGGCACAGGAAGGCCGGCTTTGCTTCACAATGGGTGGATCAGTATTGGAAAATCCAGGCAAGAAGAGGGGAAGCCTGGACCTGCACTACATTTGAGAGTGAAGTTGGATCCAGATCCAAGATATGTATTCCAATTTGAAGACGAGACTGCTTTAAGCCCCCAGATTGTTCAGATTCAGAACTCAATCAAACAGTCGATATTTAGTTGCAAGTTTAGTCGAGAAAGGAGGTAATGGTGACAGTTTCATATTTTGTTATTTTAGTTCATCCGAAGCCACTAGTTGATGGTTTAGAAAATCTTAGAAGGCTTAGTATTTTTATACCAAGCAATGTGATCTCATAATTTGAAAGTTGACTCTTTATCATATCTATTTATTTTGCCGCAGTTTATACCTAAAAAAGTAATAGAAGGAAACATATTCACGATGACATTGGTCTTCCATGTTTACGTAAAATCAACACATCATTGCAGCTCGTAGCCACCAGTAACCCTTGGTTTTAATCATGAAACACTCAAATTGGATTGAATATTCTTGTCTGTAAATTCAATCTCCTTGTTTGGCTGTACTTGTAAATTTGACCTATTTTGTTGTAATCCGTAAACACATTCTTATATCCCCTCATACATGTAAAGCTGACTCAGAGACTCGTAGTAGAAAATGTGGTTTACTTAAAAGTGCTATTATATACCACTTCAAACATCTGTATACAACAATGGTCATGAGTACTCACTGTATCACTATAATTCAGATTCATATGACAGAACTATTGATAGCCTGATTTTTATTCCATGACAGGTCATCTCCATCAGATCCAACAAGCAACTATTGGTCAAACGCCAACGATGGCATTTCTGGTGATTCCGAGAGGAGGGAAAGGAAGGGCTGGAAGGTCATGATCCATGATCTCTGTGGGTCTGCAGTGGCCGCGGCCTCCATGGCGACTCCTTTTGTGCCCGCCACAGGGTGTGATCGAGTTTCGCGGTCCAATCCTGGTGCATGGCTCATTCTTCGGCCCAATCCAGCAGGTCTTCCGGATAGTTGGCATCCATGGGGGCGGTTGGAAGCGTGGCGAGAGAGTGGAACAAAGGATTCTGTTCGTCTTCGACTCCACCTTCTCCCCAAGGGCCATGAAACCGGAGTCCTTGTCTCCGATGTACTAATAAACACCAACAAAGGAGGGGAGTTTTTCATAGATATGGATAGGCAAACTGCAATGGGGACCTCCGCATCAAACCTACAAAATAATGGTGCTGACGCCACAATCTCAGAATTGGGAGGCTGTGTGATTGGTGGGTTTGTGATGAACTGTAAGGTGCAAGGAGAAGGGAAGAGTAGCAAGCCGATGGTGCAGCTGGCGATGCGGCACGTGACGTGTGTAGAGGATGCCGCCATATTTATGGCTCTTGCAGCTGCTGTAGATCTAAGCATTGAAGCATGTAAGCCATTCAGAAGGAAGGGAAAGAGACCAACGTGGACCCGCCATTCTTTCTAGTCCCTGTAAGACACATACCCTTATCTGAATCCTATTTATGCTCCTTGTCAGTGATTCAGTATACATAGCAAACTTGGTTAGTTTTGCAATGCATATCATCACTTTTAATTGCTTCTCTATAAAGATGCAAAGTACCCCATCTGATATAACTGCGTTATATACGCTTTTGATTCAATTGACGCAGACAAACACACAATTATGCATACATGACCAGTGCAGGAAAATGTAGAGAGCCATGCATTTAGATTTTGTTAGCGCTTTTAGTTCCTGATATGACATGGTTACATATCTACAATTCAGAATACCACATGATTAAAGAGGACTTGAGGATCACAACAAACAAAAATAATAATCATATGACTTGTGATTACTGTCATTGGATAAGCATAGCTGCATAGCATTCGTGTGATACGAATTTGGCATGATATGACATGTTCTTATTTAAATGAAATTGCACATTTAGCCTTAAAGTGAAGCTAATTAGTTAAATCCGTACTGCTTTACCACTGATAAATATAAGCTTGTCAGTAGTCAGACGCATAGACGTAGTGAAGCAAATGAGAAACATGCACTACTGTTCCGACGTGATTAGTACTTATGACAATGTCACATATAGTCCTGCATTTAAGCAAAGAAAGAGTGCTGATTTGGTTGTTACGATTTCACAGGAATAAGTCCAGGACAGCATGATTCTGCTAACTGGGCAACGACACCATCCTCCCATAGCTCTTGGAGTCGAGCTGTTGCTGGAGATGATTGTGATATGTCTTTGTTGCAATTAAGTGCGTAGATTGTTAACTTACCTCAATCCCTCCCTCAATGTATGAAATTCACATTGCATATAGGGCAGCATCTGTACTCATGTTTATGTGTTGCCCGATTTGGGGAGATGATCATGTACAGGTAATTATTAATGAGAAAAGCAGAACTTTCCAGTGTCATTTACCATTTGTGTTGATTAGCCGAAGAACTATACCATTTCTTAATGCCCAAATTGAATTGCTAATTTTAAGATGTAGACATTAATATCAAACCTTTCCTTATACCTTCGTTCCCAAGTCCCAACACAAATTGCTAGCTTAAGTTAGGAAGATTTTTATCTTGAGAAAGTCAAGACTAGAGATTGAATTCGAGTGTAATCTCATTCCATGTTTGGGATTTTTGTATATAATCTCTTATTTTGAGTGTAAATTTTGAAAAGAAATGATCAGACAATGGACTAATGATACAGATAACATTGCAAATTTTTGGCCAATATTCTTGTAGAAACTAGTGTAGTAGTGTAGGGATTATTTTGGCAACAGGAAGGTGTAAGTCTACTGTCTCCAATTATAGCTTTCAAGAAATTCACTTCACCAAAAATTGAATCACTTTTACACAGTGAACCTTATGTCATGGTGAACTTCCTTAAAGGTTGTTCAGTAGAGGATAGTTCTCTCTCGAAATTGGATACCTAAAGAGACTCATTGTACTAAAACTTGTCTCCAATTTGAACTTCAATGGAATAAATAAAAACAACATTTGTTTTATTTACTTGTAATAGAAGAGGCAACAAAATGGCTAGGTTATTGGAATCGTACTGTACCGAAGAAAGTGGAAGAAGGAAACAAAAACCAAGTGGACAACCTCGACGGATGACACAGCAAGAACGTGTCTATGTTCATCCCGACAAGGATGTGAAATGTTCCCAAACAAACCCCAACATTCCACCTGTTATGTCCCTAACCGAGATTAGGAGGCTAATGGAGATTAGAGGAGAATTAGGGTTTGCTTGGCATGGGAAGTTGGGTTGCATGGGGAAGAGGCGAGCTACAGTGGTCTGGTGATGGGTGAGAGGTGTAGAGTTGCGGGTTACTGTGGAGAAGAGATGGGTTGGGGGTTTAAAATCGCGTTTTCTTCTCTCTCTCTCTCTCTCTCTTTCTCTCCATTTCACTCATCTTCTCCTTCTTCCAGCTGAGGCGCCGATCGGAGGAGACGAGGACGACGCGCGGGCAGAGGTCGGACGTCCAGAGGAGGCGCGGCGCGTGCTCGAGGTCTACCGGAGGCGACGTGCGTGAGCGAGCTCCGGCGTTTCGTCGTCGTTGGTTGAGGTATGTCAACTTCTTAGTGTGGTTTGTTACTCACCCCAAGCGTGGGGGGAGGCGTTGGTCGGGTCGGGAGAGGTTGGGGACCTCTCCGGCGACGCGTTCTTCGTAAAACCTCGGCTGGCGCGAGGTTGAAGACGACCAACGGTCGACCGGATCCTTCGGGCGGTCGACCGTTTTAGCACTGTTTGCCCGACTTTAACCTTCACCGGTCGAACGATGCCTTGGGGCGGTCGACCGGTAGTGCATTATTGCTGGTGAGTTGGGATTTTCTACCTGTTATCGGTCGACCGGTCCTTGTTGTGTTCGACCGGAACTTAAGTGTACCTGTTAGTTTTGCATGATTGTTCGACCGATTTATATTGCGTTCGACCGATTGCATGTTTGTTCGACCGGTAGTATGTTTACGTTCGACCGTTTGATGACGTAGAATACTAGGTTGACCCTGTCTGTTTTCGGTCGACCGAGACCCCTGAGTCGGTCGACCGATAGAGTGGAATTTAATGTTGACCAGACTCCGGATTTTGACCTCGTTCGGTCGACCGGTTTTAGACCCTTGTTCGACCGTTGGGGGTTCTGTTTTGAGCGCAGCGGTAGACCGTTTTAGGAGTACGGTCGACCGATTCCTTCCTGGAACCGGTCGACCGAATCACCTCTTCCGGTCGACCGTTTGGGCCCAGGACAGAATTCCTGGTTCCCCTTTTGAACACCAACTTTGTCCACGGAAACCCGTGTCCTCGCCTTGTGCGTGAGCCGGGAGGTGACGGTGGGCGCGTGACGCGTGCCTGCCCAGGGACCGCCGTTGGGAAGAGTGTGGGTGTTCGGGACGCGTCACCTCCATGTATGGACCGTGACTTTTGAGATGATTGTTGGCACTTTGTAGTATAGCAGGCCTGAGGGATCGCGGATCCCAGTGTTGATGTTGTGCGGGCACGCAACTGGCGTTGGGTGAGGTGACTACCGGCCCTTGGGGCTACGGAGGTCGCTGCCCTGCTTTTATAGCGGCGCGGTTGGTGTTCGCGGCTCGAGGAGCCCGATGACCTGGCAGACTTCGGTCTGGATCTGTCCGATGCTGTGCCGGACTGTTGTGATGGACCACCGATGCTGTGCCGGTGATGCCGCCGAGGTTGTGCCGGCGATGATGATTGTTGGGCCGAGGCTGTGCCGGCTTGTTGTTTTCCTCGGCTGGGCACCTACCGAGATGATGTTGTTATACCTTCCGGGCGACGGCCCCGTTGGTCCCTGTGGCCCCGACCACTGAGATTTACAGATCTGTTTCTATCGGCGCGTAGACGTGACAGAGGCTCCCTGCCGAACCCTTGAGTAGTGTAGCTGCGTGTGGGGGGTGCGATGTCGCGGGCTACTAGACTGCATGTGCCTGCAGTAGGTCTCTTCGGGAGACCCGATGATTGATTGTCGGACTGATGTCCTGTTTTACCCTTCGGGGGAACTGTTTTCCATATCTGTTGATGCCATGACATGCTACTAGTATGATAGGTTCATTATGTGATGCATGCATATAGGTGAGTTGGTATACGGGGTTTCCTTCTGGAAACTCAGGCATTGTTGTTGCATCTTTTTCAGGATCGCAGTAGGTCCGGTGGGTGGTGACCGAGGACGGAGCGCTTTGGAGTCGGATCCTCTTCGGCATTTGCGAGATCGTACGACTACTTGTATTTTCATTTCTTTCATCTGGATTGTAGTTGTACACCTTTTGTAAACTCCATGTATTTTGGGTGCACCCGGATTTCTATATTTATATATTCGTGACGTTCCCGCGTGAGTTCTCTGTTATGTTGGTTATTTTGAAATTTTAAATCTTCCGCTGTTTCGGGACGTTACAACTTGGTATCAGAGCGGTCGATTCCTGTGTCTTCGTCTAAAGAACCACCCTTAGGAGTAGTGCTAGAGGCATGCATTAATTTCGTAGCTCATGCATGCATTGTTGCTTATCTGTTGATTGTTGTGGTGACAGATGGCACCTAGGCGCGTGAGGAGTTCTCCACGCGATCGTGATCCCAGTGACGACACTTCAGATGCTCAGTGGGACAGGCTGGGCGAGTTTCTGGAGCGTCAGGCTGCTCAGAGCGCTCAGAGCGGGGTGGGGGCTGAGCACGATCGGTTCATGCGTCAGCACCCGCCGACTTTTGATGGCAGGAGGGCCCCAGAGGTTGCAGAGGACTGGGTCTTCCGGATGGAG
Organism: Triglochin maritima; assembly: GCA_963682175.1. NCBI lineage: Eukaryota > Viridiplantae > Streptophyta > Magnoliopsida > Alismatales > Juncaginaceae > Triglochin > Triglochin maritima. The sequence continues at coordinate 8,358,174 of OY821775.1, forward strand.
AAGATTTTCCGTGCTATTGGTGTAGCACCTGAGAGGATGGTGGAGCTGGCCACCTACGTGTTCGATGGCGAGGCTGCCAACTGGTGGAGATCTACGTCCACGGTGTTGTTTGATGATCGTGGGGATGTGAGCTGGGAGGAGTTCTTGGAGGTGTTTCATGAGCAGTACTTCCCCCAGCATGTCAGGGATCAGAAGAGGGAGGAGTTCATGTCGCTAGAGCAGAAGGACATGACACTGACGAGCTACATCAGCAGGTTCAACGCTTTGGAGCGTTACTGCCCTGAGATTTGTGTGACCCCAGAGCAGCGGGCGAGGAAGTTCGTGAAGGGACTGAGACAGCCGCTTCGATCTCGGGTGATCAACAGCATGCCGCGGACCCTTGCTGATGCGGTGAAGCATGCTACGATCATCGAGCAGGACCAGAGGGAGTGTATTCAGGAGGCACGGAAGGCGCCAGTGAGCACCGGCAGCAGAGTCGCTGGTCGTGGAGCAGGGAACTCGGGCAAGAGGCCCAGGTTCGATGGTGGAGGAGCACGTCAGTCAGGAGCGTGCACTTACTGCGGGAGGTTCCATCCGGGGCAGGAGTGTCCCCGTCGGACTGGAGCGTGCATGGGTTGTGGTCAGATGGGGCATTTTGTCCGTGATTGTCCTCAGAGGCAGGGTGAGCCGAGCAGGAGGCCGGGACCACCAGCAGTAGGCAGAGGCGGAGACAGCCGATCAGTTGTTGCACCGGGGCAGAGCAGGAGGACCGGGCGAGTCTTCACTATCCAGGCTGAGGAGGCGAGGGACTCCAACACCGTCGTGGAAGGTACGCTTTCAGTTTCTGGTTCAGTAGCGCGTGTGTTGTTTGATTGCGGCGCCACTCACTCCTTCATCTCGGAGAAGTTTGCTGGCGAGTTGGGTCGGACCCCTGTGCTGCTGACTGATGTTTTGGAGGTCAGCACGCCCATGGGTGAGGTGGGCACTGTGGGGAGCTTTTTCCCCGGCACCACAGTTGCTTCGGGAGACCACGATTTTCCGGCAGATCTGGTCTTGTTACCGATGGTGGACTTCGACGTCATACTGGGGATGGACTGGCTGTCCCGGTACGACGTGCGGGTCTTTTGCCGTGAGAAGAAGATCCTGATTCCGATGGAGGGTTTGCCAGATGTTCTGATCAGAGGTGCGAGGAGCAGAGGGGGTCGTCTGATTGTGTCTGCAGTTAGGGCACAGAGACTGATACAGCAGGGATGCAGAGCGTTTGTGGCCACGCTGGTAGTTCCTGATCGTGAGACGAGGAGACTGGAGGACATAGAGATTGTGCAGGAGTTTCCGGATGTGTTTCCAGCGGAGATTCCAGCGTTACCGCCGCACCGAGAGATCGAGTTCGGCATCGAGCTGGTAGCGGGTACGACACCTCAGTCGAAGGCACCGTATCGTATGGCACCTGCAGAGTTGACAGAGCTGAAGAAGCAATTGCAGGAGTTGATGGAGTCCGGGTTCATTCGACCGAGTGTTTCTCCATGGGGAGCGCCTGTGCTCTTCGTGAAGAAGAAGGATGGATCGTTGCGGATGTGCATCGACTACAGGATGCTGAATAAGGTTACCGTTCGGAATCGGTATCCTTTGCCCAGGATTGATGATTTGTTTGATCAGTTGCAGACGGCGAGAGTGTTCTCGAAGATCGATCTGCGTTCGGGTTATCATCAGTTGCGGATCAGGGAGGCAGATGTTCAGAAGACAGCCTTCAGGACGCGGTACGGCCACTACGAGTTCTTGGTGATGCCATTTGGACTGACGAATGCGCCTGCAGCATTCATGGATCTGATGAATAGGACCTTCCAGCCGTACCTCGACAGATTTGTCGTTGTATTCGTAGACGACATTTTGATATACTCGCCTGACAGGGAGCAGCATCGAGAACACCTGAGGATTGTGCTTGGCATCTTGAGGGATCAGCAGCTATATGCCAAGTACACGAAGTGCGAGTTTTGGTTGGATCAGGTGGCTTTTCTGGGGCATATTGTGTCAGCAGATGGGATTTCAGTGGATCCGGCGAAGGTCGAGGCAGTGACTCAGTGGAGAGCCCCGACGAGCGTGACGGAGATCAGGAGTTTCGTAGGTCTGGCAGGGTATTACAGACGGTTTATCCAGGATTTCTCCAGACTTGCATCGCCGCTGACAGCATTGACGCAGAAAGGCGTCAAGTTCGTTTGGTCCCAGAAGTGCGAGGACAGCTTTCAGGAGCTGAAGAGGCGATTGACGACAGCACCTATTCTGACGCTACCGAGTGGCAGTGGAGGCTACGTGATTTACAGCGATGCATCCGGGATAGGCTTGGGTTGTGTCCTGATGCAGCATGGGAAGGTGGTCGCGTACGCTTCGAGGCAGCTGAAGGTGCACGAGAAGAACTACCCGACTCACGATCTGGAGTTAGCAGCAGTAGTTCATGCGTTGAAGACCTGGCGGCACTATCTGAATGGCGAGCAGTTCGAGGTCTTCACCGACCATCAGAGTCTGAAGTACTTGTTCTCGCAGAAGGAGCTGAATATGAGGCAGCGCAGATGGCTCGAGTTCATTAAGGACTACGACTTCACCATTTCCTATCATCCGGGGAAGGCGAATTCGGTTGCAGATGCGCTGAGCAGGAAGGTGGAGGTTTCAGTTGCGAGTCTGTGCATCCAGGAGTGGAGGTTACTCGAGGCTTTGTCAGAGTGGAGACCGTTCACAGAGGGCTCAGAGGGAGCAGTGATTGCTGGGCTTCGGGTGGAGCCGCAGACTGTCTCACGGTTGGTTCAGGCTCAGCAGGGGGATGAGGAGTTAGCTGGTCTGCTACAGTTGGCTTCCAGAGATGGATCAGATTTCAGTGTGGGGGTTGATGGTGGTCTGAGGTTCGGGAGTCGGATTTGGGTGCCGAAGGTTGATGGGCTGAGAGATGACATCATGGAGGAGGCACACAGAGCTAGATACACCATTCATCCGGGGAGCACGAAGATGTATAAGGACCTGCAGCGGAACTTCTGGTGGAAGGGCATGAAGAAGGATATTGCAGAGTTTGTGGAGCGATGCTTGGTCTGCCAGCAGGTGAAGATTGAGCATCAGAGGCCAGCAGGACCGATGCAGTGTATTGAGCTTCCTGAGTGGAAGTGGGAGCACGTGACGATGGATTTTGTCACGGGATTGCCGAAGACGAGGAGATTCCACGACGCGATTTGGGTGATAGTCGATCGACTGACCAAGTCGGCGCATTTCTTAGCGATCAGGACCACGTTGCCTTTGGAGGGTCTAGCTAAGTTGTACGTGGAGGAGATAGTCAGGTTGCATGGAGTGCCAGTGAGCATCATCTCCGATCGAGATCCTCGATTCACTTCCAGATTTTGGGGGAGTCTGCAGCAGGCTTTGGGGACGCGTCTGAGATTCAGTACAGCGTTTCATCCGCAGACCGATGGTCAGTCAGAGAGGACGATACAGACCCTGGAGGATATGCTGAGAGCATGCACATTGGATTGGGCAGGGCACTGGGATGAGCACCTGCCACTGATAGAGTTCGCCTACAACAACAGCTACCACTCGAGTATTGGGATGGCACCGTACGAGGCTTTGTACGGGAGGCCTTACAGATCACCGGTATGCTGGAGTGATGTGGGCGAGAGGCAGTTAGTTGGGCCAGAGATCGTGCAAATGTATGCAGAGAAGGTGGATGTGATCAGGAGGAGACTGGCCACGGCACAGAGCAGGCAGAAGAGTTATGCAGATCGACGCAGACGAGCGCTGAGTTTCGAGGTGGGCGACCATGTGTTTCTGAAGATTTCCGCTGCCCGAGGTGTGATGAGGTTTGGGAAGAAGGGGAAGCTGAGTCCGAGGTATGTTGGGCCGTTCGAGATCTTGGACCGAGTTGGAGAGGTTGCCTACCGGATTGCTTTGCCGCCGCAGTTTTCGGGTCTTCACAACGTCTTCCATGTATCGATGCTGAGGAAGTACGTTGCAGATCCGTCGCACGTTATTGAGATAGTAGTGCCAGAGATTCAGCAGGACTTGTCGCTCGAGGAGAGGCCGGTCGAGATTGTTGATCGCATGGATCACCAGCTCAGGAGGAGGACCATTCCGATGGTGAAGGTCAGGTGGCAGCATCACAGCGAGCGCGAGGCCACTTGGGAGATTGAGGAGGATGTCAGAAGGCAGTATCCAGAGCTTTTCGGTGAGTAGTTGCTTGATTTCGGGACGAAATCCTTTTAAGTTGGGTGGATTGTTATGTCCCTAACCGAGATTAGGAGGCTAATGGAGATTAGAGGAGAATTAGGGTTTGCTTGGCATGGGAAGTTGGGTTGCATGGGGAAGAGGCGAGCTACAGTGGTCTGGTGATGGGTGAGAGGTGTAGAGTTGCGGGTTACTGTGGAGAAGAGATGGGTTGGGGGTTTAAAATCGCGTTTTCTTCTCTCTCTCTCTCTCTCTTTCTCTCCATTTCACTCATCTTCTCCTTCTTCCAGCTGAGGCGCCGATCGGAGGAGACGAGGACGACGCGCGGGCAGAGGTCGGACGTCCAGAGGAGGCGCGGCGCGTGCTCGAGGTCTACCGGAGGCGACGTGCGTGAGCGAGCTCCGGCGTTTCGTCGTCGTTGGTTGAGGTATGTCAACTTCTTAGTGTGGTTTGTTACTCACCCCAAGCGTGGGGGGAGGCGTTGGTCGGGTCGGGAGAGGTTGGGGACCTCTCCGGCGACGCGTTCTTCGTAAAACCTCGGCTGGCGCGAGGTTGAAGACGACCAACGGTCGACCGGATCCTTCGGGCGGTCGACCGTTTTAGCACTGTTTGCCCGACTTTAACCTTCACCGGTCGAACGATGCCTTGGGGCGGTCGACCGGTAGTGCATTATTGCTGGTGAGTTGGGATTTTCTACCTGTTATCGGTCGACCGGTCCTTGTTGTGTTCGACCGGAACTTAAGTGTACCTGTTAGTTTTGCATGATTGTTCGACCGATTTATATTGCGTTCGACCGATTGCATGTTTGTTCGACCGGTAGTATGTTTACGTTCGACCGTTTGATGACGTAGAATACTAGGTTGACCCTGTCTGTTTTCGGTCGACCGAGACCCCTGAGTCGGTCGACCGATAGAGTGGAATTTAATGTTGACCAGACTCCGGATTTTGACCTCGTTCGGTCGACCGGTTTTAGACCCTTGTTCGACCGTTGGGGGTTCTGTTTTGAGCGCAGCGGTAGACCGTTTTAGGAGTACGGTCGACCGATTCCTTCCTGGAACCGGTCGACCGAATCACCTCTTCCGGTCGACCGTTTGGGCCCAGGACAGAATTCCTGGTTCCCCTTTTGAACACCAACTTTGTCCACGGAAACCCGTGTCCTCGCCTTGTGCGTGAGCCGGGAGGTGACGGTGGGCGCGTGACGCGTGCCTGCCCAGGGACCGCCGTTGGGAAGAGTGTGGGTGTTCGGGACGCGTCACCTCCATGTATGGACCGTGACTTTTGAGATGATTGTTGGCACTTTGTAGTATAGCAGGCCTGAGGGATCGCGGATCCCAGTGTTGATGTTGTGCGGGCACGCAACTGGCGTTGGGTGAGGTGACTACCGGCCCTTGGGGCTACGGAGGTCGCTGCCCTGCTTTTATAGCGGCGCGGTTGGTGTTCGCGGCTCGAGGAGCCCGATGACCTGGCAGACTTCGGTCTGGATCTGTCCGATGCTGTGCCGGACTGTTGTGATGGACCACCGATGCTGTGCCGGTGATGCCGCCGAGGTTGTGCCGGCGATGATGATTGTTGGGCCGAGGCTGTGCCGGCTTGTTGTTTTCCTCGGCTGGGCACCTACCGAGATGATGTTGTTATACCTTCCGGGCGACGGCCCCGTTGGTCCCTGTGGCCCCGACCACTGAGATTTACAGATCTGTTTCTATCGGCGCGTAGACGTGACAGAGGCTCCCTGCCGAACCCTTGAGTAGTGTAGCTGCGTGTGGGGGGTGCGATGTCGCGGGCTACTAGACTGCATGTGCCTGCAGTAGGTCTCTTCGGGAGACCCGATGATTGATTGTCGGACTGATGTCCTGTTTTACCCTTCGGGGGAACTGTTTTCCATATCTGTTGATGCCATGACATGCTACTAGTATGATAGGTTCATTATGTGATGCATGCATATAGGTGAGTTGGTATACGGGGTTTCCTTCTGGAAACTCAGGCATTGTTGTTGCATCTTTTTCAGGATCGCAGTAGGTCCGGTGGGTGGTGACCGAGGACGGAGCGCTTTGGAGTCGGATCCTCTTCGGCATTTGCGAGATCGTACGACTACTTGTATTTTCATTTCTTTCATCTGGATTGTAGTTGTACACCTTTTGTAAACTCCATGTATTTTGGGTGCACCCGGATTTCTATATTTATATATTCGTGACGTTCCCGCGTGAGTTGTCTGTTATGTTGGTTATTTTGAAATTTTAAATCTTCCGCTGTTTCGGGACGTTACACCACCAAGTCTAGATTCTTTGCATTCCAACTCCAAGTTTGTGTGCTGACAAAATTCCAATCCTAAGAATCCAACTCAAGGAGGCAGTACTGTAGTAATATTCACTGCCGCCAACTCATAAGTGCCATTATTGGTGTTAAAGTTGAATTCCTTGATCGTGATAATGATGATATCAAAGTTTGCACTCTGATGCGTTCGGCCAATCTGGGGACCAAACTCAGTCATCACAAGTGGAACAAGGTCCACCGTCACATGTGTTTGTCAAGTTCTACAGATACTTGGGGTTGGGCGCTTACACTCACATCTCTTATAGCTAGCTTATTTAAATGGTCATTGATTTACTAAAATAAAATTGTTCTCAGTATGTAACGAAACGAACATAGTGCATATTGACTTATATATGTTCTGTGGAACTTGTGTTGGTAAATTGTAATTGTTAGATATAAGTGTGTTCAATAATATTAAGAACACAATAAAATAATCCCAAGATCCGTAAATTCTATATAAAATAACTAGAAATAAATACTTATAGTTTGAGAGCACAAATATCTCGAATGCTTTAGGCGGAAGCGTCATGTTACTTTAGGGTTTTCGATATTCAATGGTTTGGTTTCAACCTTAATGATTAACTTTCTTTTGGGGTGTTATTCTTTTTACTTGAGAAAGGAAGATTGGAGGGGAAATTCAATTGTCGAGGCAACCATTGGAACCATACTCTTTTATAATTAATTTAGAGGCGATTACTTTCCATTAAAGTAACTGCCTACTAACCCCATATCTTTTGGTTAGTACACGTGTGACTTTAATTAATTAATTTATTAAAAGAAAATACAGGCCACATAATTAACAGTAATCACTAGTTTATTATTGTCATTCTTAACTTAAGCATTAGAGAGCTGTAGGTGGCTGGTAGAATCTACGTGATGGGATGTCGTTGTCGGTAGACAAAACTTCTTCCAGACTTTTGTGTTCTGGCCCTGATCTTTGATATTCAGGGTTTTTTTCTTCTTCATTTAAATAAATTATGAAACTATAAGTATATCCTTTTACATGTGAAAGGTGGAATGGTGAAAAATGTCTGTCTTTCACGTTCTATATTTGTTTGAAGGGTGAAAATGCCCAGAGAAAATCATGTATGAGATACACATTCTCGATTGTGGAGAAATGAATTAATGATGCATTAATTCTTTATTTTTGACATTCTCATGACGTGGTGGTTGTGAAATGTTGGTGAAAATTGAATATTATAAATGGTTGACTTGTTCATCAATGCTAATTGCAGATTTTCCATAAGCTTGGTGACATTTGTATGACGGTATATGTTTGTGTCACCGAATTATCTCAAATATTTATTGGCTATGAAAATGATTATAAAATATCCATTTTTTTGTTTTGATATTATCTCTCAGATCTTTTGACGTTTCCAGTAATATTCATGCTCAACTAATTGTATGAGTCCCTCAATTGTGCAGGGTTGTGTTATCATAGTAAACTCCTTCATGGCATACTTTGTATCCCGTGCAAAAGTGATATCATTGCTTATTGAAGCAATAGGTTAGCAACTCTGATCCTTCTGAAGAGCAACAATTAAGGCTCTGAATTTGTGCTTGTCTTGGCATGAAATCTGAAAGGCTCAAATTAAGTACCTTATCATTTTTTGTTTGCAGATGTGTATCTTATTGGAACTGTGATGCTTGTTTTTGGCATGGGGCTCTACGAGCTTTTCATAAGTAACCTTGACATAGGAAAGTCATCGTCTTCTAACAAATCAAGCTTGTTTGGCCTCTTCATGCTTCAGGTTTGCCCTCGATCTTTCACCTGTATGTTAAGAAGTTTCATACGATGAAAACAGATCGTTTATACTTCCACAATGTTGAATTGTGGACTAGGTTTTTTTGGTACTTGACATGATATCTAAGCTCTGGTAAATTAAGTTATCAATTGACCAAAATAAACAACAAAAGCGTAAACCTTAGTTGATACCTAGCTCAATTAAAGAAGCTAATAACTGCAATATCTTGGTTGTCGATCTTCCATTATGCAGGAGCGACCAAAGTGGCTGGAGATCAAATCGGTGAACGAGTTGAAGACAAAACTTGGACATGTTATTGTGATGGTTTTGTTGGTGGGATTGTTTGAGAAGAGCAAGAAGGTGGTCATAACAAGTCCTTTAGATCTTCTATGCTTTGCAGCCTCTGTTTTGTTCTCTTCAGGAGGTCTCTTCCTCCTTTCCAAGCTTAAGCATTAGAATCACTGCTTCTGCTATAGTAAATAATGCCATCCATATTAATGTATGTGAATAAGTAAGTTATAAAGTTTTTGGGTTATGACTGTTTTGTTTTGCAATTTTCTTTAGATCCATTTTTGTGCAATATTTTTCCAGCTTTGCGATGATGTAATGGCACATGGCCCCCTTTATTCTGAGGCAGTTATAAAAAATCACTTAAAGATTAATATGTGCGAATTTCCTCCTCCTGGCTATTTGGAGATGTGATACCACATTTTATTTTATAACTTCTAAGGGATAATTTCTCGATGCCATCCAAGTAATTCAAAACGTCACCAATATGTGTCAGTAATTTATGTTATTTTAAATACATGAAGTGAATTTTCAATTATACATTTTGGTGAAAAATATTTAAATTTTGACACTCTTCTCTTACCTATTATATATGTTGAGAAAATGGAGAATTTAACATCTAAATCGATGTCATTTGAAGTTAGATCTACTTAAAGTCAAAATTAACGTCCAAATGGTTTACAACTAAGAAAGGGTTTGACCAATTTTTTTTTCGAATTAGATGATATGATATTATAGAATGTTGGAGGTCTTTGTGCTATTTTGAATGACGTAGAGGGTATTTTCAAAAATTGCATCAACCCTTGTAAATAATGATCTACCATGATAAATTTGATAACATAACATCCTTCAAACAAACTCAGTCATTCGAAGGAGTAATACAAAACTTGGTTGTCTTCCTGAAAAAATACTTATCAATGATGGTTGTTTTCCTGAAAAGAATTGCAACCAATCATGCACGAAAAGAAAGCCGTATCTAAAAGTTCTAAACCATATAGTAAACAATCATAAATGGCAACAAAACATGCATGAAGAAAACCAAAACATGATCATATAGGGATGGTCCGATGATTTGCAGACCATCGAGGCGCGACACATGTCCGGCAACTCGAGTCGGAGGGCTATCGACGTCAGCACGTCGGCGGGGATGTCGCACCATCTTCCTTCCTTCCTTCCTCCTCATCCTCTAGTGTACGTCCGATTATATGACGTATTTCTCAACCATGTTGCCATGCGTACGTACACTGATATATTCAAACTCCTAATCAATATCCATCATCAAATATAATTATTATGTTCCTTTTTAAAGGTTTAAATTTATCAATATTGAGGCTTTTGTAAATTATATATAAAAAATTCAATGGAGAAATCACTGTAAAAAATACAATGTAGAAATAATTCCCCCCCAGCGGAACAACGCCAATGCATGGTGAAATATAATTAGCATGTTAATATTTGGAGAAGGATGGACTGCACGGCATACATAATACTTGAGATTTTCTCCTCTTATATTTGAAGAGGGGTCCAATATCAATATGGATAACTTGATATTTAATGTTTGTAGGTTGAGTTTTGCAAACATTAGAACTCATATTTTGTCCTCCGAACATACGTTTTTATGATTGACTTTTGAGTTGGCATTTAACGTCAGACTAATGTTTTGCAAAAACGCATCATTCATTCTACTCAAATTAACTTCCTTATTTACCACTCATAACACATGAGTTTTAAAAAAAGTACGAGAACTTAATATTTCAAAACTCAAAAAATAAACATAAAATTTAGATATGAAATACATGTAAAGTTTTAAGATTTACAAACAACCAAACACTGACTTTTAAAACTGAAACATCAAAGCACAATTCATCTCAAACGGATCCTAATAAGGTCATCACTAACCATGACCTGGACGATCTGGTCATCATTTTCTCTTCCAAATCAACTTTATCACTCTTCCGCGTCATCATTTTCTCTTCCCAACCCATTTTTCTCTCTTTCCTACACCATTCACCTATTAACCACAACCCACTACAATCTCTCTCTCTCATCCACACCATTTCGGATTCCATCTTGAAAAAAAATAAAAAAATACTAAAAAATCAAAACAATTATAAAACATATTTTCAAAAATGAAAATTTAAATCAGATTCAAACAAAAAATTTAAAAAAATCAAAACGAAAAACAAAAAAACAATAAAAAAGTAGACGACCCCGACGACTGGATCGTTCCCTCGTTAAGGGGAGAGCGACCTGGTGGCCCAATTGGAATTGGAATTTAAAATCCATAAACAATTCCTTACGATTCCTTCCTCCCAAGTCCGAAGTCCGGGGCCATGTCTCAATCTCGGCCCAATTATTGTTTGCGTGTTTCTTTTTCTGTGATTATTTTTGTTTATCTTGAAGATATATTGTGCATTTATTTGCGTAGCTAGCTTAACGACATTAATGTCTTGCACAATTGGTGACAATATGAAAATTAAAATTGTTACCTTCGTTGCACTATTTAAACATGCAATTGAATTTAACAGAATCTATCTTTATTTTAGCAAAAAGTCAACCGATCTTTTCATCTATTTTTTCTGAGACTTCAATTTTTTTTATTTTCCTTGAAGTTGACAAACTAAAAGAAATTCTTCAAACTTAGTCTAAGATATATATGAGCTACCATCTTAAATCTAGTCACCTCACAGTGTGATTGATTTGAAGGAAGTATATGTTAATCTAGAAAATCTAATTCTTAGAATGTAAATTCACATAATTCTAGTCCAGTTAAAGTTCTAGCGATTGTCATGAAATATATCCTTTAATAAAGTGAAGAAAAATAATTTATTTTTCATGCATTACTAGAAATTAAAAAACAATTTTAGGTAAAAAACAAGGAACTAAACTTCCTTTTACACGGTTTGACCCATTGATCCAATAGCAACTTGAGTTAATTGGCTGAGCTTGGATAAATCATAGCTGGACGCTTTGGGTTTCATATTTTTATACATTGGTGGGGTGACTTGGTAATTTGAGTTCAGCTTAGCGGGAGTTCAGGTTCAAGAATGTCTAAATAAGTGTTTTCTAAGTATTTATATTTTTAATTACATTCCAACATATAACTCAAGATCCTGAGATTTAATCTATGATCCAAGATAATCGAAGATAAAAGTGTGTGAAAAAAGTGTTGGTTTACAGTTACAAGACAAATGTGCAACAAAATAAAACTCAAAACATGGTAATGTAACGGCCTTAGAAGATTCTTAGGAGTGATCTTACTTCTTACAATTTTTGGTGAGAAAAACCAATAGCCAAGTTTCATAATTAGCATAGGATTCCAAAAGCTAATCGTGAAACTCACACATCCAGTCAAAACGATTATATATACATCGACCCTCAAATAGTTGAAGTCACTCAAATGTAGCTACATATATCTAAAGGAAAAGGCATGCACTATTATTTTATTAACGTAACCTAGAAATTAAAAGAAGATCCACAGAAAAAGAAAGAGCCATAGCTTGCTAGAGGAGAAAAACAAATCGTCTAGCATTAATTATTCATGCTAAACCACTTTATAGTAAACCACTTTATACTTTAAAGTAATGCCATGCACGTTGATTGGTGGCCTTCCAATGGACATGCTCTCTATATTTGGCAACTCCACCTCAGACACTTCAAACCCCTCTCCTTAATTGCAAAAGCTATCCATTGATTAAATTCCTCTCCACCAATGTGATCACCCAACCAACCATTTAATCCTAAACTAATCAAAGTAGGTTCGGCTTAGCCTCTATATATAGGTGTGGGAGTAGAACTATACTAGCATAGCAACATATATAAGATATATATGATGAAGACTAAGTACTCCTCTTATATGGTCAGTTCAATGGTTCTCCTTCTCCTCTTCTTGCAACTCTTTTTCGTCGCTGATGCTCGTCTCGTAGAGAGTACAAAGCCTCTTAGTGAGCCGGAAGATAAAAAAATGATTGACAGAGCTGCAGCCAGAGGTGGTTATCAGCCGACGACTCCTGGAAATAGTCCTTCCATAGGACATATGACTCCTCCAAATGATGAGCATAAGTAGGCATGGTTTGTTTGCTTGTTTAGTTAATTAGTTGCATGCTTTGCTTTGTCGTCCAAATCATTTGAGTCATAAAGAGTGAGATTGCCAACAACTACGTATGTACCAAGGATAATGTCCCAACAAAGCGGGTCACATCCTGAGTTTTACTTAATGTACAATAAACATGCATGTACGTAGAAAATAAGGATTAGGAGCGAGTTCTAGTCAATCGATGTTAAATGTATATTAGGGTCTGCATCTTGCATGATCTTGTTTGTCCACATATCAAGAAAAATCTGCATCTTTTTTGAACTGTGTTGTGACAATGTTGGTGAAAACATATTTGGCATATATGATATGAAATGTTGAGAGGGATTGAAATCCCAGGGAGTTGCATGTTCAAGAAGATGATTTTGAATGGAAAATACTCCTAGTACCATCATTCTACAAATAAAATTTGAGATATGTTGTCAACTTGTAATATTAGTGCATGACTTATCCTTTGAAAGAAGTCATTAATTCTATGTAAGTACAACAAATATGTGATTACACAATCTTAACAATTAATAATAACTTGGTTACAAAATTCTTTTCAATACAAGTTGTACAAAATGCACACACAAACGGGAACACCTATTAATATTATAAAATTGTAAACACTCCACTTAAGTTACTACCACTTCAAACGAACGGAATCCACTCAAAAAATACCCTTTCAAATTCGTCCGTTGGACGTTAAGTGCCCAATTTCTATCAAAAAATGGAGAAGTTACTGTGAGATGATGTTATCCAAACATGAAGATGAATTCTCAAGAGTTTGGATGCAATCGAGACATATTTTGTATTGGGATGTAGAATCTTCTGACAGTTCCTCAAATTGTTGGATTTTTGTGATGATCTTACTTGTGTTGATTCCAACATATATTTGTATAAACTTTTATTTAATCAAAGTCTGGAGGTAATTTGGGAATTTGCTTCGACAAGACATCTGATGTTCTAAAAGTCTTCTTTCCATCCAAACAACTCTCAACCTCTTTAAAAGAAGCTACTCCTATCCATATACCTAAAAATTAACCTCCCACCAGACGCTCATATGTGAGAGGCTCGTCCAAACCAACACACTTAAAGTTCAATTGCTACATTTCTTGATAAAATATGTTTGTATAATTAATATAAACTTTAAGACCAATACCAATTGCATTGGGCGGAAGCAACATGAGATTGTTCCGATGTCTTTCGTATACAACATTTAAATCAGAATATTGACCTCATTTTCTCGACACAATTGTAAGTTACTTTATCAGGTTCATGGTATGGATAAAAAACCCGTTCATTAGAGAAAAGGAAGAAGTTAGCCAACTACATTTTTTTTAACTTTCATGTTGTTGAAGTTAAATTTATGACCATACGAGAAACAATATATGGATTTAACACACACAAGAAGTAATATACCGATGACTTCATAGTTTTAATCGTTGCATGCTACTTCAGATTAGTTATTTATAGTGGTTAATTCGGTCGCAAGCTGCTCTAATAGTATTCGTATACTATAGTTCACATCATCATCAACAACATTACTTCAACGATGTAATCCGTATATTTTGAGTGTAATCTCCGAATTCATGTTTTTTATAATCAAAATCTGAGCTACATGTTGCTTTGGGGGAAAATACACCGACTTATATATAAAAGTAATTGTTGTTGGTTAAGTGGTTAAAAAATAATACCAATCGCACCAGGGCCGTCTCGGAAATTTTTGAGGTCCTATGCGAAAATCAACAACGAGACTCCTAAATTTGAAAAAAATTATCCTCCTAGTTTAAATAATAAAAATTTTACTAACTTAATACAATATTAATTGAATTTTTTGTCCTCTTAGCAATATTTGAGACATATTTATCAATGTTTAAGTGTTATTTATGTGTTAACAGTACTTTTTTTTGCAACCCAATAAGGTCATGTACATTTTTTATTTTTTTTGAGGCCCCCTCAAAGTGAGGCCCGGAATGAGGCCCGGAGCAGGAGCTCACCCTGCTCCTGCTATTGGGCCGGGCCTGAATCGCACAATAATGGATATAATCATATAATGGTTAAGTTTGATGTGAATCGTGATCTTATATATGTTGGGGATCTCGCCGGGTTCCCACGCACAAGAGAGATGAATCGGTGGAGAGACGAGTGGGCGACGAGGTATTCTCCGAGGGAGCACCAAATGTTGCACGCACAAAGATAAAGTCCCGAAAGAAGAAGAAAAATACACAAGAAAAAAAATACAACAAAGTAACACAAGATATAACGTGGAAAATCATTGTGGGAAAAATCACGACCCAACAAATAATCTACGTATTTCATTAAGAGAATAGAATTTAAACATCACAATAATTCATCACCATCAACCTTTCATAATATATATATATGGAAAGGCATGTCAATCCATTTGCTTAATTAGCACATGATTTGATAGAATCTCATACTTACCTTCAAGGCTTCCACTCCAAGATAATGATCAAAGCATTTCCAAAAGCTATTAGTGTGCATCCTAATTTCGAAACGACATCATTTTTATGATATCTAAAAAAACAATATCTCAAGTACTATGCAACACTTGTAGCTTAAAGTGATGCTATTTCATGCCCTACATTCATAATGCACAATATAAATTAGAGCTTTTTTTCTGTTTCCACTGAAGGAAATAACATTAATTTGAAAGTGAAATACTAATACTTAATTGTTGTTCCAAATTCAGAGGATTTCTCAAAACATATACCAAGAATGAACCTAACCCCTTCTTACTTATTTAATTATCCTCCACTCTCGAATCGGAAATTAATTGTTTAATCTTTGGTGCATGTTGGTTTAATATATTAATGTCCTTGTTTGGGAACTAATAACTTTATGCTTGAACATGTCTTCTTGCACAATATTTGTTTACTAACCTTTTAATTCTTTTTGAAAGAGAAAGTACCTAGTATCATTGGAGATTAATGACCAAAGCACTACCTAACTCACCTAGAAGGAAAAGAACCAATGAAGACTAACTATGAATATAGTCTGTCTAGCTTGTAAATATTGAACTTTGGCACCATTGAGTTGTCAACTTTAAAAATGTGATCATATTCTATCAGTTTGGTATGTTTATATATTAGATTAACAAAGTTAATCACTGTAGAAGGGCCGGTCATTAGCTAAAGATCATGATCACTCACTAGAAAGTTGAGAGTGATCGACTATCTATGAAATTAAGATTTTGTTAGCTCAAGTTAAAAATGTATGCATCTCAATACGCCTAGTTAGAAGATCTTATATTATATATCCAAATTAACTTGCTTCAGCTAGAATAGACTTCCAAACAAATATTCAACAACTACTTGCTAGTGGAAAAGAATAACCCAAGATAAAGCTGCAATGTTTGTGCCGTTCAATTTTAATGATGATGGGCAGTGTCTAGTAGTTTGATTATGGATTCCATTAGCATTCGTAGGTGGAGTTTCCTCATAATTGGTATTTGGTAATACCACTTCATCATTTTGAAGTGTATACTGTTTTTAGAAAAATTGTCATTGTTCGTTAACTGCGAAGTTAGGCCAGGTGTCCGTATAATACCTGAAAGAACCATCAAAAGAAGAAGCACGCATGGTGTCTTTTATTATTTGAATTTGGATTCCATTTATTCTCTTACTAATTAAGATACCAAAGTCAAGATAATGATGTCATGCATGGTAATATATTCCATATGTGTACAGCTTACTTTGGCACTAATGACTATTCAAAACTATGGAGCTCAAAACCTCGTAAAGAGATAAAACAAAAACACCATCCATTACCATCAGACAATTTCAATTTGTGGTTTTTTTTGATGACCTAGAATTTTCTAGCATCCGTCTCCACTTGGGACAAGCAGATTGCAGCTCCAAACTGGGGGTGATTCAACACCAATTTCACCGCATAAGCATTAAAATAAAATGTCTTGTTGGGATTCGATCTTGTGACTTAGGATGTGTGAACCACATACCCAACCAACTCAGCTGATGACCTAGGATGAGACGACAATTTCAATTTGTGGGTATCATGTATTTTAACTGGTCACTATTGCGTATTGACATAACTTCTATGAATTTCTTGAGAACATGATCTTATATTCTTATTGTTTGCCATGGGTAACATCAGTTACGCTTTTATGAAATTGTTCAATATAATTTGCTGGAAATCAATGCATTTATTATACCAAAGCAAACATTGAACCTCTAAGGTGATGTTTATGCTTCGGTATGATTTAAACGATGTTTTTATTTGATCTGACCGATGATGATGATGCCGGCATGATACAAAAGCAAGGCAGAATATTTCACTCTCTTTTTAGAAAGATAGTGAAACCTTCTACCTGGTTTCTATTGTAATTCAACCATATCCAATTATTTTAAACCACAATAAAACGGGTAAAATAGACAGTTAACTTGATTTTATTGGTAGCTTAAAATATATGTTATTGTGAATTGACAATTTTAGCCTAGAAAAATATAAATGACTATAGGCACGCATACTTGTGAACTGAAGTCATAAGATTGTTTAATGAACTCACAAACCTGTTGAACAACAAATGTATATTCAATACATAAATTACTCTACAAATAAAACTATATAGCTAGATTTTGTACAAACCACAATTTACTCACAAAGAGTGTTGTAATTAACGATGGATTTGTAGTCTGTGAGTATAATTCACACGTGAGAAATGATTTATGGGTTGGTTAAGTTTTTTTGAAACACATGTAATAAGTTTCGGAAAAGTAGGGTGTAAAGTGGGAGACAATAAAATGCTAACCGCCGTTGTTTGCCAAAGTAAGATTCGATATATCACACCAATGTATCGGTAGGCGACCGCCTAGGCGGTCGCCCCTCGCGGTGGTCGCCTGGGCGACCACCGCTTTTCGCCCAGCAGAGCTGGGCGAAATAGGCGAGAGCCGTTGGAGTCTCAACTTTTTTAATTTTTTCCCCAAAAATTACAAGTTTGCCACTACCCCCAAATCCTATATAAACCCCTCCAAACCTCTTCATTTTTCACACATCTCTCATTCTCTTCTTCTTCATAATTCTATTCTCATCATCAAGTTTCCTAATCACTAAGTTTTTGCGATTAAGAGTTTAGGTGGGTAGATGGGGTGCCTAGTGAGGCCTTGGTCGAGGAACTATGTGTCTTTTCGGAACCTAAACATGTATGATATTTTTAGAAAATATTTGTGCATTTTTTCCTATTTTCCCGATTTTCCTGATTTTTTTTTCTATTTTATAAAAATTAATTGAATTAAAAATAAAAAAATTACCGCCCATTCCTGGGCGGTCGCACAACCGCCTAGGCGAACGCCCAGGCGACCGGACGCCTCCGGTCGCCTAGGCTCGACTAGGCGGTACCTGAACATTGTATCACACTTTAATATTTCTGCATTTTAATAGCCATTTCATTTGTATAGGATGCTCGGATAAGACTTGCGTAGGGTGTAAGTGGGGCGGGACAGGTTTTTGTCCCACTGCTACCCGTCCCGCCTAAGGGTGGACTACGCAGGGCAAGGGTGATTAGCCAAGTTTGGTGGGTTATTGTTTGATTAAGTTAAATACAAATTTACTCTCGCCTAACACTTTTTGCTCTCTCATCCAACACATTTTTTCTCTCCTCCTTAATACCTTCACAATTTCTTCACCTCTCTCCAACTTTTTCAATTTTTCTTCTTGTCACCTTCTTCCACTCTCTCTTCCAACACTTTTTTTCTCTCCCCTCACCCCTTTTCAATGGGTAATTACCAAAATCTCACATGATAACTTGTCCATTGCTTCTGGGTAAACAACATATCATGGATGAATAATTTTTTTTAATATAATGAGAAAATGATATGACTTTTGGTTACTTTTCAGAGTTTTGTTTGAGCATTTTTCTGTTTTATTTGGGGATTCTCCTTTTTTATTTTGGTTACTTTTCAATGTTTCGTTTGAGCATCATTATGGTTTCGATGTATGTTATAAGTATTTAAGATATTGGTTATTGTGTAGTTTATGTATAAGATAATACCCAAACTATAACAAGAAACTACATACATCAAGAGACAAAAATACTCGCGACTTGATACGACAATACCCATATTACGAGACACTTCATCTCTTTTGACACTTTTTCCTCTCTCATGCATCCAACACATTTCTCTCTTGTCTCGTACTTTTCCCCTCTCTCTTCCTATTTTTTAACAATTTCCTTTTAAATTTTAATTTCAAATTAATATGCCTTTGATATTCACATTATGATTACATTTGATATTGTCACTAATCCTACAGAAGTCACCAATTAGTGAAGTGACAATGTTATTTCGTTGTATACCTATACTATACCATGAAAACACCAAAATTATGTATATGATCACTTGTATACCCCAACCCGTAAAATATAAATGAGACAGAAACAAAGATTGTAATATAGGGCGATATTAGAATGAGACCAGGTCTCAATTTAATATAATGAGACCCCAAACATACACCATCAAGATCTAATCTAACGGTGAAAATGAAAAAGGGTAGTTTTGTAATCACCACATCTTTCTTCTACCTCCCATCTTTCCCATACGCACCCATCACGTCTTCTTTCTTCCTCCCTCTTTCTTTCCTTCCCAATCACACCCATCCCATCCTCCTTTCTCCCCTCCAGCAACCTTCCAAAAGACGATGGAAGATCGACCTCCACTCTCCTCCCCTCCTTCCCCATCTCACCAAACCATCGACAACCAAGAGGGAGTTAATCGAGTTTGGATTTGGAGATTCGTACGAGATGTTGAGGGTGCTTAGATCTTGTGTCTGCTGGAAATGAGGTTAAATTGGAAAAATTTGCTGGAATTTCGGTTTAGTGTTTCAAAATAATGTTTTTTCGAGTCATGTATTCGTTGTAAGTTTTGCGAGATTTCTCGCGGTTTTGGTTGCATTTGAAGGATTTGATTAAGTTTCTGTTTATTTTCTCTCTTGTCTGCTCAAAATGGGATTGGATTGAACTTGCTTGATTCTGCAATTTTTTTTTTCTACTACTCATTTCTGTTACGTGTAATGTTCAGATCCAGTTATATGTTCCGGAGAACTTGTGTAATAAAATGATGCCGTTGTGTATTGAAATGAAATATTGGTGTATTAAACATATACTGTTGTGTATTGAACACATATAAATGTTTATTCACTAGAAGTTTTATTTAAGAGAGTGATGCACTTTTGTAGAGCGCTACGTGTTATTTCTATTTCGAACATCTCTCTTTCATTTTCTCTCTTTCCTATAGAAAAATATGTCATATTATAATAATTTAGTCTTATTTGAGCCTGTTAGCATCTATAGTAGACTTAAGTGAGAATGTCCACAAGTTTCCTAAGTTGACTTCAATAATCATTTATATGGCTGATCACAAAAAAATACAAAATCAAATATTTTCCCTCTCCCCAACACAAATCAATGCCTTAACTCTCATACCATATACAACAACATGATATGGTGCTGATGGGAAAGGACTTGAGGTGTGAGTTTTAGTTTAAATGTACAATTTTTAGTTTTAGTTGAAGAAATGAGCATGTTGGATACTTTTGGTTAGATGTATTTTTAGTTTTAGTTGGGAGGAGATTGTAGTGCTCAAAGTCTTGTTTTTTAAATATTGACTCAATAACCAAAATTGTGATGTGATCATTGAGTTGGTAACATGTAGGATAATAAAATTACAAATTTTGATATGAGATGCATTGTAAGGCTTAGGGAATTGACTAGCAATGGGTATTTTGTGTGTGGTTGTGTTTGAAAGTTGAGTTTTGGAGGATCGACAATCCTATGTATTTTAGATTCTTATATGAATCTGATTTGATGGATGATGATTTATGGAAGTCATTGCATTGAAAGTTATTGTCATACTCTAGTGTCTAAATATAGAAATGTGTCACAAATACACACTAAGGTCTAAACTTGTGTAATAAAATGATATTGTTGTATATTAAAATGATATATTTGTGTATTAAACATATACTATTATGTAATGAACGCATATAGATGTATATTCAATGAAAGTTTTATTTAAGAAAGTGATGTAGTTTTGTAGAGTGTTCCATGTCATTTCTATCTCCAACTTCTCTTTTTCCTTTCTCTCTTTCCTATAGGGAATGACACCCAACGCAAACATCAAAATCAAACGACTTCTCCATTTAAGAGAAACTAAAATGCATTTGGCAGGTCCACATAAATCTAAACAATTGTATCTAACCGATCCGACAGAATAACTGTAGGTGTAGAACATGTTAATAAAACAAGGATAATAGAATAACATTTCAAATTTAGAGTAGGAACAATATGTTATACGGAATGCACAAGTTTCAGTAGGATCAAAGAATCTGATTTACACCTTATGAAGTCCACGAGTGCCCAATAGTTCACTGAAAGCTTTATTTACGAAAGTGATGTAGTTGTGTATTTTAATGATGTTATTGTATATTAAACTTTTATAATTATCTATATTAAACTTATAATGTAGTTGTGTATTTTAATAATGATTTTTTCCAAAATATTCTTTAACCAAAATATCCAATAGAGAAGTTAAATCATACTAAACAACATTATATTCAACTTACAATGCAATTATATATTTTAATAATGATTTTATAAATTAAAGAGCTATTGAACTTGTGTAATAAAAGGATACAGTTGTCTATTGAAATGATAAGTTATGTATTAAACTTATAATGTTGTGTATTGAATGCATATATATATTATATGCTTCACTGAAAGCATATGATATACTAAAAGAACTATGAACAAACCAAATATTTGGTCACATTTCCTGAAAATAAAAGTTACTAACACAAACTTCGTCGACACGCCCCATCAAAACTTTAGAAAATAGGTGTCGTAACTTGTTGGATTATCATAGCAAATGTATTAAGTTTGTGACTCTTACTATATACAAAATGTAGTCCCATTGTTTACAAGTTTATAACAACAAAAAAGATAATATCTACTATAATCCTACTTAACTCAGATATCATCACTAATTTGTGGTCACTACTTCCACAACTTCCACACATCGAGTCAAATTTCATTAATACTTCCACAACCACCATGGCAGTTATACGTTCCGGAGAACTTGTGTAATAAAATGATATCGTTGTGTATTAAAATGAAATATTGGTGTATTAAACATATACTGTTGTTTATTTAAGGCATATAGATGTGTATTCACTGGAAGTTTTATTTAAGAAAGTAATGCAGTTTTGTAGAGTGCTCTATGTCATTTTTATCTCCAACATCTCTCTTTCCTCTTTCTCTTTCTTATATAAAAATATGTCCTACTATAGTAATTTAGTCACTGTTAGGTGTAGTGTCCATATATGGTTATACGTTCTGGATAACTTGTGTAATAAAATGATATCGTTGTGCATTGAAATGATATATTAGTGTATTAAACATATACAGTTGTGTATTGAACGCTTATAGATGTATATTCACTAGAAGTTTTATTTAAGAAAGGGATGCAGTTTTGTAGAGTGATCCATGTCATTTTTATCTCCAACATCTCTCTTTCCTCTTTCTCTCTTTCTTATATAAAAAATATACTTTGCTATAGTAATTTAGTCACTGTTAGGTGTAGTGTTCAGATCTGGTTATACGTTCTGAAGAACTCGTGTAATAAAATGATATATTGGTGTAGGACAAAAGGATGAAACAGAAGTTCAAATCCTCTAACTCGGAAATTCTAAGACAAAAAGGAAGTGGACAAAGTGAAAGACCAAAGGCGGGAACTACAAGACTTGTATGGTTTGATAGTGACAAATTGCTTGACAGATTTTTAGAAATATTTTTGTTGCTTGACAGATTTTGTGAATGAGTTTTATGAATGAGTTGTTCAACTTGTGTAATAAAATGATATCATTGTGTATTGAAAAGATATATTTGTGTATTAAACATTTATTGTTGTGTATTTCCACTAGAAGTTTTATTTGGAAGTTTTATTTCTATCTCCAACATCTCTCTTTCCTCTCTCTCTCTCTCCTTCCTATAGAAAAATATGTCATACTATCGTGATTTAGTCTTATGTGAGCCCGTTAGTATCTATGCTAGGTAGGATTGTAAACGGGGCAGGACGGGTAACAATTTTTTGTCTGCAACCCGCGTTAGGGGATTCACCCCCTAACGCTTATGCGGGTTGCGGGATTCACCCCGCTTATTATGCAGGTTGTGTGGGTGGCGGGTTGACAGGTAACAATTTTTTGTCTGCAACCCGCGTTAGGCGGGGCGGGTAAAATCCTACCCATTTATAGCCCTAATGGTAGGCTTAAGTGGGGATGTCCACAAGTTCTCTAAGTTGATTTCAATTAATGGTTTATATATCTGATCACAAAAATATACAAGATCAAACGTTTCCTCTCTCCCCGGACCCCAATAGCAATTAATGCATTAACTCTCATACCATGAACAACAACATGAACCATTCATCTACTTCCTTTCCTCCATAAGGATCAACAATTTGTTTTATGTACGTATCTCTTTTAGAATCATATGTTTCTCACTTCTTCCTCTCCAACGACAACTAAATGTATTTGTGTATTAAACGTGTTTTGTTGTGTATTGAACGCATACAGATGTCTATTCACTGGACGTTTTATTTACGAAAGTGATGCAATTGTGTAGTTTAATGATTTGATTGTATATTAAACTTTTATAGTTGTGTATATTAAACTTATAATGCAATTGTGTATTTAATAATGATTTTTCTAAAATGTTCTCTAACTAAAATATCTAATAGACAAGTTAAACTATATTAAATAACATTATATTCAACTTATAATGTAATTGTGTATTTTAATAATGATTTTTATGAGTTAAAGAGTTCTTGAACTTGTGTAATAAAATGATACGGTTGTGTATTGAAATGATAAGTTATGTATTAAACTTATAATATTGTGTATCTTAACTCCCATACCATGTACAACATCATGAACTCTCCATCTACTTCCTTTCCTCCACAAGGATCAACAATTCATATTTATGTACGTATCTCTTTTAAAATCATATGTTGCTCACTTCTTCCTCTCCGGTGACAACCAACTGTATTTGTGTATTAAACGTATTCTGTTGTGTATTGAACTCATAAAGATGTGTATTCACTGGAAGCTTTATTTATGAAAGTGATGTGGTTGTGTATTTTAACGAAGTAATTGTATATAACTTTTATAGTTATCTATATTAAACTTATAATGCAGTTGTTTATTTTAATAATGATTTTTCCAAAATTTCTCTAACCAAAATATCTAGTAGATAAGTTAAATCATACTAAACAACATTATATCCGACTTATAATGCAATTGCGTGTTTTAATAATGATTTTTATGAATTAAAGAGTTCTTGAACTGGTGTAATAAAATGATACTGTTGTGTATTGAAATGATGTAGTTATTTATTAAACTTATAATATTGTGTATTGAACGCATGTATATATATTATACTTTATTGGAAGCATATAATATACCAGAGGAACTACGAAATAAACCAAATATTTGGTCTCATTTCCTGTAAAAAAAGTTACTAACACAAATATTATCGACACTCCACATCAAAACTACCAAAAATATGTATCGTAACCTGTTGGATTGGCGTATCAAATGTGTTAAGTGAGTACATAGTTGTGACTTCTACTATATACAAAATGTAGCAATATTGGTTGCAAGTATATAACAACAACAAAAAAGATGATATCTACTACAATCCTACTTAACTCAGATAGCATCACTACTTTTTGGTCACTACTTCCACAACTTCCATAAATTAAGTCAGTATATATCATCAATACTTCCGCAACCACCATGGCAGTCCTAACAAGGAACTTTAGTAGACACCATTACTACTTTCACAAAAGGCAAAACTCCTTACAACAAAGACAAAAACTCCAGATGTCCAAATATGGCAGAAACTCCAGCAGTCCAAACAAAGAGAAACTCCATCAATCCAAACAAAGCAGAAACTCCAGAACAATGTCAAGAATAATCAACCTGTAATATGAGTCTCAGTTCAAACTCTTGGGACTCATGGATGCCCTTGTTGATGATCTGAAAAAATATCATTCTAAATTAGGCACCAAACAATATTAGTTTATTCTTGGAAGTTTAATAATTTAATTTTGGAAGTGAAGACCTACTGAGTATTACTTTATAATAAGACAACATTAAATAACAACTACTAATGATCTAGACATGTAATCTAATATCATATAGAAGTTCAGAAACTGGGATGCAGATGTGCATACTTAATAAGTTGAGATGCAGCATTCAAAAGCCCAGAAAGCAGAAATACAAAATATTTAATGCAAATGTAGAAATCTTTGGGATTTTCACTTCATGTTCGGTGAAATACATAACTACACAAGTTCCATACACAACAATGACATAACAATACACAACTACATTACTACAATACAAAACTACAAGAGTTCAATACTAACTATTAAGCAAACAGTGCATCCAGACCTTGTTCTTTAATCCCTTACTAATTTCTTTAATCTCTTCAGAAATCTTCAAAAATTCAATTGGATCGATTTGCATTACAAAGAGGACAAGGTAACCTTATCATTTAAAAACCCCGATTAGGATGAATAGATATTGAAATGAAATAAGTGTGAGATGTAATAATCCTTGGATAATAGTTGTGGTTTCATGGAAAATGGTCACTTCAAGTAGGTTCATCCTGCATAACAGGACTCGAAGCAAAAACCATATCTCAGTACCTTGAATGTTATGAACCATCACTAGATTAATATATTCCAAACAAAATAAAACCAAATCATCAAAATAATTTTCCAAATATTACATCTCTAAGAAAATAAATGATGAAGAAGAAATGCAAGCAATATTAGAAAGAAAGAAATGGATCCCAAATCTTCTCCCTCTTTGACGAAGGAAATGGGTCAAGTGGATTGAGTTATACAAACACCAGACGGAAGACACAAATATTAAAATAGCAACAATTTTTTTTAAATAATTAATACAGAAAACAACCATCCCCTGAAAGACTCACTGGCAAACAGTATACGTCCTTGTCGTTAATTATCCAGTATTAAAGTATCTTTCACCTGCATTATTGAGAATGGCATATATGGTCATCGTCTCTGGCTTTCAGCTTTAGCTTTTGATGGCACTATCAGACACATTGCACTACAATTTCTCGGGATTAGTGATGACTGCAAAGGAGACGTAGTTTTTCAAAGAGAATTGCAGGGTACATATTCCACTAATTTCAAAATAGTGAGAAAAATTGCAAGACCAATAGTCTGTTGGTGTTTACTCCACCAGTCATTCATCAACTTTGTTTTTTATGATAGTCTTTACTTTTGATAATTCGTAGGGTTAATTTTGATTATTACAATTTGTTACATAAACACATTCAGCTGTCCATTTGAAAAGTCTACATTCAGATTGACAAGTTAAAAAAGAAAAACCTTTCAGCACATTGTTTTGGCAAAACTAATGATCTTGCAATTCCTATCTTCTGTCTAAGTTTTGTTTTTGTTGACAGTACCTGGATAATTCCGAGGAAGGAGCTGGACCACCCATACTTGACGGACAGGGGCACAATGGCAACGAACATGACCACCCGGTCAGCGTTGCAAAGACACATGATGAGGGCCACCAAGCACATCACCTTCACCCTCTCCGGCAATTCGAGGAACCATGGCTGGCTTCGAATCTTCATCATGCCACTCTCCAACCTCCCCGCGTTGCATGCATATCCCCTCTCCCTGCCACCCTCTCTCTGCATGTTAACCATCACCCACTTCACAATCCATTCCCATTTATACCAGCAGCAGCAATCCCATTCCCATACCAAACATCACAATCCATTTCCATTCATACCAGCAGCAGCAATCCCATTCCCATATTCTGATCAGAGCTTATCAAGTTTGTTGGACTCCTTCCCCTCCATCTTGAAGTCGAAGCCGCAGCGGTGGTGGTTGGGGTAGTAGTGGGTTCCGCAGAAGGTCTTTCGGAAACGGAAGCTGACGAGCTCCACCTTCTTCCGGCAGGTGGAGCAGCTCTTGGGCTGCTGCGGAGGCGTGATAGGATCAGCGGAGGATAAGGAGGAGGAAGGTTGAGAATGAGGAGATGTGTTGGTGGAGGGAGTAGGAATGGATCAGAGGTGAGGAGACGAGATGTGTTGGCATCTTGAGATGGAGATTACCATATTATCCTTTGATTGTATAAATTGTATGTTGGATAAACCAACCGTTGGATCTAGATCTAAGGGAGGAAAATATAGGGTCTCAATTTTTTAGAATGAGACCTGGTCTCATTGTAATATTTCTGTATATAAATACTCAAACGAGAACATGAAAACATTCAATTTACAATCCAAAAAACTCTATACTTTCTAAACACCACCGAGGACCAAAATAGTTTTTTTGGCTCATCAAGAATTAATACAAACATTAATTAATATAGAATTATGGACATTGTAATATGAAAACACCCAACCTATAACACAGAAATACCTATACTACAACAAACAAACAAAACCCAAATGAAAACACAACGAGGACCAAGAAACATGTCATCCTTCTCCTATACTTCTCCTCCATCTACGTTGACTTTGTCATCACTCCAACCGTCTCCCAATCCCAATCACCATCCACTTCATTGTCAACACGTCCTCTCCTAATCCCAAGCATCACCCATCCCACCATCAACATTGGAAGTTTGTTTGGTACTTAATTTTATTTGGCAATCTAGATATCTTCCGTTGTGTTTTGAGTAAATTGAGAAGTATTTTGAGGTATGATAAGAATCAACGTCAACAAGTTAATTGTTCCAACATGTTGTGTTATTTCGTAGCTACATGGATTCTGAACAATTTTTTTTAAAGAAATCGGATCATGTGTAATAATGCACATATTGAATCAGAAAAAAACACATTTAAAAAAACCCAGAATAATGTAGCTAAGAAATGAACAAAAAGAAGAAGAAAACAACAATTGAAGATGAGAAAGTAGAATTCAAATGCAGAAAATCGATGAAACATAAATACGAATACATTAAAGAAATAGAGATATCTGTGTTCTTATAGACGTCAGAATGCCACGCCAGCACGCATGAAACGAGGGTCGGAAATGTCGTGGTCGTGGGTGCCTTACATGTCAGCACTCAGCACACGTCTTATAAGGGCATGTAGTGAAGGGGTTTTGGAAACCACACACCATCTTCTCTATAAACCCTAATTAACATTATTTCATCCTTTATTTCGAACAAGAAGCGATCATTAATGGTGGTTCAACCCTTCTATTGATACTACCTTCTCCTGTCCCTGTCGTTCACGACTGCAAATTGAAGGTTGATAGTTCAGCCCATTCCTTCACACCTCCGAAGCTCCGGTGGGCTGATATGGCTCGTTTGCCGAATCGAAAGGCATACGAGATCAACAGTTATCAGTCGACCGTGCTTGGGAATAGCCCGTCTATCGGCCACAAGAGTCCTCCCAACGGTGGTTGAATATAGTGTTGTTGACAACACTATCAACATGAAAATAATTGGTGTCTGATGCCAATTAATTCCAATTTCCTACACTATTATATTTGAGTCGTGTGATGCCTTAGCTTATAAAGTGATGTTTTTTTTTTGAGCATCTGCTACTAGTATATTAATCATGTAATGGACTATATAGTGGCTACTTAATGAGATACTTTGGTTGTAAAATCCTAAACCCCTTTTGTGGGTTTAATGATGGATAAGGAGAGGATTAGGTGGAGTTTTACTTGGAGGGTATGGGAGGCATGGGTGACGTGATGGAGAGGTGAGGAGGTATGGGTGGGGTTGCTTTGTGTTGGGAGTTGTGGGTTTAAGAGGAAACCAACGTCTCCTTCTCTTTTTCTTTTTCTTCTTCTTCATCTTCAATTCCATCTCACTCCAAGCATCCATTGCTCTCTTCGTCAGTTTCTCGATCACCGGAGGTGGAGGAAGCAACTGAGGCGTGCGAAGAGGTTGACAGAGTCGTAGCCTCAAGGTGTGAGGCGCGTGGAGTCTGACGCGAGGAGGACGTTTGAAGGTTGCTGACCAGAGGCGAGCAGAGCTCCGACGAGTCTTCATCAACCTAAGAGGTATGCCAAGTTTAATAGTTGCATTTTGCTCACATTAGTGAGTGTAGGGTTTGGCTGGTCGTCGGAGGTCGGAGACCTCGCCGACGACAAATGACAGCAAGTTAGACCTAGCTTGGTTAGGTAGTTGTCGGCCAACGGTCGACCGGAGCCTTTAGGCGGTTGACCAAATGTAGTGTAATTCCTGATCTTAATCAACATCAGTTAAACGATGTCTTGCGGCAGTTGACCGGTTGTGTTTATGCTGGTGGGTCGGAAGAGTGCATGTTGTTTTTCGGTCGAACGAGCATTTTTTTACGTTCAACCGTTGCTATGCGATTTTGAACTCGACTGGGCGTCTACCACCTAAACGGTTGACCGTCCATGATTTGGGTCCGGCCGATAACTTAAGTTTACTGAATGTTGGGTCGACCGATTGAATATCGGTTCGACCGTCTATGACTAGATGTATATAGGTTGCCCATGTTATTTTCGGTCGAACATGGCCCCCGAGTCGTTCGACTGTTGCCTTGATTTTGACTTAGAGTTAGTCTGATTTTGACCGACTAACGGTCGACCGAATTATTCCTTTTGTTCGATCATTGGGGCGTAAGTTGTAAGCCCAGAGTTCGACCGTTGTAGGTGTCTGTTCGACCGATTCTTTGAAGAGAGGTCGACCAGTATACCTTCCGTTTGGACCCATAACTGAATCCCTGTCATTGTGGAGTGTCAGCTCGGTCCACGGAAACTCGTGTCTTCACCTAGCGCGTGACCTGGGAGGTGACGGTGGGTGCGTTGCTCGTGCATGTTCAGGGTCTGCCAGGTGGAAGAATGTGGATACTTGTAACCCACCTCTGTTTTATTGACGGTGGCATAATATATGTTCTATTTGACTCATTTAGAGTAGTAGTCCTGAGAGATCGTGGATCCCAATGCACGATATTGTACAACTCACGGAGTACGATGACCCTCGCGGACTTCGGTCCGGATATGTCGATTATCTAGCCCTCTTGGTGGCAGATATCTTCAATTGGCCTTGATGGCGATGTTTGAGCCCGCACGTCCGAGTGACGGTGGGAGAGCTCTACCCGTTTGAGTGGAGGAATCCGCTCCATTAAAGACATATCCACACTTTGTAGACGATCCACGAATCCGCTCCGTATAGACATTCGAGAACTTATCTTCAACATAGGGGGATGAATTTGACCAAGTATCCACGATGCATGCTAAAGGTGGAGGAATGAGCTAGATCAACCACCTAAAACGTAGAAACATGGTGGAGGAATGTAGTTGACCAACATTTCACTAACAAGAGGAAAGGCGTGGTTGGTTGTCCACTACAGTATCTAATTGCCTACCTAAAACATGGAGTGGTTTAGGAGAAACTTACCATGAACTTGAATTGCTATTTTTAATCTCTTCTTCCTCTTGTTTTAACTCACGACATTAACATTAGAAGAGAGTTGGAGTGATTTCTTCTTTTTATTTGATGATAATCCAATAAGGCTTTGTGTATTAGAGAGTAAGTGCACACGTAGTCCTACAGCAACTACATGGAACAGAGCATATAATTACTTAGAAAATTTTCTATGGCCTATAGTATCTCCTTTGGATACAAAATCAACATCAACCATGTCCGCCTTAATAACAGGAGGGAACCTACAATCAGCAATTTTTTGTTGATTTCAAGCCATAAACAGTTAGATTCAATGAGCTCCTTTGGTGTTATTTCCATTAGAGTGTTGGTCATCTTCACCAAGTTGAGTATATTCGATGACTCCTATTGGTTGGAGTCAGTTTGAGCTGAAACCAATAACCTCAGTTACCAAGATTATGGTAACGTATATCATGGTTGTGTAGTCATACCGCATGAATTCCCTATTATTTTTTCTAGTGGGTTGTCATAAGTGATTATGTTTTGAGTGATTATTTTGGTCATTTGCTAAGTGTTGGTCTTTGTTGAGGTAAGACGATACAAAGTCTGTCTTGGAGGTAACTTTTAGCTCATTTTCTGCTCTACATCGGAATAAATAATGTTTGCACAGTATGACCTTATCACTGTGTAACATGAAGCCATGAAGGTGAACACATAAAGTAAAAGAAATATCCACCTCTATAAATTTGGAATTTGTCACCAATAGGCACAAAGTGCCAATTTGATGACATATAACTATAAGCTAGGGTGGTCTACAAGATCGATTTGAGGGTCGGAATCGTAAAGACTGTTCAGAGGGGTCCCCAATCACTCAATCTACTTGCCACCGCCCTTAACTATAAGAGCAACATAACTTGCACACAAAATTAGGTAATACGAGGATAACGAGATCAACTAAGCTTGGTTCCCATGGCACATAATTTCCTCAAGGTGGGTTGTAAAGCCAAGCCTTTTGATGCCAAGTTGGTGAATTGCAAATTGTTGATCGAGTTGAAAGTGTTGGTGAAATCAATATCCCCACCATGTTGGTTGACGCCTTTCAAGTAAAAAAACTCTTATATCAATTCAATAGTATGCAACAGGTTCTTTTGCATACTTTGTTTTGCATGGATATAATGGGATGTGGTTCAATGGTTCTTCCATGTAATATCTGATCCTACCAATCTCTTTATCTTGTCATACATTGATCATATAAAAACAAATCGTCATTTGGGTTTTTTATTGTTCATTATGGGGTTCCATTGTCAGTTTCAGAAAAAAAGTACTGGTACATGAGAGTGAAAGATAATGAAATGCAAGGTTCTCTACTCAATGTTTCAGATGATCAAAGATGTGCTTTAACATATTGGCATACTTCGTAAAATTAGTATGATATGAATAAGTTGGTATCTTTGTGTCTTAAGGTACCCGAAAAACTTGTGTTCCTTCACTTTCCCACATCAAATTTTTATTGTAATCGGACAGTCCAATACAAAAGGCCTAACTTTACTTCTTTATTTAAAATCTTCTTAATTTGGCCCAAGCGTTGATTCTTTATGAGTTCCACTTCTACTACAACAACTAGTTCATGATTAAAGGTTTTTTTGTTATTATTGTTGGTTTGGACTCTCCAATACAAGTACATGAAGCAGCACAAAGAAGGTTATTTTCAACGCACAAAAAATGCATATATTTTGTCTTACTAATAAAAGTTCACATGCTTTAATAATGGGTCCCAAATTGTCGGTTGAAACACCTTTACTTAAGACCAAAAATGTAGTTTGTGAAACCATTGGTTCATGATACCACATGATACTTGACCTTATATAGGTACATTTCCCAACTGCTATCTCGGGGCCTTTATGATTTGCGATATTCTTCCTCATAACATCGATATCAAAGACTAATGTATTACTCATTGAATCACAAAGACGATAATGTATTTTTATCGTTATGAAGAATTTTGTTTTGCTGACCAACGTACTCTCGTTTTTGTCCGATAAATGCTTAAGAGAATGTGCACATTTTATAGTGTCATGCCTTTAATTTCTGCATGTTCCATGTACAACAAAATTGATGTCAGTACAAATAAGTATGCTTGAATTTTTCAAAAAAAGAAGCAAACAATAATTATAGGAAAATTATTACGGGGGTACCCCCATCCTTCAATATTTTTGCAGTTTAGGTGTTTCATAGTAACCTTTGTCCTCTTCAAATTTGTTAGTGTTATAATGTGCCAATATTGTTGCTCTATTTAATTAATTACCAAGTATACGCAAGTTGTTGTGAAGAGGGATCATATATATCATGTTTACAGTGAATGGCTTTTAACTTTCCTTGGTCTTACTATCAAGTATCAACTGTAGGTAAGTTCTCACTCTACTAATTCTTTCCTGTTTATTGTTTTGAAAGATCACATCTTATTTACTTTTTGATCCCTGGTGAAAGAAATTTGTATGACTTGCTACTAGGTCATATTTACTTAGGAGTGTGTAAGTGCAGTAAAATGGAAAATGCTTCAGATTTCACAGTTTATCAACGTAGAGTGCTTAAGAGTTCTCCATTTCTGTCACTTCATTGCTGTGACAGTTTAATCTTGCACGCAGCGCGTTTATAAAGTTTGCTTTTAGAAGCTCCTTCCCCACCTTCACGTGGATCACTGCAACGCCCCGAGCCCGAACATGTGCTTACCCGTCCGAACTCGGTGCGTTAAGATACGATCCACGACCCTAGCGGTTGCGCACTCTGATTTTTAATCCATCTGATAGGCCCATAATAATCTGAAAAATATAATCAACAATTTGTGACCTCGACAGTCCACAAGTATCAACCATCAATCAATCAGAATCATAATCATGTGGAAAATAACATAGAATACAACATTCAGTCAATAAGCACAATCAAAAGACATGCATCACAAATAATATGCATGCATAACAATCTGGAACCCACATTCGGATTCGACCACATCATGTGCTTCTGAAATCTATCAATCAGTCAGACGCACACCTAGTAGCTCCACACTAACGACAAGTAACCGTTTCCTCTCTCGGGTGGCTCCACGCTGCCCGCTATGTAGCTCTTTTCTAAGTAGCTCAGCCAGAAACGTATATACAGTCACATGACATGTCGACCGAAACACCACAATGCAATCATATGCATATCAATGAATTCAACATCAATACTCAGCATGAATGCAACTACGAATATCAAGAGAGATAAACATGACATGAACCCAAAGAATAACGAATCAATACTTGCTTGTCTCGCAACCACAACCGTGATTCGCAACCCAAATCAAATGTTCAGATTTCTTATTTCCTCTTTTCTTCTATCTCATCTTGCACAACAGAAGCCTGGTAGCTAATAATCAACGTCATAATTATTAATAATACCAAAATTTAAATCCAACCAATTAACTAAAAATTCATCTACCTTACCTTTATTTCCACATCTTCTCTCTTCCAAACTCTTCTCCAACCATTCACTTCT
The DNA here is from genome assembly GCA_963682175.1 of Triglochin maritima. Lineage (NCBI taxonomy): Eukaryota > Viridiplantae > Streptophyta > Magnoliopsida > Alismatales > Juncaginaceae > Triglochin > Triglochin maritima. The sequence goes on from OY821775.1 coordinate 8,391,753, forward strand.
CTAACCTTCCTATGCAAAAACCGTCTCACGATTCTTCTCTCTTCAACAAAACACAAAACTCCTTTTATACCTCCAACAAACCACCGCCTCTCAACTCCTTCTCCTCAGCACCACACGCGGAAAGCTTGGGAAAATTGCATTCACCCCCTTCCTTCTCCAAAAACCACACAATCATCCAATTAGTCTTGAATTTCTTTTCAAGGTTTGGGTTCTCACAATCACCATCGTGTATCTTGACCTCAACTTCCTGAAGACTAAAGTTGATGTCATAAGTGTGAGTTCAATCACGATTCATGCATTTCAATCAGACTGTATTTTATATGCAGTAAAATTATGAAGATAAGAATGAACTAGCTAGAAACATTTTGCGATGAGTGGAAAAAAAGGACGAATTCAACTGTCGAATGTCTTGTCTAAATTTCCTTGAAAATGAGCTTGTCATATAGAGGAAGCAAAATCACACAATTTCAAAATTGCCACCTTAAATTCTTTCAGTTATTTATTTCCTTTGAATTGTAAATATTCTTTGCAGGAAACTAATCCTTGTAGAAATATTTTTGGTTGGGAGCCAATTGACTATTACAATTGATGCCTGCATCAGTTGAGGGGAAAGGAGTAGAAGTGAGCACTGCAACCAACAGTAAATGAGATTTCTATATTTGTACTGAAACCCAGATAGGTACACAGGACGACAGCCGTTTAATACTGAAATCAATAATGCCTTGTTGTCACAGCTGGATAATGTTTCAGTTTCAGACGTTCCTGTGAGATGCTGCAAAAACCAGCAAGGGTCAGCATACTTATTATGTTAAGAACAGAAGAAGTAAGGCACATTCTTTCCGTCTTCCCATTCATTTACATGTGGTATGTACCTTGTAGATTTAAGGTGCTATCTTCATATTATTTGCATAATCACCTTGGTAACAATAACCACTGAATATTGAGTTTCTTACGTGTTGACTTTTGCAATCAATTAAAATGAAATCTGCTCAACTACATGCCATATACGCTTTGGTATGGTACGTTGGAACTTTAAATGTGTAAACACTATAACTACAATGGGGGCCTGATGAATTTTACTTTCATCAATGTTCTGCCTAATCTTCAAGTGGTTTCAGCATCAACGTTTTAACGTGCGGCCGCGTACTCGGTATGTGGCCGTACTATGCGGTTGGATCGACAGAGGAAGTATATGCAACTCTCGCATAGTCGCACCCAAAAGGTTGTGACTTGTGCGGTCGCATGGGCCCAACGAGCCTATGCGGTGCACATGCTCCAACATGCTATATAGTCATTGGAGCAGATTTTTTTGAGATATTTGCAGTTTCCCTCTTATTTGGTCCTATAAATACCATCCAACCCCTTATCATTCCTCACACCTCTTATTCTCTCGTTCTATACTCTCATTCTCTCCTATTCCCTACTTTCTAAGTTCTCAAGTAGTTAAATTAATCGAAGGTCTTGTTGCGAAGAAAGACAAATTTGGTGATTGTGGGGTGGATTTTGGAAGTCAAATTTCGCCGATTTCGATTCCAAAACTACCTCAACCATCCAATTGCACCTTTTCCAACTCTCTATAAGTGTAATATTGCATTTTACTTTTCACTCACATAGACTAGACATAATGATATATAATGAACCTCAAGGTTATGAAGTTCTTATGAATCATGAAGTAGACTACTTTTGTCCCACAGAGTTGAACCCCGATTGGAAAACCGCACATTATATTTCACTTGAACAAAAAGGAAACTTGTGAATTGTGTGGATTTATAAGTAGTGGTGGTATAAATAGACATAAACAACATATTGCTCACTTCGAAAGTAGTAATGGAAAACCATGTGCACATGCATCGATCAATTACCGTGAAGAAATTGAACGTAATTTGCGAGCCGGATCAAGAGCTATTGTAGATGATTTTGTAGACTTAGAATGATGTTGAGGGGTTCAGGGGAACCCAATCCGTTTCGGGTTCTGGTCGCATCTCGTGGTGGTAGTTCATCTTCCGCCCCCACGTCTCGTGGTTCATTCTCGAAAGAGGCGAAGGAACCGATCGAAATTTGGACCAATGAACCATTTTTTCGTGGACGTCTCAAGAACGTCGTCATCGAACAAAATGAAGGAGGTCTACCCAAACAACCATTTACAATAATTTCAAAAAAGAGAAGAAGAAAAAAGTAACACAACTTTGGGTCAAATTGTTATGTAGAGCGTGTTTGTCTATCAATGCATGTTCATACAAAGAATTTAAGATTGTCATTTATCAAACTTCCAAATTTGGATCTGGTTTGAAACCAATTACTACACACGAGGTTGTCGAACCATTTGAGAGATTGCAGAAACAAGAACCCTTCTAGACTCATATATGGTAGATTTATGGATGTATTATCATAATTGACGGGTGGATTGATACTTGTGGTAGAAGCATAATAATTTTTTTAGCTAATTGCCATACATGCACCATGTTTTTGAAGTCTTTAGATTCATTTTCTTACTCTCACACCGCAGATTACTTGCTTACGTTGATCGATAAGGTTGCGGGAGAACTTGGAGAGTAATATGTGGTGTAGGTAGTCACTGGCAATGTCGTCGCACATATATCCGTTGGGAGAATGTTGATGTCAAAAATGTCGTTATTTTGGACATCGTGTGCAGCTCACTGCATCTATCACGTCTTGGAGGACATCGACAAGTTGTACATCAAAACCGTTACCACAGGTTGGAAGATCGCCAACTACTTCAAGGCGCACACTCAACTCAACAATAGGATGAAAAAAGGCATCCAAGGGAATCTGATTTTCAACATCTGTTTTGCTACTGTATTCGTGACACTCCAAATACTTTGGGTGAAACGACAAACTTTGAAGACCTTCATTGTGTCAACTAAGTTTGCCAATTTAGATGTGTTTGGTAAAAGAATGCAGAAGTGAAACAAAAGACAAATTAGATTTACAAAGCCATCATAACAACGACCTTTTAGAACGTCACCAATGCCCTAAAGGCAAGTCAACCGTTAGTGACTATTCTTAGGCTGGTGGATGGTGACGAGAAGCCAACAATGGGTTACTTGTACGATGCAATGGAGAAGTTGAAGTACCAGATGGATGTGAGAGAAGCTGAAGTTTATTTGAGCAAATACACACAAAAAGAAGGAACCATATTGATCTAAAGAAGTTTAACGATTTGATTTATGTCAACTACAACCAGAGGTTGATGAAGAGGAAGGACAAACGAGGTTACTACGACCCTATCAATATAGATTATGACTTGGTGGAAAATCATTCTTGGTTGATGGAAACAAAAGATCCAGTATTTGCAGGAGATGATTTGACATGGGCGGATGTCGAGAAGACTACTTTTGGTACATCATGAGCCGATCAAGCTGTGCAGCAACACCCACCTCCAAGATTTTACAAACTATTGTGGAGGAGTTCAACTTCAGAAATCACTTGAGGCATCCACTTCAGCAACGGTTCGAGACATATATGAGGAATTCAAGGGTACAGACGATGAGGAAATCGAGAAAAATGAGACCTATCATGAGATGATCCTAACTCTGACATACCTCGATGGATTAAGGATCAAACAGTTCCGCTATAGACGTCGGTCCCAACTATTGTCTACTACTGTCCTATATGGTCTATATACCTTAGCTACTAATTGTGTTCGATTGTTAGTCTTTTTATTTAGTGTGTTATGTATGAGACTAAGTTTATCTTATTTCCATGTACTAGTTGAAAATTATTCAGTGAAAATATACCTACTTGTTTGGTGGGTAGATGAGACTTACAGTAAGGCAATAACATCGAGGAATTGATTTTTTTTGAAGTCAAATCAACTTAGGCATTTTATATATATATTGTTCATTCTCTTCTCGAGGTTTCTCATATTTTTCCTGATTTTTCCCGTTTTGTTTTTTCAATTTTTTGATATTTTTCTCATTTAAAAAATAATTTTACATTTATGCAGCTGCATATGCGACCACACAGTCAAGTATGCAACCCTAGCACACTTGGTCGCATATTATAGACCCTAGCAGACTTGGTCGCATATTATACCTGAACATTGTTTAGCATCTGATTCAAACCATTGAGGTTCGTTTCCAGTTTAATTTACGAACAAAGTTAGCCGGCCATCTTTATTCTTCTGATATTTTTCATCATCTACATTTATTTAATTCAGCTAGTCACATGGCCATTCGATTATTATACTCCTACTGTATGTCTGTAAATAGTTCGACCTTTACCATCCATTTTACATTTTTCCATAGATCAGACTATGGAAAGTACATCAGGAGTTATGCTCTCATTTTGCTTGAGTACAGGTCTGGTCTTATTATTGCTTCTGGCCAAGATTGTCCGATCTATAAAAATGTGGCCAGTTTTTTAACAAATCCTGTACATGGTCTGTGGCAAGATGTGGGCCACAAAATGAGCAATAATTGTGATGCCTTGCTGTTTGTTCCTAATCCCCATCTCGGACGCCCTGGTGGCGGCGAGGTCGGACGAGAGCTTGGCCAAACCCAGCCTCTCCAGGGTGGTCGAGTACTCCACGTGGCTCACCGATGCATCCCTCCTGTACACCACCGCCCCCTCCCACGGCGATAATTCAGATTCCGCTACGCTGAAAGAGACGGGCTTCAGCAGGAGGACGGTTGGACGGAGGCGGAGGCCGGAGTTGGTCAGAGGATAAGTGGACTTATAATCATGATGATGATGATGATGATGATGATGATGATGATGATTGTATTGGTGGTGAATTGAACCAAAAAAAGAAGAAGAAGAAGAAGATAAGAGGAGGAACGCCATTTTGTTTGTTTGTTTGTTTGTTTGGTTGGATGGATTTGGACACAAACACACAACACTACCCACCTTAGTTTTTTACATTACATAAAAGGACAGACAGCACAGCACCCATCCTTCTCCTTTTTAACCATCAAATATTACTTAATCCACACTTATTTAAGCAACATTTAATTGAAACTACGGTCATAACATGGAATAATTGGACTTAATGCATTGAATACAAGGATTTATATTTTCAACACTACTTTTAATCCCTCTATTATTTAAATAAATATTCTCAAAGAATATGTAAAACCAGAAAATTTCAGGAACAAGAACACATCAGGCAAACATACATTTGGTTGAATAACTCGATTGGAAAAACATACCCATCAGGCAAACATACATTATCGAGTGCTCCGCCTAGACGAGGTAAGTGAGGTCGAATGTATGCAACTCTACCATTGTCAAACAATAAGATTGTTTTAATTGACTCAACGATACGAAGTACAACTGACTATTTGTGATTTCACAATAAATAAGAAATACAAATCATTTAGATAGTCATTTGATATTGTCCATGATGCTCCAAATACCAAAAAACAACTTAATCTTTGACACAATGAAAATTGATTATCTCTGTCACAGTTTAATCTTGGTATTCAAAGAATTCTTCTTTGGATAAAATTTGTTTGAAATATTTTTTATGCTAAATTTTTTTTCTAACTAAACGAAGGACGTGACTTGCTTTCTTAAACCACCGTTAACAGCGTCTGGGCAGTTCCCGGGTGTCCGGTTTTCTCTCCCAATCACGTCAGTTTCTCTCTCCGTCACGTCAGCTTCTCTTTCCACCACGTCAGCTCAAATCAACCCCCTAAATTTTTCTTAATCACACCCAGAAACAACTCAAGCGCCCTACATTCTCTCATCTCCACATCATTTGGGATCAATTCTAGGTAAAATACAAAAAATATCAATTTTTAAAAAAAAATATAAACAAATGAAAAACATATTTTCATACAAAATATATTTGAAAAAAAACGATTTTAAATAATTTTTAAAACATTTTTGAAAACAAAAAATCAAAAACAAAACAAAAAAAAAACCACCCAATCTGGGGGCACATGACCCCGGATTGGGCGCCCAGGTGGATTTTCGGGCGGATCCGCCCTCCCATTAAGGTATGGTAAATCGGGTGTCCGGTTTGGACGCCCAATTTAGAGCGCACCCGTTAAGAGTGCTCTTAGGGTGTGATCCTTAGTTTTGGAGTCAAAGTTAGGAATCCACCAACCAAAGCTAACCTAGTTGGGTAATTCATTTGTGGAATAATATGTCACTTGGTTCTTTTTAAAGCTATCAATGTTGACAACATGCTTTTAGGTCTTGTCGTGTAACTAGATTATAGAAATATGGGTAGGGTTATTTTGAGGAGTCACATGAATGACGGTTAAATTTGATGGCCATTCTATGCATGGCATTTGTCACTTACTATGTTGAAAGGAACGAGGGGACGCACCTCTTCACCAACCGACGCTTCTCTCCTCGAACAGACGCACCCCTTCACCAACAGGCGCATCCCAGCTCTCCAACGAATATCCCACTCGATAGCTTATATAAACCCTTGTATTCAAAATTCAAACAAATACATAATATAATTTCTTTCCGCAAACACTTTCATTTCTCAATATGGTATCAGAGCAAACGCTCCATCATTGGTGATCCTCAGAGTGCCCACCACTCATCATCGATCGCCTCAGAGAAAACCAAAACCAAACCAGAAAAAGCACCACCCATCATCTTTGCCTCTCAAGGGGGTTGAAGGTGATAAACAAAACCCCGACACCCAAAACCCTTGAAAGAAAATCAAGGAAAACATGTCGGATCTTGAAAACAATGCCCCAAAACTGGTGTCTCAGCTGCTCAACGGACAGAACTATCTGTCATGGGCACGCGCTGTCACACTGGCTCTCAGCGGAAAAGGGAAGCTGGGACACATCTCCGGAACAACAAAGAAACCAGACAAGGATGACACCGAAACAAAACAAGAAGAGTGGCAGGCGATGGACCACCTTGTTATGTCATGGTTGATCAACTCCATGCAACCAAAAATCGGGGCCATCTTCCTTTACAAAAACTCAGCAAAGGAGCTATGGGATGCGGCTCAAAACATATATGGTAAAGCCCACAACTTCGCTCATATTTTTAAACTAAAACACGATCTGTCGCAGACAAAGCAGCAAGGACAAACCATCACGGAGTATCTCGGAACACTACAACGTGGATGGGATGAACTCGCTATCTACGAACCGGCGACTATTGACCCACAAACCCTTCTCGAGCGAAAAGAAAGGGACCAAATCTATCAGTTTCTCATCGGACTCGACGGCAGCTACGAAGCTATCCGAAGCCAAGTCCTGATGACTTCCAACCTTCCTGATCTCGCGTCCATCATCGCGATGATCCAACGGGAGGAGACCCGCCGAACCACCGCTCAGATCGCTGATCGATCAGAAACTCAAGCGTTCTTCGCCGGAAAACCACAAAATAAAACCAAAAAATATGGAAACAAACCACAGGAAACATGCGACAACTGTAAAAAAATCGGGCATAACAAGAACTCATGTTGGTTCCTACATCCGCATCTCCGACCACCAAGGGACGGAGGAGGAAGTCATCAGAACAAAAATAGGAGTGAGGGACCAACAGGAAACAACGCGGCGGCAAACCCTAACATGGAAGAGGAACGAAGAAGATGGGAAGGCGAATCGGTCGTTCGCTCGGATCCGCGGGGTTTTATAACCTCACGTGATTCTGGCGGATCCGGATTTGCTTTGACCCGACCCGATTCCGCGAACCGATCGGATGTTCCACCCGCCGGACCCGGATCCAGCTCCAGATCCGACCCGATTCCGCTGGATCAATTACTAGGCCACCTCAGCGTATATTTGCAATCCACTCCTCAAGGTTCAGGTAATTGTGCAGGTATAACACTTTCTCCCAGAAATTTATCTGCATACCAATCAGATAGAAACTCAGCAAAAATAGGGCATGAAAATAATGATCAATGGATAATTGATTCTGGTGCTACTGACCACATGACCGGAAACCCGAGTTTACTAAGAAAAATCAAAAATCATGTGAAATCATCTAACAATTTTGTGACTGTAGCAAACAATAATCAAGTAGAAATAAAAGGAATAGGTGAAACCACCATCTTAAATCAAACGAACAAAAATATTTTATATGTCCCAACATTTACTTCTAATCTTCTGTCGGTAGCAAGAATTACACAAAATTTAAATTGCAATGTTATATTCACCCCGAATGATGTATTTTTTCAGGATCGAACTACAGGGAAGACGATTGGTAAAGGAGTCTATACCAGGGGACTCTACATTTTAGAAACTCCAAACAAAATTTTTCACACCTCTAGTGGGCCGAGTCATGATCTTTGGCATAAACGAATGGGACACCCGTCTCATCTAGTTTTAAAATCGTTATTTCCTTTTATTTCATCTGATTATGCATGTGATGTCTGTCAGTATTCCAAACAAACTAGACTTCCTTTTTCCAACTCTAACACCAAATCAAAATTACCTTTTGAATTAGTCCACTCCGACATTTGGGGACCCGCTCCGGTCGAGTCTTACAACGGTTTTAAGTATTTTGTGCTATTTATTGATGATTTCTCACGTAACACTTGGACTTATCTCCTCAAAAACAAATCTGATGTCTTTCAGATTTTTTGTGAATTTACAACATTTATTGAAAATATGTATGATTTTAAAATCAAAACCTTAAGGACAGATAACGGGACAGAATACACCAGTCACAACTTTCAAAATTTTTTGAAAAATCGGGGAATATTACACCAAATGACGTGCATTCACACCCCTCAACAAAATGGAGTTTCTGAAAGAAAAAATCGTCATCTTTTAAATGTAACTCGATCCCTACTTTTTCAAAATCATGTTCCCAAACGTTTTTGGTCCGATGCTGTCTTAACTGCTACTTATCTAATAAACCGCCTCCCTAGCCCTTCTCTTCAACATAAACAACCACTAGAGATACTCTTAGGACGGAAACTAACCTTAGATCATCTTAAAGTCTTTGGATGTGTATGTTTTGTTCATAAGAAGCGCATAGATAAATTTGATAGCAATTCTGTAAAATGCCTATTTCTTGGCTATTCTTTCAACAAAAAGGGGTACAAATGTTTTAACCCCGAAACTTGTAAAATGTATATCTCTCGGGATGTAATATTTAGAGAAAATGAGTCTTACTTCAACATTGTCGGGACAACCAAGTCTCCCCCGGACAGCACACTCGTTCTACCTGAATTCAACATCCACCAACCTGAAGAAGAAGAAGAAGAGAAAGACGAAGAAGAACGAGAAGAAGAACAAGAGGGAAGAAACGAAGGACAAGAAGGACATAACGAAAGAAACGAAGAAACCAGAAATCCACCTCCAACACCCCCAAGAAGATCTACTCGACCAACTCGTCCACCCACTAGGTTTAACGTGTCGGCAGCGTTGTCACTTTCATTTCTCAATATACTACTTAAACCACCACTCAGTTAAGTGTTGGTAGGTGAAAGCATAAAACATTGGGGTTCTGTTGTTAGTACGTGTATGAGAGTTGCACGGCACAAACCACGTGCTTGGCAAACTAGCAACAAAATTTTTCTCCCTCCTTCAGGCTGTCTCTGATTTATATTTTTATATACAGTGGGGAACAGATGTCAGTTGCAACAGCTGAGTAGTCCTCGCATCTTCCACCAACATTCATTTATGGAGCCAAAAGTTTTATTCGAGGTGTTTTGTGGTGGGCTCCTTGCAGCAAACAATTTGAATTTGAGGTATGAGTTGAATTTCTTTATTTTGTGGATGCAACAATCCCGATTATTTTCGTAAAGTATTCCTTGATTACATCTTTGAAAATTTAAGATAGTCATTATCATCTCGATGCTTAAAAAATATACATGCATGTGAATTCTCATACATTGCCTTTGCTTTGTCACACCTATGGTATCCGAATAAACCGTACTCTTACCTTACTTGAATATGGGTATGGTTTGGGGTGAGAATTGACGGTATGAATCTAATATCTAAAAACTTGATTCTTTGTTTGTGTCATCCGTTTCATGCTTAATTGGATCCTTTTAAGACTTCTAGTGGAGTTCAATTTGTTCAGTAAAATGGTTTGTCACACGTAGTTGGTGGACCACAGAACCTCTATTTTTATTAATGCAATCACCAATTACTCCAAAAAAATTGGTTTGTCACAACAAATAGTTAGCCATGCAGAGGGCTTCTGAACTTTGCCATTTAGAGGTCGCAATATGGAAACTTGATTTCATTGGTTCGGCCGTGTAGGAGACACACGCCGGCCATTAAATTCAACTGTCCATCTAGCTTAGAAAAAAAATAAAATTAAAAACTACTTAAAAAATAAAGAGTTGGTGATGAGAAATAAAAGTGACAAAAAAATAATGCACTCTCACTAAAAAATGCTGGCCAACCAAAGAGTATCCAGGTCTGTGTTGGGAGGGGATCTAATATGCACTAACAAGACACGGATTACACGCACCACGAAAATCGAATATTGAATGCGGAAAAATAACTTCTGATTCTCTCCCAAACTCAATGCAACAAGCAAACACAAATAAGATGAAAATAGCAAGCAATCACACAACACACCTGAAGCAAACCACGACACACGCGATTTTACAAGGTTCGGCAAGATGCCTACGTCATTGGGAGGGTCTCCTGCGGATTTCCTTTCCTTGAAGCTCTTCTCCAACAAGAGAAGTCTCCGAGATTACAAAAGTTTGGAAGCAATATGTTTCCCAAATCACTCTAGATCTCTCTCTAGCCTTATCTCACTCAAGGAAATAAGTAATGTATGTTATGTTATAAGATTAGGGCAAAAAACCTATTTATAATGACCTAAATTCGTACAGAGAATAATTCAGATCGTGCATAACTGCCTCCAAACGGTCGACCGGAATTGCCCATCGGTCGACCGAACTTCGGTTAGTTCGCGTAACTGCCAGCATTCGGTCGACCGCTCGCCCCGAGCCGGTCGACCGTTCCGCGCTTCTGAATAGCGCCCGAAGCTCCTGGACGTTTTCGGTCAACCGCGAGTCCAACACCGGTCGACTGATCTGCATGACGATTTTCATCTCGCATCTACTGTCGCTTTTCGGTCGACCGCGTGCCCAGCACCGGTCAACCGGATCTCGATCGATCCTGAGTTCCAAATCTACTGCCGGTTTTCGATCGACCGTTCCTCGATATGTTCCGAACCCCATGGCTCCTGGAGTAATTCGGTCGACTAGACACTTAAGTTCCGGTCGACTGATTCTCCCCGAATTACTGTATTAACAATTATAAACCAAATCCAACAGTCCGATCATGAAGAGTTGGATCGAGCATCCTCCACACAACCATTATTATTAGGATATATATGCTCGTTCAATTATCTTCCAAGTTGCACTTCCTGTGCTTTGTTGGGGATTTCATATCCTAGTGTATACATCAAATGGTGAGTTGTTCAGTGAAGTTCATTCTTGCTTCCAATGCATCTCTGTTAATCCGAAGTTCATCGATGCACATTTTACTGTTAGATAATAAAACTATAAGTACCTAATGTTGGAGAGTTAGAATTTTTCTCATACAGTGGTCGAGATTAGTTATGCGTATTGAAACGCAGAATCAATTAGTTTGTGTGATTTCGCATAAACTAGCATGCAGGCATTCTTACAGTTTTCCATCATTAGGACGTTACATTTAGTAATAAAAAATAGATTCTATTGAGTAGTTCTCCGAAAGACTATTTCCATATTAACCAATAGTAATGTCGTCGGAAGATTTTCAATACGTACATGCATGATGCATGCACAGCCAATTGGCCAACAACCAAAAAATTTATGTGAGATGAGGTGTAATTCCTCATATTTGTTGTGTAGTGGAGGATGACACGGCTTGGTCGAATCTCTCACTAGTGCCGACACCAGCTTGGTTGAATCTAGTGTTTATAGATTCACCTTGTAGGTAATGGTTATAACTGTAAACATAGTTTGGGCAGACTTCAATTTTCTTTCTGGTGTGAGTTGGATAGTGAGCTTGACGGCATTAAATTTATGTTCCTTGTGAAGATCTAGTGACTGAACCACATCTTGTCATACTTAAGCCTGGACCTTCCAATGGGCCAGGAGTTAGAAGATGCTGATGGATTATAATATTTTGTTAGCAAGTAATCGTTTAATCCCTATGTAATTCATGTAAAATATCTGATGGAATGGTTTCTTTTCGGTTAAGTGTATGCTGAGCACTTTCTAGATACTGCTGTCTGGATAAAAAAACATGTTAGCTGTCGTTGCACTGGGGGTAGTAACTGTAGTGGTTTGTAGTATTTGGAGTTTTGGTCGACTCTGCTTTGACATGTGATTGAGATTTTCCAAGGCTGTTTTAGGAAGAATTGAAGAAAAATCTTTTTGAGTAAGTTTTAAGCATTATGTACAAGGGATCAGGTGAAGATGGTGTGAGATTGCTTCAACCTTGAAAGAAGTCTTTGAGTTATAGGCTCTCTAGTTCAAGAAAGTGGGTTGACACTTGACAATCTGGTGGTTGCTCTTACAGTTGGTCATAACTCAACATACTCGTCTAGTTTTCTATTGTCTTAAGAGTTTTCGTGACTTCCCATGGTGTTACTGGAAAATGGGAAATGCCATCTCATCTATAACTTTCAAGTTTAGAACTGAAATTCCACGTCTAGCAAAGCAAGTGTACAAATGTACGTTAATTTTAGGATTTTACGCAACCCTGTATCTGAAGTGAAATTCCTTCTTGGGTTCCCTCGAATTACCAATAAAAGTGAAATGCCACAAGATTCCAATGCAAGCATCAATTGGAAGTGATATGAGACGTTACAAAATTTCAGAAAGGAACGGATTAGAAATACGGTTCCCTTACAGGATGATTATTATTATTTTATTGTATGTAGTTAATGAATTGTTTAGTGTAATCTGATTTGGTAAAATCTACTCTATGCCATGGAAGAACGTTTTCACTTTTCGAAACAGGCCGCGGGGTTAGGAGCCATGGTCTACTTAAGTTGTGAACTTTGCTACTGAATGCCTATAAATTGTGTTACAATGAAACTCTAACATGAGGTCTTAGTGAAGATTTAGTTTAATCTCAAAAGGTGTATTAAATATCCTAATTATATTTCACTTCACTTATATTATCTACATGGCCACATGGGCATGAAATACTGCCACTTTTAGTTTACTGTTGCGCTTCATTTCTCAGACTCGTAAAAACATCTTTGTTTTTCTTCTAAAATCAAATTTGTAAAATATGCGTTTTTGCTGAAATATTGTTTCCCTGAATAAGTTAATGCGATTAAATCATCAACCATTGGTCACCTTCCCTAGGGTATTGCTTCAAATGAGGGTAATGAGAAAAGGGTAAAAACTTTGAATAGGAAAACATACTCTTCAATACGCAATTTTTTTACTCCTTTAATATTTTCCTTCCTATTAATCTCATATCAAAATATAAAAGACAACTACTTTAATTGCTAAAGAATATTTAATAGACTCATTATACAAGGCAACTACTTTTAAATGCTAAAGAATCTCCAATAGACGAATAACACATCTCCAGAGAGCTCCATGATTGGCACAATATAATTAACTTGGAATTGTGTCACTATGATATGACTCAACTCAAGGTTACATCATCGTTTTCGAGATTATCTTGCTTAGCTGAAGAGGAAGATTGATAAGCTTATTTTAGAGTTTGAAAAGATGTTTGGTTGCCTCCTCATTTTAGAATTAATCCTAGCTTGGTCAAAAAGATAGGATTGGACTGATGGAGGCTCTAACCACTGTTGTCACTCTCATGACAATAAGAAAGAGCAAGGACGGACAGGTGAAGAACTTCTCTGATTAGAAATCTCGAAGGAAATAAGTAAACAATCGTTAATTAGACGTAATCCTTGTTTTGAATCATGAGGGACTTCAGACTGTGCTCTCCACACCACAAATTCATGTTAGCGTTAGTTAGGGTATTCACCACTCATAAATAATATGTGTTCCATATGACGTTTCACCCACGAAAGTAAGTTTGTAAAGTCAAAATGTGTTATATGACGGTACCCCCTACTACATATTTCATGGTCGGTCTACGTCATTGCAAGTAAAATTATTATACCACTGGAGTCTATAAATACCAACGTCCATTCTCACCAGTCCTATGCACCGCACCTTTTCCACACCAAGTCTAAGTTGGTTTCTTAGTTTTCTCTCCATTATGGACCAACACGCAGCGGAGATATTGATCAATATCAATGGATTAGATGGACACCGAAATGAAGCATCAGAACTAACCAGCACCCTCTTTGCTGGCGAAATGGATGCTCTCACAGCCATCGCAGATACGCTCCTCCCTTCTGTAGACGTGCCTCCATGCAAGCTGCAGGATGATGTTCTCAAATTCTACACAACGTCGGCCTCCATGACCGGAACTCCAAACACTGTATGTTGACTAATTAATCTTAATAAACAATTAACATACGTAATCTTCCCACCTACTACTGTTTAAATAACAACGTTGATGTTCCACGAGCATTTTTGTTATTCTGGACTAAAGTTATAGGAGTGTAGGACAATTAAGCGCTTGATATCTCCATCATATATCTCTTGCGTAACTATGTTTTTTGAAGATGTGGTGAACGTACCGACCAAATTTCTTCTACTTGTGGCTAGGTTGGTGGGTATATCTCAGAGAAGCTGCATCACCCAATGCTACTACCTCTCCGGCTAACGTTGTGGCTCCTCTCTACATGGTATGGCACGCTTGCCATTTGTGGTCTGAAGAGCATGTCATGGAAATTCCCTTACTTCCGGCGGTTTGCTGACGTCGAGCCTCACCGTAGGGAGGAGATATTGTTGGCTTTGTCGCAAAGCTCCTTCTTCCTGTACCGTATGTTTTTCAAGGCAATCAAGTTCCTTGTCGTCTTCTTCCACTTCACACAGGTAACATATCTTAGGTATAATTATCTATTACATGCATCACATCATTGCTGGTTGTCAAGTTATATTGTTAAGCTATTTGATTGATAGAACCCTCTGTAGAACAAATACTTAAAATAAAATAAAATATCATAGGTACATTTCAACATGTTTTATATTAGTTACGCTACAACTTTATTTATCAAAAATATAACTTTGCCGATCATAAAATTATCCTCTAATTGTGATATAATGCGGACTCGCCTTCTTATGAAATCGACTTTTGAAGCTTTAGACGTATCTAAACTTAAATACAGATTAAGAAGATATTTAAGACATTTGGGGTTATTTATGAACTTTACCTTGTATATAATACATTAAAAAAGGCTCTACAATGACAACTAGTTATCCCTTGAATCCTTGATGTTACTTGAGACGTCTTTATATCCCTGAAATAGATTAGTTGGCACTTCTACGAATCTTGTTATACCTAGTTGGAGGTTGGGAACATTTAGCGACGTGAACATATCTTATTACCACCTTGATTAGATTACATTAGGAATTTGACTTTCGGTTTATTGTTTGGTATTTTTGGAGTATCATGGGCTTTGTTATGAAATACTGACCAATGCGGGGGAGAGGCGCATCAAATCTCCCCATGCGGTCACAGTTCAGAACACCAATTTTTTTTTGAGTTTTTTTGTTTTTTTACTTCGATTTGTTTAATAACTTATTGATTATAAAAATTATCCAAAAAATTACCTAAATTTTTAGTTACATGTATATAATTTATAATTAATATACATATATTATTATTTAATTATTAAATCACAAACTGTATATGTCGGATACGGTACCTTACCACATCACATCTGCATCCCACATTTCTGAATCTTAACGGTGAGTATGAATATTCAAGTAGGGTAGTGCATATAAAAAAATTACCACCTTAGGCATTGAAACATAAGATCTCACGCAAGAAAGTCCGTGATGGATGGAAAACCCAAATATGGTCGGAATTAAACTTCAATGCCACTATGGAGAAACGTTTATACCATATGGGTGACTGGTGGTTGTTACTTGACTACGGTAGTTGCGGTGATGTTTGTCCCATCCCTTCCTAATATTCTTCTCGATTCTATCGGCAACAAGTGGAGCATAACACATTCATCACCCATTCCTCATCTTGCTTCATCCAATTTTAGTAACTTTGAGTTCTTTCATGCATTCACTGTTCCTTCAAAATCATAGAGACCACCATGATTCATAATAATACCAAGGGAATAAATTATATTCCTGTGCCACCCATTTGGTAGGTGGAACACATTAAAGACTTGACAATTGAGGTGTGCGGGATTCTGCACGTTTATTCCTAAAAGCAAGCTTACTCAAATCCAATCCTCAGTTGTTTTTAAACCCTTAAAATAAAACCAGACGATTAAATCACTAGAAGTAGGGGGAAAGTTCATTTTTTATGTAGATGGTTTGGGGTTTTCCTCCTTGAAAACAGTTGTTGGCCAACATATAATTTCTATTTGCTGGAGATTTTTATGAAAATACAAAACTAGTATAATAGTCAATGATGGGATGACCTTATTTACGATAGTGAGTTCCATACCTTGTTTTGACAGATGGAAAGATATCAATTGGGGAATACTGGTTAGAACGAGAATAATATTTGACGACAGAAATATTAAGGAAGTGTTTGGTTGAGGGTGTCTGGAATAGATTTCTTTACATTCTGGTGTTTGGTTTATTTATTTCAGGTTCATGAATGTGAATGAATTAGAATTCATTCCAGCTTATATATAGGAATCAAAAACTTACCTACCTATTCTAGAATGTGAATTCATTTCAACCTGGTATGAGATTCTCATTCCATTTCATTTCAAGGTAACCAACCAAACACCCTCTAAGGTCGTTGGAATGATTTCATTACAGATTCTAGACGATGCAATGTAGGAAAATAGTACATAAATGAAGAATATAGTGCATGATACATGATTATATTTTACGTGAAAAGTCTTATTTGTAGGAGTATATATGCAAAATTGCGGTATTAACTTAGAATGATTCCTACCCTAGGTCAAGAATTGAATTCAAACATTATGAGTTAATTTTAAAATATAAAATACTTTGAAGAATAATCATGTTGATACTTAATTGCAGCTTCTATAAGAACGACAATGGCAATACCAACAAGATACTTGTAGTTAAATGAACGGATATAACAATGTTAAAATTTGGGACGTAATAAGGTGATTGTTAATGTATTATTAATTTTCAGTGCTTGCATGTGGCCCATCAGTTTGCCACAAAATCACCATGTCGCAGTGGGATTGATACATCAACTTTTTTTATTTTTAAATTGGTATAATACATTGACATTAAACATACATTGGTGTCGTCATATGAACGCGGTGATGTTAAAACATATTTTACTGTTAGACACGACTTGTGTATTCATAAACTCATATTGTTTTCCATTCATAATTTTTGTAATAACATTCAGCAGAAGAAATGACTACCATTGCTACTTCTTAGACTGCTGTTCTTTACGAGTAATGTTTCATTTAGCATCGAGCTGTCACTTGGTCCCATACTCCCATCTTATTCTTGTGCATTTCTACTTCTGAACTTGATTTTTACTTCTTTTTATTAAAAGAAAAGGAAATCTATATTTGGTTAGGCCTCTGACATATGTTTCATGAATGGTAGGTATTTTATTGCATTCTTACCTTTACTTGGCATTTGAAGATAAGAACTGAACGACATTGATGTCATGCTATTGCATTTTTTCCTATTGACCAAACACGAAGCAAATGTTTGGAATAAAGAACCACCAATTAAATATAGTATACTGGAAAAAAAATCTAAACAAAGGTGATGATAGCAGTGTCTTTATTGACTCATTTGTGGTTCAGAGTCCAGAACAGATAAGAAAGTGGTTGGGCGTTTGCTACTTCACTATTTGGGTTAGCAATTAATAAAGTCATACCAGATAGAGTAGTTTATACTTTATAGTGGTTAACGAATAAAATATTCTTACACAGTCCAACATTTTTCAAAATTCTTTTTTAATTATAAAAACATAACCTTTTGGGTGGATAGGCAAAATAGCACAATACATAATATGAATTTTCTAAAACGTTACCGGATTGATTTGCTCATGTACTCTGGATTTAAACAAAACGTGTACTGAGCTTTCTGTACAACTTACAAATTAGATGGTCACTTTGTATGTGAAGGAGACTTCTGACCATGAATATCAACGTTAGTGTCAAGATGCAACTTGAGCGAAATTAATGGTTCGATACTAAAATTATTGACCCGATTAACTCATTGATGGGAATCGTTTCCTAACACCAAGGACTTCCACTGACCAAACTAATCATTCCTTAGTCATTAACCTTGTTTCTTGAATTAATTGCTTTCCAAAGAGAAAATTCAAACCAGACACGAAAACAACAAAACTTCTACAATCCCAACCGCAAGATTTTGTTGTTGGTTGGCTTCGTTTTCGCCGAGACCTGAAGATGACATGTGTAAACTTATACACGCCATTGGGAGATCTTAACTTAAGCGCCGTTTTCTTCCAATTTTGTGCACACCTGTTGTCTATTTACAAAATATTAATTTGTAAGATTAATTTTAATTATTAAGATGTGTTGCATAATTGCATCTCACTAATCACAAAATGTTACGTGATGGGCCCCAATGTGCGATCTAACATAATCTTAGAATAACTAAATTTGTTTTGCAACATGCTTGCATTTAATCATCTCTTTACTAATGTAAGCGACAATTAAATACCACCTATTCTCAATTAGGCTCCAACTTTTACATGCCATATTTCTATTAAGATCTGAATTATTTTTCGTTCGTTCCCCCCTAAAGTATCTGTACCATTAGACCCGAAACACAAAATATATGCTATTAATTTTATAAAAAAAACATTTTGTCTGACAGGTGGACGAGAATTACAGGTGAACTAATAATTAATCCCCCCTATTTTGGCTACTAATTATTGTTGACTAATAATTAATTGATTACAGGTGGACGAGAAGAAGCAGAATGCAACATGGAAAGGCATAGGCTACTGCGGCCCAGACCCAAGTTTCACCCAAAGTCCAACTCCAAAGCCCAACGCAGCCGAGATCATGACCAAAAGCCCAACTCTAAAGCCCATCTTGGCCCACAATCCCGGCCCACTCCACCCCTCCACACTCTCCACCTTCCTCCGCCGGCACGGCCTCTCCCACACCTCCACGTTCCCCCACACCATCCGCTGCGACGCCGTCGTGGTCGGATCCGGCAGCGGAGGCGGCGTAGTAGCCGGCGTCCTCGCCAAAGCCGGCTATAAGGTCCTCGTCCTCGAGAAAGGCCCCTACCTCGCCCGCTCCGACCTCTCCCTCCTCGAGGGCGACGCCCTCGCCAACCTCTACGAGGGCTCTGGCCTACTGACAACCTCCGACGTCGGTGTCGTGATCCTCGCCGGTTCCGGCGTCGGCGGCGGATCCAGCATCAACTGGTCGGCCTCCATCAAAACCCCCCCGCACGTGGTCTCGGAGTGGGTTACCGAGCAGGAGCTGGAGCTGTTCGGGAGCGATGCGTACGAGAAGGCGATGGAGGTGGTCTGCGAGAGGATGGGGGTGAGGTGTGGGGTGAGGAAGGAGAATATGAACAACGCGGTGTTACGGAAGGGGTGCACGGAGTTGGGGTATCCGGTGAAGGACATTCCAAGGAATGTGGGGGAGGAGGAGCATTACTGTGGGTGGTGTTGCTTTGGATGTAAGGATGGGGCGAAGAAGGGGACGGCCGAGACGTGGTTGGTCGACTTGGTGGATAGTGGGAATGGAGTGGTGTTGAGTGGCTGTGAGGTCGACCGGGTTGTCACCAGACGCAGGGGGCGGAAGAAGGTTGCCAAAGGGGTGGAGTTTGTTAATTCTGCTGGGGAGAGATTTGTTGTTGATGCGAAGGTTACGGTGGTTGCCGGCGGGGCGCTTAATACGCCCGTCTTGCTCAAGAAGAGTGGCCTTAAGAATCGGTATGTGTTCCCAACTTTGGTTTTTCGAATTCTAAAGTTGTTTGTAGGGAGATTGTGGAACGACATTCTGTCTAAGTAGTTTGGAATTTTTTAGATGAGAGTGGTATTGCTGAAATTAAGGAACCTGAAATCCCTAAGGTCCACATTACCAAATGAAGGTAAACACGTTAGTTTAGTTTAGCTGCCTATAACATACAAACATAATTAAGATTTACATGAAGCTGAAAACACCAAAATGAGACGGTCTAATTGAAAGCTTGCTTCCAGAAAGCCACTTTAGCCTTTGTATGTGGGATAAGTTAGTTCCTGAATGGTATGTTAATAATGGTTGAACACTAGGATAATAGGATTCAACAAACCCTGCCCTTTCAATTCAGTAGGTGGCACCTATAGAAACAATCAACCACGATGAACATCGACAGCTTCATCATATGTACATCTAAAACCGTCCTATCTGAATCATATTGATGATCACAAATCTCTATGGTTTCTATATCTTCAAATCAATCACAAGTATTCTGCAATAAAACAGACCCAGGAAGCATTATTTAATGTAAAATTCATCAATTTTTAAGATTAAAGATGTCAATTTCAACTCTTCTATATGTTACTTTATATTCTTTTAAAAATGTAATCTCATGTTACGCATAATATGAAGTCCACAGTAGTAACATAAGTGCCTAGATTTTAAAGAGATGGTGTTCCTGCCTATTTTAACATGATTGTCTTACTATGCAACAGAAACATAGGGAGAAACCTCCACCTCCACCCAGTGGTAATGGTGTGGGGCACTTTTCCGGACTCGCCATCATCCCCAGACACCACCCAAACAAGCTACGAGGGTGGCATCACGTCTGCCATGTCCACCGTCGTGGCCAACACCAAAACCACTGGCTATGGTGCCATAATCCAGACCCCGTCACTACACCCAGGCATGTTCTCAGTCCTCACGCCCTGGATGTCCTCCTCTGATTTCCGCCATCGCATGTCCCGCTTCTCCCGGACGGCCCACATCTTTGCCTTGGCACGTGACCAGGGCTCTGGCACAGTCAATGGTCACAGCTCCTATACATACAACATCGCCCCAGAAGACGAGAAGAGCCTCCAAAGCGGGGTGGAGAAGATGCTGAGGATAATGGCAGCTGCTGGGGCGGAGGAAATAGGGACACAAAGCTGCATGGGGGATAGGTTGGACGTGAAGAAGGCGAGTTCGCACGAGTTCGAGAGGTTTGTGAAGGAAACAGGGAGGAAGCCGCTGAGGGACCTGGGCACGCCGGTGTGCTCAGCGCACCAGATGGGGAGCTGTAGGATGGGGGTGGATGAGGCAACATCGGTGGTGAACCAGAGAGGGGAGACATGGGAGGTAGACGACCTTTTCTTGGCCGATACAAGTGTGTTTCCAACTGCTCTGGGGGTCAATCCGATGGTCACCGTGCAGGCCATTGCCTACTGCACGGCGCAGTCTGTGCTGGAGGTACTCCACCGGAGCAAGAAGAGGAGTGATTAACCGTTAACTGGGTCAATAGTTATGGTATGTATCATTGTTGTTCCCATGCAAATTATATTCATGCGAGTATTTCTTCTTTTGGCACTATAGGTTGTGTTACCATGACAATCCAATTGTTAAGGTTACTAAAATATACGTTTCATTGCTTCAAAAAGAAAAGGATTTATTACAGTATCTGTTATGGACTCTACTTATTTCACAATGTAACGTGGTAGATCAGTAATAATTTTTCCAGTTAAACTCAAGATCATGATAGATATGTAATTCTTTTCCAATCAAATCGCATGTTCGTTAATAAAAGATCTAACACACATTCTTCAAGTAGGTTCCCATCCCATCCTTCTCTTTTTCTGCTCTAATGTGATTTGGAGCTACTAAGCATGGTTGAGACCTTATACGGCCCAAGGGCCACCAGGCCACCAACAATCTCACCAGTCTCTAATCTCATCTTCATGATTTAATTGAATATAAAAACAAATTGAAACTCTACTTTCTCTTGTAATTCTTTCCATTTTTATCTTCCTTTTAGCAATCCAATTACTTCCAGTCCAGACTAGTATGTTCACTTTTCACATCAATTCTGTCAAACTCTACTTGTAAATTAGCCTTTTCATTTCTCAGAAATTAATTTTGGAGGATATATTTTAAGAAAGAAAATTTCATGAACAGCAAAGGAGGAAAAATAAGCATCAAAAAACATGCTTGAAATCTCAGTTTTTTTCTTTGATTGAAGCTTCTCTCGGTTTGTTGTTTAGTACTTTTCACAAGTCTAAGTAAACGTCACACTCATCTTAGTATCTTATCTCGAAAACCAGAACAATAATTCACTGAATGAACATCGTTTTCACACTTTTCGTAGGGGGAAAAATCGGTCTTTTTCACATATGCCCCTGGAAATGATGACTATTTGAATTCCAGACTGATGCATTGCTTATAACTATAAGGGATTCACATGAACATCAAATTTGAAAACTAGATTAGATATGAATATGATCTGAGTTGGAATCGTACACGAGTAACCAGTTTACGGAATACAGACTGCTACAATAGGTGACATTCATGTTAGGCCAATCTAATCATTGTCCAAATAGGAATGTAAATGGATATTTTCGAATCAAATATAACTTTGATCCGAATTTGAATTCCAAATAAGCATACTAAATTCGAATACAAATATGAATTTTTATATCTTACCTATTTTATATCCAAATTTAAAAACTTTTCGAATTCGGATAATATTCAAATTCTTATAATTTATTTTTTAAATATTTTTTGTTTATATTTTGAAAAGACATTTTAATAAAATTATATAATAATTTGTTTTTTCATTCTATTATGTTTATATTTATAAATGAATAACTTAGTTTTTTATTAACTCATCATATCAATATTAATAATCACACATTGGATGCAAAAAATGATATTTTCATATATTTGGATAGTTTGACTTATATCTGAATTTAAAATCCGTAAAGTTTTTTAAATCAATTTCAATTGCATAATTGTATTCAGTAAGAACTTCTTTATTAAATGTCAATCAAATTTGAAATTTTCGAATCGGTATTTGGATAATCGGTAACCATTTGCATATTTCCTCACAAAGTCACAACACTAGACTTTTTTTATCTGGTTTAATACTTGTTATGGTCTAATAATAAAAAAATCATGATCAAAAGGTGCCAGACCAAAATGACCAATCTGAATTTCCAATTGAGAAAGTAACTACATCATATATCCGTGCTTAGGCTCAATAATCTCTATACGTGGCATTTATATTTTTCATTAGCAGAAATTGATTCAATAAGTGTTTTGACGAGGCTATAGATATAAAAGATCCAGATTTCTATGTATTGTGCTGTGCATGACAGCTTCTACGACTCACCAGACATCGTCATCTGTTGATTTTGATTATATGGAAGGAAAGTTTCCTGCCCCTATAATGGAATGTTAGATTGCAGTTAACTACTTCGTTGAAAGGAATTATATAAATGTTAGAGACACACACACACATAGAAGATGCCTTGTTCAAAGAAAGTTCCACGAGATTTCATACAAATCATGTTCTCTTGTTTTATTAGTCAAAAGAAGTTGGTGAGGAGCCAGCTCATCTTTAATTAAACAGTAGATTGATCTCTTTAGGACTCAAAAAATTACATAAAATCGTGAGAAAAAAATAACGTTCGTATTCATCTATTTGTTTGCTGATCCTTAATCCTCTGTATTTGTAACGAGACAAAACTAATGAGAGGATGATATTGCAACTTAAAAAACCCCCACTCCTGAAAGCTTACACAATCACTTAAATTCAATGATAATCAGTGTTTCGGCTTTGAACATATAAGAGTATTGGCCAACCAATTAGATTTAGAATCCCTGAGAAAGTTAGAGGAAGTCACAAAGCTTAAAGCCCCTCGTGCCACTTGCAAGTTGGTCTTTAGTCTTATTCAAACGCAAAGAATAGTCTCCAATCACATAACTTAGATAGATAACAACTACACCACATCAATCCACTCAACAAACAAAACATCATTATCTGTGGCTATGGGTGTGGCCCATCCCAAAAGGAAAGACTTCAGATTCCACTCAAATCTCTAATCCTTTCTTCCTCTTCTTGGTCAATGCATCTAGTCTTATAGTCGGTCTATCCATCGTCTAAACTATAACATTCTACAATTTTCCTTTATCCTACTTTTAATATTAACTAATGCACAATATTGTAATCAAATTATGCTTCCTCCTCCACATTCTCTTGTGGGTATTTTCCAAAATAAATGTGGAATATTTGACTTTATAATTCATTTTCATAGGTTGACTTAATCAAAACCAAATCACAATATCAAATTGAAACCCATGAAGCAGCCAACATGGTCTTCTTTCTCTCAACTAGCAATCTTCAAGTTAGGAGGAGGGGTTTCCAACCAAACAAGCAACCAACCAAGACCTTCCAACCAAAGCCATATAGCAACTAATTACCAACCAATGCTCCCAAAGCCAAGCATCCACCTTAGCTAATCTAACTTTTCACGTAGAAGCTTATGGACAGCAAAGGCAAGATGAAGCAATATTGCCTCGTCTTTGTGAAGGTTTTGCTGGGCTTGGTCGCCTTCTCATGTTGCGTGGCCGCCGAGTTCAAACGAGCAAAGGTGAGGGTTTTATTAATTTGTCTAGCTTAGTTGGTTGTTATGTCAAGGTGTTTGTTTGTGTGTGTGTGTTTGATGTTTTTGGTTGGTGTTGTGAAGGCAAAGGACATCAGGATTGATGGGAACCTTTGCTCTTTACCGCAAACTCCAGCTTACGGATTAGGAATCGCGGTCACACTTTGCCTGACCGGGTTTCAACTTATCGGCACGTCAACTGTTGGAGTTCAATTGTGGTCGAGAGACAGGAAATCGGGGAATAGACTTGTTGGTCCCATCGTCTTGCTGGCCTTATCTTGGTAATTTCCATCGATCGAATTGTTCTTTGCTTGATGATAAGTTGTTTCTAATGTTATTGGTAGCTAAGACAGCCCCAATTCACTTTTTTTGTTGTTGATGATCTTAGAATTGGATTTATGATTGGTTTTGTTATAAATGAAAATTTCGAGTTACGGAAATTGTTTTGATACCTTACAAAGTTTGGGGTATGCGATTTTTGATACTAGGCAAGAGATTCTGGGGTTGTCGTAGATACTCCAAGGTATGCGATTTTTAGTGCATCGTAGGTGTTTGACGAGATGTCAAAGAAGGTGTTTTTAGTGCATCCAAGGTGTTTGACGAATTGTCGATGTATGGAATACATGCAGCATAACACCCATTGCAACTTCTTCCAATGGATTGATGAGCATGGCGATTCGAACTTGCTGAGGAAGATGGAGGAGATGGTTTGTGATGAGCACATGGTGACCGAGATGAAAGCTGAACAACTAGTCAGGGAGGTTCGTGCGCTGAAGATAATGATGATGGAAGTGAAGAAAATATTATAGGAGGTGAAAAAAATATTAGAGGAGGCCAAGTATTTCGTTAGACTTGGTGAATTCGTGGTCATTGTTTTAGTTGTTTTTCTGGTATCATTTGTTGTGAAGTTTGTTAAGTAGAAGGTGGTGTGTTTTGATTAGTTGTAGTTGATGGCAAGTGGTTTGGTGTGCGGTTGGTTTGTTGGTGTAACTTGTTGTTTTGGAGTATTTTTGTGCGGTGCTTATGTTGATGTACTAAGTTAACCATATTAAGATATTATGTCTTGTCATCTAAGATACAACTCAGAAGGTGTTGTGTACAACTGAGTAGTCTTGCATGATAAACTAGAATTGAACATTAATTGCGTGTTATAAAATTGCTTTCTTTGATTTGAAAATGGTAAGGATAAGAACAAAATAAATTTGAAAGAACTGATCACCGAATTTACTTAGGTGTGGGAGCACAAATTCATTGTAAGCAAGTGGTTGATGACTATAATTAATAAAAGTAGTTGCAATATGCATGTTAAGGAGAAGAAAGGAAAAGTCTTGACTGACAAGTTGATAAACATTGAGCAAGAAGGTGCATTTGAACTATTCATTCACGCAGTAGAGTTATGATACAAAATTAGTTTCAAAATGAGCATGAGGAGTAAGCCGATTAAACAAAAGTTACTCTCCTTGCAAAAGTACACGTCTAATTATACACAACAGAGGCATTGCAGATCTAATAAATTGAAGGCAAATAGTTTGGTCCTCCTCTTCTCCTTGTACCTCAAAGCACTGGTCTTTGTCATGCCCTCCCAGCTACTTCAGATAAGAAATCAATGTCATACAACTTTTCCTGAAACTACATTAACAATATATAAGTAATTTAAAACTTACATATCTTGAACGAAATCATGGTTGTTCTCACTACATTAAAAAACATTGACATTTCATTGTTTTCTTTGATACCCAGTTTAGATCTTAAATCAAGGAATAACAAATACTTGTAATTATAGCATATGCTAATAATCAAATAAACAATGATAAAGACTTACTCTTCAAACAGCTTGGCCAACATTGAATAATCACAAATTTGTGGCACCAGATGTGATGGTGAGCTGGCTGGTAGATGCTTCTTGGTTTGGTGGGGTTGGTTGGGTGGCTTGGTTTCCTTGTGATGCTTGGGTTGTTTGGGTGGTCGTCCTTCTACTTCCTCTTCTAGTGCTACTGGTCATGTTTTAAATGGAATTACATCATCGACCAACAACCTACAAAATGCAGTAAATATAATGATGTATACGACTACCTTTGTTGTGAATGAGACCCTAAGGGCTCCTTGCACTTTCTTGCCTGGTGTCGTAGAACCCCACATCTTTTGCACTTCTACCTTCTTGTTACACCACTTGGTTCTTCGGTAGGCCTCATTCTCTTCTTCTTAGGCCTACATGATTGCCTTTTCACCAATGGTTCACTAACATGTACACCTTGCATATGAGGTTCCCAAGTGGCTTTGTCACCCATTGGCTTAATATTTTCAGCATATGTGAGTGCATATATCTCCTTCTTCTACCACAAGCTAACATAATTATCCCAATTAGCCCCTCTAAGGGTACCAATAAATGCAGAAGCATGCTTACATGGCAACCCCCAACATTTGCCACACCCTACATGTGTAACTGTGGTCCCCAATGTCAACAATACACCACTCCGTGTGACAGGTTACCTCAGATGTGGTATCACTTGCTCTAACCACTGTATATGCACCCAAACGCCTTGACATGTTGTTGACCCACTTCCTAGCGAAAGGAACCAATGTATCAGTTCATTTGTTGGACTGAGATTGCCTCTTGTAGATAGTGTTCATAAACTGCTGCCTAATTGAATCCACCATAGTGACTATTGGGAGGTGCCTTGTGTTGGTGATGTACTGATTGAATGACTCACAATTATTGTTGGTGATGTAGGAGCACTTTGCCAAAGTACCAAATTGACTTCTAGACCAAACCTTGTCTTTCAACTCTACCTTCACTAACCAATCAAATGCATCCCTATTTTGCAATTGTATCTCATTCATTAACTGTTGGAATCTTTCCACAGTATAGGCTCTAGCAGCATCCCAAAGAAACCCTCGTAGTAGAGTACAAGGGAACAACTTTTGGAAGTTTTTGTAAAGATGCCTTACACAACTCCTATGTTCACACCCAGGGAAGTAATTTCCTACTGCATCCTCCAACCCCTTACATCTGTCACTTATGACAACCAGCCCTTCTCGTTGACCAACAGACTCTAATAGGAATCTCAAAAACCAGTTCCATGACTCCAAAGTCTCCGAGTCTACAACTCCAATAACTAGTGGGAATAGTGGCTGATTGGCATCAACAGCAACAACAGATAAAAGCACACCCTTATGTTTGTGTTTTAGGTGACACCCATCTAGACCTATAACAGGTCTACAACCCTTCGGGAAACCTTGCATGCATGCATCAAAGCACAAAAACAACCTCCTAAATATGTCATTTCTGTCCACATCTAATCTTATGATGCATCCAGGGTTCCTCTTATTAAACTCATTAATGAAAGTAGGCAGAAGTTCATACGGGGACTCCACATTACCATATATGTGTTTCAAGGCCGCTTCCCTACCCCTCCAGACCTTTTGATAGGGCAAGTCTACGTTATATTTGCTCAAAAGTTGACCCCTAATATTCTTTACAGTCAACCTCTCATCTTGCATCAGCCAAGGCTTACACTTATCCATTATCCAGTTCTGTGTAGCCATACTGGAGCCACACTTATTCACTGATGAACAAGTGTGTGGCTCTATTAGGGTCTTGATTTGGAAAAGCTCACCATCTAAAATCCTTGACGCATGTATTATCCATTTACATGTTGAGTCCCTACATTTAGCAGTGACTTTTTCTAATTGGCTCTTAATGTAAATTATTGCACACTCATTGACAATGCAGAACTGTGTAAGGGCTTTCCCAAACGTCTCCACATTTGGAAATTGTAGACCCACTGCCATCCTAGGGTCATCCAAGTCAACAACAATGGATTGTGTGTAGGATTTTGTGTCCCTATGTATGTATATATTTTAAAAAATTTAATACAAACATACAAGATCGATTTCATAATTTCATTGATTTTACGTACACGTATTTGTTTATTCTAATATCATGCATTCCTATACATATTAAAATAAACAAAGAATAGAGAATCATACCCAAAGGTTCTATAAAACCTTTCAGAAGATCCGGAGTTCCGTTGCTCGTCGAATCACCCGCCGATTCGCCTTCAAGTGTTCACCAAACTCTAAACAAGATTAGAGAGAAAGGAGCTAGCCAATCAATCTCTAATTATGCTTAGAATCTTGATAATAACCACTCTTTAAGCTCCTGAGATTTTTATCTCCAAAACTTAAAACTATTAAGAGATTTTCGTGGTGATTAATGGAGAGATTAATGAGAGAATGAATTTTTGCATTAACATGAACAAGTAGGATGCTGGGTCCTTTTATATGCTCCAAAACATCATTATCAAGAGCTATTATTTAGTCATGATCTCTTGCTTATTCTCTCCTAAAATTAATCCCAAATTGCCACATAAGCATCCTAAAAAACGTTTTATTAAATCTGGAATTAATCCAATCCATGATCTAATTATTCTTTTAATAATTCAGCCAAAAATTGTATTGTTCGGTTGACCGAGAATTCTTCTCGGTTAACCGAATCATTCGGTTTTAACACATGTTCGGTGAACCGTAAGCTAGACGGTCGACCGAATATGCATGAGAAAAATTCTCTGGAAAAATTCGGACGATCCGCGTCTTACTCCGGTCGACCGTTGACCCACAAAAATTTCTCCAGGCGAACTCTCATCGGACGACCGTGTCACCTTCGGTTTACCAAAAATATTCTCTCTCGGTTGACCGATCATGCTTGGTTGACCGAACTCAATTGTCCAGGCACTCCAGACAATTTCGGTCAACAAATTTTGTTTACCCGTTCCCCGTTCGGTGGACCGTTCCGAAGACACCTCGGTCAACCGAACCCTAAACGGTTTACCGTGTTTGACCCCGATTTTGCCTTTGTCAAATTTTGAATTTATTTCCAACAAAATTTGATCTTTTGGGGGTTTTTAGCAAATTCATATCTTATGTAATATATTATCTTATGTAATATTAAATTATTACACCTCATAATATACACACCTCATATGAATTTATTATGATTCCAATTATTTCAATTCTCATGACATATTGATTTTATTCATTCACCACATGTGTCCTTTTTCACATGAAACTCGACCCATCATATGAACTCAAGTGCCAATCTTTTGACCATTAAATATATATATATCTCACTTGCATTTTGTAATGTGGTACCAAACTACCATTTAGAAGTAAAGGAGTAGTTGAGTACTTCAACTCCACCAATAAAAAACTTTCTCCAATGTGGGACTAAACATGTCACCATACACACACATGTGTACAACACACATGTGATAGTTATAATGATGTAACTATTATTACACAAAATAATCCCCATAAATTATTACACAAAATAAATCCCAAAAAATTACGTTATTTCTTATACAAAATAAATCCCAAAAAAATGTGTTAATTCTTACACGAAATAAATCCCAAAAAAATGTGTTATTTCTGATACAAAATAATCCACATAAATTCTTATACGAAATAAATCCAAAAAAATAAACAAAAAATATTTTCTTCTTTTAGGAGGTATAGACGTCGGTTATACTAAACAACCGACGTTTATACAAACCTATAGACGTCGGATGTCCAAACATCCGACGTCTATACCAATAGACGTCAAATGTTTTTATATCCGACGTCTATTTGGTGACGTCTATTGAGCATTCTGCACTAGTGCATGTCCGCCTTAATAACAGGAGGGAACCTACAATCAGCAATCTTTTGTTGATTTCAAGCCATAAACAGTTAGATTCAATGAGCTCCTTTGGTGTTATTTCCATTAGAGTGTTGGTCATCTTCACCAAGTTGAGTATATTCGATGACTCCTATTGGTTGGAGTCAGTTTGAGCTGAAACCAATAACCTCAGTTACCAAGATTATGGTAACGTATATCATGGTTGTGTAGTCATACCGCATGAATTCCCTATTATTTTTTCTAGTGGGTTGTCATAAGTGATTATGTTTTGAGTGATTATTTTGGTCATTTGCAAAGTGTTGGTCTTTGTTGAGGTAAGACGATACAAAGTCTGTCTTGGAGGTAACTTTTAGCTCATTTTCTGCTCTACATCGGAATAAATAATGTTTGCACAGTATGACCTTATCACCGTGTAACATGAAGCCATGAAGGTGAACACATAAAGTAAAAGAAATATCCACCTCTATAAATTTGGAATTTGTCACCAATAGGCACAAAGTGCCAATTTGATGACATATAACTATAAGCTAGGGTGGTCTACAAGATCGATTTGAGGGTCGGAATCGTAAAGACTGTTCAGAGGGGTCCCCAATCACTCAATCTACTTGCCACCGCCCTTAACTATAAGAGCAACATAACTTGCACACAAAATTAGGTAATACGAGGATAACGAGATCAACTAAGCTTGGTTCCCATGGCACATAATTTCCTCAAGGTGGGTTGTAAAGCCAAGCCTTTTGATGCCAAGTTGGTGAATTGCAAATTGTTGATCGAGTTGAAAGTGTTGGTGAAATCAATATCCCCACCATGTTGGTTGACGCCTTTCAAGTAAAAAAACTCTTATATCAATTCAATAGTATGCAACAGGTTCTTTTGCATACTTTGTTTTGCATGGATATAATGGGATGTGGTTCAATGGTTCTTCCATGTAATATCTGATCCTACCAATCTCTTTATCTTGTCATACATTGATCATATAAAAACAAATCGTCATTTGGATTGTTCATTATGGGGTTCCATTGTCAGTTTCAGAAAAAAAGGTACTGGTACATGAGAGTGAAAGATAATGAAATGCAAGGTTCTCTACTCAATGTTTCAGATGATCAAAGATGTGCTTTAACATATTGGCATACTTCGTAAAATTAGTATGATATGAATAAGTTGGTATCTTTATGTCTTAAGGTACCCGAAAAACTTGTGTTCCTTCACTTTCCCACATCAAATTTTTATTGTAATCGGACAGTCCAATACAAAAGGCCTAACTTTACTTCTTTATTTAAAATCTTCTTAATTTGGCCCAAGCGTTGATTCTTTATGAGTTCCACTTCTACTACAACAACTAGTTCATGATTAAAGGCTTTTTTGTTATTATTGTTGGTGTTGGACTCTCCAATACAAGTACATGAAGCAGCACAAAAGAAGGTTATTTTCAACGCACAAAAATTGCATATATTTTGTCCTACTAATAAAAGTTCACATGCTTTAATAATGGGTCCCAAATTGTCGGTTGAAACACCTTTACTTAAGACCTTTACCCAAGAAGAGAAGGTACATTTCCCAACTGCTATCTCGGGGCCTTTATGATTTGCGATATTCTTCCTCATAACTTCGATATCAAAGACTAATGTATTACTCATTGAATCACAAAGACGATAATGTATTTTTATCGTTATGAAGAATTTTGTTTTGCTGACCAACGTACTCTCGTTTTTGTCCGATAAATGCTTAAGAGAATGTGCACATTTTATAGTGTCATGCCTTTAATTTCTGCATGTTCCATGTACAACAAAATTGATGTCAGTACAAATAAGTATGCTTGAATTTTTCAAAAAAAGAAGCAAACAATAATTATAGGAAAATTATTACGGGGGTACCCCCATCCTTCAATATTTTTGCAGTTTAGGTGTTTCATAGTAACCTTTGTCCTCTTCAAATTTGTTAGTGTTATAATGTGCCAATATTGTTGCTCTATTTAATTAATTACCAAGTATACGCAAGTTGTTGTGAAGAGGGATCATATCATGTTTACAGTGAATGGCTTTTAACTTTCCTTGGTCTTACTATCAAGTATCAACTGTAGGTAAGTTCTCACTCTACTAATTCTTTACTGTTTATTGTTTTGAAAGATCACATCTTATTTACTTTTTGATCCCTGGTGAAAGAAATTTGTATGACTTGCTACTAGGTCATATTTACTTAGGAGTGTGTAAGTGCAGTAAAATGGAAAATGCTTCAGATTTCACAGTTTATCAACGTAGAGTGCTTAAGAGTTCTCCATTTCTGTCACTTCATTCCTGTGACAGTTTAATCTTGCACGCAGCGCGTTTATAAAGTTTGCTTTTAGAAGCTCCTTCCCCACCTTCACGTGGATCACTGCAACGCCCCGAGCCCGAACATGTGCTTACCCGTCCGAACTCGGTGCGTTAAGATACGATCCACGACCCTAGCGGCTGCGCACTCTGATTTTTAATCCATCTGATAGGCCCATAATAATCTGAAAAATATAATCAACAATTTGTGACCTCGACAGTCCACAAGTACCAACCATCAATCAATCAGAATCATAATCATGTGGAAAATAACATAGAATACAACATTCAGTCAATAAGCACAATCAAAAGACATGCATCACAAATAATATGCATGCATAACAATCTGGAACCCACATTCGGATTCGACCACATCATGTGCTTCTGAAATCTATCAATCAGTCAGACGCACACCTAGTAGCTCCACACTAACGACAAGTAACCGTTTCCTCTCTCGGGTGGCTCTACGCTGCCCGCTATGTAGCTATTTCCTAAGTAGCTCAGCCAGAAACGTATATACAGTCACATGACATGTCGACCGAAACACCACAATGCAATCATATGCATATCAATGAATTCAACATCAATACTCAGCATGAATGCAACTACGAATATCAAGAGAGATAAACATGACATGAACCCAAAGAATAACGAATCAATACTTGTTTGTCTCGCAACCACAACCGTGATTCGCAACCCAAATCAAATGTTCAGATTTCTTATTTCCTCTTTTCTTCTATCTCATCTTGCACAACAGAAGCCTGGTAGCTAATAATCAACGTCATAATTATTAATAATACCAAAATTTAAATCCAACCAATTAACTAAAAATTCATCTAGCTTACCTTTATTTCCACATCTTCTCTCTTCCAAACTCTTCTCCAACCATTCACTTCTCTAACCTTCGTATGCAAAAACCGTCTCACGATTCTTCTCTCTCTTCAACAAAACACAAAACTCCTTTTATACCTCCAACAAACCACCGCCTCTCAACTCCTTCTCCTTAGCACCACAAAGCTTGGGAAAATTGCATTCACCCCCTTCCTTCTTCAAAAACCACACAATCATCCAATTAGTCTTGAATTTCTTTTCAAGGTTTGGGTTCTCACAATCACCATCGTGTATCTTGACCTCAACTTCCTGAAGACTAAAGTTGATGTCATAAGTGTGAGTTCAATCACGATTCATGCATTTCAATCAGACTGTATTTTATATGCAGTAAAATTATGAAGATAAGAATGAACTAGCTAGAAACATTTTGCGATGAGTGGAAAAAAGGACGAATTCAACTGTCGAATGTCTTGTCTAAATTTCCTTGAAAATGAGCTTGTCATATAGAGGAAGCAAAATCACACAATTTCAAAATTGCCACCTTAAATTCTTTCAGTTATTTATTTCCTTTGAATTGTAAATATTCTTTGCAGGAAACTAATCCTTGTAGAAATATTTTTGGTTGGGAGCCAATTGACTATTACAATTGATGCCTGCATCAGTTGAGGGGAAAGGAGTAGAAGTGAGCACTGCAACCAACAGTAAATGAGATTTCTATATTTGTACTGAAACCCAGATAGGTACACAGGACGACAGCCGTTTAATACTGAAATCAATAATGCCTTGTTGTCACAGCTGGATAATATTTTAGTTTCAGACGTTCCTGTGAGATGCTGCAAAAACCAGCAAGGGTCAGCATACTTATTATGTTAAGAACAGAAGAAG
Source organism: Triglochin maritima (assembly GCA_963682175.1). Classification (NCBI taxonomy): domain Eukaryota; kingdom Viridiplantae; phylum Streptophyta; class Magnoliopsida; order Alismatales; family Juncaginaceae; genus Triglochin; species Triglochin maritima. The sequence continues at coordinate 8,425,970 of OY821775.1, forward strand.
TAAGGCACATTCTTTCCGTCTTTCCATTCATTTACATGTGGTATGTACCTTGTAGATTTAAGGTGCTATCTTCATATTATTTGCATAATCACCTTGGTAACAATAACCACTGAATATTGAGTTTCTTACGTGTTGACTTTTGCAATCAATTAAAATGAAATCTGCTCAACTACATGCCATATACGCTTTGGTATGGTACGTTAGAACTTTAAATGTGTAAACACTATAACTACAATGGGGGCCTGATGAATTTTACTTTCATCAATGTTCTGCCTAATCTTCAAGTGGTTTCAGCATCAACGTTTTAACGTGCGGCCGCGTACTCGGTATGTGGCCGTACTATGCGGTTGGATCGACAGAGGAAGTATATGCAACTCTCGCATAGTCGCACCCAAAAGGTTGTGACTTGTGCGGTCGCATGGGCCCAACGAGCCTATGCGGTGCACATGCTCCAACATGCTATATAGTCATTGGAGCAGATTATTTTGAGATATTTGCAGTTTCCCTCTTATTTGGTCCTATAAATACCATCCAACCCCTTATCATTCCTCACACCTCTTATTCTCTCGTTCTATACTCTCATTCTCTCCTATTCCCTACTTTCTAAGTTCTCAAGTAGTTAAATTAATCGAAGATCTTGTTGCGAAGAAAGACAAATTTGGTGATTGTGGGGTGGATTTTGGAAGTCAAATTTCGCCGATTTCGATTCCAAAACTACCTCAACCATCCAATTGCACCTTTTCCAACTCTCTATAAGTGTAATATTGCATTTTACTTTTCACTCACATAGACTAGACATAATGATATATAATGAACCTCAAGGTAATGAAGTTCTTATGAATCATGAAGTAGACTACTTTTGTCCCACAGAGTTGAACCCCGATTGGAAAACCGCACATTATATTTCACTTGAACAAAAAGGAAACTTGTGAATTGTGTGGATTTATAAGTAGTGGTGGTATAAATAGACATAAACAACATATTGCTCACTTCGAAAGTAGTAATGGAAAACCATGTGCACATGCATCGATCAATTACCGTGAAGAAATTGAACGTAATTTGCGAGCCGGATCAAGAGCTATTGTAGATGATTTTGTAGACTTAGAATGATGTTGAGGGGTTCAGGGGAACCCAATCCGTTTTGGGTTCTGGTCGCATCTCGTGGTGGTAGTTCATCTTCCGCCCCCACGTCTCGTGGTTCATTCTCGAAAGAGGCGAAGGAACCGATCGAAATTTGGACCAATGAACCATTTTTTCGTGGACGTCTCAAGAACGTCGTCATCGAACAAAATGAAGGAGGTCTACCCAAACAACCATTTACAATAATTTCAAAAAAGAGAAGAGGAAAAAAGTAACACAACTTTGGGTCAAATTGTTATGTAGAGCGTGTTTGTCTATCAATGCATGTTCATACAAAGAATTTAAGATTGTCATTTATCAAACTTCCAAATTTGGATCTGGTTTGAAACCAATTACTACACACGAGGTTGTCGAACCATTTGAGAGATTGCAGAAACAAGAACCCTTCTAGACTCATATATGGTAGATTTATGGATGTATTATCATAATTGACGGGTGGATTGATACTTGTGGTAGAAGCATATAATTTTTTTAGCTAATTGCCATACATGCACCATGTTTTTGAAGTCTTTAGATTCATTTTCTTACTCTCACACCGCAGATTACTTGCTTACGTTGATCGATAAGGTTGCGGGAGAACTTGGAGAGTAATATGTGGTGTAGGTAGTCACTGGCAATGTCGTCGCACATGTATCCGTTGGGAGAATGTTGATGTCAAAAATGTCGTTATTTTGGACATCGTGTGCAGCTCACTGCATCTATCACGTCTTGGAGGACATCGACAAGTTGTACATCAAAACCGTTACCACAGGTTGGAAGATCGCCAACTACTTCAAGGCGCACACTCAACTCAACAATAGGATGAAAAAAGGCATTCAAGGGAATCTGATTTTCAACATCTGTTTTGCTACTGTATTCGTGACACTCCAAATACTTTGGGTGAAACGACAAACTTTGAAGACCTTCATTGTGTCAACTAAGTTTGCCAATTTAGATGTGTTTGGTAAAAGAATGCAGAAGTGAAACAAAAGACAAATTAGATTTACAAAGCCATCATAACAACGACCTTTTAGAACGTCACCAATGCCCTAAAGGCAAGTCAACCGTTAGTGACTATTCTTAGGCTGGTGGATGGTGACGAGAAGCCAACAATGGGTTACTTGTACGATGCAATGGAGAAGTTGAAGTACCAGATGGATGTGAGAGAAGCTGAAGTTTATTTGAGCAAATACACACAAAAAGAAGGAACCATATTGATCTAAAGAAGTTTAACGATTTGATTTATGTCAACTACAACCAGAGGTTGATGAAGAGGAAGGACAAACGAGGTTACTACGACCCTATCAATATAGATTATGACTTGGTGGAAAATCATTCTTGGTTGATGGAAACAAAAGATCCAGTATTTGCAGGAGATGATTTGACATGGGCGGATGTCGAGAAGACTACTTTTGGTACATCATGAGCCGATCAAGCTGTGCAGCAACACCCACCTCCAAGATTTTACAAACTATTGTGGAGGAGTTCAACTTCAGAAATCACTTGAGGCATCCACTTCAGCAACGGTTCGAGACATATATGAGGAATTCAAGGGTACAGACGATGAGGAAATCGAGAAAAATGAGACCTATCATGAGATAATCCTAACTCTAACATACCTCGATGGATTAAGGATCAAACAGTTCCGCTATAGACGTCGGTCCCAACTATTGTCTACTACTGTCCTATATGGTCTATATACCTTAGCTACTAATTGTGTTCGATTGTTAGTCTTTTTATTTAGTGTGTCATGTATGAGACTAAGTTTATCTTATTTCCATGTACTAGTTGAAAATTATTCAGTGAAAATATACCTACTTGTTTGGTGGGTAGATGACACTTACAGTAAGGCAATAACATCGAGGAATTGATTTTTTTTTTTGAAGTCAAATCAACTTAGGCATTTTATATATATATTGTTCATTTTCTTCTCGAGGTTTCTCATATTTTTCCTGATTTTTCCCATTTTGTTTTTTCAATTTTTTGATATTTTTCTCATTTAAAAAATAATTTTACATTTATGCAGTTGCATATGCGACCACACAGTCAAGTATGCGACCCTAGCACACTTGGTCGCATATTATAGACCCTAGCAGATTTGGTCGCATATTATACCTGAACATTGTTTAGCATCTGATTCAAACCATTGAGGTTCGTTTCCAGTTTAATTTACGAACAAAGTTAGCCGGCCATCTTTATTCTTCTGATATTTTTCATCATCTACATTTATTTAATTCAGCTAGTCACATGGCCATTCGATTATTATACTCCTACTGTATGTCTGTAAATAGTTCGACCTTTACCATCCATTTTACATTTTTCCATAGATCAGACTATGGAAAGTACATCAGGAGTTATGCTCTCATTTTGCTTGAGTACAGGTCTGGTCTTATTATTGCTTCTGGCCAAGATTGTCCGATCTATAAAAATGTGGCCAGTTTTTTAACAAATCCTGTACATGGTCTGTGGCAAGATGTGGGCCACAAAATGAGCAATAATTGTGAGGCCAAATGCAGGCTTTCCATATGGTAGTTTGTTACTGAATGATTTGACTCCTGAAACCCGACATGAGCTTATCTCCATCTCAGTTTCATCATCGACGTCATCAACATTATCGAGTGCCTCGCGAGAGGCTCCGCCTAGACGAGGTAAGTGAGGTCGAATGTACGCAACTCTACCATTGTCAAACAATAAGATTGTTTTAATTGACTCAACGATACGAAGTACAACTGACTATTTGTGATTTCACAATAAATAAGAAATACAAATCATTTAGATAGTCATTTGATATTGTCCATGATGCTCCAAATACCAAAAAACAACTTAATCTTTGACACAATGAAAATTGATTATCTCTGTCACAGTTTAATCTTGGTATTCAAAGAATTCTTCTTTGGATAAAATTTGTTTGAAATATTTTTTATGCTAAATTTTTTTTCTAACTAAACGAAGGACGTGACTTGCTTTCTTAAACCACCGTTGATAGCGTCTGGGCAGTTCCCGGGTGTCCGGTTTTCTCTCCCAGTCACGTCAGTTTCTCTCTCCGTCACGTCAGCTTCTCTTTCCACCACGTCAGCTCAAATCAACCCCCTAAATTTTTCTTAATCACACCCAGAAACAACTCAAGCGCCCTACATTCTCTCCTCTCCACATCATTTGGGGATCAATTCTAGGTAAAATACAAAAAATATCAATTTTTTTAAAAAAATATAAACAAATGAAAAACATATTTTCATACAAAATATATTTGAAAAAAACGATTTTAAATAATTTTTAAAACATTTTTGAAAACAAAAAATCAAAAACAAAACAAAAAAAAAATTCACCCAATCTGGGGGCACATGACCCCGGATTGGGCGCCCAGGTGGATTTTCGGGCGGATCCGCCCTCCCATTAAGGTATGGTAAATCGGGTGTCCGGTTTGGGCGCCCAATTTAGAGCGCACCCGTTAAGAGTGCTATTAGGGTGTGATCCTTAGTTTTGGAGTCAAAGTTAGGAATCCACCAACCAAAGCTAACCTAGTTGGGTAATTCATTTGTGGAATAATATGTCACTTGGTTCTTTTTAAAGCTATCAATGTTGACAACATGCTTTTAGGTCTTGTCGTGTAACTAGATTATAGAAATATGGGTAGGGTTATTTTGAGGAGTCACATGAATGAAGGTTAAATTTGATGGCCATTCTATGCATGGCATTTGTCACTTACTACTTAAGCCACCACTCATTTAAGTGTTGGTAGGTGAAAGCATAAAACATTGGGGTTCTGTTGTTAGTACGTGTATGAGAGTTGCACGGCACAAACCACGTGCTTGGCAAACTAGCAACAAAATTTTTCTCCCTCCTTCAGGCTGTCTCTGATTTATATTTTTATATACAGTGGGGAACAGATGTCAGTTGCAACAGCTGAGTAGTCCTCGCATCTTCCACCAACATTCATTTATGGAGCCAAAAGTTTTATTCGAGGTGTTTTGTGGTGGGCTCCTTGCAGCAAACAATTTGAATTTGAGGTATGAGTTGAATTTCTTTATTTTGTGGATGCAACAATCCCGATTATTTTCGTAAAGTATTCCTTGATTACATCTTTGAAAATTTAAGATAGTCATTATCATCTCGATGCTTAAAAAATATACATGCATGTGAATTCTCATACATTGCCTTTGCTTTGTCACACCTATGGTATCCGAATAAACCGTACTCTTACCTTACTTGAATATGGGTATGGTTTGGGGTGAGAATTGACGGTATGAATCTAATATCTAAAAACTTGATTCTTTGTTTGTGTCATCCGTTTCATGCTTAATTGGATCCTTTTAAGTCTTCTAGTGGAGTTCAATTTGTTCAGTAAAATGGTTTGTCACACGTAGTTGGTGGATCACAGAACCTCTATTTTTATTAATGCAATCACCAATTACTCCAAAAAAAATGGTTTGTCACAACAAATAGTTAGCCATGCAGAGGGCTTCTGAACTTTGCCATATAGAGGTCGCAATATGGAAACTTGATTTCATTGGTTCGGCCGTGTAGGAGACACACGCCGGCCATTCAATTCAACTGTCCATCTAGCTTAGAAAAAAAATAAAAATAAATTAAAAACTACTTAAAAAATAAAGAGTTGGTGATAAATTACTTAAAAATAAAAAGTTGCAATTGAAATAAAAAGTTGGTGATGAGAAATAAAAGTGACAAAAAAATAATGCACTCTCACTAAAAAATGCTGGCCAACCAAAGAGTATCCAGGTCTGATCATGAAGAGTTGGATCGAGCATCCTCCACACAACCATTATTATTAGGATATATATGCTCGTTCAATTATCTTCCAAGTTGCACTTCCTGTGCTTTGTTGGGGATTTCATATCCTAGTGTATACATCAAATGGTGAGTTGTTCAGTGAAGTTCATTCTTGCTTCCAATGCATCTCTGTTAATCCGAAGTTCATCGATGCACATTTTACTGTTAGATAATAAAACTATAAGTACCTAATGTTGGAGAGTTAGAACTTTTCTCATACAGTGGTCGAGATTAGTTATGCGTATTGAAACGCAGAATCAATTAGTTTGTGTGATTTCGCATAAACTAGCATGCAAGCATTCTTACAGTTTTCCATCATTTGGACGTTACATTTAGTAATAAAAAATATATTCTATTGAGTAGTTCTCCGAAAGACTATTTCCATATTAACCAATAGTTATGTCGTCGGAAGATTTTTCAATACGTACATGCATGATGCATACACAGCCAATTGGCCATGGATAAAACAACCAAGAAATTTATGCGAGATGAGGTGTAATTCCTCATATTTGTTGTCTAGTGGAGGATTACACGGCTTGGTCGAATCTCTCACTAGTGCCGACACCAGCTTGGTTGAATCTAGTGTTCATAGATTCACCTTGTAGGTAATGCTTATAACTGTAAACATAGCTTGGGCAGACTTCAATTTTCTTTCTGGTGTGAGTTGGATAGTGAGCTTGACGGCATTAAATTTATGTTCCTTGCGAAGATCTAGTAACTGAACCACATCTTGTCATACTTAAGCCTGGACCTTCCAATGGGCCAGGAGTTAGAAGATGTTGATGGATTATAATATTTTGTTAGCAAGTAATAGTTTAATCCCTATGTAATTCATGTAAAATATCTGATGGAATGGTTTCTTTTCGGTTAAGTGTATGCTGAGCACTTTCTAGATACTGCTGTCTGGATAAAAAAACATGTTAGCTGTCGTTGCACTGGGGTAGTAACTGTAGTGGTTTGTAGTATTTGGAGTTTTGGACTCTGCTTTGACATGTGATTGAGATTTTCCAAGGCTGTTTTAGGAAGAATTGAAGAAAAATCTTTTTGAGTAAGTTTTAAGCATTATGTACAAGGGATCAGGTGAAGATGGTGTGAGATTGCTTCAACCTTGAAAGAAGTCTTTGAGTTATAGGCTCTCTAGTTCAAGAAAGTGGGTTGACACTTGACAATCTGGTGGTTGCTCTTACAGTTGGTCATAACTCAATATACTCATCTAGTTTTCTATTGTCTTGGAGTTTTCCTGACTTCCCATGGTGTTACTGGAAAATGGGAAATGCCATCTCATCTATAACTTTCAAGTTTAGAACTGAAATTCCACGTCTAGCAAAGCAAGTGTACAAATGTACGTTAGCTTTAGGATTTTACGCAACCCTGTATCTGAAGTGAAGTTCCCTCTTGGGTTCCCTCGAATTACCAATAAAAGTGAAATGCCACAAGATTCCAATGCAAGGATCAATTGGAAGTGATATGAGACGTTACAAAATTTCAGAAAGGAACGGATTAGAGATACGGTTCCCTTACAGTATTATTATTATTATTATATTGTATTTAGTTAATGAATTATTTAGTGTAATAGATCTGATTTGGTTAAATCTACTCTATGCCATGGAAGAACGTTTTCACTTTTCGAAACAGGCCGTGGGGTTAGGAGCCATGGTCTACTTAAGTTGTGAACTTTGCTACTGAGTGCCTATAAATTGTGTTACAATGAAACTCTAACATGACGTCTTAGTGAAGATTTAGTTTAATCTCAAAAGGTGTATTAAATATCCTAATTATATTTCACTTCACTTATATTATCTACATGGGCATGAAATACTGCCACTTTTACTTTACTGTTGCGCTTCATTTCTCAGACTCTTAGGGCATCCCTTAACGCTGCAAATGTTCGGTCGTGACAAGGTCATCATGGGGTCGTGACAAGGTCATCATGACCTTTGTTTTTAACGCTCCAAATGTTCGGTCATATGTGACTGGGTCGTTGACCCAGGCGTTGAAACGTCCGGGTCGTCGACCTGGTCGTTAAATAAAAAAATATTTTTTTATTTTTTTTAGTTTTGTTTGAGTTTTGATTTATATTTTTAATATTTTGTTTGATTTTTTTAAAATTGTTTTTGATGAAAATACGTTTTATAATTGTTTTGATTTTTTAGAAATTTTTTTAATTTTTTTTAAAAGTTTACCAAGATGAACCCCAAAATGATGTGGAGGAGAGATAGGTTGTTGTGGGTTGTGTTGGGTTGTGGTTAAGAGATGAATAGTGTAGGAAAGAGAAGAAGGTGGGTTGAGGAAAGAGAAAGCTGATGTGGAAGAGAGAGAAAGCTGATTTTGAAGAGAGAGAGAGCTGATGACCGGGTCGTCCAGGTCATGGTTAGTGATGGCCTTAAAAACATCTTTGTTTTTCTTCTAAAATCAAAATTGTAAAACATGCGTTTTTGCTGAAATATTGTTTCCTTGAATAAGTTAATGCGATTAAATCATCAACCATTGGTCACCTTCCCTAGGGTATTGCTTCAAATGAGGGTAATGAGAAAAGGGTAAAAACTTTGAATAGGAAAACATACTCTTCAATACGCAATTTTTTTACTCCTTTAATATTTTCCTTCCTATTAATCTCATATCAAAATATAAAAGACAACTACTTTAATTGCTAAAGAATATTTAATAGACTCATTATACAAGGCAACTACTTTTAAATGCTAAAGAATCTCCAATAGACGAATAACACATCTCCAGAGAGCTCCATGATTGGCACAATATAATTAACTTGGAATTGTGTCACTATGATATGACTCAACTCAAGGTTACATCATCGTTTTCGAGATTATCTTGCTTAGCTGAAGAGGAAGATTGATAAGCTTATTTTAGAGTTTGAAAAGATGTTTGGTTGCCTCCTCATTTTAGAATTAATCCTAGCTTGGTCAAAAAGATAGGATTGGACTGATGGAGTCTCTAACCACTGTTGTCACTCTCATGACAATAAGAAAGAGCAAGGACGGACAGGTGAAGAACTTCTCTGATTAGAAATCTCGAAGGAAATAAGTAAACAACCGTTAATTAGACGTAATCCTTGTTTTGAATCATGAGGGACTTCAGACTGTGCTCTCCACACCACAAATTCATGTTAGCGTTAGTTAGGGTATTCACCACTCATAAATAATATGTGTTCCATATGACGTTTCACCCACGAAAGTAAGTTTGTAAAGTCAAAATGTGTTATATGATGGTACCCCCTACTACATATTTCATGGTCGGTCTACGTCATTGCAAGTAAAATTATTATACCACTGGAGTCTATAAATACCAACGTCCATTCTCACCAGTCCTATGCACCGCACCTTTTCCACACCAAGTCTAAGTTGGTTTCTTAGTTTTCTCTCCATTATGGACCAACACGCAGCGGAGATATTGATCAATATCAATGGATTAGATGGACACCGAAATGAAGCATCAGAACTAACCAGCACCCTCTTTGCTGGCGAAATGGATGCTCTCACAGCCATCGCAGATACGCTCCTCCCTTCTGTAGACGTGCCTCCATGCAAGCTGCAGGATGATGTTCTCAAATTCTACACAACGTCGGCCTCCATGACCGGAACTCCAAACACTGTATGTTGACTAATTAATCTTAATAAACAATTAACATACGTAATCTTCCCACCTACTACTGTTTAAATAACAACGTTGATGTTCCACGAGCATTTTTGTTATTCTGGACTAAAGTTATAGGAGTGTAGGACAATTAAGCGCTTGATATCTCCATCATATATCTCTTGCGTAACTATGTTTTTTGAAGATGTGGTGAACGTACCGACCAAATTTCTTCTACTTGTGGCTAGGTTGGTGGGTATATCTCAGAGAAGCTGCATCACCCAATGCTACTACCTCTCCGGCTAACGTTGTGGCTCCTCTCTACATGGTATGGCACGCTTGCCATTTGTGGTCTGAAGAGCATGTCATGGAAATTCCCTTACTTCCGGCGGTTTGCTGACGTCGAGCCTCACCGTAGGGAGGAGATATTGTTGGCTTTGTCGCAAAGCTCCTTCTTCCTGTACCGTATGTTTTTCAAGGCAATCAAGTTCCTTGTCGTCTTCTTCCACTTCACACAGGTAACATATCTTAGGTATAATTATCTATTACATGCATCACATCATTGCTGGTTGTCAAGTTATATTGTTAAGCTATTTGATTGATAGAACCCTCTGTAGAACAAATACTTAAAATAAAATAAAATATCATAGGTACATTTCAACATGTTTTATATTAGTTACGCTACAACTTTATTTATCAAAAATATAACTTTGCCGATCATAAAATTATCCTCTAATTGTGATATAATGCGGACTCGCCTTCTTATGAAATCGACTTTTGAAGCTTTAGACGTATCTAAACTTAAATACAGATTAAGAAGATATTTAAGACATTTGGGGTTATTTATGAACTTTACCTTGTATATAATACATTAAAAAAGGCTCTACAATGACAACTAGTTATCCCTTGAATCCTTGATGTTACTTGAGACGTCTTTATATCCCTGAAATAGATTAGTTGGCACTTCTACGAATCTTGTTATACCTAGTTGGAGGTTGGGAACATTTAGCGACGTGAACATATCTTATTACCACCTTGATTAGATTACATTAGGAATTTGACTTTCGGTTTATTGTTTGGTATTTTTGGAGTATCATGGGCTTTGTTATGAAATACTGACCAATGCGGGGGAGAGGCGCATCAAATCTCCCCATGCGGTCACAGTTCAGAACACCAATTTTTTTTTGAGTTTTTTTGTTTTTTTACTTCGATTTGTTTAATAACTTATTGATTATAAAAATTATCCAAAAAATTACCTAAATTTTTAGTTACATGTATATAATTTATAATTAATATACATATATTATTATTTAATTATTAAATCACAAACTGTATATGTCGGATACGGTACCTTACCACATCACATCTGCATCCCACATTTCTGAATCTTAACGGTGAGTATGAATATTCAAGTAGGGTAGTGCATATAAAAAAATTACCACCTTAGGCATTGAAACATAAGATCTCACGCAAGAAAGTCCGTGATGGATGGAAAACCCAAATATGGTCGGAATTAAACTTCAATGCCACTATGGAGAAACGTTTATACCATATGGGTGACTGGTGGTTGTTACTTGACTACGGTAGTTGCGGTGATGTTTGTCCCATCCCTTCCTAATATTCTTCTCGATTCTATCGGCAACAAGTGGAGCATAACACATTCATCACCCATTCCTCATCTTGCTTCATCCAATTTTAGTAACTTTGAGTTCTTTCATGCATTCACTGTTCCTTCAAAATCATAGAGACCACCATGATTCATAATAATACCAAGGGAATAAATTATATTCCTGTGCCACCCATTTGGTAGGTGGAACACATTAAAGACTTGACAATTGAGGTGTGCGGGATTCTGCACGTTTATTCCTAAAAGCAAGCTTACTCAAATCCAATCCTCAGTTGTTTTTAAACCCTTAAAATAAAACCAGACGATTAAATCACTAGAAGTAGGGGGAAAGTTCATTTTTTATGTAGATGGTTTGGGGTTTTCCTCCTTGAAAACAGTTGTTGGCCAACATATAATTTCTATTTGCTGGAGATTTTTATGAAAATACAAAACTAGTATAATAGTCAATGATGGGATGACCTTATTTACGATAGTGAGTTCCATACCTTGTTTTGACAGATGGAAAGATATCAATTGGGGAATACTGGTTAGAACGAGAATAATATTTGACGACAGAAATATTAAGGAAGTGTTTGGTTGAGGGTGTCTGGAATGGATTTCTTTACATTCTGGTGTTTGGTTTATTTATTTCAGGTTCATGAATGTGAATGAATTAGAATTCATTCCAGCTTATATATAGGAATCAAAAACTTACCTACCTATTCTAGAATGTGAATTCATTTCAACCTGGTATGAGATTCTCATTCCATTTCATTTCAAGGTAACCAACCAAACACCCTCTAAGGTCGTTGGAATGATTTCATTACAGATTCTAGACGATGCAATGTAGGAAAATAGTACATAAATGAAGAATATAGTGCATGATACATGATTATATTTTACGTGAAAAGTCTTATTTGTAGGAGTATATATGCAAAATTGCGGTATTAACTTAGAATGATTCCTACCCTAGGTCAAGAATTGAATTCAAACATTATGAGTTAATTTTAAAATATAAAATACTTTGAAGAATAATCATGTTGATACTTAATTGCAGCTTCTATAAGAACGACAATGGCAATACCAACAAGATACTTGTAGTTAAATGAACGGATATAACAATGTTAAAATTTGGGACGTAATAAGGTGATTGTTAATGTATTATTAATTTTCAGTGCTTGCATGTGGCCCATCAGTTTGCCACAAAATCACCATGTCGCAGTGGGATTGATACATCAACTTTTTTTATTTTTAAATTGGTATAATACATTGACATTAAACATACATTGGTGTCGTCATATGAACGCGGTGATGTTAAAACATATTTTACTGTTAGACACGACTTGTGTATTCATAAACTCATATTGTTTTCCATTCATAATTTTTGTAATAACATTCAGCAGAAGAAATGACTACCATTGCTACTTCTTAGACTGCTGTTCTTTACGAGTAATGTTTCATTTAGCATCGAGCTGTCACTTGGTCCCATACTCCCATCTTATTCTTGTGCATTTCTACTTCTGAACTTGATTTTTACTTCTTTTTATTAAAAGAAAAGGAAATCTATATTTGGTTAGGCCTCTGACATATGTTTCATGAATGGTAGGTATTTTATTGCATTCTTACCTTTACTTGGCATTTGAAGATAAGAACTGAACGACATTGATGTCATGCTATTGCATTTTTTCCTATTGACCAAACACGAAGCAAATGTTTGGAATAAAGAACCACCAATTAAATATAGTATACTGGAAAAAAAATCTAAACAAAGGTGATGATAGCAGTGTCTTTATTGACTCATTTGTGGTTCAGAGTCCAGAACAGATAAGAAAGTGGTTGGGCGTTTGCTACTTCACTATTTGGGTTAGCAATTAATAAAGTCATACCAGATAGAGTAGTTTATACTTTATAGTGGTTAACGAATAAAATATTCTTACACAGTCCAACATTTTTCAAAATTCTTTTTTAATTATAAAAACATAACCTTTTGGGTGGATAGGCAAAATAGCACAATACATAATATGAATTTTCTAAAACGTTACCGGATTGATTTGCTCATGTACTCTGGATTTAAACAAAACGTGTACTGAGCTTTCTGTACAACTTACAAATTAGATGGTCACTTTGTATGTGAAGGAGACTTCTGACCATGAATATCAACGTTAGTGTCAAGATGCAACTTGAGCGAAATTAATGGTTCGATACTAAAATTATTGACCCGATTAACTCATTGATGGGAATCGTTTCCTAACACCAAGGACTTCCACTGACCAAACTAATCATTCCTTAGTCATTAACCTTGTTTCTTGAATTAATTGCTTTCCAAAGAGAAAATTCAAACCAGACACGAAAACAACAAAACTTCTACAATCCCAACCGCAAGATTTTGTTGTTGGTTGGCTTCGTTTTCGCCGAGACCTGAAGATGACATGTGTAAACTTATACACGCCATTGGGAGATCTTAACTTAAGCGCCGTTTTCTTCCAATTTTGTGCACACCTGTTGTCTATTTACAAAATATTAATTTGTAAGATTAATTTTAATTATTAAGATGTGTTGCATAATTGCATCTCACTAATCACAAAATGTTACGTGATGGGCCCCAATGTGCGATCTAACATAATCTTAGAATAACTAAATTTGTTTTGCAACATGCTTGCATTTAATCATCTCTTTACTAATGTAAGCGACAATTAAATACCACCTATTCTCAATTAGGCTCCAACTTTTACATGCCATATTTCTATTAAGATCTGAATTATTTTTCGTTCGTTCCCCCCTAAAGTATCTGTACCATTAGACCCGAAACACAAAATATATGCTATTAATTTTATAAAAAAAACATTTTGTCTGACAGGTGGACGAGAATTACAGGTGAACTAATAATTAATCCCCCCTATTTTGGCTACTAATTATTGTTGACTAATAATTAATTGATTACAGGTGGACGAGAAGAAGCAGAATGCAACATGGAAAGGCATAGGCTACTGCGGCCCAGACCCAAGTTTCACCCAAAGTCCAACTCCAAAGCCCAACGCAGCCGAGATCATGACCAAAAGCCCAACTCTAAAGCCCATCTTGGCCCACAATCCCGGCCCACTCCACCCCTCCACACTCTCCACCTTCCTCCGCCGGCACGGCCTCTCCCACACCTCCACGTTCCCCCACACCATCCGCTGCGACGCCGTCGTGGTCGGATCCGGCAACGGAGGCGGCGTAGTAGCCGGCGTCCTCGCCAAAGCCGGCTATAAGGTCCTCGTCCTCGAGAAAGGCCCCTACCTCGCCCGCTCCGACCTCTCCCTCCTCGAGGGCGACGCCCTCGCCAACCTCTACGAGGGCTCTGGCCTACTGACAACCTCCGACGTCGGTGTCGTGATCCTCGCCGGTTCCGGCGTCGGCGGCGGATCCAGCATCAACTGGTCGGCCTCCATCAAAACCCCCCCGCACGTGGTCTCGGAGTGGGTTACCGAGCAGGAGCTGGAGCTGTTCGGGAGCGATGCGTACGAGAAGGCGATGGAGGTGGTCTGCGAGAGGATGGGGGTGAGGTGTGGGGTGAGGAAGGAGAATATGAACAACGCGGTGTTACGGAAGGGGTGCACGGAGTTGGGGTATCCGGTGAAGGACATTCCAAGGAATGTGGGGGAGGAGGAGCATTACTGTGGGTGGTGTTGCTTTGGATGTAAGGATGGGGCGAAGAAGGGGACGGCCGAGACGTGGTTGGTCGACTTGGTGGATAGTGGGAATGGAGTGGTGTTGAGTGGCTGTGAGGTCGACCGGGTTGTCACCAGACGCAGGGGGCGGAAGAAGGTTGCCAAAGGGGTGGAGTTTGTTAATTCTGCTGGGGAGAGATTTGTTGTTGATGCGAAGGTTACGGTGGTTGCCGGCGGGGCGCTTAATACGCCCGTCTTGCTCAAGAAGAGTGGCCTTAAGAATCGGTATGTGTTCCCAACTTTGGTTTTTCGAATTCTAAAGTTGTTTGTAGGGAGATTGTGGAACGACATTCTGTCTAAGTAGTTTGGAATTTTTTAGATGAGAGTGGTATTGCTGAAATTAAGGAACCTGAAATCCCTAAGGTCCACATTACCAAATGAAGGTAAACACGTTAGTTTAGTTTAGCTGCCTATAACATACAAACATAATTAAGATTTACATGAAGCTGAAAACACCAAAATGAGACGGTCTAATTGAAAGCTTGCTTCCAGAAAGCCACTTTAGCCTTTGTATGTGGGATAAGTTAGTTCCTGAATGGTATGTTAATAATGGTTGAACACTAGGATAATAGGATTCAACAAACCCTGCCCTTTCAATTCAGTAGGTGGCACCTATAGAAACAATCAACCACGATGAACATCGACAGCTTCATCATATGTACATCTAAAACCGTCCTATCTGAATCATATTGATGATCACAAATCTCTATGGTTTCTATATCTTCAAATCAATCACAAGTATTCTGCAATAAAACAGACCCAGGAAGCATTATTTAATGTAAAATTCATCAATTTTTAAGATTAAAGATGTCAATTTCAACTCTTCTATATGTTACTTTATATTCTTTTAAAAATGTAATCTCATGTTACGCATAATATGAAGTCCACAGTAGTAACATAAGTGCCTAGATTTTAAAGAGATGGTGTTCCTGCCTATTTTAACATGATTGTCTTACTATGCAACAGAAACATAGGGAGAAACCTCCACCTCCACCCAGTGGTAATGGTGTGGGGCACTTTTCCGGACTCGCCATCATCCCCAGACACCACCCAAACAAGCTACGAGGGTGGCATCACGTCTGCCATGTCCACCGTCGTGGCCAACACCAAAACCACTGGCTATGGTGCCATAATCCAGACCCCGTCACTACACCCAGGCATGTTCTCAGTCCTCACGCCCTGGATGTCCTCCTCTGATTTCCGCCATCGCATGTCCCGCTTCTCCCGGACGGCCCACATCTTTGCCTTGGCACGTGACCAGGGCTCTGGCACAGTCAATGGTCACAGCTCCTATACATACAACATCGCCCCAGAAGACGAGAAGAGCCTCCAAAGCGGGGTGGAGAAGATGCTGAGGATAATGGCAGCTGCTGGGGCGGAGGAAATAGGGACACAAAGCTGCATGGGGGATAGGTTGGACGTGAAGAAGGCGAGTTCGCACGAGTTCGAGAGGTTTGTGAAGGAAACAGGGAGGAAGCCGCTGAGGGACCTGGGCACGCCGGTGTGCTCAGCGCACCAGATGGGGAGCTGTAGGATGGGGGTGGATGAGGCAACATCGGTGGTGAACCAGAGAGGGGAGACATGGGAGGTAGACGACCTTTTCTTGGCCGATACAAGTGTGTTTCCAACTGCTCTGGGGGTCAATCCGATGGTCACCGTGCAGGCCATTGCCTACTGCACGGCGCAGTCTGTGCTGGAGGTACTCCACCGGAGCAAGAAGAGGAGTGATTAACCGTTAACTGGGTCAATAGTTATGGTATGTATCATTGTTGTTCCCATGCAAATTATATTCATGCGAGTATTTCTTCTTTTGGCACTATAGGTTGTGTTACCATGACAATCCAATTGTTAAGGTTACTAAAATATACGTTTCATTGCTTCAAAAAGAAAAGGATTTATTACAGTATCTGTTATGGACTCTACTTATTTCACAATGTAACGTGGTAGATCAGTAATAATTTTTCCAGTTAAACTCAAGATCATGATAGATATGTAATTCTTTTCCAATCAAATCGCATGTTCGTTAATAAAAGATCTAACACACATTCTTCAAGTAGGTTCCCATCCCATCCTTCTCTTTTTCTGCTCTAATGTGATTTGGAGCTACTAAGCATGGTTGAGACCTTATACGGCCCAAGGGCCACCAGGCCACCAACAATCTCACCAGTCTCTAATCTCATCTTCATGATTTAATTGAATATAAAAACAAATTGAAACTCTACTTTCTCTTGTAATTCTTTCCATTTTTATCTTCCTTTTAGCAATCCAATTACTTCCAGTCCAGACTAGTATGTTCACTTTTCACATCAATTCTGTCAAACTCTACTTGTAAATTAGCCTTTTCATTTCTCAGAAATTAATTTTGGAGGATATATTTTAAGAAAGAAAATTTCATGAACAGCAAAGGAGGAAAAATAAGCATCAAAAAACATGCTTGAAATCTCAGTTTTTTTCTTTGATTGAAGCTTCTCTCGGTTTGTTGTTTAGTACTTTTCACAAGTCTAAGTAAACGTCACACTCATCTTAGTATCTTATCTCGAAAACCAGAACAATAATTCACTGAATGAACATCGTTTTCACACTTTTCGTAGGGGGAAAAATCGGTCTTTTTCACATATGCCCCTGGAAATGATGACTATTTGAATTCCAGACTGATGCATTGCTTATAACTATAAGGGATTCACATGAACATCAAATTTGAAAACTAGATTAGATATGAATATGATCTGAGTTGGAATCGTACACGAGTAACCAGTTTACGGAATACAGACTGCTACAATAGGTGACATTCATGTTAGGCCAATCTAATCATTGTCCAAATAGGAATGTAAATGGATATTTTCGAATCAAATATAACTTTGATCCGAATTTGAATTCCAAATAAGCATACTAAATTCGAATACAAATATGAATTTTTATATCTTACCTATTTTATATCCAAATTTAAAAACTTTTCGAATTCGGATAATATTCAAATTCTTATAATTTATTTTTTAAATATTTTTTGTTTATATTTTGAAAAGACATTTTAATAAAATTATATAATAATTTGTTTTTTCATTCTATTATGTTTATATTTATAAATGAATAACTTAGTTTTTTATTAACTCATCATATCAATATTAATAATCACACATTGGATGCAAAAAATGATATTTTCATATATTTGGATAGTTTGACTTATATCTGAATTTAAAATCCGTAAAGTTTTTTAAATCAATTTCAATTGCATAATTGTATTCAGTAAGAACTTCTTTATTAAATGTCAATCAAATTTGAAATTTTCGAATCGGTATTTGGATAATCGGTAACCATTTGCATATTTCCTCACAAAGTCACAACACTAGACTTTTTTTATCTGGTTTAATACTTGTTATGGTCTAATAATAAAAAAATCATGATCAAAAGGTGCCAGACCAAAATGACCAATCTGAATTTCCAATTGAGAAAGTAACTACATCATATATCCGTGCTTAGGCTCAATAATCTCTATACGTGGCATTTATATTTTTCATTAGCAGAAATTGATTCAATAAGTGTTTTGACGAGGCTATAGATATAAAAGATCCAGATTTCTATGTATTGTGCTGTGCATGACAGCTTCTACGACTCACCAGACATCGTCATCTGTTGATTTTGATTATATGGAAGGAAAGTTTCCTGCCCCTATAATGGAATGTTAGATTGCAGTTAACTACTTCGTTGAAAGGAATTATATAAATGTTAGAGACACACACACACATAGAAGATGCCTTGTTCAAAGAAAGTTCCACGAGATTTCATACAAATCATGTTCTCTTGTTTTATTAGTCAAAAGAAGTTGGTGAGGAGCCAGCTCATCTTTAATTAAACAGTAGATTGATCTCTTTAGGACTCAAAAAATTACATAAAATCGTGAGAAAAAAATAACGTTCGTATTCATCTATTTGTTTGCTGATCCTTAATCCTCTGTATTTGTAACGAGACAAAACTAATGAGAGGATGATATTGCAACTTAAAAAACCCCCACTCCTGAAAGCTTACACAATCACTTAAATTCAATGATAATCAGTGTTTCGGCTTTGAACATATAAGAGTATTGGCCAACCAATTAGATTTAGAATCCCTGAGAAAGTTAGAGGAAGTCACAAAGCTTAAAGCCCCTCGTGCCACTTGCAAGTTGGTCTTTAGTCTTATTCAAACGCAAAGAATAGTCTCCAATCACATAACTTAGATAGATAACAACTACACCACATCAATCCACTCAACAAACAAAACATCATTATCTGTGGCTATGGGTGTGGCCCATCCCAAAAGGAAAGACTTCAGATTCCACTCAAATCTCTAATCCTTTCTTCCTCTTCTTGGTCAATGCATCTAGTCTTATAGTCGGTCTATCCATCGTCTAAACTATAACATTCTACAATTTTCCTTTATCCTACTTTTAATATTAACTAATGCACAATATTGTAATCAAATTATGCTTCCTCCTCCACATTCTCTTGTGGGTATTTTCCAAAATAAATGTGGAATATTTGACTTTATAATTCATTTTCATAGGTTGACTTAATCAAAACCAAATCACAATATCAAATTGAAACCCATGAAGCAGCCAACATGGTCTTCTTTCTCTCAACTAGCAATCTTCAAGTTAGGAGGAGGGGTTTCCAACCAAACAAGCAACCAACCAAGACCTTCCAACCAAAGCCATATAGCAACTAATTACCAACCAATGCTCCCAAAGCCAAGCATCCACCTTAGCTAATCTAACTTTTCACGTAGAAGCTTATGGACAGCAAAGGCAAGATGAAGCAATATTGCCTCGTCTTTGTGAAGGTTTTGCTGGGCTTGGTCGCCTTCTCATGTTGCGTGGCCGCCGAGTTCAAACGAGCAAAGGTGAGGGTTTTATTAATTTGTCTAGCTTAGTTGGTTGTTATGTCAAGGTGTTTGTTTGTGTGTGTGTGTTTGATGTTTTTGGTTGGTGTTGTGAAGGCAAAGGACATCAGGATTGATGGGAACCTTTGCTCTTTACCGCAAACTCCAGCTTACGGATTAGGAATCGCGGTCACACTTTGCCTGACCGGGTTTCAACTTATCGGCACGTCAACTGTTGGAGTTCAATTGTGGTCGAGAGACAGGAAATCGGGGAATAGACTTGTTGGTCCCATCGTCTTGCTGGCCTTATCTTGGTAATTTCCATCGATCGAATTGTTCTTTGCTTGATGATAAGTTGTTTCTAATGTTATTGGTAGCTAAGACAGCCCCAATTCACTTTTTTTGTTGTTGATGATCTTAGAATTGGATTTATGATTGGTTTTGTTATAAATGAAAATTTCGAGTTACGGAAATTGTTTTGATACCTTACAAAGTTTGGGGTATGCGATTTTTGATACTAGGCAAGAGATTCTGGGGTTGTCGTAGATACTCCAAGGTATGCGATTTTTAGTGCATCGTAGGTGTTTGACGAGATGTCAAAGAAGGTGTTTTTAGTGCATCCAAGGTGTTTGACGAATTGTCGATGTATGGAATACATGCAGCATAACACCCATTGCAACTTCTTCCAATGGATTGATGAGCATGGCGATTCGAACTTGCTGAGGAAGATGGAGGAGATGGTTTGTGATGAGCACATGGTGACCGAGATGAAAGCTGAACAACTAGTCAGGGAGGTTCGTGCGCTGAAGATAATGATGATGGAAGTGAAGAAAATATTATAGGAGGTGAAAAAAATATTAGAGGAGGCCAAGTATTTCGTTAGACTTGGTGAATTCGTGGTCATTGTTTTAGTTGTTTTTCTGGTATCATTTGTTGTGAAGTTTGTTAAGTAGAAGGTGGTGTGTTTTGATTAGTTGTAGTTGATGGCAAGTGGTTTGGTGTGCGGTTGGTTTGTTGGTGTAACTTGTTGTTTTGGAGTATTTTTGTGCGGTGCTTATGTTGATGTACTAAGTTAACCATATTAAGATATTATGTCTTGTCATCTAAGATACAACTCAGAAGGTGTTGTGTACAACTGAGTAGTCTTGCATGATAAACTAGAATTGAACATTAATTGCGTGTTATAAAATTGCTTTCTTTGATTTGAAAATGGTAAGGATAAGAACAAAATAAATTTGAAAGAACTGATCACCGAATTTACTTAGGTGTGGGAGCACAAATTCATTGTAAGCAAGTGGTTGATGACTATAATTAATAAAAGTAGTTGCAATATGCATGTTAAGGAGAAGAAAGGAAAAGTCTTGACTGACAAGTTGATAAACATTGAGCAAGAAGGTGCATTTGAACTATTCATTCACGCAGTAGAGTTATGATACAAAATTAGTTTCAAAATGAGCATGAGGAGTAAGCCGATTAAACAAAAGTTACTCTCCTTGCAAAAGTACACGTCTAATTATACACAACAGAGGCATTGCAGATCTAATAAATTGAAGGCAAATAGTTTGGTCCTCCTCTTCTCCTTGTACCTCAAAGCACTGGTCTTTGTCATGCCCTCCCAGCTACTTCAGATAAGAAATCAATGTCATACAACTTTTCCTGAAACTACATTAACAATATATAAGTAATTTAAAACTTACATATCTTGAACGAAATCATGGTTGTTCTCACTACATTAAAAAACATTGACATTTCATTGTTTTCTTTGATACCCAGTTTAGATCTTAAATCAAGGAATAACAAATACTTGTAATTATAGCATATGCTAATAATCAAATAAACAATGATAAAGACTTACTCTTCAAACAGCTTGGCCAACATTGAATAATCACAAATTTGTGGCAGCAGATGTGATGGTGAGCTGGCTGGTAGATGCTTCTTGGTTTGGTGGGGTTGGTTGGGTGGCTTGGTTTCCTTGTGATGCTTGGGTTGTTTGGGTGGTCGTCCTTCTACTTCCTCTTCTAGTGCTACTGGTCATGTTTTAAATGGAATTACATCATCGACCAACAACCTACAAAATGCAGTAAATATAATGATGTATACGACTACCTTTGTTGTGAATGAGACCCTAAGGGCTCCTTGCACTTTCTTGCCTGGTGTCGTAGAACCCCACATCTTTTGCACTTCTACCTTCTTGTTACACCACTTGGTTCTTCGGTAGGCCTCATTCTCTTCTTCTTAGGCCTACATGATTGCCTTTTCACCAATGGTTCACTAACATGTACACCTTGCATATGAGGTTCCCAAGTGGCTTTGTCACCCATTGGCTTAATATTTTCAGCATATGTGAGTGCATATATCTCCTTCTTCTACCACAAGCTAACATAATTATCCCAATTAGCCCCTCTAAGGGTACCAATAAATGCAGAAGCATGCTTACATGGCAACCCCCAACATTTGCCACACCCTACATGTGTAACTGTGGTCCCCAATGTCAACAATACACCACTCCGTGTGACAGGTTACCTCAGATGTGGTATCACTTGCTCTAACCACTGTATATGCACCCAAACGCCTTGACATGTTGTTGACCCACTTCCTAGCGAAAGGAACCAATGTATCAGTTCATTTGTTGGACTGAGATTGCCTCTTGTAGATAGTGTTCATAAACTGCTGCCTAATTGAATCCACCATAGTGACTATTGGGAGGTGCCTTGTGTTGGTGATGTACTGATTGAATGACTCACAATTATTGTTGGTGATGTAGGAGCACTTTGCCAAAGTACCAAATTGACTTCTAGACCAAACCTTGTCTTTCAACTCTACCTTCACTAACCAATCAAATGCATCCCTATTTTGCAATTGTATCTCATTCATTAACTGTTGGAATCTTTCCACAGTATAGGCTCTAGCAGCATCCCAAAGAAACCCTCGTAGTAGAGTACAAGGGAACAACTTTTGGAAGTTTTTGTAAAGATGCCTTACACAACTCCTATGTTCACACCCAGGGAAGTAATTTCCTACTGCATCCTCCAACCCCTTACATCTGTCACTTATGACAACCAGCCCTTCTCGTTGACCAACAGACTCTAATAGGAATCTCAAAAACCAGTTCCATGACTCCAAAGTCTCCGAGTCTACAACTCCAATAACTAGTGGGAATAGTGGCTGATTGGCATCAACAGCAACAACAGATAAAAGCATACCCTTATGTTTGTGTTTTAGGTGACACCCATCTAGACCTATAACAGGTCTACAACCCTTCGGGAAACCTTGCATGCATGCATCAAAGCACAAAAACAACCTCCTAAATATGTCATTTCTGTCCACATCTAATCTTATGATGCATCCAGGGTTCCTCTTATTAAACTCATTAATGAAAGTAGGCAGAAGTTCATACGGGGACTCCACATTACCATATATGTGTTTCAAGGCCGCTTCCCTACCCCTCCAGACCTTTTGATAGGGCAAGTCTACGTTATATTTGCTCAAAAGTTGACCCATAATATTCTTTACAGTCAACCTCTCATCTTGCATCAGCCAAGGCTTACACTTATCCATTATCCAGTTCTGTGTAGCCATACTGGAGCCACACTTATTCACTGATGAACAAGTGTGTGGCTCTATTAGGGTCTTGATTTGGAAAAGCTCACCATCTAAAATCCTTGACGCATGTATTATCCATTTACATGTTGAGTCCCTACATTTAGCAGTGACTTTTTCTAATTGGCTCTTAATGTAAATTATTGCACACTCATTGACAATGCAGAACTGTGTAAGGGCTTTCCCAAACGTCTCCACATTTGGAAATTGTAGACCCACTGCCATCCTAGGGTCATCCAAGTCAACAACAATGGATTGTGTGTAGGATTTTGTGTCCCTGTGTATGTATATATTTTAAAAAATTTAATACAAACATACAAGATCGATTTCATAATTTCATTGATTTTACGTACACGTATTTGTTTATTCTAATATCATGCATTCCTATACATATTAAAATAAACAAAGAATAGAGAATCATACCCAAAGGTTCTATAAAACCTTTCAGAAGATCCGGAGTTCCGTTGCTCGTCGAATCACCCGCCGATTCGCCTTCAAGTGTTCACCAAACTCTAAACAAGATTAGAGAGAAAGGAGCTAGCCAATCAATCTCTAATTATGCTTAGAATCTTGATAATAACCACTCTTTAAGCTCCTGAGATTTTTATCTCCAAAACTTAAAACTATTAAGAGATTTTCGTGGTGATTAATGGAGAGATTAATGAGAGAATGAATTTTTGCATTAACATGAACAAGTAGGATGCTGGGTCCTTTTATATGCTCCAAAACATCATTATCAAGAGCTATTATTTAGTCATGATCTCTTGCTTATTCTCTCCTAAAATTAATCCCAAATTGCCACATAAGCATCCTAAAAAACGTTTTATTAAATCTGGAATTAATCCAATCCATGATCTAATTATTCTTTTAATAATTCAGCCAAAAATTGTATTGTTCGGTTGACCGAGAATTCTTCTCGGTTAACCGAATCATTCGGTTTTAACACATGTTCGGTGAACCGTAAGCTAGACGGTCGACCGAATATGCATGAGAAAAATTCTCTGGAAAAATTCGGACGATCCGCGTCTTACTCCGGTCGACCGTTGACCCACAAAAATTTCTCCAGGCGAACTCTCATCGGACGACCGTGTCACCTTCGGTTTACCAAAAATATTCTCTCTCGGTTGACCGATCATGCTTGGTTGACCGAACTCAATTGTCCAGGCACTCCAGACAATTTCGGTCAACAAATTTTGTTTACCCGTTCCCCGTTCGGTGGACCGTTCCGAAGACACCTCGGTCAACCGAACCCTAAACGGTTTACCGTGTTTGACCCCGATTTTGCCTTTGTCAAATTTTGAATTTATTTCCAACAAAATTTGATCTTTTGGGGGTTTTTAGCAAATTCATATCTTATGTAATATATTATCTTATGTAATATTAAATTATTACACCTCATAATATACACACCTCATATGAATTTATTATGATTCCAATTATTTCAATTCTCATGACATATTGATTTTATTCATTCACCACATGTGTCCTTTTTCACATGAAACTCGACCCATCATATGAACTCAAGTGCCAATCTTTTGACCATTAAATATATATATATCTCACTTGCATTTTGTAATGTGGTACCAAACTACCATTTAGAAGTAAAGGAGTAGTTGAGTACTTCAACTCCACCAATAAAAAACTTTCTCCAATGTGAGACTAAACATGTCACCATACACACACATGTGTACAACACACATGTGATAGTTATAATGATGTAACTATTATTACACAAAATAATCCCCATAAATTATTACACAAAATAAATCCCAAAAAATTACGTTATTTCTTATACAAAATAAATCCCAAAAAAATGTGTTAATTCTTACACGAAATAAATCCCAAAAAAATGTGTTATTTCTGATACAAAATAATCCACATAAATTCTTATACGAAATAAATCCAAAAAAATAAACAAAAAATATTTTCTTCTTTTAGGAGGTATAGACGTCGGTTATACTAAACAACCGACGTTTATACAAACCTATAGACGTCGGATGTCCAAACATCCGACGTCTATACCAATAGACGTCAAATGTTTTTATATCCGACGTCTATTTGGTGACGTCTATTGAGCATTCTGCACTAGTGCATGTCCGCCTTAATAACAGGAGGGAACCTACAATCAGCAATCTTTTGTTGATTTCAAGCCATAAACAGTTAGATTCAATGAGCTCCTTTGGTGTTATTTCCATTAGAGTGTTGGTCATCTTCACCAAGTTGAGTATATTCGATGACTCCTATTGGTTGGAGTCAGTTTGAGCTGAAACCAATAACCTCAGTTACCAAGATTATGGTAACGTATATCATGGTTGTGTAGTCATACCGCATGAATTCCCTATTATTTTTTCTAGTGGGTTGTCATAAGTGATTATGTTTTGAGTGATTATTTTGGTCATTTGCAAAGTGTTGGTCTTTGTTGAGGTAAGACGATACAAAGTCTGTCTTGGAGGTAACTTTTAGCTCATTTTCTGCTCTACATCGGAATAAATAATGTTTGCACAGTATGACCTTATCACCGTGTAACATGAAGCCATGAAGGTGAACACATAAAGTAAAAGAAATATCCACCTCTATAAATTTGGAATTTGTCACCAATAGGCACAAAGTGCCAATTTGATGACATATAACTATAAGCTAGGGTGGTCTACAAGATCGATTTGAGGGTCGGAATCGTAAAGACTGTTCAGAGGGGTCCCCAATCACTCAATCTACTTGCCACCGCCCTTAACTATAAGAGCAACATAACTTGCACACAAAATTAGGTAATACGAGGATAACGAGATCAACTAAGCTTGGTTCCCATGGCACATAATTTCCTCAAGGTGGGTTGTAAAGCCAAGCCTTTTGATGCCAAGTTGGTGAATTGCAAATTGTTGATCGAGTTGAAAGTGTTGGTGAAATCAATATCCCCACCATGTTGGTTGACGCCTTTCAAGTAAAAAAACTCTTATATCAATTCAATAGTATGCAACAGGTTCTTTTGCATACTTTGTTTTGCATGGATATAATGGGATGTGGTTCAATGGTTCTTCCATGTAATATCTGATCCTACCAATCTCTTTATCTTGTCATACATTGATCATATAAAAACAAATCGTCATTTGGATTGTTCATTATGGGGTTCCATTGTCAGTTTCAGAAAAAAAGGTACTGGTACATGAGAGTGAAAGATAATGAAATGCAAGGTTCTCTACTCAATGTTTCAGATGATCAAAGATGTGCTTTAACATATTGGCATACTTCGTAAAATTAGTATGATATGAATAAGTTGGTATCTTTATGTCTTAAGGTACCCGAAAAACTTGTGTTCCTTCACTTTCCCACATCAAATTTTTATTGTAATCGGACAGTCCAATACAAAAGGCCTAACTTTACTTCTTTATTTAAAATCTTCTTAATTTGGCCCAAGCGTTGATTCTTTATGAGTTCCACTTCTACTACAACAACTAGTTCATGATTAAAGGCTTTTTTGTTATTATTGTTGGTGTTGGACTCTCCAATACAAGTACATGAAGCAGCACAAAAGAAGGTTATTTTCAACGCACAAAAATTGCATATATTTTGTCCTACTAATAAAAGTTCACATGCTTTAATAATGGGTCCCAAATTGTCGGTTGAAACACCTTTACTTAAGACCTTTACCCAAGAAGAGAAGGTACATTTCCCAACTGCTATCTCGGGGCCTTTATGATTTGCGATATTCTTCCTCATAACTTCGATATCAAAGACTAATGTATTACTCATTGAATCACAAAGACGATAATGTATTTTTATCGTTATGAAGAATTTTGTTTTGCTGACCAACGTACTCTCGTTTTTGTCCGATAAATGCTTAAGAGAATGTGCACATTTTATAGTGTCATGCCTTTAATTTCTGCATGTTCCATGTACAACAAAATTGATGTCAGTACAAATAAGTATGCTTGAATTTTTCAAAAAAAGAAGCAAACAATAATTATAGGAAAATTATTACGGGGGTACCCCCATCCTTCAATATTTTTGCAGTTTAGGTGTTTCATAGTAACCTTTGTCCTCTTCAAATTTGTTAGTGTTATAATGTGCCAATATTGTTGCTCTATTTAATTAATTACCAAGTATACGCAAGTTGTTGTGAAGAGGGATCATATCATGTTTACAGTGAATGGCTTTTAACTTTCCTTGGTCTTACTATCAAGTATCAACTGTAGGTAAGTTCTCACTCTACTAATTCTTTACTGTTTATTGTTTTGAAAGATCACATCTTATTTACTTTTTGATCCCTGGTGAAAGAAATTTGTATGACTTGCTACTAGGTCATATTTACTTAGGAGTGTGTAAGTGCAGTAAAATGGAAAATGCTTCAGATTTCACAGTTTATCAACGTAGAGTGCTTAAGAGTTCTCCATTTCTGTCACTTCATTCCTGTGACAGTTTAATCTTGCACGCAGCGCGTTTATAAAGTTTGCTTTTAGAAGCTCCTTCCCCACCTTCACGTGGATCACTGCAACGCCCCGAGCCCGAACATGTGCTTACCCGTCCGAACTCGGTGCGTTAAGATACGATCCACGACCCTAGCGGCTGCGCACTCTGATTTTTAATCCATCTGATAGGCCCATAATAATCTGAAAAATATAATCAACAATTTGTGACCTCGACAGTCCACAAGTACCAACCATCAATCAATCAGAATCATAATCATGTGGAAAATAACATAGAATACAACATTCAGTCAATAAGCACAATCAAAAGACATGCATCACAAATAATATGCATGCATAACAATCTGGAACCCACATTCGGATTCGACCACATCATGTGCTTCTGAAATCTATCAATCAGTCAGACGCACACCTAGTAGCTCCACACTAACGACAAGTAACCGTTTCCTCTCTCGGGTGGCTCTACGCTGCCCGCTATGTAGCTATTTCCTAAGTAGCTCAGCCAGAAACGTATATACAGTCACATGACATGTCGACCGAAACACCACAATGCAATCATATGCATATCAATGAATTCAACATCAATACTCAGCATGAATGCAACTACGAATATCAAGAGAGATAAACATGACATGAACCCAAAGAATAACGAATCAATACTTGTTTGTCTCGCAACCACAACCGTGATTCGCAACCCAAATCAAATGTTCAGATTTCTTATTTCCTCTTTTCTTCTATCTCATCTTGCACAACAGAAGCCTGGTAGCTAATAATCAACGTCATAATTATTAATAATACCAAAATTTAAATCCAACCAATTAACTAAAAATTCATCTAGCTTACCTTTATTTCCACATCTTCTCTCTTCCAAACTCTTCTCCAACCATTCACTTCTCTAACCTTCGTATGCAAAAACCGTCTCACGATTCTTCTCTCTCTTCAACAAAACACAAAACTCCTTTTATACCTCCAACAAACCACCGCCTCTCAACTCCTTCTCCTTAGCACCACAAAGCTTGGGAAAATTGCATTCACCCCCTTCCTTCTTCAAAAACCACACAATCATCCAATTAGTCTTGAATTTCTTTTCAAGGTTTGGGTTCTCACAATCACCATCGTGTATCTTGACCTCAACTTCCTGAAGACTAAAGTTGATGTCATAAGTGTGAGTTCAATCACGATTCATGCATTTCAATCAGACTGTATTTTATATGCAGTAAAATTATGAAGATAAGAATGAACTAGCTAGAAACATTTTGCGATGAGTGGAAAAAAGGACGAATTCAACTGTCGAATGTCTTGTCTAAATTTCCTTGAAAATGAGCTTGTCATATAGAGGAAGCAAAATCACACAATTTCAAAATTGCCACCTTAAATTCTTTCAGTTATTTATTTCCTTTGAATTGTAAATATTCTTTGCAGGAAACTAATCCTTGTAGAAATATTTTTGGTTGGGAGCCAATTGACTATTACAATTGATGCCTGCATCAGTTGAGGGGAAAGGAGTAGAAGTGAGCACTGCAACCAACAGTAAATGAGATTTCTATATTTGTACTGAAACCCAGATAGGTACACAGGACGACAGCCGTTTAATACTGAAATCAATAATGCCTTGTTGTCACAGCTGGATAATATTTTAGTTTCAGACGTTCCTGTGAGATGCTGCAAAAACCAGCAAGGGTCAGCATACTTATTATGTTAAGAACAGAAGAAGTAAGGCACATTCTTTCCGTCTTTCCATTCATTTACATGTGGTATGTACCTTGTAGATTTAAGGTGCTATCTTCATATTATTTGCATAATCACCTTGGTAACAATAACCACTGAATATTGAGTTTCTTACGTGTTGACTTTTGCAATCAATTAAAATGAAATCTGCTCAACTACATGCCATATACGCTTTGGTATGGTACGTTAGAACTTTAAATGTGTAAACACTATAACTACAATGGGGGCCTGATGAATTTTACTTTCATCAATGTTCTGCCTAATCTTCAAGTGGTTTCAGCATCAACGTTTTAACGTGCGGCCGCGTACTCGGTATGTGGCCGTACTATGCGGTTGGATCGACAGAGGAAGTATATGCAACTCTCGCATAGTCGCACCCAAAAGGTTGTGACTTGTGCGGTCGCATGGGCCCAACGAGCCTATGCGGTGCACATGCTCCAACATGCTATATAGTCATTGGAGCAGATTATTTTGAGATATTTGCAGTTTCCCTCTTATTTGGTCCTATAAATACCATCCAACCCCTTATCATTCCTCACACCTCTTATTCTCTCGTTCTATACTCTCATTCTCTCCTATTCCCTACTTTCTAAGTTCTCAAGTAGTTAAATTAATCGAAGATCTTGTTGCGAAGAAAGACAAATTTGGTGATTGTGGGGTGGATTTTGGAAGTCAAATTTCGCCGATTTCGATTCCAAAACTACCTCAACCATCCAATTGCACCTTTTCCAACTCTCTATAAGTGTAATATTGCATTTTACTTTTCACTCACATAGACTAGACATAATGATATATAATGAACCTCAAGGTAATGAAGTTCTTATGAATCATGAAGTAGACTACTTTTGTCCCACAGAGTTGAACCCCGATTGGAAAACCGCACATTATATTTCACTTGAACAAAAAGGAAACTTGTGAATTGTGTGGATTTATAAGTAGTGGTGGTATAAATAGACATAAACAACATATTGCTCACTTCGAAAGTAGTAATGGAAAACCATGTGCACATGCATCGATCAATTACCGTGAAGAAATTGAACGTAATTTGCGAGCCGGATCAAGAGCTATTGTAGATGATTTTGTAGACTTAGAATGATGTTGAGGGGTTCAGGGGAACCCAATCCGTTTTGGGTTCTGGTCGCATCTCGTGGTGGTAGTTCATCTTCCGCCCCCACGTCTCGTGGTTCATTCTCGAAAGAGGCGAAGGAACCGATCGAAATTTGGACCAATGAACCATTTTTTCGTGGACGTCTCAAGAACGTCGTCATCGAACAAAATGAAGGAGGTCTACCCAAACAACCATTTACAATAATTTCAAAAAAGAGAAGAGGAAAAAAGTAACACAACTTTGGGTCAAATTGTTATGTAGAGCGTGTTTGTCTATCAATGCATGTTCATACAAAGAATTTAAGATTGTCATTTATCAAACTTCCAAATTTGGATCTGGTTTGAAACCAATTACTACACACGAGGTTGTCGAACCATTTGAGAGATTGCAGAAACAAGAACCCTTCTAGACTCATATATGGTAGATTTATGGATGTATTATCATAATTGACGGGTGGATTGATACTTGTGGTAGAAGCATATAATTTTTTTAGCTAATTGCCATACATGCACCATGTTTTTGAAGTCTTTAGATTCATTTTCTTACTCTCACACCGCAGATTACTTGCTTACGTTGATCGATAAGGTTGCGGGAGAACTTGGAGAGTAATATGTGGTGTAGGTAGTCACTGGCAATGTCGTCGCACATGTATCCGTTGGGAGAATGTTGATGTCAAAAATGTCGTTATTTTGGACATCGTGTGCAGCTCACTGCATCTATCACGTCTTGGAGGACATCGACAAGTTGTACATCAAAACCGTTACCACAGGTTGGAAGATCGCCAACTACTTCAAGGCGCACACTCAACTCAACAATAGGATGAAAAAAGGCATCCAAGGGAATCTGATTTTCAACATCTGTTTTGCTACTGTATTCGTGACACTCCAAATACTTTGGGTGAAACGACAAACTTTGAAGACCTTCATTGTGTCAACTAAGTTTGCCAATTTAGATGTGTTTGGTAAAAGAATGCAGAAGTGAAACAAAAGACAAATTAGATTTACAAAGCCATCATAACAACGACCTTTTAGAACGTCACCAATGCCCTAAAGGCAAGTCAACCGTTAGTGACTATTCTTAGGCTGGTGGATGGTGACGAGAAGCCAACAATGGGTTACTTGTACGATGCAATGGAGAAGTTGAAGTACCAGATGGATGTGAGAGAAGCTGAAGTTTATTTGAGCAAATACACACAAAAAGAAGGAACCATATTGATCTAAAGAAGTTTAACGATTTGATTTATGTCAACTACAACCAGAGGTTGATGAAGAGGAAGGACAAACGAGGTTACTACGACCCTATCAATATAGATTATGACTTGGTGGAAAATCATTCTTGGTTGATGGAAACAAAAGATCCAGTATTTGCAGGAGATGATTTGACATGGGCGGATGTCGAGAAGACTACTTTTGGTACATCATGAGCCGATCAAGCTGTGCAGCAACACCCACCTCCAAGATTTTACAAACTATTGTGGAGGAGTTCAACTTCAGAAATCACTTGAGGCATCCACTTCAGCAACGGTTCGAGACATATATGAGGAATTCAAGGGTACAGACGATGAGGAAATCGAGAAAAATGAGACCTATCATGAGATGATCCTAACTCTGACATACCTCGATGGATTAAGGATCAAACAGTTCCGCTATAGACGTCGGTCCCAACTATTGTCTACTACTGTCCTATATGGTCTATATACCTTAGCTACTAATTGTGTTCGATTGTTAGTCTTTTTATTTAGTGTGTTATGTATGAGACTAAGTTTATCTTATTTCCATGTACTAGTTGAAAATTATTCAGTGAAAATATACCTACTTGTTTGGTGGGTAGATGACACTTACAGTAAGGCAATAACATCGAGGAATTGATTTTTTTTTGAAGTCAAATCAACTTAGGCATTTTATATATATATTGTTCATTTTCTTCTCGAGGTTTCTCATATTTTTCCTGATTTTTCCCATTTTGTTTTTTCAATTTTTTGATATTTTTCTCATTTAAAAAATAATTTTACATTTATGCAGTTGCATATGCGACCACACAGTCAAGTATGCGACCCTAGCACACTTGGTCGCATATTATAGACCCTAGCAGATTTGGTCGCATATTATACCTGAACATTGTTTAGCATCTGATTCAAACCATTGAGGTTCGTTTCCAGTTTAATTTACGAACAAAGTTAGCCGGCCATCTTTATTCTTCTGATATTTTTCATCATCTACATTTATTTAATTCAGCTAGTCACATGGCCATTCGATTATTATACTCCTACTGTATGTCTGTAAATAGTTCGACCTTTACCATCCATTTTACATTTTTCCATAGATCAGACTATGGAAAGTACATCAGGAGTTATGCTCTCATTTTGCTTGAGTACAGGTCTGGTCTTATTATTGCTTCTGGCCAAGATTGTCCGATCTATAAAAATGTGGCCAGTTTTTTAACAAATCCTGTACATGGTCTGTGGCAAGATGTGGGCCACAAAATGAGCAATAATTGTGAGGCCAAATGCAGGCTTTCCATATGGTAGTTTGTTACTGAATGATTTGACTCCTGAAACCCGACATGAGCTTATCTCCATCTCAGTTTCATCATCGACGTCATCAACATTATCGAGTGCCTCGCGAGAGGCTCCGCCTAGACGAGGTAAGTGAGGTCGAATGTACGCAACTCTACCATTGTCAAACAATAAGATTGTTTTAATTGACTCAACGATACGAAGTACAACTGACTATTTGTGATTTCACAATAAATAAGAAATACAAATCATTTAGATAGTCATTTGATATTGTCCATGATGCTCCAAATACCAAAAAACAACTTAATCTTTGACACAATGAAAATTGATTATCTCTGTCACAGTTTAATCTTGGTATTCAAAGAATTCTTCTTTGGATAAAATTTGTTTGAAATATTTTTTATGCTAAATTTTTTTTCTAACTAAACGAAGGACGTGACTTGCTTTCTTAAACCACCGTTGATAGCGTCTGGGCAGTTCCCGGGTGTCCGGTTTTCTCTCCCAGTCACGTCAGTTTCTCTCTCCGTCACGTCAGCTTCTCTTTCCACCACGTCAGCTCAAATCAACCCCCTAAATTTTTCTTAATCACACCCAGAAACAACTCAAGCGCCCTACATTCTCTCCTCTCCACATCATTTGGGGATCAATTCTAGGTAAAATACAAAAAATATCAATTTTTTTAAAAAAATATAAACAAATGAAAAACATATTTTCATACAAAATATATTTGAAAAAAACGATTTTAAATAATTTTTAAAACATTTTTGAAAACAAAAAATCAAAAACAAAACAAAAAAAAAAATCACCCAATCTGGGGGCACATGACCCCGGATTGGGCGCCCAGGTGGATTTTCGGGCGGATCCGCCCTCCCATTAAGGTATGGTAAATCGGGTGTCCGGTTTGGGCGCCCAATTTAGAGCGCACCCGTTAAGAGTGCTATTAGGGTGTGATCCTTAGTTTTGGAGTCAAAGTTAGGAATCCACCAACCAAAGCTAACCTAGTTGGGTAATTCATTTGTGGAATAATATGTCACTTGGTTCTTTTTAAAGCTATCAATGTTGACAACATGCTTTTAGGTCTTGTCGTGTAACTAGATTATAGAAATATGGGTAGGGTTATTTTGAGGAGTCACATGAATGAAGGTTAAATTTGATGGCCATTCTATGCATGGCATTTGTCACTTACTACTTAAGCCACCACTCATTTAAGTGTTGGTAGGTGAAAGCATAAAACATTGGGGTTCTGTTGTTAGTACGTGTATGAGAGTTGCACGGCACAAACCACGTGCTTGGCAAACTAGCAACAAAATTTTTCTCCCTCCTTCAGGCTGTCTCTGATTTATATTTTTATATACAGTGGGGAACAGATGTCAGTTGCAACAGCTGAGTAGTCCTCGCATCTTCCACCAACATTCATTTATGGAGCCAAAAGTTTTATTCGAGGTGTTTTGTGGTGGGCTCCTTGCAGCAAACAATTTGAATTTGAGGTATGAGTTGAATTTCTTTATTTTGTGGATGCAACAATCCCGATTATTTTCGTAAAGTATTCCTTGATTACATCTTTGAAAATTTAAGATAGTCATTATCATCTCGATGCTTAAAAAATATACATGCATGTGAATTCTCATACATTGCCTTTGCTTTGTCACACCTATGGTATCCGAATAAACCGTACTCTTACCTTACTTGAATATGGGTATGGTTTGGGGTGAGAATTGACGGTATGAATCTAATATCTAAAAACTTGATTCTTTGTTTGTGTCATCCGTTTCATGCTTAATTGGATCCTTTTAAGTCTTCTAGTGGAGTTCAATTTGTTCAGTAAAATGGTTTGTCACACGTAGTTGGTGGATCACAGAACCTCTATTTTTATTAATGCAATCACCAATTACTCCAAAAAAAATGGTTTGTCACAACAAATAGTTAGCCATGCAGAGGGCTTCTGAACTTTGCCATATAGAGGTCGCAATATGGAAACTTGATTTCATTGGTTCGGCCGTGTAGGAGACACACGCCGGCCATTCAATTCAACTGTCCATCTAGCTTAGAAAAAAAATAAAAATAAATTAAAAACTACTTAAAAAATAAAGAGTTGGTGATAAATTACTTAAAAATAAAAAGTTGCAATTGAAATAAAAAGTTGGTGATGAGAAATAAAAGTGACAAAAAAATAATGCACTCTCACTAAAAAATGCTGGCCAACCAAAGAGTATCCAGGTCTGATCATGAAGAGTTGGATCGAGCATCCTCCACACAACCATTATTATTAGGATATATATGCTCGTTCAATTATCTTCCAAGTTGCACTTCCTGTGCTTTGTTGGGGATTTCATATCCTAGTGTATACATCAAATGGTGAGTTGTTCAGTGAAGTTCATTCTTGCTTCCAATGCATCTCTGTTAATCCGAAGTTCATCGATGCACATTTTACTGTTAGATAATAAAACTATAAGTACCTAATGTTGGAGAGTTAGAACTTTTCTCATACAGTGGTCGAGATTAGTTATGCGTATTGAAACGCAGAATCAATTAGTTTGTGTGATTTCGCATAAACTAGCATGCAAGCATTCTTACAGTTTTCCATCATTTGGACGTTACATTTAGTAATAAAAAATATATTCTATTGAGTAGTTCTCCGAAAGACTATTTCCATATTAACCAATAGTTATGTCGTCGGAAGATTTTTCAATACGTACATGCATGATGCATACACAGCCAATTGGCCATGGATAAAACAACCAAGAAATTTATGCGAGATGAGGTGTAATTCCTCATATTTGTTGTCTAGTGGAGGATTACACGGCTTGGTCGAATCTCTCACTAGTGCCGACACCAGCTTGGTTGAATCTAGTGTTCATAGATTCACCTTGTAGGTAATGCTTATAACTGTAAACATAGCTTGGGCAGACTTCAATTTTCTTTCTGGTGTGAGTTGGATAGTGAGCTTGACGGCATTAAATTTATGTTCCTTGCGAAGATCTAGTAACTGAACCACATCTTGTCATACTTAAGCCTGGACCTTCCAATGGGCCAGGAGTTAGAAGATGTTGATGGATTATAATATTTTGTTAGCAAGTAATAGTTTAATCCCTATGTAATTCATGTAAAATATCTGATGGAATGGTTTCTTTTCGGTTAAGTGTATGCTGAGCACTTTCTAGATACTGCTGTCTGGATAAAAAAACATGTTAGCTGTCGTTGCACTGGGGTAGTAACTGTAGTGGTTTGTAGTATTTGGAGTTTTGGACTCTGCTTTGACATGTGATTGAGATTTTCCAAGGCTGTTTTAGGAAGAATTGAAGAAAAATCTTTTTGAGTAAGTTTTAAGCATTATGTACAAGGGATCAGGTGAAGATGGTGTGAGATTGCTTCAACCTTGAAAGAAGTCTTTGAGTTATAGGCTCTCTAGTTCAAGAAAGTGGGTTGACACTTGACAATCTGGTGGTTGCTCTTACAGTTGGTCATAACTCAATATACTCATCTAGTTTTCTATTGTCTTGGAGTTTTCCTGACTTCCCATGGTGTTACTGGAAAATGGGAAATGCCATCTCATCTATAACTTTCAAGTTTAGAACTGAAATTCCACGTCTAGCAAAGCAAGTGTACAAATGTACGTTAGCTTTAGGATTTTACGCAACCCTGTATCTGAAGTGAAGTTCCCTCTTGGGTTCCCTCGAATTACCAATAAAAGTGAAATGCCACAAGATTCCAATGCAAGGATCAATTGGAAGTGATATGAGACGTTACAAAATTTCAGAAAGGAACGGATTAGAGATACGGTTCCCTTACAGTATTATTATTATTATTATATTGTATTTAGTTAATGAATTATTTAGTGTAATAGATCTGATTTGGTTAAATCTACTCTATGCCATGGAAGAACGTTTTCACTTTTCGAAACAGGCCGTGGGGTTAGGAGCCATGGTCTACTTAAGTTGTGAACTTTGCTACTGAGTGCCTATAAATTGTGTTACAATGAAACTCTAACATGACGTCTTAGTGAAGATTTAGTTTAATCTCAAAAGGTGTATTAAATATCCTAATTATATTTCACTTCACTTATATTATCTACATGGGCATGAAATACTGCCACTTTTACTTTACTGT
Organism: Triglochin maritima; assembly: GCA_963682175.1. Classification (NCBI taxonomy): domain Eukaryota; kingdom Viridiplantae; phylum Streptophyta; class Magnoliopsida; order Alismatales; family Juncaginaceae; genus Triglochin; species Triglochin maritima. The sequence goes on from OY821775.1 coordinate 8,463,117, forward strand.
TGCGCTTCATTTCTCAGACTCTTAGGGCATCCCTTAACGCTGCAAATGTTCGGTCGTGACAAGGTCATCATGGGGTCGTGACAAGGTCATCATGACCTTTGTTTTTAACGCTCCAAATGTTCGGTCATATGTGACTGGGTCGTTGACCCAGGCGTTGAAACGTCCGGGTCGTCGACCTGGTCGTTAAATAAAAAAATATTTTTTTATTTTTTTTAGTTTTGTTTGAGTTTTGATTTATATTTTTAATATTTTGTTTGATTTTTTTAAAATTGTTTTTGATGAAAATACGTTTTATAATTGTTTTGATTTTTTAGAAATTTTTTTAATTTTTTTTAAAAGTTTACCAAGATGAACCCCAAAATGATGTGGAGGAGAGATAGGTTGTTGTGGGTTGTGTTGGGTTGTGGTTAAGAGATGAATAGTGTAGGAAAGAGAAGAAGGTGGGTTGAGGAAAGAGAAAGCTGATGTGGAAGAGAGAGAAAGCTGATTTTGAAGAGAGAGAGAGCTGATGACCGGGTCGTCCAGGTCATGGTTAGTGATGGCCTTAAAAACATCTTTGTTTTTCTTCTAAAATCAAAATTGTAAAACATGCGTTTTTGCTGAAATATTGTTTCCTTGAATAAGTTAATGCGATTAAATCATCAACCATTGGTCACCTTCCCTAGGGTATTGCTTCAAATGAGGGTAATGAGAAAAGGGTAAAAACTTTGAATAGGAAAACATACTCTTCAATACGCAATTTTTTTACTCCTTTAATATTTTCCTTCCTATTAATCTCATATCAAAATATAAAAGACAACTACTTTAATTGCTAAAGAATATTTAATAGACTCATTATACAAGGCAACTACTTTTAAATGCTAAAGAATCTCCAATAGACGAATAACACATCTCCAGAGAGCTCCATGATTGGCACAATATAATTAACTTGGAATTGTGTCACTATGATATGACTCAACTCAAGGTTACATCATCGTTTTCGAGATTATCTTGCTTAGCTGAAGAGGAAGATTGATAAGCTTATTTTAGAGTTTGAAAAGATGTTTGGTTGCCTCCTCATTTTAGAATTAATCCTAGCTTGGTCAAAAAGATAGGATTGGACTGATGGAGTCTCTAACCACTGTTGTCACTCTCATGACAATAAGAAAGAGCAAGGACGGACAGGTGAAGAACTTCTCTGATTAGAAATCTCGAAGGAAATAAGTAAACAACCGTTAATTAGACGTAATCCTTGTTTTGAATCATGAGGGACTTCAGACTGTGCTCTCCACACCACAAATTCATGTTAGCGTTAGTTAGGGTATTCACCACTCATAAATAATATGTGTTCCATATGACGTTTCACCCACGAAAGTAAGTTTGTAAAGTCAAAATGTGTTATATGATGGTACCCCCTACTACATATTTCATGGTCGGTCTACGTCATTGCAAGTAAAATTATTATACCACTGGAGTCTATAAATACCAACGTCCATTCTCACCAGTCCTATGCACCGCACCTTTTCCACACCAAGTCTAAGTTGGTTTCTTAGTTTTCTCTCCATTATGGACCAACACGCAGCGGAGATATTGATCAATATCAATGGATTAGATGGACACCGAAATGAAGCATCAGAACTAACCAGCACCCTCTTTGCTGGCGAAATGGATGCTCTCACAGCCATCGCAGATACGCTCCTCCCTTCTGTAGACGTGCCTCCATGCAAGCTGCAGGATGATGTTCTCAAATTCTACACAACGTCGGCCTCCATGACCGGAACTCCAAACACTGTATGTTGACTAATTAATCTTAATAAACAATTAACATACGTAATCTTCCCACCTACTACTGTTTAAATAACAACGTTGATGTTCCACGAGCATTTTTGTTATTCTGGACTAAAGTTATAGGAGTGTAGGACAATTAAGCGCTTGATATCTCCATCATATATCTCTTGCGTAACTATGTTTTTTGAAGATGTGGTGAACGTACCGACCAAATTTCTTCTACTTGTGGCTAGGTTGGTGGGTATATCTCAGAGAAGCTGCATCACCCAATGCTACTACCTCTCCGGCTAACGTTGTGGCTCCTCTCTACATGGTATGGCACGCTTGCCATTTGTGGTCTGAAGAGCATGTCATGGAAATTCCCTTACTTCCGGCGGTTTGCTGACGTCGAGCCTCACCGTAGGGAGGAGATATTGTTGGCTTTGTCGCAAAGCTCCTTCTTCCTGTACCGTATGTTTTTCAAGGCAATCAAGTTCCTTGTCGTCTTCTTCCACTTCACACAGGTAACATATCTTAGGTATAATTATCTATTACATGCATCACATCATTGCTGGTTGTCAAGTTATATTGTTAAGCTATTTGATTGATAGAACCCTCTGTAGAACAAATACTTAAAATAAAATAAAATATCATAGGTACATTTCAACATGTTTTATATTAGTTACGCTACAACTTTATTTATCAAAAATATAACTTTGCCGATCATAAAATTATCCTCTAATTGTGATATAATGCGGACTCGCCTTCTTATGAAATCGACTTTTGAAGCTTTAGACGTATCTAAACTTAAATACAGATTAAGAAGATATTTAAGACATTTGGGGTTATTTATGAACTTTACCTTGTATATAATACATTAAAAAAGGCTCTACAATGACAACTAGTTATCCCTTGAATCCTTGATGTTACTTGAGACGTCTTTATATCCCTGAAATAGATTAGTTGGCACTTCTACGAATCTTGTTATACCTAGTTGGAGGTTGGGAACATTTAGCGACGTGAACATATCTTATTACCACCTTGATTAGATTACATTAGGAATTTGACTTTCGGTTTATTGTTTGGTATTTTTGGAGTATCATGGGCTTTGTTATGAAATACTGACCAATGCGGGGGAGAGGCGCATCAAATCTCCCCATGCGGTCACAGTTCAGAACACCAATTTTTTTTTGAGTTTTTTTGTTTTTTTACTTCGATTTGTTTAATAACTTATTGATTATAAAAATTATCCAAAAAATTACCTAAATTTTTAGTTACATGTATATAATTTATAATTAATATACATATATTATTATTTAATTATTAAATCACAAACTGTATATGTCGGATACGGTACCTTACCACATCACATCTGCATCCCACATTTCTGAATCTTAACGGTGAGTATGAATATTCAAGTAGGGTAGTGCATATAAAAAAATTACCACCTTAGGCATTGAAACATAAGATCTCACGCAAGAAAGTCCGTGATGGATGGAAAACCCAAATATGGTCGGAATTAAACTTCAATGCCACTATGGAGAAACGTTTATACCATATGGGTGACTGGTGGTTGTTACTTGACTACGGTAGTTGCGGTGATGTTTGTCCCATCCCTTCCTAATATTCTTCTCGATTCTATCGGCAACAAGTGGAGCATAACACATTCATCACCCATTCCTCATCTTGCTTCATCCAATTTTAGTAACTTTGAGTTCTTTCATGCATTCACTGTTCCTTCAAAATCATAGAGACCACCATGATTCATAATAATACCAAGGGAATAAATTATATTCCTGTGCCACCCATTTGGTAGGTGGAACACATTAAAGACTTGACAATTGAGGTGTGCGGGATTCTGCACGTTTATTCCTAAAAGCAAGCTTACTCAAATCCAATCCTCAGTTGTTTTTAAACCCTTAAAATAAAACCAGACGATTAAATCACTAGAAGTAGGGGGAAAGTTCATTTTTTATGTAGATGGTTTGGGGTTTTCCTCCTTGAAAACAGTTGTTGGCCAACATATAATTTCTATTTGCTGGAGATTTTTATGAAAATACAAAACTAGTATAATAGTCAATGATGGGATGACCTTATTTACGATAGTGAGTTCCATACCTTGTTTTGACAGATGGAAAGATATCAATTGGGGAATACTGGTTAGAACGAGAATAATATTTGACGACAGAAATATTAAGGAAGTGTTTGGTTGAGGGTGTCTGGAATGGATTTCTTTACATTCTGGTGTTTGGTTTATTTATTTCAGGTTCATGAATGTGAATGAATTAGAATCCATTCCAGCTTATATATAGGAATCAAAAACTTACCTACCTATTCTAGAATGTGAATTCATTTCAACCTGGTATGAGATTCTCATTCCATTTCATTTCAAGGTAACCAATCAAACACCCTCTAAGGTCGTTGGAATGATTTCATTACAGATTCTAGACGATGCAATGTAGGAAAATAGTACATAAATGAAGAATATAGTGCATGATACATGATTATATTTTACGTGAAAAGTCTTATTTGTAGGAGTATATATGCAAAATTGCGGTATTAACTTAGAATGATTCCTACCCTAGGTCAAGAATTGAATTCAAACATTATGAGTTAATTTTAAAATATAAAATACTTTGAAGAATAATCATGTTGATACTTAATTGCAGCTTCTATAAGAACGACAATGGCAATACCAACAAGATACTTGTAGTTAAATGAACGGATATAACAATGTTAAAATTTGGGACGTAATAAGGTGATTGTTAATGTATTATTGATTTTCAGTGCTTGCATGTGGCCCATCAGTTTGCCACAAAATCACCATGTCGCAGTGGGATTGATACATCAACTTTTTTTATTTTTAAATTGGTATAATACATTGACATTAAACATACATTGGTGTCGTCATATGAACGCGGTGATGTTAAAACATATTTTACTGTTAGACACGACTTGTGTATTCATAAACTCATATTGTTTTCCATTCATAATTTTTGTAATAACATTCAGCAGAAGAAATGACTACCATTGCTACTTCTTAGACTGCTGTTCTTTACGAGTAATGTTTCATTTAGCATCGAGCTGTCACTTGGTCCCATACTCCCATCTTATTCTTGTGCATTTCTACTTCTGAACTTGATTTTTACTTCTTTTTATTAAAAGAAAAGGAAATCTATATTTGGTTAGGCCTCTGACATATGTTTCATGAATGGTAGGTATTTTATTGCATTCTTACCTTTACTTGGCATTTGAAGATAAGAACTGAACGACATTGATGTCATGCTATTGCATTTTTTCCTATTGACCAAACACGAAGCAAATGTTTGGAATAAAGAACCACCAATTAAATATAGTATACTGGAAAAAAAATCTAAACAAAGGTGATGATAGCAGTGTCTTTATTGACTCATTTGTGGTTCAGAGTCCAGAACAGATAAGAAAGTGGTTGGGCGTTTGCTACTTCACTATTTGGGTTAGCAATTAATAAAGTCATACCAGATAGAGTAGTTTATACTTTATAGTGGTTAACGAATAAAATATTCTTACACAGTCCAACATTTTTCAAAATTCTTTTTTAATTATAAAAACATAACCTTTTGGGTGGATAGGCAAAATAGCACAATACATAATATGAATTTTCTAAAACGTTACTGGATTGATTTGCTCATGTACTCTGGATTTAAACAAAACGTGTACTGAGCTTTCTGTACAACTTACAAATTAGATGGTCACTTTGTATGTGAAGGAGACTTCTGACCATGAATATCAACGTTAGTGTCAAGATGCAACTTGAGCGAAATTAATGGTTCGATACTAAAATTATTGACCCGATTAACTCATTGATGGGAATCGTTTCCTAACACCAAGGACTTCCACTGACCAAACTAATCATTCCTTAGTCATTAACCTTGTTTCTTGAATTAATTGCTTTCCAAAGAGAAAATTCAAACCAGACACGAAAACAACAAAACTTCTACAATCCCAACCGCAAGATTTTGTTGTTGGTTGGCTTCGTTTTCGCCGAGACCTGAAGATGACATGTGTAAACTTATACACGCCATTGGGAGATCTTAACTTAAGCGCCGTTTTCTTCCAATTTTGTGCACACCTGTTGTCTATTTACAAAATATTAATTTGTAAGATTAATTTTAATTATTAAGATGTGTTGCATAATTGCATCTCACTAATCACAAAATGTTACGTGATGGGCCCCAATGTGCGATCTAACATAATCTTAGAATAACTAAATTTGTTTTGCAACATGCTTGCATTTAATCATCTCTTTACTAATGTAAGCGACAATTAAATACCACCTATTCTCAATTAGGCTCCAACTTTTACATGCCATATTTCTATTAAGATCTGAATTATTTTTCGTTCGTTCCCCCCTAAAGTATCTGTACCATTAGACCCGAAACACAAAATATATGCTATTAATTTTATAAAAAAACATTTTGTCTGACAGGTGGACGAGAATTACAGGTGAACTAATAATTAATCCCCCCTATTTTGGCTACTAATTATTGTTGACTAATAATTAATTGATTACAGGTGGACGAGAAGAAGCAGAATGCAACATGGAAAGGCATAGGCTACTGCGGCCCAGACCCAAGTTTCACCCAAAGTCCAACTCCAAAGCCCAACGCAGCCGAGATCATGACCAAAAGCCCAACTCTAAAGCCCATCTTGGCCCACAATCCCGGCCCACTCCACCCCTCCACACTCTCCACCTTCCTCCGCCGGCACGGCCTCTCCCACACCTCCACGTTCCCCCACACCATCCGCTGCGACGCCGTCGTGGTCGGATCCGGCAGCGGAGGCGGCGTAGTAGCCGGCGTCCTCGCCAAAGCCGGCTATAAGGTCCTCGTCCTCGAGAAAGGCCCCTACCTCGCCCGCTCCGACCTCTCCCTCCTCGAGGGCGACGCCCTCGCCAACCTCTACGAGGGCTCTGGCCTACTGACAACCTCCGACGTCGGTGTCGTGATCCTCGCCGGTTCCGGCGTCGGCGGCGGATCCAGCATCAACTGGTCGGCCTCCATCAAAACCCCCCCGCACGTGGTCTCGGAGTGGGTTACCGAGCAGGAGCTGGAGCTGTTCGGGAGCGATGCGTACGAGAAGGCGATGGAGGTGGTCTGCGAGAGGATGGGGGTGAGGTGTGGGGTGAGGAAGGAGAATATGAACAACGCGGTGTTACGGAAGGGGTGCACGGAGTTGGGGTATCCGGTGAAGGACATTCCAAGGAATGTGGGGGAGGAGGAGCATTACTGTGGGTGGTGTTGCTTTGGATGTAAGGATGGGGCGAAGAAGGGGACGGCCGAGACGTGGTTGGTCGACTTGGTGGATAGTGGGAATGGAGTGGTGTTGAGTGGCTGTGAGGTCGACCGGGTTGTCACCAGACGCAGGGGGCGGAAGAAGGTTGCCAAAGGGGTGGAGTTTGTTAATTCTGCTGGGGAGAGATTTGTTGTTGATGCGAAGGTTACGGTGGTTGCCGGCGGGGCGCTTAATACGCCCGTCTTGCTCAAGAAGAGTGGCCTTAAGAATCGGTATGTGTTCCCAACTTTGGTTTTTCGAATTCTAAAGTTGTTTGTAGGGAGATTGTGGAACGACATTCTGTCTAAGTAGTTTGGAATTTTTTAGATGAGAGTGGTATTGCTGAAATTAAGGAACCTGAAATCCCTAAGGTCCACATTACCAAATGAAGGTAAACACGTTAGTTTAGTTTAGCTGCCTATAACATACAAACATAATTAAGATTTACATGAAGCTGAAAACACCAAAATGAGACGGTCTAATTGAAAGCTTGCTTCCAGAAAGCCACTTTAGCCTTTGTATGTGGGATAAGTTAGTTCCTGAATGGTATGTTAATAATGGTTGAACACTAGGATAATAGGATTCAACAAACCCTGCCCTTTCAATTCAGTAGGTGGCACCTATAGAAACAATCAACCACGATGAACATCGACAGCTTCATCATATGTACATCTAAAACCGTCCTATCTGAATCATATTGATGATCACAAATCTCTATGGTTTCTATATCTTCAAATCAATCACAAGTATTCTGCAATAAAACAGACCCAGGAAGCATTATTTAATGTAAAATTCATCAATTTTTAAGATTAAAGATGTCAATTTCAACTCTTCTATATGTTACTTTATATTCTTTTAAAAATGTAATCTCATGTTACGCATAATATGAAGTCCACAGTAGTAACATAAGTGCCTAGATTTTAAAGAGATGGTGTTCCTGCCTATTTTAACATGATTGTCTTACTATGCAACAGAAACATAGGGAGAAACCTCCACCTCCACCCAGTGGTAATGGTGTGGGGCACTTTTCCGGACTCGCCATCATCCCCAGACACCACCCAAACAAGCTACGAGGGTGGCATCACGTCTGCCATGTCCACCGTCGTGGCCAACACCAAAACCACTGGCTATGGTGCCATAATCCAGACCCCGTCACTACACCCAGGCATGTTCTCAGTCCTCACGCCCTGGATGTCCTCCTCTGATTTCCGCCATCGCATGTCCCGCTTCTCCCGGACGGCCCACATCTTTGCCTTGGCACGTGACCAGGGCTCTGGCACAGTCAATGGTCACAGCTCCTATACATACAACATCGCCCCAGAAGACGAGAAGAGCCTCCAAAGCGGGGTGGAGAAGATGCTGAGGATAATGGCAGCTGCTGGGGCGGAGGAAATAGGGACACAAAGCTGCATGGGGGATAGGTTGGACGTGAAGAAGGCGAGTTCGCACGAGTTCGAGAGGTTTGTGAAGGAAACAGGGAGGAAGCCGCTGAGGGACCTGGGCACGCCGGTGTGCTCAGCGCACCAGATGGGGAGCTGTAGGATGGGGGTGGATGAGGCAACATCGGTGGTGAACCAGAGAGGGGAGACATGGGAGGTAGACGACCTTTTCTTGGCCGATACAAGTGTGTTTCCAACTGCTCTGGGGGTCAATCCGATGGTCACCGTGCAGGCCATTGCCTACTGCACGGCGCAGTCTGTGCTGGAGGTACTCCACCGGAGCAAGAAGAGGAGTGATTAACCGTTAACTGGGTCAATAGTTATGGTATGTATCATTGTTGTTCCCATGCAAATTATATTCATGCGAGTATTTCTTCTTTTGGCACTATAGGTTGTGTTACCATGACAATCCAATTGTTAAGGTTACTAAAATATACGTTTCATTGCTTCAAAAAGAAAAGGATTTATTACAGTATCTGTTATGGACTCTACTTATTTCACAATGTAACGTGGTAGATCAGTAATAATTTTTCCAGTTAAACTCAAGATCATGATAGATATGTAATTCTTTTCCAATCAAATCGCATGTTCGTTAATAAAAGATCTAACACACATTCTTCAAGTAGGTTCCCATCCCATCCTTCTCTTTTTCTGCTCTAATGTGATTTGGAGCTACTAAGCATGGTTGAGACCTTATACGGCCCAAGGGCCACCAGGCCACCAACAATCTCACCAGTCTCTAATCTCATCTTCATGATTTAATTGAATATAAAAACAAATTGAAACTCTACTTTCTCTTGTAATTCTTTCCATTTTTATCTTCCTTTTAGCAATCCAATTACTTCCAGTCCAGACTAGTATGTTCACTTTTCACATCAATTCTGTCAAACTCTACTTGTAAATTAGCCTTTTCATTTCTCAGAAATTAATTTTGGAGGATATATTTTAAGAAAGAAAATTTCATGAACAGCAAAGGAGGAAAAATAAGCATCAAAAAACATGCTTGAAATCTCAGTTTTTTTCTTTGATTGAAGCTTCTCTCGGTTTGTTGTTTAGTACTTTTCACAAGTCTAAGTAAACGTCACACTCATCTTAGTATCTTATCTCGAAAACCAGAACAATAATTCACTGAATGAACATCGTTTTCACACTTTTCGTAGGGGGAAAAATCGGTCTTTTTCACATATGCCCCTGGAAATGATGACTATTTGAATTCCGATGCATTGCTTATAACTATAAGGGATTCACATGAACATCAAATTTGAAAACTAGATTAGATATGAATATGATCTGAGTTGGAATCGTACACGAGTAACCAGTTTACGGAATACAGACTGCTACAATAGGTGACATTCATGTTAGGCCAATCTAATCATTGTCCAAATAGGAATGTAAATGGATATTTTCGAATCAAATATAACTTTGATCCGAATTTGAATTCCAAATAAGCATACTAAATTCGAATACAAATATGAATTTTTATATCTTACCTATTTTATATCCAAATTTAAAAACTTTTCGAATTCGGATAATATTCAAATTCTTATAATTTATTTTTTAAATATTTTTTGTCTATATTTTGAAAAGACATTTTAATAAAATTATATAATAATTTGTTTTTTCATTCTATTATGTTTATATTTATAAATGAATAACTTAGTTTTTTATTAACTCATCATATCAATATTAATAATCACACATTGGATGCAAAAAATGATATTTTCATATATTTGGATAGTTTGACTTATATCTGAATTTAAAATCCGTAAAGTTTTTTAAATCAATTTCAATTGCATAATTGTATTCAGTAAGAACTTCTTTATTAAATGTCAATCAAATTTGAAATTTTCGAATCGGTATTTGGATAATCGGTAACCATTTGCATATTTCCTCACAAAGTCACAACACTAGACTTTTTTTATCTGGTTTAATACTTGTTATGGTCTAATAATAAAAAAATCATGATCAAAAGGTGCCAGACCAAAATGACCAATCTGAATTTCCAATTGAGAAAGTAACTACATCATATATCCGTGCTTAGGCTCAATAATCTCTATACGTGGCATTTATATTTTTCATTAGCAGAAATTGATTCAATAAGTGTTTTGACGAGGCTATAGATATAAAAGATCCAGATTTCTATGTATTGTGCTGTGCATGACAGCTTCTACGACTCACCAGACATCGTCATCTGTTGATTTTGATTATATGGAAGGAAAGTTTCCTGCCCCTATAATGGAATGTTAGATTGCAGTTAACTACTTCGTTGAAAGGAATTATATAAATGTTAGAGACACACACACACATAGAAGATGCCTTGTTCAAAGAAAGTTCCACGAGATTTCATACAAATCATGTTCTCTTGTTTTATTAGTCAAAAGAAGTTGGTGAGGAGCCAGCTCATCTTTAATTAAACAGTAGATTGATCTCTTTAGGACTCAAAAAATTACATAAAATCGTGAGAAAAAAATAACGTTCGTATTCATCTATTTGTTTGCTGATCCTTAATCCTCTGTATTTGTAACGAGACAAAACTAATGAGAGGATGATATTGCAACTTAAAAAACCCCCACTCCTGAAAGCTTACACAATCACTTAAATTCAATGATAATCAGTGTTTCGGCTTTGAACATATAAGAGTATTGGCCAACCAATTAGATTTAGAATCCCTGAGAAAGTTAGAGGAAGTCACAAAGCTTAAAGCCCCTCGTGCCACTTGCAAGTTGGTCTTTAGTCTTATTCAAACGCAAAGAATAGTCTCCAATCACATAACTTAGATAGATAACAACTACACCACATCAATCCACTCAACAAACAAAACATCATTATCTGTGGCTATGGGTGTGGCCCATCCCAAAAGGAAAGACTTCAGATTCCACTCAAATCTCTAATCCTTTCTTCCTCTTCTTGGTCAATGCATCTAGTCTTATAGTCGGTCTATCCATCGTCTAAACTATAACATTCTACAATTTTCCTTTATCCTACTTTTAATATTAACTAATGCACAATATTGTAATCAAATTATGCTTCCTCCTCCACATTCTCTTGTGGGTATTTTCCAAAATAAATGTGGAATATTTGACTTTATAATTCATTTTCATAGGTTGACTTAATCAAAACCAAATCACAATATCAAATTGAAACCCATGAAGCAGCCAACATGGTCTTCTTTCTCTCAACTAGCAATCTTCAAGTTAGGAGGAGGGGTTTCCAACCAAACAAGCAACCAACCAAGACCTTCCAACCAAAGCCATATAGCAACTAATTACCAACCAATGCTCCCAAAGCCAAGCATCCACCTTAGCTAATCTAACTTTTCACGTAGAAGCTTATGGACAGCAAAGGCAAGATGAAGCAATATTGCCTCGTCTTTGTGAAGGTTTTGCTGGGCTTGGTCGCCTTCTCATGTTGCGTGGCCGCCGAGTTCAAACGAGCAAAGGTGAGGGTTTTATTAATTTGTCTAGCTTAGTTGGTTGTTATGTCAAGGTGTTTGTTTGTGTGTGTGTGTTTGATGTTTTTGGTTGGTGTTGTGAAGGCAAAGGACATCAGGATTGATGGGAACCTTTGCTCTTTACCGCAAACTCCAGCTTACGGATTAGGAATCGCGGTCGCACTTTGCCTGACCGGGTTTCAACTTATCGGCACGTCAACTGTTGGAGTTCAATTGTGGTCGAGAGACAGGAAATCGGGGAATAGACTTGTTGGTCCCATCGTCTTGCTGGCCTTATCTTGGTAATTTCCATCGATCGAATTGTTCTTTGCTTGATGATAAGTTGTTTCTAATGTTATTGGTAGCTAAGACAGCCCCAATTCACTTTTTTTGTTGTTGATGATCTTAGAATTGGATTTATGATTGGTTTTGTTATAAATGAAAATTTCGAGTTACGGAAATTGTTTTGATACCTTACAAAGTTTGGAATTTTCGACCTAAAACGTGTGGACCCTTGAAAGTAAATTCAGTCCCTCCCCAATATATAACATACTTTTAGGTGTTGTGAAATTTTTGTTTGTCGGCCACCTAAACATAACCCAAGTAAGCGAGTAATAATTAGTGGATTTAACTTTATTATAAAGATACGTGCACCTGTAGTGTTTAGCAACGTGGAATTATATTTTCCAACAAGTAGAAACAAATACCTTTTCATTTCCAATTGACACGATCAAAATAACTTGCGTAGAAGTTCCCACCAAACCTAAACATGACATGTTTTGTTAACAAAGTAGGTTGTTGGTGTGATTGCAGGGTGAACTATGCATTGACAATCTTACTCATCAGCACATCAACCAGCATGAACAGAGGACAAGCATATGGAAGAGGATGGCTTGATGGGCAATGCTACTTTGTCAAGCCTGGTGTCTTCCTTGGTGCAGCCTTGCTGGTCATTACTAACATGTTGCTCATTTTTGGCCTCTCATTCGCATCTGCAAAGTTCCAATCTCGCAATTTTGAGGTTGAGGAACCAACACCATACATAACTAACACCTCCAAACAGAATGGGACGCTGTCGTCCGCCGCCTAGTCGATACGACCATCGTATATACTTTTGTGTTTTCTTGTGATTTTTTTGTTGTTGTTAATTGTGAGTAAATACTTGTACACGTTATAGAATGAGAAGTTTGTTCTTGATGGGAAATGTAAAAAGAATAGAGAACAAATGATGTTGTTTGAGTTGAATTGGACAGTTTACCGGTAATTGTTTTTGTATGATTGTTGGAACTTTTTTAATTTTTATTTTGGAAGTGCCCTGAGGAAGGATATTCATATTCTCCAATCAAATAGTAATATTGTGTAAATATCTCAAATTAATAGTCAACTTTTTGAAAGTAAAGGCTGTTCTTGACGGCCGTAATAGGAGTTTTGAAGTCACACCACAATCAGTGCAAGAATAAGTCTTATATGTACCATCCAAAAGCAAAGGTTCAAAAATATATAAGTTCAACAAAGTAACAAAGGCTCCACAAACTTTATTAAAAAAATTAGAATGTTGTCGATGCAAGATTAACGCTGGAAAAAAGAGTCTCAAAGTTAGCATAACATTCCTAAATTTGCACTTCAAGGAAGCATATATATTATTTGTGGAACTATGGTTACATTATTATGAATATATATGCCTACGAGGCTAACAATCTTTATTACCAGTTCAGACTTCGGGTCCAGATGTCTTCAGCCCAATTTATTGCCAATCGGAGCCCACAAATTTAAAGTAATAAACCTGATCTCTTTTCACAGCCCAAATCATTGTCTAAATTCTAAACAAATTAAAACAGGTTCTTAAATTTCACCAGTTGACCTCTAATCATATTCATCCTTTCGGTAATTTATTAACCCCAACATCACATGGCATGTATTTGCATGTCGCAGATCTCCTTACAGACTACTAAGTACTAACTTGAAAGACTTTGATACGAACATTAAAGAATCATCAAACGAGAATGTCAAACAAGACGTGCAATTATATACACTACATTACATGTGATACCCATCGAATTCTATAGTTCTTAAAACATGCTAAGCATTCAAAGAAAGTCAATTAAACTTCATTCTTAAGTTACATTGGCGTCTAGATTAATAATAATCACAAAACTAATCTCTTCTTCTTAATCTGAGCTTAAAAAGTCAAAGCAAATATTCGATAGGACCATACTCAAATTTGTTTGACTAAACTTGCACAAGCACAGAGATGGCATGTATCATGCGTTAATAATTATAGCTCATCGGTCAACAATGTATTTGCTTTAGCAATCCAATCAATCCACTTAACTGAAGCACTACGAGTGATTATGGTTGACATCTCGAGTTATGGTACTCATAAAACTATAGTTTCAAGGTCAAAGAGGTATATATAATACCGAAATTCCAAGGAGTTTTACTCTTGGTCATGCAGATGTGCATAGAATCATGTGATATTGAACTAATATATGTGATCAAACTATATTGTACTCCCATTTCGTAAAAGGAAAAGAAATACCTTAGTTGATGGCGTAATCATGTTTCCAACATTTTATTATGTAATCTGATCGTCAACGTGTAGGCGCGCACGGACCTCTTGACATTAAGATATTTATATCAAAATGAACTAATTAGTAAGACCTCGAGAGGTGGCTTACCAAAATTTAAAGTAATAAACAATTAAAGCAAATAAGGTCCAATAGATCACGAACTTTCAATCTTTAACTATATAAACGACCTGTAGCTCTAAGGTTTGGACTTTGAAGTGTCAAAACGCAATTAGTCAGGGTTTTTTTAACTATAAAGACCTATAACTATAAAGACCTATAAGTATAAAGTTAAAAGAATCAGAAGATATCAAGGCATAGTGCAGGTCATCGTGGTAAAGCCTAAGTTGCATCATTAGCAAAAATATAATTATGTGGAGAAATCATGCAAAAAGGTTAGGAGATAGTGGGGGGAAATATCATATGTGACTGCTTCTTTGAGTATAAGATTTTGTGTCCAAAATCTCGAGGCCAAGAAGCATGATCAAGACAAGACATTGGACAAAGATTCACGCTTGTTATTAGTTAGGTATCTGTGATTGTATAAGCATTTATTAGAAAAAGGTGCACATTTGTGTATCTTTTTATGGGACTGCATTTCTTGATATGTCCAATTTTGATATTGAACATATCTTATCCAGTGATTTAGTTAGATCTCAACCAGCATTCCACAATTAAACTAATGTTTACTGGGTTGTATTTTCCTCCACTATTTTTGGGGAGTTCCATGTATGACATGAAGAGACCTCAAAAGTTATGTGTACAAGAAGTTAAAATGTTATTGCATTCATCATACATTTCATCGATCGTATCATATATATAAGATTTGTTTTCTTTTTGTGTAAACAAGAGTATTAGTGTATTACCACTTGTGGATGAATGTTTTGTAGATATAAGTGGCTATAACTAGGGGTGAAAACGGAGCGGATACGAAGCGGATGTGCCAGTATCCGAATTCGTATCCGTTTTTTTTTCTCGAATCCGAATCCGAATTCGAATCCGAGCGAATGTTTGAGAAAGAGATCCGAATTCGTATCCGTCAAATTCGGAACCGAATTCGAATAAATTCGCATCCGAATCAAGTTTAAAATCCATTCCGAATTAGGATATCCGAATTCGTTAAAAAATCCGAATAAACTTAAAAACATTTTTTGATTGATCTAAACAAGAATAAATTTCAGCTTTTATTTTTTGCCTACATGAAAAAATATTAAATATAATATAAATTACATAATTTAATTCATATATATTGTATATATTTTTTATTTTTATTTATATGTGCATATAAAATACGAACCGGATATTATTCGAATCGGATGTACCAATATCCATATTCACTTCGTTTTTTTACGGATGTTTATATCCGAATACAAATTCGGTTACGGATTTTTTTTCTCGGATAATTTTTTTGATTTCGAATACGGAGTTGGTCGGATTGACGGATTTCGGACACAAAGTTTCACCCCTAGCTATAACTACATCAAACTTCTTGGAGGAAAAGATATAAGATATAGTGGTATATCAACCAAGCACCACATCACAATTAACTTAAAGATTGTGTGGCATTGATCTATTGCTATGGTTTTAAGTTGCTACAATTTTGGTCTTGGCATGTTACCTTATGTGATCCAATTTGAGTAACGTAGGGAAAACTTTCAAACGAAAATATTCCGTTTGAGAAAATCACATATTTGGCAAGACTTGCAACGCTAGCAAATCAAGCTATCTCACAAGAAAGCGCCATTTATTGTACAAAATATCTAATATATATCGTTTTTGGAATCTACAGATATAAATTGAACTTTCATCAAGTAATGTAATGTAGGTCAAAATGGACGTATATATATATATATATATATATATATATATATATATATATATATATATATATATAACAGCTTAGTCAATAATTTGTTGTCTGGTCGATCCTAATTATTTTCTTGATTACTTCATAAAATGTGATTAGCTGATTGCATGTGTAGGTGCATAGTATCATCTATCACTTTGCCACCCAAGCAAAACAGCACAAACCTGCGAAGCAATTAAGCATGCATGGTTATGTATTACCAAAAAAATAAGAAAACAAATTAAGCATGGTTGTGATGAGATGAACACAAACAAAAGAGCAATACAATTAATGGTGCTGAGCTGACTAGGAAATCCATTCCTAAACCAAGCTGTCTGCCCACTTTTAACAGAGGATATCTTCGTGGCAAAGTGGTGTATCTCTCCGGTCAACTTCCAGAAATTCCACCATCTTTTAATTCCCTAAACCTTCCAAGGCCAAACATGTGGTGATATTCAACAACCATGCAACCAACAGCTGTTTTAGTGACCATCCCACTTCCACAAAGCACACATATGCCCATTGCTAGCTGGAACAGTTCCAAACCCTACAAACCCTACCTACCTATATATAACATGTTTAGCTTACCTAAGCTATAAGCTTGTTGTTTCAGTTGTACACATTCACTAACATACATGGGAGTGGGACTGTGCATAAACTATAGGAATATGTTTTTATGGCTTGGAATGGAAGGGTCAGTTGATAGCTGGATCCAAGTGTGCACCATTAGTTTAGCACTTGGTTAAGTTCAAGAGAACATGCATGCGTATGTGTGTCAGCTGTTCATGTCTTGTGATTATAATAATGTGGAATGGAATGGAATGGGATGTGTAGTAGGAAAGAGATGGGGACTTGAGTTTGGTATGATTATCGGGCTTGCTTTTGAACAATTAGCACAGGTTTGTTGTTTTATGAAGGAATTATAGGAGGTGCAATTAATTGAAACGTTGGAATTAACCTAACTGGTTCACCACGTGCTCATCCGTACTTCATAATATTTCAACAATTTTGTAATTAAGATCGTCTCTTGAGGAAGTGCATTTGGGCTTGATTAGAAAGTTTATTTTATAAGTCACTGCGACACCCAAAACTCAAATATCTTGGTTAAGATTTATGCACCTACCTAATTAATATCCATAAAAGGTACCGTATAAATGAATAACAAAGTAATTAGAAGAAACAATGACATAGAGAGAAAAGATACCAAAATTGTATCTTTGTTATGCAAACCCCTCTACCAAATCCACCATCCTTTAACTAACCAAGGAAAATACAAAAATATATTAGAAGAACGCACACCTTTTCTCAATCTCTTAACAAAACAAACCAACGCATGGACAAGTTCCATGTCAAAACCCAAAGCGTGCATTTGGATGTGGTATTCGCCGGTCCATGTATAAACGTCGACGTCAGTTGTTCTTACCCTTGTTTGGGTGCAAACGTTACTTTAATTTGAATGGCAGATATCCAAAAATTCGAATACAATATGTCAATGGTTGTACTTATGAAATTTGAAATTGCATCCTAACAATTAAAAGCACATATTAATGTGCAAATATAATATCGTATTTTGAATATAACATTAAAACGTATGAATTTGTATTAGTAAAGTAAAAATAAGTAATGTGTGACTTCCTAATTCTACCTCTCAAGGTGGAATTTGCTTTAACAAATGTGCATATGTATAATGTGTCACAATGGATTTATAAATTATCATGGAATTTCATCAAAACATGTTGGTTGCATATGAATGTCGTCGCACTTTGAAATTCTAACTTCAAATGGAATTCCATGTTCAATAATCACATCCAAACGTATCATAATAAGTTTCTGTTTACTCATAAGAAAAATGCTTTGAAAATCCTGGGTTAACGGTCACAGTTACAGGCTTGCGAAACAATCTAGGTTACCATAAGTTGGCGATCTATTAATGAAAATGTTGCAGCAATATCATTTGATGCATGACTACGATATTCACAATGCCAAATAGTATGTAGCTTTACGTCAATTATACTGAGGATACCAAAGTACCACAGTTTCCTTATTTCGAATCGGTCGATCGATAGCAAAAATGATCTCTACTTTTGAAGAAGCTCAAAATGTACAACTGAAATTTATTCGAGATAATTATCAGAGTATACTAACATTTTTAATTCCAGGGTGCGTATTAGTGATATAGATGCCTATTTGAGAGGCACATTAATACAAATGAAAATTCCCTTCTTTTTATTAGGCACATTAAGACTTGGTTTGGATGGAGATTCCAGATATGAGCTTCTGGTAGAAAGTCAGCTTCTGAAAATGTAAATACAGAAGCAACTTCTTCCTCAAAAGTTGGAGTTGTTTCAATCAGTGTTCACGTAGGCGACCACCCAGACAATAGCCCGACAAGATGGTTCGATTAGTGTTTTTTTTAAATTACAAAAATGTCATTGATTCCAAATCCTATATAACAAATCTCTTCATTCTTCACACCTCTCTCATTCTCTTCTTCTTCCACATTTTAATCTTCAAGTTTCCAAATCCTCAAGTTTTCGCGATTAAGTCCCCGTTCCGGTGTTTAGTTTTGAAGTTGGAAAATGAACTATCTGATCCGGTTTTTCATTCTTCAACTGCCAAAACCAAGTGCACTCTTTCTAACTTCTCTTTAGAATTAATATTTCATATTAGTCTAAATTTTCATATTAGTCTACTCTTAACATATGACCTACGTACCCGACACTAGCTACCCATGCATCACGAGAGTTACGATGACCTAAGACCTACTCGTACAAATGACCCCGGTTGGAATACTGCCCATTATATTATTGCTAATGATACAAATTGCATTGTCTGTGAGTTATGTGGTAAGGAAACTAGGAGTGGTATAACCGGTCACAAACAACATCTTGCACACACATCCGGTAGCAATGCTAGACCTTGCGAAAAAATTCATAACTATGTTAAACAAGAAATAACTGTATACATGATTATAAACAGTAGGACACCACAAAATGAAAAATGTATGTCTTTATGATTATGTAGACATAGAAAACATAGAATTTGATACCGCAACCGGGTCGGGTTCCGGTTCCGCTCGGACGCCAACCTCCCGTCTTCGCCCCATTCCTTCTTGAAAGAGACAAAAACAATGTTTGTGGGGAACATTTTGTAGACGTGGGAAGGACATGGTTTCCGGCCCCCAACAAACGACTATTGATAGAACCTTTAAAAAGGAAGATATGAAAATAATTAATAAAAAATGGATTAGCTTTTTCTATAGATGTGGTATATCATTCAACGTTGTAAAGACGCCCTAGTGGAAGGACGCGATATCCACTACTACTCACGGACCCGAACTTAAACCCATGACATTATCATGAAGTTAGTGAATCGTGTCTTAAACAGGAAATTGACTACACTAGAGGTATCCTAGTGTCATATAGACAATATTGGGTTACATACGGTTGCACGTTGATGACGGATGCCTGGACCGATAGGTCCGGTAGGAATATAATCAATTTTCTAGTAAACTGTCCAACATGAACAATGTTCCTGAGGTTTGTGGATGCTTCCGGTCACTCTCACACCACAAACTACATGTACAAGCTGATGGACAAGGTAGTTGGCGAGATTGGCGAAGAACACGTTGTCCAGGTGGTGACCGACAACGTCACCGCATACGTACTTGCTGGTAAGATGTTAAAGCAAACAAGGAGATTGTTTTGGACTCCCTGTGTAGCACATTTGATCGATGTCATCTTGGAGGATATCGACAAACTGTTTCTGAAGACCATTGCTTTAGCTCGTCGGATCACGCAATACTTCAACAATCATGCATTGTTGTTGTCGAGGATGTGAACTGTCATTGAAGGGAACCTGCTACGCCCCGCTGTCATGAGATTTTTCACCGCCTTTCTGACTTTGCAAAGGTTGTTTCTGAAGAAAGATACACTCTGAGCCTTTGTTGTTTCCCCAAAGTACAACGATCCTAATGTAAGTTGGATGGAGAACAAGAAAACGAAGCAGATCTCTACTGAAGTTGTCAAGACCATTCTACAAAGTGGTTTCTGGACCAACGTCGTGAAGTCACTGAATGTGTCACAACCTATGGTTCAGGTTCTTAGACTTATTGACGATGATGAGAAACCACCGATGGGATATCTACATGACGCAATGGAGAAAGTCAAAGAACAAATCATGAGGAACATCGAAGGAAACCCGAGGCGGCCTCATCGACACCAGGTGGGGTTCAGGGAAGATGATGTATGCACCGCTATACTCAGTTGGTTTCTTACTCAACCCCGATACCTTCTTCTCTGTCTCACCTCAACATCAAAATGCAGCTTTCAATGAGCATATGCCTGGATTCATTGATGTCGTAGAGCGTCTCGTCCCTACTGCTGAAGAACAAGACAAAAATTGCAGTCTACTTGGTCGTTACAAGAACTCCCTCGGACTTTGAAATCAAGGATATGGTCGTCAGACAAAGGACGGAAAGAAGACCTATAGATTGGTGACAATCTTATGGCACCAACGTGGGAGAGACTGCATTATAGAGGTTGGCCCTGAGGGTGTTGGGATTGACATGCTCGGCATCAGGTTGTGAGCGGAATTGGAGTGTCTTCGAGCAGTTGCACACAAAGAGGAGGAATAAGTTGGTCGCGAAGAAGATGAATGACTTGGTGTATGTGAACTACAACCACAAGTCAAGGCAAATGTTTCAACAGAGGATGGAGAAGCCAAGATTTTATGACCCCATCAGTGTAGACTACGATCTCTTCAACGAACATCCGTGGTTGGTAGAAACTTCGTTGGAGAGGAGCTTACATGGGTCGATGCCGAGGAAGCAGATTTATGACCTTCTTCTTCACGGAGACGCTTTCGTCGATCCACATCCACAGAATCTGATGCGTCGTTATTAGGTATTGGCATAGATGATGACATCGTTCACATTAGTTCTGGATATCCAGGTGCATCGAGTTCTAAACCATCGATGGACATCGACGAGCAATATGTCCAATACAACGATGAAGAAACTGAAGAATATGAACATGATGTCTACGTCGACAATCCAAACGCGAACCACTCCGACGACTCTGATGGTGGTGCTCCTACTAGTGGAGGATTTGATATGGTTCCCAAATGAACATTAGATCAACGTGTCTAATGGAATTAGTTAGTTGACTTGTAATTCTAATCTATCTCTTATCTTCTATTGTATGAACTCTGAGTTAATTAACTACTTTTGTAATCGTACTACTAAACAATAATACCTAAGTGTTTAGGTGGATAGATGGGGTGCCTAGTGAGACATTGGTCGAGGAACTAAGTGTCTTTTTAAAGTCTAAGCATGTATGGTATTTTTAGATAATATTTGTGTATTTTTTCTTTTTTCCTGATTTTTAACTATTTTATCAAATTAAAATGATTTAAAAAAAAGGTATCGCTTAGGCGTCGGGACGAGCCCAGTCACCCTAGGCGGCCCGTGAACATTGGTTTCAAGGAGGAGAAGACTTATGGGAGAATTAGATGTTTTGTCGAAGTAAATCTCCAAATTACCTCTAGATTTTGATTAAATAAAAGCATATGTAGGTAATAATAGAATCAACAAGAGTACAATCGTCAAAAAAATCCAACAAGTGGAGGAGCTGTCATAGGCTTCTCCATTCAAATACAAAATATTTATTAGTTGCCGTGCTAAGAGTCCAACTCTTGCATATCATAATGACATAATCCCACTGTAGCAGCTCCATGATCGGAAGGGATGCTGAATCCCCTCCATCCAGTTGCCCTCTTAGCGTCAGATTTGAGACCCATCAACTACATAACTACAGACATAACTTATAATTAACTGAAAAATATATGAAGATGCATGGGTACGTGCAGTGTTCGGATATGCGGCCGGATGCGGCCGCATATGCGGATGCGGGTGCGATGCGGCCGCGATCCGCATCGCATCCTAAGGATGCGGCCTCCTATATGCGGACCGCATTGTCATCCGCATATGCGGCCGATGCAGGCGCATATGCGGCCGCATATGCAACGCATATCAAATAGGCATATTTCAAATCTAATTAGGTCAAAATCCGAAAGATATCTGATTATCCGATTACCCATTTAACTTATTTTGTAAAGAAAAAAACTTTTAACCAATTTTACAAACAAAAGACCATTCCCAAATTCCCCACTCGATCCCCAAATTCGTGACACTCCAACATTTTCGACTCCCGCCAGTACCCTGCTTTCCGTATATGTAAATGCATATTATTAAATGTGTATTCCACATATTATTTTAATACGTAAATGTATATTATTTAATTATTAAATCGCAAACCGCATATGCACCCGCATCGCATCCGCATTCCGCATATGTTCGATGCGGTGTCCTGCCGCATCCACTCTGCATCCCGCATATCTGAACCTTGGGTACGTGTGTATCTAAAACACTGCTTCTACAGACGAAGAGCTGCTTTCTGCAACATTTTCCCGTTAACATTTTGGAAACATTGGGGCTCACCACAAAAATGAAAGGTCATGGATTGGCAGACAAACCGACACCAAGATGTGACCCTCGTCAAGTAGCCTTTGGTTTGTGTTTTGGATCAATAGTACTTCTTCACTTTAGTTTAACCTTTTTGTTAAAGTACTTCAATAATCTCTCTAAAGTCCACTTCATGATATATATACTTCTAATACTGATGTCATCCACAACATAGCAAGCATTATTCACATCGCGTAGATTCATCTTCTCTATCAGAGTAGATAAGTATGGATGATAAAGAAGACAAGATAGTGTCTTTATAGATGATGTAGTTAGTAGATACTTAATTGACATCAAAAGATAAATATTACTCTCTTTATGGAGCACAGCTGGCAATAACATCACTTTGGACCCGCGCATGCACATCACTAGACAACTACAAACAAACCCAAGTTTTACAATTCCATACATATACGTTTTTATGTATGTATCCTATGTCACTTTGGATTCTTTATAAGGGTTGAAAGATAACCTACTCTCCTTAGGTAACTACTATTTTTTTTAAAACAAAATGTGAGATGTGAGACTGCTAAGTTACGACTATTCTCTACGATATAAAATTAGTTTGAACTGCTTAAGTTAATTAAACGCCTAGAAACAAAACTATTTGATATGAAATAAAAATAGGTCGTCATTATTTATTATTATTATTAGTACGTAGCTTTTGTTGTTTTAGTAGATTGACTACTAACTAATTAACGGTACCTACTCCTACAAGCACCGGATTTTATTGGTGTCTCAAGTTAAGATAAGACTGAAGTTCATATCATAATTTACTAAAACTAAATTTAAATATTCTAGCCATACCAAGGAAATTAAGCCACGAAACCATTGGGTGATTGCCTTCTTAATTATGTGACTTATGTACCCGATGGCCAACCACATTCCTCCCATAGTTTCGTTTCTTAAGTTATGTACGTATACATATACAAATAGAGATCATCGTAATACACGAGGCAACTAAACTCACCTTGTGGATCCCATCATTGTTTGGTTTTGCTTTAGGCTAGGTAGGTATACTATCACCTGGCATCCCAAGTGTCTTGGCTGTTTTGCTAATACATCCTTGTAAATATAAGATTAGCATATGTGTACATTATCTTGACATAGCACATAACACATTACAATTCTATTCTTGGTTCGATTCAATATTACTTACGATTCTATTGAACGATAACAACTTTATAGCGTGATTATTGCAAGTGAATCTGTAAAATGTTCAAAGATGTATGAAAATTTTGAAAGGGTGTATGCTCGTATCCATCTGGATCTAGTTAGTTTCTCTTGCCGACTGAGAATATACATACCAAAAAGAAATTATATATGAGGATAATGGAGTTACGAGACCTTTATATATAGTCATCCTAGCTATGGTACTTCTTTAATTAATTTTGAACTAATTCTAGTGGATTGTTTTTTATAAAGTTTTGTCAATTACATCAATTATGTCTAAGTAAAATATAATACAAATTCAGATCAAATGGATCATTATAGATCTTGATCTAATCATTCTTAGATTCAACATGTTGTAGTCATTCAAATTTGTATAACATGTTTTTTATATTTAGCAATATGAAGTTATTTAGCAATATGAAGTTATTTTTCCAATACTCCCTCGCATGTATAAGGAGAGTTATTTTTTAATGTATCTGGATATATATATATATATATATATATATATATATATATATATATATATATATATGATAACTAGATCCAATCGATTGTATGATCTGTTTTGATACCACGTAAAGTTTGATTTGTTCAACACTTTTACAAAACTAAAGTAGTTAGGTAGTAGATGACAAATACAACTCAATTGCAGAATGCTACGAACTTTTCTTGTTTTAGCAATATAAGCCTATTTTTCTGATTGTATCATTAAAATTCGAAGAAATCTGTAAGGATTCAAGGTTTATGCGAGGAAATTAGTAGTAATACACGCCTCTAGGCCCGAAAGTCCCGAGAGAGCACTACTAAGAATTGTGAGTGTAACATCCCGAAACAGCGGAAATTTAAAAATCATTAATAAGACATCAGAGACCAATAAACAAAGACGGGACTGTTACTTCTCATCAAATATATAAGCGGTGCACCATATTACATCAGAGTTTGTCAAAACGATACATGATTACAACAGAACAACAAAGGGAGATAAAAGTAATCATGTCGACCTCAGTGGTCCGAAAGAGAGGATCTGATCCCAAGATGCGCGTGCCCGCTGATCACCACTCAACTGGACATACTGCGGTCCTAAAAAGATATAACAACAATGCCTGAGTTTCCATAAGGAAACCCCGTATGTCAAGTCCACCTATATGCATGCAGTAGTATAAATGAACATATCATACTAGTAGCATGTCATGTCATCAATAGTAAGGAAAACAGTTCCCCCGAAGGGTAACACATGACATCAGTCTAACAATCATCATCGGGTCTCCCAAGGAGACCTACCGTAGGCACATACGGTCTAACAGAACATGACGTGACACTCCCGACACGTGGCTACACTAATCATGGGGTTCGACAAGGAGCATCCGCCAAGTCCGCGCCATAAGAAACAGATCTGTAACTTCGTGGTCGAAACCACACCAACGGAGCCGTCACTCGCTCGGTCCATCAATCCTCATCTCAGTAGGTGCCCATCTGAGGAACATAGCCGGAACAGCATCGACCCATCAATTATCATAGCCGGAACAACATCGGTGGTCCATCAATACGTCCGACACAACATCGAACGGGTCCAGACCAAAGTCTGCTAGGTCATCAGGCTCCACGAGCCGCAAACACCAACCGCGCCGCTATAAAAGCAGGGCAACGACCTCCGTAGCCACATAGGCTGGTAGTCACCTCACCCAATGACAGTTGTGTGCTCGCAAAATCATCATACATTGGGATTCACGATCCCTCAGGCCTGCTACTCTACAATGAGTCCAATCAATCCATCACATCAAGTCACGATCCATACACGGAGGTGACACGTCCCGAACACCCCCGCTCTTCCACACGGCGGTCCCTAGGTAGGCACGCGTACGCGCCCACCGTCACCTCCCGGCTCACGCACAAGGCGAGGACACAAGTTTCCTTGGATAGAGTTGGCATCCTAAAAAGGACTGAGAATTCGGTTATGTGCACAAACGGTCGACCGTTCCCATGAAAGTTTCGGTCGACCGAAAGTCTGCAACGGTCGAACTCTCTGCGCAAAACCTAAGTCCCAACGGTCGAACAGAGATCTAAAACTGGTCGACCGATACAAGGTCAAAATCCAGAGTCTGGTCAACATCAATTCCAAACTACCGGTCGACCGACTCAGGGGTCTCAGTCTACCGAAAACTACCAGGGCAACCTAGCAGTTCTAAGTCATATAACGGTCGAACACAATCATAACAACGGTCGAACGATCATGCAAAATAATCCAGTACACTTAAATTCCGGTCGAACAGACCCAAGGACCTGGTCGACCGAAACACAACATGCAATCCCAACTCACCAGCAAAATGCACTACCGGTCGACCGCCACAAGGCATCGTTCGACCGGTGAACGTTAAAGTCGGGTAAAAACACTACATCGGTCGACCGTCCAAAGGAACTCAGTCGGCCGTTGGTCGTCTTCAACCTCGCGCCAGCCGAGGATTTACGCAACCACGTCGTCGGAGAGGTTTCCGACCTCCCCCGACCGACCAACAAAACCCTCCCACGAGGGTGACCAACAACCAAACACACTAAGAACCGGCATACCTCTCAAGACGACGAAAACCCGCCGGAGCCTCGCTCGTGCACGTCGTCTCCGGTGATCTTCCTCGCACGATCGCCTCCTCGCAACGGCCTCCACACGCCTCACGCCGAAGCCTCCAAGTTCTCTGGTTCGTCGGAAAGAAAAGGAAGGAGTGAGGGAGAGAGAGAGACGGATTTCTCTTTAAACCCAACAAAAATCCTCTTTACGCTACGGTACCCGGCCCCTACACTACACCCATCACCCCATCTCCTCCAACTTCCCATGCACAACACTATTCACCCACTTTCCCCTGCTAACTGCATCACTAGACACTATTAACCCTAAGCAAGGGTTTAGGGACATAACAGTGAGTGCAAGGAAATGTTTCTAAAAGGCTATAGTTTAGAAGAAAACTCTAAGATTTCGTTAGTCTGCACAAGAATTAGTAGTAATACATGCCTCTGATTTATATAGCTATATTACGAAGGTCAAATATGTATGAAAATTTCTCAAGGTGTTTCTGTAATTATGTTTTAAAAAATAATTGATCATTAAATGCATGTCAATGACCTGCCGTGCGCATTCCGTTCCATCTTCGTAATCACGAAAACAGTTTATTATTGAAGAAAATAGAGAGAGGCGCCCACACAATTTTGCTCATGAAACAGAAGCACGCCTAGATTTGGCGAAACAGAGACACCACCATATTAACTCCCATGTCGTGACGGACCACACAACCTTCATACATATCATCTTCGGTAGTAATTAATTTGTTGCGCATGTCATGTTGAAAACTACACGTATGCTTAAATTTCTTCTTTTCAATTGGTTTTTACTACCTTGTTGATTATTATGATTGAATCGTAGAATTAGTGTCACATGCTTCGTTGAAATGCAATTGCTAATATTCATTGTTCTAACTAAAAAAATATACTAATTGAACTAGCTAAGTTGCAAATTACATGTTTATGTAACCATACATATGTAAATGATATTTATAACTCAGTTAGTATGTCTCTAGTCGTAGTTAGTACTTCTTGAGTTGATCATCTTTTCCATCCAAGTGATATTAGTAGGTGTTTTTTTTCATAAGCAATTAGTAGGTTAAAATTGTAGTTGCATCTTTTATTATTCTTTCTGCATCAGATCTCATTCAATGAATTAAATAATCGTCC
The DNA here is from genome assembly GCA_963682175.1 of Triglochin maritima. NCBI lineage: Eukaryota > Viridiplantae > Streptophyta > Magnoliopsida > Alismatales > Juncaginaceae > Triglochin > Triglochin maritima. Next base: position 8,490,871 of record OY821775.1, read on the forward strand.
TGAATGAGAGAAAAAGGTCCCACATCCGACGGTGTGCCCATACATATCGGTTACCTTATGTAAGCGTGCAAAGGCATAAATACGTAAGTCATAGGGGAGCTGCACAAGGATCAAATCATACCTCCTCTCCATGCTCCACAAAATTACAAATTCATTTCGGTGATCAAATCCCAAGATATGTTGAAAATTCCCAAAAATATTGTTGTCTCTAACAAATGGAATTCTAGTTTAAAAAGGTTCAAATGACTTGATGATCCTTATAAAAAAGTATGTTGTCAACTTTAATGAAAATAACCAAATATTTAATAATATTCACGTTCATATATATAGTAGTACTACGGCAACAGACATTACGTTGCCTATACTACTAATATATCAGATCAAAAGATCACAGACTACGTAAATGCCGATGTCACAAGGCTTTAGATTATACATGCTAGTATTATCCTGTAATATTTTCTTGCTTTTTTTTTGATAAATGTTATTTATCCTGTGATATTGGTTTTGGTATGCATTAATATTTTCTCTTGTTTGGCATCACTGTTATATTTGGAGCAGTCAATGGCGAACAAACTCCAATGCAACAATAACCACACTGCATGCACCTGCTCCAGACATGTATGATGAGTAACATGAATATGATGTTGGCATTAATTAGTGGAGGTTTCAAGAGATGAGCACAAAGGTGATTGGGATTTTGGACACCTACAAGTATAGTAAAATAATTCATTAGTGAATTGATTGTTTGACATCTAAATGCATGTGTGTGACTGATCCTCACAATCGATCGTTAAGGTCGATGGTGACACGTAGGATCTGTTTAGGTAACCATTCTCGAAGAGATTATATAAAAATAGGGAAATTTACACTGGTACACCCCCAAAGTTTGGAATTTACATTGATTCACTCAAAAAACTCATAAAATTACAGTGGTGTACCCATCACCAACGTCGTTAGCCTCCATCCCGTTAAACTTGAACAGACGTTTGATTATACGTAACAGCAAAAGACAACCACTCCCGCCATTAATTTGGTGGGAAAAATGCAACAATAAAGATGAGTTGATGGGTATAAAGTTGGCGTTCCTCGTATCCTCTTCTCATACCGACCAATACCAAACTCCATCTTCTACCCTTTAGTTTCTTTTCCTCCCTTCCTCATCTACCATTATTGTGGACGTCATCTTCTCTTAAACATGGAAGGAGCTTCGACTAGCTTTTCCAATGGGAGTAATGAGTCGAACCAAGGAACTCCTATTTGCAAATGTGGTGTCTTGTGCAAGGCATTTACATCGAAGAAGGAAGTATCACTAGGCAAGAGATTCTGGGGTTGTCGTAGATACTCCAAGGTATGCGATTTTTAGTGCATCGTAGGTGTTTAACGAGATGTCAAAGGTGTTTTTAGTGCATCCAAGGTGTTTGACGAATTGTCGATGTATGGAATACATGCAGCATAACACCCATTGCAACTTCTTCCAATGGATTGATGAGCATGGCGATTCGAACTTGCTGAGGAAGATGGAGGAGACGGTTTGTGATGAGCACATGGTGACCGAGATGAAAGCTGAACAACTAGTCAGGGAGGTTCGTGCGCTGAAGATAATGATGATGGAAGTGAAGAAAATATTATAGGAGGTGAAAAAAATATTAGAGGAGGCCAAGTATTTCGTTAGACTTGGTGAATTCGTGGTCATTGTTTTAGTTGTTTTTCTGGTATCATTTGTTGTGAAGTTTGTTAAGTAGAAGGTGGTGTGTTTTGATTAGTTGTAGTTGATGGCAAGTAGTTTGGTGTGCGGTTGGTTTGTTGGTGTAACTTGTTGTTTTGGAGTATTTTTGTGCAGTGCTTATGTTGATGTACTAAGTTAACCATATTAAGATATTATGTCTTGCCATCTAAGATACAACTCAGAAGGTGTTGTGTACAACTGAGTAGTCTTGCATAATAAACTAGAATTGAACATTAATTGCGTGTTATAAAATTGCTTTCTTTGATTTGAAAATGGTAAGGATAAGAACAAAATAAATTTAAAAGAACTGATCACCGAATTTACTTAGGTGTGGGAGCACAAATTCATTGTAAGCAAGTGGTTGATGACTATAATTAATAAAAGTAGTTGCAATATGCATGTTAAGGAGAAGAAAGGAAAAGTCTTGACTGACAAGTTGATAAACATTGAGCAAGAAGGTGCATTTGAACTATTCATTCACGCAGTAGAGTTATGATACAAAATTAGTTTCAAAATGAGCCTGAGGAGTAAGCCGATTAAACAAAAGTTACTCTCCTTGCAAAAGTACACGTCTAATTATACACAACAGAGGCATTGCAGATCTAATAAATTGAAGGCAAATAGTTTGGTCCTCCTCTTCTCCTTGTACCTCAAAGCACTGGTCTTTCTCATGCCCTCCCAGCTACTTCAGATAAGAAATCAATGTCATACAACTTTTCCTGAAACTACATTAACAATATATAAGTAATTTAAAACTTACATATCTTGAACGAAATCATGGTTGTTCTCACTACATTAAAAAACATTGACATTTCATAGTTTTCTTTGATACCCAGTTTAGATCTTAAATCAAGGAATAACAAATACTTGTAATTATAGCATATGCTAATAATCAAATAAACAATGATAAAGACTTACTCTTCAAACAGCTTGGCCAACATTGAATAATCACAAATTTGTGACAGCAGATGTGATGGTGAGCTGGCTGGTAGGTGCTTCTTGGTTTGGTGGGGTTGGTTGGGTGGCTTGGTTTCCTTGTGATGCTTGGGTTGTTTGGGTGGTCGTCCTTCTACTTCCTCTGCTGTTGCTACTGGTCATGTTTTAAATGGAATTACATCATCGACCAACAACCTACAAAATGCAGTAAATATAATGATGTATACGACTACCTTTGTTGTGAATGAGACCCTAAGGGCTCCTTGCACTTTCTTGCCTGGTGTCGTAGAACCCCACATCTTTTGCACTTCTACCTTCTTGTTACACCACTTGGTTCTTCGGTAGGCCACATTCTCTTCTTCTTAGGCCTACATGATTGCCTTTTCACCAATGGTTCACTAACATGTACACTGATGCATTGCATACATTGCATCATATGTCTTTCATTTAGATTACTTTTATATCAATAAATGCTACTAAGGTATGTGTTTAGTCGTATTTACAGAATACAGGGACCTGAATGCAAATTACCCACATTCCGAGCATAAACGCGTGCAAAAGATTCATTTCTATCATAAAGACCGAGTTCAAGTTTATCGGGTTCCGAATGGAAATGAATCCAAGCATAAAAGCATTCAAGGAGCTAATCACAAAAAGGTCAAGGGCTTAATTGCAAAATGCCAAAGACCTGATTGCAAAAGAAAAGGATCAAGTTATTTTGTTGGAAAAGTCAAAAGAAAAGTCAAAAATAAATCCCCAACAATGGAAGGAATACTCCGGAGTTCAAGACAATGGAAAGAATCATCCAGACGCGTAAATAAAGATCAAATCATACCATAAACACATGACCAAAATCCGGACCCGAGCAGACCTGATTGTGCGGCGTTTTCGCCGCACAACACCTTCAATATGCGGCGTTTCCGCCGCCCAGTCATTGATCTGTGTGCCCGATTTTTGTCCAGTGTCGGGTCGACGCGTGTACTATCCTTTTATGTATTGGTATCCCCTGTATCGGCTATAAATAGCCCTGTAGGACGAATGTAACACATCTTTGAACCTTTGGTCTTGGATCATTAGTAATAAATTTCTGTTTTATTTTGTTTTGTTTTTATTTTCTTTTAATGGCTCTAGGATCCTTTCTTCTTCCTCCCTCCATGAGTTTCTAACTCTTTCCAAAGGGTGGAGGTGATGGAATTAGGAGTAGAGAAGATGAATGCATGTTATTGTTTTAAGTTCGTGATTAGTATATTTTGATTACTTGAGTTTATGTTAAATCATTTATCTTGTAATGCTTCATAACTAACATGATTTATTTCAAGTTTCTCCATTCTCCAATCTAAACCTAAGTCTAGACCTCCACCCGACGGAATTCTCTTCTTTGTGCTTGTTTTAATTTTAATTGCTTTTGTTTCGTAGTTTAGTTAATTAAACCAAAAACCCCAAAAACCCTAATTGATTCTTCTCTACTTCTTCCCCTCAATCGAAACAACAAAAATAATGAAATCTCTCCCTCCTTGTGTTCGACCCGTACTTGCCACGTCTTCATAGACGCCGTGCACTTGCGGTATAAATTTAATTCTTCATCATACACCTTGCATATGAGGTTCCCAAGTGGCTTTGTCACCCATTGGCTTAATATTTTCAGCATATGTGAGTGCATATATCTCCTTCTTCTACCACAAGCTAACATAATTATCCCAATTAGCCCCTCTAAGGGTACCAATAAATGCAGAAGCATGCTTACATGACAACCCCCAACATTTTCCACACCCTACATGTGTAACTGTGGTCCCCAATGTCAACAATACACCACTCCGTGTGAGAGGTTACCTCAGATGTGGTATCACTTGCTCTAACCACTGTATATGCACCCAAACACCTTGACATGTTGTTGACCCACTTCCTAGCGAAAGGAACCAATGTATCAATTCATTTGTTGGACTGAGATTGCCTCTTGTAGATAGTGTTCATAAACTGCTGCCTAATTGAATCCACCATAGTGACTATTGGGAGGTGTCTTGTGTTGGTGATGTACTGATTGAATGACTCACAATTATTGTTGGTGATGTAAGGGCACTTTGCCAAAGTACTAAATTGACTTCTAGACCAAACCTTGTCTTTCAACTCTACCTTCACTAACCAATCAAATGCATCCCTATTTTGCAATTGTATCTCATTCATTAACTGTTGGAATCTTTCCACAGTATAGGCTCTAGCAGCATCCCAAAGAAACCCTCGTAGTAGAGTACAAGGGAACAACTTATGGAAGTTTTTGTAAAGATGCCTTACACAACTCCTATGTTCACACCCAGGGAAGTAATTTCCTACTGCATCCTCCAACCCCTTACATCTGTCACTTATGACAACCAGCCCTTCTCGTTGACCAACAGACTCTAATAGGAATCTCAAAAACCAGTTCCATGACTCCAAAGTCTCTGAGTCTACAACTCCAATAGCTAGTGGGAATAGTGGATGATTGGCATCAACAGCAACAGCAGATAAAAGCATACCCTTATGTTTGTGTTTTAGGTGACACCCACCTAGACCTATAACAGGTCTACAACCCTTCGGGAAACCTTGCATGCATGCACCAAAGCACAAAAACAACCTCCTAAATATGTCATTTCTGTCCACATCTAATCTTATGATGCATCCAGGGTTCCTCTTATTAAACTCATTAATGAAAGTAGGCAGAAGTTCATACGGGGACTCCACATTACCATATATGTGTTTCAAGGCCGCTTCCCTACCCCTCCAGACCTTTTGATAGGGCAAGTCTACGTTATATTTGCTCAAAAGTTGACCCATAATATTCTTTACAGTCAACCTCTCATCTTGCATCAGCCAAGGCTTACACTTATCCATTATCCAGTTCTGTGTAACCATACTGGAGCCACACTTATTCACTGATGAACAAGTGTGTGGCTCTATTAGGGTCTTGATTTGGAAAAGCTCACCATCTAAAATCCTTGACGCATGTATTATCCATTTACATGTTGAGTCCCTACATTTAGCAGTGACTTTTTCTAATTGGCTCTTAATGTAAATTATTGCACACTCATTGACAATGCAGAACTGTGTAAGGGCTTTCCCAAACGTCTCCACATTTGGAAACTGTAGACCCACTGCCATCCCAGGGTCATCCAAGTCAACAACAATGGATTGTGTGTAGGATTTTGTGTCCCTATGTATGTATATATTTAAAAAAAATTAATACAAACATACAAGATCGATTTCATAATTTCATTGATTTTACGTACATGTATTTGTTTATTCTAATATCATGCATTCCTATACAGATTAAAATAAACAAAGAATAGAGAATCATACCCAAAGGTTCTCTAAAACCTTTCAGAAGATCCGGAGTTCCGTTGCTCGTCGAATCACCCGCCGATTCGCCTTCAAGTGTTCACCAAACTCTAAACAAGATTAGAGAGAAAGGAGCTAGCCAATCAATCTCTAATTATACTTAGAATCTTGATAATAACCCCTCTTTAAGCTCCTAAGATTTTTATCTCCAAAACTTAAAACTATTAAGAGATTTTCGTGGTGATTAATGGAGAGATTAATGAGAGAATGAATTTTTGCATTAACATGAACAAGTAGGATGCTGGGTCCTTTTATATGCTCCAAAAACATCATTATCAAGAGTTATTATTTAGTCATGATCTCTTGCTTATTCTCTCCTAAAATTAATCCCAAATTGCCACATAAGCATCCTAAAAACGTTTTATTAAATCTGGAATTAATCCAATCCATGATCTAATTATTCTTTTAATAATTCAGCCAAAAATTGTACTGTTCGGTTGACCGAGAATTCTTCTCGGTTAACCGAACCATTCGGTTTTAACACATGTTCGGTGAACCGTAAGCTAGACGGTCGACCGAATATGCATGAGAAAAATTCTCTGGAAAAATTCGGACGATCTGCGTCTTACTCCGGTCGACCGTTGACCCACAAAAAATTCTCCAGGCGAACTCTCATCGGACGACCGTGTCACCTTCGGTTTACCGAAAATATTCTCTCTCGGTTGACCGATCATGCTTGGTTGACCAAACTCAATTGTCCAGGCACTCCAGACAATTTCGGTCAACAAATTTTGTTTACCCGTTCCTCGTTCGATGGACCGTTCCGAAGACACCTCGGTCGACCGAACCCTAAACGGTTTACCGTGTTTGACCCCGATTTTGCCTTTGTCAAATTTTGAATTTATTTCCAACAAAATTTGATCTTTTGAGGTTTTTAGCAAATTCATATCTTATGTAATATATTATCTTATGTAATATTAAATTATTACACCTCATAATATACACACATCATATGAATTTATTATGATTCCAATTATGTCAATTCTCATGAGATATTGATTTTATTCATTCACCACATGTGTCCTTTTTCACATGAAACTCGACCCATCATATGAACTCAAAATCAAGCTTCTTGTTTCCCAGTTTTGTGGTGTGACCTATAGGAGGATCTAAGTCAAATTGGCAGCGATATTAAACACTTAATATCTCAAATTATAAGCGGTATCTAGCTACACATTATAGTTACCCAATTAGCATTGATGTCTTTGTTCCACCCGAACCAAAACACGATCCATTTAGTGATGTAAGTGCATCACTTGTGTCCGTCCCTTGCCACATGATATTAAGAATACATATAAAGTAGAAATGTGTCACCTTTGTATTATATTCATTTCTTTATCTCTCTAAGCTACTTATAATTATGTAACTTAACTCAAGTTACATTGTGCACATTATAATTTTGTTTTATCAATGAGTCAACTAATATCATCACTCAATTAAGAGGGGCAACGATAATCGTTTGACTAGCTATATTTTCCAGCACAAGTCATGTTCAACCAACTATTGTCTTTATCACTATACTCATTGATAGCTTTTAACAATAATCAAATTAAGCACTTCTTGAGTGAAAAGATACAAGTCTCATATCTTAGGATCCAAAACACAGTAAAACATTAATGACACGAAACACAATTCCATAATGTTTTACTTGTTAGGTCTATTCAATATATAAAAGTAATTTCATCAATAAGAAATTCCACTTTATGAAAATGCATATATAGATGATATTTTAAGAAGTGAATACATCGAAACGAGCTGATTCACCAATAGAAGGGCCACATAATATGTTTGCAGCTTTTGACCATAAGGGCGGCTAATTGTTAACTAAATTTTAATAATTTCAAGACAAAAGTAAAATATAATACAACAAAAATCGAAAGTCCAAATTATTTGAAGGTAAACTAGAAGGAGAAGAGATTGACCCGAGAATCGTCGAAGGAGGAGGAGACCATGACCAACGGCCGACAGTTTGAGGGTGGGGAGAGGTGGAGATGGTTGCCCTTTTTTTCTTGTCTTAAGGAAAAATAGTATTTCAGATACTTTTTTTGTTTCTTGAAAACTATATTCGCGATGTTGTTTCATGAAACATGTAAAGTGAAAACGACATCCATAATATGTTTTCAACGTAATAAAAATGGTAATAAATGTGTTTATTTGCCTTGTATATTTTTTGCCAAATAAGTTTCCCAACATTATATTTTTCATGATTATTTTGACAAATTTTCCATAAAATAATATAGGCGAAAGGAAATTTCAACTATGGAGCGCACATATGAAAATCTACCTAATTGAAAAGTATTGGTGAAATTAAAGCTCATTTAAAAGTTATCCATCTCCTCACTTTTGTCAAAAGTGGCATAAATATATCCCCACTTAAGTTTTACGTGGAACATTTTTAGGTTTCCTCACAAGAAATGTTGGTCGTGAAATGGACGTTTCACACACAATTCCTATCTCAAACTCTTTATTTCGATAACTTCCTTTCATTTTAGAGTGAAACTTGTGGATTCATTCTTAGTACACATTTTGAGATCGTGGAAGTCCTATTGGAACGTGACTTCCAAATATTTTACAATTTTTCAGAGTACCAATCCCGTAGAAATCTTTTTAGAAGTCAAATTCTCCACGTATTGAAAGACATCTTCAAAATTCTCAAAGTATGTAAAATTCCAAAATAAATTTTCACGCCTAAGTACACTCTAAAGATAAACAAAAAATAAATGTTAAGAAAAGAAAATAAAAGTTGAACTTTCTCCCCTTTGGATAGTGATTGAAATAAGAAAATTGACAATACATAAGTGTCACATACCGTTTGCCCCATTTTGGGAGAAGCAAAGAGAAAGTAACTAAGTGAGTGTTATGATCCTAACCCATGCTTAGGGTTAATCCCGGGTTTAGTGGGAGTTTGCATGGGGAAGAGGTGACGTGAACAGTGACGGCGTGGAGGTGATGGGTTGGGGTGTGTAGGGTATTGTGGATGAGGTGATGGTGAGGGATGGGTGCTTGGGTTTTAAGAAGAAAACTCTCTCTCTCCCATTCGTTTTTCTCACTTGCACACTCTCACCCTCTTTCTCTTCCTTGTCCGGCGAGCAGCGACGGAGGAGGTGACTCCAGTGGAGTAGGCGAGCAGTCCAGGCGTGTGGCGTGCGGAGGCGACGTTGCGCGAGCGAGGCTCCGACGGTTTCGTCGTTCTCTTGAGGTATGTCGGCTTCTTAGTATGATTAGTGGTTCACCCTCGTGTGAGGGATGTGTTGGTCGGCGGGGGAGGTTGGAGACCTCTCCGGCGACGAGTTTTGGCGTAAATCCTTGGCTGGCGCAAGGTTGCAGACGACCAACGGTCGACCGAGTTCCTTCGGGCGGTCGACCGATGTAGTGTATTTTGCCCGACTTTAACCATCATCGGTCGAACGATGTCTTGTGGCGGTCGATCGGTCATGCATTGTGCTGGTGGGTCGGGATTGCCTGTTGTGTTTCGGTCGACCGGTTCCTTGTGTTCGTTCGACCGGAACTTAAGTTTACTGGATTTGATGCATGCTTGTTCGACCAATTATTTATATGTGTTCGACCGTTATATGACTTAGAACTGCTAGGGTGCCCTGGTAGTTTTCGGTCGACCGGGACCCCTGAGTCGATCGACCAGTAGTGTGGAATTGATGTTGACCAGACTCCGGATTTTGACCTCGTATCGGTCGACCGGTTTAAGACTCTTGTTTGACCGTTGGGACTTATGTTTTGCGCAGAGAGTTCGACTGTTGCAGACTTTCGGTCGATCGAACCTTTTTGGGAATGGTCGACCGGATCACCTCTTTTGGTCGACCGTTTGTGCACATAACCGAATTCACAGTCCTTTTTAGGATGCCAACTCTGTCCAAGGAAACTCATGTCCTCGCCTTGTGTGTGAGCCGGGAGGTGACGGTGGGCGCATACGTGTGCCTGCCCAGGGACTACCGTGTGGAAGAGTGTGGGTGTTCGGGACGTGTCACCTCCGTGTATGGATCGTGACTTGATGTGATGGATTGATTGGACTCATTGTAGAGTAGCAGGCCTGAGGGATCGTGAATCCCAATGTATGATGATTGTGTGAGCACGCAACTGTCGTTGGGTGAGGTGACTACCGGCCTATGTTGCTACTTAGGTCGTTGCCCTGCTTTTATAACGGCGCGGTTGGTGTTTGCGGCTCGTGGAGCCTGATGACCTAGCAGACTTCGGTCTGGACCCGTCCGATGTTGTGCTGAACGTATTGATGGACCATCGATGTTGTTCCGGTGATTCCGCCGATGTTGTTCCGGCGATGATGATTGATGGGCCGATGCTATTCCGGCTATGTTCCTTAGATGGGCACCTACTGAGATGATGATTGATGGACCGACCGAGCGACGGCTCCGTTGGTGTGGTTTCGACCACGAAGTTACAGATATGTTTCTTATGGCGCGGACTTGGCGGATGCTCCTTGCCGAACGCCATGATTAGTATAGTCGTGTGTGGGGAGTGTCACGTCTTGTTCCGCTAGACCGTATGTGCCTACGGTAGGTCTCCTTGGGAGACCCGATGATGATTGTCAGACTGATGTCCTGTGTTACCCTTCGGGGGAATTGTTTTCCTTACTGCTGATGACATGACATGTTACTAGTATGATAGGTCTATTTGTACTACTACATGCATATAGGTGGGTTTGGCATACGGGGTTTCCTTATGGAAACTCAGGCATTGTTGTTGCATGTTTTATTTCAGGACCGCAGTAGGTCCAGTTGGGTGGTGATCAGCGGGCGCTATGGTTATCAAATTCTACTCGAGCGTGTGAGCTCGCTTGAGCTCGGTTCGATAAAGCTCGACTCGAGCTCGGTTCATTTATTAAACGAGTCAAGCTCAAACACCAAAATATGCTCGTTTAATAAACGAGTCAAGCCCTAGTTTGGCTCCGTTAGCGCGATAAGAGCTCGTTTCAGTGTATACACATATGACATATATGTCACAAATAAACATATTATTTTCTAGATCTCAATTACCTAAAAGTATAACATATAATTTATAAAATTTTCCATTTATATGCTAATGATATTTATAAAATGTAATTATTATATTTTACAACAAGTTAATCAAGCCTTAAACAAGCTTAAACGGCGTGAAAAACTTGTTGAAAATTTTAAACGAGCAAACGAACCAAGCTCGAGCCCGACTCGTTTAATAAACGAGTCAAGCCCAAACATGACATCTGACTCGTTTATTAAACGAGCCAAGCCCGAGCTCGGCTCGTTTATTAAACGAGCCAAGTTCAAACACTGTGGGCTCGGCTCGTTTACACCCCTAGCGGACGCGCGCAATTTGGGATCAGATCCTCTCATTCGGACCACTAAGGTCGACATGATTACTTGTATCTCCTTTTGTTGTTCCTGATGTAATCATGAAGTTTTTTGACAAAACTCTGATGTAATATGGTGCACCGTTTAAATGTTTTATGAGAAATAACGATCCCGTCTTTTGATTATTTGTCTCTGATGTCTTGATAATAATTTTTAAATTTCCGCTGTTTCGAGATGTTATAGTGAGACTCACTATTTTTATGACCAAAACGTCCCCCAACTGCTTTTGAAACATGAAAAAACTCACAGGAGTATTATTGATAAAATTTATTGAAATAATATTACTATTTATTAAAGTACAAAGAATGGTAGGTCATTTTAGTGTGATTTCTTTTTATTCTTTACTCTAAATGTTGTTATCCAAACAAGAGGAATTCATCTCTACTCGTGTCTATCCAATGAGAGCAAGGGAAAGATACAGTGCTAATTTTTTCTTTTTTTTTTTTCTTTTTCTTCTTCTTATCTTCGTTCCGCTCCGGTTTGCTACCCAAAGGCACTATATCACATTCATCTATCTATGCACATAAAACATAATGGGTGTAAGAGGAAAAATCAAGTTAGACAATTTTCAAAACACAATATTAGTTGATCTAAAATTAAAGTTTACAATTAACAAAGAGGTTGATAATTTTTAATAATAAAAAAACAAGATTCCATATTTTAGGATTCCCGATAGGAACAAAACATGCAATAATAATTAAGAAAAGAAATATCAATTATATGCCTTACTCTAAGCAATTGGTGTAATCATTATTACTCGGTAGGTCGGCAATCAATTTGTTGTTCCCAATGAATGGAGTCGTCTCCTTAAGTTGTCCTACAAACAACCTACATTTTGTTTTCATTCTTATTAACTCAGGTCAGAATTATCTATTGTGATGGTGCAAGACAAGGATATCACCTTTGAAGATGGAGTTAAATGGGCCAGCGTCTTGAGTAGACAAACACTTCTTTGAAAGCATATATTTATAAAATTAATTAATAAGAACACACATGAGCCTCTGCCTAATACAAAGTCTGCGTGCAAGAAAAGTAAAAGTTGAAACATGTAACAAGAAAGTTGGAGGATGACTGACGTCCATGAATTCCTTAAAGTAATTGTTATCAGCAGCCATATATATACAAATGGTTGTTGTCTTGTGTCTGTGGTTGTTAATTAATTAAGTACATGCATGGATTACCCTTACATTCTTGAAACGTTACATGCATGGCATTAATAAATTAATTACCGTCCCTTCTTAAGCTTGTTAGTTATGACTTAAAACTTCCAACTACTTCTATCATCGCCGATATTAATGTTTACCTCAGTTTCTGGAACTGCCACTCCAACTTTCCAACCTTGAAATGTGCTAGCTTGCACTTACCAACCCCCTCCGAGGTGTTACACTTTGTTATCTTGTGATATATTAAAATTTTCTTTTCTAGTAGTTGTTACGTTTCGAAATCTTTTAGCTGAGATATATTTGCTACCGACTTTGTTTTATTATATCTACGGCCGGCAAGAGAAAAAAAAACAACCACTTATCCGTCTCAAAAGCTCAAACAATTTACACCTTAATATCTACAGTTTGTGACTTCAATTACGGTTTCATCACTAGCTATCGTAGTACTAGATGAAACTTTACAACTTCACTTCCATAACATCCATCGATTCCATAGTAGAATTGATCAGAATCACTCTAGCTATGTACATATTTTCAAGTACTAGCTAGAATCATTAATTTTTTGAAACCAACGTACTAATCACGTATAACTCAAGTTCCCTACTTTGTTAAACCTTTTCTATCCGTGCATCACCCCCTAATTGAAAATGGGATTTGACCATTAGTATTGACACATGGCAGTGATCTATGGAATTAATCGGACGTGCATACCTCATACATTGAATATCCACATTAATGACTCATGAAAGACAACTTAACAAGCAGTGCGTTCGGAAGGGATTGACATCTGCAAAGTTGTCATATGCAAGTCGTGTCTTCAAGGTGCATGAAAATCAAACTTTATAGGATTATAAATCGGGTTCAATTCTCTTCCATGGTCAAGAACGAACGATCCAATATTATTCCAAGTCAATCTTGTCAACAAAAATTAATTTTCAAGTCAAGATTGCGTTCTACCTGGTTTGAAGGTCGAGAACGTGGAAGGCTGCCACGTGCATGGCAGGAGTTGCCAACGTGGAAGTATGGCTCCAACGGATTGAAAGTGACACATTATGTATGTTTACAAGGAATGTAAACCGGTACGACGGATATAATATATAAAAAATATATTATATAAAAATATATAATATATCTTAATAGGTATACGGGTAAAAGGATACGAGTAATGCGTATATCCGTATTTGATTCGTTTATTAATCAGGTAAATGGGTACGAGTATATGGATTTGAATTTTTAAACGGATATGAATTTATATTTCCAAACTTGACAGGGGCGGGTGACCGAGCATGTCATACCTGCCTCGTTTGCACCCTATTTATAATGTTCCGTTTCTATTGACCTATGGTCTTTCATTGTTAATCTAATAAATCAACTCCAACTAATCATCAAAAAATGATTTGCAATTACACCTTCTAGGTTAGACCCTGATCTTATAAATATCGATCCGTAGGGTTTTTTATGCAGTAAAAAACTGAGGGATGTAAGTAAAACTAGTTAAATATTATTTGAAACAATATTAATATATTCAAAAGAGTAGTTATTCTTATTAAGGTGAAGTTCACATATAAAGGAATGTGATTTTTTGGATTATAAGTTTTGTCGGTGTAGTTTTGTTATTTTTCAAAGTGAATTAGACAGTGATAATAATGTTATAAAAAATATACTTGTGAGACCGTATTTGTATTGGAGAGGTCGTGGGACGAATATGGATATTAGTCTATCCGATCCGAATAATATCCGCTCTGAAAGTAAATATTTGCATTATGATTTTCGTATTCATATATGTATCCGTACGTATGATACACATATCCATATATAAGTACATATTACTTTCTTTTATTTGTCATTAATCTATAATATATTTATAGTTGATACTAATGTGGCAAAATGTGGTGTTTATGTACTGTATATTTATTAACTCTAAAAGTAAAACAAACATTTGTATGGCGTGGTGGTTTAGGTTGTAGGGATGTCATACTAATTGTCCATGTTCAACCCACACTGTCCACCTTCGTATTTTTCCTTTTAGGTTAACTTTTGAAGTGTTGTTAAATTTTATTTCATCTCAAACATTTAGTCCTACATCGCATGTTCTGAAATAACCACTCTTGGGTCATCCTTTCATATACCAACAATGGATATCTAGCTATCTAAAACATCGGCATATGTTTAGTTAAATTTCTAATATCATGATATTTCATAAGATACTAACACTAACATGATATGTTAAATTAATAAGACATGATATCTAATAGCAGCATCGATGTTCCCTTTCCTACACGTTGGATTTTATTTCGGAATGAACCTCACTATTTACTTGCAAGTGCAGCCCATTGATTTAGACCATTCAACTTAGCTTTATCGTATATTCTCCGCACACACAAAAAAACTTAGCTTTGTCGTACAGAGTTCTTTTCTATTCATTATTTCCCCGCAATAATGCAGCATCTAACCTTATATTCAAAACGAAAAATCAAGAATTTCATATAATTCGACGTCTACAATGTTTTATGAAAGCTACAAATTAATCCCTGAGAATATTCTCTGAAAACTAAAAAATCCAAAACACTATTACGACTCAATTGATCTTGCAAATCTGAAAGCTGGATGATGTAACACGTTCCATGAAAAAAAGTAACTAATCCCTAGATATATATTTGTCCCACTTAAGTCCAAGAAAGACATCTCAGCTCATACTTGCATGCCAAATTGCCAACAATCCACATGCCCTCTTTCAATTAAACGACATCAAAGCAAAACTTCGAACACTGATAAAAAAATTGTCCTGATACTCCCGCTACACTTGAAATTCATAGTTCGGAAATATTTGTGGAGCATCTGTATCAAATGACTATTTAATTGATTTGTGTTTCTTATCTATTGTGAAATCATGTATGGTTAGTTATACATCGCATCATTGGGTCAATTAGAAACAAAATCACAATTTTACAGTAGTAAAGTTGCGTATACCTAACTCCTCCCTTACATTGTCTGAACGGAAACTTCTTTTAAGACATTGAGGTAATATTGATATTGTTGGACGTTGATGTTTAAGTCATTTTGCATCAAAAGACAGGAGAAAGAGAGGAAGTGGAGCCAACGGTAAGTAAGTTATTAGTGAGGAACATGCTACCTGCAACTCAAACCAAAGCTTGTCCACAGATTTCAGATCAGGATCTATTTAAAGTTTGTGTGGAAACCATGCACATCAATTAGGAAAACACACCTTTCCCCTTGAATGCAACATGCATTCAATTGAAATCCAATTTTTTCCTTATTTTTCACATTTAATATTTCCATAACAAAAGGCCATAAATCCCATCAAAGAATACTGGTAATTGTTTATTTGCTTCTTATATTTTAGTGCTCAGGAATCTTTATTTACAGAAGAAAGGAGCTGGCTTCTGGATGACACCTTAAGTTACACCTCCAAATAAACAATTCCTCCCTATAAAATTCTAAAAACCCAAACCCACAAAATTAAAACCAAAACCAAAGTGCTTGAGGGACTCCACTCCATCATGGGAGGACATGAATGAAAACTGAAAACCCAATAAACCAAATTTGACTTTTGCTATCTCTCCCCCAATCCAAAAGCCACGTGGGATTTGCACAAACCAACCACAGTAACAGAACAATAACAACAGGGGTGGTGTCTCTATTACTATATACACAGTTTCAAACATTCAAAAGACTTGTAACAAAACCAGCTCTGGTTTCCCTCAAATCCACTCCAACACAAGTTCCCAAGACCCATATCATTGTTAATTATATGTTATCAATCACCCACCAACTCAACTCAACTTAACTTAACTTAACTTGATCCAACCAGAGTACCAGACCCATCCATCCATCGATTGGCAAAGAAAATGCATGAAACAACTTCTTTCAAATCCAAAGTGACTGCTGGAGTTGTATTCTTAACCAAATGAGACCCAACCAAACCGATCACAATCTCTTAGTCAATCATACGTGCCACCTACACGTGCCAACTCTCCACCCTCCTCCCCCTCTATAAATTCCCCACTCCAACCTTTCCCTCCACCATCAAAATTGGCTTCCATTTGCAACGACATTGTCAATGGCAATGCCAACTTCTTCTCCTCCTTCTCATTCTTCTACTCAAACTCCCACCAATAATACAATCACCACCATGTTGCTCAACTTACTCCTATATTTCCTCTCTTTCTTATACAATAAACTCTTTGGATGGTTGTCGTGTGGTCGCGACCGCCCGCCTCTCCCCCCAGGCACCATGGGGTGGCCCTACATAGGAGAGACCTTCCAACTCTACTCCGACAACCCCAACAACTTCTTCACCCGCAAACAAAAGAGGTACATTGCTGGAATCCAGCAACACCACTGAACAATTAAGTTACCACTCTTGGATCGAATCGGAGATGAGATTTACATGAATTAACTTGTTTACCTATGTTCCGGTCCGGCAGGTACGGGTCGGTGTTTAAGACCCACATACTTGGGTGTCCTTGTGTGATGGTTTCGAACCCGGAGGCGGCCAAATTTGTGTTGGTCACCAAGGCCCACCTCTTCAAGCCCACCTTCCCTTCTAGCAAGGAGAGAGCTTTGGGGAGGCAGGCCATCTTCTTCCAGCAAGGTCCTTACCATTCCAAGCTTAGGAAGCTTGTGTTGAGGGCCTTTATGCCCACTGCTATTAAAACCCGTGTGGGGGATATCGAGGCTATTGCAACCAACACTCTTCGATCCTGGGAGTCCCGAGAGATCAACACCTACCAGGAGATGAAGATGGTAAGTTAATATTTTTACTGGTTAGATATGACTTTTGGAACAATACTGATTATTTAATCAGATAATTAAAATCGTAGAAAGAGTTGACTTTGGCATGTATGAGTTCTAAATTGATGTATGATTTGCAGTACGCGTTCAATGTGGCACTCCAATCTATCTTTGGGAGTCAAGAATTATCGGACATGGAGGAGGTGAAGCAGTGCTACTACACTTTGGAGAAAGGGTACAATTCAATGCCGATGGACGTTCCGGGGACTTTATTCAACAAGGCAATGAAGGCAAGGAGGCAATTGGGGGCGCTTTTCGCGAGGATCTTAAGCACAAGGCGGGAGAAGGGAATTGAGAGCAATGACCTTCTTGGGTCCTTCATGGACGCCAAGGAAGGCCTTACCGACGATCAAATTGTCGACAATATGATAGGTGTTATATTCGCGGCAAGGGATACAACCGCTAGTGCCCTCACATGGCTAGTCAAGTATCTCGGGGAGAACCCTACAGTCCTCCAAGTCGTTAGGGTAAGAAACTTAATTACCATGTCAATTTGTTTTTGGTACGTACCCTCAAGTTTACAACAATTCCGGTCAAGTAATGCATTTTAAAGTTGACTTTTCAAGTTTGAAAGAGAGAAATATAATCTTAATTTGTTTTAGATTAATTAGTATGGGATCTAATTAAAATTGGATTGTAGGAAGAACAAGAGGAGATAGCGAGGGAGAAGGGGGGAGAAGAGGAGGCATTGAGTTGGGAAGACACAAAGAAGATGCCAATCACTTGGAGAGTGATACAAGAGACTCTAAGAGTAGCATCAATTCTCTCTTTCACCTTCCGAGAAGCTGTGGAAGATGTTGAGTATGAAGGTCAGCATAACTTCTAAATTCCCAATCAACCCCCCTAAACTAATATTATTTTCCCACCAAATAATTCATGCCTACAATTTTTTAAATTAAGATTCGTTTCTCTTATTGTGTTCAGGGTATCTAATACCAAAAGGGTGGAAGGTGATGCCACTGTTCAGAAACATCCACCACAGTCCTGAGATCTTTCCCAAGCCAGAGCAGTTTGACCCTTCAAGGTTTGAGGTAAGTAAAAAACATGTAAGATATTGTGTTGAAAGGTCCAACCAATTGGAGATGAGATGGAACAAAATCTAAGAATCCAATGGTTTCAATTGCAGGTTGCACCACAGCCCAACACATTCATGCCATTTGGCAGTGGGATTCACAGCTGCCCTGGCAATGGGCTTGCAAGGCTGGAGATGCTTGTCCTCATTCATCATCTCACCACAAAATATAGGTGTGTGAATGCAAAAAAAAACATAAATGATCCCAATCATTTTACTTTACTTTACTTTATTTTATTTTATTTTGCAAAGATTAACATATGCCACCAAAAATCTCATTTTTTTTATTTCCTATTTTTTCAGGTGGAGTTTTTTGGACCCTCAAGTGGGAATCCAATTTGGGCCATTTGCTCTGCCCATGAATGGATTGCCTATCAAATTCTACAGCAAAGGCAAGAAATGAAGGGCAGCATAATTTGCCAAATTTTGAGAATCCAAGAAGATTTGGAGCAAGAATAACAAACATGTGCCCCCAAGTTGAGTATATTGACAAGAGTAGAGGAAGGAGAAGAACCAGAAATCCAAGAAGAAATAGTTGTTGGTGGGAGTAAGAGGGAAAGCCTTCTTCTCCCATAATAGAAAACTAATGTACACTTCTGATTGGTCATAAGAAATTTTAGATGCCAATAATTCAAGTGCACTCTGAATTTTGTACTTTTCAAAAAAGAATGATCAAGTCAATTTGTATTTAATTAACATCCTTTTTTAATAGAACAAAAACAAACAGTTAGCAAGAAACAGACAGTGCCCAACTTGTCATTGGCATCAATATGTATTCAAACTTGATACTATTTCTCTCTGAGAGTTCACACTTTTATGTGTCACTTTATTACGATCGTTCGGAATGTCATTGGCACTCGGCAATCAACGACTTAAGGGAATGAGCAATTCAAAGTAAGGAATATGATAGAATCCAGATCAACAGCTTGGTCAGAAGAAGGTGATCTCAAGGGGGACCAACAAAGGGAAGCTACAATGATGTGAGATATTAGCCTATCACAACATCAAACCGTTTAAATTAGCGAGTACGAGTAGATAGATAGCTTCATTATTCAGACGGGCCAACTGAGAGTAGTAGACTTTCTTTATTTGAGTCACAATTTCGAATAGATATTTTGGGAATTTTAGTCAACATTAGAACATGTTGTGTGCAATTGTTAAAAATACTTGCTTGACTAACTTTTGGATTAGATTTGGATGGAATATGATGGGAACATGGAAGATTTTGAGTAAGCATCATTGATGGCAAGTTTTGCAAGCAGTAAGTACATCATATTAACGTCTCCTCTCTTACGTTTAGCCAACTTATGTTGTAGTTTTTACAACTTAAATTTTTTATCTGTTTGACAGAAGATAGAGTATCTAAGGTTGGACAGATAAAACAATTGACAGAATAAAAAAAATCTCTAAGAAAAATTCTTTGATAGCAATGATACGCCAGCCAGTGTTCTAATATATCTTCAACTTGAAAAGCATAGTTTGATCCCTACTTCTTCTTCATTATAATCTAGATGACCAACACAAAGTGTTGTTTATTATTCTTTAATTTGAAATAATGTGATTATATTAGACTCTATAAAATCAATAAAATTTCTTAAACTCTAGAAAAAACATTTTTTGGTAGGCTTCAAGTAATAAGACGACGCCACGGGCTTCATGGGCTTGATAAGAGACTTCTGGGCTTTAGCGCGATGCACACTGTACACCAGAATGGGCTGGTTATGGGCTTCGTGTGTCACCTACAATAGACTCTCAACTCTATAACAATTAGTCAAAGTTTCATTTCACATAACTCTAATCAAATAACCATATTTGAGATTATTACTTGTAACACCACGCAATAAATTGCAACGAACTTAACTGACACAATACAGCTCAATGTTTTAAGTTGTGGGCTTTGAATCCTAAATTGTTTTGCATAAAAATAATATTTACCTAAGCCGGGTCAAGTACGGGTTGTGTTTGATAACTCGTGTTTGAAATAATTAGCATAGAAACAAAATTAGTAGGACAATTGGAGGTAGAGACCAATTTTAAGTCGTCGGGTTGTGGGGGTGCCTAACACGTTTCCTCATGCAATATGTTACACATAACCAAATAAAACTACAAAAAAAGATTAAAATGATAGGATTAGTTAACAATATGCTAATGGTATTGCAAACAAGTGCCACCCAGAAGGTAATCCCACACTCTTCAATAACTCACCAGTTACCACATCATTCAAATAATTCTAATGATTTTTTTTCCCACAAAGTTGTGAACAAGTTACAAATTGGGCAATCTTTCTTGTACTGGAATTTTTCTTTCACTCTCACTTATTGGAGGGCACAACACAGAGGTGCGCAAGGAAGAGAATGGAGAAGAGGAGATGCAAGAAAACAAAGTGAAAGAACAGGAGGAAGAGGGTGTGACATGACTGATAGGTAATGTGGTGGAATTGGAATTGGAATCAGAATTGGGGTGTAACAGTTGATGTTTGCAATGGAAGCTTTATGTACACAACAATTCTCAGCATTGGTCTCATCATATCCCAACCACTGTTCCTTCACAATTCATTACCTTTGCAATATGTACTAATTAAACACAAGAGTTTCCATGAAATTGTGATTAATGTTGTAAACGGTTCATCACCCATTACATTTGCTAGAATTATGTCATGAATTTTTTTGAGCAATTCAACTATTCAAGCATTTGGGCAACAAGAAGAAATGGTTGATTTATATGTGATCAGGACAATCTTAATTACCAATACAGGTTTACTTTAAAGTTTAAACGTAAGAGTGATTTTGTTCTGATACCATGTGAAAATGAGTTCTCTTCAACATCAAAGGTGGATGTATGCAAGAAAAAAAATGCTTACTTCTGATAATATGAAATTACCCTTGAAAGAATTTAAATCCTTCTTTTGCTAAATTATCCTCATCACCATGTGTTGCATGTTGTTGAACAAATGCTGATGTGAGCATGCAGGGAACAGTATAAGTTCGTTCCTGAAGTAGAAAACAAAAGTTAGGAACTCAGAAAGTTGTTTGTGGGTTTGATCAATAATAGATGCCAAAAATGTTTAGCCTCTGCTCTAATGTCAAATCAAACTATCCTCCCTGCGTAACCATACCTAACCAACCCCTCAATAAATCTTTCTTCTTGCTAATAATCATTATATATATGCACCATATGGTCATTAACATGAGCTCTTGCCTTTGAGAAGTTCAACATGTGAATCTTTAATTAATGTCTGAGTTAAGCCCCACAAATGGTAGCTATAAAAGGGGTAATTAATTTTTTAGTGCCTGAAAGAGAAAGTAGATAAAAACAAATCAAGTAACTAAAGTACACCTCTAATGGATAAACTTTAGGCAACAAAACAATCTAATCTCTTCTCAAATTTTCTGTTTTAGGTGTTGAAAACATTCTTAATTACGTCAGAAACGAATACCTCATTAAGTTACGAGATATATTAAATAGGGGCTTCAGTGCTTCATTGCTACACTCAATACTTGTGATGGAAGCCTAACTTTATGTCAGTAGAGACTAACCAAGCTACATATTATTGCTACAGAACGTCACCTTGAGAAAATCGTGTGCTTATCAAATTGTAAGCACATTTCCGCATCATTACAAATACAAACACCACATAAATTTAACACTTTAAAGGAAAGTTAATGAAGAGACACCTTGTGATATAGGCAATTAGCCACATCAAACATACTTCCAGTAGCCTTCTTCTTTGAAAACAATAAAGAGAAAAGAGTTCTCACATCTCAATTAGATTATGTGTAAAGTTACAAACTTTAAGAAAAGAAAGAGAACAAACATATATATGAGCTTCCTCTTACCACCTCATTTTGTCTCCTTGTCTACAAATCCTTCCATCAATTAACTTTCTTCCTCCCTCCACAACATTTTATTTCAAAAAAACTTAGAAAACTAAAACACAAATGATTCATGGGTTAACTTAAAATCACACCTATACTTGTCCTAGGAAAAGGACCCATTGTAACGTCCCGAAACAGCGGAAGATTTAAAATTTCGAAATAACGAATAAAACTGACAATTCAAGGCGGGAACGTCACTAATATATAATATAGAAATCCGGGTGCACCCAAAATACATGGAGTTTACCTAAGGTGTACAACTACAATCCAGATGAAAGAAATGAAAATACAAGTAGTCGTACGATCTCGCAAATGCCGAAGAGGATCCGACTCCAAAGCGCTCCATCCTCGGTCACCACCCACCGGACCTACTGCGATCCTGAAAAAAGATGCAACAACAATGCCTGAGTTTCCAGAAGGAAACCCCGTATACCAACTCACCTATATGCATGCATCACATAATGAACCTATCATACTAGTAGCATGTCATGGCATCAACAGATATGGAAAACAGTTCCCCCGAAGGGTAAAACAGGACATCAGTCCGACAATCAATCATCGGGTCTCCCGAAGAGACCTACTGCAGGCACATGCAGTCTAGTAGCCCGCGACATCGCACCCCCCACACGCAGCTACACTACACAAGGGTTCGGCAGGGAGCCTCTGTCACGTCTACGCGCCGATAGAAACAGATCTGTAAATCTCAGTGGTCGGGGCCACAGGGACCAACGGGGCCGTCGCCCGGAAGGTATAACAACATCATCTCGGTAGGTGCCCAGCCGAGGAAAACAACAAGCCGGCACAGCCTCGGCCCAACAATCATCATCGCCGGCACAACCTCGGCGGCATCACCGGCACAGCATCGGTGGTCCATCACAACGTCCGGCACAGCATCGGACGGTCCAGACCGAAGTCTGCCAGGTCATCGGGCTCCTCGAGCCGCAAACACCAACCGCGCCGCTATAAAAGCAGGGCAGCGACCTCCGTAGCCCGTGGGCCGGTAGTCACCTCACCCAACGCCAGTTGCGTGCTCGCACAAACATCAACACTGGGATCCGCGATCCCTCAGGCCTGCTATACTACAAAGTGCCAACAAACATCTCAAAAGTCACGGTCCATACATGGAGCTGACGCGTCCCGAACACCCACACTCTTCCCAACGGCGGTCCCTGGGCAGGCACGCATCACGCGCCCACCGTCACCTCCCGGCTCACGCACAAGGCGAGGACACGGGTTTCCGTGGACAAAGTTGGCGTTCAAAAGGGGAACCAGGAATTCTGTCCTGGGCCCAAACGGTCGACCGGACGAGGTGATTCGGTCGACCGGTTCCAGGAAGGAATCGGTCGACCGTACTCCTAAAACGGTCTACCGCTGCGCTCAAAACAGAACCCCCAACGGTCGAACAAGGGTCTAAAACCGGTCGACCGAACGAGGTCAAAATCCGGAGTCTGGTCAACATTAAATTCCACTCTATCGGTCGACCGACTCAGGGGTCTCGGTCGACCGAAAACAGACAGGGTCAACCTAGTATTCTACGTCATCAAACGGTCGAACGTAAACATACTACCGGTCGAACAAACATGCAATCGGTCGAACGCAATATAAATCGGTCGAACAAACATGCAATACTAACAGGTACACTTAAGTTCCGGTCGAACACAACAAGGACCGGTCGACCGATAACAGGTAGAAAATCCCAACTCACCAGCAATAATGCACTACCGGTCGACCGCCTCAAGGCATCGTTCGACCGGTGAAGGTTAAAGTCGGGCAAACAGTGCTAGAACGGTCGACCGCCCGAAGGATCCGGTCGACCGTTGGTCGTCTTCAACCTCGCGCCAGCCGAGGTTTTTAGAAGAAACGCGTCGCCGGAGAGGTCTCCGACCTCCCCCGACTCGACCAACGCATCCCTCACATGAGGGTAATAAACAAACCACACTAAGGAGCGGCATACCTCAACCAACGACGACGAAACGCCGGAGCTCGCTCACGCACGTCGCCTCCGGTAGACCTCGAGCACGCGCCCCTCCTCCTCCGGACGTCTGACCTCCTCCCGCACGACGTCCTCGCCTCCTCTGATCGACTCCTCAGCTGGAGCCTCGACTGGAAAGAGATGAAGGGAGTGAAGAGAATGGAAGGGGAAGAAAAGAGGAAGAGAAAGGAATTGCACCCTTAAAACCCCCTCGCCGCTACAGTGCACGACCTCCTCACCACACCCCTACACACCCAGCCCATTCCCCCCACGCCATCACCTCTCTCTCTCTCACCACAAAAGTCAAGCCCCACCATACCTCCTTAATCACCAATTAAACCCTAAACCGGGTTAGGGACATAACAATCCACCCAACTTAAAAGGATTTCGTCCCGAAATCAAGCAACTACTCACCGAAAAGCTCTGGATACTGCCTTCTGACATCCTCCTCGATCTCCCACGTGGCCTCACGCTCACTGTGATGCTGCCACCTGACCTTCACCATCGGAATGGTCCTCCTCCTGAGCTGATGATCCATGCGATCGACAATCTCAACTGGTCTCTCCTCGAGTGACAAGTCCTGCTGGATCTCTGGTACTGCTATCTCGATGACGTGCGACGGATCTGCCACATACTTCCTCAGCATCGACACATGGAAGACATCATGCAGACCTGAAAACTGCGGCGGCAACGCAATCCGGTAGGCAACCTCTCCAACCCGGTCGAGGATCTCAAACGGTCCAACATACCTCGGACTGAGCTTCCCCTTCTTCCCAAACCTCATCACACCTCTGGCTGGGGAAATCTTCAGAAACACATGGTCGCCTACCTCGAAACTCAACTCTCGTCTGCGTCGATCAGCATAACTCTTCTGCCTGCTCTGTGCTGTGGCCAGTCTCCTCCTGATCACATCAACCTTCTCTGAGTACATCTGCACAATCTCTGGCCCAACTAACTGCCTCTCGCCCACATCACTCCAGCATACCGGTGACCTGCAAGGCCTCCCGTACAATGCCTCGTACGGTGCCATCCCAATACTCGAGTGGTAGCTGTTGTTGTAGGCGAACTCTATCAGCGGCAGGTGCTCATCCCAGTGCCCTGCCCAATCCAGTGTGCATGCTCTCAGCATATCCTCCAGGGTCTGTATCGTCCTCTCTGACTGACCATCGGTCTGCGGATGAAACGTTGTACTGAATCTCAGACGCGTCCCCAAAGCCTGCTGCAGACTCCCCCAAAATCTGGAAGTGAAACGAGGATCTCGATCGGAGATGATGCTCACTGGCACTCCATGTAACCTGACTATCTCCTCCACGTACAACTTAGCCAGACCCTCCAAAGGCAACGTGGTCCGGATCGCTAAGAAGTGCGCCGACTTGGTCAGTCGATCGACTATCACCCAAATCGCGTCGTGGAATCTCCTCGTCTTCGGCAATCCTGTGACAAAATCCATCGTCACGTGCTCCCACTTCCACTCAGGAAGCTCAATACACTGCATCGGTCCTGCTGGCCTCTGATGCTCAATCTTCACCTGCTGGCAGACCAAGCATCGCTCCACAAACTCTGCAATATCCTTCTTCATGCCCTTCCACCAGAAGTTCCGCTGCAGGTCCTTATACATCTTCGTGCTCCCCGGGTGAATGGTGTATCTGGCTCTGTGTGCCTCCTCCATGATGTCATCTCTCAGCCCATCAACCTTCGGCACCCAAATCCGACTCCTGAACCTCAGACCACCATCAACCCCCACACTGAAATCTGATCCATCTCTGGAAGCCAACTGTAGCAGACCAGCTAACTCCTCATCCCCCTGCTGAGCCTGAACTAACCGTGAGACAGTCTGCGGCTCCACCCGAAGCCCAGCAATCACTGCTCCCTCTGTACCCTCTGTGAACGGTCTCCACTCTGACAAGGCCTCGAGTAGCCTCCACTCCTGGATGCACAGACTCGCAACTGAAACCTCCACCTTCCTGCTCAGCGCATCTGCAACCGAATTCGCCTTCCCCGGATGATAGGAAATGGTGAAGTCGTAGTCCTTAATGAACTCGAGCCATCTGCGCTGCCTCATATTCAGCTCCTTCTGCGAGAACAAGTACTTCAGACTCTGATGATCGGTGAAGACCTCGAACTGCTCGCCATACAGATAGTGCCGCCAGGTCTTCAACGCATGAACTACTGCTGCTAACTCCAGATCGTGAGTCGGGTAGTTCTTCTCGTGCACCTTCAGCTGCCTCGAAGCGTACGCGACCACCTTCCCATGCTGCATCAGGACACAACCCAAGCCTATCCCTGATGCATCGCTGTAAATCACGTAGCCTCCACTGCCACTCGGTAGCGTCAGAATAGGTGCTGTCGTCAATCGCCTCTTCAGGTCCTGAAAGCTGTCCTCGCACTTCTGGGACCAAACGAACTTGACGCCTTTCTGCGTCAATGCTGTCAGCGGCGATGCAAGTCTGGAGAAATCCTGGATAAACCGTCTGTAATACCCTGCCAGACCTACGAAACTCCTGATCTCCGTCACGCTCGTCGGGGCTCTCCACTGAGTCACTGCCTCGACCTTCGCCGGATCCACTGAAATCCCATCTGCTGACACAATATGCCCCAGAAAAGCCACCTGATCCAACCAAAACTCGCACTTCGTGTACTTGGCATATAGCTGCTGATCCCTCAAGATGCCAAGCACAATCCTCAGGTGCTCTCGATGCTGCTCCCTGTCAGGCGAGTATATCAAAATGTCGTCTACGAATACAACGACAAATCTGTCGAGGTACGGCTGGAAGGTCCTATTCATCAGATCCATGAATGCTGCAGGCGCATTCGTCAGTCCAAATGGCATCACCAAGAACTCGTAGTGGCCGTACCGCGTCCTGAAGGCTGTCTTCTGAACATCTGCCTCCCTGATCCGCAACTGATGATAACCCGAACGCAGATCGATCTTCGAGAACACTCTCGCCGTCTGCAACTGATCAAACAAATCATCAATCCTGGGCAAAGGGTACCGATTCCGAACGGTAACCTTATTCAGCATCCTGTAGTCGATGCACATCCGCAACGTCCCATCCTTCTTCTTCACGAAGAGCACAGGCGCTCCCCATGGAGAAACACTCGGTCGAATGAACCCGGACTCCATCAACTCCTGCAATTGCTTCTTCAGCTCTGTCAACTCTGCAGGTGCCATACGATACGGTGCCTTCGACTGAGGTGTCGTACCCGCTACCAGCTCGATGCCGAACTCGATCTCTCGGTGCGGCGGTAACGCTGGAATCTCCGCTGGAAACACATCCGGAAACTCCTGCACAATCTCTATGTCCTCCAGTCTCCTCGTCTCACGATCAGGAACTACCAGCGTGGCCACAAACGCTCTGCATCCCTGCTGTATCAGTCTCTGTGCCCTAACTGCAGACACAATCAGACGACCCCCTCTGCTCCTCGCACCTCTGATCAGAACATCTGGCAAACCCTCCATCGGAATCAGGATCTTCTTCTCACGGCAAAAGACCCGCACGTCGTACCGGGACAGCCAGTCCATCCCCAGTATGACGTCGAAGTCCACCATCGGTAACAAGACCAGATCTGCCGGAAAATCGTGGTCTCCCGAAGCAACTGTGGTGCCGGGGAAAAAGCTCCCCACAGTGCCCACCTCACCCATGGGCGTGCTGACCTCCAAAACATCAGTCAGCAGCACAGGGGTCCGACCCAACTCGCCAGCAAACTTCTCCGAAATGAAGGAGTGAGTGGCGCCGCAATCAAACAACACACGCGCTACTGAACCAGAAACTGAAAGCGTACCTTCCACGACGGTGTTGGAGTCCCTCGCCTCCTCAGCCTGGATAGTGAAGACTCGCCCGGTCCTCCTGCTCTGGCCCGGTGCAACAACTGATCGGCTACCTCCGCCTCTGCCTACTGCTGGTGGTCCCGGCCTCCTGCTCGGCTCACCCTGCCTCTGAGGACAATCACGGACAAAATGTCCCATCTGACCGCATCCCATACAAGCTCCAGTCCGACGGGGACACTCCTGTCCTGGATGGAACCTCCCGCAGTAAGTGCACGCTCCAGACTGACGTGCTCCTCCTCCATCAAACCTGGGCCTCTTGCCCGGGTTCCCTGCTCCACGACCAGCTACTCTGCTGCCGGTGCTCACTGGCGCCTTCCGCGCCTCCTCAATACACTCCCTCTGGTCCTGCTCTATGATCGTAGCATGCTTCACCGCATCTGCAAGGGTCCGCGGCATACTGTTGATCACCCGAGAATGAAGCGGCTGCCTCAGTCCCTTCACGAACTTCCTCGCCCGCTGCTCTGGGGTCACACAAATCTCAGGGCAGTAACGCTCCAAAGCGTTGAACCTGCTGATGTAGCTCGTCAGTGTCATGTCCTTCTGCTCTAGCGACATGAACTCCTCCCTCTTCTGATCCCTGACATGCTGGGGGAAGTACTGCTCATGAAACACCTCCAAGAACTCCTCCCAGCTCACGTCCACACGATCATCAAACAACACTGTGGACGTAGATCTCCACCAGTTGGCGGCCTCGCCATCGAACACGTAGGTGGCCAGCTCCACCATCCTCTCAGGTACTACACCAATAGCGCGGAAGATCTTCTCCATCCGGAAGACCCAGTCCTCTGCAACCTCTGGGGCCCTCCTGCCATCAAAAGTCGGCGGGTGCTGACGCATGAACCGATCGTGCTCAGCTCCCACCCCGCTCTGAGCGCTCTGAGCAGCCTGACGCTCCAGAAACTCGCCCAGCCTGTCCCACTGAGCACCTGAAGTGTCGTCACTGGGATCACGATCGCGTGGAGAACTCCTCACGCGCCTAGGTGCCATCTGTCACCACAACAATCAACAGATAAGCAACAATGCATGCATGAGCTACGAAATTAATGCATGCCTCTAGCACTACTCCTAAGGGTGGTTCTTTAGACGAAGACACAGGAATCGACCGCTCTGATACCAAGTTGTAACGTCCCGAAACAGCGGAAGATTTAAAATTTCGAAATAACGAATAAAACTGACAATTCAAGGCGGGAACGTCACTAATATATAATATAGAAATCCGGGTGCACCCAAAATACATGGAGTTTACAAAAGGTGTACAACTACAATCCAGATGAAAGAAATGAAAATACAAGTAGTCGTACGATCTCGCAAATGCCGAAGAGGATCCGACTCCAAAGCGCTCCATCCTCGGTCACCACCCACCGGACCTACTGCGATCCTGAAAAAAGATGCAACAACAATGCCTGAGTTTCCAGAAGGAAACCCCGTATACCAACTCACCTATATGCATGCATCACATAATGAACCTATCATACTAGTAGCATGTCATGGCATCAACAGATATGGAAAACAGTTCCCCCGAAGGGTAAAACAGGACATCAGTCCGACAATCAATCATCGGGTCTCCCGAAGAGACCTACTGCAGGCACATGCAGTCTAGTAGCCCGCGACATCGCACCCCCCACACGCAGCTACACTACACAAGGGTTCGGCAGGGAGCCTCTGTCACGTCTACGCGCCGATAGAAACAGATCTGTAAATCTCAGTGGTCGGGGCCACAGGGACCAACGGGGCCGTCGCCCGGAAGGTATAACAACATCATCTCGGTAGGTGCCCAGCCGAGGAAAACAACAAGCCGGCACAGCCTCGGCCCAACAATCATCATCGCCGGCACAACCTCGGCGGCATCACCGGCACAGCATCGGTGGTCCATCACAACGTCCGGCACAGCATCGGACGGTCCAGACCGAAGTCTGCCAGGTCATCGGGCTCCTCGAGCCGCAAACACCAACCGCGCCGCTATAAAAGCAGGGCAGCGACCTCCGTAGCCCGTGGGCCGGTAGTCACCTCACCCAACGCCAGTTGCGTGCTCGCACAAACATCAACACTGGGATCCGCGATCCCTCAGGCCTGCTATACTACAAAGTGCCAACAAACATCTCAAAAGTCACGGTCCATACATGGAGCTGACGCGTCCCGAACACCCACACTCTTCCCAACGGCGGTCCCTGGGCAGGCACGCATCACGCGCCCACTGTCACCTCCCGTCTCACGCACAAGGCGAGGACACGGGTTTCCGTGGACAAAGTTGGCGTTCAAAAGGGGAACCAGGAATTCTGTCCTGGGCCCAAACGGTCGACCGGACGAGGTGATTCGGTCGACCGGTTCCAGGAAGGAATCGGTCGACCGTACTCCTAAAACGGTCTACCGCTGCGCTCAAAACAGAACCCCCAACGGTCGAACAAGGGTCTAAAACCGGTCGACCGAACGAGGTCAAAATCCGGAGTCTGGTCAACATTAAATTCCACTCTATCGGTCGACCGACTCAGGGGTCTCGGTCGACCGAAAACAGACAGGGTCAACCTAGTATTCTACGTCATCAAACGGTCGAACGTAAACATACTACCGGTCGAACAAACATGCAATCGGTCGAACGCAATATAAATCGGTCGAACAAACATGCAATACTAACAGGTACACTTAAGTTCCGGTCGAACACAACAAGGACCGGTCGACCGATAACAGGTAGAAAATCCCAACTCACCAGCAATAATGCACTACCGGTCGACCGCCCCAAGGCATCGTTCGACCGGTGAAGGTTAAAGTCGGGCAAACAGTGCTAAAACGGTCGACCGCCCGAAGGATCCGGTCGACCGTTGGTCGTCTTCAACCTCGCGCCAGCCGAGGTTTTTAGAAGAAACGCGTCGCCGGAGAGGTCTCCGACCTCCCCCGACTCGACCAACGCATCCCTCACATGAGGGTAATAAACAAACCACACTAAGGAGCGGCATACCTCAACCAACGACGACGAAACGCCGGAGCTCGCTCACGCACGTCGCCTCCGGTAGACCTCGAGCACGCGCCCCTCCTCCTCCGGACGTCTGACCTCCTCCCGCACGACGTCCTCGCCTCCTCTGATCGACTCCTCAGCTGGAGCCTCGACTGGAAAGAGATGAAGGGAGTGAAGAGAATGGAAGGGGAAGAAAAGAGGAAGAGAAAGGAATTGCACCCTTAAAACCCCCTCGCCGCTACAGTGCACGACCTCCTCACCACACCCCTACACACCCAGCCCATTCCCCCCACGCCATCACCTCTCTCTCTCTCACCACAAAAGTCAAGCCCCACCATACCTCCTTAATCACCAATTAAACCCTAAACCGGGTTAGGGACATAACACCCATCCTTTTGACTTGAAGGGAAAAAAAACTACTCATATATATCTTAGCCATGCCATGCAAGTATATATACATATAAAAGGAGCCACAACCAAAGCTAAATAATTAGAAAGAAAAAGGTTTCTACCATAGCTCTCTACTTCCATTACCAAATGGCTTTTAAACACTACTTGTCAATTCTCCTCTTCCTCTTCCTCCTCCTCCTCCTCCTCCTCCTCTTCCCTCTTCCATCTAATGCTTCCATCTATAGATTACGGCTCGCGGAAGCTGAAAGACCACGAGCAACGAGAACTGAAGATGGAATCGAAAGCTTAAGAGGCTTGTTGCTTAATAAGCTACCTAGGGGAATACCTATTCCCCCCTCTGGCCCTTCAAAGAGACATAATGGATACGGATACAAGGCGGAAGTTCACCGGAAAATAAGCCCATAAGTAATTAGGTGGTGGAGATTTTATTGCTCGGCCACTGCAATATTAGTTGAAGAGAGGTGCAACATTTGTTGCAAAGTGTTTGCCATTTTATTTTCCTTTCCATGTTTATAATTTGATCAGTAACAACTTCATACTTCTCTCTCTCTCTCTCTCTCTCTCTCTCATTGTTGTAGTTTTGGAGTAGCCTACACTGTTATTTTACATGTATCATCATCTGTTTCGTTTACCCCACCATTTTAGCTTATGTAGTTACATGTGAACATATAATGCAAGGCCATGGGAGGATGGCGTCCAATAATTGTGAATTTCTGTTACTTGAGTTTCTACTTTTGTTGGATGCACTATCTCATGATATTGTTCCTTTTTATTTTACACACTTAACATCAGTTTTTCTCTCTTTAAACGTCTATATGACAAGTACGTGTAGTATAATTGTGTATTATACCGCATTAGACATCCGATCTTGCATAACCCATGATGTAGTTCTCTGTCCTATCATTCTCACCTTTTTTAGATCACATCACTTCTACAAAGTTCAAGTGGTATCTCTTAAAATTATTATGGTTTTTTTTGGATAGGGTAGGCATCGAAAACATTAAAATTAGCGTGATATTCATGTTTCTTTGTATATTGGCCTGGTATTTATCCTTTACATTGAAAATTACTCTCATGCACATCCGTTAAACTCTTGTAACGATTTTCGTCAAGGAAGTCTAACGGATGTAGGTCCACACTAATTGATGTGCATGAGAATAATTTTCAACCAGAAGCATGAATATAACGTCAATTCTTATCTTTCTGATGGGGAACGGAGCAACTCAGTTATGATAGGATAACATTCACTCAAAACAAGGCAACTGTGGAGCAATCAGTCAACCAATTTTTCATCTAACATTAAATATTCAAGCTTGAAAATTTGGATATGATTTGGAATGGATAACACAATGGTGAAATTTATAATTTGAATGTTGGAAATGAGAGTTTGAAAGTGTTGAGAGTTTTTTTTTAAAATGGTACAATGACGTTAGAAATGTATAAAACAATAGAATGATTAGGATTTCGGTCGTCCAATCTCTAAGATCTCAAGAAGAGAGAGCGATAAGTCAAAATGATTTTTACTTAGGTATTTATCTAAAATATCAAAATTGATGTGATACCTATACTTCTTGTTAAAAATTACTCTTATGAACATGAGTTAATATGATACCCACATTCATTAGGCTCCTGCAACAAAATTCGTTACGAGAGCCTGACGGATGTGGAACTAACTGATGTACATGATAGTAATTTTCAATCCGGAAGATGAGTATCAGGCCAATATACATAGAAACATGAATATCACGTTATTTTTTATGTTTTCGATAGGTAATCAAGCAAAAACTCAAATTATTATTTGTAATTTCTCTACGAAAAAATGTTCGGCGTTGTGATGTCTTCGAGTCATTTTGACCGGCACGTGAATCATAATCACAGTACAGGAAGGAATAAAACGTAAAAGTTTAAAGTTTGACTTGGGTTTTAATCACTGTTTAAAGTACAGAATTGTCATCTAACACGACAAGGCATAATTAGGCACAAGTGTTAAGTTAGGCAGGGGAAAACTTAGATCAAGAATAACACAGCACACTTGGCAAATAGGCGTGTCACCATAGTGGACTTTGGACCTAATTAACTATTGCTCTTATAATATGTTAGAACTGCGTAGTCTTGCCATTTTTATATTTGTTTCTATGGATTTTAATTTTCTGAATTTGAGATTTATTTTAGAAGAACTGTAGATATTATCCCACGATATCCAATTATTGGCCCAAGGGTGGTCACCTAAAATTGACAACCAAAAGTTGTTTCAATTTGGCCAGAACTTTCATTAAAAGTAGCTGCACTAGGGGAGCACCATTTACATTTATCAGATGAAAAATGGCTTTAAGTCGGCAAGTAATTAATGTGAATAGTAACTTAGAGATTCCAACACCATAATAACTGTCATCTATCTTTTGTTTATTACCTTTTTTTTCTAAACTCGAACCAAATTGAGTGGTCCACCCATTAGATCGGACGCCATACTGGATTTGTGAAGGGAATGATTAGATTTGCAGAAAGAAGAGACTGACGATTGTGATTGCTTCTCAGACCAATTTATCCCCAGAAACCAACCAGCAAGATTCAGGCAGCAGCTAGTACACCTTAATTATACTTGGGTTCAGACATATCACTGTGTGTAAGTAGTTATTTTAAAATATAAAAAACTCATCTGACTGACCTGCAAAATAAAATTAGCCTAGCATGGTTTTAAACCATATTAACTCATCCAAGGGCCAACTTAGTCCGAAAAAAACTCACAGACCTAAAGGGTCTGAACAATTTGTAAAAAATGATTTGAAAGCGGATAACAGGATTGCAATATGTTTTGGATTTAAATTTTCATGATTTATAGAATTAACATTTTAGATGACTTGACTACTTCCACTAAAAACCCAAGGAAGACATGTCAAACTAACGAAAAATTAAAGATTTTCCTTCATAGAAGCCGCATACTTGGATAAACTAACTCAACCTCAAGCAGTAACATTAGAACCCCACTTCTCTCAAACAACTTTTAAAACGCGTGTCGCTTGCTTGGAAACAATTACATCCTAAGATAGCATTTCTTCTTCAGTTGGATAAGAAGCAATATAATATGCATATATCATCAAGGAACCTCAATCGGAGCAATGTATTTTTCAAAATATGGAAGATAAGATTTGACTGAGATGACCAATTGGCTATTAGTATGAACGAAGATCTACTTTTCTGTAATTCCATATTCTTTAAAAAAAATATTACACTCTGGCATTGTTTGATATTAAGTACTCATAAATCCTTGGTTTGGAGGAAAATTGTTCCAAGTTGGAAAAGTGGTTCACTTTAGTTTGAAAACTTGGACTTTCAATTCGTTTCCAGACTCAAAAGTCAAAACGCATCACTAATTTGACGTGAAAATATCTATTGAGTTCGCTCCGCATTCAAAATTATTTCGTGGAATTGAAGTTTGAAATAATAAGCTTGAAAATCAATTTTAGACAAACCACCCTCCTTGCAAACATTAACTACTCTTATGATATCGAAATGGAATTTCTTAAAGCTTGTAACCTTATTGGTTGATGTGGTTGCCAACACTAGGTTCAACAGATTCCTCGTCATAGCCTACTGTGTTTCAAAAGGATTTCATTTGCTTTTCGTGAGATTAGTCCGTGATCCAAAATGTCAACACTATCATCGTCATCACCGAGTGATGATTTAAACACTACATATCATGCATTAATGCTCAAATAACAGTCCAACAATAATGAATCTTAAGACATGATTGTTTTGTAAAAAAATTAAGGAAATCCTGAAATGAACTTCTAGATTAATAGATTGCAGAAAAAACTTAAAATCATGATATTGAAGTTTCAAATGAAGTTTATGACTTAAATTTTGTATTTTGAATGAATTCCTCAGCTATGATTTTAGAACAAAGAAATAGGAAACTCAGGTTCTAAAATTAACACTTCCTATAAACCAATAACACCTAAACCTTTGGAAGAACTCGTGAATATGTACCAATTCTCACATAGGTTTGACAGGAATGGGAAGTACAATTTTATGTTGCTAAAGTTGAAAAATGTGTTATTAATTAAGTTGGAACCATCTATCACAAGTGTTTGTGTTATAAAAAGTTGGTGGGCCAACTAAAATGTAACATGACACCCAAGCAAGCCGATACATGGAAAAATAATTTCGGCACAGAGAAAATAGAATATGACACTAAATGGCTGAAAACGAAAAGTAAGTTGCACTTTATAATATAATTGGATGCAATATTCCTCATATAAATGTTCTGAGTTTTAAAGATATGACAGACCAACTAAAATTTAACATTTTAGGCTAATAAAAAATGAACAATTTAGTTCCAAGACAGTTCTTAAAGACGTAGAAAACACAAATATGCTTACGGACCCACGTCTCACCGTCCCATTTACGTAGTTTCATGGTTCTTGATAGGTTATTCAACAAGTATTTCCTGTCGACAAACGAAGAATTTCTAGAGTGCAAGTTATCCTCGTGAACCTCAGATCAAACGGCTTTAGTTATTGGGTGTCAAGATCATGATTTACTTGAAAGAAGGATGCTCAACTAGACGACTAAAGAATAATACACTTACAAAGCTAACCTTTTCATATATAAACCAGTAAGTCTAAAACAACTGCTTAAGCTTCCTATAAGGTCAAATAAAGCATAGCCATAGCAAACTAAAGAATAAAAAAAGATTACAAGACTGGACCCTACATTCCAACTCCCTCTTCTTTCAAAGGGATAAGATGTCCTCTTCCCACCCACCCATCTCTTTCATCCTAAAGTTGAATAAAGATTGCCTATGCTTAAGATCAGAGGAAGGGGAAAAGGCAAAATCCAAGACACTTCAATAAGTGGATTACATTATCGGAAGAGCAACGACAATTCAGTTGATACTTGATAGGGCTTCTTAGATAACTAAGCCAATATAGGTCCTCTAAGTTAATCAAACAAAATGGTTAACAATATCAGATGGAAAAAGAGATTCTTCAATTAGGTCCCTCTCCTAAACATTGTTTTCATCTTTCTTTTGTCACTACTTTTCAGTGCATAACGATGCAAATAGCTCTCTTTCCATCTCTATATGCATGAAGAAGGAAGCTTTAAACGAGTCTATTTCATGGCCCAAAATCCACAACCACGGAACCACCCATGACAGAGAGATAGGGACCATCCAATGTGGAAACTGAAAGCCGAATATAAAGCCAGGATAATTCTCATTTATGCACCATAATAAAGGCTGGACTAAACTGTGCCAACCAATGGTATGATCAGGACCCCTCACCACCTGTCACTGCAGCTAAAGATAATTTAATGACTCTTTGTAGTTGAGGATTAAAGAGTGTAGTTCCCAAGTATACAAGTCAGTGCTATTTTCTAGATAACTGTTCCTCAAAAGGATAATTTACCAAATTTCCTAAAGCCACGCCTCTCATCAATTCTTTGCCCAGAAGTTATAGAGGGGTTTCAGGTGACGGCTTGTGGGTGGTTGGGGCACATGTAAGAATCATTCAAGGTTGCCACAAGGTGTGAGACATCCACACACTACATCACATCTCCATTTGTTTCTGTTCAAGGTCATGACATGACAACCGTCACGTGGAGTTAATCTCCAACCTCATCATTAGCATCCAAAATCCCACCTGCCTACCTTGCGTACTTAGCCTCATCACCAGGAATTCCAATACACGCAGCAGAAGAACAGTAATCTAAGACGGTAAGATAAGTGGAGGAAGAAAGATTACGTTTGACTTATGAGACAATGACCTCTATCCTACTTTTGGAGTGCACTTAATTGCAGAGTTGGAGAATAAATGATGTTGAGAGGAATAATGAAGAAAAGCTGGGCAAAGGACTAAAGCATAATAGGTGGCAACTTTTATTGATGGCAATAGTGAACCAAACTAGTCAGTGGCATGAATTCGAGATCTAAACGACGTGATCAACTAATAAATATTGTTTGCCATCATGTGAGGTGAACATAAATGATTTGAACTGTCACATGCGGGTAACACAACAGCAAATATGGGATTGGGATGAAATCCTTACAAATAGGAGATTTTGCAGAAGCCATCTTTCCTCTCTAGGTCACAACTTCACCACTACTTTGCTGCTTCACTAGGAGTGCGCGTAACCATTTGATCAACTGCATGTACAGCATTTTGGAGCTCCTCCCATATAGCTTTATACACCATTCTCTGCCTACTTACAGCAGTCTGACCCTCAAATGCCGAAGACACGACATATATACTGAAAAAATAACTCAATGAATTACAAAATAGTGAAAGTAATCCTAGAAAATGTAAGGAATATCAGAAAGAAAATACTTGTCATAACAATAAAGTTAGTAGAAACTAGAGAGTGGAACTAGAGCCTAAGATTTGGTCTTTTGCCAGTTCCAGATTATTTCTATCTTATAGCCAGGAAATGAAGTCATTTTAATTGATAAACATATTTTAAGATGTACAAGAATTGTCATAAAATGTGACAAGAAGCATGCCTATTCTTTCAAATTAAATCCACCTAAAACCAATTAAATTGAATTAGGCAAATTCCTGATCATGCAATATTGCGACCAATAGTGTTCAGGAAAAAAACCTTACAGCTAAGCTAAATCAATTAATCAAGACATTCAAAGAATCATGTCCCAAAAATTGTTTTGTTATCAAACCTGACATGCTGTCCATCTCCAGATTCATCCTTGACAATTACCGTATCAGCGTTCAGTGCCTCTTTGATCTATACAAAGGAAACATGTTACAACTTGTAAGACTGGCATTGGATCATCAAATTACAACTGATTTACACAAGATATTAATGATACAGATAATCACCAAAACAAGCCCAAACAGCTTCTCGTAGTTAAGTTTCATTTGTTAAACTGCCAAGAATAAAATAGGGATTTGTTAAACAAACTACTACCTAGAGCCCAAATGAGTCCAAATATTGCAGTGACTACTCAACCGAAGCTACTTATTGATAATTGAGACGCTTAAAATTCACCATCATCGATAAAGTGACTGGGATTTGAAAATTTCAACAAAAAGGTATTGTACACAGTTGAGGGGGGACACTAAAAGTCAGGATTTAGATAATCTTATATGCCTTCTGAAAGTATTGGCTTAGAAAAATCCATGTACTTGAACAAGCATGTCAAGAAACTGAAACCTTTTGGAGTAATAATTTCAAAAGTCTAGAAAATGCCTCAGATATCAAACTGTATGTTGCTGAGTACTCTTAGCTGCTGACAAAATAATGAAATATAAATTCATGCAGTCACCATTCACTACAAATCAGTTGGAGTGTTGGAGACGTCGAGCAATTTAACAAATGAACTTTCATGAATAACATACATGACAGTCTTCTTAGGTAAAATTATCTCCTTAAGAAACAATGGAATCAAATGTAAGGGACAGCTTTTCAAAGGGGAAAAAATTAAAACATCGACTAATTATCATGTTGATAGATACAAAATTAACTTTTGATGAAATCCGAAAGGCATACCATCATTATTTTATAGAATATAGAGAAATCAGTAAGTCTTAAAAGGAATACCGCTCTTACTAATCATTCTAACAACTAATTTTCCCTACTTTATCTCTGAATAAGTAGCTACTGCAAAGTGGTACAAGATGGTTTACAGAGCTTGAAAACATAAACAACATACAATCCCAGACATGCAAATGGTAGAAAAACAATGTGTCTGCAATATTTGATAATTGATATTGAAATACATCAACATCAACATTACCACAGTGCCTCAAAAGAGGCTCCCGTCTAGGCGAGATAGGGGAGTCAGGTGTACACAACTTTACCACTGTAAAACAGTGAGGTTGTTTCCAATTGACCCAATGATGCAAAGTGCAACTGACCATCTGCGATTTCACAATAGATAAGAAATACGGATCGTTTAGATAGTCATTTGATATAGTCCGTGATGCTCCAAATGCCAATAAACAACTTAATCATTGACACAATGGAAATGAACAAACTAATTGATATTGAAATAAATTGGAAAAAATAGATCAAACCAGAAAGTCCTAACTCTACACTTTTCACTCACATAAAAATGACTTAACACCTTTATCATATCCAACACAACGTCGTTCATTAAGAATGGAAACTATGTCATGGTCTTAGAAAAAATATGCAACAAATTGGAATTTTTAGTATCTTCAATGATAACTCTTTAACTTTCGATTTACCCATACTCTCAGGCATGTTTGTTATCATAAAAACCTTACCAAGCGACCTTTGGTCATTGTTAATCAAATAACCGTGCAAAATCATTGTGTAGGAGTTGATTGAAGAATGGACTCAACTAGCTAACCCGGTATGCATGGTTGGAGCACTGTGGAACACTTCTAGTAGTTTGCGTGTGAAAGAGCTTCACTAAAAAAATTATAAAAATAATCTAGAAACATTACACTGCTGGTAGCATTATTTTACTGCTGAAACAGATTAGAACTAGAAGAAGCAATAACTACATTCTTCTATACAAACTACTGAACAATACCTCGACAGAATCAAAAATAGAAACACACCACGATTTCAAAGTCATATCAGGAAATATAACCAAATGTTCAGTCTAAGTTAACAACAAAAATATTTCAGAAGATCAACTTTCGATAATTGGTAGCATAAATAAGTGAATTCCAGATAATCTCCCAATAACAGCTTGTATGGTAACATTAACCTCTCTTCACTAGAAAGAAAAGAAAAAAAATCTACTGGACATTATGCAACCACAGGAAGTACTGAGTATTTCGGTGAGGTAGCCACATACAATCAAATAAGTGGTTGTAAGGCAAAACCAATTTGCTCTCGTTCGACTATTGGATCTAGAAAAGCGCTGATGACCTTTGATAATGAGCACCAAATCACAGGGCATCCAGAAAGAGAGTGAGGATTATCTAACTAGTTGATTACGAAAACAAACTCAAACTGGAATCTACACCTACAGGCCATTTCAACTATTATTCCAAGCCTAAGAGACTGACTTTGTGGAATCTATAAGTTGTATTTAAACTTTAAAGTTAAACACAACTAATTTTGTTGGCGAAAGCGCAGACTGGTAAAATGGAAAACAACCCTTCGTATACACTTCAGTACTCCTATCTGGGAAAGCTAAATGGACACCTTTTCTTAGACAACATTTCTTATCAAAAATCTACCACAGAAAATTTTAACATCTATAATACACAAAAAGTCACTTAAAAAAGGAAAAGTGTAACTCTATAAAGAAGTTTTAAAGATCAAATTAAATTTCTAAGTACAACAAGGTAGCAAAAGAGAAAACCAAAGCCTAACTATAGAATATAAGAATGTGAAGCTGATCCTTCAGCTATAGGGTGTATGGTATAATTTGAGATCGAAAGAGAAATTTGAGAATGAAGTCGCCAACGTGGTGTATGGTATAATGATCATTCAATTAAAACAGGATTTCATGTTGTCTCATAACTTCTAAATATTTTGAGTTCACCCCAACCACGTCATATTCATGTTCCAATACCATCTCGTCAAAGTAAAATGTAAATCAACACACACACACACACTTACATTTGACTTTACCGTCATCATAAAACATTATATACTATCCTCCTGAAAGTGAATCTTTAAAAAAGAAAGAATTCCTTGAAGTCTTTTGTTTCTAATGTGGCATTTTCATAAGTAATAAACATGGCGCTGTCAAGCCGTTTTGATTAGATAAATGAAGGTTTTAGAGAGAAATAACTAGTTCGTCACTCTTCATAATTTCAAATGGTTACCCAGCCACTGTGCCACAGTCAAATTTAGATCTGGCCTTTCATTCCTTCATTTAATTTTAGTGATTCGGGGCTACGTAATCAATGTAAAGATATTGCAACTTCACATGTAAAATCCATGACACTATTTAGAAATTGAATTGACAATGACTCAATTTCTCGCAACCTCTTAGATATGAAATCTTGAGAAACATGAGACCCCAGTTCCAAATTTACAGTGATCCTTCTAGCAAAACTGATAGTGCATTTGCTACTCAGATAACATAACTTTGAATCCGAAAAAACCAGACTAACTCAACTCCAACAAACCGACATTCACACACACTTAAACCCTCCAACATAGAAAGGATTGGCATACCATAAGCTTCCCCCATCCTCATAATGTGCCCTCTATCCCTCTGGAATATGGATCACAATTAGCATGCGACCATCACACTCAACAAAAAAGTCATGCCCATATGCATGACAGTGCAACATCTCGTCTAGGGTCCACATAGAATTCAGTCCGGTCCATCACCGATGAGTCAATTGTCTTGCAACACCTCGTGATTTACCACGAAACTTAATTTACAGTATGTTATTGGAATAGACTCGTCTACTTATAGCTCGCACCAACAATTTCTTGTTAGGCAATCTAAGACTCAAAATTGCATAATTCTAGTGCTTTGTCATACTTCGCGTGATTTCATAGTACTTGCATAATCAACAAAATCACATTTCTCCATCATTACTTAGTGCTACACATTAGCACTTACCCATACATCGCATAGACCAAATTCAAGTCATTACTCTGGTAATTCCGATTGCTACCGAAAAACCCGATGACAAGCAGTTACAACCACCACCAAAACCACACATTGACGAAAAACAAACAAAATCAAAATCCTAACCTTATTCTCCATAGAATGGATTACGGGGGAAGGAACCGACCCCGACTCGTTGACCTTCGCCGCCCTAACTCCCCCTAACCTCCTCCCCACCGACGCGATCCCATTCCGATGGCCTCCGCCTCCGCGGGTGGGCATGGAGAGGTGCGGAATGGAAATTAGGGCTCTGGAGGGGACGAGGTGGGGTCGGAAGGAGAGGAATCGAGTGGCGCGGAGAAGGAAGGTGATGGCCTGCGAGGGTTTCGCCATCGTCGTCGCCATTCGAGAGGAGCAACTGGAATTGAAACGTGTCTAGTGTGTGGAGGTGGAGCTCTGTGCCTTTTTGCGTGGAGGCCCGGCTTGTATTGGAAATATGTTCTTTCAGCACCATGAAAATTATTTTGTGGAGTGGTTTGGCCTTTTGGGGCGGGTTGGGTTGGAACTTACCCGTCGAACCAACTGATACTAGTTCAGTTGGGAGATTATTTCTTGAGATATGCTGCGTTTGGTTGCAGCTTTCTCCCGCTCCTCTAACCCCCAGAAGCTGCTACAGTGCCGAAGCTGCATCCAAACGGCCAACCACTCAGCTCCCAACATGGATTTCATTGTAACATTTTGCATAGCAAATGAAGCTTGGTGGGGGAGCTTCACCATCTCCGGCTTTGATGGTGGGAATTTGTTCATTGGTGAGGGTGTGGGAGTAATTTTCGATCTTGAGGTTGAGGAGCAGCTTCTTTGGTCATTAATGTTGGGAGCTGGATTCTTAGGAAATTGGATTCTAGGGAGCTCAAGCCAAACTCAGTCATAGTCAAGACTAGGAGGAATCAAATCCATTACGACCTAGAATTATCACCTATCATTATCTTTTTCTTCTTTCTCTCTCTTCTCAATCTCTCTTCTTCTCAATCTTGTGAGGTATTGTTCCATCACCATAGTAGTCTCGTTCAAAATTTTGAGATTTAATTTTGAGATTTAAAAGGGTAGTAGAGCAGATAAAATAAAAAATACTTATATGTCAAGGAATTTCACTACCTAGTGATAGTTATGCCTATAGTCTTCGTCTATTGGATTTCAATCGTCAACTTCCTTTCGTTGAATGAACAACTTCCTTTAGCTTTCGACCATTATGAAACTCAATTATTCCAATGTCGAAAATTTAATATAGTTGAGCGTAGTTTGGGGCTAACAGTATATTCTCAATCATAGCGTTGTGCGTGGATGGAGTTGGTTAGTCATGTAGTCTCAATTAAACCATTTGTTTGATTTCTCTTCTTAATATGATTGGTTGTTTGCAGTGGTAACGAGTACCAATGCAAAACTTGTGAGATCTTCAGTGTGTCGTAAAAAAAATTTAAAAAGTTGATTATACTCTATCATTGGCCTTCCTGTTAATTACAACCATAGTAAGCAAGGACTGGGGGAAGGGGTCTGGTGGGAGCTTAAACCCCATTACAATTTGAATTTTCTTTGTAATATTGAACTTAATTTTCATATTTTACATTTAAATCATTGAAAAGCCCCCATAAACTTTGAAATCACAAAATTCCAACATATAAAAAGGAAAAAAAATCAAAATAATAAGTTAAAAAGAAAAAATTAGAAAAATGTGCACGTGAGAAACTTAATCGGCAAAGTATGCACCTTGAAAACGACACCACAGGTGCCGTTTTCATTAACTAAAAACGGCACTGTAGATGTCGTTTTTACCCTTAATGAAAACGACATCACTGATGTCGTTTTTACTTGGGTAATTTTTTTCTCGGTTTCCAATGTGTTGGAGTTACAACCCCGCCACAATAATTACAATGAGTTTTTTTACAGGTGACGAAGATTCAAAAATTTCGAGATCAAACAATTTGAAGATCCAAAAAAAATTCAGGAGGCGCTGCCCCCTTGCCACCCCCGCCACCTCACCGGCGAGGTGGAACGCCGCTCGCTCACCGGGAAGCGAGACTCCCGACCGACCCGTTTCTAGTTC
This sequence comes from Triglochin maritima, assembly GCA_963682175.1. Taxonomy (NCBI): domain Eukaryota; kingdom Viridiplantae; phylum Streptophyta; class Magnoliopsida; order Alismatales; family Juncaginaceae; genus Triglochin; species Triglochin maritima. The sequence goes on from OY821775.1 coordinate 8,534,957, forward strand.
AACATGTCTTAGATAAAAACGACATCTCGAAAACGAGAAAAAAATTGCCCAAGTAAAAACGGCATCAGTGATGCCGTTTTCATTAAGGGTAAAAACGACATCTACAATGCCGTTTTTAGTTAATGAAAACAGCACATGTGGTGTCGTTTTCAAGGTGCATACTTTGCCGATTGAGTTTCTCACGTGCATATTTTTTCAATTTTTTTCTTTTTAACTTATTATTTTGAAAAAAATTCCTATAAAAACCATCATATATTCTGAAATTACAAAAGCCTAACACATAAAAGTTCTCGTGAATTTAAAAATTACAAAAGTGTAACACGTAAACGACACTTTCAACCATTAAAAAACAACCAAAAGCTTAATTGTAGTTGTTATTCTCTTTTAGCCCTCACTCACATGGAAAATTTCCTGGTTCCGCTCCTGATAACAAACAAGTATATATACATCAAATTATCAATGTCATGACCATCAGCTACCATCAACCGCCGTAGTAAAGTAAAATATCAACAAGAAGCAATCATTCAACACATATTCTTCAAACGTAACATACATAGATTTAGTTGAAGGAGGTGGATGACAGAAAAAGAACACAAAAACAAACACATTTATTGGAGTGGTTTGATGGAAGTGGACCAAAACACTGGTGGTAATGCAGCAGTCCACACATCAAATTCAACTTAGTTGTTATTTAGTGTGCGGCATCTTCCTCCTCGCAGTGTTTTGTGTACTCTGCTGCCCCCATTAAGGACCCCAACTCGGATGGATCACTTGGTTTCACCTTAATCATCCAACCATCCTCGTAAGGACTTGTGTTTATCTGAACCAGAACAGCAAACAAAACTTGTATTACAAATATAATTTATTAATACGTTATCCTACATGTAGTAGTATATTGTAGGGACTAGGGGTATATATGCAAACGAAACCCTCTTGAAATAAGGCAGTCGGTTGGCTTAGCCTGACAAGCCCAAAGTTAGAGTTGAAATTTATTGTGACATAAGTTGATCAACTATCTCATCATTCGTAGCGTAACAAACTGATATGGAGATGACATAATGTCCATGACGTAGCATTGTCAAACTACTTTATGGGATGTGGAAAGAACGATGCTCCATGTTATATTCCGACGACCAATCAAGGTCGATCATCACGTTTTTTTCCTTTGGCAACGTCTACATGTTTTATATCGAGCCAATATGTAGATCTCTAACTAAAACAAAATAATAATGTCATCTTGTTTGGTTAGAGTGAGAGGTATTACCAGACCAGGTGTTTCAGTGAGCTTTGTGTTGATCTCAACAACTTCACCAGAGACAGGGGAGTTGACATCACTGGTTGCCTTCACACTCTCCACTGCACCGAATCCACTGCCCTTTGAGACTGAGGTGCCATTCTCTGGTAGCTCCACAAACACCACTTCTCCAAGATGACCCTGGACAATTTGGTTTCCATCAACATCTAGCTTTGTTGCTAAGTATGGATTGCCACTATGTATGTACATGTGGAATAAAGTTGTTTCATTTGAGATAAGATGTTATATTCTATTATTTGACTTAGCTTGTATTATTATCTACAAGAGGGTTTCTTTAGAGAATATATTCCAATTATCACATTCTTGTTTAGTGCCATGCCACTGAGGCAAGAATAAATGCAACTCTATCTACAAACTTAAACGTATATGCCATCACAGTAACTTAATCTAGTATGCATTAAGATACGGTAATTTAACTTGAGCTTAGAAAGTATATCATTCATAAATGACTTGCTTGAATGCCTTGAGGACTAGTCTATCTTTCATAAAGCTTTGAAAAAATACATTTATACAAAAGATACCAAAAGCAAATCATCAGTGAATAGGTGGAATTTAGAGATTTCACGACTCAATATGATTTTGATTATGTTAAGCAGCTGATAATGTTATTGCCATATGCTCCATAAATAATATACATCTACTATTCTATATTCTCATGGTTTGCATATAGTTTGTAATTTTAATTACTGTAGTTGAGAAGTGATATGTTCACCAAAATATGACAGAATCACACCATTTTCAAGTTTCAACTACTAGGATTGGGATGGTAAATCGTATCATCTGATAAATTTCTAGATCCTACAAAAGACACATTCAAATGCAACTAAGAAGACGACAATATTAGTAGTAATAACACAAAAAGAAGCACCTGGGCATGGTCTGTAATGCCAATGGTAGCCACAGAGCCCTCGTGCTTGACCCACTCATGGGATGATGAGTACTTCAACCCATCCAAAACTGCAAGAACCACCACAAAACAAAACTAAACACAAAACCCAGAAAATATTTGAACCACAGAGGTGGCAAACACCTGAAGAGAAGAATCTGGGGATGGAGAAAGAAGGAAGAGGAGTTGCTCTTGTGGCAGAGGTTGAGATTCTAAGTGCATTGGCTGTTGAAGAAGCCCAGAGCCTTAAAGCCATTGTGAGGGTTGCTTTGCTTTTCTTCTACTACTGTTTCTGTGTTTCTCCCTTTGTTTTTGTTGGTAGGGTGCTTGTGATGGAGGCAAGCCAAGAGGAGATGGGTCTCTGTAATGGTGGTTGGCTTAGAATGTCTGGTTTGTGTTCACAACCTCATCCAGTAAATCTTGTGCCACCTCTGTCTCCTCCAATCATCTTGGTGGTCTTTGTTATTATGAGGTTTTACATGCACACCCATGCAAAATCACATATTTTGAAATAATTGTGTACAAACCCCTAGAGAAAAAGTAATTGTGTATAGTACTGGTTTTTTAGATTAGGTGTCCAGTCTCTTTGACCAGACTAGACAATAAGAAGCTAAGAAAGTCTTTCATATTGGACCACGCGTTTCCTCAAATGCAAAGCATTGTGGGCACCTAACTCGCAATAGAAACTAGCTCTGGGAGGGATCCGTTGCAGATGAAGATTGAGTGTGCGATTTTAACATTGTTTGTGTTCTAGCTTATTTTGTTATTCAGCTTGGGGTTTTGGTTGTTGTGTGATAGTAGATTGTTTTTGTACTACAGAAAACTTCTAGAGCATCTGGGTCACATTTGTTTTTCTATTTTAACAACGGGAGATTGTTGGAATGTGTATATATATATATATATATATATACACTATAATAGAGACGTAGGAGTTTATTTAGAAGTTTATGCAATATTAAGCAAAATAGATGGAGCATATGTGAAAAATCTCCTAAACATGTTGCCCCATTTTTCACGTCTAACTGCGACTCCGCTTGTTGTGGAGAAGGCCCACATTGAAGATGATTTTATGCATACAAAGCAAGGTATGTTGATAGATATTGATGGACGCACTAGATGCAAATGGAAACACATGTCAGTTCATGCTGATATTTTTTGAGTCCTTAAAAATCTTTGGGCTCTCTAGATTTTACCTCTGTAAGATATATTTGTTAACAAGTATACCATTGTTCTTAGAGTCGATGTACACAGTCAAGACTCAAGAGCACGTAGAAACATTGGTATTTAATCATCATTACGAAGGTCACTTCATTACCAACACAAAAGGGCGGAATTAGATTTAAACTCTACGAACCTTTTGCTTTCATTTTTTTGCTTAAGATTCTTTTTATTTAACAAAAAATCAGTGTATGTCAGTCACCACAACAAAAGACGACCTGTAAGGAGCTGCTGAATGTGAATAGTGTTTTAACCGTGGTGCCTTTGTTTATCAGAACTTCCGACTATAATCTTTTTAGGAGATTCGGATTGATGTGCTGATATTCTTAAGAACAGGGATATGAACATCACGGTAGAAAAATCTGCATTATAACTTACAAGGGCCAACTTCTGAAACAAATTATAAGCAATATTTAAACCAATTTCTGTTCAATATAGACAACATTTGAAGGGCAATATGAGAAGTGCTTGCATTTCACTTGCCAAATCATCCATATCATTGGATTGGATTCCTCCCTTGCTCATTTGAGTTCACTGACCTTGAATATTCCGAGAAGAAACAAATTCAGAATTCACACCTTATATCAAGGGATCATTGCAACTATATAGACCAACGCATGTTTCAACTGATTGCCGACAGACCCTGCAGCACCGGATGGTAGTCCAGCTTCTTTAGTATGTCATGCCCTCATAGTGGTCATATGATGAACAGATAAAGTTAACAATTTATGCAGTCACCGAAGCTTCCGAAACTCTGAATTGCATCCAATTGATTAAATCCTCTCTAGTTGCGACGAAATGGCCATTAGTTTCTTCATTCAGCTCAAATGGTGAGGCTGAATCTGCTAAACGGGAGGCAAACACAACTGACAAGCCTTCAGAAAGCCTGTGACTTCCAGTTCCAGTATAAACAGAGAAGCGCTGAGGTAACGTGTCTTTTCTCTGAAGACAATCGGCCAATGTTTTCATCCACTCTTCAAATGCAGTATGAGCAGCACCGATGGATAGGGATTTGAGGTTAAGAGACCATTCCCTGGAGACTTTGGTGTGCAAACCAGGATATAGTCCATAGAGGCTGCCAAGCGAAAACAGCTCTTGGGCCCTCTGTGCTGGAAAATTCTGGTTCCGGCATATGTCTATCAAGCAGTTACAAAAGGGTCTCCTTGCTTGCACTTCAGTTCCATTCAAGATTTCTCGGAATTCTACTTTTATAATATCATAACTAACATCCGCATCACCAAGCATCTTCACAAACTCTACCAGCTTTGGATTGGCTTTCTTTATGCAATCGAGGACCTTGTCAATCTCACCTTCCTCGCAAACAGCGGCAACATAGAGCAAGCACCCACAAAGCCGATCATCGGGCTTTATCCCTCTCTCCATCAAGACTTTAAATACACCCACTGCCTCATCAATCCTCTTGGCTTTCCCAAAGCACTGAATCAAACAAGTGCAGCTCATTACATTGAGTTCAACCCGATTTTCCAACATCTCCTCAAATGCTGCCTGCGCCTTCTCAACCTTACCTGCACTAGCATATATATTGATCATTGCTGTGTAGCTCCAGCTATCTGGTATAGAGCGTTTCGAGGACTTCATGTCAGCAAACAGCCTCTCCGCCTCCTTTTCCAGCCCAAGATCTGCACACATGCTAAGTAATGTATTGTACAAGATGAAGTCCATCGGCCAATTATTTGACTTCATCCTCTCCCAAAGATCCAGTGCATCACGGCTCCATCTTGCCTTCCCGTAAATCTTGATCAAAGCAGTGAGAGTCTTCTCATTGGGCGTCAGCCCTGCTGAGAGCATTTCATCAAATAAACTACGAGCAAGACCAGGCTTCCCAGCCTTGCCCATTGCCTCTAACAAGGTATTGTACACCACCACATTGGGTTCCACACTGAGAGTCTTCATCTCCTCCAACACATAACGAATTCCATCATAGTCGCCGGCCTCACCATACATCTTACCAAGGACAGAGAATGCAACGGCATCTGGAGTCCACCCACTGGCCCTGCCTTTCTCGTACAAGTTTAGCACCTCTTCAACCTTACCCAATCTCGCATAAACATCAAGAATCGCTGAATAGGTAACTTCATCCGGCATCAGCCCTGTTTTGTACATCCTCTCGAACCAATAAATGGCCCTGATACATCAAAACACAAATAAATTTAGGATTATGATCGTAACTCTAGAGCTGTATGGTGTAACATATAGCAATTTGGGGTCATTTTCAAGAGATCATCATGAACTAGTGTAATATGGACTGCACAACTAAACAGGATATAAGCTACTCAAAAGTAATAAAATCTGAAGACTTGAGCTAGTATGGATTTTAAAAATATAATTACAAAAAAAGGTTATAGAACAGCATTAGGAATCACAACCGATTCTTAAACATTCAATTTAAAAGAAAATCCAATACTTTTGGAGAATCATGAAAAACTTCAAAATTGTATGCCTTCGGATAATAAGTAAGTAAATTCACATAACTCTGCAGTATCATTTAGTAACACCCACAAGGCAGCAACACATATACAACTCGGAAGCAATTCTAATCAGTGTCTTCATCCACCTTCCATTTGACAGTGCACTACAAAGAATTGAAGAGAGAAACATCTTGATTCTCTCGTAATGGAAGAGAACCCAGCATTGGCAAACATAGTAATCGCTTCTAGGTTGCGTTAGGAAGACCAACTAGTGGGAGGGAACACGTACTCAGTAAGATCTACATATGTCAGTGAGTAGTTGCTTTAACAACTTTCAAAGTATGGACATTAGCAACACCATCACATGTACATTGACATTAATAATTTACCCCTCATTGCAATTCTTTCGCATCAACAAACAGCTTTAATTATAAACTAACTAAAAACACAAAGTGCGATTTTCACTCAAACACATACATCGCCCCCATTGGCAGACCTAAAATTGTCATAACAATCATAGAAATCCGCATACCTATCGAAGAGGCGGCAGCGCTTGGCAGTGGTAATAACAGTGGAATAAGTAACATTATCCATCTCAATTCCCTCCTCCACCATCTCCTCCGCCAACTTCTCCACAACGTCGAACTTCTTCCCGAACCTCAACGCCTTCATGGCCACATTATAGAACATCGTCTCCATCTCGAACCCGGCGTCCTCCCTCAAACAGTACCCCTTCAACCAGCCAAAAAAGCAGTAGGCTTTATTCCAGGGCCTTAAGCTATTCAGAATCAGCAGAGCAGACTCCCGCGAGATGGGGGCTGGGAAGGCGGAGTCGAAGGCGGAAGGGTCGTCGTCAGGGAGGGACTGGAGTTGGCGGGTGAGGGCGGAGAGGTGTTTGAGGTCGGGGTTGTAGGAGAGGGAGGGGCGGCGATGGCGGCGGAGGGAGAGGACCTTGGGGCGAGGACGGGAGGGGTTGACCCAGGTGGAGTTGGGAGTTGGGGATGGGGGTTGGGGTGGTGGGTTGAGGAGGGTGTGGGAGAAAGGGAGGAGTTGGTCGGAGAGGGAGGAGTGGCGGAGGTGGAGTGGGGATGGAGGTGGGGGGAAGAGGAGAGGGTGGGTTTGGGAGAGGATGGATGGGAATGGAGATGGTGATGGTGATGGAGAAGAAGCCATTGGTGGTTGTGGGTTTGGAGTTTGGATGGGTTTTTTCGTTTGGGTTTCGGAGGTCGGGGTGTTCTTTAGAGGGGGTGGCAGTGGATAATGTTTTTTCTGAAATTTATTACGTATCGGTGTCATTTGTTTGCACTGACCTTACGATAGTAAAATTTGGTTCCTCTCGAATTTATTAGGTCGATTACTTGAACACTAATTTATTTGAAAATAAAGATTTTTGATGAAAAATAAAAAAATCAAACTTGATTTGGTTAACAAACCACTTGAATTTGAAAAAAAAAATTGAAACTCAACTTGATAGTTCGTTCGATTGTTTTATTACTTTATTTATAATTATTTTTTTTACATTTAATAATAACATAAGATAATACTTATGACTCGAAATTTAACTTGACTTGACTCGTTTACACCCCAATAGGAATAGTTATTTACATATTACAATGCAATTTTATATGAGTTTATTTTTAAAATTTTATTGAATTTTCCTTGCAAACAAATCTCCATGAAGTTTATTTCAAAAGTTTTCATTACTTCGTAAGAAATCACAACTGAAGTAGGGTAGTCATTTATACATATGTCCCCCAACAAAAAGTGTCGTATATGTTGAAACATACCAAAACTAACACATCAGCGACGTTGGTGGTAACAACATTGTCGACAAAATACCTAAAGGAATTACGACGTACCTTAAATTGTTCGATTAGGATCCACGTAGGGATAATGTTTTTCTTCAAAGATTTGTGATTTATTGGTTTACCTTTTTCGTTTTGTTGCTCAAATAAAGACCAAAGTTAATTTAACTACTTAATTGGAAGATAAGTGTATGAACGGAGTTACACTGTATGGTTTTTTGGTGAAAGTCACCTTAACTAAGAAATTTGAGATAAGTGGATAAATGATTTAAAATGTTAATAAATGGATAAATTGCAGTTTGTCTTTTCTTGTGAATTGACTTTAAAGTAATTTATAGTATGTACTCGTAAAATGCTTCATTAGGGTGCAAACACATCGAATATGGTTACTAAGTTATGAAAATTGAGAATTGGTGTTGATGCCGGGTAATGGTAATGGTAATGGTGGTTTTCTGTGAAATGGAGTTGATGTTGTTTTTATGGTTATTTTTCATTCAAATAAGTTCAAAACTGGAGTGAGTTATATGAATGGATATTGGAATTTGAATTTGGAATTTGAATATGTGAGTGTTTTGTGGTTTTGGGATTGGATTTTGGAAATACGTGATTTTTATGAGTTTGTATTGGTCTTAGATGCGGATTGTTTAAGTGTGAGATCTGTGAGAGTCATGATTTATGAACAAGTTGATATATTTTTTTATTTGGATGAATTTGTTGTTACTAAGTCATGAAAATTGAGAAAATTGGTGTTGATATTATTGGTGATGGTGGTTTTCTATTGAAATAGAGTTGATGTTATTGATGGTGGTGATTTTCTATTCAAATAAGTTTGAAATTGAAGCATGTATGCAAATGATATTGGAATTTGAGTTATGCGTTTTTTGTGTTTTGAGATTGGAATTTGAGTTATATGAATAAAATCATTTTGACATGATTAATGTGTGATTCATTTTGTCTCAAAGTATTTGATTTTTTTAATTAGGATGGAATTTGTTAGAACCTAAAAATAGATTAATGGACTATTATTGGATGTTTGTGTGATTTTAGGTGAAGTTGAGGGTTGAAGGCAATTTTACCCTTGCCTTTTACACGTGTGATGGTGAGAAGAGGAGTTGAGAGGAGGTGCCATTGGATGGATATAAAAGGTAGAGTTTGGATGTGGTTTGTGTCAAAATTTTGGGGTTATGAGATAGACAAATATTGATTCGTTATTTTTCAGTTTCATGTTATGTATGTCTCTCTTGATATTCGTAGTTGCATGCATGCTAAGTATCGATATTTTTATTTATTGATATGTATATGATTGTATGGTGGTCTTTCGACTGACACGTCACGTGTCTGTGTGTATGTTTCTGACTGAGCCACTTAGGAAGGAACTACCTAGCGGACAACGTGGAGTCACCCAAGAGAGGAAATGACTGTATGCCGTTAGTGTTGAGCTATCAGGTGTGCGTATGACTGATTGATAGATTCAGAAACACAGGATGTTGAATTCGAATGAGGATTCTAGATTGTTATGCATGCATATTATTTGTGATACATGTCTTTTGATTGTGCTCATTAACTGAATGTCTTATTCTGTGTTTTCCACATGGTTATGATTCTAGTTGATTGACGGTTGATACTTGCAGGTTGTCGAGCTCACAAATTATATTTTTCAGATTACTTATGAGCCTATCAGATGGATTAAATATCAGAATTCGGACGGACAAGCACTTGTCCGAGCTCGGGACATTACAGAATGATTTATTGAAATCTTTTTCCCGAGTTCAAGCATGACTAAATTAATGTCCTAGATCTGGAAGGATTTTTTGAAATTTTATTTATTTATTTATTGTTTATTTATTTTTAAGTACCGTTGTGTGTGTTGAAAAAAAATTCTGACTAAGGTGGAACCAGTCATTCTGCAATTTGCGCCCCACCCACCAAATTATCTTGGATCCACCACTGGACGCAAGTCCTTGCGTTGTTTATTCCCAAGTCAAAAATATGCAAGCATTATTAGCGCCCCGTCTTCAATTCTCCTTTGAACATTAAATTGCAAGTGTCATATTGCCCAAATCTTTCTTCTGAAGTATTTTAACTTGCAATTGGTTATACATCATGAAGAACTCAGCCCCGAATCCAACATATATATCTAACACACACACACACATATATATATCGATTAACAATCTCTTAAATTTTTTTGTTAAAAAGTCTCACTTAACTAAACCTCAAGACACCATACCACTCGCTAATATTGGCACTCAATCTTCTTATTTGTAAATGTACTAAGTGTGCATTTGGAAGTATCTCAAGAAATTGAATACACTATCAATTCAAATCTATAGTTGTCTCTAGGAATTTTAGTTATACAAGGATGTTTATTGCACTTGTAATGAGCCCGAGACCTCTAACCTCTACATTCGAGACAACGATGTCTTAATACAAGCTAGCTATATGGGGGTTACAAAATACTAATACTTCATCAACCGTAGCTCTATTTTCATCCCCAAACAGGGACTCCTTACCATCCTCCCTCCTTGCATAGGACAACCCTAGCCTCGACTTTGCCTGTCTAAGATCACCAATGCCGGAGTTCGTGTCGGGACCAGCAAACCCGCCCATTACCGGAGCAAGCGGAGGTCCAATTAGCAGCCCATCTGCACCAAATTGTGGCCCTCCCCTTGCGTAATCAAATAGTGCTGCACCACTCCCTCCGACCTTTGGCAATACCACTGGATCACTTTCACCTGAAAATGGCAACCGTGTTAGTATTATATATGTACTAACTATTTCACGTACAGTTTGTGATAAACATAGATAACTAAAGCATATTTATGACATGATTAATTAATGTCATGTGATATGGTCAGTGTTGTATCTGGGTCATATATATAACCTAGATAATTATATTTCGTTCGCGATACTTTTAATCGTGTCGTGTCAATAATTGTCAGACTTACCATCCTTCCAGTAAAACAAAAACGCATCGAACGTATCGTAATAGTCGTCGGTGCTCCGATAACCTTCTGGATTGAACCCTCCAAACTTAAACGATTTAGATGAATACCCGATCACAACGCAAGGGCCCTTGAAGTCGCACTTGTCGTGGAACGCCGTCGCACTGAAGCCGTCAGTGCTGGCTTTATAGCAGCACTTGAGCTCTCTCCCCACTAAGAAAGTGCTGGAGACCAAGGAATTGGAAAAGGGTTGTTCGACGTTGTGGTACTTGTGGCTTTTCGGCCTATTGTCTTCTCTTCCTTTGAACCAATCAAGAAGATTGTGAGTCTTGCTTTCAAGTTTTACAATTGATCTGCCAAGGGAAGCCATGTTAAGGCTAGTGAATCCGGTGATCGCTACCAATGGCTAAAAATAATGTAGCCTCTTCTTGTCGCAGAAGGTCTACCTATCTGTTAGGCTAACCATGGCCACATATATTTCATGGGACTTATCTTCAATATCAACCACATTAATATTATTTCATTCGTGATAATGCAAAAGATAAGATAAGCGTGTCAATGTTTGTTTTCTGCGTATAATTTAGTATCTTATTAAATGAGAGTTGGTTAATACTAATAGTTTAAATCAGGTTGAGTGTAAAAAGAAATAGAAAAATACAATTTAGTAGAGACTATATATATGTACGTGTAAAGTATAAAAAGAAGAAATGTTAACACAAAGGAAAGTCTACAATCAGTGGCGGATTTAAGCACGTAGAAGATTTTAACTGACCTCACTGAAAATTTGGAAACAATTTTTTTTTTCTTTTTCTTCTTCTACTACTCAACTAGAAATGAGCAAATGACTTGATTTTACGCTCATCTTTAATGACTAATGCTTGTCCCTTTTATTAATAGTTTCATATTGTAGTTGCTTTTGTAGTTTCTAATTTTTCCCAAAGTCTTTTGCTTAATACCCCACAACTCATTTTAGAATTAATGACCTTGTTTTTATATATCTAAATCTATGCTATTTCCATATATTTACTGCCTGATGTAACGTTATCTCTGTCGATTGCACAATTGCACTGATAATTTATTGAATTAAATCTCTTTTCTATTTGGTTTGGTTGCACTTTGCTTTTGGTGGTTTGGTTTGTGTTTGAGAATTGGGTTTGATGTGTTTGGTTTGGGAATTAGTAATTTAAGCATGCTGATAATATATACCTTTGATGCATCATGCAATTGAAGATGTATGTTTGATAATTACCATTGTTCTAATTTGCTTTTGTGTTCTTATTTTGTCCTCCTTATTTGACGAGTACAGCTGACTTAGTTTCTTTCCTTAATTGGTTGTACTTTAGTCGATTGGATTACTCAATGTAAACTTTCGGTGCATGGTGAGCCTACAAAGTGTTTGATGCTAAGAGGATAATAAGCAATTGCTCGGGCAGTTCTATTGTAAGTTTTCCTTTTTCACTAGCAATTATAGCTCTTTTGCTCTCTTCTTTGTTGTGTGAACCTGCTTGGGGCTTAATTTGATTATTACTTGAATCTAGTTCAAGCTAGCTCAGTTTGAGAAATAATTATGCTTTTATAAACATGAAACCAAACTATCTACTATATTATTTTGACTTCGTTTAACATGGATCGTTGGGTTAATAAATAAAGTTTCTTATAAAGATATGGATTTTCAAGAAAATAATTCCTGTCTAATGACATTACGAATAGATAAAAATCTGAATTGTTGATTAGTTTTGAAATTATTCGATATTGAATTTGTTAGATTCCTGAGCAATCCGAGGGTGATGAATGCGTGACTTAAGGAACATTAGTTCTCTTTGCTTCTCAACTTAAGAGTTCTTTGTGTGATTAAAACTTTTAGATGTTCTTAATATCATTCTCAACCAACTCATCTAACTTTTACTTGCTCATTTTGCAGTTTGAGTATTCGTTCTTTTTGTTTCGTATAGGTTATAATGCCCCCTTACTTTCATCATGTTTCTATGTTATATATTTTGAATACAAAGGGGAGACAAAGATAAGAACATACGTCTTTAATTAATTCACTCTTGTTTCCCAATCATCTGCATGAGGTGGTTTCACAGCAGGCTAGTTTTTCTTCTGTATTTTTCTTACCTTGTTCTCATTCTTAATTATGTATGTTAAGCATAATTTTGCAAGCAGGATGCACAATTTATAGCAAGAGTTGTTGTAGCATGCAACTGCTTTTGTTGGGAAATATGGAATTAAAGCTTGGAATGCATATGAACCTGATCCGATCAGTTAGGGTATATCGTAGGAGTTTGGAGGAGATGCGAATAACTTTTTTTCTTTTTGAAACTTTGGCCTCTTTTGAAATTGTTGGAATGCTTGATCTTGCTCAGTTTGAATGAAATATGTAGTCTACTATAATTTGTATTTGAGGTCCTTTGACTTGTTTTTTTTATAATTGCGTTCATTAGGCTACTTCAAAGCTTCATGTTAACATCAATTGAATTCATTTTGATATTGTCAAATTTGCTTGATTAGGTGGCTACTTTTGCTCATGTTGGCTAAGGGTGGATTAAACTTCAGACAGTATGGTATTGCTTTATGTTGCATTGCAGTATCTCCTTGGTTTGTACGTATTTAGTTGTTTTATATGTGCAGGCTCATTATTATAGTTGAAGTCTCCGTGAATGTTAGATTTTATTTTGATATTGAATTTGTATTTATATTGAGTAGGAGATTGAATGTCATTATTTTGTGGTACCTTATGTATATTTGAAGAATCATTGATGATCTTAAGAAGCGCTATTAGAAGTCTTTTTTCTAGATAAGAGATATATTGGTTATATATGTTGGGATTTCGACTTGTAGGAGACAATCGCACGACACAAAATCAAATGAAATACACGCCACAACACAAACGATTTTACGTGGAAATCCTTACGGGAAAAATCACGACCGTGCCCTCTAACCTAATCCACTATTTCGTAATAAGGTTACAAAAAACAATAAAGTTCGGGGTATTTAAACCTTAATGAAACCCTAACCCAAATGTGATATACACCATATATTAAATGTAGATAATCGGGTAAACTTATCAATATCTGGAATACAATAATAGTGTTCCATGCAGGGGGCGACAAACTCATAGACTCATAGACTCAACATGTTATAAAGGGAGAAGCGAAGTGTAAGGTACCGCTACTACGTCGTTGAAAAACTGACGTAGTATCCCCTGATAACCGACGTTTAATATCCTGATAACCGACCTTGAGATGGGAGTTTGGCAATCGCTTCATGCATTCTAATCTCGAGTTCCACAAGTCTGCAGATGCGCCTTCTAAGCTGATTGAACGGTGTACTTGTTTAACCACTAATAACTTCGTAGCCCCTACGAAAATAAAAAAATTGTAAAAAAGAAAAAGTATTAAACAATACAAAACCACCTTCAGCATAGATGCTCTTAAGCATCGTCTACAAACTCAAAATCACACAAATTCCCACCATTCGATCACAAACACGAAACATCCAACCACTACCACCGCAAAAAAACACACACAAAAGATCATAGAAAGTAGTGGGCAAAGTAAATACTCCTCGTCTTCTCCGAACGAAGTCGAAACAAACCAAACCAAACCAAACCAAACCTGGGGAAGAAGTTGAAGTTGAAGATGATGGAACCCACAGAAGTTGCCACAATCGCGCGGAAGCACGCCGTGATGGTCCGAATCGAAGGCCCAGTAAGTAAAATACTATTTCCAAATCCTACCTAATCCCCTCCAAACCCTAATCTCCTCACCTTTCCTTCCCTTCGCAGGACCCAAAGGGGCTCAAGATGCGAAGACATCCCTTCCACCGCCACCAGTCAGTAAAGATGGCTCCTTTTTCCCCTTCCCTTCGAACCCAATTCGTCTTTTTCCTCTTTCCGATGTGTTTTTCTCGCGTGCGTGTTCAGGGATGGCCGGACCGGACTCTCCGCTTCCGGGGTCCTTCTGCCGGAATCGGTGAGTGGGGCCATGCCTTTGGTCCGGAGGATTGCTGGGGGTCGTGGAGTTGTTGTCACCACCGCGTTTGTCGTCGAACCCTTTCGAACGGATGAGTCCGAGAATTCGAATGCTGCTGAGGTTTTCTCTCTCTCTCTCTCTCTCTCGTGTTTTTATGTGGTTTGGAGTGTGTGATTTTGATGCAATCTTTGTGCAGGTTTATTATCCTGAGTTGATTGCCGGGACGAGTATCGATGTTTTGATTGACCGGGTGAGTTTGTTATGCTGTTGTAGTGAATTGTGTTTTTATGCAACTACAAATTCAAACCATGGAAACAAGAAGGTTGGTTTGACAATGTTAGTATTTGATCGGTTGATTCATTTAGATGATGTGTTCGTTGATGTTTGTATAATTGGTTGATGTTACAAATGAGTGGTTTTCCAAACAAATGTTGTGTTCAGGCAAAGGATTATGTGCCATGTTTTGGATGTTTTGCAGGGAGATGAAGAGGGATGCAGCTTTAATGAGCGTGATGTGAACTCTTGTTGGCAAAACGCTGAACTTTTAGCTGTGGTAGCTCTTTCCCTCCTTGTTTTATCGATTGTGCTTAATGTATCTTTAGGTGTTGAATCACTGTACAACAATATGTGCTCATCTTAGGCTGTATAAGATTTGGTGAGAAATTTTGCTGATGTCGTATTGCTCTCTTTAACGTGTACATGTTGTACATTGGTAATAAATTGCTTCACACTAGTTTTATAAGTAGTTTGTTTCTTTATGGATCTCCAACCTCAGTCCTAAAGTCTCTGCTGGTGCAACTCAAATGAAAAACAGAAGTGCAACCTTTTGTGTGCGTGATTTATTTTTTATGCCATTTTTTACTATTTCTTATTGTTCTTTGCTCCAAATGACCTTAGCTTTTGCACTTTGCTTTATTAGATTGAGGTGCCCACATCCTCTGCTGCTCTTTGGTCATTGGTCAGAAGTCATCTGGGTTTGTCTTCAGACAGCTCGTGGGATGTTGGTTGGTCTTTGGCCCCATTAAGTAATGATTCTGGGTCTATTGAAAATCTTCAGAAAGAGGTAGATACTCACTCTGATGTGCTTTTTTGGGTTGTCTCCTTATTTTTTCTCTACTTAAAACAGTTGACTTTTCTTATATAAATTAGCAAATGCACTTCAAACAATTAACACAGGAGAGCATGATATCTCTCATTATTTGAAATCCATAAGTCATAATAAAACTTCAGTCATGATAACCAAGAGGATAGACTTTAGACTAAGTACATCATTATGGTTGCAACATCTAAACATAGACCAAATACAGCACATATAAGTCTCTCACCATGATAATTCTGAAGACCTTTTAAGACTTAGATTCTTAGCTTTCAAACTCTAAGTTGTTCTAATAAAATTGGAGCATCAAGTCTGTAATGTAATGAAGTCAAGGAGTTCTATTATCTTTTCTACGTTGATTAGTATCATTTTAATTCTTCATTGAATTAAAGCTGACCCATGTCATCGACATTCCACAGATTTTGTTTGATTTATCAGGTAGCTCTCCTCGTCCATCCATATCAGCTAGAATTGCTCTTCTTGGAATAACAGCAACTAATACCAAGGTAATCTGTTTTATCAAATTAATAACTGAATAAAAAATATGTGTCTCAAAGCAATGTGTAATCTGTTTCTTTTGAATTGCCTCTGTAGATTTTCCATTTCTTTCAGGATGCCATAACTTACAGTGCAGGCCGAACTGGCATTGTGATTTACAGTTTCCCTTTGGGGGAAAATCACTCATTCTGGTTGCAATAGCGTAGGAAAGATCCTGCTATTGTGCCTTATATGGGCAGTACTCTTTTTTTCTTGTCAGACAAAACACCTTCAACTTTCTTGTAACCATCTCTTCTTGTTACTAGTTGCCTGCATCCTTACAAAATGATATAACATTTTCCTATTCCTGTCTGATCTAGTAGTATCAATTGGTTATCCAATGGTTAATGTTCAAGTTGTGTAGAGACTAAAGAATCTAGTTAAATTCTTCCCTTGCTTAGGATGGCTAAGTGGATTTCTCTTATTCTAGTTCTTCTTGCAAATAACAGGGCTTTCTTGGATATACAGGATTTGCCACATATTAATATTTCACAATCACCAACGAGAGGGGATCTCCTTCTTGTGATGGGTTCTCCATTTGGAATACTGTCGCCTTTGCACTTCTTTAACAGGTAAGATTATGTTCATACTGTACCAATTGTTTTAAAAATGAGGGCAGGTTCAATGGATTATATAGTTGAATTTTCTTATTCCTTGACCCACGTCCTTTCGAGAGCAAAGTTCAATTTGAATATCGAAACAGAAAGAATATAACATATAATATTTCATAAGCTATTATCCTGCACCTGTTTAGTCATAACAAATTTATCATTTTCATGAAATGTTATAGATCAGCATGCCTGCAACTTTATCTTTCCGGGCATTCCCATTCTTCCATCATGAACACCTTCCAATTTTGTCATACAACAGCCTTGGAAAGTTGTAGTCTTGATATTGTAAAAGGATGAAAAATTGGGTTACCGTTTGGGAAGCCATAGGGTTTCGTCTGTGGACCATTATAGCATGAGGATTGAGGATTAAAGTTGTAGTTGTTTACTGACCTTTAACTGATTGTTCACTTGTCTTGAGGCTCTGAGGTTATATATTTTGTATTTGGTGGTTTGAATGCTTTACTGAAAACCATAGGTTTGACTTCTTCTTTTCTATGCCTATTGCTTCCATCAGCATGTCTGTAGGAACAGTTGCAAATTGCTGCCCTGCTGGCAACTCTCACAATCCATTGTTGATAGCTGACATCAGATGCCTTCCTGGTACATAGTTGACCCATCTATAGCATGTTTCTGTTTCTTATTTCGACACGATTTAATTTTCGATACCTTTGGCCAGGAACGGAAGGTGCTCCTGTTTTCGATAAATATGCCCATCTTGCTGGAATTCTAAGTAGACCTATTAGACAAAAGGGATCTAGCATAGAGATTCAGGTAACAAAAGCATGAAGTCAAATTTTATTTTTGTCCATTCAATATGTAATGTTGTAACTCCTGTTTCAGTTCGTGATCACTTGGGATGCCATAGCAGATGCGTGTAATATGTTGCCAAATGAGCCAAACAATGCAGCTGGTAATTCAGATGAAAGCAACAGCACACATGGATCTCAGAATTTGTTATCACGTGGCAATTCCGTCAAGAAATCAGTGGAGCGTCTACCTACAAACTCACATCTTACTTGCATGTTACAATCTCCCATTGAGAAAGCTATCACTTCCATTGTTCTTATTACAGTAGGTGATGGAGCTTGGGCTTCAGGTGTCTTGCTTAACAAACGTGGTCTTATTTTGACAAATGCTCATCTCCTTGAACCCTGGAGATATGGCAGGTCATCTCTATTTAATGTGACCAATGAAACGATGAGATCACCTAGGACATCCAAAAGCTTCTTTGAGGAACTGATTCAGAAAAAAAAGGCTCAACAAATGCCATCTGATCTACCATCATCAAATTTGAGAAGTTCAGGAAGGGATTCTTCAACAAACGCCAGTTACAAAAGCTATCAAACATTACGCATTCGTTTGAATCATATGAAGACGTGGATATGGAGCAATGCTCAAGTGGTTTTTATTTCCAAAGGGCCAATTGATGTTGCCTTATTGCAACTTGAACATGTTCCTGACAAGCTTTCCCCTGTATCTGTCAACTACACATCTCCATCTCCAGGATCACAGGTGCATGTCATAGGTCATGGTCCTTTCGGGCCTCGATCAGGTGAATGAAATTTCCTCTCATTGTTTGTATTTCTTTTTGCTTCTTAAAGTAGTTCATATATTTATTTGATCCACATTCGTAAGACAGTTAAATTCTGGTATTTTGGTGCAGATGTGCATCCTCATGTTTCTTCCGGTATAGTAGCAAAAATTGTTTGTGGGCCAAGATTCCAGTTGCTTGCCGAGAATAATATGCCAGAAGCTGAAAAGTACGTACCGGTAATGCTTGAGACAACTGCTGCAGTTTATGCTGGAATGAGTGGAGGTGTGGTGGTCGACTCAAATGGTGACATGATTGGACTTGTAACAAGGTATTTACAGATCACGAAGTACTTAACTAAGACCTTGTATCGCAGAGCTGGACCACAGTGGCCAAGTTATAATGTTTCGCTAAATCTACTAAACTCAATACTTTCATTTCTATAACTGATGACCTTAATGCCTTGTCATAAATTGGTACAGTTAGGCGCCTTTTTGGTATTTATATGGCATCAAATCTCCACAGAAGCAGAAAACATTCTACTTGTGTCCTGGGGTGCAAGTTGCTCAAATATTTTTACATCTGTAGTTTACGTTCCGGTCATAATGCTCTGAGAATAACTGATTTGTTCCCCCCATGGAATCATGATTGCCCGAGTTAATCTCACAATTGCGAAGAAGTTGGACAGTTGTGACAGTTAGCTTAATCAAATCTAACAGAAGCTCCTTTCTGCAGCAATGCAAAGCATGGTGGAACTGCAATTATACCAGAAATGAACTTTAGTATTCCTTGCACAGCTCTGGAACCTGTCTTCAAGTTTGCAGGTAAAAAATCAACTATAAGCTCTTTTGATCTTTGATGAATTCTTTTGACTCCTAACCCGTTCAGCTGACATTTTTTTTGCTTAGCAGTTGAAGGCGACCTGTCTATCCTGCTAGTCCTGAACAAGCAAAATGAACTCCTCTCATCGGTGTGGTCTCTTAAACCTCTACCATCTTCTGAGTCAGAATCATTACTGCAGAAGTTGAAGAAAGAAGGGAAAGGATCTCGCTTTTCCGATTTCCTTGCTCAGAGAAACATCGAGGCGCTATCCCAAGCTGATCATAAACGAATGGGGAAACCACTAAACAAAGTGCTCAGCAAGTTGTGATAAGAAAAATGAAATGGTTATATTAATATCGGTACGTTGATGTATAGCCTCATGTACAGTTGAGTAGAAAAATTGTAGCAATTGGTATGATCATCATTTGTTGATATGCAAAATCCAAAATCTTCCAAGCCTTGCTTCTGAAGATGCTGGAAACGATGTATCATTAAGATTGTTATCCTCTGTTAATAATGTGGCTGAACTCATAAAATTCCGCTGGGAACCCAAAGTTTCATAATTCATTTAGTTTTCTTACAAACTGGTTACTTAAAGATGATTTCAGAAGTTCAGATCAAGATTTCCTTAAATTTTCCCACCGACTAATCACGATGAGGGAATGGGAAAAAGACTTTGAGGCCTGTTAATGGATGAATACTCCTGCTGTGATGTAGTTGTGTTGAGATGATCATTGCGGGATACACAGTGTATCAACTGGACGACAAAGATTACCTATGTAGTCTAGTACCCATAACAGCATATTCAATCACAAGTACTGTAAAACCCTAGAGAGGTTATGTTTGCCAAATATCCGCTGGTGAAAATCACATTACTCTCCGACACAATATGTCAATATCCCATCTCGCAAACATTAACTCCGTAAATTAAGAAACTCAAAGATGTTGGCTTCAAATTGTATCACAAGAAAATTGCCAAAATAAAATAATATATTCCACTGTCCCCCCTCAAAGCCTCAAGTTAGAAACTGTAGCTTTGCACGTTCCGTGACGAAATGAGCACAACCATAACACAAGCATCTCTTTCACCTATTTTATATTAAAAAGTGCACAAATCTAAAACCTGCCTAAATTATGACTATTAACATCTATTTACATTTGGTCGACTAATTTAAGATGATATCCGCTTAAATAATTCCAATATCATGTTCCATGTATATAACAAACTTCTTCCCTTGATCCAAACCACGCACCCCAGCTTTGATCTATCACTTGCATCCTTCCATCCAGGCCCTGCCCCCTACAGGGTGCTTCTAAATCTGCATTAGCATACCAAGAAAATATCCAATGACAAATTCACCATAAATTGAAGTCCGAAAATCATGTAATACATATGACGAATAATTACCAGTCTGGGGCCAGCAAACAGTTCCAAACACAGAATTATTGAATCTTTTCGCAAACAGTAATTCGGCAGTTTTGATATTCCATATACGGACATAACAGTCCTCTCCTCCTGTTATTCAGTAGGATGCTTATGAGTTTGTGTTCCGGAAAAAAATATACACGATTAACTGTAAGAACTCACCAGAAACAAACTGTGTTTCAGATGGATTTACGCCAAGCTGCAGATGAGTGTGGGAATTTACATGCCCTTTGTATGACTGCACAACTCCTCTTTGAAGAAGGCGGCGGTCAAAGAGGTTGATCTGAATAGGTGAATATGCATGAAAAACATAGCAAGGTAGAATATTGCTGTAACCACATATGAAGAAGCAACAAATCCAAGTGTAGTTTGAAAAGTTATATCCAAGGATTCATTATCCAGAGAGTGACTGTTTTCCAGATAAGCATTGAATAAAAATCAACTTACACATCCATCCATAGAGCTTCCTAAGAAATACTGATCGTCAGATGTTAGTGATACTAAACTGCAGAACAAAGATTGATATAGATAGCAAATAATTAGGAAAATGAAATTTACAGGTATTATTGAAATAATTTGCTAAGCAAAAAACAAGAAATACCTGCAAACTGCTGAAGACATGCGACAACTATTAGAGCAGCTAGAACTACCTCTAACCTGTAAAAAAACAACAGACAGATACATTATTGTCTTCAAGCAAAACTAGATAAAACACTTCAGTCTTATGGTCCATGGATTCGAACAGTAGATCTAGGTCCTTGCTTACTAAAGAATATAATATTCCAATAAAAATCAAAACTCATATTATACAACAAAAATAATTCCTTTGTGATGTCAACTCTTTCACCTGAAAACCAGCGAGAATGGCAATTTGGCCCATGAGGAAGGCCTAAAGTGAGGCTGGGGTAAAGCAAGATCGACATGGGACAAGACAATCAAAAGACACTTGAATATACCCAAAGGGTGGCCTTGTACAGGAATGCATGCAAGAAAGCAATTCATGTATAGAGACGTGTTCTTGTTGAGTTTCACTCCTAAGCCCTAGCCAACCCCAACTAGTGTAGTATTCAAGACTTTGTTGCGACATCAGTTCTTTTTCCAAACTAGCAAAGAAATTGCCTCTCTCGAAAGTAAACTTTCACTATGTGAGCACATGGTGCCTCAATACATATTGGTTTTCCTTTGTTCTCACATAATAAAAATTGGTTTAGTTGTTCAATACTCCAACCCAGATAAGACTAAACATAGATTCAATACAACCTCGATTGCAGTTAACTTCCCCAAAAGAGAGCACACATTGGTTACCTCACTTCTATTTCTTCTCTGTCTCTTGCGAAAATATGCATGACCTCTTGTGCCAGTCTCAGTTTGTGTTCTCTGTCCTTCAGGCACTGAAATCTCAATATTTCGTTGTTTCTGACGAGTGTCAACGGAAATGATTGATCCATTTCTAAGTCCACATAATATAACATTTCCCTGTAACATGCAAAATAAGTTAAGAAAAGGCTTAGACTTTAGACTTGATCACTTATCCAAAAAACTTTACAAATTTGTCAAAAAATGATGCATATATTCACAAGATTTGTCACTCTACTAGTTGAATTGATATCACACCTAATTGTCGCTAACACGAAGATGTACCAGATAATTTTAGTCGATACACCATCCTGAAGACCACAAGGGTTGATTCTATTAATTTGCCATAGTATAAGAGCGCTTGAGTGAAAGCATATCATCTTCCAAGATGTGGGGGACAATTTGGGAGCCTAGAGATTGTTTTTTAAGAACGAACCATATCACTTTCAACATGGATGGGATTTTTTGCCACATAAACCTGCACACATGTATGCAACTATTTTATGCCAATTCCCCAGCTGGAGACCCACGATGCTGGATTAACCTTTATGATACAACAACAATAGCTGGCTCATTGGGTTTTTAAAAAAATTTAAACTCAATGTAGATGTGGCCTAATTTCCTTTCCAAATTAATATGATCCCCAAGAATTAACCTCGGACTAATAGTGGTCAAATTGTGAAAGCACAACAGCAACAACAAATCATTTGATCCCAAATTAGTTGGGGTAGGCACAATTGAGAAAGTAAAAGTGGTTTTTGAATATGTTTAAGCATTTACCATATTATCAAACTGCTGTGAAAAGATGGCACTCTTACTGTGGAATTTCCAAGAAGATCTGCCAGTTTCCAGGTTCACTAGGGCAGCTCCCTTGTCGGTGCCTGTATGAAAATATAGGAGAAAGATTAAAAAACTAGCTAGAAACTAAAGATGGGAAGTTGCAATGAAGATTATGCTACTTCCGCAGACAGAACGGGCAGGGTAGATCTGACCATAACTTTTTTATCAATGAGTCATGGACCACTTGAGAATTGAATTCATTTGATTCTAATCCAACTAGTTATCACAATTTCAGTCTTTTCTTCTTCTTCTTCTATGCTTGTTTTAAGAGCAATACCATGCTAGTTCTTCCAAACTTCTACACACTATTTCCTGGACACATCCTAATTGCTATGAGAGTTACAGATTCCTTCAATTATTTATCAAAACCTGCTCCTTAAATCTGCAGTGACGAACTTTTGGTTACAGATGACTAGCATGCAATCAGCACTAGTGCACCATGTCATCCAGGATCCTTCCATCTCAACTATCACCCCTATTTACCTACAAAGTTATCTCTATGCCTAAATTTCTTTCTATATTTATTATCTATCACTCGATCTCTCGATTCCAATAGATTACATGGTGAAGTTGTTCCTAGGCTGCATGCCCATGTTAATCATAGACAAACTGTTGACTGCAATACTTTTCGGCTCTTAATTTAGTACTACAAAGTTCAAGTACCCAAAGTTCGAAAGTTCTACAAAGGTACGACAAGTACAACGAAGCAATCTATAAACAGAAGCAGATTTAAGTCAGGTAGAGGACATTATGAACTTACCAATGGCTGCTTGTGTCCCGTCAGGACTGCAAATAGCTGTCCACAATGTACAGTCAAATGATGCCACTTTCAAAAATCTCCTTTGAAGAGCAAGAAAACTAGTTGTGAAATCTATTGGATCCGTAAGATTGACGACATAGACGGCTCCACCTGTATCTCCATATCCGAGAGTACTCACTCTATTTTATGTAGTCAAGTATCACAGACTGTGATAAATAAACACGTCTGTCAATAGAAGATGTAATTTTTAAGATTTTATGTTTTATACTTCTATGTAGATCAAAAAAACAAAAGATTAATTGATTACATGCCTATCATCCTAGAGAGTAGAATAGCAGAAATAAACACAAACGATGCTGGATACAGTCCGTTCTGCGGATGGGAATAATCACCAGTAGGGCAAAGGGAGTGCCTTCCTATTTTCTTTATAGAGGAGATACTGCAGGGAAAACCTGCAGATGCTTCTACGGAATTACTCATGGTTGTATTTAAAATGCTTAACCCTGCATGTTCTACCTTAGAAGGCCAAATCAGCACGGGCATGTTTTCACATCTTCCAACCTCGAGACATCTGAAGATAAGTATAAAGACGAGTTATAACTTATAACAGAATGAACTAGAGTAGGAAGAAGAGATTGAGGGAAAAATAGGTTGGAGTCCCTCATTAGTCACCCTCACCGAGGTATTGCAATTATGTCATTTGTAGTCAGTAGCCCTCCCACCTTAGTAGCAACAAAATGATACATAAACATGCAAAGCAATCGTGCTATAATTTTTTTGTTGCTTTCCTAGATTAACCTCGCTCAAACCAAATCAAATACTTATTACCCATAGTAAAAAAAAATCACTCCTTTAGAACCGTTTTTCTAGTTTAAATTCTCTACATCTATATAAAAGAAATTCCTCAATTACCACCAATACCATTGCTTTAGGAAAACCTCATGACAGCCAACTACGATGGGTTAAGTCCTTGTGTTGGCTTCACTGAAAACATCCTATCTAGTTAAGTTAAAGTTATGATTCTTTGATGCCACAACCTGATCGCAGTTGTTCATGTATTGACATGTCAACACTTGTAAACACTTCTTTTTAATCATTTACACATTTAAAAACTACCAAATGCCAACAGAAAGAGGGATTTCCACGATTTCTCACAGATAAATGAACACAGTTCTCTTGTATTTATTATAGGTACCACCAAATCTCATCTTTCACCAACACTCGTTAACAGAAATGGTATTTCACTTGAGCTATGTTTTCCCATATAGTCCATCATCCATCAAAAGTATACAACTATACTGGACTCTACGTGAAACATTACCTAAACTTCAACGGTCTTTTTAATCAGTAATTCAACTTACAATGTCTGAGCACTGCACAATGGGAAAATCTCACCCACTCCTGTTTCTTTTGACGGTCTATTACCTAATTTTCAAAAATGGAACAATAATATGCCCTTTACTGACCAAGAACAGAATTCAGTAATGTCATGTATTTCACCAAGTTCATGAAAGCTAAAAAAAAGTAGTAATAATAATGATAAAAGGTGAGTGCAGCCACAAGCACAAACATCAATTATTTACGACATTGTACGTCACTTCCGCGTAAGAACCCAATGAGAAAAATGATACATCTGTATGTTTGTAAAAATGGTATGAATGACTTTGAAAAAGTAGACAGGGAGGCGATATATGTACAAGAAATATTGCACCTGAGAGCACCACTTGCACTTCCCATGGATAAGATTTTTGTGTTTTTCTGACCTTCATTTGTCTGCACCACGACATTAAATTGTTCCAAAGCACTGTCTGCAAGATTACAACTGTTTGGGTACGACCACACCTGTAAACAAAGGATGCTACAATTTAGGAACTTAAGGTCACAAAGGAACTTTAGGTCTTAAGTTTTGACTGGTCAAGTACCTAACATATATTTCTCTATAAGAATCAAAATATCAAACATTATACTAAAGTCGTGTTTGGGTTTCATAGCAAAGGGTGCAATACATTCTAATTACACTTTGATTAGAATTCATTATCCGGCAGAAAATTTAAAAATTGTGATCACCTCTTAATTAAATCACGAACATAAATCAATTACAATGTAATTGCATTATCTCATCAGAAATTGTAATACAATTCTGTTGCATTGAAGTCAACTCATTCTAACTTTGCAAACATCATTGAAGCCTATCTCACGGCGACGTGGTTACCAAAGTTGGTAGGAGATCCAGCGACCTCAGCATCCTTCCAGAGTTACTAAATTACTAATTGATTTTCGAAATACAATGGAACTTGGTAGAGGTGGGTACCGGGCCGGGCTCTACCCACCTGGCCGTTGAAAAAATTATTTTTATTTTTAAAATACCTCCAAAAATACTAAAACACCTCTAAAAATACCTTAAATATTAAATAAATATAAAATTACCGGACCCATGGGCCGAGTCTGACCCCAGGAAACGGGCCGGGCCCCAGTACCCAGGTCTAGAACTTGGTGGCAAATTTTGTGGTGTTACTAAAAAATGTAATTAGATTACATGGAATTAGATTCATGCAATTCAATTACGGTAAGACGATCTAAGAGTTGAAAAAATATGAACACAAATAACAACTATGTGGGGGTGAAGTGAGAAAGGATAGAGTTAGATGATAGGAAATGGAAACTTTGTTTGCAAGAAAAGGATTTTATGTTAATAGAAGAAACTAGAAGAGGCAGAGGAAGAGCAAAAGTCAGATATCATTGAAATCAGAAACCATCATATATGTATAGCTAAAAACCTATATTCTACCAGAAATACCACTAGGGATAGAAAACAATTTTGTCAATGCCATGTCATGCATTGCTGATGTGGGAAATGTATAACAAACTACTAGAAAGGCCCATGAATTAAAAGGCATAATAAGTTAAGGAGCAAATAACTTCTAGTTTAGCTAAACTTCATAAATCTTGCATCTACCAACAAAATCACAAGGTTTGAAACTCAGACTGACTCTAAAACCCCGTTTCTGGGTTGAGCCATTACCCTTGCAGGTTCAAACTGTTGGTGAAATACCAATTTTTTGGTTGGATTGTCATTTCCACGTTACCAAACACCAATCAGTCAGAAGTACCACACTCAACCCTCTCTTCTACCACTTTGTATTACTCTTTGATTCCTATTTGTCATCCTCTTCGACACACGCCATCATATCCCTCATTACTCACCTCCTTTGAAACAACCAAGGTTATTTATTTCCTTTCCAAATAATTATATATTATAATATTTATTTATGATCTCAAATTAAAAAAAACCAATCAAGAAGCCAGTTTTATAATGAATCAGTCCAACCACCTGATAACTTGAAATACTGTTTTTTTTTCATCCAACCTTGACAACCATGGAAGGACCATTTCTCTAAGGTTGTACTAAAACGTGGTTGTACTAAAACGTGGTAGTTTAATTTTCACTTAATAATGTACTTCAACGTGGGATATGAAAATATGTTATTTGTAAACGACACGTTTTTTGATAATAATCTCTTCATAGGATGTTGAAGTACAGTGTCTATATAAAATTTGACAAAAATAAGTACCAATGAGAGACATGAAATTTGAAAATTCAATATAACTTTTCGTACTTCATACTTCAAACTGATGCAAAATGCTAGTAGTTTAGTCCAAATATCAAAAAAAAGTTGCATTCTTTTATGATTACACAACTTACATAGGATTTTTCTACATGTGAGTCAAGAACTAAGTGTTTAATAATAACAATTCACATGGATTTTTTATCATAACTTGAAAATCATGTGTTTATCCAAACGTAGGAACCACACATATCACAACATTTGAAGTCTAGAGACTAGCTGTTGTCAGTTGGAAGTTCTTTGGAATAACAAGATGCATGCAAACACAAATTGAAAAGGTTAAAAACATTAATTTTCTATATTAATAGAAAATTAGTAATTATGTGCAGAAGGATAAATAACCAACACATACCATTGGACAAGAAGCTTGTGAATCTTGACAAGCTTGTTCAAAACCTCGCCTCTGATTCCTCAAGGGAACAATTCTACCATGCAATTCCCTACACCTAACAAGCTCATCTGTGCCATGTCTCCTTCTCAACAGGCATTTGGAAATAAGATGTTCCTGTAAGATAACAAACAACTGTCATCTATGGTTTTTGTTCCTCTTTTCTGTTTTCAATTTTCACCAAAATGAAGTCTATGTAGGCCTCAACATAAATAATATCATGTTTTTTCTTTTTAATACATTAAGTTGGTAAATATCCATTTTGCAAATAACCAATTGCAAACCCAAACATGTGGGAACCTGATACACAACATGAGCTAGTGGGTGAGCAAAAGTGAGCACATAGCCTCAAGGTTGTAGGAGTCATGCACACATCGACTTAAAGGAGTTAATTTTAGCTCAACCATGTATTGAACTTGGTGACAGTTTAGCTAAAGCTCCTTAAGAAAGTAAAAAAAATTGAAAATCGACCAAAATGTGAATTCGTGAAGTTAATAAAATTGCTTAAAGCTCCTTTGGCGATAACTCGTTTCAAGTGCACACGCATAAACCTATATATCTTAGAATTTGATATTTTGGTTCTGAATTCACACTGTTTAACAACATTGGATTTTATTTTTCATAAGAAAAGTACTCAAATTATTCATAACAACGTCGAACAAGCACATAATTATTAAATTATGACGGAATCGAAAAAAAATCCAGGTTAAACTCGAACTTCAACAAGCTTGAGATCGAGTCTAATTTCACGTCCTAAACTCTGGGAATGAAAAACCACCAAATTTTACGGATCAGTACAGTATCGTCAACAAGGAACCCGAAGCAAAGAGTTGGGTAAGAAAAGCACCTGATCGAGTCGTTCGGAAGCAGAAGCGGAGGTAGAAGGCCGTCTGGGGGGCCCACCAGGTAGGGGACCCTTGACGGGGAAGTAGCGGTTCTTCTCCGCGTCGAAGTAGAACCCTGGGAGATCTGAGAAACACCAAAATCATTTGGTCAGGTCGGGGAAAAAATTAGGGAAGGCGAGGGTTCCGTTTGGTTTGGTTACCTTTCGGCGGCATTGGTTCGGATCGATGGTTGCGGGAGACGAGAACCAGAAAGGAAGGCAAATGTGTTCGGTTCGGGGCTATATACGATCCGGATTTTCAAGGTCAGGTCCACCAACAAAGATCCGTTTATTTATTTATCTATCTATTGTATATACGATCCGGATTTGCAAGGTCGGGTCCACCAACAAAGATCCGTTTATTTATTTATCTATCTATTGGTAAAATTACAGGTAAACCACCTATAAATATGATTTAGCTTCACTTTTAACAATAAAAATTTCAACTTTGATATAACAACTTGACTTGTAGATACAAAAGTGGTGGGGAAATGGATTCGTACTCCCGTCCCGTTGCAAGTTTTTAAATACGGTTACAACTTAAGATCCTTGCCGTTACAGGAATCCTGTAGAAAATGGCAAGCAAGGATATTGTATGTTTTTGTATTATTGTAATATTTCGAATTACAGACTTGTTATATATATGAGATCCTAAGAGGACCGTTACATTGTTTCCTATTATGTTTGATTACGAGATTGGTTTGGCTTAAATGGTTTCCTTGTGGGCTTCCAACGGGTAGATTTTCTCATTGGATTATGGCGATGATGGCAAGGATGCCAACTGAGTCTCAGTTGAGTAAGGTAAGAGATCTTCGTTTATTTCAACACTCCCCTTCAAGTTGATTCCAGAATAGATTGGAGGAATCTAACTTGTGGAGTGTGTCTTCAAAATGCTTTTGATCTACTACCTTTGTGAAGATATCTGTCGGTTACTCTTTACTGTGGACATATGGTACGTCAATTATTTTGTCTTGAACTTTCTCCCAAACGAAGTGACAATCTACCTTAATGTGTTTTTGTTCTTTCGTGAAAGACGGGATTGGTGGCTATGTGGCGAGCTGCATTGTTGTCGCAAAACATCTTTATAGGCTCATGATAGGGTTGCTTTAATTCTTTAAGAAGTTGCTTAAGCCAAATGAGATCACTAGCGATGGATGCCATGACTCGATACTCAGCTTCGACACTTGACCTAGCGACCACATTTTGTTTCTTGCTTCGCCGGGTGACAAGATTCCCTCCAACAAAGGTGCAAAAGCCTGTGGTAGATTTTCGATCATGACTCCGAGCCCAATCTGCATCAGAGTATCCTATAATGGTGTTAGAGTTATTTTGCTTCATCAAAAGGCATTGGTCCGGAGTTTTTTTAAGGTAGTGAAGGATTCTATCAACTATGACAAGGTGATGAGTGTAAGGTGCATGCATGAATTGACTAACAATACTTACTACATGTGTTATGTCTGGTTGGGTTACAATGAGATAGATAAGTTTTCTTACTAGTCGTTGATATTGAGCTATATCTTTGATTGGTTCATCATCTGTTGGTCCAATCTTTCGATTAGTCTCAAAGGGTGTGTTGGCAAGTTTAGATCCTAATTTTTCGGTTTCTTTAAGCAAATCTAGAACATATTTTCTTTGAGACAAGAATAAACCATTTTTTGAGTATGCAAACTCTATACCTAGAAAGTATTTCAAATGTCTGAGGTCTTTCATATCAAATTTGCCCTTTAAATATTGTTTGACTAAGGTTATATGCAAATCATTGTCTCTTGTAATATGTCATCAACATAAATAAGTACTATGGTGGTGTTGTGATTATGTTGTTTTATGAATATGGATGCATCTACGGAGCACTTTGAAAAACCATAAAGAATAAGGGAATGACTGATTTTTGCATACCAGGAGCGGGGCGATTGTTTCAATCCATAGATGGATTTATGAAGCTTACAAACCTGATTTTTACATGTAATGATGCCATGAGGAGGTATCATATAGACGTCTTCCTCGAGAGTACCTTGGAGGAATGTGTTTTTTACATCCATTTGATAAAGGTTACAACCTTATTGACAACTATAGAGAGAAGGACCCGAACAATGTTCATTTTTGCTACAGGAGTAAATGTTTCTTGATAGTCTATGCCATAGGTTTGAGTATATCCCTTGGCCACCAAACGAGCCTTGTATCTCTCGATGGAACCGTTACTGTTGTATTTTATCTTTTAAACCTTTTTGCAACCTACTGGTTTAATCTTTTTTTCTAATGGTACTATAGTCCATGTTTTATTATTTTCTAAGGCATTCAATTTATCTTTCATGGCCTTAAACCATTCTGGATGGCTAACTGCTTCATGATAGAACCTAGGTTCTTTATGATTATCTAGTTGGTTTAAAAAAACACGATGAGATGGTTTAAAAGCTTTATAAGAAATAAAATTTTGGATCGGATATGTGACTTTATAGGTCACATAATCCCGTCTGCTGGATCTTCGAATAAGCGGTTCACCATCATTGTTGTTCAAGTTGTGATTGTCTTCTTCTTCGTTGTTGTCTTCATCTTCCCCTGTTTGAGAATTGGTACTTCTTTCAGGAGGAAAGAAGGCTTCTGGGAGAACTCCATTGATCCTTGAATTTTCTTGATCATTGGGTGTTTCGTTTGGTTTGAAGTAGGATTCCATCTCAAAAAAAGATACATCCCTGGAAATATACATTTATAGTTGTTGGGATAATAACATCTATATCTCTTTTTTGAACAAAATATCCAAGAAAAATAGTTTTAACAGAATTACAATCTAATTTGTCAGAACGAGGTTTATAAACAAAGCAAACACATCTAAACACTCTAAGATGATCAACATGCATTTTTCGATTGTAAAGAAGCTCAAGAGGTTGTTTATTTTCAAGAATATGGCTACGAAGACGATTAATAATATAGGTGGCAGTCAAGACAACATTAAACCAAAAATATTTTGGAACATTATTTTGAAGCAATAAAGATCTTGTGACAGTCAAGATGTGACGATTCTTTCTTTCAGAAATATCATTTTGTTTAGGAGTATTAATGCATGTGGTTTGATGAAAAATTCCATGTTTTTTAAGAAATTTTGAAAATCATTGCTAGTGTATTCCGAACCATAATCGGACCTAAGAATTTTAATTCTAGCATTATACATGTTTTCAACAAATGGCACAAATTCATAAAAAAAATTAAAAACCTTTGATTTGGTTCTTAGCAAGTATAGTCATGTAGTACGAGAAAAGTCATCAATAAATGTAACAAAATATCTATAATTGTCATGAGATTCAATTGGGGCAGGTCCCCAAATATCCGAATGTATCATCTCGAGAGGCCGATCTGTCTTAGTTTCAGAGTTATAAAAAGGAAGACGAGTTTGCTTTGAAAAACGACAAATATCACACAATAAATTAATTCTACTGTTAGAAAAGAGTTTTTGAAAACAATGTGGGATGAATGTCTCCATGCGTCGGTGCCAAAGATCCTGTCTAGAAAGTTTGTGGTATAGCATCCTATTTTCGAGGTGTCGAATACATAGAGTCCATTGATCAGAGTTCCTCTACAAATCATCCTCCCTGTGGTACGATCCCGAAATGTCACATCATAAGGTGAGAAAATAGCATTACAGTTTAATTTTTTTGTAATCTTGGCAACCGATAGGAAATTAGCATCCAAATTAGGCATGTACAAGACTTTTTCAATTTTATTTAATAGATTTATATCTCCTAGTCACTTAATCTCTACTTGATTACCATTTACAACAGTAACAAATTATTTAATAGAGTTATAGTTGCTTGAATATTTCTAATCATGTTAGGATTACCAGTCATGTGATTAGTTGCGTCAGAATCAATAATCCACAGGTTTAGACAGGTTATGCTGAGACTGGACTTGAAAACAATTATCTACAGATTTATCCATACCTTGATGATTACCTGTTTTCCGGAATTGATGTTGCAAAAACTCGCTGAGGTGGGCCATCAGACTCTTCAGATGGGTCGATCAGTGGATGCACTCGGATGAGATCCGGATCCAGAGTCAGGTTCTCGCCATAGCTGGTCGGGTGGGTGTATACCCGATTGTGCTGCTTGAGTATAAAAATCGAATGATCTGGTTGTGTTGTTGCCAAATCTCACTTGTGTTTTCTCCAGCGAAGTTAGGGTTTACGAGAGAAATGGAAGCTGAGTGACCGCCGTCAGACATGCTCGAGTTTTGGCCGACGAAGCCGTCGCCTCCATGGTTTTGTCCGTCCTTCTTCCCATCTCCTCTTCTTTCTCTGTCTCGAGGTGGTCAGAGGTGGGGAAACAGGAACCAACAGTTGTTCCGGTGTGGCCTATTTTTTTTACAGTTATCGCAAGTTTCATGTGGTTTATTACCATACATTTTCCTTGTGTTTTGGTTTTGATCAAGTTTTACGACAGTGAAGGCATGGTTTTCTGATGTGATTTGTTGTGGTTGCACCATTGTTTTTCTTCTAAATTCTTTGTTTTGAACTATTGCGATGATTGTTGTAAGCAGAGGTAGCTCCGGCATCATGAGGATTTGGCTTCTTAGTTGCTCGAAACTTAAATCGAGTCCAAACAGGAACTGGTATATGCGATTCTAATCTTGCCTTGTCTGAATTGTTTCTGGATCCGAGCTGGGTGGTTCATAGACCCCTAGCTCGTCCCACTTGCCTTTAAGTGTCCCAACGTAGTCGGTGATAGAGCATTTTCCTTGCTTGGTCTGTGCAATGTCATTTTTTAGTTTAAAAAAATAAGCAAAGTTTTTTTGTTTACCATAAAGATTCTGAGGACTCCCATAGTTCATTTGCTGTGTTGGAGTACATGAAGATCTCTGCAATGTTGGGTTCCATTGATTGTAGGAGCCACGACATGACAAGATCATTGTTGGAGTTCCACTCCTCTTATTTGGCTTCACTGCCTTCTCCAGTTGGTTCTTTTATTTTCCCAGTGATGAAGCCGAATCTCCCTCGGCCGCTGAGGGACAGAGTGACTGCCCACACCCAAGAGATAAAATTGTTACCGTTGAGCAGTTGCGAAACGAGCCTCTGGCTCATGTTGCCCTCCAATATACCCAGCGATGTTATTTTTTCCAGTTTGTGGTGGTTTTTGGGAAGAGAAAGGGGACCGGTCTGTGAAAAAACTCGAGATATCCGAAACCCCAGACCGATCTATGATGAGCTTGAGGCTCCTGAGATCGTTGAACGATGCTCTGATACCATGTAGAAAACGGCAAGCAAGAAAATTGTATGTTTTTGTATTATTGTAATATTTCGAATTATAGACTTGTTGTATATATGAGATCCTAAGAGGACCGTTACATTGTTTCCTATTATGTTTGATTGCGGAATTGGTGTTGGCTTGAATGGTTTCCTTGTGGGCTTCCAACGGGCAGATTTTCTCCTTGGATGATGGCGATGATGGCAAGGATGCCAACTGAGTCTGAGCAGAATAAGGTAAGAGATCTTCGTTTATTTCAACAAATCCCTTCGAACTATCATACAAACCATTCATTTATGTTATCGACATTCACAGTAATCATTTTTCTCGATGACTACAAAAAGGTAGTAATCATACTTGCAACTTGTAAGAGACAACGTAAGGTTACAAATTTAAACCATCAAACTCGCATGCATATTACTTTTAACTCAGAGAAACAACCAAAATATGTTGTCGCAATACCAATAACCCACTTCGGGCCTAAAAACAAAGCAATTAATGGGATGAAAGATTACGGCTCCTGCCAAATGCCGTCAATACATAGGATATCGGCCGATTATCATCTCTTTCCAGACTTGCCAAATGAGTCATTCACGAGTTCTTCTGTTTGAGAGACAAAAATTCAGTCTAGAACTTATGAAATCTATATTTTGACGCACTAATAGAAGATAACTCAAAAGATGGGAAAAGAAAATACACGTCGAGTATGATGAGTAACGTTGTCAACTAGTGAAATTGCAAAGGATACGATCATGAACAAATGGTGGCTATGATTTTTTTCTGTGATACAACTCGAGTTTATTTTGTAATTATAATAAGAAATAAACGGCAAGTAAAGGCAATATTTGCAAACAACTCTAGCTGATCCTTGATTTTTGTTTTGCAGACCACAAAAAATAAATCCCATGGCAAAGGTGATTTAATACTAACCTCAACACAGAACGAAGGTTATCTGAAGCCTGGATGATCCCTGATCGCGAATATGATTGGGCATTCTCTTCAATGATGTTTGGTCTGAAAAGAAGACAAATTAGTTCTGAAAAGAAGACAATTAGTTCACTTTCTTTCCATGAGGACGGATATTCTTAAGCTTAATTATGGAAAAATCATAATTGCATTAGTACAAAAGAACATACCTGTAAACATAATTTACCATGATGCCACCACTTTGATAGAGGCCATTTTCCGAAGGATCAGCCATCCAGTTGATTCTTTCAATCATCTAATAAAGATCATGTCGTTTGATCATTTAGAAAACAAATTTATACAGCCAAACTTTATTAAAATATGTGACATTAAATTCCAAAGAAGAAGCTAGTACAGGTACGAACTATCAAGCGCTTTTCGTGGCCATTCAACATGGCACCACAGAATGAATGGCACAGAGCTTAATTAAATGATCTTCTCTGGGGCAGTGCATGTTTAACAACTGTGAGTTGCTTTTTACATGAAATATGAACTTTGAATCTCGCAAACTGTAATGAAAGCTAAATAACCACGTCATGCTGACAGAAGAAAAAAACATCATGTCCCATTTCCTAAGCCTCTTAAGTATTTTAAAGTTCAAGTATAAAATATATGAAATGCAAAAGAAATTAAAAATGAAAGATGGTGCATTATCTTTTTAATTTCATTGGAGATGTGCATCATAAGTAGGAACTAAGTATCTAATATGGTTATATTTTACCTATATATCTTAATCCAGTGATTCCACATTTCCTGTTTATTTTTTGGCAACGGAAATGAGAAAGGAATGCCGAAACATACCGCTCCATTTTGTAAATGAAAATTTGCAACAACATCAAGGGCCTTTCCTCGCCTTTTCTCTTTAAGAAGGTACCTGAACTTTTTAAATGATATTAAGTTTAATATTAGAAATCCTTACAATGTGAGTTAAAGAACATAAAAATGGTAATTGAATTGAATGGCAAAGAATTAGAGTTTGGAAACATAACGGCACAACATATATGGCAATAGATTAAAGAGTTAGCATCTCAGTGTATCTTGGTACTTCGAGACTCAATTCAGGGAGTGCATGGCACTAGATTAAACCGTTGGCATCTCAGTGAATTTTGGGACTTGAGTACCCAACACAGGGAGTGTATGGAATAAGGCAATTCACATGCCTAAACTGTGATTCTTGATTAGTTTTTTTCTAGCCCAACCAAACTAGTTTGAGATGGCTCTATTGTTGTAGTAATCAGTAAAGGTCCAATGGTTCAATCCAGACACGGGAGCAACACACTGACAATAGTTAATACTGTCAATCAGTGGAAGAAAAAGGGAAAGGCGAAATTGCTACAAAACAAGTATTATCTCAATGCCTTAACGAAAATCTGAAATGAATAAGGAAATGATCAGAAGTTAGCTATAAATTTGAAGGGATTGATCATACGATAAAGATATACCTCGAACATAAACGCATGAGAATAGGATTCAAGGCAGTCAACAAATCATCATTCTTGGCCCACTGATTCTTCGTTGAACTAAACAATTTTTGCATAATTTCCATGCCACTTTCCCCAGTAATGTGATCCCTGCAGCATATAGTCATCATCAAATCATGAACTTGAATTCGTGAAACAACAAGATATCGTATATAAAAAATCTTCAAATCTTTGCACTATGATATGATATGACATTGTTAAACCTCTTTTACTTTTTCAAGTAAAACATGGACTTCGGAAAGGAAAAAAAAGTGAAGAAAAAGCAGTCATAGCAAATCTCATTGAAGTATGACCATTACAGCAGTGTAACATGATAAGATGGGCTTACGTACGAAAGGAGTTTGGATGGAATTTTTGCAAATAACATGATTTGTAAAAGTCCCTTTTAAACCCAAACATACTTTTAGCTGAAGGGGTAGAAACTCACTTGGTTGTTGTGTGTTGTAGCTGTTATATCATGTCGTGCAGCTACACATATTTTAGAACTAATTAGCAAAAATATACATCTAGCTCTTACATAAATCAAGCTTAAGTAAAAATAAGTTATGTAGCTCAAGTTGCACTTGATGTTTCAGCATTGACTATTTGAAAATCTTGATTTAAATATAACCTTGAAATATGTTACATATCCAAACTGAATTTCAAGTGCTTACATAATACAACGATCAAAATAACAAGTAAAAACTTACGGATATGCATCAATCAACGATCTTTCTTCCTCAGGGTCAAGGATGTCCTCACTGAAAGTAGAACATGATTCTTCTTGCATACTGCCCTTGGGTGTTGAATCATAAGGCTTCAAGTAGTTGTGAAGCTTGGATCGTAACCATTGCATAAACCCAGGTATAGGACTAAGTGTTGCAAATATCTACAATAGGATTTTGTACGGGAAGAAGGGTTAGTAATTGTCCAAGGTTCAAATTAATGTAAATAAATTGATAATTGATCGTTTTGTTCAACATAAAAAGTTTCTATCGACAAATCTTTACCTGAGTTCGTCAAAAAAAAGGGAATCCAAACAACAAATTAGGGAAATCGTCCCCAGTGAGGGGAAAAGAAATCTTAAATCAACATACACCCAATACACCAACCAAACCAACAAATAGAAGTATAAAAATGATCATTGACACCACGATTACCTACTATGGTATTTCATCTAGCAAGGCTAAAAGAAAGCTACTACCTGAAGTACATAACAATCTTTTATAAGGCAACCTCTAACAAGATGAAGGTCGGCTAGCAAATATAACATTCATATTGTGATGACAATCTTTCAAGTCATCATTTTGCCTGAAAATATTACTTACCGATACATGTGGCATCTCTCTTTTCATAAGCTCAATCACACGTTTGATAATAAACTTTCCAAGATTGATTCCTGATAAACCTGCCTGACATTCATCAACAGGAACTTAATTAGAGGTAAGTAGAGTAACCTTTATCACATGGTCTACTTTTAGATGCTTATTTGAACAAACAGATCAGACAAGCAATTGAATGGTTGGGATCATGGAATGACATATTGGTGTGGGCTAAAACAGACCGGTAAAATCTTCTTTTGCAAATTATTTGATATAGTTGGTAGTTTGACTTGGTTAACAATGAGAATAAATATTTTTTGAAACACTCAACCAACAAAATAAAGGAATACCAAAAGCCACATAGACTACACAAAAAAGGAGGTTATTAACAATAAGCACATAGAGAAAGTAGTATAGTAGATTGGTTTGTTTCTTCGTAAGAGCAACAACAACAACAAAGTTTTTAACCCCTAACTAGTTTGGGTAGGCTAAATATGAATCTCATCAAGAATCACAGTTCTGTCACATAAATCGTCTTTTTTTGTAAGAGCAATCCAATAAAATATGAAAAAGATAATTGATTTTGCAAGCACATATATATTATTATATTCTATGTGGTGACTTATGAATATAAAACAAAAAAATCAAGAACATAATATGATTATCCAGTTAGTCACCTGAGTCGAAGATATTGAGTAAAATAATGCACATGTTGCTTCTTTTTCAGAGATGGGAGGGCTGTCCCACAGAACTTCCTAATGAGTGAAAAAGAGAAAAATAATAAAGGAGTTTCTTTACTGTGAAAATGAAGATAAATGTACCTACGAGTTTAGAGCGAGAGAGTAGTACCTCAATGGATTGAGCAATATTCTTCAACAATGCAACTTCAATAAAAATAAGGGGTTCCCCTAAGAATAAATAGTCAATTAGCTCAAACTTAACAAAGAATTAATCATTTACAATTGAAATACCTAAAAAAGACTAAATAAATATAAAATACTAAAAAAACATATAGGAGGATGTTTTTCTTTAACTTGCATTTGATCAGAAAGGAAGCTAAACAAAACTTTCAAGCACCAAAACAGAACAAATATAATAACAATAACTTTAGAATGGAAGAGAGCAAGAGGGTAATAATTAACATATAAAAGTTGCTCCCATGCTGATAAAAAAAAGCTCCCATGTGTTGAGATGGAAATTGCTACAACCATGTATGTTTATGTTATATATCACTACCCATCCTTCATAAGCCCTTAAAAACCAATAAATTTCCAATCCTTGATCCATGTAACTGGTGTTTATTTTTTACTTTTCAGTAAGATATGGACTTTCCCTAATGGACAACTATAAAAATCAATTTTCTGAAATTCATGATTCCCGAGGATAAAAACATCCAATCTTATCTGGATGCAAGAAGTCAGGTAGCATGTGGATTCAAATAGTAAAGCCACATTGTTTAACAAAACATGATAGAACCAGTGGCGGAGCCACAAACAGGGCAGGTGGGGCACCTGCCCCACCCAGATTTTGGAAAAAAATCACAATTATTATTATTATTATTCAATCTCATAGATTTAGGTGTAATATCTTGAAGTTTGTGGTATAATTGTTTGGTTTAATTTGAGATTTAAGAGGAGTTAAGATAATATTTTGACAACAATTGATTTTAGAGTCAATTTGATTCAGATTGGGAACTTTGAAGTTCTTTTGAACTACATTTGGAAGATACACTATAATCTTTTGGACTTGCATTGTTGTGTAAGTTTGATAAATTTTTAGTTGAAAAATAAACATTGCATAGATTTTAGCTTGGTGTTGTTGACGTTTGGGATTTGATTTTTTTTATTACGATGTGCAATATTACTTTCCAAGTACAGTTATGCTTATTGACACGTTATGTCTCACTTTAATATTGTCAAGTTCTTTGTTGGCTGAAAATGGAATGAAAATTTAAAATAAACTAGCATTTATGGAAACTTATTCATCAAGGTTATTCTATACATGAGAGTCGTAGAATGAATAATAAATCTAAAGTCTGCAATCCCATGAACGAAAATAGCAATGAACATAAATAGTAAAAAATATTACAAATTTTTTTAATTATAATTTTAGGTTATATGTGTCCATTTTCACTGTGTCAAAGATTAAGTTGTTTTTTGACATTTGGAGCATCATGGACTATATCAAATGACTATTTAAACGATCTGCATTTCTTTTATTGTGGAATCGCGGATGGTCAGTTGCATTTGCATCATTTAGGTCAATTGGAAACAACCTCACTGTTTTACAGTGGTAAGGTTGCGTACATCCGACCCCCCTACATCGCTTAGACGGGAGCCTCTTCTGAGGCATTGGGGCTATGTTGATGTTGTGATGATGTATAATTTTAGGTTATACTTATACACTATTTTGCTCCCTCTATTTGTCTAGATTTTAAACTTAAGAATGAAGATAGCCAATAAATCTTCCCAAACCGTCTCCTTTGTGTTTGGATATTGGAATTTGAGTTGTAAGAATAAAATCAATTAAACTGATGTATCGTGTTTTATGGTTGTAAAAATTCTTTTGAATGTTTGAATTTTAATGTATTCAGGTTTGGAAAAATGTTAAAAATAAGAAGGATATTTTTAATTTTATTTAAAATATCATCTTTAATTTGTAGGTCCTCCAAAAAAATTCGACAATGTGAAGACAGTCTGCCTCACCCAAAAATAATTTTTGGATCCGCTCCTGCATAGAACCATATTTTAATCTGCCAAATTACACATGCATCTAGGAAGAAAATAAAAAATGAGGATAAAATTGCGTACAACACTAACCAGGAATTGCAGGATGAAGGTATCCGAAGCAGCGCCGACCTGGACTCAACCTTCTCTTCAAGTCAAGGAGATTTCTAATTGGATGGACAGCCTAACATAGAAATTAACTTTACAAGAAGTGCTATAAGAATCGAGGGAAATTTCAAATTGTAAACTCACTTCATATGCTACGATTTTTTCAAGTAACGATGCAGAATCATCCCATGTGATATGGTGAAGTTCCAAGGTTGCTGGACTGAGCCATGTTATAAGCTTCTCCTTTAAGAAGGAATTGAACGACCGAAGTGGTGCCATATTTTTGACCCTGTATTCAACAAAAGCAGGGTTGCAACACTAAAGTCTTGTCAATATGCAATTATATCTTCAGCAATATCTCAGACTAATAATAATGAAATTGTATCTAAGGCAGTCAATGCTTTTTAACAAAATAAACAAAAAAAGAATTGTTGGCCAATTGGTAACAAAAAGACAGCAAATCATCTGAAAGTATGGTTGGATAGGAAGCTAATTTTTCACAAAAAGAAAACATTAAATCTATTGTAGACAACATGCAGCTTTGACTTCATAGTGATATTAACAAAGCTAAGAAAGTGAGAACAGAATCTGAAAAGAAACAGCGCAGAGTATATATTAACACACTTGAGCACGGAAAGAAGATCAGCTCGCATATCTACTAGTAGCTTCAATCCGCCTGGGTGTGCATTGAGGTTGTCCACAAAATCCCCATATTTGGGCTTGAGTGCCGCACAAAGATTCCTTTCTAACCTATAAAATGCAGATACAGCAGAATCTTCACCAAAAACCCCAGTCATTGCCTGGTCTTCCACATCACCTAAAGTGGGAAGTTCAATTAACTAAAACTTGAGACCATATAAACAGTGTCAAGTTATCAAAAAAACTGCTACGTACCAGAGCGAGGAGGTGTAAGAGAAAGATACTGCTGCATAAGAACCCGAGCACGAGCACGATCGACGTCAAAGTCATGTGCAAGACCAAGCAGAAGCTCCTGCCGACCTTTGCTTGGGAGGTCGTAGTAATTCTGCACCCATTACACGTCTCAACTATCAAATAACAGAATTCCATAACTACATCTAAGGGTGCCATATCTACATTAAAATCGTGTACAATATCCATGATCAAGGGTTGCATTGGTTAGAGTTATGTAATTGGATTTTATATTTGTATTTGTCCAGATGGTGGTAAATAAATACGTAAAAAAATATAAAATGGAATTTGAGTTGCGTAATCCTAACTATCAAATAACAAAATTCCATAACCACATCTAAAACTCTAACTTATAGTGTTCCATATTTTCTGGACTTTTTTTTGAAATAAGTTTGTCTAGTTTAGATTTGACTAAGATCACGTTGGGTTCGTTGTAAATCTAAGGTTTAATGTAATATGATTACACATTTGATTACATTCCATTGTTTGGTTAAGAAAATTGAAGACTGTGACCACACCCCAATCCAGTTACTAAGTTAATCCAATTACACCACTTTCAAGGTAATTGAATTATCTCACTGAAGGTTGTAATCCAAGCACATTACAACGTAAGCAACTCATGTCAAATTACTCAAAGTGTGTCACATCGTCAAGCGTGATCATACCGGAAGTCTATCGGACCCCTAATATCGCAAATTTCATGTGGTTAACTCTAATATCATCAAACAATGTAATTTGATTACAAGGAATACAATTCATAGAAACGTAATCTGATTACATGCACAGAATCAGTTAAATTTGGAAACTCCGCTCGTCCAGCTTCCGCATTAAACCATGCGAATTCCGAAATATTACCTGCAGGAATTCCTCAAGTGTTGGTTCAGCAGTGCTGGAAACGTACGCATGCATCAAAGCCCTAACATCCTTCCCCACATTGGCATCTCTAACAAGAAATCCAACGAAAAGGCGAAACTTAAGAACAGAACCAAGCAAAAGAACGAAACTTCGAGGTGGAAGCGGAAACGGAGGGCAGGCACCTCACGGAGTTGGAGCGCCCGACCTCGGCCTGTAACGAATGATCCGAGAACGTGAGAAGGAAACCCTAGAGATTGTTACGAAAAGGGAATATTACCGATTGGGGTGGGACTGGAGATGACGTGGTCGGCGGCGAGGCGTGTCTGGATGCTTTCGAAGGAATGGAGGTGTTGTTCGGAGATCGCATTCGAGCTCGCATGAGGATTTCTAGGGTTTTTCTTCTCCCGGTCATGTCGCCGGCGAAGTGGGGGTTTTTGGAGTGGGTGGTTGATGGCGGAGGAGGGACGATGACGGATGGTAAATTTGCTAAATTACCCTCTGGTAATTTACTTTTGCGAGTTGGATAGTTTATTTCCTTTTTTTTGGAGGGGTGTGGGGGAATTAACGTACTTGTTGGGAAATTGGGGTTGGGCCCAATGGGCCTCCAAACGGTCCATCACGGTTTGCACAATTTTAATGTCCATTCACAAATTTGGATGATTCATGTATTTATATTCTACTCTCAAGGGCCCGTTCAGATGTATTCATATTTTGGGTGGAATAGAAACTTTTCGAAGTATATTTGTATTGTGTGAAATGGAATAGTAGAAACTCGTAATATGAGTGTTTGGAGTTTGGACTTACAAATTTTGATTTTGAGTTCACCTGCAAGAAATTCGGATTTGGAAATCAGAACCAAAAACTGTGTATAATCAGAACCAAAATTTAAAGTAGAATATAAGATTAAAATGTTCTAGTGGATGTGGGTTTTATTTACTTCACATTGCCTACATTCAGTTGTTTCAAAGGCATAGTTGTTAATGTTATTGTTGTTTTTCGTTGTCGAAATTGCATTTGGCCCACAGCGACACAATGAATATCGTGATCTTTAAGATGTGATGATTTGTATTCCTTAGCATTGCACGTTGACCTGGATATACTTTGTCATGATTGCTCTCGTATATATATATTTATTTTGTAGCTTTAAGGTGCAAGTCACTTGAGAACTTAGGAAGTACGTAATGGGTTTTTTTTTTGCTTTTCTACCGATCAAAAGTTTGGAAATTGACGACGTATTCATGGTTCTACGAAAATTAGACGTGTATTTATCAAATAAGTTGTAATTGACCTCATACCTATCTATCACAGTGGATCTCATAATCGTGTGCATCCGTTTATGTTTCCTGTAACGTGCCGTTATTTTTCATTTGTTTTTTTGCTTCTATACTGATTAAAAGTTTGGAAATTAACGACGTACACATGATCCTGTGAAAATTAGACGTGTACATATCAAATAAACTTGTAATTAGTCTCATACCTATCCACCACCATCCACAACATGCATATTACACATCCATTTAAAGTAACGATAACTAGGTATTTC
Organism: Triglochin maritima; assembly: GCA_963682175.1. Lineage (NCBI taxonomy): Eukaryota > Viridiplantae > Streptophyta > Magnoliopsida > Alismatales > Juncaginaceae > Triglochin > Triglochin maritima. The sequence goes on from OY821775.1 coordinate 8,578,546, forward strand.
CGGTCCAAATTCATATTTTAGAACTACTAGTAGACTGGGGACCGGGTCAGAACTTGGCAATAGATTCAAGTCAGACCAGCGAGTCCAAAACCATACATCCGAATGTTTGGAACATGCTCTTTCTTTGTCCAATATTTCTTTCTTCAACTTTTGCAATAATGATCGATTATTTATAATCAATACATATCCACAACCATCCTCCCTATCCCAGTCCAGACCGACCACCAAATTCTCCTCCCTACCCCAGCCAGACCTCTGATTGATTAGTTATAATGAATATAATAATGATTGATTATATTTTTGTGTAATATCTATGTTGTGGATGGTTGTGGATATGTACACGTCTAATTTTCACAGAACTATGAGTATGTCGTCCATTTTCAATTTTTGATCGGTACGGAAGTAAAAACCCGATGAAAAATAACGATGTGTTACGGGAAACAAAAACGGAGACACACGATTGTGGGACCCACTGTGAATGATATGTATGAGGCATATTACAATTTATTTGATAGATATACGTCCAATTTTCGTAAAACCATTGATATATTGTCAAATTCTAAATTTTTGATCGATACGGAAGCAAAAAAAAACTGACGAGACTTCTGTACTCAAATCATGCATCTTAGCTAGCAAATAACATAACTATTATTGTTTTTATATAAGCATACAAGTCAAGTTAGACTTTTTGTTTCCTGTAAAACGACTATCCGTTACGTGCTTCATTTAAGCTCTTAGCATTTAAAAACTACAAGCCTTTTACTACATTTTTTTTCTTGCTTACAACTTAAATAGTTCAATTTCACTTTTACTCCTTAACTCGAGGCAATCTAATCTTCTGAACTTCGAGGAAAGTACCACTCGTCTCACCTAACTCTCATCACAGCTTATTCGATTTTAGATGGTTTTTATTAATTTCCGGTGCTTTCTCTCACTCGTTTTTCTTAATTTCAGTCACGACGTTAATAAAATTAAAAACAAAAAGCTATCCAACTATTGTATGGTTCAATAGTGCCCACAACAAGGTCAACGAACCAACTAGTATTAGTTGGTTGCTTTTTCCTAATAGAAATTTCAGGACCGCAGTAGGTTCTATGGGGGTGATGTAAGCGAGCACACACATTTTGGGGTCAGGATCCTATTCAGACTTTTCGAGGTCGCCATGATTACTTGTATATGTCTTTCGTTGTATTGATGTAATCATGTATTTTGACAAACTCTATTGTATTTTGGTGTACCGACTGATTATATTTATGAGTAACATTCCTGTTTGGATTGTTATTATCTTGAGATCTTTTTATTATTTAAATTTCAAATTTTCTACTATTGTGGAATGTTACAACAGAATCACGTCATAAGATGTAGATTAACGAGAGCAAACAAGTCCATGCAAATCGCCAACACGCTGATTCAGCATTGTTGGACGGCATTGTCCGAGTCAACTTTTAATCTTGTGTTACGAAGTTTGTTTATGTTAATTAAAATTTCTTAAAATCATTGAATTTGACACAGTTGGATTCTTAAATTATGATACCTTCCGTTTTGACTTTTAGTATGTTCATGGGTTATCTTTTCGAACATGCTCGCGTATAATCCACACGACACCACGTCTAGGGATCAATAAGTCAACGAGTTTCATAGAACATATATGATAAATTGAGATTGGCATGTAATTAAGTCGCGAGCTCTTGTGGTGAAGCCACGTCTTACCCAAGGACGGTGCCAATCAGGAATTATAAGTACAATAAATGAGAATTACTAAACATCGTCCATTTTTTATTTAAATCGTTTGTCTCAATTATCATCTTGCTATTTACAATCCATTTAATACTCATTTCGTCTCGTCTCTTAAAATAAGGCTCATGTCTCAGTATTTCTCACTCTACCAGTACCAAAACTACGAAAATATCTGGCGAAGTACCTGAATCCAGTGAAATAAGTCAAATCAAGAAAAAAATATTTGAGATGAGCGTCTGGCTAGGACGTCTCCCCCATGGGTGTGGCGTCTGGCTAGGCAACCACCCCACCTAAAACGTTGACACGTTAATAATAATAAAATTAAAAAAAACATAAATGTAGCCATCTGATCTAGTCGTCTGCGAATGGAATGGAGTCGCCTCTCGCTCTTATCCTCGCTCCGGACGACCCAAATACACGAACGAGGATAGTACGAGTCAATAATCTTTCGCTCCCGATACAGACGGAAAGCGGGAAAATACTCATATGTCCAAGCCTGCAGCAACGTCACACAACCCGCAATGCCAGAACAATCAGCACGGCTAGCTATCCTCAACTGACGATATAGGTATGCCAACATCGCCGACCCCCATGAACACTGACCAATTGTCTCCGGGCCCTAACCTCTAATATGTCGCGTGGTCTGATCCTGCAACCGCTATTGTCGACAAACAAGACACATCCGAGCAGTAAGAACATGTATCCATTCAACTGCGTATCCTCAGTCTGCGGAGGTCGTTCCCGTCTACAACAGTCGTTTACAGCGTTGATGCTAACACCGCCGCCACTCCAAAATGGCTATTCTTCCTAAGATTATCGACGGTCACCCCGAGCAACTCTACTATGTAACACTTCAACTCACCCGTTGATGCCTGAGCACTGTCCAAATGACCATCAACATGAATGCGCAGGATATGAAACATGTCATGCAACATTATCGTCATCTCTCCGAAAGGCAGGTGGAAAGTGTTGGTGTCAAGCTTTCACCGCTCCACAAACGCAAATATCAACGACATGTCAAGGCAGGAGAAACATACTGGAAGGCAAGTGACCTAATCTGCTATCAGTAAGGGTCCTGATGCAGTCGTCACTCAAAACTGAGTGTCAACCCTGTAATGTAGAACATGCTATGTGCCAATTATTTCTTATTATATAGACTTTTGCCTTTGTACATTAAATTTGATATTTGTTGCTTTGAAATTGAAATTAGTAATAAAACATGTTTTTGAGTAATAATTACATTTGTTAAACCGATCTCACAAATTCTATGGTTGTCTACATTGAGAAGAAATTGTTGAAAATTTCGAACTTGATTCAATTAATGAAGACTTAACCATGAATGGCAATCGATCATAATTTAAAATGCGCAAATCTGATGTGATTTGGTTGATATATTTTTTCTGGCATTTTTTAGTAACCATAGATTATAAAATCCAATACAAGTACGGACCCCCCCCCCCCCCAAACATCAGTGCTTGGTTCCACCTCTACGACCAGGGGTGTAAACGGGAATACCCGGTCACCCATTTCGGTTGTGTACAAGTACAAAAAATCATACACGTTTAATTTTTTTGCCTGCACTTGTTTACCCGATTAATAAACGGGTCGAGTATGGGTATACACATTACCCATATCCGTTTACCGATATACTAGTTAATATATAATATATGTGTGTTATACCCACTCTACCCGTGTACCCACCGAGTTAGCGGATACGGGCGTGAAATTTTTAGACCAGGTATATACTTGTACTTGTTAATTTAGTTGGGTACGAGTACGAGTAAGAGCGTATCCGAGCCGTTTACACCCTGGTTTAAGATCATGTAAGTTATTGAACATGAACTGCACACACTCAAGGAATTATGTTAACTTGGCATAGGGCATATGAATACATAACAAAAACTTGTTTTATTTGGAGCAAAATCTACTCTGGTCAAGGAGATAATGCGGTTTGTTTGTCGTTGGACGACTGAAGGGAGGAACCCAATGGACAACACCATCAAAAATTTAGAATGTCATTTTCACCGTAGTTTCATTTAGCCAGCGTCATTTTGGTAAATTTCAACATACCTTTTGGATTGTTAAAAGTTCATAAATATGCTACATGAGGATTAGTCTTTTCCACCTATTTCCTATATAATTCCATTGAGCTCTCACAGTATATACAGTCTACATGTGAGTTAACATCTAAACGTAGTCAAGCAATAGTGCACTCAATTATTTCTATAACGTCTATCAGTCAATTCATTCAAAAATATATTGTTTTAGGTTGCCTAAACACCTTTTGAAGGTTTGGCATTATCGAAATCCATGTTGCCGATGATTGTCCAAAGGGGCCCTTACAGTTTTCCCGCGACAATATTCGTAAGCTTTTACTTGTCCTTACTTGAGATAGAATCAAATTAAAATGGAATCATTTTGCCTAATCAATTTATAAGTCCTAACCATGTGATTATCCATCAAAAGTCTTGACTTGTTCAAAGATGTTGCCCTAAACCTCCACCAAATCCGACCAACTCTTTGCCATGCACAAAAACTTCCACGACCAAATGTCTAGTTTAACTGGGAGTATGATGTAAGATTAGATGGGTTCGAGTGAAGTTTAGAATATTAAAATGAGACGCAAAACGTCAAGTATTTTAACTAAATTATAGTGCAGAAGTAGACATAATGTTGATCTAATAATGGCGAAGTAAAATTTGTTATGAAACAAAAGTTGAAGAGTCTCTTCTAAATGTTTTGACGTGCACTTAATTCTTAACTATTAATATATGCTGGCATTTATATGACAATCAAAGTCAATCCGAAAACGCGTGTCATAATTTATATCTAACACGTACCATGCAATGTCAAACATAAGAATTTTTGAGTCAAATATTTTTCTCCAGGTGCATACTCAATCTTAATCATCTTATTCTCGATCACCATCGATTTTCAATTTTCAACAAATAGAATTTGCATAAAACTTGTTGGCGGTAAGAATCAAAATCATCTTCACCAATTCACCTAAGAAAAGAAATTAAGAAAACAACATTGATATTATTAAATGAAAAGATACCGTGGACGTCATACTTATCCATGAACATTGACGTTCGACTAAACTTACAACTTTGTCTCTCTCTTTCCTTCCGAGTCACCCCCGGGCCTTAACATCAAACCTATCTATAACTTTTTTAATTAGCCAAATGATAATATGATTAGTTAATTAAAAGTCTAATGGGATGTCGACATTAAGAGATCTCAAGGATGGGAATAAAAAATGTCTATCATTGGCTGGTCTAAGCTTGGATGGTCAACCACACACAACCAATCAACACCTCACATCACATAGCCACAATGTTAGAAAATATGAATTGCAATTGTTTCTTTAGGAGTGGGAGAAAATTCAAGCTTTTGATTCCGTTCTGTTGAAAATGCATTTCAGAAAATTTGTTTATGTCACAGTGTCAGAAGTGTGCAACGAAAATCAAATTTCTAAACTGTATCCACAAGTCAAACTTCTCAAAGAATTTAAAATGTTCAAGAACTCTTCCTGCAAATTTGCCAATTGTTAATACCACTTAAACGGAGTTGATGGAAATTGTAAAATGACACAAATATTCTTTCATTGAATTTGGAAAACCCTTTAAATACACTAAGCCCCTCTCACCTATTCTCTTCTCTTATTCCCTAAAACCTTAAAGCTCTAGACACAAGTCTATAATTTAAAACATTATTAGGAGCATCCTAATCTTGAACCGTGATCAACAATCACAAAAAGAAACGAACTCCATAGAGCCATTTTCGCAATTTAGGCAAAGATTTGTCACTTTCATCAGTCAAGAGTTTGGTGGCCTCATTCTATAGACCAATGAGGCATATTTGTTTTCCACCTCCTTGATTTTTCTTTTCTCGTCACCCTCGTTTCAAGCTCATCTTTAAAGTTATAGTGGAGGGGGCAAATTGTAATATGCTCAGTAAATAATTTATGGTCGTTGTGAAGATAAAAATTATAAAATAAGTTGGACCGTTTGCAAATCAATGTTACTGACATGTTAGATTAATATCATTGTTACTATAAACGACTAAAACGGATGCGAACTGAAGTTGCCTTGAAACTTCCTTTGGTTCCGTTTTCAAATTGATTGTGAAGGGTCTATTAGAAAAGGTTTATATTCCTTTGATGTCGTTTTTGGTAGTAGTAGTAGTAACATTGTAACAACGTACCTCTCAGTCTACTAGTGTTTCGTACATTTATTTGCTTGTTGCACTTTAAAATTCTGTAAAACTTTTGTAATTGTCTTTATAGGTGCAATGAAATGTATCATATTGCATAATATGGGATCCTCTGTTTACCACTCTCTTTAGCTCTTCATCAGAGAGAAGAAAAATAAACTACGAAAAATGGATAGTTATAGTTCAGTCATTGTTAATCTTTTCTGAAGAAATGTTGTTTCCTCCTGCTTGCGGGAAGCCTATCAACATCTTGCCCTAGCATTATCATTGGCATCAACTAATTGTTGAAAAAAATAGTCACACATTTCTCAAAATTAAAAGTCTAACAGAATATGTAAGAATTGAACTCAAACCTTCCACCTAATAGCACTCACAGGTAGGGCTGTGCATCCGGTCCGGACCGGACCGGACCAGACCGGACCGGACCGGACCGGATTTTTATCCGGGGTCCGGACCGAAGACCGGACCGGACCGGATGCACTCGGACCAAAGACCGGACCGGACCGGACCGAATCGGTCCGGTCCGGTCCGGTCCGGTCAAAACCCGATTTTTTTGAAGTAAAAAAAAAAAAATTGGACCGGTCCGGACCAGACCGGACCGGAAATTTCAAAATTTGCCGGACCGAAACCCGGACCGGACCGGATTTTTTTAAAATTTTCCGGACCGAACCCGGACCGACCGGTCCGGTCCGGTCCGGTTGACCGGTTTGACCCGGTCAATGCACACCCCTACTCACAGGTCATCCCGGATGACCTAGGTCGTTCATTTTCTCTCTCTTCTTTCTCTCCCTGTCACGTCATCATGACCCAACCTCATATTTCTCCTTCATTATTCACCCCTTAACCATGACCTAAGTCATCCCACTCTCTTTCCTCCACATCATTAATTTTCTTCTCAACATTTATTATATTCCAAAATCATTTATATTTACCAAAAACATTAATAATCTATTTATTTCCAATTTGCATATACTTTATTAATGGAAAATGATTTGTTGACGCTGTCTGACGTGGTCAATCCAGTCAGCAAAAATCACATATTTTTTATTATCAAAGATTAATTAAATCACATATTATTTATTTATTTATTTTGTGTCACGTCATGCGCACGCTAAACTATGCGACATTTGGTTTCCACCATAAATATCTCCTCAAAACCTTCCATTATCCCCAAAAATCTTCCATTATCCATCATTTCCTCCTGGTGCAAAGACATGTCACGGTCTTTGATGAGGTGTCGACGGAGAGGTCGAGGACGGGGTGGAAGGCAAGATCGGTAAGAGGGATGCCGAGGGAGACGACGAGGAGTGGGTCTTGAGGGAGGTGGGGACGCCGACGACGTTGGTTAGGACGTCGCGGTGAAGTTGGTCGGCGAGGAGGAGGAGGAAGTGGTCGGCGTTGGAGCTCGTCCCGAGGCGAGGAGGATAAGGAATGTGGTTCTTTGTAGCTGATTTGAGTTCTTTATGTGGTGTTTTTTTGGGAAAGTTTGATTTTTTGTGGTTGATTTGAAATTTTTGATTTTGTTCTGTGATGGATCGGTCTTGGTTTTTTGGAAGTGTGCTTCTTTGTAGCTAATTTGAGTTATTTTTGTATAATTTTGGGGGGAAAGTTTGATTATTTGTGACTAATTTGAAGTTTTTGGTTTTTTCTGTGATGGATCAATCTTATTTTTTTGATGTTATTTTCTAAAGTTTGTTTCTTTGTAGCTTTTATTCTTTGTAGTTTTTTTGGTTTTTTGTGTGATGTTGTTGGAGAAAGTTTGGTTTTTTGTAGCTAATTTGAGATGTTGTGGTGATTATTTTTTTTGGATTGTTGGTGTTTGTCTTGAAAGTTTGGTTTTTTTCTTTGATTTCGGTTTGTGGTGTTCTTATTAAAAAGGATAAAACCATATTTAAAAATGACAAACAGACTTAAAAAGTACAAACTGATACTTAAAATGATAAACTCATACTTAAAAAAGACAAATCACTACTTAAAAAGGACAAACCATTATTTAAAATGGACAAAACCTCAACATAAAAAGGACAACCGACCAATATAAGAAGGATCGATCTAACTATTAAAAATGACAAAACCATACTTAAAAAATACAAACTTATATTAAAAGGACAAAACCAAACTTAAAAAGTACAAACCGTTACATAAAAAAGATAAACTCTCACTTAAAAAGGACAACCCACCAATATAAGAATGACTGACTCAACTGTTAAAAAAAGGCAAAACCGAACTTAAAAAGGACAAACCCATACATTAAAAGGAACAAACTCATATGTTAAAAAAGACAAACTCATATGTTAAAAAAGACAAAAAATAAACTCTTCATTTTACCTTTGTATCTGAAGGTTGCATGGAGAAACCAAAGATTGCGTTGGGAAAGTAAATGTTGTATGAGGAAATCAAACGTTGCATTAGAAAATTAATGTTGTATTGGAAAACGAAAGGGTACACGTGACACAAACATGTTATTTAATTAATTTCAGAAAGAAAAAGACATTTAACTTTTGCTTACTGAACTGCTGACCGGACTGACCACATTATGTGCATCCGGGACGTCGCGTCCGTGTTAACGACCCTTTATTTATTTAACCATCAATGATTACCAAATACTAAATATCATTAATATTAAGAAAGCAAATATTACATTATTTTTAACAAACGTATACTTAATTAAAGGAGACAACAAACCAAATACAAGACATAAACCAATTAATACATAACATTATTCAATCTACAGTACGCCTGTGATGCCTTTAATCTAAACAATTTGAAATCTTGTCTATGAATATAATTATCTTCAAACCATATTGGGGAAACTAATAAATTGGAAAACATGTTTACGAAGCTAAACTAAATCAGAGAAGTTGATGTATATCAGTATAATTTTCGTACTTTAATTATAACATTATCAAAATATAATAAATCCTAACCCTAATTATTATCAAAATATAAACTAAAACTACTTAAATCCTAACTATTTATCAAAATATAAAATACTTAATTATTAAAACAAATAACAAAATAAAACCAAAATAATTAAAAAAAATCCAGACGAACCGGGTCGCTCAAGCGACCGACCGGGTGGGGATCGTCCCCCGACCCCGTTAAGACGGGGTCGTCCCCGGTCGTGGGGTGGAGATGACCCCCTTAAGGATGCTCTAAGTGTTTGGCCAACAAATATGAGAGCACATTAATGATTGACCCTGGGAGATTTCTTCCAACCTATATTGTCCTCACATCGCTCACACAGTCGCAAAGAAAATAATTTTAATCACATGGGCAACTAAATGTTTGAACATATAATTTCACATTTCCCAAAACTTAAATCTACGAAAATATGTAAGAGTTAAATTCACTACTCTTTATTTAAGAGTTAAATCTTTATTTTTAACATATTCGTGGGGCGGGTTTGACCTGCCAACCCGCCCCGCCCCGCCCCGCGTAGGGTGGGTTGCGGTTGAAAAGTTTCCTACCCGCGACCCGTTAACCTGCCGGACTAAACGAGGCGGGTTGCGGTTAATGTGTTACCAACCCGTTAACCCGTTTACCCGTTACAAATATAATTATTAAAAAAAATACATATTTATGTATTAAAATTTTCGTTATTTCATTAAACTTCTAACATTTCTTCTAAAATTAAATTTTTTCTACACGTGACCCGTTAACCCGCCACCCGTTAACCCGCCGGACTAAGCGGGGCGGGTAGCGGCCCAATTTTTTTTACCCGCCCCGCCCCGCCCCGTTTGCAGCCCTAACCAACTACATCTCATACTGATCCATATATCATAGGACTTAGATCCAAAACTCAAGCCATTTTCATATTGGGATTCGATGTTAGGACGTACATGACTTTATGAGTCGTTAGTAATACATCTACAGTCACAGTAAGCGTTAAGTTATAATCGATACATGTTTCAAGAAGAAAGTAAACAAAAAATAATCACGATGGAACTCTGAAGTCCACAATAATGTATGATGTTAGATGACATGCATGTGATTGTGAAGTCCAAAGAGAGGGACATCCAACAAAACTGCTCCCAACATATTTTTATGTCATATTCGCTTTGGTATAAGATGCAATCGTAAACCAACAACTTGTAGATATTCCACAAGCACATACGTATAAAATACTTGTTCAGATATCTGTAATGCAAACATTTCCTTTTCTTCCGAAAATTCCAATCAACGCTTCCATCTGGTTCCAACTACGGATAAATATAATACTCGTAACACCTTTTTTATATATTCTAAGGTAGTAAAGTCAGAATGATTGGTCAGAAAACGTAGCTGGTGATGAGAGTGATGAGAGAATCCTATTTTTAAAAATGAATTAAAGTTGGTACGACCTTTTGGGATAAATTTTGCGACACTAAACATGTGACTATTTTTTAAAGATTTTCTGCCATCGTTCTACACCAAAAATGTTCTATGCCAAAGTTCGTTGGGTCGTGTTGGTCTTGGTTATTCAAAGTCCATGGTTCTACCACCTTAGCATACGATAGAAGTATATAGCCACACAAAACAATTAGTTTGACATAAAACTTAAAACATAATGGAGTTAACGTCTTTTTCTAAACTTGTTCTTTCTTGACTTAAATTAGAGTGTATCATGCATGTCTAGGAACTACCATTAGTATGGCCTACAGTAGCCGAAGTTATTGACTCCTTAGTTTCTTAATTACTTGGAGGTATACATGTTAGAATATTATGCAAAAAATTATTGTAGAATACAGAAAGTTCTCAAAGGAACCACTGACCATCATCATTAATTGCCAAAAATTATGAAATGTAGTTGCAAGTTGAATGCAAGCATACCTTTCAATGCCGCCTACAAAATACATGCGTAAGATTTTTCATACGCCCATCTTATACGAGCCACATGTTGGTCTCACAAGAAAACAAGTGGTCCTTAATTAAACAACAATTTCTGAAAAATGCTACAAAAACTTAACTTTCATAATAGTTTTATGTTCACGGAAATAATCAATCTCATAAGTGATCACAAATGTTGAGCAAATAGTCTCGTATTGCTAAACACAATTTGTATGCAACATTCTATAATAGAATTAGATTCATTACCCTTCACCTTAGTGCTTAGGTTTTGTAGATGCAGTGGACCAATCAAAAATTCACATGGTATCAGAGCAGATTGATCAACATGTGGTAGTTTACTCCGACCCATATTGTCCACGTATAGATATGGAGGGGAAAAACAATCTTGGTTATGCGTGCGGGAAGTGTTGTGCAAATAGTCATACATTACTAAACACAAGTTGCATAAACACTCTGAGAGTTACATATCCCGGTCATGCAGGCGGGCTTACCATTTGCCCAAGTGGTTTAAGTTTTGTAAAGAGGTAACAGACAAATTAAAATTTCACGACAAAATTGTACAATCAAACCATAACCCAGTGAGTTTCATTTCCAACCAACCCAATTATAAGCTTTGTTGTTTGATGTCGTTGCCGAGTATTTCTTTTGACTAAGCCGACCTCATGTTACATATGTGTCATGATTATTAACACAAAAGATTTAGGTTCGTGTCGACTTTCCATATTATATGTTAAACTTCCAACCAAAAAAGGGTGTGCTTCCATCACTTCACAAGCATCTATGGGGTTGACCTTGAGATCCAATACTACAACCACTACTGCAGAATTGGGAATACTCGTTGCCTAATAGACGTCGGTTGTTACAAAGACCGACGTCTAATATAGAGAAGATCAAATAGACGTCGGTCGTCTATACCTCCGACGTGTATACTCAATAGACGTCGGGGAATAGACGTCGGCTGTTAGCCATCGACGTCTATACTCAATAGACGTCGGGGAATAGACGTCGGACTTCACAGAAGCCGACGTCTATTTGTTCATGACAGGGAATAGACGTCGGAGGTATACAATATCCGACGTCTATTGGTCTTTAAAAGGAATCAGACAGTTGCGTTTTCTTTAACTCTTTCCAGACAGAAAATACGAAACCCTAGCCGCCTGTGATTCCTCCGATCTGATTCCTCGATTCATCTCGTCTGATTTCTCCGATCCATCCCGCGATCTCCTCCGCCACTACAACCATCTTCGATCTTCTCTATTTTGTTCTCTTCCGCATCTCCGGAGATTGGTTGAATCTCTCAACCCCTAATCTCTCGACCTCTTAATTTTTTTGGTTGATTGTTAGTGTAGATTTTGATTTGCATTTCATTTTAAACTTTAGCTTTAGATCCATTTAAAGAGGATTGATGTCGCTGTCGACGCCATGCGTCCGCTTGGTTTCCCCAAGACTTTGGTCTGCAAAATTGTCAACAAACACCTCAATGTGTCTCCTCTTTACCTAGCTAAAATCCTAATTAATACACTAACTAACAACTTTTTCCTTTTCCTTTCCTTTCAGCACCCACTACGTGATGAGATACATGGAGGAAATTCTCGACGTGGCAACTGAAGACTTATGTTTATCTTGAATTTCTCATGTGACTATCATTTTTTTGTAAATTAATTGTGCTGTATATTTCTTTGTAACAAGTTCACATGTATATTTATGTATACAATTTATGCCTTAATATAATAACCCCAATTTAATGTGTAATGAATGATTGTCTATATATGCTTGTATGTTTGTGTTTGTGCAGGATGCTTTTTTTTGTCAATGTTTAGGAATAGACGTCGGATGTCTTGAATATCCGACGTCTATGCGTGTATGTATAGACGTCGGATATTCATAGACATCCGACGTCTATTCCTTGGACAATAGACGTCGGATGTCTATACGTCCGACGTCTAAGAATAGATGTCGTGCGCATACACGTCGGATGGGAGGATGTTAATATCCGACGTGTATATACCCTAACATCCGACGTCTATGGTCTTTTTTGTAGTAGTGAACACTTCCATTAATATATATTTCCTTCTCACCTTCTCCACCCTACATAACACTTCCAAACCACCACCACCCCTCCTCCCACCATTTCAATGGAGTCCTCTCCTCCTTCCTCCCAGTCCAAAGATGAGGTCCCTTTGCTCTTCAGGTGTCCCATTTCCATGGAGGTCATGCAAGACCCAGTCACCATCTCCACTGGTGTGACCTACGAACGTAAGAACATAGAGAAGTGGTTCTACGTTTACAAGAAGTCCACTTGCCCTGCCACTATGCAACGTTTGGACAACTTCGATCTCACCCCTAACCATACTTTGTATCGCCTCATCTCCTCCGGTCATGGCCGGCAGCCCACGTCGACCTCCACGGCTGAGGTGGTCGTGCTTATGAAATCCATGGAGTCTACTCCATTCAAGGTTAATACTACGACCAACAATTAATTGTTTGAATTCAATGCTACATGTAGTGTACGTACGTACCTTATTACTACGCAAGGAAATTGATACGTACGTGTATATGCATGTTAATTAAATTTCTAAGTTTAAATTGTATTCCTGAAGATGTCGATCAATTAATTAAGTAAGGTTTGTGTTAATTTGATGCAAATTAACAGGTTACTTCCCTCAAAAAGCTGAGATCCATGGTGGTCAAGGACGAGAAGGCCGCAGCTGATGTGGTCAACTCCGGCGGGATCGAAGCTTTGACCAGCATTTTGGAGAAAGTGTTATCTTCGGAGAACACTAATTTCGATGCCTTTGAGACGTGTGAGGAGGCCACCGGAGTCCTCCACCATCTCCCACTCACCTCCGACGCCGCCCTCCAAACCCTCACCTCGCTGGAGTCCATCGCCTCCATGACCACCCTCCTACAACGCGGGAGCGCCGGCTCTCGTCTCCACACAGTAACCATCCTCCAGAAGATAGCCAAAACCGGCAGAGACTGGAGCTGCACATTAGCCAACCAAACCATAGAGTTGTATAAATCCTTGCTGGAGCTCCTCTCCGACGAGGTCTTCACCCACGCAAGCTCTGCCGCGTTGGACGTGCTAATCGATATCACAACAGCCTCCAAACGACGCCGGATTCGCGCCGTGGAAGCAGGAGCCATCTGCGTGTTGATAGAACTCCTTCCGGACGCAAACCGGCACAAGTGCGAGAAGATGTTGTTCCTGATGAAGCTGATGTGCGAGTGCCCGGACGGGCGGGCGGCGGTGGCGGAGCATGGAATGGGAGTGGCGGTGGTATCCATGAAGATATTGAGGGTGTCGGAATTGGCAACCAAGATGGCCGTCAAGATTCTGTGTCTGGTCTGTACATCTCTGCCTACAGACAAGGTGGTCGATGAGATGATTGTGTTCGGAGCTGTGAAGAAGCTGCTGGGTCTTGTGCACATGGATTGCAGCTCTTCCACCAAGCAAGCTGTCATCAAGATGATGAAGCTGCATGGTGGGATATGGCAGCACTACCCGTGCTTCCATATTGAGCTCCGAAATTTCTTGAGATTAGTAAGGAATTAAGATCATTTTTCTTCATTAATAGACAACACTACCTACAAGTTTAATTAATTTGCTTGGGGTTGAATCTATATATGATGAATCATGCTTGCTAATCATGTCCTTCTAATTCGTGCATATTTTCCATAACTGGTTTTCTGTGTTTTTCATAAATATATCTTTTTTAAATGAGGCATAATATACGTAATGTTGTACAATATACCTCATCTTAATCAGCACACATCACCATGAAAATCACCCAACAAAAATGATTTAATCAACCACAAAATTGTTTCAGAGTTGTATTTTAAAAATTGCACGGGAAGAGAAATTTATCTACTTCCCTGACTTGTTTACATAATCGTGAGATCATCTTATAGATGAACAATTTGTTAACGTATACAAAAGATGTTGAAGGTATCGTTTCATATAAAAATTGGGCAGATCCCATGAATACTGTGTCGTACTCATGCTAAATCATATATCCTAATTAACCTATTATTCTACACTTTATCTTCATATTTTTTTATGATTAACCAAAAATAAAATTTTAAAAAACTAGTTTACCATTTCATGCTACATGATTTGCGTTTGCAACAATATTGTGTCAAAATCTCAGACCTATGATTAAAAAGGAGGCGCATACAGTTGAAAGTAAAAGGTAGAAATTCAAACATACTCTTGGGAACTTTTTACAAGTAGGAAAAATTATTCTAGCGTCGTTTAAGTAAAAGGGACCAGCAAACCAAATACCCACTTGCAAACACACTTCATGGGAAACTAGGACCAGAGGGATTGAAGCTATCTAATTTTCATGATCTCTCTCTCTCGTGTGTATATATATATATATATATATATATATATATATATGTATATGTATATGTATATATATATGTATATGTATATGTATATGTATATATATATATGTATATGTATATATATATGTATATGTATATGTATATATATATATGTATATGTATATGGTCAAGCTCTAGTGAGCTCAGGGCTCATCAAATTTAGTTTAAACCCCCTACAATCTCACCATTGAATTTTATTTACAGTTAATCTCACCGTTCGTTAGCATAACCGTTTTTTTCTTAATCTACCTTACAATTTGAAATGAACGGTGAATATTGTGGGAGCTTAATTTAGAAAAATTAAACTCTGGGCTCACTTGAGAATTCATGTATATATATATATATTATAGTTATTTACAGTTAATCTCACCATTCATTAACATAACCGTTTTTTTCTTAATCTACCTTACAATTTGAAATGAGTGGTGGATATTGTGGGGGCTCACTTTAGAAAAATTAAGACCTGAACTCACTTGAGAATTCCTGTATTATTATATTTTAATAAGAATGATCACATGTATGAGCCATATTTTGTAGAGTAGATCTTGCATTTATGGCACACGCCAAATTATTATACCTCACAGGTCATAAGCACACAAGAGCTACATCTCAATCAAATTTTTGACTATTTCTAAATACATCATTTATGGTGGGTGTTCAATTTCAATCCAAGAACCCTGTGACGAAGTTGATATTCACGACATGTTCTTAATTTTGCATCCAAATAATAGAGCGGTGGTTGAGACCGGGCAACGTATAGTCAGTTTTATTTTCAGAAGGGGTACCAATAGCACAGTAGTACTACGGACTGTTGACACAGTTTTTCTTTTAAGGATTAATTACAGTTTGTCGCTCTGAACTTTAAAAATTCATTATTTAACACACATTCGATGTTTTTTTCCCAATTGTTTTCGTTGTATCCATAATTTTTTCCGAAGGTCGGATATGATTGGAATTTGGGTCAGATTGGTACTGAATCTGACCCCAATTTCAACTATATCCGAACTTTGTTTTGATCCAAACTTTCACGTAAATATAGTTTTAAGAGTCTATTAGGGATACAATGAAAAAAATTGAGAAAAAAACGTCGAATGTGTGTTAAATAATGAATTTTTAAAGTTCAGGAGGGCAAACTGTTACAAAATGAAAGTTCGGGAGAGGTAATTGTTAACTTTGAAAGTTCAAAAGTGCAAAGTGATATCAAGATATAGTCCAGGAGGCAAACTGTAATTAACCATTCTTTTAATGATCTAGAATTCCTCGACACTTGGATTAGGAGGCTACAATTCTAAACTGATTGTGATCCACACCGTTTTCGTCGGAACGCTTAACATGCGGAGCGAGGTTCGAACCTGCGTCTTCACACCCTTATCCTTAACCACTCCGCTGCATCTCAGAGAACAAATGTTGATCATGTTGTCCCTAGCCTCCTCCAAAAGATTGTCGACCATGTTGTCTATTAGAACATTGAGACATAGAACGGTTTGATATGTGTTGAAGAG
This sequence comes from Triglochin maritima, assembly GCA_963682175.1. Lineage (NCBI taxonomy): Eukaryota > Viridiplantae > Streptophyta > Magnoliopsida > Alismatales > Juncaginaceae > Triglochin > Triglochin maritima. Next base: position 8,595,219 of record OY821775.1, read on the forward strand.
TGACAAGCTAACGTTCGTATACTAATAAATAAATCTGAGTTGACTAAACAAATTACAATTAATGATTATAAGAGCATCCACCAATGTCATTTAAATTCTAGTTCTCTTGTTATGTTAGTTTTCCACCTCACAACATTTATCCATAATTTTTTTCTTTTATCTTTTCAACCAGTCAAAATCAATTGTTCTCTTTCTTTCGACTCATTTCTTACATTTTACAAATTAATTAATATATCACCATTAATCTCGTTCATGTGTGAATTACTACTCAAATTTGATAGGAATTTTTTTCATCTTCGATTTTTCAAAAATAATTGTTCGACAAACGTAGGTAAAAAATGAAAGTTGAGAATGAAAATTTTAAGGTGATTGAAAATATAATTGTTTGAAATGTGTAGTACGAGGAAATAATTATTTCAACATTGGTAGTAATCCCATTTGAGTTAATAACTGAAAATATAGTATTTTGAAATTACAATATTTATATAGTAATATAGGTGTCTAATTTTGAAATTACAATATTTATATAGTAATATAGGTGTCTAATTTTGAAATTACAATATTTATATAGTAATATAGGTGTCTATCTATAGAACATGAATATATGAGAATTAGGGTGATATATATTACTTTTATTTTCTAAGATTTCTTTATTTTAAAACAATACACTCATTTCTTAATTAAAATCAATACAAAATATAAATAAATACCAGAACAATTAAAAACAAAAAAATATTCAAAAAATCACATGATCTGCGTGTCTAACCACACAGATCGTGGGTTTCCGCCAATAAAATAATGTGCTTTATCCTACGATCGTCGGATAGCACCCTATCGGGGGTTTCTAACGGTTGTTCTCGTGCATGCAGAACTAACAAAGTAAATGCAAATCTTCTATCATTTGTCATGTAATTTGTGTTTGAGTCCCCCCATCCATCAACATTATATTCAGCAAGACTTTCCTACTTGAGAAACTGGCTTAAAATGTTCACGTCTCACTTGAGGAGCTTGAATATAAATCTAGAAATACCAGTTTTCCGTCTATTACTTGTTGGGAAATGGAGTTTTTCTATCGTCACCAGTTTTAGTACCTTGCTGGGAAATTGATACACATATCTGGTGCGAATGTAGGCGACAAGGAATATCGGCTTGCGAAGGATGCTTAGTTGGGTATGAAACCGGAGTTTGTTTCCCAGCTATTATTCTACAATAACCTTCTAGCAAGAAATGACAAGTGACAATTACATGAAAACAAGAAGAAAGGGATCCATGTACCACAGATTTCCAAACAATGCATGGCACCAGATTTCCAGACTCGTAAGGATATGATCGATAATCGGAAAATTTAGCCCTCTTGCTAGAAAACAGCAGCATTGCTACTATTATATTCTATGAGACATTTTAAATTCTTGAGTGAGCTTGACAGATAAAGTTCTGAAAACCACGGACTCACCAACCAAACAAAAAAAAAACCGTGGTCTGAGAATCCTGGACTAAAAGAATTTAAGAATGAGCAAATGTTCCTTTTCAAATTGTGGGTCATCATTAATTTTCTTAAGAGACTTATAGGCCAGCACGAGAAATTCATTATTATACTTGTACATGCTTTAGAATTGGTTGTGCCAAAGTTCAGCATGTTGTCCAGTACATATGCAATCAGATAGATAAAGCAAAGCAATTGCAGTATAACTATACGTATAGATGAATTTGGAAATATGAATTGCACGACGCATTTTACCATATATGCATGGAATTTACAGATAGTTATTCGAACTGTACATTTTTCATTGGCTTTTAGATATAAACACAAGCCAATTTAAATCAGAACCTGAACTGTCAATAAGTATTGGTTTCTCAACTTACAAATTGAATGCCATGTTGTTTCTTCATAATTGATCAATAGATAATATGACAATCCCTTTCTTGTAACATCCCGATACAGCGGAAAATTTAAAAATTCATAATCAAGACAAAGAGCACAATAATCAAAGGTGAGACTGTTACTTCTCATAAACAAATAGCGGTGCACCAGAATACATCAGAGTTTGCCAAAATAAATACATGATTACAACAAACGACAAAGGAAGATAAACGTAATCATGTTGACCTCAGTGGTCCGACTAGAGGATCCGACTCCAAATGCGCACGCCCACCAATCACTACCCCACTGGACCTACTGCGGTCCTGAAAAAGATGTAACAACAATGCCTAAGTTTCCAGAAGGAAATCCCGTATGCCAACTCACATATATGCAAGCATTACACAAATGAACCTATCATACTAGTAGTGTGTCATGACATCGACAGAAATGGAAAACAGTTCCCCCGAAGGGTAAAACAGGACATCAGTCTGACAGTCAACAACGAGTCTCCCGAGGAGACCTACTGCAGGGACATGCAGTCTTACAGCACGCGACATCGCACCCCCCACACGCGGCTACACTACTCAAGGGTTCGGCAGGGAGCCTCTATCACGCCTGCACGCCGATAGAATACAGATCTGCAAATCTCAGTGGTCGGAGCCACAGGGACCAACGGGGTCGTCGCCCGGAAGGTATAACAACATCTCGATAGGTGCCCAATCGAGGAATCAACATAGCCGGCACAACCTCGGCCCAACAATCATCATCGCCGGCACAACCTCGGCGGCATCACCGGCACAACATCGGTGGCCCATCACAACGTCCGGCACAACATCGGACGGGTCCAGACCGAAGTCTGTCAGGTCATCAGGCTCCTCGAGCCGCAAACACCAACCGCGCCGCTATAAAAGCAGGGCAGCGACCTCCGTAGCCCGTGGGCCGGTAGTCACCTCACCCAACGCCAGTTGCGTGCCCGCACAAACATCAACATTGGGATCTGCGATCCCTCAGGTCTGCTATACTACAAAGGGTCCAATCAATCCATCACATTAGTCACGCTCCATACATGGAACTGACGCGTCCCGAACACCCACACTCTTCCCAACGGCGGTCCCTGGGCAGGCACGCGGAACGCGCCTACCATCACCTCCCGGCTCACGCACAAGGCGAGGACACGGGTTTCCGTGGACAAAGTTGACATTCAAAAAGGGAACCAGGAATTCTGTCCTGGGCCCAAACGGTCGACCGGAAGAGGTGATTCGGTCGACTGGTTCCAGAAAGGAATCGGTCGACCGTACTCCTAAAACGGTCTACCGCTGCGCTCAAAACAGAACCACCCAACGGTCGAACAAAGGTCTAAAACCGGTCGACCGAACGAGGTCAAAATCCGGAGTTTGGTCAACATAAAATCGAATCGAACGGTCGACCGACTCAGGGGTCTCGGTCGACCGAAAACAGACAGGGTCAACCTAATATTCTACGTCATATAACGGTCGACCGAACACAAGCAACGATTGAACAAACATGCATAATAATCCAAATAACTTAAGTTCCGGTCGACCGAACACAAGACCCCGGTCGACCGAAACACAACAGGCAGGCAAAACTACATGCATTCGGTCGACCGCCCGAAGGGTCCGGTCGACCATTGGTCGTCTTCAACCTCGCGTCAGCCGAGGTTTTCCGCGAAAACAACGCCGGAGAGGTCTCCGACCTCCCCGTCCGACCGACACAACCCTTCCACAAGGGTTAAGAATCACCAAATCACATTATTAAGTTGACATACCTCAACCGACGACGATGAAACGCCGGAGCTCGCTCACGCATGTCACCTCCGGTAGACCTCGAGCACGCGCCGCGCCTCCTCTGGACGTCCGACCTCTGCCCACGCGTCGTCCTCGTCTCCTCCGATCGGTGCCTCAGCTGGAAGAAGGAGAAGAAGGATGAAATGGAGAGAATATGAGAGAGAGAGAGAGATAGAGAGAAAAAACGCGTTTTAAACCCCCAACCCATCTCTCCGTTACAGTAACCCGCAACTCTACACCTCTCACCCATCACCAGACCACTGTAGCCCGCCTCTTCCCCATGCAAAACACCTCCTTAATCTCCATTAACCCTCTAATCAAGGTTTTGGGTTCTAACAATCCACCCAACTTAAAAGGATTTCGTCCCGAAATCAAAGCAAACTCGCCGAAAAGCTCTGGATACTGCCTTCTGACATCCTCCTCGATCTCCCAAGTGGCCTCACGCTCGCTGTGATGCTGCCACCTGACCTTCACCATTGGGATGGTCCTCCTCCTGAGCTGGTGATCCATGCGATCAACAATCTCGACTGGCCTCTCCTCGAGCGACAATTTCTGCTGAATCTCCGGCACTGCTATCTCAATAACGTGAGCTGGATCTGCAACGTACTTCCTCAGCATTGACACATGGAAGACGTTGTGAAGACCCGAAAACTGCGGCGGTAATGCAATCCGGTAGGCAACCTCTCCAACTCGGTCGAGGATCTCAAACGGCCCAACATACCTCGGACTGAGCTTCCCCTTCTTCCCAAACCTCATCACACCTCTGGCTGGGGAAATCTTCAGAAACACGTGATCGCCCACCTCGAAACTCAACACCCGTCGGCGTCGATCTACATAACTCTTCTGCCTGCTCTGCGCTGTGGCCAGTCTCCTCCTGATCACATCCACCTTCTCTGCATACATCTGCACGATCTCTGGCCCCACTAACTGCCTCTCGCCCACATCACTCCAGCATACCGGCGATCTGCAAGGCCTCCCTTACAACGCCTCGTACGGTGCTATCCCAATACTCGAGTGGTAGCTGTTGTTGTAGGCGAACTCTATCAGCGGCAAGTGCTCATCGAAGTGCCCTGCCCAATCCAGTGTGCATGCTCTCAGCATATCCTCCAGGGTCTGAATCGTCCCTCTCTGACTGCCCATCGTTCTGCGGATGAAACGCTGTACTGAATCTCAGACGCGTCCCCAAAGCCTGCTGCAGACTCCCCCAAAATCTGGAAGTGAATCGAGGATCTCGATCGGAGATGATGCTCACTGGCACTCCATGCAACCTGACTATCTCCTCCACGTACAACTTAGCCAGACCCTCCAAAGGTAACGTGGTCCTGATCGCTAAGAAATACGCCGACTTGGTCAGTCGATCGACTATCACCCAAATCGCGTCGTGGAATCTCCTCGTCTTCGACAATCCCGTGACAAAATCCATCGTCACGTGCTCCCACTTCCACTCAGGAAACTTTATACACTGCATCGGTCCTGCTGGCCTCTGATGCTCGATCTTCACTTGCTGACAGACCAAACATCGCTCCACAAACTCTGCAATGTCCCTCTTCATGCCCTTCCACCAGAAGTTCCGCTGCAGGTCCTTATACATCTTCGTGCTCCCCGGATGAATGGTGTATCTAGCTCTGTGTGCCTCCTCCATGATGTCATCTCTCAGCCCATCGAACTTCGGCACCCAGATCCGACTCCTGAACCTCAAACCACCATCAACCCCCACACTGAAGTCTGATCCATCTCTGGAAGCTAACTGTAGCAGACTAGCTAACTCATCGTCCCCCTGCTGAGCCTGAACCAACCGTGAGACAGTCTGCGGCTCCACCCGAAGCCCAGCAATCACTGCTCCCTCTGTACCCTCTGTGAATGGTCTCCACTCTGACAATGCCTCGAGTAGCCTCCACTCCTGGATGCACAGACTCGTAACTGACACCTCCACCTTCCTGCTCAGCGCATCCGCAACCGAATTCGCCTTCCCCGGATGATAGGAAATGGTGAAGTCGTAGTCCTTAATGAACTCAAACCATCTGCGCTGCCTCATATTCAGCTCCCTCTGCGAGAACAAATACTTCAGACTCTGATGATCGGTGAAGAACTCGAACTGCTCGCCATAAAGATAGTGTCGTCAGGTCTTCAACGCGTGAACTACTGCTGCCAACTCCAGATCATGAGTAGGGTAGTCCTTCTCGTGCACCTTCAGCTGCCTCAAAGCGTACGCGACCACCTTCCCGTGCTGCATCAGAACACAACCCAAGCCTATCCCTGATGCATCGTTGTAAATCACGTAACCTCCACTGCCACTCGGTAGAGTCAGAATAGGTGCTGTCGTCAATCGCCTCTTCAGCTCCTGAAAGTTGTCCTCGCACTTCTGAGACCAAACAAACTTGACGCCCTTCTGCGTCAATGCTGTCAGCGGCGATGCAAGTCTGAAAAAATCCTGGATGAACCGTCTGTAATAGCCTGCCAGTCCAACAAAACTCCTGATCTCCGTCACACTCGTCGGGGCTCTCCACTGAGTCACAACCTCGACCTTCGCCGGATCCACTGAAATCCCATCCGCTGACACGATATGCCCCAGAAAAGCCACCTGATCCAACCAAAACTCGCACTTCGTGTACTTGGCATAAAGCTGCTGATCCCTCAAGATGCCAAGCACAATCCTCAGGTGCTCTCGATGCTGCTCCCGGTCAGGTGAGTACACCAAGATGTCGTCCACGAACACCACGACAAATCTGTCGAGGTACGGCTGAAAGGTCCTATTCATCAGATCCATGAATGTTGCAGGCACATTCGTCAGTCCAAATGGCATCACCAAGAACTCGTAGTGGCCGTACCGCGTCTTGAAGGTTGTCTTCTGAACATCTGCCTCCCTGATCCGCAACTGGTGATAACCCGAACACAGATCGATCTTCGAGAACACTCTCTCCGTCTGCAACTGATCAAACAAATCATCAATCCTGGGCAAAGGGTACCAGTTCCGAACGGTAACCTTATTCAGCATCCTGTAGTCAATGCACATCCGCAACGATCCATCCTTCTTCTTCACGAAGAGCACATGCGCTCCCTATGGAGAAACACTCGGTCGAATGAACTCGGACTCCATCAACTCGTGCAACTGCTTCTTCAGCTCTGTCAACTCAGCAGGTGTCATACGATACGGTGCCTTCGACTAAAGTGTCATATCCGCTACCAACTCGATGCCGAACTCGATCTCTCGGTGCGGCGGTAATGCTGGAATCTTTGCTGGAAACACATCCGGAAACTCCTGCACAATCTCTATGTCCTCCAGCCTCCTCGTCTCAGGATCAGGAACTACCAGCGTCGCCACAAACGCTCTGCATCCCTGCCGTATCAGTCTCTGTGCCCTAACCGCAGACACAATCAGGCGACCCCCTCTGCTCCTCACACCTCTGATCAGAACATCTGGCATGCCCTCCAACGGAATCAGAATCTTCTTCTCACGGCAAAAGACCCGCACGTCGTACTGTGACAGCCAGTCCATCCCCAGTATGACTTCGAAGTCCTCCATCGGTAACAAGACCAGATCTGCCAGAAAATCATGGTCTCCCGAAGCAACTGTGGTGCCGGGGGAAAAGCTCCCCACAGTGTCCACCTCACCCATGGGCGTGCTGACCTCCAAAACATCAGTCAGCAGCACAGGGGTCCGACCCAACTCGCCAACAAACTTCTCCGAAATGAAGGAGTGAGTGGCGCCGCAATCAAACAACACACGCGCAACCAAACCAGCAACAGAAAGTGTACCTTCCACGACGGTATTGGAGTCCCTCGCCTTCTCAGCCTGAATAGTGAAGACTCGCCCGGTCTTCCTGCCCTGTCCTGGTGAAACAACTGATCGGCTGCCTACGCCTCTGCCTACCGCTGGTGGTCCTGGCCTCCTGCTCGGCTCTCCCTGCCTCTGAGGACAATCACGGACAAAATGCCCCATCTGGCCGCAACCCATACACGCTCGATTCCGACGGGGACACTCATGTCCTGGATGGAACCTCCCGCAGTAAGTGCATGCTCCAGACTGACGTGTTCCTCCTCCATCAAACCTGGGCCTCTTGCCCGGGTTCCCTGCTCCACGACCAGCTACCCTGCTACCGGTGCTCACTGACGCCTTCCGCGCCTCCTGAATACACTCCCTCTGGTCCTGCTCGATGATGGTAGCATGCTTCACCGCATCTGCAAGGGTCTGTGGCATGCTGTTGATCACCCGAGATCGAAGCGGCTGCCTCAGTCCCTTCACGAACTTCCTCGCCCGCTGCTCTGGGGTCACACAAATCTCTGGGCAATAACGCTCCAAGGCGTTGAACCTGCTGATGTAGCTCGCCAGAGTCATCTCCTTCTGCTCGAGCGACATGAACTCCTCCCTCTTCTGATCCCTGACATGCTGGGGAAAGTACTGCTCATGGAACACCTCTAAGAACTCCTCCCAGCTGACATCCACACGGTCATCAAACAGAACTGTGGACGTAGACCTCCACCAGTTGGCGGCCTCGCCATCGAACACATAGGTGGCCAGCTCCACCATCCTCTCAGGTGCTACTCCAATAGCGCGGAAGATCTTCTCCATCCGGAAGATCCAATCCTTCGCAACCTCTGGGGCCCTCCTGCCATCAAAAATCGGCGGGTGCTGACGCATGAACCGATCGTGCTTAGCTCCCACTCCGCCCTGGGCGCTCTGAGCGGCCTGACGCTCCAGAAACTCGCCCAACCTATCCCAATGAGCACCAGAAGTGTCGTCACTGGGATCACGATCGCGTGGAGAACTCCTCACGCGCCTTGGTGTCATCTGACAGAAGAAACAATCACAACTTCAGCCATGTATGCATGCTAAAATATAAAATGAATGCGTCCTATTACTACAAGGGTGATTTCATTGGGAACTGCATAGGAATCGACCGCTCTGATACCAAGTTGTAACATCCCGATACAGCGGAAAATTTAAAAATTCATAATCAAGACAAAGAGCACAATAATCAAAGGTGGGACTGTTACTTCTCATAAACAAATAGCGGTGCACCAGAATACATCAGAGTTTGCCAAAATGAATACATGATTACAACAAACGACAAAGGAAGATAAACGTAATCATGTTGACCTCAGTGGTCCGACTAGAGGATCCGACTCCAAATGCGCACGCTCACCGATCACCACCCCACTGGACCTACTGCGGTCCTGAAAAAGATGCAACAACAATGCCTGAGTTTCCAGAAGGAAACCTCGTATGCCAACTCACCTATATGCATGCATTACACAAATGAACCTATCATACTAGTAGCGTGTCATGGCATCGACAGAAATGGAAAACAGTTCCCCCGAAGGGTAAAACAGGACATCAGTCTGACAGTCAACAACGAGTCTCTCGAGGAGACCTACTGCAAGCACATGCAGTCTTACAGCACGCGACATCGCACCCCTCACACGCGGCTACACTACTCAAGGGTTCGGCAGGGAGCCTTTGTCACGCCTGCGCGCCGATAGAATACAGATCTGCAAATCTCAGTCGCTCGGAAGGTATAACAACAACATCTCGATAGGTGCCCAGTCGAGGAATCAACATAGCCGGCACAACCTCGGCCCAACAATCATCATCGCCGGCACAACCTCGGCGGCATCACCGGCACAACATCGGTGGTCCATCACAACGTCCGGCACAACATCGGACGGGTCCAGACCGAAGTCTGCCAGGTCATCAGGCTCCTCGAGCCGCAAACACCAACCGCGCCGCTATAAAAGCAGGGCAGCGACCTCCGTAGCCCGTGTGCCGGTAGTCACCTCACCCAACGCCAGTTGCGTGCCCGCACAAACATCAACATTGGCATCCGCGATCCCTCAGGCCTGCTATACTACAAAGGGTCCAATCAATCCATCACAATAGTCACGCTCCATACATGGAACTGACGCGTCCCGAACACCCACACTCTTCCCAACGGCGGTCCCTGGGCAGGCACGCGGAACACGCCTACCGTCACCTCCCGGCTCACGCACAAGGCGAGGACACGGGTTTCCGTAGACAAAGTTGGCATTCAAAAAGGGAACCAGGAATTCTGTCCCGGGCCCAAACGGTCGACCGGAAGAGGTGATTCGGTCGACCGGTTCCAGAAAGGAATCGGTCGACCGTACTCCTAAAACGGTCTACCGCTGCGCTCAAAACAGAACCCCCCAACGGTCGAACAAAGGTCTAAAACCGGTCGACCGAACGAGGTCAAAATCCGGAGTCTGGTCAACATAAAATCGAATCGATCGGTCGACCGACTCAGGGGTCTCGGTCGACCGAAAACAAACAGGGTCAACCTAATATTCTACGTCATATAACGGTCGACCGAACACAAGCAACGATCGAACAAACATGCATAATAATCCAAATAACTTAAGTTCCGGTCGACCGAACACAAGACCCCGGTCGACCGAAACACAACAGGCAGGCAAAACTACATGCATTCGGTCGACCGCCCGAAGGGTCCGGTCGACCGTTGGTCGTCTTCAACCTCGCGTTAGCCGAGGTTTTCCGCGAAAACAACGCTGGAGAGGTCTCCGACCTCCCCGTCCGACCGACACAACCCTTCCACAAGGGTTAGGAATCACCAAATCACACTATTAAGTTGACATACCTCAACCGACGACGACGAAACGCCGGAGCTCGCTCACGCACGTCGCCTCCGGTAGACCTCGAGCACGCGTCGCGCCTCCTCTGGACGTCCGACCTCTGCCCGCGCGTCGTCCTCGTCTCCTCCGATCGGCGCCTCAGCTGGAAGAAGGAGAAGAAGGATGAAATAGAGAGAATATGAGAGAGAGAGAGAGAAAAACGCGTTTTAAACCCCCAACCCATCTCTTCGCTACAGTAACCCGCAACTCTACACCTCTCACCCATCACCAGACCACTGTAGCCCGCCTCTTCCCCATGCAAAACACCTTCTTAATCTCCATTAACCCTCTAATCAAGGTTTTGGGTTCTAACATTTCTAGTTTGGAGTAACAAGTCCTATGCATCTTGCAAGAATTTCCCCTGAAAAAGAGATGAACATAAGAGAGAGAATCAATAAGATCAGTAGAAGTAGTGAAAGCAATGCAATCAGAACAAAAGAGGGTGAAAGTTGTAAAATATTGAATTTATTGGAATTGAGTGGCACGTCATATATCTACATCGCAGACCTCTCTCTTACAAGATTTACCACAAAATTATTAGAACTCTGGGACATTTCAAGCTTCCAGCATGTCAATGCCTTTATATGCGCAAAGACTGAGTTCGAAAGGACAGAGTTCTCAAGTTTACGTAGAAATTTATTTGCAAAATATGACACAGACAATGCATTGGACAGAACATGTCAAGCTCTATCTGAAGAAGGTGCATATTCAGCTATATGGTGTCACTACTGTTTCTGTAATTTCCATAACCTTGCTTCCTTTTTTGCTCAAAACACTTTTAGGATTGCACCTAGATTTACTATATGTTTTTACTTACTTAGCTCAACTGTCATTTTTAGTTATGATGTCCATTTGGAATCTCTAGTTTCCAAACTGCTTGAACTAAAAAAATGTTTAGCTGAACTAACTTAATTAAAGTTAATAAGTAATGGCTCTAAACACTTTTCAATTCAAGGATACGGGATCTCAAAAGTGATGGTTTCCTAATTCTTCTTTATTTCTTCAAATCAATGTTTTGGTTAACGTATATGTTCAAATCATTTGTTTTATAGATCAATCGAAGTAGCAAACACATTTAGCTTTTGTATATTTTCAAACCAAGTCGTCTGGACTTGCGAATCTTGACAACAACATATTTTTCTTATGAATCCGAACAAACCATAATCCATGTTCAAGTGGATTTGTGGAACATAGTCACTTACACTACCCTTCAAGTAGATCTTTCCACCTAAATGTAGAAATGTGGTAACCACTCATACACACAAAAAAAAATGTCATCAATGAGAAGTGACTTGTGGTGTTAGGAGATCATCAATCGTATTCAAGCATGCTTCCACCAGTGCATACATAGCTCACTAATCTAAATAACTCCTTTTATCTTTTTTACACGCAAGATGATTTACTCAGGCATTGCAACCTAACTAGAGGGTTACTTCTTTTCTTAACAACACTTGGTTTACTTTGGAAATCAACATAAAAGAAATATCATTCTAAACAAGCCAAGACCCAAGAGGATGAATAGTTGACATGTGCCACCATTGTTCCTGACTAATCACATTCATACCCGGTGTGAGCATTCGGTTCGGACCGGACCGAATTTTTGTCCGGGGTCCGGACCGAAGACCGGACCTGATCGAATCGGTCCGGTAAAAAATCAAATTTTTTTAAATAAAAAACAAAAAAAGACCAGTCCGGACCGGATCGAACCCGAAATTTTAAAATGGACCGGACCGAAACCCAGACCGGACCAAACCCGGACCGACCGATCCGGTCCGGTCCAAAAACCCGGTCCAAATTTGGTAATAAAAATTGGGTCTTGGCGAGTACCCGATTCGGCCCAATAACTGACCGGCCCACGTGATCCAAATGTATCAGTATTGGCCCGTTTAATAAAAATTATGTTTATTTTTCTTAGAAAATCGATCTTATTACGAAAAGAAATGATTATCCATTTATCTGTATCTATTTGCATTCTTACATACCGCAACTGGGCGTTATATGCTATCATTTCGAAAATCATATCGTAGACCTAACTTGGGTATTACAATAATGTGAGACTGGCTATCCTTTACGGTCGATTTAAAGTAAATGATCTTGTAAATGAATATAGATATAGTGACTTAGTGAGAGTCTTGACTCGGCAAGTAGGTTTCCATTAATTTCGTATATGCATTTTCCGAAAGTACTATAAGTATCAATATTTATTGTGTTCGAAATTGTGGTCTTCATTGCTCGTGGGTTTCTCGAAATTCTTCTTCCTTATGTGGCCAATCCAATACTAAATATCCTTCATGGACACTAGAAAGGAAAAGAATTACAACCCTTTTCGTACATGTTAACTTGCTCCTACAATAGTCATCTCATCTGGTTTTAAATTTATTACTTGTTGGATGTTACTTTAATGCAATCTGGCTTATCATGTTGAAATATTGCAAGAAAGAAACGTTGGAGAACTTGATAAGAATCCAATCAAGCAAATCATACATATCAATGTAATAAACATGGAAAACCTAATGACTCCTTAAACCTCCTCTTGTATAAGTATAATGTAGGAAACCAAAAATAATACAATTCTTTTTACTGTTCAAATCAATACGGTACCAGAGCGTGCGTTCTGAAAACAAAAACAAAACCCTCAAAACCGACCTCAAAATCCAAACCCAAATATGGCATCAGAAGCTCCTTTGTGTAGGATCGTGTGGGTTATGGGTCCACTAATCACTTTTTAATCTAATCACCTACTTGTTTAAGCAATCAAAGAAATACAGCGGAATTTAAACTAAAACAAGCAAGTGTAGGAAAATGCAAACCACAAGAAGACGTGTCGTTTTTATAGAGGTTCGGCACCCCACTCGGATCCTAATCCTCTCTTGCAAGCTCCGCTCGGATCACCGAGCTCCGCTCACGACTTCACTAACCACTCCCCGTTCCGGGCCGGGAGAGAACGCCTTTACAAGTCTTCAAGCTCGCGAACAACCCTCGCCGAGCTTGGCTCCTCCTCTCACAATCCGAGAGGGACACTTCGGGCTTTCACCGAAGTTCTTGCTTCCTTTTACAACAATTGTAACCTTGAGTGGAGCAACACTCTCTAAATCTTGAGTACACTTGAGTAGGATTAAGAAATGATCACTAAGTGTGGAAGGTTTGTAGGTTTGAGTGTTTGGGTTTCTCTCTAATGTTTGGGACAAGTTGATAGTAGAAGAGTTGTGTTAAAATGTGTTTTACAACTCCTTATATAGGCATTAGAGAGAATAGAGCCGTTGGGATTGATTGGGTATGAGTTGAAGTGTGATTACACAAAACAGAAAGTTCAGAACCCAATTCTGGCTGAATTCGGTCGACCGGATCGGGACAATCGGTCGACCGTTAGGCAGTTTTACACTCAGTTCGGTCGACCGGTTAAGCAACGGTCGACCGCCCAACGCTACGACTTAAGAAAACTTAAGTCATCGGTCGAACACACTAAGAGGGTTCGGTCGACCGATTTCGTCCAGACACTTTAGGGTTGACAACAAATATGTAGGATTTCATGTTTAATTATACATATATATTTTTCGAATTTTCATGTATAATAAGGATCTATTATAATTTTCTTCGATTTATTTATGCATGCATTAGTTTGTTTTAACAACTAGTTTCAAAAACTTATTAAAACAAACATAAAGGGACTCCGAAATTCATACCTAGAAGTTCTCAAAAACTTCTTGACGTTTCAGAGACGTTGAGGAAGCCAATCTTCGTTTCTCGTTGCGCCGGATGCCTCCGAGTGTTCACCGAAACCCTAAACAAGGTTGGAGAGAAAGGAGCTAGCCAATCGATCTCCAAACAAGCTTAGAATCTAGCTACAAACCCCTTCCTTAGCCTCTGAGATTTCTCCTTCCAAAGACTTAGAAAACTAAGAGAATTTTCGTTGGTTTTTGTGGTGAATTAAGAGAGAAAATAATTATTGAATTGTGTGTCCCAATTAGGGAGAATAAGGACCTATTTATAGGTTCCAATCTTACTCTTAATCATGGCTATTCTTTAGCCACGTTTTTCTTTACATTTTCTCTCATAAATTAATTCCTTCATGTATTACATGCACCCACAAAACGTTTGACCAAGTTTGGAGCTAATCCAACCATCAATCAAATTAATCTCTTAATAATCAAAGGCAGAAAATCAATCGTTGTTCGGTTGACCGAGACCCATTCGGTTAACCGAATATGTCACGATTGGTTGACCGAGTACTAGACGGATGACCGATTCTTAAAGAGAAAAATTCTCCTTAACCGATCGGACGAATTCTCGACTAAGACCGAGTGTCATTCGGTTAACCGAAAATATCGGAACTTAACATTATTCGGTCGACCGATTTTGGTTCGGTACACCGTACCAAAGTTCCAGGCACTTTGGTCAAGTTCGGTCAATCAAATATGACTATCCGTTCTATGTTCGGTTGACCGATCCACAGATCCTTCGGTCGACCGAACCTCAACGGATTACCGAACGTTTACTCGATTTTGCCTTTTTCAAATTTTGGATTTATTTCCAACAAAATTTGAACTTGAGGGGGTTTTAGCAAATTCACAACTTATGCAATATATTATCCTATGCAACAATAAATTATTGCACCCCATAATATATGCATCGCATATGAATTTATCATGATTCTAATTATGTTATATATAACATGATTGATTTTACTTGTTCACCACATGTGTCTTATTTTCTATAAGAAACCTGACACATCATATGAACCAAAAATCAAGCTTCTTGTTTCCCGGTTTCTTGCGGTGTGACCTATGGGAGGATCTAGACTAAGTTGGCAGTGATATTAAGAGCTTAATATCACAAGCTATAAGCGGTATCTAGCTACACATTATAACTCCAAATTAGTTATATGTCTTAATTCCACTCGAACCAAAACCCGATCCATTTAGTGATGGAGTGCATCACTTGTGTCCGTCCCTTGCCTCATGATATTAAGAATACACACAAAGTAGTATTGTGTCATCTTTGTATTAGTATTCATTTCTTGATCTCTTTAAGCTAGTTATAAATATGTGACTTAACTCAAATCACATTGTGCACATTATAACTTTGCTTTATCAAAGGGCCCACTAATATCATCACTCAATTAAGAGGGGCAATGATAATCTTTTGACTAACAATCTTCTCCAACAAAAGTTGTACTTAACCAACAAATGCCTTTACACTACACTGATCGATAGTTCAAGACACTGATCTAATTAAGTATTCCTTAAGTGATTAGATATAAGTCTCATATCAAAGGACCAAAGACACAGTAAAATATTAATGACACAGAAACACATTTCTATAATATTTTACTTATTAGGTCTATTCAGTATACAAAAGTAATATTTTCCTCTTTTGCATACCCGTGTTGTCACTCACTTGTAGAGTTATGATGCATTGCATACATTGCATCATATGTCTTTCTATTAGATTACTTTTACATCAATAAATGCTACTAAGGTATGTGTTTAGTCTTATTTACAGATTACAGGGACCTGAATGCAATTTACCCACATCCCGAGCATAAACGCATGCAAAAGACTCATTACTATCATAAAGACCAAGTTCAAGATTATCGGGTTACGAATGGAAATGCATCCCAAGCATAAAAGCATTCAAGTCCTAATTTCAAAAAGAACAAGGACTTATGCACAAAAGTAGCCGGGGACTTAACTGCAAAAAGTCAAGGACCTAATTGCAAATCACGAGTAGCTTTTATTCTCTTGGAGAAAATATATAGAAAAATCAATGTATATCTCCAAATATGTGAAGGAATTAATCCGGAGTTCAAAAGAATGGAAAGAATCAATCCAGACGCGCAAAGAAGGATCAAATCATACCATAAACATTCAACCAAAATCCGGACAAAATCAGGCCAGATTGTGCGGCGTTTCCGCCGCACCACACACACACTGTGCGGCGTTTCCGCCGCCCAACCATCGATCCGCGTCTCCCAATTTCGTCCAGTCGTGTCTGGACACGTGTACTTTCCAATATTATACCTAGATCCCTTGTAGCAACTATAAATAGACCCGAGAACGATGTTAGAAGGGTCCTTAGTCTTTGGTTGTAATTTTTATTCTTAATCTTAGTTTTGTATTCTTCTTTTCATTAATAAAATTCTGTCTTTTATTTATTACTTTTAGTTTTCTTTTGTAATGTCTCAAGGACTCATTCTTCCTCCCTCTATGAGTTTCTAACTCCTTCCAAAGGGTGGAGGTGACGGACTAGGGTGAAGAGAAGATGAATGAATGTTATTATTTTAATTTCGTGTTAGTATATTTTGATTACTTGAGTTTATGTTAAATCATTTATCATGTAATGCTTTATAACTAATATGATTTATTATAAGTTTCTAAATTCTCTAATCTAAACCTTAAATCTAAACATCCACCCGACGGAATTCACATCTTTGTTCTTGTTTTAGTTTTAATTGTTCTTGTTTCTTTCTTTAGATAATTAAAAATCAAAAATCTCAAAACCAACTTATTTCTTCTCTCCTTCTTTCCCGCAATCGAAATCACATTAATAACAGAATATATCCCTCCTTGTGTTCGACCCGTATTTGTCACGTCTTCATTGACACCGTGCACTTGCGGTATAAATTTAATTCACATCAAGTTACAATGATCTATGACCAACACGACAATCTTAACTCGGTAATTAATGTTCCATGTTAATTACCATGATTGCGATTATCTTTTGTTTTATGTAAACCAATATCTTTTAGAGCTCTACGGTTAAGGACCAAGAGCCTCTTCCTTAACACTTCTAAAAGACGAATAACATAAACAAGGAACAAAATGATTTCTCATTCAATTCATAATAATTGACATTTAAAAGTAAAACTTTTAGAACACATTCCCTTCAATCTCCCACTTGTTATCAAAGTTTTCTTTCACATACATTCTCAATGTATAAAACATTAATAACTAGGGTAACCTTCCTAAATCACCTATCAAGCCAATCCACATGGATCCTCGGATCCATGGACTCGAAATATATTTCGTCTCTTAGCTTGGTATTAAGGTTTGTTGAATGGATCAGCTGTGTCACTGTTGTGTCCACCTATTCATTTATTTTGTCTTTCGTTGGTGGTTGAGTTAGCTGTAGTGATATTACTCCTAACTACACTAGCTCATACCTCCACCATTGATAATGATGACGCATCATCACTCCAACCTCTTATTGTCTAGAATTCCTATAAGAATTGCATCAAAACAGCCCTCGGCTATTTTCTCATTTGTCTTCCATAAACAAGAACCTTATCTTTAGTCCGGTTAAGGTACTTCAGAATATTCTTGACCGCAATCCTACGATTAGGACTTGCGTTGGATTGGTGACCACTTGTCACGTCGACCGATACATAAAATGTATAAGGGGTATATTTTGATTAATACGAATACGACCGTTGGGTATATACGACAAAATAACGGTCGGGAAAATAAGGTTCGAACGGTCGACCGTTTGGAAAGGTTCGGTCGACCGGAAACAGACATGGAAACATAATTAGAAAGCTTGATCATCCGGTTGACCGAACGGCCTGTTGCGGTCGACCGAATGTGGGCAGACATTTAAGTTTAGTATTTTCCGGTCTAGGTTTGGGTGATCTATTGAAGTCCAAATTAAGTGAAATTTCGTGTGTGACTTCTATGAGGAACCTAGTGTGTGATTAAGTTGATTTTAGCTCAAGTATGCACAATTACACTTTGTTCCTAAGACTCAAAAGAAATCAAGATTACATGTCTTCGATTTAGCTTTAATTACATGTCTTGACTTCATTTCCATCTTTCTTGAGTCTTGATCACCTGTAGAGGTTAGCACAATACAATATATATGCAATGCATAGTGTGTGCTACTCTAATTAAGATTCGGTTGATTTAAATCATCAAAACATAAGATTAAGGCCAAAAAGCCAACACTTTGAGTTGCCGGAAAGCTAGGCGATTGTGACCCTGTCACTAGGGGTGAGAATCCGGACCGAACTAGACCGGATTGGTTCGGACCGAAGATCAGAATTTTAAATATAAAAAACCAAAACCGGACCGGACCGGAACTGGAAATATCAAAAAATCTGGACCGGGTTTTTCACACCCCTATGACCAAATCTGTCGCATTCCACTCCTAGTAATAATGGACGACAGTGGAGAATCCCAACGTCTCACCACACAACCCCTCAGTGAGACCAACTATCTCTCCTGGGCGCGTGTCATCTCTCTTTCTCTCAGTGGCAAAGGGAAGCTAGGTCACCTCATTGGAATCTCTTCCAAATAAATGATAGGAACATTTTTTTGCAGGGCAACTTAGAAGAAGTCTATATGACTCCTCCCCTGGTTATAAATCTGATCCAGGCAAGGTATACAAACTTCATAAGTCCATATACAGGCTTAAATAATCCCCACGCATATGGTATGCCAAACTCAGTCACTCTCTTCTACTTTATGGGTTCTCTAAAAGTTCTGCCGATTCGCCTCCAAGTGTACAACAAACTCTAAACAAGATTAGAGAGAAATGAACTAGCCAATGAATCTCTAATTAAGCTTAGAATCTAGCTAATAACTCCTCTAAAAGCTCCTGAGATTTTAATCTCCAAAACTTAAAACTATTAAGAGAATTTTCGTGTTGATTAATGGAAAGATTAGGGAGAGAGTGAATTTTTGCATTAACATTAAACAAGTAGGGTGATGGGTCCTTTTATAGGCTCCTAAAACACTCAATCATGAACTATTATCTAGTCACGATCTCTTGCTTTTTCTCTCCTAAAATTAATCTCAACTTGCCACATAAGCATCCTCGAAAACGTTTGACCAAATTTGAAATTAATCCAGCCTATGATTTAATTATTCTCTTAATAATTCAGGAATAAATCGTGTTGAACAGTCGACCGAACTTTCCAATCGGTCTATCGAACAATTCGGTTTTTTCTGCAAGTTTGGTAGAACCTTGAGCCAGACGATCGACTGAATATTCATGAGAAAAAAATCCTGGAAAATTTCGGTCGAACCACGTCTCGCTCTGGTCGACCCTTTACCTACCAAATTTCTCCTGGTAAATTTTGGTCGTCTGTGTCCTTATACAGGTCGACCGTTATAT
This sequence comes from Triglochin maritima, assembly GCA_963682175.1. Lineage (NCBI taxonomy): Eukaryota > Viridiplantae > Streptophyta > Magnoliopsida > Alismatales > Juncaginaceae > Triglochin > Triglochin maritima. Next base: position 8,614,641 of record OY821775.1, read on the forward strand.
CTCCAAGACATGTCCTGGAAATTTCCCGTCGACCGCGTACACACGCCCGGTCGACCGATCCTATTATTAAGACACGTCCTGATAATTTTTGGTCAACCACTCGTGTATCCGATATTCGTCCGGTCGACCGTTTCTAAGAAACTCAGCCAACCGAACCCAAACGGTTGACCGTTTTGACCCTGATTTTGCCTTTGTCAAATTTTGGATTTATCTCTAACAAAATTTGATCTTTTGGGGTTTTAGTAAATTCATATCTCATGTAATATATTATCTTATGTAATGTCAAATTATTACCTCCCATAATATATACATCTTATACAAATTTATCCATGATTCTAATTATGTCAATTCTAATGACATATTGATTTTATTGATTTACCACATGTGTCTCTTTTTTCACATGAAACCCGACACATCATATGAGTTCAAAATCAAGCTTCTTGTTTTCCATTTTTGTGGTGTGACTTACAGGAGAATCTAAACTAAATTGACAGCGATATTGAACACTCAATATCTCAAACTATAAGCGGTATCTAGCTACACATTATAGCTACCCAATTAGCATAGATGTATTGTTCCACTCAAACCAAACACGATCCATTTAGTGATGTTAGTGCACTTCTTGTGTCTATCCCTTGCATCATGATATTAAGAATATATACAAAGTAGAAATGTGTCACCGTTGTATTATATTCATTTCTTGATCTCTTTAAGCTAATTATAACTATGTAACTTAACTCAAGTTACATTATACACATTATAATTTTGCTTTATCAAATGTCCTACTAATATCATCACTCAATTAAGAGTGACAATGATAATCTTTTGACTAGCTATCTTTTCCAGCATAAGTCATGTTTAACCAACTATTGCCTTTATCACTATACTCGTTGATAGTTTTTTGAGTGAAAAGATATAAGTCTCATATCTTAGGATCTAAGACACAGTAAAACATTAATGACACACAACACAATTTCATAATGTTTTACTTGTTAGGTCTATTCAATATATAAATGCTCCATGTTCATTACCATGATTGTGAATAACTTTTGATTTATGTAAATCATTATCTTTTAGAGCTCTACGGTCAAGGACCAAGAACTTCTTCCTTAATACTTTCAAAAGACGAATACATTAATTAAGTAACAAAATATTTGCACATCCAATTTATAATAATTGACATATAAAAGTAAATTTTTTAGAACACATTACTTTCAAAAACCACTATAATTGTCTTAGTATATGTAGATGATATTATAATAACCGAAAATAATGATGAAGAAATATCCTTAGTGAAATTTACCTCAAATCCAAATTTGATATTAAAGATCTAGGCATCATGAAATATTTCCTTGGAATTGAAATTGCTCACTCAAGAAATGAACTATTTCTATCCCAAAGAAAATACGTTCTGGACTTTTTACATGAAACTGGAAAAATAAGATCTAAACCAGTCAACACCCCAATCGAAACTAATTGAAAGGCTAATCTGGTTGATGGTGAACCAATTCAAAACTTAGGTCAATTCGAAAGATTGGTTGGTAAACTTATCTACCTCTCTGTCACTAGACCCGACATCACCTATGTCGTTAACGTAGTACGCCAATTTATGTATGCACCTCATAAGGGTCATGTAGAGATCGTTGACCATATTTTACACTATCTTACGAAATTCTGGGTCAAGGTCTTTGGATGAAAAGAAACAATTCTAATACAAATGTTGGTTACTCTGATGCAGATTGGGCAGGTAGTCACAATTGAAATTCCACCACCGGATTTCGCACCTTCGTTGGTGGAAACTTGGTCACATGGAGAAGCAAAAAACAAAATGTGGTGTCTAGATCAAGTGCTGAAGCAGAGTACCGAGCAATAGCCTCCACAACAAGTGAGCTGATTTGGCTCAAGCAACTTCTCAAGGACATGAACATAAGCAACCAAAACTCAATACAAATGTTCTGTGACAATAACGCCGCAAGACACATCACCTTCAATCCTATCTTCCACGAACGAACGAAGCACATTGAAGTGGATTGTCACTTCATCCGTGAGAATATGCAAGCTAAAGAAATTGAAGTTCCCTACATCTAAAGTAATGATCAATTGACATACATCTTTACCAAAACACTCGATCAAAGATACTTCCAACATATTCTTCACAAGTTAGGCTCCTTCAATATCTTTCGGAGTCAACTTGAGGAGAATGTTGAAATATGACAAGAAAGAAACGTTAGAGAACTTACTCGTTAAGATCCAATCAAGCAAATTATACAATCAAGCAAACCATCCAATTAAGTAACAAACAACTCCTTAAAGCTCTTGTATAAGTATAACGTAGGAAACCAAAAATGATACAATTCTTTTTACGTTCAAATCAACATATCAACCCAATATTGCTACTATTTTAATAACAGTTTTCTGTCAAATAATTTAGGGAACTACTAAACGTCGCCCCAAAACTACTTAAATCGCCCCTTGAAATTACCAAATTGCCCTTAACAATATATTTAATACCCATATCGTCCTGTGTCTTTAAACAAAGTTTTTGACTCAGTTTTACTAACATTCCTAGTACCAACACCACGAAAATGTCTGGCGAAACACCTAGATCAGGCGAAGTAACGGAGACAGATTTTTTTTTCCGACTCGGGCGTCTGGCTAAGACGCCGCCACGATGGTACAGACGTCTTAGCTAGACATCCCGTTTTTTTAATTTTTTTGTCAAATTAAAATTATACGGTGTGTTATCTCAAATTATTTGACGTTTCTTTGCAAGTTTTCGGTGGTAACCGGTCGGATTACAATGAGTTTTTTTTGCAAGTGATGAAGATTCAAAAAAATTCCAGATCCAACATTTTTTAAGTTCCAAAATCCCCCGGTGGTAAAACATCCTGACTTACAAATACCACCTCGACAGGTCGTTCGGGGGTCTCGCTCCAACATTTTTTGGATTTTGAAATTGTTGGATCTGAAATTTTTTGAATTTTCGGTGTACCGAAGGGGTATCGGTCATCCGAATATAGTAATTATTAACTTATTAATTAATTAATTTAACAATTATCTAAATTTATAATCAATTATCTTTTTAAAAAAATAATAAAAAATTACGGGCGTCCGACGGAGCCGCCCCCACGTAGGAGGGGGCGTCTGGCTAAGACGCCTCCCCAATGGGGGAGGCGTCTTACACAGACGCCTGTCCCAAGGGCAGAGCGTCTGGGTAAAACGCCTACCCGATGGGTAAGGCGTCTGGGTAAAACGCTTCCCCATGGGGGAGGCGTCTTAGCCAGATGCCCCCTCCTACGTAGGGGCGGCTCCGTCGGACGCCCGTAATTTATTATTATTTATTATTATTTTTTTATTAAAAAGATGTTAGATATTTTACTAGATTCGAGTACATTGGGGCGTTCGTTGGTTTATTACTGACCTCCAAAATATTATTTTTTATGATTATAAGAGGAATATGAAGAGAGATGTGTGATAGGAGGGTAAAATGTCGCGTTATAGCAGTAGAAATGAGAGAAGGGCAAAATGGTAATTTCAAGGGGCGATTTAAGTAATTTTGGGGCGATGTTTAGCAATTCAGATAATTTAATGACTTGGTTGCTACGTAGGAACGACTGAAACTCAATTACAAAGGCTTTAGAGCACCCTTAACGTGCGCTCTTTGCCCGGGCAGCCCTCCCTTAACGGGAGGGCGCGCCCTGGACGCCCGGGCGGCATGTCGCGTGCCCCTCCCATTCGTCTGATTTTTTTTGTTTTAAAAATAAAGATTATATATATATAATTAGGATAATGTATTAATTAGGTAAATGGAATTTAATTAATTAGGTATTACAAAATAATTGAAAAAATATTTTATAATTAATTAACAATTTTTTGATTTACTTATATATAAAACAATTAAAAAAATCATAAACAAATTAAGAAATACAAAATACAAATACAATACATATACACTTCGGAAACAAAATACAATACAAGTACAGAATACGAAATACTGTAGGTCCTCGATGTATGAGAAGTTCAAGCCTCGATCCAATCATCTCGTCTTAAGTGAGTCACGCGCGTACTGTAGGTCCTCGATGTTTGAGAAGTCCAAGCCTCGATCCAATCGTCTCGTATTTAGTGAGTCACGTGCTAACTGTAGGTCCTCGATGCTTGAGAAGTTCAAGTCTCGATCCAATCGTCTCGTCTTTTGTAAGTCACGCACGTACTGTAGGTTACTTCTCACAACTATAAATGTACTACTCCTGATTGGTTCTCTCTCATTCATCTACGAACAATGTCTTCACCCGATAAGTCTTCCAGTTGGAAGTCTTCATCATCTTCAACATCCAATGACGAAGTTTACGACCAAGTGTTGAACTCCTTAACGGAGTATGTCTCCCAAGTGGTGGACCAACGTCCTAAGAGGCGTAGAATGCGAACTTCGAACCCAGATAGAGATAGGGAGCTTGGTTACTACCGTTTGATTGCCGATTATTTTTCTAATGATCTTGTTTATCCTGACAACATTTTCAGGAGAAGATTTAGGATGCGAAAACATGTATTTCTTCGCATTGTGAGTGCTATTGAGGCGTCTGATGTCTTCTTCCAACGTACTCCAGACGCCACCGGCAAGATGAGCATCTCTGACCTGCAGAAATGTACCGCGGCGATTCGTATGCTAGCGTACGGTGTTGCAGCTGATGAGGTGGACGAATACTTGAGGCTAAGCGAATCCACGGCAAGAAACACACTTGAGAAATTCTGCGATGGTGTAATTAATAACTTCGGCGGTAATGACAACGCTTTGGAGGAAATGCGTCTTGATGTATTTGAAGTTTAGTATTTAAGTTTAGTATTTAAGCATGTATTTTTAGTTTTAGTTTCTAAATTTCCGGTTAATGTACTATGTAATGTGGTTTTCTAAATTTTAATAATATTTTTGTATTTATTAATTAAATGTTAATTAAAAACGAATGAATTATTGATATTAAATAATTACGTTAATGATTATTAATATATTTTGTTGATTGTTGAATGAGTTTTGGATAGAAGAATAAAAATAATGACGTGACAACAAATACTGTAGCGTGACTGAGTGGATTGGGTAATGGTTAAGGATTTTGTAGGGAGATTGGTTTGTGCTGACCTGACAGAGAGAGAAGCTGACGTTACTGAGAGAGAAAGCAAGGCGCTCGGAAATTGCCCGGGCGCTGTTAAGGATGATCTTAAGGTTTAAACATCTACCTGACTCCCAACTGCCCATTGGAAGACTCCATTTGGTTCTCCAATCGGCTTATCGATAATCATCAAGGTGGGACCAAACTTGGTTGGATTTTTGTGCAAATATAACTGGATTATATTCTTCTAGAATTCCACGATGGCTGTTTCGAGATCATTAGGAAGAGGACATGCCACAACACCACCAAAGTGTTAATATAAAAACAACCCAAGAATAATTTTGGATATTCGAGAGAAGACTAGAAGAATGTAGACACAAGCGGATTGTCCTCTTCTACTAAACAAAATCATCTTTTGCTTTCTTGCTCTCCCTTTTTTTTCTGCAGTAGGTGGTATCACTTTTTTTATCAACCAATACGAAATTTTATTGGAACTAAGCAAATTAATTAAGAACTATGTATAGAACTCTAGACCGCGCGCGTTTGTAAGTTGTAAGTCAAAAAATTACGCCTGTTGCTTCTTATCAAGTGAGGAGTTGACAAATGGAGGGTGTAAATGGGCTTTACAACCATAAATTCAACTGTCAACTGTTTGAGTAACATCCTCAAAACAGCGGAAAATTTAAAATTTTGAACACTCAAACAACAAAGGATATTACGCAATAAAAGAACACAGGTGCACCGACATATATCATATATATATGTGTGAATATCAGAGTATACAAAAGTTGTGATTACATCAAAAGCACATACAAGGAAACAGTAATCACACGACCTCAACTGAGAGAAAGCTGGATCCGGTAGCGGTGCTCCTCTCCTCGGTCACCACCCCCTAATGCCGATCACGGCCTGAAAGTAAACATGCAACAATGCCTGAGTTTCCAGAAGGAAACCCCGTATGCCAAACTCTATATGTATGAAATAAAAGCATCCTAGCATGCAATTCTACTCAAAAGAAAAGCATCACAACACGCCCAACACCAGGGCTCTCAACTCCATCACAGGACACACCACCGGTACGGGGCTCCAGGTCTAATCCCAACCGCCGCACCCACACAGTCACGGGGCTCCAGGTCTAATCTCAACCAACCGTCGCGACTCACACACGTCGCCAAGCTGGGCTCCAGGTCTATTTTCAACCAACCACAGCTACCACGACACGACCAAGGGCTCCAGGTCTATTTTCAACCAACCCAAACGTATAAGGGCTCCAGGTCTATTTTCAACCAACCCCTACACGCGGTCCTTGCTCAGGCTCCAGGTCTATTTTCAACCAACCCGAACGCACTACGGAGCTCCAGGTCTATTTTCAACCAACTCCGTACAGACTAGCTGGACTTCAGGTCTATTTTCAACCAACCACAGCTCTCACACGGTCACGGGGCTCCAGGTCTATTTTCAACCAACCACCGCAACCCACGTGCACCTAGCACACTTGCCGGAAGAACATCGGCACCACGACTCGTCCTACACGGACAACCACGACCACAACACCTCCATAGTGCAAAACAGGACACAAACGGTCGACCAAACCAAAAGTCCCGGTCGACCGAATCAAGCAAATACAGGGCAATCCACTTCGACCGGCACTCCATCGGTCGACCGATTCCCAACACCACACTCGTTCGGTCGAACCCAAATCAAGGGACGGTCGACCGTTTAGATGATCAACTCCCGGTCCAACGAACAAAACGACCAATCGGTCGACCGACAAAAGGGGTCCCGGTCGACCGAAAGTCACCAAGGAACAAATCCCACAACTCCACAACGAATTCGGTCGAACGCCGAGCACACCTCAGTCGACCGAATCTGTCCAGGGAATAATCCCTCACAAGCGCCACGAATCCGGTCGAACGCCGAGCTCACCTCGGTCGACCGAATTCCACCAGAGCGTTTCTCACGCTCAACACACGGGTCCGGTCGACCGAACCCACATTCGGTCGAACCGACCACAAGGTCCACTTAAGTCACGGTCGGACGAAATCAAAGGGCGGTCGACCGTTTATATAGTCTACGCCCCCAACCGACTTAAGACAGTGCACACGGTCGACCGGCAAAGGGGACCCGGTCGACCGAAACTCTCCAGACTTGCCTCCTATGCACAATCGGTCGACCGCCCCACAGGCATCGTTCGACCGATTTGAGGCAGAGCCCGAATTCTCTTCACGAACGGTCGACCGTTTGCACCAACCGGTCGACCGATCAGGCAGTGAAATCTGCTGCACATTTACTCGCGACGAGCCAATCGGCCTACCGTCGACTTCCAATTACTCACGGTGATTAAGTGAGCTAGCTTGACATACCTAAAGGTCTGAAGAGACCCTTGAAGAACCACGACGATGCCTCCACGAGCACGTCTCCCCAAAAAGCGATCCGTCGACGAACCTCGCGTCCAAACGACGATCAACCGCCTCCTCGACGATCCACAACAACGAATCCACCTCCGACAACCTCCACCGAACAACCACAACCACCAAAACCTGAGTGAGGTCAAGAGAGGGAAACCAAAACAAGCCGGAAACGAGCCGAGAGAGTAACACTCACCTCAACCACCAACTCCCCGAAGCCGCTCCTCACCTTGCCGGAGATCTCCACTCGCCGGAGCAGCACAGCAGAAGAGGGAGAGAGAATGCGCGAGTGAGAGAGAGAGAGAGACCAACGAGAGAGAGAGAGAGAGAGAGAGAGAGAGGATTTCCCCCCAAATACTCCTCCAAACCAATCCAAGCCATCCATTCCATCTCCTCTCAATCTCAACCACTCATCCAATCCAACACATCTAAGCCCTTCATCCATCTCCTTTCAATCTCAACCATCCATCTCTAATCACCACCTAATCAACCACAAAGCACAATTAGGATTAGGATTAGGCTAAAATCCTACAATCCACCCTCCTAAAAGAATTTCGTCCTCGAAATTAAAACTGAAGCTCACCAAACAACTCCGGGAACTCCTTCCGGACCTCCTCCTCGATCTCCCAAGTGGCCTCTCGCTTACTGTGGTGCTGCCACCTGACCTTCACCATCGGAATGGTCCTCCTCCTCAACTGATGCTCCATCCGATCCACAATCTCAACAGGTCTCTCCTCAAGAGACAAATCCTGACGGATCTCTGGAACCTCCAACTGAATCACATGAGAAGGATCCGCTACGTACTTCCTCAACATCGAAACGTGGAAGACGTTGTGAAGACCCGAAAACTGCGGCGGCAACGCAACCCTGTAGGCGACCTCTCCAACCCAATCGAGAATCTCAAACGGCCCGACATACCTCGGACTGAGCTTCCCCTTCTTCCCGAACCTCATCACTCCTCGAGATGGTGAAATCCTCAGGAAGACATGGTCACCAGCCTCAAATCTCAGCTCACGCCTACGCCTATCTGCGTAGCTCTTCTGCCTGCTCTGCGCAGTCGCTAGTCTCTGTCTGATCACATCAACCTTCTCAGCATACATCTGCACAATCTCAGGACCAACTAGCTGTCTCTCGCCTACATCACTCCAGCATACCGGTGATCTACACGGTCTCCCGTACAGGGCCTCGTACGGTGCCATCCCAATGCTCGAATGGTAGCTGTTGTTGTAGGCGAACTCGATCAATGGCAGATGCTCATCCCAATGACCTGCCCAATCCAGAGTACACGCTCGCAACATATCCTCTAGCGTCTGGATGGTCCTCTCAGACTGACCGTCTGTCTGCGGATGGAATGTCGTACTGAACTTCAACCGAGTCCCCAAGGCCTGCTGCAAACTCCCCCAGAATCTGGAAGTGAACCTCGGATCTCGATCTGAAATAATACTCACATGCACCCCATGAAGCCTGACAATCTCCTCAATATACAACTTAGCTAGACCCTCCAGAGGTAAAGTGGTCCGAATAGCTAAGAAGTGCGCCGACTTGGTCAGTCGATCGACTATGACCCAAATCGCGTCATGGAATCCCCTCGTCTTCGGCAGCCCGGTGACAAAATCCATCGTCACGTGCTCCCACTTCCACTCTGGAAGCTCGATCCTCTGCATCGGCCCTGCAGGTCTCTGGTGCTCAATCTTCACCTGCTGACAGATCAGTGTTGAGAATTAAATTTATACCGCAAGTGCACGGCGTCTATGAAGACGTGGCAAGTACGGGTCGAACACAAGGAGGGAGAGATTTCATTATTTTTTTGTTGTTTCGATTGAGGGGAAGAAGTAGAGAAGAATCAATTAGGGTTTTTTGGGGTTTTTGGTTTAATTAACTAAGTACGAAACAAAAGCAATTAAAATTAAAACAAGAACAAAGAGAGAAATCCGTGGGGTGGAGGTTTAGACTTAGGTTTAGAGTAGAGAATTACTGAAACTTATTGTAAATCATGTTAGTTATGAAGCATTACAAGATAAATGACTTAACATAAACTCAAGTAATCAAAATACACTAATCATGAACTTAAAATAATAACATGCATTCATCATTCTCTAACCCTAATTCCATCACCTCCACCCTTTGGAGAGAGTTAGAAACTCATGGGGGGAGGAAGAAGAAGAGGTCCTTGAGACATTAAAAGAAAACTAAAACAAGAATTAAAAGAACAGAATTTTATTAATAAAACTAAGGTACACAAATAAGAACAACAACCAAGGACCCTATTTACATCGTTCTCGGGTCTATTTATAGTTGCTACAAGGGACTTAGGTATAGAATTGGATAGTACACGTGTCCATACACGAGTGGACGAAATTGGGACACACGGATCGACCAATGGGCGGCGGAATCGCCGCACATCATGTGTATTGTGCGGCGGATTCGCCTCCCACGTTGGTCGGATTTAATCAGGATTTTTGTCACGCGTTTATGGTATGATTTGATCTTTATTTGCGTGTCTGGATGATTTCTTTCCATTGTCTTGAGCTCCGGATTAATTCCTTCCATTGTTGGAGATTTATAGTTGATTTTTCTTTTGACTTTTCCAACAAAATAACTTGATCCTTTTCTTTTGCAATTAGGTCCTTGGCATTTTGCAATTAAGTCCTTGACCTTTTTGTGATTAGCTCCTTGAATGCTTTTATGCTTGGATGCATTTCCAATTGAAACCCGATAAACTTGAATTCGGTCTTTATGATAGAAGTGAATCTTTTGCACACGTTTATGCTCGGAATGTTGGTAAATTGCATTCAGGTCCCTGTATTCTGTAAATAAGACTAAACACATACCTTAGTAGCATTTATTGATGTAAAAGTAATATAAATGAAAGACATATGATGCAATGTATGCAATGCATCAAATACCCCCACACCTAGATTTTGCTAGTCCCTAGCAAAACAGAATATCAGAAAAATAAAAACAGGAAAATCCTAACTCACTTTCGTAGGAATCACGGTTGCACTTAGCATGTGCAACAAGCCTTTAAACCTCCAGGTTGCCTTAGAGGACGAGTTTTGTCTCGTGAGGGTTTTCAGTTGACACACCCACAAAGTCTTAATTCAACATTCCATTAATAGCTCTTAATATTTCTGCCTTAACCTTATACATCTCACTTAAAGTTCTCGCATGCTCATTATACAGTTCTAACTTATAAAAAGTTTGACTTGGTCTTTATTCCTCCACATTCACACCACTAACCCCTCTACACATGTTATCACATAAATTATTTTGCACGCCTCCTCTGGTGGTGAAGTATCATTTGGATCAACCATGGCATGGATCATTCCTTTAGCTTTGGGCCTTGAGTATCTTAAAGTATTTATTTATTTTTTTCCTTTTTCCGTGATTCAACACATTTGCTTTTCTTTTTAACACTTATACCCTTTTTGCATTCGTGTAGCGAGTTTGGTCGATAATCCCGAGCTGCCAGACTCAAGTTACCGGGTTTCAAGATACCCCTACGGACCAGTGACTCGAAGACTTGGGCTTTTGTAATTATTTTGCAAAATGTGTTTTCCTCACTTTATTTTTATTTTATTTTACTTTTATTTTCCTCAAGGCTTAATTGCTATTAGAAGTCCACACTTCCCGGTATATTTTCCTCAACCTCTGCTTTTTATCAACCACTTCAAAGATTTGATTCATCCAATTTAAGTGCATACATGTCTTACAAGGGCCATGGGTTATTTCTTTGGAACTTAGATTTATGTCATAATTTCTACAAGCAGAACTATATAATAAGGAACAAAAACTTGATGCAATTTGTACACGGGTTTTGGCAGTTTAATCTTAAGCTATGTCATAGAATATTGAATTTTTTTTTTTAAATAAAGCAGAGCAGAAAATCAAATAGATAGATATGTACATATATAAACACCCCCCCACACCAAAATCATGCATTGTCCTCAATGTATGCGAGCAAGATACTACATGGATTTATGCATGAAAAAGGAAAGATCTCACCAACGTGAAGTACAAAGGAAAGTTCATGGCTCTGTTGATGGACAAAAACCCGAATTCCCTCAAAAACCTGTGAGATGCTAAAGAAGGGATAAAAACAATTTTTTTTTTTTTAACTTATTGTTATACAAATATAACTATGTACAAACATAAGTTCCCATCTTCATTTGTCAAAAGACCTCAAAAGGGAACATGACACCACGTGGGGCCAGAATATTCATGCGTGGGCCCCCTTCACAAAGAGCACAAGAAGAAATGAGAGGTTCATGAATTGGACGCAAAGGCGTCTCATACAAAGGATCAAACTGAAAGAGCTTGAACCTCTCGAGAGTTTGGGAAATAGGGGGCAACGGAAGAAGAGTTTCTCCCGTTACGGTGCTGAAGTTATGATCGTCAATCCAAACTCTCCAACCAACTGGCTGGTGCGTCGGAGCGAGGTCAGGAGCCTCGTTAGGCAAGTCCGACTCAACAGGTAAACATAAAATGGGTCTCATACCCAATGTATCCTCCAAGGAACTCCTAATACCCTCATGAGCACTGTAGTCGTTTGATGTTCCATCATTTCCAAGATGATCAGGAACGATAGTGAGAGGCAAACTCTCATCAGGTTGTTTGAAATTGAGGGTGCTAGGGAGCTCTTGCTCCACCGGAAGTGAGTCCTTAAGAGGCACAACATGAAGATCATGTGGCTCAAGGGCCACGGGGCACGAAGATAAGGCACAATCCTGGGCCGACTCATGATGAAATTGGTCAATGTGTATCGAATCCTCCACTAAGTGATCGTGAATTGAAACCCCAAGTCCTTCAGACTGACTAGGAGTTTGGCTTTGACAGATTGTGTTTTGAATTTGTGGATGTGGTGGTGGTTCGATATCAAAAGGTGGATCCTCATGTTGACACGAAAAGTTACTCTCCTTACGTTCACCTAATTGTTGTATCATTTGACTCAAATGCGATGTTATATTTTGTACGGATCGTTGAGTGGATTCCATGTACGTAAGGAAAGTTTGTTCCAAGGAATTAGGTACGTGGTCAACTATGAGGTCCAAGTTTGAGCTTGTGAAATTATGGGATTGGGTGTTGATGGGCTGAGAATAATGATTTGACGTGGGGAGTTGGTAGAATTCTGGGTATTCGGGAGAAGGATACTGAGGTGAAAATGAAGTATAAGAATTTGGATAGGAATTGTTTCTCCACGAATCCATCACTCTCGGGTTGTACGCGGATGCGTAATAGTCATTTTGAGCGTCTTGGGAAAAAGTATGCTCATACTCAGGCTCTGGGGGAACATAAGGGCATTCCCTGATAACATGACCACTCAACCCACAACAGTCGCACGGTACGGCTACTGGAGCCACCGGTGCACTCATGTTGTCTGTCCTACGCATGAAGGAGGCAAAAGTTTGTTGTAATGTCTCAGTTTGTTGACCAGCATATGATCCGACATAACTAGATTGTGGTCTAGCAGTCGGTGCCTCTCTCATGTTACCCCAATATAAGGATTGCTCAGTCATACAATTAGGATTGTCCCAACCATATGGGGTGTTAGTCTGAGCCACCCCAGGTTGCAAGGTTTTAGAATACCAGGAAGCATTGTCCTGGTCCCAACAATGATATGGATGGTTGCTCATGTAACCATCCATCAAAACACTCTTGAGTCAAGTACTCTTACCCTTATGAGGCTAAGCAAGCACAAGTTCTCGACTCGACCCTAAAATGCTAATAGATAATGTAAAGGGGAGGAGACTAGAACGTATAAGTAGGTGAGAAGAAGATGACTCAGAGGAGAAGGGAAACTTAACTCTAAAGATAGATAAGAGGGTCGGTCAGAGGTTTCCTAAGAAAGCACGGTTCAAACAATCCTAGACCTAGTGTCGCTTAGATCTAGACGACTCCTAACTGGTTGAGTCGAATTGATTTTCTTGATTCACCTCCCTCACCAATCAAACCAAGTTGGCCAGTTAGTGTATAGCTAGTGGGGGCGCTTCCGACAGAGTCGGTGCCAATTAGACAACCACGTCGCTTGGAAGACTTTCGTCAACACAAAAACACTTTCTAGACACCAATTGAATTCAATTAGCTTCAGGTCATAGCAAGTCAAATCACTCTCCTCCTTAATTGAGTCCGAGTCCTTAGGGGTCAATGTCTAATTGATTTTAAATTTAGGCTTAGGTGACACTTAGGATTGTGGTTTGTGGGCCACGGAAAGGTGATGAAATCCCCACCGTATCTTTTCCTACGGAGTCGCCCTTAAAGTAGTTTAACTTAGATCTAGCAAAGATAGTCAAACAATGGTCTTTTTAATGGGGTCAATTGCAAGGTTGTATGCAACTAAATTATATGCTTAATGCAATCGATAAAAACTGCGATACGTACCTTGCCTCCAGCACTCTTCAACAAAAATAATTTGCAATAATTTAGCAAGAGTAATGCAAACAAAACATTATATGATGCATGCACTAAGGTCTTTCTAATCTTGCCAATTTTAGGTCAGAGTTGAATTATTGCCAATTATGGAATTTAAACCCTAACACGTGCAATTCTACGAAAGGAAACTTTTCAACAATTCGGATTTTACAAGAAAGGCAAGAAAAGTTACCTCCGCAATGCTCAGTCGGGTTCGCCGCCCGCTCTTGGAGATTCCAGTAGCTCAATGCGACCACCCAGAAATGTAGACGACCCCAGAGAAAAATGAAGACCAGAACCCTAGCTTGTGCGGCGATTTCGCCGCAAGTCCTCTTGAAGATGCGGCGATTTTGCCGCTCGTTTAGCTCCAAATGTGCCCGGATTTCTCCGCGCACTCTGTTGTCCCCTGAAACACAAATCCAAATACTTAGATTGCGCACAAGATAAACAGGATAAAATCGAAAACACAAAAACAACAAAAATCTACGTCGCCTCCCCGGCAACGGCGCCAAAAACTTGATGAGAATTAAATTTTATACCGCAAGTGCACGGCGTCTATGAAGACGTGGCAAGTACGGGTCGAACACAAGGAGGGAGAGATTTCGTTGTTAGTGTGATTTCGATTGAGGGGGAGAAGGGAGAGAAGAATTAATTTGGGTTTTTTGGGGTTTTTGGTTTAATTAACTAAGTACGAAACAAAAGCAATTAAAATTAAAACAAGAACAAAGAGAGAAATCCGTGGGGTGGAGGTTTAGACTTAGGTTTAGAGTAGAGAATTACTGAAACTTATTGTAAATCATGTTAGTTATGAAGCATTACAAGATAAATGACTTAACATAAACTCAAGTAATCAAAATACACTAATCATGAACTTAAAATAATAACATGCATTCATCATTCTCTAACCCTAATTCCATCACCTCCACCCTTTGGAGAGAGTTAGAAACTCATGGGGGGAGGAAGAAGAAGAGGTCCTTGAGACATTAAAAGAAAACTAAAACAAGAATTAAAAGAACAGAATTTTATTAATAAAACTAAGGTACACAAATAAGAACAACAACCAAGGACCCTATTTACATCGTTCTCGGGTCTATTTATAGTTGCTACAAGGGACTTAGGTATAGAATTGGATAGTACACGTGTCCATACACGAGTGGACGAAATTGGGACACACGGATCGACCAATGGGCGGCGGAATCGCCGCACATCATGTGTATTGTGCGGCGGATTCGCCTCCCACGTTGGTCGGATTTAATCAGGATTTTTGTCACGCGTTTATGGTATGATTTGATCTTTATTTGCGTGTCTGGATGATTTCTTTCCATTGTCTTGAGCTCCGGATTAATTCCTTCCATTGTTGGAGATTTATAGTTGATTTTTCTTTTGACTTTTCCAACAAAATAACTTGATCCTTTTCTTTTGCAATTAGGTCCTTGGCATTTTGCAATTAAGTCCTTGACCTTTTTGTGATTAGCTCCTTGAATGCTTTTATGCTTGGATGCATTTCCAATTGAAACCCGATAAACTTGAATTCGGTCTTTATGATAGAAGTGAATCTTTTGCACACGTTTATGCTCGGAATGTTGGTAAATTGCATTCAGGTCCCTGTATTCTGTAAATAAGACTAAACACATACCTTAGTAGCATTTATTGATGTAAAAGTAATCTAAATGAAAGACATATGATGCAATGTATGCAATGCATCAATCAGACATCTGCCAACAAACTCTGCGATCTTCGTCTTCATCTTCTTCCACCAAAAGTTCCTCTGAAGATCTCTATACATCTTCGTGCTGCCCGGGTGGATCGAATAACGGGATCTATGTGCCTCCTCCAGAATGTCCTGCCTCAGGTCTCCTCCCTTCGGCACCCAGACACGGCCCCTGAACCTCAGTCCACCATCAACCCCAACACTGAAGTCTGATCCATCTCTGGCAGCTAACTGCAGCAACCCGGCTAACTCATCATCAGTACTCTGAGCCTGAACAATACTCGAGACCAACTGAGGCTCCACCCTCAGCCCGGCAATCACCGCACCTCTCGACTCATCGGTGAATGGTCTCCACTCGGTCAACGCCTCAAGCAGCTTCCACTCCTCGATACAAAGACCTGCTGCGGTAACCTCCACCTTCCTGCTCAAAGCATCAGCAACAGAATTCGCCTTCCTCGGATGGTACGAGATGGTGAAATCATAATCCTTAATCAGCTCGAGCCATCTGCACTGCCTCATATTCAGCTCCTTCTGCGAAAACAGATACTTCAGACTCTGATGATCGGTGAATACCTCGAATCGCTCGCCATACAAGTAATGCCTCCAGGTCTTCAAAGCGTGCACCACTGCCGCCAGCTCCAAATCATGAGTGGGGTAGTTCCTCTCGTGCACCTTCAACTGCCTCGAAGCATATGCAACCACCTGCCCGTGCTGCATGAGTACGCATCCCAGCCCAACGCCTGATGCGTCACTGTAAATCACAAAACCACCACTGCCACTGGGAAGTGTCAGAACTGGAGCAGTCGTCAGCCGACTCTTCAGTTCCTGAAAACTGTCCTCGCACTCCTGGGACCACACGAACTCAACGCCCTTCCGCGTCAGAGCCGTCAACGGCGAAGCCAACCTCGAGAAATCCTGAATGAAACGGCGATAATAACCTGCCAGACCCACAAAGCTCCTGATCTCTGCTACACACGTCGGGGCTCTCCACTGTGCAACGGCCTCGACCTTCGCTGGATCGACGGAAATCCCGTCACCTGACACGATGTGTCCCAAGAAGGCGACACTGCTCAGCCAGAACTCGCACTTCGACAACTTGGCATACAACTGATGATCCCGCAAAATGCCAAGTACAACTCTCAAGTGCTCTCGATGCTGCTCCACATCTGGCGAGTAAATCAAAATATCGTCCACGAAGACGATCACGAACCGGTCGAGGTACTGACTGAACGTCCTGTTCATCAAATCCATAAACGCTGCAGGCGCGTTCGTCAACCCGAACGGCATCACCAAAAACTCGTAATGCCCGTACCTCGTCCTGAAAGCTGTCTTCTGCACATCTGCCTCTCTGATCCTCAGCTGATGATAACCGGATCGCAGATCAATCTTCGAGAACACCTGCGCTGACTGCAACTGGTCAAACAGGTCCTTGATCCTGGGCAAGGGATACTGATTCCTCACGGTAACCTTGTTCAGCATCCTGTAATCAATACACATCTGCAGTGATCCATCCTTCTTCTTCACGAAGAGTATCGGCGCTCCCCAAGGCGAGACACTGGGGCGGATAAACCCTGTATCCATCAGATCCTGCAACTGCCTCTTCAGCTCTGCCAGCTCCGCAAGTGCCATCCGATACGGTGCCTTCGACTGCGGCGTAGTCCCAGCTACCAAGTCGATCCCAAACTCAATCTCTCTGCGAGGCGGCAACCCAGTGACATCATCTGCAAAAACATCTGGAAACTCCCGAACAATCTCGATGTCCTCCAATCTCTCCGCCTCTGGATCTGGAACTACCAAAGTGGCCACAAAAGCTCTGCAACCCTGCTGCAACAACTTCTGTGCCCTCACTGCTGATACAATCACTCTGCCTCCTCTATCTTTTGCCCCCCTGATCAACACATCAGGTAGACCCTTCCTCGGGATCAGAATCTTCTTCTCCCGGCACAAAACTCGCACATCGTACTGGGACAGCCAATCCATCCCCAATATGACGTCGAAGTCCTCCATCGGCAACAAGATCAGGTCAGCCGGAAACTCCTGATCTCCCGAAACAATCGTGGCGCCGGGGAGGAAGCTCCCCACAATGCCCACCAGACCCAAGGGTGTGCTGACTTCCAACGTGGTAGTCAACATCGCAGGGGTACGGCCCAACACGCTCGCAAATCGCTCCGAGATGAACGAGTGTGTGGCCCCACAGTCAAACAACACTCTCGCACTCAACCCAGCAACAAAGAGCGTACCTTCCACCACCGTGCTGGCGTCTCTCGCCTCATCCGCCTGGATGGTAAAGACTCGACCAGTCCTCTGACCCTGCTGTCGCTGCGGCGCAATAGGTCGGCGACCTCCGCCTCTGCCACATGCCGGCTGTCCTGACTGCCTGCTGGACCCACCTGGCCCACTCGGACAATCTCTCACAAAATGGCCTGGCCTGCCACACCAGTGGCACACTCCGCGACCCCAACACTCACCAGAGTGAACTCTGCCACACCCTCTGCACGCCTCAGGCTGGCGTGATCCACCTCCTCCGATCCGGGGCCTCTTGCCCGGGTTCCCTGCTAATGGAGCACCCGGACGTCAACTGACCTTCCCCGGTGCTCTCCTGACCTCAGCATAATTCTGCTGGTAATCCTGATCAATGAGCGTCGCGAACCGCACAGCATCAGCCAACGTCTGTGGCATACTGTAGGTCACCTGAGTACGGAGGTGCTTCCTCAGCCCCCGTATGAACTTCCTCGCCCTCTGCAGCGGCGTCACACAGATCTCCGGACAGTAACGCTCCAGCGCGTTGAACCTCCGGGTATACTCAGCCAGGGTCGCCTCTCCCTGCTCAAGAGCCAGAAACTCCTCTCTCCTCCCGTCTCTGACATGCTCGGGAAAATACTGCTCATTGAACTCCCGTAGGAATTCCTCCCAACTGACATCAGTCCTGCCCTCAAATACCACTGCAGATGTTGTCCTCCACCAGTTGGACGCGTCTCCGCCCAACACATAAGCTGCCAAGCCTGTCTGCCTCTCAGGCGGGCACTCAATCGCCTGCAGGATCTCCTGAATCTTCAGGACCCAATCCTCCGCGGCCTCAGACTCTCCTCTACCGTCAAAGGTAGGCGGGTGTTGTCTCATAAAGCGGTCGAGCATCGCTCCTGCCGCTGCTGGCTCTCCTCTGCCTGACTGGCGATCCAACATCGCTCCCAGTCGCCCCACTGTGTCATAGAGCATCCGCCGCTCCTCTGCCCAGTCCGAGCCCCAGTCTCATCGCTGGTGCTACGGTCCCGTGGGGGAGGTCTCACGCGTCTCGGAGGCATCTACACACAAAGAACAGCACACATCAAAACCATGAATGCATGAACTAATGCAGACTCTAAAACTCTAAGGGTGGTTTCTTTGGATAAAAACACTGGAACCGACCGCTCTGATACCAAGTTGTAACATCCTCAAAACAGCAGAAAATTTAAAATTTTAAACACTCAAACAACAGAGGATATTACGCAATAAAAGAACACAGGTGCACCGACATATATCATATATATATATATGTGAATATCAGAGTATACAAAAGTTGTGATTACATCAAAAGCATATACAAGGAAACAGTAATCACACGACCTCAACTGAGAGAAAGCTGGATCCGGTAGCGGTGCTCCTCTCCTCGGTCACCACCCCCTAATGCCGATCACGGCCTGAAAGTAAACATGCAACAATGCCTGAGTTTCCAGACGAAAACCCCGTATGCCAAACTCTATATGTATGAAATAAAAGCATCCTAGCATGCAATTCTACTCAAAAGAAAAGCATCACAACACGCCCAACACCAGGGCTCTCAACTCCATCACAGGACACACCACCGGTACGGGGCTCCAGGTCTAATCCCAACCGCCGCACCCACACAGTCACGGGGCTCCAGGTCTAATCTCAACCAGCCGCCGCGACTCACACACGTCGCCAAGCTGGGCTCCAGGTCTATTTTCAACCAACCACAGCTACCACGACACGACCAAGGGCTCCAGGTCTATTTTCAACCAACCCAAACGTATAAAGGCTACAGGTCTATTTTCAACCAACCCCTACACGCGGTCCTTGCTCAGGCTCCAGGTCTATTTTCAACCAACCCGAACGCACTACGGAGCTCCAGGTCTATTTTCAACCAACTCCGTACAGACTAGCTGGGCTTCAGGTCTATTTTCAACCAACCACAGCTCTCACACGGTCACGGGGCTCCAGGTCTATTTTCAACCAACCACCGCAACCCACGTGCACCTAGCACACTTGCCGGAAGAACATCGGCACCACGACTCGTCCTACACGGACAACCACGACCACAGCACCTCCATAGTGCAAAACAGGACACAAACGGTCGACCGAACCAAAAGTCCCGGTCGACCGAATCAAGCAAATACAGGGCAATCCACTTCGACCGGCACTCCATCGGTCGACCGATTCCCAACACCACACTCGTTCGGTCGAACCCAAATCAAGGGATGGTCGACCGTTTAGATGGTCAACTCCCGGTCCAACGAACAAAACGACCAATCGGTCGACCGACAAAAGGGGTCCCGGTCGACCGAAAGTCACCAAGGAACAAATCCCACAACTCCACAACGAATTCGGTCGAACGCCGAGCACACCTCGGTCGACCGAATCTGTCCAGGGAATAATCCCTCACAAGCGCCACGAATCCAGTCGAACGCCGAGCTCACCTCGGTCGACCGAATTCCACCAGAGTGTTTCTCACGCTCAACACACGGGTCTGGTCGACCGAACCCACATTCGGTCGAACCGACCACAAGGTCCACTTAAGTCACGGTCTGACGAAATCAAAGGGCGGTCGACCGTTTATATAGTCTACGCCCCCCAACCGACTTAAGACAGTGCACACGGTCGACCGGCAAAGGGGACCCGGTCGACCGAAACTCTCCAGACTTGCCTCCTATGCACAATCGGTCGACCGCCCCACAGGCATCGTTCGACCGATTTGAGGCAGAGCCCGAATTCTCTTCACGAACGGTCGACCGTTTGCACCAACCGGTCGACCGATCAGGCAGTGAAATCTGCTGCACATTTACTCGCGACGAGCCCATCGGCCTACCGTCGACTTCTAATTACTCACGATGATTAAGTGAGCTAGCTTGACATACCTAAAGGTCTGAAGAGACCCTTGAAGAACCACGACGACGCCTCCACGAGCACGTCTCCCCAAAAAGCGATCCGTCGACGAACCTCGCGTCCAAACGACGATCAACCGCCTCCTCGACGATCCACAACAACGAATCCACCTCCGGCAACCTCCACCGAACAACCACAACCACCAAAACCCGAGTGAGGTCAAGAGAGGGAAACCAAAACAAGCCGGAAACGAGCCGAGAGAGTAACACTCACCTCAACCACCAACTCCCCGAAGCCGCTCCTCACCTTGCCGGAGATCTCCACTCGCCGGAGCAGCACAGCAGAAGAGGGAGAGAGAATGCGCAAGTGAGAGAGAGGGAGAGCAACGAGAGAGAGAGAGAGGATTTCCCCCCAAATACTCCTCCAAACCAATCCAAGTCATCCATTCCATCTCCTCTCAATCTCAACCACTCATCCAATCCAACACATCTAAGCCCTCCATCCATCTCCTTTCAATCTCAACCATCCATCTCTAATCACCACCTAATCAACCACAAAGCACAATTAGGATTAGGATTAGGCTAAAATCCTACAGTTTGTATCTGTATTAAGGCTACGTTTATGTTTGATAAGTTTTCATTAATATTGTTGGAGGTTCGGTGGTGTTATGTATGAGAAGTCAAATTGAGAGCCGATTAGTCAAGAAGTTTGCATAGCCAAGTCAAGTACTGATGTTTGAAGATAAGAAAGGAAAGTGCATTTGGTACATTTTTCCTCTTTTCAATACAAAAAGATTTGTAAATTGTGGAAGACAATTAGCTCTTCAAGACAATTGTTTAGGGTTTAGGTTACGTATAGGGTAGTTTTTTGCGCTCCTACTTTTCTATATGGATTTTTCCTAAGGGTGTGATTGTTTACATGAATAAGTGGAGGAACATCTAGAATTCTAGTTTTTTTGGATTCTATCTCGGATAATTCCAATTACTAGTGACTAACACAACTATATATATTTTAGGGTGAAGGGAAAGAAAATCATTTATGTTTATGCCATGATGAGAAAGAAATTCTTAGAAAAAAATATATACATAATTGGATTTCCCCAAGGTTGGAGTGGAACTCCTTTCGAGTACAATTTCTGGTGGTTGTGGAATTTCAATTCCATAATTTTTTTCTTGCAATTAAACAATTGATTTAGAAACTAACTCAAAATTAAAATAGTTCCAACTTCCTTAAAGCATCATATGTTATTGATCAGTAGAATACCAATTACAAAGTTCTTAATTTACTTAGCAGTTAGCAAATTGATACATAAAAAAACTTGCTGGGCAAAATGAGATGATGATAAAACTGACACAACATCTTATTTTCCTCATCAATCACATGTTTTCCCTCAACAAATAAAAAACAACACATAATCATGTTGACTGCGTTCGATGGGGAAAAAATCAAATATTTTTTGGCTTCTAATCTCTACGTTCCTTTCTAGTTTGTGGGGGGCACTTCTTTCTTTGTAAAATGCAATGTTTTCGATAGGCGAAATAGACATAAAGAAGGCAACATTTTTTTTTTTGGAATTCATAGCATGAGAGAGAAAATGTAATTTCCTTCCCTGGAAAGGAAAAATGAGTGAGAAGTTTCCCAGGTAGCTTCCCAAGTAGCTGTTGGGTGAGAATGAGATCCAAGTTTAACTATCATCCCGTGACAACTCATAATTTATTAATGATGTCTATCAACATTCAACAATTCATATAATAATTAAAATCAATTCTACCCCTTAATATATATATATATATATATATATATAATCCGATAGTCAATGAAAATATTTCCTTCTTCAGTTTTATTTGTAATTTATGTTATCTCGAAGGATCAAGATTGTCAAGGGTATCTACAACTTAAAGCATCTTAATTTGGTGCAAGATCTTACCGAAATTCCTCCTTATTAGTACTATTTACTGTTCAGAAACTCATATATAAGTCTTTCCATTGATGCACATTAAATAGTAACAAAATCCACGCGTCGACATGTTGTTCTAATTAATATACTTTTGTGAGGGAAGAAGAACATCAAACTCACGTATCATTTTCACTTTAATCGTTGCCGGCATTTCTTGTTTCCCATCAAACATTTTGATATTTAGTCATAACAACTTCCTTTTAGGGGCAAGTCTTTTAAGATAAATCCGCTTTTTACGAGTTGATAATTAACTACAAACTATAAATGAGAGATTATCAAAGCAAATTAGCATAAAGCAAATCTAACCGTAACAACTTTTTATAGATCGATTTTCCATGAATAATTTAGATAATTTTTATATCATTTGAAAAGTAATATTTTTTAAGTAAAAAAACAACTGCATATAAGATGAACTAACAGGAAGCTGACAATTTGAATGATATCGAAGTATCAAGACAATTTGAATGCTATCGAAGTATCAAGACAAATAAAAAAATTCCTTTGCACATAAGAAGGAAAAATTGCGATTGCATTTGTGGCTCCAAATTTATTCATAACTCCACCCCTTTCGATCGTTAATGTCATTTACATAATTTTTTCCATCTAATATAATAATTTTAATATAAAGTTATAATATCGTTAGTTTGTTACAGGCTTACAGTCCCACACGCACCTCAAACCCACAGATTTGATCCCATATATATTATCGGTTGATATCACATTAATATTTTAGTAATTACCAACATTATTTTACTTAAGCCACCATATATAATGCACATGCAGCATGTGGAGTGTTAGATACATAGAAAATAGGAAGCAATATATTCCATTTTGATCATTTTATAATGATAAGGAATCAACTGCAGTAACTAATTCCAAACTAAGTTGTATTATTGTAATTTATAAGTTATAATAACTTTTAATAGTTGGCAATTGAGTGACATGCAATCACTTTTTTAAATTTTTAATTCCCGAAAAAAATAGTACTTTGAGTTTTTCAAGATTGTGTTTTCTTCGCTTTAACATTTATAACGCTAATCCGAAATCACATTGCTACAAACTGCAACTTGCATTAACCATCTACCACTGTAGTGTCTTGTTTTAATTTTAGAGCGGTGATACATCGTACCCTCAGAGATATCATTTATGTCATATTTTGTGGGTTTTTTATTATTTAAAAATACATTTTCTGATAAATCAAGAGACAATTATTTTCAACATAAAGTATAGATATTTTAAATGCAAATAAAAAACCAATAGTTATCTCGCGTGAGACGCATCAGTCCTACACGAGACACACGAGTCTCTCACAGGATACACATCTGTCCCGTGTGCCCGTGTAAGACACACCAGTCCAACGATTGGCACACATCAGTCTTAGTGAGACACATCTATACATCTTAAAATTTAAATGGTCACGTACATAGGGAAACTAACATATGCCTAGATTAACACATCATCAATTTTGAAAACAAATTAAATAGTTGATAAAAAGTTTCACGTGCATGCAGCTTGAAAGAACCATGTCCTTGCACGTCAACTCATAAATGACGTGTTAAAAGAAATCCGTAAATAATTTCCTTGGTTTTATAATTAGATAAATACTTTTAACTTTTAAGGTTATGTTAAATTAACATAAATTAAATCATGCATGCTCAAATCTTAATTACTATTTCTCATTTAATAGAATAAAAACTAAATACTTAAGAAAACAAAAAAGGTCTATTTCTATATTAATTGGCAACAAAACCATGTTGTTACATTTCATGTTTTAATTGTTTTATAAACAAACATGAAAAAATGTACAAAAATACAACATATGCTCATAATGAAAAACAAAAACTGGAATTCATTTTTAACACATATACTAAACTAGCTGAATTGAACTCAAACAATTAAACTACTAAAAAAAATTAAATCATAAGCGAAGAAAATTTAGTTTAGTAGTTAATGAGTTAGCATAAGCTGAGCTTAATTGACTCAAGTTTAAGCTATTTTGACTTAAGTTTAGATAAATTTGCACTATTTTATCACACATTATAAAAGGTAGAAATAAAATTCAGTTAATTCAGAAGAACATAATCTTAACATTGATTTATAAGTTCTTTACTACAGAAGATGACAAGATGTATAAAAAACGACAAAAAATATGGTCATATTTGAAAAAACCAAACTTAATTTCATGGTCGACTTTCTTTACAAAATAAGTTGAGTTTAACTGATAAATTAGATCGATTCATACACAAGTACGGATGAGATGAGTCGGTAGTACACAAATTGAGTTGTGTGGAGTCTCTCGACTGCAAGATTGATACATTTTTATAATACACAAGGTCAAAAGAAAAAGTAAAACTCAAACCCAATTCATCCGAAAACATCATCAGCTCAACATTATTCTACAAGACTTTACTACTTTATGGAAGCCAAAGTGATCAACTCTAGTCTCTAGACGTGACCTTATAAGATCGATGTTCTGTTGTTCGACTAGAAAGGTAAGACTTAGGCAGACACCTAAGAGCATCCTTACTCGTCGCCTTGGCGGATTAACCAACCGTCCGACACATCATTTTTTTATAAAAAAAATTCCAAACTCATCGCCTGGGCGGATGGGCTGGCTGGCTGGGGGAACGTGCCCCCTATTGGTTACAATTTTTTTTGAGTTTTTGTGTTTAGAAAATATTTTAAAAATTATTTTTAATTTTTTTATGAAAATATGTTTTTTATTTGTTTATATTTTTTAGAATTTTTTGACAATTTTTTGTGTTTTGTCGGGCGCTTGAGTTGTTTCTGAGTGTGGTTAAGAAAGATTTAGGGGTTGGTTTGAATTGACGTGGCAGAAAAAGAAGCTGACGTGGCCGAGAGAGAAAATCGAACGCCCAGGAACTGCCCAGGCGTCGTGAATGATGCTCTTTGGGGTCGGGACTGAGGCGGATTAACCAACCGTCCCCCCTTAATGGGGGCAAACCCAGGTCGGGTCCAGACCTGGGTCTGCGACCCGACCTGGGGGCGGACCCGGGTTGGTCGTGATGTTGATCCCCATCATCGGAAGTTGAGATTGGGATAGTAGGACACACATGTCCAGTAAGTAAGTTCGTATACATTTCATAAGGCGGTAATGTATTGTAATATTGTTGTGGTGGTGGATATTGTTATTGTGGGTAAGGTTGTTGTGGTGGTAGATACTGTGTGGGTGAATTTTGTGAAGAACTTGGATTGTTGTAAGGGTCAAACTGGTAAGGGAAGGGTGGTGGAATATGTCCATAACCACTGGAAAATAATGGTTGAGGGGTGCCTCGTCCACGCTGTGAGTCACGATTGTGGTTAGGGGACGACATTTTCTTGTAAGTTGTGGTAGTGTCTTAAGGGTTGTTGTGGAAAATGAAGTCCGAAAGTTAGTTTATATAACTTTCTTCAAACCATCGCTTGGATTTACTGGACAAGTTTGAACAATTAAGATTCGTCCGACAACGCATGCTGCGTGAACATGTAAGATTCGTACGACAACGCATGCTGCGTGAACAGGTAAAATCGTCCGACAACGCATGTTGTGTGAACAGGTAAGATTCGTCCGACAACGCATGCTGCGTGAACATGTAAGATTCGTCCGACAACGCATGCAGTGTGAACAAGTAAGATTCGTCCGACAATGCATGTTGCGTGAACATGTAAGATTCGTTTTACAAGATGAAATTCATGTTACAAATAGGAGGTCATTGTAACGGGAACCTTAAACTACAACTCCTCCTCAAACGCAAAGTCTCAAGTATGTCAGCTGACAATACTCCTAATTCCAAGTCCTCTTCCTTATCTGATGTTGTAGATGAGGCAATAGACCAAGTAACTGACGCAGTTGTCTAGTACCTCTCCTATTATCTCAATACACAACGTCCATGTAGGACGAGAATGCGAACTTCTAACCCGGACAGAGATCGGACGGTTGGTTATAATCGTCTAATTACATATTATTTTACTGACAATCTGGTGTATTGTGATCATATTTTCAAAAGAAGGTTTAGAATGCGGAAGAATGTCTTCCTTCGAATTGTAAACACGCTCGAGGCTACCGATGTATTCTTCCAACAACGACCAGATGTTGTGGTCGACTTAGCATATCAGGTATCCAAAAATGTACTCCAACGCTGCAGATGTTAGCATATGGCGTAGCAGCAGACGTGGTTGACGAGTACTTACGTCTTAGTGAAGCAACCGCAAGAATGTCCCTCCAAAAATTATGTGAAGGCGTCATCAACAATTTCAGTGCTCAATATCTACGAACGCCTAATCCATCGGACGTAGCAAGATTGCTCCAGGTTGGCGAACTACGAGAGTTTCCAGACATGACTACGAGAGTTTCCAGACATGATGGGCAACATCGATTGTATGCATTGGGAATGGAAGAATTGTCCAACTGCTTGGAAAAGGCAATATCAAGGTCGAAGTGGAATTGCAACACTTGTTCTGAAAGTTGTTGCATCTTACGACCTATAGATTTGACATTCATTTTTTGAGATCCCAGAATCGTGTAACAATCTGAATGTCCTCCAACGATCTTCAGTCTTCGACGACATTATGGAGGGACGTGCACCACTTGTTAAATATGAAGTGAATGACAACTTGTATGATATGAGTTACTATCTCACAGATGTCATTTATCCAAAATGGGCAGTATTTATGCAATCAATCATTCTTCCTCAGATACCAAAAGATAGATTGTTTGCCCAATTTCAGGAAGTAGCAAGGAAAGATGTGAAACACACATTTGGCGTACTTCAAGCAAGATTCGCTATCGTGATAAGGCCCTCGCTAGCATGGAGTCCAGAGATTCTCAGTAAAATTATGACTGCATGCATAATATTGCACATCATGACCGTGGAGGACGAACGCGACTCTTACGAGTAGTTGATGGATGTAAACGAATTTCTCAACGATCGACCTCAAAACACCGCTGAAAGTTCAAACGAGTCAGGTCTTCCGTATTCCACCGATAGTATCGTAGATATTAACAAATATCTGCGTAACAGAGATCAGGTTCGGGACGTCCGGAAACATATAATTGCGAGCTGATTTGATCGAAAATATATGTCAACGCTTTGGAAGGAATGCAATTTAATTTTGTGTGTAATACGTATTGTAATAATTTAATTTAAAATTATCGTATTATGTAATTGTCGAATTTTAATTAAATCTAATTTTTCGATATTATTTGGCAATTAATGTAATTTAATTAGATTAAGTCATTGTAGAAACAATTTATTTAGTAGTTTGTGTATTTTTGTGATAGAATAGAAAATGAGGTAAAAAATGATGTGGATGAGAGAATTTTGAAAGTGAGGTTGAGATTAAGAAGTTAATAATGAGTTGGATTGGTTATGGGTTGAGTAATATTTTTAAATACTGACACGTCTTGTGGAAAAATCAAGTTGAAAGGCAAATTTTGAGTTCAGGAGGCTCTAAAGTCCTCGACCACAACTCTAATCACATCAATCCAAGTTAACAAGAAAGGTACCCTCAAATTAACAGAAAACCGTAAAACCGAAAAACAAAAAAATTAAGAAACCAGAAAATCCCTGTCCTGTCCACCCAGCCCAGCCTGTCCATTTCTTCTCTTTCATCCTCAACCTCAGCTCTTCAGCACAGATCCAACACCACCCGAAACATGTCCAACCGCCCGTCCCCGGCCGTGATGGACGCCGTGGAGGACATCATGCGGGTCTACCGCACCCTCCCTCCCCGCCCCACCCTCGAGGAAGTCGAAGCAGCCATGTCCGTCCTCCGCACCGCCACTGCCGAGGAGGAGGCCAAGCTGGCGGACCTCTCCCACCTCGACGTCCCCCCCGACGTCCCTGAGGAGTTGGTCTCGGTGCTGAAGGAGGTCAAGCGGAACGCGGTGTTGCTCCAAGGGTACGAGCAGAGAAGGGAGGCGAAGCACGTGGTGGAGTTGGAGAAGCGGATTCGGGTGTTGGATGAGCTGATTCAGCGCGCGTCGAGGTTGGTGAGTGGGGAGGAGAGGGAAGATGGAAGGGAGAAGAGGGATGTTGGTGGTGGTGGTGTTGGGGTGGCGGCTAAGGAGGTGCTTGGGAGGTCTTCTTCCTGGAAAAGTGGCGCCTTTGCTGGTATGGATTTTGTTTGTTTTCCTGACCAATTTATAATGTCGCTGGTTGTTCGTTTTCTTAATTGTGTTCTTTCTTTCTGCTTTTTATTCGGGTTTTTAGTTTTAGTTTGTTTTCATGACCAAATTATATGTGAATGCTCGAGTTGTAGATCCATGGGAAATTCCATCTGGGGTATGTTTTTTTGTTTGTGTGTTATTATAATCGGGAACTTTCTCGACTCACTCTCAAACCAGTTTGCGACCTTTTAAGTTAGGGTAGTGGAGGTATGAACTCATGACCAAAGGGAAGAATTGCACTTGAGCCACCGCAGGTGGCACGGGCAGTTTATGTTTCTTGTGGAATTAGTTGTTGGGCAATTCAGCTGACATTGAGGGAGATTTGAATTTGGTGTTGGTGTTGGTTACTCAAGACATTGATTATGTGCCATTTGTTTCCTAATTCCAACCCAGCTTTTGTTAGTAGTTTGTCATTAAATTTTGCATCTTGCAACTCTCATCAATATCTTATCTTTCCATAACTGGATCATGGGTTACTTTTTTTGTTTGTTGAGGTTTTGTCTGAATTAACTGCATTTCAGAAGAAAAGTCAGATATTTGTGTGTGTGCAGCTTGACTTTGCAAATTAAGTTGTGTAGTACACAAGGTTTTCAGAACCGAACCGGCAACGTCAAAGGTTCATAGGTTCGACCGGGGTCGGACCGGAATCGAACCGGTGACGTATGACGTCATAAAAATATATATCATAGATATAATAGTCATATTTAATTATTTATTAAGCAAAAAAATATTCAAAACATCTACAATATCAACATTTTTAGGGTTGGGGTATATAGATTTGGGTTTGGTTTTTTTTGGATATGTAGTAATCTGAATAACTGAATACATAATCGGGTACCGATATTAAAAAAAAACATGGTTTTTTCCTGAACTGACGGTTCAACCCAGTTCAGGGCAAAAACGGTTTTGGGAGGTGAACCGGACCGAACAGGCCTCCGATTCACGGTTCAACCGGTTGAACCGGCCGGTCCGGTCCGGTTTTCAGAACATTGGTAGTAGATGCATTTTGCTTGTTTTCACTATATGTAGCTGAGAGTTGTGTTTTGTTACAGTTTCAGATGACCCAGTTATTTCTCCAACCAACTTTAAAGAACCAGAGAAATTAAGCCTTATAAAAGTTGCAAGCGTAATCGAGACAGCGGCCAAGAGTGGAAAAGGAGTTCTTGATCTTCAGGGGAAACTAGGTGATGAGATTGAGTGGCTCCCAGTGTCTCTTGGTAAGTTAGTGGGCACCACCGAGCTCAACTTATCCGAGAATCGACTCATGGCTCTCCCGTCAACCATTGGCAACCTCAGATTCCTAACGAAGTTTGACGTCCACTCCAACCAATTGACCAAACTTCCTGATTCGATTGGAGAGCTCACCAGCTTGATCGATCTCAATCTCAGTACTAACTCTCTCAGATCTCTGCCTAATTCGATCGGAAACCTTACGCGTCTAACCAATCTAAACCTGAGTTCGAATCAGTTAACTCTTCTTCCGGACTCGCTAGGGAACCTAACATGCTTGAGAAGACTGGATGTTGAGACCAATGAGCTTGAAGAGCTCCCCTACACAATTGGATCATGCTCTTCCCTCATTGAGCTTAGATTAGACTTCAACCAGTTAAGAGCTCTACCAGAGGCAATTGGTCGGTTGGAATCCTTGGAGATTCTTACAGCTCATTACAACAGAATCAAGGGGCTTCCAACCACAATGGCTTCTCTTATCAAGTTAAAGGAACTTGATGTCAGCTTCAACGAGGTCGAGTCAATACCAGAAAGCCTCTGCCTTGTTACCAGTCTTGTTAAGTTGAACATTGGGAACAATTTTGCTAATTTGTGGGCATTGCCGAAATCTATAGGCAATCTTGAGATGCTTGAGGAGCTGGACATTGGCAACAACCAGATCAGGGTCTTACCCGAATCTTTTAAGCTTCTTTCAAAGTTAAGAGTTCTCTATGTAGATGAAACTCCGCTTGAAGTACCACCTAGAGAAGTCAGCAAGTTAGGAGCTCAGGTTTGCAATATTATCCTTATATTTTCATTATATTGAGCTGAACTTAGTAATGTGTTTATTGAAACTCCTTCCTGTTTTTGAAACCATGCAGGCAGTTGTTAAGTACATGGCAGATCTAGCTGAAGTAAAGGATCAAGTTGATCCACGGCATGAACGGTCGAGTGGCTTCTGGTCCTGGTTGTTGTCTGTAATCTGGCCCTGTACTAAACCAAGTTCACAAGTTGAGGCTTAGTACATCACTCCCTTGGTCTGTTGGCCAACCATGTAATTATGTTATTTTTGCTCCCAGACTCATGTCTCATCCCTGTGGAGGTAGTTTTTCTGCCTGGAGTTCACATGAAACGTGCTTGGACTGCCCAAACACCACGCAAATCTTGCTCCCTGCTGTCCTTTCCTGAGACCCACCGAGAACAAACACCCACCCACGTTTAGGAAAATCTTCCAGTGGTTTCATGTGGCTCCAGCCAAAATTGGACGGCAAGTTCATCTCATCTGTGAAGGCCAATTCGCCACATTGCTTACAGTTGGCTTTGTTACTGTAATATTATGTTTTTAGTTTAGTGTTTTGTAAACAAAAATAAGACACCTTTTTTTTTCTTTTTTTTTGGTTTTAGTTTTGTAGAGGTTCCTGAACTGCAAAGCTCCTTGAAGTTCTGGATAGACTTGTGGAGTTTGATAAGATTCTTTTTCTAAAGCAATGAGATCATGCCCCATTTTTTCAGTTGAGTGCTCAATTATTATGTTCACATGTTGTGAGGTGTGCTGTCGGATAGACCTCACTTTCTCCACAGATATGCATGTTTTGCTGCCAGGTGTGTTGCCTTACTTAATAAGTGACATGCTGTCTTTTGTATTAGATTATGGGCATTTTACTGTTTAACCATCCCCTGAGCTGTAAACTAATTGTAAAACTCATTGGAGTGCTTTAAGAAGTCCCACTTGGAAGGTAGAACTCATTGGCAGTTATACATGTCTGGTTGCTTAATGTTTGGAACTCTTGCAAAACATTGTAGGATGGTGCATTATCTGTTAATTTTAAATTCTTAATTTGATAGTGAACATGGGCAGTAATAATGTTTATAATTTTGAACTTAAGAGGTAGAATGTGAAGCTTTTTCAGATTCAAAAGATACTGAAATCCACCATCAGATGGGATAGGTTGAAGCTGTCCCTGAAATCTATTCCTGGTGTAGTTGGATTCATGTGCATATTCCAGTGTAAATATTCTGAGTTCATTGCACCTTTAAGTTCCAGATGGTCAGTATTCCGTTTTGGTTTTATGATAATGAAATCTCCAATCTCGATGCGATGGTGTTCTGTCCTTACTCCTACGATTAAATCACAATCTTCACAGCTGCCAATGGTTCATTCTGTGACGCCCACTGGATGCATATGAATCAGACATGTAGTTATTATTGTATAATCATGTATAAAAACAATTTAGAAGATCAGGAAAAATCCACTGACAGACGTTCACATGACAAATCTTCCTGGATCTGGTTAAGACGTGGAGGGATGACTCAACTAGTTAAGTCATTAGTTTATAATTGATCTCTGCTCATTAAAGTGAAGATTTCGTTTGCAGATATTTGTTACAAGTTCTCGGAGTTTTTGGTATCCAGAAAACCTTATTTATATCTTATTTTACTTTTCTGCCAGATTGTGTATATGGTCGAAAATAGAACAAAATGAAATTATTTTTATTTTTTGGTAATTATTGGAGTCCTACAACTTGTCCTCTATAAGTTCAGTTCAACAATCACATTTGACCATACAACGTAACTTGACATGTACACCTGCTGTTGGCAGCATAATCACTAAATTATTAACAACTTGAAATTTGGTTACTGTTGATGTTGATTAAGGGTCTCAAAAATATGTTTTAAAGGCAAAATAATGGTTCACGCAGGATCAGAGGTTCCTGTAGATGTGAAAGGCGAAACTAAGAGACTCTCGGAAAGCAATTGAATACCCGGATCGAATCAGAGTTCACGCCTCCCGCAAGAATGCCTCACGAAATGGGAACAACCAACCACACGTCCGGTAGATTTTGAAAGTTGCAACTGGCAACGGTGGCAAGTCTAAATGAATTTTTCTTAACAATATAATATTATGCATCCGAATTCATCAGTGAATGTAGATGCGGGTTTGAACTCCACTCCCATAAGCAATATATGGTTGGTTAGATATGAATCTCAACACACAATTAATAATTAAAATTAACCTTATATCACTTATAACAAAAACCTATAAAGATTGAGTGCTCATGTCATAATCTATTCTTTTTTTAATGAAATAAAAATGTATTATTAATTAAAGACTAATGTGAATGCATGAGCCCAAACTATATTCATAAAGATCGATATTATCTGTTGTCGATCATTTTAATTTATCGCAAGTACACAATAACGATGTAACGGTGACAATTATGGATTATCCACGAAATGCGGATCGACTAAGCCACGATACCAACGTACACTCAATTGGAGAAAAGAGCCGTAATTTTTTTATATAATAATAAAAATAAAAAAAATTCGAAATTTAGGAAAAAAAAAAAAATTTTTCCAAAAGTACTCCGATCGCGGGTGTAACCCGCGATCCGTGGAGGCACGGATCGCGGGTGTGACCCGCGATCCGTGCTCCACGGATCGCGGGTCACACCTGCGATCCGTGGAGCACGGATCGCGGGTCACAACCGCGATCCGTGTTCCCGCCAAAAATTTTTTTTTTTTTTTTATTTTCGGTTTTTTTTTTGTTTTTTTTTTCTGTTTTTATTTTTTATTATAATTATTTGTAATCTTTTTTTAAATCTTTTTTTTTCAAAATAAGTTTTCTAATTTATATTATTTTTCTAAATTTTTCAAAATTATTTTTAATTTTTCCAATAATCTACCTCCAAATCACGTCGATAACCCGGCGTATTGAAATGTTAGGGTATTTTATACAATATAAAAACAAAATTTCTTAGTC
Source organism: Triglochin maritima (assembly GCA_963682175.1). Classification (NCBI taxonomy): domain Eukaryota; kingdom Viridiplantae; phylum Streptophyta; class Magnoliopsida; order Alismatales; family Juncaginaceae; genus Triglochin; species Triglochin maritima. The sequence continues at coordinate 8,648,465 of OY821775.1, forward strand.
AGAATAATAAATTATTTACAACTGAATATTAAACAAACCATAAAACTAATTAAAACAAAAAATTGGTAACGTTGTCAAAAATTCGTAGGGTGTACACACATTACAAACATTTTGGAGGTCGATACAGCAAAAAATTAAAAACACAATTAAAAAATTTAAAAAATTAATAACAATTACAAAACATATTTTGAAAGCAAATATGATAAAAAACATAGTTAAAACGATTTTAAAAAAATCAAAACATCAAAACACTACGACTAAAATCCGGGACTTTTTTATTTTCTTTTATTGTTTTTGTTTTTTTCGGTTTTCTGTTTGTTTTTATGTTTTGTTTTTTTACAAATCATTTTAACTATGTTTTATATATATATATATTTGAAAATAAGTTTTGTAATTGTTATTAATTTTTAAAAAATTTTAATTGTGTTTTTAATTTTTTGCTGTATCGACCTCCAAAATGTTTGTAATGTGTGTACACCCTACGAATTTTTGACAACGTTACCAATTTTTTGTTTTAATTAGTTTTATGGTTTGTTTAATATTCAGTTGTAAATAATTTATTATTTTAACTAAGAATTTTTTGTTTTTATATTGTATAAAATACCCTAACAATTCAATACACACCGAGTTATCGACGTGATTTGTAGGTCGTTTCTTGAAAAAATTAAAAACAAAATTAAAATTTTTTAATAAATAATATAAATTAGAAAACATATTTTGAAAAAAAAAAGATTTCAAAAAAGATTACAAATAATTAAAAAAAAAACAGAAGAAAAAAAACTAAAACAGAAAACCGAAAAAAACAAAAACAATAAAAGAAAATAAAAAAAGTCCCGGATTTTAGTCGTAGTGTTTTGATGTTTTGATTTTTTTAAAATCGTTTTAACTATGTTTTTTATCATATTTGCTTTCAAAATATGTTTTGTAATTGTTATTAATTTTTTAAATTTTTTAATTGTGTTTTTAATTTTTTGCTGTATCGACCTCCAAAATGTTTGTAATGTGTGTACACCCTACGAATTTTTGACAACGTTACCAATTTTTTGTTTTAATTAGTTTTATGGTTTGTTTAATTTTCAGTTGTAAATAATTTATTATTCTGACTAAGAAATTTTGTTTTTATATTGTATAAAATACCCTAACATTTCAATACGTCGGGTTATCGACGTGATTTGGAGGTAGATTATTGGAAAAATTAAAAATAATTTTGAAAAATTTAGAAAAATAATATAAATTAGAAAACTTATTTTGAAAAAAAAAGATTTAAAAAAAGATTACAAATAATTATAATAAAAAATAAAAACAGAAAAAAAAAACAAAAAAAAAACCGAAAATCAAAAAAAAAAAAAAAAATTTTGGCGGGAACACGGATCGCGGGTGTGACCCGCGATCCGTGCCTCCACGGATCGCGGGTTACACCCGCGATCGGAGTACTTTTGGAAAAAAAAATTTTTTTTTCTTAAATTTCGAAATTTTTTTATTTTTATTATTATATAAAAAAATTACGGCAAAAGAGCGGAGCTGGAAATGATTGGTTATTACATTTCCTCAAATTAAACTAAATCTAAAATACTTAACACTAGGTGCAAATGGGAGACTTCAAATGGATAAACAGTGGACTGTGTAGTATGACGTGGAGCATTAGATTGACAATTTAATTACAATTAGGTGCACGTGCGTGTGAGTCAAGTAAAATAGGTTCCGACAAACACCATGTAGTCAACACTAACAAAGGCAAGTAGAAAGCACACGACTAAACCTAGATAACTATAAATAGGTGAAATCCTTGTGTGTGTGTGTGTAAATCAAGTTTAATTTGTGGATCTGGGGTGCGCTCGATGGCTCGGGAAAAAAGGTTAAATTGCATTAAAACCCCTCGGGTCTTGGCATTTTTGCAACTTCAACTCTTTGTACACAATTTTCTCCGGGTTACATGTACGTCCAAACTCTTTGCAATTAGGTCCAAAAATACTGCAGTTAGGTCCTTACTTATTACATGTAGGTCATTTTTGCATCTAAGCCATTCTTCAAAATATTATTCTTGAAAATACGGTTAACTAAAACCAAGTGTAGCACTGATAGAGGGTAAAAGGTATAAGGAAATGTAATAACGAGAATAGTGATGGTCCAACCCATGAGGCCCAATAGGACATTCTACTTATCTTTAGGTATTCGGATCCAGTTAGTCTGGTATGTAAGGATCCGATACAAACTTTGTAATCCCTGATCTTCCCTATATATAAAGGTGGTCAGAGGTGTGTTTCACGAACATAAAATCCAAATGTGTTTTACAAATAGAAAATTAACTTCCAGATTCTGTAAGAATATCTAATTCTTAACAACAAAATTTGTATAGAGAGAAGCTGATTTTTTTATAATTTCTTGCAAGAATCCAAATCTAGAGTCACATTTACCATTAGGGGTGAGCATTTGGTCCAGACTGAAGACCGGACCGGACCGAATTCCTAAGGACCGAAGACCGGACCGGACCGAATCGGTTCGGTCTGGTCAAAAACCGAAATTTTTAAAATAAAAAACAAAAAAAAATCGGTCTGAACCGGACGGAAACAAAACTTTCCGGACCGAACCCGGACCAACCGGTCTGGTCCGATCCAAAAACCCGGACCAGTCCGGGTTTTGCTCAGCCCTATTTACCATATTACCCTCAGTTTTATTTATCATAAGACCCTCATATTTTAATATTTTTATTCGATAAAATTCTAATTAGAAACTATAAATGTCATAAATATTATATTTTTTTAATAAACTTGATGAATTTACGATATTTATTTAATAAACTTGATGAATTTACGATATATATTTTAATCCAAACATATTTTCATATTTTCCCATATATTTATTAAATAAATTTCATATACTTTGTATTTTATGATAATTTTTAATATTAGAAAATAACAAATATTTCTACTTTAGTAAAAAATCATATCATATCTTACGATAGTAATTTAATAACAATATAAATTTAAATCTATGGGCATACTGATCATTTAACATTTAGAATCACGAGCAAGAATTTTTTTTCTATCCAAGCGAATTTTGATTCTTTTAGGAATCATGATTCTTACATTTTTCACTCAAAATCTGAATTCTTACAGGAATCCTGTCACAAGAATCCAATCCAAACGCACCCTAAGAGTTTGTTTGGTGAAGTGTGCTGGGTGGAGAGAAAGAGAGGTAAAGAAAAGTATTTGCGGTTCGAGTTCGTTTTCAGATGTTGTCAACCTAATGTTTTATTTCTCAATTAAGATTGTTGATTTTCACAATCGGTGGTGATTATTTGGGAGTGAAAGACCTACAATTTTTTTACCCAGAGGTAATTTGTATATCCTCCTCTTTGTATATAGTAGAGATTTTAATAATTTTGATTTTGGTACAATTTAAGAAAAATATGTGTATTCAGTTGATTTGATTAGTGAATAGTTTGTTGACTTGTGTGGTGAGTTTTTCTTTTCCAACACTGGAATTAGATTTTTCCATGTAAATATTGTGTCTCGTGGTTTGCTTTCGTGGTTTGTGCGTAGATATTGTGTCTCGTGATTGTGTCTCATGATTTATTTGCATTGTGCGTTTTTGTGGTCTACTTGGTTTGCATGGATTGCAATTTGACTGATTTCTTTTCAATGCATAGTCAAGTACATAAACTATCATAATATTATTTCTTAAGCTCATTTTCAAGAAAATATTAAGTTCTTAATGCATAGAAAGCGTGGCTTTGTAATTTTAATAATTTTTGAAAGATATCGCAAATAAATTTGCATCACTAATGAAATAAAAGACGTTTAATAGTAAATGACGCATGTCTTCTACGGTTGATTAAACATAAACAACATCTAGAGAGTCCTCTTAACTCTGTTGTTCACGATAACCACGTCATAGATGAATGAAAACGAACGTTTTGAATGCTTAACATGCAAGGTGTATTATACCTGGTCGAGAACTGGTTTGAAGGAGGACGCGTATTCGCTCTTGTACAAACCTAGCTATGACCCTTAATTAATTAATAAAGATAAACCAACAAACTAATAAAACACATTTAAATGCCTAATCATGAAATTGCAGGAAAGCTGAGATCAATCAGCTTTTATCTTCTGTGGCACGTGAAGGATACTCTTCTGAGGCGTGATTTGCATTAAGTGGTTATGGTTCGTGGGGGCAAGCTTGTCGGTTGTGTGTTTCAGCTGGGTCTGTTAATTTTGGTTCAGTTTGATATCTCGATTCAAGTTTGACTTGAAAAATTTTTGATTCTAATTTAACTTGAAAATGAAATTTTTTTTATGAAAAATAAAAAAATTCTTCCAACTTGATTTGAAAAAAATTAAGACTCAATAACTCGTTCGAATTTTTTATTACTTTATTTATAATTTTTTTTTGTATTTTATAATAACATAAGATAATACATATAACTCGAAATTTTACTCGACTTACTGTTTACGCCTCTGGTTACAACTTAGGTACAAATGATGTAATGCAAAAGGTGAGAGTTTAATTGGCTAATGTCATGTGGACACAAAATGCCTGTGTTTTATCTTGATATTAATCTAGAAAACTTATCTTAACAAATGGCTCGTGTGACTTATTTGACCAAGTCAAACCAACAACAATTGGATGTGAAATGGTTGCCTTTGATTTGGGTTGAGGTCTTCAGGGGGATGGATATATAATTGAATGCAGTAAATTCCTACTGCATAGTTAGGGTCATGAGTTGTGTTGAGCTGGCAATTAGGCTTCCTGAATTGTGTAATTAATTGTGTTTGATTATAATTAAATGTCAAAATTTAACTTGGACATTAGTTTGAGTTGGTTGGTATTTTTAGACTAATTTTAGTTTAGGTGATTATGTTCAAATAATTGATGAGTGTCAGAAAGTGATGGAGTTGAATCAACTTCACATGGAGTTTCTGTAGTTGGTGCAGTTTTTAGATTTTGAGTTCCTGGGTGTCTTGATTTTTGAGGTACAAGTGAGTTTACATGTTTTCGCATCGAACAAAACTTGACATTTTTTTTTGGAACTTAACAGGAAACGAGATAACAACTTGCAAGACATTACTTTTAAATATAAAAAAACATTTTTGCAACTCGAGGGATCTATTATTGGAAACGGCAATCTTTTTTATGTACTTACAACATTTCTACAATTAGTATTCGAGTCTTGCTAGCCCATGTTTTTTGCGGATTAAAAATTTTATTGAAAAAAAAACTGCTACGGTATGAGTCTCGAACCCGAGACCTATTGTGTTATAAGAGTCGGCCTACCATTGCGATAACATGCATAGTTGTTCGGTTTTGTGGTTATAGTAATAGTATCGTGTATATTCGGGTATTCTCGTGTACACGAATTCTAGACACGAAAACGACACGAATTTTTTTCGTGTCTCATGTGTGGTACACGAACACGACACGAAACACGAAAACTCCTGACCCAAACACTAATTTTTCGTGTCGTATTCGTGTCGTGTTTTCGTGTTTCGTGTCAAATTACCAGGCCTAGCTTTATGAGAAGGATAATTGTAGAAATAGCGCGTTTTCGTACTAAAACATCATATCCGACTCCTAGGCAGACAGGCTGTAGGCATGTATCAGCAAGAGAGAACTTCAAGTAACTTCTACACTACATAGAGCATAGTATCGGGACATTAATTTCATATGACAAATTCTCAAGATTCTTTACCAACTCAGTTTAAATTTTATTTGTAATTAAAGAATGGAAGTTTACCTTTCTTACTTGGGATGGCTTAATGGGACCTTAACATTCACTTTAGATTTGAACATGCAGCTTAATTGTCCCAAAAGTAAGAGCAAACCGTGTTGATTTCTTGATAAAAAAGAAGTAATAACATCATCAATCCATAGATTCCAGCGTCAGTTGAAGAAGACAATTATCAGAATCACAATGTATATCCCTACTCTTTGAAATTTCGTATCTTTATTTTGGTCACTGATATTGACATAAGATTTTCAAATAACCGAAATCTAAGCATCAGCCAATTACTTCACCTGACGTGCCCACGACCTGCTTCACATTATATTATCATCATCAAAATATTCAATTGAGCTAATGCATATCTGTTAACCAATAGTTATCTTAAGATCTCCAAGCTAGGCAGTATAAGCAAAGACGCGTAAAATGCGATGACAAAGATCACTGATAGGCACAGTAGGAGCAGATTGAATTATAAATTAATAATTGAACTCTTCAAATATGTGATCCGCAACACCTTGCCCATTCAACTAGCTAAAGTCACCTTAATTGCAAGTTTTGGTAATTTAACTTGTTGTCACTTATCTAATGCTAGAATGGAATTTTCCCCCGATCTGGCCGAATAGCAAATTATTCGTGTAACATCTTTTTTACACTTTTATGGTCCTAAAATTAACTAAATGTAGTGGGGGTGGAAGTTTGATTCTCACCCTAACTGTGGTTAGTGGAAAGCATATCTACTACAAATCCACCTAATAATTAAAATTAGAATTATTTTTACTATTTAAAAAAAATCATGATTAAATATTTATTTCCGTATGCTCATTCTTTCTTGAATTCGTGGTCTAGATTAGATATTGTTACTTTGTCAGTGGATTCAAGAATGCAAATTATAACCTAAATGGTTTGTTTAACTACTGAAGTTTTATATTTACTAATGCGTAAAGACTTCTATATGATCTTCACACTTATTCTCTGGGTGACACTCAAGAGGATAGATGGGATGATTCAAATGAGTCCAATAAAGATCCAATCAAATATATATGATCTTAATTTATTCACATGTAAGATCGGAATAGTACGTCTGGAAACTTAAAATAGTCTGAAGCAATAATATCGAACGTGGTTTTGCAACCTTGATGAAAAAAACTCGTGCTTGCTCTAGGTAGGAACTCGTGACGTTAGAGAGACGTGTAATCTCTCGCAGGTAGGGGTGAGCAAAATTCGGTTCGATCCGGGTGTTTGGACAGAATTGAATTTTTCGGTCCGGAAGACTACGGGAATTCGGTCTTCGGATCGATTATGTTCGGTCCGGTCAAAGACCAAAATTTTAAAAGTTAAATTCGAATTTTAGACCGAACTAGACCGAACTGAATTTCTTCGGTCCAATCTTCCGAAAAGTTCGGTCTTCGGTTCGATTCGGTTCGATCTCAGACAGAAACTCACCCTTACTCGCAGGAAGCTTCGTGAAGTTAGATTTAAGACGCAAAACAAGGTGCCCATAAACTTGCAAGGAGGGTTGGTTGAGAGTTTGTTGTGGACCTGTCTGTCGTTCCACTTGTCCTTCGCTTTTTCCTTGTGGAGTCCAGTCTCAGGTGATTAAAGTAATTCAAAAATTGACCCCAAACATTAACAAAAAAGAAAAATATGCAAGGTTTGTGGATTTCGCTCGTTAATTAAGATGAACTTGATTTTGTCCTTGCGAACTAGTAAGTTAGAAGGCAATTATTATTTGAACCGTGATAGACGGATACGCGCGTCACGGACGTGCCTTACGTGGATCTGTACAACTCAGATATTTTTCTTTGAGTCAGCGTCCAGTCAGCAAAATTTCTCTTCGCGCGTTTTGATCTTTTTAAAAAACGCCGGTTCTTTAAGTTGAACGATTCATTTCCCAATACACAGATAAGACAGTGTGCAGACCCTAGGACATCGTGCAGTCTCATTATTCGTGCAGAGCCCACACTTATCATAATAAAATATTTGTTTTTAAGTTTTACGTTGGATCAACTTAATTTGTCTAGCTTACTTTATGTGTGTGTGCAGTTTACATTATGTGTTTGTCCTGTTTACGTTATGTGTATGTCCGGAATAAGTGTATTTGCTGTCCGGAATAAGTGTATTTGTTGTCCGGAATAAGTGTATTTGTTGTCCGGTTTAAGAATAAAGTGTGTCCAGAAACGGAACATAAAGTTTGTCCGGAATAAGTTGATTTGTTGTCCGGAATAAGTGTATTTGCTGTCCGGAATAAGTGTATTTGCAGTCCGGAATAAGTGTAGTTGTCCAGAATAAGAAGAAAGTGTGTCCAGAAACGGAACAGAAAGTTTGTCCGGAATAAGTGTATTTGTTGTCCGGAATAAGTGTATTTGTTGTCCGGTTTAAGAATAAAGTGTGTCCAGAAACGAAACATAAAGTATGTCCGGAATAAGTGGATTTGCTGTCCGGAATAAGTGTATTTGCTGTCCGGAATAAGTGTATTTGCAGTCCGGAATAAGTGTAGTTGTCCAGAATAAGAAGAAGGTGTGTCCAGAAACAGAACAGAAAGTTTGTCCGGAATAAGTGTATTTGCTGTCCGGAATAAGTGTATTTGTTGTCCGGACTAAGTGTATTTGTTGTCCGGTTTAAGAATAAAGTGTGTCCAGAAACGGAACATAAAGTTTGTCCGGAATAAGTGAATTTGCTGTCCGGAATAAGTGTATTTGCAGTCCAGAATAAGTGTATTTGTGCAGTCCGGAATAATATATTGCTTCATTATTGTCGGAATAAACGAATCAATATATGGAATGCAATAATATGATGCAATAATATTGCTTCACGTCCCCCGCAGGGGCTGCCGCCCCCTGCCACCCTCGTAAAAACTCAACAAACCTCCTACTGTATATTTTACACCACAAGAATTACGTTTAGGAAAAAAATAGCATCTCAGATTTCCTGTTTATGTAGAAAGTTTGTCCTGTTTATGTAAAAAGTTTGTCATGTTTTGTCCTGTTTATGTAGAAAGCTTGTCCTGTTTTGTCATGTTTATGTAGAAAGTTTGTCATGTTTATGTAGAAAGTTTGTCTTGTTTATGTAGAATGTTTGTCCAGTTTATGTAGAAAGTTTGTACTGTTTATGTACAAGGTTTGTCCTGTTTATGTAGAAAGTTTGTCCTGTTTATGTAGAATGTTTGTCCAGTTTATGTAGAAAGTTTGTCATGTTTATGTAGATACAATGAGAGTACAATGAGATATTGATGGTACATATTATTGATGGTAACTATTACACAATAAGATACAATGAGAGCACAAAGACAAACAAACAATACAAACACAAACACAAACACACAAAAATTACAAAAATAATATATCTTCTCCCAGTAAATCACACACAAACAAACAATACAAACACAAACACACACAAATTACAAAAATAATATATATTTTCCCAGTAAATCGGAAAGAAGATGTAAGACTTAAACATGACCGTCTCATTCACGCTGGTTACGTTGTGAAGAACCTTGGGAGTCGGCATCAGACGCTTCTTCGACGTAATATCTTACTCGAAATGGTGATTTATTACGGAGAGATGTACAACATAAACCGAACAGACGTAAGTCTTCACCACGGAGTGTTGTACCTCTCTCCGGAATAAATCACCATTTCGAGCAAGATATTATTTCGAAGAAGCGTCTGATGCCGACTCCCAGGGTTCTTCACAACGTAAGGAACGTGAATGGGACGGTCGATGACACTCTTTTTTTCTTCTTAATTCTTTTTCTGTCACGGGCACTCCAACAGTGCAGCAAAGATGTTGTGGTGCGAAGTCTTCACCACCGGGTCGTCACATTCACGATGTTAACGCTGACAAGAACATCGGGAAGTCTTCGCACCGTCCCATTCACGCTGCTTACGTTGTGAAGAATCCTGGGAGTCGGCATCAGACGCTTCTTCGACCTAATATCTTGCTCGAAATGGTGATTTATTCTGGAGAGAAAGAATGAAGAAGAAAGAAAGAGTGTCATCATATTTGTATTTGGGTGGAGAGAGAGAACGTGCTGAGTTGAAACGCATTTAATGTGATTTGAGTGGACATCAGGAAGAAAAAACAAAAAAACATTCATGCTTTGACCACGTAAGGGCTGACATGGATGTCCACGTAGAGCGCGTCCGTGACGCGCTGCGTTCATAAATCATTTCCCTTATTGTTTTAGTAGGAACACCACTGTTATAAGGCATAAGCTAATAACAGTTTCATAGGTCAATACGATCCTATCCTTACAACAATAAATATTGTAAGTTCACCACCAATAATACGTAGATTCAAGTTAATCTTATTATCCTTCAAGTGTAGCCACGTGGCATGCGTCATCTGATGAATCAATCCGTCCATTTACTGTTAAGATGACACAGCTGCTATCTTCTCCCAGACTCCCACTTGTTAATTGTTTCCACCCCAAATAGAATATCCTGTTAATTGTTTCGCTCATGGTTTTCGGTTTTCCTAGGATGCAAATCGTTCCAAAGGATAAGATAAGATGGGTTTTTTAGTACCAGACCCACTTTCGTAATAAATTCATCAAGTTTCATGTTTTTGCAAATGCTCCATATAAATAAATAAAATTCTAAAATAGGTTCAAAGTAGAGATTTGAGTTTTCTCTTGCCCACTCATTTGTGATTTCTTTATGATGATTTGAATTAGGTTACCTCTGTTTTGATCAATTCATGGTGAAGAGGTAGTAGGCACGTCTCTTTCTTATCTGGTATTTGAAAAATTCTTGTCCTAAAACACTTAAAAATTTGTAAAAAAATATTATTATTATTTTGTCATAGACAACAACAAGTACAAACATAATTCACGTTCTTTATAGCAAATGAATGAATTTATATTTCCTCAAGCAAAAGAAATAATGGTGCTAACATGTCTACAACGTTTACTAATCCTTTTCCACCAAGTAAACGAAAAAAAATCAACAAAATGTTGCAAATATTGCTATCGCTGAATGAAACAAGAAGATGTAACAAAGGCACACAAAGAGTGACAACGACACCTACTAGAGATGGAACAATTTTATCAAAGACCAATAACGTGGATTCCAATATGAAGAAATGAACTTAATGGTTACATCTACGAACAAAATTATGTAAAGTAACGAATAAGGCCAAGGGGTTAGCCACAAAATCGCCAAGACTTGATGTACTTGGAAAACGTTTAGGATCAGTGATGCAATATGGCCAAAATATCACGGTTATACTAACCGTTATATAAGAAGACGTATCCCATGCTCTGAGTTTCAAACCAGAAACACAAACAAAAAAGAGTCCTTGAGGCTTCAGTTCCCCACCACTCTTGCGGAAACACATCAGATACTTCCACATCACCACTGGTACATATCTCAATCTTATCTTCAAACCCAATTCATCAGTCTTTTACTTTATGTTATTTGATTATTGCTGGACATGCATGAAGATCAAGTTATTTTTACTTGTTTTGATTTTTATTTTGATTTTTCTGTTTTTGTTGGTGTTTGTCTTGTTAATTTTTGTGTTTCTTTTACGGATTAGGTTTTTTTTTTGTTGTTCATTGTATTCATGTTTTTTATTTTGTTTTGTTTGTGTTGTGTTACAATTGTGTGCTTCAAGTTTGATGAGAAAAAGGTGTAACTTTATGTATTGCTTTTGCTCGTATGGTGCTATCATAGGGTTCATCAGAGACTTTTGTGAGTTGGTGTCTAGAATTTTGTATTTTTTATTGGTAGAATTTTGTATTTTCACACTAATTATATTTCATTCTTTATTTAAATATGGTTAGGAATATGCTCTTTGGAATTTGTAAGATTTCCCATCTAAAAAATATTGATTGCCCCATAAAGAGCATATAATTAGGATTTATCACGTTGATTAATTTTTTTACCAATTTTTTAATATTAATTTTATTTTTTAATAACCTATAATAATATTGATCTTATTTTATATTCTATATTGTATGATATGTAAGCCTTAGTCAACAATCTCAATAAAAAAATTCCCTGGTTTATCCCATGGTACTTCGGGTTGAAGTCTACCACAGAAAAACTACAAGGCAGAACATGATGTTCTCGAGAATTTTCAAGTATTACCATGAGTTCTTGTCCAAGGAAAGCAAATCAAGTGATTTTTATGATAACTAATTCAAGTTTTCTTTTTTGTTTATTTTTTGCCACATCTTCCAATTCTTCCTCAGAGGAAAGGAATTTTATCAATATGATTTGATTTTAACGATCTCTTCATAGATGCAAAACGCAAATATTTTGATAAAATCAGAACGATACCCTCTGCAAAATCAGATGTTGTGATAGGTTCATTTTATGCCAGCAGACTGCTTAATTTGCGAACTTTGGACGTTAGATACACAATCAACAGAAGCAACTTACTGTTATGCCTATAAGGGTCACCTTAGATTTTATGCATCAATTGGGCATGTTTATGAGAAATAGGATGCTGCACCTAAAGATGATTGTTCAGAATGATTTATCTGAGTTTGGAGATGCCTTATTTCTATTGTGTCATTGTCCGGAAACTCGCAATTTCAAGTCGTTAAGATCTTGTCGCCTCGTCATGTCATTTTATAAACTGACAAAGGGAATTACATCTTAGATACACAATCAACTGAAGATGGACAAATTTTCCAAGTGCAATCATGCATCTCCATTCTACAAGCCAATGATCCAAAAAGAAAAATCTTCTTCGAGGGATTCTCATTGCCAGAAGACGAATGTTTTAATCTGGGACATGGATGAGACCCTCATACTCTTGAAATCTTTACTGGACGGATCATATGCTGAAGCCTTTGATGGTTTAAAGGATATAGAAAAAGGAAAACAGATCGGGAAACGCTGGGAAAATCACATTCTTGAAGTGTGCGACGAGTTGTTCTATTATGATCAAGTAAGCTATATCAATAGCTTTTGGTCAATCAATATGTCTATAGTTTGTTTGCAGGACAGGATGGTTTGGTCAAACAATATGTCTATGGTTTGTTTGCAGGACAGTATGATTTGGTCAATCAATATGTCTATAGTTTGTTTGCAGGACAGGATGGTGTTTTACCTGGGTTCTAACATATAAATAAGAAAATTAGATGTTTAAGACTATACATATCACCCATGGTTTAAGTTCTTCCACTGATATAGTCTGCTCTTGTATTTTGATTGAACAGATTGAGGATTACAACGAGCCTTTTCTTGACTCGTTGTCGGAATATGATGATGGGCGTGATCTCTCTAATTATGATTTTGACAATGATGGCGTTGCTTTTCCTTATGATGATTCCAACAAAAGAAAACTTGCGTATCGGCATCGTGCCATTGCACAAAAGTACCAACAGGTGCTGGTCATGCTTTATCTAATTTTTTTGTCTTCCTAAAGAAAGGAATATCTCATTTGTTTCTCTACATTAAATCACAATAGCAGAAGAAACCCTTTGAACTTAATAGATCCATGTGTTTTTTTTTTGTTGTAATAAGTATTTTAATTGGGAGGTTTAAATGGACAATTGTGATATAAATGATCTTCAACTAAGGAATTGTGGAGAAATAAGATTGACTTTTAGGTCCTAACATCAACAAATTTGATAATGGATATGTTGTTGGTTACTCTAATCTATCATGGTAACCAACCAATCTTGTATTGTTGTTGCAGGGGTTGGAAGATGTGCTTGATGAAAGGAGGCTCAAAGTTTGGAATGATTTGTATGATTCGACAAACACTTACACAAATAGATGGTTATCTTCAGGTATACATTCAGTGGAAGTCATCAGACTCTTCATGTTTGATTTATTTCTTAATTAGTGATCGTGGTTCATAAATTGGTATCGTGCCCATCATTATGATGATGTTCCAGTTTCTGTTTCTTAAATTTAATTCTAGACTAAATTATCCTAAAATATAAGTTTGCCGATACAGCCGCAGAGATTCTGAAGCGGATATCAGGCAAAAGCTCTGGTGGTCCAAAAGATGATATGCATTCCCAAAACATCAATGTGATGGTTACCAGTGGAGCTCTTGTACCAAGCTTAGTGAAGTGCTTGCTATATCGGCTGAATGACTTCATACCATATGAAAACGGTTAGTGTTGTTGAGTAGATGTACAAAAAGATGAAATTGGTTTTGTTGTTTGGATGCTGAACTAATTGTGTTATTCATTGTTGCAGTCTACAGCTCGTGCGAGGTAGGAAAGCTCCAATGCTTTACTTGGATCAAGGAACGGTTCAGCGGCCCGTCCGTCCGCTTCTGTGTTATTGGAGACGGAATGGATGAGTGCCGAGCTGCACAGAAGCTCAAATGGCCATTCGTTCACATCGACATACAACCGGATGGCACTCATCGATTCCCCGGTCTCTCGACGAAGACTCTGGGACACTACATTGATCTTGTCTACGGGGATCGCAAGGCCGAAACACCTAAGCTTAAGAATGGCAAAGTGAAGGGCAATGTTGAGAATGGCAAAATCAAAGTATGATTTGCTTGCTGTTGCTCCATGTTCTGTAGTTGTAAATGATGTAAATGTTTTTGTATGTGGGTGGGTTTTTTCATTGGTGTAAATATTTCCCTTCTCTTGAAATGGGTTTTATGTAATCAGAAAAGGGTGTTGTAGAACGCCATCAACTTATATTATAGCAGTTGATGGTGCCTGTGGAAACCACGAGATCTTTTAATGAGAATGTCAAGTTATATCTAATGCAAATTGTTGTTCCGGACTCGGTCATTGCTCATAACAATAGTTCAAGGCTCATAACAACGTAAAAAATAGTATTTACCTGAGAAGTGAGAATCCGGTAGAGTAGTTTTCTCAAGAGTCAGAAGGCTCCTGTCGGGCAAGTAATTAGCCTATTATCGGTTGATTCAGACCACTAAAGCCAATGGGCTACTTGGAACCACAGTCTGGCCTAGTGAGCTGATCCAAGACATGTAACAGCCCAGAGTTTTAACCCGATTGTTCAAATTATAAACGTAACTTTCTAACGACAAACAGCGCATTGACAAAATGAAAAGTGGAATGAAATCATCCATTGAAAGACTTTTAGGCCCATCTCATCTTTGAAAATTGAAACGTTAGTAGCAAATTCAATGCGATTCTTGTCCAGATTCAACCCCACAATAGTGTGTTTCCACGTATCTAGTAAAAACTGCGAAAACTCGGATCGACGTTGGATCGGAGACAATGGGTCTCCAAAACAAGATCGAAGACGAGGAAGAAGATGCGGAAATAAGGTTAGGGTTGAGAGAGAGTGCGGCGGAAAGAATGAGAAGAATGAATTAGTTGATTAGGTTTTCTTGTTGTACACGGATATATATACACCTCGGGTCATGATAAACGGAAACCCGGATCCGATTAGCTCTAGGATCTAATTTTCTAGCCCAATGTTCTAATAGACTCAGGCTGAGCCAGCTTGACAGATTTGTTGTTTGGACTCAGCATTGGGGCATTGGAGCTGATCTCTGTGGGCACGAACACACGTTTGAGCCTAGACTGACATTGATTCTTGATCATCGCCTAGCGGGTTCTTACTTTGTGCCCCCACCTGCACATTGTCAACTCGAATCATCTGGAGTCTGATTTGCTCCCGTCTCATCATCGGCTTCAATCCGATCAACTGTTCTAACACTCCCCTTCAAACTTAGCCGGGGATGGAGGGTAAGTTTGCCTAAGGAGCGCCTGAAGTCGTCTTTGGATAAAGCTTTTGTGAGCATATCAACCAACTGAAGTTTGGATGGTACGAATTTGGTGATGAGTTGTCCAAGTGAGACCATTTCTCGTACAAAGTGATAGTCAAGTTCGACATGTTTTGTTCTAGCATGGAAAACATGATTCACAGATAAGTAAAGTGCACTAATATTATCACAGAAGAGAATCAGAGGTTGAGTTAGAAAGACTCCCAAATCCTATAAGATGAAGGTGATCCAAGTTAGCTCAACAGTTGTCACAGTCATCGCCTTGTACTCGGCGTCTGCACTGGATCCGGAGACGGTTGGTTGTTTCTTTGATTTCCAGGAAATACAGTTGGATCCCAGAAAAACACAAAACCCACAAGTAGATCTTCTAGTGAGGTCACAACCTGCCCAATCACTATCGGAAAATGCATGCAATTCAAGTGTAGAATTTCTGTGTATGGTCATGCCATAGTGCTGAGTTCCATTTATATATCTCAGAATGCGTTTTGCCAGTTTATAGTGGTAATTTGATGGTGAATGCATATGTTGACACTGAGAGTTAACAACAAATTAAGTGTCTGGTCTGGTTATGCACAAGTATTGGAGGGAGCCAACTATTTTTCTGAATAGTGTGGGATCATGAAAAATTGTGTCATCTCTGACAGTGTCTGGCCTAAAGGGCATGGGGGTGCTGATGAATTTGGAGTTATGCATGCCAAGTTTCTTTAATATGCTAAATGCATAATGATGCTGTGAGAGAAATAGACCATACGAGTTTCTACTTAATTCAATACCAAGAAAATGATGAATAGGACCAAGATCCTTCATAGAAAATTCATGAGTTAATTCATCAATGAGGGCATCCATAGCAGAGGAATTTGCCCCTGTGACTATTATATCATCTACATACAACAATAGAAACAACGGTCCAAACTCATGTGAGATGAACAATGAATTATCAGACATGCTACTAAAACCCCTTTGGTGAATAAGAAAGAAGCAAATCTGTCATACCAAGCCATGGGGGATTGTTTTAAACCATATAAAGCTCTTTTCAGTTTGCATACATGGTTTGGTTTAGATTTATCTACAAAGCCATGAATTTGCTTCATGTAAACTTCTTCTTCAATGTAGCCATGCAAAAAAGCATTCTTTACATCTAATTGTTTTATGTTCCAGTTATGCATGGTGGCCAAGCTAAGCACAATTCTAACTGTTGAAAACTTCACAACACGAGAGAAAGTATCTGTAAAGTCTGTTCCTTCAACTTGTTTATAGCCTTTTGCAACTAATCTAGCCTTAAGTTTTTTTCAAGAGTACCATCAGATTTTAATTTAACCCTAAAAACCCACTTGCACCCTATGATATTCATACCATAGTGCTTAGGAATTAAATCCCAAGTGCAGTTGTGAAGCAATGCACTCATTTCCTCCTTCATTGCATTTTGCCAGCCTGGATGATGCATTGCCTCTTCAAGAGAGGTGGGTACCTGAGGTATAGAGTTTATGTTATGAAACATAGTATATTTTGGGTTTGGTTTAACAATACCTGCCTTTGATCTAGTGATCATCTGGTGTTGTGGGTCATTAGATTTAGATGTTAAGATATCACCTGGGGTTGTTGCCTTTGTTGTACTTCTTTCCTCAGATACTTCATCAGAGGGTACCATTGCTGCATTTGTCTCAGGTGGAACATTATGGGAAAAATTCTCCCATTCACTTTCATCATGTTCACTTTCCCGTTCTAAATGATGCTCATCAGATTGTTCATTGTTCTCCTCAAATGACTCATCACTGGAATTAGGTTCAGTGGGTTGAGGAACATTGTAACTTGGATGTGACGCTTCCTCAGTTGTGTTGCTCAATAAATTCTCATGAGATGTAGGAGGGAGAGTGACTGGGGACTCCATTGAATTGGAGGGCTGATGACTCTTTATACCATTTATATTGGTGGTTGTTTTATTATTTTCACAAAGCCAGTCATGGAAAGTACTAATGGAACAATCATTGTCAGTTGGAAGTAAAATTGATGGTGGATTTTTATAAGGAAAGCAATATTCATCAAAAATTACATGTCTACTTGTGTAAATCTTATTTGTAAAAGGGTTTATGCATATATATCCTTTGTGTCGTATGCTATACTCAATAAAAACATATGGTGCAGATCTTTCAGTTAATTTATCAGAGGAATAAGCACTTAAACAATGGAAGCAACGATAGCCAAATACCCTTAAACAATTGTAATCAGGTTGTTTAGATAGTAGGGTAACATAAGGGATTCTACCATTAGAGTCAGGGATGCGATTTAGCAAAAAAACAGATGTATTGAAAGCTTCCACCCATAAGCGTTTGGGAACACCACTATTGATCATTAAGGTGCGTCCCATGTTGACAATAAGCTTATGTCTACACTCAGCAACTCCATTCTGTTCAGGAGTGTAAGGGCAGGACATTTGCAGTATCATCCCATTTTCGAGCAAATGAATTTGAAAACTTTTGACAAAAATTCACCACCACCATCACACTAGAACACCTTGATTTTTCCTTCAAATTGTCTTTCAACAAACTTTTCAAAAATCAAATAGCAATCAAAGGAAATATCCAAGTAAATTTGTTGTAATCATCCACAAAGCATGCATAGAATCTATGATGATTTCTACTTATTACAGGTGTATGACCCCATAGATCACAATGAATTTTATCAAAGGGTTTTTTAATAATGGAAGTAGAATGAGTAAAAGGAAGTTTCACAGCCTTTCCTAGGTTACAGCTACTGCAGATGGGAGAAATAGAGGTTGGTGGTTTGGGTGCGACAGAGATGCATCTATCAAGTTTGACTTGTTGTAAAACTTTAGAATCTGGGTGACCCATCTACAATGCCAGGTCTGTTCATCTACTATTTTGTGTCTGTTAGAGAAGAAACTTTTATGCACACTGCTAGGAAGGGTATAAAGTTCCTTTAAAATGCCAGTAGTGACTATAGTGTCATGCTTTCTATCTTTTACAAAGAATTCTTTATCTGAGAACTCTATATTGTATGAGAATGTTTTGGTAAATTTCTTAACTTATAAGAGATTTACTTTCATACTTGGAGCTAATAGAACATCTTGAAGAATGAAGTCACCATTGTGATGTGTGATTTTAGCATTTCCTGTGTGTGTGATGGGAACTAAAGTGTCATCTCCTATCATGATGTGATCAGAACCATTGTAAGGAGTCAAAGAGGAGAGAATACTTGGGTTACCTGTTACATGCGTTGAAGCTCCAGAATCAGGGAACTAATCAGTGTCAGCGTCACCCATACTCATGGCTGCCATTGCCTGGGGAAGATCTCAAGAGACCTAAGCCTGATTGAACCTGTGCATGCACTTAAGTGCATCGTGGCCTGGTTTTGCACATATTTGGCAAGTCATGAGCTGATGACGCTACCCTCCATTGACTCCTTCATCATTCTTGTAATTCTTTGCATCAGAAGGTCCCGGGTTTGAGGTAGGAGGTGACTGACCTTGAGGTGCAGGGGTGAACCCGTGACCTTTTGAGGTGAAGCCTCCGTCCTTCCTATCTTTCCCTTGATTCTTTCCTTTGTATGGCCGCTTCTGACTAAAGTATGCCATATGAATATTTCCATCGTTGCAGTGGATCTGCATACGCATTTCATAGTTCTGGAGGAGTGGAACTACATCATTATAGGAGGGAAGAGGTGGCTTCAGGTATGTGGTTGTGAACGGATTGTACTCGATTCCGAGCCCATTCAACATCTAGCAAACTTTATTCTGATCACGCACAGGCCTTCCGATGGCTGCTAACTCATCACACAAGCTTTTGAACCTTGTCAGATATTCTTGAAGGTCCTTGAAATTCTTCTTCTGAAGCATTTGTAGCTGTTGCAACAAGAAAAACTCGCGTTCTTCGGAGTTTTGGGCATATTGAAACATTAGGGCTTCCCACACTTCGCGCGAGGTTTCTAGTCGAACAACAACACTAAGAAACCCCTCGCTGAGTGTTGAGATGATCCATGCCTTCAGTAGGCGATCTGATTTCTTCCAAAGATCGTATTCTGAGTTTGGAACCTTTTTAGGCTCTGATCCTTCGCTCAGAACTTCCAGCTCCTTCGATGGAGGCGGAAGGTTTCCATCTACGAACCTCATCATTCCTTGAGATTCCATGAGCCCCATGACTTGCGTTTCCCAGAGGAGAAAATTTGTCGGTTTCAGCTTCATAGACACAAAATTGGCAACGTTGAGCCCGGTGGGAAAATTGTACGCTTTCTTGCTGGAGAGATCAGATGATGGTCCCATGGCAATCTGACATGCGGATCTGTCCAGGAGAAGCTCTGATACCATGCGAAAACTCGGATCGACGTTGGATCGGAGACAAGGGGTCTCCAAAACAAGATCGAAGACGAGGAAGAAGATGTGGAAATAGGGTTAGGGTTGAGAGAGAGTGCGACGGAAAGAATGAGAAGAATGAATTAATTGATTAGGGTTTTCTTGTTGTACACGAATATATATACACCTCGTGTCATGATAAACGGAAACCCGGATCCGATTAGCTCTAGGATCTAATTTTCCAGCCCTTGTTTTAATAGACTCAGGCTGAGCCAACTTGACGGATTTGTTGTTTGGCCTCGGCATTGGGGCATTGGAGTTGATCTCTGTGGGCACGAGCACACGTTTGAGCCTAGACTGGCATTGATTCTTGATCTTCGCCTAACTGGTTCTTACTTTGTGCCCCCACCTCCACATTGTCAACTCGAATCATTTGGAGCCTGATTTGCTCCCGTCTCATCATCGCCTTCAATCTGATCAATTGTTCTAACACAAACAACTTTTACTTTGCGAGAGATAATAATTTGATTTGATTTCCATGAGGTAAGAAACAATGCACCATGTGTTCAAACATCACGATGGATCATATTCATGACTCATCGTAGAAGGAAAAACAACGCACGATACATGAAAACAAAACGTACCATCCATCCATGAGCAAACACAAGAAAAACATTAGGAGCAACAGGAACAAGACAGGAGAGAAACATCTTTAATCTTCCCATGGTTTGTGGACACATGAGAGGCCACGATGGGTGGTAAGTGGCCACGAGTTGGAGTTGGGGGGTTGGACAAATGAGTTTGGATGGCATATCCAAGTTGGCTACTTTTGATTCTGATGTCGCTAACCAACCGTATCTGCTGCAATACTCCTGTACGAACATGTTGTACATGTTCTTTATTCCCAAATTCTTCTGTTCCATCCCATTGCTCTTCAGTTCACATGCTGGATGGAGGGACTCTCGAGTTTTTTCATCTCTTTCCATTTCTCTTGTTTACTAGTTAGTTTTCGTTGAAAAAATAATAATTTCACTTCGCTAAACACTAAATGTGCGTTACATCTTATATGAGGTAAAATTCACCGTCTTCCACCAAAATGCTTAGATTTTGTTCAATTTCACAGTTTTTTAGATAAAAACTACTCAATAGACCCCTTTTTTGGGAAACATGTACGTATTGCGGCATCTTATGAGATAAGTTGGGTAGAGGTGATTTTAAAACAATAAAAAACTCTCGATTTTTTTAGGTTAAGTGTAACGTTTCATGGTTCATGGTGAAAACTATTATGGACCCGTAGTTGAGGGGCAAACTTTAATTTATCCTATAACAAATGTGAACTACATACAAAGTGGTTTCATTAAGACTTTGTTGTATGTGTCAACTGCATAAGGATTAAAGACTTTGTTCTTATTGTTCCGTGAGACTTCATTAGCACGAGAGTTGATGATTTGCTGTTTTGATTTTTTTTATTTTCCTCCATGTGATTGTTGACTTCTACAACATCAAAGTGGTCTCCTTTAACTATGAAAAATGCAAGCGCATGCATATGGCTCTGCTAAAGGTTTTACTACAAGGGCAGACAAATCTGAACAACATACAAACCTAGAATTAACTGTTTTATGTTATTATTTTGGGCAAGGGAAAATAACTACTTTGCAGTACAAGTACTGCCTTTTGTTATCCTGACATAATTGCAAAATCAGTAGGGAGAGGAAACATTGAATTTGGTACCATGAAGGAATCATGCATGTCTTATTGTTAAAACATTTGTCACATGCGGGTATGGTTTAGATGCACAGTATTATAAGGGTGAGGTTTTCAGAAGACTGGTTTGCACTAGAAAACAATTGTGTTTGTTTATCACAGTATTAAATCAGGAGAGGAAATTAAACCATCCGAAGTGTTGAAATTAGGGGTGCAAATATATATGGATCACCCGATCCGTATCCGAAATTGAAAGGACGTGTATCAAATTTTCATTTTCAACGAATCAAACACGCTTGTATGCATCCACACAATTCAATTTAAATCAAAGTGGTCTTATGGTTTTCAGTTGTCTTTCTCCTTTTCTCCTTCCGGCCAAATTCTATTTAAATAATTCTAATTAACACAAAACGAGCTTCATTTCACACACTAATTAAACTGGAGCCAAATAAATGAGAACTTTTCCATATTAGGTTCAACTTTCCCAATAGTTTTGCAGAAATGCAACTCAAAACCACTTATTGCATTTCCACCTTCTTATTGATGCTACCCAACACAACCCACAGTTTGTATTATACTTGAGGCAACCAAACAAAGTAAGCTAAACAAAAGCTCTAAATTGCACCTAAAGAAAAATAAGCTCTAGTTGGAAATGAGGTTCCCCATTGCACTTAATGTTGTGGTCCATGATGAATCAATCATACTATATATAATGTTTGATTTATTTTGGTCGAATCTCATCCCTATCCCTTTTTCAAGTATATATCTTTCCGTAAAGATGATGTGACATGCAATGTCCAGATCTAGAATGGTGCTGAATCTTATTTATGCTCCAAATTAAGTTTTCTGGTGGTAAAGAAAATATGTTATTGTTTGTGATTTGGTTCTTGTTAGATTATTCTGCGGCATGCCTGATCGTCTTGGACAGTGTTGAATTGTTTTAATTCGAAAATCTTTGGGTGAATTTATGTCCAAAGTATGTCTGTAATTGAGTTTTTTTACTCTTTCTTCTTTTTTCCATTTATATCGATAAAATATGAAGAATATTTTGGTCATAGAAACTCAACGCGAAAGATGATGTAGTATAGTCGTATTGAGAGACTTAGTTTTACACAAGCTGAAAGGATACACAATGTTAGTTGAATTGAGTTTTATATTTTCTCACTCAACAAGGGGAACTTTTTCATTTTCCTTTTTCGTCCGAGAGATGATTTCTTGTAATATTGTGTCCTCATATCTCCTTACTATACTTAGGAAAATCCTTTTGGAATAAATGTACGAATGACGCATATAAGTGATATAACCCACAGACAAGATAGGGAAAGAGGCATTGTCACCATTCCCTCTCTTTGCCCTTTGATGGTCACTATTTTCTTCTTCTTTTTATTTATAAATAATGTTTAATGGGTTTTTTATTTAAATGTTTGATGGTTAGGATTCATAGAAACTTGTTTGACGCTGTTGCACATCATTCATTAGTTGAGTTCGAGTCAGGTATCTAAGGATGTTAATGTCATAGTTAGTCATATCATATATTTGGTTGCTCATAAATTTGACAAAGATGGTCCTTCCATTTATTGTTCTCTCTAAGCTTCCCTTCCCTTTAATTCTCGATTCGTCAGTATATATATATATATATATATATATATATATATATATATATATATATATATATATATATATAGAAGAGAACTGTACAATAAAGAAAATATTGGAAAATGAACATAAGCAAAAGAAGTTTATCTTGTAAAAAACTGTAGCTAATCATGTTTCATAAAACAGAAAAGGCTTTACTTAGTACGGATGATGACAGGGAACAGGACCAGTTCAACTTTATTAAACAAGCCACAATTTTCTTTTTCATAAACAAATGTTGAAAAATGACCTCCTTCACACATCTGTCTTGGGATTTTTGGCTAAACAAATTAAAAATATTAGCATTAGAAACTCTGTAAGGAAACACCAACTAATAATTCCTATCTGCATATGTAGATAAATTCTCAGTTCAACAGAAGCAACCAAATCCATATTTTCTTAAAGGGCCAAGAACATGAATATTTATCAATACAATTTAGCCGAAATACATTCCATGCCCTCTTCATTTCTTCAATACATACAACCTTACAAATCTCAATAACCTTTACAAGATTTTATTTTTTCTGCATAATTTCCTATTTTCCCCCCACTTTAGAACTCAAATAAGAAAGCAAAAAAAAACCCAAACTACAACACATGATACATGATACTGAACCACAGAAAATAAATATAAAAAAGGATTGAGAGGAACGGCAAATCTAAGAAAATAATAATAAAATGGTGGATTGGGCAGAAGACAAAGACAAGGTCAGCTTCTGTTATAGGCAGAAAGATCTGATTGCTTATTCGCATGGGGGGCACTATAATTGTATCCACATGCAGATTATTCAGAGCTGAGTCCACCACCCCAACCATATCACTCTCTCTTTCATATGCTATCTGCTAACTTGTACCCATGCACCAAAATTTTGGCCCCATCACTCTCTTAATTAGATGCCATATCTCTTTAATTTCTTCAACCTTGCATGGAACTTAATTGTTTTGTGAAATTTAAGTAACAATATATAATGTTATAACTATACTTATGTCAAAAATGTAATATCTTTGCACAACATGAATAGAAAATGTAGAATGAGTTTTTAAGTATGGGTTCCCAACACAAAATGAAATGATGTTGAGTAAAAATACTTAATATCCCATATGTCGTAAAAACAATCCAATGTATCCAATATTCACAACACTTCATGCACGTGTGACTTCTCATAAGTCCAACGTACTGACATGGTAGGAAAATGTTTCGAATCTAGCTTCAAGGAATTATTCAAAATGGATTAAAGGAAAAATTCATACGGTTATGAAATTCCTAGATTCCTTAATTTTAAGACGGTTTTAACTAATTTGGGTTATGATATAAATAGGTATTTCGTTTTCACCACCATGACACGTAACCATCTGTAACACATGGGAGAACACGATTCGTACCCAGAAGGGGTTGCGACACAGGTTATCGAAGGAGAATGCGCTAAAGGGTTGTGTTGAGGTCAAGTTTCAGAAATTCGGGATAATGATGTGATGTGGTGAGACACCATATATGCGCATGCGCGGATGCGATACGGGTGCATATGCGATTTACGATTGAATAATTAAATAATATAATATAGATATATTAATAATAAATTATATACATGTAAACAAAAAATTAGGTAAATTTTTTAATAATTTAAGATCAATAAGTTAATATTAAACAATTTAGAATAAAATAAATAAAAAACCCCCAAAAAGTTGGTGTTCTGAAATACAACTGTATCGGGCCGCATCGGGAAGATGTGATGCGCCTTAGTCCCGCATCACGCCCGCATTCTCATATGCGGTCTCACCGGACCGCATTTCAGATCAAAGGTTGAGGTTAATGGGAGCTGAGGAATAAAGAGTTAGTTGCAGGGAGGGTGAGCAATTACGTGAGGATGAGTTTCACCGATGTAAACTTTCTCTTTATCAATAAAATCCATAATGTGTGTTGGGCCGTGGTTTTTTCCCGGGAGTTGTGGGTTTTCCACTTATATTTTTCTTGTGAAGTGTGATCTTTTTTTTTTCATGGTGGAAATGTGATCCGTCCGTGTAACTCTTGCGTTGTGAGTTCCTGGGATGGGTTCGGTGAAGGTCATGCAAATCCCTAACATGACATATACATTTGTAAAGGCGGACAAAATCGTTCGATTTTTCGAATGCAGATACCCTATTGAAATATATGAGTTTTAAACTCAAAATCAATTGGTGTTACCTCAAATTAAGTAACATATTTGAGTGACATATCAAAAGCAAGTCTCCCTCAGTGGAGAAAGAAAATAATGGGATGAAAGCAAGGTTTTGGGTCTTATATATTTCATGAGACAATAAAGGGACCACAGATGTCTAAATTGAAATCTGCATTCAATAGCATATTCGTAACATGTCACCAAACAATCTGACATGGTATTATAGCATAAAGCTCATATATACCATAAGAGAAACCAGTGTACTACCTTAAAGTTTAGATCTCAAAACCAAGGTTGGAGAAATAAATAGACACGTATCCAAATTAGTGAACCCTCTGGATTGTTAGGAGCAAAGACTTGCATGTAATTGGTCATCATTTGTGGATTGCGCAATTGTGGATTAGATTTCCAATCCGAGCAAAAACTTGAAGGAAATGTTGGTAGTTGAGGACAAGCTACATGCAGAGTGCTGGGCCCCGCTTACGTCATCCATTATCCAAAGTTGTTTGGTGCCTTTGCAGTTAGTTACGTGGCGCCTTGTTAGCCACTCGTTGACCTTGCGTAGAAATGACGTGCATGTGATGGACTGAGGGTTTCAAGTCAAAATCAATAATTAGGTACTTATGTTACGGTCAGTCTTCGAAAATCTTGTTAACTGCAATTCACAAAAAATTTCATCCCTCATGGATTCCGTAAATTACGGTGTGTTAATGATCATATATATATGACATTTGAAAAGTTATTAATTGTAGTTACATATTAATCATTTTTATACAAACATACTTAATACAATATAAATATAACAAATTTCATATTTCCTTCTTACGTTTCATTCCATCGTAAAATGGCAGAAATAGACCATTTTGCTAGAACTACAAATGATGGTGAATTATTTAGGGCTTCCCATTAATTGATCCAGCTTATATATGTCTATTTATTGGTAAATATTTTAAGCCGACTTGGATCTTTGACAACACAAAACTAATCGATGATGACTAAAAGGGAAGAAGTTTTTTTTCCTTTTGAAGTTAAAAAGATAGAAGATAGCAAAGGAGAATGTCATTTAATTATTGTGAGGTCATTGTAATCACATACATATTAATTACATTCAACCGAGGTAACAATGTACATCTGGAAGATAAATAACAAAAGCACAGCTCGAACTTCTCTACCCATCACTAGGTGCAACAAATCCTTCAGCTTTGATGTCATGAAATGGTATCGTAGTCTAGATTCATTAATACAATGTACTTAAATCTCTCACAAAAACTCTTTTTTCCCAAAACCCATGTAATAATACAGCCTTCACTAACATGTATAAATTCAAATAGATGTTGGTTAGAAACTTAATTCAACTAGCCGAGTTATATTGATAGATAGAGAGGCAGAGGAGAGAGAGACACTTTGACAAGGAGAGAGAAACAGAGATAGAGATTGGCTTCTTTGTGGAAAATGTGGAGGAAAAAAGAGAATTGGCAGTGATAGCAGTGTGTTCTTTCCACACTTCCATCCCAAGAAGCTTCTTCTGTGGACAAATTCCATGAAAACTTCCGATCTCGTAGTTGCACCTTTCATGGTAACCTCCATGTCCATGACCACCAAGATTTTGACATTTCACATGTTCAAAATTTTCAAGTTTTTGCTATCCAATCTTCACTACTTAAACTATGGGCTCTTGGGTTCCTTTTAGGTGATTGAAATTATCACATTTTTTGACATTTCAATCCATTTAAACTTTCCTGTGGGAACCTCATCTTTTCTTTAGCTGTTTGGTATTTTAGTAATTAGTATGATGAATGAGGATTGGGTTTCTTTTGTTGACTTGTTTGATTTGAAAAAATTGAAACTATACCAGTTTGGACCAGAAGATTTCTGAAACTTTGTTAGTCATGTTCAATTTCCCTGCTATTATTACCTCCGTTGGTATATACTCAGTGCTTGTGTCTCTTTTGTGCTCAGATGGATATGTGTGATTTTAGTTACATCTGTTATGCTTGAAACTATAAGCTCATCGATTCCGAAGAAGGGTATCAAACCGGACCGGCAATGCCAGTTCCTCTTGCACCTTATCCGACGCCTGCTCCAGTGCCATGCACACCACCAAATGGTACTGCTTATGAGATTTTGTTTATTGTACTTTTTTAGTTGGTTTGCTCATATATTCCTGTTAATGTACGGTATTGTTTGCAACAATATGTTTGAAGATTTCTTTTCCTTATGAAAAATTTGTCATATGGTTCTTGTGAAAAAGGAAGTATCACTTTCTTTTGTCATTGATAAATGTACTTTTTCTGCTTTGCAGTCATAATTTTGAAAAGATAAATTTTCCTGTCAAATAATTATGTTTGCTTCTTCTCTGTTCTCAATTCTTGGTTTCTGATGGATACTAGTGTGAGCTCTTCACATCTCCCTTTTGTTATACAATAAAATTGCCAGCCGACTACAAGAAGAATAAAATTATTAAAATTAAACCTTTTTACATAAGTAATTGATGAGCCCTGCATCAGCAATCTCAGTTTGATTATAGGACATTCATATTATATATGAGAAAGAAATGCAAACTTGATATATTGAAATTTCTTTCATTTGATTGAGAAGTTGTTGTGGTTGGTCAGGTGCACAAAGCCAACTAGTTTGCTCTGGATGCAGAAACCTCCTCCTCTACCCTCATGGAGCCACAACTGTGTGTTGTGCAGTTTGCAATGCAGTTACACCTGTTCCACCACCTGGTATCTTTCACTTTTATCCCTGCTCTTCACAAATCTTGTCGTTCTTGCTATAACTTTAATCTGTATTCATTACCTCTGTTTTAGTGGTCCATGTTGTTTTGGAAGGTCATTCAAGTTCATCTGAACAACCTATAAAATATCTCAAATAATTTGTGATGTCTTTGTGACATCATCATCCATAACTCCACATTGTCAAGACATGAGTTCATTGTCATAACAATTTCCAGCTTTAGCATTTTGAATGCTCATTATGGTAGTTTGGTATGAAATTATATATATCAAGTTGTTCCTAGTAAACAACAATGGTGTATCTGATGATTTATTTCTCTCTCTTTTTTATTTTTAAGTTCCTAATGTACTGTATATTTGTACATTCACAGTCATCAAAATGGAAGAGTTATTCATATTTTTCATCAGAAGCATTTAAGTATCCAATGAAAAAGGTGTTGTTATTGATGTTAGGAAAGCTGCTTAATTTTGTTTGTGATGTTGCATGGAGAATGAAACAGGGACGGAGATGGCTCAATTGCTCTGTGGAGGTTGCCACACTCTTTTGATGTACATACGCGGTGCAACAAGCGTGCAGTGCTCGTGTTGCCATACCATTAACCTTGCCTTAGAAGGTCAGTACATTCATAATCAAAACTCTATTTGTTCTTAGAGGGTCAGGTCACATTCTAGCTGAGCCAATAATACATCAATAAACGAGTGATACTGATTTATCACCTCATGTCAAGAAAAATTACAGTGTTGCAGCAAGAACTCAAATTTTCGGTACACTCCAGTAAAAAAAATACTCATAATATTAAAATATATTTCTTTGGTAATAAGAACAAAACCTCCTGAATTATTTACTGTTGGAGCCTGGAGGCAGTGAACAAACCTGAAGGTGCATATCTGGTAGAGACTTGTATTTTGATTTTATGTTTTTCCTTCTTACCATGATTGGCAATCGGTTCTGTTTGGTTAAATTATATTGTCCTCTTACACTTATGAACCTTGGTTGGTTGCTGGACGACCCAAAATCAAGTCATTGTTTGATGAGGAGCTGGCATGAGAATTTGGAGTTGGACCACTAATAATCAAAACATGCACATTTACTTCTGCCTTTGCAAGAGCTAAGGATTCAGGACACACTTGTAACTGCAAGTTGCATCCACAACGTTCAAATTCACATGGAGCATTAAGAGTACAACTAATTGGAAGTTGCATTTTTTTTTCAAAAAATGGAACAGTTTATCTTCAAAAATGAAATATACTTAAAGGTGGACTTTGGGAAATTAAATTCCATAGAATTTATGTTGTTTTTAAACACTTATGTGCTATTTGTGTCTGTGGCAGCTAATCAGGTAGCACATGTTAACTGCGGAAATTGCCGTATGCTGTTGATGTACCAATATGGAGCACGATCTGTCAAGTGTGCAGTTTGCAATTTTGTAACATCAGTTGGGGTTAGTAACTTAGCATTTTTTCTCCTTTCACTGAAGCACTCTAAATAATTGATTCTATTTCACGTTTTCACCCTCAAATTCGTATCATCCCATCCGGTTGTTATCGACTTTTCATGATCAGAGCTCTGAGCTCTCCAAATGGCTGAATTTGGTTACTCTGATGCAGGCTGCACCAGCTACAGAACAGAAGTTCAGTAACTAGTCGAAAAACAAAATTCGGGGTATGCGACGACAAGTATGTGTTCAAGATTGAGGCTGTTTTTATGCATAACAAAATTTGCATCATCCGACGACAGTCGGATCTGAATGGTGCATTAGTGCAATACGTAGAGTGCAAATCATAGAGGGGTAGTTTCTTCTGCAATCCATGTGTGATAAGTTTGTATGAGTAGTATATCCTGCGAACTGGAGGTTTATATCTGCATTTCCTGGAATGCTTTTGTCACTTGCACGAGTGCATTGTGAAATAACTTTCTTTTGCTGTCTCAACGTTCAAACAATTCTCCTTATTGTGTTGGATTGTTCTTGCTAGAAATAGGAATTCATTTTATGAAAGATCCTCGTGCTTTTCACTGTGCTATCTAACAAGTTTCAGAGTCCTGTGAGCCACTCTCACCTAATGTTCAAAACTGTGTTGCATTCTCAAAGAAAATGGGGCTGTGAGAAACAATACATACCGACGGACAAAGGAAACAAAATCTCATATTTTTAATTGTACTGTTGCAAAACACACAAACAAGCCAAAAAGGAAAAGATTAGGAGGAGAGAGAGACGTATTTTCTTCCTTTACAAATGTGTGCAATATTATAAAATCCCATATTTTTAAGGGAACTACTAAACGTCGCCCCAAAACTACTTAAATCGTCCCTTGAAATTACCAAATTGCCCTTAACAATATATTTAATACACATATCGTCCCGTGTCTATAAATTAGGCCTACGGTCTTGTATATTCATAATTTATCAGAAAAAACACCACGAAAATGTCTGACGAGTGTGATGCATCCGGTGAGGTAAGCCTGGCGCGGGGCAAATTTTGGGCCGAGCGTCTGCATTAGACGCCTCCCCCAAGGTGAGGGCGTCTGCGTAGGACGTCATCCCCTTGGCCTAGGCGTCTAACGCAAACGCCTACGCAATGGGAGAGGCGTCTTATGTAGACGTCCTCCCCTTGGGTAAGGCGTCTGCAGTAGACGCACTTCCCTTCGGTCAGGCGTCCTACGCATACGCCTCACCCTTGGGGAGGACGTTTAACTCAGACGCCCCCCATGGGGTAGGCGTTTAATCCAGACGCCCGATTTTTTTTTGATTTTTTTAATTTCGATTTTATTTTTGTAGGTTCCGTTGGAAGATTTCGGTGGTGATGGAGTGGATTACAGTGAGTTATTTCAAACTACAGAAATCTTTGCAACAATGGATGAAGCAAGTAAATGGGCCAAACAAGTAGCTATCGGAGCTGAGTTTTTTTTGGTCGTGTCGTCGTACAAAACAAGATCAGATAGTCGGATGGATTGTTATTTGAGATGCGACCGGCGAAATCAAATGGAGTCTCGGGATATGGATACTGCACTTCGAAGAAACACCAAAAGAAAGGGTTGCGATTGCCGTTTCTTAATAAAAGTGGTGGACCGACGAGATTGTGATGGATAGGTTGTGGTTTTTAATAGTGCTCACGGACATCACAACCATAGACTGGCAGTTTATCCAGAGGGTCATCGTCAAATTAGTGGTCTAAGTTCTGGGGCGAAGAAGATTGTTCGTGATATGACTGAGGCGCAAGCAAAACCACGGAACATCTTGAAGGCAGTAAAAGAAAAATTCCCGGAGGACAATCCAAATCAAAGGCATATTTATAATTTCAGAGATTACATGAGGAGAACAAAATCTGAAGACTGGAATCCCGTCCAGCAGTTTCTCTATCAAGCAGTGCAGTGTGAGTACTTACATTGGATTATGGCGGATCCAGAAACTGATGTCGTCACTCACGCTTTTTTGGCACATCCGACGTCAGTCCAGTTGTTGCGGACATATCCTTTCGTTATCTGCATGGATTCGACTTACAAGACGAACAAGTATAAGATGCCTTTGTTCGAAATGATTGTGGTCACACCAACAAACATGAATTTCCTTATTGGATATGCGATTTTGATGGATGAAACTTACTCCAGTTATCTGTGGGTGATGGAAAAGTTGCGAGATCTGTTATTGGGGACTGTCAGCCCGACTGCAATAATAACAGACCGGGAGTTAGGCCTTATGCGACCAGTGAGAGAGGTATTTCCTGACTCTGCTCATTTACTCTGCACATGACACATCAACAAAGACGTATTGAACTACGCATACCACGTATTCGGCAAAAATAAGCAGATGACAGAGACTTTGAGGCGTGGAAGATGGAGGAAAATCATGTTTTCTACTTCAGAAGCCGAGTAGGATAGAGCTGTGTATGCTCTGAAAGATTTGTATAGATCGTGGCCGGTTATCACGGAGTATCTGGACACCACGTGGTTGGTGCATAAAGAAAAGTTTGTGCTGAATTGGACGAACAAAGTCCTTCATTTTGGGAACACCACGAATTGTAGGGTCGAAAGTGCTCATTCAGCTCTAAAAGAGTGGATTTCTACATCGACTACAGCTCTGGACACTCTTTTCGAGCGCGTCAACGCGGCTATTGAAATGCAGCTGACGAATATTCGAAACTCTCTTGAAGATTCGAGACGGCGAAATTTGACTAATTTCGGACATGCTCTATATCGTCACATAAATTGTCGAGTTTTGCATCACTGCTTGCAATTGCTGAGTCAGGAGGTGAAAAGAATGCAACAGTTAGATGATGAAGTTGAATATCGTTGTGAGTGCGCTTTTCTGACTTCTCATGGGATACCTTGCGCATGTACCATCCGCGGATGTCTTGAATCAGACAACGGAATTTACTTAGAGCAGATTCATTCGTTCTGGAGGACACTTGTCATTGGGGAAGGAGCCGGGAACACAGAGTTTGTGTCTCAGACAGCTGAAATGTAGGATCGTGTGGGTTATGGGTCCACAATTAAGGCTAATTAACAAATTTAATCCTAAACAAACTCTACTTGCAAGTCAAAAGATGATGCAGCGGAATTTAAAACAAATACAAGCAAGTAGGGAATAGAAAATGCAAACCACAATCACACGGGGGATTTTATAGAGGTTCGGCACCCCACCCGGGTCCTAGTCCTCTCTTGCAAGCTCCGCTCGGATCACCAAGCTCCGCTCACGAATTCACTAACCACTCCCCGTTCCGGGCCGGGAGAGAACGCCTTTACAACCGTCAAACTCGCGAACAACCGTCGCCGAGCTTGGAATCTTCTTCTCACAATCCGAGAAGGATGCTTCGGGCTTTCACCGGAGCCTTTACTCTTTTGACAACAAATGAGAACTTGAGTGGAGCAACACTCTCTAAATCTTGAGCACACTTGAGTAGGATTAAGAAATGATCACTAAGTGTGGAAGGTTTGTAGCTTTGAGTGTTTGAGATTCTCTCTAAAGTTTGGGACAAGTTTGTAGTGGGAGAGTTGTGTTAAAATGTGTTTTACAACTCCTTATATAGGCATTAGAGAGAATAGAGCCGTTGGGATTGATTGGGTATGAGTTGAAGTGTGATTACACAAAACAGAAAAGACAGGACCCAATTCTGGCTGTAATCGGTCGACCGAATCGGGACGAACGGTCGACCGTTTGGCAGTTATGCACAAGATTCGGTCGACCGGTTAAGCAACGGTCGACCGCCCAACTCTACGACTTAAGAAAACTTAAGTCATCGGTCGAACACAAGAAAGGGTTCGTTCGACCGATTTCGACCATGCACTTTGGGGGTGACAAACAAATGTGAGAACGGTCGACCGAAACAAGTTTGGCGGTCGACCGACTATGGACATGCACTTTGGGTTTGTCAAGAGATGGACAAACGATCGACCGATCGTGGTCCTCGGTCGACCGATACATGAAATACATTTGGGGTATTTTTGGTTTAATACGAATACGACCGTTGGGTATATACGACAAAAGTAACGGTCAGGAAAATATGATCAGACGGTCGACCGAAAGGTAAAACACGGTCGACCGAATAAGGGCAGTGAAAACACAAACAGGAGACATGATCACTCGGTCGACCGAACGGCATGTTGCGGTCGACCGAATGTTGGCAGACTTTTGTAGTTCAGGTTTTGGTGTTTTCCGGTCTAAGTTTGGGTGATCTATTGAAGTCCAAATAATGTGAAATTTGGTGTGTGACTTCTATAGGGAACCTAGTGTGTGATTAAGTTGATTTTTGCTCAAGTATGCTCAATTACACTTTGTTCCTAAGACTCAAAAGAAATCAAGATTACATGTCTTCGATTTAGCTTTAATTACATGTCTTGACTTCATTTCCATCTTTCTTGAGTCTTGATCACCTGTAGAGATTAGCACAATACAATATATATGCAATGCATAGTGTGTGCTACTCTAATTAAGATTCGGTTGATTAAATCATCAAAACATAAGATTAAGGCCAAAAAGCCAACAGACCGCACCGCATGCTCTGGTGTCGAGATGTCAACCGGGATCACCTGAACATATCCTAACTGACGCAAGACCCGATCGGGCATATAAGGCTCTATGATATCCCGATAACGAATAAGGCCCATCAATAAAGTCCTCGGGACATCCGCTGCTGGGTCAGGACCATAGGGTAACCACTCCACCTAAACTTTAACACATTAATAATAATACATCTTAAAATTAAATAAATAAATGTAAATGGTGTAAAGTTTGATACCTCTGATGCAGTCATCTGATCTAGCCGTGCGCGGATGGAACGCAATCGTCCATCGCTCTTGTCCTCGCTCCGGACGGCCCACATACCCGAACGTGGATGACCCTCGTCGATAATCTTCCGCTCACGATGCGGGCGGAATGCGGGAAAGTACTTGTATATCCACGCCTGCAGCAGCGTAAGACAACCTGCAATCCCAGAACAATCCGCACGGCTAGCTATCCCAAGCTGACGGTACAGGTATGCCAACGTCGCTGACCCCCACGAGTACTCACGAACGGTGTCCGGGTCCCTAGCCTCCAGTAGATCGCGTGGTCTGATCCGGCAACCACTCTTGTCGACAAACAAGACGGCTCCGAGCATCAAGAATAGGTACGCTGTCAACTGTGTATCATCGGCCCGCGGAGGTCGTGCCCGTCTGCATAGGTCCTCAAGGGAGTCGATGTCGACACCACCACCACTCCATAAAGCTGTATCTCTCGCCAGACCATCAGGTGTGACACCAAGCAACTCTGCCACATAACACCTCAGCTCAGACGTCGACCCCTGAGCACTAACCAGACGACCATCCACAGGAATGCGCAGGATCTGGAAAACATCGTGAAGCATGATCGTCATCTCTCCGAAAGGCATGTGGAAAGTGTTGGTGTCAGGCTGCCACCGCTCCACAAACGCAGAAATCAAAGGCATGTCGAGATAAGGGAACATGCTGTACGGTAAGTGTCCCAAATACGTGACACTAATCTCCTCTCTGATATCAGCACTCAGTGTAGACCGCCAACCCTGTAGTACTGTACAGGCTCTGTGCGGATTATGGCACTTCAGAACCTTCCGATCCTCTCCGTCCCAGATCTGTCTAGCGATGTGACCCCAGAAACTAGGAATGACGCTCCCATCTAAAGGACCACCAGGCTTCATACTGCTCACGATCCAAGAATCGTCCTGGACCCTCTTCTTCTTCTGAGCGCGGGGATCTACAGTGCACGAGCTCGAATCCGCGGTCGTAAACCTCCCACCCCTACCCTTCCGCACCATCCATCCGGCAGAAGTAGAAATACTCGCTCGACCACGTCCTCTGCTATACTCCCCCTGCCTCTCCACCTCCGGGCGCTCTAACTCATACGGGTCATCATCGTCGCTCCCGTCGTCGGGACTGTCCACATACTCATCATCGAAGGAATCATCATCCTCCTCACGACGACGTAATGCCACTCTCTCCCTCCTGACCGAAGCATATATCCCCCGTCTACGTGGATGACGCGGTGCTGAATCATCCTCTAAAGAACGGAAGACGTGTAATGGTATCGACTTGTCTTTCCCTCCACTGTGACCCGATGACAATTAATTGAAATTTTAAATACAAATTTGTTAAACTAAATTATCATATTTATCACAATTGTTAAACTAAATCAAAATTTGTTAAACTAAATTATCACAATTGTTAAACTAAATCAAAATTTGTTAAACTAAATTATCACAATTGTTAAACTAAATCAAAATTTGTTAAACTAAATTAAAACAATTGTTAAACTAAATCAAAAATTGTTAAAACTAAATATCACAAATGGTAAACTTAATAAGAATTTGTTAAATTAAATTTTCAGATTTATCACAATTTATTAAAGTAATTATCAGATTTAATAATTTTAAAAAAAAATTGTGGAAACGTCTCCGACAGACGCCTCCTCTTTGGGGGAGACGTCTGCCGAAGACCTCTCCTCCATCGGGAAGACGTCTTCCCCAGACGTCTCCCGCTACGGGTCGACGTCCGAGGGAGACGCCCCCCGCATAGGTCGGGCGTCCTCGGAAGCCGCTCCCCCCATGCGGGGGGCGTCTCCCTCAGACGCCGACCACTTTTTTAAAATTTTTTTTTTGAAAACAAATAAATAACGTAAGGTTACTGTATACGGGTACACCGGAGGAACTGCTGGCTACTTGCGTTGCCTCCAAGATATTCCTAATCTTTTGTAGTAGGTATAGGAAGAGAAAGTTTTGAAAAAAAAGTGAAATTATGAGATATATAAACAAAAATAGGATGAAGAGCAATTTGGTAATTTCAAGAGACGATTTAAGTAATTTTAGGACGATGTTTAGCAATTCAGATTTTTAATCGTACAACATAACTATGAGTTTAATATTATAAACTCGCATCTGACCGGAAATTTAGTGCTCAATACCAACATTTCAACAATGTTGCCTTGAATCCTTGATGAAGTAAGTGACGCATCTATAGTCATTAAAACTTACAAATTACAATGTGTTATTTCCTGAGCTCTTTCCCTGAAGATTGGGGCGGTTTAAAATTTCGGTGGATAATTTTTTTTATGATACAGCCATACAGGTTCGACATGGGAGAATTTCTATATACTTGCATAAGCACATATCAAATATAACAATTATTTGCGACAGGCTCTTGCCACGAGCTAAAGCAATTCAGAGCTTTGAAGTGCCTGCGGAAGCAGAATTTTGTCTATATGGAAGCTTCAGATCTTCCCAATGCAAGTCATCTACCTTAGCAAAATATCGATCCACCATCTCATCAGTCATCTGCTCCAGTCTAGATGGCTCCCACTGAAATACAAGGCAAATGTATAAGGAAAGAGAAACTTCGCACCTGAATTAGTTGATTTGCTAAGAGACTAACAAACTGAAACATTGAAGAGTTCAACCTTCGGATTTTTGTCCTTGTCCACCAGTAAAGCCCTGCAACCCTGTTCAGAAAGCTTGAATTGTTAGACAGAAAAAACAAACCAACAAGTACAAGTTTACAATTGACCGAAAGCAAGACCTCAAAGAAATCTTTGCTGACGTCTTTTCGTAGAACATGGCAGCACATTCTGTACTCTCTAATAAGGCATTTGTCAATTTCTTGTGTCCTTCCTTCTCTAATCTGTTCCACAAGTCACAACCACGGATAAAGATAAAGATAACTAAAGATAAGAGGCATAGAGCACTACAAACTTTATAGGAAGTTCATAATTGATACCAACCACCGTACCATGAAAGAGAATCAACGCAATGAGTGAAGAATACAGAGGGAGTGCAGGATCAAAAAGAAAAAGTGGAAAAAATTGATATGCAGCTTGAAGTGCAAGTCAGCATCCGTTCTTCTAGTGTCTACACGATTATCTTTTCGAAAGTCATCCGTAAACAAGTTATGGCCTCCATTGTGAAGAACATTATTAATTCAAACAACAACTACACCTATTCATTGCCCCTCGTCATTTCAAATTGAAAGAGCCCCATGAAATGCTCACGAATTATATCAAATTCAATTTTGCATCAAGTATCTATTTACTTATTCTGCAAATAATATGTTTGTATAATGCAATTGACAAGGTTGGATAAAAATGTTTTGGACCTCTAGTAACGGCAGCATGCATCTAAGTGTGAAAACCTGGTTTACTTTTTCAGTACCCCACCACCCCTGCTCTATGTGATGCCTCTTTCTAGGCATGTTTGGATGAAGAAAGCAGGAGCAATATAGACAAGCAGAAGAAGGAAAAGAATAAAGAGAATGTCAAAGTTAAAGAAGAATGATCAAACCTGAGAAATTAAAGGATCCTTTGCTCTTCTTTATGAACTTGCAGAAAATCTAAAGAAACAAAGATTATGGCAGTATTTTTTCTGTTACCCGAAGAGGCTCATTACAGACATTTCTTTGTTTCCTTCTTTGAAGAAGGAAATCCTGTAAAGTACGATTGCCGATTTAAAATTTCCATGTTTGCTTCTTCCAAGCTTATACCATGGAAGAAATTTCAGTTTCTCGAAAAGGATACAAGTTCTCTTGTTTACTTGCTTTTTCTTTCCATCCATCATTTAACAAGATTGTGCACATTTAGTTTAACATAGGAGTAGGATCAAATACTGGAACTGTCACGATGCAATATCAATAATGCAGTAGTGAATGGATTAACTTTTTTATGGTAACTGTGGCCTAAACGAAAAGGACTGACAAGTGCTTCTTTGAGAATGCAAATCACATGAAGCTCAAGAAAATTTGCATATATTGTAACAAGTTTACATGGTACACTTGCCAGGTTTATGTTTTCCAGTCCTTCAACATGATGAGTTATACCTTTCAAGATGAGACTTCAAAATATACAAGACATGCTTACCGATCTGAGAGAGATTTTAAGGCTGGCAGGAGAGGCCTTTTTCAATGACTCAATTGCAGCTTTAATCCAATCCTCTGGATCGCTCACAACAGCTTCTTCCTTAAATAAACAAACCGGGTCATGAAGATAGAGGCTCAGTGAATAAAAATACTGAAGCAACCACAATCATGGTATAATCGTTGAAACCTAGAATGTGAGTGTCATTAACTTACAAGAGCAGCAATGATTTCTTCTACTGTCTGTTTAGAGAAGCACTTGTTAACTACATCCAATCTACAGAAAGGAAATTGATTGAGAAAGAGCAAAATCAACAAACAACTCAGGGCCATTGCACAAATTCGTTGATGTCACTTTTTCATATGAAAACAACATATGGTTCATGGCTGATGTGTTTTCTACATGAAAAGCTCACAGTTTACAGAATAGACACACGACTTTCACTCAGAACATGTCAATGGCAACACCCTCATGTAATAAAAAACTGACTACTAGACATTGAATTTCCTTGGTATTTGTCACTCATTTTCAGACATTGACAAATGCAAATAAATGAAACATTATTCTATCCTACAAAAAAAGAGGTCGTAAAGTATTAGATTGTGGGAAAGATTACAAAACTACTGATTATAATATACTGCAATATTCAAGAATGGCCAACTAGTAACTACTCTTGAATGTCAATTTCTTTTAAAAAAATAGCAAACCTCACTTGTTATATGCACTTGTCTTCTTCAGAGGAACTGACTCAGAGAACTTATTAATAGTTGCAGAAACAATGGCCGGATCAGAAGTGTTTGCCTGAATTAGAGACTCCTTAAGCAAGGGTAAATCCTGGTATCAGAAAAAAAGCAATTAAAATTGGGAAATAGTCTACCCGTAGTAGTCGTATACTAGAGCAGCTTTCTCATTTTTCATGCATTCAGAAAGATGATACCGTCACAAGTGTTACCCAAAACTGGAAATCTTAATTTTTGCTTTTTTAGGCTTCTTATCTTTTCTTAGAAAAAGATCCTTAGATAACCAGAATATGAAGCACATGACGTTGCAAACCATTTCAGAGCAAGTCGGTATCCAACATTCCAACCAGAAGTAAAAAAAAATCAATTAGATAAACCTATTACCATGATAAACTACCAAAAGAATCAACCACGCAAATACGGGCTCAGTTAATCTATGCATGGGAGATGGTATCACAATTATCTTATTATCTTTGAGTTTCTTGAACATGGAGCATACTTTTAAGTTGAACTTTGTTGAGATTGGAGAACTTATTGTCTCCATTAGGTGGGGAAAACCGAAAAAGTTTCACGGCTCAAGTGAACTCCAGACCACACAATATTATAAATTAAATATGGCAGCAGATTTACGGTATTGACGTGTCACTGCAACATGCGAGTGAATGCATACCTTAGATGGTACAAAGTGTGTTGCCAAGCCACAAGCAAGCATTTCAGTACCATCCAGTCTAACACCAGTAAGACCAACATATTCCCCTGTAAACAGGCGTACAAGGACAATTGTGATGTCTGTTAAAATATCTGTTGTTTTAAAACGGGCCAAACATGGGCAAGTTTATGTCTCTAAGGATACATGTGTCATGAAAAAGAAACTTAGAAATAGCAAGGCATGAATGTAAAAGAAAAAAGAGCAACAATTATGATACACTTTGGGTCAAATGACTGAAAGACTCAAAAGTAACTTTGGTAACGATAGGACATTTTTTATTTAGAACTATACATTCCCCGTAATAGATAAGTAAGCAGACACAGAAATGGAGAAGTTCTCAACTATTCCTAGCAAACAGAGGCTGAAAAGCACCCCAGGAGGACGCCCAGAGGAACACTATTCAAAATCAGAATGTTATCCTGTTTAAACTTTCCTAGTAAACATCTATTGCCTCTCATATGCTGGTACAAATTACAGAAAACCTGTCAGGATGACGCTAAACTAGAAATCTTTATGCTGATTCAAATACTGCATAAAGCATTTTTCATCTGTAATCTTTGTAGGAAACCTAAAACCTTCTCAAATATACAACCTTCTCAAATATACTAAAGTAAAACAATTATCTCTAAGCACTTTGGATTGCTGTTCTAAGTTAAGAAAGAAAAGGTACTAATATACAAAAACGTGTGCAAAAATAACAGATACGAAGTCAGAAGAGTAGAGATTGTGAACCACACTACGAAAAAAACATTACCAAAATATCCAGAAAGACGAGATAAAAAATATGAAGCACCAATATCAGGAAAGAGTCCAAGTGCTGTCTCAGGCATTGCAAAAACCTGCATAATAATCAAGAGAGCAAAATGAACAGAAGTATTGATTATTAGAGAACCTCATTGGCAATCTTTTTTATTTTGCAAGCAACCCCATTGGCTATTATCATGCTAACTTGATAACAAACATTTTACCCTAGTATGAAGAAGACAACACATTCACAATACAAACTGGACATTTTCTAACTTCTGAGAATGTGGAAGAGCTAATGCTTGTGTCAGATTAACTAGCTTTCTCAACTTGGATTAACAATATAAATGTCTTAACACCAGCCGCATACCTACAATGAAGAAGACAGCACATTCACAATACAAACTGAACCTTTTCTAACTTCTGAGAATGTGGAAGAGCTAATGCTTATGTCAGATTAACTAGCTTTCTGAACTTGGATTAACAATATAAATGTCTTAACACCAGCCGCATACCTACAATGGTGCTTGTGCGAACAAGGTGAACCTGCTTGTATGACTGAATGCTTAAAAGGAGAATCATGCAAAATAAAATTGTGAAAATTATGTAGAACAAAAATGAAAGACCACTACCGAGTTCTCTGTTGCGATTCGGAATCTTCCATGTATAGAAACCCCAGCTCCACCTCCCATTACAATTCCATTAAGAACCGAAACCTGTAAATTCAGCTCTTACATTATTATTGGTGTGGTGATAAATATCTATTGTTATAGTTGTAGTGATAAAAGAAAATTAAAATTCTTCCAGAAAATTGAGAAATATTAAGGCATGCTGAGTTTTTCAAATATAAGACGGTGAAACTACTTTACCTGAGGCTTAATGTAAGTTGCTAGTATATAATTTAAGATGAACTCATTCCAGAAAAAATTTGCTCCAAGACTCCAATGTCCTATAGAAAAACAAGTAGGCATTTCAAAGTGGGCATCATTTGCAATAATGCAATATACTTCAACAACCTTGTCAATAACAGAAATGCTACTCATTGGGACTTCCGGAGAGAAATTTTTTTCTCTCTACCTAGGGTTATGTCAGCCACTAAATTTTAAACTACTCATAGTGAAGATTTAAACCCTTATTTTGGGATATGAGAGAAGAATTATTCGTAAGTATGCCCCAAAGATGCTCAGGAAGGATTGAGGACGCAAGCTCCTGAGAGCGACTAGAGGCTGGAGGACTGCATGGGGGAGCCTCCTCCTTGCCCCAGCCCCCCCCCCCCCCCCCCCCCCCCCCCCCCTAGCGGCCATTACCGTCGGGCGGTCCACCACCAACGGATCTGGTCAGCTGGCGCCACCAGACGGTGAGTTGAATTTCGGATTTTCCAGAGGAGGAAGAGAAGATGCAGCTAGTCCAGCCGAAGGAGAGGGTGACCAAGGGCCCACTAGGTCAAGGGCATGGTCCGACCTGTTCAAGGCGGCTTCGGCAGGCCCGACCACGACGCTCCAGTACATAGAATCAGCGGACGTGGCCGGAACAAAAGTCGTCGTTTACACCAAACAAGATGTAGAAGGGCGCATGCGACTTCCGACAGTCGGGCTACTTCCTTAGAGCACCCTTAACGGGAGGGCGGTTGCCGGGCGAAACCGCCC
Organism: Triglochin maritima; assembly: GCA_963682175.1. Lineage (NCBI taxonomy): Eukaryota > Viridiplantae > Streptophyta > Magnoliopsida > Alismatales > Juncaginaceae > Triglochin > Triglochin maritima. Next base: position 8,690,597 of record OY821775.1, read on the forward strand.
GGGCGACGTATTGGTTTTTTTTGTTTTTTTTGTTTAAAAGAAAAAGATTAGTTATATATAATTAGGTTAAGTATTGATTAGTTAAATTGTAATTTAATTAATTAGGTTTTGAAAATTAATTGTAAAATTATTTTATGATTAATTAATTTGTTTTTTATTTATTAAGATATAATTAAATTAAAAAAATCATATACGAAATTCAGATAAACTAAGTCACAAAACACTAGTACAATACTCATAAACTTCGGATACGAAATACAATACAAATACAGATACGAAATACAATCCTCATGCGGATACAAAATACAATCCTCATGCGGATACGGAATTTAAATAGATACTACAACAACAATACTGATAAACTACGAAACACACATTAACTTTAAATGAAAAGAAAATCACCAACAGAAATCATTTTGATTTAGCCCACTCCATGAGTTCAACAAGTGTTTCTTTATCGAACTTGTCCTTATTTTCCTTCTTCATCAGAAAGAATAGCACGTCGAGCTTCTTGTTGTTGAGTTCGCTTTGGAACTTCGCCTCAACTTCAATGTGTTTCCTCTCTACTCGTTCTTCGTAACGCATGTATTTCTCATCTTTTACTTTTGCGCTATATTCAATTTGTTTTCCCGGTTCTAACATATCGGGATCGAGTTGCACCTGGACTGGTTGTTTCCCCTTCTTTTCTGCTTTTTAACACCCTCTGGACGAAGACATGGTTCAAACACCATTTCATCTGTTGACGGTGTCGCATGACTTCCATCGTCGTTGGTATTTTTTCTTTTCTCACTGCTCTAACTCTCCAGACTTTCTGCGGCGACATCTCATGTGGTTACTCTAAGCGCAACAGACACCCATTTAGGGTACCTGCGCAACATCAGTCACACATGAATGTACTGAAATTTGGTATTGTCTGTTCGTTCATAGATGATTTGTGTTTCTTTGATAACATCGTCTTCGTTGAAACCACTTCTCTTCCTCCGCACCGCCTGGTCGAAGCAACCGACCAATTGGTTCACACACATCGCCGTCATCGTCTCTTCAATGACTCATTGGTACGCTCTACTGCACCTAGTTCGGTTGATTCATTGAAGATGCGCAAACCAAAGCATCGTCACTTACAACCATGTAAGCCGAGACGAGTCTCTGATCCTCTTGTGCGGACCACGATTTTTGCGACCTCATCGTCGTAGTTTTGCGTGGTCCTTGACGGCTTGGAGGTTAAACGACATTTTCGTCTTTTTCAAATGGTGGTCTAAGGGTGTCAAAAGCCTGCAAGGATCGCTAAGGGGAGAGAGTGGGTCTTTTGACCTATGCTAGGCGCCAAGAACAAGACACGCAAGTGGGGTAGGTCCACACATTGTACCTGGAAATCAGTACGTGCAGGAAAACATGCACAAGAGGCCAACAAATACCGTTGGCAATGGGACTGGTGCGGCACATGATCTGGATGAGGGGAGCACGCGGGAAACACATACAGTTGGGCGGGAAGTTTTCTCGAGTGCACCCGGGTAGATATTTTGAACGTGGGCTTGGGAAGCAGCAATGAAGCCCATGGGGACTGGGCTGCACCAAACAAAGGCCAGATGGGGTTGCCTAGGGACCCGTTTGCGCAACATGGTGGACCGGGTCTTACAAGCCCGATGGAAGAGGGCTGGGCTGGAGATAAATCACAACCCGGGGCACCGCATGGGAAAGACCTGGACCCAACACGCATCGACACGCCAAACCAGACCACACAAGTCACCTCAGATAGCGTCCAGTAGGGGTGCACATGGGTTGGGTTCAACCCGAACTCGACTGGTCGGGTCGGGTTGGGTCGGGTTGGGGAGGGGTTCGGGTCAATTCGGGTTGGGAAAATAAAAAACCCGAATTTTCGGGTCGGGTTCGGGTTGAGGGGGTCGGTTTACCCAACCCAACCCGAACCCGATTTTTATTTTTTTATTTTTTTTTATTTTTTTAAATTTTATTTTTATTTTTTCCCAAATAAACCGGTCGACCGAACATCACTCGGTCGACTGAACATCACTCGGTCGACCGTTTCCAACCCGAAAATTTCGGGTGTTCAAGCCACCGGTCGACCGTTTAAGCACCGGTCGACCGAACTCGACCAAGTTTGGGAGAAAATTTCCGAATTCGGGTTCAACCCGACCCCACCCGAAAATTTCGGGTCGGGTCGGGTTGAGGCCCAAACCCGACCCAACCCGACCCATGTGCACCCCTAGTGGTGTACATAACGGGCTTGCACATGGAGGGGTGAAAATGTGGGAATTTTGGAGGAAAAATTGCATGGATACCCCAGAACAAATGGAACAACAGGAATAGAGCCAGATTGAGGTCACCCCCACCACCGGTGAACTTCAACGAAATTTCTCCCCAGATAAATTTTAAAGGAGTTTGTGATGCCGCGTTAAGGCAACTACATGGAGCGGAGACGGGTGATGATCCCACAACAAGTGACATCGAAGACGCCACAATAATGGGACCAGGTCCTGTGAACTTCATGCGTATGAAGAAGAAATACGGCAGCCAGCAGCATGATGTCGAAGACTCGTGGAGTATTGAATCCGACAAGTTTCTCGATAGTGGGCGAAGAAGCAAAGGGGCTTCCCACAAAAACAAATCAAAGTCCGAGAAGAAAAGAAAAGGCCGGAGGTGACGTCAGACTTAATTCATCTAGAAGTAGAATAGGACTAAAAATCTGATGGTAGACTCGCTCAAATGAATGTAATGGCTATTTTGCGTGTGCGTTGTAGTGAAGGTGTATCCGATTCGCGCAAACCAACGCGATCCGAGCCATGTAATTTGACTTTTTGTGACTTCTAATAAAAATCCACGGAGGTGTGACCCGACCTTCCTTTTTTTGCAAAAAAAAATAATAATTAAACCCTTCTAGAAAATTGCTTCTAATTTCCTGTGCTTAAATTTTGGAAATCACAACTATCTTATCTGAAAAACCTCAAACACTGCCGAAGACATTGGACAACAAAAAGAAAAGAAAAGGCAGATGGTGATTGATGAGGCCATGTCGAGATATTGTCAGAATATTTCCAAAAAATACCATGATTTATATTGTGAGCAACCGCAGCAACATCACCACCTGCGCAAAATGCACGTCCTTTTCCCTGAATGCAAACACAACCCATGTACAGAAGTGAGAATGTGCAAGAATATGCAAGTTTTAGCAATTAGTCTTTTTCTTATTGCAGACACAAGTATTCCTCGAAGGCTCAATATTGTCAAGTGTAATGGGTGGTGCATATATTTGGTTAAGGATGATACAAATTCATTGTCTATCAATGAGATTTCCAGATATGCTCTTGGCTATATTGAGTATCGACAAAAATAATTGGATAAATAGAAGGATGAATGGTTAACTCGTGATTGTTGTGGATTAATGAAGCAAAGTAAAGAAGGGATAAGCTCATAAGCTGGACAAAATAAATTAACAGAAAAGGCAGAGCTGGCTGGTGATTCTAGGGTATCCAAAGACATTAAAAATGATATGAAGATCTAACAAGAATATTGATATGAAAAGCAATGGAAAATTTATAAAAAAATTAGTAATGTGAGTTGAAGGAAGTTATCAAAATAAAACACTTTTTAAATATGCGAGATGGACAGAAATGAGCGTATTGCATAGTGTTTGTATGGAAACATTACTTTCTGTGGAAAATAAAATATGTATTGACAAGAGAGCCATGCTCAGGTAAAGCCTAGGAAACCCTACCAATCACCTAGGCATTTGGGCGGTCGCCCGGGTTTGGGTGGTCGCTTTTTTAATTTAATTTGTTTGTTTTAATTTAAACAATTAGGAAAAATACTTGAAAAAAAGGAAAAATACAAAAACAAATATAGAAAAAAATTCTTACATGTTTGGACATAAAAAAGAAACTTAAATCACCAACCCACTACGAATTTATATAACTCTCTCTCCCTCAAACCCTAATCGAGCCGCCACCCTCTCTAATCTCTCCCCCAAACCCTAACCACTTTAAAGGAGGGAAGAAGAAGGGCACCAACGGTGCACAGTGCTCTGGCGAAAGGAGGGAAAAAGACAAACGTTCATTGTGCACAGCAGTGCACAGTGTTGTGCACAGCACATGGTCGCCTAGGCGACCACACAAACCGCATACCCTTGTGTGCGGTGTGCGGGTGGTCGCATAGGCAACCACCCGTAGGGCGGTCGCCTATTTGCCTAGGCGACTGTCCACCTGAACGTAGCAAGAGAGTAGCTAGAAATGCAACATAATAGTTTTCCATTTCCAGAATCATGGTTTACATTAAAAATTTCATTATCGAATAAAATAATGTTTGTGACAGTCGTTACAGAAGTTGAAAGGTGCAACATATTACTTCTTCCATTTCCACTTCCATGAACATATTTTAAATGGTCAATCATCAGAAACAAAACATATCTATATGTTTGGAGAATGTTAAATGCAGAACATGCTGCTGTAAATACCACTGCAACGCAAATTGTGATTGGTTCGGGAATATTCTATTCTCTTTTATGTTCTACTATCAAATGAGGTCACATGAATCCTATGTTTCCACCTCTATGACTATAATTGGCAAATAGTCATAAAAGGTTGAATAACTTTGCGTCCTTCTGTTTTAACTTTGAATGTGGATACAAGATACCTTATGTTCTGTAAAAATTAAGGAAAGGTGAAACTAGCTCTAGTTAAAAGTGCTTAAGCAGAAAAACCTTCAAAATCACCAGCTTGACTTCTCGGTCGGCCTCATAAGAAATAAAGAGCTCCAGCAACTTAGTAATCTGCAAAGGCAGAATCACATCTATGATTAGAGTAAATGAACATAATAAACTGCCAAATTTGCTCTAGTTAGAAATGTTGCCTTTTCCAGGTTCCCAAAGAACGTGTAAACTCCAAACATGAAGAAATAACGCTTCCTATCCCAAGAAACCGTATGTAAATTTTCACCACAGGATTCAAATAATAGCAACTTTACAGTGTCATAAAAACATATTTTGTCAAAAATCAAAATTCTAACAAGGTGACATAGTCTGATTTCACATAAATACTAAAAATAAATAAAATAGAGCAGGGTAAAACGCAAGAGAGAAACCAAATCGGTCGAATTCGATCCAAATCCGAAACCAATTCAAACCCATCCAACTCCAAATTCGCTAAAACCTCAAATCCCTCGTACTACCGCAAGGATAACGTTTGGGAACTGATTCCGAGATTCCGCCCGATTATCAAAATGTGATTCCGAACAAACTCTTACGAATCAAAAGAAGAAGAAACGCACCATCTGAAAAGAGAGGGCATTGAGCTGTCTCGGCCGGTTCAACGTCAACAACCGCGCGGAACCTCTCTCTTCCACCAGAACCTAAACAAACAACAGTGTCAGAATAGCGGAAGTTGGAACTACGGGATTTCTCCTCGGGAATACGGGAACGAGACCTGGTCGGGGTCGTCGCCGGTGCTTCTCCGGGAAGCCATGGACGGGAAGTAGAGATTTTGGGGGTTCTTTTCCGTAGGACTGGGGGGTGAACTGGTGAAGGACGGACGGAAGTGGCGTGTTAAAAATGAGAGGAGGTTTTACTTATGGCCCCCCAAATATTTTCTATTTATCAATACATTCTCCTAACTGCATCTTTGGATCATTGGAAATCTAGTTAATTATGGAGTTGATGGGCATCCTGGCAGTTGTTTTGTAAGTTGGTTATGGTTAGCCAGAAAAGTCTAATTGCAAATCAACAGCGAGAGAGTTAGATGGGGGATTAGTACTAACTGGGATTTGCTTTTGATATTAGAATAGCTAAAACCAGATATCAAATCCCAGGATTCCCAACAGGCCTTATTCACGATTTTGAGATTTAAAACAGTAAGGGTAGACTAGTGAGATCGGTACCCAAGCCAAGAATTTGTTCTAATTTCAATCCACAGTACTTTCATAAAAAATTATCGTAAGATAATATTCTAAACTAAAATATTTGACCCCACAACAGATATATATAATATCTAGGGTGTAAATTACACTTTGCACCCTTCAAGTTTGAGGGGCGTAACACTTTAGTCCCTTGAGTTTGATTTGTAACACTTTGGTCCTTGAATTTGAATTTTGTCACAGTTTAACCAACCCCGTTAGTTTTTTCTTCATTCCGTTAAATTCAATACTTTTCATTCCTAAAATACCATTCAAAGTTGAGGGACCAAAGCGTTACGCCCATCAAACTTTAAGAGACATAATGTATGTGAAGTTATATTTTTCTTTCTAATAATTTCTAGTTTTTTAAAAAAAAAATTTGTAGTTCCCTTCCAAGTTAAAATCCAATTTTTGTACGTAGCATGTTCTAAATTTTTGGATTTCAAACCAACATCGTAACATAACACCATAACATTTTTGGGTTTCAAACCAACACCATAACATAACACCATAACATTTTTTGATTTCAAATCAACACCATAACATAACACCATTTCTGTACGGCATGAAGAGCTTTTCTGCTTAGAACAAACCAGCACCTTAACATAACACAACACCATAGTAATCAGGAAAGACAATATCATAAATAGTTTAGAAGTCAAGATAGTTAAAATCGCACTACAACTCCGAATAAAAACCATCACCAAAACATAACCGATGTTAGTTTCCCAAACCAAATTAAATCAGCACCCCCAAACTAAGATCCACAATTATGTCAAAGTTAAGTCTACAATCGTGATTCTTGAGTACTAGGCAATGTGACATTTCCTCCTCTATATATAGTTGTGTTCCTGCCCTTGAAGTTGGAAGCTTGTACTTCCTACGTCGTCTCTCCGTGCAAGTTCCGGTCGTAGTTGGGAGTCGTGGATGTACTTGCCCCTTTATTTCTTTTTCCTGATAAGGTGAGCAAGTTAGACAAAAATTTGATGAAAGTAACGATTAATTTGAGGTTGTACCTGGAACAGTTTGCTTATTGACTTGATTTCGTTTGCATGTCCTAGAATTGTGACCATCAATCTTACATATAGAACACTTCAAAGTTCCGGTTCTCCTCACTGTTCCACTAGTTTGTGGTTCATCCGATGCCTTCTTCCTCTTCTTTTTAGGACTTCAAGGTTGTACCCTTGGTTTAGGAGGATGGGCAATGGGAAGATTTGTGGTTGGCCATTGTGTTACGTCTGGAATATGTAGTATCATGCCAGCATAAGCCACTTTGTAGGTCTCCACGTAATAGCACTTGTTCACATGTGCCTCCACATGTGCATTATTCTTGTAATGAAACTGGATTGCTGCAACTCCATGTATGCAAGGTATGCCTGTTAGGTCCCACTCTCGACAACCACATGATCTTGCATCAAGGTCTACATCAAACCGACTTCCGTTGCAGTCAACTTCAAACCTAAGATCTCCTGCCATCAAAAAAATGATAAACAATTCAGATTTATGAAAGGCTGAAATTAGAAGAATATGATAGATTTGGACCTGCGTGAATTGTCTCGCAAAAACGTGCATCCTTTTTGTTTCTATCAAGCTTCTTTTGAATTTTCGGACAAAGGATACCGGTATATTTTCCCACCAATTGCTTCTTCGCTTGTAGCCGTTTCATCAATAATCTTCTGATGTCTTCAAGTAAACAGATAATTGGTTTATCTCTTGCCTCAAGGATATGTTTATTCCAACTTTCACTTGGATTATTACAAAGCATATCACATTTCGAAGATGTAGAAAACCTCGACCTAGACCAGAGTCGTGGGTTGATTCAACGCAACCAATCATGAGCCTTTTTGCCTTGTGGTCCCACATTTTTTATTTTTTTCCATCCAGGTCTCAAATTCTACCAACGTGCAACTATAAGCTGCTCCCCAGAGGCATTTCTTATATGCCAATTGTAACGTACCCGAAAACAGCGGAAAATTTAAACAATAATAAAGACCGTCAACGGTCAACACTGGGCACGTCACGGGAAACAAACCAACATATATAATATAAATATGATCCACGTGGAAGTCAAATATACAAACTGACTGTGATTACGACAAAAGCTATACAATATGTAATCACCTCAAAAGAAAGAAACTGACAACTACAGGATCTGATCTCGGGGGCACCGTCCTCGGTCACCACCTCAAACTCTAACCCTGCTCGCTACCTGAAATGCAAACAACAAATATGCCTGAGTTCCCTGCAGGAACCCCGTATACCAAACCTCCTAAAATACAAAAAGGAATTAAAGACAATGCAATGCTATGCACATGATCATCCGCCTCGGGCCCACAATAATGCCCTCACCGCCTCCGCGGCACTGAACCACTCCTGCCACTAGGGTCAAGTCAGTCCACCGCTGCCTCACAAGGGTCAGTCGACACCACTGCTCCCCAAAAAGTGCAGGAAGGAACCCCCGGTACACGCCGCACCCAAGGAGCGAGTCAGCCCGCCGAATACACAACTCGGGTCAGACGACAGCCACTGCTCCCCCAAGAGTCGCCTAGCGCGCACCCTGCCGGAACATCCTCGGCCTACCGCTAAACCCTCGCAAACAGCCCAAGGTTTACGGTACACATCCCTCACACCCCGCTCGGTAAGAGAGGAAAAAGTACAACAATAATACGCCTTCGTCGAAGGTGAAATCCGTAGCTCTCAAAGCCGGTAATCAACCGTCGCCTCGGAGCCGGTAGTCGACCTGACATCGACGGATCGCGTGTGGATAAATCCACCAACCTGCGGCAGATCGGTCGACCGCTACAAGCACACCGGTCGACCGGTCCCCCACACAGTACACAGTACTGTACAAACAAATCTACCGGTCGAACCACGCCAACCGAATTACCGACCAATCGGTCGAACAAAAGTCATCTAGCGGTCGACCGTTTGGAAGGTCTACGCTATACAATTTTATATAATATATATATCCGACCGGTCGAACCAAGGGGCCGTTCGACCGATAACAGGGATTTCAATAATTTGCTCAAGTCTCGTTCGGTCGACCGGAACTGAAATACAGTTCGACCGAATCAACACAAGCACTCTACCGCTTAATTAAATGCTCAGTCGGTCGACCGAGAGTTAAAGAGCGGTCGATCGTTTTGATGGTCAAAGCTCCCAACCGACTTAGCATCGAATGGATCGGTCGAACAAGGTAAAGGACGTTCGACCGTTTAATAAGTCAAAATCCCCAACCGACCCATTCTCATCGTTATTCGGTCGACCGGCTAAGTGGTCCCGTTCGACCGATAACAGTATATCCCCTTTTTCCCGCACAAATCTGGCATAACGGTCGACCGTCTAACGACATCGTTCGACCGTTCGCGGGTAAATATCAATATAATAATAGGATCGGTCGACTGCCCACAGGCACCGGTCGACCGATCGTCGTCTTCAACCTCTGAATTGGTTGAATTCCGACGGGGAATTCGACACCAACGTCGATCCCCAACACTCACAAGGCTTATGTGAGTTATAATGAAGATTTGGCATACCTTTTGACGGTTGTGGAAGTCTCCCGAGCTTGAATCACTTCACTCCTCTTCTTCTTCCTTCTTCTCCTTCTTCTCCTCTTCTTCTACTTCACCTTCTTCTTTCCTCCTTCTTTTGCTCCGAATCACTCCTCTCACTCTCTGTTAGATGCAGATGATGAAGAAACGTTTTAACAAAATCCTATCTTAACTATATATATCCATTCATCACCTCCATCTCCTCCAATCACCATTCACCTAAAACCCTTCCAATCACAACCAACCAACTCTCTCTCTCTCTCTCCTTCCAACACCTCCTGCTCTTCATGCATGATTAACTAGAGTTAATTAAGTTTAGGTTTAGTTAATTAAGATGTTTTAGATTAGGTTATTACAATCTACCCTCCTTAAAAGAATTTCGTCCGCGAAATTCGAAACAACTGACTTACCGGAATAACTCTGGATACTGCCTCCTGACATCCTCCTCAATCTCCCAGGTAGCCTCTCTGTCAGTGTGATGCTGCCACCTGACCTTCACCATAGGAATCGCTCTCCTCCTGAGCTGGTGTACCATCTGATCCACAATCTCAACTGGTCTCTCATCTAATGACAAATCCTGCTGGATCTCCGGTACTGATATCTCTATCACATGAGTTGGATCGGCCACGTACTTCCTCAACATAGAAACATGGAAGACGTTGTGAAGTCCTGCAAACTGTGGTGGTAAAGCAATCCTATACGCCACCTCACCAACCCGATCCAATATCTCAAACGGTCCGACATATCTCGGACTCAACTTCCCCTTCTTCCCGAATCTCATCACCCCTCTGGAAGGCGAGATCTTCAGGAAGACATGATCTCCTACCTCAAAAGTCAGCTCACGCCTCCGCGTATCAGCATAACTCTTCTGCCTGCTCTGCGCCGTAGCTAGTCGTCTCCGAATCACGTCGACCTTCTCTGAATACAACTGGATAATGTCAGGTCCAACTAGCTGTCTCTCGCCCACATCACTCCAGCATACCGGCGATCTACACGGTCTCCCGTATAATGCCTCATAGGGTGCCATCCCAATACTCGAGTGGTAGCTGTTGTTGTAGGCGAACTCGATCAACGGCAAATGCTCATCCCAATGCCCGGCCCAGTCAAGTGTACACGCTCTCAGCATGTCCTCCAATGTCTGTATCGTCCGCTCTGACTGGCCATCTGTCTGTGGGTGGAAAGCTGTGCTAAACTTCAGACGTGTCCCCAGTGCTCTGTGTAGACTCTCCCAAAATCTCGAAGTGAATCTGGGATCTCTGTCTGAAATGATACTGACCGGCACGCCATGAAGTCTGACAATCTCCTCAATATATAACTTAGCTAGACCCTCCAGAGCAAGAGTGGTCTTAATAGCTAAGAAATGCGCCGACTTGGTCAGTCGATCGACTATAACCCAAATCGCATCGTGAAATCTCCGTGTCTTCGGTAGCCCCGTAACAAAATCCATCGTCACGTGCTCCCACTTCCACTCGGGCAACTCAATCCTCTGCATCTGCCCTGCTGGTCTCTGGTGCTCGATCTTCACCTGCTGACAGACCAAACACCTCGACACGAAGTCTGCAACGTCCTTCTTCATACCTCGCCACCAGAAGTTCCGCTGCAGGTCTTTGTACATCTTGGTGCTCCCTGGATGAATGGAATATCTCGATCTGTGTGCCTCCTCCATGATATCATGTCTCAGGTCCTCTGTCTTCGGCACCCAGATACGGTCTCTGAATCTCAGACCTCCGTCCACTCCAACTCTGAAGTCTGACCCATCTCTGGCAGCTAACTGTAACAAACTGCTCAACTCCTCATCTGTAGTCTGAGCACGAATCACTGTTGATACTGTCTGAGGCTCTACTCTCAATCCGGCAATCACTGCGCCCTCAGAGCTATCAACAAATGGCCTCCACTCTGCCAAGGACTCTAGCAGTCTCCACTCCTGAATGCATAGGCCTGCTACTGATACCTCCACCTTCCGGCTCAAAGCGTCTGCAACTGTGTTCGCCTTCCCCGGATGGTAAGAGATAGTGAAGTCATAGTCCTTAATGAACTCAAGCCATCTGCGCTGCCTCATATTCAGCTCCTTCTGCGAGAACAGGTACTTCAGACTCTGATGATCTGTAAACACCTCGAACTGCTCGCCATAAAGATAGTGTATCCAGGTCTTCAGTGCGTGAACCACTGCTGCTAACTCCAAATCATGTGTCGGGTAATTCCTCTCATGGACCTTCAGCTGTCTGGATGCGTATGCGATCACCCTCCCGTGCTGCATAAGTACACATCCTAAGCCAACACCTGAAGCGTCGCTATAAATCACGAATCCACCCGTGCCACTTGGCAATGATAAAACTGGTGCTGTGGTCAACAGTCTCTTCAGCTCCTGAAAGCTGTCCTCGCACTTCTGCGACCAAACAAAAGTGACTCCCTTCTGCGTCAGAGCTGTCAGTGGTGCTGCCAATCTCGAGAAGTCTTTGATGAAGCGACGGTAATAACCCGCCAGTCCAACAAAGCTCCTAATCTCTGTCACGCTCGTAGGGGTCCTCCACTGTGTCACCGCCTCTACCTTCGCCGGATCCACTGATATCCCCTCTGCCGATACAATGTGTCCGAGGAATGCCACTCTGTCCAACCAAAACTCGCACTTTGAGAACTTAGCATATAACTGCTGAGCCCTCAAGATGCTGAGTACAATCCTCAGATGCTCTCTGTGCTGCTCCACATCTGGTGAATAGATCAAGATGTCATCCACGAAGACAATCACAAATATATCAATGTACTGCCTGAATGTCCGGTGCATCAGATCCATGAACGCTGCCGGAGCATTCGTCAATCCAAATGGCATCACCAAGAACTCATAGTGTCCATATCTCGTCCTGAAGGCTGTCTTCTGGATGTCCTCATCTCGGATCCTCAACTGGTGATATCCTGAACGCAGGTCAATCTTCGAGAAAACCTTCGCTGACTGCAGCTGGTCAAAGAGGTCCTCAATCCTAGGTAAGGGATACCTATTCTTCACCGTCACCTGGTTCAGCATCCTGTAGTCTATGCACATCCTCAAGGATCCGTCATTCTTCTTCACAAACAAAACTGGTGCACCCCAAGGCGAGACGCTCGGTCTGATAAATCCAGAGTCCATCAACTCCTGCAACTGCTTCTTCAACTCTGTCAACTCAGCAGGTGCCATCCGGTATGGAGCCTTCGACTGTGGTGTAGTGCCGGCTACCAACTCAATGCCGAACTCCAACTCCCGGTGTGGTGGTAAACCTGGAATCTCTGCTGGAAAAACATCCGCGAACTCCTGCACCACCTCAATGTCCTCTAGCCTCTGAGACTCTACCTCCGCAACTACAAGTGTCGCCAGAAAAGCTGCACATCCCTGCTGTAACAGTCTCTGAGCTCTCACAGCAGATACAATAATGCGACCCCCTCTGCTTCTGATCCCTCTAATCAGAATATCAGGCAAACCCTTCCTCGGGATCAAAATCTTCTTCTCACGGCACAAGACTCGAACATCATATTGGGACAGCCAATCCATCCCAAGTATGACATCAAAGTCCTCCATCGGTAGCAAGACCAGGTCTGCCGGAAACTCCTGATCTCCCGAAACAACCGTGGCGCCGGGGACAAATCTCCCCACAGTGCCCACCAGACCCAGGGGTGTGCTGACCTCCAACGTGGCAGTCAACATCGCAAGGGTACAGCCCAACACTCCCGCAAATCGCTCTGAGATGAACGAGTGTGTCGCGCCACAATCAAATAACACCCTAGCTACTGAACCTGCGACAAGAAGTGTACCTTCCACGACAGCGCCTCCATCCCGAGCCTCCTCTGCCTGGATGGTGAAAACTCTGCCAGTGCGCTGCCCCTGCTGTGGTCGGAAAGGTGGTCTACCTCCGCCTCCTCCTCTGCCTGGTGCGGGTAAACCCGGTGGTCTGCTCGGCCCAGCTCCTCGGCTCGGACAGCTCCTGATAAAGTGACCCAGCTGGCCACACCCATGACATGCTCCGGGGGTGAAGCACGGCCCGGAGTGAAACCTCCCACAAGTACCACAAGGCTCTGGTCGTGGTACTGCAACTCCTGCTCCCTCGTATCGGGGCCTCTTGCCCGGATTCCCTCCAGTCTGACCTCCTGGCCTCCCAGAGAACCTACCTGATGGCCTCCTCTCATCCTGGTAGTTCTCCCTGTAGTCACGATCAAGAACAGAGGCACTCTTCACTGCATCGGCCAACGTGCTCGGCATGTGTGTCAGCACCTTCGTCCTCAACTGCTTTCGGAGCCCCCGGACGAACTTCCCAGCCCTCTGCTCCTGTGTAACATACATCTCGGGACAGTAACGCTCAAGGGCGTTGAACTTCCCGATGTAGCCTGCTAGGGTCATGTCTCCCTGCTGAAGACTCAGAAACTCCTCCATCTTCTGATCCTGGACATGCTGCGGAAAATACTGCTCGTTGAACTCGCCAACGAACTCCTCCCAGGCTATATCATCTCTGTCCGCAAACACCACTGCAGATGTGGACCTCCACCAGTTGGACGCAGCACCGCCCAAAACATAAGTAGCCAGGCCTACTCTCGCCTCTGGAGGACAACCAATAGCACTGAAGATCTTCTGCATCGTGAAGATCCACTCCTCCGCAGCCTCTGCGTCGTACTGCCCCAGAAAGGTAGGCGGATGCTGGCGCATAAACCGGTCATGCATAGCGCCAGTCCCCGTCTGCCCAGTCTGTGCTGTCTGCTGCTGTAGCATCTCCGTCAGACGTCCGACCGTATCGAACAACGTCCGACGCTCATCCTCCCAAGCCTCATCCCTCGCAGTCTCACTCTCACCGCGAGTATGGGCAACCGCCTTCCCCCGTCTAGGAGGCATCTGCCAAAGGAAACAAGACAATATCAATATAATCTGTGCGTGCATGATCCTCTAGACCTAACTCCTAACTCAAAGGTGGTTTCTTTAGACAAGTACGCCGAGATCAACGCTCTGATACCAAATTGTAACGTACCCGAAAACAGCGGAAAATTTAAACAATAATAAAGACCGTCAACGGTCAACACTGGGCACGTCACGGGAAACAAACCAACATATATAATATAAATATGATCCACGTGGAAGTCAAATATACAAACTGACTGTGATTACGACAAAAGCTATACAATATGTAATCACCTCAAAAGAAAGAAACTGACAACTACAGGATCTGATCTCGGGGGCACCGTCCTCGGTCACCACCTCAAACTCTAACCCTGCTCGCTACCTGAAATGCAAACAACAAATATGCCTGAGTTCCCTGCAGGAACCCCGTATACCAAACCTCCTAAAATACAAAAAGGAATTAAAGACAATGCAATGCTATGCACATGATCATCCGCCTCGGGCCCACAATAATGCCCTCACCGCCTCCGCGGCACTGAACCACTCCTGCCACTAGGGTCAAGTCAGTCCACCGCTGCCTCACAAGGGTCAGTCGACACCACTGCTCCCCAAAAAGTGCAGGAAGGAACCCCCGGTACACGCCGCACCCAAGGAGCGAGTCAGCCCGCCGAATACACAACTCGGGTCAGACGACAGCCACTGCTCCCCCAAGAGTCGCCTAGCGCGCACCCTGCCGGAACATCCTCGGCCTACCGCTAAACCCTCGCAAACAGCCCAAGGTTTACGGTACACATCCCTCACACCCCGCTCGGTAAGAGAGGAAAAAGTACAACAATAATACGCCTTCGTCGAAGGTGAAATCCGTAGCTCTCAAAGCCGGTAATCAACCGTCGCCTCGGAGCCGGTAGTCGACCTGACATCGACGGATCGCGTGTGGATAAATCCACCAACCTGCGGCAGATCGGTCGACCGCTACAAGCACACCGGTCGACCGGTCCCCCACACAGTACACAGTACTGTACAAACAAATCTACCGGTCGAACCACGCCAACCGAATTACCGACCAATCGGTCGAACAAAAGTCATCTAGCGGTCGACCGTTTGGAAGGTCTACGCTATACAATTTTATATAATATATATATCCGACCGGTCGAACCAAGGGGCCGTTCGACCGATAACAGGGATTTCAATAATTTGCTCAAGTCTCGTTCGGTCGACCGGAACTGAAATACAGTTCGACCGAATCAACACAAGCACTCTACCGCTTAATTAAATGCTCAGTCGGTCGACCGAGAGTTAAAGAGCGGTCGATCGTTTTGATGGTCAAAGCTCCCAACCGACTTAGCATCGAATGGATCGGTCGAACAAGGTAAAGGACGTTCGACCGTTTAATAAGTCAAAATCCCCAACCGACCCATTCTCATCGTTATTCGGTCGACCGGCTAAGTGGTCCCGTTCGACCGATAACAGTATATCCCCTTTTTCCCGCACAAATCTGGCATAACGGTCGACCGTCTAACGACATCGTTCGACCGTTCGCGGGTAAATATCAATATAATAATAGGATCGGTCGACTGCCCACAGGCACCGGTCGACCGATCGTCGTCTTCAACCTCTGAATTGGTTGAATTCCGACGGGGAATTCGACACCAACGTCGATCCCCAACACTCACAAGGCTTATGTGAGTTATAATGAAGATTTGGCATACCTTTTGACGGTTGTGGAAGTCTCCCGAGCTTGAATCACTTCACTCCTCTTCTTCTTCCTTCTTCTCCTTCTTCTCCTCTTCTTCTACTTCACCTTCTTCTTTCCTCCTTCTTTTGCTCCGAATCACTCCTCTCACTCTCTGTTAGATGCAGATGATGAAGAAACGTTTTAACAAAATCCTATCTTAACTATATATATCCATTCATCACCTCCATCTCCTTCAATCACCATTCACCTAAAACCCTTCCAATCACAACCAACCAACTCTCTCTCTCTCTCCTTCCAACACCTCCTGCTCTTCATGCATGATTAACTAGAGTTAATTAAGTTTAGGTTTAGTTAATTAAGATGTTTTAGATTAGGTTATTACACCAATCCCTTGAAATTAGCATAAAGGTGACGGACGCAGAAGCGGTGATCGACACCCGGAAGGACACTGTCAAATGCCTCCACCAATCCCTTCAAAAAAAAAAATTGAACACATCCACTAAAAACAAAGTCAAAGTTTCCTTTCAAAATAACAAAGTGAAAGCAATTCCTATGATAAAACTAACCTTTTGTCTATCAGAAATGAATGTGTAAGCCATTTCTAAACCCCCCAAGGACTCCACTAACGTTGTCAAAAACCAAGACCACACCACCTTGCTCTCACATTCTACCACTGCCACTGCAATTGGATACATTTTGTCATTTGGATCTCTTCCCACTGCACTCAAAAGAATACCACCAAAGGAGCTCTTCAAGTGACAACCATCTAAACCAATAAACGGTTGACACCCCTCGACAAAACCTTTCTTCACACCCTCAAATGCCACAAACAACCTCTGGAATGTAGTTACACCATTAGGATCAGTTTCGACCTTCAAAAGCATTGTGGATCCTGACATCTTCTGTTTATTATGTTGCAGTAGTTCCACAACCTATGATATTGCAACTTATGATCCCCAAATATTGCATCTAAAGCTTTTTTTCTTGGCTCTGTACATCTGCATCCTTGATGTTTCTAACATGTAATCCCTCTTTACGGACTTCTGCATGGCATTAATATTCCAAGTAGGATCATCTTAACCTTGTGTATGTATTCTTTTGATAACCGTGTGGAGTTGGCAAGATGATTACGGTATTTTCTTACGCAAATGTGTTTTGATTGGAAGCTTTTCACTTGAAAACTACACTCTTTCGCCATCCACCATGGATCTTATATCCACATTTATCCTTGCATTCCATGGTTACCCTGTCATGATCATTTTTCAGAAATTGTAGGTCATAATCATCCACAATATTAGCTCGTTTGACTGCATCTTTGAACTCGCTCGGTCCAGAAAACCTCATTCCAAGAACAATATACGGTCTTTCAATGTCACAAACAGAGAAAATAGGATACATTGTTTCCACTTCCTCATCGGACCCATGTAGACTAACTAGTTCATCACTGGCAATCTCAGTTGACGTATCTGATGCTTTGACATCACAATCAATCGAAGGTGGATGAGAGGGAGCTGCTTCATGAGCTGAAGCTTGCTGCTTAAATGCCATATCGTCATCCGACAAACCATCTATTCTATGATGGAACTCTAAATCTTGATCACCAGCACCTTGCAGCAAATCATTCACATTTCCATCAACTGCATTGTTGGAAGCTGCTCCACTCTCCATGCAATCGACCACATACAAAGGAATGATACTTGTAATATTCTTATGAATTGAAAACATCTCGACAATAGATATATCACTATCAATGAGAACTAATGAGTCCTTCGATTTGTGCCCTGGCAAATAGTAGTATACATTGCTACTCTTATCTAACCCAATATCCTTCAGATAATCTTGAAACTCGAAATAAGACATCAAATCAGGATCTATGTCTTCAATTCTTGTAGTGCTACCTAGCTTATAATCTCCACCAACGAAAATTCCAGAGTGATTAACTTCAAAACAAAATGTGTCCATTCCTTAATGTAAAAGTAATGCAAAGAATTAGACATCAAAACACAAGTGAACATAACAAATTAGACAATAAACCAAATGAACTGAAAAATCACGGCAAAATAGAACAAAACACAAGCATCATGGTACATTAGGAACAAAAATTGAGAAACAGAAGAAGAAATTTTGGAAAATCACCCCAAAACCCACTCCCTGGAGATCGTAGAACTCCAAGAACAAATCACCATTATTAGTATAGATAAGAAATCCAAAGTCTACGTCAACCAAACACTTTTTCCCAACCTTAAATATATTATAATCGCAAGAAAGAAGCAAACCACTTTGTACCCCCCAAAAGAAAACTAAATCCACAATAAATAAAAACGATAACACCGTGGAGTTGTCGAGAATAGATGGATACCTTCGAGGTCGAATCGGAAGTCTACTTGTGGTCGTCGAAGAACAAAAAATGGAAAGAAGAAAGAGAGGAAGTGAGTAAACTAGAGTGGAAAGGAATATGTAAGGTTATGCTTTGGGGTTTTGTGGGTGTGTTTTAGGTTTGGGTAATTTGGGAAGAAGAAATTGGAGATTTAACGGAATGAAGAAAAAACTAACGAGGTTGGCTAAACTGTGACAAAATTCAAATTCATGGACCAAAGTGTTACAAATCAAACTCAAGGGACTAAAGTGTTACACCCCTCAAACTTGAAGGGGGCAAAGTGTAATTTACCCTGATATCTATTACTTGAAAGATTCAAAACCTAACAAATTCAGGGAAGAACAACTTTTGACTGTTCACAAAATCATATGCACAGCAATCCCAACCAGTCAGCACTCAACAGACACTTTGAGAGGCATATACAATTATACATACTGAAAAAACATAAACAAAGCATTAATAAAAACCTTGGGGCTTGTGATAATCAAAATGCACGGTACAATCTCAAACAAGAACAAACTAAAACACATGACAATGATGAATGTAATTAAGTGTCACATAATGTCTCACTCACACCCAACAAATAACAAATGAGTTTACAACACAAGTTAGAGAGACAAAGTTGTGGATTCTGATCTACTACTGCTTGCCTGGTACTCCTGCTGCTGTCAGTAAGAATCTTCCTAAAGCCGACCCACCCATGCCATGCTTAGCCCCCGGGAAGTGATATGTTGATGTCGGTCGTGTTTCTGGTGTCCGAGATGGCGGGGCGCAGAGATGCCCAACTATCACTGCTAGGCAATGGAGATGACGTTGTGACGTTTGGTTTTGGGGTTTCTGAGCTGGCCTGGCCTTGGGCAGAGCTATAAGGGTCATCCATGGAGAAAGGGGCAGTAGCAGGGACTGTTGGAATTTGGAATGGTGCTGTCCCTGGTTTAGATTTCTTGATTTTCGGCTCGGGCGGAGTGTAAGGGATAAAAGTGCCGATGACGACCTGATTTCAGATTTTTAAAAAGAAAACAATCAGAGCAATGTTTAGATGTATCATAGTTTTTTTTTCCTGTGTAATTACTCCCAAGACAACAAGGTCTTGGTGCGGTTTGGTGTCTACCGAGAATTCAGGTTACCTGAACTGGGCTCGCAGCCACAAGTAAGCCAGCAACACCTCCTCCAACGACGCGACCATCTGGGCTCGCCAAAGAGACACTCATTCCACCAGAGCGGCTTCTGGTCCCACCATTTTCATTCGGCATAAATGACCCGGACAAGGAAAGTAACTCGAACCGACCCTACAAGAAATAAAAAAACATTACACTCTCAAGGGTTTAATCATGCATAAGAAACAAAGATTAAAATCAACACAATAGAAGCCAAAAACCAGACACTCAACAAGAATACTTGCTCGCAAATATGATTACTTTCAATATGAAAGAATAAAAGAATAAACCTACTTAATTTCAGAAAGAGAACAACTAGAGAGTTTCAACAACAAGAAGGATGACGAAAAGTGCAACAATTACAATAACCACCTACAAGCAACAACTAAGTTACAAACTTGACAATGCTACCTCGTAAGTAAGAGTTCCTCCAGATGAATCGGGTTGACGAAGCGTGACATTTGAAATGACGCCATTGGCAGAAAGAATGCATATTGCTTGAGGTCCTTGTTGAGGAAATGATAGGATCTTCATTGTTATATCCTACAAAGGAGTCCAAAAATAGAATATGACAGGAAATTATACCAGCAGAAACTTGAGAAAAGAAAATCTCATAGAAAATTACAAATGGGTTTGTGTAGATTGTCAACTTCTTTTAATCAATTATTGGTCATTCACTAGATATGAGTGACAATAAAGTGACATTCCTATGAAGAGAAAAGAACAGCACACTCTAATATATAATACATGCATAATGCAATGAAAGGTATTGTCATAAAATTATTACCATTGTCGTGTACAGATCATGAGTGGCATAGTACTACTGCTAATATTTTTCTCATTCCAGGTTAAAAATATACACAGCCATAATTGAAAATATAGCATAAGCTGGGCCACAACCAAATATGAAGTGGTGAGAAATGCCCCAACAAGTTCTTTCTTTTTTACCAGAAATTTCTGAGACTAGGTTCGGGGAAAATGGATACGTATAGGATTAGGAAGTAGAACAAAGGCGTGAACTTTCTATCTAGTTTAACCGAATAACTATTAAGTTTAACAAATATATACCTCGCCTGCAGCCACAGTGATGATATGTGGAGTGAAATTCATACCACCCGAGAATGCAAGATATTCACCTGAAATAAGAAAATCATTTAGATTCAAAAAACGTGGCAAAAAAGAAGCATAATTGAACACTCGATGTAAGCAAAGCATATCTAAGATGCTCGTGTTATGTTTTTTGCCCCAAGGACAACACTAAGGAGGAGTATGTGCTTCGTAGATATACCATAATGCCAAAACTAGTAAAGGACAATGAGAATATTTAGCATTCACATTTCACAATACTCATCGAGAACTATTTTCCTTGGCATACAAATCATATGGTCCACGTCCTTGTCTATTTTAAGTTTAAACAGATCAATAGGGTTAAGACTCCTCCAAACTTCCTCATGTCACAAAAGTTCAAATGGCATCTGATTTCCTAGCTCACAATCTTGAAGTTTAGATGGCATTTAAGTTAACTTGAAATAAATAACCCTCTCTAAACATGTGAGGAACATATCTCTCAAACTAAGTGGGACTACTTTAAACATGGTCTTTGACCAAGATGCCCCAAGCTGAGCATCAGTCCCCAAAAGCTAATTTCAGTTTGACTAACCAGCAACCTGCAAATCCTTCCCATGGCGTACTATTATCCAGATCTAACACATCTAACTTCTGAACTCCACCTACAGTCACCGCTTCCTTTCCAAACACAATCTGGAGCGGAGCCCATGACTGTATCTGACGTTCAGCTATGCCCAAAGTCCAAACCAAGTGTAAAAACCAAAAATCACAAATAGGATTTACTCACTACTCCCTCACCAAGCAAATCCATTACAGAAAATCCAAAAACTAAAAAAGAAATCCAAACAAAAACAAAAAACTTCATATATTAATATTTAATGAAAAATAAAAGCCTTGGAAGGGGAAAAAAACAGCAATTACACCAACCAAGCAAATCTAATCCACCACAATCTCCAGACAAAGATAAAAAGACTCAAACTTTACTCACCCATGGAACCAAACTCGGATCTCCGGTGGTGCTTCCCGAGCGACCCAGTCGGCCTCCCTCTCCCTCTCTTCGCCATCATCACCGACTCGCCGGACGTCAACGTGAACTCCCCGTGCGGCATCGACGCCGAAATCGGCATCGGGTTGAGAGGCAAAATCACGCTTCCATCCGGGCCGTACTTCCTCGGCCGTCCCCTCTTCTTTTTCGCCGGCCCCACCACCACCGGAGATGACGCCGGGTCCGTAACACCCTCCGCTCTCACCGTAGCCGGCACCACCGGTGCCTCCACCGGCGGGGGAGACGACACCACCTGAGTCGCCGCCGCTGCTGGGACCACCGGCGGCGGCCCACTGCTACTTGGATTCTCACTTGTTTCCATTCATAAAGAACCCAAAAACCGACCAAATCAAGAACCCTCGAAATTTACGGTTGTTTGACAAAACTAACGACGACCCACTTCTCAAAATCGGATGTTTAGAGGACCCAAGAGGGTTTCTGGGGTATTGGAAGAAGGTGGTGGAAGTTGGTCGAACCGGGTTTTTTTGCCGTGGCCGGTTGAGTCGGACCGGAGTTGGTAAGTGGAGTGCCGGAGAACAGAGGAGAGTGAGGAGAGGAGGGAAGAAGAAAGGGGTAAATTACAAGTAAATGGGATTTAATGGGGTGTAAGAATATAAAACCATGATTTGTTTGTTGAGTACGGGAGGGGTTTAAATGAATTTCTGGAATTGTAGAAAAGAATACAGTATTGGGAACATTTGTTTTTTAAAATAATGTGTATATTGGGAACATAGTTTCGTTATTTGCGGTTGCAGTTAATGGGGTTAATTATTAGCACTTATGGAGAGAGCAAACCTGAAGGGTGGTTTTGGCATTTCAGGTGTTTTTTTTTTTTGGTTTGAACTTTGAACTTTGAATTAAACTGAAATTATGGACAACGTCCTAAAGTTCTCATAATTATTTTTCTACTAAAACAATAGTAAGGGTACTGGGGTATAGGGCGGTAGGCATGGAAACACCTTGTAGTTTTTACTTTTTAGACATAATTTCCTCAAAGGTCTGGTTTAAATTCTGCATATTCTTTTCTTTGTACTTTATCTATTAGATCTACATCTTACTTCATCTTTCTCTTCTATTAAGTTTTGCTAAACTCCTGTTTATATTGTCTACATCACCAAAGCTAATTTCCAAAAGAAATGGGATATCTTTTCCGTTTTAACATTTTTAAAACAATTTTGCTAACGATACTTCTCTTGGGTACGTTCTGTTTTTCTTCTTTACCAACTGTCTTTTATTTGTATTTCACCAGTATACTTCAAATGATGCATTACTTTTTTTTTGAATATTACATGTAATGACCATATTGTTTGCATGCAAAATTACTCAAGTAACATACAATGTATTTATTGTAGGACCAACAAATTGTTTCATGCAAAATACAAACGTAGATTGGAGAAAATTTCAAATATAGCAAATGATCATCTCAAAATAAAGAAAATGTAGAACCTCATTGCACAACTTCTAAATCTTTTAGTTAAAATTCTATTCCCCGAAGATATGCGATTATCAACATAAACTGGAGGTCAAAAGTACATATAATATAAAAGAAATAGAATGTGGGTTGTGTCTTCCTTTTAAAAAGGAATGACGCGTTGGAAATTAAATATGAAGTAAGGTTGGTAATTTATATTATATTGCTCGAATAAGGACGAGAAATTTTCAAATTCTCACTTTGTAAAGGTTCTTCGAAAACGTAACCCATTTAAATTTGAATCTCCTTAATTTAAAAAAAAAATTGTTAATAAATAGGCTTTGAGTACTTTGAGGAGATAAAAAGAAATATTAAAAAAAAATGAAACCATTCAACTTTTGCCGACCAGTCCACTGACTTGCTTGCTGTCTTCTTCCACACCTAAACAACTGTGCTTCCCCTAACTCACTAAAATATAGACTTATTAAATTTAACTTGCGTTTTTTATTTTAATTAACAAATGAATGGAAAAGGAGGTTCAAACCACTTGTAATTTGCGGAGTAATTTATTCAGGAAAATTGATGTTTGTTTGTTTCTTGTGTATTGTCTTCTAATGGCTGATCTCTTTCTCCTTTTAAGTTATCCGCCTAACGAAATCTACAAACCCTTTCTTCTTATTTAAATAGAAGAAAGAAAATGAGATAAGTTTTATTGATTGTATCACAGTGGTTATACATCAGATAATTCATGTGATCATGTTCTACTGGACTCAAAGTGACAAGCATAACAAAACCGACAAAACATGCAAGCAAACAATTACTAAGCAATTATCAGTTATGACTTATGAGTAAGAAGTTAATCTAAGATAGTTAGGCAGATGAATATGTTTTGAGGAAGAAAAATTATCTTTTAATATGTAAAGAATAGGACAGAGCTTAATTTGGAGGTCGTTTAACCAAAAGAAATGCATGAGAATATGAGATATAAAAAAAGTACCCAAAGAAAGAAGGATTTATACACAGTGGATCGAACACATTATTTATTTTTCTCTCAATATGACTTCTTATTAGATACGTCATCGAGAAGATCATTATCTACCAAAAAAGAAATAAGTGGACAAACATCTCTTCTTTCAAAAGAAAGGGAAATAAGTGGATAAAGAACAAACATGAAACATGTAAGCCAATTGATAGTCAGGCCAACTTGATGTATTATTTAGAGAAAATTTATCTTTCAGTGCCTCACTCGAGTGGGAATAGACTTCTCTGCTATAGAAAATACTTGTTCTTATGTACACGGAAGAATAGGTACTCTTTCAATTAACTTTCAAATATGGAAAGATACCCTTAAAAAAACTGTGCCTACTAGTACATGTTTATTTTATTTTATTTAACTCTTTCAATTAACTCTTCCTAATTTTATTTTATTTTTAGAATTTAAGAAGCAACGAAAACCCATTTGTGATGTTGACATAGCATTGACCTGTCAATTTTAGACACGACACGATTATACGACACGGACACGACACAATAAGGAGACGATTTAGACACGATTTTACACGATTTTTTTGTACGATTGAAATGATTTATTATAATGTTTTGTGAACATACAAATATAAAATAATTGATACACGATTTGACACGAACACGACACGATACACACGATAAGTTATTTTTGTACACGAAACAGACACAAACTGCATCTTTTGTTAGATAATCAATTCTTTTTACTTGATAATAGTCAATTAAGATGTTATTTAGAATGAAAAATATCAATATAACATGTCACATAACTATTTTCAATCTAAACATGATGAACTCTTTTCAATTTATACTATACACGATAACACGAAATCCTGACACGAATGCAGAACTGTCAGACACGATAGTACACAAACACGACCCAATTGACAAGTCTCAAAATATATGTATTTGCAAGGCATTTCATGAGATAGTGACGCAAATTTGAGGAAAAACAAGATCGAACCTTTCATGTTTGAGTTATAATTTTTTTGAAAAGAAAAAGTACATCCATTGACATTTTTCAAAAAATAATCATTGCAACATAATTATTGTTTATTTGAGCAGGCTAATTCAAAATTTTCACTTTTTTCAGAAAGGGAATATGGTCCTTATAGTTCACAATCATTAACTTATTTTAGAAGTCCCCGTGATTTTCTCAATTTGAATACAAAAAATACGTAGGAAATAAATTTCCTAAAAACTTCAATCATTTTGGTTGAGTAGATACCACAAACCTGATCTGTAATTTTTGATATACCCAGAAAGTACAATTTAGAATATACGGATTATGTCTTTGTGATAAGAATCATGCTTAATTACTAAGTTAAGATAATGTATACAATCTTTTTATGTTTAGTGCCAACTTAAGGTGAATTACGATTTTATTAGAGCCGACAACCATGAACTTTAATATAAATATTGATTGAAGGTTAGCATGGTTGCAGCTCATGATATCATCCAGCCTTAAGGATTATGTCTAAGCTCATTATTTTATTCTGTTTTTGTGCTTTTTCTCAAGTGCCACTTGACCTAATTTGTTAGGGAGGCAACAACACAAAATAGTGCACATTGAAATTGTATTTTAAAGAGAGTTTGATCTCTTTTTCCTTCCCTTGTTGTCTTTTTAGGATACTTATCTCCTCGTCACATGCATCCCCCCACCTTTTTCAAGGTATTGGAACTTTATTTTTAGCATCTTCGAATACAAAAATTTCTTTACGAAGGAAAACATCTATTTTACCACTCTTTTTGCTAAAAAAAGTTAACATTCTTACATAAATATCCTTCTAAACAACTATATTTATGGATATCCTTCTTATTTTAAAATATTATTTTAAAATCCTTTTAAAAGTTTATACCAAATATCCCCCTCTCAAACTCTTCTCTCTAGTAAAGAAGTTACAAACTTACCATTTATATACTGAACTGATAAATGTCGCCCGCGAATTACTTTAATCGCCCACATCATTTACCGTTTTGTCATTCTTTCTTTTCTACTTATATCTCTCTTCATTTCACTCTCCCACCACAACTCTCTTCATTTTTCTCTCAATCATCAAAAACAATGTCTCGAATGCCAGAAAATGAGTCAGCGGACGCCCCGTTACATTCGAATACGGTAAAATTTCTACGATTTTTATTTAGAAAAAAAGACGGACGTCTGGCTTGAACGCCCTATTTTCTTTATGCACTAACAACGTCATGTCCACATACTCCGTGATAATCGACCAAGACATATACGCATCTTTCAAAATATACACAACTCTATTATACTCGTTCTCTAAAGTAGAAAGCATGACTCTCCTCCACTTTCCACACTTAAAACTCTTTGTTAACTACTTGTTCTTGCCGAATGAGTGGTATGCGTAATTGTATACGTCATTGTTAATATGTCAGGTGCAAAGTAAATAAGCAGATTCAGGATATACCTTTCTAATTGGTCGCATAAGGCTTAACTCTCGATCCGTTATTATTGCAATATGGCAGACAATACTATATAACAAATCTCTTAACTTTTCCAATACCCACTGGTAACTACGTTTGGTCTCATCCTTCATAATTGCATAGTCGATAAGGAAGTTCATTTTTGTTGGTGTCACCACAACCATCTCGAACAAAGACAACTTGTACTTGTTCATTTTGTACGTTGAATCCATGCAAATTACCGAAGGGTATGTACGTAACAACTTAACTGACGTCGTATGTGCCAAGAATACGTGAATGACGACATTAGTTTCTTCATTCGTCATAATCCAATGCAAGTACTTATACTGCACTGCCTAATGCAGAAACTGCTGGGTGAGATTCTTGTCTTCAGATTTCACCATCCTCATGAAATCCTTACAATTATAAATGTGTCTTTGATTCGGATTATCCTCTGTGAATTTTTCCTTTACAGCCAACAAGATGTTACGCGGGTTCGTTTGTGTCTTACTCATATCACGAACAATATTCTTGGCCCCAGGACTAAGACAACTGATCTGTCGGTGACCCTCTGGATAAACTGCAAGGTTGTGGTTGTGTTGACTATGAGAACTATCAGTAACTACGAACCATCCATCACGCTCCCGTCGCTCGATCATCTTTATCAAAAAATGACACCCGCAACCTTTTTTTCGTGTTCTCCCATACAACAATATTCATATCTCGGGAACTCATTTCCTTTCTGTGATCGCATCTCAGATAACAATTCATCTGACTAACTCGTTGTGGTTTATAGGAGGATACTACCAAAAAAGTCGACTCTGATGGTAACTTGTTTCACCCATGTTGTCGCGAAAATACTTGTTGACTTACAAAAAGCTCACTGTAATCTACCACGTCACCACCGAAATCTTGCAACATAACCTGAAATAATTTGAAATAACACATCATATATAAAAATATAAAAAATAGGGGCGTCTGAGCCAGACGCTGCGGTCGATTTTTTTTGGTAACTTACCCCGCCGGATTCAGACTCTTCGCTTGACATTTCCTTGGTGTTGATACTAGTAGAGTGAGGAAAACTAAGACAGAAGTCTTGTTTTAAGAGACGAGGCAAAATGAGTATTTAATGGAATGTAGAAGGCAAAATGGTAATGTGTGCGGGCGATCTAAGTAATTCGCGGGCGACGAATAGTAATTCCCTTGTTTTTCTCATTCAAGCGGTGTTAGTGGCGTGGAAAGTTCCAGAAAGTGATTTTCAGAGTCAAACGGAAAGCAGAGGAAAACAGAATTCAGTGGAAAACAATTTCCCTTTAACTGAATTATGTTGTTTGTGCATGTTTGAACAAATAATTTACGGACAATTTGGATACCAAAATTGGATTACAGAACGTATTTTGGTTGACCGGAATGAGAATTCCAGTGATTTTATCTAAGTGAACATTAATGGGTGACCGAATGAATTTCTGTCGTCCGAACTGGTCATTCAAATTAGGATTTTTGGTAGATCGAAATGTGTTTGGTTGTCCATTTAAATCATTTCGGTGGACCGAATGATTGGTGGTCGACCGTTCGATTTCTGTTGCTTTCGACTTCAAATGTTGAAAAAACTCAAAGAAAATTTCATACATACCTTAGAATCCGACAAAAATCGAGCATGGATTCCCAAGAGTGCACGAATAACTCCCTCCATGAAGTTAAACGGAATCTCGTTTTCTTTCCATTGGTTTCCTCGGAATCCAAATGCACAAACTCTCTCTTAATCTATTGTTGGGTCTGTTGTGTCTAGGCTCCTGAGTTAGCAATCTGCCAAGGATCTAGGATGACTAACCATTGTCTAAGGCTGGTTGGGCCCGACCTTGTTGGGCTTGACTTGGAACCATATTCTCTTCACTCCCCAAACCAGGCTTCACTTGAAGATCTCACCTTGCACATGTACTCCAAAATAGATCCTTCGCAATAGATTTAGGCATAGTTTGGGGACTGTGTTTTTGTGCGGTTGTGAACTGTGAATCCAAAAAATAGAGTTTTGGCCCAAAAAACAAAGTTGGTTTGGGTTTTTTTGCATATTTTTCTGCGTTTCGACCCAAACCGCACGTGGTTGTTTGGAACAATTTCACGAGGTTAGCGTTTTGATGTCTTTCTACCAAAATACCCATTAACATTCACTTTTAAAATATAATAATAATTAATTGTATGCAAAGACTAAAACTTAAAAAATTAATTAAGTTAGTCATGACACAAGAAATTATACAAGTTTAGTACAGTAAAATCAACGTGGTAGGGTAAAATACAAAAATAAATTTGGTACGAAAAATAGTAATGTTGTGAATAAAATACAAAAAATGACAATGTTGTGAAGAAGATACACAAATAAACTTGGTATACAAAATACGAGAATGTTGATGGTAGGGTAAAAAACAAAAATATGGGTAAATCTACCAAGTAATGTTTAGGCAGGGCAAATAATCAAGGATACAAACTAGAATACCATTTATAAGTTAATAGACAAAAATGGAATATAAAAGTTGGTCGCTTGCGTTTTGCAAAACGCACACTCAAGTTGACTGTTTGCAAAACACCACTTCCTATACGAAAAAAGTTTCCAAACCTCCACACCAAACCGTAACCTCTTTAACACCCAAAAGGTTGTTTGGATTCTTGCGTTTGCGTTTGCGTTTGGGCTTCTTTGTAAAACAAGAACAAAAAAAACAACCCAAAACGCATGGCCAGGGGGGGCCTTAGTTATTTAGTTAGGATGTCTACAAGTTAGACCTTTGAACTAGTATAGAAACCTTCTAATTGGTAATCCAAGCACCACTATCTCAAGCAAATTGATGTAATCTTTCTCTGCGTTCTTCGTTTATGCACGAACAGATAGATTCACAATTTCACAGTGACATTTAGTTCACCAAAGTTTCCCCACTATAGTTGTGGTTTATCCTTAATTGAGTTCCTGAAGAACTAGATTGTCAATGAGTTAGGGATCACTAAGGTTTTCTCAGAATAATTGTGGTGTATCCTTAAGTGTGATACCCAAGTCTCTAAGTCAATTAACTTTTGGCAAGATAGTTAGCCTTATATTTATCAAACATATCCTAAACTGAAAAATGTTCCATATATTTGGTTCCGGATACTATCTGAATTCAAGTTCAAATTCTGAAATCATTCATATTCTAACTCAAATTCAGAAAACCTACTTATTTTAGAATACAAACTTGAATTCGGAAATAAATTTTGGCATTCGAATTCGAGTTTGAATATACATACTATGTACCTAAATAAATTTGTATCCATATTCCCTATGAAAATTAATGGGGAAGACCAACGTTGCCAAACATATTAGGATAGCCATATATGTAAAATGCAATAGCACGCGCCATAATGTACCAACCTAACCACACAAAACTCCGAAGGCCCAAACATGTTAACTAAACATAAAGTTGGGCGAGTATGGTAAATAAAATGTAAAATGCGTGTATTCCCACCTTGTGCCCATCCAAGAGAAGCACGTACGGGTATACTCACACCCATCCAAATTTATACCCCTAGTTAAATGCACCAGAAAATTAATCTATATATAGCTTAAGTTTTGGGTTTTTATATATATGACGACGGGTTTCGTGCTCCATGCTTGTACCTAAAAAATGACTCAAAAAAGACAAATCAACGAATTATTTGATCGTGAGATGGTAACTAAATATATTAAATAGTCTAATTATTGAAAATATGAACAAAAAACTCTGATACTACTGTAAGATTTCGTGTCTCATACTTGTATATATATATTTAAAATTTTACAAGTAATTAGGATCGATTTTCATATTTTTCAACAATTTTATATACAAAACCTCATAATTGTATTTCAATATATATTGTATACTAATTAATATTGAAATACATAGATTGGATCATACCTAGGGGATTATTAATTTCTTTTATCAATCGGAAGTCGGATTGCCTCAGAATCACCTCCAAATGTTTACCAAACTCTAAATAAGATTATAGAGATCGAACATGTCAATCAATCTCTAATTCAATGTTAGAATCTAGCTAATAACCTCTTTTATGCTCTAAAGAATTTAATCTCTAAAGCACTCAATTAATACAAAGAATTTTGAGTGGAATGATGAAAAATATAGGGAGATGAGAAGTTTTTGCATTAATTAAACAAATGAATGGATGAGTGACCTATTTATAGGGCAACCTCAAACCCACATCATGGGTAAACCTCTCACACATGATCCCTTGTTAATCTCTCTACAAACCACATCATATGCAAACTACTTTGCACACGATCTCTTGTTTATTTCTCATCTCATCATCACATAATTACCTTTGACCAATGTGGATTAAATTCAGTCATTAATCAACAAAAATCTCTTATTAATATATGAAAAAACGTTGGCAAATGGTCAGATTATTTTTCACTATTTTTGAATTTACCAAATTTTGGATAAATATCCAACAAAATTTGGTTTTGAGGTTTTAGCAAATTCATATGTTACAATGTTGCGGATCACATTATATTATGTAATATATTATCATATATAATGCCAAAATATTATACAACATAATATATACATCTCATACGAATTTATTTGGTATTCTAACCACGTCGTTATTACGCCATATTGGTTTTATTATTTTATCACATGTATATTAATTAATAACACATGAAACTTAATACATCATATAAAATATAAAATCACATCTCTTGTTTTCCAGTTTTGTGGTGTGACATATATGATGATCTAAGTTATGTTGACAATTATATTATACATTTAATATCATAAACTATAAGTGGTATCTAGCTACACATTATAGTTACCCAAATAATAAAGATGTTTTGTTCACTCGAACAGAACACAATCCATTTAGTGATATGTAATATATCACTTGTGTTTATCCTTTGTCTCATGATATTATGAATATTTTACAGAGTAGGAATGTGTCATCTTTGTATTACATTTTTTTCTTTCTTGATCTCATAAGCTAATTATAAATATGTAACTATACATAAGTTACATTGTGCACATTATAATTTTTGCTTTATTAAAGACATCACTCAAATGAAGAGGGAAAGTCATAATCTTTTGATATATTATCTTTTCCAGCACAAGTTTTTGTATAATTAACTAATATCTTTATCATTATGTGTAATGATAGTTTTTGATAATAATCAAATTATACACTTCTCATGTAAAAGGATATAAGTCTCATATCTTAGTATCCAAAGAATAATAAAAACATTAGGGCACCCTTAACAGGTGCGCCATCGGGTGGGGGCATGTGTTGCCCTCCCATTGGTCCACTTTTTACTTTATTTTTTTATTTTAGTAGAGGTTTTATTATTAGAGGCAATTGATAATGTATTGAGTCCTTTTTAGTAATGTGGGGTGATAATTTTTGATGTTATTAATTTGAAAAATATTTTAAATTTATACAGTACATCAAATTTCTTGCTCAAATAAAGTTAAATCCATATTTAATGCTCAAATTATAAAAAATATTAATACAAAACATCATAGGAACAACACATTGCAGTACGAAATACAAAGTAGATGTAAATACAGAGTGATACGAAATACACGAAATACAACAAACTGCACGTAATATAAACTACACAAAATACAAACTAATATGAACTAACAAACTACATGAAACCATTCTGTCCATGAGTTTCGCAATCGCTTTTTGATCCCGCTCTGACAGGTTGTCATTTTTCATCAGAGAGTGAAGCATGTCGAGCTTAGTTTTTTTAACATGTCTTTGAAAATTATGCTCCGCTAATTCCTCCTACTTGGAGAAATCTTCTTCTCTCACTTGGACGTTGTATGCAATTTGTTGTGCAAGTTCCAGAACGTCGGTGTTGCCTTCATGGCCTAATGAACTTTTACCCTTATTTTTGTCTTCTTCACATCTGGTCTAGTGTGTGAGAGAAGTCTTGCTGTTGGAATGACTGAGCGTGATGAGAGAAGTCTGACTGTTGGAATGGTTGTGGGAAATATGGACGGGGGTATCCTTGTGGATAGTGTGAACTTTGATTTGATTGGGAACGACGGGGAGAACGATTGTGATCTGGAGAAGACATTGCGAAATTGTGTGAAGTTTATGTTGTGTTTGTATAAGGTATATATAGAGGGAAAATCGGACACTGTGCATTCACGCTTGTACTGTACATTCACGCGGATATTGTGCATTCACGCAGACTACTTTCGTTGCACGCTTGTACTGTGCATTCACGCGTGTACTGGACATTCACGCAGACTACTTTCGTTGCACGCTTGTACTGTGCATTCACGCGTGTACTGTACATTCACGCGGACTACTTTCGTTGCACGTGTGTACTGCGCATTCACGCGTAGACTGTGCATTCACGTGTTTACTGTGCATTTCTAATTTTAATTACTAAAATTTCCAGTGGTTTAATATTAATTATTAATGTTAATTACTAATTATTAATATTAATCATTTCGTCAATTGGAATCATAACATAATTAGAATTAGAATTATGTAAAATGTAATTTGTTAAATGTGGTGTAAGAATTAAAATTATTTAATTAGGAAATGATGTGGAGGAAAGAGAGTGTAGGGTGGTGGGGGTAGCCCGGGCGTAGTTAAGGTTTTTTTTGGGTAGGTGAGCTGACATGGCGGAGAGAGAAGTTGACGTGACAGAGAAAAAGAGCAGGACGCCCGGGGGTAGCTCGGGTGCTGTTAAACATGGTCTTAGTGACGCAAACACAATTTCTTAGTGTTTCATTTATTAGGTCTATTCAATATATGAAATAAAATATTTCTCATTTCATATACTCATGTTGTTAAATACTTGTAGAGCTACAATACACTACTGCAGAACAGTGCATACTCGTCACCCAATACACGTTGACTGTATTAAGGGCCGACATCTATACCTATAAATGTCGGCCTTTAATACAGTCGACGCCTATTGTGTACTCTAGACGTCGGTTGTTGGAACCTGCATTGAAACCGGCGTCTATACCCCTTTGACTTCGACCTATAGACGTCGGATATTTGTTTTAGCCGACGTCTATTCTATCCGTATAGACGTCGGGTGGGGGTTACATCCGACGTCTATAGGTTTAATAGCTTCAGTTTTTATTTTTGTCTTTTATCTTAGTTGACCAAAAATCGAGCAAAACCCGACCAAAACCCTAGTTATCTTCCTCCACTTTGACAACTCCGACCAAAACCCTAGCCTCCACGACCCCGATCATCTTCATCCACTTCCCCAACCACCGCAGCCTCCACGACCACCGTCACCGCAACTGCGCCCTCCTCCTCCTCTGGTTCGTGCTTATACGATTAGGCTATCTTAGCTTGTCATTTGGGGTGATAATATTGGACATAATATTAATGTGATTTAATTGGGATTTTTTGTGTGATAATATTAGACATAATATTAATGATTGATCAAGGCAAAGTATATTATCTGCTTATCATGAGAGGTAAATTTGTTAATTCAAAGTAAGTGGAATTTTTTTCGTAATAAACTTCTAATTATGTACATAAACAACGCTGATTGGATGCTTGTCGTTCTATTCCCCGAGACTAAATCGACATATTGGTTTGATCCTTTTTGGTCGACTAAACCAAGGCAATCCATGAAGAATTTTGTTTTAATGTAAGTTTGTTTTAATCATCGTATTTGTAATTCGTGTAATTTTATTAGTATTATTGACTTGATGTTGAATAACTTGTGCTACTCAGGATAATGAATGTTTACAAAGTGTTAGGCGGCAAGAGAACAACACCAAAAGGGAGTAAGTTATTTCTCCTATTTTTGTTAATTAAGTTAAGTAATAGAACATATATTTAGCGAATTTATATTTTTGTAGTACCGCAAGCAGACTGGAAATGCGGAATGTGGTTTCTACGTGATGAGATACATTAAGGAAATCCTCGAAATTGCATGTCAAAACGTATGCCTATCCGAGTAATATAGATCGTTATTCAGTGTATAACTATAGTTTCATTATTGAGATATTAATTTTTTTTACTTGTATTTTTATCGGTCTTCCAAGAGAATAGTGATCCATACTCGCAACAGGAGCTGGATGAAACTTGCGACTGATGAGCTCGCTATTTTATCAGAAACATGTTAACGAACTAAGAGGTTCTCATATCACTAACATTTTTTGTAATTTATTTAACAAGTTTACTTGTATTACAAACATACAATGTTATGTCTTAATATAATCAAACATTTTTGGAATGAATGTCAAGTGTTTGTATATGAATGTCAAGTGTGTTGAATGATTGTGTTTGTGGATGAATGTGGGTATGTATTTGTATTTGTGAATGAATTTGGTGCACGATGAATGTTTTTCTTGTGCAGGTTGAATGTGTTTGCTATGCAGGTATCAATGATTACTACATTTCATATTTATTTTAATATGGTAAGGGAATAGACGTCAGTTGTACCTAGTAGCCGACGTTTATTCCTTTCAAAAAAGGAATAGACGTAGGCTATTAGGAACGACCGACGTCTATAGCTAGAGAATAGACGTCGGTTAGGAAGTAGAATCGACGTTTATTCTCTAGGTATAGACGTCGGTCGCCCTAATAGCTGACGTCTATTTGCTAAGTATAGACGTCAGTCTTTAAGCGACCGACGTCTATGTATATACGACATATAGATAGACGTCGGGTCATGGAAGACTTATATCCAACGTATATACCACGTATATCCGACGTATATGCTCTTTTCTACACTAGTTATATTATTTTAACCAACATGACAATCTTATCTCGGTAATTAATATTCCATGTTAATCACCACGATTGTGAATTTCTTTTGATTTATGTAAAACATTAGTTTTTAGAGCTCTACGGTTAATGACCAATAGTCTATTCCTTAACACTTTTAAAAGACGAATACATTAATCATAGAACAAAATATTTCTACGTTCAATTGATAATAAAATATATATAAAAAATAATTTTAGAACACATTCTTTTCAGATTCCTCAACCAAATTTAGTCAAAGTGGTGTGTGTTGGGGGAGAGAATGACGTGTAGAGTTCGAATCTGCGAAGGAGGAGTCTGGTAGTCCTATCGACGGAGAAATGGGTTCGAAAAGGCTAGTTAGGAGAGAGTACATGACGGCACTTTTTCGTGGGAGCCGTTGAGGAGAGAGAAAACGTAACTAAGATACGATGCTTCAACTGAGTATTGGTGTTTCAACTGTGGATAAACTAGGGAGACAACCCAAGAGATGTTTTAGGCACACTGTAGACATGTGAGTGTGAATTACAGGAAAAAAGAAATTCGCCAACAAACCAAATGACAACAACTAGCATGCATTGGGCAGGAAATCCAAAAAGGAAAAAAAGTAGAAGCCAAAAACCATGAACGGTTTGTTGCGGAACAAAGATCACGGGGGATTGTGGGTTTCCCAGGATTAAAAAGATAATTTCTTGGCTTTGGCAGCCCACAATCCGCATGTTGGGATGCGTAGATCGTGTGGTTTTTATTGTTTTTTTTTATTTAAAATTGGAGATATCTTAGAAAATAAAAATAATACATATATTTTTAAAATCATCATAATTCTTATCTTCTCATGTTTAATGATTGTATTTTCGAAATACTAGATTTTCAGTGGTCAAATCAAACATGACAACTATCATAATTTTTTTATTGTTGGTGGGACGAGACCGTCCAGGTATGGACGAGACCATCCGGGACACTGTCCCGTCGAGAGATCTTGTTAATTAATTTGTAAAATGCAACTAATAAGTTGGAAGAAAGAGAAAAATTGATTTTAGGAATCTTTTTATAAAAATTATGGTGGAAAAGATGAAAGATAAAAGATTGTGGATAAATACTATGAAATGAAAAAAACTAACGTGACAGAGATAGAAAGCTGAGTTGATTTGTTTTTTAAGACGAGGATGCTAGAATGATTTTGTTTGGGGCACCACCAGTGTCATGTATTCATGTTTGCGTGACGACTGACTGTGATAGAAATTTCATTATTTATCCAGAAATAATATTATTCCTAATTGACGTCGTGCATCTAAAATAACAAGTAAAATAAATTAAGGTAATAAATGGGGAAAACATGAAGTTATAATTAATTAACTACGGCATGATCCAAAGTCTGTTATTAACCTCCCACGTCGTGCAAATAGGACATGACCGATGCATCCACGTCCGTCCAAAGAGTAGTACTCGAGCGGCATCTTGTGAACGTCCTCGAATAGCGGAAAATTTTAAATTTTAAACATACAAACAACAGAGGACATTACCGAAGATAGACAACAGGTGCACCAACATATATATCAAATATATAGATCTGAGTTTACAAAAATGGGTGATTACATCAAAAGTTATAAGATACAATATACACATGTAATCACAACCTCAAACGAAGGGAAAGCAGGATCTGGTCCCAGAAGCTCTCCTCCGCAGGCACCACCATCTACCGCTGTTCACGGCCTGAAAGCAGACATAAAATGCATGAGTTTCCAGAAGGAAACCCAGTATGCCAAACCCTAACACGTATATGGACAATAATGAAAATGCAATGATTAATGAATAGTACAATCAGACACGACAGGTCTCAAGGGTCCTCTCACCCCAACCCACAACACACGTGCACACACGACACCGCCGGTACAGTCACGGCCACACAACCGGGTCTCAAGGGTCCTCTCACCCCAACCCCACAACACACGTGCACACACGGCACCGCCGGAAAATCATCGATCACGGGTCTCAAGGGTCCTCTCACCCCAACCCCACAACACACGTGCACACACGGCACCGCCGGTACAGTCACGGCCACACAACCGGGTCTCAAGGGTCCTCTCACCCCAACCCCACAACACTCGTACTGCTATCGGGCGACAGTCAGTGTCGTTGCCCAAGAGGCCGGAGAGACGAGCCTCTTTCAAGCGTACAAGCACACCACTATCGGGCGTCAGTCCGTGTCGTTGCCCCCCTTAGGGCCGGAGAGACGAGGCGTCGTCAAGTGTACTAAAAACCACGAATCCACCAAAAACGGCAGAAACGGTCGAACGAAAACCGTTTAACGGTCGACCGATCCTCACCTAGAGAACTGGCCCAACCGAAAAACCTACCAATCGATCGAACGGCAAAGGGGGCCCGGTCGACCGAAAAGCACCAGTAAGAAAATATTTTCGCAATCCAAACTCCAACGGTCGAACAACCGAACACCATCGGTCGACCGAAAACCTCCAGTACAAAACTTCCAACAATTCACATTACACGGTCGAACCACAAAACACTATCGGTCGACCGAAATCTACCAGTGCAATTCCTTCGACAAATCATTCTACACGGTCGACCGAATCCTCACTTCGGGTCTACCGGACATTAAGTTACTTAAGTCATCGGTCAGACAAGTCAAACGGGCGGTCGACTGTTTGGATGGTCAACACCCCAACCGACCTACAACAATACTTTCGGTCGACCGGCAAAAGGGGTCCCGTTCGACCGAAAATACCCAGAACCTCAATCTCTCTATAGAATTGTACCACCGGTCGACCACCACGAAGGTATCGTTTGACCGGTGCGAGGGATTTTGCCCAAAATACACTATAACCGGTCGACCGAACCCATACACCGGTCGACCGTTTACAGTTCAGAAACTGCTGTGCAGGTCCGACGAGCCAATCGGCCTACCGTCGACCGCTCCCACTCTAATAATAGGTGAGCTTGAAAGAAAGTTTGACATACCTTAAGCCTTGAAGAAGCCTTGGAAGAAACAACGGCGACGCTTCCTCGCAACCCCTTCCTCCCCGAATGAAGACCACGAATCCGATCAACTCGACGCGGAAACAACCGAGCTCCACCAAGCGTCGACGATCCCACCTCCGCGCGCACAGAAGAAGCACTGAGGGGGAGAGAGGTGAGTGAGTGAGGGAGAGACGCGCGAGAGAGTGAGAATAGGTAGAGTGAGGGAGAGAGAATCCAAACCTTATATACAATCTCCCCGAAATGATCTCAGCCGTCCATCACAATCCTCACTAATCCACCCCTAAACATCATCAAAACAGTAAGCAAGGGTTTAGATATTACATCTTGTGCTCGCGGTAGGAAGATGTTGTTCTTTTAGTAAATACACGGTGCATACGTAATAAGAATCAGTTTTCATTGTTATCATCAAGTTGTACGTTGTTCTACTTCACCAGCTTGTTGTCGGCGTACAAAGAAAAGACGGTTGCCTGAAAACACTACCCGAACTTGTTCCACTGGAACCGGAATGGTCGACATCCCTTGGCACAAGAATTGGTTAAATATGTTGTTTTCGACATCGTAGGACGGGTCCAGTTCCACAATGTAATCAGCTTTACCTCCATAACCATACTTTAAGAACATGGTCTTCCCTACCAAGTTGTCTACCTCAACGAATGCCATGCTGGACTTGTCTAACTTGAAAACTTGGAAGGCAACATCATGGAAAGATTTCGGGGACGGTCCCGTGTGTAGAAAACAAAGAGCTAAATAATCATTCTCATCGAAAATGAGAAGCGGGTTATATATATAGGGTCAAGCTCTAGTGAGTCCAGGACTCATCAAATTTAGTTTAAGTCCCCTACAATTTCACCATTGGATCTTATTTACAGTTAATCTCATCATTCATTAGCATAACCGTTTTTTTCTTAATCTAAATTACATTTTGAAATGAGTGGTGGATATTGTGGGGGCTTAATTTAGAAAAATTAAACCCTAGACTCACTTGAGAATTCATGTATATATATATATATATATATATATATAAGTTGAAGGTGGAGAAAGAAGTGTAACAACCTTTCTATCAATAGAGACTTGACATGTGTCCCTTCTTAACCAACTTAATAACCCAAACAAAGGTAATAAAACCTAAACATGACTTAAACCTTCTACGTACTCATCTCATTTCTCCTGCATACAACACACTCATACATTGCAACACATAATGGGCTAAGATAAGTGGGCTTCAGTCTGTTGAACTGTCTTAGGCTTTATTCCTAAAACTCTGCAAGCTTAGTAGCTCAGTCTGCTGTTCAAAATAAAATAAAATGGTAGCTCAGTCTGAGTTTTCAAAAAAATTTGGTAGCTCAGTCTGAATGCTATCTTTGGCAAAAGCTTGGAAGCATGTTTATATGCTATAGCAGCGAAGTAATGTAATGTGAATACTATGAGCCAGGGATATAATTTATATTCCATAGCAGCAGCCCCCCTATTTCAGTATCTCCGAATTCTAATCAATCACCACCATTTAGTATATATTAATACCACCATCTAGAATACATAGCAAAACCAAAAGCACTATCACACAAAACAGCCATGAAAGTGGCCAGTGGCCACTCTATCAGCAGCAGTACTAATCTTGGCATCACAAGTGACACCATAGCCTGGATACCATCCAGTAAAGCAGCAGATACGTTAAGCAATAAAACAACTCCAACTTTAAAACAAATTCCTCACTCCCCTTGAGCAACTGAATTTCATCCTACTTAAGCAAATCGTACATTACATGCTTGTGATATTATGCTAGATAATAGTCCAACAAAACCCAGAAAAATTGCTCTCCACCACACAGCTCATCACAGTCAATGGTAATGGACAGAAGTTGATTTAAGTAAAGAATTAGGTCAACTAATGAATTAATGAGGAATGAGAAAAGGGAAATAATAAATGAGGCAACATCACATTACATTCTCAGTAAGAAGGTAGAAGATGTACCCAATGATTATGAAGTTAGGATAAGAGGTACAGACGGACAATGAAAAACAAAGTGACAAAAATGAAAAAAACAAAGATATAATATAAATTAGATGAATTTTATGAGCCAGCTTGACTAATTGAGGCCAAATGATACGGCACTTCTTTGTTTAGCTTCAGATCAGAGGGGTGCAGAAAAGTCATAAACAGCAACGCCCAATTAGTGCATTAGATTTTACTGCCTAGCAATTCAGATTGTTTTAAGTGATTGTGGGCAGGCAATTTGGCCTCTTCTTTATTTAATTTTTGTTCTATCATGCAACAAGCAATTGAGTTGGCATTGAAGAATTAATGGACTTGGATTAAAGATTTTAAAGAATAGCAACAATTTCAATTGCACAAGAAAGCAGCAACCAATCCTTTTGTTTCAAGATATCAAATTCCTTAAATTCAAGAAAAGCAAGTAGTAGGAGTCATGGTGGTGGCTTTGAGTTAGCACAATCAATACAATTTGAAGTTCTCGTATGTGGTTATGAAGTGGATACTTAGGGGTGCACATGGGTCGGGTTGGGTCGGATTTGGACCTCAACCCGACCCAACCCGAAACCGAACCCGACCCAAAATTTTCGGGTTGGGTCGGGTTGGATCAGGTTGAACCCGAATTCGGAAATTTTCTACCAAACTTGGTCGGGTTCGGTCGACCGGTGCTTAAACGGTCGACCGGTGGCTTGAACAGCCGAAATTTTTGGGTTGGAAACGGTCGACCGAGTGATATTCGGTCGACCGGTTTATTTGGGGAAAAAAAATCGGGTTCAGGTTGGGTTGGGTCAACCCGACCCCCTCAACCCGAACCCGACCCGAAAATTCGGGTTTTTGATTTTCCCAACCCGA
This sequence comes from Triglochin maritima, assembly GCA_963682175.1. Lineage (NCBI taxonomy): Eukaryota > Viridiplantae > Streptophyta > Magnoliopsida > Alismatales > Juncaginaceae > Triglochin > Triglochin maritima. The sequence continues at coordinate 8,731,685 of OY821775.1, forward strand.
CCCGACCCGAACCCCTCCCCAACCAGACCCAACCCGACCCGACCAATCGGATTCGGGTTGGGTTTCGGGTTGAACACAACCCATGTGCACCCCTATGGACACTAATGCAACAAAGGAAATAAACATGACAGCTACAGGTCTATGAGCCCATTAATGTTTTCCTTTATATCACAGGCCTTGAAAGAGAGCTACTTAGGGCACCCTTAACGGGGGTGCCTTGCCCGGACGGATGGTCCCCCCCCCCCTAAGGGGTGCCCGCCTGGAACGACCACCCGGGCGCTTGCCCGGGCGTTGGGCGTTCCGGGCAGACGCCCGGGGCACCCTCGGGTGGGGGGCACGTGTCCCCCCCCCCCCCCCCCATTCGTCGAATTTTTTTATTTTTATATATTTAGTGGAGGTTTTGTTATTAATGGATTGGGTATTTGTTATTAATGTGGGTACTAATTTTTGATGTAATTAATGGAATAAAATTTGAAATATATACATTAAATAAATAAATGTAAATCCATATTTAATATTTAAAATAGAATATATATTAATACGACAATACCATAAGAACAATACATTAATAATACTGAAATACAAACTACAACCAACCACACGAAACAGATGTTAAAGGAAATACAAACCATACGAAATACAAACCATACAGACTACAACAACACGAAATACAAACTAAGGGAAATACAAATCATACGAAATACGGACTACAACAAACTACATGTACTGATTCTCTTCTGCCTAGGCGAGGAGTTTATTGATTACTTTTTTATCCTTCTCCGTCGGGATGTCCTTCCTCATCAGAGAGTGAAGCATATCCAACTTAGTTTTTTTAAATGCCTCTGGAAATTCCTTTCCGCTAACTCCTGCTTGGAGAAACCATCTTCTCTGACTTGGGCAGTGTATCCAAGCTGTTGTGCAAGTTCTCTAACATTGGTGTTGCCTTCAGGGCGTAATGCACTCTTAGCCTTTTTCTTGGCCTTTTTCACACCTTCTGGGCCTATAGACGACCCCGACGTCAGCTCTTCTGCATCCGAGGGTGATTGCGTCCTGGAGCCATCCATGCTCTTTCTTTTCCCAAGGCTTCCTGACTGAGGACTATTTTCATCGTGCAACTCTGGGGACTCCCAGTCAACACGCACGACATTAGCTCCGGATATCACAGACTCCCATTTTGGGTACCTACGCAACATAACCCAAGCATCAAAATAAAGAAATTTCGGCCCATGAGTTTGCTCGTAGATCACGTGCGCTTGCCGGACAACATCGTCGTTATTCTGGCCGCTCCTTTTCCGTCGGAATGCCTGATCGAAGCACCCGACCCACTTGTTCACAACATGTACAATTCTCCTCCACCGTCCTTTTAAGGAATCCGCATTCCTCTCGGGGAGGCCCGTGCCTTCCACGGAGATGTCGTACACACGTTTCACTCTAGCCCACAATGAAGTAGACTTCTGGTTTGTCCTTGTCACCGCATCGCAACTGATTTCCATATATGCAGAGACAAGTCTCTCATCCTTAGTTGTGGTCCACATCTTCGGATTGGCTTTGACAGTTTGGACTTGCTTGCGGTGGGGTCGCTGTGGAGGTGGGGATGGTGGTGTAGCGGTGTGTCGTGGTGGGGACTCGTCGTCGTCGTGACCCTCTTCTTCAGTGTCTGCCATACTCGGATTACTTTGTTGAGACATGTGTCGCCAAACATCTGGAATTGCGGTTGATTATGTGGGAATGGTGGTACATATTAAGAGAATTGTGGGAATTGTGAGTTTTGGTCTGGTTGTGCGTAGTGGGAGAATTGTGGGAATGATGAGTTTTGGTCCAGTGGTGGGAATGGTGGTGCGTAGTGGGAGAAGTCTGGTTGTTGGAATTGTTGTTGGTAAAATGGACGTGAGGGGTATCCTTGTGGATAGCGTGGATGCGGATTTGATTGTGGACGAGGGGGGAACGGTTGTAATCCGGAGAAGACATTGCAACGTTGTGTTTTGTGGAAGAGATATGGGATGTAAGTTGAGTTTTGTGTAGGGTATATATAGAGAAAAAATAGACACTATGCAGTCACGCCGATTACATTTCACGCACACGTATACTTTACATTCGCGCAGACTACTTTTCTTTCACGCGTATACTGTGCAATCACGCGGATTACTTTTCACGCACACGTATACTGTACATTCACGTGTATAATGTCCATTCACGCGCGTTTCCAATTTCAAATATTCAAAATTTTGTGGTTTAATAGTTATTAATATTATTAATGAATAATTGTTATTGTTAATTAATTAATATTAATAATAATTATATCGTGAATTAGAATTATAATGTAATTAGAATTAAAATTATATAAAATATAATTATTAAATGTTGTGTGAGAATTAAAATTGTTTAATTAAGAAATGATGTGGAGGAAAGAGAGTGTAGGGTGGGTGGGGGTAGCCCGGGCATGGGTAAGGTTTTTTTTAGGTGGGTTGAGTAAACTGACGTGACAAAGAAAGAATGCAGAGCGCCCGGGGTAGCCCAAGCGTTGTTAATTGTGCTCTTAGACCTTTAAGAGTAGAGAGATGAGTGCAGGGAGGTTAGGCCAACTACACTTTTGTGTCACATGTAAATATTTGGGATAGAAAGAAATAAATAAGTGACCACTAGAACTTTTCTGGAATAACAAAAAAACCAAGTAAAAATACCTGGGGACCCAGAGGTGCCATTTCCACACCCAAAGCTCACCATCACCCCTAGAAAAAAAGTCTGTTGAAGCTCGAACAGGGGAAGAGATGTCATCCGCATGTTCCATGGAGTAATAGTCCTTGAAGAAGCTGAGTCCACGACTCCTTGCACATCACTAAGCATAGGAAATTAATATCCCAAATAACTGCACAAAAATCATTTTCATTAAAATTTGCAAATAAAGTATGTTCTCGAGGAAAAGAAACTTAATACCATGGTTTTCAAAATCAAATTGGACGTCGAACCAGAATTCTCAAAGATTTATAATACAATATATATATATATAAATTTCCAGAATAATATAGACATATAATAAAATATAGGGAAAAAATAAGAAACACAAAATACAATTACAAAACATTAAAACATATACAAAAAATGGCAGCCAAATTTCACATTCCCCGTAAACCTACTCTGTTTTTACGATTGTAAAACTAAAATAAATTAAAAAATCCAACAAAATCCCGCAAAGATCCGATCTTCCCAACTCCAATGTCCACCAAACCCCCACTCGACCCCACCCCAAATATCAAATCTTTGGACGAATCACCCACGAAAGATCTCACTTTTACCTCATTCTCAACTCCACAAGAAGAAGAACCCAAATAAAAAATCTTCCTTTCCACTTCCTCCACCTCCTCGATCTCAAACCGACGGATTCCGGAAGAAGCGATTCTCCAATGTTGAAACCCTAACGGGATCAGATCTACACCTCATTAGCAAAAAACCATTCTTAGGCGGAACGTATCCAGAACCAGAAGCAGATCAAGAACCAAATTTTCCAACTTCATCTTCTTCTTCCTCTCTCTCCGGCGCCAGCTGGGTGTCCCAGCAAAGGGGACAGGGTGATGGGGAAGTTTGAGAGAACAGAGAGTTGTTTCGCTTACACAGAATCAGGCTTAAATCGGACAATTGAACCGTCAGTTCAAGTCGGTTCAATCGCAAACGCGGTTTTGGGGGGGTTACCGGACTGGCCACCGGTTTGCAGTTGAACCGGTTTGACCGGCCAGTCCGGTTTTCATAACCATGCTCAAAACTTAGCAACAATGGAAATTGCATTTGCAATAGCAATTGCAGTCCGCGAAGACGGGTTCCACTTACAATGCATAATCTCTGATCCAAACGACTATTAACAAATAAAAATATTGATTGTTAGCAACAAATTCATCGGGGGTGATGCTGAAACACTTACATTTACCGTGAGTGCATAGTTTGGTGCTTTGGATGCGTCATTTCCAAATTCTATTGAACTTTGAAACGATGGAATTTAAAAATCTTGAATTCTATTGACATCATTTGTTTTCACATTGTTTGGGTATATATGTCATTTCGAGAGAGAGGTGATGGATCTCGATGGCGTTAGAGCTCGACGTATGTGGTGAAGTTCGGCGGCGATGGAGGGGTAGATTTGGTAAGAGAAGGCGTCGGGGTTTAGGGTGGAATTTGGTGTTTGGAATTATGTTGGATTTGTAAATTTCACCAAAAAAGATGGAATTTTGTTTTGTCACTTTTGTATTGGGTTAGAATTCTAAAATTCTACTTGCAATTTACAAATTCCCATCTTCAATGTACCAAACATGGTATTTACAAATTGCGCATTTTGAAATTCCTTAAAATTTGAAATTTCATGTATGAGCGACACATAAGAACGCACCCTAAGTCATTACGAGAGATGTCAATAATATCAATCTTAGAACCACCAAAATACGCCAACAATTAACTGCAGGATTTTGTGCCCCTATATATGTATATATTTTCAAAATTTTATACATGTATACAAGATCGATTTTCATAGTTTCAATAATTTTATGTACATTTTACATTTGTTCTAATATCATATAATATATATATTAAAACAAATGTAAGAGGATCATACTCAAAGGTTCTCCAAATCCTTTATAAAGATCCGGAGTTGCAACACACCTTGAATTGCCATTTGATTCGCCTCCAAGTATTCATTAAACTCAAAACAAGATTAGAGAGGAGGTAGATAGTCAATCAATTTATAATTAAGCTTAGAATCTAGCTAATAATCCATCTAAAGCTCCCTGAGATTTTAATCTCCAAAAGCTAGAAACTGTTAGGAGAAATTTGGATGGATTAGTGGAGAGATTAGGGAGAGAGAGAATTTTGCATCAACTTAAACAAGTAGGGTGATGAGACCTATTTATAAGCACTCCCAAAACCCACATCATGGACTACCCACTAACCCATGATCTCTTATTTTTCTCTCCTTTAAACCAATCATAAATTGACACATAATCATCCTTAAAAACGTTTGACCATAATTGGAATAAATCGAGCTCACGATCAACATTATTCTCTTAATAATTCTGGCAAAAACGTGTCAACCGGTCGACCGTGATTAACCAAACAGTCGACCGATTGGAAATTAATCATGGTTTTGATTGGACCATGAAACCCGACGGTCGACCTATCACACGCCACTAAAGCTACTGTAATATTTCGGCCCAACAGAACATACAAACGATCGACCGATTCAACACAATAAATGACACTAAACACAATTCCATAATGTTTCATTTGTTAGGTCTATTCAATATATAAAAGTAACCATTTTTGTCTTTCATATACTCGTGTCGTTAAATATTTGTAGAGCTACAATACTTTTTAACCAACACGACAATCATTTCTCGGTAATTAATGTTCCATGTTAATTACTATGATTGTGAATAACTTTTGATTTATGTAAACCACTATCTTTTAGAGTTTTACAATTAAGGACCAAGAGTCTCTAACTTAACACTTTTATAAGACGAATACATTAATCAATGAACAAAATGTTTGCACATTCAATTCATAATAATTGATATATAAAAGTAAACTTTTAGAACGCATTCCCTTCATTAACACCATAGAAAACCCACCAAGACCTTGCATTCCTACCATAAAACCCCAACGGGGACAAAATCTAGAAGCTCGATTTTCGTTCTCATTCCAGGACCACAAAGATACAGACTTCATGGAAGAGGTGGCCAGAAGGTTCTCTATATCTGGATGATCCAAATGAAGTTCCTAAGAATTCTAGAGAAGTTCTTGAATGTAACATCATATATCTTCAGGACGTTTTGATGGTGGACAGACTTAGCACCAAGAGCAAATATGATCTCATAACCATCACCACCAAATGACATTGACTGGGGTTTAAGCTGTTGCGCATCTGTACACTCCAAGAGTGTACTAACAATTTCCCCCTCTACGAACGTTGTGACATTCCATTGTATTCTACACCACAAATATAACACACAAAATACGTTATGGTCCATCAGATAAAAAAATAGAAATCAGATAGCAATCCACAAATTTTATTAGCACCTAAAATTGTAAACTCCCAATCTAATAGTGTCTTAGAAATTACAATACATACCACTATGATGAGAATTTTATTTATACCGCAAGTGCACGGCGTCAATGAAGACGTGGCAAGTACGGGTCGAACACAAGGAGGGAGAGATATTGTTATTTTTGTGATTTTTGATTTAGGAAAGAAAGAGAGAGAGAAATAAGTTTGGTTTGAGATTTTTGGTTTTTAATTGTCTAAAGCAAGAACAACAAAAATTAAAAAGAAAATAAAGCAAATATGGATGAGGGTCCAGCGGGTGGAGGTTTAGATGTTGGGTTTTGTTTAGAGAAATCTAAAACTTATAATAAATCACATTAGTTATAAAGCATTACATGATAAATAATTCTACATAAACTCAAATAATCGAAATATACTTCTTTCAATCAAAATATATTCTACATCAAAATAATCAAAATAATAACATCATTCTTCTTCTCATCACCCTAAATCCATCACCCCCACCCTTTGGAGAGAGTTAGAAACTCATGGTTGGAGGGAATGAGAAGGGGTCCTAGAGAAACTACAAAAGAAAATTAAAAACACAAAATAAACCAACAGAATTTTATTACTAAAGCATGGAATAAAAACTAAGGGTCGTTTCAATACATGATTCAGCATTATTTATAGCATCAACCGGAGATCCCAATACATAAAAGAAAAGTACACCCGTCAATACAACATTGGTAAAAATTTGAGCGCACGGATCGACTTTTGTGCGGCTAATCCACCGCATTTTGTACATGGGTGCGGCGGAATCGCCACCTTTTTGGCTCATTTGAGCGTCTGGATTGATTTCTTTCCTTTCTTTTGAGCTTCGAATTTATTTTTTCATATATTTGGAGATCCAAATTGATTTTTCTTTAGAACTTCTCCAAAATAATATTTCGGTACTTTAATTTGCAGTCGGGTCCTTGGCTTTTGCAATTAGGTCCTGACTACTTTTGTGCTTAAGTCATTGGCTTTTTTGTAATTAGGACTTTGAATGCTTTTATGCTTGGATGAACTTTCATTTGAATCCCGATAATCTTGAACTTGGTCTTTATGACAGAAATGAGTCTCTTGCACGCGTTTATGCTCGGGATATGGGTAATTTGCATTCAGGTCCCTGTATTCTGTAAATAAGACTAAACACATACCTTAGTAGCATTTATTGATATAAAATGAATCTAAATGAAAGACATATGATGCAATGTATGCAATGCATCAAATACCCCCACACCTAGATTTTGCTAGTCCCTAGCAAAACAGAATATAAGAAAAATGAAAACAGGGAAATCCTAACTCACTTTCGTAGGAATCACGGTTACACTTAGCTTGTGCAACAAGCCTTTAAACCCCTGAGTTTCCTTAGAGGACGAGTTTTGTCTCGTGAGGGTTTTCAGTTGACACACCCACAAAGTCCTAATTCAACATTTCATTAATAACTCTCAATATCTCCACCTCACCCTTATACATCTCACTTAGAATTTTTGCATGCTCATTATATAAATCTAGCTCAAAAAAAATCTGACTTGGTCTTCATTTTTTTCCAATATTCACACCACTAACCCTTCTACACATGTTATCACTTAAATTATTTTGCACGCCTCCTCTGGTGGTGAAGTATCATTCGGATCAACCATGACATGGATCATTCTTTTAACTTTAGGCATTGAGTATCTTAAAGTAAATTTTTTTCTTCGTGATTCAACACATTTGCTTTTTATGACACTTTTACCCTTTTTGCATTCGTGTAGCGAGTTTGGTCGATAATCCCGAGCTGGCAGACTCAAGTTACCGGATTTTAAGATACCCCTACGGACCAGTGACGCGAAGGCTTGGGCTTTTGTAATCATTTTGCAAGATGTGTTTTCCTCACTTTTATTCCCCTTACTTTTATTTTCCTCAAGGCTTAATTGCTATTAGAAGTCCACACTTCCCGCTATATTTTCCTCAACCTCTGCTTTTTATCATCCACTTCAATGATTTGATTCATCCAATTTAAGTGCATACATGTCTTAAAGAGTAATGAGTTATTTCTTTGGAACTTAGATTTATGTCATAGTTTCTACAAGCAGAACTATATAATAAGGAACAAAAAACTCAATGCAATTTGTACACGGGTTTTGGCAGTTCAATCTTAAGCTATGTCATGGAGCATTGATTTTTTTTATTATTATTATCTAACAGAATATATAGATAGATAGATACATAAACACCCCCCCCCCCCCCCACCTAAATCATGCATTGTCATCAATGAATGTGAGCACGATACTACATGGATCTATGCATGAAAAAGGAAAGATCTCACCAACGTGAAGTACAAAGGAAAGTTCATGGCTATGTTGATGGACAAAAACTCGAATTCCTTCAAAACCTGTGAGATGCTAAAGAAGGGATACAAATACGTGAAAGAAATGTGGCCCAAATACTCAAGGGTTGGAGCCCACACAAACGATGCTCACAAAAGGAGTCTTTTTTTTAATATAATTATGTACAAACATAAGTTCCCATCTTCATTTTTCAAAGGACATCAAATGAGAACCTCAAAAGTGGGTCAATGCACTTGGAAATGGAACATGACACCACGCGGGACCAGAATACGCATGCGTGGGCCCCCTTCACAAAGAGCACCTGATGAAATGAGAGGTTCATGAATTGGACGCAAAGACGTCTCATTCAAAGGATCAAACTGAAAGAGCTTGAACCTCTCGAGAGTTTGGGAAATAAGGGGCAACGGAAGAAGAGTTTCTCCCGTTGCGGTGCTGAAGTTATGATCGTCAATCCAAACTCCCCAACCAACTGGCTGGTGCGTCGGAGCGAGGTCAAGAACCTCGTTAGGCAAGTCCGACTCACCAGGCGAACAAAAAGTGGGTCTCATACCCAAGGTATCCTCCAAGGAACTCCTAATACCCTCATGAGCAATGTAGTTGTTTGATGTTCCATCATTTCCAAGATGATCAGGAACAATAGTGAGAGACAAACTCTCATCCGGTTGTTTGAAATTGAGGGTATTAGGGAGCTCTTGCTCCACCAGAGGTGAGTCCTTAAGAGGCACAACATGAAGATCATGTGGCTCAAGGACCACGGGACAAGAAGATAAGGCACAATCCTGTGTCGACTCATGATGAAATTGGTTCATGTTATTCTCAATGTGAATCAAATCCTCCACTAAGTGATCGTGAATTGAAACCCCAAGTCCCTCAGACTGACTAGGACATTGACTTTGAAAGATTGTGCTTTGAATTTGTGGATGTGGTGGTGGTTCGATATCAAAAGATGCATCCTCACGTTGACAAGAAAAGTTACTCTCCTCACGTTCACGTAATTGCTGCGACATTTGACTCACATGCATTGTTATATTTTGTATGGACTGCTGAGTGATTTCCATGAACGTAAGGAAAGTTTGTTTCAAGGAATCAGGTATGCGGTCAACTATGGGGTCAAAGTCAGAGCTTGGGAAATTTTGAGGTTGGGTGTTGATGGGCTGAGAATGAGTCCAATGATTTGAAGTGGGGTGTTGGTAGAATTCTGGGTATTCGGGAGGAGGATACTGGGGTGAAAATGAAGTATAAGAATTTGGATATGAATTGTCTCCCCACGAATCCATCACTCTCGGGTTGTACGCGGATGCGTAATGGTCATATTGAGCATTTTGGGAAAATGTATGCTCATACTCAGGCTCTGGGGGAACATAAGGACATTCCCCGATAACTTGACCACTCAACCCACAACAGTCGCACGGTATGGCTACTGGAGCCACCAGTGCACTCATGTCGTCTGCCATACGCATGAAGGAGGCCAAAGTTTTTTGTAATGTCTCAGTTTGTTGACAACATATGATCTGACATAACTAGATTGTGGTCTAGCAATCAGTGTCTCTCTTATGTTACCCCAATATTAAGATTGCTCAGTCACACAATTAGGATTGTTCCAACCATATGGGGTGTTAGTCTGAGTCACCCCAGGTTGCATGGGTCCAGAATACCAGGAAGAATTGTCCTGGTCCCAACAATGATATGGATGGTCGCCAGGCCCGGCCCATAGCAGGAGCAGGGTGAGCTCCTGCTCTGGGCCTCATTTTGAGGGGGGCCTCAAAATTGTTTTTTATGTATATGGGCTTATTGGATTGCAAAGAAGATTAGTAGTGCTAAGATGACAAAAAATATTTATGTATATGGGTTTATTGGGTTGCAAAGAAGATTAATGCTAAGATGACAAAAATTATTTATGTATATGAGTTTATTGGGTTGCAAAGAAGATTAGTGTTAAGAATATAGCACATAAACATTGATAAATTTGTCTCAAAAAATACTAAGAGAACAAAAAATTTCAAGTGATATTGCACTAACTTAGTGAATTTTTATTTATTTAAACTAGGAGGACAATTTTTTTCAAATTTAGGAATCTCATTGTTGATTTTCGCACAGGGCCTCGAAAATTCCCGAGACGGCCCTGATGGTCGCCCATGTAACCATCCATCTCAACAAAAAACTCTCGAGTCGACCACTCTCACCATCACGATGCTAAGCTCGCAAAAAGTGCTCGACTCGGCCCTAAAACGCTAACAGAGAGTGTAAAGGGGAGAAGACTAGAACGTAGAAGTAGGTGAGAAGAAGATGACTCAGAGGAGAAGGGAAACTTAATACTAAAAGATAGATGAGAGGATTGGTCAGAAGTTTTCTAAACAAGCACGGTTCAAACAATCCTAGACCTAATGTAGCTTAAATCTAGACGACTCCTAACTGGTTGAGTCGAATTGGTTCGCTTGATTCACCTCCCTCACTATTCAAACCAATTTGGTTAGGCAGTGTATAGCTAGTGGGGGCGCTTCCGACAGAGTCGGTGCCAATTAAACAACCACTTCGCTTGGAAGACTTTCGTCAACACAAAAACACTTGCTAGACACCAAATTAAATTCGATCAGCTTCAAGTCATAGCAAGTCAAACCAATCTTCTCCTTAATTGAGTCTGAGTCCTTAGGGGCCAATGTCTAATTGATTTTAATTTTAAGGCTTGTGTGACTGAAAGGAATGTGTTCTAAAAGTTTTACTTTTAAATGTCAATTATTATGAATTGAATGAGAAATCATTTTGTTCCTTGTTTATGTTATTCGTCTTTTAGAAGTGTTAAGGAAGAGACTCTTGGTCCTTAAAAGTAGAGCTCTAAAAGATATTGGTTTACATAAAACAAAAGATATTCGCAATCATGGTAATTAACATAGGACATTAATTACCGGGTTAAGATTGTCGTGTTGGTCATAGATCATTGTAGCTCTACAAGTGAGTGACAACACGGGTATGCAAAAGAGGAAAATATTACTTTTGTATACTGAATAGACCTAATAAGTAAAATATTATAGAAATGTGTTTATGTGTCATTAATATTTTACTGTGTCTTTGGTCCTTTGATATGAGACTTATATCTAATCACTTAAGGAATACTTAATTATATTAGTGTCTTGAACTATCGATAAGTGTAGTGTAAAGGCATTGGTTGGTTAAGTACAACTTTTGTTGGAGAAGATAGTTAGTCAAAAGATTATCATTGCCCCTCTTTATTGAGTGATGATATTAGTGGGCCCCTTGATAAAGCAAAGTTGTAATGTGCACAATGTGATTTGATTTAAGTCACATATTTATAACTAGCTTAAAGAGATCAAGAAATGAATACTAATACAAAGATGACACTATACTACTTTGTGTGTATTCTTAATATCATGAGGCAAAGGACAGACACAAGTGGTGCACTCCATCACTAAATGGATCGGGTTTTGGTTCCAGTGGAATTAAGACATCTAACTAATTGGGAGCTATAATGTGTAGCTAGATACCGCTTATAGCTTGTGATATTAAGCTCTTAATATCACTGCCAACTTACTTTAGATCCTCCCATAGGTCACACCACAAAACTGGGAAAGAAGAAATGGGGATTTTGAGTTCATAAGATGTGTCGGGTTTCATGTAGAAAATATGACACATGGGGTGAACAAGCAAAATCAAAATTATGTTGTCATTAATAACATAATCAGAATCTAAATTAAATTCATATGTGATGTAAATATTATGGGGTGTAATGATTGATCATTACATAGGATAATATGTTACATAAGTTGTGAATTTACTACTAATCCCGAAATGTCAAATTTTGTAGGGGTTAAACCGAAATTTGACAAGTCTACAGAACAGTGCTCCAACGGTCGACCGGTTAGCAGTAAATGGTCGACCGATCGGGCACGGTCGACCGGACATGTCTCGACCGATAACAGGGAATTTTCATCTGTTCGAACGGTCAACCGAAAGTAATCGGTCGGTCGACCGAACCTCAAGATGGAACAATTCCTGTTACGAACGGTCGACCGAGATATTGAACGGTCGACCGAAACCTGGTTCGAGCGGTCGACCGAACCTAGAAACGGTCGACCGGTCCAGACGGTTTTCAGCAGAATTAATTTAAGAATTAATTAGATCATGCTTGGAATTGGTCCATAATTGATTTAATTTGTGGCTAATATTTTTTATTATTAAATAATGGATGGTTAGATGGAAGTTTGCATGAAATCATGGGCAAGAGGTTGCACATGAATAGGTAATTTGGAGAGAACTTATAAATACAAGTTTATCTCATTACCTCCTTAATTTCATTCATTATTTTCTTATGCAAAATTCTCTCTCCATAATTCTCCACGAAAATTCCTTAATTCTTAAGTTTAGTTTAGTTCTTAAGAGAACAACTTCTCAAGGGAATTAAAGAGGGGTTAGTAATTGGATTCTAAACCCTATCGGAGATTGAGAGACTAGCTTCCCTCTCTCCGATCTTGTTTAGAGTTTGGTGAATACTCGGAGGAATCCGGCGCAGCGAGAAGCATCCCCAACGTCTCCGAATCTTCAAGAAGTTTTAGAGAACTTCTAGGTATGAATTTCGGAGCCCATTTTTTTTTTAATAAAGTTTTGAAACTAGATATTGAAACAAATTGATGCATGCATGAAATAAATCATAGAAAATTGTAAATTGATCCTTATTGTGCATAAAAAATTCGAAAATAAATATCTACAATTAAACATGAAATCCTACAGTGACACTTTAGGATTGTGATTTGTGGGCCACGGAAGGGTGATGAAATCCCCACCGTATATTTTCCTACGGAGTTGCCCTTAAGATAGTTTAACTTAAATCTAGCAAAGATAGTCAAACATTGGTCTTTAATTTGGGGACAATTGCAAGGTTGTATGCGAACTAATTTATATGCTTAAATGCAATCGATAAAACCGCGCACGTACCTTGCCTCCAGCACTCTTCAACAAGAATTAATTTGCAAGAATTTAGCAAGAATAATGCAAACAAAACACTATATGATGCATGCACTAAGTCCTTCTAATTTTCCCAATTTTTAGGTCAGAGTTGAATTATTGTCAATTATGGAATTTGCACCTAACACGTGCAGTTCTACGAAAAGGAAATTTTCCGAAACTAGAAATTACGAGGAAAAAGACAACAAAGGTTACCTAAGCAAGCTCAGTCGGGTTCGCCGACCGCTCTCGAAAATTTCCAGTTGCTCTACGCGTCCACCCTGAGATGGAGACTACCCCAGAAAAATTTGAAGCCCAGATGCTTTAGACGTGCGGCGGATCCGCCGCAGATTCTTCTTTGGATGCGGCGATTTCGCCGCCCTTCTTGCTCAGAATGTGCCCAGATTTCGCCGCGCACTCCGTTGTCTCCTGAAATGCAAACCCAAATAGTTAAATCGCGCACACGATAAACAGAATAGAATCGAAATCACCAAAAATAAACAAAATCTTCGTCGCATCCCCGGCAACGGCGTCAAAAACTTGATGAGAATTTTTTTATACCGCAAGTGCACGGCGTCAATGAAGACGTGGCAAGTACGGGTCGAACACAAGGAGGGAGAGATATTGTTATTTTTGTGATTTTTGATTTAGGAAAGAAAGAGAGAGAAATAAGTTTGGTTTGAGATTTTTGGTTTTTAATTATCTAAAGCAAGAACAACAAAAATTAAAAAGAAAATAAAGCAAATATGGATGAGGGTCCAGCGGGTGGAGGTTTAGATGTCGGGTTTTGTTTAGAGAAATCTAAAACTTATAATAAATCACATTAGTTATAAAGCATTACATAATAAATAATTCAACATAAACTCAAATAATCAAAATATACTAACACGAAATTAAAATAATAACATCATTCTTCTTCTCATCACCCTAAATCCATCACCCCACCCTTTGGAGAGAGTTAGAAACTCATGGTTGGAGGGAATGAGAAGGGGTCCTAGAGAAACTACAAAAGAAAACTAAAAACACAAAATAAACCAACAGAATTTTATTACTAAAGCATGGAATAAAAACTAAGGGTCGTTTCAATACATGATTCAGCATTATTTATAGCATCAACCGGAGATCCCAATACATAAAAGAAAAGTACACGCGTCAATACAGCATTGGTAAAAATTTGAGCGCACGGATCGACTTTTGTACGGCTAATCCGCCACATTTTGTACATGGGGTGCGGCGGAATCGCCACCTTTTTTGCTCAGATTCGATCCGGATTTTTCCTGTGTGTTTATGGTATGATTTAAATGTCATTTGAGCGTCTGGATTGATTTCTTTCCTTTCTTTTGAGCTTCAAATTTATTTCTTCATATATTTGGAGATCCAAATTGATTTTTCTTTAGAACTTCTCCAAAATAATATTTCTGTACTTTAATTTGCAGTCGGGTCCTTGGCTTTTGCAATTAGGTCCTGACTACTTTTGTGTTTAAGTCCTTGGCTTTTTTGTAATTAGGACTTTGAATGCTTTTATGCTTGGATGAACTTCCATTTGAATCCCGATAATCTTGAACTTGGTCTTTATGACAGAAATGAATCTCTTGCACGCGTTTATGCTCGGGATATGGGTAATTTGCATTCAGGTCCATGTATTCTGTAAATAAGACTAAACACATACCTTAGTAGCATTTATTGATATAAAATGAATCTAAATGAAAGACATATGATGCAATGTATGCAATGCATCACACTGCAAAAATTGCAACATAATTAAAAAGAACAACAAAAAACTCCAAGCGAAATGTGAAAATAACCTAACAAAATAGAAAGAAAGAAAATGATCGTAAAATGAACGAGAAAAGAAAAACCAAACCTTAGGCCACCTTTAGCATGCTTTTTGGTCGGGTTCCCGTCCAACCCCCCCCCCCCCCCCCCCCCCCCCCCCCCCCCACACACACACACACACACACACAACGAGGGCAACTTTAGGCGGGAGTAGTCTGTCAAATTTGTGACGCACTTAATTGTTAAGATCTATGACTCTCCAATCATTAAACTAATTGTAGAATAAAAAACACTACTTGAAGGATAAAGGGAGAAGACAATTGCAAACCACAAGATCGTCGACATCGGAGTTTAGAGAGGTTCTGCACCGCACGCCGGTCTTAATCCTCCTCTTAAGCCTCGCTTGATCCCCTGAGTCTCGCTTCCAGTTCCACTAACCAATCTCCGTTCTGGGCTGAGATCAACGTCGTTTACAACATCGAGCATCGCGAACAATCCTCGCCTAGCTCGTGTCTCCTCTCACAACCCGAGAGGGAGCTTCCGCGAAGCTTTACAACACTTGGTGATTCTTGAATATAGAAATGGAATCACAATCTAACTAACACTCTATACTTGAGCACACTTGGATATTGATATGGAATGAATATGGAAGTGGTGAAGTTTTGACTTGAGTGTAGAAGAATAAGAGCTTGAAGATGAAAATGATTTGACTTTGAGTATGAGATAGATAGGAAGTGTTCAAGAGTTTTAAAACCAACAAATGTGATCATGTTTATAAGCTTTCAAGCTCTACTAGCCGTTTGGGAGTTTATAGGATATGGACCAATGAGAAGCAATGATTTGTTTAAAGCTCGGGTAGATTTCTATGCACGTTCGGTCGACTGTTAATAGAACGGTAGTTCGAAACAAGAGGATTTGATTGGTCTGAATTAAGCATACGGTTGGCCGACTAGGGTTCGGATCACTGTGCACCAACTTCCACTAATTATTTTCAATTTCACCCCCATTTAATTTCGGTTTACCATTCCAAGGTGGACTGTAAGATTTGTTGACCATGTATACTTCGGTAGACCGAAGTTAACGGGTTTTGCGCTCACAGTTAAGGCTCAAAAAGTCGTTAGGTACAACGATCAAGGGTCACGTGTAAATAGTCGTTGGACGCCTAAAGTCAAGAAGAACTCGGTTGACCGATAGGCATTCAGTCATCCGAATTAGGACAAGTCAATTGGGCTCAAACAAACTCCATTCAAAAGTAACTGTTGGAGAAAGGTCCAAAAATGGTTCAAGGCTATTCGGTCGACCGAAAGTGTTTTGGTCGTCCGTTAGGACAATTCCAGAGACCATACTATGGTTTACTGATGGGAATGATTCGGTCGTCCGATAGGTGTTCAGTGGACCGAACTGTGAAGGATTCAGTTGACCGTGAAGGGTCCGATTTACCGAATATTGACGGGACAGAATCCTAGTGTTCAAGTTTACATAAAACCTTATGGACAAAATAAATATAAAATTACATGTCTTTGTCCAAAACTTTGATTGCAATTCTTGAGTTTTGATGTTTTTGTCACAATGCTCAATTTCTTGATTATCTTGATCAACATATTAAGATGATTAGAAGTATACACATATGTATGCAATGCATGTAATCGTGTTTACCCACTTTGATTGATTAGGTTGATTGAGTAAGATTACTTTGATTAATTCAAACATAATAAATATAGATTAAGGAAAAAAACCCAACACTCGAGGCCGTCTGTTATAAATGCTACAATCAACCATCAACAAATTTGATGGAGAGCTCCAACTTTGATGATGCTTCGGAGCACAGGGGTCGTGAGGAGTGTCTGTATGGCCAACGGTAATGGTTGTTTATTTCCTTTATCAGTAAAACTACTTTGCGCACCCCATCTGCTAGTTTTCGCTTTGATAATTTCTTTTATGTGCCCAAACTTTATAAGAATCTTCTCTCTGCTCATCGACGTGCTACCAATAACGATGTCTTTTTTGAGTTCCATCCTAATTATTTTTCTGTTAAGGATCGGAGTTCCATCCTGGTTCAGGAGCCCACTAGGCAGGGGCTCTATCGAATGTCGACCTCTATGCACTTTCAAGCACAGTTGAAATCTGGACCTCATGCTTGTGTTGCGGAGAAGGCAGATCTCGATCTCTGGCATTCTCGTTTGGGCCATGCGAATTTTGCAATGGTGCGTTTTATTGTTTCCCGTTTCAACTTCCTATTCAGAATAAGAAGTCCTTAAGGAATTGTTGCATCGTAGGCAAGCTAAATCTCATCGGATTCCACTTCCTTGTATCGGTAGCTTGAGTGTTTCTTCCTTTGATGTTGTATTTTTCGATGTATGGACTTCACTTATTATTTCAATTAAAGATTTTAAATACTATATTTTCTTCCATTATAATCACACTAAATACACATAGTTTTTCCTCTCTATAAGAAGCTAGATGTGAATGAGGGTTTTTATGCATTTTTTAACCTTTGTCAAAATGCAGTTCAATTGTTCGATAAAATGTGTTCATACAAATTGGGGCGGCGAGTATCGTCGGCTGCATGAATTTTTAAAGATTGTTGGGATACATTATGGGATCTCTGTTATGTATACTCCTCAACAGAACAACTCTACAGAACGGAAAAATCGATATATAGTTGGGCTTGGATTAGCTATGCTTGCTCAAAGCCATCTCCCATGTGGTATTGGTCTCATGCATTCGTCATGGTTGGTTTGTAATGAATGTCTTGCCCAGCAATGCGATTGGTGGCAAAATACCTCCTGAAGTTCTTTATTCCACACCTCCTAATTATGCCACTCTATAATCTCGACAAGCTGCAATTTCGTCCTGCTGTGCACATTAAGCTTGGGTTTAGTCCCTTTCATGCGTGTTACTGGTGCTATGACGTGGGTTCATGGAAGATAATTTTGCTGAGGCATGTGAAGTTTGATACTAGGCCCGTTAATTTGGGCAAATTTGCCCCCAACATGTTCAGTCTGATACTAGCCCAGTTAATTTACCTCTTTTAAGCCATTCTTTTGTTCCCGTCGTAAATGGGCTTGGGCCTATCCTGCCTCCCACTCGCTCCAACCTGAAGATGGCTTAGATTTTTCGTCTTCAGTGGCTGAGCAAACTCCTACTATGGCACCGGACCATGGGCTGATCCGAGACACAAACCCATCCTTGGGATCCAGTGAGTCTACTTACGTGCCCATTATCCTTACCCAACTCCAGTCCTCCTCCGATTCGCACCCATAGCGTTGTGGTTATTCGATCTTTAAATGGGATCTCCAAACCGAAGGCCTTCTCCACGTCTTGACATCCACTTCCTCAGGCTCTACTGTCAATGACACATCTGCATTGAATGATGAATTATCTTCTGCCCTTGTGTCTAACAATATGTGGTGCCTTGTTCCTCATACATCTGCATTGAATGATGAATGTTATTTGAAATCACTGGATGTTTGCTCTGAAGAATAATAGGGATGACTCGATTGCGCACCTTAAAGTTCGGTTGGTCGTCAAAGGCTATAATCAACGTGAATGCATTGATTACGAGGATACCTTTAGCCCAATTGTGAAGCCTACAACCATTCGTGTTATCCTTTCTCTAGCACTACAAAATGGGTGGTCCCTTCGTCAACTAGACGTGCAGAATGCATTCTCGCGTGGTGATCTCAGTGAGGAGGTGTATATGACACAACCAGTTGGATTTGCGGATAGCAATTCTCTAACTCATGTGTGTCGCCTTCAGCGCTCTCTTTACGAACTTTAGCAAGCACCACGAGTTTGGTTCACTAAATTATGTGAGTTCCTACTCTCTCAAGGTTTTTGTGGTTCTCGCAATGATTCTTCCTTGTTAATGCTTAAAGATGGAACTATTACAACCTACTTCTTGGTCTCTGTTGATGATGTCATAGTAGTTAGCAGTTTTTCTCAAGCCTTGGATGATTTGCTTCTTCGTATGCGGTTGCATTTTCTTGTTCGCGACTTAAGGTGTCCATCGTTCTTCTTGGATATTGAGATGATTGAGATTTTAAAATGTCTTTTCTTCTCTCAAGCCCAATATATTCTGAATTTCCTTCGCCAACTGGGCCTCAAAGGTGCCAAGCCCAAGAGCACACCCATGACCATTGGTCATCGCCTCATAAGCAAGATGGGATCCCCTTCTCTGATCCTACTTTGTACAGACGTGTGTTAGGTAGGCTCTCTTCAATACCTCTGCTTTTCACGACCAGATATTGACATCCGTGTCAACAAGCTATGTCAAACGATGTTAATTTTAAAAAATTAAACTCCCACAATATACACAACTCATTTCAAATTGTAAGGTAGATTAAGAAAAAAATGGTTATGCTAATGAATGGTGAGATTAAATATAAAAAAGATCCAATGATGAGATTGTAGGGTGCTTAAATTAAATTTAATGAGCCCTGGACTCACTAGAGCTTGATCCTATGTATATATATATATATGCACACACGTGAATCCGGTTTTCCATATGCAGACCAAGCACATTGAGATGAACTAATACTTTGTTCACGAAAAGGTGGCAAAGAAGGAGCTTGATGATCGATTTGTCTCCACCAAGTATCAGTTGGTCGATATCTATATATTAATCAGTTCTCTCACTTGTGAGTTGAGAGTAACTATTTTTTTACTTTCCCTTTCCATTCTCTTTCTGAAATCTTTTACTAGATAGGTTTAAGAACTCTAGCAGAGGATTATAAAACTTTACATACCCTTTGAACTTTATTGTTTATGATATTAAAATTTAAAACTATCTATTTATTTGGAAGATTTTATTGATCAGACATTCAAATATGTATAACGAAGTCACTCGATCGATAATATTTAACTCATGGAGATTTATGGTCCCTCATGTGCCGGAATCTTGAAATTCATTAACAAAAACATTCTTTTTTTAAACACACTCCTTTTCTAACACAAAAATTGCGTCGTGGTGGCCACATGATATGTGGAACAAAGCTGCTAACTTCGTTAACATGCACACAGCTTGCTTATATAAATATTATTATAGTTGCTAAACCTAATCAGCCCAAACTTTTCACTTATTTATAATCTAATCTGAGTTGGCTCCTGAAACTCAAAGAGGACACTCATTTGCCTCCAAAGTCCAAAGATTCAAACCAAACTCGAGAAAAGAACAGAAACAAACACACGTAATTGAAATGTTTTGTTTGAAGTCACTTTCGTGACCTGTCACAGCTGGAGTCCCCCGACGATTTTAAAGTTTTCCTTTTCTTGCTGCGTTCTTAGATTTCCTGCCAACAACTTAGATCTTGCTGACCTCGTAAGCTTTGAACCATAATGACTACCCGAAGAGGGACAGCACCGCATGTGATGTTGGCGAGAATGGTACAAGTTGATGGTGACGACTGATGCGTGATGACTAACGGAAAAACGTTGAGCACAAGCAAAGCGAATTTCCACATTGAAGAGACAACCACTAAAATTAATAACAAAGAAAAAGAGGTAGATCAGCGTCAACGCCATTGAGTAATTAATCAGCACCAAACCATCATCATCAAGTCCGATATATGTACAAAAGTGTGTGTCTATGTTAATCACGATACGACTCAAGCAAACGCAACCTAAACCTATACCATAAGCAAACACACCTCCACTAAAACAATAAGTTCAATGGAGCAATGGCTCCCATCACACGTTAGAAGATCTCCCCTCCATCAACTATCACCAACCTACGACTAGAATTAATATTTACAAGCCATCAACCACAAGCAAAGCATATACCACCACCATCAAGTTCGTATGAAACAAAAAAGACAATCCTGGCTAAGAACAAGACCCGATGAGACCCAAGTTGAATAGATTCCTTCTCACTAAATTACCAAATGAGAAGACTCCGGTGCCACCATTGGACTCGTCGGCGGGGGACTTGTGGCATTGGGAGAAGGGTGGCTCCTTCACCTTGAGGCAGTCAATGCCAATGTTCTGCCGGACGGCCTCTATGGTCTTTGGATCGGCAGGATTGCCGGCTGCATCTGTAACGTAAAAGACGTTCATTGCCGTGTTGCCTTTCGTTGAGATCTCGGCTCGGGCAACGGAAAGGCTGTTCTCCCGGAACGTCCTGGTGACGTCCGACAGCAATCCGTGTCGGTCCGACATGCACAGCTCTAGTCTAACACCCTGTCGTTACAACCCAAACACACAGTTGTCAATCACGTGGAACACAACCACCTAAATCTTAAAATGCTCAACTAACTTGTTTAGAAGAATTCACAAATTCATTTTTATTTTACCGAGAGACATTGGACTCAAAAATCTTTTGATAAGTGGCATGGGACTAAAGTTACATGGTAAAGTCATAAAGTGAAGTGATATTTCATGTATAAAATAAAATAAAAGTAATACCTTTGTGGCCCTTCTCTCAATCGCAGCTTGCAAGCATTGAATCACTCTTTGCCTCTCCGCCTCCGAGCTTATGGGACTCCCATCTGCGTGTCTGATGTAGAATTCCTGTGCCCCACAAATCCAACCATCAATTAATAAAATCAAAACCAAACAAAATTAACCTATTATTTACTTTCTTTTGAAATTCCATTAATGTATAAAAATACCAATATAACCAAAAATCAAATTCAAAAAATAGATTCCGTTTTCGACATTTTTTTTCTCCATAAAACATAAATTTTCAAGTATAACGTAAGGATGGTAGTAGAGGGTAATGTGTAAAACCAGCACGTTTTTCTAAATATTTAAAAAAATGCAATTTTACCTGTCGGGCTTGGTAGGAGTCGGTGTCAATGGTTCCATGAAAAACAACATAATCCAAATCCGTAAGAGTACAAACAACATCGAACAACAACTTGGGTCGATCCCTGCACTGCACGTTCACAACGGAATATCCCCTCTCCACCCAATTCTGCACCGACACGACCCCGTCCGACTCCAGGCCGCACCTCTCGTAGTCCCGGTCGTCGAACATCATCTGGTGGAGCCTCCTCTCGGCGTGCGTGACCGACATCGAGGCCACAGCGGTCCTCGCGCTGCGGATGTCGTTGTCGCCCTTGAGGACGTTGCGGAGGCAGGCCTCGATACGGGACGTCATGGCCGGGTCGGGTATCGGATCGACCGCGATTAAGGAGGCGATGCGGGCGTTGTGGGTCCACACCTTGGCGTCGACTACGTTGCAGTTGTGGTCCGACAGGACCGCGAAGACCTCCGAAAGGAGGCCCAGGCGGTCGGTGCCGGTCAGCTCGAGGATTGTTAAGTTGCTGCCGAATGTGCCGGAGTTCGACGGACTTGTGGTTGCTAGTGACTGCAAAATAATTGTAGTTTTTGTTTTTTCAAGATCTTATAATTTTTTCTTTCTATCTTTCAACAACTAATTAAACTACTTGTCATCAACAAGAATGGTGGTACTAATGAAGTATGAATTTTTCGGTTGGAAACACATTATTACTCATCTTTGGATGCAAAAAAAAAGTATGTTCTTTTACTAATTGGGCAAGAAAATGCATTACTTTGGGTTTCATGTGTACATATTCTGAGGAACAAAAGTTAAAAACACCAAAACTAATATGGGATTCGAAATTTCAAATATTACCCACAATATTTCATTTCTGACTCATAAGATGTAAATTTTTAATTGTTTTAGATATTTGGTAGATAGATTGATAAAATGCATTATTTTCGGGTTTAATATGCATGTTTTGTTTTCTAGGGAAACAAATAAGTTGATATTGTGTTTAACTGTTGAATGGTAAGGGAGGAGAAAGAGGGGAAGAAACCAACCTGTTGGATGTAGGAAAGAACGGACTCATCGGTGAGTTTGTGGGAATATTGGTCGGTGACATGGAAGACATCCATGAACCACCGGCCGTCCGACGAGATGTAGGCTTTGTTGATGGAAAGATTCAAGTCCGTAAGAACCTGAATGGCTTCCAATAGAACCCCGTGCTTCCTTCCACTATCCACCTTTAACAAACCAAAAATTAATAATAATTAGAATCAAATGTGATTTCCATTTGAAATTTAAAACTTAAAAACGTTTAGATTTGAGGGAAAAGGTTGTGTCACCTTAACCAAAGTTGCAGTTGGACACACCGCATTGTCAATCACTACCCTGAAAGACAATTTAAAGAAAAGGATTAGAGGAGTTACAAAGGAAAAAAGGAAATGGTTAGAAGAAATTGATTGAAATTACCTTGGAGTATTCATCCGATTGATCAGCTTCTGGTACTCATCCAAGCAAGCGGACCACTCCATTATCTTCTTTCTCCACACCGACCAATCCCACACTGTCAAATGTCTCCTCTCCCCTGTTTCCTCCCTGTCTTGTTTTATGTGGCCAATTGGTGGAATCGAAGGAACAGGTTGGTATTTAAAGATTGGCCGAACCGGGTTCGGACCGGGGCGGGTTAAAGGAGGACAGCTATTGTCCACGCCACTACCCGAGCACTTTGTGCCCACGTGCCCAACCGCTAGTGATGTATCACCACTCCACGTGGCGGCTGGAGCATTGCTACTGCTCCCTCTCCGCCCAACTGAATTCGAACATGGTTTCGGGGATTCATGTGGGGTGTCTTGTTTCCGACGAATGAAGGAAATCATCTGCTTTTCCGGATTTTGGTTTTGTGAATTGTATTTTAGAAGATATAAAGTGGATTTTTGGGACTACTATATTACATAGACGAATTAATTTTAGGTTTACAATTTTATTAATTTTTTTTTATATTTGACACCGAATTTTAACCAAATATTCTTTTAAAAATCATAAAATTATCACGGTGAATATGTTAACGAATTACACGAGTATGATTCTAACATTTTGAAGTTGAAGAAGTAACTCTGAATTGGATATAAAACGAGAGTTTACTACTCGGGTCAGTTTTAAGAAGAACGCACGATCCACATTTGCATTTAAAATAAAAATAAAGTAAGTTTATCAGGATCGATTCAAGAAGGGTTATGGTCTTATAGATATATTCGATCATGTGCTAGAGGGGAGGTGGTGTTGGGTGGGACGGTAATTGGTCGGAGCCGTTTGGTACATATCTCTTTAAGTAACCCACGTGTGTAGGGTAATTTAGCCTCCCATCATAGTCGGATTTATTAGTTGGAGCTAACCTTCACCGTCAGATCCAGCTAACAATCTTCACACACAAGATCCGAATCGGAACCCGAATCAAGATGCACCACACCCGACCGGCATGTTGTGAGATTAGTGCGTCGAATCAGAATCTTATCTACTAGAACCTTAATTAACTTTGGTTGGTGGGTGAGTGGGTGGAATCTCACTTCCCATGCCGGAATATTCCTTTACCTGCCTTCTCCGGCAGATGTCGGGAACCAGAATCTATGCGGAACTGTTTGCTCCACTCCAACAATTTCAATGCACAACATCTACCTTTCACATGCATGTTTGTTGAGATGTGGACCATGTTTGGAACTAACTCTAAACGTAAACGATTTCAAGAAGTACTTAATCACCAACTTGCTTACGTGGCGTTCTTCACGAAAAAATGTCTTAATGTGATGTTTATAAAGTGCAAACAGACACGTCTTGAGTTAGTCGTCAAATTATTTTAAGGCAGGCATGTTGTCGTATTTTAAAAGGAGACAAGAAATTAGGGAGAGTATAGGTTTCGGGTTTGAATTATGTTCTGGATTTGAAATCACCGCTTATATTCCGACTCATTTGATGTGGTTGGTGCAATCCAACGATGCTAGATGTTCCTAAACAGGGATTAGGACCACAGAAAGGACACACCAAAATTAAAGTCCATCGATCAATCCACGTTCACGACACTTAGAAGCAACACAAACAAGCATGATCATGCATTATCTTCATGCCATGGGAATGTCACCGCCCCAATTAAGAATCATATCGCAACGACATTCGTGTACGAGTGTTAACGATTAGATTACAAGAGAATCATTAGATGGACACACCCTATTTAAATCCTTCCACGTCACCTCACCGGACCCAACTACCTCCACTAACGATGCTGTCCACTTGCTGGCCGTCGGATTCACCGCATCGGGAAATGTGTGGGTCTCCCGTTCGTCGAGATCTCAGAACAGTACTTCCCGAGGATGGGAATGGACAAACCGTGCGACACATGAACGACCCGGCGGGGCCCACATCGATCTGACGGTCATGTGCACCTCGCCAGCGACCACGTGAGGCATCGCACGGTTGTGGTGCGTGGACGTCACGCTAGTAATATATGTGCTGCTTTTGAGACGTAGATGGAAAGTATACATCAATGAAGGTGTACGTCTAGGTGACAAAGTTCGATCGGTTATTATAATATTTTCTTTCATGATGTGGTTTTGTCGGGTGAGATGAAACGGACCGTTGGATTTTAAGGTGGGAGGTGGCGGGAAGCTGGAAGATTTGGCGGGGAAAAAATGGTTGAAGAAGAAGGCGGAGTAGATTGTCAGAATCCACATTGGATACTGAGAAAGTGAGGCAAAGATCACGCCGGGTGACGTGGCACAGGGTTTTGTGGGCACATGGGAAGTGAAGATAACATGGACGGGGGTTGTTGGGTTTGCTCCTAACTTACTTGGTCGGAACTTTTGCAAAAATTAAACAATATATATATATTTGGTTGGAATACGGCCAAGAAGTCAAGGACCAGTTCGTTGGACTACGGACTACGGCGGGAACATTCGACTGAAACTAGCAGCAAATTTTGAAATTAGACTGATTGTATGATATTTTTATTGAATTGTTATACATCGTCTTAAAACTATTTAAATCGTCCGTACAGATTACCATTTTATCCTTCTACCCTTACAACTTATATATCTCTCCATTTCACTCTCCTAATACCACTTTCTTCGTATTACTCTTATATTCATCATAAAAATGTCTCGGAAGCCAGGAAACGAAACACCGGACGACCCGGATTACTAAAATCAGGTAAATTGTCATATTTAGTTTTTTTTAAAATAAAAAAAAATTGGATCGGGCATCCGCGGGAAACGCCCGACCCAACGGTCGGAGGACCGCCGAAAACGTCCGACACAACGGTCGGGCATTCGTGGGAAACGCCCGACCCAACGGTCAACTGCATTTCAATAGCCGAGATCACGCGGTCGAAAAGAGCGTCGAGAGCGGCAGTCGACGTAGTGATTCACTCTATCAGAGCCGAATGTACACTTTCCACCGTGCAGATCGTAGTGTTGACAATATGAAGAACGTTATTCGTCCAATTCAACACAAATTTTTCTTTATGCACCAACCACGAGTCTTCCACATACTCCGTGAGCACTAGCTAAGACTGAAAAGAATTTTTCAGATTACAGACTGAACTATCATAATCCGTCTGTGAATCAGAAACCATAACTCTCCTCCACTTTCCACGCCTAAACCTCGCAGCAAGTTGCTTGCTCTTATCGAATACGTGGTGTACGTAGTTGTACACGTCTTTGTGGATATGTCATGTGCAAAGTAAATGAGCAGACTCAGGAAAAACATCTGCCACTGGTCGCATCACACTCGTCTCTCCGTTTGTTATTATTACAGTCGGACTAAAAATATTAATAAAAGATCTCGCAACCTCTCAAACACTCACCGGTAACTAGACTCGGTCTCATCCTTCAAAATCGCATATCCGACGAGGAAATTAATGTTTGTTGTGTTGGCTGTTTGGCCTTAATCTATATTAATTTTGATGATTAATTAAACTAATCTTAATCAATCAACATAATCAATCAAAGTGAGCAAACACGATTACATGCATTGCATATATATTTGTATACTTGCAATCATCTTAATAGGTTGATCAAGACAATCAAGAAAATGAGTGTTGGGACAAGGACATCAAGACTCCAGACTTGTAATCAAAGCTTTGGATCAAGACATGTAACTTTATATTTATTGAGTCGATAAGGTTTTATGAAAACTTGAGCACTAGGATTCTGTCATGTCATTCCTCGGTAAACCGAACCTATTTCGGTTAACTGAATCATACGCAGTTCGGTCCATCGAACACCTATCGGATAACCGAATTCTTCCCACCAGTAAAACTTAGGTGTTCTCTGGAATTGCCCCAACGGAAGACCGAACTACCTTCGGTCGACCGAATAGCCCTGGACCAGTTTTAGACTTTGCTCCAACGGTCACATTCAAATCGAGTCCCTAGAGCCCAGTTAACTTGACCCACTTCAGACGACCGCACACACTTCGGTCTACCGAATCCTTATTGGATTTAGGAGTCCAACGACTATTTTACACGTGACAATTAACCGTTATCGATAAACCAATTTCCCATACAATCTCAGTGCAATACCTGCGCTACTTCGGTCTACCGAAGTATACACGATCAATCGAACTTGACATAATCTGAGCCCAATCAATTCTACTAGCCACCTTGGAACGGTGAACCGAATGTACTTTGGTGAACCGAATTTAATTAGGGCTAAATAGATAAAAGCTACTGGAGGTTGGTGAATGATGATCCGATACATAATCGTTCAACCGAGTTCTTAGTTCAGACCAATTCTTCGGACTACCGTTTGGATAACGGTCGACCGAATTTGTCTCGATTTCTGTGCTAGCCTAATTCACATATTGCGTTCCTATTGGTCCATTCCCCACCAACTCCCAAACGGCTATATGAGCTTGAAGGCTTATATATAGGACATCATTTAGTTGCTTTGGACATCTTGAACACTTCTTATCTATCCAATACTCAAAGCCAAATCATCTCCATCTTCAAGCTCTCAATCCACAACACTCAAGCCTAAGCTCACCACCTGCATATCCAATTCAATATCATATCCAAGTGTGCTCAAGTATAGAGTGTTAGTTAGATTGTTATTCAACTTTCATATTCAAGAATCGAAGAGTTGTAAAGCTTCGAGGAAGCTCCATATCGGGTTGTCAGAGGAGACACGAGTGAGGCAAGGTTGTTCGCGAGGCTAGGTGTTGTAAACGGCGTTGATCTCGTCCCGGAACAGAGATCGGTTAGTGGAACTGTAAGCAAGGCTCGGGGGATCGAGCGAGGCTTGCGAGGAGGACTAGGACCCGGGTGTGGGTGCCGAACCACTCTAAACTCCGTTGTCGATGATTTTGTGGTTTGCATTGTCTCTTCCCTCAATCCTTCGCTTAGTATTTTTTCTAATTCCGCATTTTTCTAGCGATTAGAGGGTCATAGATCATAACATGTTGGTGTAACCCAACCATCTCAAACAAAAGCATCTTGTACTTGTTCGTCTTATAAGCCGAATCTATGCTGATTACGAATGGGTATGTACGCAACAAGTGAACTGAAGTCGGATGTGCCCAAAATGCGTGAGTGATGACATTAGTTTCTTCATCTGCCACAATCCATTGCAAATAGTTATACTACACTGCCTGACTGAGAAAATACTTAGAGGGATTCATGTCTTCAGATTTCGTCCTACTCAGGTACTCTCTGAAGTTATAAATGTGTCTTTGATTGGGATTATCCTCCGGAAATTTCTGCTTTACCGCCAGCAAAATGTTACATAGTCTTGCTTGTGCCTCTGTCATATCATGAACAATTTGTTTGGCCCCAACACAAAGTCCGCTGACATGTTGGTGACCCGCATAATAAACTGCAAGTGTGTGGCTGTGCTGCCCATATGTGCTTCTAGAAACAATGACCCAACAATCACGATCACGTCGCTCAACCACTTTCACCAAAAAAATGACAACCACAACCTTTTCGTTTTGTGTTCTTTCGCTGTGTAATACTCGTATCATGAGAACTCATTTAATGTCTGCGATCACATCTCAGGTAACAATCCATCCGGTTATCTGCTTTTGGTTTGTATGATGATATAACCAAAAAAAATCTGGATCATATTGCAACTTGTTTCGCCCATTTACAAGTTTCCTTGATTGTTGTAAATATTTATTTACTATCAAAAAACTCACTGTAATCTACTCTGTCACCACCGAAATCTTGCAACAGAACCTGAAAAAAATTAATTTAACAGAAAATTTAAAAAAAATTAAAAAAACCGGGTTACTACGCCAGACGCCCGAGTCGGAAAAAAAATCCGTCTCCGATACCTCACCGGATCCAGGTTCTTCGCCACACATTTTCGTGGTGTTGTTATTAGGAATGTGAGTAAAACTGAGTCAAAAACTTTGTTTAAAGACACGGGACGAAATGAGTATTAATTAATTTGTTAATGGCAAGAACATACTTTTTGGGACGATTTAAGTAGTTTTTTTCGGCGACGAATAGTAGCCCCCTATTTTTATGACCCACAATTTGTCTGAACCACCCCTTGACATTTCAAAGTTCAAACTCAAATGATCTAATCTTGAATACCCAATGTGTTTTTGCGTCTTTTTTATGTTAATACAAATAAAAGAGTTATGTATCTGTGCTTCGGAGACATTCAAAAAATAATTATAATAACTCAAAGAGCAATCAAAATCACATATTCTGAATAATTCATTTCACTCTCCTTACATCACTCTCTCTTCATATTACTTTTATATTCACCAGATAGGATGTCTCAGAGGCCAGGAAAAGACCAACGGACGCCTATGATTACTCAAATCTGGTATATTGTATTGTTTATTTTAATTTAATTTTTTAATTTTTTTGGGGTGGGTGCCCGCGGGAGACGCCCGACCCAACAGTGGGGCGGCCGCCGGAGTCGCCTTCCCCTTAGGTGTCTTAGACAGACGCCCGAGTTGGAAAAAAAATCCACCTTCGTTACCTCGCTGGATCTAGGTGCTTCGTTAGACATTTTCGTGGTGTTGGTATTAGGAATGTGAGTAAAACCGAGTCAAAAATCTTGTTTAAAGACATTAGACGAAATGTGTATTAATTGATTTGTTAAGGGCAAAAAAGTAATTTTTAGGACAATTTAAATAGTTTTCGGATAACGAATAGTAACCCCTTAATCTTACGCAAAAAATTATAACTATTTGTTTTGTGTTATTCAAAGTGAATTTTTTTATCTTCGCTTTAGTGAACTAATTGAACAATTGTATTCACTTTCTTATTTTATTTATATTCATTACATCGAACGATTTAATTAAGGAACTATAAAATGTCGCCCCAAAACTACTTAAATCGACCCTTAAAATTACAAAATTGCCCTTAACAATATATTTAATACCCATATCGTCCCGTGTCTTTAAACAAGGTTTTTGACTCAGTTTTACTAACATTCTTAGTACCAACACCACGAAAATGTCTGGCGAAACACCTAGATCAGGCGAAGTAACGGAGACGGATTTTTTTTTCCGACTCGGGCGTCTGGCTAACACGCCTGCACCATCGTGGAGGCGTCTGGCTAAGACACCTCCACCATGGTTGAGGCGGCTTAGTCAGACGCCTCCACGATGGTACAGACGTCTTAGCCAGACGCCTCTACCATGGTCTAAGCGTCTCGCTAAGACGCCTTAACCATGGTGGAGGCGTCTTAGCCAGACGCCTCCACGATGGTACAGACGTCTTAGCCAGACGTCCCGTTTTTTTTAATATTTTTGTCAAATTAAAATTATACGGTGTGTTATCTCAAATTATTTGACGTTTCTTTGCAAGTTTTCGGTGGTAACCGATCGGATTACAATGAGTTTTTTTTCAAGTGATGAAGATTCAAAAAAATTCCAGATCCAACATTTTTTAAGTTCCAAAATCCCCCAGTGGTAAAACATCCTAACTTACAAATACCAACTCGACAGGTCGTTCGGGGGTATCGCTCCAACATTTTTTGGATTTTGAAATTGTTGGATCTGGAATTTTTTGAATTTTCGGTGTACCGAAGGGGTATCGGTCATCCGAATATAGTAATTATTAACTTATTAATTAATTAATTTAACAATTATCTAAATTTATAATCAATTATCTTTTTAAAAAAAATAATAATAAATAATAATAATAAATTACGGGCGACCGACGGAGCCGCCCCCACGTAGGAGGGGGCGTCTAGCTAAGACGCCTCCCCCATGGGGGAGGCGTCTTACACAGATGCATGTCCCATGGGCGAAGCGTCTGGGTAAAACGCCTCCCCGATGGGTAAGGCGTCTGGGTAAAACGCCTCCCCCATGGGGGAGGCGTCTTAGCCAGACGCCCCATCCTACGTGGGGGCGGCTCCGTCGGACGCCCGTAATTTTTTATTATTATTATTTATTATTATTTTATTAAAAAGATGTTAGATATTTTACCAGATTCGAGTACACTGGGGCGTCCATTGGTTCATTAATGACCTCCAAAACATTATTTTTTATGATTATAAGAGGAATATGAAGAGAGATGTGTGATAGGAGGGTAAAATGTCGCGTTATAGCAGTAGAAATGAGAGAAGGGCAAAATGGTAATTTCAAGGGCGATTTAAGTAATTTTGGGACGATGTTTAGCAATTCAGTTTAATTATGGTATAGTTATATGGGACTAAATTGAATATTCCTCTTCCTTTATTATGATTTCAAATTAGAATTCTTATACTTTATGCAAACTGCTTTCATTCGTTGACCAAACCTGAATTTCTTCTCTCGCAAATTTATTGATTTTTATTTGTCGACGATAATTGAATTGGATTTATTGTATTAGTATGAAACATTGTCATATTTGCACACACAAAACTATCTTTGATTTTCTGTAATGTGCATCAAAGTTCACTTACAAATCTCTCTTGCAAGGGAACTGTAGGCATTTTAAGTACACTCTTTTAAGGGCAAAAATGTGAAATCTTAAACTAAAAAAATATAAATTGTTTTTAACAAAGGTAAAGATTTGTATAAGTACGAATTTGATATCAAAGGTAAAGGTCTAATGAGCATTTCGAAAGGATATTATGCAGAAATCCCATTTAATTTGGTATCCCATAGCTTATCTCTTTTGAAATATGTTTTTTAAGTACTGTTACGAACACGTTTAATTTCATAATCAAGGTTTTATATATGTTGCTGGGGATGGTGGATGGTGGGCACTCATTCCAAATACATCCTCATCCTTGTATCTTACAAGCAATACATGATGAACAGCTTAGCTGACTTGCTTTGTACATAAACACATAGTACAAAATACAAGGTTAGTCAACTAGCTAGACATTCCAAAGCCGAAGGACAACAATCAAGATGCAACGTAATAATTTATATTTGCATAAAAACCAAACACTAGCTTAGGTTCGGTTTGGCTATTGATTCTTGACGAATCAATTCTAATTGGAATCGATTCGGCACAGGTTTTAGGACCTCATTTCCATTAAATCAATTTAACATTTGTTGTGTTTGGAATGTCGTTGATTCCGGCTAAGGAAGTTATATTATAGTTTTACCTGGGATTGATTTGTTGGATCATAATAAAAAATAGGATTAATTACAGTTTGTTTTTTGAATTATGAACTATGCGTTGATATCACTTTGTATATTTGAATTTTTAAAGTTGACAATTACCTTTCCCCTCGAACTTTCGTTTTGTAACACTTTGCACTAGGGTCTGTGCATCCGATCTGGACCGGACTGGATTTTTTTCAGGATTCGGACCGGACCGAATTGGTTCAGCGTGGAGACCGGACCAGACCGGTTTGATTCGGTCTGGTCTGGTCCAAGACTGAACTTTTACCTCAAAAATTAAAAAAAAATCGGATCAGACCGGACCAGGATCGAATTTTCAACCGAAAGCCGGACCGGTTTTTGCACACCCCTACTTTGCACTATGAACTTCAAAATTCTATTATTTAAACTCACATTTGTCTATTTTATTCAATTTTTTTGTTGTATTCCTAATACACTCCTAATCAAATATTTAAGCAAAAATTCCGATCGAAATGGAAGTCGAATTTAGTTGAAATTTAAGTCGGATTGGTACATAATCCGACATTACGACTGTTTTATCTTGGGAGAAAACACATGCATCCATTATGTAACGTGGAGACGATATTTTCTCTGATGGAAGTTTTGACAACGACCGGTCAGTTAAGATGTTTTCTATTCCTAACCTTGTTTTGCTTTTATATTTTATTTTCATGGATTTACTAGTTGGCTTTATTAGATTGAATTTGGAATGCTAATCAATATACGTCTTCCTCTATTTAGCATTCTATATAAAGAAGAGGAAAGAAAGGTCATGTTCGACACCAAACATCATTGTCGAGGTAGAAACGACAGGTGTGGAGATCGAAGTGAGGTAAGAGCTTTCATGAATAGTGAGGTCGTGATAGTAATCCAGGTGGAATGGACATTTTATTCCAAAATATATGAATAGTGATCAGGAATCTGTTTTATTTCCCATTCTCAAGTAGAGAGATATGTGCGTGTGTGATTTCTGGACTGAAATCTAATTTTGGGAGAAAGAATCGATACCAAGTTTCCTGGATGCCACAACTCTTGCTCCTTCCACCACCCAGGAGCTTCCTCGAGTTGTCCATGAGCCAAACATTTTTTTGCTCCTACTTCTCTACTATTCCAAGGGCTTCTCCACCCATTTTTTTGGTACGTAAGGGTGGAAGGTCCTCACCATAACTTCCACCCGCTAGCTCATGCTTCCCAAAGCGAAGACCCCATTCTAACCCCATGAATTCCAAAAATTAATACTCATGTCCCGAATCTCATCCTTCCATCCTCTCGAGCATTCCCCGAAATCTCACCTTATTCCAACGACAAATACCAACAAAATCCACGAAAATGTTCCTCGACCCATGAACTTCTCACCACGATATATATTGTGGTTGTCGAGCGGGGACAAGGTAAAATTGTGATTGTTGCTTGTTTGCGAAGACAAGGGCACTTTCGTCATTCCTTGGAAAAGACCGGTGGAAGCTCCATTCGAACATCCAAACGGGTGGGGTGAAATCCTTGGAAAAGGAGAAATGCAGGAGTTGGGCAGTTGGGGCAGAAGCTGCTAAGGGCACCCTTAACGGGGTGTCCCGTCTGGGCGCCCGGGCACACCCCCGTTAACGGGCTGGGTGCCCGTGGGGTGCCCGCCCGGGACGCCCGCCCGGGCACGTGCCCGGGCGTCCCTGGCAGACGCCCGGGCGCCAAGGGTGGGGGACACGTGTCCCCCTTCTATTGGTTATTTTTTTTAATTATTTTAGTGGATGTTTTGTTATTAATAGATTGAGTATTTGTTATAAATGTGGGGTAATAATTTTTTTAAAGTGATTAAAATTAATAAATTTCAAGAATCAACAATTTCAAAATCTAAAAAATTTCCAGGGAAGCTGCCCTCTTGCCACCCCCGCCACCTCACCGGCGAGGTGGAATGCCGCTCCCTCACCGGAGAGCGAGACCCCCGAACGAACTGTCAAGGTGGTTTAATAGTAAAAATTAAAAAAATCAAGCTAAATAGAAAAAAATATTAATACAACAACACCATAAGAACAATACATTAATAATACTAAAATACGAAATACAACCAACCACATGAAACATATGTTAAATGGAAATACAAACCATACAGACTACTACAACACGAAATACAAACTAAGGGAAATACAAACCATACGAAATACGGACTACAACAAACTACACGTACCCATTCTCTTCTGCCCAGGCGAGAAGTTTATTGATTACTTTTTGATCCTTCTCCGTCAGGTTGTCCTTCCTCATCAGAGAGTGAAGCATGTCCAACTTATTTTTTATTAAATGCCTCTGAAAATTCCTTTCCACTAACTCTTCTTGCTTGGAGAAACCATCTTCTCTGACTTGGGCGGTGTATCGAATCTGTTGTGCAAGTTCTCTAACATCGGTGTCTCTTTCGGGGCGTAATGCACTCTTAGCCTTTTTCTTAGCCTTCTTCACACCTTCTGGGCGTGTAGACGACTCCGGCATCAGCTCTTCTGCATCCGAGGGTGATTGCGTCCTGGAGCCATCCGTGCTCTTTCTTTTCCCAAGGCTTCCTGACTGGGGACTATTTTCATCGTGCAACTCCGGGGACTCCCAGTCAACAAGCACGACATTAGCTCCGGATATCACAGACTCCCATTTTGGGTATCTACGCAACATAACCCAAGCATCAAAATAAACAAATTTAGGCCCATGAGTTCGCTCGTAGATCACGTGCGCTTGTCGGACAACATCGTCGTCTTTCTGGCCGCTCCTTTTCCGTCGAAATGCCTGATCGTAGCACCCGACCCACTTGTTCACAACAGGTACAATTCTCCTCCACCGTCCTTTTCAGGATTATGCATTCCTTTCGGGTAGGCCTGTGTCTTCCACGGAGATGTCGTACACACGTTTCACTCTAGCCCACAATGAAGTAGACTTCTGGTTTGTCCCTGTCACCGCATCGCAACTGATTTCCATATATGCAGAGACAAGTCTCTCGTCCTCAACTGTGGTCCATAACTTTGGATTGGCTTTGGCAGTTTGGACTTGCTTGCGGTGGCGACGCTGTGGAGGTGGGGATGGTGGTGTGGCGGTGTGTCGTGGTGGGGACTCATCGTCGTCGTGACCCTCTTCTTTAGTGTCCGCCATACTCTGACTACTTTGTTGAGACATGTGTCGGCCAAACATCTGGAATTGCGGTTGATTATGTGGGAATGGTGGTGCATATTTAGAGAATTGTGGGAATGATGAGTTTTGATCTGGTTGTGCGTAGTGGGAGAATTGTGGGAATGGTGAGTTTTGGTCTGGTGGTAGGAATGATGGTGCGTAGTGGGAGAAGTCTGGTTGTTGGAATGGTTGTTGGTAAAATGGACGTGAGGGGTATCCTTGTGGATAGCGTGGATGCGGATTTGATTGTGGACGAGGGGGGAACGATTGTAATCCGGAGAAGACATTGCAACGTTGTGTTTTGTGGAAGAGATATGGGATGTAAGTTGAGTTTTGTGTAGGGTATATATAGAGAAAAAATAGACACTATGCAGTCACACATATTACTTTTCACGCACGCGTATACTGTACATTCACGTGGACTACTTTTCTTTCACGCGTATACTGTGCAATCACGCGGATTACTTTTCACGCACGCGTATACTGTACATTCACGTGTATTCTGTGCATTCACGCGCGTTTCAAAATTCAAATATTCAAATTTCAAATATTCAAAATTTTGTGGTTTAATAGTGATTAATATTGTTAATGAATAATTATTATTGTTAATTAATTAATAGTAATAATAATTATATCGTGAATTAGAATTATAATGTAATTAGAATTAGATTTATATAAAATGTAATTTGTTAAATGTTGTGTGAGAATTAAATTTGTTTAATTAAGAAATGATGTGGAGGAAAGAGAGTGTAGGGTGGGTGAGGGTAGCCCGGGCATGGGTAAGAGGGTTTTTTGGGTGGGTTGGGTGAGCTGACGTGACATAGAGAGAATTTGACGTGCCATTGAGAGAGTGCAAGGCGCCCGGGGGTAGCCCGGGCGCTGTTAAACAATGCTTCCGGTAGGAGCGGGTAGCAGAAGTCCGGAAGCCGCGCCCAAACATAACCTTAATTTGTCTGACAAATTTTGTAAAATTGTGTCCGTGTATCCAAACCGGGTCTTAAGCTTTTACTAAACCTTAAATAAAATTAATCATTTAATCCTATCGTTTCTTGGAAAAGCAAGAGATAAACTTGCCACTTGCTGACAAGAATTCTAAAACTATGGTCTTAAGCTTTTAGTAAAGCTTAAATAAAACTAATCATTTAATCCTATCGTTTCTTGGAAAAGCAAGAGATAAACTTGCCACTTGCAGATAATAGTCCTAAAACTGCAGGAAGTAAACTACCTAAATCTAAATCTGCACGATATATATTGATACATTTGATTGCAAAGCACTATAGTCATAATTCCAGAAATCTAAATCTGACTTCAATTTTTTTGTTTCACCCTATTAATTTGCTTTATTTTTTTACAATAAAAATTCATTTATGTTATGACTACTTTTTTCCGAGATAAACCCCTGAAGTTTCAAAAAACTAGTAGGTATATATGACCTCCCACTTTCAAGAAATTTTCCTTTTTTTAGAACAAGTTTAATTTCGTCGTCCTCGTATTAAAGAAAAAAAATTGTCTATAAATGTTGGATTGTTCAATTTAGACACAATATGTCATCCAAAGCACTCTAGATCTTTCTTTAGTTTAATCTCTCAACTCACAATGAATGAGATATTACACTTGTACGTTGTATTGAAATCAAGAGCAAAAAAATCATTTTATAGACTAAAAAACCAGGCTAAAATTAAATAAAACCGTGCTGAAAAATCGTGGTCAACGGTCGACCGATGCACCTTCGGTCGACCGTCCTTTAGTACACATGAACGCTTCCTGTTGCGATTCGGTTAATCGAATCCTTCCCGGTTGACCGTTGGAACGCTTCTCGCGGCGGTAATCTTCGACGACTTCTTTTCAACTCCATCCAACGTCAACAAGAGTCCGTCCTTCTGCGACATCAACGCACGAACCCTCCGTTGTCATTTCCAAAAGTTCAATTTCCCGCTGAATTTCTCCACCCGAAAGTTCAACCAAAGCTCTGATACCAACTCTTGGGAGGGGATCTAACAATGCACTAACACAATACGAATTAAACGCACCAGGTAAAACAGAATATTGACTTGCGGAATTAACTTCGGACACTCTCCCGAACTTAATGCAACAAGAAACACAAATAAGATGGAAATAAACAAGCAAACACAAACGCGCACCTGAAACAACCACGACACATGTGATTTAAAATGTTCGGCAACGGACCTACGTCCTTAGGGGTCTCCTGTGAGTTTCATTTTCTTTTTCCGCTTGTCTAACAAGAGAATCAACCGAGATTACAAGTATATGGATGCAATATGTCATCCAAAGCACTTTAGATCTTTCTCTAGCCTAATCTCTGCACTCACAATGAAGGGAATATTACACTTGTACGTTGTATTGAAACCAAGAGCAAACACGCATTTTTATAGACTAAAAAACCGAGCTAAAATTAAGCAAAATCGTGCTGAAAAATCATGGGCAACGGTCGATCGATGCTCATTCGGTCGACCGTCCTTTAGTATACATGAACACTTCCTGTTACGATTCGGTTAATCGAATCCTTCCCGGTTGACCGTTGGAATGCTTCTCGTTGCAGTTCGGTTAGCCACGAGAACGCTTCTCCCACGAACTAACTAACTCTCCAACAACCCCACGGTTGACCGAGCACCTATTGGCGGATCGTTTCCTTTTCGACAGACTCTCTTGTGGTTCTCGGAACACCAAAAATCCCACCAACGGTTTACCGAACCCGTTGTTCCGAAGTGTGTGTTATTTTCTGACGGTAGATCAAATTTCATTTTGTCGTCAAATCCCAACTGCAACCGAAGTGCCTGGAATTCTTGGTTCGGTTGACCAAATCCTGCATCGCCAAAAGTGCCTGAAGTTTGGAACGGTGGACCGGATCCCATCCGGTCGACCGTTTCTTCCTGATTTTGTTTGCTTAACAAATATAGACCAATATTCAACAATTGAAACCGTTGTATTCGGCTACATTATGTGCTATGAACGTGTTGAGTGTTGACTCGTGCTGCATGTTGTTAACAAAATACGTGCAACGTGACTAGATATTTCTAAATTTAATCGAAATTAAGCTTTATAAATTTAATTATAAAGCTTCCTTCACACAAAGGAATCAATGATTTGAAATCGCAATTGTGGAATGTCTTTCTACTCTA
This sequence comes from Triglochin maritima, assembly GCA_963682175.1. Lineage (NCBI taxonomy): Eukaryota > Viridiplantae > Streptophyta > Magnoliopsida > Alismatales > Juncaginaceae > Triglochin > Triglochin maritima. The sequence continues at coordinate 8,770,388 of OY821775.1, forward strand.
TTTGCATATTCTAATGAAATGTAATAATATATCAAGTCGTCCATTTTTAATAGAGTAAATTGCATTTTCCCCCTCAAATATGATCTTAAATCAGTATTGATTCGAATTTAAAATGGCAAATACCCCTTTGGACATCCCATTTCCAACATTAGTTCTCCCATCTAAACATCAGTTCTTTGTACCAGTATAAATAATAAATTGAGTACAACATCTTCCACCACGTATTATGTTGTTTGAATGGAATTGTTGAACTCAAACACTTGCACGTGAAGTGGTATGAATGAATCGGAAGTGGAAACCACTGACTTTCTCCTCGTTCACAAACCTTCAGTTCCGAATTCAACCGATAGGGAGAGAACCACCTAGTTTTGTGCATATTTCCCAACCCCCACACTACCTCCATAAATAAATCCATAATGACACCCATCCATTCTCCAAAGTATAAACATTCCATGTCAATTCCAAATCCTAACAGCAGCAACTAAGAAGTGGAGACACCACTTTTAACTGCGATGTTCCTTTCTAATTCCACACACACATCACAAATGCCCCCACATGGGAGGCTTCCATTAGCAGTAACAGTTGAGAGCAGGCACCAATTAAACTACCCTAACTGAGCTGCCCAACAAACACGTCTAGGACAGGTTTTTAATGTGTTTTTGGTGGGCATTCAATTGCCCACCACACCAAAATAGTCCACTTCAGATCTCACCCCATGTGGAGCATCACTCCCAAAATTGCTAACCCATTTTTGTGTATGCGAGGTTTGGTCCACCATTTTAGTTCTCAAAGTTCTTGAATAGTTCTCGTGATGGGATTCTTGAACACACCACATTTTCAGTTTTCCAACTGGAATTTTCAGTTTGACCACATTTTCGTTCATTACTTTCTACTTATAGTCGTTCTTTTTACTTCCAAAATCATTGAGGGCTTCTTTTTTTGATAAAAGGAGAATATGAAGTGAGTTAGGCCGGAGGAGAATGCAATGAGAGTGAAAATGAATACAAATATTATTGACACTTGAGTTATTTCAAGCTACGTACAACATGAGTAATAACATTCCATTCTTTATATTTGAAAGGCGATGACACTAGTTTATAACTTATAAGGCACTTATATAAGCAACATTAGTGTGGAAAATGTGAGTGGAAAGTAACATAACTCCCTTAAATATCTTATAATAAATGCACTTCAAGTGAAATTTTATTTATATTTTTTTCCAAATTAATATAAAAAAACGAGGGGAAAAATATCTTGATGTTTAATGCAGCTATAAAAATTTGAGGGGGAAATATCTTGATGTTCCATGCAGCAACGCAGGTCACGTGAGTGGATATGGAATGGCCACTGAATGGGCGGCATTAATAACGTACATACGAGAGGATGTCATGCAGTATGGATTTATTAATATCACCAAATGGGATATCCTTTGTCACAGATTGTATGCCAATTGTCAAGAATAAATATTGAATCTCAATAATCTTATTTGTTGGGAGGTTGACATGTAAAACATGGTAGATAGTAGATCAGACAAAACCAAAAAATAAAATAAATATTAACAACCATATCCGTGGATTTACTTCATCTTCACTATCAAATTTTGAACCCAAACCTATTCAGACAATTCAATTCTGAGCACCGTTGGAGTGGAATCAGAAGGTTGGGACCCCAAATCAAAGTGTTTGAGCATTTAACCCATAGATCATGTGTACATTAATGTTCATACTGATTCAGTGAGTGCAATAAATTCGATTGATACGGATCACATGCAACGTGGGTCTGAGCCCAAATGCACCCAGCTAGTCCATATTGGTACCATGACAGGAGTAACGTGGAAACTGGAGTGTTACTCATGTTGGCACGTGAGTCGTGAGTCAGTGGGAGCGGATCTACTCAGGTAGACATCATTAATTAAGTGACCATATTTGTCCAAAAATTCGAGACACCAACTTAAGTTTTGAGCACACAGTCGACACATTTGCAAGCTCAAATTGCTCGATTATCAGTTGTTAAGGTTTGGTTAGTTGGTAGATCCTAATTGGCTTTGTAATTGCCTCACCCTTTAACTCAACGATTGCAGCTGATTCGCATGCATCTTCCAATGGATAACGAGTTGAGAGAAAATATTAAAGAATTTGAGGGAAAATCTATCTTCCAAATCCAATTGGCACCACAAAACGAATTGTCTGTAAACCGTCTTCTTGTTTCTTAATTGCTTTCCATATTTATAAAATAAAAAAGACTAAAAATTAACTATAACATGCAACGCACATCTCCTACGCCCACTTGAATCTTTCAACCAACGACGGACTCATTTTAAAATCCACCTACGTTTTCTTTGATGCTCTCACCACATGAACCATAAAATAATGTCAGCTTTCAGCAAAAGCCCAACAAGTATTTCAACTTCGGCGTGGCTAGCAGTAGCAGAGACCCTTTACAGGGTGTAAACAACATTTGACATCTCAAGGAGGTGAAACAAGTGGGAGGTTCGTTGGCAGCTGGATAATTAATTCTCTTTTTCACCACTGGAAACGGAACAACTTTGCATGGTTGTTTTTACAGAGGGAAGGGAAGAAGATCTTTGTTGGGGACCCAGTTGATATCTTTGTTCAACTTTGATAACTACTTTTGACGTAGCAAACAGTGGTGATTGAGGAATGGAAATGTGGCAATTAGTGTTACTGTTTCGTTCGTTGCAGAACAGGGATATTGACTGTTACGGGCTTCCGGCGTAAATATCTTTTGGTTAACTAAAATTATGGACATGCAATATAGTTTTTGAATTACTTCTCATGTACTTTACGTGAATATTTTTCTAGTCAACATTTACACTGCGAATATGACTATTTCAAGTTTAAATTCGTTTATCAATTAGAATTAGAGAGGCGATCGGCTAGCTTCCTCCACGCTCCCAGTACTCCAGTAAGCAGATAAGCTAAATATTTAGCGGCAGAAGTGCGCCACTTAAATGTTGCTTATTGAAACGATTATGGCCGTGACTCGTTTTGTAATTTATTGGTCATAAACACTACAAAACTCTAGATCCTAACTACGTTGTATTCTGGACTTGTATGGCTGTGTTTCTAGGGTCACGGTTCATGAATTTCATCAATGAAAACGCTCACTTATAATAATAAAAACTAACTTTCAGTTTGACGTGAAGAAGATATGGAGAATTAAAATCTAAAAAATATTCGCACGTGAATTAGCGAACCAATGGGTTGTTCCGTCATTCTGCACGTGAGAAGATCCTTTCGGTGACCACCCAGTCGCAAAAGGCGGAAATTTGAAGGGGAAAAAAATCTGAAATTGTTGAGAGTGGGATTTGAACCCACGCCCTTTCGGACCAGAACCTTAATCTGGCGCCTTAGACCAACTCGGCCATCTCAACGTTTGTGTTTCTTTCTAAAACATATAACACGTAACAATCAAAAGTTGGGCTTCCGTACCAGACCGAAGTTGTAAATTTAGAAGTTTCATCATAGCTGTGTTAGGTCCATCAAGCTAAAACTTACACATCCGGTCCATATGTCAAAACAAAAGATTTTCCCACTTAATATTGAACCTTACCTAAGTAATATCTGGCCTTTCCAAGTTCATTGCAGGTTCTTTATAAATTATAAGTCCATATAAGTCGAACAAACAATCCCCCCCCCCCAAACGATTTTCCAGGGAATTGTTGAACGTCGCTCGGATTTTACTTAAATCGTCCGTCATAATTACCATTTTGTCAATCACAATCCATTTAATAATCATTATGTTCTGTAAAAAACAAAATAAAAATTGAGACGTCTGGCTAGGACACCCTATTTTTTTAAATCTTGAATTTATACGTATGTTGTTTCAAATTATTTCAGCTTCCGTTGCAAGTTTTCAGTGGTGATCGAGTGGAAAAAAATATAAACGTAAATAAACGGGTAAACGGATCAATATTTGGAGTACAATAATAGAGTGTCGAAGCAAAAAACATTTGCAAAACGCGCTCCCTCTGCTCGCTCACTTTGCGCTGGGGGGGGGGGGGGGAGGGGGAGACTAGCGTCCCCGGCAGGGACTGCCTCCCCCTGCCACCCCCCGCATTTTTACTCTATTTTTATTTTTCATGATTATTTTTTATTGTAGTATGAAAAGATGAGAGCCTATTGGAAGCAAGAATAAGTAAAAATGAGAGAATGTTAAAACGATAATTGGCACAAGTGATTTAAGTAATTTATGGATGACGTTAAACATCCCAGTTTTCTTATCATAGTGTATCTCTTGTTCATCTTGCTAATTCTTAGTTCACTGTGACGTACTATATGCGGTCGAAGAGAAATCTATTCTCATAATTTGTGAGTTATTGGAAATGTCCTTCCCTTTCTTCAAAAATGCTGATCAACTTCATCAATGTCATTATCAACATCGAGACAAGGTTCCTAAGTTGTCTAGTTGCCTACCCGTGGGGTTATTCTTTATTTTCTTGCATGGTTTTGAATTATACAAATTCCTAAGGTTAGACTCCTTTCCTCCTTAAGTTGTCTAGTAGCTCAATCTTCTCCTGCATGTCAATGAACATCTCCAATTTTCTATCTTACGACCGAAGTAGCTTCCGACAAACGAGTGTCATTGTCTTTGCCAGAGGTGGGAAATGAATTCGTTGTTAGTTTTTACATCCACATTGCTTGATTATATTCTCCAACTCTCCCTCTCCTCGTGGATACATGGTCCATGAGACAATTAATAAAAGTACATTTTGTGCAACATACCTCTTGTTATCAAGTATACATGTATAAAAACACCATAACCTTGAAACATAAAAACATTGTACCTCTTGTTTTAAATCAAATATTATCTATCAATATTCAAGTGATGACCTTAGAGTATCTTCAACAAAAGGTTGACGTGAAATTTAACTAGTCTATCACTTTATACAAACCCTAAACACTTAGGGTATGTTTGGTTAAGAATTTGAGGAGAGAAAAGAAGAAAAAGAAAGTTGGGTTTTTCATCGTTTGGATAACGACTTAAATAGAGAAGAGAAAAGAAAAGAAATTGAGAGAAATGTTATTATACAAAATTCCAACTCAACTTTCTCTCCAATTTTGGAGAGAAATATAGAGAAAGTGAATAAATAATTTTTGGGTGACCAAAATACCCATATTAAAAAACATACCCAAAAACTCTAATTTGTTACCTATAAATACTCATTCCCTGTTCCATCTTCCGTCGCCTAACCATTCTACCTTCTTTTGTTCCCCACCTAAATATTCCCTCATACTCATCTTCTCATTTCTCACTCCCATTTGAATTAGTCTACATCAATCGAGGTGAGTTTTGTTAACACTATGAAAGGAAAAATTGTTGAAAATTTCAATCATGTTATAATCATTTGTAGTATTTTTTTATAATCTTTCAATTGAAATTTTTGAGTTGGAATATTTTTGCGTTTTTTAGTTTGATTTTTTTTAATTTATTACGAATTTTGAGAATTTAAATTTGATATATTCTTATTTATGGGTTAAGTATTTGCAAATTTATATATAATTGTGTTGAAAGAACAAAAAAATGTTTATTTTAAGTATTTCCGAAGAATTGGTATCTTTATGTATTAATTTTAGATGAGAAATGTTTTTTTAATATTTTGCATATTACATTGTTTGTAACATTTCTGAGTTTGTATAGCTTCAAATTTTCAAGTTTGGTGGATATATTTTATTTGTAATAATTTATAATTACGAAGATTGTTAAAATAATGTAGAAATATGTATGTTATTGTATAATACAAAATAAATGGTATTTTGTGTTGGCTTTTTTGCCTTAATCTATGTTTTGATGATTTAATCAACGTAATCTTAGTTATGATCATGTAGAGTAGCATACATGTTAAATTGCATATATATTGTTTTGTGCTAACCTCTACAGGTGATCAAAACTTAAGGAAGAAAGGAAATCAAGTCAATACATGTAATCAAGCTCTTTTGAAGACATCTCCCGGCCCGAAACAAGGAGTGGATAGTGAAGTCGTGAGTGGAGCTTGGTGATCCGAGCGGAGCTTGCAAGAGAGCACGTAGGCGGTGGTCGAACCTCTGTAAAACCCATGTGTCCATCGTGGTTTGCATTTCTAGTCTTTACTTGCTTGTTTGTTAGTTTAATTTCGCTGCATATCTTTGATAAATCAAACAAGTAGGTAATTAGGATTAATTGTGATTAGTATTGTGGACTAATAACCCACAGGATCCAACATTTGGTATCAGAGTCTTGTTAGCTAATTCTCATACTTAATCGTATTTTTAGCATGACCTCTACTCCATCTAATCATATAAAAGGATTATGCACAACTCGATCACCTTTGCCAAATGGGTCAAATTATGATTATTGGAAGAATATGATGAAAATTTTCCTAATTTCAAATGACCTTAAGTATTGGATGTTTTTTCAAAATCCATACACACCCCCAAACGAAGATGAATTAGATTCACTTACAAGACCCAAAATGAAAGAAATCGAAATGAATTCGAAGATCATGAACATCTTGTATTGTGGTCTTAATGAGTGTGAATATAATAGGATTAGGGGTTGTGTAAGTGCATCTGAAATTTGGCATAGACTACAAATGCATCATGATGGGGATAGCAAAACTAAGGAAACCCGTATTAGTCTCCTCATGCATAAATATGAGATTTTTTCTATGCAAATCAGTGAAAACATAAGTCATATTTATAACTAGCTTAAAGAGATCAAGAAATGAATACTAATACAAAGATGACACAATACTACTTTGTGTGTATTCTGAATATCATGAGGCAAGAGACAGACACAAGTTGTGCACTCCATCACTAAATGGATCGGATTTTGGTTCGAGTGGAATTAAGACATCTAACTAATTGGGAGCTATAATGTGTAGCTAGATACCGCTTATAGCTTGTGATATTAAGCTCTTAATATCACTGCCAACTTAGTCTAGATCCTCCCATAGGTCACACCGCAAAAACCGGGAAACAAGAAGCTTGATTTTGATTCATAAGATGTGTCGGGTTTCTTATAGAAAATATGACACATGTGGTGAACAAGTAAAATCAATTATGTTACATATAACATAATTAGAATCATGATAAATTCAAATGAGATGCATATATTATGGGGTGCAATAATTTATTATTGCATAGGATAATATATTGCATAAGTTGTGAATTTGCTGAAACCCCTAAAGTTCAAATTTTGTTGGAAATAAATCCAAAATTTGAAAAGGCAAAATCGGGTAGAAGTTCGATAATCCGTTAAGGTTCGGTCGACCGAAGGATCTGTGGATCAGTCAACCGAACGTGGAACGGATTGTCAAGTTGATTGACCGAACTTGACCAAAGTGCCTGGAACTCTGGGTCGGTATACCGAACCAGAAACGGTCGACCGAACAATGTCCAGTTCCGATATTTTCGGTTAACCGAATGACACTCGGTCAAAGACGCGAATTCGTCCGAACGGTTAAGAAGAATTTTTTCTCATTAAGAATCGGTCATCCGTCAAGTGCACGGAAATCCGAATGTGACATATTCGGTTAACCGAGTATGTCTCGGTAGACCGAGTCCCGATCGATTTTCTGCCTTTGATAATTAAGAGATTAATTTGATCAATGGTTGGATTAGCTCCAAACTTGGTCAAACATTTTGTGGGTGCATATAATGCATTATGGAATTAGTTTGTGAGAAAAAAAATCAAGAATTTGTGGCTTAAGAATAGCCATGATTGGGAGTAAGATTGGAGCCTATAAATAGGTCATTATTCTCCTTAATTATGTTAGAAGAAGTTTGCTAAATATTTTCTCTCCTAATTCACCACAAAAATCCACGAAAATTCTCTTAGTTTTCTAAGTCTTTGGAGGAGAAATCTCAGAGATTAGGAAGGAGTTTGTAGCTAGATTCTAAGTTTGTTTGGAGATTGATTGACTAGCTCCTTTCTCTCCAACCTTGTTTAGGGTTTCGGTGAACACTCGGAGGCATCCGGCGCAACGGGAAGCGACGATCGTCTTCTTCAACATCTCCGGATCATCAAGAAGTTTTAGAGAATTTCTAGGTATGAATTTCGGAGCCCACGTTTGTTTTAATAAGTTTTCGAAACTAGTTATTGAAACAAACCGATGCATGCATAAAATAAATCGTAGAAAATTGTAATTGATCCTTATTATGCATAAAAATTCGAAAAATATACATGCATAATTAAACATGAAATCCTACACATACAAATATTGACCAACTAAGAGGGAGTGTAGAAGATGAGGACATTGAAGTCCTAGTCAAAGATTTCTTCAAATACCTCAAGAAGGATAAGGGAGATAAGAATGAAAGAAGAGGTAGAAGAAGTGAGAAAAGAGAAAAAGAAAAAGAGAATGGGGAGGGTGAAAATGAGAGAAGAGAAGGGGAGAAGAAAAAGGAGAGAATAAGAGAAAAGGAGAAGAGCAAGAGAAGAGAAAGGAAGGAGGAAGCACACAACGCTACATGGGATGATTCTTCATCACCATCATCACCGTCGTCTTCCTTGCAAAGCAGAAGAGAGGTGGCTCACTCATGCTTCGTAGCTATTGAAGATCAAAGTGAGGTAGAATCTAACTCTTGTTCTAATAATTCGTGCTCAACTAAGTCATATTATAGTGATAGTTCAAACACTAGTGCAAATAATAAAAATTATATAGATGATGAGCTTCAAAATGCATTCCATGACTTAGTTAAACAATATGAGATCATTTGTGAAAAGAATAAAAGTGCTAGAAAGCTAATCAAAGATCTCCAAAGTCAAATTGAAAAATGCATGAATGAGAAAAATGAGGTGCTTGCTAAATTTGAAAATAATGAATCAAATCTTGATAAATTAAAAGAAACACCTATAGATGTTGAACAATTAGATCTTCATGCTTGCAATGTGTAATTAAGAAAAGATCTAGAAAAGTTCACAAATGGAACTAAGATGCTTAACATGCTATTAGAGAGTCAAATACAATCTTTGCAAAACATGGTTTAGGATACAATGCTAAATTGAAAAACCTTGCATCTTATACACCTTTAAATGGAAAGCACTTAGTTGTAAAATATACTTCCTCAAATATGTGGGCTACTAAAACCAAAATGGTTTGGGTTCCCAAAGCTAACACTCAAGGACCCAAAGTTTTATGGGTACCTAAATCTACACTTGTAGGTGCTTGAGGAAGAAATCGGAGGTGACCGGGCGAGCTTAAGAGTCAAATTGAAAGCCGGGTGCATCACCGAATGAAGGGTAGAACCAATTCAAGCTTCAAGTTGGTATATTTTCATATCCTCTAAATTTTTCGATAAAATTGGTTTTAGTCTAGGATACATGCTCAATTGACATATCATTTACCCGTTCATTGCAAATCCTAAATGTTTGACTAACATCCATAGTTTTAGAGTCAAATTATCTAAATGGATGTAAAAAGGGAAATGAAAACATCACATGCTTAATTGTAGTATTTGATTGATGTTAATAGAGGAGAAATAGAAATGAACTTAATTGACAAATCATATTCATATCGATAGGGGGAGCTTATTGAATATTATTTTCTTAGAGTAATGAAGTGCAAAATTTAGGTAGGGGTGCACACGGGTCGGGTTGAACCCGAAACCGACCCGAACCCGACTAGTCGGGTCGGGTTGGTAGGTGTTTCGGGTTGGGTTAGGTTAGAAATTTCTGAAACCGAATTTTCGGGTCGGGTTCAGGTTGTAGGGGTCGGGTTGACCCAACCCAACCCGAAACCGCTGAAACCAGTCCCCTATTTCAGGCCCACCCGATAAGCCCGCTGCCCGATTACCCGAACCCGAACACCCCTACCGCCTACCGCTCTCTCTCGCGAATCACCCCGAAATCCCGAAGACCCGAACCCTCTCTCCGACTCTCTCGCGAATCGCCATCCAATCCCTAACCCTAACCCTCTCTCGTTACTCTTTCCCCTCTCCCTCACGGTCTCTCGATCACCGTCGATGATTCCACCACCCAGAAGCAAGAGCAAGAGCACGGAAACGAAGAGGATGCATCCCTCCACGTCACCACTGCCATCATCCCCAAACCCGAGCCGGAGGAGAGACCCAAAACGGTAGTGCCCAGGAGAGCAGCGTGTAGGATTTCATGTTTAATTATACATATATATTTTCAAATTTTTTATGTATAATAAGGATCAATTACAATTTTCTTTGATTTATTTCATGCATGCATCAGTTTGTTTGAACATCTAGTTTCAAAACTCTATTAAAACAAACAAGGGCTCCGAAATTCATACCTAGAAGTTCTCAAAAACTTCTTGAAGATTCGGAGACGTTGGGGATGCTTCTCGCCGCGCCGGATGCCTCCGAGTATTCACCAAACTCTAAACAAGATCGGAGAGAGGGAAGCTAGTCTCTCGATCTCCGATAGGGTTTAGAATCTAATTACTAACCCCTCTTTAATTCCTTTGAGAAGATGATCTCTTAAGAACTAAAACTAAACTTAAGAATTAAGGGATTTTCGTGGAGAATTATGGAGAGAGAATTTTGCTCAAGAAAATAATGAATGAATTCATTGGGTAATGAAATAAACTTGTATTTATAAGCTCTCTCCGAATTACCTATTCATGTGCAACCCTTTGCCCATGATCTCATGCAAAATTCCATCTAACCATCCATTATTTAATAATAAATAATATTAGTCACGAATTAAATCAATTATGGACCAATTCCATGCATGATCTAATTAATTCTTAAATTAATTTTGCACAAAACCGTTTGGACCGGTCGACCGTTTCAAGGTTCGGTCGACCGCTCGAACCATGTTTCGGTCGACCGTTCTATAACTCCGTCGACCGTTCGTAACACGAACTATTCCATCGCAATGTTCGGTCGACCGTTCGAACAGATGAAAATTCCCTGTTATCGGTCGAGACACGTCCGGTCGACCGCGCCCGATCGGTCGACCATTTACTGCTATCCGGTCGACCGTTTGAGCACTGTTCTGCAGACTTGTCAAATTTTGGTTTAACCCCTACAAAATTTGACATTTCGGGATTAGTAGTAAATTCAGAACTTATGTAACATATTATCCTATGTAATGATCAATCATCACACCCCATAATATTTACATCACATATGAATTTAATTTAGATTCTAATTATGTTATTAATCACAACATAATTTTGATTTTGCTTGTTCACCCCATGTGTCATATTTTCTACATGAAACCCGACACATCCTATGAACTCAAAATCCTCATTTCTTGTTTCCCAGTTTTGTGGTGTGACCTATGGGAGGATCTAAGCTAAGTTGGCAGTGATATTAAGAACTTAATATCACAAGCAATAAGCGGTATCTAGCTACACATTATAGCTCCCAATTAGTTAGATGTCTTAATTCCACTCGAACCAAAACCCGATCCATTTAGTGATGGAGTGCACCACTTGTGTCCGTCCCTTGCCTCATGATATTAAGAATACACACAAAGTAGTATTGTGTCATCTTTGTATTTAGTATTCATTTCTTGATCTCTTTAAGCTAGTTACAAATATGTGACTTAACTCAAATCACATTGTGCACATTATAACTTTGCTTTATCAAGGGTCCCACTAATATCATCACTCAATTAAGAGGGGCAATGATAGTCTTTTGACTAACTATCTTCTCCAACAAAAGTTGTACTTAACCAACCAATGCCTTTACACTACACTGATCGATAGTTCAAGACACTGATCTAATTAAGTATTCCTTAAGTGATTAGATATAAGTCTCATATCAAAGGACTAAAGACACAGTAAAATATTAATGACACAGAAACACATTTCTATAATATTTTACTTATTAGGTCTATTCAGTATACAAAAGTAATATTTTCCTCTTTTGCATACCCGTGTTGTCACTCACTTGTAGAGCTACAATGATCTATGACCAACACGACAATCTTAACCCGGTAATTAATGTCCCATGTTAATTACCATGATTGCGAATATCTTTTGTTTTATGTAAACCAATATCTTTTAGAGCTCTACGGTTAAGGACCAAGAGCCTCTTCCTTAACCCTTCTAAAAGACGAATAACATAAACAAGGAACAAAATGATTTCTCATTCAATTCATAATAATTGACATTTAAAAGTAAAACTTTTAGAACACATTCCCTTCACAGCAGGGAGGACCAAAGACCGTCACACCAAAGTCGAGGGTCGTGGCCGTAGAACCGAAGCCGAAGAAGTGTTAGGGTTTCCGCCGACAATGGTAAGATCTCGTCTTCTCTCCCTACGATTTTGACCTCAGACTCGGATTCTGATAGTTTTTGATGTCCAGCATACGTTCAAGCGCAGGAACGACGACCGCAACAAGCACGGTCGTGGCCACGTAAACTTCATCCTGTGCTCCAAATGCGGGAAGTGCTATCCCAAGGTAATTTGGTTGGTAAAAGTTCGGACTTTGGTGGTTTGGGGGTGATTTGATGAAAAAAAATGTTTTTGATGTGTTTGGTGATGCGAATTTGAAATTTTGATGGGTCCAAGTGAAGTTGCTGTGTTTGAGTGGGATTTTGTTATAAAGTTCTGATCTTTGGTGGTTTGATGGAAAAAAGGTTATTTTCTATGTGTTTGGTGATGCTAATTTGCGGATTTTGGTTGGAATAATTTGATCTTTGTTCTTGCCAAAATTCTGGAGATTTGATGAAAAAAGCTTTTGCCTTTTGGTTGGAGTAATTCGATTTAGGGGTGATTTGATGAAAAAAAATGTTTTTGATGTTAATATTTCATGCCAAAATTTCGAGTCCAACCCGACCCGACCCAACCCAAAAATTTCGGGTCGGGTTGGGTCCAACCCGAATCGGTTCGGGTTCGGGTTCTGTATTTTCCTAACCCGAAAATTTCGGGTTGGGTCGGGTTTTGACCCCAACCCGACCCGTGTGCATCCCTAAATTTAGGGGGAGCAACTTCATTACAAGACATCCACATTGAACTTCAATCATATAAATTTTCTTATATAAATATCATTTTTTGATGGATGTCAAAGGGGGAGAGATAATTAAGGGGATAAAACTTGGAATTTGAGTTAAATTGAACAAAAACTATGCACATCCATAGGGGGGGCATTTATATGCATAATTTACTTATAAAAATTCCATGTATTAAGATATAATTAAGATATAGGTTGCCATCACTAAAAAATGGGAGATTGTTGGCGTTTTGGCCTTAATCTATGTTTTGATGATTTAATTAACCTAATCTTAATTATGATCATGTAGAGTAGCATACATGTTGCATTACATATATATTCCTTTGTGCTAACCTCTACAGGTGATGAAGACTTAAGGAAGAAAGGAAATCAAGTCAAGACATGTAATCAAGCTCTTTTGAAGACATGTATTTTGTATTTTTTCTTGAGTCTTAGGAACTTGTGTAAATTGAGCATACTTGAGTTAAAATCAACTCAAACACACAATAGGTTCCTTATAGAAGTCAGAAACGAAATTTCACATTATTTGAAATTCAATAGATCACCCAAACTTAGACCGGAAAACACTAAACTTGAACCCTAACAGTCTGCCCACATTCGGTCGACCGCAACAAGCCGTTCGGTCGACCAAGTGATCAAGTCTCATGTTTGTGTTATCACTGCCCGATTTCGGTCGACCGTAAATACACTTTCGGTTGACCGTGTGAACTTATTTTTTCCGACCGTTTGTTTTGTCGTATATACCCAACGGTCGTATTCGTATTAAACCAAATATACCCCAAAATACATTTCATGTATCGGTCGACCGAGGACCTTGATCGGTCGACCGAATATCCGTCTCTTGACAAACCCAAACCTAATGGTGAAAATCGGTCGACCGCTATACCTTGTTTCGGTCGACCGAATAGATCATTGTTTGTCAACCCCAAAGTGCCTGGTACAAATCGATCGACCGAACCCTTTTCGGAGTTTGACCGATCACTTAAGTGTACCTGAGTCATAGCGTTGGGAGGTCGACCGTTACCTAATCGGTCGACCGAATTGAGTTCAAAACTGCCAAACGGTCGACCGTGCAGCCCGAAGCGGTCGACCGAATTAACTCAGAATTGGGTCCTGCGAGTTTCTGTTTTGTGTATCTTACACCAACTTATACCCAATCAATCACAACGGCTCTATTCTCTCTAATGCCTATATAAAGAGTTGTAAACCACATTTTAACACAACTCTACCACTACTACTTGTCCAATACATTAGAGTGAAACTCTCAAGCTCAAATTTCCCAAATCCAACACTCTAAGCCTACATTTCCACACCATAGCATCAATTCCACATCATAAGCTAAGTGTGCTCAAGTTAGAGAGTGTGTTCCACTCAAGTTTTCGTTTGTGAAGAAGCATGGACTTCGATGAAAGCCCAAAGTGTTCCTCTCGGATTGTGAGAGAAGAAAGTCAAGCAAGCGAGGGTGTGTTCGCGGTGCTTGTTTTGTAAAAGGCTTTCTCTCCCGGCCCGGAACGGGGAGTGGATAGTGAAGTCGTGAGTGAAGCTCGGTGATCCGAGCGGAGCTTGCAAGAGAGGACGTAGGCGGTGACCGAACCTCTGTAAAACCCTCATGTCCATCGTGGTTTGCATTTCTAGTCTTTACTTGTTTGTTAGTTTAATTCCGCTGCATATCTTTGATAGATCAAACAAGTAGGTATTTAGGATTAATTGTGGTTAGTATTGTGGACTCATAACCTACACGATCTAACATTTTGGTATTTTAGAATGTTTCTTTTCTTTTCTCTCGTAATATGTTAGGCAAACGAGAGAAACCTATTTGTTATAATGAGTTTCCAAACAAGAGGAAAGAAAAGAAAAGAAACACATTTCTTTTCCTTTATTTTCTCTTCATTTCTCTCCTAAGTTTTTATCCCAAACAAATCGTTAAAGATAAAAAGTAGTGAATTCAACTATATTATAAAGTGTTGCACATATATTGTGATTAGCATTTTGAGATTATTTACTCAAAAATCGTATATTTAAATCAGACTAGTTGCAAAAAGGTTGAAAATTCTCTCGTGCACTCCTTCGGGACATGGATGTATATATACATTTATTTCCTCAAAATAATAATAATAATAAATATTTTAAAAAAAACAAATCCTTCGAATCAAACAAAATTAGAAACGAGTTTCATTGTAAAACGACATTCCATTTCACCTTCGCTTTCATTTCGTTCCGAAACGGAAAAGAAAATAAAATAAAATCCAAACACAACCAAATCCACTTCGCTCGTGCAAAAAGGAGAAGAGTCGAGTCGAGAATCGAGACGACGACGACAATGGCGGCCCAATCCCTATCTCTCCCTCTTTTCTCCATCTCCGACTCCAACCTCTCACCTCCAACCGCCAACCTCAAACTCCAATCCCTTTTCTTCACCTCCACCTTCCCCCTCCGCCCCCTCCCCCGCGCTCGCCTCCACCGCTTCTCCGCCCCCGCCGCCGTCTCCATGCTCCCTTCCTCGTAAGCCTCCGCCCCCTTCCCGACCCCCGATTTGTGCTCTTTCGCTCGCTTTTTTGGAACTTTAGGGTTTCCGAACTGCAGGAAGCATGAGAAGGCTGCCTCGCCGGATAAGACCGTCAGGTTAGCTGGATCGGATGGGTTGGTATTGTAAATATTTAATCTTTTTTGGTTTGGAGTTGGTTAGTGTTGGTTGCGGTGTGTAGGTGGTCGGCCAGGGCGATCAAGTCGTTTGCTATGGGAGAATTGGAGGCCAGGAAGCTTAAGTACCCTACCACCGGGACCGAGGCGCTTCTCATGGGGATCCTCGTCGAAGGTTTGCTTTTCTACTTCTGTCTGCATGTTGATTTTTCGCTTAGGTCGTTTAGTTTTGCGCTCGATTTGAGATTTCGGTGGAGTTCCGAGCATAAAATTTGCTTTTATTAGTTGCATGCGTTTGAATGTGTTGATTTAAGTTCTGCTTAACTACTTGTCTATATCGGGGGAAAAAGTTAACTACTTGTCTATAAAGGTGATTCGAAATCCTTACATATGTTTAGTATTAAGCTGCACCGAATAGCAAGTAGCATCTGTTAGTTATACTGTGATAGGATGATACTGAAGAGTAGAAATTGATGATGCATTCCAGTTGACTCTTCGTATAAAGGGTTTGCCAATTTCAAAACCACTTTCAAGGTTCGATCACGTAATCACAATTTATGAAGAGCTAAAAATTGCTTACCTATGGAGAAGAAAGAGTGGTACTATAGGTAAATCAAAGTTGTATTGTGAAACCATTATTATTTTTGGTTATTTGGAGACAAATAATTTATGGTATTATTGGGAACCCATTCAAATTAACACCACATTTTGCTTTTCCGATCAATAGGCCAGATTACAAATACATCATTCAAATTAAAATAGGTATCTATTAATTGTTATCTATCAGTTACTATGTTGAGCTTAAAGTTTATGAACTCACATTTTTTTAAACAAACCTACTCAAACAAAGAATATGTTGATACTATGCCCTATAGTTTATTATGTTGAGCTTAAAGTTTATGCCTTATGTGATACTATGTCTTATAGAATTTAATAATAAGGTATTTTTTCATCAACATATAACTAGTGCTCAAATTCTAAGGTATTAGATATTACGTTTGCAGAACAATTGTGGTTGGCTAAACGCTCACTAGCTCTGACTGTGACCCATCAATGTTACCTCTGATCTGTGTTGCCATGGACGAGAGTGGACTGTAACGACACAATGTAGGTTTATGCTTCTCATGATATTTAACACAACAAAATTCCAAAAACCACTGTTCAAGTAAGCGGTCGCCTAGTCGCACAAGCGACTGTCCATGATCTTGTCCTCCACCAGCTTCGCGCAGTTGATGGCGAAGGTTGTGGTGCTCTTCTTCTTCCCTCCTTTCGTCGGAGCAACAACGCCGTGAGCCATCTTCTCCTCCTGTCTGCTGCTGGTGATAGTGGGAGAAAGAAGATTAGGGTTACTGGGTTAGGATTTGGAGGAGAGAGGGTTGTATAGAGGTTGGCTGTTTGTTTTGGGGATTAAGGTTACTGGGTTAAGGTTTGGGGGAGAGAGGGTTATATAGAGAGTGACAATTTTGGTGTGATGCAATCTTTGGTCGTTCGTTTTCTCTCCTTTTTTACCCCCTTCCCCTACCCGTCTTCCATTCCTACAAATAGTTAGTGAGTTGGTGATTTAAGTGTCCTTTTGAAGCCCAAACGTGTCAGTTTTTTCTATATTTTATTTGTATTTTTTCTATTTTTAAATTAAAACCAAAAAACTTATTTAAATAATTAATAAAAATTGTGACCCACAACTGGGCGACCGCCCAATCGCCTAGGCATTACCTGAACTTTGCCAAAACAAACCCTTTCGTAATGCCTTTGACCAGGAATTGTACTAATAAGACAGCAGTCGTGTTTGCTTGGTCTGGTAGTTCAGTGTGAGTTAGGTATGAGCAACAAAAGTATTTTACAGTTCAAGCATTAGAATTTTAGGTCTTTCAAGCCAAGTTGAATTGCGAAAAATAAACTTGAAGCCATGAATGCTTTAGGAACTCAGCTCTTTAATCTTTATTACATATTAGCACTTTTTTTTGTGCCAACAAGTTTTCTTGTTCCTTTTGCTGGGAGATGTGAAATAATCATCTTGTTGCACCTAAGTGGTAACCTAAGGATGCTGTCCCTTCTTGTGCTGTGCCAACTATCTGCTGAATTGTACTCTGTTATGCTCATTTCCAGCAACTTGCTTGCATGGGCATCCATCCCCATGTTTGGCAAATTATCTGAAGGGTCACAATGTCGCATAAATGTTGTTGGGCTTGATTTCCTGGTCTTGGCATGACAAGTCACATGGCTGATGCTGCGGCCTCACTAGAAAATGTTGATTAGTTTTTATGTTTTTCATTAGCTTGGAGTTTATTTTAACATTCTAAATGCTTAGTTTGTCAAAATGAACACGTAAATAAGCTCATTCAGAAGTCTGAGGTCCTGTTGTTTTTGGTTGTCCAGAACCTCAATTTGTTTAATTCTTTTTAGAAACTGAATTATGATTTGTTTCTCCTTTACGTTAACCCTTGTGAACAGTGGTGAACCACACTTTGGAGAATTTATTGCCTTTTTTTAGAAACTGAATTGTGATTGTTTCTCCCTAAAGGAACCAGTCTTGCAGCGAAGTTCTTAAGAGCCAATGGTATAACATTGTTCAAGGTTCGTGACGAAACTGTCAAGTTGCTTGGAAAATCAGACATGTACTACTTTAGCCCAGAACATCCACCATTGACTGAACCAGCACAAAAGGCACTTGATTGGGCTGCGGATGAGAAACTGAAATCAGGTATTTTTATGGTCATTTGTTTTACCAATAATTTTTCTTTTTCTGTTGAGCTTTCGATTAGTTAACTCTATATGTTTTGTAATATAGGCGATAGTGGAGAAGTAACAACCTCTCATCTACTTCTTGGTATATGGTCGGTGGAAAATTCAGCAGGCCACAATATACTGGCATCCTTTGGTTTTGACAGCACCAAGGCAGCGGAGCTTGCCAAATCTGTGAGTTTCAGTGTTTTATTCTGTTAAGAAGTCACTGATTGGACCTTGAGTTTGATGTTGATGTTATGCTATCTTTCAGGCCAACAAGGATTTCGAGCTTAACTACCGATTGTGAATGCAGCAGATGCTCAAGATTTTTTTTGGTGTCGCCTTTTAATTTTTCATGGATGTAATTTTATTCAATATTCTTAGGATTTTTTCTGCTGCGAACACTTGAAGGTTTGCATTTGTCATTTAAGTCCTTTCTCCTTTGCTATCCTGGATTACGCATCTGCCCAACTGTAGATGAACTGGTGCTGCGAATCCACTAATGGGTGAGGTAGCAATCCCTTTCTTGTTTTGCTCCACTTTATTTGCGGTTTGTAGAATATAATACATGAATTATCTAGTGAGTCTGGGGTTTAATCTAATTATTTGAAGTTCCTATCATATCCACCATTCATCTGAAATTGTAAGTTAGATTAAGATTTTAGCGTTTATGCTAATTTAAGATCACTTCAATCTTAATCTAATGATTAAGATTGAAGTGATCTTAAATTAGAAAGATGAGTCTAGTTACAGAGTACGTTCTACAGTTTTTAATCCCGTTTGTGCACTTATGCTGACAAGCTTAACACGAGGCATTGTCTCTGTATGAAGCAGTTTCTAAGTGGTCAGTAAGTGGGTTCGTCGCGGCCGTGGCCCGTGGGCAACAATCAATACCTTGGAAAGTAATCATTCATTTACTTGTTTAGAATGTAACCTTTGGAAACGAAAATTGATTTTGAAATTAATGGTTTGAAATTGAGTTGTCGATTTCGATTTCCAAATCAATCACATTTATTTACATATGAAGTAGCTTTTTAATTAGATTTTGGACTGAAAATTCATTCCTTGAAATTTCATGGAAAAGTAACTTAATTACGAAGATTTAAATTATAAAACGAGATTTGTAGTTGTATAGTTCGATGTCATTTGTATGAAGTCTGAAATTTACGAGGTGAAATTCAATTTGTGAAAATGGAAATACCTTTTTCGTGTCGGCGAAAGTAAGCTAGGTAAAGAAGGTTTAGGAATAAGTTAAACTAAAAGATAGTGTGCATTGTGTCTTTCACAATGCATGTTTGTTTTCCAAATGCATGGATGTGTTTCTCAATAACTAATAATTTACTGTTATTTATTATAACTTTATTATATTTGTTGTGTTTTTACCCATTCAATGGTCATTCTGCAAAAAAAATATCTACAAAAACCATCAGAGAATGAACTTCCAACATATTTGATGGTTCGTCTATTCTTGACTTGTTTGTCTAGTGTTCCTTACTTTTACCCTCCACTAAACTATGGTTGTAAAGTGACGATTCGAGGGCGGCTATAGAGTTTACTCATGACCGAACCCGTCTAATGAAATGATTGGTGGTTTGGTTAATTTTTTTTTTTACTTGTACCTATGACTCTACCTAATTTATTAATCTATTATTTGACTATTTTCCTGACACAATTTTATAACTTATATACTAATTGATAAATATGCCAATAGACATAAAAAAAATATAACGTGAAGTCTGGGCAAACAAATCACATGATTGTTGTTAATTATAATTATAAAATGAGTTTTTATCGTGAAAATAGAATGTATTTGACCTAATTGTAAGTTTTCTAAACCTGAGATGATATAAAAAATAATTAATGTTGATGTTGCAGGTGGTGGTAAGAAACAAATGGAAAACGATGTTCTAAATATTGTATGGAACAGAAATTACCACAGAGAATTAGTAAATGAAATACTTCGTAGAGACTGTATTAGTGTTATTGTATCAATTGTCGATGACAGAGTTAACTATATAGGTTTGTAGATGATTACGATGATGTTAGAAGAGAAGTGACAACGTATTTTTAGAAACTTCTCAGATTTGATGATAAAATGCTCTGTAGTTTTTTTAGTTTCCTCCGATGGACATAACAAAGTCTTTCGTGATCAAATCTGAGAAGTTTTTTAAAGTATGTTGTCTTTTTTGTCTTCCTCGTAATCTTCTGCAAATCTATACAAGTTAACTTTGTCATCAACAGATGATATAACAACACTAATGCAGTTTCTATGGAGTATTTCATTCACTTATTCTCTGTAGAAATTTCTGTTCCATGCAATATTTAAAATGTCACTTTCCATTTGTTTTCTTGCCACCATCATCAACAAGGGAGAGCATGAACTGGTCCGGTTTTTGGACCCGATCGGTCCGGGTTCAGACCGAATCCGACCAGTCTGGATTTCGGTCCGGTCCAAAACCCAATTCCCCTCCCCTCCCCCCCTAAAAAATCTGGTCCGAGTTTTTGGACCGGCCCGGGTTCAGTCTGGATCGAATCTAACCGGTTCGGTCTTCGATCCGGATCCCGGAAAGCATCTGGGTTCGGTCCGGACCGATGCTCTCCCCTAATCATCAATATTAATTAGTTTTCGTGGTTTCAGGTTTAGAAAACTTACAATTTGGTCATAGACGTTCAATATTACAAAAAAAGTTCATTATTATGATCAACAACTATGATGTGATCTGTTTGTCATATATCACATGTTATATTATATTTTTGTCTATCGACATATTAATGAATTAGTATATATTAAATAATTAGTAAGTCGGAATTTTTATATTACCAACATCACGATTTTCATAGGAATCACAAACATCTTCGGTCTCGAAAAATACAAGAAACCGAGCTGAAGCGCTTCAGTGTGACCACAAATTGTGCGAATGCCAGGGGGAGTCAATGCTCTCTACAAATAAACTACGCCGTCTGGTGTTTGAAATTACCCACTTTGTCGGGAAGTAGTTGACTAGAAGATACTGATACTTTCAGCTCCGCAGCATTCGATTACAATTTTGGGTTCAGAGAAGTACTTGCTTGGATGTGCACTTCATTGGATAGGAACGTCATGTCATTGGAGATTAAGAAAAAAATCTCTTTCTAATTTTTTTTCGGAAGCTACTACTCTTCCAGGTTTTAAGCGATCACGGGAAATTAGAGTTCAAAGTAAGATGTCAAATGACAAAACAATTCATTACTTTTAGTTAATGCATTGAATAACTTTTTTTACAGATTTAGTTACTACCTAAGGTGAAATTCGTATCAATTGTCAGAGTCATGCCACTATCTAACCTCCAATTTGATCTGCAACGGTGAATTGATCTCCAGTATCCGATTGAAATCTTACTGGAGTTAAAAGATAACTCTATCAACCTGTCATGTATCAGATTCTATGTCGATGTATGCCACTACGTTTAGTCTAGCAGGATAAATTTTCTTTGTTTACTGTCTGTTAAAAAGTGCATAGTGCTTACATCCTAGTCTGTGGAATTCCGAAATCCAAACTGAATGTTCTTTCGTAACTGATTAGTAAACTAAAATCGACTTTAGTGTCTAACTATTACATTTCCGGTAGGTTTTGGGTGTACTTCTTGTAAGTTTTTTCACCTAATTGCTCGTGGAAATCGGAGTCACTGACTGGGGAATCGTGTCTTGCTGTTCAAGTGGTCATAAGTTTGAACATCATTTTGTCATCATTATCTATAATCTTTGTTCTCACATACATTATATATTAATCTTGTTGCTTGGACCATTCCTTGCTACCCTGACCAGAGCCCTTATTCTTGGATGTTTTGTCTGATAAGTCTGACACATCCTTCCTGAAACATAATTTACAGGAGGAGCTTCCAACATGTTTGATGCTTCATCTATTCTTGACTTCTTTGTCTCCTGTTCCCTACTTTTAGCTTCTACCTAAGTCTCTTCAAACCCCAAAAGAAAGGGAAAGGAGACGTTAAAAACAACCTTTTCACCCTTTCAACTTAGCTAAGAAGATTCATATTTTCTTAAATATTGTTGTGTTATCTTCTAAGTGCTAACTATCCAAAAATGGAAATAAACTGAGTCAAATTTGTATATGCAGCTGATTTTCATAGCAATTCAAGATGTATATTCTATTGGACCCAATGACTAGTTGAGCGAGGATGAGTTGCAGGTTTGGTCATTACCTCCGAAACAACTCATGGTCACTAGAATGTGATTATGCAACTCGACTTAATTAATAAAAGTAACCAAACCACTCTAAAGGAAAAGGAGATACTTCAGAGCAAATTTGCTTCACGCCTACACTCTATGTTGCATTCCTAAGATTACGTTTTTCATAAAAGTTGTTTAATCGTTAGATTAAAGTGGACAACGAACATGTTATAGTCATTCAAAATAGGTCCCATGGTGACTTCAAGTTTGACTACAAATTAATTCACAAGGAAAATCCAGGTTTGGTCCATCAAAGTTCTTCAGACACCCCCTACAATACAATACAATACAATACATTACAAGACACCATAAAGTAAAAGATTTCAAAGCACTAAATTATATGCCTCTGCCTCGTCCAGAGGTGGCATGGTGTTGTTAACGATGCCATCAATCCACACAAAATCTGCAACAAAGTTCATTTCCATAGAATAGTTAATAGTAATACCCCCACATGTTTGTGATTCCTATGCGCTGACCGCACGAATGGGTCCAATGTAACCCCGCCGTAAACTAAAATTACAAGTTTTTCTTTTAAACAAAACCCCATACTTTCTTAAGCCAATTGGTTATAAGCAGTTCTATGATTGTCTTGTTAGAAGTTGAAGTTTTTATGTTCCATATAATACTGAGGTGGTGATCTGGACAAGTTTGCATGTTAGTCAACAAAGCTGTTCAACATTAGAGTATTTATTTTCCCCAGTTTGTGTTGCTTTCACAAGTGAGAGTGTTGCTAGTGGTAGTGGAAGGTGTAGGCTGTGTTGGAAGTGGTGAAATAATCCAGCTGCATATAATCTAATCTAATGTAATCTGGCAAATAGTATACGCTAATGTTGTGATTGATACCGTAGTTTTGTTTTTGAAGGAAGGGTTGCTTCGTTTGAACTTTACATGACTATTACTACATTATTTAATTTCGATTGCTTTTAATCATTGACACTTAAAGTTGAACAGAGTGTACGTAGACGCCAAAATATAGAAGAAATCTGAATTAGCTTTGTGAATCTTTGACCAATACATTCTGATAGATCATTGCAGGATTATACAAAGTTGGATCACCAAAACTCCTGATTTAAGAATGCATGCACGTTCTGGGACCATTGAAACCTTTGCATTTTGCTATCATTGCAGCTAAGTAGGATGCTCATCTGGATAAAGACAGGGCGTTTGAAGTTCCACACCAGTGTGCAAAAAGTCTACAGATTACTCGTCAAATACTGCTTAGATTACTCAAAATCACCCAAATAATAGTTCCACGTTGTCTAACAAGAAATTATTGAATAAGTTACAACGGTACGTGCCTATCTATAACATCAACCAACTTCGTTGTTTTTAACTTAGAAGAGCGTTGTAGTCTAGAGCAATTAACTCATAGGTGATGTATTGGACCAAAGTCTTTGTGAGTCCAGGGATGGAACGTTAAAAGTTCGAACTTCAACCAGCTTATTCTCATGTCTCGTGAAAATAGTATTGGATTACCACAACCTAATCATTCCAAAGTACACACAATGTGTACATCAATTGGTCCAAGTACCAACCTAAAGAGTAATTGTAGGATTCGGATCCTAATCCTAATTGTGTTTTGGTGTTGATTGGGTGGTGATTAGGGGGAGATGGTGATGGATGGCTTGGATTGAAGATGGTTGGATGGAGGGTTGAGATGGAGAGGAGATGAGATGAGTGGTGGAGATGGTTTGGATTGGATTGGATGGTGAGGATTGGTTTGGGAGGAGATATTTATGTGGTGATTTTCTCTCTCCCCCTTACCTTACTCTCACTCACGTCTCTCTCTCTCTCCTAGGCTGATCTCCGGCAAGAGGATTCGAGCTCCGGCGTGGTGGAAGGAGTGTGCTCCGGCGAAGGGAGGGTCGGCACGAGGGGTGGTTGGAGGTGAGTTCGTTGTTGTACCTACTCATTCTTGTGCATTTGGTTTTCCCTCTCCCTCGACCTAACGTGTTTCTGGGATCGTGGTTGGTGGTTGGAGATTGTCGGAGGTGGTGTTGTGGCTGTGGATCGTCGAGGAGACGATTGATCGTCGTTTGGACGCGAGGTTCGTCGACAGATCGTGATTTGGGGAGACGTGCTCGTGGAGGCGTCGTCGTGGTTCTTCTAGGGTCTCTTCAGACCTTTAGGTATGTCAAGCTCGCTCACTTAATTACCGTGAGTATTTGGAAGTCGACGGTAGGCCGTTCGGCTCGTCGCGAGTAAACATGCAGCAGATTTCACTACCTGATCGGTCGACCGGTTTGTGCAAACGGTCGACCGTTCGTGAAGAGAATTCGGGCTCTGCCTCAAATCGGTCGAACGATGCCTGTGGGGCGGTCGACCGATTGTGCATAGGAGGCAAGTCTGGAGAGATTCGGTCGACCGGGTCCCCTTTGCCGGCCGACCGTGTGCACTGTCTTAAGTCGGTTGGGGGGCGTAGACTATATAAACGGTCGACCGCCATTTGATCTCGTCCGACCGTGACTTAAGTGGACTTGTGGTCGGTTCGATCGAATGAGGGTTCGGTCGACCGGACTTGTGCGCTGAGCGTGGGGAACACTCTGGTGGAATTCGGTCGACCTTGGTGAGCTCGGCGTTCGACCGGATTCGAGGAGAGTGTGAGGGATATTTCATTGGGCAGATTCGGTCGACCGAGATGTGCTCGGCGTTCGACCGAATTCGTTGTGGAGTTGTGGGATTTTGTTCCCTGGTGACTTTCGGTCGACCGGGGCCCCTTTGTCGGTCAACCGATTGGTCGTTTTGTTCGTTGAACCGGGAGTTGACCATCTAAACGGTCGACCGTCCCTTGATTTGGGTTCGACCGAACGAGTGTGGTGTTGGGAGTCGGTCGACCAATGGAGTGCCGGTCGAAGTGGATTGCCCTGTATTTGCTTGATTCGGTCGACCGTTTGTGTCCTGTTTTGCACTATGGAGGTGTTGTTGTCGTGGTCGTCCGTGTGGGGCGAGTTGTTGTGCCGATGTTCTTCCGGCAAGTGTGCTAGGTGCACGAGGGTTGCGGTGGTTGGTTGAGATTAGACCTGGAGCCACGTAACCGTGTGTGAGCTTGGGATTGGCTGAAATAGGCCTGAGGCCCAGCTTAGAATTGTGGTGTTGTGGTGGTTGGTTGAAAATAGACCTGGAGCCCCGTAACTGTGTGAGAGCTGTGGTTGGTTGAAAATAGACCTGGAGCCCAGCTAGTCTGTACGGAGTTGGTTGAAATTAGACTTGGAGCTCCGTAGTGCGTTCGGGTTGGTTGAAATTAGACCTGGAGCCTGAGCAAGGACCACGTGTAGGGGTTGGTTGAAAATAGACCTGGAGCCCTTATACGTTTGGGTTGGTTGAAATTAGACCTGGAGCCCAGCTTGGCGACGAGTGTGAGTCGCGGCGGTTGGTTGAGATTAGACCTGGAGCCCCGTGACTGTGGTGTGTGTGCGGCGGTTGATTGATATTAGACCTGGAGCCCCGTACCTGTGGTGTGTGCTGTGGTTGGGTGAGAGAGAGCCCTGGAGCCCAGCCTGTTGTGATGCTTTTCTTGTTGAGTAGAACTGCATGCTAGGATGATTTTATTTATGCATTTAGTGTTTGGCATACGGGGTTTCCTTCTGGAAACTCAGGCATTGTTGCATGTTTACTTTCAGGCCGTGATCAGCGTTAGGGGGTGGTGACCGAGGAGAGGAGCGCTGCTACCGGATCCAGCTTTCTCTCAGTTGAGGTCGTGTGATTACTGCTTCCTTTGTATATGCTTTTGATGTAATCACAACTTTTGTATACTCTGATGTTCGGATATATATTATATATATGTTGGTGCACCTGTGTCCCTTTTATTGCGTAATATCCTCTGTTGATTGAGTGTTTATAAATTTTAAAATTTTCCGCTGCTTTGAGGATGTTACAGTAATATTGATTAACACTCTTGTAACAACTTATCATTGTTGAAACGCAAACCAGTTAACCCGTAACACATGTTAAAATGACTCTCAAAGTAAAGCGGATGATCGTGAGTAGGGGTGCAAATGGTTACCAAGTATCCGAGTATCCGATTCGAAAATTTCTATTTAGTTGGTATTTGGTAAGTTCAATGTTACCAATTTAATTTCGGATACGAATATGGTTTAAAAAAATTTACCAATTAGAATTCGGATACGAATTCGGATACAAGCTATTTAACATTCGAATTATCCGAATTATCCGAATTATTCGAATACATGGTCAAATACACAAATTAGTATTCCAAAATTTAGTATTCCAAAATTTTAATACGAAAATTTAGTATTCGGATTCGGATAGTTCTACTGAATTCGAATTCGGATTCGGATTCGGATAGTTCTACTGAATTCGGATTCGGATTCGGATTCGGATAGTTCTACTGAATTCGGATTCGAATTCGAATTTGGTAATGGAATATGGTATTCGGATTCGAATTCGGATACAGCAGATATCCGAGTTATATTATCCGAGTTGCAGCCCTAATCGTGAGTGATGAGAAAACACAACAAAGTAAGTGAAACGTTATGGTTGAAAGTTCCAAACCTAAGAGCATAGCATTTTTGCGGTGTAACCATGGAAGTGGTTGGTATGTGATACGTACGTGGTTGGTTGGTGACGTGTGGAAAGGGCAGGAGTGGACAGGACACTAGACAGGGCATGGGCAGGAGTCGGACGCCGCGAGCCGCGCCGTTATCAACTTTAATTATCATCTATCTTATCCTAATTATGAAAAAAAATGATGTTGAACGATGTCACATTGCTGCAAAGAGAATAATATTACGTCCAGGACTTCAGACTTCAGACTTCAGAGCAGTACATGCAGAATGTGCTAGGGTTGCATGAGAATGTATAGACTAGATACAGAGATAACTTTTGAGTATTGATTTGTAAAAAAAAAAAATTGAAATTGAAATTCCAAAAGGATGATTGTAATGCATATTGCGAAATGTGAATTTTGAACAGTGAGATTCATATACATGGTTTATTGATTTTTCGTTGGATGAATTTGCTAATTCTTACAGTAACTATTTTGTTTCTATGTGGTATAAAACTATAGGCGAGTGAAGAAAGTATGCGAGGGATTGACACAACAATACCTACGTAATTTGACTACTTAATGGTATTCCAAAACTCCAAACCAAGGTGCAATCGTAAGTTACACTACTACACTAATTAAATCCAGAATGACCTTATTTCACTCTAAACGGATCCTATGATAGAGTGAGTGAGTCAGTGTGGTGACAAAAATGAAGCAAGACTTGGACAACTTAAAAAAGAAACGGATCCTTGCGTTTGCATCCAAACAAATACATACGTGTCCTGCTCGTCAATACTTCCATAAACAAGGAGTGTATTTTGAGTTCGGTACCACAAACAATCGAACATTTTTATTCATCTGGAAAACGCGTAGGGTCGAAATCGAGATGTTGTCTTGCAATAAATAATCTTTTCTTGAAAAGTAGAGCAATAATTAATAATCACGCAGACGGCGGTGTAGGGTCCAAAAGGAAACGACTCGGGTGAGAACAATCTAGTGAAGCCGTTACGTTTCATACATCTGAAGGGACACATGAACGCATATGAGTGGGCGATAAGTTCTTCAAAGGTTGGTGGATTTGGGTCCTCAATCTATTCTCGTGGGTCTGAACTTGTTTGGTAATTTTCTTGGTTAAAGTACTAAGCGTTACGTATCCACCATGATTGGTTGTCATAAACAAATGTGTGAGGATGTGATCGGTTCGTAGCCTTCTTGTCTTGAAGAATAATTTGGAAGTTGAGAACAAAATGCATTCTTAGATAGTTATATGGTATTCCGCAGCCAAAGAAACTTCATTAGTGTAAGCTCTTACGACCTTACGTTATGCTGAAAACTTTTTATCTATGAAACATTAAAGTCACTACAAATTAATCTCACTTTCAACATACAACAATCTTTAGAAAAAATCATCCATTTATCATTATCTTCGAATAATATTAAAATCTCATCTAGATTAATTGGGGTATATTAAGTTATTAACCCTTCTTAACTATGAGTGGGTTTCAGTTCTTGCCCCCCTCAACTTTGAAACATGCCAAGAAAACCCCTTGAATTCGATTCATAATATTTTGTCCATTTTCTGTCGATAATTTGCTAAGAGGTATACGTCATCAGTTTTTGAATAATTGTGTGTTTTTAACATAATTTGCACCTTGATAAGTTCTAAAGCTTGTGGAAGAAGTCAATAAGCGTGGACACAACACAAGAGTAATTAAGAACAACATCCACATAGAGGACGACCTCTATTTCGACTCCCATGCATGTGGGACGTAGAAAGGGACCACGAGAGTTTGCAAAGGCTTATTCCTTTCTATTATTTGTATATCTATTTGCTTGCCTATAAAGTTTGATTTAACTTTTCACCCGCATCAATATTGGTTAACTTAAAACTGTCCATACATTTTGCCTAAGTTACAACCATCTTGAGATTCTCTCAACTAAAAAGTTGTAGGTTCAAACTTCACCATCCTAAAGTGGCTAGAATTTTTCTCTCTCCTCCTATTTTCCGGGACTTACGTTTGCATATCCATTCTGTTAAAATATAAAAAAAATATTATTTAAAAAAACATTTCGCCTACGTTACTAACCTTACTAGTGAGATTTTGATTTTAAAGTTTAGCATTTTACTGCTTTTACGGTTGTTTTGAATAGCATTATAGTTTCTCTCTTCAATATATGTCGATTAAAATATGACAACCATCAAAGATCTCCACGATAAAAAATTAAGGTTTCAAAGTTCCAACTCAAGACCTTCATCTATCATCTATTAATATATCTGGGCTCGACTTTTATTTATAATTTTCCCTGTACCTTAAGAGCCATTAATTCCCTTTTGGTCCGATTGTGACTTGGAAGGCAACCTATATTCATTTCTTCAGCTTCTAGCTTCTAGAAAGGATTTCGATCCGATAAGGACGAGAATGAATCCGGGAATTCTTTGGCGTAGTTATAAGCAACTCAAGGTGTGATCCTGAGAGATAGAGAGCATATCTGTCTTGTCGGGGCTTCTTCTTCGACTCATGTCACAAACGGCATTGCCCTTTTTCACTCACGCAAGAAAATTAAGCTTTCCATCTTTGCTGTTTGTCATATTATGATACAATTCAAGCGTATCTAGCTACTTTTGATTCACCTCATATTAAGCCAATTTAAAGAATTTAAGCAATTACATTAAGAACATAAAATATGTTGTACCTGATCAGAATGTAAATATGCATGGATGATGGATCTGTTATGTGTGGGATGTTATCCAGGAAATTTCAAACTCTTTTTTGTAAATGCAAGATTATCTTTTCCGCATTCCTCCACAAATTTAATTGGGATTACATTTTGTGTACGTATACACGTAAACAATATGAGTTGCATGGCCCACAAGGTCACCGGTATATATCTTACAACATTGTCGAATTATTTAACGCCCGACTCTTTAAAAGGTAATTAAGTACTCAGGTGAACTGGGTGAATCAATACTATTTTAAAGTCTCATGTTCTTGTGAGCAATATAAACTATTTTCCAACACGTTAGTCGTTAGCATTGGACGAAAAATGCTTGTCTGATAAATCAAAATAGACGATATATATGAGAAAAGGCCCAAAAGAAATCTATAATAGCATATAAATATGCCATATCACTTCTTTTAATTCTAATTTGTACTTTCTTTGAAGGTTTTTTGCATTTACCCTCTTTAACTCTGGAACAACATTGTTTGGTTCCCAACGTTGAATACATTGGCCTTGGGATTCTTAAAAAATTAATATTATACCAACGCAAAAAAGTTCTTCCAAAAATTTGACAGTGGTTAGAAATTAGTACATGTGATCTTGCATAGAAATTATACAAAGGAAACAACTTCTTGAGTCATGGGTTTCCATAGCTTTTATTCCACCTTGTCAACGCAATCCACTCTGTTGCCATGCGAAGAATGCCTTAAATCCACTAATACTCCATAGGTGTCTACTCGAAACATGCAGAGACCTTTTTAGTTTTTACACGGATAATAAAAAGAATATAGTCCAAATAATATAACTGTTAATATGCCAACAGGCAGGAGTGTTGATGCAAAATCACCATTCTATCTCACATGAAAGAGACGTTCAAACTGCAAGTCGTATTCAATGTTAGTCATCATCTCATGTGCTATCTTTGACCTTAATTCTTTAGGAAGCCTTCTGGAGTGCACTTAACAAACTTAGATTTAAGAAGAAGAAAAGGGAAACACCTGTTTAATTACAGTCATTAATCCTCCATGGCTTTCTTCAAGAGAAAGATTGAAGACTAGACCTATACTAGAGGACACTTGTCTTTAGACCAAAATGTCGGTGGTCACTCGAAACTTGGATTGTTATGAGCATCTTAAACAGGTGTTAATGAGCAAGATAATCCCAAAGGGGAAAATTTTGGAACAAACTCCGTCCAAATATTATCAACTCCTTCAAAGCTTAATGACTCATATAAATTTAATTCCACTTACTTACGTTCCTGATTAGTGTATGAACACGTTGGCATGATTTATGATGATCAGAAAAGAATCAGATTGTTATAAGTCATACCCACTCGTCATATTATCTTACATAACTGCAACATCATTGTTATATATGTGTAATAATTTTGATTGGTGTTATAACCATTCTGAAATTCACACGACACAATTCCAATATTTTTAAGTGTTATTCGTTTTCCTTTTAAGTAATGTAGGTAGGACTATATACTTTCTCAACATTCTCCGCACGCAGGGTCAAAATTATTCTCTTTGAATGTGGACTGTCATAATCTGAGTCGGATATGGATTTATACACTTCTAATTTTGAGAAATATGAAACCATCCTCTCAAACAACATGAAACTTCTGAATACTTGCCTTAAACATATCATGGTACTTCAAAGAACAAGTGGTTTTCATGTGTCTTGATTTTTGTTCCAACATTCTTAAGACGTAAAACCTCTTTTAAAGTCAACACCAATACTCAATTTTAATTCTTGACTCTAGCTTGTACGGAACTCCAAACTCTCCTTTATTAAAACCCAATTCCAAGTTGAAATCAATACTAATGAACTCAATGAAACGCAGTGTCAACCAACCATTCATTGCAAGCCGGCGTTGGGATTCGCTGAACTGTAACACAAAACCATAAACAATACTCCATCGATCTCATCTCACGTGTTCCCCACACTTGCCTCAACATAGAAATATGTACATGACAAGAAAAGGAAAGGAGGTGTGGAATGAGGAGAATGGTGAGAGTGAGTGAGTGGGAGATGAGGCAATCTTTGGGTTATTTGGCATTTGGAGGTGACCCATTTGGAGTGGTGCCACTGTGTGCGCAGCAAACCAGCCAACACTATGTACTTGTCATAGTCAGCAGTGGTTAGATGGTGGTAGGAACATATATTAATTTATAATAATCAATACTTTGGCTTCTACGCTTTCTATGGTATTATCTAAACATACACATGCCTATACTTCCAGGACATTAGAAGAAGATGATGTTACTACTTTACTAGTATGGGTGACGAAAACATGTACATTTGTCGGAATTTAAGTATTGAAGCTTTCTTAAGACGTACAACTTCTTTATTTGTTTCAGCACATCTTGAGTTGAAGTTCAAATAAGACAAACTACATAAAGAAAAATTAAACCAATTTTTTTCTCATTAAATATTGATACATAACTTATTTGTGTAGGGAAACTAAACTTGTTAGGTTTAATTTATAGTTGATTGGTCTTTTGATAACTTCCAATTTTAATTTCTAAGATGGCTTTACATATATCCAACTAAAACATTTAAAACCAGATATAAAACTTATTAACTTTCTTGAAACCAATCACACCATAAGCTAAAAGACACGTACGCATGTACCGTGTATATACATACTGTTTGGCATGTAGACATAACATAAACAAGATG
This sequence comes from Triglochin maritima, assembly GCA_963682175.1. NCBI lineage: Eukaryota > Viridiplantae > Streptophyta > Magnoliopsida > Alismatales > Juncaginaceae > Triglochin > Triglochin maritima. The sequence continues at coordinate 8,802,828 of OY821775.1, forward strand.
AGATATAAAGATGAGAGGTGTATATATCATGTTTGGGGAGATGGATGGATGGGGAAAAGAGATGGGATGTTTGCTTCACGCAAGCTGCAATACACAGATAAGAGAGAGAAAGAGGAGAGAGAATAGGGTTTGCTGCTTGGCGTGGCTTTAAGGGCTCACCATCAATACAAAAGAAACAACCCTTTCCTCTCCATTCCCAGGACCCTCCACCAGACCCCACCCCACCCCTGATATAGACACCCTTCTCTCTTCTCTCCCTTCCACTCCAACCTCTCTCTCTCTACATTCCAAGGTGCAACCACAAGAAAGCAACACCAAAGCGATTGGTGACCATGAGTGGGAACACTAGTGGAGGTGGTGGAGGAGGCCCGTGTGGGGCGTGCAAGTTCTTGAGGAGGAAGTGTGTTAGCGGGTGCATATTCGCACCCTACTTCGATTCGGAGCAAGGCGCGGTGCACTTCGCCGCCGTCCACAAGGTTTTTGGAGCTAGCAATGTCTCCAAATTGTTGTTCAACATCCCCACCCACAAGCGGCTAGACGCCGTTGTGACGATCTGCTATGAGGCTCAAGCCCGCCTCCGAGACCCGGTCTATGGCTGCGTCGCTCACATCTTCACACTCCAACAACAGGTATCCTTAATACTCTTTCGGCGGTGGTTTCACAACCAGAATTTTACTCTCGCTCAATCTCCTTGCATCTCTCTTTTCTTTGAGATTCATGCGTGTTCACAATCGCTTAGTTTGTTAATATAATACTAGTGCTTTAAAAATAATAATGGAATGTGATTTTGCCTTTTTACTCTTAAGTACATGTAGCTTGAAAAGGAAATTTTATATGGAATATAATGATACGACACACATGATTAAGTTTGCATGATTTGTGACTTTTGTGGTGGGATTTTTTCAACTGTTTAACGTTGTATCTTGATTTGCTCGATCAGTGTGGTACAGATTTGATTGTCAGTTCCTTAACACAAGATTTGCTTGCTTTATTCACACGCCTTCACAATAGGCGCGATCTCTCTTTTTTGCCTCAAAAGTTTATTTTCATGTTTGATCCGGACTCTGGTCAAAACATGTTTGTTTCACGAAATTCTCGAAAACTTTAGATGTTGGTCTGTGGTTGAACAGAAGAGGTTTTGTTGGGTATGTGCAGCCATGCATGGTTATGGTCTATATTCTCTCCTTTTGATTTTTGTACCGGAATGGTGCATAATTTGTTCGGCGATATCTAGTACATGCACGAGTCATGACAGTGCTTGCAAACATTCATGTCTTTGTCCGGTACACTTGACTGTTGTTTTACATAACCTTTAACCGAACACACCTTTTTTAGTCTCGTTGGTTTCCATTAATGGTTTATCTTTTTAGAGCTTTTATTACTTTTAGTGTAATTAAACTGATTTCGAAACTAAGAATCTACCAACAACCCTATTAGCTTAATTCGGTAATAGTTTTATTTTCTCGAGCGGCTTTTGAAGGCGAATGCTTATGCGTTGCAGGTCGTGAGCCTTCAAGCAGAACTGTCGTATCTCCAAGCGCATTTGGCAACATTAGAGCTTCCGTCACCACCTCCACCACCACCACCGTCGCAGCCAATGCTCCCACCCCAACAACCCTTTTCAATATCGGACCTCCCATCAACCACCAACTTGCAAACAATTTTCGATCTTTCAACGCTTTTCGACCCATTGGCACAACAACCTTCATGGGCACTTCAACAACAACAACAACAAAATCAAATGGAAATTAGACAAATGGAGCCCACAAGTGCTACTGGTGGAGATCTTCAAGCTTTGGCAAGAGAGCTACTAGACCGCCACCAGGCAAGTGGCGGTGGTCAATCATCTTCATCTCTTCCTAAAGGAACACATTGATCAATTGGATTATCTTTGTGTGTTTTTAGTGATCTTTCTCATTAGGATCCAAAAGCAATCCAAAATATGTTGATGGTTAATTGTGTACTTAGTTCTTTTATTGGCCATGCTAATCAGCTTATTCTGCTGGCTCACAGCAACTTGATGTAGTATCTGAACAACCGAACGAGCGCTTAATTCTAAAACCATTATGGTAGTAAGTCTTAAACTCAACATTTTTGTTGCCATTACTATAGTTTTACTTGCTACACATGAAGTAGTTACGTACATTGTGAACATACTATCTTTCTTTATTATTTTATGTTTTTGGACTTTTGCACTTGTCGCTTGATGGTAACAGCACTGCAGTGATTTGATAAACAGCAAACATTTGGAAAACTTTGCTTTCGGAATCTAATAGTATCATAAGTGTAGGTAGGAATGGTTTTCCAAGTTGCAGCTGAAGAACATAAATCCAAAAGGATATATGGTGTTGGGGATGTGCAACTGCAAGTGATAGTTGTTGACAGCGCCGCTGCGAAGATTTGGTGCTGTCATGTGCACTGCGAATTAAATGGTAATGCGGATATGGTCTTGACTGATGCTGTTTAGAAACGCGTTTTACAACGACTAATCACTGATCACGTAGTGCATTCATGTTTGGATGACACTGTGTTTTTTCTTCTGACCTTAGTGTATGGTAGAAGATCATCGATAAGTGGGAATTTAAGTTCAACGTTCAATATTACATTTTTTTAGTCAAATTACTATTACATTTTGGTAGTGTTGCAAATGTTGTTATGTTCAACTACATGCGCGCTTGATTGGCAGAACATAACGTCTCGTTGTTAATTACTCTCTTTTTTCTTGCATCTTGTTTGGTATGTTAGTTATATATATTGTAGCCTTCGTTACGTTACTTAGACTAATACAAACAAGTAGCTAGATATGTACTTGTATTATAGATATGTACATGCTGGGGTGAGGCTCCGAATGGGGGTAATTAAGGGGTGACCGCTCTGGATTTTTTAATAATTTTAGGGAACTTTGGGTATTTTAACCCCCCTATTTCTTGGCGCTCTAGTATTTTGACCTCTCTATATTTTTTAAAACCTGAGATTTCGATTGCTTGGGATTTTAGAAACACTCTTGCATCATTTTTTGGGGTATTCTTTCCTATAGCGTGTTAACTCCAGAAATTTTGACCTCCTGATCAGATTTCAGAAATCGAGCTTGGATACACTGACACTACAATTACGATGAATCAAGTGTAACCACGAGTGGTCGGAAGACTAACCTTTTGTGTTGCTTAATTATCATTGTCCTTGGAAAAAACTCGTATACAAAAGGGGGTAAATGATCTAGGGTCAAAAGACATAATTTTTTTTTGTGGTTCTACAGTTCTACTACATACATGGAGTTGAAACATTTTTGTGTGGTATTAAGAGAAAAGACTTGACCTCACGGTTAGAAGCAATATGACATTCCTTTCCAAAGTTGAAGCATGTTCGTATTATTAGGTAACTTTTAATGAGGGACTAGTCGGTCCAAAGTTAAAGCTTCAAATTACTCTTGACATATGTTCAAATTGTTAGGTAACAGAGTATTTTTGTTTAATCTCTTCATAAAATTACATCAACATTCTGGGAAGCTCTTTCTTCCTTTACAACCTCTTTGTGATGTTAAGCTAGCTCTTGCTTACGACTACTGTTAGAATTTAAATAATAATCAATCTAAACTAAACCCTAATTAGATGAATTTAATCAAGGTAAGTTACCCTTTCATGAACTGAAAGGATTAGTTTGGAAGGGGTGTTGAAGGATGATCGAAGGAGATGGAGGTGGAGTAAAAATAAAAGTATATATGTAATTTGGTGTTTATCTGGTGAGAAGGCCTGACCTTAACGTGTGAGAAGAGAAAGGGAGAGTGAAGATAGCGTGAGAGAGGGAAACGGTGAGGAAGAAAGGAGAAGTCGCCGGAATTATCGCCGGAGTTGGAAGAAACTAGGAGAAGGAAGTGAAGAATAAGATTTGCATCAATAATTCGACTCCAACTAAGGCTATAAGGTATGTCAAGTTCGAATTAGTGACTCACACCAGGTGTGAGAGGATTTAGATGGGTTGTTGGAGGTATGAAACCTTGCCGACGAAAAGTTCAATTAAAAATACATGGCAGAACGGTCGATCGGTATGGGTTTCGGTCGACCGAATGTAGTGTAAAAGTTAATGTTTATCCCTTACCGGTCGAAGGACGCGTCTAGTGGTTGACCGATTAAACGTGATTTGGGAAGAATATGATGACTCTGGTATTTTCAGATCGAACCTGAACCCTTTGTCGTTCGACCGTTTGAAGATAATAAAGTCGGTTTGAATTTATACTATGAGACGGTCGACCGAATTAATGCATTGTTCGACCGTTAACTTAAATAATTAAGTGGATTGTTCGACCGATTATCAAGAACGTTCGACTGATTGATGACTAGAAATTCTAGGTTGCCCTGGTAGATTTCGGTTGTACGGGATTCCTTTGTCGTTCGACCGTTGAGATGAATATTATAACATGTTTTAAGTTCTGAACGGTCGACCGAAAATGTGATATTATCTGACCGTTATATATAGTTTCGATTGACCGGATATGTTAAGTTGTTCGACCGTTTGTGCTGTGTTGGTCGATCGATTACATGATTTTGTCTGACCCTTAAAGTGGGTTAATTGACCAAATATATTATATAAAAATTACCAAATCAAGAAGTTTCGATCGACCGGTGATGTATGTTTGTTCGGTCGTTTGAGAAGTTTCGGTCGACTGATTGAGTAGTTTGTTCGACCGTTTTATGTTGTTATTTCAGTAATGTATATTGTTGTTATTGTTCAACTCTGTGGGGTCGTGGAGACTGCCTAGCCTTTACTTTACGGCGGTGGAGTAGATGGACTCTGTGAGGTGAGGTTGTTGCCCAGCCTTGACGGCGGCGGAGTTGACCACCGTATGATTATTATTCGGTGGATGTTATGTTGATTATGTATTCATTTATATGTGGCCGATGATTTATTCCAACAAAGTATGTGGTTGATGATATTTTCAGCCAAGTGATGTTACGGGTGACCATGTAGGAGCCGCTTTTATTTATAATATGTATGTTTTCTATCACGTTAAGTAAAGTTATGTTATTGTACTATATGCCATGTGTACTAGCATGTTAGGTTTTGTGAATAAAGTTATCATATGAATATAGGTGGATTTGGCATACAATGTTTCCTTATGAAAACTCAGGAATAGTTCCGTGTTTATTTTCAGGCCCAGAGTGGCACACTATTACTGGATCTTGTTGTCTTATTTTGAGGTTGTTATGATTACATGTGTATAGTTCATCTTGTCATTTTGAATGTAATCATATTCTTGACAAACTCTTGTATATGGTGCACCTTTGTTATTTATATAAGTATCGTCATCAGGTGTTTGAGTTGAATCTTTGTGTTCAATTTTTTAAAATTTCTACTGTATTTTGGTAACGTTACAACTACTCTTAAACTGAAGCTACTTTGGAAACAAGCTAAATCAATATATAATCTCAATCAATCCACTACCTTATTTTAGCAGCTAACGTAGCACAAAAGTATTGATCAATGTATTACAGTGGCTTGAATAAGCAATGAAGTTTAGAATGTTGATGTTGAATTGTTGATTATGTAACGTTACGCTCAAATGATGAAATCTGAATATCAGATTCAGTGGAGAGGGTGACCTAAGCGCGATAATGACAATGGTCTTTATGGATCCTTGATGTCGCTCCAGGTCCAGCCCACTTCTAAAATTGCCACTTTTGTACATTGCTTAGACAAACGAATGGTTGTTTCTACGATTCCTTTTGCGCACATATACTGATATACACTTCTGTCGTCTGCTCTAACTGTGTAGAGATTGTAAAAGAAGAGGAAAAGTGAAATTTAATTTTGATGGACAAGACATACAAAATGGTTTTCTTTATCGGGCAAACGAATCTAAAAAATGAAAAAAACTTAATATATATATTTAGTTAAGGTGACTTTTTTTTAAATAACACGTACATGTAACGAACCAATGAATTTATTTATGTCCAAGTGGAATTTTGTGGTATAATAAACATAATATTTTTCTTTCTTCTTGATATCATGGAAAAAAATTAAGAACATTTTTTTAAGCTTCTCCTAATTTTTGAATGGAAAAAGGACAAAATTTCCAGTAGATCTTTTTCTCCATTTTCTTTCATTGAATTTCAATCCACCAAAAAAGAACATAACATCTATCCATTTTTTTTATCAATTTTTTCCCTTCTCGAATTCATATTTTTGATTATCTGAACCAGTCATCATTTCTAAAATTTACAAAACAACTAAAGCAAAGTAGATCAGCATCTCATTTGAAGGTTCGTTTCATCAATAATGTCATGCATGTCACAATCACTCACTAGTAATGTAACGTCCTCGAGCACAGCGGAAAATTTCAAATTTAAAATATACAACCAACGAGGACATTACGTAAAGAAAAACACACACCGGTGCACCAACATATAATATATATATATGTGAACGAGTTTACAAAAGAATGTGATTACATCAAAAGATCATATACATAAAATATACACAAGTAATCACGACCACCTCAAAAGATAAGGAAGCAGGATTCGGTCTCGAGCGCTCCCTCCGCCGTCACCACCCACCTACCGTCCCTCTCGGCCTGAAAGCAGACAATAAATGCTTGAGTTTCCAGGAGGAAACCCAGTATGTCAAACCCTAACACATATATGGACAGAATGAAATATGCAAAGAACCATAAAATCACAACTGATACACCCGCTAAGTTCCCGGGACCTCTCTCCCGACCATAGCCAATCAACACAGGTCTCAAGGGTCCTCTCACCCCAACCCCACCAACACTCGTGCACACAAGGCACCGCCGGTCCAAATCACGGCCAAACAACCTCTTCTTGCCCCAGTGTTACCGGAGCCACGATTTTGCATCATTCGCCGGAGTCACGACTTTGCCTCAACTGCCGGAGCCACGACGACAATTATCATAAACCCCCTCCATGTGTCCCTACTGATCGCTATAGGGCCGGCCTGTCCGTCCGTCGCCCCAAAAGGGCTGGTGAACCCGTCGCCTTCTAACCAATCAATAGCAACACACACACACAAAAACAGTGTAAAACGGTCGAACCAAAACTGTCTTTCGGTCGACCGATCCTCACCCAGAGAACTGGCCCAACCGAAAAACCCGCCAAACGGTCGACCAACAAAAGGGGTCCCGGTCGACCGAAAAGCACCAGTAGAAATCCATTTTCGCAAACCACAGTAAAACGGTCGAACAACCGAACCCTATCGGTCGACCGAAAACCACCAGTAAAATTCACCAACATTCCACACTTCACGGTCGACCGAAACCACACTTCCGGTCGACCGGCCATTAAGTTAACTTAAGTCGTCGGTCGAACAAGTCAAACATGCGGTCGACCGTTTAGATGGTCAACGCCCCCAACCGACCTACGACAGTACTTTCGGTCGACCGGCAAAGGGGTCCCGTTCGACCGAAAATACCCAGGACGTCTTTCTCTCGCTAAAATTGCACAACCGGTCGACCGCCCAAAGGTATCGTTCGAACGGTGCGAGGGATTCACCCAAAAATACACTACAACCGGTCGACCGAACCCAGAACACCGGTCGACCGATTTTAGTGCAGAAGCTGCTGTGCAGGTCCGACGAGCCAAAACGGCCTACCGTCGACCGCTCCCACCCCCACACTAATAATAAGTGAGCTTGAAAGCAAGTTTGACATACCTTAAGGCTTGAAGAAGCCTTGGAAGAAACAACGGTGAGCGCTTCCTCGTGAAACCTCTTCTCCTCCGGCGAACACCACGAACTACGATCTTCGCTCCTCCGGCGGCTCCCACAGCACCCTCGCCTCCACCAATGCCGAAGAAACACTGAGGGAGAGAGACGAGTCTAGAGAGAGAGAGTGAGTGAGAGAGATGCGATCGAGAGAGAGAGAGAGAGAGAGAGTGAGTGAGTTAAAAAAACTCAAACCTTATATACTTTCACTAGTGCAGAATTGACTTTACTCGTCGCCCAATAGACGTCGGCCGTTACAACAACCGACGTCTAGTGTGGAGAGGACAGAATAGACGTCGGCTGGAATGGAAGTCGACGTCTATACGACACTATAGACGTCGGGTGTGGGAATAACACATGTAACCGACGTCTATAGTGTATAGACGTCGACCTTTAGACGTCGGTGTTTTAGTACCTTGTGAGTCCGACGTCTATAGGGTATAGACGTCGGCCTATAGACGTCGGACGTAATGTAAGACCGACGTCTATAGTCTATCCACATAGACGTCGAGGTATAGACGTCGGTGTTATATAACATCCGACGTCTATAGGTCTTAAAGAAATCGGACAGACGGTTTTCTTTCATTCATTTCAGACGAAACCCACCCAAACCCTAGCCGTCCCGCGACCGAACTCTCCTCCGCGACCAACCTCCGACCGATCCGCACCGTCTCCGGCACCGCAGCGAGCTCCCAAACTCTCCTCCACATCTCCGGCCCTCTTCTCCTTCTTCCCCCGTCTTCCTCCGTCTCTCTCCACATGTAAGTTAGTGTGAAAATATTTGATGGAAATGATAAAATATTCACGTTTGTTTCAACAACTCATGTTACGTTTCATTTACTAGACAAATCTTGAATGAAATTCACTATTTTTATGATGTTCCAAAATGTGATATCATAATACGATAACATTACCATATTACTTGACACAGTTCATATCGGTTCAACAACTTGTATTATATTTCATTATGTCTCACGCAGGAAGCTTACATTTGCAAAAATAAACTTCGAACTTACTTTGAACTTTCTGGTCTTATGTGAATGAACACAAACATGCCTCACAATTGATTCATAGACGCACAAATTGATTTTGTCTCTCACTTTTTAGATTGAAAAATGTCGTTTAAAAGTATGGTAAATGAGAACTATTAGAATTTAGAACAGTACCAGTTCCTTCATCTAAAAAAAGTGGAAGAAAGTGTGTTTGCATGTCATTATGTTTATTACAAAAGCATACCTAAACAAAAATGTTTAGAAATAATAATATCCCATTAGACGATAATTCTGGAATTATATATGTGTAGTTTTCTATGGGTTTGCATAAAAAGTGTCCAAATTAGAATAAATCTTTAGTATAGTGAGTTCATACATTTATTTGTGTTTATTTATGTTTTGTCTAGTTAAATGTTTATTTATGTTTATTTATGCTGAAAAAAACTTACTTTGTTTAGTTAAATGTTTAGTTTATAATAACTCATTGCCCCCTTAAACAACTTGGCCTTTAATAACCCAAAGCAAAAGATTAGACAATATTTGTTAAGTCATTCATCATATAGGATTTGCATGCATTGTATTTTTCTATTATTTACGATTTCTGTCGTAGATTGCTGGCGTAAGGTACGTACTATCTTTCACTCATCATTCATTAGAAAGCACGCATTAGTTAGTAGGACTTGCATTGGAACAAGAGTGAGGTGAGTGTTTGTTTGGTGTGTTGTTTGTTAGATTAAGGTATGAAAAACACTTAGGGGGCAGTCACCTATAGGAGATGAGGTGGGGGATTTCATCACCCTTTCCTTGGCCCAAAAACCACTTAATAAAAGAGCCTTCATAAAATCAATTAGACGTTGGCCCCTAGGATTTTCGGACGCATTAAGGAGAGGAAACCGTTTAAGACCGTTATGGCCTGAATGTCGTTGCCCATCTAGTCTCCCTGAGATTTTAGGAACCTCCGGGTTCTTGATTTCCTATAGATTAGTGGTCCTCGATGTTTAAGACCGTTTCGGCCTGAACGTCGTTGCCCATCTAGTCTCCCTGAGATATTAGGGACCTCCGGGTTCTTGATTTCCTACAGACTAGTGGTCCTCGGTGGGACCTCGAAGTTAGGCGTCGTCTATTACTAAGGACCTATAGTGGACTTTAGGTTTGTTTTGGCCTTGATTGTTTAGTTAGATTTCTAACCTTCCTTATTCCACGCTAGATTAAGGACTTCATCTCTTCTCCTCTGAGTCATTCTTTTCTCATCTTAATGTCTCCGAATCTTCTCATCTACGTACACATTCTTTTAAATTGAAATTTTATTTATGTTCTGCAATAATAACTATCATTTTTGCCTCTGTTTAGATTGAAATGGATCGAGAGTGGATAGTTTCAAACAGATTGAGTGATGAGTATGAGAACGGAGTGAATATGTTCTTAGAGGTTGCCAAAAAACATTCTAAGAAAATGAAAGACAGCGACATGGCGTATTGTCCGTGCAATAAGTGTCATAATATGTCAGTGTTGCTTTTCGGAAAATGAAAGATCATTTGTTTGAGAAAGGTTTCGACCCAAATTACAGACGGTGGATATGGCACGGAGAAAATGAATCATGTAGTCGTTCCAAGAATGATGGAGAAGATGTTAGTGTGGAAGATCACTTAGAGGAAATGGTTCAGGATATGGCTGAAAAGTTTTCGTCCAACCCCGATTTACTTGGTAATTTGTTGAGTGACAATGAGAAGCCGTTGTATAAGAATTGTACCAAATTCACTAGATTGTCAGCGGTGTTGAAGTTGTACAATTTAAAAGCTGGAAATGGTTGGTCTGATGTGAGTTTCACATCAATGTTGAAGTTAGTGAAAGAGATGCTTCCAGATGACAATGAGTTGCCAGATAGAACTTATGATGCAAAGAAAGTGTTGTGCCCTATGGGAATGGAATATAGGAAGATACACGCATGCCCGAACGATTGTATATTGTATAGGGGTGAGTTTGAAAACTTACATTCCTGTCCCAGGTGTAATGTTTCAAGATACAAAATGAAACGTAGTGGACCAAACCACAATGAAGAGGCTGATGAGATGAAAATCAAAGGACCTCCTGCTAAGATTTTGTGGTATCTTCCGATAATACCAAGGCTTAAACGTTTGTTTGCGGGTAAAGAGGATTCCAAGAACATGACATGGCATGCTGATCGTGAGAAACCAAATGATCAGTTGCTACGTCACCCTGCAGATTCACCTCAGTGGAAAAAAATAAATGTCGACTTTCCTGTGTTTGGTGAAGAATCGAGGAATGTACGACTTGGGCTCTGTACTGACGGAATGAATCCTTTTGGTAGTTTGAGTAGCATTCACAGTTCTTGGCCCGTTCTGCTTGTAATTTACAATCTGCCCCCGTGGTTATGCATGAAACGCAAATATATCATGTTGTCCTTAATGATTTCTAGTCCGAAACAACCTGGAAACGACATCGATGTGTATTTAAGACCTTTAATTGATGACCTAAAGAAATTGTGGGATGACGGAGAGTCAGTTTTTGATTCTTATCGTCAGGAGTCGTTCGTAATGCGGGCAATGATATTTTGCACGATTAATGACTTTCCAGCTTATGGTAATCTGTCTGGATATTCAGTTAAAGGTCATAAAGCTTGTCCAATTTGCGAGGAAAATACATGTTCTTTGCAACTAGTTAATGGTTCTAAGACTGTCTATCTCGGTCATCGGAGATTTTTGCCGAACTCTCATCCTTATCGTAGGTTGAAGAAGGCATTTAACGGAAAACAGGAGTTTCAGAATCCGCCAGTTGAAATCAGCGTCGAAAAGGTGTATGAACGTGTAAGGAACATTGAATGTGAATTTGGAAAACCGTACAAACGAGCAAACGACAAAAGTAGTTGGAAAAAAAGATCAATATTTTTTGATCTCCCTTACTGGAAAACTTTAGAAGTTAGACATTGTATTGATGTGATGCACGTAGAGAAAAATGTTTGTGATAGTCTTGTTGGCACTCTGTTGAATATACCTGGTAAAACCAAAGATGGATATAATGCAAGACTTGATCTTGTTGATATTGGTATACGAGCAATGTTGGCACCAGAGAAGAAAGGAGATCGGAATTACTTACCTCCAGCTAGTTATACATTGTCTAGAAAGGAGAAAAGAATTCTCTGTCAGTGTTTGCACGATGTAAGGGTTCCACAAGGTTATTCTTCAAATATCAGTAATCATGTTGTTATGAAGGATTTGAAACTTGTGGGGATGAAGTCTCACGATTGTCACACTTTAGTGCAGCAGTTGTTACCTGTAGCACTGAGATCCATATTACCGAAAGATGTTAGACAAGCAATAATAAAGTTGTGTTCCTTTTTCAATAAGATTTGCAGTAAGGTGGTCGATCCTGTGCAGTTAGACAAGTTACAGAATGAAATTGTGGTCACATTATGTCAGTTGGAGATGTTCTTCCCCCCGGCTTTTTTCGACATTATGATTCATCTTGTTATTCATTTGGTTAGAGAAGTTAAATTGTGCGGACCGGTTTTCTTAAGGTGGATGTATCCTTTCGAGCGTTATATGAAAGTGTTGAAAGGTTATTGCAAAAATCGTCAAAGACCAGATGCTAGTATTGTTGAAGGATACATAGCTGAGGAGGTTATCGAGTTTTGCACTGGATACCTAGCAAACACCAAAACTGTTGGACTTCCGAAGAATCATCATGATAAACGTGTCGATGGTAAAGGGACACGTGGGATGAAAATGTTAAATCCAAATGGCGATGACTTAATGACAGCATATTTTTATGTGTTGTGCAATTTGAATGAAGTTCAACCATACCTAAATGAACACATGAAGTTTCTAAAGGAAAGAAGTCCTTTGTGGAGTGATCAACAAGTAATTAATAGTCACAATAAGAATTTCATCTCTTGGTTCAAAAATCTAGCATACAAGCATGATGTTTCTGAGACAATACAGTGGTTGGCTTACGGTCCGCATTCTGTTGTTATAAGTTACAGTGGTTATGATATCAATGGATATTCTTTCTACACAGTTTGTGAAGATGCGAAAAGTGCTGTTCAGAACAGTGGCGTCACCTTAATAGCAGAGTCTTTGCATGTGTCTAGTTCTAAAGACAAGAATCATGTATACGCCGACATGTCCTATTACGGTGTAATTGAAGATATATGGGAGCTAGACTTTGTTAAATTCAAAGTACCTATATTTAGATGCAAGTGGGCTGATAATAAAACAGGAGTTCGAGTGGATGACTATGGCTTCACTTTAATTGATTTTTCAAATCAAGGGTATAAAGGAGAACCTTTTATTCTAGCTTCCCAAGCGAAACAAGTCTTCTATGTGGCTGATTCGTGTGATAAGAAATGGGCAGTAATTTTGGAAGGGAAGAAAAAAATTGTATCAGATGATAGTCTGATCGAGTATGAAGAAACACCACCTTTCTCTAAGCAAGCACCTGAGTTGAACTCAGTAGATTAAAAAATAAATGTTGAGACTTGTATGTTTAGAGATGACCACGGTGAAGGTATATGGATTGAAAATCCATTAAGGAAAAAAAACAGTAAATGTGCAAATTTTCTGTTGTAACACATTGTAATAGACATTTAATCCATGTCTTTACCTTATTTAATTACTTGAATTTATCTTTTATAGTATAATGACTCCGAAAAAGAAACTCACTTCCTCTGAGTCTGAAGGTTCGAAGACATACAGTACACGAGGTCCTTGTCTCATGAAAGAATTCGTGGGCAGAAGAACTAGAGACGGTAGAATTCCAATCCAGTTTGATGACCGTCTTGAGCCCTTAGGCATGCTGTCTGATAATTGGAAAAGTTTTCTGGGTAGCTTAGCGAGGGCCAAAGTTGACATTTGTTTATCCAGTTGGGCTGATGTAGATGAGAAGTTGAAGGACACAATATGGGATAATGTGCAGGTAATGGTTCCATTATAGATTTCTATAGTTTTAGTTGAACTTTTGATATATATAAAGTTAACGTGTTGTAAGAATCTTTTGAGTTCCAATCCACTGACAAGTTGAAGAAGAAGTGGATGACATACATGTCAGTTCGTTGGAGGGATTTCAAAACAAATTTAACGAACAAATACATATTCGGAGACTACCAGGATAGAAATCCATGCGATGTCTATAACTTTATCACTCCGAATCAATGGGAGCTATTCAGAAAATCCAGAGATAGCCCGGAGTTTGAGGTATACTAAGTTTAATTTATAATATAGTAACTGAGTTTCAAAACAAACTTGTTAGTTATTGATTTTAGTGACAATCTAATAAACTTGATTTTAGGCCATCCGAGCAAAAAATCAAAAGATTAGATCTTCTAACAAGTATACCCATCGTATGTTGATTGATCGTTTTATATTTAACCGCAAGTGCACGGCCGCGTTGAAGCGGTGACAAATACGGGTCGTCCACTGGGAGGTGTGTCGACACTTGGTTTGTGCGAAGGCGAGAGGTAAAGAAAGGGAAGAAAGGTTGGTTACACTAAACTACACTAAGATGCAAATGGAAATGGAAAAGAAGCAAGAAAAACTAAACCCCAAAGGGGGTAGAGAAATAATGTGAACATAAAGAAGTGTATGTGTGTGTGTTCATTAAGCTCTTCACAACATGCAGTGCACGAAATCATAAAACTACATCCAACTTAGCCTCCACATGAATTAAGATAAGACTACATCATTAAAACATACAAGACAATAGTTGGAATGAAGCTACATGAACTCAAGTATAAAGACTTGACCCTACTATGCCTCCACATGAATTAAGATAAGACTACATCATTAAAACATACAAGACATTAGCTAAGGTAAAGGCAACAAGAGCACATACACTACAAATTGTGTTTCCAATATTAACTTCATCCATATCCTAACCTTATCATTCCCCATAAAATAGGTCCACTAATCAAAGCATAAGCTAAGCTTCATTCAAGAGCATTAGCATATCAAAGATAAGAGTGAAAACCCATTAGATGGTTATGGAAATCATATAAAGCTCAAGGGATAAAGATAACACACACTTAATACACTACATGATTATATCACATATTTCTCCACCCCCCAAATGGGGATGGAACTACTCACTACTCATTACACTAACTATATTAGCAAAAGAAAGCATAATACTGAAATGAAAGTTAACTAAGAAGGCAAGAAGCATTAAAGAAACATAAAAGGAAAGGAAAGACTAAACAAACATGCACAAATTAAAAGACAAGATTAAAAGAAACTAGAAGAATTATTTTATTAACAAATGACTCACATTGAAGGTAGCATTCTTCTCCACCTTGAGTTTTTGCTTCAAAGCTCACTCCTTAGTAGAGAGAATGCCACCAAGCAATGGGTAATTACAATGGAAGGTGAAGAGTTCTATTTATAAGCATGGAAAAAGCTAATCGGGGACAATCCCCCGATGTGGGACTAAACCAATACCACAAATGGACTAAGAATACACTAATACACGTGCCCCACAAATATGAGATGATCCAGACCAATATGGACCGCCAATTAGCTGTCCAAGACCGCCAATTGGCGGTCTATATGATCCAGATCGAGTTGGTTTTGGTTGTGGGCTTTTCTGGTGGTGTTTGTTGGTCTTTGATGCATCTACTTTGTTTATTGGAGCTCCGACCCGAATCGAATTGCCAAAATACTCCCCATGATGGTGTGGAGTTTCTTGTTTTTCTCTTAGGTCATTCGGTCTTACGATCAGGTCCTTCTCCCTTGCATCTCAGTCCCTAGGTCTCACAATTAAGTCCTTTTTCCTGCTTTTGGGTCCTTTCATGGCTCTTCTCTTCAAACCTCTTTATTCCTGAAAACTAAACATAAAACTCGTCACGTAGCATTGCTTAGGGGTAAGATAATGGATATAAGATACAAATATGAGCATGAAATGATGTCAATCATATGTCTCGAGCGGGGTACCACAAGTTAGAAGCACAAATGATGGTTGAAAAAATTGCTCAGAAGAGACAGGAGGCAATTGACTCCGGTATGAGTGAGGAGCAAGCAAGTAACCTATCTCCTCCTTCTCCCATAGCTCGTTGTGATTCTTGGAAGAGAGCGAGAGTAAACTCCAGAGGGGAGTACGTCACAGACGAGTCGCAAGCTATCGGCTCGAAGATAGTAAGTTGCATCACTTATATATATGTTATTAATTCAGAATCATTAATTTTATATTGCTCAAATGATAGTAAATATTGTTTTAAACTTAGGACTCTCTGAAGTTGAGAGAATCTCAAGGCGAATTTAGTTCCGATGGTCGGAATGATATTCTACACGAGGCCTTGGGAAACGACGAACACCCTGGTCGTGTGCGAGGGGTAGGGAGTAGAGTTGGACTTCGACAATATTTTAGGAAGACTCAACGGTCTACTTCGACGACTGGTCATACCAAATGCCAGCAGGAGATTGCAGATTTGAAGAAGTCTTTGCAGCTTCTTACGGAGAGATTGGATCGTGCTTTGCCTACTTCTCCTACCTGTCGTAAGACCGGTTCTTCCACGGAGATTACTCCAGTTCCGCCAGTGTTCCACCCTCATCGACATGATGATTTCGTGTCTCATTCTCGAGAATTGGCCCTCGTCGACGGTCCCTCGTTTGGAAAGTTCGTGGATGGATCTAGATGTGCTTTATTTGTCGAAGACCCTGATCGAAGATTGGTGGGACACGGGAAAGTTTATAACATCTCCAGACACCACTTCACAGAGGTAGGAGAGGGAGAATTGAAGGTTGCAGTTGAGAGTTGCTTAGATCCTGGTGTTTTTGTGCCATTTCCGGAAGAAGAGATTGTTACTCTCGGCGATGCTATCGGTGGGTTCGTGCGTTGGCCTAGTTATTTAGTAGAGCTAAACGACAAACATGAGGTATAGTTTAACTTTGAAAGACTTTAAACTTCAAATTTGTTAACAATTGTATTTTAACGGTTCTATACATCTTTGTAAGGTGTCAAGCCCCCGGAGCAAATGGTCAAACAACCAATCTCCGATCAACATTAATTCGCTTCCAAGTAGGTGCAAAATGTTGTATCAATGTATGGTAGGTAGGGAGGCACAATCGTTAAGTACCTTGGAGTTGGAGGGGGATAAAGGGTTGCCTCCGGCTTTGTACGTCACCAAAGAGGATATCATGCAGTTCATGGCGATGGATTTGTTGTGTATCATGATTATCGACGTGCAAGTGAAGTAAGTGTTCTTTTGTATACAATGAAAAGTATTGAATAATTTTATCAAAACTGTAATAAATTATAATTTTTATACTTGTAGACATCTTTACGACGCCAGAAGGTCAATCTTTCCCGAGGATCAAGTATTTGGATTTATCAGTCCATCTACATATATATACGGGAATGACGATAAATCGGGTCAACTAGGGACATTCTTTAAAGAAGAAGACAAGAAATATTATCTGCTCCCTTATCATGAGAGGTAAACTTTGTAATTCTATTTTGCAAGTGTATGCTTATTTTGTAATAAACTTCTAATTATATATATAACACAGGGCTCATTGGATGCTTGTCGTTGTATGCCCAACGACTAATTCAGCATATTGGTTTGATCCGTTGGGGTCGAATAAACCAAGGGACTCAATAAAGAAACTTCTAAATATGTAAGTTCGTTTAGTCGTGAATAAAGTAATTCGTGGATTTTTATTAGTATTATTGATTGATATTTTAACTTGTGCTACTCAGGGCAATTAAGGTTTACAGAGCTTTAGGTGGTAGGAGAACAACCACAAAATCAGGAATAACATGGCATGGAATGAGAGTACGTTCTATCCCATTTTTGTTAATTAAGTTAGGAACAAATATTTAGCGAATTCCTATGTTTGTAGTACCGGAAGCAGGTTGGAAATACGGAATGCGGTTACTACGTGATGAGATACATGGAGGAAATCCTCGAATTGGCAACTCAAGACGTATGCCTATCCGAGGTAATGTAGATCGTTATTCAATTGTATAGTTGTGTAGTTTCAATATTTAGTTATTAATATTCAACACACTTGTATTTTTTTCATAGGTTTTCCCAAAAAGTAGTGATCTATTCTCGCAACAGGAGCTCGATGAAACTCGCGACCGATGAGCTCGCTATTTCATCAGAAACATGCTGACGAACTAAGAGGTTCTCCTGCCAATTGTATTTTTTGTAATTTAGTTAACAAGTGCACTTGTATTACAAACCTACACTTTATGCCTAATATAATCGCCTTAATTTTAGAATGAATTAATTGCAAGTGTGTTGAATGTCAATTGTGTATGCTTTGTATGTTTGTGCATGTGTGTTTGTGTTTGTGCATGTATGCTTGTGGATGTATATGGATGTATATATGTGGATGTATATGGATGTATGTGGATGCAATTTATAGGTGAACGAATTTGGTGCAGTTGTATGTACACGACGACGATGACTAAAAACAATTTCGTCGGATGTTTTTTTTTTTTGTCTACGTTTGGGAATAGACGTCGGCTGTTTATATCAGCCGACGTCTAATCCTCTGAAGAAAAGAATAGACGTCGGCTTTCTATGTAAGCCGACGTCTATCCCTAAAGTATAGGCGTCGTATATTATTTACCCGACGTCTATCCCTAAAGTATAGGCGTCGTATGTTAGTTAACCGACGTGTATGCTTAAAGTATAGACGTCGTATGTTAGTTAACCGACGTGTATACATTAAAGAATACACGTCGGAGTTTAATTAAAGCCGACGTATATCCGTTAGGTATAGACGTCGGCTATATTATGACCGACGTCTATGTATAGACGACGCACACATATACGTCGGATTGGGA
Organism: Triglochin maritima; assembly: GCA_963682175.1. NCBI lineage: Eukaryota > Viridiplantae > Streptophyta > Magnoliopsida > Alismatales > Juncaginaceae > Triglochin > Triglochin maritima. Next base: position 8,821,340 of record OY821775.1, read on the forward strand.
TGTGCTCATATCCGACGTGTATAACCCCTTACATCCGAGGTATATTCCCTTTTCTGTAGTAGTGTTTCTCCCACTCGATCTCAGCCGTCTATCTCAATCCATCACTAATCCTCCCCTAAACACCATTAAAATATAAGCAAGGGTTAGGATCTAACAAGTAATCTCTCCTTTTTTTTGAATAATTACATAGTTTGATTAAAATTAAAACTCTCCTTGCCATGATCCACGACAAGAAGTGAGACACCGAGCCTTACTTATCCCCTTATGTTTACAACTGAAGGGACCTGGTAGTTCACCAAGTGTACCAACATACATGGCATTGATCACCATCAAAACAAAAAACTTGGCTTTACATAAGCTGCATGAAACCAAAAACCAAATTATAAACACGTGAGCTACATGAAGCAACCAGGTGAAGGAGTCGGAGGTCTACTATAGTACTGTTCCCACCCCAACGCCCACCACCAGCATCTCCACCTGGTCGCCGTCGTCGTTCTGATGGTGATACTCGAGTTGCCGGCAAATGGAACGGGAAGGTCAAGCCCCGTTTTGCATGGATGACATTAGAGATTTTCAAGTACAAAAATCTACTTTTTAGGAAGCAATGTTGAGTTCAATTGACATTGTTATTCACACGTGACCTTTAGTCATTAAGAATTCGAGTAAATGGAGAAAAGTACTTCGAGAGGTAATAGTATTATCAAGTTGTAAAATAAACTCGACAATTGATTAATCATCCCAGCTGGGTGTTCGATCGAAATTATCGGCTTATGTGAACTATCGTCACGTTATAGTTGAAATATTCGAATATACATATACTTTTGTCAATAATACTTCGCATATCTTTATATTCATCTGCCTATGGTAAGTAACCAAATGTTTCCTAAATAGATATATTTAATTATCTAAAACTACTTTTGTTTAAACTTAATTTTACCTTTAAATAAAACAAATACCTATAAATAAATCATATTATCCGATACATGTCGGTCGTTAAATTCTTAAACTCACTTCAACTTCGTGAATTTCTATACTTCTGCACTTTTATACTGCTTATAAAAGAGAGAATCATTCTCTATTTTTCCGTCATTTTCGCTTGTAAAAAAATCAACTCCTACACGCGAACAATTACAGGGCAATTACACGAGACAACTATCCACACACATATTTTCATAACATTTTTCGAATGTATAATACACTTGACCACAACGGTGTATATATTCCGATCTTGATTAGAAACTCTGGTTATATCCTGATTCCTGGATAAGACTATACATCGGTCCGAACGGAATGAACCGAAGTGGTCATTTTCGGTTAATCGGACAGCACTGGGTCCAACTGAATTATTATTTTATTATATTTTAGTTATTTTTCGGTTAATCGGACCAAACATTATTGTATACGACCACATCAAACATTACATTGCACAACGAATAAGACTTACTATTCAGAAAAAAATCGTAATCATGAGTGTATTTGAATTACAAAATATACAAAATGGTGCAGTGATTTTACAAGAAAAATTTGATATTCTATGTCTCAAGTAGCCCAATTTCTAAAACAAAGCACCAACTTTGTCTTACTCTAAAAAATATGTCTATTTTTCAACTTCTCCCCAAAATACACATGCCTAAATCGTGGATTCCCTCTCTATCAATTTCATTTTAAATAAGCAAATCAGGATCTCTATTTCTTTCTTTCGAACAATTGCAAATCACTCTCGCACATTCGTTTTGTCTTCTCTTTCTTTCTCTCTCTCATTCGCACAATCTTTCTCTCTCGCACTCGACCCTTCATTCGAACTCAGCGGCGTACCCTTCCGAACAACAATGACGAATGTCAATTTTAGGGCACAATTTGTATATGTTTCTTTTTACTTCTTCATATAGTTTTATAAGGTTGTGTTATTGTTTCTATTGAAAATGTAGTTGACTTCATCTATTTATTGATATTCATCTGAATTTTATCGGCTGGGTTGGAAGTGAAACCATTTTCCTGTGTTACCGACGATGCCCGATAGATTCGATTGTAGTTTGATAGGTACTCGGTAGCTACGAACGATGGAATGCGGATCGTTTTTCCTTTCACCTCAATGGGTTTTGTAGATGTACTCGATGAAAATCGGACTGCTTTCCTTTGAGTTCAATATGTTTGATATTAGTTCAATTTATTTTGCATGTGAGCTCGATAAGATTGGTTTGGCTGCGAAGAATTACCGACTCGAAGAGCTCGATATGAGCTCAATTCCATTTTCCCCATGTTTTTAACTGGTTGTTTTTTTCTTGTATTGCTTTTTTTCCAGATGCCGAAGTTAATAATTTCAACTAAGGATCGGGAACGACGTAAGTATTTCAAATAATTCAAATTTCAATACTTCGTAATTGTAATTCGATAGGCTAGATAGGAGTTCGATAATTATTAGTAGATTGTTCAAACTGTAACCTTGATTGGTTCGATACGAACTCGATAGACATGTGGTATGAACTTGATAATTTTGTTTTTTACGAAAAACACGACTATTCCTCTTTGTTGCGATCGATGAGCTCGATAGAAAGCGCCACTGATAACGGCACAATTATTTAAGGTGTTATAGACTATTTTGTTTCTTTATTTCCAAACGTCATGTCAGTTAATATGGACTATTAACTATTGAGGTGTTTTTGCTTTTTGACTACACAATTCGGACTACGAATGCAATAGGATTTGTGGTCTAGAAACTATGAAAGATTTAGTCTCTTCGCATACCCTGTAATGGAATGATGTGTGCCTGAAATGAAAATACTGAGTCTCTTCGCATACCATAATGGCATAATGGAAGGTTGTGTTTTTTCATTACTATTCTCAAGTGTTGAACGGTTTTTGACGGATTGATATGATGAAGTTTGGAAGTTGAACCGTTTCCTTCACCCAAACGTTAGCTCAGTCTGATATAATCCTATATATATACAATGTCATTTTCTTCTTTAGTTACTTTCTTCCACTTCGCTCTCCATCATCACCGTCGTCCAACACTGTGGCAGACGTCCACCTAGACAACATGGTTTTTGTTATTTCATTATTTCTAAGTTACTAGTTGTTATACATTGAGTTTTTATGATAATAAACACTAATATTTCCTTATTTTTATTGAGTAGTTTCATCCTCGAAGACACCAACAATAGTACCCCCTTGCTGAAACATAGGTGCCCTAACTGTTGGATCGTGTGGGTCTATGGGTCCACAATTAAGGCTAATCCTAATTCTCTACTTGATTTAAGCAATAAATGTGCAGCGGAATAAACAAATAAAAGTAGAGAAAGAAAGATAATGCAAACCACAATGGAAGTCGGGGATTTTTATAGAGGTTCGGCACCCCACCCGGGTCCTAGTCCTCTCTTGCAAGCTCCGCTCGGATCACCGAGTTCCACTCACGACTTCACTAACCACTCCCCGTTCTGGGCCGGGAGAGAATGCCTTTTACAAAACAAGCACCGCGAACAACCTCGCTTGCTTGACCTTCTTCTCTCACAATCCGAGAGGAATCACTTCGGGCTCTCACCGAAGTCTATACTCGTGTCTTGGGCTTTCACCAAGACCCTTGCTTCTTGCACAATGGTTGAGTGAAACAACACTCTCTAAACTTGAGCACACTTGAGTAGAATATGGAATTATGACTAAAGTATGGAAGGTTTGAGCTTTTGAGTGTGTGGAGCTTTCTCTCTAATGTTGGGGACAAATAGATGTTGGAGAGATGTGTTAAAATGTGTTTTACATCTCTATTTATAAGCTCCAAAAGAGTTATAGCCGTTGGGATTGATTGGGTAAGAGTTGGTGTAGGATACACAAAACAGAAACCTGTCGGACCCAATTCTGCCTAAAAACGGTCGACCGAATCGGGTATTCCGTTCGACCGTTTGGTCAAATTTCAGCTTTGACTTAAGTTCACTTAAGTTAACGGTCGAACGGTCTCAGGGGATCGGTCGACCGAATTAGTCCAGGCACTTCTGGGAGACCAAATTGTGTTGGTTCGGTCGACCGTTAGGAACGTTTCGGTCGACCAGATGTTTGGTAATTTGGGGTATTTGGGAATAATACGAATACGACCGTTGGGTATAATACAACAAAACAAACGATCTGAAAATATGTGTAAACGGTCGAACGGAAAGCTTTCAACGGTCGACCGTTTTGGTCCAGGAAGTTCAAGTTTTGTTTAGGTGTTTTCCGGTTCTAGTTTGGATGATCTATTGAAGTCCAAATTATGTGAAATTTTGTGTGTGACTTCTATAGGGAACCTAGTGCGTGGTTGAGTAGTTTTTAGCTCAAGTATGCTCAATTACACAAGGTTCCTAAAGACTCAAAGAAATGCAAAATACATGTCTTCAAATGAGCTTGATTACATGTCTTGACTTGATTTCCTTTCTTCCTTGAATCTTGATCACCTGTAGAGGTTAGCACAAAGCAATATATATGCAATGCAACATGTGTGCTACTCTACATGATCATAATTAAGATTAGGTTGATTAAATCATCAAAACATAGATTAAGGCCAAAAAGCCAACACTAACTGCCTCTCCAAGACACCCGCTACTGACCTCCCAACCTCTCAAATGCCTAACGTGGCTCCCAATCTCTCCAATGCCTAACGTAACTCCTGGCTTTGAAGACCACTCTAGGTCAACCAATAAACAACAAAAGGTGGAGTTTTGAAGGAGACAACAAAGAATCTTGCTGATGGAATATTTGGGTCTTTAACAAAATAATTTGAGGTGGTTCATACAGAGACCAGATGGATTATGACTACTCTTAATGCGTTTCATGCACGTCTTTGTTCCATTCCAATTTGGTGGATGGTTTAGCATAATGCAAATAATGATCAATTGATACATGTGTTTGAATGCGACACAGAGTTGCCTGACAAAGATGTCAAGCAACTCCGCGTCATATTCAAACTTTATCAGGCAACTCTGCAACGCATTCAAACTCAATGTATCAGTTGATCATTACCTACACCGTGCTAAACTGTCCACCAAATTGGAATGTAACAAAGACGTACATGAAGCACAATAAGAGTAGCCCTAATCTATACGGTATCTGCATGAACCACCTCAAATTCTTTTGTTAGAGATTCAAATATTCCATCAGCAAGATTCTTCAATATTTTGTTACGCAGAGTGCAAGCATGTCAAGTGCACATTGTAATGCTACCTATCATTTGTCTATAATAGTGATCCATGTTATTAAATTTGTAATCCTATTGTATCTTTTTGAAATCTACAATGCATAGTTACTCATTTTTGGAAGCAACTATTACTGTTTACATACGAAAATTAATTTCCTATTACTTTACTCATAAATCATCGAGCACATGTCGTGCTTCCAACGCACTCGATTGAGCACTGTCAAGCCCATGTGACGCTCAACACCAAAAAAGGACAACTGCATACAAGTAAAAACACTTAATATATTTTAAAATACCACATTGTAAATAGGTAGAACCTTTCACAACCATTGTATTCGTGCAAAAAGGGTAACATTATCATAACACTGCACAAAACGTCACCTTAGTAATTAAGACTTGTCCCATCATGGGACGTATCACTTCGACATGTGAATATTTATCATGTTGACCATCGAGCGCAATTGAGCTTATATCGAATTTCTATATAACACATATCACCAAGCGTAACTGTCGAGCATACACATTGGCCGAACTATCTATCACGTACAATCAAAGTACTATCGAACCCTATCGATTTCTGAAACAATTTAAAATATCAAGACAAAGACAGGGAGTTCCAGACATGTTAGTGTTTAGTGGTCCCATGAGATAGACATTAGTATTTTGGGAAGAAATGAAAAGATTAACATATTTTTCAGAGGGTGTTAAAGTGGGAGAATGTTTGCAAATGTTGGGTCACTTGAGTCATATAAACCCAAATTTTCATTCTACAATGGTTGCATGTGTAATTAGTATACTGATATGGTAAATTCATCACCACTAATAGTACTTTTCTTCTTCTTCTTTCTCTTTTAAAAATAAATGTGATTTAATCATAAGAATATTAATATCCGTGTATTCTAACTCCACATCATGTATAAAATATAGCCTAAACGATAAAGAGAATGTAATGTACCGCGAATCTGCGATTACAGCAGAATTTAAAGTCATAGGGTGTGTTTGATTAGAGCTCCTCAGTGCCCAGCTTCTCATTGAATCTAGCTTTATGCAATGATGATAAAGAAGTTGCTCTTCACCTTGAGCCCGTGGAGATGTTTGGCTGGGATAAAAGTGGGTAGAGGAGATGGTGTCTAATCCAAAGGCAATACCCGAAATGCCCTCATACAAATTTTCTTCTTCCAAAGCTTTTGCATGTTTATAATCATTATGTTAAATAATAAAAGGATATATTAAAAAAACTATATGTGATCGAAAAAAACTATATATATTTAAAAAATCAATATCACGTTGAACTTTTGTATTTTCTCACATTTGAACTGCAACATTGAAAACACACATGAATATTCTACATGCATACTTTTTCCAACAAATTTGTGGGACAAAATGATGAATTACATCAAACGACCAGGGGTAGTACGGTCTGAAAATCGAAATTATTACTACAGTAACTGGAGCTGCTCAAAGCACACCCATCCCAGCTTCAAAAATCCACCTTGATATCCACACTGACTCCTCTGATTTCCTCTGAATCCGCCCTGTTTGGATCGGTCTTCAGCGAAGCTTCAACTCCCGGGTGGTGGAGGAGCTGACTTTGACTCCAACCAAACAGACCCATAATTTTAGCCATAATTTATACAACTATAATCTGAATTGTCCAAAAGTTTTTTTTTACATTTATACATAAGTTTTGCTAGATAAAATTTGCACCATATTTATCAAGCATCTGTTTTTTAATTAATATCATAAATGTTTCTACCCAAACGACTTTGTTTTATAAATTTCTGCAATTCACCTATTAGATATTTGTACAAAATTTATTTTCAAAGTTTGTCAGCAATTAATGTATGATGCTAGTATGTAAGGTAAATTGCAGGTTAGTCTCCCCAGCTTTAGTATAGTTGCATTTTGCAACCTATTCTTTGGAAATAGGCAATTAACACCCCTAATCGTTGTTCTTTCGATATGTTCATTTTTTCTTCACAAATTATCCATAATTTTATAAAGTAATAAATACTAATTGATTTTATTGATTTTAATTATTTTTATTTCTCCTGTTTTCTCAAAAGAATAATATCTAATAAAAAAGATGTTTAAGAAAGAAAAAAGAAATAAATTAAAGTGCCTTTAATACTAACAAATAATGTTTCAGGGAAAAAATAAGATGATGAAAAATAACATTAAAAAATACTTAGCATTGAATATCTTTTAAAATTAAGGGTAATATGGAAAAAAATGGAAAGGAAGATAAAAATGGAAAGCAAATGGTCAAAATAACCAAAACTAAGAGCGTTAAGTGTTTATTTCCTAAAGATACAAATATAAAGTGCAACTAGATCAACGATGGGGAGATAAACTGCAATTTACCTTAGTATATATAAAATCAAAACCCCAAACCGGCCCCAAAACCCCCTCCCCCGTTCCCTCTCTTCGCCAACCACCCAAACCCCAAACCGGCCCCAAAACCCCCTCCCTCGCCTTCAAGATGATGCATCAGGCGACAACGATCGACAATTGCACAACCGACTTCATCACCCACTCCGCCTCCGACCTCGTGTCCCACGTCGCCCTGATCCCGTCCGACGAGCATCTGTTTTGCACTTTTGAGTTCATGCTTCTGTTTGTGTGATATGGTGGTTTGGTGAAAAAGCCCTGGAGCCCCGTAGTTTATTGTGTGTGGCTGTAGTTAGGTGAAATAGTCCTGGAGCCAAGCTTGTGTGATAATGTGGTTGGGTGAAAGAGCATTGGAGTCCTGTGGGTGACCGAATGTGTGAGGTTGGGTGAAAAAGCCGTGAAGTCCTGTTTGCTGCTCGTGTATGCCACGGTTGGGTGAAAAAGCCTTGTAGCCATGTTTTGTTAATCGTATTTGCCATGGTTGGGTGAAAGAGTCATGTAGTCCAACTTATTGACGATGTTTTTGTGCAGTAGATTTTACATGCTATGCTTGTTGTCAGTTTTAGTTCATATATGTGTTAGGGGTTTGACATACGAAGTTTCCTAATGAAAACTCAGACGTAGTTGCATATTTACTTTTTAGATCGCGAGAGACGGTAGATGGTGGTGACTGCGGAGGAGCAGACTAGGGACTGGTTTTTGTTGTCCCTCATTTTGGAGGTTGTAGTGATTACATGTACATTTATTTTATATTATTTTGATATAATCATACTTTTGAAACATTCGGATATATATGATATATATTGGCGCACCTTGTGTTTGAGGATGTTACAATTTCGACTTTGGATAAAATACATTGGGGGGGGGGGGGGGGGGGATTACGAAAACAAAAACAATAAAGAGAGGGGTTATTATAATTATTTTAGGGATTTGACAAAGTACACACGTTTTTGTCGTAATTCTTCTGTTATAATTTTTGCAAAAACGATGTTTTCTCTCTCTCCTTGTTTGAGTTCACAAGTTTAGCTATCAAATATGACTTAAACTTGTCGGATCACTAAGATCGTTAAGGTGTTAAGAAAGGTGTTTGAAGGAAAATTTTGACAGCTAAATGCACACATATGCGTTTGCTGAAGAATTGCTTTCTTCTTATATTTTAAAGATTGTAAACCACTTAAGGTTTTCAATAAACCCAAGTCTTCACTTGGATTTAAAACCATTTCCTTGGTTAAAATCATGCACAGCTAACAACAAATTAATAAAGCAAGAGTGAGCTATGAAGCTCGTGCGATCCATGTGAATATGTGATTACTAAATTACATGTAATGTAGCAGATCATCACCGTGGTCATCATCAATTAAGATGATTTTTATATCCCAAAAACGTCATCACTCTATAGTCGAATTCTTTCTTTGCAGTTATTCAATATTTTCTGGACAGCCTAAATTTGATTACCATCAATACGAGCTAGATCTGAGATTCCTTTCAAGATTGGTTCTTTGACTGTTGACAACAAAGAACGTCAACTTTATACAGCACAAAGTCAAACCTAAATTTAGCCTAAAACAAAATCTTGACATTTATGTGTTGTTTTCTTCCCAAAAAGATTATTTGCTATTGTAAATGGTTTAAATTGACCAAAGTGCACCTTATAGTAATTACCAGATATTTGTCGACACCATTTTAAAGAAGGAAATTTTTTCCATTATTTTTTTAAATTCTCAATGTAAATTTTATTGAGAAATATTTCTCATACTAGAGACCCGTGGTGGTGACAAGTCTTGGATTTTACAGAACTTGCCATTTGAGATAGAAGAGTCAAGTTCTTGCACTTATTATTTTTGCCGCACAAACATAAGTGTTTTGATTTTGAGATCCACGTGTAACTCTGATTTTGACTTCCGCGTTGACCGTGCGAAATTGGAGACGTTACAAATTCAAATATCAACTTCCAACAATCGTCAAACATACAACAAATTTCAGAGTTATTAAACTATAATAACATACCAAACTTAATTAATCGAAGCGAAAACGATTTTTTCACTCATTTTCAAGATATCTAGATCATGGTTTCAAAAAAATTCACGAAACAAGAGATTTTTTTTAAAAGAATGAGAAACCAACTCTTAATCTTCTTCAAAACGTTGAATCTCAACAATTTTGTTTCAATGCAACATTTTGTGGGATGAAATTTTGTTTGTGGATAAAAAGAGAAAGAAAAATGGTGGTTAAATGTGTGAGTTTCTCTAATTACTAACCATAGTTGGAAAAGAATGTCATTTTTGTAATTAGTTAAAAGTGAGATGTATATATTTGGAAAAAAAAGTCAGACTTAAAAATAAAGTTGAAATATCAATACCTTGATCATTAGAGTGGAAAAAACTTTATAACCTTGAATTAATTCTCCTGTAAGTAAATATGACAAGAGTTTGAATTAATTGTATATATATTTGTATCACCAAGACTGCACGAAATGTATGCACACGCACAAGCAAGTGACTCTTAATCATTTCATCAATTTAGCTCGTTTCCATTTCATGTAAAATCATCGATCGAAATTTCAACAATACGAAACAAAACAATCTTCAATTATTTTTCTCCCAAACATTCACCAAAATCTAATTTGCTTTAGATTCACCATTCATTAGAGAACCGTGATAGACGGACGCGCGCGTCACGGACGCGCCTTACGTGGATCTGTACAGCTCAGATATTTTTATTTGAGTCAGCGTCCAGTCAGCGAAATTTCTCTTCGCGCGTTTTGGTCTTTTTAAAAAACGCCGGTTCTTTAAGTTGAACGATTCATTTCCCAATACACAGATAAGACAGTGTGCAGACCCTAGGACATCGTGCAGTCTCATTATTCGTGCAGAGCCCACACTTATCATAATAAAATATTTGTTATTAAGTTTTACGTTGGATCAACTTAATTTGTCTAGCTTACTTTATGTGTATGTGCAGTTTACATTATGTGTTTGTCCTGTTTACGTTATGTGTCTGTCCGGAATAAGTGTATTTGTTGTCCGGAAGAAGTGTATTTGTTGTCCGGTTTAAGAATAAAGTGTGTCCAGAAACAAAACATAAAGTTTGTCCGGAATAAGTTGATTTGTTGTCCGGAATAAGTGTATTTGCTGTCCGGAATAAGTGTATTTGCAGTCCGGAATAAGTGTAGTTGTCCAGAATAAGAAGAAAGTGTGTCCAGAAACGGAACAGAAAGCTTGTCCGGAATAAGTGTATTTGCTGTCCGGAATAAGTGTATTTGTTGTCCGGAATAAGTGTATTTGTTGTCCGGTTTAAGAATAAAGTGTGTCCAGAAACGGAACATAAAGTTTGTCCGGAATAAGTTGATTTGTTGTCCGGAATAAGTGTATTTGCTGTCCGGAATAAGTGTAGTTGTCCAGAATAAGAAGAAAGTGTGTCCAGAAACGGAACAGAAAGCTTGTCCGGAATAAGTGTATTTGCTGTCCGGAATAAGTGTATTTCTTGTCCGGAATAAGTGTATTTGTTGTCCGGTTTAAGAATAAAGTGTGTCCAGAAACGGAACATAAAGTTTGTCCGGAATAAGTTGATTTGTTGTCCGGAATAAGTGTATTTGCTGTCCGGAATAAGTGTATTTGCAGTCCGGAATAAGTGTAGTTGTCCAGAATAAGAAGAAAGTGTGTCCAGAAACGGAACAGAAAGTTTGTCCGGAATAAGTGTATTTGCTGTCCGGAATAAGTGTATTTGTTGTCCGGTTTAAGAATAAAGTTTGTCCAGAAACGGAACATAAAGTTTTTCCGGAATAAGTGTATTTGCTGTCCGGAATAAGTGTATTTGTTGTCCGGAATAAGTGTATTTGTTGTCCGGTTTAAGAATAAAGTGTGTCTAGAAACGGAACATAAAGTTTGTCCGGAATAAGTGTATTTGCAGTCCGGAATAAGTGTATTTGCTGTCCGGAATCGGAATAAGTGTATTTGCAGTCCGGAATAATATATGGCTTCATTATTGTCGGAATAAACGAATCAATATATGGAATGCAATAATATGATGTCAAAACAAAAACTCCCTGCCGCCCCCTGCCACCCCCGCACAAACTCAACAAACCTCCCACTGTATATTTTACCCCACAAGAATTACGTTTAGGAAAAAAATAAGGAAGAACATTCACGATGCTAACGCTGACAAGAACATCGGGAAGTCTTCGCACCGTCCCATTCACGCTGCTTACGTTGTGAAGAATCCTGGGAGTCGGCATCAGACACTTCTTCGACATAATATCTTGCTAGAAATGGTGATTTATTCTGGAGAGAAAGAATGAAGAAGAAAGAAAGAGTGTCATCATATTTGTATTTGGGTGGAGAGAGAGAACGTGCTGAGTTGAAACGCATTTAATGTGATTTGAGTGGACATCAGGAAGAAAAAACAAAAAAACATTAATGCCTTGGCCACGTAAGGGCTGACATGGATGTCCACGTAGAGCGCGTCCGTGACGCGCTGCGTTCATAAATCATTTTCCTTCATCGGACTCATCACACATCCATCCGTCCTTTCCGTTGACGCAGACCGGTGAGGTCGAATTTCCCCGGAATCAGATATAAAAAAAATCCATGGGTTTGTGTCTGTAGTCTGTACCTCACCCACACTGCGACTCACCAAAGTCGCAGGGAAGATCTCTTTTCCTTCCTTCCGTCCTCTCCAACAACCTCAATCATTTCTCTCCTCGTCTCCCCAGATCCGTTCGCCGGCGGGATGGCCTCTCCGACCTCCGCCGGCGAGGACTCCACTCCCACTCCCCCTTCCCGCCTCGCCCAGCTCGTCCTCCCTGCCCTCGACAAGATCGCCAAGAACGCCTCCTGGCGGAAGCACTCCAAGCTCGCCGCCCACTGCAAGGCTCTCCTCGAGTCCTTCCCCTCCCCTTCCTCCGATCCCTCCTCCCCCTCCTCCGACCGCTGCCCTGGCCCCCTCCACGACGGCGGCCCCCACCACTTCTCCCTCTCCGACGCCGAGTCCGTTCTATCCCCCCTCCTATCCGCTTGCTCCTCCGGGTTCCTCAAGATCGCCGATCCCGCTCTTGATTGCCTCCAGAAGCTCATCGCCTTTGGTTACCTCCGCGGCGAAGGTTGGAATCTTCCAGATCCGCGAGTTTTCGTTTTTTTTAAGTTTTTTTGTGATATTTTGTGATTTTTGCAGCGGATTCGGATGCGGCGGCGACGCCCGACGTGAAGCTGCTGGCGCAGGTGATAGATGCGGTCTGCAAGTGCGCCGATCTCGGAGATGACGGCGTCGAGTTGCTGGTTCTTAAGACGTTGTTGTCGGCAGTTACGTCGACATCACTCCGGATCCATGGGGACTGCCTTCTCCAGATTGTTAGGACTTGTTATGATGTTTACTTAGGGAGTAAGAACCCTGTGAATCAGACCACAGCTAAGGCTTCGCTTATCCAGATGCTCGTCATTGTGTTCCGCCGGATGGAGGCAGATTCGTCGACTGTTCCCATTCAGCCGATTGTCGTTGCGGAGCTGATGCAGCCTGCGGAGAAGCCTGGTGGTCCGGTGGATGTTAACATGACGCAATTTGTGCAGGGGTTTATAACAAAGATTATGAATGATATTGATGTCGTGCTTAATCCTGGGACGCCGTCTGGGAAGACGGCGAATTTGGCCGGAGTACATGATGGGGCGTTTGCTTCCACTGCGGTGGAGACGACGAATCCAGCGGATTTGTTGGATTCGACAGATAAGGATATGCTGGACGCAAAGTATTGGGAGATTAGCATGTATAAGACGGCATTGGAAGGGCGAAAAGGGGAACTTGGGGTTGAAGGGGAGGGGGATAGGGATGATGAGTTGGAGGTTCAGATTGGAAGCAGGTTGAGGCGAGATGCGTTTTTGGTGTTCCGGGCTTTATGTAAGCTTTCCATGAAGTCTCCTCCTAAGGAGGCACTGGGAGATCCCGTGCAGATGAGAGGGAAAATTGTAGCTCTGGAGTTGCTCAAAATCTTGCTGGAGAATGCAGGAGCAGTGTTTAGGACAAGCGAGAGGTACCTGAATATCCGAAAATGTATACATTATTTGTTATTCTTATTACTGTGCTGTAGTAGTTACTCAAATATTCTCATCTAACACGTTATTAGTTGTATATGACCGACTTATTTACTTTGTGATATGAAAGGTTTTTAGGAGCTATCAAACAGTATCTCTGCCTATCACTTCTGAAGAACAGTGCTTTGACTCTCATGGTAGTTTTTCAGTTGTCTTGCTCGATTTTTATGAGCTTAGTGTCGAGATTTAGACCAGGCTTGAAGGCAGAAATTGGAGTGTTCTTTCCAATGATTGTTCTAAGAGTTCTCGAAAATGTTGCTCAGCCTAATTTTCAGCAGAAAATGATAGTACTCTGCTTCCTCGAGAAGTTATGTGTAGACTCCCAAATATTGGTGGATATTTTTACCAATTATGATTGCGATGTGAACTCTTCAAACATATTTGAAAGGTACTGATTCCTGCTTCTCTTTGAATACACAGCAAATTTTAGTCTTTTTCCCATCTGAAAATGAATGTCCATGATCTTCCATCTGATCCTTACAGGATGGTAACAGGCCTCCTTAAAACTGCTCAAGGTGTGCCTCCAGGTGTCACTACCACACTTTTGCCACCCCAGGAGGCTACTCTGAAACATGAAGCAATGATGTGCTTGGTTGCAATCTTGAAATCTATGGGAGACTGGATGAATAAGCAGTTGCGGATTCCAGATCCTCACTCTCCGAAATCTCCAAATTCATTTGAGGAGAGTACTGAAAATAATTTGGAAGTTACTCTGGCTAATGGTAATAGCGAGGAGTCAGCTGAAGGAGTTGAATCCCAATTTGAGACATCAAATGGGGTCTCTGAAGCCGCTTCACTTGAGCAACGTCGGGCTTACAAGCTTGAGTTGCAGGTAGATTGGATGCCTTTCTGATTTAGTCCCTTTTCTCTTTTACTCTGTTGAAAATTTCTGTAGTTTAACACCTTGGATGACAGGAAGGTCTCTCCCTCTTTAATCGAAAACCCAAGAAGGGAATTGATTTCCTTGTAACTGCAAAGAAGGTAGGTGACTCCCCCGAGGAAATAGCTGCTTTTCTTAGGAATACATCTGGCTTGAACAAGACATTAATTGGTGATTATCTAGGAGAGAGGGAAGAATCATCCCTTAAAATCATGCATGCTTATGTGGATTCATTCAATTTTCAAGATATGGATTTTGATGAAGCTATTAGAACCTTCTTGCAAGGCTTTAGACTGCCTGGTGAAGCACAGAAAATTGATCGCATCATGGAAAAATTTGCTGAGCGCTATTGTAAGTGTAATCCCATGGTTTTCAGCAGCGCTGACACAGCATATGTGCTTGCCTACTCCGTGATTATGCTGAATACTGATGCCCACAACCCTATGGTTAAAAATAAGGTATACAACAACTTAAGAAAATTGACTTTTTTCACTTTGATCGGCTACTTGTTTTGCTTATTTTGATGAATTTTGAATGCCAGATGTCAGCTGATGATTTTATAAGAAATAATCGTGGCATTGATGATGAAAAGGATTTACCTGAAGAATATATGAGATCCTTGTATGAGCGTATTATAAAGAACGAAATTAAGATGAAGGAAGATGATTTAACCCCTCAGCATAGTCAGTCCATGAATTCCAATAGAATCCTAGGACTTGACAGCATTTTGAATATTGTCATTCGAAATCGTGGAGACAATAAAGCTTCTCAGACAAGTGATGATCTTATTCGGCGCATGCAAGAGCAATTCAAAGAAAAAGCACGCAAATCTGAGTAAGCATAAAGCTATAAACCATGTAGACTTTTCCCCCCTTTTTCTTGTGATGTGGGCATTTGAAAATCAAGCCCCATTATTTATTACAGCAAATTATTATCTTGCTGCACATTAAAACTCTGAAGTAATTTGTTTGAGTAAGTTGTTCCACTATTTTTGCATGCTAGGTCGGCTTACTATCCAGCAACTGATGTGGCCATTTTGAGATTTATGATTGAGGTTTGTTGGGCACCAATGCTAGCTGCTTTCAGCGTCCCACTTGACCAGAGTGATGATGAAGTTGTGGTTTCCTTATGTTTGGAGGGATTTCGTCATGCGATTCATGTCACTGCAGTTATGTCAATGAAGACCCATAGAGATGCATTTGTTACTTCATTGGCTAAATTCACATCCCTGCACTCAGCTGCAGATATCAGGCAGAAAAATATTGATGCCATCAAGGTAAGTTCCTTTTTGGGGTGAAAAGTTAATCGGCTGCAAACAGTATCTGGAGTGTGTTGTATTATATGCTTGTTGCTCTGTGATTCCAGTAAGTTCCGAATCATATGTTTGTGAACTGTGGTGAACTGGTGATAATGAGAGGCATTGTGTCTTACATTGCTTGAATTTCTGTTTTTGGACATACTTTGTCATGGCTATATGATGACTTCCTTTCTTGCTAACCTAACCAGTATCCATTCATGGGGTCTTGTGAATGTGTTATACATCCTTTTGCTTTAGCCTGTGATGCCTTCCCTTGTGTTCTTAGTTGTGTTTTGTACATTTTGTGCTGTTGGTACGTGTTAACTTTGTTGCTTCTTATTCTGCAGACAATTGTCACAATTGCAGATGAAGACGGAAACTATCTACAAGAAGCCTGGGAGCATATTTTGACTTGTGTCTCTCGTTTTGAACATTTGCATCTATTGGGGGAGGGTGCCCCTCCTGATGCCGCTTTCTTTGCCTTACCACAGACTGATGTAGATAAATCAAAACAAGGAAAACCATCAATTCTTCCTGTGTTGAAGAAAAAGGGCCAACAGGCTGCTTCAAATGTTCGTAGGGGTTCGTATGATAGTGTTGGAGTTGGTGGACATGCCTCTGGACTTGTTACAACTGAACAGATGACCAACTTAGTTTCCAATCTAAACTTGCTGGAACAAGTAGGGCCTTCTGAAATGAACCGTATTTTCACAAGAAGCCAGAAGTTGAACAGCGAGGCTATAGTTGATTTTGTTAGAGCACTTTGTAAAGTTTCAATGGAAGAACTGCGTTCAGCATCTGATCCACGAGTTTTCAGTCTCACAAAAATAGTTGAAATTGCGTAAGATTAACCTGTGCTAACCCACATTCATGCAGTGCATCTGTCTAAAACCCAATTTTTTATATTTTTCTCTACCTTCCTGCAGGCACTATAACATGAATCGTATCAGGCTTGTGTGGTCAAGTGTTTGGAATGTATTCTCTGACTTCTTTGTAACAATTGGTTGTTCTGAGAATTTATCGATTGCCATTTTTGCTATGGATTCCTTACGGCAACTCTCGATGAAGTTCTTGGAGCGAGAAGAGTTGGCCAATTATAATTTCCAGAATGAATTTATGAAACCTTTTGTAATTGTGATGCGGAAGAGTAGAGCTGTTGAAATCAGAGAATTGATAATTAGATGCATCTCACAAATGGTTTTGACCCGTGTCAATCATGTCAAGTCAGGATGGAAAAGCATGTTCATGGTTTGTTTTCTCAATTTTTTATATGTTTTTTTTTTCTTTTCAATTAGCATTTGCATGACAATACTAATCAATGCAGGTTTTTTCAACTGCATCTTTGGATGAGCACAAAAATATTGTCATGTTGGCCTTCGAAATTATAGAGAAGATTGTCCGAGATTATTTCCCTTACATAACGGAGACTGATACTTCTACATTCACAGACTTTGTGAATTGCCTTATTGCTTTTACCAACAGTAGATTCAACAAAGATATTAGTCTCAATGCAATAGCTTTTCTTCGGTTTTGTGCCGTAAAGCTTGCAGAAGGAGAGGTTGGAAATTCTGCTAACCTTGAGGACAAGAATGCATTGGAGAAAACTTCTCAGGCATCTCTTTCAATGAATAATGGAAAAGCAGAGAGCATGCAGCTTTCGGACAAAGATGATCATTTATACTTCTGGTTTCCCTTGCTAGTGGGTATGTTGTAAGGCACTACTCCAGTTGCATACTGTCCCGCTTTACAAAACTCATACACATAATTAACACATTTTTTAATCTATTGAACGTTTCTTATATATGTTGTGCTTTCCGTGCAGGATTATCAGAGCTTACATTTGATCCTAGGCCCGAAATAAGGAAAAGTGCGATGCAAGTTCTGTTTGAGACCTTACGTAACCATGGCCATCTTTTCTCGTTACCTTTGTGGGAGCGTGTCTTCGATTCAGTCCTGTTCCCAATTTTTGATTATGTTCGCCATGCTATTGATCCTTCTGGAGAATCACAAGTGCAAGAGCTTGAAAGTGATGCAAACGAGGATCAAGATTCTTGGCTCTATGAGACATGTACACTTGCTCTCCAGTTAGTAGTAGATCTCTTTGTCAACTTTTACGACACTGTCAATCCTCTACTGAAAAAGGTGCTTGCTTTGTTGACAAGTTTTATTAAGAGACCACATCAAAGCCTTACTGGCATTGGCATTGCTGCCTATGTCCGGCTTATGAGCAATGCAGGGACTCTGTTCTCGGAGGAGAAGTGGCTCGAAGTGGTTTTGTCACTGAAAGAAGCAACTATTGCGACATGCCCTGACTTTTCTCTTGTTGGGAATCCTTCACCAGTATCCTCTGAGCTTAACACAGAAGATAAAGATCTGGAGATCCAAAGATCTAGAGTTCTTTATTTTACTTTAAACGATGTGAAATGTCGTGCTGCCGTCCAGCTTTTACTGATCCAGGTTCATCTATTTTCGTATAGAATCTAATTCCATATATCATAACGAATACCCTTATTAGAGAACATAGAGATGCCATTTTGTAGAATTTGCATAGAATTATGATGGCACCAACGACATCTTCCAAAATCTTAGTTCCTTAAATGAGAATCTTATGATCAATGAAAACTTAGGCTAACAAAAGCATGTTTGTTATAAGTTTAAGCAGAAATGTGAGACAATTCGTTAGTTTTACTTTAGATATTGAAATGAGCATCTGAGTTATTTCAACTCGATGCTCCACTCAACTTCCAAATTAGATTGTTGTCAGGTTAGAAATTCATGTGTACTTGGTTTACATGTTTGGGATTCTAATGCCGTAATGTGGATCTGTATTTTTGCTTACCATACTTCATCCGTACACCAACTTTTATGATAATGATTTGGATATAATTATATGTTGTGTTATATATTAAGCTCATGATAAGTGACTTCTGTAGCTCAATCTGATTTTGTCATTGCAGGCCGTGTTGGAAATCTATCACATGTATAGAGCACAACTATCCACAAAGAATACAGTTTTACTCTTTGAAGCTCTGCATGCTGTGGCTTCTCATGCCCACATGATAAACGGGGACTCAATTTTGAGAACAAAGCTCCAGGAACTTGGGTCCATCACACAGATGCAAGATCCTCCATTACTTCGTCTTGAGAACGAATCCTACCAGATTTGTCTTACACTGTTACAGAATGTCATCACAGATCAACCTTCCACTAATGGAGATATGCACGTCGAGGAGCATCTCGTTGACCTGTGTAGAGAGGTTCTCCAGGTATACCTGGACACAGCAAAACATGGGGAGCCAGGAGATCCCGAGCCTAAGACCCAACCTGACACTCATTGGTTAATTCCACTTGGTTCAGCCAAAAGAAGAGAGCTTGCAGCACGGGCACCACTCATCGTGGCAACACTGCAAGCCATTTGCAGGTTGGGTATTTCTTCTTTTCGGAAGAACTTGGCTCAATTATTCCCTCTTCTATCAGGTTTAATAAGCTGCGAGCATGGTTCACACGAAGTACAAGCGGCTCTGAGTGATATGCTTGGAACTGTTGTTGGTCCTGTTTTGCTTCAAGCTTGTTGATATCCCGAGTTCTTCCCCAAGTAGAAATCTTTGTAAATGTACTATAGTTCTCGTTTCCTATTCTCGATTGGTTTTCTCTACATAATTCCCCGATTTGTTACTGCCTTCTAGTGTTTGTAGATTTTGTATCTGTAGTTGGAGCTGGCACTTTCATATGCCCATCCACTGTAGCTTCCCGTAGTTATGCAGAATGTTGGGTTGGGGAATTAGGTTACTGTTACAGTATTACGTTACATCCTATTTCTGGTGCATTCATCCTCTTCAACTAAGTCTATTTTTCCGTTAAATTAACTCAGCTAACATCTTCTCTCGTCTTGTTTGATGATCGTAAAGCCAAGCGCCAACTTGCAGTACTATTTGATACCATAATACTTACACAGGTAACTAGATAACAAATTATCTTCATTATTATGCACATGATGAACTGAACTTATATTAGACACAAGTACGATCACTATGCAGACTCACAATATCTACACCTTTATGATCACATCCATTTTCTTCTTTCCCTGCACTGGCCAGCTCCTGAGCCTTACGGGCTTCCCCAACCCAATCAATCCTCCCAACCAACACCAGCAGAACAGCAACACTAGTAGCAGCCCCAGCAAGAAATCCAAACAGCAACCCTCCTAGGCCAAGCTTCTCCTTGAAACCCAGCTGCACCCCCAATGGCAAAGCCACCAAGTAAAACCCACCGAGTGTAGCAAACATCCCCAGCTGAGGCCTGGCTGTGCCCCTAACTATCCCACCACACACATTCAGTGGAAAGTTCACCACCTCTATCAAAGCCATCACCAGCATTATCTTCTTCACACGATTCACAACCCCACTATCATGGCTAAACAGTAACCCCCACTTTCCCCCAGCAGTAGCCATAATCAACCCGCCGACACATCCAAACACAACACTCACAACCAAGGTGACATAAGCTGCGGCCCGTGCCTCCATTGCCTTACCCGCTCCAAGCTCGTTTGAGACACGGGTTGACACACAAGTCGCCAGTGACAACATAATAGAGAACAACAAGTAATCAAAATTGAGCACCACAGCCAACACCTCTACCATTGTCGTAGCGTTGTGTAGACGACCGGTCAGCAACATCAAGATCTCATAACACCACCACTCCAAACAAGTGGTGAGGCAGCATGGTCCGGCCAGGCCAAGCAAACGCAGCCAGTTACCTCTCTGTTTCTCCCACCACCCACCACTCTTGTCCACACTACCGCCTTTCTTCCTCTCGCTCACAAACACATACAACGCCAACATACCCACCACGCCAAACTCCGTCACCCAAACCGCCATGGCAACCCCTTCAAGCCCTTTAGCCTCGGCAAGCAAATAACTCACCGGCACATGCACTACCAATCCCGCGGTCGTACTCACAAGTATAGGGACCGTCACACCTTGGGAACTAAGATAAGCCTTGAGTGGGCAAAGAAACGAGGTGGCCACCAAGTCCGGGAGGAGATAAACCACGTAAGTCTTGGCGAGTCCGGTGATCTCCTTGTGTTGCCCAAACAATTCCAGGACTCTGTCAACATGAAGCCAAAGGAGAGAGATTGGAATGGAAATTGATAGCAGCAAGAGTGTGGTCATGGCAAGGGTGGTGTGCATGAGAGAGTGGTTTTTGGCGCCATAGGCTTGGCCACAAATGGGCTCCATGGCGCCCGAGAGGCCCGTGAGGACCGAGAAGCCGGTGACGTTGGCAAAGGTGAATCCGAGGGCCCCCGCTGCAAGGTGGAGGTCGCCAAGGCGGCCGAGAAAGGCGGTCGTCACTACGGTCTTGGCGAACCATGTTAGGTTCATTATGGCCAGTGGAAGGGCTATGGCTTGTTGCTTCTTCAGCTCCTGGGTTGGCCATCTTTGGAAGAGAGTGTGTTGTTGTTGTTGTTCTTGTTCTTGGTGGTGATGTATGGGAGAAGGCATGATAGATGTTGTTTGTTGGTGTTTGATTCTATCTGGTGGATTCATGAGGGCAAATGGATCGATTGGTCTCAAAGAGCAATTATCAACTTACACTTATATGCGGTGCATGAATGCACGAGTTCGTGGATCAACAATATCTGATTTGTTATGTACGTAGGTGGGTGACATTAAATGGTAAAAGTTGCCAACATCAAGATTCAAGAACCAATAATTCCTAATTTCATGTCATGACTCACACTCCTTAAGATATTGGTCTTGATGATCTCTCTTGTTCAGCAGCACCGGATGCATGCCTTTGCAGTTCTAAGTGTGACATGATAAAACTCTAGAGTCTATTTGTGGATATTTACCACCAACTCCACACATATTTAGGCCTGTTATAAGAGCTTAAACAATGTGACATTTCCACAGTAAATATTAAAGGTGTGATTAACAGAAGGCTAAAACATGTGACAACCGCTGGTATTGCACTAAAAACTTAACAAACTCATATTGGTCACCACAGTGCAATGAAAGCAAATGTTCACGTCGTGCTTCCTTTTGGAGTAACAGCGCTAATCAAAAGTGGGGAGAAAAAGGAAAGAAAAAGATGTTCAAAAAGAGGTATGCGGGGAGAAGATAAAATAAAGTTGTCATTATGCATGGAAGACGTACCATCTTTCTTATATTGTTTCTTTTGTGTTGGTTGTTGTGGTGGTTGTTTTGTTTTAAAATTGTTCGAGTTATGTTGCCATTGGGTTCCAGCTTGGATGCAATCGATTGAGTGTCTTTGCTTGTGGGATTGAACAAACAATTAATTCTAACCAACATGAATCTTTGTTGGAAGAGAGTACTATTTTTTCCTCTAACAAGTGGTTGAAAATTGGCAAATTCCAAGTGAATCCCAACATAATCTAAGCTTTGGGTTCACATATAGATGGAAATTTGGTACTACATTATATAAGAAGCTTAAACAGACTCTTATAAGTAACCAATGTTCTTAAACAACTTCCCTTCATTTAATTAGAACCTTTACCGCCATCAGAATGAATTTTTGAGCTACTAAATTAAGTTGTATTTTCAAAGGAAAATTTGAGTTGCAAATATAATATATAAGTGGGTCTACAAACATCGATCTACTCATGCTCAGCTACTAGTTCGAGGCCTGCTCCATTTTACTCTGATTCACCTCGTAATTAATGAGTTGAGCATAAGCACAAAATTGTGTTCAATTTAATGACACGAGCACAAGCAGAATTAACTTCCTCACTCAGTACTCACCTGTTTGCTCAATTAGGTTGCTTGGTACATAATATATAAGTAAAATTATGAAAATTTAAAGGTTAACGATTATATGCATAATGGATGTTAAGGTCAACTCACACCTTCATGTTTTCCACTTGTCCTCCAGCCTTGTGTGATGAAAGAAAAGCGTCATAATTTTTGCTCTCTTAACCCATGCTTTAATTACACTTCGAAAAACTGAATGTCCCCGCTTATCTTTTAAACAGACACTTATTTTGAAAGTTTGTGGCATAGAACTAAGAATGCAATGGTATAAAAAAACCAGATTATTACATAAAAAATTAAGCTACCAATGTAATTGTACTCCACAGTATCTTCAAAAGGTTTTAATCAAGTACAGCATCTACCTAAAACCTTATTTAAGTTGAAATTAGTAGATCTTATTCCCTCGAAGGTAGATAAAAATATATGTTTCGCATCTATCAGTCCCAACTTCAAAGTATTACGACGTGTCGATCATATGAACAACATATCACCATAGATTTCCACCGAATAACTCAATTTTAATCTTCTTTTTCCAATATAAGGATTAATTAGGCAGATTCCCACATGTTCAATTATTTCAAGAGCGAAGATAAACAAGAAATTGCACGTAAAGTCTAGATAGATAGTGGAAGATATTAATGTATACTTACTAGGATTTGCTTAAGTGGATTTTAGGTCATTATGCACTTGCTAATCAAGTATCGCTATCTAATCATACTTGCATGATATTGTGCTTTCTCTTGCCTTTAACTCGTCTTTCCTTTTCATCTGCCTAATTAAAAAAGATACTCTATCATGTCTGATCGTGTTCTAGCTAGCTTTTAGCTTTTCAGCATATTCTCTGAAAATATATATATTAATCCTGTTAGAAGCCCAATATATTATTTCAAGAATCAAGATGGATAAGCATGTGTTTTTCGGATAATAAGTCCAATAATATTCTTACTTTGCAATCAATATCAACGTGCAATAGTATCAATTGATCATTTTCCGTTAGAACATTAATCATATTCAACGAAATTGAACAATTATTTAATAAGCAAAGTCCTTTTAATTAGATAGTCATTTTACACACCAATAATGGGGTCAAAAATGGTACATAACCTAATCCTTTACACACATATCAGAACCCTAACAAAGTGTGTCAATTTGGCAATCGATTTAGGGGGTTCTTTTGGAAAATTATTTGAAGAAATTTTGTTTTCACTTGAAAAAGAAAACAAATGCTATAATATTTCTAGGGAAGTACAGATACATTAGTATTTTCTCACTTTCATAAATCTTTGGAATCAGAACGCGATTCAGGTAAAAATAATTGATAGCTAAGAATCAAAATATTGAATTCCCAATCAAGAATTAATTTTTTTAATTACAAGAATCACGTTTTAAAAGTAAGTAATTCCAGTTTGGGCCGAATGTCCGTATGCATTGGTAAATTGAAATTTATGACATGACATGGGTTTGTCACACCTTTCGATAATAGAAGTGAACAATTATCCAGACGCCATCCACTGGCCCAATCAATTCTTTTGGGTTGTAATACAGCCCATGTAGTCTGTATAAGCAACTTAAGTACTAAACATTGAGCTATTATTTACCCTTCCAGTTTGTAAGAGTATCCTAATTATTATAGCAAATAACCTCGGTAGAAAGATTTTTACTTTATTTTCTAAAAACAATCTCAATGTAGATTGGCTTATTATCTACCGTTTGATGATGAGATCAGTGATGGAATAGAATGTTTATTAGATGGTTGTAATTAGCAGTACGATTATAAGCAAAGTTTTTGAGTTCTGTTTTTCTATTGAAACACATATACAGAGAGATCCTTTATTTGACCCTTATCTGAAAGTTAAAATCGTTACAAAAAAACATACCTTTTAGTTTTTAATAAATAATAATTATCATTGCCGTAGAAATCTGATGTCCTTTTTTTTATCTTAGTAAGAAAGTTCGGCAGTTTTCTATTAGACGGGATATAATATAACAAATAGTTTATTTGACATCATTTGCAAGTTAGTTATACTTACAAAGTTCAAGTTGCTGCTTTTTACGTCAATAAGTTATTCACAACCGATCCATTAACAAATTAAACCGCATAAATTAATCCAACCTTATAATGTAAGACGAGAATTACTTAAAATAATCCCTCCCTAACTCCTTTACCAAACCTTCTTCTCATTTTTATTACCTTTCTTATGCAAAGCTGCTCATTTTATTACTTTAGTATCATTCGTACTACAGATGTACAATATCTTCGATAAACACAAAATAATCATGGTCTGAACTTAAAGATACACTGATCGTGCTCGCTTTATCACCTTAATGCGATCGAAAGAGATATAAATTAATTAGAGCTCACATACGCTTAAGAGTATTCTATTTAAGTAAATTGCAAAGCCATTTTGCTGAGACATATATCTACGACCGCTATTGCAGTTGTAGATATCCTTTTCAACTGTGATCAAGCTCGTTATAAGGGCACCTTAACGGGGCACCCTATCCCGGGCGTTTGCCCGGGCGTTGGGCGTTCTGGGCAGACACCCGGGGCACCCTTGGGTGGGGGGCACATGTCTCTCCCATTCGTCCAATTTTTTTTAATTTTTAAGTATTTAGTGGAGGTTTTGTTATTAATGGATTGAGTATTTGTTATTAATGTGGGGTAATAAAATTTTGGTGTAATTAATTGAATAAAATTTGAAATATATACATTAAATAAACAAAATGTAAATCCATATTTAACGTTTAAAATAGAATATATACTAATACGACAATACCATAAGAATAATACATTAATAATACTGAAATACAAACTACAACTAACCACACGAAATACAAACCATACGAAATACAAAATAAAGAAAATACAAACCATATGATATACGGACTACAACAAACTACACGTACTGATTCTCTTCTGTCCAGGCGAGAAGTTTATCAATTACTTTTTGATCCTTCTCCGTCAGGTTGTCCTTCCTCATCAGATAGTGAAGCATGTCTAACTTAGTTTTTATGAATGCCTTCGGAAATTCCTTTCCGTTAACTCCTCCTGTTTGGAGAAACCATCTTCTCTGACTTGGGCGGTGTATCGAAGCTGCTGTGCAAGTTCTCTAACATCGGTGTTGCATTCGGGGCGTAATGCACTCTTAGCTTTTTTCTTGGCCTTCTTCACACCTTCTGGGCGTGTAGACGACCCCAGCGCCAGCTTCTGCATCCGAGGGTGATTGTGTCCTGGAGCCATCCGTGCTCTTTCTTTTCCCAAGGCTTCATGACTGGAGACTATTTTCATCGTGCAACTCCGGGGACTCCCAGTCAACACACACGACATTTGCTCCGGATATCACACTCCCATTTTAGGTACCTACGCAACATGACCCAAGCATCAAAATAAAGAAATTTAGGCCCATGAGTTCGCTCGTAGATCACGTACGCTTGCCGGACAACATCGTCGTCATTCTGACCGCTCCTTTTCCGTCGGAACGCCAGATCGAAGCACTCGACCCACTTGTTCACAGCAAATACAATTCTCCTCCACCGTCCTTTTAAGGACTCCGCATTCCTCTTGGGGAGGCATGTGCTTTCCACAGAGATGTCGTACACACGTTTCACTCTAGCCCACAATGAAGTAGACTTCTGGTTTGTCTATGTCACCGCCCCCTATCACCACATCGCCACTGATTTCCATATATGAAGAGACAAGTCTCTCGTCCTCAGCTGTGGTCCACATCTTCGGATTGACTTTGGCAGTTTGGACTTGCTTGCGGCGGCATCACTGTGGAGGTGGGGATGGTGGTGTGGCGGTGTGTCGTGGTGGAGATTCATCGTCATCGTGACCCTCTTCTTCAGTGTTCGCCATACTCAGACTACTTTGTTGAGAAATGTGTCGGTCAAACATCTGGAATTGCGGTTGATTATGTTGGAATGGTTGTGCATATTGAGAGAATTGTGAGAATTGTGAGTTTTGGTCTGGTTGTGCGTAGTGGGAGAATTGTAAGAATGACGAGTTTTGGTCCGGTGGTGGGAATGGTGGTGTGTAGTGGGAGAAGTCTGATTGTTGGTAAAATGGACGTGAGGGGTATCCTTGTGGATAACGTGGACGCGAATTTGATTGTGGACGAGGGGGGGGGGGGGGGGGGGAACAGTTGTAATCTCGAGAAGACATTGCAACGTTGTGTTTTGTGGAAGAGATATGAGATGTAAGTTATGTTTTGTGTAAAGTATATATAGAGAAAAAATAGACACTATGCAGTCACACAGATTACTTTTCACGCACGCGTGTATACTGTACATTCACGTGGACTACTTTTCTTTCACACGTATACTGTGCAATCAAGCAGATTAATTTTCACGCACGCGTATATTGTACATTCACGCGTATACTGTGCATTCACGCGAGTTTCAAATTTCAAATATTCAAATTTTAAATATTCAAAATTTTGTGGTTTAATAGTGATTAATATTATTAATGAATAATTATTATTGTTAATTAATTAATAATAATAATTATATGGTGAATTATAATTATAATGTAATAAAAATTATATAAAATGTAATTTGTTAAATGTTGCGTGAGAATTAAAATTGTTTAATTAAGAAATGATGTGGATGAAAGAGATTGTAGGGTGGGTGAGGGGTAGTCCGGACATGATTAAAGTTTTTTTTGGTGTGGGTTAGGTGAGCTGACGTGGTAAAGAGAGAATGCAGGAGGTTCAAGGTAGCCTGAACGCTGTTATTTGTGCTCATTGTACTTATTCATGCACCCATTTGTTGTCCAAAGGAAGCATATATAATGTATCCATGTGCTTGATTTCTAATGTGTTGTATCTAATTTAGAAACAATAGATTTTTCAAATTAATCACGCTCGTTACCATTAAAGTATAACGACTAAATTTTGAGTCCTTATCGTCTACCTTTTCTCTAATAATATTTTTTAAGATTATGGACCCTTTGGCTCAATGCTGATCATGAAGTAAGATGTAAACCATTTTTACTTATTTACTGGGGGGAAAGGATGATTTAATTTCTTTATTTGTGATGTGATAAAATAATTTTGTATTACTTCTATAGGAACGAAACAAGCTCTACACAAGAAAAACAGTTTGTTATAAAGCTAAAGCCTCAGTCTTCAGACTCTTTGTTTAAAATGGAGGTGTTCTGTGACAATTATAAATAATAATAAAACCTATTGACAACTTTTTTCATATCTCAAGAGAAATTAAGCTATGGTCATACTTTCTGTGTTACAAAATTCTATCTTCATCCATTTCTCTGTATATTTTCACTTCCCGGAAATGTATATGTATGTATGTACTTATAATATTTTCAACCAAGGATTCCAAAACCAAATGTAAACCACAGTGATCATGACACGACGCGGACGACTCGTTTGGGATGATGACAAAGGGGTCACCATCCGCTATCGTGGGCAGACCTGGCGTGTCGGTCGGTCCGCCCTTTTAAATTCCTCTTCCTCCACGTCATTAAACTAATCAACCATGAAAAACCCTCTGGGTTTGGACTAAGGGAGGATCAAAAGGAAAGCATGCAAACATGAAAGCGATCGAGAGCCAAAGCCAATGCTTAACACGTACAAACATACACATCTTTTTTGTATAATATGATTCGGCCTAGGTGGTTGGTGCATGTGTCACATGTATAGCTGTGGTGGTTTAGCTTGCCTGTGGTCCAGGTCCGGATTGGCGCATGCGTTTGTTTAATAATCAAGGTGCTACTCATGTACATCCCTACCTTTTCTTGGCTTTAATTGAAGATCGTCTTGATTGGAGATTAGTGTGTTGTGTATATAATATGTTGGTGTTAGTTGTTGGAATAGAATAGTTGGCGCTTGGGGTGGCATCTTTCAAGCATCTAATAGCTTGTTTTCACATGTTCAGGTGTGTCCATTGGTTGCTTGCCTCCACCATTATTGCTTTGTGTAGGAGATGTTGAGATATTGCCTGTCGTTTCGTGATTGTCTGTTATATGGTTATTAGTGTGAATGTATGGAAATTATAGAGGAGATGAAAGTATTTGAATACTAATGATGCTTCTTATTGTTGAATGATGTATATGTTTTGAATTAGTAGAAGATGACGACATGCTTGTTTTGGGGGGGTCAATTTCGTCAATCCCTTCTAAATGATTAATAATAAATATCAACAATACCTTCTAATTTATACATCGTCAATACACTTTAGTTTTACTTTATGTTTTCCATAGTATCTTTCTGTCACACTCATTAACTCTAGAATGGTTAACACAACACAGCACGAGATATCCTTAATGGCCTTGAGTTAAGGCCTTATATGAATATCATTCAATGATTTTTTTAGACCAAAATGAGATACAAAAATGCAAATATATATTCCACTACTAATGGACGGTGAGTGATGACACTGTTAAATCGATATTTAAAAGGTATTAGTAAAATTAAGCCTCTTTTTCTCCTAGAATGCCCTTCAAATGTGGTTTAATTGAACGCACCATCACATAGAACCATAGGTAGAATAGCTCAATCTTCTCATACATATTGAGTTATAAATTTTATGGACGAACAACGAAAATTTGATACAATTGGAGGTTTTGGTTAATTTAGAAAATATTATAGATATTATAAGAATTTAAAGGATATTTTCGATGTTTTCAATGATTTGAAGGGTATTAAAGTGATTTCCCTTTATATGTTCATTTTCAACTCCATCGTAATCTTGGGAAGACAGGCCAATGTCAACTTGATAGTGATAGGCTGTTAATTAGTTAAGGGTGTTTACATCATAGCCATTGACCCACCGAAACTTTTTTTTAATTTGTGACCTATGAGCCTATTGAAGTTCAGGTACGGTGCTGGTGTTTGGATTAACCATATATTAGGATCAATTTAATTTCCCACTTATGGATTGCTTCCAACTTCACAAATAATTAATTAGCCCGTTGTAGATTGCCTTCAATCCTGTTAATTACTGATTAAATTATGATATTCTCCTATTTCATGAACAGTATTCTTTGTTGTGATGCTAAGGGATTCCAATTTTCCGCTAAAAAAAGTAGCTCCAACACGTTAGGATTTAGAGCGCATCATCCACACTTGAGAATATTCAAAAATCAAGATTATGAGTTTGGGAGTTATGACCATTCCAAATTGTAAAACTTGTGATTTTTTAACGAGAAAAAGGAAAACAAATAAGTCCCTCAAGTTCTTTGTGATATCGATTTATATTTCCTTCAAAACATAAACAAAAAACTATATATTGTCTAAATATCCAGCATAGAATAAAAGTTATATATAGAGATTTAATATTGAAACTTTAACTACGTACGATAGTTTCAAAAAAATGTAATTATTTATTCACAAAAATATAATGCTACAACTGCAAAACCAAGAGTTTAATTTCTACAAAAAAAATCAAACCTAAGGCCTCCCTTAACGGGAGGTGTTTTTTCGAACGTCTGATTGTACTCAATGGGAGGGCGACCTCAACCTGGACGCCAGATTGGGGGGGGGGGGGGGGGGGGGGGGGCACGTGACTCCACTCCCATTGGTGTTTTTTTAACAACCGAGGATTGATCTCCAAATGACGTGAAAGGAAGAGAATGTAGGAGGTCCAGGTTGTTTCTGGACATGGTTAATTTTTTTTGGGATGAATGAGTTGGTATGACGTGACAAAGAGAGAAAATCGGAAGCCCAAGAAGTACCCGAGCACTTAATGGTGACCTTTGTTTCATGCGATGAACAAGTTAGTTTTCATGCAATGACCAAGTCATTAAACATTTTTTTCTTAAGATGAATATGCAATATCTTTCAAATTTTGGTCGTATATCAAGGGTACTAAATGTGAAATTTGAAATTCTAAGGACAATACTGGAAATTAATCTCATAATATGATAAGATGATGGAAATGCTAGGTAAAGTCCGCTTATCTATAATCATAGATTTATATGCATTTAAATAGAGAAGTAGGTTTCGCCTGTGGTGAAGATGCAAGATTGTTCATAACATGACAATATCTTAAGTATTACAATTACAAACATGATATTCGAAAGGCAAACGGATTTAAATACCCTTCCTCGTCCCTGACGAAAGTCGAATCATCGATGTAGTTATGAAGTTCTTGTTTCTTGTGCAATCTCAACATGATAATTTTAGTTTTTTTTGGGGTCTACGGTATTTTTATCAAGTTCCTGACAATGTTTGTAACATCCTCTAACAGCGGAAAATTTTAATTTTTTTAATAACTCACAATCAACAGTGGATATCACGAAATAACATGAAACATGTGCACCAACATATATAATATATATATGAACATCAGAGTATTTCAAAACTTGTGATTACCTCAAAAGACTATACAACAGATACAGTAATCACCCGACCTCAACTGAGAGAAAGCTGGATCCGGTAGTGGTGCTTCTCTCCTCGGTCATCACCCCCTATCGCCGATCACGACCTGAAAGTAAACATGCAACAATGCCTGAGTTTCCAGAAGGAAACCCAGTATGCCAAACTCTATAATGCAGGAAATGAAAGCACCCTAGCATGCAGTTCTACTAACAAGAAAAACATCTCAAATCGGCTGGGCTCAAGGACTCTTTCACCCAACCACAACACACCCCACCGTCACGGGGCTCCAGGGCCTTTTCACCCAACCACCACAACACATACTCGTCGCTAAGCTGGACTCCAGGCCTTTTTTAGCTAACCGCAGCTACCACGACACGAACAAGGGCTCCATGTCTTTTTCAACCTACCCAAACGTCCAAGGGCTCCAGGTTTTTTTCAACCAACCCTTAACACGCGGTCCCTGCTCAGGTTCCAGGCCTTTTTCAGCCAACCTGAACGTACTACGGAGCTCTAGGTCTTTTTCAACTAACCCCGCACAAACTAGTTGGGCTCCAGGTTTTTTTCAACCAACTGCATCTCTCACACAGTTACGGGACTCAATGGCTCTTTCACCCAACCACCGCAACGCCACAAATTCTAAGCTGGGCCTCAGGCCTTTTTCAGCCAACCCAAGCTCTCACACAGTTACGGGGCTCCAGGGCTCTTTCACCCAACCACCACAACTTTTGTGCACCTTAGCACACTCGTCGGAAGAACATCGACACCACAACTCGCCCCAAACGGACGACCACAACAACCGCACCTCCATAGTACAAAACTGGACACAAACGGTCGACCGAACCAAAAGTCACATTCGACCGAATCACGAAAACACAGGGCAATCGCCTCGACCGACACTCCCTCGGTCGACCGATTCCCACCAACTGCACTCGTTCGGTCGAACCCAAATCAAGGGACGATCGACCGTTTAAATGGTCAACTCCTAGGTTCAACGAACAAAACGACCAATCGGTCGAATGACAAAGGGGCCACGTTCGACCGAAAATCCCCAGGAAAAAAACCCACACTCCACAACGGATCCGGTCGAACCCCCGAACACACTCGGTTGACCGAATTCCACCAGGGAATTCCCCCAACTCTCACCACAAATCCGGTCGAACGCCCGAGCACTCTCGGTCGACCAAATTCGTCCAGAGCATTGCCCCACGCTCCTCAACAAGTCCGGTCAACCGAAACCTCCTTCGGTCGAACCGACTCAACAAGTCAAAGAGCGGTCAACCGTTTAAATGGTCAACGCCCTTAACCGACTTATGACAGTGCACACGGTCGAACGGCTAAGGGGACCGTTCGACCGAAAACCACCAGGCTTGCCTCCTACGCACGATCAGTCGACCGCCCCAAGGGCATCGTTCGACCGATGTGAGGCAGAACCCGAAATCTCAATACGAACGGTCGACCGATAAGTCAGTAAAATCTGTTGCACGTTTACTTGCAACGAGCCGGAAGGCCTACCGTCGACTTCCAAATACTCACTATACTTAAGTGAGCGAGTTGACATACCGGAAGGTTTGAAGAAACCTTTGAAGAACCACGACGACGCCTCCCAAAATCACGATCCGTCGGCGATCCTCGCGACTAAACCACGATCCACACCTCCCCGACGATCCACACTCACAATTCCACCTCAGTCGACCTCCACCACCCAACCACGAGCAACCAAGACCATCGAAATGAGTTAGGTCGAGGGAGGGAACAAAACAAGCCGGAAGGGTTAAGAAGCCAACACTCACCTCAACTCGCAACCCACGCCCGAGCCTCCCTTCGCCGGAGCACGCCACCACCACGCCGGAGATCACCACTGAAGGAGAGAGAGAGAGAGAGAGAGAGAGACGTGAGGGAGAAAGAGGCAAGGGAGAAGTGAGAGTGAGAGAGAGAATTCACCTAAATATCTTCCTCCAATCCAATCCTCACCATCCATCCAACTCCTCTCCATCTCAACCATCCAATCCATCTCTAATCCATCTCAACCCCTCATCCATCCACACTCCATCTCAGCCCTCCAATCCATCTCCTCCTAATCACCACCTAAAACATCATTAAGGCATAATTAGGATTAGAATCTCACAATGTCTTTTTTTTGTCAGTGCACCAATTTAGGTGTAGCTTAGTTCGTAAATCCTTCCTCTGAGATTAGCTTGGATATATGTTCAAATTCAATTAAAAAATATAGAATGCTATCAAAAATTTAGTGCTAACTATAGTCCATGCATATGTACATGATCAACATATCCATATGGCCCGAGCTATTTGTGTGTATGGGCCACAATTCTCGTAAGTGATACACAGGAAGTCATAACAGTACGTTGACATTAATTGAGTAATTAATGGTTATTTAACTTGCATAAGTAATTGTACGTCATTTTAGGTTTTAGTAGTATCTTGCGTGAAAAATAACAAATAAATTAACGAAGCATAAATTTAGCTGTTAGAGTCAACCTTGAAATAGTTAAAAATCAATTATCAATTTCAATTAAAGAAAATATACGTAACGTACTCGCCCGCAACCATGCATAACCCCCGAGTTGAAATTTCATTAATTAGGTCAGCTCGATCCATGTTTGCGTTTGATCTCTTGCTGTGGCAGCACATCGGACACAAGATGAAATGGTTGAATGCGTGGTTTTGGTGGTGATTGCATGCCTCCGACAAGGAGCATCTGTATCCCACGTGGTGCCATGCATGACTGGATAAAGTATTGCCCAAATGTGATGCATTCCACACAAGATAAAGAGATATGTATATAGGAGTTGGCATGTATAATAACTATGATGAGATCCAGAAAGAGAAATTAATTAGCTAGCTAGAGATGTGTTCCCATATTTCCTACCTGTCAGCGCTGCACACGCGTCGAAGATGCGCTTCCCGGTGGTTGCGGATGATGCGGGCTGCACCTGGCTCTGACCTTTTTTTGTCTTCTACCCCAATGCTTGGCGTTTGCTTAATTGACCATGTGAAGCTTAGACATACCCGTTTTGTAGAGTTTTGCTCTCAAGGAGGTACCTTCGCAAATCAAATCTCATCGGATTTTCTAATCCCAGACTTTCTCGTGGAACATCATCAAACACCTTGAAGGTAATAATTAAGATCAATTAAATCATAATAAGACCAATTGAAATCATGCATCGGTACATAGAAAGTAAACAACAAACAAGTGATTTGAACGCAACACTATTACTTAGAAAATAGTGGTGGACTAAAAAAGCGGACGTGATGAGAAATCCCGAATAGAAGTTAGACTAGGAAATTTAGCAAATAACTAGCATGCATCTAACTTGGAGTAAGAGACCTGGAGAAGTAAATGCTCAGAAATGGATTGGGGTTCGATAGAAGACTCCTCGAACAACAAGATTTTTCTTAAATCCCTAAATCCTAAAATTGAAGCTGATTAAATTTACTTCATCCAATTTGACACCTCTCAACACTACAAAAAGCTCATTAAACCCTAGACACAAAATGATACATATAGGGAAAGTTTAGGACACCTTTGTCTAGAAGGGATAAGACGTCCGAATCCACTGTAGCTTGTCCGATTCTAGACTAGTGTTTTCAAGGCAACCAACCTTACAATAATAGGCAGAGAACAACAAACAAAGTGAAACGATTACAAACCACAATCAATCCTCATGCATACCGCAACTTCATAGATTACGCTAGGCCAGGGGGCTTTAAGTCTTTCCTCCATTTCACTTTCAAACAAGAAGTCGTCTGGGTTATAAGATGGAGTATGTGCGATCAACCCATCACTAGAGGCAATTTTCTTTATTTTCAGGATTTCTTCGTCAATCACAAAGAGATTAATGTAGTTAAACTCTAGCTCTAGTGGAGCCACCGAAAGAGTCGAAGGCAAACAACATCCTTGACTTGTATTTAACGAATTTTACTTTTCGATACTTGCTTTTATTCATCGCAGTTGGAGACAATCTCCAGCACTTGGTAGATTTCCTAGAACGTCAAAATTCACTAGCATGTTATAATAACTTAATAAGATACTCAAAACGAAATTATCATTAGGTAGGGTTTTCA
Source organism: Triglochin maritima (assembly GCA_963682175.1). Lineage (NCBI taxonomy): Eukaryota > Viridiplantae > Streptophyta > Magnoliopsida > Alismatales > Juncaginaceae > Triglochin > Triglochin maritima. The sequence continues at coordinate 8,856,338 of OY821775.1, forward strand.
GCATCTTGAACGAAGGAATAATAATATCATTTGAATTACAAATTTGACTCTACGACTTCCCAAATATATTTCGAAATGCATGGACCAACCAGAAGCCAGCATGTCACCAATTTCTAGCTAGAAATAAAGATTTTTTCCGGCTTGATATGACCTGAATTAACTTGGGCCATATTTGGAGCCTGAATAATTGTAATCTCACTGTCACCCTATAGAATAAATTGATTATATACGTATTAGTCTTTATTAATTTTGTTCTATGTTAAACGAATAATTTATATAAACATATAGATTATATTCATGTCCTATTCGAGAAGTACAGAATACATAGGCTTGCCCTTCGTTCTATTAATGTAAACCTACGTACAAAACTATTGATATTTGGTCTGTAGATTTGTTAAGTACATGAAAACAGGGAGATTCGTGTTGAAATTTGGTTTGTAGAGTTGTTAAGTACAGGAAAACATGGAGCATCGGTCGACCGTGAATATAATCTATATTGAGTCACGAATTCTACAGGAAAACATGGAGAAACCCACACTCTGGACATTTCCGGTCGACTGTGTACATGCTTCGGATGAAGGAAAACACGCCTTTTCTTGAGCATCTCTCGGTGTTCAATAAACTTATTACTGATCTGACTCAGCTAGACGACAAGATGGAGGATGTCGACAAAATAATGTTGTTATTGACGTCACTGCCGGAGTCGTATGAGAATTTGGTGAACACGATCATACAGGGAAGGATTCGTTGGTGCTAGAAGAGGTCAAGGGCACGTTGATCTCCTATGATGAAAGGAAGAATTATGGTAGTAGCTCTTTCGACAAGGGTGAAAGATTGATCACAATACCGGAAATGGGCAGGACGGGTAACAAAGGAAGAAGCAACGGAAGGAACCGGTCAAAATCAAAGAGGAGAACCTTTGAATGTTTTTTTCTGCAAGCGTGATTGTAGGGCCTTCAAAGAGGAACAACAAAAAGGAAAAGACGGGTACAATTCCACCAGTGTGGTGGAGGAGAAGAATGAAGCTGACATTCTAACGGTTTGCGCTGCAGGTATCGACAAATCATTATATGGATGGATTTTGGATATAGGAGCATCATTTCACATATGCCCGGTTAAGGAGTGGTTTACATCCTATGAACCACTAAAAGGAGGGATCGTTGTTATGGGCAACGATGCACCATGCACTACCGTCGGGATTGGTTTCATACAATTTAAGATGTTCGATGGGTGCATTCGAACACTGACGGGTGTGCGTCATGCACCAGAGTGGAAGAAGAATCTGATTTCTCTAGGAGAGCTGGATAATCTCGGGTGGAGATGGTCCGACGGGGATGGAAAGATTAAGGTCACTCGCATGGCGATGACAATGATAAAGGGAACCAATGTGGGCAACTTTTACTAGATGCAAGGAAATGCAGTAGCAGGAAAGGGTGCAACAAATGTTACACGTGACAAAGACAACACTACACTTTGCCATATGAGGTTTGGTCATATATCGGAAAAAGGGTTTGTGTGAGCTACACAAACAAGAACTGTTGAAGGGTGTTAAAAGCTGCAAATTGGATTTTTGCAAGTATTGCGTCTTCGGTAAACAACACATGATTTGATTCGAAATAAATATTGGAGTATGTGCACTAAGACGTCTGGGGACCGGCGTAAGTTCGGTCAAAAGGTGGAGCCGAATATTTCGTCACATTTATCGACGACTTCTCAAGGAAGGTATGAGTTTATTTTCTGAAAAATAAATATGATGTTTTTGAGAAGTTTAAGGCATGGAAGGCTCAGGTAGAGAAAAGTACTGGAAAATTTGTTAAGTACTTACGGACAGATAATGAGGGTGAGTACACCTCAAAGGAGTTCACAAACTTCTGTGAGAAAGAAGGCGTCACGAGGCATTTCACTACACCGCGGAGTCCGGAACAAAGCAACGTAGCTGAAAGGATGAACAAAACATTGTGTGAACGGGCAAGGAGCATGGGGCTTCATGCGGATCCGTCGAAAGATTTCTGGGCTGAAGCAGTAGATCTTGCGTGTTACTTGGTAAATATCTCACTATCATCAACACTTGAATTAAAGACGCCTCGGGAAGTGTGAACAGGTGAGCCATTTGATTATTCGAGGCTTAGGATATTTGGATTCAAAGCCTATGCGTTGGTCGATGAGACACAACGGTCGAAGCTGGATTCGAAATTAAAGGAATACATATTCTTTGGTTACGATAGGACAATGAAAGGATATAAGCTTTGGGATCCAGTGAGCAAGAATGTACTCTTAAGGAGTAATGTAGTCTTTGATAAGACAAATTTGTTCAAGAGCCTTGAAGAGAAAGAGCAGCAAGAGAGTTCCATGCGGGAAGAAGAAATTGAAGTTGAGGTCACGACTTCAAAGGGTGAATCGAATCAAAAAGATCAGCAGGAAACAATTGACTCACAAGTAGAGGAATGAGTTGAGCAAGAGAGTATTGTTCAAAGAAGACAAATGAGGATCGAAAAGGCACCAGTGAGGTATGGTCACGATGATGCTAGTATTGCGTTTACACTTGTTACCGAATGCGGGGACCCTTGCACATTCGAAGAAGCAATTGAGCAGGAGAACAATAACAAGTGGATGGTGGTCATGACCGAAGAGATGGAGTTGTTTCACAAGAATCAAACTTTGGAGTTAACGAAGCTTCCCAAGGGAAAGCGCGCGATTGGGTGCAAGTGGATCTTCAGGAAGAAGGAAGGGTCAACTCCTATGGAGGAGTTAAAGTATAAAGCAAGGTTGGTGCCAAAAGGATATGCTCAGAAGAAGGGGTCGATTACAACGAGATCTTCTCACCCGTTGTAAAGCATACCTCGATTAGAGTACTGTTTGTAGGATTTCGTGTCCCTATGTATGTATATATTTTAAAAAAATTAATACAACATACAAGATCGATTTTCATATTTTCAGCAATTTTATGTACATAGTTTTGTGATTATTCTAATAACATGCAATCCTACATATATTAAAATAAATCACAAAAGTAGAATCATACCTAAAGGTTCTCTAAAACCTTTTTGAAGATTCGGAGTCGCGTTGCCCGTTGTCTCGTCCACAGATTTGTCTCCGAGTGTTCACCAAACTCTAAACAAGATTAGAGAGAAAGGAGCTAGCCAATCAATCTCTAATAAGGTTTAGAATCTAGCTATTAACCCCTCTTTAAGCTCCTGAGATTCTTATCTCTAAAACTTAAATTTACTAAAAGATTTTCGTGGTGATTATGGAGAGATTAATGAGAGAGAATTTTTGCATTACTTGATAAACAAGTAGGAGTATGTGTCCTTTTATAGTCTCCCAAAACATCTTTATCAAGAGTTATTATTTAGCCATGATCTCTTGCTTATTCTCTCATAAAATTAATCTCTAATTTCCACATAATCACCTACAAAAAATGTTTTAATTAAATCTGGAATTAATCCACCCATGATCTAATTAATCTCTTAATAATTCAGGCAGAATCGTTCTTGTTCGGTAGACCGAATATTATTCGGTCAACCGAACCATTCAGTTATAACACGTGTTTGGTGCACCGTGAGCTAGACGGTCGACCGAATCTGTATGAGAAAAATTCCCTAGAAGAGTTCGGACGAACCATGTTTTTTACTCGGTCTACCGTTGACCCACCAGAATCGCTCCTGGGACATAGTCATCGGATGACCGTGTCACCTTCGGTCGACCGAAAATACTACTTCCTGGTTGACCGTGCACACTCGGTTAACCGAACCCGATTGTCCAGGCACTCCCGACAATTTCTGTCAACCAATTGCGCTTACCCGTTCCTTATTCGGTTAACCGATCCGAAGATACCCCGATCGACCGAACCATGAACGGTTCACCGTGTTTGACCTCGATTTTGTCTTTGTCAAATTTTGGATTTATTTCCAACAAAATTTGATATTTTGGGGGTTTTTTAGCAATTCACGCCCTATATATATCATCGTATGTAATATTAAATTATTACACCCCATAATATATATATATATATATCATATGAATTTATTATTATTCCAATTATGTCAATTCTCATGAAATATTGATTTTAATTAATTCACCACATGTGTCCTATTTTCACATGAAACCTGACACATCATATGAACTTAAAATCAACCTCTTGTTTCCAAATTTTGTGGTGTGACTTATAGGAGGATCTAAGCCAAATTGGTAGCGATATTTAACACTTAATATCTCAAACTATAAGCGGTATCTAGCTACACATTATAGTTACCCAATTAGCATAAATGTCTTTGTTCCACCCGAACCGAAACACGATCCATTAAGTGATGTAAGTGCACCACTTGTGTCCGTCCCTTGCCTCATGATATTAAGAATATATACAAAGTAGAAATGTGTCATCTTTGTACTATATTCATTTCTTGATCTCTTTAAGCTAATTATAACTATGTAACTTAACTCAAGTCACATTGTGCATATTATAATTTTACTTTATCAAGGGACTCATTAATATCATCACTCAATTACGAGGGGCAATGATAACCGTTTGACTAGCTATCTTTTCCAACACAAGTCATGGTCAACCAACTATTTCCGTTATCACTACACTCATTGGTATCTTTTGACAATAATCAAATTAAACACTTCTTGAGTGAAAAGATATAAGTCTCATATCTTAGGATCCAAGACACAGTAAAAACATTAATGACATGAAATACAATTCCATAATGTTTTACTTGTTTGGTCTATTCAATATATAAAAGTAATCTTTTTCCTCTTTTATATACTCGTGTCGTCAATTATTTGTAGAGCTACAACAATCTATGACCAACACGACAATCTTATCTCGGTAATTAATGTTCCATATTAATTACCATGATTGTGAATAACTTTTGATTTATGTAAACCATTATCTTTTAGAGCTCTACGGTTAAGGACCAAGCACATCTTACTTACCATAATCAAGGAACAAAATGCTTGCACATTCAATTCATAATAATTGACATATAAAAGTAAAACTTTTAGAACACATTCCTTTCAATCTCCCACTTGTTATCAAAGTTTTCTTTTTACATACATTCTCAATGTATAAAACAATAATAACTAGGGTAACCCTCTCTAATCACTCATCACGTCAATCCACATGGTTCCTCAGACCCATGGACTCGAAATACATTTCACCTTTTAGCTTGGTATAAAGGTTTGTTGAATGGACAAGTTGTGTTGTTGTTTGTGTCCACTCACAGTAAATTTATTTTGTCTTTGTCGGTGGTTGAGTCGGGCATAGTGATTTGCTCCAACTACGCTAACTCATGCCTCCACCTTCGAGAATAATGACATATCATTATTGCGACCTCCTATCATCGGGATCACTCATGAAACGATCTACATGATTATTTGTACGATTTTAGCCCATTATAAAAGAGTTTTTCGACCTAAGTTTGTAATACAACATACAATACTTATTTCCTTGAGAGAGATTAGGCTAGAGAGATCTAAAGTGTTTTGAGAGACATATTGCTTCTAATCGTTTGTAATCTTGGAGGTTTCTCTTGTTGGAGAAGAACTTGAAGGAAAGGAAACCCACAGGAGACTCCCCTAAGGACGTAGGCATCTTGCCGAAGCTTGTAAAATCGCGTGTGTCGTGGTTTGCTTCAGGTGTGTTGTGTGATTGCTTGTCTATTTCATCTTATGCGTGTTTCTTGCTGCATTAAGTTTGGGAGATGATCCGAAGTTAAATTTCCACAATCAATATTCGTTTCCGTGGTGCGTTTAATCTGTATTCGTGCTAGTGCATTGTTAGATCCCTTCCCAACACACTACTACAAAAAAGACCATAGACGTCGGATGTTAGGGTATATACACGTCGGATATTAACATCCTCCCATCCGACGTGTATGCGCACGACGTCTATTCTTAGACGTCGGACGTATAGACATCCGACGTCTATTGTCCAAGGAATAGACCTCGGATGTCTATGAATATCCGACGTCTATACATACAAGCATAGACGTCGAATATTCAAGACATCCGACGTCTATTCCTAAACATTGACAAAAAAAGCATCCTGCACAAACACAAACATATAAGCATATATAGACAATCATTCATTACACATTAAATTGGGCTTATTATATTAAGGCATAAATTGTATACATAAATATACATGTGAACTTGTTACAAAGAAATATACAGCACAATTAATTTACAAAAAAATGATAGTGACATGAGAAATTCAAGATAAACATAAGTCTTCAGTTGCCACGTCGAGAATTTCCTCCATGTATCTCATCACGTAGTGGGTGCTGAAAGGAAAGGAAAAAGAAAAAGTTGTTAGTTAGTGTATTAATTAGGATTTTAGCTAGGTAAGGAGGAGACACCTTGAGGAGTTTGTTGACAATTTTGCAGACCAAAGTCTTGGGGAAACCAAACGGACGCATGGCGTCGACAGCGACATCAATCCTCTTTAAATCTACTTGCAGACAGAGGACTATAATTTTAACATGAAAAAATATGTTAAACAGAAAATATCATGAATGTAAGGTGTATCATCTACCATCTACTATTTTTTCATATACACTAACATCAACCAAAACTAAAGGGTCGATCGCAAGCCACTAATGGATCTAAAGTTAAAGTTTAAAATGAAATGCAAATCAAAATCTACACTAACAATCAACCAAAAAAATTAAGAGGTCGAGAGATTAGGGGTTGAGAGATTCAACCAATCTCCGGAGATGCGGAAGAGAACAAAATAGAGAAGATCGAAGATGGCTGTAGTGGCGGAGGAGATCGCGGGATGGATCGGAGAAATCAGACGGGATGAATCGAGGAATCAGATCGGAGGAATCACAGGCGGCTAGGGTTTCGTATTTTCTGTCTGGAAAGAGTTAAAGAAAACGCAACTGTCTGATTCCTTTTAAAGACCAATAGACGTCGGCTATTGTATACCTCCGACGTCTATTCCCTGTCATGAACAAATAGACGTCGGCTTCTGTGAATTCCGACGTCTATTCCCCGACGTCTATTGAGTATAGACGTCGGTGTCTAACAGTCGACGTCTATTCCCCGACGTCTATTGAGTATACACGTCGGAGGTATAGACGACCGACGTCTATTTGATCTTCTCTATATTAGACGTCGGCCTTTGTAACAACCGACGTCTATTAGGCGACGAGTATTCCCAATTCTGCAGTAGTGACAACTGCCAGAGTGTGCCAAGATTCGTCGAACAGTGAGTTTCAGCGACTATTAATAGAAATTGCTAGAATATGTTTGTGTTTACTTGTGATTTCAATCTTATTTAGGTGTACAATATACCTCTTGTGCACCTTAACCTACATCTTGTTAGTAGCTATCATATTCCTGTCCCATTCGAAACGTAAATAATATCATATGCCTACCGTTCATAATCTACTTCAACCGAGATTAAACTACAAAACATGATTATACTTTTCATAAACTGTCAAACCTCTGCATTCTACTCTCTAAAGCGTGACAAGACATTATTTACCCGGACAAATACCAACCAATTATTAAATATGCAACTCGAGATAAATTACAACTGTGTAGCATAAAATATGCATGTATTGGTTTTTAAAAACCCCTATATTTAATTCAGTTGCTAAGTCTGTACGGGATATGGATTCGTGAGAAATATATGTTACTGGAGAGTTTGATCGCCAGCGTACTTTGGATGTATAATTTGCTATATCTTATCTTGATCAGAGGAATCAAGAGAAAAATCACTGGGTTATTGTTTTGATTGGCTTGTTGGTATCTCCATCTCCACAATTACCAAGTGGGAAAATAAGTGCATTGGCACTCCAAACAATTCCTCTGGCATTACTTGGAAGGTGCACTTTAGGTCATTTAATTTCTAGTGCATTTGATAATTGTTTCTACGTTACGTACGTATATATGTACAACTATATAGATCTGTTTCATCATTTTTCACAATTACTATATTATTATTATTTTACTATTGTTTGGAAATTGATATAACAATATTTGGAAGCTGTGAATTTCACTTTGGAATCATGTTATGAATCATAGCATCATTATTTTGATTTAATAGTATCTACCTATTTTCAAAAAAATAAAATTTGGAAACTGGTTATGGAGTTTTAAGGGGGGAAAATGAAAACCTTATATTATTTTCCAACAGGTATATCTAAACAACTTCGGATTTTTACTTGGGTGCACTTCCAAAAGAGACTTATTAGACTTTTGCTTATGTGAAATTTTTTTATCGCTCTGAAACACTTGTAAACATGACTATTTAATTTGGTGCATTTCATCTTTAACGTTGTTAACGGATTTTCGTTATCTCCTGACGTTGTTAACGGTGAACATCCGGTGTCTAATCCCATAACCATACACGTAATGTGGCCTTATAGTAGCTACTAATGTATATTTTGGTTGAGCGTTCGCAAGACGGTAAACGGAAGTAGAAGTCTGAAATGTATTCGGATGTCGGTTTCTAAGAGTCTAATATTGAATCTCCAGAAGGATCTGTCGGTGGATCGAAACAAATTCAATCGATGTTTGTAACCGTATCTTTTCCATTAGCACCCAAGTAAAAATCTCAAATAACTTCTATTAATAGTATCGTTATTCTATGTCACTTTCTTTGTCAGTTCATTGGAGTTGTTTTAAAAATTATAAACTATAATTTTTTAATATTAAGTGCACGATGACAAACTAGATTACCTTGACCACTACAATAATATAAAAGGCATGGATGGTCCAATCATGGATTTGGATCGTTCTTTGTTGTTCGATTGGGGATTGGGGAGTTGCATTATCCTCTAACGTGCAATTTAATCATCGTAGTACGGGATTATCCAGGTGAGACCTAAAAAAATGGACAATAGTTGTCACTTGTAAAGTTAATTAGCACAATTCCTTGCAGAGAATGTATTTATTTGGATAACTCCAAGGAATTCTAATGTTGGCACGGCAGATGTGTGCTACTTGCCTACATATATCCTAATCCAAACATATAGAGATTTTTTTCCAAAACAACTATAGATGGTTATTTCAAAGTCAACATCACCTTACATTGCTTCCCTATATATCTATGTCCCTGTTTGTTGCATTTTCCTTGAGCCACTCATGTACCAACAAATCTGTGCTTATATATTTATCTAATTTCCCGCTTCTTGTCAAATGTCAACTGTATTTTCTCCCTTTCTTTCATGCACGTACGAAGAATTTCCAGTGATGGTGCAAAGAAATCTCCATCTCCGCAAGTCAATCTACACTAAAATCTCTGCAGCCTTCGCACCATACTTCCTGGAATTGTACCTTAACGTTGGTACGTATCATGACGTTGGATGATAACATTCGTGACAGCTTGTTCTTAAGTGCTGGCCTCCAGTTTAATCCGAAGCATAAATTTCCATTTTAAAAAAAGAGTAGATTAGATTAAATTAAATTAGGGTTATGATATGATATCACAGCGTTTAACATAAAATTTCGTTCTCTAACTTCTCTCTCTCTCTCTCTAGAGTCATCTATCTACCTAACTATCCGTCTCTTTAGCGTATATTTCAAGTGTTCATTTGGGATACCCATGGAGTGTAGTTAGGAGCTCGTGGAGTGACACTATTATAGAATAGGGCTTTCCTGACAGAGGGCCAAAAATTGTCAGGAAAAAATTATCTGGAAAAGTCATTTTTTAGTTATACATACATGAGGTTCCAATTCTTACTACGTTCTCAAAACGAGTGTGTCCGACAAAAAGTAAATAGATTCTCAAATTTAGGCTCTAGGTGTCAATCGTGTCGTGTCAACTCCTATATATAAGCTCTAGGTGTTGTGTCGTATCTGACCCATTTAATAATCGTGTTGCTAAATTTCTTTCGTATCCAACTCATTTATAATCGTGTCGTCATATCCAACCCGTTTATACCCGATTATTAAACGGGTTACTTCGTGTACAAGTTTAACATCGTTACCGTTTACATCATTTAACACACGTTTATCCACTCGTTCAGAGTTCAAACTTCAAAGTTTCAAACCACTTATATATAATTGGTAAGATTATAAATATGACATTCAGTTATTAGAATTTTTTTATTATAATTTATAACTTATATATTACTTATAGAATTGTCGGTATTAGTCGTGTATTATTCGTGTCGTATTCGTAATCGTGTGCCTAATTACCCAATTACTTATCGTGTTTTATCGTGTCTTAATCGTGTTAATCGTTTTTGCAGCAGAAATCCACATCCAACTCATTTAATATTCGTCTTGTCGTATACAACCCATTTATTAATCGTGTTCAAATTCTCAATCCATATTTACTAATTTTGTATCGTTTTCATGTCGTATTTCGTGTAAAATCTACGGTCCTAGTCAAATTTATGTCTTAATGTGATTGTAACCGTTCGATCAGACTATAAGGTAAATTTTGTGAATCCCAATTAAGTAAAAGAATTTACTCTATGCAGGTAAACTCTCGGTACAAATCTCATCAAAACAAGAAAGCACGCGTTCATGTGATTCCTGGGTTCGTCACATCTCTCTCTCTTAGGGCATTCCTTAACGGGGGGGAAAATCCCCCCCACGCCCGGTCATCACAGGATGACCGGGTCATCTCCCCCTTAACGGGGGAGATGACCCGGTCATCCCTGACTGGGTCGATGACCCGGGCGTTGAAACGCCCGGGTCGTCGACCCGGTCAAACAATAAAAAAATAATTTTTTGATTTTTTTTTTTGTTTTGATTTTTGTTTTGATTTTTTTAATTTTTTGGTTTGAGTTTTTTTTTTATTTTTTTTTTGAAAATACGTTTTATAATTGTTTTGATTTTTTAGAATTTTTTTTAATTTTTTTTAAATTTTTACCAAGATGGACCCCGAAATGATGTGGAGGAGAGAGATAGGTTGTTGTGGGTTGTGTTGGGTTGTGGTTAAGATGTGAATAGTATAGGAAAGAGAAGAAAGTTGGTTGAGGAAAGAGAAAGCTGATGTGGAAGAGAGAGAAAGCTGATTTTGAAGAGAGAGAGAGCTGATGACCGGGTCGTCCAGGTCATGGTTAGTGATGGCCTTACGGATGGATTGGATTTATGAACTGATGGGCACGATCGATCCCAATCACATCCATACCACTCGTATTCTACTGCCTATAGTGCACATCTGAAACGAAGTGGACCTCCACAACCCTAACTACTTACTACACATCTCATCTTATCTGGCGGGACCCACGAGCCAGACAGTCAAAGACAGACCCATCTCTGAGTCCTCAACGGCTTCCAATTAAGCCCTCTGACTGTAGTCGTTGGAATAAGAACCCCAACCCAATCCCCGACATCGCCCGTCTCATCCTGGCTCAACAGAACAGACACCCCTGCAATCACCACCCCAAAGACTACCAGTTCCACCACAACCAACGATCCAGATTTCTCCACGTGAACATGTTCGTGGGGTCCATCCAGAACATAGTCTCAAGATCCGCGCCAGACTAAAGACAAGACCCTACGAGTCCCCATGTCCCACCACATGTCCACATACACGGGTTCTGCACGCTTTGGGGGTTAGTCTTTTACCCCTCGTTATTGGGTTATTTACGAGCGTGGTATTGACTTTTGAAGGCGAGAAAACGGGCAAATGGTAGTGATAGGTGTCGTATTTCATGTTGTCTGCGTTCCGTAGTTTTGTTTTCGTGTTGGATTTTGATATTTTGTGGTTTAGTGGGGGTGTATGCAACGGCGGTCTTTGATCGAGAAGGGTTCAAAGCGACTTCTTAATCTCAGAATTGTAACGTTGTGGTGTTATTTTCAATTTTGCCCTTTTATTGTTTGTTTTGTTCGGGTTGGGGACCTTGGTCCTTGGGTCACTCCGTCACTACATTGAAAATAAATAAATAACCCATTGCTACGAACCACACCAAGTGTAAGTTCAACAAAATAGTCGTGTTCAAAAGCAACCTGCTTAGTACATAATTTTTCTACAGGGTGCATAATCAAAGAGACTTAGTCGAGTAAACGAAGAGACAAAATGAGACATAGGGGTGTTAGTGGTGTGGAAAACTTTGCAAATTGATTTTTGAAATCAAACGAAAAACAAAAAAAAACATAATCCAGTGGAAAATAATTTCCTTTTGACAAAATTTTGTTATTTGTGTATACATGTGAAATCCGGCAGAAAACAACTTTAAGTCATTTATGCCAATTGACATTTGTTTAAGTTTTTCTGTTATCTTGTTTATTTGAGGGAATACTTACTTCACAAAAAAATATTATATCATGTTCATGCACATTAGATCAGACATGCGAGTTAATTGCCATGAACACATCTAGATGTCGTCGGAGCGTAATATGTTGTTGTTGGAGTCGTCGCCCCACACAACACCTCACCCCTAACGTCGTCAACCCCAACCAATAGCAGCTCCCACTTTTCTCTCAGTTGGAACCTTAAATGTGCGCAACAGCTGAACTTGTCGTCGTTGTCGAAACCATAGCCGAACTCAACCAGACTCGTCGTGCGCAAGATATGACGATGTCATAGTCGAAGCACCCCTCGAAATCTCGGTGGTGTAGCGAGCACGAGAGTGGATTTGGCTTTCCTTCAGATTCGGAGGTGAGAATGAGAGAAATGTGAGGATAAAAATCATTACACACACATATACATACCACGGAATCAAACGGAAAGTTGACATGAATTCTCATGCAATGCGCAAACACCCCCCTTGGGGTGTCGAACAAAAACTCATTTCCATTCCTTCTTTTTCCACTGGATTCTAAGTGCACAAACCCCCATAGAATCCATCCAGTGGTTGTGCTTAAAGCGTTCACCACATGAAGGCTCGTAGGTGGAGGCCCGTGAAACAGGTGCCTTTACTTGAACTGCCTACGTCCTTACTGTCATCCTTGCCCCCGTCCGAGGCCTAGTTTCCCAGGCGATCTATCATAGCGACCATTTGTTGGCCGAGTCTGTTGTTGCGGAAAGTTATCCCAGTCGCATTGTTTGGGTTGTTAGCAGGCCGTGACGAGTCCAAGTCCGTCAGGATGGGATGGAGAGAAGTCCAGGGTGATGGTGCGAGCTCTCTTGATCCCACTAGTGCATTGGAGAACATCCTTGTCTCTTTAGAGTACCTGACCAAAGTTTGCAAAAAACCAAAACAATTATTAAGCAAAACATTTATAGAAGTATAAGTTTGTCGAAAAATTCCATTATTTCTTTCTTTCCATAAACTCCATTAATGGAAAGCATTTATTAGAGTGCTCCACTCGGCGGTCCCTAAATCAAGTTGATTTTGGACAGATTTACGGAAATGAATGTTTTTCCCCTAGTTATGTTCAAATCTAATATGGTCGTTGAATCCCAACAAACAGCTGCAACCTAACATTGAAAGAAGGGATGGTCAATTGATTTTCTTTCAATTCCATAGAGGACACATAAAAGGTTGGTTCATGTTAGATTTTCAAAATCCAAACACACAAAATCACGAATTAGATGAAGGTCAATAACCAAACAAGAACACACGAATTTACTCAGGTTCACCTAATGTGGGTTACGTCATACCTTTCTTTCTTCCTTCTTGTATATTCTATAACCGTCCATACAAGAGCAATTTTATACAACAATTAGAAACTTTAATTGTAATCATGGGCTTAAAACACATTAGACCCAAAACACATTAGTAACCAAAAAACCTCGGTACAACATTACTAATAAATATCTTGCCCAAAATAAACATGGTACTTGGCTTCCAGGTGGCGTGGCCCCTTGCCACCCCTGTCACCTCATCGACGAGGTGGAACGCTCACCACGGAGCACGTCGTGGTGGGCATAAAATGTTTGAGTCAATCCCAATAGTCCGGATTCCTCTTCCTAGGAGGATGTCTCTCGTTGAGATCTTATTTTCTGTCGGTAGCCAATCGAAAATTTTAACCTTTTAAGGGCCAATTGAGGGGTCACTACTTACCATAACTAGCTAATTGTCTTCATTCTTTACAAGTACAAGTTAGCTTAACATACCTATAAATAAAGAGGTTGAAGTTATAAATATCGGATGTAAAATGATAATAACTCTTCATTTCCTACTTAGAAAGACATTACCCAAGAAGGGTTAGGACAATTTGCATATAATCTTAAATCAATGAAAATCATGAATCGAATTATATCAATGAAGATCATGGCAGGTCGCATCTTTCTAGAAACAATGAAGATCCAAAGGAACAGAGAGGAACGTTGGGTGCAGCCTATGAACTTTCTTTGACATCTTCGTACGCGACGCTTCTACCTTTCAAAAGTTCTACTTTTTTAATTGCGATTATATATTAATCCAATGTATTTAAACGTTATTAGGAACAAATTGCAAAAGACATTTTCATAGGTGTTTTTCTAAATGATGGTTTGTTTTTATTTTTGTATAACAGAAAATGTTGAGTTTAATTTGCATATAAAAGTAGGCATAAATTATAAATAAAATTATGATGATATTAACTACAATAAAATATGTGCATTTCTTGCATATAAAAATAAGCATAAATTATATATGAAATTAAGATTCTATTAACTACATTAACATATAAGAATTTCAATAAATCGTTATAATAGCTTGTTATTTCTTCTGACTTACCACTTTGATTTTCTCAGGTAGTAGAGTAGGAATATGGGTAGTTTATTTAAAAAACTAGTAGAGCAAATAATTATATTTTCGAGAGTAGTTAATTAGATTTATATTGTGCTTCTGCTTCATATATATGACTAGCTGTAAGCATTAGTTTTCTTGCTCTTCGGTTAAAGTTTTGTCAATGGCACTTCTTTGATAAATGATTGTAACTGGATGAAAATATTGAAATATCTTTTTAAAACTAAACCTGTATGACTTTCTCTTTTATCATAGTGCTTTTGTTTCACTCTACGAGTTAAGCTACATATTTACAAGACAAAAATAGAAGAATCCATGAGTAAATTCATGTATATGTAATTTGACAAACTAAATTTTGGAAAGTTGTTATAAAAGACCATGAATTTAAACTTAAATCATAAAAGGCATTTTAGATGATAAAACTTAACACTTCAAAATTGTACGAAACTACTACAGTCTAATTTATTTATTTTCTTTTTTAATTATGCCCATCCCCACCAAAAACTGCAGAGATCCACTTCAAAATGACCGACACTTAATTAGTTTCATAAACTCAAGTTAACAGTTCCAACCAATTAGCTAATTAATGACATATTTTACTTGATTACCAATAACAAAGTTAAAATATAGTAGAAACTATCGAACAACCCATTTGCCAATTGCCATAGAGTAACTTTGTCTCCGCCAAGGTTCGGATATGCGGGATGTGGAGTGGATGCGGAAGGGCACCGCATCGAACATATGCTGAATGCGGATGCGATGCGGGTGCATATGCGGTTTGCGATTTAATAAATAAAAAATATACATTTACATATTAAAATAATGTGGAATATATATTTAATAATATACATTTACATATACGGAATGTGGGGCGCTGGTAGGAGTCGAAAATGTGGGAGTGACACGAATTTGGGGATCGAGTAGGAAATTTGGGGATGACATTTTGTTTGTAAAATTGGTTAAAAGTTTTTTTGTTTGCAAAATAAGTTAAATGGGTAATCGGATAATCAGATATCTTTCGGATTTTGACCCAATTAGATTTAAAATATGCTTATTTGATATGTGTTGCATATGCGGATGACAATGCGGTCCGCATATAGGAGGTCACATCCTTAGGATGCAATGCGGATCCCGAACGCATCGCACTGCATCCGCATCTGCATATGCGCAGCGTATCCGAACACTGACTCCGCTTAATCCATTTCCCATATTAATAATTAAAACCCTAATACTTTACCAAATATACATTTCAAAAAACCGTTTTCCAATATTTTATCCTCCCAACATGATAGGAGATGGGCTTGGGAAACCCTCTGGTCTGCAGCAATCTTATAAAAACCAATTTTCCCACTGCAAACCATTGAGGAAATCGATCCACAAACATACATACATAAAAACAACCCAATTAACGAGCAAACAAGTTTTGCAGGAGAGGATTAGGAGTCGAACCAGGTTGATCAAGTTTAGTTAAGAGTTGGGATTAGTCAAGAGAACGTGAGAGGAGGGAAGAAGAGAATTAAAAGGTGGACAGAGTTCCGTAGTCTGATGTGGGTCCCACTCACCGGCCATACGCACGCTGTCTTTGCTACCCAAACCAAACCCATCACCATCACAGCTCACTCTCTCTCTCTCCTCTCTCTCTCTCTACGCCATTGACCTAAACCCTAAAAACCAACAATATCACCCCCACCACCCCTCTGCCCTCCTCCAACACATCCTAGATGGCTTAATCTCTTCCCAACCACTACCACATCTTCAAATTACAACTACAAGAAGTCTCCGAGAAAACGCAAACAAAACATGTCTGAGAGCAGTGTTTAATTAATTACAGTTCCATACATTTGTGTTGGATTCGCAGCGGAAAGTGCAGGGTGGATTGAATGGACGATCCGGTGACGCACGGGCAGCACCTGCCGCCGCCGTTCCTTACGCGGGACTTCCACCACCTGCCCTTCCTCCACCAGCAGCAGGCGAAGATGGAGGACGAGAACAGCGGGACCAGCGGGCTTTCGCGGGTGCGGAAGCGGGACCCGGAGGAGAATAACAGTCACAGTGGGGGCGATGGGGGCAATTTGGACCTTGTTCCTGCGTCGGCCGGTGAGATTAACCGGCGTCCCCGTGGGAGGCCGGCTGGCTCCAAGAATAAGCCCAAGCCACCGATTATCATCACCCGCGACAGCGCTAACGCCCTCAGGTTCGTATGTGCTTCTTTTGGATCGATGTTCGGAATTTATTAGGTTTGATTTGATTTTTGTTTTTTTAGTTTTCAATTGTAGCTTCGTACTTTGGAATTTAACTTGTGATCTTTCGTCACGCTGGTAAACCACCAGAACGAATTCACCGGATACCGACTTTGACTTTTGTGTTCGTTTGGTTTCTCTTGGATTTGGTTTGTTCGGTCGCGGAAGAAATTAAGCTCAGTTCGATTATTGGATGGAGGTTTTTGTTTTAAAAAAAAGGATTTTCCTTCTAATGGTTACGTTATTTAATTTGGAAGAAAGATGATTTGCAAACTGCTGGAAATTGACAATCGATCTTATCAGTTGCCAAAACCAACACCTTTTTCTCTAGCCTGATGAAGCTGTTAATTATGTTTCAACGTGTGCTTGGACTTTGATTTGAAGTGAGATCTTCTTTTGTACGAAGATTTCAACAGATAATAGACCAAATGAATATTGCAGTTAACAAAATATAAATGTGTATATCTAATTAATTTTTTTCGCCCGGACGTATTTTATTTTTATAGGATTCTGCTTCGTTGTAGTACTTCTTTGTTTTCTGATAAACCCCAAAAGAAAACATGAATGGAACCACGCTTCGGTTGACTACATAAATTATGAAAATTTTGATTTCACTTGCTTTTATTTTATTTTTCTTTTCACAATCTGTGTACTCAGATTTTTGTATATCTTCTTCCTATATATAAGCCTTTGTCCTTGCCAACTTCTAATCATGTTGCCTCACCTTCATTTTCACTAATTTAGAACAATTTTTCCTACAAAAACAAGGAAAAAGAAGAAGTAAGAACATATACCTATAAGCAATATTCAACATGTATATATAGTACCCCAATTTTCTAATTCTGGCATCCCATAGCTATAATCTCTATACGATCGATATCCATTTGATCCTTGTTTGCAAACCCGACTTTGCAATGCTGTATTCATAGCTTATACAGTAAAGCAACAATTTTCAACATTTGATGCTTAAACTATTGGCAGATACAATTCCGTGATAAGACGAGATAACCATGTCGACTCTTAATTACTAACCGAATTAAACTGTTCTAACAGATCCCATGTGATGGAGATCGCTAGCGGCTGCGACATAGCGGAAAGCGTGGCCACGTTTGCACGCCGACGCCAACGTGGCATCTGCATTCTCTCCGGCAGCGGCACCGTCACCAACGTGACCCTCCGCCAGCCGTCCTCTCCTGGCGCTGTCGTCAGCCTCCACGGTCGCTTCGAGATCCTCTCACTCAACGGCTCCTTCCTCCCGCCTCCCGCCCCGCCGGCTGCCACCGGCCTCACCATCTACCTAGCTGGCGGCCAAGGGCAGGTCGTAGGCGGCAGCGTCGTAGGAGCCCTCACCGCCTCCGGCCCGGTTGTCATCATGACGGCCTCATTCGGGAATGCCGCGTACGAGCGGCTCCCGCTGGACGACGAGGAGGCGGCGCAAGTAAACGGGTCCTCGTCCGGGTTGTTGGGGAATTCACAGGATCAGCAACAAGAACAGCTGATGCCGGAGGGGAATGTGAACCTGAGCCCCACTTTGTTCCACTCGTTGCCACCAAATCTGATGAACAATGTGCAATTTCCACCGGAAGCGTTCGCATGGGCTTCCGGTGGTGGGAGGCCACCTTATTGATTGATGATCATTGAGATGCATGGAAAGGTAGAAAAATTGAAAATGTTGTTGGTTTTATCCGATTATTGTTGCCTTTCTTTCCTATGTTGGTTGAGTGATCGATCAAGTATGTTTGGGGTGGGAATGGTGTATGATGAATGCTTATGATGAGAACCAATGGGTTGGTGCATCCAAGTTATCTTTTAATTGAGATATATTATATACACATTATTACTCCAGCTCTATTTAATCTCTTTCACCATTGTATTTGTACATTAAAGTGAGTGGGATCTATTTCTATAACAAAGTCGCGCTCTGGCGCTTGTGACATACGCTCATTCTCGTCAAATTTGATCATGTTGCAGATCGATTACATGCTGTTGGAAATATAATCCGACATTTTAAGAAATAAAGGTTTCTATAAAACCATTTGGAATTAACAGAGTTGCTTCTACATTTGTGCATTTTGAAATGGTTGATGAATGAACAAAAATTAATTTGGAATTATAGTTAGGTTAGCTTTCTTAATGATCCTTTTGTGTGCATGCATGTGAGTGTATGCTTCTCTTTATCTTTTTGGTAACACTGCCATCAATGGACAACTCAAAGTGTGAGCACGAAATGGAATTAACAGAAGGAATTGAGAAAAGCAAATGGAAAAAAGAAAGAATGTTCTTGGTACTTCTTTTTCATTCTTCTTTCTGGTTAAGCAAAGTTGCAAAGAGAGAAAGACTTGTTCACCAATTTCTTAGGGACTACTCTTTTAAATTCAGGTATTGGCCATCATTCATGACTCAGATCTCTTCTATTTCATCCAAGTATCTTAGCTTTAGTTGGACGGTACATGGATCACATACCATCATCACACTTGGTACTTACACCATTCACTCCTTACCCACATCATGTTCTTGTGATCTCAACCTGTCATCATGGTGTTGGCAAAAGAATGAAAATGTTGATTTTTACATGCAAGTACTAGGACGCATGTGGTCAAAGGTAAGTAAGCTCATAGTTGTGGCTGCACTTAACTTTTACATGAAGAAAATTTAAGATCGAATTGTGAGTGTTTTTTTATGTCTTTAGTTTGGAAATAGTTCAATTGGTATCCCCTATTCACCTGTGTTTAGAATAATTAGATCGTAAATATGATGTTTTTTCTTGTCAGGTAATTAAGTCAAGTTTTTCGTCGTATATATTGTTCAAAAAATAATATTACAAAAGCAGATGGACAGAAAATTCATTAAAACCTCACCAAAGCTAAACAAAAATAAAATTATAACTAACCCACAACAAGTCCATCCATTGCACCCATTCCAATCTTGAGTGAGATTAATATGTATGACACTGGTGTATTGAGATAGTAAAACAATAATAAAATTACCATATGATCATCACGCATAAAGATGGACTGATGGAGCATGATCTCATGAGAGTTGTACTACATGCATGCTTGCCTGCTTGGACTTGAAGTAGCCATACACATATACTAGAGGTTATACATGATGGTTGTGCAGACGTTCATGGCCTTGATGTGGTCAAGGTTTTCGTGCATGCAAAAGCATGGGAGGGGTAGATAATGTCTCTCTCACTGTCATGTCCCTTTCGTTGTTCTATCCTCATGCTGCTGTCTCTTCCAGTGGGGGGTGAACGAGGACTCTCATACACGTGCACTCCTCTGAACAAGTTCCTTTCCAAGGCAAAAACTTACAGTTCCATTAAAGGGTAAGCAAGACCCAAGAACAACAACAGGAGTTACCACTCTTTTCTCCTTAAATCTGTCCTCAGAAGTTATGGACAAGGTTACAGTCTTACAGAGAAAGTGTGGTTACTGTGGTTTTGCAAAAATAATTTTTGCATCTGTAATCTCAATTTTAGCCACATTTAGATCAATAATATTTAAATCAAAGTGTTATTAAATATACCCTTCAATTTGAGAACACATGTATATTTTTGCAAACCTTTCTTGATTTGGATGCTTGTGGGCAACATTTGAAGGTCTTGTAACTTTTAAGTCAAATAAACTATTATTGATGAATAGATATAAGGCCAAAAATGTCAACCTTCGTCCTGCAGTGACCTTGAAATTAGGCTGAAGACGCGAGATGTGCATATGTAACATGACTACATTAACATTGGGCATCGAATAGCATAGCTGAAGAATAATTAGGCATTAACAAAATTGACGAGTTTGTTAGGCATTATAAGAAGAAATCAGACTACCAAGTGGTTTACATAACATGGTAGTTCAACCAACCTTATGATTGATGGCCCCGATTTAAAGATATTCACCATGCAAATATTATAGAAATGAAGGATGTACAAGGAAAAAAACCATTTTTAAAAACAAGGGTAGCTAACATTTTATAAATGTTTGTGTCTAATTAATTTTTTTCGCCCGGACGTATTTAACTTTTATAGGATTCTGCTTCGTTGCAGTTACTTCTTTGTTTTCTGATAAACCCCAAAACAAAACATGAATGGAACCACTCGCTTCAGTTGACTGACTACATAAATTATGAAAATTTTGATT
This sequence comes from Triglochin maritima, assembly GCA_963682175.1. Taxonomy (NCBI): domain Eukaryota; kingdom Viridiplantae; phylum Streptophyta; class Magnoliopsida; order Alismatales; family Juncaginaceae; genus Triglochin; species Triglochin maritima. The sequence goes on from OY821775.1 coordinate 8,877,299, forward strand.
TCACTTGCTTTTTTTTAATACAATCTGTGTACTCAGATTTTTGTATATCCTCTTCCAATATATAAGACTTTGTCCTTACCAACTTCTAATCATGTTGCCTCACCTTCATTTTCACTAATTAAGAACAATTTTTCCTACAAAAACAAGAAATATAATAATGTAAGAAGATATACCTATAAGCAATATTCAACATGTATATATGGTAGCCCAATTTTCTAATTCTAGCATTCCATAACTATCATCTCTATACGATCGATATCCATTTGATCCTTGTATGCAAACCCGACTTTGCAATGCTGAATTAATAGCTTATACAGTAAAGCAACAATTTTCAACATTTGATGCTTAAACTGTTGGCAGATGCAATTCCTTGATAAGACGAGATAACCATGTCGACTCTTAATTACTAACCGAATTAAACTGTTCTAACAGATCCCATGTGATGGAGATCGCCAGCGGCTGCGACATAGCGGAAAGCGGGGCCACGTTCGCACGTCGACGCCAACGTGGCATCTGCATTCTCTCCGGCAGTGACACTATCACCAACGTGACCCTCCGCCAACCATCCTCTCCTGGCACCGTCGTCATCCTCAACGGTCGCTTTGAGATCCTCTCCCTCAACGACTCCTTCCTCCCGCCAGCTGCCACCGGGGGGATTCTAACAATGCTTTATACAAAAATGAATAAAAAATACACAGCGGAATAAAAACAAATATTGCACATGGAAAAAACTAACTTCTGGTCATCTCCCAAATTTTAATGCAACAAGAACCACACACAAGATGAAGAAACAACAGACACATACCTAAAACAACCACGACACACACGATTTACAAGGTTCGGCAACGTGCCTATGTCCTTGGGGGTCTTATGCAAGTTTCATTTTCTTTTTCCGCTTCTCTAACAAGAAAAATAACCGATATTACAAGTTTACGGAGGCAATATGTCCTCCAAAGCACTCTAGATCTATCTCTGACCATAATCTCTCAATACTCAATGAAGAAAATAAGAATTGTACGTTGCATACAAATTAGAGCAAATGATCCCTTAAATAGACAACTCAAAAACATGCAAAACAATACAGAAAACGTGGGCAACGGTCGACCAAAATTTTCCATTGGTCGACCGGAACGATTGACAGGAACAATTCCTTTTAATTTAATCAATCTAACTTTAATCAAAATCAAATGTAGTGTAGCACACATTATGCATAGAAGATATATTGTATTATGCTAACATCTACAAGTGATCAAACTCAAGAGGAACAGAATGAAGTCAAGACGTGTAATCAAAGCTATTTGAAGACATGTAATTTTACTTTATTTTTGAGTCTTAGGAACTTGTATAATCTTGAGCATAAAAGAGTTAAAGCATACTCACATACACCGTAGGTTCATTGTAGAAGTCACACAGAAAATTTCACATCAATTGGACTTCAATAGATCATCCAACCTTAGCCGGGAAATCACTAACCAAAACCTAATCTTCCTGTGTCAATCGGTTGACCAGAACAAGATCTTTGTTTGACCAATTTTAACAGAGTCTCAGTGTGAATTTTCCTAGCTCAACCGGTCGACCGCCCTTGACCTTTCGGTCGACAGTTCCCGTATTTTTGGATGACCATTATACTTGTCGTATTCTCCTAACGGTCGTATTCGTATAAATTCAACCAACCCTAAAATACAATTAGCCTCCGGTCGAACGATGACCTAAAATCGATCGACCGAATGAACACAATTCTTGAACCCAAAGTGCATGTTATTTTCGGTCGAACGTAACTAATCTTTTGTTCGACCGATTAACATTAGACTTGCCCAAAACCTCTTGAACGGTCAACCGACCCAATATTTAGTTCGACCGTTCACTTAAGTTATAGCCTAGTAGGTTTGACTGACGCTTATTGTGGTTCGAATGTTTCCTTATACTTAAGGAAGCGGTCGACCGTTGTGGGACTGTTTTGTTGAATTTTGATTTCTGTTTGTGTGTTCTTCACACCAATCAATTAATTCTTCCCCAACGGCTAGAAAATTTTAAGAGCTTACAAATAGAGGTCAAAACACATTATTTAGACAACTCTCAAACTTCTAATAGTCTCATACATTAGAGAGAAGTCTCCCAATCCTCAAAGCCCTAAATCATACACTCCAAGTCTTAAACTTCCACATCTTTGATCATTTCAATATCATACTCAATGTGTGCTCAAGATAGAGAGTGTTGTTCCACTCAAGTTCTTTGTTCAAAAGAGTAAAGGCTCTGGTGAAAGCCCGAAACATCCTTCTCGGATTGTGAGGATAAGATTCCAAGCTATGCGAGGGTTGTTCGCTAGCTTGAAGATTGTAAAGGCGGTGTCCGGAGAAGTGGATAGTGAAGACGTGAGCGGAGCTCGAATTGTTGAGCGGAGCTTGCATGAGAGGAAGTAGGCAGGTGGTCGAACCTCTGTAAAATCGTTGTGTCCATTTGTGGTTTGCATTGTTTTCCATACTTGTCTTTAAATTGTTTCTGTAGCATCTTTTGTCTAATTAAATAGGGATTAAAGTCAAATTGATTAGATATTAAGTAGGCCATTGATCCTAACACCTCAGTGGTGCCCCTACTGATCCTCCTTGAGCAATATTCTCCTGCTCAGATTCTTACTATACTCGTGAGTCGATTCTTTCTTGCTGAACTTCATCATTCGATTCACCCCTGAAGTCGTGACCCTCACTTTAGTTTTGTCTCCCTGTATGGAATCCTCTTGCTGATCCTTCTCCTCAAGGCTCTTGAGTAAAGTCGTCTCGTCAAAGACCACATTACTTGGCAAAAGCATTTTCTTGCCAACAGGATCCCAAAGCTTATATCCTTTCACTGACCTATCATAACGATGGAAAATAAATTCATTCGATTTCAAATACAACTTCGATCGTTATGTTACATCAACCAACGCATAATCTTTGCATCCAAATATCATCAAGCTTGAATAATAAAATGACTCACCCATCCATGCTTCCTGAGGTGTCTTTAAATCAAATGCCGATGACGGTGAGACATTTACCAGATAACATGCAAGATCAACTGCATCTGCCCAGAAATCCTTTGATAGACCCGCATGAAGCCTTATGATTCTTGCTCATTCTTATAATGTCATGTTCATCCTTTTAGCTACGTTATTTTGCTTCGGGCTTCGCGGTGTAGTGAAATACCTTGTGACGCCTTTTTTCTCACAAAAACTTGTGAACTCCTTTGAGGTGTATTCACCTTAATTATCTGTTCTCAAGTACTTAACAAATTTTCCAGTTCTTTTCTCCACATGGCCCTTCCATACTTTAAACTTCTCAAACACATCCGATTTATTCTTTAGAAAATAAACCCATACCTTTCTTGAGAAGTCGTCGATAAATGTGACAAAATATTCAGCTCCACCCTTTGACCGAACTTACGTGGGTCCCCAGACGTAAGAGTGCACATACTCCAATATTCCCTTCATCTTGTGGATCTCCATCTTGAATCAAATTATATGATGTTAATCGAAAACACAAAACTTGCAAAAATCCACTTTGTATCTCTTGACACCCTTCAACATACATTGTTTGTGTAACTTACACAAACCCTTTTCCGACATATGACCAAGCCTCATATGGCAAAGTGCGGTGTTGTCTTCGTCTTGTGCAACACTCGTTGCACCTCTTCCTGCTACTGCATTCCCTTGCATCCAATACAAATTTCCCACATTGGTTCCCTTTATCACTGTCATCGCTCCCTGAGTGACCTTGACCTTTTCGTCTGTGTCGGACCATCTCCACCCGAGAGCATTCAACTCTCCTATAGATATTAGATTATTCTTCAACTCCAGAATGTGACACACACCCGTCAGTGTTCAAATGCATCCATCACTTGTGCATAATAGGGCATACTCGTCGACCCCTAGACGTTGGTTGTATCAACAGTCGACGTCTATAGTTATAGACGTCGACTGTTGATACAGTCGACATCTATTATGTGCCATAGACGGGTATAGACATCGGCTATTAATACAACTGACGTCTATTGTGTTGAATATATGTCGGTTCTTTAAATTCCCATTGAAACCGACGTTTATAGGTCTTTAAGTCGCGAAAGATGTCCTTCATTTTTAGTTTTCATCCCGACAAAAACCAAACCAAACCCTAGCCATTCTTCGACTGACCAGCCCTTCCACACCTCCACGACGTCTGCAACCACCTGCGATCTCCTCCGCCACTACAACCATCCGCGATCTCCTCCGCCGCGAGCTCCCCGACCTTGAGGTGAATCCATCGATGTTTTTTACGTTCCTTAGTTTTGTTTGCTGGTTAGTTTAGATTTTGATTTGCATTTCATTGTCATCTCTAACTTTAGATCCATCTCGTTTCAGCGAAGAAACGTTTCCGCCGAGAAACTCAATTCCAATTCTGGTAAAGATGCTCACATTTAGGGTTCTGATTTGGGTTTTGATGTGGTTGGGATCGTGGATTTTGGTTAAAGATTCGATTTTTATGTGATTTTAATCTCTTGTGATGCGAATGCTGGTGAGTTGGTGTTGTTTGTGGTCAGATTAGTGTTTGTTTAGATTTGTTTGTAAGCTTTTAACAAACTCAATCTCAGATTATGTTTTATGAAGTTGTACGATGGCAGATTTAGGTTCCTAATTCAGTTTGAGGTTGATTTGTTCTTAAAAAAATTAAATTTCTAAGATGTGGTTGCTGGGATAGTAATTTTATAAGATGAGACTTTCTTAGGATAAACAATGAATATTCAACTCGTCTAAGTGTAATTAGAAGAGCATAAATATTTGTTTATGGATTGGTCGTATCACTGGGATTTTAGGTTTTTATTGAAAATTTGGTTTAGTTGTGTGAGATGGAATGGGACTTTCGGATGTGTTGGGAGTTGGAATGAGAATTATAAGGTAGTGGAAGTTAGTTTAGTTTATAGTCTAGTTTTATTAAATTGCGATGTTATATATACATTTTTCTTGTTAATCTCGGGATTTGAAGATTTTTACATAGTAAATTTAGGTGAGGTTCTGCCAAATTTTCAAAAAAAAATTATAATCCAAATTGTTATTAATAACATGATATTTTCTGTTTAACATGTTTTCCCGTCTTAAAATTATAATCCGTAATTGTATTAAAATTATAACTTAGTTTTATATCAAAAGACTATAACTTAAATCGTGTAAAAACTTATTTTTAGTTTAGTGAGTTCATACATTTATTATGTTTATTAATGTTTAGCTTAGTAAAATATTTATTTATGCTGAAAAAACCTTATTGTGTTTAGTTAAATGTTTATTTATGTTTAGTTTCTAATAACTCATTGACCACCTTAAGCAACTTGGCCTTTAATAACCTAAAGTAAAAAATTAGACAATATTTACGAAGTCATTCATCATATAGGATTTTCATTCATCGTATTTATTATTTATTTTACGATTTCTGTCGTAGATTGTTGGCATAAGGCACGTAATCTCTTTCAATCATAATTCATTAGAAAGCACACATTAGTTAGTAGGACTTGCATTGGAACAAGAGTGAGGTGAGTGTTTGTTTGGTGTGTTGTTTGTTAGATTAAGGTATGAAAAAACTTAGGGGGAAGTCACCTATAGGAGATGAGGTGGGGGATTTTATCACCATTTCCTTGGCCCAAAAACCACTTAATAAAAGAGCCTTAATAAAATCAATCAGACGTTGACCCCTAGGATTTTCAGACGCATTAAGGAGAGAAAATTGTTTAAGACCGTTATGACCTGAACGTTGTTGCCCATCTAGTCTCCGTGAGATTTTAGGAATCTTCGGGTTCTTGATTTCCTATAGACTAGTGGTCCTTGATGTTTAAGACCGTTACGGCTTGAACGTCGTTGCCCATCTAGTCTCCCTGAAATTTTAGGGTCCTCCGGGTTCTTGATTTCCTACAGACTAGAGGTCCTCGATGGGACCTCGAAGTTAGCCATCGTCTAGTACTAAAGACCTATAGTGGACTTTAGGGTTGCTTTGACTTTGATTGCTTAGTTAGGCTTCTAACATTCCTTATTCCCACGCTAGATTAAGGACTTCATCTCCTCTTCTCAGGACAATGAAGACAATGAAAGTTTACCGAGCATTAGGTGACAGGAAAACAACCACAAAAGCGGGAGTAACATGACATGGAATGAGAGTAAATTCTTTCTCTAATTTTTGTTAATTAACTTAGGAACATATACTTAGCGAATTTCTACGTTTGTAGTACCGGAAGCAGACTGAAAATACGGAATGTGGTTATTACGTGATGAGATACATGGAGGAAATTCTCGAATTTGCAAATCAAGACTTATCCTTATCCGAGGTAATATAGATCGTTATTCAGTTGTATAGATATAGTTTCAAATTTTTGATATTAATATTTTTACTTATATTTTGATAGGTCTTCCAAAAAAGTAGTGATCACTTCTCGCAACAGGAGCTCGATGATACTCGCGACCGATGGACTCACTATTTTATAAGAAACATGTTGATGAACTAAGAGGTTCTCATGTAACTAACATTGTTTTTGTAATTTAGTTAACAAGTTCACTTATATTACAAAAATACAATTTATGTCTTAATATAATCGCCTCACTTTTAGAATGAATGTCAAGTGTTTATGTATGAATTAATGCCAAGTGTGTTGAATGATTGTGTATGCTTGTATGTATGTGTTTGTGCACATATGCTTGTATGTATATGTGGATGAAAGTGTGTATGTATTTGTGAACAAATTTAGTGCATGATGAATGTGTTTGCTATGCAGTGTTTTTGGTGCAGACCTGATTGCTATTTATTTTTTTGTTCAGGTTTAGGAATAGACGTCGAATGTTTGTATTAACCGACGTCTATTCCTCTGAAGAAAGGTATAGACGTCGGTTGTTATATATGACCGACGTCTATACCTAAAGAATAAACGTCGGATATAAAGTACGGTTGACGTCTATTCTTTAGGTATAGACATCGGTCATATATAACAACCGACGTCTATTCTTTAGGTATAGACATCGGATTTTAAGCGATCGACGTCTATGTATAAACGACGTACACATAGACGTCAGATCTGGGAATGCTTATATCTGACGTATATACCCCGTCCATCCGATGTATATTCTCTTTTCTGGAGTAGTGCATCGAAGATCTTGAACTGTATGGAACCAATCCCGAATGGTAAGGCAATGCACATCGTTGTCCATAACAACGATCCCTCCTTTCAGTGATTCATAGGATGTAAACCGCTCTCTAACTGGACACACGTGTTATGATGCTCATGTTGCCTTTTTGGCCTTAATCTATGTTTTGATGATTTAATCAGCCTAATCTTAATTATAAATCAATGTAGAGTAGCACACATATTGCATTGCATATATATTGCTTTGTGCTAACTTCTACAGGTGATCAAGACTCAAGGAAGAAATGAAATCAAGTCAAGACATGTAATTAAGCTCATTTGAAGACATGTAATTTGCATTTCTTTGAGTTTTAGGATCTTTGTGTAATTGAGCATACTTGAGCTAAAAACTACTCAAACACACACTATGTTCCTTATAGAAGTCACACACAAAATTTCATATAGTTTGGACTTCAATAGATCACTCAAACTTAGACTGGAAAACACCAAACCAAAACCTAAACAGTCTGCCCACATTCGGTCGACCGAAACAGACCATCCGGTCGACCGAGTGATCAATTACTCAATTAGTGTTTTACTGCCCGATTTCGGTCGACCGTCCAGACCTTTTCGGTCGACCGAGTTTACACAATTTTCTGACCGTTTGTTTGTCGTATTATACCCAACGATCGTATTCGTATTTTTCCAAATACCCCAAAAATTCTTTTTCCTATCGGTCGACCGAGGACATTGATTGGTCGACCAAACTTAAAATGTCTCGACAAACCCAAACTTCCTGTTGGTTTTCCGTCGACCGAATTCGACCGTATAGCCTGTTATGAATCGGTCGACCGAACCATATTCGGTGTTCGACCGATCACTTAAGTAAACTTAAGTCAAAGTTAAATTTGTCCAACTGATCGACCGACATACAAGATTCGGTCGACCAATTTCGTTCTGAATTGGGTCCTGCAGATTTCTATTTTGTGTATCTTACACAAGCTTTACATAATTCATCCCCAACGGCTAAAATTGTCTTCGAACTTATAAATAGAGTTGTAAAAAATATTTTTACACAACTCTCCGACTCCATATTGTCTAATACATTAGAGAGAAAACTTCAAACACTCCAAACCTCAAACCTTCCACACTTTAGTCTTAAATCCTACTCTCACTCAATGTGCTCAAGATTAGAGAGTGTTGTTCCACTCATTGATTGTCAAATAAGCAAGGGTCTTGGTGAAAGCCCAAGACAAGAGTATAGACTTCGGTGAGAGCTCGAAGTGTCCCTCTCGGATTGTGAGAGGAGGAGCCAAGGTCGGCGAGTGTTGTTCGCGAGTTTGAAGATTGTAAAGGCGTTCTCTCCCGGCCCGGAACGGAGCTTGCAAGAGAGGATTGGGACCCGGGTGGGGTGTCGAACCTCTGTAAAATCCCCATCTCCATTGTGGTTTGCATTTTCCATTCCTTTACTTTCTTGTTTATTTTAAATTCCGCTGCATATCTTTGATCGTTAAACAAGTAGGTAATTATGATTAAAAGTGATTAGAATTAAAGGCCCTCACGATCCAACAACTCCTATATCCAAAATCCATCTTGTCGATGATTTGTTGATACCTACACGACAAACTGTAAAGACGTCTACCGAGTCCCTTTCCTCCACCACGCTGGCAGAATCATAGCCGGCTTTCCCTTTCTATTGTGCCTCCTTGAAGGCTCTACAGTCACGCTTCATGTAACACGTCTTCTTGCAAAAATAACATTCAAAGGATCTCCCCTTTGATTTTGATCGGCCCCTTCTGTTGTTTCCACTTCCTTTGTTGCTCGTCCTGCCCCTTCCATTCGGTGAAACGATCAATCCTTCACCCTTCTCAAAAAAGCTATTACATGAAGTCTTCCTCTCATCAAAAGATATCAACGTGCCATTGACCTCCTCTAACACAACCGAATCCTTCCCATATATGATCGTGTTGACCAAATTCTCAAACGAGTCTGGCAATGACGTCCACAAAAACATTGCTTTTATCTTCATCTTCCAACTTGACACCCAGCTATGTCAAATCCGCTACAAGCTTGGTTAATATTGCTGGTTGATCAAGAAATGGTGTGTTCTCCCTCATCTGAAGTGTGTACAGATGACACTTTAGATTCAACTTGTTGCCGAGGTTTTTCTTCATAAACCTCTCCTCCAAACGTTTCCCATATTCCACCGTTGTCACCACCGATTCTTCAAAGGGAATATCATCCAAGATGCACAACTCGATAATCCTTATCGCCTGGAGATTCAAACTCCAATTTCTCATCAGTCATCTTCGACGACTTCTTCTCAACCCTATCTAACATGTTCAAAAGCCCATCTGTTTGCAACATCAACACATGGGCTCTACGTTGCCATGTCGAGAAGTTCTCTTTTCTGGTGAATTTCTCCACCTGGAAGTTTCTCGCATCTTCCGCCATCGATAGACGCAAACAAAACTCTGATACCAGCTGTTGGGAGGGGGTTCCAACAATCCTCTATACGAAAACGGATCAAAGATGCACCGCGGAATAAAAACGAATATTGCACGCGAAAAAAACTACGTTCTGGCCCTCTCCCAAACTTTAATGCAACAAGAACCACACACATGATGAAGAAACAAGAAATAAGACAAACACCTGAAACAACCACGACACACACCATTTACAAGGTTCGGCAACATGCCTACGTCCTTTGGGGTCGCCTGCGGATTTTCTTTCCTTTTCTGCTTCTCCAACAAGAGAAGCACCAAGATTACAAGTTTATGGATGCAATATGTCCTCCAAAGCACTCTAGATCCCTCTCTAGCCTTAATCTCTCAATACTCAATGAAGGAAATAAAAATTATACAATGTATACAAATTAGGGCAAATGATCCCTTAAATAGACAACTCAAATACATGCAAAACCCTAAAGAAAACGTGGGCAACTGTCGAACTGAACGGTTAACAGGAACAATTCATATTTATTTCAGTCGATCAGTATAACTGACTGATCGACCGCTCCACGGTTGTCTTCAGCTCGTAACCACTTTATGGTCGACTGGAATCAGCATCAGTCAATTGTTCCTAACTCTCAAAACGTCCATGTATTATTTGATCGAACGGTGTCCAACACCGGTTGACCGAACCTTCAGGTCCGAAAGTGCATGTTATTTTGGGTCGACCGAGCTTCTCGACTAGTCGATCGAATCTCCACATTCGCGAGCTCTTGTTAAAATCGGTCGACCGAGCTCTCCATAGGTCGACCGTTTTAACATGTTTCCACCTTAACAAATATAATCCAATTTTCAACATCACCATCTACCTAGATGGCGGCCAAGGGCAAGTTGTAGGCGGTCTCATTTGGGAATGCCGCGTACAAGCGGCTCCCGTTGGAGGACGAGGAGGCAGCGCAAGTAAACAGGTCCTCGTCCGGGTTGGTGGGGAATTCACATGATCAGCAACAACAACAGCTGATGCCGGAGGGAAATGTGAACCTGAGCCCCCACTTTGTTCCACTCGTTGCCACCAAATCTGATGAACAATGTGGAAATAGCGTTCACATGGTTTTCCGGTGGTGGGAGGCCACCTTATTGATTGATGATCATTGAGATGCAAGGAAAGGTATGTTGTTAGTTTTATCCGATTATTGCTGCCTTTCCTTCCTATGTTGGTCGAGTGCTCGATCAAGTGTGTTTGGGGTGGGAATGGTGTATGATGAATGCTTATCTAGCTTGGTTTAGTTGGAGATGAGAACCAATGGGTTGGTGCATGCAAGTTATCTTTTAATTGAGATATATTATATACACATTATTACTCCAGCTCTATTTAATCTCTTTCACCATTGTATTTGTACATTAAAGTGAGTGGGATCTATTTCTATAACAAAGTCGCGCTCTGGCGCTTGTGACCTGCGCTCATTCTCGTCAAATTTGATCATGTTGCAGATCGATTACATGCTGTTGGAAATATAATGCTACATTTTAAGAAATAAAAGGTCTATTAAACCATTTGGTATTAACAGAGTTGCTTCTACATTTGTGTATTTAGAAATGGTGGATGAATAAAAAAAATTAATTTTGGAATTAATGTTAGGTTAATTAGCTTTCTTAATGATCCTGTTATGAATGCATGTGGGTGTATGTACTCTTATCTTTTTTATATCAATGGACAGCTCAAAGGGTGAGCACAAAGTGGGATTAACAGAAGGAATTGCAGAAAGCAAATGTAGAAAAGAGAGGGAATGTTCATGGTACTTTTTCTTTCTTCTTTCTGGTTAAGCTTTCATCTGCCCAAGCAACGATGCAAAAAGAGAAAAAACTTGTTCGTCAATTTCTTAGGGACTACTCTTTTAAATTCAGGCATTGGCCATCATTCATGGCTCAGATCTCTTCTATTTCATCCATGAATCTTAGCTTTAGTTGGAGGGTACATGGATCACTTATCATCATCACACTTGGTACTTACACCATCTACTCCTTATCCACATCATGTTCTTGTGATCTCAACCTGTCATTGTGGTGTTGGCAAAAGAATGTAAAGTGTTGATTGTTACCTGCATGTACTAGGATGCATGTGGTCAAAGGTAAGTTAGCTCATAGTTGTGGGTGCACTTCACTTTTACATGAAGAAAGTTTAAGATCAAATTGTCATAATCTTTTTTATGTGGTTAGTTAATAGTTCAATTGGTATCACTTGTGCTTAGTATAATCACGATTTTTTTTCTCATCTAATGTAACTTAAGTTTTTCTATGTATATATTATTCAAAAAAAATAATATTACAAAAGTAGATAGACGGAAAATCCACTAAAATCACCAAAGCTTGAACAAAAGTAAAATTTAATTATCTGACCCAAAACAAGTCCATCAATTGCATCTATAACTTATTGCAATCTTGAGTTAGATTTATATGTATAACACTTGGTGTATTGAGATAGTAAAATAATAATAAAATTACAATATGATCGTCACACACTAAGATAGAGCATGATCTCATGAGAGTTGTTCATGCGTGCTTGGACTTGAAGTAGCCATACACATATACTAGAAGTTATACTTGATGGTTGTGCATAGGGCTGTCAATTTTACACGAAACACGATAACACGACACGAAAACGACACGAAGTTAGCGGATATGGATTGAGAATTTGAACACGATTAATAAATGGGTTGGATACGGCAACACGATTATTAAATGTGTTGGATATGGATTTCTGCTGCAAAAATGATTAACACGATTAAGACACGATAAAACACGATAAGTAATTGGGTAATTAGGGACACGATTACGAATACGACACGATTAATACACGATTAATACCGACAAGTCTATAAGTAATATATAAGTTATAAATTATAATAAACAAATTCTAAGAACTGAATGTCATATTTATAATTTTACCAATTATATATACGAGTGGTTTGAAACTTTGAAGTTTGAACTCTGAACGAGTGGATAATCGTGTGTTAATTGTGTGTTAAATGTGTGTTAAATGGTGTAAACGGTAGCGGTGTTAAACGTGTACATGAAGTAACCCGTTTAATAATTAGGTATAAACGGGTTGGATATGGCAACACGATTATAAATGGGTTGGATACGGCAGAAATTTAGCAACACGATTATTAAATGGGTCGGATACGGCGCAACACCTAGAGCTTATATATAGGAGTTGACACGACACGATTAGCACACGACACGACACGATTGACAGTCCTAGTTGTGCACATGTTCATGGCTTTGATGTGGTCATGGTTTTGGTGCATGCAAAAGCATGCGAGGGATAGATGAATGTTTGAGTTGAATGTTTGAGTTGTTGTGAATGAATGAAATACATTTTGTTGTCTTTGAACAGGGAAATTGAAATTTAGGAAGAGCTCTTTTTGGATTTTGGTAGTAGCTTATCCGTTGGTGATAGCCAACGAGACATTATCCGACAATGTCTATCCGTCGGGTACACCCTCATTCGTACTATAAGAACCTACAAATTTATGGGTCGGTGTAACTAACACCGATGGATAATCCGTTGGTGAATATCCGTCAGTGTTATCCTTTTTCGACGAAAACCATGCAAAAAGGTTAGTAGGAAAATTGTCACAAAAAACTATTCCGACGATTCGTTTCAGTCGGTGCATCCGTCAGTGTAATTATACACCGACACGTGTAACTCCAACAGATACATATTCGTCGGTGTATGGTAACACTGACGGATGAAACTGTACACCGACCGATATATATAGTCTGTCCGTGAATCCCAATTCTCTTGTAATGCTCACTGTCATGTACCTTTCATTGTTCAATCCTCATGCTGTCATCTCTTCCAGTGGGGGGTGAATGAGGAGTCTCATACACGTGCACTCCTCGGAAGAAGTTCCTTTCCAAGGCAAAAATCTATTGTTCCATTAAAGGGTAAGCAAGACCCAAGAACAACAACCGGAGTTACCACTCTTTCCTCCTTAAATCTGTCCTCAAAAGTTATGGGCATGGTTACGGAGAGAAAGAGTGTGGTTACTGTGGTTTTTTTTTGAATTTCCGTGGTTTTGCAAAAAGAGTTTTTTGCATCTGTAATCTCAATTTTAGCCATATTTAGATCGAAGTGTTATTACATATTCGCTTCAATTTGAGAACACATGTTGTACGAAATATTTTTTCCAAACCCTTCTTGACTTGGATGTTTATATGTAAAATTTTGAAGGTCTTGTAATTTTAAGCCAAAGATCTATTATTGAGGAATAGATATCAGCACAATAATGTCAGTATATAGTGACCTTGTAATTAGGCTTAACATGCGAGATGTGCATATATAACATAACTACATTAAAATTGGGCAACGAAGAGCATAGTTCAAGAGTAATTAGGCGTTAACGTAGTTGATGAATTTGTTGGGCACTATGAGAACAAATCGACAACCATGTTGTTTACTTAACAAGGTAGTTTAAGCAACAAGATATGAGATATCTGCGAACGACTAGTGGTCCTGATTTAAAGATATTTACTATATTTTTATTCTATCAACGTTCTATGAGTATTTCTATATATACCACTGTAAAACCACAATCATTCCATGAATGTCACTAGTTTTTGGGTTTTGTACGCTTATATCATTCTGTTAACATTTTCCCTTATTCGTTAACGGAGTTAATAAAATTAATATTTTAATTATGACATTTGCAAATTTTATCCTGAATAATATAATAATTTGACAATCCTTCTCACTTGTTTTTTATCCTCTTTTTCGAAAACTTTTTCTTTCTTTTTAGTCTTTTTTTGTTGTGTCCCTTTTCTCTCTCCTCTTTCTCTCTCATTTTTCTTCTTCTCTCTCTCCTCTTCACTTCCTCTCTCCTCTTTGTTCTCTCCTCTTTCTCTCGCTTCTCATTCTTCTCTTTCTCTCTCTTCATGTTGAGAGAGAAAAGGAAGAGAGCGAAAGAGAAGAGAGAGAAAGAGGAGAGAGAACAAAGAGAAGAGAGAGAAAGTGAGACAACAAAAAGGACTAAAAAGAAAGAAAAAGTTTTCGAAAGAGAAGATAAAAAATAAGTGAGAATGATTGTTAAATTATTATATTATTCATGATAGAATTTGCAAATGTCACAATTAAAATATTAATTTTATTAACTCGGTTATGAACATAAATGGAAAAAAACCTAAATAGTGGTATTAAAGAAATAGTCGTAGTTTTGCCGGTGACATATATAGAAATACCGAAAGAATGATCGTTGATTCCAAAATAGTATTTTTCGTTGGTAGATCCAAACAAATAATCCTTTTATAGAAATGAAAGATGTATAAGGAATAAAACATTTTTTAAAAACAAGGCTAGCTAACAATCTAGCAGGAGAAGGGGACAATTTTGTAGGTTTAAAAATACAATGAGGTTTCTCTGCCCCAGACTGCAGCTTGCATAGCCTTCTCTTTTTTTGTTGAGTGCACTTCTTTCATGGTCCTTTTATTCCCTATGGGTGTCTTTTGACCCCTAATGTTCAATGGTCCTCTCCTAATATGCTTTTGTTAGGATCTCATGCTTGTAATTTATGTGTTGGTGTCCACTTCACTAAACAGTTGGATAACTGTTGGTTGTATGTGTGGTGGAGTTACTGTGCATGACACATATGCAATATATATACATATGTATATATATTCTACTTGAGACACTTGGAGGAGCTAGTGCTGGATCTCATTAATTGTTTCTACTTTGTTCTACGAGTAATTATTTAAGGTAGAACGCGAACAATAGGAGAATGATCAAGGGTGTACCATTTTGAACCGAAAATTTTGGTCTTGAGTTCATAACTTTAATCCCATTAATCAATCTTTCTCCTTCTATTACTCTCGTTCCAAACGACTCACACCGGGATCTGATTTCTAGTTAATTATTTAATCCAAAATTAAGGATCTATCGACTAACTAACCCCAATTGGTTATTGGGACATCAAAATTCGAATCATGGTTCTAAGAAATATAAGAGAGAACTTTTGTTAGCAACTATTGATTACTCGTAACTTAAGCTTACTCTTGATCTTGGCTATTGTAAATTTGTAATCTACCATCAAAAATATGCAATTGATTTTTATAAATGACTCATACAGTCATACCTAATAGATTAGGATTATCCCATTTTGTGTTGTTTCTTAATTTCCTTCGGACGTTATCCGAACTTACGTTGCTTCTGGTATTCTGGGATTGGGCCTGGTGCACGTGGAGAATATAATCGGGGAACTAATGGGCGTTTGATATCATTACTGGACTTCATTTGAAGGAATGGACCGGTAATAGTTGGCCCATTAGAGTCCCTCATGGCAGAGGTTTAGATTGATGAAAAGAAATTTCGTTAATCGTTTGGGAACCGGTTGTTCAAAGTTTTTTTTGAAAGCTAATTTAAAATTTATTAATTTAATAGTATATGTAAACACAGCCTAAATTACAAAGGATACCAAAGGATTATAATATGGCAAAAGGTTTGTGAGCAACTCTGACAGAACATTATATGAAAACTAAAAGCGAATAGCCCGTTGTATTTTGGCTTGGATTTCTTCGGAGTGGTTTGACTGGAGCGTTTCGTAAAGCTGAAGTGAGGCATTGTGACAAATATCTTGAAGCATAGCGTCTGGGGAGGGAGAGGTAGCTCTGGGATGCAATCATTTCTCGCTTGCTAGATGGACCAAAAGAAGGAGAAGAGTATTGTGCAAGATGTGCGAAACAGAACTCTGAGTGACTAATAGGTCATGACCTTGGGGTCGTAGAATGCTGAGGTGGCATTGTGTGATATCATAAATCCTTACTTAGTGGGTTAATTGGTGCTTAGGTGGCTAATTGGAGAAGATCGGATTGGACGGCTGGGATGGATTGGAGGAGATCAGGTGGATGGTGGAGATGGAGAAGAGAAGAGTATAAGGTTGGGTTTTTCTCTCTTTTCTCTCTCACTCGTTTCTCTCTCTCTCATTCATTTCTCTCTCTCCCGCTCAAAATTCTCTCTCTCAACCATCTTCCTCTCAGGCTCTTAGCAAATCAGAAGCTTCGGATAGGGTGGAATCGTTGAGGCGAGGTGAAGCTCAAATGGTTGCCGACGTTGAGGTGATCGAGCTCGAGGATTTGCCAGAGGAGAAGAGGTTTTTCGAGGAAACGTTCACCGTGGTTCTTCAAAGGCTTCTTCAAGCCTTAAAGGTATGTCAAACTTTACTTTTATGCTCACCTAAGCTAGTGTGAGTGTTTGAGTAGTCGACAGTAGACCGAAAGTCTAGTCGGAGGTTGTGAGGCATATTTCTGCATTGTAACGGTCATTGTGTAATTTCAGCGTTTATCTCTCGCACCGGCCGAACGATACCCTTGAGTGGTCGACCGGTTATGCTTTTGAGCGAGAAGATGGAGGCACTGGTGGGTCGAACAGGACCCCTTTGTCGTTCGACCGAAAATACTATTTTAAATCGATTGTGGTTGTAGACTACAAAATGGTCGACCCCCCTGAGATCTTGTTCGATCGATGACTTAAGTATAACTTAAAGTTTGTTCGAACCTTGTAGTTTTGGTCGACCAGTATAATTTGTTCCAATATGAATTTACCGTCTTTTTCCGGTCGACTGTTGGTTTTTAATTTGTTTGACCGTTGCTCTTGTTTTGATCGAGAAGAGGATTTCACTGATGGTTTTCAGTCGAATGGGTCCCCTTTGTCGTTCGACCGATTGGTGGGTTTTTCAGTTGGACCAATCCTCGGGATGGAGATTTGGTCGACCGAAGTGGTGGTTTTGTTCGACCGTTTCTGGCCAGTTGTGCATTGGTTGCATGAGCTGTTGTGGTGTTGAGTTTTGTGTTGATCTGCCTTGATGGCAACGGGTCCCCGACCTTTTTGGGGCGACGGTACGGACATTCCAGCCTGAGAGAGATCGAGGTTGTGGCTCTACAGAGCGGGTGCCTTGAGACCCGTGTGATTGTGGGGTTGGGGTGAGAGGACCCTTGAGACCTGTGTTAGCCGATGATTTTTCGGCGGTGCCTTGTATGCACGGGTGATTGTGGGGTTGGGGTGAGAGGACCCTTCAGACCCAGTTGGACGGTGGAAATTGTGATTTAATGTACTTTCATATCATGTCATGTAATTGTTTAATTCATGCATTTAGGGTTTGACACACGGGATTTCCTTATTGGAAATCAGGCATAGTTTTGTTGCATTTCAGGTCGTGAGCGTCGATAAGAGATGGTGACTGAGGGTGAGTGCATTCAGACCAGAGTCAGTCTTCTTGAGTTTTCAGGTTGATATGATTACACTTGTGTATTTTGTATATCTTCTGTGATGTAATCATAGTTTGTTTCCCCTGTATTATACAGTGTACCACGCGACATATATGTGTGTGTGTGTGTGTGTGACCTTCGTAACGTCCTGGTGTTCAAATCTAGGGGGTTTGCTATAGTACACCCCGCAAGTGTCCATATTGGCCATATGCACCCGCTTTTTCGGTATTGCCGCATATACACCTAGAAAGCATCATAATTGCACAAATGCACCTGGACCGTTTGTGGGCCCCACTCCAGAGAAACGACGTGAATGAGTCGTTAACGGCCGTCCAAATCAGTTCGTGATTCGTTTGTCAGGACATGTGATTTGGGATTGACTGTAGCAAAACAAATTTTACTAATCTAAGACCATGACTAAACCATTCTGGAATAACTTTAGAAGCACTCTGGATTGACTCTGGTAATTACCACCGACACCAATACGTTGATAATCTCCTCCGGTAGTCCCACGGACACATCTGAGACTTGGTCGTTCGACTCTGGAATGACTCTGGAATAACTCTGGAATGACGCGTCATATGTCAGAGACCACTAAGACCATGACTAAACTATTACTGTGTTGGAATCACTCTGGAATCGACTCTAGAATCACTCTGGATCGACTCTAGCATCACTCTGGATGCAGAGTGATTCCAGAGTCGATCCAGAGTGATTCCAGCACGGTAATGGTTTAGTCATGGTCTTTGACGTGTGACGCGTCATTCCAGAGTCGAACGATCAGGTCTCAGACGTGTCTGTGGGACTACCGGAGGAGATTATCGGCGTATTGGTGTCGGTGGGGGTGGCAACTACTAGTGGTGTTGGTTTTCCTATTATTGGAGGTGGAGTTCGAGATGAGATCAACCAACTTGATTCGACTGTGGTTGCTGTCTGTAGAACACGAGCCACCGCCGGCCATGTAAAGGGCGTCAGAACTGGAATGGAAGATGGGAGGTTGGTGGGACGGAGAGGTGGCAAGAAGAAGAGGAGGGTGGTACCATTCACTATATATGGGTTGTAATCCGGTAATGGTTTAGTCATGGTCTTAAATTAGTAAAATTTATTTTGTTACAGTCAATCCCAAATCACACTTCCTAACAAACGGATCACGAACTGATTTGGACGGCCGTTAACGGCCCATTCACGTCGTCTCTCTGGAGTGGGGCCCACAAACGGTCCAGGTGCATTTGCGCAATTATGATACTTTCTAGGTGTATATGCGGCAATACCGAAAAAACGAGTGTATATGGTCAATTTGGAGACTTGTGGGTGTACTGTAGCAAAAACTCCTTAAATCTATTGATATATCTATCCTTTAAAATTCCAAAAAATTTTCGCTGTTTCGGGACGTTACACATTGCTAGGACCTAGGATCATACGAAAAATGAATAGTGAAACATTACACTCCATGAAATGTGGGTCACAGATTCACGAAGAGACGTCAGTTTGGTTCATGAAATCCTCGTTTGATTAAATTGTCAAAAGTTAATAGACCATACGAAGGGAACCGTTATTCAAAGTTATAGTAATAGAATCTCATCATTTAACAAGTTTAAAAAAAGGAACTACGGCACGATCCAAATTGCATTGCAAGGCGACCACGTCGTGAAGAGATGGCACGTCCTATGCATAACATGTCCGTTGAGAGTGTAGTACTCGAGCAGAATCTGATGCCCACACGAGGAAACTCTTCTTCTTTCAAGACTAAATAAACCAATGAAAGACAATAACAAACGTAATTTGCGGTTGGCGTTTTTTTTCCTTCTTCTTCTTCATGAAAATAAGCACGATGATATTGATTATCATAATGATCATCGAGAGGTGGTATTGGTGGA
This sequence comes from Triglochin maritima, assembly GCA_963682175.1. Lineage (NCBI taxonomy): Eukaryota > Viridiplantae > Streptophyta > Magnoliopsida > Alismatales > Juncaginaceae > Triglochin > Triglochin maritima. The sequence goes on from OY821775.1 coordinate 8,896,992, forward strand.
ACGTTGTGGCGTACGAAGAAGAGACGGTTTCGTGAGCACACTGCTCGAACTTGTTGCACTAGTAGCTTAGTAGTTGTTATTCCTCTACAAAAGAATTGGTTATATATGTTGTTTGCAATGTGGTACGACTCATCAAATTCCAACATGTAATCAGATACATGATTCTTTAAGAATAAAGTTTTCCCTTCTAAGCTGTCTAGCTCTGTGAATGCCATCCGCGACTTGTCCAGTTTGAAAACTTGGAACGCGATTTAAGCGAAAGATTTCATCCAAAGTGGCTTGAAGACAGCGAAGATGTCACCTTGGTAAGAAACCATGTGAGCAATGACATGCGGATTGACGCAGGCGACATTGATCACAATTTTCCAAGTTTTATCCATGGGGTTGAAGGCGCCCAATTTACCTCCCCATCCCAAAAAACGTTGAATGTGTGTTAAATAATGAGTTTTTGAAGTTCAATGGGGCAAAGTGTTATAAAATTAAAGTTCAGGGGAGGTAATTGTTAACTTTGAAACTTCAGAGAGGCAAAGTGATACCAATGTATAATTCAGGAGAGCAAACTGTAATTAACCCTTAAAAAAATTCATGAGTAACAAAGAAGAGTGCCTTCTGATTTCAGACTATAAAACAAAGACATATGCCTATCAAACTTTATAAAATAAAAGAGCTGGGAAGGAGTAATTCGTAGGACAAAAATAAAATTAAATGAAAAAGTAATTTTAAAGATGAGAAACATGGATCTTACGTTAAACCGTTGGCTTACAACCTGCAAAAAAAATAATCAAAGAATAAGAAAATTATGAATCTATTTTTTTATCATTTAAGAAATTGAGAAAATAAGAGTACTCTTACCGTTAAAATATATATATATATATATAAGAAATTTTTTATTATGATCGTGAAACTCTTTTTTATTGGTAGGAGTTAGACGATGTAAAAATGTGGATTTGTGGTATGGAGATCATGGAGGTTGTGTTTCTGAGGTAAACCATACAAAATATTAGATAGACAAATCGATTAATTGAAATTTTAATTAGTATTTCATAAATTTTCAAATTAGTTGACTTAAAAAAAACTATTTTCAAAAGGTAAAATTCGTAGGTTTGTAATGAATTTTAAAAATGAAATTGCATGAATGTTGGAACGCATAAAATTCAAACATATTCATCGAGTAAAAATAATTTTTAATTTTTAATAATTAACCCATAAACCCAAGACCACACCATGAAGTCCATGCTTTCTCATTGACCATATGAGAAAATAATAATTCATTAAATTTAAAATTCATACAGTTTTTAATTGATTAGCAATCGATCAGAAAAAAATTAGTTGTATCAAATTTTTAATTTTATGAAAATTAAATACCATGCAGTCTTTCATTTTGTAAAATTCAGGTATATTCCTTGATCTTGTCTTTCCAAATTTTAGCACTTTTTTTCATTTTTTGAATAAATTGTGGTTTTCAAATGAGATAATTGTGGTTCATGCATTCATCATGAGTTTATGATATAATTATTAAAAACTAAAAAAACAATTTTACCTCATGAACGGTTGAGATATATTTGAGGGACCAAAAGTTAGTGGGTCTAAATGGACGGTTGAGATCAATTTGAATGACCAAAAATAAGTTGGATATTAATAGACGACCATGATCAATTTGAATGACTAAATAAATAAATAAATTTAATTGATCAAGATCGATTTGAAGTATCGAAAAATAGTGGGAACCATATAGATATTGTAGATTTGATTAAAATGTTCATGCGGCAACCATTCCGGTGAATCATCATCATCATATATATATATATATATATATATATATATACAGAAATTTTCTAGTGAGTCCAGAGCTTAATTTAGAAAAATTAAACCCCCACAATATTCATCACTCATTTCAAATTGTAAGGTAGATTAAGATAAAAACGGTTTTACTAATTAAAGGTGAGATTAACCATAAATAAGATCCAATTGTGAGATGGTAAGGGACTTAAACTAAATTTGATAAGTCCTACACTCACTAGAGTCTGACCATATATATATATATAGAGAGAGAGAGCCAAAGTTCAAAATAAAAAAGTGGATAGAAAGCTTATTAGATGTAGACACGAACAACAAGTGCAAACACATATATGTCCGAGCTTTTTTGCTTCCATTGACGAATCAAAAACGAATTCTATGTGAATTCGGTTCCTAATGTAGATGTGAATCTTATCTTTTTCTATGTTATACTAGTCGAACTTATTCTTAATTTATTAATTATTCATGAGACTGTAAAAAAATCGATCTTTTGATTTCATATCAAATGATTTTAAAAATGATTTTGTGTATAAATTCCACATTGCGTAACTATGTTTATCTACGTACATTGATTTTATGGAAGCAAAAAGCTCAGACCCTCGGTTGCTTTGATTAGAAGTTTAGATCATAGACAAATGGATGTTCCATGCGTAGATGGACCAAAATATGTGCAACTGAACGGAATAACAAACCAATTGAAGAATACGTATGCAAATCAAACCATGAAAACGCAAACACAAAACACAATAATGATTTAACGCGGAAACCCTAATATGGGGAAACCACAGACAACACAATCAATCGATTTATTAATTCATTAAATGTTTACAGAGGGAAGCTTAGACGGAACACGCTCGAAACAACCGACGAGAATTCTCGGAAGGAATTTGCTTCAAAACACCAAGGACGCTCACTGAGATCCTAATCCTTGTTAGTGTTCTAATCAGGTTTAGGGTGATGTGATGGAGAGGTTTGAGGTGGACGACTGATATTTGTTGGGTTGAGGTGAGGGGTTATTTATATGCTAAATCCATCTTCCTTTCCTCTTTTCTCTCTCTCTCTCTCTCTCATCTGTCTCCCCCTCTCAGCCTTTGTAATTGGTGATGAAGTGTTCCGGAGAAGAAGGAGATTCGCAGTTGAGTTGACGAGGGGTGTGATCGTCGATCGAGAGAAGCACGCCGGAAGATAGAGCTTTTGCGAGGAAGTGTTCGTTTTGGTTCTTCAAATATTTCTTCAAGCCTTTAGGTATGTCAAGCTTTGATTTTATGCTCACCTAAGATTGTGTGAGTGTTTGAGTAGTCGACGGTAGGCCAAAATGCTCGTTGGACGATTTGTTCAGCAGAGTTCTGCTATTTTCGGTCGATCGGTTGGTGATACGGTCGACCGTTGTTAGTGTAATGTAGGTTTTTGCCTTACACCGGCCAAACAATGTCATTGGGCGGTCGACCGATTTTATGTTTGAGGCAAGCCCTAGTGTATTTTGGTCGACCGGGCCCCCTTTGTTGTTAGACCGTTCGGTCGACCGGGCCCCCTTTGTCGTTAGACCGAATGCACTGTGGTAAGTCGGTTGGGGGTGTAGACCATCTAAATGGTCGACCACCTTTTGATATGTTCGACCGATTCTACCAGTAGCTAAGTTGGTTGGGGCGTAGACCTTCTAAATGGTCGACTTTCGGTGACATTTGTTTGACCGATAGCTTAAGTTAACTTAAAGTCTGTTTGACTGGTCTTGGTCTTGAGGAAATTTGAAGTCCCTGTTATTTTCGGTCGACCGGGTCACCTTTGTCGTTCGACCGTTGGGACGTTTATTATTATATTATGTAGAGGCGTAGACTTTCAAAACGGTTGATTGTATGTGACCTTGGTTCGACTGATTGGTCGTTTTGTTCGTTAGTTGTGGGTCGACCGGTCTTGGAGATGGTCGAACCCGTGTGCGTTCCTGGAGGGAACCAATCGACTATCATGCCTGTTTTGGTTGACCGTTTCTGCTCAGTCTGGTGTTTTATTGTTGTGGGATCGGCTTTGAGGGCAACAGGTCTCCAACCTTTTTGGGGCGACAGTACGGACAATACTAGCCCAGCCTAATAATGATATGTGTGCACATGTGGTTAGCCGAGGATCATTCTGGTTGTGGTGCCAGTGTGCACGTATTGTTGGCCGAGGATGTTTCCGGCTGCTAGTGTGCACATGTTGTTGGCCGAGGATGTTTTCGGCTGTGGTGCATAGGGCACATGTAAGTGTTGTGTGAGATGACCATTGAGACCAGTGGTGGTTCGTGTCTGCTGAGGTTGGGAGAGAGATCCATTTGGCACAGTTTGACGATGATGTTTGTTATACTGCATTTTGTATCGTACCATGCTAGTAGTTGTCTCGTTCATTTATTGGAATAGGGGTTTGGCATATAAGGTTTCTTAATGGGAAGCTCAGTCATAGTTTCATGTTTTCTTTCAGGTCGTGTGTGATGCTAGAAGGTGGTGACTGAGGAGGAGCACGTTTGGAGTCAGATCATGTTTTCCCCTTTTTTGAGGTGTAGTGATTACATGTACATTTCCTTATAGCTTTTGATGTAATCACACATTTAAAACATTCAGATATATATTTGATATATATGTTGGTGCACCTGATTGTTGTGTATATTTCCGTTATATCCTCGTGTTGATTATATGTTTAAAAGTTTTAAATTTCCGCTATTTCGAGGATGTTACCTGCTCACTTTTTCAAAGACTAATAATATTATGAATGTAATAGATCTATATTCTAAACAAAGACGAAAATGCTTTTATGCGTTACGCAATTACAAGTGGTATATGCATAAAAAATGAAGTAGAGAATAGTACAAAACATGGGCAAGTTCACCCCCAAAAAAGTCAGAAATTGAATGTACCGGTCGACCATTGCGGGGCAACGGTCTACCCAAAATAACATGGATTTCTGATACCCGAAACCGGTCGACCGATTCTCACCACCACTCGACCAAAATTATCAGGGACTCCTGAGACACAGTACCAGTCGAAAAGGTTGAGAGTCTGGTCGACCGTTTTGTCACTGCTCACACACACACCTGTCTAATACATATTCAAGGTAAACACATAACAACCTTCACTTTTACCTTGAATAGCCCCAAAACATCAAGCAACACACTTCTTTCTCGTTGTGTCGTCATAGCTCCACCTACTTGAAGCTTAAACCAACCAAGTTCAAGCATACCTTGAACTTTGTTGAGATGACCAGCTTGGTCAACATATCAACTGAATTATTTTCAGTGCCCACCTTCTTCACCATCACACTTCCTTCAGCAACAACCTATTGTCAATATGCTTCGTCCTTTCATGGTACATTTGATCATTCGTCAGATGAATTACACTCTGACTATCACAATAAACAATCATTGTATTCTGATCGGGACTAAGTTCTCTAAACAGACCCTTCAGACAAAGAACTTCCTTAATACCCTCGATCGATGTCATATACTCTGCCTCCGTCGTAGACAAAGTAACTGTGTGTTGCAACGTCGTTTTCCAGCTAATAGTTGTGCTCCCAACAGTAAACACATACCCGGTCATAGATCTTCGCTTATCATGGTCTCGCGTGTAATCAAAATCAACAAACCTCATCAACACATACGAAGATCGACCAAATTCGAGAGATAGCTCAGTTGTACCCTTCAGGTACGTAATAATCCACTTCACAACAGACCAATGCTCTTTTCCAGGATTAGACATATAACAGCTCACAACACTGACCGCCTGAGCTATATCTAGGCGAGTGCATATCATGTCATACATCAAGTTACCAACTGCACTTGAATAGGGAACACGTGACATGTATGCCTTATTCACTTCCTTCTTGGGACACAAGTCTACCAAGAGGTTAAAATGTGCGGTGAGATGAATCCTTTCAAACTTGGCACCTTCCATTCCAAAATGATGCAAGACCTTCTCAATATACTATTGTTGAGAAAGAAACAACCTCATTTTTAACCACAAGACCATATTCATGCCTCTCTTTTTTCTTTTACAAGGTACTTACCCTAGAAAAGTTTTATCATTGAGCTTTGTGTAACAATCTTATGTTTCTAGTATGCCTTTAGTCTTTTTTAACTCCAGAGACATTTGCTAATCAAAATGCTTGAATATACAATAAACAAGTTCTAGTCACGTGCTGTTTCGGTCAAGGTACTTAATCTTCTGTTTGAATAATTAAATCAGACTGTGTGTGTTTTTGTATAGAGTCCTTATACACGGACGCGGGCGTCACGGACGCGCCCTACGTGGCTTCAAAAAGTGGATGAGTCAGCGTCTACTCGGATTGCCATGTCACGCTTTCCTTCCGAACGCGCCTCAAATTGTTTTAAATTTTTTTTGACGGTTTTCGAAGAAGGACGGTTCGTTTCCAGATTAGACAGCGGCAGACACCCTACGAACGACGGTTCGGATACCGAGGAAGATAACATATCCAGAACAAAAGGGAGACTCTCGCTTTCTTTCTTTCTTACATGTGAACGTAGGAAGCGCACCTGTGAAGCATTCCCGACTTTCTTTCCCTGTGAAGCGCACCTTGTAAACGATAATGGAATCTTCAACTCCGGCCGTCGATATCGAACACGTCCCAGAACCGGTGGGTCTCTAATTTTTTCTTTCCGTGGGTCGTTATTTTTTTTGATGAACTTCCGTTTATTAAATTATTGGTTTTAGGGAACCACGTACTACTTCCGGGAATCACGATGCTCCTGGAAGGCCATCCGAAAGCAGTTTGACCGGATGAATAAGGTGGAGAAGGAGGCTTTCCGTAGCACCCCATTCGGTCACTTCCTAAACCTTCCTAACATTACGACGGACAACGAAATAGTCGGTTGGTTCGTCGAGCACTACGATACGGAGGAGGTGGGGCTGAGAATAGGATCAGGGGTAGTTCCCCTTACACCGGAAGACATCGCCCTAATTTTGGGGTTACGTACGCATGGGAAGGCCATGGTGATGGAACCATTGCGCGTCCAGAAGCGAGACGGGGTGAACCTTGACAACACCCAACTTTTAGTTCATCTCATGGCAAACAGTACCATGGGCGAGACGGAGGAGTACGTTCGTCTCCTGATTTCTTTCATCTTCAACAATTTTTTGTTCTATGATGGAACGCTGCGACCGAAGGAATGGTTCATGCACCCTCTGAGGAACATCAAACGCCTAAGCAGCTACGCATGGGCAAGTGCAGTTCACAAAACCCTGGTTGGAGGCCTCGAGAAAGCAAGTTTAGAACTGCAGGAGAGGAAAAAGGCAGGGAATTTCATAATGCGGCAGGGGAACGTCGAAGGTTGTGTTGCCATACTACACGTAAGTTTTTGTTCCTGCTTCACACTTCCTCTCTTCCTCTTTTTTTGTTTTTGTTCTTTTCGGAAGACGATGTGTGTCTGTTCGGAATACGTTGTGAGTCTGTTCGGATTAAGTGGTGGGTCTGTTCGGATTAAGTGGTGGGTCCGTTCGGATTAAATGGTGGGTCTGTTCGGGTTAAGTGGTGGGTCTGTCGGGGTTAAGTGGTGGGTCTGTTCGGATTAAGTGGTGAGTCTGTTCGGAATAAGTGGTGCGTCTGTTCGGATTAAGTTGGGTGTCTGTTCGGATTAAGTGGTGCGTTTGTTCGGATTAAGTGGTGAGTCTGTTCGGATTAAGTTGGGTGTCTGTTCGGATTAAGTGGTGCGTCTGTTCGGATTAAGTGATGCGTCTGTTCGGATTAAGTGGTGCGTCTGTTCGGATTAAGTGGTGCGTCTGTTCGGGTGAGGTGGTGCGTCTGTTCGGATTAAGTGGTGGGTCTGTTCGGAATACGTTGTGAGTCTGTTCGGAATATGTTGTGAGTCTGTTCGGATTAAGTGGTGGGGCTGTTCGGAATATGTGGTGGGGTTGTTCGGATTAAGTGTTGGGTCTGTTCGGAATACATTGTGAGTCAGTTCGGAATACATTGTGAGTCTGTTCGAAATACATGGTGAGTCTGTTCGCATTAAGGGGTGGGTCTGTTCGGATTAAGTGGTGGGTCTGTTCGGAATAAGACGTGTGTCTGTTCGGAATAAGAAGTCCGTCTGTTCGGATTAAGTTGGGTGTCTGTTCGGTTTACGTTTAATGTATGTTCGGATTCAGTTGTCTTTCGAATATGAAGGTACGTTGGTATAGTAGTTCTCATTTTTTTCCTTTCCATTTGAAGGTGTGGCTTTGTGAGAAATTTAAATTGGGGGAGCCCAGAACTGGAGTTTTCCCACGGATGAAAAGATGGACGGAGATGTTTGGGAAACGATTAACCCTGAGGAAATGGGAGGAACGTGGAATTACCTTACATCGAATTTACGACGGCACGTTCGACCTGATGGGGGCTCCATCAATGAGTGAAAGGGAGCTGCAACTTATTGGTCCTGTTCGAAAGAGCTCAACTTCAACCGTCAGTTTGCCAAGGCTCCAACTGGCAGACTGCAGCATTCCATGCGACCCGCTGCTCCAAGAATTGGAGCTGAGTGAGGTGAAGACAAAATGGCTGAGGGCCGAAGCTGCCCTTAAGAAGGCCACATAACAGGTACACGACCTCAGGGAAGAACTGAGGATTTCCCAGGAAGAGTGTGGGAGGCTCAGGAAAGATATTATATATCTTCGAGGGACAGGGACAACTGGAGTCCCTGGTGGGGAGAACGAGCTAGAGCAAGAGGAGGAGAATAGGAAGAAGAGGGAGGCGGAGGAAGAAGAGAATAGGAAGAGGAAGGAGGATGAAGAAGAAGAAAAGAGGAGGGAGGAGGAGGAAGAAGAAAAGAGGAGGGAGGAGGAAGAAGAGGAGAAGAGGAGGGAGGAGGAGGAAGAAGAAAAGAGGAGGGAGGAGGAAGAAGAAGAGAAGAAGAGGAAGGAGGAGGAGGAACGAGAAAAGAAGAAGAGGAAGGAGGAGGAGGAACGAGAAAAGAGGAAGAGGGAGGAGGAGGAATGTGAGAGAAAAAGGGAGGAGGAAAGGAAGAAGGAAGAAGAGGAGAAGAGGGAGGAGGAGAGGAAGATGGGAGAAAAGAGGAATTCGAGTCGGGGCGAATTCTTGCAGGGCAAGGCAGAGAAGTTGATGATTTTATCCTCCCTAAAATCGTAGGTGCGTCTCCAACACAGACCGTGATCGCACAACCATGCTGGTCTTCATGTCATTGGACACTGGTGGTTGTCTATGGCCCGTCCAAAGAGATTTTGGCATTCAACAGTCTCTCTAGGGAGCTAGGCGAAGGTGATGATCCGGAGCAGACTGTAGGCCAGCATGAATGTGCAGCAGCGGATGCGGCTGTATACTGGAGGGATCTACTCAAGGTCGACTGGCCCCTGAGAATCCTGAGGAAAGAGAGCCAACAACAACCACCGGGGAGCAACGATTGCGGCGCCTTCGTTTTATACTGGATAAGGTGCCTAATGTTGAATGTTGACCCTACGAAGGAGAAGGACCCCAATACCATCCACTCTATCAGGGGTGAATTGGCGGTCATGTTACTTAGGGATCGTCGGTCGTGTGTGCAGGTCTAAACAGACAAAGATATTTTTAGTTTTGTTTATTTTTTGGTTTACATGTACAAAATGTTTACATATTCAGTTCACAAACTATTTACATGTAAAAATACAAACATTACCAATGTCATTCTTAAGCTAACTTTATTCCGAACAGACAGTCTTCTTATTCCGAACAGACCCAACACTTAATCCGAACAGACGCAACACTTAATCCGAACAGACGCAACACTTAATCCGAATAGACTCACAACTTATTCCGAACAAACGCAACATTTAATCCGAACAGGCTCACTACTTATTCCGAACACAGTCTTCTTATTCCGAACAGACCCAACACTTAATCCGAACAAACGCAACACTAAATCCGAACAGACGCAACACTTAATCCGAACAGACTCACTACTTATTCCGAACAAACGCAACATTTAATCCGAACAGGCTCACTACTTATTCCGAACACAGTCTTCTTATTCCGAACAGACCCAACACTTAATCCGAACAAACGCAACACTTAATCCGAACAGACGCAACACTTAATCCGAACAACCGCAACATTTAATCCGAACAGGCTCACAACTTATTCCGAACACAGTCTTCTTATTCCGAACAGACCCACCACTTATTCCGAACAGACCCAACACTTAATCCGAACAGACGCAACACTTAATCCGAACAGACGCAACACTTAACCCGAACAGACTCACAACTTATTCCGAACAAACGCAACATTTAATCCGAACAGGCTCACTACTTATTCCGAACACAGTCTTCTTATTCCGAACAGACCCAACACTTAATCCGAACAAACGCAACACTTAATCCGAACAGACGCAACACTTAATCCGAACAACCGCAACATTTAATCCGAACAGGCTCACAACTTATTCCGAACACAGTCTTCTTATTCCGAACAGACCCACCACTTAATCCGAACAAACGCAACACTTAATCCGAACAGACGCAACACTTAATCCGAACAACCGCAACATTTAATACGAACAGGCTCACAACTTATTCCGAACACAGTCTTCTTATTCCGAACAGACCCACCACTTATTCCGAACAGACCCAACACTTAATCCGAACAGACGCAACACTTAATCCGAACAGACTCACAACTTAATCCGAACAAACGCAACATTTAATCCGAACAGGCTCACTACTTATTCCGAACACAGTCTTCTTATTCCGAACAGACCCAACACTTAATCCGAACAGACTCACAACTTAATCCGAACAACAGCAACATTTAATCCGAACATGCTCACAACTTATTCCGAACACAGTCTTCTATTTCCGAACAGACACAAGTAAATCTGAACTGAACTTGTATAACAACCATTTACAGATCACAACGTATCAACAATTACAAGTTTCTTGGTTTTACAAGAACGGGAAAAAACACAAAAATGTAAATTAAGGAGGAAATTCCTCGTAATACAAACTCATGTCCCAATCGGAGAAATCAGGATCCGCGGGTTTTGGTGCTACTTCGTGAAGCGGCGAAGTAACCTTCATCTTCCACTTTCCCTTCTCTTGTTGGGCGTGTTTTTATGGCTCTTTTTAATTATCTTCTCAGCTAAAGACACTCGACGTCTAGTCGGCGGTCTTCCTATACGTCTGACCTTTTCCGGATTAAGGACCGATGTACCCGAAGACTCAGGTTCATCAGGTCGAACCAAGTTTTGTGTAGTGTGCATACGTGCCTTAAGCATTTCAATACACTGCACGGCCTCAATATACCTTTTGTGGGAGATGAAGGCTTCCTGTGCGATCCAAACGGCACGACCCATGATGTCGTCGTGACGACGTAGCGCATCCTTCGCCATTACACCATCGTCTGGGTACGTCTTATCTCGATAGCTCCTTCGAATATCCTTCCGCCATCGATTAAGGATGTAAGAGTCTGGAAGCAATGCATTAGGATTCAAGCGTGCAAGTACAACAAAAACGTGGCAGCATAGAAGCCCAATGTGCTGAAACATTCTGCAATCACATGTAAAATTCATGGATGTGTTTTGTACTAGGAAACGTTTCGACAGTAGCTGCTCACCAGCCAAAACACGTTCAGATACCTTGTACTGGAATGTTTCATTCGTATTGAACTCCTCCGTTATATCGCAGTATATCATCTTCCCAATTTGTAACTGCACTTTTTTGAAGACCCCTACGGTATACAACTCGCTCAACTGACTCTCGAATGGATAAATTGAAACCAACTGGGGTTTTTTATGAAGACAATCAAATTCTGATTGAGCTTCCTTCTCGTACTTGTGGCGGAGCGCAAGTTCGTATTGTTGAACAAACTGCTTAAGGGTGGTCTTCGAAGTAAGATACTTGTCGAAGAAGGCGTTCATACTCTCGCTCCTCTGAGTAGATGCCATTCCCGCGAAAAAAAATAACCAATAAATGCAGGGATCCACGACTCTCGGATTGCATAAATGGATTTGAGCCAGCTGTGGTTCTGCAGGTCAAAATCAAGAAGGAAACCCTACCAATTACGATCAAATTCTGCTGGGGTTTTGGAATCATATACAATCAATTTCAGATCAAATAATATGTGATCCCGATACTGCGTCGGCAACTTCACGGGAGCTTTGTTCATTATGTGCCAACATTGATCTGTTATTATAGCTGGGGGGGGGGTATATCTGCATAAGGGACCCAATTAGAAAGGAGTGAGACATTATACCGAACAGACAGACTTCTTAATCCAAAACAGACAGTCTTCTTATTCCGAACAGACACAACACTTAATCCGAACAGTCAGGCCACTTATTCCGAACAGACACAACACTTAATCCGAACAGTCAGACTTCTTATTCCGAACAGACAGACTACTTATTCCGAACAGTCAGACTTCTTATTCCGAACAGACACAACAAGTTAATCCGAACAGTCAGACCACTTATTCCGAACAGACACAACACTTAATCCGAACAGTCAGACTTCTTATTCCGAACAGACCCACCACTTATTCCGAGCAGACACAACACTTAATCCGAACAGACTCACAACTTATTCCGAACAGACACAACACTTAATCCGAACAGACACAACACTTAATCGGAACAGTCCGACCACTTATTCCGAACAGACACAACACTTAATCCGAACAGACTCACAACTTATTCCGAACAGACACAACACTTAATCCGAACAATCCGACTTCTTATTCCGAACAAACGCAACACTTAATCCGAACAGAGAGACTTCTTAATACGAACAGACAGACTTCTTATTCCGAACATACACTCTTCTTATTCCGAACAGACAGACTTTTTATTACGAATAGACAAACAAAAAAGAGGAAGATATGAAGAGGGAAGAAGGAAAAAAACTTACCGTTCATGCACGACAACCAGGTTTGGAACAACCATATGTAATTTTCAGTAGTCTCATAGGACAGCAAAGCGCAACCGAGCAAAACTGATTCGAAATAGTGATTGACTCCTACAAATGGGGCGAATGGCATGTCGTATTTGTTGGTAATGTAGGTTGTGTCGAAACATATTGCGTCTCCAAAGTATGAATATGCAGCTCTAGAACGACTGTCAACCCAAAAAACGTTGCGTAGTCTTCCTTCGTCATCCATATCTATTACATAAAAAAACATGGAATCAATCTTCTGCATCCTAATGAAATAGTCCTGAAGAGCTTGTGCATCACCAGGTCCCATCTTCAAATTTCTGACTTGGTTTACAACATTCCTGCAAACAGGAACCAGTAAGACCAGGCGCAAAATGTTCAACTTCAATTATGTTAGACGGAAAGAACACAAACCTTAAATCCCTTTCGTTGAAAGTCAATTTGTCATAACCTCCAGCCTCGACCACAAGAGATTGCATGGTCTTAGCAGCCGATATCCCAGCTTCATCATTAACCGATATCCGTGCTACGACGGATTCAGGGACGGTTCGTTTTTGCCTGAGAAATCGCATTTGCTCCGGGTCAAGCATGGGATGGTTATGGTTAAGATCCACAAAGTTAACGTTGTAACCCCTTGCTGTGTTTCCGGATACCCTTATCCGAGCAGTGCATTGTACTCTGCTGGATAACCTAGGCTTCAATTTTCCTTGCCCTTGGTCCGTTGGTGCGGTGCCCTCCTTGGAGCAAGTCAGCGTGGCCCGTATAACAACACCACGATCGTAATGAGATTGTCTTGTCTTAACGCCAAAACCACAATGATCGGCATAGGCCACGTAAAATGTTTTGGCTTCTTCGAAAGAGGGGAAAAACATCCCCTCATGGGGAACGTTTGATGGCTGCTCCACTAGGGAAGGCACGGGAACGATTTCCATTTGAGTACAGAGGAATGACCACAGAAGAGAAGGGAAGGAAAAGGAAGAGGCATCTTGAGATTGATAACAAGTCTTCTGTGCCGTGTAGGAGCGCCGAGCGCCAAAATGATGAAGGAAGAGAGTGATTTGAGTCGCATTAATGAGGGATGGAGGGAAGGATGGTGGAAATGATGACGGTACGAAAATAGAGGAATAAAAAAACAAAAAACTTTTCATATCCCATCGCGCCAACTAAGCAGCGTCTGCTGAGTGGACTGGCCACATCAGCGCGCGTCCCGGACGCGCGCGTCCACTAAACATTTTCCTTTTGTATAAGTGTTGTTGCAATCTTCAAGGGCTCAATGACCTAATTTCACCGGAAACCGACCTTAGAGTCTAATTGGTTTGCAGGAAGTAGTTGAAAATTCAAAATTTAATTCCATAATTTCCTAAAAATTTAGAGCAGAAGTGTGAAAAATCATTCACAATGAAATTTTATAATGATTTGGTACTTACAGAACTTATCAGAATTATTTTAAATTTTTCTACAAACCAATAACTAATCACACATTTGGTTGAACAAAAGGTGCACCTTTTTTTATTGACCTCTAGAATAAAGCGGTGGATTTGCTATTATGCTTGTTACAACTTAAATAAAAAATAGTGTGTTGTTTTTTTTACCTTGAATATGTGTATTAAGGATTTATGTGGGAACACATGCAATCGGTCTACCGGACCAAAAGTTCGGTCAAGCAGTATTGTAATTTGTCGTTCAGGAAAAGTGTCTGGACAATTACGGTCCACCGGGAGGTTTCAATCGGTCGACCATGCCTACGTTTTTGTTCGTCAAGGAAAAATGCCTGGAGATTTATGATCGACCGGTAGGCCTTGACCAGTCGACCGCTTGAGCAGTTGGAGGTCCAGGAAAAGTGCCTGGAGATTTTCGATTGACCGGTGGTTCTCATCTGGTCGACCACTCGAAGCTTCGGATCATTGGCTGGAAATTTTCGATCGACCGAGGGAGCTCGACAGTCGACCGATTCAGCTCAAGATTGTGCTACAGTTTAAGTTTGGTCGATTGTTTCTCCTGATTGGTCGACCGTTCAGTTTTGTTTTGCCCACGTTCTGTACTTTTCTCCACCCGATTTTGGTACAATTAATACTTGTTTTGGCCTAGTATAAAAGGCAATTTCTTACCCCTTTGTAATAATCTTATATAAGATAGTAAACACTAATTTACTATTGTCTACTTTGCATTCTTGAGAGAAATAGAGAAAGAGCATCCTTGTGGATTCGGTAAGAGCAAATTCAGTCGGGAATTCCTCGCCGGTTGGTCGTGTATTCTGTAAGAATCTCTTGTAATACATTTCTCTATAGTAGATTGATGTTGTATCGTCCGTGGTTTTTCCCATATTGGGTTTCCACGTTAAATCTTGTTCTTACGTGTTTTGCGTGGTTGGTGTTTGTGACTTGCATTATTGTGGTTTCTTTCTCCATCGGATTTGCTATTTTTCGTTCCGTTGCATATTTTGGGATCGATTCTATTCACTAACATAGTGTATCGGTGTTCCATTTATGAACATTATGAAATTATTTTTTGCAATATATACTGACTATTGCTAGCAAATAATGTTGTTTTACTTATTTGGAGGGCTTCCTTGCTACGCTTGCGTTGACTGGATTTGCACTAAAAAAGTAGTTAAGCTATTCAAAACTTTGCATCATGTAGAGAGAGAGAGATTTTAAGGGAAAGTGATTTTGTTCCCATGGTGCATGCTATCTCTTAGACTTGCTGAAACACTTTTGCCAGTGATAATATCCAGAAGTTGCATGAACACCAGTAGTATTTTGCCCACCAACTTAAAGAAAAAACAACAGAAGATAGCATTAATCCTAAATAAAATCTGAATTACTTATGAATGAACCTCCCAAGCCTTCTTGGATTTCCTTTAGGAATTCCACAAGAGAAACAACATGTCATGCTACTTAAGTTACAATTATATATGACGATCATGACTATTATGCCATATTAACTATTATCATACCATATCCTAATGACTATCCTCTCCCCACATTTATTGTACTATATCAACAGGAGCTACAAGAAAACAGAAGCCAAAACATGCCACATACATCAATCTTCATGCACTTCAGAAATACTACGGAAAGTTGAATATCAGAGATCCAACCAAAGCACTTCCGTCGGTACGCTTAACCGGAAAAAGAGCTCTCGATTCTCCTTGTGGAGGTGAAGAGCCTTCTCCTTCAGCCTCTTGTTCTCCTCCATGATTCGTTTGTTCTCCATTAACAGCCTTTGGTTCCTCATCTCTAATTCTACAGTGCTCTTGTCTTTCTTCGGCAGTATCCTGTTAATTAAAAGCAGGAAACATAAGATGAAGAAAAATACTTCTCTTACTTGGATATATATTCCATGACAAATTAATACCTCCTCCTTAGAAGTCGTCGTGGTCGAGTTCTGGTGGTGGGCTTCTTCTGGCAAGGCCGCGACCGTGGCCGGACGTGGTGGAACATGTTTAGTACTTGTGATGTTTATATGAGATTGTGTGACTCGTTCTCTCTTTAAATAAGCTTTTGGTGTAGACTTGGGGATTATTGAAGAACATATGGAAAGGGAGAGTCAGAGAGATGCAATAATGGTGATGATGAACTCCACCTTCCTAAAGGGATAAAAGTATTTTGGTGTTTACTGGTCTTGCAATGGATCATGAGTTCGAACTTTACACATGCTCATAAACAACAACACAATTATGGAGTTTGGTGTTTGTTCAACAATCAACAGTGCACCTCTATTTGTATGCCTACCAAGAGAAGCACTACATGTCTACATTTAAATACTTGGATGAGATCCTTTTCTGAATTGGTAAGTATACGGTATACCCAATTAGGCTTTGCAGATGGCATTAATAAGTGAAGATTTTTATGTTAACAATCATGCAAAATACAAGTAAAATCTAATGTAAGTAGTTTATGCTTTCATGGGCTCATGAAAATAATTATCCGGCAGACTCAGGTCGTCCGTCAGACTTTATTAATTAGATATGAATATACAATGAAGAGGTGTTTAAAACCCAAACTCCCCCTAAAATAATGCAAAACCAAAATGGCATAATTTCATGAAAAGGGTCGTTTTATGGGTGGGGATAGAAGAGGCAGACTCTTGTTTTTGGTATATAATCATAAGAATCTCAACTGCTACATCGTAATTGGAGGATGATAATTGGAAAGCATGAATAACACGGTACTGGAATTATGCGATAGTAATCATGTTGGGGCAACTAAAAGAGAATCTTATGATAAATGGTGGACTTTGGTGAAGAGGGTCATCTATTGTACATTTGAAATATAGCAAGAGATTGGGCCTTCATCGTTTGAGGTGTGATGATAGGATCTTTGGGAAAACAACACCAACCAGACCAAATAGTACAAAAGGTGCTTAGACTTGCAAGCGAGCTGTCCACATTAATTGGATCCTTCTCTATGTTGATTTCTTAGAAGGCGTGTTGATTATTTCCCCTACGACCCCATGTATTGCACGGTTTTATGATGGCATTTTGGAGGAATCTTGAAAGCTAAAAGATCCATTGTCCCATCAGCAAAAGTTCAAAAGGACTTCGAGTTCCAATTGGATTTGTTTATTGAAATATAATTGATTAATGGTTATATGATAAGACGAGAGATGTTTAAGATTCTACGAAGCCTAAAGTTGCTCAATTGATATCTCTTAAGCTAGACACGCTTATAATCAACGTTTCGACTGAGATAGTGATCACTACTAGAAAACAAGTTACACCGACGAATTGGTATCCGTCTGTAAGACATCCGTCGGTGAACGTTGGTGTACAATAACTTTCATCGGTGAATATTTAGAAATACGACTTTACATACTAATCTCACACTAATTATAAAAAGAATCACCTACGGATAAGTACAATTTAGTTAATATTTATTTAATGGATGAACAAATTTACAATTTTTTGTGATGCAGTAGAAAATCGACACTAACAAAAAAAACATATCCAATTTAATCATATTGTATCAGTGTGATACAAAGTCTGTCGTGCGACACAGAGAAGAAGGTAATATTTTGTTTTCAAATTGTAATTTCTTACATATAAAATACATTTTTATACAAACTAACAAAATTATTATATTAATGATATTACATATTGAAGAAAACTCAGACGCTCCCCAACCGACTCATACAAATATATACATTCGACTGCATAACAAGAGGAATCTAGATGGAGTGTTTGTCATTGTAAGTATACATTTATATTAGTTTTCAATTACTTATTTCCTCAAACTTCAGTAATAAGTTTATATTCATAATTTCTGATATTTTTTTCATTTACAAGGAAGATTAGAGTCTTTACGAGGTCCAAGTTAAACGAGCTCTCAAAGCTCTATCTCTTCAACGATTGCAGCGGAAGATCCGGTCGGGACTATTTTAGGCGATAGACACGGATGTATACGAATGTACTCTAGTCTTATGACCCCACAAACATGTACAAAAACCACGGGACGCCATCCCAAACAGAGGTTGATGTTAGGTCGTAGGTTGAGCAAAAAGTCTTACAAGATCAGGAGCTAAAGATTGGGTGAAGCAAACTAGCGGAGACGAACAAGCTCACAGACATGCAGTCGATGATGCATTGCATACATTGCATCATATGACGTTCATTTAGATTAACTTTATATCAATAAATGCTACTAAGGTATGTGTTTAGTCTTATTTACAGAATACATGGACCTGAATGCAAATTACTCATATCTCGAGCATAAATGCGTGCAAGAGACTCATTTCTGTCATAAAGACCAAGTTCAAGATTATCAGGGTTCAAATTGAAATTCATCCAAGCATAAAAGCATTCAAAGACCTAATTACAAAAAGGTCAAGGACCTAGGCACAAAAGTAGTCAGGAACTTAATTGCAAAAAGCCGAGGACCCGACTGCAAATTACAAGTACCAAAATATTATTTTGGAGAAGTTCTAAAGAAAAATCAATTTGGATCTCCAAATATATGAAGAATTAATTCGGAGCTCAAAAGAAAGGAAAGAAATCAATCCGGACGCGCAAAAGACATTTAAATCATATCATAAACACACAGGAAAAATTCGGATCCAATTAGAACTAAAATTGCGGCGTTTCCGCCGCACATTACATGCAACTTGCGGCGAAAACGCCGCACCCCTTTCGATCCGTGGCCCCGGATTTTGTCCAGTCGTGTCATGACGCGTGTACTTTCCTATTTTATACTTGGGTCCCTTGTATCGGCTATAAATAGCCCTGAAACGATGTTGTAAAGGCTCGGAGTTTTTATTCCATTCTTTAGCAATAAAATTCTGTTGGTTTATTTCTTGTTTTTAGTTTTCTTTTGTAGTTTCTCTAGGACCCCTTCTCCTTCCCTCCATCCATGAGTTTCTAACTCTCTCCAAAGGGTGGGGGTGACGGATTTAGGGTGATGAGAAGAAGAATGATGTTATTATTTTAATTTCGTGTTAGTATATTTTGATTACTTGAGTTTATGTTGAATCATTTATCAAGTAATGCTTTATAACTAATGTGATTTATTATAAGTTTCAGATTTCTCTAAACAAAACCCGACATCTAAACCTCCACCCGTTAGACTCTCATCCATTTTTGCTTTATTTTTAATTTGTTTTTGTTGTTCTTGCTTTAGAAATTAAAAAAATCCAAAAATCTCAAACCAACCTTATTTCTCTCTCTTTCTTTCCGTAATTGAAAATCACAAAAATAACAATATCTCTCCCTCCTTGTGTTCGACCCGTGCTTGTCACGTCTTCATTGATGTCGTGCACTTGCGGTATAAATTAAATTCTCACCAGTCGACCATCAACTTTTTTATGACAAAAAGTGGGTTATAAGGATCAGGTATTTTAATTACAATTTAATAAGTTGTATTACATTAAATAAGTTGATTTATACGAATTATAGTCTTAATGTATAACATTTCAATAGTGTAGGATATTAATATAACATACATTTGCACACCACCACCGCCAACAAATCAAGATGACAATCACGGAACATTGGACGACGTAGGCACGGGAGGTTTGACAGCTTAGTTTAAATACTTAATGAATTGAAAACTTAATTTCCAAAAAATTAGAACTTTTGTGTGTATATATATAGGGTTAGGCTCTAGTGAGTGCATGACTCATCTTATTTAGTTTAAGCCCCCTACAATCTCACCATTGGATCTTATTTACAATTAATCTCACATTTTATTAGCATAACCATTTTTTCCTTAATCTACCGTACAATTTCAGATGAGTGGTGGATATGGTGGGGGCTTAAAATAGAAAATTAAGCCCCGAACTCACAAGATAATATATATATATATATAAGTTCTCATATTGCTATGACATCAATATAAAATGAGACATCTTAAAATTGTTCATAAATAATATCTTTTGAGGTAACACATTTATATTTTGCAAAAGTTACCACAGTTTGTGTTACTCCTAGTATATCATTTGAGAAAAATTACACAAACACATTTCACAATCCTATTATCTAAGTGAATATAGTAAATATCAATTAAATCCGTTAAACTATGATGTATTTGTTTATTGAATCCTCATGCACTTTTGTGTTTAAGAACTTTGTAAAATATATTCGTAAGTTTGGTAAACTACGAATCAGGGGGAACGGATTTGTATTCATTGTCCCTGAAGAACGAATATCCCTGAAGGATAAAGCCCGGAAGGCTTGTAGTTGCATTTTTTCCCTTTTTCCAATTTTTGTCCTAAAAGGCTTTATTGGTTAAAGGTTTTTCATGATTCAGCTTTTGCACTTTTGTTTGCATATGTTAGACACTCTTTTCCTTAATTACTTTTTCTCACAGGGTTTTGTAGCAAGATTTTTAACGAGACATAAACATAACGCATATTGTCTAAATGAGTGTTATAAATATATGTTGAATTAAGGGGAAGAATTATATACTGCATTATTTTTTCTTTCACCAAGTTTTTATCCCACAGGGTTTTACTTGACAATATGTTTAATGAGGCAGACCGATCAAGTGACAACTTTGCAGATCTATTTACCAAGTCATTGCCCACCAGAGATTTTATACAACTTGTTTTAAAGATTGGTGTTCAATGTTTGAAAAACGTATGTTGAAATGAGGAGGAAGATTAACAATTTGTATGTTTGACAAAGGGGGAATGGAGGAGAAGAGGACGGATTGGAGGAGGTTTGTGGTTTGGGTTTTGGAAGGTAAGTTTGTTATTTGTATTTCAAGTATTTTATTTATTTTAAATTGTTGTCAGTTATAACTTATAACCCCGTCGAATAGTAAAAATGAAGGGAATTGAAATTTTGGTTCGTCAATTTTTTACAATTTTTTACTTTAACACGAAACAATAATATGATTAGACATCATTTTTTTTATTGTTGTTAAAGTTAGTTATGATAATTAATAAGAAAATAACACGACACAATTTGACCTTGAAAAAAAACACAATTCGACAATTTTTTTCAACACAATTTTTTACAATTTTTTACTTTAACAAAAAACAATAATATGATTAGACATCATTTTTTTATTGTTGTTAAAGTTAGTTATGATAATTAATAAGAAAATAACACGACACAATTTGACCTGCAATCTTTTTTCCTGCACTAAGTTTTTATCCCGATAGGTTTTTCTTAGTAAAGTTTTTAACAAGGAAGACTAAAAAGTATATAGGTGAAGATCCAAAGGGGAGTGTTGTGAATTATTTTTGATGTTTCACATTCTCCTCCCATAACTTCTTCAACCTTTCACCTTCTCATTTGTAAACTCTTGTAACATACATCATTTCATTTGTCTCATTTAGCCTATAAAATAAGATATTTATTGTAATATTTTGGGAATGATGAAATACTACAAATGTTCTCCCCCCATCTTTATCTTTTTTGTTCCATGTCTATTTATTTTATAACAATTATATGATATTTTCTTTTATTCTGTTTCCTGGATATCAATGTTACTAATAGTTTTTTGGGTTTGGGGCTGCCAATGATGGGTTGGCCCAACCCGTTTCTCTTTTTGTTTTTTAATTTAAACAAAAATGGTGTACCGGAATAAATCAGTTATTATTCACGTATGGCATGGGATAGACGTGAAATTGTTTTTTACGAGACAAAATCATGTTCTTCTCCTCCTCCATTATTCATCTTCCTGGATTCTTTATCTCTAGTGTGGGACAAAACAAAGGAGTGGACCGGAGTTGTAAATCAAGGGAAGTGCATTTATTTTGTGGCTATACAAGGTATGTTCCAAATACCTTGATTAATCGGTGCTTTGCGGTATACCGTATACCTTATAGACCAGTTTTATATTTGATTCCGGGCTAGTACTTTGTGTTCTATATGTGATTTGAGTAATTCCTACATTTAAAGAGTCAGTAGTCTTGTAAAAATTGAAAATTCAAGTATTCACTTTCACTGTATGTTATGTTTATACTTGTGGTAAAGCGTACTATTTTACGAATTAAATAAAATGAATTTGATTTAGAATTCAGAAAACTCTCTGGAGTCTGGACTCAACAACGGTGAAATAATCAGGCAATGATGATGATTATTTTTTAAAAATGGAGTAATTCTATCACGAAGATAGAGTTATAACTGACTAGTGTAGTACGCTATACCTCCAAGGCTATACCTGACTAGTGTAAGGAAAAAAGATCCCAAGAACTAGCAATCAAGTATGCGAAGATTAAGCCGAAGGTGTGGGCTCAAGGCTCAAGATTTGGTGGATCTTCTTGTAGCATGGTCCCTGCTTCCACTATAGAATAATATCATAAAAAGTAACATTTATTAGTACACTAAAACTCCTTCTGCCCTTCTGTTTCAGCTACATAAACCTCCCACAGTTTTCCTGCAAAGCTGACAATCATGGAAAATAACATTTTAAGCAGAAGGAAACATGTTTAATGCAGTGGTTGGTTAAAACAAGCTACCTTTGCAACCATTAAGATGGCTCATGAAGCTTTGGAACAGGGATGCCAAAAATAAGGAAAATGAGTTTGACTGAGCACATCCAAGGACCACCTCTTTCCTGAGAAAAAGAAATGGTCTACTGTGAAATGAGATCTTCCATTGCCTTCACCTGTCTCTTTCTTCTCAGTGGTCCAGAATGGGTTCTCAAACATGTTAGTCTTACCCTGTAGTGCACAAGTGCCCATCGTTGTATGCATCATTGCATGCACTCTGTGGTCACATTCTTGAGCAATCAATAGCAACCACTAGACCATTTCAGTGAGTTAGTCATCATGATCATCATCTCATCTTCATCATTAATATCATCACAAAAAGATCCAAGGGAAGAAAAAGATAATCTTACTCACGAATTGACAACTGGTATGAGCAGCTTTTTGCACCAAGATAAGTACTACAGGATGCCACAAGAAGATACACCATGAAGTATACCAGCTAACCATAGTTCAGTTCACAAAACCACAAGAGAAAATGAAAAACACCATAGAAGTATATCCACTGATAAATGAAATCCAGACCACAAGAAAAATAACTACAGAAGTGTACCACCTAACCTTACCGAACCCCACGAAACTACAAAAAAACTAAATGAGTATGGCAACAATGGTTTGGTAAATATAATAACAATATAATCTGAACCATCGTAAAGAACAAAATTAAAGAAAAAACCCACAAAAAACCAAGCTATCCGTCACAAAGACAGCTGACTTCAGCCAGTCAATGTTCTAGAATCTAGATACCGAGTTGTTCGCTAAATATAAAAGCATGCATACACATTACACAAACTAGACAGATTGACACACACCATAACTTTCTTGAAGCTGCTACAAGATTTATTGCACAGTTGGAAAAAAATTACAATCAAAAGATCAACTATAACAAACATTTCTTGTTTAGTCTTGCATAACGTGTAAAGATGAGCAGAGAAATTATGTTAAACTTATAAGACTGTTGCATTGAATGTATATAGCAAGTGGGCATGATAAGCTAGCATAGGAAGCAAGGGACTCAACATATCGCATGATAGCAATTCAGGCTACAAAGTTGGAGCAGAAAAGGTTCTTATTCAGCGAAAGTTCAACATATCACACTTGGTATAAAATGGCAGGCTTTTGTGTAACATCCCGAAACAGCGGAAAATTTAAAAATTCATAATCAAGACACAGAGCACAATAATCAAGGCGGGACTGTTACTTCTCATAAACAATAAAGCGGTGCATCATAATACATCAGAGTTTGCCAAAACGAATACATGATTACAACAAAACGATAAGGGAAGATAAATGTAATCATGTGGACCTCAGTGGTCTGACTAGAGGATCCGACTCCAAACGCGCGCGCCCGCCGTTCACCACCCCACTGGACCTACTGCGGTCCTGAAAATATAAAGCAACAATGCCTGAGTTTCCAGAAGTAAACCCCGTATGCCAACTCACCTATATATGCATGCATTACACAATGAACCTATCATACTAGTAGTATGTCATGGCATCGACAGAAATGGAAAACAGTTCCCTCGAAGGGTAAAACAGGACATCAGTCCGACAATCAACAACGAGTCTCCCGAGGAGACCTACTGCAGGCACATGCAGTCTTACAGCACGCGACATCGCACCCCCCACACGCAGCTACACTACTCAAGGGTTCGGCAGGGAGCCTTTGTCACGTCTGCGGGCCGATAGAATACAGATCTGCAAATCTCAGTGGTCGGAGCCACAGGGACCAACGGGGCCGTCGCCCGGAAGGTATAACAACAACATCTCGGTAGGTGCCCAGCCGAGGAAAACAACATAGTCGGAACAGCCTCGGCTCAACAATCACCATCGTCGGCACAACCTCGACGGCATCACCGGCACAGCATCGGTGGTCCATCACAACAGTCCGGCACAACATCGGACAAACCAGACCGAAGTCTGCCAGGTCATCAGGCTCCTCGAGCCGCAAACACCAACCGCGCCGCTATAAAAGCAGGGCAGCGACCTCCGTAGCCCGTGGGCCGGTAGTCACCTCACCCAACGCCAGTTGCGTGCCCGCACAACATCAACACTGGGATCCACGATCCCTCAGGCCTGCTATACTACAAAGTGCCAACAATCATCTCAAAAGTCACGGTCCATACATGGAGGTGACGCGTCCCGAACACCCACACTCTTCCCAACGGCGGTCCCTGGGCAGGCACGCATCACGCGCCCACCGTCACCTCCCGGCTCACGCACAAGGCGAGGACACGGGTTTCCGTGGACAAAGTTGGCGTTCAAAAAGGGAACCAGGAATTCTGTCCTGGGCCCAAACGGTCGACCGGAAGAGGTGATTCGGTCGACCGGTTCCAGAAAGGAATCGGTCGACCGTACTCCTAGAACGGTCTACCGTTGCGCTCAAAACAGAACCCCCCAACGGTCGAACAAAGGTCTAAAACCGGTCGACCGAACGAGGTCAAAATCCGGAGTCTGGTCAACATTAAATTCAACTCTATCGGTCGACCGACTCAGGGGTCTCGGTCGACCGAAAACAGACAGGGTCAACCTATTATTCTAAGTTATATAATCGGTCGAACGAAAACCTCCAACGGTCGAACAACAAACGATCGGTCGAACGAAACATGCAAGCTAACAGGTACACTTAAGTTCCGGTCAAACACAACAAGGACCGGTCGACCGACAACAGGTAGACAAATCCCAACTCACCAGCAATAATGCACTACCGGTCGACCGCCCCAAGGCATCGTTCGACCGGTGAAGGTTAAAGTCGGGCAAACAGTGCCACAACGGTCGACCGCCCGAAGGATCCGGTCGACCGTTGGTCGTCTTCAACCTCGCACCAGCCGAGGTTTTACGAAGAACGCGTCGCCGGAGAGGTCTCCGACCTCCCCCGACTCGACCAACGCATCCCTCACATGAGGGTCAACACACAAACCACACTAAGGAGCGGCATACCTCAAAGAAACGACGAAAGTGCCGGAGCTCCGCTCGCGCACGTCGCCTCCGGTGATCTCCTCGTGCGCTCAACTCCGCACCTCTCCTGCCTGGACCGCTTCACACCTCACGCCGACGCAGCCTCCTCCGCCTGAGCTTGCGTGACTGAGGAAGAAGGTGTGTGTTTGGTGAGAATGGAGGAAGAAGAAATGAGAAAGGAGATGGAAGAGGAAGAATGAGAGAGAAGGCTTTATCAAAACCCGGTGCTACAGTAACCCCACCTCTTCACCTTCCCATGCAAACACCTGCACCCCCACTTCCCCAAGCAAACTAACCCTTTAAACCTCATTAGTCCACTAACCCTAGGTTAGGGATCTAACATTTTGAGTTTTTTGTTTTCATTTGAGTTTCACATTAACAAATTGATATTACGTTTCAAATTCTAGAAAGACAGCAGAATCATGAGTTTCCCCGAGCTTGATTTCCTAAAAGGGTCAATCGCAATTGCACGGTTCCTTTGTCTGAGAACCTTTGAATTTGGGTATTTTCTAACCAAAGCTTTAAGAATCAGAACATTAGCTGGGATTATTTTATTTTTTTGCAAGTATGTGATATTCTCACTAAACCCTGGAGGCAACCAAAACCTGCTGAGACTCAATATCATCCCTTATTATTGGTTATTCAAAATAATGAATCTATCAACGGTGCGAAATTTATCTCTAGCTGGAAAAGTTTCAGCACCAGAAAACAACTATGCTCTCCAGACGATGATTGTGCAGCGCTTAATGAAATAACAATCAAGGTTCAATAAAGCATTCCATAAATCCTCAAGGATGCCACCTCTCACCATGTAAGGTTAGGCTTCTAGATGTATCTATCAACTAAGCTGCGTAATTGATCTCTAGCTGAAAAGATTAAATACCAGCAAACAACTACGCTCTTCCAGACAATGATTCTTCAGTACTTACGAAGTAACATTCACAATTTCAAAAGGCATAGACAAAAATCCGCAATGGTGCCTCCTCTCACCATGTAAGGTTAGGCTCTCAATTGGCAAATTACTAGACCATTGTGGCAAATGCAAAGAATGACATTTCAAGGGGAAAGGAACATGCACATAAGAACATCTATAATCTCAAAAACAGAAGTACATCAGTAGACAAACTTACGGGTTCAAACAGAAACACGGTCGATTGGCAATACTAGGGCATAAAAAGAAAAGATATTTAAAAATAACCAAGGTAATTTTTCCCACTAGAAAATTATATCATTTGGACTTCAATAAGTTTACCAACCCTGATTTTCATTGGAAAAGAAACAATTATATCGGATTGAAGTGTAAAAATTCAAGTTTTTTTCGTAAAACAAGATAAAATACCATTTTCACTGTGTTTACAATAAAATTTCTTTTTGAATTGTATCCTGAGGAAAATTGGTCTGTTGTGTCATCCTCGTCCACTACCTTCCACAGTCAAATCAGATATAAATTCCCCAAATTCTCAGTAGATGCAGCAAAATTTTCTGTTCGGATCATATACTATATCGCGATGCCTTTCTGTTTATTGTTGGACCATATAGTCACAAGAAGAAATCCCATCAGAGACATTATGACAACCTGCGGAAAGAAAATTGGAACTGCTTGAAATGAGATGTGGAAACAGAATTGTCACAATCAGCAAATTTTCTAACACTTGAATTTGGTTTTGCAACGATTCCAAACTGTGAGTCACATTTTGGCCCATCCTTGGCCCCAATATTCTACACGTGACTTAAATCATGTTTCACCGTAAAAAAAAGAAGAAGAAGAAGATAATACCCTTGTCTGACTTACAGAAATGGCAGGAGGTACTCCAACAAGTGGATCTTCGAAGAATTTGTTTGCCAATGCAAGTGCAAGAAGACTACTCTGCATCCCTGGAAAATAAGAAAATCTGATATGAAAAATAATTTTGAAATGAGAGTGATTACATCATGGAAGCTGAAACTGCTGAAAGGCATGTTACCCGTTTCAAAAGAGAGAGTTCTCTGTAGAGCCTGTCTATCGTGTTTGTCATGGAACACCATACCAGCAGCAAAATACCCAGTAATGAAACATGATGTATGAAATCCAATAACAAGCATCAAAATGGCTACACCAAAGGGAGATAGTATAGCACCCATATTTATAGCCAATGGTGAACCAACACAAAGGGCAGTAACAAAAACTGAAAGTGGTGGCAGAAATGGCTGGATGGCAGTACAAATCCTTGGGAGAAATCTTGCATAACAAAAATGAAATCAAGAAATCAAATTATTTTTCGAATTTATAATATCCTAGGACTTCCAAAAACAATAAAACTAACAACTTTGTGAGGTCGTACTGAAATTATCAGTTTACATATTACAGAACGGCTATAATTGTAACATATTCGGGCACCTGTTAAGAAGCAGACCAGCAGCAATAGGAGCAACCACAATTTGCACAATGCTGGACATCATTCCTTTGACATCAACAGGCAGTTTTTTACCAATAAGCAACAAAGACAATGTCGGGGTTATCAAAACTGATGTGGCGGTCGATAATGATGTCATAACAATGCTCAGAGGGGCCATAGATGGATCTGTCAGAAATGTTGCATAATTGGAAAGTTGTGCCCCACTAACACATGAGGTTAACATGATCCCAGCACCTGCAGAAAGAAAATTATAAAGTACTATACATTTAAAGAGCATACGTGAAGCAGGTAGTGTCTTATATGCAATTCAGACGCTTAAATAAGAATCAAGTTCCGGTTGTAGCCAACCTGCATGCCACCACACTTTTCTTGGAATAATAACAGATAGTGGTAACACAATTGCCCCTCCTCCAAATGTAGACCACCGTGGCTGTCTAATATTCAAGTCAAATGCAGAGTGGTTTATGAGGTTGTATACGTGACCCATGTAAATGATTCAACACCTTAGCCTAACCATAAATTTGATATGCTGCCACATATCTTAGATTGCCTCTGCTGTTCATTTCTCGGTGTAGCCGTATGTGATTGAATATACACCAAATATGTGAACAAGAAAACTCATAAGAATTCACTTTTTTCTATTCTTCACTGCATGTTATGTAGTTCAAGTAAATGGTCTTACATGTCACTTCTTCATTTTGAACTCTTTGTTATGAAACATCTTATCTGCCCATATTGAGCGATATATTAGCAACTTAGCAGAACTAATAAACTTGAACTATGAAAAAATTCAAAGAATGGATGCATCATAAAATCTGAATTTAACAAAACAGTCAAAAAAGTGCGTCACGTGATTAAAGATGTTCTCTGGTTGAAGTAGATGAGAATATTGAGAACACCACAAGCCCACAAGTAAAAAAAAATGAAGAGTACCATGTAATTGTGTGTGAACTCAATTACAGCTTTAACATATAATTTTATTACCTACGGAACCAGAAAGATGGAACACGGTTGCAGACATGGTTGCAAATATGTAACCCAGAAGAGGCTTAATGGCAAACTGCCCAACATATCCAGCAGTAATGGCTTCTGGGTTTTTTATTGCTTGTACAAAGGCCTCGGGACTTGAATTTACACCAACTGCGAACATCAAAAATCCCAATGCTGGAGCATAATACCTGACGTGCAATAAGCCAATAAAATCTTTCCAGTCATACAAAATTAAGTTTGCTACAAATAAAGCTTTGTAGCTCATGTACAATAGTGAACGTCTTCAGTTGCTTTGACATTATAACGAGCACTGTCAATATGCAACCTTGGAAAAATATGCAAATAAAATATTCCACAACTCCTTGGGTTAAAGAGAAATAAAAGGACATTGCTTGAAGGGCGACTGTAAAAGAAAATCCAAACTGGAAGAAGGTTTCTCTTTTCAGATCACCAACCAAGACATCAGCATAATGTTTGTTTTGATAGACATATAGCTCAACCTCTAGAAATCCATCTAGTATTAGCAGTATACAATAATCTATCCTGAATATAGCACCTTGAAGGCTGAAACTGACTGCAAGCATAAAAAACAAGGGGTGCTTCGAGTGTTATTACACAATGGAATTTGTTTAACCAGAAAACCAGATCACCGTAACTTGACAATAGACCAGCAACTCTATATAGTAGTTCTGCAGATCGTATATGAAGTACAAAATCATGAGATGGGATGAAATTGTCTTCACACTGTCATCTTTTTAACTTGTAAGTTACACAAACGATGAAATTGTTATATTTCATAACCAGGGCCTGTCCCGAAGATTGAATAAGAAAGTCATTCAGACTTAAACTTAGAACTTAAATTTGTATCAAACAATCACCAACCAGAACACCAATACAGATTAAATTACATTAAAATAGTATTACCTAGTTGTAAACCAAGTGAATGAAGGCGGGTAAGCAAGACCGAGAACAGTGCTTCCTAATACCACATGAGGAAGTATAGAGTTCGCATTCTTGAGAACCTTCAAAACATCCATCCTATGCTTTCTTATGTCAACTTCCTAAGACGTATAAGCACAACAAGTCCAACAAAACAAAACACACATCAATCCTCTAACATAGACCAACTAAATTTACTTTTTTCATCATCTCTTGAAAGTCCAAACATGTGGTGATAAGTAGTTAAAGTGGCTTCACATAAAGTGTGGTGTAGATTTTTCCCCAAACCAATGAAAAAATATTAGTAACACTCACTTGTATTACATAGATTAGTGTACCTAAGCATTGACAAAATGAGCTGAATGGGTCCAAAATGTCCATCTACTGCTCACTGCTCTGCTCTAGTTAAAATTATATGTTAGCAATCTTCTTCTTTTTCAGCCACCGATCAAAAAAATCTACTTTCTTTCTGTCGAATAATAAGAAGACAACTGTACAAGGGGGACCCAGAAAAAGCCGCACAAGAGCGCCAGGCTCGCAACACAAAAACAATAATCTATTAAATCTTAAACGTGAAAATCGAATGTTTATGTGAAACTAGTGGATTTAGCTAAGCTTTGTTGGTGGACTACATTTTCTTTCAATTACTAACATAATACTCTTTGTTGATAATGGTCCTAATATTGGTCCTACATTTAACAACTTGAACTAATATTGTGACTTAAAATTCTTTGTACCTCTACTCAACACCAATTGGTTTTCAACTGATATTTCATATTTAAATATGGTATTATAACCTAAAGGATCAATTGTTGGCCCAAGAGTCCAAGACATCTACCTACCTGTAAACATACACGTGATCGAAATAAAATACGATAAAGATGCGGGATATCATTTAGAATACCTAAGTGTGAAACTAGATTCAGAATAACTATAAATCGTCTAAACTTTCCACCACAACCAATACGAATTCGTGCAAAAAACCCACACCTGAGCATCGTTTCCGCCTGATCCGGCAGCGTTCCCATCAGCTCCCATCGCCGCCACGACTCCACCTACCCTCCGCACTGGTCCAAACAATGCCTCTCAAATATCCGAACCCAAAACAACTGAAGTGACTAAACAGTGATAATCGCTTACGTCCAGCACGAGGCGGCGGCGGGAGGCGAAGAGAGGACGGGCTTCGTTGGGGGATTCGGAGGAGGATGTTGTTGCGAGGAGAGAGAGTGGAGTGGGTGGAGGAGTAAAGACGACAAGAGGGGGAAACTTGCGGTTTCGTCGCCATCGGCGTCGAATTGGTGTTGGAGGGGAGAAGATCTTTTTGTTTTCTGGGGATTGGTAGTGTTTGTTTCGTGTGATTTATCTATAATTAGCAGGATGAGTCAGTTATAGGAAGTTGATTGGTCTCCAACTGGGTTGACTCTTTGGAGAAGGAAGCTGAACTCTTACGAAAATAAACTAGAATTTTTTATTTTATCTTTTTTTTATTACTTTGAAAATGGGATTGAAGACGGAGACAAATGAAAGTAAAATAAATTTACCAAAACAAAATCTTTTTATAACTAGAATTGAAGGATGAAGGGTGGGTTGTTCTGTTATTGTTCAATAGAAATGAAACCGCTAACCAGAAGATGATCAACTTATACCCATGGAAGTGGACTTGGGTATAGAACTATAGAATACAACCCTATTAACTACAGTTTCTCATCGTCTCAAAATGTATACTTAAAAGAAATTAAACATAATGGGATTTTTTATTTATGGAAATAGAACAGTGTTTACATTCAGAACCAAAATATATATACAGAAAATAATTAGAACATCAAATCTGCACATTTGTGTTAAGAAAAACAACGTACGTGCCGCTCACATTAGGTACTATTTCAAGTTTCGGCTGATTAACCAGCTGAATCCTGTATCATGACCTCATTATCTGCGTTAAATGAAGAAGAATCCCCGTCATCGTCTGAGCCTCCACTATCCCCACCATTTTGATTGCTACCTTCCTCAGTCTCAGCATCAGACAAAGATTCATTATTCTCATATCCTGTTTGGAACTGCTGTTTAAGTTCAGGTGCGACAATCCCAATCATTGTGTTCAGTGCTCGATGCTCCTCGGTTAATCTGGCAACACCAGGAACAGCACCGGCATTCTGACTGGCCTCTGCTTGACCACCAGAAAGGAATGGTGTAGCAGCAGCAGCATCCTCGGTTTGGCCATTAGCAGCAGCATCCGTACACTGTGGAGAATCATTTTCACCATGATTGGAAGGGGGGGTGCAATTTACCCAGCTCCCAGGAACCTCAGAGGCCAAAAGATCAGCAGTTCCGATGCCGCTGATTTCAGCACCCTCAAGCCTCGATTGGGAGCCAAGGTGACCTCCTCCTCCCAATGTATCAGTATCATGTTTTTCAAAGGCATTTTGAATATGTGTTTCTGCTTCTTCATCAACTTGCTGCGTCTGGGTTTGGGTTTGCATTTGTGTTTGCCCGGTAAGATTGCTGCATCTGTGCAAAGCATTTTTGTGTTCATCTCTAGCAGTCACAGGGCTTTCTGTCTCCTGAACCTGCTCAGTCTCCACAGGATCTCCATCATGGACAGGTGCTGTGCCACAGCCATTGATATCTGAACCGAAACCCTTGTTTGACATACCTACACTGTTGTACTCCATGTCTTGGGTATCACTTCCTTCTTCCTGGCTATCAACATCACAGTCATGCTTCTCTGTCATGCTATCATCGTCGTCACTAGACGAAACAGCTCCTGATCGAGCATTCTTTGGGTTTCCACAGGGAACTTCCCTTGGGTTCTCTCTGTAGACTGAAATTTCAACCCCATTGTGCACAGTCCCTTTTGCATTTTCTTTTGGGCATGCATTAAGATCAAAGCCAATTGATAAGTTCTCACAGTTTTCTTCGTCCTCCAGCGTCTTCTGCATTGCCTTAAGTTGTTCCTGTTGTTTGGCGAATAATGCCGAGATCTCCTCAGTGGTAGAGTAGAAAGCCCGTAACTGTGTCTCCCTACAAAGAATGTAACTGAGAAGAACATTTTGAAGACAACATTGAGTTTAGAATAATGGATTAGAAAACTCTCTTCTTGACCCCCTCCTTATACCAAGATAACTTTTAAAATAACAAAAAAATATTTTCTTTCTTACCTATTCTAATGTCATTTAATATATTTATAAATGTCTATTGGAACTGTAAGAAAAGAACTGAAGAATTACATGAGTACATGACAGGCAGTGAGGCTACATGCCTTCCCGTGGTGCAAAGGCAATGAAAAGAATATTCTCAATCAATAATGGATTTATTATGAGACAATAGCGAGAAATCAGTGATTTGTCTACACAAGCCGCAGAAGCATGAGAGACCTGCAATCTGTAACTCGTAAGTCAAACTGGCCACCAGCCCACCAACTATTAATGCCCATTTGTGAATTTTTTTTGGGACAATTAATAGATAGATAAAGGGAATTTTGTGATGATATTATTGCCATGCTTTTAAAACATTTCCACCATCACCTCCAACCCTCTTTTGTTATGGTGATGTAAAATGGCAAAAAAAAATGATAACCAAGAACAACGTTTACCGTAGGATGATTCTTTCCCTGGCACCTTGAAACCTCTGTTTCTCAACTGAAAGTTCATGCATAGCAGCAGCTATTTCTAGCTCAAGCGCAGAAACCTTTGCCCAAGCTTCTTCCCGGGCCACCTGCTAACAACAATATAAGGATTTCTCAGTTACACCAGACGCATGTCTGCTGAAAACAATCATCATATCTAAACAAGATGAAGCAATATCTCATGTTTAAGATACTCAATGTATCCAAGAACTAACTTAACTGCATTTCATGGCCATAAGACCATTAAGTTTTTCTGTTGTCTGATGCTCAATATAGAAGATGCAAATAAAAAGGATAGCAAATTAAGCTACATTAACAGATTAGAGACTATATTCCTGTAAGGTTGTAACTTCACTTGTTTGTTATAATGAGGAATAGTTATCACACAAATGGATACCCAAAAGGCAGCCTTCATGTTGCACATTTGTGCACAATCAAATTAGGCTTAATTGTTTTACTTCTTTGTATGATGATCAGCTTTTGCTCAATTATCCGTTTGTAAGTCAATAGTGACTTTCCTATGAGGACCGATTGTATGGGGATGTCGCCAGTATGATCAACGTATACCATTACATGCAAGGAAAATATATATTTGAGGAAACTGATGAATGGAAATGGATCATTCACCAAAGATAGTTTTTTTTGATAGGTATTCACCGGAGATAGATTAAACCGGAAAAACAACAATAAAGCTTTTCTCCAGAATTGGTACCTTTTCGAGTTCAAGTTCTTTCTTCAGCTTTTCTATTTCCAATTCAGCAGCTTCCAGTGACTGTGTTAACGAGCACAAAAATAAAGAAATTCAAAAAGGCCTCACTTTCATAGTTTAAAAATGCATCCCTGAGAGTTGGTTAGAACAATCAAATAGGATGTGCAATGAACCTCAACATGTATTAATTCTCTACCACCACTGAAAAATCCTAAATTGAGCATACCTTGCTGCAATTTTCGGAGGCCGTTTTTTCTTCCAGGACTTGAGCTTCCAGTTGCCGAACTTTCTTCTCAGAAATGATAAGATTCTCCCTAGAATCTTCCTGATGATCATAACAAGTATATCAAATTGTGCTAAGAAAACTCAATTTCATTCTATACAAAAATAATAAAATATATAACATGAAGTACCAATTTGGATCTCAATGCATCCACCAATTCACGGCTTTCTTTCTCGGAGTCCTATTTCAATTACATATAAAATAAGAGATCAACTTAGAACAGTAATACAAGTTGGTCCTGTTAAACATGTCTGCTTTTTCATGCATCAAACAAGTAAACAACAAAATTTCCACCTGGTACTTGGCGATCAAATCTGATTGCTCTTTGCTTTCTCGTAGATATTTATCTGCCTGACGCTTGAGTTCCTCTTGAGCTTCTGCTTGAACTCTCTGCATTGAAGATTTTAGATCAGCTGCAGCGTTTTCCCTTTCCTCCCTCCTCTGATTTCTCTCTTCATCTAACTGTGTCTCAAGTTCCAATATTCTCGTTTTCTGACTGCAAGGGGCAAGGTCGCAAGTCTCATGAAACTACAAATAAAATAATTACAGTGCAAGCAAATGACTATTTGGTCAATAAAAAAGATCAAAATTCTTCTCAACTTGCCAAGCTACATATACAACTGAGTGTGGGGAAAGAACTTATTCTTTATGATTGATGACCCATCGAAACTGGAAAGCATAAATAAGGTAACTCCGTTATGACCTTTGAATTATTTCATCTGCATCAGCCCGAGATTGTGTCAGTGCAGCCAACCTTTCGTTGAGATCTTTTATAGAACCTTGCAACCCTAAGGACATCGTTTTCATCTCATCCAATTTCTTTTGTCTGATATCTAACATAAGCTGCATTTCTTTAATTTCACTATCAAACGAACTTGACATTGATTCTTTGAGCTCTTTAAGTTCCTGTATTTTCAAGCAGAACAAATAAGTAGATGGCAGATTTCAGGACAGGGATGGAACGAATTAAAAGGTGATATAAAAGCTTTATGTTCATGCACATTGAGCATTGTCAGAGCTATCATAGAGAGAAGCCATCGAACTGGAAGGGCCTTAGTTCGGGACCTCATATTCAACATGTTTCATAATTCATACTGATGTAAGGAATCAACTTACCGTATAGATGCACCATGCCACTGCATACTGGATATGTGATCTCATTTAACTTTATAAATATATACGTATGTGTGTGTGTGTGTGTCTGCTTCGTATTGGGCTCACATGGGCATCCATTGGAAATGTATCACATGTGTGCTGGATCTGGATGCATATTGTATAAACTCCACCAAGTTGATGATGTTTTACCCAAAGAGATAGGCAGACGAGAGTGACGACTTTTCCCCAAAAGCTTATCCATTCTAGTTCAATATTATCATTTTGCCCAGACATCCTGGACTACCCATAATGAACCCACCCGCTAGCTTCTTGATAAGTAGGTAAATCTTCCCCTCGGGCTCACCTTATGGATATACTACAATGTACTTACATGTTCTAGATTAATTTATCGAGATATACAATGCTGTTGTGGTTTTGTTAATAATTATAATAAACTATGCCCCTCCATGTGCTGCAGATAATCTTGCAGTGACCTCTCACATGATGCAGTTCAGAACCTTTTTGTGGAGAGTCAAGGAGATTTTTCTCAATCAGATGAGATGAACATTTGTTATCATCAATCAGATGGGATGGACATACAATACAGAAAGGCAAATCAAGAAGAGCTTGAAACATAGAAAAGGCCGACCGTTTTTGTATTTGCTACCACAGAAGATTCCATTTCAAGGGTGAAGCAAAAAACAAATACATAAACTCCATCTGATCGTGCAAAACACACCACAGCACAGCACAGCTCCTTTCTCCGTTTAATTAGACTTAACGGTTTTATGGATTGAGCTAGTAAAACTGCCTGTACTTCAGTGTGGATTTCTGAGCATATGAATTGCTAATGCGGATGGGGACCAAGGGTTAATATACAATCAAAGGTGAAGACAAGTTGTACGAATAGTTTACAGGTAAACAAAATTTACATCATTATCTGGTGGAAAAAGGAGAAGGTAGAGATGAACAAAAAAACAAAAATATGGCTATGGTAAAAATGAGAAGCTAATGGAAACAAATAATAACTTACAATTTCGTGCTTGGCAACAAACGACCGATTTTCACCACGTAATGTTTCTATCGTGAGATCCTGAGCTTCTAGCTGTTTTCTTAAGTCCTGCATTTCATTGAAGAGTAAGTCATTGTGGTATGCTGACCATGCACCACAGTTGCCTCCACAATGAATTGGTAAGACCTTGGATATGCAGTTTACCATATTAGATCGTTGAAGACTGCGAACATCATCAAGAGAAATGGGACCATCAGCTGACCCAATGCCAATGCCTTTTGATCTCTTGCTTTCAGTGCCGCAGTCCTCTACTCAATTACGTTTGGAGAAGAAAAAAGATTAAAAAAGAACTTAAGGAACATACACTGGACAATTGTGATAGATACTATTTGTTCGACAACAAGAATGAGTCTTAAAACCAACAGTCCATGTGTGTTATAGAAAGAGTATGACCGATATGCAAATAATTAGTAATCCCAATGTTCCAATTCATGTCTATCAGTCAAAGAAACATATGTGCAAAACAAAATGACAAATCAAAATGATCACATGTTGGGATAACAAAGACCCAAAACTTGTTCAATTAAACAACTAAACAAAAATAATATCAAAAGTTGTACCAACTAACGCAAGGTAAAACCATGACCTGATTCACTTGACATATGACATCGAAAAATTTGAAGGTGGGAGTTTGTATTGCAAGTAGCATAGCTTCTTTGCCGCTTTCAATAATGACCAGAGGAACCAAGGAATCTATGTGAAACAATAAGTGGAACAAAGGAGAGGTTACATTGCTAAAGATGCTAATTCACCTGCTTTCCTTTTCAAGGTTAAACCATTTATGGAACATGGGGCATTTGAAACTTCTCGATATACAAACGCATAAGCATGATCTGTGGAACACAAAAGGGTTAGGAGAAATTTATGACAAAAATGTGCTAAATAAGATAGTAAAAGGCAACGTGTATAATTTGGAGAAAAAATGCAACAAATGAAGATAAGGGGAAATTGGCAAAAACTTGATAACTATCATAATATTTTATAGCAAATTCTAGACAAAATGCTAGAAGTTGTTTTGCTGTGGCACTATATAAAAAAAGGGTGCTAGTTTATTGCTACCTAATACCATGAGAGGAGAACAGTAGTTTTTTTTAATCGGTGACAGAAGTGTTTCTTTATGTCCATTTCTACTGTGTCAAAGATTAAGTTATTTTTTGACATTTTGAGTATCATGGACTATATCAAAGTGCTATTTAAACGATCTGTATTTCTTTTATTGTGGAATCGCAAATGGTCAGTTGCATTTGCATCATTTGGGTCAATTGGAAACAACCTCACTGTTTTACAGTGGTAGGGTTGCGTACATCCGACCACCCACCCCCCCCCCCTACCTCGCTTAGGCGGGAGCCTCTTCTGAGGCATTGGGGTTATGTTGATGTTGATGTGGTGACAGAAGTGTTTCTTTGATATCAAACAATTTGCAAGGAATAGATTTAGAGAAATGGATTGTCCTTCCATTGAGTTATGAAAGAAGAAGAAGAAGAAGAAGAAGCTATTATGTTTGTAAAAAAAAAGTTTTTCTTTTCATGTTTGATAGTCAAATTTGAACTCCTTCATGTTTAATTGCAATCTTTCAAGTTTAAGTTGGATGTATTGCGAGGTGTTTCATTCATATCATGTTAAATGGTATCCTATGGAGTTTTTTTTTTAAATGGCCCTTCATTGGTAACTTGGAAAGCTGGTCCCTGCAAATTGTTCATACCTTCATGGGGAGGGGAAACAAGGGATATAATATCTCCATGCTGAAGCCTAGATTCAGCAGAACCTTTTCTCAGCTTTGTCCAGTTATGGAAAGTTCCATTAGTGCTACATGACACAAAAGATACCCAATTCAGCATGAAAAAATACAGTAACCAGTGAGAAATGGTTCTCCACTGCAGTGATTGATTAACCTTGTATCTTTCAGGAAGACTGAAACACAAGAATCATTATCTCCAGAAGCCACCGTCACCCTAGAGATCTTACAGTGATTTGCACTGACGGCAATATCTCGTATTTGGAAGCGTGTCTCCTCCACTAAACGACCAATGCGATGCTCATCACCATTCAAAATAATGTTCATTCCCTAATGCGGCAATGCCAACAATATAATAGGATCAACGAATTGTCCAATTAGAAACAGAAAATGAGCTATCACAACACCAAGAGACAATTTGCTACAATTAACAACAGAAACTAAGACATGTTAAAGAGACACCAACTATTAGTATTCACAAAAATATCGCAATGCCACAATCAATAGGTACATCTATTTCTTCCTAGACCTCAATTGACGTTTTGACACAATTCTGAAATATAATTATTAGCCGAAACGTATCTTTATGGGTCACATTCTGAAATAATCATGCACGAAACACAAAAGACAAAATCTTCTTATCATGAACACTTTTGGGGAGTTTGCCGGCACAAAATGCGCCCCTCGGAAACTTTGGAAGCCACAATTTTAGACTTTCCGTTCCCGTTTGAAAACACACCAAAAAAATTTGTAGCACTTCCCTCTTCCCAAACTATAAAACTAAAATCACTTCACATGACATCCAAAGTTTTGAGAACTCTCTTGTCGTCCAGCTTTTCCAAAGGCAACATTCTAGAATCTAACTTCCAGCTTTCTACTGCATCCAAAACCCTTCAGTTAAACCCTAACAAAACCCCTAAAAAGAAATAGCAGAGGAAGACGCCTCTCGTTTGTACCTGTTGGCGCTGGCGCGCCTTCTTGGAGATGGCGGTGAGGACGGCCCAGACACCGGGATCGGTGTTCTGGAGGGGTTGGTCGGCGAACTTGCGCGCGACGGCCTTTATCTCCTCGTCGGGGGTCGGGGCCGTTCGGGGGGTCTTCGGGGGCCCGCCGGGGGCGTCCGTCGCCGGCGGATTGGGAGGGGACGCCGCGGCCATTGGGTTCGGCGTTCGCGAGACGGGAGAAGGGGGGTTGGAGTGAGTTGGGCCGGAGAAGTGGGGGTTCGGTTGGTTTATTGGGCCGGGTGAGGGGAAGTGTGTACATTTTGAATATAACTTAACAAATTTATTTTGTTTATTTTTAACATTAATTTTTTTGAATGATTTTTAAATTTAGAGTTAACTTTGGAATTTTAAGTTAATGGCAATTTGATCACTTTTTGTGTCGGGGTCTAACAGAAAGTACAAGGTGCCAACAATTGAAAAGGACAAAGATACAAAGTGCAATGTTTTAAAAGTTAAGGGTCTAAACTACAACTAACCCTTATTATATTTATGAAACTAATACTAGTAGGTCAGTCAAAAATTACGTGACATGATAAAACGACGCGGAAATGACGTAATAATATCGGATATGGGTAAGTATTGGGTTTCATGTACTTTTCGCATTAACAAGTATAAGTTCGTCGACGTAAAAACACAAACAAGACATAATAACATAATGTATATTTAGGCAAATAGGTACACTAGCACCTTGGTTGATTTAAGAGCCTACTTTTTTTCACTTGGCCAGCCTGTATGAGTCTAGATTATATTGTAAAACCTCACATGCAATAATGCATAATTTGTAGAATACATTTTCGTGGCCAATCGTGTACCTTTATCACGTCGCGTGGATATTGAGTAGTTTGAGACAATATCTCAACATGCACATAAAATGTTAGGTTGTGTATACACAAAATTATTTTGAATAAAAAATGATATATATAATAAGCCTTTTCAAGCCTCCCAGCTTTACAAAACTGTTCGGGTCACCTTTACTAATTTATTATAAGTCTTTCTTATGGAAATTTATTTTCCTTAAAAACAATAAAATAAATGTATTTTTTGTCAGATATATTGTCTTTTCTCACACTGCATGTGTTCTCACAAAATTGATTTTAACAAAACTATGTTTTTATTTAAACATCTTTTAACACAATAATATATAAAAATATATTATTCACGTTAAAATAAACAAGTTCGAAAATATGCTTTGGAAAATCAAAGTTTCAAAATCTTTATTACTGTTGTAATAGTCAGATATATGTATTTCCTTTTCTCATCACCAAATATGTACAATAGTCAAATATATGTATTTCCTTTTCTCATCACCAAATATGTACAATAGTCCATATATATAGTGAGGATGTAGTATGGGTTACAACCAAAATAAGTGGAATTATACCATATTAATAAGGCTAAAATCAACTTAAGCTATTAGGGGTCAAGAAAGTTGAATCATCCACAAATTCTTTGGAATTCTCAACACTCCCCCTTTGATGATCACCTTATACGGTAAGGATGTTGCCTCGTTAAAAACCTTATCAAGAGAAATCCGATGGGATAAAAATTTGGTGAAGGAAAAAAGAGTGCAACGCGTATGATGTTGCCCCTCACTTCAACATATATTGAACATCAATTTTGAAGACAAACTTCTTAAGGACTTTGGTGGGCAATGACTTTGTAAATAAATTCATCAAATTCTCGCTTGATTGGATCTGATCAGTTGTTACTTGATTGGTCTGCCTTATTAAGACATTGTCAAGTAAACCCTTGTGAGACATGTGAAGAAACCATATTTCTTGATTTATTGAGACATGTGAAGAAACCTGTAAAAATACATGAATTATAAAGTCTCAATTAATTCTCTTTTTTTCCTTAAGGGAATCAAGAATAGAAAATGCTAAAGTACAATCGTAGATTTACACATAACATGAATAATATTGTGAGCAAGAAATATTCCAAATAAAATAGTGATGTGTGTCATGACTAATTGTCAACACAATTCAGAAATCATCAATTACTTGCATAAACAAAAGCATGCATAGGAAAACACTGAAATATATAAAATCTCAAAACAATAACCTTTAGCATATTGAAAAAAGAAACAAAGCTAAATAAAAGTTTGAGAATGTAAAATTTCATGATTTCTCATATCATACAACTAAAAGGTAGAGTATGTACATTGGTTTGTGTTTTACCATTTGGACATCATGAATCAGAGAAAACAAACTTTTTTTGTTGAGAAATTACCAAGATTATAAAAAGCTCATGTTCCGGTCGATCATACAAAAAACTATCATGTTGATAACGTGTTGTAAAACAAACAATCTAAAGAAGAAAAGATTGAGGAGAAGAGATATATGTATTTCCTTTTTTCATCACCAAATATGT
Source organism: Triglochin maritima (assembly GCA_963682175.1). Classification (NCBI taxonomy): domain Eukaryota; kingdom Viridiplantae; phylum Streptophyta; class Magnoliopsida; order Alismatales; family Juncaginaceae; genus Triglochin; species Triglochin maritima. The sequence continues at coordinate 8,938,772 of OY821775.1, forward strand.
ACAATAATCCCCTATATATAAGGTGAGGATGTAGTAGGGGTTACAATCAAAATAAGTGGAATTACACCATATTAATAAGAATAAAATCTACTTAAGTTATTGGGGGTTAAGGATTGTGAATTATCCACAAAATCTTTGGAATTCTCAACAATTACACTTTTTTTTTCACGGTGAAGTTTCTTTTAGTTTTGCCACAGTTACCCAAATAAAACCTTGCTAATATAAAATGTACTGAATTTGAGCAACTTTTAGCTTCCGGACCTCGGTGTTAGGCCTAACCTCAGCCAAATGGGTCGGGCCTTGACACAGGTCGGGTCCCGCGTGTTGTCGTGTCAGTCCATCTATATTATTAATTTTTAAATAGCTTCAAAATTCTTAAAAAACAACTAAAATACCTCCAAAAATTACAAAAATACCAGGCCTGACCCGCATTCTTGTGTTTAGGTGTTTTGTGGTTTTTGGAGGTATTTTTGTTGTTTTTAAAGTTTTTTGGATGTATTTTAAAAAAAATAAAAAGTTTTTTAGACGGTAATGTCAAGGTTATGCCCAGCCCGACACGTGGTGCAACAGGTCGTCACCCCGGTCTATTCGTACTTGAGATCACTCTTATGTGGCGCTCTGAACATTAATAATTAATGAAATGATAAACAAAGAAAAACATATCACATTATTCCCAATAAACAGCTAATCACCAACAATTAAACCAGGTTTGCTCATTATAATTAATTAATAGTAAAAAAATGATTTAAAAAAACATTTTAAACATCCACGAGAAATATTTCTAATACTAAATTCGTTGTTAGTTGTCACCACGTTACAGCACGCGGGCCGCAATCACGTGTCACAACATGGTGACAATAAGTATAGTTTGAAAAATATTTCTCACGAAGATTTAAAGTGATTTTTTATATAAAAAATTTAATTCGAATTTTTCCATAAATAATATTTGTTTTTCCAACCTAAATTTTCCAAAATAGGAGAAAGATGTGGACGGAATCAAACTAGCTTTGTTAAAGAGAAAATAAGAGCTTAGAGAGAATTGCGGGAAACACAGTGTGTACAATTTTAACAAACTTTTGGAGCTAAATTTGATTCTGAAATCACTTTACCAGACGAGATGTAAAAAAATTCAACCACCGTGATTTTCTTACTAAAATGATGTAAAATTTTATTTTCGTAAGTATATTTCAACCTACTATTATTCCAACAGAATAGGATAGATGCATGTATGGGTGAGCAACAATCGGTCCGCTCTGATTTTTTGGACCATACTGGACTGATCGGTCTGATTCCGGATCCAACCGGTCCAGACCCTTAGGACGGACCGAGTTTTGTTTAAAATTTTAATACAAAAAACCAGACCGGACTGGACCGGTTGCACACCCCTAGATGCATGTTTCTTTTAAAAAAACATAGATGCGTGTGTTCTTTATCAATGTAATTCCTTTCAATTTTCTGTTTCTTTTACTCCTCGGGTGTGACAATTCCGTCACATTTATTTATTTATTTTTGTCGGTACGTCATTGTCTCTGCTATCTGGAGCAAATGACGTACGTGTTGGTCGGGAGTCCCCGGAATTTCACGATGAAAGCAGTCCCCATTCGAGAAGCCTTGGGAAAAGAAAGAGCACTGATGACTCCATAACGCAATCACCATCGGAGGCAGAAGAAATGACGTCATGATCGTCTGCCCGCCACCAGGTGTGAAAAAGACAAAAAACAATGGTAAAAGTTCATTGAGCTCTGAAGGCAACACCGACGTTCTGGAACTTACACAACAAATTACATACAATGCCAAGTGAGAGAAGAATGTTTCTCCAAGCAAGAGGAATTAGCAGAGCGTAATTTTCAAAGACATGTTAAAACAACTAAGCTCGACATGCTTCACTCTTTGATGAAAAAGGACAACCGGTCAAAGCGGGATCAAAAAACGATTGCAAAACTCATGGACTGGGCGGAAAAGAATGGGTTCATGTAGTTTGTTAGTTCATATTAGTTCATATTTCGTGTAGTTTATATTACATGCAGTTTGTTGTATTTTGTATTTCGTACCGCTCTGTATTACGTCTACTTTGTATTTCGTACCGCAATGTGTTATTCCTATGATGTTTTAGTATTAATATATTTTCTAATTTGAGTATTAAATATGGATTTATCTTTTATTTGAGCATGAAATTTGATGTACTGTATACATTTAAAATATTTTTCAAATTAATAACATAAAAAATTATCACCCTACATTACTAAAAACACCTAATACATTATCAAATTAACTCTAATAACAAATCCTCTACTAAAATAAAAAAAATAAAAAAGTGGACCAATAGGGGGGCAACACGTGCCCCCCACCTGATGGTGACCGGGGTGTCCATTCGGGAGCTCCGACGCCCCAGGCTCCCGACCGGCAGACGCCCTCCCCGTTGAGGGTGACCTTAGAAGATTTCCCTCACAATCACCTATAAAGAACATTTGCACTCCTTGGGTGTCGAAATTATTGGAATTTGTCATTAGATTGTAAGATGTTGAATTTCTAAAGCAGAGCATATCTATTTGTGATCATGGAGGATGTAGTTTTGAGTTGTAAAAAAAAGAATTCACATTGAAAAAAAACTCAATACAAACCTTGGGTATTTTGAACCAATATTATATTAAACTTTCAATATTAGATATAAATTGATACACTTTACAAATGTAAATAAGTAATATACACGTATAATTAAATCAAAATAACAACCAAAACAATTGCACGTTATCCCAAAAAAAAAGTAAGGAAGACTATACTACAATAATACACAAGCACACAACCCATTCCAATTCCAACATTCCATGAGGTTACGCAAGCAAAAACCCCAGGAAACAATCCCATCACCATCTCACACGTAGCCACGTCACCGCGGGCCCCACGACCACGCACACCCATCCAAGCCAAAAAAAAAAAAAAAACCAACACACACTTTTCTCATAAAAAACGCCGAAAGCACCCGAACAAAACTCCTTCCTTCCGTCCGTCCGTCCGCGATCCCAAACCGAAACCGAAAATCCTCCGATCCTCCCCCGCCCAATCCCTCCTCCACCGTCCCGATTCCGTCGGGACTCGAGGTGGAACCATCGGTTCGCGATGACGTACGCGGCGAGCGAGGGGGAGTACGTGAGGTTGGCGGTGTCGGAGGAGGCGAAGGGGATCGGGTTCGAGGAGAAGGGGGGGAGGGATGGAAGGAGGTGGGGGTCGGTTCGGTGGTGGGCGAAGGTCGGGGGTATTTGCGTTTGCTTGCTTGCGGGTGGCGCTGCTTTTCTCCTTTGGGGTCTTCCGTTTTTGCTTTCCAAGGTAAGATTTTTTTAAATTAATTCTCCTTCGTCGTCGAGATTGTGATTTGTGGAATTTTGTTTTGAAGGTGCGGTTTCGGGATTGTGTTCGTAGATCTGTTTTTTCTTTGCCTGTGAATTGGCAATAGTGTAGGCATTAAGTTGATAATCCTCTGTGTGTGTGTGTTTTTTAATTTTTATCTACTATACTACCCATGCGAATGCGACTGCTGGGATTCGATCCCTGGGATCTCCCAACTGTGACCTCAGTTGGTGTCCTTTGTGTTTTTCAAAAGGGATTTTTTTCTTCTGAATTTAGGTTTTATATTTTTGGAGAGGGGGTTAGATTTTGGTATTGATTGGCCTTGGTGGACGTTAAGCTGGTTGTTGTCCGGAGGGAATTCTTTGGAAGCTCACTAATGTAGACTTTCTTTCTTGTTGCAAAAAAATAAAATATTTTTTTCTGTTTAGATATTTGATGGAATTATTTGGGTTTTTTTGGGCATTAATTGGCAATTCTCCTAAGACATTGACTGTCTTTTGAGTATTTGATTCAATGTTTTGGTGTATTTAGGTATTAAACCATGCGAGAGAGATGTAGTTGTCTTCAAAAATATGAACAATGTTGTGATGGTTTGATAGACCGTGACCATTTTTTTGATTTAGTTACATACAACATAAAGTTTGACATAATAGATAACAATTCACGAGCTGAGGAAACGGATTTGCGGCTTTTGCAAGCTTGAATTAGGAAATAAAAAAAATGGTAGAATGTGTCTTGCTAATTGTTACTACTTGAAGATATTGTCCGTATTTTTGCCATCTTAAATATCCGACGAATAGGCACGACAGCCTGGCATATATGTCGCTAGGCCACAAAACATTCATTTTTTCTGCACAATGGTGTACCTTCTTTTGTGATTTTCTTCCCAATGATCAATTAGAATTTAGAAGTATAAAAGTATGTGATTTGTTTACTTGTCCTTGTATAGGTGTACCTACATAATTTTGTTATACCAGTATAGGTGCAACCAAGGTTTTCAGAACCGAACCGGACGTCGAACCGGCAACATCAAAGGTTCAAAGGTTCAGAGGTTCGACCGGGGTCGGACCGGAATCGAACCGGTTGAACCGGTGACGTCAGCATGACATCATAAATATATACTATAGATATAATAATATTATTTAATTATTTATTAAGCAAAAATATATTCAAAACATCTTCAATATTAACATTTTTAGGGTTTGGGTATAGATTTGGGTTTGGTTTTTTTGGATACGTAGTAATCTGAATCACTAAATACATAATCGGGTACCGATATAAAAAAAAAACAAAAAAACAGGTTGTTTGTTGAACCGGCGGTTCAACCACCGGTTCAACCCAGTTCAGCCTTGTTCATGCCAAAAACGGTTTTGGACAGTGAACCGGACCGGACAGGCCTCCGGTTCACGGTTCAACCGGTTGAACCGGCCGGTCCGGTCCGGTTTTAAGAACACTGGGTGCAACCTTTGACATATGTACAGTTGCATACACACACTCCTTTTCCATTTTCAATTGCAAAATATTATATTCTTCATGTAGAATTGTTTTTTTGGCTTAGCAAATTAGTATCCTTGTAGGTTCTGTAAAATATACTTTTATTTCTTAAGTTCGATATGCTAAATTATTGTCTTCAAAGAGATGATTTGTACAACATAGAGGGGTTACATTGTTGTTGTTATTGTATGTTTCAGGGTTTTTTTATTGATCGCATGACAAGTTCATAATGTGATATTGTTCATTGATGAGTTCTATAATTATTGATTTAATCACTGAATGTAGAGATATTTATTGAGCATACTAAAGCTTTTGTGCCATGCTCCATTTCTTGAGTAAATGGCATCATCATAGTGTATTAAGTTACTGATTTTGTCCATACAAATTGTTTTCTTGCATAATTTAGAAATTTCATGTTTTTTCACACTACAAACTAATAGCCATATTGCAGGTGGTGGTACCAGCACTCGCCTGGGTGCGAAGCACTTTTTGCAAACCTGTTATTGGGCTGTTACTTTTTGCTAGCATTGCACTCTTTCCAACTTTATTGATACCATCATCTCCTAGTATGTGGATAGCCGGGATGACATTTGGCTATGGCTATGGTTTTCTTCTGATAGTTGCTGGGGCAAGTCTGGGCATGTCATTACCGTACTTCATTGGATCTCTTTTCCATAACAAAATGCATGTTAGTCTCAACCAGAGCCTTACCATATTTGTTTTGTTTTCTGTCTTTCTATTGTTGCTTATTACTTGATGTTTGAAACACATATTGTACAATGCACATCCTTGTTGCAGTTTTGGCTGGAGAAATGGCCCAAACAAGCAGCGGTTATAAGATTGGCTGGTGAAGGAGATTGGTTTCATCAGTTCCGTGCAGTTATATTGCTTAGAATTTCTCCATTTCCATACATGGTATTCAATTATGCTTCAGTTGCTACTAACGTTAGATACTGCCCTTACATATGTGGATCACTCATTGGAATAATACCTGATACTTTCATCTCGATCTACAGGTCAGTTAAAATTGCATATTTTATTGCTCTATTATCATTTCTCATGTATCCAGAGTTTTTCTTGCAACTTGGAAGAAGCATAATGAAACTTTATTGATAGACCACTCAGAAACTAATGATATGTTTGGCTTGCGGTTTTGTGTAATTAGTAAGTTGAATACTTCGTAAGTATTGAAGTTTGCTTCTTTTTTTGGTTAGCTAACTGGCCTAGTGACTTGATGTCTTGGTTATTTCCATTTTCAGCTTAATTAGTCGACTACTTGATTATATTTGTATATTTTTTCCAATTTTCTTACACATGGGGCTCTCGTGGAAAATATACAAATGATGCACGGTTGCATAAACTTATTCTCAAGGTCCTTCCCTGAAATTGAGGCATGCATCCATGATATGATAGATGTTTAAAAAGAGGTCTCTGTAACCGTGTTAAAGCTTTACATCCATGAGGAAATGTGACCAAAAAGTATGGGACTACAACTGCCTAAACCTTCAAACCATTATTTAGGCTATCAATTTGGTCATTGCACTAGTAAAGGGAGATAAATTGAGCTAGTCACCTTAACTAGAAGAGATTTCATTATTATTTATGATTAACTATAAGAAGCCGTTTGAATGGTGGGAGTTGTTGACAGTAAAAGAGCACTTCTTATTAATTTTACAAATGAATTGAGTGTCTTATGTCATGAAAGTGTTGGAGCAATAGCTGAATCTATCTTATTTTCCTGTGGCAGTGGTATTCTAATCCAAAACCTCGCTGCGGCATCTGGTAGTCATGGATTCCTTTCACTAGAGCAGATTATTTATGATGTAATTGGATTTTGCATTGCTCTGTCTACAACTGTAGTAATAACCATGTACGCCAAGAGGTCTCTACAAAATATGCAGGTTGAAGAAGAGCTTCTTCAATGAGTTGACAATCTCATGCTAACATACTAAAGCATTTATTTTCCAGGTACATTGAGTTTTGAAGAAGCTAATGCAACAGATAGAATGCCAGTGTAATTGTTGAGACACCCATTAAATGTGCAGATACCCTTGTAAAGTTGCCATAAAAACTCTTAAGTTTGTGTAAATACACTCTGCTGAATTTCTGATTCTTTATTGGGATATTTTGTAAAATATATGCTAGTTTTCATGCATTCATGGATGTGATACTTGAGTACAATATATATATATATATATATATATATATATATATATACCTTATAGTGCAATGTATATGCAATGTATATTTGAGCAGAACCAACTACTTGATAGTGCCTTTTGAAACTCTTCAAACTCAAATTGCTCTCTATGCATTGTTTTTCTTTAATATTCTAGCTATAAACAATTGCTCAGATATATACATCGTTTGCCAGTACGTTTTTATAACTTGTATTTGTTCATTGCATCCTCATGAGATCGGGGATGAAGATGGTTGGTTGTGAATGTTCATAATATGCTCCGTCGGTCCGTCCAGGTGCTGCTATAGTATGGAACAATACAAAAATGACTTGCTTGGTCCTTTGAAAGTAGGTACACCCTCCAGATAGACAATTATTTCAAGTGTAGTTGCTTAAGTGAAGCAATGGACATTCTATGTAGTTGATAATATTCTAATGTTAATGATTATCAGAATGGTAGTGGTTAAACAATCAGTAATTGAGGATTCTTGGTTTCAGTTTTAAGATAATAAAAAGAATGAGGACAAGGGAAGGGGTGAAGCAGCGGTTTGTGCTCTGCTCCTTTGTTTTTGGTTTTCCTTCCATCTCCATTGCTTGCCAATAAGAAAGTGGCACTTAAAGGGGGGTGTTTGTAGGAAACTATTGAAAAAAAGATTCCGGGGTCAAAAGGAAAATAACGAAAAATAGAAAAAGAAAAGTAGTTTTCATTTTATCAAGATTTTGTTGTTTGTGTAAACCATTGGAATCAACTTGAAAATAAAATAAAACTGAATTCATTATTATTTTTGAAAATTAATTATCTATAAATGTTTAATATATAAATGTATAATTTTATTGTGAAGAGTGTACGTTAAGATTTAAATAGACATTGCACATTTTAGTTTGATTTAACTTAAAAATGTGATGCATGAATTATATATTATATACATATATCTTTTGTTGATGAGTAAAAATATATATTTTAGAATTTTATTTTCACAATACAAGACAATATGAAGTTGAATATGTATTCTTAATATTTATTATCTAGCTTATGGTATAATTTTGTAACATATTGTCATGATTTTTTAAAGATAATTTAATTTTAAAAATATGATTTTAATGTTTTTGTAGTTAAATTTTTATGTAATAAAAAATATATTAAATAAGTTTGATATAATTATTAAATAAGTTGAATAGATATGTACATTTTTTACAACTTTACTTTGATTTGGTTTCCCGTGGGAGTATAAGAAACCGAGGGAAAATATTTTAGTACTTTCTGGATGGTATATGGAAATAAAAGAAAAATATTTTTTTCTTCTTCAAGACTGACACAAACACTATGAAAAGTTCTGGTCAACGGAAATCTATTTTCTTTTCCTTGGGTTTCCATCTCCACGAACACCCCCTGAAAGTACATTCTTACATCTTGGAGAGAGTTCAAAGGGGTCATGATTAATTTGTTGCTATATTTGTAATTAGCTGGGGTTTGTCACTTGACTAAGTTCAAAGGTGTGTTGTCGTCTTCATTTTTTTGAAAGCTATGAAAATGTTACCATTGAAGTCACGCGGTTTTGTAACTATTCACTATGAAATCGATCGGCACAATGCACACATTATATTGCCATATCCAACGAGACAAACGAGATGCAGAGTTCGCATGCTTACTCCAGCCATGTTTCTGTAGGAGTCATGAGCTTCCCAGTTCACATGCTTGTTCGGTTGTTCCAGCCATGTTTCTCCAGGAGTTATGAACATCCCAATATATAGTTTTATCGAACCGTGGAGTCCAGATGTCTTTTGCCTAATCGTATCAATGACTTAAACACGACTCAAATAATTTCCATACATTTGAATATAGGAAAAAATTTCAAAATAATTTTTTTTTAAAATTGTCAAAATAAACCTTCATTAAAAGTAATTTTCAAACTAGACATCTGCCACCACGTGGTGACACGTGGCGGCGGCAGGTTTTGTTTTTTTGTGCATAGAGAACTCGGCATCACCAGTGCCGAGTTCATCTTTTGCGAACTCGGCACTGGTGATGCCGAGTTCAACTTTAGTTTTTTATTGGCCAACACTTGAAATTTTCACTTAGGAGGTGACACTTGATAGAACTCGGCACTGGTGATGCCGAGTTCAACTTGGCATGGGTGATGTCGAGTTCAACTTGGTTTTTTATTGACAAACACTTGACAATTTTTACTGATGTGATTCAAATAGAACTCGGCACTGAGAGTGCCGAGTTCTATATAAGAAACTGTTCTCCTGGCGCTCAGATCGTGCATGAGACGATTGACGCGTCAGGAGAACAGTTACTTAAATAGAACTCGGCACTGCGAGTGCCGAGTTCTAAAGGAAGAACTCGGCGTTACCAACGCCGAGTTCCTTTGGGCTATAAAAGCAGCCCGACGCCCCCCCTCTCCCCATCCGCCGAGTTCCGATTTTTTAAGGTTAGGGTTTCGATTTTTTTATATTTTCCACCGTTTTCTTGCCTTTTTATCTATTAGGATGATATACATTGTTGTTTTATGTATGATTGTAGTGTTTTTGTTGATTTAGGAACCCGTTTTGGTGGAAACTCGAATTCGATTTTGGGTTTTTAGGCAAAACGTTTTATTTCTTGTTTGATAGTTGATTATTGAATTTAGTTTTGTTGATTATAGGTTTACGGTAGTCATCTTAAAAATAGTTGAATTTAAGTACTATTATTGTGATTAAAAATAGATTTTATGTTGTTATTTAGGTTTGAATGTATGTTAATTTGAATGAATGTAAACTTAAAAGCGATTTATTTGAGTTTAAATGTATGTGAGTTTGAATGTATGTTAGAATTAAATTTTGTAGTATTGTTAGTTTGTTCTACCGTGCAGGTTTAAATTTACCAATTTGAGAAATATAGGAGAGATCCTGTCAAAATTTTAAAAAAAATTCTGACATGATTCGTAATGTTGTTTATTGTAATTGGTTTTATTGGAGAGATTGTTCGACGTTTACATCTGTTTGCTACTACATTCGATTGAGGTAATTTCTAAAACATTAGAGTATTCTCAACTTTTTAAGTAGTTAGTAATGAAGAACAATCATCTCACTTGTTAACGTGTTATGTACAGATGGAGTTTGGTGGTTCTAGTACTGGTTCAGTTGGAGGTAGTTACGTTTCACAGGGTCCGGTAGACAGATCGGTGTTGGTTTTGCAGGTCAACCATAAGTCTGACTTGTTCAAAGATTTTGTAAGTATTTTACAGTTTCAAGTTAAATATTTGCACGTGAATTTCAATATTCTGACATTTCTCTAAATTTATGCAGAAGGATGTTGATGGTGTAAAATGCGTTGAGCATAGATCGAAGGTCAACGAATGACAAATCACTGATGAGAGAATGTTGTTTCTGCTAGATATGGCAGGGTTTGACACAGTCACTCGGTTGGGTCGAGTTCAGTTGGATCATACCTTACTGGGGGCGATGGTCGAGCGTTGGAGACCGGAGACTCATTCATTTCACCTGCGACATGGTGAGATCACGTGCACCTTGCGTGACATCTCGATGATTACCGGCTTGCGGGTAGATGGTTTGCCGGTGTGTGAGTCTCAGGAGTACGTTTGGTCAGAGGTCTGCATGGATTTATTGGGTCAGGTCCCCGATGACTTGGGTCGTAAGGGTTCCGTAACTCTGGGTTGGTTGCAAGCTCAGTTTCAGCACTTGCCTTTTGATGCTGACGAGGAGACAGTTACACGACACACCAGAACCTTCATTCTGTTCCAGTTGGGATGTAGTATTTTGGCAGATAAGAGTGGTACGACGGTTCACTTGAAGTACCTGTATTTGCTCGGAGATTTGGCAGTCGCATCGGAGTACAGTTGGGGTAGTGCGGCTCTGGCCCACTTATATCACATGTTAGATGAAGCCTCACTGATTCCGACGAAACATCTGTGTGGTTTTCTTACGTTCCTGCAGTTGTGGTGCTGGGAACATCTACACATTGGGAGACCTTTGAAGAGAAGACCATTAGTATACCCGGAGGACGAGAGGGCACCATTAGGGGCCTGTTGGAGACGACCAAGAACATTCAAGGGTAGTACGAAGACGACGACACTTGATTTTTATCGGAATGAGCTGGACGTGTAGGAATTCGATCAAGTGATCTGGGACCCTTATGCAAATTTGGATCTTAGTCAGTCACCACCACTATGTACGGAAGGTTCAGAGATCTGGACGAACCGTACTTGGCTTATAAATTTTGGTGATGTGGTTATGCATTGTCCAGACCGAGTGATGAGACAGTTCAGTCTACAACAGCACATTCCAGAGCCGATGGAGAGACATGTAGTGAAATCGGCTCAGGGGAGGTCGGATGTTAATTGGTTGGCGGAAAATCACCAATTCATTCAGCATTGGTCGCACAGAAGAGATTATCTACAGTTTGAGCGACCACTCCTAGGTGTCACTCCTGAAGAGAGCACACGACTGTATATGGAATGGTACTGGAGCATCATTGTACGTTGGATAGTTCATCACTGCTTGGCTCCGACTAATACCTTATACAGACCTCGAGCGGGTAGAGAGCGAGAGATGGTAAGATTTAAATATTTATTTAAACAATTATCACGTTTTAAAATTATGTTTAGTGTTTCATTAACTTTTAATTATCTGTAGGTGCACGGAGTTTATGAGTTTCACGAAGAACTCCATCAAATTCACGAGGTGATCAAAGATCACAAGACAGGCTCTTCGATGGTTGGAAAATTAAAGGAAAAAAATGAAGGCTTGGCTTATGTGTTTTGGTGCTGAAGAACCCACATTACATTTGAGTCAGGATCGCGTCATTGAAGAAGAAAATTCACACTCTCAAGAAGACGCTGACGGTCTCACTCAATATACTGAGAATGCAGCACAAGGAGGGGGACGCGGCAGGGGGAGAGGACGTGCTCAAGCACGTCCTAAAAGGAAGAAGAGATTGAGAGGTCACTTAGGATAGATATTTAGTTGTGAACTTATTTGGTTGTTTTTATATGGTACTTTTGGATGTATGTTAAAATGTTGAACTTCATATTCCACTCGTAGTTGTATTGTGTTTTATCGTACTTGTTTGTGTGTCGTGGTCGAATTGTGTTTTCGTTGATTGTGTCGTGGTTGAATTGTTTTCGTTGATTGTGAAACAGGAAATGAAAAAAAAAACTCGAGTTCTTAAATCAATGAACTCTACAAGAGAACTCGCACTGAGGATGCTGAGTTCTCTTGTTGTGAACACGACATCACCCCTGCCGAGTTCACACCAATAGAACTCAGCATCTTTAATGCCGAGTTCTATGTAAGTTTTGGGTTTTTATTGTCTCACTTGATATTCCACTCGACTTGATTTGACAGGAGAATAGTGAATCAAATAGAACTCGGCACTGAGAGTGCCGAGTTCTATTTGAATCACTATTCTCCTGGGGCTCATATCGTGCATGAGATGATTGACGCGCCAGGAGAACAGTTACTTAAATAGAACTCGGCGTCCTAGATGCCGAGTTATAAAGTAATAGTTCGGCGTTGGTAATGCCGAGTTCACTTAAAAAAAGATAACTCGGCGTTACCAACATCGAGTTCTGGAGGTCTATAAAAGCAGCCAGACGCCCCCCCTCTCCCTCACGACGGGTTCTCGCGAAAGATGATTTGGTTCATGCTCTGCAATCGTGGCACATTAAAAAGTTTGTTCATTATTCAGTTGTGGTTTCTTCAACGAAACGGTATACTGTTCATTGTATTCGTCGTAATGAAGATAACTGCAAATGACGTCTACATGCATCTGTTCCAAAAGGTTGCAAATATTTTCAAGTTAAAACATACGACGCCGAGCACACTTGTTCCAATCCGATATTGCTAAACGACAATAAACAATGCAGTGCTAATTTTGTACGCGACTTGATAATGTCATCTGTTAGAACTAAGTTCACAATTACTCCTGCTGAAATAATGGAAAGGGTGAAGACCAAATACTCACTTGAAATTGGTTACGATAAAGCATGTCATACTAGGCAAAAAACGTTGAACCGAATATATGGTGCCGAAGAAGACAGTTTTACAGATTTGCGAAGGTTCATCACAGTTCTCTGTCAGAACAATGAATGATCTGTTGTCGAAATAGAGTCTATCCAGGTAAATTCAGACGAGGAGATGTTTAAGCGTGTGTTTTGGGCGTTCGGTCCTTCAATTAGTGGGTTTCATTATTGTAGACCCGTTGTCAGTGTGGATGGAACGCACCTCTATAGCAAATATAGAGGTTTATTGCTAATTGCTGTGGGCACGAATGCTAACAACGGAATTTTTCCTTTGGCATTTGCTGTTGTAGAGAGCGAGAATACAGAGTCGTGGACGTGGTTCCTTCATTTGCTGGCAAGTAGAGTTACAAGGCGACCCGATTTATGTATTATCACCGACAGATTTTCAGGAATAAATGCTTGTGTGCGAGCCGCATTTCCACCTTCGGAGAGACATGTACATCGATTCTGTCTTCGACACATGAAAGCAAATCTTGCTAAACATCGAAATTGCAAGGAAAAATTGGGACAAATCAAGTTTTACGAAGCGGGTAAAACTCATTCATTTATGAAATTTGAAGAGTTAATGAAGGCTATTGCAGAGGAACATAAACCGATATACGAGTGGATTCAACATCAAGGGACTTTGGAAAGATGGACTTGTTGTCACGACGGGGGTCGGCGTTTCGGATGTATGACAACAAACATGTCAGAAAGCTTCAACAATGTCTTACGAGGGGCACGCAGTATGCCAATTACAACCATGATTTTGATGACCTTTCTCCGCTTGATCAAATTCTTTGTTAAAAGAAGGGACGTCGCCGAGTCGTGGAATGAAACATATGTACCGACAGTCCACACCGTGGTGATGGCAAACAGTAATCTAGCCAGAATACATACAATAACTCGGTACCACCAGCTGATGTACCAGGTTGAAGCCAATGACCAGAAAAAATACCTCGTGAAATTTGAAGAAGAAGTTATTACTTGCACTTGTGGATACATAATTGCAATGCACGTCCCATGTTCACATGTACTAGCAGTTTGCTGTGGCAAACATGCAAATGTCAACACTTCACATTTGGTGTTCCCGTATTATGAGGTTCAAATGTACAGGGAGGCGTACAAACTGATATTTGTCACAATTCCTGATGTGAGGTATTGGCCAGATCGAGGCAACATCACAATGAAGCCTCCCCAAACCAAAAGACCTCCCGGTCGGCCTAAATCAACGCGAATCCGAAACGAGATGGACGAACACCCTGGAAGAAAGGTAAGGTGTGGGAGATGCGGCGGTATAGGGCATAACCGAAAGCGATGCAAGGAACCTATATAGCAAAATATTTTGTATGTGAGACGAATGAATGTAAGAGTTGATTAATTGTAAGACTTGAAATGCATTTGTAATGTATTTTGTTATGACTTGAATGAATGTACGACTTAAATCCTTTTTAAGAGTTGATTAATTGTAAGACAAATGAATGTAATGTATTTTTTAGGACCGCAAATTTGCCTACTTCAGCCTATTAAACTCACCTTTTTTTAAGTGAAATCGGCGTACTCGGCGTTAGTAACGCCGAGTTCTTCCTTTAGAACTCGGCACTCTCAGTGCCGAGTTCTATTTAAGTAACTTCTCCTGGCAATCAATCTCATACACGATCTGATCGTCAGGAGAACAGTTTTTTAAATAGAACTCGACACTCTAAGTGCCGAGTTCTATTTGAATCACCTCAGGAAAAAAATGTCGAAGTGTTGGCCAATAAAAAACCAAGTAGAACTCGGCATCACACATGCCGAGTTATACCAAAGTTGAACTCGGCATCACCAGTGCCGAGTTCTCAAAAGATGAACTCGGCACTGGTGATGCCGAGTTCTCTATGTATAAAAAAACAAAACCTGCCGCCACCACGTGTCAACACGTGGTGGCAGCGGGTCTACTTTGAAAATTACTTTTAATGGGGTTTATTTTGGTAATTTTTTTTAAAAAAAATTATTTTGAAAAAATTTCCTTGAATATATGCAATTATTATATAAAAATTCTGAAATTCAATGTAAGAACTACCGGACTTGCTACTACTGGTCCAATACCATGTTTTCTGCATCACTCCTCTGTCCCGAGTGTTGACCACAAAAAATAGTCTTCAAACTTAAGATTAAATAACATGTTTATCAAAAATCGTCCTTCATAAGTACAATGCGGTGGAAAACATAACGTTCTTCGGCTTGCGAACGTTTTATCTTGAAAGATCACTAACCCAATATAACATGTTTTTGCACAAACTTAATGATTGATAAACTAATTACACTAGAATTTACTGGAAATAAATTCAAACAGCTCTATTACAAAATTCCAAATGTTACAATAACATTACAATATTTACATAATTTTCCAGCAGTAGTAACCAACTGGAATGGGCTCAAAGCCTAGTTGATCCGAAGGCAGTAAAGACAGACAAACCCAAACATTTTAGGATCCGAAATCGGTACGCGGGTAACCCGAATCCGGATGCACTATAAATACTCTCCACCTCCCCAAATCTCCTCCCCACGCCACGATCAAATCCCTAATCATCACCGATCACAAGGCCGGAGAAGAGAGCAGCAATCAATCGATGGCATCGACGGCGGCGGTCCCGTTCTGGCGTTCGGCGGGGATGACGTACATCTCCTACTCCAACATCTGCGCGTCGCTGGTCCGGAACTGTCTCAAGGAGCCCTTCAAGTCCGAGGCTGCCGCCAGGGAGAAGGTCCATTTCTCCGTCGCCAAGTGGGTCGAGGGGAAGCCTCAGAAGCCCAGTGAGTCTCCCTAACCATTGTCTTTGCTTTCACTTTTGCCCGGTTGTAGATATCTATAGATTTGATGTCGAGGTGATTTAGTTGTAAGTTAGCGACTTGGAAGAATTCGCAGGTTATGATGAATTTGGAACCGTATTCAGATAATTGGGAAAAGTCCCGACTGAATCTTAAAATCAGTTCCCGAACGTACCTTTGTCTCGGTGTGATGATGTTAAGTTTGTTTTTAGATGTCAATCGTAAACTACGTTTGATTCTTGTTTTTCAGGATTTGAATTCTGATTACGAGAGTGTGACTCCAAACGAACCCTTGTGGTCTTCTCAAATGAAGCTTACGGAATCGAAAATGAATATCAAAACGCTTAAATAAGCTTATGTTTCTCAAGTTAAGAGTGGGATTTGCTAAATTGAAATTTGATGCAACTCATGCGTTTCTTCTAGAAATTGAAAATCAAATGATTTAGTGGATTTTTTAGTGGTATGTACTTGACACTTAATGTTTGATATTTTTTTAGTTTATTTATTCAATGTCAGAGGATATATTACTTTAACATACATTACATTACTTGTTTGAATTCCTTCGATTGATTTGTATGTTGTCATCCGAACGACACAGAGGGCATACCGGAGACGCTCTGCACTCATTTTACCAATTTGCCTTGACTTGTATGTGAACTACTAGAAATTGCTAACTGATAAAGAAAAGTTATTAAAAATCACTAGGTGTTGAGCTGGTGTGTGATTTGAGTATCAGTTCGGTATTTTGTATATCTATAGGGTTTTTACTGATTACTACTAGTGAAAATGTTCTTCATTTAAGATAGTCTGGAAACTATGAGTACTAGTATTCCATTGCGTGCCTTCAATTTTCACAAAATATTGAACTGAATCAAGGAAATGTTTGGACCTGTTTGTTTAATCAATTCCGATTCCTTTTATAAACAACCAAAAATTAACAATTATCGCTGAATTAGTGTCACATTTTGCTCAGAGGATTAAAGGCTTGATAGTAGTAATTGGATAGCAATGTGGTTCCGCCTTCAACATGTGAGAGCAAAGCACTTAGGAAGTTCCCTACATGTAACCCTTTACCACATATCAATGTGGATCTTGTTAAATGATATAATTCTAACTGATATGCTTGAGAATAAGCATACCAACTGATCAACATGTAACTTGAGAAACAGTCATAGTTCATAGACATAGATCTTTAGTGTTAGTAGCCTAGTATCAGTATTATTTTGTAACATTCAGTTAATTTATTGATTTATTCTAATTTGGTATTTTTTTCAATTAACATGTCAGTTGTATATAAAAGATGTTCAATGTTCATGTATCCTTGCCAAGGTTAAGAGTTGCATATGGGACCATGTGCGACATGGTTGCATATGTAGCTGCACAAATGTAATTTTTTTTAAATTTTTTAAATAAGAAAAATAGAAAACATAGAATAAAATCGGGGAAAAACCCGTTAAAAATAGGAAATATTAAGGGAAAAATTAAGAACAATATATTTAAAATACCTAAGTTGATTTGGCTTAGACAAAACATCTAGTTCCTCGACGCCATTGTCTCGCTGGAAGTCCCATCTATCCACCAAACCACTAGGTATACTTTCATTGAATAACTTTTAAGTATTACGTTTACAAGTTACAATTAGTACAACTGAATAACAATAAAAGGAAATCACTAATTGTAGTATGCACTAGGCAGTAGCTATGACCTTAGTTTACAAAGGAAATGTTTGGTCCTTAACCCACTGCGCCATTCTCTAAGTCGTAGGAATTTTCCAAGTCATCAGAGTTGTCATGATAGATCTCATCTTCTTCGGTTTCCTCATCGTCTGTTCCCAAGAACTCCTCATCTATGTCTCAATTTGCCACCACTGACGAAGTGGATGCTTCATGGTGATGTCTGAAGTTGAAGTCCTCCTCCACAACAATTTATAGAATCCTGGAGGTCGGTGCTGCTGCACGGTGCGGTCATCCGACCATGTCAGGTCATCTCCTACGAAGACTGGATCCTTTGTTTCCACCAACCAAGGATGATCTTCCATCAAGTCATAATCTATACTGATAGGGTTGTAGTAGTCTGGTTTGTCCTTCCTTTCAATTAATCTCTGCCTCAACCTTTGGTTGTAGACATATACCAGATCATTCAACCTCTTTGTTAGTAAACGATTCCTTTTTGTGTGTATTCGCTCAAACACATTTCAATTTCTCTCACATCTAGATGTTGAACAAGTGAGACCCAAAACTTTAAGTGCCAACTCCTTCAAAGAGTGGTTCCCCCCACTGACATCGCCTTCATAAACAGACCACCAACAAGTAGGGATCTTTTTGCTTTGTTGTATCACAATTTCCCGACCAAACATTCCTTCACTCTTCTTGTACCGATTTGATTGCCTTGAAATGTGATTTTGGTCATCAGGGTTTGAAACCATCCTCTCAAGAACATCCAACCATCCTGACAAGTGTGTGTCGATTGCCTCTGATCGGTTCTCACAACTGAAAAACGTAGCCGAGTTCAAGAGGATGCCAGTGGAGTACAACGGACTCGACATTTGGTGTCCCCACCCTCTATCAATGACCTCAATAACAGGCTGGTATAATAGAGATCTGAATTTGTAGTTGTCATTGATCTTCAACTTTGCCTTCATTTCATCGTACAGGTAACCCATTGTGGGTTTCTCGTCACCATCCACTAGCCTAAGAACATTCACCAACAGTTGGCTTGCCTTTAAAGTGTTGGGTGGCGTTTTCCAAAAGGTCGTTGATATGATGACTTCGTAGACCAGATTGGTCTATATCTTCACTTTGGCATTCTTTTGCCAAAAAACATCTGGATCGGCAAACTCAGCTCACAATGAAGGTCTTCAAGCTTGTCGTTTCTCTCAAAGTCTTTAGAGTGTCAGGAATGCGGTGGCAAAACAGGTGATGGTGGGACGAAAAATTTGTTCAATTTCTTCACATTAAGTTGTGGATGCATATGCACATAGTTTTGCATTACTAATTTTTGGGTGAGCAATATGTTTATGTCTATGTATTCCATAACTACTGATAAATTCACATGGTTCACGAACAAGTTTTGATTTGTGTTCATGTGAAAGGTAATGTGCGGTTTTCCAACGGGGATCATTCAACTTTGATGGATGAAGGTGGTTACATTCTTCACGATTCATGGGAAATCCATTACCACTAGATCCACTATATGTCATTATACACTAAAATGCAATATTACACTAAATGAGAGTTGAAAAGAGTTCACTTGGATGGTGGAGGACATTGCTTCGGAATCGCGATTCGACGAAATTTGCTTCCAAAATTCAACCCACGATCATTAAATCCGCCTTTCTTCCAACCAAAACTCCATACTTAAAATCTTGAGTAATTGGGAAATGGAGCATGGGAGAGATTGAGAGCTTATGAGTGAAATGGTTATATAGTCATTGGAGACTCTGCGAACGTATGGAGCCGTTGGGCTGCATATGCTACCCTGGGTGCTTGACTGCACTGATCCTTGCAGTATTTACTCAATACATTTTTCCAAAATAAGTTGTTTAATTCTTTGTAATTAAATGATGTATTCATGCGACATCATATTAAACTATCCATGCATTAGAGGTGCAACTTACAAGCCAATGCACGTCCCATTGAGAGTTAGACTTTTCAAGTCAAGAACTATTTTGTAGGCTATGCTATGATAATTTCACAAGTACTTTGTATTTAGAAAGTTACCTAGTAATCTTTATCCATTTTACTTGGTTGGACAAACTAATTCACACTGGAAACATATTGTCTGGCCATTGGTAATAGCTTCAGAAAGCTCCCGAAACATATTTGTTTGACTCAAACTCCTATGCGGCTAGGCCTCACGTGCTCATTAGTGTGATAGGATGTTTGTTTTACTTTGACTCTTCTTAGTTCTTGGTGTTGATGTTCAAAAGGTTATCTTCAGGAATTCTTTTGTTGGTGATGTTTAATGTGTTTTAGTTGTATGTCTTTTCTTGGCCAATGATCAATGACTGTCAATATACCTTTCACCCCTCTTCCTTAAACTTGAGCATTACATTAAAATAGAGGTGGGCACAAGAATTTTTTTTCATCCATTGTGTGCAATCTAAAACTTGTGCTTGTGTTGGTATGCTAATTTTTTTTGAAAATCAAAGATATTTTCTCAAGAACCAAGATATGTAGATTATTAAAGATCTTATGTTTATTCTAGTTTCTTTGTGATTTTATAATTTGGACTATCCTTGAATGATATTATTCTTTTATCGATTTGAATTATATTTGTTGACTTCTTCCTTCTTTTTTCTTGTCCACATTGTATGGAATTTTTTTATTCATGTTCTAGTTTGTTTTCCTATTTATCGTGTTTTATTTTGCTCTGAAACTATACCATTAATTGTGGGCTTATCATATCAGTGGATTTTTCTTGATTTGTTATTTCCCTCATCTGTAATGTATAACGACTGAATTAAAGACCAGTGTTTGCAGTATCATGTATTGGGGATAAGTAGTGGTCAGAGGTAGTCTTGGAGGAATTCATCAGTTTATGGGTTTACTGAAGTCAGAAAGTTATACGGATTTAGAAGTTCCCGATTGTTCATTTTTTATCATTGGAAGTTGAAGAATGTTTAGGATATTGTGATGTATATTGTGAGTTTTTTAATGAGAGCTTGTTAGAGTCTTGCAACAAAGATTAATGGTTCTTGTAGAAAATGGCCACACACTCACTCTTTCCTTGTTGGGTGACCCTTGAGGCCTCGTGCCATAGTATGGTAAATTACTCGTCGGGATGACCTGCCAAATATTGTCAGATTTTGTCCCTACTTATCCTACTTGATATATTTTTGTGGGAAATTAATAGAATCAATATTGTTTGTGTAATTGGACAGCTTTACTAAGTAGGACTTCGTGGTTACACTAAGGTGCTTATGTCACTAAACCCAAGCAGGCATCACACTCACGATCTGCCCGATTTGAGTTTTTGTTGAGTTAGAGGTTACAATCCACAAGTAGCTATTGAGGCATTGTGCTGTGCATTTAAAAATAATCTAATTTACATCTCAAATTGTAGTGGATAAAGCTGAATGTCAGTTGAGCCAACATCTATAAGGCGTTTGAACTGAAGCTTGGACCTGCCAGTGTGGGTGTGTTTGCCTTGTTTGTGGGGAGGAAATGTGTTGGGTTAAATAAATATGTTAGGTTCTTTGCTCTTGCTTGCTGCCTAAGTCAGTTCAAACCTCAGGAGGTCATCTTATATTTATCAGTCCCAACTTTAAATGTGTTGAAATTTTTGTCTTATGTTGGTGTAAGTTGTAGTGAGCAGTAAGTATGTACGTCTTCTTTTGTGCATGTTTGTTAGACACAAGTTTGGCCCTTATAACCTGCACTTGATTGTGTTCAAAGTTCTTATTGCAATTTTTTTAACACTACAATTTTCTGCTGAACCCCCAGTAGTTATTCATAGTTTGGTGCTTCTCTTGATTGTTGCATGCTCTTCCTAATTAAGTTGGAGGTACCTTACTAATTTGTACTTATTCTTTCAGCCATTCGAGAGGATGCCAATGGGCATTGATTTCAGACGATGAGGTTTGAAGGTGTACGATGGAGCTGCCACAATGTGAGGAGCATCTAATCTGTTCACAGTTTTTCCCTATGTTATTTGGATTCATGTTCAAAGCACATCATTGTAGCGTGCAGTTCTTCGCATGGATAATAATGTGACCTATGGACGTAAACTTTTGGAATACGATGCTTTTGATATATTCATACTCTTGCATTTGAATCAATAAGAAGTGGGTTGCATTGAACTATCTTCTCTTTACCTTTTTTTCCCTTCCTTGTTGCGATTATTACACCATGTGAATGTAAGAATCAAGCAAGATTTGGCAAATTGAGCTCATGAGAAACTTATGAACAAGAGAGGTAATCCAGCAAAAAGAACGCATCTATTATCTTGCGTTAAAAGTATTGAACATAATGGAACCCTGAATCCTTGCTGTCGTGCTTTATTGTCGTGGAAGTTTATGGATCTGTGGAAGTATCACGTGCAAACTACAGCTGTTTCTGTGTTCCCTTTGTCTCTTCTAATTCTGAAGTGCCACTTGTGGAGAATGTGTCGCATGGTCTTTTCTAATACTTAAGAAGTTTCACTTTGTAGTTTGTTTGTGTGCAGATTTGATAGCTATTATTGATTTTTTTCTTTTAAACTATTGGTGGTGGGGTGGGTGTCTCGCTCTCACCCCGCAGACACAAGTAATAAGTGCACCATGCCTTATACTGCAAGGGTAGTGCTGCTACACGGACATCTCATGAATATTGTCTGCTTACTGTTCAGTCTTACACCTGAAAATTGATTAATTGCAGGACAAAAGTCTACCCGTTCCATTTGGTGGTTTGATTATTCTGCGATATCGCATTCATCTTGGCCCAGGGAGACAGAAAGTTCTTTCTCCAAAGAAATACTACCGTTATTGTTTTCGATACGGTTTGACTTCACATCGATCTTAGTTTAATAGGTTAGACCGTTGGCTGGACCTCTACACTAATCTATTTAGTTGTCCATTCTTCCTGTCGGAGCTAGGAGTTATCTGGAAGGGATAACATAGTAGAGGGTTCATTCCACATGATTATGTCTCTGCAACACTTTTGTTGGTCTAGTTTCATGATCACCAGGATATGATGTTGGGTAAGTCCTTGCAACTTTGTAGGTAGATTAGCTGGCAAGTTATAGACATGAAGAACGTATTGAAAGTTTTTCTATTTAATCCACTTAACTCTGTCCTATTTTTAAATCCCAAACACGTGAACTTGATATTTGGTATTAACAATCTCGAATGAGCTAGCCTCAATTGGAAAGGATATCCGAATTGAGCTAGCACCAGTTGGTACAACCGTAGAACTAGAACATCTGGAAAGTTGAAGACTCTACACGCGAATCGTTTTCTATAATCATGATTGCTTCATTTATGATTCCCTTGCTTTGACTTCATTTCTGATAATTGGTAGAGGGAGGAGTTCTGGCTGGAAATCTATATTCAGAAAGATAGGATGCAGAAGCTCGAGTGACTAGCTGAGTTGTTAGTCTTTGTTTCAGATGTTTGTAGCAGTGATATCAAACAATATATAGAGAATGGTAATTGGGAGTTGTTCTCATGAAGATGGACCCATCACTCCTCCCTCATTTGGGTATTTGCAATAAGGTCATACAGGATCCGCTACAAACAACAGGAGTTGCAGTGGTGACTGGTGATTCCTAGAACTATGTTAATATAACTTAATCTCATGTCTCATGACCATATCCTAGTTTGGTAGTAAATCTAATCACTGACTTGCTGAAAAGTATTTGCTAATACTAACAACTTTAAGATTAATCAAATCGTTTCCTCTCATGTGTGACCTTCATACTCCATCTAAACAACTCGTTGGCTGGACACAGGAAAGAAGTGGTGCATAATATAGAAGTAAAGCAGTATAACCCATTCTCCAACACGCCACTCAAAAAGTTGATAAAGAAACATTACAATTAACTAATTAAGCCTTACTTACACACCTTGGATGTTACTTAACAAAATAAAATACTTAAGAAAGATTCTTCTTCATGGAAACAGAGGAATAGAAGAATGGCAAATACACAAAGGAGCACCTCGTGTTCCCAACTAATCTCTCACATGCGAACCCTCTTGCTCTGGGTAACACATATGCCTAAGATTATCGCCAGTGGAACTGAAGTCAAAGCAAATGGTGAGCTTTCATTAGTTGCTAATTAAAACTCACTAAAGCTTCACTCTCCAGCTCACACCTCAGGGAGTGCCCAGAGCACATGGACGAACTTGACAGCTAATCCGGACAATAAATCCAGTATTAAACTAATCCTACATTCCCCAACAAACCTCAACAAACAAGACCAACATGCATTTCATCTACTTTTGAAGTGTCAACTTGAGAAAGTTGGAGTAACTTCATGTTGTAGACTTGTATCTCCTCATGCCTCTCTTTTTGGATTTCTATTTACATTCTCGGGTTGATATTGATATGACCATTAATTTATAATTTATATGGTTGTTAGCGTATGACCCTCAAAAGAAGAAAGAGATATCTACCCTAAGGGCACCCCTTATCGGGGCCAAAACCCAGGTCATCCGACCTGGGTCGAAGATGACCCAGGTCATCTTCGCGTTAACGCGAAGATGACCTGGGTCATCTTCGCCCGGGTCGTCGACCCGGGCGTTCCAACGCCCGGGTCGACGACCTGGGTGCCCCAGGTCACCCAACCCGGACGCGCCACGTGGCGCGTCCGGGTTTTTTTTTATTTTTTTTTTTAGTTTTTAGTTTTATTTTTTTGTTAAATATTTGTTTTAGATGTTAGGTTGATTTATTTTTTGGAGATGTTGGGTTTAATTTATGTTTGGTTTAAATATGTTGGGGTATTATTTATTTGTTGTGGGTTTTGTTGGGTTGTGGTTAAGAGATGAATAGTGTAGGAAAGAGAAGAATGTGGGTTGAGGAAAGAGAAAGCTGATGTGGAAGAGAGAGAAAGCTGATTTTGAAGAGAGAGAGAGCTGATGACCGGGTCGTCCAGGTCATGGTTAGGGATGGCCTAACCAACCAACCAATTAGTTGCATCATGACATTGACGAGTGTCTTTAACTCTAGCCTTTTCCATGTGGGTCTCGAAATCTCCAACTACAGCTGACGTCAAACGCATTAAATTTGAAAATCATAAAAGATTAAAAGTAGGAGACAATGAAAAAGCAGAGCTCACCTCCCCCATCACTCCAACTCGCTACCTTGGTTTGTGTTTGGTTGTGGCAGTTGAGGCCCTTCAATGCCAACCCCAAACCTACACAACGCAAATTGAGGCGCACGTCCAATTCACAATTCCTTTAATCATATTGTAGTTTTTTTTTTCAAGACCCACATGGAGATTAATTTTAATAGTCAAAGGTTGGTTGCACTTTATACCTCACAAATCACCGGTTGTTATTGACAATTGAATTTATGGTCCATCCTTACACAACTAGTACTTCGACTAATAAAGATTTGCGATGCATGAGCAGTTAATCATTGATTGATTGATAAGATGCAAATCGTAAATCATTTTAACGAATCAAAACTATACTCCTATCACGGTTAAAAAACACAAACAAACATTTTTAACAACCAAAAATAAAATAAAATAAAGATTTTCAACAACCCATAAAAGAAAAGAAAAGAAAAGAAAAGAAAAGAAAAGAAAAGGCACGTGCTGAAAGCTGTCTCTGAGTTCCACTCCCTCCACTACTCTCCCACTCCCTCCACTACTCTCCCACAGTTCAGAGACGTTGCTGGATCCGGTCCTCCGCCGGTGAAGTCACCGCCGTCGGAAACCAATGCCAAAACCAAAACAATGAGAAGAAAACCTCCAACCCCTCTCCTCCTCCTCCTTCTCTCGCTTCTGCTCCTCCGCCACCTCCTCTCTCCGGCTTCCGCTGCGAGTCCTGCGGAAAAGCAAGCGCTCCTCAACTTCAAGTCCAAAATCTCCTCCGACCCCAACGGCGCCCTCTCCTCCTGGTCCCCCTCCTCCGACCCCTGCCGCTCATTCTCCGGCGTCTTCTGCGGCCCCACCGGCGCAGTCGAGAAGGTCCTAATCCACGCCGCCGAACTCGCCGGGACTCTTGACTCCTCCCTTGCTTTCCTCCCCTTCGTCTCCATAATCTCGTTTTTTAAAAACAACTTCTCCGGCGTAATTCCGCCGGAGGTCGCCTCCATTCCGACGCTTTTTAAACTGAATTTGAGTTCCAACGCTTTCTCCGGCGGGATTCCGGCGAGTTTGGGAGCCATTTCGGGGCTCCGGTTGCTTGATCTGTCGAATAACAACTTTTCCGGTGGTATTCCGCCGGAGCTGTTCCAGAACTGCTTCCGGACCCGGTTCGTTTCGCTTTCGCATAACTCGCTCTCAGGGCCCATCCCGAAGGGGTTCTCGCAATGCCAGAGTCTCGAAGGGGTTGACTTCTCTTTTAATGGTCTGACAGGAGAGTTTCCGTCTCAGCTCTGCTCTTCGTCGGTTATGAAATATGTTTCGTTTAGAGCCAATTCGATGTCGGGTACCGTGTCGGATAAGGTCTCGGGTTGCCGGAGTCTTGAATTGTTTGATCTTGGCACAAATTCTTTTTCTGGACCGGCCCCCTTTGATCTGATTACTTTGGTTAATCTGACTTATTTTAATGTTTCGTCGAATGGTTTTACTGGAGAGATCCCAAAATCCGTGTCCTGCGGGGGAAAGTTGGAATTTTTTGATGTGTCGGGGAACCAGCTTGGTGGAGAGATTGGGGGTGGGATCGCGAATTGTCGGGCTCTTCGGGCTTTGAGCGTGTCATCGAACCGGTTTACCAGAGGCATTCCGTCAGAGATTGGGGAATTGAGGTCACTTTCGGTTCTTAGATTGGGGGATAATCCGATGCTTGGAGGTGTGATTCCGCCTGTCCTCGGATCCATAGAGCTGCTCATTGTGCTGGACTTACGCGGTCTTAATCTCACCGGTGAGATTCCGGAGTCCATTAGCAATTTGAGGTTCCTCCTCCAGCTGTGAGTTCTGTAAAAACTTAAAACGACTTTCTTCTTCTTTGATACGGACAACAAAAATTACCAGTTCCATAAGGAGAACCGTTGGTCTTAGAATTTTTTATTTGGTGTAATTGTGGTTTTGATGCAAATGAGTGTCCTTTAGATGATTCTTTTTTGTTCCAATCACAGTTTGGATCCATAATGTAGTAATATGCTTTAGATGTTTTTTGTCTAATGCTGGTTTGGAATCAAAACTCAATGTTATTCAGAAAATTTTGTTTTCAGAAAAGTCTATATACAATGTGTGGTATTGACTGCTTGTTTTATTTTTGCAATCTGCAGCGACGCTTCGAACAACCAATTAAGTGGAGAAGTCCCTCAGACTCTATACAACATCACATACCTCAAGCTCCTAGACCTTCGTAAGAACCGTCTCACCGGAAGCATCCCTGCTGAGCTTGGTCAGCTGTCTGGCCTACAAACACTAGACTTATCAGACAATTTGCTAAGCGGGTCGATACCCGCATCACTTGGGAACTTAACACAACTCACAAGTTTCAATCTTTCCTACAATAGGCTCACTGGCGAAATTCCAGCTTATGAGACCATCCAAAGGTTTGGGGCCCCTGCCTTTTCTCATAATCCTGGTCTTTGCGGTCCTCCGCTTGATTTGAAGTGCGGAACGAAAGGCTCCAAGAGAACTAGACTTCTTAGTGTTTCTGCCATTATAGCCATTGTTGCAGCGGTGTTAATCCTCATTGGAGTTTGCATGATCACTGTTGTTAATTTTAAGACACGAAGGAGAAAGAGAGAAGTGAAGGAGGAAGAGGAGATATTAGTATCGGAAAGTCTCGAGCCACCTTCGAACGGGTCGGAACTTGTTATAGGTAAGCTTGTTCTTTTCAGCAAAAACCTACCATCAAAGTATGAGGATTGGGAAGCTGGCACAAAGGCATTGCTAGACAAAGACTGCATCGTTGGCGGTGGCACAATAGGGACAGTCTATAAGGCGACATTTGAAGGTGACATTGCAATAGCAGTGAAGAAACTCGAAACCCTCGGAAGGATAAGGAATCAGGAGGATTTCGAGCAGGAGATTGGCCGGTTAGGTGGTCTGAGGCACCCAAATTTAGTGGCCGTACAAGGTTATTACTACTCATCAGCAATGCAGCTGATTTTATCTGAATTTATTCCAAATGGGAGCCTCCATCAGCATCTCCACTGGCGTGATTACTCGAGTATCCAATGGGGAAATGGTGGGAGAGATCTTCACTGGTCCAGGAGGTTTGTAATTGCCCTTGGGACTGCGAGGTCTCTTGCTTATCTACACCATGACTGCAAACCTCAGATACTGCACCTAAACATCAAAGCAACGAACATACTGCTTGATGAGAATTACGAGCCGAAGCTGTCTGATTATGGTCTTGTGAAGCTACTTCCAATGTTGGGAGGCCATGTTCCGGCAATGTTCCACGCAGCCGTTGGGTATGTTGCGCCGGAACTTGCTTCCCAAAGCCTCAGTTTCAGTGAAAAATGTGATGTTTATAGCTTTGGTGTGGTTTTATTGGAGCTTGTGACTGGGAGAAAACCAGTAGAAAGTCCGGTGACATCAGAGGTTGTTGTGCTTCATGATCATGTTAGGTTGCTTGTTGAGAGTGGGAGGGCGACCGATTGTTTTGACAAGAGCCTTTACAGTGTTGCGGAGAACGAATTAGTTCAGGTTTTGAAGATGGGTTTGATATGCACATCGTATAGTCCATCGAGACGGCCGAGCATGGCAGAAGTAGTTCAATTTTTGGAATCAATCAGGACTAATGGCGTCTGAAGTGGGAAATAAGAAATTTGATGTAAACTATAGAGTTTGGTGTTTGCGGTAACTTAATTGGTGGAGGAAAAGAATGGAGCGGCAGGATGGATGTATAACAGCTGGGAAAGAGAGACACAAGAACATTGTTTTTGATTCTTTTATTTAGAGAGTCATTGTGAAATGTTGTAGTCATTATTTAACGATCTCACGAATCTTGTTTCAATAAAAGCATTTGATCAGATTCAACAGTACCATATGTCAATAGAAGGTTCCTGCGGCATTTTGTTTTTGATACGATGTCAACATGATTTGTTCTTCAATCTCCAGTATAGCTCTAAATAGAAAACAAATCACACATGTATCTTGGTTTTGCTTGAAAAATACTCACTATAATGTTCCTGAGACTGTGTTGCTAATTGTACTCGTATGAATGGCATAGCTGGAGAATGAAATAAGATGACAAAGGACTAAACAAATTGAACAGTGTTATTTCTCCCAAGAAAACAATAAATTGAACTGTTTTCTGGTTCCGAAGACCACTAAAATGTTGCTGAAACTTTGTTGCGCATCGTAAGCATACGAATGGCATAGCTAGAGAATGACATAAGAGGGCGAAGGACTTAACAAATTGAACAGTGTTATTTCTCCCCCAAAAAATTGAAAACTGTTATTTGGTTTCTTAGATGTCTTTGGAGTTCCAACTCTGTTATTTAGCACTATGTGAGTGAAGATTGTTTTGGTCTTCGGAAATTGCTTTAAGACTGCACCTGCTTTTGTAGCGCTAATTGAATTGTGGATGTTAAAAGATTCAACAAAAACAAACTCCCAAATCAAAAGGGTGATGTCCCTAAACCATACTCCTCTAGGCATCCTGCAATTGGAATTTCTGATAAACAATTGTTGGAACTAATATCATCAACTACAACATGACGCCAGAATTCTTACAGTCGATGATGAACATAGGAATTATTGTACAAGATGCTTCTATGGCTAAGTTTGCTTCTCTGAGAACCACTCCGACACAAGATAAAGGCTAGTCGCAATGGGGCAAAAAGGATAGCTGTTACACGAATAAAAAATTAAATGCTTGTGGAGCTAAAAATGCAAGAATGAAGACATGAGGCTTTTATCCAGTATGTACTACAACCAAGAGAAAGATGAATTACCATCGGCATGATTAATGGATTTGCAACAAAAGCAAATGGGATTATGTAAACTAAAATGAATAGAAGCACCGGATCATATGGTAAGAAAAAATATAAAACCAACCCAAGTACCTAAAGCTTCAATTTTTTTACTCACTAGAGCTACATAGGCTGAAAGAAATGCACATGCACAGTCTACTTCATCGTCTGCCAGTTACTTCCAGCTGCCTGCCTTCAGACATAAATCATGTCTCTTATGTGCTCCCCATGATAGCAACCGTACATACTTTCTTCCAACATGCAAGATGGTAAATATTCTCCATGCAAACCACCTCAAATCAAAATGGACAAACCTCTCCGGAAATGCACCTTTCACTTATCTCCTTAAATCTGAAATTTAATTAGTCTGCCACATTCAAAAGATGGTTTAGAGACTCAAAGTGCGCTAGTTCAGAGGTTAAAAGTTGCATGGTGTTTGCTGGCAGACATGAGAAAGTGGTTACAACTACTTACAAGCATATAGACAATCCAATTGCTGAGGTCAACAGAGTCATTTCCAAAACCTTAGTGTCCATTGTTACTCTCCCATGATCTCTTCCAGCATTGCCCAAGCAACAATCCCATTTATAGCATTCTTACCGACCCTAATATTTACTTACATTCAATGACTTTCTTAATCCTCTCCATGACTATGGGAATATCTTTCTCTTTCAGCATCGTGAAGCAGCAACGGAACCACCCCGGCTCAATGCAGTGACAACATGATCCAGGAGTTACATTGACTTTGGCAACAGATAGAAATTTGTCCCACAACTCAAGCTCCCCTTTCTCACTGTAGGAACGAATAAACTTGCTCATATCTGCCCAACAGTAAAAACCACCACTTCCATTAGCACAATCGATCCCAAGCTGCTTCAACCCATCGACAAACAACCTATGCATCTTGCGAAGTCTCAAATTGTTGGTTTCAATAAACTTCTTGATGAAATTTGTGTCAGATAACATTTTGATTACCAAGTTCTGTGTAGGGACGGAAATCGATGAGAATCTAGCTAACTTCACAGCTGCAGACAAAACATTTTCATTGAAGGAGTAGATAACACCCACTCTGAAACCTGGAAGACAGAGATCTTTTGACAGTCCATATATTATATGAATCCTACTCTTATCGAGGCCTTCTGTTTCCACAATTTCAGCGATGCTGACAAACTCAGAGTCTCCATGTTTCGAACCAGCAAATATTTCATCTGAGATTAAATGAATATTCTTCTCTCTGACGAAGTCCAGGAGGCCATATAATGTTTCCCGGTCCAGTACATTACCTACAGGATTCGATGGGTTGGTAACAAGAACAGCTCGAACCTTAATCCCTCGTTTTTTAGCCTGACTGTAAGCTCTTTCCAGGGCAGAAATATTAAAATTGAAGTTGTCGGTACTCCGACAAGGAACAGGAATTAACTCCACACCAGTTCTGAACTTTATATCTCTGTCAAATCTGAAGATAAAACATTTTTTCTTATAAGTAATATCATAAATGAATTATTAATAACAGTAAAAATGTAGAATGTATACTCACCCCGGATAATATGGAGAAGGGACCAGGAATGCGTTCCCTGGATCTGCAAGACAAAAAGTGAGTATCTCAATGGCAGGGGTTGCTCCGGCAGTCAAGATCATTTGTGTAGGACAAAATGATACTGCACAACGCATTGCTTGGCTCATGAATGAAGCAATAGCCTGTTGAAAGCAGTAACATCAATCATCAGAATGAGTTTTGGGAAGACAATGTCATGTTCTATTGACCTTAAAGATTGCAACTTTGCTACCATAAGACAAAGAAAACCTATTAGATTGAGGAGTGTATCCACCGAACCTTTCGAGGATACACATAGCGGACCCATGAGCCTTCACAAGAACGTGGGAGTGTCAAGAGCAGTCTCACGTTGAAATCAAGGGACATTCTCATGAGTTCTAAGATCTTGGGTACCTCCACTCATCACCAAACGGGAAACTAACTTGTAGTAAATGAGCATCAATTGTTGTTACCAAATGTTGACAATATATGAATAGACTTCGATCTTGCAAATCCCATCCTAGCTGCCATCTCGACATCCTAATTGCAACTTCTAGGAGAACCGGTTTTTAAAAAAAACTTCTATGAGAAAGAACATTCATAAATCTCATATGTGTTTATTTAAGTGGTGTACCATACTTCTACGTTGAGAACTGTGTGCCTTCAAATTGTTATCATTCTCCACAGTACATGCTCATATCATTTACTAGATTTTATTACTAACATATAAATGTATGTCGCAATTATAACTACATTGAATGTTCGCTTTTGTGGATTGAAACACCTACCTAATTCACACAACTACGAAAAATAAACATTCTTTTACTAGTTATGACTCAAAAGAAACAAATAAGTGATGTTCTACAATCTACATTCAAGGATGTAATTGTTGAACTTGTTTTCTTTCAATGAATAATGACATCTATAGAAAGGAATGCGGTCCAATTAAAAATTGGGTCATACGAAACTGTGGGACCAGTAAAACCATCCATAATATCATTGAACCATTGCAATTTCACAATGCTTTTGAATGTGAATGGGCCAAGGGGGAATCAGGATACTAAATGAGAATAAACTAGGTATGCACACCATTATGCTAAACAAAAAATCAGGGCCAAAAGAAGCTAGTTGGGACCAACTAAACCACCAATAGTCTCATCAAAAGAATTCACATTTCACATGGGTGTTGAAATTTGAAAATGGAATTTCAATAAAAATGACAGAAAACACCTATGCATTTCCATATGAACCTACATGCCACAATATTTCTTCAGTTGTCGATATTGACATGTCAATAGTCACTATTTCCATAACAACGAAGGAACTGAGCAGGTGCAAGTAGTAACGGATAATCAAGGTAATGCTGGACTTTGGAAGTGATGAGTATTAAACTGCAACCAACCAAGATAAGGTATGTAAAGCAGTCTATAATCCCGCACCTATGAAAGAATACCTGAAAAATCTTATTTTTTCTATTGTATGCAAAAAGATAACCTCCCCATCAACTATTCTCCTTCCATAGCAAACAAACACATAGAAGCAAACAAAAGGATGCAATAATTCAAAATTTGCCACGGCCTTAAATGCTGCAACAGAAAACTACAAATGTACTTGAAACAAAAAGATATCAAATATTACAAAAGATTTCTGGTCCAAATATATTATTTCCTACAATCATAACCCAACACAAATAGTAACATACATACAACAAACCCAAAAATGCCGTAACAGAAAACTACAAACGCATTTAAAACCAGACCCACACGTAAAAGAGCAACCAACCAACCATCCATCAAGAACAACCTTAAACAAAAGAAAGAAGTCGAAAACTTACGATCTTCAAATCCATCAAGCCGTCGAAAGGCGCGTACGACGTCAACCCATTGACACTCAACTCCGGGCGGTCCTGATCCCACAGCAGCCCCCT
This sequence comes from Triglochin maritima, assembly GCA_963682175.1. Classification (NCBI taxonomy): domain Eukaryota; kingdom Viridiplantae; phylum Streptophyta; class Magnoliopsida; order Alismatales; family Juncaginaceae; genus Triglochin; species Triglochin maritima. The sequence goes on from OY821775.1 coordinate 8,971,593, forward strand.
CTCGTTCCTCTCCATCCACTCCCAAATCAAGTCCAGCGACAACTGCTCTACAACAAACAAATCCACTAAAACTCCCAACCGAAAACCACAAAAAACCAAGCCTTTCAAACTCAAAACTACCTTATTCTCCGCCAAGCCAAGCTGCACGACCCCATCGGGGTTCCCGTCGCCGTACGGATCCTCGGAAACGCGTTTCATCCCGACGTAGTAGGGGGAATCTTTGAGGGAGCCGGCGCGGGACGAGACGGGCGCCGGGACGGCGGAGCCGCGGGGGGAGAGTAGGGTGCGGGAGTGGCATCGGGGGATGGAAGGAGGGGAGGAGGGAGGAGAGGGTGGGGATGGGGAGGAGCGGTTGCGTTTGAGGTAGAATTGGAGGAAGTAGAAAAGGGCGCAGGGGATGATGGAGCCGAGGACGAGGCCGCCCCGGCCTTGGACGACGCCCTGGAGAGGTACTATGACGCGCATCTCCGCTGCGCCGGTGGGGGAGGTCGAGTCGCCGGAGAGGTCGCCGGAGGGAGAGGGGGTGGAGGTTGAGGAGGATGTGGAAGGAAGGGTCATTTCATCGTTTCCGTTCTTGCAGGGGCGTTATTGGAAGTTTGGATTTTGGAACATGAGTCGACTCTTGAGTCTCGAGTGTTGTTATTGTTATTATTATTAGTATTAGTATAATTAATTAATATAATCTCGTGTGTTGCGGAAATCCGGAATTTCGGGTTTTGTGATTTGTTTTTTCTGGATTTTGTAGTATTGTGTTTGGGTTGAGGTTTTGGTGTATAAATTAAATGGGAAAGACATAAAGAGTACGTAAGTAGTACAAATCTGAATAATGCTTAGGTAGATTTAACTCAGGGTTTTTTATTATGAAAATGCATTTTTTCAAGTTGGTCTCCCCTTCCAATAATGTACTTCACAAATATATTATCATTCGTAGTAATATATTTTACAAAAAACGTATTTTCATAAAATTGAATATTCATTGGAAATAAAAAAGGAAAAAAAACGACACAGCTTATTTGACTAATTTGAGACCAAAAAAATCACTACCTTTTTTTCTTTTCAAAAAACATATTTATAACGTACTATTCAGGATGATCCAAGCGTTATTGTAATTGTAGGTGTATTTTTCTGAATAATGCAGTTTTCCTACAAAAATCATGATGATTGTGCTATCCAAACATGCGCTTAGGAATGGTCAATTTAAGTCAACAACCAAAAATGCAATTACTTATATCATGAAATGGAACATGAAATAACTCCCCCCAATTAAATCCAATTATTATATTGCTTCCTTGTTGATCTATGGATTGCGGTTAATGTGATATATAGATATCTAGGATTGGATTCAACAATCAGGTACTTCTTTGTTGAAAGAAGGGGAAAAAGGTAGAAGATTTGCAATTCATAAAAGAAATGAGTAAGAGTTTTTTGAGAATGAAAGTTACGGGAGGGCATGACTTTTTTCAAAATCAAAGTTGAGTAAAGCAAACTACCACCTTTTAAATACGAGTGTATGTGTGACACAGTGACAATGAAATCAAGTTGAAATTGAGGCGGCGTATCCGTAATTACCCTTAACTCATTTTATGTTATAACTAAGTTTTGTTTAAGCCAAACATTTTATGCGGCCACATCAATTCATATTAATACTTGTCATTATTTTTTTATAATTAGTTGTGTTTTAGTTTTGGAGCTCCTCTCGGGTTTGGGAGGTAATGCACGTATCGAATGACGCATTGACGCCCCGCCTAATTTGCTGAATAATCTATTTTATCATCTTAAAATAATCTTAATCCAGAAAAAAATGCTGGTAAGTGGTGCTCACAGCACATTGTAGTTGGTCTACGTTAAAATACAACATGAAACTAAAATTAAGTAGTCAACCAAACTGCCAGAAGTGTAAGTTGTGCACTCGGGAATTATTTGGGTCCATGCAAATTTAAGAATGCATTTTATTTATTTATTTATTTATTTATTGCCTCTCATTTGGAGTTGGATTTGTCGGAAGATGATACGAACGTTTAAATGGTTCTGGCTGATTGAGTTATCATCACATTTGTGGGAAGATGATATGAACATTTAAATGGTTCTGGCTGATTGAGTTATCATTACATTTGTGTCCAGAAAAAAGATGATAAACACAAACCAGAAAAAAAAATGAGGAAGGTTTTGGGGGCTTTGGATGGTCTTCGTTTCCACGACATATTAATATTGTTGCAATAATTCAGCGTCATTCTACTTGACTACGTAATTGATTTTTATTGACCCACTAATGAAAGCGATCATGTGCTCATCTTCTAAGGGATCAACGAAAAGCTTCAAGAATGGATGAAAGGTGTCAGATTGACGTAGATTTCTCTTTTAAATGAAGTAACGTTCCAAGAATTGAAACATGACATACATAAAATGTGAAGTTCACCTTGTTCTTAAGAGCAGGGTTAACGGGTTGGGCGTGCCCTCGCGTCCGACCTGGGTGTCGGAGCACCCGAATAGACACTCGGGCGCCCATCGGGCGGGGGGCACGTGTTGTTTCCCGTTCGTCGATTTTTTTTGTTTTTTTATATTTTAGTGGAGATTTTGTTATTAGAGTTAATTGATAATGTATTGAGTATTTTTTAGTAATGTGGGGTGATAAATTTTTATTATTGTGGTAACGGGTTTGATTACAATGAGTTTTTGCAAGTGATAAAGATTCAAAAATTTCCAGATCAAACAATTTCAAGATCAAACAATTTCCAGATTAAACAATTTCAAGATCCAAAAAATGTTCACATGGTTAGGGTTAATTGATAATGTATTGGGTATTTTTTAGTAATGAGGGGTGATAATTTTTTATTATTGTGGGATCACTATTTTATCACGCGTGCACTGTGTCATCATGCTTCAACTATTCAATCACGCGTGCACTATGTAGTCATGCTTGCATTGTGCATTCACGTGAGTACTGCGCATTCACACGTGTACAGTGCAACAGATACTTCTATCTACTCTCAACTATAAATACATCTACCTATCTCATTTAACTTCTCACATCTTCTTAAATTCTTTACTCCTATTAGCTTCTCATCTCAATGTCGAATAATAGTTCAAACTCCGCTCAATCCGACGATGACAATTACAGTGAGACATTCGATGTGATGGACTGTGCTATTGATTTGGCCGCTCGGGCTGTGTATGAATGGAGTACACGTCCTAGGCTTCGTCGAAGGAGAACGACAAACCCAGATAGAGATCGTGAACTTGGTTAAAGACGCCTTAGGGACGACTATTTTTCTGACAACTCTGTCTATTATGATTCTCTTTTCAGGAGAAGATTTCGGATGCGAAAGCATGTCTTTCTGCGCATTCACAATGTCGTTGAAGCATTTTATGTCTTCTTCCAACGAACCCCGGATGCAATTGGTAGAATGAGCATTTCTGGATTACAAAAAACAACGACAGCAATACGAATGCTAGCATATGACGTGACAACTGATGAGATCGATGAGTACTTACGACTAAGTGCAACTACATCTAGAAATGCCCTCCTCAAATTTTGCGAAGGTGTTATTAACATCTTCGGCCTTGAGTATTTACGCCGACCAACTGCAAATGACTTGGCACGACTACTCCACGCTGGTGAGCAACTTGGGTTCCCAGGTATGATGGGGAGCATCGATTGTATGCACTGAGTTTGGAAAAACTGTCCGGCTGCTTGGAAGGGACAACATCAAGGGCGTTCTGGGAGAGCAACTATGATCCTTGAAGCGGTGACATCGTACGACTTATGGATCTGACATTCCTTCTTCGGAATTCCCGGTTCGGCCAACGACTTGAACGTCCTGCAACAATCTCCAGTTTTCGATGACATATTGGAAGGCCGAGCTCAATTATGAGGTAAATGATGTTTAATATGATATGTGATACTATCATACTGATGATATTTATCTACAGTGGGCTGCCTTCATTCAATTCATCATTCACCCTCAAACCCCGAAGCATAGGTTGTTTGCTGAAGTGCAAGAGGCGACGCGTAAAGATGTAGAACGTGCTTTCGGAGTGTTGCAAGCTAGGCAGGTGATCATAAAAAATCCCGCTCTCGCCTGGAGTAAGGACATACTATCAAAAATAATGTCAGCTTGCATCATCATGCATAACATGATTGTGGAGGACGAACGCGACTCGTACGTTAATTTTGGAGATATTCGTGAATTTATGGAAGATCAAGTTGGCACTTCTGCTGAGGAAACACGATATTCGACCGATCGTATAGTGGATATTCACGAATTTTTTGCCAATCATGATCGGGTGCGTGACGGGAATCAAGATTTGGATCTGAAAGACGATTTAATCGAACATATATAGCAACGTTATGGACGAGGAGCGGTTTGAACATGAGTTTAACGTAATTTGTAATGTTCTATTTCGAAGTCTAGTTTATGTAATATGTATTGTCGTTTGTTAACTTTGAATGTAATATTTCGAATTTAAGTTTATGTAATATGTAATATGGTTTCGTAATATTTAATAATAATTTCGTGATTTAATAGTTTTAGTTAAATATTTTCGAGTTAAAATAATCAGAACTAGTAATTTTAATTAATATTACGTAAAATGTAATTTGTTAAATGTGATGTAAAAATTAAAATTATGTAATTAATAAATGATATTGAGGAAAGAGAATGTAGGGTCGGTGAGACATTCTAATACCATCTTTTTGCTTGGGCGAATAAAAGATAAAAAGAAAAGTTTTCTCTTAATCATTACTTCTAAGGTACGGATATACACCTGCCAAGAAATTCCATCAGAATTCTTGAATAGGAATCATGTGATCTTTCAACTTACTGTGTTTTTTTCATTAAAATTAAAAAATCTTTTACATTACTTAATTATTAAGAAATGACAGACGATTCTTTGTCCATCAAATCATATGGTCAATTGAAAATAGTATTTTTGACTACCAAAGCTGTGATGTATATTACCTCCCACCTCCCTTCGAGGTTATACTAATGCGTGACGGCAGTTGCAAAATTATTAATGAAACTAACTAATTTAAAAAAAAACAATTACAAAATTAATTTTCAAACATAACGACAAATAAATTAAAAAAGTAGAAGGGTATCTTTGTAAATTTTAGTCGCACCAAAATCACACTTGACTCTTCGACGCGCCAGTTGTCACGAGGTCCTGAGGAATCTTATGAATCTCTACCCTCTAAAAAAGGACAAACCACACGTACAGATACTGGGCCCACCTTGTCTATATCCATGATGGGGCCCATTAAGCCCTTTGGACGGCCCAAATCAAACTCCATTGCCAGTTTTTTTTTGTCTCTCTCCCGTGCCCAATCAACTATTTAGTTTTGTGTTTTTTTCTTGTTGTTGCCTTTTGTGTTCCGAATTATGTTGTCTCCATGTGACCTGTGATGTGTTTTCGTATCTCAATTATTCCTGTGGTTTTGTATCTAAAGCATGGTTTCGTGGTGGGACATTGTGGACCGGTGGCATAAGTTTTGAGAATGAATTATATTTTTTTGTTTGTTTATGACTGCAAATTTCTCGATACTCTGTTCCACTTGGTGAGGTAAATTGTAGTTCTAAATTGAAGGTGATCTAACAATGAAGACTCGAGATGTGTTTTTTTATATTCTCACTGTGAGTTCAATCTCCAAATCTGAGAGTGCCCGATCGGTTGTGGACTAAATGTTCATTTTGCAATTTTTACTTCCATTCATCTTTTACAACAATGCTAATTAAAGTGATCACAAAGATTCATAATTGTAGTGGTTTGGTATTTATGGTACTTCGTATTCGCTATTTTCTTTTTTGCCAAACTTTTCCTCCTGGGTTTGTTGTGTTCCTAGGACACGTTACTACATGCTTATACACTCTCAAGGCCTTGGATTTTGGTAGTGTGTTATCAATCAAATGTTATTGTTTTGTCATCAAAAGTAGTGGTGATCAACATGGTGTACATTTACAAAACTTCCACGGTGACCTCGTTAAGTGTCTTTATGTGAGTACTTAACGTTAAGTATATACTTCTTGTTTACTCACGTTATTGCTGGGGGGAAATTCGCCTACCTAGCATGCCATACTTTTGTAGTGCATCATTATTCAGGCAAAACGACAATTCTCACAATCACAAGTTGTGTAGCAAGAAGAATTTGTTAATAAAAATAATAATAATTTGCGTAACAACGAGATATACACGTTGATTGTTAAGTTACTTACAATCCAAATAAAATCAATTAACAAATTCATGCATACAAAAGAACAAAAACAAACAAAGTTAAGTGCAAAGAATATACCTTAATCAAGTTGTATTTTTAGACTTTTCTTAAAGAAATTTTCGCTCACATGTACCGGTACATGTTTGTAGGGTGTTGTGGTTAAGAGAAAAAAAAACTTGTGTGTGTATATATTGTGTGTATTATCTGATTAGAATGTTGTTCATTTTACAGTATAATATGACACAAAAAACTAGACATATGGCCCACATCCATCCAATATCTTCGCTCCTCGGAAAATCAACGAAGAGAAAAACTTATATATAAACAATATTCCCCATCCCACATTTTCCACCGTAGGACTTAACCCAACAATGAATTTTAATATTCCATCCGAATCCACCAAAGTTATGTACATGTAGGTGTCCTGTCAATTTATCAATCTTCTTAATAAAATAAAAGGTATGAATAAATTATTATTTTCCAATTAAACAGTAAACAGTAAACTATAATTACAGAAAGACTACTAGACTAGGATTCATCTTGTTTAGGATTTAATATACTATTCTACTCTGTCATTCATTATGAATCTCAAACATACAAATGATAGTACTGAAATTCAATTTATGATCTTAACTAGTGTTATCGTGGATCTCAAGTTCAATAACAAACTTTACAACCGTTGCCCGTTGGGAGATGAATATACCAAGTCTCAACACCACATGATCAATCGCCATCATCCCATCACATTTCATCTAAAAACAATTCCAGCACGACTCACCAACTCCAACCACTTCCACAAACAAACCTTTCCCTCTTCAAAAATTCGATCCACCTAAGTCTTTGGCAACTCCAATTCCCACCACTCACCTTCCATGTTTGGATGGGGTTGTGGGTCTTCTCGAGTGCCATTTTGGCAGTAAGAGATTGTGACCAGTTGGCTCAACTTGTTCCACTAAAACCACCATGTTGGTTCCGGTGTTTTTGCCATTGCTTTTGATAATCTGCAATGCCACAATTTATAAACAAATAAAATCCATTATTTTACTGGACGTGACACAGAAATGGTAACACGATTAGACACAAAAAATCTATTATGTGATTGCCTAGATTAGTTACGACAATTTATAAAAAAAAATAACATAACACGAAATGCCACAATTAAATACAACAAAGACACGATTACATGACAAAATACATGATGTATACAAAATGGAAACGTTAAGCATATTTTGTAGTCTAATTCATTATTTCCCATTGAAAATAGATCTATGTGACATCTAATGATATTAATTATCATTATATCATAGTATTTAACTATAAACAATCTTAATAAGATGTATATCTTTCAAAACATGGTAATATAACATACATGAAAATACACGACTGGCAGATACGAAAAGCACACTACACAATTGATAGACTTTCGACTTATGGAGGCTACAATGAGGATGAGAGTATTGAGCCGCGAGTAAGATATAAAAAGAAGAGGCAAAGTAATACTAATTGGGAAGAAGATGGATGAAAGAATTGAAAGATTGAATATTTCCAAGGATCTGATTTTGGATATAAATGCTTATTGAAGACCTTTCAACCATAATTCTTTGTGATTTTTATTTCAAACTTACCCCAACTATTTTGGGATTCAAAGTTATATTGTTGTCGTATAGGTAGTAGGGGCTTTATTTGGACCAGAATGTAGTTGTGATTTTCATTTAATTTCTAACACGAGTTCAATTGATTCTCAGTGTTCTGCAGAGCTTTTTATATTTTATTATGCATTTCTCGATGTAGTTGTTGTTCTGAAAGTTGTGGTAGAGTTAAAGACGGGGTATGTTTGGATAACCCGAGTTTTGAGAGTTGAGATTTCAAAACTTATGTGTTGAGGCTAGTAGCAAACCTTACAAACTCCACATGTGTTTCAGATCCAAACATCAAACCTTTTGGTTTTGAGAATCAAATATTGAGTCTCGATACTTTTTTGTGAAAACTAGAAGATCAAACTTCAAAACTAATGTGTTTGGAGTGATAAATAAGGATGTTGTTAATTGGGACAGTTATGAAATAGATTTTGCGTTTTGCAAAACACTACTCTTGGTTGTTGTTTTGCAAAACTCAAGTTACACCTAAAACGTTGCATGTTGTAATTAAGTAAAATAGGAAATACTTTCAGAAAAGGCAAATGGACTGTGAACTTTCAAGGAATGTATATCGTTCATATGGTATGATATATGACTGGACCCAGATTGAGAGCAAACTTTAGTCCAAAATTATATTTTCAAAACTCGTTGGGCTTGCTCGGTTGGACTAGTCAGGCCTTTGAATGTGATTTTATTAGAAATTATTTAGGGCATTGGGATATCAAAATAGATGTTCGAATAAGAAAGAAGCACGTCCTTTTGATCCATCCACCCAAGAAAAGAAAAAGAACAAAATATTACGAGGAAAAAAATTCAAATGTAATTTTTATGTGAAGTATGTGTCTTCTGCTGGAAATTGTAAGGACGGTTTAGATTAGTTTCTACTAGTTGATTTTTCCTTTTAGGATCGATTCTTACACAAAATCTCAATGATATTTTTCATGTGATGTGTTTGGTTGTTTTGATTCTCCTCGTAATTTGCAATAGAATATATGGTTTAGAATGTGCATATTATGTTGTACTTTTACATTATTTTTAAAGGTTATTTCGTATATTAGCAATTTGAAGGTATGTACTTGAAACATGCAAAATAACATCTAGAAGCAATAAATTCAATTAATTTTTGTTTCAAGGTAGTGTTGAGCTTGCATTTTTGGTTTAGTTAATAATATAACAACTCAATATAGAAATCTGATCAAGAATTCATGAAGAATCCATAAAAGTGGCAAATGGATTATGAATATCCAAGAGCATGAATCAATTGTGTAAAATCTATTACAAAGAATCAGTTGAAATTTTTTAGATAATCAAATGTCATTGTCTTATTACAATTCTCTGTAATAAACTTCAAGTCTAAAAGGACGTTTGGATGGATCCTTAGAAGCTGAGCAACCGAGACATATTTGTATTGAGATGGAAAAACTCATGGTAGGAGCTCCTTGTAACTAGATTTTTATTGCAATTGATTTCAACGTATACTTGCATAATTTTTTATTTAATCAAAGTCTGAAGGTAATTTAAGAATTTATTTTGACAAGACATTTGAGACTTCTAAAAACTTTCTCCCTATTCAAATAACTCCTAACATCTAAGCTCAAGAGTCGGCATTAACCCAACCATACTCCCTCCGGCTAGGGCTCCATCCCATTCCCCAACCCTCTCGTCCCCTCTCACCTTCCCCAATCCGTCATTTTCTAGGGTTTCCCTCAATCAAAAGCCTCTCCTCCACCATGTCGGTCACGGCGGGCGTGAGCGACACCGTCATAGCAATCCGCGACAAGCTCCGGGGCAAGATCGGCCAGACGAAAGTCAAGCGTTACTGGCCGGGGAAGGCACCGGAGTGGGCCGATGAAGCCGACGATGAGCCCGACCTACGTGCTCCCTCCAAACCCTCAACCTTAGAGAAGGCCTTCCCGGTCACCGAGGACGCCGAGAACCACGTCGCCAAGGACGACCGGAGGTTGCGCCGGCTCGCCGAGAGTCGGTCGGAGAACAAGGAGGAGGTGAGGGCGGACCATCGGCGGATCCGGCAGGCTGAGATAGTGTCGACGGTCGAGGAGGAGGCGAGCAGGCAGGAAGGGCAGGATTTCGAGGATGAGGATGAGGATGCTTTGGAGGAGCGGAGGAGGCGGATTCGGGAGAGGTTGCTGCTGAGGGAGCAGGAGGAGGCTGCGATATTGCCGGTTGAAGAGGAGGATGAAGAGGAAGAGGAAGAGGAGGAGTCGGAGTACGAGACGGACTCTGAGGACGAGCAGATGGGGATTGCGATGATTAAGCCGGTGTTCGTTCCGAAGAGCGAAAGGGATACTGTGGCCGAGAGAGAGAGGTTGGAGGCGGAGGAGAGGGCGCTTGAGGAGAGGGTTAGGAGACGGATGGAGGAGAGGAAGGCGGAGACTAAGCAGATTGTGGTGGAGGAGATTAGGAAGGATGAGGAGATTCAGAAGAATTTGGAGGTCGATGCGGATGCTGCGGATGTGGATACGGATGACGAGTTGAATGAGGCGGAGGAGTATGAGGCTTGGAAGGCCAGGGAGATTGCGAGGATTAAGAAGGATAGGGAGGATAGGGAGGCGAGGTTGAAGGAGAAGGAGGAGATTGAGAGGGTGAGAAATATGACCGAAGAGGAGAGGCGGGAATGGGAGAGGAAGAATCCGAAGCCGATGGTGCAAACCAAGCAGAAGTGGAGGTTCATGCAGAAGTATTACCACAAAGGTGCATTCTTCCAGTCGGAATCGGATGACCGTGCGGTGACTGCTGGTTCGGATGATATATACAGACGTGACTTCTCTGCGCCCACTGGCGAGGATAATATGGATAAATCGATACTGCCTAAAGTTATGCAAGTTAAGCACTTTGGTCGGAGTGGAAGAACCAAGTGGACTCATCTTGTTAACGAGGACACAACCGATTGGAATAACCCGTAAGTGCCTGAAATTTGTCATAGCACATTGCATCAATATTGTGATTTTCGTGTGCATAGTTGATTACACCAAACGTGTTTACCTTTGTTATCAACCTATCAAGGTCTAGTGGAACTTCAGCTTGTTCACAGGGAACTTAGCTCACAATATCAGAACTATGTTTTCTAGGTCCTTGATTTATTAAATTTGCTTCTTTAACTTTTTTCTGGCAGTTAGATCTTTATAATATAGAAACTAGTGATTTTCTTTTTCTTGAGGATTAAGCTTGATAGTTATACACTTATACTACATTGTTGGAAGTATTAAGGTCATTTTGTTAGCAGTTTATATAGATATTGGCTTTGCCTAATATATCTTCCTTTTCAAGGTGGACATCCACTGGCCCTCTCCAAGCAAAATACCATTCTAAAATGGCTGGAATGAATGCTCCAATTGCCAAGCCGAAGGGAAGCAAAAAGTTGAAGGATTGGGAAACTAAATAGTGGGAGAAACATCAATCTGATGCATTTATATTTTCAAAGGTGTGAATTGATGTTCATCCATTCCATGAAACAATTGTTCGGTACAACAATCAACAATGTACTATCCACAAAATCTGATATCAATTACCTCTGTGTTTCAACTTTCGACATGCCTTCAGTCAGATTCCATGTAATTTGCGAGGAAGGTTCAGATTTGAATTAGTAGTTCTTTTTTGGTGTCTTAGCGGTGTTTAATTCATTTCTGGGTCGATATATCTACAATGTAGTTTTAGTGAGGGTTTTTCTTACTTTTGATGGTTGATGTGGCTATTTCTTAAGTAAAATTTGTTAGTTTTTTTGTTTTCCAGATTAGGGATCTTATGTTCCTGTATTGAGTTATGATGCTTTTGTCTTCTGTCACTGAAATATGTTTTATTTGTGTGTGATGGAATCTCAATAATAAGAAAATGATGGAAGTTGCCAAATGTTTCACACTCCGTTTGCAGTGTTGAAAGACCAGTGAATCTGATTTGTTCTTGCGTTCAATCCGTTCGATCCAGTGCATTTCTATTTTTGAAGGTGCGAGTTAATGTTCATCCATTCATTTTTGAAACCATTACCTGCTATGGGCCGTGTAATACCTACAAAATTTGAAAACAACTATGCCTTGTTTCAACATGCCCTAAAAGTTCAAACTCCTATTCTGAGTTTGAGAAAATTAAATCACGTTCTATCCTAGTATTAGTTGTTAAATCAAACCCGTATTCTGAGTTTGACCGGCCTAAGTTTGGAGGAAGCAAAACTTTGCTGCTCTGAAATTCCAGAGTTTCAGATAGGATTGATCCGGACCGTTACCCGAATTTTCGGAATTCTTAGACCAAAGACTCAAGTGTGGTCTGGTCTGGGTCGGACCGAACGGCTTGGGTTTGGTCCAAAACCAGACCCAACCTTGTTGGACTGAATTTCATGAGTTGAGTTTTTTTTTGGTGGTTCATGTTTTTTTTTGTTTTTCCATAAGTTTTTTTCTTTCTGGATTTCATTAATTTTAATATTGAACAAAAGTTAAATACAACAATCACAATGCAACAAAATCAAAACGTTTAAATCAAAATCTGTAATTTCACAAAAAAAAAACCAAAATATGTAATTTAACAAAAAAATTGGGTTTCGATCAGAGTTCGGGTTTAAGACTGGACCAGACCAAACCCAAATTTTTGGTATCCAACGAATCGAAGATTGAACCGAATAAATTCAGGTCGAGTTGGTCCAGACCGATCTGGTCGGTCCAAAAATTCAGTCCGACCTGAACTTTACTCACCCCTAGTTTCAGTGGCAATTCAAGATGGCTTGAATGCTTCTGTTAATTCATCAGCATTTCAGATTAGGAGGTCATTCATTCGCTCTGGCAGGGATTTATAATTATATTCTGGTGATCTATAAATACCTTTTGTTTTCTCATGATTTGTTTCGCCTTTATATCCCAGGATGTCCTTGTTTTGCTACTCATTATTGGATACTTAGTTTTTTTTTGTTTTGAAAGATCATTTCATTTCGAAGATGATATGGTATAATGAACTTGCTTTATTAGGTAAAAATAGTTTTGCATGGTTAGTATACGTCAAACAAGGGGAAAAAAAGCAAGTTAGACATCAGGAAGTTAAGACAAATCATTGAAAGATAATCAATCACTTGCTTGCACATTGAACTAGGATTATTTAGATACAAAATAGGTATGGGAAAAGTGTGGGCTATGGGACTCCACTGTGGACGCCGAAAGTGGGACGTTCTTAACCATTTTTGTTTTATTTTTGGTCAACTTAAATTTAAAAGCAAATTAAGATATTATTTTTACTATTCTTAAAATTTGTTGACGCAAATTTATTTTTTTAATAACTTGATATGTAAATTTTGAATTGAAAATTCGAACTATAAATTTTGATCTAAGACTCATATATCAAATATAAAATATTTTTATAGTCATTTGATATCAAATCAAGAGACCATATTTTCTAGTGAATGTAATGTGTACATTTTTTGCATCTTTTGACCTTGTATTAAATGATTCTGAATTTTTTAAATATTTTTTATGAGTTTTATATCAAGATTTACTTTTCGAAATTTCAATTTGAGATTCAAATATCAAATTATTAACAAAGATAAATTTATATTTCCTAATTTTAATTGTAGCGGAATACAGTGGCGGAGCCACCTTATGGGCAGAGGGGGCACCTGCCCCACCCAAATTTTCCCAAAAAAAATCCCATTTTTTTATTCAATTTTATATATTTAAGTACAATATCTTAAAGTTTGCAGTATAATTGTTTAAATGTAATTTAATTTGGGATTTGAGAGGAGCTAAGATAATATTTTGACAAAAAATGATTTTAAAGTCAATTTGATTTAGATTGGGAACTTTGAAGTTCTTTTGAACAACTACATTTGAAAGATAAGTTATAATCTTTTGGACTTGCATTGTTGTGTAAGTTTGATAATTTTTTAGTTGAAAAATGAACATTGCATATATTTTAGTTAGGTAATGTGGATGTTTGGATTTGACTTTTTTATTATGATGTGCAATCTTATTTTTCTAGTATAGTTATGCTTATTGACACATTATAGCTCACTTTGACACTGTCGAGATCGTTTGTTGGTTGAAAATGGAATGAAAACTTAAAATAAATTAGCATGTATAGGATACTTATTCACAACTGTCATTTTATACATAAGAGTCGTAGAATGAATAATAAATCAAAAGTCTGCAATTCGACGAACAAAAATAGCAATGAGCATAAATAGTAATAATTATTGTAAAATTCTTTTATTATAATTTTAGGTTATACTTATATACTATTTTGCTCTCTCTATTTGTCTAAATTTTATTGATTTTAAACTTAAGAACGAACATAGCCAATAAATCTTACCAAACATATGCTTTGTGTTTGGATATTGGAATTCAATTGTAAGAATAAAATCAATTTAACTGTGTCATGTTTTATAGTTTTAAAAAAAATTGAACGTTTGAATTTTAATGTATTTAGGTTTGGAAAAACGTTAAAAATAGGAAGGATATTTTCAAAAAAAAAAATTTTAATTTATTTAAAATACAATCTTAAAGTTGTAGGTCCTACGTAAAAAATTCGACCAATGGAAAAACAATTTGCCCCACCCAGAAAAAAATTTCTAGATCCGCCCTGGCGGAATATGTTGACTAACCAGTCACTTCAATATGTTCTTCATAAATGTGCTGAAGACTCCGAGATTTCGAAGGAATGTGTTAGTTTAACTTATAGCAAGAGTCGGGAGTTTTGAAGTGTGACGTTTTACAAATTTATTGTCTGAATCGTTTCTTGTGATAATTTTTAAGATCCTTTTGGAATTATTGAACGAAAGAATTTACGTTCCATGATTCAAATTACATGTGAAAGTGTTACGGTTTGCATTTTATCATACACTTTGTGTCCATTGGAAATGTCTCGGTCACTGATTAAATCACGTTCTCCTCGAGTCTTTCTTGTTCCCGCTGCCTCCGATAGTCCATTTTTCAGCTGCATTTTGGTAGATAGTGTGAGATTGAGAAATGAAATAGTGTGAGTCTAGGTTTAGGGTTTGGTGGGAGTTGGACTTCCCTGCTAAAACGGCATCGGGTCTTCAAGTGTTTCTGGGCTTTTAGAAAAAAATTATTTGGTAATATATCTTGATTGACTCAAGTACAGTCCCAGTGTAAATGAAATACGATGATGAATGTTGTTTTTCAAATACAATACGATGATGAGTGTTATATCAAGAACCTGAAGTCCTGAACAAAATGAATGACATATGCAAGATATAATCACACCACTAATGTATTAACAAATAAAACATTAGACGTAAAAATAAGAGGAAAATTTGAAATAATAATAAAAAGAATTTTGGTAGAATATAAGCTTCAGAAAGTTATTTGACAAATTATGAGAGAATAAAATAAGATGTCGTTTTCATCAACGGTATTCTTGATAGTGTTTTTAAGCAGGGAGAAAACGGTTTCCATTTCATGCCTGATGCCTAGGTACACCGTACACCAATCTATGTAATACCAGTGAGTGTTACTGATCTTTTTTCATTGGTTTGAGAAACAATCTACACCATATTTTATGTGAAGCCACTTTCACTACTTATCATCAAGTGTTTGGACTTTCAAGAGATGATGGGGGGAAAAAGTAAATTTAGTTGGTCTATGTTAGGATTGATGTGTGTTTTGTTTTGTTGGACTTGTGCGTATATGTCTTAGGAAGTTGACGTAAAGAAGAATAGGGTGGCCTTCATTCACTTGGTTTATTATTTTACTGTAATTTAATCTGTATTGGTGTTCCGGTTGGTGATTGTTTAATACAAGTTCAAAATCTAAGTTTTAGTATGAATGACAATACAGTGCGAAGACAATTTCATCTCTTCCCATGGTTTTGTACTTTATATATAATCTACAGAACTACTATATGTCTATATAGAGTAATAGAGTTGCTGGTCTATTGAAAGTTATGGTAATATGGTTTTTCTGGTTAAGCAAATTCCATTGCGTAGTAACAGTGGAAACACCCCTTGCCTTTTATGGTTGGAGCAGTTTCAGACTTTCAGCCTTTGAGGTGCTGCATTTAGGAAAGATTATTGTATACTGCTAATTAGATGGATTTCTAGAGGTTGAGCGATAAGTCTATCGAAAAAAAACATTGTGCTGGCTCTTGGTTGATAACTTGAAAAGAGAAACCTGTTGGTTTTTTGTCATAATCCGTGTTTTGATGATCTAACTAACATAATCTTAATCACAATCAAATGTAGAGTAACACACATTATGCATATAACATATATTGTATTGTGCTAACATCTACAAGTGATCAAGACTCAACGAAGAATGTAATAAAGTTAAGACATGTAATCAAGTAAATTGAAGACTTGTAATTTTCCTTTATTTGAGTCTTAGTAACTTAGAGCATCATTAACGGCGCCCAGACAGTTCCCGGTCACGTCAGTCACGTCATTGACTCTCTCAACCACGTCAGCTTCTCTCTCTGCCACGTCAGCACAAACCAACCCCCTACAAAATCCTTAACCATTACCCAGTCACGCTACAGTATTTATTGCCACGTCATTATTTTTATTCTTCTCTCCAAAACTCTTTCAACAATCAACAAAATATATTAATAATCATTATCGTAATTATTTAATATCAACAATTCATTCGTTTTTAATTAACATTTAATTAATAAATACGAAAATATTATTAAAATTTAGAAAACCACATTACATAGTACATTAACCGGAAATTGAGAAACTAAAACTAAAAATACATGCTTAAATACTAAACTTAATCATCGAGGACCTACAGTACGCGCGTGACTCACTAAAGACGAGACGATTGGATCGAGACTTGAACTTCTCAAACATCGAGAACTTACAGTACGCACGTGACTCACTAAAAACGAGACGATTTGATCGAGGCTTGGACTTCTCAAACATCGAGGACCTACAGTATTTCGTATTCTGTACTTGTATTGTATTTTGTTTCTGAAGTGTATATGTATTGTATTTGTATTTTGTATTTCTTAATTTATTTATGATTTTTTTAAATTTTTTTATATCTAAGTAAATCATAAAATTGTTAATTAATCATAAAATATTTTTTCAATTATTTTGTAATACCTAATTAATTAAATTCCATTTACCTAATTAATACATTATCCTAATTATAAAAATAATCTTTATTTTTAAAACAAAAACAAAAACAAAAAAAAAACAAAAACAAAAAAACTGGACGAATGGGGGGGGGGGGGGGGCACGTGGCCCCCCGCCCTGGGCACGCCCTCCCGTTAAGGGAGGGCTGCCCGGGCGCCCTACTGGGCGCCCGGGCAAAGAGCACCCGTTAAGGGTGCTCTTATGTGAACTTCAGCATACAAGAATTAAAATATTTTCACATACACATTATGTTCCTTATAGAAGTCACACATAAATAGTCACATCAAATCAATTGAATTTCAATATGTCACTCAAACTTATGTAGTACTTAATCTAAACATTTGCCTGTCTGTGCAAAATAGTCGACTGAAACGAGTTTTCTGTTCTACCGTTTCTACTAGTTAGCAGTTTAATAAATAGAGATTTTACCTAACTCTATTGGTCGACCATTTATCCCGTATCAGTCTACCGTTTTAGGACAAATTTGCTGTAACTTAGAATTATGTTTTGTGTCTTACACAAACTTCAACCAAATCTTCTCCAACGGATACAAACATTTAGGAGCTTATAAATAGAGGTTCACACACTTTATTTACACAACTCTCATACTCCACACTCATACATACACTAGAGAGAAATCCTCTGCTCCTAAAATCTCAATCATATACTCAAGAGCCAAAACTTCACATATTTGATCAATTCACATCATACTCAAAGTGTGCTCAAGTTAGAGAGTATTTGATCCACTCACATTTACTGTCAAAAGAAGTAAAAGTTTCGGTGAAAGCCCGAAACGTCCCTCTCGGATTGTGAGAAGAGGAAATCAAGCTCGACGATGATTGTTTGTAAGTTTGTGTTGTAAAGGCGTTCTCTCCCGGTCCGGAACATGGAGTGGATAATGAAGATGTAGGTGGAGCTCACGGAGTCGAGTGGAGCTTGCAAGAGAGAAAGTAAGTGTAGGATTTCGTTCCCCTGTGTACGTATATATTTTAAAAAAATTATACATGCATACAAGATCGATTTCCATATTTTCGACGATTTCGTGTACATTATTTTATATTTATTCTAATATCATGTAATCTACATATATATTAAAATAAATAGAAGATGATCATACTCAAATATTCTCTAAAACCTTTATGAAGATCCGAAGTTGTGTTGTCCGTTGAATCGTTTGTCGATTCGCCTCCAAGTGTTCACCAAACTCTAAACAAGATTAGAGAGAAAAAAACTAACCAATTAATCTTTAAATCAAAGTTAGAATCTAGCTAATAACTCCTCTAAAGCCCATGAGAATTTAATCTCCAAATACTTAAATAATTAAGAGAATTTTTGCATTAATATTAATAAGGAAGGGAGGATGAACCTATTTATAGGATTTCATCCAACCCACATCATGTACAAACCATTGACACATGATCATTTATTAATCTCTTTACTAAACCATATCATGTGCAAACCATTTACACATAGGGGTTAGCAACCAGTCCAACCTGGACCGAACTCAGACCGAAGACCAGACCGGTCTGGTCCAAAACCGATTTTTAACCTTAAAATTTAAAAAATAAAATAAAATTCAGACCGGTTCGGACCGGACTGGAACCGAATTGGCTCCGGATCTCGGATCGAAAACCGAACCGGTTGGGTCTGGTCCGGTCCGGACCGAAACCCGGACCGATTGTTGCTCACCCCTACTTACACATGAACTCTTATTTACATATCCACTAAACCACATCATGTGCAAACCACTTTGCACACGATCTCTTGTTTATTTTGCCACATCATCATCCCATAACTTTCTTTGACCAAGGTGGATTAAATCCAGTCATTAATATATGCAAAAATATGATCAAACGGTTAGACCATTTTTCACTGTTTTTGACTCCTTCAAATTTTGGATTAATATCCAACAAAATTTGGACTTTGGGGTTTTAGCAAATTCATATGTTATAATGTGCTATATCACATTATATCATGTAATATATTATCATATTTAATGTCAAAACATTATACCACATAATATATATACATCTCCATATGAATTTATTTATTTTTCTAACCATGTCGTTTTCATGACATATTGATT
The DNA here is from genome assembly GCA_963682175.1 of Triglochin maritima. Taxonomy (NCBI): domain Eukaryota; kingdom Viridiplantae; phylum Streptophyta; class Magnoliopsida; order Alismatales; family Juncaginaceae; genus Triglochin; species Triglochin maritima. The sequence goes on from OY821775.1 coordinate 8,990,612, forward strand.
TTATTATTTTACCACATGTATAATATTTCATAACACATGAAACTTAATACATCATATAAAATATAAAATTATATTTCTTGTTTCCCAATTTTGTGGTGTGACATATATGAGGATCTAAGTTTTGTTGACAATGATATAAAACACATTATATCATAAACTATAACCGGTATCTAGCTACACATTATAGTTACCCAAATAACCAAGATGTTTTGCTCACTCGAACTAAACACGATCCACTTAGTGATATGTAAAATATCACTTGTGTCTATCTATTGCCTCATGATATTAAGAATATTATACAAAGTAGAAACGTGTCAACTTTGTATTATATATTCATTTCTTGATCTCTTGTGATTATGCTTTGAACAATCATGGAAATTTTGTGATTCCCGATAAAGGAGTAAACTGTTTGTTTCCTAACAAACCATTTGTTTCCTAACAAGCTGTATTTCCAAACACAGGAAACGACGGTTCACATTCGTGGTAATTTGACACACTCTAGACTGAGTTGAATCGATGGAAGTCGGACTTGTCAAGATTGGACACCCATCGCGTGTCCAGGTCTGGACACACTCTGGACACGACGTATATTAGGTACAGGTGCTTTCTCCGTAGATAGAACAGTTGCAACGTCTTTGTCGTCGTACTACGACTCCAACAAACTACGAGAGCATATCGAGACCCACAATGTCACTTTCAACGAGTAGGGGGTTGTCATGGAGAGAGAGAAAACTCATGTCTATATTGTGTCTATTTTCTGAATGGAGTGTTGATGCTTTTATAGTATAATACGACACAAAAATCAGACCTATAATCGTACGACCATCCTGTTGAATTCCGTGCCTCATGCTTGTATATATATATTTTTTAAATTTTCACAAGCAATTAGGATCGGTTTTCATATTTTCAATAATTTTATGTACACAATTTCCTAATTGTATTTCAATATATATTATATACTGGTCAATATTGAAATACATTGATTGAATCGTACCTAGGGAATTATCAAATCCCTTTTACCAATCGGAAGTCGGGTTACACGTCGAATCGCCTTGGAATTTTGTCCAAGTGTTCACCAAACTCTAAACAAGATTAGAAAGATCGAAACTAGCCAATCAATTTTAATTCAAGGTTAGAATCTAGCTAATAATCCATTCTATGCTCCAAAGAATTTAATCTCTCCAGCACTTATTAATAAAATATTTTTTATATTGATTAGGTGGAGAAAATATGGAGAGAGGAGAATATTGCATTTATGTAAACAAGGAATGGAGAGAGGATCCTATTTATGAGGTTTCCTCTAACCCAAATCACGTGTAAACCACTTACACATGATCTATTGTTAATCTCTCCACTAAACCACATCATGTGTAAACTACTTTGCACATGATCTCTTATTTATTTTACCACATCATCATCTAGTAACTACCTTTGACCAATGTGGAGTAAATCTAGTCATTAATCAGCAAAAAATCTATTATTAATATATACAAAAATGTAGGCAAACGATTGGACCATTTTCCACTATTTTTGACTTTACCAAATTTTGAATTAATATTCAACAAAATTTGGTTTTAGGCTTTAGCAAATTCATATGTTATAATGTTGCGGATCACATTATATCATGTAATATATTATCATATATAATATCAAAACATTATAACACATAATATATACATATCTCATACAAAATTATTTCATATTCTAACCGTATCATTATTACGACACATTGATTTTATTATTTTACCACATGTATATTATTTTATAACACATGAAACTTAAAACATCATTTAAAATATAAAATCACATCTCTTGTTTCCCAATTTTGTAGTGTGACCTATATGTGGATCTAAGTTATGTTGGCAATGATGTTAAACTTTTAATATCATAAAGTATAAGTAGTACCTAGCTACACATTATAGTTACCCAAATAGCAAAGATGTTTTGTTTACTAGAACAGAACATGATATATTTAGTGATATAAATAATATCACTTGTGTATATACATTGCCTCATGATATTAATAATATTATACAAAATAGAAATGTGGCAACTATACATATGTAACATTATGCAAAATATATTCATTTCTTGATCTCTGAAGCAAATTATAAATATGTAACTATACATAAGTTACATTGTGCACATTATAACTTACTTTATCAATTGACCCAGTAATATCATCACTCAAGTCAAGAGGGGTAATGCTAATCTTTGACATATCATCTTTTCTGTCGCAATTCATGTATAACAAACTATTATCTTTATCACTATACTCAATGATAGTTTTTGATAATAATCAAATGATACACTTCTCATGTGAAAAGATATAAGTCTCATATCTTAGGATTCAAAGACACAATGAAACATTAATGACACAAACACAATTCCATAATGTTTCATTTATTAGGTCAATTCAATATATAAAAAAAATATTTTCTATTTCATATACTAATGTTGTTAAAATACTTATAGAGGTGCAATATCATTTAACAAACATGACAATCTTATCTCGGTGAGTAATGTTCCATGTTAATCACAATGATTATAAATTACTTTTAATTTATGTAAACCGTTATCTTTTAGGACTCTACGGTTAAGGACCAAATGCACATTCCTTAACATTTCCCAAATACGAATATATTAATTAAAGAACAAAATGTTTATACATTCAATTCGTAATAAATAACATATAAAAGAATACTTTTAGAACACATTACTTTCACCACCAATGTCTCCCGGACAAAAAAAAGTTTTCTCATCTCACATTTTCCGACGTGGACTAAACAAAACAATGAATTTAATATTCCAACAGAATCTTCATCAGTGCACACAATTTGAACTATACATGAAATGTGACTTCCTTTTGTGATTATCATAGTACCAGAACCGAGAGTTAACGCTTAATTTTAACGTGCAAAGTGGCACAAACCAATGATCTTATCCAAAGTCCAATTTCGTTCAATCAAATAACCTCTCAGCCTTTTTAATCTCACCATTGTGATAAAAATATTAAAAAAAATCAACCAAACATTTTCCACATGATTAGTGTTAGAACCCTAGCCCTAGATTAGGATTAAACAGGGATTAGAGGAGGATTAAGGTGGCTTTGCATGGGGTTGTGTGGGTGCATGGGGAAGTGGAGTTGCAGGTGTCTGCATGGGAAGGTGAAGGGTCGGTCACTGTAGCAACGGGTTTTAATAAGTCCCCCTCCTTTTCTTCTTTCATCTTCTTTCTCATTTTTCCTTCCTCATTTCTTCCTTTCCTTCCTTGCTGGTGCGTGTGGTGGCAAGCAGCGGAGGAGGAGACCGGAGATCGCACGGCGTGAGGCGTGCGGAGTCGAGCGCGCGGGGAGATCACCGGAGGCGACGTGCGTGAGCGGAGCTCCGGCATTTCGTCGTAGTGGTTGAGGTATGCCGCTCCTTAGTGTGGTTTGTTTATTACCCTCATGTGAGGGATGCGTTGGTCGAGTCGGGGGAGGTCAGAGACCTCTCCGGCGACGCGTTTCTTCTAAAAAACCTCGGCTGGCGCGAGGTTGAAGACGACCAACGGTCGACCGGACCCTTCGGGCGGTCGACCGTTTTAGCACTGTTTGCCCGACTTTAACCTTCACCGGTCGAACGATGCCTTTGGGCGGTCGACCGGTAGTGCATTATTGCTGGTGAGTTGGGATTTTTCTACCTGTTATCGGTCGACCGGTCCTTGTTGTGTTCGACCGGAACTTAAGTGTACCTGTTAGCTTGCATGTTTTGTTCGACCGATCGTTGGTTGTTCGACCGATTATATGATTTAGAATAATAGGTTGACCCTGTCTGTTGTCGGTCGACCGAGACCCCTGAGTCGGTCGACCGATAGAGTGGATTTCTATGTTGACCAGACTCCGGATTTTGACCTCGTTCGGTCGACCGGTTTTAGACCCTTGTTCGACCGTTAGGGGTTCTGTTTTGAGCGCAGCGGTAGACCGTTTTAGGAGTACGGTCGACCGATTCCTTCCTGGAACCGGTCGACCGAATCACCTCTTCCGGTCGACCGTTTGGGCCCAGGACAGAATTCCTGGTTCCCTTTTGAACGCCAACTTTGTCCACGGAAACCCGTGTCCTCGCCTTGTGCGTGAGCCGGGAGGTGACGGTGGGCGCGTGATGCGTGCCTGCCCAGGGACCGCCGTTGGGAAGAGTGTGGGTGTTAGGGACGCGTCACCTCCATGTATGGACCGTGACCTTGAGTTGATTGTTGGCACCTTGTAGTATAGCAGGCCTGAGGGATCACGGATCCCAGTGTTGATGTTGTGCGGGCACGCAACTGGCGTTGGGTGAGGTGACTACCGGCCCACGGGCTACGGAGGTCGCTGCCCTGCTTTTATAGCGGCGCGGTTGGTGTTCACGGCTCGAGGAGCCTGATGACCTGGCAGACTTCGGTCTGGTTTTGTCCGATGTTGTGCCGGACTGTTGTGATGGACCACCGATGCTGTGCCGGTGATGCCGCCGAGGTTGTGCCGGCGATGGTGATTGTTGAGCCGAGGCTGTTCCGGCTATGTTGTTTTCCTCGGCTGGGCACCTACCGAGATGATGTTGTTATACCTTCCGGGCGACGGCCCCGTTGGTCCCTGTGGCCCCGACCACTGAGATTTACAGATCTGTTTCTATCGGCGCGTAGACGTGACAGAGGCTCCCTGCCGAACCCTTGAGTAGTGTAGCTGCGTGTGGGGGGTGCGATGTTGCGGGCTACTAGACTGCATGTGCCTGCAGTAGGTCTCCTCGGGAGACCCGATGATTGATTGTCGGACTGATGTCCTGTTTTACCCTTCGGGGGAACTGTTTTACGTTCTGTTGATGTCATGACATGCCACTAGTATGATAGGTTCATTATGTGATGCATGCATATAGGTGAGTTGGCATACGGGGTTTCCTTCTGGAAACTCAGGCATCGTTGTTATATATTTTTCAGGACCGCAGTAGGTCCAGTTGGGTGGTGATCGGCGGGGACGCGCATTTTGGAGTTGGATCCTCTTCTCGGGCCGCTGAGGTCGACATGATTACTTTTTATCCTCTGTTGTCGTTTTGCTGTAATCATGTATCTTTTGATAAACTCTGATGTATTTTGGTGCACCACTTTTATGATTTATGAGAAGTAACAGTCCCGCCTTTGATTATTGAGTTGATTGTCTTGATTATTATTTTTTTAAAATTTCCGCTGTTTCGGGATGTTACAATTAGGGCACACCACCTTAATAAAAAAACAATAAGGTTATCTAACTGGGTGACCATCATAGTCTTAGAACACATAATATTAAGAATTGAATCCTAATAATAACGAATTAATTTTTCCAGTCTCCAAGTCAATGTAAACTAAACAAAAAAACATGTTTGAACACACACATATATATCCAACTCCTCTTCATCCTCTAATATATAAAATCCATTTCCACTTCCATCTCCATCTCACCACCACATTCAAACACCATCATCACCACCACTGCCCCATGTCAGTCATCGTCAGCAGCGAGGCGGTGGTACTTCTCGTCTTCTTCTCTTTTTTCCTCTACATATTCTTCGACTGTCGACGTTCCAGTCCACCACCAATACCACCTCTGTAATAACCTAATCTAAACACCTAAATTAAACTAAACTAAACCTAACTTACCCTAATTATGCATGCTAATGAAGAGGTGAGGAGATAAGGATGGGAAGATGAGGTGACTTGCTTTGGTTGGTAGATTTGGAGGTGGTTAATTAAAGTAGGTATATATAGTTAGATAAGTTTTACCTAAAACGTTTTTCCTTCAATTGATCAACCAGAGAGTGAGAGAAGAGTTTAGAGAGAAGAAGAAGAAGAAGAAGAAGAAGGGAAGAAGAAGAGAAGAGGTGTTGAAGGGAGCTCGAGAAGCTTCTTCACTCGACCAAAAGGTATGCCAAATCTTCATTATAACTCACATGAGCCTTGTGAGTGTTGGGGATCGACGTTGGTGTCGAATTCCCCGTCGGATTGCAACCAATTCAGAGGTTGAAGACGACAATCGGTCGACCGGTGCCTGTGGGCAGTCGACCGATCCTATTATTATATTGTTTTGCACCCGCGAACGGTCGAACGATGTCTATGGACGGTCGACCGTTATGCCAAATTCGTGCGGGAAAAAGGGGTGATGTTGTTATCGGTCGAACGAGACCACTTAGCTGGTCGACCGAATAACAATGAGAATGGGTCAGTTGGGGGTTTTGACTTATTAAACGGTCGAACACCCTTAACCTTGTTCGACCGATCTATTCGATGCTAAGTCGGTTGGGAGCTTTGACCATCAAAACGGTCGACCGCTCTTTAACTTTCGGTCGACCGACTGAACATTTTAATTAAGCGGTAGAGTGCCTGTGATGTTTCGGTCGAACTGTATAACAGTTCCGGTCGACCGAATACCACTTAGGCAAAATGCTGAAAGTCCTGTTATCGGTTGAACGACCCCTTGGTTCGACCAATCGGATATATATATTATATAAATTGGTATAGCGTAGACCATCCAAACGGTCGACCGCTAGATGACTTTTGTTCGACCGATTGGTCGGTAATTCGGTTGGCGTGGTTCGACCGGTAGACTTGTTTGTACAGTACTGTGTACTGTGTGGGGGACCGGTCGACCGGTGTGCTTTTAGCGGTCGACCGATCTGCCGCAGGTTGATGGATTTATCCACACGCGATCCGTTGAGTATAGGTCGACTACCGGCTCCGAGGCGACGGTTGATTACCGGCTTTGAGAGCGACGGATTTCACCTTCGACGAGGGCGTATTATTGTATTACTGTTGCCTCTCTTACCGAGCGGGGTGTGAGGGATGTGTGTCGTAAACCTTGGGCAGTTTGCGAGGGTTTAGCGGTAGGCCGAGGATGTTCCGGCAGGGTGCGCGTCTGGCGGCTCTTGGGGGAGCAGCGGTTGTTATACCTTCCGGGCGACGGCCCCGTTGGTCCCTGTGGCCCCGACCACTGAGATTTACAGATCTGTTTCTATCGGCGCGTAGACGTGACAGAGGCTCCCTGCCGAACCCTTGAGTAGTGTAGCTGCGTGTGGGGGGTGCGATGTTGCGGGCTACTAGACTGCATGTGCCTGCAGTAGGTCTCCTCGGGAGACCCGATGATTGATTGTCGGACTGATGTCCTGTTTTACCCTTCGGGGGAACTGTTTTACGTTCTGTTGATGTCATGACATGCCACTAGTATGATAGGTTCATTATGTGATGCATGCATATAGGTGAGTTGGCATACGGGGTTTCCTTCTGGAAACTCAGGCATCGTTGTTATATATTTTTCAGGACCGCAGTAGGTCCAGTTGGGTGGTGATCAGCGGGGACGCGCATTTTGGAGTTGGATCCTCTTCTCGGGCCGCTGAGGTCGACATGATTACTTTTTATCCTCTGTTGTCGTTTTGCTGTAATCATGTATCTTTTGATAAACTCTGATGTATTTCAGTGCCGCGGAGGCGGTGATGGCATTATTGTGGGCCCGAGGTGGATGATCATGTGCATTGTATTGCATTGTCTTTAATTCCTTTTTGTATTTTAGAAGGTTTGGTATACGGGGTTCCTTCAGGGAACTCAGGCATGTTTGTTTGTTTTCATTTCAGGTAGCGAGTAGCATTAGAGTCAGGTGGTGACCGAGGAGAGTGCCCCCGGGATCAGATCCTGTTCTCTTTTGTATCTTCTTTTGTTGAGGTAGTGATTGCATGTATATTCAGTTTTGTTGTAATCACAGTTGACTCATTTGTATAGTTTGACTTCCACGTGGATCTACATCTTATATATTCTATATATGTTGGTTTGTCTTTCCGTGACGTGCCCGGTGTTGACCGTTAACGGTCTTTATTATTGTTTAAATTTTCCGCTATTTTTGGGACGTTACAATTTGGTATCAGAGCGTTGATCTCGGCGTACTTGTCCAAAGAAACCACCTTTGAGTTAGGAGTTAGGTCTAGAGGATCATGCATGCACAAATTATATTGATATTGTCTTGTTTCCTTTGGAAGATGCCTCCTAGACGGGGGAGAGCTGTTGCCCATACTCGCGGTGAGAGTGAGACTGCGAGGGATGAGGCGTGGGAGGATGAGCGTCGAACATTGTTCGATACGGTCGGACGTCTGACAGAGATGCTACAGCAGCAGACAACACAGACTGGGCAGACGGGGACTGACGCTATGCATGACCGGTTTATGCGCCAGCATCCGCCTACCTTTCTGGGGCAGTATGACGCAGAGGCTGCGGAGGAGTGGATCTTCACGATGCAGAAGATCTTCAGTGCTATTGGTTGTCCTCCAGAGGCGAGAGTGGGCCTGGCTACATATGTTTTGGGCGGTGCTGCGTCCAACTGGTGGAGGTCCACATCTGCAGTGGTGTTTGCAGACAGAGACGATATAGCCTGGGAGGAGTTCGTTGGCGAGTTCAACGAGCAGTATTTTCCGCAGCATGTGCAGGATGAGAAGAGGGAGGAGTTTCTGAGTCTTCAGCAGGGAGACATGACCCTGGCAGGCTACATTGGGAAGTTCAACGCCCTTAAGCGTTACTGTCCCGAGATGTACATCACACAGGAGCAGAGAGCTGGGAAGTTCGTCCGAGGGCTCCGGAAGCAGTTGAGGACGAAGGTGCTGACCCATATGCCGAGCACCTTAGCCGATGCAATGAAGAGTGCTACTGTTCTCGATCGTGACTACAGAGAGAACTACCAGGATGAGAGGAGGCCATCAGGTAGGTTCTCTGGGCGGCCGGGAGGTCAGACTGGAGGGAATCCGGGCAAGAGGCCCCGATTCGAGGGAGCAGGAGCTGCAGTACCACGACCTGAGCCTTGTGGTACTTGTGGGAGGTTTCACTCTGGGCAGTGTTTCACCACCGGAGCTTGTCATGGGTGTGGCCAACTGGGTCACTTTATTAGGAGCTGTCCGAGTCGAGGAGCTGGGCCGAGCAGACCACCAGGATTACCAGCACCAGGCAGAGGTGGAGGCGGAGGTAGACCACCTTTTAGACCACAGCAGGGACAGCGCACCGGCAGAGTTTACACCATTCAGGCAGAGGAGGCTCGTGATGGAGGCGCTGTTGTGGAAGGTACACTTCTTGTCGCTGGTTCAGTAGCTAGGGTGCTCTTTGATTGTGGCGCGACACACTCGTTCATCTCAGAGCGATTTGCGGGAGTGTTGGGCTGTACCCTTGCGATGTTGACTGCCACTTTGGAGGTCAGCACACCCCTGTGTCTGGTGGGCACTGTGGGGAGATTTGTCCCCGGCGCCACGGTTGTTTCGGGAGATCAGGAGTTTCCGGTAGACCTGGTCTTGCTACCGATGGAGGACTTTGATGTCATACTTGGGATGGATTGACTGTCCCAATATGATGTTCGAGTCTTGTGCCGTGAGAAGAAGATTTTGATCCCGAGGAAGGGTTTGCCTGATATTCTGATTAGAGGGATCAGAAGCAGAGGGGGTCGCATTATTGTATCTGCTGTGAGAGCTCAGAGGCTGTTACAGCAGGGATGTGTAGCATTTCTGGCGACACTTGTGGTTGCGGAGGCAGAGTCTCAGAGGCTAGAGGACATAGAGGTGGTGCAGGAGTTCGCGGATGTTTTTCCAGCGGAGATTCCAGGTTTACCACCCCACCGGGAGTTGGAGTTCGGCATAGAGTTGGTAGCTGGCACTACACCACAGTCGAAGGCTCCATACCGGATGACACCTGCTGAGTTGACAGAGTTGAAGAAGCAGTTGCAGGAGTTGATGGACTCTGGATTTTTCAGACCGAGCGTCTCGCCTTGGGGTGCACCAGTTTTGTTTGTGAAGAAGAAGGACAGATCCTTGAGGATGTGCATAGACTACAGGATGCTGAACCAGGTGACGGTGAAGAATAGATATCCCTTACCTAGAATCGAGGACCTCTTTGACCAGTTGCAGTCAGCGAAGGTTTTCTCGAAGATTGACCTGCGTTCAGGATATCACCAGTTGAGGATTCGAGATGAGGACATCCAGAAGACAGCTTTCAGGACGAGATATGGACACTATGAGTTCTTGGTGATGCCATTTGGATTGACGAACGCTCCGGCAGCGTTCATGGATCTGATGCACCGGACTTTCAGGCAGTATATTGATATATTTGTGATTGTCTTCGTGGATGACATTTTGATCTATTCGCCAGATGTGGAGCAGCACAGAGAGCATCTGAGGATTGTACTCAGCATATTGAGGGCTCAGTAGTTATATGCTAAGTTCTCAAAGTGCGAGTTTTGGTTGGACAGAGTGGCATTCCTCGGACACATTGTATCGGCAGAGGGGATATCAGTGGATCCGGCGAAGGTAGAGGCAGTGACACAGTGGAGGACCCCTACGAGTGTGACGGAGATTAGGAGCTTTGTTGGACTGGCGGGCTATTACCGTCGCTTCATCAAAGACTTCTCGAGATTGGCAGCACCACTGACGGCTCTGACGCAGAAGGGAGTCACCTTTGTATGGTCACAGAAGTGCGAGGACAGCTTTCAGGAGCTGAAGAGACTGTTGACCACAGCACCAGTATTGTCATTGCCGAGTGGCACGGGTGGATTTGTGATTTATAGCGACGCTTCAGGTGTTGGCTTGGGATGTGTACTTATGCAGCACGGGAGGGTCATCGCGTACGCATCCAGATAGCTGAAGGTCCATGAGAGGAATTACCCGACGCATGATTTGGAGTTAGCAGCAGTGGTTCACGCACTGAAGACCTGGAGACACTATCTTTATGGTGAGCAGTTTGAGGTGTTTACAGATCATCAGAGTCTGAAGTGAAGGGAATGTGTTTTAAAATTTTACTTTTAAATGTCAATTATTATGAATTGAATGAGAAATCATTTTGTTCCTTGTTTATGTTATTCGTCTTTTAGAAGTGTTAAGGAAGAGGCTCTTGGTCCTTAACCGTAGAGCTCTAAAAGATATTGATTTACATAAAACAAAAGATATTCACAATCATGGTAATTAACATGGAACATTAATTACCGAGTTAAGATTGTCGTGTTGGTCATAGATCATTGTAGCTCTACAAGTGAGTGACAACACGGGTATGCAAAAGAGGAAAATATTACTTTTGTATACTGAATAGACCTAATAAGTAAAATATTATAGAAATGTGTTTCTGTGTCATTAATATTTTACTGTGTCTTTGGTCCTTTGATATGAGACTTATATCTAATCACTTAAGGAATACTTAATTAGATCATTGTCTTGAACTATCGATCAGTGTAGTGTAAACGCATTGGTTGGTTAAGTACAACTTTTGTTGGAGAAGATAGTTAGTCAAAAGATTATCATTGCCCCTCTTAATTGAGTGATGATATTAGTGGGCCCCTTGATAAAGCAAAGTTATAATGTGCACAATGTGATTTGAGTTAAGTCACATATTTATAACTAGCTTAAAGAGATCAAGAAATGAATACTAATACAAAGATGACACAATACTACTTTGTGTGTATTCTTAATATCATGAGGCAAGGGACGGACACAAGTGGTGCACTCCATCACTAAATGGATCGGGTTTTGGTTCGAGTGGAATTAAGACATCTAACTAATTGGGAGCTATAATGTGTAGTTAGATACCGCTTATAGCTTGTGATATTAAGCTCTTAATATCACTGCCAACTTAGTCTAGATCCTCCCATAGGTCACACCGCAAGAAACCGGGAAACAAGAAGCTTGATTTTTGGTTCATATGATGTGTCAGGTTTCTTATAGAAAATATGACACATGTGGTGAACAAGTAAAATCAATCATGTTATATATAACATAATTAGAATCATGATAAATTCATATGAGATGCATATATTATGGGGTGCAATAATTTATTGTTGCATATGATAATATATTGCATAAGTTGTGAATTTGCTAAAACCCCCTCAAGTTCAAATTTTGTTGGAAATAAATCAAAAATTTGAAAAAGGCAAAATCGGGTAAAAGTTCGGTAATCCGTTGAGGTTCGGTCGACCGAAGGATCTGTGGATCGGTCAACCGAACATGGAACGGATAGTCATATTTGATTGACCGAACTTGACCAAAGTGCCTGGAACTTTGGTACGGTGTACCGAACCAAAATCGGTCGACCGAATAATGTTAAGTTCCGATATTTTCGGTTAACCGAATGTCACTCGGTCTTAGACGAGAATTCGTCCGATCGGTTAAGGAGAATTTTTCCCTTTAAGAATCGGTCGTCCGTCTAGTACTCGGTCAACCAATCGTGACATATTCGGTTAACCGAATGGGTCTCGGTCAACCGAACATCGATTGATTTTCTGCCTTTGATTATTAAGAGATTAATTTGATTGATGGTTGGATTAGCTCCAAACTTAGTCAAACGTTTTGTGGGTGCATGTAATACATTAAGGAATTAATTTATGAGAGAAAATGTAAAGAAAAAAACGTGGCTAAAGAATAGCCATGATTAAGAGTAAGATTGGAACCTATAAATAGGTCCTTATTCTCCCTAATTGGGTTACCCAATTCAATAATTATTTTCTTTCTTAATTCACCACAAAAACCCACGAAAATTCTCTTAGTTTTCTAAGTCTTTGGAAGGAGAAATCTCAGAGGCTAAGGAAGGGGTTTGTAGCTAGATTCTAAGCTTGTTTGGAGATCGATTGGCTAGCTCCTTTCTCCCCAACCTTGTTTAGGGTTTCGGTGAACACTCAGAGGCATCCGGCGCAACGAGAAGCGAAGATTGGCTTCCTCAACGTCTCTGAAACGTCAAGAAGTTTTTGAGAACTTTTAGGTATGAATTTCGGAGTCCCTTTGTGTTTGTTTTAATAAGTTTTTGAAACTAGTTGTTAAAACAAACCGATGCATGCATAAATAAATCGAAGAAAATTGTAATAGATCCTTATTATACATGAAAATTCGAAAAATATATATGTATAATTAAACAATTCGTTTTACCGGTTTTTCGGTCTTTAAATGTTTGTTGAAATAATTCTTTATAATAATTCGTTTTAAATGTTTTGAATGTTTAAAACATGTCATGTAATTATTAGAATTATGATTTAGACATAAGTCTAACTTGCAATAATTTCGTTTTAAGTATAAACGATTATTTTGTAAGAGAATCAACAAAACCGAAAAACTGCGATTCATCTTTCCATTGGAAATTGGAAATTGGATGGACAGCGGTTCATAATTAATTTTTGAATTATGGATGCATGAAAAACGTTTTTAATGGATTTCAAAATGTTTTTCAAAGAATTGTTTGGGATTCTAGACGCTTGATAAACTAGGTTGGATAGTTTATAGCGATATTGCGTGCATGGATGCTCGAGTTGTTTTTACAGGAATTGTGAGTTTATATGTTCTAAATCAGCGATTGTGAATGTATGTTATTATTATAATACAAGGGCTTATGTATGTAAAAGCCAAAGTTCTCTCTATTTCCATCTTTTAGATAGTTGCATTTGCATATGAGAGGTTTTTACATAGGACTTGCACTAGTCGGTTTTTTATCAAATGTGAGGAGCATGTTTATTTTCTGTAAAATCTACATCTCCGGTGCAAGAGGAAGTCGCCGCTGTAGCGCATCGATCGAGGATCGAGGATCGGGGATCGAGGATCAAGGATCGAAGGGAACATATAAACTCACACGATGTGGATTGTGTGAATGTTTAATTTCTGGTTTTTAATTTCTGCTATGCATGTGATGAATGTGGTGAATGTTAGGATGTGTATGAATATTAATATGCATGATAACCTAAAATTCTAAATCACATGTAAATATATGAAATTGTCCAACAAAAATTAAGAATAAATTTCCTTCTTATTTCATCCACTAGCAGCCATTGATCGAGGGATACTCTGCTCGCCCTTATCGGGAGATAGCTCCCTCTATCTTTGGGAATAGTGGGAGATATAAAGGTTGTCTGTTGTTGTGCCACAATTAAATATATGAGGTGTGTTTCACCCTAGTGAACCCCAAGTATGTTTAGTTGTGAATACAATAGATAAACGTATCTCGTATCAAATGAAAATAAGTTTTCTTAACATTACCTAGAGCCCTCGCTCGGTTTTGGGAAAAAGTTTTTCTTACGAGGATAGGTCGTATTCCCTCATAATTAAAACGACAAGAGTCACAAGAGTTTGAAGATGCTAAATGTTGCTAAAATTCAAAAAAGTTGTGATTAGAAAATGTTTTCTTACCTTGATATTGTAATGTATTCGATAGCCCTTAGCTAGTCTATATTACAATTGATGGGATCTTGGATTGTTGCATTTATGGGCAAAACTTTTATTTGAAACATTTATTTTTATATATTCGATATATGTATGCATGTGTATTAAAACATAAAATTGGCATTAAAACCTGTATAATTTATTTTGTAGAAATGTCTAATATCCAACCAATTGTGCGATCTATGATCGAAAAGAATCCTTTGCAAAATGATGGCTCAAACTTCATGAAATGGCAACTCAATCTTAACATTGTGTTGAGGTTTGAAAAACTATCTCATATTTTGGATGGTGAAATCCCAAAATTGAATGAGAAGACAACCGATAATGAGAAGGAGGCGATAGCCAAGTGGGAAGACCAAGAGAACCAAGTTCACGGTCTAATGTTGGCATCTATGGGTGACTCGCTTCAAGCGAAATACTTGGATTCAAAACCCAAGAAGACCATGGAGGCTTTAACAAAGATGTTCATGGATAGTGCCCGAAAGGAGCGCTATAAGACCACCATCGCACTCACAAGGTGCCATATGGCGGAGGGAACATCGGTATCTATGCATTTTCTCACGATGCAAGGATACCTTGAGAAATTGTCGAAGCTCTCTTCTCCAATGTCCGAGGACATTGCCGAAGATCTGATTCTTGGCTCTCTAGCCCCGTCCTTCAAGGACTTTGTGATGCACTATCATGTGCGTGAAAAAGGGGTGAGTCTTAAGGAGCTTCACAACGCTCTCAAAACGGCTGAAGTTGACATGGGCAAAGGTCAGGACAATCACTTCCTAGCCGTCCATGAGAGGAGCAAAGAGATCAACAAAGGTAAAGGCAAATTTACCAAAGATACGTCAATCAAGAGCAAGGGAGTAGGAGGTGCTCATGGGAGTGCCTCAAAGGGGAAATCTTTCAAATCTCCAACTCCCAACACGGAGTGCTTTCACTGCGGTGAAAAGGGACACATCCGACCGAATTGCCCCAAGTACAAGGAAGACTAGGGGTGCACATGGGTCGGGTTGGGTCGGGTTTGGGCCTCAACCCGACCCAACCCGAAATTTTCGGGTTGGGAAAAAACCCAACCCAACTCGAACCCGAACCGGTTTGGGTTCAACCCAACCCGACCCTAAATTTTCGGGTTGGGTCGGGTTGGATCGGGTTGAACCCAAATTCGGAAATTTTCTCCCAAACTTGGTCGGGTTCGGTCGACCGATGCTTAAACGGTTGACCGGTGGCTTGAAAACCCGAAATTTTCGGGTTGGAAACGGTCGACCGAGTGATGTTCGGTCGACCGGTTTATTTGGGAAAAAATAAAAAAAATAAAAAATGGGGTTCGGGTTGGGTTGGGTCAACCCGATCCCCTCAACCCGAACCCGACCCGAAAATTCGGGTTTTTGATTTTCCCAACCCGACCCGACCCGAACCCCTCCCCAACCCGACCCGACCAGTCGGGTTCGGGTTGGGTTTCGGGTTGAACCCAACACATGTGCACCCCTAAGGAAGACCTTGAAAATGGGATGATTGAACGTAGGCGCCCGAGAAGCGCCATATGTATGTTTGTTATTGAGATAAATTTAACCATCTCTATCCTTGATTTGGTAATGGTTACCGGATCTTGTGCTCACATAATTTTGATGTGCAGCTATTGAAGGATAGGAAGGAACTCGTGGAGAACGAGATGATATTGAAGATTGGAAATAGTACAACCATCGCTGCGATTGTACAAGATTCGATGGAGCTTCAATAGTCTAGTGATTTAAATTTATGCTTTGAAGAATGTTTGTTATATGCCTTCGATTAGCAAGAACATTTCTGTATCAAGTTTTAGATATGGATAAATTTTAATAAATATTTTAATTCTTGCTTGTCTATATCGAAGAATGGAATTTTCTATGCAAATACATTCATATAGAATGATTTCTATTTGCTTGAAATAAATAATAAACAAACTCAAACAAACAATAACAAAAGAGAAACTAAGATAACTCACGTGAATGATACAATCTTGTAGCACTATCGGATTGGTCAAATAAATGACCAAGAGACCTTTCAAGAAGAAAGGAACGAAAACGAATAACTAATTGGATATGATACATTCTAATGTATGTGGTCCGATAAGTACAAGTGCAAGAGACGATTTAAGGTACTTCATTTTGTTCACGGACAACTATAGTCATTATGACTATATTTGTCTAATGGGAAGCAAAAGTGAATTCTTTGACAAGTTCAAGGAATTCGAGGATGAAGTAATGAACCGACTCAACAAGAATATCGAGTCTCTATGAACGGTTCGTAGGGGTGAGTGCTTAGGATACCTAATTTGACTCATTCCTAAAGTAGGAATAGGATATTGCTCGACATGGTTCGATCAATAATGAGTCAATTTAAATTGCCGATTTACTTTTGGAATTATGCACTACAAATAATGACAAACTCACTAAATAATGTTCCATCCAAATTCGTGGAGAAAATGGTTTATGAGCTATGGAGTTGAAAGACACATAAGCTCAACTTTCTCAAGATTTGGGGTTGTGAGGTCTACGTCGAGAAATTGATGTCGACCAAACTTCAACCAAAAATGGATTAAGTGCTTCTTTATAGGTTATCCTCGTATGACAAGAGGATACTACTTTTGATATATCACCTCCAATTGAAAGATTGTAGAGAGAGACATGTTTTTCTGGAATTTCTGGAAAAGAGAGAAAAGTAGTGGGAGTAGAGTTGAGCTTGAGAAAACTCAAGATACTCTACAAGATCATGATGTGAATGTTGCATTCAAGATCATGAAGGCCCAGCCGAGATTCATTTGGTTAGTGGGAGCGTGAGCGAGAGATCCTTACAAGAAATTGTGAGAAAATCTCAATCATCCTCACCTAGTGTGCGTTCGAGAGTCGAACATGAAACTATTCCTCAAGAAATCGTGGAAGAAGTTCGAGAGACACGAGAAGAACCAAAAGAACTAAGAAGGTCAATGAGGGAAAGGAAGAAACCCAATAAGTATGTGGGACTTCATGAGATCATGGTACTAGATACCAAAGATCCCTCGACCTTCCGAGAAGCAATGGAAAAGACTCCAAACTATGGTTAAAAGTCATGGAATCCGAAGTAGAATCCATGTATGATAATCAAGTATGAAACTTGATTAGCCTTCCTCAAGAGAAAATATCATTTGGTATAAATGAGCTTTTAGGAGGAAGATAAACATGGATAGTAACTTGACAACCTACACAGCAAGGCTTGTAGCAAAAGTTATACTCAAATTCAAGAAATTGACTTTGATGAAATTTTTGAGAAGTTGCCATATTAAAATCTATTCGGATTATGCTCACTATTACCGCATTTCACAATTGTGGGATATGGAAGATGGATATCAAAATGGCGTTCCTTAAACAGGAACTGGGAGGAGGATATGTACATGGTACAACCTCAAGATTTTGATGAAGCAAGCATCGAGGAGTTGGAACAAACGCTTTGACGAAGAGGTGAAAAAAATTCACTTCATTCAAAGTAAAGGAGTACCTTGTATATACAAGGAGATTAGTGGGAGCCATGTAGTACTTCTGATCTTATATGTCGATGACATATTGCTCATGAGCAATCATATACCTTTGCATTAGCAAACGAGAAATTTCGTTGAAATCAGTGCATTCAATGAAAAGAAAAGGATGAGGCTCAACACATCTTGAGAATCAAGATACATTGAGATACGTCATGTAGACTCATTGGCTTCGGTCAACATGCATACATTGACAAGGTCTTTGGAAATGTTCAGGGTGAACAATTCCGATATGGACAATATGCCAATAAGTACGAGTATAGGTGTGCAACTCAAGAAGTCTCAATGTGCTCAATCACACAAAGACTTGGAGTACATGAAGGTATCCCTTATGCTTCGGCAAAAGGAAGGACCATGTACACAATGACTTGCACAAGACTCAATATCTTGTATGCTCTAAACGTGACAAGTGGTCACTGATGCATTGCATACATTGCATCATATGTCTTTCATTTAGATTACTTTTATATCAATAAATGCTACTAAGGTATGTGTTTAGTCGTATTTACAGAATACAGGGACCTGGATGCAAATTACCCACATTCCGAGCATAAACGCATGCAAAAGATTCATTTCTATCATAAAGACCAAGTTCAAGTTTATCGGGTTTCAAATGGAAATGCATCCAAGCATAAAAGCATTCAAGGAGCTAATTACAAAAAGGTCAAGGGCTTAATTGCAAAATGCCAAGGACCTGATTGCAAAATAAAAGGACCAAGTTATTGTGTGGAGAAAGTCAAAAGAAAAATCAAATATAAATCTCCAACAATGGAAGGAATTAATCCGGAGCTCAAGACAATGGAAAGAATCAATCCAAACGCGCAAAGGAGGATTAAATCATACCATAAACGCGTGACAAAAATCCTGATTAAATCCGACCAACGTGTGAGGCGAATCCGCCGCACAATACACATGATGTGCGGCGATTCCGCCGCCCATTGGTCGATCTGTGTGTCCCAATTTCGTCCAGTCGTGTATGGACACGTGTACTATCCAATTCTATACCTAAGTCCCTTGTAGCAACTATAAATAGACCCGAGAACGATGTAAATAGGGTCCTTGGTTGTTGTTCTTATTTTTACCTTAGTAATAAAATTCTGATTTTTGTTTTGTTTTGTTTTTCTTTTCTACTTCCTCTAGGACCCCTTCTTCTTCCTCCCTCCATGAGTTTCTAACTCTCTCCAAAGGGTGGAGGTGATGGAATTAGGGTTAGAGAATGATGAATGCATGTTATTATTTTAAGTTCATGATTAGTGTATTTTGATTACTTGAGTTTATGTTAAGTCATTTATCTTGTAATGCTTCATAACTAACATGATTTACAATAAGTTTCAGTAATTCTCTACTCTAAACCTAAATCTAAACCTCCACCCCACGGATTTTCCTCTTTGTTCTTGTTTTAATTTTAATTGTTCTTATTTCGTACTTTAGATAATTAAACCAAAAATCCCAAAAACCCAATTTATTTCTTCTTCCCTTCTTCCCCTAATCGAAAATAACAAAAATAACGAAATCTCTCCCTCCTTGTGTTCGACCCGTACTTGCCACGTCTTCATAGACGCCGTGCACTTGCGGTATAAATTTAATTCTCATCAGTCACCAATCCAACGCAAGTCCTAATCGTAGGATTGCGGTCAAGAATATTCTGAAGTACCTTAACCGGACTAAAGATAAGGTTCTTGTTTATGGAAGACAAAGGAGAAAATAGCCGAGGGCTGTTTTGATGCAATTCTTATAGGAATTCTAGACAATAAGAGGTTGGAGTGATGATGCGTCATCATTATCAAAGGTGGAGGTATGAGCTAGTGTAGTTAGGAGTAATATCACTACAGCTAACTCAACCACCAACGAAAGACAAAATAAATGAATAGGTGGACACAACAATGACACAACTGATCCATTCAACAAACCTTCATACCAAGCTAAGAGACGAAATATATTTCGAGTCCATGGATCCGAGGATCCATGTGGATTGGCTTGATAGGTGATTTAGGAAGGTTACCCTAGTTATTAATGTTTTATACATTGAGAATGTATGTGAAAGAAAACATTGATAACAAGTGGGAGATTGAAGGGAATGTGTTTTAAAAGTTTTACTTTTAAATGTCAATTATTATGAATTGAATGAGAAATCATTTTGTTCCTTGTTTATGTTATTCGTCTTTTAGAAGTGTTAAGGAAGATGCTCTTGGTCCTTAACCGTAGAGCTCTAAAAGCTATTGGTTTACATAAAACAAAAGATATTCGCAATCATGGTAATTAACATGGAACATTAATTACCGAGTTAAGATTGTCGTGTTGGTCATAGATCATTGTAGCTCTACAAGTGAGTGACAACACGGGTATGCAAAAGAGGAAAATATTACTTTTGTATACTGAATAGACCTAATAAGTAAAATATTATAGAAATGTGTTTCTGTGTCATTAATATTTTACTGTGTCTTTGGTCCTTTGATATGAGACTTATATCTAATCACTTAAGGAATACTTAATTAGATCATTGTCTTGAACTATCGATCAGTGTAGTGTAAACGCATTGGTTGGTTAAGTACAACTTTTGTTGGAGAAGATAGTTAGTCAAAAGATTATCATTGCCCCTCTTAATTGAGTGATGATATTAGTGGGCCCCTTGATAAAGCAAAGTTATAATGTGCACAATGTGATTTGAGTTAAGTCACATATTTATAACTAGCTTAAAGAGATCAAGAAATGAATACTAATACAAAGATGACACAATACTACTTTGTGTGTATTCTTAATATCATGAGGCAAGGGACGGACACAAGTGGTGCACTCCATCACTAAATGGATCGGGTTTTGGTTCGAGTGGAATTAAGACATCTAACTAATTGGGAGCTATAATGTGTAGTTAGATACCGCTTATAGCTTGTGATATTAAGCTCTTAATATCACTGCCAACTTAGTCTAGATCCTCCCATAGGTCACACCGCAAGAAACCGGGAAACAAGAAGCTTGATTTTTGGTTCATATGATGTGTCAGGTTTCTTATAGAAAATATGACACATGTGGTGAACAAGAAGCTTGATTTTTGGATATTGTTAGACCGACAGCAATAATTACGGACCGGGAGATGGGTCTGATGCGACCAGTGGCAGAGGTTTTTACTGAGTCAGCTCATTTACTATGCACCTGACATATCAACAAAGACGTGTACAACTACGCATACCACGTATTCGGCAAGGAGAAGCAGCTTGCAGAGAGTTTTGGGCGTGGAAGGTGGAGGAGAGTCATGCTTTCTGATTCACAGATGGATTATGATAGAGCAGTCCGTAATCTGAAAGATTCTTACAGTTCCTGGCCAGTGCTGACGAAGTATGTGGAAGACACGTGGTTGGTGCATAAGGAAAAATTTGTGTTGAATTGGACAAATCAAGTTTTTCATTTCGGCAACACTACAAACTGCAGGGTGGAAAGTGCACATTCGGCTCAGAAAGAGTGTATCACTACATCGACTGCCGCTCTCGACACTCTTTTCGACCGCGTGAACTCGTCTATTGAAATGCAGCTGACTAATATTCGGAACTTTCTTGAAGATTCGAGACGTCGAAATTTGACACATTACATAAGTCCTCTGTTTCAGCATATAAATGGTCGAGTTTCGCATCACTGCTTGTCGTTAATGACTCAGGAGTTGAAGAGAATGCAGGACTTAAGTGATGAAATTGAATATCGTTGTGGGTGTGCTTTCCTGACAACACATGAGATTCCTTGTGCCTGTACCATGTACGAGTGTTTGGCGTCAGGTGATGAAATTTATTTAGAGTAGATTCATCCATTCTGGAAAACACTTGTTATCGGAGAAGGAGTCCAGATGTCAGAGTTTGTTGATCGGTCAGCACAAGACGTCGAACATTTTCGGAAGCTAGTGGATGAGATCTCGGAGAGCGGCCCTGCAGTAATTCGTAGTGCCTCTCGTATTTTATACGAACAGTTACACCCCGATCAGTCGAACTATGGAGAACACGAAGAAAATACTAAGGTACGAGGTCGACCTAGGGGAAAGTCGACACGTCGGGACCCGAGTGCCATCGAGTATGCTGAGCGAGGGCGTGGTCGGTCTGGCAGTAGTGGGAGCAGGGGTCGTCGTCAGTCTGGCAGTAGTGGGAGCAGGGGTCGTCGGTCTAATTCGTCTCGATCGTCTGTGAATACGGGCACATGATCTTCTGGTATGTTGATATCTTTGTTGTTATGTTATTTAATTTAATATATATCAGTAATCTAAATGGGGTTGAATATATTATATATTATCTCCTAATTTTGTTGTTTTAATGAATTGTTATTTACTTATCTTACAGTGTCCGGATGGGTTGACGTGGACAACTTCCCATATAATGATAGACTGTCAGGAATCATTTTACCATTTCTGGATAGGTGGAATGACGTACGTGCTGATGACAACTGTGGATTTCGATGTGTTGCCGATGTCTTTCATGGTGGTCAGGAGAACTGGTCGTACGCCCGTCGTGCGATTTCTAATGAGATAGGTGCACATCCTATATATGAGAGTGTCTATTTCGGCAATGTGAGAGAAGTTCATCAACGAATTGATTGGGGCGGGGGAGTTTGTGGCGAGGATCATTATATGGAGGTTTGGTCCGACTTGTTTCCTATTGCTAATTTTTACAAGTGTGCGGTCATGTATTTCGCAGTGGGAACGGATGGTTCGTTGTTCCCGTGTCTTACTGTTCTACCTTGGGAGTGTCTGTCTGCCATGACGAGGCCTGTCAGAGAGTTGGTCATTGCTCATTTAGGGAGTTACAAACATTTTATTCGTTTGGAATTACTTGATGATTTCCCAGTACCTCCTATAGCGACCTTATGATATCAAATGCGAGATGAGAGTGTTGTTGGATGGGAGGATCAGTACCAAAGTAGGATGGAGTATTGGAACCGGTTACGTGGTACATTTTGATTGTAATTTGTAATGTTTTGTAATGTATAATATACCGTGTATTTCTACTTATATCGTGTTGTTCTTTTACCGTATTTTAAATTTAAATATTATTTGATATCTAAAGAAATAAGTTGATGATATTTTCGTGACGAATAAATATTAAAAATACGATAGTCCAAGAAATACGTAGAAGATATGTTCGTAAGAAATAAATAATAAGAGTACACAAATAAACATAACCAAATACCAACAAATATAGTAACAGTGCAACAAAACGAAAGTAAAAACAAGACAACTACAGCTCAGCATCTGAATCATGGTCCGAAATGCCCAACTGGTTGTTCCAATCCTCGATCAGGCGATCCCAATCTGTACATGCAAGTCTCGTCTCCTCAGTCGGCATGATGTCTCTCTCTCACAAGAACGGCTGCGTACACCGTATCGCCCCACTCATCCACTGTACGTAAAATAAAAATTAGCGTACAATAACAAAATATACTTTACAATTAAAAATAAAATTAAATAAACTTACCGCATCGGCACATGTCCTATCCAGTGCTCTCTCCGGTCTCGAAATGATACCGCGTACGAGTAGTGGATGTGAGCACCTACCGAACCACTGCAAATAATCTGGAGCACAAGTGGAGGGGTCGCGGCTACGACTCAGATCGCCCAGGTGTAGTCGTCCTACTCTCGGAAATGTCCTCCAAACCGATTCCGCAGACGAAACGCTGTGCCTGACGTCGTACATCGTCGCAGTCGCCGACCGTACTGCATGCTCGGGCGTCGGGATGTCAACCGGGATCACCTGAATGTAACCTAACTGACGTAACACGCGATCAGGTAAATAAGGCTCTATGAAATAATAACGCCGGCAAATGTAGTCCTCGGCACAACTACAGCAGGCTCGGGACCATACGGTAACCACTCCACCTAAACGTTTATACGTTAATAATAATAAAGTTAAATTTAAATAAACGTGAATGATATATACATTATATACATGCGATGCAGTCATCTGATCTAGCCGTCTACGAATAGAAAGAAGTCGACTCTCGCTCTTATCCTCCGCCCGGACAGCCCACATACGCGAACGAGGATGGCTACGCTCAACAATCTTCCGCTCACGATGTGGGCGGAAAGCAGGGAAATACTCATATATCCAAGCCTGCGGCAGTGTAAGACAACCCGTAATCTGACCACAATCAGCACGACTAGATATGCCCAGCTGGCGATACAGATATGTCAACGTCGCCGACCCCCATGAGTACTGACCAATGGTCTCTGGGTCCCTCGCCTCCAATAAGTTGCGTGGTCTCAGTATGGAACCGCTCTTGTCGACAAACAATACGCAACCTAGCAGTAACAACAGATAAGCAGTCATCTGCGTATCCTCAGTCCGTGGTGGTCGCCCCCGTCTGCAACACTCGTCCACAACGTCGATACTAACACCACCGCCACTCCAAAATGAGCTATCCCGCCCAAGGCCCTCAAGTGTGACACCCAACAACTCAGATACATATAACTTCAGCTCAGATGTCGGCGCCTGTGCACTGACCATGGGACCCTCAACGGGTATGTGCAGAATCTGAAAGACGTCATGCAAGTGAAAAGTGAAAAGTGTTGGTGTCAGGCTGCCACCGCTCCACGAATGCCGAAATCAACGGCATGTCGATGCAGGAAAACATGTTGTACGACAAGTGGCCCAATCCACTGTCAACCACGGTCGCCGTCATATCCTCAGTCATCACTGAACGCCATGCCTGCAATGTCGTACAGGCTCTGTGCCGATTATGGCACTTCAAAACCTTCCGCTCCTCGCCATCCCAGATGCGTTTGGCAACGTGGCCTCCGAAACTCAGAATGACGCTGCCATCTACAGGACCACCGGGAATAATATCTGTGACGATCCAAGACTCGTCCTCACCCATCTTCTTCTTCTGAGCTCGGGCGTCTGCAGTGCACGAACTCGAATCACCGGTCACAAACCGGCCACCTCGATCCTTCCTAATGACCCACTCAGCTGAAGGACCACCGTGTCGCCCCCGTCCTCGACCAGACTGATGTACCGCCTCCTCCTGTGACCCCAAGTCGTATCGGCCCCCATCGTCACTGTCGTCGTGACTCCTCACCTCATCTGAATCATCCTCGTCGTCGAAAGACTCTCCAGGTGTCTGACGACGACGTAACAGATCTCTCTCTCTCCTGACTGAAGCAGAAATACCACGTGTACGTGGATGACGAGGACCTGACTCGTCTGCTATACTACGTACCGCGCGTAAGGGAATTGATTTCCCTTTTCCTCCACGGTAACCCGATGACTATTAATTCAATTTTAAAAATACAAATTTATTAATGGATTTACTAAAATAATTAAACTAATTATTAACTTAATAATCGATTTATTTAGCAATTATCACAATTAATCAATAATCCTTTACTAAAATCGTACATAACTAATTACTAACATAATAATCAATTTATTTAGCGATTTATTTATTAATTATCACAATTTAGAATCAATAAAGGATTTAATAAATTAATTTAACTCATTATTAACATAATATTCAATTTATTTTAATTTTATAACAATTTAAATTCAATTAAAAAAATTTAAAAATTTTTTTGGGGCGTCTGCGGGAGACGCCTACCCTACGTGGGAGGCGCCTCCCGCAGGCGTCGGCACCTGGGGTCGGGCGTCGATGGTAACCGCCCGACCCAAAAATATTTTTTTAAAAAATTAATTGAAATAAACAAGGTAATTTACCAGATGTGAGTAGTCTGGGGTGTCCGCTGGCTCTTTCCCTGGCCTCCAAGACATTCTATTTGGTGAATAAAAGTGTGATATGAAGAGAAAGTTGTGTTAAAAGAGTGAAATGAGGAGTTATATTAGTAGAAAGGGTAGATGAGCAAAATGGTAATCTTACGGGCGATTTAAGTAGTTTTACGGCGACGAATAATAATTCAGTTTAACTATTTTAAACTCTTTTAACTCACCATTAAATTAGTTATTTTATCAATATTCAATTATTCGTTATTTGCTTCTAAATTTAAATTTTATATAAGTTGAGTTAGGGCCGTAAACCAGCCAGTTTCGAGCGAGCGAAGTTGGATCGAACTCTGCTCGTTTAATTTTGGACCGGCTCGTGGCTCGCTCGTGCGCAAAAATTACGCTCGTTTCTGGCTCATGAGTCTCTTGACTCGACTCGTTTGCTCGTGAGCTTGTTCGGCTCGGTGGCTCGTTTCGTTAGAAAATGATCTCTTACTTACACCTGGGAATGCAAGGACGACTACTATCGACTTGGAGCTTTAGGTGTGTTAAAACATGTTGTTTCTACTTAATTTGTCATTCTACGTGAGTGGGAAGTAAGGCTTATAAGATGTTGTTTCTACTTAATTTTTAGTTCACATGAGTCATCATAATATCATGACTTCCCACTCATCGCGTCATAATAACAACGCATTGAGTGCTGAATACTTTGAGTGCTGAATACTTTGCAAGTCTCTCTTATAATAACAACGCATTGTTCTGGAAGAGTGGAGATGTCTTTCTGTAAGTTATACAGTGTTTAATTTATTGATTTGATGTAATGACCAAAAATCTCTGCTTACTAAGAGAGTTGTTCTGTTTGTGACGCAGGTAGTTGCAACTAAACTTTGGGCTGATGTCAATTCTGTAAGTATGGAACCAGAACACAACAGATGCTAAGATTTATGGGACAAGAGTTACAAATGATGAAGTTAATTTCTTCAGGTTTGACCAGCCAGTTGCAATTAAACAATTTGAAACCACAAACCTATGGTTTGCCCAAATAATCAAGTTGTGGAGGATGTCGACGTTTTTGTTGAAGCCGGTGATGTCGAATGCCCCATATGTATAGGGGATTACCAAGGCATAACAAGAAGTCGTGTAAGACTTCCATGCGGGCACTTGTTTCATAAAGGTTGTATTCTAAATTTCTAATGCATTGGAGATTCGACATTAGTTGTTGCCCTTATTGCAGGGCGGTGCTCTAGAATTCAAATGAGAGATCACTTCAGATTTAAGGAAAGACGTGTGCATTTCGGAAAGGTTTATCCGTTTAGATTTGAGGTTGATTTACTTCAAAAGGTAGGCAAGTGCAAGTAACTGGCCGACGGTTGTGTAGCTATTCATTAAGTGAGCCATGACAACTTATGTAGCTCCGGTGTGTAAATTGTTTGAAGCTTTAGGTACATGGGTTGGTTGTATATTCTTTCTTACCATATGACTTAGAGCTTGTATTCATTGTAGTTAGGCCTGTCAAATTATGGTCGAGCTTGGCTCGATAAAGCTCGACTCGAGCTTGACTCGATAAACGTTGTATTCATCTGTTGTGTCTAGTTCAATGATTAGTACCCCATAGGTATTGTTTTACTCCCATAATGAAAACGACATCACCAATGTCATTATTTAATATGCATAATTTGCCAAAATAGACTTCCATGCAGTTCTATTTTTGCATTCATTTTCTTGGATTTTAATTCCAAGTCTTGTACATCTGTGGGGAAAAACATGATTCCAATCTCATACAACAAGAAGCATACTACACATTTCATGCAAATTGTTCTTAATACACAATGAAACATTAAATTAGTCCATGTTTTAACATGAAATTGTTCTTAACACATAATTAAACCATAGTCGGAATGCATTAAACCACAATTTAATTACAACTAAGGTAGAGATATACTTTAGTGGGAATTTTGGTCCACCCACCTCGTCGTGGGACCTTCGAAGGTCGATGACGGTAAATCTGAGTTATCCCACCGACATCGTCTTCAACAACCCCACCGTCATCACCTCTGTCGACTTCAGGAGCTTGAAATGATGAACTTTCACCGACGTGAAATGATGAACCTTCACCTTGAAAGAACGTAGTGTCACATGATTCTTGAGTCATAATTCCTCAATCGGAAGCAGACACCCCCGTGAAAATGAAATTAACCTTTTCATCAAGTGTCACTCCTATTTCTGGGAGAGTTTCCTCAAAATCTTGACGAACTGGCATGGAGCTTACACTTTCTGACAACTTCAACAAAAGATCTACACTCTTAAAGCACACCATCATTTCCTTGATCTTTGTCTTCAGTTTTGACGTTATTGACCTCGTGAGATTGTGTGCAGAATGCATCCCTTTAAGGTGGTTAATATCTTCATGTAACCCGTGAAGCTGCAAAAAATACGACAATTACGAGCATGATATACAAATGAAAACCTTAAGTAAAAGCATACAAACTAAATTCCTTACCAAATAACGATCCCTAGCAGGTGCATACCTATAATTTAGTAGTTCTGCATCATCAACTTTTGTCGTCAGCCATCACACGGTAATCTCCCAGTACCACTCCATATAAATACTTCTACAACTAGCTAAGTCTTCTGGTAGTGAAGTGTCTCAATCTGCATAAACTCTCGTCGATGTGACCATACTTGAATGTATAATTGCTGCTCTTGCAACCACTTTACTCTAGGCTTCCCTTGAGTCTTCTTCATACTGCAAATCTCCATTAATTCTGATATATGTTGCCGCATTCCAAACTGACACATCACTCTGTTCGGCATGTGCATAGCGGTAACTCCAAAACAAACCATCCATGTTCTAATCATCCAGACTTCATGTCCTTGCCTACAATCACTAGGTATTGCCATTATATCTAATTCTTCGTAAGGGGTACAAGAAACTTGATTTTCTTCTTAAATGTCCAACCCATTTATGTAAAATTCAATCTGAGTCGTCTACACATTGTTGACCAACGACTTAGGAGTCTGCCAACGTGAACCTAAAAGACATAATAGAAATTATACACCGGGACTTTTAGATGGTTGTCCGACATAAAGATATTCCCAATACCAAATCTGTAACAATGTAAGGAAACCAGCTACTTGTTTCCCTTTTTTCAGACATGTCTGATCCAAATAGTTGTACAAAACAACCAATGATGCAGCTCCCCAACTGTATTTTCCACATTCAAAGAGATTCTCCAACAAGAGTAAATATCTAAGGTGACTTTGTTTCCACTCTTATCGCCTACTATCCCAGAATCCCAGATCCTAACTGAAACAAAATGTAGATGCTCGTGTGCTGCATCACCTGCTCATTTGTTGCATCTGACGCCACAACAAGATAATTTTGCTGCAATCACTGCAACGACATGTATCCCCCCTTTCACTGCAACTGTCGCCTCCTCTTCGTTAGTACCCAACAAGTTCATGCAAATCTCAGACCAGTCATGATCTAAAGTTGCACAAACTGTTAACCGTCAATACAGAGACCAGTAAGAATAATTAGTCTCGTAGCGTGATCGTCATCTCATGTCTAAAATGGAAGGTGTGATTCTCAGGCCTCCACCTCTCTACCACAACAAGGATCAGATTTCAATCCAGTTGTAGTCGTTGCAAACGAGACACTGTAGCAAATCCAACAATCTCTAACAAATCCTATACCCTATCATCTTTCACATTCCACGTGTTGAACTGAATGACGTGCTCAATACACTTAATATCTGTCAATTGTTCCTGAAAAAGGTAATTAATTACTTAAGGTCTAATAAAAACCAATGCACTTAATTTTTAATTTGATAATCAAAACACTTACATTTTTGAAAATCGAAGATGATCTATGATCTTTCTGTAGTACTAGGACTGAAGGGTCCACAAGACCGTGAGAATCGTGTGAAGTAGACATTTTTGCAACCATTGAAAGAGAATTAACCAAAAAAAACATGAGTTAGTCTTCGATTTTAAAAAAAAAATCTTACCAAAAAATTATATATTTCTTTCTTGTATACTTTGTATAATCAAATCTCAAACTACATGCCAAGTTGGTGTTGTTGCAAACAAAATATTGAATTGTAAGCAATTTATCTCTACATAACGAGCATATAACCGAGTCGAATTATAAAAATCAAACCCAATAATACAAACATAAAATATATAAAAAAATCATAACATTATATAATTATTTAGAGTTCAATACATTATTGTCAATCAACCTAATTTCAAACATTATATAATTATTTAGAGTTCAATACATTATTCACAATCAACCCAATTTCAAACCAAAACAATCTAAAACCAATCAACCAAACACCAATCCAAACCAAACCACACAAATCCAAACCAATCCAATTCACACAAATTCAAACTAATCAAGCAAAACCTTAACAAAAAAATAAACTAAATATACCTTAAAACGAATGAAACAAGTGGAACTAGCACAATGAGCTCGAAAATCGTCGAACAGATGGAGGAGGAGATGAGGAAAACAGTTATGAGAAGAAGTGGAGGAATAAGGGGGCATGAATGTTGTTTTTACCTCTATTGAAAACAACATCATTCTTGAAAACAACATCAGTGATGTCGTTTTCATTATGGAGGTAAAAATAATACATGTGATGTCATTTTTAAGATGCATAGTTTATCAAATAAATTTTTCATGTGTATATTTTTCTAATTTTCTTTTATTTGGTGACTATTTCAAAAAAACTTACTAATAATAAAATATTTCAAAACTTTCCTACAACCACGATCCACGAAGTTAACTACAACAAATGTTGCGTTTGGATGTGATTTTCAGTGGTGTGGATTCACTAAAAACAAAAGGTTTCACTAAACCTCACATCCAAACAGTCCAGATTCTCAAAAAAAATGGTTTTTGGTAAATCCTTGGTTTTTTGGATTTGAACTGAGAAACCAAAACTCAATTTTGTGGTGTTTTTCAGGTTTTTGAAACAGTAAAACCAAAATCAATTAGTGATGAGTTTGATTTCTTATGAAACCATGACACCCAAACAAACGACAATTTTTTTACTCGTAACACACAAGAAATTTCATTGTAAGTTATATTTTTAGTTTCACTGGATTCCCAAAAATCAACACCACTATCAACACACGTCCAAGTGCAGCCAAAGTGACAAACCATTGATTATTGCAGACGGTCCCCACTCCTGCGGATCCCCGAGTCGGACCCCATCCCACTCCAGGACCCACAAACAATTTCCCAAAACCTCAAGGGTATAACCGTCATTGCACCCAAACACCGACCCCGCATTCAAATTCCCACTCCGACCTCCCATCGGCGCCCGACTCCGAACCAAATCCCCCACAAACCCCATTCCCGTTCCCACTTTCTAGGGTTTCGATGGAGGAGGAGATGGAGGACGCCTTCGCCGTCGACCTCGACTACGAGTTCGACGCCCCCAAGTGGTTCGACTTCAACAGGGAGGATGCGGCGGGGGAGGAGAACGACGCCGAGGTTTGGTTCCGGACCGCCGAGACTTACCCCCCTTCTCGTATGGACTTCTCGTCTCTCTCGGTTTCGTTCCGTTTTCTAGGGTTAGGTTTCTTGTTCTTATTTGGTTCGTTATTCGTTTTGCTTTCTTCCCTTCCTTTTTCGCTCTCGAGAAATGGTTGAGTTTTGAAAGATCGAAAGTTGGGACTTTTGCTGCGAACATTGACTGCGGTCGCGGTGTGGCCGGCTGAAGTGTAACGTGTTTACTCGCTTCTTTAGGGCAATGCAGTTTAGGAGTGTTTTTGTCTTCATATGTGAAAGTTGGGAAACTTTGAATTTGTGTTGTCTTTCAAATACTGAAGTACATCTACTTGTGCAAGTGAGGTACCACCAGGCAGGTGGACTTTGGTAGGTCCACAATCTCATAAAAACTGAATCATTTGGGCAAGAGGTTGTGAAGACTGAACAACTCTCACGCAGATGAAGGCCCTACGATTCTTCCATACACAAACACAATGCTGACCTTTCTAAGCAGTTCCTCGCATTTTTGAATTATTTTCCGTGTCTATATGAGGTTAACATAATTAGAGTGGGTCCCACTTGTCGATCGATTGCAGTATGATGCAATATGAAATTTGGTAGGACCAAGGGACAGTGCCAGGTATGTTTGTTAGGGGGTTGGAATTTGTAGGATGTTTCAACTGTCTCAAAAATTCATGTACCTATATAATTATTGGTAAGAGAGAAATCAATTCAAGGGGATCAAAATCCAAAAAAGCCAAAATTTGGGGAGGGGGGTCGGAATCCGAACGCACTAACAATATAAGTGTCAGACTGACAAAATCTTGAAAAATCTTTACAAACCAGACCAGGTTCCAAAATCCATGAGGGTTACTCGATCCCCTGGTTGCATATGGTGGCACCCTTGGTAGGACCTTTACAATTTTAAAATCTCTATACACTTAGATGGATGGTAATGGACATTGTGTTGTTTCATGTCGTTCTAGATTTATTTTTTTCTTATGCGATTTGTTGAGTGTTGGACCACATCTTCATAAATACCACCGATGATTGGGGAAATTTAGTATTCTCTCTTATATAAATAGCTTTGCCAAATTGAGAAATTGATGTGGTAGAGTGGTTATCTGGTAACCAGGGATTCAAGCGACAACTGACAACAAGGAAATATCTCCTACTGCTAGAAGATAACTCCCCAACGCTTGACTTAAATCACTGATAGAAACATTCATGTGCTGCTACCTACTGATATAGCGAGGGCTGGTTTATCTGTGATTTGGGTAATACTCAAAAATTTAGTAGGGCTGCTATGCCATCTGGCATCTTCTAACATTTCCTGAGATTCTTCATTTTTTTTATTAGTTTGATTTGGCTTTGCAGTGTATCCTAAATTACTACTTTGCTCATGGTTTGCTGATTTGGTTCTGCTTCCTTAGATTAACATTTTCATACCGATCTTTGCTTGCAGCCCTTGTAGCAAAAACGAGTAGCAGCAATCATATCCTCAAAGAAAATATTAATGTTTCACCAAAACTGAAAAGTATGGAAGAACCTTGTGAGATTTATTCTTATCCAGATGTTGAAGGTGGTCTTCAGCATGCTGTAACTGATGAATACTACGAAGGTAATTTGATATTGGTAAATATTCTATTTACTATCCTTTGTCGTAGATGTTATCACTCTTGCCTATTATTAATCTTATGACCTCTCATGCATCTATCTATGCCATCTAAAGTAATCTGTTGTACAATTGACATGTACTGTGTGCTATCACTATGTTTTGTCACAGTTATATCCCTCTACACTCAACAAATTTTGAGACTAATAGAGTTTCAGTTTCTTCCTACATTTCAGTTTACCTCAATATTTAAGGATTCTTATGAGTTGAGGTTCTGGTCTTTGTAGCTTATGAATACTGACCTAGCAGGAAAAACCATTAGATGTTTGACAGTTTAAGTGAGATGATTTGATTAATCACTGGTAAGTTGTCACAAGTTGATCATGCAAACATTGGACCTTGTTTTCTAGTGCACTTAAACAAGACATTTTTTTGTTACTTTCATCTGTCATTTCTCTCTTTGGATCACACACACACACACACACAGAACAGTACGTTCAATGTATGTTTTTTTCTACTTGATGACATTGTTCAATTGATGGATAAGTACACTGAGGTTCTCTTCCAGGTTTCATTGACGACCACATGGCATGTGATACCTTAGAAGCAGATCAGAAGTCTATCTGTGAAGAAGTGAAAGTACCCTTCCCAAGGTGCCCAACATTCATGAAACCTACTGCTAGTCAGTTAGCCAAGCAAATTCAGCCCAGCAATCTACAATGGAAAAGGTCAGATCTAAGTACTATTTTCCTCATGGTTTTTTTCTTTTAAAATGTGTTAGTGATATATATTTTTTAAAAGTGTAAGAAGAATTCATATTTTATTAATCGTCGATGTCCATCAAAAGTACAATGTTTTTAAAGTTAATTGTTTTTTTTTGTAATTGGTAGGGTTAATTTTAACTATTAGGTGGATTGCAAATCTGCATCCCACCTATTACGGGGTTGTTACAGGGGTGCGGATCGAACTTGCGACCTCTCCCCATCCAAGTGGTACTTGAACTATTCGGGATACACAATGAGTTTTTTTGAAGTCTATTGTTGCATTACCTACTCCTTTTAGTTTCATCGGAGTTTATATTTACCGCACTATCCTCGTTTCCTTACCTATTATTCAACCTGGTTCCATGATGTTTTATTACAACAATGAGTAATTGAGTACATACACATCAACATCAACATAACCCCAATGCCTCAGAAGAGGCTCCCGCCTAAGCGAGGTAAGGGGGGTCGGATGTACGCAACCATACCATTGTAAAACAGTAAGGTTGTTTTCAATTGACCCAAATGATGCAAATGCAACTGACCATCTGCGATTCCACAATAAAGAAATGCAGATCGTTTAAATAGCCCTTTGATATAGTCCATGATGTTCCAAATGTCAAAAAACAAGTAACCTCAAATCTATGTAAAATCACGTTAGATGCACAGATCCATGCATGGGAGCCAAGATCCAACAGTAGAAAGAAAACACTTTGAACAAATCATGATGTTAATAATAAGTTGAAAAGACCAGAGAAAGCATTATTGGGATCTCCACATGGACATGAATGCAGCAGTGGAAAGATGAGGAGGATATGCTGAAAGATGCACCTTGACACCAAAAGCAAAGATCTCCAGCTTTTGCTGAAAGAATCAAATCACCATTCAAGTGCTCTCTCTCTCTCTCTCTCCCTTTCCAATTACCACAGTGGGGTATTTTTCTTTCTTTCTTTGCAGAAGAGAGAAAGAGATGGAGGTTGTGTTGTTGACAGTATATATGTAGATGTAGGATACAGTTGTGGCTTGGCATGTATTGTTGTTATCAGTTGGTTCAGTAGACAATAATGCAAACAGAAACCAACATCTAATCCCAACTACAGAACACAAGCATACTTTCGAAAACATGAAGGGGAAAAAATTAAATGTCTGAGAATAAATATAAGCTGCAATTGCCCATTCATGCATGCTTGCATGTAGAGAATAGATCCATGGTTGCTATTGCTAGTGTACATTGGGACCAAAGGATTGTCTGAATTAATGAATAAAATATAACAAAAAATGCACAAATATATATCAACAATGTAAAATGTAGTTTTAATATTTTTATATGTCATAAAATAACACGACCACGTCCATTTCCAGAAGAGCAAAAATGTATTGTTTCTTTCTTTCTTTTGGATTTTAATGGGCAAAAGCTGAATGATTTTCTAAACTATCTACACTTTTATACGATTAAGTAGAAACGACCTTTCTATCATTTGTAGCAAAGGTAAGACTGCGTACATCGAATTCCTTTACTACCTAGGATGGGATCCCATTTAGTTTTGTAAAAGAATTTGATTCCTTGAATTAGCCTACCAACTTAACCTCCAGTTGTTACTCAACGATAACATTCATTCTCATTTTTTGAATTTATCTCCTCCACTAGCAATTCTATTTCAAATCTCAAACATACGAATGATACTTCGATCTTTAATCTTGATTCTTGACTATCTCATGATAAACTATTTTCTAACTGAGCTAATCCCAACATAACATTCATTTTCAAAGCAAATTAAGAAGAAGAAAAAACACATGTAACATGATTACAAGTGATTGTACAGACCCTTTTTTTTCTGACGGAGTACAAAACTTGGTAGACTAATACCTCAACGTCAGATTGTACATACTTCAACCTACGGAAAAACAACAAAACAATACAATTAAGCTCTGGAATTTGGTTTAAGGTCCTCAACTTGCCACGTAAGTAGAAAGTGTTTATTGGACCCACATTCATCACGTGGCACACGGGATAACATCACGAGCGAAAATTAAAAACAAAAAACAACAAAAAAACATTCAAGAATCGAAACTACACACATTTTTCATTTATTAATTTGGTCCATTTTTTTCTTATTGAGTAATTGAGTACGTGATTAATAATTATTTTATCTTATTTTCTGTTCTGACTATATGCTCTTTCAAGGTTTCACAAGCCCTCAATTCAGAAGAATTTCAGAAGTCAAAGGGATCAATCTGAAATTGGGGGTCAAGCTCCTAAAAGGCAAAAACTAGATGGGGGCAGTGTGCAAAAGTTGCAAGTATGTTAATGATATCAATTCCAAGTTTGTTGATTGCAAAATGTTCTTCACTTTCTTCCATATATGATTTATTTTCTAATTTATATAATTTGTAAAGAAAAGAAAAATAGTTTTTACTAATATTTACTATTAATGTTTTACTAATATATAGAAAAATATCAGTTGATTGAATTTATTCCAGGTTCTATCTACATAATTATGGAAGATAGATTCAACTTTGATCATCTTGACGTCTTTGATCGATCCATGTACTGTTTTTTAAGCTCTTATTCATCCAGATGACAATTTTTTATTGCTATAATGGCAGCGGGCATTTGATTCAAGTCAAGAGACCAATTTGGTGCACAAGGTTCCACAAAAGGTAGCAGCGTCATTGGAAGCATTCAACATAACCGCTCTTGTTCAGTTGATAGTTGATACCGTAAATTTGATGTTTTTCTTTCAGTTTATTCAGATTGTTGGGTGATTTGAAACTTTTGTTCGAGTGATACAGATTAAGGAGGTGGTTCCTGGATGTTTTGCGCAATACAGGTCGAAGATCACTATTCCTAGAGAACCAAAGCTTGAAACAGCAT
Organism: Triglochin maritima; assembly: GCA_963682175.1. NCBI lineage: Eukaryota > Viridiplantae > Streptophyta > Magnoliopsida > Alismatales > Juncaginaceae > Triglochin > Triglochin maritima. Next base: position 9,026,772 of record OY821775.1, read on the forward strand.
GCAGAGCAAGGCGAGTCAGGTGTTCTCTCTTTCTATCAGATATACTGAAATACCTCAAACTATACATATCACGATGATAGATTGTATTTTATGGCTCAGGCCCAAGAGTCGTAAAGATTTAACAGAAGATGCTTCTTCAACTGCTTTTGTCTTCAAAGCACTACCACTGAACAGGAAAGTAAGTATTCATTGTTACACAGTGCTGTTGAGTTTTTTATTAAGTTTGATTAGATTTTGGAGACAATATGGTGCTCCCTAGGGTGTTTAGGACTGATTCAAGGAATTTATCCCTCAACTTTGCAGATTTTTGTGGCTCCGTCGGTGCCATTACATAAAAGGAGTACACCTCAAAGGCCTGAGTTTCAAGTATTTTTCTTTTCATTTATCAACCCTTGTGAATGATTAATTGGATCCTTCCATGTCTTATCTATAGTTCATAATATCATTTTTCTTCTCTGTGTTTAGGAGTTTCACCTGAAGACATCAGAGAGGGCTCTTCAACGTTTAAATGCTGGATCATCAATATCGGTATATATAATCACCACTTATAGTTTAGGATCCTTGAATATATAATTGCTTTGTTTTATATAAAGGAAATGCTTGATTGTTTAACACCATGTATTAAAAAACAGAGTGCCTGAGGGCAACCTATGCCTGTGTGATTGACCTTATCGAGTGATCAAGTCTTGTTCACTTGTAGTCTCCTGAAATTGGAAATCACATGAAAAAAGAAAGTCTTGCATAGTATGTGCTTATATGCTCAGTGGGAGATATATGTATATAAACTATATACTGACGCCCTGTGAAAGCTCAAAATGATCAATTAATATAGAAAGCACCAATAAAAAGAACCAAATGATATAGAAAGCCAACTCATAAGATGATAAGAATGTCCCTGCAAGAGCTATAACTGGGGAACCCTAGTTGCGGGAGCATCATTACAACATTACTGAAGAGTTTCTGAGCCCCCCCAATAACCAAAACCTGATCTTCTGCCAATTAATTAAGATCCGTCTTCTCAGGGAAGGATTGTCATCTCTTGGTCCGTATCAAAAGGTTGTCGATGACAAAACAACATATGCCAGTGGAGAACCAATGCTTCATAGGTGCTGGATTGTGTATTTTATATGCCTTTCATAATCATTGCAAATACATGATATGCTTTTACACATTTGCATTCTCAGCTATTATATATTTTATAAATTTTATTGGGTTGCATTTCAGTAGTTGGTCGTTTTTATTGATGTATATTGGTGTTTTTTTTATAGAAGTCGATGGTCAAAATTCATTTGAGTACGTATAAAAAACCATTCCAACTCCAAATGAATATTCAACATTTAACTGTAGGTTGCAGATCACACACAGGTACCTACATTACCAAGTGGTGTTTCAAATGAGAAAAGGTTGCCATTGTCTGCTTCTCTCCACAAGGCAAAGTAAGTTTACATGGGATTGTATCTCCTTCAGTATCATATCTTCTGTCATTGAAATTGGTACATATTCACTTGAAGAGCATTTTTTTCCCTATAACTATTTGGCATTTTATAGCTGTTTTCTTCTTCTTGACTTTGTAATTGTTATCCAGCACATCAATTTTGTCGTAAATAATTTACTTTTGGTCTAGGTAAGACCTTTCATGTTCCAAAAATGTTTGTTGGAGAAGCAATTGAAGTTCTCTGACGTGCAATCAAAATTGGTTTTTGTAAGAGGAATTGAAAACATATAATCGAAGAGTGAAAACATCTGAAATTCGCAAGAACAGTAAAGTAGGCTACTTGTTTTGTTATTAACATTATCATACAAGAGTGACAGTCTAATGCTTGGGCCTTGCATACTCGTTGTCCTTAACCAGTAATATCTTCATGCTTATTTAGAAAAATATTGTTTCAGCACTGCACTAATCCTATTCATTTGACACTAGATGCCTCTAATCACTTCTATTAGATGTGCTTGTTTTTGTTCGTTGAAAGGACAAACCAATTAAATACATGCAAGAATTATTAACTGCATTAATCATGTTGGTCACTTGTCATTAACAGCTATTAACCTGAATGTACCTTTCAGTGATTATTCTGGATCAGAAAATTGTTTGTGTTATTGCCTATGAATCAGCCTCATATGAACTAAATCCAGTTTTTATTATTTTCCAGAGTGCATTCTTGTGATGACATTTCACATGGGATAAGCACATTAAATCTCAGGACTTTTCTAGTTAGCTCAAAGGTACCTGAATCTTTTTTTTAAGTTCTTGAAGTGTGCAATCATCCTGATGACTTCCATAGTCTTCAGAATGAAACTTTCTTGGCTATTGGAATCATAATATGTTATTGGCAACATGCTCATAAATCATAGCATCTTTATGGATTTTTTTTAGTTTTTTACTCTATTTTTCGTATATCAAATGGCTTTGGTTTTATATTTGACATTCTAATTTATCTTCTTTTGCAGTTGGGTAACCCAACAAATAGTTTTCAGCCTGACCCCCTACCAGAACATTTTGGCCAGGTATACTTCAAGTGCTTCGTCTTGGATCTAATTTATAATTAGTAATTTTATTACTTTTTTTTCTGCCAAATGGGGAGTTATTATCAGGTTTATTTAGCCACTTGACGGTATTTAAGGCAAACCTTTTCTAGCTGCCTGTCATTTGATTTTGGTCTTACTCTTTTTTCTTGGCAATAAAATGACAGTTATCCTTGGCATCTCATATCAAGCAAAACACCTCTAACTCAAGAGGCAATGGTCCTGTGTCTAACGTACCTTTCGAGGTTCAACCCTTTCTTGTGTTCCTTTGAACTACTTGTTATATGAAACTTACAAAATCTTCCTTTCATCGTCATATTTTGCAGTCATAACAAGTTGTTGTTTACAACAGGATTCTAAAGAAAACATTGTTGAGCTTAGGCAGCACGATGACAAGGTATATAAGATTGTAATTGGGTTACAGATTTTTGTTTGTGCTATTATTTCCCTTGATAGATCATCTCAAAGTTATATGTTTATTTCCTTTAATATGTTTTGGATTAATATGGTGCATTCCTTTGTGTAATAATTATGATTTCCGTTGGCATAACATTTTGGACTCGATGTCAAAATTGTGTTTTATGTTTGATTAGGGTATTCTTGACTCGTTTGTTCTTTTTGCAGACCAATCATGCAAGCCAAGATGAAAAGGGAAGGCATATTTTGACATCAATCCAGCCTATGCCTGGTGCAAGAATTTTGTGACAAGGCTTGCTGAAGTATTTACATTATAAAGATTTTTCCTGAAGATGGATTCATTTTGATCTTCTCTCATCATCATGGGCTAGGGTCAAATGAGCTTATCTTCCACCCTCGAATCAACCTTAAAAGTTGAGAGACATCTTTCAGCTTGGGATATGTGATTTATACGAAGCATATCCAAACAGTGCATTGATGTTAGGGTTGCTGGATTACGGCTGAACTGCATTGAAGCCGATTTGAAAATTCCAAGCAGAAATGTACAGGTCTTTTGTAGTCTAGTCTGTAATTTTTAGGTCCATACAACACATCTTTTGTAAACCACAATCGTTATAATAGATATCGGTTTCTGATTTTCCTTCCTCAAACTTGTACATTTTAGCTTTATTGTTCTAGCAATCTTCATTTCAGTTCAGTAACTAAAACCACGATTAACTTCGTTTCAGCAGCCTTGATTTTATTTTTCACGTTAGTTATACAGTGCACTTTAACAGGGATATGTCACTTTTAAGGAATTTTATCTCTGGAGCACTGTTTCAGGATGTGATTAACATCATATCCCAGGCGATTTCTTGATATGGGTCGAAATTCCTTTCATCATGCAAATGCTATAACCAAGAGGTTGTTAGGTACAACAACAGCTAGCAGGTAACAAACGGCATGTAAATCTTCTAGCTAAGTACCACCATCATCTTTATGGAGTGGGGGCTCTCGTTTTCTCTTGGTGGTCTCACCCTTTGTTCTTATGGTAAGACATTAATAGCCCTATACCGGAAAAGGTGTTGGGTGGTTGTTGGGTCGACTTTATACTAGTAGTAATATCTCAACGAATTCAAATATATATATATATATAAGGTCAAGTTCTAGTGAACCCAGAGCTCATCAAATTTAGTTTAAGTCCCCTACAATCTCACAATTTGATCTTATTTACAGTTAATCTTACCCTTCATTAGCATAATCGTTTTTTTCTTAATCTACCTTACAAATTGAAATGAGTCGTGGATATTGTGGGGGTTTAATTTAGAAAAATGAAACTTAGGGCTCACTAGAGAATTACTATATATATGTATATATATAGGGTCAAGCTCTAGTGAGCCCTGGGCTCACTAGAGCTTGACCCTATATATATACATATATATAGTAATTCTCTAGGGGCTCATCAAATTTAGTTTAAGCCCCCTACAATCTCACCGTTGGATCTTATTTACAGTTAATCTCACCATTCATTACTATAACCGTTTTTTTCTTAATCTACCTTACATTTTGAAATGAGTGGTGGATATTGTGGGAACTTAATTTAGTTTGATTAAGCCCTGAGCTCACTTGAGAATTCATGTATATATATATGTATACATATATATATATATATATATATGTATATATATGTCTGAACTTTGGAAATTATATCTTTTAATTAAATTTCAACTTATATCACGATTGAGGGATTTGATCCGTCAAGAATTTAAGTCCGTTTGGACATCACAAAACTAAGAAATTTTAGGTTAAAAGAAATGATTTGACATAAAACAAAAAATTAGATTTTTGTCCCCCCAAGAACCAAGACGAGTCAAAAACACTTGTCTCCCAGAAGCTTTTTGACTTTTAATGGGAAAAGTCAGTTTTAACATTATCAAATATTCTTTCAAGTAAAACAATATCATAAATACTCATATCCAACAATGGTAAAAATGCATCACTTTGAAAAAGAAAGAAAAAATCTTCTTTTTTTTAGCTTCTAAGTTTTTTGGAAAAATCGCACTCTTGTGGGCAATATTTTGATGTAGGAGAGAAAAAAATCAATTTTTGTGAAGAATTTGACTTTTTTTTTTGTCATACCCCCAAATTATTGGTGCATAACACGTTTATGTAAGTGCCCCAGATAAACGTTGGCAAACTCAAATTTGTGAACTCCTTTTTTTTTTGATGACCCATAAATCTTGGGACGGGTGGGTTGCAGTTATATGTTAGAGGTGGTATAATAACATTTTCACCTAAATGTTTTTAGATTTGAACCAATGTTTGTAAAGCAATGAAATCACTCTCGACCCTGTTAAAACACTCGTTTAAGTAGTGATCATTGCCAATACGGAATTATGAATTTTAGGGTCTTCAAAGTTTCAGACTATCATAGCTATAGTCTTGAGGTCGACTTACTTAACATGTGGCCTAATGGCTATATGTCCTGGGCTTTAAAATCATTAAGTAGATATGTATTTTTTCGGTGTCGGTCACATTGGAAAGCATCTATTTCCCGTTCTTTCCACCTATTTCTGCAACCTTATCACGATCTAAGTGGCCCCATTTGTTATTAGTGGTATTTCAGTTAGCATTGGCTCCTTCTTTCTGAGTAGCCGCCAAGAAAAAGCATGTAACTCAGATCAGCTGCTGTCCTCTGGTGGTCGCAGCACTATTATCTAACAGTGCCACTAGCTTTTAATTTTGCATTATTGTTATTTCATTGTCTGTAATTATGTGGTGGGTTGCCAGCAATGACTGTGCTATCCTTAACATTAACACCCTCATTACTTTCAGGAAATAAAACAGACAATGTTATCCCAATCCGTCAATGTATATCACACTCAATGGAAAAATAAACTAAAAGCTTATTAAATATATATATATATATATACTAACCGGATCAGATGAGACGGTGGATCAATCCCCACCCCCTTGTAACAATTCGTAGTTGTGTGATTCCATAATCCAATTAGTTTTTAAGAAATTAATTGATTCTACCATTTATCAAAAAAAATTACTTATAAAATTGATCAATTTTGATCACAGTTGTGGTGCAAAATCAATTTGCTAAGTTATACTATAAAATCGATTTTGAATTAATACCGTACAGTTTTCAAATTTTCATATGGACCTAGGTTTTAACTGTACTATGAATTATTCGTTATACTATTATATGGATATTTGTAGTCTTAGTACTCGTAGCCTCAAATCCTTCTTTTGATAATTTAACTCTAAAACCCTCTATTGTTTTATGGATGAGATTCCAAATTTAAAGCGATATACAAGAATTAAGTAAGAATTTAAGTAGTTTGATGCACTAAATTGACAAATCTTAGAGCTTTGCTTGCAAAGTGAAACAAATTAAATTATGGGTACAAAGCACAAACTTGATGAATTTTACAATTCAAGGTATCAATTAAATTTGTTATCATACTGACACCACGAAATTCACCTTAACTTTCAATTGCTCCAAATCTCTCATCTGAAAGTTGCTTGACTTATCACTAATTTTAACAAAGGAGCATCACAGAGAGAGATAGGGCCCAACATTATCTATCTTTTCGACTTTCATGTATTCCATTACAAGCTAAGCACCACATGCTCAAATACATTATTGTATTATTTTGCAACAAAAGTCGTGGAACCATTTAGGATCACGGATATCATTATATCATGATGGGTTAAAATCAATCCGATCTCCACAATAAAAAATGTAGGGCCCTTTTGCAAGAGTTGGAGATATTTCCCTCTCCTACTCATAACATTTTACATTATTACACATCTAATTTTTTTTATTGGAACACATCCAATGTTGCTTTCTCTCATTGCACATGATAGCAAGAAAACATGGTTCGAACCTCTAGGTTGATGTGGATCACTAACTTTTAACCTCTACTTCAAATTATTCAAGAATGATGGGCACATAGGATTACTTGGGTAAGAAAAGGCAACGGGCCAATTGATGTTTGTACGGGCTAAAGCTGGGACATTTTTACAACTGCCCTTGAAATAACTCAAAATATCATCAATACCCTTCAAGATTGCATAATATCTTGGATATCTTGTAACTTGAAGAAAATTCCAAGCACTCTCTCAAGTACCTGAATTTTTTTTATCCATAGTACACTTTGATCGTCAATCTAATAAAGTACCTGAATAATGATATCAAATGGAATGATTGTGATATCTTATGGTTTCACCTCCTTTCTACCTACTACTACGTGAGAGGCTCCATTGGTTAATCACATTTTGTATTTATACATCAGGATGACACCATGAAGAGTAGTTATAGACGGACGCGCGCGTCACGGACGCGCCTTACGTGGATCTGTACAGCTCAGATATTTTTCTTTGAGTCAGCGTCCAGTCAGCGGAATTTCTCTTCGCGCGTTTTGGTCTTTTTAAAAAACGCCGGTTCTTTAAGTTGAACGATTCATTTCCCAATACACAGATAAGACAGTGTGCAGACCCTAGGACATCGTGCAGTCTCATTATTCGTGCAGAGCTCACACTTATCATAATAAAATATTTGTTTTTAAGTTTTACGTTGGATCAACTTAATTTGTCTAGCTTACTTTATGTGTGTGTGCAGTTTACATTATGTGTTTGTCCTGTTTACGTTATGTGTCTGTCCGGAATAAGTGTATATTGTTGTACGGAATAAGTGTATTTGCAGTCCGGAATAAGTGTATTTGTTGTCCGGAATAAGTGTATTTGTTGTCCGGTTTAAGAATAAAGTGTGTCCAGAAACGGAACATAAAGTTTGTCCGGAATAAGTTGATTTGTTGTCCGGAATAAGTGTATTTGCTGTCCGGAATAAGTTTATTTGCAGTCCGGAATAAGTGTAGTTGTCCAGAATAAGAAGAAAGTGTGTCCAGAAACGGAACAGAAAGTTTGTCCGGAATAAGTGTATTAGCTGTCCGGAATAAGTGTATTTGTTGTCCGGTTTAAGAATAAAGTGTGTCCAGAAACGGAACATAAAGTTTGTCCGGAATAAGTTGATTTGTTGTCCGGAATATGTGTATTTGCTGTCCGGAATAAGTGTATTTGCAGTCCGGAATAAGTGTATTTGCAGTCCGGAATAAGAAGAAAATGTGACCAGAAACGGAACAGAAAGTTTGTCCGGAATAAGTGTATTAGCTGTCCGGAATAAGTGTATTTGTTGTCCGGAATAAGTGTATTTGTTGTCCGGTTTAAGAATAAAGTGTGTCCAGAAACGGAACATAAAGTTTGTCCGGAATAAGTGTATTTGCAGTCCGGAATAAGTGTATTTGTTGTCCGGTTTAAGAATAAAGTGTGTCCAGAAACAGAACATAAAGTTTGTCCGGAATAAGTGGACTTGTTGTCCAGAATAAGTGTATTTGCTGTCCCGAATAAGTGTATTTGCAGTCCGGAATAAGTGTATTTGCAGTCCGGAATAATATATGGCTTCATTATTGTCGGAATAAACGAATCAATATATGGAATGCAATAATATGATGTCGAAACAAAAACTCGTCCGCAAAGCGAGCGACCTCTGTCCGCTCGCTTTGCGGGGGGGACTCACGTCCCCCGCAGGGGCTGCCGCCCCCTGCCACCCCCGCACAAACTCAACAAATCTCCCACTGTATATTTTACCCCACAAGAATTACGTTTAAGAAAAAAATAGCATCTCAGATTTCCATTACAAACACAAACACACACAAATTACAAAAATAATATATATTTTCCCAGTAAATCGGAAAGAAGATGTAAGACTTAAACATGACTGTCTCATTCACGCTGCTTACGTTGTCAAGAACCTTCGGAGTCGGCATCAGACGCTTCTTCGACGTAATATCTTACTCGAAATGGTGATTTATTACGGAGAGATGTACAACATAAACCGAACAGACGTAAGTCTTCACCACGGAGCGTTGACAAGAACATCGGGAAGTCTTCGCACCGTCCCATTCACGCTGCTTACGTTGTGAAGAATCCTGGGAGTCGGCATCAGACGCTTCTTCGAAATGGTGATTTATTCTGGAGAGAAAGAATGAAGAAGAAAGAAAGAGTGTCATCATATTTGTATTTGGGTGGAGAGAGAAAACGTGCTGAGTTGAAACGCATTTAATGTGATTTGAGTGGACATCAGGAAGAAAAAACAAAAAAACATTCATGCTTTGGCCACGTAAGGGCTGACATGGATGTCCACGTAGAACGCGTCCGTGACGCGCTGCGTTCAACAAACATTTCCCATAAAATATATTGTTGAACTCTTCCAAAATGCTATAATGATATTAAAATCATTCTTAAGATCTGAAGGTGCAAACTGCAATTTATCATGTTTTGACTTTTGAACTGGAAACAATAAAAAATGGTATCAATATCAACTAAAGATGCATTGAGAACAAAAGACAAGATTAGAAGGATCCATCACAATCATTAGCCACTTTGGCACGGTAGATCCCACTTTCATCAGGAGTTGTTATTAACTATCATAGCAAACACACACTCTTTTTCTTATATTTAAATTATAGACTTTATAAGCTACAAGCCTATAATACACTCTTTTGGTGTTTAGGTTTTGTCAACTAATACAGTAAGATCACAATATAAATAACAACATTCCTCCAAACTAGAACATGGGTAGACCTGAGGCCGTGTTAGGGTGAAAAACTGAAAATGTATACCAATGATCTGTCAAGTTATCATTTTTTTACTATTTATATATACAGTAAGTTTCTAAACTTAATGGATAAAGATCTTCAATATTTCTTTACCAATATAATTATGAACTGTACATGTTTTGTATTATTCCGAAAAAGTATATTAGAAACAACAATGAAGCTTTCGTTAACTTTCAAGAAAAAAATTAAAAAAATGAAGCTTTCATCTTCCACTATAGTAGTTGAGAAATTTATATCCACTCGTACTACAAACTATGTATTTGTCGTCCCTTGAGGGGGGGGGGGGGGGGGGGGTCTCCAGGCTCCCCCATAGGTTTTTTTTGAAACTTTAATTATTATTATTATTATTATTATTGTTAATAGTTAATAATGTTAATGTTAATAGTTAATAGATGAATTTGTTAATTCAATATGTATTTTAGTTTAATTTGAAAATGTAATATTGTTTAAATTTGGTATGTAATTTTTTTAAATTAAATATGTAATTTTCTGAAATAAAAAAATAACTTATTAAAAATCAAAGAAAGACTAAATTCCAAATTGAAATCCAGAAGTAATACATTACCTTAAAATATTAAGTAATATGTAGTGTGGTTTCTTAATTTTTAATAAATTTTTCGTGATTTAATATTAATTAACAATTATTTTCGAGTTAATTAATTAAATATAGTAATTACAATAATAATTATTTAATGTAATTTGTTGATTGTTGTGAGAGAATTAAAAAGAAGAAACGACGTGGAGAAAAAAAAATGTAAGGTATTTGAGGAATTTCAGGAAATGGTTAAGTAAAATTTAGGAAAAAACTAATATGATGTGACGTATCCTAAGGATTGCTCGGACATGATTAGTGATGACCCAGACGTTGTCGGAACTTAAGATAAAAGCAGATGGTCGGAATTCACAAGAACAATCCAAAACAATAGCAATCCGAAATGATAATTCTTTTCGCTCACGAACTTCAAAATTTCAACCATCATCTTTGATATAATAATAGCTAAGTCAGTTTTAAGTTTAAACACAATGACATACATTGACAAGCAAAAGAGGGCTCCACATTGGAGGGTGACACTGAGATAGATGGACAGCTGGGATTGCAGGTCGGAGGGCGACGGCTTAAAGAGGTTTGAGACGTGACGGACCATGTGAAGGGTTTAGAAGAAGAGAGAGGGACATGTCAGAAGAACTCCTTTTGGCTGAGAGGAGGTATTGTGACTTGTGAGTGTGTCTGTCTCTATCTTGCCCCCTGAGTCCCTACTATTAGCTGATGCTACTGCTACGTTTTAGGATGCACTACTACTACTACTCTACTAGCTATTTTTACTATGCTAAACTATACTACTTACTCCCCTCCCTCTTGTTTTTAGCTCTAGGGGTTGGAAATTGGAATGTGTGAGAGTGAGATGAGGAGATGTTTGTATTATTCCAATCACATCTCCAATCTTCTACATCCTATGTGCTATTCGGTTGTACATTTGCTATAGCTTGGGACCGGGTAGGACCCTAGATTGGATAGGTTTGATCGTAGTAGTTCCACCTTTAATCCAAATTTGACTAGTTTTATTTTGCATGTAACGAAACACACAGAGAGCCAAAGAGGGTTACTTAAAGGGGGGGGAACCAAAGACATAATATTTATAAGAGGGTGCACAACCTCACATCAGTAAACGTAGGGATCTTCGATACCTTAGCAGACGCGAACGCACCCAAACATAAGTCCATTGTTTAGAAATTGTGCAAGATCATTAGGAAATACGGGTGCCACTCACATTAAAGGTAAAATATAAATGTATGATTTGAAATTATTTCAGCGGAATAAAACTAAAACACGGTTGATTTTGACTTATTCTTCTTGAACCAGATGAGTCCGTACAGAGAAAATAGTGTTTGGGGCACGTAATAACTAATAAATGAACAACACCATCCTTCTATAAGTACAAACCATCAATAACATCTTTGCATAAAATAAAGATATCGTCGAAAGAAATATGAAAACCTTCATATTCTCGTGATATTTCATTGGAAAATGTTAGTGTCAACGTCAGTTGCATTTCGTAAATATCTCGAAATAACCCAAACAAATGTCTTCTTGTGGGTAAGCAACGTTACTTAGGGTAGAAACTTTTCACTGTATTACTTCCCTTTTCCAAGCTCCAATCAGTATTGGAATATTGACCTCTATTTTTTGCAATTGACGGATTGACCTCTGTTTGTTGGGTGAGAAAGTCACTTTCCATTAAATAAATGTAAATATGGGATGCCTACGGCGGATTAATAACAATTAAAGAGGTTGGTAGATGTAGCAGTTCGACATGAATGATATTTTCATATATTTTTATGGAATATGCAAATTACTAAATCTTTTACCTAGGAGTCTCGGATGATGATATAGAATTCGAATAATTTCGTGGGATCGTCTCGTGAACACCTTCAAAAATCAAAATACTTCAAATTATTGTAAGTTTTGGAACAATTTGTAAAGATGTAAGATAAGTGATGTTAAACAACCCAACCGACGCTACACCCAACCGACGCCTCATCCAACCGTCGCGTCACCCAACCAACACATTCATCTGACGCATCTCCTCCCGGAGCATCGCGTCGCTTCTCTCCCGAGGCACTTCAACTCAACGGATAAAATTGCACTTATATAAAAACCAATGTATTTCGAAGCTAGAAAAAGATCCTCAATAAAAATCAAAACCTTCTTGCGTTTCTTCATGGTATCAGAGCATACAAACTCTGTTCATCACCGGTGATCCTTAGAGTTCACTGAACTCATCACCGGATCCCTCAGAAAAAAACCCACAAACCAAACCCACAAAACTGACCCTCTTTTTCCTCGGGGGGGGGGGGGGGGGGGGGGGGGGGGTTGAAGGAAAAAAAACCCAACATCCAAACCCAGGAAAGAAAAAAAATAGGCGGTGATGGATCAAGAGGCAAACGGTGCTCACAGACTGGTCTCGCAACCACTCAACGGACAGAACTATCTGTCGTGGGCGCGAGCTGTCACACTGGCCCTCAGTGGGAAAGGAAAACTCGGACACAACACCGGGAATACAAGAAAACCAGATGGAGAGGGCACCGAGACAAAACAGGAGGAATGGCAGGCGACGGATCACCTCGTCATATCATGGCTCCTCAACTCCATGCAACCAAAGATCGGGGCGATCTTTCTCTACAAGAACTCTGCGAAAGAACTCTGGGACTCCGTCCAAAATATTTTCGGTAAATCACAAAACTTTGCTCATATTTTTAAACTAAAACAAGAGATCTCGCAGACAAAGCAACAAGGGCAGACCATCACGGAGTACCTCGGGGCACTTCAACGTGGATGGGATGAACTTTCCATCTACGAACTAGCGGCGACAGACCAAAAAACAATACTGGAACGCACGGAACGGGACCACATCTACCAGTTCCTTATCGGACTTGATGGCAGCTATGAAGCCATCCGAAGTCAAGTCTTGATGACCAACGAACTGCCGGACCTCAGAACCATCATTGCGATGGTCCAACGGGAGGAATCCCGACGGACCACCGCTCAGAATACCGACCATGCATCAGAATCTCAGGCGTTTTACGCCGGCAAACCACAACCCAGTAAAAATAAATAGAAATATGGAAATAAATCTCAAGAAACTTGCGATAACTGTAAAAAAACAGGCCACAGTAGAAACGCCTGCTGGTTCCTACATCCACACCTCCGACCGACAAGGGAAGGAGGGGGAGATCATCGGAATCGGAAGAAAAACAACGGCGGAGCAACAGGAAATGATGCGGCAGCAAACCCTAGCGGAGAAAGGGAGAGACGATGGGAAGACGAATCGGGTGTTTTCGCGGATCAGCGCGGCTTTATATGCACGCGCGGAGAAACGGTCGGATCCTACGAAGGACGGCCCGATTCCAGCAGATCCAGCCGACCCGATCCCCTTATACCAGCGGGTCCAGCGGACCCGGATTTGGATCAGCTTCTATCCCAATTAAGTGCCATTTTGCAGCAAACCCCCCCAAGATCAGGTAATTATGCAGGTATAACTTCCTCCCCACAAACTTTTACTGCAAATACTCCTAGAAATATGCTTAGTACAAGATCTAAATATAACAACCATTGGATTATTGATTCTGGAGCTACCGATCACATGACCGGAAATTCGTCCTTGTTACAAAACATTAAAAATAATTCCAACATGATTAATAAATTTGTAACCGTAGCAAATAACAATCAAGTTGAAATTAAAGGAATGGGAGAAACCATGTTATTAAATCAAATGAACAAAGATGTATTATATGTTCCAAATCTCACTTCCATCCTTCTATCTGTCGCAAGGATAACAAAACACCTTAATTGTGATGTTGTATTTACCCCAAATGATGTATTCTTTCAGGATCGAGCTACAGGGAAGACGATTGGTAAAGGAGTCAATAACAATGGACTCTATATCTTAGATTCTCAAAAAAGTGTTTTTCATACTTCTAGTAACACTAATCAGGATCACTGGCATAAGCGGATGGGACATCCATCTTCTCATGTCCTAAAAACTTTATTTCCTACTTTTTCTCCTAAATATGCATGTGATGTATGTCATTTCTCAAAACAAACTAGACTTCCTTTTCCTATATCTAAAAACAAATCTAAATTTCCGCTCGATTTAATTCACTCCGATATTTGGGGTCCCGCCCCGGTCGAATCTTATAACGGTTTCAAATATTTTGTTTTATTCATTGATGATTTTTCGCGTAACACCTGGACTTATCTTCTTAAAAATAAGTCAGACGTTTTTAAAAATTTTTGTGAATTTGTAACATTTGTTGAAAACATGTATAATTTCAAAATTAAAACTCTAACAACTGATAATGGGACAGAATATACCAGTCTCAATTTTCAAACTTTTCTAAAAATCGTGGAATCTTTCATCAAACTACGTGTGTTAATACTCCTGAGCAAAATGGAATTTTTGAACGAAAAAACCGTCACATCTTGAATGTTACCCGATCTCTGTTATTTCAAAGTAATGCACCAAAACATTTTTGGTCTGACGCAGTTCTAACTGCCACCTATCTCATTAATCGTTTGCCAAGTCCTGTCCTCCAAAACAAACAACCTTTAGGAATATTGTTAAACCGGGCACTGCAATTAGATCATCTTAAAGTCTTTGGTTGTGTCTATTTTGTTCACAAGAAACGGGTAGACAAATTTGACAGCAATTCTGTAAAATGTATTTTCCTTGGTTATTCTGTAAGCAAAAAACGGTACAAACGTTTTGACCCTGATACTTGTAAAATGTATATATCGAGAGATGTATCCTTTAGAGAGAGTGAGTTCTACTACAACAAGAGTACAACTGGGACTCTCCCGGCTACAACAACAACTCTACCACAAAGCCACATGGAAGAAAGGGAAGGACAAGAAAGCAACCAAGAAAACGAGGAAGAAGACGAAGAAGAAGAAGAAACTCCATCTCAAGACAATCAAGAAAATCCTCAAGCAAGGAGATCCACTCATCCAAGACGTCCTCCCGTCCGGTTTAACGACTTTGTTACCTCACACGTTACCTATCCCATCGAAAACCACATCTCCTACGATAAAATTCTCCCAATCTACAAAACATACCTAACCCAAATAAATAACTTAGAACCTAAGACATACCAAGAAGCTATAGGAGATCCAAAATGGCACAAAGCCATGGGAGAGGAACTCAACGCCCTAGAAAACAACAACACATGGACACTCATCCAAAAACCACAAGGGATCAAACCTGTTGGGTGCAAATGAGTCTATAAAATAAAATATAACAGTAATGGAACCATAGAAATATACAAAGCTAGACTTGTGGCCAAAGGGTATACTCAAACTTACGGGATTGACTACCTAGAGACCTTTGCTCCTGTTGCGAAAATGAACACAGTTCGCGTTCTTCTATCCATAGCAGTCAACAAAAATTGGAAACTCCATCAAATGGATGTAAGAAATGTTTTCTTACAAGGAAATCTTGAAGAGGAAGTATATATGACTCCTCCTCCAGGTTACAACGTCACCTCAAACCAGGTATGCAAACTCAACAAAGCTATCTATGGTCTAAAACAATCTCCACGCGCATGGTATGCCAAACTCAGTCATTTTTTACTTGCTTATGGTTTTTTGAAATCTTCCGCTGACGCTTCTATGTTTACTAAACACCACAAACAAGGTATCACCATAGTATTAGTGTATGTTGACGATATCATCATCACCGGAGACATTAACAATGAAATTAGTCAAGTCAAACACTACCTAAAAACAAAATTCGACATAAAGGACCTCGGCCTCTTAAAATACTTCTTAGGAATAGAAATTGCATACTCAAAAAAGGGTCTCTTCTTGTCACAAAGGAAATATACCCTAGACTTATTAACAGAAACAGGAAAACTTGGTGTTAAACCCGCCAACACACCAGTAGAAACAAACCTCAAAATCAACTCTACTGACGGAGAACCCGTCAAAGATATTCATCAGTTCCAAAGACTTGTAGGCAAACTCATATATCTAACAGTAACTAGACCAGACATAACATTTGTTGTTAGCATAGTTAGTCAATTTATGCATGCACCTCGAACACCACACTTAGGTATCATTGATCGCATTTTAAGGTATATAAAACAAACTCCATGGTAAGGAATACTTATGAAAAATAATAACTCTAACAGTATCACTGGTTTCTCGGATGCAGATTGGGCAGGAAGTCATGATCGTAGATCAACTACAGGTTTTTGCACCTTTGTAGGAGGGAACCTCGTAACTTGGAGGAGTAAGAAGCAAAAAGTTTTTGCACGATCCAGTACAGAAGCTGAGTATCGCGCAATGGCATCTACAACTAGTGAACTTATATGGTTAAAACAACTTCTCAACGATATGGGACAATCTCCCAACATGCCCATACAGATGTTCTGCGACAATAATGCTGCTCGACACATAGCATCCAATCCAGTGTTCCACGAAAGGACCAAACACATTGAAGTTGATTGTCACTTCATTCGCGAAAAGATCCAAGCAAAAGAAATAGAAGTTCCCTACATACCCAGTAAGGAACAACTAGCAGATGTTTTCACCAAGGCTCTAAGCCAGAAGCAATTCAGTCAGATCATCAACAAGCTGGGTACCTTCAATCTCTTCCGGACCCAACTTGAGGGGGAGTGTTAAAGAACCCAACCGACGCTACACCCAACCGACGCCTCATCCAACCGTCGTGTCGCCCAACCAACACATTCATCTGAGGCATCTCCTCCCGGAGCATCGCGTCGTTTCTCTCCCGAGGCACTTCAACTCAACGGATAAAATTGCACTTATATAAAAAACAATGTATTTCGAAGCTAGAAAAAGATCCTCAATAAAAATCAAAACCTTGTTGCGTTTCTTCAAGTGATGAATTCACTTTGCATTGTCAAAATTAGAAAAATAAAATACACCATAAGTTTTCGTTCAGTTGATCTATGTAATAGTTTGATATTAATAGCTAATAAAATTAAGTTTTGAGCTCATGACTCTAGATTGTAGTTAGATTAGTACAATTGAAAGAGAGAAAAAAAACTATAAAATCACACCTCTTATGATCTAAAACACATTTAATTGAGTAAAAATATTGTAGAGAAAATGCAATTTTCAAGGGCAATGTATAAGCACGAGAGTAACATATAAAAACAATGGCAATACATCCATGCACAGAAAAAGGCTGCCAAAAACAGCTACATGCGGAATCTTAGGTAAAAAAGGATTACTCTATACCACACTTGCTCATCCTTTTATGGTGTGACTTTATGCAGTGGTGAGGAGATACATTTTTGGTAGCACACAGATAATGTGAATGTTGGAAGTTAGGTTTAAAATGCCAAATCTTTTTATGTTTTGCTAATAATAATTGTTTTTCTTCTTCTGATAAGTGGTGTTATATTTGATAAATAATGCAATAAAAGTATAAACCTATGTAACCACAATCATATTAAAAGTTTACAATCTTATGTCATGTCTAGTCTCGACAGAATCAGAATCATTATTGCTGATAATAATTGTCATTATATCACCTGCCTTGATAGCTTTTGCAAGTAAGATATAACTTGAATTTTTGTTTTACTGTTTTGTTTGACCGTACGAATTTACTAAACAATAAATTTTGAAGAATATGAATATGAATATAACGTAAGTGTCTGATGTTCTTTTTTTGATAATGTAAGTGTCTGATGTTAGAAAGGGTAAACTTTCTAACAATGGAAAAAATCACTGGAGGATGGATGCTTGAGATATCCTCTCTATATCTTCTCTGTGCTCGAATTCAAATAAGGAGAAACTTTTGCCCGCCTTAAGTCATTGTAATCATATATCATTGTACTTATGTTAATTAAAATCCTGAAGTTAACTTTCCTTTTGATATATTTCTTGACCTTAAGGTACTTAGTAGAAACAACCATAATGACCATCTCCTGCTCTCTGTCCTAGCTGTTCTTCACCTTATCTAATCTAATCTAAGTAACGAGTTCCCTCCTGGGAAGTAGATGTGCGGATGGGATTGTGAATCACAACTCCCAAGGAAGCACAGTAATCTTAGCGACAGCTACAGTCTACTGCCCACAACAAACAAGATTGCACTAAAAGGGAACACTGTTCACTACCGTGTACACATCATTAATTCATTAATACCAAACAATTACCCACACTAATTATACCCCACCAACTAACGTAACTACCCATCTTTCATTTAAACAAAAAAAAAAAAACAAACATACTGAATCACCCTCTTAATTTGCTACCACCCGTGATGGATCATGGAATCACCACTAAACGCACTACTGTTCCTCCTATGATACATCAATCAACCCTTTATTTAATGTGTTTTTTTCATGGTTGAAGAAGTGCTGAAAGTACACACTCTTTTTGTGTGCTTTCTCTCTCTCCCTTTTGGAGTATGTATGGATTCAAAATACCGAACAAGAGACAACGTTCCATTCTTGTTTTTTTTGTTTTGTTTTTATAATAGTAGATAGCATTTAATAAAAATGCTTCTACATTGCTAAGGGACTGACATTCGTGATGCTGTGGTTGATATTTAAAAAGTTTAAATTTGACCTCTATGATTTCTTATTTTAAATTAGAAATTCTGAAAATCACTTTAAGTTCATATTTTTAAGTAATGGAACTTTTTTTGAAATT
This sequence comes from Triglochin maritima, assembly GCA_963682175.1. Lineage (NCBI taxonomy): Eukaryota > Viridiplantae > Streptophyta > Magnoliopsida > Alismatales > Juncaginaceae > Triglochin > Triglochin maritima. Next base: position 9,045,561 of record OY821775.1, read on the forward strand.
CAAGTTCCATTTTTTAATGTTTTCCAATGTAACAATCACACAAGTTCCGTTTTGGTGTGCCGACATCAGCATCAGGCAAGCCCAAGTGTTGGGGGTGCTTTCACTTTTTTTTTTACTCCAAACGTGCATCCGACTTAAACTGAAAAATTATACTCATACGTGTTGATTTGAACAGTACGAGAAAATATTATTGTATATCATTATTAGGATTTTTGGTATAATACTTATACAAAAGGGGCTCCAAAATAGTTGTTTAGGCTTTCCTTGTTTGTTACAAGATATTCAAGATTTCCTTGATTGGCTTGATTGAATGATTTTGTGATTTGGAGGATTTTCTTGATTGACTCCATAACATGTATGTCTTCTAACAGATCTTTCTTGTCACAATTCAACATTTCCCCTCAAGTTTACTCCAGAAGATATTGAAGGAGCCTAACTTTTGAAGAATGTGTTGGAAGAGTTTTGATCGAGTGCTTTGGTGAAGATGTCTACCAGTTGATCATTACTCTCGACGTATGGAACTTCAATTTCTTTAGCTTGTATCTTCTCACGGATGAAGTGACAATCTACTTCAATGTGTTTTGTTCGTTCATGAAAGACATGGTTGATGGCGATGTGTCTTGCGACATTTTTGTCAAAAAACATTTGCACTGGATTTTGGTTGTTTATACTCATGTCCTTGAGAAGTATCTTGAGCAATATTAGCTCGCTTGTTGTGGAGGCCATTGCACAGTACTCGGCTTCAGCGCTTGATCTTGCCACCACATTTTATTTTTTGCTTCTCCATGTGACCAAATTTCCTCCAACGAATGTACAAAATCCGGTGGTAGATTTCTGATCGTGACTACCTGCCCAATATGCATCAGAGTAACCAACAATTGTGTTAGAATTGTTTCTTTTCATCCAAAGATCTTGACCCGGAGTTTTCTTAAAATAGTGTAGAATCCGGTCAACGATCTCTAGATGACCTTTTATGAGGTGCATGCATAAATTGGCTTATTACGCTAACAACATAGGTGATGTCGGGTCTAGTGACAGTGAGGTATATGAGTTTACCAACTAATCTTTGAAATTGGCGTAAGTCTTGAACTGGTTCACCATCAACTAGACTCATCTTTTGATATGTTTCGATTGAGGTGTTGACTGGTTTAGATCTATTTTTCCAGTTTCATGTAAAAGATCAAGAACGTATTTCCTTTGAGATAGAAATAATCTCTTTTTTGAGTGAGCAATTTCAATTCCAAGGAAATATTTCATGATGCCTAGATCTTTGATATCAAATTTGGATTTGAGGTAAACTTTTACTAAGGATATTTTTTCATCATTATTTCTAGTTATTATATTATCATCCACATATATTAAGACAATTATGGTGGTTTTATGAGAGTGTTTAGTGATTTTGTATATCCATTTACAGCCTACTGCTTTTATTCCCATGGGGGGAGTAACAATACTTCATGTTTTGTTGGTTTCTAGAGCTTTTAATTCATCCTGCATAGCCTTACTCCACTAAGGGCGTTGACAAGCCTCATGAAAGTTGGTGGGTTCTTTAATTTTATCTATTTGACTTAAGAAGACATAGTAGGTAGGTTTTATTTGAGAGTAGGACAAGTAGTCCTCGATATGGTAGGTAACGTGGGATACCATATAATCTTGGAGTCGAAACGGTGGAGGAGTACAATGGGTGGTCATTCTCGGAGGAATACCTTCATCTCCGCTTGGTCGTCCACTTGTGGATGTGGTTTGAGGTCCTCGTGAGGAGGGGTAACGAGACTGAAGTTGCGGGTATGGAAGTGTTGAGGATGTCTGCAACCGGTAGAGGAGCTTTGGGTGCAGTGGAAGGATTTTGATGTTTGTGGAAGTAGGAGATATGCTCAAAAAAATATACATCATAAGAGACATAAAATTTACAATTAATGTGTTCATAACATTTGTACCTTTTTTGTCAGAGTAACCTAAAAAAAACATTTGATGGATTTATGATAAAGCATGTAGAGATTCTTCCTGTGAACAAAACAAGTACAACAAGATATCCGAAGATGGTTAAGGCTCATTCTTCTACCATGTAAAATTTCTAATGGTTGTTTGTTTTGAATTGTTGAACTAAGTAAACGATTTATAAGGTAAGTAGTAGTTGTTGGGTTTTAGGTCTTAATCTATGTTTTGATGATTTAATCAACTTAATCTTAATTATGATCATGTAGAGTAGCACACATATTGCATTTCATATATATTCATTTGTGCTAACCTCTACAGGTGATCAAGACTCAAGGAAGAAAGAAAATCAAGTCAAGACATGTATTTTGTATTTCTTTGAGTCTTTAGGAACTTTGTGTAATTGAGCATACTTGAGCTAAAAAATACTCAACCACACACTAGGTTCCCTATAGAAGTCACACACGAAATTTCACACAATTTGGACTTCAATAGATCACCCAAACTTAGACCAGAAAACACTAAACCTGAACCCACACAGTCTGCCCACATTCGATTGACCGAAATAGACCGTTCGGTCGACCGAGTGATCAATTATTCTGTTAGTGTTTAACTGCCTAAGTTCGGTCGACCGTCCAGACCTTTTCGGTCGACCGAGTCCCAATTATTTTCCGACCGTTTGTTGTCGTATATACCCAACGGTCGTATTCGTATTAATCAAAAATATCCCAAATACATTTTATGTATCGGTCGACCGAGGACCTTGTTCGGTCGATCGAACTTGTCTCTTCACAAACCCAAATCTCCTGCTGGAATTTGGTCGACTGAATAGAACCTTGTTTGTCAACCCCAAAGTGTCTGGTGTGAATCGGTCGACCGAACCTTATTCGGTGTTCGACCGATCACTTAAGTGTACCTGAGTCTTAGTGTTGGGAGGTCGACCGAATTGAGGTCAAAGCTGCCAAACGGTCGACCGAACAACCCGATCTGGTTTACCGAATTCACTCAGAATTGGGTGCTGCAAGTTTCTGTTTTGTGTATCTTACACAAATTCTTACCCAATCAACCCCAACGGCTATAATACCTTAGAAGCTTATAAATAGGAGTTTCCTTGACACAATTATACATCTCTCACACTTCCATTTGTCACATACACTAAAGAGAAACTCCCAAGCTCCAATTTCCTCAATCCTACACTCTAAGCCTAAATTCCACACATTTGATCATATCCAAATCATACTCAAAGTGTGCTCAATATTTAGAGAGTGTTGTCTCACTCATTGGTTGTTCAAGAAGCAATGATTTGAGTGAAAGCCCGAGGTGTTCCATCTCAAATTGTGAGAGGAAGAAGGTCAAGCAAGCAAGAGTGTTCGCGGTGATCGTGTTGTAAAGGCGTTCTCCCCCGGCCCGGAACGGGGAGTGGTTAGTGAAGTCGTGAGTAGAACTCGGTGATCCGAGTGGAGCTTGCAAGAGAGGACGTTGGCGGGTGACCGAACCTCTGTAAAATCCAACGTGTTCCTTGTGGTTTGCTTATCTCCTCCCTTACTTGCTTGTTTATTTTAAATTCCGTTGTGCACATCTTGATTGATTAAACAAGTAGGTAATTAGCTTAAAAGTGATTAGAATTAGCGACCCTCAAGATCCTACAGTAGTTAAAATAGCATCCGACCAAAAACATTTTGGAACACTATTTTGAAAAGGCAAGGAACGTGTAACCTTCAAAAGGTGGCAATTTTTCCTTTCGGAAATACCACTTTGTTCAGGAGTGTTTATACATGTGGTTTGATGAAAAAATTCTTTTTTGTTTCAGAATGTTTTGAAAATTGTTACTAGTATACTCAGATCCGTTATCAGATTTGAGTATTCTGATTTTAAAGTCAAACATATTTTCAACAAAGGCTACAAACTCGCAAAATACCAAAAACATCATATTTAGCTTTTAACAGATATAACCAAGTTGTTCGTGAGAAATCATTGATAAACGAAATGAAATACTAGAACCCATTATAGGATTCTACGGGAACGGGTCCCCAAATATCCGAGTGAATCAACTCGAGAGCACGACCTATCTTATTTTCCGAATTATAAAAAAGAAGTCTAGTTTGTTTTGATAATCGACATACATCACAAGATAATTCATGTTTGAAAGAAGGAAATAATGTTCGCAAAACTATATTAGACGATGTCCCATTATTTGATGCCAAGTATCATGATTATGAATTTTAGCAAACATCCATTTTGTTTGAGTTTCCAGCACATAAAGACCGTTGGCGAGTTTTCTCTACTAATCCTCCTCCATGTGGTTCGATCCTGAAAGGTTACATTGAAAGGTGTAAAAATAACGTTGCAATTCAAAAAAAAAATCTGAGCCTAGCAACAAACAATAAATTGGAGTTGAAATTAGGTACATACAAAACATTTTCGGTTATTTTATCATCTAAGAATTGTACTTCTCTTGTACCTTTAATTTTCACTTTGTCTCCATTAGCAACAGTGACGAATTTATGTAAAAAATTTAAACTAGTTTTTATGTTATTTATCATAGAGGAATTTCCTATCATGTGATCAGTCGCACTAGAGTCTATAATCTAACTAGAGTTATTTGAATTATTTACAGAAGAATATGCATTGCAATTATCTAAAAAGGAATTCATACCTAAGAAATTACCTTTACTTAGGGTGTTGGACTGCAAAAAGGAATTTAATTGGGTTATAAGGGCACCAATTTGGGTTGTATCTGATCCGTTGGATGCACTTGTGGAGCCAATTATTTGGAGATTTGTACAGGGAGACGGCACGTGGTCCCGTTGTGTCCCTGTTTCTTACGGTTATCCCAATATTTGTTAGATACTAATTTGATTCTCCAATCTCCTAAGATGTATTAAACAAAACACAAAAAAACAGCTCCTAAGATGTAACTACCGAGCATTGGAAATGTCACCCTTTCATATCACAGATCGTAATTAATCTAAAAGAACAAAAGTAATCAATCATCCCCCACAACAAAAGTAAACAAATCCACACTTAAAAGTTAAAACTAACCAATCAACCAACAACGAAACCCGAACAGAATCCTTCCTTTTCCTCCTATGATCCATCAATCAACATACACAACAATATTATCTTATATAGACCAACAGCTTTCGGACACTTGTACCTTCACCATTATTTTAATCACAAACATAACACACAAAATATTTAACTCCCCTCTCTCTCTCTAATAATCTCTCTCCTCCTCAGTACTGCAGCGTAGTAGTGAAGAGTGTGGTTTTACTACTGCACTGGCGAAACACGACAAGAACACAGCATTAGCGTCGTTAGGGGGTGTTGGAATAGTGGGCCCCACCCTTGCCCCTAAAAAGACAGTCACGTCTCTGTCTCCACCGCCACTGCCAACCTCTCTCCAGTGCTCTCACTTATATTTCCATGTAGAGTTTCCTACTGGGTTTTCTCGGCAATGGAGGAGAAGAAACTTGTGTTGTTGTGGAGCCTTCTTTTGCTAGTCTCTTCTTCTGCTCTCTCCGACGAAGGTTTTGGCCTTTTTTTGCTTCTTTTTTGGGTTTTTTTTTGTTTTGTTTGGGTTTTGAGTTGTTTTGTGGGTTTCAGGCAAAGCTTTGGTGTCGCTGAAAGCTTCGTTCGGCAATGCGGCGAGCGAGATACTGAACTGGAACGAAGAAGGTGATGGTGGTGGAGGAGAAGAGCACGTGCATTGCTCGTGGAGAGGAGTCGAGTGCGACGACTCCACCTTCTCCGTTTTGTCTCTGTAATCAATAATAACGGACGCTTCTTTTGTTTTTTGGTTTTTTTGGGGTTTGGTTTGGTGATTTGGGGTTTTCGGTACGTGCAGGAACCTGTCAAATTTGAATATTGGTGGAGAGATCTCCACCTCCATTGGAGATCTCAAGAGTCTCCAGAACTTGTATGTTTAGGATTCTTTTCTTTTCTTTGTTTCCTTCCCAATATAAGTGTTTTTTTAATTATTTGTTTGTTTGTTTGGTGGTGTGATTTTTTATTTCTTCTCCTGTGTAGAGACATGAAGGGTAATCGACTCATAGGACAGATTCCAGACGAGATTGGAGACTGTGTTTCTCTTCAATACCTGTACTTTTCATCATTTTTTATTTTATAGTTTTTTTTGTTGCTACTTTTTTTTCTGGTTCAAAGATATTTTTTTGGATAATAATTTTTTTGGTTTTTTTGCAGGGATTTGTCTGTGAATGCTTTGTTTGGTGACATACCTTTTTCCATATCAAAGTTGAAACAGCTTGAGTACCTGTAAGAATATTTGGATTAATATAATATATGCTTACCTGTAAGAATATTGGGATTAATATAATATATGTTACAGTAGAGCCTAAATCTCTTGTTATTATTTTCTGAAATAATTACTCTTTTCTTCTGTTAATATGTATGAGTTTTTTCTTCTAGAAATCTTAAGAGTAATCAACTTGCTGGACCCATCCCCTCAACATTGTCCCAAATTCCCAATCTTAAGACCCTGTAAGTTTCCCCAACTTTACTGATTTCAACCTTTTGCCACAATCACAATTTCTTTTATCCACTTTCGCATGTTTGGTTATTTACTAGTGCAGAGATAATTTTATCTATGACATTAGTTTGATGTCAAATGTTCGCTTTATAGGGATCTTGCCATGAATATGTTAACTGGTGGAATACCCAGATTGCTTTACTGGAATGAAGTTTTGCAATATCTGTGAGTGTCAATGACATGAGATTGTGCCTCTTGTTTTTTTTTTTTTGTGTTTCGCGAATATGTTGATGCTTATGCATGTGTTGTGACTTGTTACAGAGGATTGCGGGGTAATTCTCTTACAGGATCTCTTTCTCCAGATATGTGCCAATTGACTGGCCTGTGGTATTTGTAAGTGTTTCTATTGTGCTTATTATAGCTGATTTTTGCCCGATTTGTTGCTGGGTCTTGAACTGAAATTTTATGATGAATTTTACATTTCAGCGATGTTCGTGGAAATAACATCTCCGGCACGATACCGGATAGCATTGGAAACTGCACAAGCTTTGAGATATTGTGTGTTTTACTTTCTTTGTTATAAAAGATTTTTTTTAGTTATTGACATTTTGTAGCTGAGCAGCGGATGATATATTTCGTATTCTGTTTGCAGGGATATATCGTACAATAGTATCACCGGGGAGATCCCTTACAACATTGGCTTTCTGCAAGTGGCTACCCTGTAAGACTTCCTTGTTGATTATTGACTGTTACATGTGTTAGTGCCCTACTAATATTTTCCTGATTCTAATCTTCTATGTCCTATTTGTTATTTATCAGTTCATTACAAGGCAACCAACTTACTGGCAAGATTCCAGAGGTGATTGGTCTTATGCAGGCTCTTGCTGTGTTGTAAGTGTTTGAATTGACTTTCTTAGGTTTATTCACTTGTTGGTAGTTTTACCAGATGGTGCACCTTTGACATATGTTATTCCCTTTTGTAACTTGGTCAATCTACATCTTCAGGGATTTGAGCGAAAACGAACTTGTTGGGACAATTCCACCAATTCTTGGGAACTTATCCTACACTGGCAAATTGTAGGTGCCAAGAAACTGTTCTGATTACTTCAATAAGTTCTCTACTAATCTTTAATTTGATCGTCATTCCAGGTACCTTCACGGAAACAAACTCTCTGGACCGATTCCAACAGAGTTGGGGAATATGTCGAGACTTAGTTATTTGTAAGATTGTAGTATCTTGAGCTAAAAGGCACTTCTTGTTCGATATCTGAATTTCCTTACGTACAGGCAGCTGAATGATAACCAGCTTTCGGGCTCCATTCCAGAAGAGCTTGGGCAGTTGAATGAGTTGTTTGAGATGTAAGACCTCTGTGTTTTACCCTATTTATTGGTAGTTATTTGAGATTAAATGTTAATTTTTTTTTCTTTTCCAAGAAATCTTGCAAATAATAATCTAGAAGGTCCCATCCCTCACAACATCAGCTCCTGTACTGCCCTCAATCAACTGTAAGTTGTCTTACACATGCCGATGATGCTTATTTTTTCTGAAGTTACAAATATGACGTTCTATCTTTGGAATTATGTTTCAGAAATCTTCATGGTAACAAGCTTAATGGTTCAATACCTCTAAGCTTTCAAAAGCTAGAGAGCCTCACATACCTGTAAGTTGTGGATCTTGTCTCAGACATTCTGCCATTTTACAGTTTCAAGCATGTCCTCCCTTCTTGAATCAAATTTAGTTTCATATTAACTTTACTTACAATCTGAGAATAGGAATCTGTCATCAAACAATTTTAGAGGGTCTATTCCAGTTGAGTTGGGAAGGATTGTCAACCTTGATACCCTGTAAGTTGAATGTTGATGGTGTTTTTATTGCATCTACTTGATCTGCTGAAGACATATGGTAATCCTTTTTTTTTTGGTTGCAATGCAGTGATCTCTCGGATAATTATTTCTCAGGCCCAATTCCTGATTCAGTTGGCGACCTTGAGCATCTTCTCCAATTGTGAGGAATAATGATTTGATTGAATATATCATGCTTCATGGACTGGTCGTTTTTCCATCTCACTCATCCTTAATGGTTTGCAATTGCTCATGGTTCTTCATCACAGGAACTTAAGCCGGAACAACTTAACCGGGTCATTGCCAGCCGAATTTAGTAATCTTAGAAGCATTCAAGTCATGTAAGTAGGTTAACAAGGAACTTTAATGTTTCACCGAAATCACATAGCCACCACATTTCATGATTATCTAAAACATATCGTGTCAAATTTTGAATCATTCATTGCAGGGATATATCATATAACATGCTATCTGGTTTGATTCCTGAAGAACTTGGACAGTTGCAGACTATTGACTCTCTGTAAGTGCTTCATGTAAACTAGTTACTCTTCTGATTTTCAGATCCTGAATTGCATATTTATACATGATTTTGTGTAGGATCCTTAACAACAACCATCTAAATGGAGTTATTCCTGATCAGTTAAGCAACTGCTTCAGCTTGAACAACCTGTGAGGACAATTTTCAAATCTTTCACTTGAGGTTAATTTTCTGTGAATGTGTGTTATGCCAACTTATCGTCTGTTGACAACTCTAGGAATCTCTCTTACAACAACTTTTCTGGAGAAATTCCACGATCAAACTTCTTTTCTCGATTTACATCAGAAAGGTAATATAGTTGCACATCTGTCTGATTTGGATGCACCATTCTTATTTCAACTCCATTTTTCAGCTTCATGGACAATCCTCTATTACATGGCAAAGTATTGGGTTCCTCGGGTAGTCGAGGCCACAGATCAAATGGTATTTTTGCTTAAAACTTCAAATTTTTAGCTGGTCCTTTCTTAAACCTTTTGTCACCCATCTAATTATGGAGAAATATATTTGCTATAACAGCAGATGTCTCCAGAGTTGCAGTTGTATGTATAACATTAGGTAGCATCATGCTACTTTCCATGGTTCTAGTGGCAGTATACCGAACCAGCAGACCAACGAAGCCTTTTGTGAAAGGACCACCCAAGACAATGCATGGTACTTTTGTAAAACTGTGTTTTGGTTCATGTCAAGCTGGAATTGTTTTCCAAGTTTGTTTGTTTTCTTTCTATAGGCCCTCCTAAGCTTATAGTTCTCCAAATGGACATGGCAATACACACGTACGATGATATCATGAGGACTACCGAAAATTTGAGCGAGAAGTACATTATAGGTTATGGTGCATCAAGCACTGTCTACAAATGCGTACTCAAAAACTCCAAGCCGATTGCTGTGAAGAGATTGTACAACCAATATGCCAATAATGTGCGAGAATTTGAGACGGAGCTAGAGACCATAGGAAGTATCAGGCACAGGAACCTTGTGAGTTTGCATGGCTACTCCCTTTCACCTCACGGGAATCTCCTTTTCTATGACTACATGCAAAATGGATCTCTTTGGGATCTTCTACATGGTAAACTGCTCTGACCCCTTTATTTAATTTTCAAGTTTTCAAATTGAGAATTAATGATTTGAAATTTTGATCAGATACGTCAAAGAAGGTGAAGTTGGACTGGGACACCAGGTTGCGGATTGCTGTTGGTGCAGCTCAAGGCTTAGCATACCTTCATCATGACTGCAATCCTCGCATCATCCACCGTGACGTAAAGTCTTCTAATATTTTGCTTGATGAGAATTTTGAGGCCCGACTATCGGACTTTGGAATTGCTAAGTGCCTCCCGGCTGCAAAAACTCATGCTTCGACTTATGTATTGGGAACCATTGGCTACATTGATCCAGAGTATGCTCGGACGTCCAGGCTTACTGAGAAATCTGATGTTTACAGCTTTGGAATTGTGCTCTTGGAACTTCTGACTGGAAAGAAGGCAGTAGAAAATGAGTCCAACCTGCACCAACTGGTTAGTCGATTAATATTTCCTAGACTCCGGTTTCGAAATAATCTTGTCCATACTAATGCATATTTTTTATTATATTTGCATCGTCGAATCATTTCTTAATGCAAAAATGCTTAGTGAGTGTTTTGTAGTCTACCAACAAATTAGATGTCGTTTGGTTTGGCTAATCCCTTTCTTTTCAGATCCTCTCCATGGCAGATGACAACACAGTGATGGAGGCAGTAGACTCTGAAGTAACGGTAACTTGTACGGATCAGTGTCTTATCAAGAAGGCATTCCAATTGGCACTGCTATGCACGAAGAAGCATCCGTCCGACAGGCCCAACATGCATGAAGTCGCTCGGGTGCTCGTCTCCTTGCTCCCACTGCCTCCAAAATTGTGCTCATCACCTCCCAAGGTTGTGGACTACACTCGTTATCTTGTCGATTCAAATGCGAAAAACATCGAGTTCGACAGCTCCTCAGATGAGCAGTGGTTTGTTAAGTTTGGAGAAGTCATATCCAACAACACCATGTGATGGATGGTTGGTAGTTTGGGGCACAATTTTGGGGACGAGAAAATTACTGGGTTAAGAGAAGATAGTATATGATTGTGTAGAACTTGTTGGAAGTTCGAACTAATTGTTCTGGGTTAAATTATCATGTAAATTTGTCTTAACTACATACAACAATTTCCACTTTTTTCTTTTGTTGAAAATGCTGGATTGACATGTAATCATCTGGTGTTAGTTGCTAACATCACTGATGTTTCTCATGAATTTTCATGGTTTTTCTGGTTCAAATCATCAAGTTTTTTTGTTTTGATATTTTAGAGTGAATGATGGTAAGATTCATAAGAACACTAGCATTCTGTGTCTTCTCATACGTTTTTCTTTACGGTGTTCCAAAGAAATGCTTGAATGCTTCTTCTGAAATGAAACTCTTTCAACAATCAACAAAATATATTAATAATCATTATCGTAATTATTTAATATCAACAATTCTTTCGTTTTTAATTAACATTTCATTAATAAATTCGAAAATATTATTAAAATTTAGAAAACTACAAATTAATAATTTTAAATTTTAAAATTTAGGACCTATAGTATGCGCGTGACTCACAAAAGACGAGACGATTGGATCAAGGCTTGAACTTCTCAGGCATCGAGGACCTATAGTATGCGCGTGACTCACGAGAGACGAGACGATTGGATCGAGGCTTGGACTTCTCAGGCATCGATGACCTACAGTATGCAGGTGACTCACAAACGACGAGATGATTGGATCGAGGCTTGGACTTCTCAAGCATCGAAGACCTACAGTATGCGCGTGACTCACAAAAGACGAGACGATTGGATCGAGGACCTACAGTACGCGCATGACTACTTCAATATATATACCCCAACCACATTAATTCTTTACTCACAATGTCATCTTCAGAAGGCAATGGTTCACCAGATTACCGACGATCTCCACGTCGTCCACCCCTAAGCCAACACTTTTTCCCATACCAAAATGTTCTACAACCAGGATTCCACCCGTTATACCAAAGCCAATTTACCACACAACCATGATTCCACCCGTCCCACCAAAGCCAATTTTTACCACACTGAGGGTTCTACCCGCACAATCAATACCAACCACCAACTCAGGAAGAAGGGCAAACCCAATTCCCAATGCGTATGTATACTCACCTTCTAAGTGGCGAAAGTAGTGGGATTGCAAGCCGCTATTCAGCTGATGTGAATGAAGAAACCGCGACCCAGGGAACACGCAAAACCGCGATGATGAGGTCGCAAAAATCGTGGTCCGCACAAGAGGATCAACGACTCGTCTCGGCTTACATGGCTGTCAGTGGCGATGTTGTGGTTGGGACAAACCAAAAAATGAAGTCCTTCTGGAAACGTGTGGAGCGCATCTACAATGACTCAGGCGAGCCAGGTGTAGTAGAGCGTAACGATGAATCATTGAAGGGGCGATGGAGGCGTACATTGCCATCTGTGAACCAATGGGTCGGTTGCTTCGGCCAGGCGGTGCGGAGGAAAAGAAACAGTTAAACGAGGACGATGTCATCCATGAAGCGCACATCATCTACGAACGAACACACAACGCCAAATTTCAGTTCATGCATGTTTGACTTTTGTTACGCAGGTACCCTAAATGGGAGTCTGTTGCGCTTGGACTTCCCACCGGAAACGTCGCTGCAGAAAGTTCGGAGAGTTTTAGCAGCGGGAAAAGAAAAAGCATCGGCGACGATGGGAGTAACGCAACACCGTCAGCTGATGAAATGGTGTTCGAAACATGTCCTCGTCCTGAAGGTGTTAAAAAAGCCAAAAAGAAGAAGTGGAAACAATCATTTCAGACACAACTTGATCCTGAGATGTTAGAACTGGGGAAACAATTGAATATAGTGCAAAAGTGGAAGAGGAAAAATAATTGCGTTACGAAGAACGGATGGAGAGGAAACACATCGAAGCTGGGGCGAATTTCCAAAGGGAACTGAACAGCAAGAAACTTGATGTCCTCTTCGCTATAATGAAGAAGGAAAACAAGGACGAATTCGATAAAGAAACACTTGTTGAACTCAAAGAATGGGATAAAGCACAAGGATATTTGTAGGTGCTTATGTTTTCAATATGTCTGTGGTAGTTTATCAGTATTCTGGTTGTTTAAATTCAGTATCCGTAGGATGATTGTCTTTCCTTTCCTTATTTCTGTTGTATTTCGTATTCTGTATTTGTATTGTATTTTGTTTCCGAAATGTATGAGTATTGTACTACTATTTCTTAATTTGTTTATAATTTTTTAATTTTTTTATATCTAAGTAAATCAAAAATTTGTTAATTAATTATAAAATATTTTTTCAATTATTTTGTAATACCTAATTAATTAAATTCCATTTACCTAATTAATACATTATCCTAATTATATATAAATAATCTTTATTTTTAAAACAAAAACAAAAACAAAAAAAATAAAATAAAGGACGAATGGGCGGCACCACGTGGCCCCCCGCCCGAGCGCCCAGGGTGGATTCCCGTTAAGGGAGGGTTGCCCGGGCTTAGAGCACCCGTTAAGGGTGCTCTAAGTGTATCTACCACAATTACTACTTAAGGTGGATTGTGGTACACGAGTTTGCATCCTATTTTTAACAAAAGTAATCAGACTTAATATGTTTTAAATCTTTCTCATCAATGGATAAAAAATGAAAACCTTAACAAAATAGATTGATTTAGGTTGAAATTTAGAAAGTCATGGATTGTTTAGAATTTGTCGCATCGAAATAATCCCTCTTTTGACAATAAAATTTTGAGTTTCTATACTCAAACTGACCCAAAATCGGAAAAAAAAACCCCTCATACATTGACATCTTCTGAAAATATGTTTATGTTTTCAATTCTCCCCGAAATATCTCTGCCTAAACCGTGAGACCACTGACCACTCCTTTTGGAACAACCTCTTTCTCTCTTTCAGGCGGATCCAACTCTGATTTTTCAGTTGGGAGTGAAGACCAGATACAACACACAGTAGTCAATATCGAGCTGAGATCGGCCCCCCACTGAGTCTATCAGACCCCCATAAGTTGTTTTAGTGTTCTTCACGGCAACAAAGAGAATGAGTAAATGAAATTGTTAAAAATTGTGGTGTGCGTTACTTTGTTGCATTTGGTTTCCATTTTCGAACGGATCTATCAATGTCTTTATGTGTTTTGTTGGTTTGTTCAAGTTTTGTTTGAATCTGCCTTTTGCGGGTTAATTGTGCTCGATAGGTTTTCAATTGAGCTTGATGAATGACAATTTAATAATGACAAACAATACTCGATGATACTTGAGGATACGAGATAGATTTGCTCGATATTTAAATTTTTTATTGAGTTCGATCGAGTTCGATGGTAATCGATAGTACACGATAGATAGTGCGGGTCGATGTGTATGCTCGATAGTTATACTTGGTTATAGATCGATTGAACTCCATATGAGTTTGATAGGTTATGATGATTACTGTTGATTCCACTGTTTTAACTTTTTTCTTGTTTTTTTGTCGTATCATGTTCGACTGTTAACGTATTGACTGCGTACAATGGTGGAGGGTGAGTCATCTAGAAGTTGATGACTCAACAATAAGGAAGGCAAAAGGTTGTAGGAAAGGAAGACACAAGGGACTCTTCATTTTTTCTATGATTTTCGTCCTATTTTATGATGCAATTTAAGTAGAGATTGTAATGATCTTGAATGATCATCTTTATATAGTTTATGTTATGTTTGTGTTATAAGGTAAGTTGAAGAGTCTTTGTAAGTGCCTATATAAGCACAAGAGTTCTCCATTTGTAATACAAGCCAAAACAAGTCAAGTCAAGTGAGAAAGAAGAAAGAAAAGATGAGTGTTTGGTGCAAATCTCGTTTTGCTTGTGAGTGTTAAGTAGTTTGTTTTTCTTCTTTCATTCGTGTCCACCAATTGAGTAGATCAAAGTATGGATCTATTGATGGTAATAGAAGACCCTCAACATAGAGAACAATGCGAGTCGAAGCAGCCCACCAGGTGCAACTTCTGAACCGCCAATTGGCGGTTTGGGACCGCTGGTTGGCGGTCCAGGTGTGTCTGGTGGAGGCGTGCTTTCTAAGGTGGCTTGGTGTGGTGCTCCATGTCTTTCTCCCGCATCTAACACGATCTAGCTCGATGGTCTCTACTATAACAACGTTGAATTATCCTTTGTTTTAAGTGAAATGTTATGTGGAAGCTTATAGTGTTCAAATTTCCCTTTTATGTGGAAGCTTATATTTTGAGTTCAATAGGCTCGATACGAGATCGACATGGATCGATGATGGTCGAGTAATCGTGCATTTGTTGGTCAAGTAAACTATCGGGTAACTATCGAGTGCATAGTCACTATCGAGTAAACTGTCGAGTCACTATCGAGTGCATAGTCACAAAACGTTTTGAATTCTAGAGGGGGTAAGTTATGGAGTGTAACGAGTGGCTATCGAGTATATTGTCGAACCTATCGAGTCAAACATGCGAAATTGACATGGAAGATATATTGCCACATTCGAATTGGAAATTGTCCATTCCTATACTTCTTTTATAAAATAAAATTTAGAAAATAAATTACAAAATAAAATAAACAATTGTTCCATTCTTATACTTCTTTTATAAAATAAAATTTAGAAAATAAATTACAAAATAAAATAAATAATTGTTCCACGTCAAAGTCTGAGATTCTGGTAGAACAAGTCGACGGCCCATTTATTCATG
This sequence comes from Triglochin maritima, assembly GCA_963682175.1. Taxonomy (NCBI): domain Eukaryota; kingdom Viridiplantae; phylum Streptophyta; class Magnoliopsida; order Alismatales; family Juncaginaceae; genus Triglochin; species Triglochin maritima. The sequence goes on from OY821775.1 coordinate 9,061,105, forward strand.
AATCTCTGCATATTCTGGTCTGTGATGGTGGTGAGGGGAAGCTTCGTCAAACAATGCTCTATGGACTTGATGGCGAACATACCACAATCTCCGCTACAAAATTAATAAGATTAACCTTAAACATATTACATATGGGATAAAAGCATTAACCAACGGAAGTAATCACAAAATTTACCTACTACGGGTTCGGAGGACCTCTTCCTTTCCTTTTCGGTGTCATTTGAGCTCAAGCGGTTTCCGTCCTTTTAAGGGCTTCGGAGAGGGAAGGAGGCGACACCAGGGCCTCATTGTTTGCTCCATCTCCGCCTGAAACACAGGAAAACAATTTCACTTCTAACCCAGACGACGGTACTCAGATTAATACCAATAAATGGAAGAGATCAACTACATTTTTTATAGAAACAATAACCTAACCTCATAAAAAATATCAAGAAATTAAAAAACATAAACGTGCTTACGTGCCCTAAAACTGTCCTAAAACGGAAACCATATGACCTAAAACTGCAAATGGAATTGAGATCCTATTGAACTAATATCGATCCTACCGAGTGTCGTCAGAAAACCCAGAAAAATGGTCTGACTTCCGTCGATTCAACCCAGCCCACATAACACTCAATCAAAACCAATATATGTAGGTAATCAACTACATTTATGATAGAAACAATAACCTAACATTCAAGAACAAATAACTAAAAAAACGTGCCCTAAAACTGACCTTCATCGGCAGACGGCTTCAATGGAGGAGTTGTTCTCCGATGTGGGTTCGACTACGACGGGTACGTTCGACAGGGTCTGAGGCGTTGTGTTCGATTCGGCTCGACTTGGTTTCGATTGAGGGGTCAAGTGCGAGAGAGAGAGAGAAGGGAGGCCCATACGTGTTTTCTTTGGAAAGAGAAATTTCAAATGGATGCGCGAACGTGAGAGAGAGAGAGAGAGATTTTTTGGGTTATTTAAATGGTAGAGGTATTTTGGAGAGAAGTAGAAACATAAGTATATTTTTTAGATGATGTTAATGTGTGAGTTTTTTCGATTTTGGACCACTTTAAGCATAGAAACTCTTTTTTTTTCTTCTTTAACAATACATTTAGTATTGCAAACCTTTAAGTCCTATACTGGGAGAACGATTACTTCTCTAAATAACTCTGTTGTCATATTTTTCCAACAGAGCGTTGATCCTAATTAATAATTACTTTCATTGTTGACGCACCTAATGAGCAAAGTGTTGTTCTTACTTACGGATTATGATAAGACACATAGCATACACTTGTTTTCTCCAAAAGGAGAAACAAAAATTGGAGACATTTGATAAAATTAGAACAATAATACAATATTAGCATGGCTCCCGTGGAAATATGACAAACATATACTTAAGTTCTTCTATTTCTATTTATTAGTTTTAGTTCAGTTAAAACATCATGAAACATCAACACGTTTTAGTGTTGCGGCTATGCCTTGACAAAAGTGTAGATCGCAGGAGTTTCCGATCAAGTTCTTAATATTTAGTTGTGCCCAACAAATCCATTCCACGTTGCGATGATAGATTTGTTATATAATTTGGATCTCCTGAGATCTAGATCTGTATTTGAGATCTGTGCTTGTGCGGTGTGGTGATTGGTCCGGAGTGGGAGCCAATGACAGCTCCAATTTGGTTATAAATGAAAGAATAACACACCTAACATTATTTAAGTTACTAAAAAAGTCATCAATATCTTAGTTCTTTAAAGTGTATGACATAATTCTCTGATTTAGCTGATAGATTGTTGTCGTGACTCATGACATTGAGTCTTGATTAGAACCAATCATCTACCCGGAGTTGGGACGATTACAATAATTTCAAAGTGAATCTCAGAAAATTTAGTTAGCTACAGTTCAAAATTAAGATTAGAAAGGAACTTAGTAAAATTGAAAATTGTGTGTTTTAGTGAAATTGGAAATTGTAAGGTGGGGATAGATCCATTGATATATTAGTCACCATAGGTAATCTGACCTTTTGAAGTTGTATTAGCGCAAACACAACGAATGATTGGCAGAAGTTTTAAAGATTGATAGACGACTTAAATAAATTCATGAACATTATTAAAGCAATCATGGATCTCATTCCCTTTCAGAGCGTGAATAATAGTAGTGGACCATTGCGCTTTATTTTACTAAAAAAATGTTATCATGGGGTTTAAAAGATGTGATGGTTCTTGCTTAGCTTTAGGTGTTAGCAGGCATGTTTGTTTGAGACGTAGGAACATTATCATCTAAATAAGTTTAATTTAACAAGATTATGATCCTCCAAGAACAAAACGTAGGGGACGACGTGAGGTACACTTCAGAAAGGAGATTCTAATTCATAACGAAGTAGAAAGGTCAAACACCTGAATAGATTGGTTTGCTGAACTACAAGAGGCCACGATATACATTATGGTTGATGAATTTAAATGAGAATTTTCTAACAAGGGTTGCAATGCAATATAATAATTAGGAGCTATAACATACATTTATTTGTAAACGAAGAATTTTCTTGAGTTCATCATTAATTATCATTGGTCTTGTCGTTTCCTTTGGAGCATTACAGACTCTCCATTTCAAACTACTTTGCCTTCACAAAACGTCTCTCTTCAATCTCAAATGTGAGACATTCTCAAGAATGAACGACCATAAGCTTCCATCAAACCAAAACAATTTCTTGTGATTGGTAGGCCTTGAGGCCTAATCTCCACACAATGATTAGAAAACATGATGTAATGCCACTGAAACCATGTTTTAGTGCAATCATGTTGTAAATACCAAGTTAAGATGCTAAAATCTATTGGAACCTCAATTCTGAAGTAGCACAAATACAGGTATCCTATCTTACAAGAGTTAGATCCGGACACAATTGAACTGCAACTAAAAGCAACAAACACAAGATTCCCTAACCTTCCAGTTTCCATACTGCACAGTAAGCAATGTATCATCTTAATCTAACATCACCACCAATGTATAATGGATTAATGGTACATAAGAGTATGAGGCATAGCTTTTGGAATAATAAACCGATATGAAATTCATGCACTGTACGTGCGGAATTGATCAGATCCATGGGAACAAACTAATACCTGAGTCGAGACTTTAATAGACAGCAATGAGTAGAGAAGGGAAAGCTTCATTATTCTTATCCCTTCTCCTCTTTCATTGGTCTACAACTTTCCTGCCCTATTTTGTACTTATCAACAAGAGTCAAGAGTGGAAAGGAGTAGTGAAGAATACAAGAAACAAGGGAGAGAAAACAACATATTTTTTTCATGATGATTGTTATTAATTACTGAAATGAAGCCAAGAAAAATCCCAGAGTTCTCTTACAATCTGGGGAGAAAAATTAATTTTTTTTGAGACATTATATAACATCAAACAATGAGAGATATTGAATGGTATTCCAATCAATGAGAAGGAGAGGACCTCTTTTTCGCTTCGCTGTAGAGAACCACACCCATTATCGTGATGCCGAAACCTGTGATCCCCATAATATTGACGGGGTTGCGGAAGATGAGCACCGAAACAACTGCAGCGACGGCTGCCTTTGCGTTACCTAGGACTTGCAAGGTGAGCGCACTGGTGTGTTTGGTAACGAGGAAATTGGTGAGGTTGACAAGGTAAGCAACAGTGGCATTGCCAAGCAAAAGGAAGATAATGTGGGGGTCTTTCGCAGCAATTTCAGCAGTTCGAGCTGCAACATTGCCTTCTACATAGAGTGAGACCGGAAGAAGCAAAACGGCAGCCATTGGGGCCATATACATTAGAAGATTCATTGAATTTAGCTTCTCTGCTTCAGATGTCAGAAGTAAGCCCTGCAATAAATGATTTTCACGATCTTAGATGGGTAACAAGATTATACACAATATGGAATCGTAATAAGCTGAACACTGCATTAGGATAATTCGGTCATAGTTACCATTTGCAGATTAGTAAACTAGTAATCCAGTATATGTTAAGTACATGTTTGCACAATTTCTCAGATTATTCAGAATCCCAAAAGCCCAAAAACATAGATCAGCGTGTTCTATAATATTAGATTACATTTCACTTGTCCCTAAACCAGACCTAACACGAGTGTGTACCACAGTAGTGCAAAGTGCAGTAACATCAATTATGCCCACAATCAAAATCACGACAAAAAAAGAAAAAAAAATCATAGTTTGCAAAAGGATTGGAGTGATAAGAATCAAAATCACATCAATTTTGCCTGAAGTCTAATCTATCAGCAAACCATAAATTGGAGTAAAAGGATTTCACAAAAAACACACCAATTAATCACCTGCTACCAGTGTCCAGCTTATATTTTTCGAAAGCTACTCTTGTACCATCATTACGTGCTATTAGCGTCCGGTTGACTCTTATACCGTCGTCGTTGTGGGAAATCAATGAAAGCCTAATTTGGGAAACATTAATCACTTAAATCCAACACAGAATTTTCAATAACTTACTACTATTGTCAACAACTTAAGTAACTACAAGTAAAATCCTTTCGATATTTGTAACAAAATCCGAATTAGAAATCAAAACCGAAAACAACATCCACACACACATGACTCACAAACAACAAAAGCACAAACCTGACCTGAACGACGGATTTAAGCGCGCGTCCGGCAGTGGAACCAACGCAAACCAGAAACCCAAACAAGTGAAACAACGGCTCACTATTGGACGCCACCACAACCCCAAGCACGACGGGCACAAGCGCAGCGTAGACCGGAGCGGACTCCCTCCGGCAGGTAATCACAAACGCGAAAACCGCCGTAAAAAACGGCGTAGTCGCCCCGATCGCCTGATTGAACGACACCGGAATATACCTTAGCGAAGTGTTCCCACAAACAACCGAAAAACAGAAAATCGCGGAAAGTGCGGCGATCTTAAGGAACTGGCGTCGGGACACGATAAGCTGGGGAGGCACAACCGCGAGCCAGTGGACCGCGAGGGAGGAGTAGGCGGCGCAGGATAGCATGTGGAGCATGGTTAGGAAGATGGGGTACTTGTAGCCGTAGATGCTGAGGAGGTACTTGTTGAGGAGGAGGACGCCGATGTTGGAGAAGTACCAGGATCCGATGATCAGGGCCGTCAAAACACCAGGGGACGGCTGAGATGAGAGGAGGACATTGAATGGAGATTTCAACGACGACGAGTTTAGCCGAGCGTCGCCTGGTGGGGTCGCCGGGATGTCGATTGCCGGATCGGATTCGAGTCGCGGGTTCGAGCCCCGACGGGAGGTCCACGTCTGGGCGTCCGAGACCATCGGATCGATCGGACGGTTGGATCTTAACTTAGGAGGGTGTGTCGGCAGAGAGAGGAATGGAGGAGGAAGAGGAGTGAGAGCATATCGTTTTGTTCGGATTTTATTGATTTGTTTGAGGATTAATCTAAGTGGGGCTCAGCCCCAGATCGGAGGGAATATATCAATATATTATTATTATTATTATTATTATTATAAATATTATATTGGGTGGAAGAAGGGGAGGAGGGAAAGCGAGTCATGACAAGAATGATGTTTGTGGATTGGTGTCCTAGGATTTAGGAAGAGGATGGCATTTCGGGGAGGACCTTGGGTTTTTTTTCTTTTTTCTTTTGACTTTTTTTAAAAATAGTAGATAGATGTATTGTCATTGATTAACATTTTTGGAATTTTCGTTTGGAACTTTTGTTGCACATTCGTCAGATGTCGTGTTTGTAGGCCACTTCGTGTCAAGCCCCTTCGTGTTAACCCAAAAGGATGATTTTTTTTCTTAATAGTAATAATACTTACCAACAATCATATCATGCGGCTCCTGCACCGCCTGTGTTGAACATATTGTTCAATGTTTAAGAGCAGAAATAACAGCGCTCGGGCTACCCCCGGGCGCCCTGCACTCTCTCTCTGCCACGTCAACTTCTCTCTCTGCCACGTCAGCTCACCCAACCCACCCAAAAAATCCCCTTATCCATGCCCAGACTACCCCCACCTACCCTACACTCTCTTTCATCCACATCATTTCTTAATTAAACAAATTTAATTCTCACACAACATTTAACAAAATACATTTTATATAAATCTAATTCTAATTACATTATAATTCTAATTCACGCTATACTTATTATTACTATTAATTAATTAACAATATTAATCACTATTAAACCACAAAATTTTGAATATTTGAAATTTGAATATTTGAAATTTGAATATTTGAATTTCGAAACGCGCGTGAATGCACAGTATACGCGTGCGTGAAAAGTAATCCGCGTGATTGCACAGTATACGCGTGAAAGAAAAGTAGTCCACGTGAATGTACAGTACACGCGTGAAAGAAAAGTAGTCCGCGTGAATGTACAGTATACGCGTGTAAGAAAAGTAATCCGCGTGACTGCACAATGTCTAATTTTTTCTCTATATATACCCTACACAAAACTCAACTTACACCCCATATCTCTTCCACAAAACACAAAACTCAACTTACATCCCATATCTCTTCCACAATTTCTTCTCCGGAGTATCATCGTTCCCCCCCTCGTTCCCCCCCTCGTCCACAATCAAATCCGCATCAACGCTATCCACAACCATATCTCTCACGTCCATTTTACCAACAACCATTCCAACAACCAGACTTCTCCCAGTACGCACCACCATTCCCACCACCTGACCAAAACTCACCATTCCCACAATTCTCCCACTACGCATCCCCAGATCAAAACTTACCATTCCCACAATACTCTCAATATGCACCACCATTCCCCTATAATCAACCGCAGTTCCAGATGTTTGGCCGACCCATGTCTCAAAAAAGTAGCCAGAGTATGGCGGACACTGAAGATGAGGGTAACGACGACGATGAGTCCCCACCACGACACACACCCACACCACCATCCCCACCTCCACAGCGTCGTCACCGCAAGCAAGTCCAAACTGCCAAAGCCAATCTGAAGTTGTGGACCACAGCTGAGGACGAGAGACTTGTCTCTGCATATATGGAAGTCAGTTGCGATGCGGTGACAGGGACAAACCAGAAGTCTACTTCATTGTGGGCTAGAGTGAAACGTGTGTACGACATCTCCGTGGAAGGCACTGGCCTACCTGAAAGGAACGCAGAGTCCTTAAAAGGACGGTGGAGGAGAATTAAACCTGCTGTGAACAAGTGGGTCGGGTGCTTCGATCAGGCATTCCGACGGAAAATGAGCGGCCAGAATGACAACGATGTTGTCCGACAAGCGCACGTGATCTACGAGCGAACTCATGGGCCTAAATTTCTTTATTTTGATGCTTGGGTTATGTTGCGTAGGTACCCAAAATGGGAGAGTGTGATCTCCGGAGCTAATGTCGTGCGTGTTGACTGGGAGTCCCCGGAGTTGCACGATGAAAATAGTCCCCAGTCAGGAAGCCTTGGGAAAAGAAAGAGCACGGACGGCTCGAGGACGCAATCACCCTCGGATGCAGAAGAGCTGATGCCGGAGTCGTCTACACGCCCAGAAGGTGTGAAGAAGGCTAAGAAAAAGGCTAAGAGTGCATTACGCCCCGAAAGAGTGTAATATCCTGAATTTTTAGTTGAGTTAATAATCAAATATCTTAATGGACTAATTAAGATTATTGGATGATTGTGTGGTTTTAGGAGAAGATGAAATTTTGAGAAGAATATAGAGAAGAAAAAGATGGAGATTTTGAGGCAAGTACTGATTCGTTATTCTTCAGTTTCATATCATGTCTGTCTCTCTTGATATTCGTAGTTGCATGCATGTTGAGCATTAATATTGATTTTATGGATATGCATATGATTGCATGGTGGTGTTTCGGTCGACATGTCCTGTGGCTGTGTGTATGTTTCTAGCAGAGCAACTTAGGAAAGAGCTGCCTAACGGACAGCGTGGAGCCACCCGAGAGAGGAAAGGGCTGCCTGTCGTTAGTGTGGAGCTACCAGGTGTGCGTCTGACAGATTGATAGATTTCAGAAGCACAGGATGTGGTCGAATCTGAATGGGGGTTTCAAATTGATATGCATGCATTTTATTTGTGATGCATGTCTCTTGATTGTGCTTATTGACTGAATGTCATATTCTGTATTATTTTCCACATGATTATGATTCTGATTGATTGATGGTTGGTACTTGCGGGCTGTCGAGCTCACAATTTGTTGATTATATTTTTCAGATTATTATGAGCCTATCAGATGGATTTAAATATCAGAGTGCGCAGCGGTCAGGATCGTGGATCGTATCTTAACGCACCGGATTCGGGCGGGTGAGCAGTTGTCCGGGCTCGGGGCGTTACAAAGAGACACTGATGTTAGAGAACTTGCAGAACATATTCGATACACCGCCCAAGTCAGAGAAGATGGTTTCTCCAAGCAAGAGGAGTTAGCGGAAAGGAATTTCCAGAGACATTTAATAAAAAATAAGTTGGACATGCTTCACTCTCTGATGAGGAAGGACAACCCGACGGAGAATAATCAAAAAGTAATCGATAAACTTCTCGCCTGGGCAGAAGAGAATGGGTACGTATAGTTTGTTGTAGTCCGTATTTCGTATGGTTTGTATTTCCCTTAGTTTGTATTTTGGGTTGTAGTAGTCTGTATGGTTTGTATTTCCCTTTATGTTTCATGTGGTTGGTTGTATTTCGTATTTTAGTATTATTAATGTATTGTTCTTATGGTATTGTTGTATTAATATTTTTTCTATTTAACTTGAAATTGTTGGTTCTAGAAATTTCTTAATTTTAATCACTTACAAAAAAATATTACCCCACATTTATAACAAATACCCAATCCATTAATAACAAAACATCCAATAAATAAATTTAAAAAAAATTAACCAATGGGAGGGGGACACGTGTCCCCCTCCCTTGGGCGCCCGGGCGTCTGCCCAGGACGCCCCACGGGCGCCCCGCCCGTTAACGGGGGTGCGCCCGGGCGCCCGACCAGTGCGCCCGGGCGGGGCACCCCCGTTAAGGGTGCCCTAATAAAATGTTTTAGTCACACAATGATGACTAAAAATTGCACTTAAGAATTTCAAACCGAACCGGTCATCGAACCGATACAATTTTAGTTTTGGTTCAACGCGGTTGAATCACAGTCTAATCACGGTCGGACCATTGATAACGTTACCATTTTTAGACCTGAAGTTGGACCAAACTGAATAAATATTAACGATCAGAGATGTTTGAACCGATTTCTGTATATTAACTAGAAGTTCGAACCGTCCATCGGTTTAGCTGAACCGACCACTAGACCATCGTTCTCTGTTGAACCGGGTCGAACCGTCTGGTCCGGTCCGATTTTTAAAACATTGATTGCACCAAAGTAGATACATTTGAATTTACCCAATACAATTTGCTCAAAAGTAATTATCCTTCATTAAAATATCAGAAACTTTTGGAATCTTTCCAACAGATTTTCCATATTTCTTGGTATTTTGTTAGCGGTGAAATTCAGATTTGACATAATTCTCCACACAAAAAAACATGTAAGGTTTTTGCACGACCCCAATGCCGGCTAGATTTGAGGTATGCCCTCCCATATTTTTGACAATGTTTTCCTAAATAAGGCACACAGGAATTGGTTTTTGATAATGTTATTTATTTATTTATAATGCACACTCACACAGGAATTTGTTATCAGGTTAGCGTAGCTTGTGAAATCATCAGATTGAACCGACATCTTCAACCGACAAAATGCTATCAAGGAAAATACATACAAGTCAGACTTAACTGTTAAATTACCTTCTCCTTTCTTTCTCACAACACCACAAATTGCTGTGAAGGTGGCTCCAGGGATTTATAATTTAGAAGAAATCATAACCCAACCCATAATGGTTAACTCATAGCAACAATTGTTTAATCTGTTTGGATGAGAACAAAACATGCATAGATAGGAGTAGGACAACTAAACGGCTCCACTCCTGTCTCCTACCATTATTTCCGTGTCTCCGTCTAGCTAGGAACGGATTTGGTACGTAGCAAGAATATACAACTAAGACTAGGAAGAGATAATGTGATTTGAAATCATAGTATTATATTTTTTTCTGATCATATATAGTACCGTACATTATTCATTGCTTTCAACATTTTACAAGACATGTACTTAAGACTTTGTTAAACGGTGACATCAGTTTGGAGGGTAGTCTTCAAAAGCAACAAGTTAGGTGGAAATATATTACTCCGTCAAATTAGGTGGAATGTAAATATTCAAGAAGACCAGAAACTTAACCTACCATTGAGGTAACAACTTAACTTACTACACGTCTTCCGTCTATGATGGGACTGTAAAAGAACCTCTCCATGTGAATCATTTATCTTCAATTATTTAACTTCCCACGTGCTTCAATTATATATATATATATATATATTACACTTTTAAGTGCAAAAAGTAGATTGCATTTGTCAATAATCTGTTTTAACTGTTACTATTAGAATTTTGTCAGATCATGAGTAAATGGTATGTGGAAATTTAAGATGTTGAATCAAAATGTTGATGATGTCCATCACAACAACGAAAGTTCTAAGCAATGATCGCTCGTGTAAATCCAAGGAGTTTACTATCGACATTATTAAACGCATGAGACCATGAGAACGACATCTACAGCAACTCAAATTATGAAGGCATCTATTATATTTCGGATCCTTGCTAGTTCAGAATCAGCTTTGATTTTATCTTCACAACTCAATAGAAACTGGATTAAAGATGAGCTGGACGAGTGGTCGTGTAATATCCTGGATTTTTGAGGTTGAGGTAATAATCAAATAAATTAATAACTATGACTTGACTTCCATTTTATGAATTGTTTCTAGATTGTTCTCAATATTTCATAAGGTGTGGACTTTGATGCAATTTTCACAAACTTTACACGTGCTTTGCTGTTAGGAGAGAAGATGATGGTGGTGGATGGATTGATATATATATACATGAGTTTTGTTGTGGAGAAGTGAATTGATAACGTGGGAGTGGAGAAATAAGGTGAAGGTGGAGTGAGGGAAGAGTTGAATGGTGGTAGGATTTGTTATATACAGAGATGGAAATTAGATGTGATTATGGAATTAATCTTGTGGTTGCGAGATAGACAAGTACTGATTCGTTATTCTTCAGTTTCATATCATGTCTGTCTCTCTTGATATTCGTAGTTGCATGCATGCTGAGTATCGATGTTGATTTCATTGATATGCATATGATTGCATGGTGGTGTTTCGGTTGACATGTCTTATGGTTGTATGTATGTTTCTGGCTGAGTCACTTAGGAAAGAGCTGCCTAGCGGACAGCGTGGAGCCACCCAAGAGAGGAAAGGGCTGTCTGTTGTTAGTGCGAAGCTACCAGGTGTGCGTCTGACTGATTGATAGATTTCAGAAGCACATGATGTGGTCGAATCCGAATGGGGGTTCCAGATTGTTATGCATGCATTTTATTTATAATGCATGTCTCTTGATTGTGCTTATTGACTGAATGTCATATTCTGTATTATTTTCCACATGATTATGATTCTGATTGATTGACGGTTGGAACTTGCGGGCTGTCGAACTCACAATTTGTTGATTATATTTTTCAGATTATTATGAGCATATCAGGTGGATTTAAATATCAGAGTGCGCAGCGGTCAGGATCGTGGATCGTATCTTAACGCACCGGGTTCGGACGGGTAAGCACCTGTCCGGGCTCGGGGCGTTACAGGTCATACATTAAGATTTGCCGAATAGATAGGTATGACTGTTACCTCTTCGAGTTCAATTTTTCTGCATCCTGAAATATAAGAAAGGAGCAGTTAGGATGAGACAGATGAAGAAAAAAGAAAATAAAAGCATGAACATTTTGTTTTATTACCCAAGGTTAATTGTTGCCCAATATGGATCTGGACCCCCCTCCTGGAAGTCAACATCCAGTGGTTGCCATCTGCAGAGCTGGAAATATATATATGAACACAGATCATGGGTGACAAAGAGTGGCGTTCTTATTAAATGATGCCAACTAGTGAACCCCATAACTCCATAAATGTCTCACTCATATCATTACCTCGTCGCTACTGCCAAGTAAAATTTCATGAGCTACTTATCCTGGCTATTGTCCTCAGATGTCTTATTTACTTCAAATGTCTCCTCTCAAGTGTAAACTATGTTGACAGATTAATAATGCAAATATTTAATGTTTTTTTCATTAGGTGTTTGAAGTAAAACTAAAGTGGTATATATGTATCTTTTTTATAATTAGCATTTGATAGATTATCACCTTTCCCGAGTAAGCGGAGAGGAAAGATCATAGAGATTCCGGATTGCGCGGTGAATCTACGAGCAACTTGGGAGAGTGAGTATTTTATTTTGGGGGACTCTTTGGACCTCATTTTCCTTTGATGTTACACTGAAAGCTATGAAGTCTTTTAATCTTTTAAGTGTAGTTTTGATAATCCTTCCAATCCGATATTTATCTTCACAAATCAATTGCTCAATGTTTTGCAATTCAACCCTCAGAGAGGACTTCAGGGTTACGCAAGTTTTTTGAATGTCAGGTCAGAAACGTTGATTGAAGCCTCACTTTGGCAAAAGGATAACAAACACATATACGTCAGACAAGAATATGCACGACAAATCATTTAAGATCTATCAGAGAGGAATCGTTCCAAGCCAAACCTCCTATCCAAATTCGAGAGACACCCCGTTTCTCCATTAACCAACATCTCGGCCTCATGATTATGCATTGATTTCAAACCACAATCCTTTTCTAAAATTTTCGGAAATGTTCTCAAGCACCTTCAAGACATGATTTTCCAATCAACTAACATGCTTAAACTCCTTTCGGAAGAACACTTTAGAGCATGTTATACAGAATATTGTAACATGTAACCAACATATACTCTTTGCAAACAGTCATTACCAACTTATCATATTGGATATTTGTTAGATGCATGATGTCTACAATCAAGGCAACATAAAGGGCAGTTATATCTCAGACATAGAACCAAAAATGTTTGCTGGGTGGTGACCCTTCTATATCACCAAACTTTGGACATCCATGAATACCTATGGAATGGCTGGTAAGTTCTTCGAAAGTTGCATCACTAGCAAATGGTGTTGGCCATCAAATGTAGCTTGGTCGAGAAACGATCTTTTGCAATTCTTAGTAAAAGAAACAAGCTGTAACTGTTACTTTCCAGAAACAAAACTGAATAAACTACGGAATGCAATTTTGTCAATGCATGACATCAATTTTAGTTTCTTACTGTTGTTTTTCAAGATAAATAGAAAGGATATGACAGAATCTGATCAAATGATGAAGAAAGAAATTTAATGTCACCTAAACAAGTACAAATACACACACAAACACTCTAACAGTGCTGCTGCTGCTGCTGCTTCCCTTTTAAGGAAAATAAGAATATGCCTTCAGTACATTCCAAGGCAATACAACTACAAAGTGGTTTTGATTACGTTATATTTTACATTACAAAAGCTTCCTCCATTTGGTAACTATAAGGAACCCAGAACTCTTTCGGCTGAATGAGAAAGGTCAATAAAACTTCTTTCGATTTCATAGCAATCTGTTATGGTTTTCAAGCATGGTAGCTCTCTCCTGTCAATCATAACAAGCTAGAATGAGTTAACATCAAGAAAGTGACAATTTTCATATTGAACGGTTAATCTTGTCTCAGGTTGAAATCCACCAAAACCTCCAAAAACCACTATCTTTTAATGTTCATACGAGATAGCATCCAAGGGTAAAACTCACAATACAAAAGTCCATCAACTCGGTCAAATCTTCCCAAATAGCAATACCAAATCGCAAGAGCCAAAATCCAAAGAATCCACCAACAAAACTCCAACCACCACTCCAATTTCACCAGAAAATCTAATCTAAAACCCACACTGAGAGCCACAACCAAAGGATGTGGAGCTCGACGGAAGTGGCGAATCTCGATGATGGTGAAACTCGACAAAAGTGGCGGAGCTCGACGGTGGTGGTGGCAGAGGTGTAGATGTGGTGAGAGGAAGTGTCGGGATTCGAGATGGAATTTGGTGTTGAAAATGAGGGTGGGGTTTAGGGGTGTAATCGATCTCTAAACGAGCGATCCGAGTCTGCTCAAGATCGGCTCGTTAAGGGTTTCGAGCGGAAAATTCTGCTCGTGCTCGGTTCGATCTGCTCGCGAGCGGCTCACGAGCGGCTCGTTAACCTAATTTTTTTTTTTGTATTGAATTCCTAATAATATTGTCCTAATAAGTAAATTATAAAATTACTTAAGACAAATATAATAATAGTTAGTAACAAAATTTTAAAATTAACACCTAAAATAAAACATAATCTTATAAATTATACGACAACATCAACATCTTATAAATAAGATTATACACTTGGATCAAACAAAATCAACACAATATTAAAATCAAACACAATTTTCTAAATTATAAGACAACTCACAACATCAACATCTTATAAATAAGATTATCTATCTGACCCAAATCTTAATTTATTTGAACTTTTGGTGTAGAAAAGAATGAGAAAAAGAAATAATAATGATGAAAAACGAAGGACTAATAAGGTTTTGATTCTTATGGGGATTTTGATTTGGTTTATTAAATGAATTGTTGGGTTTGGTAAATTAGTTTATTAAATGAGTTTAACACTTTACCAATTGGGTAATTGGATAGAATATTCAGGTTAATCAAATAATTAGATATAGTAATCAGGTTTCGAGCGATAATTGCGCGAGCATCGAGCGAGTATCGAGCGAGCGGAGTCTGCTCGTGCTCGGCTCGTTACTAACCGATCCGAGCAATTTCGAGCAAAATCAGAGTAAAATCGAGCGAACATCGAGCGATCTATCGATCCCGAGCAGAACTTGACAGCCCTAGTGGGGTTTGTATTACACCTAAAAATGTGGAATTTTGTTTTGTTATTTTGTATAGGGGTGAAATTTCTCAAATTTCAATCTTCAATCTACTAAACGTGATATTTACAAATAACTTTTTTTGAAATTCCATAAATTTTAAAATTTCATGTATGAACGACACATCTCATGGATTGCTAGTATGGTTTGGACTTATATTCGGACAACTAGTTATATATCCATATTTTTCATTGATCCGTGTTTTGAGAATGACTCTTTACATGATGAATGAAATATTAGACAAATATAATTTGAATGCAAAACGCTTTTGTGAAATACAAGGCTTGGTGATTGTGTTGAATTGTGTATTATGAAAGGATGTTTTTTTGTGAAAAGGGTAGACGAGTTGTTGGTTTTTGTTGCATGTTCTCAACACAAGATGGGACGAGGAGGAGCTCCTGCATAGGTGCAGTATCCTATCGGAAATGGTATTTTGCACGGGAAGGAGGTTCATCGAGAAAAGATTCGTTGTTATGTGATGTGTACTAAGGCTTGATTTGGATGTGACTTCCAGATATGAGCTTCTGGGGGAAAGTTAGCTTCTGGAAATGCTGATCCAGGAGCAGTTTCTTCCTCAGAGGTTGAAAGTTTTTAGATGGGGTGAAGACTTTTGAGAGTCTCAGATATCTTGTCGAAATAAATTCTCAAATTGCCCCTAGACTTTTGTCGATAAATAAAAGTTTATGTAGGTATATGCTGAAATCAACGATGATAAAATTATCGCAAAAATCCAACAAGTGGAGTAGCTGCCAGAAGCTCCTTTCATGAGCTTCTACATCCCAATACAAAAACGTATCTCGATTGTCGTGTTAGAATTCCAACTCTTGGGAATCCACTTCCATATTTGAATGACATCATCCTACTGTAGCAGTTCCATGATGGGACGGGAGCTTATACGTATCATCCAAACAACCTCTAAGTTTTGGTAGAGCAAATCCCACGTGGAGGTTTACAGGTTCAACAAATCCATTGTCAGACCACTGTTGGTCAAAATGAATTGAGTGAGTGTGCTCCGTCGTGGCCTCATACATGGTCCATTACATATTTTTTGGACCGTATCATCTAATAGCCCAATAGATGGTATTATGGTCCCAAAATGTGGCAGAAGTGAGCAGATATTGGGCCTAACAACATGAAGCCCATACAAGCTGTGATTTACCGATTTGCATTTATAAAGTTTATGATGATTTCACTTCATCTCCAAAGTTTGAAACTTTACAAAATTAAAAGTGGTCACTACTCACTAGGCATCACGTGGTCTCGTTGGTGCATTTAATTCCCTCCCGAACACAATATGCTGTAACAGCGAATCACGCCATGAGCATCTTTGTCCTCCTCACTCTCCAATGCAAACCACACCACAAGCAGAACACATATGCTTTGGTTATTTTTCGTGCGATGTGTGGACATCTGATCAAACTACGTCCGGAAATGGAATTCGGTTAAAAAAACTACAATCACTTACCATACTTCGGATGACCTGGTCACGATCATTCTTTCTATTATTTCTCTTCCACGTCATCTTTTTCTCTCTCCAACCTAATTTCTTCTTTTTCCTACATTATTCACATCTTAACCACAACCACAACAACTTATCTTTCCCCTCCACTTATTTCGAGGTTCATCTTGAAAAAATTTAAAAAAAAATTAAAAAATCAAAACAATTATAAAACTTATTTTCAAAAAAAATTTAAAAAAACTCAAACAAAAAAATTCAAAACAAAAACAAAACCAAAAAATAATAATAAAAAAACAATAAAATATTCAACGTCGACGACCCAGGCGTTTTTAAACTCGGATGATTGGGAGATGACCCGGTTCGTGAGGTGCATTTTTGCACCGTTAGTGGTGCTCTAAGTACGAGACCATCAAGATATAGTATGTGTTCGATAATTTCGGGGTATTAAATCATAAATGTTGAATTGGTATGATTAGAAGTCAATCAAGTTATTTTATTTTATCTCAATTTCATTTTAAATCTCATGATAGAATATCTTTTAAGTGAACTAACCCGAATTTGTACCAATATCATTACCAATCACATGTTGATCCGTGAGTTGCTCGAAGGACCATTTGAATCTTTTTGGAGCTAAGTCTAAGGTTCAAATAAAGTGCAATGTTTTTTAAAATGTAAGATAGATTTATTTTTCTTCTTTTCTTTCTAGTTCTCTCCTATTAAATCATCCTAGAATAGCAAAAATAAAGTGTGAAGTTTGGTTGTATCAAATCAAATAGTGGAGGATTGATTGGATAGAATCTCTCCTATATGGTTTGAATTTTTAAGCAACTCTACAAATGGGAGAAATTGGAGTCAATGAAAAGAAAAGAAAAAGGATACAAAATTTTGACTATTTGTTTATATTCTCGAACTATCTTTAGTTATTTCGACTTAGCAAAACATATTTTATTCTTTTCTTTCTTTTTAAGGTTATTCTGATCGATTAAACGTAAGCAATTTATGTCCTTTTGCGACCATCTTACCGCCCATACAAGATAAATCCATTATATTTTCTCTTTTTCCCCCACTCTTTTAATCTAAAACTCACACAGATACTTCAATTTGTAACACGTAATTTTTTGCATCTGCAACAGACGACGCAAGCGTTTGAAGTGATGGTGCAGGATTTCTAGACATTCCTCATGCTTCTCCAAGTCTGCTTTTGTCACACTATTATCTTCACAAAAGACCTTCCTACGTAAGCACAATGTTCACATACCTCAAACCCAACATTTGTTGTTTGGGTCTCCTGGGAAGAAGTCGTGTTGGTTAAGGGTGAGTGGAACACACATATCGAGTTCAATTCCAGCATGGACATGTCAAACATTCTGGTGAAAATGATGTTGGACCACCTACAGTTTAAAATCATTTCCCGTCTGTCCCAAAGTGGGGATGAATGTCAAGGAATTCTGGGTCATTAAGAAGAAAAAGAAAATATTATTTGGAAGTCATCCTAAAGGATTACGATTTTTCCACCAACATCGGACCCAAAGGGCTGTCAAACCGACACTGAAAATACAATAATGTATTTACACCATCTACTATCCAACGTACTTGTATGATTATTGTACTTATACATCCTATTCCTACCACCACATTCACAGAATTCACATTCATCTTCCAAACTAAAAAAATAGATTCATTCACATGTAACCGACAACTCGAGTCAACTAACCACAGTCAGGTAACCCAACCCACCGACTCCCTCCTTTATCAATTATCACTCCACTCCCAACTGAACCTCAAACACCACACCAATAATGGCTCCTTCTCCTCCCACCACCACCATCCTCACCCTCCTCCTCCTCGCCACCGTCGCCTCTGCCGCCCACAACATCACCGCCATTCTCTCCGCCTTCCCAGACTACTCCGTCTACAACGACTTCCTCGCCCGCACCAAGGTCGCCGACGAGATCAACTCCCGCGAGACCCTCACTTGCCTCGTCCTCCCCAACCCCACCATGTCCGCCCTCACCGCCGGAAAACCTCTCTCCGCCGTCAAGGCCGCGCTCCGCCTCCTCACCCTCCTCGACTACTACGACTCCGCGAAGCTCCACGCCATCTCCGACGGCTCCGTCCTCACGACGACGCTCCTCCAGACGACCGGGAATGCGGAGGGGAATTTGGGGTTCGTGAACATTACGGATCTGAGAGGGGGGAAGGTTGGGTTTGGAGCGACGTCGAAGGGCGCCAAGTTGGATAGTGTTTATACCAAGTCGGTTAAGCAGATCCCGTTTAGCATCTCGGTTTTGGAGATTAGTAAGCCGATTGTGTTCCCTGGGTTGCTCGATGCGCCGGATAAAAGTGCGAATATTACCGGGTTGTTGGAGAAGGCTGGGTGTAAGACGTTCGCGTCTTTGATTCTTTCCTCCGGCGTGCTCAAGATCTACCAGGTCAGTACTTAAATCTGGATTGTTTCGTTAAGACTTGGAATTTGTTTTTGTGGATCTGAAGTTCATGTTGCAATTTGGATCAACATCGCCTGGCATTAGAATGTTGGGACGGAATATAACGATAACATGCTACTCCACCATCCAACTAGTTTTAGCTTTCGTGACAAATTCAAAGGTGATGTTGTGAGTTAATAGAGTCGTGGGTGACGGACCAGATTCGAGTTCGGAAATAAGACGTTACATTACAAGTGATTGTTTTTAGGAATGGTTGTTAATGTTGTTACTAGTAAGTGAAGAGGTGGAATTTTTTAGAGAGAGTAACATTGTAAGCTTCAAGTATTACTTCTGCAAGCACACTGAAACAAATCTAACTACTTCAACTCAAACAAAATTAGCTTGCATTGTTCCTTAAATAACAATGTGCAATTCCATGCACATGAGGCTAATTAAGTAGGTAGATTTATAATCTCAGATTCTCATTAAAAAAATTAGTTGGTAGTTTTTGACTTTCGGTTAGCCAAATTTACAATCGCTTTCAATTAATGACAAATTGTCGGTAGGAAACAAAACAAAACAATGGTGTTTCTTCAGAATTTGATTTGAAATTAAAAAACGTTTGCAACAACAGGATGCGATGGACAAAGGCTTGACGGTGTTCGCCCCGAACGACGAGGCCTTCAAAGCCGAAGGCGTGCCGGACCTCTCGACCCTCTCCCAAGCCGAGCTCGTCACCCTCCTCCAGTACCACGCCATCCCTCAGTACAACCCCAAGGCAACTCTCCAATCCGTTAAGTCCAAACTCCCCACTCTCGCCACCAACGCCGCCGGCGACTACGACATCTCCGTCTCCTCCACCGGCGACGACGTCTCCCTCGACACCGGCCTCGACACCTCCCGCATCGCATCCACGGTCGTCGACGACACTCCTCTCTGCATCCTCACCGTCGACAGCGTCCTCCTTCCCGTTGACCTCTTCGGGAAAGCGCCGTCCCCGGCTCCAGGGCCCGCACCGGCGAGCTCTCCTTCTCCCCTCTCCGACGCCCCCACCCCCGCTGTCGCCCCAGCGCCCGAGGCCTTGGAGCCCTCGGCGGCGCCAGAATCGGATGCGCCCGCCGGGTCTCCGGAGAAGGCTTCCGATGTTAAGGCGGCGGACTCCGCCGACGCGGTCGCGCTTGCGATGCCTCTTTCGGCTCTTCTCGCCGTCGCCACCGTGGCGGTTTTTAGATTCGTTTGAATTTGGGGTATTTGCGTTTTATCCTGTACTTTTTTGTAATTTGGTATTCTAGCGTTTATTTGTGTCGATTCGATGAGAATCGTGAGATGACTTGATCTGCTCTGTTTCGTTTGTTTTCGATTGAGCTGTAAAGGATTCGTTTTGTTTATTGTCTTTTGTTGTAATTGGTTATTATTGTTTGTCCACTTATTGGGTTGTTACTTTTGGACTTTTGTCGTTGCATGTGCAAATATTATGCCTCTTAAATCTTACCGATCTCACGGATACATTGAATTAGTTTAAGTAAAAAGAGGAGCATAGTAGATCTCACGATCACGTCTCAACCTCCTGAGAAATTGTACTAAATAACTCTCTTATTTTTTCCTCCATTGTGTCCACGTAATAATACTCTCTACTCGCAATACCAATGCATCGAAATTGGATCCCAGGATGTGCTAACGGCTGACCAAATCTCACAACCATGGGAAACCAAAAATGTGATGTTGCATGTAGTTAAAAATGTCACTAACAGTTTGATATGAAAAACTTTTTCCTCGGGAAAAATGTTGCTGTGATTTTTTGTCAGATCACACATGATAATTGGGTTATGGTATCCTTTAATTAGAGTATTAGTTAAAATGTGCAAAGATTTGGCGACAATGTTATGATTCTTCGTCGAGTCACTTATGCTAATAAAGTTCTAGAATTGTTTTACCACACGAGCATGAAGTTCACTCGTTAAGGGATGGTGACCTATTTGTTGGACATCCGGGTTGTGTGGTTATTGGTAAATAACTTTCGATTCTCACTACACGAGTATGAAATCTATTGTTGAGGCATAATGACTTATTCATTGTATATGTGAACATTGTAGTTATTGGTCAATACCTTGTGATTCGGGCATTTGTTTATGTACTTCTTATGCACATCTTAAGTTCCTACAACGCATTAACACATAGATTTTGAGATTCTTCGTAAGATCTTCTATGCTACTTGGGTTATAGTATCCTTTGCCTTGAGTATTAGTTCTTAGGAGTATAAATTTGGCTAAAGTATTGTGATTCTTCTTCGGGTCGTGTGGGCTAATTGGATTCTAAAATCGTTTCACCACACAAACATGAAGTTCACTCATTATGGTACGAACACATATTCATTGGGCACCCGGGTCTTCTGGTTATCGGCCAAGAATTTCTAGTTCAGTCTAAAAATCCTGAGTTGACATTCTTTAGAAAAATGATCAAAATAAGAAGTGATCGAAATATATCAAAATGATACTCAAATTGATCGGTTTGATGAGAGGATTCTAAATCTACACTTACATCTTTGAGAAACTCTTTATGGATCTCTAAAAACTTGATTTTAAAAAATAAGGTGAATAGATGTAATATATTAAGAACAAACAGAAACTTTGACAACAATAAAAGGACAAGATTGTATGGTGGAGAATGAACCTGAACCTTAATAAACTTTTCTCCTTAAACACAACATGTCACATAAGACAACATGGTTTTGGTGTCAAATCCAAACGTGAACGTCTTACTGTCCATTTTGATTGGGTTCTAAAGCAAAAATTATTATGGCTCTTTGATGATAGAGAACAAATTTTGGGGGACATATTCAAAGCAAAATATGATTTTGTGGGTTTAATTTTTGCTCTCGAGAGAAATGGCTCGTTAGGTTCATCACGCCTGTGCCAGGAATTAAAAAGGTGTTTCTAGCTTTTAAAATCGGATTATGTTGTAAAGTAAGGAACGAGAAATTAACTCTTTTTTGGGAAAACATATGACATCTTTGAGGAATCTTTTTCCTCAACTTTACGAAGCTACTAGTAGCAAGTCTCTAACCGTTCATGAATTCCTACTTTTGCCAGATATTATTGGTAGAGCATTACCTGTTAATGAAAATGTTTTATGTAATGTGGATAATATAACATCTTTTTTTGAGCAAGTATTTAGTCATATTTTAATTAATGGAGAAAAAGATGACAGATACTTTTGGAGACGGCCAAAAGACGGCAAATTTTTAGTTAATTTTTTTATGGTTTCTTTAACTATAAAGTTATTGATAATTATTGGGGTAAATGGTTGTGGAAACAATTTTGTCCATTAGAAGTTAAAAACTTCATCTGGCTTCTCTTCTTAAATACATGTGCAACAAGGGTAAATCTTCTTAATCGATGGAATGATTGTAATTGCTTGTGTGGCCTATGTGGTATGGATATAGAAGATACTTTGCATCTCTTCTTTAATTGTGAGTACACATTAATTATATGGTTGGAATGCCATGTTGTGTAACCGTGACCTCATTTCTCAAGGATGGAATAATAACGTATTGACTCAGTTACGTAACTTTAATTGTAATATTTCATTTAGTGACTTATAGAATATTTGTAGGTATTGCTTACATTTGGAAAGAGCGCAACTCACACCACTTCCAAAGAAAGTAGACGTCCGATTTAAAGAAAATTATTCGACACTTTCTCTCTGGTGAAAATTTGGTTAGGTGATACAGCCAATATGGCTGATGGTTTTGCCTCATCCATTAATCAGGCTATTGCGAATCTGAACATGCCGCGATCTCCACATTATTTGATGGATGAGGAAACTTAGTACTTTGGATAGGTGGTGTATGCTTCGTGTAGCTATTGAATCCACAGGGATTACATTTCCTACATCTTTTTGGTTGAATGTATCACTTATGTTTTTTAGGTTCTAAATACTTATTTGATGAAGTTATTATCCATCGGGTTCTTTGATTTGCTTTTGTAATTTGGGTATGATAAAGGTTTTGGGTTATGGTGGTTTGGAAGTATTACAAACTCTTATGCACTGTTTCTCATATTATTAATGAAATAGCAGCAATGGTAGTTATTATAAAAAAAAATACTTGTTTTAAATTTTCTTGTCTTTACAGTTAGACAGCTATAAAGACGTATAACTACTATTCTTCAACACTCATGTGTGCAAAGAACCATGGGAAGAAGATGGCCGACAGTTTTACAACTTTGAGGTCCCCTTCATCACGTGGTCTCAACTCCGAAGGACATGAACATGTCGGATGCTAAGAGCTGTGCTGTGCTCCACAGCATTGTGATCGTCAAGTTGTTCTTACAGTTGTCAGTGGACTCTTTGTATATATCGACAAGATAATAGCGAAGAATGTAGGAAGGAAAAATAATAGAACTTGCATCTTGTATCAAAACGAAGCTCGTGTAATTCCATGACAAGCTGTCACGATTGCTGTCATTGCTCAAGGATGCTCACACCAATAAATAGTGCTCTATTTCAGATCTTGTTTGAATGGTGCCAAGCATGATGCCAAAGCATGTGGTCTGTTTGTCCATTCGACCATCATTGTGCACGTTTGGACTATTAAATTTGAATTTAGACTTATGAAAAATTTAATGTTAAAATGTGAGTTCTTAAGACACACGAGATTCTCATTTTTTTAGTCTCATGGAAACATGAAAAATATTTTTTAATATCATTTCCCATAATCCCTTTGAATCTTTGATGGTAGAAAGAGAATATGAGAAAATACTTCACACTTGCGCGCGTCTATGTTTTGATGGAAATTTGAGACTCTAAGTCTTTTGGTAATAGAAATATCTTTTTAGTCCTCGATTTAAATGCATATTGCATTTAAGTTCCTGACAGCTCGATTGAAAGGTCTTTCTGATTTTATTTTTGTTATTTGTTTCCTAAACATAATATTATTTGTCAGCTTCGTCTAGATTTTGTTGTATATTTTATTCGATATTTGTAACCTAATGTTTTACATGATAATATTTGTTAGTTTCACAACAGTGCATTGGTCTCATCTCACGGAGTTCGCTTGTTGTTAAGCTCCTCAGGAAGAATGGAAGATCAACCGGCTGAAATTTTGAATGAGTTATTTACTTGTTTGAATGGTGCACTTGAGAATCGTACACTATTCAAGTATTCATGCTGCTTCGAAATATAACCAGTACACAACAGCTGATCAAAATGAATACCAAGCCGAGGGTGTTGTTTGAAAAAATCTACTCAAATTTGTTGTTTGGTTCAAATTTAGATAGTTGATATTAATGTCAAATGCTAGTGTTTTATGTTAAAAATATAGTTACATGAATATACATAATTATAAATTGTCTTGGTTTTCATATGATCTTATGCTTATTGTGAATAAACTACGTACTATCAATACAAGATAATAAGATGACATTTATAACCATTAAAATTATAAATTTTATCATTTGAATTGTTTGTTGAGTTTTCATGTCAAATATTGTAATGTGTTGTAATTTGAACTAAACAATTATAAGAGAGGTGGCTCACAATGTGGTCCATGTCCATGATGAAGTAAGTGGCACCACCAAATAATGAACCAACGGTGTGAACAAGAGCTAGTTTGGTGCACCAATGCGATGAGCCCTGGATTGTTGATTTGCACAACATGATTAAAGTCATCTATTGACCCGTGTTTAATTAATTGGATACGAACCGAATTGAACACAATACCACATGTGGCCAGATCTGATTAGAGCTATTTGCGCCCGAAAGCCTTGTTCTTTGTTGATCTGAATAGTTGTAATCTCCCTTCTCTCTACTTCTTGCACCTATGATCCAAGCTCCTCTTGTCTCGACTCCGGATCTCGATTTCTTGTAGGAATGTCATCTAGAGGAGCTTAAGACGAAAAAATGTTCAACATATGTGGTTTAAAGACTCTGCAAGAGCAATAACTAAATGCTACAATATGTTCTAAAAGAAAATTTTAAGTTTCAATTGACAAGTTTTCATATTTTGAACATTAGAAACTACAATGAATACAATTGCATTTTATACAAATAGTGCATGCCAAAACACATGAAAACGAAGGCTCTTTCAAACTGTGATCAATACACCGAAACACAAATATAATTGGAATTCAATTAAAAAAATATAACAAAAAATTGATAAATTTTAAAGGAAAATCCTTGATATAAAATTTGAAGTTTGAAGTTTGAACAATTAAGATCAGAAAACAAGTCGTTAGGTTCCTACAGACCTACTTTGTTGTAGAATCACGAAAATAACTTGTAAACGTATAGAAAAATAGAGGACGTGCAATAGAAACAATAAATAATCATCATCATGTCGACTTTCAAACAAAATCTTCTTGCAAGGGAGCTTCTCTATTGTCATTGGTGATTTTGAGATACAACACTTTATTTCCGAATCGACCATCCCATGGACATAGTAACTTCTTTCCTAAATCGACCATCACGATTACATTAATTTCTAACACGTACCCATTTAAATTCATTCAAATAGTCTATTCTGAACACATGCGTTTGACTGGAGATGGTCGGTAAAGTTCACAGTCAATAAAAAATATGGAAAACATGTCAGATTTCACTAGAAACTACGTTTTGAGACCACCATTAACCCCAACTCAAAAATCTCCCAACCTAATTTCTCTCTCCTCTACGTGAGCAAAAAATACTATACAACCTACAACTCAACCTAACTCATTTTTCATCTCTTAACCCCAACCTCACTTTTAACAAGCACTCTCCTCCAATTTATTTCTTTTTACCTCATTTTTTATTCCACCACAAAAATACACAAACTATTAAATAAATTATTTTTACAACGACTTTATCTTATTGT
This sequence comes from Triglochin maritima, assembly GCA_963682175.1. Lineage (NCBI taxonomy): Eukaryota > Viridiplantae > Streptophyta > Magnoliopsida > Alismatales > Juncaginaceae > Triglochin > Triglochin maritima. The sequence goes on from OY821775.1 coordinate 9,086,678, forward strand.
TTTTCATTTATTTTAATTCTCAGGAATTATTTCTAATTATATAAAATAATATACATATCAATAAAAAATTACCTATATTTTTTAATATTGATAATAGTTAATAATGTTAATATATTTAATCTAATAAAATTACGTTAATTGTCAAACAATTTTGAAAAATTAGATTTAATAATGATCACTCCAACGGGTCGGTCGGGGGTCTCGCTCCCCGGTGAGCGAGCGGCGTTCCACCTCGCCGGTGAGGTGGCAGGGGTGGCAAGGGGCAGCACCCACTGAAGATTTTTTATTTTTGAGATTTATTAGTAATTCTCTACCGATTTATTTGGGTTACTAATGTGTTTTTGGGTGAACATCGGTAAATTCATGTGTTCTATTTTTACTAGGTAATTTTCTTTAATTATATACACTTACAATTATCTTACTAATTTTGTTTAGTTACTTACATTTATTTTTACTAATTTTGATTAATTATTTACATTTATTTTACTAATTTTTATTAATTATTTTCGTTTATTTTAATTTTCAGAAATTAATTCTAATTATATAAAAACATATACATATCAATTAAATATTATTTAACAAATAAAAAACTAATTTTTAATCTTTATTTTAAAAAAAATAAAAAAATTGGGCCAACCCGGGTTGGCCACGTGGCCAACCCAGGTTGGAACCCAAGTCGGGTCCCCGACCCAGGTCGGGACCCGACCTGGCCCCCCCATTAAGGAACCTGGGGTCGGGTCGAGACCTGACCCCAAAAGGCCATCCGTTAAGAATAGCCCGAGGATAACGGAACAAACTCCGAAGTCGAAACACAAAAAGCAAGGCGAGAGTTTTCTTCTGAAAGTTGATGGATTGCATTAATTAATGACCTTTATGGTTACTTAAAACTGGTGATTAGAAATCAACCCTTACAAGTTGCTACACCTAACTCTCAAGCGTCTGCTGATGAGTAAGTGTGCTCCGAGCATGACAGAAAACCAAGTGGCTTTGAAACACGCTCCTCCACCGCAACCGCCTTTGTTGCCTCAAGTTCTACATGCTCATTTGCCATATCCTCCATTCGAGCATAATGATGAATCTCCTCGAGCTCGCTTTCAGTTGGATGGTTGTTCGACAAAACCAGTAGGCCTTAAACAATGTGAGAGTTGCTTCTTAATTCATATGCAAGAATAGAGCGCCAACCTGAATTTGAAATTAGGTGAGAGTCACGATTAGTAAATCCAGATTCACACACCAACCTGAATTAAAACGCAGAGATCACTGTATAATAATAATAATATAAAAATTTTCTAGTGAGTCTAGAGTTTTATTTTTAATGGTGAATAATTTCAGTTGGACGGTGGTTATGCTAATAAATGATGTAACGATGAATATTAACTGTAGAATAACTGTAATTTAAATCTAACGGTGAAATTGAATGTTATTTAAATTATAAGCCTGAGTTTATCGGATCTTGACTAAATAATAATAATAATAATAATATCTGAATACGAAATCCTTTCCCCCCAAAATCAAAACGATGGTTATTTGGGGGGGTTCCACCACTCCTCCCACTGAGTCCCGTCGGTGGTCGCCTCAAAACCCTAATTTCCGCTCCTGTCCCTCCTCCGGTGGTCGAATCCACGATGGAACCCCCACAACGACCGCAACAAGTAACAACCACTCTTCCCTCTCCAATCCCGCAAGAGGAGTGGTCCCTCTCCGACTTCGAGATCGGGAAGCCCCTCGGCGAGGGCAAGTTCGGCAAAGTCTTCTTGGCCCGAGAAAAAGAGGTAAATTAAACTTTCCAATTTTCCGAACAGAAAGTGTCGTTCTCGATTTTCGGAATTTTGAGTGCTTTCTGTTTCTGTTAGAGTGGGTACGTTGTGGCCATGAAGATGCTGTTCAAGGAGAAGCTGGAGAAGTACCACTACCACGAGCAATTGCGCCGCGAGATCGAGATCCAGAGCGGTCTCGATCACCCCAATGTGCTCGGTCTCTACGCTTGGTTTCACGACGAGACCAGGATTTTCCGGAGTATGCGGCGGGAGGTGAGGTGTATAAACTGTTGCAGAGTTATGGGAATTTCTCTAAAAGACGTTCTGCCACTGTGAGTTCTAAAATTATCCTTCATGCTTCTGTTCCTCCGAATAATTGTGCATTTTTTTTTGAAATCTTGTAATTGCACCATCACTGCTAATTTGTTTGTGTTCTAATTGTTGGCTCGAGAATTTCGTGCTTATGTTCGAACGATAGCATGTTATCGAGTATTGGTATATATTGTGTTGTGCGTATGTTTGAAGGAAAGCATGCCAGTGGGTGCATTAGTTTTATGCATGTTAACGATGTTCGTAGGTTGGTAATGTAAATTTCACCTTGTATGCTTGAGATTCGTCAACATGCTCGGGCGGTAAATGTTAGAACCCTAACCCGGTTTAGGGTTAATCTTGGCTTAGTGGAGGGTTTGCATGGGGAAGAGGCACGTGCACAGTGGTTTGCATGGGTTGGAGGAGAGTAGGAGGTGTAGGTGATGGTGAGGGGTGCGGGTACTGTAGCAGTTTCGGGTTTATAACCCAAGCAACCCTTTCCCTTTCTTCTTTTCTTCTCCTTCCTTTCCCTCATTCCTTCCTTTCCTTGCTGGTGCGCGTGTTGGTGGAGCAGTTGCGGAGGTGTCGGGCGAGGAAGGTGCTCGTGCGGGAGAGGCGCGACGCGTGATCGAGGTCTACCAGAGGCGAGGCGTAGGAGCTCCGGCACCGTCGACTTCACGCGTATGGAGCGTGACTAATGTGTTGGATGAATTGGACTTATTGTAGTATAGCAGGCCTGAGGGATCGCGGATCCCAATGTTGATGTTTGTGCGGGCACGCAACTGGCGTTGGGTGAGGTGACTACCGGCCTACGGGCTACGGAGGTCGCTGTCTTTTATAGCGGTGTGGTTGGTGTTTGCGGCTCGTGGAGCCTGATGACCTGACAGACTTCGGTCTGGACCCGTCCGATGCTGTGCCGGACGTTGTGATGGACCACCGATGCTGTGCCGGTGATGCCGCCGAGGTTGTGCCGGCGATGATGATTGTTGGGCTGAGGCTGTTCCGGCTATATTGATTCCTCGACTGGACACCTATCGAGATGATGTTGTTATACCTTCCGGGCGACGGCCCCGTTGGTCCCAGTGACTTCGACCACAGAGATTTACAGATCTGTATTCTATCGGCGCGCAGACGTGACAGAGGCTCCCTGCCGAACTCTTGAGTAGTGTAGCTGCGTGTGGGGGTGCGATGTCGCGTGTTGTAAGGCTGCAAGTGCCTGCAGTAGGTCTCCGCGGGAGACCCGATGTTGATTGTCGGACTGATGTCCTGTTTTACCCTTCGGGGGAACTGTTTTTCTTGGTGTTGATGTCATGACATGCTACTAGTATGATAGGTTCATTTGTGTAATGCATGCATATATGTGAGTTGACATACGGTGTTTCCTTCTGGAAACTCAGGAATCGTTGTTATATATTTTTCAGGACCGCAGTAGGTCCAGTTGGGTGGTGATCGGCGGGCACGCGCATTTTGAAGTTGGATCCTCTTCTCAGGACCGCTGAGGTCGACATGATTACGTTTTATCTTCTGTTGTCGTTTTGTTGTAATCATGTATCATTTTGACAAACTCTGATGTAATTTTGGTGCACCGCTATTTGTTTTATGAGAAGTAACAGTCCCGTCTTTGATTATTGAGTTCCTGTGTTTTGATTATAAATTTTTAAATTTCCGCTGTTTCAGGATGTTACATTTAATTTGCTAACGTAATTTTAAAGGTACACACGTGATCAGTGTTGGGAACCTTGTTAGAATCCTTGAAGGGTATTTACAGTTCATGTGTTTGTGGTGCAGCTTATCGCTAGTCTCGCTCGAGTGTTAGCGTATCTCCACGAAAAGAATGTGATTCACAGAGATATCAAGCCAGAGAACTTATTGCTTGATTTGGAGGTATTTGTTTCTTGTGCTCTCCTCTTTGTTCAGTCGGATTTAGATTTTTAACGTTTCTTTGTGCGATATGATTTTCATGGGTATTTAATATTTTCATAAAACTCACTATCCATAAAACAAATACATTATTAGGAGGCTAAATTTGTGAATCTCCTGTCAAGCAATGGAGTAATAGTTGTTTAGCTATTGAAATTGTAACACCTCAAAAATGTTTAGTCCCACATCGGCTACGAAGAATTTGGTAGTGTGAGATATAATGATGACATGAGTCTACTACACCACCCAACCGGCTTAAGTTTTTGTGGTAAATTTAGGAAGGGTATTGTGTAGGGGTGCAAATGGTTACCAACTATCCGAGTATTCGATTCGAAAATTTCTATTTACTTGGTATTTGGTAAGTTCAATGTTATCAATTTAATTTCGGATACGAATTTGGTTTAAAAAAAATTACCAATTAGAATTCGGATACGAATTCGGATACAAACTATTTAACATTCGAATTATCCGAATTATTCGAATACATGGTCAAATACACAAATTAGTATTCCAAAATTTAGTATTCCAAAATTTTAATACGAAAATTTAGTATTCGGATTCGGATAGTTCTACTGAATTCGGATTCGGATAGTTCTACTGAATTCGGATTCGAATTCGAATTTGGTAATGGAATATGGTATTCGGATTCGAATTCGGATACAGCAGGTATCCGAGTTATATTATCCGAGTTGCAGCCTTAGTATTGTGGGCCGGTGGTCTCATGGGTGACGGACCAGACTCGGCCTTAGGGACGAGACGTTACATAAATTCTGCAGGGATGAAATACACATTCTGTGGAAGTTAAAATTTGTTTTACCTGAGCAAGTTGTGCAGTGCTTTAGTGTTTTATTCTTTCTGAACTAAACTAAGACAAACAAAAAAACATATTTCTCTATTGGCCATGTATCAGTTTTCCTGCTGAATTTAAGCCTTTTTAATAAATAGTTAAATACAAAAAAAAAAGAACGAATCTTCACATTTTTAAGGGATTTCCTCAAAACATTTGCTCTACAACTATGAGTTGAATTGTGTGAATGGTTGTGAGTTTTATTTCAATTGTGAATTTAAATGCTACCACTGAGATTTTTTATTTTCACGTGTTCGCTATATATCTGTGGTAGTGTAGTTTGTAGTTTGTACGCTCGTATTAAGATTTTTGGTGCTACTCCTTGAAATCACTTTGCCATATTTTTCTGGAATGGATCTTGTTTGAATAATATATTTCAGAAAATAAAGTCTCCAAATCCTAATTGGATAGATTAATGTCTATTTTCCTATCTTTTGCATCTGTAATACTCATTTCTCACAAGCAAATAAGCTAAACCCCTGTATATCATGTGTCATAATTGGAGCACATGTTTACACCTTCACTGTTCAATTTTGCATGTGCTTTTTCCCTCAGTTTGGTCTGACTTGATGAAAATTTATTGCTTGAAGAATTACCTAACTTTCTCAATGTGTACCAGGAAGTATTTTCATTCATGTGAAGTATTATCTTTCAGGGGAAGCTTAAAATTGCCGACTTTGGGTGGGCTGTGCAGTCTAATCTTAAGAGGCAGACTGTGTGTGGCACTATTGACTATCTTGCACCTGAAATGGTGGAGAGAAGAGAGCATGACCATTCTGTTGATAACTGGACGATAGGGGTTTTGTGTTACGAGTTCCTCTACGGTGTCCCTCCATTTGAAGACGATGACCAAGTTACTACGTTAAGAAGGTATAAATTAAATTTTATTTACGATGCATACTTATAAATCACTTATTCATGCTTTTTGCTTATATTTATCACAGGATTGTAAGGGTTGATATGAATTTCCCTTCAACTCCTCACGTATCGTCTGAGGCAAACGATCTCATTCAAAAAGTAAGATTCGGATGTAGTTTTGGGGATTATACAGTAAACAAGAACACTGAAAAATGTTGTTTGACATAATTTTCTCAATCTGTGCAGCTTCTAGTGAAGGATTCATCGAAGAGACTCCCCCTTGATAAGATATTGGAGCATCCCTGGATCATCCGAAATGCTGATCCTTCAGGTTGCTGCAATGAGAGTTGATGATCTTGGATGACTAAATCCTCTATATTAAGATGGAAGACGGTATCTGTTTTTGTTGTACATGGGAAGATGGAAATGATTGTCATGAAATGTCCACCTTTTGTATCCAAGAAAGACTGGGCTCCGAAATGTTCACACAAAGTGAGGGTAGGATGTCGTAGTCTGACAATTACCTTCTCCGCTAACTTGGTTTTGATGTAATGAAACTTTCGGGCTATGTATCCGAACTTGAACAGGTGGTCGTCCGACAGCATGTTGGCTGGTTGGGACGAGGTTTCCTGTAGCGGGAAACAATTTTGATCTAGGGGTTGCTGCGGTTAGCGGCAATCTTTTCTAATCAATGCAGAAACCGCTTATCAAAAAAGTGAGGTTAGGTACTTAGGATGTATAAATGATAGGCATAGCAATCAAATGTTGCTTTCAAATGCTGATATGCTATTTTTAGGCATTCTCTTTCTGAAATATTATGCTTCAATATGAACTGCTTGTCTGTGAACTGTGAAGTTTGCCATTCACTTTTTCACTGTTTGCTAATGCGAAACAAACTTGTTAACTCTAGCCTTAACATAGCCTAACGGTTATTTAAAACCGAGAAAAGCCATTGGTATACGTATTTGGATATTCTTCTAATTTGACTCCATAATATATTATAATTTTTATCATAAATATCACAAATGGATCTTGTAACTTCACAAGGTTTGGCGCTAACTCATATCGTAGAGTCCCTATTGCTCATGCTTACGCATGCTATTTTTTCCTTATGGTGTTCATGGTATGTGCGGAACGAAATGGAAGAAAGAACAGAAAATAAGAGAAAATGTTGGGTAGAAAGAAAAGAGAAGTAGACATAGTATGTTTTCCTTCTATGGATCCATGATTTGCATAAGAGCATAGTTAACGTGTCGGGCGGCTGCCAGGGCGCCCACCCGGGTGTTTGCCCGGAGGTTAAGCGTCCCGAGCAGCCGCCCTGGGGGCACTAGTTGGCCCTTGTTGTTTGATTTTTTTTGTTATTTGTTAAAAATATTTATAAAAATATTTTAAATTCGTTTTAAATTGTTTTTTTATTTGTTTTGATTTTGTAGTTTTTTGTGATTTCTTTTAATATTTTACCTAGAATTGATCTCTAAATGACGTGGATGAGAGATAATGTAGGGTGAATGGGGTAGCCCAGACGTAGTTAATGAGATTTTTCAGGTGAGTTAGGTGAACTGACGTGACAGAGAGAGAGTAGGACGCCAGAGTAGTCAATACATTGCTATTTATGTTCTAAAAAGAAAAGAAAAGTATTGCCTCGCACTACCCAAACATTGGTGGTTATTTAATTTTTCTATCCGAAAAAAGTGTCACCGGTGAATTTTTAATTTAAAAAACTACAATAAAGTTACTTTAAAGTTGTAATAAGTCTTTAAATTGTATAAGGACGTGATTGCTAGGTAAGAAGGAGAATGTTAAAACTTCGTTACATTATTTTCTTCATTTTCAGAGTAAAACCGATCAAACTCACTAAAATTACATCTTAATTGGCACTTCTGCTACAAGTATATTGTATACAACTCAAATTTCAACTTCTTCCAAGTTTTCTGAATTGTTAAACATCGTCCCAAAATTACTTAAATCGCCCCTTGAAATTACTACTTTGTCCTTCTCTCATTTCTACTGCTATAACGCGACATTTTACCCTCCTATCACACATCTCTCTTCATATTCTTCTTATAATCATAAAAAATAATATTTTGGAGGTCATTAATGAACCAACGGACACCCCAGTGTACTCGAATCTGGTAAAAATATCTAACATCTTTTTAATAAAAAAATAATAAAAAATTACGGGCGTCCGACGGAGCCGCCCCCACGTAGGAGGGGGCTTCTGGCTAAGACGCCTCCCCCATGGGGGAGGCGTGTTACCCAGACGCCTTACCCATCGGGGAGACGTTTTACCCAGACGCTCCGCCTATGGGACATGCGTCTTAGCCAGACGCCCCCTCCTACATGGGGGCGGCTCCGTCGGACGCCCGTAATTTTTTATTATTTTTTTAAAAAGATAATTGATTATAAATTTAGATAATTGTTAAATTAATTAATCAATAAGTTAATAATTACTATATTCGGAGGACCGATACCCCTTCGGTACACCGAAAATTCAAAAATTTCCAGATCCAACAATTTCAAAATCCAAAACGACCTGTCGAGGTGGTATTTGTAAGTTAGGATGTTTTACCACCGGGGGATTTTGGAACTTAAAAAATGTTGGATCTGGAATATTTTTGAATCTTCATCACTTGCAAAAAAACTTATTGTAATCCGATCGGTTACCACCGAAAACTTGCAAAGAAACGTCAAATAATTTGAGATAACACACCTTATAATTTTAATTTGACAAAAAAATTAAAAAAAAACGGGACGTCTGGCTAAGACGTCTGTACCATCGTGGATGCGTCTGGCTAAGACGCCTCCACCATGGTTAAGGCGTCTTAGCGAGACGCTTAGACCATGGTATAGGCGTCTGGCGAAGACGCCTGTACCATCGTGGAGGCGTCTGGCTAAGCCGCCTCAACCATGGTGGAGGCGTCTTAGCCAGACGCCTCCACGATGGTGCAGGCGTCTTGGCCAGACGCCCGAGTCGGAAAAAAAAAATCCGTCTCCGTTACTTCGCCTGATCTAGGTGTTTCGCCAGACATTTTCGTGGTGTTGGTACTAGGAATGTTAGTAAAACTGACTCAAAAACCTTGTTTAAAGACACGGGACGATATGAGTATTAAATATATTGTTAAGGGCAATTTGGTAATTTCAAGGGGCGATTTAAGTAGTTTTGGGGCGACGTTTAGTAGTTCCCAAAGTTTTTCTAACTACTAATAACTATGAAATCAGAAATTATAATATTTTAACGAGATTTTTTTTAAAATAATCATGAAAAAATTAGAAAAAATTTAAGATTGAGAAACTTAATTGACAAAATACGTGACTAATAACCGACACCTCAAATATCATTTTTATTAAAGTAAGAACAATATAACTAACGTCGTTTTTATTTTACGAATAAACGGTATCCAAGAATAAAAATATAAGAAATTAAGTTTAACCATTCTAATTCTTCTCCTTGGGTCGGGATATCTAAAAGAAAAAGCGACGACACCACATGGGCCCCACATCCACCTGGAAGAATCAAAGCCACCCCGAAAAACTCGGAGCACCCGTCTCTTCTCCCCCGTATAAATATCCAAAACCCTAACCTTCCCTCCTCCTCTTTCCCTCCTGCAGCAGCCGCGCCACAAACCCTAACCCTAATTCCAATCTCTGCAGGAGGCGATCCTCCACCCCCACCACCAACCAACCAACCATGCCTTCCCTCGTCCTCCCCAACTCCAACTCCAAGAAGCCCAAGTCCGCGTCCCCGAAGAAGGAGAAGAAGCTCCGAAACCTCGATTCGGAGGAGAAGAGGAAGAAGAAGAGGAGAAATGAAGAAGAGGAGGTAGTCGCGGTTCCCGCAAAGAAGGCGAAGAAAGTCGAAAGCGAAGACGACGAGAACGGGACCGTCTCGGATGATCGGAGCGATGTTGTGGAGGAGGTCGTCGAGAACCCTAACGCGCTGTCGAAGTTCAGGATTACGGAGGCGTTGAGGACGAAGCTGAGGTCGAAAGGTATAGAGGCGTTGTTTCCGATCCAGGCCATGACCTACGATATCATACTCGATGGTTCCGATATGGTCGGTCGGGCGCGGACTGGTCAGGTCAGGCGATTCATCTTTGTTTGTTGATTTGGTGTGTGTTTTAGTTTATTGATGATTAGATGTTTGTTTGGGAATTGAGATTGGTGACTGTGTGTTTAGGGTAAAACTTTGGCTTTTGTGCTACCGATCTTGGAATCCTTGGTAAATGGGCAAAATAAGGCTGTTAGGAGGAATGGTGATAGAAGATCTCCCAGTGTTTTGGTCCTTCTCCCGACGAGAGAGCTTGCCAAGCAGGTAAGTCATAGTAATGGTGTGCATGTTGCGAAAAGTTTCAGTCTTTTTCCTGCTGCTGGTTTTTATTTTATTTTTTCATTTTCATTTTGCATTGTCAGGTTCATTCGGATTTTGTATTTTGTGGTGAGTCGGTTGGGCTATCCGCCTGCTGTTTATACGGAGGTTCCTCTTTTCGTGATCAAGAATTCGCTTTGAGGAGAGGGGTTGATATAGTTATTGGGACTCCTGGAAGAATTAAGGTTCTTCTATTTTTTGCTAGTGCTAATTCTTTCGAGTCATGAGATGCATTACTCATTACTGATCCTTGAAATATATATCAACATCACCAATTCTAAATTTTGCAGGATCATTTAGAAAGAGAAACACTAGATTTGAAGTCACTGAAATTCCGTGTCCTTGACGAGGCTGATGAAATGCTGAAAATGGGTTTTGTTGATGATGTCGAGCTTATACTAAGTATGCATTTCCTTTTGTTTATGGTGTTTAATTGTGTTGAGTTATGACCCGCTTCACTATTTTCTAGAAGGTATTACATTATTTTCTTGTAGAAGAGATGGGACAATATGGATCCATAAACGATTCTATCTGTAGAAGATGTTATGACCTGCTTCACTATTATCCATACATTAGTAATGTATATCTGTAGAAAGTAGAAACACAATAGAATTGGTCGTTTCAGCTCTTTGCCTCCTGTGTAAATGTTACTGAGAACTTCAAACTTGGTAGCTAGATAAATGCTTATTAAGCAAACAATACTTCTCATCTAGTTTCTTCTTTCTTTGGTAACTTGGGGTGATTGCCCAATCCTGATTCTGGTCCTCCACATTTGTCTTCTGCTTTGTCCACACCTGCTTGTACGAGTGGAATGATCCTAAACAGATTTGCCGCTGACGAGTCTTTCCTGAGTAGACTTGATTTTCCTGTCGAAAGTGACTTGGCAAGTCAGAGTGGGTTCAATGGACAGTAGGGACGGAACCACCCTACAATTTTTAGTACAGTTAGTAGGTGAGTGATTCCGCAGACATAGCAGCCTTGTCAAAGGCTTGCTGTTGTCTAGATTAAGCTATTGTACTGTGTAGTGCCCACAAAATATCCAGTATGTAGCGCCTACCTAAACTAGGTTGGCATCAAAGCCTTTGTTGTTGTACTTGTATCTTAATTCTTTTTGTGTATGTATGTCAATGTTGTAGTGTTTGGAACGGTTGTACTTTTCTTAGTATTGATGTGTGAGGAGATACTAGTATGCAATTTGGAGGGGATACTGATATTTTTAGCTTATTATTATATTGTTCCTGCAGAATACACTCTCATATATGTTATTGATTGTACTTTGTTCTTGTAGAAAAAGTGGAGGATGCAAACAAAGTTCAAACACTTTTGTTTAGTGCTACTTTACCTGATTGGGTGAAGAAGGTATATTTTCTATTTTGAAACCACATTTTTAATTTCTTCAGTCCACTCGCCCCTTAATATCATCTGCGTCTAAAATGCCAGATATCAGCTAAGTTTCTGAAGCCTACCAAAAAAACTGTGGATCTGGTGGGTAATGAGAAAATGAAGGCCAGTGCAAGTGTCAGACATCTTGTGCTTCCTTGCTCTCCTGATGCAAGAGCACAGCTTATTCCAGATATAATTCGCTGCTACAGTCGGTAAGTCCCTTTTCTCAACTGGTTGAAGTCAATATCACATCATTTCTTAGTTTATGAGTTGCATCTGTGGTTTTATGTAGGGGTGGTCGAACCATTATTTTCACTGAAACAAAAGACGCTGCTTCGGGGGTGGCTGGCTCCTTGCCTGGTGCACGAGCTTTGCATGGAGATATTGTACAGGCTCAGCGTGAAGTAAGTTGTGTTTTTTGGGTAAAAATTAGGATTGCCTGCACAATCTGTGGTTTCCTAAACCTATAACTTGAATGTAAGCATCAATGGTTGATCTGAAATAAGAAAAATGAAGGCATTCTTCTACTTTCCTTGTGTTAAGAAGTTGGTGAAATGCAGGTTATACTTGCTGGATTTAGGTCTGGAAGATTCTCCACTTTGGTGGCTACTAATGTTGCTGCTCGTGGTTTGGATATCAATGATGTCCAACTAATCATTCAGGTCCGTTTCAGATTCAAGATACGATTTTATACTTTAGTTCTATCAGCTAAAAGATGTACTTTCTTAGGGTAGTTGTGGGGATTAATAGAAATGGAACTGTAAACTGGTTGTTTTCTTGTGGTTGCCTATATCGATACGTTTATTGTCTTTTCATATCTTATCTTTTGGTAATGGTTCTGGTTTCAGTGTGAGCCGCCACGTGATGTTGAAGATTATATTCACCGATCTGGGCGTACTGGAAGAGCAGGTATTTCTTCTTACCAAGCTGTAATTATTATTGAAAATTTATTTGCAGCTAATAGGCTCTGATCCTTACAGGCAATACTGGTGTTGCTATACTTCTATATGATCCTAAATATTCGCGTAGCATCTCCAAAATTGAGAAGCAGTCTGGTTTTCAATTTGAGCGCATTGCTGCTCCTCAGCCTGCAGATATTGCTGAATTAGCAGGTTCAGCTGCAGCTGAAGCTATTTCAGATATCTCTGATAGGTAAGCACCACTCTGAACTGTGAAAATACATTTGGTTTGTCGTGGATCTTTCAGATGCTTTTTCGAATTGTTTTTTTTAATTTCATCTATGTGCAGTGTAATCCCTGTCTTTCAATCACAAGCTGAGCACCTTTTGGCTTCTTCTGGTTTATCTGCAGTGGATTGCCTTGCAAAAGCTCTTGCAAAGGCTGCTGTAAGTACCCACTTATTTCCACTTGAGCGCCTAATTAGGTCTGGAATGGCATTACTTATGCTAGTTTTTATTTTATCTAGGGCTACACTGATATCAAAAAGAGGTCTTTGTTATCTGCCATGGAAAATTATGCAACCCTACTTCTCCAGACGGGAACTTCTATGTACTCACCATCGTGAGTGCCAAAATTGACTGAATATGTAGTTGCTGCTAAAATTGTTTTTCTTTACCTGCAAGATAAATTGATATTCTGTTTTAGTAATTGCATGACACTTGTTCTGATGGATAGTTGTTTTCATTTTTGCTCAGATATGCATTTGGTATTTTGAGAAAGTTCCTCCCTGATGACAAGATTAGTGGTGTTAAAAGTCTTGCTGTCACAGCTGATGGGAAGGGTGCTGTGTTTGATGTTCCTGCTAGTGATGTGGATCTTTTTCTAGAAGGTATAAATTGTAGGACCAACTAAATTACATCTACAAAAAATTATAACCCTATGCCACTAACATTATTACATATCTTCACTGGGTAGGAGCCTCTGCCTGAATCTGATTAATTTCATGCTTCTAAGAAAAGTCCTCCCAATTTTCGTTCTCAATCTCCACTATAACTATTGTATTTTGGAAAAGGGAACCATGCTCCATTTGTCATCTTTCATTCCCCGACATACCTTTGTCAGTTTCTTCTTGATCTTCTGAGCATGATGTTGTTGCACCATCTACATTCCATTCTTTTAGGAGCCATAGTATTTTTGACAAGCACCTTTTTCCCTGGTGCTATGCTAACTCTGTGAGCTGTGGATGTGTTTTTGATGACAGCTAGCTTTTATTCTCAGTTTAATCTTTGTTTTGCAAACATGAAATCTTCTTAGTAATACCAGGGAAAAAGGTATGCCACAACTGATATTCCTTTTTTTATTTGTTGAGCTACCTATTATTTCCTTTGCACGATGAAAAACCTATACCGATGTGGTTCTCTACTCACACCCATCTCCCTTAAGGTCATCTTTCTATGCTATACCTGCCTTTTTTTCTGGTCTCATATTTACAATAAAAGGTGCTTTGAATTTATTTCGTGTGAATAGCTTCATCTTTATAGTTGCTTATTCAACTTTCATTTTTACCAAATACATCAAATAACCCTGAAAATTGACCACAGGGATCACCATTTTGTAATTTCTGCCCACTCTGGGAAAAATGACCTTCCTAAATGTAAGTGTTTATTTGATAATGCGTGCTTTGGATTTCTAGGGATGAAAAACAAAAACATGGCCAGCATCAACGTGGCACAAGAAATCCCCCCTTTGCAAGAAAGAGATGACGAGAGAGGCAATGGACGGGGAAGATTTGGAGGCAGAGGTGGTAATTCTTCTGGGAGAAGGTTTGGCAGCGGTGGTGGTGGTCGAGGACATGGTAGGGGAGGTGGTCGGGGCCAATGGTCAGGTCGTCGTCACTGAAAATTTTAAAGCATACTTATCTCAGGTCTTACATGTTGGATTCTTTGACTCCCCTTTTGAGAGTGGGGACGCAACTATACAATCCGCAAAAGTTTTGGTATAAGGTGCATATTTTATATGTATAACAATAAGTATTAGGATTATTAATTTTGTTGTGACTTCAACTGGAGCTTAAGTATTTCGATGTTTTCTTAAATTGTATCATGTCACGGTATTCAACTCTTTCGAAATGTTATGCGGATGTATACATGTTATTTGTACTCGTGGAAAGCATTTGTGAATTGCGGCAGCATTTTCTCCCCGAGAATTACGTTAAACATTTGTAGAAGCGATTGCAGAATTGCTTTACATGCTTTTCTGAGGATATTAAACAGAGAAAGCTACTGAAACGTCACAGCGTAACCAATATCGTGTTTTCAGTTACATATCTGGGCAGATCCTTAATATCACAAAAACTGAGATGAAACATTGGCGAGGCAAAGAATGTTCTTTTCAACCTAACTTTTGCCCCATTATTTGCGGAAAAGGAACGGGCTACTTGCTAGTGTTTTCACCGTAGAAGGTAGGTGGTAGGGATGACTAAAAGTTGTTAATAACCAACTTATTTTTATCAATTCTTGTGGTGATTGATTGACGGAGATTGCAAATCTAAAATCTAGTGGTAAGGCTAACATTTTTTTTTTTTTGGGGAGTTTTCTTTCATAAACAAAATTCGGTTGGATACATCGGTTGGTCACAGGGCTGTGGAAATAAATAGTTCACAAAGATAGAGCCCTGGAGTGGTCATCATGTTGTAGCACTTACATTCCATTTCGTTGTGGAAATTAAAGATTGTGGCATGTGGTTGGATCATTTTTGTGGATCGGAAGATTGATGTAGCTGGGCGTGTAGCATTCTGCGAATCTTGAGCGCTAACTGTTACCGATGCGGCGGTAACCGCGCACTGCCGCACTACCCTTACTGCATTTGCCAAACTACACTGTCGGACTTAACATCTAAAGAATGTAGACAAACATTCATTATGCTACCATCCAAAAGTTTACCGGTGCCTCTGGAATTATCATGCGAGACCAGTGCTTAACTACAGCACACATGCAGAGATACAAAAGTAAAAGGCTAATGGAATTATACAAAATAAAAATGTGCTTCATCGATATAACTCCACCCATTCTATTTACAGCTCGTCTTTCCAATAATTATATAAATTCTGTGCAGACGAGATAACAAATCCCAGGCTTTACAAGTATAATTTGTTGCAATTTGTGAGTATTCTAGCAAGAACTAAAAGATACTTACACCCGGTAAGGCAATGACTCGTGCCAGAAGCTCCTGGGTTGTGCCATAAATATCTACAAATTTATCAACAAAGCTTTCTGAGGTAACGTAGAGACCCACGCCCGCAGTGTTGGTTTCTTACAACACAGAATGCTACGAAAACCTCTCCAAAAACCAATCTGATTGCCCAAGTTGCCATGCAGGAGTAAATCTTGTTTTTGTATCAGACCACTGCAATCAATTGGATCCAAACTCATTGTTCCATTCCTCAAGCTCTTTCCATCTGCTCTTCTGTAGACTTGGTCTTATGACAGCCATAGCATTTCTAAAGTCCTCATACCTCAGTGGTCGTACCTTGGTGAAAAGAGGCCATACTTGTTAAGATTTTGTTCTGATATAAAGTTCATTGGTTTAACTTTGCTTTCAGAAGAAAAAAAAAAGTGAATTCACAATCAACTCGTTCATTTTATCGTAGGATGGGAAAAGTTGTTTTGCTCTATCATAATATTATATATAGTTTTCTGTCGGAGTTATTCAAAACAGAAACACAAGGATGCAATGGAATATAACCTTGCTGTGGAGGCCTGCAACTTAAAATGTGTGAAATAGATCATTATCCATGTGGATTCTGTAAAATCCTTCAAATATCTAACCTAAATAACAAAGGCATGTAGATCTGGTTAAAGTGTGAAGACAAGGCCAACCTGATTCGCCTTCACGGTGAGAATTTTGGATCCTAGTTCCCTTATTGGCATCATAGCAGCTTCCTCGCACAAAGCTTGAAGGTCACTACCAGAATAACCTATGTTGACAAGAAATTCAGAAAAACAAACCCAAGCCCAGGATAAGACAACTACTATTCATGATAATGTAGCTTACCTTTTGTGTCCTTCACCAGTCTTTCTATTTCACCACCTGTACATAAAATTAAGTTTATAATCCATTTTAAAACAAAAGAAACTGAAACCTTCAATTTTGTCATGGGATATCTGAGGAAATGCCTCATGGAGTTGGCCTG
The DNA here is from genome assembly GCA_963682175.1 of Triglochin maritima. Taxonomy (NCBI): domain Eukaryota; kingdom Viridiplantae; phylum Streptophyta; class Magnoliopsida; order Alismatales; family Juncaginaceae; genus Triglochin; species Triglochin maritima. The sequence continues at coordinate 9,103,209 of OY821775.1, forward strand.
ATGGGAGCAATGAACAAGGTGATATATTCCCAACAAAAGGGACTAAGTTGAAAATGCATTTGTCGTTGTGTATGTTAGCCTTGGTCCCAATAAATATTTGAAGGAATATCTTCCATGGAATTGTTTTAGGAAAATTATATTTGAGTCGACCTTTTTAGCTCCAATTCTAATTTCATGAAACTCGAAATTCATGACTACGGTACAAGTATTCTTGATGCATGAAAAGTAATACAATATGATTGGTTAACTATAATATGATTGGTCAGTTAAGTATATATGGAGGATCTTGCACTACTCAAGAAAACAAACCTCGAAAACCACACAAATAATTGAAAGTCCATTGAACTTTTAAGTTTGAATTCATTCATGCTGAATACACATCGTGTACTTTCTAATTTCTCGCAATCAAGGTTAGATTTAAAGGAAAACCAATTCACTAGCATACGAAATTGACTAATACTTGCTGCAAATGATCCTTGAATGTAGGACATTTAAGGACTACATTATGTGAACCTTATATAGAGGAAGGTAGGTCATTAATGTCCACATTATGGGAACCTTATATGGAGGGCGCCGGAAGGTAGGTTTCGGTCAGGAAAAAATACCTTTAAAGTAAAAGTGAAGGTTTAAAAGCAAAGGTTCTAACTAATTCAACATAAGAGTGCAAACCATAAAAAAGTGTCAATTCTTGTGGGTAAACTAATTCCTGAATTACTTTGACCAAGGAATTTATAGTTTCGTGACTTCGTCAAATGGTGAAAGTAGGATACTCCAAATTCGGGGGTCAAAGAGTTTCATAAAACATTCTCGGCGGAAAAAATATGAGTGAAAGATCCCACTACATCGAATTATCTCCGTGAATCTAAGAAATAGTGAGATGTCTTGTCTTGATCTTGGAAAAACATGAGGAAATGAATAATGTTTTTTTATCGGTAAAAATGAATAACATTTCATCAAGATTTATGAAGGATTTTGCACTACTTGGGAAAATAAAATAGGAGATTTCCTATTAAATGAAGTGATAACTTATATCAGTAGAAGATAAAAATATATTTCTGGGTAGGAAATCATATTTAGTTTACGTCAGATTTCAAACTGTGCAGTTGACATCAAAGCCAGGTATCTATTATTTTTACAATTCAAAAAACAATCACATGTCATCTAAGTGTGTGATGAAACTGGTACTCCCTCGACATTTCATTATCGTTACATGCAGTTCTCATAGTTGCAAGACTTAAGTTCATGTATTTACGATGACAAGCTACTCATGTCATCAACTGCGCCTACGGAAGAGAAGTTATATTAATGACAACATATCCAAACCAATTAAGTGATCACTTGAGATACTTGAGCATTCTCATCTAATTATCTGAACATGTAACTAACAACTGATATATGACCATGATGCAATTATTCTTGCTGCTGTGAAGGAGATATAATATTTTCTTTGTAGAAAAAAAAAACTATCCGAGTGTGGGTGACTAAAAATTTATGACTATATTATCAAGTCAACAGAATACAAATTTATCGAACCTCGCTTACCAGGTAATGAAAACGCCCGACCCTTAAGTTGGTGCTTCAGAAGAAGCCTTCTTACATTTTCATCTGGCAAAGGTATATATATTCTCTTTACCTGATTGAAGTGAATAGCATAAATTGAGGAACAAACTATAATAGGGCAGGCATAAAGATAGGTCTATGTGAAGGATGTGAAAAATGATATTTTTTTAGTTGGAAAATTAATTAGAAGGACCAAACATGAGCATCATATATTTATAAGTCGATAAACTTCTCAAGAAATATGGATATACCGAAATAGTCATCTATATATGATTTTAATTTGTAGCTATCCATACACATGAGCGGTTTCCAAGTAGGTAAAGTGGTATTTGTAATCCTAAGTTTAAAGACAACCTTCAGAATTCAAGGACTTCAATTAGTATCACAAGTTTCACATCATGAAGAAGTATAACTGGCATTTTGTCAGAAAAGATCAGGCAGCTAGTGCTGCCAAAAATGTATTTTAATCATGTGGAACGTGACCGATAGGTGTGGTTAGCAAATTAGTTCAACTTGTTTCACACAAAATTAGAGGGTGGAAGCCTAAGTTCTCTTTTATGGATGTGTAATCTGATAGCAGTTGCTATTAAAAGGTTACAATTTTCTTTCAAGTGTCATATAGGCACATAAAAAGAAGCTTTCTCCCAAATATTCCCCATCTTGGACTGGGCACTGGTTACAAAATTCAAGTCAAATAGAATACCAACTATAAGAATTAAGAGACCACAATATGTAATTGTGCTTCAGATGGTAATAGAAGACTGAACAAGACTCACTAGTCGTCGCAGTACAGCATCATCAATTTCCTGAGGCTTATTGGTTGCACCTGGGAGATAATTCAGGAAAGACCACAGTCAGAGATTTGAACAAAAGTTGAAGGAAACATGTTTAAGTGTGATTATTGTAAAAAGATAATAAGCTAAAGTGAAACTTTTTTTGATCGGTGCTAAACTAAAGTGAAACTTGAGAACAACAATCACCATAACATGCCTCCATATAAGGTAAATAAAAATATATATCAAAAAATGCCACATTTCAAGAAACAGTAACGATTAAATCACATGACCCCGACGAGATGGCGCTCCAATACTTGGAGGCCCTTGATCATGCAAAGCATTAAGCAGGCACGTAGACATGCATGCTTTGGTGGGAAACCTCATGAAGACCAATCAAGTCCAGCAGCCCACATGTACATGAATAAAACCAAGTGGGACAAAGTAGAATCTCTACACACTCCCATCATTATCCATGCTTGTCTTATTAGCTAACCACCCCATGTTTGATTCTCTGTGGCATTTCAAATTAAAGCCGTTATGGCTACTTTAGTTGGTCGGAAAATCAGCTTTACTTTTAGCACGAATGTAACAGCTTAAATACCATGAACGGAAGTGAGAAATGGAACTTTTTGAACCAAACTTATCTGCCTTCTATTCTCTTACTCTCCTATCTTTACCTCCTTCCTAACCTCTAAAGACCTTGGAATACAAGGCAACCCCGGCCTTCCCGGAGGTGCTACTAGAGTCCGACCCCGGCTAGCTTCTGTTTGCGTCATTTGGTATCAGAGCCAGCCTCTCTTGGGATGACAAGCGGAGGTGAACACCACGGGCGTGGCGAGGAGGCTTTATGGGGAGCCCTTGCGCAACAACAAAAGACGATGGAGGAAGGATTCACCCACCTCCAAACGACCCTCGAGGCGTTGCGAGTTGACAAGGCCAGTGGCGAATGGCGTGATCGGCCACCCGACGACGTCGATGAGCCTCCTCTCCGTGAGGCGAGACAACAGCGTGGGAGGAGACCACCTCCACTCGAGTCGTCAGATTCGGACGGAGACTTCGACCGGGAGGCCAACCGAGGACGACGTTACCCACCAGCACGCGAAGGAGACGAGTACAAACTCAAGGCAGACCTCCCCACTTTCGCTGGCAACCTTGACGTGGAGGCCCTCCTCGAGTGGCTCTACGAGGTCGATAAGTTTTTTGAGTACATGGGAATTCCGGAGGCCAAACAAGTAAAAATGGTGGCCTATAAGCTTCGTGGGGGTGCGTCGGCATGGTGGGAGCAACTGAGTAATCAACGACTACGACAAGGCAAAACGGTGATCCGATCATGGGTCAAAATGAAGCGACTCATTCGGGGACGATTCCTACCCGCGGACTACCCACAACTGCTTTTCCGTAAGCTTCAAACTTGCGTTCAAGGAGGCCGTACCGTCACTGCCTATACAGAAGAGTTCCTTCGGCTCTCTTCACGATGCGATCTAGTGGAAGTCCCGGAACAACAAGTGGTCCGATATGTCGGAGGGCTCCGATTTGCTATCCAAGAAAGAATGTCCATGCAAACAGTCTTTAGTGTCGATGAGGCTAATAACTTAGCATTGAAGGCTGAATCACTCCTCAATCGTACGTCCAACCGGCGAGGCTATGTCGAGTTCAACAAAGATGATGGCAAGGACGAGGCCGTGAGGGTTGCGGCAAAGGGTAAGGGAATTCTTGGATCGGGGGCCGCGGTGACACCTATCACGGGTGCATCCTCAAGTAGCGAACCGGTGAATCGACGCTCCACGTCCACTCCGTACGCTAAAGCCACCATGGATAAGTGTTACCGATGCAATGGCATGGGCCACCGATCCAATGTTTGTCCGTCGCGACGTCCCGTGGGAATGGTGGATGGGGAAGAAGGATTCGTGGATGAACCCCTTGATGATGACCTGGACGATGCTGAGTTTGCCGAAGAAAATGGAGAGCCTGTTACTTGTGTTGTTCGTCGCCTCCTACTCACTCCGCGGATCGTGGACCCATCCCAACGTCATCGCATCTTCCGGTCCAAATGTTCGGTGCTAGACAAAGTGTGTAATCTCATCATCGATAATGGTAGTTGCGAGAATATCGTCTCCTGCACCTTAGTCGAGCACCTCAAACTTACAACAGTTCCGCATCCTCATCCATATGAAGTTGGGTGGATTCATAAAGGCCCTTCCATGAAGGTGACACGATCGTGCCATCTCCCACTTGCCTTGGGAAAGCAGTATCATGCGACCGTCGTTTGCGATGTGATGGAAATGGATGCATGCCACGTCCTTCTCGGTCGTCCGTGGCAATTCGACGTCGATGCCACTTACAAGGGACGCCAAAACATCTATTACTTTTGGTGGAATCAAAAGAAGGTTGCTCTCTCGCCCCTCGCCTTGGAGGATCCCAAGCCCACGAGTGCACCCCTCAATGAGCCCAAAACGCTACTAACCATCACTTCATGTATGAAAGAGTTTGTCCGCACCATGAAGGAGAAACAAACCGTGATAGCTGTGATAGCTAAGGGCTGGCGACCCCATGATGACGAGGAGATCCCACCCGAAGTGCGTATGCTGCTCAAGGAGTTCGTTGATGTTATCCCGGAGGGACTTCCCATCGGCCTCCCACCCATTCGCGAGATCCAACACCGCATCGACTTGATTCCCGGTGCGAGCCTTCCTAACCTCCCACATTATCGCCTCAATCCAAAGGAATCTGAGGTCATGGCACACCAAGTGGAGGAGCTACTACAAAAAGGATTGATACGACATAGTTTGAGTCCTTGTGGGGTTCCTGCACTCCTCACGCCGAAGAAAGACGAGACATGGAGAATGTGTGTTGATAGTCGGGCCATCAACAAGATCACCATCCGGTACCGATTTCCAATTCCTCGTCTCGACGACATGCTCGACCAATTGAGTGGTGCCCGGTTGTTCTCGAAGATCGATTTGCGGAGTGGATACCACCAAATTCGCATCCGCCCGGGGGATGAGTGGAAGACCGCCTTCAAAACAAAAGATGGCTTATTCGAGTGGCTTGTCATGCCATTCGGGTTGTCTAATGCCCCTAGCACCTTCATGCACCTCATGACGGAGGTGTTACGTCCCTTCATAGGTCGGTTCGTGGTTGTTTATTTTGATGATATTCTCGTATTTAGCACTAATGCGCAGGACCATCTCTCCCATCTCCGCACCATCTTGGAAACTTTGCGAACCCATAAGCTATTTATCAACGGGCCCAAGTGCAAGTTCATGACTTCCCAGCTCGTGTTCTTGGGATATGTGGTAAGTGATGAAGGGATAAAAGTGGATGAGACGAAGATCTGTGCTATCCAAGCTTGGCCAACACCCTCCACCGCCACAGAAGTAAGAAGCTTTCATGGGCTTGCCACCTTCTACCGGCGTTTTGTCCGCAACTTTAGTGCAATCATGGCACCTCTTACAAATTGTCTCAAGAAGGGGCCTTTCAAGTGGACGTCGGAAGCTCAAGAGGCTTTTGAAGCCATCAAAATCAAGCTCACCACCGCACCGGTCCTTGCCCTACCAAACTTTGACAAGCTCTTCGAGCTTGAATGTGACGCTTGTGGAGTCGGTATTGGAGCCGTGTTGTCCCAAGAAGGACATCCTATAGCATTCCATAGCGAAAAACTCAACGAGGTGCGCCAAAGATGGTCAACTTATGAGCAAGAATTGTATGCTGTCGTGAGAGCCCTCAAGACATGGGAAAGCTATCTCATTTCCTCTGAATTTATTATCTACTCTGACCATCAAGCCTTACAACACTTCAAGAGTCAAAAACATATGAACAAGATGCATGTGCGTTGGGCGACCTACCTTGAGCAATTCACTTTCGTTATCAAGCACAAATCCGGAGTCCAAAATAGGGTGGCGGATGCCTTGAGCCGCCGTCGCGAGCTCCTCACCACTTTGCGAGGGGAACTGGTAGGCTTCGATGAGTTGCGCGAGCTCTACGCAACCGATGAAGACTTCGCTGTTACTTGGGAAGGTTGCAAGGACCACCTTCCCTCCGAAGACTTCCACATCTTGGACGGCTATCTGCTCAAAGGGAATGCACTATGCTTGCCTCGAACTTCGGTACGTGACTTAGTCGTACGTGACCTTCATGGCGGTGGATTGGGAGGACATGTGGGGCGAGATAAGACTTACCACTTGGTGCGCGAACGGTTTTATTGGCCACAATTGAGGAAGGATGTGATTGCTATTGTCAAAAGTTGCCGCACTTGTCAAATCGCGAAGGGGCAAGGCCAAAACACGGGATTGTATACCCCACTTCCAGTACCTTCTCGCGCTTGGGTGGACCTTAGTATGGACTTCGTGCTCGGCCTTCCCCGCACGCAGCGAGGAATGGATTCCGTGTTCGTAGTTGTTGATCGTTTTTCCAAAATGGCCCACTTCGTCCCTTGTAAGCGTACCACCGACACCCACAATGTGGCACGTTTGTTCTTCCAAGAGATCGTCCGGCTCCATGGTGTACCCACAAGTATTGTCTCCGATCGCGACACGAAGTTTTTGGCCGTTTTTTGGACCACGTTATGGCGTCGCTTTGGCACTACACTTAAATATAGCACCACAGCACACCCCCAAACGGATGGCCAAACCGAAGTCGTGAACAAGTCATTGGGCAATCTCATCCGAAGCATTTGCGGTGACAAACCCAAGCAATGGGATTTGGCCTTAGCTCAGGCCGAGTTCGCCTACAACAACTCGATACACTCATCGATTGGTTACACGCCATTTCAAGTGGTTTATCGGGACGAACCACGACACGTCCTCGACCTCGTGACTCCGGACAAGCCCTCCCCAGGTGGAACCATAGCGGACCAAATGGCCATGGACATGCACCACATCCAACGCAACGTCATGGATCGTCTCAAAGCCGCTAATGCCAAATATAAGGAACGTGCGGACCGCACTAGGCGACTCAAACGGTTCATGATAGGTGACCAAGTGATGGTCCTCTTTCGCAAGGAGCGATTTCCCACTGATGCTCGTGGCAAGTTAGCACCACGTAAAATTGGCCCATTCAAAGTCATCCAATGTATAGGTGACAATGCCTACGTACTTGACCTTCCACCTGGCATGGGAATCTCTCCAACGTTTAATGTGGCGGATCTTTTTGAATACTACCCACCGATGGAAAATCTTTACCCACAAAACTCGAGGTCGAGTTCTCTCCCGGTCGGGGAGAATGACCCCGACGAGATGGCGCTCCAATACTTGGAGGCCCTTGATCATGCAAAGCATTAAGCAGGCACGTAGACATGCATGCTTTGGTGGGAAACCTCATGAAGACCAATCAAGTCCAGCAGCCCACATGTACATGAATAAAACCAAGTGGGACAAAGTAGAATCTCTACACACTCCCATCATTATCCATGCTTGTCTTATTAGCTAACCACCCCATGTTTGATTCTCTGTGGCATTTCAAATTAAAGCCGTTATGGCTACTTTAGTTGGTAGGAAAATCAGCTTTACTTTTAGCACGAATGTAACAGCTTAAATACCATGAACGGAAGTGAGAAATGGAACTTTTTGAACCAAACTTATCTGCCTTCTATTCTCTTACTCTCCTATCTTTACCTCCTTCCTAACCTCTAAAGACCTTGGAATACAAGGCAACCCCGGCCTTCCCGGAGGTGCTACTAGAGTCCGACCCCGGCTAGCTTCTGTTTGCGTCATCACAATATGTCCACTCTTAAGTCATTAGTCTCTTTCTCTGCAACTTAACATTATTATTTTTATTGATTGCAACTTAACGTTGTTAGGTTCTGATTTTGCCTTAATGTTGGTAAATGGAAATAAAAACCTGATAATCTAATGATTTCTCTGGATAAACCCCCTCTTCTGCGCTTATGATAACCAAATAAAAGAGGACCAACAAAGATAGGAATTGTAACTCAAAATTTCATCATGAATTTCAGAAGTTATTTATATACTTACTAAACAATAGCTAAGTCATCAATCAACTTAGAAGACATGATTGGGGGCATGAAAACAATTAAACATTAAGTTAACCCTGTCATATTTAAGCACATGTTTACATAAATTTATGTCATTAAATGTTTCCTCTAAATAATACAAGATAGATCCTAATGAAGTGCAATGCAATGTCAACGGAGACATCCCATTTATTTCAGTCAAGAAGAATGTGAATTGACAGATGGACATCCAAGGCAAGAGACTCCTTTTAAATCAAAACCTACAAACGTAGGATAGTTATGCTTGAGAACAGCGGTACAGCACAGTAGCATGCTAAATAAATTACCGATAACAATCACCAAGTCATCTGGATTGGAGGTCACCCCATCAAATTGGACAAGGAATTCTGACTTCAACCTTCTGCTAGCGTCGTTCTCATTTGCCGTTCTTGTAGACATAACACTATCAATCTGTAAAAGATATGAACAGTGCATTTATGATCTGATATGTGACAAGTATAAGATGATACCATTACCAGCAACAAAGAATGAATTCAAATGATATTTTACTCCTGAAGCAATCACAGATGGAAAGATGTTACAAGGTCCAACTTATCAAGACAGAAGCATGGTTAAGAATCAAAATGAATCGAGTCATTTTTGTTGTTGTTGTGACTAGTGAACCGTAATTCAGTTTCAAGATACAAGAGTAAAACTACTAGACTGTGTCCAGAATAATGAGAACCTCATGCAGATAAAAAAGCATAAACTGGTATAAAAAGACTGAGTTTTGGTAATAGAAATAAAAAAGTACATAATAATATATATATGCCTTCAATGATAATAATACGTTAGAGATGTGATAGGAAAATGATTTTACTCAAATAAAAACTGACCTCGTCCATGAAAATCACAGATGGCTGCTTTGAGATAGCAACCATAAAGAGTGTCCGCACAAGTTTCTCAGCCTCTCCTACCTGTTATGGGGGAAAAGCCTTTCACAAGATCATGTTGAATTTTTTAAATAGTGTAGCATAAATATTATAAACAACACATACACACCCATTTTGATGTTAAGGAAGATGCAGAAACATTGAAAAAAGTAGCCTCTGATTCTGAGGCAACAGCTTTAGCCAGCATTGTTTTTCCATTACCAGGTGGGCCAAACAGAAGCAATCCTAGACTTGCATAAAGTTGGTTCAAACACTTATCTTGATTGTTGAATAATAAAAATCCATTGAAGATGGAAAGTAAAATAAGTTTACCTCTTGCTGGCTTCCGAAGGCCTGTAAACAAATCTCTTCTTTTAGTTGGCAAAATAACCATCTCCATAAGAGTTTGCTTTGCTTTCTCAAGACCAGCTACATGTGGATTAGATAAAACTTCAGCTGGAAAAACATGTCACGGCTCATGTGAAATATGTCATTGATGCTTACCAACATCATCCCACTTAATAGAAGGACTCTTATCAACTATGGCAGTATTTATCATCTCAACTAACTTGCCATCAGAACCACTTAAAGATCCTTGAGAAGGTTTTGAACTTCCCAGATTACTTTTTTGATTGCCTTCTACGTGGGTATCTCTCCGTTGAGTATGGAGATGGGATGTTGACTTTCCTGCAGTAGGTACTTTAGACACTCTTCGAGTTTGTAGGGAAATCGGCGAAACCTGGGGATAAAATTTGGATCAAGTGTCTTCCTATGAAAATGCCCGACTACACACTAAAAACTATCAACGACTCATTATGAGATATTGAAAGTCTTATAGGTCTTAAAAGTAGCTAATCAAAATGGCTATACTTGTTCCTTCCATTCTGTATTTATCTTAAAGTAGAGGCACTTACATCTTTGTATGTTTATTTTCTGAGCTAAATCATTTTACCAAGACAAATGACTTGATGGAAAGCCATCAACCACCTACTTATACTAATTCAACAGATCAGAACATACCCTCTTCGTCGACGCTGCAGCTGGACCACAGAGGAAATGACAATGTCACAACTTTGCACTCATCAATGCCGACAATTAATCATGCAAAAGGCAATAAATTATAAACAAAAAAAGAGCCAAGGATTTAAAGTATGCTAGTTAACTATTTGGACTAGTCCGCTTGTCGTGTTGAAGCTGACAGGTGAGTGTGACTAGTAGGCCAATTTTTAAATCATAGAATCAAACTAACCAACTGAACAAAAAAAAGAATCAAACTAATCAGTTTCATCCGATTTGGAATCTATCTTTCTCTCGACTCCTCACGGACCGAGAATTCTCTCAATTTTGCTCTCTTCTTGATTTGTTAAATTCGTGCTCTACCTCTAATGTTGTTCTTGCTTCCCTTTTTTGGAATTTCCGATCTTACCCCTCTTTCTCAGTCAAATCCCTTTACCATATTCTTCTTGGTCCAAGCCCGATCTTAAACATCGATTCGCTGATTTGGAACAAGAACATTCCACTGAAAATTTGTTTCCTCGCTGATTTTTCATGGTAAGACTTTGACGGAAGTCACCCTAAGATCTAGGGGTTGGTGCCTTGCTAGTAGATGCCCACTTTGTTTGGTAGAGGAAGAGCATAATGACCATCTTTTCAGAGATTGTGAGATTATCAGAACTATGTTGGGAAAACTTGCTTCTAAGCTTGCCAATGATATTTTTATCGTGGGTGCAGATTTTAGAGAATTTTGGGTGAATTGGATATCAGACATTCCTAATGACCCCGTCAAGGAAGCTGAAACTCTTGGTTCTTTGGCTTTATGGTGGAATATTTGGGTGACCCGTAATAGACTGTGGTTTGACAACAAAAGAATTGTACTAGGAGAGATTTGACAAAAGACTATCCGGGATGCCCATCTTTGGCTGCAAATTTTGGGGATTGATGCAGATTTTCTGTTTTAGAAATATGTTTCCCCCGATTTTTATTGGGGTGGTTGCGAGATTTTGTCTTGGAATACTGCACATATTGTGGGTATATTTTGAACAACACACTTCTATTTGGTTGTGATGGAGCTTTCTCCGTTTCTTAAGTTTTTTTCTGGTTTCTTTTGTATGTTTTCTCACCCATTGTACCCATTTTTTACTATATGAATGATAATAATAAAAAAGGGCTCCAAGATGCCATATCGGCGACTAATAAAAAATTAGTGGGGCTAATCAGACTAACTAGTTGGACTAGTGGGCAAGTAGTGTTGGAACCGACCGGTGGCTACTCGCACTACTCAACCAACTTTGAAATCACTGATCAATCTCACCCTAAAGCAGAGGTATACCTTCACGCCGGCCAAGCACTTGAAGTCTCTCCGACACATTATCGTGCCATTTCAATAACTTCTCCCGTAAAGACTCCACCTTCCTCTTCTCACTGCCAAACCCCACAATCATCAACCTCAAACCACCACCACCAAAAACTAAAAACAAAAAAAAAACTCACACACCTGGCCGAGATGGTGTAAGGAACAAGAGTAGATTTAGCCTCCTGGAGTATCCTATGGGCGTTACGGTAGTGCGCGATGGCGTCGTCGGGCAATCCCCACTCCTCCGCCCGCACAGCCTTGTTGATCTCCTCGGTGGCCAACTCGAAGTACCCCTTGAGCTTTGACGCGACCCGCTCGTTGGGGACGGCAATCGACGGCGCCGCGGCGTCCATCGGGGATCGGGGGTCGGGGGAGGTGGAGGAGAGGAAGGAGTTGACGAGATTGGAAAGGGATTTCCAGAGTTCGCTCATGCCCGCGGGGATTTGGGGTGATTAGGGTTTGGAATTAGGGTTAGGGATACCTCGTCGGAGGCGTTCGTCATGGATTGGATGGCGACGTGGGGTTGCGTTTGTTGGAGGAGAAGGAAGTCGATGGGGGGGAGTGCGAAGTCGGGAAGACCGGGATTGCAATTTTCACACGCATTAATGATTTAATTATGCTTTATAACTTTGTTTCTGCACGTACACCCTTCGATTTGTGGTATTTGTTAACACTTCGTTTATTTTTACATACTTTAAGTTGTGGTGCTTAAGGATTAGGGCTTCCATAACTCTTCTGCGGAGTAAAATTACTAGATTCGAACAAAAAGTATGATTAGGGTCTTAAGAGTACAATGTTTTGATATCCATCCTTGTAGTTGTGTAGCATTACATCCGTTGGTAATAGGACATGTAAGTACTTATGTCAAATTTAAATTCTATTCTTGACGAAAAGTTGACAAATAACATTTTGTACTTGACACCTTACAAGAACTGAACTGCTATTCGTCGTCCCAAAACTACTTAAATCGCCCTAACAGATTACCATTTTGTCATTCTCTCATTTCTATTGCTATAACGCGACATTTTACCCTCCTATCACACATCTCTCTTCATCTTCCTCTTATAATCATAATTTTTTTTGAAGGTCAATAATGAGCCAACGGACGCTCCGGTGTACTCGAATCTGGATTAATATCCAACATCTTTTTAATAATAAAAATAATAATATATAATAAAAAATTACGGGCGTCCGACGGAACCACCCGACGTAGGAGATGGGCGTCTGGCTAAGACGCCTCCCCATGGGGGGGGGGGGGGGTTTACCCAGACGCCCCGCCCATGGGACGTGCGTCTGTCTAAGACGCCCCTCTCCTACGCGGGGCGGCTCCGTCAGACGCCCGTAATTTTTTATATTTTTTAATTAAAAAGATAATTGATTATAAATTTAGATAATTGCTAAATTAATTAATTAATAAGTTAATAATTACTATATTAAGATGATCGATACCCCTTCGGTACACCGAATAGAGATTTCCAGAGAAATATCGAAGCTACTGAGAATAAATATTCGGATGACCGGGTAGAGATCGGTAAACCGATCCAATGATTCTAGGAAGATCAAAAACTTACTGTCTTTACGATCACAGTGGACCGATGGAAACTCGGTCATCCGCATGGAACATGTTCGGTAGACCGAGAAGCAAACGGTCAACCGTCCCACATCCAAAAAAATTCAAAAAAAATCCAGATCCAACAATTTCAAAATCCAAAAAATTTCCAGGGGGTATTTGTAAGTCTGTTTTACCGCTGGGGGATTTTGGAACTTGAATTTTTTTGAATCTTTATCACTTGCAAAAAAAACTCATTGTAATCCGAACCGTTACCACCGAAAACTCAATTTAACAAAAAAAGTTAAAAAAGCGGGACGTGGTCAATACTAAGATGGTACCATGGTACAGGCGTCTTAGTCAGACGCTCGAGTCGGGAAAAAAAATCCGCCTCCATTACCTTGCCTGATCTAGGTGGTTCGCTAGACATTTTCGTGGTGTTAGTACTAGGAATGTGAGTAAAACTGAGTCAAACACCTAGTTTAATGACACGGGACGAAATGTGTATTAATTGATTTGTTAAGGACAAAAAGGTCATTTTTTGGGCGATTTAAGTAGTTTTCAATATATTTCGACATCAAAATTCAAATGTTGTTGCCTCAACTCTGTTATAAAATTCAAAATTCTTATTGATGATTCACCTTCCTTAACCCTCACCATTCAAGTAGATTTTTACTATTATTAATATGATGTAATTCTATTTATTTGGTTGTAACCCCTACTACCTCATCATCCTATATATATGAGACCATTGTACACATTTGTAGAGACAAGAAAAATGAAATACATATCTCTCTCCTACCAAATCTTTTCTTCTTTGGATTATCTCAGCACGATAATGCCTCTGGCTTAACTTATATATTGAAGATGTTGATCGTGGGAAAATGTTCTCTTGTTGATCGACTTGGTGGAATGGTCGATTTGCGGATCGACTTGGTGGGGCGTGAAACAGAGGTACATAAGTGGTATGTACCTCGTGAAATATATGAAACCAAAACATATCCTTTTGAGTTTTCAACAGTTGAAATGCCTTACAAATCATACAAGGGTGCGAACGTTAGAGTTAGGTGTGATAACATGCTTTATTAGTTTTTATTATGTAAAAAATAACAATCTTTTATTGACAGAAGAGATCACGAGGATATAGTTCTTGTACCACGTCCAAGATAATCGCATTGGTGTTTGTTAAAGTTGTTTAAATCCATTTATATCTTTGCATATTTAGAATATAAAACTTGTACCATTTGCAAAATATAAGTAAAGTTTTGCAATTGTGAACGATCACATTAGTCAGGTACATGAGTTCCTTAATATGTTTTTGTCAATATACTGGATGAAAAGTTACAGGAGATTTACCGATCAAAAAAATATATACATGAAATTTTACATCCATAATTCAATAAAATGACAAAACCTTCACTTTTTTCTCTTCAATTGTTCTTCGTTGTTTGCACCATGTGTGATGAAAAGGTCGATCTGAGTCTTGGATTGACTTGTTTCTAGACTTAATCACGTCTGTGTTAATTTATTTAGGGTGCAAGAGTATGAAACTACGTCAGACTTTGTTAAACAAAAACATTGCTAGATACTACACCTGTAGTTGTTAAATGAAATCATTGCTAGATACTACGTACGGCTTCTAGATAATTGAATCACATTATGCCATGCAAGATTTCTATGATATTTTGATACATCACATTTGCAAGTATTATGAATATTCATCTCTTGAGCGCATACGATTTATTTATGTCATAAATAGTTATATAATATGGTATATTGCAAAGAAATTGGAGTCACCATGTTACAATATTTATTTGGTGGTTGACATTATGCTTATTGGAAATTTATGTATAAGTAAAGTTAGATGTGATTTGTGTGTTTTTACTTGATGTGATGCATATATATCTCGTGATTCAGAAAATATGCACTTTGACCTAATCTTAGATAAAATATTACTAAAGATATATTGGATGTACTTTTCCACCCAAAAAGGGAAATTTTACTATTGATATGAGTATCACTTGTGCTCTAAAAGTATGAGTATTAGTTGTTGTATGACCACAATATTTGCTCTAGTCTATTGCGTTTGTGCCTGAAGCACATGCTTAAGTGTTATGGAAGAAGAAGAAAAAATCATCATTGATGAAAACAAAATTGTGCAAATACGAACTACGAGATTCAAATGACTCTAAAAAAGGTCAACAAGACAGAGTAGGCCCAGAAGTGCCTCTTAGAAGTTACCACTATATATATGTATGTCATATCATGTGAGAATGTTGATGTATTTTTCATACCTTGGATTAGTTGATTGACTTCGACTGGTCAGACAAAAATGAAATCAAATTCGTTGACACATTTGCACATCAAAATGAGGTTCATTCGATTATCATATTTTCATAATTATTATCTTTAAGTTTTTGATTTAGTTGTTATTCAGTTGAAACTATATATTTTATATTGGTTAGTTCTCTCATTAGTCCAATATATTTTCATATTTAGTAGTGCTTCTAAAATTAAATAATATATAACTCATGCAACTTTGTATTGATTCACTTGCTTTGTATAAGTTATATGAATTCTTAGTATCATGTTGATTAAAAGAGTATATATATAGTGGTTCAAGCATGTGATTATTACTTGTTAATTTGGATGCATTACATGCTCATTCATAAATATTAGAAGCATTCATCTCGTGAGCACATAATATTTATTTTGATAGATGTATATATATAATAAAATGTGCTACATTATAGTGGAATTCGAATTACCATGTTACAAGTGATCATTGTTATTGAAAATGATATGCATTGGCCCAGAAGACGAATATTTTATGATTGTTATTAAAAATTATATGCATTGGTCCAGAAGACTAATATCTTAAAATTCATGTAATGCTACCACACAAAGATTTAGAGATTATTCATTTAAAGATGGTTATGAAATTTTATGATAATCCCTGAAGGATTCGTATGACCGTCAAAACGACGTGCAAATAACTAATTTATTAAAAATGCACATCAATCGCTAAATCGAACCCTATGGCCAGAAGACCATAGATATATAGAGTTTAGTTGTAAAGAAAAATATTATATTGATCACTTTACGAATTAATGACTTAATACTCCAGTAATAGTATGGAATCAAAAACCCAAAAGTTTTGGGTTATGCATTACCGATGATTGAAGGTAATGAGAGTTGTTGGAAAATCACGTTACTTTTTTACCTTTTTTGTGTGCCGGAAGCACTCACTACAAAGTATCGTGAAAACAAGAGCATTGTGCAAATAACAAGTATGAAATAAAGATGACTTCAATGAGACGAAACATGCCCATAAGTGCCTAAATAAATCATCTCTCATCTAGTATGTTAAAAAATCCAGTATAGTGTCTGATATAATTTAGACACGGTTTATCAACATGCATATATGCTAATATTGTTTATACCAATATCATATTATAAATACTTACTTGCTTTACTTGTACAATAATGAATAGATTGTTTCCCTCCTGCGATTTCAAGTTCCTGGATGGATAAGTTTTATTGTCCAATCTAATAATCATATATATAATGTACATTTTCTGGCATTAGGGGGAGAAACTAGAAGCTTAAAGAATGTCAAGAAAATGTACTATATTGAACCTGAAGTTCATAAGAGAATATACGTACAAGTATGGTTGAACCTGAAGTTCATAAAATTATTATCTTGTAATATCTAGTAAGTAATTATCATACGTTTTTATTGATAAAAAAAGAGTGACTCAGTCTTATATTACTAGACATAAACTGCGTAATATAAATTGGAGATCTCCACATGATAAAATATATTTGATCTCAACTAACGCCAGAAGCATGGACCATAACATATATTATTTGTGGAATGAAATAAAAGTTAGTCACACTCATTGCACCTCCTGAAGAGGTTATTCCTGAAGAATATAAACTCGTAAAAAATAAATTCAGTTGCTAAACAAAAGATTAAAGAAATTACGGGGATACAAAACGGTCAAATCCTAAAGTTTTACGAAACGATGAGGATTTGATTATTATTAACGTAAAACTTGCAATCAACTATATATGTTGATACGAAAGATATTAAATAATTATTAAAATTATTGTCGATAATTCATTCGCCTTCTTAATAGCATGCTATATCAAGAGAAAAATTGGATCCAAAACCTATGATATTATAAGAATGTCAGAAGCATTCGTATTTGATATAAACAAAAGAAGGCGAACAATATAGAATAAACTCGCTGAATAAATATATTATTTGGACCTTCAATCCTGATTTCTTAAACTACATCTCTGAAGGATACAAATAGAAAACACAATAATAATGTGATACATTATAAAACGAGAAGCAATATATGGGTATTCACAGGACCAACATCCATCGTGATGTTATTCATTCTCTCGTAATATTGATAATACGTTATATTACATGATCAACATGATATGCATATAATATATGTTGTGACTTTAAAATTTTATAAGTCACTTAATATTGGTACTTATATGAGACTCCTTGAAGGACAATGATGACAAAGTATATTTTAACAAGAATCAAAAGATGCATTATACAAAGATCACTATATGAAGAAACAAGTAAGGGTGTGCATATATATAACCTCTTCAATTAAAGTCATCCCGAAGAATGATATGAAGTTGATCTTAATCGTCCATATGTTTCACCTAATAACAAAATTTACTATTATTTATTATATGCATATGACTTGATGGCATAGGACCTCCAACATAGTTTTTGAAAACCTGTGAAATATTTAAATGACAGATTTTTAAATAAATGACTAGAGATAAACCAATTTTTTCCGACTAAACACCATTAGCACCCTAAACAAGGGTTAGGGACATAATAATCCACCATCCTTAAAATGATTTCGTCCCGAAATCAAACGAGTAACTCACCGAAAAACTCCGGGTATTGCTTCCGAACCTCCTCCTCAATCTCCCAAGTGGCCTCGCACCCACTGTGAAGCTGTCATCGGACCTTCACCTTCGGAATGGTCCTCCTCATGAGCTGGTGACCCATGCGATCAACGATCTCGACTGATCTCTCCTCAAGCGACAAGTCATGCTGCATCTCTGACACTGCAATCTCAATCACGTGAGTTGGATCTGTAACGTACTTCCTTAGCATCGATTCGTGGAAGACATTGTGAAGACCCGAAAACTGCGATGACAATGCAATCTGGTAGGCAACCTCTCCAACTCGGTCAAGGATCTCAAACGGCCCGACATATCTCGGACTGAGCTTCCCCTTCTTCCCGAACCTCATCACTCACCGAGCTGGGGAGATCTTCAGAAACACATGGTCGCCAACCTCAAAGCTCAACGCCCGTCTGCGTCTGTCGGCATAACTCTTCTGCCTGCTCTGTGTTGCGGCCAATCTCCTCCTGATCACATCTACCTTCTCTGCATACATCTGCACGAGCTCTGACCCTACTAACTGCCTCTCGCCTACATCACTATAGCATACCGGTGATCTGCAAGGCCTCCCGTACAACGCCTCGTACGGTGTCATCCCAATACTCGAATGGTAGTTGTTGTTGTAGGCGAATCCTATCAATGACAGGTGTTCATCCCAGTGTCCTGCCCAATCCAGTGTGCATGCTCTCAACATATCATCCAGGATCTGGATCGTCCTCTCTGACTCTGACTGAACCTTAGTCGTGTCCCAAAAGCCTGCTGCAGACCCCCCTAAAACCTGGATGTAAATTTGGGATCTCGATCAGAGATGATGTTCACTGGTATTGATCAGGTCGGGACAAATTGGTGGGTGTATCGACAAACAAGTTTGGCCTGTCGATTCATTAGATAATCTTTTGATTAATAAACTAATTATTGGCTAATGTCATCCAATTGGTTATTAATTGTTCATTGTTGCATCACCACCGTGTATCTTCTACCTTTTACGATAATTTGATGTCAACATGTTCAAGAATAGTGGATCCCTTGTTGAACTATCTTTAAAGTTTGTTTACACAAATTTGGCATTTATTGATCATTTACATTTTAAATTGCCAATTAAAAATCTAAACTATGAATCTTGTTTAAATCACATTATTAGTATGCACGTGAAAATTCATAAAATTTGGTTTTTTATATAAGATCAAGTGATGTCGAATTTATAATAAATATAGTGTATCAATTTTTGGATCCCTCCTCATATATTTATATAATTTGGATATACGGAATTATTAAAATGAGACCTAGTCTCATTTAATTAAAATGAGGTCCTTTTATTGTTCAACAACATCGGGAAATTGTTCAGCAACAGAATTTCATTACAAATTTGATTCAAATCATGATATAATGACGTATATGTTTTGGATTCACTAAATTTTGAAACATAAGTTTAATTTACATAACAATTTCAATCAAACGGTCTGATTTTCAATTTGATAGTTTGATCGTAATAAACAAGCTAAGAGTCTCACTTTTATAAAATGAGACGAAAGTCTCATTCTAACATTTCAGTTTGGATATATATAATTTAGATATATAATTATATATATAATATGAATCCCTCAATATATATACATACTATATATATATATATAGAAGTATTAGAATGAGACATTGTCTCATTTTATTAAAATGACATTTGTTGTCAACAAAGTCATATTCTTGTTCAACAAAGTCATATGGTGTTTTACAACATTGGGAAGTTGTTCAACAATAGAATTTCAATACAAATTGACACCACAAACAAGATTTTGATCCAAATCATGACTTGAAACTTCCTAACGAACAATAGGTGGGGGCTCGATCTCTGCAAGCACTTTAAACACAAAGTTACTCGTTCATAATAGATGTCCTAAAAAATGCACAAGAGGTCAGAAAAGAAAGAGTATAATGTAGCGCAACAATTGATCAGGTCGGGACAAATTGGTAGGTGTATCAATTAACAAATTTGCCCGGTAGGTGTATCAATTAATAAATTTACCCTATCGACTGATTAGATCATCTTTTGGTTTTATTTGTTGCATCACAATTCACAACCATGGACCTATCATTTATTTGTTTATATATATATATATATATATATATATATATATATATATATATATATAAGGGGAGAGGGTTCAAAAACTAGTATATATATGTAGAAAACTAGTAACGAGTTTGAGAAGAGAGGAAGAAAGGAAGAAGATCTAATGTTTCTGATTTGTTGTGTATATCTCTTACAATTTGAACTGTTTAGTATATATACATGACATTTTATTTCCGTTGGGCTGGTTGTAACGAGGAGATGCGTCTTTACTTTGTTTGTTTGTCGAGGAGGTGCGTGCTGGGGAGATGTGTCTTTAATTCGTTTGTTTTGTCGAGGAGGTGCGTCTTTAATCTTGGTTGCTTCGGATACTCCCCCTGTCTTCAATCTTCAATACTCCCCCTCAAGTTGGGTCCTGAAATAAGTTGAAGAGACCTAACTTGGAAAGGATGTGGTTTGCTTGCGGTTGATCGAGAGCTTTGGTGAAAATATCAGTGAGTTGATCGTTGCTAGGAACATAGGGAACTTCTATTTCTTTGGCCTGGATCTTCTCACGGATGAAGTGGCAGTCGACTTCAATGTGTTTGGTTCTTTCGTGAAACACTGGGTTTTGAGCTATGTGTCGAGCTGCATTGTTGTCACAGAACATTTTTATCGGGAGGTGGTAAGGTTGTCCCATGTCGAGGAGTAGTTGCCTTAACCAGATGAGTTCGCTGGTAGTGGATGCCATAGCCCGGTATTCAGCCTCAGCACTGGATCTGGCAACAACAGTTTGCTTTTTGCTGCGCCATGTTACAAGGTTTCCTCCAACAAATGTGCAGAAACCTGTAGTTGATCTTCGATCGTGACTTCCTGCCCAATCTGCATCAGAGAAACCAGTTATTGAATTAGAATTGTTGTTTTTCATCCATAATCCTTGTCCTGGAGTTTTCTTAATATATCTAAGTATCCTAGTGATTATATCTAAATGAGGTGTTCGAGGTGAATGCATGAATTGGCTGATGATGCTAACAGCATAGGTTATGTCTGGTCTTGTTACAGTGAGGTATATGAGTTTCCCAACGAGTCTTTGATATTGTTGAATGTCTTTTATGGGTTCGCCTTCAGTGGTGTTTATTTTTAGTTTAGTTTCCATGGGTGTATTTGCTGGTTTGACTCCAAGTTTGCATGTTTCCTTTAAGAGATCGAGGACATATTTCCTCTGAGAGAGAAAAAGTCCTTTTTTTGAATGTGCAATTTCTATTCCTAGAAAATACTTTAGTTGTCCTAGGTCTTTAATATCAAATTTTGCTTTTAAGTGTTGTTTTATTTTGTTGATTTCATACTTGTTGTTACCAGTGATTATGATATCATCTACGTATACTAGAATGATGGTGGTGATAGTCTGATGATGTTTGGTAAACATAGATGCGTCAGCGGAAGACTTTTTAAACCCGTAAGACAGGAGACAATAGCTAAGCTTGGCATACCAGGCACGAGGGGATTGTTTCAATCCGTAGATGGCTTTGTTGAGTCTGCAAACCTGATTTGTTGAGGTGTAACCGGGTGGAGGAGTCATGTATACTTCTTCCTCGAGGTTTCCTTGAAGGAAGGCATTTTTTACATCCATTTGATAGAGTTCCCAATTTCTATTCACGGCTATAGAGAGTAAAACACGGACTGTGTTCATTTTTGCTACTGGGGCAAAGGTTTCTAGATAATCTAGACCGTAAGTTTGTGTGTACCCTTTTGCTACTAATCTTGCTTTGTATCTTTCTATTGTCCCATCACTATTGTATTTGATTTTATATATCCATTTGCATCCTACGGGCTTAATTCCTTTTGTGATTGGGGTTAGGATCCAGGTGTTGTTTGTCTCCAGGACTTGGATTTCTTCTTCCATGGCTTTGCACCATTTTTGATCCCTTATGACCTCATTGTAATTTTTTGGTTCTATCTGAGTATCTATAGTTCCTAGAAAGGCTTTATGATGTGTTTTTACTTGTTGGTATGATAGATAATCTTGGATAGGATAAGTGACGTGAGAGGTGATATAGTTGTGCAGATATCTTGGTGGGCGAGTTGGTCGAGTTGATCTTCTTGGAATGTTTTCTTCTTCGTGATCAGATGGAGTTTCATTGTCTTCTTCTTGAAGATCAGGCGTCCTTGCGGTGATCTCAGGATCGCAGGTGATGGGTATTGGCGTGTCAGCGGAATTAGGTGGTTCTGGAGGTCTGTTGTTTCCATCTTCTGGGCCGAAAAAAGGACTACTTTCTACAAACTGTACATCCCGAGAAGTATACAATTTACAATTTTCTGGGTCATAACATTTATACCCTTTTTTGTTAAAAGAATATCCTAAAAAAATACATTTGCGAGAATTGAAATCAAGCTTGTCATCTCTTTTCCTGTGAACAAACACAATACACCCAAAAACTCGTAGGTGATCAAGTAAAGTTTTTCGACCAGTTAGAATTTCTAAGGGTTGTTTGTTTTGGAGACGAGGACTAGGTAGTCGATTGATAAGGTAAGCAGCAGTTAAAACAGCATCGGACCAAAACCTTTTTGGAACGTGATTTTGAAAGAGTAGTGAACGTGTTATATTCAAGAGGTGACGATTTTTTCTTTCAGCTACACCGTTTTGTTGTGGTGTGTCAACACAGGTGGTTTGATGAAGGATGCCTTTTTGTTTTAGAAAAGCTTGAAAGACATTACTGGTGTACTCGGATCCATTATCTGACCTTAAGATTTTAATTTTGAAATCATACATGTTTTCCACAAACTTTGTAAACGTGCAAAAAATATCAAAAGCTTCAGATTTTGATTTTAATAAGTAAATCCATGTAGTACGAGAAAAATCGTCGATAAAGGTGATAAAATATTTGAACCCATTGTAGGATTCAGTTGGGGCTGGTCCCCAGATATCAGAGTGTATTAGTTCTAATGGTTGTTTTGTTTTAATAGATGATAAATGAAATGACGATCGAGTTTGTTTTGAGAATCTGCATACATCACATGATAAATCCGTTCTAATAGAAGGAAAAAGCGATTTTAAAACAGAATGCGACGGATGTCCCATCCTTTTATGCCATAACTCATGTTTGGAAAAATTTCCAACATGTAAAGCATGCATACTTTGATCTAGAATATAAAGATTATTAGCAAGTCGACCCCTACCAATCGTCTTCCCGGAGGTACGATCCTGAAATACAACATCAACAGGTGAGAATATAATATTACAATTTAATTCTTTTGTGATTTTTGCAACAGATAATAAGTTTGATTCAAAAGAGGGGACATACAAAACATTCTTTGCTATTTTATCAAGTAATATCATATTTCCTTTTCCTTTTATTTCTACTTGGTTTCCATTAGCTACACTTACAAAATTATTTAGTAGAGATATGTTTCTTTTAAGATCTAGTAGTAAACTTTGATTTCCAGTCATGTGATCAGTGGCGCCGGAATCAATAACCCATATATTATTTTTCCTTTTTTCAGATTTGAAAGCTGAAGAATGATTTTTCAGAGTTTGTATCATACCTGCCGAATTACCTGAACCAGAAGGACCATTGTGCAAAAAATCGTTCAATTTGTTTATAAGGACATGGATGTCCTCATCTGAGCCCATTGGGCCTGTGCGGTTTTGATCCGCGACTTGTTGGTTTATGCGATTGTTTGGAGAGAATAACCTCCCTGTGGTCGGGTTTGGAGCCGACCCGAATGTGCTATCCGGATTCGCCGAAGTATTTAAGCCTCCTGATCCGACTGCTGACATTCCGAATGCATCCTGGGAAAAAAAGTTAGGGTTAGGGTTAGGTAGGTGGCTGCCGCTGCTGCCTCCTGTGGCGGCGATGTAGCCGCTGCCGCCCGATGATCCCTCGTGCGATGAACTTCTCCCATCTCCTCCTCCTCTTCTCCCATCTCCTCCTCCTCTTCTGTTGTTGTCTTTTGGTGGGCGGAGATGAGGATGAAGAAACCAGCAGTTGTTTTTGTTGTGTCCGGATTTTTTACAGTTTTCGCAGTGCTCGTCGTTTTTTGTTGTCTTGATGCTGGTTTTGTGATTTTCCGGAGAAAAATGCTTGGTTCTCGGCTTCGGTTGTTGTTTGGGTTTGTGGAGGAGTGATGGTCCTTCGTCGCGATTCTTCGCGGAGGATCATCGCGATGACTGAGTTAAGGGACGGTAGGTCAGGGGCCATGAGCACCTGACTTCTGATGTTTTCAAAAGATGGGTCTAGACCTACCAGAAACTGGTAGATCCGGTTTTGTTCAGTTCTTTTTTCGATTGTTCGTGCGTCGTTTGTTGGTGGTTCATAAATCCCCAACTCGTCCCATGCCTTCCTGAGAGTACCGAGGTACTCGGTGATGCTTTTGTGGTTTTGACGGGCTTGAGCGATGTCTTGTTTGAGTCTGAAAATATGTGCGAAGTCTTGCGCCTTTCCGTAGTGTTCTTGGACCGCATCCCAGAGTTCTTTTGCGCTGTCTTTGTAGATGAAGATTTCCCCTATCTGAGGTTGCATGGACGCGATTATCCATGACATGACGAGATGATCGGAGGTCTGCCATTCTTCTTGCTTTGCCTCCGTGTCTGGTTCATCCGGTTTTTTCGTAGTTCCAGTGATGTGGCCGACTTTCCCCCTGCCGCTGAGGGAGAGGGAGACCGCCCGCGCCCAGGACAGGTAATTTGTCCCGTTGAGCAAAGTTGAAACAAGTCGAGAGGGGTTGTCGTGGTGGTTTCCCGACATGGTTTTTTTGTGTTTTTTTGTGGTTTGGTGGTTTTTGAGGGTCTGGATGTAGGTTTTGCGCCTTCAACCCCCTCAATGAGGTGAAGGTCAGTGATGATTTTGGGAATCTGAGATCGGATCAGCGCTCTGATACCATGTAGAAAACTAGTAACGAGTTTGAGAAGAGAGGAAGAAAGGAAGAAGATCTAATGTTTCTGATTTGTTGTGTATATCTCTTACAATTTGAACTGTTTAGTATATATACATGACATTTTATTTCCGTTGGGCTGGTTGTAACGAGGAGATGCGTCTTTACTTTGTTTGTTTGTCGAGGAGGTGCGTGCTGAGGAGATGTGTCTTTAATTCGTTTGTTTTGTCGAGGAGGTGCGTCTTTAATCCTGGTTGCTTCGGATACTCCCCCTGTCATCAATCTTCAATAATATACGACACACCAGCTAAAACAAATTAAGAAGTAAACATCCCAACAAATCAACCCGGCCATCTTTAGACTCTCACATACGAACATGTCCATGGAATCATCTCTCCAAAATCTTCCACTACCAATTCCACCTCCAACCAAGGAGGAAGAACAGAAGGCAATCTATGATGCATGTAAGATGACCGCCTCCATTTCTCCTTACAAGGTGCGTGGATTTCCTCTCTACAAACACCCGAACCACCAGTGGCACAACGGCCTGGAAATGGTTGTTGGCACCATGGTGGCTGAGAAATACTTCGAGGCAAGACCGAGCGACGTTATAATAGCCACTTACCCCAAATCCGGGACCACTTGGACCAAGGCTCTCGTCGCGGCAATCGTAAATCGTCATACGATTGACCTGGCCACCACCAGAAACTTTGCTCCTCATGACTTGGTTCCCACCATAGAATATGGCGTCTACACCAACAATATCATTCCGGATTTGAGTGGCATTCCTTCTCCGAGATTGTTCGCCACACACATGACTTACCCGATGCTACCGAAGTCCGTTTCGGACTCTAAAAGTAAGGTTATTTATGTGTGGAGAGATCCCAAGGACGTCTTTGTTTCAGGTAGGGGTATTTTTGTATTAGGTTGGTGTGACTCATAATAACCTTAAAACATTTAATTATATAAAGAAACCACCATTTTTTATCCAAAAAAAGACGTCTTTGTTTCAGGTTATTATTTTCTGGAGAAGATTGTTGAAGCATATAAGAGTAGCGTTAATTTGACTGACCATTCATTGGACGAGGCATTCAACATGTTCTGTGGAGAGTCTGCCAGTTGCGGGTTGTGGTGGGATCACGTTCTTGGATACTGGGAGGCAAACAAAAGCAACAAAAACATGTTGTTGTTGAGGTATGAGGACCTCAAGATGGATCCCAACGTTTATGTGAAGAAGTTGGCGGAGTTCATAGGCAAGCCTTTCACGGAAGAAGAGGAGACAGTAGGCGTCGTAGACAACATAATCCGGTTCTGTAGCATCGATAGCTTGAGAAAAATGGAGCTTAACCAGACCGGTCATAAGTGTGGAGGACTCCCCAATGGTTCTTTCTATCGAAAAGGGATCGTCGGAGATTGGGCTAACCACTTTACACCTGAAATGAAAGAGACAATCGATCGAATTACGAGAGAAAAATTTGACGGATCAGGGATTCCGTTGAGTTAATTTGATGGCCGGCCCAGGATTAGCTCATGAATAAGCTAGTAGCTAGCAATGTTCTTTTGTATTTCCCTCCTATATCATGTATTTGTATTGATATACATGTTGTTGATTGTATATCATGTATTGATATACATGTTGTTGATTATCTTGAATTTGAATCGTCTTTGAGATTGCAATAATTTTCTCCATCATTTATGGCTTGTTAACTTGATTTTGATATTCGTAGTGTTGGTGCATGATACTGCTTAATTACATACACTGAAAACGTCTAGTGTTGTTTAGCAAATGTTAACGGGAATCTCATCTAAATTCTATCATATCAAACCCCCAATAACCACCTAAATTATAAACAAAATTGAAAGATTTGTACTCGATATATAGTTAACTTGTTATGTCTCCTCTAATGTTTTCGAAAATCAGCCATTTAGAATTTGCATTCCAAGATTACATACTTGAAGGTATATACACTTTCACTTTATGTGTGATTTGTTTGTGGGAAAACTTAAGGAATTAGACTTATGAGGTAAGATTGGGTGGCTAATTTGCAATAAAATTTATAAATTCTGCAACTTAAATTCCAAAACTTCCAAAATTTGAGTTGCAAATGATTGTTTTCATCTTCCATTCACGAACCAAAGGAAATTTAGTTCCCTATATATTTACTAAAATTAACTCTCTTTTAGTTGGTTATGTCAAGAAAATGAACATTTTTCTATATTTTATTATAAAATAAATATTTGCACTAATCACGAGACAAAGGTTTTGAAACTTGAATTCTAGATCTTCTCTACTTATTTTGGATCGATCACCCTTGTATAACTTCCAAATAAGTTGAAATTTCATCGAAGTAAAGGTTTAATTACGCAGGAGAGACTCAATTGACTCAAATTAATCCGACCTAATGCAATTGACTTGTAGTACTTAACTAACCAGGCTGAAACCCCACCAACTTTTAATCCGTTTCAGGAAGCCCAACAGACTTGAAACGATCATAGATCATAGAGCCCTCAAGTCAAAACCCACAGTTGCAATCCAATTTTTTTGGGGAAAATGTTTTATGAACGCAGCGCGTCACGGACGCGTTCTACGTGGACATCCATGTCAGCCCTTACGTGGCCAAAACAGGATTTTTTTTGTTTTTTCTTCCTGATGTCCACTCAAATCACATTAAATGTGTTTCAACTCAGCACGTTCTCTCTCTTCACCCAAATACAAATATGATGACACTCTTTCTTTTTTCTTCATTCTTTCTCTCCAGAATAAATCACCATTTCGAGCAAGATATTATGTCGAAGAAGCGTCTGATGCCGACTCCCAGGATTCTTCACAACGTAAGCAGCGTGAATGAGACGGTGTGAAGACTTCCCGATGTTCTTGTCAGCGTTAGTATCGTGAATGTGACGATCCGGTGGTGAAGACTTCGCACCACAACATCTTTGCTGCACTGTTGGAGTGCTCGTGACAGAAAAAGAATGAAGAAGAAAGAAAGAGTGTCCTCGACCGTCACATTCACGCTGCTTACGTTGTGAAGAACCCTGGGAGTCGGCATCAGACGCTTCTTCGAAATAATATCTTGCTTGAAATGGTGATTTATTCCGGAGAGAGGTACAACGCTCCGTGGTGAAGACTTACGTCTGTTCGGTTTATGTTGTACATCTCTCCGTAATAAATCATCATTTCGAGTAAGATATTACGTCGAAGAAGCGTCTGATGCCGACTCCCAAGGTTCTTCACAACGTAAGCAGCGTGAATGAGACAGTCATGTTTAAGTCTTACATCTTCTTTCCGATTTACTAGGAAAATATATATTATTTTTGTAATTTGTGTGTGTTTGTGTTTGATTTACTGGGAGAAGATATATTATTTTTGTAATTTTTGTGTGTTTGTGTTTGTGCTTGTATTGTTTGTTTGTCTTTGTGCTCTCATTGTATCTTATTGTGTAATAGTTACCATCAATAATATGTACCATCAATATCTCATTGTGCTCTCATTGTATCTACATAAACAGGACAAACTTTCTACATAAACTGGACAAACATTCTACATAAACAGGACAAAACAGGACAAGCTTTCTACATAAACAGGACAAACTTTCTACATAAACAGGACAAACTTTCTACATAAACATGACAAAACAGGACAAACTTTCTACATAAACAAGACAAACTTTCTACGTAAACAAGACAAACTTTCTACATAAACAGGACAAAACATGACAAACTTTTTACATAAACAGGACAAAACAGGACAAACTTTCTACATAAACATGACAAACTTTCTACATAAACATGACAAACTTTCTTCCTAAACCGGACATGAACTACACTTATTCCGGACAGCAAATACACTTATTCCGGACAAACTTTCTGTTCCGTTTCTGGACACACTTTCTTCTTATTCTGGACAACTACACTTATTCTGGACTGCAAATACACTTATTCCGGACAGCAAATACACTTATTCCGATTCCGGACAACAAATACACTTATTCCGGACAGCAAATCCACTTATTCCGGACAGCAAATCCACTTATTCCGGACAAACTTTATGTTCCGTTTCTGGACACACTTTATTCTTAAACCGGACAACAAATACACTTATTCCGGACAACAAATACACTTATTCCGGACTGCAAATACACTTATTCCAGACAACAAATACACTTATTCCGGACTGCAAATACACTTATTCCGAACTGCAAATACAACAAATACACTTATTCCGGACAACAAGTACACTTATTCCGGACTGCAAATACACTTATTCCGTACAACAAAATACACTTATTCCGGACAGACACATAACGTAAACAGGACAAACACATAATGTAAACTGCACACATACTTAAAGTAAGTTAGACAAATTAAGTTGATCCAACGTAAAACTTAAAAACAAATATTTTATTATGATAAGTGTGGGCTCTGCACGAATAATGAGCCTGCACGATGTCCTAGGGTCTGCACATTGTCTTATCTGTGTATTGGGAAATGAATCGTTCAATTTAAAGAACCGACATTTTTTAAAAAGACCAAAACGCGCGAAAAGAAATTTCGCTGACTGGACGCTGACTCAAAGAAAATATCTGAGCTGTACAGATCCACGTAAGGCGCGTCCGTATATCACGGCCCTTTCGTTCACACGCGCGTCCGTCTACGATGACCCTTTCGTTCAACAGATCATAACCACCTCCACCACCACCCCATCCCTCCTCTCCCGCCTCCTCCTCTCCCTCTCCCTCTCCCTTTCCTTCCTCCCCCACGCCGCTGCTCTCTTCAAATCCATCCCCATGTACAACGCCATGATCCGGGCGCTCGCCGGTAATCCAACCCCTCTCGGACTCTACACCCGATTACTCTCCGCTGGGACCCGACCCGATTACCTCACCTTTCCTTTCGTTATCAAGCACTGCTCCACCCTCGCACGCTCGGAGCCCGGAGAGTCCGTCCACGCGCACGTGCCCAAGCTCGGTTTCGTCTCCGACGTGTTCGTTGAATCGTTGGGAACAATTTGATTGGGTTCTACGGGTCTCGCGGGTTGTCGGGTTGCGGGAGGAAGGTGTTCGAGGAAATGCCGGACCGGGATGTCCTCTCGTGGAACTCAGTTTTGGTTGGGTGTTTGAGGTGCGGGGAGTTGGAGGAGGGTCTGGGGTTGTTTAGGGAGATGAAGGTGAGGAGTGTGGTCAGTTGGAATTCGGTTATTACCGGATTGACGAGGGGCGGGAGGGCGAAGGAGGCGTTGGGGCTTTTCGAGGAATGGTTGCGGTCAGGGTATGGGTCAGTTCAGCCTGATAAGATCACGATTGCGAGCGTTGTTTCGGCGTGCGCTTTGTTGGGCGCGTTGGATCAAGGTGAGGGGGTATTTGGTGCTGAGGGGTTTGGAGATTGATGTGGCGGTTGGGACCGCACTTGTTGATATGTACGGGAAGTGTGGGTGTGTTGAGAGAGCAGTGGAAGTGTTTGGTGGGATAGGTAGGAAGGATGTGTTGGCTTGGACTGCTATGATTTCGGCATTAGCGGTTAATGGGCACGGCGAGCGGGCGCTCACACTTTTACCGGAGATGGATAGAGAGCAGGAGAGGTGTGGGTTGAGGCCGAATTATGTTACGTTCAGAGCACTGTTGAGTGCGTGTGTGCATTCT
Source organism: Triglochin maritima (assembly GCA_963682175.1). NCBI lineage: Eukaryota > Viridiplantae > Streptophyta > Magnoliopsida > Alismatales > Juncaginaceae > Triglochin > Triglochin maritima. Next base: position 9,133,831 of record OY821775.1, read on the forward strand.
GGGTTGTTGAGTGAAGGGTGGGAGTGTTTTGATGTCATGAAGCTAGAGTATGGTATTGAACCGAATGCACAACATTACGCTTGCATGGTTGATTTGCTAGGCCGGGCGGGGCTGTTTGAAGAAGCCATCGGACTTATTCAACGCATGCCTATGAGACCAGATGTTTACGTTTTGGGGGCATTACTCGGTGGATGCCGAATGCATGGAAATGAAGAATTGGGGATTGAATTGGCTGAACACTTGATGGAATTGGACCCTCAGAATCATGCTTTTTATGTTACTCTTTCGGATATTTATGCCAAGGCTGGTAGATTTAATGATGCAAAGAGGGTAAGGAAATTTATGGAGGAGCGTGGAATCAGGAAAACGTCTGCTGGATGTAGCATGATAGAGGTAAATGGGATTGTATACGAATTCTCAGTGCAGGGTGCAACAGGTGTTGCTCTAGAAGAAATAATGTCGACACTGGTTGAGATTACTGAGGAGCTGAAATTGGTTTGTTACCATTCGGAAATTGACAAGGATATGCTGAAGATGTGCAGTTGAAGTCGTATCTCGTTACATTATGCTTGTTAACAATTCAGGTCGTCTTTCATGACAGCTGACAATTTCCAGGTAGCAGCGATACGAGCAGTTGTTGAGCACGAAGTTGGTGACCAGAAAGGCATTGCCAGCAGTCCATGCCACTTCTGGATTTTCTCGTCACAATTCTACCAATGAGAACTTAAAAAGGAGCAACCAACAATTGCCGCGAAGTTTTGCTTTAGGTTCTTGAGTGAAAATTGACACCACTGTATATGCAACAGCTGTATTTTTTTGCTAGAGAGATGGTAGGAAAAGATGAGATTGGGAGCATTAGCCATGTAACCATTATCTGTACCTCAAGGTTTGAAGCTTTAAACTGCAAGTTTTATTGAAGTAAAACGCTTAGTGTCAGCCGAGCTTCTTCACCCAGCTTGATGTGAAGGTGGACCGTTGGTGTCTCGGTTGAGTGCACAATGCAATTGGTGTCGGGTTAAGTTTCGGCTTCCATTGGCTTGGACTTCGGATTGTTTTCACACTCTCAATCTAATGTCTTGCCTAAATGGCATGGTCATTTATGAATTGTGACTTCTGACTTCATCCCCTCACGTTGGAACGTAATCTGCAGTGTAAATCTTTGTACATCAACCTATGCTGCAAGTGAAAATGTCGCGCTAAAACGTTTTCCCCCGTTTCCGTCTTTCTCAGTCATGCACTCAAATTCGGACACCATTTTGGTTTATAGTAACGGATTAAATTTTACAACTGTAGAACATTCTACTCACAAATCTAGATCAGTTCTCAGGCTTATGCTTCAATCATCTTGCTAGAGATACAAAACCTAATGGAAAGATCGCGCTTACTTCTACGGCTGCTACAAGTCTACAACACTTTCTCAGACCAAAGAACTTAATATCGTTGCCTTTTGATGTGTTGGAAGGCAGAAAAACCCTACAGCTTAACATTTTTTTTCCGTTGGGAGACTTGGATAGTGGTGGGCTGGTGGCTGCCGAACCAACAAATATACATTTCTTGTGAAACTAAAAATCATCCTTAGAGCATCTACACTCATAGATCCGGAAAAGCTGAATGCATGAATTCCCATGTCGCAATCACGGTAGGTTCGAATGACATCATGGAAATTGGAAATGTGCGATCAAACGAAACAATCACAAAGTTTTACACTGAATAACAACCAACATGACACCCATGTTAATTTACCACTCTTTAACACACTCATCAAACTCGTCTATGCAACAACTTCCAAGCAGACTACAAAATCCGAAGGTAGATTACTTAGGAGCTCCAAACTTGCCCATCATCTTTGCAATCACTGGTGCAACCTTGGGGTTGCTTTGGTACTTCGCAAAATTAGCAGGGTTCTTCATGACTGAAAAAAAACGATATATACATTAGCACCATGTGGCATACGACAGCTCTTTCTATGGCGTACGAAGAAACATCTGGTTTGAATTTGATGATAATGAAATCATAGATTGCACCTACCACTAGTTTTGGATTAAAAGAATAAAAGCCGCGTTTTGTTATATGAAATTATAGATTGTGTAATCAATTGGTAACACCTTTGTTTACCTCTCTTTGGAGCTTTTTATTATCGGTATCTTTAGAGGATAGTTATGATATCAAAAGGTAACAGTTTGCTAGTAATAAGTTTAGACTAGAAAAGAACCAAGTTGAATGATACCATCTTGAAGAGCACCCATGACCTCCGGATCTTGAAATGCTGCCATCAGTTCAGGATCCTAGTCCAAACAGAAAATGTCAAATAGTATTAGTCATTAGATATCCAATATAACTTGCCCTAATGTTAAAAAATTTGATCATGGAAGTTACATAACGCAAAGCAAACAGCACCACTTACATTAAGAATCTTGCTCATATCTGGCATTCCACCAGGCATACCACCTGCAGCTCCGCCTGGCATTCCTCCCGGCATGCCACCAGCAGCTCCGCCTGGCATTCCTCCCGGCATGCCACCAGGAAATCCCCCTGGCATACCACCTGGAAACCCTCCAGGCATTCCACCTGGAAACCCTCCAGGCATTCCACCCGGGAATCCACCAGGCATACCTCCTGGGAATCCACCAGGCATACAGCCAGATGGTCCACAGGAGGATGATTGTTCTTTCTTCTTGGCCTTCTCATATGCAGCCTGTCGAAGTATGCAGCAGCTAAGCAATTGTATAATGCAGAGATACTAGCAGTACCATGATATGGATTTACCAGGTAAATTCTACAATACAAATAGAAGCATTTAAATACCTGAGCCTCTGATTTGCGGCGCAGCCTCTCACGCTCTAACCTTTTCTCTTCTCTTTCCTTCCTTAAACGCTCATATTTACGATGATGTTCTTCAATCTTATGAGCATTTGGCTCAACCTGCAAGTAAATTGTAACAGGGGCCATTGGCATGAAGTAATAATTTACATGCCCAAAGAAGCGTTCAACCTAAATCTAACCTTTTTAAGAACTTCACTTATCTCCTCGTCAAAGTCCAGTTTAGAAGCAACATGCAGGTCCTTCGCAGCTTCTTCCCACTTACCGAGCATGGTAAAAGCCATTCCACGGGATTTATATCCTTTTGCAGAGTCGGGATTGATCTAGGTGAGAAAAGAAATAACAGAAAACAATAAGCCTCATCATTATTACATGTGACTCTAAATGCAGTTATATTGTATATCAGGTTGTATAACAAAAGATTGGAAATTATTCAGAATATATTAAATTCCTATTGGGCTCTGCAGAAACTATAATCTAGAATCATTATAAATTAGAAATGCTTTGGAAATGACTTTCGAGAACACTGGATACTACAGGAATCAAAACAGACCTCTAGAGCAGCATTTGCATCTCGAATTGCAGCATTTGGTTTCTTCATCTTAATAAAAACAGAAGCTGCATGATACAAAAAAATTCAGAAGAAATAAATAAGCAAATAAAGCTGCATAAGACTCGTCATGAAATTAAGAAAACAGGTATTGATGCCAATTGCCAACCTCTTGTAGCATACATAATTGCTGAAGTTGGGTTGAGAAGTATGGCCTCGGTCAGGTGCTCAATTGCTTCCTCAAACTTCCCTGAAGAAAGCACGTCATTTAGTAAATCAGAGAAGCCAAACTTATCATGCACATTGCTATAGCTAATCTTGTTTGTTTATTTCAACTGAGAAAATGTGCACCTTCAGAAATGACCTCCATGGCCTGTCCCTTTGCAGCTTGAGCAGCATCACGACTCTCCTCTGTTACCTCAACAGAAGGGTCTCCCATCTAAGAGAGAACAAAAATGCAACCCAGAAAGTCGATAAATTACGGAACTGGATACAATAACGAGGAGCAATGTTCATAAAACTGAGATGTCATCACAGCCACCTTTTGTGGGGGATCATTGTCAGGCTCAACAGTTTCTCCTTCTAGCTCAACGTCGGATTCCACTAGCTCCTCTTCAGGCTCCTCGGGAACACTGACATGGACGCCTTCATCCTCCATATCATCATCACTCTCATCTACAACATGAGGCTTCTGCCGCAGGCAGAGTAAGTTTCATGTAAGCAGACTACATCCAACTAAATGCAGAAACAATAAAAAGCTATCCAATTACAGAAATTTACGCTTCAGAACCCAATGACGATCAAGGACGATTTATATCAAGATCTAAACAACATGCCTCAAAAGCCATATAGTCAAAATCAGACTTTTACAAGTCAAGGCCAATTCTATTTCTGAAACTCCACCAAACAAATAAATTTTCAACCTTTTACTAACTATTGAAATGCTAATGAAAACGTGAAAACGTCACCTTCTCCAATCAAACGTCCGATAGACCAGAAAAGCATTACCAATCGATCAATAACCGATACTCAAAAGTATCGCAATCGGAAAGACAAAACTATCCAGCAAACTTCACAACAACAATCCGAAAACCAGCTAAAACCCCACTTCCCATAAAAAACTAGATCTTCACACGAAACACGAGATCAACGTACATGATCGCGAGCCTTAGCGGATTCCCCGGCGCCGTAAGCAGCATCAGGAAGCTTGCACCCCAAGCTGAAACCACACGGATCAGCCCAACTCCAACCGATCCAACACCAAAACGGACGCGAAGAAATCAGATTCTCACCTCTCGAGGTAGTCACGGAAGAAGGAGAGGGAGGGAGCGGCGAGGATGGAGGGGTCGGACTTGCACTGCTCGACGAACAGCTTGAGTTCCTTCAGCTTGGTGGCGTCCATTTGGATCGGAGGTGGATTTGGGGGTTTGGGGAAGAGGAGAGTAGGGTTGGGGAAGATGGCGTGGGTGGTTTTTATAGTGCGTGGGTTTGGAGTGGTGGGATCGGAAGGGTAATTTGGGGAAGTTCTAGTAGGTTCTGTGTGCTGATGTGGTGCGGAAGTCAGGTGGTTTTATCATCTTAATCCTTAAAAACATATTTAGATTTTTATTTATTTTTCGATGATCCGGATCCTCACTTTAAAGACGTGTGCTTAGTTCGGTGAAGCGATAGTCCAAGACAGTGGAGGCGATTTGTGGGCAATGTGGGGTTCGAATCGGCACTATAAGAACCAGATTTGCTGAGGTAGAAAATACTAATCTTTTTTTCCTTCTAATAAGCAATAAAGTTTTACTTATAGTTATAGTAGACTAATTAAGAGCATTATAGCAGCTCCAAGTAGCTCCCCTTAAATCTGGCGTCTAATCGGGTCATCGGACGCAAGCTGGTTATGTCATATGTGTGAAGGAGTACGAATCGAACGGTCCACAAGTGTTCGGTTAAATAGATCATCCTGTTGAAATTTGAAGAAGAGATGATGGCAGAAGCATCAAACAACCCAAATTCAAAAGTCCAGTACGCACGACAAGGGATTTAAGTCGTCAAGGGCTAGGGTTTATCGTAACTGTTCTTCCCCAAATTCCTGTTACGATTTGAGCGATTCGTTAGAGTTAGTTAGAATTTGTAATTGTTTGTAGAGTAATGTTCATTAGATTGTAACTAACTCATATGTGTCCAATAGAGCAATATAAATAGTTCATCAACGTCCAATAAGGGTTACTGATTATTTTGGGTCTCATGTCTCCTTTTGGTTGATTAGAGCTCACGAGTGAACTCGAAATTAGTTCGTTAGAACGCGTCGGAGGTGATCTCTGAGCGTTTCCCCCACCACCACGGTAGTGTATCACCGTCGACGGGTGCAAAGAACGATCGTTGTGCCGGCATAGATTCAGGTGCTAACACTCTATATTTCAAATTCCCACTTGTGGTTTCCCGGAAAACTAGTTCATTTACCAAATAAATGGACCTGTGAAGTAAGTTTAGGTACTCGTATACATAAGTGTACATTTTAGAACTTTTTGACTAATTTTGGATCCAAAATTGACCCCCCAAAAAAACCAAGTCTAGAATTGTGCTGATTGATTATCTTTCTACTGCAGCTAGAATTGTTTAAAAATCACTTAATCAAGATAAAGTTCCGAATTATGTTGTCTGCTACTCTTTGTATTAAGTGACCATCTAAATCTACGTTGTTTCTAAACTTGACTCAACTATAGTGATCAGTTTGCAGGTAGCGTCCAAGTCAAAATGCTAGTTCAGTTGGTAAAATCTAGTTTCAATTGGTAACCGCATCTTGGTATTTGCTAAACCTCAACTTCGGCAATAGTTTGCAGTTGGCATCGACACCTTCGAAAGCAAGAACAATTTTCATCCAACCAAAATATGAAGACCTCCCCCTGTACCCCTCCAAACCATAAAATGGCAAGTCGGTAAAAATGCACAAGTAAAATGCACAAAGTATGGTGGAACATGTGAAGTTAAACCTATTGGATTTTTTATTAATACCTAGTGACATGTATACACGCATGAATTTTATTTACAACCTTAACTATTTACCCAACCACTGCTCCTGTCATATCGCCTGGCCACCTCGAGTTGCGAAAGGTAGGCAAACTGGCAAAGTGAAGCGACGGGGAGATGGGGGCAATCCAGCTCAAGAATTGAAGGGAGATGGAGAGAAAAAATTCTCTCTGGATGGAAGTCAAAATAAAATAAAAATAAAATAAAAGCACCCTAAAAAATGAACAAAGTTCAGCATTTTGAATGTTATCTACATCTTCTAGTTATTTACCATCCAAATTTTATATTGTCTTTCAACAAATAAAGCACATTAAAAGGAACGATAACAATAAATTTATTAGACCCGCTAAAGTAACAAATCGCCATACATAATTTATTATCAAGAAAAGAATTATGTTCCTGGTGAACAATGTCCAGCTACACTTACATGATAAATAGTTAAAACAAGGCCGACACGAAAACACAATAAGAACTCATAGAAAGAAAGAGGGAAAACATCAACCATCAACTCCGTTCTTCTACACCATCACCAGCATAGCTGACCATAAGAATAAGAACAAGCTCATTGTCACAGAGGCTCCCATGCATTGGATCCCACAAGCACCACTGTCATTCTTGGTCGTTGGAGGAGCTGAACGTCAAAACAAAAACAAGCTGTCAAACAGATCGATGACTACCCAAAATTATAAAACCCCAACTTAATTACTCAACAAAATACTCTTCCATCTAGTGTTCACAAGATTTTTGAATAAAGCTTCAAAAAATTGTAAAATATCGAAACAATAAGAGTTGCTGCAAGCATTACAATATATGGGGGGAAAAATCCCTAGAGACCAAATAACTTCAAGCACCACGGTAACTATAAAATTGAGTTTGTTCCATCAGATATGGCAAATGAGCAAAGGTGTCAAAGCTGACTTGGAAATGAAAAAATCTTGAACAATAATCAACCGTTGAAAGTGTAGTTCACTGGCTAGTTATCTAATATTAAAACAATATACGCCAAGGACTGCTGAAACTGCTCAAGCTTACAGAGGAACAAAAGGCAAGATGGTGGTGAAATAAATCAATAATTTGGCTAACCATACTCATAACTAGGGCAATAGAGACATGGATCTTCAACTTGGTCCAACCATGTAAATCTGAATATAGAAACTCTATATATAAGCATCATTCTGTTAGGAATTCGACCTACAAGAGCAGACAAACGAAAAACACACAAACCACGAGACAATTAAATTTTACGTGAAAAACCTTGCGGAAAAAATCACGGTCACCACACGCTTACAAATCCACTATTCGTCAGAATGTTACAACAAAGGAATGGGAGGCACAAGTATTTATAGGAAATCCTACAAAAATCTTAAACCTGGTGCGGTCTGCACCGTACATCAAATTATAGATAAACGGGCATACATCCAGAATACGAAATTGGATCTCCAATTTCCCTGCAGGGGGCTGCAGCCCCCCTGCCGCCCCTGTCATCTTCGATCAGGTCCACATACTCAACACATTCCCAAACTTGCCACCATATCTCCTCATGCATCAATAGCTTCACGAAGATGATACATTGCATACCACAGCGAGGAAGATTTAGAGGATAACAGGGGTAGTTGTAATGTTAGACAGAACTCAGAATGAATCTCCTTCATACATTAGGGTGCAAAGGTAGCTTTCAGGATTGCAACTAGTGAGACAGCTTGAAATGCAACGATATGCAGCAAAATTGACGATGACAACAATGTGGGAAAAGTCACATGGGTTGAAAATTATATTTTAAACAATTAAATAGCGCCTCAGCACAGATATTTCTAAAAACCCAAGAATCCTTCAACCTTTGGTAATGTCCCATATCCATAAAAGAATCGTAGAAGGTCATCTTCAAACCTAAGCAATCAAGTATACAACTGAGCAGAATGTGGCATTTAAATGCAGGAAGATAACCACGTGAGAACAATTGTCCAGATCAGTTACCACCAGCAAAAGATGTAAAATCATATCCATACCACTTAAAAATCTATTCTATAATAAAATGCACAAACACCCATAGATCAATCTAAGCTTATTTCATAGTTAATGGAGATGAAATATCAGCACAGAACTAGTATTGATGAAATGGCAGATGCTAACGTACCTTGGGAAGGTGTGGACGAGGCACGAGGACTAGATGTAGCTGGAGAGGAGAGAAGAAACAAAGAGGGGAATCAGAATCATTATCCGCCACAGCAAAAATAGCAAACAGCCAATAAACAACATGCGAAGGCTAAATCAAAATTATAAACTCATAAATTTCAAAAAAAATCAAAATGCATGTGCCACGCTGAAAGATACATATCCAATAATAATAGGAGAAACTAAAACAAAAGTCCCGCACCAATTGGAACTAAGAGATCTAAAATTAAGAAACCAATGCATAAAATTCACGGTTTTCTCGGAAAAAACATAAAATGAAACAATAAAAATCCATGAAGCAAAACAGAAAGCTGAACAACATGCGCTAAAAATGGGGACTAAACCATATGGGAATCCCATCTAACGTCCACTAAACCACAATATTTCTTCAAAAAAGGCAAACACAAACGAATACAATTCATTACTAACAGAAAACACCAGCATCACTATCTAATATACCAATAAGCATCACAAAAAATGCATTAAAAATTTAAAACAAATCACTTTAAGCCATGGAAAATACACCATGTTCGTCAACAACAAGAAATCCCAAAATCCACATCCAAAAAATGCAACGCCACACATCATGCGTTAAGATCGGAACCAAAATATATACAGAAAAAAACTCATCTGATCGCACCAACTCACTAACTTCTCTTCAACAAAAAAAACGCACAAACAAAAACGATCCACAAGCAACTGACTCCAACGCAATCAACAGATGCCACCATAATATCGTAACCAAAATATCTAAAAACCCATAATTTTTTACCAAGAAAAAAAACGCGCTAACGAATCCATAACCAGAAACACACGCCACTATCATGCGCTAAGATCGGAACCACAATATCTAATAATAATACTAATAATAATAGTAGTAGTAATAATAATCTAATCTAACTCACACGGTCACACCAACTCACTAACTTCTCATCAAATAAAAACAAAAAAAACACAAACAAAAACTATCCACAAGCAACAGAATCCACCACAACATCGGAACCAAAAATTCTACAAAAAAAACGCGCAAACAAAACAGATCCAAAAACAACTTCGCCACAACAGATCCGAAGCTCCAGATTGCAGAACTCACGGGAATCGGCCTCGCAGATACTAGCCCCGGAAGTGATCCCGCAGTGCTTGGGGAGCTCGAGCGCCTGGGTGAGGTTCACCTTGAAGGCCTGGATGATCTGCTTGTTTTTGAAGAGGGAGCAGAGGCAGGGGAGCTGGGTCTTGACGGCGTCGACGAGGGGCTTGCAGCAGGACTCGGGCGGGGAGGTGGAGTTGAGGAAAGCCGAGCAGGGGATCAGGTTCTGGACGCATGTCGGGGTTTCGGTGGAAGGTTGGGCGGCGGCGGAGATGGCCAGGAGGAGGAGGAGAAGGGAGACGAGGGTTATCTCCATTGGGGGTTGGGTTGGAGTGGGGAGAGTGAGGGGTGATGTGAACGAGATTGGAGTGGGTTGGTGGTAGTGGTTTTATCGTTTTGCTGTGGGGGCCACCGAGGTCTGCTAGTGGTATGAATGGAAAAATGGTAACTTATTGACTGGGGATTAAACGAGAGGAGGAGAAGAAGCGTTTGTTACCCGGGGTGTGGGTATGCCGTCAGAATTATTATCTCCATTTTATTCGTGGTTAATTTCTTTGATATACTTTTGATTTTTAATAACTGAACATTCAAATCATACATTTCATCTGTGACACTAAGATATTCATGCACGTTCAAATTATAAAATTAACTATAAGTTTTCAATCCAATCAAATTGAATACATTATATTTGTTGATTTATCAAATTTTATGATTTTCTTCAGAGAGAATCTCAGCCGTTAGGTATCTACTATCTATTCAATCTTATTTAATTTTCAAACATGCAAATGTTCTTGTTGGATTTTTATCCTTTCTACCGACCATTTCAAGGCTAGTGGCAGTATAATTAAATCTTCATTGGACTTGGCAATTTGGTGGGCAAAGAATCTTAAGCGCACAGATGATTTGGAGCTTGAAGGAAGTTTGAAGCGCGTCAATATCACATTCTATGAGGCCATCCGTTGGGGTCGGGTCGGGTCTCGACTCCACCCCAGGGCCCTTAATGGGGGGCGGCACAGGTCGGGTCGGGGATCCGACCCGGGTTGACCAATTTTTTTAATTTTTTTTTAAATAAAGATTAAAAATTAGTTTTTTATTTGTTAAATAATATTTAATTGATATGTATATGTTTTTATATAATTAGAATTAATTTCTGAAAAATAAAATAAACGAAAATAATTAATGAAAATTAGTAAAATAGATATAAATCATTAATCAAAATTAGTAAAAATAAATGTAAGTAATTAAAGAAAATTACCTAGGAAAATAGAACACATGAATTTACCCAGGTTCACCCAAAAACCAATTAGTAACCAAAAAATCGGTTGAGAATTACCGATAAATCTCAAACCAAAAAAATCTATTTTTTTGAATTTTTTGGCAATTAGCATAATTTAATTACATTAAGTTGTTGTAGAAATAATTTATTTAGTAGTTTATGTGTTTTTGTGATGAAAAAGAAAATGAGGTAAAAAAATTTACGTGGATGAGAGATAGTGTTGAAAGTGGGATTGAGGTTAAGAAGTGAAAAATGGGTTGGATTGGGTGGTGGGTTGCATAATGTTTTTTGCTGATGTGGCGAAGAGAGAAACTGAGTTAGAGGAAAAAATGAGGTTGAAGTTAATGGTGCTCTGATAGCTCTAGTTCTAGTGACCACTTTATTGGCTTGATGTGATCTAAACCTCTCCAATGTTGTCCTTTTTGGTTGTTGTGACATCAACTAGACCCGACAAATTGACACAAAAAATCTATGTTTGGGTTTAAGGATTTTGTGTTTCGTGTGTTGGGTACACGAAAAAAATTCGTGTCATTTTCGTGTACATCAAAGTACACAAATTTATTATATATAGCATATCTCAAATTTACTCAACTTTTGATCGGTAACCTAACAGTATTCAAGGGCGAAAACAAGGTTGGGGACTTGGGGGATTCGAACACAGAACCTCATGGACCGAATGAGCCGTCCTACATCAACACGCCATTGTTGCTTACGTGCTTTGTTGGCATCATTATTTATGATATCTAGGTTTACGCACACTCAATAATACTGCACAATCTAGGTTTACCTCCCTCTCCACCCTATACAAAGGATCCATTTACCCTTGTTTCTCTCATCCCTCACTTAAGTTACTCTCTACAGTGAGGGTGCCTGAAGTTAAATTTATGACTCTCTTCTTTGATTGTTGCTATATTCTTTAAGTTAAAAATTATTTCTAAGGGGAGCCTATTTTCAACAATGAAACATGCTACCTATCTGATTAAGTATAAATTTTTCGGGTCTTTTCGTGTTCCACGAAATGTTTTCGGATCGTGTTTGGGTTTTATTACCCAGACACGAAATGTTTTCGGATCGTGTTCGTGTATGGGTATTCAGCCTAATACATGTAAAAAAATAATACGACACGAAACGACATGATTGTCAGGCCTAACATCGACCGCAGAGGCTAATGTTTTTGGCGAACTGCTCGACTAATGTTTATTGTTATTATCTGAAATATTGAAACTTAAATAATTTTATTTGAGTTTGTATCGATCTTATTTTTTTGGGTTCCAATTTGGTTTGTAGGGTGATGATTTAGTTTAATCGTTGATTCATTCCTCGTTTAGTGTAATTACTTTAACATAATTACCTCATTCTACTCTACTTTCTTACTCGAGTATGATACTCACACCAATACTCACAACGTGATCCGTATTTATCACATCTTCACTGACGTCGTGAATTTATGGTTATTAACGTAGCTCTATAGTTCAATAAGGTATTTTTTATTAATGTAATCAACTTATTATATAAAAAATCATTTAAAGCTCAGGATCTCCCAAATGAGTTAACTTCAATTGGTTGTTTTGTCACTAGACATTTGGAAAAATCAGCGTTTCAAGATAATGAGGAAAAAAAACACAATTTCAAAAATATAGTCTGATTGGGAACCATAACTTTTGATATTTTCGGTGTTTGTCATCTAACTCTTGCGTTTGGAAAAGCGAGCAATTGGGGTGGGAAGAGAGAAATTTCCGAACTTCATCAAAACCGGGGCATATGGGTCTAATGAACGATGCAAAAAAGCCTTAGGCGTAAGAAATTGGATGGGGTCGTAGGGGATGTTTCTTAGTTCATGCCTAAAAAGAAGCCGCGTTATTCAATTTTGACATCTCAAATGCCAGGTACAAAAATGGTTTGGGTATGAATTATCAAATCGACCTATGCGTTTGAACTTGAGATTGAAAGTGGAAACAATCTAGATGGTACTCGATCAGACTCATTGAATTAAAATTCATTTGTTATGTTATAAAAGTGATATAGAATGCGTTTAAATATGGTAACAAATATGATATTTTTGGGGCTAAAATATTCATGATAATATCTTATTCTTAATTGTGTCTAATTTCTTAAATTGATGTTTTTCCATAAACATACAAAATAATAGGATAATGTCTAATTTATATTGATGTTATAACACGCTTTTAGTTGGTTTTACGTTGCCAGCAGCCAGGTGATGAATGAAGGGCAAATTGGCTATCATAAATACATCTTCAATAAATGGTGATATATTCCAAATCAGGATGGCCTGAAGACATTTCTTTTTCTTGCCGTCATAAGCGGTCATCCGAGACCGGCAAGCATGGCGTCAACGTCGAAGATTCCTTTCTTTAGACGGCTGCAAATGGAAATGTGGGGGTTATTTATTTATTTATTTGATAGGAATGTGTTGCAAATGTGGCATTTCTTCTGCATTTTAATATATTGCCTCTCTTTTTTTGTTTGGAAGGGGTTTTTATTGATAAAACTCAGTAGTACGTGGATTGTGGATTGTGGATTTTAGAACAAGATGTCGAGTTGGGTATCCAACTTCTCATCCCAATATATTGGCTCTCAAGTATTTGAGTAATGGTTGATTACTGAATATTTGTAGCGTGGTCTTTTTTTCCCTCCTAGTGCGGCTTCAGTATCTGAAACTTGTCCAAAAAATAAGTTCTAATGGATTCACATAATTCCAATTGGGAAATGTGATATCTTATTTATAATATTCGCGAGCACCACCTACCCCTATTATTTTTGTGTTTGTCCATGGGGCATGACGCATGTGAATGTCGATTAGGCTCCACGAGCTAATTCGAATATTTTGTTATGTTATCATGTGAAAAATTGATTGATCAACCACTTCTTTAGAGTCGAAACACATATACTTGAGGTGGTAGAAATAACTTGCCACGATGTATTATCTCAAATCCAACAAAGCCTTGTTTACTAAGTACATGGAATTGTATGCGCTTCTCTAAAAGTCAAAACTGGAGCAAAATTCCATAAAACTCACTCACAATGAAGATTTTCCAAGATGGATGGTCAAGTTTTGCGTTCTCTTCTTTCTTACAAACATGGATTCAAAGTGGATTTTGAAAGAAACACACAAATGTTTCTAGAATAGTTGAAGCGATCAAGGGAAATTCTTTGGAAGCAACTATATTTGGAATATATGACGAACTCTACTTTGGGTTTACGTGTGTGAAAGTAATGGTTGACTACATTGACATTCATATTTTAACGTGGTTATCGCATGTGAAAAAAAAAACACATAAGCAAATAAGTCATTGATCACGGTCGCGGATTAACAGTTTGTCTATTACTAATCGATGACTGTTTTCTACTCTCTCGGGGAAAATCTGGTGAACAAAACTTTTATGGGTGTACGAAGGCTAAAGTTGTAACGTTCTCGAAATAGTAGCAGAAATTTAAACTTTTCAAAAGAATAACAAAAGATATCGACAACCGAACACTGTGAATGCTACTAAATATATAAATAAGGTGCACCGAATACAATGATTGTCAAACGTATGATTATATCAAAATACAACATAAAAGATAAATGTAATCATAATCACAACAAAATACTGGAGGATCCGGATCCAAAATGTGCTCCTCCTCAGTCACCACCCCCACTAGAACCACCGCGGTCCTGAAAAGCAAACGTAACAACGATGTCTGAGTTTTCATAAAGAAAACCCAATATATCAAGTTCATCTACATACATACTACGTACAATAATCCTTCTATGTGATTAGATAAAGTAGATGTCATGCTAAAAATACGATTAAGTATGAGAATTAGCTAACAAGGCTCTGATACCAAATGTAGGATCGTGTGGGTTATGAGTCCACAATACTAATCACTTTTATCCTTAATTACCTACTTGTTTGATTTATCAAAGATGTGCAGCGCAATAAAAACAAGCAAGTAGGGAAGGAATATGCAAACCACAATCAACACGGAGGTTTTTTATAGAGGTTCGGCACCCCACCCGGGTCCTAGTCATCTCTTGCAAGCTTCGCTCGGATCACCGAGCTCCGCTCACGACTTCACTAACCACTCTCCATTCCGGGCCAGGAGAGAACACATTTACAATCTTCAAGCTCGCGAACAACCCTCGTCGAGCTTGACTCCACCTCTCACAATCCGAGAGGGCACTTCGGGCTCTCACCGAAGTCTATACTTGTGTCTTGGGCTTTCACCAAGACCCTTGCTTCTTGTGAAAGATTGAGTGGAACAACACTCTCTAAACTTGAGCACACTTGAGTAGAATATGAATTAAGACTAAAGTGTGGAAGGTTTTGAGTTTTTGTGTGTTTGGATCTTCTCTCTAATGTCGGGGACAAATATGAGTGGGAGAGTTGTGTTAAAATGTGTTTTACAACTCTATTTATAAGCATTAGAGAGAATAGAGCCGTTGGGGTTGATTGAGTATGAGTTGGTAAAGATACACAAAACAGAAACCTGCAGGACGCAATTCTGCCTAAAAACGGTCGACCGAAACGGGTATGTCGTTCGACCGTTTGGTCAAATTTCAGCTTTGACTTGAGTTAACTTAAGTTAACGGTCAAACAGGCTCAGGGGATTGTTCGACCGAATTAGTCCAGGCACTTGTGGGAGACCAAATTGTGTTGGTTCGGTCGACCGTTAGGAAAGTTTTGGTCGACCGGAGGTTTGGTAATTTTGGGGTATTCGGGAATAATACGAATACGACCGTTGAATATAATACGACAAAACAAACGGTCTGAAATATGTGTAAACGGTCGAACGGAAAGGTTTCAACGGTCGACCGTTTTGGTCCAGACAGTTCAAGTTTTGTTTAAGTGTTTTCCGGTTCTAGTTTGGATGATCTATTGAAGTCCAAATTATGTGAAATTTTGTGTGTGACTTCTATAGGGAACCTAGTGTGTGGTTGAGTAGTTTTTAACTCAAGTATGCTCAATTACACAAGGTTCCTAAAGACTCAAAGAAATGCAAAATACATGTCTTCAAATGAGCTTGATTACATGTCTTGACTTGATTTCCTTTCTTCCTTGAGTCTTGATCACCTGTAGAGGTTAGCAAAAAACAATATATATGCAATGCAACATGTGTGCTACTCTACATGATCATAATTAAGATTAGGTTGATTAAATCATCAAAACAAAGATTAAGGCCAAAAAGCCAACACGCACAAGCTGTAATACCGATATTTACTCGAGAGACAACAACTGCTCACACAAGTTATAATACCGTTGCACACTCGCTGCTGAAAACATGACTGCTTATACAAGCTGTAATACCCCAGGGGCTGCTCACACAAGCTGTAATACCCCCTCAGCCGGCCAACGCCAAGCATGCTTCCTGCTCAACCGAGCCGGATACGATGTCATGCAATACAATGCAATTCAATACAATACATAAGGATCTGCTATCCCATAACAAAGTCTCGATGCATGTGATGGAAACAGTATAAATCCACGTGTCAACGCGTCCAAAAACAATCACACAAACAAAATAGTCCAGTGCACAAATAGTCGACCGAACAAGGCAAACGGCCGACCAGACGACCGTTAATACCGGTACTTGGTTCAAACTTCAATCATACGGTCGAACCAACAATATACAAGAAACGGTCGAACAAAGTCTACTGGCGGTCGATCGTTTGGAAGGTCTACGCCACACATAAAATAAATACAAACGTCCAATCGGTCGAACGACAAGGGGGACCCAGTCGACCGAAAAATATTAGGGACTTCAAGTCTCAATTCCAACTTCCACCGGTCGATCTAAAGTTGTCAACCGGTCGACCGTTTGGATCAAGGACAACGGTCGATCCAATACATAACGGTCGCACAACAATTTAGTTAACTTAAACTATCGGTTGAACAAATCATATAGGTGATTGACCGTTTAGAAGGTCTAGACATCAACCGACTTGCTACAGGTACAATCGGTCGAACAGATCAAAAGGCGGTCGGCCGTTTAGATGGTCTACGCCCCCAACCGACCTACCAACAATGTAACCAGTCGAACGACAAATGAGACTCGTTCGACCGAAACACCCCAGAGTCTCCCTAATATGCTTAACCAATCGACTGATCGAGGACATCGTTCGACCGGTACAATGCAGATTCCTAAATTAACACTACGATCAGTCGACCGAAGCACACGTCGGTCGACCGAACAGTGCAGCAAAATGCTGCACAACAACACCAACGAGGCTACCTGCCACCGTCCGACAAACACTTCACACTCCTCGGGTGAGCACCAATAATGAACTTGGCATACCTTGGAACTTGAAAAAGCTTCTGAAGATCAACGACGCTCCAAAAGACGTCGACGCGATCACTACCTCCTTTCGTCGAATTCCGACGAAACGGCAAACTCGAATCTTCTTCCTCCTTCGCTTCCTCTTCTATTCCGATCTCAATCTTCACTCAACTCTCAAAACTCTTTTCTTCTCACCCTTTTCTCCACTCCTACATTTTCACCAACAACACTCCTCTTCATCAACCAAACTCAACTTCAATACCCAACACAAATCCTCCTCCTCTTCTCAAGCTCAGCTCTTCTTCTCAAATCTCTCACTCACTTATCAGCTCTCCCTCTTTTCCTTTATCCAAGCAACCCCAAATCTCACCCACCCAACTCTTCCTTCTCTTACTTCCTCTCTTCTCTAACTCTTCCAACTCTTCTATCACAACAAAGAACTTCACGTCTCACACCTCACCTCACTTAAATACATCAACCCAATCCACCCAAATTGCACACAAAACCCAAACTTATCCTAAAACCACACATCACACATACAGCAAAACCAAATTGATAACCTCAATCTTAATTAAATTCCAAATAAAATTTGAGTTATCACAAAAGCCTAAAGGCCCAAATTATACAAGGAATATAGTAAGGTTTAGTTTAATATATATATCGACAAAATGACAATGATGGATATGCAGTTTTTTTGTTCTGAATTCTTATGCAAAAAATATGATTTGACATGTTACCAGGATTCTTGTTTCAAAAAGTATGATATGTCGCAAAATCTTGTTTTCCTACTAATTTTTTTGACTTTAACGAAAAAAATTCAATTTTACTATTCACAAATCTTATTTTAAATAGACTAATATTACATGATAACTTACTCAGGTTTTTACATTTTACTTTTGTACGAGTGGATTAAACTAATTCATTTGATATAATAAGCCTTGTATTGCTTAACCAGTTAATTGGTTATCCTGTCACCCGATTAACTCATGTTAACTGAATCCTTCTCCCACACCCTATTAGGATTCAAGCAACATAATAGAAGTTTTCCCCCACCAAACAAATCGAACAAATATGTTCAGGTTTGGAGGGTTCCCTTTGATTTCCCGAGAATTCTCAGTTCATATTCTCCGACCGCTATTTATGGTTTTAATAATGTAATCTTGGTTTCCCCTTCACTACTCGGAAACATATTTAAATTAAAGCTGCTCAATTTTAAATAAATATTCATGTTCTTCTAACTAGTCACCGATTCACAGTTCGTCCTCTTAAATCTTAATACATGTTTGTGTGGGTAGATATTCCAACGTGCACATAAAAATTTAAACAAAATAATTAAAATGTCGTAAAAAACCTCTTCGTTGATGGCTAAAATCAAAATCATAAATTAGCAGCGTCAAAATTGAAATCGTGGACATCATTAGAATGTCAGTGTTGTTAAAAATCTTGTGAACTTATTGATAAACAACTTTGATGAACTTGACAAAGAATGTACGACCAACTCAGGATAGTTTGGTTGGGTAATTTTTAGTCTTGTGCATAACAAAAATAAAATCCGAGTAGTCCCACTCACATATTTGGAATGTTTGATATTTAAAACAAGCTGTCTCGGGAATTTTTGAGGATCCGTGCGAAAATCAACAATGAGACTCCTAAATTTGAAAAAAAATGTCTTCCTAGTTTAAATAATAAAAATTTCACTAACTTAGTGCAATATTACTTGAAATTTTTTGTCCTCCTAGCATTATTTTAGACAAATTTATCAATGTTTATGTGTTACCTATGAGTTAACACTAATTTCTTTGCAACCTAATAAGCTCATGTACATTTTTTTTTGAGGCCCCTCAAAATGAGGCACGGAGCAGAAATTCACCCTGCTCCTGCTATGGGTCGTGCTTGATTTAAAATTATATATGGGTAGTAAAATGGATAAAATTCAAAAAGAAAATAAAACAAAAAATGTATCGACGAGTTTCACCTTTTAGCAACCTTAAATCTTTTAATCCTACCTTCAAAAGCAAAATAAAATCGTTACTTAGGAAATAAATACATGGACACCTTACTGAACTATCTGAATTAAGGCCGAAAGTATCATTATCCTCTTATTATATTTATATTTTTTTTTCTTCAAAAGAGTGAAAAACGTAATAACTATTGTTCAGTTAAGAACCGAAGAAGATAAGAGAAAATGCGTCGAGACAACAGATAACGCTACTACGCCCACAACTTCACTAACTATCCCCTCAACTCCAAACCAATGGCGACGACGACCGTCGCCGCCGCCCTCTCCACCGCCGCCGGAAGAACTTGGAAGACCACCAGAACCCCAACCTCCCGGCGAAGCCCCCCAACCCGAATCTCCTGCGTAGGATGGGTAAGAACCAAACCCCAACCCTCCTTCCCCCTCCCACTCCACCCCACTAGGGTTTCCCTCACCGTGCTCGAACTCTTGAAAGGACCCGGAGGGGATCCTCGGACCTCCCAGCGGAGGCCACATCGCGAGGATGGAGTTCAAGAGGCGCCTCGAGAAGGACGCCGATGCGCGGGAGGCGTTCGAGCGGCAGGTCCGGGAGGAGCAGGAGAGGCGCCGGAAGCTCCGGGAGGTGAGGACAAAGAAAAGTTCTGAATTTGTATTTATTTTTTTGGAGTTTCGTTTTTACGATTTTTGGTGGTTTAGTCTCGAGTTGTGCCGGAGACGATGGCGGGGTTGGTGGAGTACTTTCTGGACACGGAGGCGCAGGATCTGGAGTTCGAGATCGCTAGAATAAGAACGAGGTGAGTCCGTGAAAATTTGGTTGGTTCACCGCCTCTTGCGAACCTAAGCACTTAAAGTCTGAGGGTACTGAATCTAACTTTATTATGAATTTCTTTGTATTTCTTGTTTTAAGCAATGTGAGACCATATTCCTGCCAGAGGTTTTCGATCGGTGGTTTGATTTCGGTATGCATCTGATGAAAATGGATTTTTCGAATGGTTATGGAAGGAATTATTTTGTTATTTGCGGTTTTGCTTCAGGTTCGCTTGTTCATTGGAATTTGTTGTTGAACTTTGTTTTTCAGAAAGGAAATTTGAAGTGTTCATGATCTGGTCTAGTGTAATTGGTTTAGTTTACATTGATCCATAGTCAAGTTGAACTAGCATAAGTCATTGTAGGCATGGTTCCTAAACCTTTAGAACTTGTAGTTTGCAGAGTTTGTTTTATCATCATTTTTTTTATATTAGGCACAATATAGTAAAGATAGTTAATACTTATGATTAGCTTCTAAAATTTACTCAACTGGGCTGTGGAGTGTGAGTTTCCAACATCCTCTTAACCTCGTGCTTGCCTCCAATTCTTATGCCTATTTTGTGAAGCAAAATTACGTGGTGGTTCCAGCTGACCTTTAAACTCTTTTAGAGGCATCTGTCTTCTATTTATTTTCTTCGTCAAATGATACATTAAAACGGCAGGTTAACAAAGGAATTTTTTGACCATGTGCAACTTGAACTCAGTCAACTTCGCTTTGCAGTATCTAAGACCAAGGTTTGGTCTTGTACTCTTGTTGGTAGTTCATTACTTCATTGCTAGTTTTCTTTTTGAAGGAGAGCAATCTGATGCTTAATTTACTTTACAGGAGATGGAGGATAGGTTGATCGAGTTAGAAGCAATGCAAAAGGTTTTGATGGAAGGAACAGGTTTACTAGTTGTTACTTGTGGTAGGATCTAATTACTCTTCTATTGTTTGTCAGTTATGATTGTGCCTTTTGTTCTGTATAGAGGCATATGACAAAATGCAAGTTGACCTCGTACTGGCAAAGCAAAGGCTGGCCAAAATATTGCAATCCGAGGACAGGAAATCAACAGTATGAAACTTTTAGACAAGATCTTGTAATGCTTGTTGTTGCATAATGCATTGCTTACGTTTGTACCTTGGGCAGCTATTGGAGATGGTTGAGCATAACGAGCTCAGCATGTCTGTTTTGGCCCTTCTCGATGAGAACATAGCAAGTGCACGAAGAAGTAACCAGGTAGGAACTCTCTGTAATTGTCATTCTGTTCGTTTTTAAGTTGGCTAATATCCTTTTCATTCGTTGCTTTAACTTCAATTTTATTATCTCATCCTTGACAGAAAGAAGCTGCAGATTACATGCAGGATATTCGATCGACGATGCTCAA
The DNA here is from genome assembly GCA_963682175.1 of Triglochin maritima. NCBI lineage: Eukaryota > Viridiplantae > Streptophyta > Magnoliopsida > Alismatales > Juncaginaceae > Triglochin > Triglochin maritima. Next base: position 9,155,186 of record OY821775.1, read on the forward strand.
GTACATGACCAAATGATCAAGAAGTACATTCCTTTTTATGAGTTCAATTGTTCAGTCATCATGTTTGCCTCCTTTAACGTTATATATACGTGCCATCAAATTTTGTATAACTGGATTTCATTTCTATTTACGTAATTCGTGCTCATAGTAAATGGACTCGTTGCATCATTTTTAAAAATGCTATTTTTTGTTTGTAAAAAACGAAGGTATTTTCCGAAATGAAGGAGCTGGGGATGGGGGGATATGTTTCAAAATGTCACGATAAACCACTTGTTTCTCTCCTTTTCCCGCGATTTTTTTTATTCACGAATTCATTTTAACAATGTCATTTTTTTGATATTAAGTAATATTGCGTTTTTTTTCACATGCTTGTTCGGGAAAGAGAGAACAATTTGTATTGTGTAATAAATATGTTATGAATATCAATATTTTGTTCAGAACCCGAAGTGGATATTTACGATACGGTATTGTAGTACATAGAACTTCAAATTTGGGAGCAAGATAAATCGAAAAGTCTAAAATTCACGACACATTTAAATCTTTCATTATTATTTTTTTAAACAAAAGCTACAAGGACTAAAACAAGAGCACCAACTCGATTACAAAAAACTTGAAGATTCAAACTCAACAAACATATACATTGATTTCGTAGGTTGAGCTTAGAAAAGAAACACTAGATAAGTATTTCGCACATGAGTATTAATCGAACAAATGACAGTTTTTTATTATGAAAAACAAACGACATGTTTTTCCTTTCGAAAATTAACAAATGACATAAGTAGATCTGGGGGTTTCCTTCATTTTCTTCTTCTTCTTTGGTAGTCTTCTTCATCTAGCAAGATTGTACTACATGTGGTACCAAACACAAGACTAGCAAGTAGAGAAAATGATAACTAATCACCAATCTAATCATATGGTAGTCTAATTCTCTATATGTAAGGGGCGATTAATGATTAGTACTCGGGAAGTTAACGGAAGTCTGAAATTTCACTTTATGGCTTCCATTTATTTTAGAATAGAAGTTCAAGAAATCATCTTAAATAATTTTTTGAGTCTTGAAGTCCTTTAGAAACTTGAATTTCGGATTTTTAAAGTTCTTCGTGTTCCAATCTCACAAAAGTCGAGACTTCAACGACATTAGAGAAACAAAGATGAAAGGTTAAATCTATCGACCCGAACTTGAACTTAAAAAATCTAACTCATTTTCAATCCAACCAAATCTCAAGAAAGTCGACGCATGGGAGTGGCAAAGACGGTTTTCCTCCAGCAGCTTCTCCTCTCTTCCACTCGCCACAACCCCCTTCTTCCTCTCCAAACCCAAACCTTTCTCCACCACAATCACAATCACAATCACAATGACCTCCTCCCCCTCACAACACTACCACGAGCAAACGAAGCACTCCCTAACCCGCTACGCACGTAGGCCCCGCGGCCTAGACTGGTCGAACCAACCCAACCCTTTCCTCCGGCAACCTCCACCCCACCGAGGCCTACATCCTCTCCCCTCCCCGAAACCTCCTCCGGCTTCGTCGCCCACTACGCGCCCAAGGAACATGCTTTGGAGGTCAGGGCGGAGCTGGACGCTCGGTTTTTTCACAGGATTTCTCCTCAAGGTGGCGCCTTTCTTGTTGGCTTCTCGTCGGTTCTGTGGCGGGAGGCCTGGAAGTACGGAGAACGCGCGTTCCGGTACTGTAATCATGACGTCGGGCATGCCTTTGGGGCTGTGGCGGTGGCTGCGGCTGCGTTGGGGTGGGACGTTAGGGTTTTGGATGGGCTGGGTGGGGAAGAGGTGAGGACTTTGTTGGGGATTGGGATGGGGTTTGATGGTGGAAGACCGGAGGTGTTGCCGTCTCGCCCGGCGATGGGTTGTATGCCTTGGGTTGAGTTGGAGCATCCCGATTGCGTTCTTCTTGTTTTTCCCGCAGGAATGGAGGTTTCGGTTGATTACACGGAGTTGAGTGATGAGGTTGCGAAATTCAGGTCTTTGGAGCTGGTTGGGAAGCCGAATTCGCTTAGCAAGGAGCATGTTTGTTGGGACATTATTTATAGGACGGCCGAGGCCGTCGAGAAGCCGTTGGCGCCTGGTGATGTTTTCTCGATCAATCCGTTTCGGAGCAGTGGGTTGATTTCGGAAGGATTGTATAAGGATTTCACGGTCAGAGAGCTTGTTAGGAAGCGAAGGAGTGCTGTGGATATGGACGGAGTTTATGTCATGGGTAGAGATACATTTTATCAGGTTTTGCTCCGTTGCCTTCCTTCGGGAAAGCTTGGTCCTGGGGAGAAGCAAGGGAAGCAGTTCGCATTGCCGTTTAGAGTGCTGCCGGGGATTCGGAGGTCCATGCTGTACTGTTTGTTCATAGGGTAGCGGATTTGCCGAGAGGCTTATATTTCTTGGTGAGAAATGAAGATCACTTTGATAATCTTAAAAGAGCAATGAGGTCAGAGTTTGAATGGGAGAAACCTGATGGTTGTCCTGCTGAATTGCCTATGTATAGATTGGCAGCAGGAGATTGCAGAAGGCTCTCGAAACAGGTTTCATGCCATCAGGTATAATTTCTTGTTTTGTGACTTCTATCTTGTTACTCGCCTTGTCTTGGAGGTTGACGTCATTTTTAAATTCTATAGAATTTTCAAAAAACAAGATGCAATCCAAGATGTGCAATTGGCATGATTTGTGTATGCTTCCCTTGTTTGGACTTCGGATAAACATGTCAATGTCAAACACCAGTTATTAAAATTTTCATATGGTGTTGTATTAATATAACTTTCTCGAACTCACGTGGAGTTGTTGATCATTTGTGAAACACAAAAACATATGTTAATGTATATATGATCCTACTTGTCGTGTAACATGGTCATCAAGTCACCCAACTGTGAAGTTCAAAGTGTACCTTTTATGAATTTGGTTCCCAGATTCTTGATTGCTTATTTCTGAAGTAAACATCTTCATTGAACGAAAGAAAACTTGGTTATTGGGGATCTTACACAAAGCAAAATAACTTGTATCATTCTGTTACCTTTATGAAATCCTCCCAGTCATATGTTGTTGCGTTCTTAACAATTTTCGTTGTCACTAATCCTGATAAGGCTGAGATTTTCTTTGCTTTAGGTTTGTTCATGTATCCATTCTTAACAATGTTGGTGGACACAATTTAGAATTTTTGCAGAGAATAGGGACTTTCTGGTTTCTAAGACATCATGATTCATTTGAATCATCAATTACTTCTTTTTTTATTAAGAATCATCACTTGACATTGTTCCCCAGTGTTACTATGATCAAACATCTCAGATTCCCAACGAATATGGAGTATAGACGTATGACAGTGCATCTCTTTTTCTCTACTGAACTCTCAGGATATTGCTTCCGATGGATGCTTCAGTCTTGCCATGATAGCACGTTTCGAGCCAGCTTTACATGAAAAGAATGCTTGGATGTATCCCCGATTATTTTGGGAGACTGGAGTCCTTGGTCAACTGTTGTATCTTGAAGCTCATGCAGTTGGCATATCTGGCACTGGAATTGGCTGCTATTTTGATGACGCTGGTATGTCTTTCTAGACAACAAAATGTTCACAACTCTTTCGGATTGTCTTCACATACCATGCTTGACTATTTCAACAGCATTTATTTCTAGTACACATTTAGACGTTATCACATGATAAAGAAAATATCTGGTCATGTGAATTTGAATACATCATCCCATTTTTTGATTAGGGTGGTTGGATGATCATTTCTTTTTTTCTTTTTTTTGTCTGTTATCTTTTCATTACTTCAAATGATAAAGCCTCAAACTCCATTGTCAGTAGTGATAAGATCTCCGTTTGCCTTTTCAATGCAGTGCATGACATTCTTGGATTGAGAGGGAAGGAATTCCAGAGTCTTCATCACTTCACAGTGGGAAAGCCCAGTGTTGGACAAGAGAATTCTGAGTTTGCCTGCCTATCCAGGTCCAGAAATAGACGCTTAACTATAACATGGTTATATCTCTCGGTGGACGCAAAAACATAAAATAGGGAGTTGTACATTTATACGGAGTTACCAACATGAAGTCTGAGAAGAGTAAATATATGGTTGCCTGCTGTTTACACATTTTATGAGTATTCTGATCGTGTTATCGGCACCGTGTATTTTTGCTGCTGTACATGCAAATAAGTTCATGGGCCTTTTTTCTTTGGGTGGTGATTGTACCTCTATACGAGCTGACGAACTTAATGTGTTTTTCTGTATCGGCTGATGTGCAAATTTGGTTATCATCTACATAGTGCTAGTGCGTATAACAAGTTTATACTTAATGATTCACCTTTCACAGGGCCCCAAATGGGAGGTTTATCTCGTTGTATCGTTCGTCTAATATGAGTTGTGGTCAAAAAATCCACTTAATAAATGAGATATGTTGTGGTTATTTCTCAACCCAAATTGCAACCCGTAAAAAATATATTTACTTTTAATTAATATATTTTATATTATAAATTATAAATATAATTAAGATTTTAAATCTAATTTAGTAAAAAATGACATCTTACTTTATATCATGGAGATATGGACTTGTGACAATGAGATTGTGGATTGTGGTTTGTAGTCGTTAGATTAAATGACTATTTATGTGTTTATGCACTTTATGTATGTTTTTTTATTTGTTTTTGAAATGCATATTATCATATTTTGGATATGAAACTATAAAAGTGTTATATGTTATGAAAATATATTATGTTGTATGTATTCTGTTTCTTCATTTTTTTGGGTGATATATATAAACTTGTTGTTGCACATGTTCTTAGTAATAAGATTGTACGAGTTCTAATTTATAAAAAATCTAAATACTCAAGTCACGTAACTTATTTAACCCGTCTAATCTGCCACCCTTAGGCGGGGTGACTAGCGGTTGTTAAATTTTTGCCTCGCTCCGTTCCACCTCGCTATCCAATTAATTTAGGAATGACAAGTAGGATAGCGGCGAGGCAAAAAATCACCCCACGTTGTCCCATTTACACCCCTAACCTTTTACGCATCGGAGTAAAATGATTTTTTTGTTGTAATCTTAAATACTAATCTCACTGGAGAAGGTAATGACTTATAGAGGAACTAATATGGTAAATGGACATGATGACTATCGGGAAGGAATTGCAAAATAAAAAGAAATTCTGAGCACATATGTTGCAGGATTTCATCTCATATGTGCAGGATTTCATCTAAGAGGTATTGTAGGAATCTGTTTGATTTACTCTCAGTTGTGAGTAAGTTGATTATATACTAACTGAGCTGGTATCTGCGAACCATTTGAAGATATATCCACAAGATTGCCTTGGTTTGATATACAAGCAGATGTAGATTTGTATCGATATCTCATTCATTGGTCACTAATGTTAAAGTTGGCCATGATACATAACTTTTGACACTTTTGTGAATCTTACCTTGAGAAAGATTACTTGGCCATGATGTTGAAGTACATCTGGAGGTATTCGAATGTTGATTGCCGGACATCCTCAATATTCTATTCGAGAAGTTCGTTTGTCGGTAGTAAACAGCACTCCTGGCTCGCATGCTTTGATGCAGATTAATCTATTAACAAGTCTCCAAATTCCGGCATTAAACAAGAGACTATTACTGATTAAGTGCCAGCTCTTCAGATCACACACGATAAACATAACTTAATTATTACGGGACATCCTCATCGTATATTCCTCTGCCATGTTATTATTATATTTTTTTACCAAAGTGCCACTCAGAAATACTTTATTTTCCGATATGTCATCTAACTATTTCTTAGATCTCACTCAAAATTTTGGTTAACATCCTAAATATCATTATATTTTTTGATTATTGTGGATTTGCTACTTCATTATATTATTATTCCGTTAATATTGTTAGAAAATTAATATTTAATTATAATTTTTATAAATTCACTTCTGAATAACTTAACAAACGTTTTTCTTTCTTTTCGTTCCCTTTCTTCCATCTCCGCTCTCTTTTTTCTCCCATTTCTCCTCTCTTCCTCTCTAGAGAGTAGGAGACAGAGAGGTGAGTGAGGAGAGAAAAATTTAAGGGAGGAGAGAGGAAAGTAAAGAGATGAGAGAAAAGAGAGAGTTTATAGAAAGTAAAATAATGAAGAGAAAAAATATATTTGTTAAGTTATTAAGAGTGAAATCGTAAAAATTAATTTTTTAAAGATATTAACCGAATAATAACGGTTACTAACAAAAAAAACAGGATAGTAAATCTATAGTTTTCAAAAAACTAGATGATATTTTGGATATTAATTATGTTTTTGAGTGACAAAATAACAAAATAACCTGATGGAAGAAATAGTGTTTCCGTTTTTAAAAGCCACCTCAACTTGTGGTACATCCACCGTCCATTTCAGATCAGACGGATCTAAGAAGGAGACAGACGCCCCGTGCATTCCCATTTTCCTCTGCTTCATACCCAACCCCAGTACCAGTAGTGTGGGTGTGGAGAAGCCAGAGATCGAGGGCTAAACTGAAACCCTAAGGTTGATTTGTTTCTCCACTCTTTCCGCATATATTTTTTGTTTTTGTTTCGCTAACTTGCAGGTGAAGATCTACTACTGTGGAAAACCCTAGTTTTCCCTTTTGTTTTTAACGTATCGTAGTGTTGCTCTTACTGTTTTTTTTTCCTTCTTCTTTTAATGTTGAGATTATGAATTTGATCTTCTTTTGTTAGAGTCCTTTTTTTTTGGCTTGTGATATTTATTGTTCTTCTCTGCAACTTTGCTATTGCTCTGTTGGGAAACAGTAGAGTGTCTGTAATATTCCTACATTTCTAGATTTGCCTAAAAATGAGACCATATTTTTTTTTATCGTTGCCACACTTGTTCTGTGATGGATTGATTATGACACATGGTTGATAGAGTTTATCAGCTTATCTTCGTAGAATGTTTGTTGTAAATCACTTGTGTGTCTGGAACTGGCTTAATAGAGGCTGTTTTAACTTAATGTGGCGTAGATTTTTCTTTTATCCAACATCCGAGTCTATTATTTGCAAGACGAAAATCCCCTATCACAGTCGCATTTAGGAAGGAATACTAAGTTCCTATGCGTGGGAGCAGAATTTGTTTTGCTTCTGTTAGCCATATAATTCAATGCTATCAATGACCATATCACCTCTGAGAAAAAAATCCTTTACCTATAATAACCATGAACCAAATGTTAAGCACGTTGCTACCGTGAATGAGGTATCATACATGATGTAGGGTTGCCATCGATGTTATTGATGGACAATGTTTTCATTGGTTTTTAATGTGACTCATGCAACATTGAGAATTTATCTGATTCTCATCTTCCCATTATTTTTTCTTCTTCTCATTTTGGCTCATGCTATACCTTTTTATTCTTTGCTTCTCTCTGAGGGCAATCAGAGATGATTATTTCTTCAGAAAGGTGATGAAAAGAAACACATTTGTTAGCTCTCAACTCATGTTGCTCAACTTGTCTTTTAGGTAATGCTGGATAATATTGGCAACTTGCAAATATTTTGTTGCACCCTCTGTTAACCATCATCTTAGAGGGGCAGCAATGCAACCTGCAGGAAACAAAGACCAAAATCGTGAAAACAGCAATCAGAAGGTCCATCCACAACCTACAGAAGAAAACATGAAAGATGGACAAGCTTCAATGGAATCCCTGGTATCCAAGGTCTTCAAGAACATTTCCTCCTTAAAAGCTGCGTATATCCAGATCCAGGGTGCTCATACTCCTTATGATGCAGACAAGATCCAAGCAGCCGATAAAGTTGTTGTTGAAGAGCTCGTGAAGCTTTCGGAACTTAAGCATTCCTACAGGGACAAATACCCCATGCCATTGCCGACATCACCTCAAGATGCTCGTTTGGCTCTTGAAATTCAAGACCAGCAGAATTTGTTGAAAACTTACGAGGTTATGGTGAAAAAGTTCCAATTGCAGATTCAGAATACGGATTCTGAAATCCTGCACTTGCAGCAGCAAATCCAGGATTCACGTCAGAAGAAGATGAAGCTTGAAAAGAAACTTAGGCAAAGAGATATGCTTTCTAAAGTGTCAGATAAAGCCAAAGACAGCTCAGTCTCTGTAGAATTAACTCCTAGCTTGTTTTCGTCTGCTGTTGATGAAGCTCAGAAAGCTGTTAGTGAATTTTCGAAAGCCCTTATTAACATGATGAAGTCTGCTGGATGGGATCTTGGTGCTGCAGCAAATTCAATAGAACCATCTGTTTCTTACTCCAAAAAGACCCACATGAAATATGCATTTACATCACACATCTGCAAAAGAATTTTTGGTGGATTTCAGGAAGAGAATTTCTTAATTGACCCAAGCTCCCAAACAATCTTCAACAACAATTTCTTCCATCAGTTTGTCACAATCAGATCAATGGATCCTCTAGAGATGTTGAGCAAGGATCCGGATTCAGAATTCGGAAAATTTTGCAGATGCAAGTATCTCCTGATCATGCATTCGAAGATGGAAAGCTTGCTCTTTGGTAACTTGGATCAGAGGAACTATGTGGCAAATGGTGGTCATCCAAGAACACCTTTCTATTTGTCTTTCCTGAAAATGGCGAAGTCTGTGTGGCTGCTGCACAGACTGGCTTATTCTTTTGATCCAGAGGTGAAAATATTCCAGGTGAAAGTGGGCAGTGAGTTTTCAGAGCTATACATGCAAAGCATAGCAAAAGACATGGTTTTCCATGAAGGCAACAACAAGCCGAAGGTTGGGCTCATGGTCATGCCAGGTTTCATGATCGGATCCAGTGTCATACAAAGCCAGGTTTATCTTTCAGGTCACATGTGACACTGAATGCTAAGATTAAATTTCTGCTAGCCAATTGAGCTTCAAACACTATTTATTGTTTTGCTGCTTCACCTTCCTAGCTCGAACTTTTGGCAAAGATCTTTCAGAAAATGTTAGTGATAACCAGTGACACCGAAAAATATGAACTGGGTTTTACTTCGGGTAATTGGAATTGTAGTTTTTATTCTTTTTATTTCATAGCATCGATGCCCTTATAATGCTTATTTTAAATGGAAGTTGTATAAGCTCCTGTTTCCTGTAGATATAGACTGAAAAACTAATGCTTACACTTCAATGTAATCTCCAAGATGTTTGTGTCAATGGTTGAATTAGATTTCTATTTGTACCGCTCGCCAAAAATATTTGAATTATTGTTGTTCCATCTATTTTTTGTTATTGGTTAGAACTTAGAAGTGACTCTTTTCTCTTACATGATTACATGGATATGCAGTAAATGTTTTTACTCGTCCTGTAGTTTACATCCAACACTGCAATATCTCTTATGCTTATATATCATTAAGAAGTCTTAAACTTTCTGAGGTACTTCGCTGATTTCTTGGATAAGAGATTCACCTGGTAAATAAGATCTTGCATATGCTGAACCACATAATTAGCCCTTGTCCTTGGATTTATCTATTGTTGTCTTTCGTTTTGATTTTTGGTAAGTAATTTAGCAAACAATAAACGAGGCCAATGACTTGTTCCGAATGGATGTTTTAAGGTATTTGTAGACTTTCACAGCCACGGTTGAGGGATTAACTTGTAATTAGCCTCAATTTTATTGCATTGTTAGTTCTACACTTCTACGAGTAAATGTTTGATACGAAAAATTGTATTTTTTATTTTATGCTAGGACGTGTCAATGTTATCCTAAATTGTAGGGTTTTATTTTTCAACTATTAATTAATGTAGCCACGGATATTGGTATGATGATGGAATGCGAACCCCTGTGTACTCTTATCCAGTTGGTACTCAGACTAACTCGACTACAAAGTAGGTGTAATCCCATCGTTATTTTGTAGTTCTGAATCCACAATGTAAAAAGCTGATTCAAAAGGAAGATCTGGCAACCGACGAACCATGAAACGCATGTTATCTCTAAATCTGTCGCTTTTACGAAATCATATTTCTTTGTCGGTCCCTTTTCTAATCCCATGCGAGCATAGAGTGGATTTCTTTCTTTTCTTGCCGCTGTGGCATGCCAGTTGACAAAATAAAATGATGAATATTCTCATGCAAAACTAGCTATTCATTAACTCCGTCCCTCACCGCCTTTCCATATTTATCGGCGTTATGCAAAGTGTAACATTTGTTGGACCGACTGATAATTAACGGGGAGATTGAGATTTAGAGCATGTTAAACGGTGTCCGGGCTACCTGGCGTGTCCTGCTATTTCTTTTTTGTCACGTCAGTTTCTTTTTCTGTCACATCAACTTATCTCTCTGCTACGTAAGCTCATTTAACTTACCCAAAAATTCTCTTAATCATGCATAGAAACATCCCAAACACAATACATTCTCTCCCCTCCACGTCATTTGAAGATCAATCTTAAGTAAAATAAAAAAATTCACAAAATATTCTACAAAATCAAAACAAATAAAAAGCATATTTTCATTAAAAAATTGATAAAATTATTTAAAACGAATTTAAAATGAATTTTATCAAACATTTAACAAAAACAAAAAAATTCAATGAATACGGGAGGGACACGTGCCCCCACCCAACCTACGTATACGTTCCGTCCGAGTGAGGGATCGCAACGCCCACCCCCGATCCGACGCTCGGGCGGGGGACGTGGCAGACATGGAGGGCACCTGCTTGGTCGGGCGGGAGACGCATCTACCGTTAATTGGGCTCTTATTAGTAACTTGAATAAATGGGAATTACTAAACATCGCTCATTCTTACTTAAATCGTCCGTCTCAATTACTATCTTGTCATTCACAATCCATTTAATACTAATTTCGTCCCGTCTCTTAAACTAATGTTTTTGTCTTAGTATTGATCTCCAGTACCAAAATCACAAAAATGTCTAACAAGACGCCTGAATCCGGTGAAGTAAGTCAAATCAAGAAAAAATTTAAGAGGACCGTCTGATTAGGACGCCTCCCCCAAGTTGGTAATTGAGACAAACGATTTAAGTAAAAAATGGACGATGTTTAGCGGTTCAGGAAACAATCGATCCCTTGTTCGCGTGGTGCTAATTTTGGTCATTGGTTGCGTCATAAACTTGAAATTTAGTGGGCGACTTAGGATCCGTTTGTATGCGATTTGGCACCCAGCTTCTCAAGCTTCTGCTGCTTGACTTGCTGCTTAATTCGAGAGTCGAGGCGGAAAATACATGTAATTACCGTGGTCTAATGACAAGGGCCGACGACGGAAGCTCGGGACGGAGCCGTATGATTTACTGGGATTGAATTCCCAAGGTGACTTCCTTCGCTGCTGATTGATTCTAGCACATCCACGTACATCTGCTGTGGGAATGCAAAATTCCTATACGAAGTACCTATTTTTAAACTTATATTGGCACATAACATATTCATATTTGATGCAACCAATGACGGTGAGGTGACGTGAATATGGATATGTGTATTACCATATTCATATTTGATTTACATATATAAATACGGATTCATAGATATAACTCATACTTCAAATTCAAATTGTCCAATTCTAGTAGTGCCTATAATCCAAACCTATTGCTATGTGTTTATCTACAATGTCGATGTAATAATTCAACAATCATTCTCAATATATGATTAGCTATCCGCTTCACAAAACCATCACTAATCATGACCCGGACGACCTGGTCATGGGCGTTCTCTCTCTTCCACGTCAGTTTTTTCTCTCCCTAACTTAATTTCTTCTCTTTCCTACTCTACTCACATTTTAACCACAACCTATCTCTCTCATCCACATCAAAAAAATATTATAAAACGTATTTTCAAAAAAAAGATTCAAACAAAATTTGAAAAAAACCAAAAAACCAAAAAAACAATAAACAATTCAACGACCCGGGTGTTGATGACCAGGTCGTGGGGGAAACGAGCGGTAGGGGTGAGCAAAATCGGATATCCGAATTTTCGGATACCCGAAATCCAGATATCCAGTTTTCCGGATAACCAAAATATCATTCCGGATCCGATCCAGGTTAAACTGGATATTTGGATTTCGGGTATCCGAAAATTCGGATATCTGATTTCCAGACATCTGGTTATTGTTCTCATAAATTTTCACACATTCTCTAAGCTTTTCAATTCAAATTCCAGTCCAAAATAATAATTACTATATCAATAATTATGCAGGGATAAAGAAATCATAATCACCAAAACATTCACAAAATTGATTCTCCACCGTAAACACGAAAAAATCAAATGATTCGTAACAAATAAAAATCACATAGTCAATTTGGAATTCAAGAGCCTAATACAAAGTCAATGTTCTTATACTGTTCTTATAGTAATGCCGGAGTTGGAGAGGAAGGGGACGATAGACTGGAGAGGTTAGGGTTCGGTCAGATGAAGAGGATTCGTGGGAATCCGGTTATTCGGATTTGACAAGCATTCATAATTCGGATTCAGATATCCGAATTCTCCAAAGGTTTGATACGAATTCGATCCGAAAAGGAGGGTAGAAAATCGGATCGGATACCTGATCCGAACTATTAGGGTCGGATATGCGAATTTTTGGATGTAATAAATCGGATACCGGATCGGAAAACCGGATATCCGGATTTTTGGATTTTTTTGCTCACCCCGGGCGACCAGTAGTGATTCCCTAATATCTGCTCCCCCGTTAGTGATACCCAAATATCTGCGGTTTTCAACTTCCAAAACAAAAAATGATGTCTCAAAGCAACCCAACAATACTCAATTCAGACGTCAGAATGCTTTCTGAGCTATGTACAGTGTACACAAAGCAGCTTTGAAAGACAATTTTGTAACATTTCGGTGGTGACAGATAATGAGTTTTCAGGGTGGTTTGTTGTCGATGCTCAAGTTAATTCGAAATGGATGTTGAGGCTTAATCAATTTTCATGAAGATTTTATAAGTTTGAAACGATTTATATTGATAATTTTGAGAGCTCAAAAATCAAAATGATGCCACACCACAATAATGATCTAGTCTAGTAGTCTACTTTATAAGGGTAAACTGGTAAAGATAATAAGAACCCATTTGAACTAACCATATCATAACACTTACGATTGTAAATAGAATACATATAACCTTTTATATTAGTAAAAAATGAGTACTCAGACGAAGTTTAGTAAGATGATTTTATCGCTGGAAAACAAAACATATCTCAAATCTATTTTTCAAGTGCTTATAATACAAGTAGTGACATTTTTCTGGTCCTATTTAACATAGGAAAATGATTTATGAACGCTACGCGTCACGGACGCGCTATACGTGGACATCCATGTCAACCCTTACGTGGTCAAAGCAAGGATGTTTTTCTTTTTTTTGTTTTTTCTTCCTGATGTCCACTCAAATCACATTAAATGCGTTTCAACTCAGCATGTTCTCTCTCTCCACGCAAATACAAATATGATGACACTATTTCTTTCTTCTTCATTCTTTCTCTCCGGAATAAATCACAATTTCCAGCAAGATATTATTTCGAAGAAGCGTCTGATGCCGACTCTCAGGGTTCTTCACAACGTAAACAACGTGAATGGGACGGTCGATGACACTATTTCTTTCTTCTTCGTTCTTTTTCGTGTAACAGTGCAGCAAAGATGTTGTGGTGCCCTGTTGGAGTGTCCGTAACAGAAAAAGAATGAAGAGGAAAGAAAGAGTGTCATCAACCGTCCCATTAACGCTGCTTACGTTGTGAAGAACCCTAGGAGTCGGTCAGACGCTTCTTCGAAATAATATCTTGCTCGAAATGATGATTTATTCCGGAGAGAGGTACAACGCTCCGTGGTGAAGACTTACGTCTGTTCGGTTTATGTTGTACCTCTCTCCGTAATAAATCACCATTTCGAGCAAGATATTACGTCGAAGAAGCGTCTGATGCCGACTCCCAGGGTTCTTCACAACGTAAGCAGCGTGAATGGGTCGGTTACATCGTTGCTTCACGAAGTTGCACCAACAAGAGAAGAGAAAGTTCAAGATGAAGGTTACATCGTTGCTTCTCGAAGTCGCACTAAAACCCGGGGATCCTGATTTCTCTGATTGGGACATGAATATGTTGTGTGTCTGTTCGGTTTAAGTTGTGTGTCTGTTCGGAATATGTTGTGAGTCTGTTCGGAATAAGTTGTGTGTCAGTTCGGTTTAAGTTGTATGTCTGTTCGGTTTAAGTTGTGTGTCTGTTCGGTTTAAGTTGTGTGTCTGTTCGGTTTAAGTTGTAAGTTGTGTCTCTGTTCGGTTTAAGTTGTGTGTATGTTCGGAATATGTTGTGTGTATGTTCGGAATAAGTTGTGTGTCTGTTCCGATTAAGTTTTCTATCTGTTCGGAATATGTTGTGTGTCTGTTCGGAATATGTTGTGGGTCTGTTCGGAATAAGTTGTGTGTCTGTTCGGATTAAGTTGTCTGTCTGTTCGGAATAAGTGAAGGGAATGTGTTCTAAAAGTTTTACTTTTAAATGTTAATTATTATGAATTGAATGAGAAATCATTTTGTTCCTTGTTTATGTTATTCGTCTTTTAGAAGTGTTAAGGAAGAGGCTCTTGGTCCTTAACCGTAGAGCTCTAAAAGATATTGGTTTACATAAAACAAAAGATATTCGCAATCATGGTAATTAACATGGGACATTAATTACCGAGTTAAGATTGTCGTGTTGGTCATAGATCATTGTAGCTCTACAAGTGAGTGACGACACGGGTATGCAAAAGAGGAAAATATTACTTTTGTATACTGAATAGACCTAATAAGTAAAATATTATAGAAATGTCTTTCTGTGTCATTAATATTTTACTGTGTCTTTGGTCCTTTGATATGAGACTTATATCTGATCACTTAAGGAATACTTAATTAGATTAGTGTCTTGAACTATCGATCAGTGTAGTGTAAAGGCATCGGTTGGTTAAGTATAACTTTCGTTGGAGAAGATAGTTAGTCAAAAGATTATCATTGCCCATCTTAATTGAGTGATGATATTAGTGGGCCCCTTGATAAAGCAAAGTTATAATGTGCACAATGTGATTTGAGTTAAGTCACATATTTATAACTAGCTTAAAGAGATCAAGAAATGAATACTAATACAAAGATGACACAACACTACTTTGTGTGTATTCTTAATATCATGAGGCAAGGGACGGACACAAGTGGTGCACTCCATCACTAAATGGATCGGGTTTTGGTTCGAGTGGAATTAAGACATCTAACTAATTGAGAGCTATAATGTGTAGCTAGATACCGCTTATAGCTTGTGATATTAAGCTCTTAATATCACTGCCAACTTAGTTTAGATCCTCCCATAGGTCACACCGCAAAAACCGTGAAACAAGAAGCTTGATTTTTGGTTCATATGATGTGTCGGGTTTCTCATAGAAAATATGACACATGTGGTGAACAAGAAAAATCAATTATGTTGTATATAAACATAATTAGAGTCATGATAAATTCATATTAGATGCATATATTATGGGGTACAATAATTTATTGTTGCATGAGATAATACATTGCATAAGTTGTGAATTTGCTAAAACCCCCTTAAGTTCAAATTTTGTTGGAAATAAATCCAAAATTTGAAATAGGCAAAATCGGGTAGAAGTTCGGTAATCCGTTGAGGTTCGGTCGACCGAAGGATCTATGGATCGGTCAACCGAACGTGGAACGGATAATCGTAATTGATTGACCGAACTTGACCAAAGTGCCTGGAGCTTTGGTACGGTGTACCGAACCAGAAACGGTCGACCGAACAATGTCAAGTTCCGATATTTTCGGTTAACCGAATAGCACTCGGTCTTAGACGTGAATGAGTCCGATCGGTTAAGGAGAATTTTTCCCCTTAAGATTCGGTCATCCGTCACGTACTTGGTTAAACGATCGTGACAAATTCGGTTAACCGAGTGGGACTCGGTAAACCGAACAGCGGTCGATTTTCTGCCTTTGATTATTAAGAGATTAATTTGATCGATGGTTGGATTAGCTCCAAATCTGGTCAAACGTTTTGTGGGTGCATATAATGCATTATGGAATTAGTTTGTGAGAGAAATTGTCATAAAACCGTGGCTAAAGAATAGCCATGATTAAGAGTAAGATTGGAACCTATAAATAGGTCCTTATTCTCCCTAATTGTGACACACAACTCAGAAATTATTTTCTCTCCTAATTCACTACTAAAACCCACGAAAATTCTCTTAGTTTTCTAAGTCTTTGGAAAGAGAAATCTCAGAGGCTAAGGAAGGGGTTTGTAGCTAGATTCTAAGCTTGTTTGGAGATTGATTGGCTAGCTCCTTTCTCTCCAACCTTGTTTAGGGTTTCAGTGAACACTCGGAGGCATCCGGCGCGGCGAGAAGCATCCCTAACGTCTCCGAATCTTCAAGAAGTTTTTGAGAACTTCTAGGTATGAATTTCGGAGCCCTTGTTTGTTTTAATAGAGTTTTGAAACTAGATGTTAAAACAAACCGATGCATGCATGAAATAAATCAAAGAAAATTGTAATTGATCCTTATTATACATAAAAATTTCGAAAATATATATGTATAATTAAACATGAAATCCAACAATAAGTTGTGTGTCTGTTCGGATTAAGTTGTCTGTCTGTTCGGAATATGTTGTGTGTCTGTTCGGAATATATTGTGACTCTGTTCGGAATAAGTTGTGTGCATGTTCGGATTAAGTTGTCTGTCTTTTCGGAATATGTTGTGCGTCTGTTCGGAATAAGTTGTGTGTCTGTTCGGAATAAGGTGTGTGTCTGTTCGGATTAAGTTCTGTGTCTGTTCGGTTTAAGTTGTGTTTTTGTTCGGAATAAGAGGAAAGTTTGGTGTCCGGAATAAGTGTATTTTCTGTCCGGAATAAGTGTATTTTTGTCTGGAATAAGTGTATTTTTGTCTGGAATAAGTGTATTTTCTGTCCGCAATAAAATAAGTGTTTTTTCTTTCCGGAATAAGTGTATTTTTGTCCGGAATAAGTGTATTTTCTGTCCGGAATAAGTATGAATTTCAACATAAACTGGACAACCATTCTACATAAACAGGACAACTTTCTACATAAACAGGACAAAGTTTCAGTTCCATTTCTGAACAAACCTTAATAATAAAAAATATTATGATAAGTGTGGGATCTGCACGAATAAATGGTCTGCACGCTGTCCTAGGGTCTGCACACTGTCTTATCTGTATATTGGGAAAGGAATCGTTCAACTTAAAGAACCGGCATTTTTTAAAAAGACAAAAACGCGCGAAGAGAAATTTCGCTGACTGGACGCTGACTCAAAGGAAATACCTGAGTTGTACAGATCCACGTAAGGCACGTCCGTGACGCGCGCGTCCGTGTATAACGACCCGATTGCTATATGTATTTAAGCTCACAATGTATTTAAGCTCGGGGTGTAAATGAATATTGGCTATTCGGCTCATATTCGTTTCGGTGTCTGTAGTTAAAAAGGACATGAATATCAATTTCTCATATACCTTTTTTCCTTCAAAATTTTCAGACAATATGAACTTTAAGATATAGACCAACCTATGAGACCAACATCCTTACATCCCATTCAACAATTAAACCAACACTATTAGACCTAACCAAACCTTGTTACGTTTTTTTTATTTTGTTTCAAGTTTACGTTTCTACCTTTTTTTTGTTAGGGTGTGATTTGTTTGAACTAAATCAAAGGGAGAAAAAAGTCAAAGAAAATTTAGAACTCTAATTCCATGACTCTTTTGGAGTGGAAAATGGAGAAAGTCATTGTAGATAAATAATTATAAGGTTGCAAAACTTTTGAAACTAGACTTAAAATTTCATTAAATTCTTCCGTAAATTAATCACCAAAATTCGTTCTGCAAGTTAAATTTTCTAACTTTCAAATTATTTTTCTACAAAACAATCGCACCGTAAACGCAACACCCAGTATTAAACACTTATCACTCTCTTAAAAATAATTACATGAATATTTGTTCGATACACACCCCCACTAACCTAATCAATGAACCCAAAAGAAACAAATTAAACCCGGTGGAGGAATCAAATTCCGGATCCAAATCTCACTTCCAAAACAAAGCCCCATATCCCTATTTATTCGAACATCGGTCACCCCAACTTCCCACCACCATCTCATCTCTCTCCCCAAAACAAAACCCTCAATATGGCAAAGCACCTCTTCCTATCCTTCTTCTTCTTCTCTCTCCTCCTCGCCGTGGTTGTCGTCTCCGGCGCCGGACAAGGCAACCACCACCCCACCGACTTCATCCGGTCTTCGTGCCGCTCGACGCGGTACCCGCAGGTGTGCGAGCAATCCCTGTGCCGCTACGCCTCCACTGTCCGGCGCAGCCCTAGGGTTCTTGCCAAAACCGCCCTCTCCGTCTCCCTCCACCACGTCCTCTCCGCCTCCTCCTTCGTCGCCAACCTCTCCTCCGACTTCAAGACCGTCAGGTCTTATAACTGCACTTCCCTTTCTATCTTTAACTTCTTGCTCTGTTATCTTGTTGAACTTTTTTTCTTCCAATTTGCTTGCAAGACGTGGATCTGAAATTCATTTGCTACTCCGACAATCTTAACTTCATTTCATTTTTTGAGTGGAATTATAGTTTTATAGCTTCTCATTTTAAATAATAAAAAAACATTGCTAGAAGTTTCATAATACGGTAGTAGGCATAATATTGATCTGCATTTCAGTCAATGGAGGTGATTGTTTCTCAGCAAACTATTTAAACAAAACTCATTTAAAAAGTTCAGTCCCATGTAAAGGAAGCTGTAATTATATATTCTAGAAAAAAAGTGTGCAACATTCCATTGCCGAAGTAGTTGATTTTTTGTTGAAATTGTGGACCAGTCAAATTTTATTCAGCCGATCTGGCGTTAGCATACAAGTCCGGCTGGATCTATGGAAAGTGGAATGTGCCGATATAATTTGAAACCATATTTGCTCAACGCTTCATTCATTATTTATTACCTACCTGTTAATTTTCCAATTTGAAAATTAGGCAATGTTGTAGCAACTTGGATTTTATGTTATGTTTTGTTATGGTTTGTGACAGATCTCGGCAGGCTGGTGCGGTCCGCGACTGCATGGAGACGATGAGGGACAGTGTGGACCGGATCCGGCGCTCGATAAAGGAGATGGGCCACATGGGCAAGCGAGGCAGCGCATCTTACTCCTACCACGTCAGCAACGTCCAGACGTGGGTGAGCGCAGCTCTCACCGACGAGACCACCTGCCTCGACAGCTTCGCCAGCACCGACGTCGACCCCAAGCTGAAGGCTGCCATTAGGAGGAAGATTGCTGCTGTCACCAGAGTCACGAGCAATGCTCTTGCTCTCGTCAACAGGGTTGATTAGAGATGGACTTGTTTTGTTGTGTGTTTGTGCTTTTGCTTTGCTTGTCTGGTCTGTAATAATGTCGGAATGTGCATGTAATTATCAAGGCTGTAGGTGTTTATGGTACTACAAGTGTAGGAGTATTGTAAGAACTTTGCTTGCTTGCTTGGTTGGCTAGTTTTGATCGTTTTCTGCTGCTTTTTTATTTTTATTTTTCTCTGAGAGAATGCACTAAATATTGCAGTTCAGTTAGTTAATGAACGAGGGAATAACTTCTCTCCGTACGGATAGTAGATGTTAGGAAATGCTCCCATTTGGATCAATTATCATGCCACGAGTCATTTGAATGGAGTGAATGTACAGATGTAAACCTTGCCAATGTGCCATGAATTAGCTAGCCTCAACCTCTGGAAGAGAATTTGCTTTTCCATTAGGGGCATGATAGAGTAGAATTTTGAGAATAAAAATATAATGATCGCATAATGTCCAGAGATTGGCTCCCATGACGATATTCAAATGATTAAAACCTAATCCTATATGTAGAGAAGCTTGTTACATCTTACATCTAGCATCTATGATCTATCTGAAAGGTCAAAAATCTTAGAACATGTGGAGATAAACTTATTAGGTTTCTTAACATTTAATTTTTTGGTTAGCATTGGAGCACCCTTAACGGGTGCTCTTTTTCGGGCGCCCGAAAAGCCCTCCCTTAACGGGAGGGCGCGCCAGGCACCCTGGCGGCCAAGTGCCCCCCATTGGTTTTTTTTGTTATAAATAAAAAGATTAGTTATATATAATTAGGTTAATGTATTGATTAGTTAAATTGTAATTAAATCAATTAGGTTTCGAAAATTAATTGAAAAATTATTTTATGATTAATTAAATTAATTTTGATTTATTTAGATAAAAGTAAATTAAAAAACATATACAAAATACTAAATAGTAGTAAATACTCCTAAACTTTGGAAACAAAATACAAAACAAATACAGAAACAAAATACAATACATAAACTACGAATTTTAAACTACTGATAAACTACCAGAATACTGATAAATTGCGAAATTTAAACTACCACAATACTGATAAACTACGAAACATACATTTAGTTAAGTCTAAATGAAACAAAATCACCTACAGAAATCCTTCTGATTTGGCTCACGCCTTGAGTTCAGCAAGTGTTTCTTTATCGATATTGTCATTGTTTTCCTTCTTCAGCAGAGAGAATAGAGCGTCGAGTTTCTTGCTGTTGAGTTCCCTTTGGAACTTCACCTCAGCTTCAATGTGTTTCCTCTCCACTCGTTCTTCGTAGCGCAAGTAACTTTCCTCTCTCACTTTTGCGCTATATTCAATTTGTTTCCCCAATTCTAACACATCGGGATCGAGTTGCGCTTGAAGTGATTGTTTTCCCTTCTTTTTTTGGCTTTTTAACACCTTCAGGACGAGGACATGGTTCGAACACCATTTCATTTGTTGACGGTGTTGCGTGACTCCCATCGTCATCAGTGATTTTTCTTTTCCCGTTGCTGAAACTCCCCGGACTTTCTACAACGATGTCTTCGGTAGGAAGTCCAAGCGCAACTGACTCCCATTTAGGGTACCTGCGTAACATAAGGTGTAGGATTTCATGTTTAATTATACATATATATTTTTCGGATTTTTATGTATAATAAGGATCAATTTTCAATTTTCTAGAATTTATTGCATGCATCGGTTTGTTTTAACAAACTAGTTTCAGAAACTCTATTAAAACAAACATAAAGGAGCTCCGAAATTCATACCTAGAAGTTCTCTAAAACTTCTCGAAGATTCGGAGACGGTTGGGATGCTCCTCGCTGCGCCGGATGCCTCCGAGTATTCACCAAACTCTAAACAAGATCGGAGAGAGGGAAGCTAGTCTCTCAATCTCCGATAGGGTTTAGAATCCAATTACTAACCCCTCTTTAATTCCCTTGAGAAGATGATCTCTTAAGAACTAAACTAAACTTAAGAATTTATGGAATTTTCGTGGAGAATTAAGGAGAGAGATTTTGCATGAAAAACAATATTAATTAAGATGTAGGAAGGCAATGAGATAACCTCTATTTATAGGTTCTCTCCAAATTACCTATTCATGTGCAACCTCTTGCCCATGATTTCATGCAAAATTCCATCTAACCATCCATTATTTATTAATAAATAATATTAGCCACGAATTAAATCAATTATGGACCAATTCCATGCATGATCTAATTAATTCTTAAATTAATTCTGCAGAAAACCGTCTGGACCGGTCGACCGTTACTGTTCATCGGTCGACCGGTACTGTTCATCATGGACCGGGTACTGTTCATTGGTTGACCAGTACTATTCATCGGTTGACTTTTGCACAGTACCGCAGACTGGTCAAATTTTGGTTTAACCCCTACAAAATTTGACATTTCGGGATTAGTAGTAAATTCACAACTTATGTAACATATTATCCTATGTAATGTCAACTCATTACACCCCATAATATTACATCACATATGAATTTAATTTAGATTCTAATTATGTTATTAATCACAACATAATCTTGATTTTGCTTGTTCACCCCATGTGTCATATTTTCTACATGAAACCCGACACATCCTTATGAACTCAAAATCCCCATTTCTTGTTTCCCAGTTTTGTGGTGTGACCTATGGGAGGATCTAAACTAAGTTGGCAGTGATATTAAAGGCTTAATATCACAAGCTATAAGCGGTATCTAGCTACACATTATAGCTCCCAATTAGTTAGATGTCTTAATTCCACTCGAACCAAAACCCGATCCACTTAGTGATGGAGTGCATCACTTGTGTCCGTCCCTTGCCTCATGATATTAAGAATACACACAAAGTAGTATTGTGTCATCTTTGTATTAGTATTCATTTCTTGATCTCTTTAAGCTAGTTATAAATATGTGACTTAACTCAAATCACATTGTGCACATTATAACTTTGCTTTATCAAGGAGCCCACTAATATCATCACTCAATTAAGAGGGGCAATGATAATCTTTTGACTAACTATCTTCTCCAACGAAAGTTATACTTAACCAACCGATGCCTTTACACTACACTGATCGATAGTTCAAGACACTGATCTAATTAAGTATTCCTTAAGTGATCAGATATAAGTCTCATATCAAAGGACCAAAGACACAGTAAAATATTAATGACACAGAAACACATTTCTATAATATTTTACTTATTAGGTCTATTCAGTATACAAAAGTAATATTTTCCTCTTTTGCATACCCGTGTCGTCACTCACTTGTAGAGCTACAATGATCTATGACCAACACGACAATCTTAACTCGGTAATTAATGTTCCATGTTAATTACCATGATTGCGAATATCTTTTGTTTTATGCAAACCAATATCTTTTAGAGCTCTACGGTTAAGGACCAAGAGCCTCTTCCTTAACACTTCTAAAGGACGAATAACATAAACAAGGAACAAAATGATTTCTCATTCAATTCATAATAATTGGCATTTAAAAGTAAAACTTTTAGAACACATTCCCTTCATAAGGCACACATGCATGTACTGAAATTTGGTATTGTGTGTTCGTACGTAGATGTTGTGCGCATCATGGATGACATCGTCCTCGTTGTAACCACTTCTCTTCCTCCACACCGCCTGGTCGAAGCAACCGACCCATTGGTTCACAGCTGGTGATGTACGTCGTCATCGTCCCTTCAATGACTCATCGTTACGCTTTACTGAACCTGGCTCGCCTGATTCATTGAAGATGCACTCTACACGTCTCCAGAAGGATCTCATTTTTTGGTTTGTCCTAACCACAACATCGCTACTTACAGTCATGTAAGTCGAGACCAGTCGTTGATCCTCTTGTGTGGACCACGATTTTTGCGTTCTTAACGTCGTAGGCTTGCGTGTTCCTTGACGACTTGTAGGTTGAACGACATTTTCGTCATTCACACCAGGTGTCATGCGGCTTACATTTGCACTACTTTCGCCACTTAGGAGGCGAGTATACATACCCATTGGGAATTGGGTTTGACCTTCTTCCTGAGTTGGCAGTTGGTATGGATTGTGCGGGAATTGTTGGTATTGATGTTCTGGGTAGAACCCTGGTTGTGGGAAAAATTAGTTTGGGTATGACGGGTGGAATCCTGGTTGTGTGGTAAATTGGCTTTGGTATGACGGGTGGAATCCTGGTTGTGGAACATTTTGGTATGGGAAAAAATGTTGGGTTGGGGGTGGACGACGTGGAGATCGTCGGTACTTTGGTGAACCATTGCCTTCTGAAGAGGACATTGTGAGACGAGGGTGGAAGAAGTAAGATCGGAATTTAGGTGAGTAGACAAGTAAGGTTGTTGGGATATATATATTCAAGTAGTCACGCGCGCACTGTAGGTCTTCGATGCAATCGACTTGTCTTTTGTGTAGTCACGCGCACACTGTAGGTCATCGATGCAATCGTCTTGTCTTTGTGTAATCTCGCACATACTGTAGGTCCTCGATGCAATCGACTTGTCTTTTGTGTAGTCACGCGCACATTGTAGGTCCTCGATGCAATCGTCTTGTCTTTTGTGTAATCACGCGCATACTGTAGGTCCTCGATGCAATTGGCTTGTCTTTTGTGTCCTCACGCTCACACTGTAGGTCCTCGATGCAATCGTCTTGTCTTTTGTGTAATCACGCGTACACTGTATGTCCTCGATGCAATCAGCTTGTCTTTTGTGTACTCACGCGCACACTGTAGGTCCTCGATGCAATCGTCTTGTCTTTTGTGTACTCACGCGCACACTGTAGGTCCTCGATGCAATCGTCTTGTCTTTTGTGTACTCACGCGCACACTGTAGGTCCTCGATGCAATCGTCTTGTCTTTTGTGTAGTCACGCGCACACTGTAGGTTCTCGATGCAATCGTCTTGTCTTTTGTGTACTCACGTGCACATTGTAAGTCCTCGATGCTTGAAGTCCATGACTCGATGCAACTATAAATGCAGTCCTCCTAGTTGGTTCTCACTCATTCATCTACGAACAATGTCTTCATCTGATAAGTTTTCCAGTTCGAAGTCTTCATCATCTCCAACATCCAATGACGAAGCTTACGACCAAGTGTTGAACTGCTTAATGGAGTATGTCTCCGAAGTGGTGGACCGACATCCTCAAAGGCGTAGAAGGTGAACTTTGGACCCGGATAGAGATAGGGAGCTTGGTTACAACCGTTTGATTGCCGATTATTTTTCTAACGACCATGTTTATCCTGACAACATTTTCGGGAGAAAATTTAGGATGCGAAAGCATGTCTTTCTTCGCATTGTGAGTGTCATTGAGGCGTCTGATGTCTTCTACCAACGTACACCAGACACCACCGGAAGGATGAGCATCTCTAACCTGCAAAAATGTACCGCGGCGATCCTTATGCTAGCATACGGTGTTGCGACTGATGAGGTGAACGAATACTTAAGGCTAAGCGAATTCACGGCAAGAAATGCACTTGAAAAATTCTACGACGGTGTAATTAACAACTTCGGCGGTGAGTACCTCCGAAGACCTAATTCAAGTGATTTAGCACGACTACTTCACGTTGGTGAGCAGCGTGGGTTCCCAGGCATGATGAGAAGTATCAATTGCATGCACTGGGTGTGGAAAAATTGTCTGGTTGCTTGGAGGGGCCAATATCAAGGGCGTAGTGGTAATGCCACTTTTGTCCTCGAGGCAGTGGCGTTGGCTGACTTGTGGTTATGTCACTTGTTTTTTGGCACACCAGGTTCATGCAATGACTTAAATGTCCTGCAACGATCTCTGGTTTTTGACGACGTAATGGAAGGACGAGCCTCACCTGTGACTTTTGAGGTAAACAGTTCTCGATATAATATGAGATATTATCTTACTGATGATATTTATCCAAAATGGACAGCATTCATTCCATCCATCGTCCATCCACAAACACCGAATGAGAGGTTATTTGCTGAACGACAAGAAGCAGCACGCAAAGATGTAGAACGTGCATTTGGAGTCTTGCAAGCACGGTTCACGATAGTGAAGAAGTCATCTTTTGCATGGAGTAAGGTTGTGCTTAACAACATAATGACAGCTTGCATTGTAATGTATAATATGATAGTGGAGGATGAACGTGATTCCTTCGGTAATTTCGGAGATTGGAACGGATTTGTTGACGACCAACCTGGAAATTCCGTGAACGAGCCGGTTCGGTATTCCACTGAACGTGTACTGGATATTACTAAGTACTTGAGAAGGAGAGATCAATTGCGTGATCGCACCACACATTTGAACCTTCAAGCTGATTTGATCGACAATATATGACAACGATTTGGAGGAAATTCGACTTGATATATTTTAAGTTTCGTATTTTAGTTTAGCATTTAATGATGTATTTTTTGTTTTAATTTTTATATTTCCAGTTAATGTATTATGTAATGCGATTTCTTAAATTTTAATAATATTTTCGTATTTATATATTAAATGTTAATTAAAAACGAATGAATTGTTGATATTAAATAATTACGATAACGATTATTAAAAGATTTTGTTGATTGTTGAAAAGGTTTTAGAGAGAAGAATAAAAATAATGACGTGACAACAAATACTGTAGCGTGACTGGGTGAATTGGATAATGGTTAAGGATTTTGTAGGGGGGTTAGTTTGTGCTGACGTGGCGGAGAGAGAAGTTTGCGTGGCTGAGAGAGAAATCAGAACGTCCGGAAACTGCTCGGGAGCTGTTAATGATGCTCTTAACAACTGAGTAAAAAACATCAACCGTGTTTTCACCATGCAGTGATAACTATGTATCTCTAGTTCGACACAACGTCGATACTTCCATTGGTCCATATTGTCGTAAATCATTAATAGTGAAGTGGGTGAGAACAACTGAGCAAGGCCACTGATCACTGCGGAGACCAATAACTATTTTAATGGTGTAAGCAAATGCCGGTGAGACCCATCACTGTTGTTGACAGTGGATATTTTATAGGAAGAAAAAAACAATGGGTTTGGCAAAGGATGGGATAGAATCCAGCAAATTTGCCTTGGGCAAGGAGTGGACCATTGATGCTCCCTTTTGGTCCATGATGTTCTTTTACTTTACTTCAAGGTAAAGCTATATCTAACTCGTACCTGCTCCCTTCTTGTCAATCCTTCCTCCAGTTCCTCCAGTGTCTAGACTTGGGATATCTCGAAGGACCAAACTTAGAATTTTTTTTGAAGTCCCAGAATTTTCCGATCTTCATTTTTACATGCCACTAGATTTAACGTGCATTTAATACCATTCTCATCAACAGGCTTGACATGGTTCAAACAAACAAGCAACCAACCAACCGGACAATATAAATACCACATCTCTTACTCGGAAACCACATCCTAGCCTGGGAGACAAAACTCCTTTGAAAATATTTCGTCCTTGTAGTTTTAGATACATAATCGATTAGTTTTATAACTTACAGTAACAAAATAGATATTGTCCACATGTAACGATACTAATCGATGAATTTTATGGTTCAAGGGGGCAGAGTGAACTACAACAACAATTTAGAATGCTTAGCTGATGAGTTCTTAATGATTTTTGATAAAAGATGTCAATAAGAACTTACCATTCCTTGAACTCAATCATGTAGTTCAAACCATGTGGTGATGTGGACCTTAAAATATTTCTACCAACTGCACTGGGAAACGTATGGAACACACCTTGTTACTCACTGGTGGTGCAAATGGATACCAACTATCCGAGTATTCGATTCGAAAATTTCTATTTAGTTGGTATTTGGTAAGTTCAATGTTACCAATTTAATTTCGGATACGAATTTGGTTTAAAAAAATTACCAATTAGAATTCGGATACGAATTCGGATACAAGCTATTTAAAATTCGAATTATCCGAATTATCCGAATACATGGTCAAATACACAAATTAGTATTCCAAAATTTAGTATTCCAAAATTTTAATACGAAAATTTAGTATTCGAAAATTTTAATTCGAAAATTAATTACAATATATATATATCTATTCAATTTCGGATAATATCCGAATACCAATTAGTATTCGAAAATTTTGAAGTTTCGGATTCGGATTCGGATAGTTCTGCTGAATTCAGATTCGAATTTGGTAATGGAATATGGTATTCGGATTCGAATTCGGATACAGTAGGTATCCGAGTCATATTCCATACGATGTTACAAAACAGACAAAAATCCGTTATATATGATAATAATTAATAAGGCTATTACCACAACTGTAATTATAATAATAGTAAGATAGATTTTTTGAAGACTTGACTCCGCGAATTACGCCTTGGATTCTCACTCGTGGAACTCAACTACCACGCGTGCATGCAGACACAAATGGAACCAAAAAAGCTCACCCAACCACATATCAAAATCACGATTTTGCAGGTTCACGTCGGATTCAACAAACAAGACATTATTATTATTTTGTTGTCGTAAGGGGAGATAAGGACGTGTGAGGACTTATTAACTACACTTCTATTGACGTCTACTTTTAAGCTTCGGACGATGTATCGCGGTTTTAAGAAGATAGGGATGTCTCATGATTTTTTAAGTGTTTTAGTCTTACTATTTTAACTTGGATTTTGTTTTCATGGGCGATGTCGGGGGCTTATGATTTGGCCTTTCTTCTATTTAATTTTTTAAAAAGAATTTGTATTACAAATTCACACCGAACATGAAATCTAATTGCTGCAACATTTTTGTTAGGAATGTAAACGGGTCGAGTATGGTCATACTCGTACCCATATCCGTCTAACTAAACGGGTATGGGTATATATCCGTTTAAATATTATTGTACTCATATCCGTTCCATACCCGTTTAATAAACGAGTATGAGGTGTATATTACTGGTATACTTTTTACTAACAAAATGAGTATTTTTGCTAACAAAAATCAACTTAGAAGACCATAATCATTGGATAATAATGATTTAAGCCAAAAAATTAAAATTTACGGTTTTTAAGATTAGGAATTAAATCAAAATGATAATAAATCACTAATTTTCTCACAAACAACCACTTTTGCCAACAAAAGCCTCACTTTTTATTATTTTAACTATATATTATATATTAATTAAATAATTAAATGGGTAAACGGGTATGGGTATAGATATACTCATACCCACCCCATTTATTAAACGGGTAAAGCGGATATGGGTAAACGGTTATAATTTTTTAAATGTGTACAAAAATCGTACACGTACCCGTATCTGCTTATTAAATGTGGTGGACAAACATGTAATACCCGTCCCAGTTACACTCCTAATTTTTGTACACCCATTTTGTATTCCAACCGGTCAAAGCGTGTGCTAAGTGGAGATAAGACATAAATTCAATTCTTACCCTCGTAAGTGATGGTTTATATGCAAATTCACAACTTAAATTAATAATTAAAATTAAATCCTACTTCTTGTATATAAAAAATGTCATCCTAGGTAAAAACATTCCTTTTTTTTACCATCCACTAAAATATATGGTCATTTACATTGGATACCTATATAGGTGAGAAATCCAATCTCCTTCGGGTAAATTCTCCATCATACGAGAATTCTTAAGGCGCAAGGGTTTTCAAAGTTCTACGTACGGGCCTCGAAGTATATCTGAGGTTCCATCATGAATTTTCGAAAAGTCTTCAAAATACCAAATAAAAAAACTAAAACCCACTTAAGGAAAGGTAATCAAATTAGTTAACTCATTGGAAGAAGTTCGAAGGTTTAGATGGGTGAGCATGTGATTGGTCGAAAAGTGTTGGAGAGATGTGAAGACTTGGAACATCATCACATGATTTAATAATTAGATCCCCAGCTTTGATTACAATTAAAATGACAGACCAGATGAGTGTTGACCTCTGTCTTCTTTTCCAAATCTGCTGCCTTTTTTTTAAAAAAAATTGCAGCACAATGTTGATATTCTATGACTGCAATTGACCCATGTTCCTAACTTCGAGAATCTTTGATTATCATGATGTACACTAATAGGTAGTGACGAGATTAATAACAAATTGCTTCAATGTCCATATCTTACTTTGACTAATGGATACTCCCAATAGATTCCTTAGAAGTCAAAGCTACTTATTAATATATTTGCATGCACAAATCACAAGTTCATACACACTCACACAGTCTCGAAGAAGTTTCTAGATGTACCTCACCTATTAATTGAGGTGGGTATCCTGAGCTTTGGCATCTAATTTGGATGTGATTCTAGAATAGTGTGAACCCTTTTTCGTAACAATGTGAACCCTTGAAATCAACCACAAAGTGCACCACCAATCATGGGTTGCTGTGGCCTGTGAGGGGCAACTAAAGTAGACCAGATAAAATGGTATGGGCCGCTTGGGAGCCCACAGTGGTAGGAAACATGTTTGGTGGACTTTAAAGTGCAACATTTATGGTGCACTTTAAACTGTTTCAACTCTAATGAAGGCTCATGATTTCATACATCTAGAAGAAGAAAAAGAGAGGACTATGCCTCAACAATACATAACTTCTGGGTTTACAAATTTTGAAAAATAAGCCTCCACCAGACGTGAAGGTAACGGGTGGTATAGTAAACGTTTCAATCTGGACACTTACGGGCAGGTCATTTCCCATAAAGTATTTTCTTTGAACCTATAAAGCATTAGTTCAGGATTTTTTCAGAGTTGTAGTAACGTAGACTTCTCTTCATGTCGTACAAAAAAGGAAAACGTTAAATAACCTTAGTTTGAATCTTATTTCTAACAAAGAAACCCTGTCGCCCTAACCATCCCTCCTTATTTGCAAAAGGTTGCGGATGGCGATAAGGCTCTAGGAGTGCACCAATGACATTTCTCACTATACCTAGAAGAAGCATTCAATGATGCATGCCCACAGGCCACAGAAGTGGCCGGATTTGCCAAACTCGTGACATTGGACTCAGTACAAATTTTGAGACACAACTTAAGAAGAAATGAGATCTCTCGAGTGATGTAGTTGAACTTCAAGCCAAGGTACCCCAAGATTTTGATCGGGGAGGTATAATAAAAACGTCTTTTAAAGGGAAGCAAGTCAATCGTGTTAGTTGGGGGAAATGACTATCTGATGACTACGAACAAGAATTTTGTACCTTTTTAAATTTGTATTCTCCATTTCTGTTTTCTCATTCACATGGAAGTCTTATTTTCACATTCATAGCACTTGGGAGAGAAGTGAGGAGAAAAAAATAATCTAAACATACTAGGGTACTAGTCCTATATTGGTGGCATGGCTCCCGCTTGACATTTAAGGGATTGTGAAGAAATGGTTTTGATTTAGAGTCAAACTTTTGACTTTTCTAGAGGGTTGTAATGTTTGGGAAGATTTCAGGTCGACGATACTCTTGTTATCAACTGAGCTAAAACTCTTGGTTGAAGATGGATTAATTAGATTAATCACTCGATAATAAAAGGAGAACAACTCCTAGAATCATTCAAAAGGTCAAAGAAGTTCCAAGAAAAATATTCACTTTATTGTGTGATGAACTCAGACTGATTCAAACCAAACTAGATGTTAAATTTCGTTGTGGGTCAGTGACATATTCAAATATTGTATCTTAATTTGAACCAGATGTTAATCTTGCTGGTGATTACATTTCTGTTGTAGTTTACCTTGAATATGTGGTTAAAGTATTTGTGGGATAAAACAAACATTCGGTCGACCAAAACAAGTTCGGTTGACCGGACATGTGTTCAAATTTGTCCAGCCAAAATGTCTGTCGTTTTTCGGTCGACCAGACACACACGAAGAAGCTGGGCAAAAGTGCATATCGTTTTTCGGTCGACCGATAAGAGCTCTTCGGTCGACCAGACACACATGAGGAAGTTGGGCCAAAGTGTCTGTCGATTTTCGGTCGACCGGAACTTAAGTGATTTGGTCGACCGAATATGCACTCGAGCAATCAG
This sequence comes from Triglochin maritima, assembly GCA_963682175.1. Classification (NCBI taxonomy): domain Eukaryota; kingdom Viridiplantae; phylum Streptophyta; class Magnoliopsida; order Alismatales; family Juncaginaceae; genus Triglochin; species Triglochin maritima. The sequence goes on from OY821775.1 coordinate 9,186,290, forward strand.
GAAAGTGCCTGTTATTTTTCAGTCGAACGAAGAAGCCCTGGATTGCAATACGGTTTGAAGTTCGGTCGACCGAAGCAATCGTTCGGTCAACCGTTTGTCCCAGTTTGGCCTACATTTTGTATTTTTCTCCATGTGATTTTGGTGCAATTAATATTTGTTTTGGCCTACTATATAAAGGCAATTTCGTACCCCTTTGTCTTACAACAATTAGATTAATTTCTATTGTCTAATTTTGCATTCTTTAGAGAAAAGAGAGAGTGCATCCTTGTAGATTCGGTGGGAGCAAATTTAACCGGGTATTCTCGCCGGTTGTTCGTGTTTCCTGTAAGTCTATCTTTGTAATTCGTTTTCTCCGTAGTAGATTGGAGTTGTGTCGGCCATGATTTTTTCCACGTTAAATCTTGCGTGTTTGCGTGATTTGGTGTTTAGATTTGCATGTGTTCTTTATTTCTTCAATTGGATTTGTTATTTTTCGATCTGCTGCGTATCTGTGATTGATTTTATTCCCTAATAATTTCTTATATTGATATTTTAATATGATCACAAGCCGAAAACTTGAATAACAATCTTTGTATGTGTAGTAAAGTTTTGCAGTGAAATATATCGGTCTGGCCGTGTCTGAGGATGGACTCTAAATTTCTCTGGCATTGCAACAATCCGACTTTGATCGAGGTTGGTCTAGTTTTGAACCAGTGAACAACCCAAAATTTATTATCCTGAAAGACCTCTACGTCAATAAATTAATCAACAAGATCGAGCATAGGTAGACTTTTTTCTTAAAAGAGATTATTTTTTAAACATTTAGTAATTTTTATTTAAATTGCTAGATGTAATCGTATACCGAAGGTCGATATAACTATATAAGACCTGTCTCGGTCAATCTAAAAATAAAATTCCAACAACAACTTAGCGACTCTGATTGTTACAAAGGTAAACTTTAGCACATGAGGACCTTCACGTACGTACGTCCTTAGAACATTTCGTTGAAGCTCACGTTACACATGTTTTTTTATAACAAATTTACATTATTATTATTATTTACGGAACGAATATACACACATAAATCTCAGAAAGAAGCAGAATAAGAGAATTTCAACCACAGTTGACTGGTAGGATTTCAACCAATTGAACCATCTCAACTTAGTTCACATTACACATAAGTTGCTTTGTTTGTACGTACAGTCACATGAGACCAATAGCAGATTTTGGCCTCACTCGGCCGACATGCTTTCTCGTGATCTGTTACATTATTTTTCTCTTCTTATAATGCATACAAATTTATTGTTATTCTATTTTGTGTGTAGTGTATATTATCTCTTATTATGCTCAACTTATTAAAGATTTGAAGGTTTTGACATGTATGTGAAAGGCAACGTGGGTGACGAAGTTGTCTTGCCGGAGTGGATGGTGATGTGGGGGCAGTGTGGTCTGGTCCATTGGCCATTGCCTTCGCCTGAGATTCTGCAAATCTTATCTTCTTCTGCAACTACTCACATGATCATGTCGTGTCACGTCACTTGATTTTTATTTTTTTTGGAAAGTATTTTGAATTAAATCTAACTCGCTGGGTTGGATTTTTTGGTTGCTAATCTAGAATTAAGGATATATACTATCCTTGATTGGTTTTAATTCACCCAATGTTGTATGTATGTAGTAGGCATTAGTTTTACAAAATGATGCATTGTTGGATTTAAATTTCTTAGATTAGATGTTCTCATCTAGGTTTTCATGTCTGTTAGAAACATAAATGGCAATTTGATTTACTTATATAGGCATTGTTTGGGAAGGCATTCCTCCCAGGATTCCCGTAAGAATTTGTCAAGAACCATTTACGCTTCCCAAACATAAAACTGTTCCAGATTCCTACGAAATTTTAAACATATCTGCCTGATTTTGTATAGGACGAAGAAGTTAAATATTTATCAACTTTTTGAAGAATTCAAAATTTCTAACTTATATATACCATTTTATATCATCACATTGTGGTACTTTTATAGATAGCCTCCTCAATTAATCAATTTTGTGTTATAGTTTCACTAAAAAAATGTGTTACCATTATACCCTAAAGTCATACTTGTCATTTAACATCAAAAATCAGGAAAACGTCTGATCTATCAATATAATTTGTTTCTTGAATCACGATTCATGCATTTCTTTGAATCATGGAACTAATCCAAATGCTACCATAACATATGTTGTGATGTACCTTTTTAATATTTCATTGTTAAATAACAAGCCACGCTCCGTCTAATAATTTTCGGAAAACCTTGCGTAATTCTTGGAACATAATTACTCTTAAAAATAATACTCGCCCATGCTTTTCAGTTTGTTCAGTTCTCACAACACTTGGACTCATTCTATACGTTAAACGAAAATGTTGTTTTTCACATGAACACACTTGAAAAATCAACTAGTAAGTGAAATGTCGACTGTTTCACATTAACAACTAACTTAACCATATATTTAACTATATATAAAGAGCTATACACAGACCTCGATCGACACTCCAAGAAAAAAACATCACACATGAGCCCTCCAATACCACACTCGACAAACACACATGACTTCAACAAAACAACATGACCCACCACACCACTAGGGACTAGCTAGGTAGCTAATCCTCAATTATCATAATAATTGGACAAGCAAGCAGATGATTGATTAGGAGGAATTAACGAGGCCATTAACGAGAGCCAAAGCGTTACTGGTCAAGTGAGCCACCTTCAAGATCTTACCCCTGACCACCTCCTTCACGCGCCCGTCCATAGCCTTCCCACCAAACCCATCCATGCACGTGTTCTCGTCCGTCAACGCCGCGCTCACCCACGTCTGTATGTTGCTGATGTGGAACCCCAAGTCTTGCCCTCCCAATTGAGTCATCTCCGCCGTCGACCGCCGGAGCTCGTCTACTGAGCATCTGTGCATGTGTTGGAAAATATTGTCTCACGTTACTTATGACTTAATTATGAGAGAACAATTGATTTTTCTTATTAAAAAATGTATATGGAATTAAATGTGACAGGGTTAGCTTAATGATGTGTAGTAAGAGCTAGCTACAGTCACAACTCACAGCCTTGAAAGTCCAAATATGTCATCATATAATTGGCCAGGTTCTTAAAAGGGATACATTTAGAATTAATATCCAATAAAATAATAAAAATAACCAACAATACCTCTCCCTTTTAACTAAATTTTCAGTCACACCCATGTATATATAAACCGTATTTAACAATAAATACTATTGACTTAAAATAAATTCAACTTCATGTAAAATTGATGTTTGAAGTGTCAGCTCATAGTATGATTCAACATTACGGCCAATTGATAATTCACTTCAAATTGAAGGGTAACTAAGATATCATGAGTAGCAAAGAATATCTAAAGTGGTCAGAATTAATTTTGAATCATTTGAAGGGAATAGTTGGAATCTTGTCAATTTTTTAAAAAAGCTAAATATTGAAATTATTTTTTCGGCATTTAGACTTCTTTTGTTTTTGGAGTGGGAGTATGTAAGACAACTTAATTTTGTTTAATACATTTTTTTTTGGAATTCCAATTTATCTATTTTTTTCCATACGTCTGACCTACCCAGAAGTAATCTCAGAAACCTAATTATTTGTTATGATTTCCTACAAATTAATAACACCCCACCCAATTAAATACCACGCATTTAACTCACCGGACGTTCTCAAGGCAGTCCTTCATGGCAGCCTTCTCACGTGGGCTCATGCCCTGCTCGGAGCACATCCTCTCCATGTCCGCCGACGTGGACTTAGCGCCGGAGAGGCTCACGGCGAGGGCAGTGCTGGCGAGTTGCGTGGGGCTGGCCTTGATGGCACTTGCGTAGGAGGACAAAGAGGAAACACATAGTGTCGGGTACGTTGTTTTCTTGCAAGAGGTTCTTATGAACTCCACATTGGAGGAAGTCTCCGGAGTTGATCGGCCGGTGATCGGGAGAGGGGAGAAGAGAGCAAGGAGGATAATGGTGATGGTTAGGGAAGATAATCCGCTTGTTGGGTGAAATGATGCCATTTAGTTAATTTGTTGTGAGAAAGAAGTAGAAGAGAAATATTGATGGTTGAAGGATTAGAAGGGAATGGGAGTTCCATTTATAGCAAGTGGAGAGAAAGGTGACAAAATATGGATATGTCGTTATATTAATTTAGATGTGAACAATGCATTGCTGTCTTAGGGATTTCAAAGTCCAAGTCCTGATATTATTGGTAGGAGCTATATATTGATGTACATTACAAATAGAATGAATGATGGTTAAGATTAATTTCTCTTACGGTGCAGTAATTCAAAATGCGACATTTGGAGATAAATATCATATATATTTGATTGACAATATACCCTACAAATCATTCGTGGATAATAGATAATTAATATCAGTTTTTTTTCAAGGTTTCCATTTTCCCAAAATGTGATTCACATGTAGAGTTGCTCGAGGGCCATGTTCCATGGCCAACCGAATTAAGTTCCAATTCATAACGATCTTGAAAAATATAAGCAAATCCGTGAGGAAAGGAAAAAATCAAACCATATATATTAAGAAGATAGTCTGTAATCTAATGATATTTTAATTAGACGGTGGCACCACGAGGGACAATGATCATATCATTGCCGCAAGGGGTGCCATTGTCCATGCAGAAATCAAAAATAATTGTGTTCATACTTCATAGTTCATACTATACGAAACGAAAGCAACATTATATTCAAATATCATTCATGTCGACTAGTTTATTTTCTCTCTTTTTGAGGTACCCAATTGAAAACGACTGATCATGTACACTGTATTTTAATCCGTTTTTGTTGAGGTAGAAATTGACTGCACTTAACTAGTTAGATTTGCACGACCATGATATTGGTACAAGAGCAGTTAGTATGTGGTATAACCTCATGATTTCTAAGGGTGCGCTTGGCAACGGATTCTTAGTTGGATTCCAACAAGAATCCGATAAAAATCCGAATATGCTTCACAAACAGAAAATCAGCTTCCAGAATCTATAAGAATCTCTGATTCTTAACAACGAAATTTGTATAGAAAGAATAAGTTGAAGTTTTATATCTTGAAATCAAATTCTAGAGTCACATTTACCATATTACATTCAGTTGTATTTATCATAATACCCTCATATTTTAATATTTTTATTTGATAAATTTCTAGTTAGAAACTATAAATGTCATATATATATATATATTATATTTTAATAAACTTGATGAATTTACGATATATATTTTAATCCAAACATATTTTCATATTTTATGATATTTATTAGATAAATTTCATATACATTGTATTTTATGATAATTTTTAATATTAGAAAATAACATAAATATTTCTACCTTAGTAAATATTCTACCTTAGTAAAAAAATCATATCATATCTTCCAATAGTAATCTAATAACAATATAAATTTAAATCTAAGGACATACTGATCATTTAACATTTAGAATTATGAGCAAGAATTTTTCCATCCAAACGAATTTTGATCATTTTAGGAATCATGATTCTTACATTTTCACTTAGAATCAGAATTCTCACAGCACCTGTCACAAGAATCCAATCCAAACTCCCCCTAAGTCTCGTAATTTTTTAATTTGATAAAAATTAAATCCAAACTTAAAAAATAGGAAAAAATTATAAAAATAATTTCGAAATCTAATCCGATCGCGGGTGTGAACCCCGATCAGTGTCATGGATCGGGCTTTAAAACCACGATCTATGACACAACTCTTTCCCATTCTATTACCTTTCCTCTCCTCTTCTCTCCTAGATTCCTCTCTCATCAGCTCATCACATCTATCTTATTTTTTAACATAATTATCCTTTGTTCTGCTGTTGACTGCTATTCCGAATACATAACCCACCTAATTCATCAGACTTCTTATTTTGGGATCCCGTTTAATTTTTTCAAATTATTTATATGTTTTACTTAAGAATGATTAAAATTAAGATTTAATTCCAACGTTAAATAGATAATATTCGGAATTAAAAAAATTATTTTATATTAAATTTAATTTTAAATATTACTTGAATTTCTGTTTCCGTTTATAATTATAATTAAAATAATTTTTATACATTTCATCATTTGTATAACATGCATTTTGTCTTGAAACCTGTAATTTCCATTTTGCTTACATTGTTATAATTAATTTTGCTTTTGTTTTCGCGAATAGTTTTTTGCAGTGTTCAGGGAACGCCTAGGAGACCGAGTGCGTCTGGTCGCGTGGGCGATCGCCTAGGCGTTTGTGCGACCGCCCAACTCTGGGCGGTTTTTTTTAATTTTAATTCAATTAAATTTGATAAAATAGATAAAACAAATCAGGAAAAAACGGGAAAAATAGGAAAAAATGCACAAAAATTATCTAAAAATACCATACATGTTTAGACTTTAAAAAGACACCTAGTTCCTCGACCAAGGCCTCACTAGGCACCCCATCTACCCACCTAAACACATATGTATACAATTTATTGCTTAGTAGTACGATTACAAATGTAACTCAGAGTTCATACAATAGCAGATAAGAGAGAAATTAGAATTACAAGCTAACTAACTAATTCCATTGGACACATTGATCTAATGTTTAACTAGGAACCATATCATATCCTCCACTACCATCAGAGTCGTCGGAGTGGTTCTCGTTCGGATTGTCGACGTAGACATCATCTTCTTCTGTTTCTTCATCGTCAGATTGGACATATTCCAACCGGGGTCATTTGTACGGGTAGGTCTTAGGTCATCATAACTCTCATGATGCATGGGGAGACTAGTGCCGGGTACGTAGGTCATATCTTAAAACTAGACTAATATAAAAATTTAGACTAATATGAAAATGAAATACTAATTAATTTAATTCTAAAGAGAAGTTAGAAAGAATGCACTTGATTTTGGCGGTTGAAGAATGAAGAACCGGATCGGAGACTTCACTTTCCAACTTCAAAACTATGCACCAGGCCGGAGACTTAATCGTAAAAACTTGATGATTAGAATAGAATTATGAAGAAGAAAAGAATGAGATATGTGTGAAAAATGAAGAGGTTTGGAGGGGTTTATATAGGATTTGGGGTAGTGACAAACTTTTTAATTTTAATTCAATTAAATTTGATAAAATAGATAAAACAAATCAGGAAAAAACGGGAAAAATAGGAAAAAATGCACAAAAATTATCTAAAAATACCATACATGTTTAGACTTTAAAAAGACACCTAATTCCTCGACCAAGGCCTCACTAGGCACCCCCTCTACCCACCTAAACACATATGTATACAATTTATTGCTTAGTAGTACGATTACAAATGTAACTCAGAGTTCATACAATAGCAGATAAGAGAGAAATTAGAATTACAAGCTAACTAACTAATTTCATTGGACACATTGATCTAATGTTTAACAAGGAACCATATCATATCCTCCACTACCATCAGAGTCGTCGGAGTGGTTCTCGTTCGGATTGTCGACGTAGACATCATCTTCTTCTGTTTCTTCATCGTCAGATTGGACATATTCCAACCGGGGTCATTTGTACGGGTAGGTCTTAGGTCATCATAACTCTCATGATGCATGGGGAGACTAGTGCCGGGTACGTAGGTCATATCTTAAAACTAGACTAATATAAAAATTTAGACTAATATGAAAATGAAATACTAATTAATTTAATTCTAAAGAGAAGTTAGAAAGAATGCACTTGATTTTGGCGGTTGAAGAATGAAGAACCGGATCGGAGACTTCACTTTCCAACTTCAAAACTAAGCACCAGGCCGGAGACTTAATCGTAAAAACTTGATGATTAGAATAGAATTATGAAGAAGAAAAGAATGAGATATGTGTGAAAAATGAAGAGGTTTGGAGGGGTTTATATAGGATTTGGGGTAGTGACAAACTTGTAATTTTTGAAGAAAAAAAAATCAAAAAAGAGATAGTCGTTGGAATGCCTCCAACGGCTATCGCCTGGGCGGTCGTCTACGTGAACATTGTTTTTTTGTCAAAATGACAAATTTTAGTAGAAGTCGCTCTGTAGAAAACGAACGTGCGTATAATGATGCAGTGGACAGAGAGTCTATTTCCCCACTCCTCGGAACAGCGAATTGCATGTTCAGAGTCAATGACATTTGCGCAAATGTAAGTACCAACAAAAATCAAATTGTGTTAATTTGTCTAAATATTTAAATTACATATTTTTAGTTGGTCTATTTTTACAAAATATTTATATATATTATAGTCGAATGCTATTTTGGAATGTCGTGCACATCGTCCAGCCATTTTTTTCACGACAGTTGTAGTAACTCACTCAAAAATTTGGGACTATATCAACTTGCTCAGATAAGACACACGGATAGACCACATATTGATTACTGTACTTGTAGAATGTTGGTGTCCCGAGACTCACACTTTCCACTTGCCGGTTGGGGAGGTTGGACTGACATTCCAGGATGTGAGTTGCTTGTGGGGACTACCTATCACTGGTCTTCAATTAATCGGGCATAGTTATCGAGATAGCCGAGAGCTAATTAAAAATTCTTTTGGGATTGATATCAATGCCGACATGATGATAAAATGTAAGCGCACGGTGAGAGCAGATGAGCAACAAATTGTCAAAGAGTCGAGATTCAGCATCATTTGCAATGGTTGCGGGTCAATTACGGGGACCTCCCGGATAATCCCATGGATGAGCAAGTAGTTTGATACAAACGGACTTTCATTTACATTTGTTCGGATCCAAGGTTTTCCGTGATACCTCTGGAGCATGCGTCACAGTGATGTATTTGGGGTTTTTGCAGGATTTGGATAAACCGATAGTGTAAAATCGGGGTGCGACCGTTATTTCATGTTTAGATCGCAACTTGTCTATTTCATGTCAAAGTGGTAAGAAGAACATTGGCAGGGAATTATTACTCCTTCAGCACTGGTCTTAGACTCGATTTCCTGTCGCCCGCCCGAGACACGTGGGTCTGGCTGAGTGTCTAGGTGGAGAAGACCCAGAATCCCGACCTCCATTTGCTATCAAGTGGAAATACTCACAGACTTATGCGGTTAGTACCGTACATTAGTCTCATACATTACAGAAATGTGTTTGAATGTATGTTGGACGAGTATGTAATCTGACAGCGGTATCATACGATCTGTCCATGGATTGCGGGTGTGAACCTCGATCCTTGTCCATAGATCACGAGTGTGGACCGCGTTCCGTAAGTTCACACACACGATCGGATTAGATTTTGATTTTTTTCCTCCTATTTTTTTAATTTCGAATTAAATTTTTATTAAATAAAAAATTAGGGCCCTAAGTCTTTGTATTTTGATAAAAATTACTTATTACATGTGGGTATGTGAATTATCACTTATAACCAAATAGAATATTAAAACAAGCAACCCATACCAAGCTCATAATGCATAAGATCAACTAACAATGGAATTTTGATTGATCACAAAACTACAAAATAAATAAATGATTGAGTGAGCCGATAGATATTAGTATTGCGCGACATACATCACGTCATACGTTGTCACTTCCTTCCACACAGCTCACACCTGTAAGCATGTGAATTATTCGGACCCACCAATGATTTCTCCTTTTCTAGATCCAATGAGGGAGAGAGCTGAGCATACGTAATCATTTCATTAGTTTTTAATCCCCTCGATGCATGTAACCGTTACTGGATTATTCTGTTTTATATTGTAAAAAGTATGTAGTTAAATCAATGATTCCAATTCCCATGCTCTAGGAGACTGGGCTTTTTCTAACTTTTGAAAGTTTGTCTCTTCCAATCCCAAACACACCTTTAAATGACACATTACACACATCTACTAAGATAAGAAATAAACTTTACTTTCCCGAGACCTCCCAGGGAAAATCCCGAAATTACTTATCAACCATATGGTTCAAATTACCTATTTTTACCCCTTAAAATTCGTCCTAACTTGACCATATATTTAACACGATACAAAAACTTTGAATCTTCATAAAAAACCTTTGATCTTGAAACCAAAACTTTTGAAGATATAAAGTGACAATCAAGTTGGACAATAAATAAAAGATATATATATATATATATATATATATATATATATAAATCTTGCTTACCGTTTAAGTATTCTGATTTTTTGCTCAATGGTACATGGTCCCGTATGAATATTCTGGTTTTTCTTTCAATGTAAATATACTTAAGGATAATAACAAGAAATCTTCGACGAAAGAATATCCATCAAAATTATGTTTAGTCACACAACTTCACTAGATTTTTCAAGGGCGTCAACACATGGATAAGACTTAAATATAATCTAATTTTATCTTCTTAAATTTTGGCTATACCACAACTCTATGACCCTAGACCTCAACTTCACGGGTGCATCAATGAACAATACATAAACACTTTCAAAATTTGTACGCATTTCCAATTCCCAACAGAAATATCCATTCTGAGATTGTAGCATATCTTTGTCTTGCTGTTTTATAGTGACATTACCAATTGCTTATCAACCAATTGTCATGAAAAATTGCAGTCCCCTACACTATTGAATGAATGGAATGAAGATAGGGATCGTAATCAAGTCCATGCAACTTGAGATGAAGGAATCGGCCATCACCTGATCTTTCCTATTGGGACCCATTTCAACATTGCTGGCATGGAATCCGACTAAACGATGTGATTGGGTTTGATATTGCTTGACACAAACATCGCACTTGTGTGCAAATGAGTGAATCGGCAATATGCGTACGTCCATGATTTTGGTTTGGTTCATGAAAATTGAGTTTTTTTTGTTCTAGTTCATGGCCTCATAACGTCAGATTCTTTTTAGTCTAATTTCAATTTTTTAGATATATTCATCACGTAGATTAACCCCGAGCATGTTGTTTCGAGTAGGTCTCCAAATTACCGAGTTACACATAAAGCTTCTTCATATATACAAAAACTTCAAATTTATTTCAGACTTAACATTAGGATGCGATCGATAAATCCATTGGATGAACCTTAGATTTTTGTCAGCGGTCTACTAACTAGGTAAACCTCAATTATATTTATATACTGGAGGGGATATTTTTTAGAGAATGTGAGACAAATGCTCCTTCAATCTTAACCTAATAGTGGATTTTCTCTTCAAAACTTGGAGGCACTCGTGTGGGAGTGAACTACCCTTTTTTTATTATTATTGAACATAGATGTTATAATTATTTTACAATGTGATAGTTTTTTGGGGTAATATCATTGAAGCGAATTTTCATAGTTATACTATACAAAGGTGCTTTTTTTTAGTATTTTAGTGTATTCAATATATAATGGTTAGGGTACGTACAGTCGCTATAATAGAGATGAACTTGGATTCGACAAAATACATACAACCACCCATCAAATTTTAGACGTGAAGGTGAAGTATATCTACCATGTGATTACGTACACATCGCAAATCACAATCATAGTTGGAGATTTGATCTTCCAACCAAGCATGAGAAAAAGTATTGCTGCTACACAAAAATCCCGACTGAGACGTGTCAATTTCGGCATTAATGATAATTAGTATTTTATTTTTGATAATAATATTATTGAATTATTGTTTCTTGGGAAGAAAGAAAAAAAAACGATGGTAGCGTAGAGATGTCAATTATAATTGTTTTCAATTTTATTTTTGGGTTAATTGATGTGTGGTAGACCGGTATTTATAACAATTTCAATTGGGTCATACAAGTCCTTACAATAAAACAAGTCTTCTATCATAGATCTCCAAATAGAATAATTGGTTGATGTCAATTTAACCATGGAACTACCACTAGTAGACTCCATAATATCAGAAAATTAAATCTCCGTTCTGATACCAGATGTAAGGCCCAAGTAGTATATCAAATACCCACACGGATCAACAACAAGACAATCAATCCAAAAATACAACCCAACCACCTCAACTAATTTATCAAAATCAGATCACCAAACGCAGGGGTTCTGTCCAGCTGGGATTACAGACAAACCGGAGCTCAAAACAACGATCCGACCGTTCAGAATGGAACCTTGTGAGTCCCCAACAATCTGACACAATTTCAGCACGATCCAACGGTGGAATTTCCGGCAACGGACAGTTTTGTGAAGACTGCCCATGAAAATCTGTACAGCAGCTCAAACCCTTGCTCTCTCTCTCTTTTCTGATTTTGTGAGCGAAAAAACACCGTGTTTTTGTTGGGAGGGGGATATATGATGCACTAACACGATACGGATTACACGCACCACAAAATATATAGAATATTGACTACGAAATTAACTTCTGACCCTCTCCCAATCGTATTACAACAAGTAAACACAAATAAGATGAAATAACAAGCAATCACACAACACACCTGAAACAAATCACGACACACACGATTTTACAATGTTCGGAAAGGTGCCTACGTCCTTGGGGGTCTCCTGCGGGTTACCTTTCCTTTAAGCTCTTCTCCAACAAGAGAAGTCTCCGAGATTACAAACGATTGGAAGCAATATGTCTCCCAAAGCACTCTAGATATCTCTCTAGCCTAATCTCTCTCAATGAAATAAGTATTGTATGTTGTGTTACAAGATTAGGGCAAAAATACTATTTATAATGGGCTAAATTCGTACAGAGAATAATTCAGATCGTGCATAACTGCCTGAAAACAGTCGACCGGAATTCCCCATCGGTCGACCGATCTTCTATTAGTTCGCGTAACTGCCTTCATTCGGTCGACCGCTCGCCCATAGCCGGTCGACCGTTCCGCGCTGCTAAATAGCGCATGAAGCTCCTGGACGTTTTCGGTCGACCGCGAGTCACACACCGGACGACCGATCTGCATGTTGATTTTCATCTCGCAGCTACTGTCGCTTTTCGGTCGACCGTGTGCCCATCACCGGTCGACCGAATCTCGATCAATCCTGAGCTCCAAATCTACTGACGTTTTTCGGTCAACCGTGCTCCCAGAACCGGTCGACCGTGCTCCCAGAACCGGTCGACCGTGCTCCCAGAACCGGTCGACCGATACTGATCTGATCCGAGCCCCTACGGTTCCTGGAGTAATTCGGTCGACCGGACATTTAAGTTTCGGTCGACCGATTCTCCCAAAATTCCTGTATCAACAATTATAAACCAATTCCAACAATCTCCACCTTGGTTTAGAATTGTTACCTTAGCCTTCTCTGCCCCGCATCTGTTGTGCTTCCTAGAAACACCTTTTGCGCTACCCCCCGGAGCGTCCTCCTTCTCACGTTCTGAGGACATTGAGAAGCTTCGAGCACAACTCGAACTTATCTCGATTGACAACCTTGGTCAACATATCCGCAAGATTCTCACTTGTGTCGATTTTCTGGAGAACAACCCGCCTTTCTTCGATCCACTCTCGGATCTTATGGTACCTTACTTCAATATGTTTGGTCTTTGAATGGAACGTCTGATCCTTGGCTAGATAAATTGCACTTTGACTATCGCAATGCAATTTGGTCATTTCCTGTTCCATCCCCAAAGAGCTAACAAAACCCTTCAACCATATAACTTCTTTTCCGGCATCGACAACAACCATGTACTCCGCTTCCGTTGTAGACAACGCGGTAGTATGTTGGAGAACCGATCTCCAACTCACTGGACCTCCACCCAAAGTGAACACGTACCCTGTTGTGGACCTCCGTTTATCCAAATCTCCAGCGTAATTTGAATCGACGTATCCCTCCACCTGCCTTTGTGCTCCATCTTTGGTGAACTTCAAGCTAACATCCATGGTTCCCTTCAGGTACCTCATCAGCCACTTCAACGCTTCCCAATGCTCATTTCCTGGGTTAGCCATATAACGACTCACGAGGCTAACTGCGTGTGAAATATCTGGCCCAGTGCAGATCATAGCATACATAACGGATCCGACTGCACTAGCATATGAAACTCTTTCCATATCTTTCCTTTCCTTTCCAGTAGAGGGGCTGCACTTCAATGAGAGCTTGAAGTGAGCACTAATAGGTGTGGTCACCTGCTTGGCGTTCTCGAGATTATACCTCTCGAGTATCTTCCGGATATAACTTCTTTGAGTGAGTAGAATTTCACCTTTCTCGGTATCCCTGGAGATCTCCATACCGAGAATCTTCTTTGCACTCCCGAGGTCTTTCATCTCAAACTCCCTGTGAAGTTTCAGTTTGAGATCATCTATATGCTTCATCTCCTTAGCCGCGATCAACATATCATCGACATACAAAAGCAAGAACACGTGTGTTCCGTCTCCAAGACTCCGCAAGTATACACAGCTATCATAATTGCAACGTACAAAACTATTATTAATCATAAATAAATCGAACCTTTTGTACCACTACCTCGGCGATTGCTTAAGTCCATAAAGGACTTCTTCAGCTTGCATCCTTGTCCTTCCTTGCCTCGTGTGATAAACCCATCCGGCTGCTTCATATAGATCTATTCCTCTATGTGTCCGTGAAAAAAGTTGTCTTCACGCCCATCTGCTCTAACCCCATGTTGTCCAAAGCCACCATGGCTAACAACACTCTAATAGAGGTATGCTTTACAACGAGTGAGAAGATCTCGTTGTAATCGACCCATTCCTTCTGAGCATATCCTTTTGCCACCAACCTTGCTTTATACTTTATCTCCTCCATAGGAGATGACCCTTCCTTCTTCCTGAAGATCCACTTGCACCCAATAGCGCGCTTTCCCTTGGAAAGCTCTGTTAACTCCCAAGTTTGATTCTTATGAAGAGACTCCATCTCTTCGGTCATGGCCACCATCCACTTGTTCCTGTCCTCCTGCTCGCTAGCTTCTTCGAATGTGCAAGGGTCCCCACATTCGGTAACAAGTGCAAACGCAATACTAGCATCATCGTGACCATACCTCACCGGTACCTTTGTGATCCTCCTTTGTCTTCCTTGAGCAATACTCTTTTGCTCAGCTTCCTCCTCTACTTGTGAGTCAATTGTTTCCTGCTGAACTTCTTGATTCGATTCCTTGCTTGAAGTCGTGACCTCAACTTCAATTTCGTCTTCCCGCATGGGATTCTCTTGCTGCTTTTTCTCCTCAAGGCCCTTGAG
Source organism: Triglochin maritima (assembly GCA_963682175.1). Classification (NCBI taxonomy): domain Eukaryota; kingdom Viridiplantae; phylum Streptophyta; class Magnoliopsida; order Alismatales; family Juncaginaceae; genus Triglochin; species Triglochin maritima. The sequence goes on from OY821775.1 coordinate 9,201,309, forward strand.
CACAGTTGTCTCATCAAAGACCACATTACTCCGTAGGAGTACCTTCTTGCTTACCGGATCCCAAAGCTTATATCCCTTCGCTGTCCTATCGTAACCAAGGAATACGCACTCCTACAATTTCGAATCCAGCTTCGACCGTTGTGTCTCATCGACCAACGCATAGGCTTTGCATCCAAATATCCTAAGCCTCGAGTAATCAAATAGCTCACCCGTCCATACTTCCTGAGACGTCTTTAATTCAAGTGCCGATGACGGTAAGATATTTACCAAGTAACATGCAAGATCTACTGCTTCCGCCCAGAAATCCTTCGACAGATTCACATCAAGCCTCATACTTCTTGCACGTTCACATAGTGTTCTGCTCATCATTTCAGCTACGTCGTTTTGTTCCGGACTCCGCGGTGTAGTGAAATGCCTCGTGACGCCTTATTTCTCACAGAAACTTGCAAAATCCTTTGAGGTGTACTCACCTCCGTTATCTGTCCGTAAGTACTTAAAAAAATTCATGTATTTTTCTGTACTTGGGTCTTCCATGCTTTAAACTTATCAAAGACATCAAATTTATTTTTCAGAAAATAAACTCATACCTTCCATGAGAAGTCGTCTATGAATGTGACGAAATATTCGGCTCCACCTTTTGACCGAACCTGAGCCGGTCCCCAGACGTCTGAATGCACATACTCCAGAATTTCCCTCGTCTTGTGGATAGCCATCTTGAATCGAATCCTGTGTTGTTTACCGAAGAGACAATACTTGCAAAAATCCAATTTGCAACTCTTAACACCCTTCAACAGTCCCTGTTTGTGTAGCCCACACAAACCCTTTTCCGACATATGACCAAGCCTCATATGCCAAAGTGCGGTGCTGTCATCGTCGCGTGCAACGTTTGCTGTATCGGTTTGTGTATAATAAGGATCAATCACAATTTTTTACGATTTATTTCATGCATGTATCAGTTTGTTTTAATAACTAGTTTCAAAAACTTATTAAAACAAACACAAGGGACTCCGAAATTCATACCTAGAACTTCTCTAAAACTTCTTGATGTTCCAGAGACGTTGAGGAAGACGATCGTCGCTTCTCGTTGCGCCGGATGCCTCCGAGTGTTCACTTGAACCCTAAACAAGGTTGGAGAGAAATGAGCTAGCCAATCAATCTCCAAACCCCTTCCTTAATCTCTGAGATTTCTCCTTCCAAAGACTTAGAAAACTAAGAGAATTTTCGTGGATTTTTGTGGTGGATTTAGGAGAGAAAATATTTTGCAAACTTCTAACATAATTAAGGAGAATAATGATCTATTTATAGGCTCCAATCTTATTCTCAATCATGGTTATTCTTAAGCCATGTTTTCTTGACATTTTCTCTCACAAACTAATTCCAAAATGCATTATATGCATCCACAAAACGTTTTACCAAGTTTAGAGTTAATCCAACCATTGATCAAATTAATCTCTTAATTATCAAAGGCAGACAATCGATCGCAGTTCGGTTTACCGAGTCACACTCGGTTAACCGAATATGTCACGATTGTTTTACCGAGTATTGGACGGATGACCGATTCTTAAGAAGAAAAATTCTCCTTAACCGATCGGACGAATTCTCGTCTAAGACCGAGTGCAATTCGGTTAACCAAAAATATCGGATCTGGACATTGTTCGGTCGACCGTTTCGGGTTCGGTACACCGTACCAGAGTTCCAGGCACTTTGGTCAAGTTCAGTCAATCAACTATGACTATCCGTTCCACGTTCGGTTGACCGATCCACAGATCCTTCGGTCGACCGAACCATAACGGATTATCGAACTTTTACCCGATTTAGCCTTTTTCAAATTTTGGATTTATTTCCAACAAAATTTGAGCTTTTGGGGTTTTTAGCAAATTCACAACTTATGCAATATATTATCTTATGCAATAATAAATTATTGCACCCCATAATATATATACATCTCATATGAATTTATCACGATTCTAATTATGTTATATACTACATAATTGATTTTATTTGTTCACCACATGTGTCATATTTTCTATAAGAAACCTGACACATCATATGAACCAAAAATCAAGCTTCTTGTTTCCCGGTTTTTGCAGTGTGACCTATGGGAGGATCTAGACTAAGTTGGCAGTGATATTAAGAGCTTAATATCATAAGCTATAAGCGGTATCTAGCTACACATTATAGCTCCCAATTAGTTAGATGTCTTAATTCCACTCGAACCAAAACCCGATCCATTTAGTAATGGAGTGCACCACTTGTGTCCGTCCCTTCCCTCATGATATTAAGAATACACACAAATTAGTATTGTGTCATCTTTGTGTTAGTATTCATTTCTTGATCTCTTTAAGCTAGTTAGAAATATGTGACTTAACTCAAATCATGTTGTGTACATTATAACTTTGCTTTATCAAGGGGTCCACTAATATCATCACTCAATTAATGGGGGAAATGATAATCTTTTGACTAACTATCTTCTCCAACGAAAGTCATACTCAACCAACTAATACCTTTACACTATACTTGTCGATAGCTTAAGACAGTAGTCTAATTAAGCAATTCTTAAGTGATCGGATATAAGTCTCATATCGAAGAACTAAAGACACGGTAAAACATTAATGACACAGAAAACACAATCCTATAATGTTTTTACTTATTAGGTCTACTCAATATACAAAAGTAATATTTTTCCTCTTTTGCGTACCCGTGTTGTCACTTACTTGTAGAGCTACAGTGATCTATGACCAACACGACAATCTTAACTCGGTAATTGATGTCTCATGTTAATTACCATGATTGCGAATATCTATTTTTGTTTTATGTAAACCAATATCTTTTAGAGATCTACGGTTAAGGACTAAGAGTCTCTTCCTTAACACTTCTAAAAGACGAATAACATAAACAAGGAACAAAATGATTTCACATTCAATTCATAATAATTGACATTTATTACACCAAGAATTTACAAGCAGATGAGTTTTCGGCCTTGTTGCGTCCTGCCCACGATTAGTGTATGTCTATCTTACGGACTATATCGATGGACGGTACGTACCCGCAAAGGTGCGTCGGTTCGGTTTTCGGAGCGGAACAATAGACTGATAGAGTCCGATGAGTGACCTTTATCACTATCATCGCCCCATGAGTGACCTTTATCTTTTCGTCCCCGTCGGACCATCTCCACCCGAGAGTATCAAGCTCTCCTAGAGAAATCAGATTCTTCTTCAACTCCGGTACGTGACGCACACCCGTCAGCGTTCGAATACATCCATCGAACATCTTGAACTGTACGGAACCAATACCGACGGTAGTGCACGGCGCATCGTTGCCCATAACAACGATCCCTCCTTTCAGTGGTTCATAGGATGTGAACCACTCCTTATCCGGGCACATGTGAAAGGATGCTCCTTTATCCAAAATCCATCCAGATGATGATTTGTCAATACCTGCAGCGCAAACTGTTAGAACGTCGGTGTTGTTCTTCTCCTCCACCACACTGGCGGAATTGTACCTGTCTTTCCCTTTCTGCAGCGACTCCTTGAAGGTCCTACAGTCACGCTTCATACGACCAACCTTCTTGCAGAAAAAAAATTCAAAGGATCTCCCATTTGATTTGGACCGGCCCCTTACGTTGCTTCTTCCTTTGTTACTCGTCCTGCCCATTTCCAGTGTTGCGATCAATCCTTCACCCTTCTCGAAAGAGCTACTACTCGAATTCTTCCTTGCATCGTAAGAGATCAGCGTGCCCTTGACCTTCTACAACACCAACGAATCCTTGCCATATATGATCGTATTCACCAAGTTCTCATACGAGTCCGGCAGCGACGTCAATAACAACATTGCTTTGTCCACATCTTCCATCTTGTTATCTAGCTGAGTTAGATCAGCTATCAACTTATTGAACACCGAGAGATGCTGAATGAACGACGTGTTTTCCTTCATCCGAAGCATGTACAGTTGATGTTTCATATTCAACTTGTTGCTAAGGTTTTTCTTCATGAACCTCTCCTCCAGAAGTTTCCAATATTCTGTCGCGGTCTTCGCCGATTCCTCGAAAAGCAAATCATCCGAGAGGCACAACTCGATGATCCCAATAGCCCGGAGATTCAGACTCTCTCACTTTTCGTCGGTCATCTTCGACGGCTTCTTCTCAACTCCATCCAACGTCAGCAATAGTCCGTCCGTCTGAGACATCAACACACGAACCCTCCGTTGCGATGTTGAGAAGTTCCCTTTCCCGGTTAATTTCTCCACCCGAAAGTTCCGCGCCTTTTCCGCCATTACAAGTGCAACCAAAGCTCTGATACCAGCTGTTGGGAGGGGGATATATGATGCACTAACACGATACGGATTACATGCACCACGAAATATATAGAATCTTGACTACGGAATTAACTTCTGACCATCTCCCAATCGTAATGCAACAAGTAAACACAAATAAGATGAAATAGCAAGAAATCACACAACACACCTGAAGCAAACCACGACACACACGATTTTACAAGGTTCGGCAAGGTGCCTACGTCCTTGGGGGGGTCTCCTGCGGGTTTCCTTTCCTTGAAGTTCTTCTCCAACAAGAGAAGTCTCCGAGATTACAAACGATTGGAAGCAATATGTCTCCCAAAGCACTCTAGATATCTCTCTAGCCTATTCTCTCTCAAGGAAATAAGTATTGTATGTTGTGTTACAAGACTAGGGCGAAAATCTTATTTATAATGGGCTAAATTCGTACAGAGAATAATTCAGATCGTGCATAACTGCCTGAAAATGGTCAACCGGAATTCCCCATCGGTCGACTGATCTTCTGTTAGTTCGCGTAACTGCCTTCATTCGGTTGACCGCTCGCCCATAGCCGGTTGACCGTTCCGCGCTGCTAAATAGCGCCTGAAGCTCCTGGACGTTTTCGGTCGACCGCGAGTCACACACCGGTCGATCGATCTGCATGTTGATTTTCATCTCGCAGCTACTGTCGCTTTTAGGTCGACCGTGTGCCCATCACCGGTCGACCGAATCTCGATCAATCCTGAGCTCCAAATCTACTGACATTTTCAGTCGACCGTGTTCCCAGAACCGGTCGACCGATACTGATCTGATCCGAGCCCCTATGGCTCCTGGAGTAATTCGGTCGACCGGACATTTAAGTTGCAGTCGGCCGATTCTCCCAGAATTCCTCTATCAACAATTATAAACCAATTCCAACAGTTTTCACCTCCCTTGCTGCCCTTATTCACCCAACAACAATGCTTCTCTTAGAAGCCTCCAATTAAAGTCCAATGGACCAAGCTTAACGAAGAAACATTTTGGGCTTCACCCCAAAAATGCATTAGCAAAGTTAGATAACTTTACATCTGCTATAAGTGGGCTGGACCCATAACAGTAATATCATTGAAGCGAATTTTCATAGTTATACTATACAAAGGTGTTTTTTAGTATTTTAGTGTATTCAATATATAATGGTTAGGGTACGTACAGTCGCTATAATAGATATGAACTTGGATTCGACAAAATACATACAATCACCCATCAAATTTTAGACGTGAAGGTGAAGTATATCTACCATGTGATTACGTACACATTGCAAATCACAATCATAGTTGGAGATTTGATCTTCCAACCAAGCATGAGAAAAGGTATTGCTGCTACACAAAAATCCCGACTGAGACGTGTCAATTTCGGCATTAATGATAATTAGTATTTTATTTTTGATAAGAATATTATTGAATTAGTGTTTCTTGGGAAGAAAGAAAAAAACGATGGTAGCATAGAGATGTCAATTATAATTGTTTTCAATTTTATTTTTGGGCTAATTGATGTGTGGTAGACTGGTATTTATAAAGCACCTGATGACGGCCCTAATATTGGTCTGTTGTAATACTAATGTTGATAGTCCAGCCCATAAATGGATATTTGGACTAAGATTTTCGAAGGTTTTGAACTACTTTTGATATACCGGGCAACTGTGGATTGGACTACTGGAAGTTGTGAAATGATGAACCAAGATTACAGAAATACAAGCACAAATCCCGTGATTTGCACGGAAAATACATTAATATTCGATCAATACAATAAACTGATAGAAGAAGAAAAAAATCATTTTCTTTGGCGGACCAAGACAGCCGAGTCCGTGTGTCTCTCAGTTAGTGATTGAACTACTTGTATGTCGGGGTTGCAAACCAACTCGTATCTAACTGTTAGACAATTAGTATATAATGAGATGCTTAAAAAAATACAATCCATGACATCGAATTAAAGAACGATGGCTGACAAAGGTAATCGTAATTTTACTATTCCATCACTTAAGGGAGAACAATACGTATCATCATAGGCAACTGCAATTCTTCAATGTGAATCATTCTACTCCACATTAGAAAATAACAAGACAATTTAAACATACGCATCACAATAGTATTTTACAAAGTAACTATATATGAACATGTCATATAAGTGTTTTTTATACAAAGTAACTATATAAGAACAATACGCTTCATTTCTTCTAGTGAAGACGTTTGCATACCCACAACCAATACCATCATGATGCTGCGAGTGTCTCTTCAATGGTGGTGTCTTTTTCCTCTCTTTGCCTCACCACAATGGCTTCCATTGAATCACACTCTCTCTTTGACACACTCGTTAGATGACATACAGATTCATCTCTTCGATCCTCAGTTTTCATGGTAGAAACCAACAACTACATGCTCACCTTGCACCTATCATCAAACTTCTCCTCATGTGAACCTTGCCCTCAAATTACCCAACAACCATTTATGTAAATTTTCAAGATGCATAAATTTTAAAAGCTAAAAATCATATAAACTCTGACAGTCTGGAAACAATTCTTTTAGTAACTGACACGTTTAAACATACTATAAGAAAATCACAAGCCTCAAATTTCCTATTATAATTGGCACATAAAGATTATCAAAATTTAGTTTTCAAACAAAAATTGCATAAAACAACCCAAGAAAGTAAGGTTCCACATATTATGAATTTTATATGACTTCCAAGAATGTAATCTCTCATCTAAATCTCTTGCAAATTTTACTTGTAGATATTCAATTAATATGTTCTCTTTAGGCTTTTTACAGATTGTCATTCCAATTAATGCTCAAATAGTCCTAATCAAACCATATTACATGAACTTCTAAAATGACTTTGAAAAACAAATTTGTGAAGCTGAAAATTCCTCTTTGTTGCTAATACAAAGGAGACTCGTCATTTGATTACTTACTTGAAACCACAGTCAAAACATTGAAAGAATATTATTTTATTTTGCAAGAATCTTAATTGAAACCAATATAAATAAAATAATGACTTGCATCTACAAAGTGGTCCCCATGCAAACCAGATATTGTTTCCAATCTTCATTCCAAGATGGAAGGGACTTCAACTCTTAACAACAAAGGGTTTAAGGTTGGACCTGAAAGTCAAATGGTTAGGGGTGATATATATTATTCAGAATAAACATTTCATTTCTTAGGGGTGATATTATTCAGAATAATAAACTTTTTTTCATTTTTTTCTAAAATAAATGGCAATCATTATAAACTTAGAAGCACTATGAAACTAAATGAAGAAATGAATCCATATCAATAAATCAATAATAACAAAATGCTTTAGATCTTCCATATATTACAATATAGGCAGGTTCATAATAACATAGATTCACATATAAAAAGAAGTACCAAAGCAACAAATATGCTTGTCTTAGCACAAGGAAGAACGCTATGAGCTTTCTCTCCCTCATAATTCATCATTCTCCTTCTAAAAGTCCGTGTGTATGGAAATTTATTTTTTATTTTTTAAATCCAAATGTCGATCTACACATCTTCATTAATGAATCCCATCTTCTGTGTATTTCAATATCGATGGTAAGTGAGCATTGACACCTACGTATATAAAACATCAAATGAACAATATTTTTGGATATTAAGTTTGAATTTGCATAAGCATAAGAAAATGATAAGAAGCATTCTAGCTACCTTCCTCACCTCTCACTATTTTGGAATTTGAAGCTTTACAGTCGACCTTAACCCACATTGGCAAACGAAAACAACAAATAACTGATAAAGAATAGTTTTTGAAGGAAAAAACTAAAGCATTGATAAGCGCATACTCGCTAAGCAGTGCTCTATCAAACTGAGATAGAATTATTTTGAATTGAAATCTCCTTTTATTATTAAGCAGTGCTCTATCAAATGAAATTATTAGCCTTTCAAGCAATATGGACCAAAATTGCGCTATTTGAGACAACAACCACTACCAGTCTACCATCTTTTTCGATTGCATTCTAAACCTACTACACCTATTATTTGACCTAAAAGTGAAACACTCAACATGTTAATTATTGTGTTTTGATCGTAATTAGAAAGTATTGCAGCAAATATTACATTACTGGCACTGCTTCAAAGCGATGGCACACAATATTTGTTGACCAGAATGTATTAACATCGCTTATTTTTGTATCAAATAAATCTAGTGAATAGTTTTAGTTGTACATGTACTGAATTTTGTTTTTAATTAACTGTTCAATATTAGATTATTAGTGCTTAAAATATGAAGTAACTATTCTTAAGAGGACAAAATGATCAAGTGTTGCGGATCCAAAACCTCTTTTAACCATACAATTCCTTTAGACAGCGCAAAAACAAAATTTCACACGTCAAACACATAAGAAAATCAGAAGAAAATAAGGACAACTAAAGCAAGACATGCAAGAAATGTTTTTTTATTTTTATTTTTTTAGAATGGAAGTCAAAAGAGTGAGAGGAATGAAATGAGTGGCTGTGGATTTTCAAAATCTATTAATTACTTGTGAAAATACTATCCTCAACTAATTTCACATAAGTTCGTTGTGGTGTTTACCAATGGTTCAGGTAAGGACAAAATGTCCTCCTCCTCTCTACCCTGAACCAAGGGTTTAGAGAGGGTTGAAATAAAAATAGAAACACATATACTTTTTTGTCGAGGATACGAGGTTCATTAATTTGAAAAATAAAGAACAACAGCACAAGAAACTAGTTCATACAAACACATTGCATAAAATACCGATCGAATTTGAGTCGCCAAATACAAGTTAATGAGCAGGGAACATAATTCACTTCTTCTTCAATAATCTTCAAGGATAAGTATATCCTCCAAAAGACAACGGAAATGAACGTTCATATCTAAGGAAACAGAAATAAAGACAACAAACCCACGATCCATATTGGTACATATATTTGTATATGAAATTGACTTTAGGGTCAAAGACAGAAGGCTTCTGCTTGGACAAGAAAACGTCCACGACTTGAAGGGATTTGTGATAACATGTCTCCAGAGTCGAGGCCCAATCTAAACCTTTATCCATTGCTTGTGGGTGTGAAATAGAGACGTGCACCTTTTGGAGCCGTTGCTGCGGCATCTTGACCAGCTTACTGCATCCTAATTACTCGATTAGGCCCACCAAATGGCTGCAGTTTAATTTTGTGCCTCCACTCTTCTGCATCCAATGAAGGTCGTTAGTTTTGGATTTTGTACTTCTTTTGGTTGTTTTATTTGATAAGTAGAATTTTAAATATTGATGCTGATTGTGATCTTTGTATTGCACTTGCACCAGTCAAGCATTATTAGGAGAGTGAGAATCGAATTTAAGCCTCATCCTCACCCAACCAGGATGCACAATGTTATGTACTTCTTCCTATATTTCTAGTGCCATAAACTAATGCCAATGTGAGTTGAGATCTTATTTTCATTACTCTCCTATGTTTTAGTGTCGAATTGAAGAACTCACTTTGAATTAAAAAAATTAAATCATGAAGTTCCTACTGGAACTCAAGTTCTAAGATTTCAAGTTTCCCTACATGCTATGACACCTATAATGGAAGCGTGACTAGTTTAGTTTGCTGAAGAAACTTAAAGAAGTGGTGAAATTAGAATTCTAAGACAACTCTTGGGTAATAGATTTGCAAGAAAATTTTGAAAATTTGGAAGTTATGTTTTATGACTTTCAAAACTTGTACTTGAGAGGAGTTTCCTCACATCCACTCCAAAAAGCAAGAGACATTCCATGTATTCTCTATTCATCTCTTTCAACATGTAAGTTTATGATTTTTTTTTACCTTAACTTAAAAACATACATTTATTTCAATAACTACAAATTTGAGTGTTCATACCGGCCTATTTAGTTACTTAGATGTTGGCATTTCCTGATATCCAACATTTTGATGGACCCAAAAAGAATCGAGAAATATCCCACCACAATAGTGAGAAGAATGTAACATGTTTTCGACGTTCCAACTTTATTTCCTTATAGTCTTGCTCAACACTTTTTTAATGTGTAAAATATCATTGTTGTGTGATAATATATCTCGTCTCTACTAAAAACTTATTTCGGAATCTCCGGTAACGATGAAGTTTTCTTCATAATTTTCCCCACCGCCACCACCACCTCCGATGCTCGCGCTCAAACGAATCGGATCCTATGATGTATATAATAATAAAAACTTGGGGTACCTTTCTCCAATAAACGAAACTAAAAGGCAAAATTTCAACAGAAAATCACAACTATATCTTCCTTCCAGAGACCAGTGTCGTCGTCTCCACCTCTCACTCCTCTTCCAAACCCCAAAACCTCTATCTCTTATCTCCCCATCAATGGCGGGAGAGACAATCAGGTTAACCTCCCCCTCCGCTTCCGGAGCCTTCTTCCTCGCCTCCCGCCGGAGGCACCCTCTGCCTCTTCCCGTCTCCGCCTCCGGTCGCCGCTCCGTCGCCCGCAACGCCTTCCTCTCCACCCACCGCTCGGAGTTCTTTGGATATGGAACTGTTAGGGCGAAGCCTATGGTGTCCGTCTCGAGAGGGAGGACCGGGATGGCGTCCCCCGTCGTCGCCATGGCTGCCGATGGTTCGTTTTGACCTTAAGAGTCTCGCATTTTTCTTGTTTTTTTGTGTTTGGGTTTGGTGATTGGTGTGGTTAAGTTTGGAGTTGATGTTTCATGTTTGTGTTATTGGAAGATATGTTGAAACTTGGAATTGGAATTGAAATTGGCAAGTCAAGTTTAAGTGAGATTTGAGATAGAAACTGGAGAGTGATGTTGAAGTGGAGGACTGGAGTTCTTACATGAGTAGTGATTCCACGAGTTCGAATTCTAGTTGATAGGAGTTGTAGTGGAGATGATTCCCATCACCTTCGCTCTAAAACAACGGAATACAAGGTTAATTTGCTATAAAGGTAGAGTCAAATCTTATACGTCAATTTGCCTATTTTTTATCATCTCATGAGATTAACCTAGCTTAGCAATTATGATATCTTAATGCAAACGATGTTTTTTTATTCTCTCGTGCTCTTGTTTGACTGAAAATTATCCCTTAAAAGCTTATCGGAACCTCAGGAAATTGTGTTATCTGCTGAAAAAGTTATTAGAATTGAAGAGAATTTGTGAATCATTTACATGGAATGGAAAATTGGTCTTGGTTGTTGGTGACTCAATCTTGTCAGCAAGAGGTGGACCAAGTGTAAAAGATTATTCAGGTCTGAAATCTCATAAATGACTTAGTGATCCAAAAAAAAGAAAAAGAAATCTCATGAATGAGAAATGGTCAACTGTCCTGGTTTCTAGCTTTGGTGTTGGTTTTGGCAATCTATAAACTACGTTGGTGCATAGTTTTCTTTTGATGCTTGGTTCTTTTCAGCATATTTTCTTGCCAAATTGTACAAAGTATCTAAGGTAAGTTATGGTCCCCCAGAGCAGTATGATTTACTAAACTCAAATCTCAAATCATCTCATTGCCAGCTTTACTTTATTTCTTCACTATATTTTGGCGTAAATATGTTAATATAAAAATATAGGTGAAATATTTGCAATTTTTCTGTCTGCCTTTCTTATGTGGTATTTAAGTGTCCAATAGCATAGCTTGCTTATGTGGTCTTTTGATTCTTGCCTGTCAGAAACGAAGAGAGCAGTACCACTTGAGGATTATCGTAATATTGGAATTATGGCCCATATAGATGCTGGAAAGACAACTACAACCGAACGTATATTGTTCTATACTGGAAGGAATTACAAGATTGGAGAAGTTCATGAGGGAACTGCTACAATGGACTGGATGGAACAAGAACAGGAAAGAGGAATTACTATAACTTCTGCAGCAACCACAACTTTCTGGAATAATCACAGGATTAACATTATTGATACTCCTGGTCATGTTGACTTCACGCTCGAGGTGGAACGAGCTCTCAGAGTACTGGATGGTGCTATATGCCTGTTTGACAGTGTTGCTGGTGTGGAACCACAATCTGAAACTGTCTGGAGACAAGCTGATAAATATGGAGTCCCCCGAATCTGCTTTGTCAATAAAATGGATCGACTTGGAGCTAATTTTTTCAGAACACGGGATATGATAGTGACAAATCTAGGTGCCAAGCCTCTTGTTCTCCAGATCCCAATTGGCGCAGAGGATTCATTCAAAGGGATAGTTGATCTTGTAAAAATGAAAGCAGTGGTTTGGTCTGGTGAAGAATTAGGTGCAAAATTTGCTTATGAGGATATACCTGCTGATCTCCAGGAATTGGCCGAGGAATACAGATCAACGATGATAGAGACAATCGTTGAGTTCGATGATAAAGTAATGGAAGATTACCTTGAAGGAGTTGAGCCTGATGAGGCTACGACGAAGAGGTTAATTAGGAAGGGAACCATATCTGCAAAGTTTGTGCCCGTGTTATGTGGATCAGCATTTAAAAACAAAGGTGTCCAGCCTTTGCTTGATGCTGTCGTGGATTATTTACCATCACCAATTGAGTTGCCACCAATGAAGGGTACTGACCCTGAAGACCCTGAACTAATTGTTGAGAGATCTGCGAGTGATGACGAACCATTTGCGGGACTTGCATTTAAGATCATGAGTGATCCATTTGTCGGGTCCCTCACTTTTGTAAGAATATATGCAGGGAAATTAAGTGCAGGAACTTATGTTCTTAATGCAAACAAAGGGAAGAAGGAAAGGATTGGAAGGCTGTTAGAGATGCATGCTAATAGTAGGGAGGATGTTAAGACAGCTCTGGCAGGTGATATAGTTGCCCTTGGAGGGTTGAAAGATACAATTACAGGTGAAACATTATGTGATCCAGAGAAACCTATTGTGCTTGAGCGTATGGATTTCCCTGATCCCGTTATCAAGGTTGCAATAGAACCGAAGACGAAAGCTGATATTGATAAGATGGCAGTTGGACTAATCAAGCTTGCACAAGAAGATCCATCATTCCACTTTTCAAGAGACGAGGAAATCAACCAGACTGTTATTGAAGGAATGGGTGAATTGCACCTTGAAATTATTGTGGATCGGCTAAAGAGGGAATTTAAGGTATGTTTTTTAAATACACGGCGGATTCCTTGTGTCGTTGGAAATGACTTACTTTCACATGAAGCATGCACTGTTGTTGATTGTGGAAAAAAAACCCGAAAGTTTGGATGCTAAAGAATGCCATTTGTTGAAGCTGTGTTTTTTTTTTTTTGTTGCAAACTACAACCGTGCCCTTACTTTTTTACATCTAGGTTTATTTTTAGGTAACTGATTATTATGATGCACATGCATAAGTTTCCGTGAACTCTTCCTTGAACAATCCCCACTAAAACCTTTGTGTGCTTTGCATAGGTTGAAGCAAATGTAGGTGCTCCTCAAGTAAACTACCGTGAGAGCATATCAAAGATTTCAGAAGTTAAATATGTGCACAAGAAACAGTCTGGAGGGCAAGGGCAGTTTGCAGACATCACAGTAAGGTTTGAGCCCATGGAATCAGGTTCTGGTTATGAGTTCAAGAGTGAAATAAAGGGAGGGGCTGTCCCCAGAGAATACATTCCTGGTGTGATGAAGGGTTTGGAGGAATGCATGAGCAATGGTGTACTTGCAGGTTACCCTGTTGTGGATGTCCGTGCTGCATTAGTCGATGGTTCGTATCACGATGTTGATTCCAGTGTATTAGCATTCCAGCTGGCTGCAAGAGGTGCTTTTCGTGAGGGCATGAGAAAAGCAGGACCAAGATTGTTAGAGCCAATAATGAGGGTTGAAGTTGTTACACCAGAAGAGCACTTGGGTGATGTAATCGGAGATCTGAACTCAAGAAGAGGACAAATTCTCAGCTTTGGCGATAAGCCTGGTGGGCTGAAGGTGTGTTCTTATTCCATTGCTTCAAAATTTTCATTAGATTCACTTCTGAATTATTTGGTGGTACGGGAACCCTGTAGTAGGGTAGTTTTGCTCTGTCAAGGCCAAGAGGCCCAAGACAAACATTAATTTCGATTCTTTAACAAGAGGGTAACTGAACAATAGAAATCATAGCATAGGTTCTAACTTCAATAGCTATCTAAAATATTGTGATTATCGTATCAAAAATTTCTACCTTCACAATAGAAAATATTTGTCTTTCATTTTTGTTTCTGTCTAACCCTATAGCTTGGGGATCAATGCAGGTTGTTGATTCTATGGTTCCGCTGGCTGAGATGTTCCAATACGTTAGCACACTACGAGGAATGACGAAAGGAAGAGCCTCTTATACCATGCGATTAGAGAAGTTCGAAGTTGTTCCCCAACACATTCAGAACCAGCTCTCCTCCAAAGAAGAATCTGTCGCTGCTTGATTCCATTGGTTGGTGATACCAATGGAGGTAGTTTTGCTGCCAAAGCATCATTATTTAGACCATTAGTTGAAGTTGTTTTCAGAATACAAAATTGTGTATTTTTGCTCCTCGGAAAGTTCTGAAAAGATATTCAGGCTCGGCACTTCTGTGAACTGTGGTAACATAAATTTTCCTATAAGAAGCAATTTGAGTTGATCTTTTTATCGTACATGGCATACTTCTGTTCGAAAATTACTTGAAGAGATTTTACGTCCGTGATAAAAAGATTTGGTAAAGAAAATATAAGAAAGGGACTCGTCCAAGAGGTTATTGTCCATTGAGAAGGTGGAAGTTCTTGCACAATTTACCATGAGGTTTACTTAAGTCCGCAAATCAGAGTTTGACTGAACTTCCGTTTCTAAATCGGTTTAAAATCAAGACCGAAGTGAGAAACTGAAAGATTTTGTCTCAGAATGCGGTTCTAATTGGTTTGAATTGTTGATTTTGAAGTGGAACAAATCATCGTTGGTTTCGAAACTGGATCGTTAAACGTCACCCATGAATTACTTAAATCGTCAATATCAATTATCATTTTGTCATCTCTCTTTTTTACTTATTTCGGCTCCCAACATGTCCTTTTTTTATACTACAACGAAAAATAACCATGAAAAATAAAATCAGAGAAGGAATGCAGGGATGGTAGGGGACTGACAACCCCTTTCGGTTTCGACACGTTATTATTATACTCCGGATATTGATCTGTTTACCCATTTATTTACGTTTGTGTTTTTTTCCTACCCGTCACCACCGAAATCTTGCAATGGAACCTGAAATAATTTGAAATAACACACTGTATAAATTCAAGTTTCGAAAAAAAATCAGGGTGTTTGCAACCCCCCCCCCCCCCCCCCCCCCGGATTCGGGAGGCGTCCTAGTCAAACACCTTGATTTTTTTTACAGGACATAATGGGTATTGAATGGAATATGAAGAACAAAATGATAATTGGCGCAGACGATTTAAATAATTTACGGGTGACGAATAACAATACCTAGGGGTGTCAACGGATCAGATATAGGTATATCCATATTCATATCCGCATGAAATTTACGGATACGGATATGGATTGTTTGCGGATGTGGAAAGTCTATATCTGTTCGGATATTTGACGGATTCGGAACAGATACGGATAATATTCGCATCCGTAAACATAATTTCCAACATTTTAACAATTTTCATTTTCACTTAGACAAATTTTATACATAGTCACATTTATAACTTTATTTAGTTTCAAATATGGATACGGATGTTGAAATACAAATATGTAGTTCCGAAGTGGATATTATTCGGATCAGATACAACAATATCCATATTCGCCCCTCAAGTTTCGAATACGAATACAGTTTTACGGATGACGGATTCTCGAATAAAACGAATACAGACGCCAACAAATTCTCAGATTTCGAACATCCACTGACTCTTTAGGGTTAGTAATTTAGAATAGTTTATATGTTTGGGTAATTGATAGAAAAAATACCTAACTTATATATATCATTAATTTAAAGAATAGTTATGTATATAATACGAATACGGATGTTGTACTACGGATGTTCGATCCTGGATCAGATATTATACGGATCAGATGTACCAATAACCTGGATCAGATATTATACGGATCAGATATCCGCTCAATGACTTTACGGATCTGATACGAATACGATCTTTCGGATATTTTTTCTCAGATGGAATGTCCAAATTCAAATACGGATACAGATGCTCAGATATTCGAATACCTATGGACACCCCTAAGAATACCCTTTCGAGATGCCTATTAACTTTTTTATGAGGTGGTTTGGACTTCGGTGTAAAGAAGAAATACTTGGGGAGGTGAGAAAAAAAATGATTCGGCTAGAGAAAAGAAAAAGAAGAAGCATGTGGTATTGTATATTACAAAAAATTGTCTTGGTAGTTGTAGGGCTGACAATTCGGGTCATGACACGAAACTCGAACCCGAACCCGACACTAAATATCACGATTCGGGTCGACACGAATGACACGAACTGTAATTCTGGTTGGGTTCGGGTTGGAGTATTTCGTGTTCCGTGTAATTCGGGTTGACACGAATAACACGAACTGTAATTCGGGTCGAGTTCGTGTTTCGTGTAATTAGTGTCAAACATGCTAGTTCATGTTCAGGTTAATTCGTGTTTGTGTAAATTTGTGTCAAACATGTTATTTCGTGTTCAGATTAATTCGTGTTTGTAAAAATTCGTGTCAAACAAGTCAGTTCGAGTTATTCAGGTTAATTCGTGTTCGTGTCAACACGAACATAAAAAATGGATTTGTGTCAACGTGAGTCGTGTTCGGGTTTAAGATTAGATTTTCGTGTTCGTGTCGAGTATTTCTTATTAATTCGTGTTCGTGTTCGGGTCGAGGAAAAACAGTTCGTGTCAATTCGTGTTCGTGTCAAACACGACACGAAATACGAATTTGCCAACCCTAGGTAGTTGGTACTGTTGATTTATTAATTTCATTTTGACTTATTATAAATTAGGAAAGAAGTCAAGTTTTCTTCAATTTCAGAGAGATTCGAAAGTGATATTATATATTTATATAGGATGATTTCTCTTCTTGAATTTTTATTTTCCAGCAAAATAACATCCTCCCAATTTCTCTTCCACCAGTGAGTAGTGACAGAGAACTGCACTTCCAAACCTATTAACTCTAGTACTTCGTTGAGTTGGTGGTTGCACGAACGCCTTCCATAAATTCTAATTTATCTTTCTTGTATGAAAAGAAGGTTCTTGCTTTGCACCAGAAAACAAATTTCATACCGCTCGTTTCTCACATTTTTGGGTTTCTAAATGTGAATATACTAATGATTTCGAAGGGGAAAAATGATAGATGTCTTCCAATTATACGTGAAAAATAATATAATAATATAGTTATAAGTAAATCTATTACTGATAGTATTTTTGTTGGTCAATAACACAGGATGGTACATCCATTATCTGCAAATCAGAAGTTAAAGATATATGCAAAGAACATATTTAAATATCGACATGATAAAATATCAAGTATTTTATCTATCAAAAGCACTTCACATGTATAATGTATTCAACAGTGTTTACACACAAGCTATCACGGAGCTCCATTTGAACATTAAGTTTCTCTTAGAAGCAATAATGATGTTGAGGCGCCTAATACCAAACCATAAGGCTCAACAAGAAACATGATTTATAGCGTGTAGAGTGGTAACTGGTAAGGAATCAAGTTAAAGTAAGTCAACAACGAAGAAAACCACTGGTTAAATATTCAATATTGTAGACTATATTGTGAAAAAATGTCTCAAAGACTTGAAGAAGCTTGTTTTCCAACATAAGCATCGCATAACTTAGCATGTCAGAATACAAAATAAATCAACAAAAAATGTAATCCGAACCTAAGATGAGCTTCAAGAAGATCTCTTTGGAGACATGTTCTGAACCAAACCAACTGTCGTGATGATGACAAACAGTTGCAATATGACACCTGATTAAGACAAAAATACAAGATAGTTCTAAATTGAGTCACGTTGCGGATAGAAGGGAATAATTTTTTAATGGAACACAAACTCACCAAATAAGACACGAGCAATCTCAACTAGTTCGTAGCTATTTACGGATGTGATGCTCTTACTTTGGACCACCTGCACAAAGTAAATGAAGGTTGAACTCGTAATTCCAAAATGTTTCAAGGCTGTTAAGTAGAAAGTTTGAGATTGCACACTAGACCAATATCGAGTGCTATTGTGCTAGAAAGCAGGATTATATTTCGTACGTAAAATAAAAGGGCAGACATCAGCTCATCAGCTCAGGAGTCAAGAGCTATTCTGAAGTGTCTGAAAACAAAATGCCAGATTGCCTCACCTACTGTAACACCATACACTCACAAAATCACTGGCAGCCGGCAGGTGTTTCCATAGCATTCAATTATACTCCTGCTCACTCTAAATTTGGCACACTTAAAATGTATGCGAATGGGATGGACCAATTCATCACACAAGTTTAGACCAAAAGGATACATCTCAGGTTCAGGAGATATTATGGTTTGATGGCAGTGAGAGGGATCAGCCTGTCATGGGTGAGTCTCATGGGATACATTGAATGTCAAAAGTTTTACTTCTTGGGGATCAACTGGGGTTTATAGAATGTCATATAGTTACTTCTTGGGGGTTAAGTGGGGATAAATAATTCATTTTGCATATGCAATTGTTTTCAGCCTTCAAGCTCGATTACTGACAGAACCTACAGAAGTGGGTAGTGACACTCAAATGCTGCGGCACTACACTTGTTTGGACGCCAAAAGCATATTTGCAGCAATGCAATAGAGCAAAATGCACCCTAAGACAATATGGGAATATCTTTTTTATATGCCATATGACCATGGTTTTTTGATCAAGTTAAACAGAAAGATAGCTTTTGTGAATTATATAGATAATAACAAAACATGTTGATTGGTCTATAAACAACAAGGCAGCTTATATACACAAGATTTAAAGATAAACAGGTTTTCTAGTCTTAGACTAAATTAGACGACATTTTATACACTAAATGACGAAGTGAAAGTGTGTTGCCTTTAACAATCTCATGGTGTGAATAGTCGCATATCTGAGCTCCTATTTAAAACAATATACATATCTAAATAAAAAAGAAAGTAACCAATGTATTACCTCAAAAAAGAAATCATTTCTAACCAGACATGCAACTGAAAGAGCTGCAGCCATTGACGATGCAGTGGTGTAAAGTCTCAATAAAACAACTAAACTGCGTCTTCGACCTGTCAAATTAGTAAAGAAAATAAGATAAGCCTAACAAAAAGCAAGGTGTAACTATTGAATAATAAAATTAGGGGCATCAAGCAAAGTATGACTAACCTAGTTCTCCTATCAAGAGAGATACAAACCCGATAGCAAGAGATAAGAGAGAAAATCGATTGATATCCTTTCCTTTGGATGCAAAGAAAAGTACCGACAGAGCAGCAATCAGTTGACTAATAGCCTGCACGAAAAGTTCCAATCTCAAGCTATGTAAGTGAACGATCTCCTATCGCGCGTGAGTCCACAACTAGAACATATTGAAAGAAAGACAACAGTGAAAGTGGTACTCATAATTTCATACGGATATTACGGTACATGACTACTTCCAACTTCAAAAGGCATCTCTCTTAGTAATCATAAAAATTACTAATTTCACTAAACATGTATTCTTCTATACGTATCCACTAATACATAAACCACTAAACAAGTAAATAACAAAATTTTAAGCACAATGGTTTAAATTGAATCTTCAAACCAACCAACACGTTGACCCGATGACCGCAATCACAAAATCACAGAACGATCCAATCCAATCCGATCCTTGGAATTACTCAAACATTGGAATAGTTGGACATAATAGCCCTTCCGGAAACCTACAATTCACGGTCAGGCCAAGGAAAAAGAAACAGCAAAGAAGGGAAAGGTTGCGAACCTGAAGGGAAATTAGAGAGCCAAGTCGGGATTTGCCCTTCGCTACTTTCGTGTACCCTTCAAAACAGAAAATCAGAAGGGGATTGATTAGTAGTGGAGTTTTACGACGAGTGGTACGATAAATATATAGATATATGTATTATTACGGGTATCGACGACCATCCGATAGGAGAAATCGGAGCCGTCCGTTCCGGATGGACGCCCCGACATGCCTCCCCTTCTCTGCTGCATCCCCCTTCTTCCCTTCCCTACTCTCTTTCTTCTTCGACTCCGCTTTTTTCTTCTTCTTTTCTTGTTTTTATTACATGTTTCCATTTGGACCGCGGTTTTTAGTGGGCCGAAATATTGGATAACCGAAAATATGCACTTGTTCGCGTTTAGTTCTTGGGATTGTTTACTTAGATTAGATATATCCTCCATTAGACCATAACCATGTGATCATAATGTTATATAGCCTATAAAAAACCGTGTGATTGTTTTTAAAAAGACTATTTCAACATCATTTAGGGAACTAATTTAGGAAACTACTATTCGTCGTCGGAAAACTACTTAAATCGTCCTCAAAAATGATTTTTTACCCTTAACAAATCAATTAATACCGATTTCGTCCAATGTCTTTAAACAATGTGTTTGACTCAGTTTTACTCACATTCCTAGTACCAACACCACGAAAATGTCTGGCGAAGCACCTGAATCCGGCGAGGTAACGGGGGCAGAATTTTTTTCCCGACTCGGGCGTCTGACTAACACAGACGCCTCCACATAGGTGGAGGCAGACGCCTCCACCTTGGTGGAGACGGTTTAGCCAGACGCCCGTTTTTTTGTTTTTTTTAATTTTCTGTTAAATTCAAATTTTTCAGATTCCGTTGCAAGATTTCGGTGGTGATGGAGTAGATTACAGTGAGCTTTATGACAGTAAAGAAATATTTACAACAATCGAGGAAGGTTGTAAATGGGCGAAACAAGTTGCAATAGGAGCCAGATTTTTTTGGTTATATCATCATACAAACCAAAAGCAGATAACCGGATGGATTGTTACCTCAGATGTGATCGCAGACGTGAGAGAGTTCTCGTGATACGAGTATTGCATTGCGAAAGAATACGAAAAGAAAAGGTTGCGGTTGTCGGTTTTTGGTAAAAGTGGTGGAGCGACGAGATCGTGATGGATGAGTTATTGTTTCTAGTAGCATGTTTGGGCAGCACAACCACCCATTGGCAGTTTATTCAGAGGGTCACCGACAGGTCAGCGGACATAGTGCTGGGGCAAAGCAAATTGTTCGGGATATGACAGAGGCACAAGCAAGACCCCGTAACATTTTGTTGGCGGTAAAGAAGAAATTTCCGGACGATAATCCTAATCAAAGGCACATTTACAACTTCAGAGAGTACATGAGGAGGACGAAATCTGAAGACAGGAATCCCGCGCAGTAGTTTCTCAGAGAGGCAGTGCAGCATAAGTATTTGCATTGGATTGTGGCAGATGAAGAAACTAATGTCTTGACTCACGCATTTTTGGCACATCCGACTTCAGTTCAGTTGTTGCGTACATACCCATTCGTGATCTGTATGGATTCGACGTATAAGACGAACAAGTACAAGATGCCTTTGTTTAAGATGGTTGGGGTTACTCCAACAAATATGAATTTCCTCGTCGGATATGCGATTTTGCAGGATGAGACCGAGTCTAGTTACCGGTGGGTGTTGGAGAGGTTGCGAGATCTGTTATTGGATACTGTTAGCCCGACAGCAATAATTACGGACCGGGAGATGGGTCTGATGCGACCAGTGACAGAGGTTTTTCCTGAGTCAGCTCATTTACTATGCACCTGGCATATCAACAAAGACGTGTACAACTACGCATACCACGTATTCGGCAAGGACAAGCAGTCTGCAGAGATTTTCAGGCGTGGAAGGTGGAGGAAAGTCATGATTTCTGATTCACAGACGGATTATGATAGAGCAGACCGTAATCTGAAAGATTCTTTCAAGTCCTGGCCAGTGCTGACGAAGTATGTGGAAGACACGTGGTTGGTGCATAAGGAAAAATTCTTGTTGAATTGGACGAATCAAGTTTTTCATTTCGGCAACACTACGAACTGCAGGGTGGAAAGTGCACATTCGGCTCTGAAAGAGTGGATCACTACATCGACTGCCGCTCTCGACACTCTTTTCGACCGCGTGAACTCGTCTATTGAAATGCAGCTGACGAATATTCGGAACTTTCTTGAAGATTCGAGACGTCGAAATTTGGCACAGTACATAGGTCATCTGTTTCAGCATATAAATGGTCGAGTTTCGCATCACTGCTTGTCGTTAATGACTCAGGAGTTGAAGAGAATGGAGGACTTAAGTGATGAAATTGAATATCGTTGTGGGTGTGCTTTCCTGACAACACATGAGATTCCTTGTGCATGTACCATGTACGAGTGATTGGCGTCAGGTAATGGAATTTATTTAGAGCAGATTCATCCATTCTGGAAAACACTTGTTATCGGAGAAGGAGTCCAGATGTCAGAGTTTGTTGATCAGTCAGCACAAGACGCCGAGCATTTTCGGAAGCTAGTGGATGAGATCTCGGAGAGTGACCCTGCAGTAATTCGTAGTGCCTCTCGTATTTTATACGAACACTTACACCCCGATCAGTCGAACTATGTAGAACCCGAAGAAAATACTAAGGTACAAGGTCGACCTAGGGGAAAGTCGACACGTCGGGACCCGAGTGCCTTCGAGTATGCTGAGCGAGGTCGTGGTCGGTCTGGCAGTAGTGGGAGCAGGGGTCGTCGTCGGTCTGGCAGTAGTGAGAGCAGGGGTCGTCGGTCTAATTCGTCTCGATCGTCCGTGAATACTGGCACAGGATCTTCTGGTATGTCGATATCTTTGTTGTTATGTTATTTAATATATATCAGTAATCTAAATGGGGTTGAATATATTATCTCCTAATTTTGTTGTTTTAATGAATTGTTATTTACCTATCTTACAGTGTCCAGACGGGTTGACGGGGACAACTTCCCATATAATGATAGACTGTCAGGAATCATTTTACCATTTCTGGAAAGGTGGAATGACGTACGTGCTGATGACAACTGTGGATTTCGATGTGTTGCCGATGTCTTTCATGGTGGTCAAGAGAACTGGTCGTACGCCCGTCGTGCGATTTCTAATGAGATAGGTGCACATCCTATATATGAGAGTGTCTATTTCGGCAATGTGAGATAGGCTCATCAACGAATTGATTGGGGCGGGGGAGTTTGTGGCGAGGATCATTATATGGAGGTTTGGTCCGACTTGTTTCCTATTGCTAATTTTTACAAGTGTGTGGTCATGTATTTCCCAGTGGGAACGGATGGTTCGTTGTTCTCGTGTCTTACTATTCTACCTTGGGAGTGTCCGTCTGCCATGAAGAGGCCTGTCAGAGAGTTGGTCATTGCTCATTTAGGGAGTTACATACATTTTATTCGTTTGGAATACTTGATGATTTCCTAGTACCTCCTATAGCGACCTTATGGTATCAAATGCGAGATGAGAGTTTTGTTGGATGGGAGGATCAATACCAAAGTAGGATGAAGTATTGGAACCGGTTACGTGGTACATTTTGATTGTAATTTGTAATGTTTTTGTAATGTATAATATATCGTGTATTTCTACTTATATCGTGTTGTTCTTTTACCGTATTTTAAATTTAAATATTATTTGATATCTAAACCATGCCTGCAATGTTGTACAGGCTCTGTGTCGATTATGGCACTTCAAAGCCTTCCGCTCCTCGCCATCCCAGATGCGTCTGGCGACGTGGCCTCCGAAACTCGGAATGACGCTGCCATCTACAGGACCACCGGGAATAATATTCGTGACGATCCAAGACTCGTCATCACCCATCTTCTTCTTCTGAGCTCGGGCGTCTGCAGTGCAAGAACTCGAATCACCGGTCACAAACCGGCCACCTCGATCCTTCCTAATGACCCACTCAGCTGAAGGACCACCGTGTCGCCCCCGTCCTCGACCGAACTGATGTACCGCCTCCTCTTGTGGCCCCAAGTCGTATCGGCCCCCATCGTCACTGTCGTCGTGACTCCTCACCTCATCTGAATCATCCTCGTCGTCGAAAGACTCTCCAGGTGTCTGACGACGACGTAACAGATCTCTCTCTCCTAACTGAAGCAGAAATACCACGTGTACGTGGATGACGAGGACCTGACTCGTCTGCTATACTACGTACCGCGCGTAAGGGAATTGATTTCCTTTTTCCTCCACGGTAACCCGATGACTATTAATTCAATTTTAAAAATACAAATTTATTAATGGATTTACTAAAATAATTAAACTAATTATTAACTTAATAATCGATTTATTTAGCAATTATCACAATTAATCAATAATCCTTTACTAAAATCGTACACAACTAACTACTAACATAATAATCAATTTATTTAGCGATTTATTTATTAATTATCACAATTTATAATCAATAAACGCTTTACTAAACTAATTTAACTCATTATTAACATAATATTCAATTTATTTAAATTTTATCACAATTTATAATCAATTTTAACAAAAATTAAAAAAAACCGGGCGTCTGCGGGAGACGCCTACCCTACGTGGGGAGGCGTTCCCGCGACCGCCCGATCGTTGGGTTGGGCGGCTCCCGCGGACGCCCGACTCAAAAATGTTTTTTTTAAATTAATTGAAATAAACAAGGTAATTTACCAGATGTGGGTAGTCAGGGGTCTCCGCTGGTTCTTTTCCTGGCCTCCGAGACATTTTATGTGGTGAATAGAAGAGTGATATGAAGAGAAAGTTGTGTTAAAAGAGTAAAATGAGGAGTTATATTAGTAGAAAGGGTAGAGGGGCAAAATGGTAATCTTACGGGCGATTTAAGTATTTTTACGGCAGCGAATAGCAGTTCAGCACATTTATTCAAGTTTTCCTTCTCATCGTATCTTATTAGACTTGCTAAGTTTTAACATGGACCATTAGCTATGAGAAAGGGGTTTTTATTAAGTAACTTGCCGATCGCCCCAAGGAAGTTATTGCTATTAAATTAAAGATGTGCCCGTAAAAAAAAGTAAAAATAGAAATCAAGATTGCAATGAATTCCCTCCAAAATGTCAATAAAATTTGCAAAATTACAAGACATTGTCTTGGTTTAGTGGTGATGTAAACATAAGTCAATTACATGGATGCCTATAAATTATGACGAGCCAATCAACCAATCAAAGAAGTTTTCTAAATAGGCACTAACAGAAGGTATTATAAAAATAATGGGAAGGTTGACTCAAACAAGACCATGCCACTGCTTCCCAGGGCTGGAACTGGAACATTATCAACAACACACCGCAGATTAACCTTTTTAACATAGTAGTAGGGAACCTGGATATTATACGACATCACTATGTTACTACTGGTATTATTTAAAAGAAGCCATGCTAAAAAACAAGTCCATCATTTAGTTCTTCGATAAGCAAAACACCGATCACCATAAGAATCTGAAGAAGCTCCCCCTGTACATTAGGGGAGATATAGTTGATACTCGATTGGATCTTAAAGAGCTAATTTCAAGTACTCATTTTCGATAGATAGCGAATAGACAAGAGTGCAAATCCGAGTTCGAAAATGACACTCCAGGTATTATATCTAACCTGAAACCAACACACACAAAAACCAACTTCTGCATCCACCCTTGCGACAAACTTAGGCGGACACATCTTGACACAACTTATTTCACAATTCTCTTCTGTAATGGATTCAAACAATTTCTAAGAAATTCTAGTTTACAAATGTTCACGTTCTAGGCAAAATCTCCAAAAGTTTCACCATCCGAATGGCCAGTCAGCTACATTATAACCCATAACATCACTGACTCTAAAAATAAAACAATAATATTACACTAAAAACAGAAGCTTCCATGGTGACCGCGAACAGTGTACTTCTGGTAATTTCGTTTCACAGATTGTTGCAAACTCATCTCGAGTTCTGAACCACAGGTGTCACTGGATTCAAGGTAAATGAATGTCTCACTTATTTCTTCAACCAGGGGAAGACATCAGGAGAAGTCGGAAGTCGTGCTGTTAGTACCTCAACCCCTGTTTCTGTCACCTGTGGAGTTTGACAATAAAAATTAAAAATAAAAACAATAAGAGCTCAAAAATATGTAATGTGCATAACAAAAACAAAGTACCAAAATGCTTTAAAGAAAAGGTAATGCATCGGTCTTAGTACATTTTACATGGAAAAATGGACTTGAATAAAATTGAAATAAATATCAATCCAGACAATCAAAGCTTCAAAATGCAAAAACACATCAACTAATGTTAGAAACTACATAAGTTTGCAGAACACCCTAATATCCACATACTTCACGCTCTGTACACTCAAAAAGACGATACGTCTCGGGTTTGCATTTGAGTGTGAAACCAGTGGAAAATTTCTCTTATTATTACGTAACTGATACGAAACCACTATGCAAAAAAATGCTCCCCGAAACATAAAATACATAGATTATAATAAATACAACTCCTATAAAAGCAGAGTATGGTCATCACAAAAATATCGATCACAATGACAATGTAGCATGGCAAAATAGTTTCAGCAATTATGGAACTAGAGAACTGCTGCACTTACCAAAAGTGTGTGTTCAAATTGGGCACTCCTTTTGCCATCAGCAGTAACCGCAGTCCATCCATCAGGCCACAACATATCACGCCATGTTCCTGAAAAGTAAAAGGGAAAAGCATCACATCTCCAACAAAGATAATGTGGCATGCCCAACTGAAATCTGGCTTTTCAAAGGAAATATACAAGAACCTGCATTTATCATGGGTTCGATCGTAAAGGTTTGCCCTGCTTTCATGATACCTACAGCTTTGTTTTCTGTTGCATGTCAAGGAAACTAAACAATATCTAGAGATCCGCAAAAGTAAAATCCAAGAACAAGAATATTCAGACCCCACTTTATCCACTTATTGTGCACTTGTACTGTTAGCAGTGTACAGGTAAAAAAGATACCAACTAATAATATCAACAGAACAAACTTCAGACTTCAGTATGTTACTTAGTATGAACATCTTCTTGAACACATTCTAAGAAAAAGAAATTAATTGTAGGAGAGACTTGTAAGAAAAAATTCATATGATACGAATTTGGATGGTCATATAAAATAAAATGGATTAAAGTATTAGACCTTGCAATACATAATCGGAAGAACCGAAGAACAAGAAACTTATGGCTTTCATTGTTTAATAAGACAATATCTCTTTATACTGCAATATAACATATGTGGACATAATACAATTATCAAGGATACTTGCATAATGTGGAATATTAGGGGCACAATGAAATAGCTCTCCGATACCATGACCACAATATGATTTTACCTGAAACAGCAGGATACTGGTAAGATAATACAATATGAGAAAGATTGAGGTTCGTATGTAAAGAAGGATCAATCAGAAATTACCACAGACAACCCAGACATTGATGCATGGCGGCTAATGACCTCACCAACTTCACGAAACCGAACACCAGGTTTGACTGGAAATAAGAAAATAAAACTCGTAGAGATGAAACGTTAAGATGATTACTTTGATATAGTAAGTAAAATATCCTGCAAAACTCTTAACAGGAAGACGATTGTTCAAGACATTTACGTCTTTAACTAATCAGCTAGTAACAATTGATAATATCTTCTGACATGTAAACAGAATGTCAAACATCAAGCTTGTCACCTATGGAGATAGCTTTTTCAAGGCACTCATATGTACTCTTCACAAGGTGCTGAGATGCCTCATCAACTTTTCCCACAAAATATGTTTCATTGAGATCACCTGCATGTTTTTTCTCAGAATCATTACTTGCCATGTTGAAGATAAGCTGGAAACAACATTAAATATTCATGGTCTTACCATGTACACCGTTGTAACATACTGTGACATCAACGTTTACAATGTCCCCATCTTCCAATTTCCTGCAATTTGAATTCGTCACCAAATATCAAGGCTGGATTATGAAGAATCAGAAATAATTTAATTTCGAAAGGGTACAACACGAGAGAAAGATGGGTGTTTTCTACAGCAATAGCAGCAGCATCTACTAACAAGGACATGGTTCTTCAGCTTCAAGTGGCATGACCTGACTATGTTGCATCTATCTAGGCATTTCTTTTGTCTTTTTCCTGTGCCCCTTTAGGTTGTATGTGAATATACTAATATACCCTCCCCTGACCCTCACAAAGTTAGGAGCCTTGGGCACCAAGATTTGCCCTTTTTTTGGTCCTCATTTTCTTTTTTCCAATAATTTCGCCTATGATCAAAAAATAAACCAAATTGTTGCCCATGTGGTGGCTGCAGAGTGTGGTCTAAGAAACTAACAGTTGGTATATTGATAATTGAAATATGTTTAGGTTGACGCAAGGGTACTAACACAACTTGTAAAAGAATCTACATCGTATTAAGACCATTGCATACTTAAGCATACTTCACCAAACAATCTTCATTTCCAAAAGAAATTTAATACATTTTTTTGAAACTGGCAAGTTATGAACCACATTCCGCAAACCGTGTGTCACAATGCCACAGATGGTTAGCTCATGTGCCTGGCAAAGATGCTATTTGCCACACAAAAAGTCGGATTAAAAACCATGTGAACTTGTTAACTGCTTGAACGAAAGATCGCCAAAAAGCAGGACCAATATACATCTAATTACGGGTTGATAGGCTGCACCAGCCTCCACCTTTGTTGTTTGCAGATCAATTAGCAAAATCATAATGCCAAACCATATGAACCAATGGAAGTTCAGCGTTAACATTGTAAGAGCTTGAAAAGTACTTATTTCAATTAATTTTACAAAGAACAAGAACATCTGACTTCATATTAAGAGAAGGTTCGGGAAGTGATTTTTTAAGGGAATTTGGCGAATAAATGATATCTCGAGCAGTCATCGAGTAACATACGAAACAAGCAAAATAGGAAAGATAATAACGTTCAAGCTTAAATATCACTGAAACTAGTTATGATATATACATACCTTGCATCTGGGATTCCATGGCAAATGACCTCATTCACAGATCTGGCCCTCCATAAAAGTAACATGTTAGGTTTCAAAAATAGGCAATCTATAGATATTGTAGGTTCAAATTCACAAAAACATAACACCAAGTACATACGTGCAGCAAGACTTTGGGAAGAAGTGATAATTCAAAGGAGAAGGATATGCACCTGAAAAATGAACAAACACAAAAATGGTTAGCAAAGAGAACAGGAAAGGCAACACAACACTGTTAGACCAGATGAAGACATAATTTCTTGTACGGCAAATTTTCTAAATAGAATTAGAAAATCTATCTATCGATTACAGAAATCACCAATAGATAAGATAATTGAACATACCAATTAGCCAAACAATTTTTAGCATAATTATACAAGACAGAGAGCCCATGAAATGCACATCAAATCAGATCTGCCTATTTGAATTTGAAGTTTCAATAAGTAATTATCATTAAGCTTTAAAAAAATTATCTTTTCGAAAAGGTCATGTTTCTCATCCACTTTTAAGTTATAAGCAACAAATAAATAAAAAATAGGTTAAATAAGTTCCATAAATTCACCATCTATCCATAATGAAACACATAAGCTGGCTGTTCAATAACTAAATGTAACCATTTGCCTTCCAGTTCTGTCAGAACAAGTTACTTTACCAAACACTAATATCGCTAAGGCACAGATTTACAACGCAAATTAGCTCTGTACCTACTCAGCAAATAAGGTAAAAATCCTAACCAATAAACTCTGTCGAGCAACTGTTCACTGAGAATGACCTTAATGCCTGTATAACTTAATAAACGCCAATAGAAGCCAATAAACTTCACAATCAGCATCACTAGGATGGTTGGTGAAAATAGTAATATGCACTATGCCACGTATGTCCACCATGTGCATCTTCAAAAGAAGGAAAGCGGAACATTTACGAGTGCAGGTCGCCTATCAGGAAATTTATAAAATAAGAAAACTTGACTAATCAAAATCACAGTTTGTGTACTATGTTGTAACTTCAGTAATTGGGCTCAACCTAAAACTAATGCAGTTTAGGGTATTAATAACACCTAAATCCGAAATATCTGCATATTTGCCTGCACAATGCATTTCAGGAGTTTTTTAAACCCCAAGGCCTAAACTATAGGTGTTGAAACACAAGATGACAAAAATGCTTTCCGTCAATTAAAAATGGGACAAAAACCTTAAGTCCTTAATGATCTGAATTTATCCCAGCATACTAGCAAACGAAACAATATCAAATTATTATCATGCACACGATCAACTAACCAGCGGCAATTGTTGCATGGTGCACCACTTCGTCTATTTCATCGGTGGTTATTCCTGGTCGAATTACTCGGGCAGCAGCATCCAAAACTTCCCTTGCAATCTGTGCACCAACAAAGTTTTTAGTAGGATTTCTTCGTTAACTTCACCAAAGGATATAGAAGCCGTAGTAATAACCTAAGGTAATTATAAGAACATATTCATCTGCAATTCTCAAAGAGAAATCAACACCTATACTGTTAGGATCTTTAGTGACGTGGTTCGTATGCGGAATTGATGAATAAACCAATAGAACTCAAACAAGGCAATCTATCGAACACCTAACATGCATCTAGCAATCTCACAAGCAATCAAACAAACATAAGTAAGCAATTTACATGGAAACCCAATTGGGAAAAAACCCAACGACAGAAACGGAAGAGCTTCACTATGAGAACGGTTGGAGCACAAGAAGAATGGAACCAGAGATGGCTTGTTTAGACTGGATTGGGGTTGGACGATTCTCCAACATCAAGATTTTCCTCGAATCCAAACCCTAACTTATGGTGGCTAAACCTACCCCTCTATTTGGTGGCTCTCTTTTCTCTCAAGATTTCAACCACATTAGGGTTCTAAGCAACTTAGGTATTTATAAGATAGGATTAGGACAAGCTTAATTGGCTTAGGAATGCTCAAAGTACCCTTAATTAAAACTGCTTGTGTCCAGATTTCGGTCAACCGTTCACCGTTCTTCAATAGGGGTGTAAATGGAGCGGGACGGGGTGGATTTTTGCCCCACTGCTAACCACTCTGCCTAAGTTAATTGGGCGGGATGGGGCAAAAGGTTAACAACTGCTACTCGCACTGCCTAATGGTGGATTAGACGGGTGCGGGGCTAGGCGGCGGGTTAAACCCACCCCATTTACAACCCTACTTCAGTGTCGTCCAACCAGCCTTAAGTTGTTCCATCTGCCACTAGTGAACTAAAATTTACGGGTTAACAAAGCAAAATTGCTGACAAACAAACTTTAAAAAACTTACAAAATTATAAACTCGCATTGAAGCTATGACAATATGTCAAATTGCTCATTCATCAAGTTTGCAAATTGCGAGGCACTTACTCGGCATGTTTCTCTCATCCTCTTGATCTGTGCTGGTGTTTTGATCTGGAGATAGCAATAACAAGAAAGAATCATCATGAAAGTGAAGATCACTTTTGAAGTCAACCTGGAAAATGTTCTACTGCAATTTTACCTCCACGTAGCTTTGTAAGTCACTACTTGGCTCGACTTTGGGAATCCCCTGTCAATTGAGAAAAATTATGACTGCTAAAATCACTTGGGAGAGAAATAATCAGCAAAAGAATCATTTTGCAATAGCATCTAAACTTGAGTATCAAGGAAATAAAATAAACATGTGATGTCGTCACCACCACCACAACAACAAAGTATGTAATCCCAAACTAGTTGGGATAGGTTAAGTGATGTCACCACCTCCAGAAAAAAATTCCAGATATTCAAGGATATATACATTAGTACTCCCAATACATTAAGACACCAAGTGATATAATTATGCTTGAACATATGACCTGGGAATTCCATGCTGCAAGAAATCCAGTTGGATTATCCCTAAGCCGATAGCTATACAAGGACATTAAGCATTTAGAAGTCTAGTGTTTTAGTAATAATGCAAGTAGACATCAGTATTTATCATTATTCACAATTATTGCCTCTGTTATTATCCAACCTCCCGATAATTTTATTGATAACAAATCAGGTCTGTGAAACTACTAGTTAGTCTAGTTTGGAGCCTTAGGAAATACAAATTTTAAATGTTAGCAAGTAAAATACATTAAGAGAGCTCGTTCTTCTTGTTGATAGAAAAAAAACAATTCATTAGAATATTAGATATTTAATTGTGTTATTTTTGTCATCCATGGCATACAGTATCACATGCTAGCTAGCGACTACATCTATTTTATGATTATTCTATGTTAAGCTTTAGTTGGTTATGAATGTTACCATATGGTAGAGTATGTCTTTATTGACAAACATGAACATACGGAAAACAATTGGAACATCATTAACTATTTTTGCATGGGTGCACTTCCAAAACCGGTATATTAGATTTTCGCACATGCAAAATTCAAAATTAACTTGGTACACTTGCGAATGGAAAGAATCGTTCTAGTGCACCTCTGTTTGTTGCTCCATGTCGTTCCATCTGCCGTGACGGGAAATGTTTATCATTGTGATTAATTGATGTTTAACATGGCACTTATGTCCTAATTACTATTTTCGTTAATGGAAATGTACCAACTTTAGTTAGACCCAACTCTAAGTTGGTCTAATGCTAGTCCAAACCCAAAGTCTCGTTGTTCTCCCTTAAAACCCCAAATCCGGCCGAAACCCTAACCCCCTTCTCATCCGACTGCCCCCTCTTCGAACCCGAAATCTCCCACCAAAACCCAATCGACAATGGGAAACCCCAATCAAACACATTGGGTACTTCATGTGAGGCGAGGGCAGAACCCGAGAAAAACGGTGGTCGTGGAGACGCACACACGAAGTGAATTAACAGGAGTCCGTGTGAGGTTAGTACAAATTAGGCAGTGTTAGATGAATACACGAAAATGAAATTTATGAGATACATACACGAAGATGAAACATTATGGGTTCTTTAACATTATGCATGTCTTGTCTTTCAATATAAAAAAATGTCTCGATTAACAAAATCAAGCTACTATTTTGAATCCCAATCACGTGCAATCACTCATTGATTTCAGGGGGATTATATAAATGAGTAGTTTTATATAACACTCAATTATATGGAGGGCAACGACTTGGTAGCTTGATAAGAAGTGGGGTGCGTCCAGTGGTTAATGGAGGTGAGATTGGCAGGAAGTTATGGCGGGAGTTGTTGACATTAAGCTGACAGGATTCATCAGACTTAATGAACGGATATGGAACGTCGTGAAGGAGCAACAAATGGAAGTGCACCAAAACAATTCTTTTGATTCGCAAGTGTACCATGCCAATTTTGAACTTCGCATGTGCAAAGATCCAATATACCGGTTTTGGAAGTGCACCCAAGCTAAAATTCCATAAAAGAACTCCAAATATTTTCTCACTTGACTAATTTACTAATGAAGATAAGTTATACATAAGATGAAAGCCACAACCTAGCAAGATAAAAGCCATGGTATAAATTTATTAAGGCAATTAGCTTCATGGGGAAGTCGACATTTGACACCACCATCCATCGGAAGTCCTATCATGTGATTATGAAGAGAAAATATGTCATATTAAAAATATTAACTCACATCGAAGGCCCAATCTGGCTTTTCAATGCTATCAGGCACCAGACGCTTCTTGGAAATCGGAAAAGGTTTCAGTGATCTGTATGTACACAATGATATGTTGTCAAATTTTTAAAAAGAGTGGTGGTAACCAAACAACTAAAAGAGTAAAAGAACTCCACTATTAACACCTATGTTAAGTATTTACATGCATGAACACGACCAAATAAACAAACATGACCACAAACATACAATAAACCAGATCGTTATGATGTTAATCTTTAACTTCTCAAAGCTCTAGTGATGGCAATGTGTTTCGGTTTTCACGCATGAACATGGAGATAAAAAAATAGTTTGTAATTAGTAGATAATCATAATGGCTTATCATTTGAGCATATATAATTTATATGACACAGGTTGTCTTGAAAGAAAAAAATATTACAGTGATAAAATATTATAAAAACTAACTCAACCTAAAAACATTAGCATGAGGACTCAAGATATCAAGGTAGCTGTGATATTCAAACTTCAGACTACTAAGAATTAACTTCGAGTTACAAATCAAAAAATATAATATTAACATCAAGTTGGTGGTCTTTTATAAACCATAAAACAATCTTTTCAACGTGAACCTTGATTATAAATCGTTATCAGTTATCATTGCTACTATTGTTGCCAATGGTAATACTACATTATTTGAATTTGCTTTGAATATAACCACATTCTTCGTGGCATCCTAAAAATGGCACAAGAATCTAAATCTTGGGTGTTTCTAATGTTGTTACCAACCAACAATTATCTTACATTCAGTTAAATTTGTGAGGGTAAAATGTCGGGAAAAGGAAATATTGTCGACTCTGTGACACCATGTGGATATATAATCTTGTTTTAGCAATAGGCTAAAGAAACTAGCATAGAGTTCAAAGTTTTCATTCATTTATCGAAAACACCACAAATGACCAATTTGTCTCTCATCAAACCCACAAATACTACAGTATTGTGTGTTGGGTAGGCTGGTCTGGTCTCAACACTTCAAAATTACAGCTAGTTCTATCAAGCAAGAGGAATAGAGGCAAGCTTAACGCAAAATCTGTCACAAGTATTTTTCTTGCCAAAGAAATTTTAGTTTATTTTGTATTACATTTGATTAGACTTGAAAAAGAACCACATGAAGAGGGGCAAATGAAATTCTTCTTGCACAAATTAAATGGGTACTTCGCTGCAAAGATGGCGAAATTTAAATGGTAGTGATTAGTCAAATAGAAGTCGGGATACATTTGTGCAAATTGCAACTTTATAACATGATAACAATGGCTTGTAGAGTGGCAAAAATAAAAAATAAGAAACATAATTATTACCCAGTCCAACTAAAACGAGGAAGTTCTGATGTCCGAGTTCGACCTTTTTTTAGGCAGTATTGCCAACCTTCTTGAATTTGCAAGTCAGAGATATCTGTCACAATGGTGGACACTGGTTTTTTATGCACTGTTTTGTGAGAACTCCAAGATGCCTTAAAACATTCCTGCGTGCTATTTGCAGACATATAGTCATGGAACTACTCACTTTTTTTTTGCAAGTAAAAGGGAGGTTTGTGCGCCTCCAATATATCATTTATATGTAAAGAGATTTACAGGCTAAGCTAGCGAACTACACATAAGACAACATATTACATTTGTCTAGGATTTGTCAATAGCTCTAAAATTGAAAGAACCATGTTTTCCTCTAGATTGCATCAAATCATCTTCAAGTTTCATAACAAAGGAAAATGCTATACGCTAAAGAAAAATAAAGGAAAGTGCTACAAACCAGAACGCAGATCCTTCTCGAGGCAATTTTAATTCTACGCATTTTGGACATCTGCAAGAAATAATAGAGTGAATACAGAAAGGGCCGGATTCTAATGAAACCCACTCAAGGTAGCACTTAAACCTATAAGAAAGTAATGTCTATATATATATATATATATATATATATATATATATATATATATATATATATATATATATATACATGTGTGTGACAAATTCTTAGTGTTGAGCTTCTCGTAAGTACGTAAGATAGGTTTGTCAATTAATTGAAAACAAAGTATTTGTCATTATTACATACAAACACCAACAAGTGAGCATCTCATATAAGTAAACAACAATTCAGCAAGCAAAGTATGTTAAGTAACTAGAAAATATTCAACAAACTCTGAGAAAAATCTTCACAACAACAGAAAATAAAGATACAAGGTTGAAAATAACTTAATTGGCTCAATAAGCTTAAAAATTGTTCGCTTTCATGAAAATAAGTTGTATCCTAATACCAACATTTAAAAGAAAGCATCTGCACGATTGCTAATGTTAATGTCAAATACATCTGCTATTCTAGCTGTTATTCCCATAACATACACTGTCTATCATCGTAAACGTGGAATCTAAACAGAGCATTTGAATTAGTATGTATATAGCACGGAACAAACTGTTGGTTTTGGCCTAAATACAGCACCCCAATAAATCAAACTCTTTTACGAATTCAACATTTTAGCACAAATAGCGGCGCAATTTTGATCCGAAAAACTTCCAAAACCAAACTATCACGAGTTGATATTTACTTAGATGATCTCCATCAGTCTCAAACAAAAAAGGGATCATCCGATCGCACTACTTAAACCTAAATTCGACTTAAGAACCAACAATCAACACTTGAACATACAACAAACCATAAACGTACTGAAGGTTAGCGGGACTGCGGCAGCGGGTGCAGGAAAGCGTTGACTCGGCTTGCGCCTTCGAACCTTCCTCCATCCTCCCGAAATCGACGTTCACTTCGCTGCACAGATAAGAGGAAATGGACGGGCGTGAGAATGGGATGGTTAGAGTTTGTTTCGAGGGAGAAGGGAACCTGAAGGTGTGTGCGGGAGGGGAAGACGGGAGCCCTAGACTGGGCGCAGTCGAAACGAGAAAGACGCGATGGAAATGGCAGACCACCTTCCTCTGTAGTTTTTTTTAATATATATTTATTTTCTGGCAAAACTAAAAACTCGTATCCCTACTTTTATTCGGTAGAAGAAAAAAAATCATCAATTATGTCGGGCAAAGAGTCGCACGTTGTTAAACACAATTTATATGTAATGTTTTATAATAGTATTGTATCAATTACTCTTTACGTAAGTGCTTAAGCCATATTGTCCACGCGTTGACACGAAGAAGGGATAAAAAAATTCGATCACGCATGCGGAGGAGTGTTGAGCAAATAGTCTCATATTGTTAAACACAAATTGTGTGTAATACTTTATAATAGTGTTGGATCTATTACTCTTCACCTAAGTGCTTAAGTTTTGTTAAAATGGTAGACCAACCAAATTTCACATATTATACTTGGACAGGTGGAAATACAAACTCGACGATAACAATGAAATCGGTAACAAATTTCTTTTAGTAGGTCGGGTTGAGAATATGTTGTTTTCCCTTTGAATTGAACTCAAGTACGATGTACATGTCTATTACTTATCGTTCTTTCACGCCCTGGTGGGTGGGACTATTGCAGCATTTTCAGACAAAAATACTATTCACGTAAAAAAAGGTTTGTCGTATTGATTTGACGTGAATTAGTTGATTTTTTAAATTTGTTGGTTGTTTTGCACTATCTATAAACTAGCAACTGTAGCAATCTTTATTTTGCTAAAACAAAATTTAAAATCACGACACGTACAATATGCGTTGCATTCAACGTTGACTTTGTCGTGCGAAATTGACATTGTAAATGTCATTAGGCCAACGATATAATCAACTGAGTTATTCCAGCTTGTTGTACGTTACTAAACCAAAAGAAAGTCAAAACATGATTAAAGTAAATAATTAAATAACTGTTCAATCTATTAACTGTTAAGAATAAGAGACTCGAAGTTACTAGAATTTTCTGACAAAGAAAATGGAGAATTCTAGAGTGATAAAATTCTAGAATTTGGTATAATGGATTAGGTTAACTAATTATCTTAACTAGTATTTCTTTCTTGGACTTGAGTTTAGATTTTTGGTTGGTGTTGGATTCTTAATATTAACTGCAACGCATGACGGTTAATCTGCATTACCGAAATTAATGTGTTATTATCTAAATATCTTAGTAAGAAGGATTTTAAGTTTGTTAGTATGTAAGTTTTTTTCTTTCATAGGAGATTTGTATCCCAAGTTATGTTAAATGTTTACATTTAAAATATCCCACTTTTTTGCGTATGAGAGAAGTACGAAAAGTTTGAAGCGTTTAATTTTTCACAACAATTGCTTGAAGTTGAAAAATATATACGTCAAAAATTGCAACCACAACCAGAATATGAAATTCACGTGCGAAATTTCCTTCGACGTCTATTGGGAATTCGGCCTAATATACCATTTCAACATTTTGAAAGAAATTCTAATTTATTCTAGTTCTGCTGCAGGGCACGAGCAATGACGTTATAGCTTAGTCGGTAATATTGACAATAAGACTTAAAAACTGGGTGATTATCACCACGCATAACATGATATAATTATTGTAACCAAGCAAGTTACTGGAATCCAATGCACAATTAATAAAACTAGACTAGCTTGCTACCATAATATAATCATCTTCCATTAGCAAATCCCAATCGAACATTATGTGCATTTCTGGGTTTTCTATTTCTCTGGTCGAAGTCAAAATATTGGGCAGGATTAATGTGGCAAGGGATCGAGCACTTTGGACTAGATCGGATGCACTAACATGCTCACATGTTCATCTCATCAATCCTGAGAGTGGATACGGATCCATATAGGGAAAAACAAACTTTGGAACATGTAAGAGTGTTTACTATTTGGATATTTGTATTTTGTGTTGCAAACGTATGTCTTAGCGCGTGCTAGGCTGCTCACTAAACTAAGTTAGCTAGAGTTTGGTTTGAAACGAACTAAAGCAGTAGAAGCTCAAATTCATGTTCCATTTGTTTTTTAAACGAACTTGTTGAATATTGACTTATATTTGTTAAGGAAACAAATCCAGGAAGAGTCGGTCGACCGAATTGGATTGGATTCGGTCTACCGACGCACAACCCAGAAAAATTCGGTAAAGACGGGTTGGTCTACCGAATTGGATTCGGTTCACCGAACCGAGGATTCCAGGCACTCCGTGTGCAGCTGGGATCGGACGACCGAATTGGACCGAGGATTCCAGGCACTCCGTGTGCAGTTGGGATCGGACGACCGAATTGGATTTGGTCTACCGTCAGAGAGCAAGTGACACTTCGGAACAACGGGTTCAGTAAACCGTTGAAGAGATTTTTGGTGTTCTGAGAATCTAAAAGTGTCTGGACAATTTGGCACGGCCCACCGAGGGGTTCTCGGTCGACCGAAGGGTTGTTGGAGAATTCGTTAGTTCGTGGAAAAATTGTTCTCACGGTCTATCGAGCCGCGTGAGAAGCGTTCCCTCGGTCAACCGGGAAGGATTCGGTTAACCGAATCGGAACATGAATCACTCTTGTTGAAACACGCACGGTTAACCGAACGAGCATCAGTTAACCGTGTCCCCACGAATAGTTCTGTTCGGTTTTGCTTAATTGTAGCTCAGTTTTTGAGTCTATAAAAGGATTTGTTTGCTCTTAGTCTTATATTATATTGCATACAACATAGTTTCTTTCATTGTGAGTTGAGAGATTAAGACTAGAGATAAATCTAGAGTGATTTGGAGGACTTATTGTCTCCATATACTTGTAATCTCGGGTGCTTCTCTTGTTGGAGAAATGGAAAAAGGAAAGGAAACTCGCAGGAGACCCCCCAAGGACGTAGGCACGTTGCCGAACCTTGTAAATCGCGTGTGTCGTGGTTGTTTCAAGTGTGCATTTGTGTTTGATTGTTTATTTCCATATTATTAGTGTTTTTGTTGCAATTGAGTTTGGAAAAAAGTCTGAAGTTAATTCCCCAATCAATATTTGGTATACGTAGTGCGTTTAATTCGTGTTTCGTATAAGTGCATTGTTAGATCCCCTCCCAACAGAACCGAATAATTAAAAGCCTATTGAACATGAACTCAACCAAACACAGATCATGATCTGGATTTCAAACACAAATTAGCTAGGCAAATAAGTTAATTAATAAGCTAATCGACATGAGTTGACTCTGCATAGTTCACTTAAGTTGGATTCAATTAAGTCCCTAACTCCCTAATAATTCGTTGGGATAGTTGTGTGTGCACTTTGATCATACATGGGAACACAGTATAATTCAGTATGACATTCTGAAAATCAACACTTGTTACAAACTAAACATCAAACAAAGCACCAAGTGACTAAACAACACAAGAAGTGTATCGCGACTGGTTTAAAGACTAATTGGGTAGGATATGGACTCGATCGAGTTTGATTCACATCCCTGTAGCAACTACAAACTTGATTTATAAAAATCAGCAAACCTGGACGTTAATTGATTTATAAAAATCAGAAGTTGGCGGAGAAGGGCGTACCAGTGGCCGGAATCCACATGGTGCCGGCGATAAACTTAGCAACGGTAAACTGCCTAACGAGCGAAGGCTTGACGATAACGTGGTAGCCGGGCCACTTCACCCTGCGCGACATCCGGGACCCCGGCCCGGTGTTCTGGAACTCCGCATAGTACAACGTGTTCAACGCGAAGCTGCCTCTCCACGGCATCCACCCGTCCGGGTGGACGATGCTACTCATGTAATTCCGGATGTAAACCGTCCGCGAGTACTTCATCCACGGCCTCCCCAGGTACGTTTTGACGCTCCGGTGCACCGGCCAAAACTCCGAGGAGGATATGATGTTACTGGAGTGGATGACTATGCCGGTGTTCTGGTTCGGGTCGGTCCGGCCCTGGGCCGTTATGACGTTCGATTCGCCCTTGAGGGGCCGGCGGAGGATGATGTTGGACTTCTGGATGACGGCAGCTGCGTTGCCGAAGATGAAGTCGATGGTGCCGGAGATGTCGCAGTCGCGGTAGAATTGGCGCTGGGAGAAGGCGCAGAGGGTGTCTTGGTAGCCCTCCAAGCTTGTGCGGTAGATCACCGACCGGTCGGAAGCAAGGAGGAGGGCCAGCGCTTGGCTGCCCGGGCCGTAGGTGTTGCGGATCGTCAGGTCTCTGGCTAGGAACCCGTCGCCAAACACGGCTGAGTTCCAAATGAAAATAACTCTATTACTTCTCACGTACGTACGTTACTATATATTTATATATAAATACAAGGAGATTATCCAGCCTTCTAAAAAAACATTTCGACTATCGAAAATCTCCCTAAAATACACGTTTCTAACTTCTTGCCACGTGGTAATTATTCTCTAGTTTTGTACTAGCTGATTTTGATCACTTCAATTTTACTTTTTACTCCAATCTTAAATACCTTGATTTTACTTCAATAATTTTACACATAACGAGTCCATGTATGCCATTGTAATTTATAATAACTATATACTGACATTTTTAAT
This sequence comes from Triglochin maritima, assembly GCA_963682175.1. Lineage (NCBI taxonomy): Eukaryota > Viridiplantae > Streptophyta > Magnoliopsida > Alismatales > Juncaginaceae > Triglochin > Triglochin maritima. The sequence goes on from OY821775.1 coordinate 9,242,421, forward strand.
AAATAGGGTTTGGAGATATAAGTTTATTTTTGAATATTTTACTGAAAAATACAAATCAGTAAGAAAAAATGGTGCTTAATATATATTAATATTGCTCCAATACAACAAACTTAAATCGAGTAGACAAAATGTAAGATAGAGGTGGCTAGGAGAAAGTTTTTTGGTATAAGTTTAAGAATAATTTATTTATTTATTCAAGATATCTGTCGAAAATCAATAAAAAATTCTATAAGTTTTTGAAAATCACACTTGCATGTGCATATTTTCGTATAAACCGGTAAGTGTTCCATCCACCGACGAATCATCTTGAGATTTAGATCTGTTATTTCAGGTATATTGACTTATTTACTATTCTAAACAATATATATACTGGCAGATTGAAAAATTGGATAATTAAATGTAATTCGCATAATGAAGTATGGGACCAATTAACCTAAATTCGAGATTATTTGTTATAAACCCTTGAATTTAACCTACAGCATTTTCAAACCGCTCTGATAAAGGTCTAACAACTTCTCCATTTTAATATTTCATTTAACAGATAAAGTTCTAATCACATCTCCATTTCAATCTTTCATTTAACAGATAAATATAATATCAATCGAAAAATAACAGTAATTCGAGGCTATTCACATAAAAGTGACCAGAACATTTGGTATTGTTGGTAAAACAAATATCAGAGTAGAACCAAGGAATTGTTGCGACCACAATATAAATCATTATTAGAAACTCTTAATACATAATAAAAAAATCCCCATTTATAATAAAAAAATGGTCTAAACTTATAAATTGCACCACAATCAAATCATTAATCCCTAGAATCCTGTATTTTAAGTTAAGGTTGACTTGTCATAGACTCATTAATCATCATTAATTGATTAGAATAGTCAACATCATTCCCCATGAACTAATTAACAACAACATGAGTGCAACAACGAGTGCAATCCCAGTAACATAAAAAAGAACAACCTGTCAGCTCATACAGTGCTACTAACTAAAATCTTCAAGTTAACAAAACTTTCATCACCTTAGATTTAGATACACCACACTTTTCATTTTTCAACCAAATGAGGTCATCCATCTTAACTATCCATACCCAACTCCTACTAATTATGGAACACAATTATACATCAATCCAAAATTACTATATATACTAAAAAGAAAAGCACATTAATAAATTCTCACCTAAAGTGGCTGAAGTGATGAGAGTGTGGCCACCAGCAACACTATTACTCCCAGTGATGATAGTCTTCCCCTTCCCATCCCCAACAAGCATCAAATCCTTCAAAGCACTCACAACTTGAACATTCTCCCTGTAAACTCCTGCCTTCACATGCACCACAAGCCTCCTCCTCAGCTTCTTCCGCAACCGAAGGGCCCACTCCATTGCTCTCTTTATCGTCCGATGGTTTCCCGACCCGTCCGCCGCCACCACGAGCTTCCGCCTAACTGCCTCAGGCGACACCCCCAGAAGTCTTCTCTCGCTTTTCCCGACCCAGTCGGGGTAGCCCATGTTGGACTCGGTCAAGTCCTCGTCCGGGACGAGCGGTCCGTTTATGGCCAAGCAGTTGCTGACGAGATCGGAGACGTTGTAGAGGCTTAGAGGTGAGGTGATGAGGGTGGGAGGGGTGTTGGCGAAGTTGCGGTCGCACATGTTGAGGTTAGTGAGGGCGGCGCTGAGCCAGGTTTGGAAGTCGTAGGTGGTCCGGGAGGAGGAGAGGAGGGTGCGGTTGATCTGGAGGACGGTGTTGGCGTAGAGGGTCTCGCAGTCGGAGAGACCTGTGGCGTCCCGGTGACGGTGTTGGATGTGGCGGAGGCGTCTGCGAGCGCGTACGGCTCGCGAGAGGGCCGCCTCGAGGGAGAGTTTGTAGAAGGTGGGGAGGGAGAGGGAGGAGGAGGAGGAGGAAAGGGAGGGGAGGTAGTGGGAGCATGCGTGTGGGTGGGGAGTGGTGTTGCACCACTCTTGGAGGGGTTTCGGGGTTTCGTCGATGTTGACGTCGGCGGAGGTGGTGAGGATGAGGAGGAGGAGTGGGAGGAGGTGTTGATGCATGGTGTATAATCGAGGAGGGTGTTAGGGTTTGTGTGGAGAGAGGGTGGTGGGAAGGGTGTTATTCGTTGGTTATGGGGAATAATGGAATATATATAATTAGAGATTTGAACTGTTACGGAGTTAAAAGACTATATATGAATTTGTAATGTGAATATCTATTTTCAACCTCCCAATTGTAAATCAACATGCAACATAATTAGTTTGATTCTGACATTGCCTCAATTATATGTACATAGATGCAGTGGCGGACTTGGACAATTTTATCAGTGAGTCTAAAATATAACTACATTTTTTAACAGAATTCCCCTTGTATTTTAGATTTTTCGGTCAAACCGCCTAATGAAAAAAAAGACAAAAACATATGTTCATTGGTAGAGATGTGAAATATGTTTTTTATTATTAAAATTGCAAATTACACCCTATTGATTTTAGAAATTCATTTAAATATGTTAAAGACTACAAGTATCATTGTTTCCTAAGTAAAACTCAATTGAAACCCGCAAGGCCTAATAAAAGTTTTTATGTGATTGAGCCCAGGTTTCTTGTTATCTTCACTTGAGTGAGACTCAATTTTCAAGAAATATATACAAAAATGATTAATTTAGTTTTAAAACTCAGAGGAGCGCTCAATGGACCCCTTGTGGGTCTGCCCCTACATAGATGTATTATTTAATCATATTACGTGCTTCATTTAGTATACTCTAAATTATTTAACTAATAATTAACTAACATCAGGAATCGAAATCGATCGGATATCCTGTATGTTATGATTTAATAAGAATCTAAGGAAAAAAATTAAATGGTTTACATAGATATGCACGTAGTCATTCTTTCAAGATGCTACTTGAGCACGAAAGTGTTGAGAAAGGTCAACGTTAGATTCAGACTATTTTGTGACAACTCAACATGTATCCGTCTTTGGAACACATTTAAATTTGTGAGACGCCATGTGTGAAGAAGAATATTAAACTTGTAATGAATAATTAAAACTATTTTATAAAATCTTGAGTATGTTCATGCATAACCAATTATGGTTATTTGTTTGGGTACCACCAAGAAACAACTAAATTGGTTTTATGTCACTTGATTTTGACTATTTGGCATAATGTCGTAAAAAATCAAACTATTTATCTTAATGTCATAGGAAAATAAAATATTTACCTTTATGTTATTCCGTCGGTAAACTTTTAACTTTTCCATTAACGTCTGTTAAGTATATTAATATTTAATGGAAATTTTGCAGAATTATCCTGAATAAACCAAAAATTCATAAAATTTATTATATGTGTTGTAAAAATTACAAAAAATTATTCAATTTTTTTATCTATACACTCTCTCATCTCTATCTTTCAACTTTCATTTCTTCTTTTCTCCCACTAAACTTAATAACTCGATTACTAAACTAATGAAATTCGATAATTTATTTTTCTAAAAAATATTTATTTTTATTTATAATGAATTTTATGAATATTTGGTTTATTCAGGGTGATTTGCAAAAATTCTATTAAATATTAATATACTTAACGAACGTTAACGAAAAAGTTAACGATTACCGACAGAATGACATAAAGGTAAATATTTTATTTTCCTATGACATTAAGATACATAGTTTGATTTTTCTATGACATTAGGCCAAATAGTCAGAACCAGGTGACATAAAACCAATTTAGTTATTTCTTGGTGGCACCCAAGAAAATAACCCAACCAATTAATTTGAGTTAGCCACATTCTTCTGTTTTAATTTAGTAATCTTGAACTCATTGCCACATGATTATGTAGTCACCAACAGTGTTCTGAAATATGGCCGGTCGCATACGCGGATGCGTGCGGGATGCAGGGGAGAAGCGCATCGTATCTCCCTGATGCGGCTGATGCATTGCATACATTGCATCATATGTCTTTCATTTAGAGTGTTTTTATATAAATAAATGCTACTAAGGTATTGTTTTGAGCAATTGTGCAGAATTCAGGAGTTACAATGCACTTTACCAATATTCGAGCTAAAACGCGTGCAATGGACTTAGATGGATCACAAAGACCAATTAGATAGAGATTCAAGCTCAAGTTGAAGTCCAATTGATTGCATAAGAAGTCAGGGTCTTGATCGCAAATTGGAAGGACTAAAAAGTTATTTTGGAGGAGTATTCAAGAAGAAATCAAATTCGGATCTCCAAAGATATGCAATAATTGATTTATACACGTGGAGGCCACCTACAACATACCAAAAACACACCCACAAAAGCACAAAGTCATCTGGACCATCCATGCGGCGGAATCGCCGCATCTAACGGTCAATATGCGGCGGAATCGCCGCATGGGTTGCGATCCGTGCCTCCTATTTTCGTCCAGTTGTGTAGTAACACGTGTCCTTCCTGATTCATACTTAGGGTTTCTTGTATCGGCTATAAATAGCCCCGAAATATTGTGTAAGAGGAGTTTTTTGTATTACATTTTAAAGGAATAAAATTCTGCCCTTTTAATTCTCCATTATCTTTGTCTTTTGTAAGCTTAGTTTTAGATTAATGTTTCATGCTCTTAATTCCAGTAGAGTAATTTAGTTGTTCTTTATTTTTTCTCTTAGAATAATTTGTTGCGTGCTTAGAATAATTGCTTTTACTTTCGTAGATCGTAGTTTAGTATAATATTTCCCTTTTTTTCCGTATTCTCTCGATGATCTCCATGACCCCTTCTCCTCATCTTCTCCCCATGGGTTTCTAAAACCCTCCAAAGGGTGGGGGTGACGGATTTAGGGTTAGAGAAGAGAGATCGTTTTTATTTTAATTTCTTGTTAGTGTTTTGATCATATGAGTTTTTGTTAAATCAATTATCATATGATGCTTAATATCTCACTTGATTTATAATAATTTTCGTAATCTCTAATCTAACTTGAAGATTCATAACTCCCACCCACTGGACTCTCATCCATAGTTATTTCTTCTTAATTTTTGTTCTTGTTGTTCTTGCTTTAGAAAGATAAAAAAAATCCAAAAATCTCAAACCAACACTATTTCTCTTTTGCTTCCCTTAATCAAAGAAAATCACAAAAATATAAGAATCTCTCCCTTCTTGTGTTCGACCCGTACTTGCCACCGCTTCAACGCGGCCGTGCACTTGCGGTATAAATAAAAATCTCAACAGCGGCCCACCCGATGCAGACTGCATCCAAGCCTGTATATGCAGTCCGATGCAGCCACATATATGGACAAATGCGGCCGCATTTCAAAACACTTAGTTTTTTTGGTTATTTTTGGGTTATTTTTATTTTTTCACTCTGATTTGTTTATATTGAATTAATGATCTTATAAATTATTGAAAATTTTACCTAAATTTTTAGTTACATGTATATAATTTATAATTAATATATCTACATTATACTATTTAATTATTAAATCGCAAACTGCATATGCACCCGCATCACATCCACATCCCGCATATGTCGGATGTGGTGCCTCTCCACGTCGCATTCGCATCTCGTATTTATGAGGTATTTGCTGGCGATCGGAGGAGCGCAGATATTGATTTCCCAACGAACAACTTAAAGACGCAGATGTGAACACGTGTAATCTTATTAGACCATTCAATGTGATCCGAGTCCAACATGCATAGCCGAAGTAACGAAGATGCTTGGTTTTTGAGATGCCAAATAACTTTAAAAGGCTTCACTCTTATATCAGACATCAGCACAACGGCTGGGCACTATTGCCACTAATTAACCACAAGCACATCTGATCAACTTAATTCTAACTGCTCAGCCTCGCTACTCAATAACCGCTGCAGTAAGCTGGGTTATGCCCTTTGTACGTGGAACCAATTTTAAATTAAATGTATTAATTTTGGAAAATATGTTTCAAAGTGATTCACCAGCATCCACTAATTTAATGTTTGATTAGATTTTAGATACTTTATGCGGAAAACCAACACTCGCAAGATCTGAACAAAATGTCTCAGTTTCTCTAGTGAAGTAAAGGAGGAAGAAGAATATTAGGATTGGAGGAGATTGCGGTGAAGAAGAATATGAAGAGTTTATTTTTGATGATTTGGGTTTTGTTTGGTTATATGATATATACACTCACGTAGTCGGGTCAATCTGTATCCAAATTCAACTACACATGGATTCTCAGATACATATCCGATTACATTCAACTTAATTCTACACATATGGTTAGGTGAGCCAAGTGAGCTTGTCTCAAAATCATGGACCTAATCACAAACCAGGTATAATGGGCATGAGTTCACATGCACCAACACCTTATTTGGTGGGCACAAGCTTCTCCACACCTGCATTGTGTGGACTGGATTTATCATGGTGGTCTAATATTATCATGGGCACTAGGCTCAACCGTGTGGGTACACCGTGTGGGCTCACGAACAAAGTGGTAGTCAAGCTCCACGTGCTTTGTTCTAGCATGAAACACAGGATTAATAGACAGATGTAGTGCACTAATATTATCACAAAAAAAGAGTTGGAGGTTGAGTTAAGAAGACTCCTAGATCTTGGAGAATAAATTGTGAGTTCCACAATAACGACAACCATGAGTCTATATTCAGCTTCTGTGTTGGAGCTGAAGGGAATGTGTTCTAAAAGTTTTACTTTTAAATGTCAATTATTATGAATTGAATGAGAAATCATTTTGTTCCTTGTTTATGTTATTCGTCTTTTAGAAGTGTTAAGGAAGAGACTCTTGGTCCTTAACCGTAGAGCTCTAAAAGATATTAGTTTACATAAAACAAAAGATATTCGCAATCATGGTAATTAACATGAGACATCAATTACCGAGTTAAGATTGTCGTGTTGCTCATAGATCATTGTAGCTCTACAAGTGAGTGACAACACGGGTACACAAAAGAGGAAAATAGTACTTTTGTATACCGAATTGACCTAACAAGTACAATATTATAGGAATGTGTTTCTGTGTCATTAATATTTTACTGTGTCCTTGGTCCTTTGATATGAGACTTATATCTGATCGCTTAAGGAGTTCTTAATTAGACTAGTGTCTTCAGTTATCGATGAGTGTAGTGTAAAGGCATTAGTTGGTTAAGTATAACTTTCGTTGGAGAAGATAGTTAGTCAAAAGATTATCATTGCCCATCTTAATTGAGTGATGATATTAGTGGGCCTCTTGATAAAACAAAGTTATAATGTGCACAATGTGATTTGAGTTAAGTCACATATTTATAACTAGCTTAAAGAGATCAAGAAATGAATACTAATACAAAGATGACACAATACTACTTTGTGTGTATTCTTAATATCATGAGGCAAGGGACGGACACAAGTGATGCACTCCATCACTAAATGGATCGGGTTTTGATTCGAGTGGAATTAAGACATCTAACTAATTAGGAGCTATAATGTGTAGCTAGATACTGCTTATAGCTTGTGATATTAAGTTCTTAATATCACTGTCAACTTAGTTTAGATCCTCACATAGGTCACACCACAAAACTGGGAAACAAGAAATGGGGATTTTGAGTTCATAAGATGTGTCGGGTTTCATGTAGAAAATATGACACATGGGGTGAACAAGCAAAATCAAAATTATGTTGTGATTAATAACATAATCAGAATCTAAATTAAATTCATATGTGATGTAAATATTATGGGGTGTAATGGTTGATCATTGCATAGGATAATACGTTACATAAGTTGTGAATTTACTACTAATCCCGAAATGTCAAATTTTGTAGGGGTTAAACCGAAATTTGACAAATCTGCAGAACAGTGCTCAAACGGTCGACCGGTTAGCAGTAAACGGTCGACCGATCGGGCACGGTCGACCGGATGTGTCTCGACCGATAACAGTGAATTTTCATCTGTTCGAACGGTCGACCGAATGTAATCGGTCGGTCGACCGAACATTGCGATGGAATAATTCCTGTTACGAATGGTCGACCGAGTTATTGAACGGTCGACCGAAACCTGGTTCGAGCGGTCGACCGAACCTCGAAACGGTCGACCGGTCCAGACGGTTAATGCAGAATTAATTTAAGAATTAATAAGATCATGCATGGAATTGGTCCATAATTGATTTAATTCGTGACTAAGATTATTTATTATTAAATAATGGATGGTTAGATGGAAGTTTGCATGAAATCATGGGCAAGAGGTTGCACATGAATTGGTAATTTGGAGAGAACTTATAAATACAAGTTTATCTCATTACCTCCTTAATTAATTCATTGTTTTTCTCATGCAAAAACTCTCTCCATAATTCTCCACGAAATTCCCATAATTCTTAAGTTTAGTTTTAGTTTTTAAGAGATCATCTTCTCAAGGGAACTAAAGAGGGGTTAGTAATTAGATTCTAAACCCTATTGGAGATTGAGAGGCTAGCTCTTCTATCTCCAATCTTGTTTAGAGTTTGGTGAAATCTCGGAGGCATCCGGCGCAGCAACAAGCATCCTCAACGTTTCCGAATCTTCAAGAAGTTTTTGAGAACTTCTAGGTATGAATTTCGGAGTCCCTTTGTGTTTGTTTTAATGAGTTTTTGAAACTAGTTGTTAAAACAAACGGTGCATGCATGAAATAAATCGAAGAAAATTGTAATTGATCCTTATTATACATGAAAATTCGAAAAATATATATGTATAATTAAGCATGAAATCCTACAGTGGTATCAGAGCTTAGGGTTCAATTTCCTCATGATTTAAGGCTGTAAACGAATTTAGTTTACCATCTAGGATTTAAACAATTCGATTTACCGGTTTTTTCGGTCTATGAATGTTTGTTGATGTAATTTTCCATAATAATTCGTTCTGAATGTTTTAAGTGTTTAAAACATACCATGTAATTATTAGAATTAAGATTTAGACATTTGTCTAACTTGCAATAATTTCGTTTTAAGTATAAACGATTATTTTGTAAGAGAATCAACAAAACCGGAAAACTGCGGTTCATCTTTCCATAGGAAATGGATGGACAACGGTTCATAATTAATTTTTGAACTATGGATACATGAAAAATGTTTTTAATGGATTTCAAAATATTTTTCAAAGAATTTTTTGGGATTCTTGATGCTTGATAAACTATGTTGGATAGTTTATAGCGATATTGCGTGCATGGATGCTCGAGTTATTTTTGCAGGAACTGTGAGTTTATATGTTCCAAATCAGCGCCTATGAATGTTTATAATTGTTATAATACAGGGGCTTATGTATGTAAAAGCCAAATTCTTTTAGATAATTGCATATGCATATGAGAGGTTTTACATGGGACTTGCACTAGTCGTTTTTTTATCGAATGTGAGGAGCATATTTATTTTCTGTAAAATCTACATCTCCGGTGCAAGAGGAAGTCGCCGTTGTAGCGCATCGATCGAGGATCGAGGATCAAGGATCGAAGGGAACATATAATGAGCATGCAAGAATTCTAAGTAAGATGTATAAGGTTGATGTGGAGATATTGAGAGCTATTAATGAAATGTTGAATTAAGACTTTGTGGGTGTGTCAACTGAAAACCCTCACGAGACAAAACTCGTCCTCTAAGGAAACTTGGGGGTTTAAAGGCTTGTTGCACATGCTAAATGCAACCGTGATTCCTACGAAAGTGAGTTAGGATTTTCCTGTTTTCATTTTTCTTATATTCTGTTTTGCTAGGGACTAGCAAAATCTAGGTGTGGGGGTATTTGATGCATTGCATACATTGCATCATATGTCTTTCATTTAGATTAATTTTATATCAATAAATGCTACTAAGGTATGTGTTTAGTCTTATTTACAGAATACAAGGACCTGAATACAAATTACCCATATCCCGAGCATAAATGCGTGCAAGAGACTCATTCCTGTCATAAAGACCAAGTTCAAGATTATCGGGTTACAAATGGAAATGCATCCAAGCATAAAAGCATTCAAGACCTAATTACAAAAAGGACAAGGACTTAAGCACAAAAGTAGTCAAGGACTTAATTACAAAAAGTCAAGGACCTAATTGCAAATTACGAGTAGCTTTTATTATTATGGAGAAAATCTAAAGAAAAATCAATGTGGATCTCCAAATATATAAAGAAATAAAGTCAGAGCTCAAAAGAAAGGAAAGAATCAATCCAGACGCGCAAAGGATATTGAAATCTACCATAAACACACAGGAAAAATCCGGATTAAATCGGAGCTAAAAAGGTGGCGAATCCGCCGCACATTATGTACAAAATGCGGCGAATCCGCTGCATAAAATTAGACCCATGCTCTAAATTTTTTACCGGTTGCGTGTTGACGCGTGTACTTTCCTATTTTATACCTAAGTCCCTTGTATCGGCTATAAATAGCCCTGAAAGGATGTTCTAGAGGATCTTCTTAATTTTTTAACCATAGTTCTTAATTCTTAGTCTTAGTTTTGTATTCTTCTTTTTAGCAATAAAATTCTGTTGGTTTATTTTGTGTTTTTACTTTTCTTTCTTAGTTTCTCTAGGACCCCTTCTCCCTCCCTCCATCTATGAGTTTCTAACTCTTTCCAAAGGGTGGGGGTGACGGATTTAGGGTGATGAGAAGAGAAGATGTTATTATTTTAATTTCGTATTAGTATGTTTTGATTACTTGAGTTTATGTTAAATCATTTATCATGTAATGTTTTATAACTAATATGATTTATTATAAGTTTCAGAATTCTCTAATCTAAACCCGATATCTAAACCTCCACCAAACGGAATTCACCATCTTTGTTCTTGTTTTAGTTTAATTTGTTCATGTTCCTTGCTTTAGATAATTAAAAAACCAAAAATCTCAAACCAACCTCATTATTGTTCTCTCTTTCTCTCCTTAATCGAAAACCACAAAAATAACAATATCTCTCCCTCCTTGTGTTCGACCCATACTTGCCACCGCTTCATCGCGGCCGTGCACTTGCGGTATAAATAAAATTCTCATCAGTTATAGGTACTAATGAACCATCTCCTACCATAATTTTATCTGTGCCACGATATGGAGTAAGGGATTAAACAAACCTAGATTACCTGAGATGTGAGAGGAGGCACCAGAATCTATGAACTAATCTGTGTCAGCTTCATTCACATTCATCGCAGCAAACACTTGAGGCAACTCCTTAAAGACATAGGCTTGGTTGAACTTGTGCCAACATTTGAGTGCATCATGGCCAACTTTCAAGCATATCTGGTAGTGAACGAGAGGACGACGTTGACTCAGATTGGATCCATTAGATGTACTCACTCCCTTTCCTTCCACAACCAAGAACTGTGTCTAAGAGATAGGAGGTGGCTGCCTTTAGGGTGTATGAGCGAACCCGCGCCCTTTGGAGTTAAGACCTTCATCCTTTCTCTCCTTAGACTGATTCTTGTTCTTATTGGAGTTCTTTTCTCAAAGAAGGTCATCTGCATGCTTCCATCAGTGTTATGTATTTGCATGCACATTTCATAACTATGGAGCATGGGGACCACTTCAGTGTAAGAGGGAAGAGGGGCTTCAGATACACAATGGTACATGGATTGTACTCCATCCCCAGACCGTTAAGCATCCAAAGACCTTGTTCTGATCATGAACGAGTTTCTAATTGCTGCAAGTTCATCACACAAGGTTTTGAACCTTGTCAGATAATCTTAGAGATCTTTGAAATGTTTCTTGCAGAGCATCTGAAGTTGTTGAAGGAGAAAGAACTCCCGTTCCTTAGAGTTCTAAGCAAAGGAGAATCGAAGTGCATCCCACACCTCTCGAGAGGTTTCCAGTCGAACAATGATGCTTAGGACCTTTTTGCTGAGGGTGGATATGATCCATGACTTTAAAAGGCGATCAGAGTGCTTCCATCACTCGTAGTCAGGGTTGAGGATCGGCCTGGGCTCAGATCCATCCTTGCTCACCTGAACAATGACCTTAGGGGCAGGGAATCCGCCGTCGATGAAGCCTATCATCCCATGGGACTCCATGAGCCCACTGACTTGCATCTCCCAGAGCAGGTAGTTCGACGAGGGGAGTTTCACTGAGACGAAGTTTGAAACGTTGAGGCCATTAGGGTAAGGGTAGATCTCCTTACCATTGGAGCCAATTGGAGCAGTCATGGTGGATCTAAACGTGGTCTCTCCACGAATAGGCTTTGACACCATACTGAAAACCAACAGTAACAACATCTGAGACAAAAAGGTCTCAGTTTCTCTAGTGAAGGAAAGGAGGAAGAAGAAGAAGATTTGGGTTGGAGGAGATTGCGGCAGAGAAGAAATGAAGAGTTTATTTTTGATGATTTGGGTTTTGTTTGGTTACATGATATATATACCCACATAGTCAGATCAACCCGCATCTAAATTCAACTACACATGGATTCTCAGATACATATCCGATTACATTCAACTTGATTCTACATGTATGGTTAGGTGAGCCAAGTGAGCTTGCCTCAGAATCATGAACCTAATCACGAGCCAAGTATAATGGGCATGGGTTCACATGCACCAACACCTTATTTGGTGGGCAAAAGCTTCTCCACACTTGCATTGTGTGGACTGGATTTATCATGGTGGTCCGATATCATCGTGGGCACTGGGCTCAACCGTGTGGGTGCACTGCTTCTCAACACTTTACAACCTGATCAACATTTTGAAGTAGTTTTATAATCATGTTGAACTATGTGTGTAATTTGAAAATCCCTCAATAGTCTGTCTAGCATGAATTTTGTGTATATTTGAGGAGAGTTTGGTTATAAGATCATCAAAACAAGGGTGATTCAAATCATGGAACTTGATCTATGACACAAGTTATCTGTATGTCAAAAATCATGAATATGAGAGTTATTTCTTATAAGATCAAAACTGAAACATGTTACAAATGTACAAAAGCTACTCAAAGTCTGGAAATGAAAGTTTTGCCAATTGGTGGCGAGGTATCACCGAATATTACTCTAAAAATGATAAAATTATTTACAAGATGTTTTAGAAATTATACTAATTTTCTTGCACATACTAGTTTTGTTTCCTCTTTCTTTCTTCCTTGTGCGACATTTGTTGTTGGGATCATAATGACTGGGAGGGGCGGGTAGAGAACTTTTCTTCTTCTATTTAGCCAATTTAAACCTGCAAACCACAACTCCAATTACTCATATTACCAATGAGACCACATATACATATTAGTTTAAATTTTAAGTTATCAATAATGATAATTTATGTTATTTTTTAAAGAATAGTTATCTCTCCTCTTATTCAAATTTAATTAATAGATAAAAATGATCAACGTACTGACAATTTTCGCATCGATATTGAATATCGTTACTTACACTAGCTAGAAAAATCTTCAAACTTGCCAAAATCGATCCAAAAAACTTTACAAGGTTTTACATTCCAAAAAAATGATCGTAGACCATTACAACAACAACAAAGTTTTTTATCCCATACTAGTTGGGGTAGCCATTAATCATGAACATGTGCGTCTGCACATGGTCATGTGTCAATACCTCTGTTCTGAAATGCTGCCCGATGCGGTCGCATTTCAGAACACCTACTTTTTGGTTTATGTGTGGATTTTTTATTCTGGTTTGTTTAATTTAATTTATTAATCTTAGAAATTATTCAAAAAATTACCTAAGTTTTTAGTTATATGTATATTATTTATAATTAATATATATTATATTATTTAATTATTAAATCGCAAACCGCATATGCACCTACATCACATCCGCATACCGCATATGTCGGATGCGGTGTTTCATGACATCGCATATCCATTTTGAATTTTTGAATCTTGCTCAATAGCCTTCAAATGTGAAGACTTATAGGGTCAAAATATACCAATTACAAACTCAGCAACCACATATAACTCGACGTGCCTTATTTTTATGTATGTATGTGATAATCGACAAAAGACCGAAGAAACTATGCTTATCAATGCTTGCACGAAAGCTCAAAAATAGTAGAAAATGTTTCACTAATAAGTACGCAAGAAAGTGGTTGAGGCAATGCTATTGCGAATGAGTTACCCTTTTTTTTTGTAACCGGGAAAATCACCCGGACCACTGTCCTTTGGAAACCGGTCAGACTACGAATCCCGGGACTACTAAGGACCCACCTCCTTTATTATTCTCGCCCAGATAAGAATCTCATTCACCGAAAGAAATGTGTTGAGGCACCTGAGATTCGAACCGGCAACCCCTCGAGCGGAGGGGTCCTCACCACTCAACACTCACGAGCTCTCACCCTAAAGTCGTGCTTTAATCTACAAAGCTATATATGACATGAGTCCAATACAGGTACTAGAGTTTTTATATACATATCTCTTAGTAGTATAACTTATACGATTGCGACTTGCGAGTTGCAGCTGAACATTTTTTTGTTAATAAAGAATTAATTACAAAATGGAAATTTTGAAAATCTTTGATATCTCATGTGATGTTTCCTTTCTTCAACTCTGACAACATTAACATGTCAAGTTTGCTGTTCTTCAAATTATTTCTTCATTTTCTTAAAAGACTCAAAGATAAATAAACATATATAAGACCTCAAGGGAAATATATATATATATATAATTATGTGTAGATAACTAAATATATATGTTATCTAATGTAGATTCTGAGAGTATTGTGTTCATTGATCCAACGTCTTCCTCCAAACACGCTGCAGCAAAACCGAAGGATACAACTGTTTCCTCTAAACTTACCATTTTTTTTCTTGTTATAAGATTTGAGTAAGGAGGAGAATAAGAAATGCACACTACCCCATGGGGATCCACATGCGTACGTGCATATATCAACAGTTCAACACCCTAGGGTTTGTGAAGATTGTTTGTCAAGTCTTTAATCACATGGGGTTCGAATCGAGTATCATATGAAATATGATACTCAATTAGATCTACTTATTCCATATTAATCACTTAATGGAAATATACCAGTACAAGAGTGGTTTGTGACCAAGCAAGGAGATTACTTGTCTTGATGTAGTGAAGACCAGAATCGGATCACAATAATCTTATTCGTATGTTTAAGATCAGTTGGGAGATTACTTGTCTTAAAGTAGTAAAGACCAGAAATTGGATTCAGTAGTCTTATTTGTATGTTTGAGATGTTGAAATTAAAAATGATTTGAAGTGATAGAGTAGATAAAATAAAAAAAGAGTGATCTGTGATAATATTTAGATGTGAATAGATACACTAGTGCAGAATTGGCTTTACTCGTCGCCAAATAGACGTCGGCCGTTATAACAACCGACGTCTAGTGTGGAGAGGACAGAATAGACGTCGGCTGAAATGGAAGCCGACGTCTATGCGACACTATAGACGTCGGGTGTAGGAATAACACATTTAACCGACGTCTATAGTGTATAGACGTCGACCTTTAGACGTCGGTGTTTTAGTACCTTGTGAATCCGACGTCTATAGGGTATAGACGTCGACCTATAGACGTCGGATGTTATAGTAGACCGACGTCTATAGTCTATCCACATAGACGTCGAGGTATAGACGTCGTAGTTATGGAATATCCGACGTATATAGGTCTTAAAGAAATCGGACAGACGCGCTTTCTTTCATTCATTTCAGTCGAAACCCACCCAAACCCTAGCCGTCCCGCGACCGAACTCTCCTCCGCGACCATCCTCCGACCGATCCGCACCGTCTCCGGCACCGCAGCGAGCTCCCAAGCGCTCCTCCACTTCTCCGGCCCTCTTCTCCTTCTTCCTCCGTCTTCCTCCGTCTCTCTCCACATGTAGGTTTTAAGTTCATTTTTGCTTGTTTTAAGTTCGTCTTTCTCCACATATTCTCTCTAACTTAGCCTCCTCCGCATGTAGCTTCCTCGTGTCGTTTACAGCCGTCTCCTCCGCGACGTCTTCGGGAACCACAAAGAGCTCCTCCGGCATCACAACTTTTCCCTCCTCTGGTTCGTGCTCAATTTTAGATCCTTAATTTAGGATTAGTTTAGACCAAGAATCCAACGCCAAATTAGGATTAGTTCACAATAATAACGTATTGATGCAAATATTGGTTAATGTGATAATCTAAGTGTATTGATGCAAATATCAACATTTAGAATTCCTTTTATTTTCCAAGTTAATTAATGATTCAATTTGTTGGTGTGTAGCAAATGGTTTCCAAAGTAGAAAAAAAGAAATCAAAATTATGGATTGATGATGTGTAATGGCATGAGTTGTATGGTCTTGATGTGGATGTACACTCTTGACATGTAGACGTGATAAGCAACTTCTTCTCGGAGTTTTTTTGCATGTGTGTTATGTGTTGATATTTGATAAACATATTCATTGGATTGATTTAGTTTGGATTGAGTTGGGTTGGTTGGATGATTTAACCAAACTTTGTTTTCATTGGATTGATTTGGTTTGGATTATGTTAAGAATTTGGTTTGGATTGAGTAGAGAAATACATAATGTGAATGTGATTAGATAACTAGATATACATTTTCTTGTTGATTTCAGGATTTGAAGAATTTTACATATCAAATTTTAAGTGGAGGTTCTGCCAAAATTTCAATAAAATTTTATTCCCAATTATTATTAATAACATGATAGTTTGTGTTTAAAATGTTTTTCTGTCAATTCAAGTAATTAGTTTTAATACTTGATTTTAATATTTTAAATGTTTATTGCCTTAATTTATTGAATTTTTAATATTATGATAATAACTCATTGCCCCCCTTAAACAACTTGGCATTTAATAACCCAAAGCAAAAGATTAGACAATATTTGTTAAGTCATTCATCATATAGGATTTGCATGCATTGTATTTTTCTATTATTTACGATTTCTGTCGTAGATTGCTGGTGTAAGGTACGTACTATCTTTCACTCATCATTCATTAGAAAGCACGCATTAGTTAGTAGGACTTGCATTGGAACAAGAGTGAGATGAGTGTTTGTTTGGTGTGTTGTTTGTTAGATTAAGGTATGAAAAACACTTAGGGGGCAGTCACCTATAGGAGATGAGGTGGGGGATTTCATCACCCTTTCCTTGGCCCAAAAACCACTTAATAAAAGAGCCTTAATAAAATCAATTAGACGTTGGGAATAGACGTCGGCTGTCTCTATAAGCCGACGTCTATTCCTCTGAAGAAAGGAATAGACGTCGGCTTTCTATGTAATCCGACGTCTATCCCTAAAGTATAGGCGTCGTATGTTAGTTAAACGACGTGTATGCTTAAAGTATAGGCGTCGTATGTTAGTTAACCGACGTGTATACCTAAAGTATAGGCGTCGTATGTTAGTTAACCGACGTGTATACATTAAAAAATACACGTCGGAGTCTAATTAAAGCCGACGTATATTTGTTAGGTATAGACGTCGGCTATACTATGACCGACGTCTATGTATAGACGACGCACACATATACGTCGGATTGGGGTGTGCTGATATCCGACGTGTATAACCCCTTACATCCGACGTATATTCCCTTTTCTGTGGTAGTGATATCATTAGATGTGGACTTCATAATAGATAATCATGTATAATCATCTCGCGCGTCATCCATATTCTAAAGACAATTACAAACTTCTTTGCGGATTAAGGAATCAAGGTGGAATAATATTCTAAAGTGAGAACGAGGTTTCCTTTTAAAAACCTAAATAATTGTTGTTATTAATATTTTGGAACAAACAACTTCTCTCTTTAATAAAATGAGATTTTTGCTTGGGGGCACTTCTAAAAGTGTCTTATTGGACATTTTTATATGTGTAATTTTTTATTGACCAAGTACACTTGCAAACTTATTAATTACTTTGGTGTACTTCTACTTAACTACCGTTAACGACCGTTCTGAGAGTCCAATAATTATAAGGAAGATTCTGTTGGCTGAGTATCCTTGGAGCAAATGAGGTTCGGTCGATTGTTCCTGATGCTTGTTTTATTAAGATCGAAAATGTAACCATATCGTAGTATTTTTAAGAAACATTTGATCAATACCATAACACATTCAGAAACATTCAATAACTTGTCAAGTACAGTGACTACTCAATAACAACAATGAAACAACACATTCAAAAAAATCCTTCAATAACCTGTCAATTAGAATAAAAAAATGATCAAGAAAAATATATCCGAACAAAGTCCACAACACATTCAGAATCATTCAATAACCTGTCAATTACAATCCAAATATGATCAACAAAAATCCATCCAAACCAAATTCATAACACATTAAGAACCATTCAATAACTTGTCAATTACAATCCAAATATGATAAAGAAAAATCTATCCAAACCAAGTCCATAACAAATTGGGGTTTTGGGAGAGAGGGTGATTTGATGAAAGAAAGAAATTGAAGGGTTTTGGAGATAGAGTGATTTCGTGAAACATATATAATTGACCAAATTGGACTTCTCGAACAGTCAATCGAACATCATTCGGTCCACTGATAACCAGCCAACAGAATCTTTCTTATATTTACTGGACGGTCGTTACGATGGTCAAGTGGAAGAGCACCAAAGTAAAAATGAAAAAGGGATTATTTGGTTTCTTGATGTTTAAACAATTATAAGATCCTATATCCACGTTGTCCAAAAAATATATCCTATATCATTTTTGATGCATGCATTTAGACAATTATTGTTGTTTCAAAATACAGATATATAAATAGAACATTTTTTATCATTCAGAAAGCACTAGCCAAGTATTATTGTTTTAGCACTTATTATATCAAATTTAATTATGTATATTGAAGAATTTGCATGAAAAAACTCCAACATGTCTATATGACTCAAGATTAGGCTTTTGAAATGTTTATAATAACTCAAAAGGCTAGAATAGGTCTATGCGATCGACAGGCGAAGCTCCGACAATAAGGATTGGAGACTCAGTTGCGGTGAACACTTAAAACATGCCTTTTCGACACTAGCTCGTACAAGAGATGACAAGAGATGGAGGAGTCGTTACAACTTAAATAACCCCAACAGTAATTTGTTGATTTAAATTTATGAAAGATGTGTGGATTTGGGGGTAAAAAAAAAACCCAACAACCTTACCTATACTTAATCACGACGATGAGTTTGCAACGTGCCTATCTAATCTAATTACAAACCTAGATTACACGTTGCTCTAGTAAGTATGATGGGCTTTCTTCTACTCACTATATTATTCTCCTATGAAACGAACCTCAGCTGAAGAGCAAGTTTGCACACAATGAAGAGAAGACCTCCTGTGCAACTGGCTTGGTCATCATATATACTAGTTGCATCTCCGATTGAACGATCAAGTAACAAAAAGATACAAGGCAACTAATTATTCCCTAACATAATGGTATCCCAATTCAACATGGTTTGTGCGAGCGTGAAAAATAATGCATGCAGTAATTGTAACCTTTTAAGTTATAGAGTACTCAAATCATCACATAACAAGCAAGTCAACCGACTTATATATCTTCACGTGTAGATCTTGATGGATGTAAGCTACCTAGGTCAATTCTAGTGTAGCCACAACCATCGCTTCGTACTTCACATAGATATCTCCAGATAAGCTTCGCTGATTGCGCCGACCAGACACCAATCATTTTTCAAGAAATTGGTGTACATAATTTGACCGAGAACTAAACATATGTATGGTATGGTAAATTCTAAGTGTTGAAATGATCCAACAATAGATACTTCTACAAATAGTAAATAATATCTTCTAAAGCAAAATTGGTCATCGCGTGGCTCAGGCATCTGGATTATTTCTTTTTAGAAGCTGATAATTCGGAGAAAAAGACATCATTGGTTTTACACCAAACACCTTGCATCTCTTGAGTCCATTAATACGTCGATATTGTATGCAACTTGGGCGTTTTCTAGGTTTTGCAGAAGTCAGACATGCAAATGTTGATCCGAATACAAATCTTTCTAGGGTTACCAAAAGAGCATTGTATTGCGCCAAGCAAATGCCGAAACGACCACAAAAACTCCAAAATTAATATCACTAGTCAAATAAATCTTTCTAGGGTCAAGAAAAGAGCAATGTATCACGCCAAACAAATACCAAAACGACCAGAAAATCTCTAAATTAAATAGATATCACTACCAAGTAGTCTAGCATCCCACAACCTCTATACCGTACAGGTCCAAAAAATATATCAAAACTTGTAAATCAATTTATTGCCTTCCGAGGTGGTTCACCAATAAACATAAAAACCAAACCTCCAAAACAATCGAGTGTCCATATCGGATATGTCAGATTAGCGTGCTCTCCATGCCTTCCTTATTAGTATTTTTCCCAAGGCATTTTGCACTCACTCTAACTAAATCTCAGGATGTGAGTTGTTAATTAATATTGAAGCTCAATCTTTTATCTTAGCTGTTTTTATGTTAAAGATCGATCAACAAACTTTCATTTCCTCTGAGTACTGTGATAGAATATGGTCGAATGTTGTTTACCTAGGAAATGACCCCCTATACAAGTAATGCCAATAAATAAAAAGATTCTCAGAGGAGCTTCACCATTGAGTAGTCTTATTAACACTACTTGTATTGGACCATTTGCATGTTCATCACATTTTAAAATAGACCGCAGATAAAAAGATTAATTGCCATATATAGAAAATTATGATAAATATAGAGGTGATGTGTCAGGCGCATGTTAATGGAGTTGCCCAAGTAGAATTTAGGAAAACTTAACATGAACACCTTGCTGCTGCCAATTTAGAAGCGATGCTTTTGGTGTTAATGGTGTTGGCTTTGTAGAAATTAGGGAAGCTTAGCACGACCAACTTGCTGCCAACAACATATATGTTTTATTCTGATAGCAAGAACATTTATGGTTTATTCTTCTGTTTAGGGCATGAGTTTTTTCTCCTTTCCCAGAACTTGTAGCTGTGCACAACATGCTGAAGTAGAAATATTGCAGATAATGCCTTGAGACTAGGGTTGTAAATGAGTTAGATCACGGATTGTAAAAATCATAACCGTTAAATAAATGAGCGGATAAAGGTTGTGAAAATCATAACCGTTGAATAAATGGACGGATAATGTTACATGATTTAACTTGTCCGTTTAACAGCGAAACATAATGAATATATATAATATTTTGTTATATATACTATATACATATAATTGTTTGTATTGTGTGGATGTTTGATGTTGTTTTATATGAATTTGTTGATGTTTAGATTATGAATTTTTGGAGGTTTTGATTATAAAATTATGGATGTTATGATGTTTTTAACAAGTTTGACAAATTTTTATCCATTTAACCATTTACCCAATTCTTATATCAATTTTAGTATCCATTAAGTTTTAACCATTTAACCGCCCAAAACCGTTAAATTAAATTAAACGGGTTGGTTCATGTGTAGAGGTAAAAATAAACGGGTTTCAAACCGAACTGCTAACCGTTTAATTAGGTGGATATGGTCATGGGTAAGCCTTATAACCGCCCACAAACCGCCCATTTACCGCCCTACTTGAGACAGTGGACTTGAACTTCAGAAGTGTTCCGCTTTTGTGTAAATACATAGTTAGGACCTTTCTGACTCAACACTCACACATGGTAAAACGATTGTAGAATCTGACCTTGTTTTGTGATTTTCATGATATCCGTATCCGTATTTCAATTTGAGATATGAATATACACATACATTCCATTCTGTATAGAGCCCATTTACATGTATTCCTAATTTCCAATTAAGCAAAAGATTGCAATTTAGAACACTAATTACGTCATTCCCATCAAATTATTAACCAAAAATAATTAGCTGATGTTGGGATGAGTCCTCAGGCCATGTAAATTATTGCTCTCCAAACATTCCTCAACCGTTTCACCATTAACAAAAAAAGCACGTACAACTCACACATGTCAAAAGAACCATTAAACTGACAGTATCAAAATTAAGTGCCTTCCAAATCACTTGTTTGCTTGTAGTAATGAGCATCCTTAATCCGGAAAATTCTACAACCGTCAGCTCAGCATGCATGCACCGTCAATCTTCGAACCTTTATATACATTTCCATGGCTGCCATTATTTTCTCAGCATCACCTCTCTTAATTCGTTTTTTTTCTTGTAGTCTATATGGCAATAGGAAAGATTATGGTATTTGTTCCTCTCTTTGTTGTTGCACTTCTACCTGCAATCGTAGTTCGCGGAACCTCCGCAAGAGGTATCCTTCTCGACGACTTAGTGAATATTAATGGTTCTGAAAAAGAGGGGACTAATGGAACGACATGGGCCGTGCTCGTTGCTGGTTCTTCTGATTTTGATATCTGTCGGCACCAGGTACGTTCATATACAAAATGGTTAGGAATCACAGGTTTTCTACATGATTTAATTAGTAATTAGATGTGTAAACTGGTGCAACTAGTTGTAAGTTCCTTTTTGTATTACTTTCAGACAAAGTTCCATTTTTTAATTGTTATATATGTTAAATTAAAGTTTTGATTGGAAAGTTTCACTATTAATTTTTGTACTATATATGTATATTTATTTTTAATCTGGATATTATTATGATAACTGTATTCCAATTGAATCTTGACTTTAATCATATTTGTTATACAAGTACGTAGAGGAAAATCACTGTACGTCTAAATCTTCAAGATTTCACTGTAATAAAATGTTAGAACCCAAACCTTGATTAAGGGGTTAATCCGGGTTTAGGGGTGTGGTTTGCATGGGAAAGGGGCGCGTGAACAGTGGGGTCGTGGGAGGTATGGGTCGTGGGTAGGGTGATGGTGTAGGGTTATGATGAGATGAGAGGGGTGGGTTTTTATAACGAAAATCTCTCTCTCTCTCTCTCTCTCTCTTCCATTCGTTGCTCCCTCTCACTCACTCCTTCCCTTTCCTTTCTGACGACCAGAGGAGGAGGCACCGGCGACGGAGGAAGGTGCTCGTGCGGGGGAGGCGCGACGCGTGCTCGAGGTCTACCGGAGGCGACGTGCGTGAGCGAGCTCCGACGGTTCGTCGTCGTTGGTTGAGGTATGTCAACTTGATAGTGTGATTTTGTGGTTCCTAACCCTCGTGGTAGGGTTGTGTTGGTCGGACGGGGAGGTCGGAGACCTCTCCGGCGTTGTTTCCGTGAGAAACCTCGGCTGACACGAGGTGGAAGACGACCAACGGTCGACCGGTCCCTTTGGGCGGTCGACCGAATGTAGTGTTTTTACCCGACTTTAACCTTCACCGATCGAACGATGCCTGGTGGCGATCGACCGGTAGTGCATATTGCTGGTGAGTTGGGCCATTCTGCCTGTTGTCGGTCCACCGGTTCCTTGGGTCGTTCGACCGGAACTTAAGTGTACTGAGTAGATTTGCATGATTTGTTCGACCGATTGTATATTGCGTTCGACCGATTGTATGTTGTTTGACCGTTGGAGGTTTGCGTTCGACCGATTATATGACTTAGAATAATAGGTTGACCCTGTCTGTTTTCGGTCGACCGAGACCCCTGAGTCGGTCGACCGATAGAATTGAATTTAATGTTGACCAGACTCCGGATTTTGACCTCGTTCGGTCGACCGGTTTTAGACATTTGTTCGACCGTTGGGGATTGTGTTTTGAGCGCAGCGGTAGACCGTGTTAGGCGTACGGTCGACCGATTCCTTTCTGGAACTGGTCGACCGAATCACCTCTATCGGTCGACCGTTTGGGCCCAGAACAAAATTCCTGGTTCCCATTTTGAACGCCAACTTTGTCCACGGAAACCCGTGTTCTCGCCTTGTGCGTGAGCCGGGAGGTGACGGTAGGCGCGTTCCGCGTGCCTGCCCAGGGACCGCCGTTGGGAAGAGTGTGGGTGTTCGGGACGCGTCGCCTCCATGTATGGAGCGTGACTAATGTGATGGATTGTTTGTACCCATTGTAGTATAGCAGGCCTGAGGGATCGCGGATCCCAATGTTGATGTTTGTGCGGGCACGCAACTGACGTTGGGTGAGGTGACTACCGGCCCACGAGCTACGGAGGTCGCTGCCCTGCTTTTATAGCGGCACGGTTGGTGTTTGCGGCTCGAGGAGCCTGATGACCTGGCAGACTTCGGTCTGGACCCGTCCGATGCTGTGCCGGACGTTGTGATGGACCACCGATGCTGTGCCGGTGATGCCGCCGAGGTTGTGCCGGCGATGATGATTGTTGGGCCGAGGCTGTTCCGGCTATGTTGATTCCTCGACTGGGCACCTATCGAGATGATGTTGTTATACCTTTCGGGCGACGGCCCCGTTGGTCCCTGTGGCTCCGACCACTGAGATTTGCAGATCTGTATTCTATCGGCGCGCAGGCGTGACAGAGGCTCCTTGCCGAACCCTTGAGTAGTGTAGCCGCGTGTGGGGGATGCGATGTCGCGTGCTGTAAGACTGCATGTGCCTGCAGTAGGTCTCCTCGGGAGACTCGTTGTTGACTGTCGGACTGATGTCCTGTTTTACCCTTCGGGGGAATTGTTTTCCATTTCTGTCGATGTCATGACACGCTACTAGTATGATAGGTTCATTTGTGTAATGCATGCATATAGGTGAGTTGGTATACGGGGTTTCCTTCTGGAAACTCAGGCATTGTTGTTGCATCTTTTTCAGGACCGCAGTAGGTCCAGTGGGGTGGTGATCGGCGGGCGCGCGCATTTGGAGTCGGATCCTCTAGTCGGACCACTGAGGTCAACATGATTACGTTTATCTTCCTTTGTCGTTTTGTTGTAGTCATGTATTCATTTTGGCAAACTCTGATGTATTCTGGTGCACCGCTATTTGTTTATGAGAAGTAACAGTCCCGCCTTTGATTATTGTACTCTTTGTCTTAATTATGAATTTTTAAATTTTCCGCTGTATCGGGATGTTACATAAAATCTCTTTTACTTTAATTATAAAAATTTTAACATTTTATGCTGTGTTTTTTCGAACACGATGAGCTGGCTGTATTGCTTCTGATAAAAACATAAAGAGATAATAAATTGACTTGCTATAACCTATAATATCTCAAAAGGGAACATTTCGAAATCGTATAAACTATTGGTTTCCAAAATTGCATTAAAAATTTCAAACGGGTTGAGGGAATTTTCTTTTACTTAACTAAACAAATAATCATAATATTATTCAAAATTGTATGTCATCAAGCCATTTCTTATATTGAACTAATGTTTGTTCTTGTTTTACGGTATGATCACTTGTTACACGAGGCAATGTAGTCGACAAAATCTTGTATAGGCTAAAGCATTTATAAGAGATTCAAGTGGAATTAAATCATATATCATTTTGCAGGCGGACGTGTGCCATGCATACCAGTTGTTGAAGAAGGGAGGTCTGAAAGATGAGAACATCGTGGTGTTCATGTACGACGACATAGCCAATAATCCCATGAATCCGAAACCCGGCGTCATCATTAACAAACCTGGAGGTCCAGATGTCTATGGTGGTGTCCCAAAGGTACTCACATTACATGAATGTATATATAACATCAATTTACTTGGTCCACCATTAATTATATCGATTCACAAGTCGACAATGATTATACATATGATAGGATTACACCGGAAATGCGACCATGCCAACACCAAAAATCTGTATGCTGTTTTGCTGGGAGACAAGAATGGAACTAAAGGTGGAAGTGGGAAAGTTGTTGACAGCAAACCAGGAGATCGAATATATATTTCTCTACTATGCTGACCATGGTGCCGCGGATCGCTTGGTAAGCTCATTTGTTCGCGTTCCAACGAAACGGATTGCATCACCAATTTTACTTGACCAATGTAGTAAAACTCAAGGGAAATCAAATCTCCTTTTTGTAGAAGTAGATGCTAAATTTGACATGATTTTTTTATAGCTATGCCGTCCGGACCGAAGCTGTATGCCGATGACTTCATCAAGGTGCTGAAAAAGAAACACAAAATGCGCACCTACAAGGAAATGGTACGTATGTCTTAACCAACTCGGAAGTCTTTGTTTCTTTTTATTATGTTTGCATGACTTCAAGGGAAATGCATGTGGAATTTGGTTGGTCGACCGCCCTTCAAAACATAAGTAGTAGAATTGTGGACGGAGTGTTGTGAACTTTTCATATCGAACAATTTAAGACTATAATTCCAACATTGAACAGGTGATCTATGTTGAGGCATGTGAGAGTGGAAGTTTGTTTGAAGGACCACTACCAACAGACCTCAATAGATACGCCATGACAGCCTCGAATGCTGAAGAGAGCAGCTGGGCAACCTATTGCCCAGACGAAGATTCACAGCTACCGCCTCGATTCGATACCTGTCTTGGTGATCTTTTCAGTGTTTCTTGGTTGGAGGATAGGTGATTTTTTTTTTTAACTTTGGACAATTTGATTTGGTTTATCCCTCTTTTTGGCCTCAGCTTTTGTGATTGCCAATCATCTATTTGTGGGAATTATATGTTATGGTTGTAGGGTACATCTTCTCGTTTATATATGAGATACGAGAGGATCTGCTGATGTGAGTTTGAAACATACTTAATCAGTACTTAATTTATTCGATGTCACATATCTTATATGTAGTAAGTAGTTATTTTGAAAATATAAGGATCATTGGCCCTCACATGCAAGTAAAATTAATCAATTTTGAAATAGCAGATCTTGGAGCAGAGATGGGTCCTTGCAAATAACACAAACCAATCGAACCGTGAAACTTAATTGTTGGTATCAATATATATGTTCGTACCCATAGTTTAATTTCCTTAATTTTATCTCACCTAATACTGTTCTATTTCAGTGAAGCACATAATCTCAAGAAGGAGACCATCAAGGAGCAGTATGAGAAGGTAAATCACTACCATATTCTGCTAACCATATTAAAAGGATTCCCAAACCGTGTTTTGTCTTATATTAACTTCTTAAAACGATCTCCTTAATGAGTGAAACTAATAATAGGCAATCCTCATGTGACTATACACACATATATAAATTAAATTTCTTTGCTTATAAGTGGTTGCTTACAGGTTAAAAATAGGACCTCAGTCAACAAGACATACGCACAAGGGTCTCATGTTATGGAGTATGGGACATCCCAATTGTGGTTCAACCAGCTCTACCTCTACCTCTACCTCTACCTCTACCAAGGATTCAATCCGGCCAACGCCAACATAACCAAGGCAGCTCTACCACAATTTGAGGCCACCAACAGTGTCGATGGGAAGGATGTTCAACTTCTCTTCCTACGGCAAAGGGTAACATACATAAACATGACTTAATCCACTACTAGTCGTCAAGATTGATTTTATTCTTGATTTCATACCACTAGTCGGTCTCTCGTCTTAACTAAAGTTTAATCTTGATTTCATACCACTCATTTTATGTAAAACTGAATTCTAATTACCACTAAAAGTTTGATCCTGAATTGTATTAACATATTTATAAAAACGAAAATGAATTGTGACTTTGGAAATAAAGTCAGGTTGGAGTGTTCGAGGATCAATGTGGGCCCCTAAAACAATATGGGAGGAAGTACACGCGTGCTTTAATTTTCAAACATTTGCAACCATAGTGTCACATTGGATGTCATGAAGGAGGCTTGCATGAGTGCATGTAAAGCCTGAGTTTCTTGATTTGAACCCTTATATATAATTAATATACGAGACAAATCGTAACTCCGGTTTGGAGTAGATGATATAGGTGGTGCAAGTAGCTAAAGATATGAAATATCGGCATCTTTTCCATATTTCAAAATCTATGCCTATGTTGCCTATTGAAAATGATGCAAGTGGAATCTTCATTTGATTGCTAGAGAAAATGAGTGACTGTGATTAATTTAACTGTGTCTTATTTTGGATGGTCTTTGCAATATGCAACACAACTTTATTACAAACTGTTGATTAGAAAATAAAAATAATTCAACAGGTTGGTCATTTGTGTGGTACGGAATAGTTGACTCTTCAAAAATCAGAATTCCAACAAAAAAATGTCCAAAAGGTTGCCTATGTTTCACAGGCGGGGATAGATCGACGAAGAAAGAAAGAAAGAAAGAAAAGAATAATAAGCTCAGAAGTCTCCAGGAAATAAACTCGGAAACTACTAAACGTCGTCCCATAACTACTTAAATCGCCCCTTGAAATTACCAAAGTGCCCTTAACAATATATTTAATACCCATATCGTCCCGTGTCTATAAATTAGGCATACGGTCTTGTATATTCATAATTTATCAGTAAAAATACCATGAAAATGTCTGACGAAGGTGATGCATCCGGTGAGGTAAGTCTGGCGCGGGGCAAATTTTGGGCCGGGCGTCTGCATTAGACGCCTCCCCCAAGGTGAGGGCGTCTGCGTAGGACGTCCTCCCCTTGGCCGAGGCATCTAACGCAGACGCCTACGCAATGGGAGAGGCGTCTTATGTAGACGTCCTCCCCTTGGGTAAGGCGTCTGTAGTAGACGCCCTTCCCTAGGGTCAGGCGTCCTACGCAGACGCCTCACCCTTGGGAAGGACGTTTAACTCAGACGCCCCTCCCATGGGGTAGGCCTTTAATACAGACGCCCGGAATTTTTTTGATTTTTTTAATTTCGATTTTTTTTGTAGGTTCCGTTGGAAGATTTCGGTGGTGATGGAGTGGATTACAGTGAGTTATTTCAAACTACACAAATCTTTGAAACAATCGATGAAGCATGTAAATGGGCCAAACAAGTAGCTATCGGAGTTGGGTTTTTTTTGGTCGTGTCGTCGTACAAAACAAGATCAGATAGTCGGATGGATTGTTATTTGAGATGCGACCGGCGAAATCAAATGGAGTCTCGGGATATGGATACTGCACTTCGAAGAAACACCAAAAGAAAGGGTTGCGGTTGCCGTTTCTTAATAAAAGTGGTGGAGCGACGAGATCGTGATGGATGGGTTGTGGTTTTTAATAGTGCTCACGGACATCACAACCACAGACTGGCAGTTTATCCAGAGGGTCATCGTCAAATTAGTGGTCTAAGTTCTGGGGCGAAGAAGATTGTTCGTGATATGACTGAGCCGCAATTATGTAATATGTTTTGATATGTTTGTACCAATTATGTAATATGTTTTGATATGTTTGTACACTATATATTGTTGCTTTATTATGTAATATGTTTTGATATGTTTGCTTTATTTGCATTATATATAATAGTACGATACGTTAGCAAACACAAATAAAAATAATAAGCGTATGACAAATAAGCAAACACAAATACAAATAATAAGCGTACGATATGTTAGCAAACACAAACACAAATACAAATAATAAGCGTACGACAGATAAACAAAAATAAATGCAAATACTAAGAGTACGGTACAACAGATCAGCCTACTCATCATCCGAATCATGGTCGGAGATGCCTAACTGAGTATGCCACGAGTGTATGATCTCATCCAAATCTCCGCATGCAGCTCTGGCATCGTCTGACAGCTCATCCCTCATCTGCAAGATTGGGTCTACAGCCCGTATCATCTTACCCATCCACTGCACATAACAATAACATTAGCGTACATTAACAAATTATACGGTACAAATAAATATAGATAAAATGAAAAAATTACCAGATCGCCACACGTCCTATCTGGTGGTCGATCTGCTCTCCGGGAGGCACCACGGACGATGATAGGATGTGAGTAAACCTCCCACCCCTACCCTTCCGCACCATCCATCCCGCGGAAGTAGAACTACCCGCTCGACCACGTCCTCTGCTATACTCCCCCTGCCTCTCCACCTCCGGGCGCTCTAACTCATACGGGTCATCATCGTCGCTCCCGTCGTCGGGACTGTCCACATGCTCATCATCGAAGGAATCATCATCCTCCTCACGACGACGTAATGCCTCTCTCTCCCTCCTGACCGAAGCAGATATCCCCCGTCTACGTGGATGACGCGGTGCTGAATCATCCTCTAAAGAACGGAAGGCGTGTAATGGTATCGACTTGCCTTTCCCTCCACTGTGACCCGATGACTATTAATTGAAATTTTAATTGCAAATTTGTTAAATTTGTTAAACTAAATTATCATATTTATCACAATTGTTAAACTAAATCAAAATTTGTTAAACTAAATTATCACAATTGTTAAACTAAATCAAAATTTGTTAAACTAAATTAAAACAATTGTTAAACTAAATCAAAAATTGTTAAAACTAAATATCACAAATGTTAAACTTAATAAGAATTTGTTAAATTAAATTTTCAGATTTATCACAATTTATTAAAGTAATTATCAGATTTAATAATTTTAAAAAAAAAATTTGTGGAGGCGTCTGCGAGAGACGCCTCCCCTATGGTGGAGGCGTCTCCGACAGACGCCTCCTCTTTGGGGGAGACGTCTGCCGAAGACGTCTCCTCCATCGGGAAGACGTCTTCCCCAGACGTCTCCCGCTAGTGGCCGGCGTCCGAGGGAGACGCCCCCCGCATGGGGCGTCTCCCTCGGACGCCGGCCACTTTTTTTAATTTTTTTTAAAAACAAATAAATAAAGTAAGGTTACCGTATACGGGTACACCGGGGGAACTGCTGGCTGCTTGCCTGGCCTCCGAGACATTCCTAATCTTCTGTAGTAGGTATATGAAGAGAAAGTTTTGAAAAAAGAGTGAAATTGTGAGATATATAAGCAAAAATAGGATGAAGGACAATTTGGTAATTTCAAGGAGCGATTTAAGTAATTTTGGGACGATGTTTAGCAGTTCAGAATAAACTCCAAAGAAGTCCATGCGATTTGATTACATACAAGATCTGGCCAGCCAGATAAACCTCCACCCCACACATCACATATATGACTTAACACATTGATAAAGAAAACGACATTATTATTTAAAACACACATTACCTGATATTTTTGGTAGTAAGACTTAATCAACTCTGTCAATCCTTAATCTACCATGTATTGGTGAAAGTTAATGAGATTTTTTTGTGTTGGACTGACAAATAGAATAATGGGAGGACGTTCAATCATGTATTGATATTTCCTATTTTTTCTAAAAACACTCCAGGATTAGGGATAGATTGTAAAAAAATTAGACGAGCCCATCATTTATTGTGTGAAGTCAATAAATGGTGCTTTGACGACGACTCATGGCCAATATGTTAATAGTATGTATATTTTTTTGGAAAGCTAATATGATTTTGAGACGTTAATATATCGCCGATTATGACAGTGTAAAATACTACTAACATTGAAATTATTAACAAACAAAAATTGATATTTGAAACCCCTGTTCAAACACAACAAATAATATTGCCGTTCAAATCAATAATTGTGGACGGGAACAATTATTGTAAACAACTAAAAACCACTCGCAGTCATATTAAGTCTGTTGATGGATTGAGTTTTTTTTCTGAAAAAAATAAATTCAGTTGGATTTCAATACTGTAGAATTTGGTTGGATTGAAACTTCCATGTTGAAGACTAGTCTAACGGTTGTTAATTTGCATGCGCACCACATGACAGTGATATATGTTTGGGATTTTCAACGGGACAAATTTGTACCTTTCATTACTATTTCCACGCATGTTCTTCTCTCTCACGCTTCTCTAATTTAGTTTAGAAAAAATTGTGTACCATAAATAGCTTTACACTTATTTAATCACTTTTGGAGTTTTGGTAATGAATGATACGATTATACTTGAAAAATGGAAGGTAGGCTTCGATACACATGGAGCTTTGGTAGTTTTATCTAGGCAATAGAAGCTCATAAACTTTTTAGAGATGGAGTGGAAATAAGAACGGGAAGGACTTTTTGCTTGGATCAACATGCTGAGGGGTTTAATTAGACTTTTGCACCAGAATTCATTTATCGGTTTCCTGTACATTCCGTTTATCTTTCGTTGGTTATATCAAAAAAAAAAAAAAAATCGTTGGAGCTAGTCTTGATATATGTGAAGCATCTATGATTTTCTCTGTTCTCTTCTTCTTCGGGGTCTTAAATAAAAAAATGCAATCATAAAAAAAAATGGAACCAATTGGAATTTTGATCAATTTGAAATATTTATAAGGTATCAGTCATGGTTATCTATAACCTTTGGTAGCTTGTTTATACACAACTTGGGAGAAAACAACTTCTCTCCAAACTAATGTGCTGTAACAATTAACATTTCATATTCTTAATTACCTCTTTGTTGTGAATGTAGTTTGTGTTGATGGTGGAACAAATCTTGTCGAGATGTTTCGGCGTTCGTATCCGGATCCGTGATTGCTTCTACTGTGGACCAACGATGCTATTGTCACTAATGCCTCCTTTTGACTAAGGAAAGTAACAACCAAAAAGAGGAGAATCATCAAACAGTACCGGAAGTAATGTTCTCATTTCCCACACGGACATGGTTAGACTTGTCCTGATGTACTACAATATTGGGAAACTGAACAAGTTCTGTTGAGAGTTTGTCCTATCCAAAATTTGTAGTTGACAACTACTTATAAAAAAATGTACCTAAATAATATATTTTTCTTGGTAATTTTCTATGATAGATTGCATCGTTTTACTTTAACCATCTTGACTTTCCATTTGAAATTTGAAGTACAAAAGTGAGAAATTAAAGAATTTCTGAAGAAATTCAAGGCACCTAAATAATGCACTTTATGGACGATTTTTGAGTAAATCAATATACTCAGAAAAACAGTATAATCAATCTCCTCCCACCTACTAAACTAAGCCAAAGATCTTTAATGATAAGATAATCAAGATTAGAGATCAAATCCTCTCAGTTTTCTTCTCCTTCCTACACTATTCACCTCTTAACCACAACCCAACACAACCCACAACAACATATCTCTCTCATCCACATCATTTCGGTTCCATCTTGTTAAATTTTAAAAAAAAATAAATTTTTTTCTAAAAAATTAAAACAATTATAAAACATATTTTAAAAAAAAATAAAAAAAACTCAAACAAAAAATTAAAAAATCAAAACAAACACAAAAATATTAAAATATTAAAAAAATAGACGACCGATCGACAACCCATTAGTTCACGGCCTTAACATTTCACCCGTTAAGAAAAAAAAATCACGGTCATCCATGACCGGTCGTCGACGACCTTAGATTTTCACCCGTCAAGGAATGCTCTCAGAGCATCCCTTAACGGGATAAAAATCTCGGTCACGACCGGGTCGTGACCAAGTCGTCACAAAATATTTTTTTTAACGGGGGAAAACTTCGGTTGTGCTTCGGTCATAGATGACCGGGTCGTCGACCCGGTTGTCCGGGTCATCCAACCCGGACGCGCCACGTGGCGCGTCCGGGTTGAATTTTTTTAATTTTTGATTTTTGGTTTTGTTTTTGTTTTGAATTTTTTGTTAGAGATTTTTTTTTATTTTGTTTTATGAAAATACGTTTTATAATTATCTTGATTTTTTAGATTTTTTTTTTATTTTTTTTAAAATTTTACCAAGATGGATCCCGAAATGATGTGGAGAAGAGAGATAAATTGTTATTGGGTTGTGATTAAGAGGTGAATAGTGTAGGAAAGAGAATAAGTTGGGTTGAGGAAAAAGAAAACTGATGTGGAAAAGAGAGAAAGCTGATTTTGAAGAGAAAGAGCTATGACCAGGTCATGGTCAGTAATGGTCTCACTGTCGTCAAACCAGCCCAAGTTGTTCCCAATGTCCTACCTCATGTTTCCGTACAATTTCCACGAGTCTCTCACCTTCCATTCCTCTGCAGCTCAAGCAATAAAACAAGAGCTCATAACAAAAAAAGGGAACTACTAAACGTCGCCCCAAAACTACTTAAATCGCCCCTTGAAATTACCAAATTGCCCTTAAGAAACTTAAAAAACAAATTTTTTAGGGACGCCTCCCCATAGGAGGGAGGCGTCTGCCGGAGACGCCTCCCCATAGGGGGGAGGCGGCTGACACAGACGCCCGACCCTTGGGTCGGGCGTCTGTGGCGGACGTCGCCCCCCTATGGGGAGGCGTCTCCGGCAGACGCCTCCCTCCTATGGGGAGGCGTCTCCGGCAGACGCCTCCCCCTAAAAAAAAAATTTTTTTGGGGTTTTTTTTAATATTAATAGAAAATAGGGTTTACATTATCAAATTTAATATGTTTGTACATTATATAGTGTGAATTGATTATCAAAAAAATTAAAAGGTAGAATACTCATCATAAAAAAATAACAGTACGACAGAGAAACAAACACAAATACGAAAACAAACGTACGACAGATAAACAAATACAAGTACGAATAGTAAGTGTACGACAGAAACGAGAATACAATAATAAGAGTAAGATACTAATACTCTAACTACTTATCAACCTAATCATGGTCGGGGATGCCCAACTGAGAATGTCACGCCTGTATCAAGTGACCATCATCTACACAAGCAGCTCTGCTGTACTCGTCTGACATCTCGTCCTTCTTCGCCAGGATCGGCTACACAGCCCAAATCATCTTACCCATCCACTGTACATAACAACCCCATTAGTATACACTAAACATCACCCAAAAATTACTTAAATCGCCCCTGAAAATTACCATTTTAACCAAATTAAAAAAAAAAATAGGGGGAGGCGTCTAAGGCAGACGCCCCTCCATAGGGAGGAGGCGTCTGTCGGAGACGCCTCCCCATAGGGGGAGGCGTCTACGACAGACGCCTCCTCCCTATGGAGGGGCGTCTGCCTTAGACGCCCAGGTAAGTGGTTTTTTTTTTTTGAAAAAATATACATCGGGGGAACCGCTGGTTGCTTTTCTGGTCTCCGAGACATTCGAGATATTGTGCATGAGGTATAGGAAGAGAAAACGGTGGTAAAAAAGTGAAATTGTGACTTATATAAGCCTAAATAAGGTCAAGGGCAAAAAGGTAATTTGTTAGGGCGATTTAAGTAATTTTGGGGCGATGAATAGCAATTCAGCAAAAAAATGAACCAACTAATAGCTCCTAGATTGTACGGCCTATATGATTTAACCTAATCACTTCCAACATTCTCACACAAAAAAAAATTCGGAAGCAGAAACAAACAACAAACACAAAATCACAAATCACAGAGCAAAGATTCAACGATCAACTTCATAATCCCAAAAAAGTGTCGTAACTTGTAAATGACCAACTACTGGTCAGAACTCATAATCAACTCTCTCTAATCTTCCAAGGAAAAAAACAAATAACCACAGCTCCTCCACACCACACAGCCAATATACATACACCGGGGTCGAAAACTCCCAAACCCGAAGGATCAACCCGCAAATATCCCACCATCACAAAGCCAGCATCTTCCTCCTCCTCTCCTTTCCCCCGTCGGCGGCGACGCGACTCCGGACCCTCTCGAAGTCCTCGATCGGGCAGGGGATCGTGATCCCCCCAGGATGCTGAAACCCGAACTTCTCCTCCGCCTCCCGGAGCAGCTCCCCGAACAAGGGGTGGTTGAAGTGGATGACCGGGACGAGGACGCGGTGGAGGCCGCCGTCGTCGCCGGGGATGTAGACTGCGAGGTGGCCTTTTGGGGTGAGGTCGGAAGGCTTGGGGGCGGAGAAGAGGCGGAGGAGGCGGTTGGGGAGGGAGGGGGTGATGGGGTCGAGGCGGTGGTAGGAGGAGGGGTTGGGACGGCGCCGGCGCAGGAGGGAGGAGCGGATCCGGCGGCAGACGCGGGCCAGCCGACGGCCGAGGTGGAAGCCGGTAAAGTGTTTCATGGAGGAAAAGAGGGGAAAAGAGAGATTTTAATTTAATTTTTAGAGCATTTTGGGTTCGAGAGGAGAGGACGTGTGCTGTGTTGTTTGAAAGAGGAAGTGGAGTTAGGGGGATTATATGTTTTATAGGATTTTGGGTCGGGTGAGGAATGACTAAAGTGGGGCTTGTACTTGTGCTCCTTTACGTACATAATACACATGGTCAACACCCAGGACAAGAGGAAGGAAGACTTGAACACCCAAGAGTGTTTATTATCACTTAAAGCATGGTTGGAATTAGGGCGGTTAACTTTGGCTCGATAGCTCAACTCGAACTCGACTTGAAAAACGCTCGACTCTGGTTTAACTTGAAAATGAATGATCTTGATGAAAAACCAGAAAATCTTCAAACTTATTTCGGTAAATGAGTCGCTCAAACTCAAAAAAATTTGATGCTCGGCTCGATAGATCGTTCGAATTTTTTATTATTTCATTTATAATTATTTTTTTTGTATTTGGTAATATCATAAGATGATACTCATGACTCGAAATTTCGCTCGACTCAGCTCGTTTACACCCCTAGTTGGAATAGAAACTCGACTCGAGTTAGTTTTTATTTATTCTTGAAAAACAAGTGATATGTTGAATAAAAAGTTTTTAGCTATCAACCAACCACGTTCCAAAAATGAATTTAAGTAACAAGTAAATAGTCAGCTGCCATTAAAGCCAAACTACAAAGTCGGCTAGCCAATAAAGTTTTGGCTCTATCAAGCTTGAAATGAAAAAAATGAATCTCACTAGAAAATTTCAGCTTGTCACTTTGACTATGGGTTGGGCTAGAAACTTGAAATGAACCAAAACAACTTGAGCTTGAAAAATGAACGAACTAGTTAAGAAATGAACACCTTCTTCAAGTTAAAATGATAAACAAGAAGGGTTGAGCTCGACTCAATTCTTCAATTTAGGATTTTTATAGTTGTAATTATATTTAGTTTTTTTTTCTATTTCGTAAAATGTTATATTAAAATTCAAGACTTACAAGTGAGTTACACCCCTAAACAAGTGAGTTAGAGGACGACGAATGAAGTTTCAATTATCCGAGTTCAGATACGCTTTCAGATGGAGGTCATTTGAAATTTTGAGTGGTTGAAGAGACTCAATATGTTTCACCTGAGATTTGGATCAGCAACAACTGCCCCCGAAAAGAAATTGACGATGGGTGTTTGTGAAAACCATCAACTCTAAGGCAGTATAAGAGTGGAGATTAGTTGTTAGATAAGTACGTTATCATTCTTTAAATATAATAATTTACATACCACTTCTTTAACTTCCAAATTGTAGTTGTCTTTTAATTTGGCAATACATCTCTATTCCAAAATACACTCTTTTTCCAATTTTTGGACAATTATTTTACGATAAATTATATTCAACTTTAAATACACTTTTAAATCATCTTACATTGTTTCAGTATTGTGATAAGCTTGAAAGGAGATTATTTTAAATCACCATCCACTGTTTCAGTATTGTAATAAGTTTGAAAGGAGATTATTGTACAACCACGTTTCAATATGTCCGTATTATAATAATAATAGTAGTAGTAATATTAAAATTGATCTGAATGAAGAGTGGCTACGATATTAGGAAAAGTTCTGACATCTTAATAATATATTAAATTCTTTTATGGGTATTATTGAAGTGTATGTCCTGATAACGAAGCGTTTGTGAATTGTGATTCTTTATTCAACCGATTCAGTTTAAGTCCTGTGGATTAATAATGTGGTTTTGCATTTATTTAATCTCTTATAGTTTTATTAAGAGCACCACTGGGGGGTCGTGGGACGCACAACTCGACGACCGGGTCGTGCCACTTGGCACGACCCGTTGGTCTAGATTTTTATTTTGATTTTTTTGTTTTGGTATTTGTTATAATAATTAGAGGTTTATATTTTAATAAATAGTTAGGATTTAAGTAGTTTTAGTTGATATTTTGATAATAATCAATGTTAGGGTTTATTATATTTTGATAACGTTAAATTTATAATAATCAGAGCGAGACCCCCGACCGACATGTCGATGTGTGTTATTTGGTTTATATCGTGTATTTGGTTTATCGTCTCGTGTGTTCGGAGCCACGACCGCCTGCATGACAAGACAAGATAAGACATCACGTACATATTGTAGATTGTCAGTTCGACAAGATAAGGCATCACACGTGTACTGTAGATTGTCTGTCCGACAATATAAGACATCACACGCGTACTGTAGATTGTCAGACCGACAAAATAAGTCATTACGCGCGTACTGTAGATTGTCAGGACGACAAGATAAGACATCACGCGCGTACTGTAGATTGTGAGGCCGACATTATAAAAAGGAAGTGGTAAGACATATCTCGTTAAACAAGGCTAATTAAATGAACTCTAATTTAAGAAACTCACCGACCTACTCCTCCTCTGATGATGATGATGCCTTCGACGATCTTTGGAGGCGAGTAAGCACTGAAACACTCGAAGAGCTTGAACAACTTGAGCGTGGGGCGACTCGTGGGCGGATTCGTGAGGCTCAACGCGACCCCGCCTTAGGAACCCTGATAGAGATCGGGAAGAAGGTTATTGTCGTCTTATTTCTGATTATGTTGCTGAAAATCATGTGTATGGTCCTCGTATTATCAGAAGAAGATTCAAAATGAGGAAGCATGTATTTTTGCATATATCTGGTGCCGTTGAGTATTCCGACGTGTTCTTCCAACCAAGACCGAATATTATCTGTAGATTATCAGTCCGACAATATAAGACGTCACACGCGTACTGTAGATTGTCAGACCGACAAAATAAGTCATTACGCGCGTATTGTAGATTGTCAGGACGACAAGATAAGACATCACGTGCGTAGTGTAGATTGTGAGGCCGACATTATAAAAAGGAAGTGGTAAGGCATATCTCGTTAAACAAGGCTAATTCAATGAACTCTAATTTAAGAAACTCACCGACCTACTCCTCCTCCTCTGATGATGATGATGCCTTCGACGATCTTTGGAGGCGAGTAAGCACTGAAACACTCGAAGAGCTTGAACAACTTGAGCGTGGGGCGACTCGTGAGCGGATTCGTGAGGCTCAACGCGACCCCGCCTTAGGAACCCTGATAGAGATCGGGAAGAAGGTTATTGTCGTCTTATTTCTGATTATGTTGCTGAAAATCATGTGTATGGTCCTCGTATTATCAGAAGAAGATTCAAAATGAGGAAGCATGTATTTTTGCATATATCTGGTGCCGTTGAGTATTCCGACGTGTTCTTCCAACCAAGACCGAATATTATCTGTAGATTGTCAGTCCGACAATATAAGACATCACACGCGTACTGTAGATTGTCAGACCGACAAAATAAGTCATTACGCGCGTACTGTAGATTGTCAGGACGACAAAATAAGACATCACCCGCGTACTGTAGATTGTGAGGCCGACATTATAAAAAGGAAGTGGTAAGGCATATCTCGTTAAACAAGGCTAATTCAATGAACTCTAATTTAAGAAACTCACCGACCTACTCCTCCTCCTCTGATGATGATGATGCCTTCGACGATCTTTGGAGGCGAGTAAGCACTGAAACACTCGAAGAGCTTGAACAACTTGAGCGTGGGGCGACTCGTGGGCGGATTCGTGAGGCTCAACGCGACCCCGCCTTAGGAACCCTGATAGAGATCGGGAAGAAGGTTATTGTCGTCTTATTTCTGATTATGTTGCTGAAAATCCTGTGTATGGTCCTCGTATTATCAGAAGAAGATTCAAAATGAGGAAGCATGTATTTTTGCATATATCTGGTGCCGACGTGTTCTTCCAACCAAGACCGAATGCAATTGGTCGAATGGGTATATTGGGACTACAAAAAATCATTACAGCTATGCGAATGTTAGCCTACGACGTTGCAGACGATGTCGTTGATGAGTACATATGGCTTAGTGAGACGACGACAAGGGTGACTCTCCAGAAGTTTGTAGAAGGAGTTATAGCCAACTTCAGTGATGAATACCTGAGAAAACCCACAACAGAAGACACGACAAGGCTACTTCACGTTGGCACGCAACGTGGCTTTCTAGGCATGATGTGGAGCATAAATTGTATGCACTGTGAGTGGAAAAGTTGTGTTAGAGGCCGTAGCATCTTACGTCCTCTGGATATGGCATATGTTTTCCGGGACTCCCGACTCCTGTAATGATCTCAACGTACTTAACGATCTCCCATTTTTCATGACGTGTTGGAAGGGTGTGCGCCTGTCCGGTACGAGGTGAATGGTCGTCAATATGATATGGTATATTATCTTCAAGATGATATTTATCTGTAGTAGGCAGCATTCATGAGGTCCACCCCGTTTCCACAAACTCCCAAAGATAAGTGTTTTGCACAACACTAGGAGGCAATGCGTAAAGACGTAGAACGCGCATTCAGAGTGTTGCAGGCACGATGGGCAATCCTAAGGAGGTCATCTCTTGCATGGAATGCTGACCTCCTAAACAAAATAATCACTGCGTGCATCATAATGTACAACATGATCGTGGAGGACGAGCGTGACTCTTATTCCATGATTTATGATACAACTGAGTTTGAGCAGGATCACAACATACCGAGTCTGGGACCAACACCTTACTCCACTGCACGGGTTTTGGACATTAGAACCTACATGGAGAACATAGGTCACGTTCTTGAAAAAACTCAGCATCTCGTGCTGAAGACAGACTTGATCGAGAACATCTGGCAGCGATTTGGCGGGAAACGACGCTTAAGTGTGTTTTATTAGTATGTATTGTAGGTGTTTTCTGGTTTATCTCGTTGAATATTTGATTTATGTCGTGTGTTATTTGGTTTAACGTCTTGGGTAATGTAAGTTTACATTTGTTTAATTTAATGTAATATTTGTTTTATTAATATTAGTGATATTTAATATTTAGTAATTATTGATGGTTAAATAAAAAAGTATATGCAATTTGGAATTACGAAATTTATTGGTATTTTGGTTTTCCAATTAGATTATTAATGTTTTTGGTAAATATAAATGATTATGGAATAGAATAAAAGTTGATAAGGAAATTAATGATGTGGAGGAAAGAGAGTGAGATGACCTAAATCATGTTAAATTGGTGAATAATGAAGGATAAAAAAGATGTTGGTCATGATGACGTGGCAGAGAGAAAAAGGAAGAGAGAGTGTGTGTCATGATAACTAGGGGTGTAAACGGGTCGGGTATGGTCATACCCACACCCATACCCGCTTTACTAAACATGTATCGATATATACCCGTTTAAATATTGTTGTACCCGTACCCGTCTCATACATGTTTAATAAACGGGTATGGGGCAGGTATTGCGGGTATAATTGTTACTAATAAAATGTGTACTTTTGTTAACAAAACTTAACTCGAAAGAACCTATTCATTGGATGAGAATAATTTAAGCCAAAAGATGTTAAATTTACGATTTTTGAGATTAGAAATTAAGCCAAAACTACGAGAAATCACCAATTTTCTCACAAAGTGTCGAAACAACTACTTTTGCCAACAAAAACCTCACTTTTTATTATTTTAACTATATATTATATATTAATTAAATAATTAAACAGGTAAATAGGTAAACGGGTATGGGTATAGGTATACTCGTACTCACCCCATTTATTAAACGGGTAAAACGGGTATGGTTAAATGAGTATAATTTTTTAAATAGGTACAAAAATCGTATCCGTACATGCTTATTAAATGTAACGAGTAAGCAGGTAATACCCATCCCAGTTATCTCCCTAGCGATAACTGATTCACTAACATCGCTATCTTTACATCTTCAACTTTGATAATGTTAGGGAATAAAATCAATCTCAAATACACAGCAGAACGAAAAACAACAAATACAATGGAAGAAATAAACCACAAATAAACCACAACCACAGTTGCAAATCCACAAAACAATACACCACACAAAACACGCAAGATTTAACGTGGAAACCCAATGCGGGAAAAATCACGGACGATACAACCTTAATCTACTATAAAGAAAACGAATTACAAAGAGAGACTTACAGAACACACGAACAACCGACGAGAATACCCGGTTAAATTTGCTCACACTGAATCCACAAGGATGCTTTCTCTCTCTTTTCTCTCAAGAATGCAAAAGTAGACAATAACAATAGTTCTAATTGTTCACTAAACAAAAAAGGACGAAATTGTCTTTATATAGTAGGCCAAAATAAGTATTAATGACACCAAAATCGCGTGGAGAAAAGTGCAGATTGTAGGCGAAACTGGGTCAAATGGTCGACCGAACGGGTGCTTCGGTCGACCGAACTTCAAACCGTAGCACAATCCAGGGCTTTCTCGGTCGACCGGAACTTAAGTACCGGTCGATCGAAAACCGACAAACATTTTTTTTTCTGTTTGTTCAAGTGCATGCTCGGTCGACCGAAAACTTAAGTTCCGGTCGACCGAAAAACGACATACACTTTTACTGGACAAGTCAGACCATACGTTCGGTCGATCGAACTCCTTTCGGTCAACCGAACGTCTGTTTTATCCCACAAATATTTTAATCACATATTAAAGGGAACTTCAACTAGGGATGTAATCGATCTCTAAACGAGCGATCCGAGCCTGCTCAAAATTGACTCGTTAAGGGTTTCGAGCGGAAAATTCTGCTCATGCTCGGTTCGACCTGCTCACGAGCGGCTCGTTAACCTAAACATTTTTTTGGTATTGAATTCCTAACAATGTTGTCCTAACAAGTAAATTATAAAATTACTTAAAACAAATATAATAATAGTTAGTAACACAATTTTAAAATTAACACCTAAAATAAAACACAATCTTATAAATTATACGACAACATCAACATCTTATAAATAAGATTATACACTTGGATCAAACA
Organism: Triglochin maritima; assembly: GCA_963682175.1. Classification (NCBI taxonomy): domain Eukaryota; kingdom Viridiplantae; phylum Streptophyta; class Magnoliopsida; order Alismatales; family Juncaginaceae; genus Triglochin; species Triglochin maritima. The sequence continues at coordinate 9,284,728 of OY821775.1, forward strand.
AAATTAACACAATATTAAAATCAAACACAATCTCCTAAATTATAGGACAACTCACAACATCAATATCTTATAAATAAGATCATCCACCTGACCAAAACCTTAATTTATTTGAACTTTTGGTGTAGAAAAGAATGAGAAAAAGAAAAGAAATAATAATAATGGAAAAATGAAAAGTTTAGGACTAATAAGTTTTTTGATTCTTATGAGTATTTAGCTTGATTTGTTAAATGGATTGTTGGGTTTGGTAAATTAATTTATTAAATGAGTTTAACACTTTACCGATTGGGTAATTGGATAGAATATTCAGGTTAATCAAATAATTGGATATAGTAATTAGGTTTCGAGCGATAATCGAGCGAGAGAGGTCTGCTCGTGCTCGGCTCGTTACTAACCGATCCGAGCAATTTCGAGCAAAATCAGAGCAAAATCAAGCGAACATCGAGCGATCTATCGATCCCGAGTAGAACTTGACAGCCGTAACTTCAACCGACACGGTTACGATAAAATCTGCGGCAGTTTTGTCTTTGTCTTCAAGCAGTAATTTGATATAATTTTCAAATTATAGGGTCCTTTCCTTGCCTACGTCTGTACGAAATGAAGGTCTAAAAATGTCAACATCAATGCGGCAATCGTAGAAGCTAATACAAAATTAAAGGTACATGTACATTGATATGTAATTAATTAGTTTGAGTTTAACAAAACCTATGAATATGACGAAAATAGAAGGTAAAAATTCAGAGAGCATTTTGTGACGTTTTATTAAAGGGCAAAAAAAGGCATTGACTTCGAAAATTGTTTAGATTGTATTGTTATCAATGTTGTCAAATTCTAATTAGTTTTACATTTCTTAACAAATCTTGACGTTTGATTGCTACAGTCACGTGATTTCTCGACAAATATAATCTGTTTCACTATTCTAAGTGGTTATTTTATTTTGCGGAATGAATTACATCCTGTCGATCTTGTGAGGTTGAATATTTATTAAGATTGACACTTAAGTAGACATTTTGCGCAATAAAGGATAGAGTCTAAGGCATTAAATTACAAAGTTTGACACTCAAGGGGATGGAAAATGAAATCAATATATATTTCAAGGGGACATTGAGTAATAGTTTACTTCTTCCCGTGTATAATATGAGGCCTCCTCTTGTGGCTGATAATAAACATTAGAGGTTTGATATCAAATTTCATTTATTTCTTTGGATTTTGTTTGACAACTTGTTCTTCTTCTTATTTTCTTTGGTCATGTATTTTCTAGCTTATACCTAGAGAAGTATATAATTAATTTTATTATCTATTTCTGGAAGTCATATTTACCATATGTTGCCTTTGTAGCCGAACTGCCAAACAGTCAAATCTCTATTCCCCGCACGACATGCATCAATTATTGTCGTTTTATTTTGCATAAAATACGGACATATCTTTCCAACAATTAAGTATGTATAAATAATGTTCTAATATTGTGAGGTTGTATTGGACTTATAGATCATCAGTGGTTCACGTCTCATTATCTTAAGAGTTTTGCATGCATATTCTCCACTGGGGTCATTTTTCGTGAGCATTTTTCATTTTGAAACTACTATATATACCTTGCTTGCTTAAATGATGTTTAATTAGAAAATTAATTATGACTATTATCCTCTTATTTCCCAACAAAGTTACAAAGTATGCAAGCAAGGGGAGATGGAAAGAGAAGTCTCCAACCAAATAAAACACAAACCTTGGTTTATCTAATGCAAGTTGGCATTATATGATAAGACGCCGATCTTATTACACTATTTTAATAAAAATATAAGATGGTGGTCGAGGTGGGGATCCTGTATTAAATTATTTTTGGGTAACTGGTGATTATTTAATTTTAGTATTTACTATTAAATGTTGTGTTGGTGGATTCGTATTTCGTAGTGCTTCCGTACGTGTAAAGGACGGGCTATTCTATGTAACTGGGATTACTCGTTTATGTATTGATATTTAATTAATCGCCAGCAACTTATCCACTTTTCATCCAGTGTTCATCTCTATCGAAAAAAAAGTTTGCAATTTAATATCATTAAGTTTAGGATCCAAAATATATCATATCGTGCTCTTTAAACGTGACTTCAGTAAGCACGCGTAACCAATATTAGGATAGGTAATAATTGAAAAGTAAAGACATTACATTAGAGTATATTAGACAGGGTGAAATGAGATTTCGGTTATATTAGGAGGGAGAGAATAATAGGGGTTGGAGACGTTACATGATTTCATTTGTTATGTTGTCAAAGTTGGTCCTCACAAAGATAACTTTAACGAGGGAAGATGATTTTTTGGAATAGTCATTTAAACTTTTGTGTATCCATGAAAGTGCTAGCAAGCATTTTATCCAAAACCATGTGTAATATTCAACGTCAAATCCTTTTCAGTTGAGCCTACGCAAAAACTCGTTTTGTGATGGTAAATTCAAGTATGGATATATTTCACTTTTAGATCTCTAACTCCAAAATGAGCTTCTTAAACCTTGTGTTTACTAGTGAAATTGAGGCTAACTTGTAGGGTTCCAAGAAGAAGCCCACAAAAATGTAACGGCGAATTACGGCATTGAAGATACAAAATAAACATATGAAATTCCATATTTATTTTTTGCAGTCATTTTTATAATTTCTATCTCAATAATTAGAAGTTGTAACTAGATAATTGACTCCAGTTAACTCTTAAGTGATATATGATCATTATACAAAGGAGACTACCTATTTCTATACGGACATTACCAAAATCATGACGTGGGCAAATTGAAAGATTCGTACACAAGTACTACTTAAGTCGATTTGTTTCACGGTTCACCTTGGTCCAACGGGTGTTGACGTCGGTATAACATTATTATAAATGCTTGATTTATTTTAAAATGACTTAACCAATGATTTCAACCTAGTGCAACCGGTAACGACGTCAGTATAATATCATTATTTTGTAAATCAAACTGGCTCCAATATGACGATCCAACTGGTGAACTTATTGATTGTACCGAATTTTACATGAACCTTATCGAATATTTAAGCTCTTAAAGTTACATGAAAATTAAAATTAACTACAAAGTTTAAAAAATATTAAAACATGTTAGTTATTATACATTGATTGTCAACAATCAACAAAAAGAAAATTATGAAATTTAGGATTACATAATATTAATTAATGTTATTTTTTGTCATAATTTACATTTTCACAAACCTAAAATACTAATCATATTTGAAATTTTTTGTGACCGAAATAAAATAATATTTTTGGGTTAAATTGAAACAAAATAATTATTTTTGGGGTTAAAACGATACTTTTTATAGTTAAGCTGCAACATGAAGTTTAACATTTGTTTGGTCAGGCCAGTGTTCGGATATGCGGCCGGATGCGGCCGCATATGCGGATGCGGGTGTGATGCGGCCGCGATCCGCATCGCATCCTAAGGATGCGACCTCCTATATGCGGACCACATTGTCATCCGCATATGCGGCCGATGCAGGCGCATATGCGGCCGCATATGCAACGCATATCAAATAGGCATATTTCAAATCTAATTCGGTCAAAATCCGAAAGATATCTGATTATCCGATTACCCATTTAACTTATTTTGTAAAGAAAAAAACTTTTAACCAATTTTACAAACAAAAGACCATTCCCAAATTCCCTACTCAATCCCCAAATTCGTGACACTCCAACATTTTCGACTCCCGCCAGTACCCCGCTTTCCGTATATGTAAATGCATATTATTAAATGTGTATTCCACATATTATTTTAATACGTAAATGTATATTATTTAATTATTAAATCGCAAACCGCATATGCACCCGCATCGCATCCGCATTCCGCATATGTTCGATGCGGTGCCCTGCCGCATCCACTCCGCATCCCGCATATCTGAACCTTGGGTCAGGCCATGGTTCAACCAAAGACAAAATCGAATGGATTTTTCCGATTTTTTTTCCCGGTCTAACCCTGTTTGTTCCGGTTTGATGTGAATTTTGGTTTTTTAGTGAATCAAATAGTCAACTTCCGATTTTCGGTCGAACATCAATCTCACTGCTGGTAAGCTTGGAAGTAGTTCGAACCTGAAATGAAGGTTTTCTAAATTTTTTTTACTTTTATATGTTTTTTATTATGAATTTAATGTAATAATATTTTGTTTCTTGATTAATGTATTCGTCTTTTGGAAGTGTTCAAGAAGAGTCTCTTAGTCCTTAACTGTAAAGCTCTAAGAGATAATTGTTTGCATAAATCAAAAGTGATTCACCACCATTAATTACCGAGACAAGATTATCGTTTTTGTTAAAAGAGATATTGTAGCTGTACAAATATTTAACAACATGAGTATACGAAATATAAAATATTTCTTTCATATATTGAATTGACCTAACAAATGAAACATTATGGAATTGTGTTTGTGTCATTAATATTTCATTTTATCTTTGAGGTTTAAGATATAAGACCTATATCTTCACATAAGGAGTGTATTATTTGATTATTATCAAAAACTATCAATACCCTCTTTACTTGAGTGATGATATTGTTGGCCTCTATGATAAAACAAAATTATAATGTGCACAATGTAACTTATCTATAGTTACATATTTATAATTAGCTTGAGAGATCTAGAAATGAATATATATATATATATATATATATATTACAAAGATGACACAATTCTACTTTGTATAATATTCTTAATATTACGAGGCAAGGGATAGACACAAGTGATATTAAATATCACTGAATGGATCGTGTTTAGTTCGAGTGAGCAAAACATTTTTGTTATTTGGGTAACTACAATGTGTAGCTAGATACCGCTTGTAGTTTGTGTAGGATCGTGTGGGTTATGGGTCCACTAATCACTTTTAATCTAATCCCTAATTTTCTACTTGATTAAGCAAACAAATGCGCAGCGGAATAAACAAACAAGTAGAGAAAGAAAGACAATGCAAACCACAAAAGACGCGTCGGTTTTTATAGAGGTTCGGCACCCCACCCGGGTCCTAGTCCTCTCTTGTAAGCTCCGCTCGACTCCGCGAGCTCCGCCTACGTCTTCACTAACCACTCCCCGTTCCGGGCCGGGAGAGAACGCCTTTACACCACAAGCAACGCGAACAACCCTCGCTTGCTTGAATTCTTCCTCTCACAATCCGAGAGGGACACTTCGGGCTTTCACCGAAGTCCTTGCTTCTTTTGACAACACTTGTAACTGAGTGGAATTCACTCTCTAATTGAGCACATTTTGAGTAGGATGAGTATATGATCAAATGTGTGAAGTTTAGGCTTAAAGAGTGTAGAATTGGGAGCTTTGAGGATTGAGGTTTCTCTCTAATGTATTGGGACAATTGGAGTTGGAGAGTTGTGTTAACAACAAGTCTTGATCCTTTATTTATAAGCTCTTAAGGTATTCTAGCCGTTGGGGATAGATTTGATTGGGTTTTGTGCAAGATACACAAAGCAGAAAATCAGGCTGCAAATCTGTCCAGAACCGGTCGACCGAAACTAGTAAACCGGTCGACCGTTAACTTGATTTCAAAGAGAACGGTCGAACAAAAGAATATTCGGTCGGACAAACGAGCTAAAACTTAACTCTACTTAAGTGAATCGGTCGAACCAAAGTATGGGGCGGTCGACCGCGAAGGGGATTCGGTTGAGACAAAGGTCAATCGGTCGAACGAGAAATGTGTCGACCGATAGCAGGGAATTTGGTTTCTGAAAATATGTTCAACCGGTCGACCGAAACAAGGTCTTTGTTCGACCGGTTACCGAATGTATTTTGGGGTTAAGTTTTGTTTTATACGAATACGACCGTTATAGGAATACGACAAGAAAAACGGCCATATTAAAATCCGGGACCGGTCGACCGAAAAGGTAGAACCGGTCGACCGGTAGAGTTCGGTAAAATCACTGTGGAGAGTCTGTTATAAACCGGTCGAACTGAGAACTGGTTCGGTCGACCGGTTCACACAGGAAATCTGGGTTTAAGTTTATAAGTGATTTCCGACTAAGGTTTGGGTGATCTAATGAAGTCCAAATAAGGTGAAATTTTGTGTGTGACTTCTCTAAGGAACCTAGTGTGTATATGATATGTTTTTAACTCTTGTATGCTCAATTTACACATGTTCCTAAGACTCAAAATAAAATCAAGATTACAAGTCTTCATTTAGCTTTATTACAAATCTTGACTTGATTTCCTTCCTTCCATGAGTCTTGATCACCTGTAGAGGTTAGCACATGCAATATATATGCAATGCAATATGTGTGCTACTCTACATCATCATAATTAAGATTAGGTTAATTAAATCATCAAAACCTAGATTAAGGCCAAAAAACCAACAGTTTGTGATATAAAGTGTTTTATATTATTGCCACAATAACTTAGATCATCTTATATGTCACACCACATAACTGAGAAATAAGTAATTTGATTTTACATTTTATATGATGTATTGAAATACATGTGGTAAAATATCAAAATCAATGTGTCGTGATTACGACATGGTTAGAATATCTAATAAATTTATATGCGATGTAAATATATTATGGGGTATAATGTTTGACATTATATATGATAATATATTTTATAGTATAATGTGATCTGCAACATTATAAAATATAAATTTGCTAAAACCTCAAAGATCAGATTTTGTTGGATGTTGTACCAAAATTTGATAAAAGCATAAATCGATCAAATCGATCGACCATTTGACAAACTTTGTTTGACAAAAATCAGGGACTTTACCTGGTTGAGAATCGGTCGACCGTTTGGCAAACATGGTTCGACCGAAATCAAGAATTTTCATGATTGAGAGACGGTCGACCGTTTGGACATGTCGCTTGACCAAAACCAGGGATTTTGGTTGTGGGGAATCAATCGACCGGTTGGACGTGTTGTCCGACCGAAATTGACGATTTTAACCGATCGGTCGAACGATTGACTATTTCGGTCGACCGTTTGCGTAAGGTTTTGCCTGAATTAATTAGAGAAATTCTTTGTTCATGGGTTGGATTTGTTCCAATTCGGTTAGAGAAGGTTAAATGATGATTACGTAGGTCCCTCCTCTCATTATTGTTTATATGAATGCAAAATTCTTTTCTTCATATTTCTCCACCAAATCAATCCGAAAATTCTCTTGTTAATTGAGTATTTGAGAGATTAATTTCTCAGGAGCATCAAATGAGTAATTAGCTAGATTCTAACATTGATTTAGAGATTGATTGACTAACTCTCTTTTGGTGAACACTTTGAGGAATTTCGAGGCGATCTGACGTGCAACACATCTCCTTATTGGTAAAAGAGATTCAATAATCGCCTAGACATGATCCTTTCTACGTATTTCAATATGAAATAGTTAATTACATATATTGAAATACAATAAGGAATTTTGTGTATACAAAATTTTTGAAGAAAAAAAATCGATACTAAATGCTTGATATTTTAAAAAAAAAATATACACAAGTATATGACACAAAATCCTACGGAACCCACTTCTATACTAACTTTTTTTAACCGCATCATACCTTACAATTAAAATTAACCTTACCAATAATAAAAAGAGAACTACTAGTCGTCGCTGGAAAACTACTTAAATCGCTCAAAAAATGACCTTTTTGCCATTAACAAATCAATTAATACCCATTTTGTCCCGTGTCTTTAAACAAGGTGTTTGACTCAGTTTTACTCACATTCCTAGTACCAACACCACAAAAATGTCTGGCGAAGCACCTGAATCCGGCGAGGTAACGGGGGCGGAATTTTTTTTCCGACTCGGGCATCTGGATAAGCCGCCTCCACATAGGTGGAGGCGGTTTAGCCAGCCGCCTCCACCTATGTGCAGGCATCTTAGATGGACACCTCCATTAAGGTGAAGGCGTCTGGCTAACACGCCTTCACGTATGTGGAGGCGTGTTTGGCAGACACATCCATCTTGTTGGAGGCGGCTTAGTCAGACGCCCGTTTTTTTTAAATTTTTTTAATTTTCAGTTAAATTCAATTTTTTCAGGTTCCATTGCAAGATTTCGGTGGTGATGGAGTAGATTACAGTGAGCTTTTTGACAGTAAAGAAATATTTACAACAATCGAGGAAGCTTGTAAATAGGCGAAACAAGTTGCACTAGGAGCCAGATTTTTTTGGTTATATCATCATACAAACCAAAAGCAGATAACCGGATGGATTGTTACCTGAGATGTGATTGCAGACGTGGGATGAGTTCTCGTGATACGAGTATTGCACTGCGAAAGAATACGAAAAGAAAATGTTGCGGTTGTCGGTTTTTGGTAAAAGTGGTGGAGCGACGGGATCGTGATGGATGAGTCATTGTTTCTAGTAGCATCTATGAGCAGCACAACCACCCACTTGCAGTTTATTCAGGGGGTCACCGACAGGTCAGCGGACTTAGTGCTGTGGCAAAGCAAATTGTTCGTGATATGACAGAGGCACAAGCAAGACCCCGTAACATTTTGTTGGCGGTAAAGAAGAAATTCCCGGATGATAATCTGAATCAAAGACACATTTATAACTTCAGAGAGTACATGAGGAGGACGAAATCTGAAGACAGGAATCCCGCGCAGCAGTTTCTCAGGGAGGCAGTGCATCATAAGTATTTGCATTGGATTGTGGCAGATGAAGAAACTAATGTCTTGACTCACGCATTTTTGGCACATCCGACTTCAGTTCAGTTGTTGCGTACATACCCATTCGTAATCTGTATGGATTCAACGTATAAGACGAACAAGTACAAGATTCCTTTGTTTGAGATGGTTGGGGTTACTCCAACAAACATGAATTTCCTCATCGGATATGCGATTTTGCAGGATGAGACCGAGTCTAGTTATCGGTGGGTGTTGGAGAGGTTGCGAGATCTGTTATTTGATATTGTTAGCCCGACTGCAATAATTACAGACCGGGAGATGGGTCTGATGCGACCAGTGGCAGAGGTTTTTCCTGAGTCTGCTCATTTACTATGCACTTGACATATCAACAAAGATGTGTACAACTACGCATACCACGTATTCGGCAAGGACAAGCAGTCTGCAGAGAGTTTTAGGCGTGGAAGGTGATGGAGAGTCATGCTTTCTGATTCACAGATGGATTATGATAGAGCAGTCCGTAATCTGAAATATTCTTATAAGTCCTGGCCAGTGCTGACAGAGTATGTGGAAGACACGTGGTTGGTGCATAAGGAAAAATTTCATTTCGGCAACACTACGAACTGCAGGGTGGAAAGTACACATTCGGCTCTGAAAGAGTGGATCACTACATCGACTGTCGCTCTCGACACTCTTTTCGACCGCGTGAACTCGGCTATTGAAATGCAGCTGACGAATATTCGGAACTTTCTTGAAGATTCGAGACGTCGAATTGTGGCAAACTACATAGGTCATTTGTTTCAGCATATAAATGGCCGAGTTTCGCATCACTGGTTGTCGTTATTGACTCAGGAGTTGAAGAGAATGCATGACTTAAGTGATGAAATTGAATATCGTTGTGGGTGTGCTTTCCTAACAACACATGAGATTCCTTGTGCCTGTACCATGTACGAGTGTTTGGCGTCAGGTGATGGAATTTATTTAGAGTAGATTCATCCATTCTGGAAAACACTTGTTATCGGAGAAGGAGTCCAGATGTCAGAGTTTGTTGATGAGTCAGCACAAGACGTCGAGCATTTTCGGAAGCTAGTTGATGAGATTTCGGAGAGCGACCCTGCAGTAATTCGTAGTGCCTATCGTATTTTATACGAACAGTTACACCTCGATCAGTCGAACTATGGAGAACCCGCAGAAAATATTAAGGTACGAGGTCGACCTAGGGGAAAGTCGACACGTCGGGACCCGAGTGCCTTCGAGTATGCTGAGCGAGGTCGTGGTCGGTCTGGCAGTAGTGGGAGCAGGGGTCGTCGTCGGTCTGGCAGTAGTGGGAGCAGGGGTCGTGGTCGGTCTTCTAATTCGTCTCGATCGTCCGTGAACACATGCACATGATCTTCTGGTATGACGATATCTTTGTTGTTATTTAATATATATCAGTAATCTAGATGTGGTTGAATATATTATCTCCTAATTTTGTTGTTTTAATGAATTGTTATTTACTTATCTTACAGTGTCCGGACGGATTGACGTGGACAACTTCCCATATAATGATAGACTGCCAGGAATCATTTTACCATTTCTGGAAATGTGGAATGACGGACGTGCTGATGACAACTGTGGATTTTGATGTGTTGCCGATGTCTTCCATGGTGGTCAAGAGAACTGGTCGTACGCCCGTCGTGCGATTTCTAATGAGATAGGTGCACATCCTATTTATGAGAGTGTCTATTTCGGCAATGTGGGAGAGGCTCGTCGACGAATTGATTGGGGCGGGGGAGCTTGTGGCGTGGATCATTATATGGAGGTTTGGGTCGACTTGTTCCCGATTGCTAATTTTTACAAGTGTGCGGTCTTGTATTTCTCACTGGGAACGGATGGTTCGTTGTTCCCATGTCTTACTGTGCTACATTGGGAGAGTCCGTCTACCATAGCGAGGCCTGTCAGAGAGTTGGTCATTGCTCATTTAGGGAGTTACATACATTTTATTCGTTTGGAATTAGTTGATAATTTCCCAGTACCTCCTATAGCGACCTTATGGTATCAAATGCGAGATGTGAATGTTGTTGGATGAGAGGATCAGTACGAAAGTAGGATGGAGTATTGGAACCGGTTACGTAGTACATTTTGATTGTAATTTGTAATGTTTTTGTAATGTATAATATATCGTGTATTTGTACTTATATCGTGTTGTTCTTTTACCGTATTTTAAATTTAAATATTATTTGAAGAAATTTAAAGAAATAAGTTGAAGATATTTTCGTGACAAATAAATTTTAAAAATACGACAGTCAAACAAATACGTAGAAGATATGTTCGTAAGAGTACACAAATAACCATAAGCAAATACCAACAAGTGTAGTAACAATGCAACATATAACAAAACGAAAGTAAAACCAAGACAACTACAACTCAGCATCTGAATCATGGTCCGAAATGCCTTTACTAAAATCGTACACAACTAATTACTAACATAATAAACAATTTATTTAGCGATTTATTTATTAATTATCACAATTTATAATCAATAAAGGATTACTAAACTAATTTAACTCATTATTAACATAATATTCAATTTATTTTAAATTTATCACAATTTATAATCAATTTAAATAAATTCAAAAAAAAAATCGGGGCGTCTGCGGGAGACACCTACCCTACGTGGGAGGCATCTGCCGGAGACGCCTACCCTACGTGGTAGGCGTCTCCCTCAGACGTCTTGGCCATGGGTCGGGGGAGGCGGTTCCCACGGCCGCCCTATCTTTGGGTCGGGCGTCTCCCGCGGACGTTCGACCCAAAAATGTTTTTTTAAAATTAATTAAAATAAATAGGACAATTTACCAGATGAGAGTAGTCCGGGGTGTCCGCTGGTTTTTTTCCTGGCCTCCGAGACATTGTATTTGGTGAATAGAAGAGTGATATGAAGATAAAGTTGTGTTAAAAGAGTGAATTGAAAAGTTATATAAGTAGAAATGGTAGATGAGCAAAATGGTAATCTGTTGAGGCGATTTAAGTAGTTTTACGGCTACGAATAGCAGTTCAAATAAAAACCCATCAGCAACTGCAACGGAGTAAACTTAGCTGGCTGGACACTTTGACTTATGATCTTTCTTTAATTATGTCACCTAAGAAGATTGATAATGAAAGTAGTTTTGGTTGATGAACAACATACATCTCCTATGCCCCCTCTAACGTTTAGAAGTGCAGATATAATACAAGGATGATTTCATCACATCTATGACTGGTTACGATTATTGCATGGATCAACCATTGTTTATCATCTACTACAAAAACAGACGATGTTCTTATATTGACTTTGCAAGCTCGTATCAATTTGAAAGAGGGAAAATCGAACCATTTGATATAAGCCAATGGTCATGTTGGGTTTAATGATTGATTGCTTTAATTTAAAAAATTGTGATGAAATAATAACTAAACGATCCGTTTAAATTAATAGCGTGAACTTAGTCACCAGATAACGACCTACTCTACATGAGTACATCTGCAACTCGCAACATGCAAATTTCAGGATGAAGATGAATTTAATATCCTTAAAATATGTTGACATTATATTTATCCTCGTTGATGATAATAATAATAATAGTTCATAAGAATAGACGTATTTTGTGATATCCTAACCCTTGTTTAGGGATTAATTGTGTTTAGGAGGCTAACGGGGTTTAGGGAAGGATTTGGGATTGATGATGTGGTGGTTTGTCATTGGTGGAGGGTTGTTGGAGGGGTACTTAAAGGTATTTCTCTCTCACTCTCTCACTCGTCACTCTCCCTCTCCCTCTCTAATCTTCTCTCTCTAGCTCTCTACAATTCCAATGAGGTTGGGTGTAGGGCTATAAATGGGTTGAAATTTACCCGCAACCCGCCCCGCCCCGCCTAACGCGGGTTGCGGACAAAAAATTGCTACCCGCCAACCCGCCACCCGCACAACCCGCATAATAAGCGGGGTGGGTTGCGGTTTTCTCCCAACCCGCCCCGCATAACCCGCAACCCGCATAAGCCTTACATGTTTTTGATTTTTTTTGTATTTAGTTATGATTTAGTTTGTATTTAGCTTTAATTTTTTTATATATAGCTTTAAAAACATACATTGATTGATTTTTTTTTACTTCATTTTTGTACTTAACTTTGATTAAAATAGATAATATTAAAGAAAATAAATTGATTTTTGTATTTAACTTTAATAAAAAGATTAAACCCGCCAAACCCGCCAACCCGCCCCGCATAGCCTAGTCAATCCTTACGCGGGGCGGGTAGCGGAAAATTTTTTTGACCCCGCCCCGCCTACCCACTTAACTTTGGCGGGGCGGGTAGCGGTGGGGCGAAAACCCGCCCCGCCCCGCCCCGCTTACAACCCTAGTTGGGTGATCGGCGAGCAAGGAGTTGTGATTGCGGTTTCCGGAGGAGTAGTGACCATTGCGCGGATGAAATTCGTTGGAGAAAAGGCTTTTCGTGAGGAGGTGTTCGTCGTTGACCTTTGGAGGCTTCTTCAAGCCTTAAATATATGTCAAGCTTCTCCTTAATACTCACCCAAGCTGTGTGAGTGATGATTTTAGTCGACGGTAGTCGTTAGACTCGTCGAAGGTTGCTGAATAGCAGATTTTTGCTGAATAACAGTCGATCAGCGCGTGCCTCGATCGACCGATGCTAGTGTAATTGCGGGTTTTAGCCTTGTACCGGTAGAACGATGCCTTGGGGTGGTGGACCGGTTGTGTGTTTTAAGCAAGCCCTGTTGTTTTTCTGTCGAACGGGTCCCCTTTGTCGTTCGACCGGTTATACTGTACGTAAGTCGGTTAGGGACATAGACCATCTAAATGGTCGACCGCCTTGTGATATGTTCGATCGATTGTACCTGTAGCTAAGTCGGTTCAGGTCTAAACCTTCAACGGTCGACCGCCTGTATGACTGTTCGATCGTTGTTTTCTGGACTGGTCTAGACAGAGCATGGACCATCCAAATGGTCGACCGCTCTTGACTCTGGTCCGACCGGTCACTTAAGTTAACTTAAAGTTTGTTCGACCGGTGTGTGCCTTGTTCGACCGGTCATGGACTTTAAGGAAACGTGAAGTCCCTGTTATATTTTGGTCGACCGGGTCCCCTTTGTCATTCGACCGATGGGATGATAGACTTTAATAATATTTTTGGCGTAGACCATCCTAACGGTAGTCCGCCTGTGACCATCTGTTCTACCGATTGGTCGTTTTGTTTGTTGAACATGAGAGTTGACCATTCAAACGGTTGACCGCTCATGACAGTTGGTTCGACCAATTTTATGTTGGTTGTGTTCGACCAACTAGGTGACGGTCGAAACTTGCATGTTTCTTGAGGGAGCCGGTCGACCGGTGTGCTTGTTCAGTCGACCGTTGTTGCTCCATTGTGTGATTGTGGTGTGTGTGATCGACTTTGAGGAAAACATGTTCGATGGCCCTTTTGAGGCAACAGAAAGGACAGACCGGCCTGATAGCGATTGGTGGTGGCTCTATGGAGCAGGGTGGTGGCTCTACGGAGCGAGTTGTGGCTCTATGGATTGGTTTTGGGCTGTAGAGCGGTCGTCCGTGTGAGGCGGGGTTTGTTGGCCGATGTATTTCCGGCAGGTGCCTTGTGTGCACATATGGTTTGGGGTTGGGGTGAGAGGACACTTGAGCTCGTTGTGGATCGTGTCTGTTGTGGCTGGGAGTGAAGTCCCTGATGCCTAGTATCAACGACGATGTTTTTATATTTGCTGTATTTTTGTAGCATGCTATGTTGTTCATTTCATGTGTCAGGGGTTTGGCATACGAGGTTTCCTTATGGAAATTCAGACATAATTGCATGTTTACTTTTCAGGCCGTGAGCGACGTTAGGAGTGAAGGGAATGTGTTCTAAAAGTTTTACTTTTAAATGTCAATTATTATGAATTGAATGAGAAATCATTTTGTTCCTTGTTTATGTTATTCGTCTTTTAGAAGTGTTAAGGAAGATGCTCTTGGTCCTTAACCGTAGAGCTTTAAATGATATTGGTTTACATAAAACAAAAGATATTCGCAATCATGGTAATAAACATGGGACATTTATTACCGAGTTAAGATTGTCGTGTTGGTCATAGATCATTGTAGCTCTACAAGTGAGTGACAACACAGGTACACAAAAGAGGAAAATATTACTTTTGTATACTGAATGGACCTAATAAGTAAAACATTATAGAAATGTGTTTCTATGTCATTAATGGTTTACTGTGTCCTTGGTCCTTTGATATGAGACTTATATCCGATCACTTGAAAATTGCTTAATTAGACTAGTGTCTTGAGCTATCGATGAGTGTAGTGCAAATGCATTAGTTGGTTAAGTATGACTTTCGTTGGAGAAGATAGTTAGTCAAAAGATTATCATTGCCCCTCTTAATTGAGTGATGATATTAGTGGGCCCTTGATAAAGCAAAGTTATAATGTGCACAATGTGATTTGAGTTAAGTCACATATTTGTAACTAGCTTAAAGAGATCAAGAAATGAATACTAACACAAAGATGACACAATACTACTTTGTGTGTATTCTTAATATCATGAGGCAAGGGACGGACACAAGTGGTGCACTCCATCACTAAATGGACCGGGTTTTGGTTCGAGTGGAATTAAGGCATCTAACTAATTGGGAGCTATAATGTGTAGCTAGATACCGCTTATAGCTTGTGATATTAAACTCTTAATATCAATGCCAACTTAGTTTAGATCCTCCCATAGGTCACATCACAAAACTGGGAAACAAGAAATAAGGATTTTGAGTTCATAAGATGTGTCGGGTTTCATGTAGAAAATATGACACATGGGGTGAACAAACAAAATCAAAATTATGTTGTGATTAATAACATAATTAGAATCTAAATTAAATTCATATGTGATGTAAATATTATGGGGTGTAATGATTAATCATTACATATGATAATATGTTACATAAGTTGTGAACTTACTACTAATCCCGAAATGTCAAATTTTGTAGGGGTTAAACCGAAATTTGACAAGTCTGCAAGAACTGTGCAAAAATGGTCGACCGCTAGACTTTAAACGGTCGACCGAATGTTGCATCGTAAACAAAGATTTCGTCTGTTCGTTTTCGGTCGTCCGAGTATAATCGGTCGGTCGACCGAACATCGCGATAAAATATTTTTTGTTACGAACGGTCGACCGAATTGCGGTCGACCGAAACCAGGTCTAAACGGTCGACCGAACCTCCAAACACGGTCGACCGTCCAGACGGTTTTATGCAGAATTAATTTAAAAATTAATTAGATCAGGCATGGAATTGTTCCATAATTGATTTAATTCGTGGCTAAGACTATTTGTTAGCAAATAATGGATAGTTAGATGGAAGTTTGCATGAAATCATGGGCAAGAGGTTGCACATGAATTGGTAATTTGGAGAGAACTTATAAATACAAGTTTATCTCATTACCTTATTAATTAATTCATTATTTTATTATGCAAACTTCTCTCTCCATAATTCTCCACGAATTTCACCTTAATTCTTGAGTTAAGTTTTAGTTTTCAGAGATCTTCTCAAGGGAACTAAAGAGGGATTAGTAATTAGATTCTAAACCCTATTGGAGATTGAGAGGCTAGCTCTTCTCTCTCCAATCTTGTTTAGAGTTTGATGAATACTCGGAGGCATCCGGCGCAGCGACAAACATCCTCAACGTCTTCGAATCTTCAAGAAGTTTTAGAGAACTTTTAGGTATGAATTTTGGAGTCCCATGTTTGTTTTAATAAAGTTTTGAAACTAGTTATTGAAACAAACTGATGCATGCATGAAACAATCATAGAAAATTGTAATTGATCCTTATTATGCATAAAAATTTCGAAAATATATGTGTGTAATTAAACATGAAATCCAACAAGTAGGTGGTGAACGCAATTGAGCAAACCTGGGATCAGATTCTCCAATTTTCCTTTTTGAGGTTGATATGATTACATGTATATGTTTTAATATCTCTTTTGTTGTAATCATACTTTTGAAACTCTGTATTATACGTTGCACCTCTTGATTTATATATGGTTGGTAGCGTTCCCGCTTGATTTGATTATCTTATAAGTTTAAATTTTCCGTTATTTTCGCTACGTGACATATTTTCTTTAGACTACCTACTTTGTGTAAAAATTCTCCAAGTGTATTAGCTACCCGCCTATGAAAATGCAATTTTGTTTTCGAAAGTTGTAATCCTTTGAAAATTTAAGGAAAGACCATATAACCAATAAATACTTCAAAAAGAGTTTGAGTAGAACACTAATAACAAAAAAACTAGTATGTGTAAACCGAGACATTTGGAATATAAAAGTGTGAAATTTGGTTGATTCACTACCTCAACAAAACTTAAGCACTCAGGTGAAGAGTAATAGATCAAATTCTATTATAAAGTGTTGCACACAACTTGTATTTAATAATGTGTGACTATTTTTGCTCAACAAAAAGATTGATCATAATCCCAAAGATTGAATTTAGATGCCATCCCACGGCCCCAAGAGTGCCCGTTGGTTTGAATTCGAATTAAGTTCGCCTCTTCACAATTCACATGTAGAATTCTTAAGTTTCTTAATATTTACAGATGCGAGTGATCAAATCTTGACATACGCTTTTGAGATTTAAAATGAAAACAAAATAGAGTAGATAAAATAAATAAAACATTTTTAAAATCAAATATAATCGTCCGTAGTCATAAATCTCTGAGATTTCTATGCACGAAGAATTCACATTTCATGCACTAACTTTAGATAATTGCAATATCCTTTAAAAGAAAGATAAGTTTGATGTCAAGAGAATATAAATGTTGATTGCATTGTTTGAGATCATAAATAAACACGTATAGCAGTGGACAAAGTTTGACTTGAAAGCAATAACCAATTTGAGTACGTATTACAAACTTGTGCTTCTTCAAGGAGGACGGCGCCACCTGTAGTTGACAGCTACAAAATTGCATACCTAAAAGACAAATCATGTTTACTCTAAGTTTAAGTAGATCTTATCTTACTGTTTGTTTATTTCCAATTAATAGAAAATTAAACTGCATTTACGCAAATTTAGATTAACATGCATGCACCAAACCAAAATAATTTTCAAAACCTACTACATTTCTTATTTATTTTCAAATGAAAGATGATTGATCGTGTATCGAATTAAAAGGTCACTTCGAAACGACCTCTCAGGTTAGCAAGCGTATAGTCGTGTGCGTTCCTAATACGAGACATTTGGATGATGTTGATGCAGTGATGCTCATAACTAGATTTCATATAAGTAGTAGTAGAAATAAGTTGTAACGAGCTAAAGGGAAATTTCTAGGTTTCATTACGAGCTAGATGGAACTTTTCTAATTACATTGCCTCCTAAGAGCATCCTTAACCATACTATAAAACTCAGACACCCTTAAATCCACCCAACACCTCAAACTTTTTATTAATAAAAAAATACAAACCAACCAACCGGGTGGAATTTTGGGCGCCCATCCGCCCGAAATTCCACCCCAAGGGCTTCGAGAGGCGCCTAGAGAATGTGCTTGGTGGGGGGCACGTGTCCCCTACCATTGGTCATCTTTTTTTTCTGTTTTTGTGTTTAGAAAATATTTTTAAAATCATTTAAAATCGTTTTTTCAAATATGTTTTTATGAAAATAAGTTTTTTATTTGTTTATATTTTCTAGAAATTTTTGATAATTTTTCGTGTTTTGTCTAAAATTGATCCCGAAATGACGTGTAGGGTAGAGAATGTAGGGGCTTGAGTTATTTCTGGGTGTGGTTAAGAAAAATTTAGGGGGGTGGTTTGAGCTGACGTGACGGAGAGAGAAGCTGACGTGGCTGAGAGAGAAACCAGGGCACCCGGGAACTGCCTGGGCGTCGTTAATGGTGCTCTAATTGATACAAATACAAGCTTCAAAAGCTAGAGATGTGCAATCTTTGGAATAAAGACCCGTAAACAACCCACAAAGGGTAAAGTCGGTCACTGTTTGGACCCCAAAACACAGCCTATTTAGAGTTACGTACACAAACAAAGATTCCATGATCGAGGATGTACTGGATGAAAATCTTAAAGTTTCAAAGAATTGTGAATTGGTTGTGTGCTGTCAAGAAATAACTATATTTACCGTATAACATCCGAGAGCAACTATTTCCACTAATGTCACATAAAAACTCAAAATTTTATTTTAATGTCATTAATTTTTTCCAAATCATTTCTTTAGTCACCCATTAATGTTTAGTTTTATTAATATTTAATAGAAAATTTACAGAATCACCGTGAATAAACCTAGAATACATAAATTTCATTATATGTGTTGTAAAAATTACAAAAAATACTCAAAATTGCAACAAAAAAAAGTGTAGTAATTGCTCCTCTCCTTTTTCTTTTGCGTAGACAGAACTTGTGCTAACATCGGCTCATTGTTGGTCTTCTTCAACGAAAAGGTATATTATATTATAATAAGCACACCCAAAGAAATATACACTTATGCTAAGCACTATGAATATTTTAGTTTGCATGATTATCTTTTTTAAGGAGGTTGTGTGCATGAAG
Source organism: Triglochin maritima (assembly GCA_963682175.1). NCBI lineage: Eukaryota > Viridiplantae > Streptophyta > Magnoliopsida > Alismatales > Juncaginaceae > Triglochin > Triglochin maritima. The sequence goes on from OY821775.1 coordinate 9,303,852, forward strand.
TCTAGTCTCACTTATTGCGACTGGGTAGGTTGTTCCTTCCTTGAAGTTCAAACTTCCAAAACACACGTAGCATCCGCAAATGTGGACGTCTCTTTTAGTTCGATTTCCAATCTAAAATATTTCGTGGTGCTTATCCGATTTGGAAAGTCTTAGTTGGTGATAAAAAAATCAAGTGGGCGGTGGGAATAATGTTTAATTCTCTACCACTTTAAAGATTCCTAGGAAATTAAGCACGGATGATTCCAACCATCCCTATAGACCTAGCTAGGAAATCGGACTTGGAAATATTCAAAACATAATCAAATCTTTATGTAAGTAAAAAAAAAGGAAATCTTTAAAACACACACAATTCTAAGGCACTTTACTCAATACCAGTAGCTAATTTGCATCACATGACAATATGAAGCTTCATAACTAACCCAACACATTCGCCACATCTTTCAAACTATACATGGGTTGGGCCTAAAACCCACATACAAAGCCCCGTTAATATTGGGTCGGACTTACAAAACATAGTAGACTAACTTAATAACATGCTCTATGGTTAAAATTAAATCGACATTTGATATTAAAGTAGGAAATATCTAACATTCATTGATAAGTTAAAATTCGTACTTGTTTCTATCACAAATCATGCATACATACTCAAAATCGTAATATTTGAAAGAAAAAAAGATCAGAAGATCAAAGAATCGTCATCTAACATTACATTTGGAGTATTCATTTTCTTATCATTTGAAAATGACTTTCATATTTACGAGAACAAGTTCACCATTAAATTTGTCATCTGAATTCTAAAATATCTAATTATTACAATTTTCAACTTAACGTTGCCGATTTTGAAAGGAGTGAGGAACATCTCCTCTTCAAAAGTAATAATATTAGGTTTATTACGAGTTTTGTAATGATCTAGGGATTGGAAACAGATTCTCATGTCGGCCAAAACATAAATATACAGACGTGCGGGTGTAAGTATTTATGCTCATCACACGAGTGGGAGTCAGTTTTCAAACCACGTGTGTCGTTTTTTAGTTTTCAAAATGTATTGCACATGTCACATTTGCATTCGAGATTTAGGTTGCGTTTGGTAACTGCGTTTGGTATTGCACGTGGCGGAAAGATAAACTGGATTAGAGGAAAAAAAATGAGGTTGGGGTTAATGGTGCTCTTACTTTACTTCTCACCTCACACACCCACCCACCCACCCACCCGAGAATCTCTCTCTCCTCCCTCAACTTCCTACACCCCACGTTAGAGGTAACCCACTTCCTTAACTCCCACATTCGTAAAATATAGTCTAACTTGGGGAGGGCAGAATGAAGAAGGCAAGCGGTCGGTGGCATGGTGAGGTCAGCAACGAAGATTTATGGGGGTGGGGAGGAGGTTGCTTCGCGCGCAAAGAAGGGTCTACATCGGGATTTCGCGGAGAAAAAACGGAGGAATAACACCGACCATGCCAAACATTTTCGTTTCTGACTTCGGACCTGATAGAAACCATTGAATGGTTTTCTCCAAAAAACCTTGCTTCAGTCCACTAACCAAATGCAATCTTAGCGCTTCTTATTTAAGTAGCAAAAGTACGGGTTATCATGTGTTGATCATAAATAAAGGCAAAATTATGTTTAAGACTGTAAAACATGATAATATGTTTAATAATATAAAAAAATCTGAACTTTGTTTTTCCTATCATCTACAGTCAATAATCGTAGATTCATAGTCTAGCAAATTATCACTGCACGATTGAAGTTGGACACTTTTTCCATCTTGGGCCATTATAGTATATGGCCGTCTTCTATAGACCATTATAGTTAATAGTAATTTGATCTCCACTGTCGTTGGATTTAACAGTGGCTTGTTCTTATTCTATGATCGTAATTTGATCTGTATATGCTTGTAAAAAGAAGAACCTTCTCCTTATAATAAAAAGAAATGGAAAGTGTTCAATTGGAGCATGGAAAATGAGGATATGAAATTATCGATTAAACAGAAGACACAAGCAATTAAGTGATCTCTAGACTGAATATGCCATCCCAGAAACCACAGGTAAAGTGAACAAAACAAGCACCGATAGACAAAATAGGGGACAACATGATTACATTGAAAGTTACCACCTAATCTGAATCTGAACATGATTCAATTGGAACATGGAAAATGAGGATATGAAATCATAGATTAAACAGAAGACATAAGCAATTAAGTGATCTGTAGACTGAATATGCCATCCCAGAAACCACAGGTTGAAGTGAACAAAACAACCATCAATAGACAAAAGAGGGGACAACAAGATTACATTTGTAACTAATTTATCTGAATCTGAGCATGTACCAGCAAGCTACATACAGAATTCAGGCAGTTCCATTCCACTATACAGTAGGTTACTCGGGTTTTGTTTGATAATTACATTCTTGGGTATACAAAGCATTGGGTGTTTCGATGCACATTTCAGTAAGCAACACCACCGGAAAATCCATCACCGTCGTGAAGTAGGCTCTGTCAACCAATATCCATCCCATGAACCACCTATTCTCTGAGATCAAATGCTTTGACAGATTAGTGTGACAAAGCTAAACAAAAGTTACGATGGATGATGAGCGATGGGGGATCGCGAACAAACCTGAACCATTGTGAATTGGAAGATTTCTTCCTCTTCTGGACGAGATCCTCGTATCCAAACCCTCTGTTTGAAACGGCTCTATTCAAGACATCATATATTACATAAAACATTGTAGTCCTGTAAAAATCTTGATGCTGAGTGATCAGCATCTTTCCAAATAAATTCGCATACCTCTTCTATGGAGAAGCTACTCAATATCTTCCGATCCTTGTGCCCAAGAAGAACCCGATAATTTGAATGGTAGAATATTCGTCTAAATCTTTCAAACTATTGAAAATCAAAACACATGTTTGAGGCAAGGGTCTGTTATCTGATAAGATGATCATGAAATCAGGTAATTCCTGAAAACAACATCTTTTAAGGAGATACTGAATGAGAATGGTAGTTGAATGATACCTGTCCTAAATCAAAGAATGGTCCAAAATAGGTGGATCTCTCAAAGGGATCAAACCCTGCAAACTGGATACCAAAAATAGTAATAAAGAAAATCAGAGAGCAGTTGGCAAGTTTTTCTAGATTATGCATCATCCATTCATCCAACTCAATGATTCTAAAATGCAGACTTATGGTATTAAAATGAAAGCACACTTCTACAATAAAAATATATATATATTATGGCACTAAACGGTTTTAACTTCATAACAAGCTATTTTCATCAGCCACACACACTAGTTTCCACCTTTTAATTCGCATGCACAAGAAACCTCATGCTCACCCCTTGCTTTTTCATAACATTTCAAGTTGAACTTCGTCCCTATTTATTTTCTTGTATTCCCTCAGTTTAATGACTTATATAAGTTCTTTGTCCTAGCGCAAGATGAGTAAAAATATAATAAAACAAATGAGACAGTAGGAGTTCTACGCATGGGCACTAGCACGCAGGAGATGGACAAGGCAATTGCCATCTTGCCGAAAAAAACCCTTATCAGATCAATCACATTAGACAGTACATTTTTTCACCTTTTGAATAGTAGTTGTCATGTTATTTTTTAATCCACGAAAAAATATGTTTTAAGGGAAAAATGATAGTTTTGGTGACTTTTTTTAATCTTTGAGGCAGTGTATGAACGCAGAGCCCTCCTAAACTTTAGGTAGGAGTAGAACTGGAAGTAAACTTTACCCTGTACATGACCTCCACTCCATAATCTGGACGAGGTTGGTCGTTGTATTTCAAAGAATCAAGCTGGTGCTGCACTGCTTCTTCTGCACTAAACTAAAGAGCAGAACGTGCCAACAAAACGTTAGCTCATTAGCAGAAGCAAATTAAAAAAGAAAAAGAAAAAAAACGAACAAACAAATATCATCTGTACTTTGCAATGCAACAATCATGGTTATTTACTTACTTCCAACCTGGGACCAAATGGTCGCTTCCTTCGAGCTTCAAGCCTGTGTTAACAGATCACATAAACATAACAAACTGCCCAAGTTTCAATCTAGTTAATAAACACTAACAAAAAGAATCCAGTCAATAGCAGCCTAACAATAGCAAGAGCAGGAAACAAAGCTTGAGAGAGAAAGGAGAAGGTTTAGAGTTCTAATTAAGGATGTACTAAAATGTGGTAGTTTAAACTTTAAATTAATCATATGAAATTTGAAATCACACAATTTACAAATGAATTGTTTGAGTAGTGGTATTTGAGGGTTTTAACATCCTTCTTTTTTAAAATACCCGCAACAATACTTTAAGTTTAATCGACTCAAAATGATATGACACATAGTACGCGTAGTTATGCAGAAACCAACATTATGAGGCTGTGAAACCACTGCCTCTAGCAATTTAAGGAACGCCCTAGTAGCGCAATGGGGGTTATGAAGACCCGAGTCTACTACTACAATGATTTCAAGTTTAAGCATTTGAAAAGCTCATTTGAGTTGAACTTTATAATGTTGGTATCTTCATTAGATCAATTGGCTAACAGACAGTGGTGGTCGCACATTGTGAGCAGGGTGAGTGAGACCTCCTTAGATTTTCGATCCCTTTAGTTTTTGACCAATTGTTTCCTGAATTTCGGTACCTTACATACTTTCTAAAGATTTTATGGGATTTTGACCGCTTGGATTTCCGATTCCTTAAGATTTTGACCCTCCTGAATATTTTCAAGCTGATGCGAAGGTAATCTCGTCGATATAGATATTTAAGATTCTCGCTGCAATCGAGACTTTCCGGTGAAATTATGCGGAAGCAAACCAAAAGTAGATGAATTTTTTTTCCAATATAGTACAAGAGTATCTATATACCTACTAAAGAGTAAAGCACTTAATCATACTTAGAATCAAACCAAACCAAACCAAAACAAACCAATGAATTTCCAATTTTTTTTTAATCTTTACAAACTCCGACCCCTGTTATAATTTATTGGCACCACCCCAGATGACGGATCTGATTAGGTTCTCAACGAGTGTAGATATAGAGGGAGTTGTTTACCAAGTTTTGCTGATATTACATTCAACGTGTGACACATACCTACTACGTGTACAAGGTAATTATTTTTAAAAGAGAGATGAGTGTTTTAACATATTGTGTTGTTGTTAACAAAGATAGTAGAAGTAACAAAACTTTGGGAAACACCATGACAACATATATCCTACAGGCCACCCATCGCGTGAGGTGAACTTGGTTGGTAGAATCCTAATCCTAGAATAATTAGCAGGTCACATCTTGAATTTAAGTAGAGCAGAGTAAATAATTCTTTAAAAAACTATTCCTTTAAAAGAAAATCTATGGGCCTCCAAGGATGTGGAGTTGCTTACCAGTGGGTGGAAAGGAAATCGGGGACGGAAGCATCAGAAGACGCTCTGATAGAAGAAGAAGAAGAAGAAGAAGAAGAAGAAGAAGAAGGTCTGGATTGGGTTCGGGCGTGGAAGGGTTTGGAGAAGAGGAGAGAGATAGAGTTGGGTGGCGCCAATGCCATCCTTTGAGGAGTCACTGCGGTTTTACCCGACTTTTGTGGGTTCCTCAACGGCCAAGATGGCCAGCACAGTCCACGGATGTGATGTGATTCTGGTTTTTCTGATCGTTCCGATTTTCGTGGGGAAGTTGTCCGCCCTCGGATTTAAATTGAGATTTCTCCACACGTATTTGTTGCTTTTTTGTGTACTATTTTTTTGGGTGTACATTCTGTTTTGTTTTTTACCATCAAATGGACACACGCCTCTTTAATTTTTCTATTAGAAAATTACAACAACAAAAATCCATCTTAAAATATAAACGTACTTAATGTTAATAACAAAAAATAAATACGAAAAAACTCAATCCCTCCCTCTAATTTGTGTCTCATTTCTCTCTCACCTCTTTTCAATTTCCTCTCTCCGTACCGAAAAGAAGAGAGAGAAGTGAGGAGGCGAGAGAACCATGAGAGAGAGGGGTTGGGTTTTATCGTTTTATCATTTGTTAATTTTCGTAATTAACATTACAAATGTTTTAATTTTAAGAGAATTTTTTGTAATTTTCTAATATAAAAAGTAATGTAGTGGACTCTTTTGACGTTCGTGATGTATTATGGTAAAAACGAAAATATAACGTGCAACTAAGTAAGATTTGAAAAGGTGAATATATTGACATCTTTTAGAGGTGCACCAAAGAAGAAGAAAAACTTTTTTAGTTGGTAGAGGAACCTAGAGGTTAGTTTTTTTTTTTTGCAAGGCAAAAAAGGACGGACTTCAAATACACGACCTTGTGTCATTTTATTATCTCACAGACATACTGACTCACTCATCCGACTCTCGTGATACGAATACATATTACAACCATCATGAACACTAGGCCCAATTAGCTACGAAATTTTGAAGTTGATGTTGGTCATTCTTCATCGCACTACACGTTGCTCCTTTGATGTGAATCACGTCTTTGATTTGGCTGATTAATACCTCCATCGTTCCGTGCACACCTTCCATCAACCGCAAGTTTTCCCCTTCCCATGTTGTATAGGTAGTAGCCCCATAGGCCGGTCGTGCGACGTCGAGTTGTAGTAGATTTTGGCTCCAAGCAAATCCAATGCGAACTAGCTCCTCCCTAGCCCAATCGTAGTCGATTTTGGCTCCGGGTTGGTTTTATTAGTTAGTTAACTAAATAAGGATCACGGTTGTTAATTCTCATAGGCAGGACTACCGTCTATTGTCTATTAGTTAATTTTTCAAAATAATATATTTTTTTAAAAAAAAATTGCCAAACTAAACCTCCATTAAAAGTAATTTTCAAACTAGATCCGCTGCCACCACGTGGCGGCGGCGTGTTTTGTTTTTTTGTGCATAGAGAACTCGACATCACCAGTGCCGAGTTCATCTTCTAAGACCTCGGCACTGGTGATGCCGAGTTCACCTTTGGTAGAACTCGACATGAGTGATGCCGAGTTCTACTTGATTTTTTATTAACCAACACTTGACATTTTTTACTGAGGTGATTCAAATAGAACTTGACACTGACAGTGCCGAGTTCTATTTAAGAAATTGTTCTCCTGGCGCTCAGATCGTGTATGAGACGATTGTCAGGAGAACAATTACTTAAATAGAACTCGACACTCTCAGGGCTATAAATAGAACTATAAATAGAATTTGGCACTCTTAGGGCTATAAAAAAAATCGAAACCCTAACCTTGAAAACTCGGAAACTCGACGGATGGGGGGGGGGGGGGGGGGGGGGGGGGGGCGTCGGGCTGCTTTTATAGCCCTGAGAGTGCCGAGTTCTATTTAAGTAACTGTTCTCCTGACAATCGTCTCATACACGATCTGAGCGCCAGGAGCAGTTTCTTAAATAGAACTCGGCACTGTCAGTGCCGAGTTCTATTTGAATCACCTCAGTAAAAAATGTCAAGTGTTGGCTAATAAAAAACCAAGTAGAATTTGACATCACCAGTGTCGAGGTCTTAGAAGAAGAACTCGGTACTGGTGATGTCGAGTTCTCTATGCACAAAAAAACAAAACCCGCCGCTGCCACGTGGTGACAGCGGGTCTAGTTTGAAAATTACTTTTAACGGAGGTTTAGTTTGGCAATTTTTTTTAAAAAAAATATTATTTTGAAAAAATTTCCTTTTTTCTATTGCTTTCGAAGTTGTATGGTAGGGAAGAGGTTGGTCGTTCGGTTCATGAAAGCAAGTCGTTAGTTTTTAGAGATGCCTTTTCACGGTTAAGATTTAAAAATATGAGAAATGTACTCGACATTTACGTATTTTTTTAACTCAAAAGGTGTTATTATCTGTGTTGAAAATTTTAAAATAATTATATGGTGCGAAAATCCATTTTCAGCTTATAAAGACATGAAAACAAAAAAAAACCTCCCAAACATATAATTTAAAAAACTACCGGAGGTCATAGTGAGCGGGTAATAACTATCTTAAAAAATCCTAAAGAAGGATGCAACCTCCTTCTTGAAGAAAATAAAAAAAATGAAGAAAATCTAAAAAAAGAAAAAGAAAAAGAAAAGACAAACAAGACATTTTTAAGCGATCAAGCATGCTATGTGCCCTTCGTGAATACCAATTCACAAGCAATTGCAAGGTGGTCGCTGCCCCACTTCTGCAAATTCAAGGTTACAAGTTACAAGCCTCAAAGCGGCACCTTCTACTTAAAAATCTAAAAAGAATGAAGAGAACAAATGAGTAGAGAGGCTATGAATGTATTTGACGGACAGATAATGGATGGCAAACTACTGAACAAGCTACTCAGCTACCAATACTGACGGGCTTATTTGCTGTTTTTAGAGAAGGATACCATGCTCAGCAGACAGCAGTACATGCAGAGTTAAGAAACATAAACATGAGTGATGCTACAAACCATAACCGGGGTCGGAAATCCAGGTGTCAATTGCATGACATCCTTTCTTATAGTTTCAAGCACTTTAACAGTTCGGGCACCTTCAGAGCACCTGGACATCAACTTTCACTTGAGCAACAAAATACTAAGATTCATATAGACCATGAAAATTATCGGCATCATGACTCTACCTTGAACGCAAGCAACAAATTAAAGAAAATAAAACCGCAGACATTGAAATTAAGAACACCAGACAATCACAATAAGGGGCAAATAGCGGGTTTGTTTTCGTCCAACTAAATATCTATGTAATTTTTTCACCAAGCAACAACAAATTTCGCGCAACACAATCATGTCATTCTTTTTTCGTTTTGGCGCAACTAAATATCATGTCATTCTTTTAGAAGGTAGTGGACTAAAAGCAACTTAGAATTTACTTTTGAATAAATTAAGTGGAAAATAGAAAGGGAGAAGTTTGTGAAGTTAAAGTTGTCAATAAGCTATCTACTAATGTATTGTAAAATGTGAAAATATTGCCAACCATATGTAGTCGACAGTGCCCATAAATTGTTTATTATAGCTGGTAACTTGGGGCTCTCCATTTGAGTCCCTTGTTGTGGAATTATCATCCTGTAAAGACAAAAAACAAATGACAACCAAGAATTTAGTAGTGCACAATGATGAAGAAATGATCATCGAATTCCCACTAAAAGTTCATTAACATTACATCAAATGCTCATAGAGATCATTGGTAGATAAAATAATCAGAAAAATATATTGTTAGCAGTTTCATTTTATACCTTGACTTTAGTATAGGCACTCTTAAGGTTCAAATTATGCTCAAGCAAAGTGCAAGCTGCATTTCCTGATGCAGCCTCAATTTCGCTTGGAGTCCACAAATAAGGGTTGTAGGTATAGTTTCTCTGTATCTGGTTAGTAGACAGATCTGATTCTGTTTGATGGGGAGTATCTAACCCAATAGGTTCATTTTCTTCAATAGATGGCCCAAGCAGCCCTTCCAGAAAATCTTTATCAACATTCTTGCTGAAGTTAAAATCTTTATCACAATCAAAAATCCCTTCTGCCGTGTCTTCTGAGGAAAATACATTTAAACAATCAGAACCATCAGCATTTCTCTGTTGGTTATCATCAGGTACAGTCAGAAACACATCCGTCGAAGTTCCTGACTGCCGGCTATCATCGTTAATGTTTCTGCCATGCCTCTCTCCGGTTTCTGTTCCATTAATTGGAGGGGCCAACCACTTTTCTGAAGTTGATGCAGTATTAATAGAAGAATTTATGACAGAACTGGACAATTCATCCACCATTTGAGGGGAGGAAAAACCAACAGCAGCAGCAGTTGTCTCAGAAGTAATCATAACCTCAGAGTTGTCAGAAATACTAATAGCTCCATGATCTTTGCAGATGTTGGAAGTTGGAACTGACTTGGTCTTCTTCTGAGATCACTAAAGAAGAAAGCTTCTCAGTGTTCACATAAAGGACTGGTTCTGAAGACTTGCCAAGTAATGATTGGCCGTCGGAACAATAAATTTCAACCTTACCAGCTTCTCTGGAAAGTTGGGTATCAAAATCTCCCTCATTAGAGAACTGCTGCTTTTGTCCACCATCAGATCCCAAGGTCAGAGCTGTCACAGTCAGCTTGCTGGAGTTCTCATCAAGATGCATGTTAACATCTTCATGTCTCATATTGTCACCACTATGTTCGTCTTTTGGGAGCAAATTTTGATGCAAACTACCAGACAAATCAGTTACTGTGCTTTGAGGAGAAGCAGAACGAGTGTCAGTTATAGCATCCTGCCATTTCACCCCACCAGAAACGCTAGTGTTCGCATTGTTACCAACTCCAGGGGGTCCAGCACTGCACAGGGATTAGAAAAAATTCTGTCAAGGTGTCTGTAGACACTGTCATATATAAAATTATGTACAGAATTACAAAAATTACCAGGGCGAATCACGATAAGATTGAGTTGTGCGAATGGAAGCAGAATATTGCCCTGAGACCTGATCTCTAGCAAGCCCTGACAGATCTAACTGCAAGATAGAAATGCTCCAAACTTATGACAACCAAAGGGCACATAAAGACATCTAGTCTTGGTGTACCTTTTGCTCTGATATAAAGTTGTATAACGAACTCTGCAATAAAAACAAAAATAGACCGATGATTATTCTCCAGTGCTTTTGAGTGAACCCAACAACAAGGCAAACAACTCAAACAAGTTTATTTCACAGGATTGCTCCAATAAGTAAAGAAAAGAAACTGACCTTTGGGGTGGTATTAAAATTTCCACAAATTATAACTGGAGCGTCGTGCCACAACCTAGAAACTGAAAATGCTCTGTCAAGAAGTACTCTTATCTGTTAAAATTATAAACAGACATGAGCCGGTGATAACATAAATACAACTACTAGTCTACTACTAATAATAAATAATAATATAAGAAAGTCTCATCAACTTTTTTCACTAAAGACATTTTATGTTTCTTCTAACTATGATATCAAGCCCTCAATTTTGGACATGATATGGCTAGAAGAAAAACCTCAACAAATAAGAGACTAGATAAAGCTTAACGAGGAAAAGATTGTCGAAGTTTGTATTAGTGATTAGCTATGTGCTTTATGATGAATGACAATATAATAATGGCACAATTGTACATGAAAAGGACATCACAGAAAATGGTTCTCCTTTCCTAACATGCTAGCTACACGTGTAGCATCTTTAATGAGCATATTTGGCTTCACTTCACCTGCACATGATCATATTTGCTAGAGAGGCCATTCTTTCTTTTGCCGTAATCATTTTGAACATTGTACATGAATATCCTCAATCAGTACACAACATGACCCAATTTTCATACGTAATATTTGTTTTCTTGACGCTTCTACCCTTGTGATTTTCTACTAAACATTTGCCAATTCCTTAATATGTCAACAAATCCTCGTTGATCCACCCTTCAAAATGCAGAACTGATTATTATTTTCAGATACACATCATGCTACGCACTTGTCCTCTCCTAGCATGGGAAATTTTGCTTAAGGCATGTGTGATACCGAATTACCGACATACCGTTCTTGCATCTCACTTGCAATTCATCATTGATCGAGTGGGAAATTAACATTGCCAATGCCACCAATCTGAAAATCTCTTATATGCTCGATAACCAGTAAAATCTTCATCATTTTACCCAGTATGAGATGAAATGAGTTAAAACTACAAGTGGCATATGTAGATTATGTGGTTCTACAGAAGCCTATCAATTGTTGATATAAATGATTTATCCAGACAGCTGAGCTGTACAAACTCAAATAAGGGGAAGTCGGAAGCATATGCAAGATGTCTTGATATTTAAGAAATGCACTGATTAATCAGTCAAGACTATCAGTGTGGGGCCTCTTCCATTCTGTACTAATTGTTGTTTCATTGAATTAGGATGTGATTAAATAATCTTAAATAAGAATGAAGTAGCTGCAATTTAACCTTCAAAATATAATCAGAATACAGTCCCAAGACAAGATACGTACAAACTAAAGAAAACTTAAGTTTCAAGAGAGCTGCATCTTTAAGAACACTATCATAATTTCATGACATAATACTAACGAACAATGGTGAAATTTATGGAGTACTAGAGGAGAAATACACCTGACCAAGTTTAATTTCTCCTCTCTTGGGGTTGTAAAGAACATGAATATTACAGACAACAATTTGATTAGCACCATGTGGTTGATTTAGACTGCAAAAGCAACATTTTTTGTCAAATGAAGAAAAACAATTTATAAGAACAATTTTATTACTAATTGCACACTAACCAATAGGACAGAGTCATCCTATAGTGTGATTTGAGAACATATAGTCATAATGTTATCACACATGTATCATGTATGGGAGAAACCACCCAAAGTATTGCGACGAAGTAATGCAAGGATGACGAAATGGAGATCTTTTGTTACTACCTCAAAGATGAAACTGCAGATTTTGGTTCAACACACCCTTGAACCCGTGACTGGCAAAAAAAGAGAACACCACTATATTTTTATGAACACAATTTAATTGGGTAAGAACCAAAAATAAAAGCTTTAGAGCAATCATAAATGAACAGAGGTTGAGATAGTAATATGAAACAAATGTACCTCCAAAACACAAATCTGAGCAACATTATCCCGAAGTCCAAGTTTATTAAATTCAATTGATTCTTCATGGCGAAGAAGGAACCTAAGGCATTAGGAGAGTCAAAAGTACATGGAGGAAAACTACAGAGAGCTTGAAAAAAAAATCCCTTTTCCATTTCAGGTAACTTTGATTCTTATAATTTTTTTATTACAACTTCCTTTTAATGAAATTTGATATCATTTCAGTATCAAATCTTTAAGACTGGAATTCAAGTTATCTAATTACTATATTTTTGCTAAACAAGTATAACCATTGAGTCATTCTTGAATTGTGGGACTTAACGAATTTCTGAAATCGTCTACTTGACAAGGTTTGTAAGATTAAGATGGAGCCTTTTTTGATCGGATAAAGTAATAATTACATTAGTAATGGAAAACTGTATAAGAAAAAGAAAAGGCAACCAAGCAGCCCCACGGACGGGGCCCCAGGACCAAAACACAGATTATAATGGAGGAAATGTTTCATGACTTGATAGAATGAAAGATGGACCAAATAAAGACGAGAGTGGATGTAAGGGGCATATTATTTAATTCAAAAAAGTAAAGACTGTAGACAAATCAAAAGATAGCTAGACGGCACACCTAAAGAAGCCACAACCATCAATATGTGTTCTTATGTATAAGGTTCAAAGGTGAGTAGACAAGTAAAACACATACCTATTGACCCGCCAAAATATTGCACATCCATCAATAGCATGGCCAGTACGCATCTGTAAATAAATGCAGAAGAGGTTGAGAAAGGTTCTGCAGACTTGTAGTGAATCTACCCAAAGAAAAACACTAAAATACAACATGATCGTCCACATCCAGAAGCCTATTCGGCTACATTGTGCCAAAAAATTGTTTTGACAAGTGAAGCATTGGATAGAAAGAAAGAAGCTTGTGACTAGAGACCTTCCAAATACCATGATATCCTCGAACATCTAATTCTTTCTCCATTAAACCTATCAACTTCCTGAAGTTAAATGCAACAAAATAACCATTAAAATAGAATATCACTTTATTTTAAGTAAGTCCGACTATCGAAATAACATTGTAATATATTTGGACAGATCAGCAATGAACATATTGTTAGATTATTGAGTTTGGGTTAGGCCCATGAATAACTCAATTGAAGAAATCCAATGTTGAGATGAAGATGAGAACTATTGCCCCATGTGCCATGTGCTCACCTCACTTTTAGTCCCACATTGGTGAAGCTAACAAGTTGAAGGATGTTGATAAACATCCTATTCACTTGACCCTTTGTAGGTGGAAAGAGAGGAGGAGAAAATTCTTCACACACGCGCGCGCACCCGTCCCGTCCCGGTCCGGGCCGGGGCGTGGCGTGACGTGGCAAGGCAGCGGGGGTTTCGGGGTAAATTAGAGGTTTTAGCCTCAGGGTGATGGGTGTATTTATTTTTGGACCTCATGGTAATTGTTTTTTGCAATTAAGTCTTTGACGGTTACAAGATTAAATACATATATATATATCACAGTCGGTTTCCTCCTGTACACACGTTTTATTCTCATCCTCTCTCTACGAAACCGTCCCTCTCCGGCGATTTTAGGTCTCCGAATCCAGAGTTTTCTGGCGACCGATTCTTGCGAGGTTCCATGCTGCTTTCGTGGTCCGTCGACTCCGGTGTGCGCCTGATCGACGGTGTGACCGTTCTATCCTGGGAGAAAACCGGCAGACCATCAAACGCACTGGTATGTGAGCCGATATTTTCTCTGAGGCAAGTCGCCTTCCGACGGCTCGGTCTTCGAGGTCGTCTCTGATCACTATTCTTGCGTTTATTGTTTTCCTATACATGTTTTTGTATGTTGGTTTTATCTGGATCCTTACGGAATATTTGTTCGACATATGTAACTCACTGTATTACATGATCATATTTGTAATTGTATCAACACATACTTCATGTACTTCAAAATATCACTGTGTATATTGTAACATGATATTTCGTCGGCACATATGGAAATAGATCTTTTCTCTACAAACCTGAAGACACATGATGTCAGGGGACCACAACCCAAGCTCGACAAGTATTCTCCTTTTTTCTCCATTCCCAATCCAAGACCCGTGGGGGTATATGAGAATAAAGTTTCAATCGATGATCCCTTGCAAGATAATCCGCTAGGATGTTATACGACACCACTTTGAAACGTTCTAACAAAGGGGGGGGGGGGGGGGGGAAAGAACGTAAAAACAGGACGGAATCAAACGTGCAAATGAGAAATCAAGACATCCAATCAAATATGAAGAAAGTTTAAACTCAATTTTCACATAATCCCCAAATTTGAGTTGTAAAGCAGTAAACGGTGTAGCCCTGAGGCATTTACAAGGGCAAAAAATCTTAAAACTACACATTAAATTTTTATTGCACCAACTAAGGATTCATCCTCTTAAAGATAAATGGAGAACAATGTTTATGTTATGCATCTACAAATCAGATTGGCAAACAGAGCTCAAACAAGATAGACTCACATTACATGGCTCATGTTTAAGAAAACATCAAATGTTTGTAATAAGTTCATGGTGAAACTACATTAAGTTATGATTCATTTTATGCCAATTCTATCGCTAAAATGTCAGCTCTTGGTTATGAATTTTTTCTTGTAAAATTTTACCAATCAATAAATCACCATCACCAGGAATGTTTGAAGTTTTATCAAGACAAGATTAAAGAGCCTGGTTTTACTCAAGTCTACTCATATTTGAGTGTACAACTACATACTACTTGTTTAGCCTAACAGTTTCGCGTTTCTGTTGATGTCATCTTCCTAACATCAGATTCACATGACACAGCCTAATCCAAAACAAAAGGCCATCAAACTTGCCATACCACAATGACGTGGCAGCTGGAACGAAGATGAAACCCACTCCCGGTAATCCGCAGGCCTAGGAAGGGACCTCGGACGGCACTCCGGACTCCGTCCCGAGAAGCCGGGCCTCGGATACTGATGGCCACGCGGTGCGGGATAAAAACCATAATTCGGGTTGTGATAACCACGTGGAGAGGGACGAAACCTCGACGGAGGCCCACCGCGAAACGACTGCGGCGGTGGTCGTCGGAAAGCCGAATCTTCCGATCGGGGCCTAAACGGCCTAACACGCGGATCCTGGTTGTCCGTGCCGTCGCAGAAGCCGCGTCGCCAGGGATGACCTCGACCACGTGCCTGCGAAAACGAAGAGGAGGTCATGGTTTTTTGGGGTTTGGAAGAAGGGGAGTGGGTGAGGAAGCACGTTTGAGCGGGAAGACGACATGGCGAGGTTGGAGGTTGAGTAGCATGGGGTTGGAAGTGCACGGAGTGGCATGGTGTGAGATTAGGGTTCCGGCGAGGTGACGCCGGAGAGGGTGGTCTTGGCTTGGTCGGCGGCGAGAGCTGGGGAGTGGAGAGGGGGGAGGAGTAGAGGAGGAGGACGTGCGGGATTAGTCTTGTCGGGTTGGGCGGGTTGGATTGGTTCGTATTCGGTCACATCGTGTGATATGGTTATAGGATCCGGGAAGGGGATTGAGATGGCCCAGCCCATTCACATCACCACCCTGGCCATTCTCGTACATTTTATTATTATCTACTTTACTGCTTACGGTCCATTCAATTTTTAAATCCTAACATCTCAGACGTGTGAATAAGACCGATGGAATTTGATATTTGATGTTGATTATCTCAGAGCAATGGATCTTCTAACTGAACTAGCCCAATTGGTCGTGAATTGTGATCATTGTGTCATGTGACTTACGTCTCTAATCATCTCATATCTCAAGATGTATTGTGCTTATTGCCCATTCATTTTGAAACGTCGGTGTTATATTAACGAGATTTTGTTTTTTTTATAATATATATATATATATATATATATATATATATATATTGAATAAAGAATCAGTCGGCATATCCATACCATTGTACTAGCCAAATCTCAACATAGATGTAAGCATAACCCTATCAATCTACAAACTAAATTGACACAATAAGACCGACTAGAATTCCATTAATATAGTTACACCCCAAAAAAGAACATAACCTAAAGCAAACCATTTGTATCTTATCTTAACGATAAGAAATTAAGATTGTTTGAAGACAGCAAGCTCTGAGTGTCTGAGACCTTGTTTGGATGGCCGGAAGAAGCGCTCCTCCACTCGGTAGAAGCGGCAACAGTGGTTTGAGGTGCTCCAAACGGCAATTCAGATCCTTGGGAGCACATGAGGAAGCTCGATACCCGACACACTTTTAACACATGGATGGAGAAGCTGAGGTTAGGAGCTTCTCGGCGCTCCAGGTTGTCCTCGTTTTTTTCTGACGGTAATACCCCACGGAATTCAGGTAATCCCTGATTTTATCCCACCTCAGCCACCGAAATTGGCCTCAATTGAGTTGTTAATTACAACCACAACCACACCAAAATTACAAATGTGCCACCGGCTATTAGTAGATCTGGCTGAAGAGTCTTTGGTTTCGTTGAACCCCCTTCGGTGTTGTCGCCTCTCTCTCCCGCGCTTGGTTCGTCGGTCTTGTTGTTGGCCGACGGTGAACTGGAGTTGGATGCTTCTTGGTTTGAGCGTAAAGGTATGTCTCGTTTAGTGGATTTACAACATTCCTCCCTCGTTTTGAAAACCCCTACATTCAAGGTATTTGGGATTATTTGAGATGCAAACATTACTGGTTGTAAATTCATGTTATTTGGTTCTCGTCGGTTTTTAAATTGATTTGAGTGATGTTAATTTTTTTTGTTGGAAATTAAGGTCTGGATGGATTACTATAACCACGACATATGATTATGTGAAGTAAAAAGTGTTTGGATGGATTAAGCATTTAACCCCCTTTCCATGGTTCAACTGTTCCGGCATGTAAGCTGTGAGGGGTGGAGAAGTGTCAGAGTAGTTGATTTGCTCTAACCCTAGGGGAAGGAATTAACATGGTTCTAAACTGTGTATAATGTCCAACTGCTTCTCAACTAATCTTACATTTACGTAAGTTGTATGTTACTAGAAAATGTGACTTCATAAACCATGAGTGGAGGTTAGTCATAATAATGTAGCTTGGTTCCAACTGAATTGTTACATAAGTTCATCAAATTTAACAAATATTGAAGGGTTATTACCTTGTCATATTTAACAAAAAAATCATGTTTTCAATGCCTTATTAGTTAAACAAACATGAGTGTCGATGGATTGGAGCAACAGTTTGAGGATGATGAGGTCCTAGAGGATGTGATTACTTATGTTGTGGATAGTGTTCAACAATATGTCGACAGATATTTAGTCAGAACTAAGGTTCACACAACCCTTGTATAGGTCAACAGAGGACCGAAGATTTACTTAACGGTCACTATTGGGTATGCTTGGACGGTTATCGAATGCTACCTCGCGTCTTTGTTAATTTATGTGAAATTTTTAAGGAACAATGACTTCTATCACCAACTAGAAACGTAACGGTAGAAGAACAAATTCATATTTTCTTGTATGTGTTAGGTCATGGTCTTGTGAACCGGGCATTGCAACAATACCTTCAACATTCTGGCGAAACAATTAGTCATCATGTTCTTAGAGTGATAACCATTTGGTCATGCGACATGATCAAACCGAAAGACGACCTCAATGCAATTCCTGACCATATATTGCATCACCATGGTGGAAAGTTTTTCCTATATTTTAAAGACTGCATTGGAGCCTTAGATGGTACCCATATTCATGCGTATGTTCCAAAAGTAAAACAACATATGTACCGGTCTGGTCGCCAACCGAAGTACACAACTCAAAATGTTTTAGGAGTGTGACTTCAAAATGCGATTTATTTTCTTGTCGGCTGGTTGGGAAGGAGTGCACATGACAATTGGATCCTGAACCATGCTATTTACGAATCGAAGTGCTTCCCAATGCCCCCACCTGGTAATAGAACCCAACAACTTATAATTTACATTTCTTGGTAAATTGTAGATTTTACGGTAATCGATATTTTCTACAGGTATATATGTAGGTAAATATTACCTCGTGGACTCTGGTTATCCCAACAAACGTGGGTTTCTAGCTCCCTACAGGAACACCCGTTATCATCTTCTAGAATTTCAATCAAGCCAGCCACAAGGAGAGGAGGATAGGTTTAATAGTATGCACTCATCTTTAAGGAATGTCATCGAGAGGGCGTTTGAGGTTTTGAAAAAGAGATGACGTATGTTAACGTTGATGAGATCCTACTCGCTCGAGAATCAAACGAAGTTTGTAGCGGCAGCAATGTCATTGCACAACTTCATCATTGATCACAACAATGACCCGTTAACCATGGAGTTTGTGAAGGGAATGTGTTCTAAAAGTTTTACTTTTAAATGTCAATTATTATGAATTGAATGAGAAATCATTTTGTTCTTTGTTTATGTTATTCGTCTTTTAGAAGTGTTAAGGAAGAGACTCTTGGTCCTTAACCGTAGAGTACTAAAAGATATTGGTTTACATAAAACAAAAGATATTCGCAATCATGGTAATAATCATGGGACATTTATTACCGAGTTAAGATTGTCGTGTTGGTCATAGGTCATTGTAGCTCTACAAGTGAGTGACAACACGGGTACACAAAAGAGGAAAATATTACTTTTGTATACTGAATAGACCTAATAAGTAAAACATTATAGAATTGTGTTTTCTGTGTCATTAATGTTTTACTGTGTCTTTGGTCGTTTGATATGAGACTTATATCCGATCGTTTAAGAATTGCTTAATTGGACTAGTGTCTTGAGCCATCGATGAGTGTAGTGTAAAGGCATTGGTTGGTTAAGTATGACTTTTGTTGGAAAAGATAGTTAGTCAAAAGATTATCATTGCCCCTCTTAAATGAGTGATGGTATTAGTGGGCCCCTCGATGAAGCAAAGTTATAATGTGCACAATGTGATTTGAGTTAAGTCACATATTTATAACTGGCTTAAAGAGATCAAGAAATGAATACTAATACAAAGATGACACAATACTACTTTGTGTGTATTCTTAATATCATGAGGCAAGGGACGGACACAAGTGGTGCACTCCATCACTAAATGGATCGGGTTTTGGTTCGAGTGGAATTAAGACATCTAACTAATTGGGAGCTATAATGTGTAGCTAGATACCGCTTATAGCTTGTGATATTAAGCTCTTAATATCACTATCAACTTAGTTTAGATCCTTCCATAGGTCACACCGTAAAACTGGGAAACAAGAAATGGGGATTTTGAGTTCATAGGATGTGTCGGGTTTCATGTAGAAAATATGACCCATGGGGTGAACAAGCAAAATCAAAATTATGTTGTGATTAATAACATAATTAGAATCTAAATTAAATTCATATATGATGTAAATATTATGGGGTGTAATGATTGATCATTACATAGGATAATATGTTACATAAGTTGTGAATTTACTACTAATCCCGAAATGTCAAATTTTGTATGGGTTAAACCGAAATTTGACAAGTCTGCAGAATAGTGCTCAAACGGTCGACCGGTTAGTAGTAAACGGTCGACCGATCGGGCACGGTCGACCGGACATGTCTCGACCGATAGCAGGGAATTTTCATCTGTTCGAACGGTCGACCGAACATTGCGATGGAATAATTCCTGTTACGAACGGTCATCCGAGTTATTGAACGGTCGACCGAAACCAGGTTCGAGCGGTCGACCGAACTTCCAAACGGTCGGCCGGTCCAGACGGTTTTATGCAAAATTAATTTAAGAATTAATTAGATCATGCATGAAATTGGTCCATAATTGATTTAATTCGTGGCTAAGATTATTTATTATTAAATAATGGATGGTTAGATGGAAGTTTGCATGAAATCATGGGCAAGAGGTTGCACATGAATAGGTAATTTGGAGAGAACTTATAAATACAAGTTTATCTCATTACCTCATTAATTAATTCATTATTTTTCTCTTGCAAAAACTCTCTCCATAATTCTCCACGAAATTCCCTTAAATCTTAAGTTTAGTTTTAGTTTTAAGAGATCATCTTCTCAATGGAACTAAAGAGGGGTTAGTAATTAGATTCTAAACCCTATTGGAGATTGAGAGGCTAGCTCTTCTCTCTCCAATCTTGTTTAGAGTTTGGTGAAATCTCGGAGGCATTCGGCGCAGCGAGAAGCATCCCCAACATCTCCGAATCTTCAAGAAGTTTTAGAGAACTTCTAGGTATAAATTTCGGAGCCCATATTTGTTTTAATAAAGTTTTGAAACTAGATATTGAAACAAATTGATGCATGCATGAAATAAATCATAGAAAATTGTAATAGATCTTTATTACGCATAAAAATTCCGAAAATATATATGTGTAATTAAACATGAAATCCTACATTGAGGACTATTAATTTTTAAGCACAATTGGACTTCTTTCAGGTTGTTTGGAGTCTTTCAGGAGTGATTCAGAAACACCTTAAGAATTAACCTTAGGTTGCAAGAACATAGGGATGAATTTTATGTAATGGTGGTACAATATGATGTGTTATTTTATTTAGTTGTGTGATGTAGTCTCGAATATTGTATCGTTTGGGGCGCAGACAAGATTGTGTGTGGTTTTACAACAAGATAGGTAACACATGTATAATGTATACTTAATCAAATTGATTTTATTATTCCGGAGCATTGCTTCAAGGTGATCTTCATGAATGCAAAGTTTCTTTGGTATTCAGGGGTTCTGATTTTGTGCCTTCTTTGCTAAGTAGCATGAGGTTAATGAAGCTACGGAAAATTGAGGTTTGGAGCACTACTTGATTGTAGACAATGTCCTAAATATGATGGTTGATATTCTTGTTATTCGTGTGAGGGTGAAGAGGTTAATTTTAGTTGTGTACTTAGGTTAATTTTAGTTGTGGTAATATACAAAATGAATCCAAAAAAGTTGGCAAGTTAATACATAACTTTTACTGAACATCATCTTCAAATAACTCCAAGCAGTTGCATAAACTAAAAGGGTGTATTTGTGTTGTACGAACATAGTGTTAAACTTGAAGCATTATAATTAAAGAAAGTTACAGATGCAGCAAAAGTTCGTTAAGTTTTTGTCACTACATAACTTGATGGTTGATGAGGCAAGAGTAGGGATAAACAGAAAACCAAATACTTGCTAAGCGTCCACAACCAAAACACAACAACCATCAATCAAAACGAGGCCTAAATACAAAGTCAGATAACATCCAAAACACAGTTCACGTCTGGTCTTCTTCTGCTACACTGCACTTCCTTGGTCGGAAGTAGTTGTATTGAACGGAAGAACGACCCAGAGAGGCTTGACTAGATGAACTGGACTGTGTTGGGTGATAGAGTGGTTATTTCTGGAGCATTGAACTACTTCAGCAATGCAAGTGATGTCGTACTTCATGCACAAATGTTCTTTGAACCTCATTCTCCTCTTTCTCTTCTTGGTTGTCAGGCGACCTGATGCATTGAAGTTAAACATCGTAGCATAGAAGCAACAGAATGTATTTGGCCAATCATGTCAGTAGCATGATGACCAACTAAAATTGATTCACTTTAATGTAATAGGAGTCATACACAAGTGTCGTACAATCATTGCTTTGAAATTTAGAAATACTTTCTTACAGGCGAACTTAAATTTAAGCTTCCTCTAAATACTAACACCACATGTTAGTAGGATTCCTTCATTTAATCGTCACTGCAGTCATCTGAAGCATGCCAATCTGCTCGGAGAATTCCTTCTTCCATTTCTCTTCGCCTCTCCTGTTCTTCAGTAGCGTCCATATCACACCGCCATTGTCTTTCTATTTCCTCTTCCTCTAGCCTGCTCCTTTCATTGTCTTCAAGCATCTCCTCAAATATTGGTGGGGAGTTCGATGCCCAAGCAGTGATACAGAGGTTCTTAAAGTCATCCAATAGTAATTGTATTATGACCATTAATACTTCTGGAAGGGAAGGAACTTAAATTATAATCCGATTCAGAAAATGTTCAATCAGCAATCAAAGTACTACTAATTACGTTGACCCAAAATATAATATGGACCAGCATTTTCGAAATATTAGGAATCTGGTAAAGAAGAGCACTTTGTTTCTGACAAACGAACAAGTAAATGAAAAAAATTCCAAATGTCACATGGTTGTCAACTTGATCCAACATTTGCAAGCCTAACAAACAAAAAGTAATAAGGAGCTCCAATCAAAGTTTTTGTCAACATGAATCATCAAAACAACACCTGTGTTCTTCTTTCTTAGAACGAAGAATTTAACAGGGTAAACTTAACCCCCCCCCCCCCCCCCCCCCCCCACATACACACACAATTTTTTAGCAAAAAAATATGAACAAAAACAAATCATACAAGAAGTCATCTTGAGTGGTCCCATAAACACCAAAATTCAGAAACCAAGAGAAGAACCAAATATATAAGTAGACAGACAAACCAAGAGAAGTCAACTTATATGTTGACATTAAAGATATGGTTGTTGCCATATATTTAAATTGAAAATTTACTTAAGCTAGGCATAGGTAAGGTGGAGTTTAGCTAAAAAAATTGTGAACACTAACACCAATGCAAACATTGATTTTTATATTTAGGGGGAAAATGATGCTATTGTGGAATTGTGTGTTACTTTTGTGAACAAGTGTGTTTATCATATCTAGTGCATAGTGTTGGCTTTTTGGCCTTAGTCCTTGTTTTGATGATTTAATCAACCTAATCTTAATCATAAGTAATGTAGAGTAGCACACATATTGCATTGCATATATATTGCATGTGCTAACCTCTACAGGTGATCAAGACTCATGGAAGGAAGGAAATCAAGTCAAGATTTGTAATAAAGCTATATGAAGACTTGTAATTTTGATTTTATTTTGAGTCTTAGGACATGTGTAAATTGAGCATACAAGAGCTAAAAACTTATCACATACACACTAGGTTCCTTAGAGAAGTCACACACAATATTTCACCTTATTTGGATTTCATTAGATCACCCAAACCTTAGTCGGAAATCACTTAAAACCTAAACCCAGAATTCCTGTGTGAACCGGTCGACCGAACCAGTTCTCAGTTCGACCGGTTTATAACAGACTCTCCACAGTGATTTTACCAAACTCTACCGGTCGACCGGTTCTACCTTTTCGGTCGACCAATCCCGGATTTTATTATGGTCGTTACCTTTGTCGTATTCCTTTAACGGTCGTATTCGTATAAATCAAACATAACCCCAAAATACATTTGGTAACCGGTCGAACGACGACCTTGTTTCGGTCGACCGATTGAACACTTATTATGTCCCTGCTATCGGTCGACACACTCTTCGTTCGACCGATCCAACTTTGTCTCAACTGATTCCCCTTAACGGTCGACCGCCCCATATTTTGGTTCGACCGATTCACTTAAGTAGAGTTAAGTTCTAGCCCGTTTGTCCGACCAAATATTCATTTGTTCGACCGTTCTCCTTGAAATCGAGTGAACGGTCGACCGGTTTATTAGTTTCGGTCGACCGGTTCTGGACAGATTTGCAACCCGATTTTCTACTTTGTGTATCTTACACAAAACCCAACCAAATCTATCCCCAACGGCTAGAATACCTTAGGAGCTTATAAATAGAGGATCAAGACCTGTTGTTAACACAACTCTCCAACTTCCAATTTTCCAATTCATTAGAGAGAAGCTCTCAATCCTCAAAGCTCCCAATCTCACTCCATAAGCCTAAATTCACACTTAGTGATCATATCCTCATCCAACTCAAGTGTGCTAAATTAGAGAGTGAGTTCCACTCAAGTTACTTTTGTTGTCAAGAGAGCAAGGGTCTTGGTGAAAGCCCAAGACACAAGTATAGACTTCGGTGAGAGCCTGAAGTGATCCTTCTCGGATTGTGAGAAGATGATTCCAAGCTCGACGAGGGTTGTTCGCGAGTTTGACAGTTGTAAGGCTTTGTCTCCCGGCCCGAAACAGGGAGCGGATAGTGAAGTCGTAGGCGGAGCTCGCGGAGTCGAGCGGAGCTTGCAAGAGATGACTAGTACCCGGGTGGGGTGTCGAACCTCTATAAAAACGCTGAGTCGATTTGTGGTTTGCATTCTATTATTCTTTCTCTACTTGTTTGTTTATTCCGTTGCGCATTTGATTGCTTAATCAAGTAGAGAATTAGGATTAGCCTTAATTGTGGACCCATAACCCACACGATCCTACACATAGAGCATATTTCCAATCTCATTTAGTTCTATCATTGTGGCAAACTTTATCTGATAGAAGTAACAGAAAATCAAGGGAAGAATGTTAGCATAGGGGTTGGGTTGAGGAAGGGCCCTTGCCTCCTCTTTCGCTCAGTTCAGCACCCTGGAGACGAGACGCTCCACCAGACCTTCTACTATCCCTAACAACGCCTTCTCCAGCTTGGCAAGGCGAATGTCTAAGTGAGTGACCACCGTCTCCTCTGACAACATGTAGTGGCAACAAATTGGATCAAGCTGAGACACAAATATAGAAAGATAAGGTCAGCCATCTAGAAAAGGCACAAACAACTATAAGGTGAAGAACAAAATATGGAGTAGAGGTCTAATGTTGCCCATCATATCACGACTGCATTCAAAGTACACCCTACTTGGACCACCTTTTCCATCATTTCTCCGCCACACCTTTGCTTCCCGACCGCAGTAGCAGAAAGGCAATGGAGTTGGGGAAGGAACATGTGTGGAAGGTCCGGCCATGGTTGCACTCCTCGTCGGGCTCGGCAGTGGCAGATCACAAGAAGGAGAGGGAATGCAAACGGTGGCTTGGGGAGGAAGGAAAAAGAATGGGGGGACGGTAAAAACGAGGGTTGAGGGCTAAATCAGGTTTTTGGGTAGGACAAGACAATTGAAGTGGCTCATCCTCCTTACCATCCAAACACAACCAGGTTCTAGAGCCATGGGAGCGGCTCCTCACCTTCAACCGGGTAGAAGCTGAATTCTCAAAGGAGCTCTTAATGGGGGGAGCTCTATCCAAACGAGGTCTGAGTTCCTAGATTTACTACTTAATATTCTTGTAATCATTACGTCCCCTTTTAAAATCCTTTTCTTGGTGAAGTCCCGTGGTAGAGGAGGAGACATGTTCAGATTAGGTACCGCCACATATCTAGTCTTGTTGAGAGAAGAAGTTGAGTTCCAATAATTAACTAGTTACTGATATCCCTCTTCATTAATTAAGATATAAAAACCAAAATCACACTTGGTAACTAATGATAAAGACGAAAAAACACTTGCAATTTCAAATTGTTGCGGTTCTTCTGTAAGAACCATACACATGCTACTCTTACCAAACCAATCTTATTTCTTATTCCGAAGTTTTTTTTATCTACTCTACCATTCCATGTCATTTTAAATCTCAACATCCTAAATATAAGAATAAAAAATGTGAGTTCGATGTACAATCTTGATTAACTCAAAACAAGAAATCTCCACTACCCTAATCGGTGGAGTTTATGTATTCACAACATCTTCGTTGTGTTGTGACCATTGTCTTATATATCTAATTAATTGGTTGCTTCGTTGCCCAAATATTTGGTCAAATGAGGCTGATGACACTCGTTAAGTCAGCTTAGATTCACCAAACGAAATCAAATATCTACTTTGATTGTTATATTACTAAATTTCTTGCAGATACACTGCTTCTTCTTGTAAAATAAAACGTTTGTTTCTTGCAGTTCATCGTTCTTGAGACAGCAACGCCTATTCTAACACATCAAATATATAGTTAAGAAATATTTCGAGAAATGAGGTGAAGAAAACGTTTTCCTGCGTTCACACCTGAAGATGAGAAAATTGACATGGAAGCTACGATCGTGCTCCCCATGAATGAAGCCTACATCCAAGCCACCCACATTAACTGTGATGAAACTTTTAATAAGAACGACTGGATATTCTAATTAATGCAATCATCTATTTTCGAAAGAAAAAAACTTGGTTATTACCGAGATGGGCTGTGATTGTGATTTGTAGCATGTTCTACAGCAATACAGAGGGGTCACGTGGTCGTGAGTTGTGTTAGTCAGAAAGTCCATTCCATTTGCATTTGTATTGATTATTACCGAGATGGGCTGGCAATTAGGCTGGCCACATTTGGTGCATTTGGATGTATGGTTTGGAAGGTCAGATTTTCTTCGGAATATTTTTTCTTCTTCATGACTTTTACATCCAAACACCGACTGAATTCTCCAGAATTTGGTTTATGTGATAATCAAGATTCTACATTTTACATTTGAAATGAAGAATCTTAATTTTCCAGCTTTTCAAAAGTAACACAGATTTCAAAGCATAAATGTAATGTCCAATCTTACATCCTTGCAAAAATACATGAATATGAATTGTCATTTGGAGATATCAGTTAGAAGGCCTAATGTCCTATAATGTTTCATAATTTAATCAAATATTATTGTACTGGTTCGCCAATTTTCGTGATCCATGACTCGGTCCGATCTTGTTGTGAACATTTTGTACATGCCCAGTACCAAGTCATTTGCGAGAAATCCAAAACGTATGTAATCGCCCAATTGGATATGTGGTTGGTAAGAACTTCACTGACATATTACACGTATTGAGCAAATATACTGTAGGGAAAGGAGTAACAAACGTACCAAATCATTCGATGTTTTATGAACTTCCATTTTGCCAAATGAGTGCTCTCTTTGGGAAGGAAATACAACTTACAGCACCTCAAAAATCTTAGAAGTTAAAAATCCCTCGTAATGGATGTTCTTCACTGCACCAAACAGAGCCTCAAGCGAGAAAGGTAATTGCACTAGAGCATGATTTTTTTTTTACTCATAGTTTGTTTCAGTAAAATAATGCAATACGCCAATATCAAATCAGCAACACAACTTAATTGATTATAATAGAAAGAAGCACCTTTTGGAATTAGAAGTTTTTCTGGCGCATCAAACAAAACCCAATATCCTTTTTAAGTTTTGTAGTTAGTAGATATACTCTTATTATAACTATAAGTGAGTTATCATTTTAAAAAAATAACAAAAAATGACCTGTTTTTCTTATCTAGAAGAAATCTTTCGGTTTAAGCCTCAATTCTGGTATTCTAATGTTGGATTATGGTCAAATGAGAGCCGTAGCCGACTTGAAAACATCATTTCCAAGAAAGTTCACAGATCAGGTGGGATGTTGGGATCATAGTCGTCAAATCCGCAGCATACTAACCGCTACCTAATAAAAGTCCAGTCAACCCCGAATGAATTCTTACGTAAGATTTTATTTATTTGGACATTGTTTTGACACTACTCTACTTGTTTAAGTTAACTATAATACTGAATATCTTTTTTGAGTAAAAACTATGATACTAAAATTATTTTGAGTAAATTTGTGATACTAAATCATGATAATTATCTAGGCTGAAACCTATCAACTCAGATACCTTAGTTGAATTTCGATGTCACAAAAATCTCTTAAATTAACTATTTTACTTACTCATTACACTTAAACTCGGTATTTTCTATTACTTTTTTTGCTTATAAATAACCGATAATTAGAAATAACACTTGCATACTGACTAATTTACGTTTTTTTTCCTTTTATTTATTAAAGCTATCGGTTAAAGCTACCCACACACCCCAGCGAGCTAAATATATTCGTCGTGCCACACATTACCTCATATGTTTTGTTTGCGCAAATATCATATAAATATATACATATTACCTAGAAATAAGAGGATGTTACCAGCCATCTGATAAAGCACAATAACTGCATTACTGATGTGAATTACCATTTCAACTTCCTTAACACAACTTGCATGAAAAATTGTAATTACACGATTTGGGAAAAAGAAATAATGAAAAGAAGAAGAAAAAGGAAGCAATTTCCTTAATTTCGAAAGGGAAAACGAGTGGCCATTAACTATCGTCCAGCTCACAAGCTTAAAAGCTGACGGACTCCGCGGAATCCAAACCATTCACCCCTCACCGCGTGGTGTGTTTGTGTTTGTGTTTGTTTCGCAAGCCAAGCCAAGCCAAGGAGGAGGGATTTGGGTCGTGCCTGCCTGCCTGCTCTAACCTCTCCTTCAGGTAAAACCAAAACCAAAACCAAAACCAAAAAAGTTTCTTTTCCTTGATACTGTAGGAAATCATCTTCATTTTCTTCTGTCATTTCCAGCGGGTGTTTGAACAAAAAAAATTGATTTTATTTTTCGGATCTGAGATCGTTATCGTTTGTTTGTTTGTTTTTCTTTTTCCGATCATCATCACCATTTTAAACCACCAAAAAAAGAAGAAGTTGTTGTCTGCAATCAAATCACGATTGTATTGTACGATTGACCACCAATAATTCGGATCGAAGATGGCGGAGGCGAAACCGAACAGCACCCCAGTGATGCAGCGGGCGAGCTACAAGCTCCCGGACTTCAAGCAATCGGTGAAGCTGAAGTACGTGAAGCTTGGGTACCACTACCTGATAACCCACGGCATGTACCTCCTACTGACGCCGTGCCTCGCCATAATCGTAGCCCACCTCTCCACCTTCTCCCTCGGGAACCTCCTCGACCTGTGGGATAACCTCCGCTACAATCTCATCTCCGTCGTCCTCTGCTCCGCGCTCTTCGTCTTCCTACTCACTCTCTACTTCCTCACCCGTCCCCGTCCCGTTTATTTGCTCGATTTCGCTTGCTATAAGCCGGAGGAGGAGAGGAAGTGCACTCGACAGATTTTCATGGAGAGGTCCAAACTTACCGGATCTTTTACAGATGAGAATTTGGAGTTCCAGAGGAAGATCTTGGAGAGGTCGGGGCTCGGCGAGTCGACTTATCTTCCCGAAGCGGTTCTCAGAGTTCCGCCTAATCCGTGTATGGCCGAGGCAAGGAAGGAGGCTGAGATGGTTATGTTTGGGGCGGTTGATGAGTTGTTCGCTAAGACCAATGTGAAACCTAAGGATGTTGGGATTTTGATTGTGAATTGTAGCTTGTTCAACCCGACCCCGTCGCTGTCGGCTATGATCGTGAATCATTACAAGCTTAGGGGGAACATTGTGAGTTATAATCTTGGTGGGATGGGATGCAGTGCTGGGTTGATTTCGCTCGATCTCGCAAAAGATCTTTTACAAGTGCATCCCAATTCTTACGCCTTGATTGTTAGCATGGAGAATATCACCTTGAATTGGTACTTTGGGAACAACCGGTCGATGCTGGTATCGAATTGTTTGTTTCGGATGGGAGGTGCTGCGATTTTGCTGTCCAACAAGTCGTCCGACCGTTGGCGGTCCAAGTACCAGTTGGTTCACACTGTCCGCACCCACAAAGGTGCGGACGACAAGTGCTTCAGCTGCGTCACTCAGGAGGAGGATGTGACCGGGAAGATCGGAGTTGCTCTTTCGAAAGACCTCATGGGAGTCGCAGGAGATGCGCTCAAGACCAACATCACGACTTTAGGGCCTCTTGTGTTGCCCATGTCGGAGCAGCTTCTTTTCTTTGCGACGCTCGTGGGAAGGAAGCTCTTGAAGATGAAGATCAAGCCCTACATACCCGACTTCAAGCTGGCGTTCGAGCACTTCTGCATCCACGCAGGTGGAAGGGCTGTGCTGGATGAGCTTGAGAAGAATCTCCAGCTATCCGAGTGGCACATGGAGCCGTCGAGAATGACGCTGCACAGATTCGGGAACACATCAAGCAGCTCGCTTTGGTACGAGTTGGCATACACCGAGGGGAAGGGAAGGATCAAGAAGGGAGACAGGACATGGCAGATAGCATTTGGGTCTGGATTCAAATGCAACAGTGCAGTGTGGAAGGCTCTGAGGACCATCAATCCTGCCAAGGAGAAGAATCCTTGGATGGATGAGATCCATCAGTTCCCTGTTCAGGTCCCCAGGGTTTCCTCTATATGATATTCCTTTAAGCTGAATGATGGCTGATATCTTGTTGTTCCTGTAATCTTCTCTTCTCTTTATGTTATTCATTTCAAGTCTGGAATTGTCTAGTTTTTGAGAATTAATTGGTCTTGGATGGTAAGTGTTTGTGATGTTCAGTAATGGAGGGGAGTGTGGAATGTAAGAATTTGAAGTGGTTGCAAGTTTGTAGGTCGGGCTGTAACCATCATTCTAAGGGGTTGTGGTATCTTGTTGCTACTTTCTAATTAATTTGCCGCCTGTTGGCTACTAATTCTATGTTTCAAGCGTTTTATCTCAGGGAATTATACTTTTGACACGACATTCGAATTATAACTTCTTACGGTAAAATTGGGGTAAAGATTAAAGCGAGGAAAACTTCGAAGTAACAATTATGGGAGTAACTTTTTAGAAGGGTAATAATTACTTTCTCCTGGGTTTGTTTGGTATGTCAATGGAATATTTCATTGAGTAATAATATTAAAATTTGAGAAAATACAACCGGATCCGACAAAATTAGTACAAATCGGGTGAGATTTTGTTATTAGTTCACGCAATACATCTCTCTATTTTTTTCACCCCCTATTAACCCCATGCCTAGTACATCCTTACTGTTAACTAACATTTTTTTACTTCTGTGATTGCAAAAATTTATGTTTAATCATGTGGATTGATCTTCTGGGGTATCACCGTATCAGTTCTTGTTGACCTGTTTGGAAATCATATCCACGTTTGTTCACTTCCTTGCCCGATGTTGTTCATTCTTTAACATAAAATCACTTGAGTTTTGAGTTATATGCGGCTGCCTACTGATAACTGCTTTTGTTTTTGATAATGCTGATAACTGCTATTTGATCTGTATGTCGTGAAAAGACATCTTGTTGAAAACCATGCTTTCACCGACCAGGGATGGCCAATTGGAGTGGCCGAGAGCACAGAACCTGTAAAAGTGAAGCGGGTAATACCTAGGATTTAGTTAAGAGTAGAAATTTTTCCAAAGGAACCATACATTTTGTTTTGGATCTTCGCTCCCATCCTCCCGGGGGGAATTATAGAACAAGAGAAGTAACAATGATAATTAGATGAACAACTGGTTTCATATCTGAAATGCATTTTTTAGCTGTCTGTGATTGCTCAAGCAAGATATACATGACGCAGAAGAAATGGTCACATAGCTGGTTCATCACCAGTTTATAAGAAAAACATCAAACTAGGGGAGGTTGAAGGGATGCCTTAAAAATTATGGTTCAATCCTTTGAAGACTTGTTGATAAGGGACTTGTGGATGTGGGGGATCACACCTCCTCCAGCAATTGTTCCTTTAATTAGAGTATCAAGGTCTTCGTCCCCACGGATTGCAAGTTGTAAATGCCTTGGTGTTATACGCTTGACTTTCAGATCTTTGCTTGCATTGCCAGCCAATTCCAACAACTCTGCGGTCGGATAGATACTCCAGAATAGCAGCAGTGTACACAGCAGCTGTAGCCCCCACTCTTCCATTCGCAGCAATCCTAGACTTCAGCAGACGATGCACTCGACCCACTGGAAACTAAACATTTACAATGACAGTTAATTACAGTTAATTTTGTAAATCACAATCGGAACTCGTTTTGTAGAAACACCATTTTTGCAGCAGGATTATAAGGACAACATGTCATACCGCAGAGTAAAAAACATGCTAAAACCTCGACCTCTCACTTCCAATGCACCTGAATCCCCCATCCACATCCCACTCGAAAATTGGACGTGAACCTATCGAAAATTAAGCCAAATTGTAGTCAATCTTCAATCAAAACAAACTTAAGAATTTAGGCCAAATTGCAGCCAAGAATGAGTAGTAAAATTTAAGAAAATTTCAGAGATAATGTAGGTCAAAGTGCAACCAATATTGAGCCTTAAAATGTATCCAAGATTGGGCCAAATTGCAACCAATCTTCAACCAAAAACAACATAAGAATTTAACTCAAATTGCAACCAAGAATAAGTAGTAAAATTCAAGGACAATTCAGTGATAATGCAGCCAAGAATGAGCAGTAAAATTCTAGAATGAGCCAAACTAGGAGGTGGATGGGGAATTCAGAAGCGATGGAAATGAGAGGTTGGGGTTTGGGGCGATAGAAGTGGGAGGTGGATGGAATTGGATTTGAGGTAATTAAACGGGTCGGGTTTAATTAAAAAGTGTTATCAAACGTCAGTCGAACTTAAATCGAACGTAGACTAGCAGCCTCAGTTACGGGTGTACAATTGTAATTTCCCAAGATTTTTTAGTGCACCACTGTAAATTCAAAATTTTGAGGTTCATTTCCATAATTTCGATATTTTCCGAATGCACTATTGTAAATATCCCTTTAATTAAAGAGTAATTAAAATGTGTAATCAAACGTTCATCAAACTTAAATTGGATGGAGACTAACGACGTCTTACAGGTGCACCATTGTAATTTCATAACTTTTTCGAGTGCACCACTGTAATTCAAACATTTGGGATGTATTTCCTTAATTTTGATGTTTTCCGAGTGCACCACTGTAAATATCCCAAAAAATGATTTGAAAATCAAAACAAGTGTCGTAATTTATATATATAATAAAAAAATCCAAAATTTTAATTTTAAGATTTAAAAAAAATCGAATTCTACTCGGATCGCAGTTCACACCCGCGATCCGTCAATTTTTTTCGAAATTATTTTAATTTTTTTTTCCAAAATATGTTTTCTAATTGTTATTATTATCTTAAAAAATATTTTATTTTATTTTTTCCAGTATCGACCTCCAAATTACGTGGATAACTGAGCGTGTTGAAAAATTAAGTTATTTTAGTGGAACTATTATTCGTCGCCGTAAAACTACTTAAATCGCCCCAACAATTACCATTTTGTCATTCACAATTAATTTAATACACATTTCGTCTCGTGTCTTAAAATAAGGTTTTTGCCTCAGTTTTTCTCACATTCCCAGTACCTATACCACGAAAATGTCTGACGAAACGCATGGATCTGGTGAGGTAATTGAGGCAAATTTTTTTTTTGTCTCGGACGTCTGTCTGAGTCGCCTCATCCAAGGATGTGGCGTCTAGCAAGGGCGCCTCCTCCTTGGCGGGGGCGGCTTAGCCAGACGCCCCTACCTTTGAGGCGACGACAAAGCCAGACGCCCCATCCTTGGATGAGGAGCCTGGCTTAGCCGCCTCCTCTATGGATGGGGTGTCCCAACCAGACGCCCCCTCTAAGATAGGGGCGTCCAAGCCAGACACCCCTAATTTTTTTTTAAAAAATTAGTTTATTTATTTTGTGTTATTTTTAATTATTTCATGTTCCGTTGTAAGATTTTGGTGGTGATGGAGTAGATTACAATGAGTTTTTTTGATAGTAAACAAGTATTTACAACAACCGAGGAAGCGTGTAAATGTGTGAAACAAGTTGCAATTGGAGTCGGATTTTTTCGGTAATATCATCCTACAAATCAAAAGAAGATAATCAGACGGAATGTTATCTGAGATGCGATCGAAGAAATGAAATGGGTTCTCGTGATACTAATATTGCACTACGGAAGAACACGAAAAGAAAATGTTGCGATTGTCATTTTGGTAAAGGTAGTCGAGCGACGAGATCGTGATGGACGAGTCTTTGTTTCTAATAGTACTCATGGACAACACAACCACAAACTTGCAGTTTATCCAGAGGGTCACCGACAAATCAGCGGTCTTAGTTCTGGGACAAAGCAAATTGTTCGTGATATGACTGATGCACAAACAAGACCAAATGAGAAATTCCCGGAGGATAATCCAAGTAACGTACCCTAACTGACACAAGACACGATCAGGTAAATAAGGCTCTGTGATATCCCGATAACGAATAACGCCCATAAATGTAGTCTTTGGCACAGCTACAACAGGCTGAGGACCATACGGAAACCACTCCACCTAAAGGTTTATACGTTAATAATAATAAACTTGAAATTTAAATAAACGTGAATGATATATAAATTTTATACTTGCGTTGCAGTCATCTGATCTAGTCGTCTACGAATGGAAAGGAGTCGTCCCTCGCTCTTATCCTCGGTCCGGACAACCCACATATGCGAACGAGGATGACCATCCTCAATTATCTTCCGCTCTCGATGCGGGCGGAAAGCAAGAAAATACTCGTATATCCAAGCTTACGGCAGCGTAAGACAACCAGTAATGCTAGAACAATCAGCACGACTCGCTATCCCCAACTGACGATATAGATATGCCAACGTTGCCGACCCCCATAAGTACTGACCAATGGTATCTGGTTCCCTCGCCTCCAATAGGTCGCGTGGACTGACTCTGCAACCGCTCTTGTCGACAAACAAGACGCGGCCTAAAAGTAACAAGAGGTAACCAGCCATTTGTGTATCCTCAGTCCGTGGTGGTCGTCCCCGTCTGCAATAGTCGTCCACAACGTCGATGCTAACACCACCACCACTCCACAATGAGCTATCCCGCCCAAGACCATCAAGGCTGACTCTGAGCAACTCTGATACATACATCTTCGGCTCAGACGTCGGTGTCTGAGCACTGACCATACGACCATCAATAGGAATGCGCAGAATCTGGAAGACGTCATGCAACATGATCGTCATCTCTCCGAAAGGCATGTGAAAAGTGTTGGTGTCAGGCTGCCACCGGTCCACGAATGTCGAAATCAACGGCATGTCAAAGCAGGAGAACATGTTGTACGGCAAGTGACTCAATCCACTATCACTAATGGTCGTTGTCATATAATCAGTCATCACTAAACGCCAAGCTTGCAATGTCGTACGGCTATGTGCCGATTATGGCACTACAGAACCTTCCGATCCTCGCCCTCCCAAATGCGTCTAACGATGTGGCCTCCGAAACTCGGAATGACGTTGTCATCTAGAGGACCACCGAACATCATACCCGTCACGATCCAAGAATCGTCCTCAACCATCTTCTTCTTCTGAGCTCGGGCGTCTACAGTGCACGAACCTGAATCACCGGTCACAAACCGGTCACCTCGACCCTTCTTAATGACTCACTCAGCCGAAGGACTACAATGTCGCCCCCATCTTCGACCATATTGTTGTCTCGCCTCCTCCTGCGGCTCCAAGTCATACCGACCCTCATCGTCACTCTCGTCGTGACTCCCCACCTCATCTGAATCATCCTCGGCATCGAAAGAATCCTCAGGTGTCCGATGACGACATAAAATCTCTCTCCTAACTGAAGCAGAAATACCCCGTCTACGTGGATGACGGGGACCTGACTCATCTACTAAAATATGTACAGTGCGTAAGAGAATTGATTTCCCTTTTCCCCACGGTAACCAGATGACTATTAATTCAATTTTAGAATTAAAATTTCGTTATTGGATTTATAAATTAACCAAAGGGGTGGCTCTCGCAGGCGGCTCCCCCGAACGCCCGACCCAATTTTTTTTTTTAAATTTACCAAAAACTAAAGGAGGCATTTTACGTGATTTGAATAGACCGAGGTGTCCGCTGGCTCTTTTCCGGGCCTCCGAGACAGTTTTGGGTGAATATGAGTGCAATATGAAGAGAGAGTGGTGTTAGGAGAGTAGAGTGAAATATAGAGTCATATAAGTAAAAAAGACAGAAGGGCAAAATGGTAATTGGTTGTGGCGATTTAAGTAGTTTTCCGGCGATAATAGCAATTCAGTATTTTATACAATAAAAAATAAATTCTCGTATCCATAATAATAAATTATTTACAACTAAATATTAAACAAACACTAAAACTAATTAAAACAAAAAAATTGGTGACGTTGTCAAAAATCCGTAGGGTGTACACTCGTTACAAGCATTTTTGGAAGTCGATGCCACAAAAAATTAAAAAAATTAAAATTATAAAACAATAACTATTAGAAAACATATTTTGAAAAAAATATATATTAAAAAACAGATTAAAATGATTTTTAAAAAATCAAAATATAAAACACTAAAACTAAAATCACTAGACCTAAACTCGTAAATATTTAATTTCGTAATTAATTTTTTATTAATTAAAAAAATTCGGGCGGCAAACTCTATTTTATCTGTCACGTTTTTCTGATGCTGTAACGTTGTTTTTGAACCACTAGACTCCTTCTGGTGATCTTTTGGACGTGGTTATCTGCTTTTATTAGCTCGGGATTGAGGTGGCTACATCTGTTCAACTTTTACTAATCAAAAAACAGTCACTAAATCGATAAACAACAACAACAAAGA
This sequence comes from Triglochin maritima, assembly GCA_963682175.1. Classification (NCBI taxonomy): domain Eukaryota; kingdom Viridiplantae; phylum Streptophyta; class Magnoliopsida; order Alismatales; family Juncaginaceae; genus Triglochin; species Triglochin maritima. The sequence goes on from OY821775.1 coordinate 9,340,379, forward strand.
CTTTTATCCCAAACTAGTTGGGGTAGGCTAGAAATAAAACTATAATGAGTCACGGTTCAGGCACGTGAATCACCTTCTTCCACGCGTTACTAACCAATGCAAATTCTCGAGGAACATTCCAATCTTTTAAATCTCTTTTGACCGCTTCCTCCCAAGTCAATCGTGGTCTGCATCTTCCTCTTTTTATGTCTTCGATCCGATTCAATACCCCTCTTTTTATAGGTGCATCCATATGTCTTCTTTGTACATGTCCATATCATCTCAATCTGTGTTGGATAACTTTCCCTTCAATTGGAACAACTCCAACTCTCTCACGAATGTCTTCATTTCTAATCTGATACATTCGCGTATGGTCACACATCCACCTCAACATCTTCATTTCAGATACACTCATCTTTTGTATATGTTGTCTTTTAGTGGCCCAACATTCCACATCATATAGCATTGCAGGTCTTATTGCGGTTCTATAAAACTTTCATTTTAATTTAAGTTGAATTTTTTGTTGTCACATAAGACACATGAGGCTTGTCGTCATTTCATTCATCTTGCTCTAATCCTATGGTTAACATCTTCATCGATCTCCCCATCTTTTTGAAGTATTGATCCAAGATATCTAAAATATCTTTTCTACGCAACACTTGTCCATCTAATATAATCTCCTCTTCCTCGGTATTAACAGTACTGAAACAACATTTCATATATTCAGTTTTAGACCTACTTAGTTTAAAACTTTTTGTTTCTAAAGTATTTCTCCACAACTCTAGTTTTCTCTCCACACCTACCCTACTCTCGTCAATTAATACTACATCATCCGCAAAAAATATACACCATGAAACCTCACATTGTAAGTCTTTTGTCACCTCGTCCATTACTAAAGCAAATAGATATGGACTTAAAGTTGAACCCTGATGAAGTCCAATCTTAATCGGAAAAGTTTTAGTCACACCATCACAAATTCTAATGCTAGTTTCAACTCATTCATACATATCTTTAATTAAATTCACCTTTTTTGTTGATACTTTCTTTTTCTCAAGGGCACACCACATAACATTTCTTGGAACTCTATTATATGTCTTTTCTAAATCAATAAAAACCATATGTAGATCATTCTTTTGTTCTCTATACCTCTCCATAAGTTGTCTAATAAGAAATATGACATCTATCGTTGACATTCCAGGCATGAAACCAAATTGATTATCTCTAACGCATGTTTTTTTCCTTAGACGGTGCTCAATTACTCTTTTCCACAATTTCATAGTATAACACGTGAGTTTGATACCTCTATAGTTAGTGCAACTTTGAATATCCCCTTTATTCTTGTAAATTGGCACTAAAATACTTCGTCTTCACTCATTTGATATTTTATTTTTCTCAAAAATCGATAAACAACACTAACCAAAATCTCAAAAGAGGCTTTCAAATTGATGTAAAAGGAAGTCGGATTCAACAACCATACAGACCCTTATCACCGTGTAACAAAGAAGTTGTTTCTGACTTATTCATAATATGATGTCTTGACAATTTTTTGCTAACTCACAATAAATAAGAATCATAAAGATCTTGTATGTACAGGTTGATTTAGCTCACTGTAACCCAAAAATAAAAATAACTTACCCTTTGATTCCCTTAGGAGTGGGCACTAAAAAAATTGTGTAGTTTAAAATCCTAAAATGGTAAATTCCGAATTCTGAAATTTGTTTGCTATGGAATAAGACATCAAAACACATCCTTGAATTTACACACTATAAAAATGAATTATTCCAGGCGATCACTTAAAAGCATCGTACTTTCGATTCCCAAGCTGAAACTAGCTCATTCAAGAAAGACACTAACTTTACTAGCAGAAATGTCAATTGATAGGTGTTCTTGTGTATATTCCAATCTCGGATTGGGCAAGTATTATTTGCAACTTATATTAAGTTAGAACAGTGTAAGCTGACGAAGTAAAAGAACAACGTAATTCCTGTGTTCATTAAAACTACCACCGTCAATAATAATACACCAGAATCTTCACAGATGGTTATAGCTGTATACTTCATTTACCAACTTACAACAAAATCAACACGGCCGAGTAAAAAGATTTTGCTACCTTATTCCTGATAATTTGAAGCACATCACTACCCACTGTTCCATGCCAAATCAAGCATCATTGGGAGTCTCTTCTTTCTCTTCTGGCGATCCATCCTTGTTGACGTGGAAACCTTCAATTTTTCGTGCCACCTCATCCACCCCAGCCTTTGCTTTTGCAGGAGGCCCGTTTGTCGGAGGAACCGCATTGTCATCCAAGGAAGCCATCTGCCATATCCTGATGGTACCATCTTCGGATCCCGAAACATATGACTCACCCTCTGGTGAAAATCGCACACAGTGAACAGGTCCATGATGGCCCTTGTTGCATGCTGCATGAGACCCAATGCGGAGTTAGCTATTGATGTTTGATAATGAAATCATGACAAACAATAAGTTGATCTTCCAGTCCTTCACATATTAGGTTTGATGTTAGAGCACTTACCAATTTCTTCACCAGTGGCAAAATCGAAGAGATGAACCCACATATCTTCTCCACCAGCAACAAACTTGTTGCCAAATTTCGGTTCAAGCGATGCTGACTCCACATTGCATGGCATGTCATAGCTCCTCACCAAGCCAAAACTGGATTCAGGAAAGAAGTTAATGGTCTCTATCACCAAGATATATGTTGAGAGCTATAATAAATAATTGTACACAGAATAGCAACTAACTCAAATATTTGTAACATAACTTACTGATTTGCATCCCAAAACTTAACGGTGGAACCATCAGCAGTTGTAATATAGCGACCATCTTGACTTACTTCAGCACTGGTTACAGGTGACTTAGTCTCCAATTTTTGGATTATTTTGCCACTTCTCAAATCTAATAGCCTGCACGGAGGTAAGTCCGAAAAATTACTTGAAGTTGAAAGTTAAGGCAACCACGAACAACACACAGGCAGCAACATTAAAAAATCATTTTCACATGATAATTCAAAAATGGTCTTTCATTTGCTTATTTTATTTGCTACCCTATATGCCTTTCTTTTGATTATATGACATAAGAGCAACTTGATGGCAATTGCTAAGAAACAAACTCACCTTACACCTCCTATATCATTGCAAGAGCTTAGAATTGTCTGGTCACTGTGAAGCCAAGCAACAGTTCTAATAGAACCAGGAGATGTGTCAACTTCCCTTGGAGGAGCCTCTGGACGATTTAAGTCAAATATACGCAAAACCTTTTCAAACCCTCCTGTAAGTAGAAGATGGGTGTCCTTCATAGAGATTGGAAAAGAAAAATGAGTGGACCCAGCAGACACAATACAAAGGATAAGAAACCTTAAGTAACTGTTTAAAGAGTAATACTTAAATATTTTTTAACACCTCTCCTGCTAAAAGAACAGAGATTCAAGCAACACTAAGGCACTTTTTGTATTTTATTTAATCTTTGCAGGCAAAGAAGATTATTGTCCACAGCTACCAACTACAAGTGCATGATAGAGAGGAAATCAATCTAGATTACAAAAGCTAGCAGAAAAGATGATGCCCTATTAATGAGTCGTCTCCTTTAAAAACGAGCAAATTAAATAAGTCATGTACTGCAAACTATTCGTCTTAGGTCAAATTCAAATTTACAAGTTAATATGATTCATCTTAATTCATTTACATATATACATAAAATATGGTTGCCATCAGATACAATTATATAATTTGTATAAGCTTAATGAATCATACATAAAAGTTAACCCATATGCAACAGGCATGAGCAGGGGCTTAAAAAGCAAAGACTAACATACCTCAGAGAAAGCACATGTTTTTACTATGTGCTTGTGTTCAAATGAATGCAACTCATTTCCTGTTAAGGCATCCCAAATTTTCCTGCAAATAGAAACTACCATTACATACAATATATGTCATTGCAGGTGCAAGATATTAAGCCCAACTTGTAGATAAAAATCACTACAAACAAAAAATGTAAATATATACCGAATGAATTAGCTGGGCAAGAAATGACCAGAAAGCCCATGTAAAAGAAGCAGAACCAATTCAATATTTCCGTTAGACATGAGACGAAAAACAGAAGAAAGATCGAAATGGATTTCAAAAATTGATAGCCACATTTCTGAAGATGCTTTATGGGATGTTTGAGGTATCAGGCAAGTCATTGGGGGAAGTTCCGTTTAGCATTAAGCACCTAACTTGGACATAAACAATGAACTCCAACCAAAAGAAGGTGGAATGAGGTGCAAAAGAAAAAAAACATGGAAGAGTTCCTGTAAGATTGCTAAGAACTGGAAGCATTATGAGTGACAATGCAACATTATTACTGGAAGCAGGAAAGCGAGTTTCTTTCTCACTTTACTGTCACGCCCTTCTTCGAACACTAATGTCATCCAATCATGTAGTACAAAAAATGTTCAATATCTTGTTTCGGTTGGTATCTGAAGTGATGAACATCATAGAAAAGGCTATCCAACATAATCTCGAGTATCACTCATGCCTCATCTGTTAAGTGAAATACTGAAACGTAAATTCAAATTCTGTGTTGACCTCTCATTCCTCATAATCTACCACCTACTCCTACTCCACAATATTCAATGTGGCATATCCACATAACGGTTTGATTGTCGTGATGCAAAGATGTTTGGCGAAATGTACTGAAGAAATTAAACGACTTGATCACAGGAAAAGCTAAAAGATCCATCAAAATTCACATAGATGTATTTAGTTCATTTGTAGAAAGCAGGAAACAAAAGGAAAAACTTAAAACAGCAAAAGAACACAACTTTCCTTAGAAATTACAAATACGATACAACAAAAACGAGTAGCCTAAATGCTTGCTGATGATGTTAAAGAAAATGCACCAACATAAGTACAAAGACCTAAACATACGCTGAAAAATCGGCGGAAGCGGAAGCGGCCCTTAACGCATTGGTATCCAAACAACAGCTCCAGACGGCACCTTTATGGCCTTCGAAGGTACCAATCCAGTCCCCACTCTCGCCGTTCCTCAGCATCGGCCGAGAATCTGAAACAGTTTACAATTAATTCATCGTTAGGAAACCGAATCGGAGATGGAGTGGATCCACATTAGTTAGTTTTACCCTTGCTGGCGCTGATGAGGAAGTAGCCGTCGGGCGTGACGGGGCTGTAGAAGAGGTCCACAACCGGGCGGGAGTGGCCGTGGCAGACGAGGGGGACGGCGGCCTTCTTCTTCTCCATGGATCGGAGATCGGAGAAAGCAAAGCAAACCCTAGTGTTGTGTGTGTGTTTTTGTGGGTTTTTTTGGGGGGGTTGTGGTGATGGATTGGTGAAGGGAAAGGGTTGCGAGGCGGAGGGGGATTTTATAGGGGAGGAGGAAAGGGGAGTGGTGGTGGTGTTCACCGCTGAACGTGAACGTGTCTTTGTGTTTGCTTGACCTACTACTATTTTGGGGTTTCAATTCTTGTTTGGTGTTTTTCCATCTCAACACATTAGTTTTAACTTGTCATTTTTATATTTAAGTTTTAAATTTGATGCTGTTGTGAAACAAAACAAACTAAAGATGAATGATTGGGAGATGGAGAGGAAGATATGTATGTATTTCTTCTTTTCTCTTGTATTCAAATATGTACAATAGTCTCCTATATATAAGGTGATGATTTAGTAGGGGTTACAACCAAAATAAATGGAATTATACTATGTTAATAAGAGTAAAATCTACATTAAAGTTTGGGGGTTAGGGAAGGTGAATCATTCACAAGGCTTTTGCAATTCTTAACAAATACGTCGTAGTTCTAATATTACGATAAGTTGACGTTGTTACGAGTTTTCTCTAAATTTTGTTGCTATTATTTTCTTTGATAAACACAAAATCTTATGTCACATGTCTAAGGTTATACCTACAAAACTTGATGAAAATTCATAACAACAGATCTTCATTCTATTCCTACCTTATTCAAGTTCTAAATTAGTAAGTTTCATACCCCGAAATCCCATCCGAAATACCACATTATTAAAGAAGCAGTTCGAATTATGCTGGAAAAGAGGGGAGGAAAGGAGGGATTGTATTAGATGGGTTGTGTTACCATGACCAAACAAGAACTTGATGGACAACAAATATAACTCTAGGATCATAGTTTGTCTTGTTTGGTTGAGAAAATTGAAGATTATAATAACTATGCAATCTAATTGCGGAGGAAATCAAATTACAACTATTTCAAGATAATTGGATTACTCATTGAGGGACATAATCTAATTAAATTACAATATAATCAAGTCATTTCAAATTACTCAAACATTGTCACGTAGTCAAAACTAAATCTCGATTTTGTCGAAAGTATGTTGAAACTCCGAAAACTTTTCTGGACAATTATCATATTTATTAAATTACAAATTTATTTTTTCGATTACATTGCAACTCCTGTGGTGAATTGCAGCATTACAAAATGAAGTAATTTGATTACACGGAATACATATTTTGAGCTCCTAGTGAAAATGTTTGAGCCCATAATGAATTAGATTTGGTATAGAAGTAATATTGTCGTCCAAAAAAAAACTTAGTCCATGGCACTTATTCTCCATTATGCTTTATAAAACTTGTCGAAACCTCAGGGCACAAAAACGGAATTTGGATTCCGGTTGACTCCGGAAAGAAGGTTGTTTGTGCACGGAGACATGGATTTCGTCGGATTATGTGGTATGTATAAAATTTTCTTTGAGTTTTCCGTCACTTTGAGGTCGGAAAGCCACGGAAACCGATTTTTTCGGTCGACCGTCAAACATTCGGTCCACCGAAATGTTTGTAACGGACGACCGAACATATTTCGGTTCACCGAATTCGTAATTGGAATGACCCGTTCGGTCTTTCGTTTACGTTCACTCCGAGAAGTAAGAAGTATGAGCGAGACCCCAGACCGACCCGTCGCAGTGGACATAAGAAGTATGAGCAAACAACAGATATCCCCCTTCCCCAAATCACTTTCCGACACATGCACAAACAACAAAATTCAGTCAAAGGGAAACTGTTTTCTACTGGATTCTGTTTTCCTTTACTTTCCGGTTGACTCCGAAAATCATTTTCCGTCACTTTCCACGCCACTAACACCCCCTTAAGAGATCAGTCTTTCGGCATTTTTTGGCAATCAACAGTGCAGTCCACTCTTTAACGTATAGTGGGAAAATTATGATTGGATTAGAAATCACTTCGGCTTAGTTTGGGTGCAGCTCTCAAATGTCAGCTTCTGATGGGAAGTCAGCTTCTGGGAACGTGGATCCAGGAGCACCTTTTTCTTGAAGTTTGAGAGTTGTTTGGATCGGCAGAAGGTTTTTGGTAGTTGGTGATGTCTTGTCAAAGGAAATTCTTAAATTTCTCTCAGATTTTGATTAAATAAAAATTCATTATAAATTCGTTTTAAATGTTTTTTCAATTATTTTTTCTGAAAATATGTTTTTTTATTTTTTCAAATTTTTTTACGCGGGGATTAATCTCCAAATGATGTGGGAATAAATTGGTCCAAACAAAATCAGAATCACCAAGGAGCCGATCCACCCCAGCTTCTTTGTCCAAGGCAAAACCTTGCCTCGGGTTTCGAGCTAGGAGTTGGGCTCCTTAGGATCCCAACATGCGTTTGGATCACTAGCAACACTGTGCTGGCTCCGGGCATGTGGAGGAGCAGGATCTCCTGCGATCCAAACGAAGTCTTCATCTCCCTGCATTTTTTTCAATTTATCTACTTTGTTATCTCACTTCCATTTTAAATATCAACATTTCAAACATGTGAATAAGACTACTGGAATTCGATTTCTAGTCTTGACTATCTAAAGACAATAAATCTCTTAACTAAGCTACCATCGGTTGGTCTTGATCCCCACGCGATCAAGGGATTAATTTGGAATCCATTCCCTTAAATTCAGATTATCAATATATCTAGAAGGGGGAAATCTAGGAATCAAGTGTTTTGGTGATAATGATTCGTCAAATCATCAAAGAGAATCAAAAGACAGTTAGCGTCTTTTGACAACCAGAGTGTCATTTACTTGATGAAATATCAAATGCATCATGAGAGAACAAAACACATTGATGTGAGGTATCATTTCACTCGGAAGATGATCATTGAAGGAAACGTGGTGATGGTGTGAATATTGGTACCGAAGACAATCCAGCTAATATGCTCACAAAATCGGTAACTTGACCAAGTTCAAAGATTGTTTGAGCTTGGTCAATTTTAGCTCCATGTAGATGGAGCAAAGGCGAAGACGAGAGACACCGTGAATATAGATGAATGCGGGAGTCTCATAATAGAAAGGATTTTCAAGTCAATGCGAAGATTATTAGAAAGTTGTCTCGAAAACAACATCAAGAATAGTCAACTAGACCCAGTTCGGTCGACCCGTATGCATCCAACAGAGTCAGATGGAATTTTACTGGAGTCCCAGAATCGATTGCCTGAATCCCACTATGTCTACCAATGCCAATCCGATAGAGCTTCCCAGGAACTTACTAAAGCTCCAGATTCGGACGTTCGATTCCTATTTCGATCATCCAGATTAGGTCATTTGTGTGACCAACGGTTGACCGAACCCAATTGGATAGTAGCTGCTAAAGTTTACTGGAATGTGAAGAACGGTTAACCATTCCCCAAACGGTCGACCAAAATCTGAACGCAAGTAGTTTCGTTAAGGACATTTTGGGTATTCCTAAGTCATTTGAGTCTGTCATAATCTTCTCCTATAAATATTTAAGTTGCTTAGAACTCTAATGTTGTTGAAATTTTGAGAAAAAAGAGTCACCGAAGAGAAGTAGGTTTAGCCACCATATTCCTTAAGGTTTTGGATTTTGGGAAAAATATTGTTGTTGAAGCTGATCTGTGCAAGTCATCTCCAATTTCATTCTCCTCGTACTCCAACCGTTCTCACAGTGAAGCTCATCTATCTCCACCATCTTGGTTTTTCCTAATTTGGTTTTCACTTAAGTACAATGTAGTATTTGCTTGATTGCTTGTAAGATTGTTAGATGTTCGATAGAGACGTTGCTGGCTAGGGATGAGTTGTAGCAAGCGATGTTTTTGGGGATCTGATCAACGAGAGAGATTTTGTAAGAGCTGACCGTTGAAAGCCTTCAGTCCTAACTGAATTGTATTGGTTTATTTATCAATTACATATATGAACCACCACCCTAAATATCCTAATAGAATACATATAAAAAGAAAAAAATCAACATGCCCATAACAAGGTGGCCCACGCAAGAATTCTGCTGACAAGGTCGCGGACCGACAACCAACTTTGCATGCTACAAAATAACCATCAATCGCACTCAGAACACTCAACGAGAAGACCAAGTTTTATTGCAAAACAACCAAGTTGACACAAGACATTGATGATTTAGACAAACCAAATAAGAAAATAGCAAAAAATACTCTGAGAATTTTCCAGGTTGCAGAACAGCAGAAGTGAAGATACATGAATGAGTCCGCTAGTAAGCCAACTTTGCTGGTCAATTCAAACTCTGCAATAAATCGACAAGGATTGTGAGAATATGTATACCATAGTGGCCATTGGCCTAGATAGTAAACAAGAGGAACAGACCATAAGACCAATCAAATTAGGCGGGCGTTAGGAATAGGATAGCCATACGTTCCAGATCTTATCACAATGGGCAAGATATTTTTATATTCAAACCAGATAATGTCAAGAGGACAAACTGGCTGAACTCATAAGAATTAAGAAAGCGTTTTTGATTAATCATCGAACTAGCCATGAACATGATAACAGCCCTTCCAACCCAAGACTGAGAGCATGTACATGGGTTTGAAATATATAGTACCAATCTGCTTAGTTTGACAAATGAAACATGGAGAAACAAAACTTACTGTCTAAATTCTATGTTTATGACTTTCACGCCAGTAGACGTATCGGCAATTTCTTTGAAGGCAGCAGACGACAACACCATGGTTGTTCTACTATGGGATGCCTTATCGACAATTTTCACCTGGACGGTCTGACCGGGAGTGCATGCGCTTGGAGCAGAACTGAGGCACCTCACCAGGTACATCCGCCCACAGGCAGCACCGTTGTCCCATATCCCCTCACCAGCAGCCGCAAACAAATTACCCGCTGGGAACTGATTCGGGTCGTTGTCGTTGCAAGCAGTTGCTGTACAAGCAAACAGGAAACCAATGAGAAAACGAATTATGAGGAAAAAGCAATAACATCCACCTTCTCGAGGCACATACGCAAGTAAGGAGGGTCATAGAAGGAACAGGTGCCTACATCCGCACTAGAGAAACGGAACAGCAACACAAGGGAGAACAGAAAAAAGAAGAGAGAACGTTGAGGCCTGGACATGTTTTCCCTGAAAGAAGCATATGGAGATTGGCCAAACGAACTTATATAGAAGATGGCGCAAGGCATCTTGTTCCTTCTTTAATATTGTATTCTGAAGTCAACCATTCTTCCTTAAGATTGTCACGTCGTAAAACTATATTAGAGTTCATAATTGACTCCAACAACCGAAGAAAATAAAGTGTAACCATTAAGGTAACAACGTGTGACCATCACTGGCCATCAAAATGGTTTTGTTGCAACTAAACAAAATTGCGCAAACTCCAATAGGATATCAATTATTTTTTATCGGTCGCATGCCAGATCGACATAACCAACAAAAATCCGTGTGTACACAGCCGAACTGGAAGGGGAAATGGTGAAACCTACGCAACGTGAAAAAGAGAAGCCACTCATGTAAAGTTGACTATCAACGATGAGACGATAGCTGAAAGCCTGAAGTACAATACAACAATCGCAAAATGGTGGTTTGTTTTATATACCAAAATAATTTTAGTGTTTCAGTTTTACCCATAACCATTAACTCACCCTACCAAGTCATCGCTCAATACTCACCAAACATTCAATTTTCCACTCACCAAACGTCTAATTTTTCAAAAAATACAATAAGTAGTTATTATTTCTCAACTTTTGATGTTCTTTTATTTTTCTTAAGAAAAATCTAAAATGTTAAAAAAAAACCACCAAACCTGCATAACCCGCCCCACCTAGTCCAACTTTATGTAGACGGTAAACGGTTTTTTAATTTTTGACCCGCTCCACCTAGTCCAACTTTATGTAGGCGGTATTGGTGGGTCAAAAATCCACTCAGTCCGCCCATCTCTGATCTGGAAAAATAACTAAGTAAAATAGACCACCATAAAAGCGAATAGTGTAATCTGATATTTGGGATGATGTTGGAGTTTATGGATAAAAGTTTCAGCTTTCAAAGCATGCAGTTAGGTGCACCAATCAGATAATGGCATCAAACAAACACGCAAGACATCTAATCTAAAAGCAAAACACGGCAGCCTGGAAAGATAAGTAAAGAGGGAATACTAATAATAAAAAAATTAAAGCGGAACTAGTACCAACCAACTGAAGCTATCCATAAAGGGTGAAAACAAATTGAAGCTCTTAGAAAATTAAAATGAAAAATCAAGACGGCATAAAATGTTTCTTTCTGGAACAAAGGTAGATGATAGCAATTGTAACTGGATCAAAATAAAACACACCATACGTAGTGAAAAAAATAAATCACTTCCAGAAAAAGAGAGGTTATACACACAATTCACAACCTCAACATTGAGTCAATGGGACTTCACAAGTTTTTAACCATATAACATAGCACTTTGGAACTGTTTCCGGGACTTTGGAACAATGGAACCAATTTGTTATTGAGAGTAAGTTGGGTTGATACGATACCTATCGATTTGTTATATAATAAAATAACAGATTACTTCGCTGAACTGAACATTGAACATCTGAAACAGACGCGTATGACAAAGGATACCATCCATACATGATAGCATGTAGCACAGCGGTAAAAGTTGACCCTCAACTTTAGCAGGAATCTACTCTCATGTGATGCACCAACCCTAGCCATGTTACTGAATAATTATTTGTTGACCCTATTATGAGAAAGCTAACCCATTCATATTTTTGTGCTACAATCAAGCAAGCAATCAGAATAAGTAAAATATCGGTTGTTTGGTAAATTACAAAATACAGGTTTCGTGTTATGAAAAGAGTTGACAAATTATCATTACGGTGCCAAGTTGCAGTAAACAAAATCCAAAAACTACATGAAAGACAATGGTATTGAACAAATAGAATCAAAGAAAATCACGTTAGGCAGATATTACGATTCTTCGCACTCAACAACTCATTTCCACAATACTTACAAAACATCATCGGGGACGACATCATCTCAATCTCCAACCGAAGTCCGCACAGTCATCTACAATGTAGAGGTTTTGGAAACTCCGAAAATTTGTTCCTCAATTCAAATGCAACATCTCTTCTGCCCACCATATGCAGACCTCTCACAACCCTCAAATAAACACGGAACTCCGGCTTAAGTCCCTTATCCATCATCTCCCTCAGCACCTGATTCGCCTCCTCCAACCGTCCGGCCGCACATAACAACCTCGCCAGAAAACTATAGCACCAATTCGCCGACCCACCGTCCTTCTGACTAACACCAATCACATAACTCCTCGCCTCCGCCGCCCTCCCGAACTCAAAATAACTCTTAATAACCTTCCCATGCGTCGCCAACCTCGGCCTAACTCCACTTCCCACCATCCTCCCAACGAACTCCTCCGCGCAATCCGTCCTCCCAATCCGGCACGCCTGAAACACCAGCACCTCGAACGTGACCGCATCCGGCGCCGTCTCCGACTCCATCTCCCTGAGAAAATCGCAGCCTTCGGCGAACATCCCGTTCTTGAACAGCCATCCGAGGAGGTAATTGTATGAGCCGGCGTTGGGTCGGCAGCCGGAAAACTTCATTTGCCGGAGGACGGCGGTGGCGGCGGCTGCGTCGCCGGAGCGGCAGCTGGAGGCGATGAGGGCGTTGAAGTGGCGGGGTTCAGCGGCGAGGTGATGGGAGGGTTTGGGGATTTGGGGAGTGGTGGAGAGGGGTTTGAAGGGGTTGGGAGTTGGCCGGCGGGAGAGGTGTTTGAGGATGGAGAGCATAGACGGGGGGGAAGGTGGAGCGGAGGTGGTGGTGGAGACTGGAGAGGGAGGCGCTGGAGGAGAGGGAAGACGGCGGAGTTTGGCCTGGCCGTTGGATTGTTTTTGTAAGGATCCAATGGTTTGTCCTAATTGTTAAGTGAACTTTTTTTGGTTATTAATCTCAAATGGGTTATAAGTGAACTTCTGTGCATTTCTTAAAACAATCTAGAGTAGAAATGTCAACTTTGGTTCGATAATTTGGTTCGAAAAATATTAGACTCTAGTTTAACTTGAAAATGAAAGATCTTGATGAAAAATCAAAAAATCTTTAAATTTGGTTCGGAAAAAACAAGTCGTTCGAACTCGAAATTTTTTGATGATCGGTTCGATAGCCCGTTCGAATTTTTTATTGCTAAATTCTTTTTTTTGTATTTGTTAATAATATAAAATAATACTTATAACTCGAAATTTCGCTCGACTCCGCTCATTTACATCCATAATCTAAAGTAGTCCAAGACCAGAAATTGAATATTAACCATCTTATTTGCGTATTTGAGATTTAAAATATAACGAGGTAGAACAGATAAAAATATAAAAATAACACAACTAGGGTATGTTTAATCCCACCGAGACATCTGGTGTGTTTTCTACGTTTGATTTTGGTTGTTGGAAAACTTCAATTACACCTTGATTTTGGATGATTTGAGAATCTCCCATAGCTTGTTTTTCGCCCGATGCCAATATTTCTTTCTTTTGCACCAGGTCATAGTCGCGGACATTAGTTTCCAAACAAGAAAATTGTCGCATTGAACTCCTTCAATCGCCCAAGAATCGTACCCATTGCTGGTGGCAATATTTGGAAGCCCAACGATGTGTGTGGGACGTAAGTCAACACCCCACCTTTAGCAACCAATAGTATGTGGAGTGTGCATCCACAACTCTTTCGTTAATCTAGATTTGCTATATATACACAAGTTTGGTTATGTGCAAATATTTAGTCTAAATCACATCGAACTCGAACGTTGCGAAACATCAGTCTTAAGATACCGAACAGATATGAAGATACAATGCATGCTATCTTCAAAACCAGGAATTCGATCTTCTCACTAATCCACCTGCATTTGGACATCACTACCTTCCTCATAGTCTACAGATTAGCGGGTGGTCTATCTTCCTTAAGCTACACTAGTTCACAAGTTTTACCCAAGAATTCTACTAATATAAATAATTAAACAAATAAATATAACGATAAAACTACTAAAATATTCCCCACCTCACCTGTGGTTGTCAATGGCTGGTAGCTTCAGGCCCTTAGCCGAAGCAATTTCAGATAGGTCTGCTCAGATAGATTTACTATTTTACTTGTAGCGACAAGTTTATACATAGCAAAGAATCACACACATGAAAACAATACCGATATGGAAAAAAACATGAAAAGGAAGAGATCCACAAAAATCAGAATGCAGAGATGATCGTTGCCAGACACGGTGGCGAAAAGTCGCAACATTTTCGAATGTAAAGCAAACTTTACATTATTTTCAAATAAAGTGAAGCGAGATATTACCATGTATATACTTTTAATTGCAAACTGGAATGAGAAATCCAATGAATGTTCAAGAATATCCTTCCAACATGATATACACAAATCCACTTGGAGCTGCAGTCTTCCTGTACGTACCAAATAAGTAATTAGTTCTCAACCCAGATTAAGAAGTAACCAGATCTCAATTTGCAAATGCAATTCCAACATAATAAACAAGAATTTCACCAAAAAAGAATCTTAAACAAAGACTTTGTGTGATTGTATCAGCAAAACAAAAACAAAGCATGAGTGCCAGCACGATTCACACTAATCAATGAAGGTGATATGAGAACCGGGTATCCACCTCAAAACCAATTGGTGAAGAGGGGAGGGACCCAAGGACTTATAAGCTCAGGAGAAGCCCACATTCTTCCGATGTGGGACTATCTCTCACACTCCCCCGCACGCGTGTACCGGCATTTTTTTTATCCGTGTACACGAGTGGAGAAAAGTTCCCAACCGGGTAGAATGCGCAGCGGAAGCTCTGATACCATGCGCGTAAACTTAGACCGGAGTTTTGACGGAGACAAAGGGTCTCAGTCTAGATTTAGGGTTAGGGTTGGAGACGATGAAGGAGAAGATGAGATGCGGCGGAAACAAATGGTTTCTTTCTTATTAGGGTTTTTAGGTTTTGGTCTGATATTTATACATGTCTATAATCGGGTTACTGTTACCCGAAACCAATCTTAGTGTAATCGGATCTTGCACTAACTATTATTACAAGAAATCAATGCACCAATTTGCTGAGCCTGGTGTACCAGACTCAAGCCTCAGATTCGGACCCTATTTCATGAACATTGAGTCGGCACTTGGTGCACCAAGTGGTCTTGGACCTGAGTGAACCATGTTCCCTTGGTGGACTTGTGCCTGGGCTCAAGTTGTTGTTTCATGAGCTACCATCTCATCATGGGCTTTGGTGCTTGAGGGCTGAATCTTAACACTCCCCTTCAAACTTAGCGGAGGGAAAAGGTTAAGTTTGGGCAAGGCACGACGAAAAGAGTCCTTCGACAGAGCTTTTGTGAAGATGTCAGCTAGCTGCCTGGAGGAGGGAACAAACTGGGTGATCAGCTGCCTGCTAGCCACTTTTTCCCGAACAAAATGGTAGTCAAGCTCCACACGCTTGGTCCTAGCATGAAAAACCGGATTAACGGTTAAGTGTAAAGCACTAATGTTATCACAAAATAAAGTAGGAGGCTGAGTAAGGAAGACTCCCAGATCACGTAGGAGGAAAAAGATCCAAGTGAGCTCAGCCGTGGCAACAGCCATAGCTCTATACTCGGCTTCAGCACTTGAACGGGAGACAGTTGGTTGCTTTTTAGCTTTCCAAGAGATGCAATTCCTACCAAGAAAGATACAAAACCCACTTGTAGAGCGTCGAGTGTCTGGGCACCCCGCCCAATCACTATCAGAATAAACATAAAGATTAAGAGAAGAGTGTCTATATAAGTGAAGACTGTGACTCAGGGTGCCATTGATGTATCTTAAGATGTGTTTAACTAACTAAAAATGGAAAATGGTGGGGTTGTGCATGTGTTGGCAAAGGAAATTAACAGAAAATGTAATATCTGGCCTAGTGATGCAAAGATATTGAAGAGATCCAACAATGTGTCTATATAGCGTAGGATCAGAAAACAACTCATTATTTTGCCCTTTATCTGGCTTAACAGGCATAGATGTGCTAATATATTTAGCATGCAACATGTTTGAACGCTGAAGAATGCTTGTGGCATAGTGCTATTGAGACAAAATAAGCATATCACTTGTTCTGGTGACTACAATGCCTAGAAAATGATGTAAGGGGCCTAAGTCTTTCATGTTAAACTCATTTGTAAGAGCGGAAATGAGAGACTGAACATCTAGAGTGTTTGCACCAGTAATTATGATATCGTCGACATAGATTAAAAGAAACACAGGACCACATTTGTGAGTGATGAAGAGAGAGCTATCAGAAGAACTAGTATAGAAACCTTGAGTAAATAAAAAAGAAGCAAAGTGATCATACCAAGCCCTAGGAGACTGCTTTAAACCATATATAGTCTTGTTTAGTTTGCAAACATATCGAGATTTATCAGGATTAACAAAACATGGGGGTTGAGACATATAAACCTCTTCAGTAATAGATCCATGTAAGAAGGCATTTTTCACATCCAGTTGGTTGAGGGACCAGTTATGAGTGACAGCTAGACTCAGCACCAAACGGATAGTAGTAAAAGTAACAACAGGGGAAAAGGTTTCAAGGTAGTCAATCCCCTCTATTTGTCTATAGCCTTTTGCTACAAGACGAGCTTTTAGTTTATCAAGAGCCCATTAGGTTTTAGTTTAACTCGAAACACCCACTTACAACCAATGATGTGAATGCCTGGCTTTCTAGGCACAAGATCCCAGGTATGGTTTTGCTGAAGGGCAAGCATTTCCTCAGACATGGCCTTTTGCCACCCAGGGTCAGCAAGAGCCTCATCCAGTGTAGAGGGTTCCTGAGGAAGGCACACAGTTTGGTGTAGAGGGTTACTTAGGATTAGGCTTGATTATGCCTGCCTTAGACCGGGTTGTCATTTGGTGAGAGATGGGAATGTGGTTAACCACAGGTGACATAGGTTCCACAGGTGTAATGGTTTCCACAGGTGTGTGGTTACCAATAGTGTGTGAACTGGTGGAGGTATCATCCAGTTCAGAGTCTGAACTAACACTCTGCAAAGGAGTATCAAAGTCAACAATGGGGTGTGGTGGCATCACAACATTGCCCTCAAGAGAAGTGATGTCCCCATTATCAAGGTGGAAATTAGCATGCTCAGACTCCCCTTCAAGAACCTGGACTCCAGAGGGAGGGGGGTCAGAAAATGTAGGAGCTAAGTTCTCAGCCGACTCCATTGTTGTGGAGGGTTGAGGAACATCTGTCCCATTTTTTGTGGGTGGAATTGTTTTTGGAAACACAAAGCCAATCATAGAAAGTACTAATGTTAGTTTCAGAGTCAGTGGATAACATGATAGATGGAGGATTTTTGTATGGAAAAGAGTGTTCATCAAATATAACATGCCTACTCATATACATCTTATTTTTTGAAGGGTCAAAGCACATATATCCTTTATGACGGATGCTATATCCTAAGAATACACAAGGAGTTGATCTTTCAGATAGCTTATCTTTGGCATAATCTCTAAGGCATGGAAAACACTTACAACCAAAAACCCTCAAACAATTATATTCAGGAATTTTAGAAAGTAGAGAAATATAGGGAGTTTTCCCTTCAAAATCAGGTATCCTATTTATAAGGTAAGTAGCAGTATTGAAAGCCTCCACCCAGAACTTTTTAGGTACTCCACTATTGAATAACAAAGTGAGACCAACATCAGTTATAAGTCTGTGTCTCCTTTCAGCAACCCCATTTTGCTCAGGAGTATGGGGACAAGACATCTGGAGTAGAACTCCTTGGTTTTGAAGATGATCCTGAAACAATTTGGAGGCAAATTCTCCCCCTCCATCACATTGGAAGGTTTTAATTTTGCCGTCAAATTGTCTCTCAATGAATTTTTCAAAGATAAGAAAACAGTTAAAAAATTCAGATTTGGTTTTCAAAGGAAACAACCAACAAAATCGAGTAAAATCATCTACAAAACAAACATAGTACTTAAAGTTGCTTCTACTTATTACAGGGGAGGGACCCCACAAATCACAGTGCACTTTATCAAATGGCTTTTGGGTATTGTTGTGGGAGGAAACAAAAGGAAGACGTGTAGCTTTACCTATATTACAGCTATTGCATATAGTGTGATCAGAATTATGTTTGTAAGGGGAAATGGAAATGCATCCCTGATTTTTGAGTAGGTTGATGACTTTTGAGTTGGGATGTCCCAACCTACAGTGCCAGGTATGTAAGTCTACGTTTCTTTGCCTGTTGGAGAAGAAAGTTGTATGTACATTACTAGGCAGAGCATACAAGGATTCACTTAGCAAACCAGTGGTGATGATAGATCCATCACTTCTGTTTTTAATATAAAATGTAGAATCGGAAAATTCTATGTTGTAGGGAAAGTCTTTTGTGAATTTCTTTACTGAGAGCAAGTTAGTTTTAAGTTTAGGAGCTAGTAAAACATCTTTTAGCATGAAACTGCCATGCTCATGACAAATTTTAGCTGAACCAGTGTGTATGATAGGTAAACAAGTGTCATCGCCTACCATAATTTCATCATGACCATGATAGGGGGTAAGTGAGGATAACAAACCTGGGTTACCTGTCATATGGGTGGTAGCACCGGAATCAGGAAACCACTCAGTGTTCTCCTCCATGGTCATCGCAGCAAGTGCTCGAGGGAGCTCCCTGGTGGTGTAGGTTTGGTTAAACCTGTGCCAGCACTTAAGTGCGTCATGGCCTGGTTTTTGACAGATCTGGCACACCACCAGCGGGCGCCTTTGGTTTGGGTCCGATCCATCAGGCTTTCCAGAAGCTCGAGAGTCAGTGGGAGGAGGCACAGAGTCGGTTGGAGCAGGAGGTGGCTAACCTTGGTTGGTAGGGTTGAAGCCCCGACCTTTGGAGGTGAAGCCTCCATCTCGCTTGTCCTTCCCGTGCGCCTTTCCTCTTCCCCCTTGCTTTTGACCATAGAAGGCCATCTGGACATCTCCATCTGGACGGTGAATCTGCATGCGCATCTCGTAGTTTTGAAGGAGAGGAACTACCGTTGCATACGAGGGCAGCGGTGGCTTCAGATAGGTAGTAGTAAACGGGTTGTATTCAAGGCCCAACCCGTTCAACATCCAGAACACTTTAGTCTGATCCCTCACCGGTCGTCCAATCGCCGCCAACTCGTCACACAACTTCTTGAACTGCCTGAGGTAGTCATTCAGGTTCTTGAAGCTTTTCTTTCTTAGCATCTGGAGTTGTTGCATGAGGTAGAATTCCCTCTCTTCCGAATCTTGAGCAAGCTCATGCTTGAGCGCCTCCCAGACCGCCCGAGATGACTCGAGGCGAACGGCTGCGCTTAACACATCTTCGCTTAAGGTGCTTATGATCCACGCCTTAAGAAGGCGATCGGACCGTCTCCAGAGCTCATACTCTGGATTTGGAACCAGCCTTGTCCCTCCTTCTTTATCTGCCTCCAAGAGTTCTTTCTCAGGGATGGGAATGGTCCCATCAATAAAATCGAGCATCCCTTGGGACTCGATCAACCCAAGAATCTGCATCTCCCACAGCAGATAGTTTGTGGTGGTAAGCTTGACAGACACGAAGTTCGGAACACTTATGGAGGTAGGGTAAGGGTAGGTTTTGGGAATGGCTTGGCTCGTCGGAGACATCTTGATGATACAGATTTCACCAGGAGTGCTCTGATACCATATGAGAACCGGGTATCCACCTCAAAACCAATTGGTGAAGAGAGGAGGGACCCGAGGACTTATAAGCCCAGGAGAAGCCCACATTCTTCCGATGTGGGACTATCTCTCACAGGTGACAACGATGTGGTGAAATGAATCATGATTAGAAGTTTACACATAATATCAAAATCCATAATGTTTATGTTGGACGTTCAAAATCGCAATCAAAGTTATACTTTAAATCGAATATACCAAAATTGATGTTTGTAGATCTCAGAAATATCATAACATTATAAAATCTGGGGAACATGCACCTTTTATAATAAGTATATCCGGCAAAACTGAGTCCCCCAGCAGCCACAACCCCTATGAGCACAAACAAGGCAATCAGCCAATCTGACATCCCGTTACTTTCAGAACTTTTCAGATTGCTGTCACCATAATCTCCACAGCTTCTCATGTTACAGGACTCCTGCCGAGCTGGCTGGTAGCACAAAAATGAAAATATTTTTTTTACATCATGACATCTACCAAATAAAATGTCATTGTTGTATCTCAAATGGTGGGAAATACCAAATGGAAGAAAAATATAGCTAGCACAAATGAAAGGTTCCACTTGCCAAAAAATGCTTTGATATTTGAAGGATCGCTAAATTAAATGACTACATGAGCTAAAACTTTCAGTCCATAGGTAAACTCGCCTTCATGCGTATTGTATCAGCATATGCAGACACAAAAAACAATCTAGTAAGAGCATGATTGGCAAGAGTTACGCTCACCATCTGTTCTGAAGAGCACTTAACATCACTGACAGGAAAATGTCGAATGGAGGTATCTTCAGAACTACCAAAACAACCCACATCCCGATACCGAATTCCACCATCACAAGGAGAGGAACACTTCATCCATGGACCAGCAACCCATCTAAAAGTCTCTGCAAGGAATACTTTTTGTAATGAACTGCAGACAATATCATTATTTTACAAGAAACTGTGGATATAAAGCCATTGGAGGATTTAATCGGGCTAAAACTGCTGCTAGCTGAATACCAAGGGGTTTTAATTGCACAGCCAAATCTGCTCCAGTCTTGCAGTAACCAGATTTGACATTTTTATCAACTATTACTGGCTCTGAGCAATCTGTGCAACATATGTATTCATCACCAAAATCCATTTTGTTTTGGCATTCTAAACAGTTCTCACTGAGCCTTGGTATATCTGCATGAAGTCAAAAGATAGAAGGTATTTGAATACAAAAACTTGTTCTTAATCATAACAGGAAAAGAGTAAGGTCAAGTTATGAGAACTAAAAAGAATTAAATGCAGTATTGCAAGAAAAAATAATGACCTCCTACCAAATTGGAGCATTGGTTCGGTTGTGTAACCAAAGCAAAGTTTGAAAGTTGTGAGTATGCCAAACTGTCATCTACGTAAACATAGTACTGTAAATAGGTGAAACACCTTGTGCAAATGTTCTATCACTCAGGTAGAGTAAACATTATGTCTCCAGAAGTCTAATACGTTTCTTTACATAAATTGCACAAGTCTACTGCATGTGAACAAAAACAATCACGTCCACATAATGTGCAGGCTTTCTTTTAACTTAAATCTCAAGATATACCCGGTTTGCAGCAATGGAAATGTGTATGAAACGGAAGACATGGATGATAGTTTGGTTCGGGACACAAGCCATTGCAATCATCTGATTGCTCAATCATCGTGTGACCCGCACCACATCCCCCAAACCACTTGCTTTGGCACGATTCAGTCCAGTAGCAACCTATAATTAAGACAAAACAGAAGAGTCTCACATACTAATACAAAACTAAACAAATTTTGTATAGAAACAATTGTGACGACCAACATGTAAGAAAAAATTCATGTTTTTCTTTCTATCCTGATGATATTGAACTCGTAGAGATACAATCTCAACAAAATAAATTATAGAGAAAGTGATTATTCCTCCACTTTTGTAATACAAATACTACACTCGCGTGATTAACTACAATTATGTATATAAGAGCATATCTACTCTAGTGCTTTGCAAAAGCAACTTGAAATAGGGGAGACTAAGAATGAGAAGCTTAGGAGATAAAGCCCTTTGTTCGAAGAATTAAGAGAACCGAATTTGAAGCCGAATACTTCTTCTAAACTTAGAAAGCAAGTAAGATTTTCTTTTCCAAAAATAAATTCAGCTGAAATACAAAGAGTGAAGATCCTTTGTATTTTGGTAACATGATAGGCGAACTAGATCTACTCAGATATAGTCCAATCACTGGCTTTATCTAACAAGAAATCTAACTTCTTTCTTATGCATCCGGTTATAGTATTATACGCAAGACTGACATCGACTCCTCTCTTTTTCCTTTTCTCTATTATCTTCCCTTGTATCATCCACCTTGACTACTTGTATATTTGTTGTTAATCCCTTTCATTGAGGGTATATTAGTTTTCTATTAGTATCACTCAACTTGTATCCTCCACCTTTACATGACATTTCAATTGAACAAAAAAGGTGTGAACCAAATGAAATAAGAAGCAACTGATGACAATTAATCATACATATATATTCACGTTAAAAGCAAAATGCCTGAAGTTTTGCACTGATCTTGAAATTTTTCATTTGTGTTTGTAGCACATCCCATTTTGTTGCTAGAGCAAAGGGGCACACCAATATTTTCCATTGGTATGACATTTGTATTAGCAAAAAAAAGTCGAAAACTTAAAAACTAAAGTGTTACTCTATATAGGTGATTCAAACAAGGAAAAACTCAAGTCCACATTCCACAATGGTCCAAAGAAAATCAATATCATCTATGCATTTCTAATTAACAACCATTGGAAATTACATTGTTGTGATTGGTTTGCAGGAAGTAAAAGAACTCTAAAACTCTTGTTTCATGACTTCCCAAAGTGGAAGTAGGGAAAATCATTCAAAATACAATTTTTATAAGGTCGTAGAACTCACATAACTGAACTTCCCAAAACTTTATTACGTGTCCCTAAAATCAATCATCAGATCCAATCCACCTCCAATTCTACCATCCCCAACTGACAACCCCCAAAACAAGCGCAATCCTGTAAACAATTACCGGCAACCAATAGCAAGAGATCGAGTGGTTACTGTGGGAAGGGAGGCCAGAGGAGAGGTGGGGTGCGAGTAGGAGAAGATGGGCGAGAAGAAGGGAGGAGGAGGACAACAACCCCATCTTACTCCCACTTCGGATCTGTTTCAAACCCAACCAGGTGACAGAGCTGTGCTTGATTTGTCGGACCGGTGGTTGTGAGCGGGTCACACTTTCCTCGCTGTTGGATTGAGATCCGACGATGTGACTTACCACCCACTTGTGTTGGTATGGATTATCCATTTATCCGATTGGTTGGTCTCTTCGATTTTGAGGAGTGGTCTGGTTAATTAATTCTATGGTTAATTACAGTTTGCGTTCTTAAATTATGCATTCATATCACTGTGTACTCCTGAATTTTCAGGTTAATAGTTGTTTCTCCTAAACTTTTATTTTGTAACACTTTGCTTCCCTGAACTTCAAAAATTTATTATTTAACACGTACTGGACGTTTTTTCCCAATTTTTTTATTCTACCTTTAATACACTCCTAAACTTATATTTAAGTGAAAGTTTGGATCGAAATGGAGATCGAATATAGTTGAAAATTGGGTCAAATTGACACTTAAACTATAATTCTAATCATTATTAAGGTGGCTTTTGTAAATACGTTCTATCGATTAATGGTATCGAATTTGTAGTCTACTACCAACAAACTAATCCTAAACCTGTTTTTGAGATACACATCTGGTGTGTTATGAAGTTGGTGCATGCAGAGTGTCATGCACTTTTGGATTATCATGGAGCTGTAACTTTTGAATTATGTTGGTGTGACTAAATTTTTGTCTTTTTTTTCTAAATTTATTCTTGTTGGACTAGAAGTGCAAAAGGATCACATATTAGTATTATCATATTCATATTTGATTTGCAGATACGTATATGGATCATCTCGGATATAAAAAATATGTATTCATATTATTAAAAAACGGATACAGATACGAGATGAGAAATTTATAAACAGATATAGATAAATAAATAAAAATATTGTGTACATATAAAAATATAAAATGAGTGTATATCATGGTAATTCACATAAATTTTACCTCTTAAATTAGATAAATTATATATTAACTATGTTATTTTATAAATGTAACAAATTTTATATGTAGTAGTAAAATTTAAAGTAAAAGTTAAAAAGAGTAATGAAAAAATCACTAATTTAAACATATACGGGGAAACATTATATTAATCTTGTGGATATCTCTATCTGTATCCGACCAAAATATGCATATCCATATCCGCCAAAATTCAAAATTTCATATCTGTGTTCGTAAAAACATAAATACCAATATCTGTATCCATATTTGTATCTGTTGGATATTGAAAAATGATATTCATATCCTTAAAAAAATCGATACAGATACAGACTATCCTCTGTTTGAACCCATAAGTTGGATCGTAAACTTTCTCCCTCTTAACTCCTAATAATCTTGTCTCTATGTTATGGACTTACATACATCTTTTGTAAATTTGGTTCGACTATGGCTCACAATCATGTACGATGTTAAAAAGATTATCAACTATGATAAATAAAAATAGTTATTGGGTTCAATATCCCTTGGAGCTTAGTTTCGTAAGTGACGTATGTGGTTACACAATCAAAAGATCACTTATTAGTTCAAACCTAAGGCCATCAATAACAACGCCCAGACAATTCTTGGGCGTCTTGATTTCTTTTTCAGCGATGTCATACTAGCTCACTCACCTTCAAAATTTCCTTAATCATGCCCTGAATTTTCCTTCACCTTACATTTTCTTCTTCCACATTATTTGGAGATTGGTCATCGGTAAAATAAAATAAAAAAATTCTAAAAAATAAGAACAAATAAAAAACATAATTTTAGAAAAAAAAGATTTTAAAATGAATATATTAATATTTTTAATAAATAAATAAAAACGAATAGGGGACATGTGCGATCACAACATCATATATTCCCTTGAAAAATGCAACATGATACACATGATGCTAGGGCAGTCTCGAGTTTAAAATTGACGTATACCCTTCTCAAACAGAGGTGGTGAAATTCTTAGTCACCCTGCCAATACTCTCGAAAATGTTAAGATTGATTCTAGTTTTGACTTTTGACTGTTAAGGATGACCAGGGATAGTTGTTTTCCTAGGTTTTTGCAAAACATAAAGAGAGCAGTAGCATATATGATATGTTTTCTTGTTTTTGGCAAATTTGTGCAACTTGTTGCTTTTGCATCCTTTTGTTTTAGTTTCAAAACTTGAGTTACGAAATCTAGACAGCTAAACGTCGTCTGTAAATTACTAAAATCGTCTGTATCAATTACCATTTTACCCTTTTCTCATTTCTACTCATATCTCTCTTCATTTCACTCTCCCACCACCACTTTCTCTTCATCTATCTCGTAATCATCAAAAATAATGTCTCGGATGCCAGAAAAAGAACCAGCGGACGTCCCGGTACACTCGAATATGGTAAAATTTCCAACTTCTTGTTAGTAAAAAATAAAAATTAGAGAGTGTCCGCCGGAGCCACTCCTATGGAGGAGGCGTCTGGCTAAAAGACATCACGTCTAAAAAACATTAATAAAAAAATCTAAAAAATATACAGTGTGTTATCTTAAATTATTTCAGGTTCCGTTCCAAGATTTCAGTATTAATATGGTGGATTAAAGTAAGTTTTTTTGTAAGTGAGGAAGTTTTACCAAATACTACCTCAAAAAAAAATTGAATCTTGAAAATCTAACGTTATCAAAATATAATAAACTCAAACCCTAATTATTATCAAAATATTAACTTAAACTACCTAACTATTCTCAAAATATAAACCTCTATGTTTAATGGTAAAAATATTGACAGTCGTTACTTGGGCAACTTGGGCTTAAGATACATTTGAAATTTTGCAACGACATGTTGGAAATACTTCATCACTTACAAAAAAACTCATTGTAATCTAACCCGTTACCACCGAAATCTTACAAACGAAACCTGAAATAATTTGATATAACACACCGTATAAATTTAAGATTTTTTTTGGACGGGGCGTCTTAGCCAGATGTCCCGCCTAATTATTATTTTTATATTTAAATTTCGTCTGATTCAGACGTTTCGCCAGACATTTTCGTAGTGTTGGTACTGGTAAATTAAGAAAAACTTAGACAAAAATCTTAGTTTAAGAGACGAAATGTGTGTTAAATGGATTGTAAATGTCAAAATGGTAATTAGGATGAACGATTAAAGTAAAAATGAGACGACGAATAACAATTCGCTATGAAATTGGTGCTTTTGCTCATTGTAATAATTTCTTAAAGAGAATAAGTAAAGATAATTTATTTGAATTGCTATTTGTCGCTAGAAAACTACTTAAATCGCCCGTACGAATTACCGTTTTGCCTTTCTCTCATTTCTACTCATATATCTCGACATTTTACTCTCCTACCACCCCTCTCTCTTCAAATTCCTCTCATAATCATAAAAAATAATGTTTTGGATGTCAGAAAATGAGCCAACGGATGCCCCGTTGTACTCGAATCTAGTAAAATGTTAAACTTCTTTTTAATAATAAAAAATTAAAAATATTAGGAAGCGTTCGCCTGACATCCCCCCCACCCCCAAACGCCTGCCCATTGGGAGGCGTCCTAGCCATACGCCTACTCATGGGGGGCGTCTAGCTTAGACGCCCCTATTGGTTTTAATAAAAAATTAAAAATTATACGGTGTGTTATCTCAAATTATTTTAGGTTCCGTTCCAAGTTTTTTTGGTATTAATAGGGTGGATTACAATGAGTTTTTTTGTAAGTCGTGAAGTTTTATAAAATATCACATTAACATGTCGTTTGGGGGTCTCGCTCCCCGATGAGTCACCGGCATTCCACTTCGCCGGTGAGGTGACGGGGGTGGCAAGGGGCGAGCAACATTCCACTTCAATTTTTTTGGATCTTGAAAATTATTAGATATGGAAATTTTTGAATCTTTATTACTTGCAAAAAAACTCAGTGTAATCCAACACGTTATCACCGAAATCTTGCAACGGAACCTCAAATAATTTGAGATAACACACCGTATAAATTTAAGATTATTTATTACGGGCGTCTGGGTAAAACGCCCCACATGGGGTAGTGACTTGCTAAGACGCCTCCCTCATGGGGGTGTTTTACCTAGACGTCCGACCTGATTTTTTTTGCTGGACTTACTTTACTGAATCCAAACGTTTCGACAGACATTTCCGTGCTGTTGACTCCGAACCCTAGACCGGAACGGTACGGTCCAAAATCGATTTTTTACCTTAAAAATAAAAATTCAGACCGGACAGGACCAAAATCCAGACCGAACTGGTTGTTGCTCACCCCTACCCTCTAGTACTCAAATCCGTCGACGACTATACTCGCATATAATACCAAGTTGGCGCCACCACCTACGCAAGGAATGAGACCATGGCTACTGAATATAAAAATTATAGAAAATGTTTTATTGGTTAACGATAAAATCAAAGGAAAAAATACGCACATCAGATAATATGAAGCACTATGTGATCATAACACTTATTTAGATAGCACTCAATATGATGAATACTCCAACAAAATCAGCAAATTTGGAGCACGTCCAACCTCCACCAAGTTTTTTAACATACTTAATAGTTTCCGCCTCCACCTCCACCACCACCTTCGCCTCCACCCTTACCGTATCCACCACCAGATCCATATCCATAACCACTTCCAGATCCATTTCCTCCACCACCTCCTCCCCCACCGCCTCCACCTCCACCTTTACCGTATCCGCCTCCAGAACCATATCCATAACCACTTCCAGATCCTTTTCCTCCACCACCACCACCACCACCTCCTCCTCCTCCACCACCACCACCACCACCGCCTCCACCTTTACCGTATCCGCCTCCAGAACCATATCCATAACCACTTCCGGATCCTTTTCCTCCTCCACCACCACCACCTCCTCCTCCACCACCACCGCCTCCACCTCCACCTTTACCGTATCCACCTCCAGAACCATATCCATAACCACTTCCGGATCCTTTTCCACCACCACTACCACCACCTCCTCCACCGCCACCGCCTCCTCCACCTCCACCCTTACCGTATCCACCTCCGGAACCATATCCATATCCTGACCCACCGCCAGATCCGTTCTTTCCACCTCCACCGCCTCCACCTCCTGTGGGATTCTGATCCTAATCCTATACTTATTGTGCCTTAATCATGTTTTAGGTGGTGATTAAGGGAAGATGGAATGGACGGCTGGGATTGAAGTTGGTTGGATGAGGGGTTGAGATGGTTGGGATGAGATGAGTGGTGGAGATGTAGGGGTGTGGATTGGATGGTTAGGATTGGAAGGTGAGAGATATTATTGGTTTTCCCTCTCCCTCTCTCTCTCTCTCAGTGCTCACGTCTCTCTCTCTCACATTCTCTCCCTCTCTCAGTGCACTCCAGCGAGGAAGAAGAAGGCTCTCCGGCGAAGTGAAGATCGGCTCCGGTTGTTGGTGGAGGTGAGTAGCGTGGGGTGTGTTCATCCCTTTTGTGTTGGTTTTCTCTCCCTCGACCTAACTTGGGTTTTGGTGGTTGTGGTTGTTTGGTTGAGGTCGCCGGAGGTGGATTCGTGAGGGTGGATTGTCGAGGAGGAGTTGATCATCGTTTGGACGCGAGATACGTCGACGGATCGCATTTTGGGGAGACGTGCTCGTGGAGGCGTCGTCGTGGTTCTTCAAGGGTCTCTTCAGACCTTTAGGTATGTCAAGCTCGCTCACTTAATCACCGTGAGTATTTGGAAGTCGACGGTAGGCCGTTCGGCTCGTCGCGAGTAAACTTGCAGCAGATTTCACTGCCTAATCGGTCGACCGGTTTGTGCAGACGGTCGACCGTTCGTGAAGAGAATTTAGACTCTGCGTCAAATCGGTCGAACGATGCCTGTGGGGCGGTCGACCGATTGTGCATAGGAGGCAAGTCTGGAGAGTTTCGGTCGACCGGGTCCCCATTGCCGGTCGACCGTGTGCACTGTCTTAAGTCGGTTGGGGGGCGTAGACTATATAAACGGTCGACCGCCCTTTGATCTCGTCCGACCGTGACTTATGTGGACCTTGTGGTCGGTTCGACCGAATGTGGGTTCGGTCGACCAGACCCGTGTGTTGAGCGTGAGAAACGCTCTGGTGGAATTCGGTCGACCGAGGTGAGCTCGGCGTTCGACCGGATTCGTGGCGCATGTGAGGGATTATTCCCTGGACTGATTCGGTCGACCGAGATGTGCTTGGCGTTCGACCGAATTCGTGGTGGTGTTGCGGGATTTGTTCCCTGGTGACTTTCGGTCGACCGGGACCCCTTTGTCGGTCGACCGAATGGTCGTTTTGTTCATTGAACCGGGAGTTGACCATCTAAACGGTCGGTCGTCCCTTGATTTGGGTTCGACCGAACGAGTGTGGTGTTGGGAATCGGTCGACCGATGGAGTGCCGGTCGAAGTGGATTGCCCTGTATTTGCTTGATTCGGTCGACCGGGACTTTTGGTTCGGTCGACCGTTTGTGTCCTGTTTTGCACTATGGAGGTGTTGTGGTCGTGGTTGCCCGTGTGGGGCGAGTCGTAGTGCCGATGTTCTTCCGGCAAGTGTGCTAGGTGCACGAGGGTTGCGGTGGTTGGTTGAAAATAGACCTGGAGCCCCGTAACCGTGTGAGAGCTGTGGTTGGTTGAAAATAGACCTGGAGCCCAGCTAGTCTGTACGGAGTTGGTTGAAAATAGACCTGGAGCTCCGTAGTGCGTTCGGGTTGGTTGAAAATAGACCTGGAGCCTGAGCAGGGACCGCGTGTAGGGGTTGGTTGAAAATAGACCTGGAGCCCTTATACGTTTGGGTTGGTTGAAAATAGACCTGGAGCCCTTGGTCGTGTCGTGGTAGTTGTGGTTGGTTGAGATTAGACCTGGAGCCCAGCTTAGCGACGTGTGTGAGTCGCGGCGGTTGGTTGAGATTAGACCTGGAGCCCCGTGACTGTGTGGGTGCGGCGGTTGGTTGAGATTAGACCTGGAGCCCCGTACCGGTGGTGTGTCCTGTGATGGAGTTGAGAGCCCTGGTGCTGGGCATGTTGTGATGTTTTTCTTGTTGAGTAGAATTGCATGCTAGGATGCTTTTATTTTATGCATTTAGAGTCTTGGCATACGGAGTTTCCTTCTGGAAACTCAGGCATTGTTGCATGTTTACTTTCAGGTCGTGATCAGCATTAGGGGGTGGTGACCGAGGAGAGGAGCACCGCTACCGAATCCAGCTTTCTCTCAGTTGAGGTCGTGTGATTACTATTTCCTTTGTATTTGCTTTTGATGTAATCACAACTTTTGTATACTCTGATGTTCACATATATATATATGATATATGTCGGTGCACCTGTGTTCTCTTATTGTGTAATATCCTCTGTTGATTGAGTGTTTAAAATTTTTAATTTTCCGCTGCTTGAGGATGTTACACCTCCACCACCACCTCCTCCTCCTCCACCATTTTTACCTCCTCCGTATCCATATCCCGAACCACTTCCATAACCTTCACCCAAAACTCTCAATGCTGTTGTCATGCTCACACAGAGCAAGACAAGGAGAGCAATTGCCAAAACCTTAGAACTAGCCATTTTGAAAGAAAATATTGTATGAAGATGTTATGAATTGAGTTACCTACTACTCACTATTTATAGATTGCATGCATGAGAGATCTGTAACGACTTAGATAGTTTGTATTTAAGTTTGAGGTAGCCACGTCCGTTTGTGAATTTAAACACGGTTTCCACTTGTAGTACCTTTACATGCAGGAGAGGTTCGTTATCAAGAGAGACATGGCTTCACGACCTTTAGAGTATATAATAAAAAAAATTAAAAAATGATTAAACTGATCATGATTGGATTCACATTGTATCAACTTGTGAAAATTTAATGAAATAATTAGCTCGGATATGCATTTGTTAGGGGCATTTGACTACTATGTTGTATCCACATTTTGACAATTTCATATGAGAGAGAAATTCCATGGTGCTATTACGTCTTTGTCTTCGGGTATTTTATATATGTGTGTGTTAGGATTATTGGTACTGGTCAATGCCAAAGAAACGACGAAAACAAACTTAAACTAAACAATTCCACAAATGCATAATAAGCATCTAACACACAAGCAATCAATATGCAAAGAGCAAGCACAAGTCCAGATTTTACGTGGAAACCCTTACAAGAGAGCGGAGTCGATCAAACTTCACTATGACAATGGTTGCAGTGCAAGGATAATGAAACCAGAGAAAATTAGCATGGAAAGCAGACTGGGGGTTGGACCTCCAACAACAAGATTATCAACAAATCCTAAAACACTAACTTTTGATGATGATTAATTCTACCTCTCCAAATTGTGACTCTCTTTTCTACTCTTAGGGTTCTAAATACAATAAGAATATCTATAGAAGTTCAAGGCAAGCCTCTCTACAAAAGAAGGGAACTACTATTCGTCGCCGGAAAATTACTTAAATCGTCCCAAAATGACTTTTTGCCATT
The DNA here is from genome assembly GCA_963682175.1 of Triglochin maritima. Classification (NCBI taxonomy): domain Eukaryota; kingdom Viridiplantae; phylum Streptophyta; class Magnoliopsida; order Alismatales; family Juncaginaceae; genus Triglochin; species Triglochin maritima. Next base: position 9,371,870 of record OY821775.1, read on the forward strand.
AACAAATTAATTAATACTGATTTCGTCCCGTGTCTTTAAACAAGGTGTTTGACTCAGTTTTACTCACATTCCTAGTACCAACACCACGAAAATTTCTAGCGAAGCACCTGAATCCGGCGAGGTAACGGGGGCGAATTTTTTTTCCCGACTCGGACGTCTGGCTAAACCACCTCCACCTTTGTGCAGACGTCTCCTATGGACGCCTCCACAAAGGTGGAGGTGTCTGTCTAACACGCCTCCACAAAGGTGGAGGCGGTTTAGCCAGACGTCCGTTTTTTTAATTTTCTGTTAAATTCAAATTTTTCAGGTTCCGTTACAAGATTTCGGTGGAAATGGAGTAGATTACAGTGAGTTTTTTGACAGTAAAGAAATATTTACAAAAATTGAGGAAGGTTGTAAATAGGCGAAACAAGTTGCAATAGGAGCCGGATTTTTTTTGGTTATATCATCATACAAACCAAAAGCAGATGACCGGATGGATTGTTACCTCAGATGTGACCGCAGACGTGAGATGTGTTCTCGTGATACGAGTATTGCACTGCGAAAGAATACGAAAAGAAAAGGTTGCGGTTGTCGGTTTTTGGTAAAAGTGGTGGAGCGACGAGATCGTGATGGATGAGTTATTGTTTCTAGTAGCATCTATGGGCAGCACAACCACCCATTGACAGTTTATTCAGAGGGTCACCGACAGGTCAGCGGACTTAGTGCTGGGCCAAAGCAAATTGTTCGGGATATGACAGAGGTACAAGCAAGACCCCGTAACATTTTGTTGGCGGTAAAGAAGAAATTTCCGGACGATAATCCGAATCAAAGACACATTTACAATTTCAGAGAGTACATGAGGATGACGAAATCTGAAGACAGGAATCCCGCGCAGCAGTTTCTCAGGGAGACAGTGCAGCATAAGTATTTGCATTGGATTGTGGCAGATGAAGAAACTAATGTCTTGACTCACGCATTTTTGGCAAATCCGACTTCAGTTCAGTTGTTGCGTACATACCCATTCGTAATCTGTATGGATTCGACGTATAAGACGAACAAGTACAAGATGCCTTTGTTTGAGATGGTTGGGATTACTCCAACAAATATGAATTTCCTCGTCGGATATGCGATTTTGCAGGATGAGACCGAGTCTAGTTACCGGTGGGTGTTGGAGAGGTTGCGAGATCTGTTATTGGATATTGTTAGCCCGACGGCAATAATTACGGACCGGGAGATGGGTCTGATGCGACCAGTGACAGAGGTTTTTCCTGAGTCAGCTCATTTAGGGAGTTACAAACATTTTATTCGTTTGGAATTACTTGATGATTTCCCAGTACCTCCTATAACGACCTTATGGTATCAAATGCGAGATGAGAGTGTTGTTGGATGGGAGAATGAGTACCAAAGTAGGATGGAGTATTGGAACTGGTTACGTGGTACATTTTGATTGTAATTTGTAATGTTTTTGTAATGTATACTATATCGTGTATTTCTACTTATATCGTGTTGTTCTTTTACCGTATTTTAAATTTAAATATTATTTGATATCTAAAGAAATAAGTTGAAAATATTTTCGTGAAAAATAAATATTAAAAAATACGATAGTCAAACAAATATGTAGAAGATATGTTCGTCATAAATAAAAAATAAGAGTGCACAAATAAACATAAGCAAATACCAACAAATGTAGTAACAGTGCAACAAAACGAAAGTAAAAGCAAAACAACTACAACTCAGCATCTGAATTATGGTCCGAAATACCCAACTGGTTGTTCCAATCCTCGATCAGGTGATCCCAATCTGAACATGCAAGTCTCGTCGCCTCAGTCGGCATGATGTCTCTCTCTCGCAAGAACGGCTGCGTACACTGTATCGCCCTACTCATCCACTGTATTTAAAAATACAAATTTATTAATGGATTTACTAAAATAATTAAACTAATTATTAACTTAATAATCGATTTATTTAGCAATTATCACAATTAATCAATAATCCTTTACTAAAATCGTACATAACTAATTACTAACATAATAATCAATTTATTTAGCGATTTATTTATTAATTATCACAATTTATAATCAATAAACGATTTACTAAACTAATTTAACTCATTATTAACATAATATTCAATTTATTTAAATTTTATCACAATTTATAATCAATTTTAACAAAAATAAAAAAAAACCCTACCCTATGTCGTTGGGTCGGTCGTCTCCCGCCGACGCCCGATTCAAAAATGTTTTTTTTTAAATTAATTGAAATAAACAATATAATTTACCAGATGTGAGTAGTCAGGGGTCTCCGCTGGTTCTTTTCCTGGCCTCCGAGACATTTTATGTGGTGAATAGAAGAGTGATATGAAAAGAAAGTTGTGTTAAAAGAGTGAAATGAAGAGTTATATTAGTAGAAATGGTAGATGGGAAAAATAGTAATCTTACGGGCGATTTAAGTAGTTTTACGGCGACAAATAGCAGTTCAGAAAAAGAATGACCAAATTTCCCTTAAACTAAAACTGCTGAGAACATGTAATAGTCGACCAGTAGAGCACCAGTCGATCGAACTTCGTAGTCGACCGGTAGAGCACCAGTCGATCGATCTTCGTAGGTACGAGAAGTTGACGAAGTTCTAATTTTCAAATATACGATCAGTATAACCCACCGCGTACGTTTCATACTTACCTTGGTTGAGCGATCGACCTGTGGTCAAACGGTCAACCGTTCCCGCTGTATCTTCCCGAACCTCAACGATCAACAGATGGGGGAGCAGTTTTTTGAGACTTATTTCTAACAAATCAAAATGGACAAGACCAGAAACTTATTTGGTCCTGCCTCGGTCAAGTGACCTGTATATCCAGATCCTCTCCGGTCCAGTACTCAAAACAGAGCATGTGGGCTTCAGTTTATGAGTTCAACTGATTGGCATCATACGTGGGCTAGAGTTTGATGGGTTTCAGTTCTTTGTCTGATGAGCTTGATAAATCAGAACTCTTCTTTAATCAACTTATGACTTATCAATAGTCTGTTTTGCAAGAAACTTATCCATAGTCTTTAACCCAATATAGTTAACAAATTAATCATTGATATAAAAGTAGCGGGCCTTTTTTATTTTAACATGGGCAAACCAAATTCTGAACTTAAACTTGACCTGATTGTATAATCAAATCCATAAATTTAGAAGTAGCATTGGCCGTAATGAACCTAACCAATTTTATTCTGAAATAAAAATTAAAGTCACTAAATGTTAGGTAAGATGAATACATCCTAACCTTAGAATTTTTTTACATACAATGTCATTATTTAAAGAAGTTACTACCAAACAGGTTTTAAATGATAAATGTGAATATGTGAAGTTTGCACGGGTAAAGTGAAATGTAAAGTTTGTACGAGTAATGACTTCAAGGCCTAGACACGTGTTTTTCATGATAAAACGTAAAGAGACTTCTGAACAAACAATCTACACAATTTCACCTGAAAAATCACATTGATCGCTAATAAGGCAACATGTAATCGTCAACGATTACTGTCTTCACGTACTAATTAATAGGTGGAGGTGGCAAAAGTTAATCGGTCAAGCATAAGGCCATCGTTAATCATGTCTTGGCTTCCTCTAGTCATTATGGTTTCTCTCTCAATTACGTTAACTTCTCTCTCTATTACTTTATACTAGCTCGCTCACTTTCAAATTTTTCCTTAACCATATCCCGAAACCTCTTTACACACTATATTCTCTTTCTTTCATATCATTTGGACGCTGATCGTAGGTAAAAAAAAATTCTAAAAAAACAAAACATATTTTAAGAAGAAAAATAAATTGAAAAGAAGATTTAAATTGATTTAAAAAAAATAACGAATGCGGGGAGCGTGTCCCGGGAGCCATATTGCGTATAACATAACACTAATTAAGAATATGGGAGTCCAAATTAAGATGTCAATTGTAATTCCTACGTACGTCATTATTTGTAAATCTTCACTTGGGGACTGACGTCTAGCTTTATGATATCGTCCAATCCTTCACGCAATTTAACAAAGATATATACCGTTTGGATCCTCTATAAGAAGTAAGAACAAACGGATATTCTAAGAAGTAAGAAGTTGTAGTTTTCACCAACTTGAATTAATGAGATTGCTCCGTAATTATGATGTTGAATTTGCTACACCTATACATCACAACTCGTCTTCATGTGTTTGTGGTCTTCCTTATTGAAATTTATTCGAGATTGGTTTGCAGTGGTGATTAATTACCCTCGCTGTGGAAATTCTTACACCACCAGCTGGATTATGGTGCCAAGTACGTAGTCTTTGTGAGTCGCACATTATGGCATCATGGGAGATGAATGAAGACGTTTGCTCACCACCCATATTGACTTGTGTCGTCACGTTCTTAATTAGGCTCTTTTGGATGGCCTTTATAGGTTGATAGAATTTCCGACTTACCAATTAGGACAAGTTAAGTTGTGAGATCTTTTATCTTTAAGATAGTTAAAACGAGATATCAAATCACAACAGTCTTATTTCGCATGATTGGAATGCTTGAGATTTAAAATGGAGTAGGTACTAAAGTAGATAAAATAAAATATAAAATATAAGATTTCACATGCTTGTCAAAATCAGTAATTCATTGGAGGAGTTCATGTAAAGTTTCTGGATTTAAAATGAGGTTTTGCGCATAGGTTCGAAACTCGGATAATACTTTGTTATTTGGATGGTCCAATCCAATTGTGAACACTTTTTTCCGACAGAAACTAGACACTATAACATCTACAATATTGATCTTGCAACGAGTAAATTAAATTTGGGGTGTATTCTGGAATCATAAGACATCTGAACTGTCTGAGTTATAAACTCATTTTTGAGTAATGATCCACATTTATCTTTGTTTCAACATGATATTAGAACCGATGATTTGATTGTGGTTCCACAACCGACTCTGTTGTTATAACTTGTTGCGCTGTATGTATAGCATGGTATTATTACCTTATCATATAACCAAAAGAAATTGTCCACAAATCAAAGTGATGAGGAAAGTTACACAAGAGGCTTCGGGCACCTGGTGCAATGCTACCATTGACTTCTCTATCGAAACAATCTCCAGCAATATCTTCGGCATATGGCCGAAACATTAATATTCCTAAATAACCCTAACCACATAGCAAATTCATGGACCTCACGCCTGGGATTTTAATGGTCCCGTAAATAAAAGGACGAAGAAAAAAAAAGTGCATGAAAGACAGAACATCAATCAATCACACAAACCTAACCTACGTAATGGATGATTTCATGCATGAATCTTAACTGGGTGGTGTGTGGACGTGTAGACGGATTGGTTTGATATTTACGAATTCTGATAATTGTGGTTCATGTTTAATTGCGTGTGTATAAAACAAAAATATCCACTTAGACAATCAATTAAAAGGCGCATATCCATCTCTACTTCAAAAGGAAAAGGTAGATATTCCAAACAGATTCACCTTTATTCATAAATATATAGATGCAAACAAAAACATACAACCACAACAATTTTAATACAATAAAAGAGACATATGTAATAAGTTTCATAATTTTTTATGTGGTACGTTTATTAACTAATATGAGATATTATGTTGAATGTAATACTCTTATGCTTAGGTATATGACACGCAGAGGATCGAACGCTGGTACAAAATTACTGGTGTAACAAAATATCAACAGTAGCCAAATTAGAAGCTAACGCGGTGTATATGACAGGACCACTTTTGGAAATACATCTTTAATAGATGCATAATTCCAAGAGGACGAAATAATTAAAGCGTAATTATTGAAGATATTAGGTACCATGACGTACCATGAAAATAGAGACAAAAACATGGTGTCCAGTTCAAATGTTATGTTGAGAAGGCTGGATTAATAATGCACCTGGTATGATTTTTGCTCAGTAAGAACTAATTAAGAACCAACGATCTTGGTGAAGCGTTTTTGGTTAGCAGTAGCCAGTAGGTAAGGAATTGCTAGTAACACATACTCATTTGCAAAAAGTAATTATTTTAAAGAAAATAATGAGTGTAAAATATAAAGTATTGTGATTCATATTTGAAGCAAAACTAATGGAGTATGTTTGAAACCATACTAGCAAATGTCAAAACGTTTAGCAGCACACTCACCCGCCTAATAATCAATCGATATGTTCTTGCAGGCAGAGGTAGTCACTGCATCGAACGTCTTCCCGTCGTCTCTTGAAACGTAGGGGATGGAGTGAGGAAGTACACATATATATTACACACACATGATGTATATATTATAGCGAACATATATAGAAATAGAACTAGCAATATAAATGACGGAAACTCTTGAGGATCCTTCGGAGTTGCATAAAACATGACAAAATAAAACGATGATATCCTTAACGAAACGATGTTAAGGAGGACCCCACACGGAAATTGTTGGGATTTCAAGTTCTTGCCACTCTGCCAGGGACCAACAACCAGAATACGCCAGGTTGTACTACCTACTGATGCTCGTGCCAAACAATAATCGTGCATTACTTGGAAAGTGATCCGCCCTATTAAATATCTAAATTAGGCACCACCGACTACTAATGGTCCGAAATTACAAAAGAAAACGGACACCTACCGCAGCTTTCAATTTCTAATTCAAGTCCAACACGCCGCAACAAGTGTGGACTTCGTTCCCTAATATTAGGATTCTCGTTTTCCACGCCGAGTCACCATCTCAATGGGTGTTTTTCATTTGCATACTCCACCTTTATAGAATTTAAGGTTACATGCTTTGTTGAATTATCATCTTTTGATTTTGCATCAGTACCTACTACCTACCATTTAGGTTTTTCGACTGGAGCAATCAAGTCCAGCTTTTTTAATGTAAAAGATATTAACCTAGAGACGCGAATGATATGATATTTTGATGTTATATTCTTAGGATCAATCAATTTGGGAGTCGTGAAATGCATGTTTCCAATTGAAAAGAATACTTTCATGAAATGTTTAAATACAAAGTTTGTTTATGGGACGCCACAACTAATACTCAAATGAATTGTTTGTAGAAGTTGTGAAACTTTAATTATCAATGATAAATATTTATTTCCTCATTTCTTACTAAATCAACTGAAAATGAAAGATTTCAAATCAAAGATTCACTTAATCAATTAAATTCTTAAGATGTAGTCCAAAAGCCCAAAGTCCCACAAACAAACAAAAAACCATTCAAATAAACACCAATAAGGCACCAAATCTGCAAAACACCCAAAAGATCTCACAGATCCCATGCAAGTTTCCCAAACCGTCAGATCCTCATCGAACGGCCAGAACCCACGACAGACATCAACGCGGGAGGAAGGGAAGAGGAAAAGGGCATCGGACTAATGACGCAACCCCACGTGTCACAGGCCCACACCACTCGGTGGGCTCCGCAGAGGCCGCCGCGGGTTTTTTTTGAACGAGGGGAGAAGCCCAAACAAACCCCAATCGTCACCAACGCCTCTCTCCCATCCCTTCTATCCCTTTTTTCTCCTCCTCTCCTCTCTCTCTCTCTCTCTCTCTCTCTCTCTCCCCACTCGATCCCTTCGTCGAGTCGGGAGAAACCAAAAACCGAAATCCGAAACAACAATAAGGGATTGGCCTCGATCTTAGGTATTGTCATTCTCTCCCTCACCCGACCTTGTTATCGTGTCGACTTCGAGTCGAGTTTTGCTTCTTCTTTTTTGTAATTTTGCGAACTCTTTTTTACACGATGAGTATGAATATTTAATGTCTTCGTTTTAACGTGTTTTCGTGATTTTCGCTCCGTATGTTTGGAAGGCCGGAAGTTTTTTTATTGGTTGGTTGGGGTATTTGAATTGGTCGGTTATCATACGATTCACGTAATTTTTTCTTCTTTGTTGACCTCTATGGATTCGTGTCATTCATCATATCGTTCTCGTGATTTTCTTCTATTAAAAGTGGTTTAAGAAGATTTTATTATTATATTTTGAAGGTGTGATATAGGAATGGAGCACATCCGAACCCCGTTCAAGGGCATCGCCAAAGATATCAAAGGCAGAGCAGCGTGCTACAAGCAAGATTGGATTAGCGGAATTTGCTCCGGAATCAAGTATGTTTTTAAAAAAATCCACGACGTTTTATACTTTTTTTTTAGATGGATGATGTTTATCTGTTTGTTATTTAGGATACTGGCACCGACCGCGTACATATTTTTCGCTTCTGCGCTTCCCGTTATCGCATTTGGGGAGCAATTAAGAAGAGACACAGGTGAGTATTTTAAATTGTCATTGGCTCATTCTCATTCAAAGGAGATGGTTTGTGTAATTTTGCTTATATACGTGTGGTTTCTAAATGTAGAGGGAAGATTGGGCACAGCGGAGACATTAGCTTCTACCGCTCTGTGTGGTATCCTACATGCAATATTTGGTGGGCAGCCCCTATTGATCTTAGGGATTGCGGAGCCGACCGTTATTATGTACTCTTATCTGTACAATTTCGCTAAAGGGAGAGAAGATTTGGGGGGACACCTTTTCTTGGCTTGGGCTGGATGGTACTTACTGCAGCTCTACAACAATCCCACTGAACCTCCCCTTTTTGTAATGATTATGTTTCTAAGATGTTGTTAATGTTATTGTGTAGGATTTGCATCTGGACTGCTTTGATGCTTTTCCTTCTGGCTATTTTCAATGCTTGTACGATTATCAGCCGATTTACGAGGATTGCTGGGGAGCTATTCGGCATGCTGATAACTGTTCTTTTTCTGCAAGAAGCAATCAAGGTGTGTTTGTTTTGCCACTACCAGTGTCTTAACCGTGAACGGTCACGATTACTGATGTTTCGATTGTTATGTATGTGCTCAGGGAGTGGTGAGTGAATTCAAAATACCTGATAACGAAGACTCAAATTTGCCAAGGTACCAGTTCCAATGGCTCTACATGAATGGCTTGTTGGGGGTTATCTTCTCCTTCGGTTTGCTTTATACGGCACTCAAAAGTCGGAAGGCAAGAACATGGCGATACGGCACAGGTTTGTGTGCTTCTTCTCAAGTGGCTTTGATTCTTAGTGTTTCCATCAAATAAATGATTGGGTTTTTATTTATTTTTACTGGTGGCTGGTGCATACAGGGTGGTTTAGAAGTTTTATTGCGGATTACGGTGTTCCTCTTATGGTGGTTCTTTGGACAATATTATCCTATGCAATTCCAAGCAAGGTTGTAACAGGAATTCCCAGGAGGTTGTTTAGCCCTCTTCCATGGGAAGAAAGCTCATTGTATCACTGGACTGTCGCTAAGGTAATTGTTCTTCAATTTTTTCTCTTATCCTTACATTTTCCTTTCCCTTTCAAATTGTATATTTTATCTCTAATGAATAATGATAAAATTCTTATCTTTTTACCTCTTCTAGTTACAGCTTTATGTATCTTATGTTTCTCTGTTTTTTTAATACTTCATTTCTTTGTTATAGAGTTATGATTGCTAAGTTAAATGATACATCTTGTCTCTACTTTTGTAGTTAAGTTACCTTAAAAGATCAAATTCTTTCCTAAGTTCTGAGTTACTTTTCTGACGATTGACACTTACCTTTGATTATCATTGCAGGATTTGTTTCGAGTCCCACCTGTATACATCTTCATCGCTATTATACCTGCTGTTATGATTGCTGGCTTGTACTTTTTTGATCACAGTGTTGCTTCACAATTGGCCCAACAAAAGGAGTTCAACCTTAAAAATCCATCTGCATACCACTATGATCTCCTAATCCTCGGCATCATGGTAAATAGTAAATTACATCCACCTTGTTAACTACATATGCTACAATTTGCTTACCACATCGTGCCAATCAACCTCTCAGGTTCTCGTCTGTGGACTGCTCGGTCTCCCTCCCTCGAACGGAGTCCTTCCACAGTCCCCCATGCACACCAAGAGTCTAGCTGTTCTTAAGAAACAGGTGAACTGATGCTTTCAGCTTCAGTTTTTGATTTAAATGGTTTCTGATTTTACCTCTTGAAATATATTAACATACTTTCTTGTATCCTTGCCTTTTCTATTAGTTTATCCGCAAGAAGATGGTTAAAAGTGCAAAGGAGTGTATGGAACAGCAAGGTACCAACATTGAAATATATGGCAAGATGCAAGAGGTGTTCATTGATTTAGACAAAAGCCAACATGTAAGCGTACTTAACTTTGTTATTCATGAATACGTAAAATCAAGTTCTTGTTTTGTGTACTTGATTGAAATTTGGTGAATTCAAATGTAATAAGAAAGACTATCGTAAATTTAGTATTTACTTTAAGAACTGTGAGCAGTATTTTTTATTATCTTTAATCTTTAATCTTATGTACTTTATAGAATCCCTCGGTAGAGAAGGAGCTGGAGAACTTGAAGGATGCAGTTATCAAAGGAGACACAGAACAAGGAAAGACAGAGGGCTCATTTGACCCTGAGAAGCACATTGATGCACACCTGCCAGTTCGGGTTAATGAACAAAGGGTGTCCAACCTACTTCAATCTCTTCTAGTTGGTGGTTGCGTTGCGGCCATGCCAATCATCAAGATGATTCCTTCATCTGTTCTCTGGGGTTACTTTGCCTACATGGCTATTGATAGCTTGCCTGGGAATCAGTTCTGGGAAAGAATATTGCTTCTGTTTATTACTCCTGGACGTCGTTTCAAGTAAGTTTATCATCTCATTTGTGTTAATTATTCAGTCATTCTTTAAAGATGAACATGCATGCCAATAAACTCAATTGCTTCTTTTATGTTTGCCGAGGTTACAATCTTTCAGTAAGTAGCAAGAGAAATGTCATATAATAAATGAGCCGTTGAAGCAAATTTATTAACATGTTATGTAACATGTAGAGTATAGTACCGGAACTTTGTCGCTAGGTGTTATAAGAATAAAATAGGAAGTTAACTAAGCTTATTTCAACTCCATTTCTTGCTAGGCTGTGAAAACAAACTTCTATCTTGGAAATCTAAGCATATTGATCCCTGTTCCTTGTGCACTTGCATAAGAACTTAATTTCTTCAAGCCCTATAGAAGTTTAAATGTTGATTTAGCTTATCCGAACATGCTACGCCAGAACACATCATTCAGTTTTAGACATAATATGTAATATCAGTTAAAACTACCGTAAAATCTTGATAAGCCATTCTTAGAAGCAGCCGCACTTTTGTTTTGTCATTAATTGATGTGATATTGTTTGCAGGGTATTAGAAGGAGACCATGCTTCTTTTGTGGAGACAGTTCCCTACAAGTATATAGCTACATTCACTCTCTTCCAGATCGTGTACTTCTTGCTTTGCTTCGGAGTGACCTGGATCCCCATTGCTGGAATTCTGTTCCCAGTGCCTTTCTTTATCCTTATCGTAATTAGACAGTATCTTCTCCCCAAGATCTTCCAAACTCGCCACCTCTATGAGTTAGATGCGGCCGAGTACGAGGAATTTATTGGGGTCTCTCGTCAAACCATCAATGTCTCGTTCAAGGTATCGTACTTGTTTTTTTCCTCCTGAATGTATGCTGCATAAATAGTAGAATAAGTTTTTCGTCTGTCATAATTCATCAACTCATGAAGCAAAATAATGATTGGAGGGATGGTAGAATATAATGTACTGTTGCTTGCATCTATTTCCAATGATCTATTATTGTTACTTATAGGTAACATTGTGGCTTTGTTATCTGATCCTGAGATATTGTCGATATCATTTACAGGAACGCGAATCCTCTGCCGCAGACGGTGAGGACAGCAGCTGCGATTGCGGCGACCAATTAGACGATGAGATCTTGGAGCAATTCACCACTAACAGGGGTGAAATAAAGCTCAGAACCAGAAGCTTCTCGGAGGACCGATACTCAATGGTAAGCATTCTTTCTTTTACTATGACTCCATATACTGCATTTGACTGTTTTGCTTGTGATTAATTACATTGAAGAAACGCATATACATAGATTAGTATAATCATCTTGTCTAATAAATTGCAGGTTTATCATGAGCATGGAAGCACTCAGCGTGAGTGAGAAAGATCCAATCATCTTCAATCTATGCTGACAGAAAATAAAGTTCCAGAAATCACTGCATGAATTCAATTCTAAGGGCGAGCATAAAGCACAGTGGAATTAGGATAATGCACTGATGGATCTCTTTTTCTCATTCTCCTGTTCATAAAAATTACAACCCAGTTATTACAGGTATAGGTTTCGTCTTGACGGAAAAAAGAAAAAAGAGAGAAAAATAATAGTTATCCCCGAATCAACTAATCTCGGGTTAATTTTATAATTACGAAAGCATATTCAAGGTATATATTTTTCGTTGGTTTTTTGTTCCGAAATTTGAAGTGGTATGTCCAGTATCATTGTAATTAAAGTTCATGATTACACTTATGAATCAGGCATGGCAATTGATCCATTCCATCTTTTGAGTTTTGACAATTGCTTTTCTTTCATCTTACTATATATGCAAGGGATTGGAGATAATAAATAACGAAATTCTTCAATTTATGTTTTTGTTTAATTATTGGAAATCATTTACGACTTCAGATAAATTGAGATAGGAATGTGATTTCAAACGATGAATAACTAGTATTTTATTTCATTTTCTGGTTACTCATTTTAGACTCGTCGCAACGTGTAACAAGTAAGTTATTAAATGGATGATTAGTAAAAAAAATAGGATTAATTACAGTTTGTCCCCTGAATTATACTTTAGTATCACTTTGTCCTCCTGAAGTTTCAAAGTTAACAGTCTTCTGAGCTTTAATTTTGTAACACTTTGCCGCCTTAACTTCAAAAACTCATTATTTAACACACATTCGACGTTTTTTTCCTAATTTTTTGTTGTATCCCTAATACACTCTTAAACCTATATTTACGTGAAAGTTTGGATTGAAATGAATGTTAAATATTGTTGGAATTTGGGTCTTGTTCCAAGATATTGTCCCAGACGGCGACAGAGTGACAATGTTCGTACGGTGAAAGACTTAAAGCACGAGAAGACTAAAGGCTAACTACGATAAGAAAAGGTTATTAGTCGAAAAACAGCAACACTAAACACGAACATGCAGTTTGTTTCTTTATCGAAAACATGTAATTGGTTCCACTCCGAAAGCACCTAAAAAATACCGATGTACATGGACTAGTTCAATCCAATAAAAAAAAACCGTCAAATTTACAGTTTAAGTTATTTATAAATCCATTTTTTTATGATTTTCATTATTTGAACTCATCATGTTTTGATAGACATTGCTATAAAATGATAACTTAAAAATATTATACTGAACCGCTAAAGTCCGTCTGCGAATTATTTAAATCGCTCGCGTCAATGATTATTTTGTCATTCTCTCATTTCTACTTATATCTCTATTTATTTCACTCTCCCACCACAACTCTCTCTTCATTTTCCTTTCAATCATCAAAACCAATGTCTCGGGGATTAAGAAAGGAATCAGTGGACACCCCGTTCCATTCGAATACTGTAAAATTTCTACCTCTTTTATTAAAAAAAATCGGGGACGCCCAACGGAGATGACCTCTGGATAAACTGCAAGGTTATGGTTGTGCTGACCATGAAAACTATCAGTAACTACGAACCATTCATCACGCTCATGTCGATCGACCACCTTTATCAAAAAAACACACTTGCAACTCTTTCTTTTCGTGTTCTTCCGTACTGTAATATTCATATCCGGAAAACTCATTTCATTTCTGCAATCGCATCTCAGATAACAATTCATCTGACTATCTCGTTGTGGTTTATAGAAGGATACTACCAAAAACGTCAGCTCCAATGATAACTTGTTTCGTCCATTTTGTCGTGTCCTCTCATGTTGGAAATACTTGTTGACTTACAAAAAACTCATTGTAATCTACACCGTCACCACTGAAATCTTGCAACGGAATCTGAAATAATATGAAATAATACATCATATAAATTAAAATTTTAAAATAAAAATAAAAACGGGGTGTCTGTCTTGGACACCCCCACGGGGGAGACGTTTTTTTTCAGACGCCCCCGTCAATTTTTTTTATAATTTACCCCGTCGGATTCAGACGCTTCGCTAGACAATTGCTTGATGTTGGTACTGGTAGAGTGAAGAAAACTGAGACAGAAGTCTTATTTTAAGAGGCCGAACGAAATAAGTATTAAATGAAATGTGAATGGTAAATATGTAATTGGAGTAGAGGATTCAAGCAATTCGCGTAGGACGAATAATAATTCCCAAATTATACGACAGCCTATTAACTATAAAAACACACATACTATTAGTTACTACTGTGTAAGATCATATTTAGAGCATGGTATTAACATTTTTTTATCAAAACCAACAAAGTCACAAGGAATTTGCAAACTACACCTCTTAACATGAAATTGGTTTCAACAATTGTGTAACAAAGTGAATTTCAAAAAACCATAAAAGATTCGAAAAATTCAAATATATTGTCAATCAAGCATAGTATTTAGTTGCAAATACCAAACATGCTATTCGCAAATGTCATACTTTGATATTCGAATTTTAATTGAAAATTAATGATACATCCAAGACACCCTCATGGTTACTTTGCCAGGTCATGTTAGTTTGGATCCAAACAATGTCCAAACTCTCACCTTGAAATTCCAAAGTTATCATTGAATTTTTCTGAAAAACATATTAACAATTTTTTTATGTTAAAAATAAACAAGATAAATTGTGATGTTTGGGTGGTATTTTTGGATTTTCAAGTTAACGACTGTTTAATTATTTTACTAGGATCAAAACTAACATACGGACAAAATACCAACAACTGAAAGGACACTGAACAAACAGTAGCGTTTTAAATGTCAGGAGTTCAAAATGTCAATGAGAACTGGAATTAACTCTTTTTATTATTAATATATTTTTTGAAAGCAGATATATTATTTTTTACATAGTTCGATTGTATGCCAAAAAAGAACACTACTACAATGCTCGGTTTGACACTTTTTTCTTCGCCCGTATGAGAATTGTGTACGCAATCTAGACCTAAACTACCACCTACCTTTGACCACTTTGTAGTTTGTTCTCCTTCGTTTACTTACCAATCCAACCAAAATGCTCATAGTCTCCGTGACCATAAGATATGCCACCAAACAGAGATCGCGTTCGTACTGTAGCATGTGGCCAAGTCCTATTATGTTACGTGCACGTAGCGTTACAATCCAAAGTTAGCTTTTGTATTGACTTCTTCGATTTATAGTGAGGCAAGAATAAGAACAAGAACAAGAACTATTACCACCGTGTTGTTTCCTTTAACAATGAGAACCGATAAATAAAATTAGTTGGTATGAGCATTTTTTCTTATACTTCAATTTTCTTTTGTTGATCCGTTCTAATCAAAACCAAGGCCCTGTTGAAGTGTTTTGCCTTGATGCTGAGGTACTCAGCCCAAGTCACTGCTCTGTAGGCCGGGCCTTGCGTTGGGCCTACAAGCCCTTCTAGAGGGGAAATCCTCGTTCCGGCCGGCGGTCCGTGGATGTAGGCCATAGACAACCTGTGGTTGGTCCGGTTAACCACCGCCCGGTGGAGTATACTCCGGTACCGACCGTTGGAGAGAATGTGCAAAAGATCACCAACATTGATGACAAGGGCGCCGCGAATTGGCGGTACGGCCACCCATTTCTGTGCCCCACGGTGGTCATTGGGTTGGAGGACTTGGAGCCCACTTGTGCTACTTTGGTGGAGCACCGTGATGAGGCTAGAATCGGTGTGCGCCGCAAGGCCCATGGCACGTTCCGGATCGGGACATGCTGGATAAGAATTCAATTGGAGAACCGACGAAGCTTCGGTGTTGTCGGTACGATAGTGGTCCGGCCATTCCTCCTCCTTAAGGCCCAAAGAGTTTAGGATGAGGCCCATAAGCTTCCTAGACAGTTCTCTCATTCTTTTGTTGTACTCTTCTATAACCTCACTGCAAAGTCACAATTGGTGCTAATGAACAAAGTTATATATATAACTACTATATAAATTCGCACGTTACTTTCCTTTTACTAGCAAAACGAGATAGTTTGTAAATTAACTACTAAATTACGACCATGTATGAATGATTAATTTTGACAGTTACCAAAAACGGTGGTAGTCATTCGGCCAAAGCAAGCGAGCATGTTCGACCGTAGAATCAACAATAGTGAACCCCTCCGACCACATAAGCTTTGAGAAGAAGGTGGAGATTCGGGCAATCCCATAACCAGAGATGCCATTTGGCGGTCGGAGGACTTTAAGCTTGTGGTGGAAAGGGAGGGAAAATAGGCGCCAACACTCGGACTCGGCTCGGTCAATAATAGAGAGAGGAACACCATGGCCAGTGACCTGAAACACGCCCCACGACTCGCAAGCATGGGCGATTTGGAGGAGACGGTTGGCGTGGTGGAGGTCGACCACCGGTACCGGTTCGTCGGCCATGGGGTGGTCATTTTGACGTGGCCATGCATGAGTGTCTGGGAGTTCTCTGAAGGATGTGAAGTCTAGCTGGTTGATGTGAAGTGGATGTGAGGTGTAGACCTCAGAGAGTGTTAGCATCTTGTTGTTGTTTGTTGGCTTAATGTGTGAAGGAAAGTAAGTAAAAACAGAATTGATGCGAAAAGGTTTGAGTGAATGGTGAGTAAGGAGTTGTGGTATTTTTATAGAGGGAGAAGGGAGGTTTGGTTTTGGAAATGTTAGTGTTGGGAACCTTTCCTGGTTTCTGTATTTTTTTAAGATTTGTTTTTTGATATGGGATTCCTTCCATTTACTTGAAATCCTGAAGACCAAGTTCCTTCCCTACACTTTGATTTTTTGAAAATCCAAACTTTATATTTTGATTTATCAAGTGAGTTATTCATCGAAAATTGTAACTTTTGATAATTATCATTTTATATTAGGTCAACAGACCGACCCATATTTATAGTGCACTTGTTTTTATTTTTTTCTTGTTCTTGTTGAAAACTTATATATATATATATACAGGAATTCTCAAGTGAGCCCAGGACTTAATCAAACTAAATTAAGCCCCCACAATATCCACCACTCATTTCAAAATGTAAGGTAGATTAAGAAAAAAACGGTTATGCTAATGAATGGTGAGATTAACTGTAAATAAAATCCAACGGTGAGATTGTAGGGGGCTTAAACTAAATTTGATGAGCCCTGGGCTCACTAGAGCTTGACCCTATATATATATATAATTTTGTGATTTTCAACACGTATGGATAACTCCTGTTATAGATTAAAATCTACATTTTAGATTTCCAATTATATTAATAATTAGAAGTATATTGATAGAACTTGACCATCAAAGAAATCGAGAGAATCTCAAACCAGCTCATTGTGATTTGTTGGTTATATGCTAAGTTCGATTGGAACTTGGAAGGCATTCTTATATTTCATTCTGTTTGAAAACTTAGATTTAATTAGACTTAGAAAGTTAGAAGTGTACATCTGGAATCTAGAAATGCTTGTGGTGCTAAACCAAACCGTAAAGGTGTTGCTCTAGTGATTTCATAGCTGGAAAACATTCAAATTTTTTCTTTGAAACTGAATCACACAACCCACTTACAAAGTGTCTAGACTTTTGTGTCGAGCAATGTGAGATTACAACGATCAATAATGTCTTTGCATGGACAATTTGAGTTACAATTCATAGGTCAACCCACCCATTCTAAAATAATGTGAAATTTTGTCGGTCCACAATTTTACAAAACATAATAAGTTTGATGAAGTTTTACACATCCAACTATTTTTTTAGCTAATTTGTTTGCATTAAGCAACATGAGACTATATACATTTATCCAACACAAAAAATAGAGATAAAAAAGGTGTTGGTTCAAAATCACAATTGAATATTTAAAAAAGTGAGTTTATATACTTTACATAAATACGATAAGGCATGGTTGATTTGATGTGATGCATGGTTGGTTGAAGGAGCACGCGGAATGTATAAGATAAAGGGGAAGAAATTAAGGAGGAGACATGGTGACGAAGAAAGGGAGGGAATGATAAGGAAGGAAGGAAGGAAGGAAAAGAGACAAAAGTGTGTTCTAAGAGGGGATGTGGTTTGGACGAAGTGGTGTCCAACTTGTGCTGTGTTTTACGCAATATTACATACACACAAGCAAGAAGACAAGGGAGGTAGAGGACAAGTTCTGGGTGGAGCAATGGAGATGCTCTTGCGAAGAGGACAAGAGGAGGAAGGAAAGTGCTCACTATAATCTAACTGTGATATTTATAATCAATTAATTTGTGATTAGTAAGCTTAAAAATGATTTGCATGCATATTCGGATTTGAAATTCAACTCTATCGATCTGTTCTTTTCTTCTTCGTCATCAATCATGGTATAGATTTGCAATGTGGATTTTGATGATATATTTGGAGATATTCTGCAGTCGAATTAATATTGATATGAACAATGTTCGATCGAGTTCTTTTCTCTCATTTTACCTATATTGATAATATCATATTGTATATTACTAATCAAACTTTCGATCGATGAACCTCATGGTTGATGTGCTAGAACAAAATGTAGTTTGGAAATAAAACTATTTATTAGGATACCAATGCAAAATATCCAAAATCTATTTGTGTGTATTTCTTGGGAATTAAAAATCATACAGGATAGCAAGTTAATTAGAATTGAATCCAAGGCAATACGAGTTCACAACCTTATAAAGGACCAAATAGGAACAATGCTGATACCAATAAATTATTATGCAAAAAAGCTTAAAAAAATAACGATATTTTGTCTGAACAAAATACATAATTAGCATTTCCTCGTGGTGAAATCAGGAGAAGACGTGGCTAGCACGTGGGTATGTGTTGTTCTGGACTGGAGTAAGCGTATGTTATAATTGAACTACGAACATGAGTCAGGACCTGTAGTTCTGGATTAGTGGATTCTCTCATATTCTCCTCCCCATCACTACCATACAAACCAACAACTGCATCTGTCCTTGGCACCATACGCAATGTGCTCTCCTTGTCTACATGCACTCTCGAATTTTATCAACCGGCAATGGGAGCGATTTCGTACCTAGCTAGATAAAAAAAAATTCAGTTAAAATCAGTGTGAGGCACTTCTATTTGGAACTTCATAAAATTCGTTTTGGTTAAAATCAGTGTGAGATACTTCTATTTGGAACTTCACTCCAGTCATTTCAAAAAGGAAATTCATACCAAATTTGACTTTCGATTTAATTTGAACAATACCGTGCAATTCTGGTTAAAAATATTACTGACAAACAATACAAAATGATAAGTTAAAACATATCAGTGAATATGTTAAAAACAAATATATTTGCCACTAAGGGTCTATTTGGGTATATTACGGTGGGTGGTGGCGCTGAAGAAAAAATAGCAAATCCAACCCACCGTGGATTAATTTGTGCCTCTAAACAACATTTGTTGGAGACGTTGAAGCTTGACAAGGTAGAAATCACGTTGAAGCCGACTATGGTAGGCACATGTGTTTGGGCGTTGAAAGTTCATCGTTAAGTTGGAGCACAACCCCCTCTACTGTAAAATCAAGAAAAGAAATCGCAATCTATTAAGTCCACTCATATATTTGCCTACATGTAAAATCACCAAACTGATAGATTCGTATATATGAAATTCCAATCGAACTCAAACCAGACAATTCCATAAACACCTATCAAACATCTAATAAGCAACACAATCAATCAATCCCAAAGCGCAAGCACAATAATAGATTTTTCGTGAATGATTGGAGTACAATGGGACCCTAAACTTCGGTGGTGGCTAAGCCTATCTTTCCAAATAGGTGACTCTCTCTCGTGAATAACTTTTAGGGTTTTAAACACAACGATAGTATTTATCAATGTTCCAGTAGGCGATCGCCCCTTGAGGTGGTCGCCTGGGCGACCACCGCCTTTCGCCCAGCGAAGCTGGGCGAAATAGTCGATCGCTTTGCCTAGGCAAGAGCCGTTGGAGGCTCTCCAACGACTCTCTACTTTTTATTATTATTATTTTTTTCAAAAATTACAAGTTTGCCACTACCCCCAAATCCTATATAAACCCCTCCAAATCTCTTCATTTTTCACACATCTCTCATTCTCTTCTTCTTCATAATTTTATCCTCATCATCAAGTTTCCTAATCACCAAGTTTTTGCGATTAAGTCTCCAGTCTGGTGCTTAGTTTTGAAGTTGGAAAGTGAAGTCTCCGATCCGGTTCTTCATTCTTCAACTGCCAAAATCAAGTGCACTCTTTCTAACTTCTCTTTAGAATTAAATTAATTAGTATTTTATTTTCATATTAGTCTAAATTTTTATATTAGTCTAGTTTTAAGATATGACTTACGTACCCCACACTAGTCTCCCTATGCATCACGAGAGTTACGATGACCTAAGACCCACCCGTACAAATGACCTTGGTTGGAATACTGCCCATTACATTAGTGCTAATGATAAAAACTGCATTGTCTGTGAGTTATGTGGTAAGGAAACTAGAGGTGGTATAACCCGTCACAAACAACATCTTGCACACACACCCGGTAGCAATGCTAGACCTTGTGATAAAGTTCCTGACTCTATTAAACAAGACATAACTGCATACATGATTAGAAACAGTAGGACATTACAAAACGAAAATGTATGTCTTGATGATTATGTAGACCGAGAAAACATAGAATTGGATCTAGAAACCGGGTCGGGTTCCGGTTCTGCTCGGACCCCAACCTCCTGTTCTCGCCCCGTTCCTGGTCGAAAGAGACAAAAACAACGTTTGTGGGCACCATTTTGCGGACGTGGGAAGGACGTGGTTTCCGGCCCCCAACAAACAACCATCGAAAGAACTTTTAGAAAAGAAGATAGGAAAACAATTAATCAAAAAAGGTCTAGACTTTTCTATAGATGTGGTATATCATTCAACACTGTAAGGACGCCTGAGTGGAAGGAAGCAATATCCGCCACTTGTACTTACGGACTCGGACTTAAACCCATGACGTATCATGAAGTTAGTGACTCGTGCCTTAAACAGGAAATTGACTACACTAGAGGTATACTAGAGTCGTACAGACAAAATTGGGCAACATACAGGTGCACGTTGATGACAAATGGCTGGACTGATAGGTCCGGTAGGAATATAATCAATTTTCTAGTAAATTGTCCGACATGTACCATGTTCGTGAGGTCTGTAGATGCTTCCGGTCACTCTCACACCGCAGACTACCTGTATAAGCTGATGGATAAGGTAGTTGGCGAGATTGACGAACAACACATTGTTTAGGTGGTCACCGACAACGCCGCCACGTACGTACTTGCTGGTAGGATGTTGCAGCAAAAAAGAAGGAGATTGTTTTGGACTCCCTGTGCAGCGCATTGCATCGATCACATCTTGGAGGATATTGGCAAGCTGTTTTTGAAGACTATTGCTTTAGCTCGGAAGATCATCAAACATTTCAACAACTCTGTCATGTTGTTGAAGAGGATGCGAATTGCCATTGAAGGGAACCTGCTACGCCCTGCTGTCACGAGATTTGCCGCCGCCTTTCTGAGTTTGCAAAGGTTGTTTCTGAAGAAAGACAGACTCCGAGTCTTTGTTGTTTCCCCGGAGTACAACGATCCTAATGCAAGTTGGATAAAGAACAAGAAAAAGAAGGAGATCTCTACTGAAGTTGCCGAGACCATTCTACAAAGTGGTTTCTGGACCAACGTCGTGAAGGCACTGAAGGCCTCACAACCTATGGTCCAGGTTCTTAGACTTGTTGACGGCGATGAGAAACCACCGATAAGATATCTGTGTGACGCAATGGAGAAAGCCAAAGAAAAAATCATGAGGAACTTTGACAGAAACCCGATGTTGTACAAGCAAGTCATCGACCTCATCGACGCCAGGTGGGGTCCAGGGAAGATGATGTCCTCACCGCTACACTCAGCTGGTTTCTTACTCAACCCTGGGTACCTTCTTCTCCGTCCCACCTCAGGATCGAAATGTAGCTTTCAATGAGCATATGCCTGGATTCATGGATGTCGTAGATCGGCTTGTCCCCACTCCTGCAGAACAAGACAAGATTTGCAGTCTACTTGATCGTTACAAGAACTCCCTCGGAATATTCTCGAGGGATATGGTCGTCAAACAAAGATCAGAAAGAAGACCTATAGATTGGTGACAATCTTATGGCGCAGACATGGGAGAGACCGCATTACAGAGGTTGGCCCTGAGGGTGTTGGGATTGACATGCTCGGCATCAGGTTGTGAGCGGAATTGGAGTGTCTTCGAGCAGTTGCACTCAACGAGAAGGAACAGGTTGGCTGTGAAGAAGATGAATGACTTGGTGTATGTGAACTACAACCAAAAGTTAAGGCAAATGTTTCAGCAAAGGATGGAGAAGCCCAGATTTTATGACCCCATCAGTGTGGACTACGATCTCTTCGACGAGCATCCGTGGTTGGTAGAAACTGAAGATCCGGTCTTCGCTGGAGAGGAGCTTACATGGGCCGATGCCGAGGAAGTAGCTTTACGACATTCTTCTTCACGGAGACGCTTTGCTCGATCCATGTCCACTGCATCTGACGTGCGGTGTTCCACTGCATCTGACGCGCCATTATTAGGTGGTGGCATGGATGATGTCATCGTTCACATTAGTTCTAGAGATCCAGGTGCATCGAGTTCTCAACCACCGATGGACATCGACGAGCAATATGTCCAATCCGACGATGAAGAAACTGAAGAAGATGATGTATACGTCGACAATCCGAACGAGAACCACTCCGACGACTCTGATAGTGGAGGAGGATATGATATGGTTCCCAGTTGGACATTAGATCAATGTGTCCAATGGAATTAGTTAGTTAGCTTGTAATTCTAATTTCTCTCTTATCTGCTATTGTATGAAATATGAGTTACCTTTGTAATCGTACTACTAAGCAATAAATTGTATACCTAAGTGTTTAGGTGGGTAGAGGGGGTGCCTAGTGAGGCCTTGATCGAGGAACTAGGTGTCTTTTCGAAGCCTAAACATGTATGCTATTTTTAGATAATATTTGTGCATTTTTTCCTATTTTTCCCGATTTTCCTGATTTTTTTATCTTTTTTTAAAATTTAATAATAATAAAAAAGACCGCCCAGACTTGGGCGGTCACACAACCGCCTAGGCGACCGGATGCCCCCAGTCGCCTAGGCTCGCCTAGGCGGTCCCAGAACACTGGTATTTATATGAAGAGTCTATGACAAGCCTCTTAAAGAAAGAATGCTCAAAGTAACCTTAAACTAATTCTACTCGGACCCGATAACGGTCGACCGAAAAAACACTAGACGACCTGTTCTCATGGTTCTGGGAAGTCCGACGAAGCTTTGATTTCCTAATATACGATTGGTATGAGCCACCGGTCATATGTTACAAACCGAATGAAATCAGTAACTTTTGCCTTGGCTGGCGGATTGACCAGTGGCCGAATGTTTGATCATTCCTGTTGATTCTACCCAACTTTGAGCTGCCCTCGATGTTGACAGAATGAGGGGCGGTTGACTGTTACAACCTTATTTTCGATGCATGTTTTAGTCTATTATTTCTTAAAAAGTTAAAAGATAGTCATTTTACAAAAGAAATAGACATATGATGAAGTATGCGGTCCACAAACATCGAAAAGCTCCATTAATATTTGGAAGATATATTAATCCATCAAGATGCCAAAACTACGTTAATAAGAGTAAAAACTCTCAAATTATAACTTGAAAATGAACGACCTATTGGAAGAACCATAAATGTACTGGTAACATATATCTATGTGCTCTCTACGACTCTACGTCAAGACTTAGAATAATAAAAAAAGAGCATTACAAACAAATTGGACCAACATGCAACTGTCCTTAAATATATCCATCCTCTGAAAATTGATGTTTTTACAAGCATGCAGGGTTTCCAATGTTAATATAGAAGATAGGAGTAGGATAAATACAAAATTACGAGGCATAAAGCAATGTGGTGCCTGTGTGAGTTGTTCAGTTTAAGTTATGCAAAACTGGATGAAGACAAAGACCTGAAAGGATTATCATATATGCAAAGATACATAGAAAGTGAGAGGACAAGAGTGGATGATGTCATTAGAAGACATGGATGAGGATAACAATCTCAGGAGCAATGACAAATCATACACTGCTGTGTGGAATAAAGAAAATAATTTAGGTATATATATACACACATAAAATAATTATCTAGTGAGATCAAAATTTAATCTATCTATTTTAAACACCTATAATATCCACCACTCATTTGCAATTGTAAGGTAAATTAAGAAAATGATGGTTATGTTAATTAAAAGATATAATGATAGATATTAATGATAGATTAACTGTAATTAGATTTAACGGTAAGATTAATGTAATAGGACTTAAATTAGTATGATGAGTTCTGGTCCTGGGCTCACTAGAACTTGACCAATATATATATTCTAATTTGTATTTCTAATTAAGTATAAGTTTTTGGTAGATTACATGTAATTTACTTGCGTATATCGTAATGTGTGAGAATAATACATATTAAAAATAAATAGATTTTGATATTTTAATTTATAGAACTTTCTTTATTTGTTTTTTTTGTTGATAATTTCTAATTGTTGTATCTTTATTTCATCGTTGTAAAACCTTTTTGAACAGAGGACCTATCAATATTCCTAGTATAGATTCTACTTCAACGTCATGTAGGTTCCAAAATTTTAGTAAAATCAAAATCTAAACAAAAAATTGAAATAAAGTCGGAAAAAAGGATACTACAATTTAAGATATTCACCATTGACTAGAACCTGAAGATCACCTTTGTCGACAATAGACGATTGAGAAAAATCAAGAATTCCTCCATGTTACATGTTCTTGTTTTGATCAAGTTGCCTTGCAGAGTGGTGCCGTTTTTCAGGCAAGTTGGGGTCGCGTAACATCATCTGCATCTCCAACATGCACTGCTGTCACATAATCACATGGCTGCCGCTGCAAGCAAACACAACTCCAATCACATATTTGTTTCGTTGTGTGTATACAATCATACAATCATATGTCCCGCAACTATAACAAATTAAACTCTACATTTTTCTCTGTGTGCTGATGCATATATCACTGCTACGAATCTGGGTTTTGCCGATGGATATGTCTGTTGGCAAAACCTGTGATTTCCGTTAGCATTGGTACATATCGATGAAATTTCCGTCGGCAAAAGTACGTTGGTAGACTCCTTGTTGGTGCAGGATTGGGAGACGGAACAAGTTTAGGGACTTGGGAACGATGCAAGGCAGGAGAGGAAGAGGTTGGGACTTAGGAGAGGGAGTGGGACGACGACAGGAGAGTGGAGAGGGAGATGTTGGGACTTCGGAGAGGGAGTGGGACGACAAGGAGTGGGTTAGAGCACCCTTAACGGGTGCTCTTAACTCGGGCGCCCAAGTTGGGCTCCCGAGTTGCCCTCCCTTAACGGGAGGGCGCGCCTGGGGCACTTCGCCCTGGGTGCTTTTCCGGGTGGGGGGCCACGTGGTCCCCCATCATTGGTTTAGATTTTTTTTTTGTTTTAAAAATGTTTTAAAAATTATTTAAAATCTTCTTTTCAAATATATTTTTATGAAAATATGTTTTTTATTTGTTTAATTTTCTAGAATTTTTTGATTTTTTTTATATTTTGACTAAAATTGATCTCGAAATGACGTGTAGGGGAGAGAATTTAGGACGTTTGGAGTTGTTTCTGGGTGTGGTTAAGAAAAATTTAGGAGGGTTGGTTTGAGTTGACGTGATAGAGAGAGAAGCTGACGTGGCTAAGAGAGAAACCAGGGCGCCCGGGAACTGCCCGGGCGCTGTTAATGATGTTCTTAGGGTTAGGCTCTTTTAGGGATTAGGTTTTTTTAATAATATATCGGTTCCAGTGGCTAGAATCAGAATCAGATTAGTTCTGAAATTAGATAACTACATCTGACTCAAATATGTTTTACCCTGATTCGATTTCGGTTTGGTACCATCGGATTCAGTTCAATTTGACCGGTTCCAAATACTCGTTGCCACCCCTAGTTACGATCATTCGTATCTAAATTTCAATTTCTTAGAAACTTGGGCGGGACCTTCCTGTAACATTAAATATGGAGAGAAAAAAATCCAACATGCATTTCAAACTCAATCTATATCAAGCCAACACAATAGTCACGATCATTCATATTTTCAAGGTACACCAAGCTATATCCATATAAAGCATGCATTAATGTCATCACAAGTTGTTGTTCCAATTTGGATTTCTTAATACTTTGTAATCTTTTCTTACAAGAAATTCAACAAACACCTTCCAATCAAAACATAACTGAGTTACACACAACTCATCTTTTTTAGTTAAACCATCACAAGGAAGAACATATCTTAGGTTGGGAAAAAAAGCAAACACAACATAATCAACTTATGGAACACAAAGGTTCATATCTTGCAAAAAGATCAAAAGGAAAGGTTTACACCGAAAACCAATGCCTTGAAGAGGAACATGTCATTTCCACATAAGGATAAATAGAGTATCATGATAGACTCATAGACGAGCGCAAATAGAAAATGTTTTTTGCTTGGATGCCACTTTAAAACACTATATTTCCATTTTTGTAATCGTTACATCGTTATTTCTATAAGTGTCACTACAAAACTAGAACCACTACGTTATTGTCATTAAGTTTTTTGCAATGCTACTCCGTTACCCACCCAGTTTGGCGTCGTTACCTACTTAAGATTAATTCCTAATTAACTAACTTACAAACCTAAACACCCTCAACCCCTCCCTTATTTCGCCCACCTACCCTCCCCTTATTCCCTTCTTGCCATCCTTTTTCTTACATGTTTCTTCACCTTTCTTTCCTCTCCCCGACCTAAACATACCACCTTTGGCCTCCCGCAGAAGTTGATGGAAACAAGCAAGCGCCAGACCGGCAAAAGCAGTGACTCGACGATCTCTAACAACCCTATTCCGTTATGTTGTTGTGGGGTGATTGCCATCATGTGCACTTCTGACATGGCCAAAAGCTTAGGGAAGCGTGTTTTCGTTGCCGCCACTTTGGAGTAACTCCTTCAATTTCTTAAATGATTGGGTTTTATGAGTTGGTAGTTATGAGTTTGTTAAAATGCCTAAAAAGATTTCATGATTCTAAGATGGTGGGGGCTTTGGATATTTTGAGTGGATACCTGGGTCACCTCTGTTGGACACCACGTTTACAACTGAGATGCAAAAAGTGATCTTTTTTTAGTACCAAATTTGAAAATGTGGATCAAAAGTTGAAAGCAATGGCAGATGTTTATATAGAGCTAGCAAAGGTGGCATCAAAAGAAGTTTTGATTTAGAATTGTTGTCTATATTGGTTTAGCTCATGTGTTTAATTATGTATTTGGTAGTCAGTAGTGTTTTTTGTGGTAATGTTATTTCGTAGTAATGTTTGGTTGTGGAGTTGTGTTGTTTGCTGTGTTCAACTTGTGCACTATATTACTGCAATGTATTACAGAATTGTAGTTGCAACTTGCAATTCCATAATCCCTAACTCTGTAATGTATAAAAGATTTAGATCTACAATTTACTTCATTCAAACTTCATTTGATATTGAAAAGTGCAATGTATTACACATTAAATTAAATTGTTCATAAGTGCCCACATGTGAACTACACAAAAAAAATTGAACTACAAGAAGAACACATGAGTACATGATTCAAAGTGAACCAAAATTTACATCTCAACTATTACAGTATGATATTGCAATTATTGCATTCTTCTCCGAGTAGCCAGCTTCTATCAAGTATTTATATGTTTTGATCCTCTCAGAGTTAGGAGTTACTAACGTCTTCTTTTACTTGAGAGGATGCTCTTGATGGATGTGGGGGTTTCATGAGGTGCATCACATGGGGCTGGTTTGTGCTGGTTGTGGAGTTGAAGTTGGTGTTGGTGCATTAGAGGGGGTTGGATGTGGAGATGTAGTGTGTGTTGGTGCATGAGAGGGGGTTGGATGTGGAGCTGCAGTTGGTGTACCTTCAACAGAA
This sequence comes from Triglochin maritima, assembly GCA_963682175.1. Lineage (NCBI taxonomy): Eukaryota > Viridiplantae > Streptophyta > Magnoliopsida > Alismatales > Juncaginaceae > Triglochin > Triglochin maritima. Next base: position 9,399,793 of record OY821775.1, read on the forward strand.
GGACCTGCTTGTTGAGCTATAGTTGGTGTTGGTGCATGAGAAGGAGCTGCATTTCCTGTTTAATTCATGAAATGGATAATTAATAATTTAAAGTAAACAAGTTGAGAACATATTTGATCAAATAAAAGAAATTTAAACTTACATGTTCTTTCTTTTGGTCTTGCCTGCTTAGATCAGTTGGATGTGATTGTGTTGTAGTACCATTAAAATAGTTGAAGATAATCAGTACAAATGCATATGAATATGAAAGTTTACAAATGATTGAAATATTGGTTTTATTTGTACCTTGTTGATGCATGTTGAGAACCTTGTCTTGGTTCCTTACATGTTCTTGTTTGATGACTTGATCCATTGCATCTGTGTGTTCTTGTGATTATATTGGGTTCAACAACATGCCTCATTCTCTTCTTCATTGGCATACGTGATGGCCTAATTGCATATGGTGTCTTCACTAAGATTCATGGACTTAAATATTTCCATTATCTTTTGTCTAGGAGTGAAGTTATTCTGTCAGAATAAGCTAACGTGTACTTGTTAATGCAGTAACATGGATGCACAGTGTTCTCAAACCACCTGCCTAATTGTGCCTATGAATGTTGTTGCATGGCAGTCCAATAAGTACTTCTTGTATGTGCATGCCCCCATGTCTAGCTCAACAATGCACCTCCTTGTAGGGCTCTGGACTTCTACCCTGACATCACTAGACATGTGCACCACATACCCACCTAGGCCCCTACTTTTTTTAGTCAGGCATTTCATTGCATAATGAACCGGAATGTCCTCCCAACCTGTTGATTTCTTCTCCATCTCGTAAAATAACTTCATGATCTTCTAGCTTACCGTGTCAACAAAAATTATAGTTGACTTATGTCTTGGATCAGATATTCAATAATTGAAAGTCTCTAAAATGTTTTTAGTCACACTTCGCCCTCACTCCAAACTGAGATCTAGCCCAACATTTCTCCTTCAACTCAACATCCTTAAGTCACTCATATACCTCTACATTTTACAATTGCAACTCTCTCATTTGCCTACTGAAATCTTCTGTTGTGTATGCTCTAGGGCAGCACCCCACGCCAAATCAGTCAATGAATCACCCCCAAAATGACTCCTGAAATTTTTGTAAAGATGCCTCATACATGTCCTATGCTCACATTGAGGGAAGTGCTTAGCAATAACTATCTCTAAATCCTTACACCTATCACTAAGTTGTACAAAACCATTTACTTCAACAATTGCTTGTTCCATAAGAGAGTAAAACCACATCCAGTTTCAATTTGTACTGCATTGAATGCTAGAGGCAAAATCCCATTGTGGCCATCTACTCCCACTGCTGATAGACATGCTCCTCTAAATGTATTCTTCAAATGACACCTATCAAGCCTATAAGTGGCCTATAACCCTGAAGAATTCCTACAAGCACCAAGACATATAAACAAACTCAATAATTTTTATCTTCGGCCACCTCTAGTTTTATGATAGAATCTGGATTCCTAGTATACAACTCAAAAATAAGATTAGGAATCAACTCAAATTATTTTTGCTGAGATCCATGGATCTTCTTAAGGGCAAACTCTCTACCTCTCCATAGTCTACTATAGGGTGCTTCAACTTGAAACATCTCTATCAGTTTGTCTTTAATATGCTTAACACGTAAAGTTTTATCTACTAGAAACCATTTGTAGCAGTGATTTGCTATCCACTTGTTAATGGCCATTTTTAAGGCTGCTTTATTAACATTGGAGCAAGTATGCTTGTCATGCAAGGTCTTTATTTGGAATACTAAGCCCCCATTAATTTTTGATGCATGACTCCTCCATCTGTTGTTAGGATCAACACACTTGGTTGTTACCCTGGATGGACAACTCTTGTAGAAATGAATAGAACTTTCATGCAAAATGGAGTATTGCCTAAGTGAGAATTTGAAAACCTCTATGTTGAGGAACTTCTTGCCAATGCTAAAAATAGGTTTCATCATGTCAACCTCAACAGTTGTAGGACCATCCTCCTTAAGCACAACATCTAGTTCATCCTCATCTTCAACATCACAACTATCATCACCATTATTTTTCTACTTCCTCAGGCACATAGCCTTCCTCATCAAACCTAAAGTGTAGCACAAATCCCCATATGAGTCATCACTCACACTCTTTGCTTGTTTGTCTGGTATTGGGATCCTACTAGGCCTTATTGTGTTAGTCTTTGGATTAGGACTACTCATGTAAGACCCGCTCCCCTACTACACTATTAAGTCTTATTTCATCTTTATACTTATTTATGTGTTATCTTTATGCTTGATGTATTTTTTTAATTTTATCCTTTGTTTTGGGAAAGTTTCCTTTCGAGGAAAAGTTCCCTTTTTGGGCGAGTCAAATCGACTCGCAAGCGGGTGCGATTCATTGGGCAACTTGTAACTGATTCACTCAATCGGGTCAATCGGGTGCGAGTTGTTTGTATAAATCGATTTGGCTAGTTGTTAAGGGTGTGTGAGGCATGATGAGTGGCCATGTGAGGTGGCTCCATGTCGTCAAATGAAGATCTGATTTTGCAAGGAAAATGATGGGAGAATCAAGGGGAGATTTTGGTGCACATGTTGGCGTTGCATTTTGGTAAGTTGCACTTTAGATTTGATTTCCTCTTAGCTTGTGGGCTGATTTTGTGGGGTCCATGGCTGAGTGGGCTGGGGGAGGATGGTGTGGCATCCTAGTCAGCAAGGGGGAATCCAATTTGGTGTGCAAACTTTTGAATTATCATGTTTAAGGCATGTTTTAATGGGAGGATATTTGCAATCACTAGTTTCTTTTTTCTCTTCTTGCTTGTAACAAAAAACCCCTCTACCCTAGACATCCCTTCCTGTTCCCTACCTCCTCCCACACGAAATTCAACCCTTCTCCTCCCTCTCCCACAATCTGACCAACAACAACTCCGGGCAGCCAAGTGTGCAACACGCAAGAAGGCTAGGCGTGTAGAAGGCTGCAACAGCTCCTCTCCGGCGATGTTCTAGCAGCAGGACCTCCAACTCAGGTATGCTTCTGGCCCTGTAGTGTAAGGGGTAGTAGGGGGTGTTGGATGGAGTTGAGTCCAGCACTAGTGGGCTGGTCGGTCTGAGGTTTGCGGTTGCACAAGTGGAGATTTGCCCGATAGGGTGGACTATGGTGCACTCTCTGAATTTCAGAGGCTAGCTGGGCGTCCCTCTCATCATCACGACCCTCACCTCATGCTTTTCCTCAGTGGTTTGAGGAAGAAACCTGAGGGAAGGAGGCTGGGATGTGGGGAGCACGTCGGGAAGGGTATTAGCATGCATACATGCGTGTGGTGCAACTCTCCCTTTTGTCGTTGAGTTTGTGATGAATTGATGATTGGTTGATGGTGTTCTAACTTCCTATAATAAGTGGTTTTCTACGAGATATTACTGATTGTAGACCACATGATCTTGCATGATTTCATAACTTGTTATGTTGTTAGTTCGTGAGCCGTTTCTAACTTCAGATTTTACATCCAAGTGTGATCTAGCTAATAGGTCCATATAATGTTGCATGACTCATTCCGATTTTGATCATATGACTTGCATATTTTCGTGGCCATGATTAGATGAGTTTCCCATGATATGTTGCGGGTTATAAGACATATGTGCATGCATTAATTAACGACTGTATTCAGATATTATTCCATGATTCATTCGCTTACTATAGATCATATGTCCATGCATAACTGAGCGATTATATTCAGACGATGTCCCATGATTTTGTTGCTGATTATAGATCTTATGTTCTTGCTTCATTTTGTGATTATATTCAGATGATATTCTAGGATTTCCTTGCTGATTATAGATCATATGTCCATGCATTGCTTAGTGATTATATCCAGAAAATCGTCCATGATTTGTTGGCTGATTATAGCTCATATGACCATGCATTATCTCATGATTATGTTCAGATAATCCCCGTGATTGGTGGCTGATTAAATATCATATTTTCATGCATTATCTCGTGATTATGTTCATTTAATATCGGATCAAGTCCTAAGTTTCCAACGCATATATGTTCTGAAGTTAGTATTCATACCATTGAATGGTTGTAGTAGTTATCTGTGGCATCTCTCACTGATGCGCTTGCTCTTTCGTTCATGTCATGTATATATGTTACTATCGTGAGGTATTATGGTTGATGATGCATGACACTTAGGAAATCAGACCTTATGACATCCTTACCATGACCAGTAGATGACTCATTTAGTTGTTTACCTTGAATTTGCCGATTCAGTAATGTTTGTTTGCTGTTGTGAGTTTCGTTTGTTCCTGATTGGTATGTCTGATTTCCGAGTTGGTTCGGGGATGTTAGGAGGGTATCCAGATACTCCTCCTTAAGCTCGTTCCATACATTGTAGCTGCATTAGATTTTTAGATGCTTTAGTAGCTTGCATTGCATTTAATCGGATTAATAATTCTGAGCACATTCTATTTTCTGGGCCAACGGGCCACGAATGAGTCCTCTAGCTCCAGAGGCCATCGCATAAGACCTTCACGTTGGGAGGCCAGACATATAAGATAAGTCCTGGGCAGGCGCTGTCATTCTGTCTCAGGGGAGGTGTTCCCAAGTTCGCGATGGCACCATGTAGGTCACTTGCCGCGAATTGTGACACTTATCTGGTGCACCACTTTGTGCCAAGCAGGTGGGTCACTGTCGAGTGACCACCTTTGACTAGCAAGGTTGGTGTTCTGGTTCCTTTCGAGGAATGGTTCGGGTGCACCCGACCGACACAGCTTATGGAGTCGTAGCATTCTGTTGCATTTGATGCTTTTCTGTTCTGTTCTGACCAGCATGGTTGGTATTCTGGTTCCCTTGGAGGGATTTTTACGGGTGTTACCCGATTGGCACGACTGATGGAGTTGTAGCATTCTGATGCATTATGTGCTTTTCTGTTTCTATTACGGATGCTTTTGTCTTTGATAGATTGCATGCATTCTTCCATATAACTCTGATTGGGTCAGGGGCATACTGAGTTTTCTTAATTGAAAACTCACGCATTTGTTAATGTGGTGCTTGCAGGAACTTAGGTTTCCACAGTGCAGACTGGACGAGTAGTCGAAGATTCTGTACACGAGGGGCACGTCGACAATATTCTTCAGTTTGTCTTTTGCTTCCGCATTATTTATAATGTATTTCCCTTTTGAACTCGATGTAATGTATTTGACCTTGTTACCATATATGGATAATCTCTTACTTTTCAGTTATGTTTTATGTTAGTCTATCCATGTATGATCTCTTTACGTATTGTCGAGTCGTTGTTTGGATTGTCTTTTGTAACTCCTTCGGTTGTCGTGGAGGTCTCTGATCGCGACACTTGTAGTCTTTCCCAGTGCGCGTACCCACGCCATCGGGGGTGTTACAACTCACATTAGTTGATTCCATACCACCAGTGGACTGTTGTGTTTGGTGATTTGGGTTTTTTAACTGGAGTTTTCTTGGCACAAACCTTTCTTACATGTGGTGATTTGGGTATTGGCGATAGTGGCACAGACCACTCTAGATTCTCATGGTATGAAAAAATCAAATCAATAGACAAGCAACATTCAACTACTACGTATTCTTCAAAAAACCCTAACCACCACATATAGGTAATATTAATTCAACTACTAAGCCATCTTCAAATAACACATAAATTAACCACTGATGCATTGCATACATTGCATCATATGTCTTTCATTTAGATTACTTTTACATCAATAAATGCTACTAAGGTATGTGTTTAGTCTTATTTACTATTATACAGGGACCTGAATGCAATTTACCCACATGTCGAGCATAAACGCGTGCAAAAGACTCATTTCTATCATAAAGACCAAGTTCAAGATTATCAGGTTACAAATGGAAATGTATCCAAGCATAAAAGCATTCAAGAACTAATTACAAAAAGAACAAAGACTTAAGCACAAAAGCAGCCGGGGAGTTAATTGCAAAAAGTCAAAGACCTAATTGCAAATCACGAGTAGCTTTTATTATTATGGAGAAAATCTAAAGAAAAATCAATGTGAATCTCCATATATATAAAGGAATTAATCCGGAGCTCAAAAGAATGGAAAGAATCAATCCAGACGCGCAAAGGAGGATCAAATCATACCATAAACACACAGGAAAAATCTGGATCGAATCCGAGCCAAAAAGGTGGCGATTCTGCCGCACCTCATGTACAAATTGCGGCGATTTAGCCGCACAAAAGTCGATCCGTGTGCTCAAATTTTTACCAATGCTGTATTGACGCGTGTACGTTCCATTTATATATTGGGATCCCTTGTATCGGATATAAATAGCCCCGAGAACGATGGTAGAATGGTCATTGGCCTTAGACCTAGTTTTTAGTTGTTTTTATTTTCAGTTTTGTACTCTTCACTTTAGTAATAAAATTCTGTCTTTTATTTCTTGTTTTTACTTTTCTTTTGTAATGTCTCTAGGACCCCTTCTTCCTCCCTCTATGAGTTTCTAACTCCTTCCAAAGGGTGGAGGTGACGGATTTAGGGTGAAGAGAAGATTAATGAATGTTATTATTTTAATTTCGTGTTAGTATATTTTGATTACTTGAGTTTATGTTAAATCATTTATCATGTAATGCTTTATAACTAATATGATTTATTATAAGTTTCTGAATTCTCTAATCTAAACCTTAAATCTAAACCTCCACCCAACGGAATTCACATCTTTGTTCTTGTTTTAGTTTTAATTGTTCTTGTTTCTTGCTTTAGATAATTAAAAATCAAAAATCTCAAAACCAACTTATTTCTTCTCTCTTTCTTTCCCCCAATCGAAATCACATTAATAACAAATCTCTCCCTCCTTGTGTTCGACCCGTATTTGTCACGCCTCCATTGAAGCCGTGCACTTGCGGTATAAATTTAATTCACATCAACCACAAATCTAAAATGATCCAGATTTCGTGCCATCTGACAACATGCAAGCTAGATTCAACAAGCAAAGAGGAATACGGGGTTAGTTGATTAGAATTATGTACGAGGGTGGTCAGAATTTCAAAATGCATGGGGGAGAGGACCAATTCGGTGGAGATGACTTGGCATTGGGAGTTAAGGTTTGTCAAGTGGGAGATAGAGGTTGGGGAATCTTTTTGGAAATTAGGGCTTGTCGAGTGAGTGAGAGAGAGAGATTGGATTAAAAATTGGGGTCCGTTGTATAGGTTTCGTTGGTTTAGAGTTTAGTTAGCCAGATCTCACTTTAACAATTAAGGAAATGAGAAAGTGTCATTAGTAGTTACACAAAAATAATTAAGATTTGATAACCTTAATGTCGGGTGGGTAACAGAGTGGCATTGCAAAAAAATTAATGACATCTACGAAGTGATTCTAGTTTTGTAGTGACACTTTTGGAAATAACGATGGTAGAAACAGAAATATAGCATTTTAGTAGCATCCAAACAAAAAATCCAATAGAAAATCAAGATCATTTTACAACGGGGATATAGTTTTCGCATCAAATTTACAAGCCACTCTTCTAAGGACAAACATATAGCTACTTCAACTTCCATGGATTAACAAGGATAACATGTTGGTGTATTTCTAAACTACTAAAATGAGGATTCCAATCCACATTTAAACCCCCACAATGTAAAATTATAATTTTGCTGTATTATTTTGAAATTCAAGAAAAACAATTATATTGGAATGATGTTCTGTGATGAGAAATTGAGAATACGATTCAAGGCAGAGACATACCGATTTTTTCCCAGCATTTGTCACGATGAGACGTATTCATCTTAACGGGGGTCAACAACCACTTTATCTTCTTTTTTCAATCTCTCATTTACATGCTTATGACTTCCATCTCTTTTAATTTATTAAGGAATAATAACTTTTTCTTTCTTCTTTTGTTAGACATATTTGAACCGTTAATCAAGTAGCCAAAAATCAAACTAATATTAGATGATCTGAACACGGGTCAAGTTCTAGGGAGACAACGACTCATCTTATTTAGTTTAAACTTCCTACAATCTCACAATTGGATCTCATTTACGGTTAATTTTACATTTAATTAATATAACTTTTTTTATAATCTACCTTATAATTTCAGATGTACCGTGGATATTGTGGAGACTTAAAATAAAAAATTAAATCTTGAATTCACTAGATAATTCCTGAACACAAATAAACTAATTAATATGTACATTCCACCAAATTTTTGTCTCCCAATTTTATGTTCAATATAGCCAACACCAAATCAAACAAACATTTACATAAAAATAATCCTTAAGTCAAAATCTAAAGCCAAGGCAAACAAAAAAGAGGAGACTACTTGAGGGACGACTGTCGCGGAAGGTGGAGAGAGAGGGGCGGGGGTCGGGAGAGCAAGGCGGGAGTGGGGAGCATCACCAGAGCCCGTCGCGTCTGAGGAGAGAACGGTGAAAGCTGGTGATGAAAGAGCGGCGGAGGTCGATGTGACTAGGAAGAAGGCGACGGAGGTTGACGATGGTCGTCGGAGGTGGAGAAAGAGCGATGGAGGTCGAGACAATCCGCTAGAGGTCATGAAATGGTGGCAGAGGACGGCGGGTGACGGAGATGTTGGCGGGGATAAGGTGGAGACGGGCGATGTCGTGGACATTGCCTTTGAGGCATGTAACGCCCTGAGCTTAGACAAGTGATTACCCGCCCGAACCTGGTGCGTTAAGATACGATCAACGATCCTGACCGCTTCGCACTCTGATATTTATATCCATCTGATATGTCCATAACTAATCTGAAAAAATATAATCAACAATTTGTGAGCTTGACAACCCGCAAGTACCGACCATCAATCAAACAGAATCATAATTATGTGGAAAATGATATGAAATATGACGTTCAGTCAATGAGCACAATCAAAAGACATGCATCACAAATAATATGCATGCATAACAATCTGGAATCCCCATTCGGATTCGACCACATCCTGTGCTTCTGAAATCTATCAATAAGTCAGACGCACACCTGGTAGCTCCACACTAACGACAGTCATTTTCTCTCTCGGGTGGCTCCACTCTGTCCGTTAGGTAGCTCTTTCCTAAGTGGCTCAGTCAGAAACATACATACAGCCACAAGACATGTCAACCGAAACACCACCATGCAATCATATGCATATCAATGAATTCAATATCGATAATCAGCATGCATACAACTATGAATATCAAGAGAGACAGACATGATATGAAAATGAAGAATAACGAATCAGTACTTGTCTGCCTCGCAACCACAATATTCCACAAACCACATCCAACTTCATCAATTTCCTTTATCTCTTGCACCACAAAAACCTCACCTCCTTCATCCAACCTCATTTCCTTCTCCTCTCAACATTCTCTTTCTCATAGAGACTTCACAATCCATCGAAAACCTCTCACACGTTTATCCTCCATCTTCTTATATATATAGTCACATTTTAACCTCTCACCTCTTCAACCTCAAATCAGCTTCCAACACCTCATCCCCCCAAGTCATCCCTCTATCTTCCATGCATCCACCATGTCACCTATTTCCAAACCAAAAGATAAATACCATAAATTCACTTAACCACTCAATTAACTTAATTAATCATTCAATAAGTTTAGTCTATCTTAAACAGAGTTTACGATTCTAACAAGGCACGTCAATGATAGCATGTGTACATTTGCAAAAGTTGTTTCAATTGAAATGTGGATAACGCCAATAAATATAATTTTTGGTTTCCAAACAATATTCTAGTGTTTGTGTCAAAACTCAAAAGTGTTTTCCTCGGTAACGGAGAGGGTGGCGGGAGTCTGGAGAGGACGACGCAGGCGGCGATGGTCGGAGGTCAATGGAATGGGGTCTGGGATTTTGTATTTGGTTTCCAAACAATATTCTAGTGTTTGGATCAAATGTGATTTTCCTCGGTAACGACCCACAAATTAAAGGTACGATGAAAAACAAAACAAATCCATGCTTTCTTCTCTAAAACGCTACATTTTGCATTCGCCCAGCGTGGATTTCCCTCCTACTTTAAGTCTTTAAATTAGAAAATAGCGGTTTCCCACCGCAACGGCTCCCAGCCCCAGGCAGTAAAAATCTGTTTAGAGAAGAGTACTACCTTGTAATTTGAATTTACCGCTTCAAATAAAAATTTAAAGTAAGAGCATCAAGGCAATACAAAATTACAAACAGCAGTAGAACTGGTGTCAGAAGAATGTTTTAAAATTAAACTAAATATCTGCTCTCTAGTGGCAATCATGCAAATATTTCCGAGAGAAAATAACATCAATCGCATGCCCACGGTTAAAAAGGAAGGGATCGATCGAAATACCTGTCCTAATGAAACCAATATAACTAATTAACAAAAATAAAGATATGTAGGGATGTGTGTAGATATTTAACACGTTTCATCCCAACCAGTTCGATAGATAGGAGGAACTTAATAATACTTCAGAATGCAGCCACACCTCTTACGTAACGTAAGGAAGAGTACAGCTGCACCCATCTGCCATCTGCATGTCTCCGCTGAAAGATCGCAGTGCACATGTCTTATAGTTGATTCTTCATGTTAGGCAAATATTGCTTCCATACCACTGAAAAATACATATTTTATCTCTATATCATCGTTTCTTCTTATTTATTTTCACAACACTACAAAATCATCATATTTAACACTTGATTCTAAATATGTTATATCTTCGGAGCTTCTGTCTTGCTTGGGCAAGAGTCCATACTTCGAGTGAATGTTTTACAAATTAACAATTGTTTTAACCAAGTTCTATTCGTTTATACTATTCCATTTTGCATTTCTAATCGAAGCATATTCGGCTTTGCATACCAATCGGTACATCCATGTAGGACAGTAGGAGTCACTTCAATTATTTATATTGAGTTCTGTAAAGTAGTAATGTGAGTTCAGAAAGTACACAAAACATGGTAAGATACGTGACCCCATGCATGACGTGATGAAGTGGAAAGAGTTGGGGCAATAATTGAGAGTTTGTTTTGACTTGGCATGGCATGTGTTCCGGCCTGGTGAGTCTAGTTTAGGGTAATAGCTGTATAGGACCGTGGCAGTGCAGGCACAGTTCATGTTTGGCCACTTCCCGTTGCTCCCTTACGGACACATCGCCTCTCTTTTTGAACAAAAAAGATTTATGATTCGTGGAAAAGGAGAAGAAAAATAGTATGGTAAAGAAACCTTTGGTCAGAATAAGACTTTCTTGTACGTCGAAACATCCTTTCAAACGTGCAGTAAAGTTTGACGTTGGGAAGTTTTATGCTAGATATTATACCAAATATTGCTGCATCACCTGCATGCACGTGTGTTTTTTTTCCATCAACATGTTGTCTTTTTTTTTACATTATCAAAAAAAATTGTCTGTTTTAAAGTATATAGATGTATATTTTAATTAAATCCCAACAAACATATGAATCTAGACGATGAAATTTGATTTCTGGATATTTAACTTATTTATGATTAGACATCTACCAATCGAGCTAATCATAGTTGATTTCTTTCTAAGTTGGTTTTCTTTTTCAATCTATTGTTAGATTGGGAAATAGTAACAAATTGTCAAGAACTTTATCAATCGATTTGCTGATAAGCAGTGGTGATGCTGGTGTTGAATTTATCTGAACAAGAAGATAAAGAAGTCTAAGTCATTGTTGCCATTCGATTGATTCTATATCAAATTGTAAGCTCAAAAAATAAGAAGAAAAAATTAGGCGTTAATTTTTATTTCGAATAAGAGACTGAGATGCCAAAAATTAATATATCTCTTCCAGAATGCTAAGACAATTCTCCTGAATTAGACAAGTTAGATGGTAATTAAGGTTGTAAATGGGTAGAGTAATAACCGTCTAACCACCAAAACTGCACGGGTATGATTGCGGGTAAACAATCCTAATCATTTAATAAAAAGGTGGGTAAGAGTATGAAAATTGTAACCATTTAATAAATGTAGCGGGTAAGAATATGAGTTAATTTTCACTCGCTCATTCAATTGTTTAGCCGTGAAATATAAATAATATAAATACATATGTAATGTTTCTAAATTCAAACATTTGTTTGTCTTTTAACTTTAAGGTTATTTTGATGTGTTGTCGTTACGTTGAACAACAATTTAATTTGTGTGTTTTATGTCATTTATGGATGCTTGATTTTGAAATTGTGGATGTTTTGATTATGAACTCGTAGAAATTTGATGTTAAATGTTTTAGGTATGACAAGTTTTAGCTAGTTATTTGTTTATCATTTTGACAAACTTTTACACATTTACCTGGACCATCTATTCATTTTAGAATTCACTAAGTTTTACCCATATATCCATTTAACTGCCCAAAACTGTTAACTTTAATTGAGCAGGTAGGGTGATGGGTAGATATAAAACCGTTTAACTAGACCGTTATAAATATGGGTATGGGTAAGTATAATAAACCGTCTACGAATTGTTCATTTACAACCCTAGTAACAATCCTTTTCAGCTAAACATGGTGAAGTACCCAAGTCAATGTTGGGTGTGGGTTGATGATTAGGTAAAAGACAAAAGAGGATTCCACCAAACTCCCAACTGTGGATGATCTAGAAAAATAACTTGGAAGATTGCACTCTACCATATTGTCTTCTCATCACTCAACGGACTGAACCAAGAACAAATCGAAGAATTGCTTCACATGCAAGTTGGATTTTAAATCTTAATAATAGGTTCAGCTGGTCCGGACCGGTGCTCGGTCCAAGAAAAATAGATTTCAGAATTCGGTTTGGACCAGACCGACATGCAAATATTTAGTATTATTTAAGGATAATCAGTTCATGGGCTCATGTATAGTGTGTGTTCGTACGCCTTGTCGGCCCGACTCTGTAATGGGAAATTTTACCACGTGAGTTTGTTACGCTAGTTGAGTCTGCAACAAACTCTAATTAAGTAAAGACTCTCTCTCTCTCTCTCTCTAATCCGAACGGAGAGACTTATTTACTCGTTTTCTTCGGTAAGTACTCATCTCATAAATATCATTAAAATTGAATTTAAGGTTATTCTCTTTGTCTTCAAAGATTTATTGGAGGTTAATATTAGAATTATAGTTGTGATAAAGTTTGGTAGAAGAAATTACATTTAGGTATATGTGGGAGGTTGTCGCAAAAGAAAAGGTTGTGATTGTTGCGGTGTTGCCTATCCGGCTACAGGGGGATAGCAAATTCTTCTTTTGTAAGCGTAAGAAAGTATTTGTATAATAATATGTGCTTTCGTTTTATTTTAAGCCAGTCATTTCATAAATCAAGAAATTTTGTTGTTGTTGATTTAAAACTTTTCCCATAAGTCTGATGCTTTCTTTGCATTCTGTCGTAAAAACATAACATTATGCAAAGTTGAAAAATATTTAACATTATCATGTTATTGATATTATAAATAATTCTTACATCCCTTCCTTATAATTAAAAATAACCCTATAAATAGCCGGAAGCATAGGTATATAGATCCCCACGTTTACAACTCAAATACACACTAGATAGACAATATTATCTCTTCCAGTGTTAAAATGTGCTATTTATTATTGGGGTGAAGCTACTAGGCATGCATGATGGAATGAAATGAAGAATTTAGTAACATGAAGATTGTTGTTAGCATGTTACGTGATGTCATTCGATTTCATATTATTAACTTAATGTTATTCTTCCGGTCATGGCTTCATCATTATCTCCTTGCTCTCCAGGCATGATTATGATATCATATCATTAATTGCTGATGTTTGTGGCCATGTATGCACGGTACTGTTAATAGTTGACTAAATAACAAGCCGGAAGCTTTGAATTATTGAGGAGTTTCACGAGTTCGGAAGATGAAACCTTAACAATTGATGAAATGAAAACACATCACCGATGGTTGACTTTATTTAAGAGATCTGACATTCATCTTGTTACTGGCAAATTCTGAATCATAAAAAAAAAACAATTGAGTTTATTTAAATATTAGATGCAGTATGATGGACTTCACTCAAGAAATTAAAGTTTAAGAACGACGATGTTGATGCAGGCTCTGATTGAGGGATTGATGTGTAAAAGAGTAAACAGATGTTTTCCTGAAATTGAATATAATTTCTGGCTACAGCGATAGTGGTTCAATATCTAGTTATATATATCTTTTCCTTGACTGTAATTTTGAAAGATTACATGAGTCGGAAAATAGTTTCCTCATAGAATTTCAATATTTCCAAGATATTGCCTTTTTGAGGTTCAAATTTAAGGATGTTTTGACTGATAAATTCAATTAGGATCACTTTAGATACTCAAAAAAAGTATTTTAAAGGCATACCAGGCAAAACAATGTCCCATAACTAGATTGCGTATACCCTTAAGTTATTAGAATCGTTAATTTCGTTAACGGCATGTCGACTAACTTCAGTTTAGTATTAAATAATGTTAATATTTATCATCTTAAAAATGTTTTTAGCTTGGCTACACGTAGACCAGAGATTCGGGCCGTAGTGGCCCGACTTGGCACAGCATGGCCCAACGGCTATAATAGTTGTAGGGCTATTTTTTTTTTTACTTGTTTACAAAAATACCCTCATCTCATCATATATAAACCACCAATCATTTTCATTTTCTTCACTAAAAATACATTCAACTCTTCTTCTAAATCTCTCCAAGTCTTCTATATTATTTCTCTTTTTGCTCTGATTTTGTTGAAAATATGTTGAGTTTGTGCCAAACCTAAAAACATACAATCGCCTAAAACCACCAGCAGACCGCTAACCGTCCGATTTCACGACTACTCCGTTCTTCATTTCCCAGTTTTTTCTAATTATTTTTAGTACATAATTTCAATTCATCAACCATCATTATTAATTCCTCATTATGGAAAAAATCAATATTTATTTGCATATTTACGAATTTTCATGACTTTAACATCTGAATCTAAAGATAATAATAATAATCTCTATTCTCTTAATCTACCTAAACCTAAAAACATAGTTACTAAAAAAACTAGCATAGTACGGAGAGATTTTGATGAAATACAAGATAATAATGGTAAAGCAATTGCTACTTGTAAATCGTGCCGTAAAGAAATTACGACTAAGTCAAATGGAGGAACATTTCATCTAACTAGACAGTTAATTTCATGTAAACGTAAGCATGCATAATCAGTAGTAGATTCACATCAATCGGTTTTAAACTGAAGTAGTGGAATTTTAAATTTTAGAAAATATTGTTTAATTAAATGTAGAGAGATAATTGTTGATTTCATAATTAAAGATGAACTACTATTTAGCGAGTGTGAATTTAAAGCCCTTAGTGATGCAATTCTCTATCATAATTCGTAATTTAAACCATTTCGAAGAAAAAAACACTTAAAAATATCGTAATTGATAAATTCGGTAAGAAAAAACATAATAGTTATTTCTTAATCAATGAGCAATAATGTAGCGTCAACTTGTGATGTTTGGACCGGTCTAAATAAATAATTATCATTACTCTTGCGTAATTGTTCATTATTTAGATGATTTATGGTGTTAAAATTAAAAAAATCCTTTCTTTTTACCTATTTTGAATCCACACATTACTAAGATTATATTTGATCATATTAAATATGTCATGGTAACTAATAATATTGAAAATAAAGTTTCTATACTGCATTTGATAATGCTACTAATAACAGTTCATTAATAAAAATACTTATAAATTATTGTCATCCACGTGTAGATGATTTGCTATTTCATATTAGATGTGTTTGTCTTACTTTGAACTTAGTATTACAAGATGGACTTTACATAATTAAACATTACTTTGAAAATGTTAGGAATGTAATTGCAGTTGTAGGTTGCAATAGTACATTTAGATATCAGAAATGTAGAGAATTTGTGTATATAATCATGATAAACCTAGGAAGTTTAAATTAGATGTCTCTTATAGATGAAATTTTACATATAAATGTTCAAATGTTGTTATCATTGTAATCTTATAATTACAACCATTTATAATGAAAAACAAAATGACTACGTGTTAACCCTCTATATATTAGGGTAATTGTAAAATTATGTTAGATTTTTAATTTTTTTTTCACATTCACTAATAGATTAAGTAGACAATATTACCTCACCTCTAACATATGTATCTATGAATTACTTTTAATTACTAAAGTATTTGCGAAATATGGGCCAATGGGTAGTTTTCTTGAAATTTTAAATGTAATGGAGATTAAGTTTAATAAATATTAGAATCCTCATCCATTTAGTTTTTGTTTAACTTTTATTATGGATCCTAGATTTAAAATAAGTGGTTTACATGTTTTCTTGGAAGATTTTTTTGAAAAAATAAATTATGAAAATTTCCAAAAACATGTATATAATTGTAAGTCTCTGTTAAACAAATATTTTGAAGAAAATATAATACTACATATGTAAATCAAATGAATTTAAATATTTCTATTTCATCATCACAACCACATGCAATGGATATAGTTGAGGAAGACTCTCAATGGAATTGATTAAGTCAAAAAGATTAAAATAGTGCATAATGAAACACACAATGAATTAATTGGATATTTAAACACTGAAATATATACTTAACTATTACTGAGTTAAAATCTTTTGATGTTTTAGACTAGTGGAGAAAAAACTCAAGTAGATTTCCACTGGTCTTCTTGATGACATGAACTTATTATGTCTTCCGACATCAATTGTGGCGTGGAGTGTGCATTTAGCGTAGGTAAAACGTATCTGACAAGTCAATCGAGATGAATGTATGCTCAAAGATTGGATTAACGTTGCAGGCAGAATGCAAAACATATGTCTTAACGACAACGATTAAAGATGAATTAGCTAAATCATTCGGTTTAAATAGTAATATTTTCGTAATACTCAATTTTTTTTATTAGTCGTTAGGTTTAGCTAGCAGATTTTTTTGACTGTGGTTTCTCACGGAATATATTTATTCTAGAAGAGCATTATCAGTGGTATGATTTCTATTAGAATTAATACAAACTAAAACAAAAATACCGAATTGATAATGTCAAGTTGCGCATGAGGAAAAAGATCGGTATCCGGAATTGAGGTGCTATAGCCAGCTAGAAGAGATTGAATCAAGGTTTGGGATCAGAAGCATGCGTGCATTTTGTATATTTACATATAGTATATATGTGATATTTCGATATAATATTGATAAATTCCTTGTATTTATGGAGTTTCAGGAGACTTATGTGACGAAGTCATATCGTTTTCTCGAAGTGTGGTAGAAGCCGAAAGTATGATCCCCAGAAGCACCTCCAATGAATAAGCATCTCTTAATGAGTAGGAAGGAAAAAAATGTTTTAATATTGGAATACGACTCAAGTTGCTTGAGGGTTGCTAGGGAACAAGATCACTCCCAAAATACTTACCGGATCGAAAAGACAAATATGTTGGAAGAAAAAAAATAAAATAATGCAAATCAAAAACATCAAATCACACAAACACACACACGTGGAAACCCAATGTGAGAAAAATCACAGACGACACAACTCTAATCTACACTAGAGCAACGAATTACAAGAGAGACTTACAGAATACGAATCAATCGACGAGAATCCCGATTGAAATTGTTCCTACCGAATCCACAAGGATGTTCTCTTTCTCTCAAGAATACAAAGTAGATAATAATAATAAGGCTGATATTACAAAGGGGGACGAAATTACCTTGATATACTAGGCCAAAATAAGTATTAGTTGCACCAAAAAACGAACTAAAGATGGTGCAGATCGTGGGCAAAACCGTTCCGAACGGTTTGTTGGCTTTTTGGTCTTAATCTATGTTTTAATGATTTAATCAACCTAATCTTAATTATGATCATGTAGAGTAGCACACATGTTGCATCATATATATATTGTTTTGTGCTAACCTCTTCAGGTGATCAAGACTCAAGGAAAAAGGAAATCAAGTCAAGACATGTAATCAAGCTCATTTGAAGACATATAATTTGATATTTCTTTGAGTCTTAGGTGTTGGCTTTTTGGCCTTAATCTAGGTTTTGATGATTTAATTAACCTAATCTTAATTATGATGATGTAGAGTAGCACACATATTGCATTGCATGTATATTGTATTGTGCTAACCTCTACAGGTGATCAAGACTCAAGAAAGAAGGAAATGAAGTCAAGACATGTAATTAAAGCTAAATCGAAGACATGTAACCTTGATTTATTTTGAGTCTTAGGAACATGTGTAAATTGAGCATACAAGGGTTAAAAACAAATCACATACACACTAGGTTCCTTAGAGAAGTCACACACAAAATTTCACATTATTTGGACTTCATTAGATCACCCAAACCTTAGTCGGAAATCACTTATAAACTTAAACCCAGATTTCCTGTGTGAACCGGTCGACCGAACCAGTTCTCAGTTCGACCGGTTTATAACAGACTCTCCACAGTGATTTTACCGAACTCTACCGGTCGACCGGCTCTACCTTTTCGGTCGACCGATCCCGGATTTTAATATGACCGTTTTTCTTGTCGTATTCCTATAACGGTCGTATTCGTATAAAACAAAACTTAACCCCAAAATACATTCGGTAACCGGTCGAACGAAGACCTTGTTTCGGTCGACCGGTTGAACATATTTTCAGAAACCAAATTCCCTGCTATCGGTCGACACATTTCTCGTTCGACCGATTGACCTTTGTCTCAACCGAATCCCCTTGTCGGTCGACCGCCCCATACTTTGGTTCGACCGATTCACTTAAGTAGAGTTAAGTTCTAGCTCGTTTGTCCGACCGAATATTCTTTTGTTCGACCGTTCTCTTTGAAATCAAGTTAACGGTCGACCGGTTTTACTATTTTCGGTCGACCGGTTCTGGACAGATTTGCAGCCCGATTTTCTGCTCTGTGTATCTTGCACAAAACCCAATCAAATCTATCCCCAACGGCTAGAATACCTTAGGAGCTTATAAATAGAGGATCAAGACTTGTTGTTAACACAACTCTCCAACTCCAATTGTCCCAATACATTAGAGAGAAACCTCAATCCTCAAAGCTCCCAATTCTACACTCTTTAAGCCTAAACTTCACACATTTGATCATATACTCATCCTACTCAAAGTGTGCTCAATTAGAGAGTGAATCCCACTCAGTTACAAGTGTTGTCAAAAGAAGCAAGGACTTCGGTGAAAGCCCGAAGTGTCCCTCTCGGATTGTGAGAGGAAGAATTCAAGCAAGCGAGGGTTGTTCGCGTTGCTTGTGGTGTAAAGGCGTTCTCTCCCGGCCCGGAACGGGGAGTGGTTAGTGAAGACGTAGGCGTAGCTCGCGGAGTCGAGCGGAGCTTACAAGAGAGGACTAGGACCCGGGTGGGGTGCCGAACCTCTATAAAAACCGACGCGTCTTTTGTGGTTTGCATTGTCTTTCTTTCTCTACTTGTTTGTTTATTCCGCTGCGCATTTGATTGCTTAATCAAGTAGAGAATTGTGGATTAGATTAAAAGTGATTAGTGGACCCATAACCCACACGATCCTACATTAGGAACTTGTGTAAATTGAGCATACTTGAGCTAAAATCAACTTAAACACACACTAGGTTCCTTATAGAAGTCACACACGAAATTTCACATAATTTGAACTTCAATAGATCACCCAAACTTAGACCGGAAAACACAAAACCTGGACCCAAACTGTCTGCCCACTTTCGGTCGACCGATACAGACTGTTCGGTCGACCGGATGATCAATTATCATGTTTGTGTTTTCACTGCCCGGTTTCGGTCGACCGTGTATACACTTTCGGTCGACCGTGTGAACTTATTTTTCCGACCGTTAGTTTTGTCGTATATACCCAACGGTCGTATTCGTATTAAACCAAAAATACCCCATATACTTTTTCATGTATCGGTCGACCGAGGACCTTGTTCGGTCGACCGAATGCCCATCCATCTCTTGACAAACCCAAATCTCCTGGAGGAAATCGGTCGACTGCTAGACCTTGGCTCGGTCGACCGAATAGATCACTGTTTGTCAACCCCAAAGTGCCGAACCTTATTCGGTGTTCGACCGATCACTTAAGTGTACTAGAGTCTTAGCGTTGGGCGGTCGACCGTTACCTAACCGGTCGACCGAACTGAGTTCAAAACTGTCAAACGGTCGACCGTTCATCCCGATCTGGTCGACCGAATTACCTCAGAATTAGGTCCTGCAAGTTTCTGTTTTGTGTATCCTACACCAACACTCACCCAATCAACCCCAACAGATCTATTCTCTCTAATGCCTATATAAAGAGTTGTAAAACACATTTTAACACAACTCTCTCACTACTACTTGTCCAATACATTAGAGAGAAACTCCTAAGTTCAAAATTTTCCCAATCCAACACTCCAAGCCTACACTTCCACACCTTAGCATCAATTCTACATCATAAGCTAAGTGTGCTCAAGTTAGAGAGTGTGTTCCACTCAAGTTTTCGTTTGTGAAGAAGCAAGGACTTCGGTGAAAGCCCGAAGTGTTCATCTCGGATTGTGAGAGAAGAAAGTCAAGCAAGCGAGGGTGTTCGCGGTGCTTATTTTGTAAAAGTCGTTCTCTCCCGGCCCGAAACGGGCAGTGGTTAGTGAAGTCGTGAGCGGAGCTTGCAAGAGAGGACGTAGGCGGTGGCCAAACCTCTGTAAAATCCCCGTGTCCATCGTGGTTTGCATTATCTACCCTTTACTTGCTTGTTTAGTTTAAATTCCGCTGCACGTATCTTTGATTGTTAAACGAGTAGGTAATTAGCTTAAAAGTGATTAGTATTGTAGACCCTCACGATCCTACACGGTTGACCGAACTTAAACTTGTAACTGACTCTGAGCTCCATCGGTCGACCGTCGCCTGCCTTTGGTCGACCGAAAATCTCCAGGCAATGTTTCGAACATTAGTCGGTCGTCCGGTTGAGAACTACCGATCGATCGGAAAACTCTAAGCAATGTTTTGAAACCTCTGAATGCAAACACAGTTGACTGATCGATAACTACTGGGCGACCAGACGTTTCCAGAAAACTTTGTCCAGGACGTTCAGAAACGGAAACGGTCGATCAATTGAGAATGACCGAAAATGTCCAGGCACTTCGTGCTGCACGTCAAACTACAATTTCGGTCGACCGAATTCCTACAAGTCGACTGTTTGCATGTTATTTCCAACAGAAATACTTGATTCACATATTCAAGGTAAACAACAACAACGGTGGACATCTAAATTTGACTATTGTTTTGTGTACATGCTTGATTTTTCTTCTCCTGAATTCGACTTTACGTGTACTCCTTATCATATATGTTTATAACATGATTGTAATGGATCTGCTATTAGCGGTAGTATTTGTTAAAAAAGAAAATGATTTCTAAAGACTGACTGTTTCTTCGAAAGTTGGAGAATTGATGAAGCACAGAAAAGTTGGAGCTTAAGTGAATTTTTTGTTTGGGCCTCCATAATCTTCTCGGTTTATTACTGTGTTTCTTTTTAAAATCACAAAGGTGCCACCTGCTGCCTGTCGTCGTATTCGATCTCTCACCTGACACCCTGAACATTTTTTTTAAGGATCGATGCACATTTATTTATAAGATTTGCATTGAAAGTTTGAAACAAGTTATCTTCGATAAGTCAAAGCACAATGACAAATTGGCAACTAGGTTCAAGGGAAAAAAGTGTCATTTTCCATGTAATCCTGAATTAAAAATGCAAATTGTAGTTTACTAATAACCGGCACTTAATACCCAAGTAATAATCCGTCAGTCACTTATTTCCCAACCCAATCCGTTTGAAGTATTGTAACAAATCGAGTAGAGTTCGGGAAGATTTTTTTTAACTTTAACGGTAAAAAACTAAAGTGAGGTAAACTACCAGTACTTAAAAGATCAAAGAGGATAAACACAACCTTTTAAATATCAAATGTTCAATGTACAACCGAGCCTACAATTAACCTTTTCTATAAGTTCGTCACCTTAAACTTTTGCTATTGCCAACGTTTAAAAAAAAAGTTTGATATTTCTAACGTCAATATCCTCCTCCAAAGACTCTCCTCCTCCCTCTTAATAACCAACTCAACTAATTCCCACCCTCAATGTCATAAATAGATTCACGTGACAACTAAAACTAGCTATTAGTTTTGGTTGCAAATAAAAATCTAACAACACAACTTGTACTTTTTGGAGTTCACATGAGAATTATGACTAGACGATGGTTAAGAAGGACAATTAATTAAGATGTATTTAATTTAAATGGTCTTGGGACTATAAATTGTCGTGGTAGCGACAAACCCGGTTGGATCAAGTCAGCACATAGCTTCGTATCTAAAACCAAGCAAGAGAGGAAGAAGAAGATGGAAATGCTTTAGGAGGAGTGGGATTAATTAAGAGAGCATGAAGGAGGGAGGGGGAGGTTTTCTTAACCATAAGCTGGTGTGCGGGGAAGATATCGAACACGAGTTGTCGAGAGACGGAAGCCACTATAGCATCTCTCATGCTATCCTCCCGTCTCTCGGCGCTCGCAGCTCTCGCAGAGTCAAACTCCGATCGTTCATCGTCTCCCCCACGGATCGGCGATACAGGTTTTCTTTGTTTTTGAACTTCTTTTGTTTGTGTTGTTGTGTTTAATTTAGTTTTGTGACGAAGAGTTTGCAAGAGAGCCATTTGAATTCTTTATTTGGCTAATCATGCAGCGATAACGATACAGTTTTTAAGTTGAAATTGATTGGGATACGCTAGAAATGAAACTCATTCTGAATCGTTGCATTCCAATTCTATGCACTGCTATTGAAAGAATAGTTCTTGAAAGTACTTGGATTTTTCCGCATCCGTGTATTCCGGTATAACATGTTGCTAAGATGGTCGTGCTCGATGAAATTCTTTTGAGTTCCATTTTCATTAGAATATTTTGATTTTTTACGATGGTCGTGTCTCGCCACGTCTGTCAGAACCTTCTTCTTTACCCTACCTTGAAATGGAATTTGCAGAAAACTACAAATGCTGAGTTAAGAAACAAGGAAATTTGGTTCTTCTGATTGCTTGATTCCTTTGATTTCTATTGCTAATTTTGAGGACCCAGCAAGAAGTTGTTGAACTTATAATTTCTTTCATGTGCAAACTTTAGGGGGACCCAACAAAAGTTCTGAAAGAGTTTGTCTTTTGTTTGGTCTTTTCCTTTAGAAAACACGGTCCTACAATACTAAATATCAAAGATTCTATAATAATAAAGTAGGATCGACTATCTATTACCTAAGCACTTGAGTTTTGTTAAGGAGGTGGGTCAATTCAATTTTCACATTTTGATCTCCAATATAGATCTTTGGGTCCTAAATCATGCTTTTAAAATCATTTAGTTTTGTGTTGCTTGATGATGAAGAAGTTGGGAGGGAAACATTAAAATTTCTAAAATTTGGTTTGGTTTATAACGGAACGTACATAAGATACACTTCAAAGTTTTACAACTCACCACTGATCTATTGGTTAAAGTACTCCTATACTGACCACTGATCTATCTGAGCTTGTTATCTAACAATCAAAGTTTTTAAACCGACCAGAGTTTTGAAACCTTAGATTTTTTATGTTACTTTATAAAGCAAAGGTTGCTTTGAATTGTATATTGGCTTATATATTTTGTCTAGGCAGAGCATGGAAAGCAACAACAATGTTTTATAAAATCCGACTTTTGTGTTGTATCTACTGAGGAAATCTAAGTTATGTCAAAATTTTGAGTGTCAAGCCATTGAGTTAACTATGAGCTCGGCCACCTATAGCGAAACTTTAATTATACAAATATGATTTCACGTGGGAAGCAAATTCAGTGATTGCTTTTGATTTGAATTTTTTTCATGACTTTTGAACCTTAGTTAAATTTGGTTGTCAGTTAGAAATGGAGGAACTTTTCGACTTTTAATTTGGAATTTTTCACGACTTCCCGTGGTTCAATTTTTTAAGTCAGAAAGTTCAGTAACATAACCTCCATGAAAACGAATTCCAAATAAGTTATCTTCTGGATTGTACATACAAAAAATTATATACACACCCTGATAGAAGAAGGTTCTGCTCTAATTAACTTGTTTGGTTTGTAATGCACAGAGCATGGGAGACGTTTCTAGTGGCGTTAGTCGTCTACTCAGCTTGGGCATCTCTGTTCGAGGTTGGTTTCCTCGGGCATGTGAGTGGCGGGCTAGCAATTGCTGACAACGTTGTCAATGCTTTCTTTCTTGTGGATATCATTTTGACCTTCTTCGTTGCTTACCTCGACAAGACAACATATCTTTTGATCGACGATCGCAAGCAAATTGCTTGGAAGTATTGTAGGTCATGGTTGGTGTTTGATGTTGTTTCCACAATCCCCTCTGAGTTTTACAGGAAGGTTCTACCTCCAAAGGCAAGGACTTATGGATTCTTCAACTTACTTCGCCTTTGGCGTCTTCGAAGGGTCAGCGCTCTTTTTGCTAGGTAATAACAACCTTCAACGCTTCAAACATTCCTCAGTAGAGATATCTTGAGTAAGGACCTGTCCCAAAATTCATGCACCACTCGTGAGTCTACCAGGCCACAAGAATTTCTTCATGAATCACCATCATTGGTTATGTCATTAAAATGCTTATACTGAAAGTTTTTGTGGATTGAACTTCGATTTATTAACTTTGATCCACTTCGTTATGATGTAGTACGTTCAATATAGGTGTTATGATTGACCATCCCTTGTTAGAATACTTAACATGACAGGCATCCCTTATTACTGACCAAATACTGAATATATATACGTCTAAACATTGGTACATTTTGGGTAATGCAGGTTAGAGAAAGACAAAAATTTCAACTACTTCTGGGTTCGATGTGCGAAACTTGTTTGTGTAAGCATCCACCTGACAGTCGACCAATCCTAACTACGTTTTCTCATTAATTATGTTGTTAAAAACTTTTCATTTTGAGCGATATGAGATTATCTTTTCAACATTCTCATGCATGTGTGATTGAAGTGCCTTCATATCTTTTTTGCAAAGCAAAAAAGATAAGGATTAGAATGGTATCATATGAAATTTAGTTGATCCATTATCTCTTTGAAACCTAAGCACTTAGTTGAGACATATTGCAACCAACTTTGTTATAGTCTGTCTTACAACTTCTGCATCGAGCAGCGCGAGGCTATTTCTCTAACATAGTTAACGACTTTTGGCTTATAGGTAACTCTCTTAGCAATTCATGCCGCCGGATGCTTCTACTATCTATTAGCGGCGAGTTACCCTGACCCTAGCAAGACATGGATCGGGGTTCAATCAGAAAACTTCTTGCAGACAAGTATCTGGGTTCGATACGTGACTACGATGTATTGGTCGATCACCACTTTGACAACCGTTGGCTATGGAGACTTCCATCCATATAACACAAGAGAGATGATTTTTGACATATTTTACATGCTTTTCAACCTTGGCATGACTGCTTATTTGATCGGAAACATGACAAGTTTAGTTGTCCATCGGACTAGCCGAACTCGACAATTCGTAAGCCTCAATACTCAATTTACTTGATAAAATAATGAATATGTAAAGTCCAAATGCCGATGTTCATCGACTGTTTATTTTTTTTTTACAAAAAAAAAAACTTTCTTCCAATGGCATTCTTTACCGAGTTCTTCTCCAATTGGCAGAGGGATACAATTCAGGCAGCTTCAAGTTTTGCACAAAGAAATCACCTTCCGCTCCGCCTTCAAGATCAGATGTTGGCACACCTTTGTCTGAAGTTCAGGACAGATTCTGAGGGACTTCAACAGCAAGAAATAATAGATTCTCTTCCAAAAGCCATCAAATCTAGCATTTCTCATTATCTTTTTTACTCGCTCGTAGACAAAGTTTACTTGTTTCGCGGAGTATCGAACGACATGCTCTTTCAGCTGGTACGTCGCTTTGCACTTTGCATAAATGTACAATTAGATTGGTTTCTCTCCTCCACAGAGATAAAGCTTATTACGTTGAGACCAGGTTTCTGAGATGAAAGCTGAATATTTTCCTCCAAAAGAAGATGTCATCTTGCAGAACGAAGCTCCAACGGATTTCTACGTACTCGTGTCGGGTGCTGTGGTAAACAAAAGCTTCAATTTTGTCTGTGTTGGAGGCAGTTGAACGTCCTAACGGTAACTTGTTATTTTGTAGGATCTGATAGACAGCCAAAATGGAACCGAACAGGTACATAAGCGTGCATTGAATTGAACATTTCTAAGGTTAAATCAGGTGTGGTTCTTTTTCAATTGTGGTACTAAAAACATTTTCAGGTTGTTCGCGAGGCAAGAACCGGAGAGCTCTGTGGGGAAATCGGTGTGCTTTGTTACAGACCACAGTTATTAACAGTTCGTACGAAACGTTTATGTCAGTTATTACGGTTGAATCGCACGGCCTTCTTGAGTATTATTCAAGCAAATGTGGGGGATGGAACCATAATCATGAACAATCTCCTACAGGTTCATGACTTGAACAGCTTTTTACCACTTCTTAGTTTCTATTGGTTTAGATATTTGTTTGAATTAATTTGCTGAGAAAGAAGCATATCATTTCAAGACGATTAAACTTTAATTTGCCATTTTTAAGGACACCTTTTTAATGTCAACGTTTTCAGATCACCAGATTATGGTATATAAAACTTATTCTTACTTTCAGCAGTTGGGTGATTCGCATTTTCCTTTGTGCAGTATCTGAAAGAGAGATCGGACGACCCGATGATGAAAGATGTTTTGAAGGAGACAGAAAGCATGCTGGCTCGTGGTCGGATGGATTTGCCATTAACTCTATGTTTTGCTGCAACCAGGGGAGATGATTTGTTGATGCATCAGCTTCTTCGACGTGGTTTGGATGCAAATGAAACCGACGCTAATGGTCGTACCGCTCTGGTATAAGATAGTATTTTCTTCATCCAACTTCTTAGTTCTGGTCATTCTACTAAAGTATACTAATGGATTTACATTCTGCCAAATATAAAGGCTCAAACTTATGTACCCGTTTCGTGTTTTTTTTTCCTTCCATCAATCGGTAATTTTGTGCTGATTTCTGTTTTCTCCTTTTTCTGATGATCAGCATATAGCAGCATCAAATGGAAGTCACAACTGTGTCACTCTTCTCCTGGATTATGGTGCTGATCCAAAGATAACTGGTATGTCTCACGCTTTATATATTGTCGATCCATATGTTGCCGATCCGGTTGATGAAGTCGCAGCTATTTCTTTAGAAGAAGATCCTGTTTGCATCACATTTGTCAAATTTCCCAAACCTTCTGATTCTTCTGCACTCTTTAAACCTTGTGCAGATTCAGAAGGTAGCTGCCCACTTTGGGAAGCCATATTAGGGAGGCACAAAGAAGTCATCCAGACGCTACTCGATAACGGTGCGACGTTCTCTTCCTGTGACGTGGGTCAGTACGCCTGCACAGCAGCAGAGCAGAACAACATAGAGATGCTGGAGGACATAATCCGGTGCGGTGGAGACGTAACGTTGCACCGCAGCAACGGCTACACCGCCTTGCACCACGCAGTCTGCGAGGAGAACGTCCAAATGGTCAGGTTCCTGCTGGACCGCGGAGCCGACCCAGACGCAACCGACATCCACGGCTGGACTCCAAGGAGTCTCGCAGACCAACAGGGCCACGACGAGATAAAGGAGCTTTTCCAGAGGAAGAAAGGCAATGTGTCCTTCCCATCTAGTCCGGCGGTACCCACGCCTGTAATTCGGTTCATGGGCAGATTCCGCAGTGAGCCCACAATGCAGCCTGCTTCCCGCGAAATGACCGCAACGTTACCTGATCAGGAACCAATCGGGAGGAGTTACCGGAGACGGAAGACCAGCACCTTTCATAATTCCCTGTTTGGCATAATGTCAGTTGCTGGGATGAGTGAGGGGCCTGTCCAGCCTCTCTCCCCGGTTATTCCCGAGCGTCGTCCCGTCCATTTTGATAATCAGCTCCATCAGACTATCCGAATAATTGTCGGTTGTCCCGAGAAGAGAAACGCAGCGAAAAAGTTGGTTCTTCTGCCGGAATCAATTCAGGAGTTGCTTCAAGTTGGTGCAAAGAAGTTTGGTATTGCTCCAACTAAAGTCGTCACCAATGACGGAGTCGAGGTTGATGACATTAGAGTTATCAGAGATGGTGATCATCTTCTTTTTGTTAGTGATGATTATGATGGAGGAAATGATGCTACTTAATTAAATGGTGGGAGGATGAAAGTGATTCAATCATTCAACCTCACCTTATAAACATTGCAGTCCACTCCAAAATGATTTAAAATATATCTCTGCATCTTTCCAAATAATTTGTGAAATCATTGGTTTGCACCAGTAATGATGGGGCGACCACGTGATTGTTCAAAATATATTTGGAATGAATTAAAATCAGCACTACCTAATAGGAGTGTTTCTATGTTTTAGTCGGGATTTTTAATTTTTTGCCTGTGTGTGACTGCAAAGCATTCTATCCCATTTTTATTCTATTTCTTTACCTTCGCTTATTTATGTCACAGTTAAGCATGGAGCCATGGATCAAGGATTGTGAGTTACATCTTAAGATTTAATTAAAATATGAAATACTTCAGAAAAGAAACAAATATGAATTTAAGACAATGGCATTAGGAACTCCTTTTTTTAATGAAAAATGCTATGATATTACTATCATTTTGGTGAACTCAGCAGTTGTCGCCGAAAAGAAGTAAAAACATACCCACTCCCATTAATTATCTTAAAAACCACTTAATCTTGCTTGTTAAACTGTCTCTGCTTTTCATCCAAACTTCCACAACAATGATCTGGTATTAGCAATGGCAAGATCCATGTTTTCAACTGTGCAATATACTACTTGAACCAGTGATCAAATGTGTGGCATATGGTCATGGATGTTGCTGATTTGGGTTCATGCTGGTCTGAATAGCGTCTCAAAATATAACTACATTGTAAGATGGCTTATTCTTCTGATGGAAATGAAAAGGTCAGCTTTGACTCCAACCATTCTAATAATTTTCTCCTCGTAAAGGTTGTTGATGGACCATCGGAAAACCTACTTCTTTTCAATGCGTAACAAACAATTATTGTAAGAGTTTAAAATGGTACAACTCAATGAAGGGATCAATTAAAATATCAACCTTAAAGGCCACTCATGCCAAAAAAGTTACTGATTACAGTAGTTACTGCCATAACACAAGGACTAGGTGATAAGCAAACCTCAGTAGCCACGAAGCAGTACTTCGGCTATACAATGACAGTTTATTTCCTTCCAGCACATAATTTTTTATTATGGGAATAAATTCACCTAGTTAGTTAACTTACCTCAAGTCCAAGAAATAGAAGAATGGCAGCTTCCAAACATGGTGCTAACTCTTAATAAAAATTTAACCTGAAAATTTACATCTTACAATTTATATAATGAAGTGTACTATACAAATTTGTTATTGTTTTGTTCTTTTCCGCAAGAAATAGCTTATTGGAGATCTCATCTGCACTCAAATAGTAATAACAGCAACAGAGAACCTCGATTATCTCCTTTGGAAAGTCAAGGTTTTTATCGCCAAGGCAAAGACCATGGCGAACAAGACAGAGAAAGCAGCAATCATGGCTACAGAAAGAGGTAAGCGATCACGATGAAAACCGTAATGCTCTTTCAGAAATATTCTGACACTAACGGAGTTTACACCATCGGCTAGTTTTATGGGTTTCTCGATGTCACCAAGCTGGGATGTTAGAAGCCCATTTAAGCTCCATGCTATGGGATTTGCCCAGTAGTACCACCTCCACCATCCGGGTATTCTCTGCAATAGAAACCAAGTAGAAGTAAATCATGAGGAAATAAGGCAATTAATTACTTTAACTAATATTTATTTGATGGAACGATATGGAAAAACCAATGACTCTACAAACTAGCTCTTTTGTGTGTGTGTGTAATGCACGCATGAAACTTGGTAATAATGTACTAAATTTTGCATGACAGTGACATCATTCCATATCACACACTTCTTGACATGTACAGCCACTAATTGAAGTCACATTATAGACCTGACCCCGGTGACAACCAAATACATCACTAGACTCGTCAAACCAAAAGGTTAAGTCCAATCCGACCTAAGTGAATAAGTGGTTTATGTGAGGCTCTCAAGAAACATCTAGGTGTGCTTAGAGTGGCCTACTACATATCAAGTTTAAGACAAGTTTGGTAATGCTGTGTATTAAGACTCAAATACAACCAACAAATATTGCACACTCCCAGTTCTCTTACCCGAAGTGGGATCATAAATCCACTGAAGAGGTTCCAGAGAGTATAGAATGGAGCAGCAACGATTGGAGCGACAGTTTGATTGGGTGTGATAGCAATCGTCATCATCCCAAAAAATGTGAAGTACAGCAAGGTAAAATACATGCAAAATATGTACCATAAGAATTTTGCAGCGGACCACTCAAATGCAGCCATTGAATAAAAAATGGTCCCATAAATTAGAGTCTGCACGAATACGTAAGGGAACTCAATGGCAACCTGGAATATAAATGTCATCGACTTAGATCATAGGAGTGGGATAATGCCTGGAAATTCAACTTTGAAGGGGAAAAAAATATCATACCTGAGCAAATGCAAATGCCATAGCTGAGTACATTCCTGCTGCTCTCTCTCGGTAAGAGACAAACCTTTCAACTGATACCACAGGCTGAACTGAAGTGGCATTTGTGATGCCAATAAATAGCACTGCAGCATACATAGCTCCCATAGCGTTGAATATATCTTGTTGGGAATCTCTGCATAGGTACGTATATATATATATATAGGAAAAATACTTACAGAATTGACAGATAGATACCAGAAGTGATTAAAATAAGAAAGAAAAAAGGCCAGCAATCCGTTAATATCACCCTCGTGTCCACCTGATACTATAATTGAATCCTTATCTCATTAAAATTAAAAGTGTTTGTAAGAATCCAAATAGCCAAATAAACAACAAAGTTTACGCCAAGCTCTCAACACACCAGTTTTCTAAAATAGATATCAAAATCTTAGCCAAATAGACGTAGGATAAAGGACAAATACAAGTGAATAGTAATATTGCAATAGTGTTGCCAAATCAGTTTCTAGATTAGTTAATATGCAGAGTTGCTCTGATAAAGGACAAATACAAGTGAATAGTGTTACTGTAATAGTGTTGCCAAATCAGTTTCTAGACTAGTTAATATGTAGAGTTGCTCTTAAGCAACATGAATATTTTAATTAAAATGTAAAACATCAACATAATTTATGCCCCATGAAGTCGCACTAGAACCTTGAAGTAAACTTTTAAGAAAACAACCATGAAAAGTACTTCCCAAGAAAATGAGTTGTATGCATTCCTCTTGATTGCTACTTCGCTCACATGTTAAACCTACTAAGTACTAACTTAGGTGGGCTCTAAGCCAATTCATATTCCAGTATTGCAGCTTTTTAGTTTTTGCACAATTTTAAGATTTGAAAATTGAAATTACATCTTAACACAATGCATAGAAAACAACACAAATAAGAAAAATTGAAGTACCTTCGAGAGCCAAATTTCCAACATATGGTTCCAAACATCAGAGAGATGATGACAGTATAGAAGAAACGGACAGCAGTATACTGTGGATTTCTCCAGTAAGAAAGGTTTTGCTTCCACAGGCAGGTGACAAATTGAGAAAGAAAAGACCGAGAATACTTCATCGGAAAACTTAGGTCTTTTACGTCATGATTTGGCTTACTTAACCTTTCCACCAATTCTTTATTTTGCCTAAATTAGAAAGGATGTTAGTGAAATGCATGTCAAAGCAGTCACAAAAACAAAATCTAAAATACTATAAACATACCGGAATAATTTCGATGTTCGATAATATTCAGCAAAGTCTACACCAAGTACGCGCTCCATTGCAGGGGAGGTCACCTCAAGCATCCATGCAGCTGGATTATATCCATCCTTAATTTTCGGAATACCATCAATGGCCTACACATTGAGGACAATTTCAGTAATCCGATAAAGAAAGCAGTCAAAGCTTAGCATGCGGATAAAAACCTCAAGGAATTGAATGAGCTTGCGAGAATTGTAGCCCAAAGGACCAGCATAAATAAGCTCGCCCCCACGTTTCATAAATAGTAGCTGCATATAGACCAAGATAGGGTAAGATTGTCACACAACAAAGATATGGTAAAACAATGGAACAGATTGGAAATAGATAGAAACCTCGTCGAAAGACTCAAAGATGTCTATACTTGGCTGGTGAATAGTGCAAACAATTGTTCGCCCGGTATTTACAATGTTACGTACAGTTCTCATCACTATTGCTGCCGCCCTAGCATCAAGTCCAGATGTTGGTTCATCCATGAAAACAATGGATGGATTGGCCACAAGCTCCACGGCAATTGTCAATCTTTTCCTTTGTTCTGTGGACAATCCATTTGTGCCTGGTAGTCCAACAAGGGCACCACTTAGTGAAGTAAGCTCCACTAGCTCCATCACTTCATCCACAAAAGCCTGTGAATCCATTCATGAAGACCAAAAATGTCAATCAACAAAAACTATAGTACAAAAGATAGAAGAAGAAAAACACTTGCTGAGCCCACCTTTTGAGTGGCCAGGTCAACAACTGCTGGCAATCGAAGCCATGCAGAGTACAAAAGTGACTCATGAACAGTCACACATGGAGAATGAATGTCATTTTGCTCACAATATCCAGATACTCTAGCAAATGTTTCTTGATTTTTGGCGTATCCAGAAATACTAATGTTTCCCTCTATGTAACCACCGGTCTTTCGCCCAGCTAAAACATCCATGAGAGTAGTTTTACCAGCACCACTCACACCCACCAGTGCAGTTAAAACTCCTGGCCTAAATGCTCCAGTAACATTAACTAACAGCTGTAATCGATCTTCTGCAATACCGTTTTGTCTTAGCTCCTATTAGAAATACAGAAAATATTAGCTTTATAGAAACAGAAAGAACAAAAGGACGAGAGAATCAATTAACATACCACAGGTACATCTACATAGTAATTGATGTTGCTGAAAGACATCGAAAGAGGTTGAAATGGAAGAACCATGCCTCTTCGTTCTTTACGATTTCCTACTGTCAGAGTTTGTGGTGAAAGATAATGTTAAATGAACTTCCAATAGTAGATAGCAACCAGACAAGACAAATCATCATCGCATACAATATTCAAAAACACATCCATGAAATGACTGACTGCTATAACAATACTGTCCATTAGTTCCTTCCTAGTAACCACAAATATTTGTTCTTGGTATCAGCAAACTGGAAATTCAGCTTTAGAGATACCATAACAAGTTATCTTACTGCTGCCTTTACACAAGAAAATTAAAGCAAGAAACTAACCACCAATAAAGTAATGACAAAACTCAAAAGCTAGGTAAGGCTGCTATTTGCATATAGAAAAAATGGCCTCAACCTTAACCAATATGATTCTCTTGCGGATTTCAGATAAAAATGTGATTCTAACTTACCTGCTAGGGAGCCAGAACGCAGGTACTGTCTCAGCTCAATGTGCTCATCTCTCTGACTCTCGTCCCCCTCCAGAATATCATCCTTAGACGCAACTGCTTGCTGCTTTCCATAGGCTATATTGAAATTTGGAGTGTTATCTTAATTTGCATCAGAAGCAACACTTTAGGCATCAACAAGCTGGAGCAAAACTGTAAAACACTTACGATTGAGGCAAGTTAAAAACACAGTGAATAGGGTGTTGAAAAGTATTGTATAGCCCAATAAAGCACCAACACCAATCCAAAACCAGTAAGTTTTCGCCGACAATCCATATGCTTTCAGAATGATTTCACCCAAAGTCGAATCCTTGACTGTTCCAAATTTCTGTGGCAGTTGCAAACAAAAAGTCATTATAGAGTATAAGAACAAAATAACGGAAGACGGTATGTCAGAATTCTTTCTTAATCGGCAATTCAAGAAGGAAGAACACTCTTTTTTATCTCCCTACAAAGTTGTTTAAGGAGTACCATTTTAAGAAAGGCAAACATCGCTTGCTGAGTTGCTGCCAAAATATATTCAGACGACAAAGAAGAGCTAACAGACTAAGTTTAACCCTCTTCAATAATAATAGAAAAACTAAAAAGGAAAGGTAAGAAAAACAAATCTCATAATTAAGTTGAATTTAATGAATGACGAGAAGACAAAAGGGAAAAGTTAGTAAATCTTTAAAAAAACAGGGTTTGTATCTCTTTTCTATTAATGGTGTTAGGTAAGTAATGAAAGTATTCAGATTGCATTAATCATATTTATTAGTGCCCACAGCCAAGTCCAAGCTCTCTAAAGAGTCGAAATGTCATGTTTTTGTAAATTTATATTCAATTACATTTTTTTTATTTTTTGTAATTAGTCCCATATTAGATTGTTTGGATAATTTGGATAGTTCTTGACATATATAACATCTTGGGTATCATTAGTCCCATATTAAACAATCTGGACAATTCTTGAAATATACACGATCTTGGGCATCATTGCTCAACATCAATGAGGTTTGTATTGAAAATGAACATTTAAACGTGATATCAGAGCTTAAAGACTCCAATGGCTGGCCCAATAGATCTGCTCATCCTTAAATATACACACGTTGGACTTAAAAGAATCACGTGTGAGGGAGAGTTGAGAGTAGTGTTGTAATGCCGGGTACCACCACTTAACCCTAATTGCGATTTGCACATACAGGTCATCATTAAAAAGTATCATACCAAGAGGAACAACATGTGCACAGTGATTCTCGATATACAAGCAGGATCTAATCATTCTTACAGATTTAAGATTATGCATGCAACAGAAAACTGGCAGAAGTAAATAGGTAGCCCAAAAGTAAAAGCCCTTTAGAACACCACCGAGAACAAATAGAAAAATCACCTTATCCCATGAATGTCCAAGAAACTCATTTACAGAAATTGCATTCTGAGCATACATCAGAGGAGAAAACCAATAGCCCCATATCCACCAATCAGGAATACTATCTGGCACAAGAAAAAGAAAGATGTCAAACCAAACACAGTAAGTTCATTGTCTATAAAACCACTGATAAAAAAATAGAACCTTTTGAAATGATAAACCCTCCAAGAATCATAACAACAAGCATTGAGAAAGAGCCAAATGTATTGGCAACTATCATATTTCTGCCCAACGATCCCATCACACGAAACAGTGCCAAGGACATTTGATGCAAACAAAATAGCAGCAAAAATTGAGAGAGAAATCTGCAAAGGTAATTAAGCCATTAGGATGGTGAATTCAATGTCAAAATTACAGAACATCATTGCAAATAAATCAATAGTCAGTTTCACCTGGTTATCTGGGGATCATATCCAACAACATAGTAGGTGACAGCCACCCACATACCAGATTCTACAAGTGAAGTGGGAATGCTTAGAAGCCATGCAGGAATAGTATAAGCCCATGGTGGATAAAAATGCAGATCTCTGTGCTTGTAAAGCACAGGAAGCTTCATTATCAACATTGATACTTCAGTAAATCCATTAAACAGAATCATTATCATGGCAAAGTACAGAGAACCGAGATATATAAATCCATCATCTATAGAGTTGTGATGCATGACTGCTCGAGAGAACACTGTCATTGTTATCAGCGCGACAAGAAAAAGCTGCAAAAAAAAATCATTAGAACATAGTAGGAGAAAACAACATTGAGAAAAGAATTTGCCATAAATTGGAATTTAATTGTCAATTGACATGCTTGAGTTTGGGTTTGACACACTATTCAGACCAGAATGAACCCAAATCAGCAATTGCCACACCTTTCACCGCTGATTCAATTAGTTACATGACATTTCTCAAAGTTGAAAACGTGAATCTTGCAATTGCAAACCAGATCCATCTCTTAGAAAAGTATGGATTGCTATCGTCGAATTAATGATCCTCATATGTGATTCAAGCAAACAAAAAGTTATCATTTAAAACAAAAAGAAGATGGAGTTTTGTCCAATTCAATTTAATTGCTACTCCATCCAATAACAAATACCATTGTTCTAAACTTCTAATTCAACTATTGTTATATTTTGTTTTGTTTTGTGGACTAAATATATAGTATGAAACTGTTTATGAACAGTTTATATCATATTTCTAAAATTTTCATTATTTATATGTTGTAGTGACCATTATCCACCAATGCATGAGATCTGGTAATTCCAGAGAAGATTCATTTTCACAGCAGTGACATACTAAATTGTTATTTATGGAATCCATTCAGGAGTTGGGCAAAAGTTTGCCAACAGTTTTTATAAATTTCCAAAGGTGTTACATTAATAATCTAATCTGTAGGAGAACACGGCACATTTTAGATGAAATTTGTATAAACAGTTTGAGATTAAATACCTGTACGAATTTGAAGATATAAATAAATGAGTTCCTTTTCATTAGCAACAACTGCCACGAAAAATTAGCTTTGAGAAGCTCAGATCTCTTTACACCATAGCAAGAAGTTGATAGTGCTGCAGGGTGATTACTTTCTTTGTTGTATGGCCTGGCAAGTTCCACAGACAGAAGTTTTCCAACTCGAAATGAGCGGAAAGCCTCTGCAAACTTGGCCACAGGCACATAATGGTAAGGGCAGTCAGGAGCATACCAATATTGTTTCTGATCTTTCTTAGAGGTAACCTGGAACAAGATAATAAGATGAGAATGGACTTCCCAGACCCAGGTTGGGAAGGTGCGGCGTCAATTATCAAATGGGATTAACACTGCCTACCTCTTGCAGAAAATCTGCCACATTTTTTCTATCTGGACATCTAAAGCCAATAACTGCAAAGAAATCAAGAGCAGCATCACGAGGCCCTTGGTACACGATATGACCTTCAGATATAAGAATTACATCATCAAATAACTCGTAGGTCTCAGGAGCAGGCTGCAGTAGAGATATGATAGTTGTTCCATCCAATGCATGGGTCGAATGACTGAGATATTTGATGATTTGGTGAGTAGTTGAGCTGTCCAACCCATTCGAAATTTCGTCCATGAACAGCACTCTAGCTGGCCCGACTAGCAATTCACCTGTCAAAACAGCATATCTGCCATGTCTTTGAAAAACTGAGACGTCCAAACATATTCTTAAACAAGAGCAAATTCAAAAAACATGATTTACCAGTGGTCAGGCGTTTCTTTTGTCCACCTGAGATGCCCTTGATCACATCATTTCCTACCAGAGTGTCAGCACACACATCCAAACCTAGAATCTTTACCACAATAAATTATCAGGAAACCATGCACATAATCTGTTAAGTAAAGAAACATACCAGCATGCACCCGCAATTCAACAGAAAACAAAGATTAATATTCAGACAACTGATGCAAATTGATTTTTTATCAGTAGAAAGGAGAATACATTAGCTACAGAAAGAGGTACACAAAAAAGGTTCAAAATAAAGGAAAAATATAGAAAGAACAAAAGCACTATCGCCACAACACCAGTCTACAGGGAGTGTAACTAGTAGGTAGTAGGTTCACTAAAAGAAGTTCCATTTAGGTAGAGGTCCACAATCACTCCATCAGAATTTGCACGTCAAAACAAGCACCTAAAACCCAGAATTTAACTGTACTTGCTGCTAGCCAAATCCTGGAGTCACCCTTATGTTCGAAATCTAAACATATTTCTCCTTTCCAAACTTTACACAACCAAAACTTTATAATGCACTGTGAACGACCTAATGTTAGAGATAGTCCCACATCGCCTAAATGTGGAATCTCTTCTGGACATATAAGTTGAAGGATCCCTCTATTCATTGCCAATTGGTTTTGAGTTGGATACCTTGTTCTAATATGGTATCAGAGTCTGGTTAAGGTCCAACGGTCGGCTTGACACTTCACCCTTTGTTCCCACGCGTAATACCGGTTACGCGTGCGGGGAAGTGTTAGAGATAGTCTCACATCGCCTAAATGTGGAATCTCTCCTGGACATATAAGTTGAAGGGTCACTCCATTCATTGTCAATTGGTTTTGAGTTAGATACCCTGTTCTAATACCTAACACGCCCTAAAATAGATGGGAGATAATGCATATGCAGTTGTTCACATTAGGGGGTCACCAAGTGTACAAAACTTAATGGGAAAAACACATTTTCAATTGGATGACTTGAGATATTTGGGCTGGTGTACCTTTAAAATATACTCCACAACAAGACTTGTCTCTTGCCCCTCCACAGCTAAACCCTTGCAACAAGAAGAAAGAAAATCATCATAAACAAATTATTATGGGATTTACATATCAAATAAATCAAGGAGTCCAGCAAAATGATTTGAAGTACAATTATGAACTCCAGAATTCAGGAAAGCTAAAAGGACACAGTAAACAGCCAATTGATTAGCAATAGATTGCAAGGAGCCAAGGACACACTTATTAGAC
Source organism: Triglochin maritima (assembly GCA_963682175.1). Classification (NCBI taxonomy): domain Eukaryota; kingdom Viridiplantae; phylum Streptophyta; class Magnoliopsida; order Alismatales; family Juncaginaceae; genus Triglochin; species Triglochin maritima. Next base: position 9,438,092 of record OY821775.1, read on the forward strand.
AGATAAGAATGTTAAAACAACACTTTTAAGTTCTAGTTCTCTTCAGATATCGTCATTTCATCTAACAAATCCAAGAGCAACAACAACAAAGTCTTTTATCCCAAACTAGTTGGGGTAGGTTAGAAATGAAACTCTAAGGAGTCACAGTTCATGCACGTGAATCGCCTTCTTCCACGTGTTTCTATCTAATGCAAATTCTCGAGGAACATTCCAATCTTTTAAATCTCTTTTGACCGCTTCCTCCTAAGTCAATCATGGTCTGCCTCTTCCTCTTTTTATGTCTTCGATCCGATTCAATACTCCTCTTCTTATAGGTGTCTCCATAGGTCTTCTTTGTATATGTCCATATCATTTCAGTCTGTGTTGTATAACTTTCTCTTCCATTGGAGCAAATCCAAGAGCAACCAGTAATAATTATTTCAATTATTATCAATAATGTAACTAAAATTCAATGTTACCTTCAAGAAGATATCAATGTCCTCATCAGGTTTTATTTGTGCAATTTTCTCTCGCCTTGACAATTCCAAAAGCATATCTGTATAGTACTGATACGAGTAAGTACTAGTTGAGATAACAAAGTAAAAGTATATCTACAAAAGAAATAACTGAAGGATTTACCGTATAAGTATCCAACACCTTGACAGCGCCCTGAAAAATTAAGAGTTTCTCTTACAGTCGTTTCCGCAATATGACAGTCCTGCTGACTAACATAAGCTGATGTTCTTTGAGGAACGAACTCATTTAGCTTGTGTCCATTATAGGTAATATTCCCTGAAATCTGCACGAGTAGAGATGCCAATGAATGGAAGCACAGAGTTAAAAGGTTAATAATTCCAACATAGTAAGAAAGAGAATCATGTAACATGAATCCATAAAATGGATATTGGTCTAATAAAATCAATAGGATTCCACGTAAAACATTTTGTGTGTGAAAATGAGGTATGAAATTCTTTTGAACTGAAACTGAGGGATAAAACTATAGTATTATTAACCCTCATCCAAACACTAAATGGAATTTTAAATTTTCACAACCATGGTATTTGAAACCTAAGAATTGCTAACCTGTGTTTCCAAATTCCAAATGCTACAGAATAGGTCTTTTTTTAAAGAAAATAAAGATATATTCTTTCGCAGTTGTTGATCAATAACCATATATTCCAATGGCAATTCAAAACAACTTCACTATATGGAAAATAACGCATGATCTCGTCTATGAATTCCGGTTATGTATGAATAAAAATGCATAGTCCAACTTCTTTTCTTGTTGGGACATTGCAGAAAAAATGATCCACCAGTTGATTCTAAAAGAACAGTACATCAGTTGATGGCTTTTAATGTCAATACTCTAGCACCCAGTTAGTTGAACAACTGAAAGATGACAGAACATGATCTTTGGAAAGGGCAATTCATGTATACATTTGCAATCCCGCCTAGTAAATACCCAGGGACAATTTTATGGAAAGAAGACCGATTTGCCGATATGTACTCAAATAAATGGGTTTGGGAAGTTTTTTTTTCCAGTCATCATTGAGTAGTATACTTAGAATCTATGAGATAAAGATAAAGGATATATTAAACCATCAAGTTACTATACAGTGAAGCTGTAACCAATAATTATGCCAAATATAATACCTGCAAACCATCTCCAAGTCTCCCAGCAAGAGCCATGAGCAGAGTGGTTTTCCCAGAACTAGGAGGGCCCAGTAGAAGGGTCATTCTGCATCGAAATTTGAACAACGTCAAAGAGAAGAATATTGATTTTGTGAAACGAAATGATAAAGAGAGAAAACAATTTTGTGATACTTACCTGGATGGACGAATTACCCCACTAATGTTGTTCAAGATGGACAGCTTGTGCCTCTTACCAGGAAAAATCCTCAGTGTCCTTAAGAATGCCTTGCAAGAGCAAGCAATGGCAATTAGATGAGTCCATAGAACTTACTTTTGTTAAGTATTAAGTTTGTCAGTGAAATTATATTTAACCATAATTCAATATTATTTCTTTTCCATTGATCAACTCGTGTTGAAAAGAAATAGCAATGATCCTCTGCTCAGTTAATCATTTATCGGATTTTTTTGTTGTTTTGCAATTCACTTGGATTTTGCTACAGAAGATAGTAACAAGATATTCCAAGGCAAGTAATTATACCTCTGACATATTATACATGAAATTGGGAATCGTAGGTAATGCTCTGCTTCCGACATGAATATACGCATCCACATTAAGATTCTTATACCGAACCTCAATCTTTGGAAATTCCAAATCAACCCTGTGGAACCAGTTACGAAAAAACAGAAAGAAACAAATAAGATGGAGCACATAGTTCTACGTCCAGACTACAAATAAGTTGGAATTGATGCCAACAAAGCAAAGCTAGGCGCAAGTATATATTGGTTGCCAATGTAAACAACCGAAGAAAGGTATTTAGTTACCACGTGCTTTGAAGTGTTTATAAGAACAATAACAGCAAAATTAGCTTATAGTTCTGCCGTATGACAAAATTAAACAACAAACATTTTTAAAATGGTGTAAAAAAATGCTTGAATACTTTGAGCTTCACATCTCCATGGAACCACATGAAAACGTGACAAAAATACGCAACAAAACAACTCCACGTAGATCTAACTGAAGGTGTGATTGGTTTGTAAGGATACTTCAAAACGAAATCTGGAATTTGATTTCTAATTGGAGTTTTGTGAAATACCAAAACCGCACGTCGAAATGCGCTTAATCAAAGTGAGAAGCAACTAAAAACCAAATGAACTCCAACAAACTAACTCACAACAAAAATACCAAAACCGCACGTCGAAATGCACTTAATCAAACCTCTTCATTTCCAAACAAAGACACACATGCAAAGCAAAATACAAGACATCAACATGCAATGTGCACACTGAAACCAAGTGTCTAACAGCTCCAAAAACCAAAACAAACACACCACCGAATCGACGAAAAGAGTTGGGCAACCAAACTCACGCATCGAATCTCCTCCTAATCCTCCTAAAGAACCCCTCGGAGTCTCCATCGCTAATCAGCCTCTCGATCACAGCAACCCGGTCGACCATCCCGAGCCCGGACACGTCAACCTCGGCATAGCCGCCATCGGAGCTACAGAGAATCCCTCTCCGGACGCGCGCGAAGGTGGGGAGGCGCTCGAGGGCGGCCCAGCGGAGAGCCTCCTCGTCGTCTTCGCGGTAGGAGCTGGAGCGAGAGAATGCGGGGTCGTCGGCGTTCCACATGGCGAGGCGAAACCCTAGGTTGGGGTTGGAGGGGGGAGTGGGGGTTGGTATTTATATGGGGGCGGTGGGTGTGGGTGGGTTGGACGACGGTGTGAGACGGGTTGGTGGGGGTGCATTCAATTCTCATCTCTCTCTCTCTAAAACACGAGAAGATCGAAAGAAGAGTGTTAGAGAGAGAGAGAGAGAGAGAGAGGTTAATCCGTTAATGGTGGTGGTTTAGGAAAGAGAGGGAAGGGATGGCTTGAACGGTTGGCAAGTGGGGTTTAGCTGGGTTTCAAATCAAAATTTGTTTAATGTTTTTTTTTCTTTTTGGATGTTTTGTGGGGATGACCTTGGGGAATTGAGAAAATAATTTCCACTAAATATGGTTTTCTTGTTTAACTGAATTTGCATTCTTTCAAAAAAGGGACTTTGTTTCCTCTTGTACCAAAAATGAAAGTATGTTTCAGTTCTTGTTTTTGGATGTTTTGTAGGATAACCTTTGGGATTCGGAAAATGGGTTTTTGCTACAACATGTTTTGGGATATGTTTTTTTTCTAATTTGACCGAATTTGCATTCTTCGAAAGATGGGAGTTCATTTCATTGTACAGTCCAAATGGAAAGTAGGTTTCAATTCTTGATTGGTTCACAAAAAACTATTGAATGATGACTATAATAGAGTCACAAGTCCTTTTGGAATAAAACTCAATGTAACATTCCGAAACAACGGAAAATTTGAAAATTTAAATAAACGAAATCTCAAGACCAAAAGTCATCAAACGGGAATGTTACTGATATAAATATAATCAGTCGGTGCACCACAATACAACATAATTTGTCAAAATACATGATTACATCAATACAACGAAAGACAGATACAAGTAATCATGAAGACCTCGAACATTCCGAAGAGGATCCTGACCCCAAAATGTGTGTGTCCGCTGTCACCACCCGACAGATCCTACTGTGTTCTTGAAACATGAATCAAACAACAATGCCTGAGTTTCCCATTGGGAAACCCCGTATGCCAAGCTCGCATATATGAATACAACAGTACGGTAAATAAACTTATTATACTAGTAGCATGTCATATCAACATCTGCAATGCAACAAATCCCCTCCAATGGGTAAAATAAGACCTCAGACCAACAACAACAATAAATACCCTCCAATGGTCAACAATGACATCAGTCCAGCAACAACAACGGGTCTCCCACGGAAACCTACCGTAGGCACATACGGTCTTGCGGACAGTACACGACACACTCCCACACGCGACTACTCGAGCCAAAGCGAACCACGTGGTCTACACCACCTCAACGGAGCCGTAGCCCGGTCGGTCCAAACATTCCCCGATAGGTGAACAACATCGGCGGCATCGACGACACAACATCGGCAGTACAACATACCTCCGGCGTAACATCGGAAGACACAACCACAAGCCGGAACATCGTCGACACCATCATCGCCGGTAACAACCTTGGTGGCATCGTCGGCACAACCTCGACGGTACAACATACATCCAACACAACATCGGACGGGTCCATACTGTAGTGTGCAGGGTCATCATGCTCCACGAGCCAAGCATTAACATACTTTAGAATCCACAATCCCTCAAGTTTTCTACTCTACATAGAGTCAAGCAACAACACGTCACACTACAATCCAACAACGGAGGTGGCACGACCCAAGTATCTACACTCTTCCACACGACGGTCCCTAGGCAGGCACGAGCAACGTACCCGTCCTCACCTCCTGGCTCACGCGCTAAGCGAGGACACGGGTTTCCGTGGACAGAGTTGACACAATACTATGACCAGGAATTCAGTTCTGCGCACAAACGGTCAACCGAAATAGGCAATCCGGTCAACCGTTCCCAATAGGTTCAGTCGACCGCAGTCTGCAAAGGTCGAACTCTCTGCACATCACTTAAGTCCCAACGGTCGAACAACAATCTAATACGGGGTCAAAATCTGGAGTCTGTCAAAATCATACAAGTATAATCGGTCGACCGACTCAGGGGTCCTGGTCGACCGAAAACTATCAGGGTCATACTAATAGTCTAAGTCATATAACGGTCGGACAAGATATATACTCGGTCGAACAACATGCAATAAAAACAAGTTCATTTATGTTCCGGTCGAACCAAAAACTAGGAACGGTCGACCGAAAACAAACAGGAAATCCTCTGACCCACCAACACACGCACAACCGGTCAACCTCCACATGACATCGTTCGATCGATGTTGGTTAAAGTCGGGCAAAAACACTAAACCAGTCGACTGCCCGAAGGCACCGGTCGACAGCAACCCCGCACCAGCCGAGGATTTTACGTCGTTTCTCGTCGCCGGCGAGGTCTCCGACCTCCCACAACCAACCACAACACCACACCAACATGGTGAGCAACAAACCAACATGTTAAGCCGACATACCTCAAGTTGCGATCTTTGGAGAAAGTTGGAGATCCACCTCATGTGCCCTCCTCAACAACCGCCTGAGACTCGCGTACGTTCTTCTCTCGAGTCAAGCTTCTCCTGAGCACTCTCGTTGCAGCTACCTCATCCGTCGCCGGTGACCGCGGATCTGAGGTTGAGAGAGAGAGTGAGCTGAGAAGAGAGGTGAGGAAGAGAGAGACGTAATGGAGAGAGAGGGGTGTGAGTTTTGCTCCATCAAACCCACCAAACCAAATCATCACCCAACAGTACCCCTCCATCCATACCATCACTCTACCACACCTACACCCATACCCCATCACCTCAGCAAATCCTGTAGGATTTCATGTTTAATTGTACATATTTAGTTTCGAAATTTTTATGCACAATAAGGATCAATTTACAATTTTCTATGATTTATTTCATGCATGCATCAATTTGTTTCAATATCTAGTTTCAAAACTTTATTAAAACAAATATGGGCTCCGAAATTCATACCTAGAAGTTCTCTAAAACTTCTTGAAGATTCGGAGACGTTGGGGATGCTCCTCGCTGCGCCGGATGCCTCCGAGTATTCACCAAACTCTAAACAAGATCGGAGAGAGGGAAGTTAGTCTCTCAATCTCCGATAGGGTTTAGAATTCAATTACTAACCCCTCTTTAATTCCCTTGAGAAGATGATCTCTTAAGAACTAAACTAAACTTAAGAATTAAGGAATTTTCGTGGAGAATTATGGAGAGAGAATTTTTGCATGAGAAAACAATGAATGAATTTAAGGATGTAATGAGATAAACTTGTATTTATAAGTTCTCTCCAAATTACCTATTCATGTGCAACCTCTTGCCCATGATTTCATGCAAAATTCCATCTAACCATCCATTATTTAATAATAAATAATATTAGCCACGAATTAAATCAATTATGGACCAATTCCATGCATGATCTAATTAATTCTTAAATTAATTCTGCATTAATCGTCTGGACCGGTCGACCGTTTGGAGGTTCGGTCGACCGCTTGAACCAGGTTTCGGTCGACCGTTCAATAACTCGGTCGACCGTTCGTAACATGAATTATTCCATCGCTATGTTCGGTCGACCGACCGATTACATTCGGTCGACCGTTCGAACAGATGAAAATTCCCTGTTATCGGTCGAGACATATCCGGTCGACCGTGCCCGATCGGTCAACCGTTTACTGCTAACCGGTCGACCGTTGGAGCACTGTTCTGCAGACTTGTCAAATTTCGGTTTAACCCCTACAAAATTTGACATTTCGGGATTAGTAGTAAATTCACAACTTATGTAACATATTATCATATGTAATGATCAATCATTACACCCCATAATATTTACATCACATATGAATTTAATTTAGATTCTAATTATGTTATTAATCACAACATAATTTTGATTTTGCTTGTTCACCCCATGTGTCATATTTTCTACATGAAACCCGACACATCTTATGAACTTAAAATCCTCATTTCTTGTTTCCCAGTTTTGTGGTGTGACCTATGGGAGGATCTAAACTAAGTTCGCAGTGATATTAAGAGCTTAATATCACAAGCTATAAGCGGTATCTAGCTACACATTATAGCTCCCAATTAGTTAGATGTCTTAATTCCACTCGAACCAAAACCCGATCCATTTAGTGATGGAGTGCACCACTTGTGTTCGTCCCTTGCCTCATGATATTAAGAATACACACAAAGTAGTATTGTGTCATCTTTGTATTAGTATTCATTTCTTGATCTCTTTAAGCTAGTTATAAATATGTGACTTAACTCAAATCACATTGTGCACATTATAACTTTGTTTTATCAAGGGGCCCACTAATATCATCACTCAATTAAGAAGGACAATGATAGTCTTTTGACTAACTATCTTCTCCAACAAAAGTTGTACTTAACCAACCAATGTCTTTACACTACACTTATCGATAGTTCAAGACACTGATCTAATTAAGTATTCCTTAAGTGATCAGATATAAGTCTCATATCAAAGGACCAAAGACACAGTAACATATTAATGACACAGAAATACATTTCTATAATATTTTACTTATTAGGTCTATTCAGTATACAAAAGTAATATTTTCCTCTTTTGCACACCCGTGTTGTCACTCACTTGTAGAGCTACAATGATCTATGACCAAACACGACAATCTTAACCCGGTAATTAATGTCTCATGTTAATTACCATGATTGCGAATATCTTTTGTTTTATGTAAACCAATATTTTTTAGAGCTCTACGGTTAAGGACCAAGAGCCTCTTCCTTAACACTTCTAAAAGACGAATAACATAAACAAGGAATAAAAATGATTTCTCATTCAATTCATAATAATTGACATTTAAAAGTAAAACTTTTAGAACACATTCCCTTCAAATCCTCCATCCCTAAGTAAAACCCCTCCAAAACCGGGGTTAGCACTAAGAGGGTTTTAGGATCTTACACTTAAGTTAAAGAAGGAAACTCTTGTGAGACCCAAACTTAAGTTTTAAAAGCATAGACCCTTCTTTTGTATGTTTTGGTTTTATAGAATGATTTTTCTTTTAATTTTATACAATAATGTTTTGATTCTTTTGTGTCCCCTAACACAATAAATCAAAAGGTTATTAAAGACAATTGCTAACTAAAAAATACGGGGTGCATTTGGTAAATATTAAAAACCTTAGCAAAAAAATTAGGTTTAGAGTTTATGTTTTTTGGCCCTAGGTTTTGTTGATGGCCCCGTTTGGTGTAAATTAACCAAAATTTCTAGCGTTTTATGAAAATGAGGAATACTCAAATCAATTTAAAGTTCAAGATTTCAGTCTTCTAGGTATTATATATTTAACCAAAAGGAAATGTCTAGACGTTTTGTAAAAATGAAAACATATTGTCAAATCGTTTTAGAGTTTAAGATTTTAAGCTTTAGGATTTTGTTCTTGGTCCTTGCCTCCCTTGTAAACATGTGAGAAATAATTGTAGGAATTGTCATTTTGGTTAATAAGACATTGGTTATACAATTGGATCCCATATAACGCGAAAAATGAAAGGAGAAGCACGCAAAATGTTCTAGAGAAAACAAAATACTTTTATGCATAGCAAATATTAGATAATGAAACAACACTTGATGAGAAGCGTGTCATGTGGGACGCTTTCACTTCACGTCAGAATTACGTTACATCACACGATATAGTCGAAAAAAACTAAATAATGGGGGTTGTCACGTTTTTAACTGAGTGGATTGCTAAGCGAAGCTACCACTTTTGTATCATTGTTAGGTGATTAAAATCAATCCCTACGCAGCGGAATCGAAATAACAAATCTAATTGACGGAAATTAAGAACAAAAGTAAATCCAAAATTCAAACCACACAAACACGCAAGATTTAACGTGGAAACCCAATACGGGAAAAACCACGGACGACACAACTCCAAATCCACTATACAGAAACGTATTACAAAGAGAGACTTACAGGAGACGCGAACGAACCGACGAAGATACCCAGCTCAAATTCTCCCAACGAATCAACAAGGATGCTCTCTCTCTCTCTCTCTCTTTCTTCTCAAAAACACAAAGTAGACTAATAAGAATTACCCTTAAGCAAAGGGGGACGAAATTGCCTTTATATATTAGGCCTAAACAAGTATTAATTGCAACAAAATCGCGTAGAGAAATGTGCAAAACGTGGGCAGAAAATAGGTCCAACGGTCGACCGAACGGGTGCTTCGGTCGACCGATCCTCTAACTGTATCGCGAACCAGCTTTTACCGGTCGACCGAAACTAAAGTACCGGTCGACCGAAAAGCGACAGTAACTTTTCTTCCTTCCTTAAGTGCATACTCGATCGACCGAATCACTTAAGTTACGGTCGACCAAAAATCGACATGCATTTTTGCCCAGCTCCTCGTGTGTGCCCGGTCGACCGACTCCTAAGTTACGGTAGACCGAAAATGGACATACACTTTTGCCCAACTCGTCGTGTGTGCCCGGTCGACCGAATCCTAAGTTCCGGTCGATCGAAAATGGACAGACACTTCTGCTGGACAAATCAAAACACACATCCGGTCGACCGAAACACTCCTTCCGGTCGACCGATCGTCTGTTTTATCCCACTAATACTTTAATCACATATTCAAGGTAAACAAAAACAATCTCCACCTTTACCTTGAATAGCCCCCGGAAATCTTTGAAGGAACACTTCCTTCCTCATTGTGTCGTCGTCTTAGCTCCACCTACTTGGAACTCAAACCAACCAAGTTCACGCATACCATGAACTTAGTTGAAATAACTGGCTTCGTCAACATATCAGCCGGATTATCTTCAGTGCCCACCTTCTTCACCACCACACCTCCTTCAGCAACAACTTCCCGAATGAAGTGATAAGTGACGTCGATATGCTTCGTCCTCTCGTGGTATATCTGATCCTTCGTTAGATGAATGACACTCTGACTATCACAATAAACAACTATTGTATTCTGACCTGGACTAAGCTCTCCAAATAAACATTTCAGCCAAAGAAGCTTCCTTTATACCCTCGGTCACTGCCATATACTCTGCCTCCGTTGTAGACAAAGCAACACTGTGTTGCAACGTCGCTTTCCAGCTAATAGTTGTGCTCCCAACAGTGAACACATAACTAGTCATAGATCTTCGTCTATCGCGGTCTCCCGCGTAATCGGCATCAACAAACCCCATTAACGAATACGAAGATCGACCAAATTTCAGAGATAGCTCAGTTGTACCTTTTAGATACCGGAGAATCAACTTCATAGCTGATCAATGCTCCTTTCCTGGATTCGACATATAGCGGCTCACCACACTGACCGCCTGAGCTATATCTGGACGAGTTCATATCATAGCATACATCAAGCTGCCAACTGCACTAGTATAAGACATATGTGACATGTATGCCTTATCCTCCTCCTTCTTGGGACACAAGTCTACCGAGAGCTTAAAATGCGCGGCGAGATGAATTCTTTCAGACTTGGCACCTTCCATGCCAAAACGATGCAAGACTTTCTCAATATATTGCTGCTGGGAGAGAAACAAACTCTTGCATGTACGATCGCGACGTTTATCAATACCTAGAATCCTCTTTGCTGAACCGAGATCCTTCATCTCGAACTCAGCCTTTAACAATTCTTTAAGCTCAGAAATTTTAGACTTGTCCTTAGCTGCTACCAACATATCATCTACATAGAGTAATAACAAAACAAGAGAGTCATCTGAAAATACCTTTTGGTAAACGCAGTAGTCATACTGGGACCTATTGTACCCATGTCCAACCATAAAGGAGTTAAATCTTTTATACCACTGACGAGGCGACTGCTTTAACCCATAAAACGACTTTTTCAGCAAACAGATTACCCTCGACCACAAAGCTTTCGACTGGGACATGTAAATTTGCTCATCTAATTCTCCATGTAAGAAAGTGGTCTTCACATCTAGTTGCTCTAACTCTAAATCATGAATCACAACCAAACTCAACAAAACACGAATAGAAGTATGCTTCACAACGGGTGAGAAAATATCGCTATAATCCACACCCTCCACCTGACTAAAACCATGAGCAACTAATCGAGCTTTGTATCTCACATCTGAGAGACTCTCGATTTTCTTCTTGAAGACCCATTTGCAGCTAACGACCTTTTTTCCTTTTGGAAGTTCTACCAGCTTCCAAGTTTGGTTCTTATGAAGAGACTTCATCTCTTCATTCATTGCACCCAAGCAGCTGAATCGGGTGCCAAAATTGCCTCTGAATACTTGCTCGGCTCACCAGAGGTTCCAATATCTTCAGCTGCACTAAGAGCATATGCAAGGAATGATTCGGCGTATCTACGTGGTTTCTTGGTCAGCCGCCTCTCTCTGTCCCTTGCCAACAAATACTCTTCATCTTCCTCAGATTTCAAACTCTCTCCTTGTGTCACACTGGTATCCTCATCAATAGTCACTACCGGTGGCTCCACCTGAACCGGAGTCCCATTTGACACAGGAGTAGAAATAACAGTGTCTTTCCTGGAAGGTAACATAGCAAGCTCATTAAAGACAACATTTCTTTCAACCATGAGTTTCTAAGATTCCTTGCACCACAGATGATAACTCTTCACACCTAAATCGTAGTCAAGGAATATACACTTCAACGACCGAGCATTTAATTTTCCTTGATCTACATGTGCGTACGCTGGACAACCGAAGACTCTCAACTTGGACAAATCTGAAGCTCCACCTGTCCAAACTTCTTCTGGTGTTCTCATGTCCAAAACAGTGTGAGGTGAACGGTTCACTAAATAACAAACGGTACATACTGCTTCTGCCCAAAAATCCTTAGTCAGGTCAGCATTCAGAAGCATACATCTAGCTCTCTCCAAGAGAATTCGATTCAGACATCCCGCTACTTCGTTCTGTTGTGGTATGTGACGTACGGTTCGGTGTCTCACGATTCCCTCATCCTTGCAGAAATCGTTAAACGCTGAGGAACAAAACTCCAAACCATTATCCGTCCTTAGAACCTTAATTTTCTTTCCTGTTTGATTCCCAATCATAACCTTCCAGTGCTGAAAATTCTGAAACATGTCGCTCTTTTGTTTCAGAATATAAACCCAAGTCTTCCTGGAGAAATCATCAATAAATGTGAGCATGTAACGAGCTCCACCTTTTGATGGAACCTTATAGGGTCCCCATAAATCAGAGTGGGCATAATCTAAAGTGGCCTCGGTGGTGTGCTTTGCTGCTGAGAAACTAACCATCTTCTGCTTCCCCAAAACACAAAATTCACAGAAGTCCAGACTGTCGATTTTCTGACTTCCAAACAAACCACGTTTGTTCAACACCGCCATGCATTTCTCGCTCATATGCCCCAACCTCATATGCCAAAGTTGGGCATTCTCCTCACCAGACAACGATGACGCTACAGCTGCGTCACCCACCACAGTTTCTCGTTTAAGCATATAAAGCTTACCAGGTCCAAGCTTCTTTCCCTTCATAAGAATAAGTGATCCTTTGGTGATGGATATGCAGTCATGTCATCCTCACCACTCAATTTGTAGCCCTTTGCAGTCAGACTACCTACCAAAATCAGATTCTTGCTCGCCTTTGGAACATGTCGCACATCCGACAAAACCTTGAATAGGTCATTGTGGGTCCTCAATCTGACAGAGTCAATTCCTGCAATCTCGCACCTGTCACCATTGCCCATCACAACCATTCCACCTAACATTGATTCATAAGATGAAAATCATTGCTTATTCGGTGTTAAGTGGAATGTACTGCCCGTGTCAATCACCCAACCGTCAGATGCTTCAGAAGAACCTGTAGCTGCCAACACAAAATCAGAATCGGACTCAGCAACATTCGAACATGACTGATCACCACTACTAGAACCCCTCTGCTTCTCTCTGTTTTGTAGTTTAAAACATTCTGATATCTTGTGACCCATCTTCTTGCAGTAATGACAAATAATATCTTTGTCCTTCGACTTGGTCTTAGAGGTGTGCTTTGAGAAATTCCTCTCTTTCCCCTTACCACGAGCAACAAGTGCTTCACTTTTGCTCAACTCAGAACCATCAGACCTCTTCTCCATGTCAGATTTGGAGAAGAGTGCGTTTTTGACATCCGCGATGTCGGTCCTGCTATACATCATTGTCTCCACTAAGTGATCATATGAAGAACTCAACTAGCAAAGTAAAAGGATCGCCTGATCCTCATCAGAAAACCTTGCTTCCACTTTCTCCAAGTCCATGATGATTGCGTTGAAATCATCCAAGTGTTGCTGAAGGGAGATACCCGACTTCATCATGAATAGGAACAACTTCTTCTTCAAGATAATCCGGCTCGCAAGTGACTTCTTAATGTAGACTTACTCTAATTTCTTCCACATACTTGCAGTCGTCTTCTCCTTCAACGCTTCTCTCAGAACTTTGTCAGACAACGACAACTTAATTGTTGACATCGCCTTTCAATCAAACTCCAACCTATCTTGATCAGACATTTCCTTTGGCAACTTGTCCATGCCCTCAAGAACGTCCTTCACCTCTTGCTGCACCAGGATTGCGTGCATCTTGACTTTCCACAAGCTGAAATTCACATCTCGGCTCAACTTCTCAATCTTCCAATGATTTGTCATGTGTATTTGCCAAAAAGATCGATGAAAACCCCAAAATTCGGACCAAAAGCTCTGATACCAGTTGTTAGGTGATTAAAATCAATCCCAAATACGCAGCGGAATCGAAATAACAAATCCAATTGACGGAAATTAAGAACAAAAGCAAATCCAAAATCCAAATCACACAAAACACGCAAGATTTAACGTGGAAACCCGATGCAGGAAAAATCACGGACGACACAACTTCAAATCCACTATACAGAAACGTATTACAAAGAGAGGCTTACAGGAGACGCGAACGAACCGACGAAGATACCTGGCTCAAATTCTCCCAACGAATCAACAATGATGCTCTCTCTCTTTCTTCTAAAAAACACAAAGTAGACTAATAGGAATTACCCTTAAGCAAAGGGGGACAAAATTGCCTTTATATATTATGCCTAAACAAATATTAATTGCACCAAAATCGCGTGGAGAAATGTGCAAAACGTGGGTAGAAAATAGGTCCAACGGTCGACCGAACGGGTGCTTCGGTCGACCGATCCTCTAACTGTATCGCGAACCAGCTTTTACCGGTCGACCGAAACTAAAGTACCGGTCGACCGAAAAGCGACAGTAACTTTTCTTCCTTGCTCGAGTGCATACTCGGTCGACCGAATCACTCAAGTTACGGTCGACCGAAAACCGACATGCATTTTTGCCCAGCTCCTCGTGTGTGCCCGGTCAACCGACTCCTAAGTTTCGGTCGACCGAAAATGGACAGGCACTTTTGCCCAACTCCTTGTGTGTGCCCGGTCGACCGAATCCTAAGTTCCGGTCGACCGAAAATGGACAGGCACTTCTGCTGGACAAATCAAAACACACATCCGGTCGACCGAAACACTCCTTCCGGTCGACCGATCGTCTGTTTTATCCCATAAATACTTTAATCACATATTCAAGGTAAACAACAACAATTATGAACATGTCATAGGTATGTCAACATGGCATATTCTTGTGAGGTTCAAGTAGGAGTGTAAGAGTCGAGTTGGAATGGTTTTTTTTGTTTTTCATTAAAATTATTTATTTTCAAGTTAAATTACAGTCGAATATTTTTTAAGTCGAGTTCGAACTAAACTAACGAGTTGAGCCAAAGTTTGCAACCTTAGGTTCAAGTAAGTATTCTATAAATACTTACTTGAAATCCCACTTATCAGAGTCATTTGCGGAGAAATCGACCCCAATTTTTTTGTGAGAAATTGGTTGTGATTATTCAAGTAAGAAATAAATCCCCAAACATGACACTGAGGCACTTATTTCATTTTTCGTGATAAAAGAATCTAGTGATACCACGTGACAAATGACTCTTGCACTTCTCCAATTATTTGACAATTCTTATGGGTTTTTTTATTTCTTTAACATCTTGACATAATAATATAAAAAATTTGAAGACAAATGCAAGACAAAAATAGAGAGACCCAAGAAGTCACGAACTCATGCTCTCAACAAGTACATCTCCCGAATAAATCAACACACACACTTCGAACACGGCCTCCTCTTCTATCTACTCTGCACTATTTTCTCACAGAAACACAAATTGAGACATTAGAAGGATAAAGTTGCAAAAAGGAAACATAATGCTCTTCGGCTCTTCCCCTGTTGGGTTGGTTGGAAAAAGAAGACCAGACCTCTGCTACGTGTGGATCCCAAAGACTCGGATACGACCAAAACTGATCAAAGCATTTCATCACTGCTTGTCTGTGAAACTACAGCTACAAGTCAAAAGTTTTGTTACATGAACATGCTTTCCTTCAACTTCCAACCAACAACCAGTTGGACATAAGATGTTTAGTCACACGTTGGTTACGCATCGACATATGTAACTATTATAATAAAAAAGTTTTGGGTATTTTAAGTCATTGAAGAAGAAGAAGAAATAGGTTCTTAAAAAGAAATGCATTTGAAAAGTAGTAGTCCAAATGATGGGGAACATATATGCAGTATGACGTTTCTGATGAAGAAAATCGAAAGGTTGTATTCACCACCTCTTAAGTCTAAAGTAGATGTTGGTGGATCAACTGCAAGTTGATTCATTATGGTATATATTATATATAAAAACAGGTCGTGCTTTTGATCCAAGACAATTTTATGTACAAATGCTAGTTTCAATGAAGCCTACGTATGAGAAGTAACCCCATACGTGAAAAAGTTCATTCATAAGATGTTAAATCTTACAGTACAAGACCACACATGAACACAACCAAAACTCCTAAAGATTTGAGTGAAAAGCAAGATTATGAGTTAAAGAGGTGGGGCTGTCACCATGTGGAATTTCATCAAATTCATAAATGCCTCACTCACGAAAGACTGTTGCACATGAAACCAATATTTCATCACAACCACAACCTTTCTTTTGTTTCCTTTTCCAGGAGAAAGCCATTGGCATGAAATACATCGCCATCTAAGATCCTTCTGTGTCATAGTTTCATAGGGTACTTCTGCACCACATGAATCCAAGCGGGACAGGAGAAAAGAACAAATTTAGATGGTCTAGGTTTTTCTTCTTCTTAATTCTTCTTCTTACTTACCCTGCCCAACTGCTTCATCAATTTCATTTCGAGAATAGGGACAGCTCAAATCCACTTAATGCTTCAGTTACATTTAGTAATTAGTAACAACTTGTCCTAAAAGATGACAAGGAAATATTGCAAGTTATCATCTTCATAAATTCCATTTTAGCAAATGCCCTTGTAAGTTGTAACTATGAGTCTTTTCTTTTTGAAGTATTTTTTATCTTTTTTCGATAAGTGGTAGGGGATAATTTTAATTATCAAGTTGGATTGTAGATCAACATTCCACCTATCATTGATTATTAAAGGAGTGAGAATAAAACTTGCACGCTACCTCAACCCAGTTGATACTTTGACAAGCTGGGTACCCAAATTGGTCTTTGCTTCTGAAATTTTGAATGCCCAAAACTACATTTTTTTTAAATTTCTGCAAAGATTTATACTTTCCCTGTTTATTTAGTTATGATTTGAGTTTGTTATAATTGAAGAGCAATATTTTATCACTAAAATTCTAAATTGAACATGTTCTAGAATACAAATTAATAGATCGGAGAGAAAAGCCTAAAACACGAGGGAGCAAACTAAAGGCAAATATATAACCGAAAATACAAATGGAGGATGACTGAATTTGACCCATATTGCTGACAAGATGAGAAACATGTGAATTAAAAGGCATCCCATTCAAAACCAAATTTTGGTGGCTATTAAAAACTGGTTAGTAAGGAAAAGTAGTGAGGGGGGCAGATAGCAGTAGTTAATGTGGCATATGGAGAGGGGGAAATGGTAGGTAATAATTGACTTGTGTGTTTGAGGAGTTTGTTATGTTTTGTTTTCTTTCATTCACTCATCTGTTTTCTTGTGCTGCCATTAGTTCCTCCTTGTGTTTGCCTTTGAATGCTTCTCAACAGTGCTCAATGCATGGTTTGGCAGAAGTTGGAGTTGGAGCCTTGGAGGGGACCAACTTGTTTGGTTGTTTTTTTATTGCCTTGATAAACTTGAAGGAAGATTGAAGAAGTATCAACTGTAGAATTTGTTTGGAGTATAAATTTATGGTTCTGAAGAAGTATGAAGAAGTAAGAATTGAATCTCATCATCTATCAAGAAGTAGCTGTCGTGCTTGATCGGAAAGGTACGATAACGACATTCGAAGGGATGTCATTCATCAAACTTGGAAGTTATAAACCGTAATTTTTTTTAATTAATAATCTTTTAATTAAAATTTCGAAAACTAAGAAAAAAAGAAAAAAAAATTCAAAAATAGTCCGATCGCGGGTCGAACCCGCGATCCGCGCGACCACGGATCGCGGGTTCAAACCGCGATCCGTCACCACGGATCGCGGGTTCGACCTGCGATCCGTGGGCACGACCTCCTATAAATACACATCTGCTCCATGTTTTTTTCAATCCAATTATTTTTTCAATTTTTTCTTCCTTCTTCCGCATCTTCAACAAGAGAAGCAATCGAGATTACAAGTTTATGAACACAATATGTCCTCGAAAGCACTATAGATTTTTCTCCAGCCATAATCTCTAAATACTCAATGAAGGGAATAAGAATTGTACATTTTGACAAATTAAGTCAAATGACCCCTCAAATAGATAGTTCAAATACATGCAAAATCGTGCAGAAAATGTGGGCGACGGTTGACCAGACTCCTCAAACGGTCAATCAGAACGGTTAACATGAATAGTTCATGTTAATTTCGATCGACCAGCTCCATCGCGCGGTCAACCGCTCCACAGTTGTCTTCAGCTCCAAACCACTTTTTGGTCGACCAGAATCACCATCGGTCGCTCGTTCTTGACTCCAAGAAAGTCCCTGTTATGTTTGGTTGAACAGTGTCCAACAATGGTCGATCAAACTCAACCCTTGAAAAATGTCTGTTATTTTCGGTCAATCGGTGTTGGACACCGATCGACCGAACCTTCAGGTCCAAGAGCTTCTGTAAAAATCGGTCGACCAAACTTCTCCACCACCGATCAACCGTTTTAACATATTTCTGGCTTAACAAAATCTAAACTGATTATCAACACTTCGGGCATACAACTATTCGTGAAATGAAACATAAAATTGGTGGTCTCTAATTGAAATATACTTTGAGGTTCAAATTACAGTAGAAACACCAATTTATATTTAATTTCAATATATTATACCAATTTAAATAAAAAACTATACATGAAATGGACATGCAAATTGACCTGGACGTGGCACGTGTATGTGTGCACTCTGGCAGTTGAGCTTTAGCGACATTAGTTACATTTATTTTATAGAAAAAACATCACATCGTATTGTTGCGGGAAAACGATGATACATCATTATCATGCTAATTCCAGGCCGTCTTGTACTCCAGCACACGACATGTGATCAACTCCATAACAAACTGAAAAACCATTTCCATTGGGAAAAATGAGTATTTACATTATTTCTATTTAAGCATAGAGTCCTTATACACGGACGCGGGCGTCACGGACGCGCCTTACGTGGACGTGTTGAGTCAGCGTCCAGTCAGCAAAATTTCTCTTCACGTGCTTTGGTCTTCTTAAAAACGCCGGTTCTTTAGGTTGAACGATTCTTTTCCCAATACACAGATAGTGCAGACCCTAGGACAGCGTGCAGACCCTTTATTCGTGCAGAGTCCAGACTTATCATAATAAAATATTATTTTTAACTTTTAGGTTGGATCAACTTAATCCAAACAGACACACAACATATTCCGAACAGACAGTCTTCTTATTCCGAACAGACGCACAACTTAATCCGAACAGACAGACTTCTTATTCCGAACAGACACACAACATATTCCAAACAGACACACAACATATTCCGAACAGACACACAACTTAATCCGAACAGACACACAACTTAATCCGAACAGACACACAACATATTCCGAACAGACAGACTACTTATTCCGAACAGACATACTTCTTATTCCGAACAGAAAGACTTCTTATTCCGAACAGACATACTTCTTATTCCGAACAGAAAGACTTCTTATTCCGAACAAACAGACTTCTTATTCCGAACAGACACACAACATATTCCGAACAGACAAACAACATATTCCGAACAGACAGACTTCTTATTCCGAACAGACGCACAACTTAATCTGAACAGACACACAACATATTCCGAACAGACAGACTTCTTATTCCGAACAGACGCACAACTTAATCCAAACAGACAGACTTCTTATTCCGAACAGAAAGACTTCTTATTCCGAACAGACAGACTTCTTATTCCGAACAGACACACAACATATTCCGAACAGACTGACTTCTTATTCCGAACAGACATACAACTGCTGTACATGAAGAAAATGAAGAAGAATGTGATCATTCCTACATTCTTAAGGATGACTTTGGTCTTGTTTGTTGTATATGTGGAATTATACGCAAAAGCATAGAACTTTCTGATTGAACTTTTAACAGTAGAATATCACGCCAAAATCCTCGGAAGCTTTGACACCATTGCATCTCGTTCCAGCACATTAACACCTGACCCAGAGGTAGCAAACAAACGGGTGTGATGCCTTTTCTTAACACAAAAACCACAAGAATCGGCATAAGCAACGTAAAATGTTTGGGCTTCTTCGAAAGAGGGGAAAAACATCTCCTCCTTAGGAACGTTTGTCGGCTGCTCCACTTGGAAAGACACATGAACGATTTCCATCAAAGCACAGAGGTAGGACCACAGAAGAGAAGGGAAGAAAAAGGAAGACGCATGTTGAGATTTATAACAAGTCTCCTGTGCTGTGTAGGAGAGCCAAAATGTTCATGGAAAATGAGTGATTTGAGACGCATTAATGAGGGATGAAGGGATGTAGACATTTGTACGAAACGAGGAATAAAATAAAAAATAAACTTTTTCTGTGGAGACTGCCAACTCA
Source organism: Triglochin maritima (assembly GCA_963682175.1). Classification (NCBI taxonomy): domain Eukaryota; kingdom Viridiplantae; phylum Streptophyta; class Magnoliopsida; order Alismatales; family Juncaginaceae; genus Triglochin; species Triglochin maritima. The sequence goes on from OY821775.1 coordinate 9,458,275, forward strand.
AACGCGTCTGCTGACTGGGCTGACCACATAAGCGCGCGTCCCGAACGCTAGCGTCCGCTAATCGTTTTCCTTAAGCATACTACCACACCAGTTTACAGCATCTTTTTAGATGAAATGATCAAATCTAATTAATTGCTTCAATAGTGATCCCTCTGTCTCACTTCTTGTCCAAATTTTAAGAATTTATTATTTTAACATATATTCATTGTTATTATTTATTTATTTTATTTTTTGCTTGCGTACCACTTGAAAATAGTTGAATTATAAAAATACCATCGTTGCTTACCTATTTCCTTGAATATCACTAGAAAATATGTTTTGTGAAATATTAATATTTAATTGTTAGATTTGCAAAAACACTCTAAAATTTAATAATAGTCATAGTAGCCTCTAACTTTATAGAATTGGGAAACGAAGACGGCAATCGTGACGTCATTTTCATTTAGGATAAAAACGACATCAGCAATGTCATTTTTGTTAAATGGAAATAATATCACAGATATTGTTTTCAAGAAATATAGTTTGTCAAATAAGTTTTCTGTATTTTTGGGCAAGAGATTTATTAGTAATTCTTTACTGTTTTTTTGTTACTAATATATTTTTCGGGTCTCATCTATTTTATAGAATTACTAATCCCCCGACAGACCCGTCGCTAGTTCAACATGCCTTAGATGAAAACGACATCTGGAAATCAAAAAACCCAAAAAATGAAAACCACCGACCCATTATGTCTCCCAAATAAAAAACGACATCACGGATGTCGTTTTCATTTCGGTCTAAAAAGGCATCTGTGATTAGGGGTGCAACTCGGATAATTTGATACAGATACCTACTATATCCGAATTCGAATCCGAATACCATATTCCATTACCAAATTCAAATTCAAATTCAAATTCAGTAGAACTATCCGAATCCGAATCCGAAACTTCAAAATATTCGAATACTAATTGGTATTCGGATATTATCCGAAATTAAATAGATATATATTATAATTAATTTTCGAATACTAAATTTTTGAATACTAATTTGTGTATTTGACCATGTATTCAAATAATTCGAATAATTCGAATTTTAAATACCTTGTACTTGAATTCGTATCCGAATTCTAATTAGTATTTTTTTTTAAAACCAAATTCGTATCCGAAATTAAATTGGTAACATTGAACTTACCAAATATCAACTAAATAGAAATTTTCGAATCAAATACTCGGAAAATCGGTAACCATTTGCATCCCTATCTGTGATGTCATTTTTGTTTAATGAAAACGACATCACATGTGTCGTTTTCAAGAAGTATAGTTTGCCAAATAAGTTTTTCGTATTCATTTTCTTCTAATTTTCATTTTTTCCAATATTATTTCAAAAAAATTCCTCTTGCAAATTTAATAACTAAATATTAATATTTTTAACGTTGTTAACCGTGATAGATGGAAAGTATTGATGTAGTGGTAGTGTCGAAAACATAATGGCACTTACGTAAAAAAAAAAATTTCTAGTAGCATACAAGGAAATAGGCAAACAACGATGATATTCTTATAATTGAGTTGTTTTCGAGTGACACGCGAGTAAAAAATGTTTTCTTGCATCGTTTGTCTAAAACACTCTTAATCCTAATTTATATTAAAGTTCAGATTAAATTAGAAATCTGATTTGGTTGGAATTTAGATCAGAGTAATAGTCAATCTGAACATAATTGAACTTCCGATTTGATACGAAATTTAACATAAAGTTAAAGTTAGAACTATAAGTGTATTAATATGTATCCAATGTAACAAAAAAATGGAATATGTGGAAAAGTAATGAATTCTTAAGTTCCAGACGGAAAATGTTACAAAAAATTAAAAGTATAAGGACATAATTGACTTTTTTTCTAATCTCAATTTTTGTTTTGTTTTGATAAGCATTTTTTCTACATAAAGTTGGTTAGTTTAACTTATAAAAGCCCCCGTCTAGTTTTCTACCTTCTTTGTTTTCTCCACCATTAGATGACAATTTACCTTTTAAATTAGTGATTCCAGCAATAAAATTGTTTTGGAGATTGTCTTTCTCAACTTTGGTTCAGTGAATTCCCTTTTAGTAATTAAGTAGTGGTCTTCTTGTTCTTTCAGACCATCGTTAACAGGTCGGGCGTGCCCTGCCGCCCGCGCCCATCTGCCCCCCGTTAACGAGGCGGGCGGCTACCGGGCTCGCGCCCGGGGTGCCGACCTGGGCGTGCAATTGTGCGTCGGGCATCCGGATTGGACGCCCAGGGCTCACTCGGGTGGGGGGCACGTGTTGCCCCCCATTGGTCCAATTTTTTAATTTTTTTTATTTTAGTGGAGAATTTGTTATTAGAGGTAATTGATAATGTATTGGGTATTTTTGATTAACGTGGGGTGATAATTTTTGATGTTATTAATTTGAAGAAAAAATTAAAATTTTACATTACCTAAATCAAAGGTAAATCCATATTTAATGCTTAAATTAAAAATATATATTAATACTAAAACATCATAAGAACAACACATTGCGATACGAAATACAGAGTAGACGTAAATACAGAGCAGTATGAAATACGACAAACTACACGTAATAAAAACTACATGAAATCATTCTCTTCCGCCCAGTCCATGAGTTTCGCAATCATTTTTTGATCTCGCTCTGACGGGTTGTCCTTTTTATCAGACAGGTTGTCGTATTGGGAAAAATCTGACTGTTGGAATGACTAGGTTTAATTAGAGAAGTCTGACCGTTGGAATGATTGTGGGAAATATGGACGTGAGTGAAGGGAATGTGTTCTAAAAGTTTTACTTTTAAATGTCAATAATTATGAATTGAATGAGATATCATTTTGTTCCTTGTTTATGTTATTCGTCTTTTAGAAGTGTTAAGGAAGAGACTCTTGGTCCTTAACCGTAGAGCTCTAAAAGATATTGGTTTACATAAAACAAAAGATATTCGCAATCATGGTAATTAACATGGGACATTAATTACCGGGTTAAGATTGTCGTGTTTGGTCATAGATCATTGTAGCTCTACAAGTGAGTGACAACACGGGTGTGCAAAAGAGGAAAATATTACTTTTGTATACTGAATAGACCTAATAAGTAAAATATTATAGAAATGTGTTTCTGTGTCATTAATATGTTACTGTGTCTTTGGTCCTTTGATATGAGACTTATATCTGATCACTTAAGGAATACTTAATTAGATCAGTGTCTTGAACTGTCGATAAGTGTAGTGTAAAGGCATTAGTTGGTTAAGTACAACTTTTGTTGGAGAAGATAGTTAGTCAAAAGACTATCATTGTCCCTCTTAATTGAGTGATGATATTAGTGGGCCCCTTGATAAAGCAAAGTTATAATGTGCACAATGTGATTTGAGTTAAGTCACATATTTATAACTAGTTTAAAGAGATCAAGAAATGAATACTAATACAAAGATGACACAATACTACTTTGTGTGTATTCTTAATATCATGAGGCAAGGGACGGACACAAGTGGTGCACTCCATCACTAAATGGATCGGATTTTGGTTCGAGTGGAATTGAGACATCTAACTAATTGGGAGCTATAATGTGTAGCTAGATACCGCTTATAGCTTGTGATATTAAGCTCTTAATATCACTGCCAACTTAGTTTAGATCCTCCTATAGGTCACACCACAAAACTGGGAAACAAGAAATGTGGATTTTGAGTTCATAGGATGTGTCGGGTTTCATGTAGAAAATATGACACATGGGGTGAACAAGCAAAATAAAAATTATGTTGTGATTAATAACATAATCAGAATCTAAATTAAATTCATATGTGATGTAAATATTATGGGGTGTAATGATTGATCATTGCATAGGATAATATGTTACATAAGTTGTGAATTTACTACTAATCCCGAAATGTCAAATTTTGTAGGGGTTAAACCGAAATTTGACAAGTCTGCAGAACAGTGCTCAAACGGTCGACCGGTTAGCAGTAAACAGTCGACCGATCGGGCACGGTCGACCGGATATGTCTCGACCGGTAACAGGGAATTTTCGTCTGTTCGAACGGTCGACCGAACATTGCGATGGAATAATTCCTGTTACAAACGGTCGACCGAGTTATTGAACGGTCGACCGAAACTTTGTTCGAGCGGTCGACCGAACCTCCAAACGGTCGACCGGTCCAGACGGTTAATGCAGAATTAATTTAAGAATTAATTAGATCATGCATGGAATTGGTCCATAATTGATTTAATTCGTGGCTAAGATTATTTATTATTAAATAATTGATGGTTAGATGGAAGTTTGCATGAAATCATGGGCAAAAGGTTGCACATGAATAGGTAATTTTGAGAGAACTTATAAATACAAGTTTATCTCATTACCTCCTTAATTTCATTCATTGTTTTCTCATGCAAATACTCTCTCCATAATTCTCCACGAAATTCTCTTAATTCTTAAGTTTAGTTTTAGTTTTTAAGAGATCATCTTCTCAAGGGAACTAAAGATGGGTTAGTAATTAGATTCTAAACCCTATTGGAGATTGAGAGGCTAGCTCTTCTCTCTCCAATCTTGTTTAGAGTTTGGTGAAATCTCGGAGGCATCCGGCGCAGCAACAAGCATCCTCAACGTCTCCGAATCTTCAAGAAGTTTTTGAGAACTTCTAGGTATGAATTTCGGAGTCCCTTTGTGTTTGTTTTAATGAGTTTTTGAAACTAGTTGTTAAAACAAACCGATGCATGGATGAAATAAATCGAAGAAAATTGTAATAGATCCTTATTATACATGAAAATTCGAAAAATATATATGTATAATTAAACATGAAATCCTGCAGTGAGGGGTATCCTCGTGGATAGAGTGGACGTAGATTTGATTGTGATCGACGGAGAGAGCGGTTGTTATCGAGGGAAGACATTGTGAAGTTGTGTGAAATGTATGTTGTGTTTGTATAAGGTATATATAGAGAGAAAATCGGATATTGTGCATTCGCGCGTGTATTGTACATTTACGCGGATACTGTGCATTCATGCGGACTACTTTCGTTGTACGCATAGACTGTGCATTCATGCGTGTACTGTGCATTTCTAATTTTAAGTAATAAATTTTTCCGTGGTTTAATATTAATTATTAATGTTAATTACTAATTGTTAATATTAATGATTTCGTCAATTGGAATTATAACGTAATTAGAATTATAACGTTAATATTTTGACAGCCCTACGCAGAACTACCGATTACGGATCTTTGACAAACACCATGTATTAATGTGACAAGATTAACGTGAGCAAAAGTAGAGCAACAATCGCTTTGGATATGTCGGCATAGTTCCAAGCTATACTTGCTTGATTTTGTTTTACATGTGAGTCATAATACCTCGTATTTTACACTTATATATTGTTTAAAAATAATTATCTATCTTTTAAACATGATGATATATTGATACGTATCACCTAACTAATGAAGTAGCAAGTATCATGTCGTGACAACGAATTGTTGAAGTTGTACTTATGATATTAAAACGATTAAAAAAACAAAACACTTAACTTGAGCATTAAATTCAAAGGTTGCCGAAGATATTAGTCATGCAAAGCTACTCAAAAAAGGCGAGTCAATTGCTATACCTTTTCGAGTCATAACTGAGACAACTTTATAACGACAAAGGAAGTAAACTGTTAACTAAAAAGCTGATACATATCCTGTTTCCAGCTGATAACTAAAAAGCAAGCAAACTGTTAAGCAACCACCCCCTTAACATTAGAAAAATAACATATTTTAACACATCCAATGTGAATTTAATATCGTTTGGATCTAATATTTTAAATGTATCCATCAATGTAATAGTTGGACAGAATTCTTCCAAAATCCGTTGAGACTATTGCGTTCACATGCATCAAAGAGAAAAATACAAAAAGAAAACTCATCCTCAGAATTTCGTTCGGCCAGCACACAAAATATTTATCTACGATTTGGTTTCCCACTTTTTCAAGCGAACTCTTGATCATATAACGTATTCTCAGTTAGTGTCCAAAATGAATTTATTGTAACCATATCTATAAATGTGTAGAAAATAACCAAACGTACTCTTGCAGATTCGAATAACCAAACACGTGAAATAGAAACGAACTACACAAAATACGTACATATTAAGAATGTAATACAATTGACAATATATAGCAACGCTCGGAGAAAATTCATTAGGTATATGAATACCACAAGGAAAAGTATATGGATGAGGACAGAAAACAAGGGAAACTGAAAACACCAAAAGACAAACAAATAAAAAGATGAAATCCATCCTCACATTTTTGTATCGTTTGAAATGAGAGTAATGCGGTTGGGGGAGTGATTCGAATGAACGAGGGATAGAAAGTAATTATACAGAAAAGTATATTTTTTCAATGCAATTTTTTAGATCCCTAATCATTATCCCATATTAGTCACATTCAATATGACATCATCTATGGGAACGTATGTAAGTTGTGTGTGTGTGTACGCATACATGCCTTTATGTTAACACATGAAGTATGTTGCAAATCATTGGACATATTAAACACTCAGAATTGGTGGACTAATCTTAGATTTGCTTGCACTAACGCGCGCCGACTATGTGTAAACTTAAAAGGCATTTTGGACATTTGAAATTGGTTTAAATGTGTAGATAAAAAAATTAATCTGAATGTGATTCTTTGATTTCTAAATGGATTTTTTTTGGCAAAGTCACCCAAAAGTCCTACCACTATGAAATTTCTAGATATATATACATATAAGCTGATTTTCTAATAGAATATCTCATTTTGATTCATATTTTAGCTAGATTGCATCTTTTTTATTATGGCTTCCTTTCCGACAATTACCAAACAAAAAGAATTAGTTTACCTGATCATGCATTCATGCCTAGTTCTTTACTTTAAAATAGATTATTGTGTTGAATATAGATTATTGATTGTTTCTTTACTAATAGAATAATGCCAAAATTCTTTGGATCAACAACATGTTGCATGCACAAACTTGATTTCCACTTCGTTCGCAATTTTCCCAGCCATAACCGGTTCGGTAACCTTCTCAAAGAAACCAACTTTATTGATTTGTCTGAAATACCACAGCCAACTTTATTTAAAAAATTGCGTTCGAGATATCTCAAACTGCAAAGAGAATACATTTCGATATACACAACTTCCATTTTCGTTGTGTTTAAATAGATTCTGAAAATAACCTAAGGTTAAATCAGACCTGATTCGGGAATGAAGTTCTGTAGTGATGTTTGGACACATTTGGGACTACAGCTTCTATACATAAAGCTGTTTCAAGAAATTTAGCCTTGAGTCTATGGAGAAATCATTGGACCATTCCATCTTTCATTAGCTCTTCCAATCCTTTTCTCAACCTCTTAGCAGCAACTTCACAATCAGCCTCTTTCAACCCTCCAAATGAAATCCGAATGTAGCCGTTACCGCCACTCGCACACCCCGGGATCGTGACGATACCATGCCGCTTCACCAGCCACCTTACAACGTCGAAATCGTTGGAGAATTTCTCTGGGAGCTTTGCCCAGAGGTAGATTGCACCTTCACCGCCCATTACTGAGCCTTCTCCGAGGGGTGAAAGCGCCTCCCTGAGGATTTCTCGGTTTCTAATTAGGCTTTGAACTCTCTCTCTGATCCATTCAGGACCCAATTCTAGACAGTAGAGAGCGAGACGCTGGCTGATTACAGACGCACAGATTGGGATGTTGTCCTGAACTTTAAGGAGTTGAGCTCCGAAGCCCTCCACCTCTGATGGATATGCTATCTGCGCAAAATTGGAAGGTAGGAAACATATTATGAAGACAACTTGGGTAACACGTAGCAGGGGAAGTCATTTTTATATGGAAGATTATTGCAAAGCGAAGACTTACATATCCAACTCGCCAACCCATCATTCCGTAAACTTTGGAGAATGAGAAAAGGTTAACGATATGGTTATCCTCTAAGCAATAATGTTTCCGATCATCATACATAAAATACCTGCAAAACAAAAGAAAACAAGAAGAGAAAAAATAGAGCCCACAAGGCATTATGGTGTTAGACTGAAGTCCTTCACAACAAGAAACAGGCAAAACAATGGCCTATGGTGGTGGTGTTTTTTCGTTTAAGTTTGTTCCCTCATTTCTTTACAATAGTATGGAATATGATGTACACACTTACTCGTAAGTATTATCTATAACAAGCCAAGCACCAGCACTTTTGCAAAGATCTGAAATTCTCTACACGAACGCCGGAAAGGGTGGGTTAGTATGTTTAAGAATTGACATTGGTATTTGCAAAAGTTAGCAGATTTGCACAGTGAGGGTTCTCTGAAATACCTGAAGGACTGGCTTGGGAATGTAGGCCCCTGATGGGTTGCCGGGATTTACAACGGTAACAAGCTTTGGTGACGGTTCTTTGTCTTTAGTTGTTAAGACATTTTCCAACCAATCTACAAAGGAAGACAATGCTGAGTTCATACCCAGGTAGCATTTACTAATCCAGTCTCACTACGAAATTGCAGTAGTATCTTCAGAATCTTGCACTTCGAAATTTCACGATTTCTTCTTCAATAAATAAAAAATTATAACATTCTAGTACTTAAAGATAATGGATTTATTTGAGCAACTCATGGACATGTTTATGAGGGAAATATTTTGAAGGAATGCTTCAAGGACCCAAAACATAAAGTAAAATTGGAAAGCATATTTAGCGAGAATCAAGTTCCTTTAGAATCTAATTCCTTCTTAGTTCTTGATTGGCAACACCATAACTCCATAACGCGCACGAATCTAGATTCTCCAGGATCAAGGTTTTGAGAAATATTCTAAATATGCTGTTGCTACAACGTTTATGTTATTGTAATATCTAGGCATACTGACTACTGACTTTAACTTGAGGAAAATTTTGAATGGAGGAAATTTGAATCGACGCATCACAGTAGCAATGAAAAATCATTAGATTAAAAGGTAACAAATCGGATGACAGACGGTGCACGCGAATTATAAGATCATTAAGACTATGTTCACAAATTATCATAAAAAGAAAAATTCAAAGGACATTTGTATATTTCCCGCTGACCAAGTTAAATTATTTGTACCTATATCCGGATGCAATGTCTTCGGATGGCTAGGTCCAACTCGTATATCAGTGATGCCAGTCATCTGGAATGACATATATGCGTTGAAATAGTATGGTGCAAACATAACCACCGAATCACCGGCATCACATAACGTCAGCACAAGATTTACGAAACCCTGACAAATTACATGTACAAAACTCAACTTTACGGGATAAAAGATGATGCACGACTTAAGTAGTGAGAATTATTATTCTTGCAATTTCAAATGGCAATCATTATGCATATTATGAAATAAATGGATTTAGGCCTGAAAGTCTCCCCAAAAAGGTACCAGATTAAACACAAGATATAAAAATTATGCAAGGAATTAAGTAGGCAATTAAATAAAGATGTTTTCTTGGATTAAGTCTTCCTGGAATTAGACAAGAAGTAAGCAGCAAACTAAAAATGCTAATGTGAAGAGCCTATTTTTCTATAGCCGTATCATGATTTAATTTAAAAGAGAAGGTTGTCTTGGATGATAAACATGACATATTAAATTTGAAATGAGCTTATTTTTATTGTAGTAACTACAAAATGACAATTACCTGATTTGCACCAGCTGTGACCATAACCGATGACTTTGTTAATTTATTTTCTTGACGCAACTGCATAAAAAGTGTAGAACTGTACGTAAAAAGAAGAAAAACTGAAAAATAAATTTAGATCTCTATAATCTGAATTTATAAATTGTTTGTGGGTATAGCTCATAAATCCTAGGTCATAAATACCAGAACTTGATTATGGCACTACAACTTCGATCACCAAACAATCTTTTTTTATCATTGATAAAGTAAAAAAAGGGTACAAGGGGAGAGAAAACATAAACAAAAGAATCCCGAAAAAGAAAAAAAACGGAGAAAGAAACTCCATCACAATCGAACAGAAAGGAGTTGTCCACAGTATACCCACAAGATGTGTGGTATACCGTATACCAAGACAAAATCTCGTAACCACACCAATACAAGCAGGGAAAAACACGTTTCTAAAACAGAAAATTCACATCCGGGATAGTCTTTTGCCAAATCTCTCATAGTACGATTCTTTTGTTGTCAAAACGCATTCTATTACGGGTCACCCAAATATTCCACCATAAAGTCATAGGGCCAAGAGTTCCAGCTTCCATGACGGGACCATTAGGCATGTCCGATATCCAATTCATCTAAAATTCTCTAAAATCTGCACCCATGACAAAATTACCCTTGACAAGCTTAGAAGCAAGTTTTCCCTACATAACTCTAGTAATCTCACAATCTCTCAAAAGATGATCATTATGCTCTTCCTCCGCCAAACAAAGTGGAAATCTACTAGTCAAGCACCATCCCCTAGATTCCAGGACGACCTCCGTCAAAGTCTTACCATGAAAAATCAACCAAGCAAGGAAATAAATTTTCGATGGAACGTTCTTGTTCTAAATCAACGAATCGATGACTAAGGCCGGGCATGGGCCAAGAAGAATATGGTAGAGGGATTTGACTGAAAAAGAGAGGTTAGAGCGGAAATTCCAAATAAGGGAAGCAGAGACAACATTAAAGATAGAGCACAAGTCTAACAAATTCAGAAGAGAGCAAAATTGAGAGGATTCTCGATCCGTGAGGGGTCGAGAGAATGATAGATTCCAAACCGGTGACGAATCTTGCCAAGTCAAGTCAAGAGATCAACAACCCACGCCTCCTTATCCACCGATAACCTATAGAGTAGGGGAAAAATACACTAAGTGACGATTGACCCATCCACCTATCTGTCCAAAATCTAATATTCACCCCATCTCCCACACCACACTTCATTCCCAATTGAACCACATCTTCCCCATCAAGAATATCACTCCACAAACCTCTTATAGTTTTTATATGTTGAGGGAACCAATCAGCAGAGCCACAGTAGTATTTGTCACAAATTACACGTTTCCATAAAGGTGGATCAAGGTCAAGCGAACCAAACAATCTTCAAACCCATTTGCCCAATAAAGCTTGGTTAAAAGACTTAATATCTCGAATCCCTAGCTCTCCCCTAGATTTTGGTTGACACACTATCTTCCATAGGACAAGAGGGTAGCCCAAGCACTTCTCACATTTTCCTCCTTTCCAAAGAAAATTTCTTTGTAAACTAACCATTTTATTTGCTACACTTGTTGGAACCACAAAAATTGACATAAAATATATAGGTATCTTAAACAATCTATCTTAAAGAATTGGAATTATGTGCTGATATCTTCATGGATCCCTGTTAGTCAACAATTACGGTAGTATAATGATTACGGAAGCTCAGCAAAAGTTGCATAGCAGTTCAAGAAACAACATAAATCCCTATGACACATATTTCAAGAAAAACCACGCACAAGCAAATAGAAAAAATTTAAAGGCAAGGGAGCAAACAGTGATTTCAGAGTGTCATGATAAAGCAATTATACACGTCTTTAGAACATTCACAGAAATTATTTGTAGAAATTGAACTTTCAAACTTGGGTCTCGTGTTCTACTGAGTGAATTCATCAATCAATACAGAGTTCGGTCAAATTCCTTCCAAATGGCAGTACATTTTTCTTCCTTTCAAATTCTTAACAAATCAAAAGCTCAAAACTATTTTCTTTATGAAACAAATCAAAACTTATAAGTTGCAATGCTGATATCACTTTTCCATGAGAAAAAATAGCATCATGTAACCCATAGCCACCAGAGTGGTGCGGCAAAGCAATAGTTTTGAAAATGTGTTCCTTACACCTTAATTTTCATAAATCATAATAATGTATTATTTGCCTAATGCCTTAAATTACCATAACTCAGAAACTCTTCTTTTCTGTGCATCCATATAATAAAGGCTAAGCTAATGACTTTCCATGTCAATATAACAAATCGACTACCACTAAATGATAAAACACCAGTTGGAGAAAGATATAGTTTTGAGATAAGTACCTTTTCAAGTAACGCCTGCCTGAGTTCTGTAAGACCCTCGTCAGCACCATAACGACTAACTAAAGGTTCCCATATGGCTTCCTTGATCTTTTGCAGAGCTTGTGCAGGTGGTTGCCAATGAACCACACCCTGTATTTATTAGGGAAACAATCAGACAAATGTTTAAGATGACCTGTTATACTTCACAGATAATTATCTTTTTGAAAATTGAAAAGGAGATTACACAAACAATCAGGTGAAAACAACAGAGAAGAACCACAAAACATGATATTCAAGTGCACTCAAGCCACACAGAGTGCTGTCATGATTTCATATGCAGGGGACCAAATGGTTCAGATATTTATATTGGATAGGTATACAAAATTCTTCTAAATATAAAAGGAATTGTAAGACCAAGAGGATATAACATCAAATAGGAGATTTATCTAAACACCATTACAACTTCATCACTATTATACATAGGAGTACTATCATCTCAACAAAGCAAAGGTTTGCGCTATGATGAGAGACACAACTTCCAAAACTAAGATCCACAACAAACACAGAAAAATTACTTCTACTTCATGTCTTGATGTTTCTTGAACCCTCCTTGACAAACGCATCTCATTTTCTGTAATACAGTAATACTGAATAAAACTCTCTTTTCCTCTCAAGTCTTCTCTCAAAACTTGAAGTCCATGATAATATCATAAGATGGGGAATACGACCACCTGTCAATTGACATCTTAATCATGCAGAATTCTATAGCGAATGATCTACTTCTATGTCTACAGAACTTATGCAAGTGAAACACAACAGTGTTAAGTTTGTACAGAGACCATAGCCCCCTGTGCTCCATATATAGCTCCAGCAGCAGCAAGAAACATAGCGCTTTACAATTTACACATCGTTCCTTAGAATTCAAACTTAACACCATAAAAGAAGCACAAACACACACATTTCCCAACTGCAACATATCCTTGCATTAGATGTAGTGTATTTTCAAGAAGAAAAAGTAATGACAGCATTGAAAGATCTTCCTGCATCCTCAATAGATCCACACAAAATCCCACATGAAAATCAACCCCTACCATGACCATCTTAACTTAACCAAGTAACCAACCGATAAAAATCGAATCAATGGTAATTGCCCAATTGTGTCCAGAAAATTCAAACACCAAACTCCATCTCCACAACAACAACAAAATCAAAAATCGAACCTCTGAAAGCAAAAAAAAAAAAAACAAACCTGCGCAAGAGACATGACATCCTTAGTCCCCCGCATCAGCTCCTGAATCTGAACCGATAAAAAAATAAAAAAGCAGATCCAAACCAAATCGAAGACAAAGATGGAATCTTTGGGCCTCCACCTGAACCATAACCGGAGTATCGGTCTCCAGAACTCTCCTGGAAAGCTTGGCGTACGAACCCATCCCTCCTCACCACTAGTGCCAGTACAGACTTTAGAGAGAGGAGTCCATATATAGACAGAGAGGGGAGAGGAGAAAAGAGAAGGAGAGGCGTTTCGCCGACTCTTTCTTTCCATCAGAGGTGGTGGTTGAAAAAAAGGAGACGGCAGATTCATGCCTCTTTCGCACCACATTTTCTGAATTTTTTTTTTCTTGGAAGTAAGTGGTGTCTTGTCCTGTCTTATCTTGTCTTGGGTGGATGGATACCTAGTTATTTATCCCGATTAGGTTTGAGTATGTATACAAAAAAAATCGGATTAAAAATCATATCTGCACATCCGTGGGACAGGTACGCTAAATTCGTTACCCATACCTGAATACCCATAAAAATATATTAATATATTTATAATTTATAATAAGTTTGATTGTTAAGTTTAAATTTTCCACGAAATAAAATCATTTATCTTAAGTCATGTTTGATAATTTTTTTGGGGTTTAATGAGTACTTGTCAAGCGGGTCCAGTTTATGTCTTCAGTTTTCCAGAAATCCAAATTTATCTTCTAATTCTCGCACTCACATGTGAACAAGACGAAGGAAACTAGTTCACAATATTCTGATACCTTCCTTTTGACGAGATGAGTTGTTGCACGTTCCAATGTTTCCTTCGCATTTGAGGGTCCACTGTCGACAAACGAGCGGCAACCCGACTCTACCCCCACGACCACCACGATGCGGGAACTCCATAAATGCAAGTAGGACGTCGAAACATGATGGACTCCGCGGCGCTCGAAGTGGACAACATGCGATTTTGACGACAGAAGAGGAGGTGAGGTTGCCGATGTCGTGGTGAGGTGAAGGAGGGGGATTTATGGAGCCGTTGGTGGTGGTTTCGTGCGTTATCATGGGGCACCATCGGAAATGGTTGGGGACCAAACCGGAGAATAGTGTCGGGATCACCAAACACTATAGCTTCTTGGAGATGAGGACTTTTGATAAGACACAAACTGGACAGAGTTTTATTGTCAAAAACGACTACAGTAGACATGCCAAACAGGTCTTAATTGTGTCTATATTAACTTTTTTTATTTTCTCATGTGTCTAGGTTAACATAGCGAGGAAGGAGAGTTGAAGCACAAAATGAAAAATCAAAAGATAAATGTGTGCCGATTTTTTATATAAATTGTTAAAACATGTATTAAAAGAAGTTAAATTTGATTGTTTTTTGGGTTTATTATGATGTTTGTAGATGTTTAAACTTGAATTATCACCATCTTATCCTCATTTTATGTATTTATATGTTATTTTAGGTATGTATTGCTGGTGAATCATCTTTAATTTAACTTTTTTATAGGTATGCCTGAATACCCAGTTAACCACCCTTACCCAATCAGTATGCGGATACGGGTCGGGTATGACATGAATTTTTGGGGTTAGGTATGTTGGTTTTTTTGGCATTAATCTATGTTTTGATGATTTAATCAACTTAATCTTAATTATGATCATGTAGAGTAGCACACATGTTGCATATATATTGCTTTGTGCTAACCTCTATAGGTGATTAAGACTCAAAGAAGAAAGGAAATCAAGTCAAAATATGTAATCAAGCTATTTTGAAACATGTATTTTGTATTTTCTTTGAGTCATAGGAACTTGTGTAAATTGAGCATACTTGAGCTAAAAATTACTCAACCACACACAAGGTTCCCTATAGAAGTCACACACAAAATTTCACATAATTTTGACTTCAATAGATCATCCAAAATAAAACCGGATAACACCTAAACAATACTTGAACTGCCTGGTCCAAAACGGTTGACCGTTAAAACCTTTTTGTTCGACCGTTCACACGTGTCACATGACCGTTTGTTTTGTCATATTATACGGTCGTATTCGTATTATTCCCAAATGCCCCCAAATTACCAAACATCCGGTCGACCGAAACTTTCCTAGCAGTCGACCGAACCAACACAATTTCGTCTCCCAGAAGTGTCTCGATTTATTCGGTCGACCTATCCCCTGAGCCCGTTCGACTGTTAACTTAAGTGAACTCAAGTCAAAGCTTAATTTTGACCAAACGGTCGAACGACATACACGTTTCGGTCGACCGTTTTTATGCAGAATTGAGTCTTGTAAGTTTCTGTTTTGTGCATCTTACACCAACTCTCACGCAATCAACCCCCAACGACTATATTCTCTCTAATGCCTATATAAAGAGTTGTAAAGCACATTTCTACACAACTCTCCCGCACATATTTGCCGCCTACATTAGAGATATCATTCCAAACACTCCAAGCCTCAAATTTCCACACTAAAGATCAATTCTAATCCTTCTCAAGTGTGCTCAAGGTTAGAGAGTGATTGTCTCACTCAAGTTTGTTGCTGTCAAAGAAGAGTAAAGGTTTCGGTGAAAGCCCGAAGCATCCCTCTCAGATTGTGAGAGGTGTAGTCAAGCTCGACGAGGGTTGTTCGCGAGTTTGAGGATTGTAAAGGCGTTCTCTCCCGGCCCGGAACGGGGAGTGGTTAGTGAAGTCGTGAGCGGAGCTCGGTGATCCGAGCGGAGCTTGCAAGAGAGGACTAGGACCCGGGTGGGGTGCCGAACCTCTATAAAAATCCCCCGACTTCTTGTGGTTTGCATTTTCCTTCCCTTTACTTGCTTGTTTTGTTTTTAATTCCGCTGCATCATCATTTGACTTGCAAGTAGAGTTTGTTTAGGATTAAAAGGTGATTAGAGATTGTGAACTCATAACCTACACGATCCAACAATGTATATACTCGTACTTGTGCCTGTCTGTCCAGGTGGGTATAGCCATATCCACCTTGTACCTGACCCGGTTACAAGCCTAGGTTTAAGTTCTCTTCCGAGTGTCTAGGAATCGATAACTCACATTTTATCTAGTCTTGTCTTCGGTTTGTCTTGGAGGGGTGTAATAACTATTTTCTTACTTTCTCACCAGAAATGATAAAACTGAAACGGTAATATCTTTTCTTTTCTTTTTCCGAGGTGAAAGTCTTTTGGATAAAAAATTATATTAGATTGATATTACGATCGAACTATGAGTCATGTTCAGATTAACAAAATATTACAGCCGTTGTAACTACTGAAGAATGCTACACAAAGGTACACATCACACGGGTATTATACCTCAAAAACTTCATAACGACTTATGGTCGTTGTATTCCACTAGTTGGAATGCATGGGACGTAAGTTTGATCCTCACGTTGTAACAAATCATCAGTGATTGGATGCAGATATGCAATCCACTTAATAATTAGAATCATGGTTATTGATTGCAAAACAATTTTTATAATCGTTTATTTTGCAACAAAAAAAATAAAATCTTATATTAAAAAAATTAAATAATTGGAGTTTGAAAATTTAATGACTTCAAAAGTCTACTTGGAATGAATTCTCCGAAAGAAAAGTTTTGGGTATCTTTTAACTTCATGCAAATCAATCGCATTTTTGGTAGCGAAAACTAAGTACAAAGTAAACTTGGTACAAAAAGTTGTCCAACACATCTCACGCTTTTACTTCTTATTTTAGAGCTTCCTTGTAAAGTTTGTTAGAGAATGGTTGGTAGATTCGTATTAATAACCAAGGCTATTATTAACCACAACCTTGGAGCAAAATCAAATCATAGATAAAGTTTGTAGATAAGAAAGATTTAAAACTCGAAAGAAAGAAAAAAGCATCCTAAAGCTAAACACGTCAGCAACCTGAATTTTTTCCTGTTAGCATGACTATTTTCTTGCCAAAACCAAACTATAGTTTATCTCCAACGGTTGAATCATAGTCCGTAATCCGTATCTTGTAGGGTTTTGCATAATATTCTTACTGTTTCTTTTAATTGCCAAAATACCTACTAAACTCTGATATATGCTTGAATAGCCTACATGCATTAATTTTTTTTGCTTAAATATCTATGTACTTGTCCATATTTTTTTGTAATACCCCGCCTGATGTGACAGCGGTAAAAAGTTTAACTCTGTGATAACAAATTATACTCAAACTTACATCACAAGTATGAAAAAGTTTCAGTAATCTGTAAAATTATTCATCCTTGCTTCGGAAAGTATGGACAAGGTGATTCCTCTCCGATCAAACTATTTTTTTTCTAATGTCATGTTAACATGACATTGCTTCGGAAAGTATTAACAATGTGTAAAACTATTCATCTTTGCTTCGGAATTCCTCTCCCATCAAACTACTTGCAAAAAATTGAACGCCTGAGCGCCTGAAAACAAGGAAACTACTAAATGTTGCCTAAAACTACTTAAATTGTCCCTTGAAATTACCAAATTACCCTTAACAATATATTTAATACTCATATCGTCCCGTGTCTTTAAACAAGGTTTTTGACTCAGTTTTACTAACATTCCTAGTACCAACACCACGAAAATGTCTGGCGAATCACCTAGATCAGGCGAAGTAACGGAGGCGGATTTTTTTCCAACTCGGGCGTCTGGCTAAGACGCCTGTACCATGGTGGAGGCGTCTGGCTAAGACAGCTCCACCATGGTACAAGCGTCTTAGCCAGACGTCCCGTTTTTTTTTAATTTTTTTGTCAAATTAAAATTATACGGTGTGTTATCTCAAATTATTTGACGTTGCTTTACAAGTTTTTGGTGGTAACCGGTCGGATTACAATAAGTTTTTTGCAAGTGATGAAGATTCAAATAATTTCCAGATCCAACATTTTTTAAGATCTAAAATCCCCCAGCGGTAAAACATCCTGACTTACAAATTCCACCTCGACAGGTCGTTCGGGGGTCTCGGTCATCCGAATATAGTAATTATTAACTTATTAATTAATTAATTTAACAATTATCTAAATTTATAATCAATTATCTTTTTTAAAAAATAATAATAAAAATAAAAAAAACCCAGACGCCCCGCGTAGGAGAGAAACGTCTGTCTAAGACGCCTCCCCCATGGGGGAGACATTTTACCCAGACGCCCCCCTCCTACGTGGGGCGGCTCCGTCGGACACCCGTAATTTTTATTATTTTTTATTAAAAAGATGTTAGATATTTTACCAGATTCGAGTACAATGGGGCGTCCGTTGACTCATTACTGACCTCCAAAACATTATTTTTTATGATTATAAGAGGAAGATGAAGAGAGATGTGTGATAGGAGGGTAAAATATCGCGTTATAGCAGTAGAAATGAGAGAAGGGCAATTTGGTAATTTCAAGGAGCGATTTAAGTAATTTTGGGACGATGTTTAGCCATTCAGAAAAACAACTCGAATGTTACTCCTATCAAGTTAACTTTTATTTTTCTGATAATAGCATAACAAAAATACATATTTCATTCATGATATACAACATCAAAGCAATCTGAAAATTTAACATTTTGTTACATTCTTTCAAAAAGACTTAAATTTAAATATTCCACTTAAAAATACCTTAAAACTTCAAACACACCTTTTATAAAATAATTATCGTATATTCTCGAAATCAATGGACGAAAATAAAACAAACCATCTTCTTACATAAATGTTTATATGAACTTCCAAATTATCACACTTAACATCATTTAAGTCATCACCTCCTTAAATTCCCATAAAACGATCAATGATTTTTTTTTGATGACACCACAACGTGAGTATGTAATCAAAATCTGCAACACAACATCCTCGGGAATTCCGGGTTATAAAGATACTTAGTTGAGTCTATTCATTAACCAAAAGAAAAATATTTAGTTCCAACACCATAAATATTTCCCTAAATATTTTTTCCTTATAAAGTTTGCAAATAAGGGTTTGCATGCATACCACCGAGAAACACTTGTTTATCCTATCCTTATACCACGTCGAATTGCTGTTAGATTCAACTAAGCACCTTTATCTTTCAACGCAAAACAAAAATCGGGTGCACAATTTTTTTTCTCGATAATTATGTTTGCACCACCATAAACCTGATAATTTCCTGGTTGAATCTTTCTAGGGTTACACAGATGCTGTAATGAATACCATGGAAAGAGCTCCAGACGATCAATATCCAATTCCCTATTCGGCCATTCCTCTTGCTTACTTCCTTTCACTCCAGCTCAGGCCACTTCCCATTCACATTTTTTTATCCCAATCACGATGATAAATATGACCATAGCTTATGAAATCTTCGAGTACATAAACATGCATATACATAGGATTCAAAACCTCAAATTGCACAAACTCCAACTTCATGAGAAAAAAACAAACAAGTCCCGTACTAAGAAAACTGACCATTATTAGTGCAATCTACCTATTACTTAACTAGGACAAGGTGACCGTCGACCAAACGCATAGCCCACGAAGAAAATTCCATATCTTTGACATTTACGTTCGTACGAGAAAGCAAGCGTTGAATACATCTTTGCATACCTATGCTGGTGGTTTGCAGGTTGCCTTGTTGTGACCATACTCTTTGCACTTGCTACACTGGACTGTTCTTTTACTTATTATCCTCTGAGGTTCAATAGGCCTTTGCTTCGGACGGCCAGGGAGTCGAGGGGTACGAAGAGGATACTTGTTGGGAGAATCAAGCAGTATAGGCCTGCCAACATCCGGTATTGGATTGATGGAGTGAGAATATGTCAACCTGTAGCATTCCGTGGTGAAATACTTCGAACAATAATCATACAAGGAGCCCTCAATTTGATTGAAGACTGAAATGGCATGCATGCAAGGGAGCCCACTGACCTGCCACTTGCGGCAAGTGCATTCCCATGTCTCAATATTAACAACATTCACGATGGTATCGCGTACCTCATAGACACTGCCATTTGAGGATATAAGTTCAAGGGAGATTAATTTAGTTGACTCCAGCTGCAACTTTTGATTTGCAGATGGTGTGAGTGTCTCCGACCATGCATTAGAAGATTCCCTGTGTGTGTATATCATCTCCATAAGTTTACAACGTATCCAATCGATTATTTGGATTACTGTTGGTTCCTGCCTTCCGACTTTCCCTAACCAAGTGTTGAACAAATCAGCGGCATTGGATGATAAACCATCATAGCGCAATCCCTTAAAGGATGCGTTTGACCACAGTTCAGGTTGGCTGTCAAGAACCCATTCAGCAACTTCTTTAGAGACGTTCTTTATATTCTCGATGCATTCATTGAATTCATCGGCTTTGTAAGCATGGGCAGCTCGTTTAAAATCAGCTACCATTGCATCCTTCACGGTCTCCGTTAGTGTCTCTTCAGTCATTGACTCCTCCAGTTGTGTCTTGAATTCTTCCATGAGATCAAACAAGCAATGACCATGGTAGCTGTCTTCGAACACTTGTGGAACTGCTTCTGCCAATCCATTTTGTCGGTTAGATACAAATGTTATAGTCCTGGAATTTGATAATACAGATTTTAATTGTTCTAGAAACCAAACCCAGTTCTCCTCATTCTCTATCAACACTATGGCAAAAGCAACTGGAAAAGCATCGTTCTCTGCATCAACTGATGTTGCAGCCAACAACTTCCATTGCCGGCTCACTTTAAGAGAGATTCCATCAAGAAATATTAGAGGGCGGCAACCATGCTCAAAACCATGGATAGAAGCATAGAAAGAAACAAAAAGATGCTCAAATCTTGAATCATCCGATGTGACCAATACTGCAGTACTGCCAGGATTTGTCTTCCTGATCCTCTCACAGTACCAAGGTAACTGACTGCAGACTTCCTCATCTGAGTTGAGGAGTTCTTTTTTGGCAAATGATTTCCCCCGCCACGCTTGCGTGTAATTCAAATTCAGGCCATAATCTCTTTGAAGGTCATTTGCAATATCTCTTGGCCTGTAATCAGGAGATTCTAGCAGTTTATCTTTTATGATGCTGGCCACCCACTTTTGATTTGCAAGGCGATGACCGTCTTTACCAAAAAATTCACATGTATGTGTGTCATTAAGTGTCTTTATCAGTAGCTTGTCTTTGGGTGATGCTATCGAAGCATGTATCCTCCATTGACAGTCCTCCCCACTGCACACAGCTGTCACCCGAGTTCCATCATTTTTCAGAAACTTGTATGCAAACCCTTTTGCAATAGCAAACTTATGCAACGCATCACGGAAATCCTTCACACTATCAAACTGCTGTCCTACGCCTGTGATAAGTTTCTCCCATCCATCAGATACTTTCTGTTTCTTGACACTCTCAGGTGTAGCAAAAGCAGTCATTGCACCAGCAGTAGGCGAATCCTCAACAGGAACTAAAGCCTTCTTATTTGACCTGCAAAATAGTGATACAATCATATGCATAAGTATAACATCTGACTCAACTAGAACACCATGATGAGAAGGGGATTTTACTTTTTGTCAGCTTTGTCCACGAGAAAAACATCTGTTGTGACCGAGCCTGCACTGAAGTCCACCATTCGCTGCAAGTCTTTGTCATTGGATACTGTGATAAGTGTTCTCCTGTTGCTTGGAAGAAGGTACTTGATAATGAAAGGAGAAGTTTCACATGTGAACATATTGGCCATCTCTGATTTGAAATCATCAAGTTTCATACCCCGATCTACATCTATTGCATGAGCTTCTCCTCCGCTATAGGACAATGTCCCATCACTATTTGTCACAAAATCACCACCCAACTGGCAGATAGCAACAACCTTGCCATCCATGGTGTGGCCACAGTTACCTATTGCTCACCCAAATGCCACCGGAATTCTGATGTTAAATTGTTAATTCATAAAGAAGTGTGATAAATAATGCACCAATTTCAGCTTGTAGTCTAAAATATCAAAAGATCTGGTCTCCTATATAATATAACGTGTGAAATGGGCACTTGCCTCTTACCCTAGCAAGTGCAATGAACAATTAGATTTACCTACATTCTACTTAAAAAAGAACTCTACTTCCATCTAATTGATGTCAAAGGGTACTAAAAGTAAGAAATAAAATGCACAAAATATCACTATACGATTTGCAAATACAGCAGAACACATTCAGATTGCTAGATTTATAATATATTTACAGACCACATTGAGATTGTTATCAATTTTTTGAGGCTTCTCATCCAAAGCCAACATAGACATGCATCGTAGCTAACATATTCTTTGTAGTTCTCAATTTCAAATCAAACAAGCACAATGTGACAAAGGTCAAACTCCCAGTTTCAAAATTTAAGAAAACTAGCATAAACCCACTTTAAGCTGAGAAATAGACAGCCTTGTGTATACCGTATAGTGAGTTTTACCTTGTGCAATGACAGTTTCAACAAGTAGTTTGCTCATGGGCAAACAACTTGCTGCTGCATTGAAAGAAAAGATGGAAAAATTCTGGGAGTTTATTATAACTTCTTAAGTTATAATCTAGTTAATATGTATTCGTTGTAACACAATACACAAACATGCTCGACCTGAACACCTAGAGGTAGTTCATCGGCACACGAGGTCAAAAGTTTAATTACTGGTGGTGGCAATTTTCCAAGCCTTCGAAGCTACAATTGTAGACTTACTCTTCCTCTTTGCTAAAAAAAATAAAGATGCCGATCCGAGGCAATGCGAAGGACAAACAAAGATACAAACCCAAGCACGAAGCCGACACAACAACCACCTTCACTGTAAGGATGGGACTCGATCTCATGTTTGAAGGGTGCATTACACTTCCTCTACCATAACACGATCCCCCTTTGGACCACCAATTAATATGCCGACCAAGTGTTTGGAATGATGGTTTTGACGCAAAATTATAACAATCAACAACGAAAATTTCCAAAATCAAATTCAACTTAAGCACAACATCCTCCTCAAACATGCCAAATCCACAACCAAATCATCCTACATCAAAACCCAAATCGAATTCCATCCAAAGTTCGGACCTTTTTTTCTCCAAAATCCAAGGACCTAAAAACGAAAACCTTAAAATCCACGGCCGAAAACAAAATTTCCCCCGGCGAAACCCGAAAACCCCCTTACAAGACTTCGTCTAGGGTTTTGACAGCAGCGGAAAAGGGGAAAAGAGAGGAGTGGCGACGATTTACCTCTTCGATCCACACGGTGACGAGATCCGGACTAGGGTTTGTCCCTTTTGGTGAAATTGGTGGGGTTTTTTTACAAATTGGGGAGGAAAATTAGGGACTGGAGAGAAAAGGGGAGGGACTGGAAGGATAGGAAAGGGGCGGCGGAAAATATAAGGGCGACACCGGAAAGGGGGTGATGGGATAATAAAATAAAATCTGAGGGTTTCGGAGTATGTGAGGCTTTCACGCACGGCAATTTTTTGTAGCAACTCCGCCCCTCCAATTAATTTTTTTCCTGGGTTTTTAGCCCTGGTCAAATATTCTGAGTTCCTATAAAATTTTCTTTGAAACGTAAATAAAAGTGATATCATTAAAATGTGATATTACCATAAAAAAGAGTATGATATTTTTTTATTTAAGGTGAGTTGTAAAAGATATTTTACAAATTACAACTACAAGTTATTACAAGGTGTGAATCGAAATGATATCTTACTCCAAAATGTTACTTTGATAACACAACATGTGAGATATTTATATACGATTCTATTAAACAAATTACAATTATACAACCTAGGCATTAAAGTTACACAAATATATTAATGTCAAACTTGTTGATTGTGCAGCAGGTGATGAATGTTTGTGTTTAGATTTTTCAGAATTTATAACGAGGATACTCGTTGATATGTGGGACCTTTTATTGGGAAAATGTTGTGGATTTTTTTTTTTTTGAAAAGTTAGCAATCTTTTGAAACTCTTTTCCATATTTAGTTGTTCATCGCTATTCACCCCCTAATTAAATCTAATTTAAACTATAGACAAGTATCTTATTTATAAACCTTATAGCATTTTAAATTTTAATGGAACAATTCCAAAACTACTCTTATTAGATTGAAAAGGTAAAGTAAACAATTAACAATGACAAAAAATCTAGAACCAAGTTGAGGTAGCTCTTTTGGGTGAATCATTGCCTTAAATTAGTCAACCAATTCATAAAATTATCATCTTCATATCTAAAAATATATGTTTTAAGGAAAACTAAAAACATAATTAACACTTATCACGTTCTCTAATCTCACATTATTATTCATCATTGTCATTTTTCCTCGCAAAAAAGATTATTACACCATCTTCCATTGGAAGAGCCGTCGCGTACGGATGCCAATGGAGAGGGACAGAACCGACCCCGTCGTGGAAACCCTAATCTCCCGAGGCTGGTGCTTCAGGTCCCCCGACCTCGCGCGCCAGCTGGTGACGTCACGCGAGCGACCTACCGCCGACGCGGTGGAGTCGGAGCTGTTGAGCTCCGATCTGAGGTCCTTCGGGGGCAAATCCCTCCCCGACGCCGCCGCTTTGCGGAAGTCCTCGCACCTGCAAGGTCCCAAGGTTTTGCAGGTATTATACGAACGCAAAGTTTTGTTTTTTGTTCGCTAGAAATGTGGAAGAGAACTGGACTTCTGATATGACTTCGAGGTGATTCGTCTGCAGCAAAACTTAAAAGTTCTGAAATCGAAGTTTTTGAATAGGAGTTATGGAAACTAGAGTTCTGTAACTGGAGTTCCAAACATGCATTCTTACTGCAAACCAATCACCCATGTGTTTGATCAAGTTGGATGGGGCGAATAGGTTGAAAGGAGTAGCCATGGAAACTTGGAAAGTGTACATTAAGAGATTGAAGGTGGAGATGAGCTAACCAGAGCCTTGACGCCGGTAGGTAGTTATATTGTTGTATGGGGTGTTAGAAGTAAATGCGTTTCAATAACATTAATAGAAACACAATATTCAAACCCATGATCCATAAATTCGACATAAAATAACAAAATCAGAATACTTACGATTCGTTAGCACCGACATCTCGAATCTTTAACGCGGAAGCATCACCTAAACTCCAGGTGTCGGTCTTCAATGATTTTCCTCAACCTTAATGATGGACTCTCTCCTTAGGGTGTTTTCGTAAGCGAAAGGAGATGGAATATGAGAGATTGAGTTGAGACAATCATTGGGACCAAACCCATTTATAATAACATGATACAGTTATTTCCCATCAAAATAACCGTCCACTAATCCCATTACTTTTGAGATAGTGCAATTGTGGGCTTATTTAATTTAATTAAGTAATGAATAATAGGCCAAAAATCTAACATGGGGGTCTCTTGTCCTTAGTAGATAATCCATGGATCGACTTAGTGGATAGACTGGCTTTGGTTGACAATGAGATTGTTGATCGACTGCCCGAACGGTGGAATGTGGTGACAGTTAGCTTATTGGAGAGCAGTTGGTGTTGAGTGTTGACTAATCCCTTATGACCACACAATTGAGAGAGGAATGAGAGAGAGTGTGTACAAGTTGGAGAGGTTTAAAGAGTTTGAGAGAAGTGTAGAGAAGAAGAGAGTGTTGTCCTGTTCTTTTTTATTTTATTTTTGTGAATTAGTGGATTTGTAATGATGGATAAGGCAAAGAGGGTTGTTACACAAAATATCAGTATGTTCTACTGTTCCTTGTGAGGCTATTAATGTTACTTACAAAATCACTCTTGCAATTCAAATTTAGAAGCAAAAAAAAACAATTTTTACTGCTTTCCCAAACACGATTGTTACATCATATTTAGAGCTCATATACCTACAAAAAGAGTATCTCGCTAAATACTGATGACCTGCTCTCCTTAGCACATGAATTCCACTACAAAAAATGTTTATTCTTGGTTCTCAAGTGAAGAGTTAATTAGTTTCGGAAACTCAACATCCATACCTAAGTACCTACCCACAACGTTAATAAGGCTTTAGTTTTGGAATCTCAGCTTCAAACAAGCCTATATTAGATGCATCAAATTTTACAAATGGGATTGGTTTGTTCTTCCTCCTTTCCTTTCTCCATTTTCTATCGTTCAGGATGTTCGCAAGGTTATTTTAGATTTTTAGTAAAGTCTCACTCAGTTCAGCTAGTAGCATACTTCAAAAGAAATTAAATTTGCTGCTACTTGGAGCTCAATCTAAGAAACATGTGCTAAGAGGTCATGTTCTCTCTTTGCATATAGACATAACTACAAATTCTGATTCCCCCTTCATCATTTTCATTAATTTCTTCAAGTGGTAAGTGTGGGTATGTTTCTTCTTTGAAAATTAATTGTTTCTTTTGCATGTCTTTTACTTGGATTCAGGTGGTTTCCGCAAAGGATATATATAAGAGCAGGATAGATGTCTCTTTTCATGGTTCACAACACAGTAGGCGTCTTCTTAGATTGGTTCTTACTGATGGGAATGGTGAAGCTATGGCTATTGAGTACTCTCCAATCCCATTGATTAATGAAGAGATCATACCTGGGTCCAAGGTTTGCTGAGATATGATATTCTTGCTTTTTTTGGCAGATATATTTGAATTGGTAAAGGTAAAAGAGAAATGAATGAAGTGCTTGTATCGCCTTTCAGTTTTTGGTTGATAATGTGTATACTACAAACTAAATTCTTTTTCGTACCGATGAGCATGCATTGATCGCTACATGTTTGGTTGATAAGCATCTCATAATTGAAATTATGGAGGCAAACATGTTCAAGTGCAAAAAATGAGTTTATGCAATAGTTTGAGGATAACATCTGTTTTTTAATTCATTCTTGAAGATCCAGTATTTTGAAATTGTAATCAACAATCCACTCATTCAAGAAGTAAAGATTATAATCACAATAAAACGGAAGTAGTGCTGAATTTAGACATTAGTATGGGTAGTTCCTAGTAGATATAGATGTTGAACTTATAAAATTGCAAGGCAGGAATTTTTATGGTATTTGTTCCTTTTTTTAGGTCTGTAGCAGTTTACTCATTATTAATGACTAAATTGTGTGTTGTATTCACTCTTATAGTTCGTGTTACTAATCAAGTTTAGCTAATTTTGGTAAGATTAAGATTTTTAAATGACAATCACCTTATGATTTGTATGATATAGATATGTATGTGTAGTCATGTGCTTGCTGATGGCCCTGCAGATTCGCCTGGAAAACAAAATTGCAGTACATAATGGAATATTATGTTTAAATCCTAAAGTGGTGACTATATTAGGAGGGTTTGTCCAATCACTTTTTGAAGAGTGGGAGTTGGATCGGAAATATTCTGGCATTTCTCGTACGGCTTTGAAACAACCATACAATGCCGAGGGTGCTGGGCCCCCACCATTTGAGAAACTGCATCTCAATGAACGTTCAGCCATGGCTTCTCAACACCAGAATCTTCGAGGCAGTCATTATGGTAGTTTCAAGCTTTCTTCCTACATGTTTCGCTTGTCTCTACTTTTAGTATCTTTCTTTCATTTTTATCTTTTGCTTGTTTTGGTAGGATTTTTTTCAATGCTTTCCTCTTACAACATCTCATTCTTCCAACAATATAAAATTCTGACCTAAAACTAGCACAATAGAATGATATAAATTCATCTTATGTTATTTAAATTTAGAGTATTGGAAGCTGCTGCCTTTTCCTCAAAATTTGGCTAACTCATACCTCTTAGATGTGCAAGTATTGAAATTAAAATTTTCAAGTTGAGAGCTCATTGGCAATGGTAACTAATATTCTGACTAGTAATACTGCAACAAATTTATAGCAGTTTAGGATGTTCTGCTATCATACTGATTCTGATGCTTCCTCTTTGCAGCCGATCCCGATTCCTCTTCAAAAACTTTGTTTCCCTCTACTTCTGATGCCAAGAAAAGGCCGGGTTTGTTGGATAGCCAATTTCAGGGAAAAAGATGGCACCTTGATAATCTGACCTCTGATAATGATGGGAAGTCGATGGTTTCTGCAGATGACCAGAACGAGAGCAGTACGAGTGCTGGTGAAAGTAGAGCAAAAGAAGGTTCTTTCTACTGCACTCTATGATCTGGAATTTAGATCTAAATTTCTGTCAGTTTTGAAATAATGTTCTTATTTCTATTCTTCCTGACAACAGTTATTGAAGTAATGCCCGTACAGAATCAAGCTGCTTCTCAGAAACTTTTGCAAAAATTGAGTCAACCAAGCCAAGAATCTAGGTACTACAGGGGGAACCGGCATAAAGGAAAAGATAGACAAGACGAGGCTCCTGTTTTTACACTGGATGAGTGGGAAAAAAGAAAAACTGGTGCTTCTGGGACCAAAGTTTCACATGTCAAGCCGGATGTTAGCCGTGATGAGGAGCTAGCCCAGCAGTTACAGAGGCAGTTAGATATAGAAGACAGCCATGTAAGCTTTATCAACCTGTTGGTATACAACAAATGTTTTAGTCTCTACCATTTAGCATGTCATACATTCAAGAAAAAACATTTATGCAGGTGCAAGCAGGTCAGCAGACGGAGGCAGAAAGGATAAGAATGAACATGTTTAGTTTTGAAAGGGCTGAAGAATATACGGGTGGAAGAGGGGAACCAAGAGGAAGAGGTAGGGGTAGAGGAAGAGGAGGAAGGGGAAGAGGGAGGAGATTTGGTTGACACCCCTTGTGTAGCTGAATTTGCCTATGATTGAACATTGAAGGTATCTTTTTCTCCCATCATTTTGTATAGTTCATCCTGTCTGTATTTCTTGTAATTGAGTTCCCAGGACTTTTTCTTTTCCTTTTTTTATCGGTAGAGTTCCCAGGAGTTTGATTAATCACTATACATGTTTATAGTTCATCTGAGGGTAACATTCTTGAAAGATATGTTTTTAATCCAATTTTTTACCAAGTTCAAGTTATCAATCGTGTTCTAATATTTGTTTGTTAAAAGGAGGCAAGGCACCTCTCACTATTTTGTAGCGTTTGAATAGGCTAATCCTTTTATGGGTTAAATTTGAAAAATATTTTATTTTCATGTTGTAAATGATTAAAAAAATTATGTTGTAGTTGTAAATAAGTTTCATTCTGTGTTATCATATTTAGTTTCAGCGTATATGCACAGTTGAGCTGAATGGCCTGCAGAAAGCTGAACCTAGCCTTGGAAAGTGAGCTCCATCATGTAAGAATTTTCACCAATAGCAGTAATTTTGACCTCCTAAACTGATGTTATTATATCTGCTATATAGTTTGCATGACTCAGGAGAGCTCAGGTTTTTGGTAGTGGACCTCAAATGCCCAACATATGCAAATCGAATAGTCTGTTCTCTTCTGTTATTAAGTTTTTTTTTTTGCACAATTGTAAAATTTTCGCCAAGTATTGTGATTTTTGTGGTATTTGTTTTTGAGTAAAGTGATTTTTGTGGTATTTGCTTGTTAATTTTGGCGACGCTTTGGTATATATTCCGGTTTTTCTCCCTTGAATTATCTACTAGCCAAATAAGGATAACAGATATCAATATGATAGGGATATTTTTTTATATAATTAATATGATAGAGATATTATCATTCTACCTATGGATTTCAATTTTCAACATTGTTATCCGTACCAGATTGATTCAAAGTGGATACATTAATTATCTACGTCTAGACAGAAATGATTGACTTCCTAAAATATTTTCATTTACTCAACTTTTTTTCTTGTGGTGTCATTGTAAGATTGGTGTTTAACGTGGATTTTTTGTTCTTTTATATTATATATTGGTGTTGCGAATACCTTTTAAGAATTTATGATGGAATTTCGCATCTTACAACTTCGTATAGAAGAATACATCACTATTGTCACTATCATTTCACCATTTGTATCGCTAAGTAAAGAAAATACAAATAACAACAAAATGATATAAATCAAATAATCAATTTCATTGGATATGTGATACATGAACTTTGACACATTTATATGGTGCACAAAAGAGAAATGCATGATACATATTTCACAAACTATTATGATATATCAAATAGCATGAAGTACGTGGCAGTTGAGCTCATGCTAGAGATGATACATTTGTATAGAGTCACGTTCGAAATTGGAGCTTGACGATTTGTTCCTTATATTTCAAGAAACTTTATTGTTGCGGCAATTTGAGTTTCGAGTTTTCAGGACTCGATGGCTTGCTCCTTTTCATATTTAAAGGGACCATCTTGTTATGATTAACTCTAGTCTTATAAACAAGACAATCATTTGACTTATATATTTTCATATGTGATTTGTTGATTGGTTTTATTATGATTACCGAGATTTAGTCAGTTTTAGCCTCATGACATGGAGGAAATACATATGATGTTATATTGACGATAATGCTTTTGTTGTAATATCGTCCGGCGGTTAGTTTAATCTCGTAACTTAGGAGGGATTTTGTATGTTGAGTTTCATATGAGATTTTGACGATTTGTTCCTTTATTTTAGAAAGGGGTCGTTGTATCGTTGTGGTTTATACTTCTTATGTTTCAGAGTAGTTTTGAGTTTATATGCTATTGTTCGAGTTTCTCTTTACGAGAGATCATCGAACAAATGTTAGTTTAGCCTCATCGAACAAAGGTTAGTATATACTTGATTTATCAACGGTAATTCTTATATTAGAATATCGTATTATGGTTAGTTTAGTCTTATAACTAGGATAATATTTGTAGATATGTTTTGGTGCTTCATCTTTATCGTGAAGACGATCTAATATTTGTGAGTTTAACCTCATCACAAGGAGTTCTATATGTGTTTTAGTCTTGTATTTAGGATACATTGTAAACAATTTATTCTCTCATTTTAGGAGAATATTGTAAACGGTTTATTCTCTTGTTTTGAAGAATATTATGTATATGTTTGTTTTGTATCAACTTGGACTTTATGATGAAGACCGACGGATTTTAGTTAGTTTAACCTCATAACAATGAGATGTTTTATATGTCTTAGTCTCGTATTTAGGAGACTGTCAACAGTTTATTCTCTTGTTTAGGAGAATATTATGTATATGTTTTGTTTAGACAATTATTCCCTTTGTACATATATTATAATGTTTTGGTCAGTTTAGTCTCGTAACCTAGAGGGATTTTGTATGCCTTTGACTTGTTTGGACAATTATCATTTTGATGTGGGTATTATGATGTTTTGGTCGGTTTAGGCTCATGACCTGGATGAGTTTTATATATGTATTTTTGTTTATTTGGTTTGTTAAAATGAAGACTTTGTTGTCAATAAGGAAGATGTAACTCAAGATCAAGTTTGGCGTGCATCCTCACTTACGACTAAGGTAGTTTGTATTTTAGTTTTTGACCACTCCAATGATAAAAAAGAGAGAACCCAAGATCCAGCTTGGTGTGCATCATCTCTTATTATTAGAGCAGTCAATATTTAGGTTTTATGTTTGTTTTCGATTTTTAGGTTGGTTGACATATTTTACAACTTTGAATATTTATTTTGCAATTTATCCACATTTAGGGAAGGATTTGTGATTTTGTCCATTTAGGTGAACTATTCGGATTTTAAGTTTGATTTTGCAAATCAATTTGTACAATTTATATATTGTTGTAATTTATCAACATTTAAGGGTGAATTTGTAATTTGTCCATTCAAGCGGATTTTCTTTTTTTGTATTTTAAGATCAATTTGTATATCGGATGGTACAACTTATGTATTGTTGCAATTTATTCACATTTAGGAGTGTATTTGCAATTCGTCAGTTTAAGAGGATTAATTGTAAATTCGCTATTGTGTTTGTTACATGGACTTGCATTGTATTTATATTTTGTTTGGGCCAAATATCAAGAAAGGACCCCATTTGCATGGCAAGATCCATGCGTGTATAGATGTATGGCTCTTGACCTTTTGTTATCAACAGTGCCATATTGGTCTTAAATACCATGTGAGTTCCTTGAAATTCCACATGATTTAGGTTACAAACGGTAACACAATGTAAATCCGATTATTTCCACTTATGTATTGGCCAACAAGACAGACTTGTTTGTTTCTTGACCAGATTAAATCATGTCATTGATCTGAACCACCTGATGCTTATGTTGCAAGATGGAGTCGATGATATATACATATGTATATTTATGTTTCAATTTGGAACTTCCAAATTTGGTATGTATGAATTAGTTATCACGAACATGTGCTACATATTATATTTGGACAGCACATGTACATGGCTGGCTAGAGAATGAATTTTGTTCGTGTGTGTGATTTTAAGTCACAATTATGGTATATATTCCCTGTTTACATGATGTTTAACTTTAGAAATGTTCTTCAAAGAAACTTAAGAAATGTTGAGTTAACCCTTGCTGACTTTAAAATGGATATGAGAGGGCTATATAAATCCTAATATGGTCCAAGATTATGCTATAACTGAAAATTTCAATTAAGTGAAATCCCAAAATATTAGGAGATACTGAAGGGTATTGAAGCCTTTTCAAAGTATTTAAATAGTGTATATGTAACTATGATAACCAGTTTTTTTATTTTTTATAATAATAATATTCCTAGCTGCACTGTTGACCTGTGTCCAAAATTAGCGCTCATTTATTTCATCATAATCTAAATTTCAATTTTCTTAGAGTAAGAATAGGATAAATATTTTGGCACGTACATAAACAAATAAGTGATTAGCTTAAATGACAGGAGTATGCTATTCTATAGAGTGCAATCTCAATTGGTCATGAAACTGGGAGGTACTTGTCAATGGCAATAGTTGTCATGAAAGTGAAAGGTGCTTGCCATCATTATAAGAGAGTTGTGGCAGCATCAACGTTCGCAGACAGAAGTTGTAATACAGTGAAGGGCATCATTACTCTTCTACAAGGCCCCAGAGCAAAAGAAAAACAAATTCCATATAGGCACAATAAAAACATCCTACAACGAAGGGTATACAAGGGACACTGTAAGGCACTCTTAAGTGCCACCCAGGTCATTAGAGATACGGCAATCATCCGATATCAGCAAATGGGAGCGGCCACTGGCGTAACGAGCACTGGCGTATTGCCAGTTACTGGCTGAAAGGCTGCGGCCGACTCAAGCTGCAACCAAACCCTCCGACGCTTCTCTTGTGTGGCTGCACGTTGCTCTTCTTCTTCTTCATATTTCTTTTGGCAAGTGGAGAAAAGCTCTTCATCCATATCAGAGAATATCTTCCGCACATTAAGAGTGACGTTCAGAACAGCTTGGCTCCAATGGTTTCGAGTGTTACTTTCTAGAGCTGGGAAAATTATAGGTAAAATTGCACCACGATTATGTGCTATCAGGTTTACAATATTGTCATTGTTCCACAAAAATAATGCTCGTTCCGCAACCTGAGAGGGGAAAAAATCATAGTAAGAAAGAGAATAAAGACAGCCATATGATATGTTCACATGTTAGGTAGCATCCATTAGCATGGCAATATCAAGCAATCAAATCATCTGTTTCTTAAAGGAGTCTTCAGAGGTAACTAACCAAATGACATAAATTTCAAAAATCTAACCAAATGACATGCGACATTTGTCACTTGTCACATCTTTGAGTCTTTCAAAGTCAAATAAAAGGATCTGAAGCACAATTTAGAAGATTAGTGCAGACCATAGCAATGGGGAAAGCTGAAGTGTTGTATAATTGTATCAGAAAGAGAAAAATACAAACAAATATATCGAAAAGCATATACATGCAGACACTACACAAACGCTGACACCAGATGTGCAGACACATGCGTGCACACTCTTAAGAAGCTTGCTATGCAGAAAAGAGACCTCATCTGAATCATGTACCAGTTCTAAGATCAGCATCCACAGACAAAACAAATGTGCATATCATCATGGTGTTTCAAAAAAATAAACTTTCTTATGCAGTAGTCCATTTAACTCACTAGGTAATGACAACTGGCTCAACTACTAACGACATACATTTGTCATTCATTCACAACAAATCCACATTTACCTCCACTGTAAAAGAGAACATACAACAAAGTGGATGATGCTATCCTTAAACATTACATCCTTCCTACTGTAGTAATTCATTAAGTTATAGTTTGTAATAGTTATTTATAACCCTTTTCTCATTTCCAGTTGTAAATAAATTTTATGGATTAATATTGCCATTCTAGTTTTCTTGAAATTAAATCAAGGATAGTAAACTCTACTAGTGTTGCCAATACAAAAATGGAAGAGAACAATCCATTTAAAAACCTAGCCTTGCACTACCATTAGTTGATGAAAAACATACGTGGAGAAAGAGTTTATCGCACCAATAAGTAGAATATAAGTAATCCAACATGGACTTTTTTGCTCCATATAAGCACGACTTGTTTCTAAATTAGATAGATGAATGAACTATTTCAGTATTTAGTACACTATGTACTTGTATGAAGTTATGGTAAAAGGATTGAATGAACTCTTCAATGCTAATATTGTTCAGTTTCAGTATACTTTTTGTGCTTTCCACATGGAAGACGGTTAAACAAGTATGGTAACAGTCATCAACTTTTAGAATGTAGTAAGAACATAACATATGTAAGCCTTATTGAACATGCAATCTTGGCATATGATAAACTATAGAAAGAAACTATACATTAAAGTATCATAATTCATAAGTAGATAACTAATAAAAAAAATCATAAGCAGATAAGTAATATAAAATAGGAGATGAAGAACCTGAAAGTGAGAACTGTTAATGCAACAACCGATACGACGGAACATTGGAACCATGATTTTCTGGAACTCAACCATGTCGGAAGCTTCCAATATTTCCTCCATCTCACTTAAAAACAAGACCTCCTTCTGACTATTGGTCACCGGCCAATACCTCAACAATCCCTGTATAACTGTGCCCACCAATTTAGGATCCTTCTCAATAAACTGTATCACACAATAAGTCAATTGCTGAATATAGACTCCAACAGATTTGGGTTTGTGCAATGGCATCAATGCCCTCCAAAGGAACATTTTATGCTCCTCCTTCAGAGGCAAAGCAAATCCACTGATTACACTCCCAAAAACCTCTAACAACTCAGCTATCCCATTATGCCGTTCCGTCTCAAAGACAAATCTGTAAAAAATATTGCTCACTGATTTACGGACGAATGGCCTGTGAACCATGAATTTCCCATATATTCTGTGCAGGATTGTCTTCAAGCAATCCCTTTCTCTAGGATCCTCGGAATCAAAGAGATCAAGCAGTTTCATAATAAATGTATGATCAACATACTTTTTAGCAACCCTTGCATCAAGCAACGAGGACGCCACAAATTTGAGAAGCAGCTCATATACGAGTTGCAAGTGAAACCATGCAGGATCAAACATCGGCTCGTCGTCATCGTTCTCTCCACCCGAAGCACAGGAATGACAATTTGGGGGAAAAGCCCTGAAAAGATTGGCAGCAAACATCCTACAGCTCGCAGCAATCACAGGTTCGCTGAACTTAGACGAGCTGGTGGAAACATACTCCACAAGCTCAATAAGAGCCTGGCGTTTCACGTCCTTCTCAACCGAGTTGTTTGCGGAGTCACTGAAGTCGAAAACCAAACAACAGAGATTCAACTTGCTAATAAGGAGGTTCTGCTTCTCCTGCTTGGGCACATCCTTGAACGAAAGTAACGGCTCAATCCCGGAAACCACACTCGAAGGGAAAACTGCAGAAGACATGCGCTTAATCGTGTCCACAGACTTATTAGAGATGTCGCTCACGGTGTTCGCAAGATGCATCAAGCCGTCCGAACCGGCAGCATTGCTATTCCCATTGCAATGGCCGGCATTGGGATCGGACGGAATGTCAGATCTTGGGGATTTCCGCGGCAATTTGCTAAGAAATTGCTTCCACATGGCGATTTCTCTAAACCAGAACTTTATGGCAAGATCATAAGGGCTCAAAGATTCATACTTTATCGATTAAGCCACGATTTGGTTGAAAAAGGCCAAATTTAAAAGCAAAAAAAGGTTCCAAAAAGCGCCAAACCCCCCCTTTTCACGGTAAAAAAGAAAAAATCCCAATCTTTGGGATCCAAACTCGCTCTTCTCTTCACAGAACACTAAACCATCTCAAAGGCAGTAAAAAAAACTAACTTTCTTGGGAACCCTTCGAGATCTCGTTCCGACCACACCAAACCCTAGAACGGGACCGAGCAGTGGCGAAACCGAAGATCGGTAGAGGAGAAGCGAAGTCGAAGCTATCCCGGCGTTCGCAAGGCGGAATGGAAGCCTCCGACGCGTCCGATCGCGATCGCCATCGCCACCACCAGACGCGGAGAGGAGGAGAAGAAGACGAAGATGAGGAAATTTGCACTTTCGCCTCTGATCCAGAGGTTTGCTGGTGAATTTTGCATTCCTGCCTCCGTTCCTACGAGTATTTAACTATTTATGGAGGATGACTTTGGATCTGGTTTTTGTTTAGAAATAAAAATGGTGGCGGAATTAGACAGTTGGAAATTAAATGCGATCGCTTGGAACATCATCTGAGGTTCGAGGATGTAACGAATTGGTTTTGGTTGTAGTGATTAGATTAGATTAGATTAGATTAGATATATGTGTTTAAGGAAAAAAGGTACTTGTAGAGTTCCATATTATAGTTGATCTTGTAGTTTCTAACTTTTCCTAATAGTATTTTTGCATTTAACACCTCATAATTCATTTTAAAGTTAATGACCTTGTTTTTGAACTAAATCTATGTTATTTCCATATTTGATTGGGTCAGTAACTTGATCTTTGTTGATTGCATAATTGCATCCCTAATTTATTGAAATAAATCTCTTTCTTTTTAGGTTTGGTTGCACCCCCACATCTAAATCTCTTTCCCTTCAACGTTACCTAACCTTCCCCAGTCCCCACACCCAACTTTTTTTCTTTCTATTATTGGATTCTCACTTTTTTGTGTTGAGTTGCAGAATTGTATTTTCTTAACCTTTTGTCCTGTAATTTCACTAATCCGAATTTCACTAATTTGAATTTCCAGATGGATCCCGGGACACCAACGCCATTCCTCACCCATCTTCCCACGCAGCCGATGTGGTAGCCACGTAGGCTAAAGTAGCTACGGTTGGTTTGGTAAAGTGGTGCTTCTGGGTTTGGTAAAGTAGTTCTCTGCACTTGTCGGTGGCTTTTCAGACATACATGTACTTTTTTTATGGAGTGGTTGTGATGGTGGATGGAGGGTGTGGGTTATGTACTTTGTGTCAGTCTTGACAGAGATACTTTTGAATTGCTTATTGATTTTTTGTTACACATAATCTCAAAACAAGATTTCAAGACAAAACTCACATTTTTTTTAAATAATCATCTTTTGAATGTCCACCATCAAAAGAGTTTCAGTTCTCTAACCAAAAGTAAAATCAAAATTAGATTTCCATATCAAGTGTTTGAGTATCATGTTTGTACTTAACCACTTACATAAGTTCAGGTGCCTACATCATTGTTCTCACTTAAACCATCAATAATGATAGTCAATGTTATGTGTGAGGGTAATTTGATACTCATTCCAGGGTAAACCAGAGTCATGAAGATGTTTCCTATTTGGTTTTTTGTAAATGAAGTACGAGGAGCTTATTTTTCAATAAGCCGAAAAACCCATAAACTCTATCGAAATTACTCTCTACCATAGTCGGAAATTCAGATAACATATTGGTTAGATAACATATTATTTTAGGATAGAGTTGATAACATATTGGTTAGATTAGTAAGTGTTTGTTTTTCTAAATAGGTAAATGGAGGAAATTTAGATATCATATGGGATATCTTCGATAATAATACATGGTATTTTAAGTAAAAAATTGGTGTAGATGTTTTGTAGTTGTGGTAGATATGTTTTAGGTTAGACTTGATAACATATTGGTTAAATTTGAAAGTGTTTGTTTTGCTCACGGGAATAGGTAGTTGGGGGAAACGTAGAGACCATATGGGGTATCTTGTTTGATAATATGGTGTATTTTTGTATTTTATGTAGAGTTGGGGAGGTATTTCTAATACTTGACATACGGTATTTTCTTTAATCAATTTGTGAGTTGTTAGGTGGGCAATATTAGCAACAACTGTTGAAATGAGTCTATTTATTTAAGGAACAACAATCCAACAACGTATCCTAGGTGAGTGCATTAAAACCCTACATTAGTTAAAGGATCTGCATCTGTCATGATATCTTCCACCCCCATCTAACGTGGTGTTTTCCACATCCCACTCACTTATATCTAGTAGGAGAGTCGGTTACGCTTCATGACTCTTAAGTCATTGTGGCAACATGTGTGCTTTATGAAAATCTACAATAACTGAAAACTCAAGGAGTCGATTCTATGGTTGCTTTTGTTTAAGAGATCATGAGTGTGCATGGTTTTATTACTTGGTTGGATCTAGCATTTGTTAATGTTGTAAATATTTGTTATCATGAATGAAAGAACCTTTGAAAATTGTCGGACGCATACAACAAAGCCATAACATCTAGAAAAATAAAACTAAAAAGGTGTCACTCTTCCTTCCCTAACATAATACTTCAAGACAACCCACAAACACCAACTGTAAATGTTCTTCATCTAAATGGATCACCGTCTAACTTAACTACAAGGGCACTGCTGAAGGTCTTGGACCCTAATTTGGTGAAGAACAAAGGTCACCCAAGTAATGCTAGGCTAAAGTCTACTGCTTACAGTAATTAAATCCAATGTACTCTTCCTATTGAATCAGATTACCAACTCTCGAAACTAGATTTACCACAACCTACCATCTCTTCTACCAATTGGATTTACAATTACGGTTACCTTGCTATTGAATTCAACTTACCCCGTCTATTATTTATGGTTACCCCACACACCATAATTAAATTCCTTCTATTTAATCTCATTTACCCTGCTATTAAATTCAACTTACCCCATCTATCATTTAGGGTTACCCCACGAACGTCATCCAAGGTTCACCCACAAGCACTGATTTCAACAAGAATTTCATGTGCTTGAACTTGCACTACACATTGCTCGACGCCCTCCAAAAATCTCCAATGGGTACATAACGTGTGCCATAACCACCAAAAAACAAAATAATATATATTATAGTTAAGAAAGACATATTTGCGGGTCTTATATTTATTTCAAGATGTTCCAAGATAGGACAACTTCGTAGCAAGTAAATAGCAATTATACATTGTTGCAGACATTCAAAGTACCAACAAATGCTAAGAGTCTTCAAGTTGCTTAATGGTATGGATTCGTTTGGCTCCTTGAAAAGCACTGCAACATAGACTCCAAATATTCATGCAAGATTTAAAAGCATACCGGACAAAATATTAATAACACACATTGAAGCACATCCAATTTAACTAGCCTCGTCTATCAATTCAATTAAATAGCAGGGTCGACATATGTTCCTCGTTTTATTGCCAAACTTACCTCCCCTTGCTAATGGATGCAATTGGTAGGCAACAAATAACAATGGAATTTGATATAAGGTCTAAGGAATGAAAAGTTGAGTTACTGGAATCTAAGCCAGATGCAAGGTGCAATGAAACTATAACTTCTACAAAAGCAAAATTGATAAGCTGCAACTCTTCCTCCACTAACATAATACTTCAAGACAGTCCATGGATACTAGTTGCAATTGTTTTGCATGTAAACAAATCATCGTATAAGGGCACCACGCAAGGGTTTGGATCCTAAATTAGTGAAGAAAAAAGGCCGCCCAGGTAATACTAGGATAAAGTCTACAGTAGAGGAAAATAAAGCCAATGTACTCATCCTGTTGAACCAAGCTACCCACTCGTGACACTAGATTTACCCCAATAGACCATCTATTCTACCCTTCGGATCTATCATTTTAGGGTTACCCAGCTATTTACTTCAACCTACCTTGTCTATTATTTAAGTTACCCGGCTATTGGATTCCACTTATCTCGTCTAGTAGTTACGTCTAAATTGATATTCAAAATTCAACTTCCCCAACCAATCAATTAGGATTACCTGGCCGAATTCAACTTACCCCGTCCTTTACTTAGGGTTATCCCGCTATTGCATTCAGCTTATCTCGTATATTATTTTTGGGTACCCCATTTTTTACTTCAGCTTACCACGTCAACCAATTAGTATTACCCTGCTACATTCAACTAGATTTTACACTACTATTATATTTTATTTACCCCATCCATCAGTTAGGGTTACCCCCCACGAAATATCCCTTGATTCATCTTATTTACTCCAACTTATCGGTCTCGTTGAAGCAAATTATCCTCTATCACATTTATATTAACCCCACCATACCATCCATTCTACCATATGGATTTATCAATTTACGGTTGGCTTGCGATTGAATTCAACTTACCTCGCCTATCAATTAAATTAAATAGCAAGGTCGACATATGTTCCTCATTTTGTTGCCAAAAACATTTACCCTTACTAATACATGAAATTGGTAGGAAACAAATAACAATGGAATTTTGTTTTTTTTATTTGTATATGAGTAGTTTCAATCTTAAGAACAATCATTGGAGGTGATGTAAGGTCTAAGGAATGAAAAATGGAGTTACTGACATCTAAGCCGGACACAATTTCCTCAACCCTAAACCGTAACATATGATTGTGTCGAGGAATGGGTCGTGGTGGACAACGAACAAATATGTTTGGTTCAACGTAAAGGAAATAAGAAACATTTTAATTCATTCTTTGAAACCCAGTTACCATGTTATTGAATTCAATTTACCCCATCCATCATTTATGGTTACCCACACGACTCATCATTTATTACATTTTATTTTCTACATATTACCCAGCCTATTTAAAAAAATACCCCCAGTCGCAACTACATTTACCCCAAACTACTATCTCTTCTACCATTTTGGACACAAACAAAGAAGCCATAACATCTAGAAAAGCAAGACTGAAATGGTGCAACTTTTCCCCCCGAGGGCGTAATAGTTCAAGATAGCCCACAAACACCAACTCAGAATGTTTTTCATCTAAATGGATCACCATCCAACATAACTACAAGGATACCGCTGATCATCTTGGACCCTAATTTGGTAAAGCTCAGATGGTGTCCAAAAAGTTCTAGGGTAAAGTCTATCGTTGAAATTAATTAAACCCAATGTAAGTAATATTGGATCAAATTACCCACTCTCGAAACTAAATGTACCACAACCTACAACCTACCAATATGATTTATCAATTATGGTTATCACTACTACTGCATTCAACTTATCTTGTCTATTATTTAGGGTACTTTGTTACTGAATTTAGCTTACCCTATCAACCAATTAGGATTACCCTATTAAATTTACCCAACTACATTCAACTAGATTTACCCTATTGTTAAATTCAATTTACCCCATCCATGAATAAGGGTTACCATCAAGAACCATATCTTATTTACTCCAACTTACTAGTTCTATTTAATCAAATCCCCCCCCCCCCCCCCCCCCCCCAACATTTACTCAACTAACCTGCCATGTTAACCCCAACATACCATCCCTTCAACCAATTGGATCTCAAGTTAATTTCTTTTATTTAATCCGAGTCACCTTGCTATTTAATTCAAGTTACCCATTCTTTCAATTCGGGTTACCTCCACAAACCGTTATTAAATTCAGGTCACTCCAAGTTACCAGTCCTGTTAAATCAAAGTTACCATACTTTGAATATAAAAGCAATCATTAAAAAAAATATTACATAACTTAATTCATAACACATATCAAACATAACCATTACATCAGCTTAGTTCTTAACAAACGTTAACCATTACAACAAGTCACTTCTTAAAAATATGTACCAAACATTTAATAACTTCAAATAACCAGAATTGCTTTGAATTAGATTTACAACAACTAAGATCACTCTCACATGACAAAATTGTATATATTAAGGTACACATCTTTGTACTTTTGGGATCAACTCAACATATACTCTGGGGGTTTACGAAATTATCCTACACCTTTATTGGAAAGACCCGCCTCAATAAATCAAATCCACACCACGAGGCAAGAAATGCCACAAATGCTCCATAGGTGAGTTTCATAATGGGCTGGAAATTCAGGAAAAAATACAAATACGTTAAACAAAAATGTGATTAATGGATTCCATGCAACTTACAAGACATAGATGAAGTTGGGGCATCCCAAATAAACAAGGTTCATGTTTTCTAATGAAGTTGGGGAACATAAACAAGATTAATGTTTGGAAACTCGCCACCATCGGTAACCAAACCGGAGCACCAGAATCGTCATCGTCGTTGTCATCATCTTCGTCGTCGTCGGTCTCGTCAGAGGTTGCCCCAACCTCGTCTCTCCTACTCCCATGCACAATCCATTCCCCTCTCCTCCTCTTGCTCCCCCTCTAGATCTCTCGTGATCCCTATCCCTATCCTTCCTCCCGCTCCCCTTCCTCAACCTACCCGTCTTCGTCATCTCCAATCTCCCATCTTCCTCTGCAAAAACACTGAAAAATCAGATCAAAACTCGCAAAGATCAAATTTTGAAGGTTGATCTGGAAGAAAAGGATCCTCACCTGGGGAATCCCGGAGTCGCAAGCGTTGACGTCCCATCCCTCAATTGACGGCAGCGGTGGAGGCCATCAACATGTTCCTCACCTCCCGGCTCCTGTCCATCCCAATCAGGACTTTCGCCGCGTACCCAATACGTGGAATCCAAACGTAGGAAAACACCTTCACCGCAAAAAGAAGGTATTATTGAGGAGAGGGGGTCTGAGCTTGAGGTTGGATTTGAAACAACATGAATCATATGGAGAGTATTTTGAATTCGAAACATTGTGCGTACGGTGCTTTAATTGGGTTTGGTGTATGTCATATGGAAGTTCAGTCCGTATTTGAGTAAATGCTAGGATAGGGATAGGGATTGGG
Source organism: Triglochin maritima (assembly GCA_963682175.1). NCBI lineage: Eukaryota > Viridiplantae > Streptophyta > Magnoliopsida > Alismatales > Juncaginaceae > Triglochin > Triglochin maritima. Next base: position 9,501,199 of record OY821775.1, read on the forward strand.
CTGGGTGAGGTTTGTGGAGTGACGTGGAATTCCACGTAATGGTGCGTTTAGAAGTGGGTGAGAAGTTGGGTAGAATACAACTTTTCCTTTCCAGATACGCTCCTCTAATTTTACTAGTCTGCTTAACCTCCAACCAATGTTTTCAGCAGTAATGATATCATTTTCAGAACATCAACTCTGCTACAATTAAACAATTTTGTGGTCTTGTAATTTCAATTACAACAACAACGCTATTTTCAGTACTATGAAATTTCAAAGTAGTCAAGAACAATGTCGAGACATGGATTCCACTTCTCTTTAATTATTTCGGGATGTTTGAAATTTCAAATTGAACATTCATTTGCTACTGAAAATACTAAATTGCCCTAGAAGATATCAAAACTGGTATTCTCGTATTTGTGGGGGGGAAATTATTTGAATTTTTTTAATTGATTGGACAAAACAAAATATGAAAGCTCAGATAAGGAAAGATATTAATTTCTTCTTCCTATTAATTGTTCTTTGTTAGGTAATTTGACATCAAAATTTTGATTAAGTATTTTTTTTAAAGACCCTAACTACAATGGTCAATACAAAGGAGCAACTATAAATACTACTACTTTGTGTTTGAGACGATCTATATCTAAATTTCTAAGTGGTTTAGTTACTAAATTTGATAAACTTAATGATGCTATTAATGTTTGTTTTAAGATGAGAATGATTTGTTTGAATTGATTAAGTACATATCCGCCTAAATAGTTAATGCATCTTGATTTTCTTTTTATTGGGAGTCAAGTCCAGCATGAAGGTTTGTAGCACACTGATGATGACCGGACCAAGATTGTAATCCATAAGAGTTTTTTTAATAGAAATTATAATCCACAAGGGTTGGTTGACTTTGATAGCGCTACTATTAACTTAAAAGGGATTATGAGCTGTGTAATCATCCTACAGAGGTTTCGCACCAACCACTCAACCAATGTTGCCTTTTGGGGTTTATACTTTATAGGGTCTTCCTCCCTGTTTTCTTGCCAATGGTTTCGCAAAGCGAGTCATCTTTGCAACAACTTCAGCCTTTGGGTGTAAAATGGAGGAATTATAAGAATATGAAAGTGTATATTCGTCGGTTCAAAATTCATTGTGATTAGAGGTTTACATCTCTGAGTTTGGACCATGTAACCAGTTATAAACTTGGAATAAATATAGACCACGGAAACGTTTTTATTTTTTCGTCTTTATATCAATCCGCTAAAAAAGTTGAAATATTACGTTGTTAACACTAAACTTAAAAAAATTGTAATCAAATCTAAATCCTCAACTCTCAAAAGTCAGATCCTTTGAAAACGATTTATGATGTTTTAATTTGATTTTTCAACAAAATTGGTCGATTCAGTTTCATCCGAATTTTATTAGATAATGATCGAAAGAGGGTGCAAGAAAGGAAAGGAAGAAGATGTTTATTTTTTTGGTTTTTTTCTGTTGTTCATTTTATGTTTGAATACATGAGTGTATATAAATAAAAAGATCTATCCGTTAGTATACATTTATTTGATACTTGGGGAACTCAAACGTTTATCTGGGAACGGAATGGTCAAGCTTTGGGCCTCCCTTCACAATCAATGTTCAACGGTAAGAACATTATTTGTTTTAGCTTTTAATATCTTCAACAAATTTCCATGACCATAAATACAGTTCACATAGAAGAGGGAAAACAAAACTTCTCAGTTCTCACAGGAAGGGGATGCTCTACAATAATCTTTTATTTCATATTATCCCAACACCTCAAAACTTTGAAATGAAACATACATAGTAACATAATCAATAATGTCGACAGAGTTTTGAAAGAAAAAATTAGCACCGACACATCAATTATCATAGAAAGGATAAAACCCAATTCTGGGACATATCACATAAGCCGAAAAGATACAAAACAATGGGGTCAAGTGGTAGCTACTTGCTCTTATAGCAATAGAGTGAAAAAAACTATTTTGAGTAAGACACAGCACCAATCCAACTTTGCTAAGACAAAAACATAATAGCAGTCCTTATTTCCTACTCAACTTAGCCCCGACAAAAAACATATCTGGAAAGAAAAGAAGAAGAAAAACAATCCGCTGTACATGAGTTTGTTTAGACCAAACTTGCGATGTTGTTTCCCCAATTCACCTCGGCTGGCTGGATCTTCCTGTCTCTCGAGGAGCTGCATTTAAGTGAATTCATAATTCAGTAAACAATCACACGCAAATGCATGAATCAGAACTAAATCAATCACTGTGATCATGGACAAGAAAAAAAACGCATGACAGTTGCAAGAGCTGAACATATGGGATAGGTACAAGCTGAAGAAGTGTTATTTGTTGTTGGACTTTTTTTTTAGTTTAGTTGGAAAGGATAGATAAACCTAATGACAACACATAATCCAAATAAGTATCATACACATGTTTTTCTATATTCATAAGGGGATGGTCCTCATTTTATCGGTCAATAAACAAGCTCAACTTGTTTGATACCAACTACAAAGATGGCTAAAGAGCATATCCCAAGCAAGGAAACAATTTAGAGAAGCTCTAACATCATCAATTCACAAAAAAAAACAAGTATGGAATAAGGCAAGAACGGATGATTACCTAGATCGATAGCATCAGAACCTTTCATCAGCCGGATACGCTTGCAAGATTCAATAAACATCCTGCAAGGGCAAGACATCGATTAGAACATAGTTCCTGGAAGAAAGGATGCCCTTCTAAGAGATGAATGTCAAATTACTGAATTAATTTCAAAGACAACCTAAAGATTGATGAAAAATGAACATAAAAACCAATTATCCTACCACTGATGTTGAGAATCCGAACATATCTACTACGAATAGAAAACAATAGACATACAGTTGAGTTGAGACCATCTTAACAATTCAAATTGTTAGATCAATGCAAAATTGTGGGCACACAACAGACGAAATCAAGTGCAAAATTACCCTTGCTTGAAGCAAATAATAAAGAAACTACCAATCTCATCTATAGATTTTATTGGAGTTTGTCCATACTAAACCACATAAAACTACCTCCATGATTTCTTTCCTTTGTAAAATACTTCTAATAACTATTTCTCAGATCCAATAAAAAAAAATTAAAAAAATCTCACAATATTACAGAGTATAGTATAGATACGAAAGCTTACTTCCATGGAACATCTCCAACCAGCATCCAATCACCATCCTTGTCCTCGTAGGTTGGTACGTACTCGGTTCCATTCACAGGATCTACAAGCTTCCTATCGTTCCCATAATAACCTGCAAGCAAGCGAAATCTTCCAAAATCCCATCCAACCTTAGAGGAAATGAAGGCAAAATCAAACTACATACGGATCTTGAAGCAACAGAAAAGCTCCTCTAGAGCAATTAAGAGCTGCTGGTAGCCAGTATAAGCTTCCAAATCAACCTTCCTTAGGAACGGCACCCCGTCGACTGCAACCTTCACGTAAGTACAACTCTTCAAAACATTCTTCCTGAAAGATCTCACTGGAGGCCATCCCACAACTTGCGCCCTAAACAAACGCATAGCAAATCAAATTTAGACACAATATGTAAGACATTGGATATCACAAACAAATGGAAATGTCCAAAATTGACTAAAAAACACATAAAAAAGCTCCACTCACATCAGCATCCCCAAACCAAATTAAGACAGATCCAAGTCAATAGAAACATTGGAAGTTAAAAAAACGCACTAGAAGCGGAATAAAAATACTCTCTTCCAACACTAATAAAACAAAATCAGGACGCTCTAACATATAGTTGTCGCAGATCTCCGAGGATTTTTGACCCCTTTAGATTTCGATTCATATTATTGAAAGACCTTTTAGGACTTCAACACCCTCGAGTCATCGATCTTTAACCCTCGAAATTTCATCCCCTTTGAATTGAATATTTCCTAATGACAATAATAAGATAGGTAGATGAGATTTCTCAATTAGTCTAGTAAAAGCGTATCGATCTATTAACTTATTTATGAGCAAAACACCTATTCCGACTCCTAACCAAACCAAACTAAACAATTTCTCAAATATTTATGAACCTCAACCTTGTCGATAGAAATTACCTAAAGTTAGAATTGGATTATTTTGCAAGTTTTATTGTTGCATTTCTTTTATGTAGTTTTGCATTAGTTTGCATAGTTACTTGATAAATACCTATGAACGAGAATAGAAAAGACATTCAATTCCAACAAAAAACTAGAGTTTCTCTTGTTTGTTGGAGGAGTACAGCCTCACATGATAAGGATCCGATCCTGACTCTTGTCACTTCTTTACAAAATCAAACGAAATTTAAATTCTTGGCACCAACACAAAACATCAAATTTCAAGTAGAAAAGAAGAAGAAGAAGAAGAAGAAGAAGAAGAAGAAGGTGAATCGAGCACTAACTTGGAAGAGGGAGGCTTGACGTCGGCAACCTCGACCTTGGAATCCCTCGAGCTCGTGGATCCATCTCCGAGCGCCAACTCGTAGACCCTCTTCCTCCTATCTCCGGGCAGCCCGAGCATGAGCTCGGTGTCGTCGAAGTCCAGACCCGAAACCTGAGATTCCCCCATATCAAACAGTAGTTCAAGTAGTTGGTGTTCGAGTTGTCGATGGATGGCTTCTGTTGATTCTTCTCTTCTCTTCTCTTCTCTTCTCTTCTCTTATAGATTGGTTGGTTGGATGGGGTTTGGAGTTGGAGTTGGAGTGGAGGACGCGTGGACACGGCAGGTTTGGGTTCTGTTGGATGTTCCCGCGAATCTGTGGGGCCCGCTCTTGTCGGGTCTCTGTGGGCTTGCTGTCGGGCGGGCCCCGCAGATGCTGACGTCTTTTCCACGCCTATTATTATTATTTTAATAAGCTACCAACGCATGACATTCATTATTGGTGTTCTTGGGGAAATTACCCAATTACTATGGAATCTCTTAGACTCGTAGTTGTTTGACTACTTTTGTTGGTTGTATCTTTTCGCCTGAATCGGTTGGCGCCGTCGGCGTTGACCCGTACAAAGATCTTTGATTTTCTATTGTTTTTTGGGGAAATTAAGAGTGTCTTGATTTGTTTTTTTATTTTTTATTGTTGAAAAGTGTCTTAATTGAGCTTTGGGTGGGGAGTCTTAAACGTCTTACGTGGATATTAGATGGATTGATATGGTGTTCGACTTATCAGCAAGCCATTTAGCTAACATGAAGCCACTGACAGATTCAAGAACAAAATCAAGAGTAGGCATTATGCAAATAAATCTACTTCAAAATAGGTGGAGTATTCCTTGATGTGTTGGCGTCCAAATATATCACAACCTGCATGATCATATGAAAGTTGATCATCAAGTCATTGTGTTAGGCTAGAACCAAGAATCGAGTTTAGCCAAGAGATTAGCGTCCATTAAGGATTAATTCTGGTCAACACAAGTAGCGTCTTGTAATTTAATTAGTAGTATACAATAGAATCATATTTTGATAGAAAAATCTCGGATTCATTATATGTATTTCACTCACCATCATAAATCACAATTTCATGAAGATGTGCATGGAGGCGCTTACGACGATAGATTTGGGAAAAAACAATCCTATATATACCTACTCTCAAATGCAGTTTTATATATAATATTGTTATCTGAATACATAATACATGCTACATAAAACATAAAAGATGGAAAGTTTCATAATTTTTAGTTTCAAAATAACACTTAACTTTCATACTTGGTATATTTTGAGAAAATCATAAAATTGGTTTGAAATAAATCTATTTTCCTATTAGGATTTTAAGGCCAGAGGTTTGTGTGCCACAATAAAGAAATGCAAAATGTTTTTTTTATATTAGTAGCAATGACTATAGGCAATCAAGTTAGGATGAATCTGGTTTAGTCTCAAATAATTGTGTCATTGTCAACTAGAATCATGTGGCTACTACATCCATGCTCGTTACGACCGTTACTCTGCCAGGGCATCCAACCTAAAATAAAATACCGAAATGGCGTAGTGATCCAAAATTGGAAAGATATGTATGAATCTTATCTTGATATCATAGAGATTAGATGTTAATCAATCCTCCTAATGGATCAAAGTTTGAGCTCGTATGTTGATCTTACCTTATTAGCGTTGTAATAATCTCTATATATTTTTTTGTAAAAAAGTAAATATGTAACGTAACCTCAACCAAAAGTTACTAAAAATTTCGAGAGAAAAATATAGTGCTCATATGTCCAGAAACACGTGTTTCGAAAATCATAATAGTTACTCTTTGTTTTGTTTTTTGATTCATGAATACCAAATGATATACTTAAGAATAAATACAAGCCATGCCCGTTGCAAAGTCAATAATATCCACACTATTTTGACTTTTATCAAAACAAAAAAATGGACTAGTTGTTTGTAAACCCAATGATCAACACAAAATGATGAATTCTTCTTGTTTTCCGACGCTGGAAAAGTACTCCCAGACATCCAAAGACAAACTTGGTAAACGTGGAGAAAAATGATGATCGAGAAAGAGGTTGGAATTAGGAAGATAGAGGAATATGGGTTTGTTTAAACATGGAAGTCAATCTCAGACGCAACCTTGTGGGGAAGGGGGACATGTGGGGATGTTGGGTTGTCGGCGACCTGTTCCCCTTTCCTTTTTTGATCTTCTTTTTTCATTTTTTATGCTTAAATTATTGCAAAGTATTTCTTGGCCGATTGATTAATTTGTACATCTTCTCCAACAACCGGTTGCTGCAAATTATGGCTCGCCACCTTCTCCAAAGTTATTATTCCATGGACCAATGACCATGGGTCCAATTTATATCATATTATACTCTACAAATCATATACTTCTGTATTTACAGTACGATGAAATAAATTTTTTTTACGTTATCTACTTTATCTCATTTCATTTTAAATTTCAACCTCTCAAACATATGAATGTGACGGTTGGAATTCGATTCCTGACTTAAGTATCTTAACACAAGAAATCTTTCAATTAAGACAATCTTTCACGTTTAGACTCTTGGTTTGATAAATTCATTATCCACTAACACATATACTCTTTCATCACCTTCAATTCTGTAGGAGCCATATTAGACTTTGGGTAATTATGAGTTAGTTTTGGGCACTAAACCTTTTGGAATTCGAACTCCCAATAAAGAAAATCCAGGAATGTAGGGAACATCCAGGAAGACATCCTTTTGGTAACATATTGTAGAATGTTTATACTAGAGATAATGATTCTAGCTTTTCTTTATTTAAGATTAATATTTCAATATTTTGTTCCTTCGCATAATGTAACGTGGCATTGACTCTATGAATATGATAGCAGACAGAAAAAAGGGAATCAACGGGAACCGTTTTGATGCGATTTTTAGTTAATTATGCATTATTGGGGAACGGCGAATATTTTTTATTATATCACATTGAAAGCTAAGTTGCTGATATATATCTTGATCAGGTTGAGATTCTCCAACTGCCAACGATTTTTTATTTTCTTTTTTTGAAGCTAGCAACCGATCTGATCATCTAAGTTGAATGTTTATAAATTTTCTGAAATCTTAACTTCGTGACAGGTTTTGTAATTACCAGCAACCACTTTGCTAATTTAATACCTTTTAAAAATCACCACATGCAACTTAACTTGGGAAATCAGGAATGTAAGACTGCAGGATGTGTAATGCTCTTATTAATTTGAACAAATGATCATATTTTTGTATTGTAAATTCAATCCAGTTAGGCCTAAAATGCGACTTTTTCATATCTATATGGCAAAAAACACATCATTCTAATATTTCTTTGTATAGAAAACAATAGTTGAATTTAAGCATTATTTCCAAGTAATTTTCTTATGCAATTAAATATGTTTATGGTATCGTTAGAATAATATGACTTCTCAAATCAAATAAAACCGCTTACATCATTTGAACTAAAACTACATCGAGCTGCACTCCAATTGTCCAGAAGCAACTATAAACCGTTTTTTTATAGGTGAAAGCAACTATAATTTTGGTAATTAAAAAAAAAAAACTCATTGTCCAGAAGAAACCATGTTGTGGCACATGATTGAATAATTAAAATACGGTATTAGTGTGCTTGTTAAATGCATCAGTACTACTCGAACATGGCCTCCTAACACCATGATAATAACATATGTTTATAGGTCTATTGTATTATTTTTTATTGCATTAGATTGCAGTATATGATCGGTATGTGATGGTACTCTTTATGGAGATATAATACTGTGAGAAGTTCAGATCGTGGTTTGGACTTTCGAGCATTTTAAGATACGATCTTGAGAATAAAGGCTGGTGATAGCATTTTAAGTTATGCCTTTCAAATTAAGTTCACTCCGAGCAGGTTAGAATTAGATTTCTAGTTGTATTATATTTGTTTATGTTAGCGCGCGCGCATCTTAATTAGGAGTGCACAGAGAATCTCCTTTCCTACTAACTAATAAAAGCTCGTGGTTAACTTATTGATTGTTCCAATAATTTCAGGTAGTTTACTTGCACACAGGTAAGATATCACATGTTTAACTCGATCTTTAGCATGTACGAGATATTCTCTTTTTATCCTATTCTACGGCTCTACATCCCCTTAAATAGTTAAATGTGATTCCACGAGAAAAATTAACTTTTCCCTTGCCACCTTTTAAAAAACGACTTATTGTTTAATCGTGTGATTTCGTTTTCCTACTTCAACCATTATATATATATATATATATATATATATATATATATATATATATATATATATATATATATATATATATATATATATATATATATATATATATTCTAGGAAGGCTTTGTAATGGATGTTGATTGATTTGATCTTTTTGAAAGGGAATGGTTTCATACAAATCCTCTAAACCATTGAAAATCTTATTTTATATCTTCAATATTTCATAATATTTTACTATCTATTTTACTTGAAAATTTTGCTTCTACCTTTTGTGAATCATTTTAAAACAAAAGTTTGATTTGAACTAGATCCAATTTCATTTGGAATCAACTTAAATGCTTAAAATTTTCAATGGAATAATATGTCGTGCATTAAAGTGATGCCAACCTATAAAACTAGTTAAACATTGGGCACAATAGGTAGTCTTCTTTGTTGGATTTGAGAATGATACCTAGAATATTATGAGATATCGGTCTCGGTGATATGAATTAGTCGGATTGCGTAGCTGCTACTAACTTTCCAAGGGATTTACTAATTGAGTTAGTTCCTAGGTGGTTTCATCATTTTAGTCGTTATACTTATTATCCCCATCATCCAAAAGTTTGATGCGACTGTGATTACGGAATTGAATTAATAGGAATGGTTCTTCAATCTTCCCATAATATTAGACACTAATGACTCTCTCATTGATCGATTGAGAGCAAAGCATGTGTATTTACAGGAAATAATAACGTTTTGTAATAGCACCAAATTTACAACACTTCAAAAAAGGCCTCACAACAACTAAGATTAACTCTAGGCAACGGTCTGTTCATTGATTGAAGATGGTCCTGAAATTTGGGTCTGCTATTAGGAATTTAGGACTAGAGATGAAAGTAGAGCTGTAGAGAGCACTGATGGGCCGGATTCTGTGAGTACTTTACGATTCACCGTAATTTTACAGGTCTTAATATATTCACCATAATTTCGAAACAATAAATCTACAATATATGCTAAGAGGATAGATTCATTAGATTACCATTGAATGTTGACAATCTTTTAACATTGGTAATTCTTCGAATTTAAATATTGTTTTACGAAACGAGCTAAGCGTGCACAAAGGAATATAATATTTGAGACTCGTTTGACCATGTTGTTGTTTACCTTGAATAAGTGTTTAAAGTATACGTGCAGAAAAACAGACAATCGGTCGATCGGATGGAGTGATTCGGTCGACCGGATGTGTGTTGAATTTGTCCAGCAAAGTGCCTGTTCTTTTTCGGTCGACCGGAATCTAGGATTCGGTCGACCGGGCACACAATTGGAGTTGGACAAAAGTTACTGTTGTTTTTCGGTCGACCGGAACCTTGGATTCGGTCGACCGGAAACGTTCGAGGAGCTGGGAGAAAAGTGTCTGTTGAATTTCGGTCGACCGGAACTTAAGTGTACGGTCGACCGTGTATGCACTCGCGCAAGCCAGAAAAGTTACGGTCGTTTTTCGGTCGACCGGTACTTCAATTTCGGTCGACCGTTTGTGATACGGTTATGGAATCGGTCGACCGTTGCAACCGTTCGGTCGACCGTTTGGACCCAGTTCTGCCCACGTTTTGCACATTACTCCACCCGATTTTGGTGCAACTTATACTTGTTTTGGCCTCATATATAAAGGCAATTTCGTTCCTTTTGTTAATAGAATTGATTCCTATTATTCACTTTTGTTCTTGAGAGAAAAGAGAGAGATAGCATCCTTGTGATTCGGTATGAGAGATTTGAGCCGGGTTTCTTCGTCGGTTCGTTCGCGTCTCCTGTAAGCATCTCTTGTAATACGTTTTCTCTATAGTGGATTTGAGTTGTGTCGTCCGTGGTTTTTCCCGCATTGGGTTTCCACGTTAAATCTTGCGTGTTTTGTGTGGTTTGGATTTCGGATTTGCATTTTGTTCTCAAGTTTAGCCGATTGGATTCGTTAATTTTGTTCCGCTGCGTATTTGGGATTGATTTTAATTCCTAACAGACCATAAGATCAACTCATCAGAAAATAAACGTCATATTTATTAAAGCTGCGACATCATTTGATTTTATATCAATTGACGTCCTAATTTAACGAATTTCGTTGTACATGCTTATCGTGTCATAGAACGAGACGAATGGTTTGGATATATTGCTTGTTTAAATTTACAAATAATAAGAAGTGTCAAATGAGAATGTGTCAATCATTTTCAAGCTATGCAGTTTCCTCCTTACATGCTAATAGCCTAATACAATTTTATATACTTTAAGCCCTTACAGAGAAAGTTTGTGGCATATATGCAATTTCAAAACATAGAACAGTAAATAATATGCAATTGCTGACCGTTGAAGTTAGAGCTGTATGCATCCAAACATTCCACTGTAAAATGCCTAAAAATGCACTGGTGAGCAATAAGGAATTAGCAAACGAACTGAAAAGAAAACAACAAAGAATGATTGGGAAAAAATCATAAACATCTTGAACAGTAATTTTTACATAAATATTGAGGAGGAACATGAGTGGCGAGTACAAATTAATTACAATGAGCCGGTAAGCTGCACATATGGATGAGCCCACAGAATCCAAACCCCAATCCAGGAACAATAAACTAATAAAAAATGTATACCTGATAAAAATAGCACACTTAATCTGTCTGAAGGGTACACAATAAACAATAATCATTTCAAGCTGAGCAATCAGGATAGAAATTTCAATTTTCGAAACAAACTCATGTGACTATCCGTTTCTTGTTTCCATTAAGTATCTTTTGCGGAAATCTGGTCGACATGACCAAAGTTCCGAGCAGGCTTTGGCCTCCATTCAGTTCGACCTCTTAAGATCTCAGCCCCACTCTCAAGTCGGAGGAGGTGCGTACATTCGACACTGGCTCCAGACGAGCTACAACGGTCAGAGATGGCTGTAAGAGACTGCAGAATGCTGTCTCTTTCACATTCCCTTCTGTATTCGAGAGTCATGCTGGCAAGCTCATGATTCTCAGGAATTGACACTGGAGCACTCTGCAAAATAAGGAACAAAAACATTTATTTTGGAAACCGCTAACTGTAATTAGTTAACATCTAGTTGCTGATGCGACTAAAACAGCAACTGTCATGAGTTCATGAGCCATGCCTATCTTATGGCACAATTAAGGTGTCCCACACTCAAAAATATACCTTCATTTACATCATGCATTCAAATCCTATGGCTTTTATAACAACCTTTAGTGGTTGGAGTAGCTTTTGGCTCTCATATGGACCATGTGTAGAGCATTTCTTATTTACTCTATTTTTTTGAATTTTTTCACGGTTAGGTGAGTAAAAAAACACCAAAATTGCGGAACTAACACAAGGCATAAGATAATATGCCTTGACATCATAGTTACTTTTCTGAAGAGCCACTTTATCTAAGTATCAATTTCTAGTGCTTGTATTTAAACTTATGGCCCCAATTTGTCATAATTTGGTTTAATATTTCTGTGACTATAATTCAAAACAATAGACATATGATCACTATATGTAATCAAGTTTATACATTTAATCATGTGAACGTTGACAGAAACCAGAAAAGAATATGATACTACTAAAGCTACCACATTTTACCGTCCAATGATTAAAACTACAAATAGAACTTGGGAAACTTAGACAAACAACGCAGTAAGATAGTTTTGCAACTCATGTTTAAGAAATTGCTTATAAGAAAAAATGACATCAATGAAGAAAGATTTGTTTCATCGACCATGACCAAATGATGCATGAAATACCTCAAGAATCCAGCCAATATACTTAACATTGTTGACATGCTGATTGACATCCATGTCACTCCAGCGAGGCTGAACATCAAGGGATGACAAAATATGATAAAGTCTAAGAATAAATAAGAACAATTAATTGTATCAAATTTAACATAAAATACATACTGTCAATCCTTTGCGAACATAATCTGCAGATTTATCGTCAACCTTTGGAAGTCTTCCACTATCCTCATCAGGGATAGCAGCCCGGTCAATAAAGTAAGGTTCTATTTCGGCTCTAACTTCATCTGGTATTTTTGAAAGCTTTCTAGTGTGTTTATTCATCATCACCCAAACACTGCAACAATAAATTTGGGCATCAGCATGGGACAAAATAGAGGCATGCACAGAAGACAGTGCCTATTTTAAACAATTTTGAAAAACCTCAAAAACCAACCTTGTAGCTCTTGTAATGGTATGTCCTGTCCTGCTATCACGGACATGCCAATCACGACGCATCCCATTCTTACCAGATGCTGTAGCCCAAGTGTCAACCTCAACAATGTCACCCCTGTAAAATGAAATCATTACAGTCTTACAGATGTGATTACGCTGGTCAAATATGCATGCCATACAGGATCACACGTTTGATCTCAGTTAGATATACAAATAGGAAATCAGATGTTCAAGTAAAAACTGCAATCACAATTCACAAAGTGAAAGGTGATTGATATGGAAGTTCAGTCTGAAGTCATGTTGAAGCTTATCCTAAAAACCAACAATATGGCAAAATTTAATTTTCAATTCAAAGCTTCATGTTGGAAAAGAATGAACGAAAAACATGCCGAAACTTCAGCATTCTTGTGTTCTAAGCAAAAAAATGTCAGATCACAAAATAATCAATAAACTGAAATTTTAAGTTGAATCTTTGGGTTGCGAATGTCATTCCTATCTAATTGACACATAGCAAATGTCTTGCAGCAACTAATTCTTGTTGTTAACTTGTTATCTCAATTGCTCTTACATATAAAGCTCAACTGGCTCATTCACCCATTACGAATTAGTAAAAACAACTAAAAAGGGAAGGGCAATAATTTTGGATATAAGATATTTGGTTGAAGAGTTTACGGAAAATCTAGTACAATGCTGCTCCTGCAGAACTACGGATACGAAATTGCTAGCCGAAAGTTATAGTACAACCTAAAGTCACGAAGGCCTAAATGAATTTGAGGGTTTTTTATCTCTCCCTTCAAGGTATTGATTATGGAACTGAGTGGCAAAATAGTTTTGCTTTGCTTGTCTATAGCTCTCATGTTGTTCCCGTTATATCTCTGGTCAAAATTTCTTAAGAGAAGAAATTAATTTAGAGGCCATTACCATGAAGGATACCGATCCACGAGAACTTGCATTTTAGTCACAACCCATATCAAATTCCTCTTGCTCATCTGCGGTGTCGCACCAAAACCATGACCAAGAAGCCCTGCACTCTTAACATGGTTAAGAGCTGTTTCCTACAAATAAACAATAATATTCATCAGACACAACCAAAGCCACAAACCGCAATCTCTAGGCACATCCCCGAACCTGCAGATGATTCATCAACGTCTCAATAGACGCGGTTCCGTCTGCCCCAATCTCATAAGACCTGATAGAAAAATTCTGCCTGAACACAAGATCATCCTGAATGATCTTCCCATGGTTAAACGCATCGGTCAACATATCCGGCCTCCTCGGCTTCCAATCGAGGAAAGTCCACTGCTTCTCAGCCGCCAAAAAGATGGTCGTTATGGCGGCAAGAAGGACGCTCCAGTCGGGCAACTGGTTATAGAATGTTCTGGACGGCAACACACCATCCTCCGCCTTGGCAACATCTGATTTTAGGACCTTGGTTCCATTCACCTTGGGAAGGGCCTGCGCATTCGCCTTCACTTGCATGGCACCGGAGGCGAATTTCGGCTTGAGCCCCTTGGTGTCGAGATTCTCCGGTCCGCCGGAGAATGGGACCGAGGGTCTGGAGGAACTCGGAGTGATAGGGTTGAAAGCCGAGGCGGCGGCCGCGGCGGAAGCAACCATGATGGCGTCTAACCAACTCGATTTCCTTCTAAGAAACCCAGAAAGCAGAAACCAAAAGTCAGATATCAAAATGTTTGGTTTTTTCTTTTAAAAAAAAACTAATTTGGGATTCTAAAATGGGGAGAAGCGTTTAGTTGGTATGCAGATTTGCTGAAGCAAATAGAAAAACGGGGAAAATGTTGACATTAGAGGACTCAGAAAAGCAGATGACCTAACAAACAACAGCAAACTTGACGAAGAATCCGTTTTTTTCTCTCCAGATCAAACTCTTTAACGTAAAAAGAAAAAATAAATCCAGATCGACAGGAACACGACATAGATCCAGAGCATAAGCAGAAAGAAGAGAGTACAGATGCGTGTGAGTTGTTGGAGGAATGTCTTGTTCTTGTTTGGAGAGGAGAGAGGAATAAGGAGAGAATCACGTATCCGGTTCGGTGGCAGCTGAGCTTCCTCTACCTTCCCCACCACTCTCTTCTCTTTTCTCTTATTTATGCACGCAAGCCTTCAACTTAAAACCAGCCACTATCCATTTTCCGTTTCACAATTTCAAATAAATAAATAAATTAACTGCAAAATAGATGTTACACAAGTTGAGGTAGAGGGTTTCCCATGTGTTTTCTTTGGTCCCGCTAAATAGTAAAGACGTTAAAAAATATTGAAATAAATTTGATGTTCAATGGTTTGTGTGTGTTCACTGTTTTGGATATATAATCCATAGATGTTACACGAGTTGAGGTGAATTATGGATTTTATGTTTTAAATTTTGAAAAAGTAAAAGGGAAAATTTTGGAAAATTTTGTAGAAAAAATATTTTAGTTTATATTAGTTTTTTATCAAAATGTTTTTAAATGAATGCATGTAACTAATTTTCAAATACAGAAAATAAATAAATTTAAAATAATTACTTTGATTTGGTTTAGTTTATATCTAAATATTTAAAATTTAAAAATAATTAGCTACTAAATCTTTTTTTCCTAATGAAGAAATGATTGAGTACTTAAAAACGAGTAAATTAAGTAAAAATGTTGTGCATCAATAGCATTTTATATATTGATAGTAAATAATTTAATATCTTGAACTTTGTATTTTAATATATTTCAACCCAAATATGCAATTTGATAAATTTACATAGAATTGATTTTTCAAAAAAAATGTTCATGTTTAAGTAATGATATACGCAAGAATTATATTCTTTAAATCAAAGGTTTAGTTGCTAATATATACAAAAATAATAACAAAAAAGTTAAAATAAATTTTATTTCGTAAGATAATAACAAATCGTTCACAGGCTATTGGTTAAGTCAATTGGCATGACAAAATATACATAATGGTCTTCAAGAGTAATAAATGATTTTTTTAGATGTCATAAATATACACACTTTTTTAGATATAGTTTAACATAATGTTAAGGAAAAATTTTCAAAATAATCAAAAAAAATAAAGAAATTGTAAAAATATGCACTTCAGAAACTTATTTGGCAAAATATGCACATTGAAAAACGGCACCTGAAATCCCGTTTTTATTAAGTAAAAACGGTATCACCAATGCCGATTTTTCACCCCAGGTAAAAACGGTACCAGTAGTGCCGTTTTTTACCTGGTTAGAAAACGGCACTACGGGTGCCGTTTTCACCCTATATAAAAACGGCATCCGAGATGCCGTTTTTAGCCTAGGGTTAAAAACGGCACCAAGGCCCCCTTTTCTCCAATCTTCCCAAAATTTTTGGTGTTTCTTCCTCTCCCTCTGTCCTGCGATTTCAGGTATTTTTACATCAATTTTTGTTAATATTTTGCCTTATTAGTTTGTATTTATGTACATTTGATTGGTTTGGTTAGGATGTGTGTGGATTGTTTGATTTGAAATGGATTCGATTGATTGATATTTGGTTGATGAGTTTACCAAACTTTGTTTAATTAATCTTGTGTGGATGATGTGATATTGTTATGATTAATAATCTTGTGCGGATTTGATGATTTGATTAATAGATCAATTAATCTCAAAAGTCCAAATTTAATAAATTTACATTGTTTGGATTTGTGTTAAACCAATTAAATTGAATAATCAATGTTGTAGTTGTTGAAATTAGATTTATTGTGGATAATGTATTGAATTTGTTTAGATTGTATTATTTGAACTGAATAATATGTAATATTATTTTTTGTTAATTATGTTTTTCAGTTTCCCAAATGTCCACTTCACATGATTGTCACGGTCCTGTTGACCCTTCAGTGTTAGTACTACAGAAAGATCATAGATCATCTTCGATTCTGGAAAATGTAAGTGTTATGATTTTTAAATTATAATTTTTATGTATCGGTATTAGTTTTTATTTGACGTAAAATAATTTAATTTAATTTCCAGGAGCCTTTGACGGATATTAAATGCGTCGAGCACGCCACTCAGTTCAACACGTGGAATGTGCAAGATGAAAGGATGTGGGATTTGTTAGAGATTGCGGGATTTGGCACTGTGTCTCGATTGCAACGACTGCAACTGGATTGGAATCTGATTCGTGCTGTTGTGGAGAGGTGGAGGCCTGAGACACACACCTTCCATTTTAGACACGGGGAGATGACCATCACGCTACAAGACGTAGCTATGCTTAGTGGTCTTCGTGTTGACGGTTTGGCAGTGTGTGCAACATTAGATCACGATTGGACTCTGGTTTGCATGAATCTGTTGGGTGTTGAAGAAGAAGAAGCGAGAACTGCAGTGAAAGGTGGATACGTGTCATTGCAGTGGTTGCAGCAAAATTTTCAGGTTGTTGAGCAAGATGCAGCAGATGAGCAGGTTATGCAGCACACGAGAGAGTACATTTTGTTTCAGTTGGGATCCGGGATAGTGGGCGATAAGAGTGGAAACAAAGTCCACCTGAGATATTTATTGTTGCTGGAAAACATATTTGAATGTGGAAACTACAGTTGGGGAGCTGCATCCTTAGCTGTTTTGTATCAATATTTGGATCAGGCATGTCTGAAAAAAGGGAAACAATTTGTTGGTTTCCTTACATTGTTACAGATATGGTGTTGGGAACATCTTCATGTCGGACGACCATCTACAATTCCCGGTGTGCAACTTCCATTGTGTCCTTTAGGTTCACGTTGGCGGACTCCTAGGTCGTGGGCGAACAATGTGAAGACGGCTCAGATTGAATTTTACAGAAATGAGTTTGACGTTCAAGATGAAAGTCAAGTTTGTTGGAACCCATACGAAGAAGTAGATCTGATGGCGTTACCTGTTGATTGCCGCCAAGGACATGAGGTTTGGATGAGCAGAACATGGATGGTTTGTTTCGGAGTTGCCGCAATGCACGTGCCAGACAGGGTGATGCGTCAGTTTGGATTGCGGCAACATATTCCAGAATTAATGGAGATGTGCAAGATGAAGAAGGCTCAGGGGAAACCAAGAGTAAACTGGTTGCAAGAGCAACAATTATACATTCAAGCCTGGTCACGTCGACGAGATTTTGTGCAGTTCGAGGCACCATCACTCTCAGAAGATTTTGCACTCATATGTCTCAGACAGAACCTGTGAACATGACCTCGCTCAGGGGGGAAAAAATTCTTCACAATATTTGTAAGACCCGGAAACCGATCACTAATAATACACAATCTATCTCGTGTGCATACTCTACTGGCCAAAATACTTAAGAACCACTGCCATGAGCTGCCCGATTCTTTTTCAACAACAGCAAACGCCAAAGGAAACAAACCAGAGTTGGCGTCTGTACCCATAGCAATTAAAAGAGTCCCCTCAAACTTCCCAAACAAATGAGTCCCATCAATGCTCAACACAGGTCTATAGTACTGAAAACCTTCAATGGAGGCTGCGAATGACCAAAAAACTCTTTGAAACTGTTCAATGTTGTGACTTATCCTCTGTGTCTGAATCTCGACCACGGTGCCAGGATTGGTGGTGCAAATATTAGACATAAAACGTCTTAAGTTACGATAAGAAGCCTCATCAACTCCGTATACTTTTTCCAGTGCTTTCTTGCGGGCGTACCAAGCTTTGTCATACTTGATATCTATGAAGTAATGAGTCTTCACTAAAGCTTGAATTTCTGCAGGAGTAATGGTTATGTTTGTTCGAATGGTGGCAAGAATCATGTTAGAAATTAAACCGGCGTCACATTGCACGTGGTCATGCAAAAGTCCCTCGTTACTACAGGTGTGTTCAGACTTGTACTTCTTAACTTGAAAACATTCTTTGCTCTGACTGTAAGAGGCATGTATCTTCCATTCACACTCTTTTTTCAAACAACCAGCTGAAAATCTTTTTGGCCCAGACGTTAACACTTTGAATTGGACACTTTTTCGCAAATGCCATTCCTTCAACTGATGCAGCAAATCTTTTTTTGTTGAAAAAATCCTATGCAACCAATAACTTCGTCCATCTTCCAAGTTATCGTATTCAGTGTACGCAGCAATACGGCCATCGACATTTCCAATCACTGAATCTTCAATCCAGTTCTCGTCAGGCTCTATGTCTGGCAAATGCCTCAAATCTGGTAGTACGGGTAATGGTGGCAATTCATTACTAACGATGGCTTCATGTACGTAGCTATCAGGTTCTCGATTCACAGCGTCTGCCATATGATGAAACATGTTCTGCAGCTCCGGAAGTGGGGTTGAATCTACATCAACAATGTCTATCTCATCACCATCCATCTGACCATCTGCCTCATCATCATCTGTCTCATCACTATCTGCATCTTCAACCTGTCTTCCTTGAGAATGTGATTGAACTACGTCTGCTTCATAATTACCAATATTCATTGGTGTGTGCTCATACGATCCAAAATATGACTGAGGAACTGCCGAAGAAGGACCTGCTTCATATTGGCTATATGTTTGTGTCATTTGTTGATAATCCTCATTCAACTGACTGTGTTGGACGGTAGTATAGGGCTTGGGTTGTTTCTCAACAAACAATACAACCGTATTCATGTAGTTAAATAGAGATAGCATTGTAGCCGTGCTCTGATCATCAAAAACTTGAGCATATGTATACTTTTCATACGGTGGCCATTTGCATGTTAACTTTAGATCAAACTCTCCTTCTTGGAAACCACAAACTTGACAAACTGATTCACAGAGATCATCATATCGCATTTGTGTGTTAACATTAAGCATTCGTCTGTTACCACCTTCATATTCTGGTACATCATCTACGAATGTAAGAATTCCATCGAAAAAAACCATAACCAATCCGGTACCGGAGCTCATTACTTCGAGTGTAGAAAATCTACATTTCATACATACATAAACATAAAAACAAATACATTAACTATACATGCATTGTATTTCATGTCAAAATAAAAAAAAACCCAAATAAAAAATAAGAACCTAACCTCAACACTGTTGGTCGTCGGAGAGAGAGACTTAATGGGGAGTGGGGGAAATTTTGGAAGTGAAAGAATGAAGATGGTGGCTGTCCAGGCCACTTAAACCCTAGATAAAAACGGCATCTCGGATGTCGTTTTTATATAGCATAAAAACGGCACTATAGGTGCCGTTTTTTAAGTAAGTAAAATAACGGGCCGTTTTCTCTAGGATAAAAACGGCACTGCGAGTACCGTTTTTACCTGGGGTGAAAAACGGCACTAGTAGTGCCGTTTTTCACTTGGTTAAAAAACGGCATTGGTGATACCGTTTTTACTTAATAAAAACGGGATTTCAGGTGCCGTTTTTCAATGTGCATATTTTGCCAAATAAGTTTCTGAAGTGCATATTTTTACAATTTCTTTATTTTTTTTGATTATTTTGAAATTTTTTCCTAATGTTAATATTAGAAATGTATGTAGGATACTAGCTGACCTAATGTTAATATTAGAATTGTATGTAAGATACTAATAATTCATAAATAAAAAATAGTCCATTAACAGAATCGTGTACTTAACTTTGACGATATTGTTATTCAAAATCTTGTAGTTAACACACATTTCTTCGACCACCGTGAGATTTGTTTTCACCCAAAATGTCTTACAATTTACTTTAATGCATGTGCATTGAGATTCAACATCATTTCTAGAAGTTTACATTAGTTATTGAAGTAACGCAAATTAAGATAGATTGTGATAATCATCAAAATTGCGATTTAATTACAAAAAATACTTTAGGCAAGTCTTTTTTTTGCGATTTCAAGATGAAAAGACAGATGAAGAGGATGTTGAAATTTAGATGTATCATTATCAAGAGAGTGCTAGGGCTTGACCGGGTCACGCCACTTGCGCTGTTTTCCCTCGACAATGCGCGTTTGGTCTTGAGAAGACCAAGTCATCTATTGTCGGAAGAAATATTGTGATTATTAATAGTCATGTGGTTATTTTCTTTTTGGAAATCAATTTTATGTGCTTCTTAATTGGAATTCAAATTATGAAATAATGCTCTTCATCCACCCGCCCACGTGTGACAACTGGAAATGGAATGATATCATTCTACCATCAACCACCATTATTATTTGCTATTAATTAGACCTCCACGTCCCAACCATCCAAATCTACAAGGCTTCCGTTTGACATGGTGGTCGACTTCAAATTTTGTAGTCAACGTAGAGGATATTTACAATGAAAACATAGATTAATATAGAACTCCCTTCTTAGAGCACAAATAACAGCGCTCGGGCTACCCCGGGCGCTCTGCACTCTCTCTCTGCCACGTCAGCTTCTCTCTCTGCCACGTCAGCTCACCCAACCCACCAAAAAAAACTCATTATCCATGCCCAGGCTACCCCCACCCACCCTACACTCTCTTTCATCCACATCATTTCTTAATTAAACAAATTTAATTCTTACACAACATTTAACAAAATACATTTTATATAAATCTAATTCTAATTACATTATAATTCTAATTCACGATATACTTATTATTACTATTAATTAATTAACAATATTAATCACTATTAAACCACAAATTTTTGAATATTTGAAATTTGAATATTTGAATTTCGAAACGCGCGTGAATGCACAGTATACGCGTGCGTGAAAAGTAATCCGCGTGATTGCACAGTATACGCGTGAAAGAAAAGTAGTCCGCGTGAATGTACAGTACACGCGTGAAAGAAAAGTAGTCCGCGTGAATGTACAGTATACGCGTGTAAGAAAAGTAATCCGCGTGATTGCACAGTGTCTAATTTTTTATCTATATATACCCTACACAAAACTCAACTTACACCCCATATCTCTTCCACAAAACACAAAACTCAACTTACATCTCATATCTCTTCCACAATGTCTTCTCCGGAGTACCATCATTCCCCCCTCGTTCCCCCCCTCGTCCACAATCAAATCTGCATCCACGCTATCCACAACCATATCCCTCACGCCCATTTTACCAACAACCATTCCAACAACCAGACTTCTCCCAGTACGCACCACCATTCCCACCACCTGACCAAAACTCATCATTCCCACAATTCTCCCACTACGCATCCCCAGATCAAAACTTACCATTCCCACAATACTCTCAATATGCATCACCATTCCCTTATAATCAACCGCAGTTCCAGATGTTTGGCCGACCCATGTCTCAAAAAAGTAGCCAGAGTATGGCGAACATTGAAGATGAGGGTAACGACGACGATGAGTCCCCACCACGACACACCCCCACACCACCATCCCCACCTCCACAGCGTCGTCACCGCAAGCAAGTCCAAACTACCAAAGCCAATCCGAAGTTGTGGACCACAGCTGAGGATGAGAGACTTGTCTCTGCATAAATGGAAGTCAGTTGTGATGCGGTGACAGGGACAAACCAGAAGTCTACTTCATTGTGGGCTAGAGTGAAACGTGTGTACGACATCTCCGTGGAAGGCACTGACCTACCCGAAAGGAACGCAGAGTCCTTAAAAGGACGGTGGAGGAGAATTATACCTGCTGTGAACAAGTGGGTCGGGTGCTTCGATCAGGCATTCCGACGGAAAAGGAGCGGCCAGAATGACGACGATGTTGTCCAACAAGCGCACGTGATCTACGAGCGAACTCATGGGCCTAGTAAATTTCTTTATTTTGATGCTTGGGTTATGTTGCGTAGGTACCCAAAATAGGAGAGTGTGATCTCCGGAGCTAATGTCGTGCGTGTTGACTAGGAGTCCCCGGAGTTGCACGATGAAAATAGTCCCCAGTCAGGAAGCCTTGGGAAAAGAAAGAGCACGGACGGCTCGAGGACGCAATCACCCTCGGATACAGAAGAGCTGATGCCGGAGTCGTCTACACGCCCAGAAGGTGTGAAGAAGGCTAAGAAAAAGGCTAAGAGTGCATTACGCCCCGAAAGAGACACTGATGTTAGAGAACTTGCACAACAGATGTGATACACCGCCCAAGTCAGAGAAGATGGTTTCTCCAAGCAAGAGGAGTTAGCGGAAAGGAATTTCCAGAGACATTTAATAAAAAATAAGTTGGACATGCTTCAGTCTCTGATGAGGAAGGACAACCCGACGGAGAAGGATCAAAAAGTAATCGATAAACTTCTCGCCTGGGCAAAAGAGAATGGGTACGTGTAGTTTGTTGTAGTCCGTATTTCGTATGGTTTGTATTTCCCTTAGTTTGTATTTCGGATTGTAGTAGTATGTATGGTTTGTATTTTCCTTTATGTTTCATGTGGTTGGTTGTATTTCGTATTTTAGTATTATTAATGTATTGTTCTTATGGTATTGTTGTATTAATATTTTTTCTATTTAACTTGAAATTGTTGGTTCTATCAATTTCTTAATTTTAATCACTTACAAAAAATTATTACCCCACGTTTATAACAAATACCCAATCCATTAATAACAAAACATCCAATTAATAAATATAAAAAAAATTAACCAATGGGAGGGGGACACGTGTCCCCCTCCCTTGGGCGCCCGAGCGTCTGCCCGGGACGCCCACCGCCCGGCCACGTGCCCGGGCGGGCGCCCCACGAGCACCCCGCCCGTTAACGGGGGTGCCCTGGTCGGGCGCCCGGGCACACCCCCGTTAAGGGTGCCCTTATAACAAGTGTCATGGCAGAACTCCCTCCTGAAAGAAAGTGGTTGATGTGGTATATATATGATCGGGAAAGTTGTATTGAAATCACTAACTTGTTTCTTTGTCGAACAACATGCAAAATTTGTCAACAAAATGTTGTATTCCGCTCGTAGTATCTATACATGTCGACAATTTTTGTTTTGAGTTTGGTAAACAACAGTAATTTTTTTCCTGGAGTTTGATGACTTGCCTTCCTACTATCATACTTCATCATCACAATACACTGAAGAAAAGAAGCCCCCGCAGATGCAGGATACACGTATTGGTGGTGAAATGATGTGGGCACTTATGTCATGTTAAGACCAAGAAATAATAAAATCATAGATACGTGTGAGTACTTTTTTCCTCTAACATGAAACTAATATAATTTTCAACGCTCAGATAAAAGGAAACAGAGGTTCTTATGAGTTGAAAGGAAAGATCATTCATTTGTACGAGAAAATTAGTGATTCTTTTGGAATTTACATTTAACCCATTGAAGACTGAGAAAATATATGAATAGAATGAAAAAGGGAATTGCAATTTTTTCCCTCCTGAATTCCAACGTATCGTAAGAGCATAAAAATAACATAAATAACATAATGCGATAAGATTCACGTACGTAGGGTTTTATCATTTTTAGCTTTATAATTTTCTGATCTTCTCAACTAAATTTTCAGGCACCGCCCGGGTTTGCAAACCACAACTTACTTTCCACAACACTCAAACTTTGACTTCGAAGATCACCATATCATATCAATTTAAATGTGAGTAGCCCATAAGAGCAAACCAAAGATCTTTTGAAAAGGATGTGAGGAACTTAGAGATACTCAAAACAACAAAACAAACCTTTCAAACTGATACGAGGAACCACATAGTAGTTCATTCAGCTCCCCACCTATAATAAACAGCAGGAAATTAATGTCAACAGCTGGATGTGATGATGGCTTGCAAGGCACAACTTAAATACATCCACATTTCTTATTCAGTTTCATCAACTACTTCTTCCATATTTCTCAAATTCCAAACTATACAACTAACATTTTTAACTACACAAACTTCTGAATAATGTAGATGTAGCTACCAAATGAGTTTCAAACGTTGATGAAGCTGCAACTTGTCCGGTATTTTACAGTTTTCGCATCGTACGTGTTGTCTGGCGACACGAATAGCTGAAATCAGATACTTTAGTTGTTTTACCTTTCAGCTCGCGCCATGCTTATGATGTTTGTCAAGGTTTCTTCTCAATTTCAATGAGAATTTTGCAATAAAAAATTAAAAACAAAAATAAATGCCTCTCGAGTATAGCTCAACTGGCAATCAATTAGAACGGTTTCACACCCATGAGGTCGTATGTTCAAGCTCAAGGGCGACATAAGGTAAAAAGAATGAAATACGGTCGGTAAAAACTGTGCAAGTCACCCTCAGTTAGGAATCACATGAATATTTGGATCATCAAAATAAATAAATGACTTTTGGGAAAAAATGGCAATCATCATTAACCTTCTTCTTTCTCGATGGATTGGTGCAGCAAAACAAGAGCAGAGCTGGTCCTCTCTGGCTGCTGAGTAAATTGCAATTTAAGTTGGCAACAGTAAAAGCAGCTGGTACATTGAGTAATAATACCTATGAATTAATGAGGCTTATTTCCCAACTGTTAACTGTGAAGAGTGTTACATCTTTCTTCCTCAGTTGGAGAAAAGGACATACATCCAAAACTATAATTAATAATGGGTATTCAAACGATTTCTTGGTTTCTTCCAACAAAGCCTTTGTGGGGGGTATTTAGTGATGATGAAAGAAAAGGCAGAAGAGCAGGTGAGGGTTGGTTGCCAGTCTCTTTTGGAAAAGGAGAGTCAAAGTGTTTGAGAGGCAAAAGGAAAAGCACATTGACGAATGAGGAATGAGGTGTAACTCAGCATTTTACCAATACATGAGAGATCAATTGCCACTTCTACACTGAAAAAGGCCTGTTTTGGAATTTCAAATTTATAACTTCGATTTCAGTTTTGAGTTTTTCACTATTTAGTTGACGTATACCACCATCAATGCTTTTACTTTACGATGTGAAATTTGATCCCTAATGTCGTTTAAAGCATGGTTTGTGCACCTAAAATTCAGGTTAAACACAGCTTAGACCCCATTTGAATAACTATAGGTTTTAAACTTCGGTTTTAATGTTAAAAAAAATAGCCATGTATTGAAGATTGAAGACAGGGGGAGTATCCGAAGCAACCATGATTAAAGACGCACCTCCTCGACAAACAAACGAATTAAAGACACATCTCCCCAGCACGCACCTCCTCGACAAACAAACAAAGTAAAGACGCATCTCCTCGCTACAACCAGCCCAACGGAAATAAAATGTCATGTATATATACTAAACAGTTCAAATTGTAAGAAAAGACACAACAAATCAGAAACATTAGATCTTCTTCCTTTCTTCCTCTCTTCTCAAACTCGTTACTAGATTTCTACATGGTATCAGAGCGCTGATCCGATCTCAGATCCCCAAAATCATCACTGACCTTCACCTCATTGAGGGGGTTGAAGGCACAAAACCTACATCCAGACCCTCAAAAACCACCAAACCACAAAAAAACACAAAAAAACCATGTCGGGAAACCACCACGACAACCCCTCTCGACTTGTTTCAACTTTGCTCAACGGGACAAATTACCTGTCCTGGGCGCGGGCGGTCTCCCTCTCCCTCAGCGGCAGGGGGAAAGTCGGCCACATCACTGGAACTACGAAAAAACCGGATGAACCAGACACGGAGGCAAAGCAAGAAGAATGGCAGACCTCCGATCATCTCGTCATGTCATGGATAATCGCGTCCATGCTGTTGGCTTTTTGGCCTTAATCCGTATTTTGATGATGTAATTAAACCTAATCTTAATTAGGACATGTAGATTAGCACATGTAGTATAATAGTATACATGTTGTATTGTGCTAACATCTACAGGTGATCAAGACTCAAGAAAGAAGAAAAATCAAGTCAAGACATGTAATCAAGCTAGGATTGAAGACATGTAATTTTACCTTTCTTTGAGTATTAGGAACTTATGTGAATTGAGCATAACATAAGCTAATATGCATGCACTCACACACTAGGTTCCTTGTAGGAGTCACACACAAAATATCATATAATTTGGACTCCATTAGATCACCTAAACACCTAAAACATTGGTCGCCAGTCTACCTGAGTTCGGTCGACCGTTCACCTTTCGGTCGACCGGTTATACACAATATTTGTTATACCAGACCAATCCGTTCAACCGATCACATTTCTATCAACCGATTACCCAGACCTGTTCGGTCGACCGGTAGACCTTCGGTCGACCGTTTCGTTTGCCATTTCTGGTAAAAATATTACCGTTTTATTTGTCGTATTATACAACGGTCGTATACACATTTTTCTCAATATTCACCCCCATATACATTAGAACCGGTCGAACAAAATACATCTTTCGGTCGACCGTTTAATTCGTGAAAAACCCCCTGCTATCGGTCGACACAAGTTTGTCCAACCGATCAAGATTTCTCTCTACCGAACCCAGTAGTTCGGTCGACCGGTACCTGTTCGGTCGACCATTGACCTATAGAACTTAAGTGATTCGGTCGACCAGTACCTATGTTCGGTCAACCGATCCATCAACAGACTCAAGGGTTCGGTCGACCGATACACCTTTCGGTCGACCGTTTCTGGACAGATTTCTGAACCCGATTTTCTGTTTTGTGTATCTTGCACAAAACCCAATCAAATCTTGTCCAAACGGCTAGAAATCTTTAGGAGCTTATAAATAGAGGTTCACACTTAGTTTTCCACAAGATTTCACAACTCCAAAGTGTCAAACTTATAGTGAGATTTTCCACAACCTCAAAGCTCCCAATTAGTGATTCCAAAGCCTAATTTCCACATCCTTCATCACACAATCATCTAGCATTTGTTGTGCTCAATACTAGAAGAGTGAGTTCCACTCCAATTGTTGTCAAGAGAGCAAGGGTCTTGGTGAAAGCCCAAGACAAAGTGAGCAAGGGTCTTGGTGAAAGCCCAAGACAAGAAGTAGAGATTTCGGTGAAAGCCCGAAGTGTTCCTCTCGGATTGTGAGAGGTGGTGCCAAGCTCGGCGAGGGTTGTTCGCGAGCTTGAAGACTTGTAAAAGGCGTTGCTCCCGGCCCGGAACGGGGAGGCATAGTGAAGACGCAAGAGGAGCTCGAACGGGGATTCGAGAGGGGCTTGCAAGAGAGGACGTAGGCGCGGCCGAACCTCTGTAAAACCGACGCGTCTTCTTTTTGTGGTTTGCATTATTTCCTACACTTGCTTGTTTCGTTTTTAAATTTCCGCTGCGCATATCGATTGCTTAAACAAGTAGGTGATTAGATTAAAAAGTGATTAGTTTGTGGACCCATAGACCCACACGACACTACCCCACACATGCAACCTCAGATAGGGGAAATCTTCATCTACAAAGACAGCGCAAAAGAACTCTGGGATGCGGTCCAAGAACACTACGGAAAGGCGCAAGACTTCGCACATATTTTCAGACTCAAACAAGACATCGCTCAAGCCCGTCAAAACCACAAAAGCATCACCGAGTACCTCGGTACTCTCAGGAAGGCATGGGACGAGTTGGGGATTTATGAACCACCAACAAACGACGCACGAACAATCGAAAAAAGAACTGAACAAAACCGGATCTACCAATTTCTGGTAGGTCTAGACCCATCTTTTGAAAACATCAGAAGTCAGGTGCTCATGGCCCCTGACCTACCGTCCCTTAACTCAGTCATCGCGATGATCCTCCGCGAAGAATCGTGACGAAGGACCATCACTCCTCCACAAACCCAAACAACAACCGAAGCCGAGAACCAAGCGTTTTTCTCCGGAAAATCACAAAACCAGCATCAAGACAACAAAAAACGATATGGAAACCGGAAGGACGAGCACTGCGAAAACTGTAAAAAATCCGGACACAACAAAAACAACTGCTGGTTTCTTCATCCTCATCTCCGCCCACCAAAAGACAACAACAGAAGAGGAGGAGGAGATGGGAGAAGAGGAGGAGGAGATGGGAGAAGTTCATCGCACGAGGGATCATCGGGCGGCAGCGGCTACATCGCCGCCACAGGAGGCAGCAGCGGCAGCCACCTACCTAACCCTAACCCTAACTTTTTTCGCAGGATGCATTCGGAATGTCAGCAGTCGGATCAGGAGGCTTAAATACTTCGGCGAATCCGGATAGCACATTCGGGTCGGCTCCAAACCCGACCACAGAGAGGTTATTCTCTCCAAACAATCGCATAAACCAACAAGTCGCGGATCAAAACCGCACAGGCCCAATGGGCTCAGAGGAGGACATCCATGTCCTTATAAACAAATTGAACGATTTTTTGCACAATGGTCCTTCTGGTTCAGGTAATTCTGCAGGTATGATACAAACTCTGAAAAATCATTCTTCAGCTTTCAAATCTGAAAAAAGGAAAAATAATATATGGGTTATTGATTCCGGCGCCACTGATCACATGACTGGAAATCAAAGTTTACTACTAGATCTTAAAAGAAACATATCTCTACTAAATAATTTTGTAAGTGTAGCTAATGGAAACCAAGTAGAAATAAAAGGAAAAGGAAATATGATATTACTTGATAAAATAGCAAAGAATGTTTTGTATGTCCCCTCTTTTGAATCAAACTTATTATCTGTTGCAAAAATCACAAAAGAATTAAATTGTAATATTATCTTCTCACCTGTTGATGTTGTATTTCAGGATCGTACCTCCGGGAAGACGATTGGTAGGGGTCGACTTGCTAATAATCTTTATATTCTAGATCAAAGTATGCATGCTTTACATGTTGGAAATTTTTCCAAACATGAGTTATGGCATAAAAGGATGGGACATCCGTCGCATTCTGTTTTAAAATCGCTTTTTCCTTCTATTAGAACGGATTTATCATGTGATGTATGCAGATTCTCAAAACAAACTCGATCGTCATTTCATTTATCATCTATTAAAACAAAACAACCATTAGAACTAATACACTCTGATATCTGGGGACCAGCCCCAACTGAATCCTACAATGGGTTCAAATATTTTATCACCTTTATCGACGATTTTTCTCGTACTACATGGATTTACTTATTAAAATCAAAATCTGAAGCTTTTGATATTTTTTGCACGTTTACAAAGTTTGTGGAAAACATGTATGATTTCAAAATTAAAATCTTAAGGTCAGATAATGGATCCGAGTACACCAGTAATGTCTTTCAAGCTTTTCTAAAACAAAAAGGCATCCTTCATCAAACCACCTGTGTTGACACACCACAACAAAACGGTGTAGCTGAAAGAAAAAATCGTCACCTCTTGAATATAACACGTTCACTACTCTTTCAAAATCACGTTCCAAAAAGGTTTTGGTCCGATGCTGTTTTAACTGTTGCTTACCTTATCAATCGACTACCTAGTCCTCGTCTCCAAAACAAACAACCTTTAGAAATTCTGACTGGTCGAAAAACTTTACTTGATCACCTACGAGTTTTTGGGTGTATTGTGTTTGTTCACAGGAAAAGAGATGACAAGCTTGATTTCAATTCTCGCAAATGTATTTTTTTAGGATATTCTTTTAACAAAAAAGGGTATAAATGTTATGACCCAGAAAATTGTAAATTGTATACTTCTCGGGATGTACAGTTTGTAGAAAGTAGTCCTTTTTTCGGCCCAGAAGATGGAAACAACAG
The DNA here is from genome assembly GCA_963682175.1 of Triglochin maritima. Lineage (NCBI taxonomy): Eukaryota > Viridiplantae > Streptophyta > Magnoliopsida > Alismatales > Juncaginaceae > Triglochin > Triglochin maritima. Next base: position 9,531,366 of record OY821775.1, read on the forward strand.
ACCTCCAGAACCACCTAATTCCGCTGACACGCCAATACCCATCACCTGCGATCCTGAGATCACCGCAAGGACGCCTGATCTTCAAGAAGAAGACAATGAAACTCCATCTGATCACGAAGAAGAAAACATTCCAAGAAGATCAACTCGACCAACTCGCCCACCAAGATATCTGCACAACTATATCACCTCTCACGTCACTTATCCTATCCAGGATTATCTATCATACCAACAAGTAAAAACACATCATAAAGCCTTTCTAGGAACTATAGATACTCAGATAGAACCAAAAAATTACAATGAGGCCATAAGGGATCAAAAATGGTGCAAAGCCATGGAAGAAGAAATCCAAGCCCTGGAGACAAACAACACCTGGATCCTAACCCCAATCACAAAAGGAATTAAGCCCGTAGGATGCAAATGGATATATAAAATCAAATACAATAGTGATGGGACAATAGAAAGATACAAAGCAAGATTAGTAGCAAAAGGGTACACACAAACTTACGGTCTAGATTATCTAGAAACCTTTGCCCCAGTAGCAAAAATGAACACAGTCCGTGTTTTACTCTCTATAGCCGTGAATAGAAATTGGGAACTCTATCAAATGGATGTAAAAAATGCATTCCTTCAAGGAAACCTCGAGGAAGAAGTATACATGACTCCTCCACCCGGTTACACCTCAACAAATCAGGTTTGCAGACTCAACAAAGCCATCTACGGATTGAAACAATCCCCTCGTGCCTGGTATGCCAAGCTTAGCTATTGTCTCCTGTCTTACGGGTTTAAAAAGTCTTCCGCTGACGCATCTATGTTTACCAAACATCATTAGACTATCACCACCATCATTCTAGTATACGTAGATGATATCATAATCACTGGTAACAACAAGTATGAAATCAACAAAATAAAACAACACTTAAAAGCAAAATTTGATATTAAAGACCTAGGACAACTAAAGTATTTTCTAGGAATAGAAATTGCACATTCAAAAAAAGGACTCTTTCTCTCTCAGAGGAAATATGCCCTCGATCTCTTAAAGGAAACAGGCAAACTTGGAGTCAAACCAGCAAATACACCCATGGAAACTAAACTAAAAATAAACACCACTGAAGGCGAACCCATAAAAGACATTCAACAATATCAAAGACTCGTTGGGAAACTCATATACCTCACTGTAACAAGACCAGACATAACCTATGCTGTTAGCATCATCAGCCAATTCATGCATTCACCTCGAACACCTCATTTAGATATAATCACTAGGATACTTAGATATATTAAGAAAACTCCAGGACAAGGATTATGGATGAAAAACAACAATTCTAATTCAATAACTGGTTTCTCTGATGCAGATTGGGCAGGAAGTCACGATCGAAGATCAACTACAGGTTTCTGCACATTTGTTGGAGGAAACCTTGTAACATGGCGCAGCAAAAAGCAAACTGTTGTTGCCAGATCCAGTGCTGAGGCTGAATACCGGGCTATGGCATCCACTACCAGCGAACTCATCTGGCTAAGACAACTACTCCTCGACATGGGACAACCTTACCACCTCCCGATAAAAATGTTCTGTGACAACACTGCAGCTCGACACATAGCTCAAAACCCAGTGTTTCACGAAAGAACCAAACACATTGAAGTCGACTGCCACTTCATCCGTGAGAAGATCCAGGCCAAAGAAATAGAAGTTCCCTATGATCCTAGCAACGATCAACTCGCTGATATTTTCACCAAAGCTCTCGATCAACCGCAAGCGAACCACATCCTTTCCAAGTTAGGTCTCTTCAACTTATTTCAGGACCCAACTTGAGGGGGAGTATTGAAGATTGAAGACAGGGAGAGTATCCGAAGCAACCAGGATTAAAGACGCACCTCCTCGACAAACAAACGAATTAAAGACACATCTCCCCAGCACGCACCTCCTCGACAAACAAACAAAGTAAAGGCGCATCTCCTCGCTACAACCAGCCCAACGGAAATAAAATGTCATGTATATATACTAAACAGTTCAAATTGTAAGAAAAGACACAACAAATCAGAAACATTAGATCTTCTTCCTTTCTTCCTCTCTTCTCAAACTCGTTACTAGATTTCTACACCATGTAATTCAAAATCTATGTTAGTTTTATGTGTGACAACAAGAATTACATGATATTATTTATTATGGAACATATCACTAATGTCATGATATACGAAATTTATTGTTCTCGATTTCCACGAAGGTGCGTCTCAATTATATCACCCAATTATAGCATTATCAACGGCCCGTGGGCCTACTGGTATTTGGAATCTGGGGCTAGACTCTAATCTCATGCAGGTCCATCTTGACATGAAACACGTTTCCTGTGAAATTGCATTGAGAAAATTTAAACTATATCAAACAATTATATCTTTGCAAATTATAATATTGCAATTTACTCTTTCACCCATATGTCATGGTAAAGAGATTTCACCTGGTCTGTCTCGTTAACATAATAATAATAATAGAGTTGAAAGTGATTGTTAGACTCGATTTTGCACCTAATTTACGTAGGCTTATGGTTGCATTCTTTGGGAAAAATCAAAATCCAACTAAGCTGCTGAACAAACGGGATGTCATATTGTTGAGACTACAAGATTGGACCACAAATAAATCCAACCCAACCTGGTCTTCCCAGTAGTAGTTTAAAAGGGTATCTTACAAACTTAAAATATTGGGGCCTCATTATCATTAAATGTCTTTAGATTAAATTGAACCTTTATAAGTGGGCCTCCAATTTCATTGATATCTGTTCTCAGACTAATCATATCAACAGATTTCAGTGCCCCATGTGGTCACTGCGCCCTAGTGTTCTTTAATGAGACGGTAACTCACGAGCCCACAAATTCGATCCTTAACCAACTTCATAGGTGGGTAAAAGGATACTTTTTAGAAGGCGATGTTTAATCCACAATCCGAGAATCCTAATTTGGAGAACTTTTGCAATTAACACATGTAAAAGTATAATTGGTATAAAATCGAGTCTGAAGAGTATCTTATTATCTCGGGTCCTGAGATTCAAATCAGTTCGAATGTGTCCAAAGAAATAATGCGCTCCAAATCTGTAATACTTTTTTTTGTGTGTTTTCCAAATTTATTAGAAGAATTTGCAAAAAATAAATAAATGTTGGTCCACCCTACCTCTTCAACTATCTCCGTTCCAATCACCAAAGAATCAAGTTTCTGTCCAAATAAAAGAGACGAAAAAATAGTTTTCTCCAACTCTATTTTGGTTTACATCACTATTTTATGTTTTTGTCATTAGAATAATGAAATAGATCGCCCATACTTCTACAATGATTATCGTTATGTTCTTAATTCTCCTATATCGCCATCGCGGCTGAAATTAGACTTCAGTTAGGTTCTGGGAAGCAAAAAGGAAGAAAAAATTCTTACGATTTTAAAATAACTCAGAGAATATTTTACGTAGTGTATTAAAATTCAAAACTAATATGAATATGTTCAATGAAGATATTTATGTTGATTGAAATCGTAATAAGATATTTATATTTCTCGGAAGGTTTAAAATAAGAAACTTGCTTATATAATTCAAATAAATTTATATGTCAATTCAATTCGATTTTTTCTACCACCTCAATTTGAAGTAGTAGTTGAACAAAATCTAACTTGACACCAAACCTCACCATTATTTTATGTCCGGTGAATAGAATAATGAAACAGATATTGTGACAACTTCGTAGCAAAAAAACGACGACCGACCGCAGTGAGCCGCTCTCTGTTTGTTCGTCGAAACCCCCAAAATCCATTTTCCACCGATACTTCTCTATCTGTAAGTAAGCCTTTCGGATTCCCAGAATTATTAACCTTCTTTTCCTCGATTTCGGTCTCCGTTTGTTGAAGTTGTTGGATTTCGGATTTTCGATTTTGGGTTTGTTAGGGTTTTCGTAGTCGATGGGTCGATTCTTGGGTGGAGTGGTTTGGATTCGTTGGGATTGGAGGGAAAGGTGGGCTCTTTCGTGCGTGGACTTTTTTTTCTCTCCATTCGAGTCGGAGGTGATTGCTCGGATTCGAGGTCGATCCGACGGAGGTGATTTTGGGTCGAAAGTTCGCGTGACGCTCTTGTTGTTTCCGCGGTTCGGGATTGGAAATTGTCTCTTTTGAGTAGGTTTAATTTGGTGGTTTTACTTGTATTTGGTCGACTGATCGATGCCGAAAGTCTCACTTGGCGATCGTCGGCATATTTCGATGTATATGAAGTTACGAACGAGTGAGGCGGTTGTCTTTGGATGAACAGGTGTAGTAGCTTCAAGCTTCATCTCTTAATTAGACGTGTGTTTTGGTTGTACCATTTAGATTCCATTAGCTGTTAAGAGTTGCCAACTTGGTCTTTTCGTTACGGAAAAGAGCTTGTGGAGTTGTTAGTTTGTTGTATGATACATTTTTTATGTATAGGTACATTAATTCTGTACTTTTCATCTTTACTGATCTATCTTCTGTGAAGTGAATGATTTCTAATTAGTGAATTTTCTGCTAAAAGTTTAAATTCTTGGATATTATCTGAAAACAAGCTTGATATTAGTTGCTGAAGTGACTCATCAGGTTATGTTTTATGACCTTGCAGATTATTGGGACCAGATTAACCTCCTGGGAGCAGAGAAACAACATCGGGTTTTATTAGAATTGACACCTGATTCTCTTTGCTTGCTGCCAAAAGAATAAATACGTGATTTGAAGTGTATCATTTTTGGACCTTGTTGGTGGTGGGGTGTCTTGAAACATAATTATCTTTTAGTTTCTTGCTCTCTCTATTGGAAGCTGAGGTGGATGTTTGTGTAGGCTATTCGCAGAAACATTCTTGATTTTATCAATCTCCGTACAAGGGTATTCAAATTGATTGTTGTATGAAAACCTACTTTTATATGCTTTTCATTTTCCCAAGATCTGAGTTGGTCTTGAGGGCATTTTCATCATCAGAACCACGTTCGTGAACATTCAACGGCAATGGAGTACACAAGAAATGTAAATGCATGTCCAGAAGAACACGTCATTGTTGTTACTGGGGATGGTACGATCTCATCATCGACCCCCAGTGGAGATGCCATCGGCAATCCTTCAAATTTGCAGCGTGAGGGTCCATCTCCAAGCAGCAGTCAACCTTCCCACTCTGAATCATCTGTCACAGGATCTACTGCAAGAACCACTCCTTTCCGCAGAAGAGGGGATAACAATAGTCGACATGGCAGAAGTCCACTGAACTCTGGCTTGTGGATTTCAATTGAGCTATTGGTGAATTTGAGCCAAATAATTGCAGCTGTTACTGTTCTATCTTGTTCAAGACACGAGAAACCAAAAACTCCACTATTTGCATGGATTGTAGTTTATACATCTGGCTGTGTTATTATGATTCCTCATCTTTATTGGCGTTATGCTCATCGAAACAGTCAGAATGCTGCACAGGGCTCACCTCGCAGGCAATCAATTTCGTCGAGTAATAATTTTTCAGTTTCTTTTCCTGCAGCTCCAGTAGCTCAAGTACCCTCAGCAGTACCTGGGCTAGACCCGGGAAATCGAAATCGAAGGTACGTTCTACAAAGTAAATAGTAATAGACTAATAGCGCAATGCTGACAGTCACTAGGGCTTTAATCTCACTCCATTTTAAACTCTGTTGGCATCACATAACTTCTGTGCTCTTTCTAGGGATTTTTTTGAAGTATAAGAAGAATCCTCCTGTGCAAATATCAAATTTAATTTTACACTGTTTCCATCCATCAATGGCTCAATGCTTTTGTTTTCACAAAGGCACATACATTTTAACTACCTCTGGCAAAGAGGAATTTCATTGGTCGATTGATGGTTCTCACTTCTCACAGATATATCATCCATTGATCTACTAATTCTGATATGTAAAGCACTTTGACATCCTCATAGAAATGACCAAGTTTATTGTGAAGCATTACATGGGTGATGTCAAATATCATTTGCTAATTCATCTACTTTGACTGATGAAGTTTTGAGATGTCTTCTAAATATTTATGCATTGTAGTTTGGTCATGTTCTCTCTTAAAATAGCTGTTTTTTTATCCGTTAGCACAACCATCCTACTCTAAAGGAGGGCCTTTTAGTAGATGAGAGGAACTCACATACACAATACATGAAAAATAAGTGCTACCTGATTGAGTAAATGCTTGCCTGAATGTTTGGCAGGTTGAATTCACTTGTTGATCACATTAAAATGGCCACAGACTGTTTCTTTGCGGTGTGGTTCGTAGTTGGAAATGTGTGGATATTTGGTGGGCACTCTTCTGCATCCAGTGCTCCCAATTTATATAGGTATTGCTCCTTTCACCGATAATTAGGATTCTCAAACAGCACCTGAGGGGTGTAATACAGCCATTACCTTCAGAACAGCCTAGAGTCAACTCAAAATGACTATCTTTTCCTCTGTTGCAGGTTATGTATAGTGTTTCTTGCTTTCAGTTGTATTGGATATGCCATGCCATTCATTTTGTGTGCAACCGTTTGTTGTTGCTTGCCATGCATCATTGCTGTATTTGGCCTCCGGGAGGATCTCAATCGCAATGGAGGAGCTGCTACAGATATAATAAATGCTCTGCCAACATACAAGTATAAGTCGGCGAGAACCAAGAGCAAAGAAGATGGTGAAAGTGGAGCATTAGGTTCAGGAGAGGGTGGTTTTTTAGCTGCTGGCACCACCAAAGAGCGGGCAATTTCTGCTGAAGATGCTGTATGTTTTCATGCATTTATGATGTGCTTTGCTCATATTGTTGTTTTCCCCCTTTAACTGCTTTCAATTAATTTTGACAATTTTTCACAAAGAAACAGGAAAGTAGGGGGAAAGGTCTAATTTGTTTCTGATGCATTTGTCATTAGTTATTGACTTGTCGTGCTTGGAAGCTATTGTTATTGCATTACAGAAAAAGAAAAAAAATGTGGTACATAATTGCAAAACTGGAATGTTTTTAATTTAAGAAGAAAGCACAAGGAATGCTTAGAATCAGAAGAAATGGCTAGGGAAATGATTGTTGGTAATCACAAACAGTGTTGGGCAATTGATGTATAGAAACAGGGTGATTTTTATTACTAGAAGCATGACGTAAAGTAGATTTCTTAATCATCCTATTATCTTTCCAAACAAAGTAGATATTTTCTGTAGTTAAGAGAAGAATTTTTCGGGCTGCATCTTATTCTATGCCAAAACATTTTTGAGCAAAATGCTGAAATTTGATATTAACCGTTTCTCTTCCTATTTGTTGTCTTTGCAGGTTTGCTCCATTTGTCTTGCAAAGTATGTGGACAATGACGTAATACGTGAACTGACATGTTCTCATTTCTTCCACATGGAATGTGTGGATAAATGGCTTAATATTAACTCTACTTGCCCTCTCTGCAAGGCTGAGGTTGGGTTCACATGATTTTGTCCTTGTGCACACTGCTACAAACACCAAACCATATCTCGGTTGTGCAATGATATTCTCTTAATATCTTATGACGGCCAACAGTCTGTAAGTGTGCCACGAAACCCTCGATGTTTGAGAGACCGTAGAAAATAAGCTTTTATTTGTTGTAGTTTCTGTACATAGTATTTGTATTGTATATTTTGCCTATACGCTTTGGCAGTTAGCGGATTAGTGTTGGTCATCAAGTTGCCAAAACCATGATCCCTAACCGTTTCCCCTAAAAATAGCGAAATGTTTGAAAAAGGATAGTATACTCCTCATCCTTGGTTGAAAATTGTGGAGATAATGATACAATATTAAATGCTTTGTGAATTAGTTTGTGCAAGCAAAGTTGCTATCATGATCATCTTCCATTGTTATGCTTTTGGACTGGTAATCATATGAAGCAGTGAGCTGAAGAAAAGTTATCATAGGTTTGGACTCCCCTTCCTGTTTGGAGAAAATAAATGAGCTGAAGAAACACCACATGTCATATTGCGTTTGAAATATACTTCCAGCAAGTTTAGAATGGCCCTGGTCCTTCCGATCATACCCTTATTTCTACGTTCTTCTCATTATGTAGGGACTTTGTAGCGACTAGCGAGAGCCCGAGTTGTTCGTAACCAGAGCAAAGTTGAGGGTTGGTTTGGCCAATACAATAGCCAGTGGGTATCCTCTTACTGATATATTTACAGGGCTGACCTTGAGAACCCTCAAGTGACCGTGTTCCAGCGCCTAGATGCAGAAGGTTCAGCCAAACTCAATCTATCGCATGAATGGGTTTTCCAGTCGGCGAGAAGAAGCAAAAGGCATGAATGTGATTTCCCGTTGCTGAGCAGAGCCAAAAAAACATGAATGGAATTTCCCGTCGGCGAGAAGAGGCAAAAAGCATATTAAGTTGCAAAAAAGAATGTCTTGCTTCTCTTGAATGTGGTTTTTCGCTAGTTTCTGTTTGAGAGAGCCATCTTGTTTCATTTTCCTGATGCAAAATTATGATGTGAAATTGGGTGTAGGTGAATCAAGAAATATGGCATTTGTCCCCTTAATCAGTAGCAGTACCCTTTCCTCTTGTTTAGGATCCAAATTCTACGATAATTGACAATAAAAATAAAAATTGAGCAGGCACCTTCACGAGACATCATAAGTTTCAATATGTTTGCACGTACTGCAAGTGATATTCGCTGATTCGAAGGGACTCCTCATGTCTCAATATAGCGAGTTCAGAATGTAAGTTACATCTATTTTGCTTTAAATTACTTCGATACCAATTTCATGGTCTAAATTTCCAGATAACCTATACTCCCGAATCAACCTCCTTTACGACCCATCACTGTCAAACTGAAAAATAGTAACTTATGGATGACTTCTTGTAACATCCTCAAACAGCAAAAGAATTTAAAATTTTATAACATACAAAAATCAGAGAACATTACGCGAAATATACAAAGAAACGGGTGTACCAACATATAATATAATATATATATATATATATATATATATCTGAATATTTCAAAAGTGTGATTACATTAAAATGTTATACAACAATATACAAGTAATCACTCCGACCTCAAAATGAGAGAAAACAAGATCTGGTAGCGGCGCTCCTCTGCCTCGGTCACCTCCCCTAACGTCGATTACGGCCTGAAAGGTAAACATGCAACAATGTTTGAGTTTCCAGAAGGAAATCTCGTATGTCAAACTCTACAAATGCATGAAACTAAAACACTCTATCAGCCGAACATCTCCCACCAACAACTCATGTTCGGTCGAACCAAAGTCAGTGACTGATCGACCATTTAGAAGGTTACCTCCCAGTTTCAACGAACGCAACGACTAATCGGTCGAACAGCAAAGGAGATCCGTTCGACTGGAAACCACCATTACAATTTCTCATCGCTCAACAAAATCCACCGGTCGAATCCCCGAGCACCCTCGGTCGACCGAAAAACACCAGTAAAATTCTTCATCGCAGCCAATCAACATCGGTCGACCGAACCACCAACGGTCGAACCAAACAACAAGTTAACTTAAGTCATCGGTCGGACGAGCGGTCAACCGTTTAGATGGTAAACGCCCTCAACCGACCTACAACAGTGCACACGGTCGAACGGCAAAGGAGGGGTCGTCTGACCGACCGAAAACATCCAGGGCTTGCCTCTAACGCTCCACCGATCGACCGCCCAAAGGCATCGTTCGACCGACGCGAGACAAAATTCCCAAATCTCACTAGGAACTGTCGACCGTTGCACCAATCGGTCGACCGATCCAGCAGTAAAACTGTTGCACGTTACCTGCGACGAGTCATTCGGCCTACCGTTGACTTCCAAATACTCACACAGACAAAGTGAGCTACAATAACAAGTTTGACATACCGTGAAGGTCTGAATAAACCTTCGAACAACCTCGACGGCGCTTGCACGAGCACTTCTCTCCTGAAATGCGATTTCCGACGAACTTCTCGCTCGATCAACGATCACCGCACCTCGCTGAGCCACAACCACACAATCACCTTCGTTGATCACCTCCCCAACCCCAACAACTGGAAATGAAACGGATTGAGAGAGAGAAAGGAGAAAGAACACAAACGAGAAGGGTTGGCTTAGAAACCGACTCACCTCGCCACAAGACCAACACTTGCCGATCACCGCAACTTCGCCGGAGCTCACCACCTCTCGTCGGAGCACCACTGAGAGAGAGAGAGAGAGAGAGAGAGAGAGAGAGAGTGAGGGAGTAGTAAGTGAGGGAGAGAGAGTGTGTGTGAGAGAATCCACCTAACATGCATCCCACCTCTTCAATCTCAACCATCCAACCAACTTCACTCCATCCCAACCATCCATCCAATCTCGTCTCTAAACAACTCCTAAACAACAATTAAAAATCAATTAAGATTAAGATCTCACACCTCTGCTTCGCCCAAATAATGCAAACATTAAGTGCATGTATTCAGCAAGAACAAGAAATCCAGTAAACACAATTTGACAGACAACTCCACAAGTCATTTTCACCCACTGAGCATGCGTTTGATGCTTGCACGCTGCTCAGCAATCAACCTAACGGGAAAATTAACATCAAATTTGATCGTCATCAAATTATAAAATTTGTCTGGGAACGTAATCTTCGTTCCTCTTCCATCCGGGCTTCACATCGATCGTCAAAATCTCCGATTCCAGTACTGAATGCAGAATTTCGCTTCGACGTCAATTGCTTACATGTTGACAATTTGAATGGAGAAAATATCCAGAATTAAATGTAGATAATTAGATACAGTAGGTTGCCTACCCCGACCAGACACGTTTTGTATGTGTTTTATGAGAGGAAACTCAGTTGCACAGCTTTTGGAAGTTTTCAAGAAAAAATAGATTTTCGCAGGTGAATAGGAAAATTTCGGAAGAATTGTTGTTAGTTTTGGAAAATTAGATAAACAATATGTTAATGTTCACTCTCCAGATTATAGTCAAGTAGTTAGTTTATTAGCATTTATAATTTGTTAGTTTCAAAAAAAATTATCAACCTCATGTGTAATTGATAATAACCTGAAATCTAGTCAACTGTCTCGACATACACTGCTTGAATAAATAGTACTAAGAAATACACTATGTTCAGGACAAACCACTTAATCAGGGATAAGCTTGACGTTTAAGTATCGAGTCACCAAGGAATCATATAATCTCAATAAGAAAAAACATAGTTTGACAATCTAATTGGTCCACTACTGTTCCAAAATTCAAAATCATGACTAATGGATTCTGTTTTCCGTTTAACTCTGAAAATCACTTTTCACTGAATTAAGTTTTTTTTCTATTTTCCATTTGACTCCGAAAATCATTTTCCACTAGATTATGGTTTCTTCTGTTTCTGTTTAACTTCAAAAATTACTTTTCGGAACTTTACACGCCACTGATACCCGTAAGTGTAACACGTTTTCGGTGTTTAGCAGTAGAGACGAAGTTCCTCGAGATTTTCATTTCTTTGTGGATCCACTATAGAGCTCCTCCAGGCTGCAAGGCAGCTTGGTCTCAACTTGTGGCGGCTTATGCGGCACACTGCCACTGCTCGTCCCAACACCTTCACTGTATGATCTGAAAAGCCGGCCAACACCGTCGGTCTCGAACGACTTTGCGTGCCCGGTGGAGGCGAAATTGAAAGTGCTGCTGCCGAAGAATTTGGCACATATGTTCTCGGCCTTCGCGGGTTGAAGGTGAAATTGCCGGAACCGGACGGCTGTATGCCTTTGAGACCTTCGTCTTCATATTAGTCGTATACTGCTCTCTTTTGGGAATCGCTCAACACCTGCATTTATCAAAATGAAAATCAATTTAACTAATTCAATATTTGATTTCGGTGCAAAAAAAAGAAGAAGCAATGTTCGAGTTCTGATTAAATCAAATTGGTCATTTTGTTTATATGGCAGTGTAAAATGCAAGAATTCATGTTATCAAACTCAATAGAATATTATATCCTTTAAATTGAATCATGCGAGATTAAATCAATGGGTAGATCTTTGGATATGGTCCAGGCTTGCGAGAAATCGATTTATATGATGACATTTCGATTTCATTGACGAACGAAAGTAAACAAGTAGTGAATTGATTAAACGCGAAGAGCAAACCTCGTAAGCTTCGGAAATTTGCTTGAACTTGGCCTCGGCCTCTACAAGAATTGAAGCTTTGGATGATGAAAATCAGGATAAAAGTGGTTAAGGAATGACAATGATGATATGACACCTAAATCTAAGATTAGGATGTGCCAATTAGCTCAATGTGTTGCACTATGTGTGTGCCTTGAGTCAATTAGGTGCACCCAGCTGATTAAGCCTTATATCTGAGCAAATTAGAGAGTTTTGGTCCATAATTAGGTCACGTATTAAGGCTAATTGTATTCAGATGTGTATTGTTATGAGTTGTGTAATAATCGGGTTAATGGAGATCCGACTAAGGGAAGGCTTGGGAGAAAGCTAAATCATTCTTGTATAAATACACCCCAAACCCTAATATGCAAAGCAACTTTTCCGCCACACTCTTTCTTCTACATCTTCTTCATCTTCTTCCTCTAACAACAATTTGGCCGATCAGAGACCTTTTGTCTCTGATTCGACCCCAAACCACCTCGTCGTTGGTTTCTTCTAGCCTCCTTATCGCACCAGGGTTCTTGTCGGGGTTCCATTTCATAGCCAACCTCCTATACGCCCACGTGAGGTCATTGCCGTCGGCGTTCCGGTTGACCATCACGACGTTGTAGTAATCATCTCCCATTCCCGATCGAAATCCAACTCACAAAGTCACAATCCCCTCCCTTTCCGGTCTTGTTTGAGGACATGTAGTAAAATCCGACGTAGTAAGCACTTTGCCCTGCAAGACTGTAGGCCATCGTAGGAGATCAAAAGGAGAGAGAATGTGAGAAAAGGAAGAGTGGAAGTGATTAGAATACTTGTGGAGCTCCAATGGATGTCAAGTGGTTTATATTGTAACGTATCCGAAAACAGCGGAAAATTTAAACAATAATAAAGACCGTCAACGGTCAACACAGGGCACGTCACGGGAAAACAAACCAACATATATATAAAATATATAAGATACAGACCCACGTGGAAGTCAAACTATATAAATGAGTCAACTGTGATTACAACAAAAGTGAATATACATGTAATCACTACCTCAAACAAAAGAAGATATAAAAGAGAACAGGATCTAATCCCGAGGGCAATCTCCTCGGTCACCACCTGACTCTAATGTTACTCGCTACCTGAAATGAAAACAAACAAACATGCCTGAGTTCCCTGAAGGAACCCCGTATACCAAACCTCCTAAAATATAAAAAGGAATTAAAGACAATGCAATGCTATGCACATGATCATCCACCTCGGACCCACAATAATGTCATCACCGCCTCCGCGGCACTGAACCACTCCTGTCACTAGGGTCAAGTCAGTCCACCGCTGCCTCACAAGGATCAGTCGACACCACTGCTCCCCAAAAGTGCAGGAAGGAACCTCCGGTACACGCCGCCACCCCAGGAGCGAGTCAGCCCGCTGAATACACAACTCGGGTCAGACGACAACCGCTGCTCCCCCAAGAGCCGCCAAGCGCGCACCCTGCCGGAACATCCTCGGCCTACCGCTAAACCCTCGCAAACTGCCCAAGGTTTACGACACACATCCCTCACACCCCGCTCGGTAAGAGAGGCAACAATAGTACAATAATACGCCTTCGTCGAAGGTGAAATCTGTAGCTCTCAAAGCCGGTAATCAACCGTCGCCCCGGAGCCGGTAGTCGACCTATACTCAACGGATCGCGTGTGGATAAATCCACCAACCTGCGGCAGATCGGTCGACCGCTAAAAGCACACCGGTCGACCGGTCCCCCACACAGTACACAGTACTGTACAAACAAGTCTAGCGGTCGAACCACGCCAACCGAATTACCGACCAATCGGTCGAACAAAAGTCATCTAGCGGTCGACCGTTTGGAAGGTCTACGTTATACATTTTATATACATATATATCTTGTCGGTCGAACCAGGGTCCGTTCAACCGATAAGAAAGTCTGCATGAATCCTGCCCACTAGATTCGGTCGACCGAAACTCCTTCGGTCAACCGGATCAACAAGCACTTCACTACAGGAAAACTGCACTCGATCGGTCGACCGGATCCAGAGCGGTCGACCGTTTAGATGGTCAACGCTCGTAACCGACCTTGCGCAGTTCGGTCGACCGAGACACACACTCGGTCGGCCGAAGGCCTGTCTAACTTATCTACTGGGTTCGGTCGACCGAAACAACACCGGTCGACCGGCTAATGTAACCCTTTATTTCCCGCGAAATTTGGCATAAACGGTCGACCGTCACACAGCCATCGTTCGACCGTTTTCGGGCAGTAAGTTAATATTTTTAAATATCGGTCGACCGAACCTCACACGGTCGACCGTACAATACATAATCGCCACTGTACAGGCATCATTTAGACGACGTTCGGTCGACCGAGACACACAACGGTCGACCAAACCAGTCGTCTTCAACCTCCGTCCAGTAGGGTTTTCACCGGAGAAACGACACCAACGCCGTCCTCTACACTCCCACACCTCTTGGGGAGTTAATATGAAGACTTGACATACCTTTTGGTCGAGTGAAGAAGTCTCCCGAGCTTGAGCCACTTCACTCCTCTTGTTCTTCTCTTTCTTCACTTCTCCTCTCCTTCTCCTTCTTCTTCTTACTGCCTCCTCCGACTCTCCTCACTAATAAGCTAGGTTTTCGCACAAAATGAAGCAAACCTAGACTTGATCTCAAGTGCCCTTTAAATAGGCAAACTCACCTCTCTTTGATCCAATCACCAATCACCTAAAACCCTTCCAATCATAACCAACCAACTCTCTCTCTCTCCTTCCAACACCTCATGCTTCACTGTTCCAGGATTAGATTAGGTTAATTAGGTTTAGGTTTAGTTAATTAAGGTGTTTTAGATTAGGTTATTACATATATAGATTTGGACATCTTGGACGTGGATGATCGATGATTTGGGTGCACGTGTGATTTTATAGTTACATTTCTGTTATGATTGTAACTGCGATATTATTTATTGTTTGGGTTTTTGGTTAGAGTTTGTTATGTGAACTAATTCCTTTACTTTAATTTTTAGCATATATACACACCCGGTCCGATGATTTTTGATTGGTTCTTGTTGTACATTTCGTTTTTCATTAGAAAAAAATGTTCTCTCTTAGTCTTTAGGTGCCTTTAATTGATAATTAAGTGGGCAGTAGTTATAATTGGTTTTGATACAAGCCCTTATATTGGCTAATTAAAAGTTTATTCAAGGGATTATGTATGTTCTCCGAATCGATAAGTTTGTATCAAGTGAAAAGTGATTAACGATAATTTGATTATAAGTTTTTCTTGAAGTGTAATTATTTGTAAGTTATAATTAACTTGAATGGGTTTGATAGGAAAAAATATCCATATTGAGTGTAGTTCGTAAGGAGTCCCAAAAGTTTCTATTGACACGTCATTGGAGCACCCTTTGGTCTGATAGACTAATACCTAAAACAAGAATCTTATCCAACTAAATTACTAAACTCAAAAGTAGTCTAAGCTGGTTTTGACTTAACTAATCACGAAAAAACGTTAATCGATCACTGTATAGATAAACAAATAGAAGTTCGTTACAAAGTACACCTGACATATATCCATAACCAAACAACCACAACTATCACACAAACTTACTCTCGTATGTATGATGTCCATAAATACAAATTAAGCGTTATATACTACTTGTACATATCAGCGGTTTACCATATTCAATAATTTTAGCTAATCCTATCGAAGAGTATCTTTTAACTAGGGATCGATAGCACACATGCATACATACGGAGTACGGACCATGCAACTCGTTTACTTTGAGTGGTTCAACTAGCTATGGATAGTACGTAAACCAAATTCTTGTGATCTCAAAGCAGGTTCATTGCATCGTAATGGTTCGAATAATTACCAAAAGCCTGGATTAACCCAAACGGGAGAAAGATGAACCACAGCAAGAAATATTGTATTTTCCAAATTAAGGCACCAAAAACATGCAAGAAGTATCACCCAATATTGAATTCAGTAAGATCAAACCAGTCTCTTCCTCCATTCAAACATGCATGTACATCCCCACATATCCAACGCCTTAATTCCCAGAAACTGAAGAATAAACCAACATACACTTCCCCACATCAAAACAACAACAAAAACGAAACTCAGAAAACAAACTAAGTAACCAACCCACACATACCACTGTACCAGCAACAAATCAACAAGCAAAACCTCACTAAACACTACCAACTTCCGAAAGAAAACGATCGAGAAGTAAAGAACCGATAAAGACCCAAACTCCTCGCGCCAATCTCGCCCGGTCGAACCGGGTGCATCAGTGTCTCGGACCGGAGCCTCTCTGACTGGGAGGAACCCATACGCAAACCTTAGCTTCACATTTTTCCTTCTCTGCTCCTCCGCCTCCCGAAGCTCCTCCACCTCCTGAGCTAGAAGATCCTCCGCCTCCAGAAACGGAACCTCCCGAACCAGAACCGGAAGCTCCTCCGCCTTCCACAACTGATTGTCCTCCAGCTGCCGAACAGGAACCTCCTTCGCCTCCACCTCCACCATCCGGTGGTGGTGGAACGACGCCGTGAACCTGCAGTAACTCCTGCTGCGCCTGCTGGACGACCTGGGCCGGCACGGGCTGGTGGTGTTGCTGCTGGGCGTTCTCTTGTTGTTCTCGTCGGCGCCGGTTCTCGTGGTAGACGTGACAAACCGAAGCGGTGAAGACGAACACCCCGGCAGCAACCGCAATGCATATTGCGAAGATTTGGAGTGGTGTGAGGGTCATCGCTACGATCGGGAGAGGAAAGAGAGAGAGAGAGAGAGAGACGAAGGGGTATTTATAGGGGGTCTTTCTAGTGGGAGTGCTGCCACGTGTGATGGTGCTGTTATTTCTGTTAAGAATCGCAACCGCCGAAGCTTTCGCACGTTTGTTGGCAATTTGGTTTGAATTAGGATGGGTTTTTCTCTACAAGATCGGAATGATTTCGGGAAGATCTTATGAATAGCTTAAATGTAACATATTTCCTTCAGTGGTTCTGAGTTTTTTAGATACTCTTAGTTTAATTTAGACCTTCTGGTTGTGCTCTTATTTTCATTTTCTGGTTTAAATCCTACTTGGAACTAATTAGTCTTCTTGAATTGGACTGAAACAAATAAATGCTTTTGGGGTTGCATGGATTAATATAATAGGACTATGATGCTTGTGATATTATGCCGTTTTAGTTGTACTAATGCATTGATTTTTTGAATTTTGTTTTAAAAGATTTACATTTATATCCTTCCCGGCATAAGGAACTTTGGAAATAAACCTTATTTTTGAATATCACGTTATCTTAGAAGGTTGTTACAATTGTGAAATACATCGCTTTCGACAACCGCTAATGTAACGTCCCCGAAAACAGCGGAAAATTTGAACAATATAAAAGACCGTCAACGGTCAACACTTGGCACGTTACGGGAAAACAAACCAACATATATAATATACATAAGATATAGATCCACGTGGAAGTCAAAATATACATAAGAGTCAATTGTGATCACAACAAAAACTATACAATATGTAATCACCTCAAAAGGAAGAGACTGACAACTACAGGATCGGATCCCGGGGGCACTCTCCTCAGTCACCACCTCGACTCTAATGCAACTCGCTACCTGAAATGAAAACAATTGAAACATGTCTGAGTTCCCTGAAGGAATCCCATATACCAAACCTCCTAAAATACAAAATGGAATTAAAGACAATGCAATGCAATGCAATGCAATTCACATGATCATCCGCCTCGGGTCCACAATAATACCCATCTCTGCCTCCGCGGTACTGAACCACTCCTGCCACCACTAGGTCAAGTCAGTCAACCGCTGCCTCACAAGGGTCAGTCGGCACCACTGCTCCCCAAGAGTGCAGAAAGGAACCCTAGCACTACGCCGCCACCCCAGGAGCGAGTCAGCCCGCCGAATACACAACTCGGGTCAGACGACAGCCGTTGCTCCCCAAGAGCCGCCAGACGCGCACCCTGCCGGAACATCCTCGGCCTACCGACAAACCCCAGCAAACAGCCCAAGGTTTAGGACACTCATCTCTCACACCCCGCTCGATATGAGAGGCCAACAATAATACGCCCTCGTCGAAGGTGAAATCTGTCGCTCTCAAGGTCGGTAATCGACCGTCGCCTCGGAGCCGATAGTCGACCTATACTCGACGGCTCGCGTGTGAATAAATCCACCAACCTGCGGCAGATCGTTCGACCGCTACAAGCACACCGGTCGACCGGTCCTCCGCACAGTACTCTGTACTGTACAAACAAGTGTATCGGTCGAACAACGCCAACCGAAATACCGACCCATCGGTCGAACAAAAGTCATCTAGCGGTCGACCGTTTGGATGGTCTACGCTATACAATATTTATAATATTTATATATCCGACCGGTCGAACCAAGGGTCCGTTCAACCGATAACAGGGATTTCAGCATTTTGCCTAAGTAATATTCAGTCGACCGGAACTGAGATACAGTTCGACCGAAACATCACAGGCACTCTACTGCTTAATTAAAATGCTCTGTCGATCGACCGAAAGTTAAAGAGCGGTCGACCGTTTTGATGGTCAAAGCTCCCAACCGACTTAGCATCGAATAGATCGGTCGAACCAAGTTAAGGATGTTCGACCGTTTAATAAGTCAAAATCCCCAACCGACCTATTCTCATTGTTTCGGTCGACCGGCTAAGTGGACCTGTTCGACCGATAACAGCATTAAACCATTTTTCCCGCACAAATCTGGCATAACGGTCGACCGTCCTCAGACATCGTTCGACTGTTCGCGGGTGCAATTCAATATAATAATAGGATCGGTCGACTGCCCACAGGCACCGGTCGACCGATCGTCGTCTTCAACCTCTGAATAGGTTGCAATCCGACGGGGAATTCGACACCAACGTCGATCCCCAACATTCACAAGGCTTAAGTGAGTTATATTGAAGACTTGGCATACCTTATTGACGTTTGTGGAAGCTTCCCAAGCTTTGGCAAACACAACCCAACTCCTTCTCCTTCACTTCTTCTCTTTCTCCTTCTCTCCTTCTTCTTCTCTTCCAAAATCACCTCTCTCACTCTCTGAGGAAAACAAGTTATGAAGAAAACGTTTTAATTAAACCTAACACCTCTATTTATATCAATTCCAAATCTTATCTAATTCTTCCACCTTATACTTTACTATTCATGGCTTAATTAACTTAATTAGGTTTAGTTTAGTTAATTAAGGTGTTTAGATTTAGGTTATCACAGCTAATGTTATGTTTAGATACGGTTTGATACCTTGAACCATAAGTAGAGTAATAATCTACTATATTCAATCAAATTAGCGAAGTTTCAAACGTACGTAAGGATGAATATTTTTGTAGAGTTCTAAGACATCAATGTACGTAAGTGGAGATACAATACCATAATTAGTTTCATTTTACTGGTGAAATGACAACTAGTTAACATTCCTTATATTTGGGGAACGAAACTCATGAATCACATAACCATTCATCATTGTTTTGTAATCATTTTTTCTAACCCTTTCAGAATATGTAGGATTTATTGTTATGATATTTTTTCAAATTTTAGTAGTTCTACTTATTTTGTTAAATAGAATATGTCTAATACCTGATGTTAAGTTTTTATTTTTAAAAATAATTACTTTGTACACATGAAATATATGTCACATGTTAATATGTGTCACACATTTAAAGTGGTACAAACAAAACTGAGTAGACCCAGTAACAATAAACCCTCCACAGAAATCCAACATTCTTGTGGAAAATGGGTCTCAGAAGTTCGACCCACTCCAACATTAACACTTCCACTCCACTCCCACGGCCCACATCAACACACCCACTTCAAGCTTCCAATCCTAAATTTCCTCCCCATTCCATTCAGGGCCGTCTCGGAAATTTTTGAGGCCTTGTGCGAAAATCAACAACGAGACTCCTAAATTTGAAAAAAATTATCCTCCTAGTTTAAATAATAAAAAATTTACTAACTTAATGCAATATTAATTGAATTTTTTGTCCTCTTAGCAATATTTGAGACATATTTATCAATGTTTAAGTGCTATTTATGTGTTAACACTACTTTTTTTTGCAATCCAATAAGGTCATGTACATTTTTTATTTTTTTTGAGGCCCCCTCAAAGTGAAGCCCGGAGCAGGAGCTCACCCTGCTCCTGCTATTGAGCCGGGCCTGATTCCATTCCCTTGACGATCCCCACCAACTCCACAGCCACTCCCACATCCCACACAACTCCCTCCAACTCCAGCACTACTTCTTACCTCGTGGTTCAACTTTCTGGTCTATAAATATCATAACTTCTGGGTATTCAAGACCCAAAACCTAGCTAGGGTAGGTGAAATTGTGTGAGTTGTTCCTTGTAGAACTTGGGCGTTGTTTTCGTAGTATAGAAAGTATACAATTACATGTGGAACCATGACTTCCAAGTTACGAATCAACTGAAGTTGTGCATCTTCTACTCCAGAGAATGACGTCGGAAATTCAAACTATACGACGTCCACATGAAGCCATATTCCAACTATTCAAGAGCTAGCCAAGTGCATTTGTGCGTGGTTACTTCTTTGATGGTGGTGGTAGAAGTGGGAGGAGTTGATGTGGACGTTCATGTGGAATATTCAGGAAATTTAAAATATAAAATTCTATTTTTCCTTCTCTGGTAAAAAAAATGAAGTTTGCATGTTAGTGTTTGCATGAATATGCATATGGAACAACATCCTTGCAATTGCATCTTTCTGGAAGTTGTTGGTTTCAACGAGTGGCGTATCCTGTAATCAGAAATTAGGTACGCAAAATTATAAAGACATAAATTCTATAAAATGCGAGCTATTGTTTTGCAAGGAAACAATGTGAAATGAAAATTTTGATGGTCAGAGTTCAAGATTGTTTGTGTCTTTGAACTCTCTTCATATTAATTTTGAGAATTTCTACCGAAATAAAGACCAATCAGGTTCCACCCCTTTGAGTATTTCGAATACCAATAATGAGACATGTATTAGGTTTTTATATATTTAATTAGTAAACTAGTTTAAAAAAAATCTAAAATATTCATTATAAATAGAATACTCGATTAAATTCTTATATGTTGGTGCACACCCAATCAGAATTAAGTACTCGAAAAAGAAAGTGATAGTATTTTCAAGTTTATGTTAATACTTTTGATTTTTCTTACAAATTCCGACCCGATAACTTGAAATCGTACCACAATCTCTGGTTTTTCACCAAAAGAATATTATGATCGAACGAATTCAACAAAGGAACGAGAGATTTCATTTCGTTAAGATACAATTCGAACCTCTACATGCATCCCTATGAAATGATGTTGGGTGATGGGTCAAGTCCAATTTAAAATTGTAGTCTACATGTCCCAATGCGACGGTGGTTCTCCAGAAACTATGAGTAATATTCAATAGAAGATCTTGTATGACAATAAAATTCCATATTGTGCTGAAATACTTACATCGACTATTAGTAGTAAATATTTATTTTCCAAAAAAATGGGTATGAAATTGCATATCCACCTTACATGGTGGATAGTGGATACACCACTGGCTCCAACCCTCGTTCCGCTCGGACTCGGAATCTCTGATCGAGACGAGTACTGCATATTCGGAGTTCACCATCTTCCGGAGCTATGCTAAATGGCATTGATTTATGGAATTTTGCATAATTTCCTCTTTTGTGTTTATCTATGCATGCAAACCAGAATTTTGACTAACGTCTTGACTACATAGACTTATGTGTTTACATTCACCGGACTAGCTCGCTTGTTCGGTTTAGTTGTAGATCTCTGATTTTGGATTAGTTAGAACCACGAAACGAATTGAGAAATCGTGAGTTCCATATTTGGATTTAATTAAAATACAATTCTTTAAAAATTGGTTAGATCTTTGTTATTCCTTGATGGAATTGCTAGGGAGAAGTTTCCTTTAATAACGTATCAATCCCAAACCGGAGGACTGAGAAATTAGGATAAATGTGGCACAGAATATCACAAGTACCCTTCAATATTTCATGATATTTGGGGGGGTTGTGCACTCGGAATCCCGGGAGATTTTGTTTGACTCCATGAAAGGAGATTATTTGTGTACTCCTAGAATCCATGTCTACTTTCTACCGGATTCTCTTGTATTTACAAAATTTTCATTTTCTCTCTCAATATTTAGGGTCGGAAGGCAATGGAAACTCATCATATGTGTTGCAAATCGAAAGTGTAAAAAGTTGATTGTTGCATTTTAAAGCGACAAAAATTTGAAAAATAATGATGAATATATATATATATGTGAAAATAATTAATTCTTAAAGTTAAAGGGGACAATGTGTTACAAACCGAAAGTATAAAAGAGTGATTTTCGCATTTTAATGTTCGAAGAGCCAAAGTGAAATTGGAGTATAGTTCAGGAGAGTAAATCGTAATTATCCTTAAATTTTATTGTCCTTTTTAGTGGTGGTTTATGTTTATTTTTGACTTATAATATGGGAATTATTATTCGTCGTCCATATTTTACTTAAATCGTTCATCTCAATTTCCTTTTTGTCATTTACAATCCATTTAATACACATTTCGTACCGTCTCTTTAACCAAGACTTCTGTCTCAGTATTTCTAACTCTACCAGTATCAACACTACGAAAATGTCTGACGAAACATCTGAATCGGTGAAGTAAGCCAAAAACACGAGTTGGGCGTCTGGCTAGGATACCTCCCCCATTGTAGGGGGATGAGGACGTCTAGCCAGAATGCACAACAACCCCCTCTCTCAATGGGGGAGGCGTCCTACCAAGACGCCCCATTTTTTTAATTTTATATGTTATATTATTTCAGGTTTCATTGCAAAATTTCAGTGGTGACGGGGTAGATTACAGTGAACTTTTTATAACTCAACAGATTCTTACAACAATCGATGACGCGAATAGATAGGCAAAACAAGTTGTCATCGGAGATGAGTTTTTTGGTAGTATCATCCTATAAACCACAAACAAATAATCGAATGAATTGTTATCTGAGATGCGATCGCCAGAAAGAAAAAATGAGTTGCCGAGATATGGATATTGCAGTACGGAGGAACACGAAAAGAAAGGATTGCGGGTGTCGTTTTGTAATGTATTGGTTAAATTGTTGTACTTTTAATGTATAATCTATTCGTACATTATATCGTGTCGATTTTTTTATCAAATTTCAAATTGAAAATGCATCACATATAGCAAATAGGTAGAAGATATGTTCGTCAGTAATAAATAATAGAAGTACAACAAATAAGCAAATACAAATAATAAGAGTTCAACAGATAATAAATAAATAATGTACAAGCTGACTACAACTCATCATCAGAATCGTGGTCGGAAATGCCCAACTGACTGTTCCACGCCTGTATAAAGTTATCTCAATCTACACATGCATCTCTCGTGTCGTCGTCTGGCATCAAATCCCTCTTTCCCTAGAAATGTTGCGCAAGCCGTATCGCCATACTCATACATCTTATATGAATTTATTCATGATTCTTATTATGTCAATTTTTATGACATATTGATTTTGTTGATTCACTACATGTGTCTCATTTCACATGAAACCCAACATCATATGAACTCAAAAATCAAGCTTATTGTTTTCCCAGTTTTGTGATGTGACCTATAGAAGGATCTAAGCTAGATTCACAATGATATTAAACACTTAATATCATAATAAGCGGTATCTAGCTACACATTATAATTACCCAATTAGCATAGATGTCTTGTTCCACTCGAACCAAACACAATCCATTTAGTGATGTAAGTGCACCAATTGTATCTATCCCTTACCTCATGATATTAAGAATATATACAAAGTAGAAATGTGTCACATTTGTATTATATATTAATTTTTTGATTCTTGACACTCACAAAAGAAGCAAAAGGCATATCATATTTATTTGTTAGATAGGTTGTGTCGAAACAGACTGCATCTCCAAAATAATCGTAGGCAGCACGAGAACGGTAGTCAGCCCAAAACACGTTCCTCAAACGTCCATGTTCATAACGTAGAAAAAAATTAGAATCCAAAGTCTACATCTCGATGAAATAATTCTGAAGAGCTTGGGCATCCCCTGGTCCCAGCCTAATGGTACGAACCTCAACCAACACATTCTTGTGAACACAACAAATAATCAAAGATGAGAGGATGGGAGCAAATTAAAACAAAGAATCATGCTTATTCTGTCAAGACACGAAACTTAACGGAGTCCATATCCGAATAGGACTAGACGCACTCTCGAAAAAATATGGTCCAAGAGAATTCCATAGTAGGTCCAGAAAATGGAATATTTCTGGACAATTATGGCAATTGTGGACATGACAGTACGTCCAGAAAATGTCCAGCATGGATTCAGATGTGTACGAAAATCTGTCCAGAATGTGTCAAATACCGACACATTCTGGACAAACTCTGGACACGAGTTTTAGTCCAGAACACACCAATTGGGGGCAATAATTGTCCACAATTTTGGGCTAACTTTGGACACTATTTTGGGCTAACTCTGGACACGATTCTGGATTGACTCTAGACACGATTCTGGACTGATGGTGGAATGACTTAGGACCCGATTCTGGACTGACTCTGGACACGATTTATGACTAACTTTGGACTGACTCTGGATACGATTCTGGGCTAACTCTGGACCCGTTTCTGGATTTATTATGGACTGACTTTGGGCCCGGATCCGGACTGATTCTAGACACGGTTCTATTTTTAATGCTCACCTAACATCTCTTTCATTGAACGTGAGGTTCTCGTGCCCACTGACTTCAACAACAAATGCTTGCATGGTTTTGGAAGCTGAAATACTTGTCGCATCGTTTGAGGCAATTCAAAGTTTCTTTGCTTCAGATATCTCTCTTTTTCCATGAAGAAAACGCAACTGACGCGAGTCGAGCATGTCATGATCATGCGCCAACAAAACTTCCGTGAGAACATAACCTTTAACCTGATTTCCGGCAACCCTAACACGTGTAGGACAATTGATGCGCGTAGACAATCGAGAATGGACTGCACCCTGACGTTGATTAGTAGGTGGACTACCCTCTTTGGAACACGTCAAAGCAGCCCTCTCGATGACGTCATCCTTATAATGAGAATGTCTGATCTTGATGCTGAATCCTTTAACATCTGCGAAGGAGTTATAAAACTCTCGGGCATCTTCAAAGGTTTTGGAAGGCATTCCCCCGTAAGGTGCAGAAGGTTTGTGCGCGTCATGGTGTTCTTGCTAGTCAACGTGTGCAACAATCGCTATCGTCGTGTGTGTGTTAGGGTTTGAAAGACAAAAACGTCTGCTTTTGGAAAAAGATATCATTTGGAAACTAAACGTATGCATGCACGTGGGAAACTAAACGTCATTGGGAAATATGGAAACTAAACGTAGTTTGGAATGTAAAACCCAACTTTGGTGATAAAAATATATTGACGTGGAAAGAGTGATACACGTCGGAGTCCACGTCGTCTAGTAATCATTTTACTAAGTAGAAATGAGAGAAAAATAAAATGATAATTGACATGAACGATTTAAGTAATTTACCAACGTTGCCCAGTAATTTTATTAAATTACAATAACCACGGAACATCCCAAATTCCCACGGTGGCGAACCGCTAACGAACTCTCTCTCTCTCTCTGGCGATCGAAACCCTAATCTTCGAATTCTCCACCCGAACACTCACCTCCCTCTTCCCGTCCCCATATTCTCTTCTTTCTCCAACTTGCGTCTCGCCTCGAAGCCCTAATTCGAAGTGGGAGTTGTTTCTGGTGTATCCCGATTTGATGGGCTCCGATCGCAGGAAGTTCGGAAGAGGTGAGACGTCTCATCGTCTGTTCGTTATTTGGTTTCTTCTTTTGATATGATATGATATGAATGATGTTTGTCCTCCGAATTCGTGATTCTCTTGTTGGTGATGTCGATTTAGTTCGTTATTATTATAACATTGGTAGTTTTCATTAGGAAAATTATTATCTTTCCCGTTTATGTCTTTTTGGTGTTAGGGGGATTAGTTTAAGTAGCTTCGATTTCCAAGAATCAAATGTATTGTGAAGTCGATCCCTGAAGCTATATTGCACATATATACTTCTCAGTATAATATTATTGCTCAAAAGCCTCAAACATTGTAGTCAAAATAAATTCCAGAATGACCATTTGTATGTACATTTGAAGTTTGGAAAATCAATTTCAAATCACATCCTAAGAGTTTGTATTCGTGTCACTACCATATGAAGATCTTAATGCTGTCGTGTGGGGTCAAGGACGTGGTTTATTTTTCTTTCGACGAACTAGTACTGCTAGAATATTTGCTCTATAACTCTCATAATTACTATATTTGTTCTGATTGGTTACTAGATAAAACTGCACGCCTCTTAAGCCATTTTTTGTTTTGCCTCAATTGGACGTGTAATAATATCACTTTCCTCAAAAATGTATTTCCTTGTAATTTAATTACATCATTTGGTAACAATTAGCACTAAGGAACCCACCTCATGAATCCCTATGGAATTCAGAAATCCATTAGTAATTTGCTAGCTTTGGCGAATGCTCAGCGAGGTCGATACGGTCTTGAGAAATTTCCAGTGACGTAGCTGGAGTTCCAGTAAACATCTGGGCGAGCTTGTTGGTCTACTCTGGTAAAGCTTTGATAAGGTCAACTCTGGTGTCAAGCCAAGCTGCAGTAACATTTCTATAGTTGAAATAAGTTGATGTGTTGTAATGAGTTGGATTATGAGTTACAACATATATTGAGGTAAATAATTAATCCAATAACATTTATGGTGTGGTTGGGTTTTATTTGTGAGTTGATTGTGGAATGATTATGATGTTTAATTTTTAATAACCAAAAAATGAATTTTAATTACACCATTGTTGCCTCAAACCAAAAGTAACTTTAGGATAAAAATATTCAATGATTGAAACACTAGGTAGACAGACAACACTCACAAGTCACATAATTTACTAGGAATTGGATCTCTTGCATGAAAATCACAACAATGGTATTGCCTCTCAATTCACTGTTCAAATGGAATTTGTTTTACAATGGGATGAGTTATTCGTAATTGCTTTGGTCAATCTTAATTATGATCTCATCATATCCATTCCCCCATTTTAGATTTGCGGGTGAGCAGGTTCAGCTAATGATGCACCTTTGGTGGGATCATTTTTCCTTGATTTTTGTCAGTTTTTTGTGATGCACACACCAATTAGACAATCCGCAACACTAACTGAATCTGTCTTGACTATTGTTTTTTGCCCCTGTTCACCCGAGAGTAGCCATTATCAGTACTTGATGTCGAGTTGTTTGGGTTTTCAGGACCTAGGGAGCTCTCTGGTTCTGTAGATCTTATTAATCACTACAGATTGCAGGGGCACCATCATTTCTTTTGTAAAAAGTCACTCCCTTTGCCATTATCAAAAACACATTATCTTCACAATGTAGTGGGAGACACAGAAATCCGAAAAGGGGATGGGATGGAGCTGGATCAGCTCTTTCAGAATGTATCTTACTTGAGAGGTACAGCTGCTTGCATCCAACCATTCGACCTCAGTACACTTGGAGAGGCTTTTCGGATGCAAGAAATGAATCGTGTTGAATTGGCACCTGTGAGAAATATAGTGTTGCATTCTCTTGGTTTACTTGTCACATCTTATGATTTCAGATTGTTAATCCACCGTACACTCTAAAACAGTCAGACCTGGGGATACCAACTATTAGTGGAAAAGTGAAGGTTTCCAAGGACAAAGAGAAGAAGCACAAGAAACACAAAGACAAGGATGATAAGAAAAGCAAGCATAAGAAGCACAAGCATAGGCACAAAGACCGAACCAAGGATATGGAGAAGGCTGGGCACCACAATCTTGGTAGCAACCAATCTCCAAAGCACCATGACAAGGTATATGCCCTTGCCCAGATGCCGTCTTACTCTTATCTGTTTTTAGTTCTTCTTGAGCATTAGCACTTTAGCAGTTAGTGTTGCTTCATCTATTTTCAGAAAAGGAGACATGAGGGTGGTGCTGATATTGATAACAAGA
Organism: Triglochin maritima; assembly: GCA_963682175.1. Classification (NCBI taxonomy): domain Eukaryota; kingdom Viridiplantae; phylum Streptophyta; class Magnoliopsida; order Alismatales; family Juncaginaceae; genus Triglochin; species Triglochin maritima. Next base: position 9,559,457 of record OY821775.1, read on the forward strand.
TGCACAAGAAAAATAAGGTAATAAGGGTCACAACATCCACACATAATTTGCTCGCCTTTACTGGTTATCCCCTACATCTTTCTATTGCTTGCGTTGATGCAAGCAATTATTGTATTATATTTTTAATGTTTTTGCAGCATAAGAGCTCAAAAACTTGAAGTTGGCATGCATTAAGGTTACAAGCTGAAAATTTGAACGATTTCCCTCTTACGATGTCAAAGCACGAAACCAAGAAGCATTTTTTCTCCTGCTTCCCTTGTATGAGTTACAAGGTAAATCACCTTTCTTTCTGATATTGTTTTCGATTATTAGTTCCAAATTTGTTTAGGTACGTTATATTTCATTACAGTTTTTGCCCGTAAACAGATAGCTTTTCTTTCTTTTACAATTTTCAAACTTTTGAAGTATATATAATAAAGCTATATGGTACACTTTATTAAGCTTTTGTTGTTTTAACCTCGACAGAATAATTTGTCTAATACCTCTACTTTCTTAAACTATTACAAGGCATTAAATACCATTATGTAGAGTTGCACAGCACTTTATTTTCTTCACAATTTTATTGGATGGTTCGTGTCTGTTGATCGGACATGAAATATAAGATGAAAGAAAACCTCAACTTCTTATTCTTCAAAATAACTTGCCAGATTATATTCTATTGATATCCCGATTAAATAAAAATCTATTGACATCACTTGACAGATTATATTCTCTTATGGATAATGTAAAGTAACTCTGTACGTTGATGCATTAGAGAAGGAAAATATTATATTAATATCTCTAACAATAGGACTTATAGTTCTTTCACATAAAGGAGTGTAAGAACTACGAAAATACAGAATAAGGAAAGACCATAGGAGGAATGCTAAGTAATCTGGCATGAAATATAATTATAATTTTTGCTATATGTGTTCTATAGTATTTTGTCTTACATTTGGTGATTCCTAGCATTAACTGACAAGCTGGCAACACAGGGTTTTATAAAATCTGACTTTTGACTCCATATGGTTGATCTTATGAAGATAACTGATCGATGACCTTCTCCAAAGAATCCTGTGATCTATGACTGTTGAAATTTTTTTAAAAGACGGAAGTGAAAATTATTGCTAGCTGAAAGTGTAGAGAAGGGGGGATTCATGAAATTTAGAACAGATGCTTATCTAGTCGCAAGTGTATAGTTTCTTATGTGAGCTTGATAAGTTAATTATTACTTATGAACTGTGGTTTTGTTACACTTGATAAAGTTGTGGTTTATTCAGAGCTGGTTTTTTAAGGTTACACTTTGCAGTAAAATACTGAGTAATTGATATATATTTTTATAGTTAAACTGACAGTAGCCTGTGATTTGTGGGAAATGCCTTGTGGCAATGAATAAATTTCCACTGGAAACCGCCTTTGACAATGAAGGGGTCAAGGGGGATTTTATGGCTGATAGTATTAAGACATGATATTTTCCTAAGATACTTCTTGGTGGTCATGATGGTGGTAATCAGTGATTCAGGTGTTTAAGGGGTTTTTTTGCATTCAGGATGATGATCGGTAGCTTAAGTTGTATCACATCAAGAAAATTACCTATATGAACTAACAAAATTAAGGTTCAGAAATGAAACGCGTGACTTATGTTAGCCCTATTTGATACATACATATTATCTTCTGATGTGCTGTAGCAGAAATGTGTCTCTAAGTACTTCTGTTTTCTTTGGGATTATAAGGATAGTATGCCCATTCAAAACAATTTAACGAACCCAGTCATTTTCCCTATTGTCACACTCCAATTACTGTAGCTATCAATCATTGTCCTTCAGATTTCTATGGTGAGTTTTTTCTTGGGGTTGACTGAGCTTGTTCTATTGCTGATTATAAATGCTAGAGAAGGTGAGAACCATTTCCAAACCATGATCACTTGTCAAGTAATTTTATGTGAATATGTGCATGTAAGTTGACAATGCAATCTTACAAGAATAAAATAGCCAAGTCTTACATGCGAGCAATTCATTTCGCCTTTTGAAATTAATTAAATAATATATTTATTTTGTGTTACATGTAATCTTTACTTTCTTTATGCAACATTACATTCTTATTGGAACTTTTTATTTTTCATACAACATTTCGTTTCCTCTTGCAACATGTGGTTTCTCTATTCAACATTTAGTTCCCCCACATGCAAACTCACAACTTAAAATGAATAGACTCATATCTTAATCTGTCCAGAATAAGTTGTAGACAGACTTAGACTTTAAATTGGACATACACACCTTAAAATTGAGAGTCTCACAACTTAAAATGGACAAACTTACACCTTAAAATGAACAGAATTAAACCTTAAAATGGACATACCCATAACTTAAAATGAACATAATTAAACCTTAAAATGAACATAATTAAACCTTAAAATGGACATATATACAACTTAAAATAGAAAGACATATAACTTAAAATGAACAGACTTACACCTTAAATTGGACAGACAAACTTATTCTGCACGCACACAACTTAATCGAGACAGACACAACTTATTCTGGACAGATACAACTTATTCTGAACAAACACAACTTAAATGTGACAGACTCAACTTATTACGGATAGATACAAAACTTATTCTGAACAGACATACAACTTAATCTGGACAAAATAAGGTATGAGTCTGTCTATTTTAAGTTGTAAGTTTGTTTGTGGGGGACCAAATGTTGCACAGGGATGTTGCTTTGAGAAAGCAAACGTTTCATGACGAAACGAAATGTTCCATTATGAACGTGCGTTCCGGACGTAAGCGTCCATTAATCGTTTTCCCAATAGAATAGGTCCATCGGTTTCAATTACTTTTGACATTTGTGATCAATAAGATAATGACAGGCGATGATATTAACTTATGTAGTAGCGTGAAATTCTTAATTTCTTCTGTTGGTAAAGTTCATCCACTTAATGAATGCATTCATAGAATCACTCTTCGGGATTATGATATTGCAAGTCGTGATGGGTCCGCCTCTTTTTTATTATTATAGGCACGAGGCGGCTACAGGACAGAGATAGAATGGGATTTTGATAGTGACAATAATGACATTGGTTTTGTTTTTGTATTAGGTATATTAAATTAGAGAGCTTACATACAATGCATACGGCTGTAGGATGTAGAGTATATAGATAGCTTCAGTTGTTTTAATATTGTGCAACAAAATGCAAGATGATCTAGATGGTTAACTTAATTATGTATTAGATTATTTTAGTGTGGCACCGCTGGATTCTCCATTGATTTCCCTACGTGGGGAGACTTCATAGTTTATCCAATGAACACAGCTGGAAAAACTATCTTAGTTTGATGTCACTTTTGTGCTAAAAAAGTCTCAAAAGTGAAAAATTAACCTTTTGGTGTGGATTGGGTAACCTTTAAATCGATCTAATTTATGACCCCAACTAGGCCGAGCTGATAGTTCACTACAACTTCCCATTCCACTCTCATTTATACTTCACTATTTTGTATTAATATTCCAGTGAAGGTTATGCTACAACTTATCATATGGGCCTATTGCAAAGGCTCTACAAAGAAACTGCTATCTATATTATTATCTCGGATAGCAAGACACACTCCCCTTATGCATATTTGATTAATTGATAGTGAACCGTATATTATTGCGCGGACACCACTAAAATGATTGTAATAATGATAACACTAACATCTACTTTATAGGTCCCTTTCTGATGCATATATATATATATATTTAGGACCAGATATACAATATACTTACATCATTTACTAGATTTTTAAAAATATCAGCAAGTCACCTTTGAAAATTTCCAAGTACACTAATAACTAGTCCCGTACGCAAAATTCTTTACTTGGCAAAAATATAAAAAATAAATAAAAAACTGACCGACACTATCTAGATTGATCTCAGCACAAGTTGTTTCGGTAAATTTGGAACTTAATTGGCTATATACATTATAAACAACAATTTAACTAACCCTAGTTAGTCATGTATGCGACTTTTTACACGCATGATTGAACCAAGGTAATTGTGGGACCAAGGTGACAACGTTCTCGCCATGATCTATCAGGAAAGATAAAAATGGATGGAGACTAACGGTGGCAATTTACGCTCATAAAATATCCTCATCTAAAAACCAAATAATATGTTGCTTTAAAAAAAACTATATAATATGTTGTCCATTTCAATGAATCAGATAACTAGATAAGAATGGATGGATTCATCGCTTTGGGACCGGAGACTTTTTCCCTGAGACACTATCATTTTCATAGGATAAAGCTTGATTATTTACCTCATTTGAACCAAGTTTACGAATAATAATGATTGACGTGTCATCTAAACTTATGAATGTGGTTATGGAGATGTAATGCATATTTATTAACCGGATAAGGTTAGCTTTGTTTATTTTGCTAATCTGTTTGTTACTGCACCTCTTCGTATTATTGAAACTAGCTACTGTTTAGTTTACTCCATCATCCATATCTATAATATAATACGTATCCTGTCTTTGCAGTTGTTAAAAGATGCATTTTAGGTGAAAGTAAAACCTGGTTAGTTGACTTTGGGAGAGTTGATGGAAGAGAAGAAAAAGGCCACAAGGGTCTGCTGGACGATACCTTAAATTTTGAGATTTAGCTTAATTAGTAAAGAGCTTCTGGGAATCGGTCTTGAATTTTCCACTCTTAAATATTGTTCTTGTGAATTCCAACCTCTCAGCTTAAATATCTGACACCATCCCTACCTCGACACAAATTCGATTTGGATTCGTGGGACTGGACTACGCTAGTTGGTTGATCTTGCAAGAGACGCTCATACTATGTATGGGCAACGTCTACCTTTATTGATATCCCAAACACGTGTTTCATGGTTGGGGATAAGGAACAAGGCAAGGGCATTTGGAAATTTACATGGTTTAACTTTAAGATGCTTTTTGTCTTTTAAATTCGAAAATTAAAAAAACACATGTGTCAATTCATGTATGATATCCCAATTATGAACTTTTTTTGTGGTGGAAAAAAACACATTTCAGACGTGCTCAAAACGATGAAGAAGAAAATTCGAACTACAAATCTACTGCAAATTTTAATTAACGATGCTTCTAGTTCCAGTCTTCCTTCTAGACGACAAAGAAAGGAAGAAAAAAATCGAACTACAGTGTCACCTGACCCGCAGTTATGCTAATCGAGGCGCTGAGGTGTCACCAAAAGAAGTTACTTTACGACACCTTTAAGCATCAACGAATAAGTGTAAGCCGAAACAGGACATGTTACCGGAAAAGTGGAGTTAGTTTGCACATCAAAAGTGGAGTGTGGGGCTCTGCTTAGAGGTCTTCTAGAAACTCTGATAAGTTTTGTGACGAATGGGACCATTCTAATGGCTACTTATTATATTATACTACATGCAGCTGAACAAAGAAATCGTTGCTGGTTTTTTAGTTTCTTTTTGAAGGAATCCATGAAATAGTTGGGTTCTAGAACCTCAATTATTATTTTAGAACTTTGGGAAGGGATCTATTACGTTATCCTGCATGCCGACTTTTGATAATGCAGGGACACTTGAGTGGTTTGGTTTATATTCGCTGTCTGTTATTGTCTTGTCATCTATGTAGTAATTGGTTACTTGAGAGACGCGGGATTGTAGATGTAAGATATCAAAAGTCAAATTGCATAGTTGTTTGGGTTATTGTCAAAATAACAAGTCATTTCATTAACTAATCACTCCTTTTTCCACGACCTTTTTTTATTCGTTGATAGCACCCCGGAGGCCGGATCGTGTTAATTGAGTCCTATCATGAACGCTAATTATATATGCCTTTTGGAGTATATGAAAAAATTATGAGTAATTGCATTTTCAGATCCACCTTGGCAGTTGTTGTTAAAGTTGACTGTCGCTTATGCTTAATTCTAGGGCATACATCTTTTGAGAAAGGCAGGTGTAGTTTTGACATTTGAATATTCACCGCCAAGGATACCGAAGAGGCGAAGACTCTAGCATGATTAAAAAAACCCATTACTAGTAATTCTCTCTTCCATTTCATATATAGACGTGAATTACACTAAGTGTAGTAACTCTAGTACCTCGGAGTAATGTGGTTATATTAATTTTATATTACTGAGATAAAATCCTATATATATTTTTATCCCTCTAGGATTTGAACTTCTATGGAATGTCCTGACTCCACCTACGCCTCAAACATTTACCCATTCCTTGTGTTTGAACGAAATACACCTTTGGAGGATGACCACTGAAATCCCTTTTAGATTGCTCCATTATATGTAGCTCAACCGATCAGTTGGGAACTCAAAATCATGCATTTAATGGTCGGTTTACCAAGTAATTGTCAAGTAAACAGTGAAAATATAGTGACAACCAAAAATATATGGATCAGCCATTAACGTTGCGAGATGGACCACAAAAACTTGTGTGTGCAATGTATACAAGACTTGGGTTATATATATTTTATGAGTTAAAACTCAACTGGTCAACTACTCCTTCACCAGTGAAAAAGATAGGGTACAGTGGATTGAACAGAATTTAAGAAATGAATGCTCGGAGTTCTGCACACCCACTGTTTCATGGATTGAACACTAAAACTTCTGAGCCCTCAATTTCGAAACAAACTATCAACTCCAAGCACTTGTAATTCTTAAAACTTAATAATTAATGCACCTAGTTAAAATAATATGTCAGTCAATTACCCACCAAATAATCAGTTACACACACTATGACTTACCTGAACACATTCAAACTGATGCGCAACACACAAAATAAGTTTTCTGCTTGTTCGTCCTGAAGTCTCTCATTTAAGTACGGATTATTCAAACTACTTGGTTAGTCTCATTGAGAGCATTTTGAAAATAACCGAACGCGTATAGGAATTCTACTTTTCAAAATCCAGCCTTCGCTTTTTTCCCTAGACAAACAAAGGTCTCATTTTTCATAAAATTTCGTTTCCAAATTCTAACTCACACGACTTCGGACTTCCACACTCAAGACTTCGTATCATTCCATGCAGACAAAGGATCCATTCGGTTCCATTACACCATCTAACGTTCAATTTCACAACGCTCAACCCGTAACCGAACTTCGATAAGACTGTGATGCCCAACCAATATACAACAAACACCACACAAATACTTCCAAGCCCCATTACACAGAACTCACTTAATTAACACACACAGACAATCTACAAAAACAAGACAAGCTCATCAAAAAAAAAAGAGACAAGCAATGTATACAACTCTAGATCTCCAAAGAACACGACGCCTGGATCGGACCCGAATAGTCCTCCGGCAACTCGACCCTCCTCCACGGCCCCACCTTCCCATCCACACTCACAACGTAACAGCTGTGGGGCCCACCGTGTCCGGCCGACCCGATCACTGCCAGGTCACCTTTCCACGTCACCAGACGAGGCGCCACGGCAGCGTTTTTTGGCACCTCCAACACGTCCCTCCACGCCTTCCCCTCCCTCACCACCACCTTACCACCACGACACCTGTACATCCTCCCACCGGGCCCTACCAGGCACGTGCGAGGACACGTGGCCGAATCTAAAGCGTCGTCGTCTATGTTCTCCCACCTCCACGTGGCGACGTCGAATGTTTCGGAGCATTTCCCGAATTGCCCCTGCGATTCGGTGCCGTACCCTCCGACGACCTCGAACCTCCCGGCGACGAACGCCCCCTTGCACTCGTCCCTCTCAAGTGCCATGTCCGGCATCGGGACCCACTCGTCACGTGCGACGTCGTACGCCCACGCGGATTTCAGCGCATTCTTGTCCTCGTCGTGGCCTCCGGCGACGAACACCATCCGGTCCCGCTCTGACGACGCGCATGCGAAAAAGGACCTCCTCCGGCCGGGGATTGGGGGCCCCTTCCGCCACGTGGCGGAGTAGAAGTCGTAGACGAAGACCTTGTTGGACGCGATCCACGTGTCGGGGCTCCAACCGCCGACGACGACGAGCTCCCGGTCGGAGCGGGCGATCTGGCAGAAGAGAGGGAGACCGGGAGTGGAGGGGAGCGGCGGGAGGGAGAAGCATGAACCGGTTTCCGGTTCGAGGAGGACGAGACGGTAGGTTGGAGTGAAGGCGTATTTGGTGGCCGGACCGGTCGGAACGGGGACCGGTTCGGCCTGAGTTAAGGCTATAAGAGGTTTAGTAAAGTTGTTGGCTTTCCTGAGGTGGTGAAATTCGGCCGAATCGATCTCGCTTTTCCACGTCCGGCTAACCGCCCGGACGGCTTGGAAGCGGGTGTGGTGCACTCGGGCGAGGCACTCTCGAGCTATCTCGTCGGGAAGACCGGGGATCAAAGGACCCATTTGCAATTAAACCAAAGTTTCGGGTTTGAACTTTGAACTTTTCAATTGTGAGAATTAATGATTCGTGAGGACTGAGGAGTGTGGGTTGAGTGGACATTTATAGGACTGGATTAGTTTAGTTACTTGGGAAAAAATCTTGTGAGATTAAAGGATAAGAAGGGTTCGCAGTCCTTGTCGGGTCCACTTGTGAGTTGGGATGGCGAATAGGGATGGGACGTGAGGTGGAGAAAGAAAACCGTTGGTGTCCACTGGATGAGATGCCAGATTTTTTTCTTCTTTTAATAAAAAAAAGGGGTTTGATCTGGAGATGATGGTGCTGTTGTTTGTTCCGTAGTAGTGTTTCACTGTTTTGTTCTGTTGTATTCGGTCATCCTGATCCTGTGGATTCCTTCCGTCTGATTTTGGTTGTGTGTCGGACCCAACGATGTGTTATGTCTGCTTCTAGAAGCGTTTCGGATTAGGTTTTCTTGAGTATGGGTAACGTAACCATCAGTAGTGTACTCTTACTCTACCATTTAGATGATAGATGTAATGATAAGGGTGTAACGTGCTGAAAAATAAAATAAAATAAATTCACTCCCATACGAATGCGAGAAAATATTAGTGGAAGAATCTATTACCCTCCGGTATTTGTTTTCTGTTCAGAATGTCGGTTTAATTCGAATAATTTGACTCGAATACCTAATATATTTGAATTCGAATTCAGTAGAACTATTCGAATCCAATACTTCAAAATTTTTGAATACTAATTGGTATTCGAATATTATCCGAAATTTTCTCCCCTTAGTTTTTACTTTCATTTCACGCCCACTTGAAAGTTTTATGTTAGTAGATAGAATCAGACCTTGTCTATCTTTCTTCTTGTGTAAGCATACCATAACTATATGTTGCCCGAATTTGATTGCTTACATCTTAGCTTTGAGCCTTTAATTAATCACGATCAACCGCATTAGAACTTGTTTGGGTATCCAGGGCGTGACGTTGGAAAGTGGAAGCCCACCTTTTGCTGCGGCCTGAAAGTCAACTTCTTGTGGGTTTTTTTTTTGAAGAACTGGTAATTTAATTAGATGAAGCATATGGAAGGGCTATGTCCCACAGCCTCCTCTACAGATATTAAGTAACAAACATATAGTTCTGCCCAAATAAAGCAAGGGTTAAGGTTATACACCTCACATACAGTCCCAAAAAGGTAATAGTTGAAAATAAAGGCTGAGGTTTCAAGAGTGTCCTGGAAACAGTATATGTCTCGAAAGTGCTCGGACCAATCGCTTCTCCTTCCGCTTCAGCATCCGGCTCAGTCAGAATGTCGGCAGCATTCACCACTTCGTTCCCACTCCCTTTAATACCGATCATGCTTAGCTCTCTCCCACTTTGTCCCTCTTATAGCGAATGATTCTTAATTGTAGTAACATTCGGAGGCAGCGAGGACTGTATCAACACTCCCATATTTAGAACTTCTAAAACATCGTCATATCACTATAAACTCATGCATACCTGGCTAAATGTATTCCTAAATCAACGCATAGTTCAGGTTCCTTTTATTTTGTCATTTTTATAATTAAAAACTTACTATTTATTGGACTAGAACTACCAGCTTACCTTCTTGTTGTACAATCATCGTACCTTAATCACTGTACCTTAATCAATTTCAAAAAAATGTACCTTAATCAGAAATGTACAAGAAGTAACGTTAGGAACTTAGGACATGTTTTTTTTTTTTGCTGAAAACGTTAAGATGTGATGGGTGGATAAGTCTTATCTCATCGTTTACTGTCGGACCACGCCTTCACGTTGGATGTCATTGTCCCGTCTACCGACTTTATCTGCGGATAAAAAATTGTATAAATAAATCGTACCCATAAAAAAATCATTAATCAGCAACCCCTCATAAATAAATAAAAAATCGATAGCAGCAATAATTGGGACGTTGGCTAATGACTATGCATATAAATTCAGAAGTGAAATGTTTTCTACTGTGATATTATTTATGATAGGGTGAATTGATTTTGTGTACTTTGAAGGAGTTATAACTGAGGACGTGCACGGTGGTGCACCTGTATTTCTATATACACTTTGAAATTCAGTTTTTTATATTTAAATAGACCTCTACTGTTTGTTTGTAGGACCAGTTTTTTCTTAAACATTTATATTAGAAATTTTACAAATAATATATATTGAAATAGTAAACTATAAAAGTCCTCGGGGTAAGCATCTGTCCGGACACGAACCGAAATAGACCGAACTCAAATGTTCTCCCGGGTCCGGACTGGACCAATTTTTTGGTGGGAAATTGAATTTTGAATCGAGTTCGGACCGGACCCGACCGAAACCCGAACATGTCCTAAGGTCCAGACAGAACCTAAACGGGTTGGATTCGATCCGGACCGATCCATGCTCTCCCATGGTCCTTCTCATGTCCCAACAACTTCAAAACTAACGTAGTAACTGTAGGCGTGAGTAGAGGCTTGGCATCGTCTGCTCGGTCGTGGGTGAGGAGGGTGAGGGGGAGTGCGAGGTAGGCGTGGGGGGGATGGGTCGGGAATCGCGGTTGGACATTGGCCTCGTGGAAGAAGGAGAGGGAGGGGAGGGAGAGCACGTGGGAAGAAGGAGACGAAGGAAGGGGCCTGAGAGGTTGATGTGGTGGGTTTGGAAGTAGTGGGTGAGGCGGGTTCGGAGGTTCGGGTCAGGGGGGTTAGAAAGAGGTTGGTTATGTGCGAGACATAGGGGAGGTGGGGAGGTTTGGAGTTGGACGACGAGGTTGGAGAGGTTCAAAAAGAGGTGTATCCATTTGGGGGTGAGAGTCGGGCGTTGGTTTTGGGTCGAAGGAGAGAGAGAGGAGAGGAGAGGAGAGAGAATCTAAGAAAGAGAGGAGTGAGGATAGGGGCGAGGAGACAGAACACAATTTAACAAGATAGTGTGAGACGAAAAGGTAGGAGAGAGAAAGTAAGAGAGGAGTTTGGAGAAGAGATTGTTTTGGATTTCCTCCCCATTTTTTACTTTGAGTTTTGTTATCGTTATGAATGATTTTTACTATTTTATAACTTGTTATCCACAAAATTTCTAACGGAATATGTTAAAGAGTTTTTCCTACAAAGAGGTATATATAAGTAAAAAGATTGAAATTCAAAGTGCACACAGATAAATAACGAAAATATAGGTACACACATAATTTGGTGGAATTATGATCCGTCCAAAGTGTACATAATCAAAGAATATGAGCGCTGTTTACAATTCATTACTCGGCTCATGAAACATATGCGCTATTTGGGAAGTTTCCTTTATAAAGTCGTCTATTATATTTGGGTGTTATGCGTTACAAATAATATGAGAAATCTATCCTACTAAGCCATATTTATTTATTTATTTATTTATTTATTTATTTTCACCACTGTTTTTCCCCTTAATTCCACCAAACACCATGACTACAATATGTTCATACTTCTTTTCTAACTTGGTTATCTGTCCCTAACAGTATAAGATCATATATCCATCTCTTTATTTTATTACTCAAAATGTAATTTATCCCACAAATATCACAACAAATACAAAGCAGGGACTTTCATGTTTTTACACCATGGCATAACTGAATCAGGACCTTGCACCAGATTTGCACATTTTGCCCCCTCTCCGGTCTCCGTTCAATAAAATTGGGTCTAATTCTTGTTAAATTTGGTCTCATCAACAAAATTGAAACATCTAGGTGGAGTGGAGATCTAACATATTATAAAATATGTTTTTTTACTATTCTACTACTCGAAAGTCTTTGATTTTCTAAAAAATATCATTCATTTACGATTATTTACCTAAGAACATCCAAAATAAGTTGTTAACATCCAAAATATCATTATGATTATTTTTTTGTCACTCTGTTAATCTTTTCCGTTAGTGGTGTTACTATTCATTTAATGACGTTATAAAAATTAATATTTAATTATAAATTTTACAATTTTACCATAAAAAATTTAATTAATTTTTTTCTCGCTTTTTTTTCCTCTCTCTCCTCTTTGTTCTCTCTCTCCTTTTTATCCTCTCACTCAAGAGCCAAAGAATAAGGAGAGAGAGGAGCGAATGAGATGAGAGAGGACAAAAGGGAGAAAGAACATAGTGAGGATGTGAGAATAGAAAGAAAGATGATAGAGAATAAAAAGGAGAGAAAGAGGAAAAAGAAATTGATGAGAAAAAAATTAATTAATTTTTTAAAAGTGAATTTGTAAATTTTATAATTAAATATTAATATTTTTAATATCAGAAAAAAAATCATTACATTTTGGAGGTTAATAACCTATTTTGATTGATTTTAGACAAATAACAAAAAAACCCTTTCAACTTGCAGAATAACAAAAAAAAGTATGATCGTTGCGCTTTTAGTATTTTGACAACGTGTTTAGCAATTCCTTCGACACCTTCGAACACAGACACGTAGCTAATCTCCAAATTCCATTCTGACTAGGATGGGATAAGCACACCTGGACCTGACCTGACGCTTTGACGCTTTTTTACCATAAAAAATTTTGAAATTTTGATACGAAATTTTTTTTTGAAATTTTGATTTTGAAAAGAACGTCTAATCCCTTCGACGCTTTTGAAATTTTGATTTGATTGCCCGCAGTCAAGTCATTTAGCTCACCTTAGGTCTCTGTTGCTGCAGAACTTTCGAAGAGTAGGGCCTTAGGCCATCTTTAACCCCAACCCCAAATATCTTGACACGTCAGCTTTCTCTCTCTGCCACGTCAGCAAAAAATACTATGCAACCCACAACCCAACCCAACCTATTTTTCTCTTCTTAACCCCAACCCCACTTTCAACACTCTCTCTCCTCCACATCATTTCTTTTTACCTCATTTTCTATATCAACATAATAATTCACAAACTATTAAATTTATTATTTTTAAAATAACTTAATCTAATTAACTTACAATAATTACGAACAACACATAATAATTAGATTTTATTAAAATTCGACAATTACATATTATAATAATTCAAAGATAAAATATTACAATACATATTACAAACATAATTAATTCTCATTCCGTCCAAAACGTCGCCATATATTCTCGATCAAATCGGCTCGCAATGTCATATGTTTTTGAGCGTTGCGAACTCGATCTCTGTTACGCAGATATTTGTTAATATCCACGATACGCTCAGTGGAATACCGGAGACCCGACGGGTTTGAACTTTCACCGATTTCTTGAGGGCGCTCATGTATAAGTTGGATTGAAACATATTGAACTCGTACGAACGGCTGCCCAGCTCGCCGGTGAGCTGGCGGGGATCTCGCTGCCCGGTCAGCGAGCGGTTGTCCAGCTCGCCGGTGAGCTGGCGGGGGTTTCAGGGGGCAGCGCCCCCTGAAAGGTAAACACAATTTCAAATTTTATATTAAATTCAATATTGATTTTGTATTATTATAGTTAATTCAATTGATTTATTTTATTAATTATTATATTTATTTACAATTTATTTTAATTATATATATTTATTAACATATTATTTAACTAATATAAATAAAAAAATAAATAAAATTCAACCAACCAGGTCTGGCCACGTGGCCAGACCTGGGTCGGAACCCGGGTCGGGTCGCAGACCCAGGTCGCGACCCGACCCGGGTCCACTCCCCATTAAGGGGAGCCAGGTCGGGGCGAAATTCGCCCCGACCCGAAAAGGGCCTCCGTTAAGGAGGCCCTTACTACGCAGAGGGATTCGGTCACACCTGGACCTGACCTGACATGTTAATGAAGTTTAATTTCTATCATCCGACTTAATTACAAATTTACAAGGGAAGAAGAAGACACATTTGAAGCTAATTCCATTTTGAAGTTAGTGTTGTACGCGTACAAGTCATTCATTTGACTATAACTAACAATTTCTATGCATATAATCAACCAAAATGAATAGCTCTTTGAAATTTAAATCATAACTAAAATTCAAATAAGGACCTTTCTCTTAAGTTGAAGTCATGTATGACCTACTTGATTTTATCGGTTACGTTATTTTGATATGGAAGCAAAGAGGGCCATAAAGGACAGCTGTGCGAGGATCTATTGACTATGAAGTTATATTTCAGAAGAAAAAATATCAAAAGTATGCGTTGAGAAGTCGAAAATCAGCTCAGGAATGGAGAGGAGACACTCATAAAATGAGAGCTGTCGTGAGCAAAGTTGTTACCGTTAATTACAAGAAGGGTAATACCAAAGTCAGACTAAATTCGTAGAACTTGTCAAAAGGAATACAAATATCTTCAATTACTTTGAAAATCAAAACGTTGTAGTTTGAATCTACGTTTGACGGAATTACAATATGATATAAAATGAAAGGTGTTGGTGTTGAAAACCAAGATGAATTTTTTTTTAATGAGTAAAATAATATAAGTTAAGATATTACCAAGGTGTTGAAGTTGGGAAATTTCACTCAACTTAGCCGTACGTGTCTTCTCATAATGTCGCTTAATTTTCTTCGTTCTGTCTTTCCAACTCGTAATCCCTTATCGAGCCCATTAGCTTATATATATTCAAATTGGTGCGTCGGCCTCATAGCTGTGTTGTCTACGGCCCATGGTCCTAAATACAACTCAGAAGACAAATCGCCATTATCTCAAAATAGAAACGAAAAAAAAGAACGCAAAACATAAGAGTACAGTTTCCAAACAAACTAGAGAGAGTTCAACCAATATCACCACCCTTCTTTTCACAAATAAAAGCCAGTTCACGGTGACCGAAAGTGGCAATTTAATTCTAAATAAATCATGTATTTGAAATGGCAATTGGTTTCGTAGCGAAATTATTTTTCTACCATCGTTGTATCACTATTTTCTGTATGACAATTACAAAGTCATATATTTAAACTTATGTCACTAAAAACAATATTTATTTGCGTTTATGTCATTAGTTTTTCAAACTGTGTGATTCTGTTAACTTTACATTTAACTCTGATAATATATATTAAATTTTATTTGTAATTTTTACAAAATTACTTGAACAATCCAACAATTAGAAAACACATACATAATCAACCTCTTCTTTTCTCATTATCCTTCTCCACTCAGATCCTCCTCTTAGGGTTCGTTTGGGTACCTCCCACGTCTGAGTCTGGAGAGCTAGATGTGGCGTCTCAACATGTTGGTGTGACACCAATGTTTCAAGATCAAGCAAACTAGACAGAGGAGGTTGTTTGGGTAATGCGGCAAAAAATTACGGAGGGGTACCTTTTGATATATATATTTTTGGTTATTTTACGCACAACCTAGTTAAATTCCTGAACCCAAGCACCTTAAGTTTTTTATTATATTTTACCTCTAAATTAAGTAATGTCTCATATTTTACCAACTACCTGTCTACCTACGTAATTTCTTGTATTCCATCTACGTAATTATATTTTGTTTCTTACACTCCGTGAACATCAACTGTAGTCAAGCTTTCACAATTATTATAATGTACGCCCCAATCAGCTTAAGTTTTTATATATATTGTGTTTCCAAACTAAATATCTTATATTTTACCAACAACCTAGGTAATTTATTGTACCCTAATTAATTAATTTAATTTATTATATTTCCAAGTTATGTATGTTTTCGTATTTTACCTACAAACTAGGTAATTCATTCAATTCAATAGGTAATCAAACAATATAGTAATAAGGGATAATATTGGTAACTCAACAAAAAAATTACGTCAAGTGAAAACCTAACTTCGGTCAGCTTCTCAAATGAATGAATTTTACATGAGGTACCTGACTTTGAGACGCCTAAACTCAAACCAATTTTTGTTGTTTTGTTGTCCGAACTAGCATCTGGATGTCTGGTCCGACGCAGACGCTGATTTAGGTGCTCCCAAACAGACCCTTAGTCTTCTTTATTTTCTCTCCATATCTCTCTCTCTCTCTCTTATTTTTATTTTCTCTCTCTCTCTTCACATCTCTTCTTTCTCTCTTCTCTCAATTCTCTCTCTCATTATGTCTCTTCCTCGTTTCTCAACTTTTCTCTCATCGTCAAACGCTTAATTAATTTTTATTGGATTTTAAATATTTAAATTTTACAAGAAAGAGACATGACAAAAAAGATAAGAGAGTTTGAAAGAAATGAGAATAAAAAAAGATACATGAACATGAGTAACAGAAAATGTAATGAATAGATACTTTGCAAAAAAGATCCAACGAAGAGAGTGAGAGATGAGTGAGAAAATGAGAAAAGAATATGAGTTAAATGATGTTTTTTTAGATTGTTTAAGAGATTTTTTGCAAATTTGTAATTCAATATTAATTACAAAAAAATTGTTTAATTGTCGTATTGCTAATGATCAATTTTTCAAAATTTACAATTAAAAATTAATTTATATGAACGATGTTAATTATAAAAACAACATAAACACAAATAAACATAATTTTTAGTGGCGTAGGTGTAAATATATGATTCTATAGTAGTTACACCGAAAATAGTGGTATATGGATAGTAAAAAAATAATTTTGTGATTTTCTAGTAACATGTAAGTGATTTATTCTTTCAGAGTTGAAAATCAGTTGGAGACCAACAAGCAAACAACAAACAATATCACCTAACTCTTGGAATTTAGTACTCGCACAAAAGCCAATACATGAAGTCACTGAAACAAAAATTTGTAAATGAAAACAATCACCAACTCCCGCCGTATGTGGTTGGAAGTTGGAATAACCAATATATCCAGACTCTGGAAAATGTCAATATGCTTTCTACGTACAGTCCCAATTCCAATAGCCAATCTCTGTGTAGTAATAATGTCTCACCTGCACCACCGACTGGGCTTGTCTTGGCAAATGCATGATTTATGTATGATATAGCATGTGGACCCTCCTAACTTTAGTCAATACACTTGTAGCGACCGTTGTTAATGTTCTAACTTCTAAGAATATATTATCTATTGAATCCACACAAAAATCTCGTGACCTTGTATTATTGTTAGGCTTTTTTTTGTTAAATTAACATCTTTGTTTATGCAACTTTGCAGTAAACCATGTTTTCTACTACTACAATCGTAGAGAGTAACAATCTCTTTTGAGTTTTGATAACCTTCCAAAACAACATTAGAAGATAATTAGGCAATTGATGAAATAGAGTTTTTTTCCATTAATTGCATTGTTTTTTATAAATTTGGTGTGTTGATTTTTTTAGTTTCTGATTGTTATACAAAATGCTCTAAGTTTTATAACTTTCAACATAGGTGCTTTATTTGTCCCTTTAGAGAAGATATACTGTTTGGACTCATTAATTATTAAGCGTTTTCCTTTCAAAGCATTGACGAGGGTCAAACAAATGTCAACAACTTTTTAGGGCATTGGATTCCTTCTCATTAAACAAACATATATCATGTATTTTTATTTTCTCAAATCCCCCTCCAAAAAATCATAATACTAAGCAAACCTAATCTCCTCTTCATCCCTTCAACATTAATGTTAATCAAATAAGTTACAGGGGACAATTATTTATTTTACATAATTTTAACACTATTGTAGCACTATCAAATTTCAATAATGATTTTTTATTCCAACAACTGTCGTTAGATCCAAAAAAAGAAGATCAAAGCCCTTGATTACAAACCCTTCCAAGTTCGAACCCATCACTCTTAACCTTTCAATACACATCAAGGGGGTGTTAGTGGTGCGGAAAACTCTGTAAATTAATTTTCGGAGTCAAACGGAAAGCAGAAGAAAACAGAATCCAGTAGAAAATAGTTTCCCTTTGACTGAATTCTGTTGTTTGTGTCTGTCTCTGAAATCCGACAGAAAACAGATTCTATTGTTTGTGACTGTTTCTGGAATCCGACAGAAAACAGATTTTGTTGTTTATGACTGCTATTAGAAAACATGAGAAACTTTGTAACTGCACTTTAATTTATAAATGAAAAATTATTCTAATCTCAATCATATTACAATCCAAACCATATAATGTCAAGATTCATAAATGTTAATATTCAACCAACCCCCGTAGAACTTGTCATATTTTCCTGCATATAACCTATCGCTTACTATGTGTTATTGAGTCAATCTAACCTAACTCTCTTCTACTTCTTCCCTGTTATTACTTTACGAAGGGTCACAACTGTTGTTCTACTCTACTGGATCTTGCTTCTCTAGTGGTTACCAAGTGTTGGAAAAACTGGGTTGTGATAATCCTGGACTCTTCTCAGATCGTGTACGGATCACTTTCCGAACAAGATTATTCGACCCTTTTACACTGCCCGGGTTGCACGAATACCTTGCTGGGATAATCCTGAGAAGGAACAATCTCGTTCAGGCAATATGAACTTCGATCAGAAAAGTAGAGACGGAGTATGTATTTCGTATGTTGTTTTTGAGTACCGAATCCCTCTTATAATGAGATAATCGAAAAAACTGAATGACGGTTGGGCGGTTACACAACTGCTTTGGGCGGTTACACAACCGTTTTTTAGGTTGGTATTATCCACTCAAACGGGATCCCAGCCAGGGGCTCCGCCCCTCAACCCCGCGAGGGGGCTGCGCCCCCTCGACCCCTGCTTCATATTCGTGGTCGATAAACCGTTAGCTCAACAAGCGTGCACTCCGCACTACCCAAACTCGTTTCCGAGCCTAACGATAAATCGCATCGGTCTCAAGTAAATCACATTACGACTAAAATGAATCGATGACACTAAAATCACCAACACCAAGATGGGTTTCGACGAGTGGACAGAGTGCTACAGGATTGCTTCCAAATGAAGCCTTAAACTATATGCAGAGACAAATCACATTATGTGGTATCACGACATTTTTTTCGTATACGTTCCTTCCAAAACTCATCTTATAGATAGAATTCCTTTCCTACGTTGGTGCTGAATTCATGTAGAGATGTTTAAGAAATCCTGGCGTGTATAATATTTGAATACTATATAAGGTTTACAAATCCGGCAATAAGAATCTCATTCCACTATAAACAACAAAAGTTAAAAAAATATTCTCCAACAACTCTTTTAACGAATGCAAATCTGCAATGTTCCAGGAAATTGTACATCATACATGTTTTGCACATCTCAGTTCCTATGCTCAATACCCACATTTAGATAATTTTGTCCTGAACGGAAAAGAGTTGCCAACTAATGAAGGTCATTACTAGCTGAAGATCCAAGTTCAAAACCCACAACCTTCGGAAGATGTCATCCCATTCCTCACCTCAAGTAACTGTCCACATATGATTGATGCACAAGATGGAGTTAGATATAGTTCAAGGAGTTTTGAAAGGAAAAAAAAGACTGAAAACTTCAAATAGTCTTTTGGTGAACATGTTAATTAAACCTAAATAAATTGCAGTCACTGAACATTAACAACTAACGTCATCAATTACAGAGTATACTGTGCATTTAATTGTTTGATATCAAGAACACAAGAATAAGTTTGTCAAAAAAATTCGGACCACATGTTTGCAGCAAAAAAATGGAGGGTTGGTACCTGGAAAGAAAAAAAGAAGTCATCTTTTAACGTACCACTTTCACAAACAAACTTCATATCAAACAAAAAAAGAGGCACAACTGAAGAAGGCATCATGAATTAAACCATGATATGTAAGAGAAAACGAATTAACAATATTTATAGCAGTAAGCTGACAAAAAATAATGGCTAGGACATGCTATAGGTTCAATTTTCATACATGTTACATGACCAAGTTAGGAAATTTAGAGCGAGAAACACACCCATATATGTAAAGAAAAGCCAGATGGAGTTAACATAGAACTGAACTTAACTAAATCATAGAAACTTAAATTTCATTTATGTTTTCCTACTTAAGTGTACTTAAACATAACACTGAAAAACAGAACTAAATCACAATTAAGGTCAGAATTTTAACAGAACTGAACACAATCATAAACCATACTAACTTCATAAAAAAGTTCAGAATCTGCATTTGGAATGTTTTCATCGCTACTATTGTCGAAGATCACATAATCCATCATTGCCATTGTCGAAAATCACATAATCGAAAATCACTGCCTTTGGAAGTCGAAAATCACATAATCCATAACTGAGATAATTAGATTATATAATGCCATAGAAAAGCTGATAATATGCAACTCCCATGAAAATCAGAGAAAATACACCCCAAATCGAACATAAAAATGAGAAAATACAACCTAAATTGAACATCAAAAACGAGAAAATACATCCCCAAATCGATCATAAAAACAAGAAAATACACCCCAAATAGTAGAAAGTACACCCAAAATCCCATGAAAACCCCCAACGTTGATTTCCTGGGTGTCAGTGATGGTGGTGGTGGCAATCGCAGTCACGGTGGGGTGGTGTGGTGTGGTGGGTGATGTTGCAGAGGAGGGAAAAGAGGAGGGAGATAGGGAGGAAGAAAGGAGAGTGATTTGTTTTTTTACATTTTTTGTTTTGTTTTCGTATACATAGAACCGAGAGGTGTACGGTAGCAAATTACACTAGAATCATATAATGTGTATACTGTTGTGAAAATTGTGTATAGTGGATGATTCACCTTCCAAGATGGTTCATCTTCCAACCAATCTATTATAACTCCTCTATTAATATGTGTTATTAATATTGTGTAATGTTTATATTTACATAATTATTTAATGTATACTATGCACACCTCTATGTGTATAAATATGAGGGTGTAGTATGTATTGAGAACACACAAAAGAGATGAAATACAACTCCTCCATTCTCCCCCAACTTCTTGTCCTTTTGTTTGATCGTTATTTTACAACACGTTATCAGCACGACTTCGCTCGATGTGATCAACTCAAACAATAGTTGTTTGTTGCTTGATTAAGTTAGTTTACAACACAATGTTGTATTCATCTCCAGACAGTCTTTTACAATTTATAATATTATTAATCTATTTACTTGTTGAATATGCTCATATTATATTCTTAAATATGATGTTATATGTCTAGAAATTATACTCATATTATATTCTTAAATATGATGTTGTATGTTTACAAATTTCTATTGCAAAATCTTCTTTTGAAATATTATGTTTTTGATATATGTTCTTAGATGGCGGACTATTAACTTTTATTTTAGTATGATAATCATGCACATAACATTTATAGATGCATATGAGCACGTGATTTGATAAATATGTATTAATCGATATTTATAAGCATTTTGTTTTGCAAAGTTGATCATATATTTGGAATATCACTAGATGACTTAACATTCCAATGATAATGACAACTTTTTTCATGCATGTCATATCGAATGTATGTTATTTTTCTAGAAACTATAAACGTTTCTTTTTATCTATTTTATTTTGTGTAATCTTTTATATGATGTTGATCATCTTGATTGTTGAAGAATGTTAAATACACGTCTTTTGATAAATGAACAAAAAATTTACTTGTCGCATTTTGGATGTTAAAATCCAACTTGATGCTCTTCAAAATACAAATGAAAATATATATATATTGCTTGACATAGTTAGATATCTTTTTGGAATAATGAAACATGCAAATGGTATATTTTTTCTTATAAAAGTCTACATGTTATTATTGCTTTTAACTTGTGCATTGAAAAGAAAAGAAAAATACTTGGATATTATATCATATTATTCTTGTGATGAAACACTAGTTTCAATCATATTTGATCCATTTTTGCAAATCTAATATTTGATGCATCCCGTTGAGTTATCATATTATGTCACATAAATTATTTTGTTGCATCACATTTGGAAATATTATGGTTATTCTTTCCAGTACATGTGATTCATTTATGCAATTATATATATAATATAATGTGGTATATTGAAACAAAATTTGGATTTTCATATTATGAAAATAATTATTTACCATATGTCATGTTATCATTGAAAAAGAAGCACTTCAAGCCCAATGGCAAAAATTGTAATCTTCATGAGGTGCAAATATATAATGATATCAAGATTGTATATTCATGTGAAGAAAATTATGAAAATGTATAGCAATCCCTGAAGGATTCTTATGAGCATCAAAAGGTTGTGCAAATGTCAAAGTCTCATAAACTCATCAAACTCATTCCCTAAATCTAGCTCTATGCGTGTCCAGAAGACCATAGAGAGTTGATATAGGAAAATCTTATATCCATTTCACAAATTAATGATCCAATACTCTAGTAGTAGTACGGAGTAAAAAAAATCACAAGCAATTGACTTGCTCCATTCCCTGAAGTGAATGTATGAGAGCGTGAAAAATCTTCCAAAAGTCTATTATAATTATTTTGTGACCATGATTATGGATGTGAATATGGATGAGATAAATGACAAAATAATTAATGTCCTTATGGTATATAAATTCCACAATCAAAATGGGTTTATTTGTAGTTATGTGTGTTTTATTTGATAAGTAACATATACTTTATCTACTAGATATACATGATTATATGCTGGAATACCAATATGACAAATGAGTATTATATACAATGATACAAATATTTTGTTTAAGCTTTGATTATTCCTCATTTATATTGAAACTATATATTTATATTGGTCAGCGCTCTCGTTAGTCCAATATATTTTCATACTTGTGATTGTTATTCACTTACGATGAGATTCTTTTTAGATATTAATAATACACATGTATATGTTGCTAACATATCGATATTCAACATTTTTTATATGTTTGTGATGACTATTTATGCATATCATTATAATATATTTTTTAAGGATCAATAACAAAGATAATATTTGCATTTTTAAAATGGCAAAGTACACATGCATATGCTGATATGTTAGTATGCATAATTTCTATCTAAAAGACTTATACCAAGTTACGTTGAAATTATTTGGCATTCATGTGATTGAATGCATGGTTCGTATTTTATATTTTGTCATTGGAAGAACCTTATCATTTATTTTGTAATAGTTGAATAAATAATTTATCTACAATAAATATTTTATTCAGCTTGAAATGAAGAGTATAGATACTCTTCGGTCTCCAATTTGATTTAAGATCAGGAAAGATGAATTATGCATCATGTATAGTGCTGCCATGCACACTATATTAAGAGATAAGTATTCTCTAATTTGATAATTGGAAAAGCCAAAGCCACTACTGTACAAGGCCATACAAATTTAGTAGAAATCTCCAGAAGAGTCATATCTACTATTACATGTTGAATTATCTTGGCTTTAAATGATGCATTTTATATATTATGTCTTAAGAAACTTATTAAGTTTCAAATCGCAAGAATGACTTGTATTGAGACTACAATTGAAGTAAAGAAGAATATTTTTATATTCCTACAATCATGTCAGGTAAGAAAAATGCTATCAAGAAAATTACCTGACTTTTGAACAATGTGTCATTGCACATGTAGTGGCTTGGTCAAACGACTTGCACTGATGAATCAAATGAATATTGATTCTAATAACATATGGTATGACCGATTGGGTCAATAAGGACATATATGATGACAAATGTTTCTGAAATTTCATATGATCATCCACTGAAGAATGAGAAGGTTCTTCAACTAAGTAGGTATCTATGAGCTCTATCTTTCCGTAAGATGAGATAACTTGTGATTCAAAGTCATAAGAATAAGTTATTGCAAAATCACAATATGTGTCATCGTATTTTGGATCATGTGCCTGAAGCACACGTTACAAATTAAGCATCGATTTATAAAATATCTCTGAATATGAATCATTATTAGATCTCAAAATTGATACATTAATATGCATACATGTTGATATTATTCATTTTTTTTTTGTTATGTACATCATGTTATGAATGTTCCCCTATTTTACTTGTACAATATTGAATGAAATGTTTCCCGTCTGCGATTAATAGTTTACCACCTCCAAAATTTAGTGGTCTCAAATTAAATTGGACATTTCAGTATGATTCATATTCCCAATAATATTAAAATACTTGAAGCCCTGAAGGACGATGTATTTTATTGTTCAGTCCAATATTTATATATAGAGAGAGACATATTTTTCTTGGCATTAGGGGGAGAAAGCCAGAAGCTTAAAGAATGCCAAGAAAATATATTATATTGAACCTGAAGTTCATTAGAGAACATACGTACAAATATCGTTGAACCTGAAGTTCCTAAAATCATTAACTTGCAATATCTAGCAAGTAAATGTCATACATCTTTATTGATCACAAAAGAGTGACTATGTCTTGTATTACTAGACATAAAGCACATAATATAATATAAAGTGAAGATTTTCGCATGATAAAATATATTTGAGCTCAACCAACGCCAGAAGCGTGGACTATAACATATATTATTTGTGGAAATGAAAATAAAACTTAGTCACTCATTACACCTCCTGAAGAGGTTATTCCTGAAGAATATAAACCGGTAAAATAAAAGCAGCTGCTAGCAAATGTAACAATTCCGGGAATACATAACGGTCAGATCCTAACATTTTGGGAAACAACGAGGATTTGATTATTATAAAAGTTGCAATCAACTATGCTAATACGAGAGAAGCATTAAAAGGTTATCGTCGACGACAAATTCGCCTTCTTAGAGCATGCTAATTCAATAGAAAATCTGGATCCAGAATCTATAGTATTATAAGAATGCCAGAAGCATTCGTATTTGAAATGAACAAAAGAAGGTGAATAATATAGAACTAGACTCGCTTATTGGACCTGTAGTCCTGATTTCTGAAGAATATGAATAGAAATCACATTACAACATGGTGGTACATTATAAAGCGAGTAGTGACACAAGGGTTTTTCGCAGGACTCAACATTACGATGTTACTTATTCTCTCGAAATGTATAATATTACGTTATGTCACTTGATCAGTGTGACATAAATATATATAAACATATGAGATATGTTGTGACTGCAAATTTGTATGTCATTTGGTATTGATATAAATAAATCCCTGAAGGACTAAAATTGCCTAAGGGAAATTATAATGAAGAGATGCATTATAATCATCATATGAACAAACAAAGAGAATATGCATATCATCTCGAATAATGATATTTAAAGGAACTCCTGAAGAGATTAAACACGTACCCGTGAAATATTCGAATGATAAATTTTGAAATAAATAACTAGAGAACAATCAACTATTTTTCGACATGCAGTTCGGACATTCTCCAGAAGAGAATTGTTACAATGATTCAATTATATAAAGATATATTATACAAAGAAAGTTCACATGGAATTATCAATATTTACTTACTATATTCATGAGGTAAATATTTTGTTCAGTGACGATTCCTATATGTCTAATCCACAACAATAAAAAATCACAAATTATTTTGTGTTATTGTGGAGACGTTGCAATGTTTATGCAAGTTGGTGAACTACGTATCAGGGGAGTAGATTTCTAATCATCATCCCTAAAGAACAATTATCCCTGAAGGATAATACCCAGAAGGCCTATAGCTGTACTCTTTTTTCCCTTTTCAAGTTTTTGTCCTACAAGGTTTTACTTGGCGAGATTTTTAACGAGACAGCTTGCGCAATTGTATTAACATATGTCATGCACTCTTTTTCCCTTAGCTATTTTCTCACTGGGTTTTTATAGCAAGGTTTTTAACGAGACATGAACATAACACTATTTTCCAACATAGTGTATAAATATATGTTGAAATGAGGGGGAGAATTATACGCTCTGCACTTTTTTTCCCTTTACCAAGTTTTTGTCCCACAGGGTTTTACTTGGCAAGGTTTTTAACGAGGCAGATCGAAAAGCGTATTCCAAAAGGTGATCATCCAAGGTGGAGTGTTATGAAAATTGTGTATAGTGGATGATTCACCTTCCAAGATGTTTCACCTTCCAAGATGGTTCATCTTCCAACCAACCTATTATAACTCCTCTATTAATATGTGTTGTAATGTTTATATTTACATAATTATTTAATGTAGACTATGTAACTTACACACCTCTATGTGTATAAATATGAGGTTGTAATATGTATTGAGAACACACAAAAGAGATGAAATACAACTCCTCCATTCTTCCCCAACTTCTTGTCCTTTTGTTTGATCGTTATTTTACAACAAATACGTGGGTTTTTGTATTTATAGCTCTGATACCATGAGTAACGTCCCATCTCCAAACCTTCACCGAGCTCGATTCCTAGTCCGTCGCCTACAAGCTCACTAACCCACAACACCTACTTATTGCTACAAAACTTAAGTTAGTAAGTGTTGTGGTAGTTGATTCGTGTCTTTATATCCCATATTAACATTTTTGTGTTAGACAATGTGAGACTATTGTTTGGGGTGTTACAACGTACCTCACTTGGACATTTGATGTACTCGTCAGGGCAAGCCAGTCAGTCATCAGGTATTGTGCAATTCTAGAAGTGACTCCTACCTTGGGACGAGACAAGCCGGAATTGTGGGAACTAAGTGCTACACCAAAATGGTGTGAGCGAATCCTCTGATGCCTTGTGACTGACTTGACCCTGACGATGACGTCATATCTTCAAGTGAGGTAGGTTGTAACACACCAAATATTAGTCTCACATTGCCTAAGATAAAAACGTTAGTATGAGATACAATGACATGAGTACACTACGACACCACTTACCAACTTAAATTTTGTGATAATATATATGTGTTGTAGGCAGTGAGCCACGTAATGTTACATTGGTCATTGGATAGGGGATTTTTTAAAAGTAAGATTGTATGCCCAATTCCAGATAATATCCGTCTTAGACGGAAAAATACGAACTTTACCAATCTGAAATCATAAAATGGCCGGGTAGTGGTCGCACCTCCAGGCTCCAGCGCACCTTTTCACCACCCATGACATCCCAGCCGTCCATGCCACCACCCCATCCAACATCCACCGTTGAACGCCTCCTTGTTACCTCCGAAATCCTTGTGTCTAATTTCCATCCATCTCTCCTATTTCCAGAGAATTTTCGCAACCGTCCGATCCCCATCTGACGGTTCACTTTTCTCGACACCATCGCGGAACAAAGTTGCCCCTTTTCCGTTTTTCTATTTTCCCCCTTTTCCCGTCTAAACCCTAGATTTCGCGAAACCGAACGAACCCTAGCCCATCGTCGTCTAGAGTTTCCATCCCCAAATCCGAAAACCCCCAAATCGGATAGCCGCGCCACTTCCAATCCCGAATTCGACCCGAAATCGAGATCCCCCCTGCGATTCTCCGCCGATCGGTAGGTGGCATAGGCTTCTCAGGCGATCTTCGCCTAGGTACGGTTCCAATCCCTCTTTCCACTCGATCGTCTGATTCTGTTGTACGGATCTGTGGTGGAGAGGGTTTCTCACGGTTTGCATGTCTTCTAGGGTTCTATTGGAGGATTTTTTGTCGGATCTTGTTGTTGTAACGGTGGGTTTAGATCTGTTTTGAGTTTCCACGCTCATGTGGTAGAAGATGGGATTTCGAGATTTCGGGTTTCTACTTGTGATTTGAGGTTTAGTAAATGGAAGATAGCATAGTGAAACATGAAGGTCCAAGTGTTTCGAAAAGGTCAAGGTCTTCGGATGCCCACGGGTGGTGTCAGGAGCAGTCGTGTGGTTCTTCGGGAAAATTGCCATCTGAAAACGGTTGCGCCTTGAAGCGTAAACGTCGGGATAGGAGTGGTGGGAGGAGTTTTTCCGGAAGCAGCAGGCGGAGAAAAAGCAAGAGTAAAATTTCCGTCACCAGTTCGAATGCTACTGTTGAGAAACAAAATGTTAGTACGGACATTTCTTTGGTGAAGTCTGATGTAGGTGTGACTGGTACTGAGACTCCACAGAAACCACTCTCTAATGGCTCCGGCAGTGTATTGCATGATGTCAATGGCTTAAGTAGCATTTCACATACTTCTAGTGACCAATCTGTTGTACAAAAGGAAGATAAATCCGCCATTCATGCTGAAAATGCTCAGGATCTTTCAAGTCTGGCAAATGGCTTTGTAGTTCCCAAGCGACCTCGTGGTGCCTCGCGGCGGAAGAAGGCCAGCTATTGTTCTTTGGCAGATGGTTCAACCCTTGGAGTCTCTAGTTGTAATCGTACAAACAATAATGATGCTCCCAGCAGCATGTTATCAGTTGACTCGGTTACAACACCTCATGTTTCTATGGTTAAGAACAAGAAAGTTTTAAGTGAACACAAGGAAAGTGAACCTAACAGTCTTAAAAGAGAAGTTCTAGCTGAGGTTCCAACTAATGAAGAGGAAGAAACACCCTTGGGAAAAATCATTCGTAGCAAGGTTGTTAGGAATCATAGGAAGAGGAGGTATTCCACTTCAGAAGGGCATGTGGATTTGGAGAATGGGACTCTTTATTTCCAGAAATCCAGTGAATCTTTTGAAGGCACTCATGACGACGAGGAAAATCTTGAGGAAAATGCTGCTCGAATGCTTTCCTCTCGATTTGATCCCAGTTGTACAGGTTTTTCTGGGAACAAGACACCTCCAAAACCAGTAAATGGATGTGCTACGTATGCGGAGTCATTTTGTGCTGATTCTGGTGTTTTGGATTCCAGAAGTTCGTCTTTTGATGCCAGCAGAATTCTGAGGCCGAGACGAGGAAAAGATAGGAATTCTGTTCGGAAACGTCGGCATTTTTATGAGGTTCATGCGAAGGATATGGACCCCCATTGGGTTTTGAAGAGAAGAATCAGGATCTTTTGGCCATTGGATGAAGTATGGTATTTTGGTCTCGTTACAGATTACAATCCCATCACATGTCTACACCATGTCAAATATGATGATCGTGAGGAAGAATGGGTCAACCTGCAAAATGAGAGGTTCAAGTTGCTGATGTTCCCTAGTGAATTTACAGGCAAGTTAGGTAAGCAAGAGCATAATTCAGATGGCGGACCGAAAACTGTAGAAGTTGGGGAGAATGCTTCAGATGATAAAGATACCAGCCATTTTACTGAGTCTGAGCCTATAATATCTTGGCTAGCCCGATCAACTCATCGACTAAAGCTGTGTCCGTTGAACATCTTGAAGGAAAAAAGATCTCGTTTAAGAAAATATCCTACTTTGTCATTGCTAGGGAAAGAAGAGCAAATAAATGTGCGCTCGTTGGCTGCTGTGCACTTGAACAGGAATACTTGTAGCACAGCACCTCATCTTGTTTCTGAGGGTGTTAAACATGCTCCAATCGTAAAGGGGGAAGAAGACATCTTTGACAGAAGGTTCTCTTTTTTCTATTCGAGGAAGCGCTTTCGCAGGTCAAGGAAGCTCTTCAATAATGTTGTGGTGGAGAATCCTATAGAGAGGAGCTTTGGCACTTATGGAATTTCAGGACTCCTTGAGCTTGACTTAAAACTGAAGATA
Source organism: Triglochin maritima (assembly GCA_963682175.1). NCBI lineage: Eukaryota > Viridiplantae > Streptophyta > Magnoliopsida > Alismatales > Juncaginaceae > Triglochin > Triglochin maritima. Next base: position 9,588,966 of record OY821775.1, read on the forward strand.
GTGAAACTAAAACTCGGGAGTTCAGATTGGAGGATATTAGTGCCTCAGTATCATAAGTCACAATTTGTAGAAGAAAATATCTGGTTGTGTGGGAGATTTGTCTTGCTTCATTATGGTAGATTGATCACCACGTTTCCAAAAGTCTGCATGAAAGTTTTTTTCCTGGATAATATTACGGGCTTAAAAATTGTATCGTATGAAGGAGACTTACGGCATGCTATTGCCCTTGTATGTCTAATCCTCAGAATATTTTATAGTTCTGGAGAGCGTAGAAAGCCTGTAGGAATGCAAATACCTGTTACATCTATTGGATTTCAGTTTTCAGGCCTTAAACGACGTGGTAGACATATTTTATTTGCAGTGCAATACTTCTTGGAGCTTGACAGTTTGAAATGGACAAATCTGAATCATACACTGAAACAGAACTGTCTTTTGACAAGTGAAGTTCCTATATCAGAGTGCACTAGCATTATGGATCTTCTTGAAAGAAATGATCTGATGTCATACTTTGAGGTATGTATATTTAGTGCAATATAGGATTGTTTGAGAAGAAACTGAAAATTTGGAGCTCTCGCCATGATAGTTGTTGTTTAACACAGAGTAATCAATTATTTACCTTATATATATTTAAAATTTCAGGCTATTGTGCGGCTATATTTTCATGCCTGCTGCTTGAATGGTGCTAGTTTAATGTAAATATGTTTGTCTGAATGTTTTGAGACTGATTTTTTTCTACCTTTCTTCTAGGATGTGGACAGTAATTTGCTGGTCAAAAGCCATCTGAAGTTGCTGTTGAAGAATGGGACATCTTCTATTGGCTCTGAAAATCAAAGGCCTGTACCCGCACTAGCTTATCAAGAGAAAAGTTGCAAAATGGTAATGGATGCTGTCCACTCCATTACTGCTGATTCTTCTTGCTTGGAGGGCATCTCTTCACTGGACAAAAGTGCAGTCGTACCTTGTTCCTCTCCCACTTATGTGAAACATGAATCCTTTGAAGAGGAAGATCAGGTTCTTGATAGGGAAGATAAAGCTGTATCAACGTCTGATCATATTCATAAAGTGAATGGATCCAGTCTTCAGGATTCCAGCCCACGTTTTAGACCTAGAGAACCACATAATGGGCTTACATCTGTTTTATCTCCTTTTGGTTGTCAGTCTCAAATGCAGTCTGAAGATTTTAATAGGGATGGTTTTGTTGGTGGATACAGAAAGCCTAGAACACGGGTTTCATATTCTTCACCAATTGGAGGGCATCCTCCTGGCACAGACTCCCACTGCCATGGTCAGAAGGGACACCCTTACAAGAAAATGAGAACTGATATTTCAAAAAAGATCTCAATGGTTGCTGGACTTCCTCAGAGGAATATATCTTCAATGGTTTGTGAAGCAAATGTCTTGGTGACTGATTGTGATAGAGGGTGGAGAGAACATGGTGCCCAGGTTGTACTAGACTCTGATGACCAGGACTGGAAAATTCTGGTAAAACTATCAGGGGTTACAAAATACTCATATAAGGCACACCAGTTTTTGCAGCCTGGTTCGACAAACCGATTTACGCATGCTATGATGTGGAAAGGAGGGAAGAATTGGACCTTGGAGTTCTGTGACCGTAATCACTGGGCACTCTTCAAGGAGATGCATGAAGAATGTTATAACCGGAATCTCAGGGCTGCTTCTATCAAAAACATCCCTATCCCTGGAGTCCGTCTGATTGAAGATGTTACCGATTCTACCATTGAAGTGCCTTTTGTCCCAAGTTTCCCGAGGTACTTTCGTCAAATTGGGACTGAGGTTGACATGGCAATGGATCCTTCCCAAGTCATATATGACCTGGACAGCGATGATGAGGAATGGATATCAAAGCGCAGAAGCTCGGCAGATAATGATGGGAACACATTTGCTGAAATATCAGACGACATGTTTGAGAAGGCTATTGACATGTTGGAGAAATTTGCTTATGCCCAACAATGTGATGAGTTCACTGATTCTGAAATTGAGAGTTATATGGAAGAGATTGTACCTTTGGATGCTGTCAAGTCTATTCACGAATATTGGTTCTCAAAGCGTCAGAAGAAAGGGTTGCCTTTGATTCAGCAATTCCAGGTAATTTATTCAAATATTCTTTTCCACAAACTCTTGCAAGTTGTAACTTGAGTTCCCTGTAATGAACATTAGTTGCATACTCTGCTTCTAATGAGTTGGTTTTCGTATGGAACACATATTAAAATGAATGTGAATTTATCTAGGTAACTTTCGTGCACTTGTATGTTATGAACCATACACTGTTCCATTCTGGTAGAGTGGTTTTGCTTTATCCCTTTTTCTATCTATTAGTGATAAAAAATGGTTCTGCTTCATGCAGGAAGTAACCTCAAATTATAGTGTCAACTTTCCAGAGAATTCCAGAAGTTATTATAATTTAGATGAACTGTTTATGACCATAACTTTTGATTCTAATCAAAATTTGTTTCACGTAACAGGTTCATAAAATGGATGCTATTTTCATATGACATTGTTAATCATGGGAATTTTGTGTATTCTTGAAAGTTTGATTCTTGTCCTGATTTTTTTTCCAGCAATACCATAACTTATTTATTATCTTACTCTCTGCAGCCTCCCCTATGGGAGCAGTACCAAAAAAAACTAAAAGAATGGGAATTTACTATGAGCAAACTCACCAATTCCAATGACTCTCAAGGGAATGGGTTATTGGCTGGGAAACCACCAATGTTTGCTTTCTGTTTGAAACCACGAGGACTGGATGCACCTAATAAAGGCTCGAAGCAAAGGTCTCATAAGAAATTCGCGGTTGGACACCATAGCATGCCTAGAGAGCATGACAGCCTCCAAAACTTTGGTATTTACGCTCTCCATTTTCTCTCTCCCAATCAAGTAAATTTTAATATTTTATCCCGAAGTTTATGTTTTGGGTTATTGACTTTTGAGTATGATTTGATATTAGGTAGGAAGACAAATGGATATTATGCAGGAGATGAGAGGGCTTTTGTCATGGTCCCTAACCAAGAAGTTTTTGATTCTGGCATCTGGGTTCAGTCGCCGACAGGATTTTCCCCTAGGGATACAGCAAATACTTTCATGGCAACAAGCAGACCTGATAGAAAATACATGAAACTTCAGAGGAATTTCAGAAGAGTAGGGACGTTCCCATCTCATAGAAACTTCCACATTGCATCAGCATCAAATGGCCAAAGAAGGATAATCGAATCTCCCCGCCTAAATAATGGATTTGCCGACTGGACCAGTCATAAGCAGATCCAATCCGATGGCTTTCAGCAGCAGGATGCTGACATTGAGGAGTTCAGGTTGCGTGATGCATCCAGTGCAGCTCGTCATGCATCAAACATGGCTAAGCTGAAGAGAGAGAAAGCTCAGTGGCTGCTACACAAGGCTGATCTTGCCCTACACAAAGCCATGGTTGCTCTCATGACTGCTGAGGCCATGAAAGCTTCTGAAGATGGTTTCATTGACGAGGGATGAATACTACAAGGGATGCATCAAGTCTATTTTGACCAGTATAAGCTTATCAAGCTTTTTTGGCAAATATTTCGGTGAAAAGGCTCTTCCCTCGGTGGAACCAGTCTATTTTTGAGAGGGGACTTACAAGGCATTGTGTATGAGATCTCAAAAAGCACCGCAGTCGGATAAATTATCTTATGCAGTTTTGGTTAATACTCGCCTGATGCTTGGATGCCGACTGAACTCCATCCGGGACGTTGTTGGTTTTTCTCCTTACAGTTCTTTGTACAGAATTTCTTCTCTTTACTCTTGCAAATATTTGCCAATGACCAAAAAAGGAAGTTTGATCCAAAATAACACCATAGCCAAAGTTCTCTATGAATGTCATGTATTCTGAACTGCTACGTAATTGCGGTGCATCACGGGCGCTTAGTATTCCGAAGCTTCATATAGGCTGGAGTGCTTTGTTGTGCAGGGTTTATGGACCAGTACATTTTTCTTCATACACGTAGCTTGTAACAGTTCTTGGCTTCACCGTAGTTCAAATTACTTGAGTTGACCGGTTCACATAGGACGCTGGTCTGATGGTTATTTTTCTGACTGAATCCAATAGTATTATTTCTTAAACTTGCTTGTTTAAACTGTATTATGTTTAGGAACTATTATTTCCCCCCTATTTTAATGGATACGTGCGGATGTGCTCCCAATCAGTTGTGCTCTTCAATCTTAAAGTTTATGTTTGATTTATTAAGAACCAGGAGAGAAAAATGATATGTAGAAGAAAAAAAGTCTTAACTACAAATAAAAAGCCATTATTTTGTAAGGTGATCATAGGTATCAAGGATATATCTGCAAGTCACAAGATGGTTAAAAAACTAGTCGACAGTAAGGACATTCTGTTTCAACAAATAAAGCAATTACACATTATGCATCTCACTTGAACACGGAAGCATTATTTGTTACAGTCCTTAAGTTGCACTGGCATCATAATTCTGTAATCCAGCTCCAGACTCAAGACTAAGCTCAATGATCGACGTAATATTCTTTGTGGACGGGGAAACAATAACCGGGTTAATTAATTATTAGCGAAACACTCACCTCTTCATTGGTGGGTAGAGATCCTCCTTATCTTTACTATTTGATTTTCATGCATTGGACAAAAACTTGTGCAAGCCTTTTGTACATATGACGCTTCATAAATTTCCTCTCAACTACTAACTTTCCATTCTTTCCCAGTTGCTCCCTTGCCGATGGATGGCTCTGTAAAAATAAAATGTTCTGAGCTAAACGCTCGATACCTTCACGACCAACAGGGTGACGAAGGCCTGTGGCAGAATCTTGTACAATTTCCCTAATGCCCTTAACATCTGTTCCAAGTACCTGAAAGATGGCAAACAACGTAAAACAAATCAAAATCATTTGCCTTGTTTCTCTCTTCAAGAAATGGTAAAGGATGTTCTGTTCCGTTCCATTTGTTAACACCAGGAATTGTCAACCGACTCAGAACGGCCTACCAAGCTACTTCGAAGGAATAGTGTTCTTTCCTATAATATTCTTTAGTTGCTATGGGATATCATCATTGTCGAGTTGGAGAGATGTTAAGCGCCAACCCAATTCGATGTAATTGATGAAATGACAAGTTGTTTTTAAAGCCTAGCGTGGTGATTTACTGCATTGAAGAAATAAGAAGCGATCATGGAAAATACCGGGAGGCCATAAGCCATCGCTTCGATTGTTCCTCTATCAAATGTTTCTCCATTCCCCTGAAAAGAAAGGGTGAACTGTTGGAATAATTCGAAGCAACTGAAAATTCACAAGGAGCATAATGCTAGTCATAGTTGGATAATTTAATCAAGATACTTTTTTGGGTTATATTAGAACATATAGAATTTAATTACTTCTCTATGGTAACATATTTGAAATAGACTTTCTAAACGTCAACCTAATTTAGTAAATGTGATGGCACATCCTTACTAGAAAATAAATGTGGAAAGTAGTTTTGGAAGGTTACAGTACCATAAGATTGACTGACAAAAATCCATGTTAGTGTGAACTTTATTTTTAATAACAACTAGCTGCTTTGATGTAACACCAGCAAATAATCAAACAAAAAGCTTCTTGGTTAGGTGTTTCGAGTCATAAAATGCATAGGGATCTTATTGCAAAAGAATTGTAAAATAATAAAGTGAAGCAAGGGTGCCACTGCCAGTACCTGTGTGTTTTTAACATAAACATCTCCTGCAGAAAAGAGTGAAGAAACATGTGTTGTTGCTGGAGTCCACAACAATGATTTTGATAGGTTTGAATGGTGAGACAAAAATCTGAGCATTCCTTTGATATAAAGCCCTTTATTACTTTTCGATCCAACATAACCAATCAAAATTTTCAGAGAAGAATTATTTTCTTCGGTACTTGACAGTAGCTTCCGGCGAGCATCCTGACGCTTCGCAGATTTCTTATCTTTGGAACGTTTGTTGTTGTTCTTCTTTTTTTTATTGGTGCTAGGGCGGAGGATATCAGCCTCCAGCTTAATACTGCGATTACCATGTTGGTTTTTATTATCCTCGATAGACACCATGGGCATGTTCCGTTCTTCAGGCAAGTTATTGATTTTCACATCTATTAAAGAAAGGTTCTGTTCAGTCACTTGAAGAGCTGATTCAAGGAGAAGCAACTGTCCTTTTGCAGGACAAATACTACCAAGCGACAAGACAAGCATATCATCATCAGATATCCCCATTTCCTTTCTGATTGCCATTCTTAGTGAAGTTTTCTTCTCCTGCATTTTTTCAACTCCGAATGAAGGAGTGTTGAGGGAGCAAGAAATTCCCGCTGCAAATGCCGTCTCATCATTAATAGAAAGGTGTACAACCTCAGGCTGCGCTTTCAGTTGTATTTTTTCTTCTTCACACCAAGTGCGCCACTGTTTGGACTGGGATTCTGATAAAAATGTCAGCACCTTCACTTGATTGAGCAAATGCTTGGATTTATCAAAGAATTCCTTCTCACTTTCCATGATCCACCATAAAATTTGACTTGATCCAGCTGCAGCCCGTGAAAAATATTTTTCTGTAATAGCATAGTAGATGAATGCTGAGAGCTCTTTTGATGGAAAAAGACGCTAAAAAATTAGTTTATCATCAAATGACAACAAAAGAAGTACTTACGGATCCATGGTGAACAGGAAGTTGATCCTGCTATTATAAGATCAGTGCTCATGGCTTTTTTCAAGCTAAGCTCCCCATTGTCCATCACTTTAATTCCTCTTCGTTGGAACTCTCCCATCAGCCCACCTTTCCTGCTAAGAGTGACGACAGTTACAGTCCCTCCACAACTCAAGAGCTCTGTTGCCAATTCCATCATTATAAGTGGAGCATCTGTCATAGAGAGATCATGAACTACCAATGTGAACCTCCTGGACCAAACAAGGCGAGCAAAATCGCCTTTTCTGTCACAAGTTCCTCTGCGTTTATCAGGACTCCAACCCAAAATTTCATCCTGCGTTTTCACGAATGGACCAACAAGCAGCCCATAAGAAGTGTTTCTCCTTGCTACTCCCACATCCAAACCTGCAGTTCTGTTTTCTCTCTCCATCAATTTCGGCACCACAGGGATGCTATTCTGACTATGTTCCATCATCACTCTTTTGCTATTCTTCTTGTGGATAGCATTCTTACGCGACGATATCCGTCTTCCTTTTCTTGATAAACCCAGTCGTATTTTCGATGTTCCCACTTTAGCACCATTTAAAAATATGGAATCACCAAGAGTTGATTTGGCAGCATTAACATCAGAAACTCTGATCAAATCCTCCACTTCCTCTGCGCTCCCAAACTCATTCTTATGACCAATGAAATCTGACTTATCGTGTTCGTTATGTGCCCACTGTGATTGGACATGAAACCCTATATACGCCCAAAGGGCAATCAGAGCAAGCAAAAACAACAAGCGATTCCCTCGGAACCAATTGGAATTCCTCAAGCCACCACCTCTAGATTCCCTACGCAAAAGCCTACTGGAATAAAACCTCCGAGACAAAGGTGAACTCCGAGGAGTATATCTCCCGGATGAGCTAGACTTGAAGCTTCCAGATGGCCTCAAGGGGCTCGGCCTTGTCACTTTCCCAGGAAAATCAGCAATACTAGTTGCTTCCTCCATTAACTATCCACTAGTCAAACACTTGGGACTACCACCTTAGCACGAATATATCTACCAAATAGACAAGAATTTCTCAAAATTACAATATGTCTACATTTCAAAAAGAAGGGGAAAAAACAAGTAGATCACAATGACAAAGTAAGGTTTCAAGAAACATGGTTTGCTCATCCAACTTCAAGTCTCGCATCACCGACTTCCATGGTAGATCTATACAACATAGTGCAAGGGTGGTGGCTAGTTTTTTAAGACCCATTGGCATTCCGATCCCTTTAATTTCCCGACCCTTGGATTATCTCTACAAATTCTGACCTCGTGACCTGAATTCCTAACACCACCATAACACATATCGTGTCGCAAACCCTCCCCTCCCTATCCACCATCACAAAACACCACCTTTTTCACCAAAAACCTTCACAACACCAAAACCCAAAACCCCAGCTGACACAAAACCCAGATCAAGCAAGCAATAAATAAATAAATAAATAAGCGAAAAATCAGTTAATCACTCCATAAGAACAGCATTAAGCAATGAAACTACTACACTACTTTAAGAGTAAAGGAAAGGAGTGGGAACAGGAATCTTACAGGCAATGGTGGAAAGGAATGGGTTTGGTGGAAATTAGGGTTTGGAGGAATGAGATGGGAGATCTGGGCTGGAGTAGGACAAGTGTGTCCAGTGGACTCTACTGGTTGACCAACTGACCGTCGGTGGGTAAAGTAAATAAATATATACATGATATGAGTATTTGTTGGAAGGAATGGCAATTAACACTAGTTGACAGTGTGTTTTCATTCAGTTGGTTGGTAACGTGTGATTTCCGACCTTGTGAACTGTTTGGTGGTTGTGTGTTGCTGTTTTTGTGTCAGATCAATTTTCCCCCCTTTCTTGTTGTCTATTTTATGTCTAATGACTTAACCAGGTATTGCGAAATTACTGCGAATGAGGGTTTTGGCGTAAGTGATGATTAGGGAGTGGACTGGAATTGGATGCTTATAATATTTGCATCCATCAAATTTTGAAATTCAATTTTTGTGTCCATGTATGTTTGCAATAGCAGTGATAAGTTTTAAATCAATATTTGTATCTATTTTCCAACTGCATATGCAAAAATGATATGTGTATCCTTACATCAAGATGGAATGGAAAAATAAACAGTAGCACAAATGATTAGAAAAACCATTTGCACTCTTAGTGATAATTGTACAACGTCCACCCAGACAAGCTTGTTTATAACATTACTAATTATAAGAAGTGTCCTCATAAACACCATTCCTTGAAGGAACTCTCGGAAAATATTTTTTTTGGGGATATTAGACACGAAAGGAGCATCATGATCATAATTGAGGGAAATTCGATAAATCTTAGATGACTCTTTCTCACCCTTTTCGAATTATAAGTAGATTAATCATCCAAAATAAGTTCTTCAATAATGGAGATCACACGTTACCAACTGGAAAACCCTGTTAACCAGTAATCACCATAATCAGGTATAATCCACACGTGAATTCTTGGAAAGACTCGACTCTCGAGTATCCAACAACTACATAATTATATACACCAACTAAACCAATCGAATAACAGCTTTATTTCTGTTGCACATGCTGGGGTGGGCTGACAGTCCACTAGAGGGATTAGGCCTCATAAGTTTATTCTTGGCCTTTTTTTCTACGTGAACTAGTCAAAATTACATATATGGAGTCCATATAACTTGTTTTTGCCAAGCAAGTACAAAAACCCAATGCATAAACCACCATAAACCAAAGAATTGGTTGAAACTGTTTTTTAAGGTTTTTACACTTGTTTGGAACTTTGGATGTTGGTTTGAAAAAAATTGGGATTTGTGCTTAAATAAAACTTCAAAACAGACATCCAAACCTAGCCATAATCGCTACCATTAATATAGAATTTTCCCATTACAATAACTAAACAAGTACAAGACATGAACTACTAATGTACAACAGCACCAACGACGGGAAACATGTTTTGATTCTCAACATCTTACTATCTTCCCTCCTCTTGATTTGTTCTCAAACACAAACACATACACATGCCATAACCATTAACCAAGCCAACCTTACAACACACATAATCGCACTGCAAGTCGGAACCTACAAGGTTTGATCACTTGCAACATTCCACAATTCCCTCAATCACGTCGATAAGCCTCTGAGGGACGGTGAGCAACGGGAAGTGCCCGTCGGCCTCGATGACCTCGAACGATACTTTTCCCTTCATGTTAGTCCTCAGGTAGTCTGCGGCCGCCATCGGAACAACGATATCGTTGGAGGTCTGGATTATGCTGCAAGGGATCTCAATTTTCTCGAGGGTTTGTCTGTGGTCACATAGAAATATTGTTCTGGCCAATGCAAGTGCCACCTTTTGTCCCATCTTTTGTAGCATTTTGGCAAACATGTCTGTGGATGCGAGGTCGTTGGTGCCAATAGTGAGTGCGGCAAAGCCTTGAGTCCACTGATCGTAGTTGGTCTCTATCTTGGTGAAGAGGTTCTCGACGGCTTCCATGTCAAATCCTCCCTCGTAGTCTTCAGAGTTTAGGTACCTAAATCGTTCAATTCAACATGTTTCAAGTTGAATGGTAATTTTAATTGTTGTAGTTCGAAGAAATATTTCGAAAGTATGTCTACCAACTAGTACAATGAAAATAGCAATAGCAACAATATGGGGGGTGTCTAATGCAATTTTTCTAATTAAAATTGGTTGGAAAATGCAAATGGCTTCTTTTATGCACGAATTTATTTTAGTTCTTCTCCATCACTTTTGAATTATTTATGTTGCTTTCATCATAAAAACTAAGAAATCTTCCTAGGAAAAATTCGGTAATGTTTTGTTATCATTTCTTTACCTGATTATGTTTTAATAACTTATATTAACTACTACTAACTACTAATTCATTCCCTCCATTTTTGTATGCTACTTTGCTCTCGTTGAGGAGAAAAGTTGCAGTAAAATAACTTAACATCTTGAGAGAAGCACATACTAGTAGCTAAGATGGCTTACCAACACATGATATAAGCAACTGTCAGAAAAAGTCTCCGTCATAAGTATTGTAACAACATAATTAAGATGAATTAAGGACCACAAAAACAAATTGTACCAGTTATAGGAGAGAGGAGGGGACCTAAAAAACAAGCAACTTCACTAGAAGTTTTCAAGAGAAATATGCGTCTTAATTGGGTAATTCCAACTGTACGTCTTTGGAGATGAGTAACCAAACACGTCGTTATACCGGAGAGATAGAATAAAGAGAAAGTAAATAAATTGATTAGGCTAGATTATAATTCTTTGATCTGGAAGTAACCAAGATAAGAGTTCTGACTTGTAATCCCAACGACTGTGGGCACATCCGAAGCCTAATATGATCATGCCAAATAGCCTTTCAAAAATATATATTGAAAGGAAAGAAAAAGATGTTTCGATACCCAACTTCATGGTTGAAATGTTAAATCTGGCATGAGATGAGCACAAAGAAAACCACTTATATTAACCACTATTTTCTAAGGAAAGTTAATGTCTAACTATTGTTATGATATCAGCTGGGACTAGCCTTGAATTAGTCGGGCTTAAAGTATATGCTTGCAATTTAAACACTACTGTAATTACCATATATGATAGCACTTTGAGCAACTCTTTAAAAATTACCTAGCGGATGCTCCAACAAGAATGAGATGGCGGAAGATATACGGCCGTCTAATCGAGGCGATGCAGCCGATCATGGCCGCCATTGAATGGCCAACGTACACAATATCTTTGAGGCCTAACTCATCCGCTAAGTTGATGAAATCTTCAGAGAAAGCTTCCAAAGAGGAGTGTTTCTTCACGTCGTAGGCAAACAAACTTGTGTTATCAACAGCACCAGAGAAGCACCAGTCGAAGACGATAACACGATAGCGAAGGCTGAGGTGAGGGACTAACTTGTCCCAGATAGACTGGTCCCCTCCATACCCATGGGCAAGGACAAGAGTTGTGTCGCCGGAGCCATGAATCGTCACGTTCAAGGCCCGGGAAAGGCTTTTCTCCATTACCACCATTGAGAATATTAGGAGGAGAGAGGGGATTGAAGAGTTTGTGTTTTGAAGTGGGGGAGATGAGTTGCTATGGAGTGGTGTTTAATTTGTGGATTGGTTTATGTTTATATAAGAGAGGTCTGGTACGTTAGTTAGTTTGACACGGAAGTGTATATAAGTGGTTTTGTAACTTGCAACGGAAAACCTTGTGTTCAAATGTTTATCTTAAGGTTCTTTTCAAGGTTAATATGGTAATTGTGTGTTATCAATTTAAGGTCGAATTTGAGGTTTTCTCTGAATCTAAAACCTCAATTAATGCTAACAACAACAAAGCAAACCCAGAACCAAACCAAAGCATTTTCAAACTAAGATATCGAGCTTTATTTCATCCGGTTAAATTATTCTTCATCCTGATATTTATACATTTATGTTAATTATGTGGAACGTCCCCAAAACAACATAAATTTAAACTTTAAAATGTATTCAAAAGTCATCGATAAACAAATCACATGAGAACGCTGCATAAAAAAATACTATAAGGTGTACCGTATACAAGAGTTGTCAAAAATATGATTACATCAAAATACAACAGACATAAATACAAATACAGGAATTCTCAAGTGAGCTCAGGGCTTAATCAAACTAAATTAAGCCCCCACAATATCCACCACTCATTTCAAATTGTAAGGTAGATTAAGAAAAAAACGGTTATGCTAATAAATGGTGAGATTAACTGTAAATAAGATCCAATGGTGAGATTGTAGGGGGCTTAAACTAAATTTGATGAGCCCTAGGCTCACTAGAGCTTGACCCAATACAAATAATCATAACCATCTCAAAATCAACTCGAGGACCGAACTCATAAATGTACTCGTCCTCAGTCACCACCCGATCAACACCAGAATGAGACCCCGAAAAACATAAATAACAATCTCTGAGTTTCCATAAGAAATTCATGTATACCAAACTGACCTGCATGCACATGCTTATACTATACATGACCTATCATACTAGTATCATGACAACATAAAACATAACAATCATCTCCCTATTCTGGGGTCATATGGTGATAATTCTCATAACATTTGGGCATCCGAATATACCCACCGCAGGCACATGCGGTCATACGGAGAGTACGCGACACACCCTCACTTGCAGTTACACTAGCATGAGGGTTCAGTGAATATCACACGCACTTCTGAGTCATCATCAGATCTAATATTGTGGTTGCAATGCCATAATCCGCTAGAGTCGTCACTCTAGTCGGTCATACTCGCCAGTTGAGTCACAGTTGGATGATCATGTTCGTCGGAACAACATCAATCAAACATCTCGGCCGGAACAACATCGATCGGTCATCTCCGTCGCCACACAGGCTACACGGTCATCTCCGTTGCCACACATGCTAACAATCATCTTGCTCCATAGAGCCAATACATATAGATCATACAAATGGAAAATATAGTCCCACAGGTCTACTACCTAGGTCTTAATGCATATGTCACATCAAAGGAACATAATAGTCATAAAAGAACTACACGCGCCACCACGCTCATAAACATACAATACAATCATGTGCACTAACGGTTGACCGAAACATGTCATGCGGTCGACCGATTGGTTGTTAATACCGGTAATTGGTTCAAACCACAATCCATCGGTCAAATCAAACATACATCAGAAATAGTTGAACAAAGTCTTCAGACGGTCAATCGTTTGGAAGGTCTACGTCACATATATCATTAAATAAATCATCTCAATCGATGGAACGACAAATGGAACCCAATCGACCGAAAATAGGGATTTCCTACGTTTCCTCTAAGTCATCACTAGTCGAACCAAAATGCAACCAATCGAACCATCTTTAAGTTCTCATAAGTTATCAGTCGAACCAAATTTTAAGGCGGTCGATCATTTAGATGATCTATGCCCTCAACCGATTTACTTAGATCCAATTGGTCGAACGACAAGGGGTCCCGTCCGACCGAAACAAGAAAAAACATCTTCTCGCAAAATCAAACATAACTGGTTGACCACCACATGACATTGTTCGACCGGTACGGGTAAAAATCACACATTTACACTAAGACTGTGCGACCAATGCCAACGCCGGTCGACCGTTCCAGTGCAGCAACATTGCTGCACCTTGACATCGACGAGGTCTCCAACCTCCGACAACACCCCTGATCACACACACCTTGTGTGGACATATAATTGAACTTGACATTACTTTTTCAGGATCGACGGAGCTCCAACCGCCAACGACGATCACCATTTTGCACTTCTGGCGACTCAACTTGTCAGAACTCAAATCTTCTCCTTCCGATTCTCCTCCTTCTTTCAACTTTTCCTTCTTCTTCCTCCTATGTCGTCAGATCAACTTGAGAGAGAGAGATGAGTTGAGAGAGATAAGTTGAGAGTGAGAACAGAAGTAAAGAAAAGAGTATATATGCTCTTACAAACTCAATCCTCAACACACCTCTACCACAACCATACACCTCACCCCTTCCTTCCACCTAAGTCACCAAGACCCATTAGCTAACCTTAAACTCGATTAGTTCCTAATTAGGGATTAGGTTCTAACATTATGTTTCTGAACATCACTACTGTATATTAACTCAATCCAATAATATTTAATTTCCCCCCTTTGGCATATAAATAGATTTCCTTTAAATTTAATTTTTCGATATTTATAAAGTCAAACTAAAAAATAACTACAGTCTGGGATATCTACACAAAACTGTGATCGCTTGTTGAGCCAACGAGGATACATATGATACAATAGCCATATGTTAGAATTGATCAAGAAACATAATTGTTCGACTACTCTTTATGTAACCTTTACCTAGACCTGTCAAAATCAGACACGACACGATAACACGACATGGACACGACACGATAATTTAGTGTATGGGTACAAGAACCTTGACACGAATACACGATAAACATACACGACATGATACACGAACCCTTATCGGGTCGGGTTAGTGTATAAGGGTCCATACACGAAATACACGATAACATACACGACAAGGGTATCGTGTATATCAGGTATACATGATACACGATACACACGGTTGTACATGAGACACGATTACACGGTTGTACACAATTAAGTTATGATTGGACATGTTATGATACGATACACGGTAGACACGATGGACACGTTAGGATACGATACACGATAGAAACTGATCCGTATAACCTAATCCGATTAACCGACTAATACCAAAACCGACTAACCCAAATCCAAAAACCGATTAACCGTATAACACAATAACCCCACCCAAAAATCGCGAAATCCCTAACCCTAACCCATTCTCTCGCCGCCGCTCAACCTTCGACCCTCCTCTCACCGTCGACCCTCCACTCCCCAGCCTCTCCTCTTCATGTCGCCCTTCCATTCCCCACCGCAACCCCTCATCTCGCTGTCGTTCCTCCACTTCTTCCTCTTGGTAAGATGTCCATCAATGCCTCATAACACGACACGGTTGGGGTGGTTTAGATTTGGTTTTCGTTGAAGGGCAACCTAAACGCAAGTCCTTTGTTTCTTTGTTTGATTGTTTGTTTTTGTTTTTGGTCAAAATTTGGTTTCTGATTTTCGAGCAACGTGATGTGTTCGTCCTAGTAGAACAACATGGATTGATTTTGTTTAATTTGTTGTAAGTATTTCAGACCCAAAACTAGGATATATATATATATATATATATATATATATATATTGCTCCAAATAATTAGAACAACATGGATTGATTTTGTATGTTCTAGACTAAATGTAAAAATATACACCAAAACCACCAAAATAACACAATAAAATACCACACTAATTAAACTTAATTTGTTCCTCAGAAACACATACAACAACAATAATCACAAACATGAGCACATTTCTCGAATTTGTGGCATAACTTTTGATGCAAATAGAATTGCATGCACCAAAGAAATCTATATATTTTAGTGAAAACAGAAACAAAACGGAAAATGTAGAGTTGAAATGGATTTATTTATGTTGTTTTCATGATATTAGCTTGAAGAAATTATTAATACATGTATTTATTTCTGTTGTTTTCGTGATATTATCTTGAAGAGTCAAGAATCGAGATGGACGTAGACATCCAAGCTGAAGTTGATGCTATGGTATGCACTCTCTCTTTATTCTGCAGCTTCCGGTAGTGATTCTGATGATGATTTCGATAGTTAGATTTTTGTGTGATTTATTGATTGATTATGATTCAGTTGTTGTTTACGGTTCTTTGTCTTAGGTAGCATTATTTTTGCTATTGTATATATGTGCATGAATTCAGTGATACTAGTAGCATAGTTGGCTGTGCCGAAAGGTCTCAAAAGAATTGTTTGTTTGTAATTTATCGTTTGCTTTCTATTGATGTAATGCCCTTCTTTTCTACTTACATCCATTGTACTGTAAAAGACATATAACATTTTTTTGAGTTGCAGTTAAAAGTAAGACTTCTGCAACAAAGCAAAACATTTTAGAACCAAATCCAAAAGCAGTGTCGTCGGTTGAGTTGTCTTAATTTGTTACTTCCTTCAATGAAAATTTTGTGTTAATATTTTTTAATGTTTAACATATAATTGTAGTATTTTACTATATTAGTAGTGGTTGGTTGGTTGTGTATATTTATAAATCCTATAATTCTTAAAGGTTGAGAGACAATCTACGGAAGAATAACATACTATACCTGTAACCCAAGAATCCTTGTCGCCTAGTAATGATCGTGGTGAACCCAAAAAGAAGAGGCTGAGGAAATCTAAAGTTTGGAATAGTTTTGATGTTTTGTCTCATGCACCTGGTGAACTTGAACATGCAAAATATAAGAAATGTGGATCAGTAATTATATCTGATAGTAAATTTAGGACAAGTAACCTGCAAAAACATATAACCAGATGTTCTAAGAACACTGACATAAAACAATACATGATAACAAATGAGAATGGAGAAATGAGTGTTCGTTCTGCTAAGTTTGATCATGAGGTCTTCAGGAAGTTGATAGTAGATGTTGTTGTGAATAATCTGCCTTATTCATTTGTCGGGTATGGTCCCATTAGGACGACATTTGCTTATTGTCACCCAGAAGCTAGGTTAATGAGTATGAACACATTAAGGAATGACATTGTCAGAGAATGGAAAGCACAGAAAGGAAATTTATAGGAGATTTTGCAATGTTTTGGTGGAAGACTTTCTCTAACCTCTGATTTGTGGACTTCTATAAATACTGATGGTTGTGTCACACTCACCGCTCACTTTATATCTGATGATTGGGTATTGCACAAAAAGTTGTTGAGTTTTGCTTACATGCCCTCACCATACAATGTGGTTACTCTTTCCGAGAAGCTTTTTAAGTTGTGCGAATGGAAACTGGAGACCAAAGTATTTTCCATGACTTTGGATAATGCATCTGTAAATGATTCACATGTCAACCAGTTGAAATCTAAGCTGAGTTTGCAAAATGCTTTCTTGTTTAAGTGATTCTAACTACAAGCATGCGCTTTCAGAAGAAGATTGGGAAAATGTTGAATAGTTTTGCAAGTTTCTTCAGGTGTTTTATGATGTCACAAAATTGTTCTTTGGCTCAAAGTATCCCACAACAAACTTGTACTTCCCACAAGTTTTTATTCTGCAACACACATTATGTGCTTCGTTAGAGGACCCGAATACGCTAACTAAAGCAATGACAACTCTGATGAAAATAAAGTTTGATAAATATTGGTCAGATTATTGTACAATTCTTGCCATTGCAGTTGTTTTTGATCCTCGATACAAGATGGAATTCGTGGAGTTTTGCTATGATAAGTTGTATGGTCCCAAATCTTCTCAATTTGAATAACTCGAGCTTAAGTTGAAGTCACTCTTTGGGGTCTACAAGGACATTGTTCCTACACCTCCTATTAGTAAAGCATCAACTCCAACACGTTCCACACCCAAGCCTCAAAGTATTGCAGCTGCAGTGTTAAGTGTAATGATCTTTCTACCTAGTATTTGTATTTACCTTAACTCATTTATTTACTTTTATATTTTTCTGAATATGTAGGAATTTGATGCAAAAAAAGATGCAGAACTCCACTCATTCTTGGAAAAATCAGAATTTGATAGTTACTTGGAGGAGAAGAGACTTGATAGGCACATTGATCTTGACATTCTTGCACATTGGAAATCTACTCAGTATAGATTTCCAAATCTTGCTCTTATGGCTAGAAATATATTGTCTATTCCTGTATCTACAGTTACTTCCGAATATGTTTTTAGCATTGCAGGGAAAATCATAGATGAAGAACGAAGCTCTTTGTCGCATGAATATGTTGAAAGTCTACTTTGTTCAAGAGATTGGGCATCGAATGAAACAGGTAAATTAAATATATCGTTTACTTTCAAAATCATCATAATACTTAACATTGCTTGAATTTTAAATGGTTGTATGGTTCAACACGTAGGAATTGTGGGAGCACCTATACCCTCAGTGCCATCACTAGACAACCTTACAGAGGGTATTGTAGGGCTCACAATCAATGAGAACTTAGTGCGAAATGAGTCGATTATATTACAAGGTTCAACTAGCACCCCTACTCCTACATCAAGATCTGAAGGTACTTTAACCATTTTCAATTATTATTTTGAAATATGAAAATATACAGGCATTGATGCTTATGTCTTGTTTACTTTTTTAGATCCTTCATCAAGTAATGTTGGGAATACGTAGAGGTTAGAGAATAACCTATGAAGCTACTTACGGTATGGAAGACATAAAGAAACAAAGTTGGAAGTAGGAGGAGTTGGAAGGAAAATGAACTTGAAGTCTTGAACTATTATGTTTTTTGCGTATATTATTAGACTATTATTTGTTGTGAAACTATTTATTTGAAGCTTTGAACTAGACTAAACTAGTATTATACTATAATGTCCTTGTATTTGTTTGGTTTATTTGGTATTTTCTAGAAGTTCTACAGTTTCGTGTTTATCGTGTAATCGTGTCTTTATCGTGTCTATTATTATATACATGTATCATCATGGTTATTCGTGTATACATATATTATCGTGTATGTAGGTTGTTATCGTGTATATAGGTACTTATCGTGTATACAAGTACTACTCGTGTTCATTCGGGTATTATCGTGCATCGTGTTACACGACCCGATTAGAATTCGTGTACAAATCATGTCGTGTCCGTGTATACACGACAATTACCGTGTCGTGTCCGTGTCCGGGTTCGTGTACACAATTTCTTATCGTGTTGGATTCGTATATACCCAATACCTATTAGCATCTGACCATACACGACACGATAAGACACGTACACGACCTGATTGATAAGCCTACCTTTACCGCGTCAAATTAAGAAGTTCAGCCAACCATACCGCAAAATATAAGCACAAATAAACCATTTACTGGGTTAGGTATTGTCTCATTTGACTTCACGTGTAAAGGGAAGAAGTGCCATCAAATATAAGATGGATATATGTAAGAATAGTTCTTATCAAACATGTAGAACTCAAAAGAGAATTGATGAATGCATTAATAGCTAGTTTCTGTAGCTGTCTTACACAGTTTACGGGATCCTATTGTTGCTTACGTACGTGCTTACATGTATAAGATGTGAAGTCCTCTCAGCCCACAAGAACCAAAGATTTAAACGCTTTGGAGTGAAACAGGGTGCACACAAAGCTCATTCTTACTCGCATTAAAATTGAACATGCCCACAACAACAAAACCAGCCTTTCATTAAGTTAGATCGATCAGCTATGGTTAACTCTATACTCTATCAATTGTAGGACCATCAATGGAAAACAACCTTTTATATCAAGATTTAAGCTTTACTTTTGGCATAAAAGTAGTTAACCATAGAAGTCTATCCAAATAATTGAAACACCAATCTCTAAGCTCTCAATTATTACAGTATGCGTTTCATTATGGAACTAGTGAAATAATTCATACCACTCAATTTGGTTGGACGCTTTGACATAATGTCTTCATTTTTCTTAATAGAAGTTCACATCTAACTAAGATTAACTCAAATGATAGATATCTAGTTTTGCAATAGTTAATATGGGAAATCAGATTCCAATTAAATTAAACAATTCTTGTAATATTGTCCACAAAAAAATGAGAAGTCCATGGCACAATAAAATGTAGCATTGAATACAAAACAACCAACACATTTATGAAATACGGGTGGTGGCCGTTGTGCCAGCCAACATGGGCAACTTTTGACATTAATTGAAAGGTGTAATTTCATATGTGCCCTCCTGACATTAATCGAAAGGTGTAATTTCATATATGCCCTCCAAATGACTTTTAATCTCACCGATACCCTCCAATTAGATGCACTATCATGTATATCCTCCAATTACAAAAATGATTTCCTTCGCATTATTTAACTTGTTGGGTTCTTAACTCATTTATCTAAAATTCCTATTTTACCCTCCCCCTTGTGTTTATCATTAGTCATTTGTTAGAGTTTAGATTCATGTCATATCTTAAAATTTTAATGTGATAATAAACATGCTATTTCATGAAACCACCTACTATAATTAAAACCTCCTAAACAACACCTCTCTTAAATGAACAAACCAACATATCACAAATACCACCTCAATAACTGGAAAAAAACATATTTAATTGCAAAACATGGCCTGCACATCAAGTCAACAGGCTTAACACTCCTTTGATTCTCCAAACACAGATAATAAATGTCAACCAAAGTGTGTTCCATGGTAGTCATAATATTGATATATCATTCTCTAGAATTTAGAATCAAACGTAGAAACATCACATAAACAACTGAGAAACAAAATAAAACAAGTCAAACATAAAAATAAAATTCAACATGCAACGTGAATAGGGGAAAATTCATCAACTTTACATATATGTACCGTTTGGGTGTTCATGATGAGTGAGAAAATGAAAGGCCACAAGGTTAGAAAGTTTTGAATGGATATTGAGGATTTCCTACTGTGCCCTTTAATTAGCAACAAAATGAAATGGTTAGAGTGAAATCAAAACATTACAGCTATGAGTTATATATGTTAACCCAACTTGGGTCAGAGAACGGTGGGGAAAGTGTATGCTTCAAATCAATTTTGTAGTTGGAACTTGGAAGGCATACATGATGAACCCTCAAATTGGAGGGCATTCATGATATTGGAACTCATTCAGAATAGATGAAATTACGCCTAATTGAAAATATGTTGGACAGGTTGGCGCGGGCAAGTGAAGACAAGCAATCACCTTTTTGCATTAAAGTTACCTCAACTGATTATTGAATACGGATTCGCTGCATGTCGTCTTCTTCTCTGATATTTTCTTCTTCTCCATCTCATTTTTCAACCAAATATTGGTGGATATAATCTCTTAGAATAGGAAATATAGAAGTTGAGATGTCAGTATCCATATTTATGATGGTCCTTATCAAGGTCAAAGAGACTTGATAGAGGTAATCTCACACATTTATAACATGTAACGTAAGAGAAGGCAAATATTTTTTTAGAGATCTAGATTCTGAGCTAATTAAAAGCACTCTTATTATTAAGGAAAATGTGCAATTCTGGAGAATTTCGTTGTTCCCAAAGAAGTCATGAACTACCTACCTTTTTGGAATATTCTATTGTATAATTTTGAGAAAGTTCCAATACTGAAACAAAAGAATCAAAGAAATAGGAATACAAAAGAAAAAAACAGAGTATCTCTGTCAGCCATTAAGGGATATCAGAAATATATATACCATATATACATATATACATACACATATATGGAAAAAATAGATACGTAGGAGGTCTACAACCATCTTAAAAAATTATGGGTGAGATATACTATATATAAGGAACATGTGATAAAATTTTCAGATTAAATGGATCATCGTAAACCTTGATCCGAATACTTCAAAATTCAGTAAATTTCAGCCGTTCAAATACGAGTATTTTAGATCAAAGGTGAAATTAACTTTGGTTGACCTAAAATTTTAACAAGTTATAGCTAAAGAGTAACAATACATGTGATTAAGTTTGATTAAAAAAATTA
Organism: Triglochin maritima; assembly: GCA_963682175.1. NCBI lineage: Eukaryota > Viridiplantae > Streptophyta > Magnoliopsida > Alismatales > Juncaginaceae > Triglochin > Triglochin maritima. The sequence goes on from OY821775.1 coordinate 9,610,657, forward strand.
ACTTTAAAATATCTTAATTTTGAATGTCACAACCAAATTAATTATAGGAGTTCTCACAACTCCATATTATATATGTATGTATGTATATATATAGCTTGCACCAGCTTAACGAAATAGAGGTCAATGTAAGGCCACATTTTGAGTGAGAAAATTTTCAAATTGTATTTGTCAAACAGAAGTCCACTCTACAATTTGAATTTTATATTCTTTGGGATATCTTGACTATATTTGATAATTTGATCACAAGGTCTCGGTAGTCAACATACTTCGTAATAAGAACATTTTATGGAATATACACTAAAGGACACCTTTAAGTTGCTTAACATGGCCCTATCTCAAACATAATCACATTACAAAATAAAAACAAATAGGGGACCATTTACTTGTAAATTCCCAAGACCCAGCAAAATAATAAATATGATGCCATGTTGGTGAAGCTGTCCAAAATCAAATTAGCTAGTGTATGATCGCCTTCCATGTTCAAGTCGCCATCTGCATTAGAAAGAAAAGATTTGTCCAGAAGCAGCCAAGTCAAAGAAAAGCAGCCGCATTGATTGGGCGGTGCTTCTTTTGTTGTCTCTTGAGTTTAACTTTCTGTATTTATTGTGACTGCTTCGACTTTCCCTCGTCTTGGATAAAGAATGAAGGTACGTGTGGAACTTTCTAAGTCAAGGTCGTAGTTCCTGTCTTTATTTTTATAAAATATTTATACTATATTGAATGGAAGAAGTAAACGTCAGAGTACCGTATTTATGTCCATTTATAGCAACAAACTTCCCCAAAGCCTTGGTGATCAGAACAAAGAAGATTACATTTGGACGGATGCCAATTATGCAATCTCAAGTTCTCAACCAACCACAATCAGCATTAGTTCGGTTTATAGGCTAGACCAAGGGTGAGATAAGCCAAATCAAAAGTGATCAATTGAATCTTAGATTTGTACTTAGGCACCCTTAACGGGGCCTTCTCGCCTGGGCGAGAGCCCGTTAACGGGGCGGGTGCCCCACGGTTGCCTGCCCGGAACGCCAGACGCTCGGGGTGCCCTCGAGTGGGGGGCACGTGTTCCCCCATTCGTCCATTTTTTTAATTTTTAAGTATTTAGCTGAGGTTTTGTTATTAAAGGATTGAGTATTTGTTATTAATGTGGGTTAATAAATTTTAGTGTAATTAGTTGAATAAAATTTGAAATATATACGTTAAATAAACAAATGTAAATCCATATTTAACGTTTAAAATAGAATATATATTAATACGACACTACCATAAGAACAATACATTAATAATACTGAAATACGAACTACAACCAACCTCACGAAATACAAATTAAAGGAAATACAAACCATACGAAATACGGACTACAACAACACGAAATACAAACTAAAAGAAATACAAACCATATGAAATACAGACTACAAACTACACGTACTGATTCTCTTCTGCCCAGGCGAGGAGTTTATCAATTACTTTTTGATCCATCTCCGTCGGGTCGTCCTTCCTCATCAGAGAGTGAAGCATGTCCAACTTAGGGTTTTTTAAATGCCTCTGGAAATTCCTTTCCGCTAACTCCTCCTACTTAGAGAAACCATCTTCTCTGACTTGGTCGGTGTATCGAAGTTGCTGTGCAAGTTCTCTAACATCGGTGTTGCCTTTAGGGCGTAATGCACTCTTAGCATTTTTCTTGGCCTTCTTCACACCTTCTAGGCGTGTAGACGACCCCAGCGTCAGCTCTTCTGCATCCGAGGGTGATTGCGTCTTGGAGCCATCTGTGCTCTTTCTTTTTCCCAAGGCTTCCTGACTGGGGACTACTTTCGTCGTGCAACTCCGGGGACTCCCAATCAACACGCACGACATTAGCTCCGGATATCACAGACTCCCTTTTTGGGTACCTACGCAACATGACCCAAGCATCAAAATAAAGAAATTTAGGCCCATGAGTTCGCTCGTAGATCACGTACGCTTGTCGGACAACGTTGTCGTCATTCTGGCCGCTCCTTTCCGTCGGAACGCCTAATCGGAGCACCCGACTCACTTGTTCACAACAGGTACAATTCTCCTCCACCATCCTTTTAAGGACTCCGCATTCCTCTCGGGGAGGCTTGTGCCTTCCACGAAGATGTCGTACACACGTTTCACTCTAGCCCACAATGAATTAGACTTCTGGTTTGTCACTATCACTGCATCGCAACAGATTTCCAAATATGCAGAGATAAGTCTCTTGTCCTCAGCTGTAGTCCACATCTTCAGATTGGCTTTGGCAGTTTGGACTTGCTTGCGACGGCGTCGATGTGGAGGTAGGGATGGTGGTGTGGCGGTGTGTCGTGGTGGGGACTCATTGTCGTCGTGACCCTCTTCTTCAGTGTCCGTCATACTCAGACTACTTTGTTGAGACATGTGTCGGTCAAACATCTGGAATTACGGTTGATTATGTAGGAATGGTGGTGCATATTGAGAGAATTGTGGGAATGATGAGTTTTGATATGGTTGTGCGTAGCGGGATAACTGTGGGAATTGTGAGTTTTGGTCTGGTGGTGGGAATGGTGGTGCGTAACGGGAGAAGTCTGGTTGTTGGAATGGTTGTTGGTAAAATGGACGTGAGGGGGATCCTTGTGGATAGCGTGGACGCGGATTTGATTATGGACGAGGGTGAGAACGGTTGTAATATGGAGAAGACATTGCAACGTTATATTTTGTTTGAGTTGACAACAATTAGGACCGATTGTGGAAGAGATATGAGATGTAAGTTGTATTTTGTGTAAGATATATATAGAGAAAAAATTAGACATTGTGCAGTCACGCGGATTACTTTTCTTTCACGCGTATATTGTACATTCACGCGGACTACTTTTCTTTCACGCGTATACTATGCAATCACGGATTACTTTTCACGCACGCGTATACTGTACATTCACGCGTATACTGTGCATTCACGCGCGTTTCAAATATTCAAATTTCAAAAATTCAATTTTTTTGTGGTTTAATAGTGATTAAAATTATTAATGAATAATTATTATTGTTAGTTAATTAATATTAATAATAATTATATCGTGATTTAGAATTATAATGTAATTAGAATTAGAATTATATAAAATGTAATTTGTTAAATGTTGTGTGAGAATTAAAATTGTTTAATTAAGAAATAATGTGGAGGAAAGATAATGTAAGGTGGGTGGGGGTAGTCTGAATATGGTTAAGGGGTTTTTCAGGTGGGTTGAGTGAGCTGATGTGACAGATAGAGAAGCTGACGTGGCAGAGAGAGTGCAGGGCGCCCAGGGTAGCTCGGGCGCTGTTATTTGTGCTCTTAATGACCACGGTGCCACACTTGTAATCATGCACAAAACTCTTATGTACTTGGACCTAGCCGTGGATCATGGTTAAATCCTCTTTATTTCCAAGTAATATATGCAAGCTTTTCTATAAAAAAAGTCAGATTTGACCAACAGAGGAGAATATCAATTTTGTAAGAAATATATAGGTTATAGTTTGATGTTTATTTATTGGTTCTTACTTCTTGTAAAGTAGGTGTCTCTTCATGGACCTTTGGTTTGTTTGGATGGCGAAAAAGAGAAACGGAGAAAGGAAAAAAAGGAAGATTTTGTCTATTTTTTCTTGGGTTTTTTGCTCGTCACTTAAAGACAATTTATTGTACTATGTCATCGAATTTTACTATTTAGGATGGTGCCATTAGGTTTTTGATTTTTTTAGTTTTTTTCCAACCCATTAAGTATTGATCATTACCTGAGCTACGGGTATTGGTTGTTAATAAAATTAAAACGTTTCAAGTTTAAGTAGATTGGTTAGTGATTAATGTTTGAGTTAGTTAATTAAAATAATTGAGTTAACTTAACCTCTTCCTTTTTCTTTCTTCTCTGTTTTCTTCTGAAGCAAGCCCATCACCACCACAAGATTCTTCTCTCCTGTTACGCAATGGCCTTGCGGTGGAATTTGGCGAGTTGGACTAACAAAAATCGCAACATCAAGATAGGGAAACAAACTAGGCCTTTTTTGTTTCCCTTTCTAAATATCCTAAGGCCATGTCAGTTGGCTGTAATTGAGGGTAATGTAGTCTAAATTCACTTTTGATCACATCACACTGTTTGGTTGAAAATATTGGAGGGTATAATTACTCCGTAATCAAATTATGGAGGTAATAAAATTACATTCCTTTCAAAGTAGGATTATGAAGTGTGTGATTGTAATCTAATTACATTATATTGTAATTACATGTCTCCAATTTATTCAAAGCATGTCATATTATTGAATCTTAACACTAGTTATGCCATAACTTTACCAGAGTTCTGAAGATCCCACGAAAATTTACCTGAACTATTAAAATTATTAAAAAAAATATTTTTGAGATACATTGTAATTTGTGTGTTGAATTTCAATGCTACCGAGAGTTATAATTTGATTACAAGGAATCATATTCACGCGAATGTAATTTGATTGCATGAAATCGAACATAACCTTAATGTTATTGTCCAGGTTGTAATTTTCTCTTCTGGAAATCTTTCCACCATAGTTCTTCTTAGATACTGCCCTTGATCTTTAAGTTGTTGTAGGCTTAGGTCTGGATATGAGGTATGGAGTGTGTCTCTTTGTTGTTCCATCTGCAGAATATATCATTGCATCACTGTTGGAAATCTTCATGTGATGGAGCATTGTAGCTAAGTCATGAGTTGAAGTTAGTATCGACAAGTCAATCAAACTGTCCCAATACCATTTAAAAATTTAATTGGTCTATCACTTTTACAAGACCTAAATATTTACACAAAAATAGCAAACCAAACTCCATTATAAATTTTCTAATTTATAATTCCTCAACCACCAAAGGTGGATTGTTACAAATTCTGAGCCTCAATTTCTTAACAATGGCATCATTCTAGCACATGATGTCTGTTCTTGCTATTTCACGTGTTCATTACTCATTTCTTCCTCTCTCTTTTTAAAGTTTTGAGTAACGATAAGCTTGCATTAAAATAAAATCCATTGGGCTATGGAACCACAGGGTCCACAGCCCATGGTTCAAAAAGAGCTACAACAAGATGTCCAAAAGCAAATAACAGAGATCAACAACAAACATTGGATGGCTAAAAGTCCTACTAAAGCCAGCGATCAGCATTCCCCATGGGCTGTGGCTCCATAGCCCAATTGAATTGTTTGTTGGGATGGGGATTCACGATGTTACTAACACGAACAACAGATTAAATGAACACAACGATATAAACAAGAAATTTGTACGCGGAAGACACTAATTTCTGACCATATTTCAATCTTAATGCAACAAGAACCCACACAAGATGTAATAGACAAACAAACACACAACACACTTGAAAGCAACACACAACACATGTGATATACAATGTTCGGCAACGTGCCTACGTCCTTCGGGGACTCTCCTACGGGTTTCCTTTCCTTCAATCCGCTTCTCCAACAAGTGAAGCAACCGAGATTACAAGAAGATAGAAGCAATTTGTCTTCTAAAGCACTCTAAATCTTTCTCTAGTCCAAATCTCTCTCAATGAAATAAGTTGTATGTGTTGCATTCAAAATTAGGGTGAAAACCCCTTAAATAGTAGGCTAAATTCGTACAAGAAAACAAACAGATCGTGGGCAAAACCGTCTGCATCAGTCGACCGGATTACAGTTTTCCCGTCTAACTTCCACAATTCGGTTGACCGTGTGTCCCACGACGGTCGACCGTTCCGCGCTTCTGAATAGCGCATAGGAGACTTTGGAGATTTTCGATCGACCGCGTGCCCAACACCGGTCGACGGATCCGCACTGCTGATCCTTGACTTGAAGCCTCTGGAGATTTTCGGTCAACCACGTGAATAGCACCGGTCGACCGATCCACACTTTGTTTCGAGTCCGGGAGACTCTGGAAGTTTTCGGTCGATCGCGTGCCCCACACCGGTCAACCGATCCACGCATCAATCCGAGCCCTAAAGACTCTGGAGATTTTTGGTCGACCGCGTGCCCATCACTGGTCGACTGATTCTCACTGTTCCACGAATCCTGGCATGTTCTGGAGATTTCCGGTCGACCGAGATCCTCTACCGGTCGACCGAATCTCCCTGTTTCATGTACTTATCAAATATAAACCAAATTTCAACATTGCTAGGCACGAATGGACGCGCCGTGACGTTGCTCGCGAGAGGTGGATGCGAGATGCCTGCCGATGGAAATGCAGTGACCATATTCATGAAATTCAATTTTGACTTCTTCACACTCATTTTGAAGTGTGACCCCTTGTTTCTGTGGCTTTTTGGCCTTAATTTATGTTTTGATGATTTAATCAATCTAATCTTAATTATAATCAATATAGAGTAGCACACATATTGCATAACATATATATTGTGTTGTGTTAACATCTACCGGAGATGAAGACTCAAGGAAGAAAGGTAATCAAGTCAAAACATGTATTAAATCTATATTGAAGACATGTAATCTTGTTTTCTTTGAGTCTTAGAAAGATTGTGTAATTGAGGATACTTGAGCTAAAATCAACTCACATACACACTAGGTTTCTTATAGAAGTCACACACAAAATTTTACTTCAATTGGACTTCAATAGATAACCAAAACTTAGACCGGAAAACACTAACACTTAACCTGAATTGTTTGCCCACATTCGGTCGACCAAACCAAACCTCTCGGACGACCGAGAGATCAATTATCCTGTAGTGTTTTCACTGTCCACTTTCGGTCGACCGTGCAGATCTTTTCGATCGACTGAATCAACACATATTTCCGACCGTTTGGTTTGTCATTTTATACCAACGGTCGTATTCGTATTATTTCCAAATACCCCAAAATACATTTTGCCTATCAGTCGACCGTGGACCTGTTTCGGTCTACCGAACTTATGTTGGCTTTTTGGCCTTAATCTATGTTTTGATTATTTAATCAACCTAATCTTAATTGTGATCATGCAGAGTAGCACACATATTGCATTGCATATGTATTGCTTTGTTCTAATTTCTACAGGTGATCAAGACTCAATGAAGAAAGGTAATCAAGTCAAGACATGTATTAAAGCTATATTGAAGACATGTAATCTTGTTTTCTTTGAGTCTTATGAAGATTGTGTAATTGAGCATACTTGAGCTAAAATCAACTCACAAACACACTAGGTTCCTTATAGAAGTCACACACAAAATTTTACTTCAATTGGACTTCAATAGATCACCCAAACTTAGACCGGAAAACACTAACACTTAACCTGAACTGTCTGCCCACATTCGGTCGACCGAACCAAACCTCTCGGTCGACCGAGTGATCATATATCCTATTAGTGTTTTACTGCCCAAGATCAGTCGACCGTCCAGACCTTTTCGGTCGACCGAGTTACAACAAATTTCCGACCGTTTGTTTTGTCGTATATACCCAACGGTCGTATTCATATTATTTCCAAATACCCCAAAAATATTTTCCCTATCGGTCGATCGAGGACCTTGTTCGGTCGACCAAACTTAGATGTCTTGACAAACCCGAACTACCTGTTAGTTTTCGGTCGACCGTGGACCTTGTTTCGGTCGACCGAATATGATCTTGTTTGTCAACCCCAAAGAGCATGTTATAAATCGATCAACCGAACTTATCTCGGTATTCGACTGATAACTTAAGTGTACCTAGAATATAGTCTTTGCGGTCGACCGTTTTCTTTAACCGGTCGACCAAACCGAGTCCAAAATTGCCCAACGGTCGACCGAACCTACCATTCCGGTCGATCGAACTTTTGCAGAAATGCGTCCTGCAAGTTTCTGTTTTGTGTATCTTCCACAATCTTTTAACAATCTTGTCCCAACGGCTACAACTTATACGTCTCGACAAACCCAAACTGCATGTTAGTTTTCGATCGACCGTGGACCTTGTTTCGGTCGACCGAATATGATCATGTTTGTCAACCTCAAAAAGACTGTTAGTTTTCGGTCGACCGAACCTTATTCGGTGTTCGACCGATAACTTAAGTCTACCTAAGTTATAGCCTATTGCAATCGACGTTCATTTATCAGTTGACCGAACCGAGTCCAACATTACCCAATGGTCGACCGTTCTGACCGATTCGGTCGACCGAACTTACTCAAAATTGGATTATGCAAATTTCTATTTTGTGTATCTTACACAAACTCTTACCCAATTAACATCAATGACTATAACACCTTAGGAGCTTATAAATATGTGTTCCTATGACACAATAACCCAACTCTCCCACACATTTGCCTCCTACATTAGAGAGATCATTCCAAACACTTCAAGTTTCATTTTCCACACTTAAGATCAATTCCTTACATTTCTCAAGTGTGCTCAAGTTTAGAGAGTGATTGTCCCACTCAAGTTTGTTGTTGTCAAAGTCAAGTAAAAGTTTCGGTGAAAGCTCAAAGCATCCCTCTCAGATTGTGAGAGGAAGACCCAAGCTCGACGAGGGTTGTTCGCGAGTTTGAAGATTGTAAATGTGTTCTCTCCCGGTCCGGAATGAGGAGTGGTTAGTGAAGTCGTGAACGGAGCTCGGTGATCCGAGTGGAGCTTGCAAGAGAGGACTAGGACCCGAGTGGGGTGTCGAACCTCTATACAAATCTCTTGTTTCATTGTGGTTTGTTTATTTCCTCTTTACTTGTTTAGTTTTTAATTCCGCTGTATATTCTTGATTGCTTAAATAAGTAGATAATTAGCCTAAAAGTGATTAAAACTAGAGACCCTTACGATCTTACAGTTTCTTTGTACTTCCCAACTCAAAATTAAATCAAAGCTATAGCCTATAAGCATTAAAGCACGAAAATTTGTTGAAACATTTCGGAAAACACTGCAATCCCAAAATTAAATCAAAGGTGTTAATCATTAAATCGCAAAAAATTACCAAAACATTTCAGAAATCACTGCTATTTCTTCCTTTTTTCGGAAAACATGTCGAAACATTTCTTCCTTATGGGCCTGATACCACCCTCAAGCAGCAGCCACCAAAACTGTCATAAGTGTTTACAATTACATTTGTATAATTAGTGATAAAATATAATGATATGATGATAAATATTGATACAATAATGGTATAAAGTGGAATAAACTCGTAACAAAAATACAACACGACGATATATATCAAAAGAAAAGCCATTTACGATAAAAGGATTGACTCAACATCAATCACAATATATAGATAAATCAAGACAAAATAATGAACTCAGCGTGCATACCGTGATCAGAGTGAGCAATAACAGACATATTACGGATGTTGGGCCTGAAATCCATAATACGTCGGAGGTCCTCCTTCGTAAACAACACCTGAAAGTTAGAGGTGAAAAAGAGTTAATAAACTTAAATGTTTAACAAAAAACACACACATAAAAACAATTAGAAGATCATTAAACTCTTGTAATTTGGTTTCCATCACTGCATGCAAAATATCATTATTGAAGTAATCGATCGATGTCCATGTTTACTTCCGCTTGAACTTGTGAAACCAAAAAAATCTTTCCATCGTAATATTAAAAAGTTAAATTACATTATTATAAGATTTAGTGCAAGTGGAAATGTGAAGTCATAAATCTCAAACTCAATCTTCCATCAAATTGACTTATATATTTTAGACACTACTTGGACAATTAATCAATAAAGACAATACATTCATGAAAATAGTATAAACATAAAATCAGGGGTGAACATCCCTTGGGCCTATGAGACCCATTCGGAAGAAAAAAATGAAGACATTTTAAAAAAATGAGAACCTAAAATCAACACCCCCAATTCACAAAAACTCTCATCATCTTCAACCTTCCTCTAGCCCAAACCTTCAAAAGAAAGATTGGTTCCTTGTATTGGGGTTGCCAACACAAAGGTAACAAATCTCTCTTGTATTTGGTTTAATTTAAGCATTTGTTTTGGTTTGGGTTAATGAGAAGTTGAAGTTAACTTAACCAACAAAAAATTTGAGAAAAAGTGTTAGGAGATTGGAGTTTTGTGTGGTGGTTCCAACTAAGGATGCAAATAGTAACTGATTATCTGAGTATTCGATTTGAAAATTATAATTTGGTTGATATTTGGTATAAAAAAATTTACCAAATACAATTTGGAATTGAAATTGGTTTAATTTGTTTTACCAATTTAAAATTCGGATACGAATTCGGATATAGGTCAAACAATATCCGAACATACCAATTTTGGTATCCAATATATGTTATTAATATTTGTATTGAGTTAATAAAAAATAAAGTTATTTACTATGTAAATATAAACATAATAGAAATGCAAAAGCAAATTATAATATAATTATCTTAAAACAACTTTTCAAAAGAATTTTGATTATGCAACAAAAGACATAAAAATATGTTATAAGAATTTGAACATTATCCGAATCCGAAATGTTATTAAATTCGGATATGAAATTAGTAAGTTATAAAAATTCAAATTCAAATTCGGATTTGGTATGCTTATTTGGAATTCGGATTCGAATTCGGATATAGGTTATGCCAAATTCGAAAATTTTCATTTGCATTCCTAGTTTCAACCGTGATTGACAAAATCTTTATTGAGTTTTGGACTTTGCATGTTATACTTTTATTTATGCTTCCTTACTATTGGATTCTAAAAACAATTGTAAAAAATGGATTGAAGAAATAAATAGAAAATTGTAAGTGGGAATTACAAAAGTTATGACGTGGTTTTGTGTATTGTCTACTTTTGATGTTTTGCCTACTTTTTATTTCATTAATTTGGATTGCATGATTAACTTGATGTTTTATATTTTTTGTGAAATTTAGCTTTCACTATGGAAAGATATTTCAAAAGGAAAGAAAAAAAATCAGTGAATCGTCAGAAACAATATTATTTGATAAAGTGAAAGAAAAAGAGTACAATAGTTGTGTGAACCAAAATCCAGATGAGTACCATTCGAAGGGTAATGTTGTAATCAAGTTTTATATATTAATATATTTTTATTGAATTTTATGATTATGTATTCTGAGTTAAAATTCCTATTTAGTGAGCCCCTTTGAAAATTCATGGTTCCACCCCTGCATAAAACACATGACATTTAATTTCTATGTAGCGATTTGCTTCATAGGTCATTTTCAGCTAATTAATAGATTAATCATGAATTTTAAAACGCATTTACATTGCATAGATAAAAATCATGAATTTTTATAGTAATTTACATAAATAAATATACAATATAAATATATTATAGGATTTTTTTTCTAAAATTTGAGGGGCACTCCCTCCCTTCAACGTGGGTCCGCCCCTGCCATTTTTTACGACAGGTGATGTCAAGGTAATTCCAATAAAAAGTGGATTCTGGAAGATAGCAAACATGCACAGAAAATAAGAACATACTAATTTTCGAAGAAATGCAAAAAGTGAGTTCCGTGGAGGTTTTTTAAAGTTTTTTTGATATATTATAATAGGATCAAACTCTAGTAAGCCCAGGGTTCATAAAATTTAATTTAAACCCCTACAATCTCACCATTGAATCTTATTTACAGTTAATCTCACCATTCATTAGCATAACCGTTTTTTTCTTAATCTACCTTACATTTTGAAATGAGTGGTGGATATTGTGGGGGCTTAATTTAGTTTGATTAAGTCCTGAGCTCACTTGAGAATTCCTGTATTATAATAAAAATAAGAAAAATTCAGAACGTAAACTATTTGAAAGTATTTATCAAACTATGAAACACCACCACAGCGTAGACTATCAGTACCAAATACATTAGGCTATTCCCTCTGCTATCTGCTGCTGGCATTCTAAGTGTAGGCATCTTCATATCATACTCTTCATTTACCTCAGACACATTACATATTTATAGTATATGTTCAGAAATATGATGTGACAAATTGACAATCCAACATAAACTCTTAATAACTTTACCAAAAAATTTGGTGTGAGAGCATCCGTAGCGGGAGGGTGTGGATCGGGCGAACGGATCCACATCCCCCTCCTAATTTGTTGATTTTTTAGTTGTAAAAACAGTTAAAAATTGATCTGAAAATATATTTTGATTTGTTTATATTTTTTAACTTTTTTTACCTAAGATTCAAATGACTTGAAGGGAATAGAAAATTAGGCACCCTGACAAGTTTCAGGCGTGGTTAAGAATAACCTGAGCATCATATGTTTAAACAAATGCTATATTTGATAGCAACCAGATTGATCCAAAGATTATAATAATCAATTTGTACCTTATATAATAATCGAACGAACATTCTCAATAAAAAAGTGTTCATCTACAAAAGCAGTTATCACTCCAGATTCACCAACGGACATGACACATACTCCATTTATTATTGTTCAAATGATATCTAAACCATGAGAATGAGAAAAAAAATTATTACACAGATAAAACACAAAATTGTGAAACCAAGAGAAACAAACTCCGCTTAATAAACAAACGGGAAACGCATCAGACAAAAGAATCATGCGCCGCGATGGAAAAGTCGATCTAATCGTGTGTGTAGTTATACATGTAAGATCTAGTGAGTCTAGAGTTCATTTTATTTGTTTAAACCTTCTAAAATCTTACTATTAAATTTAATTACAGTTAATTCACAATTAATATCTATCGTTAGATCATTTTATTAACATAACCGTCACAATCTTAATCTACCTTACAATTTTAGATGAACGGTGGATATTGCAAAGACTTAAAATATGTAAATTAAACATCTGACTCACTGAAAAAATATTATATATATAGTTTTTTGGAATCAATACCCTTCGTTACCGTCCGATATTACCCTTCGTGTGTTATGTATTTTCTGTTATACCCTCCATTTATTTATCTACATGTCGTTAGAGCATTGGCACCTTTTTAACATCCCGTTTGGTCTGGTTTCCTCGGTAAAACAAACTGTCCAAAACCTAAATAAATATGTAAAACACCGAATCAAACTCTCTTATAGTACATTTCCAACGTTGTTCTCAACGACCACCAGTGGTTAATTGTTGCAAACTTTGACAACATTCTATCATGTGATGTATGCTCAATTGCTACTAAAAATGTTCAGCACTTAATTTTCCTGTCACTAACATGTTGCCTGTGTTGTTTTTTTGAAAGATTGTTGTCTGTGTACATTAAATCATGCATTTTTATTTACAAAATGGATGGCTGGTTAGTATCATAGATATAGCCAATGATAAAGTTAACTGTAATAATAACCTTGCAATATACTACACTAGAAATCTTTGGTGTGAACCTAACAAATAAAATTATTCTGCTAAGCTGAAAGAAGCTTACACTTATAGGGTAACCGAGCTCTGTATTTATGCTCCAACTAATATCTGCATGTGTAAAATTTGGTCCACAAACTGGAGTAAAGATCTATATACAGTAATTATAATTATAAAGACATATCACAAGCACAAGTGAGATAATAGTGATAGAATTGTCCACGAAAGCATTAACCATGTGAAATTCGACCGATGGCAGCATGGAGGAGAGGGCAATATTTTGGGTCCTCAACTCCTCCCACTTGTTCATGTCCTGAAAAACAAAAGTGCAGGCTAAACAGCTGAAGTAAACCACAACGCATTTGAAAAGAAAAGGAAAAGCATCACAGAACCCACGCATTTGAAAATAAAAAGGAAAAAGATCACATAACCCACGAATCCACATTTTTGTTTGTTCAAATATTTAAACCACATGCATTAGTATTTCAAAGGTAAATTTTCCAGTAAAAAACTGTTTGCACCTTGAACGTCGAGTAAATTGAGTAAATTGAGCGCATGATTAGGTAACTTAGAAAACAAAATCAGACAAACTATCTAGAAATGCAGAGTCCCCACTCAACGTAAGAAACAGATCCCTCGTCCAGACTTCCCAGAAGGAGAATAGACCAGAGGTGCTATTATCCACACACAAATAAAAACAAATACCAAGACTCCCACACGTCTCACCTTATCCACACACAATCAGTGAATCCCCAAAAATCTCCAAACCAAACACCCCCAATCCAATCCAAACCATGGCCTCAACCCCCGTCTTCTTCTTCCTCCGCCTCCCTTCCACCCTCTCCCACTCCCCGCCGACCGCCTACACCGAGCTCAAATCCAACAAGTTCCCCGCCGGCCTCCTCCCCGCCAACGTCCTCTCCTATGCCCTCAACCGCACCTCCAGTCGCTTCGCTGTCCGCCTCGACGACCACTGCCGAATCACTCCCTCCCAACAACTACCTCGTCGCGTAAATAATACTTAATAGACCTTCGATAGAGGATTTATAACCCATATGGCCATGTGCAAATGTTGCAAAGAAAAATCTTAAAACACAGATTTCACAGTAAAACGGGCTCAATCTCATGTAACTATTCTACTTAAATCTAAATTAGTTCTACTGCTGAATGGGTGAGCTCCATATTTCTTAAAGCCATTATTTTTCCCCAAGTTTCCAAATACATCACAACCCCAAAACCTCCCAAGGGGCACCCCACCTAAGGCACGGTAAGGGGTAAGATGTACACAACCTTCTAAGGTAACAGAGAGGCTATTTACGATAAATCGTGATACAAAAACACAACAATTGTCTACTAATTGAGTAATTTCACAATAGATAAAGATGTGCAGATAGTCTAATAAGCAATTTTAATTTAGCCAATTATAATCCAAAAGCCCAAAAAACACTAAGAAATTGCTATGATACCACCGTGCCACGAAATAGTGAATCTTTGCCCATATTTTTAATTATCAACCCAAGAAATTCCTATGATGCTGCACATAGATACCCATCATGGGTAACATCACAACAGCTAAATTGTCAATCAAAACTTATCGTCCAGAGAAGACAAATGAATCATTAGTTAGTAACTTTGAATCTCTGCTAATTATAAACCATTAGAAGATCACTTCATCTCCATTTTACATGGCTACGCAAAAGTATCAAATAAAAGTATAAAACTAGTCTAGCAGCACAACACAAAAAACATATCTGAAACTCTGTAGTTAGTATAAAGTATAAACTCAAGAACTTTCAGAAATTATCTATAATCTTCAAAGGGTGGAAGTTAGCAAACTAGCACCAAAGTCATGAATCACAACAATAGGACATGAAGGTGGTTATTTCGATAAAATCTACAATCAATATCAAATTAAGTCGACAAAGAAAAATCCTTGTACTTGTACCATACTGCTAGTGATACACAACATCAACCGTTAAAATAGCAACGAACGAGAAATAAGCTAAATCCTTTTGCAGGATTGGATTTTTGGTTCTCTTCAAACATGAAAGGAAAGAAAATTGGTAAAGCAAAACTCGCGTACAACCCTTTGTATTCCATTTTTTCTTATCTATTAATGATTGAAAAAAACTCTCGTGGTTTTCCCAATATCAGCTCAAATAGATAAGTTAAACCATGATTTTCAGAACCGAACCGGACGTCGAACTGATAACGTCAAATGTTCAGAGGTTCGACCAAGGTTAGACCGAATCGAACCGGTTGAACCGGTGACGTCAGCATGACGTCATATATACATATTATATATAAAAATCTTATGTATTAAGACAAAATCTTCAAAATATCTACAATAATAACATTCATAAGGCGTTTTTAAAAAAACCACAAATAAAACAAACAAATACCTCACCCACTGATCCTGTGATGATCCACCCAACAAAAACCATCTCTCTTCCCCCTCCAACACCTCCCTCCTCTCCTCTCCTCTTCCTGCTCCCATCTCTCTTCCCCTCCAACACCTCCTCTCCCCTTCCCTTCCTCCAACACTAGATCCACCGCCTTCTCCTCTCTCTCTCTCTCTCTCTCTCTCTCCCATCTCCGATTTTTCAGCGTTGTCAAAGTCTTGGCCGGTGACGACGAGAGTCTGGTCGGAGTAGGCGTTGGAGGGGAGTGAGGAAGAGGAGGAAGACCGATTAGGGGAGGGTGGGTTTGGGGAGAGGAGGGTTTCAGGGAGACCGATTAGGGGGAAGGTGGGTTTTTTAACATTTGGTTTTTTTCTTTTCGGATTCGGATGGTTGATTACTCGATTGTCTCGAACCGCCGGTCCAACCACACGGTTGAACTGGTCCGACTGGTTGAACCTCCGGTTCATCACAGTTTACTTCAAAAAGTGGGTTTTGCACTCTCACCGGACCGGACCGGACCTCTCACAAACAAGTGACTTATATACTTCATAAGTTAAAAGCTAATGACTTCAAAACAAGGTCAATAGTTGATCGATGAAGGTAAATTCTAATCTTCACAAACAAACAAACAAAAAATCAAGAATTTGAACAGACTTCAAACTTTAATTAGCTAAAGAAACACATTGAATTCAACACCTAAAATTCCAAAACCAAACCGGAAACCGTACCTCTCACACGGCCGCCTTCCGGCTCCTTCCCTCGCACTCGGGACTCTCCCTGAAGTTCCTCTTGGAATACTTGGCCGACGCGACCCCAACCTCGAACACCAGATCGTCCCCGTCATCCCTAATTCCGGTGATGGACCACCAGCGGAAGAAGGCCCAGACCTTGATGCCGTCGAGATCGGCGATCCGGCCGTGGAGGAGGGTCCCGGTGACGGTGGGGGAGTACGCGGCGAGGTAGTTGTCGGGAGGGAGAGTGATTCGGCAGTGGTCGTCGAGGCGGACGGCGAAGCGACCGGAGGTGCGGTTGAGGGCGTAGGAAAGGACGTTGGCGGGAAGGAGGCCGGCGGGGAAGTTGTTGGATTTGAGCTCGGTGTAGGCGGTCGGCCGGGAGTGGGAGAGGGTGGAAGGGAGGAGGAGGGAGAGGAGGAGAAGAGGAAGAGAGAAGACGGGGGTTGAGGCCATGGTTTGGATTGGATTGGGGATGTTTCGTTTGGGGATTTTGGGGGGTTCACTGATTGTGTGCGGATAAGGTGAGAGACGTGTGGGAGTTTTCGTATTTGTTTTTAGAGTTAATTACGGTTTTAACTTTTAACATCAGAACTTTTTTTTTCAATTCTTTTTTTGTTGTATCCCTAATTAACTCCTAAATCTATATTTACGTGAAAATTTGTATTGACACATAGTCGGCTATGATAAGAATTTGAGTCAGATTGACCAAAACAAATTTCAGATATTGTTGGAATTTGGGTCGGATTGACAATATGTGTCGAATAATGAATTTTTAAAATTTAAAGGAACAAAATGTTACAAAATGAGAGTTAACTGTTAACTTTGAAAGTTCAAAAATACAAAGTGATACCAAAATAATGAATTTTTGAAGTTCAAGAGGACAAAATGTTACAAAATGAAAGTTCAGAAGTGTAAAAGTGATACCAATGAATAATTCATAGTCAAACTGTAATTAACCCTTGTTTTTATTTGGCGTCTTGGAATTGGTTAATTCGGTCCGGGTTGAAATTTTCGAATCAAATTTCTGTCCACATGGAATGGAATTTGGTCCGATCCTCTGTTTGGGTATTTTCAGAAATTCAGGTTTGGTCTAGTACAGATTCAGGTTTTTTCGGGTTTGATTTGGTTCGGTCCGAATTGATTCCGGTTTTGGTTAGTTTTTCCTAATGTTAATAAGATTTATGTTACTTGATTGCTTTTACGGATTATGATCCAATCCTTGAGTTAGTACTTGAGTTTCGGTCTTATGGGCTTGAGATAGTAGGAGATGGGTTGGGCCTATGGAGACTGTGTTGCATTCATGTTGGGCTGTTGGCAATAATTGGCAATTGTATGCTTTCATTTGAATATATTCAAAATGACACCTTTTTTTCTTTTTCCTTTGTTTTTTAGTAAAGATAATAGCACCTCTGGTTTGTAAGGTTTTAAGTCATAGTTCATAGCACTAAATATTTTCTGGGTTAGTCTATGTAATGATACTGCAAGTACATTTTTTTTGTTTTGATATGACGAGTGGTAGGCGTTAGTTTCAATTTATAACGCTGAGTTGGGAATCCACATCTTACAACAAGTACTGCAAGTACTAACCAAAGGTTGTTCACAAATATGATAAAAGGGATTGTGAGGAAGAGAAAAATTTCTTTATTATATTCTGTGTATGTATTACATAATTTGTGATGTATTTATACAAGGTAATAGATACGTTGGGACCTCATAAATATGTATTTATTGTTTTGTTAAGACCGAAAAAGGTGAAGAAGCTGGACCGGCGAGGCTAACGGTAAGGTAATTTAACACGCCCCCTCAAGTTGGATCTGGAAGGGATTGATAGATCCTAACATGTGAAGAAGTGTGGTGAATGATTTGTGATCAAGAGCTTTAGTGAATATGTCCGCAAGTTGTTCTTTGCTGGGGACGTAGGGAACTTCTATTTCTTTTGACTGGATCTTTTCCCGGATGAAGTGGCAATCTACTTCGATATGTTTAGTTCGTTCATGAAAGACAGAGTTTGTTGCGATGTGACGGGCTGCGTTATTGTCACAAAACATTTTCATCGGTCCTTGGGTTGTGATATTCATGTCCTTGAGGAGCTGACTGAGCCAGATTAATTCGCTGGTAGTGGATGCCATTCCGCGATATTCTGCTTCTGCACTGGAGCGAGCAACGACATTTTGTTTCTTAGATCGCCAGGTAACAAGGTTTCCTCCAACAAATGTGCAGAAGCCAGTGGTAGATTTCCGATCATGACTTCCAGCCCAATCTGCATCAGAATAACCAACAATTGAGTTAGATTTGTTAGGTTTCATCCAAAATTCTTGCCCAGGTGTGCCTTTTAGGTAACATAAGATTCTGTTAACCAAGTCCAAGTGATGTGTGTGGGGAGCATGCATAAATTGACTTATAAGGCTTACAACATAGGTGATATCTGGTCGAGTAACTGTGAGGTAGATTAGTTTTCCTACCAATCTTTGGAATTGTCCAATATTGGTTAATGGCGTGCCATCCGTAGGTCCTATCTTCCTATTAGTTTCTATTGGTGTGGTGGTAGGTTTTGATCCTAGTTTTCCGGTTTCTTTAATAAGAAGGTCTAGGGTGTATTTTCGTTGTGAAAGGAATAACCCTTTCTTGGAATGAGCAATTTCTATACCTAATAAATATTTCATGATTCCTAAGTCTTTTATATCAAATTTAGATTTTAGGTAGTCCTTAACTAAATTTATTTGGTAATTATTATTACCGGTTATTATAATATCATCGACATAAATGAGAATAATGGTAGTGTTTTTATGATCATGTTTTGTAAACATGGAGGTATCTGCAGAACTTTTAATAAAGCCATACTTAAGGAGAGAGTGACTGAGTTTGGCATACCAGGCACGAGGCGACTGTTTTAGTCCATATATAGCTTTGTGAAGCTTGCATACCTGGTCAGGATGGGTGGTGTATCCAGGGGGTGGAGTCATATAAACTTCTTCTTCCAAATTTCCCTGTAGAAAGGCATTTTTGACATCCATTTGGAATAGATTCCATCCATGGTTAATGGCGACAGACAGAAGAACACGAACAATGTTCATTTTTGCTACAGGGGCAAATGTTTCAAGATAATCAAGCCATAGGTTTGGGTATATCCTTTAGCAACAAGTCGAGCTTTGTACCTTTCTATTTTTCCATTGCTATGATACTTGATTTTGTAAACCCACCTACAACCAACTGGTTTTATGCCAGGTTGAAGAGGGACAATAGTCCAGGTGTGGTTGGTTTCTAGGGCCTGTATTTCTTCATCCATGGCTTGGATCCAATATTTGTTTTGTGTGGCTTCATTATAGGAAATGGGTTCTTTAGTTTTTCCTAATTCTCCTAAGAAGGCTTGGTGTTTTTGTGAAAAACGGTGATAGGATAGGTGGTTTTGGATAGGGTAAGTGGTGTGAGAGAGAAAATAATCATTAAATCTAGGCGGAGGTCGACTTGGACGAGAGGATCTTCTTGGGAGCTCTTGTTGATTGTCTCCATCTTCAGTGTTGTCTTCGTTTTGGGTATTATCCGTATCATCTCCTCCTCCTTGGTCTTCTCCTCCTCCTTGGTCTGGGGTTTGAGAAAGGGAGTTTGGTAATGGAACGGAAGCGTCTTGAGTGGAATGTTGAAAAAATGGTTCAGTCTCAAAGAAGGTGACATCTCTTGAGACAAACATTTTGTTATTTTGGGGATCATAACATTTATATCCCTTTTTTTGAAAAGAATATCCTAAAAAATACATTTAATGGAGTTGTAGTCGAGTTTGTCACTACGTTTTTTGTGAACAAAACAAGTGCACCCAAAAACTCTAAGGTGGTCAAGGCTAATTTTTTTATTATATAAAATTTCGAGAGGTTTTGATTGTTAATCGTAGGACTAGGAAGACGATTGATGATGTAAGTAGCAGTTAGAACAGCACCAGACCAAAAATGTTTTGGGACATTGTTTTGAAAAAGGAGTGATCGTGTGACATTTAAAAGATGCTGATTTTTCCTTTCTGAAAGACCATTTTGTTGCGGAGTATTAACACACGAAGTTTGATGAAAAATTCCTTTTTGTTTTAATAAATTTTGAAACAAGGTACTCATGTATTCATAACCGTTATCGGATCGAAAGATATGAATTTTAGCATCAAACATATTTTCAATAAACCGTAAAAAATCGCAAAAAACTGAGTAAGCATCAGATTTATTTTTTAGTAAGTAAATCCAAGTTGTTCGAGAAAAATCATCAATGAAGCTGATAAAGTATCGAAAACCATTATGAGATTCAACAGGGGCAGGTCCCCAAATGTCAGAGTGGATTATCTCGAATGGAATATAAGTTTTTGTGCTAGATTTTGAAAAAGGCAATCGAGTTTGTTTAGCAAAACGACATACATCACATAGTAAATCAAAAATAAAACAGGAAATAAAGTTTTCAACACATTTGAAGATGGATGACCCATTCTTCGATGCCAAAGGTTATGATCAATTTTGATGTGATATGCTTTTTGATTTGTTTCCAGAATATAAAGACCATTTTGGAGGATGTCTCTACCAATCATCCTCCCGGAAATACGATCCTGAAACAAAACGTTGTTAGGAGTGAATACAACATTACAATTCAAATTTCTAGTAATTTTGGCTACTGAAATTAGGTTAGCATCAAGATTAGGAATATATAAAACATCATCACTAGTATTATTGACTAATTTTGTTTTTCCTATCCCTTCAATTTGTATTTTATTTCCATTAGCAACAGTAACAAATTGATTTAATAGTTGTAGATTGTGAGAAATGTTATCTAGTAAAGACGGGTCTCCTGTCATATGATCTGTGGCTCCGGTATCAATAATCCATGGTTTATTTGCGAGGAAGAAGAAGAAAAATTTCTTTATTATATTCTGTGTATGTATTACATAATTTGTGATGTATTTATACAAGGTAATAGATACGTTGGGACCTCATAAATATGTATTTATTGTTTTGTTAAGACCAAAAAAGGTGAAGAAGCTGGACCGGCGAGGCTAACGGTAAGGTAATTTAACAAAATACAAGGATGGAGCATGTGTCCTTCTACCAAACTGGTGGTGCAAGTACTAACCAAAGGTTGTTCATAAATACAAGGATGGAGCATGTGTCCTTCTACCAAACTGGTTCTCCAACGAGTTCCTAGACCTGTTAGGACTCAAGTGAAACTACCGACTCTTGAGCTGAGACCATCACTAGCCTCTTTCAGATACTATCACTTTCAAACTATATTTCTTTGGTGCCAATTTTGGGAATGAAGCCATGCACTGCTAGTTTTGGAGTGAAAGACATGCTACACAGTATAATTGAACAGGCATGGTGGTGGTACTGCGAATAAAGTGAACATTATGCACAAAAAACTTTAATTTGAGCAGAACACATCCTAGTTTCCCCTCAGTCAACACAATCAGACCATGCTGAGTCAGAGAATCAGAAATCAACGGATTGCTGTTGGGATGTTTGTCAAAAAAATTCAAACAGAGTCAAAAAAATTCTGAAAAGATATCCATTAATGTTGTTATATTTTAATCAATATAACGTTATTGAACACTAAAAGACCTTATAATCTTATCCGGGCACATTTATGGGCAAATAATTGGAAACAATGATATAATTCCAAGAATCATTGAGAAATTAATATGAATTCCCAATCATTTCTATTCCTACTCTTCTCTTCCTTCAAATCAAGAGTTGAACTTGAACATGAAGAGCAACTTTACTGGTTTGCTTGAAGTTGGTAAGAATCTTTCAAGTTTCAACCCAGCAAAGCTTTTCTCATGTGTGGTGGTGATGAATGTGGAGAAGGAGCAACCAACAGTTCTGCAAACTTCACCTTGGAAACACTCTGCAACACTTCAAAAGGAGTAATGTCTCCTACAACCACCACCTTTTTGCTCTCCAGATCCACTTCAAACGATGTCACGCCTAAAGAGAAAAAAAATCATCATTCACGAGAATTTATATTTAGATGGTTAGTTTGTGAACCGTGTCTCGTTCCGTTAGTAGATTTCTAGTCATTGTATATGCGAAAATAGATATCAAAATCTGACGATAGCAAATTACATTATGGAGTTAAGTTAGATTACGAAATTAAAAAAGCTGTGAATACTTGACCTTCAATCTTTGATATGTGTTTCTGGACTTTTTTTGCACAACCATTACAATGCATGGAAACCCTCAAAGTGACAGTCTGCATGCACCATTTACCAATTTCAAAAGTCACACACCAACAGAAGTTGTACTATAAAATAGGAACCATAGATTTAATAGAGAATTAGAGAGTCTAATCACCTTTGGCTCAAGGTGGAAAGCAAGGGTCTTTTCGCCTTCAAATAACTCCTTGAGTTGACTCATCTGGTCGCTTCCAATCAAAGCCTTTCCTTCAAACTCATCCTCAACTTCAGTAGAACTCATGCAAACACATGAATTCATGCAAGTTGGAAGAGAGAAGCAATCCCAGACTCTCTCCAATCCCAACTTCCCCATCACTCTACTTGCTAAAGACAAACTTGTAGAAATTGAAGAACAAAACTTTTGCTTCTAATATAGACAGACACAAAGAATGTCTTGTTAACCTCTTTGTTTAATCACTTCATGTGATGATCCCATATGTTGATAACATTGCAAGATTCAAAGTGGGTATTAGTTAAAAGTGGAGGATCAGAAACGAGTAGGTCCCTTACCATGTGCTTTTGCGCAATAATGAAAAAACTGTATTGCTAACATGAGGCTTTCCAGGTGGAATGTTAGCCACATTCATTGGGCTAATCATAAAACAGGACATATTGGAACGAATGCTCCAGCTCATTAGCATGATCCACCAAAGAAAACTCCACTTCAGTATTATTAATCGAATCCAAGCGAGACAGCATTGGTTGGGCAAGGGGGCATAGTCCCATTATTACCAACTGTTCCATTTAAAACTGGAACATTATCACTATTATCATATTAGTTATTATGTCGAGAATAGGTCTCTTGTGGTTACTTAAATCGCCATTTGCGCCGATACTGGATAAACTTTTTTCCATTGAAATTGAAAATTTTCAATCTAAATATCAAAGAATAAAAAAAACATATAGGATGCATCTGAATTGAAGCTAAAACGTGAAAGTTCTAACACAAGGCCACCCCTGGCATGTGTAGCCACTTTGAATGTTAGCACTTCGTCTCCCTTCTATAAATATTTTAGTAGTTTTCAACATTTTCACAGTTAAGTTTTCATTTTTTATGTTGTTTTTCAGAAACTTGAACACTTCATGTAAATTGCATATCATTTGGTTCAGATATACATCGTATTGGCATCAAATTTGTATCGCATTTGTAAGCAAATTTGTTGTCAACTGGACCTGACTTAATTATAAATTGAACCTGCATGACTTAACCAAATCAGGGTCATTTTATTATCTTCTTGGGGTTAGCTGGTAAGGTGGTAGGTGCGCAGTAGTTAGCCCACACATGTAAATCATTTGTGTTTAACGCAATCATGCTTATAGAACAAAACTAATTATGTTGTTCAACTGATCACCCATTCTTCTAGTTGGAAGGTTAAAGACATACATCAAGACTGCATAAAAAGACATAGGCATGCACTTTGAAGAGAAAGTGCTAACCCACAAGAATCATATTGTGGTGAGCAATAGAGAATATATTCTTGTGACGACAAGTTGTGCCGTTCAATTATAAGTCGAGGGACCCACATATCAATCATGACTTCATGTTTAGCTACCACCTACTACAAAGAACAGTGTTTCTTCATCTTGTGTTGGATGGAGTTTTTATTTTTTGTTTTAAGAAAGTGAATATGCAATTCAATTAAAAAGTCTAAGCAATGAACCACAGCTGGACTAAAACGATACAACGTCTAGTAGTTAAGCCCGTTGTAGGGAGTTACAACACAAAAGTAGAAAATGATCAAAGTTTCCGATCAAATAACAGTACACAAAAGGCCAATTGTGTTCCATGAAGTTGCTTGGCAATTTTAAACATTGGCGCAGAGCCGCAGGCTCTGGATTGCAAAGTAGAGGAGGCTTTGTCTTTTGTCCTTACCTTGCATATTTATGTGGGCTTTGGCGTTTGAAGAAGCATGAGCTTTACTTTCCCTTTGAAGTTAGAAACAACGAAAAGACCTCGGTCAACCCTAGCTTCATGTGCAAGGCCTCAGATGTCAAGGTTTTTGAAACCGAACTGAAAAATAAACCCATAATTGTTCGGTTGGTTCAAAATAGTTCAACCGACGATGACGTCAGCGTGACATCTTTTTGTGAACTCAGAGTTGAATCGAACTGATTCCAGGAAGACGGTCCAATCGGTGGTCTGACCGATTGAATCAGATTTTACATGTACTTTACCCAGTCACCCGCTCCGGTCGGGTACAAATATAAAAAATCATATCCGTTTAAAAATGCATACCCGTATACTTGTACCCGTTTACCTCGTTAATAAACAGGTCGGAACGGGTATACGCATAACCAGTCCTGTTTACCCGTATACGTCTTAAGATATATTATATTTTTATATATTATATATTATACTTGTTTTACCCCGTTTGCCCGCCCCATACCTGCTAATGTAGTGGGTACGAGTCGGGTAAAAGTACTTTTTTTCAACCGGGTATATATCTGTACCCGCTAATTTAACCGGGTACGGGTAGGATCATACTCGACTTATTTACACCACTCTTTAAGGTCCTTATATAATAAGTAACTAAAATTAATAATGAAGTTTAAACAAATATTGAAACATACTAATTATTATATAATAATCATCAACCATCAACAAATAGGAAAAATATGAAGTTTAAGGATATATAATGTTAATTTATTTTATTTCATTGTTATAATCTATCTTTCCATAAACTCAAAATACTAATTATATTTGAATTTTTTAGGGATTAAAATAAAATAATAATTCTAGGCTAAATTGAAACCAAATAATTATTTCTTTAGGATAAACTATTACTTTTTATAGTTTAGGGTGAAGTACAATTTAATCTTTTTTTAACTGGCCACGGTTCAACTAATGACCAAATCGACTTTTTTCCGTTTTTTTCCGGTCCATCTCGATTCGATTCGGTTTGACGAGAACTTCGATTTTATCAATGAACCGACCGATCAAACTTTTTTTTTGGTTTTGTCCGGTCCATTTCGGTTCGATTCAGTTTGATAAGGATTTCGGTTTTATCAATGAACCGACCGTTCAACTTCCGGTTTTCGTCAAACCTCGGTCCGATCGTCGGTTGGTTTTTAAAATAGAACTCCAAATTGAAGATCCAATTTCATATTCCGGATGTATACTTGTTTACTCGTTCAACTGCAATTTGATGTATGATGCAGATCGCTCTGTGTTTAGGGTTTGCCATAAATACTCGTGTCTCCCCTCCCATTGTTTGTAATCTTCTGACAAATAGTGGATTTGTGAGCGTGTGGTGCATGTGTTTTCCCGGGAAGAGTTTCTTATGTAAAAATTGTTTGTCTCGTGGTTTGTGTGTGTTTTCATGTGTTTGATCTACAAGTCGAATTCCTAACAACCCTCGATACCTATGGTAGGTTGGTACTTTTACTTCTTTGCATATTGCTACTTGGAGTATAGGATTGTCAATAGGTGTTTCTAGACATTTTCGACAAATAAATTTGTTGAACTCATTATCCACTTACACATTTATTTGACAAGTTTTATTAACATTGCTCAAACCTACAACACAACAATTAAGGGCCAGTCTATGTCGACTAGACTTGCAAACGAACATGACTTCAGTTGGACGACGTATTACTGGTTGATCTGACCATACATTCACAATCTAATTCGTCGCTTGTAATCTTACATACAAATGTGAGAGGAGAGCAGAGGTAGTTTTTGATAAGTTTTTTGTAATAAATTTGTTAATTTGAAATTAAATACTTATAATCATAAAGACTATTTGCAAATTTTCAATTATTTCAATGTAAGTGCAACGGAATTGTAATCGGTAAAGGAGAGTGGCACGCGCGCTGATGGTTGACTATGTTGAGAAAACCTAAGAAATCTACAAGTGCATACAATTAATTTCCAGAAATACATGTAGCTAAGTGATAAGTCCTATGTTAGGCCTTTTGAAGTCCCCACAAACTTATTATATACATTAAATTGTGGAGCACCAAATCAGAACGAACAAAAATACGTCATGGATGATGAAATGAACCCGAAAAATAAAAAAAACATACACAAACACAACTGAATCGTCATCCGATTTTCACAAATTAATCAAAGGTCAAAGCAAAATACACAAACACACACAAACTAACAGCACTCGTCTAACTAGACACTTAAGACCCCGTTAAAATACCTCACAATCACCCACGGCGCTTTCCAGCAACAATCTTCCTTACCCAAAGCAGCCCAAACACAAGCATCCCAGACACAAACCCCCAAGCGGCACTCGATCCGACGAGCGACACGGCGGTGCAAACGAGCATCACAAACGCCTCCTCCTTCGACGCCATATCCCTACACGACATCGCCAATTCGATCCCGGCAAACAGCAACAACACCCCCAGAAGTCCAACCGGAAACTCCACAAACAACCTCAACAACGAGCTCCCGAACACCAATCCTATAACCAGCTTAGCGACGCCGAGCATAGCGACGCACCCGCCACTCCTCCCCCCGAACTTGTACTGCCCGGCTAGTCCCCCGGCGCCGTGGCAGGACGGGAGGGCGCCGAACCAGCAGCCTGCTAAGTTCATGAGCGCGACGGTGACGGCGACGGAGGTGGCCGTGACTTCGGTCTTCTCCGGGAAGAGGTCGGAGGAGAGGCGGCAGACGGCGATGACGGAGTTGAGGAGGGTTAGGGGGAGTTGGGGGATTGTGCCTTTGAGGAAGCCGTTTTTCCAGGCCTGGCGAGAGATGGAGACGACGTGGATTGAGGAGGGGCCGAAGCGGAAGTTTTTTGTGAAGGAAGGCTTGCGGATTATCGCGAGGACGAGGCCGACGAGGAAGGTTAGGAAGGCGGAGGGGAGGGAGAAGATTATGCGGGTGAGACGGGAGCGGCGGCGGGGAGGGATGGTGGAGTCGGTGGCGGTGTCGGTTTCGTGGGTTTCGCCGGCACCGTTCACTATTATTATGAAGCAGCCGGCGATTATCGCAAGGAGGAGGCCGTCGAGGCCAAGCCACGGTCGCTTTTCCAGTGACTTCGCCTGCTTGTCAAGAATTCAGATTTTGTTTGATGGTTAATTGGTTCGTAAGCAAATGTATATTCTTCACAAACTTAATTTTGATTTCATATAAGATGAGTTGGCTTGTTATTGTATAAAAATATATAGCAAGATCACCCATACCTTGCCTTTTGGGTAATTCGAATTAATCAAAAAATTCGATTGTGTTTCCGTTAATTTGCATTTCAGATATATTCAACTCTATCTGAAATGTTTGACCATAAAAATTCCATTCACAACTTCAGCAATACAATAATCACCACTCATGGACCGACAAGTCGAATACGAAATTCAAGAAAAGGGTGGGATTGAAACTTTTATTCAACTTGAAAGCTATTTATGATGCTAGTAGGGCTGTGCAGAACCGGGTCAAACCGGACCGGACCGGTCGGTCCGGGTTCGGTCCGGAAATTTTTGAAAAAATCCGGTCCGGTCCGGGTTTCGGTCCGGCAAATTTTAAATTTCGGTCCGGTCCGGTCCGGACCGGTCCAATTTTTTTTTTTTTTTTAAATTTAAGCCAAAAAATCGGGTTTTTGGACCGGACCGGACAGGACCGAACCGGTCCGGTCCGGTCCGATTTTCGGTCCGCCTATCCTAATTTTTTCCGGTCCGGTCCGGTTTTCGGTCCGGACCTAAAAAAAATTTCCGGTCCGGTCCGGACCGGACCGGACCGATGCTCAGCCCTAGATGCTAGGTTGAAGAATATGTTATGTTGCAAAGTATTTGATATTTTATTTAATCAATATTTTTTTTGTTAAAATAGCATGATAAAAACTAACCAATTATTCTCCATTATATATTATCTATATGGGAGATTGTCAATTGAGAATTTTGTTTTTAAATAAATTATATTTTTCAATTAATTAAATCATAATATGTATAACTTATGAGGATATTTGAAGACTACTTATTGATCGACCAATAACCCTAATAAGTTATTCTCCGGTTTGTTTTTTCTGTGTGTTAAAGTAACACTCCTCAAGGAAAAGAATAATTTTATTTTTCTCCTTTTCGTGGTTCTGAACTTCTGAATTCTGATATTGGTTATAATCATAATAATATTATTACCCTCATCTAATTTCTTTTATCAATATACATGTCAAGTGACATCACCAAGACAACCTTTGTTCTTCAGGCCCTGTGCCACGAACACCTTCGAATACCACCACCACCAGAAGCAACCTAACGCCAATACAACCATCTATATATTCAATCACAATCATGCTGGCCTTAAATTAGTTTGGTTAATTTGTCCTAATGAAAGATATAATACAACGTAATCTTGAATTACACTTTTG
This sequence comes from Triglochin maritima, assembly GCA_963682175.1. Lineage (NCBI taxonomy): Eukaryota > Viridiplantae > Streptophyta > Magnoliopsida > Alismatales > Juncaginaceae > Triglochin > Triglochin maritima. The sequence continues at coordinate 9,639,459 of OY821775.1, forward strand.
ATTACTACGAGTCTACGATCACCACGATCATACCTCAGGTGCACACAACCATCGCAGATTCACAGCTCTTATAAGGAAAAATTGAAATGCTTCATTACAGGGACAAAGTTTGACTTGGTTAATTTTTTAAATAATTTATTTTTGTTTTATTATGTAATGATGTAATGTAATTTTAAAGAAAGCTTGGTCAAAATTTGTGATTCTTAAATTGTATTGAGATCCAAAGAAAACCAAGAAAATTCCCAGCCCTATGAGTTTCATTTAATATGTACTAGTAATTAATTGTCTTTCAAAAGAAATCTGCATATATTATTCTCAGTCAACCATCTGATCTCTGCATGAGATCCAACATCGAACTTGTCTTGTAGCACTGGATCGTTTAATTTCCATTGGCTACTCGTATACCTTTTGAGGCAACCCATGTTGAGATATTTATTTATTTATTTATTTAAAACGTATTTTGACCATATAATCATATATAGCTAACTAAATCATAGTATTTCTTGATCAACCTCTTGTCCTCTTGGATGCTTTCAACAACAAAAAACCCTCTTGGGAACATATCAAAAGGCACTGTTGGGATTCGTATTGGCCAGAATTCAGATTTGACTTCAGATATACATGTAGTTATTTTATGTAAGTAAGATAAAGGCTAAGACATAAGGCATAAAAATATTGTCCGTCGACAAATTTCTTGCTTATCCTGTTTGAAAATTCTGGACCCCCTTGCCTTCTAGTGCATAAAAATCGTCATTTGACGTTCAATTGTAATTGGAAGAAGAATGGAATTCTATACCATTATTCGATCTAGTGTGCATGATCATAAAATTACAAAGATAGAAACAATTTTGAAAAAATAAAAAGATAATTGATGTTATTATAATGGGGAGAACAATTGCTGAGATTCTATTCCCACCTCTCTCAACATGAAAGATCTCTAATATCGAAAGTTGTTGACCTTCTCTTACTTATAACCCAAAAAAGAAATTGCTTCTCATTTAAGTATTAGAGCTCTAGAAGACAAGTCTGGGACGAACCAGATAAAAATGGTACTGAAACCTGGTCAGTCAATTCGTCAAATCTTCTCCAACCCATAGTGTTCATACATATACACACAAGAATAATCTTCATTTCTAATTTCTAAATGCCGACCGCTGCAGTGCATGTGGAAGAATGATCGATGGATATATAGTCCTACTACTAAAAACGAATGTTGAAAATATACTCCTACCTTCAATCATGCTTAAAACGACTACGCACAATAATATACAATAAAATTGCATTCATTGACTTTATATTTTCTTCTTTTTTAAAAGAAAACCAACGTTTCATCCAACTACATCGGTTTAAAGATTTAATGGACCAATAAAATTAGAAGAAGAAAAAAAGCTCACGCACCTTAGTTAAGTCTTGGACATTCCTTACATACTTAACGGCAGTGAGCGCAAACGACAGCCCCTGAGCCAACTGTATTCCTCGAACCACCGATAGCGGAATGAGGCGGTAAGCGTATCGTATGAGGCCGGTGACGGCCAGCACTAAAACAATCCCGGCCGTGCAAATACCGGCCGCCATAATCTCCGGTTTCCCGAATTTATCCGGACCGCTAGATATCGCAACCGCAGCGATGGACTTCATTGGCTGGACGGGCATCGGCACGCCGTATATGACACCAGTTATGAAGTTGTAAACGCCAGTGAAGATAAGAGTGGTGCCGAGATCGATATCGTTGGCGAGGGCAAGAGCCAGGACTATAGGTATGTAAGTTCCTAAGTCGCCCATCGCTCCGTTTAGCTCCGCCCATTTCGACCGGAAGGTCAGGTTGGATTTCACCTTCCCCAGCAGATTGACGGACTCCGGTGACGGATTTCTATCTGGATTCTCCATTGGAATGTGATTCTAATCAAAGGGAGGATTTGATTGCAGTGGACTAGGGTGGTGGAGGGATGATATATATAAATAAATAGATGCAAGGGTATACTGCAATATTTCCCTTGGTGTTTGAAGGTTTAGGAGTAATTTGGGTTGTTAATGTGAAATTGTTGTGTCGTATAGGACAATGTCAACTACCCTACTAGTTGTGGGATATTGAGTTTAGTATAATCACCACCTGGTAGTTATCTTGTATGATTTTTGTTGAGTGCGACGGGTGCTTTGACGGTCGAGATAATTAGATTATCATGTTTGCAGAGGGGATATATAATCTCGAATCTTTGAAGGGATATTTAGGTTAATTAATAGGCTTTATGTACTGCAAAATAGTACTAGTACCCTATAATGGTTGTACTCCATTGAAGCTATGTTTTGATTAACTAAGCTATCGCAATTGATTTTTTGATTTTTTTTGTATAATCTTTTCAAATATACTTTTCATGTTGTCATAATATGAACGTTAGTTTATTTAACCAACTTTCCTTGTATTGTATTTGACTTCTATCTTAAATGGAGCATCTCAATTCCTACATTGAATTACCAAAAGTTCGAACTAGTAGATTGATGACTTTTTAGTTTTGGATAACAAGATTCTCAACCATGTATATTTGTCACAACATATCGTACGGCTAGACTAACCTTTGTTAGTAATCTTGTGCATGTGAGATTCTTTTTGCAAGAAGTTCTTTGATCTTGAACCTTAATTACATCTTCTTCCTCTTTGACCCTCTAGCTTTTTTGACACATAAGCAAGCAACGTTCTATACTGGAACAAAACGTTGGAATATGTAATTTGATCTTAATTTCCATCAAGAAATCTGACGTAATCGCTGACTTAACATAACAATCTCTACGAGATATTGTTTACACAAGTTGTCAACGCAGTGCCACTATGCGCTACGACAAGTACACAACAAAAGTTAGGCCCTATGGCCCTGGGCTGTTGGTAGGAGGAGGAGGTTGACCGATCCAGAGGGCCTAGTTTCTCTCTTCTTGCTTCCTATTGTGTTCTTGCTTTATGTTTGTACTCCTAATTGCATTATGTTACCCTTCAGGCCTTCTAAGCACCTAATAAATAGTTTGGGTTTATCAACGGTTGAGCTTCACCGTACAATTGTTGCGAGAGGGTGATCAAATTACTAAATTCTTTCAATCTGTTGCCAATAACAGGCTACGACAAAACAAGATTGCCTCGTTAATCATTAATGGAAAGCTTTCGTACTCCCAGTCCGCCATTGCTAACAAAATTATTGGGCATTTTACAAGACTCTTCAATGTGGATAAAGGATTCAAAACACAATCAACTGTGCCAGATTAATCAATAGAAAAATCGTGGACCCAAATGACCTCACTAAACAATTCTCGTGCTTGGATGTCAAACAAGCACTCTTTGCCTTACCCCCTCGTAAATCACTAGGGTCGGATGGTTTCAAAATAGGCTTCTACCAAAAATTTTGGGCATACATACAACTTAAACCGGACCGACCATAAGTATATACGTACCGTTCATGTACGACAACCAAATTTGAAACAACCAGATGTAATTTTCAGTGATCTCAAAAGACAGCAAAACACAACCGATCAAAACCGATTCGAAATGATGATTTACTCCTACAAATAGGACAAAAGGCATGTCGTATTTGTTGGTAATGTAGGTTGTGTCGAAACATATTGCGTCTCCAAAGTATGAGTACGCAACTCTAGAGCGACAGTCAGCCCAGAACACGTTTCGTAGTCTTCCTTCGTCATCCATATCCATTACATAAAAAAACATGGAATCAATTTTCTGCATCCTGATGAAATAATTCTGAAGAGATTGTGCATCGCCCGATCCCATCTTCAAATTTTTGACTTCGTTTATAACGTTCCTGCACAAAGCAATTTAAGATCGGGCAAAATGTTTAACTTCAATTAAGTTACGCAGAAAATAACACACACCTTAGGTCCTGCTCGTTGAAAGTCAATTTTTCATGATCTCCGGCCACGACCACAAAAGATTGCATGGTCTTAACAGCCGATATCCCAGCATAATCATTACACGATATGCGTGCTATGGCGGCATCAGGGACGGATCGTTTTTGTCAGAGGAAACACATTTGATCGTCCCCAAGCATGACCTGGTTATGTTTAAGATCAACATAGTTAATGTGGTACCCTATTGCTGGGTTTCAGAGACCCTAATCCGAGCAGTGCACTGGACCCTACAGGATAACCTATGCTTTAGTTTCCCTTGTCCTTGGTTTGCGAGAGTGTCCCTCCTTGGAGCAAGTCAGTGTGGCCCGTATAACAACACCACGATCGTAATGAGATTGTATTATCTTAACACCAAAACCACATGAATTGACATAGGCAACGTAAAATGTTTTGGCGTCTTCGAAAGAATGAAAAAACATCTGCTCCTTCAAAATGCTTGAGGCTGCTCCATTTGAGAACAAAGAAGGAAATAAAAGTGAAAAAGGAGATAAAAGGAAGAAGAAAATCCATCAGATGTGTATCCTACGTATAAGCACCAAAACGATGGAGGATGGGCTGATTTGAGACACATTTAATGTGATTTGAGACACATCGGGAAGAGAAAATAAAAAAGAAAATGATAATCCATCCTTTCTTTTTTGCTAACATGGATGACGCCAACTAAACAATGTCCTCAATGAGCGTCCTTAACCGTGGCCACTAATCATTTTCCTTCTTTTTTCCTGACATGAATGATGCCAACTCAGCAACGTCCTCAATGAGCATCCTTAACAATGGCCACTAATCATTTTCCTTAATTTTAGGGAGTATACAATCATCAATTGCTCCGCCTTGACCCTCCACAATTCGCCCTGATTCGAATGTTGATATGCATATAACCTTTTGTGTTTGTCGTCTTCCTTAGAGGATCGAAACCATCACATCCATTGTTTCGTCGCCCATATCCATCCCCGACGTTATTAGTTCCTTCAACTCGTGGCATGTTAGACTACAAATGTTCCCTCTCCAGATCACCTCTCTCTAGTCCTTGTTGGGTGCGGTCAAGTTCAATAACATGTTGACCTCATCACCTGACAACGTCCCCAATGCGGCCATGTCAACATCAGGCAAAATAAATTTATTATGGGTGGACACAAACAGCAACACAGCTGATCCATTCACCAAACCCTTATCCCAAGCTATGGGCGAAATGCATTTCGAGTCCATGGGTCTAAGGAGCCATGTGGATTGACTTGATGAGTGATTAGAGAGGGTTACCTTAGTTATTATTGTTTTATATATTGAACATGTATGTGAAAGAAAACTTTGATAACAAGTGAGAGATTGAAAGGATTGTGTTCTAAAAGTTTTACTTTTATATGTCAATTATTATGAATTGAATATGCAAACATTTTGTTACTTGATTATGGTATTCGTCTTCTGGAAGTGTTAAGGAAGAGACGTTTGGTCCTTAACCGTAGAACTTTAAAAGATAAGGATTTACATAAATCAAAAGTTGTTCACAATCATGGTAATTAACATGGAACATTAATTACCGAGATAAGATTGTCGTATTGGTCATCGATTGTTGTAGCTCTACAAATAATTGACGACACGAGTATATAAAAGAGGAAAAGATTACTTTTGTATATTGAATAGAACTAACAAGTAAACATTATGGAATTGTGTTTCATGTCATTAATGTTTTGCTGTGTCTTGAATCCTAAGATATGAGACTTATATCTTTTCACTCAAGAAGTGCTTAATTTGATTATTGTCAAAAGCTATCAATGAGTGTAGTGATAAAGACAATAGTTGGTTGAGCATGACTTGTGTTGGAAAAGATAGCTAGTCAAACGATTATCATTGCCCCTCTTAATTGAGTGATGATATTAGTGGGCCCCTTGATAAAGCAAAATTATAATGTGCACACTGTAACTTGAGTTAAGTTCCATAGTTATAATCAGATTAAAGAGATCAAGAAATGAATGTAATACAAAGATGACACATTTCTACTTTGTATATATTCTTGATATCATGAGGCAAGGGACGGACACAAGTGATGCACTTACATCACTAAATGGATCGTGTTTTGGTTCGGGTGGAACAAAGACATCTATGCTAATTGGGTAATTATATTGTGTAGCTAGATACTGCTTATAGTTTGAGATATTAAGTGTTTAATAGCTCTGCCAATTTGGCTTATATCCTCATATATGTCACACCACAAAACTGGGAAACAAAAGGCTTGATTTTAAGTTCATATGATGTGTCGGGTTTCATGTGAAAATGAGACACATGTGGTGAATGAATAAAATCAACATGTCATGAGAATTGACATAATTAGAATCATAATAAATTCATACGAAGTGTATATATTATGTAATAATTTAATATTGTATATGATAATATGTTACATAAGATGTGAATTTTCTAAAACACCCAAAAGATCAAATTTTGTTGGAAATAAATCCAAAATTTGACAAAGGCAAAATCGGGGTCAAACAAGGTGAACCGTTTAGGGTTCGGTCGACTAGGGTATCTTCAGATCGGTTAACCGGATGGGGAACGGGTAATCACAATTGGCTGACCGAAATTGTCTAGAGTGCCTGGACAATCGGGTTCGGTTAACCGAGTGTGAACGTGTTGGATTTTGTGTCCTATAGTGTGTATATATTTTCGAAATTTTATAAACATATAGGATCGTAGTATTCATATTTTCTTCGATTTTCATATAGACATGTATTTGTTTATCCTACTTATTTAACATGCATTAGAATAAACAAACAATTCCAAAGGGGATCATACCTAGAGGTTCTCTAAAACCTCTCGAAGATCCGGAGTCGCGTTGACGGTTGAATCGCCTGGTGGATTGCCTCCGAGTATTCACCAAACTCTAAACGAGATTGGAGAGAGAAGAGCTAGCCTCTCAATCTCCAATAGGGTTTAGAATCTAATTACTAACCACTCTTTAGTTCCATTGAGAAGATCATCTCTGAAAACTAAAACTAATCTTAAGAATTAAGGAAATTTCGTGGAGAATTATGGAGAGAGTTTTTGCATGAGAAAAACAATAAATTAATTTGAGGTAATGAGATAAACTTGTATTTATAACTTTTCTCCAAATTACCTATTCATGTGCAACCTCTTGCCCATGATTTCATGCAAACTTCCATCTAACCATCCATTATTTGCTAACAAATAATCTCAGCCACGAATTAAATCAATTATGGACCAATTCCATGCATTAATTCTTAAATTAATTCTGCATAAAACCGTCTGGACGGTCGACCGTGTTTGGAGGTTCGGTCGACCGTTTAGACCTGGTTTCGGTCGACCGTTAACAATTTGGTCGACCGTTCGTAACAAAAATTATTTCATCGGGATGTTCGGTCGACCGAAAACAAACAGACGAAATCTTTGTTTACGATGCAACATTCAGTCGACCGTTTACAGTCTAGCGGTCGACCGTTTTTGCACAATACTTGCATCTGATCACTTAAGAAATACTTGATTAAGCTAGTGTCTTGAGCTATCGATTAGTGTAGTGTAAAGACATTGGTTGGTTAAGTATGACTTTTGTTGGAGAAGATAGTTAGTCAAAAGATTATCATTGCCCCTCTTAATTGAGTGATGATATTAGTGGGCCTCTTGATAAAGCAAAGTTATAATGTGCACAATGTGATTTGAGTTAAGTCACATATTGATAACTAGCTTAAAGAGATCAAGAAATGAATACTAATACAAAGATGACACAATTCTTAATATCATGAGGCAAGGGACAGACACAAGTGGTGCACTCCATCACTAAATGGATCGGGTTTTGATTCAAGTGGAATTAAGACATCTAATTAATTGGGAGCTATAATGTATAGCTAGATACCGCTTATATCTTGTGATATTAAGTTCTTAATATCACTGTCAACTTAGTTTAGATCATCTCATAGGTCACACCACAAAACTGGGAAACGAGAAATGGGGATTTTGAGTTCATAAGATGTGTCGGGTTTCCTGTAGAAAATATGACACATGGGGTGTACAAGCAAAATCAAACTTATGGTGTGATTAATAACATAATTAGAATCTAAATTAAATTCATATGTGATGTAAATATTATGGGGTACGATGATTTATCATTACATAGGATAATATGTTACATAAGTTGTGAATTTACTACTAATCCCGAAATGTCAAATTTTCTAGGGGTGAAACCGAAATTTGACAAGTCTGCAAGTACTGTGCAAAAACGGTCGACCGCTAGACTGTAAACGGTCGACCGAATGTTGCATCGTAAACAAAGATTTCGTTTGTTCGTTTTCGGTCGACCGAACATCGCGATGAAATAATTTTTGTTACGAACGTCGACCGAATTGTTAACGGTCGACCGAAACCAGGTCTAAACGGTCGACCGAACCTCCAAACACGGTCGACCGTCCAGACGGTTTTATGCAGAATTAATTTAAGAATTAATTAGATGATGCATGGAATTGATCCATAATTGATTTAATTTGTGGCTGAGATTATTTGTTAGCAAATAATGGATGGTTAGATGGAAGTTTGCATGAAATCATGGGCAAGAGGTTACACATGAATAGGTAATTTGGAGAGAACTTATAAATACAAGTTTATCTCATTACCTCATTAATTAATTCATTATTTTCTCATGCAAAATCTCTCTCCATAATTCTCTACGAAATTTCCTTAATTCTTAAGTTTAGTTTTAATTTTTAAGAGATCATCTTCTCAATGGAACTAAAGAGGGATTAGTAATTAGATTCTAAACCCTATTGGAGATCGAGAGGCTAGCTCTTCTCTCTCCAATCTTGTTTAGAGTTTGGTGAAATCTCGGAGGCATCCAACGCAGCAACAAGCATTCTCAACGTCTCTGAATCTTCAAGAAGTTTTAGAGAACTTCTAGGTATGAATTTCGGAGTCCCATGTTTGTTTTAATAAAAGTTTTAAAACTAGTTATTGAAACAAACCAATGCATGCATGAAACAAATCATAGAAAATTGTAATTGATCTTTATTATGCATAAAAATTTCGAAAATATATATGCACAATTAAACATGAAATCCTTCATTCTCCTCCTCTCACTTCTTCTCCTCCCTCTTCCTCTCTTCTTCCTTCTCCTCCTCCTTATTCCTCTCTCCTTCCTTCTACTTCTTCACTCTCTTCCTTGTCCTATTTTTTCCTCTGTTCTTCCTTGTCTTTCCTCTTCCTCTTTTTTTCTTCTCCTTCTATCTCTTCTCCTCTTCTCTTCTCTTCCCTCTTCCTTTTTTTCTGCCTCTTAATCCTCCTCTATATTTACATATTGTGTCTTCTCCCCAAACCGAGTTTCACATGCCCATGTTCCTCGTAGAGACACAATCTCTTCGCTCAGGCTACGACACTATTCGTGGGACATCCTCAATTCTTCCTCCAGTCTGTTAACATCTTCAGTTGTCTTCTTAAGGGCTGCTTCGGCTTGCAACCATTTCAACTTCACCTCACTCAGTTCCAACTCTTGTAGCAACGGGTCACATGGAATGTTGCAGTCTCTAAGTTGTAGCCTTGGTAGAGTGCATGTTGAAGCTGACCCCTTTGAGGCAGAAAAGTTTGCTTTGTGCGACTCTTGAGCAGGATTTTGATCAGAACTAATAAGTTCCAACTCCCTTTCACTTAGTGATGGAGGCCCCTTCAGGTCGAATTTGCCGTTGTAAATCTCAGCTAAGGTGATCACACGTTCCTCCAATTTCCTCATGGTTAAATGTTTCTCAAACATTTCCGTCCAACTTTTCATCCGTAGATATGCTCGTCTGGGATCCCCCAATTTGAATTTCTCACAAAGCCACACCTTCAAATGGGAAATATTAAATGTTAATAAGGACTTCACATAAACTACACTACTTATTCCGGACAGACAAACATTGTATTCCAGACTAACACACAACTGATTCCGGACAGACGCACAACATATTACGCATAGAAACCCAACTAAATATTCACTCACAACTATTCCGGACAAACAATCATCATATTCCAGACAAACTCACAACTTATTCTGGACATTTCCACAACGTATTCCGGACAGACAAAACATCTTATTCCGGACAGAACAAACTACTTATTCCGGACGGACAGACATCGTATTTCGGACAAATAGTCATCCTATTTCGGACAAACTCACAACTTATTCTGGACATTCCCACAACGTATTCCGGACAGACAAAACATCTTATTCCGGACAGACCGAACTACTTATTCCGGACAGACAAACATCGTATTCCGGACAGACACACAACTGATTCCGGACAGAAAAACAATGCATTCCGGACAAAATTGCTTACTTGTAGTATTGCTACACAACCATCGACGTAGTCCTGCTTCATAATGAAGTTCCCAGCCGATCTCATTTCCTACAGTTCTAAGCTGGCCTCCGCCAGACCCCGAACAAGGGTTGCATGAACTGCACGTGCACATGCATATATGTTGATGCGTTGGATGTCCCTCAAATGCTTCACGAACCACATTTTGGTTCGATGTGTTCAATCGAAAAACAAAAAATGGTTGAAGATGAAACAAATAGGGAGTCAGACGTACTCCTCGGGGTCGCCCATCACACTAGTTGCAGTCAGATGACCTAATAGTTGAGTGTTGTCAAGGTTCACCACGTCTCGCTTCTGTAAGCCCGTGGGTTCCATAACAATTGTCTTCCCATGCACTCTTAGCCCCAGAATTAGGGCAACGTCTTCAGCTGTAAGGGGGACTACCCCTGATCATATTCTCGGCCCCACCTCCTTCGCGTCGTAGTGTTCGACGAACCAACACAGTATTTCATTGTCCGTTGGAATGTTAGGAAAATGTAGGAAGTGACCGAAAGCGGTCCCCAGGAAACCTCCTTCTCGACGTCCATCCTACCGAACTGCTTTTGAATCGTCGTCCAACCACACTTCGTTTCCTGGAAGTAGTAGGTGCTTCCCTAAAACAAACAAAAAAACGAACGAAAGTTCGTAAATAACAAATTCAGCCCCGTTCAAAAACCTAAATCGACCAACCTGCTCAGCCACAACTTCGCGAACGACAACATTACTCGGCGAATCCATTCTCGTTTTGTTGTGAAACACACTGAGATGAACTATTTTTCGGCTTTCTCTGTTCATTGGTACAAACACAAAGATGGACTTTCCTTTCCTTTTTGATGGGTCTTTTCGTTTCCTTCCTCGACACCCAAACTGTCGCCACACTAGTGTCTCTGCGATGTCTAATCTCGAATTTGGAAAGAAACTGTCGAACGCAAAGAACCGTCAATTTTTATAAATAAAAAGGCACGTAGGGAGAGGACGACGTATCAAGCAGACTGGACGCTGACTCACCACAGTTGAAGTGCCACATGAGGCGCGTCATGGACGTCCGCGTCCGTGTATAGGGGTCCAAAATTAATGGATTGTCTCCAATAGAGACCGTAATCGCACAACCATGTTGGTCTGCAGGCCATTGGACTCTGGTGGTTGCCAACAACCCGTCTGTGGAGTTCCTGCAGTTCAACAATATGTCTAGGGTGCTAGATAGATGTGAAGATCCAGAGGTGATGGTTGGCGCACATGAATGCGCAGCAGCAGAGGTGGTTAAATACTGGAGTGAAGTGCTGAAGGTTGATTGGTCATTAAGAATCCTCAGGAAGAATAGCCAACGATAACCACCTGGGAGCAACGATTGTGGAGCGTATGTTTTACACTGGATCAAGTGTTTAATGTTAAAGCTTGACCCAACAAAGGAGAAGCCCCAGAAGGTCATTCACTTTATCAGGGGCGAATTGGCGGTCTGGTTACTTGGGGACCCTCGTTCGTGTGTGGAAATCTGAAGACCAATTTGTAGAGTGTATTCTTTTTTACATGTACAAATCACAAACACCATTTTTTTGAAGATAAGTTTGTTGTGTGTTAGTCTTGGAACAAATTGTTGGTTTTTTGCCTTAATCTATGTTTTGATGATTTAATCAACCTACTCCTAATTATAATCATGTATAGTAGCATACATATTGCATTGCATATATATTGTTTTGTGCTAACCTCTACAGGTGATCAAGACTCAAGGAAGAAACGAAAATCAAGTCAAGACATGTAATCAAACTCATTTGAAGACATGTAATTTGGTATTTCTTTGAGTCTTACGAACTTGTGTAAATTGAGCATACTTGAGCTAAAATCAACTCAAACACACACTAGGTTCCCTATAGAAGTCACACACAAAAATTCACATAATTTGGACTTCAATAGATCACCCAAACTTAGACCGAAAAATACTAAACTTGAACCCAAACTGCCTGCCCACTTTCGGTCGACCGATACAGACCGTTCGGTCGACCGGAGGATCAATTATCCAGTTTGTGTTTTCACTGCCTGGTTTCGATCGACCGTGTATACACTTTCGGTCGATCATGTGAACTTATTTTTCCGACCGTTAGTTTTGTCGTATATACCCAACGGTCGACCGAGGACATTGTTCGGTCGACCGAATGCCCGTCTCTTGACAAACCCAAATCTCCTGGAGGAAATCGGTCGACCGCTTGACCTTGGCTCGGTCGATCGAATATATCATTGTTTGTCAACCCCAAAGTGTCTGGTGCAAATCAGTCGACCGAACCCTATTCGGTGTTCGACCGATCACTTAACTGTACCAGAGTCTTAGCGTTGGGCGGTCGACCTTTACCTAACCGGTCGACCGAACTGTGTTCAAAACTGTCGAACGGTTGACCGTTCATCCCGATCCGGTCGACCGAATTACCTCAGAATTGGGTCTTGCGAGTTTTTGTTTTGTGTATCCTACACCAACACTCACCCAATCAACCCCAACGGATCTATTCTCTCTAATGCCTATATAAAAAGTTGTAAAACATATTTTAACACAACTCTCACACCACTACTTGTCCAATACATCAGAGAGAAACTCAAAAGCTCAATTTCCCCTATCCAACACTCCAAGCTTACACTTCCACACCTTAGCATCAATTCCACATCCTAAGCTAAGTGTGCTCAAGTTAGAGAGTGTGTTCTACTCAAGTTCTCATTGTTGTAAAAGAAGCAAGGACATCGGTGAAAGCCCGAAGTGTTCCTCTCGGATTGTGAGAGAAAAAGGTCAAGCAAGCAAGGGTGTTTCCAGTGCTTGTTTTGTAAAAGGCGTTCTCTCCCGGCCCGGAACAGGGAGTGGATAGTGAAGTTGTGAGCGGAACTCGGTGATCCGAGCGGAGCTTGCAAGAGAGGACTAGGACCCGGGTGGGGTGCCGAACCTCTATAAAAATCTCACGTCTCCTTCGTGGTTTGCATTTTCTTCCCTTTACTTGCTTGTTTGTCTAAATTCCGCTGCACATATCTTTGATAGTTAAACAAGTAGGTAATTATAACAAAAGTGATAAGTATTGTAGACCCACACGATCCTACACAAACCACATAATCCGGACAGATCTCCAACATAATCCAGACAGATCCAGGACGTAAACCGGACAGACCAGGATTTTAATCCGGACAGATCAGGACCTTAATCTGGACACACAAACCACATAAATCAGACAGACCGGGACCTTAAAATGGACACACAAACCACATAATCTGGACAGATCGAGAACGTAAACCGGACAGACCAGGACCTTAATCTGGACAGACCGTGACCTTAATCTGGACACACAAACCACATAACCGGACAAACCAAGTCCTTAATCTGGACACACAAACCACATAACCGGACATACCAAGACCTTAATCTAGACACACATACCACATAAATCGGACAGACCAGGACCTTAATCTGGACACACAAACCACATAATCTGAACAGATCCAGAACGTAAACCGGACAGACCAGGACCTTAATCCGGACAGACTAGACCCTTAATCTGGACACACAAACAACATAATCCGTACAGATATCCCGTATAACAAATGTCAATTAAAAGTAGACTTAGATTTAAAGGCAAATGTACATTAAACTTTAGTTTTATGGGATTATGTTTAACACCATGAATGTTGTACATGATAAATTGAATTCAACATAAAATTGATGCATTTGGCACATTTTACAACCTAATGAATTAGTATTTATACTTAAATCTGGACGAACCCACAGTATAATTAGGACAAATCTCCCATATAATTCGGACATACCCAGAACGTAATCCGGACAGATCCAGAACATAATCCGGACAGGTGATTCAAAGTATATAATCTTCCCAATTTGTATTTGTACTTTCTTGAAGACCCCTACCGTATACAACTCGCTCAACTGCCTCTCGAATGAATACATTGAAACTAATTAGGGACTCTTATGAAGACAATCAAAATCTGATTGAGCTTCCTTCTCATACTTGTTGAACAAACTGCTTAAGTGTGGTCTTAGATGTCAGGTACTTGTCGAAAAAGGCGTTCATACTCTCGCTTCTCTAAGTATATGTCATTCCTGCGAAGAAACAATCTCTAACAAATGTAGGTATCCAGGACCCTCAGATTGCATAAATTGATTGGAGCCAAATAATGTTATGGAGGTCAAAATCACCAAGAAAACCCTGCCAATTACGCCCAAATTATGTTGGGGTTTTGGAATCTAATACAATCAATTTGAGATCAAATAGCATGTGTTTCTGATATACTGCGTCGACAACTTCAATGGAGCTTTGTTCATTATGTGCCATATACAAAATCTGTGTCTCGCGTCTGGGAAGACATTCCTCACAGCAGCAGTAATGGCGCCACATTGATTTGTTATGATTGCTGGGGGACTATATTTGCATGGACGATGACAATTTAAAATGAGAGAGTCATATATTCAAAGGTATGAAAAACTACTTTGAAAACTTAATCCGGACAAACACACAACGTATTCCGGACAAACCCACAAAGTATTCAGAACAGACACACGACTTAATCCGGACAGACAAACGACTATTCAGATATTACTTAATTCAGACATACATACAACTTAAACTGGACTGAAACATAACTAATTACAGACAGAAACACACAAGACTTAATCAGGACAGACATGCAAGACTTAATCAGGACATACACGTAAGACTTAATCCGGACAGACATACAACTTATTCTGGACAGACATACAACTTATTACAGACATACCCCCACCTTATTCCGGACATACACACCACTTAGTCTTGAGATAACCACAACTTATTTTGAACACACTCAAAACTTAAACCGGACAGACATACAACTTATTCCAGACGTACACACCAATTCGTATGGACAGAACCACAACTTCTTCTCGGCATTCATACAACTTAAACCGGACAGGCACAAGACCTAAACCGGACCGACCATAAGTATATACGTACCGTTTATGCACGACAACCAAGTTTGGAACAACTATATGTAATTTTCAGTGGTCTCGGAATACAGAAAAACGCAACCGAGCAAAACCAATTCGAAATTGTGATTTACTCCTACAAATGGGGCAAAAGGCATGTCGTATTTGTTGGTAATGTAAGTTGTGTCGAAACATATTGCGTCTCCAAAGTATGAGTACACAGCTCTAGAACGACAGTTTGCCCAGAACACGTTTCGTAGTCTTCATTCGTCATCCATATCCATTACATAAAAAAATATGGAATTAATTTTCTGCATCCTGATGAAATAGTTCCGAAGAGCTTGTGCATCGCCTGATCCCATTTTCAAATTTTTGACTTCGTTTACAACGTTCCTGCACAAAACAATGTTTAAGATCGGGCAAAATGTTTAACTTCAATTAGGTTACGCAGAAAATAACAAACACCTTAGGTCCCGCTCGTTGAAAGTCAATTTGTCATGACCTCCGGCCTCGACCACAAAAGATTGCATGGTCTTAGCAGCTGATATCCCAACATAATCATTGCACGATATGCGTACTCTGGCGCTTCAGGGACGGATCGTTTTCCCCCCGGAGGAAACACATTTGATCATCCTCAAGAATGGCGTGGTTATGTTTAAGATCAACATAGTTAATGTGATACTCTCTTGTTAGGTTTCCAGAGACCCTAATCCGAGAAGTGCACTGGACCATACTGGATAACTTATGCTTTAGTTTCTCTTGTCCTTGGTTTGCGGGAGCGTGACCCCTTGGAGCAAGTCAGTGTGACCCGTATAACAACACCACAATCGTAATGAGATTGCATTATCTTAACACCAAAACCACATGAATCAGCATAGACAACGTAAAATGTTTTGTCGTCTTCGAAAGAATGAAAAAATATATGTTCATTCAGAACATTTGAGGTTTGTTCCATTTGAGTACAAAGAAGGAAATACAAGCGAAAATGGAGTAAAAGGAAGAAGAAAATCTATCAGATGTGTATCCTGCGTATGAGCGCCAAAATGAGGAAGGATGGGCTGATTTGAGACGCATTTAATGTGATTTGAGACACATCGGGAAGATAAAATAAAAAGAAAATGATAATCTATCTTTTCTTTTTTACTAACATGAATGACACCAACCCAGCAACGTTCTCAACGAGCGTCCTTACCGGTCGTCACTAATATTCTCCTTCTAGAAACCCAATTAACCTTTCTAAAAGGAAGGCAAACTATGGATTCGATAATAGTGCCACAGGAAGTCATCCACTATGTCCAAGCTTAGGAAAAAGAAAGGTCTCGTCTTTAAACTCAATTTTTAAATGACATTTAACAAAATCGATTGAGATTTTATGCTAGCCAACCTTAAGCCTTTTGGGTGTCCTAAACTTTGACGTGACTAGATTCAATTGTGTATTTCGGCAAACAAAGCAACAATCCTAATTAAAGGAAGCCGAGAGAGCTACTTCTCTGGCACAAATAGACTCAAACAAGGCGATCCACTTTCGTCACTTTTTTTCTTGGTTGTTGCAAACCTTTGGGGCACATGCTAAGAATGGGAGCTCAAAATAAGCTCACCTACAACATCTCCATAGGCAGCCAATCAAATATCCTAAACCAGCAATTTCCAGATGACACTGTTGTTCCTGGAACCAAGTTCTGCCAACTTAACAAAGATTAAAAGAATCTTGACAATCTTTGAAACTTTGTTGGGGCTAAAAATAAATTACGACAAATCTGGTCTATCTGGTACAAACTGCTCTCCACAAGAACTAACCCAATTTAAACTCTTCCTTGGTTGCCGAACGGGCAAACTTCCATTTGACTACCTTTGGTTATATGTTATCCCATAAAAAAGGATCATACACATTTTGGCGGTTGATTCTCACAAAAATGGAAAAGAAACTTGGCAATTGGAAGTCAAAAATCTGTCGATTGGTGGGAGACTAATGATGATTAACTCCGTAATTACACCGTTGACAGCCTACCAAATGGGATACAGGAAACTACCCTTGGGAGTCGCCAAAAAGGCAGACAAAATTAGAAGAAACTTCATTTGGAACAACTCTCATGAATACGGTATACTCAAAAATCGAGTTTCATGGAATAAAGTCTGTCAACCAAACAAATTGGGAGGTCTAGTAATTATAGATTAAATAAAACATGGTTTGAGACGAACGTGACATTTCATAAGCCCATTGTCAATATTTTATATGTATTTTCAAAGACGAATGGATATCTAGAATTAATTGTTAGGTATTTTTGTCTTTCCAATTAGTGTTCAATTATATAATATTTTACGAAGAATGTAACCAAATATCAAAAGGAGTAGGTGCCCACCTCTCTAAATTTTGAGAGTTTAAGGAACTTGTGAAATACAATATTTTTCATTAAACATTTTATTATTCTTCTTACTATTATTCTTGATATTATCATATTAATATAATATTCTTCTTCTTAATATTTCTCTACTTTAGTAATTCTCTCGTCATTTGAATACATATAATTTTCAAATGGTGAACCAATATCATATATAGGTGGTCGTGTCCCTGCTTGTCTATTTTTGAAAATTTAAAGCAAACCAGAATAAACCATAATATTTACTATAAGCAACTCGATATTCTTCTTAATTTTTCTCTACTTTGATCAATTCTCTTATTTTTAATATACGCATTTTCCATAAGGTAAAACCAATATTATGGGAAGTGGGCCCCCCATGTCTCATTTTTTTAATATACGTATTTTCCATAAGGTAAAACTAATATTTTAAACAATGTAACTTGTAATATGGATGAACACCTTATACTTGGTGGTTGATCATTCAAGATGTATCCTAGATACGTATCTTCAATAATCGTTTCAGCTAAACAAACATAGAATTACTCATTTGCATGTTATGTTTAGATTCAACTAATTTTTCTTTAGTTTTGGTTTACCCAAATTACTTTGCTTATCACAATATTGTCCTAATGTATTCTCCAATTTAGAGTCCATCAAATTTTCCAATGAGTTTCAAACATGTAGATTTGACATGTGTAGCTCATTTATTTAGGTATGTTTGAAGATATTAGAGCATAACTAATAACGCATGGGCTACTCCGAACGTTCTGTTTCATCTCTCTATCACGTCAGTTTCTCTCTCTATCACGTAAGTTCACTCAACTAAAAAAAACTCATTAACCACGTCCGGGCTACCCCAACCACCAAACCATTATCTCCTCTTCACGTCATTTGGAAATCAATCCTGGGTAAAATTCACAAAAAAATCTACAAAAAAATAAAAAAACACATTTTTAGAAAAAAGAAAATTTTGAAAAAAACAAACGGGGGAACAACACGTGCCCCTCACCCTAAGGCGCCCGGGTGGCTGCCCGGGCGTGGGCCCGTAACCTCGCCCTTAGTGCTTTAACAGAGAATTGGTTGAAAAAAAGGGAAAAAAATAAATTCATTGTACACAGTAGGGTTGCTTTTAACACTTTTAGTTAGGGTTGTGCAACTTTCGATACGGGTTCGGTCCAAGTTTCGGTCTGGACCCCAGTACAAATTCAATTTTCGGTCTGGTCCGGTCCGAACCCGGTCCAAAATCTATTTTTCCCCTTAAAAATCCGGTCCGGTCCGGGTGTTTGAACTGGACCGGATCGATCGGTCCGAGCTCAGTCCGGACCGAACCTGACCGGTCCGGTCTTCGGTCCGGACCACGGAGAGCATCTGAACCGATGCTCACCCCTACTTTTATAGTTGAAAGGTCATTTTCTGCGATGAATATTGTTAATTAAGAATTGTTTATTGGTTAAAAGACAATTTCATGGCTTATATTAATTAAACAATTACTTTGTAAACTTGCACGACGAGAAACCTTCTGCTTTAACATGGTACCTGTTTAGAGTATCCTTACCGGCGATGCCCTTGTCCCGGTCGGTTGCCGGACGATCGGGTCGTGTCACTTGGCACAACCCTGTTGGTCTGGTTTTTATTTTTTTTATTTTTTATTTTTTGGTTTGATATTTGTTTTAATAACTAGGTATTTATATTTTGATTGTGGGATGCCTTAGGTCATGATTAATAGGTGAATAATGAAAGAGAAATGAGAGGTTGTGTCATGATGACGTTGTAGGTCATTTGGAGGAAAGAAATGTAAAGAGAGAAAGTAAATGACCTAAGATCATTCAGGTCATGGTCAATGATGTTCTTAGGCAATGCGACTAAAACCTTTGGGTTTGTGTACGACATTTTTCCTTCCAGTGTAGACCAGAAGTAGCTAAAAGGCAATTGAGGTTCCACTGACTGAATAGATACTTCCAAATTCACATTGTTGATTTGCATGACATGCAAACCACCTCTATCATTTTTCCACAAATAGATGTCGTCTCTAAAGTCCACATTTCACATCATCATAGACAAGGAATTGTTCCCTTCCCACCATTACACCACCACCACCGCAAAGTTCTTACTCTAAGCCATTAATTATAGCCTTCACATTTTTATGTACGTAGATGATTTATTGGGCATTGACTAGATAACCCATTTTCTACATTTGTTGTCTCCTTTTTCTCCTTTGAAAAGGCTAGCTTTCAATGGCCATGTTAGATGAGTCCTTTTGCTTTTGTTTTTTTTACCAACATTTTGAAAATTTGTGGAGAATCACATGTCAAGGTTGGTTCATGCAAATAAATTGCCATGTTAACGTTCAAATCATTAGTGGCATCAAGCTGAAATTAACAAGTTAAAGTCCTACCCTACCTATAGAATATTTACTTTGTTGTATGATTCTTGGTTGGTACAGAGAATAAAATACAGGGAGATAAAGAAAATGAAAGAGATGGGCATGTGCGCCTGCTTTAATCATGGGGAGAAATTAAAAAATTAGGACATGGGTGTCTGTTTACCGTTGATCTCAACCATTTTTTAATTAGAATAATTCATAGCAAGAACCATAAGATTTGAAAGTCGTATCACTATTGCAACTCGTAGAGTCGTGTGATTCAATACAAGATATTGAGTTTCAGATTCAAATCACATATATAATTCACTAGTTCAACAATTGTTGGGTTCCATTACTGGAAATGCAACATTTCATCTCTGAAAATTCATCGTGGTAGAAGATGAAAGCAAAGAGGCTTCAATCATTAAAAAATAAGTTTGAACTTCATGTTTATTGTTAAATATAATAACAATAGTTAATGGTATTTTATTGTTCCAATGGTTTGAGGCTATTATTATAAAACATGGTGATAAAAATAAAAATAAAACATTCAATTTAGAATGTTCTTCTGACCTTGAAATCCAATACGCAGAACACGTGCTCCATGTATTATTTATAGTTACAATTTGTGGTGCACGGAAATGGTGCTCTGGATTTATGCATGTTGGGTAGTTTTTATTTTTTTATAAGTGGTAAGAACTAATTTTAACTATTAATGTAAGTTACGATTTACATCCGACCAATCGCAAGGTAATACGAGAGTACAAATCGAACTTGCATTCTAACTCAATTTAATGTACTAGTTTTATGAATCACTACTGTAATTCGACCTTGCATCTTAATCTGATCTAACATAGTAGTTTTATATATGACTGCTGTAATTTCAACAAACGTGACCATAAGAGCAAAGACTCTCTGGAACATTTTTGTCGCAAACAAGAGATTCTTTGAACCAATCACACAAGTGCCACTGCATTATCAAGAGAAATCCTGTTTGAGAAGCTCAATTGCTAAACAAATTGGTGGACCGTAGTATTTATTCATTCTACCAACCGAGTATGGAAAAATCTGGCTGTATTATGGTTGCCTGGATCTATATCACTGTGGTGAAAATCTGCTTGTTTGTGAAATGTTCCAAAATTACGATCAAGTCATTTTTATCTATCAGGTTCGAGATTGAGTAAACAAAAGAAATTTCTATTGAAAGAGGGAATAATAATGGTGGTCGAAAGCGGAGAACAAGACAAGGAATTAGTCCTAGCTTAATAGGAATAGGACGTCGATTCGAACAACATCTTTCGTAAAAACTTTGTTGATACGACCTTCCGTGATTATTCAAATTAATCATACCACCTAAGAAAAAACAATGCAAAGAACAAGGTTCCACACTTTCCACATGAACTAAACAAGACATTTGACAGAAACATGGAAAATTCTGATCCCAAGCAATCCCTTGAACCCCTTCCATTTTTCTTGAATGGCTGCCATCTAATTCCATATATACCGGTTTTTTCGGATCACTTCTATTGCTATCTTGATTGCGATTCCTACCACGCTTGATGTTTATTGGTTTTCCTACAGTGTTTTTTGTGTGTATTTTGCAATTTCAATATCTGTTATATCTTAAGACTAGGGTACATACAACATCCATTCATGACTATTTCAAGGCAAAGATCCACCGAGTAAGCTAGTTACACTATTTTAAAATAATAATGCATTTTTAAAGGAGCATAAAGATATCATTTTCTACAAAGACACCAAAAGCATCATTTAAATTACATATGCTCAACGAACATGTCTTCTCCACTCCACTTTAAAAAGGGAATTAATGACAAATTAAAAAAAACAATGAGGCATGTCTAGGGTCCACCTGAATAAACATAGTTGTTTTACTTGTCCGGTAGAGGTTATGTAATTATGATCTCTACAGCATTACAATTTAAACAATTTCAAACTTCAAAAGTTGATAGTAAAATGACACTTAAAATGCTAAATCATGTTGGGTTCAGTTTAAAACTTTACTGCACTATAGGCTCCCAAACAAGAAACTACAACACAGTGCACGCCAATGGCAAAGGCATCAGTTCTAGACTTCAGTTACTATGTTCTGCAGCAACTAATCATACCAATCCAAACATCACTGCCACAGAACTCTCTTTCCTATTCTCTAATGAATCCTACTCCTCCCACTCTCCCAGGGTGTGTTTCAGAATGAAGAATTTCTTTCAAATTTGTTCAAACCCCACCAAATCCAATACAATACCCATTACAGGAAATCAATCCAAAACGAATTCAACGTCTGAAAATTTTAACCTCCAACGCAAAAATATAAACATATGAGAGCATGAAACCAAATTAGCCATTGCAAAAACACATCATCATGTCAATGGCAATCAAACCACATCTTTCTTCCCTGAAAATTTGAAAACAGCAGCAGATATAACAATTCAAAACACAACACATCAAGCTCAAAATGAAGAGAAAAAAGAAGCATCCATTTTTCATGGAAACTCATTGGCAGCTAACATGAACAAAGAAGCAAGAAAGATAACAAG
Organism: Triglochin maritima; assembly: GCA_963682175.1. NCBI lineage: Eukaryota > Viridiplantae > Streptophyta > Magnoliopsida > Alismatales > Juncaginaceae > Triglochin > Triglochin maritima. The sequence goes on from OY821775.1 coordinate 9,661,913, forward strand.
AACAAGAAGAAGCAATAAGCAAATTGATGATATGAAACTATATATTGTACTATAAGCGCAAACAAAAGTAAAAGAAGAAGAAAGTATAACAAGAGAATGATAACACCAGAGTCGGTCTAACAATCTTACTTACTTATGCTTTATACAACCATTTCCGCACCACTCCGGCTCTACCATTTTATTCACAACTCAAATATCCATACTTGAAACAAATTCGGAGACTAACGGCCTGCTTCCTTCCCTCTCTTCCCATTCCACCTCCTATCTTTGCTTTGAGCTTTGGTTTTGGTGGGTCGGATGCGAGAGAAAGACAGCAGAAGAATGAGAAAGAACAACTCTTGACAACCCCGTTTAATTCAATTTCACTTTCGCTTCCGCTGTGGGTAGAAAGAATCAATAGAAGGGTGGTGGAGGTGGCGAGGCGTAATTGAACCCGCCGATGGGCGGCAATGGGCCTTCAAAAACGGGTGCTGGCGGGGGATGGGGCTCGTCGCAGGGCTTCTTTGGTGGTGGTGGTGGTGGGGACGGGGGTGGTGGAGGTGGTGACTCATCACAGGGAGGTTTCGGTGGGGGCAACGAAGGTGGAGGTGAAGAAGAGTACTCGTAGACTGGGGCGGGAGGAGGTGGAGAATTGTATTCGTAGACCGGAGTTGGTGGTGGCGGAGACGGTGGAGGAGGAGAATTGTATTCGTAGACCGGAGTTGGTGGTGGCGGTGATGGCGGAGGAGGAGAATTGTATTCGTAGACCGGTGTTGGTGGGGAAGGCGGAGGTGGAGAATTGTACTCGTATACTGGGGTTGGTGGGGGAGGAGAAGGTGGTGGTGGAGAATTATATTCATAAACCGGGGTTGGTGGAGGCGGAGAAGGTGGTGGTGGAGAATTATATTCACAAACCGGCGTTGGTGGAGGCGGAGATGGCGATGGTGGAGACGAGTACTCGTAAACAGGAGCCGGTGGGGGCGGAGAGGGTGGTGGTGGGGACGAGTACTCATAAACTGGAGTTGGCGGTGGGGGCGATGGAGGTGGCGGAGAGGAATACTCATAAACCGGAGTCGGTGGTGGCGGAGAAGAGTACTCGTAGACGGGCGTCGGTGGTGGTGGAGGAGGTGAAGGAGACGGTGGCGGTAAGTAGACGGTTGGCGGTTGGGGCGATGACTCCGGCGGTGGCTCAATGCAGGGTGGAGGTGGTGGCGGTGGCTCGATGCAAGGAGGAGGCGGGGGTGGGGAATTGGACGGCGGAGGCGGAGAGTAGAATGGAGGAGGTGGTGGATTGTAGGTGTACACCGGTGGAGGCGGCAAGTTGGGCGGCGGAGGCGGAGAATATTCTGGTGGAGGCGGCGAAGGTGACGGTGGTGGCGGTGGTGAGCCGGGGGGTGGAGGTGGAGAGTACACCGGTGGTGGTGGAGAATAAAACGGTGGTGGCGGCGGTGGGGAATTGGGGGGAGGTGGCGGCGGTGAGCGAACGCAGTAGACTGGCACGGGTGGTGGTGGAGATGGCGGAGGTGGGGAGTATACCGGCGGAGGCGGTGGTGGAGAGTAGACGGGCGGAGGTGGTGAATAGACTGGCGGCGGTGGTGGAGGTGAAGAGACTGGCGGCGGTGGAGGAGGTGAAGAGACTGGCGGCGGTGGAGGAGAGTAGACAGGTACGGGCGGAGGCGGAGAAGGCGGAGGAGGAGGAGGTAACGACGGAACAAAAGGAGCACACCGGAAAGAAGAGCAATCCACCCGACGAGACAAGAACGTCCGGCATTGCTTGGCCGACCGCTGCGCCGGTCTCTTGGCAATACAATTCCTCCGATCGCTGAACGACGGAAGCTGAAGACACTTAGGCGGCTCACCGTAAAAGAAGTTATACGAGAAGGTGAAATTCTCCAATCTCGGAAGAGCACATATCCCCTCGGGGATCTTCCCCGTCAGCATATTATGCGCCACATTCAACTGCTCCAGACTCACCATATTCTCGATTGTCTTCGGCAACGACCCCATAAGCTCGTTAAAGCTCACGTCGAACACCGTCACGTTCTTCAGCAACCCGATCTCGGGAGGCAAACACGACCTCAACCCATTATTCATCAGTATAATTTCATTAAGCGTCTCCGACATATTCCCCAAGCTGGCCGGGACGCAGCCGTGGAACTTATTCCCGGCGAGAACAATCACCGACACCGGCGAGTTCCCGATGTTATCGGGAATCTCAAACGCGAACCGATTATGATTAATGAAAATGGCATCGAGATCCTTATCGAACAGCTCCCTCGGCACCTTCCCCTCGAACTCGTTAAACCGAAGATCGAGAAACTTCAGCATCGGAAGCCGGAGAACCACCTCCGGGAACTTCCCGGCAAAGCGGTTATTACTAATATCGAGTTCGAACAACAACTTCAGCTTCTCGAACTTGTGCGGTACCGTCCCGCAGAACCGATTCGAGTTGACGTGGAACAGCGCAATGTCCTCCAACAGCCCCAGCTCCTCCGGGAGGTACCCGGCGATGTCGCCGTGGTTGAGATCGACCCCGGCGACGACGGTGACGTTGGGGTCGGACAGCGACGGGGAGCAGAAGATACCGGTGTAGTTACAAACCTCGGGGCCAACCCAGTCGCCGGTGAGATTCCGAGGGTCGGAGATGATGGCCTTCTTCCATGCTTGCAGGGCAATGTAGGCGTTGCGGAGGCGGGGGTTTTCGAAGGTGAAGGAGGGGTCGACGTGGACGTGGTCCCCACCGTCGCAGAACTCGTCGCGGTAGTAGAGAAGCTGGCGTTGGCGTATGATGCCCGCTTCGGCGTCCGTCAGAGCGGCGGAGGCGAAGGAAAGGAAGAAAAATGGAAGGAATAACAAAGCGAAATGTACCTTGTTTTTCTTCATCTCATCCTCTGGGGTTTGGTCTGGAATGGAGGAGAGAAGAGAGAGAAGATGAGGGTTGGTTTTGGGTTTTGGGTGGTGCTGGTGGTGTAAGAAATAGAAGAGGGACAGCTAAATCACAGCTCAAAGGGGAGAGCAGTGGTTATGGAGATAAGGAAAGCGACTTATGTAGAGAGAGAGAGATGCTTTTGCTGACTTCTTCCTACTCGGCTTTAATTTTATTTTATTTTCTTCCGTTGGGTTTGTTAATTGGTATTGCTACTTAGCGGTTCTCCTCCTTCCATTTATCTTCTGATTTTATTTTGTAATTTTCCACGTCACCTACTGCAGGATTCACCCATTCGAAATCCAAGCGCCAAAATAGCCATTTCCAGAGACTAATCGATTCGCATGGGAATAATTGCCGGCGGCGGACCTGGAGATCAGATAACTCGTGCCTTGCGCTTATTATTATTATTACTTCCCATTCTCAATCACATCCATTTTTTACAAAACAAGTTTTTTTTTTAAAATCTGAAGGGTTTGTTTATTTTTACAGCACAATTTGATTGCTAAAATGATAAGATCCTTAGCTTACCACTGGAAGAGAAAGAAAAGATTGGAATGGAAGTTGGGAATAGAGTTAGAATTTGGGACAACTGGGGTCCATTAGCTTAACGCGTTTACAGACACCATTGGACCCCTCAGTCAGTTCTAACACCACAGTTTCTTAGGAACAACAATTAAACCCTACTCTTACACCAAACACTTACTCCTAATTAAAGCATAATCACGCTTCCACTGAACTCCCGTAAGTTGCCAAAACTTAGGAACGAGGGTATTTCCGTCAAACATTTCTCTCGTGGAGAACAGCAATACGTTGGATGGGGATGGGAACCGATGGATGGCCGGATCATGTGGTCGTTCGCGGTGGTCCCCACGTCGGGGTAAGGCAAAAAACCAAAACACCGCATGGGCATGTGAGTGGGCCCTACGTGTCACGTCCGGCACTGCTGTGCTCGTCGGCGGAGCACCAATAACGGGGGTGGGTGCACACACACACCGCGTCCCCGTGAGTGGACCCCACATGCCACGTCACACCTCTCTTGGTTTGTTTTGGTTCCACGCTAATCGGGTCCTGGACTTAAACAACGTCATTAGGAACACAGCTGTTAACGACTAAAGACGGAAGGCCCATGGCGACTTCTCTTCCGGCCCAACAGGGCCCACCACACATACGACCTCCAATTTCAACTGTTCACATCAAATGTGAATTAATATCTAAAATCAGATTAGGGAGAGGCAATATGTATTTTAACGATAAGGGCACCCTTAGGGGGGGGGGGGGGGGGGGAGTCGCCCGGGCGCCTGGGTCGGACGCCCCAGCGCAACGCCGTTAATAGGGCGGCACCCCTCGGGTGCCTACCCGGAGCGCCCACCCTGGCGTTGGGCGTTCCGGGCAGACGTCTGGGGCGCCCACCAGGGTGCTTGCCCGAGCGTTGGGCGTCCTGGCAGATGTCAAGGGCGCCCTTGAGTGAGGGCATGTGTCCCCCTCCCATTCGTCCAATTTTATTTTTTATATTTTTAAGTATTTAGTAGAGGTTTTGTTATTAATGGATTGAGTATTTACTATTAATGTGGGGTAATAATTTTTAGCAAGTGGTGAAGATTCAAAAAATCCAGAACCAACAATTTCAAGATCAAAAAAAATTCCAGGGGGCGCTGCCCCCTTGCCACCCCGTCACCTCACTAGCGAGGTGGAATGCCGCTCATTCACCGGAGAGCAAGCCTCCCGAACAACCTGTCGAGGTGGTTTAATAGTAAAAATTAAAAAAAAGTTAAAGTAATTAGTAGTAATTACAATTAAATATTATGTAAAATGTAATTTGTTAAATGTGGTGCAAGAATTAAAATTATTTAATTAAGAAATAATGTGGAGGAAAGAGTGTGTAGGGTGGGTGGGGGTAGCCGGACATGGTTAATGGGGGTTTTTGGTTGGTTTGGGTGAGCTAACGTGACAAAGAGAAAAACTGACGTGGCAGAGAGAGAATGTAGTGCGCCCAGGGTAGTTCGGGCGTTGTTATTTGTGCTCTAATATCAGAATGCTGGAGAACTAGAACCATAGGATTGATTCTAGTGGATTAGCCGCGAAGACATTAGAGTATTAGACATGAGAATAGTCGTCACCGTACATATTCCAGTTGTTTGATTTAAAATCATTACGCACTGTTTTTTTACGTCGTTGAATAAATTTGCGTCACCGCTTATGCTTCATTACTCGTTAGTGTTTGTAAGTTAGTCGTTGGTTCTATTTCTATTTTTAAAAAAACACGTTAGTTTTTTTGGTTTTTTTATAACCCGAAATTTTTCGGCACCCGTCCTCACATGGGATAGACGGGTTGCAGTTCTTAACTAGAGGTGGTCCAACATCATTTACATCGGAACGCATTTGCATTAAATAGTGTTTTTCTAGGATTAAATCTTGTGACCTAAGATGTGTAAAATCACGTACCTAACTAACTCAGTTGTGTCCCCGGAGACATGTGTTGGAAGTGGAAATGAGTAATGAGAAAAAAATATAAAATTTTCTGAAAGCAATGCCAGCGAAGTAAGATTAGTTGGAACACGTCGTTGTTTTCTTCTTGAGAAGAATCTGTATTTTTCGGACGGATGGAGGATTAAGGCATTCCGATGGATGAGTTTGTGTTTGTTTGCCACGTTGGCAAGACAGCGTGTAATGAGCTGGAATCTTTGTGACACGTGTCGAAAGCAACCACCATGCAACATCAAGGCACTAGTTTGGTTGGCTAATTGCATCAGCTCTCACCCCACTCACCCAATTCTCTCTCTCACAACCACAAGGCCCGGTCGCAATGGTCTTGGACTCTTGGAAGAAGATTGTGATATTCTCGTTCATATTCAATTATAATCCTAAGCTTATCTAGTGATTGTTTGTTGTAAATTTGACGATTAACCTAATTTTATCTTTTTCTATTTGCTTTTACAGTGTTACAAACCGATACAAGACATATCGAGATGGTTCAAAAGAAACTTTTGCTCTCTCAAATGCCATTTTCTTTCTCTAACTGATAAGTGTAATTTTGTTTCTCTCACTTTACTTTACCCCCAAAAACAAGTGCGTAAAGTTTAGGGATTGGGCGGGTAAGAGGTGGAGGTGGGGGCTGCTGCTCCCTCCACCGACAGGTTTCGAATTCAAACCATCTTACCTGGAAGAACACAAAAGAACTGTCGCATTTGCGTTCTAGATTGCAAACTTTAATCTTCAGTTTTGGACTTTACTGTGTCAATGGATCTCATGTGATGATACTTTTCATTTATGAGGTCTAATATCGAATGCCATGTTTAGGTATGAGATTCTCTTTCCCCATTATTTCCAAATTTGCCACCTCGAAAGTAATTTTATTTGCCTAGTGTCCTAAGTTTGATAGAGATACCGAAATAAACGGGGACTAGACCTCCTCACGAGAAAACATGCAATCTAATGTCACATGAACAAATCTACTATTCTTGTATAGACAACTAACTATTTTAGTAAATTTTTGGTGATGCAGTAGTGGCACTCATTGTGGATTTACTAATTCAAGATCCCAAAAGAGTGTAAACGGATCCTGACATAATACCTCATGCTAAGTACATTGTGAGCAAACATGGTTTGGGGGGGGGCAACAATGAGCTGTCATTTGATGCTAATTAAATTGCGATAATGCAGCAATCACCTCCGAATTAGACACGCAAAAAAAAGCCAATGCACCTAACAAAGATATAAATTTATGTTAATGGACTGTCGAGGGAAATTAAAGTGGAGGGTTAGAATGGAGACAGAGTTGATGAAGTAGGAGAGGCTACAGGAGTTGCATTGGCCTATGGGTTGGTACAACTAAAGTCATAGCAATGAATGAGAAGTGTCGGTTGCTATAATATTCCACCTACAAACTATGAAAGCATTTCGTATATAAAAGAGCTTTAAAGATGGGGAACAAACCCATAAAAGATTTCAGTTTCGTGAACACGATGGTCTCAAAGTGAATCTAATTCTTTGGCTCGTGGGAACCACAAATCAAGTTCCAATCACATTTTATTCCCCTAATCATCATAGGACCGAAGAACAATCATCAGTTGTCATTATGGACGGCTGGGATTTGATTGGAAGGTTTGGAACGAAAGGGTTGGCATGAATACACGGCAGGATTCCAGGATTATCTTGGAAATATATGTCATTTTTTGTGTAAAAGAAAGATTCTTTGCTCTCTTTTTTCGCTTTTGCTTTGAAAAAAGCTTGGAATAAAGGTCCAAATGGACATTCATCCAATTTAAGGTTAACATTTGGGTTACAGATCATGACGATCGCTAGTTGTCATTTCCAAAATGAGTAGACTTTGCACAAATCGTAAATTCACCACGTTGTTGGTGAGTAGGGGCGGTATTCCACACCATGAGTCCAAATGAGAGTTCAACTAGTTTTTTTCCTTTTGGGAACTGAGTTAACCACCTTGAAATTTGACATCATTAGATTTTTTTATATATCCTCTTGTTAGATTTTCTGTTTACGTTGATTGAAATGTACTCTTAGAACAAAAGAACTGTATTAATTACGAAGGTCACACGACGGAGATAATTACCTTGTTACTAATAGATAGTTCGAGGGTGTAAATGTAACATAAAATAATTAAAGGATCATAGTGAAACACAAATCATAATTGAGAGAGACAAGTTATAATTCACCATAGTGTATTTCAACGTTACGCACTGAACCTAACTAATTGGATGCATCTTTCCAGCAAATTTCACTAGTTATCCCAATAAAGCAATCAAAGATATAGATATAATGATAAGGATTGAGAAGACACAAGCAAAACCAAAGAAGAGTGGGATTCATTATCTTGGATGTGTTCAGTTAAGAAATCAAATCTCATCATTTAAGTTACATAATGAGATTTAATTAAGATAATAAGAATGCATTGAAAAGAAAAACGGTATCACAAGCACAACCAATAGTAAATAAGGCTAAACAAGCAATGCCGATCATAATCTTCCTTTCAAAATAAACTTTAACCACAAATAAATAAACAAGCAATGCATCTTGTGTGTAGGGCTGTAAATGGGGCGGGTAAAACCCGTCCCGACCCGCCTAAGTCGGGTAGCGGGGGAAAAAATTCAACCTGCCACCCACCAACCCGAATACCCGCCAACCCGACTAATAAACGGGGCGGGTAGCGGTTGTATTTTCTACCCGCCCCGTTTACCCGATTACCCGCCTAAGAATTTAATAAATTAAATAATAGATATTATATATATATATACACACTTATATACCATATACATATTCTCTTATCCATAATTTACTAATAGTGTTATAAAGTTGAAATTATTTATAATTTTATGGTGTTCATTACGTTGGTAATGTTTTTAAGGTGCTAATGTGTTATGTTTTTAATTTATAGTGTTATTCCAAAAGAAAGAAAAAATATATATATATAAATTCATTTATCCATCTGCCCACCCCGCATAACCTGTTTACCCGACCCGCCCTACCCGTGTAACCCGTTTACCCGATCTTAGGCGGGTCGGGTAGCGGTTTAAAAAAATTTCACCCGACCCGACCCGACCCGCCAACCCGTCTACCTTAGACGGGTCGGGTAGCGGTGGGTTCGAAACCCACCCCGACCCGACCCGTTTACAGGCCTACTTGTGTTGTGTGTTACACTCGCTATCTCCGCATATCATGTCTACGTATTTTGTTATCGATTCTTCAAACACTTTCTATGCACTCAACGATCGACATTATATTTGGAGAACAAAGCAACCATTCTTTATCATGGTGGTGCAAACCAACTAGTGAATCTAAACTTTCCAATCCAACGAAAATCTACGACACTATTACATCCAGCACAACTCGTCTGTCCTGGCTTAATTACCACACTCTAGCAACTTGGAGTACGTCCTTGATGCAGGCAGTCCTACGCATTCATTGTATACTTTGTGACACACACCCGGAATCAAATGAACATCTCATAACCAAGTGTCGTTACGCAAGAGCCGTTTTCTTTGGCCTCCATTGTAATATCCTGAATTTTTTAGTTGAGGTAATAATCAAATATCTTAATGTACTAATTAAGATTGTTGGATGATTGTGTTGTTTTAGGAGAAGATAAATTTTGAGAAGAATATAGAGAAGAAAAAAATGGAGATTTTAAGACAAGTACTGATTCGTTATTCTTCAGTTTCATATCATGTCTGTCTCTTTTGATATTCGTAGTTGCATGCATGTTGAGCATTGATGTTGATTTTATGGATATGCATATGATTGCATGGTAGTGTTTCGATCGACATGTCCTGTGGCTGTGTGTATGTTTCTGGCAGAGCAACTTAGGAAAGAGCTGCCTAACGGACAGCGTGGAGCCACCCGAGAGAGGAAATGGCTGTTTGTCGTTAGTGTGAAGCTACCAGGTGTACGTCTGACAGATTGATAGATTTCAGAAGCACAGGATGTGGTCGAATCTGAATGGGGGTTTCAGATTGTTATGCATGCATTTTATTTGTGATGCATGTCTCTTGATTGTGCTTATTGACTGAATGTCATATTCTGTATTATTTTCCACATGATTATGATTCTGATTGATTGACGGTTGGAACTTGCGGGCTGTCGAGCTCACAATTTGTTGATTATATTTTTCAGATTATTACGGACCTATCAGATGGATTTAAATATCAGAGTTCGCAGCGGTCAGGATCACGGATCGTATCTTAACGCACCAGGTTGGAGCGGGTGAGCAGTTGTCCGTGCTCGACTCCTCGGGCGTTACATCCATCTTCCGTGGCCATCGAATGTCACCTCCCTCAAAGATCTACTAATATTTTTCGGAAGAGGAAACCCGAATCAACATGATCAGCTCCTGCAGCTATACTATAAAAAAAGAATTTTAACTTTCCATAATCCTTTTTACATTTTCATCTGCATCTCTCCGAATCTGCTTCATGGGCCATCCAATATGCTACTGGCAGACCAACTACTCAAAACGTACTACAGGGCAAACATCTTTCACCAGTTCACACCAATGTTTTAAAAATCAAACCGAAGAGTGAACCGAAAATAGCTCGGTTTGGTTCAAAGTGGTCGAACCGATGGTTCAACCTGGTCCAACCGATGATGACGTCAGCATGACATCAGCATTTTGTGAACCGAGGGTTGAACCGAACCGACTCCGTAGCGGCGGTCCAACCGACGGTCCGACCGATTGAACCGATTTTTCCTATTATTTTTTAACATAATAAGTAATAACCAAGTACCTAAACTATGAACAATTCAACAAAAAATATCCATTTGTAAAATAACTTAATTAAAATCAGTAAAAAAATGAACAAACATGTAACTAAGTAATATTAGTCTTTCTTCTAACAAATGAACAAACATTTACTTCAACATCTAAAGCAGTAGGTGTGGTAGACTGTCCTAGAGATCCACCGGTCTGCCGGCCTTGGTGGAGATCGCGAGCGGTGGCGATGCGATGAGGGGTGGATCAGTGGAGATCGCGAGGGTGGAGGTGTGGTGAGGGGTTGAGGAAGGAGTAGTAAAAACTAAAAAGTAAAAATCTTAGAATTTGGGTCAAAATTGAACAAAAAATAAAACAATAAAAACCAAATTTTGTTTAAATTGAAAAAATCGGTTTTTCCGGTTCAACCAAACCGAAAAAACCGATCGGTTCGATCGGTTTTTTCGGTTTTCTTCGGTTCGCTCCGGTTCAAAAGAGAAACCGGTTTTTTGACCGAACCGACCGATTTGCTACCGGTTCACGGTCCAACCGCCGGTTCGGTCCGGTTTTTAAAACAGAGGTCGACACCATACTCATGTACTCTCACATTAATTTACACCTCCAAAATATTTACCATCAATCAAGCAACCCATCAACATTATACAACCACACGTGTGTGCACCTGCATCTATGTACACTTAATTATGTACCGTCCATTTATGGGCTTGCATAATATTTCGGTATCATTTAATTTGAAGAGATTTGCACAGTTCCTCCTTACTGTTATGATCCTCCAGCAATTTTCTACCCTAAAGTTTTAAGTACATTTTCTTTGGATAACTGGTAGAGTTTATTTATTGTAAATATGTGTTGCTTAACCGCATCCCACTGATTATTAGTTGTTAATAAAGAAGGTGGGGATTGAAGTTGCATTCTATCTTCACCTAACTAGTTCAAGGAGCTGTTCGTAAACACATTTCTATACTTTGTGTTCACTTTTGACATGGAAGACCAGCAAATGCATGTTATAGATTTACGACATGATGATGTAGATGAAGTTCAAAAAAAAAATCTTATATTTCCCCCAACCACTTGTCGTAGTTGGTGCCTTAAAAGGAATTAAATTTCCATGTCCCGACACGCCATGCAAAATGGAGAACTTAAAGAGAGAGAAAATCTTTACCAAATATCAACTTTTGAGACAACAAAAGGGAGAATAGATTAGATAGTTATTAGATGGAAAACGATTAGTGGACGCTAGCGTTCGGGACGCGCGCTTATGTGGCCAACCCAGTCAGCAGACGCGTTTGAGTTGGCAGTCTCCACAGAAAAAGTTTATTTTTTATTTTATTCCTCGTTTCGTACAAATGTCTACATCCCTCCATCCCTCATTAATGCGTCTCAAATCACTCATTTTCCATGAACATTTTGGCTCTCCTACACAGCACAGGAGACTTGTTATAAATCTCAACATGCGTCTTCCTTTTTCTTCATTTCTCTTCTGTGGTCCTACCTCTATGCTTTGATGGAAATCGTTCATGTGTCTTTCCAAGTGGAGCAGCCGACAAACGTTCCTAAGGAGGGGATGTTTTTCCCCTCTTTCGAAGAAGCCCAAACATTTTACGTTGCTTATGCCGATTCTTGTGGTTTTTGTGTTAAGAAAAGGCATCACACCCGTTTGTTTGCTACCTCTGGGTCAAGTGTTAATGTGCTGGAACGAGATGCAATGGTGTCAAAGCTTCCGAGGATTTTGGCGTGATGTTCTACTGTTAAAAGTTCAATCAGAAAGTTCTATGCTTTTGCGTATAATTCCACATATACAACAAACAAGACCAAAGTCATCCTTAAGAATGTAGGAATGATCACATTCTTCTTCATTTTCTTCATGTACAGCAGTTGTATGTCTGTTCGGAATAAGAAGTCAGTCTGTTCGGAATATGTTGTGTGTCTGTTCGGAATAAGAAGTCTGTCTGTTCGGATTAAGTGGTGTGTATGTTCGGAATACTTTCTGTTCCATTTCTGCACAAATTTTCAACATAATCTGGACAAACATTTTACATAAACTGGACAAACTTTTTACATAAACAAGACATGTTTTCTACATAAACAAGACAATCTTTCTACATAAATAATACAAACTTTCTGTTCCGTTTGTAGACACACTTTTTATGTTTTTGCGTGTAATTCCACATATACAACAAACAAGACCAAAGTCATCCTTACAAATGTAGGAATGATCACATTCTTCTTCATTTTCTTCATGTATAACAGTTGTATGTCAGTTTGGAATAAGAAGTCTATGTGTTCGGAATATGTTGTGTGTCTGTTCGGATTAAGTTGTGCGTCTGTTCGGAATAAGAAGTCTGTCTGTTCGGAATATGTTGTGTGTCTGTTCGGAATAAGAAGTCTGTCTGTTCGGAATAAGAAGTCTTTCTGTTCGGAATAAGAAGTCTGTCTGTTTGGATTAAGTTGTGCGTCTGTTCGGAATAAGAAGTCTGTCTGTTCGGAATATGTTGTGTGTCTGTTCGGATTAAGTTGTGCGTCTGTTCGGAATAAGAAGTCTGTCTGTTCGGAATATGTTGTTTGTCTGTTCGGAATATGTTGTGTGTCTGTTCGGAATAAGAAGTCTGTCTGTTCGGAATAAGAAGTCTTTCTTTTCGGAATAAGAAGTATGTCTGTTCGGAATAAGTAGTCTGTCTGTTCGGAATATGTTGTGTGTCTGTTCGGATTAAGTTGTGTGTCTGTTCGGATTAAGTTGTGTGTCTGTTGGGAATATGTTGTGTGTCTGTTTGGAATATGTTGTGTGTCTGTTCGGATTAAGTTGTGTGTCTGTTCGGAATAAGAAGTTTGTCTGTTCGGATTAAGTTGTGCGTCTGTTCGGAATAAGAAGACTGTCTGTTCGGAATATGTTGTGTGTCTGTTTGGATTAAGTTGATCCAACCTAAAAGTTAAAAACAATATTTTATTATGATAAGTCTGGACTCTGCACGAATAAAGGGTCTGCACGCTGTCCTAGGGTCTGCACGCTGTCCTAGGGTCTGCACTATCTGTGTATTGGGAAAAGAATCGTTCAACCTAAAGAACCGGCGTTTTTAAGAAGACCAAAGCACGTGAAGAGAAATTTTGCTGACTGGACGCTGACTCAACACGTCCACGTAAGGCGCGTCCGTGACGCCCGCGTCCGTGTATAAGGACTCTTATTAGATTAGTTTCAGTGTTTGTTAGCTGCTGAGCAGGTGAACAAAGGGATATCAACTATATATACGATCCTTTCTACTCCCATGACGAGCAAGAACTCAACTAATTACCAAAAAATTGCAATAAAGCAAAGCAAAGTGATCGAGAAAAAAGAATCAGATATGTTTGAAAACGAGGCTTCAGATGTGCTCCAATCATTAGTTAGAAATAGAAACCGTGTGATTCGTTATATGTGGCTGTGGCTGTGGCTGTCTTCCAATCTCAAGTCTCAACCAATTCGACATAAATAAATCGTTGGAACCGTTGAAATGAGAAAATGAAGCTCATGACAAACAATTGCGCCAACCAAAGTTGGTGCAAGTCATTATTGAAGTCTTCCTAGAAAGGAATATAGTATTACCTGAATGTATACGTTTCCAGTGACAAAATACCTAGAACGCAGATTTTCCTTGAACGTCTGAAATAATATATCTGATCTTGGTTACTAGAAGAAGTCCACTCTCTGGTTTTTTTATGGTCATAAACTCACAATCATATATGTCGCTTTCACCAACCAAAACATATCTTATATATGTAATGCTATGTAATCTTTTGAATAGTGGTAGGGTTAATTGTTAATTGTTAATTACGTGGATATATACCGGATCTGTATCACTACCAACCATAAATTGTTATGAAGGTAGGAATTGCGTCGCACCCTCACTCAGTTGGGATGCGTAACTCTCTTATGTAGTGTGTGTTGAGCTACAATTTAAGCAGCTCGCAACCAAATCACATTAGAATTAGATGTTAAATGGTGAGGAATCTCATCGAACATTAAGAAAACAATATTGTTTAATACCTCAATCCAGTCTGCAGACTGCCACTATCATTGTAAGTCAGTTCGAGGCCTCTTGGATTCCCGAACGGCTCCTCTGAAGATATCTTGGTAGGCGTAGCCATATTTCCTTCATTTTGCTCCAATCATTAGGTTGAAACCGTGTGTTTGGTTATAATTAATTGTGCCTCAACCACTTGATGGATAAATATTAGAAACATATATTGCCTGGATAATATTTAAGTAGCTTATAACAACTGTGCACAACCAAAGTTGGCGTGAGTCGCACTACTGAACTCGTCCAAAGAAAAGTATACGTTAATTAGTGACAAATACCAGGAACGCGGACTTTCTCCAGGATTCAAACTCAAAGCTTAGATATGGTCTTCAGGTCAGAATTGTAACATCCTGAAACAGCAGAAAATTTAAAAATTGTAATCAAGACACAAAAACTCAATAATCAAAGACGAGACTGTTACTTCTCATAAACAAATAGCGGTGCACCAAAATTACATCAGAGTTTGTCAAAATAATACATGATTACAACAAAACGACAACAGAAGATAAAACGTAATCATGCCGACCTCAGCGGTCCGAGAAGAGGATCCGACTCCAAAATGCGCGTGCCCGCCGATCACCACCCAACTGGACCTACTGCGGTCCTGAAAATATATAACAACAATGCCTGAGTTTCCAGAAGGAAACCCCGTATGTCAACTCACCTATATACATGCATTACACAAATGAACCTATCATACTAGGAGCATGTCATAACATCGACAGAATGGAAAACAGTTCCCCCGAAGGGTAAAACAGGACATCAGTCCGACAATCAACAACGAGTCTCCCGAGGAGACCTACTGCAGGCACATGCATCCTTACAGCACGCGACATAGCACCCCCCACACGCGGCTACACTACTCAAGGGTTCGGCAGGGAGCCTCTGTCACGCCTGCACGCCGATAGAATACAAATCTGCAAATCTCAGTGGTCGGAGCCACAGGGACCAACGGGGTTGTCGCCCGGAAGGTATAACAACATCATCTCGATAGGTGCCCAGTCGAGGAATCAACATAACCGGAACAACCTCGGCCCAACAATCATCATCGCCGGCACAACCTCAGCGGCATCACCGGCACAGCATCGGTGGTCCATCACAACGTCCGGCACAATATCGGACGGGTCCAGAACGAAGTCTGCCAGGTCATCAGGCTCCTCGAGCCGCAAACACCAACCGCACCGCTATAAAAGCAGGGCAGCGACCTCCATCGCCCGAAGGCCGGTAGTCACCTCACCCAACGCCAATTGCGTGCCCGCACAAACATCAACACTGGGATCCGCGATCCCTCAGGCCTGCTATACTACAAAGTCACGATCCATACACGGAGGTGACGCGTCTCGAACACCCACACTCTTCCCAACGGCGGTCCCTAGGCAGGCACGCATCACGCGCCCACCGTTACCTCCCGGCTCACGCACAAGGCGAGGACACGGGTTTCCGTGGACAAAGTTGGCGTTCAAAATGGGAACCAGGAATTCTGTTCGGGGCCCAAACGGTCGACCGGAAGAGGTTATTCGGTCGACCGGTTCCAGAAAGGAATCGGTCGACCGTACGCCTAACACGGTCTACCGCTGCGCTCAAAACACAATCCCCAACGGTCGAACAAAGGTCTAAAACCGGTCGACCGAACGAGGTCAAAATCTGGAGTCTGGTCAACATTAAATTCAATTCTATCGGTCGACCGACTCAGGGGTCTCGGTCGACCGAAAACAGACAGGGTCAACCTATTATTCTAAGTCATATAAACGGTCAAACGCAAACCTCCAACGGTCAAACAACAAACAATCGGTCGAACGCAAAATACAATCGGTCGAACAAATCATGCAAATCTACTCAGTACACTTAAGTTCCGGTCGAACGACCCAAAGCACCGGTCGACCGACAACAGGCAGAAATGTCCCAACTCACCAGCAATATGCACTACCGGTCGACCGCCACCAGGCATTGTTCGACCGGTGAAGGTTAAAGTCGGGCAAAAACACTACATTCGGTCGACCGCCCGAAGGGACCGGTCGACCGTTGGTCGTCTTCCACCTCGCACCAGCCGAGGTTTTCCACGGAAAACAACGCCGAGGAGGTCTCTGACCTCCCCGTCCGACCAACACAACCCTTCACAAGGGTTAACAACACAAAACCACACTAATGAGTCGACATACCTCGAACAAGGACGACGAACCGCCGGAGCAACGCTCACGCCTCCGCTGTCACCTCCGGTCTCCCTCGCGCTCAGCCTCCGCGCGAATGCCTTCCTCGCCCGCCTCCTCCGCGACAACTGGTCACCACCGCGCGCACCAGCAAGGAAAGGAAGAAATGAGGAAGGAGAAGAAAAGAAGAAGAAGAAAGAGAAAGTTGATTTATAAACCTGAATGCTACAGTGCACGCCACCTTCACCATCACCCTACTCTCCTCGGCCACTGTTCACTCGCATCTTCCCCATGCAAAACTAACTCTAATCCTCCACTAAACCAATATTAACCCTAATACCGGGTTAGGGTTCTAACAAGAATCGTGTTGCTTTCACCAAACCAAGCATGATAGACTTTATTCAAATCATGCAAGAGCATATGTTGTGTAATTCATGTTGGTCTATTTTAGTAAACATGTCGTTGTTGACAATGTGGTTACTTGCTTCATTGCTTCCAAAGGCTGCTTATATATGTTAGTATACAGCTCGGGTGCATACCCATGTCCATTCAGTTAAGAAACAAAGTACATGGAGTTGCGACCTCCTGAGTTTCGGAATTTTACCCGGTTAATGTTTTTTTGATCACTCTGGATTTTTTATCCTCTCCGGGGTCTGAACCAAAGACAGGACCAGTCATATCCGGTCTAAAAACCCGGACCGTATTTTATATTAACATTTCGATTTAGACAGGATTCAGACCGGTTGGATCCGATCCAATCCAAAAAATCAGACTCGACTGGTTTGTGCTCACCCATAGGCAGTCTCATGGACCACTCACCATGGGTCAGTGGCATGACTCATTCTCACCCCAGTATATCAATTATTTCTATAATTATTTTCAATTAAGTTTCACAAGCTTGACGAGGTACGCTCCGCAGATTTTTTTTTCGATTTTATCCCATGCACCAACCTAAATAAGTAAAGTAGAATTCAGACATGATTACGTGGACTTATTGTCGTTACCACCGATCTCAGAGACCATGGGTCCCAACGACCAATATTGCTTCTAAAAGTCAGTAGTGTCCGGTCAATATTTTTATTATTAACAATGCTTCCCTTTCAATTTTAGCTCATAGGTACATAACCTCATGTGATTCAACATACACCTCTAATTTCTTTAAAATGATAACTTAAAAGTTTAGGTAGGAAACACATATATGCCATTTAATTTAAAGGGAACTACTAAACGTCGCCCCAAAACTACTTAAATCGCCCCTTGAAATTACCAAATTGCCCTTAACAATATATTTAATACCCATATCGTCCCGTGTCTATAAATTAGGCCTACGGTCTTGTATATTCATAATTTATCAGTAAAAATACCACAAAAATGTCTGCCGAGGGTGATGCATCCGGTGAGATAAGCCTGGCGCGGGGCAAATTTTGGGTCGGGCGTCTGCCTTAGACGCCTCCCCCAAGGTGAGGGCGTCTGCGTAGGACGTCCTCCCCTTGGCCGAGGCGTCTAACGCAGACGCCTACGCAATGGGAGAGGCGTCTTATGTAGACGTCCTCCCCTTGGGTAAGGCGTCTGTAGTAGACGCCCTTCCCTAGGGTCAGGCGTCCTACTTAGACGCCTCACCCATGGGAAAGACGTTTAACTCAGACGCCTCCCCATGGGGTAGGCGTTTAATACAGACGCCCAGAATTTTTTTGATTTTTTTAATTTCGATTTTTTTTTGTAGGTTCCGTTGGAAGATTTCGGTGGTGATGGAGTGGATTACAGTGAGTTATTTCAAACTACACAAATCTTTGAAACAATCGATGAAGCATGTAAATGGGCCAAACAAGTAGCTATCGGAGCTGAGTTTTTTTTGGTCGTGTCGTCGTACAAAACAAGATCAGATAGTCGGATGGATTGTTATTTGAGATGCGACCGGCGAAATCAAATGGAGTCTCGGGATATGGATACTGCACTTCGAAGAAACACCAAAAGAAAGGGTTGCGGTTGCCGTTTCTTAATAAAAGTGGTGGAGCGACGAAATTGTGATGGATGGGTTGTGGTTTTTAATAGTGCTCATGGACATCACAACCACAGACTGGCAGTTTATCCAGAGGGTCATCGTCAAATTAGTGGTCTAAGTTCTGGGGCGAAGAAGATTGTTCGTGATATGACTGAGGCGCAAGCAAAACCACGGAACATCTTGAAGGCAGTAAAAGAAAAATTCCCGGAGGACAATCCAAATCAAAGGCATATTTATAATTTCAGAGATTACATGAGGAGGACAAAATCTGAAGACCGGAATCCCGTCCAGCAGTTTCTCTATCAAGCAGTGCAGTGTGAGTACTTACATTGGATTATGGCGGATCCAGAAACTGATGTCGTCACTCACGCTTTTTTGGCACATCCGACGTCAGTCCAGTTGTTACAGACATATCCTTTCGTTATCTGCATAGATTCGACTTACAAGACGAACAAGTATAAGATGCCTTTGTTCGAAATGATTGGGGTCACACCAACAAACATGAATTTCCTTATTGGATATGCGATTTTGATGGATGAAACTTACTCCAGTTATCTGTGGGTGATGGAGAAGTTGCGAGATCTGTTATTGGGGACTATCAGTCCGACTGCAATAATAACAGACCGGGAGTTAGGCCTTATGCGACCAGTGAGAGAGGTATTTCCTGACTCTGCTCATTTACTCTGCACATGGCACATCAACAAAGACGTATTGAACTACGCATACCACGTATTCGGCAAAAATAAACAGATGGCAGAGACTTTGAGGCGTGGAAGATGGAGGAAAATCATGCTTTCTACTTCAGAAGCCGAGTATGATAGAGCTGTGTATGCTCTGAAAGATTTGTATAGATCGTGGCCGGCTATCACGGAGTATCTGGACACCACGTGGTTGGTGCATAAAGAAAAGTTTGTGCTGAATTGGACGAACAAAGTCCTTCATTTTGGGAACACCACGAATTGTAGGGTCGAAAGTGCTCATTCGGCTCTAAAAGAGTGGATTTCTACATCGACTGCAGCTCTGGACACTCTTTTCGAGCGCGTCAACTCGGCTATTGAAATGCAGCTGACGAATATTCGAAACTTTCTTTAAGACTCGAGACGGCGAAATTTTTCTAATTTCAGACATGCTCTATATCGTCACATAAATGGTCGAGTTTCGCATCACTGCTTGCAATTGCTGAGTCAGGAGGTGAAAAGAATGCAACAGTTAGATGATGAAGTTGAATATCGTTGTGAGTGCGCTTTTCTGACTTCTCATGGGATACCTTGCGCATGTACCATCCGCGGATGTCTTGAATCAGACAACGGAATTTACTTAGAGCAGATTCATTCGTTCTGGAGGACACTTGTCATTGGGGAAGGAGCTGGGAACGCAGAGTTTGTGTCTCAGGCAGCTCAAGACGCCGAACATTTTCGCAGCCTGGTTGATGAGATTGCAGGAAGTGACCCCACGGTAATTCGATCTGCCTCTCGGGTTTTATTCGAGCAGCTACACCCCGAACATGCGAATTTGAGAGAGCCTGCAGAAAAAACAAAGCTACGAGTGAAGGGAATGTGTTCTAAAAGTTTTACTTTTAAATGTCAATTATTATGAATTGAATGAGAAATCATTTTGTTCCTTGTTTATGTTATTCGTCTTTTAGAAGTGTTAAGGAAGAGGCTCTTGATCCTTAACCGTAGAGCTCTAAAAGATATTGGTTTGTATAAAACAAAAGATATTCGCAATCATGGTAATTAACATGGTACATTAATTACCGAGTTAAGATTGTCGTGTTGGTCATAGATCATTGTAGCTCTACAAGTGAGTGACGACACGGGTATGTAAAAGAGGAAAATATTACTTTTGTATACTGAATAGACCTAATAAGTAAAATATTATAGAAATGTGTTTCTGTGTCATTAATATTTTACTGTTTCTTTGGTCCTTTGATATGAGACTTATATCTAATCACTTAAGGAATACTTAATTAGATCAGTGTCTTGAACTATCGATCAGTGTAGTGTAAAGGCATTGGTTGGTTAAGTACTACTTTTGTTGGAGAAGGTAGTTAGTCAAAAGACTATCATTGCCCCTCTTAATTGAGTGATGATATTAGTGGGGCCCTTGATAAAGCAAAGTTATAGGAAAATGTTTAGTGGACGCGTGCGTCCGGGACGCGCGCTGATGTGGTCAGTCCACTCAGCAGACGCTGCTTTGTTGGCACGAAGTAATATGAAATGTTTTTGGTTTTTTTATTCCTCTATTTTCGTACCTTCATCATTTCCACCATCCTTCCCTCCATCCCTCATTAATGCGACTCAAATCACTCTCTTCCTTCATCATTTTGGCGCTCGGCGCTCCTACACGGCACAGAAGACTTGTTATCAATCTCAAGATGCCTCTTCCTTTTCCTTCCCTTCTCTTCTGTGGTCATTCCTCTGTACTCAAATGGAAATCGTTCCCGTGCCTTCCTTAGTGGAGCAGCCATCAAACGTTCCCCATGAGGGGATGTTTTTCCTCTCTTTCGAAGAAGCCAAAGCATTTTACGTGGCATATGCCGATTATTGTGGTTTTGGCGTTAAGACAAGACAATCTCATTACGATCGTGGTGTTGTTATACGGGCCACGCTGACTTGCTCCAAGGAGGGCCCGCACCAACGGACCAAGGGCAAGGAAAATTGAAGCCTAGGTTATCCAGCAGAGTACAATGCACTGCTCGGATAAGGGTATCCGGAAACACAGCAAGGGGTTACAACGTTAACTTTGTGGATCTTAACCATAACCATCCCATGCTTGACCCGGAGCAAATGCGATTTCTCAAGCAAAAACGAACCGTCCCTGAGGCCGTCGTAGCATGGATATCGGTTAATGATGAAGCTGGGATATCGGCTGCTAAGACCATGCAATCTCTTGTGGTCGAGGCTGGAGGTTATGACAAATTGACTTTCAACGAAAGGGATTTAAGGTTTGTGTTCTTTCCGTCTAACATAATTGAAGTTGAACATTTTGTGCCTGGTCTTACTGGTTCCTGTTTGCAGGAATGTTGTAAACCAAGTCAGAAATTTGAAGATGGGACCTGGTGATGCACAAGCTCTTCAGGACTATTTCATTAGGATGCAGAAGATTGATTCCATGTTTTTTATGTAATAGATATGGATGACGAAGGAAGACTACGCAACGTTTTTTGGGCTGACAGTCGTTCTAGAGCTGCATATTCATACTTTGGAGACGCAATATGTTTCGACACAACCTACATTACCAACAAATACGACATGCCATTCGCCCCATTTGTAGGAGTCAATCACTATTTCGAATCAGTTTTGCTCGGTTGCGCTTTGCTGTCCTATGAGACTACTGAAAATTACATATGGTTGTTCCAAACCTGGTTGTCGTGCATGAACGGTAAGTTTTTTTCCTTCTTCCCTCTTCATATCTTCCTCTTTTTTGTTTGTCTATTCGTAATAAAAAGTCTGTCTGTTCGGAATAAGAAGAGTGTATGTTCGAAATAAGAAGTCTGTCTGTTCGTATTAAGAAGTCTCTCTGTTCGGATTAAGTGTTGTGTTTGTTCGGAATAAGAAGTCGGATTGTTCGGATTAAGTGTTGTGTCTGTTCGGAATAAGAAGTTTGACTGTTCGGATTAAGTGTTGTGTCTGTTCGGAATAAGTGGTCTGACTGTTCGGATTAAGTGTTGTGTCTGTTCGGAATAAGTTGTGAGTCTGTTCGGAATAAGTGGTGGGTCTGTTCGGATTAAGTGTTGGGTCTGTTCTGATTAAGTGTTCGGTCTGTTCGGAATAAGTGGTGGTTCTGTTCGGATTAAGTGTTGTGTCTGTTCGGAATAAGAAGTCGGACTGTTCGGATTAAGTGTTGTGTCTGTTCGGAATAAGAAGTCTGACTGTTCGGATTAAGTGTTGTGTCTGTTCGGAATAAGTGGTCTGACTGTTCGGATTAAGTGTTGTGTCTGTTCGGAATGAGAAGTCTGACTGTTCGGAATAAGTAGTCTGTCTGTTCGGAATAAGAAGTCTGACTGTTCGGATTAAGTGTTGTGTCTGTTCGGAATAAGTGGCCTGACTGTTCGGATTAAGTGTTGTGTCTGTTCGTAATAAGAAGACTGTCTGTTTGGATTAAGAAGTATGTCTGTTCGGAATAATGTCTCACTCCTTTCGAATTGGGTCCCTTATGCAGATATACCCCCCCCCCCCCCCCCCTCAGCTATAATAACAGATCAATGTGGTGTCATTACTGCTGCTGTAAGGAATGTCTTCCCAGATTCAAGACACAGATTCTGTATATGGCACATAATGAACAAAGCTCCCGTGAAGTTGCCGACGCAGTATCGGGATCACATATTATTTGATCTGAAATTGATTGTATATGATTCCAAAACCCCAGCAGAATTTGATCGTAATTGGCAGGGTTTCCTTCTTGATTTTGACCTACAGAACCACAGCTGGCTCAAATCCATTTATGCAATCCGAGAGTCGTGGATCCCTGCATTTATTGGTGATTTTTTTTTTCGCGGGAATGGCATCTACTCAGAGGAGCGAGAGTATGAACGCCTTCTTCGACAAGTATCTTACTTCGAAGACCACCCTTAAGCAGTTTGTTCAACAATACGAACTTGCGCTCCGCCACAAGTACGAGAAGGAAGCTCAATCAGAATTTGATTGTCTTCATAAAAAACCCCAGTTGGTTTCAATTTATCCATTCGAGAGTCAGTTGAGCGAGTTGTATACCGTAGGGGTATTCAAAAAAGTGCAGTTACAAATTGGGAAGATGATATACTGCGATATAACGGAGGAGTTCAATACGAATGAAACATTCCAGTACAAGGTATCTGAACGTGTTTTGGCTGGTGAGCAGCTACTGTCGAAACGTTTCCTAGTACAAAACACATCCATGAATTTTACATGTGATTGCAGAATGTTTCAGCACGTTGGGCTTCTATGCTGCCACGTTTTTGTTGTACTTGCACGCTTGAATCCTAATGCATTGCTTCCAGACTCTTACATCCTTAATCGATGGCGGAAGGATATTCGAAGGAGCTATCGAGATAAGACGTACCCAGACGATGGTGTAATGGCGAAGGATGCGCTACGTCGTCACGACGACATCATGGGTCGTGCCGTTTGGATCGCACAGGAAGCCTTCATCTCCCACAAAAGGTATATTGAGGTCGTGAAGTGTATTGAAATGCTTAAGGCACGTATGCACACTACACAAAACTTGGTTCGACCTGATGAACCTGAGTCTTCGGGTACATCGGTCCTAAATCCGGAAAAGGTCAGACGTATAGGAAGACCGCCGACTAGACGTCGAGTGTCTTTAGCTGAGAAGATAATTAAAAAGAGCTATAAAAAACACGCCCAACAAGAGAAGGGAAAGTGGAAGATTCAGGTTACTTCGCCGCTTCACGAAGTAGCACCAAAACCCGCAGATCCTGATTTCTCCGATTGGGACATGAGTTTGTATTACGAGGAATTTCCTCCTTAATTTACATTTTTTTTTATTTTCCCGTTCTTGTAAAACCAAGAAACTTGTAATTGTTGATCTGTTTTGATCTGTAAATGGTTGTTATACAAGTTCAGTTCAGATTTACTTGTGTCTGATCGAAATAAGTTTTTCCTGTTCGGAATATGTTGTGGGTGTGTTGGGAATAAGTTGTGTGTGTTCGGATTAAGTGGTGTGTCTGTTCGGAATAAGTTGTGAGTCTGTTCGGAATAAGTGGTGGTTCTGTTCCGATTAAGTTGTGAGTCTGTTCGGATTAAGTGTTGGGTCTGTTCTGATTAAGTGTTCGGTCTGTTCGGAATAAGTGGTGGTTCTGTTCGGATTAAGTTGTGAGTCTGTTCGGATTAAGTGTTCGGTCTGTTCGGAATAAGTGGTGGTTCTGTTCCGATTAAGTTGTGAGTCTGTTCGGATTAAGTGTTGGGTCTGTTCTGATTAAGTGTTTGGTCTGTTCGGAATAAGTGGTGGTTCTGTTCGGATTAAATGTTGCGTTTGTTCGGATTAAGTTGTGAGTCTGTTCGGATTAAGTGTTGTGTCTGTTCGGATTAAGTGTTGGGTCTGTTCGGATTAAGTGTTGGGTCTGTTCGGAATAAGAAGACTGTCTGTTCGGAATAAGTTGTG
The DNA here is from genome assembly GCA_963682175.1 of Triglochin maritima. NCBI lineage: Eukaryota > Viridiplantae > Streptophyta > Magnoliopsida > Alismatales > Juncaginaceae > Triglochin > Triglochin maritima. Next base: position 9,686,349 of record OY821775.1, read on the forward strand.
ACCCTGTTTGGATTAAATGTTGCGTTTGTTCGGATTAAGTTGTGAGTCTGTTCGGATTAAGTGTTGGGTCTGTTCGGAATAAGTGGTGGGTCTGTTCGGAATAAGAAGACTGTGTTCGGAATAATTTGTGAGCCTGTTTGGATTAAATGTTGCGGTTGTTCGGATTAAGTTGTGAGTATGTTCGGATTAAGTGTTGCGTCTGTTCGGATTAAGTGTTGGGTCTGTTCGGAATAAGAAGACTGTCAGTTCAGAATAAGTTGTGAGCCTGTTTGGATTAAATGTTGCGTTTGTTCGGATTAAGTTGTGAGTCTGTTCGGATTAAGTGTTGCGTCTGTTCGGATTAAGTGTTGGGTCTGTTCGGAATAAGAAGACTGTCTGTTCGGAATAAGTTGTGAGTCTGTTCGGATTAAGTGTTGCGTCTGTTCGGATTAAGTTGTGAGTCTGTTCGGAATAAGTGGTTGGTCTGTTCGGAATAAGAAGACTGTCTGTTCGGAATAAAGTTAGCTTAAGAATGACATTGGTAATGTTTGTATTTTTACATGTAAATAGTTTGTGAACTGAATATGTAAACATTTTGTACATGTAAACCAAAAAATAAACAAAACTTAAAATATCTTTGTCTGTTTAGACCTGCACACACGACCGACGATCCCTAAGTAACATGACCGCCAATTCACCCCTGATAGAGTGGATGGTATTGGGGTCCTTCTCCTTCGTAGGGTCAAGATTGAACATTAAGCACCTTATCCAGTATAAAACGAAGGCGCCGCAATCGTTGCTCCCCGGTGGTTGTTGTTGGCTCTCTTTCCTCAGGATTCTCAGGGGCCAGTCGACCTTGAGTAGATCCCTCCAGTATACAGCCGCATCCGCTGCTGCACATTCATGTAGGCCTACAGTCTGCTCCGGATCATCACCTTCGCCTAGCTCCCTAGAGAGACTATTGAATGCCAAAATCTCTTTGGACGGGCCATAGACAACCACCAGTGTCCAATGACCTGAAGACCAGCATGGTTGTGCGATCACGGTCTGTGTTGGAGACGCACCTACGATTTTAGGGAGGATAAAATCATCAACTTCTCTGCCTTGCCCTCCAAGAATTCGCCCCGACTCGAATGTGGATATGCATATAACTTTTTCTGGGTGGTGTCTTTCTTCGAGCACCGATAGCATAGCGTCGATAGTTTCATCGCTAATATCCATCCTAGGCGTTATAAGCTCCTTCAGGTCGGAGCGTTTTAAACTGCACATATCGCCTCTCCAGATGACCTCCCTATTGTCCTTGTTGGGTTCGGTCAGGTTCAGTAGCATTTTGACCTCATCAACTGACAACGTGCCCAATGCAGGCATGTCAACATCCGGCCTTTTTTTCTTCAGGCTCCTTTGAGCCGCTCTATCTTTTCTTTTTTGCTCTTCTTCCTTCTTATTCTTCTTGGCCAGATGTTCGCCTTCCTTCAGCTTCTGCTCAACGGTGGCCGTCGAGCGTTTTCTTTTCGCGACCCAATTTGCTATCTGGGCCTTGCTTTCTTCTTCCTTCTCCTTCTTCTTCTTCTCTTCCCTCTTCTTCTCTTCCTCCTTCTCCACTATTTTCCTCTTTTCTCCCATCTTCCTCTCCTCCTCCCTCTTCTCCTCTTCTTCCTTCTTCCTTTCCTCCTCCCTTTTTCTCTCACATTCCTCCTCCTCCCTCTTCCTCTTTTCTCGTTCTTCCTCCTCCTTCCTCTTCTTCTCCTCTTCTTCCTTTGTCCTTTCCTCCCTTTTTCTCTCACATTCCTCCTCCTCCCTCTTCCTCTTTTCTCATTCCTCCTCCTCCTTCCTCTTCTTCTTTTCTCGTTCCTCCTCCTCCTTCCTCTTCTTCTCTTCTCGTTCCTCCTCCTCCTCCCTCTTCTTCTCTTCTTCCTCCTCCTCCCTCCTCTTTTCTTCTTCCTCCTCCTCCCTCTTTTTTTCTTCTTCTTCTTCATCCTCCTTCCTCTTCCTATTCTCTTCTTCCTCTGCCTCCCTCTTCTTCCTATTCTCCTCCTCTTGCTCTCGCTCGTTCTCCCCACCAGGGACTCCAGTTGTCCCTGTCCCTCGAAGATATATAATATCTTTCCTGAGCCTCCCACACTCTTCATGGGAAATCCTCAGTTCTTCCCTGAGGTCGTGTACCTGTTCTGTGGCCTTCTTAAGGGCAGCTTCGGCCCTCAGCCATTTTGTCTTCACCTCACTCAGCTCCAATTCTTGGAGCAGCGGGTCGCATGGAATGCTGCAGTCTGCCAGTTGGAGCCTTGGCAAACTGACGGTTGAAGTTGAGCTCTTTCGAACAGGACCAATAAGTTGCAGCTCCCTTTCACTCATTGTTGGAGCCCCCATCAGGTCGAACGTGCCGTCGTAAATCCGATGTAAGGTAATTCCACGTTCCTCCCATTTCCTCAGGGTTAATCGTTTCCCAAACATCTCCGTCCATCTTTTCATCCGTGGGAAAACTCCAGTTCTGGGCTCCCCCAATTTAAATTTCTCACAAAGCCACACCTTCAAATGGAAAGGAAAAAAATGAGAACTACTATACCAACGTACCTTCATATTCGAAAGACAACTGAATCCGAACATACATTAAACGTAAACCGAACAGACACCCAACTTAATCCGAACAGACGGACTTCTTATTCCGAACAGACACACGTCTTATTCCGAACAGACCCACCACTTAATCCGAACAGACCCACCCCTTAATGCGAACAGACTCACAATGTATTTCGAACAGACTCACAATGTATTCCGAACTGACTCACAATGTATTCCGAACAGACCCAACACTTAATCCGAACAACCCCACCACATATTCCGAACAGCCCCACCACTTAATCCGAACAGACCCACAACGTATTCCGAACAGACTCACAACGTATTCCTAACAGACCCACCACTTAATCCGAACAGACGCACCACCTCACCCGAACAGACGCACCACTTAATCCGAACAGACGCACCACTTAATCCGAACAGACACCCAACTTAATCCGAACAGACGCACCACTTAATCCGAACAAACGCACCACTTAATCCGAACAGACACCCAACTTAATCCGAACAGACGCAACACTTATTCCGAACAGACTCACCACTTAATCCGAACAGACCCACCACTTAATCCGAACAGACACCCAACTTAATCCGAACAGACGCACCACTTATTCCGAACAGACTCACCACTTAATCCGAACAGACCCACCACTTAACCGCAACAGACCCACCACTTAATCCGAACAGACCCACCACTTAACCCCAACAGACCCACCATTTAATCCGAACAGACCCACCACTTAATCCGAACAGACTCACAACGTATTCCGAACAGACACACATCGTCTTCCGAAAAGAACAAAAACAAAAAAAGAGGAAGAGAGGAAGTGTGAAGCAGGAACAAAAACTTACGTGTAGTATGGCAACACAACCTTCGACGTTCCCCTGCCTCATTATGAAATTCCCTGCCTTTTTCCTCTCCTGCAGTTCTAAACTTGCTTTCTCGAGGCCTCCAACCAGGGTTTTGTGAACTGCACTTGCCCATGCGTAGCTGCTTAGGCGTTTGATGTTCCTCAGAGGGTGCATGAACCATTCCTTCGGTCGCAGCGTTCCATCATAGAACAAAAAATTGTTGAAGATGAAAGAAATCAGGAGACGAACGTACTCCTCCGTCTCGCCCATGGTATTGTTTGCCATCAGATGAACTAAAAGTTGGGTGTTGTCAAGGTTCACCCCGTCTCGCTTCTGGACGTGCAATGGTTCCATCACCACGGCCTTCCCATGCGTACGTAACCCCAAAATTAGGGCGATGTCTTCCGGTGTAAGGGGAACTACCCCTGATCCTATTCTCAGCCCCACCTCCTCCGTATCGTAGTGCTCGACGAACCAACCGACTATTTCGTTGTCCGTCGTAATGTTAGGAAGGTTTAGGAAGTGACCGAATGGGGTGCTACGGAAAGCCTCCTTCTCCACCTTATTGATCCGGTCAAACTGCTTTCGGATGGCCTTCCAGGAGCATCGTGATTCCCGGAAGTAGTACGTGGTTCCCTAAAACCAATAATTTAATAAACGACCCAGGGAAAGAAAAAATAACGACCCAGGGAAAGAAAAAATTAGAGACCCACCGCTTCTGGGACGTGTTCGATATCGACGGCCGGAGTTGAAGATTCCATTATCGTTTAGAAGGTGCGCTTCACAGGGAAAGAAAGTCGGGAAAGCTTCACAGGTGCGCTTCCTACGTTCACAGGTAAGAAAGAAAGCGAGAGTCTCCCTTTAGTTCTGGATATGTTATCTTCCTCGGTATCCGAACCGTCGTTCGTAGGGTGTCTGCCGCTGTCTAATCTGGAAACGAACCGTCCTTCTTCGAAAACCGTCAAAACAAATTTAAAACAATTTAAGGCGCGTTCGGAAGGAAAGTGTGACATGGCAATCCGAGTAGACGCTGACTCCTCCACTTTTTAAAGCCACGTAGGGCGCGTCACGGACGCCCGCGTCCGTGTATAAGGACTCAAAGTTATAATGTGCACAATGTGATTTGATTTAAGTCACATATTTATAACTAGCTTAAAGAGATCAAGAAATGAATACTAAGACAAAGATGACACAATACTACTTTGTGTGTATTCTTAATATCATGAGGCAAGGGACGGACACAAGTGGTGCACGCCATCACTAAATGGATCGGGTTTTGGTTCGAGTGGAATTAAGACATCTAACTAATTGGGAGCTATAATGTGTAGCTAGATACCGCTTATAGCTTGTGATATTAAGCCTTTAATATCACTGCCAACTTAGTTTAAATCCTCCCATAGGTCACACCGCAAAACTGGGAAACAAGAAATGGGGATTTTGAGTTCATAAGATGTGTCGGGTTTCATGTAGAAAATATGACACATGGGGTGAACAAGCAAAATCAAAATTATGTTGTGATTAATAACATAATTAGAATCTAAATTAAATTCATATGTGATGTAAATATTATGGGGTGTAATGATTGATCATTACATAGAATAATATGTTACATAAGTTGTGGATTTACTACTAATCCCGAAATGTCAAATTTTGTAGGGGTTAAACCGAAATTTGACAAGTCTGCAAAACAGTGCACAAACGGTCGACCGGTTAGCAGTAAACGGTAGACCGGTAGGGCACGGTCGACCGGACATGTCTCGACCGATAACAGGGAATTTTCATCTGTTCGAACGGTCGACCGAAAGTGATCGGTCGGTCGACCGAAAGTGATCGGTCGGTCGACCGAACATTGCGATGGAATAGTTCCTGTTACGAACGGTCGACCGAGCTATTGAACGGTCGACCGAAACTGGTACGAATGGTCGACCGAAACTGGTTCGAGCGGTCGACCGAACCTCCAAAAACGGTCGACCGGTCCAGACGGTTTATGCAGAATTAATTTAAGAATTAATTAGATCATGCATGGAATTGGTCCATAATTGATTTAATTCGTGGCTAATATTATTTATTAATAAATAATGGATGGTTAGATGGAATTTTGCATGAAATCATGGGCAAGAGGTTGCACATGAATAGGTAATTTGGAGAGAACCTATAAATAGAGGTTATCTCATTGCCTTCCTACATCTTAATTAATATTGCTTTTCATGCAAAATCTCTCTCCTTAATTCCCCACGAAAATTCCACAAATTCTTAAGTTTAGTTTAGTTCTTAAGAGATCATCTTCTCAAGGGAATTAAAGAGGGGTTAGTAATTGGATTCTAAACCCTATCGGAGATTGAGAGACTAGCTTCCCTCTCTCCGATCTTGTTTAGAGTTTGGTGAATACTCGGAGGCATCCGGCGCAGCGAGGAGCATCCCCAACGTCTCCGAATCTTCAAGAAGTTTTAGAGAACTTCTAGGTATGAATTTCGGAGCCCTTGTTTGTTTTAATAGAGTTTTGAAACTAGATGTTAAAACAAACCGATGCATGCATGAAATAAATCAAAGAAAATTGTAATTGATCCTTATTATACATAAAAATTTCGAAAATATATATGTATAATTAAACATGAAATCCTTCAACGAGGTCGACCAAGGGGAAAGTCGACACGACGGGACCCTAGTGCGTTTGAGTATGCAGAGCGAGGTAGTGGTCGATCTTCAGGTAGTGGGAGTAGAGGTCGTGGTCGTTCTTCCGGTAGTGGAAGCAAAGGTCGTGGTCGATCTTCTGGTTCTTCGTCTGTGAGGGGAGGATCAGGTATACCATCCCTATATTTATTGTTATTATAATTTTGTTATTTATTTCAGTAAATATGTATCTTTTGTTATTATATGTAACTGTATTTTTTGTTGATATTGTAGTGACTGGGAGGGCTGACGTAGACGACTTCCCATATGCGGATAGGATTCCAGGAATCATTATGCCATTCCTACACCAGTGGAATGATGTACGTGTTGATGGAAACTGTGGATTTCGATGTGTCGCCGATGTTTTCCACGGTGGTGAAGACAATTGGCAACTCGCCCGTCGTTCGATTTCAAATGAGCTAGCTGCGAACCCATCTTTTTATGAGCACGTATACTACGATGGTGTGGTGCAGGCTCGTCACCGGATTAATTGGGACGGGGGACCTTGTGGCGAGAATCACTACATGGAGACGTGGACGGACTTGTTTCCCATTGCAAATTTTTACAAGTGTGTAGTTATGTTCTTCTCTCTCGGAAATGATGGTTCGTTGTACCCATGTCTTACAGTTCTACCTTGGGAGAGTCCACCTACCGTGACGAGACCGTGCAGAGAGTTGATTATTGCTCATTTAGGGAGTTACGCTCATTACATTCGTTTGGATTTGAATGAGGGATTCCCCGTACCTCCTATAACGACTCTGTGGTTTCAAGTACGAGATGAGAGTGTTATTGGATGGGAGCTGGAGTACCAAAATAGGATAGCATATTGGCAACAATTATGTAATATGTTTTGATATGTTTGTACAATTATGTAATATGTTTTGATATGTTTGTACATTATATAGTGTTGCTTTATTATGTAATATGTTTTGATATGTTTGCTTTATTTGCATTATATATAATAGTACGATACGTTAGCAAACACAAATAAAAATAATAAGCGTATGACAAATAAGCAAACACAAATACAAATAATAAGCGTACGATATGTTAGCAAACACAAACACAAATACAAATAATAAGCGTACGATATGTTAGCAAACACAAACACAAATACAAATAATAAGCGTACGACAGATAAACAAATATAAATGCAAATACTAAGAGTACAGTACAACAGATCAACCTACTCATCATCCGAATCATGGTCGGAGATGCCTAACTGAGTATGCCACGACTGTATGATCTCATCCACATCTTCGCATGCAGCTCTGGCATCGTCTGGCAGCTCATCCCTCATCTGCAAGATTGGGTCTACAACCCGTATCATCTTACCCATCCACTCCACATAACATTAACATTAGCGTACATTAACAAAACCTACGGTACAAATAAATATAGATAAAATGAAAAATTTACCAGATCGCCACACGTCCTATCTGGTTGTCGATCTGCTCTCCGGGAGGCACCACGAACGATGATAGGATGTGAGTAACTACCGAACCAATCAAGATAACCTGCATCACACTCGGAGGGTCGCAACTACGTCTGAAGTCGCCAAGGAACAGTCGGCATGATCTCGGAAATGTCCGCCAAGTCGATTCCGCTGTAGAAGCGGGGAACCTGACGTCGTACGTCGCTACTGTCGCAGACCGCACCGCATGCTCTGGTGTCGGGATGTCAACCGGGATCACCTGAACATATCCTAACTGACGCAAGACCCGATCGGGCATATAAGGCTCTATGATATCCCGATAACGAATAAGGCCCATCAATAAAGTCCTCGGGACAACCGCTGCTGGGTCAGGACCATAGGGTAACCACTCCACCTAAACTTTAACACATTAATAATAATACATCTTAAAATTAAATAAATAAATGTAAATGGTGTAAAGTTTGATACCTCTGATGCAGTCATCTGATCTAGCCGTGCGCGGATGGAACACAATCGTCCATCGCTCTTGTCCTCGCTCCGGACGGCCCACATACCCGAACGTGGATGACCATCGTCGATAATCTTCCGCTCACGATGCAGGCGGAATGCGGGAAAGTACTCGTATATCCACGCCTGCAGCAGCGTAAGACAACCTGCAATCCCAGAACAATCCGCACGGCTAGCTATCCCAAGCTGACGGTACAGGTATGCCAACGTCGCTGACCCCCACGAGTACTCACGGACGGTCTCCGGGTCCCTAGCCTCCAGTAGATCGCGTGGTCTGATTCGGCAACCACTCTTTGTTAGATCGTGTGGGTTATGGGTTCACTAATCACTTTTTGATCTAATCACCTACTTGTTTAAGCAATCGATATGCGCAGCGGAATTTTAAAGCAAACAAGTAAAGAAGAATAATGCAAACCACACAAGAAGACACGGCGTTTTTATAGAGGTTTGGCACCCCACCCGGGTCCTAGTCCTCTCTTGCAAGCTCCGCTCGGATCACCGAGCTCCGCTCACGACTTCACTAACCACTCCCCGTTCCGGGCCGGGAGAGAACGCCTTTACAAGTCTTCAAGCTCGCGAACAACCCTCGCCGAGCTTGGCTCCTCCTCTCACAATCCGAGAGGATCACTTCGGGCTCTCACCGAAGTCTATACTCGTGTCTTGGGCTTTCACCAAGTCCCTTGCTTCTTTCACAATGGTTGAGTGGAACAACACTCTCTAAACTTGAGCACACTTGAGTAGGATTAAGGAATTGATCACTAAGTGTGTAAGGTTTGAAGCTTTGAGTGTTTTGATTTCTCTCTAATGTTTGGGGCAAGTTTGTAGTGGGAGAGTTGTGTTAAAATGTGTTTTACAACTCCTTATATAGGCATTAGAGAGAATAGAGCCGTTGGGATTGATTGGGTATGAGTTAAAGTGTGATTACATAAAACAGAAAAGTCAGGACCCAATTCTGGCTGAATTCGGTCGACCGGATCGGGACAATCGGTCGACCGTTAGGCAGTTTTACACTCAGTTCGGTCGACCGGTTAAGCAACGGTCGACCGCCCAACACTACGACTTAAGAAAACTTAAGTCATCGGTCGAACACACTAAGAGGGTTCGGTCGACCGATTTCATCCAGGCACTTTGGGGGTGACAAACAAATGTGTGAACGGTCAACCGAAACAAGTTTGGCGGTCGACCGAATATGGACAGGCACTTTGTGTTTGTCAAGAGATGGACAAACGGTCGACCGATCGTGGTCCTCGGTCGACCGATACATGAAATACATTTGGGGTATTTTTGGTTTAATACGAATACGATCGTTGGGTATATATGACAAAAGTAACGGTCGGGAAAATAAGGTTTGAACGGTCGACCGTTTGGAAAGGTTCGGTCGACCGGAAACAGACAGGGAAACACAATTAGAAAGCTTGATCATCCGGTCGACCGAACGGCCTGTTGCGGTCGACCGAATGTGGGCAGACAGTTAAGTTTAGTGTTTTCCGGTCTAGGTTTGGGTGATCTATTGAAGTCCAAATTAAGTGAAATTTGGTGTGTGACTTCTAAAGGGAACCTAGTGTGTGATTAAGTTGATTTCAGCTCAAGTATGCTCAATTACACTTTGTTCCTAAGACTCAAAAGAAATCAAGATTACATGTCTTCGATTTAGCTTTAATTACATGTCTTGACTTCATTTCCTTCTTTCTTGAGTCTTGATCACCTGTAGAGGTTAGCACAATACAATATATATGCAATGCATAGTGTGTGCTACTCCAATTAAGATTCGGTTGATTAAATCATCAAAACATAAGATTAAGGCCAAAAAGCCAACACTCTTGTCGACAAACAAGACGGCTCTGAGCATCAAGAATAGGTACGCCGTCAACTGTGTATCATCGGCCCGCGGAGGTCGTGCCTGTCTGCATAGGTCCTCAAGGGAGTCGATGTCGACACCACCACCACTCCATAAAGCTGTATCTCTCGCCAGACCATCAGGTGTGACACCAAGCAACTCTGCCACATAATACCTCAGCTCAGACGTCGACCCCTGAGCACTAACCAGACGACCATCCACAGGAATGCGCAGGATCTGGAAAACATCGTGAAGCATGATCGTCATCTCTCCGAAAGGCATGTGGAAAGTGTTGGTGTCAGGCTGCCACCGCTCCACAAACGCAGAAATCAAATGCATGTCGAGATAAGGGAACATGCTGTACGGTAAGTGCCCAAAATGCGTGGCACTAATCTCCTTTCTGATATCAGCACTCAGTGTAGACCGCCAACCTTGTAGTGCTGTACAGGCTCTGTGCCGATTATGGCACTTCAGAACCTTCCGATCCTCTCCATCCCAGATCCGTCTAGCGATGTGACCCTAGAAACTAGGAATGACGCTCCCATCTAAAGGACCATCAGGCGTCATACTGCTCACGATCCAAGAATCGTCCTGGACCCTCTTCTTCTTCTGAGCGCGGGGATCAACAGTGCACGAGCTCGAATCCCCGGTCGTAAACCTCCCACCTGTACCCTTCCGTACCATCCATCCGGCGGAAGTAGAACTACCCGCTCGACCACGTCCTCTGCTATACTCCCCCTGCCTCTCCACCTCCGGGTGCTCTAACTCATACGGGTCATCATCGTCGCTCCCGTCGTCGGGACTGTCCACATGCTCATCATCGAAGGAATCATCATCCTCCTCACGACGACGTAATGCCTCTCTCTCCCTCCTGACCGAAGCAGATATCCCCCGTCTACGTGGATGAAGCGGTGCTGAATCATCCTCTAAAGAACGAAAGGCGTGTAATGGTATCGACTTGCCTTTCCCTCCACTATGACCCGATGACTATTAATTGAATTTTTAATTACAAATTTGTTAAATTTGTTAAACTAAATTATCATATTTATCACAATTGTTAAACTAAATCAAAATTTGTTAAACTAAATTATCACAATTGTTAAACTAAATCAAAATTTGTTAAACTAAATTAAAACAATTGTTAATTTCCTTATTGGATATGCGATTGGATATGCGATTTTGATGGATGAAACTTACTCCAGTTATCTGTGGGTGATGGAGAAGTTGCGAGATCTGTTATTGGGGACTGTCAGCCCGACTGCAATAATAACAGACCGGGAGTTAGGCCTTATGCGACCAGTGAGAGAGGTATTTCCTGACTCTGCTCATTTACTCTGCACATGGCACATCAACAAAGACGTATTGAACTACGCATACCACGTATTCGGTTAAAATAAACAGATGGCAGAGACTTTGAGGCGTGGAAGATGGAGGAAAATCATGCTTTCTACTTCAGAAGCCGAGTATGATAGAGCTGTGTATGCTCTGAAAGATTTGTATAGATCATGGCCGGCTATCACGGAGTATCTGGACACCACGTGGTTGGTGCATAAAGAAAAGTTTGTGCTGAATTGGACGAACAAAGTCCTTCATTTTGGGAACACCACGAATTGTAGGGTCGAAAGTGCTCATTCGGCTCTAAAAGAGTGGATTTCTACATCGACTGCAGCTCTGGACACTCTTTTCGAGCGCGTCAACGCGACTATTGAAATGCAGCTGACGAATATTCGAAACTTTCTTGAAGACTCGAGACGGCGAAATTTGTCTAATTTCGGACATGCTCTATATCGTCACATAAATGGTCGAGTTTCGCATCACTGCTTGCAATTGTTGAGTCAGGAGGTGAAAAGAATGCAACAGTTAGATGATGAAGTTGAATATCGTTGTGAGTGCGCTTTTCTGACTTCTCATGGGATACCTTGCGCATGTACCATCCGCGGATGTCTTGAATCAGACAACGGAATTTACTTAGAGCAGATTCATTCATTCTGGAGGACACTTGTCATTGGGGAAGGAGCCGGGAACGCAGAGTTTGTGTCTCAGGCAGCTCAAGACGCCGAACATTTTCGCAGCCTGGTTGATGAGATTGCAGGAAGTGACCCCACCGTAATTCGATCTGCCTCTCGGGTTTTATTCGAGCAGCTACACCCCGAACATGCGAATTTGAGAGAGCCTGCAGAAAAAACAAAGCTACGAGGTCGACCAAGGGGAAAGTCGACACGACGGGACCCTAGTGCGTTTGAGTATGCAGAGCGAGGTAGTGGTCGATCTTCAGGTAGTGGGAGTAGAGGTCGTGGTCGTTCTTCCGGTAGTGGAAGCAAAGGTCGTGGTCGATCTTCTGGTTCTTCGTCTGTGAGGGGAGGATCAGGTATACCATCCCTATATTTATTGTTATTATAATTTTGTTATTTATTTCAGTAAATATGTATCTTTTGTTATTATATGTAACTATATTTTTTGTTGATATTGCAGTGACTGGGCGGGCTCACGTAGACGACTTCCCATATGCGGATAGGATTCCAGGAATCATTATGTCATTCCTACACCCGTGGAATGATGTACGTGCTGATGGAAACTGTGGATTTCGATGTGTCGCCGAACGCCATGGGGGGAGCGGCTTCCTCGGACGCCCGCTCCATGCGGGGGCGTCTCCCTCGGACGCCGACCACTTTTTTTAATTTTTTTTTTGAAAACAAATAAATAAAGTAAGGTTACCGTATACGGGTACACCGGGGGAACTGCTGGCTGCTTGCCTGACCTCCGAGACATTCCTAATCTTCTGTAGTAGGTATATGAAGAGAAAGTTTTGAAAAAAGAGTGAAATTGTGAGATATATAAGCAAAAATAGGATGAAGGGCAATTTGGTAATTTCAAGGGGCAATTTAAGTAATTTTGGGACGATGTTTAGCAATTCAGGTTATGTGTACTCACTACTCAGCTAGGTAATATCCAAAACCAAATGAGCAAAATCTAGATTGATGTATCTTTAACTAAAACTGGGAATTTCATACATATCCTTCAAATAAGTTTCTATTTCACCAATACCCTCCGATTGGATAAACTTTCATGTATAGCATTCAATTTCAAATATGCTTTCACCTAGACCCTTCTATCAAGTTTACAAATAAACTCAGGTCAACTTAAATTTTAGGAGTTGATTTCCACGTTTGCCCTTATTACTTCTTTAAGCTTCAAATATAAGTATAATATTAAATTAAAAATTAAGAGAAGAGAGTTTTGTATTTTACGAAAGATTCGAAAATAAATTTATTGTTATTTTTTCTTGCACTTATATTTACCATTTAAATGAAAAGTTATATATATGTGTGAAATTTATAAGAACGACATGGGTAAAAATGTAATTTCAAGCATTAAGAGTTAACTTAATTAAAGTTTATGTTCATATATTTGAGAGAAAAAGGTGAAATGAAAGAATACTTGAATTTAAAGATTTGAATTTGAAGGGTATACATAATAGCCACTTTATTTGGGAGATATTGGTGATAAAATGTATTTAAAGGAATAGTGAAATTCCAACCCATGAAAGACCCGATTTCAAAAGTATTGAGAGAAAAATCTTGAAGGCCTACTACTCGGCCTATTCAAAAAAACTATCAAAGGCCTACTCAACGAAAAAGATTCTTACAGTATGGACGCTGCCCGTCAAATAGCCCAACTATTTGCAACCTTAGTTAGAATATAAATAGTTTGATTTTTATTCTTGTTTGTGTCAACATAAACTGGGTCTTCTTGGATAACCTGCGTCTTTGTGCTTCAGTTTTCCAACCAAAACAACAATAATTGTTGTGAGCTACGCGTTTTTTTGGCTTGGGTTGTATAGGATTTTTTCATTAACATAATCCGTAGATAAACAAAGTTGGTACGTCTTTACGCCTGCCAAGTTCTGTTTGGGATCGGTGGATCGCTCGACGCTCGCTCAATTTTGATCGAATTGTGTCTCGGATCGGTTTGTAATGAGCTGAGCACGAACAAATAAATCTACTCGACGAACTAAACAAGTTGAGCACGAGTAGACCTCGCTCGCTCGAATGCTCGATTATATATATTTCCACTGAATTTGTTATCCATAGAAGAGATTGTGGTCATGTTTTAGAGATCAATTACAATTTAATAATTTCTCTACAAATCATTTAACCAACGACCATAGTATTTATCAGCACAATACAAAATTTGTCAAAATCATCTCAACCATGATGTTGCATGCATGAAATATGGACCTGTTAATGGGCTTTTAATGGGGATAATTTTTGTTGGTGTATATGGACCTGGTAATAGGCTCATAATGATTGGGCAAGACCTGAAATGCATATGTACAAACCAACAAATCAGGTTTTATGCTTGAGAAATAATACAAGAGATTCCAACGCATTCTTTTAGTTCTACATTGCCTGTTTCAAATACACACCCACACTACCCCTGTAAATAGCAACACACCCCCATCTTTGTTGCATACTTGCCTTGGGTGGTGGTGGTCTCCATTGAACTTTGGAGGGTACCACATTAACCTGTTTAGCGAGCATTTGAGCGAGTCAAGCTGCTCGTGAGCGGTGCTTGATCCGAGCATGAGCAATTTTTTCTGCTCGAGTAAATTATCGAGCGAGCGTCGAGTAGGGAAAAAAAATCTAAGCGAGCCGAGTTCGAGCCAAGATTTGTTTGCTCGAATGTAGCTCGTTTACAACCCTATACGTCTTTGATTTCAGTAAGTCAACATCAACAATTAAATCTTTGCAATAATATTAAATTTTAATAATTAATTAAAGTGAAGTGAAATAATCTTGTAGAGAAATCTCACGCTCGCATCCTTTAAACATTGATCATCATTTTATGATGTCTTTCTTGTTTTTTTGTCAAATATACTTCTAATCTATATGTTGTTTTTTACCTTGAATATGTGAATTAAGTATTTCTGCGGGAAAACAATAAAAACGGTCGACCGATAGCGTAGCCTATCATACAGGAAAAATGTTTGGAAGTTTCCGGTCGACCGGGTGGTATCAATCAGTCGACCACGTATGCGTTTTGTTCGTTCAGGAAAAGTGCATGAAAGTTTCTGGTTGACCGACAAGACCTATTCAGTCGACCGGTTGCGTAGTTGGAGATCTTGGAAAAATGCCTGGAAATTTCCGATCGACCGTGGAGCTCGACAGTCGACCAATGCAGTTCAAGATCGTGCTACAACTTATGTTCTGGTCGACCGTTTGTCCCGACTAGTCAACCGTTCTTGTTTATTTTTCCCACGTTCTGCACTTTTCTCCACCATATTCTGGTGCAAATAATAATTGTTTTGACATAGTATATAAATGCAATTTCTCACTCCTCTGTAATAACCTTACAATACCTTACCTAAACCCTTATTACTATTGTCTATTTTGCATTCTTAAGAAAAAGAGAGAGCATCCTTGTGGATTCGGTATGAGCAAATTCAACCGGGAATTCTTCTTCGGTTGGTCGTGTGTTCTGTAAGCATCTCTTGTAATGCGTTTTTCTCTATTGTAGATGTGTCGTCCATGATTTTTCCCACATTGAGTTTCCACATTAAATCTTGTGTTCTTACGTGGTTTGATGTTAGTGGATTTGCAATTGTGATTTCTTTCTCCATTGGATTTGTTATTTTCATTTCACTGCGTATTTTGAGATTGATTCTATTCCATAACACTATCTTCATTCAAAATGGAGATTAAATTAAATGTGAGGTCTGTTCATATTTGGTTTGACTAATACCAAATATGGCGATAATTGAAACTAAATCTGACTTCTAATCTAATTCGAACGTTTACCATAAAAATAAGTTAAAAGTATGTTTAACAAACAACACACAAAAAATGATGAATATCTTCAAAATTAACAATTTGATAACGAAGAGGACTCAAAGTATTATTCATTCAAAGTTAAAGGAGTATGAACATGACGTTTTAAATTTCAAATTGTTAAAGGGGCAGATTGTAATTTACACAAAATATAACACCTAATTGTGTCCTTGTGATTCCTAATATTTGTTTGGCAAGTAATTTTTTGAATTGGATATAAAAGTGTTGCCTTTTTATTCGTTATGTTGTTTCTAGATGAAAAAATAGGGTTCCGTATATTTTCCTAGACTTAAGTGTCCCATAATATTTCTTTGGCTAGTAGTTTTTGAATTTGATTGTAAAAGTGTTAGGTTTGTTTTTAATGATTTTGTATCTAGAAGACAAAATGGGTTTCTAAATATTTTCCTTGACTTCCCGTTAACTGGTACACCTTCAAACTCAGGCAGGTGCCATTGGGCAGAAGACTTTATTTATTAGAAAATACAAGAATACTGTAGATTTTAGAGAATGTTCTTTAAAATTTCGTGGTGGCTTTCTTTATTTATATTTTTCTGGGATTGGGTTTTTATCTGTTATCAATTTGTCATGGAAATCAGTAAGTTCTTACTTCCTCTTTGGGCTCTAGTCTTGGATTGGCCACCAACTTCCCAGAATGAAGCCCATGTAACTTCAGATCTAAGAAACTCTTATAGGACCTTAAAGCCTGTCTTACTCTAATATTGACTAGTCTCTATGAGATTTGGTGTCATTTTACATTGCGTGGGGCAGAGTCAAAATCGCGTGAAGACCCCCTAACCGTCTCAATTTGTCGTCGATAAACCTTCGAAAGAACCTACCATTCGCTTCGAAAAAACAAATATTTGTCGTGAAAATATCGAGAAAACCTTCGATTTCGTTCTTAAAATACGCTAGAAAAACTCTCCTATAAGGCGTGAAAATCCGGTTGTTCTCGCCCAGCACCGTCAAGGGTTATATCTTACGTTTAACCCGGAAAAGACGAAATGGTTGTTTCTTGATCACAAATCCTATTGGCTGTTACCGGAGACTTTGCACTATTTAGGTTGTCTAAAATATATTTGTCAACAAAGCTATAGTTTTTTAAGTTCTTCAAAATATTGCATAAACCTAAAATTGTACCAGTGATGTGCTGCCATGGAGGTATTACTAATACCGTATTAGTGTATTGCTATCCTGCTAGTTTGTAGCACGTGCGAATCAATTTTTCTGTGTTCAATTAATATTTGCTTATAAGTTATATAACACACAATAACCTACGGAGATATAAAAAGACATTAAATTTAGATATTTAACTGCAATTGTGTCAAATACACACATATTAAAAAATACACAAGAAACTGACGTAGATTTGTAGCCAAATTATATAACATATATTTGTAAATCAATTGAAGCGGACATGAGTGCGAGTCCTTGGTTTATTGAAAGCAATAGAGTTGGATCCAAAGTGGTGATGGCTAGTTTTGGTTTGAGATGGCTAAGCTGTGCCGCTAGTCTTGTTTATACTAAGCGCGATATAGATTTGTAATTAATATCGTGTTCTCTAAAAGCCACCACAATTTTAAAGTTGATCCTTTTAATAACTAGGATATATGTATGCACTTACACTTGTGGTTCAACAAGAATACCCTACTATAGTTGGTATCACCCCAGTTCTCTACTGTAAGTGCAAAATAATTATTCTAATGAAACCTACCCTTTGCACACGAAATTAACGCGGTTTCGACGTAGAATCCACGCGGTTATAACGCGAAAACCACGCGATTTGGACGTGGAGTCGACACGGTTGGGACGTGCACTTAAGGCGATATCGACGCGGAATCGACCCGGTTGGGCCGCGGAATCGACACAGAGTGGACCCGGTTGGGCCGCGGAGTAGACACGGACGGGCAGCGGAATCGACTCTGTTGGGCCGCATAGTCGACGCCGAGTGGACACGGTCGGGACGCGGTTGCGCCGCGGAATCGACACGGTTGGGCCGCGGTTGCGCCGCGGAGTCGACACGGACGGGCCGCGGAATCGACTCTGTTTGGCCGCGGAATCATCTCTGTTTGGCCGCGGTTCGGCCGCGGAGTCGACGCGGAGTGGACACGAACGGACCGCGGAGTGGACACGGTCGGGACGCGGTTGGGCCGCGGAATCGACACGGAGGGGCCGCGGAATCGACTCTGTTTGGCCGCGGTTCGGCCGCAGAATCGACGCTGTTGGGCCGCGGAATCGACGCGGACGGGCCGCGGAATCGACTCTGTTTGGCCGCGGAGTCGACGCGGAATGGACACGAACGGGCCGCGGAGTCGACGCGGTGTGGCCGCGGAGTCGATACGGTCGGGCCGCGGAATCGACACGGAGTCGACACGGACGGGCCGCGAAATCGACTCTGTTTGGCCGCGGAATCGACGCGGAGTGGACACGAACGGCCCGCGGAATGGACACGGTTGGGCCGCGGAGTGGACACGGTGTGGCCGCGGACTCGACGCGGTTGGGCCGCGGAGTGGACACGGTCGGGACGCGGTTGGGCAGCGGAGTGGACACGGACGGGCCGCGGAATCGACGCGGATTGGCCGGGGCACGGAGAGGACACGGTCGGGTCGCGGAATCGACTCGGTTTTGCCGCGGAGTCGACACAGTTTTCATCAGTTTTCATACGTTTCCGACGCGGTTGGAGGAGAAATCCAGGCTTTTTTGTCCGAAAAATCACGTAAATTTGAGTCGGATTTTGCAGGGTCGGTGAGGGCGTTGCGATTGGTCAGTTGGAGTAAGGCGTCGGGTTTGGGTATCCTGCATGAAAAAGGCCTTGATACGGTTTCGGAGGAGAGACCAGAGTGTTGTCTGGTGGGGTTGATTGAGGTGGAAAAGAGGAGTTTGGGGATTTTGACGACTATCACTGGGCTTTTAATTCATAAACATTCCATCAAGGCCCACACGCCATGCCTTTTGTAGTGTTCTATATCTTGCCCAGGAATGGCCCACCACCAAGCCTTACAATAGGAACCCAATACGTAGAAGTGGTTAAAGAAAAGGTTATTAAGTTGGGCCCCTCAACTTAACAAAATTCAATGTTTACAGTTTGCTGCCACACAATTTACATGTATCCATACATGCATGTCTGAACTGACTGAACATGTACGAAATTTATTTGGTTACCAATTTACCATTGGGAAGATATGTGATGGCCCAACCCGAAGGAGCATTGCAATTTATTGTGCATCTAGACTTGTTTTGGACATTAATATCTTGGGAATGCTTGAACAAGTTTTTTTTCTTCTTCTTCTTTTAAAAAGCGCTTGAACAAGTTTTTTCCAAAAGTAAGTTTTGATGCGTCTGAGATCAGACGGTTTTGTATGTTAATATTTCAATTATGTTTGGCTGCATGTATTGTAATACTTTTTATTTTTGTTATTTGGAGGCTTGCCTTCGTTTTCGTTTGCAAAAAGTAGTTTTCAAAAGCAAGTTCTTAGATCCCTTAAGGTTCCTTAGGAGTTAGGATAGCACTTCGAGTAACTAATTCATCAACACATGACTACATGGGATATCCCGCAAACTAGGCCTCGTGAGGATTACAATTTATTTTAACCTAAGATCAAGTCTGTCAATCGTGTCTATAACTCTACCAAAACCTTCCCTTCATAAGAATGATACACTTATAATGTTACTAACGGAAAGAATTCAAGGTTATGCACTATAATAATTGAACTGATCACAGACAAAAGGTTCGCAACAATTAAGAATCCAGCTGAACATTGTTAATACTATATCACCATGAATTAGCCATCAAAACCTTCTGACTTCCAGCATCATCTAGTTTCATTAGAAAATATAAGAATACAGTAATTTTTGGATAATATTCTTTAATTTTTTTGTGGTGCCTTTCTTTATTTATATTTTTTTTCTTCTGTGATTGGGTTTTCATCTGTTGTTATGGAGATTTCTTACTTCCTTTGTGGTCTCCAGTTTTGGATTAGCTCCTAACTTCCCAGAATGAAGCCCATCTATTTCACCTTCAGATCTAAGAAACTATTATAGGCCCTTAAAGCCTGTCTTTTAACATGTTAAGCTTTTGCTTTAATCCAATATTGACATGTTAAGCTGAGATTGGTTTTATTAGAATAAATACATTGCACCTATGGATATAGAGAGCTGGTGTAATACCAACTGGTGTAGTGTATACTTGTTGAACCACAAGTAACTACACGTATCTCAGTTAATAAAAGGGTCATATTTCAATCAACTTGCCAATCCTTTGAAATGGTCCATATTATCTCCATATATCATAATATAGTTATGCCAAAATGTTTCTCTATTCCACATTAATCAATCACCACCATTCTTTCTTTAGATGGTTAATTAACTACTATATGTGATTAATCAAACAAGAAATCAAAATGGCTGACATGTACTCTAGACTTTGTCATAATCAAAACACTATGACTTGTTCTCCACATTTTAATTATCTTGGAAGTATATATTACCCCATAGTCTCCAATGATCCCATACAACACGAAATCAATTACAAAATTTCTATTGCTTAGTATAAATAGGACTAGCGGCATAGCTCCTACATCTCGAACAAAAACTAGGCATCACCACTTAGATCCAAACCAATTACCTTCAAGTTTTAGTCAGCCAAGGCAACCATCAATGGCCTCGAAGCCAATCTTGTTGTTGGAATCAAGGATTCAGGATTGTATACTTGGGTGTGCTGGATAGTTAATCGGATCAACCGATTAACTCAAGCCATATATATAGTTGGACCCAAATGTATGTAATAGTTTTTTTCATTTTTTTTTCATTTCCATCAAATAAAATCAGACTCAACTAACTTCCCTTTCTCTCCTGCGCACCTTCTTCTTCCTCTCTTCTGATCCAAATCTCCAGTGTGGAATCTGATCTATCTCAGTTTTCTACATTGTATCAGAACAATCAACCCAATCCAGCTTCCAACACTTGTGCTTGTAGCTGTGATGGCCACCTTTATGCTCATCACTTCTGGTGTCCTCACGGCCACCAAAACCAATTTTTATTGGTGATGTTGATATTTACTGCACATGTTAAGCACATTTCTTTAACTCTCAAGATCAGTTCAATTTTTTATAAGCTGTTTTTGCATTAAGATAAAAGGTTAGAAAGTATACAAAATTGTTTCCCACGTGGGGAAACTCTGACCAACTTAGTGTAGTGAGTGGTGCTACGACTACCACTCGGGAAGGTACTGTTGCTGGGGTTGGCGTCATGGCTACTGCAGAGAGTGGTGCTACTAGAATGTCTGTGTTAATTTGGTGTACTTCCATCAACTTCTCGTCTTTGAGGTTGATGGAGTTGATATATACATAGTCTCGCAATAAACGGCACATCGATGTGCATTGAGTTAATAAGAGCTTCAAGGAAGTCAATATATCCACTTGTGTTTTGTGTTCTGAGACAATACTTATTAAACTAAATATGAACTGAGATTAGTTCGATTGGTAGATCATTTATTTTGGATTAACGTGGACAATTAATCAAGTCCCAATATCATGTTGAGATTTAGTTTAAAATATAAATTGCTTTATATATCAAACTATAAAAAACGTGTCATGTGATTGTTTTACTTGAATTCTGTAAAGATTTAAGTCTTCTGTACTTCATTTTATTTTATTTTATTTATAAGGTGGGCAAGATTAATTTTTAATCACTAAGATGAATAACATAACCCGATCCCACCAATGAAGGGTAAACTAAGTACAATCACTTAATGAATTGAAGGGTAAACTAATGCTTGCATGACAATGCCAATTAACTATAGCATAAGAGTAATTCATTCATTTCCTCTCACATTCAACGCACACACACGGACAAATTTACGGATGTTTGACCAAATTTAAGCTTTCAACTTCCAAGCACTGGTGTGGAAATTTGAGGCTTCGAATGGTCCCCTCTTACCACGGAATTCATTTTTTGCCATTACCTCTTTAATTTGTCTTTTCTTTTCCCCCCTCTTCTCTCCGTCCCTAATTTTTTATCTAATAAAAAATAAATTCAAATTTCGAATTTTAGGAACAAAAAAAAAATCGAAAAGTACTCGGATCGGGGGTCACACACGCGATCCGTCCCGGAAAAAAAAATTTGTCCGATCGCGGGTCTGAACTGCGATCCGTCAATTTTTTTTTAAAAAAAAAATTTTGAAGAAAATTTCTGTTTTTAAATAAATTTTTTTTATTTTTAAATATATTTTTTTATTTTTTTATTTTTTTCTGTTTTAGTTTTAGTTTTATTTTTGTTTCTGTTTTTCTTTTTTATTTTAATTATTTGTAATCTTTTTTTAAATTTTTTTTTCAAAATATGTTTTCTAATTGATATTATTTTTCTAAATTTTTTAAAATTGTTTTTAATTTTTTCAATAATCGACCTCCAAATCACGTCGATAACCCGACGTATTGAAATGTTAGGGTATTTTATACAAAAAAAACAACATTTCTTAACTAGATTAATAAATTATTTACAACTGAATATTAAGCAAACACTAAAACTATTTTAACACAAAAAATTGAAAACGTTGTCAAAATTTAGTAGGATGTACACACGTTACAAATATTTTTGGAGGTCGATACAGCAAAAAATTAAAAACACAATTATTTTTTTAAAAAAAATAATAACAATTACAAAACATATTTTGAAAACAAATATAATAAAAAACTTAGTTAAAACGATTTTAAAAAAAGCAAAACATAAAACACTACGACTAAAATCCCTGACTTTTTTATATTCTTTTATTGTTGTTTAATTTTTGACGGTTCTTTTTTATATTCTTTTATTGTTGTTTAATTTTTGACTAAAACGTATCGACCTCCAAAAATATTTCGAATATTTTTGACGTATCGACCTCCAAAAAATATTAATTGTGTTTTTTAATTTTTAATTAGTTTTAGTATTTGTTTAATATTCAGTTGTAAATAATTTATTAATCTGGTTAAGAAATTTTGTTTTTTTATTGTATCAAATACCATAACATTTCAATACGTCAGGTTATCGACGAGATTTGGAGGTCGATTATTGAAAAAATTAAAAAAAGAATTAAAAAAGATTTTAAAATTTGAATATTAAAAAAGGAATTAGAAATTTTAAAAAAAGAATTAAAAATTTGAAAACATATTTTTTTTAAAAGATTTTAAAAAAGATTACAAATTATTAAAATAAAATAAAAATAGAAACAAAAATAAAACTAAAACAGAAAAAAAGAAAAAAAAATATTTAAAAAAAATATCACGGATCGCGGTTCACAACCGCGATCCGTGAAATTTTCTTCCAATTTTTTTTTTGTTGCAAAATTTCCACGGAGCGCGGGTGTGAACCGCGATCCGTGGAATTTTTTTTAAAACAAATGACGGATCTCGGTTCCAACCGCGATCCGTCAAAATAAAAAAATAAATAAATTTGGGGGACGGATCGCGGGTCACACCCGCGATCCGACTATTTTCGAGAAAAAAATATTTTTTTCCTAAAATTCGAAATTTTCGTTTTTTCTTTTGTTAGATAAAAAAAATTACGGCTCTCCGTCTTCCAACACTCAAATCCTAAACTTCACCCTTGCGTTATCCATTCCAAATTGATCATATCCAACTCCTCGAGGTTGACTATTTAATATTAGATGAAAAAATCAGTTGACCTATTGTTCCACGACGGTCCGGTTCGTAGTGAGTGTTATGCAATCATAATTGAGTTTTTTGCTTCAATACTCATCAGAAATATCTAAATTGACATAGTACTCATGCTTCTGGTTGAAAATTATTTCCATGCACATTAGTTACTATGGAACATCTGTTGGGCTCCCATGTCGGAAAGTGTTACGGGGGCCTAACACTTCACACTAAAGGATGTGCATGAAAGTAATTTCAATGCAGTGGACGAGCCCAGGCCAATATACCCAGAATTATGGGTACCCGTCAATTAATTTTGATGTTTTTTATGGACACCCAACAAAAAAACTGAGGGCATGAGCGTTGGATTGAATCCAGGGATGATTATATATATTATGTAGGGACGTAGGGTCGATATATTGGCTTTATCTTTCATATGCCATTTATGGGCATGCATTGGTTATAAGATCTAGAACCAACTAATCAGGTCTAATTTATTGAGAATAATCACTGCATGTCAAAATCTTTTATAAAAAATAGCTTAACCTACTCGACCATAAATCGTTTCACATAAAAGCCATTCTCGAACAACAAAACCGGGTCTCAATTATTATAATCTGCTTGATATATGAGAACTTGAAAGTGTTGCGAGAAAAATGACACAATAACGTTAGAGTTGTGTACAACAATGCAATGGATAGGGTTCGGTTGTCCAATCTCAAAGATGTTAAGAAAAGAGTGAAAGAAATTATAAGGATGTTTCGCTTCAATACCCATCAAAAAGATCAAAATTGTCGTGACGCTCATGCTTCTGGTTGAAAATTACCCTCACCCACGTACATCAGTTAGTGCGGTTGCCACATCTATTAGTCTCCCATGACAGAAAGCGTTCCGAGAGGCTAACAAATGTCGATCACACACTTACAGATGTGCACGAGAGATGCAGTTGATGAGTATCATGTCTATATACAGAAAAATGTGAATATCACACTAATTTTGATGTTTTCGATAGGTACCCAAGCAAAAAAATCAAAATTCAAATCCGCCAACATGATTAGAAAGATATTCATCTTCGTAATTATTTAAGAATAAATATTATTTTACTAAAACACTTGAAGATTGTGACTTCTGAAACAGTGAGATCTACTACATTGTATGTTGAGATTACAAGTTAATATGGGTGGATAGACTCGATCAGCATCCATTTTAGGACAATATAATAGATAAGAAAAATGCACTTTTGGAAGTGGTTTGCCCACAATAAAAAGATTGCATCCTTTCCTCTTCCTCGATGCATCTTTTGAATCTTCATGAATTTGACCTTCTAATTGCATAGAAAACACGTCAAATTTGAAATGAAGTGGCTTGCCTTAGTGGAGGATATCCCACAGCATATGCTTATATGCTCATCTCACTTTGAAGATGAATGGAGTTGCTTGTCTGAAGATGCCATGCATTCACTGTCTTTCTAAGAAATTTTTATATCTGAATAAAGCAAAAGTGGATCAGTGAAAGTAGTGGTCGGAAATTTGTTCGGATCGAAATCCTTTACTGTCTGAAACGATTGTAATTAAGCAACTAGCCTTTGACTTTTTTTTGAGAGAGAGAATGCAAGAATTTATAATTAACTAGACTTTAAAATGTATTTAAATTTCAAGATTGGGATACTTAAGGGTGGAGTTTCCACGTCTATAGGTCATATGGAGTCTATCTTAGGACTCACATTTTTACGTAAGAGTCCTCAATTCTTAGCACGGATTCATTCTTATTAAACATATATAATCCCAACTTGTCATTCTACGGCTAGCTCGATGCCCTTCAGCGTGAATCGACTTCGCTAGAGGATTAATGTGACCATATATCATTGTCCGTTAGCTTGTGCTAATTTGCTTACAAGGGGTGATCCGTTCGGAATCCGAATGGTCATAACTCATAACTTATCTGGGTCTTCTTTTTGCATTTATATACCCGGCCTCATATACAAAAAGTATATACATCTAGAAAACGAATAAAGATATCACTTACCAAAATACTCTAAAAGTGAAATACTGAATTACAATGATTCCTTTGCATCAAGTCAACAAGTAATATTTAATTATTATTTTTGAAGAATATTGTTGAATATTGGTTTATATTTGTTAAAGCAGAAGCATGTTAAATGGTCGATCGGTGGAGGAGTTCGGTTGACCGAAGTTTAACATGAGCTCACGAACCAGAGGGATCGGTCAACCGGTGTTGGACATCGGTCGACCGCCGAACTCCAGGAACTTTGAGGATGTTATGATCGGTCGACTGGTGTTGGAGTGGTCGACTGTCATGGCCCAGGCATGCAGGGTTTGGTTGATCGGTGTTGGACATTGGTCGACCGAAATCCACCACTGATTTTCTCGAAGAACAGAACGGTAGACCGAGAAGTGATTAGGAGCTGAAGAATAGCGTGGAACGGTCGACCAAGCTAGGCCGTTGGTCGACCAAAATTCAACAAGAACTGGTCCTGTTAACGGAATGGTCGACTGTTGCCCACGTTTTCTGTACAGTTTTGCATGTTTTGAGCTGTCTATTTAAGGGATTGTTTAGCCCTAATTTGCATCGAACGCATTTCTACATATTTCCTTCATTGAGTTGAGAGATTAAGGCTAGAAAAAGATCTAGAGTGCTTTGGAGGACATATTGTCTCCATAAACTTGTAATCGCGGTTGCTTTTCTTGTTGGAGAAGCGGAAGAAGGAAAACAAACTCGCATGAGACCCCAAAGGACGTATGCATGTTGTCGAACTTTGTAAATCGCATATGTCGTGGTTGTTTCAGGTGTGCGCTCGTTATTGCTTGTTCTTTTATCTTGTGTGTGTGTTTCTTGTTGCATTGAGACTGAGAGATTGTCAGAAGTTATTAATTTCCACGTGCAATATTCGTTTTCGCAGTGCATTTGATCCGTCATCGTGTATTACATCGTAATATCAACACCCCCCTCCCCAAGATAGTTTGATCACTTACAAAAAATACTATTCTCGATACTTTGTAGTTCGTCGTGACATAGCATATATTTTATGAAGCTTGCGTTCGTCTTCTACTTTTTTGCAATTGGTATATCATTTACAGATTGTATCGTATAACTAATGCTTATTAGGGCTCACTTAGTGTTTACTTTGACATTAGATGACTTGTATCTAAATTCGGCTGACGTGAGTTTATTCAGTGTTGACTTATTAGGTTGGCTTTTCATGCATGGTTCAATAATGGGGCACTTTTGTTGGTTAAAGTTGCAATTCGGAGTGTTGTAAGTGGTAGTTGTCCAATGCTGTACTGTTTTGGATCTCCTCCAGATTCAAGTGGTATCTTAGAACTTAGAAAGTATGATAACGTGTGTTGGCATTTGAAGGGAATTTTTAGTTGGTCGGATCATGTGTATCTGAAACAGAGTTCAGCGCTAATCAACTCAATAATTGAATATCGAACTAAGTTATTAATGGTTCTTTTCGATAAAAGGTAGATATATAAGATAGTTAACGTTTGGGGACGGATCCCAACCAAAGTTGGCAAAATTACGTAGAACTGTAGAAGTAACTATTTTAAGCTGATTGGTTTAAAACCAACAGGAAAGCCCTGATAAAACATAAACATGCAATTGGCCGATTAAATATAAAACATTTAAAGTACTACCCTAATACAAGTGCGACGTCCAACCGGAAACGTACCCAAATGTCTGAATTAGCTCAGACCAACACCGAGCCATTGCGTTTTGCATGCAAATATCTTATTCATACACACCTATTACGAAAAAACAAAACCAAGTCGATGATACACTACCTTAGCGGTGATGTTACGCATTCTTAGATTCCTACATTATAACCTCTCATTCATAATCATGATTTTTTCTTATATATTGACAACAATTCACAATAATGGTCAGACTCAGATCACAATTGTAATTGTTTCTTAATACTTCAATCCACGGATTTCGGACATGATCCAAATAATCTCGACATTAATTGGCTCGAATCCGGTCTGCCGATCCCCACAAGCTACCCCATCTCAAAACAATTCCCTTATTCCTACATTACATGCATCTGCACTTTGTAGCATGTCTGCATGACTTTTTCTTCACATGCATCGCCATCTTGAAGCAATTCATTTGTTACCATATGTATCCCAAGTAACCATCCACACATATGGTACATTCGCGCGACTTATTCCTCCATACTACAATATTTCTTGGTCACCTAGCTCTTAATCAACACCCTTATTGATTCATTCATACCACAAAGTTTCCAAAGCGTAATGGCACATTAGCACAACTTCCTCCGTGCAATATCTGCATGTTTCTTCACCTCGAATCGTGCAATATATTTCCACGTTTGATTGGAATCCACATCGGATGTCAACGTCCACGTACTCTATTATCAAGAATAGACCCCCACAAAGTCATACCATGGTAGACTTTTTGAACTTTTAACCACTGTCCTCGTAGACAACCACTAAGAATAGATAGAAACAATGTCCGACGGACCTAACTTAAATCGGTCAACTCTTCAGGTAATGTGTTGGGAAAATAATTGTCATGTAAATCCCATAGTGTAGAGCACATGACGTTTGTAGTCATAGAGTACAAACATCTTGCCATAGATCTCTACCTTCTATTTGTTGAATATTGACTTATATTTGTTAAGGAAGCAAGTCCAGGAAGAGTCAGTCGACCGGATTGGATTTGGTCTACCGACGCACAACCTAGGAAATTTCGGCGCAGACGGGTCGGTCTACCGAATTTGATTCGGTCCACCGAACTGAGGATTTCAAGCACTCCGTGTGCAGCTGAGATCGGACAACCGAATTGGATTCAGTCTACCGTCAGAGAGCAAGTGACACTTTGGAACAACGGGTTCGGTAAACCGCTGAGGAGATTTTTGGTGTTCCGAGAATCTAAAAGTGTCTGGACAATTTGGCACGGTCCACCGAGGGGTTCTCGGTCGACCGAAGGGTTGTTGGAGAATTCGTTAGTTCGTGGAAGAATCGTTCTCGCGGTCTACCGAGCCGCGTGAGAAGTGTTCCCTCGGTCAACCAGAAATGATTCGGTTAACCGAATCGGAACAGGAATCGCTCATGTTGAAGCACGCACGATTAACCGAACGAGCATCGGTTAACCGTGTCCCCAAGAATAGTTCTGTTCGGTTTTGCTTAATTGTAGCTCGGTTTTTGAGTCTATAAAATGACTTGTTTGCTCTTAGTCTTATATCACATTGCATACAACATAGTTTCCTTCATTGTGAGTTGAGAGATTAAGGCTAGAGATAGATCTAGAGTGATTTGGATGACCTATTGCCTCAATATACTTGTAATCTCGGTTGTTTCTCTTGTTGGAGAAGCGGAAGAAGGAAAGGAAACCCGTAGGAGACCCCCAAGGATGTAGGCACGTTGCCGAACCTTGTAAATCGTGTGTGTCGTGGTTGTTTTAGGTGTGCATTTGTGTTTGCTTGTTTATTTTCATCTTGCTTGTGTTCTTGTTGGAATTGAGTTTGGGAGAGAGTCCGAAGTTAATTCTGCAATCAATATTTGGTATACGTAGTGCGTGTTATGTGTTTCGTATAAGTACATTGTTAGATCCTCTCCCAACACAATTATGCCTCTCGGTGTTATGTGTTATGTGTTAAATTTTAGTGCTCTTTTGTGTATTAAAATTAACAAGTTTAATTAAAGTGTCTGATGGTTAACTAGAGTGTTTCTAAAGACTTCTCATTGGAGTTGCTTTAAAATGAACATCAAAACTGTTTGAAGTTGTGCTTTTGTGAAGGATATCCGAATATGCTTAAGAACTACGTGATCTTAGACCTGGGAATTAAGGAAAAGAAGAGGTTTGTGGGGATGGTTAGTCTTGATTAGGAGTGAGTATCCGGTTCGGACCGGATTTTTATCCGAGCTATGGACCGAAGACCGTACCAGATTCTCGTGGACCGAAGACCGGATCAGACCGGACCGAATCGGTCCGGTCCGATTAAAAACCGGATTTTTTAAATAAAAAAATAAAAATCAGACCAATCCGGACCGGACCGAACCTGAAAATTTCAAAACTTCTTCCAACCGGTCCGTGCATGGCCCTAGTCTTGATATAGGAAATAAGTTAAGATTGCCTAGAGTTATAGCGGCGTGTATGTCAAAAGAAACCACATGGAGTCATCATGACGTACCCACAAAATGTTGTCGGGTTTAGTGATATTTAATAACTACTTATTCGTAACAAAAATTGAATCAACTTCTGATAAAGAAATCGTGAATGGCATTTAGATAATGCCGGCTCAACTAGCTTATTGAAGCCCTCTATACTTATCTCCTTAACATGTGCAGTAAATATCAAATCGCTAATAAAAATATCCAGAAATCCCATTATTCATGAGCCAAAGGTGAAACCAATCAATCTCGTAAGATTTTGAATATTGGTAGTTTATAATCACACCCGATCTACAAAATGTGAGCTACAAAATAGTCTCTACGAATCATTTTCCTTTTTGGAATAACATTCTACTAGTTTTTAAATGTCATTGCGTAGTATATTAATTTGGACATTGTCTTTCATAGACATTTACATATAATTCCTCAAAAAGGGGATAATTACATAAAAGCCATCAGGCTTTATGGTGTGACTTCCTCGCACTTTTTTAATGTCCCTCGTAGGCTCGTACTTCTTCTAATCGACGATCGTATAGCCCCAAACTTAAAGAAGTAATGTTTTTACCCTCCTTTTATCTCTCAGTTCGTCGTGTTTGTACTCCCGTGTGTCATCTTCTCTTTGTAGTAGAAATACAGTTCTACGAATTGCAATTTATTTAAGTATAAGTACTTACCTTCTCAAGAAAATGACCCATAATGAATTACGAACTGTGATCTCTCGTATCGTAGGAAGAGCATATTGTACTTTGAACTTCACGATCGATATCAATCAGATAATAGTCAATGCTAAAAATAAAAAACTCAATGTCCAATTATTTTCAATTCAAAAAGGCAAACACCAACCTTGTTCTTTTTCTTAGCAAATTAAGACCACACTCTCCACAAACTAAATTTTCACTTACATTCCTTCCACCTTCCTTCCCTCCTATAAAACCCACACCACACCACACCAAACCAAACCAAACCAAACCAAGAGCTTCCACAATTCTCTTCTTCTTACTTTAACCAACATGGGTGGTGGTACCGGATCGAATAGAATCGAGAGTTTCTCCGATTTTCTTCCGGAGGACCTTGAGTCCTCCCTACCCTTTCCTCCTCAACCAATGGAAATCCACAATGTTTCACTCCCACCACAAAGAACAACTCTCCAAGCTCTTAAGCAAAAGCTAGGGGAGGTGTTCTTCCCCGACGATCCGCTTCACCAGTTCAAGGGTCAAAGTGCAATGAGGAAGCTTGTGCTTGGGCTCCAGTACTTCTTCCCGATCTTCCAATGGGGTTGTGAGTACAACTTGAAGCTTCTCAAGGCTGATTTGGTCTCTGGTCTCACCATTGCAAGCTTGGCCATCCCGCAGGTGCAACAGCATAAAAATATACCATATACATTTATGTACTTAATTTCTAAGTACTTTCTAGCTAGCACTGATCGAGTTCATTATATATCTTTGGAACTTTGGATTTATGCATGGTGTTAATTATGTGTGCTTGAAGTCTGATGTTGAGTTTGTTTGTTTGTTTGTTTGTTTGATCAGGGCATCAGCTATGCAAAGTTGGCCAACTTGCCTCCCATAATTGGATTGTGTAAGTTCCATAATTAATTTTGTAACGTCTAGTGTTGAATTAGCCATGCATATATGCATACGAAGGCCAATACAACTAACGTTTGGTGTAGAGATGTAGAATTCTCTGCTTTTAATTTTCTCAATTTTCTTTTATTGAAGGAAATTGTATACTAATATTCATGACCTTTGCATGACACATACGCATGGTCGATCGGGAACTACTTGTTTCATTGTAATGGTACACAGATAAAATGGTATCTACTAATTTGGTTTTGCCTCAAATATGTTTGCATTAATTAAGTTCAGACTCTTTTATTCGACGTAAAAAATTGTCGAGGTATCATGTTGGTGTGTTCCATTTTTGTAATCATATATATCCATGTCAAAAATCGACAAGTAGCATCTTAATTAGTAAAACACGTCTAAATAATCATCTTGTGGTAACATTTATGGAGAAGGTCGCCATGCACTTACCACATGCATGTTGTTGTTGTTGTTGTTGTTGTTAATTCATAATCATGTTGTAGATTCAAGCTTTGTTCCACCATTGGTCTATGCGATTCTTGGGAGCTCTAGGGACTTGGCTGTCGGACCAGTGTCCATAGCTTCGTTGGTGATGGGATCAATGCTCAGGGAAGCCGTTTCTCCTGATAAGGAACCAATCCTTTACCTCCAATTGGCCTTCACTGCCACCCTCTTTGCTGGTGTCTTCCAGGCTTCCTTGGGGTTTTTGAGGTACATATTTCTTTATATATTTTCGACGCCACTCTTCAAACATCACAATATTTTTGGTCTTCTTTTTTTTTTGGCAATTTTGGCAAAATATTGTGCTTTTGTCTAAATTGAGATTATATTTTCTATTTTTCATTCTTGTTTATTTGGACAAGTTAAAGTGTTGCATTCATGTCGGGAAAAAGGATTCCACCTCTATAAAGGATTTTGAACTTATGTATTATTTATCAAAACTCATGCTACAAATATTTTAACTGACACGTACAATTTATCTGAACTCACATAACATATGATTAGCTTCGTGTATTACTTTTAACTCAAGTAGCTTATGGCTGAAATTACGTAATATCTGTTTAATACCCGTAACATATTTTTAATATATCTATATATATACACACACGGTGAGAACTTAAAATAGAAAAATTAAACTCCACACTCACTAGAGAATTTCTATATAAATATATGTGTGAAAAAGGAATTATTGTAGGAAGCTTACAATCATCTTGGCTATGACACTAAATTTTCAATTACTTTCGGTTAGTTTTTTTCTATGAAAATTTACGAGTAGAATATACCATATATAAGGAACATGTGATTAAATTTTCAGATCAAATGGATCCTCGTAGATCTTAATCCGAACACTTTGAAATCCAGTAAATTTCAGTCGAGATCAACGGTGAAATTATTTTCCATTGACCTAAAATTTTAACATGTTATAGCTTAAGAGATAACAATACATGTGATTAAGTTTGATTTCAAAAATAACTTTAAAATACCTTAATTTTGAATGTCACTGTCAAATTAGCTATATGAGCTCATACGGTCTCGATGGCATACATATACACATGCATATACATATACATATACACTCAGATATCACATTTATTTAATGAATTAATGAAAAGGTGATATATTCCAAAGTGTAAATGACAGTGATGGATTCGATAAATACTTGCAGGTTGGGATTTGTGGTGGATTTCTTGTCAAAACCGACATTGATTGGATTCATGGGTGGGGCAGCAATTATAGTGTCTTTGCAACAACTGAAGGGGTTGCTTGGAATCGTTCATTTCACAACTCAGATGGGTTTGATGCCTGTCATGTTCTCTGTCTTCAAGCACGAGAATGAGGTAACATTCTCTACTTTTAGAAGAGTGATGTTAAAACATTTAAGGCTTGATTCTTGGTTCTTAACTAACTTAAATGTTTCTGTTGTGGCTTACAGTGGGCTTGGCAGAGCATTCTAATGGGATTCAGCTTTTTGGCTTTTCTACTGATTGCAAGATATATTGTAAGCTTATAACATCAATGTTTATCAAGTGATATTCAATTTCTGATCATTTTGTTAAATTGGACCAGATAACGTATATATATAATGCATAAAACCAAATTCATATAAACCCAAATTCCAACCAACCTCCATATTATATCATGTAGCTGTTTCAGTATGTACTTCTCAATCAGAAATCTGACATAAGAATTTTAAATATTTTTTCTGTTTCAGAGCATAAAAAAGCCAAACCTGTTCTGGGTATCAGCAGCTGCACCACTGGCATCAGTGATTCTGTCAACCATCCTTGTCTTTGCCTTCAAAGCTCAGAACCAAGGAATCAAAATTGTAATACACACTTAGCTCATACACCTCCATATAGTCTGGAATTTGCATGTTTTAGAACTTACTCATTTAAGTTTCAACTTGTACAGATTGGGGATTTGCAACAAGGGTTGAATCCACTTTCACTTAACATGCTGTACTTCCAAGGCCAGCACTTGAACCTTGCTATTAAGACTGGAATTGTTACCGGAATTTTGTCCCTCACAGTAAGTTCCATAGACTGTCACATTCGATTAGCTACTGATTAGGTTTTAAAATTTAAATTAAGGGTCTGAAGAGAAAAAAACTTTTGAAAAGTGGTGTAAAATTTTCTGTCTTCACATGCTGAAATTTGTTAGTAGATGTCAAAAGTCAAACTCGACTGAAGCCAAAAAGATTTCCCGAAAGTCTTTTAAGACGCCTTAATATCAAGATGGATTTGTTACTGAAGCAAATTTTTGAGTGTCCCCAGGAAGGAATTGCAGTTGGAAGAACCTTTGCTTCTCTTAAGAACTATCAGATTGATGGGAACAAAGAGATGATTGCCATTGGCCTAATGAACATGGCTGGTTCTTGTACTTCTTGTTATGTCACAACAGGTACATAAATTTTACTGGTTAAAAAATCTTATGAAACTTTACAATCACTAACTGACCTCTTCGGTACCATTTTGTAGGATCGTTTTCTCGCTCGGCAATAAACTACAACGCAGGTTGTAAAACAGCATTGTCCAACATAGTGATGGCTTCGGCAGTTCTCGTGACAATGCTGTTTTTGATACCATTGTTCCACTACACCCCCAATCTCATACTTTCAGCCATTATCATAGCGGCTGTCATTGGGCTTATCGATTATAGTGCCGCAATTCGACTATGGAAGGTTGATAAATTTGACTTCCTCGCCTGCCTAAGTGCTTTCTTTGGAGTCCTCTTTATCTCAGTTCAGATGGGCCTCTTAATAGCAGTAAGCACTAGTACTAAGTTAAATATGAGATTGTTAGAGACACATCCATATTTAATGTTTGCTTAGTAGTTGCTTAATTATGTCAATGTATGTGGTTGTAGGTCGGCATCTCTGTTTTGAAAATCTTCATACATGTGACAAGGCCAAACACAGTGATCCTTGGGAACATACCTGGAACACAATGCTATCAGAATCTTGGCCATTACCATGACGCCTCGAGGGTACCATCGTTCTTAATTGTCCGAGTTGAATCTCCGATCTACTTTGCCAACTCGCTGTATCTTCAAGAAAGGTTGGATGTGAAACAAAGTTTCAGCAAGAGAAATTTTCTTAACTATTAAACTTTTGTTACACCCCTTCTTTCTCTAATGAAATGTAATTTGCTCAGGATCTTGAGATGGATCAGAGAGGAAGAGGAAAGAATAATTAGGACAAAGGATAGTAGCCTCAAATGTGTCGTTTTAGACATGGGCGGTAAGCGATGTGTACTTGTTATTACACTTGAAAGCGAATCTGGTAATGTTTTGAATCATGAAGTGAATATATTCGAACTTCCATCTCAGCTGTAACTGCGATCGACACCAGTGGAATAGAAACACTAACAGAGCTAAAGAAGACTATGGACAATAGAGCGCTTCAGGTATTGAAACTTGCAGTGAATGATGAACACAGGATACATGTCCAACTTGTGGAGAAATTTTATTATGTGGGTTTTGTTGTATTGTAGATTGCATTGACCAGTCTTTCTGTAGAAGTGATGGAGAAGCTCTACCAGTCCGAAGCATTAGAGAAGTTCGGACCAAATGGTGTCTACATGACGGTTGCGGAGGCCGTTAGTGATATTTCATCCATGTCAAAACAACAACAGGCTTAACCGCTTGACTAATAGTTATGTTTTAGGAAATACCAAGTTCATTATAAGGCAAAATAGGCTGTTTTTCTACGATTATTGAAAGTTGGTATGTTACTAATACGCTTCAAGGCAGAGCTCCTTAGAGGAGATTTTGAGGAAAATATGAATATCAAGAATTTATTGGCAATCAATGTATTTCCACGATGTGGTGAATTTTTGTAACAAAAAAAATCGACTTTAGCACGAATCATCAAGAGAGCTGCTATGCCTTGAACTGTGACTCATTCTGAAAAAAGTAGCCACATTATCACAAGCCATAAACTGGAAGCAACTTCCTAAGTACATATTTCATAGCACTAAACAAGAGCATCTACACTTGAGAAGAATATCACTCCTCAAAAAGCATGAAGCTGGAAATAATGACTTTAACAAAAACAATCTTATTTTCAACAAAAAGAACTTGATAAAAGTAACTGGTAAGCTGCAGCATATGCAGCACTGGTGGAGGGAGCATTGACGAAAAGGCAAGAGCAGAGGGGAAAAGACACTTGGAAGGAAAATATCTAACTATCCAGCTTTTCCCTTTGGACGCGGGCCGGGCGGCAACAGTCACCACACCTTAAAGGAAGTTCAACATCTAGATACCGCATCTCAGACTATTCTTCCATGAATACTTTACTTGCTCACTCAAAAGCCTTGTTGGGTACCAGAATCCACTCTTCACTATTGTTATGGCATACGACTATATAAATCTTTTAAGACTGCGTATATGGCAAAATAAGCTGAAAAGCCAACTGGGGTTGCAACCACTCGTGCCTTCAGAACGTAAGCGACTAAAAAGTTATGCTGAATTTTTTTAAATCTATCTCTATTAAGGGAAATAATAAGAAAATGTATTGAATACAGATGATCTCACTCTGATTAGATCTCCAGAAGACTGAGTAGAAGTGTAGAATGTTTTCCGTGTGAAATAATTAATTGGTTACATAAAAAGGTAAAAAAAAAGAGGTACATATCGCATTCCTTACTGGAACGCAATGGGCTGATGAAATGACTTCAATCGTTCTTGCTCCAACTTGCCTCTTCTGCTCCTTTAGTAATAAAATCAACTCCAGAACGAAACAAATATAGGATCGTCAACTTTGCACGGTTTCTATAAATCTCTGAAATCCAACTTCAACTTGATGATCAATTGCTAACACACTGATTGTTTTGTCTGCGTTGTTAAACATCTGCAACAAGCACATAGCAAATAATTATAAAGGGTAAAAAAAAACTTGGTACATCACATACTGAAACTAACAAGATCTAACAAACGCACAATATGGAAAATGAAGGAAGAAAGCTCTGCAATGAACTATTGTGCATTTTTTTCTGTAATAAACTGTTTGCGTATTGTGCCGGTTTAAAGCATAATTATAATAATGTTAAAACAATTTCAAAGAGCATCTGCAAAGTAACATTTGAGTAAATTCCCAAAATTCACATTTACCCATAGTTCGCGAAGCATAAAACAGATATACAAGTTTCAAATGCCTGCAGACGCACCAGCTAAAAAATGAATAAGAATTATGGAAAATGTGAACACAGTTTTCAATATTGTTTTGGAAAATATAGCTTCAAAGATTTAATAATCGAAGGTTACAAATACATGAAAACCATTATTAGCCAATATTATAACTGTGAACTACCCAGAAAATTATGAATCAATAGCAAGCTATATCTCTAATAATGAGCCTAAATTTAGTTAAAGAAGTATAACCAATGTAGAAAAGTGTTGTCTAAATATGAATAACATGTGTCATGAAGGTGTGTCATGTCACATGAACCATACTGATAAGCTAGGTAAGTACAAAGTGAAGTAAAGAAAAGGTAGAGATATTTTCAGTGCATCCTCCACAAAATTCTAGCCTCATCCTAATCTAGGTAATCTGTGTTTAATCCACTTATGAAGTTTTGCAAATGATATGCTCTTCAGCTTTCTCAGATACTAGTGTTAACACAGACCTCATGAAACATTTTGGCCATAGATATGAAAAACTTTCAAAATAGTAGGATTTATGATATCTTGATGCCCAATGTGTGCAAAACTTTTTACTTGGGATTAACATTGTGATGCTTGGAGCATTTAGCATTGGACAAAAATACAATAGCATTCAAGTATATAGTACAGGGTTCTAGAAAAACAAATTATAAAATAAAATGTGTGTTCCACTTGAACACCTAACAAACGCATGTGATTCATTAGCCAGATGAAAATGTGCTAAAAGTCGGTTATAAAATAACGATTTCAAAAACTAGCTCAATTTATTCTCGTAAAATCTTAAATCGATACTGACATTCAAATTCAACAATAAGAAAAAAAGTGGTATTAATTTAACAAATTATTTATTTTAATAAGTTAAATAAACTTATGATGTTAGTGTCCATCCCTAATAGAGTCAAAGATTAAGTTATTTTTGGCATTCTGGATTACAATGGACAAATCAACATGGTTCGTATAACCTGTCTGCAATTCTTATTTTTTGTGAACTACCAGAAAGTTGTTTAGGCATCAGATCAGAAGTCAATAGGAAGCAACCTCTCTGTCACAAGGGTATGATTGCGTACATCCAACCCTCCTCCCCAACCCCACCAACGTGGGAGCCTTTTTTTAGGGTAATGTTGAAGAAATGTTTGTGAAATCTTCAAGCAATCATGACAATCTAGTGCTTCACTTAAGGTACAAATGACATGTTTCTAATAGTCATGGTTTTAAAATTTGGCCAAGATCAACAGGTTGAACTAACATCCGGTCGTTCAGAAAATCGATTTATAGCTAGAAACTTTTTTTTTGAATCGCCAATTGTGCAGTTCCAACAAATGGAGGATCAGCTTTTGAAGGACCGGCAACTCAATATCAAATTGAAAAACCAGTTAGGATCCAATTACTAGGGATCCTTTTAGGAGAAGGGGGAAACGACACATAACTACAAGTCTACAAACACCTTCTTCTTAGACTTCAATTATTTCAGATGCCCAACTTGAACTGATGTTCTCTTAACACTACACAATAATTATTTCCATGGACATGGCTTTTCTAAACATCCAAATGTATTGGTTTAAAAGTGTGAGAGATATCTCATTCAAATAACCAGAGGAAACAATGCCAAAGCCCCAAACTGCAAAATCAAGATTTAAATGGCTAGCAGAACTTGAATTTTGAATAGAACCAAGCTAAAATTCATTTAAGATATTTTATGTAGTTATAAACCATTAGAGAATGTTGGCAATTCAGTCATTAAAGGCTGTGGTTTTTAGTCATAATTACAGAATATTGTAGAATTATTTATGTGTACATATAGATAATAAAAGATGTCAAATATTAGCCTTTAATTAGTTTCCTTTTTGTAATTGCTCTCTTTATAAGAGAACCTTGTTTTTTTTGTACGAAGAGAACGTTGTATTCATTGAAAAAAATAAGACATCTTTCCTCATAATTTCCCAGTTGGTACCAGAGCCAAACGTGTCTGTAACCCTAAAATACAGCACAAAAAATCTGTCTAGCCATGTCGGAAGTCACATCAGAAAATCAAACTAATGTTCTGGTCAAAACATCCGAAACCCTGTCAACCCATGCCAACTCTTTGAAAAGGTTGTGGCAGGACCTTGATCTCTTCAACAAGGAGCAGTTTGATGAACTCTTGAAGCTGATTAAATCCAACTCCTCATCTCGTATTCCTAGTGTTTCTTTGGCACAAATTAAACATCCTAAAGCCCTTTCTTGTTTAAACCCTTCTCCATGGAACATAGATTCCGGAGCCTCCGATCATATGACCAGTTTTTCTCATTTATTTGAAACTTATTCCCCTTGTTCTGGAAATAAAAAAATTAGAGTTGCCGATGGTAGCCTCTCACCTATTGCAGGAAAAAACTTATTAAACTATCCAAGAAAATTAAATCTATTTGTTCTTCATGTACCTAAATTAGCCTGCAATCTTTTGTCTGTCAGTAAGCTATCTAGAGATTCTAATTGTCGTATTAACTTTTTTGAATCCCATTGTGAATTTTAGGACCAAAACTCGGGGATGATGATTGGACATGCTAGGATTATTGAAGGTCTATACTACGTTGATGAAATATCTATTAGTAATATAAAAAACTCAGCTTTTTTTGTACTAGTTCAAAAAAAATTCGAGAAAAAATAACGCTATGGCATCTTAGACTAGAACATCCTAGTTTTCTTTATCTAAAAAGCTTATTTTCTGATTTGTTTAAAGGGGTTGATTGCTATTCTTTTCATTGTGAAAGTTGTGTTTTTGCAAAAAAAACATCGTGCTACTTATTTGCAAAAAATTTACCAAGCCTCCAAACCTTTTTATTTGATTCATAGTGATGTTTGGGGTTTCTAAGGTTACTACTCTTTTTGGTAAAAGATGGTTTGTTACGTTTATTGATGACCATACACGTTTATGTTGGATTTATTTTATGCATAAAAAATCTGATGTAAAAAATATGTTTGAATTTTTACTCTATAATCAAAAACCAATTTCATAGCAAAGTTGGTATTTTACATTCTGGCAATGGAACATAATATTTCAATGAATACTTAAGTGATTTTTTAAAAGCCAAAGTCATTTTTCACCAATCTACGTGTAGGGATACCCCTCAACAAAAATGGCAACGAAAAAAATAAACATTTGCTTGAAGTTGCACGTGTCATAATGTTTTACATGCATGTTCCTAGGTATTTATGGGGCGAAGCAGTTTTAACAACATCTTATTTAATAAACAGGATACCTACTAAGGTGTTAAAATATAGAACACCTCTTGATTGCCTAAAACATTTTTTCTTGAAACATGACTATTTTCTGATTTACATGTGAAGGTTTTTGGATGTATTGTCTACATGCACGTTCCGAGTCAATTTCGTTCAAAACTTGACCCACAGGCTACAAAATGTGTTTTTTGGGGTTATTCATCAAACAAAAAAGGGTATAAATGTTTTGATCCGCAAACAAAAAAATTCTATGTGAGCATGGATGAAACATTTTTAGAAACAAAATAACAAATCCCTATTTCACCAAATATTTTCTTCAAAGGGAGATAAGTGGCGTAGAAGACAATTTTTGGGACACTTCTATCCTACTTCCAAATATCATTCCTTCTACACAGGAACCACATATATCTGAGAATGGTCACTTAGGAAATCCAAAACCTGATGTTTCTAATAAAGATTGCTTAGGAGAACCAAATTCTTTGTTGCCTAATAATGGAGATTCTCATTCAGGGGGACAAGTACTACAAAATGATGAATTTGATCTGAAATCTGAGCTATAGGTTTATACTAGGAAGTGATTACATCAACGAAATAAAGACCTGAATGACAACCCTGCACAAATTCAATCTGAAAATCCGAGTTCTGACATCAACATTTCAAGTGATCCTATTCCAACTCCAGCTTTTATCCTTATACTTTATCCAACAATTCTCCATTTTTTCTTGATATTGATGTTCCTATTATTAGGAAAGGTGTTCGAAATTGCACTAAACATCCTATTGCAAATTACCTTTCCTATCAAATACTCTCAAAAAACCATAAAGCGTTAACTTCTAAGTTTTCCCACTTGTTTGTTCCAAGGAATCTACAAGAAGCATTGGGTGATCCGAATTGGATGTTAGCAATCATGGAGGAGATGAATGTTTTGAGGAGAAGTGGAACTTGGGAGATAGTTGATCTACCGTCTGGCAAGAAAGTAGTTAGATGTAAATGGGTGTTTACGATAAAAATATAAAATGTAAAGTTGATGGACGCGTTGAGAGGTACAAGGCGAGACAGGTAGCTAAAGGTTTTACTCAGACTTATGGGATTGACTATCAGGAGACTTTTGCCCCTATTGTGAAAATAAATTTTATCAGGGTTTTGTTCTCTTGCAGTGAATGCAGATTTGCCTCTACATCAACTTGACATAAAAAATGCATTTCTCAATGATGATCTTGAAGAGGAGGTATTCATGACCCTACCGCCATGATTTGAGAAGAGACTTGGTACTGACAAAGTATGCAGATTAAAGAAGTCTTCAAATGGATGTAAACAGTCACCAAGAGCGTGGTTTGAATGCTTTGGAAATGCAATTATCAGTTATGACTTGCTAGATCCAAAGAAGGTATATTTGTTAACCAGAGGAAATATGTTTTTGATCTCCTTGGAGAAACAAGTTTACTTGGTTGTAAGACGGTAGACTCCAATTGAGACTAACTTGAAGTTACAAGCCACTAAGGTTGAAGAAGTAAAGGATAGGGAACAATATCAAATACTCATAGGAAAATTGATCTACTGGTCTCATACACAGCCAAACATCGCTTTTGCAGTTAGTATGGTCAACCAGTTCATGCACTCACTAGGAGAAGAGCATTTCGAAGTTGTCTATAGGATCTTAAGATATCTGAAAGGAACTCCAGGGAGAGACCTATTGTTCAAGAAGCATGGAATCTTCAAGTGGAAGTATACACATATGAGGACTAGGCAGGAAGCGTTATTGACAATTACATGGCGGAGTAAAAAACAAAACGTAGTAGCTAGAAGTAGTGTTGAAGCAAAAGTTAGAGTTGTTGCTCATGGAATCTGCAAAGTGATGTGGATAAAAAGAATACTCGAAGAATTGAAGTTTCCTTACTCAACTCCTATGAAGGTCTATTGTGACAACAAAGTTGCTATTTATGTAGCTCATAATCCAAGTCTTCATGATCGCACAAAACATATAGAAGTGGATAAACACTTCATCAAGGAGAAACTCAATGTTGGAATAATATGTATGACATATCTTCCAACTGATGAAAAATTAGCTGATGTATTGATGAAGGGACTACCCAAGAAGCAATTTAATAAGCTGACTAGCAAGCTAGCTATGGAAGATATCTTCAAACCAGCTTGAGGGGAGTGTTGGAAATTCAGTCATTAAAAGCTATGATTTTTAGTCATAATTACATAATATTCTAGAATTATTTTTGTGTCAATATATATAGTAAAAGTTGTAAAATCAGAGAGAATAGGAAATAGAAGATGTCAAATATTAGCCTTTAATTAGTTTCCTTTTTAGTTTTAATTGCTCTCGTTATTAAAGAACCTTGCATTCATTCAAAAAAAAGACACATCTTTCCTCATAATTTCTAAGTGAGAACATTACTAGGCATCTATTAATATTTAACTTAAGAGATGAATGGATCATTCTGATTGAATCATTGAATAATATTACGAAAAGTACAAACATACTCACTTGCACGAAATCGTGTGATAG
This sequence comes from Triglochin maritima, assembly GCA_963682175.1. Taxonomy (NCBI): domain Eukaryota; kingdom Viridiplantae; phylum Streptophyta; class Magnoliopsida; order Alismatales; family Juncaginaceae; genus Triglochin; species Triglochin maritima. The sequence continues at coordinate 9,728,798 of OY821775.1, forward strand.
GAATTTCCCGCATCTCACGTTTGATGCACAACCATTCACCTAATAATGCCATCAATGCAAGACCAGTACCATTTACGACCCACCATGTGATTGAGGACGGCCAACCTCCATAGATGATACATATAAAAAGATGGATGATGTACAAAGTCGCTGAGAAGTCTATACACTTCTTAGCTCTCTCAATTAGATAAAGTAGAAAGCCCGCCCTGCTCAATGGACATTCTTTTTAATTAAGAATATATTTTGATAATTTGGCATATATGAATGTTGAAAGACAACAAGGTATAATATAATAATAATAATAACAATTAAGAAATCATATGAAACCTATTTATAGTAATACAATATTTCGCTGATACAATACAAATATGAAATCATATCTTATAGAAATAATGTCATATAGCACAAACTAAAATATTATAATTTGCTATATCAAAAATAAAAGTACATATATTATGGACATTCTAATAAACCCTACGTGCAAAAAACCTAATACAATTTAAGTGGTAATTGAAACTCTGGTAATTTGTGTCACCGGTTCACAAGATGGGGAGGGCATAAGAGCTCCCCGGGAACACGTCGTCATTTCCACTAAAATAACATTTTGTCAAGGTAAATAATTGGTGTAAAACCCAAGAGCATATCAAAGGAAGACAGATTCCTCAACCATTTCAGGTAACAACTTTTGCAAATCATGCAACTTCGTGGACAATTTAACCTAAGAGAATGACGTTAAAGACGTCACATTCCAAGTTTCAAAGAATCATCTCATTATTTTAATCAACTTTCCCTGATGTGTATCTACCACTCTCATGCTTCTGATACTCTAAACCCTAACCAATTTATGGCAAAACTCACCAATTCACCACGCACATAAGTGAGAATAACTCTTAAATCCCAAATTAATTCCACACAATCAGCATGGCTGTATATTTATGTCGAATTGGAGGGGGAATCATCCATTTTTTGTGTTGTCACGTGATGAGAACTTAACTTCCATAACTTCTAGAGTAGAAGCTACAGACCTAACCCAATTAGAATCTTTTAAGTTATGAAACTCTACTTCTACGATATTTTAAGTTTCCCCAGCTCGTTTGGGACTGAAGGCGTCGTAGTTTCAGTTACAATGTCTAAGTTTCCCGAACCGATTTGGGATTAAACGTTTTGTTCTAAATATCGCCGCAATTCAACCACTCACTAGTCATTCAAAAGGCCAAATTCCAAAGCGAAAGAGAAGCGATTCTAACCCGGCGAGAGCGGTGAGGAGGACGGAGAAGACGACGCACCATCCGGTGACGGTGGAGATGGTGAGGGTGGAATAGTCGAAGAAGTAGACGAGGGAGAGGCGAGGCACGCGCGTCCCCACCAGCAGCGACGTGAACAGCCCCAAGGCAACGTAGTAGAGGCACTGGAGGTACACGATCTGCGACACGATCAACCACGGATCCCACACGATCGCCCCATAGAACATCGCTTCCCACCAACCAACCAACCAACCCAAGTTAGTTGCTTCGGCACATCTACCAGAGATCTGGAAGGAGGATTTGGGATTGGGCGGAACCCTGGCTTTTGGGGGTTCGTCGGGTTTTGGGTTGGAATCGGAGGAGGAGGAGGAGAAGAGGAGATCTTGTTCGGGGTTGGGATTCTTCGAGGTCTCTTTTTTTTGTGGGGGATCGGTTGTTGTGGTGGCAATTCTATCTGGTTACAAAACTTTTAGTGAGGTTAGTGGTTAACTACTTAGTTTAGGAGTGAAATGAAATTATGTTTGTGTGTTAATTGGGTTTTAATTACGAAAAGGTACACTAATTATGCTCTCAATCGTATGGAAACTAAGAGAGAAATAATTTATTTTATCATGATTTTCATAAAACTCATGTGATTCGAAAAGTACTATTTTCATTTGGTCCATAGAACAAATATGGGATGGGTATGGTTATATTCATACTTGTACTCAACTAATGAACCGGTACAATATCGATATATATCCAATTTGCAAAATCCATAATCGCATTCACCCAATAAAACAGGTACAAGTGGAGTAAATTGGTATGCGAGTTGTGCTTATGCAGTTTGCAATGATTTTATTGCAGTGTCTTTTTTTTAACTTATGTTATTAAAAAATGTTCTTTTCGTTTGTGTTATTATTATTTTCTAACCATTGTAAATTGTAATTATAACTCTTTGGCTAAGTCCGCTAATATAAATTAAAATTTTAATTGTAACGGTTACTAAAAAAAATCTTAGTAATCCACCAAACAAACATTTTTTTATATTTGATGCTGAATTACAATACGCCACCTGAACTACTTCCTGAATTACTATGATATCTCGGGTCTAATCAGCATTCATCGATGCTAGCATTATTTCAAAACCAAAAAACTACACACAAGTGGGTGTTAGTGGCGCAGAAAACTCCGAAAGTGATTTTCGGAGTCAAAATAAAAATCATAAGAAAATAAAATCAAGTGAAAAAACTCTTTCACTTTGACCGAGTTCTATTGTTTGTGTTTGTCTCTGGAATTCGACAGAAAACAGATTCTGTTTTTTGTGTCTATTACTGGAAACTGACAGAAAATGGATTCTGTTGTTTGTGTCTGTTCATGGAATCTGACAGAAACATATTTTGTGGTTTATGTCTACCATTACAAAATATGAGAAACTTTGCAGGTGCAGTTTAACTTACTGGACTGTTAAACGTCGCTCATAAATTACTTAAATCGTCCGTGCCAATTATCGTTTTGTCATTCTCTCATTTCTACCTATATATCTCTTCATTTCACTCTCCAACCATCACTCTCACTTCATCTTCCTAAAACTCATTAAAAAAAGTCTCGTAGGCCAGGAAATGAGTCGGCGGATGCCCTGATGCACTCGAATCAGGTAAAAATTCTCATTTATTTTAAGTTAACAAAAAAATGGAGAGGGCGTCCGCGGGAGCCCCCCCCCCCCCCCCCCCCCCCCCCCCCCCAAGGAAGGGTCGGCTCTCACGGACCCTTTTTTTTAAGAAAATAAATTTTAATTTTAATTGTTACTTAAATTGACTAATTAGTTAATTAAATTGTTTAATTGTATAATAAGTTAAATTGAATAATTAGTTATAATTATTAGTGAAATTGATTAATTAGTTAATTAAATTGTTTACTTGTTATAATTAGTTAAATTGAATAATTAGTTATGATTGTTAGTTAAATTGATTATTACATTAATAATTAGTTAAATTGATTAATTCATATAATTAGTTACATTGATTGATTAGTTAGTTCAATTAATAAATTAATTAGTTCAATTAATAAATTAATTAGTTATAATTAGTTATAATCGGTAGTTAAATTGATTATAATTAGTTAAATTGATTAATTGTTATAATTAGTTTCATTGATTGATCAATTTGTAAATTTAGTAATTTAAATCCATTATCGAAAAATTATTTCTAAAATTGAATTAATAGTTATCAGGTTACCGTGGAGGAAAAGGGAAATCAGTTCCCTTATGCGGTGTATATAGTTTAGATGATGATTCAGCTCCTCATTATCCACGTAGACGGAGTATATCTGCTTCGGTTAGGAGAGAGAATGAGAGTTTACGTCTTCGTTAGACACATGTGGATTTCTTCGATGATGATGATGTTTCGGATCAGGTGGAGAGTGAGACGACGAGAGTGACGATGGAGGCCGATTGGGGTTGGAGGAGGAGAGGATAGGGGAGTATGGTAAAGGACGGGGGCGACATGGTAGTTCTTCTACTGCTGAGTAGGTGATTCGAAAGGGTAGATGTGGTAGGTTTGTGACTGGTGATTCGAGTTTGTGTACTGTAGATGCCCGAACTGAAGAAGAAGAAGAAGAAGGTTGTGGACCGATTCTTGGATTGTAACTGCTCTGATGCCCGATGGTCCTTTAGGTGGGAGCATCATTCGTAGTTACGGGGGTCACATCGTTAGGTGCATTTGGGTTTTGAAGTGACATAATCGGCACAGAGCATGTTCTACATTGCAGGGTGGCGCTCAGTTTTGAGTGATGACTGCATCAGGACCCTTACTGATAGCGGATTAAGTCACTTACCTTCTAGTATGTTCCCCTGCCTTGACATTGAAAAGAATGTGTTCTAAAAGTTGTACTTTTATATGTCAATTATTATGAATTGAATGTGCAAGCATTTTGTTCATTGATTATGTTATTCGTCTTTTGGAAGTGTTAAGGAAGAGACGTTTGGTCCTTAACCGTAGAGCTCTAAAAGATAATTATTTACATAAATCAAAAGTTATTCACAATCATGGTAATTAACATGGAACATTAATCACCGAGATAAGATTGTCGTGTTGGTCATCGATTGTTGTAGCTCTACAAATAATTGACGACACGAGTATATAAAATAGGAAAAGATTACTTTTATATATTGAATAGACCTAACAAATAAAATATTATGGAATTGTGTTTCGTGTCATTAATGTTTTTACTGTGTCTTGGATCCTAAGATATGAGACTTATATCTTTTCACTCAAGAAGTGTTTAATTTGATTATTGTCAAAAGCTATCAATGAGTGTAGTGATAAAGACAATAGTTGGTTGAGCATGACTTGTGCTGGAAAAGATAGTTAGTCAAATGATTATCATTGCCCCACTTAATTGAGTGATGATATTAGTGGGCCCCTTGATAAAGCAAAATTATAATGTGCACAAAGATGACACATTTCTACTTTGTATATATTCTTAATATCATGAGGCAAGGGACGGACACAAGTGGTGCACTTACATCACTAAATGGATCGTGTTTTGGTTCGGGTGGAGCAAAGACATCTATGCTAATTAGGTAACTATAATGTGTAGCTAGATACGCTTATAATTTGAGATATTAAGTGTTCAATATCGCTGTCAATTTGACTTATATCCTCCTATAGGTCACACCACAAAACTGGGAAACAAGATGCTTGATTTTAAGTTCATATGATGTGTCGGGTTTCATGTGAAAATAAGACACATGTGATGAATTAATTAAAATCAATATGTCATGAGAATTGACATAATTAGAATCATAATAAATTCATATGAGGTATATATATTATGGGGTGTAATAATTTAATATTACATATGATAATATATTATATAAGATGTGAATTTATTAAAAACCCCAAAAGATCAAATTTTGTTGGAAATAAATCCAACATTTGACAAAAGAAAAATCGGGGTCACACACGGCGAACACTGTTAGAACTTGCCTTTTAGATAGATTAATCCGTTTGATTTCCGACTTACTTGACTTTTCTTTTCTTCGTACCTCAGGATTCGTTTCGATTTCGAGATTTCCATCCCATTTTATTCTAACACTCCGGGTTTCAGACCTTGTCTTCGGATGCCGGGAAATGCGTTCGAATGCGGACGGACGCGATGTGCCACTACCGATCCTGTCCCAAACAGAAGTCCGGACATATTTCTTTCTTCTTAACATAGGCCTTTCTTCATCGGTTCTCCTCAAAATATCATACCGATTATTCGTCGATATACTCACGGAATAGTCAGGTTCCATTATTTCTAGCTCGTTGCCAGTCAGACTGAATCGAATCCCATCGATTAAAGCTGATTTCCGACTTCGGGAAATTTTCATCTTCTTAGGATATGGCCTAAAAGGATTTCTGATAAGTGGGGAGGACGAGATAACTCTACACTCCATTGGGATGGGAGAACTTCTAAAAACAGGCGGGGATGTTAGGTTGACTCCCAATTTCTGCGCTCTCATTCTCAGTTTAATTGCGCATACCAACACGCGAGCTAGAATTGTGAAGCAATCATTCATCGAAATGTCTTTGGTCATGCGTACTCCAGTAAGACGATAGACATCTCTACTAGAGAGAATCACCATCTCATAATCATTAATTTCATTCAGGATAAGTGACATTTGTTTGTCGTTGAGTGCCTTCGGGTTTCCTCCAACCCTTTTATGAGCCTTGAAGTTTCCTGATAACGATTTTTGGGGTCGTACATGACACTTCACTAGTTTGCTTGGTGAACGAGGCATGCAAGGACTCTTTGGTGATTGATTGGACGATGGTTTGGCTTCTTTCACCTTTGGCTTGCATGTCTTGTTCTTTTTCTTCTTCGCAATTTTGGCATGTGCTTCAGGAATTTCAGCAATTGCAAACTCCAGCTGCGTCCTTTCCAATCGTTCCTTTTCTGAAGCGACCACGATGTTGCCCACCGGACTAGGAGTTGAGGGCTTGATGGGTACTTCAATCTCATAACCCGTCACGAGGCCGTGTTCAAAAGAATACTTGAACAAGGCTGGCTCGAAGGAGCCAAAAGAGACGGGAGCCGTAAATATCACCTTCATGCTAGTTTCCATCGCAAATTTTCGTTCCTGTACAACGTGGAAGGTTTTATGTTAGATTAATGACACGAGACATGACTACGAGGATGAGAGGTCCCACCGGGCGTGCCATTCTGTTTAACGTGGGTTTTTTTGTTCTTTTGTGTTATATTTATTTGGTGTTGCGAAGACCTCTCAAGAATTCATGATGGAATTCCGCACCTTACAACTTCGTATAGAAGAATGTCTCATCATGTCATGCTCATATCATTCATTTGTACAGCAAATTAAATAAATGTGAATAACTAGCCAGAAAGTAAATAAGTGCAACATTTTCTTTCATTTCATTAAATAGAAGGAATAAATATGAAATACAATAGTTGACATATTTATGCATTGCACAAATGGAAGATATATATGCATCCTTTTGCAAAGACTAAAATTGTTGTTATATTAACAATTCCAGGTATGTCTTAGTAACATGATTTTTATATTTTGATATCTTTAGGACGAGGATATATCAACTCGTGTTTTGATCGGTTCGACGATAATCTCTCTTTTGTTGTGATATATCGTCATAATATGGTCAGTTTAGCCTCGTAACCTAGGAGGGTTTTGTATGTGTTTGGATGCTTCAATTTTATGATGAAGACAACCTGATATTAGTGAATTTAACCTCATCACAAGGATGAGTTATCTATAATTGGTTTATCAACGATAATTCTGATATTAGAATATCGTACAAGCGGTTAGTTTAGTCTCGTAACCTAGGAGATGAATATTCATGTGTATTTGACCGGTTTGGATAATTATCATTTTTGATATAGATATTGTAATATTTTGGTCAGTTTAGCCTCGTAACCCGGAGGGGTTTTCTATGTATGTATTTGTTATATTGTCGATGATTCTTATATTTGAATATCATCCAATAGTTAGTTTAAAGTCATAACTAGGAGAATATTTTATGTATATAATTTGTTATGTGTGTTGGACAGTTTAGCCTCATGACCCGGAGGGATTTTATATGTATGTATTTGGTATATTGTCGATGATTCTTATATTTGAATATCATCAAATAGTTAGTTTAATCTCATAACTGGGAGAATATTTTATGTATATAATTTGTTAAGTATATTGGACAGTTTAGCCTCGTGACCCGGAGGGATTTTATATGTATGTATTTGGTATATTGTCGATGATTCTTATATTTGAATATCATCAAATAGTTAGTTTAATCTCATAACTGGGAGAATATTTTATGTATATAATTTGTTAAGTATATTGGACAGTTTAGCCTCGTGACCCGGAGGGATTTGTATATATGTTTTATTTTGTTTATTTGATTTGATTTTTTTAAATGAGTATATATTTTGTTTTATTTATTTGATTTGTTAAATGAAGACTCCATCGCCAGTAAGGGAGATGGAACCCAAGATCATGCTTGGCGTGCATCCTCGCCTACGACTAAGGTAGCCCGTATTTTAGTTTCTGACCACTTCAACGATAAGAGAGAGGGAACCCAAGATCAAGCCTGACGTGCATCCTTTCTTATTATTGGAACAGTCAATATGTATGTTTTATGTTTATTTTTTTGAAATTTTAGGTTGGTTCACATATTTTACGACTTTAAAGATTTATTTTGCAATTTATCCACAGTTAGGGATGAATTTGTTATTTACTCATTTAAGGCGACTATTTGGAATTTAAGATTGATTTTGCAAATCAATTGATGCAACTTATATATTGTTGTAATTTATCCACATGTATGGGTGAATTTGTAATTTGTCCATTTAAGGGACTATTTGTATTTTAAAGTCCATTTGCATATCAAATGGTACAACTTATGTATTGTTGTAATTTATCCACATTTAGGAGTGGACTTGTGATTTATTCAATTTTGTGTGTTGCTTTTTTTTGCACCAAGTCCAACATGGATATCCTTGTTAAGCTTAGGTTTCTTTTGAAAAAAATGATTCCACTTTGAATTAGATAATATTGTCATGTGATTTGTCGAATTCCAAAGGGAGGAGATGTAATTTTTCCAGACTTATATGCCATGCAATGCTATACAAGCATGTGCGTGAACCTTTGCTTAGATGGTAGATGTTAATGATTGCATATATATTTACCAAAATTGAGTTCAAACCTCGATTAACCTTGTCAACTTCGGCAAATATCAAAAATTGATATTAGAGAGGCAATTGATATCAAAAATTGAATATCAACCTTGTTAGAGGGGCAATTGAATACCAAAATTGATCCCTGGTGACCAAAATGAGATATTTGTTTATGATCGAGATGAAGAGCTTCTCTCCCTCGATTAGGACTCTATCCTAAAATTACGTGGAAACATACGAGTAATTATAAGTTTTTGCCTTTATTTGTACTCTTTTCTATATATTTTTGATATTCTAAGCTGTTTATGGCGGAAAAGAGGAAATCCTTGTTAGAGATGCCTCTATTTAAGGTATCAGTAACTGCCATCGCGTAATATGTCCGGGAACGTGGAATATTACGACCAGAGCATGACACACAAAATATTGCCGGAGTCTCGAATGAAAGATTCAATAATCCGCAGAGTTGGCATGTGTTTTCATTAACTGGAAGTTGTGATTCTTTAGTTTCTACAACATTTGATCTTCCCTTATTGTCCGACTGCCGGATGCATCTCACATACTCATTTGCTTGATCAGGTGTAAACCATTCTATCAAGGACACGCCCCTTGATCTTAGTATTGGCTATTAATGTTTCACAAGCAAACCCAACTAAGGGTATTCGCAATCTTGTTAGTCACAATCTGAACTTGATCACTTTCTCGCTTAATTTGACAACCAATCAGCTTAGAGGGAAAGGAAGATTGAACACCTGATATCTCTTTGCAGGACACTTCAGTAGAGCTTATATCTGAAAAGATTTATGCTTCACTTCAATTTCATGTGTTCCATTCATAACTTGCTTATTTTCTCCGGAAGAGATAATATCAACCTCTTCAAGGATGACAAGCTCAGTATTATGGTTCAAATCACCAGTCATTTCATCAGATGTTGCTCCAACCATAAAAAGCTCAGAGCTTTGAAGGGGGGTGGCAACAGAAGTATTTGCCTCCACAACAAGTGCCACCACACACAGTTGGAGTTTTTTTTTCATAGTTGAAATTGAAAAGAAAAAAAAGAACTGTCCTCAAGCATTTTGGTAGACTCACTGTCTCATCTTGAGAGGGAGGTGAAAACAAAGCAGGATTTACTTTACTTTGGCTAATATCAGCATCGCTTAGCCTCCTTTTGATGCTTCTGTTTAGACTTTGTTGGACAATAATGCCAGTATGGCAACTTTCTATGCAAATTATGTGATGGTTTGGAGCACTTTTCTGGTATTCGACTATACCAGAAAAGAGGAGATCCTCCAGTCCCATGTTAATTAAAAGTATAGATTGTACTCAGTACAATCCAGTCACCTTAGTAAGAGAGGAAGAAGTTCCATTATAGCCATTCCGCACCTTAATTATCGTTGATAATTATAGATGACTCACTAAGTTCAAACCTCGATTAAATATGCTATAGGTCATTCTACTGATGAGTATACAACTTCCAATTCAAACGTTGAAGAAGTTATATAGCACGTCGTTTTTTTCTTTTTCTTTTTTACTTATTTGGTTTTATAATGGCTTTTATTTCAGACCACATCATAGCTATTGTTTCGATAACTTTTGTTCATATAAAAGTTTAAAAATCCACATATGTTTAATTTTCCGAACGTGTGATTAATTATGAACTTAGTGTGTTTGTTCGGTTCGAGTTTCATAATTTTTCTGGCTGAAATTCGACAGCCTTCCGGCGTATTTTTATTTTATTTGTTAAAATAGAAACGACTAAACCGGAGACCAATCCTTTTTAAATAGGACAATGACCGGAATGACGTGTTTTTTTGAAGCCAACCGGAGACCAATCCTTTTTAAATAGGATAGTGACCGGAATGACTTTTTTTCCTTTTATTTTAAGGTGAAACTATCACCGGCGCTAATGTTGCACCTTGCCGGAGTTGATGCGAACGTTTAATGAAGCCGGAGTCCACGAAACCGGAGTTGTAATCGATGAAGCCGAAATTGCCACAGTATCTCCTCCTTCACCTTCTCTTCTTTTTCTTCACGTTTTTTTTGTTGCTTTTTTTTGTGTAAAATCTCTTTTTTCTTTTCTTTTCTTTTCTTCTCTTCTCTCCTTTTTTTTTCTTTTCTCTCCTCTTTTTTTGTACTTCTATTTTTTTTTGGAATGGATGGGTTTTTATAGGGGAGAAGAGAGAGAGAATTAGGAGCGGGAAGTGTGATGATCATGGGTGTATTGGGTGGTTAAGAAGAGGTGGGGTTATTAATATGGTTTGAATAATTCTATTATCCTTCCATATATCCATAAATGTGGATTTCTTTTTAATTCTTAAATGATTTTTTTTTGTATTACGTGTGAAGCAATGGAGGATGAAGTTGTTTAGTTTTGAACGTGGGATCATGCACCCTCCTCTTCTTCTCCTTTTTTTTTGAAATAAATAAAAAAAAAGTAAACCAAGTATTACGAATATGGTTAAAATTCAATTTTTTTTATTTGTTTCTTATTTAATGGAAAATTTTCTTTTTCACCTTTGGATTTTGTGATATTCCACATCTCTCAATGTTTTGACTATATTTCCATGTTTAGACTAATAAATATATATCAAAAAATTAATGATTCCTTAATGTTCAGTTTGATGTTATTGCTTAGTCTCATCTCGATAGAGTCCCAATTTCTACTAAGCTGGGACGACAATTGGTCGACGATTACTAGAAAAATTATTTTGATTTGAGATGTATATTTTTTTGTGTCAACACCCACACAACCATTTAAGTCTAGAAGTTCATGGTTGAATCAAAGGAGTTTAACCACTTGAGTAGGATTATTAATTATTCTATATTCATATGCAGACAAATGTTTCATAAGCATCTAAAGTCTTCCAAGTATTTTTTTGTATTGTAATATACATTTATTGAGGCCAAGGTGCATCTGAAATTTAATCTCATTTCGGTTCTGAACTTGATAAAATTCTAACAAAATCATACAATTACTACAACAAATTCAGACGTAAATCCAACACAATCAAACATAAAACCAACAAGAGCATACATAAATTCAGTTTTGAAGAATACATGAAGTTCAAAAGGATTTTGGTTCTGAATTTCCCCACCATGACTAAATCGGACAAGATACTCAAACATATCTGCCATTTTAGATAACATAGGACCAAAAAAGATAGATCCATGTATAACCTCATAATTTGAACAAAATAATCGTCAAATACACATCATTGGTATAGGAATCCAACGACAAAATAGAATCCCTAATATATCAAAATCAAATCCCAAAAATCCAACGACAAAGTAGAATCCCCAATATATCCAAACCAAGTCCTAAATTAAAGCAAGTAACCAAAAAAACCACTTCCCCCACAAAAATCGCAGTCGAATCCACCCTCCCTCCCAAAATGAGCACTAAATCGATCAACATCAAAAAAAGACGAAATCAGTGAGTTTCGTATGCCATCGAGAGGAGGAGTTAGTACTTTACGTCAGATTTCTGAGTTGACAGAATGGACAAATTTTCATTTGTATAAGGGAAAACAAAGAAAAGTTTGAGTAAATTCCAGCGAACAACAATAAGGTCGACGTTTATATAGTTGGACAATCCATTGCTCGTCCTTGGGTGAAGCAAACCAAAACAGAAAATTATTAGGCAAACGACCACAGTGGGAGTCGAACCCACGACCTTTTGATTCGAAGTCAAACGCGCTAATCCACTGCGCTATGCGGTCTTATTGCTCTACTTCAATAAATACTACTACATCACACGTTCAGATTCGCCCATGATAACCCAACAAAACTTAGTAACGAACATAAATAACCGTAAATCATCAAAACCCGGTTGTTGAAACAAAACGGCACATTCAGAAACGAGGGCGTGTCTTTAGTTTGCATGACATTAGTTTTCCACAAAGTCAAAATTACTCATATGCTTGCGTACCTGACAATAATATCTATCATCTTTTGATAATTTTTTTTATAGTAGTTTATCTTTAACTTACAAAATGTTATAGTAAACAATGTTTTATTAATCTCATTGCCCCAAAATGTTATATCAAAACGCCAATCAGACGGCCACCTTCAAGGCTTCAACGGATCCTGGTCCTTAAGTAAAGAAATAAGCCCGTAACTGTTAAGACCACTAACAAAGGTACGATCCGTAGCAATATTATAAATCATATAAAAGTATTTTTGTTTGCAAAAGTATTTTTAAATAGAGGTATTAATTCGTTCGTAAAAAGTTGGATTAATCGATTGGATGTCATATTAAAAGACCGTAATTTCAAGAGTCGTCACTCTACAACTATTTGCTCGTATACCATAGAAAAATTAACACAATATTCCGAACGTCAATAAATTTTCAAAAATCTCACTCTTTGACGGATTCTGACAATACTCTCATCTATCGCCTCAATAAAAAATTAAATTTTAATTATAAAATTTACAAATTCTCTCTTACATAATCTAATATATTTGTTAAACTTCTCCCCCACTCTCTTCTCTTTCTTTTCTACATGTCATTTCTCCCTCTCCACTCTCCACTCTCCACTCTCAAACACAAACTCTCATTTCTTCCTCTCATCCCTCTTTCTCTCTCACTCTCTTGAATCAAGAGAAAGAGAATCAAGAGAGAGAGAGAGAGAGAGAAAATGGATGAGAGAAAATAGGAGAGGTTGTGTGTGAGAGTGGAGACATAGTGAAAGAATGGAGACAGATAAAGGATAAAGAGCCCCCCACTGATGACTTGGTTAAATACCTCATGTAATGTGAGCTCGTCATTTCGATAACTAGTGATGTCTCAGTTCTTTTTAAACTGACGAATGAGTCCCAAAATTAGGTCGAGGGTAGTAAAAAGGGTGAGACTCATGAGCATCGGTGTTTGTAGCATGATCAGCGTCCAAAAGACAATGGCCCAGTGAGTTCCCTGGTTATAAAAAATTAATAGAGAGAGGAGAAGTTTAAAAAAATTATTAGATTATACAATGTAGAATTTGTAAATTTTACAATTAGAATTTAATTTCTTATTGAGACGATGACGTCATCGACGAAATCCATCAAAAGTATGGAATATTGCTTAATGGTATTTGGTGTTGATTTTTCAATGACATATGAGCAAACATGTGTGGAGTGATAGATGTTGAGAATTACAATCTTTTAAAATGACATTTAAAAGGTTTGATTGTTATGAGTCACAACAATCAAAGTACAAAAGGTCTGAAAATTCACAACAAAGTCAGGACGGAAGAACATGAAAGGATAACAAAGATAGACTAAAATAAGGATGTTAAATCTTAGACGACTACTGCATGCTAAAATCCCTTATTCCACTGCAAGCCTCCTAGACTCCTCTGCTACTAGGCGCTCTCAGGCACCTCCTCTTGCTCAGAAAATTTCTAGATTGATTGAATAAAGCAATGATTGAATCTTGATCCATGGTTCATTTTGAAGTGTGAGTATGAAACTGATCAAAATCAATTGGTGATGAATGAAGAGATCCTACAAATTATAACTTAAGAAAAAAATCATTAAATTAACCGATGTTGGACTATCATGTAACATATTAAGTAGAAATTTCACAAGCCAAATAATCGGCTAACTGTTATAAAAGGTCTCCAACTGAAACAAAATGCAAGCTAATACGGTAGGACTTAAGTCTTACGATTGTAATTGTGCTTTGTTAAGATATCTGACATTTATATAAACTATATATCTTACATTTGCATATGACTACCCTCCATATGTTCGTTAATATGCTCTATTTTTTGGTACAAGAATCATATGTCGTTAATTTTTACGGTTGTATTGTTCTAATGCAAGTTAGTTGGGGGATCAGCAAATATCCACTGTTGGTTTATTTGCAATGGAGCACTATACAAGGATGACGACGACGACAATTAAGCATTGTCAGAAAAAGAATTTTAAGAAGAACAAATCAGAAATTTTATTGGCTTATATTGCCATATGCAATCGAATAAGATCGATGCCACAATTAATATATAACTTTTCTTTTGCTCAACAATAAATAACTCTAAGATAAATGGATAGAATTATTTACTTTTTTGCTATTGTACAAAGTAAAATTATAAATCATTTGCATGAAAAAATGGTCCCCACTGAATTTGAACGTGTCGATTATTCGTTTAATCCTTGTATCCTAACACGATGAGACGATTACGACTCACTCCATAATCCAAATCCGTGTATCATTGTATGCTAGAAGAGATGTTGCCTACACCGAAATTTGGAGTGTTCGGCCATGTCAAAAATTTATCCAAACTACGAGTTTGGTGTCCGGTAAAATCAGTTATATCTCATTGTCTCACCCACTATGCACAAAAACGTCCAACCAGACAATTTAAGATACCAATAGGCCCCATGTTCAGACACCTAATCTCCCAAAAGATTCCATTGGTTGGACTAGATTTTTACTCTTTTTTTTCCTGAACACAAAATCATTTTTCCAAACATACTTCGGTGTTCTGGTGAAAATGGTGCATGTCACTCCCATTTTAGATCAACAATTCATTTGTCCCAAAATAAAGATGAGTGTCAATTCCGGGTCATAAAAAAAATCTACTGAACTTGACTTATAATGTTACTCGTCTCGAACATAGAGTTTTAGGTTATAAAAACTAGTCTAATTTTTTTTAAAGAAAAATTAGATAAACATCCAAAACAGGAAAATAAACAGAATATATAACACATATACTGTGTTCTTGTTTCTGTTTCGGCTAATGATCAGATCACATCACATCACATCACATGTGGTTCTTATCGGGACACAGAGTGTGGCCCAAACAACAGTGTAGCCGTTGATGAGGGTGTACATCACATCATGATTCATGAGCATTCATCTGAGAACAATATAACATGCACGCTGCAGCAGCTTTGCTATGAATGTGACCCAACTTGCCCAATAATTGTGGAGCACTCTATCATCGATTTTACGTTTGTCGGTCCACTCATAATCATTGGCCCTCAAGCAAAGTTTGGAAAATATGGGTTCTTTTAATCTAATTGGTACGATTAAATTTAATTATCAAGAAAAATTCCGCTGGAGATCGAACTTGCATTCTCATCCGATCGAATTTATCTTTAAACTAGTAAGGTTACGCTTCTTGAAAAATGTAGGTGTCTGAGAATTTAAAGTGATTCCCCATGTCAATGATGTGTGCTTAAGTATACGTGTGATTAAAAAGAATACATCATTTTAGATTATATGTTTTATAGAAGACAAGTATTTGCTTAGCACTCCGTTAGTAGGGGTGTAAGTGGGGCGGGTTTTTAGTCTAATGCTACTCGTCCTACTTAAGTGAAGCAGGTATGCGAGACGGGGCGGGGTGGGTAAAGAATTAAAAAAACCGTTATCCGCCCCGCCTAAGGATAGAGTAGATGGTGCGGGGTGGGTTTGGCGGATTTTTTATTTTTTAGATTTTTCCTATGAAAAATAAAAGAAATAATAATAATTCACCACATTTTTTCTTAATAATATTCTATTGTAAAACATTGAAAACACAAACTAAATAATAATAACAAACTCTAACATTAACATTCACTATAAATTTATAAAAATAATACTCATTATAACACAACAAACTCCAACATATAACAATACACTCATTATATCAAACTCCAACATAAAAAATGAAAACATTCATTATAACATAACAAACTCCAACATCATATAACAAAAATATTAAAAACATTCAAGTTAGGCAGGTGAGGGGTTATGCGGGGCGGGTTGAGAGACAACCGCAACCCGTTACCTGCATTAGACGGGGCGGATTTGTGGGTAAAATCCTACCCATTTACAGTCCTATCTGTGAATGTATTTTGAAGAGTAATAACAATTTGTGTGATGAGTTGGTAAATTGTAGTGTTTTCCATCTGTTATTGAACTTGACAATAAGTGAATATACGTATTGTGTATAGTTGATCTGAGTACTAAATGGGTGAGAGTGGATTTGTGGCATGCAAATCCACGACACCTTAAAATCAAATCCTACCAACTAATTAGAATAAATGGCATTAGCTAATGAGTCTCAATGTCTCGTACTCCAAGGAATAAGTGGATGAGCGCAAAATGAATTCCACCTGATTCAACTTAGCTCCACCTAATTCAACTTAGAGCATGCTTAACCACCAGGGCGAACCCCCACCCCCGCTTGCCACGCCGAATTCCTGTCCAATCCAACCTGCCACCTCTGCGCCACGACACCCATCCGAGCGAGAAATCGTGCGCCACCGCCCGGGTGGGAGGAGAAATTGGTTGGGTGGGGGCACGTGTCCCCTCCCTATTCGTTAACTTTTATTATTTTGTTTTAAATGTTTATAAATTCGTTTTAAATTGTTTTTTGCCTTCCCTATTCGTTAACTTTTATTATTATTTTTGTTTTAAATGTTTATAAATTCGTTTTAAATTTTTTTTTGCAAAAACAAATCTGAAAATATGTTTTTTATTTGTTTTGATTTTGTAAATTTTTTTGTGATTTTTTAATATTTTACCCAAGATTGATCTCCAAATGAGGTGGATGAGAGAGAGAGAAAATGTAGGGTGGATGGGTAATCCATGCGTTGTTAAATGATTTTTTTGAGTAGGTTAGGTGAGCTGACGTGACAGAGAGAGAAAGAACATGACGGATGGGGTAGTCCGGACATGATTATTTATGGTCTTACCTTAGTTATAATTACTGAATTTCTAACTCCACTATCAAATGGTTATGCAAATTGTTAAAGTACAAAATTTTAGTATCCGGGTCAGAACTCAGAAGACATATCTTTGTTACAAAAGCATAGAGATCATTTTTAAGCTTATGAACAAAGTAATGCGAGTAAAAGACAGTAATTGCTGTAGGTGTAATTGAAAGTTCAGTGAAAGGGTATGGATCATGAATTATGATAACGAAGGAGGCCATTATTAGCAGTAGATTCATTTTTGGTAGGCCTTGTACAAGCTTTGCAGATGTGGGTTTTGTCTTTTATTCAAAAGCATAAATAGTGTTAAATGCAATTCCAGATCGTTTTTGTAGCAGTTGTAATGCCAGATGATAAGAGCATTCTTAACGGGCAGGCGGGCTGGCGATTGTGCGTCGGGCCTCCCGGGTGCCCTGGTCCGAAATTTATTTAATTTGTGTTTATTTTTGTTTAGGGTTTAAAATGTTTATAAATTCGTTTTAAATTATTTTTTCAAAAAAAACTGAAAATATGTTTTGATTTTGTAGAATTTTTTGTGAATTTTTTTTATATTTTTTCCATGATCAATCTTAAAATGACATGGAATGAAGAGAATGTAAGGTGGAACGAAAAGATTTTTTCAAGTGAGTTGACGGAAAGAGAAACGCTTAAGCCTGGGTAGCCGTTGAACATTGAACACTTCCACTGATTGGGCACACATTGATCAGGAAGAAATGGAATGGGCACACATTTTCATCAATAAAATGCTCGGGACAATAATGGATTGTACTGTAAACAGCATCATCCATCACTTCGACTGATTGGATTTGTGAAAGTTCAAAAGAAAAAGGCAGGCTCTTGCACATAGCAGTGAGCAGAGGAGATCTTGGAGAATGCAAAATAGCCCAAGAGAAGAAAGATACTTAACTTCACCATGAACATAGAGTTCCATACGTTACAAATTGACAATCTTTTAGAAATATCATCTGATATAAACTGTTGTGAGCTCTTTCTGATATTTTATACAAAAAAGTTTTAATAGCATCATCCCAAAACCAACTTTTTCCTCTGAAAATAACTTGTACCAAATTTCTCCTTTGAAAACAGCGAAGGAATCTAGTCATTGGCAGTAAACAAGATCACATATATTTCACAAAACACCAAATATGGTTCCAAAAAGCAGCAGATGATATTCATGAGATAACATTGTTCAGACTCAAAAGACCATTACATTACATGGTTCCCTGCCAAGAAAAAAGGGTAAAATCTTGAGGGCAAAACATTGGCTAATGGTCTCTATTTGATCCAGACCCTTGGGGATTCTGCCAAAGAAGGTCAGCAAGGTCTTTCACCAAACAAACCAACCCATATATCATGAATGCTGAGATACTATAGTTTCTAAAAAGAAAAAAAAAATTGTACATAGATCACCCATGGCTGCCAAAGGATTAACATATACAGCTCTTTGAACAGATGATCGAGCTCTTCATCCTCGCGGTATCATTGATCGTCTCTGAGAGAATGCGAAGAAAATTCTCCACTTTACGCGGTAATAAACATACCGGTACCAAAAAAATCCACATCATTAGCGGATGCGTGAGGACTGGAATCCACCTTTGGGTTTTTCAGCTTCCTCGTCCATCAAAATCTCCTTTTCACGGCAATCGCAACTACAAAATGCCTTCTCGCCCCTGTGATTACACATACAAGTCAGAAAACAAGAAACCAAAAGCATCTAAATTGCTTGCACGTAATGGTTCTATTGAATAAGCAATAGACATATATAGAATGGAATTGAAAAGGAGACCTATACATGTAGATGTCTTTCCCTTCCATCAATTTCTTTCTGCAAAAGTGACAAAAGCTTAAGAAGTTATTGTCTTGAGAAGGCAATGGATCATTAGGGAATTTCACCGTCCAAGAAGACACTTGCTCTTCTTGCTCCCCTTCTTTGTAGTTATTGATGAAATCTTTCAGTTCACTTCCATGGCTTTCTAGGATGAGGTCTCCGAAAATATGAGTTGTTTTTGGATTGGGTCCATGGGTAATGATCCGAGTGTAGTCCTCAGAGCTTTCTATGTCGCTGGCGGATAGGGAGCCCATGAATCCATGGAAAGAGGTGGATGAAACAGGCAGAGAACCAAGTCGATTGACAAAATTCTTGTCTCCAGCCTGAGGATAAAGTCCGGTGTTCTGAGTCACCAACAAAATCTCCTCTGAATTGGACTTTGGATTCAGGTAAAAGAAATCAGTTGGGAACGATGCTCTACCAATATCGGCAGAACAAGATTGAGTCTTCCCATTCTGGGCCTCGCCAGTAGGGGAAGCCGATTGGAAACTCGTTAAACCAGGCATTTTTTCATCGGAAGCGACATAGCTTTTAGCAGAAGATTTGGGCGACGACGCCAAAGTACCAATTACATTAGGGCCCAACAAAGACTTGGCAGATGGAATGCTCATTCTCATCTTCGATCCGAAGATTATGTTTTTATTATAAGGGAAACCTCCGACCACCTTCCCGTTGAGGTTGGTCGAGTCATCAGCAAGAGTGTCCACAAGGCCAAGGCCGACCCTGTCGCAATCCCAACTTTTCCTGGGGCTCTCCATGCCCGAAGACATCGATCTCGGGGACCTAATGAAAGCATTGCTCCAACCTGAGAAAACCTTGTAATCCAGCGGAGACGTCGGGCTCCTAGCGGAATCAACAACCTCCGACGACGACTTGGTACTGAATTCGACAAACAAACCAGGAACACTGAAGATAGAAGTGTTCCTGGCCTTGTGTGACGACAAGCTGGAATCCGAACCGGAATCGAACATCGACTCCTTCTTAGCCGATCTGCTCCTCTTCTTCAGCATCATGCTGCAATCAAACCTCACCCCTGAACACCTGAACCAACCAAACCCCAACATGAAAACCCAAAAATCAAACAAAATTCAATTCTTTTTCCCACCACCAATGATGAGACCACGATGGGAGATGGCTTTGACGTGCGAAAGCAAAAGAATAGGAAGAAAAAAATGGAATATTTTGCGGTGGTAACGGATAGAGACAAAACCACCATCGCAATCCAATAACATTGACATGAAACAACTAGTATTTGTCGATGCCATTCACTTTCTTTTGCATGGAAAGAATATCTCCACACAAAAAAAAACTTTCCGATCAATCCTCAACTCAGATAACTTAAAACACCAAAAAACAATCAAAATACGCGTCAAAAACCACGATCGCAAACATTCGATCAGAATTTCGGATCAAAGGATGAGCTTTTCTCAAGAAAAAAAAACTTCAACAAATATCTAACATATCCTTCACCGATCATCCAAACCAAGAACCCCGAAAACCCATAACCCACAATCAGATTTTTCTTTTCTTCCTGGGTCTCCGATCAAACCGATAACCCCTCCTCCCTAAAGAGAAAAAGAACAAAAAACCACAAAAGAAAGTTCCGAGAGGGTCCAAAGAGCGGACCCAAAACGGGAAAGCCCTTCGAGGGAGAGAAACACGAGCGGAATCATGGGAAAGGTGGGATCTTTACGTGATAGTGCGAGAAATCCACCTCTTTCGATTCCAAATTCCAGCAGGAATAGAAAAGAGGAGAAGGAGAAGTTGAGGCTTCTTCTTCTTCTTCTTCTTCTTCTTCTTTCCAGGAGCTCCCTCCCTCCCCCTCTATATCACACCAGTACTGCCGCAGTACCACATTGCTGCTCTTTCCTTGATTTATAATACACTAATTAATAATTAAAATAAATGTTTCTTTTTTTCTTTTCTTTTTTAATTTTGTTGATTTTCTATCTTCCCAATGCGTGGAAATCAGAGAGGCCTCTGAAATGCTCCTCCTCCCTTTCATGACTGTCAGAGATTAATCTTTTTTAGGGGCACAGGCTCAAAATCCACGTTATTCCTCTCTATGCTGCTGTACATTATAGCTATCTACGACTACAACCACTGTTCAACATTAATTTGGGTTTTTTGCAGATATGTTTTGGGATTTTTACTTTTTTGAAAATTTTGGTAGATTAGAATAAGATTAAAGATAACCATAAGCACGGTAGTAATAAAGTGCAGAAGCCTACTTAAATCTGATAGTTAAACCATAAAGGTCAACTTTGATATTACAATAAATAGCACAAAATATATTGCACTATTCTTTTACTTAAATATGAGATTTAAAATAGGTGATCCAATTAATCTATCTTTTGAGTTGTTCCGTCGGATTGGTCGCTCAAGATCTTTGGTCTCCACTTGGACTAGATGAAAAAGAAAAAAACGGAATCACTTCTTGTGGATTAATTGAGAATGATTCTGATCTAGTTCATGGTCTATTTAATCATAACACGGTCTTGGTTAAGAATTAAAGCCACACACTCATTTTGTCTACCTCCATGAAAATTCAATCCTTAATGGAAAATCCAGACGATTAAGGATCGTGTTATTCATTTTGTCGCGACCATTAGTTCATGTTGAAGCAACTCAGTTAGCTTCTTGAGGATTGTTAAACCCAGTGACATGGCAGTTAAACCAAATACGTTGATATGAAGACACCACTTGCAAATTTCCCCAATAAATGTATGCGTGCAATCTTTCCTAATAAATGCGTAAGGTACTGATTTGCAAATTTATTAGTTGCATACTTGCATTTAAGAAAATTGAGTAGATTGTGTAGGATAGGAATCAAGGGACAATGGAAAAATTGCAACTTCAAATTCTTAGACATTTTACTCCCTACAAAATTGATGTTGTGGTGAATAAACAGGGTATCGATATAAAAGTGATCCATCTTTGTGTTTTTATGGTTTCGAATGGACTGGAACGCAATCCTCCCACAATTTTCTTCTGAACTGCTATTCGTCGCCCTAAAACTACTTAAATCGTCCCAACAGATTACAATCTTCCACTTCTCTCATTTCTACTACTATAACGCAACATTTTACCCTCCTATCACACATCTCTCTTCATCTTCCTCTTATAATCATAAAAATTAATGTTTTGGAGGTCAGTAATGAGCCAACGGACGCCCCGTTGTACTCGAATCTGGTAAAATATCTAACATCTTTTTAATAAAAAATAATAATAAATTGTGGGCATCCGACGGAGCCGCCCCGCGTAGGAGAGGGGCGTCTGGGTAAGACGCCTCCCCCATGGAGAGACGTTTTACCCAGACGCCCCGCCCATGGGACGGGCGTCTGTCTAAGACGCCTCCCCCATGGGGGAGGCGTCTTAGCCAGACGCCTCTCTCCCGCCAGACACCCGTAATTTTTTATATTTTTTATTATAAAAAAATTAATTATTAATTAATTAATAAGTTAATAATTAATATATTCGGATGACCGATACCCCTTCGGTACACCGAATAGAGATTTCCAGAGAAATGTCGAAGCTACTGAGAATGTTCGGTACATCTGCATGGAACATGTTCGGTAGACTGAGAAGCAAACGGTCGATCGTCCGACATCTCACCTTACAATTAGTTTTTGCAAGTGATGAAAATTCAAAAATTTCCAGATCTAACAATTTCAAAATCCAAAAAATTTCCAGATCACCGACCGCTCGCTTACCGGTGAGCGAGACCCCCGAACGACCTGTCAAGGTGGTATTTCTAAGTCAGGATGTTTTACCGCCGTGGGATTTTGGATCTTAAAAAATATTGGATCTGAATTTTTTTTTAATCTTTATCACTTGCAAAAAAACTCATTGTAATCCGACCGGTTACTACCAAAAACTTGCAAAGGAACGTCAAATAATTTGAGATAACACACCGTATAATTTTAATTTGACAAAAAAATATTTAAAAAGCAAGACGTCTAGCTAAGAAGCCTCGACCATGGTGGAGTCGTCTGGCTAAGACGCATCCACCTATGTGGAGACGTCTTAACCAGACGCCTATACCATGGTATAGGCGTCTGGCTAAGACGCCTCCACGATGGTACATGCGTATTAGTCAGACGCCCGAGTGGGAAAAAAAATTCGCCTCCATTACCTCGCCTGATCTAGGTGCTTTGTTAGACATTTTTGTGGTGTTGATTCTAGGAATGTTAGTAAAACTGAGTCAAACACATTGTTTAAAGACATGGGACGAAATGAGTATTAATTGATTTGTTAAGGGCAAAAAGGTCATATTTGGGGCAATTTAAGTAGTTTTCCGGCGACGAATAGTAGCCCCCATTTTCTTTTGTGTGGTGAAGAGGAAACAAAGAAAAGCTGAAATAAATTGGGAACTACTATCGTAGCCTGGTCGGTCCAAACATTCCCCGATAGGTTCCCAATCATCGCCGGAACAACATCGGCGGTACAACATACGTCCGGCACAACATCGGACGACACAACTACAAGCCGAAACATCGTCGACACCATGATCGCCGGTAAAAACCTCGGCGGTACAACATACGTCCGACAACAACATCGGACTGGTCCAGACCGTAGTCTGCAGGGTCATCATGCTCCACGAGCAATGCATAAACATGCTCCACGGCTATGCGATTTTGAAGGATGAGACTGAGTTTAGTTACCGGTGGGTGTTGGAGAAGTTGTGAGATCTGTTATTGGATATTGTTAGCCCGATTGCAATAATAATGGACTGGGAGTTGGGTCTGATGCGACCAGTGACAGATGTTTTTCCTGAGTCTGCTCATTTACTTTGCAAACGCCCGACCCAATTTTTTTTATGAATCTGCTCATTTCCTAATTCTCCCGCGAACGCCCGACCCAATTTTTTTCTTCTTTAAAATATACAAAAACTAAACAATGCATTTTACCAGATTCTAGTAGACCGGGGCGTCCGCTGACTCTTCCCTGGACCTTCGAGACATACTTTTGGGTGAATATGAGTGTAATATGAAGAGAGAGTGGTGTTAGAAGAGTGAAATGAAAAGTTATATAAGTAGAAATGACAGAAATGCAAAATGGTAATTCACACGACCGATTTAAGTAATTTTCCGATTACGAATAAAGTTTTAGAATAAATACGAGCCAATGGTTTTGCTTTCGTAGGTCCTGTTTGGATGGTTGGTTTTGGAATCCAATTTCTTTAAAAAACTGATTACGTGATTTGATGTTTTGAAACTAGTGTTTGTGAAGAGTTGTTACCATGCGTTTGGGTGAGGAAATAACAAACGGGTAAACGAAGGTCTAATCAGACTTAAATTACACTAATATCCTTCGTGTCCTTTCATCTTCTTCTTCCTCCTTCAACACTCAACCCTTCTTCCATCCTCACTTTTCTTCATCCCTTCTCCGGGTCCGACCATACTTTCAGACAAGCGCCAACGTCTGGAGGAGTGATGGTCGGGGGATGATGGGGCTTCAGGAGGTCCTCGAAAAGGGAAGATGGGGTGCCAGAATTTGGTCGCATGAGCGTCGTTGGAGGGGTTGGTGAGGAGTAATGGGACGTTGGGTTAAACCTTACTCATGTTTGGGGGGATATAGGTTGGGAATTAAATTTTCAACAATGGCATTTTGGGTAAATATATGATGGCAGTTCAAGTAAATTATTACTAGCGGAAGGGCGTTAAACAAACTTTATGTGTGGGGCCCACCATAAACTTGTAAAAACTGGTCCCCTCACGTTTCTTGATCCATGGGTTAAATTTGAAAAACTCAGTTTTACAAACACTGATTACTGTTAAAAAAACTGAAGTGTTTGGGTGGAGTTTAGGGTGAATAGTAGTTTCTCCAAGAAATCACTGTTTAAAACCAACCATCCAAACATGCCCGTTTGGTTTGTCACCAAATCGTTCGAGCAGGAGAAGACAGACCGAGAGTGGACCCAAGACTCTTTTTTATAAGCTTTTGCATCTTTCTCCTTGTCAAAATTGATAAATACATTATCCACTTAACTACAATGACACTAGTTGAGCATGTCACGTCCTAAATGCAAACTTCAATTGATTAGGAGATGGGTTACCGATCGTTGGATTTGTACCTTCATCTTCCACAAATTGTCATAAACTAATTAAAATTTGTGCAACAATGAAGAATTTAATCATATACGGACAAACATTATCAATAATTTATTATTCTAAGAAAATATTGACGAGTTAATATTTACGATCTGAACTATTTTATCAGTAAAGACAACAGATGCCAAACTTTGAGAAGTTTCTCGTTTCAATTTCAATTATGAAAGTTTGATGCAATTTGAAAAACTGAATTGCTATTCGTCGTCCTAAAACTACTTAAATCGTCCCAACAGATTACCATTTTACCATTCTCTCATTTCTACTGCTATAACGCGACATTTTACCCTTCTATCACACATCTCTCTTCATCTTCCTCTTATAATCATAAAAAGTAATGTTTTGGAGGTCAGTAATGAGTCAACGGACGCCCCGGTGTACTCGAATCTGGTAAAATACCCAACATCTTTTTAATAAAAAATAATAAAAAATTGCGGACGTCTGACGGAGCCGCCCAACGTATGAGAGGGGCGTCTGGGTAAGACGCCTCCCCTAGGAGAGGGCGTTTTACCCAGACGCCCCTCCCATGGGACGGGCGTCTTAGCCAGACACCCCTATCCTACGCTGGGCGGCTCCGTCAGACGCCCACAATTTTTTATTTTTTTTATATTTTTTATTAAAAAGATAATTGATTATGAATTTAGATAATTGCTAAATTAATTAATTAATAAGTTAATAATTACTATATTCGGATGACTGATACCCCTTCGGTACACCGAATAGAGATTTCCAGAGAAATGTCGAAGCTACTGAGAATAAATATTCGGATAACCGGGTAGGGATCGATAAACCGACCCAATGATTCTAGGAAGATCAAAAACTTACTGTCTTTACGATCACGGTGGACCGATGAAAACTCGGTGATCCGCATGGAACATGTTCGGTAGACCGAGAAGCAAACGGTCGATCGTCCGACATCTCACCTTACAATGAGTTTTTGCAAGTAATCAACATTAAAAAAATTCCAGATCCAACAATTTCAAAATCCAAAAAATTTCCAGGGGGCGCTGCCCCCTTGCCACCCCGCCACCTCACCGGCGAGGTGGAATGCCGCTCGCTCACCGGGGAGCGAGACCCCCGAACGACCTGTCGATGTGGTATTTGTATGTCGGGAAGTTTTACCACCGGGGATTTTGGATCTTAATTTTTTTGAATATTAATCACTTGCAAAAAAACTCATTGTAATTTGACCTCGTTACCACCGAAAAACTTGCAACAGAACCTCAAATAATTTTAGATAACACATCGTATAATTTTAAGAATTTATTTATATTTTATTTTTAATTTTTTATTATTAAAAAATTACGGGCGTCTTAGCCAGATGCCCGAGTCGGAAAAAAAAATCCGCCCCCATTACGTAGCCGGATCCATGTGTTTCGCCAGACATTTTCGTGGTGTTGGTACTAGGAATGTGAGTAAAACTGAGTCAAATACCTTGTTTAAAGACACGGGACGAAATGTGTATTAATTGATTTGTTAAAGGCAAAAAAGTAATTTTTGGGGCGATTTAAGTAATTTTCCGACGACGAATAGTAGTTCCCTTTGAAAAACTCAATTATCAACTTAATTTGTATTTCGAAGATATCCTTTGCAACAAATAAATACTTCACTCCAACCCAAGTTGCTTTCCCTCGTAAACGAAACCTTTGTTCCAAACATGGGTGATCTGTACAACTGGAACATGGGTGATCAGCCGATCTACAACGCAACGATGCTAGTGTTTGAGAAATCCTTGTGTTATTATAACTAAAATATTTCACTAATTTGATAGTCTATTTATCACATTTATCTTCCATTAAAATTATTTTTGTTATGAGAATTTTTCCATAATTAGCTGTTTCCATAAAATTGTCAATATTGTCGTTACTATAATCAAATTGCAAATGATTCCAGCCCCTTCTCCTTGAAAAAATAACGAAGGATCACTATAACCAACCCCACATTGTAATTGCATAACATAATAGTTGTATTGTTTATTCTTGATGGTGTCACTCCTATCACTCTCAACTAGATAAGAATTTTTTTTTGCTAGTATCGTGTAGTGATCGTAGAAATTTCCTGTGTTCACAACGAATTATTTGCATCGATTGTTACGATATGACAAAGAAAGAAACAACTATATCTTTATCAAATTTTCAAGGTTCACCTCAGCACTTGGTTTTGTACAATGACTTTGATTCGGATATACGTGTAGTATCTATCCAAAATCTAACTTGATACAATAAATAACAAAGGTAAGTAATTATTCTAATTAGAAGACTAAGTTGAAACACCAACTGAAACAACCCACAGCTTGGTGTATATTTGGTGTAATAATTTCTAAACTCAACCTTCTTTTTTGCCACCTTTAGACAATCTTTCACCACATTAAAAACTACTAAAACAATATTAAGGGCATATTCTTCCAGAAAAGCATGCGTAAGGTGGGGATAGTGGAAGAACCATGGAGAGTTACATTTTCAAAAGTAGGGGCAAAAATGGGATTTCCAATATTAGCAGTTCTTAATGTTGTTGACTCTAACAACATACTAGAAATTAAACTACAATTTACTCAAATAGTTTTTTTAATATTTCTGATGGTGAAAAAATGTTCAACAGTTCGAGAACAGACATCTCAAGACGCGGAGTCCCCACGCTGTTAATTAAATTCCAGATTCCCCCAATAACGCAGAAAAAGTTTATCTGAAAAGCATATTTTTTAGCTTCTTTGCGCTGTGTTATCTCTATCTCATATTTCAATGACAGTAAAAGGCAATGGAATCTTAAGTTTCGTGGCACTTTTTCTAAAATTACATCCAATGATATTTTGAATAATGTGATTCTGAATAAAGTCCCGGTAAACGAAGAATTCAAAATTTTAATTTCGAAAATACATTATCAGGCGTAATAATGTGTTTGACTAAAAAATATGTTTTTTTTTTAAATCGAACAGATTCACGAGAAATAAAGAAGGAAGAATAAACACAACATAATTGAGACAAAAAAATACTACATCTTTTTTCAAAACACGTATTTTAGCACACAAAAAATGCAGGTATTTAATGTATTATTCAGAACTGTTAGGAATTAAAACCAATTTAAAGTACGCAGCGGAATCGAAAATAACAAATCCAATGAAGAAAGAAACCACAATTGCAAATCCAAAACACCAAACCACGCAAGATTTAACGTGGAAACCCAATGCGGAAAAAACCTCGTACGTCACAACTCCAAATCTACTATAGAGAAACGTATTACAAGGAGAGTCTGAAGGAGTTGGTGGTGAGGGTTGTGGGGGCTCAGGTGGGTCTGGAGTAGGAGGGGTTGTTGAAGGGAATGTGTTCTAAAAGTTTTACTTTTAAATGTTAATTATTATGAATTGAATGAGAAATCATTTTGTTCCTTGTTTATGTTATTCGTCTTTTAGAAGTGTTAAGGAAGATGCTCTTGGTCCTTAACCGTAGAGCTCTAAAAGATATTTGTTTACATAAAACTAAAGATATTCGCAATCATGGTAATTAGCATGGGACATTAATTACCGAGTTAAGATTGTCGTGTTGGTCATAGATCATTGTAGCTCTACAAGTGAGTGACAACACGGGTACACAAAAGAGGAAAATAATACTTTTGCATACCGAATTGACTTAACAAGTAAAATATTATAGGAATGTGTTTCTGTGTCATTAATATTTTACTGTGTCCTTGGTCCTTTGATATGAGACTTATATCTGATCGCTTAAGGAGTTCTTAATTAGACTAGTGTCTTGAGCTATCGATGAGTGTAGTGTAAAGGCATTAGTTGGTTAAGCATAACTTTCGTTGGAGAAGATAGTTAGTCAAAAGATTATCATTGCCCCTCTTAATTGAGTGATGATATTAGTGGGCCCCTTGATAAAGCAAAGTTATAATGTGCACGATGTGATTTGAGTTAAGTCACATATTTATAACTAGCTTAAAGAGATCAAGAAATGAATACTAATACAAAGATGACACAATACTACTTTGTGTGTATTCTTAATATCATGAGGCAAGGGACGGACACAAGTGGTGCACTCCATCACTAAATGGATCGGGTTTTGGTTCGAGTGGAATTAAGACATCTAACTAATTGGGAGCTATAATGTGTAGCTAGATACCGCTTATAGTTTGTGATATTAAGCTCTGAATATCACTGTCAACTTAGTTTAGATCCTCCCATAGGTCACACCACAAAACTGGGAAACAAGAAATTGGGATTTTGAGTTCATAAGATGTGTCGGGTTTCATGTAGAAAATATGACACATGGGGTGAACAAGCAAAATCAAAATTATGTTGTGATTAATAACATAATTAGAATCTAAATTAAATTCATACGTGATGTAAATATTATGGGGTGTAATGATTGATCATTGCATAGGATAATATGTTACATAAGTTGTGAATTTACTACTAATCCCGAAATGTCAAATTTTGTAGGGGTTAAACCGAAATTTGAC
Organism: Triglochin maritima; assembly: GCA_963682175.1. Taxonomy (NCBI): domain Eukaryota; kingdom Viridiplantae; phylum Streptophyta; class Magnoliopsida; order Alismatales; family Juncaginaceae; genus Triglochin; species Triglochin maritima. The sequence goes on from OY821775.1 coordinate 9,758,284, forward strand.
AAGTCTGCAGAACAGTGCTCCAACGGTCGACCGGTTAGCAGTAAACGGTCGACCGATCGGGCACGGTCGACCGGACATGTCTCGACCGATAACAGGGAATTTTCATCTGTTCGAACGGTCGACCGAATGTAATCGGTCGGTCGACCGAACATGGCGATGAAATAATTCCTGTTACGAACGGTCGACCGAGTTATTGAACGGTCAACCGAAACCAGGTTCGAGCGGTCGACCGAACCTCCAAACGGTCGACCGGTCCAGACGGTTTTCAGTAGAATTAATTTAAGAATTAATTAGATCATGCATGGAATTGGTCCATAATTAATTTAATTCGTGGCTAATATTATTTATTATTAAATGATGGATGGTTAGATGGAATTTTGCATGAAATCATGGGCAAGGGGTTGCACATGAATAGGTAATTTGGAGAGAGCTTATAAATACAAGTTTATCTCATTACCTCCAAAAAAATTAATTCATTATTTCTTATACAAAATTCTCTCTCCATAATTCTCCACGAAAATTCCTTAATTCTTAAGTTTAGTTTTAGTTCTTAAGAGATCATCTTCTCAAGGGAATTAAAGAGGGGTTAATAATTGGATTCTAAACCCTATCGGAGATTGAGAGACTAGCTTCCCTCTCTCCGATCTTGTTTAGAGTTTGATATGCATGAAATAAATCATAGAAAATTGTAAATTGATCCTTATTGTGCATAAAAATTCGAAAAATATACATGCATAATTAAACATGAAATCTTACAGTGGTATCAGAGCTTAGGGTTCAATTTTCTCATGATTTAAGGTTGTAAACGAATTTAGTTTACCATCTAGGATTTAAACAATTCGATTTACCGTTTTTTTCGGTCTATGAATGTTTGTTGATGTAATTTTTCATAATAATTCGTTCTGAATGTTTTAAGTGTTTTAAAACATGCCATGTAATTATTAGAATTAAGATTTAGACATTTGTCTAACTTGCAATAATTTCGTTTTAAGTATAAACGATTATTTTGTAAGAGAATCAACAAAACCGAAAAACTGCGGTTCATCTTTCCTTTTAGGAAATTGGATGGACAGCGGTTCAAAATTATTTTTGAACTATGGATGGATGAAAAACGTTTTTAATGGATTTCAAAATGTTTTTCAAAGAATTGTTTGAGATTCTAGATGATTGATAAACTAGATTGCATAGTTTATAGTGATATTGCGTGCATGGATGCTCGAGTTGTCTTTGCAGGAATTATGGGTTTATATGTTCCAAATCAGCAATTATGAATGTATGTAATCATTATTATACAGGGGCTTATGTATGTAAAAGCTAAAATTCTCTTTCTTTCCGTCTTTTAGATAGTTGCATTTGCATATGAGAGGTTTTTACATAGGACTTGCACTAGTCGGTTTTTATCGAATGTGAGGAGCATGTTTATTTTCTGTGAAATCTACATCTCCGATGCAAGAGGAAGTCGCCGCTGTAGCGCATCGATCGAGGATCGGGGATCGATGATCAATGATCGAAGGGAACATATAAACTCACACGATGTGGATTGTGTGAATGTTTAATTTCTGTTTTTAATTTCTGCTATGCATGTGATGAATGTGGTGAATGATAGGATGTGTATGGATATTAATATGCATGATAACCTAAAATTCTAAATCACATGTAAATATATGAAATTGTCCAACAAAAATTAAGAATAATTTCCTTCTTATTTCATCCACTAGCAGCCATTGATTGAGAGATACTCTGCTCGTCCGTAGCGGGAGATAGTTTTCTCCATCTTTGGGAATAGTGGGAGATATAATGGTTGTCTGTCGTTGTGCCACGATTAAATGTATGAGGTGTGTTTCACCCTAGTGAACCTCAAGTATCTTTGCGTGGATTTTTTTAACGCTCACCTTTTTTGGGGGGAAAACCTACACCGACGATACTTATCCGTCGTGTAAGACATTCGGATGTTAAAATTTTATCCGACTAAGTATATCTGTCGGTGTTATTAATATACTCCATCAGAGATAAAATGTCTGACAAATATATCTATATGTTGGTGTTATATATGTAACACCGTCGGATCGTACACCGACGGATATTTATCCGTCGGTAATGCCCATATTTCTAGTGGTGTAATTAGTTCTTCAGATGATGCAGTCATGCAGAGTTCCATTCAATTCGAAAAATAAAAATAATTTGACATCTAATAAGAACGCTTTCACAACTATAAATTGTGCGATTGAATTTTGGTATACGAAGACCATGTGCTTCTGGCTTCTGTATACATCTAATTTGTCTAGAAAATGTGAAAAAACTAATATCATTTCATTGCAATAGTATAAAATGATTGCATTAATATAGTTCCTTTCTTTTTATTTATTATTTCCATTTCAAGTGGTGCTGCTAGTTTCAGCAATTGATGAGATCAGCCGAAACGGCAGAACGGTTTAATTCCTTGCATGATATGTCAACTATACCATGGGTTATCTCCATATAAATGAATATGTGATTCTCATGGGCTCGCATCAAGCTATATATGGCGAGTAGGACACGATTTTTCCTTTATTTACGGATTTAAATATTCTATCGAAAGAACACACCCAATAACAATATTAATGTCACTGCTGCTAATCTTTTGACCCTACGCATCTTATGTAATGTTTAAGTATTGCAGATTTTATCTTAGAAGATGACAACTAGTTTCTTTCCGTATCTTTGACTAGAAACTCAATTTTTTCCATTGAAATGTAATCTCTTAATTAGTGATTAAGTTGTAATCCATGCAACTTCAGCATCCATGGTTGGATTTCCCACCCCCCCCCCCCCCCCCCCCCCCCCCCCCCCCCCTAGTTATATTATATTGGGGAATCACAGTGTCATAAACTCATATATGGCACATGAGTACGCATAGTTTTTTGCTAAAATAAAGTCACAGATTAACTTACAAAGACAATGTAAATAACTTGTTATGTTAGTTGGGGATTCATACCAACTGATTGAGTACATAACTATAATCCAAAAATAAATGATAAAATTAAGTCACTGATTAACTTAAAAAGACGATGTAATTGTAACCCAACCAACCCACAAAGGGTGGGGCTCCAAATTAATCAACCTGCAGGTATACTTAACCCATTCTTTTTACTTAACGAGACGACAATGATATGACGTGCACAAGTTTGTTTGGTGGGGTTCCATACAAATTTCATGCAACCCACAGTCAAGTTATAAACACACACCAAATCACCAACTGTTTAATAGTCAAAGCAATAAACCCCAAGTCTCCTAACAAGGAGAGGCCTCTCTTAAAAAACATGTAGGGAGACAGTAGTATCTTCCCAAAAGATCATGCACCAGACCCTCCTTTCCCTGAAAGGTATAATGAGCATAATTTAATCGCCTTGTTTAGACAAGTGTCAGTGGGGGAGAGGGGTGAATTATTTGTTGGGATTTGATTAAATTTTGATACGAGTAATAATGTTGGCGTCCTCACCTGTTGCAATGATGGAGTGGAGTGGAATCTGGTGGAGCGACACAACAGAGGACAACACGAGAGGTCCCATTGCACGTTCGACGAAGAAAATTGGACTGTTGATTGGGTAATACAAATGGAGGACACAAGTCTCGCAACAATAGTGTTGGAAAAAAATTGGTAGAATTTGTCAACATTCGTAGGTACGTAGTATTAAGTATTGTGTTAGCGTAGGACTGCTTAAATAATGAGACTCTAACTTATGAGCATTCAATTACATGATAAGTCTATAGTTTTAAGCTCTCAATCGACTCCAGTGATCATAAATCTTAAGGAGTTAATACAATTATACAACGAATACAAGTCGTAGAAGAACGCGTTCTAGGCAATAAGCAACATGGGCGTGTTCGTACATTGAGGGGTTTGGACAACTTTGGATTCTGAAATTTCTTTTCACTGGTATAGGCACTTTTCAATCCGCCTTGCATTTTTTATTTCATAAAAATTTACGTCTTTTGGGAAAAAAATTAGATACAAATAGCAAGATATGTATGTGAAATAATGTTCAATTAGCTTAGTAACAAGAATATCTATCCACTTGTATATAAAAAAAATATTCTTAAAATTGTGACTCTGGATTCTTTTTCGGGCACCAATACGTGTCGATGAAATAACATCCAATTAGTTTTGTGCAAGACTATCTATTTATCCACATATAAATAAAACGTTTAATTAAGCTTCAAATCAACCAATTTCCAAAATATTATTGTGTCGTCCGTGCATATTTCGTCTATCCTCACCTAATACTTAACACTACACTTATGTACGCACAACACGTGAATAAACACGGTTAACGTCGGCATACAAACTGATTAGCAAACTAACTTATGTTTCATTACGTTACTAATACACCACACCATGCACCAGCTTTTGTAATGTGTGGTGGCAGTTAAATCAAACTGGAAGTCCGTCGTCCCAGTTTAAAGTGACAGTAGAGTTAAAGCACTTTTACTCCTCCCACCTTTTCTTTCACGTTCCTTCCGCAAAACCCTCTCATCGTGTCCTCGATCGGACGGCTGAGGATCGCACAGAAGTGGGAAGCGAGGAAGGTATGGCCCACCGCACGTGTGTCTTCTCACAAACTCACGGGTGAGAACGTAACGCCAAGTGCGTGTTTGGTGTGCTGCTTTTTGGGACAGTGAGTGAGGGTCGGTTACAGAACCAAACCAAACCAAACCAAACCAGATTTAATTTAACCGCTGGCTGCGGTTTGAATGAATTGCTTTTTCTTGCTTTCTTCTTGCAACTGATACTAACTGCTAACCAAGTTTGACTGCTGAATTGGACTGGGATTTATCGAATTGGGTTTGAAGTTTGAGCACTACGAGATACCTTTGGGTAGTTTAATGGGACACGAGATTGTTGTCTTTTGGTTGTTTACTCGCGCTTAAAGTGGTTCTCATGGTAAAAGTTGTGGTTTTGTGGTAGACCCGTAAGAGGTCAGGTGGAACATAAATATACGACCGGTTTTGAAATTTCCTTGTATATATAAACATTTGGGTTTCGATTTTGAATTCTTTTAATAGGTATGGGTCTCGTTTGAAACAAATCAGTTGATATCGTATTTTGGTGTTGCTTCGTGAAAAAAATAACTAGCCTTGTGATTTGTGAGCTTAAGTTGGCTCCCACTGAAAAAAGTTTGGGTCAGGCAATGATTCAAATCACGAATATTGTATTTTGTTTTCCTTTTTCAAACCTACGAATTTAATTGTAAGCTTCTTCTCGTTCAGGAAAAAAAATTGGAACACTTCACAAGGCTCTACTAACTAATTAAATGAGGTAGCTCAATTTTTTCCAAAGGTAATCGTTGACGAAGAACCGATCAATCCAACTTGGAGGTTCAGTTTGAGTCTGTTCTTGAACGCAATGTCAGGCTCCACACTTACTATCCTAAAAGAGTCCAATGACTTTTACTTTCATTAGGATAAGATAAATTTTGGATGTTATTAACTTGTGAAAAGTGATTATTTTTTGCAGTCTACGATATGAGTAGCATTGTGGTATTGAGTGATAATTTGTACATGTTTTCTAAAGGAAAGTCGACATGAACTCATGTTCTGATTTCTGAGTCATGCAGACTAATTTTACTGGATTGAATTGGAGATATATAGATAAATTTTGCAAAAGCCACCAACCCCACCTCAATGTGCACTTACATGAATCCATAATAGGCATACATGGCATATGTCCTACACATTGTAGGTTTTTCCAAATCCTTGGGGTAATGGCCCCTCTGAATCCGTCCCTACTCTCTTGGATGCTGGGAGATGGTCCACGAGGGTTTGTCGAAAATTCTAATGTTAACCTTTTTTACGGGATGCTTCTTGTACTATCGTAACGTTTCACATATTTTTTTCCATTCAAAAATTTCAAAATGTCTACAGATCACTCATATGTGATTTCATGTATGCTACCCTACATGCTAATTATTGTGTGTCGTCCGTTAATTTATTTCTTATTTACTGTGCATGTGTTTATTTATTTAGAGTCAAGCTCTAGTGAGCCCAGAGCTCATCAAATTTAGTTTAAGCCCCCTAATATCTCACCATTGGATCTTATTTATAGTTAATCTCACCATTCATTAGCATAACCGTTTTTTTCTTAATCTACCTTACAATTTGAAATGAGTGGTAGATATTGTGGGAGCTTAATTTAGAAAAATTAAGCCCTGAGCTCACTAGAGAATTCTTGTATTTATTTAATCATATTAGAGTTATGTACGATTTCAAAATGTCCCGTTGTGCTAACTTAATTACTGCAATTATAGATAGAGTTGGGATTTACTGATTAAGCAATATATATTTTGGGTTAATTACAGTTTCCCTCCTGAATTATGCATTAGTATCACTTTGCACTCCTGAACTTTCAAAGTTAACAGTTACCTCCCATGAATTTTCATTTTGTAACATTTTGTCTCCCTGAACTTCAAAAATTTATTATTTAACACACTCGATGTTTTCTCAATTTTTGTTGTTGTTGTCAATCCGACCCAAATTCCAACCATATCCGACATTCGTTTCGATCCAAACTTTCACGTAAATATAAGTTTATGAGTGTATTAGGGATACAACAAAAACATTGGGGAAAAAACATCGAGTGTGTGTTAAATAATAAATTTTTGAAGTTCAAATGAGCAAAATGGTATAATATGAAAGTTCAGAAGAGGTAACTGTTAATTTTGAAAGTTCAAGGTACAAAGTGATACCAATGCATAATTCAAGAGGGTAAACTGTAATTAACCTTATATTTTTTGACATTATTTAGCAAAAAGACAGAATCAACTTCAGATGACAAAAAAGAAGGAATGTTAAGAAAATCGGAAATTCTCAAGTAAAAACTTTTTCACTAAGCAGCTTACCAACTTATGCTCGGAAAACATAAGACACGATCCTCCACTCTCTATCATGTCCTGACTATTAAGTTAGTAAAATAGGTCGTATACTTGGTTGCCACGATTAATACATTGTCAACCCTTGGGATGTGTAATATGGTTTCTCAAAATTTGCAGCCAGGGGTATCTTTCTTAATCCCTGAGATGTACATAACCTAATCTAATTGGGCTCTTAAATCAAACAACAATGTCTTTAATTTGGGAAAACGAGGCAACACGTACTACCAATTTCTGCCATAGAAGTCCATTTCTTGATTTAATCAAGCACGCCCATTTATAACCAATAGGCTGAAGTGCACAAAAGAAGAGGACTTTGGATTTTGCACAAGCATAAACAAAACTTAGTGCTGGGATTGTGTTAGGATTTGAAATTAATCAGAAAGGACTGTCACAGAGCTGAGAGTGACCCAGGTCATACTGATAAGAAGTTTTTTTTATTGTTAGTATATTGTTAAGTTGTATTTTTTTTCCTAATTTTTATTTATTAAATGTATTCTCCTGGAGTAGACAAATCTCACTAACATTTTGGATTTCTTTAAGGAGCTACTGATCCAATACGAGTACAATAGAGCAGAGCTATAGATATTTATGCAAATAGTTAATTAAGTTGACAACAATAACTAGAGCTGCTGATGCTTCCCTACAAAATAACATAATGCCAACCAATGGGGAACATTGACATAGCCTACTATATAATTCTCTTCTTTTATGTGTCATTGAAGGAAGTGGTTAGCGATAATTAATGGAGAGGAGTTTAAATTAACATCTATTATTTTGATTGTTTTGGTAGTATCTTTTGACGAAGTGGTTTCACGTCCATAGTGACGATTGAAGCCTGGAAATTACTAGAGTACGACATGATTGTATACTTTCGGTGTCATTTCATTGGTGAACTCAAAGATGATGGGGGAAGTGGAAACACAATTTTGTTATTATTTTTTGGTTGGGGGTTCCAAGAACCATCAGCTCGCTTCAAACCTTTATCTTATAATATATTTTCTTGCAAATCTTGCCCACCCGCACCCACCCTAAACGGTTACTATTTAAGTTTGGCTAATTGGCTTGTGTTTAATGCATAAAATAGGACAGATACAGATCATGCATATAATAGTGTCAAAAATAACATAATGGAACACGCGTGTCATGAAATGTTATTTTACCTCTTATGTTGTTTGTTTGTGGAGCATTGCTTTGTGTATCCATAGACATAGTTGTTGCTTGTTTCAAAACAACCAGCCATGACTACGGAACAATCATCGTTAGGAAAATATGTAGTTTTATTCGGTATGTATATATGTAAATACTATTGCTCGTATTATTATATATATATACTGTAATAACTTTAATCTAAACACCCTAATTAACATAAACTAAACTTAATTAACTCTTAATTAAGCCGTGAACAGTAAAAGTGAGGTGGAAGTTTGGATAAGAATTAGATTTTTAGGTTTTGACTATAAATAGGAGGGTAATGTTTTAACCAAAACGTTTTTTTCATCCTTGAGTGATCAGAGAGTGAGAGAGGCATTTTTGGAGGAGAAAAAGAAGAAGAGAAGGAGAAGAAGAAGTTAGGTTGAGTTTGCCAAAGCTTAGGAGACTTCCACGAGCGTCAAAAAGGTATGTCAAGTCTTCATTATAACTCACATAAGCTTTGTGGGTGTTGGGGATCGACGTTGGTGTCGAATTCCCCGTCGGATTGCAACTTATTCAGAGGTTGAAGACGACGATCGGTCGACCGGTGCCTGTGGGCAGTCGACTGATTCTATTATTATATTGATTTGCACTCGCAAACGCTCGAACGATGTCTAAGGACGGTCGACCGTTATGCCAGATTTGTGCGGGAAAAAAGGTTGATACTGTTATCGGTCGAACGGATCCACTTCGTCGGTCGACCGAAACAATGAGAATAGGTCGGTTGAGGATTTTGACTTATTAAACGGTCGAACATCCTTAACCTGGTTCGACCGATCTATTCGATGCTAAGTCGGTTGGGAGCTTTGACCATCAAAACGGTCGACCGTTCTTTAACTTTCGGTCGACCGACTGAGCATTTTAAATGAGCAGTAGAGTGTCTGTGATGTTTCGGTCGAACTGTATCTCAGTTCCGGTCGACCGAATATTACTTAGGCAAAATACTGAAATCCCTGTTATCGGTTGAACAGACCCTTGGTTCGACCGGTTGGATATATAAATATTATAAATATTGTATAGCGTAGACCATCCAAACGGTCGACCGCTAGATGACTTTTGTTCGACCGATTGGTCGGTAATTCGGTTGGCGTGGTTCGACCGATACACGTGTTTGTACAATACCGAGTACTGTGCGGAAGACCGGTCGACCGGTGTGCTTGTAGCGATCAACCGATCTGCCGCAGGTTGATGGATTTATCCACACGCGAGCCGTCGAGTATAGGTCGACTACCGGCTCCGAGGCGACGGTCGATTACCGGCCTTGAGAGCGACGGATTTCACCTTCGACGAGGGCGTATTATTGTTGATCCTCTCATATCGAGCGAGGTGTGAGAGATGATTGCCATAAACCTTGGGTTGTTAGCTGGGGTTTGTCGGTAGGCCGAGGATGTTCCGGCAGGGTGCGCATCTGACGGCTCTTGGGGGAGCATCGGCTGTCGTCTGACCCGAGTTGTGCATTCGGCGGGCTGACTCACTACTGGGGTGGCGGCGTAGTGTCAGGGTTCCTTTCTGCGGCTCTTGGGGAGCAGTGGTGCCGACTGACCCTTGTGAGGCAGTGGTGGACTGACTTGACCCTCGTGGTGGCAGAAGTGGTTCAGTACCGCGGAGGCGGAGAGAGGTATTATTGTGGACCCGAGGCGGATGATCATGTGCATTGCATTGTCTTTAATTCCATTTTGTATTTTAGGAGGTTTGGTATACGGGGTTCCTGCAGGGAACTCAGGCATGTTTCAGTTGTTTGCATTTCAGGTAGCGAGCAACATTAGAGTCGAGGTGGTGACCGAGGAGGGTGCCCCCAGGATCTGATCCTGTCTTCTTTTCATATCTTTTGTTGAGGTAGTGATTGCGTGTATATTCTTTTCTGTTGTAATCACAGTTGACTCATATGTATTTTGACTTCCACGTGGATCTATATCTTTATATATATATACATTTCATCTTGTCGTCTCGTGACGTGCCCTGTGTTGACCGTTGACAGTCTTTATTATTGTTTAAATTTTCCGCTATTTTCGGGGACGTTACGTATACCACAAAGATATCTTGAATTAACTTAACATCGAATATCAACATCTTCAGGAAACCCACCGGTCACCACCTCGTTGACACACAAAATGACATTTGTTTCAAATATTATAAGGTGGGATATGCTGGTATGATTTTTTTCTATACTTGGTTGATATTTGTTTCAACAAGTAATACATACTCATTAGTGAAAGGAAGTACTTTAAGAAAGGAAATTAAATGAGTGCTAATCATAAGGGTTTTTAGCTCACATTCAAAGCAAAATCAATCAAGTATGATTCAAGACCATACTAGTATATCTCAAAGGAAATATTATTGGTTCAATACCATTGTAAACTTCTTTCTGTTTGCAAAAGGGAAAAAATACATGTCGATTGGTAGTTTGACAGTATTCATATCTACTATATATTCTATCGTTGTATTTGTTCTCTCTCACATAATATTTTTTGAAGTTGTAGGGTAATAAGAATCATAATTGCTTAATCACGTCTGGCGAGAGGTTGGGGAAGGAGAGCCCGGTAATTTGTTTGTTTTTTTTTGTTTTTTTTATGACCTAAAATTCCCCGGCACCTGTCCCCACTTGAGACAGGCGGGTTGCGGCTCCAAACTGGGGGTGATCCAACACCATTTTCACCGGAACGCATTAGCATTAAATAAAGTGCATTGCTGGGATTCGATCTTGTGACCTAAGGTTCGTGAACCCACGTACCTAACCAACTCGGCTGCGTCCCGGGGGACGAGCCCGGTAATTTCACTCTCAGATTTTGTGCATATCATCTCTAGCATAAGAAGTACCTTATGTAGTAATGTGTACGTGAAGTGAACTACCCAAGTGTATTCTAAGTTGTTTTTCGTGTTAATATACTTTTATCTCAAAGGTGTTTTTGAGTTTACTCGTGGTTTTTTTGACCTTAGGATTTACTTGGTGCTTAATTAGTCTTGAAAAATATAATATGATTGCTTCCTTCTTAGCCATGTTAAGCCAAATCTATCCTCCATCCAAAGAACTTAGGAAGTATGATAGTATAATACTATGATACTAAAGACCAAGACAACAACGAGAGTGGATCCCTGAGTGAGATGTCCCATATATGATATATAAAAATATTCATCTGTGCGAGCTATTAAGTATCCACTAGTTGGTAAAATAATCATGTTTGCTGCTATTCCTTCACATAACTCAATAAACTAATGTCCAACTATATATTATTTTATTTCCATTGTTAGAACTTACCACTTTCCTATATATGTTTAGATTTTTTGCCCCCACTTGAGCTTGACAATGGGCTGTCCTTCCCCTGGAAAGATTCCCATTCTTCTTAATTATGATGCAATGTTTTGATGTATATAGAGCAATACAAATTTTACAAGTCAAGTAAGTGTGAGTTGGCGTCTCAGCCAATCAGAATTTTTTAAGAGCATGTTCATGATATGTCTAGACGTTGGGCTTGTTTACTTTTCCTGGGCCAACAGAATTTCAAACTCTACCTTTATTCTTCTTTTCTCATTCTACCTGTTTCTAATTTCCCCCAACTTAAACTGCAATCGTTTCATGATTTGTACTTCTTCGAGAAGACTCAAATATATAAATCCACACAACAATTATTCTGCTGCTGAAGGATAGCCCTGATCCTTCAGCATTCGGTATAATGAGAGTGAGGTTGAAATTAAAAATCTAATTAGGATAACAAGAAGAAACACGCATGTTCATACATATATAGTTACGTATCCGAAGTGAAGTGGTGCCTCAGTAAGAACCACAATAAGTCAGTAATGTAAGTAGCCGTAGACTGGGATACAATCGTAAAAGCCAAATATTCCTCAAGGAATGGAAGAAGCAAATATATTCTTATCCAACTCCCAGACCATTATTCTGTTTTTTGGAGAAAATTCATAAAGTGGATCGATCCCTACACTTTGCTCCTCGAGCAAGGTTACAATAGGAGATAGATCCAAAGTCTTCTTTTGGATGTGTGGTTCAATAATAAACCACTTGCAACAGCACACCAAGCCCTCTATAACATGACAAAACACAAATTTTCCTCCATTGCTGATTTCTTTGAACTAGCAATGATTGACCAACATTGGATACAAAAGAACTTTAACCAAGAATTAACAAATGAGCAAACCATGAAAATATTATCTACTTTTATCAGCCTGGTTTGAGGATTCTCTCCCAAAAGGTAATTTTACAGTAAGGTCTTTTTATAAATTCCTAAATGACACGGGGGAAAGATTCTCGTTATATAAGCAGGTTCAGGTCTGGAAAACATATGCCCCTCTGAAGAACAATATTCGTATGGCTGGCTTTCGACGATAGAATACTTGCAAGAGTAAATCTTAATTAGCAAGAAGCTTTGGGGGTGGGACGGTGATAAGAACTGTCCTTTCTGTAATTTGGAAATAGAATGCCATGTTAATTAGCTCAAACTTCTGGGAACACACCACGAGATTTGGTCTCAATCTGGTTGTTGGAAACAATTCTGAATTCTAGTCAAAATTGGAAAATTCAACAGAATTGATTAAAAAAAAGATTGGTACACGCTTGTCATTGCTTTTCTTTGGAGTGTCCGGACCGACAGAAACGGTCGTGATTTTTCGCAATCAAGGCCCCAATAACCTTAACACAATTATGATTAATGTCTTTGATCTCTCTCTCAAATAGGCACGTAGATAACAATCTAATGAGGTTGTTATGAAATATTTAGTCATTGACGAAGCAAGCTCTTCTATTTTGATTCATTATTTTTCTTGGTTACATGGAGTTTCAAGAAATAGTGAATGGTCTTATCAATACACAAAAGTATGAACTCCTCCGGAATTTCAAAGCTGAAAGAGTAGGGGAAGAATCCGTAGTTCTAAACATATCAAGAAAGAAAGCCTGGAACATTGTATACAACATCCAAGGCATCCCAGCATTCCGAGTAAGTTATCCCACCTCTGAGGAGAGGAGAGACATTGGAGGCTTATAATGAAGAGGAGGAAGAAAGACGTGATGAGAGGGATGCGGGCATCTTATCTTCAGGCCTGAACCTCTATCTTCCAATTCCTAAGCACCCCACATACTACTGCTTTGAATATTAATGTTATGTAATAGCCAATCTTTATTTCCTTGGGAGACTCATTCCTAGACTTCGGCTTGTATTTTATGTCCATGACCATAGCCGTGGTTTCATAGGTTTGGTTTAGCTTGGTAATCGAATCAACTTTTCAACAAAAAAAGTACCCGTAGACACCCAGGCCCAAGGCTCGTCGCAGTCCAAGGGATAAAGTTGTACCAAGTTCTTATAGTCGATTTTTCAAAGCACCTTACCATCGATTACAATTCTTTTAGCCGATACACAAGTCCTTCAAATACAAGTACGACTCGACCCATTTCATAAAGCCCAATAGAAAGCCCGGCTAATACGGTCGACGGTTCTATAGATTAATGAGAAGTCAGCGTATTCTTATCCGATAATCCTAATTACTTAATTAGTTTCAAACTCCATCTTCAAATCGAACCCTAGGATTTGATGCTTCTAAGTTCTAACATCTCCCACGACATATTTCTCTTATTCAAAAAGACAATTTTGCTATTGCATATCATATCATCTAATCTCATATTTAACTTGGTAGACAAAAATGTGTTCAATAATATTAAGAACACAGTCCAATACAAATATATATATACAGGAATTCTCTAGTGAGTCCAGAGTTTAATTTTTCTAAATGAGTGTACAATATCCACCACTCATTTCGGATTGAGCGTCAATCTGATCCAAATTCCAACCATATCCGACATCCGTTTCGATCCAAACTTTCACGTAAATATAGGTTTAGGAGTGTATTAGGGAGACAACAAAAAAGGAAAAAAAAACGTCGAATGTGTGTTAAATAATGAGTTTTTGAAGTTAAGGAGGGAAAATGTTACAAAATTAAAATTCAGGGGAAGTAACTGTTAATTTTGAAATTTCAAGGAGACAAAATGATAACAAGACATAATTCAGAAGAATAAATTGTAATTAACCTAAAAAATAATTACAGTCTCAAATGCTATCCAACGTCACAAAATAACTTAAATCTTATCACAAAATAGTCTCGAAATTTGTTTTGAGCAGCAAACGTTCCCAAACGATTCCAACTCCTCCCCGAACTCAACCACTTCTCCATGAACACGACCACACCAAACCCACAACCAACACTTCCTCTCTTCCCTCTCCTCCCCAAACCCTAATCTCCCATGGACGCTGACCGAGGCCACGGATCGGCCGATGAGGTCAAGCTCCTCTCCACCGTCGCCGCCAACCACCTCTTTCTCGGTCAGTTCGAACCCTTACGGGCCTCCCTCCTCGCCCTCCGCGCCCACGATCCCGACCTCGCCGTCGCCGTTCTGCAGACGATCGTGTTCCAGGGCGGGAGGTTCGAAGGCGTGCTCTGGTCGCGAGGCTGCGCCTCCGCTTCCGATCTCGCTTGGTTGGCGGTGATCGAGCTCCTCGAGTTCGTTGGTGGACCGTTGAGAGGGTTCGGGCAAGGGTTGCTGAGGTTTAAGGTGGAGTTTCTGGTTCTGGTGCAGCTCGCGTGCCAGAACGTGGAGGAGGCGGGTAGGGGGGAGAAGGATAGTGTTTTGGGGGATCTGAGATGGATGTTGGAGTTGGGAGTGAGGGGGTTGAGGAGTGGTGACGGTGAGCTACTGGATGAAGCTCTATTGGGCGCAGAGGAGGTGTTGGGCGGGTTGCGGAAGGTTTTTCTCGATCATGCCGACGTTTTCGATGCTCTGAGTTGGAACATTCACGGCCAAATCCATCGGTTTGTCAAGGCTTCAGATTCGAAGTTGGCTTTGAGTGTTAGGGGCGAAGAGTTCGAGACGGTTGCCATTTCGGAGCGGGAACGGAATATGTTGCTTCGGATACAAATGAGTGTTCAGATGGCGCATTTGGATGCTGTCAAAGAGTATATCAATGATGGTGATTTGGAAAGAGCCATTTCACACATTCGGTATCTTCATCCAGATTTCGGTGTGGAGGAGTCCGAGTACAGGTCTGTTGTGCTCAATCTTGTACCTGACAAACAAAATAGCTGGTTACATTACGTTGCAAAGAGCTACTTCCTATTAGTAGCTAGTAGCTTTCTCTTTTTGAAATGGAGTGAATTTAACTGCCTCCGGAGCTTCTTATTCATTAGTACATCACATCAACATAACCCCAATGCCTCAGAAGAGGCTCCCGTCTAAGCGAGGTAAGGGGGGTCGGATGTACGCAACCCTACCACTGTAAAACAGTGAGGTTGTTTCCAATTGACCCAAATGATGCAAATGCAACTGACCATCTGCGATTCCACAATAAATAAGAAATGCAGATCGTTTAAATAGCCATTTGATATAGTCCATGATGCTCCAAATGTAAAAAAAAAACTTAATCTTTGACACAGTGAAAAAACTTAATCTTATTCATTAGTACAAATTTCATAAATTCAAAATGACATAAGTTGCATCTTTCTTGTATTTTGAATGGAATGAATTCTTCTTGTTCATGTGGTTCAGTTTTTTTTTTTTTTTGGAATGTGGTTAAGATCAGACTGTTCATTAGGCTTCAGGCAATTTCACTCCTTAATCCTTGTCACATTTTTGTGATTCGAAGAGAACAAAAACGTCCTTCCATTTTTTTTGATTTGAGGGCTATTTTGAACAAGTAGAGCAAAGCAAATAGCATGATGAGGTATGGATTAGAAAAAAATGATAGCTGTTCTTTTAGATGGCTGCTCATGCTGGCTTAGGGAACCATAATAGAGTCTAACATTGGTTTATATAGCATCCGATTTGGGTTTAAATATTAAAATTTGCTTGCCTTCAGTTTGAAAGTAATGAGACACTTTATAACTCGGTTAAAACTTAAAAATGATATTTGTAACCATAATTTTATTTACCATTTTCATAAACTAACATGAATATTTGTTTTCTTTTCATCTTTTCTTTATTAATTGTTACCATCTAGAGGGAGTTTTATGTTTTAAAAAAATGACCTGTCTACTCGTAGTCTCGTGTAGATTCTCGTATCTCAGATGGGCACTTCTTTTATTTGTATTTTAAATTCATTTTTGTCCATCAATGACCCAACAATTCATTCAACAAAATTAAAGAGTACAAAAAGGGAATTTACCAATAAGAAAAAAAGAGTACAATGGGAAGTACAATCCATAGCAATTTAGAAATTTTACTCCTGAAAGAGTGATTTTTGCATCATGCCTTATAGGATGGCTTTGAAAACTCTCATCAAGAAGTTTTGGACACAAAAAGTTGGTTTTGGAGAAAGTTGGTATCACCATCGAAGTAAAATGCTTATGATGTACTGTGAAGCGCTCTCAGCAAACTCCCTCCAATCTGTGAAGACTATCCAGGTGAAGTTACCTTCATCATACTGTGTACAGATAAGTAACAAACCAGAAGTTGTGGCTGTTTTTATTAACATTTTGGCCTCATCTACGAATTGTTAGAAGATAAACATAATAAACATTTTCACATACTTCTCTCATGTGTTCATTTACTGTTGTTGGCCTAGAAAAAAAAGAAAACGTGATGGGCTCCACATGAGAACTTTATGTAAAGAATCTTTGTTGTTACTCTTTAGTTTCTAGGAACAGAAAGATGTGTCCTTGCCTCCAAGTTATTTGTGTTTCATACTGTTTTTCGATGTTTGGATATATAATGTCGTAGATCTAAGTTCAAGCTTCTCTTTTTATTCTTGGAGTATTTTTAGGCTTTCAGGTGGGTTGACACGATTAAACGTGTGAGGCACACTGTTCTAGCATATACAAGTACCTAAAGCATGCCTTCATTTCAAATATCATGCAAGAAAAAAAACACATGCTTTTGATTGCATAAGTTGTCACTGGAATATGTTTTTTGACCTTGTGTAATATGGGATATTAACTTTAGATTTTCATTGAAGTTCACAATCTAGAATGAAGGCATTCAAAAACAAATTATTTTATTACAATTGTTGCAATTTTTTGATATCCCAAATCAAACCTTTTGGGGGAACTTCTTGAGGTGCTGCATTCATACCTCACTAAAAGGGCAGAGTTTTGGAATGAAATGAATTCTAGGATCTGTATAAACTTATGCTAATTGGTTAGAACCCAGTGCCACCAAATGATATGTTATTAGACTCTGACATGTGCCATTACCTGATTTACGCAATAGGGTTTAATCAGGAGCAAGCCAATTAGGGCGTGGAATGTGGATTGGTACGATAATATGCCAATTAGGGTGTGGAATGGGTTTTGCAGCGCACATACTTGATTCTGCGTGAAAATTTTATAACTTGTACAATATTGGGACAACAAAGCAAATTGATGGAGTGGATTTTTTGAAAAAATGAAATAATACCAAAACCACCACATAATATGAGATGATGTGAAAACATCATTTGAATTACCAGTTAAAAAAATTCCATGAATCTTCAGAAAAAAAATGCTACCTGAAAGTATTCCCTGGAGTTCCCCAAAGAAAGCAGGTCTGTGGTAGAGCAAGGCTGTGAGATATCATTAAAAAGACTTAGTTCTTCCTTCTCCCAACTTCTTCTCTTCTTTAGGTTAGAGAATAACAATTCTACTTTCTACTATATTGGGTTCCGTATATTTGTAGGGATTGTGGATATTTCTTCAGAAAAGCATATTACATTTGTATTTATCTTCATTCTTCACAAATTTTAGTTATGTTAAACTTGACTCAGTCTCTATAGCATGATTGCAACTTGTTGCACATTTTTTTGCCAGTAACATGATCATACTTTAGTACTTTACCACTAAAAAAATAAAAGAAAAGAAAATTAGCATGCTACCCATAGAAAATTGCACCAGTTGGAGAATTAAAGTTCGTTATGACGAAGAAGGTTCCAAGATCTTGGAAATGAGTAACAGGCCGAGAAGACTATGGTTGCTTGTCACTTTGTGTTGACGCTTGCGAACTTGTCGACTTTCTAGCTGGAAAGTTTTTTAAGATATTGTTTTGATGTATGAATATTTTCTTTAGGTCCTTCAAGATGACCTCTTGTCTAACGAGTTTCAACAAGTAGTTTCTAAAGACGTGTGGATTCTACCTCCCCTTCAAAAGTACATGGCTTCTCTAAAACATGAAGACATTGCAAATACGGACGATCAATCGTCACGAAGCATAATTATTGAACCTTGCTTAAGAGATATGTTCCATTATGCACGCATATCTGGGACACATATCCTTGGGAGTATTATGAATTTGGCTCTTTCTTCTGTCAGAGGGGGGAAACTTCAAGAAGCTTGTGATGTATGTACAATGCTGCCTGCACTTTAATTTTTCTGCTGCATTATAAACACTTGGTTATATACCATATTTCTTGCCTTGAAGAACCATCTCTAGTTTTTGTTCTGTTCAGCACTACATTACAGAAAGTGATTCGAAGTTGATATCTATAGGTTCTTTCGTTGTTTCCTCTTCTTCATCCATTGGTGGCTGTGATGGGGTGGGACCTATTGTCTGGTAAAATGATGTCAAGAAAAAGCTTAATGCATATGTTATGGGTGAGTAAATCACAAGCATTGAGGTTGGAAGAATCATCACTCTATGGAAAACAATCAGATGAGGTATTTTATTTATCCAAGAAAGAGCATCTCCGTCGTTTATTTTTACAAAATATTCTCATGTATACATGACCTGTTTCTATGGACTGATTAGTCTAATTTTGCTGCAGATCTCATGTGTGGAGTATCTGTGTGATCTTTTGTGCTTCCATTTGGATGTTGCTTGTTTTGTTGCATATGTTAATTCTGGACACAAATGGAATTCAAAATCGTCAATTCTTTTTTCAAAGCAGCAAGATTTGACTAGTGAAATAGTTGCTGAGCAGTCAGATCCGTTCGTTGAAAACTTTGTGTTAGAGCGTCTTTCCATTCAAACTCCTCTACGGGTATGTACTACAAATAATGTTATTTACATGAAATTTGTTCGTTTAAGTACTCTTATATGATTTAGGATTTATACGATGAAAGTTTTTGCCCTGTAAGTGATAGATGAGCATTGCCATTCTTTAGGGGTAGGATTTTTCTTGCTTATCTATTTGGAAATGAATTTTTTCGTATCCCATTATGGAGATAAAAGTACAAATAATAATTCAATATAAATCCTTTAATGGCAACTACTGGCCGACAACTGTTGGGCTTGTTTGTTGACTATATTTGATCATCCCCTGCCCTTGTTGAATGTAAGTTTTTTTCACGTATTGAAAAAAAAGTAACATTTTTCAACTTTGATGTGTGGGTTTCTCATAAAATGTACAATCTCTCTACAAGACAATGTTTTTATTTGCTTTGCATGTGAATGTGACTGACATAATATATGCACATTAGTATAATTTGTCATTTTTATTGAAAAGTTTTGCTTGGTGGTTCTTTGCAATGGGCATCGTGATTTGCTAATTTATGTGCATGGCAGCACAATTTCTATGTTTGACTTGCAAGATTCAAAATTTTAAAGCATTGCACGTTAAGGCCTTGGTTGTGGTGCTTGTCATTTTCGAATATAGTTGAGCCATTTCTAAAGATGCATATGAATCTGACTTACGTGGGGCTTTGGAGTCCAAACATCAATTGGATCGTTGGCAAGTCTAATCCTATAGATATAACAAATGGTTAAACTAAAAACAAATCGTCCATTCAAAGTCGCTTGCTGAACGAATTTAGGGATGTCCTGACTCATTTAAATTTACTATTCATCAACAAAATTCAAACAACAATACAACATACTCATATGATACAACATAATGGTCTACTACAAGGGTGCACTTGGAATGGGGAAGTATAGGGGAAATTTTGAAGGAGGTAACTATTACCCCACCCAAGAGTGCATTTGGATTGGGGGAAACGATTAGGCAGGGGAATTGTCAGTCAAAAAAAGTGGAGGAATCTATTGCCCCATATGAGGGTAATACTTTGCCCCCTATCCCCTAGAGTAAAAATTTATGGGTTTTACATTCTTTTTTCCTTCTTTTCCAACACTTTGCCAGGGATGTATTATAAGTCAACTAAAATTGATAATTGACCTAATTTATACAAATTTGGTTGGTTCGGGTTGAGTTTTTCCGAATTTGAATATTTTCCTCTATAAAATTCCCTTAGCGTACCAAGCATGTATTAGATGAATTATTACCCCCTTAGAAATATACTCTAATAGATATCCTTAAAGTCTTTCCTTGTAAAGATAACCCCCAATCCAAATGCACCCTAAATGTGGATTGGTCATTATGTCAAACATGAACGACCAGATTGGTGTTCACTTGTTTGGGTGATGCTTGATAGTTGAGGTGATAACGACTTAGTATGGATATCCGAAGACATCCACGAGTTGATACAATAAAGATGTGGTTGGGATGTAACATCGAAATATGTGGATACTACTGGAAATTGGGGACTTACTAAAGAACAATGATTTAACTACGGGTGCAAACGAATGCAGACTATCCGCAGATATTTTGTTTCCATATCCATTTTTTGAAGGTTACATGTATCATTTTCTATATTTTAATGGATACGGTATGAATATAGATATCAATTTTTAATTTTTTTGACCCACATCAGAGGAGGTTATGGTGGATAGAGTTGGGGGGAAAGTTACTGAAATATGTAGAAGAAAATGGGACTGATTGTCGGGTAGAATTGGAAGAGGGGGTGGGAAAGGTTCATAATGGCAATTTGTGTGGAGAATCTGAAACAAATGTTTCACATCCAGAGGATGGGTACAAAAATGGTGTAGAGGATAATTTATCATTAGTGGAGTTAGATGTTAATCGGGTCAATGAGGAGGGGAGCCATTAGTGGTAGTATTTCCGGAGTCAGATGTTATCCCACCAAGGAGAATTGGGAATGATGAATTTGAATAGATTAATTCTCTAAAATCCGTTGCTCACTTACTAGGAGTCCCAATTGACAGATATCTAGAACTAACCCAACAATTTATCCAATCTGTTTGATCTAAGGAGGATAAAAGGGGTTTACCTGTCCAATCCACACCTTGTAAGAATAAATCGGGGGGTCTTAGGGAACTTTGTGACCTTGGTTCCATATTAGATCACACAATTACAGGGAGTTGAAAGTCAAAAAAGAGGGAAAAACATAGTTTCCAAATGAATTTTATATCTTGGAATGTAAGGGTTTAGGGCATTACGATAAACGTAGATCGATTAAGGAATTTAGGGTGAAATATAGACCATGGGTCCGTGCAATTCAAGAATCCAAATTTCAAAGTTAGGGACAAGGATTACCTACGTCAACGTCAATATAACCCCAGTGCCTTAGAAGAGGCTCCCGCCTAAGCGAGATAAGGGGGGTCGGATGTACGCAACTCTACCCCTGTAAAACAATGAGGTTGTTTTCGATTGACCCAAATAATGCAAATGCATCTGACCATCTGCAATTCCACAATAAATAAGAAATGCAGATCGTTTAAATAGTCATTTGATATAGTCCATGATGCTCCAAATGCCAAAAAAACAACTTAAGGATTACCTGTTTAAATAAAAAATATTTTTGGTCGATACCCCTTGCATTTTTTACCCAACCATTATTTTCTTCACTGAGACCCTTAATTATAGGACATGTAGCATCTCAAAGCCTACCTGCAACTTCAGCTCTTTAAGTATTGCCATCTTCATTTTGCAATTAGCAGTTCTTTACTGCAAAAACTTCATCCATATGGCCATCCCTTGGTTTCTGGGACTTAAAGTAACATATTAACAGTACATGGATATCCCCTATGGTATTCACATATCCTAACATTGATGCCTTCAATTATAGTCAGCATGTGAATGATGTTTCTTAATTGCTTACGGTTATTTGTTTGGTATCCGAATAGTTGCATGCAAAGGGCAAAATACAATATTGGGGAAGAAGCTGTTCATAGGTTTTCTTTACCTCCAGAAGACAAAGCAGTTCTTGAGCTTACCGAGTGGGTTGCTGGAGCATTTAGAAAGGAAACTGTATGGTTTTTGTTAATTTATAAAAATATAATAATTCATTGTTTCTTTTTTTTCTTTCAAAAAAGAATGTAGAATTATTTGTATAGTTAAAACTATTATCTCCTTTTGTACTTTTTTGCAAGTAAAGGTAGGTCGAACATCTGTGTATACCACTAGTAAACCAACAAGCTATGCTACTCCATGCTATGTATTCTCTCTCCTTTTGTATTCCCTAATCTGAGATAGTTTATTCTGCCTAATCATCTCTAAAAGTCAACATTGCAGTTAAATTTTACCATATCATTTGTGCATGACATAGTCCCTGTAGCCCTGGCTCTGTAACCCATGTTTGACAAGTTGAGATGGGTGGGGCTATGAAATAGCAACATATCTCTGCAGTCAGTAAATTAATGTATTACTATTAAAAGTAAAAAGAGAATATGCATTGTTCTTTTGTTTCACATTTTCTGATGATACCATCAACTTCAGTGTCTGGCATTTCAACCACAAATATAGTTAACCTCTAGCCTTTAGTGATATTGCAGATTTATTTGTAATGGATTTCTTGTTTTCCTTTGTGTTCTTTTTTCTTTTTTAGAAATAACATGGTTCTTATTATCTAGGTGGACGAATCTGTATCTCGTGTCACTCGTGGAGTGTCAGGTGCCATTGAGGAGTTGGATTTTTCATCACTGCAATCTCAGTTGGGTCCATTAGTTTCTGTAAGTAAACCTCTTGTTAGTTGTTATTTGTGCAGTGATCTATTTATCTTAATTCTGTTGTGCTTGTCAGATTCTTCTCTGCATTGATATTGCAGCGGTGTCTGCCAGATCAGCAGAAATGTGTTCACCACTTCTAAACCAGGTTTGCATCAATAAGAACTCATGCTGCTTTCTGAACACTAATTTTGAATATTTACTTTGACAAAAAACACTGCATCTCTCCTAATGCAATTGCAGACAATCATTTTACATTGTCCATCAAGAGAAACCCCCCCAGAATTTCTTGAAAATTCAGAAACTATTCTTTTAAAATCTTTACATTTAAGATTACATTGTTTAGAGAGAGTAGTAGCTATTCCGCCCATGTCCTTTTTTCAGAGGCAGCTCTATTGACATGTGCTTTTAGCTATTTGAACTATGGTGATGCCAGTGCTTGGTTTCACTGAGCTTTATTATCAACATTAATGCAATTTAAACCAACTGGACGAAGACATAATCATTCAACTTGCGAATGGAACATGATGAACATGAACGTAAATTACTTGGATTGATAACACAAGGGTGCTTATTCATCAATTTCTTTAAACTCGATTGGTTAGAACAAATCTATATGTTTAATGCAATAATGTGTCAGATAACACATCAAAACATTTGTGGACATCGTGATCTAATTGACAGCACCTAATCTTTGCAACAGCTTGCTTACATAAAACGTGAAACCCAAAAACTTGTTAAATAGGTGAACCTTTATTTGAGTGAGGTAGCTTGAGTTCATCTAAAATGATTATCTTATACTGTGGGAATAATCCCCCAGTGGGTAAAACGACATGTCTTGTGGGTTATAAAGGTTCACAAGTCTCTCCCTGACAAGTAGACTTTTGAGGTGTAAAGCTCTTTGTGGGACCTGACCTAACCTTATTAACATATATGTTTGAGCTCCATTGAATGTAAATTGAACTTGAAAGTGGTTCAACTTGGTCAATTATTTTATGAAGTTGCAACCTTATTTATCGAACTCTTGGGGGCGTGTTTATACATGTTCTCCATTACATTAGGAACGCCTACTATCTATTCAGTGGGAGTCATATGTTACCTAGTCTCTGTGTGTGCCAATTTCCTATTACTCCTTATGTAATGAAAATATGCTCTTTTCAATATTCTCATGATGTTATTAATATAGTTACTCTTACCGATAAAAACAAATCTCATGGTGTTATCAATCCCAAAATTATTCACATGGTGTTGCATTGTTCTGTTTGGTTGTGTATTAGTTGCCTTGTGTCTTACATGTTTTGTATAATATTGTCAACATGGAAATTCATATATTTTATCATTTAGTTGGTATTTGATCTAACGTTTTAAACTATAGCAAGTTCTCTTTTGAATTTTATTTCATGCAATTTCATTAAAAGTTATGTTGAAAAGTTACATTTTTGACAACCATGGGGCCCAAATATGCCAATTTGAGAGTGAAGGTTTGGAAATGTTCTGGAAGACTGGAAAAATTAAATGAGGCCATAAAATAACATGCTTAAAATATATAATCATGGAGTTGAGGATTCTGAGCAAAATAGATGGTGGGGATGGCAGTGGAAGGACCAGTAGTGGGAAATCTGGGACTGCCGACGAAAATGTTGGAACATGCAGTATTCGACCAATCATTTGTTAGTGGGACTGGTTAAGGTGATAACTGATGAATGATGATAAGGGGTTTATTTTTGTGGTCACAATTTTTTTCTCCAAATGGGCTGATGGCATTATTGTGATTTAAGTTACACAAGTTTGGTTGGTTGCCTGCACAAATATACTGATAGGGACAAAACATGACTATGTGTGATCATATTGTTCTTTAGTCAACTCACCAAGACGAGATCAGAAGTTGGGTACTAGGTTATATTCAGTGACATGCTGAAGATCTGCAGTTATAATCATTGACAGTACTGATTTTTTATGTTGTGCAGGCAAGAGAACTTCTTTCCGAGATTTATCCAGGGGCTTCTCCGAAGACTGGCCCAACTTATTGGAATCAAATCAAAGAAGTTGCCATAATATATGTGGTACGGCGTGTGTTGCAACGCTTCACTGACCTCCTAGAGCAGGTTAGTTGTTAATAAGTTGCTATTCATACTAAAGGTCTGCGTCCATCTTTCTTTCTTTCTTCCTTCCTTATGAAAGCTTATGATGCATTATCAATAGCAAGGT
This sequence comes from Triglochin maritima, assembly GCA_963682175.1. Taxonomy (NCBI): domain Eukaryota; kingdom Viridiplantae; phylum Streptophyta; class Magnoliopsida; order Alismatales; family Juncaginaceae; genus Triglochin; species Triglochin maritima. The sequence continues at coordinate 9,783,292 of OY821775.1, forward strand.
GTTGGGAAGAGTGGAACCCAAGTTACTTATAATTTCCTTTTTGTTGCTCCCTCCTAAGTAAGGTTAGCTTCTTTTTTTTGGATCTTTGATAGAGTAAAAAATGGGGTACAAGGGGAGAGAAAATAGAAACAAAAGAAACCCGAAAAAGCAAAAAAAACGAAGAAACTCCATCACAATCGAACAGAAAGGAACTGTTCACAGTATACCCACAAGATGTGTGGTATACCGTATACCAAGACAAAATCTCGTAACCACACCAATACAAGTGGGGAAAAACACGTTTCTAAAACAGAAAATCTGCATCAATCCCTGAAATTTTCAGCCAAAGATAGGCATCCTAGATACTCTTTTGCCAAATTTCTCATAGTACGATTCTTTTGTTGTCAAAACGCAGTTTATTACAGGTCACCCAAAAATTCCACCATAAAGCCATAGGGCCAAGAGTTCCAGCTTCCACGACGGGACCATTAGGCATGTCTGATATCCAATTCATCCAAAATTCTCTAAAATCCGCACCCACGACAAAATTGCCCTTGACAAGCTTAGAAGCAACTTTTCTCAACATAGCTATGGTAATCTCACAATCTCTGAAAAGATGATCATTATGCTCTTCCTCCGCCAAACAAAGTGGACATCTACTAGCCAGGTACCATCCCCTAGATTTCAGGGCGACCTCCGTTAAAGTCTTACCACGAAAAATCAACCAAGCAAAGAAACAAATTTTCGACGGAGCGTTCTTGTTCCAAATCAGCGAATCGATGACTAAGGTCGGGCCTAGGCCAAGAAGAATATGGTAGAGGGGTTTGACTGAAAAAGAGAGGTTAGAGCGGAAATTCCAAATAAGGAAAGCAGGGACAACATTAGAGATAGAGCACAAGTCTAACCAATGTTCAGGGATCGTCTAGGCGATCCTAGGTGATAGCCCAGTTGTAGGCGATATTTTTTTAAATTTAAAATTTTGTTTTTATTAAAAAAAGGGGAAAATTACAACAAAAAAATATAGAAAAAATATTATATGTTTAGCTTTTAAAAACACTTAAATAGAATTAGAAGAGATGAATGAGTGTTTAAAAAAAGAAAAAAAACGGAGGGTCAATATTTCATCTAACCAAACACATCCCCTATATATAACTCATATCCTCAAACCCTAACAATAACCTCAAAACAAAAGTGACGGCTACCCTCTCTAATCTCTCCCTTAAACCCTAATCCAGCCCTCACCCTCTCTAATCTCTTCCCCAAACCTTAACCCAGCCGACAAGAGGAGAAAGGAGGGAAGAAGGTTGCACCAAAACCTTCGCCGGCAGGAATGGAAAGAAGAAGAGGGGCTGCAACAGATGGTCGCCTAGGCGATTAGGCTCTCGCCTGGTCGCCTAGGCGACAACCCAACCCGCACACAAGGTGTGCGAGTGGTCGGCAGGGGTGTTCGCCTAGGCATCGCCTATTCGCCTAGGCGACCGCTCACCTGAACATAGAGTCTAACAAATTCAGAAGAGAGCAAAATTGAGAGGATTCTCGATCCGTGAGGGGTCGAGAGAAAGATAGATTCCAAACCGGTGATGAATCCTGCCAAGTCAAGAGATCAACAACCAACGCCTCCTTATCCACCGCTAACTTGTAGAGTAGGGGAAAAGATACACTAAGTGACGATTGACCCTCCCACCAATCTGCCCAAAATCTAATATTCACCCCATCTCCCACACCACACTTCATTCCCAATTGAACCACATCTTCCCCATCAAGAACACCACTCCACAAACCTCTTGTAGTTTTTATATGTTGAGGGAACCAATCAGCAAAGTCACGGTAGTATTTGTCACGAATTACACGTTTCCACAAATGTGGATCAGGGTCAGGTGGACCAGACAATCTCCAAACTCATTTGCCCAATAAAACTTGGTTAAAAGACTTAATATTTTGAATCCCCAACCCTCCCCTAGATTTTGGCTGACACACTATCTTCCATGGGACAAGAGGGTAGCCCGAGCACTTCTCACTTTTTCCTCCTTTCCAAAGAAAATTTCTTTGTAAACTAACCATTTATTTGCTACACTTGTTGGGACCACAAAAATTGACATAAAATATATAAGTTAGACAAAACAGAATTGGTTAATGTCAATCTACCACCCCAAGATAGAAATTTTCTTTTCCATCCGGCAAGTCTAAGATCCATTCTTTCTAAAACTGGATCCCAATCTTGTTTTCAATTTTTTTTGGGTGAGAGAGGTAGCCCCAGATATTTACACGGGAAAGTCTGAACTCTGCACCCAAGCATATTTGCCCGATCAGATATATTTTCAACCCCCATATTTATGCCTATCACGGAAGATTTGTTCCAGTTAACAGAAAGTCCCGAAACCCATTCGAAGATCGTGATGAGGCTAAATAAAGTTTTGTTCAAATTCTTATCTCCATTACAAAACAACAAAGGTTAGTTTGTTTCCTTGAGGAAATTACATTCTTGTAGATCGAGCCACGTTGTAGGTCATACTGAATGAATAGAGTTTCGTTACCACCTAGATTCCTAATGTTTAATGTTTGAAAAACATCCGGAAGAAACCAGATGAGCATAAATAAAAAACACAAACAATAAGATAGTAAGATAAACACATGCAAGTTGTTATCACTTCTTTGAACCACCTCAGATGGAGCACTTGTGCTCGCTATAGCCTGTTGATAAGAAGGAAAAGAACACATCTGTAAGGTGGTATTTCTGTGTTTACTTTTGCAGTTAGCCAGTTACCGCTTTAAATTGGTTTTGCTGGTATGCTATTCATGGTAAAGTAGCATTTGGTAACTACTTGTGATTATCAATTCTTCTAAAATATTTGCATTTCAAACAAGTTTGTTACCAAAAACCCGTTGAAGCATTGTTCAAGCCAACAAAACAGGAGCTTTGATATAGCCTTTGGTTCAAAATACTAATTTCGTGTTAGTATCATCAAGTTGGTTGAATCACTAGAACAAGAATCAGATTTCCACTTATTCAGTGTTCAAACCTTTTTTTTCCTTCAAATGATTGGCCACGGAATGGTAACAAAAATTACTCCAGTAAGGTCAAAAAAATTGAAACAGTTATGGGACCACATTATCTGCATCATAAACACAAAAGATTCCTTCTGTATACGAAAAAGTATCTAGAACAGATCCTTGTGCAAAAGATTGCTGATTTCTTTACAAGTCCCTTACTTGGTGATGGCTAATGTGGTAGATAACAAATGATATACCATCCGGATGATTAACTAGTTGGGTAAAGAAAAGTAAGAAAATGTGACCTTTAGCCCTCATTTTGAAGGAGGTTTAATTTCATTTATTGAGGCATCTTCTTTTGTGACAATTTTTTCATGGTTCCTTCTGAAAATGGATGTGCCTAAACCTGCTCGGATGCAAAAATCAAGAACACTTAACACTGTTGTTGTTGCGACTCGCCTGTCCGTGGGATGACCATCCTATAGCCTTTTTGGTTGCTTTGGTTGTAAACCTATAGCCTTGGTTGATTGGATCAATAGTGATACTATTTTTTTTGTCCCAGTTAATATCAGTTTTGGTTTTAAACTTTTTTTCTTATGGTTCAAACTTTATTTGGTTAGTTAAATGTTGTGCTAGTCAATGATCTGGTTCTGAAAATAGTGACCGATCTAAGATAATCTTTTTGTACTACAAAGGTCTCACCTAGTATGGACACATTGGTTGAGAAAAAACCCTGTAAGGAAACACATTCATCAACACTTGGTGTCGGGAATTAATGGGGTAAAAAATCCAAGAGGTTGCTTGACCCCTTGCTCACAATATGGCACCGACATCGTTCATCAATGTGACATTGTCGTGTGTTTTGTGAATAATAGAGAATATTAGGGTATGCATGGAACAAAAATTATCTAAATACAACCCCCCCCCCCCCCCCCCAAGAGACCTTATTAAATTAAAATCCATAATTTGAAATTGTCTTTTCAAAAGTAAATAAATCAAAACACATGAAGGTGATCAATCCTACCATATGATCACACGACAGTAATATAGAACACAAGAAAATCATAGTAAATCTCATATCATATGTTAAATCGGGCCAAACTACAAACAAGCATGTTTTGATGTACCTTAACGAATCAAGTGACATTGAACCTTGTTAAATAAGATTAGGTTAGGTCTCATAAGGATCTCTACACTCCTAAAGTTGACTTGTAATGGAGAGATTTGTGAGTCTTCATAACCCAAAACACATATTTAGTTTTACCTTTATCATGACTATTACAACATGCCCTCGCTCATGTGATCATCACATGATCTGCGCGGCAATACAAAGGGTTTTAGGTGGATACAACCGGGTTTTGGCTGAGCATGTATAACCTGCCAATCCGCCCCAAATTGTTAAACACTGATGTGGATCATTATTTTTGACCCACCAATCTGGTAACCCACTAAATTACCAACTTGTTCAATAAATTGGTATGGTTAGGGTTGACCCCGTTTTGCAACCTGCAAACCCACGTAATATTATCATAAACAATATTTTCATATATTTATAATTATGATTGAAGTTTGTACTTTTGTTTTGATGGAAAATATATGAATAACAAACTTTATACTTTTGTTTTGGTGGGAAATATATGAACTATGAAGTTTATACTTTTGTTTTGGTGGAAAATTTATAAACTTTCTTTATAAGACTATGTTTATGTAAATATGTGGTGAATTTCTTGTTAAGAATTTCTTGTGTTTAAGTAAGACTTGTAATCGCTTTGGTAGGAATACCAATTCGTTTGTTAGTCCATTTAATAAGTCCGCTTTATGAAACACCAAATCCTTTGGACCCGTAGATTTCAGGTATGGTTGTGGTTAAAAATTTATGAATTAGGTTCGACAAGACCTGTGTACCTTTTAATCTTAGGCAGTTTGGATGGCTGTTGAGCCTCAACCTGATCCGGCTCATATACAACCCTAATTGGGTTGACACTTGCTTTGGGCTAGTACAATCGAAGTTCACACACGGTGGATACAACTTGGTTCAGACATGGCCTTGGTGGATACAACTACGTTCACACATAATCAATGTCTTCTGTAGGTAGATGCCACGCACAACCTTGCTTGGTTACCATATTAAGGAATGAAATTGTTTCTTATCTAGAATATTTTACAACCATCCTCTTATATAGAGAGAGGATACGAAATAGGAAAAATCCTCATAAGATGTAACCCTAAGACATATTTCTTAAACATACCATTTATGGTAATCAAGATCTTTTTTTATTCTTTTAACTTGTTTTACTTTACTTTTCCATGCATTATGCATCGCTTGCTCCTATCTGTTCTTGTATATGATTTTGTTTCCCATTTTCTGGTTTGAATTTAGAATTGGTGGCCTTTGTCACTTTGAGCTTTGGCTTGGATTATTGGGGTTTTTTAAAAAACTGCACAATTTCTTGTCTAGGTCTGTGATTGTTTGGAATACCCACCGTACAATCAAATATTGATTTACCTCTATCTTTTATTTGGTTCATGTTAAAAGTATCATATCCGTCTTTTCAATCTTGAGCTTGGTAAATAAGAGTACTGTTACTTGTTTAATGTTCTTGTGGACTTTTAGAAACTGTAAATAATTTTATTCCCAGGAAAAAGTCCCATCTATTAAGGAATTGTTTGCTAGAGAGACTTTGATAGATCCACAAAAGGAACCCGTTAAGCAAGATCATACACAGCGTGCTCTGGTCTTACTAAATGTGATGATAGATGATGCTCACAAGGGAAAGAGACAGTTTCTCAGCGGTATCTATCACAGCATTGATATAGAATTACTATCTTTATTGGTACTGTTTCTTCTGAGATTATTTTGTGTCTTCCAGGTAAGCTTCACAACCTTGCAAGAGTTGTAACCGAGGAAGATAGAAGTAATGACAGGAAAGAAGTAAATTTTGAGAGAGGCGCTGTGTTGGGGCTTGGGTTGAAAACTCTAAGACCTTCCCAGTCCTCAGCATCAGTTGAAAGCAGTGACTATGCTGGTTATGTTACAAATGAAAAGGGAAAAAGGCTCCTGGCTCCCATAAGTTCCAAAACATCCACTTATATCTCAGCTTTTATCATATATATTGCAACCATTGGTGACATAGTCGATGGGGTGGATACAACTCATGATTTCAACTTCTTTTCACTCGTGTATGAATGGCCAAAAGATGTAAGGCTCATCCTGTCTCCCCTAATTAGTCTGTTGCTTACAACTTAGATATCGTAAACCTTATTTTCCTAGTTACCATAGATTGTCAAATTTCTCTGCTTGCTACAATGTTGTAACATCTCCCTAGACGGTTCTTTGTACCGATCCAACCAGTAATTATTAATGAACGGTGATGCTTAAATATCACAACTGTAGGGCTGGAAAGAGAAATTCCGAAGAGCAAGTCCTTGTATCCTGTCCCTATCCTCATAGTAAACGTCATTGACTATTTAGTTGCATGATGGTGCAGTTGTTTCTGCAGTTTGGGACACTACATTTATACTACATACTGATACGAAAAGAGGTGTCTTTCTCAAACGAGTACTATTGTGGAATTGATATCTTATTGTCATTCTAGATTCTGGATTAGATATAATTCTTACTTGACAGATGCTTTCTTGAGTATGTATTTTTTTATCCGTGTATTCTTACTTCATCCTTTCAGCTTCTTATCAAATTAGCGTTCGAGAGGGGAAGCATTGATGCAGCTGCAAAGATAGCTGATATCATGGGTTCTGATTTTGTGCATGAAATTATTTCGGCATGTGTGCCACCAGTTTTACCCCCACGATGTGACCATGGATGGGCATGCATTCCACTCCTGCCCAATCTTTTCAAAATGACATCTGGATCAACCAGTTCATACTCTGGACTTCCTACTGGATCTCTTTACCCTCTTAGGCTACATATAGTCGAACATCTTGCTAAAGTATCGCCTGTAAGAGCCATATTGGCATGTGTTTTTGGTAGTATATTGTCCAACAATTCTGACTCATTGTCGACCACTGGTTTCGGTGCTGAAAATGATCAAGCACCTGATGCTGAAAGGCTGTTCTATGAGTGTGCTCTTGACCAGTCGGAGAGGTAGTATTTCCTAATATATGCTGGTTTTCATGTCTTTTGGAATTCTTGTCTCATGATACATTTGAAGTTGTTTAGTAGGTTTCCAACATTGAATAGATGGATACAGATGCAGTCAAATCTTCACAAAGTGTCACAGTCCACCATTGTAGCTTCCTATGATGATGATGCTAAAGCCGAGACAAAAAATTCTGCTAAACGGTCTCAAGAATCTGAGACTGATACAGAATCCGACATTGATGACATAGGTGGTGGTAGCCATGCTTCTCCAATTATATATAACAGTGAGGCTGAAGCACATGCCACTTCAGACTCATGGCGGAGATCCTCCACGCGCAATAATGCCGAGATTGATACAAATTCTCTTCTTTCGCTTGATTTGGAGAACGAAGGCCCATATGTGAAGGCCGTGGAGAGGTACAATTTTTATCCTCCCGATAATACAAAGCAGTTCCTTCTGATGTTAGTGTTTCTATTTTCCACATCTCTTCAATTTCATCAAAAACGAAGTCTGTGGTGTTTTTGTGTCATATGTCTTGTGGAACTACGAAATACTTATCATCTGTATGGTCTAGTTATTCGCAGTTTGGAACTTTTCCCTTCTGTTTGGGTCTTTACAATCTTGATGCATGCTCGTCTCACTCTATTCATGTGTTGCTTTTGATAAGAACTCAGCTTTGTTGTTAACTTGTAATTCATCAATGAATTCAATCTGTAATTTTCAATTCAAAATACTCAAATTGGTAGACATCTCTCTTTTTATCTTTGACACACCTATTGACAGATTAATTGATGATGGGAAGTTGGTGGATGCACTTGCTCTTTCTGATCAATGTTTACGTGATGGAGCCTCGGATCATCTTCTTCAATTGCTCATTGAACATGAAGAGGATAGTCCTTCGACTTCCGCTCAAACTCCTAGCTTTGGGCCACATCACTTCTACTCTAACAATTGGAAATATTGTCTTAGATTGAAAGACAAGGAACTTGCTGGCGGACTTGCTCTTAAGTAAGCGTTTAATTTCAGAAATTATAAACTTCTTTCAAATTCATCTTCAGTGTACAAGAAACGCCAGTCTTGTGTGTAAGTTGCAGTTTTATCATTCCGTGCCCAGGTCAGATGCATCACCCACATAGAATAATGGGCACACTTGCTTGTATTTCATTAAGTTGTAGTTTATTTCAATTTTCAAAGTCAGCAGATAAGCCTTTGACTGGGATTTCCACATTTTTAATATGTGGTATTTTAGGCATGTTTAGCATTTCAATAGTTTGTTCTTTTTCAGATATTTACATCGATGGGAGTTAAGTGCTGCTCTGGAAGTTCTTACTATGTGCAGTTGTCATCTGGCACAAAATAATCCTATGAGAAATGAGGTGGCACATGTTAGTTGATGTACATGCTCAAGCCACTTCTCCCTATTTGTTCATGACCTTATTCTTGGGTTACACTGTAGGTATTGCAGATGAAGCAGGCTTTAGAAAAATACGGTCATATTTTGTCCGCAGATGACAGTCACCAAAGCTGGCAAGGGGTATACAATCAGTCATTTTGTTCAAATGGGTGAATGTATATTTTAGAAGTGTGCACGTGTTGGCTCTTATATTTCTTCTTTGGGTACTGTTTATTTTATGCTAGGTTGAATCTGAGTACAAAGACGATCCTGAAGGTCTAGCACTTAGGCTAGCTAGTAAAGGGGCTGTTTCTGCTGCTTTGGAAGTAGCTGAAAGTGCTGCACTAGCAATTGATTTGAGGAGGGAACTTCAGGGTCGGCAGCTCGTGAAACTTCTTACAGCACATCCTCTAAGTGGTGGAGGACCGGCTCAGGCTTCTCGTTTTCTATCTTCCTTACGTGACCCTGATGATGCTCTACCTGTTGCCATAGCTGCCATGCATCTTCTTCCTGACTTGCGTTCAAAGCAGCTCCTGGTAGACCTTCAACCAAAACAACAAACACCATGTTGGATATGTTATATGTTTTCATTATTTACTTTCATACAGGTGCACTTTTTTCTGAAGCGTAGGTCTTGATGTTTTGTCGATGATGAAGTTTCTCGCCTTAATTCATGGGCCTTAGGTCTTGGAGTCCTAGCTTTGTTACCATCACCATGGCAGCAACGTTGTTCTGCATTACATGAGCACCCACATCTGATTCTTGAGGTTTTGCTAATGACGAAGCAACTGCAATATGCTTCCTTGGTGAGTCCTTAAGCTCTTGATGTTTTGTGTGCAACTTTCTAGGGTCATTTCTTATGCTTTTTTGTTTGTGTTCATGTCCAGAGAAGTACTAATCATTTTCATCTCATGTTTCCAGATATTGAAAGAATTTCCTTCCCTGCGAGAGAACAGTTTAGTTTTTACGTATTCCAGGAAAGCAATTGCCGTTGGTGCAATTTCTACTGCAAGGGAACCTAGAACAAATGTTTTTGGTCCTAGAACAAGACAGAAACCAAAGGCAAACATTTTATCAAGATCAAATATAACAAACAGTTTCAACAACTTACAGAAGGAGGCACGCAAAGCATTTTCTTGGGCTCCTCGTGATACTGGAAACAAGATTTCTTCTAATTAAGCTCCTCGGAAGAGAAAGGGCTCAGTAATGGAACCCTCTGAACATGTTCCCTAGGAACCAATGTCTGGTATCCAGGAAGAGCATGTTTCTGCTACTTTTCACGCTTCCGATGTTCAAGATCGGGTTCCACTTCTACCTGCTTCTGAAGGATGGGTACTAACTGGAGACTCAGATAAGGACAATGTTGTTCGATCATCTCACAGATATGAAAGTGCGCCTGATATTGTTCTTTTCAAGGTACATGTCTTCTGTAACATCTCAATGTATCAAACTTCTTCACTGTGCTGGTAAATAATAGTCTTGGGACTTTCATTGGCCCTTGCAAGTTGCAAGAGCTTGAAGTTGTTGATTTCACAAGTAAGGTGTTGAATGTTGGAACATGAAGTGATAACTGCCAAGAATGTGGTTGTATACTGCCATGCTAATATTCACATCTACTAATAATTGTAAGTTACTGTTAGAAATTAATGATATTTTGAACATCTAATATTCGTATAGCACCATGATAAATACTATCATCCTGGACTTTATAAGTCTTTTGGCACTGTAGTTTTTTTAATTTATTTGGTCATTAGGGTCTACTTTCATTGTGCTTGGATGACCTAGTATCAGCCCGGGGTGCTCTGGACATGAGTATTGCCCAGATGAAGAACATCTTAAGTTCACAGAAGTTGCCTCTCGATGCATCAATGGATGCTATTGGACAGGCATACCATGCAACCGAAACGTTTGTGCAGGTATCAAAACTAAGGTTTAGTAGTAGTACAGTGTTAGAGCAGCTTATGATTATGCTTCTGCAGGCACTAACTTACGCAAAAGGTCAGTTAAAAAAAGTTGCTGGGAATAGTGACTTGCCCACCAGTTCTGAAAAGAGTAGAGACACAGAGGATGCATATGGTGACACTAGCAGTTCTAGTGTTGGTAGTCAGTACGGAGATGAATCATCTGAACTACAGGCACAATCAGACATTTGGTTAGGGCGTGCAGAACTTCTCCAAAGTCTACTTGGATCTGGAATTGTTGCATCGCTTGACGATATTGCTGACAAGGATTCATCAGGTCGTTTACGCGACAGATTGATCGAAGCCGAGCGGTATAGCATGGCTGTCTATACGTGTAAAAAGTGCAAGGTAGTTATTGCCTAGAGTACTGAAGTAGTATTGTCTATGGCAATGAGTAGTCATTTCTTATCACTATATTTCTGCTTCAATTTCAGATTGATGTTTTCCCTGTATGGAATGCATGGGGTCTTGCTTTAATTCGGATGGAGCACTATGCTCAAGCTCGTGTGAAATTCAAGTAAGTAGAATATGTGTCCAAGCTTTTGAATTCTAGGTCGCTCGGAATTTTAAATGGCCTTGCCCTTCAAAATAAACATTTGCCTGGCATGCTCAGCATGTATGTGTAAATATTCTTTGTTATTGAGATTAAATAAGTTTTCAGCAATCCACTTCCAATATTTGTTTACTTATTTCTATTTTTTTACATGTAGTAAGGGACACATTAGTTGCACTGCCTTGATATTAAAGGTCGTATTTGTGCTGTGTGCGCAAACCTACGATCTGAAACTTTTCTTTTATTCTCAGCCTTATCATTTTTCTTTCAATTCAGGCAAGCTCTTCAACTGCAGAAAGCGGATCCATTCCAGGTGGTTCAGGATATCATCAAAACAATGGAAGGTGGACCTCCAGTAGATGTTCCTGCTGTTCTTTCCTTGTAAGTTGGCACCCTTTAACCTAAATCAAAATAATCTTTTGTAATGACTAAATGAGGCCGGGCCGTTTTTTTCTACTTGGACATTTAAAATTTTGTAGGTGCAACTTAGATGATGAATTTTTAATAGCCTCATATTATACATACTGTTTAATTGTTTATTACTGGAATTCCAATTTCTTATATGCCTTGCCAGCTAAGGACAAAGCTCTAAGGGCCTATTCCCGGAAAGAGGCAAAAGAAAATTTTCAACTTATTTAACACTATTTGCAATGCTAAAGCTTTCCCCATGATTTATGCTTCGTAGGAAAACATATCTTTTTTTCAGGTTATATATTATGTTGTGTTATTTTGTCTGCCATCGTGGCTAGAGTTTGTTAGCTCACCCATTCTTGCAGGTATGAGCATTTGGCAAAAAGTGCACCTACTATTTTGGATGACTCTCTGTCAGCTGATTCGTACCTTAATGTGTTGTACGTCCCTTCTACTTTTCCCCGCTCAGAGAAAAACAGGACTTACTATGAATTGGCAAATGGGCAGTCTGATTCCTCAAGCCGTGGTCTGGAAGATGGTCCCAGCAGCAACTTGGACAATATTCGATATGCTGAATGCATTCATTATTTGCAAGAAGTAATCTTTTAGATACTATCTTTTTGATATTCTCAGCATGAACAGTTCACTTTTGAAATACACACACACACTATATCATCAGACCTTTCATGATTTGAAATCATGCTTCAATAATGGTTTTTATTTTTGTCTAGGTGTTTGTCATCTAGAAAGGCCAGCATGGTGCTACATTTCTACTTGAGCTCTTGATTTTTATTTCAAAACATTAAAGTTTACCTTTTGACTTCCATTTATCCACCATCACAGTTTTTTTCAGTATGTTTTACTCCGTCCAAAGTTGATGGTTCCATATGTATTTTCCCTTGAAAAGATGATAATGCCCTTGAACTCTTTCCAAATCTCAATCACTTCATTTCATTCTCCATCTTCTTCTCAATTTCCCAAATTTATGATTCCTACTTTTGTCTTGACTTCCTAACTAAAATTTTCAAGTCTATTAAATTTTAGGGGCAAGTACCTTCCTAAAGCCAAACCGCGAACAACTTCATTTGATTTTTCTTATATGTTGATGTTGGGTAGAAGAGTAAAGGTTATGAATTTGGGCTTGGAATTTCATAGGAGGATTTATGGAAACTTGATTGGCAATTATAAAATGTTGATAGTTTTCCCAAGATGCATTATTTTTTAAACTTGACTCCAAAACACCTGTATGCTTTGAACTTTTATCTCTTTGCAAATTGAAGGGATTTAGTTTTTTAGAAGTTTAGATTTTATGATTGTGCTTACGTAGTCACTGACAAGAATTAGATAATTAAAAACCCAAGATGGGAGTACAAAATTGCCAAGGCCATCTATCTTATTTCTGAAAGGGTCCTGTAACCATGAATTTGCTGGAATTTCCATTGCATTGATTCCTGCAATCTACAGTAATCTTTCAGTAGTAAAAGGAATTTTATTAGTTAAAGAGGAATCCAGAGCAAAACCAGCTGAGACCTTGAAAAGGTAGGTCAATAGTAAGCTTTCAGTAGAAATTAATAAGACGTCGAAAGCAGTTCTTTTGTGATGAACCGTCTCCAACTCCAAACTGATGTTAACCAAACAAGCGAGCAACATTAATGCGGGGCGAGATCTCATCGCTTACAGGCGTTCATATGTTGTTTTGCAATGAATATTATTTTGTAGTCTCATATCTCCCAGGACTTGAATATGTACTTGTCAGTCTCACGTTTTTTGTTTATGTATTCATGCAGTATGCTCGACCGCACATGCTCAGTTTTATGTTTAAACATGGCCATTTTGATGATGCTTGTTTGCTATTTTTTCCACCAAATGCCGTGCCATTGCCCCCCCAGACGTCCACTCATGGAAGTAGGCCTGCTTCTCCATCCCTCAACGACCTGACCCCTTGGCAACTGAGTATGGGACTATTGAAGACTTATGTGATTTTTGCATTTCCTACAATGCTATGGTACCTCTGGGAGAAATTCTATCAACAAGGACCACTTGTATATCAGAAAATACAGCTGCTAACCAGTATGTCAGTTCTGCCCTTTCTCGGATCTGCAACTATTGTGAAACACATCGTCATTTCAATTTCCTTTACAAATTTCAGGTGCACAAATTCTTCCTTTTCGTAATTGTTCTTGACCTGACATATTGATGTTAATGTTTGGATGGGTACTATATTTGTAATTTAATTAAGATGGATTCCATATCCATTAATTCAATATGTTTTACAGGTCATAAAAGGTGACCATGTAGTGGCTGGGCTTTGTTGTATCCAATTATTCATGAATTCTTCTTCTCAGGTGGAAGCAATCAAGCATTTAGAAAATGCCAAGGTAGCGTTCTTCAACCTCAATTAAGTAGGGGGGGTTTATTAGAACTCAAATTGAGTTGATTTTTTTTTACTCGAACATTTCCATATTTTTCAGAAAAATTATCTTAGGTTTTTTCTAGATTTTATTTTATTTTTCCTTTGAACTTTCACCATAGTTTTAGATTGTGCCCAACTACTAATCAGATGGTGGGTGTCATTAGCATGTTAAGGAACTCATGGAAACTACACCTTAACTACCACTTCTGTGATCCCTTCTATGTGGATTCCATTCCATTGTTTTCTGTCTTCATAACTTTATGCAAACATGTGCCTAGAGAAAGCTGCTCCTGTCATCCTCTTATTTCCATATGGTATTTTTTGCTGTCCTCATCTACACTTGCATAACATTAGGCCCTACATGCATTGATGGTAAATCCAGGAAGACATGGGACTTGTATTCTCCACTGGCTTGACTCCTCGTAGCTAAACTCAGCAAAGACCATCACTAAATTTTCTTATTACCAAATCCTTCACAATGGTGTTATTATATTTTGATAATTGTTTAGCCCTTCAGGCCATGATAGAATTTATAATTTTGGCTGTAGCTGAGGGATTTATTATTTTCCTTGACTTTTTTCTTTCTTCAATACATCTGTCCTTTGCTATATTTTATATTTTTTGTTCTAATGGAGGATAGCATATGCCCTTCATAATAATTCTACATGTAAGTATGTGCTAAAATTTTCATTGTTTTGGGTTTGTTCAAACTAAAACTAGATGCACTTTGAGGAAGAGTTGTCCACAAGAGTTGATGAAAATATTAAGCCTCTGTCACATGGTGCCCGTGGGAACAGCACTACAGGAAAACTTTCTCAAGAAGCGCTTGTCAAATTATCTGCTTGCGTGACCATACAGGTGACATTCTTCCAGATAATTAGATGACCTTTTGTTTAACACTAACAGTTCCTTTAAAAAGACAAGTAAGCTCTTTGTCATGAAGCATGTGTCCAAGTCTCTTTGTGCCTATCAGTTGATTTTTGGAAGCTCAACTTTCTTTGATATATCTAATTTAGCAATAGATGAATCATACGTTTACAAGGAACTAGGCATAAAACTGGAAGCTGCTACATTTTTTCCAGTTATATACCTAGTTTTATTAGTCATATTTATGCTCGATAGTCCTTTAAACATGCAATTCAATGATAACAGTTGATTGCTTGATTTGTTATTGTACATCTGTAGGTGCTACGAAGATATCCTTTTTAGTTGTGCCAAATCCATTCACTTTAAGTTAGTTGAATGGTATAAATTTATGGCCAACTCTGGATTGAGTTAGCGTTTTAATCTCTAAAACTACAGTTTTCTTACATGATCCGAGAACTGTGCAGGTGGATGTAATTAAATGCCTCAATGATATGGATGGCCCTCAATGGAAGCATTCACTTTTTGGAAATCCAAACGATCCTGAAACTTTCAGGTTGGTGAATTATTTTCCCAAACTATGGGATGCAATTATTTTGATAAGTTACATGGAACAGCGTAACCTGGCCTAGAAACTCATTGCATATGCAGTTATGTTGCCCTGATTCATCATGGCCAACGATTAATAAGATGTTCAAAGGCTTTGAACTTGAGTGCAGTTGTGCTCTTTATTTTGGGTCAGTAGGTTAAGACTCGGATCAAATATGCATATGACATTAATGGCTCAAGGTCCAATTAAGGAAACAAAATTGCTCCCGTATGTTTGTTAATTTGATATGCTTTTAACTTGTTGGCTCTTCTTTCTAATTAGAACTTCGACTTGGGCAAATCCTGGCAGATTTTCCCCTGGTGCTGCACTTTAACCCCACCCATCTCCCATGATATCAGTGAATTCTCCTATCTCATGTCGGCCTTATGTAAATTTGTCTGAAGGATGATGGTGGTTCTCTATTATTTCTAGTAAAGAGGTTTTGTATTAGACATTTTCTTCAGTATGCTTCAGCATCTCTCTCTTAAAGTGGTATTAAGTCTCATCGTGAATCAATTTTCAAGGTTTGTTTCGCAGCTAAAGCATGCATGACAAGTTATGAAGTATTGAAATTAATAGAGTTTTGAAACACCAAAACCATTATCCAAAAAGCAAACATTAGAAGAAAAAAATCTCCAAACAACTGGTGGCCGTACTTATCCAACATCCTCCCTTGCCGGAGTCATGTTTTGCTTTCTAAATTGCTTAAATCTTCCAAGCTGCCCTAGGAGAAAGTTAGGTGTTTTTATTTTAGTTAGCTTAACAGTTTCATTTGGTGTAACTACATGGTTCCAATAGGGCCTAAATGTTTGGTCTCCTTTGGTTGGACTACCTTTAGTATTATACGGCTACCTCCCTAATTATTTTTATTTTTATTTTTGGTCTCAGGAGAAGGTGTGTGATTGCAGAAATTCTTGCTGAGAAGAACTTTGACTTAGCTTTCGGGGTGATCTATCAATTCAACCTTCCTGGTATTGTTGTCTTCACTGCTGTAGCGTTGTAACAATCTAAGCCGACTTTATTGACCCCTTTCAGAAATAATTAGTTTACATGTCTTTTCTACGTTGTCATTTTTTCCAATATTAATTTAGAAAAAATAAGCGGTCATTACTTTACATGTCTTTTCTTTAATGTCATTTTTTCTATTATTAATTTAAAAAGAATTAGTGGCCATCACCTTCTACATAAGAACCTTCTAGCTCTGATCATTAGTGGTGATCTTGATAGATCATAAACGTTAAAAACATGATATTTGGATGGTTTCATAAATCATGGTTTTACACCCATACATATAGGCTGGCGGTGGTGGTGGTATCGTTTATCTTTGAAAGGAGAGGCAGGGAGAGCAGTGTACAATGGGTTGGATCATGGATGAGGGATCAAGTGTTTAGGCTTTAAGACTTACTTATTTTTCAATACGTGCACTGTAGATCCTTAAATTGGATATCCGTGTGAGATCTGAACTTACTTGGTTGAAACATTAAGCCAGTGGTCGAACTTTGTAAAACCATGAATTTGACCTTTTTGGCTTCGGACTGGGACTGCCAAGCCAACTATTTCATATTCAACTAGTTATCTGGTTTATCTGTTCTGGGTTTAAAAACATGTTTTTTTTAATTTCCTACAACAGTTTTATATGTACTTTATTGTACCAACACTACACACTCCAATTTTAAATTATTTAGTCTTCGTTTCTGGTTTTAGTAAGTGTTATATCAAAACCATAGAATTTTATTTTCAAGCACACTGGGTACTAGTTTAACCTCTATCTTTATTCACCCTAGAGAAATCACCAATCAACTTTGCACTGGAGATCTAACTCGTTACGGATTTGTAGGCTGATTAGTCTCTTATACTGTTGCTTCAAAATATTCATAAAAAGTTTTGAGGAACGAGATTAAGAAACCGATAGATCGGCTTGACTTCCCATTTCAATTAGCGTTTATGTAAATATATATGTTTATACTTTATAGAAATGGGTTTCTAGTGGCACAACATGTTGGCTGTTAAGGCCTAAAGATATCAAAACAAAACGGTATGACGATTAAGCTAAATCTTAAGGGTTTTGATTGTGTGGTTGAGATTTTTTTGACAGAATCCTGAAAGCTTGAGTTGGTTGGTTGGGGGGGGGAATTGTGAAGATGGATAATGTCAATTGTCAAAAGTCTTATCATCGATAGTGGCAGACAATTCACCTTGTGAGTTTTTCATGAATGGAAGGGCCTTACGAAGGTGCAGTGCTTCATACTTCACGTGGGTGTAGAACCTTATGGTGAATCTAGACAAATCTTCTTTCTTGGGTGTTAATGTACTATTGTGATATTGGGTTGACATGAAGGGATGCAAAGTTGAAAATTTCCTGTTATGCATCTAGGACTCCCACATTCCTTGCCAATCCCAGAAATGAGATGTGAACCCTACTGATTGAGAGAATGGATAGGAGACTGGGAGGTTAGATACATAAATTCCTTCCATCATGTAAGAGGCTAACTCTGATTCGGTGTTCTCAAAATCCCAGTGTCATTTGCGATTTAATTGAAAAAAATTCAAAGGGTTTTTCTGCCCTATATACTACTGCCAGTAATAAAGGGGCAACTGTTGCTGATTACTGGACCCTGGCTGAACCCGACCATGGATGGACAATCATTTTTCTATCTTAATCTCACTAATAGGTAGATCCAACAATTACTTATCCTTGTAACCTATTAGGAAACAAGGAAATGCGGAGTTCTGATCACGGGTGGTTTGGCTCGGGCTGTCATTGTTAAATTGAAACTGTTAAATCTCTCCGTTCTATAATTTCTTGTCCTGGTTCACAACTGCACACCACCTCACTGATTCGTAATTGGGATAGCCTTCTTGAACTTTTTTTCCTGGTTGGTCCATTTATCATGATCAAGTGTTGAGTCATCAGTCATGTCTACCTAAAGGCTAAAACCAAAAACCTCATGACAAGGATGAATTCCACTTTTCCTCCTATGTTAGGAGACAAACTCCTAGTTATCCAAGGGGTAATCTATTTTGGATTGCTTACTGTTCTCACACTAATTTGCATTAGTTTCAGGGATTACTTGACCTCGGTTAATGTGCATTTCCAAAGAAACTTAGGGAGATCATTCCCTTGGCTTCATAGTGGGCTATTTGGACCTCAAGAGTCGGTCATCTTTTAACAATGAGAGTATCCCAGAAGACAAGCTGGATTGCAACTACCTGTTTGTGCTTTAATTGATGCAGAGCTTAGGCTGGATAAGTGGACAACTATGCCAAAATATCATCCTTTTCTAGCTGCATAGACGCTTAGGATCTCGTAATAGCATGCGCAAAGTTAGAATGTCATTTTCCCCTTCTGGTTTTTTCCTTCTTTTTCTCACTTTCCTAGTTTTTTGCCTCTAAAGGTCTACCTTACTGCTTATTTGATAGGCTTCTGGTCCCCGCCGCCGGGAGGGAGGTGGTTGTGGCGCTTGTACATCACCTGAATGAGAGGGTTTTCATCCTCTAAAGTGATCTCATCGTCTCCGATGAGCCAATTAGGGTTTTCGAGCAACCTCAGAGCTCCAATCTTACATAAACGGTTTTCACCACAAAAATGCGCAACCCCCGAATTGGGGTTGCTTGATCTATTTATACCCCAATTAGTTACATCAATGAGTTCATTAACAACTAAAGATCATTACAGTAAATGGAATTAACATCTAATCAACTTGAAAAGAATGCCCCCCTAATCAGAGCTTCAGTAGCACGTGCACGGGGAGGAAGATGGCTCAATGAAATCCGTAATCTGTTAGAATCCTTCATGCGTAAATCTCAACCGTTCATTTGCTTGAATCTCCACCCTTCATGCCAATGAACTTTCCTTCTCATAGTGAGGAGGTTAAACTGACGCCGTTGGATGGACTTCAAGTTGTGGATTGGATGTCATCCGATCCCTGGAAGTTGCTATTCGGGTTGGGTCACCCGTTTGGTGTGTGATTTAAGGCTTGAGAGATCCATGAGCCTATCACTATTTCCTGATCATGAGTTGCTGTTTTAATTAGTATTTTCTTTTCATGTATTTTTTACAGATTATTTAAAAAAATTGTGATCACTAACGCCTAACCATTTTGCAGCGGTTGATATTTATGCTGCTGTAGCTGCAGTGCTTGCGGAGAAGAAAAGGTCCCATCTGCTGACAACTTTATTTGGGAATATAAAAGGAACGATAGACAATGACGACTGGGACCAGGTAAACCCTTTTTTTCAATATAAGGTGGTACAAGTAGGGGCACAAAAACAATCATATTGTGATATGCCCACAGAGAATTACAATAAACATCTGCATGTGCAGTACCTTTCTTTGAAAGCTATGATAGTCAACTTCCTCGAGAATCCATATTTAGTTGGCTTGTAATATATGGACCACTTTCTATGTTACTATGTGTGGAATTGAACTTGTCATTTTCTGTTTTGCCCTTTGCACACATATATATGGCCAAGATAAAACGAGCCTTGAGCTCATTTTGTTTTTTGTGAGTCTATTATGTGGAATGTGAAACAATCATAAACCCTAATATAAATCGTGAAGTAATATGATATATGCTTATAATATTGTCACGTCTTGGAATGAATATGAATATTGATCATATATTTGGTGTCATTTACGATTATGCACTGCTTTATACTTGTTACCAAATTGTTTGATTTATCTTTTCTGTAAATGATAAAATCCATATGGTAGATAAGGTTAAATTTCTCACACAACAATCAGAGCATGTGGAATATAGGGAAGCTTAGTTTCTTAAAGATGAGCTCTTGGCTCTTATACGATATAGGATAAATTACAGTTTGCGTCTCTCAACTATGGTTGAGTAATATTTTGACCTCCGTCACACTCACACCCTTAAACTATGATTTGTGTAACGCATTGACTCTCTCTCCATCATAAAATTGTTATTTGTCAATATATTTTCCATTTTTTCTCAAATTTCTTTGTAGTTTTGCTAAACATGCTTATAATCTATCTGATGATAAAATTTGAAGCAAATTGAAAGTTAGATTTTGTTAGAATTTGGGACTGATTGATTCAAAAGTTGACTCAAATTTGAAGCAAATTCGACATCCGGTTTGATTGGAACTTTAACACAGATATATTAGAAGTTTGTTTGACAAACAACACGAAAAAAATTGAGAACGATAAATATCTTGAAAAATGACAATTTTTTTGATAGATGGGTCTATGTGTTAAATTAAGTTTAAGGAGTGTGAGTTTAACGTTTTAAAGTTCAAGGGGTCAAAGTGTTACTCGGTCATAGTTAAGGGGTGCAAACTGTAATTTACGCTATAATATGTGCATGTCTACACAACCTATATGACTGTTTTTGCTATCATACTTGATAACACCTCACCTTTTCGTATATGTAATTAACCTACTAAATGGACATATTACTTGCAAAAAGAAGTGTTAAGAAACTAAGGGGTCACAATATTAGGGTGTCAAAATACCCCGGAATCCATGCAAACTAGGTAAAATTTCAAATCTACGAGGAGTCACTTGATGCGCACACTGAACTATGTTGTAGAGTCATGTAGTTGTGCTTGTCGTGGCCACCAAAACCGACTGCGAGATGCTTACAAATATAAGAAGGAAACTCACTCATCATAAATGTAAGTATTTAGTGAATCTTTGTTGTGTGAGTTTCATACATGGTGCATAGTTCTAGAATGACACTCGAGTACTCGACACTTAAGATCTACAGAATCTAATGTTGTGCATCTACTTCATGTATTCTATTATATTTGAACATGAAATCTCCAAATCGCA
Organism: Triglochin maritima; assembly: GCA_963682175.1. Lineage (NCBI taxonomy): Eukaryota > Viridiplantae > Streptophyta > Magnoliopsida > Alismatales > Juncaginaceae > Triglochin > Triglochin maritima. Next base: position 9,804,343 of record OY821775.1, read on the forward strand.
ATAACTTTTTTGTTTTGAAATTTTAGGTTTTGGGTGCAGCAATTAATGTGTATGCGAACCGGCACAAAGAACGCCCCGATCGTCTTATAGACATGCTAATCAGTAGCCACAGGTACTGACCCTTCTTTTCTTTCTTTTGCATTTATGACTTCCTTTATGCTAATTCTGTTCAATTGGAGATACAAGGAACAAACTATCTACTCGTTTACTTCTGTTTTAGGAACTAATTAGCCCATTTTTAAATGCTTTAAAGTGGAACTACTTGGTTATTGACTACATATATTATATAAAAGCAACTGGTCAAGACATTCATGCAACTTTCTTCTTCCTTGGTTATTAGTTATACGGTTACAACGAATTGATGATGTAATTGATTCTCTTTCTGCATATGAATGTTCATTTAAGGCCATGTTTTGGTATATAGGATTTTAAAAAAACTTTTAGAAAATATATTTGTTGAAGCAGGTCCACTTATGGAACTACATTTATATAACATAAAATTCCACAAATGCGTTAGTTTGTGTGATTGCATCTTATACATTCTATACTGTGGTAGAAACAACTCCCATAAGCAAAGGAAAGAAAATTAAGATTTGTGGAAATTACATGATTTTATCTCAAAATTATTTGTTATCGTTGTTCAAAACAGTCTGTGGTTTTAAAGGTTTGGATTTTGAAAATTAGGGTAGCATTTGGATATAGATTTTCTAAAATGATCTCCTAACCCAACTTAGAGTACTCCTTATCTGCAAATAACAGCCATCTTAGCTTGTCAACATCTCCTATCCGGGTTCTTTAACATTGCCATGGTGATAACATGTCCTCAGGCCAAGGATAAGCATTTACTTTTCAATATTCCCGTTACAATTATATCATATCTAAATCCACATCCACAAGTTTCTATCAGCAGTGGTTTTGCCTAGCTTATCACTCAATGATTTTTTAAATCTTATCCAGGTCATTAGCATTTTATATTTTTCTCTAAACTCCATGCTATCATCTTCTCTGGACAGGAAAGTTTTGGCCTGTGTTATCTGTGGACGTCTGAAGAGTGCCTTTCAGATAGCTTCTCGCAGCGGAAGTGTAGCTGATGTTCAGTATGTAGCCCACCAGGTTATATATCTAACTGTTACTGTGAAAGCATTTATGAAAATCCTTTCATGTTATTTGGGAAGTTGGCTAGCCAAGTAGTATGTCACTTTAACAGTACAGTTCCTCGTGATGTTGAATACTCTCTGAATCTGCAGTTCTCTGACGTGTCTAATATACTCTGCACGTATTTGTGCATGTAGTTGACAAGACTACTTTTACAAATACTTTCTTTTATCATGGTAGCAAAGATGAGTACTGATCAAATCCACAAGGAAGAATTCGGCAGTAAGATTTTAATTACTTAAACTATAATAAAACAGAGGGTGCAAAAACAAGGTTGGTTTAGTTCGTAGATTAAACTATACCAAATAAAAGTAGTATATACACTTGATGAAAACAGAAACTAATTGTCTTTGAATCTCTGAAATATTGTTCTCCTATTTTTTGTATTTTGAAAGTGAGTTTCATTCCTCAACTTCAGAGAAACTGAGAATATAGTTTTTCAATGCCGACATAGTAGCAAGATCAGTTTACTTTTATGCAAATGAACTCTAGTGTTGATGCTCATGAGGACTAATTTGAAATAGAAAAATTGAAAATAGAAAAAACATGATTGAAACTTGATGATAATATTGTCAACGCCGACTAAATTTTCTTCCATTTGGTTTATTAATACCTTCTTATGAACGTTTCACATGCTAAGCAGCTTGTTTCCCTTTAAACTGATTCAGGCATTACATGCAAATGCTCTCCCTGTTCTAGACATGTGCAAGCAGTGGTTGGCTCAGTATATGTGAGCCTTTTGCAGAATGGTCGTTTGAGCACTGGGCATTTGGTGAACTTCCCCCCCCCCCCCCCCCCCAATTGAGCCCTTGTGGATGTATACAAGAACGAGTTCAAGATGAACTTTCGAAGTGCACGGGCTGGTACAAGTTGGTGTGATCGTTCTTAGTGCAACGAAGTGGATACATTCCTAATCTTCCCGATCTTACTATTAATACTGCTTCAAAGAAATTCATCGGGTCGGCTTTCTCCTTGGGTGGAAGGAAGTTCTGGAAGTTACTAAAGAAGCAAGCAGTCGTTGGCAAGTTTGTTCGTGGTGAAGCAAAAGTTGTAAAAATTACTTAGATGTAAGAATGAGTGTATATGATCTAACAGTAAAAAAAGGGGGTTCATTTATCAGAAAATCTTGTACTTCGATTTCTTTTACCTCACCCCTCAATATATCATTGAGATGCAAGTATGTTAGCGTAGAACTCTTTTTCCTCCCCATTTTTTGGTATCATCATTACGGAGTCAATTGTCAAATCATTTCTCTTTAGTAAATATTATTTCATAAAGAAGTTGGGAAGTTTTTGCAAAATTTCGATTCTTAGATTGTATAAGGGTTGCTCAGCAAAATTTTCAATTAAATATTCAATTAGTTGACTTAGTACGACTTTTAGTTTAACTGGAGAATACATGGTCAAACTCTACGAATTTTAGAATGCTTGGAGTGGAGTTATTTGTGCTACTTTCAAACATGAATCATAAGTCTCATCTATGTAGTTGGAGGTGGTTTTGGTTCCAGAAATGTTTCTAGCCACAGTCTATTGTGAAAAAGGCATCACCTTTTCCCAGAGATTTACCCCAAATGCAGTTCGGAAACACAACAAAGCCAAGAATTTTATTGAAGCGAGAAAGTAAAAAAAAACCTCTCTATAGAGAAGACACAGGAAGGAAGCATCTAACAAGATGTAGCCTTGCATCTTCACTACCAAAGAGAATCCGGACCGTATTTCATGATGCTAAGTAGAGTCCATTAGCATCTGACAAGTGCGTCCATCGTGGTCAAGAAAAAGAAGTAATCTGGATATGCAAAACGTTAGGGCACCCTCAACTAAATGCTGACGTTATGTCAGCATTTAGTTGCATCCCTCAATAGGGTGCAAGAATGGACGGGAGATAGGTCGTGGGTTGTTTTTTTTTAATTTCGTTTTATTTTTTGTGTTTTGTTTTAATTAGTTTTTATTTTAAATTTAATTGTAAATAATTTATTATGCTGGATAGTGAAAATTATTTTTATATTGAATAAAAATACCTAAATTTTCAACATCATTTAGATATCGATCTTAGATAAATTTTAAAAAAATTAAAACAAATAAAAAAATTGAAAAAAAGATTTAAAATGATTTTTAAAAACAAAACAAAAAAGATTATTGTAATTACTTTAATAATGTTGATAAAAGTGATAAATTTAATTACATTTTCGTAATTACTTTTTAAAATATGTGATATAATTAATTTTCGTAAAACATGTGATATAATTAATGAGAATTGTAGGAAATAAAAAATGAGAAGAAAATAAATGAGATAGAAGTAAGAGAGTGTTTATGTGACTAGATGAACATTTTATGAGAGTTGTGGTTGAGAGGTGAAGAGTAGAAAGAGATAGAAGAAAAATATCATGCTGACGTAACGAAGAGATATGACATATGAAAATGTCATGAGTAAAGATGACCTTACTACTAAAACAAATCGCAGATGACTGCTTGTAACATCTCGAAACAGCAGAAAAATTAAAAATTCATAATCAAGACAAATAGCACAATAATCAAGGCGGGACTGTTACTTCTCATAAACAATATAGCGGTGCACCATAATACATCAGAGTTTGCCAAAATGAATACATGATTACAACAAAACGACAAGGGAAGATAAACGTAATCATGTGGACCTCAGTGGTCAGACTAGAGGATCCGACTCCAAATGCGCGCGCCCGCCGATCACCACCCCACTGGACCTAATGTGGTCCTGAAAAAGATGCAACAACAATGCCTGAGTTTCCAGAAAGGAAACCCCGTACGCCAACTCACCTATATGCATTACACAATGAACCTATCATACTAGTAGCGTGTCATGGCATCGACAGAAATGAAAACAGTTCCCCCGAAGGGTAAAACGGGACATCAGTCCGACAATCAACAACGAGTCTCCCGAGGAGACCTACTGCAGGCACATGCAGCCTTACAGCACGCGACATCGCACCCCCCACACGCGGCTACACTACTCAAGGGTTCGGCAGGGAGCCTCTGTCACGCCTGCGCGCCGATAGAATACAGATCTGCAAATCTCAGTGGTCAGAGCCACAGGGACCAACGGGGCCGTCGCCCGGAAGGTATAACAACATCTCGGTAGGTGCCCAGCCGAGGAAAACAACATAGCCGGCACAGCCTCGACCCAACAATCATCATCGCCGGCACAACCTCGGCGGCATCACCGACACAGCATCGGTGGTACATCACAACAGTCCGGCACAGCATCGGACAGATCCAGACCGAAGTCTGCCAGGTCATCGGGCTTCTCGAGCCACAAACACCAACCGCGCCGCTATAAAAGCAGGGCAGCGACCTCCGTAGCCCATGGGCCGGTAGTCACCTCACCCAACGCCAGTTGCGTGCCCGCACAACATCAACACTGGGATCCGCGATCCCTCAGGTCTGCTATACTACAAAGTGCCCAACAATCATCTCAAGTCACGGTCCACACTCGGAGGTGACGTGTCCCGAACACCCACACTCTTCCCAACGGCGGTCCCTGGGCAGACAAGCATCACGCGCCCACCGTCACCTCCCGGCTCACGCACAAGGCGAGGACACGGGTTTCCGTGGCAAAGTTGGCGTTCAAAAAGGGATCCAGGAATTCTGTTCTGGGCCCAAACGGTCGACCGTAAGAGGTGATTCGGTCGACCGTTTCCAGAAAGGAATCGGTCGACCGTCCCTAACACGGTCTACCGCTGCACACAGAACACAATCCCCCCAACGGTCTACCGAAGGTCTAAAACCGGTCGACCGAACGAGGTCAAAATTCGGAGTCTGGTCAACATTACAATCCAGTCTATCGGTCGACCGACTCAGGTCCCGGTCGACCGAAAACTAACATAACATCTTCTACATCATTTTAATCCATCGGTCGACCGACTCAGGGGTCTCGGTCGACCGAACTTACAGGGTCAACTTAATATTTCTACGTCATATAACGGTCGACCGAACTCAAGCCTACGTCCGAACATCATGCAATATAAACCAATAAACTTAAGTTTCGGTCGACCGAACACAAGGCCTCGGTCGACCGAAACGCAACAGGCAGTAAAGATATACATGCAATCGGTCGACCGCCCAAGGGCCGGTCGACCGTCCGGTCGTCTTCAACCTCGCGCCAGCCGAGGTTTCTTCGCCCAAACGCGACGTCGGAGAGGCCTCCGACCTCCTCCGACCGACCAACACAACCCTCTCATTAGGGTTAACAATAAACCACACTAAGGAGCAGCGTACCTCACGAGAACGACGAACAAAGCCGGAGCACCGCTCGCGCACGCCGTCTCCGGTGACCTCCCCGCGCGTCCACCTCCTCGCACGATCGCCTTCTGGAGCTTCACACCGATGCCTCCTCTGGTCGTCAGAAAGGAAAGGGAATGAGTGAGTGAGAGGGAGCAACGAATGGAAGAGAGAGAGAGAGAGAGATTTTCGTTATAAAAACCCACCCCTCTCACCTCACCATAACCCTACACCATCACCCTACCCACGACCCATACCTCCCACGACCCTACTGTTCTTCCCCTCTTCCCCATGCAACCCTTCTCTCTCCTCCTAATCCCCCATTAGCACCCTAATGGGTTTAGGGTTCTAACACTGCTTGTAAGAATTGTCATATGCGTTCTTCTCAAATGCCATATGCTTATCGAAATAAAAACTTGCAGCAATATCATTTCATACAAGGCAAGCACAAACGGTACCATCACCTATTTGTCTACACGACAGTGTGGTTCATGGGCATCATTAGAAAAAAAATCGTAAAAGCAAGGCAATCAAAGCTTGTATATCACCATAAATAACAAAAGATGAGGCCTAAAATAAACAAAAAAAATTCAGAAGCCTATGCGTTTTAAAGAGTAGCTCGAACCCAAAAACAGAGTGAAACGTTTTACTTATGATTGATCATTAGTCTATCAGGTAAATAGAAAGAAAATCGCAGAATGAAGCAAATCAAGATCTTTAAGGAAGATGGATCGGAACTAGAAGAAATATGAACAGCAGATAATGAGTTGTATTTTGCTTAGAATGCAAATTCCAATGCAATACTTCTCTTGCAACAACACAAAAGCTCCAGCACTGAATGGCATGTAATCCTGATTGCCCTGGTCCGATATAGAGCGCCAAAACAGCATATTATCACTTAAAAATATTGAACCACCATCCTTAAAAATATCAACATTGACGTACAGGATTAGGCAGACAGGTATTCTTTACCTTCGCAAATCACAAGCAATACATCATGCATATCGTTCATCATCTTACTACCAGTTCTGATTCCATGAATTAACATACGCAATCATTATCAGTAAAACTGCAATCTGAAAAACACAAAATCAAACATCAGAAGGTTGTAGTGTTATCTGATTCCTCAACCATGAAGCATCTCGAGCACAGCATAAGCTGCTTTCTGAACACGCTCTCTCTCCTCCTCCAGGAACTTCTGCCTTGCAGCACAGAACTCCTTGCACTTTTCAACCTCCTCTGTGATCTCAGACGAACTTTGATCTACTTCACTGTTTCAAACTCAAGTTAGTACAAATGCTGTATGCCATGAAACAAAGGCAGTATCGAATCAAACATGGCAGTGATTAAAAGTTACCTAGGTATGCCTGAAACTAAGGGTAATACGGTGAAACAGGCGTAGCACATCACATTATCAAAACATCAAAATTCCAATTCAATATGCTTCAAAGTATTGATGAAACGTGACTCAATGCACAACGACAACGGCAAAATCAAATAGACGTGGTTCGTCACAACAGAAAATTTCTAATTCTATATGCATCCAAGTTTTGATAACAGCAGAAATCAATTAGATGTGATGTGAAGCATCGGTATACGACTTCGGTTAAATGTATAAGAATATGCAAAAGTCCAATACTGTGTGCCACTGAGATTCGATAAAATGTGATCCATCGCAAAAACGAAGACGCGGCTAAATGCCTACAATGAAACAGACATAGCACACCCACACATCGTTACAGTAATTTGTCTTAGGAATAATGTGCAAAAATTCCAGTTCGCCGCTGAAACTCGATCAAATATGAAGCATTGCTCTAGAAGGGAAAAAAATCCAAAATCCCAATTCCCAATTCCAAATCCTATGCCACTAAACCTTATTAAAATGTGAATTCAACCGGAACCCCGAAACACCACATTAGGATTAGACATTTGGAAGCCAAAAACCGATAAAGCAAGCAAAGTCGTTCCAGAAGGCAGCAAAACAACGAGCGATTTTCCACAAGTTATCGTAAATCACAAGAGAGAAAAGAAAAAAAAAAGATCGAACCTGGTCATCCTAAGCATGTTCTCCATTGCGGACTGAATCTGCTGCGACATCTCTGGAGGAAAAAACTTAAGTGGTTTCAGAACGCGATCGGAAGAAGTAAATCATCGGATGGACGTACGTACCGTACAAGGCGGAGGAGAAGAGGGAATCGGCGTCGGGAAGCGGCGCCTCCGTCGAGTGCGAGCACGCCGGGATCATCCCATCCCTACCCTCCATTGCCATGCCAGCAACCGCGACGTTTGGTTCGGTTGGCTTTTTTATAAGGAGGAAGGGTGAAGGTGGTGGTGGGTTCTAGTGGACGTCCGAGGGCCGTTGGATTTCTATCCGATGGATGGAATTGTTTTCAGATCTCCACTCATTCGAAGGTTTCGACTTTCACCGATGTTGCATGTGATTTGTTAACGTTTTTATTATTGCATAAAACAGAACGGATGTAAACAGATGGGAATTCTAGCTGGCTTGTCGCATGTTACCCAACCAAATTTTAATCACGGACTGGATGTTACTAAATTTAATTAATTAATCCGAAAATAATTATTAATTAATACTGAGCCATGGAAATATTATTTAAAATTAAGAAAAGACAATACATATTACGTTACTTGGAATCCGAAATATTAAATTACAAATTACAAGAAAACATTGACAATCCACATTTCATCCATAACGTTGTCATATATTCTCAATCAAATCCGATTTGAGACTCAAATGTTTATGTTAGTCACGCACTCGATCTTTATTGTCCAAATAAATGTTAATACACACGATACGATCGGTGGAATATTGAAATGGTTCATCCACAGAACTTTCACGTTGATATTCGATAACTTCGTTTGAATCTCCAAAATTAACGTATAGTCGCGTTCATCCTCCACATTATATTATGCATTATTATGCAAGTTATTTTTATTTTGTTAAGTATATCCTTACTTCATACAAGAGATGGTTTTCTGATGATCGTGAAACACGCTTGCAGCACTCCGAATGCACGTTCTACATCTTTCTGTGCTGCCTCGTGTCATTGAGCAAATAATTTGTCCTTTGGTGTCTGATGAAGAACAATGGATTGAATGAATGTATTCCATTTTGGATCAATTTCATTTGTAAAATAGTATCTCATATCATATCGAGTACCATTAACCTCATAAGTTACAGGTGTTGCTCGTCCTTATAGTATGTCGTCGAAAACAAGAGATCGATGCAGGACGTTGAAATCATTGCACCAACCCGGTATTCCAAAAAATGAGTGTCAGATCCATAAGTCAGCTAATGTCATCGGCTCAAATACAAGTGTTGTCTTCCCACTACGCCCTTGATGTTATCCTTTCCAAGTTGCTGAGTAATTTTTCCACTCACAGTGCATACAATCGATACTCCACATCATGCCTAGGAACCCACGTTGCTCATCAATGTGAAGTAGTCGTGCTAAGTCAATTGTAATAGGCCTTCGTAGATACTCACTCACCACTGAAGTTGTTAATGATACCTTCACAAAAAATTTGGAGTGAGTTTTTGGTTGTTGCTTCACTCATGCGTAAATACTCATCGACTTCATCTGTCGCTACACCGTACGCTCATTCGTAGTGCCACCGTACTTTTTTGTAAGCCAGAGATGCTCATCCTACCAGTGGCATTTGGTACTCGTTGAAAGAAGACATTGTATGCCTCAATGGCATTTGCAATGTGAAGAAAGACATGCTTTCACATTCGAAATTTTCTCCTAAAAATAATATCATAACACAGGGTTGTCAAAAAATAATCGACAATAAGACGTTTGTAACCAAGCTCACGATCTCTATCTGAGCTCATAGTCCACCTTCTACGCCTCTTAGAGCGTGTAGTCATTTGAGTCACCATTTGACCAAGCATTTGCGTTACATGGTCCAATACGAGGTATGTGTCACAAGAGTTGTCTTCATCAGATGATGCGGACTTTGAGCTGGAAGATATATCAAAAGAAGCCATTGGGAGAAGAAGTAATTGGAGATGAGGAGATTGTTGACTTTTTTGCCTTAATCTATGTTTTGATGATTTAATCAACTTAATCTTAATAATAATCAATGTAGAGTAGCACATATAATGCATAACATATATATTGTATTGCGTTAACCTCTACAGGTGATCAAGACTAAAGAAAGAGGGAAATGAAGTCAAGACATGTAATTAAAGCTATTTTGAAGACATGTAATCTTGATTTCTTTTGAGTTTTAGGAACATTGTGTAATTGGGCATACTTGAGCTAAAACCAATCAAACACACACTAAGTTCTCTATAGAAGTCACACACAAAATTTCACAACATTTGAACTTCAATAGATCACTCAAACTAGAACCGGAAAACACTTAAACCTTACTTGAACTGTCAGGACCAAATCAGTCGACCGGAACGAGTTCTTCATTCGACCGAGTGGGTTGTTAATTCTGTTACAGGATTTAATGTTAAATCGGTCGACCGTTTAGAGCATTTTGTTCGACCGTCTACACGTGTCACATGACCGTTAGACTTATCGTATTCTACAATAGTCAGATTTCTCAAACCCTCAATTTTACCAAACTTCCGGTCGACCAAAATTTTCCTAGCGGTCAACTGATCCAACATTTCTTAGTCACCTTGAACACTCTGGTAGTTTCCGGTCGAACGTCGCCTAGACCTTGGTCGACCGAAACTCAAATTCTTCTTGAACCCAGGAGTGCCTGGAAGTTTCTGGTTGAATCAACCATTTACCTTGTTCGACCGATTCATTCTTAACAGACCAAAAACCCTAGAACGGTCTACCAAACCCCATATTCACTTAAGTGTACTTAAGTTGTAGCCAAAATTGACCAACCGGTCGACTGAATTTGTGCTGAATTGTATCCTGCAGGTTTCTTTTTGTGTATGTTACACAAAAACTTTCTAAACTTGCCCCCAACGGGTATAACCCCTTAGAAGCTTATAAATAGGTATTCCCATGACACAAATTACAAAAACTCTCTCACTCCATATTGTCCAATATATTAGAGAGAAAGCTCCAAACACTCCAAACCTCAAATCTTTCGCACTTTAGTCTTAAATCATATCATAAACTATGTGTGCTCAAGTTAGAGAGTGTTGTCTCACTCAATCGTTGTTCAAGAAGCAAGGATTTCGGTGGAAGCCCGAAGTGTTCCCTCTCGGATTGTGAGAGGAAGAAATCAAGCTAGTGAGGTTGTTCGCGGAGCTTGTGGTGTAAAAGGTTTAATCTCAGCCCAGAACGAGGTTGATAATGAAGACGTGAGCGGAGCTCGAGGAAGTTCGAGCGGAGCTTGCAAGAGAGGAAGTAGGTGGGAGACCGAACATCTATAAAAATTTGGTGTCATCTTTGTGTGGTTTGCATATTCCTCATTACTTGCTTGCTTTGTTTAAAATTCTGTTGTGCATTCTTGATTGCTTAAGCAAGTAGGTAATTAGGTTAAAAGTGATTAAAATTAGGGTCATACACGATCCTAAAGAGATGTGGTAAAACCAACAATGTTCACACATTTGTAGTTGGGAGAAGAAAACCATGTGATGCTACAGAACACGCATGACTACACATAGCACAAGGAGGTAGAAACGAATCTTGGACCGAAGATATTTCGTGAGTTTACAGTAACACCGTGATGCTATAGAACACGCGTAACTACATAGAAGACGTGTAACTACACAGAAAACGTGTGACTACACATAAACGAATCTTACTTCTACTCTATACAAAACTCTACCATCTTACTTCTACTCTCACCCAAAACCTAATCTTACTTCTTCTCTCACCAGCCACATTCCAATGTCTTCTCCAGCTCACAATCGTTCCTCACGTCGTCCACGAGCCAATCCACGTTCATTCTTCCCCCACCCCCAAAGATACACATTTCCCCAATACACACCATTCGACCAACACCAAGGATTCCAACCATACCAACCATTCCAACCAGAAGACCAACAAAACCAAAACTAATATCAAATGTACTCCCAACACTTAAGCGAAGAAAGTAATGCAAATGTAGTGGACACTACACAAGATGCCCATGACGAGGATGAAGTTGACCCTCTCAACAGTCAACAACCACGACAAACAGCCAGAACCAACAAGCTACATATGTGGTCCACAATAGAGGACGAGAGACTCGTCTCGGCATATATGCAAGTAAGTTGTGATGCGGTGATTGGGATAAACCAAAGAGCCAGATCGTTATGGACCAGAGTGAAATGTGCTTTCGACGAGTCAGCTGAAAGACCTTCCGGTGCGGAATGATGAATCATTAAAGGGACGGTAGAGGAGGATCACACCTTATTTCACAAAGTGGGTCGGCTGCTTCAATGAAGTGTTGCGGTGGAAACAGAGCAGCACCAACGACGACGATGTCATCCGACAAGCTCACGTGATCTATGAACGAACTTATAGGTCTAAATTCTTTAGTTTGATGCTTGGGTCATGTTGCGCAGATACCCAAAATGAGAGTCTTATCTCTGGAACTACTGCGGTGGGTGTTGCACGCGGTGAACAGGTCAATTCCGTGGAAATAGAAGTTGAAGATAGTCCCCAAACAGGGAATGTCTGGAAAAGAAATAGCATCGATGACTCTATGCGACACTCAACACCAACACAGGAGGAAAAATGACGCCAGTACCAGTCAGACTTCCTGAATTTGTAAAGAAGGCGAAAAAAAGATAAAAACCCTTAGAGGTCGATATTGACCCCCGTGTATATGAACTTTGTGCTCAAGTTGCATACAACGTCAAAGTTAGAGAAGGTGAGGAGGACAAACGAGAAGAGCGGAAGTTTCGAAACATGCTACACTTTTTGCTGAAAAAAGAAAACCCGACAAAACATGATAAAAAATGATATCGAAACTCATCAATTGGGTAGAATCCAACAGGTATATGTAGTTTATTTTATTGTATTATGTAGTTTATAGGTACTACGTATTTTATTTGTATTATGTAGTTTATAGTACTACATATTTTATTTGCATTTCGTATTATATTTGTATTTCGTAAGGCAATGTAATATTTCCTAAGGCAATGTAGTACTAGTATATTTTGATTTGGAATTTAATATTTGTTTACTTTTAATAAATTATATTTTTATTGAAGAAAATACATATTTAATTTAAATATTTTACATACTTAACAATATTACATTTTCAAATTAAACTAAAATACATATTAAATTATTAATTTCATCTATTAAGTATTAACTATTAACATTATTAACTATTAACAATAATAATAACAAATTTAAAAAAAAAACGAAACCGGACAACCAGCCGTCCGATTTCACACCCTGATCAGCCCTCCTGCTAAGGGGAGGGCCGCCGGGTACCCGGGAAAAAGCCCCCGTTCAGGGTGGCCTTAGGCCCATTAGTACTCTGGCTCATATCCATGTCAACAATCGATCATAAGCTTGATCATGTAATAAGTGGTCTAAAATCTAAATTCATTATGTGACCATATACGTTGTATCCTTGATGATCACGTCATATATATTAACTTGCTCTTCAAGTTTAATCTCATGAAGTAAATCTATAAATACATAAACTCTCATCTCATTTCAGCATGAACGAGAGATTTGTTTCCTTGTGTGATCCGCGAATCACCCACGCAATGCCGGGACCGTGCAATACTTGTTCTGGCGGCAAGTGGGTTTACTTCAAGAAGATGGAGCAGCTCTTGGATTCTTCACTAAGAACTCGAGGCTTCCGTGCCGGATTGATTCCGGAGAGTACATGTTTTCCAACAGTTGGTGGAATCGAAAGTCGAATGTCCAATCGATGGGCTTCCAAAGTAAGAAGAAGAGTGCGTCGGATGTCTTTGGATAGGATGCTTGCTGATTCGATACAGACGTTATGTGACATTTACGGGAGGACTGCGGCGAATGGGTATCAAGAATTAAAAGAGGGTATACCAATAGATAAGGTATGAGAGTTTCCTCCACTATTGTCTCGGTGCTTTTCTTTGTCTCAAGTAGGGGCGGAATCAAGATAGGCATGGGAGGTTGTCGAAATAGCAAGAAACCGAAGTTTCATAGCCAGTGTCTGATTCAGTATCACAATAATTGAATCCAAATCACATCACCTCCAACAGTAACTAACAAAGACTCAACCGAACAACAATTAGAATCCCACCACCATTCTAACTTCCAACCGAAACCATGAAAGCAGAAACTAACTTCTCAAACAAAACCACACAACGTAGCACTATTTACACCACAAAATCCCATCAGACTCTTAGCCATCTTTGAGTCAATATATTCTTATTACCTAACTGTTTTTACTCATCATCTGATAAGATATAAGCAAGAAGTGCTTGAAACAGAAAGAATGTGAAACTTTAATAAGATAATAAAGAAACTGAAGACTACAACAAATAAGTTTATTATCGAAACGCTGAGGATCTGACGTATTAAATTATATTAGGTTGTGTTCTCTTAAGAATATCCTCAGTGATAATGTAAGCATCAAAATGAATCACATTTGTTTAGAATATACTCAAGATCGTAGCCTGGGCATACATGCTGACCACAACAATAACAACATACATGAGGAGTGTACAATAAAATCCAAGGAAGTTTGGGAGAAATGGGAAATAATTTGTTTAGATGACCAACAGCCAAATGTGTAAACATATTATATTATAATAGAAAATGTATCGACTATTCCAAAGATTTTGCTGCAACGTTGGTTGTCTAAAGGAACTTTAGTTTATGACATTTTGTACATTTGTTTACATAATGACATCTGAACAAAGAGATAATTCACTCCAGTGACGGAAGATTATTAACCTGATATACCGATTCAAGGTTCAGTCACATTTAATTCTTCTGTAATTCAATTAATATACACGAAATGGAAATGAAACACTTTGACAAATAAAAGCATTGAAAAACTGAAGGAAACATTCATACCTCAGATACTGCCATTTCTGGTAAATCATCGTTGTTTATGTCCCGTCCTACTAACTTCTTCACAAGTTTCCCCAGTAATTGCTTGTCGCTATTGCTCCTCCAAATCCATATAGCACTCAATCCTCTTTTTTATGAATGCAGCCACAACATATGCGCGCCGTCTGTTCTTGTCCTCAACCTTTCTCACATAACTTCCATATTGAATCGACAAGCATCCTAAACGAAGACGAATACGATGCACTCCTCGATCAGACTCCGGAGGAGCCGGCCCATTGTTCATTGTTGACCACCGATTCCTCCAACTACCGTGAAACACATGAATGCCCTGGGCTCCATCTTCTTGAAGTAAACCCACATGCCACCGGACCCTCCCACCTCCTCCTCGTTTTAGTACCTCTTCATCAGGGTTTCGAGCCGGTCACGAACACCGTTGAAGTGTAGCTCCCACAATGCGTCGAGTAATGCAAACGTTAGAGGGCGAAAGCTGAAGTGGAGTTTGTTCAGTAGAAAGACTCGAAGACCGATGAAATGTAAGTTTATACAATATATGATGTTATGCACAATATTATGGTATGAATTGCAAAGTGCTTGAACGTGAGTACTGAATCTACTAATCAAAACCAACCCCACGTGGTAGTGTAATTCCAACCAGTCTCAAACAAAACAAAAGCATAAAAAATAGCAAGAAACCAAAGTCTCCTAGCCGATATCATTCAGTATCGTAATCGTTGAAGCCAAATACTCGGTGGTTATTTGGCCAATGTTTCCCCCTCTGTTATTTATGTGAGTGAGAGATCCGGGTTTCGGTTGGTGTAATGGAAACTAGTTACAACCATAAGAGACGAGGCTCGACTCAAGATTTTTATTGTTCAACTTGTATTTAATTTTTGATATTTAATAATAATGTACATACATTGAATGCAGAACTGACCCAATGACTTTGACACCCAATGCAGAAAAAATCTAAGGGAGTGGGAGAGAAATTGGGGGGGGGGGGGGGGGGGGGGGGTGATATCAATCATCACCGTCACTTTCCTCCAGTTTTAAATTTTCACAAATTCCGCAATCTGCTGCTTCAGAAAGTCCTGCCTCCAAATCCCTACATAACTCCATCCAATCCCTCAGCAATTTAGCAATATTCTTTCTGTTCTCCTCAGCCTTCTCGTAAATGTCACAAAACTTCCGTATTGAATCGGCAAGCTTCCTAACTGAAGATGAATCTGACGCACTCCTCCTTACTCGGCTTGGGAGGAAGCTCCGGAGGAAGCCCATCCGACTCATCCTCGTTGTCATCGTGGCCCGTGCGATTCTTTTTCATCTGACTCAAACCATCACTTGAATTCTGGTCCTTCGCGGGTTGTGTGGATAAAGGATCCAAGATCTCCTCCATCTTCTTGAAGTACACCCACGTGCTGCCTGAACTCCCCGACTCGGCCACCCTCATCTTATTCTTCTCCTTCTTGTCCTGGCTCTTCAGGTAGTCCATCCGGTTAATGAATTGGGTGGTCGTGTGGGCGATCCCGGGCACCTAATCATTAACCCTCTTTGTGATCTCCAACCATTTCTTGTCGTACCGCATCTGCTGCACGTTATTCGAGTAAAGCCCCCCCCCCCCCCCCCCCCCCCCCCCCTAACTAACGCGAAAGTGGCGTCCTCGACCCAAACCTTAGGTCTGTAACTCGCAGGTGGTTCCATAGGGGCGACAACCGGAGTATAGTTGTTCAGTTTCCTTCTCTGTGCTATGTTATTTGGAGACGAATCGGCGTCTTGGTTGGGAGGAGGAAGGTCGTTCTGGTCGTCGGAGCCGTCCATGTCCGCAGCGAAACTTGGGTTAGTGGTGATTACGGATTTCTCGATTCCTTCTATTGGACGTTGGAGCAAGAAGGAAAACGCGCTGGTTTATAAGGCGCGAGTTCGAGAAACCGTTTTGGAGATTTGAACTTTAACTTGAACTTGGATCATATCTGGGCCGTTTGCTTGAGTGCACTTTAAAAATATAGATATTGGACCTTTACGTTTAAATTTTTGGGTTTTACTTAGTTACACTTGATTTCTTTTAAAATTAGTTTGGTACACTTGTAGAGTCGTGTAACGTCACTTCGGTGACATTATTTGTTGTATTCATATTTAAAAAATTAAATATTTTGCATGTAACCCAAGACATATCATAAAGTTTTTTTCCAAGTTCTTAATTCCATTTTTCTTCGAATTTTGATTAAAAATGTGTTTTGTCTTGGGTGGCTCTGCAATATGTCCAAAATTATGAATCTTGCTAAAATTTTATGAATTTTCTTGGAGTACTCTACAAATCGTCCAAAAATAAGTTTTTAACTAGGTGGTTTGATGGGTACATAAATGAAAAGTAAAAGATTTAATCTAGTTTACGTAACCAACCATAATATTAAATAAAAGTTTTGAAGAAAAGTGAAATTCAATTACTCGAAAAAGAATTTTATGTATTTTCTTGGGTTACTCTGCAAAATATCTAAAAAATACTATAAATCTAACAACCAAAGTGGGTCTCATGGCTTCGCAAGTAGACCTGTGAATCGGGTCGGGTCGTGTCGGCCCGGCTGAATTGGCATGGCGTGTCAGTACGACAGGCCAAATTCACAGCGTGTCGGCAGACCAGCACGACCCAATTCCCATGTCTATAGGCAAGTGTATCAAACTAATTTGGGAAGAAATCAAGTGAACCTTAGCAAAATCCAAAAACTCAAATGTAAAGATCCAATATGGATTTTTTTTAAGTGCACCCAAACAAATAATCATTTAGTTTTTAACGTTGAATTGAAGATTATGTTGGATTATTAAGTTTGGATTAGACTCGTGAACAACTTAATTAAGAAAATCAAATGTTGAGTTGAATATAAAATTTATTGAGTCATGTGTCATGTGCTCACCTTTCTTTTCGTCCAACATTGGGGAACTTGGGAAGTTAGAGAATGTTGATAAACATTCTCTTCCCATAACCATTTGCTGGTAGAAAAAAAGGAGTAAAGAATTTTCCAACCGGAGCGAGGCGGTGGGGGAATGGAGGAAAATTAGAGGCTTTTAGTCGAGATGTATGGATCATTGGATCTATGTGTCTATATGGATCATGTTAATGGATTAACGAAAATGCACAAAAGCTCTATTTGCTTGTGCATATGGCGATATTCTCCAACACACGTTTTTAATCTCTCTTCAAAAGAAAATTCGTCTCTCTGTGTGGCAATTTTCTCCTCGGATTCCAACGTTCTTCAGCAGTCAGATCTTGCGAGGTTCAATGTTACTTTCGAGGTTCATTGACTTTGGTGTATGTCTGTTCGACGAATGAATTGTTCTATCCTGGAAGAAAAACGTCAGACTCATCGCACTGGTACGTATGACGATATTTTCTTCGAGACAAGTCGGAATTTGACGACTCGGTTTGTAATGTCTTTTTTTTGTTGTACTAAACATAAATTTGTATGTTAGCTTAATCTGAATTATTTATTCGACATATGTACCACACTGTATTACATAATTATATTTGTAATTGTATTAACATATTATACACAACACATCAATGAGTTGCATAATTACAGTTTTTTCCGGTGTCAATCAAAACTAACCCGACGTGTCAGTAATAGTATAATCCAACCGTGTCAAATTTGAATTCAAGCGTAAAAGCCTCGTGTTTTTTTAATTTTAACGAGGGTAACACATAGGCGTCGCATTTAATTGGATGATTAAACACGAGTGGAGTTCAAATTCCAACTTCTTGGGGGAGTGAAGCGGTGTTGTTGAAACCCAAAGGAAGTTACAATCTTCACTACAGAGTTCAATGGAGTAAGAACTATTGCAATCTGAAGTTGCACTAGATGAAACCCCACAACGCAGAGATTGACTTAGAGGCTGAAATTCACCTACCACTTCTAAATCCTATAAGTTTCTCAATTAAAACCAACTTATCTCTGGATGAGAATAACTCAGGAAGAGCTACCACTATATTTAGCCACAATCACAAGAATAAGAAGAAGAAGAAGAAACAATCTACTTGTCGCAGATATGCGTAACTTTGTACGTATATTTCCTGTAAAAATCCAAAACCTATGACTCGGTCAGCTTTCTTACAGAAATATGAACTACCAAGCTACCATCAAAGTTACAGAGCAAATATCAGTGAAATCACGTGTTGATTGTTGCTTACTATTATAAGTTTATAACGCAAAAGTAACATTGACACCAATAGTCGTGGTCATACAACAATACATAACTGAAGCTCCAAGTGTTTGGTTGATGACCTCGAATGTTTGGTTGATTCTTTCTTCTCTCTCCCTGGAATTCAGGAGTAAAAGACAATAAGTATGTAAGGATTAAAATTTTACTATTTCAGACACTCGTCTCGCTATGATGGATTAAAAATTGTTCAAACAAGCAATAAGTATGACTAGTGTTCAGTACCAAACCTGACTAATAAAGAAATACAAAATCGCGGAATTGTAAAGACCAAAGGGGAAAATTTTCTTAATCATATCTCGGTTCAACTACCAATTCTTAAGATAACCGATTAGCAAATGTAAGGTAAGAGATTCATCCATTTTGATGTACTCTATGAATGTCGTCTTTGGTCTTTTTGAACATGTTTGCAGTTTTTCCACAGGACACAGAATGGTATAACTTGCACTTCATAATATAAATTACCCTATTAAGAATCCAGCTACAAAAATCATCAAAGTAGCGCTCAATGATAACGATCACATTTAGGCTCTAGCCTATGATTTGAACTTTAAAGCTAAAATGAGATATAAGTATGAAAAGTATTTGTAACACAAACAATGAGAAATTTTAAAACAATGAAACTGAGACTACAACATCATGATTCAAGATGAGATATAAGCATGAAAAGTATTTGGAACAGAAACTCAAGATCATAGCCTGATTTGGTTGGCCGCAACAATGACAACATACGTGAAGAGTGATGACTGTACATTAAAATCTAAGACGTTTGGAGAAATGGAAAATAAATGTTTAGATAACCAATAGACAAAGGTGTAAACATGTAATTGACAGAAAACGTATGTACTATTTTGCTGCACTTTTGCTAATGTCTAAAGAAACTACAGTTTTTGTAGATGTGTTCACATAGAAATAATTCACTACAGTGACTGAAGATGATTAACATATGCCGATTCAAGGTTTAGTCACACTTAAATTCCTCAGCGATTCAATTTAAAGTTGCATCAACCGTGCACAATAGGAGCATATAAATTAATGTGTGTACAGATATCATATAAAGATGAACTATTCCTGCTGGCATTAGGATGCAGCTGAATAAAGAAACAACCTCTGAAAAATAGCAAAGTTGAAATCCCTAATAGGAATCTATGATGAATTCGGCTTAAGCAATGATCGCCAAAATACCAAATTCTGATGAAATACTTCAAGAAATAAAAAAAATTGAGACGACGAAGGAAAGTTTCATACCTCAGCTACTGTGATTTCCCGTCGAACCATCACCATCATCGTTGCTTCGGGTTAGGAAGCGTTCTAACCAAAAAGATGAATTCGACGTGCTCCCACTGTTAGTCGTCTGCGGAGAAAGCTTCACAGGTTGCAAGGGAGAAGAGCCCATCAGCTCATCCATCTTCTTGAGGTAAACCCACACCGAGTTCACCTTCTCCTTCTCCTTGTTGTATTTGGCCTTCAGGGTTTTTATCCGGTTACGGCATTGCGTTGTCGTGCGGTCAGTCCTGCACGCCTTGTTTACTCTTCTTGTGATCTCCGTCCAGTCACCGAAATTCAGCATCCACTGCCCATGCTTGCTGTAAAATCCCCCCCACACGTTGAGTAACGCGAACGTGTCATCCTCCGACCAATATTTAAGTTTGTTCTTGAACGGTTCCAAAGGGGCGAAAGCAGGAGTGGAGTTGTCCAGTTCCCTCTTCTTTGGTCTGTTATTCGGAGAGGAGGATTCTTTGTTCACAGTTTGAACAGGAGAACTATTCAACAGCTGTTTCATTTTGGTGAAGTAAGCCCAACCACTCGCCGACTTCTCCTTCTCCTCCTTGTACACCTTCTTCAGTTTGTCGAGCCGGGAACGACATTGTCTGTCCGTCCATGAAGTCCTGCACACCCAGTTAACCCTCCTTGTGATCTCCATCCAGTTGTCGAAAGTCAATTTCCGCCCATTGGGGAGGTAAAACTTCCCCCATGCGTCGAGTAACTCAAACGTGGCAACCTCTGACCAATCCTTGGGGTTGTTCCTCGTAAAAGGTTTCGAATGGGCGGAAGCAGGAGTGGAGTTGTCCAGTTTCCTCCGTTTCGTTCTGTTATTATCCAGAGAGGAGTTGAGGTCCCCATCGGGGCCGGCAGAGCTGTCCATGAAGATCAAGTGTTGGAGAATGACTCACGCGTCTAACGGTGATTTCGTTTTTTGTGAATTCTTTCAGTTGGGCGTTGGAGGAAGAAGCTGGTTTCGTCGGTTGAGATTTTGGGCGGGATGGATTTGAAGCGGGTTGTGACCTGTGGGTGTGGCGTTGTAGTTGGATCAGATCTGGACCGTTCATTTTGTGCAGATGTTTATAGTTTTAAATTTTTGGAGATTTCCTTTTTAACATTTCAAGACAAGACGCATATGAGTGTTAACCCAACATATTAAAGCATGGTTAACGGGTCCGCGGGGGCACGTGTTCTCCCGTTCGCCTAATTTTTTTGTTTTTTTTTTATATTTTAGTGGAGATTTTGTTATTAAAGTTAATTGATAATGTATTGGGTATTTTTTTAGTAATGTGTGGTGATAATTTTTTATTATTGTGGTAACATATTGGATTACAATGAGTTTTTTACGAGTGATAAAGATTTAAAAATTTCCAGATCAAACAATTTCAAGATCCAAATTTTTTTCAGGGGGTGTTGCCCCTTTGTCACCCCCACCACCTCACCGGCGATGTGGAATGCCGCTCGCTCATCGGGGAGTGAGACCCCCGAACGTCCTGTCGAGGTGGTTTAATAGTATGGTCTAAGATGGTTAACCCATGGTCTAAACACATAGTTAGGGTTAATTGACAATGTATTGGGTATTTTTAGTAATGTGAGGTGATAATTTTTTATTATTGTGGGATCACTACTTTATCACGCGTACACTATGTCATCACGCTTCAACTATTCAATCACGCGTGCACTATGTAGTCACGCTTACACTGTGCATTAACGCGGGTACTATCCATTCACACGTGTACAATGCAATTAATACCTCTATCTACTCTCAACTATAAATACATCTACCTATCTCATTTAACTCATCACATCTTCTTAAATTCTTCACTCCTATTAGCTTCTTATCTCAATGTTGAATAGTAGTTCAAACTCCGCTCAATCCGACGATGACAATTGCAGTGAGACATTCGATGTGATTGACCACGTTATTGATTTGGCCGTTCGGGCTGTGTATGAACGGAGTACATGTCCCAGGCTTCGTCGAAGGAAAACGACGAACCCAGATAGAGATCGTGAACTTGGTTACAGACGCCTTAGGGACGACTATTTTTTCTGACAACCCTGTCTATTCTGATTCCCTTTTCAGGAGAAGATTTAGGATGCGAAAACATGTCTTTCTGCGCATTCACAGTGTCGTTGAAGCATCTGATGTCTTCTTCCAATGAACCCCGGATGCAACTGGTACAATGAGCATTTCTGGATTACAAAAACCAACGCATCAATACGAATGCTAGCATATGGCGTGACAGCTGATGGGATCGATGAGTACTTACGACTAAGTGCAACTACATCTAGAAATGTCATCCTCAAATTCTACGAAGGTGTTATTAACATCTTCGGCCCTAAGTATTTACGCCGACCAACTGCAAATGACTTGGCACGACTACTCCACGTTGGTGAGCAACGTGGGTTCCCAGGTATGATGGGGAGCATCAATTGTATGCACTAGGTTTGGAAAAACTGTCCGGCTGCTTGGAAGGGACAACATCAAGGGCGTTATGGGAAGAGAAACCCTGATCCTTGAAGCGGTGGCATCGTACGACTTATGGATCTAGCATTCCTTCTTCAGAATTCCTGGTTCGGCCAACGACTTGAACGTCCTGCAACAATCTCCGGTTTTCGACGACATACTGGAATGTCGATCTCCCTCTGTAAATTATAAGGTAAATGATGTTCAATATGATATATGATACTATATTACTGATGGTATTTATCCACAGTGGGCCACCTTCATTCAATCCATCCTTCACCCTCAAACCCTGAAGCATAGGTTGTTTGCTGAAGTGCAGGAGGCGACGTGTAAAGATGTAGAACACGCTTTCGGAGTGTTGCAAGTTAGGTGGGCGATCATCAAAAATCCCGCTCTCGCATGGAGTAAGGACGTACTATCAAAAATAATGCCAGTTTGCATCATCATGCATAACATGATTGTGGAGGACGAACACGACTCTTACGTTAATTTTGGAGATATTTGCAAATTTATGGAAGATCAAGCTGGAACTTATGCTGAGGAAACACGATATTCGACTGATCGTATAGCAGATATTCACAAAAAAATCCAATCAAGATCGGGTGTGTGACAAGAATCAACATTTGGATCTGAAAGGCGATTTAATCGAGCATATATGGCAACGCTACGGACGAGGAGCGGTTTGAACATGGGTTTAATGCAATTTGTAATTTTCTATTTCGAAGTCCAGTTTATGTAATATGTATTGTCGTTTGTTAACTTTGAATGTAATATTTCGAATTTAAGTTTATATAATTTGTAATGTGATTTCGTAATATTTAATAATAATTTCGTGATTTAATAGTTCTAGTTAAATATTTACGAGTTAAAGTAATTAGAAGTAGTAACTGCGCCTATGTACGTGTACATAGCCTGTCCCAAGCCAGGATAAAGGAGGAGGGTTGCGATAGGTGTTGCGAGCCAGCGTAAAACCCTAGCTACTCCCTTGGAAATGAAACTTAAAAGAGAATCGTGTTTGGGGCATCACCCTCTTAGCGACGTGCTACATCGGGTCCCGGATGTAGTGATTCAAAGTGAGCAAGGGTCTACACATCATTCTCGACGGGTGCGAGTGATAAGGAAGCTAGTCGAGGGACGCCACCTCCTTAATGGCACACTGCATCAGCGCCCGGATGTAGTGCACA
This sequence comes from Triglochin maritima, assembly GCA_963682175.1. Classification (NCBI taxonomy): domain Eukaryota; kingdom Viridiplantae; phylum Streptophyta; class Magnoliopsida; order Alismatales; family Juncaginaceae; genus Triglochin; species Triglochin maritima. Next base: position 9,827,819 of record OY821775.1, read on the forward strand.
AGAAGTTAGGGTCCTCGTACTTTACTCAACGGGTGTGAGGGGTAAGGAAGGTAGTTGAGGATAGTAGGATACACATATGTAGGGGTGAAACTTTGTGTCCGAAATCCGTCAATCTGACCGACTCCGTATTCGAAATCAAAAAAATTATCCGAGAAAAAAAAATCCGCAACCGAATTTGTATTCGGATATAAACATCCGTAAAAAACGAAGCGAATATGGATATTGGTACATCCGATTCGAATAATATATGGTTCGTATTTTATATGCACATATAAATAAATAAATAAAATATATACAATATATATGAATTAAATTATGTTATTTATATTATATTTAATATTTTTTCATGTAGGCAAAAAATAAAGACTGAAATTTATTCTTGTTTGATCAATCACAAAATGTTTTTAAGTTTATTCGGATTTTTTAACGAATTCGGATATCCTAATTCGGAATGGATTTTAAACTTGATTCGGATGCAAATTTATTCGAATTCGGATCCGAATTCGACGGATACGAATTCGGATCCCTTTCTCATACATTCGATCGGATTCGAATTCGGATTCGAGAAAAAAAATCGGATACGAATTCGGATACTGGCACATCCGCTTGGTATCCGCTCCGTTTTCACCCCTACGCATATGTAGTTGGAATGTTGGATCTTTAACAGGGAAATTGAGAGAGTTAGTTGATGTGATCAACAAAAGAAAATGCAATATTCTTTGTGTTCAGGAGATCAAATGGGTAGGTGAAAAAGCTAAAAAAGTTGAAAATACAGGGTTTAAGTTATGGTATAATGGAAACGATAGAAATAAAAATGGAGTAGGAATCTTAGTAGATAAGAGCCTAAGAGATGAGGTGGTAGAAATTAAAAGACAAGGTGATTGAATAATTTTGATTAAGTTAGTTATCGGAAAACTGATTTTGAATGTCATTAGCGTCTATGCCCCACAAGTAGGTTTGAGTGAATCAGTGAATAAACAATTTTGGGAGGACCTTGACATTATGGTGAGAGAGATTCCTAGTATGAGAAACTTTGTATTGGAGTCAATTTTATCGGTCATGTTGGTAAAGATAGTGAAGGGTTTGAACGTATCCATGGAGGGTTTGGGTTTGGTGTTAGGAATAAAGAAGGAGAAGATTTTCTGAATTTCGCTATAGCATATGACCTCATGGTAGTAAATATTTTATTTAGGAAAAGAGAATCTCATTTAGTCACATTGTGTAGTGGTCAACATCGAAGTCAAATTGATTTTGTGCTTACTCGAAAAGATGATCGAGGATCTTGTACAGATTGTAAGGTAATACCTGGAGAGTGTGTGGCGACTCAACATAAGTTGGTAGTAGCGAACTTTCGCTTTCGTATTGGTGTAGCACGGAATAAGTGTAATAAAGATGTGAAGATTAAGTGGTGGAATCTTAAAGGAGAAAAATGTATGAGATTAAGGATAGACTTGTGGCAGAGGGACCTTGGGATGTTGTAGGAGACGCTAATAGTATGTGGGAGAGTATGTCATCTTACATTCGTCGAGTGGCTAAAGAAATTTGTGGGGAGAGTAAAGGAGGTAGACTAGATTCGAGAGACACGTGATGGTGGAATGATGATGTACAACAAGCAATTAAAACTAAGAAAGAATGTTATAAGATGTGGTTTAAAGATAAAAATGAAACTAACTTAGAAGAGTATAAGTTGCCTAATAAAAAAAACTAAGAAAGCAGTAAGAGAGGCTAGAGGGGTTGTTTATGAGAATTTATACCAAAAGTTTGGATCAAAGGATGAAGATGTTGGAATATATAAGTTGGCTAAAATAATAGAGAAGAAAACTAGAGATCTTAATCAAGTTAAATACATTAAAGATGATAATAATAATCTCTTAGTTAATGTGGAGGATATCAAGGAAAGGTGAAGAGAATATTTTGATAAGTTGTTTAATGGAGAAAATGATAACGACACTTTTGAAGTGGATGATACAATTGAGGAATCTAATAGACGATTTGTACAGTGGATAAGAGAAGTTGAGGTCAAGGAAGTCTTAAAAAGGATGAAAGTTGGTAAGGCTTTAGGACCAGATGAGATCCCGATTGAGGTGTGGAAATGTCTGGGGGATAAAACAGTAACATGGTTAACTAAATTGTTTAGTAGTATCTTTGAGAAAAATAAAATACCAAATGAGTGGAGAAGAAGTATTTTAGTGCCAATTTACAAAAAAATGAGATATTCAAAGTTGCACTAACTATAGAGGTATCAAACTCATGTGTCATACTATGAAATTGTGGGAAAGAGTAATTGAGCACCATCTAAGGAAAGAGACATGTGTTAGAGATAATCAATTTGGTTTCATGCCTGGAAGGTCAACGATAGATGTCATATTTCTTATTAGACAACTTACGGAGAGGTATAGAGAACAAAAGAAAGATCTACATATGATTTTTATTGATTTAGAAAATGCATATGATAAAGTTCCAAGAAATGTTATGTGGTAGACCCTTGAGAAAAAGAAAGTATCAACAAAATATGTGAATTTAATTAAAGATATGTATGAAGGAGTTGAAACTAGCATTAAAATTTGTGATGGTGTGACTAAAGCTTTTCCGATTAAGATTGGACTTCATCAGGGTTCAGCTTTAAGTCCATATCTATTTCCTTTAGTAATGGACGATGTGACAAAAGACTTACAATGTGAGGTTCCATGATGTATGTTTTTTGCGGATGATGTAGTATTAATTGACAAGAGTAGGGTAGGTGTGGAGAGAAAACTAGAGTTGTAGAGAAATATTTTAGAAACAAAAGGTTATAAATTAAGTAGATCTAAAACTAAATATATGAAATGTTGTTTCAGTACCGTTAATACCGAGGAAGAGGAGATTATATTAGATAGGCAAGTGGTGCGTAGAAAATATATTTTTAGATATCTTGGATCAATACTTCAAAAGGATGGGGAGATCGATGAAGATGTTAATCATAGGATTATAGCAGGATGGATGAAATGGCGACAAGCCTCAGGTGTCTTATGTGACAAGAAAAATCCATTGAAGTTAAAAGGAAAGTTTTATAGAACCGCAATAAGACTTGCAATACTATATGATGCGGAATGTTGGGCCACTAAAAAACAACATATACAAAAGATGAGTGTATCTGAAATGAGGATGTTGAGGTGGATGTGTGACCATACGCGAATGTATCAGATTAGAAATGAAGACATTCGTGAGAGAGTTGAAGTTGCTCCTATGGAAGAGAAAGTTATCCAACACGGACTGAGATGGTATGGACATGTACAAAGAAGGCCTATGAAGACACCTATAAGAAGAGGGGTATTGAATCGGATCGAAGACATAAAAAGAGGAAGAGGCAAACCACGATTGACTTGGGAGGAAGCGGTCAAAAGATATTTAAAAGATTGGAATGTTCCTCGAGAATTTGTATTGGATAGAAACGCGTGGAAGAAGACGATTCACGTGCCTGAACCGTGACTCCTTAGAGTTTCATTTCTAGCCTACCCCAACTAGTTTGGGATAAAAGGCTTTGTTGTTGTTGTAAAGTAATTAGAAGTAGTAATTTCAATTAATATTATGTAAAATGTAATTTGTTAAATGTGGTGTAAGAATTAAAATTGTTTAATTAATAAATGATGTGGAGGAAATAGAGTGTATGGTGGGTGGGAGTTGCCCGGGCATGGTTAAAGTTTTTTTTGGATGGGTGGGGTGAGCTAACGTGGCGGAGAGAGAAGCTGACGTGGCAGAGAGAGGGAGCAGGGCGCCCGGGGTAGCCCAGGTATGGTTAAACATGGTCTTAGAGTAATGATATAAATATATAATCCCAACGTGTCAAACACGACAAAATAGAAGCATTGAGTAATAGTAAAGTAGCCTAAAGATATTTAAACATCAAATAACAATGGTAGCGAATGGTCCATAAATTTTAGTCTTAGGTCATGTCTCGTGTTATCCTAGTTGTTATTTTTCAAGACTCAAACACACAAACCACATATTAAATAAAAAATAAACCACGAAATAAGAACACTGTTTTTACTCAAGTTCACCCAATGTGGGTTACCTCATGCCTTTTCCTATTCTTGGATATCTTTATTCTATAATCGTCCATACAAGATACAATTTATACAACAATTAGAAAACATTAATTGCAATCATGTGTTTTAAAACGCATCAGACCCAAAAATACATTAGTAACTCAAAATTAGCACAAAATTACTAATAAATCTCCAAACCTAAGAAATACATTGTGTTTGGCTTTCAAATGGAACGTTGTTCGCTCACCGAATCACAATGGAACGAGACTCCCAATTGAGAGCATAAAGAGTATACGAGCAAATCCCAAACCCTAATCCAAAAGTGTCAAAGTTATGATTTATCCTCTATTGTTGTTTTCAAGTTTCTTCTCTTATAAATTATGTTCCAAATTCTAATTTCATCTACATTAAAACAAATATCTGTTAGCGATATATTAAAAATCCCATCGGAATTCCAATACGGTTCTGATTTGTTGAACAAATAGTCTCACAATGTTAAACACAAGTTGTGTGCAACACTCTATAATAGTATTGGATTCATTATCCTTCACGTAAATGCTTAAGTTTTGTTGATGTGGTGGACCAACCACATTTCATAGATATCAGAACGGATTGATTGACCTATGGAGACCCACTCCAACTCATATTGTCTACGCGTAGAGACGGAGGAGGAAAAAATCTCGATTACACGTGCAGGCAGGGGTGAGCAATCAGTCCGACTCAGACCAGACCGGATCGGTTACGGACCCCGGACTGGTTGGGTCTGGACCGGTCCGGTCCAAAATCGGTTTTTTACTTTAAAATTTTAAAAAAAATCAGACTGGTCCGGACCAGACCCGAATTGGCTCTGGATCCCGAACCGAAGATCAGACTGGTTGTTACCCACCCCTACATGCAGGGGAATGTTGAACAAATAGTCTTATATTTTTAAACACAAGTTGTGTGTAATAGTTTATAATAATGTTGAATCAATTAACTTCCACATAAATATTTATGTTTTATTAAGATTGTAGACCAGCCAAGGGATAACCTTCATCGCTATTACGTAATATTCACGATCACACCAAAAATTTGAAATTTACAATCCGTTAAGCAACCATTTTCCCGAATCCATTTGCACATCCATTTTGAAATCCACGAAGCCCGGATTTGCTCATCCATGTTCTCAACACAAAACCATTCAAGATAGTAATTAATAAGTTTCGTAGCCAATATCCATTTCACTATCCACGCAACTCAAATTAAAACGCCCCTCAAACCGAACATCATCTACAACAATCCCACTCCAACTTCCAACCGAAACCAACGAAACAAAAAAACCAAATTCAACACACAACTCTATTCACACCTCTGCTCACTTCTTCTTCCCCCTAAGCTTGACCCCAAGAGCTCTCTCCATCTTCGCCAGGACCGCTTGGTTCGGCACCGCCTTCCCATTCTCGTACTCCTGCACCACCTGCGTCCTCTCGCAGACCGCCTTCGCCAGCTCCGCCTGGCTCATCTTCCTCTCCACCCTCGCCTTCTGGATCGCGTGCCGCACCTCCGCCGGAACCTTCTCCAGCGCCGCCGGCTCCGTCTGCTCGTCTAGCTTCCTCGCGCTCACTGCCGCCTTTCCCGTCGCCGCCGCCTTGTTCGACCCCGCGTCGTGCTTCTTCACGGTCTCGACCTTTGCGCCGGAACGGATGGCTTGCGCGATCGCCTTCGGGTCGCGGAGGTCGGACGACTTCGGCTTCCGGTGGGTTACGACGATTGAGTCCCAATCCTGGGTGATCACGCCTGTGCTTCGGTTCGGCATCGTGGTGGGGTTGTGGAAATGGATTTAGGGAGGAAAGGGTGTGGGAGTTTATATAGTGGTGGTGGTTCTGGAAATTGGGTCTGAGGTTTTTGTTCTGGAAGGTTCGGTAATGCTAAATTGCTAATGCTGCTGGTTTTGGTTGATGGGATCTGGATTTTATTTTGCTTGGATAAGATGGAATAATAATATATGAGATGGAAAGAAAAGGTGATCTGTGATTCTGTGGGAATCAAGGAGGTTGTTTACTTGTTTGTTACTTCATCTGTGATGGTGACGTTGCTTCACGTCAAGTCATTTATTTATTTGAAGATATTTGTGTGGCAAAAGCAATGATTCCGTAGGCGACCGCCTATGTGACCGTTCGTCGCGATGGTCGCCTGGACGACCACCCCCTTTCGTCCAGCAAAATTGGGCGAAATAGGAGATCGCCTAGGCGAGAGCCTCTCTTTCCTTTTTTTATTTTTATTTTCGTAGAGCGGCTCATCCTCACTCCTGTAGAACAAGATAAGATTTACGGTCTACTTGATCGTTACAAGAACTCCCTCGGAATATTCTCGAGGGATATGGTCGTCAGACAAAGGACGGAAAGAAGACCTATAGATTGGTGACAATCTTATGTCGCAGACATGGGAGAGACCGCATTACAGAGGTTGACCCTGAGGGTGTTGGGATTGACATGCTCGACATCAGGTTGTGAGCGGAATTGGAGTGTCTTCGACCAGTTGCACTCAACGAGAAGGAACAGGTTGGCTGTGAAGAAGATAAATGACTTGGTGTATGTGAACTACAACTAAAAGTTAAGACAAAGGTTTCAGCAAAGGATGGAGAAGCCCGGATTCTATGACCCTATCAGTGTGGACTACGATCTCTTCGAAGAGCATCCATAGTTGGTAGAAACTGAAGATCTGGTCTTCGCTGGAGAGGAGCTTACATGGGTCGATGCCGATGAAGCAGCTTTATGACATTCTTCTTCACGGAGACGCTTTGCTCAATCCATGTCCACTGCATCTGACGCGTCATTATTAGGTGGTGGCATGGATGATGTCATCGTTCACATTAGTTCTAGAGATCCAGGTGCATCGAGTTCTCAACCACCGATGGACATCGACGAGCAATATGTCCAATCTGACGATGAAGAAACTGAAGAAGATGATGTCTACGTCGACAATCCGAACGAGAACCACTCCGACGACTCTGATGGTGGTGGAGGATATGATATGGTTCCCAGTTGGACATTAGATCAATGTGTCCAATGGAATTAGTTAGTATGTAATATCCTGAATTTTTTAGTTGAGGTAATAATCAAATATCTTAATGGACTAATTAAGATTGTTGGATGATTGTGTGGTTTTAGGAGAAGATGGAATTTTGAGAAGAATATTGAGAAGAAAAAGATGGAGATTTTGAGGCAAGTACTGATTCGTTATTCTTTAGTTTCATATCATGTCTGTCTCTCTTGATATTCGTAGTTGCATGCATGTTGAGCATTAATATTGATTTTATGGATATGCATATGATTGCATGATGGTGTTTCGGTCGACATGTCCTGTGGCTGTGTGTATGTTTCTAGCAGAACAACTTAGGAAAGAGCCGCCTAACGGACAGCGTGGAGCCACCCGATAGAGGAAAGGGCTGACTGTCGTTAGTGTGGAGCTACCAGGTGTGCGTCTGACAGATTGATAAATTTCAGAAACACAGGATGTGGTCGAATCTGAATGGGGGTTTCAAATTGATATGCATGCATTTTATTTGTGATGCATGTCTCTTGATTGTGCTTATTGACTGAATGTCATATTCTGTATTATTTTCCACATGATTATGATTCTGATTGATTGATGGTTGGTACTTGCGGGCTGTCGAGCTCACAAATTGTTGATTATATTTTCAGATTAATTATGGGCCTATCAGATGGATTTAAATATCAGAATGCGCAGCGGTCAGGATCGTGGATCGTATCTTAACGCACCGGGTTTGGGCGGGTGATCAGTTGTCCGGGCTCGGGGCGTTACAAGTTAGTTAGCTTGTAATTCTAATTTCTCTCTTATCCGCTATTGTATGAACTCTGAGTTACATTTGTAATCGTACTACTTAGCAATAAATTATATACATAAGTGTTTAGGTGAGTAGAGGGGGTGCCTAGTGAGGCATTGGTCGAGGAACTAAGTTTCCTTTCGAATCCTAAACATGTATGCTATTTTTAGATAATATTTGTACATTTTTTCCTATTTTTCCTGATTTTTCCTGATTTTTTATCTATTTTATAAATTTTAATTGAATTTAAAAAAAGACCGCCCAGACTTGGGCGGTCGCACAACCGCCTAGGCTCCCGTAGGCGGTCGTGAACATTGGGTAAAAGTCAAAACACACGTTTTGCCGAATTGCCTTAAGAAAACAATTATTTCACATCTGTGGGCCTTTTTTATTTGCTTGGATGTTATTTTGTCAACTATGTTAGTAACACCTTTAACTTAATGATATTAAGACCCCCGTGAGAGATTTTTCATATCATAATATAGTGTGTATGCAGTGCATGAGATCAAATCTGGTCAAGTCTTGATCATATGATGTGATATTTGAAGTTTAAATTGAGTTTGAAATTCATATAAAAGTGATCAAGAATAAATGAAGCATAATTATTCATCAAAAGTAAGGATGATAACCTAATGTAGATATGTGTAAATAGATAAGGAACCAATATGCCTCTAAATAAAGAATTAAAATCTTAGGTAGAGAAATGATAATATATTAAAAAAACAAGAGTACCCCAAAGTATACATGTTCGGCTCAATCACGGCATAATCATGCCCTTGAGCCCCTCTTAAGATTAAGAGTTAACATTTGATCTCATTCCAGATCGAAATCTCACATCCTACAATCTAACGGTTTCAATAAGTGAATCCCTCTTAATAAGTCTAGAGAATGTTATATATATTCCCATCAGGAATCTATTATCCTCCATTAGGGTTTTAGAAAAAAGGCTTAAAGCACTGTGAACAGCATTAGCCAATAGCCAATTGGGTGTTAGTTTGGTGAAATTTGTTGTAATCAAGTAACAACTACTATATATACTTGTTGTAAGAGAAGACAACCATATGATACATTGCATCTTCTTACGAGTCAAAAGCAATTGTTATGATCGAATTTTAGCTGAGAGACTAGTCGACCTCATGGAGGTCAAAAGTTTCATGTGTCAAAAAACCTAGTGATCGACTGACTATTTTCCTTTTTGTTAGGCAATAAGGTTTTAGATACCGATGTCAAGAATCAAATGCCGATAATAGGATGGATGTCCAAATCGGCACACGAGCACAAGGCTACAAGGACTAGCGGGCAAAGGATATGCTCAACTGATTTACTCTGGATAACTATTGTTGTGCTTGAAGTGTACATAACACCTAAATACTTGATAAAGTGTAAAAACTACATATTTTCTTTTAAGATTCAGTACAAATCTTAAGACCATGTTTAACCATGTACGGGCTACCCCGGACACCCTGCTCCCTCTCTCCGCCTCGTCAGCTTCTCTTTCCGCCACGTCAGCTCATCCCACTCACCCAAAATAAAATCTTAACCATGCCCGGGCTACCTCACTCACCCTACACTATTTTTACTCCACATCATTTATTAATTAAACAATTTTAATTCTTACACCATATTTAACAAATTACATTTTACATAATATTAATTTAAATTACTACTTCTAGTTACTTTAACTCGATTTTTTTTAACTCGAACTATTAAATCACGAAATTATTATTAAACCACCTCGACAGATCATTCGGGAGTCTCGCTCACGAATTTTTTTGGATCTTCAAATTGTTTGATCTGGAAATTTTTGAATCTTCATCACTTACAAAAACTCATTATAATCCAAATCGTTACCACAATAATAAAAAATTATCACCCCACATTACTAAAAAAATACCCAATACATTATCAATTAACTCTAATAACAAAACCTCCACTAAAATATAAAAAAAACAAAAAAATTGACGAACGGGGAGGGGGGGGGGGGGGGGGGGGGACACGTGCCCCCGCCCGATGGGCGCCCGGGCGTCCATTCGGGTGCTCCGGCGCCCAACCCGTTAACCATGGTCTAATTCTTGAGTTCTTGATGTTAAGTCTTGGTTATCTAATAAGATAAGATAGCAAATGTATATGCATATGCAATTTCAACCAAGTTTGTTAAATCAAGTATGTTAATCGTCAAAATTCAATTTTGTGCTTTAAGTGCACAATTGATTATGTGAACTTAATAAGTAAAAAAATAACACATATATTGTTCCAAGCTCTATTGGACAATGTGCACGATATGAACGTATACAATGCGATTTTGATTCAATTTCTAATGAATTGTAGTGCGAATCAAATTAAGATTATCATTCATAAGAAAGTTTAATCATGGCTCAAACGCCAAAGAAAAGTAAGTCGCTTAAGACCAAACAACAACAATTTTAAGTCTGATATATCTAATGTCAGGATATTTGTCGGTGAGTTTAATTATGATAAGAATGAAAAGAAGAGGGTAAGGTGGGATTGCCTTGACGGATGCTACTGTTGGCTAGGAACGAAACTTGAGAAGATGTGTTAACAAAGATCCAAAATTTGGGTATAGTTATACATTCATTAATTCAAGATGCCCAAGAAAAAAAGGCACTCCATTTCATCTAGGCCAGAGATCAAAACCTTCCGATATGCTTTGTCTAAAGTTTACTTATTTGGAATTCGACCTTGTAGGAATAGACAAAAAAGCAGAGAAAAGAAAAAACACGCAATTCATAAGATAAACAATTTATGTGGAAAATCCTTACGAGAAAAATCATGATCGCCACACGCTCACAAATCTACTATTTCGTCAAAAAAGATTACAACAAGAGAAAGTGAGACATGAGTATTTATGTTATACATTGTACACCAACTCCTTAAGGAGTTGTCCCCCCCCCCCCCCCATCTCTGATTCCTACACACTCAACACTATTCTCAACGCGAGACCTTGTTTTCTGCATCCAAGGAACAATTTCATGGTCCACGAGCAGGTAAAAGCTGATTGGGTATTGTGACCCTGTCGAAAAAAGTGTTGCCACGGAAGGCTTACCGAGGCACGAGACCCCCGACCGACCCATCGGGGTGGGCATAAGACGTATGAGTTAATCCCAACAATAACGTTATAATTAAAGTACAAAAATTATACTGAAATACACAAACTTCTCTAAAAATAGGGAATATTGTACAAAAATTAAAGTAGAAAACAACAATTAAACTGAATCAACAACAACTGAAATTCTAAATTGATAATTAAAATAAGAAGATAAGACTTAAACTGAAATTAAAACCACAACTAAAAAAATAAGGTAGATAGGTCATAAACTGAAAATAAAAATGACGGAGTTCTAATTAAAGATTTCGTCCCAGATATTTTCCAAATTAATTTCATCCTTCGGGGTTAGGATGCCGATTTCCTTGGCCTTCAGAAGTGAAATATAAAGGTCGTACTTCATAGAAACCTGACAAGTTTCTTCTTTCTCCCTTTCTAACGTTATCTTCTTTCGTCGAGGCACAATTTCATCATGTTTGACTGAGGGGCGACGTGAAGAGACTGGAAACGTGTATCGTTGTCGACCACCTTCGGATCCTCCGTCACTGTTTTCCCTTTCCTTTTCCTTTTGGTTTTCTTTACACCCGCTGGACGGGGTGCAGTTGGGGCGACAAATTTTGGGGTGGTTGATGGAGGAGGAGAGACTAAGATATTATCTTCCGACAAGTCTGTACGACCCCTTTTTCCGGACAAACTGATGGATGGTCGGGTTGAAAGGAATGTGTTCTAAAAGTTTTACTTTTATATGTCAATTATTATGAATTGAATGTGCAAACATTTTGTTCCTTGATTATGGTATTCGTCTTTTGGAAGTGTTAAGGAAGATGCACTTGGTCCTTAACTGTAGAGCTCTAAAAGATAATGGTTTACATAAATCAAAAGTTATTCACAATCATGGTAATTAACATGGAACATTAATTACCAAGATAAGTTCATATGAGGTATATATATTATGTGGTGTAATAATTTAATATTACATATGATAATATATTATATAAGATGTGAATTTGCTAAAAAAAACCCCAAAAGATCAAATTTTGATGGAAATAAGTCGAAAATTTGACAAAGGCAAAATCGGGGTCAAACACGGTGAACCGTTCATGGTTCGGTCGACCGGGGTATCTTCGGATCGGTGAACCGAATAGGGGAACGGGTAAAGCGCAATTGGTTGACCGAAATTGTCTAGAGTGCCTAGACAATCGGGTTCGATTAACCGAGTGTGCACGATCAACCGAGAAGTAGTATTTTTGGTAGACCGAAGGTGACACGGTCATCCGACGACTATGTCTCAGGAACGATTCTGGTGGGTCAACGGTCGACCGAGTAAAAGACGTGGTTCGTCCGAATTCTTCCAGGGAATTTTTCTCATACAGATTCAGTCAGCCGTCTAACTCACGGTGCACCGAACACGTGTTTTAACCAAACGGTTCGGTTGACCGAGTTATACTCGGTCCACCGAACAAGAACGATTCTGCCTGAATTATTAATAGATTAATTAAATCATGGGTGGGTTAATTCCAGATTTAATTAAAACATTTTTTGTGGGTGCTTATGTGGAAATTAGAGATTAATTTTAGGAGAGAATAAGCAAGAGATCGTGGCTAAAAAATAACTCTTTATAATGATGTTTTGGGAGACTATAAAAGGACCTCTACTCCAACTTGTTTAATACTAATGCAAAAATCTTTCTCTCATTAATCTCTCCCTAATCACCACGAAAATCTATTAGTAAATTTAAGTTTTAGAGATAAGAATCTTAGGAGCTTAAAGAGGGGTTATTAGCTAGATTCTAAACCTTGTTAGAGAGTGATTGATTAGCTCATTTCTCTCTAATTTTGTTTAGAGTTTGGTGAACACTCGGAGGCAAATCCGTGGACGATTCAATGGGCAACGCGACTCCGGATCTTCAAAAAGGTTTTAGAGAATCTTTAGGTATGATTCTACCTTTGTGGTTTATTTTAATAAATGTAGGGTTGCATGATATTAGAATAAACACAAAGTTATGTACATAGAAATTGTTGAAAATATGAAAATCGATCTTGTATGTTGTATTAAAAAAATTAAAATATATATACATACATAGGGACACGAAATCCTACACGGGTATGACTAGTTTGCATTTGGTAGTTGTAATCGATTTGAAAATTATCTTCACGCATCGTCTCGAGAACGCGGACCGTAGACTGGCACTTGGGATATTATGAACGTGTGTTATTATCTTACATATGATATTTATTTGCAATATGCAGTATTCATGACGTCCATCCCGTTTCCACAAACTCCCAATGATAAGTTATTTGCACTACACCAGGAGGCAGTGCCTAAAGACGTAGAACGTGCGTTTGGAGTGTTGCAGGCACGATGAGCAATCCTAAGGAGGTCATATCTTTGTGTGTAATGTTGACCTCCTAAACAAAATAATCACTATGTGCATCATAAAGCACAATATGGTCGTGGAGGACGAGCGTGACTCTTATTCCATGATTTATGATACAACTAAGTCTAAGCAGGATCGTGACATGTTGAGTCCAGGACCAAAGTCTTACTCCACTGCACGACTTCTGGACATTAATACCCACATGGACAACATAGACCACGTCCCTGATAAAACCTAGCATCTCGCGCTGAGGACAGACTTGATCAAGAACATCTCACAGCGATTCAGCGGAAGCGACGCTTAAGTGTGTTTTATTAGTATGTATTGTAGGTGTTTTGTGGTCTATGACGTGTAATATTTGATTTATGTCGTGTAATATTTGGTTTATGTCGTGTATTTGGTTTATCATCTCGTGTAATGTAAACTTACGTTTTCTTAAATCAATGTAATATTTGCTTTCTCAATATTAATGGTATTTAGTATTTGGTAATCATTGATGGTTAAATAAATAAAGTATATGCAATTTGGAAATACGAGATTTATTGGTATTTTGGTTTTTCCAAATATATTATTAATGTTTTGGTAAATATAAAAGATTTTGGAATAAAATAAAAATTGAGAAACAATTAATGATGTGGAGGAAAGAGAGTGAGATGACCTAGGTCATGGTTAAGGGGTGAATAGTTAAGGAGAAATATGAGGTTGAGTTATGATGGTGTGACAGGTCATTTAGAGAAGAGAGGGAAAGTGGATGACCTAGGTCATCCGAGTCATGATTAATGATGCTCGTAATTGTATGGGGAGTAGCCTCGTCATCTAACATCTAAAAACTCCTCGTATTCGAAAACTTTTTTCTTGAGTTTCCCAACAGAAGGGAAAAATGGACCTTAAATTTCGTGTCCAAATTCTTGTTTGGATGCTACAAATTGTTTCATCTAGTGGGTTTGGAAACTGACCCACCCAAACCTTGGTTCCAAACGAGACCAAAAAGATTTGAAGCCCTCACCGTTTGCAAGAGCCTATTTGACAAATTCTAACTTAAAATGATGGAAACACCGTTGATAATTGGTTTAGAATTTGTTAAGGTAGAAACATGATAAAAACGGTCAACCGTTGGAGGTCTGGTCGACCAAATTTATTAGGAGCTCTCGACTTAAATGGTTCGGTCGACCAGTGTTGGTCTCGACAGAAACCAGGGAATTTCTTGGAGTCAAGAACGGTCGACCAGAAAAAGAGTGAGTAAAATCGTGGAGCGGTCAACTGAAGTTACCAAGAAGCTTTCCTGTTAACCGAATGGTTGACCATTTGAGCGATTTCGGTCGATCGTTGCTCACATTTGTGCACACGATCTACACGTTTCTAGTTCGGTTTTGGAGTATATTCAAGGGCATGTTTGCCCTTGTTTTTGTATAACGCATACAATACATTGTGAGATTAATTCCTAGAGAAAAAATAGGACTAGAGAAAGATTTAGAGTGCTTTGGAGGACATATTGAAAGGAATGCGTTCTAAAAGTTTTACTTTTATATGCTAATTATTATAAATTCGATGTGCAAACATTTTGTTCCTTGATTAATGTATTCGTCTTTTGGAATTGTTAAGGAAAATGCGTTTGGTCCTTAACCGTAGAACTTTAAAAGATAATAGTCTGCATAAATCAAAAGTTATTCACAATCATAGTAATGAACATTGAGCATTAATTACTGAGATAAGATTGTCGAGGGCGACGAACGGGTTAGGTGGGGGAGATTTGTCACCACTTGAGATTGAGAGAGACGCCTAGGGTGCACCAACCAGGCGGGTCTAGTAGTCGGGATTACATGAGAGACGAAGAAGTGCACAATTGATGGCTTGGAGCGCAAGGGTACGTGGAAGAGCACCAATACTTGGAATCTGAGGATGTCCAAGGGAGGTGCAGGAGCATTAGCAAGCATGGCGCGAGCGTGATACTTGGGAAGTGCATACTCACATGGGGCAGTCAAACGCGTGTGAGAAGCGCGAGGTTGGGCTGTGGCTATGAGGGCGGGCGCTAGACATTGCCCGGGCAGCACATATGCGCGCCTTGGAGGCGTGCGTGGGCAGGCAATGCCTAGGAGTTGAAGGCGCGGATGTTTGGGAAGCCAAGACACATGCGTGTGGGTCAGCAAGGACTGAGAACGAGTCAAGAGAGGTGGTTGATCGTGTGGGAACGGTTAGGCAATCTCTCCTTGAAAATAGGATTCAGTTATGGAACGGGTCCGTAACCGAATCGGGGGAAAATTGGGTTGGCCAAAATTGTTCTCCTTAAAAATAGGGATCAGTTATACTTGTCCTTAGAAATAGGAGTCGGTTATGGGATGAGTCCATAACCAAACGAAGGTGGCATGAGTGGGCTGACCGGGTCAAGCCCCACTATTGCATGCTTCTATAGCATGTTCACCACGTTCGGTTTTGCCCCACTCCTTCACAACCAAAGGAGAGTTAGAGGTGATAGTGGGATCATGGATTCCCACATATGCATGTAGTGGGAGGTTCACAACATGTATAAAAGGGATACGCCTCCAACCTGTGGAAATGACATCACGACTAGAGATAGAGTTTTCTAGTTGTTTAGGGTTTTTCCTTCCTTCTTCTATCCCTAAGGAATTGTAATTCGTTTGTTCATAATAATAAAGAGTTGTGAATCCGCCGACGTTGTTTGTGTATACGTTTTCGTTTGTGCTTGTTTGACTCTGCGGGAAACCGATGAAGTTGTACAGTTGTGTTGATGTTTTCAATCTTCACGTTATAGATAGAGCGTTTGCCAAGGTCAAAACTCGAAAAAGTTGAAATTTAAGAGTATCTAAAGTACTCCTAACACGACCGGTGACAGTAAGCCCTCAGCCCTCACCACAAATCACCGATCTACCGTCCTCCCATCATTTCTCCTTCAAATACAGTACACGACCCAAACACATACTTTTCAGATTTCTCATACTTTTTTTCCTCTCTGTTTCTCCCAAAAAATCTCCCAAATTTTCGGCGGGAGCGCGCCTCTTCTCCTTCTCCTCTCTCTCCCCTTCCCCTCTCTGTCATCCAACTCCCTTTCCCCCATTATCCCCACCGTCCGTTTCCCACCTTCCCTCTCCTTTAATGCCCGCCGACGACCGTCCGATCCCCGCCGACGCGGATCCGACGTCCGCCAGGGCTCTGCTGAGGGAGCGGTGGGAGCTCGCGTCGGTCCTCAATTTCCTCCACGTGCGCCGCTCAACCCTAGACAACCATCCGTTTGTCTTTTTTATTGGAAAAAAAGTGAAGTAATGGTGTTATGAATCTTAATTAGTTTTGTGTTGTCGGGGGGTTTAGGTGTTCGAGTCGGTGATAGAGGACAAATTGGGGGTCTCCGCAGAGCAGATAGAGGACGGTCTCATCGAGCCAGACGGGGTTTTGGCCAAAGTCCACATTGCGCTGCTGAAGGTTTCTTGGAAGTTTTGCTTTTTCGGTTTTTTTCGCAAGTGATTTGATTTTGTTTGGAGCAGAGCTTTTAAGGTATATATTCATTCATTGGCGCAAATGGTGTGGAACGGAAATGTCGGTTTGAGTTTCTATATTTCGCTGCGTAAAGTCTGAGTTGGTTCCTAGATGTTGGTTAAGTTAGTTTAGGTTTACATATTACGGGTTTAACCATTACTTTAGGTTTCAACAGTTTTTCAGGAAGGAAGATGGTATGTCTGCATTGTGCTGCTTGTCAGCTTGTGCGAGGGGAAGACAATGACCATGCCGAAACTAATTGGATTTTATGTTACATTATTGCTATAAACCGATCGATTATGAATTCTTAATCTAGATATTTATTGTGGAGTTCAATAGGTTTTTACTTGGGACTCACGAAAGTTAATATACACCTTTTTGATCCATTCATTTCATCCGATTCCTTGCCTTTATTAGATGACAAACAAAGTGGTCTGATTTATTTAGCTGGGAGGCTTTTATTTTTTCACCTTATTTCATTTTCTGTTATTTTTATGGTGATTGGTGATTGCTTTCACTTATTTTTGTTCTCCGTCTCCTAACTTGACTGTTTGACTTATTTTTTTAATGTTGCAGGGTATACCGCCTGCTACCAGAAACCTAGGGGTGTCCGATGCATGGGTGACAGTTCTATGCAAGAAGATCAAGCAGTGGTGGCCCTGGGTAGGTCATCCCAAGTCCATATCTTTTATTCATTACAACTGCTCAAAATTTTGTTTGCATTTAAGAAGCACAAATGCTTTAGAATACTTTAGATATGCTTGTGCATTGTGCAATTTTATGAATTGTCTAAAAAATGCCTAATTTTTTTAATGAATTGTTTGCAACATTATAAGTTAAATAAACAAACATTCTTTGTTTTTGGCAATATGAACATGTAATGAAATATGAAGCTCTTTTCTGTTGGAATCATGCATTTTGCTGTTCAACATTGTGCTGAAAAAAACAGAAGATATAAGTAAATATATTTCCCTTATAGCTAGTTGGTATAAGTAAAAATTATCATTTCTTACTTCCTATAAAGCTGCTGGACCCTTGTATTTGTATTAGTGTTTTGTTCCTGGGTCTTTGCAAGGTTTTGAATGTCATGCCTTGAATATGTGCTGATGCTAAATTTAATCAAAGCAGGTTGCTGAAGGTGATCTTCCACTCAAAGCAGATCATGGGTATGGTTGCAGAAACATTTCAATTTTTATTATTGAACTGATAATACATACAATGAATTGCTCACTATTTTGCGTATACAGGTCAGAAATAACAAAATACAAGGAATTTGGTCCAACAACACGTTTATTGATTTTAAAAGCACTTTGTGAAATCAGAGGAGAAGTAATAAACCTTGCTCATTTATTTAGATTTTTGTTTGTGAACTATTTCAGGCTTTCAGCAGTCTTGTTAATTTGGGCGAAGTAGATTAGTGTTGCCTCCAAAAGCATTTCCAAATTTTTATCCTAACAATTCCGATATGTTTTAAACAGCAACATGATATAGTGCAGTATGTTGACCAGTCACTGAAGAGTGGTTCTCCTTTCTCTACATTCTGCAAACATAAGATAGGCCAAGGCATCAATGGAGCAACTTATTGGTAATTTTACATACACAAATATGATTGCATCTATATATGTTCATGGGTCATATACTCACCATTTATATTTGTCCATTCCAAAACACCCTTAATATTGTTGTTCCTTATAGGTTTGATGGAGACCAAGTTATTGGCTATAGGCTATATCAAGAAACCATAGTCAATTCCAAGCAAAGGATGAAGGGGAAGGGGCACAACCCAGCATTTGATTTTCTGTGGGAAACACTTGCCACTGATTTCGACGAATTTCAAAAAATATCAGTAAGTTCCTCCATTACTTGTCATTTCAGGTCCTGGACTCCTGATTGTCATTTCTTGCCACAAAATATTACAGGCCAGGCTTTCAGCTAGTCAAAGCCCAGAAGAAGTTGAAGTTGGCAATATAATAAAAACGGATATTATGCCTGTTCTTGACAAACTTCAAAAGGTGACCTTTTCTTTTTCTTTCTTCTGATCTTTATGTGCGAAAAGACACTGTTACTGAGTCCTAATTTAGGCAATAGACTGTTTTCAATCTGGCTTCATAATTTTCAAGATTTAACTGAGGTTTTTTCATGTAATAGAAAAAGGAAAGAGCAGCAAAAAGAAGGCACAGGGAGACCATGTTATTAACTGGATATCTTGGTGCTGGTGTCAGTAGGCGTTCTTGTCGTGATCGTGGAACTGTGTGCTATACATTTGGTACTTAAATGTCTTTTCCTTGCTTATTTACATGCCATCTTCATTTTCTTTTCATACATGATCAATACATTCTTATCTTTCGCCTTTGCAAATGGTTTCCTCATAACTTCTCATGGCTAATATATATTGTAGAAACACTTATGAGTATGGGGCGTTTTGTGTCAATATTTATGTCTGATTATGCTGATAACGCTAGCGCGCTCTGGAGTTGCTTGTTGCTCGGGGCACAGGGAATGAGTACCCCTTGGATCTGATTGAGTCGAAAATCTCACTTTGTATCGATAAAATTATGCCTCACCCCGAGCACCACATTTTTCATGTTTGTTTCTAGTGTTAACAGTTAAAATGACAGAAATCACCCTTTCTCATACTGAATCATGTGACATCTAGAATATTTCCCGAAATATTGGTTGGCCTATAATTTGACCTTTTAACTTGCTTGTTGCTTGCAGATGAGTTTGATCGTTCCATCAGCGAGGCTATACAGATAAGCAAGTAAGTAAACTGCCAAAACAACAATGGTGTCTTTCATGTTGCTTGTTGCTTTCTTGGTGTTTATGCACGTTTTGACAAGATTGTAAAATTCTATCTTGAAGATTGAACTGCAATTCAATGTAACTTTTTTTTTCCTGTCAAAAGGTCCCATCTTTTTAAGTTGCGTTCCTTTCTTTATAGAATTCAGGGACTCCAATAATGGGTTGTCTTTCTAGAGATTAGTCATGAGTGGGACCTACTGTCTCTCTGGAGTTGGTCCCTGTAAAAGATTATTGACCATGTAATTGGAATTGTGATCCAGGAAAAGGCCTATTGAAGGAGTTTCAGAAGGCTCTACTAAAAAAGCAAATCTCGATGAAGGTGATGGCTCTCTCTCAGAAAACAGCTCCCCTACTGCTTCTCATGGGATTGATCATGATGATAAGAACAGTGATGGTGACGATGATGAAGACTACAACGAGAAAAGTGAAGCCGATGATGAAAATGGCAGTTGTCGTTTGGGTGATTCTGATAAGGAATTTGACGAACTTGCTGAGGATGGCAAGGACAAGCCTTCCCTAAAGCCAAAGAAAGATAGAGGATTTGCAGTTGGTCCTGTACGGCGAAGTACAAGAAACTCGTGCCCTGCTTACGATGGAAAACCATCTCTCGAGTTGGAGGATATGGGTCCTGCAGAGATGAAAAAAAGGTTGAGACAGAGACCTACTCGTAACTCTGACTACTCGCAACTTGTGGTTCTAGATTCGGAGGATGAAAATGCATGTGAAAGAGACAAGTCATCTTGGTAGATATGACAGTAATTTGCTGGAAATGATATTGCCTGAATGTGGGCAATCTCTGCCCATTGCTGATGCTGAAGTTGACTCCTAACAGGTTTTTGTGATGTTTAGTAGTACCATACTTAAAGGAAGTGTCACAGGGAGCTATTTTGTTATGTGCATCCTTCCCGAATGTATTACTTCGAGTGAGTTGTCAACTTGTCATATATCATACTTGAGAGGAATTATATGCTCGAACACTTGAGTAGTGCTTGTGATTTGAGGGAAGCAAAAACGTATGTGCTGCTATTCATCACAGAAATATTTGCTTACGTTCGGTCTTCTTATCCAGACATGAGACAGCCCATTGTTTCTTGTTTCAAACGGCTTACTGCCAGATTATGTGAACATAGTTCTATTTCTAATAATTGCGAACGTTGAAGTTCTTTTCGCAAGATTTTTCAAAATAATTGGACCCTTAGAAAATACGCACATATTAGTTTCTAAACAAGCTTCAACCTTTTAAATTAGAAGGAAAGAAGTTCCATTGAGTGGCCAATCTCCTTCCACTCCGCAAGTATTTGCAACCATTGCAGGTCAATCACACGGATAAAGGTCGTTGTCCACCATTTTGGGATGCCAAAGAAAAAATAAATCATACTAGAACTATGGAGTTCAAACAAATTGAAAACACCGGAGTCACGGAGAAATGAAATGTGTGCGCAATCAAATTTTATTACAATGGGTAGGAGTTGATTTTATTAATTAATTAAAGAAAATGAATTAAACCTAAAAGTATGACACCAAATTTGTATTTTTTCTAATAATTGATAGAATTAATTTTAATCAACCAACTTGCATTTCACTTTCCCCTTTTGGTTCTTCAACACACAACGCGAACGTTATCGGGTTAGACACAAGTATGCCATGGATCCGACTCCGGAGTCGGGAATCCCGAAAACACCCTCCACTGGCGGGAACGCCCCCCTCCTTCGATTTCGACAAACGCGCCCACCATTCTCCCCCAAATCCAACTCTAGGGTTTCACATTCGCCTCCGCTCCACGATGCCGACCTACACCATCCGCGGCATCGACGTCGACTTTCCCTTCCAAGCCTACGACTGCCAGATCGTCTACATGGATAAGGTCATCCAATCCCTCCAACAGGTCCGTCTCCTTCCTCAAACCCCCCCAATTTTTTATTAAAAACCGTTTCCGTTGATCTGATCTACTTCGCGGTGTAGAAGTCGAATGCGTTGCTGGAGTCCCCCACCGGGACTGGCAAGACGCTGTGCTTGCTGTGCGCCACGCTGGCGTGGCGTAAGAGCGTGTGCGACTTTGCGACAACCGACGGCGCCACCGAGAGTGAACTCGAACGGTACGGGTGCGTTCCGAAGATCGTCTACACTTCGCGGACGCATAGCCAACTTAAACAAGTCATCCGGGAACTTAAGCTCACTAGTTACAGGTCTTTGAACTTGATTTCGTTGGCTTCGAGTTTCGGTTTGTTTTAAGAGATGTTAGTGTTATGTGTTTTTTCGTGTGGTCGCAGGCCGAAGATGACTATACTGGGTTCTAGAGAGCAGTTTTGTATTCATGATGAGGTGACAATGCTTAATGGGAGAGCGCGTGACAATGCTTGCCATTATATGCGCAAGAAACGTGCTTGTATCAATTTTGCTCGTGTTAATGGTACAGTGCGAAATCATCCTATTTTTCCATGCTATCTTGCAATCTCTTATTATTATCTCATTATAGGTGCTTATATAGTTGATATTTTTTGTTATAATTAACATTCTAAGATGACCGTTAATTTTGATAAGTTTCTCTCTATTTATTTCTATTTTGAGGAGAAAAATTAAAGATCACATCTGTATATGCGACTTTATTTTTTTGTTTTTTTCCTTTTCCCCCTTCCTTAAGATCCTATTCAAACGAGAGAAGTATCCAATTTTTTTTGGTCTTAAGTTGCTAGCCAAACAAGCCATTATTCAGTATTTTTGTGGAGCACGTTTTGTTCGAAAAGTGACATGAAGATGGGATTTCAGGTAGATGAATACTTGAATAGTGACATGAAACGTGGAGAAATAAACTCTAATAGATACGAACAACCTTGAGTTTCAAACTAAGATTTCTAAATCAGTAGGCAACCTTTTCTTCATATGTTTTGTATGCCTTAAAATCTTACCAAAGCCCTCTCTCCACAATAGTGTTTTACAGCTTATCTAAAATTTCCAAATTTAAGATTGCTGCCATTATTTCAATTATTGACATTGATTTTTGTGCATTTGTGTTCTTCTATGCTTTGCAGAATTTGTGAAGCGATATCCTGCATTTGGAAATGAGCCCTTTGATATAGAAGATTTGGTCTCCTTTGGTAGAAGCAAGGGGCCGTAGGTCTTCCTCTATACATATTTTTTTGGCCTTTGTGCAACATAGTTATATGAATTTCACATCATAGAATTTACGTACTATTATAAATGTGAAATTGATATGATGTGGAATTTTATTGAATTGCAGATGCCCTTATTATGCATCACGAGAACTTCACAAGGTTGCAGACATTATTTTTGCTCCCTATAATTATCTGGTTGATCCCAAACGACGGGATTCTCTCACAGGCATTTTATGGAGTGACACAATTCTCATATTTGATGAAGCTCACAATTTGGTAACGACTTTGTCAATTTACATATAATTTCTTTTCTAGCCGTAACCTTGATGTTTGTGGACATTTTGGCTTCAGATATATCTAACTTATTATGTAGTGAGCTACATAATACATATGGTCTACAAGTTATATATTTTTATCTCTCATGATATTTAATTTTTTCTTTAAGTGCATATGTTATACGTCTTCTACTGGTGTTTCTACTTATATAAGAAAATGATACTAAAACAACATTAAGCTTAATCACTAGGGAACTACTTGGACCAACTTGTACGTTTATGTCAACTTCTACTTCCCATGGTGAACATGATGAGCCAATTTATTGTTTGTTTTTCAAAGGATTTCTATTACAATATGCTCATTACTTCCCGCAGCTCTTAATAACTTTCTCTAGCAATGCCTATCTTGGCGTCAACTCATACATGAATGTTTAAACCCAGTCATTACTAGAATTTGTAGTTTGAACCTTTTGAATTATATCATTAGCCTTGTTTAGACAAACCGAGGTGCTATATTCATATTCCTCATGTGATGCAAATCAGTGCTTGCCCTTTTCAGACATATTTTAACTAGAATTGTTTCCTGTTCTTTATCATCAGTTTGTTGATTAACATTAATTTCACATATGCATCACTGTTTTTCTTTTCTCTCAGGAAGGAATATGTTCAGACGCCGCATCCTTCGATTTGCCTTCTTCTCATGTAATTGCCTGTGTTTCGGAAGCAAAGCAGTGTATGGATATTGCATCTAAGAGACCTGTTGATAAGTCATCAGATAAACAATGTGATCCAGATCAGTTTGCTATTCTTGCAGGTTGGTAATTTTGATTTCCATGCAAATGAAATTTGGAGATGAACTGTTTGACATTACATTGTGCACTTTCATATGGCTTTAAAGTTTAGCCTACTTTGAGTTTCTTTTTATTTTGGCGTTAGTTTGTTAGCACA
This sequence comes from Triglochin maritima, assembly GCA_963682175.1. NCBI lineage: Eukaryota > Viridiplantae > Streptophyta > Magnoliopsida > Alismatales > Juncaginaceae > Triglochin > Triglochin maritima. The sequence continues at coordinate 9,851,738 of OY821775.1, forward strand.
TAAGGTCTCTACTCATGGCTAAAGTCAAGCTTCACATTCATAACAAAATATAGATACAGTACATAGCCCTGTGCTATGCTTGCTACTTCAAGTTCAACATCTTATAGATTTAAGTCAATTGTTCTAGCATGCCAAGTTCAATGTTTGTCGCAGCTGGGAAATAGTCAGGGTCTTAACCATCATTTAAATGGTATGCTATAGCCATGTCAATCAAGTAAGACTTGCACTATAAAGCATGCACATGTGAATACATTTTATTTTTGGCTTTTTCTAAGTTAATATCAGCTCATAGATTCTCTTCAAGTCACGCCTAATGCTTTTACAAACCCTTAAATTTACACCTTTAACCTTGTCATTAAACATCATCTCACCTTATGTGCTATGCACCTCTTTTTGCACATGACAGAAATATGTTTGTAGATATGGATTTCAAACTTACGTCTCTACGTTTTTATGGGGTCATTTACTATATGAACTTACAATCCGGTTAAAAAGGCTGATTAGTTTCAAAAGTATACATTTCTATTGAGTTTATAATCACACTATTGATATTTCTTGAAGTTTATGTGCACCATTCGAATAATCACTGGTAGTGTTATATAGTGTTATTTTTCTTTTTTCTGCAGCTCTCCTTCTTAAGCTTGAGAAACACATGGAAGATGTAGCCATTGAGTCCAAAGAGTTAGGATTCACACGTCCTGGGCCTTATATCTATAAATTCCTCTCCGAGATGAATATCACACTTGAAACGGCCAACATGCTTATTTCGACTATAGGTCAAGCTGTTGTGCTTCTTGAAGAGGGTAAATAGTCAACCAACTGTTCTTTTCTTGTGTTCTACAGATGTATAAAATGTTATTTCTTTCTTAGCATTTTTTTATATCTTTGTACTTTTGTAGTCTAGGACATTGGCTCAACATGCTTTTGTATTTCAGCATACACGAACGCACCTAGAAAGAAAGGAACTGTTTCCAGATTGGAAAGCTTCAAGGATATCCTTGAAATAATTTTCCCAAATGGAAGAAAAGATCACTCTCAGTATTACCGAGTAAGCACTGCACTGTTTAAGTGTTAACACAGTTTTCCTATCCTCCAAAATTTTGGACTCTTATTTTCCTGAGCTTCTCAGACTATATTATGTTTGTTTTGTAGTTCCATGTCCAGGAGTTCCAGCAAAAAGTCAATGATTTTGTGAAAGGTGTGAGCTTCTTTGTCTCTGCTGCATGTCATTTATTGGTTCTTTTATTTTCATTTTTTCCTGCCAAGGAAGCAATATCATAAAGCCAGAATGGTTTAGGCTGTTATTTATTTGTTGACCCAACCAAATTATCCCAACCCCAAGCATGAACTTCGACATAAATGAGCGTAGATTAATGTGGTCACATAAAACCACTGTCTAATTTTTCACTAAATATCTTAAGTTATGAGAGCCAAATCATAAAGCAAGAATGGTTTAGTTTGTTATTTATTTTCGACCCAAATGAATTTATCCCAACTCCCAAGCATGAACACCGATATAATGAGCGTAGGTTCATGTGGCCACATAAAGTCACTGTGTAGTTTTCACCAAATATCTTAAGTTATGAGAAGTGCTTACGAATGCAGTATACTATACGTTAAGCAGAAGTGCATGGTGGTTAATTTTCCGTTACTATAACTGTTATTTTGCATAAGCAATTGTAAGAACAAACATCTACTATTCTCTTGCACATAAAATGTGATACTGTAGAAGTATATTTTATGGATCCCCTTTCAAACTGCATCGTGTATCAAAATCGAAAAGTCATTGACATCTTCTTTTATATCTTTGAGCTTTGTACTTTCTACTTTTGTATTCTCTAGATAATACCAATAAAAAAGAAAATGAAATTCATTTATTTTTCCATAGCAGCCCCTCAATGTTTATCATTGTTACTTTCAAGGTTTTGATATGCAGTATATGGCTTTTAATATTTTATAGTGAAGTACTATATAGGGTATATGCGCTATGCAGGAGTATATGCTACAATTGATATTTAAAGTTTTCATCGAGTCAATACAAACACAAGGTACATGCAGTTATTTATAGAAAGTAATGCCAAAATAATATAGCCATTCCACATAAATATTAGTTCCTCCTAAATAAAAAACTGAAACATTGCAACAATAGTGATAATCTGGAATTAGTAAGGTTGACCCAAAATCACTAATATAAACTTGTAAAGTTATACATCAGTTATAAGTTGAATGAACTTAGTAATAAAATAAAATACCTAGAGAGAACGAAAATGTGAGAAAAGAAAGCAAGAGGAGAGACAACGGAAGATGATTGCTGACAGTTGGTTGTGGTGACGATGAAGGAGGTTATGGTGGCTGGAGTGTGGTTGAGTATGAAGGATGAAGGGTGGGGTTAGATTCCATGGTTTGTATTTGAAGAATGAAAGGGTTATATTTTGGAATTGGATTAAATAAAGGCAGGCCTGCCAGGTAATGAATTCAGCCCAAGTCTCTATAATCTGGTGTGGATAGCGGCGGAAAGGGAATACCCAGGTCGTTCACCAACTATGCCATCTTAGGGGATGACATTTTTAGTTATTGGCGATGCTAGGGTAGCAAGTGTCTACCGGGACTTTATGTCCAGCCTAGGAGTGAGCATTTCAGAACCGAATTTTTTCTCCGACCGCGGGCACATCAAGTCTGCCAGCAGAGATCTTCCTACAGACACAAACTAAAACTATAGTATCCACATCAAGAATCAATCAATTGTATCGGTCGTATTCTTGAATTTGGAAGAAAAAGAGGAGTAATGCTTCCTAGCATGGGACACAGAATCAGCTGCTGCAGATACTACTTCAGTATAGGTGGCTTGAGAGTAAGGTTCCTAGGTAGTAGATTCAAGATCTGTAACTCCTCCCTACGATTAACAGTAGAGCCGTAAACTCTTGGGTAAGGGAAAGTTGATCCCAGAAATAATTAACTAAGTAAATTATATTTACATCCAATATGCTTCCTACATGTGGCTGAATATGCAGCCTTATGTGGCGGACGATGTCTTGCAAGATTTCTAGTACATCATTTGTCATTTGCGTGTCCTAGTGGCTGCAGCATATGCATCTGCAAAGGCAGCATTTTAGAACAATGGTTCATTTTCATGGGTCTTCCTGTTCCTGGTTAAGTTTTTCCAATATTAGCGTTTTTCTTTCAAAACAATAAACAAAAAGGTTTTTCTCTAAGAACGACTGACTTGATAACCCTCGATGAAGAATTCTTCTGTTTTAACTTATCCATCATTTTCTTCTGACGGAGGCTATTTGTAACAACTTCCAATTTGTTCTTAACTTTTTAAAAAGTTCATTTAGTACGAAATTTTTGTTCTTCAAGCAGACTGGTATTTAAATGTTGCCTTTTAAGATGTAATTTGAGGAAGAGGGATCTGTCAGTCTTGAAAATGGTTGACACTTATTTGACATTCCTTACCATTTTCAAATTTAAACACCAAATGACGAATCTGAACTGTTGATCTTGTTGTAGGATACTGTCGAGCTGTCGTTAAGCTCTCAAAATACCACAACTTATATCCTAAACTAGCAAGGATAAGTAGGGGTCGAGTCCACAAGGAAGAAGTTTAGAAGTAAATCTTAATACGCGGAAACTAAATCGAAAGAAGAACGTAATTGATGTTTTTGAATTTTAACTATACTAACACAAAACAGAAACAAAACCTATCTAGATGAAATTCTATATAAAACGAGTTCTAGGGTTCGAAATCCACAAGTAATTTGTGTTGATGATTTACTCACTACCAATGACCATGCAATTACCTTAGTAAATTAGGAAGATGTGTTTGGACTAAATAGTGAGGGCGCAAGCAACTTACACTATCCTCAATGTATCATACGGGCACAAGCAACTTATACGAGACAAATAACCTAGACGGTTAATTCATTCACTCACATCTATTAAATTAATAACAAGCAATACACAAGTTATAAATCCCTACACTTAACAAATCTCACAGCAACGATTTTGACTTGTTAAATGAATTCATCTATTATGTCTAATTGTATGCAGCGGGCAACCGTCAACAAACAACCACAAGGTCAAGTTCATGATTCTTAACATGCAATAAATCAAACAGATGAAAAAGTTGCTAGAATAATTGCAATTAACAATGAGGTAGCAAATTACATCAACACATCATACATGCTTCATCTTCACCCTAGAAAATTACTTAGCTACTCATTGTACGAAACAAATAACAACAAAATACTGAAATTTGATGCATATATGAGAAACTAAGATTTAAAAGAGTAGAAAAGTGCTTAGGAATTGGAAGAGGTGACAGAGAAGCACGAACAACAGCTCCTTCCCTTTCCAACGATCCCAACAACAATTTCTCCCCTTCCGGACAGCCCCAAGAACACTCCAACTTGCTCCTTTTGATGATGGTTAGGTTGGGGAAGAATTTGGGAGACTAGGGTTAGCTTTTTCTACCTCCTTTGATGGGTTTTCTCTTGGGGTTTTATAAAGGGACGAATTTTTTAGATTATTCTCCCTCTTTGTTTCAATATGGAAGGTTCAAATAATCTTGGAAGATTTTGTGGTGTCATGGAAATCTTAATTGATAATTTTTCCTTTCTTTTCCTTCAATCAAAATCTTTCTTGTCTTTTTGGTAAGGATTTGAAATCATCTACAAAAAAGATAAAAAAATAATATTTAGGGTAGAAGATATTCAAAATATTTCCTAATTCATGATTATTTCCATAAATATGCTTATGATTATAGTAATAATTATGCACTAAATGTGATATTATCAGATACACATACTAAGCATGCACGCTGAAAATTGTAAAATTCATGGCTGAAAATCGTTAAATTTGGAGCAGGTTTGGTATAAGACCAAGGAATGTTGTATTTAACGTGGTGCTTTAATTTTTTGGTCACTAGAACTTATTCCAATTGATCTCCTATTTTTATAATTTTTGGCTTGCACGCTTAATCAAGATATGGAACACGGTTAATGGCTTGGATTTGTCATTAGTTTTTGAAAATTTTAAATACTAAGAAATGTCAAATGAGCATCAATGACTTAAGGGGTGGTGGAAAGTGATATGTGCGCATCGAGGTTCCCGATCAAGACCGTTCAACAACACATCTTCAGATCTGATCCGTGCTCGGGTTGCTGTGGTGAATTAGGGTTAGGGTTGAATTCGTGCTATTCAAGGTTGCACGACCTCCGTGGAAAGCTTCAAGGGCTTCCGGCCTCCTAAAAACAACAAAAACACACCAAATTTGGAAGAATCAATTCAATACCCACTTTCATTTTATTTCTTCTCTATTTATGCGGGGAAAAACCCTTCCTAGAGTAGAAAGAGTGAACCCCCCCCCCCCCCGAACTACTAAACTGCAATTTGGTGTTAATTACAGCTTCTAATGAGTTTAAAACACAGAATCAACAAGCAACATAATCCAAATGAATTTACAGCAAAATATCAAGAAAAAAGGCTGGAAATTCGAGAGGGACGAGGGAATAGTATCGGTATTCTCCGTGAATCCGGATCTGGGTTTTTCTAGGAACCGATTTATCTCGACCTTGGATTCTCTTTAAGTTCGTGTTTTTGGAGCGTTCGATCACAACGACTCAACGTCTTCAACATCCTTGCCCGAATTGAACCGCTTCTAACTCGTTTGACCCGGATAAATCTCATCCCTTGATTGATTGGAATGGATGGCTTCTATCAGAAAGTGGATCTCTATTCTACACGTATATATTTAATAAAATGCATTGTCATTCATCATTAAATGATAAAAAAGTGATTAAATTTATTGAAATGTCAACATTAGTCAGGTACTTGAAATCTGTTTTTGGTTCAATTACAGCTTTTTTTAACCGTCGTAACTATTAGAAATAGATATTTTACCTTTGTGAGCAAACAAACATGGTAACTGTGAAGGTTTCAGCTTACGTAAGGTCATTATAATAAAGTATGAATATGCTTTCTTTAATTTTGGAAGTGCTAAGTAGTGTTTCCATGAATAATTACGGTGAAACTTTTACCATATTTTATCTTAGAACAGTAGGACTCTTTGAAGGATAATTTGTTTATGAAATTGCAGCATTATAGATGTTCAAGCCTAATTTTCTTCTTCTTGACATATATATGAAGTTACATCTTGAAAATCAATATATTTTCTATGAATAGGAGATTGTTCCCTATGTCTTTGTCTAAACTCCACTTGAAATCTTAGGTCAATATACATGTGGTCTATATTTCCTTCCTCATATCTCTTGCTTTGTTGTGTAGGCAAGGCATCTAGGACACTTAGTTGGTGGTGCTTCAATCCTGGAATTGCAATGGAGGAATTCAAAAGACTTGGTGTACCTTCTATTATAGTGACCTCCGGCACATTGTCCCCCTTGAACTCATTTGCAGCTGAGCTGAAAATGTACGCTGGTCATTCTTTATTCCTTCCACGTTCCATCTGTGTATTTTATTTGCTTGTTGACAGGGCCTTTTTGTTCTGTTTCAGAGAATTCCCAATCACGCTTGAAAACCCTCATGTTGTATCGTCTGACCAAGTTTGTGTAGGAGTTGTGCCAGTTGGTCCATCTGGTGTTTTAATGAATTCCTCTTTCCGTAATCGAGAGTCCATAGAATATAAACAAGACCTTGGTAATGCCATTGGTAAGTACAAGGTTATTGAAGTGCTGGGGACATGTTTTTAGCCATTTGTCTAACAATGTCGCTCTACTTTGCCTAATGACAGTAAATTTTGCAAGAGTAGTACCTGATGGTTTACTTGTATTCTTTCCCTCGTATTATCTTATGGAGCACTGTATTGAGTGCTGGAAGAAATCGGTAAATGAGATCGCAGAAACGATTCCTTAACTTAGAGGTTTGTTCTTCTTTGGCCTATAACTAATACTTTTTACAGAGTCATGTCAATGCAACAGAACAAAGCACCATTTGGGAAAGGATATGCAGACATAAGCAGCCTGTGGTAGAACCTAAACAATCAGCTCTTTTTGCACATGCTATAGAGGTGTGTAGCTTATTTGATGTATATTCATTTTCTGGCCCTTGCTTCATGTTTCTCTTAGGCTTGAGTTTTTCTTTTCTTTTCAGGATTTTGAAGTAAAATTGCGCGGACATTCATCTGGTGCAATATTTTTTGCTGTGTGTCGTGGCAAGGTCTGCTTTGGTTGCTTAAGTGTCTGTTTGTCATGTCAAAGCTCCAATGCTAGAAAGTAGAAAACACACTGAAGTTGTCAGAAAGGTTATCCTAGTGGAAGTTGTAGAAATATCTTAAAGATCCCTAGTTTAAAATGTTCGACATTTGATGCTAGGTTAAATTAATAATTAATATCAAAATTACAAAGCCTTTTTCAGAAGAAGTAGGGTTAACTGACGAAAGAACAATGATTTGAAGTCGTGGCAACTAGTCCAATACCTACATAAGAAATAAACGGGCAACCGGTCTAATACCTACATAAGAATTCAATTGCCCATATATGTAAGGAAGCTTTAGTTATCTATATACCGTTTCTCATCTCTAACCCCCACCATGAGGAGTAGCTGACTAGCCGCCCAACCAGCTCCTTTCACTCTGCCTGGCCAGATTGGAGTATTGGATCAATCTTTACTAAATTATTCCCAAGTGGCTATTCAATCTTCCTTTATCATGGTACCTTATTAATTGTTGGGAGCTTTGGGTTGGAAATGTTATTTCTTTTCTTAATTTTTCTTTGGTTATTCCTTAAAATTATATCATTCTCTCTGTCTGCAAGCATTGGATATTTTGTTTTGGAAGTTAAATCAGTAATTTAGGCAAAGTCTCATAGGGCATCCTTACACAATTAAAATGGTCTATGGTGGTTGTGGTCTTTGCATTTTTTCCTTCTCTTTTCACGATTTGATTAACATGTTACATCAATAAGCTGATATACAAACTTCACCTTTTTTATTATGCAAGGACGTGAAAAAAAACTTTACCATAAGGTTATCTTGTAGGTTTTATTCCATGTTAATGCTTAGCATTCTTCTATGTTATCTTATACTTCTAGTATTTTACAATCTCAAAGGGAACGCCCAATTTGGACAATCTGGTCTGATAATTATGTTATTTCAATTTGGTATTTCTGTCGTCTTTACTTTTTTAGGTAAGTGAAGGTCTTGATTTTGCTGATCATGCTGGGAGAGCTGTAGTAATCACAGGAATGCCTTTTGCCATGAGGAATGACCCTAAGGTTTATTCCTTATTTTCTTCAGAGTGCTTTACATGGGAGACTTTTTTGTTCTTTTTCTTGCTTTTTGTATTTGATTTCGACTTTGCATACACTTTTTTGTGTAAAAATTCTTAGCGGCTAAAAAAAATGAAAAGGGTGATATTCCTTCAGTTCTAATTTAACGAAACAATCTCGTGATTCCAGATAAAGTTTTCTCTCTCTCTAAGTGGTATTTCGTTTCATCTATAAGGCCCCCTACTTTATGCTATTGCATCTGTTATATATTGCTTGGCTGCTACTGAGATGGTGGTTATACCTTGACGCCTTATTACAATATTTTCCTTGTAAAACCGGAATATCTTTGTTTCATTGACTTTTGTCTTTCTTGCTCAAATAGTTTTACTGCTCAAGCTGATTTTGGTTTTTTTCTTCTGATATGTCTCTTAACTTTTATTGCTATTGATAGCTGATGAGATTGGTCTCTTATATATTATCACTTGAAAACTTTCTTTTTGCACCTTTTCCGATCAGTGGGATTGTGCTGCATTAGTTTGTTCTCAAGCTTACTTATCTATATTGAATTTGCTACTGGAATTCATTATAGGTTCGTCTTAAACGTGAATACTTGGATGAACATGCCTTTTTGCAGAAGAACTGCAAGGTAAAAAGATCCACATGAATTTTTTAGATGGAGTTTGACGAGTATTTTATTATTATTTTTTTGTTTTGTTCATTTATTAATTTCATCCAGTTGGTCTTGTGGGGAAAAGCATGAAATTTGATTTCTAAATAAATCCATGATCTCTTTTAACATGCTTCGTTTTTTTTCCGGCTGTCTTCACTAATACTATTTTATAGATTAGTGGTTTCTTCCATTGCTCACAGTTTGTAGTCCTATGTGTTAAATGCGCAGCATATGATTTTTATTGTCAGTGTTCACTTTCCTTTCTCCCAGGTTCTTTCGGGAGAAGATTGGTATCTCCAACAAGCAACTCGTGCGGTAAATCAGGCTGTAGGTCGTGTCATACGCCATAGTCAAGATTACGGGGCAATTATCTTTTGTGACGAGAGGTATAAACGATCTTACTTGAAGACTTGGTGCAGAATATATTGATATAATTTGATTAATCAAGTATGGGCCATCATAGATACTAGATTACCAAACTCTCGTTTAAGTATTTTTTTCCCATTGTTTTTTTTTTCAAGTGTGAAAATTTAACTATTATTTTGTCCTCGCTAGTTATTTTTTTACTTGAAAACTGGGAAGCACAAACTTAAAATAAGCTCATGTGTCTGTCTTATCCATGTCGAATAGCTGCACAACTCGGCCATTTCTTGCGCGCTTGTCCAATATGCGACATGGCATGACGTGTTAGGGTAGTTTGGTACTTTACAAGTTCGAAAATGACTTGGAAATGGTACAGACAGATGGATATAGGCAGAAACCTCTGTATAATTTTTCACTTTACATGTATTTTTGTTAAAAAAAGGTATATTGATAGAAGCTTCCAATTCGTTACGTTGTGTAATATTGTAGTTCTCCAATAAATCTTTAACCCACCCTGTTTCCTCTATCTATATTAGGAACCTCTAACTCAACGAAGAAGCCACGATTGATGCTACCACACAATTTGACATTAATGTATATTTGATATCTATGTCAAAAATTAACTACATTATTAAAATTAAGTAATATTTTAGTATTTGTCTTTGAAAGATTGGAATGTTCCTCGAGAATTTGCATTGGATAGAAACGCGTGAAAGAAGGCGATTCACGTGCTTGAACCGTGACTCCTTAGAGTTTCATTTCTAACCTACCCCAACTAGTTTGGGATAAAAGACTTTGTTGTTGTTGTGTTGTTGTCTGGTCATGTTGTGTGATACTTTCTACAAATTGTTGTATCCCCCTATCCGCATTGTATCGCATCTGTGTCCTGTGTTTCTGCTTCCTAGGCTCTAGCTTGAAATTGCTGAAGGATTTTACAACCCGTAGAATGAAAGATCACAGCTCTCTTTCAAAAAAAAACTGCACTCTTGAAGCTTGATGAATAATTTGAAGATTAGGGCTTTTGGTGTTAAGGTCGGAAAGCAGTCTTGAACAAATTTATAACTTGGACTTCTTAAGTTGGATTCACTAGAGATTTGGTATTTAGGAAACTAAGCCAATCATCAGAAGTTCACAATTAATGTCTGAAGTTCCATCAACCTGTCATTCAATAACTTAACACAATTAAGTTCCACTCTAAATGTTCACTCAAGCATTACATAATTACATTAAAATCATGTAAACAAATTAAAATTACAGTTAGGCTCATTGTCATTAAAACTAGGTAGCGTCCCAACTTTGTACTCTTCCTCTAATCCATCGAAGATCTCTTACCTGAGTTCATTGGCAAGTTTCCGTGTAGTTAACTTTCATGGTTATACATTTTGTGATTCATTATTTAGGTCAGTAGTTAGAGGCTTTATCTTCTTGAATCAAGTGAACTGAACTTTTTAAATTCATTATTGAGCTTTATTCTTCAGTTTGCCTGGTTTTCTTCTATTGTACAGGTTCAGTCATCAAAACAATCAGAACCAAATGTCCTTCTGGATTCGGCCTCATGTCAAGGTCACGGACTACATATGTTTTGTTGTCGACGGACTGAAATCCAGCCATAGGCTGGTCCTGAGTTGTTGACTCCGGTAAAGAACCAGTTATCTGAGACTTATTCATATTTCCTCTTGCAGTGTTACTCCGTGTTTGGTGAGGCAATATTTACACTCACTAGATTTTTTAGAGACAGAAGTGCATGTGCTTCTATGAATCCAAAGCAAGCTAAAACTTTGGGCAAAGGTGAGACTTTTGTAATCCTACATTTTCAGAACGTAAGGAAACAAACTATAATTTTAATTCAAATGAGGCTTAAAAATTGCTAATTTATTATTATTGCATTCTTTCAGGGGGTCCTCTCAAAGAGAAAGTTAGCCATACTTTGGAGAAGACATTATCTCCAGAGCCCTTCAATAATGTGGTATTCTTTCAGATGCAACCTTAATAAACAAATTAGAACAATGTCTTCCACAATATGTTTCTCTACATGAATTCAAGTTAAAAAATGATACAATTTTTATGATGTCTTATATTTTTCAGGCTGCTGTGGCAACAGATGACTTGAGAAACCGAGGAACTTGTATCATTGATGACATCAGCAGAATTGTTCCAGCCAATCGGTCACATCTTTCTAGTTCACAAATTGAAGATGTAGAACTGAGCGAGCCAAGGAACTTCCTGTCCTCTCGGAAAAGAATGCAAACTTCAGGGCAAAGCACCTCTTACCATAAGGAGCTTGAGCTGATTGACTTGACTAATGAACCTTGTAAGGATGAACTGGGAACCGGTCTGATAGCTCCATGTTCCTTAAAGAAGTCTAAGCGGGATGATACATCTCCGGAGCATTCAACTCAAAGTTATTCTCTAGAACTGGGAAATTCCTCAAGGGGCATTTTAATTGACAGAATATCAGAAAAACAACATGATCATCTCAAACCTGAGATGATAAATAGAGGTTGGATTGGTTCAAGGGCTTCTCTTGAGCTCCAACCACAGAAGAAGAAAATTCACCACCCTGCCCCTATATCTGACGGAACTGACACACAAGGTTCTGCCTTCTTAGTGCAGGTTGTTTTTCTTTCCTATCTTTCTCTAAAATCTAAATAATTCGCATTTTCTCCATTGCCTCTTGGTTTTGAAAGCCTATTCAAGACTGATGCCCTCAGTAAGAGAAAAACATCTGAGGAATCATTTCTAGGGAAAGTATGAGTACACTTTAATAATACCCGGGCTTGCATCTTAATAATTTAATTAGTTACCCACCAATGACTCACTGTCATTGTATAAGAATATCCTTAAAGCTCTACTAGAAGTGGTTCAAATGGTACATTTTTGGAAGATATGCTACAATCTGTATAAACATTAATGATAAATATAATATTGCATTTAATTATACTAATAATAATATATTTGTTATTTAAGATGATGGTATTGATTGTAGAGGGACACAGAGCTACAAAACGAAGCCCATTTAATATTTAAGTTACTTTGACTTTGATCTAATTATACAGGTCAAAGAAAAACTTAGTGCTGCCGAATATAAAGAATTCATAGGTTTCATGAAGGCACTGAAGTCTAAAACAATGAAGATAATGCATGTTTTGGAATCAATTGCAAAATTATTTTCAGTCCCTGGAAGGCTCTTTCTCCTAAGAAGGTATTTTTTTAGTATTATTTGGTTTTTATAGCTCTCTATTATTATCGTGTTATTGTTGTTATTATTAGTGTTTATTATGGGCCTCAGAATTCATACACTAACATGACTAGTAAAGTGCATGGTGATTAATTTGCAAAATTAAATTAAGCTTTTGAGTTTAAGTTTGATACAGCTGTACGAGTTAAACAAGTATAAACGTCATTATAAGCTAGAGCTTTCGTCAACATAATTAATCGTGGACTGTTCTTTGCCTTACAAATTACATTATTCATGTGGATCTTTACTTTTGTGGGATGTACAAATCCTGTGAGATACCCGTCAACCCGTGTCGTACCAGTCCACGTGTTTTTTTTTGCAAATACAAATATGAAATTGAAATTAGAAAACATAAAAATCATTAGTATAAAAAATTAACTGTTTCAGATAGGTTTCTGCACTACAGCAGTGCATTTGTCTTTCCACGGTAACATATATAATTATATAAATAATCGCTAATAGCCTAATATTCTTTAAGTGGCTCCATGTCTATCTTTAAAATTATTGCAAGAAAAAGTAGTTTCTTTTGTTTAATTCCTGAAGACACCTATAGGGGTTGTAATGACCAATTTTGTTGAAGACACCCATGAACAAAATAAAGACAAACATGAGTTGAAGACATCTATAGGGTTTGTAATAACTAATTGTGAGTGTAGTTTAACTTCAACTCATGTTTGTCTTTATTTTGCGACAAGTATTCAAGTTATATCCTTTGTAGCATTGCTGCGTGTGGTTTTATTGTATGATGTCGAACTCCTCTAGTTTCCTGTTCCTTTCTAATATCTTTTTTTACTTATTTCACTCATCTGTTTTCTTTGATATTCTGCAGATTCAAAGATTATGTGCCTGTGAAATATCAACCATTGTATGAGCAGCATGTTAAAGCATCTGAGACAATTTCTGACAATGAACAGTAAGGATGTCAGTTTTGTCTTTTTTTGTTGTTGAGTAATTGATCTTTTGTTTCTGACTTCTTGGCTGTACAACAAAAGATTTTCCTTATCCTCTATCTATCTAAAACATGCATCTGGATATGTTTTATGTAACGAGTTAGTATTTAGCTAGTTGATAAAGTATTTTTTCATTTCTGTTTACAGTGTTAGGTTTGACATCCAAATATGAATTTAAGGCTAAGCAGATTATGAGTGTTGTCATGACTTATGTGGCTTGCTAGTTTCATTAAGTGTTTATTGGGTCTATATTTTGTGTTATTTTTATGTAGGGTCTTACTTTCATACTTATAACTTCCATGTAAATTGTATTTCTTTCTTTCAAGTCCATGTATAGCGTATTCCTAAGATTCTTACTGACATTAAAGCACATAAATAATCATAAGAATGTAAGATCCATCACAGCTGCAATGCCTGTGCAGGCATCTGTTGTTCTTGTGTAGCATACTTACAGTGACTGACATATTTTACCATTGCATAAAAACTATATTGCGACATGTGATAGCCTGAGCTGCTGAATTGGCATGATAATTTTTGTTTTTCAATAACTCGTGTTTTAGCAATTATGTCTGTGTGATGGTACAAATTAATTGTTTGACTCTATTAACATATGCCAAATCCAAAATATGATTGATGGTCTGAAAAAGTAATGTCTGTTATCATTCTTATGTTTACATAACATCAAAAAGAAGAAAGTTACTGTGAATTCGAAATAATGTACTCAAGAACAGACATCATAGTAGTTTGGCAGCTTACTGAAATCTGAAACTACACAATACAGAACCTGAGAAGCACTTTCAAATCATAAATTATTTGAGATTGAAGCTTTGGTTTCAATTGTTTCTTGACTTCTTATATGCCAAGTGGAAGTGTTTATTGGATTTTAGTAAAGTTGACTACTGGTGTTGTGTTTTTCTAAGAAAATCATAGTGGGATATCCCTCCCACCACCCACACATGCTTTGTTAAGTGTTCATTTTTCATTCTGGATGTTAAACTTGCAGTTCCAAATTTAATAAATAGTTTTTTTGGATGCAGATAAAATTTATTCAATAATTTGGATCATTATACTTTTGACCATAGATCTATTGTAGTTGAGAGCTTTTCCTGTGAAGTACCAGTTTCTGTGGTTCAAATATGACAGCAGACGTAAATGGTCACATTGCTACATCTCCTTACAAGAGGTAAGTGCTACGACACTCTTTTGCTTTTCTTAAGTGCTTTTGTAATTCTTCAGTCCAGGAAGCAATACAAAGTATATTAATCTAATTATTCCATTGAGGTTACCCCTTCGTAATTTTGCAAAATTTTATGCATTTTTGGGTGATATTGATAACCATGTAAAGTTTGGTTGACCTTTCGATTGAAGGACGCTATATCGTTTTGTTTAGAAGATTAGATTCGGAGAAACCCTTAAAGCGTCGACATTATGTTGGTGTTGCACCTTGTTGGATTGACAGATCATTGTCACTAAGACACTAACTTATGACAAAATATATTGTGAAGAATCTCTTGTATCTATTCTATTGTTCTCTTTGTGGTCCAAAGAATATGGCAATTTGATCAGATGATTTAGTAATTGGTTTAGATCATTGGGTTACATTATGAGATCATACACGGTTAACTCTATGTTTTAATTGATAGTTAAGGATCTCTAGGGTCTGTCGTTCACATCTACTTGAGAGGTGATGCCTGCTATGTCTTCGGGACTTTACGAGGAAAGTTTAGAATTATGATTTAAAGAGGTATGGATAATAGCCTATCCATCACCGATCAAAAAAGAAAAGCCTATCCATATCCATCTGAATAACATCAACACTAGCTTAGAGTCACAGAGAAGAAAAGCATACCAGATAGTGTATTTGTTAATTTCTCTGTTTTAGTAGATTATCTTTATGGGTATGAGTATATGACCATGTATGTTAAGCAACTGGAACATGTTGTCAAACTGACAATAGAGTGATTTTGATGTCCATTAACTTTTCTTCGACTACAAAATCATTATCTTGCACTTTTCGCGCCACAAACATGACCCTTAGCCTAAGGGTGTTTCATTAATTTGCATGAGAACATCTACAAAAAGCTTACACCTTTGGACAACACATTTTATATCCTCTATTTTAATGGATAGTAAGGATTTCTGGGGTCTGCGGTTCACATCACATTTTATATCACCTTTGGGTATCATTCCTAATTTGAACAAAAGGATAAGGAAATTTTAATATGACCCATGATGCAATCCTATTCTTGAGAGGTTCAATGGTCGAAATTTGTAAATGGGTTAGACACTAAACCTAAATTTGAAGTAGAAGAGGTAGGTTATGGTATGTTCGGTCCAACTCTCGTTTATAGGCTGAAAGAGAATTTGTAGCACATTTTTAAGTTATCCTTAACACCTCAGGGAGGCAGATTGCCTCTGGCCCAGGAATACTGAGGGCCCAGGCGTGCTGGTTTTCTGTGCTGATGGAACTCATGGTCTCCTGAAGCCTATCAATCAACCGGCAATTGTCTTCCACTATGGTCTCCAGGATCCACCAGGTGGAGTCAGACATCTCCCTCGACGGCATGGTCCAGACTGTGCTGAACTAACTCGCTCCTGAATCCTGATTGACTCGTAAATGCGCAATAGCGGCCATCTGATCATCTCTGAGGCCGCGAAGAGCGTGAGACAAGTTAGCAAAACGGGTTCAATTAGGAAGCACATACACCTCAAAACGGCTTCCACATCCATGTCGTACTCATGTTGGGCACACTTGGATGCATGTCCAACACGCCACATGGTGTGTCAAGGAAAGTTTGGGAAGCCCTCAATGTTGGACACAACTTGGACGTGCCTGGACTTCCGTGGACCGACGGGCATGAGCGTCCGATTTTTTTAAGTCTAGGGGTTTTCCTTAAAATAAAGTTATAACTTTGACAAAAATAATAATTCCCCCGAGGATTTGCATCCGTCTCCGGTCATCTCCGTCCATCACTAGACATCTCCACCATCCCCGAGCTCTTTCCGGCAAGCTAAAAAATATTAAATATTTATGTATTAGTCTTAAACAACAATTTAATACTTGTGTCCATGTCGTGTCCGACACTCATCCATATTCATGCTTCCATGGAGTTTAACAATGAAATTGTAGCTCAATTATTGGTGGTACATGTTGAGCAAATCAGTGGACTTGATTGTAGCTGTATATAACTCACGCTTGTAATATATTGGTTCGGGAACACCCTGTTTTGACAGGAAGGCATCTTAGGAAGGAAAAAAAACCCTTAACCACATCACTCTTGCACAGATTCTACCTGCTCATCTTCGTAGGCCTCACATATATAAAGGGGAAGGCTTGTTCATGTTCATGCTGAATCTCAGGCAATTGACTGGAATGACTGTCGATTCTTCCATACCCTTGGTACGGAATATTCAAGTTTAATATTTTTAGGGGGAATAAATGTCATCTTCCTTCTAACCTTTTGAATTCCTGTGGTTTGATTTTTGCTTTGGAGTAAACGCTTGGACAATGTACTTACAACTTTCCTTTTGCTTTGGAGTGGCAGTTCCTTGCTCGAGACCTGTCAGTTGATCCTTGTTTGAAACGGCAGTCATTAAATTTTCTTTCTGAAGCATAGTATCCAGAGGCATTTGGAAAGCGTTGCTACGGAAGGCCTTTTTTTGCTACCCATAACATTTAGCATGTAAAATTTGATGTGTGTATTTAATTTTTAAGGTTTACAGTTTTAAAACTAGTTGTGGGTATTCTGAGTGCATATTTTGGCCAGACACCTTCTCGGGTCTACCATTAAAATAGCTGCAGGCCTGCGGTGTCCTGTACGTTACCTCTTTTTATTCTGTTTTGTAATGTCTTTCCATTCTGAAAAGTATGGTAATATAGAAATAAAGTTGCCGCTGCTTATATGAAATGATTCAATTTCAAACCGTCGTTCTAGGATGTGTTATTGTAATTGACAGGTTAGATATTAAATATAAGTAGTGTTTCAAATGGAAATCCCTGACTGAGTTGTTTATTTTTCTGATTTGCATGTCCACGGGACTGTTGGTACATTCATCATTGTCCGAAAGGACAATGAAAAGTTGATAACCCTACCATGTAGGTCAGTTTGGAAGTGAGTGCCCATGATTTGAGGTAAGTTGCCCTGCCCATGTCATTCATGAACTTCAGGACGGGACTACGAATTAGGCAGTAGACACACCATCTCTACATTAACTAGTTGTTCCCGTTTCTGTATTAGTTAGTAAATATTATACTACTAAACGAATGATAAGAGACGGAAATGTTGGGGGTTGGCTTCTAGTTTTGAACCTGTAATACCTGTCATCCTTCCGATTGCGTATCCTGGTAACATACTTTTTAGCTTTCACATGTTGTCCCGTCAGTGCTCAATTGGTTTGGGACTTCATTCTGTGTATCCTTGGAAAATCCGTTTTGATGTATCCCTTTATGTAAACTACGTTCTACTAGAACAGTGGCACCCTTATATGTTAAGTTACGCAGTGGAGGATGAGACGGATGCAACACAATCTATTGGATGAGAATGTTTAGCCGTCCCGGTGAAGGAAACAAATAATACGCTTGTCAGGGAAGGGAGTGTCTTTTGCTAAACTAAGTCTTCTTAAACCTTGGCAAAAAGAAAGGAAAACGTCTTGTTAAACCTTTGCTTGAGTCTGGATTGACCTGTCATGTCTTATTATAAGTCAAGAGGACACGGAGACAGGAAAAAACGATTTTTTTTCGGATTGACATATTTGGCTCTTAATTTTTGAATTTCTGGTACCCTTGGGAATTTACTAGGGTCCAATTAATCCAGCATTTTTCGTTGAACGGTTGGTGAGAAAGTTAGGAGTCAGGACCGAACATTCTCCTGTAACCCAGTGGATCGACGAGTCTATTTGTTTGAAATTTAATACCCATCACCATCGACTCTTTTAGTTAATTCAATGACGTGGGCACGCTCACTTGTTCATGTAGGATTTCATGTTCTTATCTATGTGTATATTATAAAATTTTAATACAAACATACATGATCGATTTCATATTTTCATTGATTTTATGTACATGTTTATGTTTTTTCTAATATCATGCATTCCAACATATATTAAAATAAACAAAAGAGAAAAGATCATACCCAAATGTTCTCTAAAATCTTTTAGAAAATCCGGTGTCTCCAAGTGTTCACTAAAGTCAAACAATATTAGAGAGAAAAGAGCTAGTCAATTAATCTATAATTAAGCTTAGAATCTAACTAAAACTCTCTAAAAGCTCCTGAGATTTTAATCTCCAAAACATAAAACTATTAAGAGAATTTTCGTGGTGATTAAGAGAGATATTAAGGAGAGAGAATTTTGCATTAATTTTTATGAAACAAGTAGGGTGAGATGACCTATTTATAGCCTCCCAAATCACCCACATCAAGAACTATTATCTAGTCATGATATCTTGCATTTTCTCTTCTAAAATTAATCGCAATTTGCCACATAAGCATCCTAAAAAACGTTCGATCAAATCTAGAATTAATCCAACCCATGATCTAATTATTCTCTTAATAATTCAGTCAAAAATCGTGTTATTCGGTTAACCGAGATTTCCACTCGGTCGACCGAACCATTAAGTTTTACGTAAGTTCGGATGACCGTGAGCTAGTCGGTCTACCGAATATTCATGAGAAATATTCCCTGGAAAAGTTCGGACGATCCACGTCTCGCTCCGGTCGACCGTTGACTCACCAAAATTTCTCCTGGTAAATCTGATCAAGCCACCGTCTCACTTTCGGTCTACCGAAATATCCCAAAAAAGCTCCTGGATATTTCCTTTCGATTGACCGAACCCAATTGTCTAGGCACTCCAGACAATTTTGGTCAACCAATCGCATTATCCGATCTTCGTTCGGTTGATCGTTCCTAAGAAACCTCGGTCTACTGTTTAGACCGTTTTGACCCCGATTTTGCCTTGTATCAAATTTGTTCTTTTGGGGGGTTTTAACAAATTCATATCTTATGTAATATATTATCATATGTAATATTAAATTATTACACCTCATATGAATTTATCCACGATTCTAATTATGTCAGTTCTCATGACATATTGATTTTATTGATTCACCACATGTGTCTCTTTTCACATGAAATCCGACACATCATATGAACTCAAAATCAAGTTTTTTGTTTCCCAGTTTTGTGGTGTGACCTATAGGAGGAGTTAAGCCAAATTGACGATATTAAACACTTAATATCTCCAACTATAAGCGGGATCTAGCTACACATTATAGTTACCCAATTAACATATATGTCTTGTTCCACTCAAACTAAATACGATCCATTTAATGATGTGAGTGCACCATTTGTGTCCGTTCCTTGCCTCATGATATTAAGAATATATAAAGTAGAAATGTGTCACATTTGTATTATATTCATTTTTTGATTTCTTTAAGCTAATTATAACTATGTAACTTAATGCAAGCTACATTGTGCACATTATAATTTTGTTTTATCAAGTGACTCACTAATATCATCACTAAATTAAGAAGGACAATGATAATCTTTTGACTATCTTTTCCAGCGCAAGTCATGTTCAATCAACTATTGTCTTTATCACTATTCTCATTGATAGTTTTTGACAATAATCAAATCAAACATTTCTTGAGTGAAAAGATATAAGTCTAATATCTTAGGATCCAAGACACAATAAAACATTAATGACAAGAAATACAATTCAATAATGTTTTACTTATTAAGTCTATTCAATATATAAAAGTCATAATTTCCCTCTTTTATATACTCGTGTGATCAATTATTTGTAGAGCTGCAACAATTGATGACTAACACGACAATTTATCTCGGTAATTAATGTTTCATGTTAATTAGTATGATTGTGAATAATTTTTGATTTATGTAAACCATTATCTTTTAGAACTTCACGGTTAATGACCAAACGCTTCTTCCTTAACACTTCCAAAAGACGAATACAATAATTAAGGAACAAAATATTTGCACATCCAATTCATAATAATTGACATATAAAAGTAAAACTTATATAACACATTTCTTTCAGTCCAACACCAAAGAATCAAGGTTCTTTTGAAAGTGACGTTTTGGAAACTTTGTGTGCTTGTGACACTGTAATGGAATCACCTCTAATGCAATGAAAATTTGTTAGGAGGAATTGAGATTTTAAGATCTAGCTTGAACATGTAGATCACGGAATTCCGGATCATTCAATTAAGCAATAATTCATTCGCCAAATACCACCCATCTCCATTCCTGGTCATGTTTGGCGGAGCGAGTTCATCTCCCATATTTCACACAGGCACACCTGCCACCTGTATCTTGTCTTGTAGTCCATTCCTCTCCTTGGTCAATCCACTCATTCAAAGTCAGTAAGCTCCCGATCCAATGCGTCCATCTTTTAGAATCCTAAGTTTACTTCCTCACCTTCTCATACCAAAACTGTGATTACAATATTCATATGATTAAAGCACTCATTCGAAGCACAAAGACAATGTCGTTTCCATTTCATATACTATGAGAAAACAACGTTGTTTTCATGTGCCTACATGTCCGCACTTTCTTTCTAAACACTACCATCATTAGCAAAAACTATACGTCTCTCCCACTAACAATCCATTACTACACATAAACACAACACGATTACAGCATGTACAATAGAATCCAAGCTAATGTCAAAATCCCTTAGTCCACACCTCTCTCACCGTATAAATAAATCAACTTCAATTAAGAAAATGAGAATCAACCCAAACATTTAAGTCCTCCACGGTATTTATATACAGTTTTAAAAAGAATAAAAAAATTACATTTTTATGTTACTTACATGTATTTGAGTTGGTAGATTCTGAATCTCAGATCAACCAAAACCCAAAGATCACTACCTAATAGTTGTAGGTCATATCATATGGTTTAATTCTAGGAATAAAAACTTAGAAAAAAAAAGAGTATTGGCATGTGACAATCACACATCTTACGTTGCCATGTCTCCCTTTCCCATGTCAAACTCCAATTAAAAAAATGTACCCTCCCAATATTCATATAATACCCGGAAGTAGCCGTTTACCTTCTCCTCCGGTGCCATCTGCGGCCAATCACGTCCCTCCACGTGGCACAACTACCTCGAAACAATGCCGGTCCGGCCCTTCTCCTGCCGCCTATAGGTTGCCGTGAGATCGGCGAACGCGCCGAGAATGTACTTATGGACGGCCCTATCGTTGAGATCTAGATAGCAGAGGAGGAGTTCCTCCATGTAGTCCCAATCCAACGGCTGAGATGGATCGGATTGACGCACCTCCATCATCTCCTCCATCGACTGCCGGAAGTCGTCGTACGGGCTCTTCGAGAAAGTCATCACCGCCTCCACACTCTCGTCCGGGGTGGTGGTGGTCGCGCTTAGCCGAGCTTCCTCTATGAGGGAGTGGGATAGGATGGGAGTCGCGAAGAAGCGCTTTGATGACCGGATGTCGGTGAGGATGGCGACGTCCTCGTCGTTTTCGAGGAAAAGTTGGTTGGTTTCGTGTGGTTTTACGGTCCGGTCGACGTCGGCGAAAGATTGAGTCTTGGGGTGGTTGCATGCTGACAGAAGCCAATTGGTTGTGGTCGTATTGGTATTGGTGGTGTTTTTGAGCTTTGAGATGTAGATTTTGATGTAATCTTGTAGACTCTTTCCCATGTTTGTTGACTTGTTGTTGGTGTTGTGTTTGTGTTCTGTCTGTCTGTATGTATGGGTGTATGGGTGAGATTGGAAGTGGGTGGTGAAGTGGTGGGAGGGAGAGGTGAGGAGTGTATAATTGTAATTATACCATCATCATCGATCTATTGATTGCTAGGGTCTAAAGGTCATGGGATGGATGAATCTTCACTTCCCACTTTTGGTTTTTGCAATAAGTTGTCAATTCATGGTTGAGCATCCGTTTCAGGTGAGAGTTTCTTATGTCCCATGATCTTTATGGATCTCAACTTCTCTCTACAATTTCATCCCTCATCCTACTTTTCATTAAATAAGTGTTGCAACAAACGTTCCCTTTTTACTATAAAACAATGGTGAGTAAGTCTTCGCAGTCCTAAACTATAAAACAAACAAAAAACTTTGCCCCAACTTGACGGTGAGGTTAATTCAGTTAGATCCAAAATATTATAGAAACCATTATTATTATTATTATTTTACCAATACTGAATACATCATTTCAATCCAGATTTATTTTTGCTTATTTTTCCTATTTTATTTTTGAAATCCATATTTTCTTTCCAACCTCAAAATAGCTTATGGTTTGGAGGAAAACAGATATGGGAAAAGAAAAGGGGGGAAAAAGGAACATAGATTAGGGGTAAAATTGTAATTTCCTAGAAGAGTACATTGTTATTTTAGGTAACAAAAGTGTAACTAAAAATATTTGTAACAATATTAATGCTACTTTAATTTGAGATATTGCTTTAAAAATCAACTAGAAATTACAAAATCTTAGTAGGAGTAGCAAAATTTAGGTAGAGTTTTTGCAAAGCTATTACTAAAGACATTGTATTTATCAATGCTACTTTAATTTGAGATATTGCTTTAAATCCTCTTGAATCTCAAAATTTGCCAATAAAATCGCCTTATTCTGTCATAATATAACAATATTAATCATATCGTATTGATATTAAATACAACCAACCACAAGAATAAGGTGACACAGGTTTCCTTTGTATGAACCAAATAGATAGTTTCAAACAAATTAATATAACTTTATCAAACCGATAGAGAAATTCAACATATTTGGATACTTATAGTATACTTTAGAGAATAATATCAACAAAATGTGGAGACTATCCACAAAGATAGCTTTTTCTACGAAATTCCATCATCCATGTGTCATGCCACTTCTTTGATTAAAAATGAATGTATGCAGAATTCGTAAGTGGTTCTTCAATATTAGGTGTATCTCATTTTCATTTTCAAGATAGAAAATTGACCAATTGAGTATGGGGACCACTCGCACAGTCGCACGGTTATTTCTGTGATCTCTTTTTAAGGAAAGAATGACAGGTACATTAACGTATGCAATCGTGCATAATGACTAAATTAAGATCACCAACACCTTTTTTTTTTTGGCTTGGTATATTTTTCCTAAGAAAGAAACTTTGAAATTGGACATTTATCCACACTTTTCCAAATAGTTTTATGCGTAGTCTTCTTGAATTTTGGGAGTCAGTAAGAATTTCCGAGGATTCTAATATCTTAGATTTGAGATTTCACCTTAGAAATTCATCTCTCTTGAATATTTAACTTGAATTGTATTTACAAATTTTAACCTTACTCTTTTAGTTGGCTCTGCCACCTTACATCACTTGTGTTGTTGCTACCTGAATATATGTAATTTATGTTTTAAAAACGTAAAACCATTTTGATTATTAATCAGAGATAATCCCACCCTCCAATTAACTTTGTTCGAGTCTGAGCTTTGACCAACGGTTTTAGCAGAAATCGGAAAAACTACATTAATTTAGAAGTTCACAACCACCAAATCATCAATAAGATTCAAAACAATATAATTTGACATACACGAAGACGACTTACGTTACGTCTAATAACACAAACTTAAACGTTTCCTGACAAGAAGCAACTTAAATTCGTTCGAACCAGAAATAGAGATTGGTGACAAAATAATAATTACAACCATGGAGAATCATAGATGGGAGTGACCACAGCCTTCTTCTTAAGGAAACCATCAAGTGAATCCATTCCATGATCTTTCCCAAACCCACTTAACTTGTACCCTCCAAACGGGGCATCAATATCGTAAGCAAAGTAACAATTGACCCAAATCGAGCCGGCTCGAATCGATCTCGACACACGATTCATGGTGTTTAAGTTGTTGGTCACAATTCCAGCTGCCAGCCCGTACCTGCTGCTGTTGGCCCTCTCAATTGCCTCCTCAATAGTCCTACCAAAGATTATTTTTTGGCAATGTAAGTGAACAATCTAATCGTATAGAAGATAAACTTCCCTTATTCCTTGTTGACTGACTTTCGATCCAACTTGGACGAAATGTCTATTTATAAAATCAACGAAATGACAGTTTATGAATACGATTTTTTTGATAGTATCTGTACATGTTGAATGTGAAATGTGTTTTTCCTATAAAAAATATCACTTACTTGAATTTCATGACTGACATAACTGGTCCAAAAATTTCGTCTGTTGCTATCTTCATGTTATCCTGCGAAATTTCAACAAAACCCTTAACGTTTAGTTAAAAAAAGGATGTTGAGGTGTGGGTTTTTGTTTGAAGTAATTATGTTTACAACCTTAACATCAGTAAAAATTGTGGGCTCGACGTAAAATCCTCTCTCTCCGCATGGCTTGCCTCCTGTTAGAAGTGTTGCTCCTTCTCTCTTCCCATGTTCAATATAAGAGAGCACCTTCTCAAATTGTTTCTTATCGATCTACAATCCAAAAATCAATACTTGTAAGTGCATAAGTTAGCCGATTTCATGAAGGGAGGATGTGATTTAAATCATATAACGCACAAGAAACTAGAAAAATGTATGACAATGGTTTTACTTAAGAGGCAAATAAAAATAAAAATAAAAAATCATCACCTTGTCTTGTCCTCCTATAAAAAACAAGGTATGACTATATTACGAGGAATGCTATTATTTAGAGGAAAGTCCCTAAACCTGGTTGCATGTAAACATATTGCTAATCTAGATAATTGGATTTGGTTCTCGAATGTGTTCGTAATTATTTTTATTACTTAAGACAAGAATATAACACAAATAAACCCCCAATCGTTTAAATCGATCAACGGGTTGTTGGAGGTATCGATCATACTATCATGCATGCGAACCAACATCCTACCTTCTGGTTGATTTTTGAGAATCAACTGTAAAGCACTTTCTGTTTAATAACATGTAATTAATATATATTAATTCTCAATTATCTAATTACTAGGTAGATACCTGTGGTCCTTGATTGGTGCTGGGATCAAAAGGATCTCCAACCTTCCAACTCTTCACTTTCTCTGCGGATTTCTTTATAAATTCGTCATAAATTCCTTCTTGAACGAAAACCCGCGAACCCGCTACGCATATTTCGCCCTACAATCCACCATTTCAAATGTCATGACACTCAAATTCAAAATACAGTACTTGAGTTTAAAAGAGACGATACAAATTTACGTTAATTAGAACTCACCTTATTGAAGAATATGGCCAAACGAGTCAGCTCAACAGCCATGTCTACGTCAGCATCATCGAAAATTATGATGGGCGATTTGCCTCCGAGTTCGAGAGTTACGGATTTGAGGTTGCTTTTGGCAGATGCTTCCATCACCAATCTTCCCACTTCTGTGGAACCAGTGAAGCTAACCTGTAAAATAGTAAAGACCAACTTATATATAAATAATAACCAACTTGGGTAAGATTTATGTGTTCAAATGAACGAGTAAGAATTATAGTTATTTGGAATAATCAAGACTACAACGAGCTTAGTTAGATTGAGGTAGAAAGTAATTTTGAAATTTGAAAACCAATAAAATTACCTTATCGACATCCATGTGAGAGCTGACTGCGGCGCCTGCCGTGGGGCCGAATCCGGGAACAACGTTGACCACTCCATCAGGTATACCTGCCTGCAATGATTTATTTATCAAATGATGTTCTCATTCAGCTAAGTCTTTTTTGAATTTTATAATTTTAGAAGCAAATACATGAGATTTGACAATTGTTTGAAGATCTTTTTGTACTTCAAAATCATAAAATGATCAATAGATAATGTAAATTACTCTTGCTTTGTCTCGTTTCCTAATTACAATATAATCCTACTCATTTCCCAAATGGAGAATGCTCTGTTTTGTCTTAATATCATTCACCTAATATAAAATACCTAAAATGTATTTCTATATTCATTCATTTGAGATTACTTCGGTAGTAATGAAAATCAATTATGTTAGTGAAAATTAGGAGTAAATATGTAAAATCATCACAAAAGGTCAAAGTTGGTTGACGAAGACTTTCTAAGTCCAATTTGGCGGTCCAATCAGTCATGTATGTAATTCAGGAACACAATTTGATTGTCAAATAAACAGTATTGCTTCCCAAACATTTGTCTACTAAACTTAAAAAAACAATTCACTTGGTCATGGAAATAGTTTCACTTTTACTAAATCAATTGGTTTTGAGATGGATATCCAAACTTGAGATACCTGCTTGGCCAAGTTGGCATAATATAGAGAGGAAAGCGGTGTTTGCTCGGCAGGCTTGACGACAACGGTGCACCCAGCGGCCAAGGCAGGGCTAACCTTGAGAGCAAACATAGTGGAGGGATAATTCCAAGGTATGATCAACCCAGCAACGCCAATTGGCTCAAGCAGAGTGTAACCTTGTAGCTCTCTAGACATCTTCAACGTCTCACCATGGATCTTATCGGCCGCGCCTGCATAGTAACGTATAATGTTGATGCAACCTGGGATGTCAATTGCCTTCCCTGCTGTGTACAATTTTCCGCCATCAAGAGAGTCCAATGCTGCCAGTTCTTCCAGGTGTTCCTCAATTAGGTCCGCAAATTTCATTAGGATCCTTCCTCTTGCCTATTCCAAGTTCACGAGTAATTAATTCATGGTTATACAATAATATCTTTTTTTTATGAAGTTGAAACGGAAAGTGCTAATGATTGAAATAACATTATTTATGTAAATTATCCAATATATGATGATGATCTACAAGTACTTAATTAACGAAAGAATTAGAGTTTTATTGTTCAAGCTAGCATCGTCCTGAATATTCTAAGATTGACCTAGAATCTGGATTTTTGAAGCAAAGCGAGTATTATTGATTTAAGTAAGTTTGTTCGTTTAATCCATCTCTTTGACGATCTAATCTGAATGTAGAAAAGTTAATTCCCTGGTCTACCTACCAATGAACATTTTGTTTAAAAAAATTATACTTTCTATTATTAACACGACGAATGTAACAAACTTAAGTTTCACGAAGAAGGAAAAAAAACGCTTTATTAATTACCTCAACTTGTTCGGTGAATACTTGACACATCTTTTTCCAAAAAATTATATTTGACACCTCATGTCAGGGACACACACATCGAGGGTTAACGTGTTGTCTTCTGTTCCTTCTCGACCAAATGAATATGTTATGTTACAGGGGTCCAATTGTACAATAATTATCATGGCCAATAGATTTAACTAAAGTTTTTTTTGGACAATTCAGTTACGTAGGGTATTTTTGGATGTGATTTTTCTTGTATAACTTTTTTCAAGAAGTTACACTGTAGACGTCAGAGTTTGTCTTTCAGTTTTTCTACCATTGAGATAAGTGCACATGTGAAATTACAGAAAATTCAAAAAAAATATTGACTTTGCACGTGTGATGAGGACAATAGAGATATTTCATATCACATTGTATGAGAATCTATAGAAAAGTTTACTCCCTTAATTCTCAAACTCAATACAAATTTGACATGGAAAAACGTGAAATGGTAAAAACTTGTCTCCCCCTAATCCCTAACCGTTATTTAGATGTGCATGTACAACTTTTGAATGACAAAAATTACTATGCAATTTTGAGAAGTTACATCCGAACATTGTCTAAATAATCATACTCCAAAGTCCAACCTTATGTCTCCTCATGATTTGGACGTGGTTAGGTTTAATATGCCACTGTTATGGTGCCTAACATCAATAAACAAGTCAACCACACAAATAGGCTAGACTTCAAGAAACGCATCCAGCTCCAATCTTGCATCTAACCACCCAAAGACTATTTTTAACCAAATATCCGTTTGCTAAGTTCGGGAAACCAACCCAATTTATAAAATACAAATAAAGAAAAAGGTTAACAAATTATAATATACGTACAAATCCAGACATGCGAGGCCATTTTCCATGGTCAAAAGCCTCTCTTGCCGCTTTGACGGCCAAATCTATGTCTTCGTTGTCGCCTTCAGCTATCTTTGCTATGGATTCTCCAGTTCGTGGGTCTATCGTCTCAAAAGTCTTCCCTGGAATCAAATAGTTTCACAAAAATTGATGTCCGATGCCAAAATAACAACAACAAAAAAAAACTTCAATGAAAGGAAATTTATACGAACACACAATGCCGTCAATTTTAGCTCGAACTCAATTACCTCTATAAAGACAAATATGACGAATTCAAGCAAAAAACAAAAAGTAAAAGTAATAATACAAAGGAGTTGCTTAAAGCAAAACGGACTCGGGACAATCAATCCGCTTGCTACGGGGTATTTTCATGGATCGACTTGAACTGGTATTTTTGTTAGAAATGGATTAGATGGACTCAAAACAAGACTCATCGATCTTATGGAAGCAATTTTAAAAAATAAAAATAAAAACTGTTAAAATTCAATTCTTGCTCATCAAAGTACACGAACAAATTCGTGGTTTAATTTGGAAAAATAAAACACAGAACAAATTAGAGTATTAAGTACCCGAAACGGCATCGACGAACTTCCCGTTAATAAATAGCTTTGTGAACTTGATCTCCAGCACCACCATATCACCGGCCGGCGATGTACCGTTGCTCTCACTCTTCATCTCTTTAATTCTCTCTCTAAATAATACCACTTTCTCTCTCTAAATTCTCTTAGACTCTTGTTCTTGCTACGACTTGATGTTGTGAAAGTAAACGAGCCGAGAGGTTATATATAGATGGGGGAGGGAAGATGGGAAGTGTTTATTATGTTATATTCTAAATAACTAAAGATATTGGTTTCGTTTTGTCACGTATGTAAAATTTGAGGAAAAGATTCTAGTCTAGAAATTAAGTATTTAGAGAGGAATTGGGAAACTAAAACAATGGGACGAAGATGACGTGATGCATGTGACTTCTGTGTGTTCACTCTTTGGCCAAGGTAAATGTCATTCGTTTCTATAGTTGGATTTGTGTCAGGCTAATTTTAAAAAGACCTCATTTTTGTGGAACTTGGAAGGAGCAAAAGGGTTTTGAATTTTGACATCATTTATTCTGTTATGTATAACATCTTAAGAATTTCTATTTATCAACTTCGGTTAGTTGTTTGTATTTATACTCTTGAAAGTGCACCCTTCTGCCAACTTTTTTTTTTTTTGGTTTCCCATGTGAAATTATGTTGTTTATCAATTTTTATTTAGCTTTGAAATTCAATATACTTTTATTTTCCATTTTATCCTCTCAAATTCGTAGGGTTTTAACATATCTTAAAGTAAACACGGGTACGTGATGGAAAAACGTCAGACATCTTTCTTATTTTATTTTCTTCTTCTAAGTTCACACTGAAACATGGGGCCTGAAGATTTTCCTCGAACATAGATATCACAAAAGTAAACAAGATAACAAACAATTTAGTGCTAGTTTGACCGAAGTCTTATGGTCCCTTGAGTCCTAGACTAGTAAATAGCCCTTTTCATACGAATAAATACGTTTTCCAGGAACCATCCATTCCAGTGACTTTTTAGCATATTTTTTCTGATGGAAACTTATTTGTAAGAATGTAAGAGTCAGTTTACACTATATTATGATAATTACACCATTTTGTCAATTTACGTGATGTCATACGCTACGTGGTTTGAAAATGAGTCTATCTTTTAGTTTGAAACAAGTATATATGCATGAATTGCTGCCAATTCTAGTTATTAATATTATATTAATTTATTTAAAAGGATACTTCTACGTTTTTATCCTGGGCGGGTTGGGCAACTCTGACCCAACTTCTTTTTTAGAACAATTTGCGGCATTATTAATTAAGTGATTAAGTCCACTGGACAAGCAAATAATCGGCTGAAAATAGAAAGTCATATGTAAAGTCATTTAATGCTCTAGTCTTCACCGGTTCACCGAAGACTTTTCTCTTACTCATTAAAAGAAGAGTTTGATTAGATCAGTACATTTTAAATTGCCATTGTTTTCTTCACTACCTTTTTTTTATTATATCAGTAATGACTCCAATGTCAAACATAAACATGCAGATAATATATTTAGATTGGAGTGTATTACGGGTATTAAAAAAGTTTAAAAGGTATTTCGGATATTTTGTATTAATTAGAAAGATATCAAATAATAACTTCAGTCTCATCATGGAATGGTGTAAAGCTATTGAGAATGGATTTGAATCTGTAAAAACACATTTGGTTATTTTCATCAAGAAGACGTGCAGCAATGCAAAATTAGATGTGATATGCAACCTAACAGCCAAATCTCAGAAATCTATTATAAAATTAGGAAATACGTACGATAAAAGTAAGTGAGTCATTTTAAACATGGGTTAAACACTATCTTGATTTGTGTAGTAACTTCAGCGGTGATTTTTTTCATAAATCTGAAAGAGACATACTGACCGATCACAATTCCGAATTTAATTTTAATGGGCCATTAGCTGTGATAAGCACAACCGGCCACACGCTTATTAATCGTTATAGTTGACTTGGAACCCCAATGGCCCAATGACATAAACTCCAACTACTACCAAGTATTTGTATTATTGCATGTGAGCCTTGAAAGCATCAACTTATACACCAGATTGTATTAAAACGGTAAACAATCACAGTTTTTATTTATCTAGCAACTCATTTCCATATCGCTCTGTGAATGTGTTATGTGTAGCTTTCTTTCTGACTTTTTTTTAATATATTGGTTTCTACAGGATTTAATAAAACTCATGCAGGACACATAGTTATTCATTACGAATATGTGATGCGAACATCTAATATTTCAATCCTTACGAAAGCGAGACATAGATATTTACTTTACATATTAGTTTATTTAATTTCTTTTTGTTACGTATATGTGTGATTTATGTTGTGGCGTGCACAATTCTTTTTTATCTTCGTAATCAACCATTAAACAATATCTAATGTCTATTTTCAATATCATGTGCACACCACCGTTTAGCCGCCATAGGTACAACTCACGAACAAATATTATAACTGCCACAGTGACTAAAATATATTGGTTGCTATATATAAATATATAATAATAAAAGGATGATAACGTACGTCGACAATTACTGTAAAGTTGACTTTAACATAACTTTCTTCGTCGTTACGAGTATTCGTAGAAAGGATTTTTTTTTAAATCATTTCAGTTTCTCTCTATTTATCACATCAGTTTTTCCACTTCACAAAATTTATCCACAACTTTTTCTTTTTCTCAAACACGATAAAAAGATCATGGTGTTAAATCAACTATTCTCTTTCCTTCAATTTATTCCTTAAATTTTACAAATAAATAAATAAATTTAATATATCATCATTTATCTCGTTTAGTTTATGTATGAACTATTACTAAAATTTAACACAATTTGTTCTTTCAATTTTTCAAAAACAATTGTAGTACAAACGTGGATAAAATAATTAATTTATTAACTACAAAAAAAATGATATGATAACAAAATGTAGACACAACAATACCGATTACATATAACTAAACATTACGACAAAAGTTGAGAATGAATATTTCCATAATGTTTAAAAAGATAACTTTTTAAAAGATGTAATACGAGAAACTGTATCAACTTTGTTGATTGTCATGTTTTAGTTAACCACCGAAAATTTAATATTTGAAAATATAATATTTATATAACAATATATGTGTCTACTGTATAACACGATGAGATCAGAATCATAGTGATTTAAAAAAAAATTGTTACCGTTGTTTTCTAAGATTTTTTTATTTAAATAATACAATTATCTTTTAATTAAAATCAGTACAAAACAGAAACGTATCTCGCAACAACAACAAAAACACATGATCCGCACAACAAATAATCTTGTTTAATCACGATCCATGCACATGGGGATCTTTTTCTCGTGGCCATTGCTGGTGGTCTAAGTTATCATGTACATATAGAATACACTATGAGGGGCGGCCTTGTATTATTGCATATTCTTATTAAAATAGTATTAATATGTCTTGTATGACGTCTTGACTTGCACGTGGAAACCTTACAATATTTGTTTTTCTACTTTGTAGTAAGATAATTTTTAATTATTAAGTTGATTGTTAGGAGAATATCAAATCCGAATTCCACCTCGTCCCAATCCAACTAGAGCTTGGAATATCTCCAAATCCATGATACGTATTAGACCAACCGGTGGGGAGGTCCCACGACTGAGTCGTCGACCAGGTCACTCCAGGGATCTCGTCGTCGACCGATCGGTCGTGCTTTTCGTGCATTTGTTTTGTCTTTTAATTTTTAATTTTTGGTTTTATTTTGTTTTCTATTTTTTTTTAATTTTTTTAAAATATGTTTTATAATTGTTTATATTTTTTTAAAATTGTTTAATTGTTTTTAAAAAAATCAAAATTGATTTCCAAACGATGTGCAAGAGAGAACGTATTGAAAAATTAGATTATTTTATTCAATAAAAAATAAATTATCTTATCTAACATAATGAATTATTTACAAATAAATATTAAACAAAAACTAAAAGTAATTAAAAAATTAGGTGAGGTTGTAAACAAAGGTGCTCTCCGGTTGTCTTTATATCGCTCTTCAAACGCTACCCGTAAAGTACTTGGGCTTGCCGCCCTTTTCCACCCGTATGTTAGCTCGTGTGATATGAACCGCTTGATAAGCTCAAAGCGCACCTTATTTTTTTGGCAACACTACCTCCTCTACTGAAACTTCACAAGTCGGTATTGTTGCCAACCATGCTTTACCTGGCATCCACAGTTTGGTTACAACGCGCATTCCTAGATAATGTAGACAATTTGCTTAGAAAAGAGACGGTGATGACTTATATCATGATAAATTTGTGAATAATGAAGAAATAAGAGGTTGATCGTAATGACGTGACAGAAAGAGAAAAAAAAAAGTGTGCATGACATAGGTCATCAAGATGACCTAGGTCATGATAGTATACATGTATTTTCCATTCTTACAACTTCTGAGATGTCCTTTTAAAAGTAGAATTGAATCCTACTCCCTTGCCAGGGTAGATTAAACCTTAAATACAACCTTGGAGCGTACAATCATGCCTACCATAAAGGATTTGTAAGTTACAGGAAGTTACCTCGCTGAAGAACAAGAACAACTACACCTCCCCATCCCAAACAGGGAGGGAGAATAAAAAAGAAATTATATTCTTCCCGCAGCTTTTGCATAACTTAAGAATGCTACCTTTAGCGAGATATTAGTAAAAATCCATTTAATTTAGATAAGAAACATTTTAAAAAGCAATGACCTCTAAAAAATTTCAAGGGCATGGCCCACTAGTTCTTATCTAGCTCCATCACTGATAAAAACTACAGATGTTCGCCAAGTGCATATAATTTACCTTTGGAAGTGATTCAACGTAGGCCTCGAGGATCTCCATTTCTGTTAGAACTTGAGCGTTGATACGCGTAGCTGCCTTGAGAACTTGATGCACCAAATCCTTCTGAAATTGAAGCCAGTTTTGGAGCTATCAGAAAACCCCATGGGTGGAAGAACGAAAACAGCTGCGGATTTATTTTCCTTTTCACCTAAAATTCCCTCCAAAGATATTCCTAAGCAAATTTATAGATACCCAAACCACCAAAGACCTCAAAGAACCTACCAAAATTGGAATTTTGTTACCTAAATTTCCGTACAATGACAGTCCATTAGGACATTCCTTAACGGGTCGTCGACCCGGTCATTAAATAAAAAAATATTTTTTTGATTTTTTTTTGTTTTGATTTTTGTTTTGATTTTTTTAATTTTTTGGTTTGAGTTTTTTTTTAAATACGTTTTATAATTGTTTTGATTTTTTAGAAAATTTTTTATTTTTTTTTAAATTTTTATCAAGATGGACCCCGAAATGATGTGGATGAGAGAGATAGGTTGTTGTGGGTTGTGTTAGGTTGTGGTTAAGATGTGAATAGTATAGGAAAGAGAAGAAAGTGGGTTGAGGAAAGAGAAAGCTGACGTGGAAGAGAGAGAAAACTGATTTTGAAGAGAGAGAGCTGATGACCGGGTCGTCCAGGTCATAGTCAGTGATGGTCTTACAAGCAAATCTAAACCCAAATCACCAAAGTCCCTGATGTACCAACCAAAAGGGCACGGAAGGCTTTCACCATTTTAAAAAAAAGGTAAAATCTCAAAACACTACGTACCCCAAGCAAACAATCAAACACTTTGCCGACATTTTCTTACCTAAACCCTCTTCTCCAATCCCGAAAACCAACCCACAACAATTTAACCAAATCTCTTTCGAAGCAACCACAGAAGGCAAAGGACCACAAAAGGCAAAAAAAAAAATCCTTCTAAAAATGACATCTCAGGTTACATTTTTATTAAATGATATGAATGTTTTGTTAATGAAAATTGTATCACATTTAAGGGTGAGCTTCGGTCAGAGACCGCACCGGACCGGACCGAAGATCAAATTTTTGGGACCTCCAGACCGAAGACTAGATCGAATAAATTCGGGTTGGTATGGTCCAGTTTGGTCCAAAACCCAAAATTTACCCACAAAATCTTGGTTCGGTCCGGAACCGAATCGGATCGAAGACCGAATTTTCAGTATCCCCCGGACCAAAGACCAGACGAAAAAAATTCGGTCCGATTCGGGTGCCCTGACCGAACTGAACCGAAATTTGCTCACCTCTAATTACACGTGTCATTTATTTGTCAAATAGGTTTCCTTATAAAAAAAAAATCATAATTATTTTGAATTTTTTACTATTCTTAAATATGATTATTCTTTTTACAAAAAAATGTTTTTACATAAATCTTAGTTAAATATTCTATGTTTAGGAGATTTTGTTGTTATGCACAAACAATACAATGGAAGCTGGAATTATTTTACAGATGCTTTTAGAAATTAATTAATTTTGGAGATCAAATGGAATGAGTTTTGATCAAATGGAAGCTGGAATTAAGCTTAAGAAACACTAACCTAAATGGAAGAAATTATATTAAAAAAGTTTAGATCAAATGTTAAACATATTGGAGATAAATCGAAATTCCGAAAATATTATTGATAATACTTTTAATTTAGTTTTGTTCCACGGAATAAAGATCTCTATGATGACTAACTAACCTGGTCTCTACGGCGACTAACCTTATACTACAAGAGATCTTCCATTGCCTACAGGCTGCAGATGCTATACATGCTCACAAACCAGACCTCTTCCGATAAGGGTTGTAACCCTGGTGGAGCTCTGTAGAGCAGTGGTAGGAGAGCAAGTAGAGAAGCACACTGCCGAGGACATGACCACTCTGATTGCCACCGAACTTCCCTCACCGTGTATTGTTATTTGTTTGGGTGCACTTGCAGAGTGGTGATATTAGATCTATGTACTTGAGTTTTTAAATTTTACTTTGGTGCACTTCAAATTGATGACGTTTCACTCCATCACTTTATTGTTCATTGATATCATTATCCTTCTGTTACGTTATTGGTCTCAACCACCACCTCTAGCCAAAACCTCTCATGAACTCAAACTTCCCTTAATTACACCCCCTCCTCGACTCCTCCAACTCACTCTACGCCTTCTTTTGTTCGTCAGTTGATCGTCACCTCCGCCAAATCTCCTCCGTCTTCGAGGCATTCGTTGAGAAGGTCAATGGTGTGGTGATATGTTGCCAGAATTAGACCATAACATTTGGCACTGTTAATTTGGAGTGCACAAAATCAATATAATTTTTATGCAAGTGCACTTAAATAAAATCTGAAAACTCAAGTGCATAAATCCAATATCGCACTTTGCAAGCGCATGCAAGCAAATAACCCTTGATTTTAATGTTCATGGTAACGTAAAGAGATTAACGATGACTTTCTAATTCTCCTATGATACTTTAATTAGGTGAGCAGTGATCAATCCTGAGTATGTTAAGCTACCATACATAGTAAGCTTTCAAGAGTAATCAACGTCAACCAGACAACCACTGAAGTTGCAATCTTAACTCCGAAGTTTTGTGATCAAATAAGGCATCGATCAATCTGGTCACCTTTCCTCAGAGCTGAAGAAGTTGAAATTACGATGATCAACAGAACTAATAGATTAGTCAATCTACATATATACAACACTTCACATTTTGCGGTATCGATTATCAAGGTAAAGCGTATACAGGCAGAACTTACGAGGTTAGGGACGTGTATAACTTATACAACTATAAAAGCATAACATACCCAGGATGCAATATCTCCCACGCTATTCCAACTCACTTTTACTTGGGGAGGAAAACATACAAGTTGCAAGTCGCGACATATGTTCTCCACAATTTACGACTTAAAACAACTAACAGCTTTCACACATCATTAACCAAATCAAATCCAACGACAGAAGCAACTTCGACATGAAATACGTTGATAGTACAAGACAACAATCTCACGTGACCCAATAGCCATGGCCTGTTACATCCATCGTCCATTAAAATACAACAGGGCATACTGCAATATCTTTGCTAACCATTACTTTGATGTTCACCTAATATCTTAAGGGAATGTCACATCTCCAGAGTTACGTCTTATTTCCATTGTTCTGCTGTAGTACCAGCTACATGCCCTTAAAGATCTCTTCCAATTCGAAGGAAATGCATTAGCTGGCTGCGAAGATATGACTGAGCCATCCACATTTCACAGGTAAAGAAATACCACTCTGCCTAGAACCTTCATGAGAAATTCTTGAAAAACGGATGATTTAGTGCTTCAGGAGCCGTGAGCCTTCCGCATGGATCATATTTTAACAAGCCGTACAACAAATTTGACAAAGCTGCTCTTGAATTATCAACATGCCGATAGATCATATCCTGTAATCCAAAAAAATAAGGATGTTATCCTTAGTAAACCTAACAGTGATTGAAATTATAAAAAACTTTCTGATGATGAACCAAAAGCAGAAGCAGGAATAATATTTGATCAAAAGAAAAGAAAAGAAAAACAAGTCCTGAATATGAAGAGAGAAAATGTAACTTCGACAGTAGGAAACACCTTCAATTGATCAAGCTTCCGGACAGCCCTGATGCTTTCTCTTGAAGCTGCACCTTCTGGCCAGTTAAGCCTCACGCCCCTCTTAAAATATTTTGTCGATGAAGAACTGCATAAACACATAAATGTTAAATCCTAGCACTCAAGAAAGATGCTTGGCAGGTTTGATTAGATAAAAACATGAGCTATACCATGAACATGTATACTGAAGAAAAGAAAAAAAAATCCACAACAACAAAAGTGGAAGAGGAGTCCCAAATTGTGAGCCTCAATAGAAAACAATAGCAAGTATTTGTTTGACTTAAACTGCTATAAAATGTAAGTACAAGACTAAGAGTTGACCAGAAA
Source organism: Triglochin maritima (assembly GCA_963682175.1). Taxonomy (NCBI): domain Eukaryota; kingdom Viridiplantae; phylum Streptophyta; class Magnoliopsida; order Alismatales; family Juncaginaceae; genus Triglochin; species Triglochin maritima. Next base: position 9,889,420 of record OY821775.1, read on the forward strand.
GAGCCCTTTGATTATTTCAGAACAGAGCCCTTTGATTATTTCAGAACAATACAAACTGTAGCAAGCATTTGTTTGACTTGAACGGTTGAAATGCTATGAAATGCCTACTACAAGACTAACAGTTGATCAGGCAGAGCTCTTGGATGCCTATTTCCGGAAAAAATAAAAGAAAAGAAGGGAGAAGCATCAGAAAATTAATTTAGAGTACTAAACCTTTATAAATAATTCATAGCGCACTTCTCTGAGTTTTTCGTACAGGACCTTACCAAGTACTCTAAATTTTTTGATACTCTTTGTAGCAGTGTATTAGTTTGGTGGACCTTAATGGTGATCTCTCATTTGGAAAGAATGGTGCAAGGCACTAGAACATGGTAGTGAAGGGAGTGCAAGAAAGGCTGGACCACGGGCCCTTTGGTGGAACATCTGGCTATACAGAAATAAGCACGCATTGGGAAATGAGGGGGTGAATGGGAAAATCTAGACGAAAACAGCCATAGACATATTTTTGCTGTTGATTTTCGGTCAGGATACTAGCTTCCCTTTATAACTGATTACAGCATGCAACCTACACTATTCTAGTTGGACCTGGGAGTTTTAGTGACCTGATTTGTAAATTTTGTGTTCTGTATGTTGTTGCGTTTACTTACTGTAGACCACTTGTCCTCTTTTATGTTCTTTGGCTTTTATTTTATTTTATGTTTTTTTGTTACCTCCTTGTAATCTCTCATTTTGTATTTCTAGTTAAGATGAAACAAAAAACATTAAGATGTTATACTTAAAGAACCTTAAAGAGTTTTCTAGTTCACCTTTATGGGTTACTTTACTTCAACAAATAACTAAATCAACATTCAGTAGCATGCAGGACAAGATAGTGTGACCCTTAACTCTTAGTATAAAAGTACAATTAAGATTCATATCCATCATAAATAAAAATGTTAGTACATATTTTTGTACTATAAAGGTAAAAAAACAGGTGTAAACAAAACTCCATACACAAACATAATAAACATTTAAGAGAAAACATGCAAAGGCAACACACAGAACATTCTGAATCTTACCTTAAAATGAGACCAACGAAAAATTTAAACAGATAATATTAGTAGTATAATAAGCTTGTTTGACGAGTAATGGTCCTAATGGATGGGTACAAATGGATTTTTTGTTATACAAAGTACAAGCGACATATATTATTAGTTCTACAGGAAACTGGAAGTAATATTGTACAAAGAACTTACTGGGCTTTCTGGAACATGTGTTCCGGCAATGGTCCCAAAACCCTTTCCATCATAGCTAAATGCTCCAAATTTTCATGAGTTTGAAACAAAGCTTCCCCCTAAACATATTAAAATCACAAAACTAGGTATGAAATTAACATCGTAAAATCTCAGATTTAAGGCAGACTTACCAAACAAAGCTCAACCAAAATGCAGCCCACACTCCAAAGATCACAAGGATAATCCCAACCAATACCTGCAAACAAGCGCATTATCATAAGAAGAAAAATCCACATTTACACACAACAATGTAAAACTGGCAATCTAAAATGAGACATTCTGTCGAAGGTCTCTTAGGAGATCTTCAGCAAAGCATCTGCCAAAATATCATTCTGAACAGGAGCACAACCTATTTGAAAGACAACTAGAGTTTACTGTAACTATTCTACATAGAACGACACACAGTACGAAGAGATGCAGAATATAGGTGGTCTTTCACCAATCATAATATTGCCTAGATTCAACATTTCCAGAGGCAAATACGTGATGAGGATGGTTGTAAATTATCTTAAGATTCTTACCATGGCACAGGAAATTAAAGTCATTCAATAACATCATAATCAGGAAACAAAAACAAGTAAAAAAGCACAAACAAGTTGCAACAAATATATACCAAACGCAGAATGTACTCATGACATAGTACAAACAAGAAACAACCTGTATATAGCTTCAAGAGAAACCGAGTAACAGACATGAGTTAACTCAAAATGAGTGATAGTACAAATTAAAATGATTTTGGAAGGACTGCAGGAGCCAAACAAATTGATTCAAACACGCAAAAGAAAACCAAACGATTACACCCTAACCTTTGTATTTATTCATAAGGAGATATGACAAAACACTAACAGGAATACAATGCCTCAAACTGCAAAACATAATCCACCAACCGGAGCACAAGAAATACAGCAGTAGTGTGTTTATTACGATTTATCATTTATCTGTAAAATACTCTTTTTTTTCTTAATTGGGAAAACATGGTTCCACTACAAAACCGTAAACCTAATTTTGTAGACAATCAAGTCAGCCAAATGGGGAAATGTTGTTTCCTAAAGGCATTTGACCTGGTATTATACGGAGCATGCTAATTAATGTACGTTTATCTGGTAGACTTTCAGAACAGCCCTGATATATATGAAGCAGCCATGCCAAATCAACATGCTGAGACCAGCACTTTCTGTTTTTTTGATTAACCAATTTACCTAAAATGATCTCTGGGGCTCTGTAATGCCTCGTGGAAACAATTGAGCTACGGTCCTGATTCTCAAACGCAGTACTACCAAAATCAATCAACTTTATTGCACTCGATTTTGGCAAGCACCTAAATTGCACGTCATCCAGAGAACTTCTGTTTGGATTTCTCTGTATCATTTCAACAACTCATTCAAGCCAATTGCAGGGACCAAATATCTGCGGAACAGTGGGGCAATTTCCAAGGTAATACAAAAGATAAGATACCTTGTGGGTTGGAACCTTTACATGTTCAGAAGACACAAGAAGTATGTTTTCTGGCTTCAGATCAGTGTGTATTAGGCGTAAATCATGCATATCTACGTTAAAAATAGACAGAAAAACAGTCAAGCCCCAATAAAATGGAAAAAAGAGAATTTCATGAGTGGTTAGGAAATGAACAAATGCGTCCAATATTTCAAGTAAATCCACACACATGCTACAGATTCCAAAAGCTGACGCCCGAACTCCCGGACAAGATCCACTGGAAATGGGTAGTATTTATTTCTCCTTAGAAAATCATATAAGCTCGGTCCAAGCTTCTCACAAACCTGATAAAAAATCATTCAAATTCATCCAAAGAAAGGGTTCAATGTAGTTCCCAGGTCCACAGCAGAAATCATACATTTGACCTATTAATTTTCATCTAGCGAAAGCTTTCAGTTATATCAAGGGGCTCTCTATACTACGATGAAGAAATAGACGGCATAATAATGGTTACGATAAACAAATAAAACATTAAAGCAGAACAAAATTGCAAAATGAAAATAAATAAATTCCAAGAAGAAGAATAATAACTAGTGCAAATAACTGCAAAAAAGATCAAAACACTTACAATGCATATATGATTCCGGTAATCGAACCAACCCCGGATTTGTAAACAGCTGAAAATGTGTAAATCCAAAAATAAATTATCTCACCAAAAAATAAAGACAAGCTGAAACGTTACTATGAATTTCACTTATCAACTGTACTGCAACTTTACATACTGAGATTTTCCTTGGTCATGTTCGGCAAGCTTTTTGAGAACGTCAACTTCAATCATTGCAGCATGGCGGTATTTCCGTATGCTTCGGACTACTTTAATTGCAACAAGCTCATGTTTGTGACGATCCCAACATTCCAAGACACGCCCAAAGGTCCCTACAACACTAGCAAATTTCTGATGCATATGCAGGCAAGATCAGAAGTACCTGAGAAACACAGGACACTTTTACACTGTACCTTCTCCCATCTTGCTAATTATTTTATCTGTAGAGATTCAAAAATGTCAAACATAGTCAAGTGCAATAAGATGATTATATGAACATAATCTAATCTAATTTTTTTATCGATACAATCTAATCTGATGCAGCACATAGCAATACAAGTTCTTAGTTCTTTTTTTGTCTTTTTTGCTAGGTAATACGTGTTGTTTTCTGTTGAAATACCAAGTGCTTCACTTTTAATACCATGAGGATTTTTATGTGCAATAGCTATGAGTGTGTGTATATACAACCACTCAAAAAGAGAACAAGGCATCGACAACAATACTTGAACTAACTAATCAGCATTGATTTAGCATAACTACGAAAATTAAATTTCATCAACCAGAAAATCACTAGGATCTGATCCCGAGTACTACCATCCAACCCATATGTGCAATTTCAAGGTGATAACTTCAAAACTACAGGCAGCTCGCTCCCGAAAAGCTCAAACAAAAAATCAAGCAAACTAACAAGACAACAAACCATTAAAGGTCAGACCTTTGACTCAAATAACCAACTCTAACCACATGACACTAAAAATAAGGAAATTCAAACGCAAAAAGTGCACCAAAACAAAATCCTCACATCTAGAGGTGAGATTCTCCCCGAGCTCGAACATATAATGCCCTTCCCTATCATCCTCCCGCCACGGCGGGGACGCGAATCTGGAAGAGCTCGCCGGCACCTCGTCCTACACCAAAACCACCTCAAACCATAAAACACAATGCAACCACACATCCCAACCCCAAAAACCCTAACCCTAGGGAGTGGTACCCAGGTTTGGGCGGCGGCGACGTCCCGCGAGAGGCGAGGGCGCTTCCGGGACCGCGATACGTCCATCCGAGCGTGATCGGGGGCGGAGAGGTGGGGTTTGATGGGGGAAACGGGTCGTGATCGGTGGGTTGGTCTGCGATCGAGCGAGAAAGAGGGGAAATGGTACGGATGTGGAATTCTAGGGTTTCGTGTTACCGACACGACGGTGTCGCGGGGTGGAGACCCGAACTCGGGTTGGAAGATCCGGGAGAAGGATCCGACAAGGAGAAGGTGGGGTCCGTAAAGAAGGGCCCAGACAGTCAAGTTCTGCTTGAATCGATAGTTCGCTCGATGTTTATTCAATTTTACTCGGATCGGTTAGTAACGAGTCGAGCACGAGCAGATCCTGCACGCTCGATGTTGCTCGGTGCTTACTCGATTATTGCTCGAGACTCGATTATTATATGCAATTATCTTATTAACCCGAATAGTCTATCTAATTACCTAATTGGTAAACTCATTTACTAAACTCATCTACCAAACCCTTTATCCATTACCAAACCCAACAATCCATTTAACAAATCAAACTCAAATACCCATAAAAATCAAAACCTTATTAGTCATGGACTTTTCGTTTTTCCATTATTGTTATTTCTTTTATTTTTCTCATTATTTTCTAAACCAAAAGTTCAAATAAATTAAGGTTTGGATCAAGTGGATAATCTTATTTATTAGATGCTGATATTGTGAGTTGTTGTATAATTTATGAGATTATATTAGGTGTTTATTTTAAGATTGTGTTGATTTTGTTTGATCTAAGTATATTATCTTATTTATAAGATGATGTTGTGAGTTGTCGTATAATTTATGAGATTGTGTTTGAATTTAGGTGTTCATTTTAAGATTGTGTTGATTTAGTTTGATCAAAGTTTACGATCTTATTTATAAGATGTTGATGCTGTTGTATAATTTATAAGATTGTGTTTGATTTTAGGTGTTAATTTTAAGATTGTGTTAGTAACTACTATTATATTTGTGTTAAGTGATCTTATAATTTAGTTGTCATGACGACATTATTAGCAATTCAATACAAACAAATTAGGTTCATGTTAACAAGCCGCTCGTGAGCAGGGTGAGCCAAGCACGAGCATAATTTTCCGCTCGAATCACTCGTTTATATCGATTACACCCGTAGTCCATAGATGGGTTTTTTTTTGGATTTTATTTATTATTATATTAGTTGGTCACTTTGCTTAAGATGTGATTAGTACTGAGAAACTTGGGGAAGTTTAGAACTTAATAATCATGACTTCTTTTCATTTAGAGCGGAAGTCATACTTATTAGTATATATTTTTAGGTTCTAGAAGTCATTCTAGAACTGGACTTCCAATTTTTTTAAGTTTTCCAGAATATTAATCACACAGAAGTCAAGTTTACCATTTTTTGTAAGTTCTCTAAGGTATCAATCATGTTTTTCATGGTATATGTGTCAAGGAAACATAAACTATTTTTCCTCTGTTTCCCTCTCGAGTCTTACATATATTGAAAAATTCCTCTCAACAAAGAAATAAAAAATGCTAGAAAGTTAGAAACTCTAATATAAATCAGTTAAATACTTAATACCAATTATATTTTACACGACTTTTGAAAACAAAATACCAATTAATTTTCTAAAATTAAACACGTGATTATTTTAAAAAATACATAACAATATGCCTAAAATTTATAAAAACACAACTCTATACTACCAAACTAACCCATTCATGTAACTTTTAATTCAATATTATCTTGTCAAGGAGCTTAATAATAAACTATTATTACAATATATTTTAAATATTTAAATATACATAACTAATACAAAATTTGTTAATAGGATTCATGTTACCAAATACTTACGGGTTTTTTTGTTAATTTTCAATTAAGGTATCTCTCAGACATCATATATTTGAATGAATGATGAATAAATAGCACTCAAATTCATGTATAAATAAATAAGTTAAAATTAAAGAAAAGATAGAATATACATATTAATTGAATCAGTTTAATAACCGCAAGTGCACGACCACGTTGAAGTAGTGACAAACACGAGTCGATTCACAAGGAGCGTGCGTGAGTCGGATTCGCGATGCTCGAGTGAGAAAAGAAAATGAGATAGATGCGATCAGAATCAAACTACAACACGTAAAAAATCGAAAACAAATAATAAAACTAAACCCCTCGGGGGTAGAGAAAGAACATAAAAATGGAAATGTGTGGTGTAGTGTGTTCAAATGTGATAATTAAAACATGTCATACATGAAATCCATAAAACTCAATTCCAACTTTGTCTCCACACGAAATAAGATAAAACATTATCATTAAAACATACAAAGACAACTATATCTTCACATGAAATAAGATTTATCACAATCATTAAAAAATACAAGACATTAATTTGGATAAAGCCAACATGAGCACATGCATGCACATACATTGTTTTCTTCTTCCACTCATTCCGTATCCTAACCTCATCATTCCCCATAAAAATATGGTCACTAATCTAACCATGTGTTAAACTTCATTCAAGAGCATTAACACGTCAAAGATAAGAGTGAAACTCATTAGATGATTATGGAAATCATGTAAGGCTCAAAGGATTAAGATTAACACACACTAATCCATCACATGATCAAATCACATTCCTCTCCACCCCCAATGGGGATGAACTACTCTCTACTCATCTCTATACTAAAGAAAACATAAAAACAAGAAAAACCCATAAATGTAAATAACTGAAAACAAGATTAACCAAACAACAACATCAAAGAAATTCTATCAAAGTAAAAGACATGCATTTAAAGAACACAACTCACTATTGATTGAAATGAAAGGATTACAAAGTATGTTTCTTCTCCTCCAACTACACTAAGCAGCAACAAAATAAAACCTAAAACTAATGGAGAAGCAAGAAGAAGAGAGAAAGAGGATGGATTACAATGGTATATATAGACTAATACATGATTATGATTAATCTGGAAATAATCGGACGACTCTAAATTACATCTGATAGTCCAGGCGTGCTCTGACCCGACAACACGAACCACGACCGAAATTGCAACCCAATTGGAGCATTTTGATCCGCCACTGGCGGATCAAATGCGTCCGATCTGGTTGAAATTTTGCGTCTCACTTTATTTCTTCATTTGACACATGGGGTAAGCCCTGGTCTGCTAGCTCGAATCGCTTTGAGTATAATTGGTGAAATACGGATCTGATTCAAGTCATTTGTCACCATGTTTTGCACTTCACAATCAGGTCCCTCCGGGTTTGCACTTGGATCATTCCTGATTTGCGATTCAGTCATTGTGCATTACAAATAGGTTCAGAACCTTCCAAATCAGTCCATACTTGCTACATTTAGGTCATTTTTGCTTATTTCCTCTTCTTTATTACCTAACTCCTGAAACACTACAAACAACAACTCGAGTAACACAATATTAGGGTAAAATAAAGAATATGTAGCATGAATACGATGCATGATATGCTACTAATCACATATCTTCAAGATCCTCTATAAAACCTCCATTACTCTCTTTTAAACTCCGCAACTCTCCTCAAGACTGTTGGCTTTTAGCCTTTATTCTAGTTTAGTTTTGATGATTATGGTCAAGCTAATATTAATTTATGTTCAATGAAATCATATTCATTGTAAAATCAAATATTCAATCAAATTGGTCAAACACGAGTTTATGTATTGCATATATACTTATGATTCGTGCAAATCATTTTAATGAGTTGATGAATATTATCAAGAGAAGAAATATTAGGATAAAAATCTAAAATTGTAATAAAATTTTAGACCAAGACTTTGATTTTCTATATATTAAATCGATATGATTAAATGTAACCTTAAGCATTATGGCTTCAATTGGTAAGGTTTGTGCAACGTATAATAAGTTTTTATGTATCATACAACGAGTAATTGGTAAGATCTGAGCCATCTACGAGTATGATCAAATGCTTTACAATACTCAACCGAATAAATTGGTCACTAGACCATCTAACATCGAGCCGATTAAACAAGCCCAGATAGAGAATTGGTAAGTGCCTGCGTCAGATCATGACACCACTTCATCATTACATAAGACTCAAAATTCTGATCGATTTGGTGTCTAATCTGGTCTGACACCTAGATGATACATGATCTCTAATTAGCTTCCGGCATCTATTTGTATGAATCAATTTGTTCACGATACTTGGGGGGTTTGTGCACCAGAATTTTAAGGTAAAATAAAATAAATTTTCCCCTAACAATATTTTTTCATAGTGTGTGTTATGCAAGGAAAAAGAAAAGATTTTACCTTCTTTCCTAAGTATAAAGGATTGTAACCTCTCGATTTTCTCACCACCCACTTGAGAAATTGAGGGAAAATCTCAATCTTACAACTCTAACTCATTTCTGCTTCTCCAGCAACGCTCCTCATCCTCTCCAACCACCTCCAGCGACCCCTTTTCTGGTGACTTCCGACTACATCTCCTACGACATCTTTTCCTGCCACCTCCGACCACCTCCGGCGACATCCCATCCGGCCATCTATGGAGATCCTTTTTCCGGGCACCTCCAACGACATCCTCTACAGTCACCTCTGACGATCGTTTCTCTGGCTACCTCCGGTGACACCCCCTCCAGTGTTTGTGCACAAGAAGCAGGTGACCGGAGGGGGGTGTTGTTGGAGGTGGTCAGAAATGACGTCGGAGGAGGTAGTCGGAGAAGGGGTCGCTTGAGAAAGGGTTACCGAAGGGGAGGTGACCGAAGGGGGTGTTGTCAGAGGTGACCGAAAAAATTGTCACGGGACGATCTCGTTCCTCCGTAGGACAGACACGTCCTTAGACTTAGCTAACTTGTATAAACAACATAATTTGAATTCCCTCGTATTCCAGTTATAGGTACAAACAATAAAATTTGGTAAAACAGAATTTTAATTCCGTTGGATTCTATATTCTATTGCTTTCTATTTACCTTACAGAATCCACTTTTTACTTGTTTCTTATGCACAAACACCTCCGTTGGGTTCAATTTCATCACGGGCTAGACTATAATATGTTGGTTCTTTTCATTTACCAAACTTGGTCCATCAGACAACTCCACGGGTATCCACCCTTGCATCGAAAGAACATGCACTAAAATAATAATATCAGTTCGAAGAATTTGAGTTTATAATGTAATATTTGAAAAATGTATATGCATATTATATAAGTTAGATTCACGAAAGGGTGATCAATTCCCAATAACCATTTTTGACGAGATATTCTCAAGAATGTTGTAAATTATCCGTGTAATCTCACGTCATGCAAATCCTTTCGTAAGTGCTTAGCTCATCCTCAGTTCTCTTCCAACCCTGATTAGTGATTACATTCCGATTCCCAAACATGAACCCAACCACCAATCCGTGTGCCAAACTGCCCACTCCAATTCCCAAAGGGGGTTTAGCATATGCACCCCCAAAATTAATAACTTTTCACCTACTTACTTCAAAATTCTAGGAAATTTTATTTATCAAATCACACTACTCACTGTAATTATAAATATTTGGAGTTGATAAATTGGGATGGTAACAACTTTTGTGTCATGGACTTGCAAAATAATAGAAAAGAAACAAAAAGTATGCATACACATATTATTTGTGCTAAATGATAAACAAATAAGATCTTAGGCGGTAGGTTTATGTCTCAAATTTGTTCAACTAGGGTAAATAGGTTGACTAAAGTGTATGTTCGGTAACTAACTCATTGTTTATCACTTGGCCACATGATTGTTATCTTAACACTTGTTAGGTTGACTGACAACCAGAAGTATAGACACATCGTAGTTATTACCTTGTTAGAGAGTAGAAGATTCACTATGTAACATGATCCTAAATTTTATATGAAAATATCTTAGAAATGGATTTTTTTTATACTCAAAACGTAGAAAAATATAATTTTAGAGGTTGTAAATATTCTTAATTATTTTGAGGAAGATAATATGTTGTGTGTAGCTTGTTTTCCGAAACAGTGAATTTCAAAGAGAGGTTTAACAAACAAAGTTCTTCAAATCATGATAAATAGGTGTTTTACATTGTTCAATTTTGGGGTTATTTGACTATGTTCCATTTGATTATTATTCTTAAACCATTGTATGCCTAGTAAAGCGTAACCTAAAGAGTCAAACTCCATCGAACCGTACCAAAATGAATGGAAAAAAAACATTTACAAATAAATTGCACACCACAAACACAAAAATCCTAAATACAAGATTTGAGGAGAAGGCTAACGCAAAAACGCCCAAACCTAATCCTCGGTCTAGTGATTGGCCCACAGGAGAGTGTCACATGACAACATCCCAACACCACCATGTCTATATATATATATATATATATATATATATATATATATATATATATACCAACCCCATTCCTCTCTGTCCTCCACCAGAAAAGATGCAATCTTTACAGCAGAAGGCGTCGGAGTGGAGCGGCGTGGCGGCGGAGGACGCCTTCGCTATCGACGAGACCAACCTTTTCCAGAAGCTCGGAGGCCTCGACCCCTTCGTCGCCCTCTCCACCAACTTCTACACCAGGTGGTGCTTCCTCCTAAAAATCTCTTCTTTTGGGAAATTTCGATGCTGATCTGGGTTGGGTTGGGTTTTGGTTTTGGTGTGAAGGGTTTATGAGGACGAGGAGGAGTGGTTTCGGGAGATTTTCCGGGACTCCAACAAGGAGGATGCGATAAGGAATCAGTATGAGTTCTTTGTCCAGAGGATGGGAGGGCCTCAGCTTTTCTCGCAGAGAAGAGGTTTTCGTTTTCTCTTAAAACTTGAATTTGGGTTTTTGGTTTGTTTGGAGAGAATGAGATTGTCTTTCCAAAGCATTTTATAGTTTTGATTAAATCCCAACGACTAACTCGCGATGCTGGAATTTAATTTGATCTGGCAATTGAGATTGCCCCAGTTGAATTTTCAAGATGTCTTTTGGAAATTGATTTCCGAAATCTGATAATAATATGGACTTGTGGTGTCCGTGTCTGAAATGTTGTTTCCAAAATTGATTTGAATTCTGATGGTTGGAGCAACAAATTTGCATTGAGATTGAATCCATAAGGTAGTGTTGGGAATGATTTTAAGATGGATATATTTTACCCTGGATATCAGAAATCCACTAAATATCAGCTTCTGTTCTAGAATTTCTTCCAATTCAATAATTATGGTTATCCTACTCGCATAGCGTTCTACAAACCAATGACACACCATCAGGGTTCCGGAGTACATCAGTTTTCTTTGGAATTTTCCTTCATTTGTTGTAACCATTGTTTCTTAATATTGTGGTGCAATCATCTTAATTGTGTAGAGTTTTCTATTTGGTGTAGATGTCTTCCAAACTTTTAAAATTTAGTGAATAACCAAGTCATGATGTTATGAAGGAATCACAGTTTTACACCAAAAGAAGCTAGACATGACGCAGTCCCAAAACTCTCCTTTTGCCATTTTTTCATATGTAGTGTGAATCTTGATTTGAACCCAAGAGGCATGTGCTCTGGTATATGTTGCTTATGAAGGATAGATGGGAAAAATGTAGGCGAGCAGTAAACCCCTAGATACTGCACCAAAAACTATTTTTTTCGTAATTCACTATACTCAAACAGTAACTCTGATACTGGGATGGTCTTCGATGTGTTCGGATTGTATCTCACTCAAATCTTGTCATATTGAAACCTAGAATTTTAGGTGTTCTCATAAGCTAGCACAAGTTTCTAATATAGTAGTAATCCACTATGATGTTATTTTCTTGATTTGCCTCTAGATTCTCTACCCTTACTACAGGAAGAAATGAGCGAACCTTGCATGTTATGTTCTCACGTTATAATTATAATATAACATAAAAACAACCTAAGTGTTACAAGATTATATTTTTTTTATGGGATTGTTACTTAAAAGATATACACCACCTAACTTTGTTTCTAATCCAAAGTCTGAACTTATGTGTTCCTTCCTTTGTCGATTTCACAGGTCACCCAGCATTAATTGGTCGGCACCGCCCTTTTCCGGTGACTAGTGAAGCTGCAGAAAGGTGGTTGCACCACATGCAACAAGCACTAGATACCACCGAAACCATAGATCCTGATTCCAAAGTTAAAATGATGAACTTTTTCAGGTCTTGTTTCCCATCCTTGTATTCCTTCTTACAATTTCTTTATTGTCTTTCTTTCTCTTATAATTGCTTCTGGATTTGTGCTATAATCAGGCACACTGCTTTTTTCCTTGTTGCTGGACATGAGATGCAAAATCAAAATCGACAAGCGCCGCCTTGCAAACATGCAACATAACATTCTGAAGCCTCATGAGACACTATTGTCAGCTGCGTGGCTGCTGTTCTGAAATCACTCTACTAACTGGAGGACATGCTTAAACATCATAGAATAATGCAAGTCTAGTTTCATAGCTCTCTGAAACTGACCGATGAACTAGTTTTCCTTAAATAACATCTAATTTGTGTCTCAAAATCATATGTAATTGGTCAAATAAGATCGTACTTTTTTGTGCTATTTTATGTTATTTGAATTATTCTGGGCTACTTCTGTGGTAATCTTCATTGCAAACGCTGTAAGTAGCATCCACCTGTAACTGTTAACCAGATTATAGGGGGATTCTGAAATCTAAAAAAAGGAAAAAAAATCTTTTTTATCAGATTTTCTCTCTCTGTTTTCCTTTAGAATCCTGAATGTACACAAATTTTGGGAATCATTTTCTCAAGTGTCCTCTCAAGAAACAATCGGAAGCTACTCGAAAAAAAATGCACTTACTTGTCAAATAACTTAATTGTAACATCTCCGAACAACGGAAAATTTAAATTTTTAAAATCAAGGAAACACGTAGATAAAACCATCAAGAGTGGGGACATTACTGAAAGAAATACCCAAATACATAAGGTGCATCGTACTACAAAAGAGTTTGTCAAAAGAGTGATTACATCGGAATACAAAACACATAAAACATGTAATCACGACAACCTAAATAGGTAGACGACAAGATCCAGTCCCAAAGTGCAATCTCCCTCGGTCACCACCCGTCGGAATCTAACGCGGTCCTGAAAAAGATGCAACAACAATGCCTGAGTTTCCAAAAGAAAACCTCGTATGACAAGCTCACCTATATGCCCTAACATACTAGTACAGCATGACATGAAATACAAAGCAGTAAACATTCCCACAAGGGCAACACCGGACATCCGTCCTGTAATCGTTCCCGCTGCCACACATGCCCCGCGGTCTACAATCGTCACCGCTGCCACACAGGCCCCACGGTCCGCAACATCGCCGTCGCCACACAGGCCGCACGGTCCAACAACCACCGGTACCACACAGGCCACACGGTCAAACATCACCGCCACTACACAGGCCGCACGGTCCAACATCGGGTCCCCGTAGAGACTTACCGTAAGCACATACGGTCTAACAGACAGTACGCAACACATCCCCACACGCGACTACACAAGCCAAGGGATCGGTGAGGAGGCGTTCGCACTTCCGCGCAGGTAGAATCAGATCTGAAAACATCGTGGTCCACCACCACACCAACGGAGCCGTCACTCAGGTCGGTCCATCAACCGGCGCCACACAGACCGCACGGGATCTCACTCGATAGGTGCCCAGTCGAGCTACCTGCCGGAACACATCATCGGCAGTCCATCGCCGCAACCACACAGGCTACGCGTGATCCTCCCTGCCGCCACACAGGCCGCACAGGAGCCCTACCGCCGCCACACAGGCCACACGACACGTGCAATCACTGCCATCAAGGCCAGTCGAACATATCCGCCACACAAAGGGTCAGACAATCGACAGATCCGAACCGAAGTCCGCAGGGTCAACGAGCTCCACGTGCAGACACCAACTCCGCCGCTATAAAAGCAGGACAACGGCCTCCGTAGCCCCTCAGGCCGATAGTCACTTCACCCAACGACAGTTGCGTCCCCGCTGAAGCAATGAGATCTGCAATCCCTCAGGCTGCTACTCTAACGCGAGTCAAATGATCCACCAAATTTGTCACGATCCATACATGGAGGTGACGCGTTCCAGACACCCATACTCTTCCACACGGCGGTCCCTGGGCAGGCACGCGTAACGTGCCCACCGTCACCTCCCGGCTCACGCACAAGGCGAGGACACGGGTTTCCGTGGACAGAGTTGGCATCCGAAGCGGAACCAGGAATTCTGTCCTGTGCAAAACGGTTGACCGAAAGAGACACTCGGTCGACCGTTTCCTCAAGGGAATCGGTCGACCGCTGTGACAACCGGTCGACCGCTTCCACAAGGGAAATCAGTCGACCGAAAGTGACAGCTCAGTCGACCGCTTCCACAAGGGAATCGGTCGACCGAAGCGTCTGCAACGGTCGAACTATTTGCGCAACACAATATTTCCTAACGGTCTACCGAAGGTCTAAAACTGGTCGACCGAACGAGGTCAAAATCCGGAGTCTGGTCAACATCAAAATCGAATCTATCGGTCGACCGACTCAGGGGTCTCGGTCGACCGAAACTTACAGGGTCAACCTGATATTTTCTACGTCATTACTGGTCGACCGAAAACACTAGCATCCTACTGGTACACTTAAGTTCCGGTCGACCGAACAAAGACTGGTCGACCGAAACACAACAGACAGGCAAATAACACTACGTTCGATCGACCGTCCAAGGGACCCGGTCGACCGACATACGTCTTCAACCTCGCGTCAGCCGAGGTTTCGACGCCCAAACTTGTCGCCGGCGAGGCCTCCGACCTCCCGAGACCTACCAAAACACCACCCCAACGCGGGTGATCACTATAGGCCTCTAATGCAAGAACTTTGCATACCGTTTGCGACGAACAACGAACTTCACCGGAGCTCCAACGACGCCTCCAGACTGCACCTCACGCCCACTCTCTTTCTTGCGCCGCACCAAGCCCAGCACGCCCTTGCCTCGCGCACCTTCTCCACCGGAACTCGAGCACCACAAGAGAGGAAGAAAGGTTGAAGAAGAAGAAAAGAGGAGAGGAAGAAGAAACGTGAGAGAGTGTGAAGGAAGAGAGAGAGAGATGCATCACCCTTCTTAAAACCCAACACCAACAGCAAACACCATCCACAATCACCCTTACTCCACAACCCACACTTCCTTCACGTCACCCAACCCATCACCAACTACCGTCTCCTGTTCCTCTTCAACTTCCCATGCAAACCCTCCAATTAGCACCCCTAATCACTCATCAAACCATAAGCAAGGTTAGGGTCTTTACATTAATAACTAATATGTTTATATAAAGCTTTTAATTATAAAATTGCAAATTACTTTTGAAAAAAAACACAAACTACATGATTATTATATTATTTATAATAATATATAAAAATATTATATACTAGAAATTATTCATAATAATAATATCTTAAAATTTGTTTGTCTTTTTGGTTAATTTGCAGCGAACATGCGTAGTGAATTTGACACTATACATTATTATGTTTGGTGACAAGTTGCAGTACAGAAGGAACCTATGTGTGAGGATGTGAGATCTACAACTTCGGTGTATTGCGTGTTTGTGGAAATGCTCACAGGACAAGTTCTTTCGATTCTAAAGGTTTAGATTTTGTGTTTGGAAATTTATGTGTTGAATATTAAAACAAGAGTTTCATGTTGAGATTTCATGGGAATGTACTATTATTAATTATTTACGTTTGGATTGGATATTTGTATTTGGACATATACACTAGGCCTAATTATTTATGTTTGTGGACATGAAAAAATAACATTTTTATATTTTCTAGTAAACTTCAATTATAACAATAACATCATAAGCAACAAAAATTGATTTAGGGAAAATAAATTCTAAAAGGTTCAATTCCCCGTTGGTTTCGTATTGAGTCTGAGAATCTAATTTATGGTAGTTTCTTTGGCACAAACAGATAACATCACATAACATCAACCGCACAAACATATAACATCATATTGACTATATAATCTTTTTCTGTTACATCTTCTCATTCTCAACAATGATCTTTATAAAACACAATAATTTTTCTTTTTTTTCAAAATTAACTCTTCTTTTTCCTCAAATTCATTTTTATTTTTGTAAAAATAATTGTCCTAGGCAGGACGAGTCCCTCCAACCCGGGACGATCCCGTCCCACCAACAATAATATAAAAAAAACAAACGCAACGAATACACACGGATAGTAAGCTGCTGCAAAACCTTATTTAATTTTTAATTGCACGATCTTTTTAACAATCCTTTTTTACCCCGTTAAAGATGCTGCATTTATAGTGGCATTGTCTACAAAGTACAAAAAGACTAAGATCGGTAAAAGTAGAAAGTAAACATTTTTGCTGGACAAGAACTAAGTAGAATTTGACCCAACTGAAATAGACAGTGATCGTCCGAAATCTCACTTCATAAAAATAATGAAAAGATTACTCAGAAGTCCGATCTCTAAATGTTTCTGTTCCCACTTCACAAAAATGCACTGAGTTATGAGTTAAAACAATTTCATAAGTGTTTTTTTAGATATTGGAAAATTGCTTCTGTTCAGGTTTTGCAACAAGAAAAGAAATTAGCTTTTAGTACCTCACCAATCGAACTTGAAAAAACACTCTTCCTAAAGAGTAAACATTTTCTGGGGAAAAAAGCTCTACAAAAAAATAAGCTACTGCTACTTAATCTATTATTCTATGTGAAAAATGTCTACAACAGTATAAAATGTCGAATCAGTTTTTCAAAATCCACGATGCATCTCGGCTATTTGCTAGAATACCACTGAAACTGATAGTCTGGTCACCAATTCCCAGCTGGTGTTATCCCAAACTCCAAAGGCCCCAAAGAGTCCTAGAGAAAGTAAACGAGTTGGGATTGTGTAGAAAAGATATTACTTCTCATCAGAAAGAGAAAAACGAAAAATCACCTACCCAATTGATGCTAGCCAATCCCAAATTGCTTTCACTATTATTTTGTTTGTGCATGAGGCCACGAGACGGTGGCAGGTTCTCTCCAAATGCTAAGCTCTGTACATGGTCCTGGCTCCCGTTCCTACGGAGAACAAATTCATAAGAAAACCATGTTTAGTCTAAAAGATGTTAAGGCAGTTTTATTTTTATTTTATTTTGAATAATAGCCCAGGTAATGGATGATCAAGGGAAATTCTGGAAAAAAGCGAGCCTACAGCAAGTATCATTTTACACCAAAAAAAGGATCAAAGGCACTGATTCAATGTGACTGCATGAACCTTAGGGAAACGTGAATATTGTTGCAGCTGTATGATTGGGTTGTCTTGTCCTGGTGGAGCACTATTCTGAAATTTAAATGGTTGGCATGTTTCTTCAGCATCAAGAATTGATGCGGACGGCATCTCTATGGGTGGAATCGGAGCTTGACTGCAAACTACACGAGCAGCAACAGGTGGTGCATTAAATAAATCACAATGGGAGGTTGTCCGTTTAAGATTTGTGTTCTTCAAAGTTAGTAGATGACCACACTGACTGGTAGCCTTGGTCGTTGAGAACTTTCTTGCCAGCGTATGGTCATAGTTTGTGGTTGCTGAGTTACCATCCAATCTAACAATGATATTGCAATTCTTTTTCAATTTAGCCTGGGAAAAACCGTACATCCAACACATTAGCAATATTACTTTGCATCACTAAAACAGTAAAACTACAATTTTTAGTAGATTAAACAGGCGGAAACAACCTGTTCTTCCAGGGAGCGAGCTAAATATGTTTTGTCCACACTTCGTTTCAAATGGTTATCAGTATGCTCTGGCCCATGCACCAGGGTTGAACTGGAAAAATTATTTCCTTCTCTATCTGTACGTGGCATATCTGGATGTTTGGACAGCAAAGAAGCAGTTTCTGGTTTGTCATATGAGAGCCAGCCATACCTGTGAATATGCACCAGACTACCAGAGAGTCAGCAAAAAAACCAATGTCTGGATAAATTGATGTAGAGCAACTTGTACTACTTTCCGGAGTAGAAGATTGTAATAAACAAACCTCAAACGAAAAATGGCTGGGCTTTGTAAAGCTACATAAACGTCAGAAGTAGTAGTAGAAGTGTCACCTAAACTCCATCTTGCATTAGATTCAAGTCTATCCAGCTGAGCTTCATAGGGAACCAGAATAAATTCTCCAACTGCTGCACTTGAATTGCCCCATTTGGCATTGAGGTGTCTCACAACTGAAGAAATCTTCTTTTTTGGTCCTAATGTAAGTTCAAGATAAGGGTTATGTCCAACCTGCAATCAGTATAAGACGTTATTGGGACTAATTGTCGAATTATAACCTAGTGAACAAATTGTACTTCATCCCTACCGAATAGTACCTTCTCCAATTCCATGCAAGTAGCATCATCTATCGGAAATAATTGGAGTCTCAATTTTTCAAGGGGTTCTGAAGGTATACCATGTTCCACTATAGAAGTTTTAAGGGCTAAATCCAAAGGACCAGGTCCCATTTTGGGAGGTAATGGTGAATTTTGACAGGAAAGTGATTTTGTCTGTTTGCTTGGGTGGTTGTCATCCTTTCCTGTGTGCAAAACGATCTTGAGTGCTATAATAACAAACAGTTATTTAGAAATAGGTGTTTTTATTGACAACCTAATAGTTAAGTTGGCTATACAAGTACTTACTTAATTGCAAATATTATAAAGGATTTACTTTTGAGCATAGAAATTGAAACCCTGCAACAGCAACAAGCCGAAGGACAACCAGGAAGTACCACTAAATATCAGGTAAAAAATATTAAACCGTCAAGAGTCAAGAAAGACAAATTCAGATGCTATTGTAACCTTTTTTTGATCAGTCAAGGTTAACTTCATAAGGCCGTATCTTAGAACTAGTCACTGCACCACCACCACGTGAGACAAATCTTACAGCAACAATCAAAATTCCACTGGACATCGAAGGAAACAAATTGTAACATCTCCGAACAACGGAAAATTTAAACTTTTTAAATTAAGAGAAACACGTGGACACAACCATCAAGAGTGGGGACATTACTGAAAGAAATACATAAATAAGTCTGGTGCACCATAATACAATACGAGTTTGTCAAAAGAGTGATTACATTACAACACGAAACACAAGGTACATGTAATCACGACAACCTAAAAGTAGGCAGACGACAGGATCCAGTCCCAAAGTGCAATCTCCCTCGGTCACCACCCGTCGGAACCTAACGCGGTCCTGAAAAAGATGCAACAACAATGCCTGAGTTTCCATAAGGAAACCCCGTATGACAAGCTCACCTATATGCCCTAACATACTAGTATAGCATGACATGGAATACAAAGCAGTAAAACAACAATGCCACCAAGGGCCAAACCGGACATCCGTCCCGCGATCGTTTCCGCTGCCACACAGGCCTCGCGGTCTACAATCGTCACCGCTGCCACACAGGCCTCACGGTCCGCAACATCGCCGTCGCCACACAGGCCGCACGGTCCACAAACACCGGTACCACACAGGCCACACGGTCCAACCTCACCGCCGCCACACAGGCCGCACGGTCCAAACATCGGGTCTCCGTAGAGACCTACCGTAGGCACATACGGTCTAACGGACAATACGCAACACATCCCCACACGCGACTACACAAGCCAAGGGAACGGTGAGGATGCGTTCGCACTTCCGCGCAAGGTAGAAATCAGATCTGAATACATCGTGGTCCACCACCACCACACCAACGAAGCCGTCGCTCAGGTCGGTCCATCAACCGGCGCCACACAGACCACACGGGATATCACTCGATAGGTGCCCAATCGAGCTACCTGCCGGAACACATCATCGGCAGTCCAACGCCGCAACCACACAGGCTACGCGTGATCCTCCCTGCCGCCACACAGACCGCACGACACGTCCAATCACTGCCTAACAAGGCCAGTCGAACATATCCGCCACACACAGGGCCAGACAATCGACAGATCCGAACCGAAGTCCGCAGGGTCAACGAGCTCCACGTGCAACACCAACTCCGGCTCCAACTAGCAGGTTCGCGACCTCCGTCGCCGTCAATAGGCCGGTACCTCTCTGGACCTCCGTCGCCAATCCTGGCCGGTAGTCTCTGTGCCTCCGTAGCCATCGGCCGGTAGTCACTGCACCCGTCGGCAGTTGCGTGTTGCTGAAGCAATGGGATCCGCAATCCCTCAGGCTGCTACTCTAACGCGAGTCAAATGATCCACCAGATATAGTCACGATCCATACACGGAGGCGACGCGTTCTAGACACCCACACTCTTCCACACGGCGGTCCCTGGGCAGGCTCGCATAACGCGCCCACCGTCACCTCCCGGCTCACGCACAAGGCGAGGACACGGGTTTCCGTGGACAGAGTTGGCATCCTAAGTGGAACCAGGAATCCTGTCCTGTGCAAAACGGTCGACCGAAAGAGACACGGTCGACCGTTTTCCTCAAGGGAATTCGGTCAACCGAAGTGACAACCGGTCGACCGCTTCCACAAGGGAATCGGTCGACCGAAAGTGATAACTCGGTCGACCGTTTCCACAAGGGAATCGGTCGACCGAAGCGTCTGTCACGGTCGAACTATTTGTGCAACACATAAATCCCAACGGTCTACTGAAGGTCTAAAACCGGTCGACCGAACGAGGTCAAAATCCGGAGTTTGGTCAACGCTCAAATCAAATCTATCGGTCGACCGACTCAGGGGTCTCGGTCGACCGAAAACTTACAGGGTCAACCTATTATTCTCTATGTCATCAAACGGTCGACCGAAAACACAAGCATCCTACCGATACACTCAAGTTCCGGTCGACCGAACGAGGGACGCGGTCGACCGAAACACGACAGACAGTGAAAATACACTACGATCGGTCTTCCGTCCAAGGGACCCGGTCGACCGACAGACGTCTTCAACCTCGCGCCAGCCGAGGTTTTGACGTCGAAACTCGTCGCCGGCGAGGCCTCCGACCTCGCGCGACCGACCCCAACCTCACCCCAACATGGGTGATCAACTAAGACCTCTAATGCAAGAACTTGGCATACATTTCCTTGAAGATCGACGAAGAACGCCGGACTTCACCAGAGCTCCAACGACGCCTCGATACCGCGACCTCACGCGCACCTCCTCGCACCACGCCACGCCCAGCACGCTCGCCTCACGCGCACCTCCACTGCTCGAGCACCACAAAGGAAGAGGAAGGAATGGGTGGAGAGAAGGAAGGTTTGAAGAAGAAGAAGAAAAGAAGAGAAGAGGATCCACGTTTTCTTCTTAAACCCCTCCAAGCCAACCCTCACCTACACTCCAGCCCATCCTCCTCACCACCTCCCACGTCTCCCCACACATCACCAACAGCAACATCAACAGCAACAACAACACAACACTATGCACATCACGTCACCTCTTATTCCTCCTCAACTTCCCATGCAAACCCTTCATCCTAAGCACCCTAATCACCATTTAATCCCTAAGCTAAGTTAGGGTCATTACACAAATATCTTAATTTTATACGATGTCCTGCAATGACGATTAAAAAATGTCACTCTACAAATCAATGACAAAACAAATCTTTTTATATGATACATAATAACAACTAACGAGTGTATCAATTTTAGGTGCTAATACTAGTACTCGTTCAAGCTTTATACGCGTTCGACACCAAGTTCGAACGTTACTTCATTTTCACTCAACATAATTTCAACACTTCAAACTTCAATTCTCGGTGAAAAAATTAAAACGGCATGTACGTCAATTATTCCAAAACAACCCTCCTTACCTCAAAGTGTAATTCTCATACATAAAACCGGCAAATCTCGTTTTGTAACAACCCAGTTTAGTCTGTTTTTGTTTGTCGGCTTAGCTTACATCCCAAATATAGCATGAATGGGTTATGAGAACATATAATGGTAAAATGGTAATTTAATGCCTAAAATTACAAAAGTTATTCTTTCTTTGTGAGAAGCTTAACTTTCAAGGTGGCTTTTAAGCGATTAGTAGCCTAAATAACCTAAAGATTATGGAACTTGAGTTCAATAGTAGGAGTTTCGTGACATAAATATATAGTTAGAGTGATTTCTCCAAATATTATTCTCAAATGAGATGAAGTTATGAAACTTAAATTCTAAACTTTCCTCTCCTTCTTAACTACCAATCACACCCTAATAAAACTATAATTCTAATTTGAACAAAAAAAAGTTTTTGAATATATCGTAGATACGATTGGTATCTAGAAATTTAATGAAAATCTAAAAATTCACTTCTACGATTACTTCTTATTTTAAGGTGGAAGTTGTAGAGCTACTCCAAATATATATGTCTAAATTATGGAAGTCATTTTGGAACTTGACTTCTAGATGGTTTAAAACTCCACTAGTCACTAATCACCCAAAAGATTCAGAAATTTCGGTTTTCCACTCATTGAAGTTTTATTGAGTAATTCAAATTCAAAATGGAAGTGGTTAGAAGGAAAATAAAAAAAAGGTAAGACGAATGCTAGTCTCAAACAAAAGGCTTTATTACATGTATGTTGCGGATATTGGTGGAATCAAACATCACCACGTTGGTAATGTCTTCGTTCCGGAACAACTTCAAAACCCCATTCTTCAACTTGGCACCATCACATCCACACCCCTCTTCCCTCTCACTAATCATTCCAACCCAAAACTCATCCAAATCCAAACTCCAAACCAAAAGAAAATCAATTCAACAAACATGTCCATAGCATACTCCGTCGTCCCCCCAATCCGAGCCAGACCCCACTTCTCCTACACCATCCGCAGCTCCAACGCCGAGGGCCCCCTCCGGAGGCCCTCCTCCCCCGCCACGTCTTCTCCGTCTCTCTCCCCTCCGTCCTCCGTCGTCAGGGCCCCACCCCCGAAGCCGATGAAAACGCCGGCGGGGACCACCACGGTGACGGTCGAGTTCCAGAGGAAGATGGCCAAAGAGATGCAGGACTACTTCAGGATGAAGAAGGTGGAGGAGACCGACCAGGGCCCCGCCTTCGGCTTCGTGCCCAAGAACGAAATCTCCAACGGAAGGTATTTTCGTGTCAGATAGCCGTTTTCTTTGTAACAGGTAATCGTGTCAAACAAAATCTAAAAGCTGGTATGTCCTTGTTTCGATTGGTAATAACTAATAACTTATGTATGATGACTATTGTTGAGCACGAAATAATTGATTAGCTTAACAACTTAAACAAATGCTAGACATGTCATGTTTGTATGAGAGTTCAAATAGTGTATGTAGTGTTATTTTTGTGTGAAGTCGTGTCATTTGTTCTCTAAATTCATCGATTTTCGTTCAATGTTTCTCTCTATCAATTCGTGTTTAAATTGTGTGAATATCTGGTTCACCGCTAGTTCCCCCCCATGATCTGTGTAATAATTGCTTGCATCAACTCCCAATCGCATCAAAAAGCTCATAAGACCACTTCCATTTGATTTTATCATAACACGGATAATTGCCTTTTTATCATCAAAAAGCTTATAAAAATTGCCATTTGCTTCTCTGTTATGTGCACGTGTATACTGTCCTCAAATGACATAATATGCATCTCAACACTATGAAATGTTCAAGTGCAATGCACGCTTAGAAGAGACCTATTTTGAGTATTCCTACGATATTTATGTTTTCCTTCAGTCCTGCAAATGAGCATTCCCAAAGTGCATAGAGATTAGGTGGCTGCACTGTTTTATCTTTAGCTCTGTACCCAAGTTTAGTAATCAAATCCAGTACCAATCGAGCTCATAATTCTGCGACGTTTCATATTCATCAAAAACTCATAAATAAATCTTACAAATAATTTCAGATTCATAACTATGAACTGTGAATTCGTGCATGATCTATAAGGTTGCAATGATGAATTCCCTTTAGCTATAAAGATTGGTACCATTTGCTAATGGATTTTTATTCAGACAATCTCAATTACAATATGCATAATGGGGAACTTATATAAGTTATCTATATGTGATTTAAAACTATCGAGTGGTATATGTAATGGATTGTTCAGTGGATGCTAGAGTAGGAAATTCGTGAAGCATTTATATATTCCACGTTGAGATTCGATCACTAGTGTTGTCACAATGGAAATATTTACGAGTTTCACATGTCCTTATTACATCTGCAACTCTGAAGTCTCTTTCCTAATTTCAGTTAAATGGTTATTTTTGAGGTTGCATATGTGAGTTTGTGATGATTGTTTGGTGGGTTTTTATGCAGGTGGGCAATGTTTGGATTTGCAGTGGGCTTATTGACAGAGTATGCTACAGGTTCAGATTTTGTTCAACAAGTGAAGATCCTATTCTCAAATTTCGGAATTATAGACTTGGACTAGAAGGCCACTTCAAATGCAATCATCCTCTTGTTTGCTGTAATCATCCAAATCTGTTGTATCTTCCTTGTCCATTGAGGTTGGATGATTCCATGAATATTTACTTTATTAAAAACGTGTTAATTGACTTCTATAGTAATATTTGTTCTTTTGGCAACTTTGAAATTAAAAAGAGAGAGCGAAGTTTCACGTTTGATGATGAGAACTAGTGTTTGGTTTTGCCAAGTTCACGTTTGTTGATGTTTAAGTTTAGCCATTAATAAGTGATGATTACTACTTGGTCTACATAACACCTCTTCTTTGTCTACCCAATCTTGTTCTAAGGAGGTGGAATTCTGAAGAAGGATCTTAAACAAGCTAGAAGTTACTTCGTCTCCTACACACATATACTGAGTATTGTTGACCATCGACCATTGCAGACTTCGTTTCTTATTTCATTGAGTAGATTGAGGTTGAGTTGCTCATACAAATTGATATAGATTTTATTGTGATACATCATATTGATGATTGGCTCTTCCTTGTTTCAAATAGGGGGTACTCACCGATATGGAATGGTAAGTTGTGTTTCGAACAAGTTCAAGTATAAAAGAACATAAGAGTCTTGAGTCGCTAGACTCCTAAGGAGAAGGAGAACAAAGTTGACTTTCTAAATAGTGCCTTCATGAGTTCATAAAATCCATTAAGGTTCATCTGAAGGGCAAAACATAACAGTTTCAATCAAATTGAGAAGCTCATTCATGTGCTACTCAGGGCACCCACTATGGTCTATGGGTGCCCTTAAATCGGGTGTCTGATTTCCACCCCCTTAACGGGGGTGGATCGGCCGGTTGGTTGAATTTTTTTTTTAAATTTGTTTTAGTATTCATTTATGTTAAAATTTGATTTATATTAATCATATTTTTTTAGAATAAGTAATTGCAATAATTGTTATTTAATTAGATTAAGTGATTGTAAAAAATAATATTGTGTAATTTGTGGATTATTATGAAAGAATAAAAAAAGAAGGTAAAAAAAATGATGTTAAACCAAAAGACTGTTGAAAAGTTGAGAATGATTAAGAATGAAGTTTGGTGTTGTTGGATAAAAAGACGTGCGTGACGAACAGAGAAGAAGAATTTTTTAGGAGTTTTGGGGAGGATAGTGGATGACTCTAGAACAAAAATAAAGCACTTGAACATTTTATTATTAGATAATATTCTCTAAATGTTAAAATGTAGTTAAACCTGGCATGTGCTGCATATTGCTGAGACAGTTTTAATCGTGTACTTACACTCAAAATGCACTTCAGAAAGATCAATGGCAAATCAAGTTTCCACTGAGTCACTGGCATCAATTTCTGTTGAGTAGAAGTAATAAATCTCATCATTAACTTTCTCACCTAATGCATTTGAAAAGTCAATTGTCGAATCAATTTGGCATAACACACGTAAGACATAGCAGTACTATGTAGGGTGCATAATAAGTCATGAGAATGGCAAGCAGAAAGAATAAATCCTCTGTGGGAAAACTACAGATTGCGTCAACAGTTTCACACATAACACGGATACAAAAGAAAATGAAAATATTTCTGATAAATAAGGAAAACAGTTCACGAGTTCAAAAAAAAAGGAAATAATGGCAAGATAAAAGGCTGTAAAATCAAAAGGAATGAAAACAAAAGGACAAAAATCATAGTAGCATAAGGTGTGACAAGATTGATACGTGAACTCTAGGGAAAGGGAAAAAAGAGAGAAATATAAACATAATTTCTATGCCATCCAGATGTGCATAAGTAACTTGCCAACAAGTAGAGCTCCAGTATGACTGGGAGTTCTCCGCAGATTCATTGGATCACACACTCACATCGTCTGTAGCCTTCTCGTTCTGATTCATCATCAGACATTCCACGCTCACTGTCACAACGAAAAGGTCAATAAACAATCACTACAAATAGAAAATATGACATGATAATTATAAAATCACCTTCCCCAAATAGATACTTTTTCTTGATTTCATTAAGTCTTGCAGATAAGTTCCAAGAAATGGCCTATCAATCGTGTTTGTACAGAATTCTTAATTCTGTTTTTTCCCCTCATGTTGGTAAAAACTAATTTCTAAGGTTCTAATTTTCCGTGCATGTAATATATAGAGAAACCTTGATAAGAAGGGTAGATATAGACAATTAATAACAAATATTTTGAAGTAAACATGGTAATCACAAAAATAACAGAACAGTTCAGCAAGCCTTGATCTTTACTTGCAAAAAAAAGCCCTGATCTTCTGTATGGAGCACTTACAATGACGACCTTAACAATTCTAAGAGTCTTATACTTATATTTCCTCATCGGAAGTAGAGACAAAAAGAAATGCATTTGATTCTATTTTTCCAGTCTTAGGGTTTCACTAAAGTTGACTGAAGGGCTGTCAACTTTAGTTCGGTTCAATAAATTGACTCGAAAAACGTTCGACTCTGGTTTAACATAAAAATAAAGAATCTTGATGAAAAACAAAAAAACACTTCCAACTTGATTCGGTAAACAAACCGTTCGAACTCGAAAAAAATTAAGGCTCGGCTAGATGGCTCGTTCGAATTTTTTATTGCTTCATTTATAATTATTTTTTATACTTGATAATAACATAAGATAATACTTATAACTCGGAATTTCACTCGATTCGACTCGTTTACACTGGCTCTGATGAAGAAATTTACTTCAATGCATTTAGAAGCAAAAATCAGAACACGTTTCACTTTCCCTCATCTTGAAACCAATAAATAGAAGTACCTTATGATAAAAGTAATACAAAATTGAGAACCGAATGAATTTCCAACATCAACTGAAAACCATTTCTTCAATCAATTGACATTTACATCTAATTTATTTAATTGAATGATCATAACCAGAACTCAAACCCATTTTTTTAGAACATACTCGTACTGGAATAAATGGTTAGAATCTTTTAAGGAAATACGTTGTTTGCTTATGTCCTAGAGACAAGATGCCAGTATACTTCTGGGGCAAACTTCATTTGTTTTTTCATTAATAAAATCAAAAAATTATACATACTCTACCTAATAATTACCCTACATATATCACAATCATATAAAAAGTGAGATGTAGCTTCCACAATAACAAAAATAAGTTAAAAAAGAAGAGAGATGAAGCTAAGCAATTTTCTAGCCATTTAATATGGTGCCCTTTAATTATAAGTACAAAAATTAAATTGAATAACTTTTTCTCGGACAGAAGAACTAACATCAATGTAAAATGTCTAGGTATAATCTTTGATAAAACAATGAAGGCCTACACCTAGACTTGCCATTTAAGGCCAGCCATTGCATCTTGAGTTGCAAGCATATGATACCCAAAGTAAGACGAAATATAAAGGGTAGGACCATAATACAAACAAAGAATGATGGTTATTCTTGATAAACCTCAATTTTAAACCAATCCAAGCATAAAACAGACACGACTTGGTAAGAATTTGGAATGGTTTTTCATCAGTAAAAAAATTACAGTATTTTCTTTTGGATCAAGTTTCACAATCCAAACCATACCTGGGCTCAAATTCCCTAATCTCCGCAAGGTCCTTCCCACATGCATCTGTCCATTGAATTTTTCGTTTTCTAGCATCTTCTCTGATATCACATGCATCATCCCCATTTCCATTGTCATTGTGATCGTCAACTCTGGAACAATCCAAGGGATGCTTCTTAAGGCTACTCTTTAACAAAAGTTTCGTAATATTTTCCTCGCCAGCATCACTTGCTGTAGAATCCCTTCCCTTCTCGGCAGATGAGGGGTCCTCTAAGAAATCAGACTGAGCAGGATCCGTTGGAGGTGAAGTTCTATCAACCCCTGCAGATGGGCGTCCAAAGCAGATGAAAAAGGAACGTCTGTGGGGAGCCCTCTTTTTCTTGAGAGCAAGCTGAATATTAGTGTCAGAATCTTGCTCTACAAGCTGGTAGTGATTCCAGGGCAACACTCTCATGGGTCTTTCTTCGTTTCCTCGACCAAGAAGAAACACAGATAGGAATTTGCTATATCCAGATGCCGAAGCAGAAAAGAAACCCCCTCCTTCCACGGTAAGGAGCATCCTGACTTATCATCTACCAAACATGGAGGAGCTCTTCTCTTACCTGTAACTGCTCAGCGGAAGGATCAATCTGAGGGTAAGTACATGACATAAACATGAAAGCTGTAGAAAAAAAAGAGAACATAGAAATGCTTTGCAAGTGGTTAATTGAATAGCAAAAGAATTCCAATGTAATACAAATATCGAAATGGAAATACAATGAGCAGTAATCATTTGCTGCATCTTGAACAAAGAAATTGCTTTGAAACTGGAAGTCTAGCTTGTAGTCATCAACTACAACCTTTTTTTTAATGTAACCATACATTCTATTTATACTATGTAAAAAGGACAATGAAATCACAGTCCACAATCACAAAGCATCTTGTCAATTAATACAGATAGGAAAGAATATACAGCATCAAGGAAGAGAAGAACAAGCTCATCCTTGATACAATTATCTGGCGGCATCAACTAACTAGATGATCCATCCATATGGGAGCCTAACACTGAATAGGTAATTACAGAGTTTCACCGATCACCAATTGGACTGAGCTACATCATTACCCTTGTATATCTATTTTCATGAATATCTAGTTGTGATGGTGTGAAGTTGCTGACTAAAAGTTTAATCTGGGTGGTGACTAGAAGTTGTGCATGGATTTGAAACAAAGAAGAGTACAAATAACAATGTATTGAAACCACAATCCAATAAAAATAAAACCTACATGCTAAGCTATGTGATCACAGTATGATGCTCAAAGTCTCACTACACAAGATTATGGTCAGTTAAACATGTTAGGTCATGATTTGACCCTGATGGCCTCACTTCATGCCCCAAAAGTTGTCAAATACTCAAACCACAGCAAAATTCAACTTGTAATATCTCTCTTCCATTATTTCATGCTTATGAAGTTTGATTGCACTCAGTAAGAAGTGTTATTCTTTTTTTTTGGGTGCTATTCTCAGTTCATCTTGGTGTGTCATTGTAGCATAGTTTTGATGTTTCACCACTCTTTTTTTTCCAACTCAAGGACATCATGATCTTTGTGGTACATGCCTATGGTGTCATTGGTCATTGAGCAATCACGCATTGATTATAAATGTAAATGCTAACATCTGTTTTTTTACCATTTTTCTAATCACAATATGTCAAACTTGGCAAATTAAGAGAAACAAGATGCACGTATCTCAAGCCTATCACAATGTCTCATGAACTCCCTCCCTGCAAAATGAATTTAAAAAAAAAGTCGGTCACATCTTTATCTGTTCGATCACCACCTCAAGTAAGAAAGAAATACTTTCTCTTAAGGGAATGATTGATTTTGAGAATGTGATTGAGTTCTACGAATTCCGACTCAAAGAGTAGATTCAGATCCATGGGTTCGATTCTAAAGTACATTTCGAGCTAAAAACTGTAAAAAATGACTAGCATTGTATTGTATTCTGATCATTCAAACCATAGCCGACAGACAAATCACATGCATTTAGAACGGAAATACTAGAAGTCATCGCAGGTATAAATTTAAAGTTCTAAAACTCGAGTTCCACGACTCCTACACTAATAGCTCAGATATCGACCCTCGAACTCCACTCCACCAATTTCTCTCAAACATCCTACACCAGTAGTCGAAGACTCCAAATCAACCCCAAAAACTCCATCTAAAACTCGTCATAACGCACCCACATTTGAGCACGAATCATAGAATCTCGTGCTTACCTGATAAATCAGTTTATTTTCGGAAAATGGTGAAAAAAAAGTCGGCATAAATTACTCGTTTTCTCCTATTTCCGGACTAAAAAGAAACGGATTTGAATGGGGGAAACGCATGGAAAGAAAGGGAGAGAGAGAGAGAGAGAGAGAGAGAGAGAGAGAGAGAGAGAGAGAGAGAGGTCGTCACCTGGTCGTGAGATCTGGACTGGAGTCAAGGGCTTCTTGCCATTGCTCTCGGAGATTCAAGGAATGGGCGGTGGTTTGGGGTTTGGATTTGAGATCGAGCAGAGCGCCTCTGTTCGTGTGAGAGAAAAACAACAGTGCTGCGTTGTTAGCCTCGTAAAACTCCAGCTAGTTTAATTTGAAAAACGAAAGATATTGATAAAAGAATAAAATTCTTCCGATTTGAATCGACGAGTAATCCACTTGGAAAAATTGAGATTCGATTTGAAAGTTTGACTAATTATTATTATTATTTTATTTATAATTATTATTTTATATTTGATAATAACATAAATTAATATTTATTGTTCGATATTTCGCACTACTTAACTCGTTTAGATCCTTATACGTTGTGCTACATTTTTTTAATAAGGTTAATTACAAATAATCAAATATACTTAATTCTACGTCTCTAATACTTGTACTTTTTTAACTTTGAAATATATATATATATAACTTCAGAATTTTCAAAACATTTTCATCCTATTTTTGTTGAAAATTGCTGGTTTTCTAAAAAATAATTCTTGATACTTTTTTGTATTGTTTTCCACAATACTCATAATTTTAATTTATAAATATATAATGTAATTCGAAATTTTGTCAAAATTTTAAAAAAAATGATATGTAAATTTGGTTCTAAATCGGTATTACATATGAATCAAATGTGATGCAATTTTGAATTTCATTTTGTTTTATTATGTGAGAATAAGCGCAACCCTAACTTTATCACTAAGTTTGATTATATTTACGACAAAGTGGGTGTAAATTTTTAAATACGACATAAATTCGATGCGAATAAAATATAATCTAACCAAATCAACATGACAGCATACTTTACTTTCAAGATAATGTGAAAGAATTTGATTCCATTATGTCCTAAGACCAAAACTGAGGTGATGGGTAGCTAACGGGTAAGTTATAACAAAGTGCAAATCAAATTTCGAAAGAAAAATCTATTATAGAATAAAATGCTTTCCATAGTTATGATTTTCAGATATTTTAAACTTAAATCAAAAGTTTATGTGGAACGGGTCCCAGATTCCAACGATGTAAATTAAGGGTATACCATATAATAGGGGACAAGTGATTCGAGAGTTGTTTATTCAAATGCTGAAAAGTTAGTGGCTGTCGGTTAGTAATGGAGTAGTCGAATCAAAATGGGGCACTTGATAAGATTGACCGGTCATATCAAGTGTGGCATCAATCATATGTTCATGTCATGCTCCACTTTTTTGGTGGAATACAGTGTAATTAATGTACGACAATGTCACAATTTTGAACCGTATATAGAACCGTAAGATATCATAGTAGAGATGAAATAAAACGGAGAAAATATGAGAAAGTTAAGAAATAAAACGGTTGAGGTATCCAGAAAAAAACTACAAAAGAGGGTAACTTGTTATAAAACCAAAGTTCAGCAGACAACACAACTTACCAGCTACCAAGTTTAGGGAATCAAAGTTAAATCCTGTAAAAAAATTCAAGTTGTAGACTATATTTAGCCATATTATATTCATCAAAATATTTGAACGAACAACACAAAATAAGGATAGTTAATTAGGATTATGTTTGCCAAACAACAATAAAAAATATTAATTATATTTACCTTTCCTAAACTATACTCATGTGACACTTACATTCTTCAACTTTAAGACGTGACACTTACACTTTCAAGTCTAAATTGGTAAAAAAACATTCTTCCGTCAAAAAATATGTTAATTTCAATGGACTGCTAGACTAATTACGTCAAAACATCGTTGCTAATAACGACCACGATTTGTCCCATGGCGTATTTGTCTTCAACGCAAGGTATTTAATCAAAAAAATTGGATCTTATAAGTCTAATCTGTTCTTCATTTGTATTATGTAAAGCAATTAATGTAACACGTGTGTTATGTATTCCAGACCAAATACGTATCCGGTTGTAACAGGCCTAAGCGACGGAGGTGTGGTGGCCATCCGACCTCCAACGAAAAAGCAAAGAGGAGGAGTGCAGAAGAGGAAGGCCATGTTAATATCAGATGATGAATGATGCGAAGTGTTATGTTACTTATGCACGTATATTTGGTTTGTGAGGTTGCCGGTGTGATCTAATTCGAATTTGATGGGGGAAGATCTATATCAAGTTGTGTAAGGACGTGGAAGATTTCAAGTTTTATATTCTTTCATGACTCACAAACACACTAATAAGGTTTAATTCAGCGTGATGATGATTTTTGCAATACTTTTCGAGTAATTGTCTCCACATCCTTCAGAAAAGCTATAATATAGAGGCAATGTCCCTTGTAACTAAACGTAATTTGTTCTTACATTTCATTTCATTTCATTTCATTTCATTCCCATCTAATAGCTTATATTGTAAACTACGTATAAAAAGAAGTTACAGAATGCAGTGATCGATGCTTGATGGTGTATGTTAGGATTTTTGCCTTGACTACACTTCGCGAACATGTAAATCTTGGTGGGAACCACAACGATTGGACTTCACTTTGAGTTGTTCCCTGAAAACCTTAGGGCACCCTTAACGGGGGTGCCCCGCCCGGACGCCCTGGTCGGGCGCCCAGGCGCACCCCCGTTAACGGGCGGGGGGGCGCCCGTGGGGCGCCCGCCCGGGCCGCTTGCTCGGGCGGTGGGCGTCCCGGGCAGACGCCCGGGCGCCCATGGGAGGGGGACACGTGTCCCCCTCCCATTGGTTATTTTTTTTGAATTTTTTTTAGTTTTGGTTTTGTTATTAATGGATTGGGTATTTGTTATAAATGTGGGGTAATAAATTTTTGTAAGTGATTAAAATTAAGAAATTTCCAGAACCAACGATTTCAAGTTAAATAGAAGAAAAATAATAATACAACAATACCATAACAACAATACATTAATAATACTAAAATACGAAATACAACCAACCACATGAAACATATGTTAAAGGAAAATACAAACCATACGGACTACTACAACCCGAAATACAAACTAAGGGAAATACAAACCATACGAAATACGGACTACATCAAACTACACGTACCCATTCTCTTCTGCCCAGGCGAGAAGTTTATCGATTACTTTTTGATCCTTCTCCGTCGGGTTATCCTTCCTCATCAGAGAGTGAAGCATGTCCAACTTATTTTTTATTAAATGTCTCTGGAAATTCCTTTCCGCTAACTCCTCTTGCTTGGAGAAACCATCTTCTCTGACTTGGGCGGTGTATCGCATCTGTTGTGCAAGTTCTCTAACATCGGTGTCTCTTTCGGGGCGTAATGCACTCTTAGCCTTTTTCTTAGCCTTCTTCACACCTTCTGGGCGTGTAGACGACTCCGGCATCGGCTCTTCTGCATCCGAGGGTGATTGCGTCATCGAGCCGTCCGTGCTCTTTCTTTTCCCAAGGCTTCCTGACTGGGGACTATTTTCATCGTGCAACTCCGGGGACTCCCAGTCAACACGCACGACATTAGCTCCGGAGATCACACTCTCCCATTTTGGGTACCTACGCAACATAACCCAAGCATCAAAATAAAGAAATTTACTAGGCCCATGAGTTCGCTCGTAGATCACGTGCGCTTGTCGGACAACATCGTCGTCATTCTGGCCGCTCCTTTTCCGTCGGAATGCCTGATCGAAGCACCCGACCCACTTGTTCACAGCAGGTATAATTCTCCTCCACCATGCACTGCAGTACAAGGCGGTACTGTAGCACGCCCGACACCTGTGCACAGTAAAGGACATGTCTTCCGCCCGGACGTAATTTTGTGCGGGTACCCGCCCGAAATTCCAACATGGCGGTTGGAAATCGTGGTTGTGGGGGGCACGTGTCCCCCCACCATTGGTCACTATTTTTTTGTTTAGAAAATATTTTAAAAATTATTTAAAATCGATTTTTAAATAATTTTTATGAAAAAAAGTTTTTTATTTGTTTATATTTTCTAGAATTTTTTGATAATTTTTCGTGTTTTGCTTAGAATTGATCTCGAAATAACGTGTACGAGAGAGAATGTTGGGCGCTTCAGTTGTTTCTGAGTGTAGTTAAGAAAAATTTAGGGGGTTGGTTTGAGCTGACGTGGCGGAGAAGGAAGCTGACGTGGCTGAGAGAAAAACCAAGGCGCCCGGGAACTGCCTGGGCGTCGTTAATGGTGCTCTTAGAGCACCCTTAACGGGTGCTCTTTTTCGGGTGCCCGAAATACCCTCCCTTAATGGCAGGATGGTTCCCGGGCGGAACTGTCCTTGTGATTTTCGGCAAGATTTTCGCCCGGAAATCCACCAGGGTGTCCGATCCGAAGGTGCGACGTGGCGCTTCCAGATTTGTTATTTTTTTTATTTTTTTATGTTTTGGGTTTTTAGTTAAAAGAAAAATGTTTTATATATATTTAAATTAATGTATTGATTAGTTAAATTGTAATTTAATTAATTAGGTTTTGTGATTTAATTGTAGTTAATGTATTGATGTTGTTAGAATTTTCTAATAATTGTACAATTATTTCATAATTAATTAAATTGGTTTTGATTTATTAAGATCTAGTTAAATTTACAAATAAAACAAATCATATACGAAATTGAAATAAGTCACAAAACACGAGTACAATACACATAAAGTCCAGACGAACAGTATAAATAAGGATACGAAATATGTCTTGATGTATTTTTAGCTTTAGTATTTAAAAATCTATTCCTAAATATAAAAAATATTGTCGTGGTTATATATTAATTGTTAATTCAAATCGAATAAATTAATTAAATTGAGTGATTACAATAATGATTATTAATATATTTTGTTAATTATTGTGAGAGTTTTAAAGAAGAGAATAAAGATAATGACGTGACAACAAATACTGTAGCGTGACTGAGTGGTTTGGATAATGCTTAATGAATTTGTATGAGGGTTGGTTTGTGCTGACGTAGCTGAGAGAGAAGCTGACGTGAGTGAGAGAGAAATATGTTGTTTGGGCGTTGATAAAGATGGTCTTACAACCTAACTTCATCCACACTTTTATCCATTTACGAATTTTAATTGATCCAATTCGGATTCAATTAGATTTAATTAAGAACTACTTAGAATCCATTAAAGATTAATGAATAATCAAAGAAGATTTGCACATGTTGACCGATCAAACAGTTGAGCAGTCAACTCGTATTGAATTCCGGAAATTCCAAAGACCGGGCCATTGGCCTTGTTAGTAGGACCATAAATAACAATGCTCGAGCTACCCACCCGTTTTGTTCATTTTTTCTGTCACGCCAGCTTCTTTATCTGTCACATCAGCTCACCTAACTCATCAAAAAAACCTCTTAACCCCGCCCAGGTTACACCACTCATTCTGCATTCTCTCCCCTCCACGTTATTTGAAGATCAATATTGGATAAATTATTAAAAAAAATCACAACAAATTCTACAAAATCAAAACAAATAAAAAACACATTTTCATATTTAATTTTTTGAAAAAACAATTTAAAATGAACTTATAAACACTTTTAACCCTAAACAAAAATAAATAAATTAATTAAAATCACGCCAATGGGGGACACATGGCCCCGCCCGTTAACAGGGGGTGTGTTAAGAGCACCCTTAACTGGTGCTCTTTTTTGGGCGCCCGAAATGCCCTCTCTTAACGGGAGGGCGGTTCTCGGTTGCCCGAGCCAGGGGGCGACATGCCCCCCCGGATTGGTTAGTTTTTTTTTGTTTTTTTGTTTTGATTTTTTAGTTAAAAGAAAAATGTTTTGGTATATATTTAAATTAATGTATTGATTAGTTAAATGGTAATTTAATTAATTAGGTTTTGTAATTTAATTGTAGTTAATGTATTGATGTTGTTTGAATTTTCTAATAATTGTACAATTATTTCATAATTAATAAAATTGGTTTTGATTTATTAAGATCAAGTTAAATTTACAAATAAAACAAATCATATACGAAATGACGCAAAGTTTTGATTTATGCTCAGTGTAGTCACACGCACACTGTACATCCTCAATGCTCGAGTGGTCCAAGATTCGATGTTATCGTCTTGTGATCTGTATAGTCATGCGCGCACTTTTGGTTCTCGATGCTCGAGTGGACCAAGATTTGATGCTATCGTCTTATGCTCCATGTAGTCACGCGCATAGTAAAACGTTATTTTTTACATCTACAAATACAGTTCTCATGGTTGGTTCTACCATATCTCACAAATACACTTCATCCACTACCGGTGTCTTCATCCGATAAGTCCTTCATGTCAAAGTCATCATCGTCTTCATCATCCGATGACGAAGCTTACGAGGAAGTGTTGGACTCCTTAAGATAGTATGCCTCCGAAGTGGTGGATCAACAAAGTACATGTCCTAAGACACGTAGAAGGCGAACTACGAACCTAGATAGAGACAGGGAGCTTGGTTACCGTCGTTTAATTGCCGATTATTTTTCTGACGACCATGTTTATCCTGACAACATTTTCGGGAGAAGATTTAGGATGCGAAAACATATTTTTCTTCGCATTGTAAGTGTTGTTGAGGCCTCCGATGTCTTCTTCCAACTTGTACCGGACGCCACTGGTTGGATGAGCATCTCCGGCCGGCAAACATGTATTGTGGTTATCCGAATGCTAGCATATGGTGTAGCAGCTGATGTGGTGGACGAATACTTAAGGCTAAGCGAATGCACGGTGAAAAACGCAATTGAAAAATTCTGTGATGGTGTAATCCACAACTGTGGTGGTGAGTACCTACGAAAACCAAATGCCGCTGATTTATCACGACTACTTCAAATTGGTGAGCAGCGTGGGTTCCCAGGCATGGTAGAAAGTATTGATTGCATGCACTCGGTGTGGAAAAATTGCCCAGTTGGATGGAGGGCCGGCCAATATCAAGGGTGTAGTGGTAATGCCACTACTGTCTTTGAGACAGTGATGTCGGTTGATTTGTGGATATGACACTCTTTTTTTGGCACACCAGTTTCATGTAACGACTTAAATGTCCTACAATGCTCTCCTTTTTTCGACGACGTAATGGAAGGACAAACTTCACCTATAAATTTTGAAGTTAACGGTTCTCGATATGATATGGGATATTATCTTACAGATAATATTTATCCAAACTGGGCGACATTCATTTCGTCCGTTGTTCATCCACAAACACTGAAGGACCAGATATTTGCTGAACGACAAGAAACAACACCAAAGATGTAGAACATGCATTTGGAGTCTTGCAAGTGCGGTTCGTAATCGTGAAGAAATCATCTCTTGCATGAAGTAAGGTTGTGCTTAACAAGATAATGACAACCTACATTGTAATGCATAATATGATAGTGGAGGATGAACACGACTCTTATGCTCATTTTGGAGATTGGAATGAATTTATTCAGGATCAACCTGGAAATTCCATGGACGACCCAGTACAGTATTTCACTAACCGTATAGTGGATATTAATAAGTATTTGATGAAGAGATATCAATTGCGTGATCACACTACACATTTGAACATTCAAGCTGATTTGGTCGACAATATATGACAACGATTTGGAGGAAATATGTCTTGATGTATTTGTAGCTTTAGTATTTAAAAATGTATTTCTAGTTTTAGTATTTAAATTTCCAGTTAATGTACTATGTAATGCGGTTTCCTAAATATAAAAAATATTTTCGTATTTATATATTAATTGTTAATTCAAATCGAATGAATTAATTAAATTGAGTGATTACAATAATGATTATTAATATATTTTGTTGATTGTTGTGAGAGTTTTAGAGAAGAGAATAAAGATAATGACGTGACAACAAATATTGTAGCGTGACCGAGGGTTTGGATAATGGTTAAGGAATTGTAGGGGGTTGGTTTGTGGCTTTGTGCTGACGTGACAGAGAAAAAAACCAGGGCGCTCGGGAAGTGTCTGAGCGCTGATAAAGATGCTCTAATAATGCCCTCAGTCCATTATTAAGGCGACCACTTCACCAAAATTTTCGACTTCTCAGTTCTCAAGTATATAAATCAGAATTGTGTCTTTATTAGACCAGATTTACCTGGATTTGTTTATAAATAGGACGCTAACACTTAATACTCAAAGTTCAGAAAATCATGAACTTGCAAGTTGCAACAAGTAATTGTTATACATGTTTATTGATCACAAAGAGTGACTAAGATAGAAAACAAATAAGTTAAGCAGAGATATCCACGATATAAGATATATCTGAGCTTACAATGCCAGAAATGTGGTCCGGAATTTTTCGGAAATGTCAATTAGTCACTCACTGCTCCTCTTGAAAAGGTTAATGCTGAAAAAGACAACCCGGTAGGATAAACAAATCACATTGCATTGGGAAACGACAAGGATTTCACACTATTATCAGTATTAATATAAAAATGTTGCAATTAACTATGTTGATGTGGTAGATGAATATTACATAATTAGAATTATCATCGATGATTCATTTGCCTCCTAATTAAGTAGTTCTTGCTGTCTCAAGAGAATATAGATCCAGTACATAAAGTACTTCGAGAACAAGAAGCATTCAAACAAAATGAAAAAAATGAGGTAATCAATGAAAACTCGCTTACTAAGTATATATTTTGGACATATAGTCCAAACTCATGAAATCATTATCCTTGTAGGATTATGATGTGGTATATTATAAAACGAGATCAATTACTACGAGTACTCCCAAATACCTAACATCATTTATGATGTTCTCCCATGATGTATAATAATACATTCCATACTTAATCAATACGACAATAAAATATGAATAATATAGATATGCATCTAATATATATTGCGATTGCAAATTTATGACGTCACTCGAAGTTGATATCTATATGAGAGTCGATGAAAAACTAATAACCCTCGAAGCATAAAGTGACAAACACCAAGAAGATGCATTGTATAATTCTTGAAAAGAATATTGTATCAACAAAAAAAGGAGAATGTGTATAGTCATTTAAGTGAATGTCATCTCCAAGAATATGATACAAAGAGATGATCTTATTAGCCTATATATTTTACTATACATCATATTTACAATTATTTTTGGTACGCGTTGACGACTTAAATGTGATAAGAACTTCTGAAGAGTTCAAAAAGCTATCAAGTTTTTGAAGGGTGAAAGCCAAAATAAATGACTTAAAAAAGTCAAAGTATTATCTCGACCCGCATATCAAGCATTTCCTATAAGAAATTATTATAACGATTCAGTTCTATAATGAGAATATTAAAGTAATATTTTGTGAAGGAAGCTCACTTTGTAAGCATCCATTGACTGACTCATCGTCTATTCTATGTTGACGACTATCCAATTAGTTAGATAAAATTAAAGAGATTGGGATAGAACCTCAAGTTCCTTACCTAAACGTCGTAAAATCTTACTATGTTTTACAAGTAACATTCACAATTAATTTTACATGTAAGCATGGTGGTTCTTTAAAACCATCTGGAAGAAGTTCAACATATTTCTCAACTATCTCTTTTGATATGTATTTTTTATTTGTTATAGCCACGAGATAAAGTTATGCATGCCTTACTGATATTTTCTTATGTCTGATTTGCATTATCCAAAATCACAACCTATTATGTTACATTTCATGAAGACATTACAATTCTCATGCAGATTTGTTAAGTGACTTATAATCATTATATTCTCGTACCAGATCAGCATGGTACGAGGCTATTAGAGATAATCTCCGAACAGTGTTTTGACTTTTGAGTCTTACATCATTTACCATCAGTTAGTAATACTCCCACTGTAATATTTGAGAACAATTACACAAACATATTTTACCATATTATCTATGTGATTTCTAGTAAAAGGGTGAAATAAATATCACCCAGTCCGTTTTAGTGATAATAGATTTAAAAATTGAACCCTAACTTCGTATGTATAATTTTTGTAGGTTTTGCAAACTACAGATCAAGAGAAGTAGATTTTTAATAATCATCCATAAAAGATAAAGCCCAGAAGGCTAGTTACATGTACTTTTTTTTTCTTTTCCAATTTTTCGTCTCATGAGGTTTTTATTGGCTAAAAGTTTTTAATGAAGTAGCTTGTACAATGTTTATTAGCGCATATAATGTACTTTTTTCTCTTAGTTAAATTTTCTTATTGGATTTTGTAGTAATTGTTTTAACGAGACATGAACATAACATAATATGGTCAAATAGAGTATTATAATGTATGTTGAAATGAGGGGCAAAACTATACGTTCTGTATTCTTTTTTCTTTCACCAAGTTTTGTCCCATAGAGTTTTCTTAGTAAATTTTTTAACAAAACAAATTCAATAACGTATACTACAAGGTGATCATTCAATAGAGAGTGAGAAATCATATATTATAGATGATTCATCTTTCCTTTTACTACATGCAATTAGATTGTAATTCTACAATGTAAGTTGTTATTTATGTATTTCCTAATTGTAGTTACTTCTTTTTATGTATTGTCTTCACAGTGTATAAAAGGAGTCTCTTGTAATGTAATCTATATACACAATAGTGGAATGATACTTCTCCCCCAATCATTGTCTCTTCTTCTATTGTTCAAAACTCTAGTTTCATAACGTTGTTATCTTTTCTTAAATTAGGTAGTGATTAGTATCAATTAGATTGTTATTCTCAAATTCGTGATCTTACGTTAAGGAATTTGTCCCATAGCGTCTCGCTCATGCTTGCTATTATCCAATTCAAATGAGCAAAGGAGTCAAAGAAATCAAGTAAAATCTTCCACGAAATTCTTGTTTCGTCTTATGGTCTTGTTCGTCTTACCTGAGGTTGCCCTCCTCGGAAAGTGTAATATCCTAAACCTTATTAACTTGGTTAATTGTTTTTTAGGTGCCTAATTGGAGGGTTAAGATGGAGGGCTGAGATTGATTGGGTGGAGATGGGAAGAGAAGAGTATATGTTGGTGAGTGTTTCTCTCTCTCTCTCTCGCACGTTATTCTCTCTCTCCCGCTCAAATCCTCTCTCTCTGATCTGATCCTTAGCGTTCGGGGAGCCGGAGGAGTGGTTTTCGGAAGGCGAGGTGAAACTCGGACGTTCTCCGGAGAGGTGAAACTCTTTAAATATTACTTAAAACGTGTTCACCAATTTACCATGACCTATGTCATCACAATTTCTTTCCTCCACATTATTAATTTCCTTATCAACTTTTATTCTATTCCAAAATCATTTATATTTACCAAAAACATTAATAATCTATTTGGAAAAACCAAAATACCAATAAATCTCGTATTTCCAAATTACATTTTATTATTATTTAATCATCAATGATTAGCAAATAGTAAATATCATTAATATTAATAAAGCAAATATTACATTAAATTAAACAAGCTTAAGCTTACATTACCCGAAATGATAAACTAAATATACGACATAAACAAAATAACACAACATAAATCAAATATTAAACGACACAAACCACAAACCACCTACAATACATCACTACTGCAAAATAGGCTTTACTCGTCGCCAAATAGACGTCGGCCTTTATGACCACCGTTGTCTAGTGGGGAGGGGACAGAATAGACGTCGTCCTTTAGGGTGACCGACGTCTATATTGTACCATAGACGTCGGGTTTAAGAATACCAAGTTTGGCTGACGTCTATGGTGTATAGACGTCGACCTAAAGACGTCGGGTGTGATAGTACCTTGTGTATCCGACATCTATATGGTATAGACGTCGACCTATAGACGTCGGATGTTATAGTAGACCGACGTCTATACGCCATGCATATAGACGTCGAGGTATAGACGTCGACGGTATATAATATCTGACGTCTATAGGTCTTAAAGAAATCTAACAGGCGCGTTTTCTCTCATTCTTTTCAGACAAAACCCACCCAAACCCTACCTGTCCCGCGACCCAACGCTCCTCCGCGACCGATCTCCGACCCATCCGCACCGTCTCCGGCACCGCAGCGAGCTCCCAAGCTCTCCTTCACTTCTCCGGCCCTCTTCTCCTTCTTCCTCCGTCTTCCTCCGGCTTTCTCCACATGTAAGTTTTAAGTTCGTTTTTGTTGTTTAAGTTCGTCTTCCTCCGTCCTCCGTTTTTCTCCACATAGTCTATCTAAGTTAGCCTTCATCTCGTGTCGTTTGCAGCCGTCACCGCACCATCTCGTGTCTCCGAACCACAAAGAGCTCCTCCGGCATCACATCTTGTTTAAGTTTGTCTTCCGACGTCCTCCTCTGGTTCGTCACCGCATCATCTCTGTAGAAAAATATAGGTGGAACGAGTCAAATGTAGTTTGAAATCATATCAAAACAGATCTTAACATGCATATTTGGTATTGATTCCGACTGAAAGTGTATTATCGAGGTTGCATTGAAGTCTAATTAAAAGTTATCTTTGTTCATCGGCATATTCGAACCAATGCAATATTAAAATTTCGAGGTTTTACGATAGGTCCATCTAAATGAGAACTTAAATGTTGCAAACTGAACTTAGATTGGTTTGGTTTTCTAGCTTAGATTTGTAATGTGAATGTGAATGTGAATGTGATGTAATGACTTGGATTGGATTGGATTGGTTTGGTTTGATTTCAGGATTTGAAGAATTTTACATATCAAATTTTAAGTGGAGGTTCTGCCAAAATTTCAATAAAATTTTATTCCCAATTATTATTAATAACATGATAGTTTGTGTTTAAAATGTTTTTCTGTCAATTCAAGTAATTATTTTTAATACTTGCTTTTAATATCATGTATGTTTATTGCCTTAATTTTTTGAATTTTTAATATTATGATAATAACTCATTGCCCCCCTTAAACAACTTGGCATTTAATAACCCAAAGCAAAAGATTAGACAATATTTGCTAAGTCATTCATCATATAGGATTTGCATGCATTATATTTTTCTATTATTTACGATTTCTGTCGTAGATTGTTGGCGTAAGGTACGTACTATCTTTCACTCATCATTCATTACAAAGCACACATTAGTTAGTAGGACTTGCATT
The DNA here is from genome assembly GCA_963682175.1 of Triglochin maritima. NCBI lineage: Eukaryota > Viridiplantae > Streptophyta > Magnoliopsida > Alismatales > Juncaginaceae > Triglochin > Triglochin maritima. The sequence goes on from OY821775.1 coordinate 9,933,118, forward strand.
GAAACAAGAGTGAGGTGAGTGTTTGTTTGGTGTGTTGTTTGTTAGATTAAGGTATGAAAAACACTTAGGGGGCAATCACCTATAGGAGATGAGGTGGGGAATTTCATCACCCTTTCCTTGGCCCAAAAACCACTTAATAAAAGAGCCTTAATAAAATCAATTAGACGTTGGCCCCTAAGATTTTCGGACGCATTAAGGAGAGGAAACCGTTTAAGACCGTTATGGCCTGAATGTCGTTGCCCATCTAGTCTCCCTGAGATTTTAGGAACCTCCGGGTTCTTGATTTCCTATAGATTAGTGGTCCTCGATGTTTAAGACCGTTTCGGCCTGAACGTCGTTGCCCATCTAGTCTCCCTGAGATATTAGGGACCTCCGGGTTCTTGATTTCCTACAGACTAGTGGTCCTCAGTGGGACCTCGAAGTTAGACGTCGTCTATTACTAAGGACCTATAGTGGACTTTAGGCTTGTTTTGGCATTGATTGTTTAGTTAGATTTCTAACATTCCTTATTCCACGCTAGATTAAGGACTTCATCTCTTCTCCTCTGAGTCATTCTTTTCTCATCTTAATGTCTCCGAATCTTCTCATCTACGAACACATTCTTTTAAATTGAAATTTTATTTCTTTTCTGCAATAATAACTATCATTTTTGCCTATGTTTAGATTGAAATGGATCAAGAGTGGATTGTTTCAAACAGATTGAGTGATGAGTATGAGATCGGAGTGAATATGTTCTTAGAGGTTGCCAAAAAACATTCTAAGAAAATGAAAGACAACGACATGGCGTATTGTCCGTGCAATAAGTGTCATAATATGTCAGTGTTGACTTTTCGGAAAATGAAAGATCATTTGTTTGAGAAAGGTTTCGACCCAAATTACAGACGGTGGATATGGCACGGTGAAAATGAATCATTTAGTCGTTCGAAGAATGATGGAGAAGACGATAGTGTAGAAGATCACTTAGAGGAAATGGTTCAGGATATGACTGAAAAGTTTTCGTCCAACCCCAATTTACTTGGTAACTTGTTGAGTGACAATGAGAAACCGTTGTATAAGAATTGTACCAAATTCACTAGATTGTCAGCGGTGTTGAAGTTGTACAATTTAAAAGCTGGAAATGGTTGGTCCGATGTGAGTTTCACATCAATGTTGAAGTTACTTAAAGAGATGCTTCCAGATGATAATGAGTTGCCAGATAGAACTTATGATGCAAAGAAAGTGTTGTGCCCTATGGGAATGGAATATAGGAAGATACACGCATGCCCGAACGATTGTATATTGTATAGGGGTGAGTTTGAAAACTTACATTCTTGTCCCAGGTGTAATGTTTCAAGATACAAAATGAAACGTAGTGGACCAAACCACAATGAAGAGGTTGATGAGATGAAAATCAAAGGACCTCCTGCTAAGATTTTGTGGTATCTTCCGATAATACCAAGGCTTAAACGTTTGTTTGCGGGTAAAGAGGATTCCAAGAACATGACATGGCATGCTGATCGTGAGAAACCAAATGATCAGTTGCTACGTCACTCTGCAGATTCACCTCAGTGGAAAAAAATAGATTTCGACTTTTGATGAGAATTAAAATTTATACCGCAAGTGCACGGTGTCAATGAAGACGTGGCAAATACGGGTCGAACACAAGGAGGGAGAGATTCTGTTTTTAGTGTGATTTTCGATTAAGGAGAAGAAGGAGAGAAGAAATAATTTGGTTTTGAGATTTTTGGATTTTAATTATCTAAAGCAAGAAACAAGAACAATTAAAACTAAAACACGAACAAAGATGTGAATTCCGTCGGGTGGAGGTTTAGATTTAAGGTTTAGATTAGAGAATTTAGAAACTTATAATAAATCATATTAGTTATAAAGCATTACATGATAAATGATTTAACATAAACTCAAGTAATCAAAATATACTAACACGAAATTAAAATAATAACATTCATTCATCTTCTCTTCACCCTAATCCGTCACCTCCACCCTTTGGAAGGAGTTAGAAACTCATAGAGGGAGGAAGATGGGTCCTTGAGACATTACAAAAGAAAACTAAAAGTAAGAAATAAAAGACATAATTTTATTAATGAAAAGAAGAATACAAAACTAAGATTAAGAATAAAAACTACAACCAAAGACTAAGGACCCTTCTAACACCGTTCTTGGGTCTATTTATAGTTGCTACAAGAGATCTAGGTATAATATTGGAAAGTACACGTGTCCAGACACGACTGGACGAAATTGGGAGACGCGGATCGATGCTTGGGCGGCGGAAACGCCGCACAATCTGGCCTGATTTTGTCCGGATTTTGGTTGAATGTTTATGGTATGATTTGATCCTTCTTTACGCGTCTGGATTGATTCTTTCCATTCTTTTGAGCTCCGGATTAATTCCTTCATATATTTGGAGATATACATTGATTTTTCTATATATTTTCTCCAAGATAATAAAAGCTACTCGTAATTTGCAATTAGGTTCTTGTCTTTTTGCAATTAAGTCCCCGGCTACTTTTGGGCTTAAGTCCTTGTTCTTTCTGCAATTAGGACTTGAATGCTTTTATGCTTGGATACATTTCCATTCGTAACTCGATAATCTTGAACTTGGTCTTTATGATAGAAATGAGTCTTTTGCACGCGTTTATGCTCGGGATGTGGGTAAATTGCATTCAAGTCCCTGTATTCTGTAAATAATACTAAACACATACCTTAAAAGCATTTATTGATGTAAAAGTAATCTAAATGAAAGACATATGATGCAATGTATGCAATGCATCAAATATCCCCACACCTAGATTTTGCTAGTCCCTAGCAAAACAGAATATAAGAAAAATGAAAACAGGGAAATCCTAACTCACATTCGTAGGAATCACGGTTGCACTTAGCATGTGCAACAAGCCTTTAAACCTCCAAGTTTCCTAGGAGGAGGAGTGTTGTCTCCTGAGGGTTTTCAGCGGATATACCCACAAAATCCTAAATCAACGTTTCATTAATAGTTCTCGATATCCCTGCCTCAACCTTATACATTTCACTAAGAATTTTTGCATGCTCATTATATAAATCTAACTCATTAAAAATATGACTTGATCTTTGTTCCTCCAACATTCACATCACTAACCCTTCTACACATGTTTATCACTTGAATTATTTTGCACGCCTCCTCTGGTGGTGAAGTATCATTCGGATCAACCATGACATGGATCATTCTTTTAGCTTTGGGCATTGAGTATTTTTTTTCCGTAATTCAACACATTTACGTTTTGACACTTTTACCCTTTTTGCTTTCGTGTAGCGAGTTTGGTCGATAATCCTGAGCTGGTACACTCAAGTTACCGGGTTTCAAGATACCCCTTCGGACCAGTGACTCAAAGGCTTGAGCTTTTGTAATCATTTTGCAAAATGTGTTTTCCTCACTTTATTTTTACTTTTATTTTCCTCAAGGCTTAATTGCTATTAGCAGTCCACACTTCCCGGTATATTTTCCTCAACCTCTGTTTTTTATCAACCACTTCAAAGATTTGATTCATCCAATTTAAGTGCATACAAGTCTTAAAGGGTAATGAGTTATTTCTTTGGAACTTAGATTTATGTTATAGTTTCTATAGGCAGAACTATATAATAAGGAACAAAAAAACTCAATACAATTTGTACTCGGGTTTTGGTAGTTCAATCTTACGCTATGTTATGAAACATTGAATTTTTTTATTTTTTTTATTTTTTTTAGAGATAAAAGAACAGATATATAGATAGATATATACATAAACACCCCCCACACCTAAATCGTGCATTGTCCTCAATGAATGTGAGCAAGATACTACATGGATTTATGCATAAAAAAAGGAAAGATCTCACCAACGTGAAGTACAAAGGAAAGTTCATGGCTTTGTTGATGGACAAAAACCCGAATTCCCTCAAAAACTTGTGAGATGCTAAAGAAGGGATAAATACAACAGATGATTTATTTATTTATTTATTTATTGTCATATATAGCTATGTACAAACATAAGTTCCCATCTTCATTTGTCAAGAGACATCAAATGGAAACTTCAAGAGTGGGTCAGTGCACCTGAAAAGGAAACATGACACCACGTGGGGCCAGAAAATGCATGTGTGGGCCGCCTTCACAAAAAGCGCTAGATGAAATGAGAGGTTCATGAATTGGACGCAAAGGCGTCTCATTCAACGGATCAAACTGAAAGAGCTTTAACCTCTCGAGAGTTTGGGAATTAAGGGGCAACGGAAGAGGAGTTTCTCCCATTGCGGTGTTGAAGTTATGATCATCAATCCAAACTCTCCAACCAACTGGCTGGTGTGTCGGAACGAGGTCCAAAACCTTGTTAGGCATGTCTGACACACCAGGCGAACAAAAAGTGGGTCTCATACCCAAGGTATCTTTTAGGGAACTTCTAATACCCTCATGAGCTATGTAGTTGTTTGATGTTCCATCATTTCCAAGATGATCAGGAACAATGGTGAGAGGCAGACTCTCATCCGGTTGTTTGAAATTGAGGGTACTAGGGAGATCTTGCTCCACCAGAGCTGAGTCCTTAAGAGATGCAACATGAAGATCATGTGGCTCAAGGGCCACGGGACAAGAAGATAGGACACAGTCCTGTGTTTGGTGAAGAATCCAGGAATGTACGACTTGGACTCTGTACTGACGGAATGAATCATTTCGGTAGTTTGAGTAGCATTCACAGTTCTTGGCCCGTTCTGCTTGTAATTTACAATCTACCCCCGTGGTTATGCATGAAACGCAAATATATCATGTTGTCCTTAATGATTTCTGGTTCGAAACAACCTGAAAACGACATAGATGTGTATTTAAGACCTTTAATTGATGACCTAAAGAGATGAGATGACAAAGAGTCAGTTTTTGATTCTTATCGTAAGGAGTCGTTCCTAATGCGGGCAATGATATTTTGCACGATTAATGACTTTCCAGCTTATGGTAATCTGTCTGGATATTCAGTCAAAGATCATAAAGCTTGTCCAATTCGCGAGGAAAATACATGTTCTTTGCAACTAGTTAATGGTTCTAAGACTGTCTATCTCGGTCATCGGAGATTTTTGCCGGACTCCCATCCTTATCGTAGGTTGAAGAAGGCATTTAACGGAAAACAAGAGTTTCAGAATCCGCCATTTGAAATCAGCGTCGAAAAAGTGTATGAACGTGTAAGGAACATTGAATGTGAATTTGGAAAACCTTACAAACGAGCAAACGACAAAAGTAGTTGGAAAAAAAGATCAATAGTTTTTGATATTCCTTACTGGAAAACTTTAGAAGTTAGACATTGTATTGATATGATGCACGTAGAGAAAAATGTTTGTGATAGTCTTGTTGGCACTCTGTTGAACATACCTGGTAAAACCAAAGATAGATATAATGCAAGACTTGATCTTGTTGATATTGGTATACGAGCAATGTTGGCACCAGAGAAGAAAGGAGATCGGAATTACTTACCTCCAGCTAGTTATACATTGTCTAGAAAGGAGAAAAGAATTCTCTGTCAGTGTTTGCACGATGTAAGAGTTCCACAAGGTTATTCTTCGAATATCAGTAGTCTTGTTGTTATGAAGGATTTGAAACTTGTGGGGATGAAGTCTCACGATTGTTATACTTTAATGTAGCAGTTGTTACCTGTAGCACTGAGATCCATACTACCGAAAGATGTTAGACATGCAATAATAAACTTGTGTTCCTTTTTCAATAAGATTTGCAGTAAAGTGGTCGATCTTGTGCAGTTAGATAAGTTACAGAATGAAATTGTGGTCACATTATGTCAGTTGGAGATGTTTTTCCCCCTGCTTTTTTCGACATTATGATTCATCTTGTTATTCATTTGGTTAGAGAAGTTAAATTGTGCGGACCAGTTTTTTTAAGGTGGATGTATCTTTTCGAGCGTTATATGAAAGTGTTGAAAGGTTATTGCAAAAATCGTCAAAGACCAGATGCTAGTATTGTTGAAGGATACATAGCTGAGGAGGTTATCGAGTTTTGCACTGGATACCTAGCAAACACCAAAACTGTTGGACTTTCGAAGAATCGTCATGATAAACGTGTCGATGGTAAAGGGACACGTGGGATGAAAATGTTAAATCCAAATGGCGATAACTTAATGACAACATATTTTTATGTGTTGTGCAATTCGAATGAAGTTCAACTTTACCTAAATGAACACATGAAGTTTCTAAAGGAAAGAAATCTTTTGTGGAGTGATCAACAAGTAATTAATAGTCACAATAAGAATTTCATCTCTTGGTTCAAAAATCTAGCATACAAGCGTGATGTTTCTGAGAAAATACAATGGTTGGCTTATGGTCCGCATTCTGTTGTGATAAGTTACAGTGGTTATGATATCAATGGATATTCTTTCTACACAATGTGTGAAGATGCGAAAAGTGTTGTTCAGAACAGTGGCGTCACCTTAATAGCAGAGTCTTTGCATGTATCTAGTTCTAAAGACAAGAATCATGTATACGCCGACATGTCCTATTACGGTGTAATTGAAGACATATGGGAGCTAAACTTTGTTAAATTCAAAGTACCTATATTTAGATGCAAGTGGACTGATAATAAAGCTGGAGTTCGAGTGGATGATTATGGCTTCACTTTAATTGATTTTTCAAAAAAAGGGTATAAAGGAGAACCTTTTATTCTAGCTTCCCAAGCGAAACAAGTCTTCTATGTGGCTGATCCATGTGATAAGAAATGTGCAGTAATTTTGGAAGGGAAGAAAAAAATTGTATCTGATGATAGCCTGATCGAGTATGAAGAGACCACCTTTCTCTAAGCAAGCACCTAAGTTGAACTCAGTAGATGAAGAAATAAATGTTGAGACTTGTATGTTTAGAGATGACCACGGTGAAGGTATATGGATTGACAATCCATTAAGGAAAAAAAACAGTAAAGGTGCAAATTTTCTGTTGTAACACATTGTAATAGATATTTAATGTCTTTACCTTATTTAATTACTTGGATTTATCTTTTATAGTACAATGGCTCCGAAAAAGAAACTCACTTCCTCCGAGTCTGAAGGCTCGAAGACATACAGTACACGAGGTCCTTGTCTCATGAAAGAATTTGTTGGGAGAAGAAATAAAGACGGTAGAGTTCCAATCCAGTTTGATGACCGTCTTGAGCCGTTAGGCATGCTGTCTGATAATTGGAAAAGTTTTCTGGGTAGCTTAGCGAGGTCCAAAGTTGACATTTGTTATTCCAGTTGGGCTGATGTAGATGAGAAGTTGAAGGACACAATATGAGATAATGTGCAGGTAATGATTCCATTATAGATTTCTATAGTTTTAGTCGAACTTTTGATATATATAAAGTTCACGTGTTGTAGGAATCTTTTGAGTTCCAATCCACTGACAAATTGAAGAAAAAGTGGATGACATACATGCCAGTTCGTTGGAGGGATTTCAAAACAAATTTAAGGAACAAGTACATATTCGGAGAATACCAGGATAGAAATTCATGCGATGTCTATAACTTTATCACTCCGAATCAATGAGAGCTATTCAGAAAATCCAGAGATAGCCCGGAGTTTGAGGTAACTGAGTTTCAAAACAAACTTGTTAGTTATTGATTTTAGTGACAATCTAATAAACTTGATTTTAGGCCATCCGAGCAAAAAACCAAAAGATTAGATCTTCTAACAAGTATACACATCGTATGTCTCGAGCGGGGTACCAAAAGTTAGAAGCACAAATAATGGCTGAAAAAATTGCTCAAACGAAACAGGAGGCAATTGACTCTGGTATGAGTGAGGAGCAAGCAAGTAACTTATCTCCTCCTTCTCCCGTAGCTCGTTGTGATTCTTGGAAGAGAGCGAGAGTAAACTCCAGAGGGGAGTACGTCACAGACGAGTCGCAAGCGATCGACTCGAAGATAGTAAGTTACATCACTTATATATATGTTATTAATTCAGAATCATTAATTTTATATCTTTCAAATGTTAGTAAATATTGTTTTAAACTTAGGACTCTCTGAAGTTGAGAGAACCTCAAGGTGAATTTGCTTCCGACGGTCGGAATGATATTCTACGCGAGGCCTTGGGAAACGACGAACACCCCGATCGTGTGCGAGGGGTAGGGAGTAGAGTTGGACTTCGACAATATTATGGGAAGACTCAACGGTCTACTGCGTCGACTAGTCATACCAAATGCCAGGAAGAGATCGCAGATTTGAAGAAGTCTTTGCAACTTCTTACGGAGAGATTGGATCGTGATTTGCCTACTTCTCCTACCCGTCGTAAGACCGGTTCTTCCGCGGAGACTACTCCTCCAGTTCCTCCAGTGTTCCACCCTGATCGACAAGATGATTTCGTGTCTCATTCTCGAGAATTGGCCCTCGTCGACGGTTCCTCATTTGGAAAGTTCGCGGATGGATCTAGATGTGCTTTATTTGTCGAAGACCCTGATCGAAGATTGGTGGGACACGAGAAAGTTTATAACATCTGCAGACACCACTTCACAGAGGTAGGAGAGGGAGAATTGAAGGTTGTAGTTGAGAGTTGCTTAGATCCTGGTGCTTTTGTGCCATTTCCGAAAGAAAAGATTGTTACTCTCGGCGATGCTATCGGTAGGTTTGTGCGGTGGCCTAGTTATTTAGTAGAGCTAAACGACAAACATGAGGTATAGTTTAACTTTGAAAGACTTTAAACTTCAAATTTATTAACAATTGTATTTTAACGGTTGTATATATATATCTGTAAGGTGTCAAACCCCTGGAGCAAAGGGTCAAACAACCAATCTCCGATCAACATTAATTCGCTTCCAAGTAAGTGCAAAATGTTGTATCAATGTATGGTAAGTAGGGAAGCACAATCCCTAAGTACCTGGGAATTGGAGGGGAATAAAGGGTTGCCTCCCGCTTTGTACGTCACTAAAGAGGAAATCATGCAGTTCATGGCGATGGATTCGTTGTGTATCATGATTATCGACGTGCAAGTGAAGTAAGTGTTTTTTTGTATACAATGAAAAGTATTGAATAATTTTATCAAAACTGTAATAAATTATAATTTTATACTTGTAGACATCTTTACGACGCCAGAAGGTCAATATTTCCCGAGGATCAAGTATTTGGATTTATCAGTCAATCTACATATATATACGGGAATGATGATAAATCGGGTCAACTTGGGACATTCTTTAAAGAAGAAGACAAAAGATATTATCTGCTCCCTTATCATGAGAGGTAAACTTTGTAATTCAAAGTGAAATTTTATTTTGTAATAAGCTTCTAATTATATATATAACAGGGCTCATTGGATGCTTGTCGTTGTATGCCCCACGACTAATTCGGCATATTGGTTTGATCCGTTGGGGTCGAATAAACCAAGGGACTCAATAAAGAAACTTCTAAATATGTAAGTTCGTTTAGTCGTGAAAAAACATTTCTTCGATTTTTATTAGTAATATTGAATGATATTTTAACTTGTGCTACTCAGGGCAATTAAGGTTTACAGAGCTTTAGGTGGTAGGAGAACAACCACAAAAGCAGGAATAACATGACATGAAATGAGAGTATGTCCTATCCCATTGTTGTTAATTAAGTTAGGAACAAATATTTAGCGAATTTCTATGTTTGTAGTACCGGAAGCAGGTTGGAAATACGGAATACGGTTACTACGTGATGAGATACATGGAGGAAATCCTCAATGTGGTAACTCAAGACGTATGTCTAACCGAGGTAATGTAGATTGTTATTCAATTGTATATTCAATTGTAGTTTCAATATTTAGTTATTAATATTCAACACACTTTTATTTTTTTGATAGGTTTTCCCAAAAAGTAATGTTCCCTTCTCGCAACAGGAGCTCGATGAAACTCGCGACCGATGAGCTCGCTATTTCATCAGAAACATGCTGACGAACTAAGAGGTTCTCCTGCCAATTGTATTTTTTGCAATTTAGTTAACAAGTGCACTTGTATTACAAACCTACATTTTATGCCTTAATATAATCGCCTTAATTTAGAATGAATTAATTGCAAGTGTGTTGAATGTCAATTGTGTATGCTTTGTATGTTTGTGCATGTATGATATGCTTGTGTTTGCGCATGTATGCTTGTGTGTTTGTGCTTGTATGTATATGTGGATGAAATTTTGAGTATTTGCGAACAAATTTATAGGTGAACGAATTTGGTGCAGTTGTATGTACACGAATACGACGAATAAAAACAATTTCGTCGGATGCTATTTTTTTTTGTCCAGGTTTAGGAATACACGACGGCTGTTTATATTACCCGACATGTATTCCTGTAAAGAAAGGAATAGATGTCGACTGTATGTTGAATCCGACGTATATACTTTAAGGATAGATGTCGTATGTTATTCCACCGACGTCTATATCTAAAGAATAGACGTCGTATGTTATTCCACCGACGTCTATCCCTAAAGCATAGACGTCGGGTGGTGTAGAGGCCGACGTCTCTACGTTAACAAATATACGTCGGCTTCTAAGTCCAGCCGACGTCTATTCGTTAGGTATAGACGTCGGCTATACCATAGCCGACGTCTATGTATAGACGACGCACACATAGACGTCGGATTGGGGAGTGCTTATATCCGACGTATATAGCCTCGTACATCCGACGTATATTCCATTTTCTGTAGTAGTGCATATTAATAAAACACACTTAAGCGTCACTACCGCCTAATCGCTGCAAGATGTTTTCGATCAAATCGGTCCGTAGTGCGAGATGCTGGGTTTTATCACGAACGCGGTCTTTGTTCACCATGTAACTGGTAATGTCAAGAACCAGTGCAGTGGAGTAAGGTGTTGGTCCCGGACTCGGTATGTCGTGATCCTGCTCAAACTTAGTTGTATCCTAAACCACGGTATCTTCCATATTTTCATGATTAGTTTCGGTTGTTGTTATTTCAGTTTAATTGTTGTTTTCTACTTTAAATTTAGTATAATATTTTCTATTTCAGAAAAATTGGTGTATTTCAGTATAAATTTCGTACTTAAATCCTAACTATTTATAAAAATATAAATCCCTAATTATTATAACAAATACCAATAAATATTGTATTGTTATTTTTTATCATTTTTAATCTTTTTTTTAAATGTTATTTTCTTAAAATATGTTTTCTAATTGTTTTTTATTTTCCATTTTTTAATTATTTTTTTAATTTTCCTGAATCGACATCAACTTTTCAATACTGCTCCTTCTTGCACATCATTTGGAGGTCGATTTTGCAGATGATCAAAAAAATAATTAATTTTTTAATAAAACAAATAATTATAAAACGTATTTTTAAAAAAAAATAAAAATAATAAAAATAATTTAAAACAAACAAAATAAAACCAAAAACATAAACAAAAACATTTAAAAAATAAAAAACCTGACCAACCTACCCATGACCAGGTTGTTCCAGCGACCTGCTCGATGACCACGTTGATAGATGGTCGGGTGATCTCCCTGTGACCAGTCGGTCATGGGGATGACCTCCCCATAATGGATGGTCTCATAATTAACAAAGCCAACTCAATCCGACCCGACCCATTTAACGGATCTACATAGATCCATGGCGGGTGTATTGGGACCCGTGCATCCCCAAACCCATTTAAATCCCCACCCGTCTCCTCCACCGTTCTTTCTCCCATCTCTCGAGGGTTTGGAAACTCCTTTTCTCCCTTCCTTCCTCCCTCCCTCCCATGGCGAAGCGGAGGAAATCCGTGGCCTCGCGCCTCGACGAGGTCGACCGGACGATGTACTCCACCTTCTCCACCGCCGCCAACTCCCTCTCGCAGCTCTACACCCAGGCCATGAACCAGCAGAAGATCTCCTTCCAGGCCGGCGAACGCCACGCGTTGGTTCGATTCTTGCTTCAGAAACCCTAACTTTTGGGTCCCGCTTGCGTGTTGTTTTGGTTTTTCGCGGAATTTCGGTTTCTGAGTGGATTGGTTTCGGATGCTTGTTTGAGTGGGTTTTCCTGTTAAAGGTGCCGCCTTTTGCGTGTTTGGAGTTTTGAAGCTTGGTGATTTGATGTTGTGTGATTTTTGATGGATCTGTGGTTTCTGATGTTGGTTCGTTTGGTAGTTTCTGTGGCAGTGGAAGCTTTGAGTGTGATTCGGATAGGTTCTGGTGAGAGTAAAATGATTTAATTTGTTTTTTCAGAAACAAATTAATTGTAATTTGGTTTGTTTAGCTTCGCAGCAAGTTGTTAGTCCATTGTTTAATACACTGTACTGTCTAATTGTGGTTTGCTTCACGGATATGTTTGATTTTCTTAGTTTTTTTAGAGTTAAAGCTTTGCCCAATTCTGGTTTCTGGAGATTTTTTATTTTTATCCTTGCTGGTGTGTTTTATTGACCAATATCGATTGGATTTAGGCGTTCTCATGTCAAAATGTGCAGTTTCCATCTTGTTTGGTCTTAATGTGTTAGGTGAATTATGATACATGGTGTTGCAATAGGATACAATGGATTTTGTTCATCTCTAATGTTGTTTCTGTTGTGATATTGTAATTCAGGAGAAGCTTCATCAATGGATTGTGCGGCAACAGGAGGATGGATCAAGGCTTAGCTTGGCTGATATAGTTGCATACTTGCAGGTCGTATCTGGCAATTGATTTCGATTTAGTTTTGTATAGCTTTTATGTCATTCCACTTGATAAGGAAACAATGCATTTTTCCCACGTTCATGATGTGGTGCACTATGATTATTTCTTGCATGTATGGGGCTCTTTGAATTTCTCATAGGCTTCACATATATAGATTTATTGCGAATGCATATGATGAACTTAACTTCTACATCGGACTTAATGGGCAAAATATGGGTATTATCATATCTGTAAGGCTGTATCTATACTTGAAACACCTATTCAAGTACCATTTTTTTTGCTAATAGGCACAGCTACATAATTGATACAACAGAAGGTACATGCATATTTATCTTTTATTTTAATTAAAAAGTAAAATAAAGATTATGCTATTAGCTCTCAAAGCCGATAGATCACACACACACACGGAGACACGCACGCACAGATAAACGCACACAGACACACACACAGACACACACACAGACACCAAAGATTTAAAGTAGAGCCAAAAGTGAAACTAAATACTGGGATACAGTGCTACATAAATGAACTGTGTTCCCTAGCCCCTTCCAACCCTTTGTTACCTTGGTGTTCACTAGCCCCTTCCAACCCTTTGTTACCTTGTTGTTCACCCACTCCAACCCTTGACAATTGACGTCATTGTAGCATCTAGTTAAGTGTTTGCCTCCAGATTATAGTTATAGAGAAGGTTGCATTCTGAAAGATGAGTAGTTCCTAGAGGTCCAAAGTGATCCACCATAAAGCCAACAGAAAAAAATCTGACATCACTCCAAGCATTTCAATACCCAGAAGCTGCACCCGTCTTTCTACGAAAATTTCAACTTTCTCATAAACACCATAATCCCCGTTGCAAGAGTTCTCACTCATTGTATCCCATCTTTCTTATTTATTTTTGTTAAAAACTATTTGTTACAAGAGATGAAGAAAGGAAAACCCTCATGATTCTTAGAAAGACTACATTGACTCACCAACTGCCAATCTCTGACCATAAGAAAAGATCTTTACTCTTCTCATAATGGTCTCTATGAAATCATAACAACGTTAGCGACAAATGATTTGTGGTTGTTTCTCCCTTAGGATTCAATGATCATTCTCTTCTAAGGCCTGCACACCTAAGACAAGTCTAGGACAATGACACTTTGGAACTTTATCTATTATAATATGCAGATCTTCTGATAATCCCTTTCGAAAATTCACGAACCTCTCATTCATTTCTCCGAGAGCCTCCCTCTCTCACCTTTGAATTCGCTCCATTTGGATTCTGAAGTCTCTCTCTCACCTCTGAATTCTCTCCACTGAGGTTCTTCTCAAGTCTCTCTGCTTCTTCTCCGTTTCACTCTCACCTCCCAAGTGATTTCACGATTCTACTCTTTCTACCTTCATCACACCCTATATGTATTTACACACACATGTAACCAGCTTTCGCATCTCTTCTTCAATCTTAAAATAAGTTCCTTTTTGGTTAAGCATAGAACCTTTGCCACAACTCAAAAAAAATATCATCCTGAAAAACCAAGTAAAAAAAAAATACATTTTACTGTCGCAGCATATGATGAGTTTTTGTAATTTAGCAAAGCAAGTTACTACTAAAGAAACAAATTTTCGCTGCCACGTCTTGAAATTCTAGGTTATCGAGTTGTTTTGGAATTTAACATTAATGATTACGAGGATCCCCCACAAATTCGAAAATTTATCTCATCAACAGGTTAGAATCTCATATGCTCGTGTGGTAATGTATCACACTATCATCATTGATATATGATACAATATTGATTAATTCTTATTACGCCCATGATACGTGTACAGTAGAATCCCTTAACCCATCCCGCTATTGTTATGAACAAATTTTGTTTACTATTCTCATTGGGTTGTTTTTTATGTCTTTGGGCATACTCAGGTAAGCTGGGATAAAATATCATGCGTGAAAACTTCTTGGATCGTATTTTTATTTTGTGCTCTTGCCCACTGCCAACATATTGAATTATTGATACCAAGTAGTTACAAAAGGGTGGATATTAACCATTCTAATTGTTTCTGATGTTACAGAATGAACTTGACTACGGAGGAGATGAGACTCCGGCATCACCGAGGTTACAATCCCAGCACAGTCTGCCTGTACCTGGAATGCAGCTTGGGAGCCCTGCTCTCCAATTGTCTTCTGTCTTATCAAGCCAAGGGACTGGCGGCCATGGTCCTCGTCTTGGATGTTCCCCCGACCGCACCAAAAATTTGATCTTTTCAAATGCTCTCTCTAGCCCAGTCAGGAGGAGCCTTCAACCCTTTCAGTTTGCACAGGGAGTAGGTGTAGGGAGCTACCAAAACAATATTTCGCCCACAGGAAATGAGTCCAGGAATTCTGAAATTAGCTGTCAAAACCAGAACCGTGATCCCCATTCAGTTGGTTCTGCAGATACAACCATGGACATGCATTCAGATAGCCCTGCTCATGAATCTTATTGACAGAGAATCCATCAAATTAATTGATCAAGAATACTGTGGTGCTTTATGCAGTCTATGAAATGGAAAAGACAGAATGTCCCTTCCATGCTTCCGGTGATGGAAGTAATTTTGCTTGTTGATTGTTGTCTACAAGTAGAAATCAATTGAATCTTTCAGCTAATGAAGCATTTGCCTTTTTTTATAGATAGTTCTATAGTTTGTGAAAACATGTAAAAGTAGTAGGTATTTGATGAAGGCATTGATCAATCGGACAATATTATGTTTTCGTTGCATGTAAATCAGCATATATGTGAGATAAAATTTAGTTTGTGGCAGGTTCAATGGAAGATCGGTTACCTTTATGTTCAGGAATGGGTGCCATACATGTTGGTGTTTGTTAAATTTGATCATGATGGTTCTTTATTCGCAGAAATGAATTTCCAATAACCCGAGATTTAAGCGAAAATACATTGAGGCACTGATTCACGTTTTATCTATTCATCTATTCGCTTTTTTATTTTTATTGTGACATCAAGTAATGCAGCATTTGATGTGCATCTTTTTTATCTCTCTAAAAATCCTTCAAGCTTCATTTCACGCTTTAGTCTGGCTACATTTTATTGTCTCCTTATCTTTCTCTTAATTTTTTCCATGCATTTTAAAGAAGCCTTTGGAATAAAAGGCTCTGTTGTTGTAATTGAGACGGACGAGTCGGCGTGCATGGGAAGTAACATCTCTGCTTTACTTGCCCAACAACCTCAGCTCTGTTTATTTGGAAATGGGTTTGGATTGGGCTAGATTGTTCCAAGATTTTAGTTTGTGCGTGTGTTAGAGTGGATGATAGACCAGTAGACTACGTTGTTGGAAATATTATTATATTTGAAGATTTAGATTACGATTTCTTTTTGAAATAATGGTGCAAAAAAATTAAATTGGAAGAATATGAATTTGAAAACTTATTTGACAAAATATACTTCTTAAAAATGATAATTCTAATGTCGTTTTCATTAAATAAAAGCGACATCACATATGTCTTTTTTATTTAAGAGAAAAACGGATAATCGATTAACTTGAATTGAAGTCAACTACAACTACAACTACTTCGAGGATCAAAAAAATATTTTATCACTCAGAGGTTCCCCCAAATCTCCTCCGGACAGGACGGGCGTGTGGAGTATTCTTTCATCTTCTCTTTCATCTATCAAAGGGTTATGAGAAATAGATGTTTAAGAACTTCCTATGTTGAATGAAAATGACATTACAATTGTTGTTTTTAAGAAACATATTAAGTTTTTCAAATTCATATTCTTCCAATTTTATATTTTTACACCGATATTTCAAAAAAAAAATCCTTTAGATTATCTTTGCGATTCATAATATCTTAGCTTCCTCTACTTATTATTTATTGATCTTAAGGTTTGTTACTAGTACTCTAGTCCCCACATTATTTCTTTTGTCTCTTTGTAGTATGGATGCATATATCATCACCTATGCACATGTATATTAGAAATAAGTATAAAAATAACCACAACCCCACATTCCAGACTCCAATTTCTTCTATCTTACAATTAACTAAAATTAATCAAATTGTGATATTGAAATGTATTTATCCATAACGCATCCTTTAGACTATGTTTAGTTGTAAGTTGGGAAATTGATGTTTATATTTTAAAATAGTAAGATAAACAGATTCGACCAAATTTGATTCGTTTTTTCCATGGATCAAACATCAGTAGTCAGTAGATCGTCGGACTACAGTTGACACCCAGAGACAGGAGTGACACCAGCATTTATATCTTCCCATCCCCAATCACTTCCAAAGACATTATCTCAGCTTTCATTTATTTGTGTGCGTGATGGGTCCAAATCAGCAACAGCATGTTTTCTCCAACCACCACTTGTAAGCAGCAACGAACATGTTTCAAAAAATGAGCTTGCAAAACTTTAATTCTGAAAGTTCTGTTCAGAAGTTAACATGTTTCACGATGCAATCTGATCACCGAGACATCGACTACATCGTATAACAAGACGTTATGTCCTATAAAGATTGTTGTCTTGAGATGATTCCAACAAATCATTTTTGAGTCATATATTTCTGGTGGTACATCTCGCTCTCCATGCAGCTTATATGGGAAACGAGCCGCACCTAATTTCATGTCAGTAGGTTCTAGTATCATGTTGATGGGGGTGCAGTGGGGATTCAAATCTGACTCCAGTAATATCCGTGATTGGTAAGATTTATATCTACAATTTACCTTAATAAATAAAATTACTTCATTATCACTCAAAAATCTAGAAAGGACAAACAAGGTCTTTCTCAATAAACTCAAATTTCCAAGCAATGATGTCCTATTGCTTTTCCAAATTTAAATTTACTAGTATATCCTTCGTATTATATCGTTAATAATTTTAGACTGCAAGAATTTATTTCAGTGGTACTTACTCGCTATGATCACATGAAACCTATTACTAAATCTTTATCTTCCACAACATAATTTTGCTTTGCAAGAGTTGGATGAGTGTGAAACTCTGCTTTCACCTCAAGGCTCAAGACAGAGATATTTGCTGAGCTAAAAGTTGGACACTTAGAAAAGTACAAATATACCAAGACTCTATCCTATTGATTCTCTGTGATGTTTCATCATGTGAACTTAATTCCCTCTTTCTTCAATATTAGAATTGCAGTGGACCACTTTAATTCATCTTCCCTTTAGACCTTCCTCTCTCTATCATGAATCCAAATAAAGACTCCTCACCACCACACGTGCACCCACTTTTAAGGACCACAGCTGCAATTCTCCGGTCACTACTTTGTCTGTGCGTTAGAACCACAGAGATTGCTTTATTTACTTTTAAACTTCACTTTTTACTTGCCATTAATTGTTCCATTCGCGTTCACTTCTCCTGGTTTTTTTGCATTTATTGGGTCCTGAAGCAGGTGTTTGAAGTAATTCCACTGCCACACTCCGAGAAATCTATTGGAGTGAAGGTGCCTTTGGGGTTAAAAAAAAGCACCTTTAAACTTTAGTGTCAAATGTCATAAGTTCGATCTTTAGGATTGCATTGGTCCAAAAAAACTTTGGAAGTTGTGCTAATGTAGACATCTATTTCTCGTTGCCAAAAAAAAAAGGACTGAACTGCTCCTTTTTTGCCTTCACAAAAATCTGTAAACCGATTTGGATACGTAAGAAGAATAAAAAGGAGAGGAGAAAAAAACCACACTTGATTTATTTCACTTTGTTTGGATAGATGTGAGAGAAAATAAGCTTTCCTTGTTTTAGATAAAAACTACCGACGAAAAAAAGGAAATGAGTTCCAACAAATTAATATAATAACCTTCATTTGGATTTTAGATTAGCATAGATAGAGGTTGCTAGTTTAGAATAAACTGGGTAGTTTTGAATCAAATGTATCAGTCATATTGCTCTTTTGATTTCTCTCGATCTTTCTTCTTTTCTCCCTAATGTTCTGCTTAAATAAGAGAAATCTTAACTTTCCCTCTATGTTGCTGCTCTTTTGTCCTTGATTTTTGTCGTAATACAACTAAAGCATTTTTACCCTGCATCAATTATTTATTGACTTTCCCCTTAAAGAAATATTATGCTGATAACCATCATATGGGATTTTGGCGACATAAGTTAGAATCACAAAAAAAATTGAGCGTCGCTGTCCATGTTTTGGACACACATGTGATGTCCTCCAATGCAGAAATCCAAATTCCTTTGATAGAAGGGAATCTTCTAAAAGATCAAAGTCTCAATACAAATGATTGTTTTTCCTTGGAGCAGTCCAACTCCAACCTTCAATTCAGCTCATCTCAAGAAGCTAGGACTACACCTAGTTTAGCGTTTATAATTAGACCCATAGAATGTAATTCTATATAACCATATGACATTCCTATTGTATTACATGTAGTTAAATTACATTATTTGGTAGCGTTGAAGTTTACCAAATGAAATGTTAATGTAATTAGAAATAAAACTATATTTCAATAGTTTCAACATATGTCTGGCTTGCTAGAGCTCGGACAAACACCCGGCATGATCATGATCGAGTTTTGATGATATGATTTAAGTGATTTGGAACGAATCGATTACATCTTAATGTAATATGATTACAACATCCAACGAGATCCACCTTGAAAATGGTGTGATTAAATAACCTTCGTAATTTGATTGCAAAGTCCTTGTAATCTTTAATTTTCTTAACCAAACAATGAAATGTGACCAAAATTATAATCATACTAAATTACAACCTTAATTCCTCTGAACTAATCGTATTAATTATTATGTTGATGAGACCTAACATACAAAGAGTAGGTTTTAGACCTCCAATCGCCGGGCCAATGGGCCAGATTATTAGTCGGACACAACACCACACAAACCTCCCGGATCCGATAAACCATCAACGGTTCGGTTATTGACATCTCCCAATCTCTCAGTCCATACGGGTCGAAACTCAAACCAACCACTCAATCCCCACCGTCCATTCCACTAAGGTGGGCTCACCATCACATGGGCGGTGGGTCCCACAGGACCAGTTAGATTCTGTTGTGTTCCTGTTTGGTGTTTGGGTTCTTGTCGTGTGGGATTATTTGATTGATTGGTGAGGTAATCAAACGCATGCATGCACTCACGCACGCACGCACGCACGAGTGGTAAGTGTTTAGTTGGAGAGTTGGGTTGCGTTGCGTTCGCATCGCTTTTGTCACACACTCTTCAACGCGTGGGTGGAGAGACTTGGGAATGGCAACCGCATCTCTTTCTCATCCTTTTTAATCACTACCATGATTTTGCCTGTAAAGTTTTGCTTCTAGACTGGATGCTTTTCCAGGACATGGAAAAACCAAAGTTGCTCGGAATTGTACTCCAATGGAAATTGTGGAGTGGAGAAGATATTAGGGTGGGATCGAGGACTTAAGCCTTGAAAAGAGTTAATGGTGGAATTCTATTTAAATTGAGTTAAGTTTTATCGTCAAACAAACAAATAGAGTATTTTTTTTCATTGATAATTTCGAATGTTTTTGTACTCTTTTTTTAGACATAAAGCTAACTTGCTTCGTGACAAGAAGCACTAGACTGCATTGCTGGCGTAAGTTTGACCGATTTGAGCAAGTATTAAGAGTCGGTATTATCAAAACAAATGAGGATCCAACTTACCAATTCATGACTAAATTTAGAAATATGTTGGTTTAAGATCTAATTAGGCTTTGATATCTAATCAATGTGCTAGCCTAATCAAGGCGAGCCCATGACCAAGTTGGTGCACCAAATATGATGAATCGAGGTCTGGTTTACTGAGACATCAAACCTAGACACGATCACCCGATTGTGATTAGCTAAGAGTCTTGTATTTACTCAGTTAGCCCAATTGTGTTTGATCTGATTCGATGTCGATTGCCCAATACAAAAAGGATCCTATAAATACTGTAACGTTAACTCAAAACCCTAATAATCTGAGAAACGGCATCCTCCACCGCAAGGTTCTCTAACCCTAGTTCTCTTCCTCCTTCGACTCCCTCTAGCTTAGGGTTTCTTGTTGTGATTTTTCAACCCTCGTTAGGGGTTATATCGTTGTTGCTTCCACCTCCTTTATTTGGGGTTTCCACCTCCTAAATACATGTGTATTTCTACTACTATATAAATTGTTGCTTCCCCCTCCTTTAGTTGGAATTCTCGCATCTATTTCCTTTATTTGGGGTCAAAGTATTTCTGTTAATCAACTGTGTGTTTTCTTTTACGTTGGGTTTTATATACAACTTATATTGTGGAAAGGTTTCTCTCTCTCATATCTCTTTAATTACTTTAATTTTCTTTGCTAATATTCCAGGGGGGGGGGGGGGAAGATATACAATTGACATCGATGAGATTTCATATTTCGAAAAGGATACATGATTGCAGTAACAATTGGAAGCGTTAGTTGATTTTTCCTTTCAACCTATTCTCTATTAAAGCACCGATATGTTTCTTTCAACCTTTCATTTTTGAGATATTAGGAACAATAGAGAATTTTAAGGAAAATATTACATTTCAATTGCTACTTAAATTTTTCAAAATTTTAGGGCGGGGTGTCCACTCCCATGATATTTGATTGCATGATTTGGAAAATGATGTGTATTTCTACTACTATATAAAACTTCAAAAATTTCAGGGGCGAGACTGACCCCTTCCGTCCCTGACAGGCGGCACCAAGAAACTTGCATGACATGGAATCGAGTTTGAGTAGACAGAATTTGGGCATGTCAGACGTCGTGTGGGTGATTAATACAAGTAGGGAAATATTTATTTAAATCTGAAAAAATATAAACTTACAAAAGAATGAAAAATAACATCGTTGTAAATTATCTAGGCTTCAGATCAACGATATGTTAGTTTTTAAAGTAAAGCTGAATGTGTATTCATATCGGCGTAAGGAAGTAGTTGCTAATCTAAAAGTGCTAATATTGGAAATAATGTGGCTATTTTTTGATGAGTCCTTATACACGGACGCGGGCGTCACGGACGCGCCCTACGTGGCTTCAAAAAGTGGATGAGTCAGCGTCTACTCGGATTGCCATGTCACGCTTTCCTTCCGAACGCGCCTCAAATTGTTTTAAATTTTTTTTGACGGTTTTCGAAGAAGGACGGTTCGTTTCCAGATTAGACAGCGGCAGACACCCCACGATCGACGGTTCGGATACCGAGGAAGATAACATATCCAGAACAAAAGGGAGACTCTCGCTTTCTTTCTTTCTTACCTGTGAACGTAGGAAGCACACCTGTGAAGCATTCCCGACTTTCTTTCCCTGTGAAGCGCACCTTGTAAACGATAATGGAATCTTCAACTCCGGCCGTCGATATCGAACACGTCCCAGAACCGGTGGGTCTCTAATTTTTTCTTTCCGTGGGTCGTTATTTTTTTTGATGAACTTCCGTTTATTAAATTATTGGTTTTAGGGAACCACGTACTACTTCCGGGAATCACGATGCTCCTGGAAGGCCATCCGAAAGCAGTTTGACCGGATGAATAAGGTGGAGAAGGAGGCTTTCCGTAGCACCCCATTCGGTCACTTCCTAAACCTTCCTAACATTACGACGGACAACGAAATAGTCGGTTGGTTCGTCGAGCACTACGATACGGAGGAGGTGGGGCTGAGAATAGGATCAGGGGTAGTTCCCCTTACATCGGAAGACATCGCCCTAATTTTGGGGTTACGTACGCATGGGAAGGCCGTGCTGATGGAACCATTGCGCGTCCAGAAGCGAGACGGGGTGAACCTTGACAACACCCAACTTTTAGTTCATCTCATGGCAAACAGTACCATGGGCGAGACGGAGGAGTACGTTCGTCTCCTGATTTCTTTCATCTTCAACAATTTTTTGTTCTATGATGGAACGCTGCGACCGAAGGAATGGTTCATGCACCCTCTGAGGAACATCAAACGCCTAAGCAGCTACGCATGGGCAAGTGCAGTTCACAAAACCCTGGTTGGAGGCCTCGAGAAAGCAAGTTTAGAACTGCAGGAGAGGAAAAAGGCAGGGAATTTCATAATGCGGCAGGGGAACGTCGAAGGTTGTGTTGCCATACTACACGTAAGTTTTTGTTCCTGCTTCACACTTCCTCTCTTCCTCTTTTTTTGTTTTTGTTCTTTTCGGAAGACGATGTGTGTCTGTTCGGAATACGTTGTGAGTCTGTTCGGATTAAGTGGTGGGTCTGTTCGGATTAAGTGGTGGGTCCGTTCGGATTAAATGGTGGGTCTGTTCGGGTTAAGTGGTGGGTCTGTTCGGATTAAGTGGTGAGTCTGTTCGGAATAAGTGGTGCGTCTGTTCGGATTAAGTTGGGTGTCTGTTCGGATTAAGTTGGGTGTCTGTTCGGATTAAGTGTTGCGTTTGTTCGGATTAAGTGGTGAGTCTGTTCGGATTAAGTGGTGCGTCTGTTCGGATTAAGTGGTGCGTGTGTTCGGATTAAGTGATGCGTCTGTTCGGATTAAGTGGTGCGTCTGTTCGGATTAAGTGGTGGGGTTGTTCGGATTAAGTGTTGGGTCTGTTCGGATTAAGTGGTGGGTCTGTTCGGAATACGTTGTGAGTCTGTTCGGAATATGTTGTGAGTCTGTTCGGTTTAAGTGGTGGGGCTGTTCGGAATATGTGGTGGGGTTGTTCGGATTAAGTGGTGAGTCTGTTCGGATTAAGTTGGGTGTCTGTTCGGATTAAGTGGTGCGTCTGTTCGGATTAAGTGGTGCGTGTGTTCGGATTAAGTGATGCGTCTGTTCGGATTAAGTGGTGGGGTTGTTCGGATTAAGTGTTGGGTCTGCTCGGATTAAGTTGTGGGTCTGTGCGGAATACGTTGTGAGTCTGTTCGGAATATGTTGTGAGTCTGTTCGGTTTAAGTGGTGGGGCTGTTCGGAATATGTGGTGGGGTTGTTCGGATTAAGTGTTGGGTCTGTTCGGAATACATTGTGAGTCAGTTCGGAATACATTGTGAGTCTGTTCGAAATACATGGTGAGTCTGTTCGCATTAAGGGGTGGGTCTGTTCGGATTAAGTGGTGGGTCTGTTCGGAATAAGACGTGTGTCTGTTCGGAATAAGAAGTCCGTCTATTCGGATTAAGTTGGGTGTCTGTTCGGTTTACGTTTAATGTATGTTCGGATTCAGTTGTCTTTCGAATATGAAGGTACGTTGGTATAGTAGTTCTCATTTTTTTCCTTTCCATTTGAAGGTGTGGCTTTGTGAGAAATTTAAATTGGGGGAGCCCAGAACTGGAGTTTTCCCACGGATGAAAAGATGGACGGAGATGTTTGGGAAACGATTAACCCTGAGGAAATGGGAGGAACGTGGAATTACCTTACATCGAATTTACGACGGCACGTTCGACCTGATGGGGGCTCCATCAATGAGTGAAAGGGAGCTGCAACTTATTGGTCCTGTTCTAAAGAGCTCAACTTCAACCGTCAGTTTGCCAAGGCTCCAACTGGCAGACTGCAGCATTCCATGCGACCCGCTGCTCCAAGAATTGGAGCTGAGTGAGGTGAAGACAAAATGGCTGAGGGCCGAAGCTGCCCTTAAGAAGGCCACAGAACAGGTACACGACCTCAGGGAAGAACTGAGGATTTCCCAGGAAGAGTGTGGGAGGCTCAGGAAAGATATTATATATCTTCGAGGGACAGGGACAACTGGAGTCCCTGGTGGGGAGAACGAGCGAGAGCAAGAGGAGGAGAATAGGAAGAAGAGGGAGGCGGAGGAAGAAGAGAATAGGAAGAGGAAGGAGGATGAAGAAGAAGAAGAAAAAAAGAGGAAGGAGGAGGAAGAAGAAAAGAGGAGGGAGGAGGAGGAAGAAGAAAAGAGGAGGGAGGAGGAGGAAGAAGAAAAGAGGAGGGAGGAGGAGGAAGAAGAAAAGAGGAGGGAGGAGGAAGAAGAGGAGAAGAGGAGGGAGGAGGAGGAAGAAGAAAAGAGGAGGGAGGAGGAGGAACGAGAAAAGAAGAAGAGGAAGGAGGAGGAGGAACGAGAAAAGAGGAAGAGGGAGGAGGAGGAATGTGACAGAAAAAGGGAGGAGGAAAGGAAGAAGGAAGAAGAGGAGAAGAGGGAGGAGGAGAGGAAGATGGGAGAAAAGAGGAAAATGCTGGAGAAGGAGGAAGA
Source organism: Triglochin maritima (assembly GCA_963682175.1). Taxonomy (NCBI): domain Eukaryota; kingdom Viridiplantae; phylum Streptophyta; class Magnoliopsida; order Alismatales; family Juncaginaceae; genus Triglochin; species Triglochin maritima. The sequence goes on from OY821775.1 coordinate 9,957,733, forward strand.
GAAGAAGAAGAAGGAGAAGGAAGAAGAAAGAAAGGCCCAGATAGCAAACTGGGTCGCGAAAAGAAAACGCTCGACGGCCACCGTTGAGCAGCAGCTGAAGGAAGGCGAACATCTGGCCAAGAAGAATAAGAAGGAAGAAGAGCAAAAAAGAAAAGATAGAGCGGCTCAAAGGAGCCTGAAGAAAAAAAGGCCGGATGTTGACATGCCTGCATTGGGCACGTTGTCATTTGATGAGGTCAAAATGCTACTGAACCTGACCGAACCCAACAAGGACAATAGGGAGGTCATCTGGAGAGGCGATATGTGCAGTTTAAAACGCTCCGACCTGAAGGAGCTTATAACGCCTAGGATGGATATTAGCGATGAAACTATCGACGCTATGCTATCGGTGCTCGAAGAAAGACGCCACCCAGAAAAAGTTATATGCATATCCACTTTCGAGTCGGGGCGAATTCTTGCAGGGCAAGGCAGAGAAGTTGATGATTTTATCCTCCCTAAAATCGTAGGTGCGTCTCCAACACAGACCGTGATCGCACAACCATGCTGGTCTTCAGGTCATTGGACACTGGTGGTTGTCTATGGCCCGTCCAAAGAGATTTTGGCATTCAACAGTCTCTCTAGGGAGCTAGGCGAAGGTGATGATCCGGAGCAGACTGTAGGCCAGCATGAATGTGCAGCAGCGGATGCGGCTGTATACTGGAGGGATCTACTCAAGGTCGACTGGCCCCTGAGAATCCTGAGGAAAGAAAGCCAACAACAACCACCGGGGAGCAACGATTGCGGCGCCTTCGTTTTATACTGGATAAGGTGCCTAATGTTGAATGTTGACCCTACGAAGGAGAAGGACCCCAATACCATCCACTCTATCAGGGGTGAATTGGCGGTCATGTTACTTAGGGATCGTCGGTCGTGTGTGCAGGTCTAAACAGACAAACATATTTTTAGTTTTGTTTATTTTTTGGTTTACATGTACAAAATGTTTACATATTCAGTTCACAAACTATTTACATGTAAAAATACAAACATTACCAATGTCATTCTTAAGCTAACTTTATTCCGAACAGACAGTCTTCTTATTCCGAACAGACCCAACACTTAATCCGAACAGACGCAACACTTAATCCGAACAGACGCAACATTTAATACGAATAGACTCACAACTTATTCCGAACAAACGCAACATTTAATCCGAACAGGCTCACTACTTATTCCGAACACAGTCTTCTTATTCCGAACAGACCCAACACTTAATCCGAACAAACGCAACACTTAATCCGAACAGACGCAACACTTAATCCGAACAGACTCACAACTTATTCCGAACAAACGCAACATTTAATCCGAACAAGCTCACTACTTATTCCGAACACAGTCTTCTTATTCCGAACAGACCCAACACTTAATCCGAACAAACGCAACACTTAATCCGAACAGACGCAACACTTAATCCGAACAGACTCACAACTTATTCCGAACAAAAGCAACATTTAATCCGAACATGCTCACTACTTATTCCGAACACAGTCTTCTTATTCCGAACAGACCCAACACTTAATCCGAACAAACACAACACTTAATCCGAACAGACGCAACACTTAATCCGAACAGACTCACAACTTATTCCGAACAAAAGCAACATTTAATCCGAACATGCTCACTACTTATTCCGAACACAGTCTTCTTATTCCGAACAGACCCAACACTTAATCCGAACAAACGCAACACTTAATCCGAACAGACGCAACACTTAATCCGAACAACCGCAACATTTAATCCGAACAGGCTCACAACTTATTCCGAACCCAGTCTTCTTATTCCGAACAGACCCACCACTTATTCCGAACAGACCCAACACTTAATCCGAACAGACGCAACACTTAATCCGAACAGACTCACAACTTAATCCGAACAAACGCAACATTTAATCCGAACAGGCTCACTACTTATTCCGAACACAGTCTTCTTATTCCGAACAGACCCAACACTTAATCCGAACAGACTCACAACTTAATCCGAACAACAGCAACATTTAATCCGAACAGGCTCACAACTTATTCCGAACACAGTCTTCTATTTCCGAACAGACACAAGTAAATCTGAACTGAACTTGTATAACAACCATTTACAGATCACAACGTATCAACAATTACAAGTTTCTTGGTTTTACAAGAACGGGAAAAAACACAAAAATGTAAATTAAGGAGGAAATTCCTCGTAATACAAACTCATGTCCCAATCGGAGAAATCAGGATCCGCGGGTTTTGGTGCTACTTCGTGAAGCGGCGAAGTAACCTTCATCTTCCACTTTCCCTTCTCTTGTTGGGCGTGTTTTTTATGGCTCTTTTTAATTATCTTCTCAGCTAAAGACACTCGACGTCTAGTCGGCGGTCTTCCTATACGTCTGACCTTTTCCGGATTAAGGACCGATGTACCCGAAGACTCAGGTTCATCAGGTCGAACCAAGTTTTGTGTAGTGTGCATACGTGCCTTAAGCATTTCAATACACTGCACGGCCTCAATATACCTTTTGTGGGAGATGAAGGCTTCCTGTGCGATCCAAACGGCACGACCCATGATGTCGTCGTGACGACGTAGCGCATCCTTCGCCATTACACCATCGTCTGGGTACGTCTTATCTCGATAGCTCCTTCGAATATCCTTCCGCCATCGATTAAGGATGTAAGAGTCTGGAAGCAATGCATTAGGATTCAAGCGTGCAAGTACAACAAAAACGTGGCAGCATAGAAGCCTAACGTGCTGAAACATTCTGCAATCACATGTAAAATTCATGGATGTGTTTTGTACTAGGAAACGTTTCGACAGTAGCTGGTCACCAGCCAAAACACGTTCAGATACCTTGTACTGGAATGTTTCATTCGTATTGAACTCCTCCGTTATATCGCAGTATATCATCTTCCCAATTTGTAACTGCACTTTTTTGAAGACCCCTACGGTATACAACTCGCTCAACTGACTCTCGAATGGATAAATTGAAACCAACTGGGGTTTTTTATGAAGACAATCAAATTCTGATTGAGCTTCCTTCTCGTACTTGTGGCGGAGCGCAAGTTCGTATTGTTGAACAAACTGCTTAAGGGTGGTCTTCGAAGTAAGATACTTGTCGAAGAAGGCGTTCATACTCTCGCTCCTCTGAGTAGATGCCATTCCCGCGAAAAAAAAATCACCAATAAATGCAGGGATCCACGACTCTCGGATTGCATAAATGGATTTGAGCCAGCTGTGGTTCTGCAGGTCAAAATCAAGAAGGAAACCCTGCCAATTACGATCAAATTCTGCTGGGGTTTTGGAATCATATACAATCAATTTCAGATCAAATAATATGTGATCCCGATACTGCGTCGGCAACTTCACGGGTGCTTTGTTCATTATGTGCCATATACAGAATCTGTGTCTTGAATCTGGGAAGACATTCCTTACAGCAGCAGTAATGGCACCACATTGATCTGTTATTATAGCTGGGGGGGGTATATCTGCATAAGGGACCCAATTAGAAAGGAGTGAGACATTATTCCGAACAGACAGACTTCTTAATCCAAAACAGACAGTCTTCTTATTCCGAACAGACACAACACTTAATCCGAACAGTCAGGCCACTTATTCCGAACAGACACAACACTTAATCCGAACAGTCAGACTTCTTATTCCGAACAGACAGACTACTTATTCCGAACAGTCAGACTTCTTATTCCGAACAGACACAACAAGTTAATCCGAACAGTCAGACCACTTATTCCGAACAGACACAACACTTAATCCGAACAGTCAGACTTCTTATTCCGAACAGACAGACTACTTATTCCGAACAGTCAGACTTCTTATTCCGAACAGACACAACAAGTTAATCCGAACAGTCAGACCACTTATTCCGAACAGACACAACACTTAATCCGAACAGTCAGACTTCTTATTCCGAACAGACACAACACTTATTCCGAGCAGACACAACACTTAATCCGAACAGACTCACAACTTATTCCGAACAGACACAACACTTAGTCCGAACAGACACAACACTTAATCGGAACAGTCCGACCACTTATTCCGAACAGACACAACACTTAATCCGAACAGTCAAACTTCTTATTCCGAACAGACACAACACTTAATCCGAACAATCCGACCACTTATTCCGAACAAACGCAACACTTAATCCGAACAGAGAGACTTCTTAATACGAACAGACAGACTTCTTATTCCGAACATACACTCTTCTTATTCCGAACAGACAGACTTTTTATTACGAATAGACAAACAAAAAAGAGGAAGATATGAAGAGGGAAGAAGGAAAAAAACTTACCGTTCATGCACGACAACCAGGTTTGGAACAACCATATGTAATTTTCAGTAGTCTCATAGGACAGCAAAGCGCAACCGAGCAAAACTGATTCGAAATAGTGATTGACTCCTACAAATGGGGCGAATGGCATGTCGTATTTGTTGGTAATGTAGGTTGTGTCGAAACATATTGCGTCTCCAAAGTATGAATATGCAGCTCTAGAACGACTGTCAGCCCAAAAAACGTTGCGTAGTCTTCCTTCGTCATCCATATCTATTACATAAAAAAACATGGAATCAATCTTCTGCATCCTAATGAAATAGTCCTGAAGAGCTTGTGCATCACCAGGTCCCATCTTCAAATTTCTGACTTGGTTTACAACATTCCTGCAAACAGGAACCAGTAAGACCAGGCGCAAAATGTTCAACTTCAATTATGTTAGACGGAAAGAACACAAACCTTAAATCCCTTTCTTTGAAACTCAATTTGTCATAACCTCCAGCCTCGACCACAAGAGATTGCATGGTCTTAGCAGCCGATATCCCAGCTTCATCATTAACCGATATCCGTGCTACGACGGATTCAGGGACGGTTCGTTTTTGCCTGAGAAATCGCATTTGCTCCGGGTCAAGCATGGGATGGTTATGGTTAAGATCCACAAAGTTAACGTTGTAACCCCTTGCTGGGTTTCCGGATACCCTTATCCGAGCAGTGCATTGTACTCTGCTGGATAACCTAGGCTTCAATTTTCCTTGCCCTTGGTCCGTTGGTGCGGTGCCCTCCTTGGAGCAAGTCAGCGTGGCCCGTATAACAACACCACGATCGTAATGAGATTGTCTTGTCTTAACGCCAAAACCACAATGATCGGCATAGGCCACGTAAAATGCTTTGGCTTCTTCGAAAGAGGGAAAAAACATCCCCTCATGGGGAACGTTTGATGGCTGCTCCACTAGGGAAGGCACGGGAACGATTTCCATTTGAGTACAGAGGAATGACCACAGAAGAGAAGGGAAGGAAAAGGAAGAGGCATCTTGAGATTGATAACAAGTCTTCTGTGCCGTGTAGGAGCGCCGAGCGCCAAAATGATGAAGGAAGAGAGTGATTTGAGTCGCATTAATGAGGGATGGAGGGAAGGATGGTGGAAATGATGACGGTACGAAAATATAGAGGAATAAAAAAACAAAAAACTTTTCATATCCCATCGCGCCAACTAAGCAGCGTCTGCTGAGTGGACTGGCCACATCAGCGCGCGTCCCGGACGCGCGCGTCCACTAAACATTTTCCTTTTTTGATGTAGCTTTCTTCTCCCAGAAGAATAGTAAAAAGTTTGAATTTTGTGCAAAACTGTGGGGGAAAAGGGTAAATAAAGTACACCTTAAATGCTGATGGGATCTTTTAGCTCCATCTTGAGCTTTGGAATTTTGACCAAACTTTAAGTTGTTGGACTCTCACCTCAACCGAATGGATTCCAAATGATTTATTTCTCCGTAAGAGACGTAAATAGGGATTAATAATTTAATAAAAAAATTAGCAATAGTAAAATGATTATACTGGAAATTGGAATACACACGAAAAAAGGGACCCGTATAAATATTTATTACACTATCTATTACTGTCTCTTTAAATTTGTTTCGTTTCACAAAGTGATTTCAATTTTTTTATTACAATCTTTAGATATATATACTAATTTTTTTTGAATAACTAAGGTTGTCAACCGATAAGGGTAATCGTTCAAGAATTAATTTTGTACAGTTGCCCCGAGATTTCAAACAACTTTATCTATTGAGTAATGAGTAGTACCATGATTTTTCTAAAGAAAAATTTCAATTTACACCGCTCAAATGTATCAGAGTATCACTTTGCACCTCTTAATTGCCGATGACATCAATTTACCCCCTCAAATATTTAAGTTCATCACCCCCTTTCCGTCATTTTGCCGTCAAAATCACCATGTTAGTTAGATAAGAGAGTAATTGGGTCCACCATTTAAGAAACAAAAGGCTATCTGAGGCTCTCTAGTGAATTCCGATTGAACCAGATAGTTCTACCGGTCGACTGGTTTGCACAGAATTCATGTTCTAAGGATTTTAATGTGATTCGACGATTTCCTATTGAAGTAAAAAATAAATGGATTTAAATGTGAGACTTCTATAGGTTTTTTTAAGAGTTATGCAATGTAATTAAACATCGATTTCAAATGTCAAGTTACATTGTAGCTTATATACATGAAATGTAAAACTTATCTACACTTCATTCTTGTGTTAAGTCAAACTTGGTTGCTGAAAAGTTAAAAATACAATATATGCATGTGATGATATTAAGATAATACATGTGTTTATTGATATGTTAGTTAATCATCAAAATGGATTAACGATTATTAGTAAAAAAATCAACAAAAAGATGTTCTCAAAAGGAGAGGAGGAGGAGCTGCTTGAGGAGGAGACGACATCTGAAAGTGCAAAAAACTTTGCTCAAAGAGATTGATCTGAACGGGCCAAAACCACTAGATAAGCTCCTGGAAATAGGGGTGAGCATCGGTCCGGACCCAGACCGGACCGGTCAGGTTCGGTTTGGACCGAACCTGGACCGATCGGTCCGGTCCAAAAACCCGGACTAGACCGAACTTTTGTGGAGATTTTTGGGTTTTGGTCCAGAACCGGACCGAAACCCGAATCGCTCCGGTGGGCCGGACCGAAACCCGGACCGGTTGGTATCGGTCCGGACCGAACCCAGACCGAACCGGTCCGGTCCGGTTCCAAAACCCGGACTGAACCGGAAGTTGCTCTCCCCTACCTGAAACCCTGCCGTTTTACTCACCAACCTCACTTCGGCACCAGAAACTACCACCAGGCGGGTACATGGCTAAAATGAGTGGTTGATGGACTTGACGACCAGGATCTCGCAACACCGACTGAGAACTTATTTGTTTTGTCAAGGAGGGTCATAGTTCATAATCACGTTGTAAGTCTTTTTATTAAGTACATAACTACCAAAAAATTCAAAAAATTCATTAAACTAGAATACAGCTGCTTTATTATTTACGAAGAGAAGAGAAGAGGAGAGAGAAAACTCCCTCCCTCCCTCCCAGGCTCCCACAGGTTGTACCCTGTAAGTAAGACTGTATGGCGCAATACAATAATAGACGTTTAAATCCCACAGCTCTCCATCACATGCACTTCTGAACCCCGACCCCACTCCACTCTTGTCCTCTTCTCCTTCTACTTCTCTTCTCCTTCTCCCATTAAATATAACACTTCCCTCCTCCAAACCCAATCCTTTAGCCTCTCCTCTCCTCTCCTCCCCTTCCCCCCACCCTCATGGCCGAATCTTAACTCCAACTCCACCACCACTCCGTCCGAAATGGCCTCTTTCTCTCTCTTACTCTTCTTTTCCCTTTTGCTCTTCCAACTTGCCACGTCGGACGTCCATCAGCTGCTCTCCTTTAAAGCCGCCCTCCCCAAACCCGACGTGCTCCCCTCCTGGACCCACTCCGGCGACCCTTGCACCACCTTCTCCGGCGTCTCCTGTGCCGACGGCGCCGACGTTGTCGGCGTCGACTTAGATGATACCCTCCTCGACGTTGACTTCCGCCACGTGGCTTCCTACCTTCTCTCCATAAAAACCATCCAGACACTCTCCCTCCGGTCGGCGAACGTGACGGGAAGTCTCTCCGGCGCCGTCAAGAAGTGTGGGTTTCAACTATCCTCCCTCGACCTTTCCGGGAACTCGATCGACGGTTCGGTCTCCGACCTCGTCGAGGTCTGCGTTGGGCTTAAAAGCTTGAATCTTTCCCAGAACGGACTTGCCGGGAGGAACGTGAATGCCGTGTCGTCTGGTTCCGGACTCGAGGCTCTCGATCTGTCCTTAAACAAGATCGCCGGCGAGGGGTTTTTGAAGTGGGTTTTCGAGTCTTTCACCGGACTCCGACACCTCAACCTCTCCGGGAACCTTCTCGCCGGTGCCGTCCCGGTTTTCTCCAACTGCTCTTCCCTACAGTTCCTCGACCTGTCCACCAACTCCCTCACATCAACCGCCTCCGACGGTCTCTTCGCCTCCTGCGAGGAGCTCCGGTTGCTCAACCTGTCGTCCAACTCCATCTCCGGCAAAGCACCAGCGAAGATGTTTGGGGCTTGTAGGAGTCTTCGCCAGGTCGATCTCTCCTTCAACAACTTCTCCGGCAACCTCCCGGAGGACCTTTCCGCCTGCGCCTCCCTCGAGTCCATCTACCTCTCCAGCAACAACTTCTCCGGCAACCTCCCCGTCGACGTGCTCACGGCGATGGGAAATCTGAAGTACCTAGAGTTCGCTTACAATCACCTCGCCGGGCCTCTCCCCGTCGTGCTCTTCGAGAAGCTTCCGAACCTGCAAGAGGTGGACTTGAGCTCGAATCTCCTCTCCGGTTCGATCCCCGCCGATATCTGTAAGAGCTCGGCTTCTGCCGGGCTCAAAGAGCTCTACCTCCAGAACAACCTTTTCCGCGGCCACATCCCGCCGTCTATCGGGGAGTGCCGGATGCTCGTCTGCCTGGATCTCAGCTTCAATTACCTCACCGGCACTATTCCCGACTCCGTCGGGGGACTCTCCCACCTCCGCGACCTCCACATGTGGCAGAATTCGCTTGAAGGCAGGATCCCACCGGCGTTGAATAACATCACGACGTTGGAGAATTTGATTCTCGACAACAACGGGATCTCCGGTCCCATTCCGGACTTGCGGAATTGCAGCAATCTTAACTGGATTTCGCTTGCCAGCAACCGCCTCACTGGACCAATCCCTCATTGGATTGGGCTCCTGCCGAATCTCGCCATTCTGAAGATGGGTAACAACTCGCTCTCCGGCCCGATACCTCCCGAAATCGGTGACTGCAAGAGTTTAGTCTGGCTCGACCTCAACAGCAACCTCCTCAACGGAACTATCCCGCACACAATCGCCAAGCAATCTGGGAAGATTGCTGTCGGATTGGTGAAAGGGAAGAGGTATGTTTACCTCCGGAACGACGGCAGCAGTGAGTGCCATGGCTCCGGTAATCTCCTCGAGTTCGCAGGGATTCGACAGGAGCAGCTCGACCGGATCCCCACTAGACAGTCCTGCAACTTCACTAGAGTCTACATGGGGAGCACAGAGTACACCTTCAACAACAACGGCTCCATGCTGTTTGTTGATCTCTCTTACAACCAATTGGAAGGCGAGATTCCGAAAGAGTTTGGAGACATGTACTACATCTCCATTCTCAATCTCGGCCACAATTCTCTCACCGGTTCGATCCCACGGGAGTTCGGACGGCTTAAGTTCCTAGGAATTCTTGATCTCTCTCACAATTTTATCAACGGTTCGATACCGACGTCATTTGCCACCTGCGCCATGCTTGCTGAGATGGATCTTTCCTACAACAACCTCAGCGGGCAGATCCCTGATGTTGGGCAGCTTGCGACGTTTCCGCCTTTCCGGTATGCAAATAACACCGATCTGTGTGGGTTCCCATTGCCGCCCTGCGGTGCGAACTCGACTTCGGATGGCTCCGGTCGCCCGAAGTCTCACCGCCGTCAGGCATCTCTTGCAGCGAGCATTGCAATGGGGCTTCTTTTTGCCCTATTCTGTATTTTCGCGCTGATAATAATCGTGATCGAGAGCAAGAAGAGGCGGAGGAAGAAAAAAGAGAATGCTGCCAACGATGTGCCGGTTGGTCGGGATGTGTTTTTTGACAGCCATTGGAACTCCGGTGTGGTTGGGAACTCGGCGTGGAAGCTAACGAGCACAAGAGAAGCAATGAGCATCAACCTGGCCGCATTCGAGAACCCACTCCGGAAACTCACATTCGCCGACCTTTTGGACGCCACCAATGGCTTTCATGATGACAGCCTTATTGGCTCCGGTGGGTTCGGGGACGTCTACAAAGCCCAGCTCAAAGATGGCAGTGTCGTCGCAATCAAGAAACTCATCCATGTCAGTGGCCAAGGTGATCGTGAGTTCACTGCTGAAATGGAAACAATAGGCAAAATCAAGCACCGGAATTTAGTCCCACTCTTGGGTTACTGCAAGGTCAGGGAAGAAAGGCTTTTGGTGTATGATTACATGAAGTACGGAAGTCTAGATGACGTGCTTCACAGCCGGAAGAAGGGCGGGGTGAAGCTCAATTGGGCCACCAGAAGGAAGATCGCTGTCGGTGCCGCACGGGGCTTGGCCTTCCTCCACCACAATTGCATTCCTCACATAATCCACAGAGACATGAAGTCCAGCAACGTTCTTCTAGATGAAAGCCTTGAGGCTCGAGTGTCTGATTTCGGAATGGCTAGACTAATGAGCGCAGTGGACACACATCTGAGCGTATCCACTCTTGCCGGGACTCCCGGATACGTACCGCCCGAGTATTATCAGAGCTTCCGGTGCTCCACCAAGGGTGATGTCTATAGCTACGGTGTTGTTTTGCTCGAATTGCTCACTGGACGGCAGCCCACTGATTCGGTGGATTTTGGGGACAACAATTTAGTGGGATGGGTGAAGCAGCATTCAAAGCTACGAATAACTGACGTCTTTGACCCTGAACTTCTCAAGGAGGATCCTGGCCTCGAGCTCGAGCTACTGGAGCATCTAAAGATCGCTTGCTCTTGTCTCGACGACCGGCCGTTACGGCGGCCCACAATGCTCAAAGTCATGGCAATGTTCAAGGAAATTCAGGCGGGTTCAATAGTTGATTCGGCAACAACCGTCACCACCGGGTCGGTCGACGGAATGGTTGAAATGAGCCTTAAGGAATGCAAGGAAGAAAAGGAAGCGGATGTTTAAAAACATCAAGCAGCTGCAGGTATAACAAGTCCACAATTCTTTCCGGCGATAACAAACCGAAGTTCCAAAAATATTTTCTTCCACCCCATCTACCATTGATTGACTGAGACCTAGTGGTATGACAATTTTCCTCCAGTGCCGTCGGTGAATGTTGTACGATAGACCTTTCAAGTTCCAGTTATGTTACATATTGTTACTTAGCTTAGATCCTCTATGCTTACCCCTTTTTTTATGTACATACAAATTGAACTCAACTTTGTCTTATGTTTCCGCACGTTACGTAACTTACGTTGCCAATCCTGACTCTTATCTCATTAGGGAGTCATGATTTGTTTGAACACGTATTAAGTATAGTTGTTCCCACTTACTCTGACAGGACAGGTATTTTGCATTATTTTTCTAATCAGTCAAAGGTTCTCCACTTCTCTCCATGTTTCCAATCTTTAATTCTTATCATTAAGTTACAATCTCGCACACATGATTGTAGGCTTTAAAAATCGTGTCTTATCGTGAGTTCACAACTCCTCACATGCATGTGTATGTGTTTGTGGTCCGGATTCTTGTTCATGTCGTTGATGTACGCATCCACTATCTGACAGCCCTTACGCTTGCCTCCATCCCCACCACAGTTAACCTTTTCTTTTTGCTAATTACGTGTATTATTACGCACACTTTGCATTCCATGAGCAGTCCTGTTTCAGAAACATGTTGGGTACAAGGAGGTCCCTTTGCTTTTATTTATTACACAGTACAATTAACAGTGCCGTAAGAACAGAAAATATAAATGCGCTAGGCAGGTCTCTTGTGAATTTGTGATGGTAAAATGAAATGTGTTAAATGCCTTAATAGTGTTGGGAGGGTTTCTTACGATGCTTTACAACGGATCAAAGATGCACGGTGGAATTGAAACAAAACGAATATTGACGTGGAAAGCTAACTTATGATACTCTGCTAAGCTTATCGCAACAAAAAACACACGTAAGATGAAAGAAACAAATAATAGACGAAATGCACACCGGAAAACAACCACGACACACAGATTTTAAAATGTTCGACAATGTACCTACGTTTTCGGGGGAACTCCTACTGGATTCCTTTCCTTCTTCCGCTTCTCCAACAAGAGAAACAACCGAGATTACAAGTTTATGGAGACAGTATGTCTTCCAAAACACTCTAGATCATTTTCTAGTCCTAATCAATCAATACTTAATGATGGAAATAAGAATTGTACATTCTACACAAATTAGGGCAAATGAACCCTTAAATAAACGACTAAAAAATCGTACAGAAACGTACAGAAAACGTGGACAACGATCGACCGAACTTCTCCACCGGTCGACCGCTCCACATGTATCTTCAGTAATTGCTACTTTCTGGTCGACCGTTTCTGACTTCGAAAAAATTCCTATTATTTTTGGTCAAATGGTGTCCAACACCGGTCGACTGAACTCAATATCGGAAGAGTATTTGTTATTTTTGATCGATCGAACCTTTACATCGTGAGCTCATGTTAAAATCGGTCGACCGAGCTCCTCCACCGGTCGGATCATTTTAACATTTTTCTGTATACTTAATAAATATAAACCAATTTTCAACAAATAGATCACTCAATCACTTATTATCGTTCATCATATCTATTCTATTGCATTTGAATCCTAGAATTAGTGACGGAAAGAACCATCAGTAAATTCCCAAGTCTTGTATTTATCAATACCAGGAATCATGTCATATCATGAGAGTTAGATATTGGAAATTAATTAAAATAAAATACAAGGAATTTTAAAAAAAAGTTGTGTTAGTTATAAATGGGGAAAATGGTGATTGAAGATCGATTCATAATATCTCAAACAACCGTCTTAAATTGATGGCAGAGAAGGAACCGAAGAGGACACATTGATCATGTTGATATAAATAAATTATCATTGAAACGGTAATTGCAAAATATCATTGGGCTTACGGTACCAATATATATATATATACAGGAATTCTCTAGTGAGGCCAGTGTTTAATTTTTCTAAATTAAACCCCCACAATATCCACCACTCATTTCAAATTGTAAGGTAGATTAAGAAAAAAACGGTTATGTTAATGAATAGTGATATTAACTGTAAATAATGTCAAATAGTGAGATTGTAAGGGGTTTAAACTAAATTTGATGAGCTCTGAGCTGACTGGAGCTTGACCATATATATATGTATATATATATATATATGGTCAAACTCTAGTTAGCTCAGAACTCATCAAATTTAGTTTAAACCCCTTACAATCTCACTATTTGAACTATTATATATATATATGAGCTAAGCTTCAATATCTACTAATAGTTAAAGAATTATCATGTTGATATAATTATCATTGGTCACATTGATCATGTTGATATAAATAAATTATTATTGAAACCGTAATTGCAAAATATCAATGGGCTTACGGTACCAATGTTTTTTTTATTTGAGCTAAGCTTCAATATCTACTAATAGTTAAAGAAACATGATTAATTGAGATCATTAAGTTTCCATTAAATCGGTGGAAAAATTATGAGGTAGCGTTCCGTTTTTACTTTTTACTAATGATTGAGGGCAAACTGTTACGTCTTAAAGCAAGCTTAGAGAGGTAAAGTGCCAACAACTCAGGTGACAAACCACAATTAACCCTTAAACTATCCATCATTAGCCATCCCTCTTTACTGATGATTTTTTTAATTTTCAACGTATTCACCAATTTTTAATATTTTTTCCTGTGAGAATACACATAACTCTAATTGTATAATAATTTTGGGCTAAACTTTGGGGGCAAACTTATCCTTTTGGCATTAAATGTGATATAAATTTGATACCAATATGAAATAAATCTGAGCCAAATAAACCGCAAATTTGGATACTTCATTATATAGTTAAAATTAGGGACATTCTCTGGAAAAGATACAAAAGTAAAAAATATCGATGAATATGTATAAAATAAATAATTACTGGGGAAGATGGGGGAAATGGTACGAGTTTAAATTTTAAAGTGTGTCAATTTCACTTTTAAAGTTTAAGTGGTCAAACTGACGTCAAATCGTAATTCTGAAGGTAAATTATAATTAGTTTACATCTAATCTATTGACATAGTTTAAATGAAATTTGAATATCCCAACAGATAAAATCACAATAATTTGTAATTAATGCAAATCGAAAATCTCATTAGGGGTTGACATGCGACAAATCCTCTAGAAAGGGCATAACTTCGATGCTCTGATATGGATAGGTGAAGATTGCCGATAGCTTGTCGTAGGGGTTAATCTCAATTCTAACTTTGTTTTCGGAAATTCTTTTCAGTGCAAATAAAAATTATGTCATCGACAAACATCAAGATGATCAAAGTGAAGGTAGGTGTAAAAAAATTCTGAGTCAATGAAAAACAAACAAATATATCAATGTAGCATCAATTTTGTTTTCTGAAAGCAAGTTGAGCCACATCTATCAACAACTTTCATGGTGCTTAACCCTCCAACTACACGTGGGGCTGTTGGTTGAATCAATGGGGTTGCCCCCATCCGCACCCTACACTGTCATCCTCTTGGATTAGACAATTCAGATGCGTTTTGTTCACAAGTTATAACATCTCATCTTATCTATACTTCCTGTTAGAGATAGTCTCACATCGTAGAAATGTGGGTTCTCTCCTGGGGTTATAAGTTGAGAAGCCTCTCCACTCAAAGCCAATTGGTTTTAAGTTGGATGCTCCCGCTTTAACATGGTATCAGAGCCAAATTGAACCCTTAACCGGGGCCGGCGTAACCTCTCCCATTTGTGTCACGCGTAGACGCGGCAGACCCGGTCATGCGTGCGGGGGAGTGTTAGAGATGCTCCGGCTTTAACACCTCCCCTGCTGTTGTAATACATGTATTCCATTTCCAACCCCACCTACAGTTTTAATTATCAAACGTATATCCAGCCAATGATTTTAGAGTACCAAAGCTCCTCCTGAGCATGCATTTTAAAGAAAGTATTTCATTAATTATAATGTCTTTGTCGTAAATTGCCTTCAATTTGAGTTATTGTTATGTACCTCTTTGATCCAAAACAACATCGCATCGCATGTGTGCGAAGTTTGAATATATATATATATATTTGTTGACCTTTTGATTCAACTGCTAGTCTGGTTTGAATTTAGTCTCAGACTAGGTTATTGATACGACAACAGAACAGGTAACGTAAAATACTTTACTACTTTGTCAAAATGGACCACACAAGGTCCATACTTCAATGTTAACTACAATACCTGCTCAGCTAGTAAAATGTTGGAAAATGATTAGTAGCCGCCGTTTAGGACGCTCGTTGAGGACGCTGCTGAGTTGGAGTGATCCATGTCAGCAAAACTTATAATCTTTTTCTTATTTTTTATTTTCACTTCCCGATGCATTTCCAATCACATTAAATGCGTCTCAAATCAGTTCGTCCTCCCTCGTTTTGGCGCTCCTACGCAAAATACACATCTCATGGATTTTCTTCCTCCTTTTGTCTCCCTTTTGGCGCACTATCAACCATTTTCCTCCCTTCGTTCTTTGTACTCAAATGGAGGAGACCTCAAACGTTCCGAAGCAGCAGATGTTTTTTCGTTCTTTCGAAGACGCCAAAACATTTTACGTTGCCTATGCCGATTCATGTGGTTTTGGTGTTAAGATAAAGCAATCTCATTACGATCGTGGTGTTGTGATACGTGCCACACTGACTTGCTCCAAGGAGGGTCACGCTCTAGCAAGCCAAGGAGAAGGGAAACTAAAGCATATGTTATCTGGTAGAGTCCAGTGCACTGCTCGGATCAGGGTCTCTGGAAACCCAGCAAGAGGGAACCACATAAACTATGTTGATCTTCAACATAACCACGCCATGCTTGAGGACGATCAAATGTGTTTCCTCCGACAAAAACGAGCCGTCCCTGATGCCGCCAGAGCACGCATATCGTGCAATGATTCTGCTGGGATATCGGCTGCTAAGACAATACAATCTTTTGTGGTCGAGGCCGGAGGTCATGACAAATTGACTTTCAACGAGCGGGACCTAAGGTGTGTGTTATTTTTTACGTAATTTAATTGAAGTTAAACATTTTGCCCGGTCTTAAACATTGCTGTGTGCAGGAACGTTGTAAACGAAGTCAGAAATTTGAAGATGGGACCGGGCGATGCACAAGCTCTTCAGAATTATTTCATCAGGATGCAAAAAAATTGATTCTTTATTTTTTTATGTAATGGATATGGATGACGAAGGAAGACTACGAAACGTGTTCTGGGCTGACTGTCGTTCTAGAGCTGCATACTCATACTTTGGAGACGCAATATGTTTCGACACAACCTACATTACCAACAAATACGACATGCCTTTTGCCCCATTTGTAGGAGTAAATCACCATTTCGAATCGGTTTTGCTCGGTTGCGCTTTGCTGTCTTCTGAGACCACTGGAAATTACATCTGGTTGTTCCAAACTTGGTTGTCGTGCATGAACGGTACGTATATACTTATTTAAGGTTCCGTGTCTGTCCGATTTAAGTTGTACGTATGCCCGGAATAAGTTGTGGTTCTGTCCAGAATAAGTAATATGTCTGTCCGGAATAAGGTCATTCTCTATCCGGAATAAGATGTATGTATGTCCGGTTTAAGTTTTGAGTGTGTCCAGAATAAGTTCTGGTTCTATCCAGACAAAGTTGCTTGTCTGTCCGGAATAAGGTCCTCCTCTGTCCGGAATAAGACGTATGTCTGTCCGGAAGAAGTTCTGGGTGTGTCCGGAATACGGTTTGTTCGGAACAAGTTGGGTGTCTGTCCGGAACAAGTTGGGTGTCTGTCCGGAATAAGTTGGGTGTATGTCCAGAATAAGTTGTATGTCTGTCCGGATTAAGTCGTGTGTCTGTTCTGAATACTTTGTGGTTTTGTCCGTAATAAGTTGTGTTTGTCCGGATTAAGTTTTCAAAGTAGTTTTTCGTACCTTTGGATATATGACTCACTCATTTAAAATTGCCCCCGTCCATGCAGATATAAGTCCCCCAGCGATCATAACAGATCAATGTGGCGCCATTACTGCTGCTGTGAGGAATGTCTTCCGAGACGCGAGACACAGATTTTGTATATGACACATAATGAACAAAGCTCCCGTGAAGTTGCCAATGCAGTATCAGAAACACATGCTATTTGATCTCAAATTGATTGTATTTGATTCCAAAACCCCATCAGAATTTAAACGTAATTGGCAGGGTTTTCTTGGTGATTTTGACCTCCATAACCTAGTTGGCTCCAATAGATTTATGCAATCTGAGGGTCCTGGATACCTGCATTTGTTGGAGATTGTTTCTTCGCAGGAATGACATCTACTCAGAGAAGTGAGGGTATGAACGCCTTTTTCAACAAGTACCTGACATCTAAGACCACACTTACGCAGTTCGTTTGACAATACGAACTCGCGCTCCGCCACAAGTATGAGAATGAAGCTCAATCCGATTTCGATTGTCTTCATAAGAGTCCCCAATTAGTTTCAATGTATCCGTTCGAGAGGCAGTTGAGCGAGGTGTATACGGTAGGGGTCTTCAAGAAAGTACAATTACAAATTGAGAAGATGATATACTCCGATATTACGGAGGAGTTCAATACGGGTGACACATTCCATTACAAAGTATTTGAACGTGTATTATGTGGTGAGCAGCTACTGTCGAAACGTTTCCTAGTACAAATCATATCTACGAACTTCACATGTGATTGTAGAATGTTTCAGCACATTGGTCTTTTATGTTGCCACATTTTTGTTGTCATTGCACGCTTAGATCCTAATGCATTGCTCCTGGAGTCTTACATCGTTAATCGATGGCGGAAGGATATTCGAAGGAGCCATCGAGAAAAGAGTTACCCAGAAGATGGCATAATGGAGAAGGATGCGCTTCGTCGTCACGACGACATAATGGGTCGTCTCGTTTGGATCGCACAGGAAGCTTTCATTTCACACACAAGGTATCTTAAGGCCGTTAAGTACATTGAATTGCTTAAGGTACGTATGCAAAGTACCCAACTCCCTATTGAACTTGCTGAACCTGGGACGACGGGTACATCTGTTCTCAATCCTGATAAGGTAAGACGTCAAGGAAGACCGCCGACTGGACGACGGATTTCTTTAGCTGAGAAGATAGTTAGAAGAAGCCATAAAAAGCACGACAAACAAGAAAAGAGAAAGTTCAAGGAGAAGGTTACATCGTCGTTGCACCCAGTCGCACCAAAACTGGGGGATGAAGATTTCGGTGATTGGGACATGAATCTGTATTACGAGGAACTTCCTCCTTAATTTTAGATTTCCTGTTATTTCCCGTCTCTTGTAAAACTTATTAGTTGTGAAATGTGTTCCTTGTTTAAGTGGTTTAAGTGTCCGAATTACGTTCTGAATCTGTCCGGATTACGTTCTGCGTCTGTCTGGTTTAAGTGGATTTTGTGTCCAGATTTAGTACACGGTCTGTCCGGATTAATGTTCTGGTCTGTCCGGCTTACGTTCTGGATCTGTCCGGATTACGTTCTGCGTCTGTCCGGTTTAAGTGGATTTTTTGTCCATATTAAGTTCACGGTCTGTCCGGATTAAGGTTGTGGTCGGTCCGGTTACATTCTAGCCTGTACCAATTATGTTGCTCGTGTGTCCAGATTATGGTTCTAGTGTGTCCGGATTACGTTCAGGGTCTGTCCGATTTAAGTATTTTTTGTGTCCAGATTAAGTTCATGGTCTGTCCGGATTAAGGTTCTGGTCTGTCCGGTTTACGTTCTGGATCTGTCCGGATTACGTTCTGGGTCTGTCCGGTTTAAGTGGATTTTTTGTCCAGATTAAGTTCACGGTCTGTCCGGATTAAGGTTCTGGTCTGTCCGGTTTACGTTCTGGATCTGTCCGGATTACGTTCTGGGTCTGTCCGGTTTAAGTGTATTTTTTGTCCAGATTAAGTTCACGGTCTGTCCGGATTAAGGTTGTAGTATGTCCGATTTACGTTCTAGCATGTACCAATTATGTTGCTCGTGTGTCCAGATTAAGTTCAGGGTCTGTCCGGTTTAACAGTTTTTTGTGTCCAGATTAAGTTCATGGTCTGTCCGGATTAAGGTTCTGGTCTGTCCGGTTTACGTTCTGGATCTGTCCGAATTACGTTCTGGGTCTGTCCGGTTTATGTGGATTTTTTGTCCAGATTAAGTTCACGGTCTGTCCGGATTAAGGTTCAGGTCTGTCCGGTTTACATTCTGGATCTGTCCGGATTACGTTCTGGGTCTGTCCGGTTTAAGTGTATTTTTTGTCCAGATTAAGTTCACGGTCTGTCCGGATTAAGGTTGTAGTATGTCCGGTTTACGTTCTAGCATGTACCAATTATATTGCTCGTGTGTCCAGATTAAGTTCAGGGTCTGTCCAGTTTAACTGTTTTTTGTGTCCAGATTAAGTTCATGGTCTGTCCGGATTAAGGTTCTGGTCTGTCCGGTTTACGTTCTGGATCTGTCCGGATTATGTTCTGGGTCTGTCCGGTTTAAGTGGATTTTTTGTCCAGATTAAGTTCACGGTCTGTCCGGATTAAGGTTCTGGTCTGTCCGGTTTACGTTCTGGATCTGTCCGGATAACGTTATGGGTCTGTCCGGTTTAAGTGTATTTTTTGTCCAGATTAAGTTC
Source organism: Triglochin maritima (assembly GCA_963682175.1). Taxonomy (NCBI): domain Eukaryota; kingdom Viridiplantae; phylum Streptophyta; class Magnoliopsida; order Alismatales; family Juncaginaceae; genus Triglochin; species Triglochin maritima. The sequence continues at coordinate 9,977,456 of OY821775.1, forward strand.
ACGGTCTGTCCGGATTAAGGTTGTAGTATGTCCGGTTTACGTTCTAGCATGTACCAATTATGTTGCTCGTGTGTCCTGATTAAGTTCAGGGTATGTCCGGTTTAACTGTTTTTTGTGTCCAGATTAAGTTCAGGGTCTGTCCGGATTACGTTCTTTTTAAAGAAAACATTCCAAAAATGGATTTTGTAATTTGTAATTTCCTATCTTTTAAAAAATAGAGTTTGTAATTACATCCTTTGTAATTCCCTATCTGTAAAAAAATGAAGTTCGTAATTTGTACAGCTAAAAAAAACATCACACTCCAGGAACTGGTGTTCAGATTTGCACACACAAACGGGGGTCCTTAAGCAACCAGAGCGCCAATTCGCCCCTGACAGAGTGAATGACTGATGCATTGCATACATTGCATCATATGTCTTTCATTTAGATTACTTTTATATCAATAAATGCTACTAAGGTATGTGTTTAGTCGTATTTACAGAATACAGGGACCTGGATGCAAATTACCCACATTCCGATCATAAACGCGTGCAAAAGATTCATTTCTATCATAAAGACCGAGTTCAAGTTTATCGGGTTTCAAATAGAAATGCATCCAAGCATAAAAGCATTCAAGGAGCTAATTACAAAAAGGTCAAGGACTTAATTGCAAAATGCCAAGGACCTAATTGCAAAATAAAAGGACTAAGTTATTGTGTGGAGAAAGTCAAAAGAAAAATCAAATATAAATCTCCAACAATGGAAGGAATTAATCCGGAGCTCAAAAGAATGGAAACAAATCATCCAGACGCGCAAATAAAGATCAAATCATGCCATAAACGCACCGCAGAAATCCGGACCCGATCCCATCAACCTGGGCGGCGAATTAGCCGCACCTCCCATGCATTGTGCGGCGATTTCGCCGCACCAGAGGTGATCTGTGTGCCCGATTTTCATCCAGTGTCGGGTCGACGCGTGTACTATCCTTTTATGTATTGGTATCCCCTGTATCGGCTATAAATAGCCCTGTAGGACGAATGTAACACATCTTTGAACCTTTGGTCTTGGATCATTAGTAATAAATTTCTGTTTTATTTTGTTTTGTTTCTCTTTTCTTTTAATGTCTCTAGGATCCCTTCTTCTTCCTCCCTCCATGAGTTTCTAACTCTTTCCAAAGGGTGGAGGTGATGGAATGAGGGTTAGAGAAGATGAATTGCATGTTATTATTTTAAGTTCATGATTAGTTTATTTTGATTACTTGAGTTTATGTTAAGTCATTTATCTTGTAATGCTTCATAACTAACATGATTTACAATAAGTTTCAATAATTCTCTGATCAAAACCTAAATCTAAACCTCCACCCAACGGATTTCTCTTCTTATTTCTTGTTTTAGTTCTAATTGCTTTTGTTTCGTACTTTAGATAACTAAATCAAAAATACTAAAAACCCAACTTATTTCTTCTCCCTTCTTCCCCTAAATCGAAATCACACTAACAACGAAATCTCTCCCTCATTGTGTTCGACCCGTACTTGCCACGTCTTCATAGACGCCGTGCACTTGCGGTATAAATAAAATTCTCATCAAGTTTTTGGCGCCGTTGCCGGGGAGGCGACGCAGATTTTTGTTGTTTTTGTGTTTTCGATTTTTCCTGTTTATCTTGTGCGCGATCTAAGTATTTGGATTTGTGTTTCAGGAGACAACAGAGCGCGCGGCGAAATACGAGCGCATTCTGAGCTTAAAGAGCGGCGAATCCGCCGCCCCATAAGAAGCATTTGCGGCGAAATCGCCGCACAGGTTGGTCTTCCGGTCTTCAAATTTTGAGGGAGTCGTCAGCATCTCTGGGTGGTCGCATTGAGCTACTGGAATCTCCGAGAGCGGGCGGCGAACCCGACTGAGCATTGCGGAGGTAACTTTTCTTGCCTTTCTCGTAAAATCTGAATAGTTGAAAAGTTTCCTTTCGTAGAATTGCACGTGCTAGGGTTACAATTCCATAATTGGCAATAATTCAACTCTGACCTAAAATTGGCAAAATTAGAAAGACCTTAGTGCATGCATCATATAATGTTTTGCTTGCATTATTCTTGCTAAATTCTTGCAAATTAATACTTGTTGAAGATTGCTGGAGGCAAGGTACGCATCGAGGTTTTTATCGATTGCATTAGAGCATATAATTTAGTTGCATACAACCTTGCAATTGCCCCCATTAAAAGGACCATTGTTTGACTATCTTTGCTAGATTTAAGTTAAATTATCTTAAGGGCAACTCCGTAGGAAAAGATACGGTGGGGATTTCATCACCCTCCCGTAGCCCACAAACCACAATCCTGAAGTGTCGCCTAAGCCTAAAATTTAAAATCAATTAGACATTGGCCCCTAAGGACTCGGACTCAGTTAAGGAGGAGATTGGTTTGACTTGCTATGACCTGAAGCTAATTGAATTCAATTTGGTGTCTAGAAAGTGTTTTTGTGTCGACGAAAGTCTTCCAAGCGACGTGGTTGTCTAATTGGCACCGACTCTGTCGGAAGCGCCCCCACTAGCTATACACTAACTGGCCAACTTGGTTTGATTGGTGAGGGAGGTGAATCAAGCAAATCAATTCGACTCAACCAGTTAGGAGTCGTCTAGATCTAAGTGACACTAGGTCTAGGATTGTTTTGACCGTGCTTGTTCAGGAAATTTCTGACCAACCCTAATTTTTATCCTTTAGAGTTAAGTTTCCCTTCTCGTCTGAGTCTTCTTTCGCTTCTCATCCTTACCTTTCTATTGTTTGTTTCCTTTAAAAAAAAAAAAATAAATAAAATTAAAATTCAAAAATTCAAAAAAAAGAGTAATTGATTCTTGGAATTGAATTTGAAATTTAAATTTCGAATTCAAATTCAAAAATTAATTCAAACCGGTGCACTCAGATTTGGGTGCGGGATTTAAGCAATCGACTCTCACGAGTTCACCTGGATTCCAGTCTAGAGCTTAACCCCAACCCATCTGTTGCACCACCTCACCCGGATCTAATGGGTGAGAACGTAGTGGACCCGCCTGTTGCGCAACCTATAACTTTGAGGGATCGGTGCTACCCAACGATGGCTGCTCAGCCATCGTGCATCGTCATGCCCACCATACCGGGTCGCGACTTCGAACTTAAGGCACAATACATGAGTATGCTGCCTAAGTTCACCTCTAGGGAAGACCCATATCTCTTCCTTAGAGAATTTGAAGAAATCTGCTCTCTTATGCAATACCAGCATATCCCTGAAGAGGCAGTGCGTCTGAAATTCGTGCCTCTAGCACTGAAGGACGACGCTAAGAAATGACTATATAGTCTAGCCGAAAGATCTATTAGAAGTTGGGCCGAATTTGTTCAAGTTTTCCTAAAAAAATATTTCCCCAACCATAAGACTATGAAGATTAGGAATGAAATTGTTGCATTCGTTCAGTCTGAGAGCGAGCCGTTCTATTCCTATCTTGAGAGATTTAAGAGTGTCTTGACCCAATGCCCTCATCACGGAATTCCGAAGTGGCAATTATGCCAAATTATTTATGAGGGATTGACACCCACATCTAGGGTTATGCTAGAATCTGTGAGCCAAGGGAACTTTATGTCCAAAAATGAAAATGATGCATGGACTTTTCTTGAGGATTTAGCTGAAAATAGTATGCAATGGGACAATGCTAGAACACCGCTTAACCCAAGTATTGGATCTAGAATAGCAAGCCAACCCAAACCAGGTGTCTTAGCTGTAGATGCCAATATAGCGGCTGAAGCAAAACTAGCTACCCTTATGCGCAGAATGGAAAGTCTAGAGCTACAAGCCCAAACCCGAGTGAATCAAGCATCGTCTATCCCCTGCTCTAGATGTGGTCAGACTGGTCATGTAATGGAGGATTGTGCGGACTGGGAACAAGTTAATGCCATGTATAACCATGCTAGAAATGACCCCTACGCATCAACCTATAACTCTGGTTGGCGTAATAATTCCAATTTCTCATCAAAACAACAAGGTCAACCTCCTAGACAACAACCAAACCCGTATGTCCAAAATAATACATCTTCTGGGTTTAGTAACAATAACGATCATGAGGTTAGGTTGACAAGCTTGGAAAATTTGATGAAAACCTTTATACAAACAACCAACCAGACCTTCCAAAGGCTAGAGACACAAGTCAGTCAACTAGCACAAATAGTAGGTGAAAGAGAGAAGGGTCGGTTTCCAAGTCAACCTGAGGTGAACCCTAGATCTAATAATAATTCATATCAATCCTATCAAGCACCTTCAGGAAATAACAACCCTAGACCGGTTCAAATGGTTAATGAGGAAGGACCGTTCCAACAAATAAATGCAGTAGTATCATTACAGTCCGGAAGACAAGTTGATAACAATGTGGTAAATCCTAGAGTGTCCAATCAATCTAGCCATCAAGCACCCACATATGACCTGACCATTGAACCTGACGTCCAATCTGAAACGCCCAACCCACCTACTCAACCTGAACCCATAGCTCAACCTGAACCTGAGCGAGTCTATGTCCCTAAAGCCCCATTTCCCAATAGACTCAAAAAGAACTCAAGTGCACAAATAGAGAAAATCTTGGAAGTATTTAAGCAAGTTAAGGTGAACATTCCACTCTTAGACATGATTCAACAAATACCTGCTTATGCTAAATTCTTAAAAGATTTGTGCACTAAAAAGAGAAAAACGAATGTACCAAAGAAGGCATTCTTAACTGCAAACATATGCTCTATTCTTTCCAATACATCTCCTATAAAATATAAGGACCCTGGGTGTCCCACAATTTCATGTTCAATAGGAGATACTTTTATCAATAAAGCCCTTCTAGACCTAGGTGCAAGCGTTAACTTACTCCCATTTTCTGTCTACGAGCAACTCAACCTTGGTCCACTGAAACCCTCTAAGACAACCCTCCAATTCGCTGATTGTTCTGTTAAGAAACCGAGAGGTATAGTAGAGGACGTTTTGATTAAGGTTGGTGACTTCATTTATCCAGTGGATTTTGTCGTACTTGATACTGAACCTGTTGTAAATCCTAATCGACAAATCCCTGTAATTCTAGGTAGACCCTTTTTAGCCACTTCGGAAGCATTAATAAACTGTCAAAATGGGCTCATGCAATTATCTTTCGGGAACTTAAAAGCAGAATGTAATATCTTCCATATTGATAATGAGCCAGAAATAATATGCAACCCATGTGATGTTGTGATGAGAGCACGTATTTATCAGATTTCTGAATCAAATAAATCATCACATAAGCAAAAAGGATGTAAGAAAAAAGGGAGTAATTCATTTACCCAACCACCATCACTCGAGCAAACAAGCGAACCAATTCAAGTGAGAAGAGTGGAATCTTTTCCTCAAGTCAACATGGGGAACAATTCAACTGGATACATGCACCAACATGGTGTCATTCAATCCAGTTCTGATTATGGTTGACTTCGAGCAAACTCAACCCCTCTACCGCAAGCCGACGCAGGTAATAAGTGCATTTATTGTATCTGTGCATACATTGAGGACAATGCATGATTTAGGTGTGGGGGGGTGTTTATATATGTACATATCTATCTATTTGATTTTATGTTCTGCTTTATTTTTATTTTTATTTTTTTAAAAAAAATTCAATATTCTATGACATAACTTAAGATTGAACTGCCAAAACCCGTGTACAAATTGCATTAAGTTTTTGTTCCTTATTATATAGTTCTGCTTGTAGAAATTATGACATAAATCTAAGTTCCAAAGAAATAACCCATGACCCTTGTAAGACATGTATGCACTTAAATTGGATGAATCAAATCTTTGAAGTGGTTGATAAAAAGCAGAGGTTGAGGAAAATATACCGGGAAGTATGGACTTCTAATAGCAATTAAGCCTTGAGGAAAATAAAAGTAAAATAAAATAAAAATAAAGTGAGGAAAACACATTTTGCAAAATTATTACAAAAGCCCAAGCCTTCGAGTCACTGGTCCGTAGGAGTATCTTGAAACCCGATAACTTGAGTCTGCCAGCTCGGGATTATCGACCAAACTCGCTACACGAATGCAAAAAGGGTATAAGTGTCAAAAAGAAAAGCAAATGTGTTGAATCACGGAAAAAGGATAAAAATAAATAAATACTTTAAGATACTCAAGGCCCAAAGCTAAAGGAATGATCCATGCCATGGTTGATCCAAATGATACTTCACCACCAGAGGAGGCGTGCAAAATAATTTATGTGATAACATGTGTAGAGGGGTTAGTGGTGTGAATGTTGGAGGAATAAAGACCAAGTCAAACTTTTTATAAGTTAGAACTGTATAATGAGCATGCGAGAACTTTAAGTGAGATGTATAAGGTTAAGGCAGAAATATTAAGAGCTATTAATGGAATGTTGAATTAAGACTTTGTGGGTGTGTCAACTGAAAACCCTCACGAGACAAAACTCGTCCTCTAAGGCAACCTGGAGGTTTAAAGGCTTGTTGCACATGCTAAGTGCAACCGTGATTCCTACGAAAGTGAGTTAGGATTTCCCTGCTTTCATTTTCTTATATTCTGCTTTGCTAGGGACTAGCAAAATCTAGGTGTGGGGGTATTTGATGCATTGCATACATTGCATCATATGTCTTTCATTTAGATTACTTTTATATCAATAAATGCTACTAAGGTATGTGTTTAGTCGTATTTACAGAATACAGGGACCTGGATGCAAATTACCCACATTCCGATCATAAACGCGTGCAAAAGATTCATTTCTATCATAAAGACCGAGTTCAAGTTTATCGGGTTTCAAATAGAAATGCATCCAAGCATAAAAGCATTCAAGGAGCTAATTACAAAAAGGTCAAGGACTTAATTGCAAAATGCCAAGGACCTAATTGCAAAATAAAAGGACTAAGTTATTGTGTGGAGAAAGTCAAAAGAAAAATCAAATATAAATCTCCAACAATGGAAGGAATTAATCCGGAGCTCAAAAGAATGGAAACAAATCATCCAGACGCGCAAATAAAGATCAAATCATGCCATAAACGCACCGCAGAAATCCGGACCCGATCCCATCAACCTGGGCGGCGAATTAGCCGCACCTCCCATGCATTGTGCGGCGATTTCGCCGCACCAGAGGTGATCTGTGTGCCCGATTTTCATCCAGTGTCGGGTCGACGCGTGTACTATCCTTTTATGTATTGGTATCCCCTGTATCGGCTATAAATAGCCCTGTAGGACGAATGTAACACATCTTTGAACCTTTGGTCTTGGATCATTAGTAATAAATTTCTGTTTTATTTTGTTTTGTTTCTCTTTTCTTTTAATGTCTCTAGGATCCCTTCTTCTTCCTCCCTCCATGAGTTTCTAACTCTTTCCAAAGGGTGGAGGTGATGGAATGAGGGTTAGAGAAGATGAATTGCATGTTATTATTTTAAGTTCATGATTAGTTTATTTTGATTACTTGAGTTTATGTTAAGTCATTTATCTTGTAATGCTTCATAACTAACATGATTTACAATAAGTTTCAATAATTCTCTGATCAAAACCTAAATCTAAACCTCCACCCAACGGATTTCTCTTCTTATTTCTTGTTTTAGTTCTAATTGCTTTTGTTTCGTACTTTAGATAACTAAATCAAAAATACCAAAAACCCAACTTATTTCTTCTCCCTTCTTCCCCTAAATCGAAATCACACTAACAACGAAATCTCTCCCTCCTTGTGTTCGACCCGTACTTGCCACGTCTTCATAGACGCCGTGCACTTGCGGTATAAATAAAATTCTCATCAATGACCTTCGGGTGCTTCTCCTTCGTTGGGTCAATATTTAGCATTAAGCACCTGATCCAGTATAAAACATACGCTCCACAATCGTTGCTCCCAGGTGATTGTCGTTGACTTTGCTTCCGTAGGATTCTCAATGGCCAATCAACCTTCAGTTTTTCCCTCCAGTATTTAGCCACCTCTGCTGCTGCGCATTCATGTGCTCCAACAAGGACGTCTGGATCTTCACCTCGATCTAGCACCCTAGACGCACTGTTGAACTGCAGGAACTCCGCTGACGGGCCGTAGGCAACCACCAGATGCCAATGACCTGCAGACCAGCATGGTTGTGCGATTACGAATTCTTTTGGAGACAATCCGTTAATTTTAGGGAGTATACAATCATCAATTGCTCCCCCTTGACCCTCCACAATTCGTCCTGATTCGAATGCTGATATACATATAACCTTTCAGGCTTGTCGTCTTCCTTGGAGGACCGAAATCATCGCATCCATTGTTTCGTCGCTCATATCCATCCCCGGCGTTATTATTTCCTTCAGGTCGCGGCGTGTTAGACTACAGATGTCCCCCCTCCAGATCACCTCTGTCTGGTCCGTGCTTGGTGCGGTCAAGTTCAATAACACATTGACCTCATCAGCTGACAACGTCCCGAATGCGGCCATGTCAACATCAGGCCTCGTCGCCCCTAAGTGGACAGCCAAGTTGTAATTGTCGTCTTGTTTTTTCCCCTTTTTCGTTAGGCTCCTTTGGGCCACTCTGTCTTTTCTCTTTTGCTCCACTTCCACATTCTTCTTCTTAGCCCGCTCTTCCTCATCTTTCCTCGAGCGTTGTCTTTTGACACCTCAGTTTGGTTTCTCCTCCTCTCTTCTTCTCCTCCCTCTTCCTCTCTTCTTCCTTCTCCTCCTCTCTCTTCTTCTCCTCCCTCTTCCTTCTCCTCCTCTCTCCTCTTCTCCTCCTTCCTCCTCTCTTCTTCCTTCTCCTCCTCTCTCCTCTTCACCTCTCTCTTCCTCTCTTCTTCCTTCTCCTCCTCTTTCCTCTTCACCTCTCTCTTCCTCTCTTCTTCCTTCTCCTCCTCTCTCCTCTTCACCTCCCTCTTCCTCTCTTCTTCCTTCTCCTCCTCTCTCCTCTTCACCTCCCTCTTCCTCTCTTCTTCCTTCTCCTCCTCTCTCCTCTTCTCCTCCCTCTTCGTCTCTTCTTCCTTCTCCTCCTCTCTCCTCTTCTCCTCCCTCTTCCTCTGTTCCGCATTCTCCTCCTCTCTCTTCTTCTCCTCCCTCTTCCGTTTTTCTTCCTTCTCCTCCTCTCTCTTCTTCTCCTCCCTCTTCCTCTCTTCTTCCTTTTCCTCCTTTCTCTTCTTCTCCTCCCTCTTCCTCTCTTCTTCCTTCTCCTCCTCTCTCCTCTTCTCATCCCTCTTCCTCTGTTCCGCATTCTCCGTTTGTCTCCTCTTCTCCACTCTCTTCCTTTCTTCTTTCTTTTCCTCCTCTTTTTTCCTCTGTTCCTCCTTCTTTTTCCTCTTCCTCTCCTTTTTTTTCCTCTTCCCTCTTCCTCTTTTCTGCCTTCTGCTCTTCTCTCTTCCTCTCTTCTTCCTTCTCCTCCTCCTGATCCTCCTCTATATTTACATATTGGGTCTTCTCCCCAATGTGAGTTTCACATGCCCCCGTTCCTCGTAGAGACACAATCTCTTCGCTCAGCCTCCGACACTCTTCGTGGGACATCCTCAGTTCTTCCTCCAGTCTGTTAACCTCTTCAGTCGCCTTCTTCAGGGCTGCTTCGGCTTGCAACCATTTTGTCTTAACCTACTCAGTTCCAACTCTTGTAGCAGCGGGTCCAATGGAATGCTGCAGTCTCTAAGTTGTAGCCTTGGCAGAGGGCATGTTGAAGCTGACCCTGTTGCTTTGTGCGACTCTTGAGCAAGATTTTGATCGGAAGTCATCAGTTTCCGCTCCCTTTCACTTAGTGATGGAGGCCCCTTCAGCTCGAATTTGCCGTTGTAAATCTCGGCTAAGGTTATTCCACGTTCCTCCCATTTCCTCAGGGTTAAACATTTCCCAAACATTTCCGTCCAACTTTTCATCCGTGGATATGCTCGTCTGGGCTCCCCCAATTTGAATTTCTCACAAAGCCACACCTTCAAATGAGAAAGATTAAATGTTACTAAGCACTTCAAGACCGATAGACAAAAATTTTATTCAAGATAAAAGATCATACTATTCCGGACAGACAGACATCGTATTCTGGACAGACCTACGCCTGATTCCGGACAGCAACATAACGTATTCCGGACAGCCAAACATCTTATTCCGGACATACCTACTCCTGATTCCGGACAGCCAAACAACGTATTCCGGACAGACAAGAATCTTAATCCGGACAAAAGATCTTACTATTCCGGACAGACAGACATCCTATTCTGGACAGACCTACGCCTCATTCCGGACAGCAACATAACGTATTCCGGACAGACATACATCTTATTCCGGACAGACAGACATCGTATTCCGGACATACACAACACTGAATCCGGACTGACACACAACGTATTAAGGACAAAATTGCTTACTTGTAGTATTGCTACACAACCATCAACGCAGCCCTGCTTCATAATGAAGTTCCCGGTCGATCTCCTCTCCTGCAGTTCTAAGCTGGCTTCCTCCAGACCCCGAACCAGTGCAGCGTGAACTGCACGTGCCCATGCATATCTGTTGATGCCTTTGAAGTCCCTCAAATATTTCATGAACCAAATTGTGGTTCGAAGTGTTCCATCGAAGAACAAAAAATGGTTGAAGATGAAACAAATAAGGAGTCGAACGTACTCCTCGGCGTTGCCCATCACACTGGTTGCAGTCAGATGCCCTAATAGTTGAGTGTTGTCAAGGTTCACTCCATCTCGCTTCTGTACGCCCATCGGTTCCATAACAACTGTCTTCCCACGCACTTTTAGCCCCAGAATTACGGCAACGTCTTCAGCTGTAAGGGGGACTACCCCTGATCCTATTCTCAGCCCCACCTCCTTCGCATCGTAGTGTTCGACGAACCATCCGAGTATTTCATTGTCCGTTGGAATGTTAGGAAAATCTAGGAAGTGTCCCCCGGAAGACCTCCTTTTCGACGTCCTTCATCCTACCGAACTGCTTTTGAATCGCCATCCAACCACACTGTTTCCCGGAAGTAGTACGTGCTTCCCTAAAACAAACAAAAAATTCAAAGAAAGTTCGTAAATAACAAATCCACCCACGAAAAAAAACCTAAATCGACCCACCTCATCAACCACAATTTCTGGAGCGACAGCATTACTCAGTGAATCCATTTCTCATTTTGTTGTGAAACACACGTAGAGGAACGGTTTTCAGATTTCTCTCTTCACAGTTACAGACACAAAGATGAAGGAACTATTCGTTTCCTTCCTTTTTCGTGTGTCTATTCGTTTCCTTGCTCGAGACTCGAACCGTCGCCACATTATGTCTGCGCGTTGTCCAATCGTTTGATTTGGAAATGAACCGTCGAATTTTTTAAAATAAAAAAGGCACGTACTGCGATGACTACGTGTCAACCTGACTGGACGCTGACTCAACAAACTTTAAGTGCCATGTCATGCGCGTCACGGACGCCCGCGTCCGTTTATAAGGATCCTAAAATGTTACGACAACGAGAAAATGACAAGCCTTGGTTGTTTATATTACTATTCTAAGAAAATGCCTTGTACTATATCATAAACATTGTTAAACCAAATTACAGAAAACATTGTCAAATTGTCAATTAATACATATCCAAGTATCCAACATGACAAACACATCCAAAAACTTAAGATATTATCAGTGGTTTACACATGCCAAGTCTTACGAAGTTCGGATTAATGACAATAAAATGTCAACTAATTACACATAGAAAACTTAAGATATTTCAAGTGCACAGATTAAATTACTAATTAAGTTTAAATTGACTATATTTAATTTACTTATTACTAACTTATATTATAAGGAGGTATTGTAGATGTTATGTATATATGTTAGGAAAACTGTGAGCCCAAGAATACGGAAGAGATGAGTGTGGAAATCCCAATGGAAACTAAGCTAGACAATTACATAAACACCTAACAAATAATTCAAGCAAAGGAAACCATAACACTAAGATATACATGAAAACTCAAATCGAGAAAAAACCAGACAATACGAAACCTCATTATTGGAGAACCAGTGATATAATGGAGTCAGCCGAACAATCGAGATAAACGCTCGAAACACGATATTGGGCTTGGATGGCTAAGACCGCCAACAGCATGATAATCCCAATATCTAAAACCATAAGTATAACAAGGTGGCTAACCCAATCTCCATAATATAGGATAGTGGAGGATAATTGCGAACATACAACCCGGAATAAGAGATATGGGGCTTAGATGGTTGACCTACAAGAACAAGAAAATCCCCCATTCCCAAGAACAAGAGATATTGACTTAATCCTCTTAGGAACTTTGTTGATATTTTTTTATTTATACCGCAAGTGCACGACCGCGTTGAAGCGGTGGCAAGTACGGGTCGAACACAAGGAGGGAGAAATTCTTATATTTTTGTGATTTTCTTTGATTAAGGAAAGCAAAAGAGAAATAGTGTTGGTTTGAGATTTTTGGATTTATTTTTTTATCTTTCTAAAGCAAGAACAACAAGAAGAAATAACTATGGATGAGAGTCCAGTGGGTGGGAGTTATGAATCTTCGAGTTAGATTAGAGATTACGAAAATTATTATAAATCAAGTGAGATATTAAGCATCATATGATAATTGATTTAACAAAAACTCATATGATCAAAACACTAACAAGAAATTAAAATAAAAACGATCTCTCTTCTCTAACCCTAAATCCGTCACCCCCACCCTTTGGAGGGTTTTAGAAACCCATGGGGAGAAGATGAGGAGAAGGGGTCATGGAGATCATCGAGAGACTATGAAAACAAAAAGAAAGAAATATTATACTAAACTACGATCTACGAAAACAAATACAATTATTCTAAACATACAACAAATTATTCTAAGAGAAGAATAAAGAACAACTAAATTATTTTACTCTACTAAAATTAAGAACATGAAATATTAATCTAAAACTAAGCTTACAAAAGAAAAAGACAATGGGGAAATAAATGGGCAGAATTTTATTGCATAGAATGTAATACAAAAAAGTTCCCCTCACAACACAATTTCGTGGCTATTTATAGTCAATACAAGAAACCCTAGGTATCAATAAGGAAGTACACGTGTCATTACACAACTGGAAGAAATTGAGAGCCACGGATCGCAACCCAGGCGGCGTTTCCGCCGCACATTGACCGTTAGATGCGGCGGAATCGCCGCATGGATGGTCCAGAATAATTTGGGATTTTGCGGGTGTGTTTTTGGTATGTGCTAGATGGCCTCCACACGTCTAAATCAATTATTTCATATCTTTGGAGATCCGAATTTGATTTCTTCTTGAATACTCCTCCAAAATAACTTTTTAGTTCTCCTAATTTGCGATCAGGTCCCTGGCTCCTTTATGTGATCAATTGTATTTCAACTTGAGCTTGAATCTCTAGCTAATTGGTCTTTGTGATCTATTTGAGTCCACTACATTCGTTTTAGCTCGAATATTGGTAAATTGCAATGTAACTCCTGAATTCTGCACAATTGCTCAAAACAATACCTTAGTAGCATTTATTTATATAAAAATAATCTAAATGAAAGACATATGATGCAATGTATGCAGTGCATCAAACTTCCTCACTTTGTGGCTTCAAGAGAAAAGAATCTACACTAGGTGACTCAAAGGAAAACAGACCGCACAATGGTGGATCGAACGACACCCAAACCTTAAAGCGTAAACGGATATATACACTAAGGGCTAAGGCATTGAAGGGGTGAACAAGAAATGTCCAAAGAAACACTAAATATGTTCAGTTGTCAGCTTAGAAATCGATCGACTGAATCCCGATCGATTGACCGATATCAAAAATCCGATGAAGCTTGAACAATGTCTGTTAACTGGGAATCAGACGATCAAAAAGTAAACAATCAACCGATCTTGAAATTTTTGGAACTTCAAACTTACTCTGTCAAACGGGACACGATCGTCCGAATTACAATTGGTCGTCTGATTCAAAGTTCTAGTAACTCTCCAAGCTGATACTTTCAAATAGGAACAAATCTGATTGCTAGGCGGACGTCCGATCCAAAGTAGTGTTTTCAAGGTACAAAATTAACAATATACATAATATTCAATGGATAAATTGGTTAGTATGTAACACCATATCGATTTAAGATCATATCCATAAATATTCCTACGCAATGATCTAAATTATATATGGTCTTATTGCTGGGAAATGGATGTAATATGCACTAACACGACACGGATTACACGCACCACGAAAATCGAATATTGAATGCGGAATAATAACTTCTGACCCTCTCCCAAACTCAATGCAACAAGCAAACACAAATAAGATAAAAAATAGCAAGCAATCACACAACACACCTGAAGCAAACCACGACACACGCGATTTTACAAGGTTCAGCAAGATGTCTACGTCCTTGGGGGGTCTCCTGCGGATTTCCTTTCCTTGAAGCTCTTCTCCAACAAGAGAAGTCTCCGAGATTACAAAAGTTTGGAAGCAATATGTCTCCCAAATCACTCTAGATCTCTCTCTAGCCTAATCTCTCTCAAGGAAATAAGTACTGTATGTTATGTTACACGATTAGGGCAAAAAAACTATTTATAATGGGCTAAATTCGTACAGAGAATAATTCAGATCGTGCATAACTGCCTCCAAACGGTCGACCGGGATTGCCCATCGGTCGACCGAACTTTGGTTACTTCGCGTAACTGCCAGCATTCGGTCGACCGCTCGCCCCGAGCCGGTCGACCGTTCCGCGCTTCTGAATAGCGCCCGAAGCTCCTGGACGTTTTCGGTCGACCGCGAGTCCAACACCGGTCAACCGATCTGCATGACGATTTTCATCTCGCATCTACTGTCGTTTTTCGGTCGACCGCGTGCCCAGCACCGGTCGACCGGATCTCGATCAATCCTGAGGTCCAAATCTACTGACGTTTTTCGGTCGACCGAATTCCCCGAACCGGTCGACCGTTCCTCGATCTGTTCCGAACCCCATGACTCCTAGAGTAATTCGGTCGACCAGACACTTAAAGTTCCGGTCGACCGATTCTCCCTGAATTCCTGTATTAACAATTATAAACCAAATCCAACAATCTCCACCTTGGTTTAGAATTGTTACCTTAGCCATCTCTGATCCGCATCCTTCGTGCTTCCTAGAAGCACCTTTAGCGCTACCCCCCGGAGCGCTTCTCCTTCTCACTCTCTGAGGACATTGAGAAGCTTCGAGCACAACTCGAACTTCTCCCGATTGACGACCTTCGTCATCATATCTGCAGGATTCTCATTCGTGTCGATTTTCTGAAGAACAACCTGCCCTTCTTCGATCCATTCTCGGATCTTGTGGTACCTTACTTCAATATGTTTGGTCCTTGAATGGAACGTCTGATCCTTGGCTAGATAAATTGCACTTTGACTATCGCAATGCAATTTGGTCACTTCCTATTCCATCCCCAAAGAGCTAACCAAACCCTTCAACCATATAGTTTTTTTCCCGGCATCGACAACAGCTATGTACTCCGCTTCCGTTGTAGACAACGCGGTAGTATGTTGGAGAACCGATCACCAACTCACTAAACCTCCACCCAAAGTGAATATGTACCCTGTTGTGGACCTCCGTTTATCCAGATCTCCAACGTAATCTGAATTGACGTACCCGTCCACTGCCTTTGTGCTCCATCTTTAGGGAACTTTAAGCTAACATCAATGGTTCCCTTCAGGTGCTTTAACATCCACTTCAACGCTTCCCAATGTTCTTTTCCCGTGTTAGCCATATAACGACTCACGAGACTAACTGCGCGTGAAATGTCTGGCCTAATGCAGATCATATCATACATAACGGATCCGACTGCACTAGCATATGAAACTCTCTCCATATCTCTCCTTCATATCTCTCCTTTCCTTTTCAGTAGAGGGGATGCACTTCAACGAGAGCTTGAAGTGAGCACTAATAGGTGTGGCCACCTGCTTGGCGTTCTTGAGATTGTACCTCTCGAGTATCTTCCGGATATAACTCCTTTGAGTGAGCAGAATTTCATCTCTCTCGGTATCCCTGGAGATTTCCATACCGAGAATCTTCTTTGCACTCCCAAGGTCTTTCATCTCAAACTCCCCGTGAAGCTTCAGTTTGCTTCATATCCTTAGCCGTGATCAACATGTCATCCACATATAAAAGCAAGAACACGTGTGTGCCGTCTCCAAGACTCCACAAGTATACACAGCTATCATAATCGCACCGTACAAAACCATTATTAATCATAAATAAACCGAACATTTTGTACCACTGCCTCGGCGATTGCTTAAGTCCATAGAGGGACTTCTTCAGCTTGCATACTTGTCCTTCCTTGCCTCATGCGATGAACCCATCCGGCTGCCTCATATAGATTTCTTCCTCTATGTGCCCATGAAGAAAAGTTGTCTTCACGTCCATCTGCTCTAACTCCATGTTGTTCATAGCTGCCATAGCTAACAACACCCTAATAGAGGTATGCTTTACAACGGGTGAGAAGATCTCGTTGTAATCGACCCCTTCCTTCTGAGCATATCCTTTTGCCACCAACCTTGCTTTATACTTTATCTCCTCCATAGGAGATGACCCTTCCTTCTTCATGAAGATCCACTTGCACCCAATCACACGTTTTCCCTTGGGGAGGTCCGTTAACTCCCAAGTTTGATTCTTATAAAGAGACTCCATCTCTTCGGTCATGGCCATCATCCACTTGTTCTTGTCCTCCTGCTCAACAGCTTCTTCAAATGTGCAAGGGTCCCCACATTCGGTAACAAGTGCAAACGCAATACTAGCATCATCGTGACCATACCTCAGCGGTGCCTTTGTGATCCTCCTCTGTCTTCCTTGAGCAATACTCTCTTGCTCAGCTTCCTCCTCTACACGTGAGTTCATTGTTTCTTGCTAAACTTCTTGATTCAATTCTTCCCTAGAAGTTGTGACCCCAACTTCAATTTCGTCTTCCCGCATGGGAACCTCTTGCTGCTCTTTCTCCTCAAGTACCTTGAGCAAACTCGTCTCATCAAAGACCACATTACTCCGTAGGAGTACCTTCTTGCTCACCGGATCCCAAAGATTATATCCTTTCACCGTCCTATCGTAACCAAGGAATATGCACTCCTTCGATTTCGAATCCAGCTTCGACCGTTGTGTCTCATCGACCAACGCATAGGCTTTGCATCCAAATATCCTAAGCCTCGAGTAATCAAATTGCTCACCCGTCCACACTTCCTGAGGCGTCTTTAATTCAAGTGCTGATGACGGTGAGATATTTACCAAGTAGCAAGCAAGATCTATTGCTTCCGCCCAGAAATCCTTCGACAAATTTGCATGAAGCCTCATGCTCCTTGCCCGTTCACATAGTGTTCTGTTCATCCTTTCAGCTACGTCGTTTTGTTCCGGACTCCGCGGTGTAGTGAAATGCCTCGTGACGCCATCTTTCTCACAGAAAATTGCAAACTCCCTTGAGGTGTACTCACCTCCATTATCTGTCCGTAAGTACTTAACAAATTTTCCTGTACTTTTCTCTACTTGGGCATTCCATGCTTTAAACTTATCAAATACATCAAATTTATTTTTCAGAAAATAAACTCATACCTTCCTTGAGAAGTCGTCAATGAATGTGATGAAATATTCGGCTCCACCCTTTGACCGAACCTGAGCCGGTCCCCAGACGTCTGAGTGCACATACTCCAGAATTCCCTTCGTCTTGTGGATGGCCATCTTGAATCGAATCCTGTGCTGTTTACCGAAGACACAATACTTGCAAAAATCCAATTTGCAGCTCTTAACACCCTTCAGCAGTCCTTGTTTGTGTAGCTCACACAAACCCTTTTCCGACATATGACCAAGCCTCATATGCCAAAGTGCGGTGTCGTCTTCGTCTCGTGCAACGTTTGCTGCACGTTTTCCTGCTACTGCATTCCCTAGCATCCAATACAAGTTGCCCACTTTGGTTCCCTTTATCACTGTCATCGCCCCATGAGTGATCTTAATCTTCCTGTCCCCGCCGGACCATCTCCACCCGAGAGCATCAAGCTCTCCTAGAGAAATCAGATTCTTCTTCAACTTCGGTACGTGACACACACCCGTCAGTGTTCGAATGCACGCATCGAACATCTTGAATTGTATGGAACCAATACCGACGGTAGTGCACGGTGCATCGTTGCCCATAACAACGATCCCTCCTTTCAGTGGCTCATAAGATGTGAACCACTCCTTATCCGGGCACATGTGAAATGATGCTCCTGTATCCAAAATCCATCCAGATGATGATTTGTCAATACCTGCAGCGCAAACTGTTAGAACGTCGACTTCGTTCTTCTCCTCCACCACACTGGCGGAATTGTACCCGTCTTTCCCTTTCTGCAGGGACTCCTTGAAGGCCCTACAATCACACTTCATATGACCAACCTTCTTGCAGAAAAACATTCAAAGGATCTCCCCTTTGATTTGGACCGGCCCCTTCCGTTGCTTCTTCCTTTGTTACCCGTCCTGCCTCTTTCCGGTGTTGCGATCAATCCTTCACCCTTCTCGAAAGAGCTACTACCAGAATTCCTCCTTGCATCGTAGGAGATCAGCGTGCCCTTGACCTCCTCCAACACCAACGAATCCTTGCCATATATGATCGTATTCACCAAGTTCTCAAACGAGTCCGGCAGCGACGTCAATAACAACATTGCCTTGTCTACATCCTCCATCTTGTCCTCAAGCTGAGTCAGATCGGCTATCAACTTATTGAACACCGAGAGATGCTCAATGAACGGTGTGTTCTCCTTCATCCGAAGCATGTACAGCTGACGCTTCAGATTCAACTTGTTGCTAAGGTTCTTCTTCATGAACCTTTCCTCCACAAGTTTCCAATATTCTACCGCGATCTTCGCTGATTCCTCGAAAAGCAAATCATCCGAGAGGCACAACTCGATAATTCCAATAGCCCGAAGATTCAGACTCTCCCACTTTTCGTCGGTCATCTTCGACGACATCTTCTCATCCCCATCCAACGTCAGCAATAGCCCGTCCGTTTGAGACATCACCTTACGAACCCTCCGTTGCCATGTTGAGAAGTTCCCTTTCCCGGTGAATTTCTCCACCCGAAAATTCCGCGCTTCCTCCGCCATCGTAAGTGCAACCAAAGCTCTGATACCAGCTGTTGGGAGGGGGATCTAATATGCACTAACACGACACGGATTACACGCACCACGAAAATCGAATATTGAATGCGGAATAATAACTTCTGAGTTCTGACCCTCTCCCAAACTCAATGCAACAAGCAAACACAAATAAGATAAAAAAATAGGAAGCAATCACACAACACACCTGAAGCAAACCACGACACACATGATTTTACAAGGTTCGGCAAGATGCCTACGTCCTTGGGGGGTCTCCTGCGGATTTCCTTTCCTTGAAGCTCTTCTCCAACAAGAGAAGTCTCCGAGATTACAAAAGTTTGGAAGCAATATGTCTCCCAAATCACTCTAGATCTCTCTCTAGCCTAATCTCTCTCAAGGAAATAAGTAATGTATGTTATGTTACAAGATTAGGGCAAAAAATCTATTTATAATGGGCTAAATTCGTACAGAGAATAATTCAGATCGTGCATAACTGCCTCCAAACGGTCGACCGGAATTGCCCATCGGTCGACCGAACTTTGGTTAGTTCGCGTAACTGCCAGCATTCGGTCGACCGCTCGCCCCGAGCCGGTCGACCATTCCGCGCTTCTGAATAGCGCCCGAAGCTCCTGAACGTTTTCGGTCGACCGCGAGTTCAACACCGGTCGACCGATCTGCATGACGATTTTCATCTCGCATCTACTGTCGCTTTTCGGTCGACCGCGTGCCCAGCACCGGTCGACCGGATCTCGATCGATCCTGAGTTCCAAATCTACTGACGTTTTTCGGTCGACCGAATTCCCCGAACCGGTCGACCGTTCCTCGATCTGTTCCGAGCCCCATGACTCCTGGAGTAATTCAGTCGACCGGACACTTAAGTTCCGGTCGACCGATTCTCCCTGAATTCCTATATTAACAATTATAAACCAAATCCAACACTTATCACGTGTATATCTATAATAAAGTCTCATTGTGAAAAGGCTTTTACAATATATCATCTTTGACACGTTTTGACAATTTTATTGCTTTTTTCACGTTTAGATCATTTTCAGCGCTTTTTTTCTTCTGTAGACCCTATAATTTATCATTGGCTTAGATTCATATAAATTGAAAATTTTACATCAGGACTTTAGACCATGTACAACTTCTCAGTTTTGATGAACTTCGCTAGAGGACAACAATATAAGGACAATTCAAGGTTCGATATGGAGGCAAAAAATATCATTCATTGGGTAGTAATAGTAACGCCACTACAAATGAGCTCAGTTCTCTTCATGTATATATTTTTATTAATTTTCCAACTTATATGAATTTACCAATAGGCAACAACAATAGGGACGGTATAAAATGTGACATGTCAAACGTAAAAACTTATCTTTCTTTTTTTCGAAGTTGGCCAAGCAATAAACCTTTAAAAATAATGGACAACTAAAATTTTCATATCCTTAATTATATTGTGCTATCAATGCAATTCAACAAAAAAAAGTATCTATTGCATTATTTCTTCTATAAAAAAAAGTCAAAAGTATATTTTGTCCTCTCAGTCTTCGTGACATACCTATGCAATGATGTGAAGTACGAGATGAAGAAATAATTTATATAAATTTGTTCTTGCTGGAACAAGTGTTGTGGAACAAGGAATATATACGTGCTGTAGCTGGCAATTTTATAAGCAGACGTGTACAACTAATTGTGATTCTGTGCTTAAGTTGGATGTGCATTATTGGTTTGGTTTGCATAATAAAAAGTGTTATGTTTGTGGTTGATGTCCGGTTGGTTTCTACTTAATTCTGACGTTTAGTTGGCAATTCATGCTGATGTTGTGGTTGATACAAAATACAAGTGGCCACAAAGTGTATTCTTTCGTGCCGAAAAAGTGAATGCAGTACTCTTACTTTGGACTTATTTCGTTTGAGATTTTCGTTACCTTGTTAGTTTACGTAATCTGTATATAGATAAATGTAGATTTGAGTATATTTCTAAATTATAATGATTTTTTTTGCTTGACTAAAATTTTAAAAGGTTTGTGAACTTTTTTTTGTTGCTTGGATACACTTTCTCCTTTCATAGTTTTTCATGGTACACTTGAAAAGTTGCGATGGTACAGATAATATGAGTCAATTGGCTGATACTGTTAGATTTATATAGTTTCGATAGGATATTTGGCACATTAGCCATCAACTATACTGTATATATATTGCAAGTTTTAATCGATCTTAAATGGTAGGACCGTAGGATCGATGTGGGAGGAGGAGGAGTCTGTGATAGGTTTTAACTTTAACTGTATTACTATTGCTTGAGTTTGATTCCAATTATCCATGATCACAACCTTCATAATTGAAGATCGTACTAAGATATTTAAAACTGTGTTGGATTATGCATCAGGAACTAATGTCGATCTTCTTTCTATCCATAGTACTTTATTATTTCAATAATTGACGTTGTTTGGTAAACCTATTCTTAATTCCCACGTCCACAACTGGATATCCTTCTCATGAAGGAAATTGTACTCACCGCGTATATAACAACTTCGCTATATATGCATTGTCAGGTTGGTGGATGTCCAACACCGAAGACGCACATGTGCATGAGAATAATACATAAAGAGGAGAATTAAGCTGGAACGCGTCTGAATAAGAACTCACAACGGTTGAACAAAGAAACTACTCAATATGTTATTGTAGGGTCAGATTCATTGTGTTAATAATTAAAATATATATTGGCATAAGTTACCTACTAGTCTACTAGTATGTACGTAGTATGTGTCTGAATGAGCATGATAAATATATATTAATGCAAACTCAGCGAGGGGATCTTTTACATTATACTTGATAATAGTCATAGGCTCATAGCAACAAAGATGGATATTAATTAATTTACTAAAATTAGTACAATATGCATGCAGATATATATTATAAAGACAGATATTGATTTTCGGTCTACAAACTCTCTTCCTATTTACATTATTAATATCTCAAGGAAAGGTTATTCGATCCACAAGAAATTCTTCGTAAGAGTCAATAGACTCTTCCACCTTAGAGGGGCATTTGGAGAACGGCTAGATAGTGACAAAGGGATAGCTTGTGTAATAACCTAACCTAAACACCTTAATTAACTAAACCTAAACCTAATTAACATTAATCTAATCTTGGAACAGTGAAGCATGAGGTGTTGGAATGTGAGAGGAGAGAGAATTGGTGGGTTTTGATTGGTTGAGGTGTAGGTTGGTTTGCCTATTTAAGGAGAAGTTGTGGAGGAGTTTAGGGTTGGCGTTTTTCTTCACCTAAACCCTATCCAGAGCGTGAGAGGAGTGAATTCGGAGAAGAAGAAGAAGAAGGAGAAGAAGAGAAGGAGAGGAAGTGAAGGAGGAGAGTTGGGTTAGGCTTGCTGAAGCTTGGGAGGCTTCCACAACCGTCGAAAAGGTATGTCAAATCTTCATTATAACTCACATAAGCCTTGTGAGTGTTGGGGATCGACGTTGGTGTCGAATTCCCCGTCGGATTGCAACCAATTCAGAGGTTGAAGACGACGATCGGTCGACCGGTGCATGTGGGCAGTCGACCGATCCTATTATTATATTTATGTTTACCCGCGAACGGTCGAACGATGTCTTAGGACGGTCGACCGTTATGCCAGATTTGTGAGGGAAAAGGGTTGATGTTGTTATCGGTCGAACGGGACCACTTAGCCGGTCGACCGAATAACAATGAGAATGGGTCGGTTGGGGATTTTGACTTATTAAACGGTCGAACGTCCTTAACCTTGTTCGACCGATCTATTCGATGCTAAGTCGGTTGGGAGCATTGACCATCAAAACGGTCGACCGCTCTTCAACTTTCGGTCGACCGACTGAGCATTTTAATTAAGCAGTAGAGTGCAAGTGATGTTTCGGTCGAACTGTATAGCAGTTCCGGTCGACCGAATGTCACTTGGGCAAGATACTGAGATTTCCTGTTATCGGTTGAACGACCCCTTGGTTCGACCGATCGGATATATATTGTATAAAATTGTATAGCGTAGACCATCCAAACGGTCGACCGCTAGATGACTTTTGTTCGACCGATTGGTCGGTAATTCGGTTGGCGTGGTTCGACCGGTAGACTTGTTTGTACAGTACTGGGTACTGTGTGGGGGACCGGTCGACCGGTGTGCTTTTAGCGGTCGACCGATCTGCCGCAGGTTGGTGGATTTATCCACACGCGATCCGTTGAGTATAGGTCGACTACCGGCTCCGAGGCGACGGTTGATTACCGGCTTTGAGAGCGACGGATTTCACCTTCGACGAAGGCGTATTATTGTATTACTGTTGCCTCTCTTACCGAGCGGGGTGTGAGGGATGTGTGTCGTAAACCTTGGGCTGTTTGCGAGGGTTTAGCGGTAGGCCGAGGATGTTCCGGCAGGGGGCGCGTCTGGCGGCTCTTGGGGGAGCAGCGGTTGTCGTCTGACCCGAGTTGTGTATTCGGCGGGCTGACTCGCTCCTGGGGTGGCGGCGTGTACCGGGGGTTCCTTCCTGCACTTTTGGGGAGCAGTGGTGTCGACTGACCCTTGTGAGGCAGCGGTGGACTGACTTGACCCTAGTGGCAGGAGTGGTTCAGTGCCGCGGAGGCGGTGAGGGCATTATTGTGGGCCCGAGATGGATGATCATGTGCATAGCATTGCATTGTCTTTAATTCCTTTTTATATTTTAGGAGGTTTGGTATACGGGGTTCCTTCAGGGAACTCAGGCATGTTTGTTTGTTTTCATTTCAGGTAGCGAGTAGCATTTGAGTCAGGTGGTGACCGAGGAGAGTGCCCCCGGGATCAGATCCTGTTCTCTTTTATATCTTCTTTTGTTTGAGGTAGTGATTACATGTATATTCACTTTTGTTGTAATCACAGTTGACTCATTTGTATAGTTTGACTTCCACGTGGATCTACATCTCATATATTTTATATATATGTTGGTTTGTTTTCCCGTGACGTGCCCTGTGTTGACCGTTGACGGTCTTTATTATTGTTTAAATTTTCCGCTATTTTCGGGTACGTTACAATTTGGTATCAGAGCGTTGATCTCGGCGTACTTGTCCAAAGAAACCACCTTTGAGTTAGGAGTTAGGGCTAGAGGATCATGCATGCACATATTATATTGATATTGTCTTGTTTCCTTTGGCAGATGCCTCCTAGACGGGGGAAGGTTGTTGCCCGTACTCGCGGTGAGAGTGAGACCGCGAGGGATGAGGCTTGGGAGGATGAGCGTCAGACGTTGTTCGATACGGTCGGACGTCTGACAGAGATGCTACAGCAGCAGACAGTACAGACTGGACAGACGGGGACTGGCGCTATGCATGACCGGTTTATGTGCCAGCATCCGCCTACCTTTCTGGGGCAGTATGACGCAGAGGCTGCGGAGGAGTGGATCTTCACGATGCAGAAGATCTTCAGTGCTATTGGTTGTCCTCCAGAGGCGAGAGTAGGCCTGGCTACCTATGTTTTGGGTTGTGCTGCGTCCAACTGTGGAGGTCCACATCTGCAGTGGTGTTTGTGGATCGAGATGATATAGCCTGGGAGGAGTTCGTTGGCGAGTTCAACGAGCAGTATTTTCCGCAGCATGTCCAGGATGCGAAAAGGGAGGAGTTTCTGAGTCTTCAGCAGGGAGACATGACCCTGGCGGGCTATATCGGGAAGTTAAACGCCCTTGAGCGTTACTGTCCCGAGATGTACATCACACAGGAGCAGAGAGCTGGGAAGTTAGTCTGAGGGCTCCGGAAGCAGTTGAGGACGAAGGTACTGACACATATGCCGCGCACATTAGCCGATGCAGTGAAGAGTGCTACTGTTCTCGATCGTGATTACAGAGAGAACTACCAGGATGAGAGGAGGCCATCGAGTAGGTTCTCTGGGCGGCCGGGAGGTCAGACTGGAGGGAACCCGGGCAAGAGGACCCGATTCGAGGGAGCAGGAGTTGCGGTACCACGACCTGAGCCTTGTGGTACTTGTGGGAGGTTTCACTCCGGGCCGTGCTTCACCCCCGGAGCATGTCATGGTTGTGGTCAGCTGGGTCACTTTATTAGGAGTTGTCCGAGCCGAGGAGCTGAACCGAGCAGACCACCGGGGTTACCAGCACCCGGCAGAGGTGGAGGCGGAGGTAGACCACCTTTTAGACCACAGCAGGGATAGCGCACTGGCAGGGTTTACACCATCCAGGCAGAGGAGGCTCGTGATGGAGGCGCTGTTGTGGAAGGTACACTTCTTGTCGCTGGTTCAGTAGCTAGGGTGCTCTTTGATTGTGGCGCGACACACTCGTTCATCTCAGAGCGATTTGCGGGAGTGTTGGGCTGTACCCTTGCGATGTTGACTGCCACTTTGGAGGTCAGCACACCCCTGGGTTTGGTGGGCACTGTGGGGAGATTTGTCCCCGGCGCCACGGTTGTTTCGGGAGATCAGGAGTTTCCGGCAGACCTGGTCTTGCTACCGATGGAGGACTTTGATGTCATACTTGGGATGGATTGGCTGTCCCAATATGATGTTCGAGTCTTGTGCCGTGAGAAGAAGATTTTGATCCCGAGAAGGGTTTGCCTGATATTCTGATTAGAGGGGTCAGAAGCAGAGGGGGGCGCATTATTGTATCTGCTGTGAGAGCTCAGAGACTGTTACAGCAGGGATGTGCAGCATTTCTGGCGACACTTGTAGTTGCGGAGGCAGAGTCTCAGAGGCTAGATGACATTGAGATGGTGCAGGAGTTCGCTGATGTTTTTCCAGGGGAGATTCCAGGTTTACCACCACACCGGGAGTTGGAGTTCGGCATTGAGTTGGTAGCTGGCACTACACCACAGTCGAAGGCTCCATACCGGATGGCACCTGCTGAGTTGACAGAGTTGAAGAAGCAGTTGCAGGAGTTGATGGATTCTGGATTTATCAGGCCGAGCGTCTCGCATTGGGGTGCACCAGTTTTGTTTGTGAAGAAGAAGGACGGATCCTTGAGGATGTGCATAGATTACAGGATGTTGAACCAGGTGACGGTGAAGAATAGGTATCCCTTACCTAGGATCGAGGACCTCTTTGACCAGCTGCAGTCAGCGAAGGTTTTCTCGAAATTTGACCTGCGTTCAGGATATCACCAATTGAGGATTCGAGATGAGAACATCCAGAAGACAGCCTTCAGGACGAGATATGGACACTATGAGTTCTTGGTGATGCCATTTGGATTGACGAATGCTCCAGCAGCGTTCATGGATCTGATGCACCGGACATTCAGGCAGTATATTGATATATTTGTGATTGTCTTCGTGGATGACATTTTGATCTATTCGCCAGATGTGGAGCAGCACAGAGTGCATCTGAGGATTGTACTCAGCATATTGAGGGCTCAGCAGTTATATGCTAAGTTCTCAAAGTGCGAGTTTTGGTTGGACAGAGTGGCATTTCTCGGACACATTGTATCGGCAGAGGGGATATCAGTGGATCCGGCGAAGGTAGAGGCAGTGACACAGTGGAGGACCCCTACGAGTGTGACGGAGATTAGGAGCTTTGTTGGACTGGCGGGTTATTACCGTCGCTTCATCAAAGACTTCTCGAGATTGGCAGCACCACTGACGGCTCTGACGCAGAAGGGAGTCATCTTTGTATGGTCGCAGAAGTGCGAGGACAGCTTTCAGGAGCTGAAGAGACTGTTGACCACAACACCATTTTTGTCGTTGCCGAGTGGCACGGGTGGATTCGTGATTTATAGTGACGCTTCAGGTGTTGGCTTAGGATGTGTACTTATGCAGCACGGGAGGGTGATCGCGTACGCATCCAGACAGCTGAAGGTCCATGAGAGGAATAACCCGACACATGATTTGGAGTTAGCAGCAGTGGTTCACGCACTGAAGACCTGGAGACACTACCTTTATGGCGAGCAGTTCGAGGTGTTTACAGATCATCAGAGTCTGAAGTACCTGTTCTCGCAGAAGGAGCTGAACATGAGGCAGCGCAGATGGCTTGAGTTCATTAAGGACTATGACTTCACTATATCTTACCATCCGGGGAAGGCGAACACAGTTGTAGACGCTTTGAGCCGGAAGGTGGAGGTATCAGTAGCAGGCCTATGCATTCAGGAGTGACGACTGCTGGAGTCTTTAGCAGAGTGGAGACCATTTGCAGATAGCTCTGAGGGTGCAGTGATTGCAGGATTGAGAGTAGAGTCTTAGACAGTAACAGCAGTGATTCATGCTCAGACTACAAATGAGGAGTTGAGCAGTTTGTTACAGTTAGCTGCTAGAGATGGGTCAGACTTCAGAGTTGGAGTGGATGGAGGTCTGAGATTCAGAGATCGTATCTGGGTGCCGAAGAAAGAGGACCTGAGACATAATATCATGGAGGAGGCACACAGATCGAGATACTCCATTCATCCAGGGAGCACCAAGATGTACAAAGATCTGCAGCGGAACTTCTGGTGGCGAGGTATGAAGAAGGACGTTGCAGACTTCGTGTCGAGGTGTTTGGTCTGTCAGCAGGTGAAGATCGAGCACCAGAGACCAGCAGGGCAGATGCGAAGGATTGAGTTGCCCGAGTGGAAGTGGGAGCACGTGACGATGGAATTTGTTACGGGGCTACCGAAGACACGGAGATTCCACGATGTGATTTGGGTTATAGTCGATCGACTGACCAAGTCGGCGCATTTCTTAGCTATTAAGACCACTCTTGCTCTGGAGGGTCTAGCTAAGTTATATATTGATGAGATTGTCAGACTTCATGGCGTACCAGTCAGTATCATTTCAGACAGAGATCCCAGATTCACTTCGAGATTTTGGGAGAGTCCACACAGAGCACTGACCAGTCAGAGCGGACGATACAGACATTGGAGGACATGCTGAGAGCGTGTACACTGGACTGGGCCGGGCATTGGGATGAGCACTTGCCGTTAATAGAGTTCGCCTACAACAACAGCTACCACTCGAGTATTGGGATGGCACCATATGAGGCATTATACGGGAGGCCGTGTAGATCTCCGGTATGCTGGAGTGATGTGGGCGAGAGACAGTTAGTTGGACCTGACATTATACAGTTATATTCAGAGAAGGTTGACGTGATTCGGACATTAGTTGGACCTGACATTATACAGTTTAAAAACACTTATTGAAATAAATATTTACATGAATCTATATCAAAAGCAGATAATTTAAGTCTATTTTGAAAACCCTTGTATGAGATCATATACGCATTATGTAATAACCTAATCTAAAACACCTTAATTAACTAAACCTAAACCTAATTAACACTAAGCTAATCTTGGAACAGTGAAGCATGAGGTGTTGGAATGTGAGAGGAGAGAGAATTGGTGGGTTTTGATTGGTTGAGGTGTAGGTTGGTTTGCCTATTTAAGGAGAAGTTGTGGAGGAGTTTAGGGTTGGCATTTTTTCTTCACCTAAACCCTATCCAGAGCGTGAGAGGAGTGAATTCGGAGAAGAAGAAGAAGGAGAAGAAGAGAAGGAGAGGAAGTGAAGGAGGAGAGTTGGGTTAGGCTTGCTGAAGCTTGGGAGGCTTCCACAACCGTCGAAAAGGTATGCCAAATCTTCATTATAACTCACATAAGCCTTGTGAGTGTTGGGGATCGACGTTGGTTTCGAATTCCCCGTCGGATTGCAACCAATTCAGAGGTTGAAGACGACGATCGGTCGACCGGTGCCTGTGGGCAGTCGACCGATCCTATTATTAT
The DNA here is from genome assembly GCA_963682175.1 of Triglochin maritima. Classification (NCBI taxonomy): domain Eukaryota; kingdom Viridiplantae; phylum Streptophyta; class Magnoliopsida; order Alismatales; family Juncaginaceae; genus Triglochin; species Triglochin maritima. The sequence continues at coordinate 10,006,115 of OY821775.1, forward strand.
ATTGATGTTTACCCGCGAACGGTCGAACGATGTCTTAGGACGGTCGACCGTTATGCCTGATTTGTGCGGGAAAAGGGTTGATGCTGTTATCGGTCGAACGAGACCACTTAGCCGGTCGACCGAATAACAATGAGAATGGGTCGGTTGGGGATTTTGACTTATTAAACGGTCGAACGTCCTTAACCTTGTTCGACCGATCTATTCGATGCTAAGTCGGTTGGGAGCTTTGACCATCAAAACGGTCGACCGCTCTTCAACTTTCGGTCGACCGACTGAGCATTTTAATTAAGCAGTAGAGTGTCTGTGATGTTTCGGTCGAACTGTATAGCAGTTCCGGTCGACCGAATGTCACTTGGGCAAGATACTGAGATTTCCTGTTATCGGTTGAACGACCCCTTGGTTCGACCGATCGGATATATATATTGTATAAAATTGTATAGCGTAGACCATCCAAACGGTCGACCGCTAGATGACTTTTGTTTGACCAATTGGTCGATAATTCGGTTGGCGTGGTTCGACCGGTTGACTTGTTTGTACAGTACTGGGTACTGTGTGGGGGATCGGTCGACCGGTGTGCTTTTAGCGGTCGACCGATCTGCCGCAGGTTGGTGGATTTATCCACACGCGATCCGTTGAGTATAGGTCGACTACCGGCTCCGAGACGACGGTTGATTACCGATTTTGAGAGCGACGGATTTCACCTTCGACGAAGGCGTATTATTGTATTACTGTTGCCTCTCTTACCGAGCGGGGTGTGAGGGATGTGTGCCGTAAACCTTGGGCTGTTTGCGATGGTTTAGCGGTAGGCCGAGGATGTTCCGGCAGGGTGCGCGTCTGGCGGCTCTTGAGGGAGCAGCGGCTGTCGTCTGACCCGAGTTGTGTATTCGGCGGGCTGACTCGCTCCTGGGGTGGCGGCGTGTACCGGGGGTTCCTTCCTGCACTTTTGGGGAGCAGTGGTGTCGACTGACCCTTGTGAGGCAGCGGTGGACTGACTTGACCCTAGTGGCAGGAGTGGTTCAGTGCCGCGGAGGCGGTGAGGGCATTATTGTGGGCCCGAGATGGATGATCATGTGCATAGCATTGCATTGTCTTTAATTCCTTTTTATATTTTAGAAGGTTTGGTATACGGGGTTCCTTCAGGGAACTCAGGCATGTTTGTTTGTTTTCCTTTCAGGTAGCGAGTAGCATTTGAGTCAGGTGGTGACCGAGGAGAGTGCCCCCGGGATCAGATCCTGTTCTCTTTTATATCTTCTTTTGTTTGAGGTAGTGATTACATGTATATTCACTTTTGTTGTAATCACAGTTGACTCATTTGTTTAGTTTGACTTCCACGTGGATCTACATCTTATATATTTTATATATATGTTGGTTTGTTTTCCCGTGACGTGCCCTGTGTTGACCGTTGACGGTCTTTATTATTGTTTAAATTTTTCGCTGTTTTCGGGTACGTTACAGCTTGAGTTTCCGCTCAAGAATTTTGTTCTACTAACTTATAATGACCCCCCAATGATTTCAATTTCCTTGGATTTTTTATTTCTTTAAATTTCAACACTCCTAGATCGTCCTTTCGAATTTTGACCTCGATAACCTAAATTTCCAACTGCACCCTTGCATATAAACTACCAATTGGTTTGGAAGTCCATATGCTAGAAGGTAAGAACATTCACATACTATGTACCTAATTTGTTGAGACACGCTCCTTGGCTTACCTATTAATTCTAAGGCAAGAGATCCTACATGGAAGAGTATGTGTTAGTTTTATTATTTGCAACTCTTAAACCATGAACATAGTATATTCACGTTCATTTAAATTCTCTTTATGATATTGTGATACTTCATCAATTTGTTTGCTCAATGTCCGGTTACCTAAGAATATCTAATTAGAATATCTTGCTTAACATTTTTCTCCCGTTTTACTACTTCTAGAAGATAATTTGGTCTATGTAAACTTTCCAAGATACACGTCTTCCAATTGATACTTCATAGGTTTCTTCGCATGCTTCCTTCTTTGGCTTCTTCCTCTCTTTCCCATAACAATACTTATCAAAAGACTTGAAACTGAGATCATTGTTTAGGATTTTGTCTTTTGGTGTTTACATCTTGATTTGTCACGTAACTTTTCCTAGACTCTAGGTCTCCTAACGTGCACTTGACCACCATCCATGTGCTCTCGTCTTCATAACCACAACAAAAATCATAACCGTTGGGGTTAGGGTTAGGTTTAGGGTTGTGTTTCTTTATTTATGTATCTGGAAGTGTGAAAGTGAGAATTACTTCGAGTGTATTTTAGTGCGAAGCATGCATGGATTTTTGTTAAATTCTGGTAGCATTGTTGGTTGCAGTGCTACGTTTGCATTTCACGTGCATCTGCTTCCTGCATAAAGCCAATGCGTCAATGCGGTGACTAAAATTTTCGAATAAGTATACTAAGATAAATGTATAAAATTTTGATTTTTAAAGGTAGAAATAATAATTTGCAGCAATTTACAACTAATATAGATGTATTAAAATTCTGAGTTGGTGTTAGGTTTTGTCAGTATATTTATAGGTTAATATTTGGGTTAATTACAATTTACTTATTGAATTATGCATTGATATCACTTTGCACTCCTGAACCTTCTAAGTTGATAGTTACTCCCCTTGAATTTTTGTTTTGTAACACTTTACCTTTTGAACTTAAAAATCCATTATTTAAACACATATTAGTCATTTTTTGTATTTTGTTTCGTTGTATCCTTAATACACTCATAAAATTATATTTACGTGAAAGTTTGGATCGAAGTGGAGGTCGAATTTGACCAAATTTCGATCCTATTTGACCCAAATTCAGTACAAATTTGACCCAAATTTCAACCATATCGATCTCCGTTTCGATCCGAACTTTCATGTAAATATAGGTTTAGGAGTGTATTAGGGATCTAACGGAAAAAGTTGAAAAAATGTCAATGTGTGTAAAAATAATTGATTTTTAAAATTCAGGGGGCAAAGTGACACAAAATGGGGGAAGATAATTGTTTACTTTAAAAGTTCAGTGGTGCAAAGTGATACGAAGACATAGTTCAGGGAGACAAACTGTAATTAACCCAAAGTTTTAAGGGTTTTTGCCCTTAGTTACCCTCCATACATCCTGATTTTGCTAAAACCTTAAACGTTTTCATATTTACTTAGATACCCTTTTTGCGTCTGTCATACTAAAATACATTCCATATATTTTTGATTTTACGTTTTTACTCTTCCAATAACAGTGGAACCAAATTCTGTCATATTTTTGCGACAATTTTAGGAAAATTACTAACATAAACTATTTATCCAATTGACTGGCTAGATGTCCAAAATATGTCGTTTAAAACATATTGAAATACAAAGTACTAACATAAATGTTTTATTTTGGAGATTCATTTGTAGACCGTGACCTATGGTTAAGATTGTTAATCAAGACTTATTGATCACACATAAAACAATTAAATCATCCATACCATGCATGACATGATTGGGCTGGTGTGAGGCCCACTAAGTACGTACCTACTATGGTCTGGTGATGAGATGCACGTTCAAAGATGGTTTTGTCTTAATTATAACTATCCATATATAAACAAAGATGGATTTGTCTTCAGCAAGATATCATGGAACGTAACAGATGACCTACGGGACTAAAGCTGGCATGGGTTTAACTATGGGTGTCAATGGATGTTCGAAATTCGGAAATTCGTTCGCGTCCGGTTCGAAAAATATTCGGTCCGAACATATCTGATCCGAATAATATTCGATTCGTGTAATATTCGGGACATGCGAATGCGAATATGGATATTGATACATCCGATCCGAATAACATCCGATCCGAGATTGAATATTTGTATTATAAGATCCATATCCATATTTGTATCATATACGTATGCAATACATTATTATACCTAGAAGTATTTATATTTCAACCTTGTGTGATTATATTTTGAATGTATAATTATTAAATTTACTTATTCAAATAAAAATACATCTACTAATCACATTTATTCAAGCATTGAATATCATTATCCTTTCTAGAATATGGAGTTAGAAATTAAGATAAAGTAAATTAATATTTGAAACCAAATAAAGTTATAAATCTGACTATTTATAAGAATTTGTCTAAGTGAAAATGAAAAATGTTATAATGTGGAGAATTATGTTTACGGATGCGGATATTATCCGTATCCGATCTGAATCCGTCAAATATCTGAACGGATATAGACTTTTCATATCCGCAAACAATCCGTATCCGAATCTGAATCCGTAAATTTCATGCGAATGAGAATACAAATGTAATCTATATCCGATCCGTAATATATATGTAATCTATATCCGATCCGTATCCGATCCGTTGACACCCTTAGGTTTAACCTTTACTAATATAACTAAGTCAATAATATAATCAAAATGTGTACGATGCAGGCAATACGCACAGCAAATTAGCAGTAACAGAAGTCTTTAGTTACTGTGACGTGGATATATGTAATAGATTACAAACAGTTCATCCGAGTTTATTAAAACAAGAACAGTGCATCCAAGTTGTTCAAGGGCAAGGGGCTGATATATATTTATATCTCAAATACAAATTGGGGTAAATGGTGTTGAGATCTAACAATGCACTAACACGATACAGATTAAACGCATCACGTAATATCGATTATTGACTTACGGAAATAAACTTCAGACGTTCTCCCAAACTCAATGCAACAAGAACAAAAATAAGATAAAAATAAACAAGCAAACAAAAAACGCACACCTAAAAAAACCACGACACACGCAATTTACAAGGTTCGGCAACATGCCTACGTCCTTAGGGTCTCCTGCGGGTTTCCTTTCCTTCTTCCGCTTCTCCAACTAGAGAAACAACCGAGATTACAAGTATATGGAGGCAATGTGTCCTCCAAAGCACTCTAGATCTTTCTCTAGCCTAATCTCTCAACTCACAATGAAGGAAATATTACACTTGTACATTGTTATGAAACCAATAGCAAACAAATCCTTTTATAGACTCAAAAACCGAGCTACAATTAAGCAAAACTGTGCTGAAAAATTGTGGGCAACGGTCGACCGTCCTTGACTAAACAGGAACACATCATGTTGCGATTCGGTTACCCGAATCCTTCCCGGTTGACCGTTGGAACGCCACTTCATGCAGTTCGGTTTACCGCGAGAAAGCTTCTCCCATGAACTAACTAATTCTCCAACAACCTCACGGTCGACCGAGCACCCCTCGATGGACCGTTCCAATTTTGACACTCTCTTGTGATTCTCGGAACACCAAAAATGCCTCCAACGGTTTACCAAATCCGTTGTTCCAAAACGTCTGTTGTCTTGTGACGGTAGACCGAATTCCATTCGGTCGTCTGATCCTAGCTGCACCCGAAGTGCCTGAAATCCTTGGTTTAGGGGACCGAATCCAATTCGGTCGTCTGAACCCTGCATCACCAAAAGTGCCTGGAGTTTTGGATCGGTAGATCGGATCCCATCCGGTCGACCGTTTCTTCCTGGTTTTGTTTCCTTAACAAATATAAACCAATATTCAACAATCTCCACCATGATTTAGATTTGTTACCTGAGTTTTCTTCTAACCTGCATCCTTGGGTCCTTCATGAGGCACCGTTTGGCGCTACCCCCTGAACGCCCTCCTTCTCAGTTTCTGAGGACATTAAGAAGCTTCGAGCACAACTCGAACTTCTCCCGACTGACCACCTTGGTCATCATATCTGCAAGATTCTCGCTTGTGTAGATTTTCTGGAGAACAACCTGCCCTTCCTCGATCCATTCCCGGATCTTATGGTACCTTACTTCAATATGTTTGGTCCTTGAATGGAACGTCTAATCCTTGGCTAGATAAATTGCATTTTGGCTATCACAATGCAATTTGGTCACTTCTTGTTCCATCCCCCAAAGAGCTAACCAAACACTTCAACCATATAGCTTCTTTTCCGGCATCGACAGGTGCCATATACTCTGCTTCCATCGTAGACAACACGGTAGTATGTTGGAGAACCGATCTCCAACTCACTAAACCTCCACCCAAAGTGAATATGTACCCTGTTGTGGACCTCCGTTTATCCAGATCTCCAGCGTAATCTGAATCGACGTACCCGTCCACTGCCTTTGTGCTCCGTCTTTAGGGAACTTTAAGCTAACATCAATGGTTCCCTTCAGGTACTTTAACATCCACTTCAACGCTTCCCAATGGCCTTTTCCTGTGTTAGCCATATAACGACTCACGAGGCTAACTGCGCGTGAAATGTCTGGCCTAGTGCAGATCATATCATACATAACGGATCCGACTGCACTAGCATATGGAACTCTCTCCATATCTCTCCTTTCCTTTTCAGTAAAGGGGTTGCACTTCAACGAGAGCTTGAAGTGAGCGCTAATAGGTGTGGCCACCTGCTTGACGTTCTCGTGATTATACCTCTCGAGCATTTTCCGGATATAGCTCATTTGAGTGAGCAGAATTTCACATTTCTCGGTATCCTTGGAGATCTCCATACCGAGAATCTTCTTTGCACTTTCCGAGGTCTTTCATCTCAAACTCCTCGTGAAGCTTCAGTTTGAGATCATCTATATGCTTCATCTCCCTAGTCGCGATCAACATATCATTGACATACAAAAGCAAGAACACGTGTATACCGTCTCCAAGACTCCGCAAGTAAACACAACTATCATAGTCACAACGTACAACACCATTATTAATCATAAATGAATCAAATATTTTTTACCACTGACTCGACGACTGCTTAAGTCCGTAGAGGGACTTCTTCAGCTTGCAAACTTGCCCTTTCTTGCCTCGTGCGATGAACTCATCCGGTTGCCTCATATAGATCGCTTCCTCTATGTGCTCATGAAGAAAAGTTGTCTTCACATCCATTTGCTCTAACTCCATGTTGTCCATAGCCACCATGGCCAACAACACTCAAATAGAGGTATGATTTACAACGGGTGAGAAGATCTTGTTGTAATTGACTCCTTCCTTATGTGCATATCATTTTGCACCATCCTTGCTTTATACTTTATCTGCTCTATGGGAGATGACCATTCATTCTTCCTGAAGATCCACTTGCACCAAATCGCGCGCTTTCCCTTGGGAAGCTCTGTTAACTCCCATGTTTGATTCTTATGAAGAGACTTCATCTCTTGGTCATGACCACCATCCACTTGTTTTTGTCCTCCTGCTCAATAGCTTCTTCGAATGTGCAATAGTCCCCACATTCAGTAACAAGTGCAAACACAATACTAGCATCATCGTGGTCATACCTTACCGGTGCCTTTGTGATCCTCCTTTGTCTTCCTTAAGCAATACTCTCTTGCTCAACTTCTTCCTCTACTCGTGAGTCAATTGTTTCCTACTGAACTTCTTGATTCGATTCACCTCTTGAAGTCGTAACCTCAACTTCAATTTCGTCTCCTCGCATGAGATTCTCTTGCTGGTCTTTCTCCTCAAGGCACTTGAGCGAACTTGTCACATCAAAGACCACATTACTCCGTAAGAGTACTTTCTTGCTCACCGGATCTCAAAGCTTATATCCTTTAACCATCCTATCGTAACCAAGGAATATGCATTCCTTTGATTTCGATTCCAGCTTCGACCGTTGAGTCTCATCGACCAACGCATAGGCTTTGCATCCAAATATCGTAAGCCTCGAATAATCAAATGGCTCACCCGTCCACACTTCCTGAGGTGACTTTAAATCAAGTGCCGGTGAAGGTGACACATTTACCAAGTAGCATGCAAGATCTACTGCTTCCGCCCAGAAATCTGTCGACATATTTGCATGAAGCCTTATGCTCCTTGCCCGTTTGCATAAAGTTTTGTTCATCCTTCCAGCTACGTCGTTTTGTTTCGGACTCCGCGGTGTAGTGAAATGCCTCGTGACGCCTTCTTTCTCACAGAAGCTTGCGAACTCCTTTGAGGTGTACTCACCTCCTTTGTCTGTCCGTAACTACTTGACATATTTTCCTATACTTTTCTCTACTTAGGCCTTTCATGTTTTAAACTTATCAAAGATATCAAATTTATTTTTCAGAAAATAAACTCATACATTCCTTGAGAAGTCGTCTATGAACATGACGAAATATTCGGCTCCACCTTTTGACCGAACCTGAGTCGGTCCCCAGATATCTGAATGCACATACTCCAGTATTTGTTTCATCTTGTGGATAACCGTCTTGAATCGAATCCTGTGTTGTTTACCGAAGACACAATACTTGCAAAAATCTAATTTGCAGCTCTTAACACCCTTCAGCAGTCCTTGTTTGTGTAGCTCACACAAACCATTTTCCGACATATGATCAAGCCTCATATGCCAAGGTGCGGTGTTGTCTTCGTCGTATGCAACATTTGCTGCACCTTTTCCTTCTACTGCATTCCCTAGCATCTAATACAAGTTGCCCACCTTGGTTCCCTTTATCACTGTCATCACCCCGTGAGTGACCTTAATATTTCCGTCCCCGCCGGACCATCTCCACCCGAGAGTATCAAGCTCTCCTAGAGAAATCGGATTGTTCTTCAAATCTGGTACATGAAGCACACCCGTCAGCGTTCGAATGCAACCATCGAACATGGGCCACTGCCCACTACTACTAGTGATACAAATTAACCATGTAGGTCCGTATGAGGTTCGGTTTTTAGGGTTTTTCGGAAATTTTAAGTTATAGATAGATTAGTGTGGTGTGTACGTAAAGGGAAAATGTATATTATGGAAGAAAACGATGTAGACGAAGATGGTGAATTGTTTTCATATAGTATTTTTTCAAAGTGTTTTTAAATTTTACCTATTTTATTCTACTTTTAATTTAAATCTCAAATGTTCGAATGCGCTTGCTCGAATTCAATCTTGGTTTGGACTATCTCAACATTAAGAATTTCTCAATTAAGCTAACACCGGTTGGTAACGTTATTTAATTTTTGTTACAACAAAATTGATAGCAACCACTCTTATATTTATAACCATTCCATGTATTCGAATAGATATAAACGCCTTCTACTCCAATTGATTACGGTGACAAATGATATTCTCTAACATGGTATAATATCTTTCTCCGAATTTTTGTGTTTGCAACATTTAATTTGTACCATTAAATAAGGGAACTACTATTCGTCGCCAGAAAACTACTTAAATTGTCCTAAAAATTACATTTTTGCCCTTAACAAATCAATTAATACCCATTTCGTCCCGTGTCTTTAAACAAGGTATTTGACTCAGTTTTACTCACATTCCTAGTACCAACACCACGAAAATGTTTGGCGAAACACCTGAATCCGGCTAGGTAACGGAGGTGGATTTTTTTTCCGACTCGGGCGTCTGCCTAGACGCCTCCACCTAGGTGGAGGCGTCTGGATACGATGCCTACACCATGGTGGAGGCGTCTGGCTAAGACGCCTCCACCTATGTGGAGGCGTCTTAGCCAGACGCCCGTATTTTTTAATAATAAAAAATAAAATATAAATAAATTCTTAAAATTATACGGTGTTATCTCAAATTATTTGAGGTTCTGTTGCAAGATTTTTGGTGGTAACGGGGTCAAATTACAATGAGTTTTTTTGCAAGTGATTAATATTCAAAAAAATTAAGATCCAAAATCCCCGGTGGTAAAACTTCACGACTTACAAATACCACATCGACAGGTCGTTTGGATTTTGAAATTGTTGGATCTGATTTTTTTTTGAATTTTCATCAATTGCAAAAACTCGTTGTAAGGTGATGTCGGACGGTCGACCGTTTGCTTCTCGGTCTACCAAACATGTTCCATGCGGATGACCGAGTTTCCATCGGTCCACCGTGATCGTAAATACAGTAAGTTTTTGATATTCCTAGAATCATTGTGTCGGTTTACCGATCTCTACCCGGTTATCCGAATATTTATTCTTAGTAGCTTCGACATTTCTCTGGAAATCTCTATTCGGTGTAGCGAAAGGGTATCGGTCATCCGAATATAGTAATTATTAAGTTATTAATTAATTAATTTAGTAATTATCTAAATTTATAATCAATTATTTTTTTAATAAAAAATAATAAAATAATAAAAAATTACGGGCGTCTGACGGAGCCGCCCAACGTAGGAGAGGGGCGTCTGGCTAAGCCGCCCAGCGTAGGAGAGAGGCGTCTTAGCCAGACGCCCATCCCATGGGCGGGGCGTCTGTGTAAAACGCTACCCCCTAAGGGGAGGCGTCTTACCCAGACGCCCCTCTCCTACGCTGGGCGGCTCCGCCAGACGCCCGCAATTTTTATTATTTTTTATTATTTTATTATTAAAAAGATGTTGGATAATTTACCAGATTCGAGTACACTGGGGCGTCCGTTGGCTCATTACTGACCTCCAAAACATTATTTTTTATGAATATAAGATGAAGATGAAGAAAGATGTGTGATAGGAGGGTAAAATGTCGCGTTATAGCAGTAGAAATGAGAGAAGGGCAAAATGGTAATCTGTTGGGGCGATTTAAGTAGTTTTAGGGCGACGAATAGCAATTCAGTTAAATAATTATAAAAGATTAATTTTTTTGTTTTAAAAAAAACATGGCATTACCTTCTCAATTAACTTTGTGAAAATATTCCCATCTGGTTGCTTCTTCCAAAAGACAATTAAGACTTCATGATAATTCCGTTGATTACTTATCCCAAGTACATTCAACTACTTCGCGTTTGGGTCATGTCAATGTAACAATAAAGCAAGGAATCCAGTACCTTTTCTTGGAAATCAAATTAAGTCCTGCTTAAGATACCCCACAAAGAAAATAATGCTGCCGTCGTATTCTTCTACAGTCCTACTTTATAGATAAGTTAAGTAGCCTTTGATTGACAACACATCAAGTTTATTATCGTGCTGTGCATGTTTGTAAGATGAAGCAAGAGGTAATTATTGTTTAGTTGTTGCTGCATATGTCAACTCCAACAGGTAGGAAGCATTACGGAACATAAACATATAAAATCATGTAAATTACATAGCACCGAACCACTAATTAGATTCTTTAGTATGTGATTCTTACAAGCAAATAGTTGGCTCTTGGCTGATGCCCATTTTGGTGGAAAATTATCCACAAATGACCGTCTTCCTAGTTAATTAAGCATTTGGTAGTCTGATTTCATTAAGGAGTTCATTTTTAGTAATTAACAGACCATGTTGGGAACATAGCAAACAATAGACGTGTACCAAGAATAAATTTTATGTCGTCTAGAATATATATAATATAACTCTTGACTCTAAATCATACAGAATACAAATTCATGGTGTGAGATTTTAATTCCTTTTAGTTTTGTATCATGCAGTACTTTATAATTAGATCGACTTATTTCATTGGAAAATTCAAATGTTTCAACATGTTATTTTTCAAATGTTTCAGCATTATTTATAACATAATTTCGCAAATCAATATGAATAGGAAAATTTAACTTACTATGCCTCAAGTGACCCAACATGTGGAAAAAAATATTCATTTTGACATCTTCTGAAAAATATGATTATCTTTCCACTTCTTTCTAAAATATTTTTGCCTAAATCATTAGCCACAAACTTCCTCTGGAACTCCCACTTTCTCTATGTTTCAATATTTTAAAGAGAATTATTATTCTTCGTCTATCTCAATTATCGTTTTGCCCTTCACAATCCATTTAATACTCATTACGTCGCGTAAAAAAATTGGGACGTCTGGCTAGGACGCCCCATTTTTTTCTTTAAATCTTGAATTTATACGGTGTGTTATTTCAAATTATCTCAGGTTCCGTTGCAAGATTTCGGTGGCGATGGGGTGGAAAAAAACACAAACCTAAAACACAGGTAAACGTATCAATATCTAGAGTATAATAATAGGGTGTTGAAACAAAAAAATCCCCCGCAGGGCTGCCACCCCCACCCCGCATTCTTACTTTGATTTTATTTTTCATGGTTATTTTTTTGTTGTAGTATGTAAAGAGGAGAGTCTATTGGGAGCAGAAATAAGTAAAAATGAGAGAATGACAAAATGATAATTGGCACAAGCGATTTAAGTGATTTACGAGCGCAGATTTTAAATTATTTTAGAAATCGATCGGGTTCGATGGTACTCGACGGTACGCGATATACAGTGCGAGTTTATTTGTATGCTAGATAGTTATACTTGGTTATGGTCGATTTTGAACTCGATATGTGTTATATAGAAACTCGATACGGGCGTGATTGCGTTCAATGGTCAACATGATAAATGCTCACATGTCGAAGTGGACATTAACATATAACCACATGTAACTGAAAAATAAAGAAAGAGACGATTTAAACCTACCACTGTCGATGATGATGTCTACCATTGTGTTTTGTATGACGGCCAAACGAGGTTTCACGTCGGCGATCATGTGGCGGAGTTTCGCTAGGGTCTGTTTGACCATCTCCAGTGGTTCTGGGGGCTGTCGTACCAGAGACATGGTGTCATGCACGTAGAAGGTGATCTCTGGCGTCGCAGGGCACCGCAATGCCATGTCACTTGCACCTGCCCGATTGAGGACCCGACACACACTCATTGTGCGGCGTAACCGCACAAGCAGAGGATGTCTTTGATGGGTGAGACCTCGGCGATGTCATCGTTATGCATCATTCTAGGACTAGAATGTGGTTGAGGGAAGAAGGCGTTGGCAAGAGAAGTGTAATGGTGTAAGGCTGAAAGTAGGGAATGATGTTTTATACTATCCTGATGACAGACACAACATATGGAGAGAAGGTAACCGAATCGTCAAAAACACCCTTGATTATCGCACATTTCAGGGGCTCTTATATGGCTGAGAGAATATCAAGCTCATGTCGAGCTCATCGATCACAACATAGATAATTCTATTTCTTCATCATATCGCGCGCATATCGAGTCTCTCACTGGTATGATTTTTCACACTTTGCTCATAACTGACGTTTCAATAGAAGGAAACCGGACCGTTGAAAACACCCTAAAAAAACTTGTCATCGACAGTTGTGTTACCTATCAAGCTTAGATCGAGTACATATCAAGCTCATCTATCCCAACATAGCGTCACCTCAAATCACACATTGGTACAGTTTTCACGTTTCCCTCTTAATTGCTTAGTTGACGTTTGTTGATAAGGTAAGTGAAACGAAAAAAATGTCCTCAATAATTCTGTCGTTGTTGGTCGAGTAAACTATTAATACACTATCGAGTGCATATCGAGTTCATCGATCCAAACAAAGATGACTCTCTTGCTTTATCATATCGAGGTCACATCGTACCGTCATTGTGCAGTTTTTCACGTTTCACTTTTAATTACTAACGTGACGTCTGGAGGAAAGGAAACTGAACCGTTGAAAACGTTCTCAGTAATCTTGTCGTTGTGGGTCCGATTAAATTATTGAGCCACTATCAGGTGCATATCGAACGCATCGTATAGATGACATATAAACGTCATATCCTAACAAAGAAGACTCTCTTATGAACTATGTAACAAATTTCGAGAAGTTGAAAGATAGGCAATGTATTTTGGGAAGAAGTAGAAAGATAAACATATTTTTCAAAGAATGTCAAAGTAAAAAAAATCAAATATTGAATCACTTGAGGCATAGAAAATCAAATTTTCCTATGAATATGAAAAGAATATTAGTCCTCATTGGTCACCCTTATTAAAGTTGAGATGGCGAACAAAATCTTTTCTTTCGAACTCAAACATGTAATAAATATTTGTTTCTTCGTGATGTAAAAGTAGATTGCGAGGATTTCCGATTAACAAATAATTGTAAGGGTATTAGTCGTGCTAAATTAAAACAAATTGCCATTAACATCCCACAAGCGTGACGCAGTTGACACTTGGTTGTTGGTGCCAGCAAAAGAGAGAACGTTCTTGGCAACTTGAACAAAGTCCATGCACATGCCCTACGATCTGAAACTGCCAATCCTCCATTAATTTTGTCAACATTGGATGCCGAAGTGGTCAAGAGTTATTAATGATGTACACGTGGTCGGGCCATTCATGTAAGCTTGCTATCAAATCAAATCAAATCACAGCTATCCACAGCTGTGGCAACAAATAATATGGCTGCTAACCAACAAATTAAGTACTACACCCAAGTAGTGTCTCCCACCAGATGCATACCACAGGACAAGGAGTTGCACCCACTTCTACTGTTGTTACCTCAACCACGTGTGCATGCTTGTCTTGGTACGGAAGCTGGAGTTAAGAGGGGTTAAATTACGGATCGACTGTGTTTAGTTCTGTTTAACCAGTTGGTTTTGTTTATTCAGTACCTATTCTGTACGTCTTTGCCTTGGGATTCTCAAAATTTCTTGAGTCCGATAGCATTTCAGAATCATCCTTCCAAACGCAGCCTACCCTATATATATTCTGAGTTTTTTTGAAGTTAACTGTAAATTACACTTCATTCTTGATTTTTGAGAATCAAAATCTGATTGATAATATATAATTTCAAATGGACTTTTAGAATAGTTAGGAATTGACCCCTAATGAAAGCAGGTCTCACCCTGTACATTTACACGACATCTTCACTTCGATTATAACCGTACGATCGTACCTTTGTATTCGAAGAGGACCGGCTAGATTTGAGAAGACATGTTTGAAGCATGCAAGTACATGGATCTCTAATTAAACATTGAACAACCATGTGATTTAGGAAAGCTTGTTAAGGAATTGCCGACAGCTTACGGATGCCGGGGTTAATGGGGAGATAATAAGAATAAGACTACAAGACTTTGGTGATTTAAATTCTGGAAGTCATGCGTGCACGTGCATGCTTCTTGTAGGGACTAGGGATCGGAGACTTTAAGATGTGTTGCACGTGTGGATACACACGTGGGGTGTGAGTTCGAGTTGTGGCCATTCGTGTGGGGGTTTTGTTTTGATTGTGTGCACAGTATTCGATATCCATTTGATCCATCCATTTTGGTTAATTATTCACTTGATAAGTTGGGATGGATTAATTATGTACGCTCCGCATTAAATGAGGCAAGATCAGTAGGTTTTAAGCGCTTCATTAGGATTATCAACACTCACTAGAGATTGTTGCTCAGTACTACGGATGTACTGCCAGATTTGTTAATTGTTTGTACCGATTGATTACTAATAATAACATCAATTTCGGGTTATCTTCCTTACTCAAATTAGTATTCTTAAATATGGGAGTATGAGTAGATCGTCAAAAACAGTTAAAATAAGGTAGGCTATGATTGGATTGTAGAAAGCAGGGTGGATGGATCTTATCTTGCTATGGAGCCATGGAGACGATGATAATGGAGCAATGGTGATTCAGATTTGGTGATTTGGAGAAGGATAGAGCGACAAAGATAAATAAATGAGGAGAGTAACGTTTGTTGAGATTTTTAATAACAAAAATAATTATTGGTTGGTTTACATTAGGACTGGGCTAGGCCTTACAAGCCGGTTGCATCCGGTAAAAAGGGACAACGATGGTAGCCCGTGAGGGTCTAAATTTGTTGGGATATTTTAAGGGAATTACTATTCGTCGTTCGATTTTTACTTAAATCGTTCGTCTAATTACCATTTTGTCATTCACAATCCATTTAATACACATTTTGTCCCGTCTCTTAAGCTAATGTTTTTGTCTAAATTTTCCTCATTTTTCCAGTACAAACACCACGAAAATGTCTAGCGAAATGTCTGAATCCAGTGAATTAAGCCCAGCAAAAAAAATCATCCCGGGTGTCTGTCGAAGCCGCTGCCCCCACAGTGGAGGGGGGGTGTCCTAGCCATACCCCATATGGGAAAGACGTCTGTCTAGGGTGCCTCCCCCATGGGAGTGGCGTCCTAGCCAGATGCCCAAGAAAATGGGTTATGTTGTGTTATTTTAAATTATTTCAGATTCCGTTGCAAGATTCGGATTGTCATGGAGTAGATTACAGTTATCTTTTTGTAAAACCACAAGTATTTCCAACAATCGATGACGTGAATAAATGAGCGAAACAAGTTATCATCGGAGACGATTTTTTTTGGTAATATCATCATATAAATCACAAGTAGATAATCGGATGAATTGTTATCTAAGATGCGATCACATAAATGAAATGGGTTCTCGGGATATGAATATTGCAGTACGGAAGAACATGAAAAGAAAGAGTTGCGGTTATTGTTTTTTGATAAAGTTGGTCGATCGATGAGAGCGTGATGGATGTGTCGTAGTTTCTAATTGTACTCATGGTCAACACAACCACAAACTTGCAATTTATCCAGAGGGTCACGGACAGATCAACGGTCTTAGTCCTGGGGCCAAGAAAACTATTCGTAATATGACTGAGGCACAAGCGAAAACACGTAACATCTTGTTGGCGGTAAAGGAAAAATTTTCGGAGGATAATCCGAATTAGAGACACATTTATAACTTTAAAGAGTACATGAGGAAGATGAAATCTGAAGACAGGAATCTCGCTCAACAGTTTCTCCATCAGGCAATGCAGTATCAATACTTGCATTGGATTATGGCGGATGAAGAAACTAATGTTGTCACTCACACATTTTTGACACATCCGATGTCAGTTCAGTTGTTGCGCACATACCCTTTCATAATCTGCATGGATTCGACGTACAAAACAAATAAGTACAAGATGCCTTTGTTCGAGATGATTAGTGTGACACCAACAAACATGAACTTCGTTGTCGCTATGCGATTATGAAGGATGAGACCGAGTCTAGTTATCGGTGGGTGTTGGAGAAGTTGCAAGATGTGTTATTAGGTACTGTCAGCCCAACTGCAATAATAACGGACTGTGAGTTAGGATTTATGCGACAAGTGAGAGAGGTTTTTCCTGACTCTGCTCATTAATTTGCACCTGGCATATCAACAAAGACGTATACAACTATGCATACCACGTATTCAGCACGAACAAACAGTTTACAAAGACCTTGAAGTGTGGAAAGTGGAGGAAAATCATGTTTTCTACTTCAGAACCCGATTATAATAGAGTTGTACGTAATCTAAAAGATTATTTTAAGTCTTGGTTAGCTATCACGGAGTATCTGGACGACACATGGTTAGTGCATAAAGAAATGTTTGTGTTGAATTGGACAAACAAAGTCCTTCATTTCGGCAACACTACGAATTGTATGGTCGAAAGTGCTCATTCGGCTCTGAAAGACTGGATTACTTCATCGACTGCAACTCTGGATACTCTTTTCGACCGAGTCAATGTGGCTATTGAAACACTGCTGACGAATATTTGAAACTTTCTTGAAGAGTCGAGACGTCGAAATTTGACTAACTACAGAAATACTTTGTATAAGCATATAAATGGTCGAATTTTGCATCACTGCTTGTCGTTATTGAGTGAGGAGTTGAAGAGAATGCATGGCTTCAGCAATCAAGTTAAATATCATTGTGGGTGCACTTTTCTGACATCAAATAAGATTCCTTGTGTATGTAACATACACGGTTGTATTGAGTCAGACGAAAGAATTTATTTAGAGCAAATTCATCCATTATAGAAAAAAAAACTTGTCATTGGAGAAGGAGTCAACATGCCAGAGTTTGTGGATCAGTCATCATAAGACGTCGAGCATTTTCGGAACGTCGTTGATGAGATTTAGGGGACCGACCCTGCAGTAATTCGTAGTGTCTCTCGTATTTTATACACGCAGTTACACCCCGATCAGTCGAACTATTTAAAGCCCGCAAAAAATACTAAGGTACGAGGTCGACCAAAGGGAAAGTCGACACGTCGTGACTCGAGACCTTTGAGTATGCTGAGCGAAGTCGTAGTCGATCTTCTAGTGGTCGGAGCAGGGGTCGTGGTCAATCTTCTAGTTTGTCTTGATTGTCTGTAAATATGAGTACATAATCTGGTATGACGACATGTTTGCTGTTATTATTATTACTTCGTTGTTTTTTCTCCAGTAAACATGTTCTTCCAGTTATTATATATAACTTTGCTATTTCTTCATCCTGTAGTGTCCGGACAGATTGACGCTGATAACTTCTCATATGTTAATAAACTTCCAGGAATCATCTTACTATTTCTGGAGATGTGGAATGATGTACGTGTTTATGCCAACTGTGGATTTCGATGTGTTGTCGATGTTTTCTATGGCGGTCAAGACAATTGGTTTTACGCTCGTCATACGATTTCTAATGAGATAGGTGCGCATCCCATTTATGAGCACGTTTATTATGACAGTGTGGTACAAGCTCGTCAGCGAATTAATTGGGGCGGAGGACTTTGTGGTGAGGATCACTATATGGAGATTTGGTGTAATTTGTTCCCGATTGCCAATTTTTACAAGTGTGCAGTTATGTTTTTCTCAGTGGGAACGGATGGTTCGTTGTACCCGTGTATTATAGTGCTACCTTGGGAGAGTTTGTCTACTATGACGAAGCCAAGCAGAGAGTTTATTATTGCTCATTTAGGGAATTACAAATATTACATTCGCTTAAAATTAACTGATGGATTTCCAGTACCTTCTATAGTGACCATGTGGTTTCGAATGCGAGACGAGGGTATTCTTGAACGGGAGGTGGAGTACGAAAGTAGGAGAGCATATTGGGACCAATTACGTAGTAGATTTGTATTGTAATTTGTAATGTATTGGTTAAATTACTGTGCTTTTGATGTGTAATCTTTTCGTGTTGCCTTCTTATCGTGTTGTTTTTTTTATCAAATTTCAAATTTAAAATGCATCAAATATAGCAAATAGGGAGAAAATATGTTCGTCAGAAATAAATAATAATAGTACAACAAGTAAGCAAATACAAATACAAATAATAAGAGTTCGACATATAATACATAAATTAAATAATGTACAAGCCGACTACAACTCATCATTTGAATCGTGCTCGAAAATGCCCAACTGACTATTCCATGCTTGTATGAAGTCATCCCAACCTACACATGCAGATCTCGTCTCCTCGTTCGGCATTTGGTCCCTATAATCCAAAAACAACTACTCATCCACTGTGTATAACATCAAAATTAGTGTATATTAAGTTATTAACAAGAAAAACAAAATATACATTACAAATAAAAAATAATTTACAAAAACTTACCGAATCACCACATGTCCTATCTAGTGGTCTCTTAGGTCTCAGAGCGGTACCACGCACGAGAGATAGATGTGAGTACCTACCGAACCAATCCAAATAACTTGCATGACAAGTGGATAGGTCGCGGCTACGTGTGAGATCACCAAGGTGAAGTCGGTCTCCTCTCGGAAATGTCCTTCAAATCGATTATGCCATCGAAGCGTTGTACCTGACGTCGTACGTCGTCGCGTTCGCAGACCGCACTGCATGCTCTGGTTTTGGGATGTCAACCGGGATAACCTGAACATATCCTAACTGACACAAGACGTGATCAAGCAAATAAGGCTCCATGATATCCTGATAACGAATAACGTCCATCAATAAAGTCCTCAGCACAGCCGCAACAGGCTCAGGACTATAGGGCAATCACTCCACTTAAACGTTTACACGTTAATAATAATAATAACAATAATATTTAAATAAACGTGAATGGAATGGAGTTTTATACCTACGATGCAGTCATCTGATCTAGCCGTCTACGAATGGAATGGAGTCGCGTCTCGCTCTTATCCTCGCTCTGAACAGCCCACATACGCGAACGAGGATAACCTGACTTAATGATTTTCCGCTCCTGATGTGGGCGAAAAGGAGGAAAATAATCATATATCCAAGTCTGCAGCAGCGTAAGACAACCCGCAATACCAGAACAATCAGTACGGCTAGTTATCCCCAGCTGACGATACAGGTAAGCCAACGTCGCCGACCCCCATGAGTAATGACCAATCGTATACGGGTCCCTAGCCTCCAATAGGTTGCGTGGTCTGACTTTACAACCGCTCTTGTTGACAAACAAGACGCATCCGAGCAGTAAGAACAGGTAGGCAGTCAAATGCGTATCCTCAGCCCGCGATGGTCGTCTCTGTCTGCAAAAGTTGTCAACAACGTTGATGCTAACACCACTGTCACTCCAAAAGGGGTTATCCCTCCCAAGACCATCGACGCTCACCCCGAGCAAATCTGATATATAACTCTTCAGCTCAGGCGTCAATGCCTGAGCACTAACCATACAACCCTCAACAGGAATGCGCAAAACCTGGAACATGTCATGCAACATGATCGCCATCTCTCCGAAAGGCAAGTGGAAAGAGTTGGTGTCAGGCTGTCACCGCTCCACAAACGCAGAAATCAACGACATGTCAAGGCAGGTTAACATGTTGTGAGGCAATTGACCCAATCCGCTATCAGTAATGGCCCCCGTGATATCATCACTCAAAACTAAGCACCAACCTTGCAATGTAGAATAGGTTCTGTGCCGATTATGATAGTTGAGAACCTTCCGATCCTCGCCCTCCCAAATGCGTCTGGCGATGTGGCCCTCGAACCTAATGACGTTGTCATCTAAAGGACCACCGGGCATCACACCAGTCACGATCAAAGAATCGCCATCAACCATCTTCTTCTTCTGAGCTCAGGTATTTGCAGTGCACGAACTCGAATCACTTGTCACAAACCTACCACCTCTACCCTTCTGAATTACTCACTCAGTAGAAGAAGAACTACCATGTTGCCCCCATCCTCTACCATACTGCTCCTCTCGCCTACATCATCTACCATACTCCCCCTGCCTCTCCTCCTCTTGCCGCTCCAACCCATACCCACACGTTGGGGGGGGGGGGGGGCTCCCCCGGACGTCCACCCCTAAAAATGTTATTTTTAAACTTAAAATAAATAGGATATTTTACCAGATTCGAGAGCACTGGGGCGTCTACTGACTCCTTTAATGATAACTCCGAGACATTTTTGATGATTATGAGAGAAAGATAAAGAGAGAGTGGTGGTAAGAGAGCGAAATGAAGAGATATATAAGTAGAAATGAGAGAAACGCAAAACGGTAATTTATACGGACGATTTAAGTAATTTTGAAACAACGTTTAGCAATTTGTATTTTAGTTGGGTCAAAAAAAATTATATATCTAATATCTAATTATTGGTAGTAAAAAATTTTCTAGTGATGTAGAAATCCAAAAAGACAAAAATTCAGGGGAGTCAGAATACAAAAGGTTAAGAATATTATGTCTCAAAAGTCAAAAAATCTTTACAAACGGTGTCAAATCTCAAAATCCAGGACTCACTCAACCCCCTGACCGAATGTGGCATCGTCCCTACCGTCCCTACTAGGGGTGCACATGGGTCGGGTTGAACCCGAAAACCCACCCGAACCCAACTGGTCGGGTTGGGAAGAGATTCGGGTTGGGTTGGAAAAATCTGAAAACCGAATTTTCAGGTCGGGTGTGGGTGGAGGGTCGGGTTGACCCAACCCAACCCGAACCCGAAGATTTTTTTATTATATTTCCCTCCAATAAATCCTGACCGTCCATCTGAGAAGATATACACCTAACCCTAACAAAAAACACATTTTCACCTCTCCTCTCCTCTCCCTCACGCGACGCCTCCTCCTACCCTTCCTCCCCCGCAGCCTCTCCTCCCCCTCACTCCCTCATCCCTCCGCAAACCTCAGCCCCCTCGCCTCACGCTCCCGGAATTGCGGCCTCGTCCCCTCTGGCCCTCTCCGTCGATCCCTCCTCTCCAATGATCCCCATCTCCGTCGATCCCCTCCGCCTCTTTCTCCGACGCCTCCCTCCCTCTTCCCTTCGGATTCACCTCTGACCTCTCTCTTCTACTACTCATTCCCTTCTTTCCAATTTTTTTGTAGTTTTTTTTTTCTCCATTGAAACTCCAAATCCACATTTTGATTAAGAAAAAAGCTTCTTGTTCTAGTTTGATATGGCGTACTAAATCTAATGCATATTTTCATTTGTTTTCTGTAGATGTGATTGTGGGCATTTTTCATTTAGTGGAGTTGATTTCGGTGGTTGTGGGCATTTTTCATTGAATCTAATCAATATGGTGGAGTTGATTTCGGTGGTTGTGGGCATTTTTCATTGAATCTAATCAATATGGTGGAGTTGATTTCGGTGGTTGTAGGTATTCATTTGGTGGAGTTGATTTCGGTGATTGTGGGCATTCATTTGGTGGAGTTGATTTTTGTAGATGTGATTGTGATTTTCTGTAGATGTGTTTTGTACTGATTTTTCTTCTCAGAGACGAGTTTGTACGTCGATGGAATTGGAATTAGATTTGCATTATCAAATTCGGGTCGAACCCGATCCAACCCAACCCGAAAATTTCGGATCGGATTGGGTTGAATCCGAAATGGTTCGGGTTGGGTTTTTCTCAAACCCGAAAATTTCGGGTTGGGTCAGATTCCAGCCCAAACCCGACCCAACCCGACCCATATGCACCCCTAGTCCCTACAAGTAAGTGTATATTCGGTAAGCTAAGTGGATCTGGTTGTTGGTTTAACTAGTCATAGGATTATCCAGTTAACCCGATAACACATTTACATGATTCCACACAGTTAAATACATGATACAAGAGCTAAATACATGATTAAAAGACCAATGCTAATTTTAACTGAGAACAATTGTAGTTACCAAAAAATTAAATAACACCCAAATTAATACAATACAACTAATAGGAAACACTAAACCGTGGTTAAAACTCAAGATGCAGTAACATGATATCAGTTGTAGAATGTCTTTACTGGCAGTCTAAAGTCGGGGTGTCAACGGAGGGAATATGGACCGGATCTACCAATATCCGTATCCGTATCCGCGGAACAAATGATACATCTGTATCCGGATCCGTATCCGGACGGATATTAAATTGAATATCCATTTTAGAATCCGTCGGATACGGATCGAATACGGATATTATCTGTATCCGGATATAAATCGAATACGGATATTATCCGTATCCGTATCCGTATTCATATCCGCTGGAGTTGTGTTTGGGGGACTTTAGGTAGGTTTAGGGTTAGGAATTTAGGATAGGTTATATACTTGGTTAATTTATAGAAAAGATACTTAACATATAAATATTTCATTAATTTAAAGAATAACTATATGTAATACGGATTCGAATACGGATGTTGTACTACGGATATCCGATCCCGGATCGGATATTATACGGACCGGATGTACCAATAACCATATCCGCTCCACGACTTTACGGATCGGATACGAATACGGTCTTACGGATATTTTTTCGCGGATCGAATGTCCAAATTCGAATATGCATACAGACGGATGTTCGGATATTCAAATATCCACTGACACCCCTAGTCTAAAGGATTCTTCTATATTTTGCATGCTTATAAGCATTCGATTTGAGAGCTCAAATTGTTTTCTCGTCTAAACTTGAGATTTTTTTAATTAACTTGCTAAACTTAAATATAAATGAACTGATGAAATTGACACCGAAAGATCATTTGCTTTGTTCTCTTACATTATTGGCATTCGGCTTTGTTTTACAGATCACTTCTTTCTCTATTTGGCTTTTCAATCAGAACATTCGTGCATTAGATTCTAGTGATAGGAAGGGCACTAAGAGATATTGTTTGGGCCGATGAACGTGAAGTTATTGTTATTCAAGAAACCAAACTTGAATAATTTCCCTCTTCTAACACAACTTATTTTACTAGCAAAGAAAAATATTATAAGTTGTGGTAGTAAGAACCATTATGTTTAGATTAATTTCACCTTATAATCTTAACCGACTCTTTTCTGAGAATTATGGCCTTGACAGTCTAAATGGTAAAATATTTTCTTAGTGAACTTGCTTACCGAGACTCCACAACTAATTGATTCAACAAATTCGTTGCTAACTTCAACCTCATTGATATTGGTCCCGGGTTCAACCTCATTAATTAATATTGGTCCCATCTAAATTCAAGTGCATTTTGACCAATAATAGAGCCAATAACAAAGTTTTTCGACCTAATAGGTTTGTTGTTTTCTCAGTGCCGATTCATGTTTCCCCTTGTCTCTTAACACTAGGGTTTCTAGGCCTAGCTAGCTGCATCTTACCACATCCCATTTTATTGGATACAAAAGATTTGAAAAATGACTAGTAAGAGTACGGGTCTTATATTTTGTTAGTAGTTTAATGTATTAATTTTATTTCTTGCGTCCAAATTTCTAAAGCAATCAGCAATAGCATATGTATTTCAGATCCAAGAAATAAACATTGGTAAGATATTAACTAAAGATAACGCGGATCGACCAATCTAAGCTACAACATATGAAGAGATTTGTCAATAATAATAATAATAATAATAATCGAAGAGTCCAATGAAAAGATCATTTTGCCATAGTAGAGGCCCTGAGCTAGCAGTCAGGCCCACACTTTTATCCATCCTTGATAAGATAGTGAGCTACCAATCCTCTAGTTTCGCGTTTTTAACAATTAATGTCGGGTGTTTTCTAGGATTTAATACCCTTGTCAAATGTATTATTATTCTTGCTAGAGTAACTTGACCATTGTTGGAGATATTAGAATCTTTTGCTTATCATTTTTAGAGAGATTCGTTCGAGGATCTTCATCGTCCGAATTTCATCTATTGTTCAAAGTTGCAAATCCTCATGATTTCCACCTTCTCTTGTTCTACGGAAACGAAAACAGAATGTGGTGAAGGAGAAGCTCCAACCAACTTTTGGGCTCTCGGTTTGATCTGGTATTTATAGGGAAAAGATTGTTACAATCGGGTTGGACCGAGCTACACGGATCCTGATTTTACCCGATAAAAAAATACAAAGGGAATACAAATATCTATCAATACATGTGGGCTTATTAGGCTAAAAAATACTTGGTGTTGCAGCTGTTGCAGCTCTTCTTCCAAGTCTTTATTTACTACGTTCTAATTGTTAAACCTTTACCACACATACCTCTCCACTAATTTCCCTCTCTCACAAACAACGGAGTTTAGAAAAGGGTTCCATGTAAATTCTGTCGTGAATTGCTTATTTTGATAACTGCTCTACGAGATTTGATGATCTTTTGTAGTTGCCCGCAGCAACTTCACATGTTTTCATCGACCGTATTTTTTCCCCTAACGTTTGCATTCTATAATTGAGCACCATTAATTCTAGGTCAAACGTATATGCAAGTCGATCAGCACGAAAAGCTAATCGATATCTATCAAATGGAAGGAATAATAACCAGAAGTACATTTACAAAACAACAATGCTTTATCCATGTCCTGCTGCAAACAAGAGGACTTGGACGTCACCTCTGCTTTACATAATTACGAAAGAATATGACAAGCGCCTCCGCCTACTAATTCTCCTCGTGTCAAGCAATTGATCTTACAAAATATAATTATTAGAGACAGAGGGCTGTGAAAAAGTTCACTGATCAGCATGCACATTAATATTGTGAGAGTATATATTAACAGTGATGTGCTAGGATGTTACTGAGCAAATATCAGCTGGAAGCGGCACACTCAACTCCTTTGCTGCTGCAGTAAGAAACACTAGTGTAAGACCGGTCGCGACCCGGCTGTGTGCTTCCCACTTTAAGCACTTCACAATGTCTGCACGCCAATCTACAATGTTGACGCTCAAGCATTGGTAAGAGGTATTGTCACGAACACTTTTCATGTCCTCTTGTTTTAAGTTCTTTGACTTGATTGGTCTACTATGAAGGATATCCCGAATAACCGACGTGCTGAGAGCCCGGACGTGCGCACTTGGATGAGAAAGACAACGGATAGTAGCAGGTAGACGACACTGCATGCAGGAGATAGGAATAGTCAATACACTATGTCAACGCTACTAACTACGATAATGATGAAAGGGGAGAGAATTTTTGCCTTCAATAGGTTTGAAAGACCATCTGCAACTGAAAAACCGGACTCTCCCCAGTCTAGGACAAGTTGTACCGCTCTAGCTGTTACTTCCAATAGCTGTTCATTTTGATGGAGAAGTGGTAGTTAGGTAAAAGATATCAAGCTTTCTAATTCGTGAAGAATATAATGGATAAAAATATCAAAATAAATCATGAGAAGAAAGTGTAAACTAAAGTTGTGTTTGTTAATGATAATCAAGAATTCTTGTATATCCTCAAAGGAAGTGTATAACTTAAGTCCTTTTTGTTTATGATAATCAAGAGGAATTCTATATCCTTATCAAAACATAATAATAGAAATGAAAAATCCTTCAGAGAGTACCTCCAGCTGTGGTAAGGTGCAAGCTTCTCCATCAACAAGCATCCCATCTGTTGCACGGAGTAGAAGATCTGATGCACTTGCCAAGATGATGACAGCTTCAGGAGTTTCATGACATCTCATAAGCTCTACGACCAATTTAACAATACGCTGGTTAATTGTCCACATCTTTTGGCTTTGCTCGTCGTCTCTTGCTATCCAGGGCTGCAAGTCTCTCTCCGCCTGTTACTTGATAAGAGGGATATGAATTAAGAATCATGTACTTATTTCTAAAAAATATATAATGTTAGAAAATTTTCCTTTTTCCAAACCTGCAAGACAATAGCTGCTGATGCTTTTGTAGGTAGCGCCAATACAACATTGCAAAGTGCATCCACAACCTGGTAAAGTTAAGTATAACAACAGTAGATTGTTAGAATGGCAAGATAGATAAAATCTCTAAAGCAGACACGAATAACTAATACATGTACAGCATGATAGATGTATGGGGAAAATCAGAAAAGTAGGATGCAAGATGGCACAAATGTATGACTAGCAACTGAAGGACTAGTAACTGAAGGACATGCCACCAATTCAATAATTTACAAACCACAAAAGACTCTTTTGTTACTTATATTAGAATCAAATACACCATCCTAATGCTAGCAACACTAATATATTCTGAACAGTGTTTTTAATACTAGGAATTGCACAAAAAACACGTTAAAATAATAAAACAATTAATAGGAGTACCCAGTTGCATCAAAGAAGCTCTATGCAAGCCATATCATGTGAACATCAAAACTACACAAGATGCAAGGTTGTGCTAATTAAGTGATAAATAAGTAAATACGAAATACACCATAGTAAAGTCCTACGCATGTCAGATATGGGTACAATATGGACATATTTAACATTTGCATCCAAATTTTCTACGTTGTGATATTCATAGAAAATAAGTTAGAGAACAAATCAAACATGGAAATTCCATGTGTGAAGTCACACAAGCAAGTGCATCTCACCTACCCTTGATCAAAAGGTTCAACTATTTATTGGAAAACTAGTAGTTGGGTTGGTATTTAACATTAGTCATACTATGGCTTCAACAAGCTCATTCCATCATTCTTTTGAATTTTGATGTCAAAGAACTAAACGCAATTGTCATCTTGCTAATGGAATCATCTTCTCAACACTGACCGATGGCATCAAAATGCCTTTTGAACCACTATGACGAAGGGTGATTCATCAAAACCTAAACATCTGAAGCATCAAGATTCCTTTAGGTCTACTTCTCTTGAACATAACTTGTTTTCACAATGTTCGGAAGATTAAAAAAAATCTTCAACAAATCCTTACAAACAGAATATGCCTCTC
This sequence comes from Triglochin maritima, assembly GCA_963682175.1. Classification (NCBI taxonomy): domain Eukaryota; kingdom Viridiplantae; phylum Streptophyta; class Magnoliopsida; order Alismatales; family Juncaginaceae; genus Triglochin; species Triglochin maritima. Next base: position 10,033,506 of record OY821775.1, read on the forward strand.
TTCTTTTTTGTGATACCACTTCACAGAACTCTATAGATCTAGTTCTTTCATGTATAATTCCTAACCAGGTTCAAAGCATAGATATGATACTAATACACGTTGCTTCCCCCATGACAGTAAGTAATTTATTGCAATGTTAAATTGTTGTCATTTCTCATGATTTAATAATGGTTTCATTTAAGTAGAGCAATATTTTAATACAAAAAATGTGGCATTAAGTTTTATTCTCCGACAGCACAAGTAAAAAAATGTTTTAAATACTTAATTTCGAAACGACTGTGCAGACTACTGACATCTACAGATGCATCATACAATGAACAGAATGCTATGAGACAAATAGTTTGGAAAATCCAAAAATAATGTACAACTTTACCTGCCTCCAACCTTGCTGTGCAGATGTACTTTCTGCGCTCATTTGTGTTTCTGGTGCTGCAAGCAGTTTATGCCATAACAGAGAAACAACAGAGAAACATAATTCATTTTTTTCTGCAAGCACTGATTTTAGAAGAACCTGCGCACTGCAATTCAATCCAATATGTCTGTCCATTGTAAGGAACTTTGCCAAGTCAGAGGGGTTCACAGCCAAACCTGCAATAGTCTTTTCAGAGCTATGCATAACAGCATTATTTAACAACAATGCCTTCTCAGAACTGGATAGTATAGCTGAACTATCTGAACTGTTATGGCCCTTAGTGCTTGAGGAAGACGAAATCTCCAATGCAAAGTCATTGCATTTTGTAGACTCTGCTTGTCTCTTACGATCATTGGGGCATTCTGAAGTACCCTTGCATAGGGGTACCCGGACCAAGTGTGCTTCTAGAGGCTCGGCCTTGTCAACGATAGATGCAACAGTTTTTCCATGAAAATCTATCAAGTTATAAAGTGATGATGCTCTGGTGGAAATCTCAGTATCCCACTTGCATCGCATCAAAACAGACAGAGCATTCATACATGCCTTTGATCGCCCAAATAGTTCAGAAACATGAGCTGCAACCATAGCTGCAGCAACTATCTCATTTGAACTATAGCCCCAGGAAGTGCCGACAGATGATGGCTTTAAAGAAAAAAGTGCCTCTAAAATTCCTAGAATCCTACGTGTATGACAAATGGCCGAACCCATGCCATTCTTAAAGTCAGTGAAGACCCCATTTTCTGGCATATCTTCAGACATTCTGATGGTGTTCTTTGAATTAGAATTTTTCCCGTTCTTCATTATCAATGGGAACAACTGAAGTTCACATGCTAAAGCACAAATTGCGGCAAGGACATAAGAATCAAATGCTGCAACTGGACCATGTTTTTTCCTGCTTTTTTTAATATTTCTCTTTCCATTCACTACTTGTGGTTCCTCAGTCTGGTCATCAGATGAATGCATAATATCACCAGTTGTCCTTTTGCTTCCATTTGGCAAAGCCTCATGACTTACACATACGGTTAAAACAACAAAAAGAAGACGGGATGCGAGGTCCATGGAGGCACATGATTCAAGAAATAACGAATGAACCATGGTGCGGAGCTCTGCTGCAGCAAGATTCTTGGTGGTGGAATAAATACTACCATGTGCTTTTGACTTTCTTGTCTGTTCTGAGGAGGATTCTGGAGGGAATGTTCTTTGCAGAATTGCTTCAACAGTAGCAACAAAGATCCTCATTAAACATGCTTCAGATGGACTTCCACGAGGAAGATACTCCAGTACTTTAAGCAGTGGCAAATATAAATTCCACGACAAAGCAGGAGGTTGCAATGGAGCTGCAACTATTATTTCAGGCAAATCCACAGCTGAGGAACTCAAAGGAAGTAGTCCATATGCAGCTTCCCAAATTGTGCATATTCTCCATTCAACATCAGGACCATGTGCACATAGCATAGAAGCAATTCCCTGTGCGGTGGCCTCAATAGTTGCTTCGGCAAAAGGAGCATCAATCTGATTTGAAAGAGTAATTTGCGACGGTCAGAATAATCATTAGCAGTTCAAATGAGAGCTTGCCATGAAAAATAATTAACTTAAGCAACCTGCTTGATATAAGGAGATATGAAAGATCCATGTTGAACTTCAGACCCTTCAGCAAGCCTTAACGGTGGAAAAAGCAATGCAGGCTGTGAAAGAACGCGAAAAAGCAGTGCAGCTGCTGCATCAGCAGCAATGCCAGCCCTCATAGACATTGCAGTTCCAATAGCTCGCAAAAAATGCAAATGCATCCAGTTTCTAGGAAGCTGCACGACAGAAAAAACATCTGGAAGCTAAATTGCATGGTGAAGTTCATTAATAACATAACTGTGATCTCATATGACTCCACAATTTCACAAGAATATCTACAAGTGGTCCCTTTTTTATCTTCTACGTATTTCAGCAGGAGAATTTAACAACACGCATACACTTAAAAATGAAATAATCTCTTGAAGTCCTTCAAACTAGCTTCAAGGTTGCATGGCATAAGAACTTTCTTAACCATGCATGTCAGAGGACCATAGATACAATTTTATCCAAACTTCGGAGAAATTATAACAAAACAAGAACTAATAGAAAGAACAGGTACAATCAGATTAAAAAGTATATTTTAGATTTTGTTTACACACCCTCATGCCTGTTGCATAATCCTCAGCAGCCCGTAGAAGTTCTACCAGTTGTACAGCAGCATCAAGAGCATCAGGTGCCCACGATGGTGGTGCTTCCAGAAGTCCAAGAAGAAGGCGTTGGGTTGCACTTGGAGTGGCAATTGCATAGTACCTACAGAAAAATAATTCAAAATACAATCTTATATCAACAACAGACACTTGAATCAGCTCTTTTCTGTCTACAAACAACAGGATGAAGCGGCATAGATGACTACAAAACGTTTAAATGTGGCATCTATTTAAGAATGTAGTTCACCTGTGAAATAATCGAGCATATGGCTCAAGGGCGGGTAAACCAGCAACAAGATGTTCATCTAAAGGTGTTGTTGGAGGAGGAAGCAAGAGCGCTGGAACAGCTGCAGCTGTTAAATTTGCAGTTTCATAACGTGCCACTTCGTCATCACATACACTTAATATGACACCAGCTCCATTCGCAACAGCCCACCGTGGGGTGGATGGCATAAGTTGAGGGTGCTTCCCAGATCCTCGACTAGAAGCTAACAAGCATGAAATACTATTATAAGTCATAAGCCCTCGAAGAATAGGTTGAAGGGGAAAAGTTAATCCAACACCATGAGAGATTCACAGATTTCTGGCATTCTAACTGAATCTAAAATCACGTACTGGACCACATCATTTCCAAAATGAACGATACCAAATTAAATTACTGCATTTTAGTTGAGAAAAAGATCCACACATGGCACCCATTTGTGATGAACTTGTTGTGCATCTTATATTAAAGTAGTTGAATGAAATAAAAAAATGTTATAATGTTGAAAGAAAATTTCATCGGTACTTTTTCATGTGAAGTAGGAAAATAAACTCACGCACCAGTAGTCGGAGGTTTTAGTTCACCAGCAGCTGCATACTTTCCAAGGACTCCGCTACACCTGATAAACAAAGAGAAATCAGCTATAAAAGTATACTAATCTAGGATTCCCATACTTAAAATATTATTGATTGCACTTGTACAGTAGAAATCCTACAAAAAAATCATTTTATTTGCTTTTCCACCATACAGGCACTTCCTTATTCCACTTAGGAGTTACATATGATTTTGGTTCTTGAACAGGTTGAAAGATTACAATCAATGCCAAATCAGTGGAGAAAGAAGAGATGCAAAGCAAAATAGTATTATGGTGGCTCCAGGTCCTCTCAAGGATTGCTTTCTGAGGCTTTATCTTTTCAGTGATGAATTTGAGAAGGTACATGCAAGTGATCATACAAAAGAATTTAAGTGATCAACATGTTCTCCAGGAAATACATCCAGGGTTGTTCCAGACTAACATCAAAATACCAGATTTCTGACTGAAGGTTGATGATGAAGATAATAATGATAATATTATTATTATAATAATATCACATGTATAAAAGATGAAAACAAAGAAGATTGCATGATTGGCACATCTTAATGTCAAGTATGGATTTTGGGAATTCCCTAGCCAAAGAACATGTATGTGGTGCATGTAACTTCTTAAGATATATACATGTCATGGCTGGGCACAAAACTCTATTACAATACCCTCAAACAAAAAAGAATTGTGATAATAGTCTTCATTAAAAAATGATGTGTTATGACATGAAAGAATTGCGAGTGCTCAGTTCTGTAAACAAAATTTCATACCACCGGAAGTAGTCGCTCCTGATACCCAAAGGTGCAGCTAACAATATATCAGTAATCCAAGGAGTCAAGGGCCTTAATGGCTTCCTTTCATGATCCTTAATGGTTGAACTGCAAGATCCCCCATTTGATGAACCACTTGTGGTGGCATGACTGCCGCTACTGCTCCTGTCATTTTCACTGGCATAATGTTCGGACTTGTATATGGGTCGATTATAGTGAGTTAAAACTCGCAAAATCTCTCCACAAGCTAGAGCCCACTGTTCAGAATATTCTTTCTGCACAAGGAAATATTAAACAATAAAAAGACTAAATAAGGCATCAATCATGTGAAATGACATATGGAAGAGCGAATCTAAGTTCCCATTAAAACTGGTAGAAGAGAACATCTTATAGCCAAAAACATGTCAGTGAATCCTTAGTGTAGAAGGACATAGAGGAAACAAAATAGAGCTCTGTACCTCACTGTTTTGGCTGACTAATGAAATGAATGAACTAAACGGGGGATCACTCTTATCATACACCAAAGTCCCATCGATTATGCAGGAAAGGATAGGATGCACAACAGCATGTCCGTGCTCTGGATGATGAAGAACAAAGGTAGCTGAAATCAAAGAAATTTTCAGGTAAGAACTGGTTAGATCACGTAAATTTAATAGACTGCACCACAGAAAGTCAAATACATGGAGGTCATTGCTTTACCCAGTACTTCATCTAACAGACGCTCTGATTTTGATGGATAATGGTTGTGGATTAGCTGCAAAACAAAGTTAATAACATTAAAGCCAACTTGCATGATTTGGATGATTGATGATAGTCTGCATGCTTATAACAAATGTATGCACTTTCTTTGACTTAGTTATCTTTTTCTTTTTCTTTTTTTACTTTCTTGACAAGATTAGCCTATGCTTGATATTATACCTGAGCCACATCTTCTGGAAAATGATCAGATGTGAACTGACCAAAGTATTCAACGTAGGCCAAGGTTTGTGCCTGAGAAGACGGGGGAAAATCAATTTTAATTCAACACAAAAGTACCCAAAAAATCATAAGAACAGAAAGGAGAACACTACAAATTTAAAAAATAATAGTAATTGAAACTCGCACTCTCCAAGGAAATTATTTACATGTTTGCAACAATGTTTAAAAGTTAGCCTCGCATAACAAAGCAGCCGAAATTCAAGGATGCATCAAATTGAGATCATTATCATCAAATGTTGATGATGTTATGCATTAATGAAAGTAAGAAGCAAACAATTTTTAAAAAAAAACTGAAAGTAATCTGAGATGTGGTTGTGGAGCCGTATCACTGACTGATCTTGACTATTAATGTGGAATACAGTGAAACTTGTTCATTATCTCATCTTTCAGGCACTTTAAATGCATAGTTAACAACAGTTTAAGACTTCAAGTCCAACAGAGGGGAATGACATTTTAGATATTAAGATATCTATCAATCTTCCATTCTATTGTTCATTTAGTATCGTTATGTGCTTCTATGTGAGTCATGTAGCGTAGGAGATAACAACAGTGTTTACTCCATAACTTTAAACACCCTTGGAACAGTACATATCTCAGTATGCACTTCAGTTACAAACTTCTACAAAAGAAAAGTTTTCAGGTCTATTTGGCTCACGTCAGGCACTTAGCATTGTCTAGCTTTTACATGCAGAAAGGTAAAAATCTAGCTGTTGTAGCAGGTTGGGGAATGATATATTTACTCCGGTGTACATAAATTTCTTCCCTTGCAATGAAGCACATCATTACAATTGAAATTCTGATATTAAAGCGAGTGGCATGCATTCTCAATGTTTTCATTTATTGTATTTTTACATTTTTATTGTCTTCCGCTTTTTATTTGCCTTTGTCATTAGATTATGTATTTTCACACACATCTAAGCCCATTTAACATATCAAACGAACCCCGATCATCTAAGCAACCCTTTCCTTATCTTGCTTTCTTTCACTTAGCAAGGCTGATAGTTTCATGTCACCATAAGAGTAAAATTGAGAGAAGTGACCTTCTCAGTATCTTCAAATCAGCAACCATTTTCTTAGCCCTTGCGCAAACTTAAGAACATATAACATAGGTATGAACCCTTTTGTTCTTCTACTTCCGATTCTATGTGTACGCATAACTTATAATTACATCACTTCCAAAAAGATTACGCAATGAAGCTTCATAGGCCCCCATAGTAACTTACAAACCAAAACATCATAACCTTGGCTTCAACTTACAAACAAACCTGCAGTCAGAACTGGTGTGTGAACCATTAAATTTGAGATTTTGGTTCCGACTTTTCTGTTAGCCATATCAAGAATTTCAAGCCTACAATCATAACTAAGAAAAAACATAATAAAGAAAACTAAATGAACTTGCCTGCCGCTGCTGTTTGTCATGTGGTGGAGGCCAGACCAAGGACGAGAACCGCAAACCATCGATCCAGTTTTCTGACATAGTAGTCATCGAGACCTTCACCAGAACACTTTCCCCTTGTCACCGGACCACAAAAGAACCACTCAACAAACAGCCACAGACCAGGAAGCCTCCACTTCTCTGTTCCAGATCAGGAGTCGAATACACTTACGACAAAACACACGAAGTACTGCTCTACTTCCCTAACGAAAACAGAACGGTAAGAAACTAATTTTTCACTTTGATTAATAGCCGATCTAACTCTCCGGACAGCACCGACTCAATTTCCACCACATAAGGATACCGTCCGGCAACAGAAATTCGATCAGCAAACGAAATCGTTCCGATTCCTGCACCAAATAGAGCACAAACGGCATAAAAAACTCGAAATTTAACCACAAACACCTCCACCACCTTGACTACCAAAACCTGTGAAAAACAGAGCTAAAAACCTAAAAAACAGGAAAGTGAAGCGAAAAATGAAGAAAAAATCACAAATTTGTTCAACGAAACCTGATTCTTAGGATTCAGAGCTTTCAGGCGAATCTCAACGACTCCTTCGGCCAACAGAGCAGAAACAGCACCAGAATCGACGATTCAACACACAGAAACCCCAGAACCATTAAAGGAACCAAAACAGGACCAACAAACAAGAAGGGAAAAAAAAACCAAAATCCGAAGCAAATTTGGATCGGGATTTTAGTTTGGGAGGTTTGGGAGGAGAGGAAGAAATGGATATATTTTTTTTGGAGGTATTTTGGTTATGTTATTGTGTGGGATGCCTTCGCGTTCGAGTTTCTGATCTCTTCCGCCTGCCCACGTGGCGCTTGATATTTTCTGGAATGGATGCGGCATGACATGTATGCGTATCAACATGCATGATGCATGGTTATGATGCCATGGGTGGGTGGGATTTCCACTTCCGGTGGAAGGCCGGCTTCTGTGAGGTTTTTTTGTTTTTGTTTTTTTTGAAGTGTCAGGGGGTTGAGGAGTGGAATGACTGGAGTGCCCCCTCGATTTCACAGTGAACGGTGGAAGGGACGATGATTAAGGATTCTATCATATCACTAATATTTCGTCTTTGTGTTATTGTTTTATCATATTTTATTACTTTCAAGTTATCAAAAACCCTCGTGTTCATGTTTATGTCATCAAATTTATTGTGACCATTTTTGTTCACTGAATTGTAATTCTTGCTGTCAAAATTATTGAAACCTTAAACTCGTCTCAGTCAACTAGTTTTTTTCTACTTAAATTAAAGAATATGTCAAATAACTCATAATGAAAAGGTTTATTATGTTATATAAATTAATAGCCGTTGATAATATTCAAATTTATTATGTTATATAACAACGACAAATTACTCGTATTTATCATTGATCCAATAAAGAGTTGTCATGTGTTACTAACAAGAACGAATCCAAATGTCACGAGTATAATTATGTTATGTCTAGCATGTGGCTACCATCCATCATCTATATGCTTGCATACTACCGCACTAGACCCATCGTTTAACATGTCGTTGAGCTCCACGTACATGCACTACAAGCAGAACGTGTCTCTCACACTTGTCTTCATACAACTTATCCTTAAGCAAACTTAAACCTAACTTTGTTTGTATGTTTGCATGTTGAATGCTCTCCTGTTTGTACTTGTTAATTGACGATATATAGGTCAGAACAATACTGAATAATGTAACTTTTGACCACGACTTAAAGAGAGGACTTGTGAAAATTTATAGACCTAACATCAAATTTAGTGGTTTTCATATCTTTCTTGCATTAGTTTTTATTTCCACATTATCATCGTATTTAGTTTATTCACCCCTTAGACTATGTAATTGATCCCACAAGAATAATTCAAATAACATCATCAAACACAACATAGAAAAAGATAAAATGCACCTCCATATGACTTTGAACATCTCAAAAAACAAATTTCAAGCATATTAAACATAAAACGGAGCACGTAATAAAATAAAAAAGAATGTGGCTTAGGCTGACAAGTGAGGAGAGAGGGTAAACAAATATCATTATATATACTCATATACTTGTTGAATCAGAATGATAGGTAAACAAATATCAACCATCCATATTTGATCAGAAGTCGTCCATAATAATAACATTTTCATAAATGCTATCTTAATTTTCTCAATCTATCACATTATTTGATCAATTACCGGCATTTAATCACAATCTTATTATATTTCACATTCTCAACTATAGCAATTTATATAAAAAATCTGTCGTCAAATCAAACTTTTATTTCCTCCAATCCATTTCTTATTATTTACAAATTAACATATATGATATATCATCATTCATGTATTTTATATATTAATTTTAGTTTTTAAAGTGATTTTTAATGTTTTTATTTATATATTTTTAAAAATGAATTTTGAAATTTTGAAATCAAGTTATTGTTCCATTTGAATTAGCCACCGTAAATTTAAAATTTTCGATATTACAAAATTTATATTACAATAAGGAACATCCGACGAAAAGTCTGACTGAGCATTTTCTTTTACTTTCATTGGGAAGGTTATAAAATAGTCTTAGCCCAGGCTTCTTATCAAGGTTTTTTCCACACCTCCCTGGAGCCCTTATAACCACCTACTATTAGGGATGCAATGGTAACAGATTATCCGAATATCTGATTTGAAAATTATAATTTGGTTGGTATTTGGTAAAAAAGATTTTACCGAATACAATTTGAAATTCAAATTAGTTTAATCTTTTTACCGTTTTCAAATTAGGATACGAATTCGGATATATGTCAAACCATATCCGAATATTCAAAAATACCAATTTTACCATCCAATATATGTGGTTATTAATATTTGTATTGTGAGTTAATAAAAAACTAAGTTATTTCCTATGTAAATATACATAATAGAAATGCAAAAGCAAATTATAATATAATTCTCTTAAAACAACTTTCCAAAATAATTTAGATTATACAACAAAATATATATAAATATATGTTATAGGAATTTGAACATTATCCGAATCCAAATTCGAATCGAAAAGTTATCAAATTCGGATTTGAAATTGGTAAGCTATAAAAAAATTGAATTATAATTCAGATTTGGTATGTTTATTTGGAATTCCAATTTGAATTCGGATATAAGTTATACCAAATTCGAAAAAATCAATTTGTGTCCCTACCTACTATAGCATGTTACCATAGATAGGGTTGCAAACAGGGCGGGGCAAGTTTGGCTCTGCCCGCTACCCGCCCCACCAAAGTCAGGCGGACAAACGGGACGATGCGGGTAAAAAAAATTGGGCCGCTACTCTCCCCACTTAAGCGAAAATGGTGAATTTCTGTAAAGACTCATTTTAACTTATTACATTGACACATACACTCATAAATACATTTCTACAAGTTTATAAAATTACAAGTCTACGATTTAAAGTGCTTAAATGAACAATTAATAAACATATAAAGTCATAAATCATCATATAAATGTTAGAAATCTAATGAAATAACAAAAGTTTTAATACATAAATATGTTTTTTTATAATTATATTTGTAACGGATTAACGGGACGGGTAACACATTAACCGCAACCCGTCCTGTTTAGTCCGGCAAGTTAACGGGTGGGTTAACGGATCGCAGGTAGAGAAAATTTCAACCGCACGGGACGGGTTGGTGGGTCCCACGAACAGCCCTAACCACAGACCATAGTAAGTGTACTATTCATGGGGCCCAACCAACTTGTAGCCTTGTTCTTCGTATTCAATAACACTTCCGGCTTTTAAAAATAAAATAATTAAAAAGCACTTCCCACTGGCCAAGTGGCGTCCGATTCTATCTCACCTTTATACCTTGCTCTGTCTTCTTCATATCAGTTGCTAATATGATATGTTTTTTTTAGTAAGGGTAATATGATATTGATATGTCATGTTTGCAATTTTGAAATATAGATATCTATGGTTAAGTTGACCCACCTGGTGTACCAAGTGGTTTAATGGACTCTCCAATTCCACCAACTAAATTCATCGGTGGAAGAAGTAGAGGCCACGATTCTAGGTAGATGAGATGTTCTGGCTCCATCTAGAACTTCCCATCGAAACATGATTTTAATAACTTGGTGATATTAAATCTAGTGGAGTCGTCCTCTTGTGAGTTGTGACCCAACTTGGTTTTTATTAGGTAATAAGGTCATCTTTAACGTCAACCCCAAATATCTTTACACCTCAGTTTTCTCTTTCTGTCACGTCAGCAAAAAACACTATGCAACCCACAACTTAATCCAACCCATTTTTCTCTTCTTAACCCCAACCCCACTTTCAACACTCTCTCTCCTCCACATCATTTCTTTTTACATCATTTTCTATATCAACATAATATTTCACAAACTATTAAATTTATTATTTTTATAATAACTTAATCTAATTAACTTACAATAATTACAAACAACACATAATAATTAGATTTTATTAAAATTCGACAATTACATATTATAATAATTCAAAGATAAAATATTACAATACACTTTAATAATTACAATAATTAGATTTTGTTTACTATATTATTAACAAATATTAATAAGTGATACACTTTAATTGATTTATTTAACAAAAACACAAGAAAATATAATTTTTTTTAAAAGTTGGGTTGAAACATATTGAACTCGTACGAACGGCTGCCCAGCTTGCCGGTGAGTTGGCGGGGATCTCGTTGAAAGGTAAACACAATTTGAAATTCGATATTAAATTCAATATTGATTTTGTATTATTATAGTTAATGCAATTGATTTATTTTATTAATTATTATATTTATTTACAATTTATTTTATTTATATATATTATTAACATATTATTTAACTAATATAAATAACATAAAAAAAAACCGACCAACCAGGTCTGGCCACGTGGCCAGACCTGGGTCGTGACCCAGGTCGGGTCGCAGACCCAGGTCACGACCCGACCCGAGTCCGCTCCCCATTAAGGGGAGTCAGGTCGGGGCGAAATTCGCCCCGACCCGAAAGGGGCCTCCGTTAAGGAGGCCCTAATAGCTTTGAGAACGGTGTCTTGATGAAACGAACAATATTTTTATATAATAAAACTTGAGATAAGAGCAAATTGATACAATAAACCTAAAGTTGGTTTTGTTAAGAATCTTATACAAAAAAATAAATTGTCAAAGATGATATGGCGTACAATGTCATAATACAATATTACTGGAGAAATGATTGTGATTTGTATCCAACAATTTGTCAATGTTATCAAGATTGCGCATTTTCTTACGTGAACCACCGAATTATATGAATTTTAATATGTAAATATAATCCACATGTAGATCAAATCCAACAACTATCTGTCATTCGGTGATTTTAATCATGATAATCACAACAAATCCTACTACTCGATTTTGATTTTTACGACGGAAAAATAGAGACAAACTATCACTCAACAAAGGTTTACCTCATAAAGTCATTACAAGTCAATTAAGGTGCCACGATAGATTAATTTGCGGAATAATAATGCACTTGGCTGAGATTTCTCCTTGGCGACCGCGGGTCCCACCTGGAAGATATTTCCCGATATTTCCACCCCCTTTCCTCTCCACAACCACAACTGCCAAAGTATATTAATTAAGCGTCATGTTTGTTGGAGAAAAAAAAGGGGTTGGAAAGGGTGAAAGAATCGGGAAGTCGGAAACGTGAGTGGACACGACTCCTCCGTCGTCCAATAGCCTCCGAGATGAAGATAATGCCGGAGGAGATCTTCCACATCGTTACGTGGGCTTCTGTGGTGCGAGGAATATATCTCCTCTTCATGGGGCCCACCCATGGTTTGGCTTGGTTGATGGATGTTCATCAATGCATGCGTATGATTGCATGTGCATGTATGGCTCAACCAAGTAAAATGGAAGTTTCCCAGAAAAAAAGGGTAAACTACCTGTTACAATTTTGAAAGTGAAAAAAAAAACTAATGGCTGTTGCAAAATAATTACATAAACTCGAAACTCTATACAAGAGGTATTTTTCTGAATCTACTGCATAGATGTCGCAGCCTCGTTTGATGATAATTAAGATGATAGTTCATGACCATAGAACTAAGATAAATACATGAGTATTTGAGTATCTGTCACTACTGCATAAAATGTAATATGCGTCGGATGTACAGGGGTATATACGTCGGATATAAGCATTCTCGGATCCAACGTCTATGTGTACGTCGTCTATACATAGATGTCGGCCGCGTAAAATCCGACGTCTATACCTAACTACTAGATGTCGGATTTATATAACACCGACGTCTATACCTTTTTTCAGGTGAATAGACGTCGACTAATAAAAACATCTGACGTTTATTCCTAAACATGGACCCAAAAAAATAACAATCAGGCCTGCACCAAACCCACTGCATAGCAAACACATTCATCATGCACCAAATTCGTTCACAAATACATACACACTTCATTCACATATACATACAAGCATACATGTACAAACACATACATACAAGCATACACAATCATTCAACACACTTGATATTATTTCATACATAAACACTTGACATTCATTTTAAAAGTAAGGCGATTATATTAAGACATAAAATTGTATGTTTGTAATATACTCAATCGGTTTGAAAGAATCCACTATCGATCCATTTCAATCTAAACATTAACAAAAATGATAGTTATTATTGAAGGAAATAAATAAAATTTCAATTTAAAAGAATGTGTTCGTAGATGAGAAGATTCAGTGACATTAAAATGAGAAAAAAGAATGACCCATGGGAGAGGAGATGAAGTCCTTAATCTAGCGTGGGAATAAGGAAGGTTAGAAACCTAACTAAGCAAACAATGTCAAAGCAAGCCTAAAGCCCACTATACGTCCTTAGTACTAGACGCCTAACTTCGAGGTCCCACCGAGGACCACTAGTCTTTAAGAAATCAAGAACACGGAGGTCCCTAAAATCTCAGGAAGACTAAATGGGCAACGACGTTCAGGCCGAAACGGTCTTAAACATTGAGGATCATTAGTATGTAGGAAATCAAGAACCCGGAGTTTCCTAAATTCTAAGGGAGACTAGATGGGCAAGAACGTTCATGCCATAACGGTCTTAAACGGTTTCCTCTCCTTAATGCGTCCGAAAATCCTAGCGGCCAACGTCTAATTGATTTTATTAAGTGATTTTTTGGCCAAGGAAATGGTGATGAAATCCCCCACATCATCTCCTATAGGTGAATGTCCCCTAAGTATTTTTCATACCTTAAGCTAACAAACAACACACCAAACAAACACTCATTTCACTATTGTTCCAATGCAAGTCCTACTAACTAATACATGCTTTCTAATGAATGATGAGTGAAAGAGATTACGTACCTTACGCCAGCAATCTACGACAGAAATTGAAAAATAAATAATAAATACGATGAATGGAAATCATATATGATGAATGACTTAGCAACTTAGCAATATTGTCTAATATTTTGCTTTAGGTTATTAAAGGTCAACTTGCTTAAGGGGCAATGAGTTATTAAAAACTAAACATAAACAAACATTTAACTAAACAAAATAAGTTATTTTCAGCATAAATAATTTTTTTTAAACTAAGCTAAACATTAATAAACATAAATACATGTATGAACTCACTAAACTAAATATAAGTTTTTTACATGATCTAAGTTATAGTCTTGTGATATAAAATCTAAGCTATAATTTTAATACAATTACTTGGATTATAATTTTGAGACGGAAAACATGTTAAACAGGAAAATTTCATGTTATTAATAACAATTGAGATTATAATTCTTTTTTGAAATTTTGGTAGAACCTTCCCTAAAATTTACTATGTAAAAAACTTCAAATCCTATGATTAACAAGAAAAATGTATAACATCACAATTTAATAAAACTAGACTAAACTTCCATTACCTTATAATTCTCATTCCAACTCCCAACACATCCGAAAGCCTCATTCCATCTCACACAACCAAACCAAAATTTCAATAAAAACCTAAAATCTCAGTGATACGACCAATCCATGAATGAATATTTATGCTCTTCTAATTATACTTAGACAAGTTGAATATTCATTGTTTGTCCTAAGAAAGTCTCATCTTATAGAATCACTATCCTAGCAACCACATCTCAGAAATTTAAATTATTTTAGGACAAATTAACCTCAAACTGAATTAGGAACCTAAATCTGTCATCCCACAACTTCATAAAAACATAATATGAGATTGAGTTTTTTAAAAGCTTAAAAACTAGTCTAAACAAACACTAATCTTGTAACATCCCGAAACAGCAAAAATTTAAAAATATAAATTTATCAAGAGAATATCAGAATAAAAATCCCACCCAACCCAACAGTGACCGGCCCCCCTACTCCATCACCCATCACAACCCACTATTCACCACCCATTCCCCATGCAAAACACCCCACTAAACAAGGGTTTAGTGCAAAACAAGGTTAGGGAGATAACAAATCTGACCACAAACAACACCAACTCTCCAGCATTCACATCACAAGAGATTAAAATCACATAAAAATCGAATCTTTAACCAAAATCCACGATTCTGCACTTAGCATGCAAAACAAACAAGTAACATAATTTATTCTTTACGACAATCAAACTACCACGCTTATTTTTAGGAATGATGGTATGTTTTTTTTATTGAAAGAGTTACATATTTTTAGTTGAATTTCAAACATGTCGTTAACAAGCTGAGAATCAACATCTAGTTTTATTCCTATTCTGCAGGTGTTTTCTTAAAAATTGTATGTGACATTTTTTTTTGCATAATTACTATATTATAATCACGTAAAATAAGATTTATATAATCACTATAATACAATCACATTAAGTATATATCTTGATGGCAAAATACACCGATGCATATACATCCATCCAAATTGTAAACCCAGTGATTGTCATCGAAGTCAGAAAGAAGGTTCTACCTAGACTCTATAGTGGGATCAAATTAAAATAGCATTACCATAGTTGTGGATCTTTTGGTAAATTATTTTTTGGACATTAGTGTTTGACTTTCGGTTTATTTAATGAAGAGATGAGGGTCGGCTTTGGAGCTGATGCGTTGGTCGGTGACCTTTTATGGCAGGCATATCGCTATTGTGAGCTATGATGTGATCATGCACTAATTCGAAGAGTAAACTACGTTTATGTTCCCTTTCATTAGCGTCAGGTCTCACTTCCACCGGACCACGGTGAAGTATAAAACAAAGAATATTCCTATTTTGCAAAATCGTGCCAAGTGTCCTATGCTTCGGAATTTTTATTATTATTGTAGGTTTGTCACTTGTGGTGCGTCTAAAACTTTTCGATGAGAGTTTGAATTTTCAATCTTAAACCATAAACGAACAAAGCCTTTGTCAATTCATTTAGGAAGCATTGTAAACAAACACTAACACGGAATCAAGTTTTATGGAACAGACGATCTAAATATTACATCGACCATATGTGTTGGTAATAGGGTAAAGATTATAGATGCTTAAGGTAGTGACAAATCTTTCAGGAAACCAGCACTAAAGTAAGGTTTTAGATTATGCACTAATGCCATCATTGATAAAATAGTTGTAACTACATTCACAACTAGCCGAAGATACTTTTTAGAAAAAAAGTATGATAAATTGATTATATTTATAGTTGAGAAACAAAACAAACAAATGACTTCACAGTCACACTTAAATTATTGCTATTAAAACTTTAATTTTTAAAAACCCCTGGGACTATTGGGCCTGCAGCAGGTTCGTCTCTATTTTGTGCTATGTTAGACCATGGTGCATGGAACATGAGCACGAGATTTAGGCACACCCAAACAAAAGAGCATGCAGTGAGATGCTAGAAGCTTGGGAGACACTTGCTTTTCAAGAGTTGTACAAAAATCAAGCCAATTTAGACGCAAAAAAATCCAACCGAGACACTTCTTTGTTTTTTTGGTACACCTATCAAGTGTTTGGGGTTGGGTTTGTAAATTACCCAACCGCAGACGCTAGGTAAGGGTGTACCCAGATAGTACCTTAGGAAGTTAGGATGAAGCACATATAACTTATAACTTTATAAGGCATCCAAATCCAAATGGCCTGGACTATTCGGATATAACATTACAAAAGGTGGAGAAATTAATAGAACGAGTCAGCTCGAGTGGGGTGGGTTAAAGCGAATAAATGTTAGGTTTTTCAACCTATTTTATAAAATTTGATTTGCCAACCCGCTTCTTAAATGGAGCATATCGCGATTGACCTCTTACCATAAGCTGCAAATTTCGAACCCGACCATCTCAATATATATGAATATTCACATAAGTTACTTATATAGTTATCTTAAATTTCTTCAAAAACATAAATATTAATCTAAGTTACGTATGAATTTATTCATGTTCTATTCTTTTTGACCTCTAACTAGTTTCGTTCAATCCTATTTACAATTTTTTTCGTTGATCCTTAACTAGTTAATTTGATGGGTCAAATCTTCAATATCCTGAAGGGAGTGAAAGATGGTTGACACAAAGGTCCTGTTTGGTTGGTTGTAATAAGTGCTGTAATGTAATCCAATACAATGTTTGGTTGAGAATATTAGAGGTCGTAATTACTTTGTAATCAAATTACATGGGTAGTTCAATTACACCACTTTCAAAGTAATTAAATTATTATAATCCAATTACAATAATTGTAATTAAAATTTTCCAAGTTACTCTTAAGTTTCTTATATTATTGAAACTTAACCGTGGTCATACTGGAAGCCGGCCAAAGCTCCGATGATCCTTCCGAATATTTACCGGAACTATTGCATTTAAGGATTGTTTGATTTGCCTTAATTGGATTACATGGAATCCAATTCTACGTAATTAGATTACATCTCCATGAATTAGATTTCATGTAATTTGATTACATGGAATTCATCGTAAGAATTAGAATGTAATTTAATAAATATAGTAAATGTACGAAGAGATTGATGTTCCAGCATACTTGCAGCTGCATGTTGAAGTTGAGTCTAGACAGTACGATAATGTTTGAGTAGTTTGAAACGAGTTGATTACTTTGTAAGGGCACCCTTAACGGGGGTGCCCCGCCCGGGCATCCTGGTCGGGCGCCCGGGCGCACCCCCGTTAACGGGCGGGGCGCCCGCCCGGGATGCCCGCCCGGGCGCGTGGCCGGGCGGTGGGCGTCCCGGGCAGACGCCCGGGCGCCCAAGGGAGGGGGACACATGTCCCCCTCCGATTGGTTAATTTTTTTTATAATTTATTATTTGGATGTTTTGTTATTAATGGATTGGGTATTTGTTATAAATGTGGGGTAATAATTTTTTGTAAGTGATTAAAATTAAGAAATTGATAGAACCAATACACTGTTTAATCACGGGTGCAGTATTTAATCACGGGTGCACTATTTTCAATCACGCGTGCACTGTTTTCAATCACGCGTGCACTTTAATCACGCTTCCAAAGAGTAAACTGTGCAATCACGCGTGAACAGTGCAACAAATACATCCAAACCCTCCCAACTATAAATACATCTATCTATCTCCTGATTCCTCACATTTCCTTAACTTCTCAACTTGTTAACTTCTTCTCTCATCAATGTCGGATAATAGTTTAAACTCCGGTCAATCCGACGATGATAACTGGAATGAGACATTAAATCTAATGGACCGTGCTATTGAATTAGCCGGACAGGTTGTTTACGAAAGGACTACACGTCCTAAGCAGCGTCGAAGGAGAACGACGAACCCAGATAGAGATCGTGAACTAGGTTACAGACGCCTTGTAGACGATTATTTCTCTGACAACCCTGTGTATTCTGATACTCTTTTCAGGACAAGATTTCGGATGAGAAAGCATGTCTTCCTGCGCATCCACAATGTCATCGAAGCATCTGATGTCTTCTTCCAACGAACACTGGACGCAACTGGTAGGATGAGCATCTCCGGTCTACAAAAAAGTACGGCAGCAATGCGAATGCTAGCATATGGCGTTGCCACTGATGGGATCGATGAGTACCTACGAATGAGTGCGGCAACATCCAGAAATGCTCTCCTCAAATTCTGTGAAGGTGTTATTCGCATCTTCGGCCCTGAGTATTTACGTCGGCCAACTGCAAATGACTTGGCACGCCTACTTTACGTTGGTGAGCAACGTGGGTTTCCAGGTATGATGGGGAGTATCGATTGTATGCACTGGGAGTGGAAAAACTGCCCAGCTGCTTGGAAGGGACAACATCAAGGGCGTGCTGGGAAAGCAACTCTGATCCTTGAGGCGGTGGCATCGTACGACTTATGGATCTGGCACTCCTTCTTCGGAATACCGGGTTCATGCAATGACTTGAACGTCCTGCAACAATCTCCGGTTTTTGACGACATACTAGAAGGCCGAGCACCACCTGTTAATTATGAGGTAAATGGTGTTCAATATGATATGTGATACTATCTTACTGATGGTATTTATCCACAGTGGGCGGCCTTCATCCAATCCATCCTTCACCCTCACACCCCGAAGCACAGATTGTTTGCTGAAGTGCAGGAGGCAACGCGTAAAGATGTTGAACGCGCTTTCGAAGTGTTGCAAGCGAGGTTCGCGATCATCAGAAACCCGGCTCTTGCTTGGAGCAAGGACGTTTTGTCCAAAATAATGACAACTTGTATCATCATGCATAACATGATAGTGGAGGACGAACGCGACTGCTATGCTAATTTTGGAGATATTCACGAATTTATGGAAGATCGTCCTGGAACTTCAGCTGAGGAAACGTTGTATTCGACCGATCGTATAACGGATATTCACGAGTTTTTTGTCAATCAAGATCGAGTGCGTGACAGGAACCAACATTTGGATCTGAAAGGCGATTTAATCGAGCATATATGGCAACGCTACGGACGAGGAGCTGTTTGAAAATCGGTTAACGTAGTTGGTAATGTAGTATTTGAAATTTTAGTTTATGTAATATGTACTGTTGTTTCTTAACTTTGAGTATAATATTTCTTATTTCAGTTTGTCTTAAATGTAACGTGGTTCCGTAATATTTAATAATAATTTCGTGATTTACCAGTAATTATTAACAATATTTCGAGTTAAAATAGAATTATAATGTAATTAGAATTAGATTTATATAAAATGTATTTTGTTAAATGATGTGTGAGAATTAAATTTGTTTAATTAAGAAATGATGTGGATGAAAGAGAGTGCAGGGTGGGTGGGGGTAGCCCGGGCATGGGTAAGGTTTTTTTTTTGGTGGGTTGGGTGAGCTGACGTGGCAGAGAGAGAAGCTGACGTGGCAGAGAGAGAGAGTGCAGGGCGCCCGGGGGTAGCCCGGGTGCTGTTATTTGTGCTCTAATGTAATTGAAGTACAACCTCCAATGAGGTAATCCAATTACTTTGGAAGGGATATCTTTTACGTATCGGAAGAGGAAAAGACAAAAACAAGAAATGTAATTCTCAATCGATGAAAATAAATTTTTGTAATACTTCCCGAGGACTTCATATAATCATCTTTGCCAACCTTTTGTTGAATATTGATCTATATTTGTTAAGAAAACAAAACCAAGAAGAAACGGTCGATCGGATGAGATCCGATCCACTGATCCAAAACACCAGACACTTTTGGTGATGCATGGTTCGGACGACCGAATTAGATCGGTCCACCAAACTAATGATTCCAGGCATTTCGAGTGCAGCTGGGATCGGAAGACCAAATGAGATTCAGTCTACCGTCAGAAGACAACAAACACTTTGGAACAACGAGTTTCGGTAAACCGTTGGTGAGATTTTTGGTGTTCTGAGAATCAAGAGAGAGTCTGTCGAATTTGGAATGATCCACTGAAGGGTGTTCGGTCGACCGTGGGGTTGTTGGAGAATTAGTTAGTTCGTGGGAGAAACGTTCTCGCAGTTAGCCGAACCACATGAAGAAGCGTTCCAACGGTTAAACGGGAAGGATTCGGTTAATCGAATCGCAATAGGAAGTGTAATATTTCCTTCATTGTGAGTTGAGAGATTAGGCTAGAGAAAGATCTAGAATGCTTTGGAGGACATATTGCTTCCATATACTTGTAATCTCGGTTGCTTCTCTTATTGGAGAAGCGGAAGAAGGAAAGGAAATCCGCAGGAGACCCCCCAAGGACGTAGGCACGTTGTCGAACCTTGTAAATCGCGTGTGTCGTGGTTGTTTCAGGTGTGCGTTTGTGTTTGCTTGTTTATTTCTATCTTATTTGTGTTCTTGTTGCATTGAGTTTGGGAGAGGATCCGAAGTTTATTTCCGCAAGTCAATATTCGGTATTACGTGATACGTTTAATCTATATCGTGTTAGTGCATTGTTGGATCCCCTCCCAACACTTATGTAATTGTAAACTCCTTAAAAGGCTCAACAAATTTCTCCAACAATTTTGACAACTCTTTTGAGTACTAAGAACAGCTACATTGTTTGCAAGACTTCTGAGCGCGCACTAGCTAGAACAGCTTAAAAGAATTGTATAGGAATACTTCAGAAGACAAAATCTGCTACATGCATTTTTTGCTAGTAGTAAAAGACACAGATATACGGCTATATTGTCCAGAAGAGATATCATTATTATTAATATAGGTGGGGAGAACAAATTAATATACATATGAATGAACTAATGCTCATGTAGGGAGACGTACTAGTCCTACCAGAAAAGGTTGAAATGAGAAGTAGTTTGTTGCTCATCACCATCCTGTGAAGGAGAGTGAGCATGCCGTCCTTCATAGGTTGTGATCACCATCCGAGGGTCCTCAGCTAGTCGCTCAACGCGTTTCTTTACTCGACAATTGTCTTGTGTGCATCTGTAGTAGCTCCTGCAAAAATACATACATCTAAAGTTAAATATGGATTTCCAATTCAAAACTTGCGATTATCAAGTGCTGTATAAGTGATTAAAGCACACCTCTTTAATATGATGACATTGTTGTTAATGACGATTTTGACAAATTAATAAGCATCCAAGTGTAGCTTCATCATCACATTCGATAAGTTTAGGTAGGAAACACAAATGTTCTCTTGATTCCCTAAAAAAAGATGTAGTACTTCTCAACATATTTGTTGCTGCATGTCAGCACATACACACGCATGTAAATGTGTGTTAGAATTGCCAAGTTTCAATGTAACACTACGAGTCAACAAGAGAAAAGCTGGTTTTGTTTGACCCGTAAATGGGTTAGTCCAGTTGACCAGATGGCTAAAGTATCTTGTTTATATTCAATTCACATAACCAGCTTTGTCCAAATCTATTTATCTCTAAATACAAAATATTTTCCTAAATTTAAAAATGTACATGTAATATTTAAAAATTAGACAAAAATCTTGTGCTTATTATACTACAATCCAATATGTAAATACATTAGTCAACTCGTTGCACTATTAGTTTGGTAATACATATTTTTATAATAAATGTTAGGTATAGCTATAAATATAGTTCTTTCATATTCATCAGTCATCACTCTCCCAATCAAACCCTACCTCTTCTCTCTCGAGATTTTATGGGTTTATTCAACCAGTTTTTCACACATGACCCATCTACTAAAACTCTAAATGTGCTCGATGCGGAATTTGTTAGATACTTAGATTGACACTTTTTTTGCTTGCTTTTCAATCTGTGTAGTAAGCAAGTCAGTTATATGTAAACCTTATTTAGTTAAAGAAGAATATGGCTTAATCATGGTAGATCTGAAATTCTGAATGGCCACCGACAATGTAGATGTACATTGTGCAATTGAAAACCAGATGAAACTTTTAACTTTTCAGTTTAACTACACTTAAAAAGTAGAAAAAATATTAACACCTAAGAGCTGATATAAAACGAGCCTAAAAGAAAAGATTGACAAAATCAAAGTAAATTCCATTCCTTAATGTTAATGTGTAATATGTGAGAATAAGAACAGAATACGAATTTCAGTTGAAGAAAATGTTAAGTTCTTTTGAGCGGATCGAATTACTGAAGAACAACAATAAAGATGGAAAGTTATGTTGGTTTAAAGAGCATGCAATTATTTCACTAATCTCTAGTCTTCTATCCAAACTAGTGGCCTGGCAGTTCCAGTGGTCACTTTTTCTTACTATCCAACATAAGATATGGGTTTTCTGAAATCTGAAATGCCCACCTATAGCAGGCTCTCAAGATAAAAGGCGAAGCAATGCATAATTGCTCACCACTACCCAGAAAAGGTATATATATTCAGTCACGGTAAATTTAGATCTGGGAAAAGAATATATGTTTGATAGCACTCTCTCATCTCACATTTGACATCTCTCATGCTACCATCCTAGATCTAAACAAGAACATGAACCTGATTTTTTGGCAAACATATCAAGGGGACGACTGAAGACACTAAATATTCAGTAAGATTATTTCATGCTATCATTGTAGTGAAGTATTCATACCTGAGGTTAACTCAATACATAATGGATAATACATTTATGTCTAATTGTTTAGCCTTTTAACTTTAACTTGTGCACGGAAAAAAACATAAAGTACAAACATGATAAAATTCGAAAAGTGGAAATGCTTGAACCATTCAAGGCCAAATAGAACTATGTCGAGACCTTCTTTGTGATATTTTTCCTTTCCTTTAGCATCGTTAAAACGCTTCACAACATCATTAGGAACTTTAACAACTTCATTAAACTTCCATAGATTCCGACAACGAGTCTCTCGTTTGGATCAAAGCACAATATATGACAACTTAAAAATTAAAACAATCACTAAACCACTTATCATTGAAACTCATAAAAAGTCTTCAAATTAGCTACTTTCTCATTGCAAACCCACAACTTTTGTCATTGGACATTTCTTCAACAACGGGTTGAAAGATTGAGATACATGTTCGAACTAGAATGGACACCACTAAACGTAGCGAATCCATCCAACAATATCTCACTCATTTGAACCATTCTCGTCAGAGAATTGTCTAATGGTAGAAATTGCAGGTTAATTTGCACCATGAAAGTAGTTAATACGAAGAGTTCTCTAAGTTTGGACTCATATAATAATAAAAATTAAGGTTTCTCTCACTTTGTGTTGATTTACTTGGTAATAACGTTCTTATCGTTTTTATGAAATAAAACTATATATTCACTGTCTAACTTTCTAGAAGTGATTAACAAGCATGATAAAGTTTTATCATGTTTTGAAAGTGTTTGCATTTTCTAAGTGAGTAACTGCATTTAGCTATGCTTGGCTTTGTATAGTCAAAAAATTATCATATTTTCAATTTTATTACGCTCTCAAGTGTACAGTGAAAAAACCAATTGGAGGACTTGGATTGAAACAATATTATTGTCTTCTCCCTCATGTATTGAGCTAATGCATGTGCCATCGTGTGTAAACTCTTTATTACAATGGTAATATGAAGCAATCATAGTGAATAACTGGTGTTTTCGATCTTCCCAAGGGCATGTTCTATCTAATGGGTCCTTGACTATTAATTAAGAGGTCAAAGGTAAATATTTTTTCTTATAAGATCATGAATGTGGGTAGGTCAAGCTAGCCCCTAACGTTCACTATATATAGTTCTATGACTTGCCATACATTCTATTACAAATTTGCTTTGAAGTGTTTCTCCAATTAAAAGTGTAGTTAAATCTTCTCTACCTGCTACTAGTATAGATAATGCATGAATTACACCAATCTGAGATTCACATATTAGCCTTCAAAATCATTATATATATAGATCCTAGAATGATGATGGGTCATGCACCGAACAGATTCACAATGATAATCATGCAACAGGCCAAGACAGGTAAACAAAAGGTAGAAAATGTTAGGGCAGAATATCATAAAGCAGAGAAAAAAGTGGAGATATATAGTAGCAAGTCACGTATGTATCAGTATCACCTTGGGTGTTGAGTGTTCTTGACAACCTTTTGGCCGTATTTCCTCCACTTGTAGCCATCGTCCAACACATCCACATCACTCATGGTTTTGAAGCAAAACCTTGGCTCTCTCACCTTCCTCCTGGCCTTCACTTTCTTCATCTTCATGCCGGCAACCGAGAGATTGTTGTTGTTGTTGTTGTCGTCGTTTTTGGTGTTGCTGTGGTGTTCATTCACCGGAAAGGATGGGGTCTTATTCCTTAGATTTTGTCCTTCTTCAGCCCATGGCCTAAGTAGCAAAATAATTAACCAAAACTAGAAAACTATTACTTAATTGCATAATAGTTATCCCTAATGAAAAAGATCCCACTAGTGTAGAATGCCACATTTGTTCATGTCATATGGCAAACTTATTACTTAATTAGATGAGAGATGCCCTAGAAAGATGTTATTCTCACTATCCTTATTCACCATAAAAAAATATACTCTATAGGAAAAACACCAGAGATAACAAAAATGAGCAGGAAAGGTATCCTCCACCAACCCAAACTAGGGTATCTATGTATACAATTTCGGTTTCAACATTTTTAAGATAAATAGTTGGATCAAATAATAGAAATAATGTTATTAAAAAAAATCCCTGCAAATTGTTAAGGAACTACCACATGGCAATATTTCTTGATCCAGGCATACAAGGAGCTCCTCTCTCCACTGCACCACCCCCATGTTTGAAGCTCACGTCTTTGGAAGCGTTAGTTCTAGAACCAGAGGCAGCAACCAAAGGACTATGGTTGTGGAGGGCTCTAGGAGGTTGTTGGCATCCAAAAGGCTGCAGACCCAAGTGAGAAAGAGAAGAATCATCATGGTGGTAGAAAGCCATGTTAGGACTTGGCATGCCATCTTGTTCCAACCCTTGGTTCAGACTGCTTGATGAAGAAGGGAACATCTCTTGCACCCACAACAAACCTAGAATATTGCTTGTGTCCTAACTCCTAAGAAAGTAGTGTTTGGTTGTAGAATGTGCATGGTATATATTTGTAGGAACTTAAACTTAAGTTTGATCATAGGAAAACCCTATTGTGATGGAATGTTGAGAGATGACCAAATTGCCCCTAAGAGAGTGGAAAAAATTCAAAGATTCACCATATCCTTGGTGTACCCAACAACACAATTTAGTCGTGTCCTTGGAATCTAGTTAGCTCTTCTTTGTCACACTTTTTTTAATTTGGAACTATTCCTTGTCACAGATATGCTCGCCCGCGCAGGCAAAAGGAATAAAGTTGGTAAACGACTGAAGGTCTTGCAGGCTCCTCAACCTTAACAAGAAAAGTTAAACGACCACATCACCTAACCTCGTTGCGCATAATTAACAGATTAACTAAGTCTCAGCAGAAGTGTGGACACTATTTTTTGGGAAATCCAATGGTGTCAATAATGCAGATATCGAGATTATCCACCATAAGAATTAGATTTAACATGGTTTAGCAAAACTTCTTCACCTAAATTTATGGGACCATGCACACGTTAAATTATCTTTGGGGATTTTGCTTGTGTACTTTCAAAATCTGGTTATTAGACAATTGCATGTTTGTATTTTTATATTGCTCCAGAACACTCACAAAATCCACTATTTAATTAGGTGCACTTCCGCTTAACATTGTTACTCATTCTTCATATGTTGTCACCTCCTCCGTTATGCCATTTTTACCTTCTATTACGCCACCGTTATCATTACCCAAAATCCCACCTTCCACCCTAATTCTCCCCAAATCCCACTTTTCACCAAAATTCACCAACTCGACCTTTCCGACGAAATCCGATGAAATCCCACCAAATTGGACCAAATCCTACCCAATCCCACCAAATTGGGACCTCTCTCATCGTCTTCCCCACTACTACAGAAAAGGGAATATACGTCGGATGTACGGGGCTATATACGTCAGATATAAGCACTCCTAGATCCGACGTCTATGTGTGCGTCGTCTATACATAGACGTCGGACGAGATATATCCGACGTCTATACCTAAAGAATAGACGTCAGTCGTACTTTAGGACTGACGTCTATTATTTAAGCATAGACGTCAGCCGTTATTTAAGACCGACGTCTATTCTTTACGTATAGACGTCGGTGAAATAACATACGACGTATATTCTTTAGGTATAGACGTCGGTGAACTAACAACCTACATCTATACCTTTCTTCAGAGGAATAAACGTCGGCTAATACAAACAGCCGACGTCTATTCCTAAACCTGGACAAAAAAGCATCCTGCAAACTTGTTTTTAGTCATCGTATTCGTGTACATACAACTGCACCAAATTCGTTCACCAATAAATTTGTTCACAAATACTCACAATTTCATCCACATGTACATACAAGCACAAACATACAACCATACATGCACAAACATACAAGCATACACAATTGACATTCAACACACTTGCAATTAATTCATTCTAAAATTAAGGTATTTATATTAAGGCATAAATTGTAGGTTTGTAGTACAAGTGCATTTGTTAACTAAGTTATAAAAAATGCTAGTGACAGGAGAACCTCTTAGTTCGTCAACATGTTTCTGATAAAATAGCAAGCTCATCGGTTGCGAGTTTCATCGAGCTCCTGTTGCGAGAATGGATCACTACTTTTTCGGAAGACCTATCAAAAAAAATACAAGTGTGAATGTTAATAACTAAATATTGAAACTACAATTATACAATTGAATAACGATTGATCTACATTAACTCGGATAGGCATACGTCTTGAGTTGCAAATTCGAGGATTTCCTCCATGTATCTCATCACATAGTAACCACATTCCGTATTTCCAACCTGCTTCTTGTAATACAAACATAGAAATTCGCTAAATATATGTTCCTAACTTAATTAGCAAAA
Organism: Triglochin maritima; assembly: GCA_963682175.1. Lineage (NCBI taxonomy): Eukaryota > Viridiplantae > Streptophyta > Magnoliopsida > Alismatales > Juncaginaceae > Triglochin > Triglochin maritima. The sequence goes on from OY821775.1 coordinate 10,060,853, forward strand.
ATGAGATAGAACGTACTCTCATTCCATGCCGTGTTATTCCTGATTTTGTGGTTGTTCTCCTACCATCTAAAGCTCTATAAACATTAATTGCCCTGAGTAGCACAAGTTAAAATATCATTCAATAATACTAATAAAAATCCACGAATTACTTTTTTCACGACTAAACGAACTTACAAATTTAGAAGTTTCTTTATTGAGTCTCTTGGTTTATTTGACCCCAACGGATCAAACCAATATGCCAAATTAGTCGTGGGGCATACAACGACAAACATCCAATGAGTCCTGTTATATATATAATTAGAAGCTTATTACAAAATAAAATTTCACTTTGAATTACAAAGTTTACTTCTCATGATAAGGGAGCAGATAATATCTTTTGTCTTCTTCTTTAAAGAATGTCCCAAACTGATCCAATTTATCGTTATTCCCATATATTTATGTAGATGGACTGATAAATCCAAATACTTGATCCTCCGGAAAGAATGACCTTCTGGCATCGTAAAGATGTCTACAAGTATAAAAATTATACTTTATTACAGTTTTGATAAAATTATTCAATACTTTTCATTGTATACAAAAAATACTTACTTCACTTGCATGTCGATAATCATGATACACAACGTATCCATCGCCATGAACTGCATGATATCCTTTTTGGTGACGTACAAAGCGGGAGGCAACCCTTTATCCACCTCCAACTCCTAGGTACTTAAGGATTGTGCTTCCTTACCTACCATACATTGATACAACATTTTGCACCTACTTGGAAGCGAATTAACGTTGATCGGAGATTGATTGTTTGACCATTTGCTCCGGGGCTTGACACCTTACAAATATATATATACAACCGTTAAAATACAACTGTTAACAAATTTGAAGTTTAAAGTCTTTCAAAGTTAAACTATACCTCATGTTTGTCGTTTAGCTCTACTAAATAATTAGGCCACCGCACGAACCCACCGATAGCATCGCCGAGAGTAACAATCTCTTCTTCCGGAAATGGCACAAAAGCACAAACATCTAAGCAACTCTCAACTGCAACCTTTAATTCTCCCTCTCCTACCTCTGTGAAGTGGTGTCTGGAGATGTTATAAACTTTCCCGTGTCCCACCAATCTACGATCAGGGTCTTCGACACATAAAGCACATCTAGATCCATCCGCGAACTTTCCAAACGAGGGACCGTCGACGAGGGCCAATTCTCAAGAACGAGACACGAAATCATATTGTCGATCAGGGTGGAACACTGGCGAAACTGGAGGAGTAGTCTCCGAGGAAGAACCGGTCTTACGACGGGTAGGAGAAGTAGGCAAATCACGATCCAATCTCTCCAAAACAAGTTGCAACGTATTCTTCAAATCTGCGATCTCTTGCTGGCAATTGGTATGACCAGTCGACGAAGTAGACCGTTGAGTCTTTCCATAATATTGTCGAAGTCCAACTCTACTCCTTACCCCTCGCACACGACCGAGGTGTTCGTCGTTTCCCAAGGCCTCGCGTAGAATATCATTCCGACCATCGGATGCAAATTCTCCTTGAGATTCTCTCAACTTCAGAGAGTCCTAAGTTTAAAACAATATTTACTAACAATTGAAAAATATAAAATTAATGATTCTGAATTAATAACATATATATAAGTGATGCAACTTACTATCTTCGAGTCGATCGCTTGCGACTCGTCTGTGACGTACTCCTCTCTGGAGTTTACTCTCGCTCTCTTCCAAGAATCACAACGAGCTACAGGAGAAGGATGAGATATGTTACTTGCTTGCTCCTCACTCATACCGGAGTCAATTGCCTCTTGTTTCTTCTGAGCAATTTTTTCAGCCATCATTTGTGCTTCTAACTTTTGGTACCCCGCTCGAGACATACGATGTGTATACTTGTTAGAAGATCTAATCTTTTGTTTTTTTGCTCGGATGGCCTAAAATCAAGTTTATTAGATTGTCACTAAAATCAATAACTAAAAAGTTGTTTTGAAACTCAGTTACTATATTCTAAATTAAACTCAGTTACCTCAAACTCCGGGCTATCTCTGGATTTTCTGAATAGCTCCCATTAATTCGGAGTGATAAAATTATAGACATCGCATGAATTTCTATCCTGGTAGTCTCCGAATATGTACTTGTTCGTTAAATTTGTTTTGAAGTCCCTCCAACGATCTGACATGTATGTCATCCACTTTTTCTTCAACTTGTTAGTAGATTGTAACTCAAAAGATTCCTACAACACGTTAACTATATATATATATATATATATATATATATATATTTCGACTAAAACTATAGAAATCTATAATGGAATCATTACCTGCACGTTATCCCATATTGTGTCCTTCAACTTCTCATCTACATCAGCCCAACTCGAGAAACAAATGTCAACTTTGCCCTCGCTAAGCTACCCAGAAAACTTTTCCAATTATCAGACAACATGCTTAACGGCTCAAGACGGTCATCAAACTGGATTGGAACTCTACCGTCTCTATTTCTTCTCCCCACGAATTCTTTCATGAGACAAGGACCTCGTGTATTGTATGTCTTCGAGCCTTCAGACTCTAATGGAGTGAGTTTCTTTTTCGTAGTCATTATACTATAAAAGATAAATTCAAGTCATTAAATAAGGTCAAGACATTAAACGTCTATTTCAATGTGTTACAACAGAAAATTTTCACATTTACTATATTTTTTTCCTTAATGGATTTTCAATCCATATACCGTCACCGTGGTCATCTCTAAACATATAAGTCTCAATATTTATTTCTTCATCTACTGAGTTCAACTCAGGTGCTTGCTTAGAGAAATGTGGTGTCTCTTCATACTCGATCATACTATCATCTGATACAATTTTTTTCTTCCCTTCCAGAATTACTGCCCATTTCTTATCACATGGATCAGCCACATAGAAGACTTGTTTCGCTTGGGAAGCGAGAGTAAAAGGTTCTCCTTTATACCCTTTTTTGAAAAATTAATTAAAGTGAACCCATAGTCATCCACTCAAACTCCATTTTTATTATCAGCCCACTTGCATCTAAATACATGTACTTTGAATTTAACAAAGTCTAGCTCTCATATGTCTTCAATTACACCGTAATAGGACATGTCGACGTATACAAGATTGTTGTCTTTAGAACTAGACACATGCAAAGACTCTGCTATTAAGGTGACACCACTATTCTGAACATCACTTTTCGCATCTTCACAAACTGTGTAGAAAGAATATCCATTGATACCATAACCACTCTAACTTATAACAACAGAATGCGGATCGTAGGCCAACCATTGTATTGTCTCAGAAACATCACGCTTGTAAGCCAGATTTTTGAACCAAAAGATGAAATTCTTATTGTGACTATTAATTACTTATTGATCACTCCACAAAGGATTTCTTTCCTTTAGAAACTTCATGTGTTCATTTAGGTAAGGTTGAACTTCATTCGAATTGCACAACACATAAAAATATGTTGTCATTAATTCATCGCCATTTGGATTTAACATTTTCATCCCACGTGCCCCTTTACCATCGGCACGTTTATTATGATGATTCTTCGGAAGTCCAAAAGTTTTGGTGTTTGCTAGGTATACAGTGCAAAACTCGATAACCTCCTCAGTTATGTATCCTTCAACAATACTAGCATCTGGTCTTTGACGATTTTTGCAATAACCTTTCAACACTTTCATATAACGCTCGAAAGGATAAAAAACTGGTCCGTGCAATTTAACTTCTCTAACCAAATGAATAACAAGATGAATCATAATGTCGAAAAAATCAAGGGGGAAAAACATCTCCAACTAACATAATGTGACCACAATTTCATTCTGTAACTTATCTAACTGCACAAGATCGACCACTTTACTGCAAATCTTATTGAAATATGAACACAACTTTATTATTGCGTGTCTAACATCTTTCGGTAATATGGATCTCAGTGCTACAGGTAACAACTGCTGCATTAAAGTGTGACAATCGTGAGACTTCATCCCCACAAGTTTCAAATCCTTCATAACAACAAGACTACTGATATTTGAAGAATAACCTTGTGGAACCCTTACATCGTGAAAACACTGACAGAGAATTCTTTTCTCTTTTCTAGACAATGTATAACTAGCTGGAGGTAAGTAATTCTGATCTCCTTTCTTCTCTGGTGCCAACATTGCTTGTATACCAATATCAAGTCTTTCATTATATCCATCTTTGGTTTTACCAGGTATGTTCAACAGAGTGCCAACAAGACTATCACAAATGTTTTTCTCTATGTGCATCACATCAATACAATATCTAACCTTTAAAGTTTTCCAGTAAGGGAGATCAAAAATCATTTGATCCAACTACTTTTGTCGTTTGCTCGTTTGTACGGTTTTCCAAATTCACATTCAATGTTCATTATACGTTTGTACACCTTTTCGACGCTGATTTCAACTGGCGGATTCTGAAACTCCTGTTTTCCGTTAAATGTCTTCTTCAACCTACGATAAGGATGAGAGTTCGGCAAAAATATCTGATGACCAAGATAGACAGTCTTAGAACCATTAACTAGTTGCAAAGAACATGTATTTTCTTCGCAAATTGGACAAGCTTTATGACTTTTGACTGAATATCCAGACAGATTACCATAAGCTGGAAAGTCATTAATCGTGCAAAATATCATTGCCCGCATTACGAACGACTCCTGACGATAAGAATAAAAAACTAACTCTCCGTCATCCCACAATCTCTTTATGTCATCAATTAAAGGTCTTAAATACACATCGATGTCGTTTCCAGGTTGTTTCATACCAGAAATCATTAAGGACAACATGATATATTTACGTTTCATGCATAACCATGGGGGCAGATTGTAAATTACAAGCAGAACGGGCCAAGAACTGTGAATGCTACTCAAACTACCGAAATGATTCATTCCGCCAGTACAGAGTCCAAGTCGTACATTCCTGGATTCTTCACCAAACACAGGAAAGTCGAAATCTATTTTTTCCCACTGAGGTGAATCTGTAGGGTGACGTCGCAACTGATCATTTGGTTTCTCACGATCAGCATGCCATGACATGTTCTTGGAATCCTCTTTACCCGCAAACAAATGTTTAAGCCTTGGTATTATCGGAAGATACCACAAAATCTTAGCAGGAGGTCCTTTGATTTTCATCTCATCAACCTCTTCATTGTGGTTTGGTCCACTACGTTTCATTTTGTATCTTGAAACATTACACCTGGGACAAGAATGTAAGTTTTCAAACTCACCCCTATACAATATACAATCGTTCGGGCATGCGTGTATCTTCCTATATTCCATTCCCATAGGAAACAACACTTTTTTAACATCATAAGTTCTATCTGGCAACTCATTATCATCTGGAAGCATCTCTTTCAATAACTTCAACATTGATGTGAAACTGACATCAGACCAACCATTTCCAGCTTTTAAATTATACAACTTCAATACCGCTGACAATCTAGTGAATTTGGTAAAATTCTTATACAACGACTTCTCATTGTCACTCAACCAATTACCAAGTAAATCGGGGTTGGACGAAAACTTTTCAGCCATATCCTGAACCATTTCCTCTAAGTGATCTTCCACACTAACGTCTTCCCCATCAGTCTTGGAATGACTAAATGATTCATTTTCTCCGTGCCATATCCACCGTCTGTAATTTGGGTCGAAACATTTCTCAAACAAATGATCTTTCATTTTCTGAAAAGTCAACACTGACATATTATGACACTTATTGCACGGACATTATGCCATGTCGTTGTCTTTTATTTTCTTGGAATGTTTTTTGGCAACCTCTAAGAACATATTCACTCCGTTCTCATACTCATCACTCAATCTGTTTGAAACAATCCACTCTCAATCCATTTCAATCTAAACATTAACAAAAATGATATTTATTATTGGAGACAATAAATAAAATTTCAATTTAAAAGAATGTGTTCGTAGATGATAAGATTCAGAGGAGAGGAGATGAAGTCCTTAATCTAGCGTGGGCAAAAAGAAGGTTAGAAACCTAACTAAGCAATCAAGGCCAGAATAGCGTAAAGTCCACTATAGGTCCTTAGTAATAGACGACGCCTAACTTCGAGGTCCCACTAGTCTGTAGGAAATCAAGAACCCGGATGTCACTAATATCTCAGGGAGACTAGATGGGCAACGACGTTCAGGCCGAAACGGTCTTAAACATCGATGACCACTAATCTGTAGGAAATCAAGAACCCGGAGGTTCCTAAAATCTCAGGGAGACTAGATGTGCAACGACATTCAGGCCATAACGGTCTTAAATGGTTTCCTCTCCTTAATGCGTCTGAAAATCCTAAGGGCCAACGTCTAATTGATTTTATTAAGGCTCTTTTATTAAGTGGTTTTTGGGCAAAGGAAAGGGTGATGAAATCCCCCACCTCATCTCCTATAGGTGACTGCCCCCTAAGTGTTTTTCATACCTTAATCTAATAAACAACACACCAAACAAACACTCACCTCACTCTTGTTCCAATGCAATTCCTACTAACTAATGCGTGCTTTCTAATGAATAATGAGTGAAAGATATTACGTACCTTACGCCAACAATCTACGACAAAAATCATAAAATTTATAATAAATACGATGAATGCAAATCCTACATGATGAATGACTTAGCAAATATTGTCTAATCTTTTGCTTTAGGTTATTAAAGGCCATGTTACTTAAGGGGGTCAATGAGTTATTATCATAATATTGAAAATTCAAAAAAGCAAGGCAATAAACATTTTAAATATTAAAAGCAAGTATTAAGAATAATTACTTGGATTGACAGAAAAATAGTTTAAACACAAAATATCATGTTATTAATAACACTTGAAAATAAAATTTTATTGAAATTTTGGTAGAACCTCCCCTTAAAATTTTATATGTAAAATTCTTCAAATCCTGGAATTAACAAGAAAAATGTATATCTACTCACATTCACATCATGCATTTCTCCACTACATCACATTCACATTACAAATCTACTCATGTTGAAATACACATGAATGATGTCCATGAAAACGTTAGTTTATTTACATTCAAATTTACTTAATAATGTATCCCAAACAACTCTCCATCGTTACTTAAATCATCCAACCAACCCAACTCAAGACCTAAGATAGCAAACCAAACCAATCCAACTCATATATATTCATTTAAATCATCCAACCAACCCAACTCAACTCAATCCAAAACAAACTAATCCAATGAACGAGTGAAATCAAATGATATCTCATTAATAAAGGCTGCATCCATCATCAAAACATATAACAATAACATATAAAAAATTAATTAAACATTCACACAATCACACTCAATTCTCGTCAACCAACTAAACCATCCAAAATGTACACTCACACAATCCAAAACATTCACACAATCACACTCAATTCTCGACGAATCCAAAATTCACAATCTCCACAACCAACTAAACAATCCAAATCCAAACACCACAATCTAAAATACAAATCCAAACACCACAATCTAAACATATCAAATAGGAAAACCTAATCAAACAAGATACAAGACAAGACTAGTACATTTCCTTTTGCCTAAACTTGAAGTTAGTTTTTCTACAGGTGGTGAAACACGAACCAGAGGAGGAGGGGAAAGCTGCAGCCTACGTGGCAGAGGAGGTGCGGTGCTGGTGGTCGCGCCAACATCATGTCTGAAATAACATTTATTTATTTTGACTTTTGTTTTCAACCACAATTTTTTTGCACTTTGTTTTGCTGTTTTGTCATTGATATAGTTTCTCCTGTTTGAAATAACATTATTTGAAAAACATAATTTTTGAGAATCGAAATATGTGCTACGTTTGCTTGTTGCTGAAATAACACATTATTTCAAAATATCCAAACATGATCTTAGATGAATCATCTATAGTTCTGAAAGATGAAAATTTTGTAGAAGATTTTTCATACTGAAAAGTGTTGAAATTTTAAATTTGTAGAAGCACTTCCATATTGAATATAAGTTATGTGAATAATTGCCATGAAAGAGTTGATGTATGGAATGGCTCCAATTATGTGAATAAATTTCCATCTTTTATGTGTGCTATGTTTGCTTCTCGCTTTGGATAGGGGTATTGAAATTTGAAACATGAGTTTGACGTTGCACATTGGTGGTAACTGGGTTGTGAAAAGGGGTCGTAGGCGTGCAGTTGACTTCAAAGAGGTTGATGGTCCTATGATTGTGATGGAGGATCTTGAGGTTTCTGATATTAAAATGTTGATAAATAAATATGTGAACGTGGGTGAGAATGAAGTGTTGAAGGCTCATTATTTGATTCCTCACCCTTGGATGAAGGAGTACAGAAGTATTACTTCAAATGTATTGTTCTAGGTCATTAATTTTCTAAAGACACAAATGATAACTTGTGAAAAGTTAGTCTATTCATGAGGAAAAAATCGATAATCTATTGGTAAGCTTTGTATTTATTATCCTAATACTACGTCAATTTGTTTTCCAATTGTAGCTCTGAAAGAACAAGTGGTCGAGGAGGTGATAGAAGAGCTCATGGACCGTCCTCATCGACAACATCTGCTGTGGAGTCCACCACAACGACGAATTCAGAGATTCACTTTGTAATACCAGGGCTGATGATGAACTTGTTAGGACAAGTTAGCAATAGCATGAGACTTTGAAGCATGTGGGAGTTTGTTGGAGGGTTGTTTGTATAATGATAGTTTGTAGCAGAAGAGTTTGTAGGAATTGAAGTATTATGTTAAAGTTTGTTGAAGTTTTACGTTTTCTCTTAATGTTTGGATTCAGTTCAGATGTTTCAATATTGTAGTCAAATGTATACAAATTTCTTCCACAAGCAGTTAACATTTGAAGATGTTAATTCCACCAAGCTAGACTTACAATTTATTCATGCGTGGTGATTGTGCATATTTAGATTGTTCCATTTACTATTAAAGTTTAGTTATTGTTCAGTTAATTTGATTCATTCAATTCAAACAATTCCTTTTAAACTCATTAATTCAGCCAATTTATTTGATTATTTCAGCTAATTCATTTGATTAATCATTTGATTCGGTTCTTGTTTGCCTCTAGCAGCTGATTCATTTGATTCAACTTGTTGATTTAAATTCCATTAATTAAGCTAATAAATTGGATTCAATTTAAAATCATAATTTCTTAAAAAAACAAAAAAAGGTAACGGCGGCATAACGGAGGAGGGGGTGACAACGTCGGAAGAAGAGGTAACAGTGTTAAGCCAAAGTGCACCTAAACAAATAGCGAGTTTTGTGAGTGATTTGGAGTAATATAAAATACATACATGTAAATGTCCAATAATCAGGTTTTGGAAGTGCATGCAAGCAAAACCCCCAATTATCTTCCATTTGAGTATGAGATATAAGTAAATTCTTTTTTTTCTTCTATACCCTAACTCTCAATATTTTCCAAATCATAACCACCATTACGTTTGTTGCAATGTATGCCCATTGCCCAACAATCTGATTTTCCATATTACATTATCTTCTACAGTGCAAACAACAGCTAAACTGTGTAGCTCATGAATTGCCGGCGAACGAAAGAGACGAGCCTGATGGACCGAGCGAGCCAAGTTTGGATCCTACCTATTGACTCAAGAGTCCTTATACACGGACGCGGGCGTCACGGACGCGCCTTACGTGGACGTGTTGAGTCAGCGTCCAGTCAGCAAAATTTCTCTTCACGTGCTTTGGTCTTCTTAAAAACGCCGGTTCTTTAGGTTGAACGATTCTTTTCCCAATACACAGATAGTGCAGACCCTAGGACAGCGTGCAGACCCTTTATTCGTGCAGAGTCCAGACTTATCATAATAAAATATTGTTTTTAACTTTTAGGTTGGATCAACTTAATCCAAACAGACACACAACATATTCCGAACAGACAGTCTTCTTATTCCGAACAGACGCACAACTTAATCCGAACAGACAGACTTCTTATTCCGAACAGACACACAACTTAATCCGAACAGACACACAACATATTCCAAACAGACACACAATCTATTCCGAATAGACACACAACTTAATCCGAACAGACACACAACTTAATCCGAACAGACACATAACTTAATCCGAACAGACACACAACATATTCCGAATCGACAGACTACTTATTCCGAACAGACATACTTCTTATTCCGAACAGAAAGACTTCTTATTCCGAACAGACAGACTTCTTATTCCGAACAGACACACAACATATTCCGAACAGACAAACAACATATTCCGAACAGACAACCTTCTTATTCCGAACAGACGCACAACTTAATCCGAACAGACACACAACATATTCCGAACAGACAGACTTCTTATTCCGAACAGACGCACAACTTAATCCAAACAGACAGACTTCTTATTCCGAACAGAAAGACTTCTTATTCCGAACAGACAGACTTCTTATTCCGAACAGACACACAACATATTCCGAACAGACAGACTTCTTATTCCGAACAGACGCACAACTTAATCCGAACAGACACACAACATATTCCGAACAGATAGACTTCTTATTCCGAACTGACATACAACTGTTATACATGAAGAAAATGAAGAAGAATGTGATCATTCCTACATTTTTAAGGATGACTTTGGTCTTGTTTGTTGTATATGTGGAATTACACGCAAAAGCATAGAAAGTGTGTCCAGAAACGGAACAGAAAGTTTGTATTATTTATGTAGAAAGATTGTCTTGTTTATGTAGAAAACTTGTCTTGTTTATGTAAAAAGTTTGTCCAGTTTATGTAAAATGTTTGTCCAGATTATGTTGAAAATTTGTGCAGAAATGGAACAAAAAGTATTCCGAACATACACACCACTTAATCCGAACAGACAGACTTCTTATTCCGAACAGACACACAACATATTCCGAACAGACTGACTTCTTATTCCGAACAGACATACAACTGCTGTACATGAAGAAAATGAAGAAGAATGTGATCATTCCTACATTCTTAAGGATGACTTTGGTCTTGTTTGTTGTATATGTGGAATTATACGCAAAAGCATAGAACTTTCTGATTGAACTTTTAACAGTAGAACATCACGCCAAAATCCTCGGAAGCTTTGACACCATTGCATCTCGTTCCAGCACATTAACACCTGACCCAGAGGTAGCAAACAAACGGGTGTGATGCCTTTTCTTAACACAAAAACCACAAGAATCGGCATAAGCAACGTAAAATGTTTGGGCTTCTTCGAAAGAGGGGAAAACATCCCCTCCTTAGGAACGTTTGTCGGCTGCTCCACTTGGAAAGACACATGAACGATTTCCATCAAAGCACAGAGGTAGGACCACAGAAGAGAAAGGAAGAAAAAGGAAGACGCATGTTGAGATTTATAACAAGTCTCATGTGCTGTGTAGGAGAGCCAAAATGTTCATGGAAAAAGAGTGATTTGAGACGCATTAATGAGGGATGGAGGGATGTAGACATTTGTACGAAATGAGGAATAAAATAAAAAATAAACTTTTTCTGTGGAGACTGCCAACTCAAACGCGTCTGCTGACTGGGCTGACCACATAAGCGCGCGTCCCGAACGCTAGCGTCCACTAATCGTTTTCCTTGACTCAACGCCAGTTCCTATTTATACAATCCGGTGGTGTGGTGTATCGACATGAGTTGTTTTCTCTCTCTTTTTCTTCTTTTTAGGACTGTTTTCTCTGTCTTGTGGACACTCCAAGGTGATGACTACGTCTAAAGAATAAAGGTAATTAATGAAAGAACAGATCAGGGGATAATAAATAAATAAATAATCGAAATTGAAGTTAATCGATCTTAAGACATTGTGATAGGACTTTGATAACGGAATTAGTAAACAAAACTGCTTTTGCAATCATATGCAAAGACATATAAGTATAAAATATTGGAACTGAGTCATATATAATTGTAATTATGTGGTAGTGATGGAAAATATTAGAACTAAGTCATATATAATTGTCATTATGTGGTAGTGATGGACTGAATATTTGAGATGAGTAGACCATAAAAGAGTGTGGGGGTCTAAAGGAATCATTTCCACAGTACTATTTGGGTACATAAGTTTGATCTTTCCCTTCCAATATTCGCTGCTCACGCCATGATTGATCAACCTCGCCTCCTTATTTGGACTCTGTGCCCAACGAAAAGCCCCTCGCCTTTTAACTTAAACCAAAAGGAGCATTTCTCCTTTTCTCAAAGATTTTTACAAATGTGGTAGATCTTATGGGAAAATGTACTAAAACATTTGATTTAAAGCATGCACACGTGTTGATTGATGATAATTATTCATGAAAGTGATCACAATAAAGTGATACTATATATGGGCCTTTTGTCACTTGATGTGTGTGGTATAGGGCACATAGGAAATTATTAAGAGTATCAAAGATGTGGCTCTACTAAGAAGCAGTTTGTAGTGTGCCTTTTTACATTAATCTAGCAGTAAACAATAATTAAACCAAATGAATATTATACTTATCCAAATGAATTAATATAAGGATGTCATAATTCAGCAGATATTATCTTTGGAGTAAAAGTTTTCGATATTAAATAATTTTGTGTCAGTGAGAAGTATAGTTTATGTAGCCCTGACTGGGGTCTTTTGTCGTTCCAAAACTCTAGAGAATTTTCCATTTCCTTCCTATCTTCTTCTCCATCTTAAGTATAGTTTGTGTAGTTCTCACTGGGGTCTTTATATGTCTTTTCTGACTCTTGACTAGGCTGGTTGTGAGATAACAAGAAGATCCACAACAGATAATTGCACATTCATGGGTGCAAATTGTATCTCATGGAAAACAAAAAGGCAATCCACTGTTGCAAAATCTTCCGTTGAATTAAGTTGAGTATCGTGCAGTGGCCATGACCAATCCAGAACTCACTTGAATCACCTACATTCTTAAGTATTTGCAAATTCCACTCCCTAATCTTCCTATTTTGTTTTGTGTTAACTTAAGTGCCTTGCAAATGACTATCAATCCTGTTTTCATGCAATGACTAAGCATGTAAAACTTGACTATTGTTATGTTCGTCAAAAACTGGGACTTGCATTTGGGTTGTTGATCAAAAAATTTGTGTCTTCAACATCCCAGTTGGTTGGCACCTTCACCAAAGCTTTAGCTAAGGATCTAAGTGTATAAACTTCTATTTATAAACTTCTAAAGATTTATAGCCATTGAAAAAGATTTTGTTGATGTTTACACAAGATACACAAAATAAAAATCTAAGTATGCAAATCTGTCTTAAACCGGTCGACTGACTTGGGATCAACGATCGACCGTTTCCATGAATTAAGGAAACATTTGAACCAACTTAAACTACGGTCGAACTAAATCGGGGGCGGTCGACCGTTAAGAGAGTTTTGGCCAAGTCAAAGGTTAATCGGTCGAACACAATAAGAAGCTTCGTTCAACCAAAAATAACAGACACTTTTGGTGCACATAATTTTTTGCATCCGGTCGACCGCTGTCAAGACATCGTTCTACCGGTAGCCAAAAGTATTTTGGGGGTTAGGTAAAAAAATAAATACAAATACGACATTTGTATAATACGACAAGAATAACAGTCATATGAAAATACAGTTCAACAGTCAACCGAAAAAGTAAAATGAGTCGACCAGTGGAGGTAGATAAAATCACTATTTAGAAAAGTATTAATTGGTAGAAACGGTCAAACGGAAAACTTATTTTGGTCGACCGTTCTGCACAGACAGACAGATATTTGGTTTGAGTGATTTTCCTACTTAGGTTTGGGTGACCTATTGAAGTCCAATTGATTTAAAATTTTGTGTGTGACTTCTACAAGGAACCTAATGTGTATGTGAATATATTTTAATTCTTGTATACTCAAGTTCACATAAATTCTTAAGACTCAAATAAAAGGTAAAATTGCATGTCTTTAAATTGCTTGATTACATGTCTTGACTTCATTCCATTCTTCCTTGAGTCTTTGATCACCTGTAGATGTTAGCACAATATAATATATATTTCATGCATAATTGTGCTACACTACATTTGATTGTAATTAATACTAAGTTAGATAAATCATCAAAATACAGATTAAGGCAAAAAAACCAACAATTTACCTTATATTTTGTGTTCAGAGATCTCATAATCTTGTCTATGAACCCCTTAGGAAACCTTTCCGTGCGCCAGTAAAAAAACAAATTAGTGTTCAATTCAAATTAATAATATCACTTGAGTACGTAAGAAATAATATCGTTAAATGTTGTCAGGTCACATTTGTCCTTTTTTGGCACCAATGTCCACTCCTTATAACGTAGCGTAAGTATGTGTGTCCTCGATATCGTTCCAATGAACATCTGGAAATGTTTTGCGTTCTTTCCTTTCAGGATGCCTCGGTCGTGGGATCTCAGCGAGAACTGTCGAGTCCAAATCTTCTAAAGGTTGTGTGGAACCACGACCCCTACTGGTGTTAGCCGCACTTGTATGAAACATAACTTTTTTTTTGCGGGCCCTAATATTATAGAGCCCGGATTTACCTCTTCCTGTATTTCATCAAAGATTTTACATGCTAAGATCCTAGAGGCCACAAGAGGCCCTATAACTGAACAAGTATAGTCGGCCAACATGGCCTGATTGTATGCTAAAAAGGAAAAAATGTTGTGGCCAACATGGCCTTTTTGAACTGCTGAAAAGACGGATTTGGTCGACCGAGTATGAAACGTAACTTAGAATTTCACATAAGCAAATATTGTATTATAATTGACTTTTATTACCAAAGACCGAAGTGACATGAATGTCTCCACTCTGGAAAGGATCGACTGCGCCATTGGTTTGTCATTACATTCTGTAGGATCGTTAATGTGGCTTAGTTCTAATCGATTTTAACCCTAAACAAACTCTACTTGCTTAACAATCAAAGATACAACGGAATTTAAAAACAAAACAAGCAAAGTAAATATGCAAACCAACAAGAATGCATCAGAATTTTTATAGAGGTTCGACCTCCCGCCTACTTCCTCTCTTGCAAGCTCCACTCGAGCTCCGCTCACGTCTTCACTATCAACCTCGTTCTGGGCCGAGATTAAGCCTTCACACCACAAGCACCGCAAACACCCTCGTTTGCTTGATTTATTCCTCTCACAATCCGAGAGGAAACACTTCGTGTTTTCACCGAAGTCTTTGCTTCTTTAACACTGTATGTTTAAGTGGATCACTTACTCTCTAACTTGAGAACACTTAGCTTAGGATATGGAATTGATCTATGTTGTGGAAGTATAGCTTGGATAGTAGGATTTGGGGAATGAGAGACTTGGAACTCTCTCTTAAGTTTATGTGACAATAGGAATTGGAAGAGCTGTCTAATTGTGTCAAGAGAACACCTATTTATAAGATCCTAAGGAGTTATAGCCGTTGGGACAAGTTTAGAAGGTGTTTGTGTAAGATACACAAAACAAAAACCTGTAGGACCCAATTCAGAACTAATTCGGTCGGCCGAATTGGGTAGAACGATTGACCGGTTGGCAATTTTGAACAATGTTCGGTCGACCGATAAGGGAACAGTCGAACGAAACAGGCTATAACTTGGGTACACTTAAGTTAATGGTCGAACACCGAGAAAGGTTTGGTCGACCGTAAACTTCCATACTCTACGGGGTTGACAAACATGATCATATTTGGTCGACTGAAACAAGGTGCACGGTCAACCGGAAACTTCCAGGCATTTGGGTTTGTCGAGACATTTATGTTCGGTCGGCCGAAACATGGTTCACGGTCGACCGATAGACTTTGTATTTTGGGGTTTGGGTGAATAATTTGAATACGACCGTTGGTATAATACGACAAGTCAAACGGTCAGAAAAATATGTTTACACGGTCGACCGATCGAGTGGTAGAAAACACTATTCGATTAAAGGAACAAACGGTCGACCGAAATGGTTCTGGCAGTGAAGATTGGTTTAAGTGTTTTTCCGGTTCTAGTTTGGGTGATCTATTGAAGTCCAATTGATGTGAAATTTTATGTGTGACTTCTATAGGGATGTGCGTATGTAAGTGGTTTTTAGCTCAAGTATGCTCAATTATACAAAGTTCCTAAGACTTAAAATAAATCAAAATTACATATCTTCAAATGAGCTTTATTCTTGACTTGATTTTCTTTCTTCCTTAAGTCTTGATCACCTGTAGAGGTTAGCACAATGCAATATATATGCAATACAATATGTGTGTTACTCTACATTGTTTACAATTAAGATTAAGTTGATTAAATCATCAAAACATAGATTAAGGCAAAAAAGCCAACACAATCATGGTAGTAATTTTTAAAATGCGCACTATTCCACATCGTGTATCATCCCTTCTATGTCGTCAATGTCATCCTCTTCTGACTCAATGTCTGTTTGTTGTTATTGTTGTGACTAGTTAGGCACTCGAGCTTGCAATATTTTTCCCATGAAAAACTTACTACTCGTAATTACGAACAAAACCATTTACCACGACATCGTCTCTTATCACCCACTTGGTGTTACAATATTTCCTGCATTAGCATAAGATTTTGCCATCACAATTGCATTGGTTGTGAGGACGAAATGCAAAGTTCAGGAATGACTTCAAAATCCCAGTGAAAATCTGACTAATTCTCTTGTCATACATCAAGCTTCTGTCTGAGACCATATGATTCTATTGATTTAAGACAAAAAAATGTTAAACTTAAAATATCGTGTTATTTAAAAACAATTAGGATTGTAATTTTTTAGAAATTTCAGTAGAATCTCCCTTAAAATTTGCTATGTAAAAATCTTCAAAACCTTGGATTAACAAGAAAAATGTAGATTATTTTCCACTATATAACATCAAACATTCACACCATTTATACTCATTTCCATTATATCACATAGACATCACAAATATAAAAAATACAACAATTCAATCCCAAAATCATACATAACTCCTAATTACAACCTACATTGCTATGTTGGGTTTTGAATTTTCTCGACGGTCGCAACTTCTTCACTTTCTCACACTTAGTAAACAAAAGCAATTAAATTGAAATCAATCCAACTAGCACATCCAACTCATTGTCAACAACACATCCAACTTATTCCAATTCAACTTAGTCTAATACAATCAATTGAACAATCAAACACAAATCCAACAAACAAATCCAAGTAAATCCAACAAACTAATACAATAAAATCTAATTAACCAATCCAACAAAATCTAACTAACCAAAATCAATCTAGCTAAACACAATCCGACAAACAAATCCATCTAACAGTTCCAAATATAATCTAACATCCAAGTCTACTTAATTCACTTCAAATCCAATTTCGACATTCATCAGAATTCACATTCATTGTCCCCAATACAACACAATCACGAACAAATTCAATAAATTTAAATAAAAAATATTTATGCAATTTCACTTAATTAATTAAAAAAATCTAACATATTATACAAAATCCAGTAATCATACAAAAATTATATTTAATACAAAAATTCACAAAATAGATATAATTAATCAAAATGATCTTTCAAAATGTAATTTCACAACTTCAATCATACAAAATCACAAATTTAAACTAATTCATCTTACAAAATCACTACTTCAATCCTAAAAGTTCATACAAAAATAAATCTTAATTCATAAAAATTGTAAAATTATTCTAAAATTCATTTGGTGGTTTGAGGGGGGTGGTGGTGGACTGTGGTGGTTGTGGTGATGGGGGTGGTCTTGGTGGTTGTAGGGGTGGTGGATGGAGATGTTAGGGTTGGTGGCTATGGCGGTGGTGGTGGCTGTTGTGGGTGGAGAAAGTGGTGGTGGTGTCTGTGAGGGTGGTGACCGGAGGTGGTGGTGTCGGGCGGGGGTGGTTGGAGTCGTGGAGGTGGAGGTTGGAGTTGGGGGAGGAGGAGGTGGTGATCGTAGAAGCTGGAGGAGGAGAAGCTCACCAACGGTGGCGACGACAAGACAATGAGAAGACGGGGCACGCCAAGAAGGAGACAAACGCAACTAGGAAGAGGAGGCGAGTCTAGGAGGCGGTGACACGATGGCACGACGAGGAGAGGGGGTGGCGGCGATGATCGGGGGTTATGGTTTGAGAGTTTGGGAGAATAGAAGAGTAGAAGGGAAGCCCGTTTCCAGGTACTGATATAAAGATTAACCGACAAACTTATTCGTCGGTAATTGTCTGTATTTTCCGTCGGTGATTACAAGAGAATTAAGTTCGTAACGGTTAATTTTCTAACGATTCACCGATGGAATGTTCCCGTGTAAAAATCGACGAATATATCCGCCAGTGAATTGTATATTAGCTGTCAGTACTAGCTTTTGCGTCAAAAATATATTTTTCTGTCATCTAATATTTCTGAAATGTACACCGACGGTAGATATCCTCGATATATGTTTATCTGACGAAAGCTACAAAAATATTGGTGTATATAAAAGTATCCATCGGTGTATATTAACATCACTGATTAATTTTATCTATCGATGGAAATGTAATGTTTCACGGACTGGACAGGAGAAAACATGTTTTTCTAATAGCCTATTCTTTTTTAAAGTTGAGTTTGTTGATATTATTGTTGGGGCCGTATGTGATGTGTCTAGACTCTAGACTGCTGTATTTTGGTATTGGGCACGTCTATTACAGGCCACGTGATGACGAGGGAATGATGTCTGGATGATGTTGCTAGGGTGGTGGTGTACCGACGAATATTTCTGTGTCCACCCCCAAAGTTCATCATTGCTAGTTAGATGGGAAGAGATTCGTGATCGGTTGGGAATATATGACCCATCATTTTATTTTGTCTTCGTCTATAATTCTGATTTCCATCGAATTTACGTCGCCAAAACAAACGAATCCGTCGCGCTTCTCAATCTTGACCGGTCAATAGAACGTAAAAGCTTGGGTATTTACTTGATCGGTTGTTTATATGGGCTACTGGCAACCAACTTGTGAGTTACACAGTTGATTTTTCTACCTTCCCGGATAATTATGGACATGTAAGTTTATAACTTGTTGGCATGCAAGTTTTATTTACGCTAATATAATTATTGTCAAATTATAAATAATATTATTGTCAAATTATAAATAATGACACAATTTGAGACAGATTTTGAACTCAAAACTAAATAAAGAAATCATTTACAATGAGTTTTGTTAGTTTTTAGACCTTAATCTATGTTGATTTTGATGATTTATCAAACTAATTTTAATCAATCAACATACTCAATCAAACTGAACAAACATGATTACATGCATTACATATATATATATATATATATTTGTATACTTGCAAATCATCTTAATTATTTAATCATGATTATCAAGAGAATGAACATTATGACAAAGACTGATCAAGATTGTCACAAAGTTTTAGACTAACACTTGCAATTTTCTATTTATTGAGTCCATATGATCATATGTAAACTTGAACACTAGGATTCCATTCTGATCTTGTTCGGTTAACCAAACACCTAACGGATGATCAAAATCATCTTATCAGTAGTCATAAGGATGCTCTTTGGAATTGTCCATTTGGACGACTGATTGTCATTCGGTAGACCAAATCCCCTTTGGGCTACTTTGGATTTTATGCACTCCAACCATCACACTTGTATTTCAGTGTTCGAACCCTTTATTCTGACCAAGTCATCCATCTTGTTTCGGACAACCATTCTTCAAAAAGTGATCGAACTTGTGTAGATTTTTGCTCGAGCTCAAAGTCAAATTTTGCTTTCCATTGGTCCAAATTTCATAAACTCTCCCAAACAGTTGTATTTTCTTTCAAGCTTATAAAAACTTCATTCAAGAGATACAAACTAACACACAACTCTCTCAATTCTTCTATACTGTTTGTGCTCTCATATTTTAAAGTCTTCAAAGCTTCAACACATGGTCAGAATAAAGGAGAAAATCTTCACCCATTGCATATTAATTCCAATTCCATATCCAAGTGTGCTCAAGTATACATGGTGTAGATAGTGATTCCAACTTCAACATCCAAGAACCATCAAAACGTTGTAAAGCTTCGTGGAAGCTCTCACTCGAGTTGTAAGAGGAGAAAATCGAGCAAGACGAGGGTGCTCGCAAAAGCTCGTGTTGTAACGGTGTTGATGTCGGCCCGGAACGGAGATCAGATGGTGAATACTCGAGTAAGAATCAGAGGATCAATCGGAACTCGACGAGAAGACTAAATCATGGTGGTTGTGATCGAACATCTATAAAAATCTCTAACGTCGATCCATTGTGGTTTGCAATTCATCAATCCATTATTTACTTTTAATTTCACATTTAACTTAAAATTAGAGGGTCATTGATCCTAAAAGTATTATCATAATATCGACAATTAAGAATAATGATTTTATACAACTAACTAATAGGAGAATGAGATATAACTTGCTTGTTTATAAATGTATATTCTTTTAGCCGATACACACTTGCAACTTTTCGTTGAAGCGCACTGCATTGTCTCTTCCACCATCTTGATTCTTGACCACCAACGTATAACTTGAAGTTTCTTCAACACTGACATAACATAAAGCTGGGTAAATAACAAAAATAGCAAAGAATGAGTGACAAAAGCCCCTGAGTCTGTTCCTCATAATCAAAACTGGGTATATTACAAAGATAAGATATACGCAAAGACATTGAATGAATTAATAAATACCAAGTCTTGTCTTCTAAATCGGTTATATATGCACAACCAATAAGACACTACGATATTATTCATGCCCCCATTGTCATGTGTTAACGTCATTAATTCATTATAGAAATTACTTTCAAACTTTAGTGGAACTATATCAGGATGATGTCAACCACAACTCCAAGCCTGCGATTACAACCAACGAAAATAGATACATCGATTTAATTATTTCTTCCGAATAAATACAAAATAAGCAAGGTCAAATTCTAAAAAGAGTTCCTGTGAAACAACCAAAACAACAAATTTGTTTTAAGCAATGGATGGAGTTAACTTTTAACATTTAAAAATATTACGGAATTTAATCAATTCCAAAAGACGTAGTGGAACGAAAATAACAAATTCAATGGATAAAGAAACCACAATTGTAAATTCACAAACATCAAACCGCGCAAAACATGCAAGAACACAAGATTTAACGTGGAAACTCAATGCGGAAAAAATCACAGACGACACAACATCAATCTATCATAGAGAAACGTATTACAAGAGAGACTTACAGAACACACGACCAACTGACGAAAAATCTCCGGCTGAATTTGCTCATACCTAATCCACAAAGATGTTCTCTTTCTATCTCTTTCTCTCAAGAATACAAAGTAGACAATAATAATTAGGGTTTGGGTAAAGTATGTAAGGGTTTTTAGAGAGGGGTATGAAATTGTTTTTAATACTAGGCCAAAACAAGTATTATTTGAATCAAAATATGGTGGAAAAAATGCAGAACGTGGGAAAAATGAACTGAACGGTCGATCAGTCGGGACGAACAGTCGACCAGAACTTAAGTTGTAGCACGATTTGGAGCCGCATTCGGTCGACCGTTGAGCTCCCTCGGTCGACTGGAAACTTCCAGACATTTTTCTTGGACCTCTAAATGCGCAACCGGTAGACCGAATAAGTCCCATCGTTCGACTGAAAACTTTTATGCACTTTTCCAGGACGAGACAAAGCGCACACTCGGTCGACCGACTGAGACCACTCGGTCGACCGGAAACTTCCAGACACTTCTTCTGGACGAAATGCTACACTATCGGTCGACCGAAACTTAAGTTCCATTCGACCATTTTTATTGTTTCCTGCAGAAATACTTAATTCATATTCAAGATAAAAACAACAAAAAGTATCTTGTAAACTTCAAACTTGAGTTGTCTTGAGGTCACGGAGATGGATTATGAAGGAAAAAAACAAAAGGGAACACTCACAATCCGGAAAAGATTAAGCACATAAGAAACCAAGAAAACGACCAGGCACCTCAATGAAATCAAACGCAAAATCGGTAATTTAAACGAACGCACATATATTAAGTAACCTAAGTAATTTAAATATAGGGTGGGTTTGGAGGCTAATTGTAGCATCTCCTTGTTGCTTTCTTAAGGTGTTACTCCGATACCATGTTTAAAAAGATATAAGCAAAAGTTACCCAAGCAAAGACAAATTTAAAACTTATCCTATCTATTTCAGTAAAGTCAAACTTGGACCAATAGAAGCCAAATGAAATCTATCATATAACAAAATCTTTCAGAGCATGCTTTAACACACACACCGGGAAAAAATGATTTAAGTAGAAACTACCTAAAATCGTTTTGACCATGACATTATGACCAACAATGAAACAAAATTTTTAAATCTCGGATTCAAAAGTGGTAGGAAATCATTTTCGACCATGACATTATGAGTACGAAGTTGCAAACATTATGATTAATACGAAGTTATAAAATATCATAACTTTGTAATAAAATCATAATATTTTATACAAGTGCGTGTCCATCTCTATCCTATTTTCTTAGAGTCGGCAAATAAAACTTGAGCCGTGATAGACGGACGCGCGCGTCACGGACACGCCTTACGTGGATCTGTACAGTTCAGATATTTTTCTTTGAGTCAGCGTCCAGTCAGCAAAATTTCTCTTCGCGCGTTTTGGTCTTTTTAAAAAACGCCGGTTCTTTAAGTTGAACGATTCATTTCCCAATACACAGATAAGACATTGTGCAGACCCTAGGACATCGTGCAGTCTCATTATTCGTGCAGAGCCCACACTTATCATAATAAAATATTTGTTTTTAAGTTTTACGTTGGATCAACTTAATTTGTCTAGCTTACTTTATGTGTGTGTGCAGTTTACATTATGTGTTTGTCCTGTTTACGTTATGTGTATGTCCGGAATAAGTGTATATTGATGTACGGAATAAGTGTATTTGCTGTCCGGAATAAGTGTATTTGTTGTCCGGTTTAAGAATAAAGTGTGTCCAGAAACGGAACATAAAGTTTGTCCGGAATAAGTGTATTTGTTGTCCGGAATAAGTGTATTTGCTGTCCGGAATAAGTGTATTTGCAGTCCGGAATAAGTGTAGTTGTCCAGAATAAGAAGAAATTGTGTCCAGAAACGGAACAGAAAGTTTGTCCGGAATAAGTGTATTTGCTGTCCGGAATAAGTGTATTTGTTGTCCGGTTTAAGAATAAAGTGTGTCCAGAAACGGAACATAAAGTTTGTCTGGAATAAGTTGATTTGTTGTCCGGAATAAGTGTATTTGATGTCCGGAATAAGTGTATTTGCAGTCCGGAATAAGTGTAGTTGTCCAGAATAAGAATAAAGTGTGTCCAGGAAACGGAACAGAAAGTTTGTCCGGAATAAGTGTATTTGTTGTCCGGAATAAGTGTATTTGTTGTCCGGTTTAAGAATAAAGTGTGTCCAGAAACGGAACATAAAGTTTGTCCGGAATAAGTTGATTTGTTGTCCGGAATAAGTGTATTTTCTGTCCGGAATAAGTGTATTTGCAGTCCGGAATAAGTGTAGTTGTCCAGAATAAGAATAAAGTGTGTCCAGAAACGGAACAGAAAGTTTGTCCGGAATAAGTGTATTTGTTGTTCGGAATAAGTGTATTTGTTGTCCGGTTTAAGAATAAAGTGTGTCCAGAAACGGAACATAAAGTTTGTCTGGAATAAGTTGATTTGTTGTCCGGAATAAGTGTATTTGATGTCCGGAATAAGTGTATTTGCAGTCCGGAATAAGTGTAGTTGTCCAGAATAAGAATAAAGTGTGTCCAGAAACGGAACAGAAAGTTTGTCCGGAATAAGTGTATTTGTTGTCCGGTTTAAGAATAAAGTGTGTCCAGAAACGGAACATAAAGTTTGTCCGGAATAAGTGTATTTGTTGCCCGGAATAAGTGTATTTGATGTCCGAAATAAGTGTATTTGCAGTCCGGAATAAGTGTAGTTGTCCAGAATAAGAATAAAGTGTGTCCAGAAACGGAACATAAAGTTTGTCCGGAATAAGTGTATTTGTTGTCCGGAATAAGTGTATTTGTTGTCCGGTTTAAGAATAAAGTGTGTCCAGAAACGGAACATAAAGTTTGTCCGGAATAAGTTGATTTGTTGTCCGGAATAAGTGTATTTTCTGTCCGGAATAAGTGTATTTGCAGTCCGGAATAAGTGTAGTTGTCCAGAATAAGAATAAAGTGTGTCCAGAAACGGAACAGAAAGTTTGTCCGGAATAAGTGTATTTGTTGTTCGGAATAAGTGTATTTGTTGTCCGGTTTAAGAATAAAGTGTGTCCAGAAACGGAACATAAAGTTTGTCTGGAATAAGTTGATTTGTTGTCCGGAATAAGTGTATTTGATGTCCGGAATAAGTGTATTTGCAGTCCGGAATAAGTGTAGTTGTCCAGAATAAGAATAAAGTGTGTCCAGAAACGGAACAGAAAGTTTGTCCGGAATAAGTGTATTTGTTGTCCGGTTTAAGAATAAAGTGTGTCCAGAAACGGAACATAAAGTTTGTCCGGAATAAGTGTATTTGTTGCCCGGAATAAGTGTATTTGATGTCCGGAATAAGTGTATTTGCAGTCCGGAATAAGTGTAGTTGTCCAGAATAAGAATAAAGTGTGTCCAGAAACGGAACATAAAGTTTGTCCGGAATAAGTGTATTTGTTGTCCGGAATAAGTGTATTTGTTGTCCGGTTTAAGAATAAAGTGTGTCCAGAAACGGAACATAAAGTTTGTCCGGAATAAGTTGATTTGTTGTCCGGAATAAGTGTATTTTCTGTCCGGAATAAGTGTATTTGCAGTCCGGAATAAGTGTAGTTGTCCAGAATAAGAATAAAGTGTGTCCAGAAACGGAACAGAAAGTTTGTCCGGAATAAGTGTATTTGTTGTTCGGAATAAGTGTATTTGTTGTCCGGTTTAAGAATAAAGTGTGTCCAGAAACGGAACATAAAGTTTGTCTGGAATAAGTTGATTTGTTGTCCGGAATAAGTGTATTTGATGTCCGGAATAAGTGTATTTGCAGTCCAGAATAAGTGTAGTTGTCCAGAATAAGAATAAAGTGTGTCCAGAAACGGAACAGAAAGTTTGTCCGGAATAAGTGTATTTGTTGTCCGGTTTAAGAATAAAGTGTGTCCAGAAACGGAACATAAAGTTTGTCCGGAATAAGTGGATTTGATGTCCGGAATAAGTGTATTTGATGTCCGGAATTAGGGGTGCACATGGGTTGGGTTAAACCCGAAACCCAACCCGAACCTGACTGGTCGGGTCGGGTTGGGTCGGGTTGGGGAGGGGTTCGGGTCGGGTCGGGTTGGGAAAATCAAAAACCCGAATTTTCGGGTCGGGTTCGGGTTGAGGGGGTCGGGTTGACCCAACCCAACCCGAACCCGATTTTTTATTTTGTTTTATTTTTTTATTTTTTTTATTTTTTTTAATTTTTTTTAATTTTTTCCGAAATAAACCGGTCGACCGAACATCACTCGGTCGACCGTTTCCAACCCGAAAATTTCGGGTTTTCAGGCCACCGGTCGACCGAACCAGACCAAGTTTGGGAGAAAATTTCCGAATTCGGGTTCAACCCGATCCAACCCGTCCCAACCCGAAAATTTCGGGTCGGGTTGGGTTGAACCCAAACCGGTTCGGGTTCGGGTTGGGTTGGGTTTTTTCCTAACCCGAAAATTTCGGGTTGGGTCGGGTTGAGGCCCAAACCCGACCCAACCCGACCCATGTGCACCCCTATCCGGAATAAGTGTATTTGTAGTCCGGAATAAGTGTATTTGTGCAGAATAAGAAGAAAGTGTGTCCAGAAACGGAACAGAAAGTTTGTCCGGAATAAGTGTATTTGCTGTCCGGAATAAGTGTATTTGTTGTCCGGAATAAATGTATTTG
Organism: Triglochin maritima; assembly: GCA_963682175.1. Lineage (NCBI taxonomy): Eukaryota > Viridiplantae > Streptophyta > Magnoliopsida > Alismatales > Juncaginaceae > Triglochin > Triglochin maritima. The sequence continues at coordinate 10,086,622 of OY821775.1, forward strand.
TTGTCCGGTTTAAGAATAAAGTGTGTCCAGAAACGGAACATAAAGTTTGTCCGGAATAAGTGTATTTGCAGTCCGGAATAAGTGTATTTGCAGTCCGGAATAATATATGGCTTCATTATTGTCGGAATAAACGAATCAATATATGGAATGCAATAATATGATGTCAAAACAAAAAAACGTCCCCCGCAGGGGCTGCCGCCCCCGCACAACCTCAACAAACCTCCCGCTGTATATTTTACCCCACAAGAATTACGTTTAGGAAAAAAATAGCATCTCAGATTTCCTGTTTATGTAGAAAGTTTGTCCTGTTTATGTAGAAAGTTTGTCATGTTTTGTCCTGTTTATGTACAAGGTTTGTCCTGTTTATGTAGAAAGTTTGTCCTGTTTATGTAGAATGTTTGTCCAATTTATGTAGAAAGTTTGTCATGTTTATGTAGATACAATGAGAGCACAATGAGATATTGATGGTACATATTATTGATGGTAACTATTACACAATAAGATACAATGATAGCACAAAGACAAACAAACAATACAAGCACAAACACAAACACAAACACACAAAAATTACAAAAATAATATATCTTCTCCCAGTAAATCACACACAAACAAACAATACAAACACACACAAATTACAAAGATAATATATATTTTCCCAGTACATCAGAAAGAAGATGTAAGACTTAAACATGATCGTCTCATTCACGCTGCTTACATTGTGAAGAACCTTGGGAGTCGACATCAGACGCTTCTTCGACGTAATATCTTACTCGAAATGGTGATTTATTACGGAGAGATGTACGACATAAACCGAACAGACGTAAGTCTTCACCACGGAGCGTTGTACCTCTCTCCGGAATAAATCACAATTTCGAGCAAGATATTATTTCGAAGAAGCGTCTGATGCCGACTCCCAGGGTTTTTCACAACGTAAGGAACGTGAATGAGACGGTCGATGACACTCTTTCTTTCATCTTCCTTCTTTTTCTGTCATGGCTCCAACAATGCAGCAAAGATGTTGTGGTGCGAAGTCTTCACCACCGGATCGTCACATTCACGATGCTAACGCTGACAAGAACATCGGGAAGTCTTCGCACCGTCCCATTCACGCTGCTTACGTTGTGAAGAATCCTGGGAGTCGGCATCAGACGCTTCTTCGACATAATATCTTGCTAGAAATGATGATTTATTCTGGAGAGAAAGAATGAAGAAGAAAGAAAGAGTGTCATCATATTTGTATTTGGGTGGAGAGAGAGAACGTGCTGAGTTGAAACGCATTTAATGTGATTTGAGTGGACATCAGGAAGAAAAAACAAAAAAACATTCATGATTTGGCCACGTAAGGGCTGACATGGATATCCACGTAGAGCGCGTCCGTGACGCCTGCGTTCAACAAACATTTTCCATAAAACTTTGCTCCTTCTCTTGTTTTAGAAATGATGTAAATCCTAAAGTTTATTTGAGGATAATCCAACAAGGACTACGCATAAGACATGAAACTTGTCTTCTATACCTCATACGGATTTACAGTCATAGTATATGAGATTAATTTTGTTCCATATATATAAACAAAGATTTTGTGAAAAACTATCTTATTGAGAAGCACTTAGAAATGAATGTACTTTTAAATTGAAAAATAAAAATGATACTTCATTCAAAAAGACTGGAAACGGGAAGAAATACGAGGATCTACGCTCTCTTTTTTTGAAAGCAAATTCATGCCCACTAAATGGTGTACCTGAGATGCATTTCCTCTAGCTCCGGAAAATATGGACGTCTTTTCGAAATGTAATGACTAAAAAAGCAATGGAAAATAAAGATCCAAATAAAAAAGTTGTGTAGCTCAATAACATCATACTTACATGCATCATCAACCACTGAGATTGTAGAGCAGGTACTAATATTGTGGATTGATGCATTTCCGTTGAAAGACCAGAAGTGGCGAAACCCTGGGTAAAGATAGCACTTGGCGCGGTTATTACACTTAAATAATTTGTATTTTTATGATTTCTAAAATATTGGATCATATAAATAATAAGGAAACTCCAGAACATTAATGATTCAATTTCATTTATTAATTGACATATGTCAACAATAGCTGGAAATACAAAAGGTTAAAAAAGAAACTAAGACATTTTATGTTAAAAACTAAGGAAATTACAAAATAAGTTTGTCCGGAGAACAACTAAAAACCTATTGTAAATTAATATATAAGTCAATGATAATATATATTTATTTGTCGAAAGTAAGAAATGAGTTTTGAGGTAAAATAAAAATTTATTTGACGATCATAATTTTTTTATAAAAAGTTATGATTGAGAAAAAAAAAGATAATAAAATTGTGTTTAATATGAAGTTGTACCCTAAAAAATTATTGTTAAAGATAGAAAATTGTAATATTATTTTTGTAAGTAGTTGTCGTGAAAGATTCCATGACAGATGAAATAAGGAATGTATGTGGTGATGAAACGGAATATAATAAGTTGCAGAGACAACATCATGGGCAATAGGGCAAAGATGAATGATTACATTCCACCGCCATGGATGCCTACTCCGCACCCCCACCAACCATCCATCCATGTCTTTCTTTCTTGTCTGTCAAAAACACATGAACACAAACACCCCTACTGCTGTCCATGACAAGACACTCCTGCATCACATCTGTCTCTCTCTCCTCTTCCTCCGAATCATAAACACAATAACATGGAACAGTTAGCATTGCACCAGATGGGCTCTGCCATCCTCACGCGGGGACAGACCACACCACAATGAAAAGTTAAAGGTGTTCTCTCTCTCAGCTCCTTCTGTTCTTCTCTTCTGCATTTCAGGTTGCTGTTTGTGGTGGGTGTCGTTCTTCCCACCGTTTCCTCATTTGTGCCCCCTGATTTTTGCTTGTTTTGTTGGGATTCTAATTGTATTTCTAATCCCAGTTCTCACCATTTTATTACAATAAATAATTATATTACAATAAGTAGTCAACCCTTTGCATATTTCAACCCAAGTTGAATATTACCCTATCCAATAAAGACTCCTATAAAATAGATCATGGGACACAATCAACTTTCTCTTTCGGATGCTTTGCAATGATTCTCACAACCAATCAACATAGCCCCATCGAATCAATCCAATTAGCTCATAATTCGTTGGGCAAATTCTCTATTGGATCCAACCCCAACTTAATCCAATCCACAATCAAATCGATCCAATACCCAAGACAATTTGATCCAACCCAAACAACCCATCTACCAATACCATTCAAGCCCATTTACAAAATTCCAAACCTGATTCTGTTTGAAGCCCAAAATTCTTACGCCCATTTACAAAATTCCATACGTCACATCACCTAACACAATGAAAATCACGATGACACATCACATGGTAGATCAGTAAACTCGAAATGTATCACAATTCACAACTGATATTTTGGAATCAGCTTGGAAGTTGGAAATGGAATTTAGCTTGATACTCCACCCATTAAGGACCCATGGATTTTCTAATAGGCTAAATTATGTTTTACCTTATCGAACAATGAATCCAATTCCCTGAACAAGGGTTTATTGCTAGACATGTCATTATTTTTTTGCTATCTACGTTGGTGTCGTTACAAAGTTAATTTTTCTTAATTATATGCCATTGCATCGTAAGTTCCACCTAATGGTGTTTAATTTTTTTAAATTAGAGTTGGATTTAAATTATTCTTTTGCCTAATCACCGAACTTAAAATCTTATTTAATTTTCCCTTGAAAATAATGTTTTTCTCTGCTCTCTCTTCCTCCCTCCTATAATTGTCTTCCTTTTTTGGTTATCAATCACCCTCATATAATTATTCTTTAGCTACAAGATTAATATTAACTAATTTTAATTTTAAATTCTTTAACATCTGCAAGTCAGACCGACAATGTAACGACATAAAAGCAAAAAATAAAATAAAATCAACCTTATAATAGCATCCACGTAAATACCAACAAAAAAAAGATAATAGCATATGTAACAAAAAAGTACCTTAAGTACGGCGCAAAAAACCCCTCTTGAACATTTGTATGGAACATCAGGGCACCTTAACGAGGATGGCGCTTGCCGGGTGGGTGCTTGGGGGGCACGTGTTGTCTTCCGTTCGTTCATTTTTTGTTTTTTTATCTATTGAAGGTTTTGTTATTAGAGTTATTAATAATATATTGGATATTTTTTAGTAAGGTAGGTGATAATTTTTTGATTACCGTGCATTCCGTTGCAAGATTTTGGTGGTAACGGTTTGAATTACAATGAGTTTTTTTGTAAGTGGTGAAAATTCAAAAAATTCCAGATCCAACAATTTCAAGATCCAAAAAATTTCCATGGGACGATGCCCCATTGTCACCCCCGCCACCTCACCGACGATCACCGACGAGGTGGAATGACGCTCGCTCACCAATGAGCGAGACCCCCGAACGACTTGTCGAGGTGATTTAATAGTAAAAATTAAAAAAAAATCAAGTTAAAGTATTATTAGAAGTAGTAATTACAATTAATATTATGTAATTTGTTACATGTGGTGTAAGAATTAAAATTATTTATTTAAGAAATGATGCGGAGGAAAGAAAATGTAGGGTATGTGGGGGTTGCCTGAGTATGGTTAATGATTTTTTTTTGATGAGTTGAATGAGTTGACGTAACAGAAAGAGAAACTGAAGTGACATAGAGAAAAAGTATAATTCGCTTGGGATAGCCTGAGAGTTATTATTTATGCTCTTAATAGCAAACACGTGGGAGTAAACCTGAGACTCGAGCCGTTTAGGGTGGCCTGAGCCCGAGGTCGCCTAAAATGGACCCGAATCCACCTGGAAGGTCAATTTTCCAAAAAAAATCCGAGGTCAAACCCACAAATCAGATTCCAGCGAAATCCGAATTGGAATCTCCCCTGATTCGCCGGCACCCGACTCAAATCGTACGAACACCCAAACTCCAAGTCGCCTAAAATCCCCCTCCTTCCTCCAGTTGTCCCAACGAATCGGAGCCGTCCATCCCAACCCACCCCCATCCAACTGCCCACCCCTTCCAACGAAATCCGGATCCCACCGCGTTAGGTCTCGTCTTCTCCTCCATCTCCACCCCGAACTCGATCTAATGGAGCAGCAACGGCAGGAGATGGAGGTGGAGGAGACGGACTTCCAACCCCCCACCGCCCCCGTCACGTGCTCCAACAACTGCGGCTTCTTCGGGAGCTCCGCCACCAACAATCTCTGCTCCAAATGCTTCAAAGACACTTTTCTAACCAAATCCAAGGCTATCTCCGTCGAGCCGAGGGTTTCGGGGAAGAAGACAGCGGAGGAGGAAAGGAGGGATCTTTCGGCTTCTTCCGGCCCGGCGGAGGCGAAGAAGGTGGCGAATCGGTGCGGGTTCTGTAATAAGAAGGTTGGGTTGATGGGGTTCAAGTGCCGGTGCGATGGGGTCTTCTGTTCGGTGCATCGATACTCCGAGAAGCATAATTGCGTGTTCGATTATAAGACCACCGGGCAGGAGGCGATCGCGAAGGCGAATCCTGTTGTCAAGTCGGATAAGATGGAGAAGATCTGACGCTGGAATCCGGATGTGGTTGTAAGTTCGGTTTGGTGTTATTGATTTGGTTACTCTCTTTTTTCTTTCTTTTCGTATATAGGTTTCGGTTCGTTTATAGGTTTACGATTAGATGTGGTTGTTTAGCATGCTTATGAACAATTGTGTCTAGATTTGTTTGGATAGATTAAAGTATGGGTTGTCGTAAAGTTGAATTGGCTTTTCGTGTAAGGTATGCTCATTGTCATTCTCGTTGGTTTATTTTGAAACTGGGATTGCTGGAAACTTATGATTCTGTGTTGCTGTCATATATAACGAGTCTTAAACTCGGTATTAATATTCATATCATTGACAACTTTGCCTTCTGTGATAAAAAAATCAATATTGGAATTGAATGATATAAATAATCTCCATGAACAGACTAGCCTTTTTTCCATTATTAGTTTGAAGCTTCCATCTGTTAGGAAGCAAAAATTGATATACCCTGTTTGTCTTACACATCTATTAGATGTTGGCATTCACAGGTTCAGTTTGCCCAAGTCAAATCTATTAGATGTTGGCCTTTTTTACTGTTAGGAAGCTTCACAGGTCAGATACATTGTTGGAAGAAATTTCACATAACTTAACCTAACTTCAACAAATTTAAATTGGTGTACAATTGCTAGTATTGTACTTCTCTTTGGAGGTGATTAACTTTACTTTTCTCAATTATTATTAGTTTCATTCTAATTATATGACCTGAAACTTAATAGCAGGTATTCACAGTTTCAATGTTATACAAAATTTTGTTACGGTAAACGTAAAATGACATGTTCATTCACCGATCCAAAAAAAAGAAAAAGATGACATGTTCATTGAAAATCAGAGAACTCATACAAACTCATTTGTAAATCTTGCGGTGAAGTTCTCTGGAATCTATTATTGAGGCATGCAACTCTACGAATATGTCATTCACATTTTTTTCATGCCGATTTTTTAATCTAAAAACTTAAAAATACATTCAACGTGTTATAAACTCTGAAATCAATTATTACCTTAGCGCATTATTGACTAGTTGCCAATTGTTCTCTCGTTAGATGCCTCAATTTTATTTTATTTTGCAATTTGGCAATTACACTGCTTTTATATTTGAGCTTACATTTTCTCCTCACTAAATCCATCAAACTGTATTCAAATTGGAAATCAAATCTTTCTTTACCTGTGAATCCAATAACGTTATTGGTATATCAATTCATAAAGTATTGCCTTTTGCAATTGATTTTGCCATATCCATGTTATATGTACTAACATATATTTGCATGTAAAGTATATATTATATAATGCATCGATTTATTTATTTATTTGCGAAATTGCATTATTTTATACTTGTATTGTATTTCGCTATTTTGATGACTCTACTATATAATATTACCCAATTGAAACCTATCTCCCATTATACTAATTAAATGTAGCACAAGGACATCATTTCCCGTTCAATCAGATGTTTCTCTCTAAATTTGTTTAGTGTTTTCAGATATTATGCATTGTTAAAAAATAGAAGTTTATTAACACAATGAATTACCTACCGAAAAAAAAACGATGAATTTCAGATGTGGATTTGAAAGTGGATATTGATCCAGATGTGAGATGAACGTGCAAAACCTCTTTATGGATGCAAATTTAGTTTGACCTCCGCATTCGTTTTTCATTGAATAGGAAATATTGTTTCAGTTTGGTATTATCCTGTGCATTATGTTGTTACTTGAAGCTCGGTATAGTTTGTTTGAATTCTTTTGTTGCTTTGATTACATGCAAATGGTTTAAACATGTCATGAATGTTTTTAAATATACAATATAAAATTTAGATCAATGTCATTTTTTTGGGTCTCTCACTAGCTACAAAAATGTTGTGCTTAGTCGAAATTATATGTTGAATGATGTATTGAGATTAGCATATTACACTTGTCATTTCTCTTTAAGATAGGATATTGCTAAGAGAGTAAGAGGGTTAGTTTAATGGATATTTGGCTCTGGTTGTAACTTGTAAGAGCAGATTTGCAGTTGGGATCACTATGTCGTTACAGTTGATTAATGGGAAACGTACGTACGCTTCCTACGCTACTCCTTTTTAATGGTTTCTGGTTTGTTTACGCGTCAACTCATCTATTTTGTCTTATTTCATGTCATGGAGAACTCAAGACGTTTTTGAGTGATGTAAACATATATTTGAGTTCTTCTCATAAAGCCGGTTCGTTTAAGTATCATATTCGTTATGTTTTGAGCACTTTCGAAGAATACAATTTTTAAGTTAGTTATCAGTGAACGTAGTTCCGGGGACCTAATAAATTGACATTGGGACCTTATAAATTTACACAAAGCCATTCTAATAATTTCTGAAGTGTTGTATCGATTCTACCATGAGTCACTTTTGGTATTTAGGTTCTAGTATCATTTGAATTAATTATTCTTTGTAAGTAGCATGGATTTGACGATAGTGTTGTGATTTTTTACCAGGTCACTTATGTTTAGTAAGTTATATCATTTTAACTATGACTATTCATTGTAAGTATCATAGATATGTGACGATGTTGTGAACTTGTGATTTTTGGGAAGGTCACTTGTGCTGATCAGGTTGTAGTATTATTTGAACCGATTATTTGTTGTAAGTTTCATGGATTTTATGACGTTATTCTTTATTGGGTCACTCATGCTAATGGTGTTATAGTATAATTTTAACTGACTATTCATTTTAATTAACATGATATACGATGTTGCTGTGATTAACGGTCGGGTCAGGTCATGCCATTTGGATGATAGTATCAGTTCACTTGGTTATCTGCCCAACCTTCCTCACTAGGTCCCCCTAAATTCTATCATCGCAACACGTCCCTCTGGAATGTTAGTGATAGTGTTGTACTTAATAGTAGGATCACACATGCTATTTAGGTGGTAGCACAAATTCCACCTTATTTTCCAATGAACCATGCCTATTGGGTCCCCATCACCTATTCTTTGTGCCATGTAGCTCGGTGTAAAGTCAGTTTGGTAATTTGATATCGTGTTGTGATTAATTGTCAGGTCATCTATGTTATTTTGGTAATTGTATAAATTAAACTCATTTGTTGAAAAATTGTGGTCGTTGGGTCTTCGTCAATTATTTTGGGGGTCGTCTAGCTTGATACGAAGTCCCTTTGTTGAATCGAGACTATGATGTAATTAATTGCCGAGTCATCCATGCTATTTCGGCGATAATACAAATTCAACCTCATGTTTCGATGATTCGTGCTCGTTGAGTCCCAGTCAATTATTTTGGGGGTTATCTAGATGGACACAGAGTCCTTTTGATAAAATGAGACTGTGATGTGATTAACGGTCCGATTACCCATGTTATTTGGATGATAGTATGAACTCACACCATTCTTTGCCAAACTCTATCATTAGGCCCCGTTAAATTTATTTGCGGATCCTCTAACGTCGCACCACGCCCCTCTAGAATGGTTGTCATGGTGTTGTGATTAATGGTTGCATCATCATGCTATTTGAGTGATAATACAAATTTGACCCAATTTTCGATGATTAGTGCTCATTGGGTCTCGATCAACAATTTTGGGGGTCATCTAGCTCACACACGAAGTCTCTTGAGAAATCGAGACCATATTGTGATTAATTGTCGGGACATTCAGGTTATTTGGGTGATAATACAAATTCCACCACATTTTTCGATTATCCGTGCTCATTGGGTCTTGATCAATTATTTTAGGAGTCATCTAGCTCGACACAAAATCTCTTTAATAAAACGAGACCAAGTTGTGATTAATGATTGGGTCACCATGCTTTTAAATGTGCATTGTCCTGACGTCAATTTCACAGGTCATTAGACCTTTTGGAGTTACAACCAACTAAAGAAAAATGACGTTATTAAAAGATGTTCGAAACGTAGCGAATATGATACTCAAATTGGCTGGTTTAACTTGAGGAACTAAAATTTATGTTTAAATTACACTAAAACATTTTTTGATTTTCTAAATTAGAGATTTAAAAAAAAATTGGATCGTGTGACATATAATTTGACATAAACAAATAGACTAAATCACAAAAAAAACGAAAACAATAAACTTTTATTCCACATGATGTGCACTCCACTACCCCTACTTGCGAGATGACACGGGGCGAGCGTACAAAAATGCCCAAGTGCTCTTTACATTTCTCTCGGTATTGAATTCCCATGTTCTTGAATTGATGTCTCGTCCAAGAAAAAACATGAGAGTTACTATTCGTCGTCGGAAAGCTACTTAAATCGTCCCAAAAATTACTTTTTTGCCCTTAACAAATCAATTAATACATATTTCATCATGTGTCTTTAAACAAAGTGTTAGACTCAGTTTTACTCACATTCCTAGTATCAACACCACGAAAATGTCTGGTGAAACACCTGGAATCGGCAAGGTAACGGGGTGGATTTTTTCCCGACTCGGGCGTCTGGCTAAGCCACCTCCATTAAGGAGGAGGCGTCTGGCTAACACACCTCCACTTAGGTGGAGGCGTGTTAGCCAGACACCCGTTTTTTTATTTTTTATTTTTAATTTTCTGTTAAATTAAATTTTTTCAGGTTCCGTTGCAAGATTTCGGTAGTGATGGAGTAGATTACAGTGAGCTTTTTGACAGTAAAGAAATATTTACAACAATCGAGGAAGCTTGTAAATGGGCGAAACAAGTTGCAATAGGAGCCATATTTTTTCGGTTATATCATCATACAAACCAAAAGCAGATAACCGGACGGATTGTTACCTGAGATGTGATCGCATACGTGAAATGAGTTCTCGTGATACGAGTATTGCACTGCGATAAAATACAAAAAGAAAAGGTTGCAGTTGTCGGTTTTTGGTAAAAGTGGTGGAGCGACGGGATCGTGATGGATGAGTCATTGTTTCTAGTAGCACCTATGGGCAGCACAACCACGCACTTGCAGTTTATTAAGAGGGTCACCGACAGGTCAGCGGACTTAGTGCTGAGGCAAAGCAAATTGTTCGTGATATGACAGAGGCACAAACAAGACCACGTAACATTTTGTTGGCGGTAAATGAGAAATTCCCGGACGATAATCTCAATCAAAGACACATTTATAACTTCAGAGAGTACATGAGGATGACGAAATCTGAAGACATGAATCCCGCGCAACAGTTTCTCAGGAGACAATGCAGCATAACTATTTGCATTGGATTGTGGCAGATGAAGAAACTAATGTCATCACTCACGCATTTTTGGCACATCCGACTTCAGTTCAGTTGTTGCGTACATACCCATTCGTAATCTGCATGAATTCGACGTATAAGACGAACAAGTACAAGATGCCTTTGTTTGAGATGGTTGGGGTTACTCCAACAAACATGAATTTCCTCGTCGGATATGCGATTTTGTAGGATGAGACCGAGTCTAGTTACCGGTGGGTGTTGGAGAGGTTGCGAGATATGTTATTGGATATTGTTAGCCCGACTGCAATAATAACAGACCGAGAGATGAGTCTGATGCGACCAGTGGTAGATGTTTTTCCCGAGTCTGCTTATTTACTATGCACCTGGTATATCAACAAAGACGTGTACAACTACGCATACCACGTATTCGGCAAGGACAAACAGCTTGCAGAGAGTTTAAGCGTGGAAAGTGGAGGAGAGTCATGCTTTCTGATTCACAGACGGATTATCATAGAGTAGTCCGTAATCTGAAAGATTCTTACAAGTCCTGGTCAGCGCTGACGGAGTATGTGGAAGACATGTGGTTGGTGCATAATGAAAAATTTGTGTTGAATTGGACGAATAAAGTTATTCACTTCGGCAACTGATGCATTGCATCATATGTCTTTCATTTAGATTACCTTTACATCAATAAATGCTACTAAGGTATGTGTTTAGTCTTATTTACAGAATACAGGGACCTGAATGCAAATTACCCACATCCCGAGCATAAACGCGTGCAAAATACTCATTTCTATCATAAAGACCAAGCTCAAGATTATCGGGTTACGAATGGAAATGTATCCAAGTATAAAAGCATTCAAGATCTAATTACAAAAAGAACAAGGACTTAAGCACAAAAGTAGTCGGGAACTTAATTGCAAAAAAACAAGGACCTAAGTGCAAATCACGAGTAGCTTTTATTATCTTGGAGAAAATCTAAAGAAAAATCAATGTGGATCTCCAAATATTTGAAGGAATTAATCCGGAGCTCAAAAGAATGGAAAGAATCAATCCAGACGCGCAAAGGAGGATCAAATCATACCATAAACATTCAGCTAAAATCTAGATTTAATCCGAGCAATATATGTGGCGTTTCCGCCGCACATTACACTTACCATGCGGCGTTTCCGCCGCACCAGAGGCGATCCGTGTGCTCAATTTTTGTCCAGTCGTGTCTGGACACGTATACTCTCCAATTCTATACTTAGGTTTCTTGTAGCAACTATAAATAGCCCCGAGAACGATGTAATAAAGGTCCTTGGCCTTAGACCTAGTTTTTAGTTGTTGTTATTTTTGTTCTTTAGTTTTATTAATAAAATTCTGTCTTTTATTTCTTGTTTTCTCCTTTCTTTTGTAATGCCTCTAGGACCCCTTCTCCTTCCTCCCTCCATGAGTTTCTAACTCTTTCCAAAGGGTGGAGGTGACGGATTTAGGGTGAAGAGAAGATGAATGAATGTTATTATTTTAAGTTCGTGATTAGTATATTTTGATTACTTGAGTTTATGTTAAATCATTTATCATGTAATGCTTCATAACTAACATGATTTATTATAAGTTTCTGAATTCTCTAATCTAAACCTTAAATCTAAACCTCCACCCGACGGAATTCACTTCTTTGTTCTTGTTTTAATTTTAATTGTTCTTGTTTCTTGTTTTAGATAATTAAAAATCAAAAATCTCAAAACCCAATTTATTTCTTCTCTCCTTCTTTTCCCCCAATCGAAATCACATTAATAACAAATCTCTCACTCCTTGTGTTCGACCCGTATTTGCCACGTCTTCATTGACGTCGTGCACTTGCGGTATAAATTTAATTCACATCAGCAACACTACGAACTGTAAGGTGGAAAGTGCACATTCAGCTCTGAAAGAGTGAATCACTACATCGAATGCCGCTCTCGACACTCTTTTCGACTGCGTGAACTCGACTATTGAAATGCAGCTGACGAATATTCGGAACTTTCTTGAAGATTCGAGACGTCGAATTGTGACAAACTACATAGGTCATTTGTTTCAGCATATAAATGACCGAGTTTCGCATCACTGCTTGTCGTTATTGACTCAGGAGTTGAAGAGAATGCAAGACTTAAGTGATGAAGTTGAATATCGTTGTGGGTGTGTTTTTCCGACATCACATGAGATTCCTTGTGCCTGTACCATGTACGAGTGTTTTGCGTCAGGTGATGGAGTTTATTTAGAGCAGATTCATCCATTCTAGAAAACACTTGTCATTGGAGAAGAAGTCCAGATGTCAGAGTTTATAGATCAGTCAGCACAAGACGTCGAGCATTTTCGGAAGCTCGTTGATGAGATTTTGGAGAGCGACCTTGCTGTAATTCGTAGTGTCTCTCGTATTTTATACGAATAGTTACACCCCGATCAGTCGAACTATGGAGAACCCGTAGAAAATACTATGGTACGAGGCCGACCTAGGGGAAAGTCGACACGTTGGTACCCGAGTGCCTTCGAGTATGCTGAGCGAGGTCGTGGTCGGCCTAGCAGTAGTGGGAGCAGGGGTCGTGGTCGGTCTTTCAATTCGTCTCGATCGTCCGTGAACACGGGCACATGATCTTCTGGTATGACGATATCTTAGTTGTTATTTAATATATATCAGTAATCTAGATGAGGTTGAATATATTATCTCATAATTTTGTTGTTTTAATGAATTGTTATTTATCTACCTTACAGTGTCCGGACGGATTGACGTTGACAACTTCTCATATGTTGATAAACTGCCAAGAATCATTTTACCATTTCTAAAAATGTGGAATGACGTACGTGCTGATGACAACTGTGGATTTTGATGTTTTGCTGATGTCTTCCATGGTGGTCAAGACAACTGGTCGTACGCCCGTCGTGCGATTTCTAATGTGATAGGTGCACATCCTATTTATGAGAGTGTCTATTTTGGTAATGTGGTAGAGGCTCGTCAACGAATTTATTAGGGCGGGGGAGCTTGTAGCGAGGATCATTATATGGAGGTTTGAGCCGACTTGTTTCCTATTGCTAATTTTTACAAGTGTGCGGTCATGTATTTCGCAATGAGAACAGATGGTTCGTTGTTCCCGTGTCTTACTGTGCTACCTTGGGAGAGTCTGTCTGCCATGAGGAGACCTGTCAGAGAGTTGGTCATTGCTCATTTAGGGAGTTATAGACATTTTATTCGTTTGGAATTAGCTGATGATTTCACAGTACCTCTTATAACGACCTTATGGTATCAAATGCGAGATGAGTTGTTGGATGGGAGGATCAGTACGAAAGTAGGATGACGTATTGGAACCAGTTACGTAGTACATTTTGATTGTAATTTGTAATGCATTTGTAATGTATAATATATCGTGTATTTGTACTTTATCGTGTTGTTCTTTTACCATATTTTAAATTTAAGTATTATTTGATATCTAAAGAAATAAGTTGAAGATATGTTCGTGACAAATAAGTATTAAAAATACGATAATCAAATAAATACGTAGAAGATATGTTCGTAAGAAATAAATAATAAGAGTACACAGATAAGCATAAGCAAATACCAACAAATGTAGTAACAGTGCAACATATAATAAAACGATAGTAAAAGCAAGTCAACTACATTACTAAAATAATTAAACTAATTATTAACTTAATAATCGATTTATTTATTAATTATCACAATTTATAATCACTAAAAGATTTACTAAACTAATTTAATTTATTATTAACATAATATTCAATTTATTTTAAATTTATCATAATTTATAATCAATTTAAATAATTTAAAAATAATAATTCCGGGGCGTCTGCGGGAGACGCCTGCCCTACGTGGGAGGCGTCTCCCGCAGACGCCTAGCCCAATGTTCGGGCTTCCGCGGGAGACGCCCGACCCAACGATCGGGCGGCCGTGGAAACCGCCCTCTCGTTGGGTCGGGCGTCTCCCGCGGACGCCCCACCCAAATTATATTTATTTTTTAAAATTAATTAAAATAAACAAGACAATTTACTAGATGTGAGTAGTCCGGGGCGTCCGCTGGTTCTTTTCCTGGCCTCCGAGACATTATATCTGGTGAATAAAAGAATAATATGAAGAGAAAGTTTTGTTAAAAGAGTGAAATGAAGAGTTATATAAGTAGAAATTGTAGAATGACAAAATGTTAATCTGTACAGACGTTTTAAGTAGTTTTACGAACGAATAACAATTCAGAAAAACATCTATCTCTTACACTCACATGTCTTTTCTTTCAGCATTGAATTCAACTGATGCATCTCTCCAGTGAAGTTCTATTTTGGTGGAGTTCCAATTAAGTATTTACTTCAACGTAGGCTCTGGTAGTCTAATCACCTTTTAACTGATTTGAAAAGTTCTTAAGCATAGTTCTGCGGCAAAGCGTTATTGCAGGATAGTTCTAATCACTACGATTACTACTAGTAATTTACCGGATTGTTACAATTTTGTGGGGGATGATTTCACTCTTCTCAAGGCTTATGAACACTATCAAGAGTGTGCTTTTAAATTTGGAAGGACATGGATCTTTATCTCCTTCGATACCCTCTTTGGACTTCTCTCCATGATAAAACCCTCCACCTCGCCTTGTGTGATCATAAGTTTGATAGTAGAGCTAGAAATCATCTTTTCTGTCTTCATTGATTATTCGATTGGCTGAAAACGGTAGATTTTTTATTTTTTTATTTTTCGTTTAGAGGGCTATCGGCAGATCCTACTACGGTACAAACTGAATCTGGTATAAAGAGGTCTTAATTCTTTTGTGGCCCTAATTAGTACAATTTTTTACAAACTCAAGCTCATCAGGTTGGAATTGATGCCCCTAATTAGTACAATTTTTTCCTTCTAACTTTTGTTTTTTTCTATATATGTTTCGTGTCCAACTGCAACGAGATCTGTATCAGGCTTCCTTGATTTAATGTAAAGTTAGTAACATGATTTTGTTTCGTCGCAACAACACTTTGATTTTTATAGTCCGTTTCAGAACCTATGTAGTGAGAGTGAATATCAAACTAGCTTAACTTCAGACAATTCATATTTTAGGTTTTAGGGTTTGCATGAACATAATGATGATGTTTTCAATGTTATCACTTCTTTTTGATAATTTTGATGGATTTCATCACCAAAATCTTACCATTTAGGTCATTGTCATTCATTTTATACTAAAAGATAGAGGGTCAACATAAACCACATGCCCAATCAAAACATCATATTCTTTCGGGATAATTTGAAAAGAGATTGTTAGGGTTAGACAACATAAGTGATTTATCGATTAATCAAATTTAATGAAGTGAGATTGACATAAAAATTGCTTGAGCCAATCACTCCGTGTTAGAATTTCAAGACCAAAAAACACAAAATCACGGATTAGATGAGGAGCAATCACCAAAATACACACACGAATTTACCCATGTTCACCCAATGTGAGTTACGTCCTGCCTTTTCCTAAGAGCAATTTATACAGCAATTAGAAACCCTAATTGCAATCGTGGGCTTAAAACACATTAGTAACCCAAAAAACTCAATACAGAATTACTAATAAATCTCAAACCCAAAACAAACATTATGCTTGGCTTCCAGGGGGCGCTGCCCCTTGCCACTCCTGTCACCTCACTGGCAAGGTGGAACGTTACTCGCTCACCGGTGAACGAGACCCCGACCGACCCGTCGAGGTGGGCATAAAATGTATGAGTCAATCCCAACACTCCGCATGCATTAGAGAAAGGTGTCAAGATTTAGGAAAGTATGTGTGCATACAAAACAACTCTAAAAAAAGATGATGACTTTTTTTACATGGAAAGTCATATCGTAAAGTTTGGTCAGTTAAATTCATATTTTGTGTCATTTGAATAACTTATTTGACATCTAATGGACAGTATACTAAGGTATTTGAACGAAACATAAAACTTTCACACGTGTCCTTAATGTGATATGCAAAATATTAAAGTTAGTATGCTCTTGACTGTTATTATCTCTAAAAGGTGAGCGTATATTCAAGTTAGCTAGATTTTGAATTAGTTTGAAGTTTTCACCTAACTAAAGAAGGAGACCATATATACCATAATATAATGATGTATAATACAAACAACACAGTTAATTAAGTGAAACATGAGGATTTATCACAGCACCCAAAATATTACAAGGTGTACTTGCGCTAACAACTTATTTAGATATTATAATCATCACGTCTACTTTAGATGATTAACAAGGCACCGGTGCCTGCAAGGCTGCAACACTTTCATAATAATTATATCCACCACGACAATAGCTACACTTTTCTTACACCAGTGAGTGCAATGTCCGTAACGTTAGCCCCCACAACACCGGTTACTAGGATTTCGGTGCCAGTTAGGCCATCCCTTAACGCAGTATAAACTGCGGTCATCCTGCGGTCGTAGATGACCTTGAATAAAATATTAATTTTTTAACACAAAAGTTTCGGTTGTAGATGACCGGGTCGTCGACCCGGTCGTTCAAACGACCGGGTCGACGACCCGGTCATCAAATATTTTATTATATTTTGATTTTTTTATTTTTTTTTGTTTTTGTTTTGATTTTTTTATTTTTTTTGTTTGAGTTTTTTTATAATTTTTTTTTTGAAAATTCGTTTTATAATTGTTTTGATTTTTTAGAAATTTTTTAATTTTTTTTTAAAATTTTACCAAGATGGACCCCGAAATGATGTGGAGGAGAGAGGTAGGTTGTTGTGGGTTGTGTTGGGTTGTGGTTAAGAGATGAATAGTGTAGGAAAGAGAAGAAGGTGGGTTGAGGAAAGAGAAAGCTGATGTGGAAGAGAGAGAAAGCTGATTTTGAAGAGAGAGAGAGCTGATGACCGGGTCGTCCAGGTCATGGTTAGTGATGGCCTTAGAAGAGACATCATCCATTTCAAAAAATATACAATTACACCAGAAATGTGGCATACGTTAGTATTAAGGGTTATTTGATTGGATGCTACCAAGAAACAATTAAATTGACTTTATGTCACATGATTCTGACTATTTGATCTAATGTCATAGAAAAATCAAATTATTTATCTTTATGTCATAGGAAAACAAAATATTTATCTTTATATCATTCCATCAGTAAACCGTTAACTTTTCCGTTAACGTACGTTAAGTATATTAATATTTAATGAAAATTTTGCAGAATCAACATAAACCAAAAATTCATAAAATTCATTATATATAATGTAAAAATTACAAAAAATCACTCAAAATTTTTATTTATACTCTCTCATCTCTATTTTTCATTTTTCCTTCCTTTTTTGTGTCTCACCAAACTTAATGGTTTGATTATTAAACTAATGAAATTCGATATTTTTTAATTTTAAAATTACAAAATAAATAATTATTTTTATTAAAAAAATCATTTGTCTAATAAAAAATCATTTTTTATATAAAATGTGTTTTTCCAAAATAATTAATTTTTTTGTATAAAAACTCTTTTATCAATTATCAGATTCTTTTACTAAAATATTAAAAATCATGAATCTGAAATAAGATAAATAAAAATAAATAATTTTTAGAAGAAAAAATGAATGAATTTCATTAGTTTAGTAATTGAGTCATTAAGTTTGGTGAGAGAAAAGAAGAAATGAAAGTTGAAAGATAGAGATGATAGTATAAATAAAAAATTTGAGTAATTTTTTGTAATTTTTACAACACATATAATGAATTTTATGAATTTTTTGTTTATTCAGGGCGATTCTGCAAAAAAAATATTAAATATTATTATACTTAACGGACGTTACCGGAAGAGTTAATAGTTTACTGGCGGAATGGTATAAAGATAAATATTTTGTTTTCCTATGACATTAAGATAAATAATTTGATTTTTCTATGGTATTAGACCAAATAGTCTGAACCAGGTGGTATAAAGTCAATTTAGTTATTTCTTGGTGGCATCCAAGCAAATAACCCTAGTATTAAAGACGAAATCCATTTGTATCTCAAATTTATATAATACAAATAGTGGACTAACCTATGAGTTCATCAGAATTTTCAGGCGACATAGTGACATCCAGAAACATTTGATGATATACAAATGAAATATAATTTAGAAACAAAACAAAATCCTTTGACAAAGAACCAATGAAATGGTTTCAACAATTAAATTTGTTGTGTTTTATTTACTCATACCAATTGACTCGTTGAGGTTTTCACACATCATGGTATGGTAACATCTGCAAACATTTTATGATATACAAAATGAAATTTACTAAATTAAAATAAAATCATTCCAAAAAAACACAATTAAATCTTTTCAACATTTAAATATGTCGTGCTCTTTATTTATTCGTACCGGTGGAATCCTTGTTGAGGTTTTCATTGGTCGCAAACACAGTGACACCTCAAAAGATGAATACTAGTGCAGCAAAGAGAGTTAAGAAGACAATGGTTGAGTTTGAAGCCATTAGAAGATTAAAAGTAATGGGATGTAAAGTTGTAGATGCTTAAGATCTTATGCTAACATTGACATCTTTTTATATAGTGCATGCAAATGACAATTTTAATTTATTGATTTTTTTTCCATTAAGGATATGCATAGTTATGTATCGGCGCATTTCTAGCTAATTATTTCTTTCTTGTTGTAATATTCAATTCAAGTTTCATTTACTTTGTTTCCACATCTTTGCAATCATACAAATATACAATGAAAAATAATTAAAGGTGAACATTTTACTGATTACTACATTATTGCCCTAAAATACATATAACAAAATACAAACAATAAATGTTTAGCACTAGGCTGACATGCATCTACGTAAAAACGTGTTAATGAAGCAAATGCAAAAGGAATGTAAGAACATAGATATTTGCATGAATTTTTCTACAAACTAAGTCCGATGAATTATGAGTTGGATGAAATAAGTATCCAAAAAATAATGTTAAAAAAATCGCAAAAAATCTGAATAAATGTAAGTGCACGCCTTATCATTTACATTTGGAAACAGATGGAAAAGAAAACAATTTCTCTTATACCATATGCTTGGAAACATAGAAAAAAGAAAACAGTTTCTCTTATACTAGAACTTTTCATGGTGTTATTGTCAGTATTAGAAAAGAAAAATATTTCTGTTCTATTTCTTTTTACCATCCAGAATGTACTAAATATTTTGCCTCGGTTTCTTATACCACCCCACATGAAACTAACGGAAAATGCAGGAAATTTGTAAAAAAATGTATACGTCTATCAAACTTATTTAATAATTATTTTATTACGTAAAAACTTAACTACAAAAATATTAAAATCATATTTCAAAAATTAAACAATATGATTATCTTTAAAAAACTATGACAATACGGTACAAAATTATACCATAAAACTAGATAATAAAGATTAAAAATACATCTTGAATTTAATATTATCTTGTTAAAATAAAATATTATTTAAAATTTAATTTAGTGTATTGTTTAAAAGTACTACAATAATCTTATATATTAATTAATTTACTTTTCAATAAGAATATGTATATAATATATAATTCATACATCACATTTTTAAGTTAAATTAAACTAAAATGTGCAATGTCTATTTAAATATTAACGTACAACATACTCTTTACAATAAAATTATACATTTTAATATGCAACATTTACAAATAATATTAATTTTTTGGAAATGACAATTAATGAAATTTATTTTTTAGTAAATTTCAGTGATACGTATGAACAAAATCTTAATCAAAGAGAAACTAATTTCTTCTAATTTCTTTAACCACAAAATTCATTTACCCTGTGCACAAATATCTCGTTAAGAGTTTTTGACTGCTTCAAATGTTTTTTTATTAATTATAGTCACATCTACACAGACAACAGACATTAAAATATCAGAAAGATCTAATACCGAAAAAGACAACAAAATAACTTAATTACCAAGTAAACTAGGTACGATTTTTTTGTTGGAAGCACATGAATATGTACCTGAGAATTGTCTTAACGGTTCCGATCCCAATGTCTGCTTATAGTAAAAATTAACAAAAAAAAATCTAAGATCATATTTGTGATTTAGTATAATAGTTGGTAAAAGAACTTAACAAGGTTAACGTAGAGCACAAATCACAAGATATCAGAATTTGTACAACTCCCAAAACCTTGAATAGGTGCGAAATATATCGGCAACAATTTACTTAGAACAGCATACACGAATTAACAAAGGGATGGAAGGACAGAGACTAGCAAAAGAAACTTCTACAAGGATATAATAATAGTAAAATCATACAATTAGGATATTCCAAATTTTGACAACGCGGACTGAAATAAAGCGAAGAAGGCCTCTGAGGTGCCACTGTCGTCGGCTTTGATTTTAAGCTGCCCTTTCGCCGTGGACGTGTTAATAAGACACTCGACAAGATAAAAGGATGCCTCTTCAGCTTTCTGGGCAAAGAAAAAGAACTTCAAATTTGGTGGTCGACCACCAGACGCTATGCACTGGATAGAATGACACTGCATGTGCCGAAGCAATGCCTGAGGTGTTGTCAGTGCCGCAATACCTCTAGGATCAACGGAACATTCCTGTAAAAACATTATTTTAGTTTTTGGGCTCAGGCAGTTATAGTACTAGTTCTCAGCAATAGAAATGAAAATCCTAAATGATCCAAGAAGATGATCCTTATATAAGCAGCTTGATTGCTTGCGCCTTGCGCACATTCCCATGAAATAAGGTCATCTCGGTTTCATTTCATAGATAAACTCCACCTTCTCAAACTGAAAAGAAATTACGTTGAACTGAATAGACATGAACTGCTATGTCAATTTACTAGGTGCAAATACAAAAAAAAACAGATACTTCTAGTATCATACCCACATCGGACAACGAAACTCACTTCATACTTCCAAATATGTATTTGATACTTGATTTGGTGTATGCTAAATAAATAAATTATAATTTTGAATTGAGATACTAATGGATAATCAGATACTCTTGGATACTTCTTAAATACTTAAAAATACGTTTGTGTAACATTTTAAAGTATAGAAGATACATACAACAGTACTGCTTACAGAATATGCATCCATAGATACCTCGAATCAAGTTGAAAGTAATTTTTTTTATCATATAAACATTTAATCTTTCATTTCAGATAATTTTGTTAAAGTTTTTTATATGTATTTAACGTTTATAATTTTCATTATAGGATAATATAATATTAATGTATCCATGCCAACTCGTATCCCACTTTTATGAAAAATAACATACCCATATCCTGTATCCATAATTCCATACCCACAGGTGCAAATAACCACTGAATAAAGAGAAGTCATCCATTCAATAAACTAGCTAAATAAGTTGGAGAAATATATAGAAAGTGGAAAGACAACAAATTGTGAAAAAAGGGAATGAAATGCAGTGAAAAGGAAAACCTGAGATGAAGACATAGTGAGTTGACCCCACTTCTTCTGAAAGGAACCAGGATCCAACACTGCCTTAGCACTGAGCTTCAGTGGAGGAGGAGCCACAGGAGCAACAGAAAGACCCAAATCAAACAAATCATCAATACCAAAGCTGCTTTGTGCCGTGTATGTTGGCAAACTGTATGCAGCTTCAGATGCTACTGCCTCTGAACCAATGAGAGATAGAGATGATCTATCGTAGTCAGGAGCTGTGTAAGCAGAGCCATTATTGACCGGCCCTCTATTGTCTTCCTTCTCGGAAGTGCTGAGAAGCAAATCGTTATCATTTGCTTCGTATCTTTGAGCATGTGCAACATCATTGGTGGATTCTATTCCAACTGTCAAATTCCCAAGCTCTTCTGAGAAATGAAATGAGCCTCGATGTTCCTTGTCAGTAAACATATAAGATGGCTACAATATATAGAATAATACACTTGGTTAGAGAATTCACTTCAAGGAAGAAAAAAAGTAACAAAACTTACTACAAAAGATAATACATCTACTTATTAAAATGGGAAGTGGACATAAACATGGAATAAATCCAGATTTATACATAGTCGGAGTAAAACAGGGCATGAAAAGATACATCCTTACAATTGTTTAGAGATCAAGCCCCTAATAGACCTTTTCAGAACTCGTAATAGGTGATTCACGTATAGAAGGATGTCAATTCTAGCACATACTCGTGAGTCGACTTGGTCTTGTCTCGGCACAAGCACACTAGGCTCTTTTCATAATCAACAAGTCATGCTAGGACACCATGTCAGGCTCAAATCTTTAACAAGATAACTGTCTTCACTACAAGTTCGATCTTTCCTAGGTAGGTCCATGGGTAATGTCGGTAATGACAATACACATGTATATATGTACATATACATATCTACAAAGTATAATCTAAATTCATTTACTAGTTACAATATAACCCCGTACAAGAAATCTTTAACAGGATCAGTAACTCTAAGACTAAAAATCTAAACAACGATAAAACATATTCCAGGTACCCTAGAAACCAGCTCTTTCTCCATACAACCCCAGCCACCAGCCATCTTTTGGCTTGTCCTCACACTCAGTCACCTTTTTTTCTTGCCTTTTCGTCAAGACCCCACAAAGATGTTTCACCATACAAATCGCAAGCTCTTCTGAAGTACACCAACATCAAGTCTGATGGGGGTACTCACACAAGGATACCCCTCAAGTTATACCATGGTGGCACATGAAGTTCCAGAATACCACCAAGTGCACCACCAGTAATAAAAATAATAATTGAATCAGTAATCGAGGTTGAATAAAATCACAATCATGTCGATGACTTAACAAGCTGAGTCGAGCAACCTTAGCTCACAATGGTCTAGCTAGAACAACTGTGATCGCAAGCTTTACAAAACCATTTTGACGGCTTGGGTGGAATGAAGTCCAATCCAAGCTTCAAAAGGGAGAACTGCACTCCACTAATTTACACCAACATGTTTGATGTTTCGGTAAGAATTATGCTCGGTAACCTGTTTCACAAATTACAATTGACAGCGAGAATACTAGCGAAGTACCATTCCACTTGGTTGAACCTGTCAGACCAGCAGTTCAATGATAAAAAGGATTTTAAGCACTAAAATAGAGCACTTCCCAAACCTTTCATGTTTGAACTGGTTGAACGTGGTAGAGTGAGTTGTAGTTATAAAATCCAAAGATGAATAGTTACATATCAACTAATTTATCCTTCTGCGTTTTAGTTTTTTCATTGCATTTTAACTCTATAAAGCAAAAGTAGTCGTCAACAATGTTATAAGATCCATAGATTGTAGTATATGACACCACAGGTGTTGCCAACCACTTGACAAGTTGATCCGCCATTAACAGATACTACACTAGTATCAGTGTATTTTTCTCCTTTAAACTATACTATAAATTTTCTTTTAATCACCATGGTCTCTCTGGGAAGAGCAAAATTATTTCCCTTAGCCGACCAATTAGGCCGAGGCCTCAATTTTCACTATAAATTATCACACATAACCTCATCTTTCCGGCTTCCAATTAAGACAGTCCATGTCTGCAACCACCACATTAGAGGCAAAGGTGGACTGTGTCCTCTTCATGACCAAAAGTGTCCATCTACATTCGTCCCTAACCAGACTTTGGATTAAAAGGTGATTACAGTAAGTGTTTTGCCTTAGAGGACTAACCATGTAAAGCCACATTATGCAATCATGACTAAGGCACCTTAGACCAAGATTCAAGAGCGAAAAGAATGACACGGATCAAAAGGCTTTCCTATCCAAAATTTGATGAGAAATGGAGAGGTGCTATAAGGCTTAAGAACCTTGTCATACCAAATGATCTTCAATCCAAGCCTCCTTCCAGACCAACAACGTGGAAGGAGAAGGAAAAGCTAATTGAGGTGGCTTATCATTAACTAAACGCCCCAAAATATTTATCCTACTTCCGTCAACCACCACCAACCTTGTTCCCGCTTTCATCAATTCCTCAGCATGCACGATTTTCCTCCTCAAACACGTGTGTCAGTTGACCAACAGTAGACGGTAGTATTTTTCCCCATGATAATGGTGATTACTAAGAGAACAATCCACCATATCGTTTCTCCAAGAAAAGCCAAATTCAAATCTCTAACTTTACTAGTACCAAATCTATCTCACATTCCAAAGCAGTAACAAAGACAAAGAGTACCCCCCAAATAATTACACATGGGGAGTACTCAGATGGAGAAATATTTCTCGGGTGCTACACTTGAGAGATATTTACAATACTAAAGTGGAGACCATGGTGTATCCTTGCCTAAACCCTTTTCCACTTGAGAAATAGTCAGACAAGTAACCATTAGTGAAAACTAAATATTTATCAGATGAGAAGACAGAAATTCCACTTCTTCCAACTCAACCCAGAGATTCTGCTGCCTGTCAAGATCTTTATCCCACTAGCTCCTCTAAATTAAATAGTCAACGGATCAAGATCAATCCAAATCCCTGCAAACATATCGCACAAAATTTTCTACAAGGAGATAGGGTACTGATATCAGAAACTACAACCTAAATGTTCTTAAACTTGAGGAAATGCTGGTATCACATCCAATATTTCATGTCACTTCAGTACTTTTTTTCACTTTTATCTTTTTATTCCTTTCTCACAAAGGAGGATTGGTGCCCATCATGTTTGTCGTCAATTATCACTATCAAAATCACACACCAACATTGACATATACTTTGTTAATACTGTTCTCATAACCAAGAGGTCCTAGACTAGACAATGTGCTCTGTCAATATGGAATGTTAAACTAATTGTGTTTGAAGTTGTTCTGTTGTCTGCTTCAGCATCTAGGGAAGGAGAACCGAAAGACAAATTCCATTTGGCAAACACAGACCTAAGAATTTAAGTTTCTCGAGTACACAAAAGGTTAATATATGTAATATTATGCTTCTCCTGCTTAGAAACACTAGACCTTGTACATTATCGTGATCTCAAACATAAACCAAAGAAGATAAGTGAATAGCACACCTAAGTCAAGATAGAATTTACATGGTCTAGAGATGTATTATGTTTCAGTAGAATGATTTTAGTTCGAGTATGAAATAGAGCAATTGACTTATATCACATCTTTTTGCATCTAAATCAAGAAAAGGAAAAAAAACTGAAAGGTTTTTGGTTGTACACTTGTACGAGAAGTTTTCTTTGGTTTTCTAGTTCAATGACCACATATTTTTGCATTAAAAGAAACTCAGGTAAAGGAGATTTTGGCATGACTATTAAAACCAACAAGCAAGCACAACGTAAACTCAAACTCCAAGCCGGCAAAGCATTTACGTTATTGACTTGCCAACACACTATTTCAAGTGTTAAGCTCACTAACCTCGTTGGCTTATCATATGTTAAATTCTTCATATGGGTTCAGACTCGCGTAATGTTACTAGGTTATGCATTTTGCTTTTGGTTCAACAACTAGCATACCAAATATTGTTGAACAAATGAACACCTTTTGTGGTTAATCATCGAACACTTGATGAAATCCCTTGTCGAGGTTTGAAAATGAATCAGACCATTCTTGGAAATACAGTCCAAAAATGAAATAGACGAAGTGATGAACACTCTTACCACTACAAGACACACTAACTAATAAATCTGTCACCATAAAAGCACATGCAATGTTAATCAAAGTAATGGGATAAGTTTATATTTTAAACAAAGTTGATGCTGATAATGAGGTGAAAAAGATAAAGATAACATCATCTTAGGCTTTTTGATGATGTGGTTTCAAGATGGCGAACTCAAGTTCGGTATCGTGATGTTCGAGGTCGTTGAAGCGTGAATGGTGAGGAAATCTTGTGCAAGCTTTGTCATTAGGTAGGATCTTTTAAATAGAAACCTAGCTAAACATTCACCACCCGTAAATTTATATCAATGATAACATTGAAAAGTACATACCTTCTGGTATGTAACCGATAGACTGTTAAACTCGTCAAATATGCGATCTTTTATTTCACTGTTTTGAGTGTCAGTGAAGACCGATACAGCTTGCTTCAAAGGGTTTACCACACTTTCTGCTTTTGATACATCATATTGCAAAAGTCTGTAGTAGAATAATGCTCTATCATGAACATCCTGTGATGAGTTATAAATGGAAGTGATCAATATGGTGATCAAAGATGCCAACCCTAAAACCCAACTGCTTTTTTCAACTTACAAGAACTATACATAAATCAAACAAACCTGATGAGTATCAGCCAAGCCAGCAAATAAAGCTGAACCTAATGCCTTCTGTGTCTCAGGTGGTCTTTTAAAGAAACACTTCATTACTGCAGTGAGCAGATGCAAGCGGACCTATACATGAAGGCAAAAATGTGTATAAAAAACAGAAGATGGGCGTCAATATCCTAGTATGTGCTAGAACTTATCACTTGTTAGTTGCTGTGTAGAAGCAAAATTAACTAGTATAGAGAACTAAGGTTGGAAAAAATAGACAAATATAAATCTGTTTAGTAGGAAGTGAATGAATTAACAACAAAAGGTCGAATAAATCAAGAAACATCTAAACAGAAATATTCTTTACACATTTCAAATCATATTTTGGAAACTAGCCCTAAAATATTTTGAAGCTTTGTTAACAACAACATCATCCTAAACTTCGTAAAGCCTCCCTAGAGGCTCTGACCTGGAAGGGGAAGCAGGGCTAGATGTATGCAACCTTACCCCTGCAATAACAGAGAGGTTGTTTCTGATTAGTACTCGATTTGAAAGAGAAACCCATCTTACATTTCTTAATAAATAGGAGTTGAAAGAGTATAATAGCCACTTTGGTTTAGCCATAAAAAACAACAAATCCTTTCCTCCATTGGAAATGGACAATAACAGATATAGGACCTTTATAGAGCCAAAGTACAAAAGGCTCGAGGCTAAGGGAAACACTAACTCATGGTTTCTCTCTTCCTTATTTCAGACAACAGACCACTGTTTTATGACAAATTTTGGAAATATCAGGAAAAAAATGAAGTTGCTCTCGTGGAAGGACAACCACTATCATCCCCATATTGTCTTAACAAAAAGCATAAACATGACATGACAATTGTAAGAATTAGGCACCTCAGGAGAATGCTCATCATCCCAGTTGTCAATGAGGCTTTCCAAAATATAAGGAGCATCAGCCATGTCTTGAGAATATTCTCCCAACATCCATATGAGTGCTGATTTAGCTTTGGGCTCTTGAACATTTTGGCTACTAATGCTTCCAACAACTGCAATGCAATCATGACTCCATTGTGGGTATTTCCTGAGGAGATCTTTCACAAGCACCTGATATGAAAGGGAAAAAACAAGAAGGTATGAATACATATGACAAAATCGAAAAGCCATGAACCAGTTCAGTAAATGTACTATGAACTGACCAATGTTTCGGCAGTGACATAGTCCTTGTCCATTTCCAGAAATTGAAGAAGCCTATCCACAACCGCGTTTACATCATACTGCTGAAGTGCGATCTTTCCAACTGCTCTAATTGACTCTCTAGCAATTGGCACGTCAACATTTGCAGCATATTCACACAACTCCGAAACTGCAAAATGAATGGCACGTAACAATATATTCTCAGAGCATGTTAAAATGAAAAATGAACTTCAGTTAATGACCCACCAATTTCATATACATTGCTCTCATTTGCGATGGCTGTCAGCATCTCAAGTTTCAATTTCTTGACATATGATGGTTGACTATATTGGCAATAAAAATGCTTGTAATCAGAAGAAAACAACATTGGAGCACGCATCACCAAAAGGTGCAAGTGGCTCAGCACAGCATAAGATTGTTCAGGACTCCCAGTGCTAACAAGGGTGAGCAAAGGTGCTTTAATTCGTTCATAAACCTGAAACAATGGAGGATAAATTAACCGTCTGAAACAATAAAATGTGCTTATGATTGTTACAACAGCCATGAATCACTAAGATTTAAGGGTAAGGTCTTCCTCTTCAAATTTGTAAATGAGAATTTATGATGATGTACTCCACCAGAGATACCACACATACCTGTTGATGAACATCTGTCATGGACAATGTCATATGCAGGAACACCTTGATTGTGGCCAAAACAACAGCACTATTTGCATGCTGAAGCCTATCTTCAAGGAGATTCATTACGTCAAATATCTCATTGTTATCTGATGGGATGTACTTGGAAACCAAGTCAAGTACGAGGCATTGTGCCCATTCACTGAACTCCTTGATCCTGTAAAATTATTGTGCTGAAATATTAGATAACAGTTTGGTCACAGGAATGGAGATGCCCAGCCTTCACAAAACAGATTTAACAAATCCACGTAAAAAGACTAATCATGAAAAGGCATTAGTATAAAGTCTATAAAAAACGATCGGACACTTGATAAGATGAAAAGGTTAGTTACATGTAGCTAATTCCTTTAATACATTCAAGAAAAACACATACCTGTTCAATAGGTAGTAAACAATTGTCTTGCTGAGCAGCGCTTCTATCTCCGTTGTTGCTTCTTCAGAAGTAGCAGCTTCCAAATTCCAGATCTCCTGCAAGGACGAGAGGCAGTTCGCAACCACCTGAAATGCAAAAAAGAAAAACATGAAACAAACAATAATCAATGCAAAAAAGCTCCAGACAACACAAAACAATGGATCATAAATCACATTTTCCATTTGATACCATGTATTCTAGATAATAGAAATGCACATGTTAAAAAGAAAGAAAGAACAATTCTTTCAGAGAGTGTTAAAGCAATAGCATTGCACAATAGAAACAAACAAACATCTACACAAACTTGAACCGAAAGAGAAAAAAGAAAACAGAAAACAGAACACGATTCCACTTTTTCTCTGGAAACCACGCTTCCCTCAATTGAAGATACATACACTTCTCAAGCATGCATTTTTCAAGCAAGCAATATATGTTAGGACTTCAAAACTACCCGTCAGCATAACAAGAATAAACATAGCAGACTTCCACCTTGAAATCAACAACTACAAAACACAAGAAGCCAGCATTGTTCGTGTTGCAAATTGTTTACATTCCACGACCATCTGCCTGCCAAACACCCTATAAAACAAATCGTAACACAAATATAGAACTTTTTGCAACAGAAAGGCAAGTCCATAATTGCAGCTTCCAAGAAAATCCAGGGGAAAATTGCCACACCCCGAATCTGAACCTGCGATCTTCGCCACAGTAAGAGAGCACATTTGTTGGTGAACTATCCAAAGGTTTCCAAATTAAAGCAAGTACGAAACAAACACATATTAATCCAACCAAAATCCAAAATCAAACCAAATGAAATATTTCTGCTCACCTGCGCATCAGGATCGTTAAGCATCAAACTCTTAAGCGCCGCGGGGAAATCTGCATCCATGCAAGTCGATCCAGAGATATGGTAAAGCTTCACCACCCCAACCGTGGCCACCATCCTTACATACGCGCTCCCATCCCTAAGTCCGTTTCCCAACGGCCCGACCAAATACTCCACCAAATTCGTAACCCTAAGAGAGCAGAGACTCCGCAGTGCGAGCCCCCGGATCATGGGGTCCTGGTCCTGGCAGTCCCTCTGGAGGAAGTTGATGGTGAGGAGGGCCAGATCGGGGTTTCCCTTCGCGTAATTCCCGACGTAGAGATAACACATCTTCTTCAGGACGATGTCGGACGTGGCGGAGCACATCACCATCTCGCTGAACAGCGCGGAGACGTCGATGCCGACGGTCATGTAAGAGATCACCTTCTTGAAGAGCTCCCGCTTCGAGTCGTCGGTACCCGGCGTGCGGCTTCCGGCGAGTTGCCGGAGTTGGAGCTTCAGATCTGAGACCTCGCTCTTGCTGAGAGGAGTGGAGAGGAGGGGATTAGGGAGGGGATTAGGGAGGAGAGCAGGGAGGGATTTTACCCGGATGGTTGGGAGGGGGAGGAGGATCGGTGGGGGAGAGGCGGCGGAGCCATCGCCGGCGAGCGGAGAGAAGACAGGGCAACTGCCGATGATCAAGAGGCGCCGGATGTGTTATGCTGCTTTGATAGATTAGTTATAGTTATGATGTGTAAAATATTTTTGTTTGGAGTTTTTAGTAGTTAGACTTCTGATTTGACTTTGGGTCGAATTTTTGGATTATGGACTTAATAGAGACCAAAATTTGAAGTTTGAATCAAAATAATGGAATTGAAACTTATTTTGGTTTAAGTCTGGGTTGAGCTTATTACGAAGTATCTGAAGGATTTGCAATAATTTTGGCATATTAGCATGGTGCACAAGAGGAGAGAGGGCAACTGCCGATCAAGAGGCATCGGATGTGGGAATGCTGCTGCTTGGACAGTTTAGATAAGTTTGGCTATGTAAAATATTTTTGTTTGGACTTTTGAGTAGTTTTAGAATAGTTTTTTTTTTTGATAACGCAGAATAGTTGTATGTTGGATAAGACTTTGGGTCGATTTATGGATTTTGTAACGAATACATATCGAAGTTTAGACTTTAAATCAAAATATTCGAAGTGAATCTCATATTGGTTTATGTTTGGGTTGAGATTGTTAGTGAATCAATCGACAATGATTTATTTATTTTCATATAATTCATATGAAATTACATTCACTTTAATACAACACCTACAACAACAACAAAGTCTTAATCCCAAACTTGTTAGAGTAAAATAGAAATGAAACTCGTTAAGAAGCATAATTCGGACAATTGTATTGTTTTTGTTAATGCGTTATTATCCATAATAGGGTTTTTTGCTTGAGTGCATCTCGCAAGTGTCCTAAATGGCGATGTGCACCTGAATTTTTACTATTGTTGGAGGTGTACCTGTAAGTTGAAGATTTTTGCTTATATGTATATCTGTCGTTAGTGAGACTCACTCCTCAACCCTCCCCACCCCCCTATAATCAACCAACATTTCCTTTTACCACAACCAAAACACACCATGCATACATGCGACCAAAACTCACAATAACTCACAAATTAACAAAACCAAACACGACATCAAACAAGCAAATGTATACAACCATGGTTGTATCAGTTAAATTACCGCAAGTGCACGACATAGTTGAAGTGGTGACAAGTACGGGTCGATCCACAGGGAGCGCGAGCTAGTCAGATTCACAATGTTCGAGTGGGGAAGAAGATGGAGAGAGATGCAACCGAAATTACACTACGACGCGTAGGAAATCGGAAAACAAACAATAAAAACTAAACCCCTTAAGGGGTAGAGTAAGAAAGCGAATACGAAAATATGTGTATGTATGCTTGTTCAAATGTGCTCATTAAAATATGTCATACATGAAATCTATACAACTCAACTCAAACTTTGCATCCACGTGAAATAAGATAAAACATTATCATTAAAACATACAAGATAATAATTGAAATAAAGCTAATATGTTCACATGCATCATGACTCAAATCCAACTATGTCTCCACATGAAATAAGATTTATCACAATTATTAAAACATACAAGACATTGATGATGATAAAGCTAACATGAGCACATGCATGCACATGTCTTGTTTCCTTCTTCCACTCCATCATTATTCTCACATCATCATTCCTCATAAAATAGACTCACTAATCTAAGCATGTGCTAAGCTTCACTCAAGAGCATTAGCACATCAAAGAAAATATTGAAATCCTATTAGATGGTTATGGAAATCATGTAAGACTCAAAAGATTAAGATTAACACACACACACTTAATACATCACATAATCACATCACATTCCTCTCCACCCCCCAAATGGGGATGAACTACTCTCTACTCATCTTTAAACTAAAGAAAGCACGACAGGAACATAAATCCATAATGAAAATGAAGGAAAACAAGATTAAGCAAACAACAACATAAAAAAATTGCATTAAAGGAAAAACATGTAATTAAAGAACAACACTAACACTTGATTGAAAAGAAAATATTACAAAGTTTCTCCTTCTTCTCCTCTTACACTAATGAGCAGCAAAATAAAACCTAAAACTAATGGAGAAGCAAGAAGAAGTGGGAGACGAGGGATTACAATGGTATATGTAGACTAATACATGGTTAGGATTCATTTGAAAATAATCGGATGACTCTAAATCACATCTGATGGTCCTGGAATGCTCTTACCTGAATACCCGACCCACGACCAAAGTTTGAGAACCTGTGGACTGGAGGATCAAGTAGGTCCGATCAGTTGAATTCTTGGCTGATGTTGTATTTCTTTGATTGGCACATGTGGTGAAGCTCTGGTCCACTATCTCGACCCGATTTGGTTTTAATTGGAGAAATACGTGAAAGGAATGTGTTCTAAAAGATTACTTTTATATGTTAATTATTATGAATTTGATTTGCAAATATTTTGTTCCTTGATTAATGTATTCGTTTTTTGGAAGTGTTAAGGAAGAGGTGATTGATCCTTAACCGTAGAGCTCTAAAAGATAATGGTTTACATAAATCAAAAGTTATTCACAATCATGGTAATTAAAATGGACCATTAATTACCGAGATAAGATTGTCGCGTTGGTTATCGATTATTGTAACTCTACAAATATTTGATGACACGAGTATATAAAAAAGGAAAAGATTACTTTTATATATT
This sequence comes from Triglochin maritima, assembly GCA_963682175.1. Taxonomy (NCBI): domain Eukaryota; kingdom Viridiplantae; phylum Streptophyta; class Magnoliopsida; order Alismatales; family Juncaginaceae; genus Triglochin; species Triglochin maritima. The sequence continues at coordinate 10,119,792 of OY821775.1, forward strand.
GAATAGACCTAGCAAGTAAAATATTATGGAATTGTATTTTGTGTCGTTAATGTTTTACTGTATCTTGGAACCTAAGATATGAGACTTATATCTTTTCACATAAGGAATGTTCAATTTGATTATTGTCAATGAATATAGTGATAAAGACAATAGTTGGTTAAACATGACTTATACTGGAAAAGATAGTTCGTCAAAAGATTATCATTGTCCTTTCTTTACTTGAGTGATGATATTATTGGGTCATTTGATAAAGCAAAATTATAATGTGCACAATGTGACTTGAGTTAAGTTACATATTTGTAATTAGCTTAAGAGATCAAGAAATGAATATATAATACAAATGTGACACATTTCTACTTTGTGTGTATTCTTAATATCATGAGGAAAGGGACGGACACAAGTGATGCACTTACATCACTAAATGGATCGTGTGTAGTTCGAGTAAACAAATACATCTATGTTAATTGTGTAGCTATAATATGTAGCTAGATACCGCTTATAGTTTATAATATTAAGTGTTTAATATCATTGTCAATTGACTAAATCCTCTTATAGGTCACACCACAAAATTGGAAAACAAGAATGTTGATTTTATATTCATATGATGTATCGAAATTCATGTGAAATAGTATATATGTGGTGAATCGATAAAATCAATGTGTCATGAAAATGACATAGTTAGAGTTATTTATAAGTTCATATGAGATGTATGTATTATGTGGTATAATGATTGACATTACACATGATATATTAATGTGCTAAAAACCCTAAAGATCAAATTTTGTTGAATATAAATCCAAATTTTGGTAAAAGGAAAAAATGGTTAATATGGTTTTGCCCGAATTAATAAGGAATTATTATTAATCATGTATTGGAATTATTCCAATTATGATTAAATGTGGATGTAGATGATTATGTGTCAAATTGTGATTGATTTTAGGGAGAGAAAAATAATAGATCATGAGTTAGTGGTTAGCCCATGATGTGGGTGTTGAGAGACCCTATAAATATGTATTCTCTCCATCCTTTTTTTAATTAATGCAGAATTTCTCTCCCTAACCACCTTATTAATCCATCCGAAAATTCCTTAATTATTTCAAGTTTTTGAAGATTAAATTCTCAGGGAGCATAAAAATGGGTTATTAGCTAGATTATAACATTGATTCAGAGATTGAATTAGCTAACTCATTTCTTTTTAATATTGTTTAGAGTTTGGTGAACACTTGGAGGTGAATTGTCAGGTGATTTGATGAGCGGCGCAACTCCGGATCTTCATAAAGGTTTTAGAGAAACCTTTGGTATAACCCTCTTATATTTGTTTTAACATATATTGATTATATGATATTAGAGTAAATATAAACCGATGTACATGAAATTGTTGAAAATATGAAAATCGATTATGTATGCATGTATTAAAATTTTAAAATATATACATACATATGGTCACGAAATCCTAGATGTGTCCTATGTATTAAGTATGTTGAGTCCATGCTTCATCTCTTCTTCGAAAGTGATTATGCACATATAGTTTGGACGAACGTTCTTTCAAACTTGGAGGTGATTCCGAGGCACTCTGATGTGCAACCCGATTTCCAATTGGTAAAAGAATTTGATAATCTCCTATGTATGATCAAATCTATGTATTTGAATATCAAATAGTATATTACATATATTGAAATATAATTATGAAGTTTTGAACATAAAATTATTATAAAATATGAAAACGATCTTGTTTGTATGTATAATTTTTTTTAAAAACATACACATAAGCAAGAGAAAGAAATCCAATATTTAATATTAAAGTAAAAATAAAAAACATAAAAACCAAAAAATCAAACCTCTCTCTTCCTCTCCTTCTCCTCCCTTCACCCACTCCCAACCCTCCCCACCCCACCCGTAATCAACCAACAATTCCATCACCACAACCAAAACACACCCTGCATACATGCATCGACCAAAACTCACAATAACTCACAAATTAACAAAACCAAACGCGACATCAAACAAACAAATATATATATATACACACACACACTCTCTCTCTCTTTCATTCACGTCCTTCTGACACGCCGTAGACATGATCCCCTGCCCAATCTCCTTAATGAGTCTGACTTCAGCCCGACCTACCGAGCAACCTCATACAAGAAGACGAAGATGGGGGTACACCTCCATTAGATTAGGACTCAATGAAACTCTTAAGTCTTAACATTATCATAAGACTATTAGTTTTAAATTTATTTTAATGGACTTTTGGCACATGTAGCCTTAAAGAACCCAAAAATTAGACGAATTTGTTATTTTTTATTCTTTAAACAAATTGATATTTTTTATTTAATATTTTAAAGTAAATAATAAAATATTCACCAGGTACACAGAATATTTTATTATTATTTAAAATATTAAATAAAAATAATCGGTCTATGCCATTTTTGTACCAAAAGATTTAATTCTAATCAACTAGACGAGATGATTTGGTCGTGTTTCGCGATGTGGAAATCGAAGATGTCAACTCAAGGGTTGTTTTGTAATTTATTTATTTAGATTTATTTAGATTCAAAGAATAATAAAATAACATTTTTTTTGTATAATTTATGTTTTTCGTGGTTAAATGTGCAAAATAGATATTATAATATTAAAGCTAATGGTGTTATGAAAGTGTAAAGAGTTTTCCCATTCTAACGGAGGTATGTAAGGCTAATTTTTACTGAAAACACACGTACTTAAGCAATAACTACCTTTAATAAAATTTATATTGATTTTCAAGATAGTTATTTTTCAGATACGAGAGATGGAAAAATTACGTAGTACCAGTAAACGACTAAAGAGTGACATTTCTAAATATATTACATGACATCTAGTTTTTTTAACAGTAGAAATGAATGAAAACATAAGGTTCACAACACAAGATAATAAAAAAAACTTGACACGTCTCATTTATGACAAAAGACTTCAAAGTAATTGATGATGGATCTGTAGCTTTGTGAATAATGATCTCCAGTGTCCGTTACCCATATTACGAATCTCTCCATATGCGTATCACGTTCTCACACTCCCATATGGAACCACACCACGCTACCAAATGAATAAAAACCCGTGTTTCATTTGAGTATTCCCATTTCGCACAATCTCATGCACTCGTATATTTTCCCGAACAAAACAAAATCCTCTCTCTCTCTCTCCCTCTTTCTCTTACATTACACCACTATCCTTAACTAGAAAGAAAGTATGGAGAAGCCAAAGTCGGACAAGAAGTGTCTTCTAAAGAAGTTATTAACGACCATTCTCCGGTCTTCCAACTCCTCTTGCGGTCTCACCTCGAAACACACCGACGCCGTCGACCAACCGGTCTTTGTTTCCTCCACCACCACCTTCCATAAGCCAAACACCAATCCCAGCAATGCTGCTCTCCAATCGCTTCCTGTCACCGTCGACTGCCACTCGTGCCGACCAGCGAGATCACGCAACCCAAAGCCGAAAGCGAGAAGACCACATTTGGAACTGCTCAACCAAAACAAGCACACCACCACCGTCAAGCTCTTCTCCAACCCCTACGGTTTCACCAGCTCCTCTTCCGACGACGGCGACCGGAGACTCTTCACTAGCGAGGAGGAATGCAAGCGCCAGCGCTTCTCTAGCAACAGCTTCTCCTCCGACTCCTCAGAATTTTACCAAATAAACAAGAAGAAGAAGGTGAAGATGACGAGTCATCGGCGGTGGCCGGAGAGGAAAGAGGTCGTCGGGAAGGAGGGATTGGCGGTGGTGAAGCAGTCGAACGACCCGTATGGAGACTTCAAGAGTTCGGTGTTGGAGATGGTTGCGGAGAACAAGATTGTCGATGGGAAGGCGTTGGAGAGGCTTCTCAAGGCGTATCTGGAGCTCAATAATAGTGTTCATCATGGTGTTATCTTCAGAGTTTTCTCTGATGTGTGGGAGATGTTGTTTGGTGTTTGATTGTGTTTGTAACATGTCTTTCTTTTGAAAAACGATTATGTGATGTTTTTGTTCATTGTCATTGTGATTAACTCGCTTGAATGGATCCATGGATGGATATTTGGAGAACAGGATGAACGAGTGACATGTACAAACATGTGCGTTGTTATGTGATTTTCGTCGGGTTGTGTTTTGTTTTCTTCTGTCGGAAAACGAAACAATTAAACAAATCTTTAACTACTCATGGATCACGTGCCAACATATTGATATGGCTTTAAATTAAAAAATAAATGCGGTTTTACCTTCTATTTTAAAAACCAGACCGAACCGGTAGTTAGACCGGGTTGGACCGAGAACCGGAACTAGACCGGTTCGGTCCATGGAAAAAATCACTCCCCACCTGAACCGGAGCGAACCGAAAAAACCGATCGAACCGGTCGGTTTTTCGGTTTGGTCGGGTCGGGTTCGACCGATTTTCTTTTATTAAAAAAAATCACAAAATCAATAATTTTCCTAATTTTTTATTTTTCCACCCCCCTCCTCCGGTCCCGACTCCACCCCCACCTCCTCACTCCCGACTCCACCCCCACCTCCTCTCTCCTCAGTCCCGACTCCACCTACGCCTCCTCAGTCCCGACTCCACCAACCCACCTCGTCTCCTGTACTTAGTCCCAACTCAGCAAAATTCAAACTTTTGGTTTTTTTTAATGCTTAGCATGTGTGGTTAATTTTGTTGAATGCTTAGTATATGTGGTTAACTAGATTGGTCACTGAAATGATGATATTTAGGGTATTAAAAATATTCTTATAGTTATTTCTACGTTCGGAGCAATGTGGTTTCAGTTTTACATCATTTATTGATTATTTTTCTTCTTCTCATTTTTATCTAAATAGAAACCAAGTGTTCTTGGTTCGAAAATGTTGAATATTTTATTTAAAAATTATTATGTGTTTATCTATAAACCGGTTCAATCGGTCTAACCGTCGGTTGAACTGTCACTATAGAGTCGGTTCGGTTCAACCACCGGTTCACAAAATGTTGATGTCATGCTGGCGTCATCATCGGTTCGACCAGGTTGGACCACTTTGAACCAAATTGAACTATTTTCGGTTCGATCTTCGGTTCAGTTTTTAAAATATTGGTATTTTTACCTAGATACACCTTCCCCGCATCATATTTACTTAGGTACGTGAACCAGTTTGAGTACACTTCTCTATTTCACAGACCCACTTTTAAAGTTATATCTGATTTATACTAAAAGTCACAAAGTTAAGAAAGAGAATTCTTCAAATAGAAAGAATGAATTGTAAAGGGAGAAATAAAATTCCAGAAACAAGGAAAGATATCTTAAGAGAGAGAGCGATGGATTTCTAGGGTGTGAAATATATTTCTAGCGAAAGAGATAAAGAGAAGAGGAATTTTTCAAAATAATATTTTTTAATTAATTTTTGCCAAAATAAATATCTTTTAAAAAAATCACACTGGACCGTTGCCACCACATTATGACATGTGGCGGTGACGGTTTTATTTTTTAGTGTGTACAGAACTCGACGTCTGAAACGCTGAGTTCTGTAGATTTTTTTGTGTGAAACTCGACGTTGTCAATGTCGAGTTTTATAATCCGTCCAGGCAGTCCAAAATCTTTGAGAGAACTCGACAGCAAAAACGTCGAGTTCGTTTTGAGAGAACTCGACAGCACTAGTGTCGAGTTCAATTTAGTTTTTATTCTCTATACTCAGAGAGATCGTGCATGAGACGGTTGGGAGCCATGTTTTTAAGTGAACACGACATCTAGGACGTCGAGTTCAAAAGGAAGAAATCAGCATCCCCAAAGCCGAGTTCACTTAAAAAAAGTGAACTCGATGTTACAAACATCGAGTTTTGTCGGGCCATAAAAACAACCCAACACCCCCTCTCCCCCACGCCGAGTTCTCGCTATTTTGAGGTTAGAGTTTCGATTTTTCTTCCTTTCCACCATTTTTTGCCTATTTTATGTATTAAAATGATATACATTGTTGTTTTAGGTATGATTGTAGTGTTTTTTTGTTGGTTTAGGAACCCGGTTAGGTGCAAACCCGATTCTAATTTTGGGTTTTTTGGCCAAACTATTTTTTTCTTGTTTCTTAGTAGATTATTATTATTATTTTTGTTGATTGTAGGTTTACGGTAGTAATCTTAAAAATAGTTGAATTTAAGTTTCATTATTGTGATTGAAATTAGATTTGTTGTTATTTTGGTTTGAATGTATGTGTGTTTTAATAATGTAATCTCAAAAATGGGTTGTTTGGGTTTGAATGTGTGGGTTTGAATGCACGTGGGAATTTAAGTTTAAATATTGTAATCTTAAAAAATAGAGTAATGAATATATGTGGGTTTTAATGGAAAAAAGGTGTTGAAGTTGAGAAATATGTGCGTTAAATATATGACGATTTGCATGTATGAATATATATCGTTTGAAGTTTTGAAATATGTCGTTATTTAGATGTTTGGAATTTGAGGATGTTACTTGTAGTATTGTTAGTTCCTTCTACAATGCAGGTTTAAAATTTACGAATGTGAAAATATAGGGGAGGTTCCGTCAATTTTTTTAAAATATTTTGACATTATTCGTAATGTTGTATATTGTAGTTGATTTTGTTGGAGAGATTGATCGACGTTTACAGTCGTTTGCTACTACACTCAACTGAGATAATTTCTAAAATATCTAAGTACTTTCAAATTTTTAATTAATTAGGAATAAAAGAACAATCATCTCACTTGAACACATTTTCAAATTTAATTAATATATGTTAGGAATGAATAAAGATGACGAAAGATCTTTGTTGGTCATGTATAATGGGAAATTAAAATGTAACGGAGTGACATATCATACAATGTCCGACTGTAAATTGGTAGTTGAATTGATGTGGTGCAAGACTTGAATTAAATGTAAGAGTTGAATTGATGTGGTGTAAGACTTGAATTAATGTAAAGTATGACACGATCACTCGGTTAGGCTGAGTACAGTGAGACCATACCTTGTTAGGGGCGATGGTGGAGCGTTGGAGACCAGAGACTCATTGTTTTCACCTGCGACATGGTGAATCACTTGCCGCTTGCGTGGTTTTTCCTTGATTACGGGATTGCGGTTAAAAGGTTTGCCGGTATGTGAGTCCTAGGATTACGATTGGTCAAATGTCTGCATAGATTTATTGGGTCAGTGTCCGGATGGCTTGGGCGGTAAGGGTTCAGTAATTCTACGTTGGTTGCAAACGCAGTTTCAGGAGGTCCCTTTCGATGCTGATGAGGTTACGATTGTCAAACAGACTAGAGTCTTTATTCTATTCCAACTGGGATGTAGTATTTTGGCTGATAAAAGCGACACAATGTTTCACTTGAAGTACATTCTTTTGCTTAGAAATTTGGCTATCGCATCAGAGTATAGTTGGGGTAGTGAGGCTCTGGCTCACTAATATCATAGTTTGGACGAAGCTGCATTGATGACAACCAAACATCTGTGCGGATTTCTTACGTTTTCTGCAGTTATGGTGCTGAGAACATTTCCACATTGGGAGACCTTTGAAGAGCAGACTGTTACTGTACCCGGAGGATGACATAGCACCATTAGGTGCCCGTTGGAGACGACCAAGGACATTCAAGGGTAGTGGTAAGACGACGACACTTGATTTTTATCGGAATGAGCTCGACGTCCAGGAGGTCGACCAGGTCACATTGGATCCGTATGAGCATTTGGATCTTAGTCAGTTACCACCACTATGTACAGAAGGTTCTGAGATTTGGACGAGTCGTACATGGCTTATACATTTTGGAGATGTGGTTATGCAATGTCCAGACCGAGTCATGAGGCAGTTCGGTCTACAACAACACATTCTAGAGCCGATGGAGAGACATGAAGTGAAATTGGCTCAGGGGAGAGCAAACGTCAATTGGTTGGTGGAAAATCACAGATTCATCCATCATTGGTCTCATAGAAGAGATCATCTACAGTTTGAGCGACCACTCCTAGGTGTCACTCCTGAAGAGAGAGCCCAATTATATATGGAATAGTACTGAAACATCACGGTACGTTGGATTGTTTACCACACTTTGACTCCAAAACGTAACATAGACAGACCCCGGGGGGGTAAAGAGCGAGAGATGGTAATATCTAAACTTTTAATTAAATAATTATTTTGTTTTTAAATTATGTTTAGTGGTTGTTCAACAGTTCAATTGTCTGTATGTGCACAAAGTTTATGAGTTCCACAAGAACTCCATAAAATCCATAAGGCGATCAGAGATCACAAACACATGCTCTTCAATGGTTGGAAAGTTGAAAGAAAAAATGAAGACTTGGCTCATATGTTTTGGTGTTGAAGAACCCACACTACGGTTGAGTCAAGATCGCGTCGTTGAAGAAGATGATACTACTATTCCACACACACAACACGACGATGACAGTCTGACTCAGGATACAGAACAGACAGAGAATGCAACATGAGGAGGGGGATGCGGTCGGGGGAGAGGATGTGCTCAGCCACGACCTAAGAAGAAGAAGAAGAGATTGATGGGTCACCTAGGATAGATATTCTGTTGTATTAAACTTATTTTGATTGTTATTACATTAGTGTAAGTTTGGTTTCTGTCAAAATGTTAAACTTGTTTTATTGGATGTTATTTTCATACGACTTTCATCGAATATGGCTTTCCACAGAATTCCATATGTATCTATGAGATCGAGTATGGAATTATGTTTACTCACTTTAAATTGAGTATTTTACATTATTTATTTGTGTTTTCTGGTTGGTTGGTTGTGTTTGTTCAAATTTTACCGTAGTTGGTTGTGTTTGTTCAATTTTTTGTAATTCGAATTATGTGTTGTTGTTGAAATGTTTGTAGTTGGAATGATTGTGTTTGTGGTTTGAATGTTTGTAGTTTGAATGATTACGATGTTTGTAGTTGCCGATTTTTATTAAATTATGTGTCGAGTTTCACCAAACTGAACTTTCAGTGTCGAGTTTCATTAAACTCGACAGCCGAAGTGACAAAGAGAACTCGACACTAGTGTTGTCGAGTTCTCTCAAAGTGAACTCAACGTTTCTGCTGTTGAATTCTCTCAAAGATTCTGGACACTATTCTGGACTTCCTGGACTGATTATAGAACTCGAAGTTGGCAACGTCGAGTTTCACAAAAAAAGAACTCGACGTTTCAGACGTCGAGTTCTGTACACGCTAAAAAAACCCGTCGCTGCCACGTGGTGATAGATGCTCTAGTGTGAAAAATATTTTTAAAAGAGATCTATTTTGTCAAAAAAAAAAAAATATTATTTTGAATTTTTTCCTAAAAAGAATGGTAGAAAGAGGAAAAATATTCGCACTGTCTCTCTCTCTATAAATCAATTTGTGGTTCTAAATTTTTTTTTTCTCTCTTTAGAATTTTCTCTCGAAAATGTCTCTCTTTCTCCCGAAGGCATTCATATAAGTCCAAACATACTCCTCTTCATTTGGGCTGGAGCGTTTTAAGGACTTTGAATTCATTCTTTATGTTTCAAGAATTCTTTCTTTAAGCGTCTGACTAGATGTAGACGTGGGCACCTAGCCGAAAGACTTTTAGGTAGTGTTTGGGTGTTACGTTTGTAGAATTCAAATTCTCCGAAAACTGGTCAGACCTAGGAAACTGAAATGTTGGGGATTCACGAGGTGGAAGGTTTATAATGTCTGGATGTTAATTTCTTCGAAAACCGGTTACATCCCATCAAGGGGTGGAGTTACAGATGTGCCCCTTCTCCCTTCGTGTTTATAAAACACCCCGTCAGCTTCACAGCGACCAGGTGACCTTCCCACTACCTCCACAACGAATACTCCATCTCCCTCCCAACCATAGACGTCCATGGCATTCCTTGACGCAGTCGATAAGGAAACTCTGACCCACCGCACCCCTACCTGCTTCTGCCTGCTGCCGGCGAATGGTTTTTCTGTTGCCCCACTCCAGTAAATGCGGTTGTTCTTCTTCCCTACCATTGTTGCCTTTTTGTGCTTTCTGTTGTGTTCTAACAAATGACGTCGTCTTAAGGACTCCCTTGTTGTGGTTTCTTCGTCTACGAAGAGGCTCTAACTGCTTCCTATCACCTAGACCATGTGGAGAACGATCGCAAGCTCGACTTCATCATGTTGGCTGTCGAGAACTTGCAACGTAGGTTGGACGAATTAGGCACATTGCAGGCACGATTGGTTCGTGTAGAGGGAGATGTCGCGAGGCTGGTGGCGACAATTAATCTTCAGACGGGTAAAAAATATTCTTCGTGTTTTTGGTTTTAACCTTTCCCTTGTGGTTTATTGTTATTTCCTTATGCAAATGTAATAGATGAGGCCCATTCCCCGAAGAACCAGATGCCGGAATTTGAAGAACGTCGGTGCCCGAACTGTGCGATGGTGATCATGCATGAGACACCATGTGCGGGCTTCATCCCCCCCAACCACGCTGGCACCAAGCAAGTGTCAACTGGTATGGTCGTTACTCAGCCCAACATAGCTGATGGCTATGGAGAGAACTCCATGCGTTTGTGAATGATCATCTAGCGTAGTGTTCATTCAGATGTTTTTTGGTTAACCACTGACACCTTACTGCAAATTTTAGCTATACGTATAGAGGTTCATACCATTTTGATTTCGTAGTTATTGTAGATGTGTCTTCACTGTCAAATTCTTTTTTGGGTTGGGTGGTTACTACAGTTCTTAGTAGAATCTGGTACCAAACTAACAATTGTGTAAAGTCGTGGAAATTGGCAAATTAATGAAAATTAAAGTAAGTTATCTGATGCATGTGTTATGATGTCATCTTGCCCCAAAATTATGAGGTTATCTGATGCATGTGTTATGAGGTTATCGTTGACCCAAAATTATGTCATCCTTGTTTGTTTGGAATGTATGAAACCTAATCATAATCGAAATCTATCGACGTATATAGACTAATTTAAACAGTTCAAATGTTTCTTACCAACTCTGTAAGACCAGTTACAACCTATTTTGTCTCCTCGCAGAGCCCACCCACAATGCAGTGGTCGACATCGTCGTTCATATCACCACAGACAGCGATAGCACCCCAACGCAGACATCATCAGGCAGTCCAACTAGGACCACCGACGACAACATTAGCGCAGACCCACCTGAGTATGATCCAAGCGACGAAAGCGAAATCATGTCGTAGCATATGTTTTGTGTGGTGAACTAAGCGCATTGTTGGGTTTAGGAAAAAAATATCGTAGCAAGGGGTTTACTTATGTTTTCTTTCAGTTATGCGTATCAGTGAATTTATGTTTTCAGTAATGTGCAGTTATGTTTTGAGTATGTAACCTTATTGAAATGAAATTTGAATTACCTTTTCGGAAAAGAGAATTCAAGGTGCAAATGGAATAGCAGGACAAGTGTTGATGATGTCGTACTTTACATTTGAGAAAAAATATTTCAATTTTGTAAAGAGTTGAGATGAAGCAATTAAGTTCATAGTTCAATTTAGATTGTATGATCGACAAACTGTGTAGTTAACTACGTAAGCGAATGAACCAATGTGCACTCAATCTGCACTAAAACAACATTCCTCAACTCATCTAAGAACTACAACAATTTAGTATTAAAAAGACCACCTGCAGTAATTCTGGCACAATACATAATGAAAAATACCATCCGTAATGGTACAACAGTCACTGCGACACTTGCAACTACTTCAAATTGACTTAACATGCTACATCATCAAAGAATTACAGAGCCAAAGGTGCAAACATAAATGGGTTCAAGAAGTGACAAAGTTGAAATACAATAAAATGAAAAGTCGAGTTGAGTGACATTCTACTCTACTGAGCTGGTTGTTGATGTTGCTCCATCCCTGTCAACTCCATTTCAAGCCACATCCGTCGACTGTTTGGGTCCCCGAGGCCTACAAAAACTTCTCTTCGGAAATGCTTCGAACAAAGCAGCAGCACGAACATACTCTCTGCTACCAACTGAAATTCCACACTCCTTTGCCAGTTCCATACACACCGTGATGGTGTGGTCCTTCCAAATCTCAGAAAAAAATCCTTTCTTTTTTCCAAAACCCCAACGACATGGCTAACTTTTCCCCCCAAGTATTGGACTGACGGGGGGATGCGTGACTTCTTTATTTTTCAATTTTCAGGAGGCATACTTGGAGATGGTACGTGTGGTTCGTCAACTCCGTCGCTGGAGTCCCCTGTTTCCTCAAGCCCTTCGTACTCTTTGGGGTTGGTGAAATGGGATAAGTGACTTTGGTTTGTATCCAGTCGGGTTTTTGCTCCCTTTCTCATTGGGTTGAATCCTATCCCCCATCAGCTAACCCCTCGTCGAACACAAGCCTCATTTCTTGTTTAGATCAATCAAAAAATGTTTTTAAGTCTATTCGGATTTTTTAACGAATTCGGATATCCTAATTTGGAATGGATTTTAAACTTAATTCGGATGCGAATTTATTCGAATTCGGATCCGAATTCGACGGATACAAATTCGGATCCCTTTCTCATATTTGAATTCAGATTCGGATTCGAGAAAAAAAAACGGATACGAATTCGGATACTGGCACATCCGCTTCGTATCTGCTTCGTTTTCACCCCTAGTTGACAGGGACAATGTGGTAAAAATTTAGTGGCATGTAAAGTAAATATGTGGAGAAGTGAGGTTGAGGACAGAAGACATATTCTTGAAATCCACGTCGACCCGGAGAAGCTCACTTTTTTGGTTTCTCAGGTTACATTATAATCAAGAATCTGGGTCCTTTTCAGAATCCAAATTCTTAACAATCCGGATGACGTTTGGATGCAAATACAAGTTAATTTTCGTTCTTCGAGATAATCTTATCTTCGTAAGTGCATCCAAACGTATTCTTATGCATCTAGAAGAGGGAAATTGATGCGGTGAGGTGCGATAGGGTAAAATCGTTAAAAGTAAGGATATAAGAGCTTTTGGTCATCAAAGAAAAATGCAAGGAACCCCTACATGTGAAGGCAGTGAAATAGGATTTTAAGACCGCAAACATGCGTCCAAGATCCTATGACAAATGCCATAGGGCAGACCCTCTGGTTTAGTTAGTAGTAGAGTTTGTTGTTCCCGAGGAAACTTTATTTTAATCTCTAATCTCTGCACTTCGATGCACTAAAAGAAGTATATGTATAATGGGTTTTATTTTGTTGGTCAAGAGCACTTCGAAAGATGTTTAATAATCCGCTGTATCAGGGGTGAATTGACGGTCATGTTACTTAGGGACCGTCGTTCGTATGTGCAGATCTGAAGTCTAATTTTTTTAGTGTTGAGTTTTTTACATGTACAAATTACAAACTCTTTTTTTCGTTATTTTGTTAGTGTTGTGTTTTTTTAAATATACAAATTACAAACTCTTTCCTTTCGTTTTCAACGATAGGTTTGTTGGTTGAGCTGAATAGCAACACACCTAAAACCGAACAGTCACAGAACTTATAACCTAACAGATCCACACCTTAAACTGATCAGTCACACAACTTAATCTGAACAGACATACGTTCATATTCTAAACAGAGCTACAACTTATTCCGAACAGACACACAATTTAATCCGAACAGCCACACAATTTAATCTGAACAGACAAACAATTTAATCCGAACAGACACACAACTTATTCCGAACAGACACACAATTTATTCCAAACAGACACACAATTTAATCTGAACGGACACACAACTAAATCTGAACAGACACACAACTTATTCCGAACAGACACACAATTTAATCCGAACAGACACAAAATTTAATCCAAACAGACACAACTTAATCCGAACAGAGCCACAATTTATTCCGAACAGACATTCACAATTTAATCCGAACATACACAACTTATTCCGAACGGATCCAAATCATATTCCAAACATAAACACAATTTAATCCGAACAGACACGCAACTTATTCCGAACAGACACAACTTATTCCGGACAGACTCATAATTTAAATGGAACAAGCACATAACTTAAAGAGCAAAAAATGCTTACTTGTAGTTGTGCCACACAATCGTCGACGTTCCCCTGCATCATAATGAAGTTCCTGCCTTTCTCCTCTCCTGCAGTTCTAAGCTAGCTTTCTCCAGGCCCTCAACCAGGGCTCCGTGAACTGCACGTGCACATGCGTATCTGTTTATGCGTCTGATGTCCCTCAAATGGTTCATGAACCATTACTTCGGTCGAAGTGTTCCATCAAAGAACAAAAAATGGTTGAAGATGAAAGAAATCAGGAGACGAATGCACTCCTCTGTCTCGCCCATGACATTGGTTGCCGTCAGATGACCTAACAGTTGTGTGTTGTCAAGGTTCACCCATTCTCGCCTATGTACACCTAATGGTTCCATCACAACAATTTTCTCATACATACTTAAGCCTAAAATTAGGGCAACATCTTCAGGTGTAAGGGGAACTACCCCTGATCCTATTCTCAGCCCCACCTCCTTCGCATCATAGTGTTCGACGAACCAACCGACTATTTCGCTGTCCGTAGTAATGTTAGGAAGGTCTAGGAAGTGACCAAAAGGGGTGCTCCGGAAAACCTCCTTCTCAACCTTCTTCATCCTGTCAAACTGCTTTCGGATGGTCGTCGAGGAGCACCTGGATTCCCGAAAGTAATATGTTTAATCGTTTAAAATACCGCAAGTGCACGACGTCGGTGAAGACGTGGCAAATACGGGTCGATCCACGAGGAGGAGAGACTACTTTGGTTTTTCAGAAATCAAGTGTCAACAAAAAGGGAGAAGAGTTTGTCTGTGCTAATCTACGCTACACTAAACTACTAAGAAGAAAAATGAAAAGTAAAACAACTAACGATTACTTCCAATCAAAACTAAAAGAATGTAAAACTAAGCTGGAATCAAGAAGAGAAAGACCCCTAGGGGTGGAGTGTGTGCACACATGTAAAAAGATGGTGAAGAATGCATCCTATAGGCCCAAAGGTAGGTAGTGTTTTCATGCATATGAAGTGTCTAAAGGTTATGTCAAAACCTATCAATCTATTCACTAACCTAGTTGAATAAAATTAATACACACAAGTTGGTTATTTCAGAACCTAAACAAGCATGAGAGGTGTCTAAGATGTGTGACAAAACTCATCAAGTGTATTATTCTATTCTAACAAGCAAGCATACATTCATATTTATCAACACAATCAAAATATAAAACATTCATATCTATTCTTTAATGCATGTACAAATATTATCACCACCCCCAAAGAGGGATAGATCTACTCACTACACATTACTCTAATAATTAAACTAAAGAAGAAAAGAAACATTCTAACTACTTTAGCCTAGAATCAAAGAAATAAATCTAAGCCAAGCATGCATAAAGAAACAACATAAGAACAAAAGAATGGAAAAATTATTTTATTAGACGACTCACATTGAAGGTAACATTCTTCTCCACCTTGAGATTTTGCTCCAAGGCTTACTCCAAGTAGAGAGAATGCCACTAAGCAATGAGTGATTACAATAGAAGGTGAAATGTTCTATTTATAGTCATAGAAAAATGTAATCCGGGACAATCCCCCGGAACTAAACAAATATCAGAACTAGACGAAATACACACTAATACACGCCCCGCATAAATCTTAGCGGATCCGGACCAAAAGTGACCGCTAATTAATGGTCTTGGACCGTCAATTGGCGGTCTACAGTGTTCGGATCGCTCTGGATTTTCTTGTGGGCTTTTTTGGAAGACTTTGTTTGTCTTTGATGCATCTACTTTGCTTGTTGGAGCTCCGACCCGAATAGAATTGCCAAAATATTGTCCATGATGGTGTGAAGTATTCTTGTTTGCTCATTGGTCATTCGATCTTACGTTCAGGTCATTCGATCTTGCATCTTAGTCCTTGAGTCTCTCAACCCAGTCGTTTTTCATGTTTTTAGGTCCTTTTATGCATCTTCTCTTCAAACCTATTTATTTCTAAAATTTAAACATAAAACTCGTCACGTAGCATTGTTTAGGTGAAAGATAATGGATATAAAATACAAATATAAGCATGAAATGATGTCAATCATAGTAGGTGATTCCCTAAAACAAATAATTGAAGAAATGAAAGTTCCTAAAAAAACGACTAAGGGAAAAAAACTAAATAGACCCACCAGTTATGACACATGTTCGCTATCGACGGTACGAGTCGAAGAATCCATTATCGTTGAGAGGGGAAGAGACTGACAGAAACTCTCTTTTGGCTTACTCCGTTCACAGGTAATCTAGATATTTGTTATCTTCCTCGGTATCCGAGCTGTCGTGAGTAGGGTGTCTGACCCTGTCTTATCTGGGGTTTGGAAAACATCCGTCGTACTTGGAAAATCGTCATAAAAAATCTAAAAACTCATTAAAGACGTGTTTGGAAAGGGTGACGTGTCAAGCTGACTAGACGCTGACTCCAACTTTTGGGCGCCACGTAGGACACGTCACGGATGCCGCATTCGTGTATAACGATCCTCGGAGAAATAGTTAAGCCGTGGAACCCACGATAAGGCATGTGCACCGTACCACAACAAATATATAAGTACCTAAATGTACTCGACCAATATAAATTACGTGAGAGCAAAGGTTAAATAAACACCTTTTTGAAGTACATTTAGGTACTAGAAACCCTGAGCTAAAATTATCACTGTGCTAGAAAAGAGTGGCCCTTGACCCTTGTATTACTGCCTAGCTCCCATCTATCTACTAGAAAAGAGTAGATTTTCCGTGATTGGGTTAGGTTTGGTGGGAGCAGCCGATGAAGTTGACCCAAAAGGCAGCACCTCTGTGATGGCATTCAGAACATATGCACAAGTATGAAGAGGGAAATAATGAGGGTCTGAACAATTATCCACTTCGTCGAGAAACACGAACATTATGCGGTGGGCCGGTGGCGAATGCTCAACGCCACTGTGGTCGGAAAGAAGATGGTTAAGTTAACTTGCAAGAAAAAAATGTTTAGTTTTGTTGGTTGAAACTTACTTCCACTATTAACTAGAAATTTGGAGCATACAAGATCAACTTTACTTTACCAGAATTGAAGCATAAATTGATGATAAATACAATTTTTTTCCTGTTCATTCACGGGCTATATTGTTGTCAATAGTTTTACTTTCGTTGTTGGTCATTAGTTGAGCAAACAACAATCTAGCGTTTACCTTTTCTTTATATTATTGATTTTTTCGCTAAAAACTTTATGATATTATATAAGCGATAAAAGATTCAAACTTATATTTAAATCATAATATTTGCCTTCTAAATTAATCCGTGCAAGGCATGATTTCTACAGTAGTGTAACTTTAATCGAAGTCATAAACTCGGTTCCAATTTTGAAGGGGTGTAAACGGTTTCAAATAAAGCATTGGTGGCCTGGTGGGATAGGGTTTTAGTGGTATGATGGATCTGAGCAATTGTTCTCGGCCATGGGCCGGCTAGCCACTTGAGATGTTATGTTAACTAAGTTGTGTTGAAGTGGTTGATTGCTATTATTAATAAATCATGTGTGCAAACGCAAGTTCGCGTGCTTAGTTACTTCATAAACATATGTACATATATTACTTCAAATAGGAGCTTATCTATCATTGTGATTTCTCCCTAGACGGCTTCCTTCTTAATTTCTTACTTTTACGCTGAACTAGATTTGAACGATTTTTCTATTCTCTGTCAATTGGAATCCCAGAATCATGGTCTTAACACTTTAAAATAAACTAATATACCGTAGAGATTAGATGACCTCGTGATGTGCATTCGGTAGAATGCCAATCTATAATAATAACATTCCTCTCTTTTTTTTTTTTTTTGGGACAACATGATTCCTCTTTTTTGGGATTCTCTTGGTTGATGTAGTGAACTCTAAATCATTTGGGCCTTGTGCTCTTGGACCGAAGAAATTAAGAATTTTTAGTTAGGATAGAAGGAGGTAAAGGCCGGACAAAAAGAATTTAGTTTTGTATTTTGGGCAAAAGGGTTCTCAGAGCAGTATAAATCAGTTAAATATTATTCCATGAAGTAATTTCTTGTGATTGTCAATGGCTTTCATGTTATCGTCTATAATTATTCTAAGGTTGCAACTTTAACGCAACTAGTATATGCAGAACGTAAGATTAAATTGCATTCTGAACTAAGTTTTAAATTCGAAATTAAAAACTTAGTGCACTTTAGACATTAGTGGGACAAGAATTAAAGACATGACCATATGATATGCATGGACCAATTTGGATTCGCATGATCAGCCATCCACATGTTAAATCAAGTACACGACTTGTCATTCTCACGCAATCTTGGTTAGATCATTAATGGATGTATAGCTTTATCACAAACATAAAAATCCTATAAACTCTTGAGACAGTAAAATCAAAGCAATGATTGAAAGAATAGGGTACAATGTTGCTTTCTAATGCAATCACTAACATCATGACATTAAAATGATAGTAATAATATCGATTTCACAAATCGTTACATGGTGTACGTATTACCAGGTCCTATTAAAATTTGTGTAATATTAGGGTAGGTAGCATTGAGTTTGATTATGAATATTTATTATATTAATTAATTTTTTTTTTCAAAAATAAAGTCCGAACACTTTTCTAATTGGTGCATGATGGCGAGCAACATGAGTGAAAGGACGCATGGGAGGTTGCAGGAAACCTTTTCAATTCCATGATTATATGTCCCTATGAGGTGCATTATATGTTAAGAGTTATGAAGGGATAGTGAAGTATGAGAACGTAGTGGCTCATGTTGGTATGTCGGTTTCCAAACCCACAAAGAACAAATCATGCATGTCTTTTCTCCATTTTTTGTTGGTTGTTGGTAGTTGTTGGAGGCCCCTCCGAGTCTCGGACTATAAGGAAATCTTTGTGGAAGATTAGACATCAAACTAAATAATATTAGCCGACAATGATCATGACAACGTCTCTAGAATGAAGCTTTGTCTAGAATCCTAATACACATCCTACATAGTTTTAATCTCCATTTGGGTTTCCTTAGAGGAAATTGTGGACTTAGGTTTCCTACATAGGTTTCTCAGGATTTGTACCTCTATCCGTCCACAAATAAGTAGGAGTGAGTAAAAACATAACAAAATTAATATATAAGTATAATATAGATCAACATTATAGAGAAGGCTAAGATATAAAAATAACATAGTGGATTATATCATGAATTCAGGAACCTTTAAAATACTTAATTTAGTTATGTCTTGCTACCTAATTCTAATCAAGTTTACCTTCGTCAACCCCACATTATGTATTTTCTTAGTAACCTAGCCTGCAAATTTTCTCACCTTTTGGACGGTTCTTCACATTAATATGTTATCCCAACTAAACTTTAAGAATAATGTGATCCGAACCGAAAAATCCCAAAAAATAGGCTAAGAATCTCCTACTTTAACCTAAACCCATCATTGGACAATGGTGGAAGATTATTTTCTTTATGCAATTCAGCCTTCAATCTTAATAAAAAAATCCTAATCTAATAATAGACTAAGATTATGATATCTATTCACAAAATCAACCATCATTGGAGAATGACATATAGTGCACATGACCAACGTTTCCTTCTGCCATCCGACACCAGGCCCTAACCACTAATTAAACCTCTAGTTTGGACGGCACAAGTGCATTGAAGTTTAATTAATTAATTGGTAAATGGGAGCTGGAGTCCTTTTTGCACTTCTAATGTTTGGATTGTTTTAATTATTTGTACTATTATTACGCGCACTCATATGTCACAACCAACCTCGAGGCTGTCGTTGGCCTGCGTTAAATGGTGGGATTTAGATCGCAAGTTGAGTGGACTCATCCCATTAAACCACTTATAGTTCTTAACATCATTCCATTTCTTCTTATAAATCTCTTCTCTCCCAAGCATTGTATTTGATGGTTACAAGGAAGACACTCGTGATCGATATTACACTTGTTCCTATTAGGTTGCTGATTAATTATACTACTCACACTATATATTATATGTAATAAAAAGTAATTGGTGAAGAGACCAAAGAGACATGTTAATGAATTCTCTAGACAATTCGTAGATTCTGTCGCCACATACCAAGTGGGTCGAATCAACTAGTAAATAAAGTCCTAATAAATTAGGTCATTTGGTATAGTACATATTTGGATGGAGTTTCGAATGTAAACCATGCCATTGGATAAAGCTGCCAAGTGTGGATGAAACCAGCGATACAAGTTGTGCGTCATTGCTTAAATCACCCGTTGTTTGTTTCCAAAATTTGGCAATCCATATATGATTTGTTTAGTAATAGCATTAGGAAGAAAGGGTTTAATTAGTACCTAATAAGGTACATGCGTGATCGAGTAGGCAATTTTAAGGCTAATAGATAAGTGGCTCTTTCATAAATTAATTGAGGCTATGTGCAAAGTTAGATCATTTTGTGGTTGGTTGAGATGGCACTGCCTCCTTGTCTGGATGCTTTCTTTGTTCTAAGTGTTGTAGCAATTCTATATTGCCATGTCTATCTGGAATATTCCATGATAGAGTAAGAGTAAATTGTAAATATATGATGCTTTGGACATAATGTGGCTTCAATTGGGATGAAGGAAACAATGTACAACTCCCTCATTGGAGAGGAGATACATGTTACGTTTTGCTTTTCAAATGTGGAGCCATGCAAAAAGTTAAAAAAAAGGAGGTATATATAAGTCCTCTAGGACATGACATGTAGAGCTTAACCGTTTGTATATAGGTAGCTAAATCGGTTAATTGCCAATACTTTGAGCTCAATCATAAAATGTTTACGATAAAAACGTAATTAATTAGATGTGTATATCAAAAATCAAATCAAATAACCAAATCCATTCCTGAACACTTAACCCTTTATGACCCATATTAACATTATGTGCTTAAAATTCAAATACACACACACACATTTTTAAGTTTCCCGTAGTGCTTTTGGCTATTGTTTTTGGGTTTTAGCTTCTTCTACAAGTGTTTGATGAAATGCCTTTATTGAATGTTTAGGTTGTTGCAGGAACAGAAAGCTGGGTGTGGTTTTTTCCAACGGTTCGTTGATGATGACTGCATGACTGTGGAGAGTATGGTGATGCTCAAATTGATGATACTGAAGGTTAAAAAATGTTGAGAAAGGAGGATTTACTCGAGTGCAAATATTGTGAGGAGGATTTCCTCACAATATGGGACTTTTGGCGCTCCAGGATAGTTGCGGAAGTTGGCACATAAATGTGCGGTAGAGAGAGCATGGTGTGTAATGACCCTAACTTGTTTAAGGTTTAATGGTGATTAGGTTGCTAATTGGAGAGACTTTGCATGGGAACGGAGGAAGAATAGTGGAGGCATGGGTGAACAGTGGCAGTGGGTGTAGGGTGCGGCTGTGGTGATGTATTGGGTTGAGGCAAGGGTTGTAGGGTTGCTGTTGGTGTGTGATTGAAGAAAGGAGAAACTCACTTTTTCTTTTCTCTCTCTCACGTTTCACCCCTCTCCTGTTGGCTTTTGGGCCTTAATCCTTGTTTTGATGATTTAATCAACCTAATCTTAATCATAAGTAATGTAGAGTAGCACACATATTGCATTGCATATATATTGCATGTGCTAACCTCTACAAGTGATCAAAACTCATGGAAGGAAGGAAATAAAGTCAAGATTTGTAATAAAGCTGTATGAAGATTTGTAATCTTGTATTTATTTTGAGTCTTAGGAACATGTGTAAATTGAGCATACAAGAGGTAAAAACTTATCACATTCACACTAGGTTCCCTATAGGAGTCACACACAAAATCTCATATCATTTGGACTCCATTAGATCACCCAAACCTTAATCGGAAATCACTTAAAACCTAAACCTAGAATTCCTGTGTGAACCGGTCGACCGAACTAGTTCTCAGTTCGACCGGGCTATAATAGACTCTCCAAAGTGATTTTACCGAACTCTACCGGTCGACCGGTTCTACCTTTTCGGTCGACCGATCCCGGATTTTATTATGACCGTTACCTTTGTCGTATTCCTATAACGGTCGTATTCGTATAAAACAAACTTAACCCCAAAATACATTCGGTAATCGGTCGAACTACGACCTTGTTTCGGTCGACCGGTTGAACGCTTATTTTATCCCTGCTATCAGTCGACACAATCTTCGTTCGACCGTTGCACCTTTGTCTCAACCGAATCCCCTTATCGGTCGACCGCCCCATACTTTGGTTCGACCGATTCACTTAAGTAGAGTTAAGTTCTAGCCCGTTTGTCCGACCGATTATATATTTAGTTCGACCGTTCTCTTTGAAATCAAGTTAACGGTCGACCGGTTTATTAGTTTCGGTCGACTGGTTCTGGACAGATTTGCAGCCCGAATTTCTACTTTGTGTATCTTACACAAAACCCAACCAAATCTATCCCCAACGGCTAGAATACCTTAGGAGCTTATAAATAGAGGATCAAGACATGTTGTTAATACAACTCTCCAACTTCCAATTGTCCAATTCATTAGAGAGAAGTTCTCAATCCTCAAAGCTCCCAATCTCACTCCATAAGCCTAAATCCACACTTAGTGATGAAATCCTCATCCAACTTAAGTGTGCTCAATTAGAGAGTGAATCCCACTCAAGTTACTTTTGTTGTCAAGAGAGCAATGGTCTTGGTGAAAGCCCAAGACACAAGTATAGACTTCGGTGAAAGCCAGTGATCCTTCTCGGATTGTGAGAAGAGGATTCCAAGCTCAACGAGGGTTGTTCGCGAGTTTGACGGTTGTAAGGCGTTGTCTCCCGGCCCGGAACGGGGAGCGGATAGTGAAGTCGTAGGCGGAGCTAGCGGAGTCGAGCGGAGCTTGCAAGAGAGGACTAGGACCCGAGTGGGGTGTCGAACCTCTATAAAAACGACGAGTCGATTTGTGGTTTGCTTGTTCTTTTTCCCTACTAGTCTTTAAATTGTTTCCGCTGCGTTTATTGTTTGATTACTTAGGGATTAGCGTAAAAGTGATTAGATTAACCCGACCCACACGATCCTACATCTCCTTCCTTATTTCTTCTTTCTTCTACTTCAACTCCTTTCTCTTTTCAAGCCTCCATCTTTTCCTCTCCCTCTGTGGCTCGAGCGTGGTGGCAAGAAGGTGCGAGGAGGAGGTGCGTGCTGTGGACCGGAGTTGTTGTGGAGCTTCGGCGTTCTTCGTCGTTCGTCGCAAGGAGGTATGCCAAGTTCTTGCATTAGAGGCCTTTGTTGCTCACCCACGTTGGGTGATGTTGTGGTCGGTCGTGGTAGGTTTCGGTCGACCGAGACCCCTGAGTCGGTCGACCGATAGATTTGATTTTGATGTTGACAAGACTCCGGATTTTGACCTCGTTCGGTCGACCGGTTTTAGACCCCTTCGGTAGACCGTTGGGACTTATGTTTTGCGCAAATAGTTCGACCGTGGCAGACGCTTCGGTCGACCGATTCCCTTGTGGAATCGGTCGACTGAGTTGTCACTTTCGGTCGACTGATTCCCTCGTGGAAGCGGTCAACCAGTTGTCACTTTCGGTCGACCGATTCCCTTGAGGAAACGGTCGACCGACTTGTCTCTTTCGGTCAACCGTTTTGCACAGGACAGAATTCCTGGTTCTGCTTGGGATGTCAACTCTGACCACGGAAACCCGTGTTCTCGCCTTGTGCGTGAGCCGGGAGGTGACGGTGGGCGCGTTACGCGCGCCTGCCTAGGGACCGCCATGTGGAAGAGTGTGGGTGTTCGGGATGCGTCATGATGCATTGCATACATTGCATCATATGTCTTTCATTTAGATTAATTTTATATCAATAAATGCTACTAAGGTATGTGTTTAGTCTTATTTACAGAATAAAGGGACCTGAATGCAAATTACCCATATCCCGAGCATAAACACGTGCAAAAGACTCATTTCTATCATAAAGACCAAGTCAAGATTATCGGGATTCAAATTGAAGTACATCCAAGCATAAAAGCATGCAAAGACCTAATTACAAAAAAGGCCAAGGACTTAATCACAAAAGTAGCTAGGGACTTAATTGCAAAAGTTGAGGACCCGACTGCAAATTACGAGTACCAAAAGATTATTTTGGAGAAGTTCTAAAGAAAAATCAATTTGGATCTCCAAATATATGAAGAAATTAACTCGAATCTCCAAAGATATGCAATAATTAATTCGGACGCGCAAATGACAGCTAAAACATACCATAAACACACAGGAAAAATCCGGATCGATTCTGAGCCAAAAAGGTGGCGATTCCACCACACCTCATGTACAAAATGCGGCGATTCCGCGGCACAAAAGTCGATCCGTGCGCTCCAATTTTTACCAATACTGTATGGACACGTGTACGTTCCTTTTATGTTAGGATCTCCGGTTGATGCTATAAATAAGGCCGAATCATGTATTGAAAGGGGCTCCTCTCCTCCTCTTCTTTTTAGCAATAAAATTCTATTCTTTTATTTTGTGTTTTTAGTTTTCTTTTGTTGTTTCTCTAGGACCTCTTCTCCTTCCCTCCATCCATGAGTTTCTAACTCTCTCCAAAGGGTGGGGGTGACGGATTTAGGGTGATGAGAAGAAGAATTACGTTATTATTTTGATTTCGTGTTAGTATATTTTGATTACTTGAGTTTATGTTGAGTCATTTATCATGTAATGCTTTATAACTAATGTGATTTATTATAAGTTTCAGAATTCTCTAATCAAAACCCGATATCTAAACCTCCACCCGCTGGACTCTCATCCATATTTGTTTTCTTTTCTTTTTAGTTTTTCTTTTATTGTTCTTGCTTTAGAAAATTAAAAACTAAAAATCTCAAACCAAACATATTTCTCTTTCTTTCTTCCTTAATTCGAAAATCACAAAAATAACAATATATCTCCCTCCTTGTGTTCGACCCGTACTTGCCACGTCTTCATTGACGTCGTGCACTTGCGGGATAAATTTAATTCTCATCAAGTTTTTGGCGTCGTTGCCGGGGAGGCGACGAAGATTTTGTTTATTTTTTGTGATTTCGATTCTATCCTGTTTATCGTGTGCGCGATCTAACTATTTGGGTTTCCGTTTCAGGAGACAACAGAGTACGCGGCGAAATCCGGGCACATTTGGAGCACGAAGGGCGGCGAAATCGCCGCACCCAAAGAGCAATCTGCGGCGGATCCGCCGCACGTTTGGAGCATCTGGGCTTCAAACTTTTCTAAGGTCGTTTCCATCTCTGGGCGGACGCGAAGAGCATCTGGGAATTTTCGAGAGCGGGCGGTGAACCCGACTGAGCGTGCGTAGGTAACATTTGTTGCTTTTTTTCCTCGTAATTTTTAGTTTCGAAAAATTTCCTTTTCGTAGAACTGCACGTGTTAGGGCAAAAATTCCATAATTGGCAATAATTCAACTCTAACCTAAAAATTGGCAAAATTAGAAGGACGTAGTGCATGCATCATATAGTGTTTTGTTTGCATTATTCTTGCTAAATTCTTGCAAATTAATTCTTGTTGAAGAGTGCTGGAGGCAAGGTACGTGCGTGGTTTTTTTATCGATTGCATTTAAGCATATAATCTAGTTTGCATACAACCTTGCAATTGCCCCCACTAAAAAGACCAATGTTTGACTATCTTTGCTAGATTTAAGTTAAACTATCTTAAGGTCAACTCCGTAGGAAAATATACGGTGGGGATTTCATCACCCTTTCGTGGTACCGTACGGCCTGTGTGGTGCCGGTGATGGACCGACCTGAGCGACGGCTCCGTTGGTGTGGTGGTGGACCACGATGTTTTCAGATCTGATTCTACCTGTGCGGAAGTGCGAATGCCTCCTCACCGATCCCTTGGCTCGTGTAGTCGCGTGTGGGGATGTGTTGTGTACTGTCCGTTAGACCGTATGTGCCTACGGTAGGTCTCTACGGGGACCCGATGTTTGGACCGTGTGACCTGTGTGGCGGAGGTGATGTTAGACTGTGTGGCCTGTGTGGTACCGGTGGTTGTTGGACCGTGCGGCCTGTGTGGCGACGACGATGTTGCGGACCGAGGGGCCTGTGTGGCAGCGGTGGCGATTGTAGACCGCGGGGCCTGTGTGGCAGCGGTGGCGATTGTAGACCGCGGGGCCTGTGTGGCACCAGGAACGATTGCAGGACGGATGTCCGATTTTGCCCTTGTGGGAATGTTGTTTACTGCTTTGTATTTCATGTCATGCTATACTAGTATGTTAGGGCATATAGGTGAGATTGTCATACGGGATTTCCTTATGGAAACTCAGGCATTGTTGTTGCATCTTTTTCAGGACCGCGTTAGGTTCCGGCGGGTGGTGACTGAGGGAGATTGAACTTTGAGACTAGATCTTGTCGTCTACCTACTTTAGGTTGTCGTGATTACATGTACTATGTGTTTTTGTGTTATGATGTAATCACTCTTTTGACAAACTCTTATGTAATATGGTGCACCAGACGTATTTGGGTGTTTCTTTCAGTAATGTCCCCACTCTTGATGGTTTTATCCTTGTGTTCCTCTTGATTTTAAAAGTTTAAATTTTCCGTTGTTCGGGGATGTTACATGGTGGGTGGGGAAGTTAGTGTGGTGTTCAATCTTCTTGGGTGTGTTGTGATATACTTGTATGGTTAAGTTGTATTCATTAGGTGTTATTGAGTTTTGTTTTAGTGGTGGTCGTAGTCATTTTGTGTCTCAAAGAAACAAATGTATTGAAGTCAAAATATATAATCAAACTTTAGAAGACATATTTATTCTTTATTTGAGTCGTTAGAAACTTACGTAAACTTAAGTAAATTGGTGTTATGATCGTCTACACACACCTTAGAACATTTCTAGGATTAATCCCAACAAAAACACATTCAATTGGCACTTGAGTTCAGCCCACGTTTGAACAAAAAAACCCCAAAGTTGATGAACTGTCCAAAACCATTTGGCCGCTGGAAATTCCATCTGACCATTGGGCATGCAAAATTTCCCCAATGGTTAGTTTTTGAATACGTTAGCAAACGGTCGACCATTGCTCCTGAACGGTCAAAAGTTTCAATCAGTAGATTTCAGTAACTTTTCTTCTATCTTCCCGTTAAATCAATGATGGTCCCATTCGACTGCTTACTTATGTTTTTAAGTAAACGGTCAAATGAATCATGCAACGATCGAATGTTTTCTATCGTGCAACCTTTTCTACACTATATTTTCACTCATTTGCTTTTCCTACCTACTTCCAACTTTCTCTTGTGGTTATATGGACTTGAAAGCTTATAAATCGGGCTTAATTCCTATGTTTCACATGTCTTTTACACTTCATATTGTCCCATTCTTTAGAGACAAACACTCCGCATTCTCAAACTTCATTTTCTACACACAAAGTTTAACTTCACCACTTGTGTGCATCTATTCCTTATCCTATCCAAGTTCTCAAGTCTAGAGTATAGTTGTGATTCTCATTTCCATATCCAAGAATTACCCAAGGTCGTAAAGTTTAAGAGAAGCTTTCCTATCGGGTTGTGAGAGGATATCCAAGCGACACGAGGGTTGTCCAGTTGCTTGTATTGTAAAACTTTAATCTTGGACTGGAATGAAGATCAAATTGGTGGAGGACTCAAGCGATGCTCAAGGGTTCAATGGAGTATGGCGGTGTCGAACGTCTATAAAATTCATTGTGTCATTTGTAGTTTTCTTGTTCTACTTCTTATCTTGTTTTAGTTCCGTTGAACAACGTTACCAGAACAAATTAGTTGCATTATAACTTTATTAGTGTAGGGTCATCGATCTTAACAGTGTATTCGCCTCCACTGTTGTATCCTAATAGTGTATCTTAACAATGACGAGTCTTCCCATATTGACGACATCCAACGAAAGCTATATCCCCAACGATCTCAAATTGTGGCAGACCTTTCAACATTGATTTTTTTCATCATTGCCTTTAGTTTGTGGTAGCTCACATGTACAAGTTTAGCATGACACAAATCAATGGTCTCATTCTTTCTAATTTATTAGCTGAACATGCTGATTATGCAGGCATCACATACACATACTTCAAGTTTTGCCCTTCCATAATTGACGAACCAATTATCTTGAGAGTTTGATACACCCTCCCATCTTCTGGACCGAACATAACATTCCTCTTGATTGATGTTAATTGGGACACAAACATGGATTTTTCTTCACACTTGGCATGTAGTAGACATTCTGCAGCTGCACTTGATTTGGACTAAATCGAGGAACCACTATTGTCTTGCCAACGTGAGTAATGGGTATTTTGAAGTTGTTTGTTGTCACCACAAATTTACCTCCTCTATAATCAGACAAGTCTTGCAGTTTTTTTCTTATCTCCCGTCATTAATGCAATCAAAGTCCATAATCTAATCGTTATCATATTCAATTCATTGTAAACTTGTACTTGCTGCAAGGACATGCTCCTCCACCATTCACATAGATTCTTGCACGCCTTATTCTTCTTCGTTGTCGTACTCTTTGAGACTCTGCATTGAGCATTTCCTTCAACTACCATTTTCTTCGACCAACAATCCCTCGCAAAGTGACTTCTCTTGCCACAATTGTAGCATTTGAGGTTCTTCTTTGTCTCCTCAATTTCTGTTTGAGATTGATGTGCTTCCCTTTGTTCTATCCCACTAAAGAGTGTTTCTTCTCTACTTTTTACAGACTCTCATCAATCTCATGCGATCAACTTGATGAGAGTCTTTTAATTAACAAGTAAACCCTCTAACTCCAAGATGGAAGAAGAACTCAGTTAACCTTGTATTGTTGTTATAAAAACACTATATTCTAGCCTAAGCCTATGGATAATAATCCTACTTATCCTGGGCTCACTAATCTTAGACTTCAAATCTAATTGAGATATGTCACGACAAAGTTCTTTCACCTTTGTAAAAAAATTGGTTAATTGACAAACCTCCTTGCTTGATAGACATCAACTCGTTCTCCAAAAGTTGAAGTCGGGCATCATGCTTTTGTGTGAACAACGACTTAAGGGTATCTTACACTGCTTTGGGAGTTGGAGCCTCACGTACATGCTCAAGCAAATCATTCTCAATGGTTGTCCATAGCACGTATATGGTCATCTCCGCCTTAATCTTCCACTTCCGATTTGCATTAACATTCTCAAAAACAAATGATATGGTTTCAGTCCTAGCAACAACTTCCAATAGATCATACCCATGCAAATATGATTCGATATGTAGACTACAATACCTATAGTTTTTGCCACTGAGTCTTTCAATTTCTTTTGTTGGGCTTGGGAAATTTTCTATCTCGTTTTAGTTTCGAACTAATCGAATAAATTAACTCTTTCAACGTGATATCTAACTCCTTTTGCAGCACTTCGACTTTGTGGCTTCCGACTAACAGTCACTACGAACAAGACTCAAATACTTGTATTCCTTAGTTGTTACAACAATAAAACTCATTACAAGACTCTCACTCACACTTAACTACAAGGACTAAACTACACACACTATACTATACACAACTTACTATTTGTGTTGTAGAGAACTCACTTCACAGTGCGCCCATGGATTTTTTTCCTTTTTTTGTTAATGTGTTGTTAAATACTTGTTATTATTTATTAGGATTAATTTATTTTGATAATCTAATTAATTTATTGAAAATAATTTAGTACGTTAAAAAATTCTAAGTTAATACGTTTTTGAATTTTCCGAATTATTAATTAAGTTATTGTTAATTTCCAGAATTATTATTTAATTACATTAAGTATTTGTGTTGTAAAGAACTTACTATTTGTGTTGTAGAGCTCACTTCACTTGTAGAGAACTTACCCTCAATGGAGCAACTATACTACACACACTATACTATACACAACTTACTCATTGAGAGGATCATGCATTGACTCGTGAATGGGTAAAATATCCATTGAGGGTGCCCTAAGGACCTCAGGCGGTGGAATTCATCCTTTCAAATGAGTTTGGTGAAATATTATATATAAATTAAAAAATCAGAAGCGGTGTGTAATCTAAGGCAGTGGACTTCATCATTTGGAATTATCTTTGATGGGTTTTTTACATATAAATTCTGTCTCGACCAATTGTCGTTATATATAAATTATTAACTCTAATCGGATATCTGGGCAAGAAAAATTAATTCCGTGTAGGGTAAAATAAATACCAACAAGTTGAAAATAGAATGGTAAAGTAATATAGGAAAGAAAAGGCGTTGTACTTATATCTTGCTTATCCTAACGGGGATGAACTTGATTTGGTTGTTGTCAGCGGCGGAGCCACACAGGGGCAGGTGGGACACATGTCCTACCCAGATTTTCAAAATTTTCCCAATTTTTTTTTATATCAAAACAATCCCAATTTCTCCCAGATTTTAGAGTTTGCTCCCATCCAAAAAAATCTGCTGGATCCGCCCCTGGTTGTGGTGCACTACTGCAGCTTATCCATTTGTATTTATGATTTAATTAACTAAGTATGTACAAATAAAATTCGCTATTCTTTCTGACACAATTTGCACTTTTTAAGAAAATAAATAAATATCACAAAAGGCACAAGAACTTATCTAGTATGTCGTGGGTGAAGTGGAAGAAATCGTAGGCAATTCATTCTACGTTGTATTTTAATTTCGTACAAGACCAGTGCTGACTGTTTATGAATAGGAGAGTCCTAGCTAGGTACTTTGGCGTGGAGGGACTGGGGGATAAATGATTTTGGTTTTTGCTTTGATATACTCCGGAAAATCCTATTTAGATATTTGTCTATCGTTTTGGGCAACTTACCTGCTCCAAAATTAAAAGTCGCACGCCTCTTGTGTTTTATATGCTTTGATAAGGATGTCATTTCAATCTAATAATAAGTAGGTCCCATTTGGGTAACTAAGATTTACCCAACAAACATTTTCAACTTAGCACCCAATACAAATCATGTATTTTGAAAGCACATTTTTATATGTAATAATGTTTTTAATAAAAAATTATGTCTTAGTAAAATTGGAAATCTCATGAGAAATGAGGAAGGAAGAAGGGTCAAAGTATTTTTGAGAAGGAAAAAAAGTCGAACTTTTTTTAATGAAAAATGCATTTAAAGAACAAACAAAAATGTATAATGCATTATTTGGGTTGATGCAAATGTCCTTAGGTCATCACTAACCATGACCTCGGACGACCTGATCATGATCATTCTCTCTCTTTCACATCAATTTTCTCTCTCTCCGACACACTTTCTTCTCTTTTATACACTGTTCACATCTTAACCGCAACCCACCACAACTTATCTCTCTCTACCACATCATTTCAGGGTCTATCTTGGGAAAAAAATTAAAAATTTTAAAAAAAATTCTGAAAAATCAAAACAATTATAAAACGTATTTTCAAACAAAAAATTTAAAAACTCAAACAAAAAATTTAAAAAAATCAAAACAAAACCAAAAAAAACAGAAAGTAATAAAATATTCAACGCCCGGGTCGACGACCTGGGCATTCTTAACCTTGCACGACCTGGGAATAACCTTGCAAGACCTGAGATAACCTTGCATGACTGATCGTGAGAGGTGAAAAATGCACCGTTAGTGGTGCTCTTATAGGTTTGGAAACTTTATTTTATAAAAAGTACAAATTTTCCAGATTCGAATTTTAAATGAATTAAAAAGTCCAATTATATAATTTGGCTGAGCAGCCAACCCCAGCAATGTTTACAGCCCACGACAAGCAAGTCATTTGTAAATGATACGTTTTCAAATCCTAAGATATATTGAGAAATATTAATGGGATTGTGATATTTGTTTTAGCGTTACAATTACTCCACAAAGAAAAGGATAGCAAATGAAGTACCGAATTAAAAACATTGTTAGAGTTTTCCACTAGTGCACCGATCATAGGCAGCAATGAGCAGTATGAGTCTAACCCTAGGGACCCGTGTGTCTTGACCCAAATATATTTGGGCCAACCTAGCAATGTTTTGAGTAGAATGGTTTAGTTTTTGTGATTAAGGTGAATGTTTGGTGATGAAATTTAAAAGTGGGAGAACAGAAAATTTGATTCCCACTAATAGATTGACATGGATAGACATAATTAAAGTAGTTTCATAATGAAATCAAAGTTAGTATAAACGTTAACGATCAATGACATAAACGTAAAATAGATGTGTCTCAGTGACTTTATGCCAAAAAAAAACCCTTATATAAAATAGAATATAGTTTTTTTTCTTTTTCAAAATAGTTGAAAAATGTTGATATAAATTTCAGGATTCTTTAGTCCATTTTGGAAGAAGGTACGTGAAACAAAAACCTATTTAGATGTAATTTACAGAAAAAAGAACTCCATACCAAGTTGGGTTTAACTACTCATCTTTCTGCGATTTGAGTGATATTTCACGTTATCTACAACACCGCACATCTTACCAATTGACATCTTTATGATATGGTTTGATATTAATAAAATGGTTAATTATAGTTTGCATTGTTGAATTATATCTTGATTTCACTTTACGTCTCTAAATTTTAAAAAAATATTATTTAAACACTCATTTGTCATTTGTTTTGAATTTTTCTACGTTGTATCTCTATACAGTCTTAATACTAACTCAGATTGAATTGGATGTCAAATATGCCTGGAATTTAGGTCGGATTGGACTGAATTCAACCCAATTCGAACCAATTTTGACTTCCAATTTGATACAAACTTTGACGTAATGTTAGGCTTAGAAGTGTATTGGGGATATAATGCACGGAATTTTAAAAAAAAGTGAATGATTGTTTAAAGTTTAAGGGAGCAGAGTATTCATAATGAAAGTTCAGGGATAATTGTCACTTCTTAAAGCTTAGGGAGTACAAAGTGAAATTAAAGAATAATTAAGGAGATAATATACCGTAAATTTTTAATATAATAAAAAAAAAATTAAAAATTCGAAATTTAGGAATTTTTTTTTTTTTTTCCAAAACTAGGTGGATCGCGGGTGTGACCCGCGATCCGTGGGGGCACGGATCGCGGTTCCCACCCGCGATCCGTCCCTCCCGCCAAATTTTTTTTTTTTTTTTTTTTGAAAATTTCACGGATCGCGGTTCTGAACCGCGATCCGTGAATTTTTTTTTTAATTTTTTTTAATTTCTTTATTTCTGTTTTTCTTTTTTATTATAATTATTTTTAATCTTTTTTAAAATCTTTTTTTTTCAAAATATGTTTTCTAATTTATATTATTTTTGAAAAATTTAAAAATTTATTTTTAATTTTTTCAAAAATCGACCTCCAAATCACGTCGATAACCCGACGTATTGAATTGTTAGGGTATTTTATACAATAAAAAAACAAAATTTATTTGTCAGAATAATAAATTATTTGCAACTAAAAATTAAACAAACACTAAAACTAATTAAAACAAAAAATTGGTAACGTTGTCGAAAATTCGTAGGGTGTACACACATTACAAACAGTTTTAGAGGTCGATACAGCAAAAAATTAAAAACACAATTAATTTTTTTTTTAAAATAATAACAATTACAAAACATATTTTGGAAAGAAATATAATAAAAAAACTTAGTTAAAATGATTTAAAAAAATTCAAAACATAAAACACTACGACTAAAATCCGTGATTTTATTTATTTTCTTTTATTGTTTTTGATTTTTTCGGTTTTCTGTTTTAGTTTTTTTTCTTCTGTTTTTCTTTTTTATTTTAATTATTTATAATCTTTTTTAAAATCTTTTTTTTTCAAAATATGTTTTCTAATTGATATTATTTATTAAAAAAAAATTAATTTTGTTTTTAATTTTTTCAAGAAACGACCTCCAAATCACGTCGATAACTCGGCGTGTATTGAATTGTTAGGGTATTTTATACAATATAAAAACAAAATTTCTTAGTTAGAATAATAAATTATTTACAACTGAATATTAAACAAACCATAAAACTAATTAAAACAAAAAATTAGTAACGTTGTCAAAAATTCGTAAGGTGTACACACATTACAAACATTTTGGAGGTCGATACAGCAAAAAATTAAAAACAAAATTCAAAATTTTTAAAAATTAATAACAATTACAAAACATATTTTGAAATATATATATATATATAAAACATAGTTAAAATGATTTGTAAAAAAACAAAACATAAAATCAAAAACAATAAAAGAAAATAAAAAAGTCACGGATTTTGATTTTTTTAAAATCGTTTTAACTATGTTTTTTATTATATTTATTTTCAAAATATGTTTTGTAATTGTTATTATTTTTTAAAATTTTTTAATTGTGTTTTTAATTTTTTGCTGTATCGACCTCCAAAAATATTTACAATGTGTGTACACCCTACTAATTTTTGATAACGTTTCGAATTTTTTGTTTTAATTAATTTTAGTGTTTGTTTAATATTCAGTTGTAAATAATTTATTAATCTGGCTAAAAAAATTTGTTTTTTTATTGTATAAAATACCCTAACATTTCAATACGTCGGGTTATCGACGTGATTTAGAGGTCGATTATTGGAAAAATTAAAAATAATTTTAAAAAATTTAGAAAAATAATATATATTAGAAAACTTATTTTGAAAAAAAAAGATTTAAAAAAAGATTACAATAAAAAATAAAAACAGAAAAGAAAAAACAAAAACAAAAAATCAAAAAAAAACTTTTTGGCGGGAACACGGATCGCGGGTGTGACCCGCGATCCGTGCTCCACGGATCGCGGGTGGGAACCGCGATCCGTGCCCCACGGATCGCGGGTCACACCCGCGATCCACCTAGTTTTGGAATTTTTTTTTTTTCCTAAATTTCGAATTTTTAATTTTTTTTATAATATTAAAAAATTTCGGATAATATATCGATTTAAAAACTCACTTAAGGTAGTGGACTCACTAATAAAAAAACAACTTGTTCACCTGTTTGATCAATATTTGACAATTTCAAAGAGTGCGAGCGATGCCACTTAAGCTTGGAAAGTAAAGCCAATGAACTAAGATTTTTTAAGTACAAAATACTATTATACTTGGAGCCAAAAAAGGTCAGCATCTATAAAGCTAAAAGAAGGTAGAGAGCATTTTATACTACGAGCAAATAAATTTATCCAATTTTTGGTAAAAATAATATTCGTGATAAAAGAGGGAAGCGTAGGTAATGCTACGAAAAAAGTTGATGGAAACATTTTTAAGTGTGGAACCACAGCCGAGTTTGTAATTTATTGATTAATCATTCTAGCCAAGTCAAGATTGATAATATAATCAATCATCGACTGAGATTGGAAACGATTAGCTCTAGTAGTGTCTAAGGTACATACGTCGTGGCGGTTGCGGTAATTTATATTGTAAATAAATAATATGTAATTGCATGGATCAATGGATATCGACATGTTACTTTTTGCGGCGGTGAACAAATAAACATAGTGTGCTGTCGTAAAAGATCCAACATTGGTTTTGTTGCGTGGTTTTCACTTTTATGTAAATAGCCACGTTCCACGGGTGATATTTATAAAACTAGGTTCAGAAAGATATTGCACAATCTTCGATATTTATTAAGTTTTTAGCATACCTATAACTGGTGTTTTTATACTAAGCGGCTAAACATCGTTCCAAAATTACTTAAATCGTCCTTGAAATTACCAAATTGCCCTTCATCCTATTTGTGCTTATATATCTCACAATTTCACTCTTTTTTCAAAACTTTCTCTTCCTATACCTACTACAGAAGATTATGAATGTCTCGAAGGCCAGACAAGCAGCCAGCAGTTCCCCCGGTGTACCCGTATACGGTAACCTTACTTTATTTATTTGTTTTTAAAAAAAAATTAAAAAAAGTGGCCGGCGTCCGAGGGAGATGCCCCCGCATGGGGCGGGCGTCAGAGGAAGCCGCTCCCCTTGGTCGACCTCGTAGCTTTGTTTTTTCTGCAGACTCTCTCAAATTCGCATGTTCGGGGTGTAGCTGCTCGAATAAAACCCGAGAGGCAGATCGAATTACGGTGGGATCACTTCCTGCAATCTCATCAACCAGGCTGCGAAAATGTTCGGCGTCTTGAGCTGCCTGAGACACAAACTCTGCGTTCCCGGCTCCTTCCCCAATGACAAGTGTCCTCCAGAACGAATGAATCTGCTCTAAGTAAATTCCGTTGTCTGATTCAAGACATCCGCGGATGGTACATGCGCAAGGTATCCCATGAGAAGTCAGAAAAGCGCACTCACAACGATATTCAACTTCATCATCTAACTGTTGCATTCTTTTCACCTCCTGACTCAGCAATTGCAAGCAGTGATGCAAAACTCGACCATTTATGTGACGATATAGAGCATGTCCGAAATTAGTCAAATTTCGCCGTCTCGAGTCTTCAAGAGCGTTTCGAATATTCGTCAGCTGCATTTCAATAGCCGCGTTGACGCGCTCGAAAAGAGTGTCCAGAGCTGCAGTCGATGTAGAAATCCACTCTTTTAGAGCCGAATGAGCACTTTCGACCCTACAATTCGTGGTGTTCCCAAAATGAAGGACTTTGTTCGTCCAATTCAGCACAAACTTTTCTTTATGCACCAACCACGTGGTGTCCAGATACTCCGTGATAGCCGGCCACGATCTATACAAATCTTTCAGAGCATACACAGCTCTATCATACTCGGCTTCTGAAGTAGAAAGCATGATTTTCCTCCATCTTCCACGCCTCAAAGTCTCTGTCATCTGCTTATTTTTGCCGAATACGTGGTATGCGTAGTTCAATACGTCTTTTTTGATGTGCCATGTGCAGAGTAAATGAGCAGAGTCAGGAAATACCTCTCTCACTGGTCGCATAAGGCCTAACTCCCGGTCTGTTATTATTGCAGTCGGGCTGACAATCCCCAATAACAGATCTCGCAACTTCTCCATCACCCACAGATAACTGGAGTAAGTTTCATCCATCAAAATCGCATATCCAATAAGGAAATTCATGTTTGTTGGTGTGACCCCAATCATTTCGAACAAAGGCATCTTATACTTGTTCGTCTTGTAAGTCGAATCCATGCAGATAACGAAAGCATATGTCCGCAACAACTGGATTGACGTCGGATGTGCCAAAAAAGCGTGAGTGACGACATCAGTTTCTGGATCCGCCATAATCCAATGTAAGTACTGACACTGCACTGCTTGATAGAGAAACTGCTGGACGGGATTCCGGTCTTCAGATTTTGTCCTCCTCATGTAATCTCTGAAATTATAAATATGCCTTTGATTTGGATTGTCCTCCGGGAATTTTTCTTTTACTGCCTTCAAGATGTTCCGTGGTTTTGCTTGCGCCTCAGTCATATCACGAACAATCTTCTTCGCCCCAGAACTTAGACCACTAATTTGACGATGACCCTCTGGATAAACTGCCAGTCTGTGGTTGTGATGTCCATGAGCACTATTAAAAACCACAACCCATCCATCACGATCTCGTCGCTCCACCACTTTTATTAAGAAACGACAACAACAACCCTTTCTTTTGGTGTTTCTTCGAAGTGCGGTATCCATATCCCGAGACTCCATTTGATTTTGCCGGTCGCATCTCAAATAACAATCCATCCGACTATCTGATCTTGTTTTGTACGACGACACGACCAAAAAAAACCCAGCTCCGATAGCTACTTGTTTGACCCATTTACATGCTTCATCGATTGTTTCAAAGATTTGTGTAGTTTGAAATAACTCACTGTAATCCACTCCATCACCACCGAAATCTTCCAACGGAACCTACAAAAAAAATCAAAATTAAAAAAATCAAAAAAATTCCGGGCGTCTGTATTAAACGCCTACCCCATGGGAGGGGCGTCTGAGTTAAACGCCCTTCCCAAGGGTGAGGCGTCTGCGTAGGACGCCTGACCCTAGGGAAGGGCGTCTATTACAGACGCCTTACCCAAGGGGAGGACGTCTACATAAAACGTCTCTCCCATTGCGTAGGCGTCTGCGTTAGACGCCTCGGCCAAGGGAAGGACGTCCTACGCAGACGCCCTCACCTTGGGGGAGGCGTCTAATGCAGACGCCCGGCCCAAAATTTGCCCCGCGCCAGACTTACCTCACCGGATGCATCACCCTCGCCAGACATTTTCGTGGTGTTTTTACTGATAAATTATGAATATACAAGACCGTATGCCTAATTTATAGACACGGGACGATATGGGTATTAAATATATTGTTAAGGGCAATTTGGTAATTTCAAGGGGCGATTTAAGTAGTTTTGGGGCGACGTTTAGTAGTTCCCTTTTTATATTACTTTTTTATATTACTTTGTTATGTTTGCAGCCGAAAGGTTGAAGAAAGATCTTGGATATATATGCTTGTGAGGTTTTGTTGTCCAATTGATTTGTTTGCAAAATGTACTAAAATTATGATAAAAACTAAATAAAATGGGATCCATGTACACTCGGGTGTACCCTAACAATTTCGAGGGGGGGGGGGGGATTCTTTTGAAGTATCCATGTAATAAAGTCCAATAGTGGATGCATTCTTTTGAAGTGTTCCGGAGGCTACCCACTGTGGCCATAATTTTTTTAATTAATAATCATTTTAAAAAAATCGAAAAATAATCAATTTTTTTTCTTTCAAAAGTACACAGATCGTGGGTCGGGGCTGCGATCCGTGTGTTTTCTTTTTAATTTTTTTGTGTTTTCAGTTATTAAGTTTTTGAGTTTTGAGATTACGTTTTCAGTTGAAATCAGTTAATTTTTGAGTTTTCAGATTAAGTTTTCAGTTAAAATCAGTTAATCTCAACTAGTTTTTATTATCTTCTCGGGTTCGCACGACACTTCTCTTCTAGTTTTTCTTCCATTCGGGACTCGCATAACACTTATTTCCCAGCTTATCTTGGAGTCAGGTAAATTTTACACAAATTTTTTACTTAAGAATATTTTAAATTAAGATTTAATTTCTTTGTTAAATTAAAATTATTTGGAATTGTTTTGTTCTTTTCTATTATATTTAATTTTAAATATTAGTTGTATTTATGTATCTGTTTATAATTAAATTAAATGTATATACATTTAAAATTTGTATAACGTACATTTACGAAATTTAATATATAATATAAGTATTTGGAATAGTTATATTAGTTGTATTTATGTGTTAAATTGTTATAGCTTTCATTATTTCTATAACATGCAATTTGTCATGAAATGTACGAGTAAATTATGTTTTAATTATTATAATTAATTTTGTTTTTATTTTCATGAACATTGTTTTGACAAAATGAGTCATTTAAGTAGAAGTCGCTCTGTACAAAACGAACGTGAGTATAATGATGCAGTGGATAGAGAGTCTATTTCCCCACTTCTCAGAATACCAAATTGCATGTTCGGAGTCAATGTTATTTGCACAAATGTAAGTACAAAAAAAATCATATTGTGTTAATTTTCTAAATATTTAAATTACATTTTTTTAATTGATGTATTTTTCACAATATATTTGAATATATTATAGCCGGAGGCTGTTTTGGAATGTCGTGCACATCGTCCAGTAATTCCTTTCCACGATTGTTTTAGTCAAGCACTCAAAAATTTGGGATTATATTAACTTGCCCAAATAAAACATACAAGGACAGACAATAGATTGATTACTGCACTTGTAAAGCGTTGGCGTCCTGAGACTCACACTTTCCACTTACCGGTTGGGGAGGTTGGATTAACATTGCAGGATGTTAGCTGTTTGTGGGGTCTACCTATCAGTGGTATTCCAATAATCGGGCACAGTGATCGAGACAGTCGTGAGTTAATTATAAATTTCTTTGGGATTGATATAAACGCCGAGATTATGAAAAAAGGTAAAAGAACGGTAGGAGGAGATGAGCCACAAATGTTCAAAGAGTCCGGATTTAGCATCAGTTTCCAATGGTTGCGGGTAAATTACGGGAATCTGCCAGAATTTCCCACAGATGAAGAAGTGGCACAATATACACATGCTTTCATTTTAGATTTGTTGGGATCCATGGTTTTCCCTGATAGCTTTGGGACAGGTGTTCCAGTTATGTATTTGAGGTTTTTGCAGGTGTTGGATAAGCCGATTGTATACAATTGGGGTGCGGCCGTGCTTTCATGTTTATATCGCAACTTGTCTATTTCATGTAAAACTGGTAAAAGGAACATTAGTGGTGCATTATTACTTCTTCAACACTGGTCTTGGACTCGATTTCCCGTAGCCCAGCCGAGACACGTGGGTCATGCTGAGTGTTTAGGTGGAGAAGACCTAGAATCGCGACCTCGATTTGCTATTAAGTGGCAATACCAACAGACTTATGAGGTTAGTGCCGCACATAATTGTCTTACACATTACAGAAATGAATTTGAATGTATGTTGGATGAGCATGTAAACTGGCAGTCGTATTATGAAAATATGATGTTGCTTCCTGGCCGGGTATTTACTACTGATGCTGCATATTGGCTTGCGAGAGTGCCTTTGATTCATTTTTGGATGATTTCATGGCTTTATCCAGAAAGAACTATGAGACAATTTGGATTTTATCAGACGACGCCACCGCCAGAACCTCAACCGTGGACAGAACTCAAAAGACTTGATAAGATAGTACATGCGGCTCGACAGAGAGATGATTGGTGAGCGAAGCATGAAATTTACATACGAATGTGGGACAGACCGCATATTATTCAGGAAGGTCGACCATATGATCCGAGAGAAAATCGACGGTATCGTCAGTGGTTTCAGCATAATGGTATGTACACAGTCTACAAACGAGGCCAAATAGAGTTCGGTTTGGAAATGTCGTTGCCACCCCCACGTGATTCTATCGAGGACTTAGGTTATGTTGCTGGTGGACCACGTATTCGACGTATGATATGTTTTTTGAACAACTTTGACGATTATTGTTTGTTGTGTTTTACTATCTAATTTTCAAACTACAATTGCAGGGCTTACGTGGTATTCAATGGGCTAAATTTGTTATCAAGCAGCTGTACAAACGTGGAACTAAGGGACATTGTAAAATGTTGCTGAAGAGTCACCAACCGTAACCGGAATTCCTAAAAATATGTTTAATTGCAGCATGTCGATCAACTATGACACATATCTTCCTATCTCCAATCACCTCTCGTCGCAACCATCTCATAAACCATCCACAATTGGATATATTTTCCTTCTCAACGAGCCCAAATGAAAGAGGCAGTAGTTGAATGCCTGAATACAAGGACCGAAAGCCCATGCTGCACATTTAAACTGACGGACACCAGCGCATGGTAAAGGGTCAGAATGAACTACAACTTTACTTCCAGGATTTGATTGTTTAATAGCATTTAACAATTGAGGCAACAAAGCATATGAACCCGACCAACTTCCAAACATGTATGCAACAACAATCTCGCGGGCACGCCATAATTTATTGTACTTTGGATTAACACCTGGAAATATTTTTCTTACCAGACCAAACACCTGTTTAATCGGGAGCGAGACATTATTTTCGACATCTTCACGGATGATATCAGCCATCATCTTTGCAGTCAGCTGAGCATGATCAAATCGGGCAGCTGTGGACCTGCATATATCCTTATACGGACATTTTCTTATAGACAATGCATCACCCGAACCGGTCCGTGCAGCGTACAACATCCAGCTACAATTTTCATCTTTACATCTCACCCTATATTTGGTTTTGCTGATGTCTTGCACCTTGATCTCCCGATTATTGTCATATGTTATTTTGATATTGCATTCTTCAGAGCGTCTTTTGATGAGAATGCTTGATTCTCAACTAACGGACCTTCAACTATTACGCTGCTTTCTATAAATGATGTATCTGCAGGAACCCAACTAGAACAATCATGAAAGCTTTTAGCTGGGTGAACCCAACCCCTCCCTCTAAATGGGTTGTATTGGCTTGACTGACTCACGTTCGGAACAATATCTTCATCTTCCTCAATCTCATCAGCATCCTCATCGTCCTCACCTGATGATTCATTCTCTGTATCTATATTGTAATCTTCGTCATCATTTTCTTCTTCATCATCTGTTGGTATAGGCACGAAATCAGAAGTTCTATTCGCAGGTCGACTAGTTTCTGCTATGGTGTTTGCATCACATGATTGTTGAGATATGAAACCTGCACCACTACTACTACCCGGTTGGTTACCTGTAAACATCTCAGCCCTCCACTCAATTTCCACAGGATTCAACTGTACATATAACTCCATAATTCCCATTTTGGAATAAGCTGTTTCATAGGCCATTCTCCAGGAATTCTCATCATATACAGACATCACATTAAAGAAGAGTAACCGGTTGGTGCAATGTTGCAACGATATTGAATATTCATCGAGTACTGAGATTCTTCGACATTCAAACCTTGATATATCCAACTCTTAAGTTCTTCTAACGTTACATTTTCGCTCGCTGAAAGTGTAAGTCTTGGACCTATCGTGTACTCTACACCGTAACTTGCATTTCAAAACTGTGTGGAGAGTAGAAATGGAAATGTGCGAGGAATTGAAAAAATAATTGGATTGAAAAAAAATGGACGGAACGTGTATTAATAGGAGCTCGCGCCCACAGATGATTATTTTTGATTATGGACGAAACGTGTATTTATAGAATTTTTTTTGATTATTTTTTGATTTTTTAAGATGATTATTAATTAAAAAAAATTACGACACTATGGGGTGGTTTTAATCGAGCGTCCAATTGTGCCCTTAAGAGGGGCAGATTCTTTGGCAGGGGGCACCCAGGCGCCCATGTGTTCCCAGGCCATTGGTTAGCTTTTTTTGATTTTTCGTTTTTTATTGGTTTAATAATTTTTAAATGTTTTTAATGTTTTTTTTAAAATATTATTTTTTGTTTTTTAAATATTTTTTTAATATTTTTTGAATTTGAATTCATTTAACCGAAGAACTTGAACAAGAGGAAGACCCATTCAAAGGGTTTGACTTGTAAACATTGGTTGCTGTTGAGATTTTTATTTATACCGCAAGTGCACGGCCGCGTTGAAGCGGTGGCAAGTACGGGTCGAACACAAGGAGGGAGAGATTCTTATATTTTTGTGATTTTTTTTGATTAAGGAAAGCAAAAGAGAAATAGTGTTGGTTTGAGATTTTTGGATTTTTTTTTTCTAAAGCAAGAACAACAAGAACAAAAACTAAGAAGAAATAACTATGGATGAGAGTCCAGTGGGTGGGAGTTATGAATCTTCAAGTTAGATTAGAGATTACGAAAATTATTATAAATCAAGTGAGATATTAAGCATCATATGATAATTGATTTAACAAAAACTCATATGATCAAAACACTAACAAGAAATTAAAATAAAAACGATCTCTCTTCTCTAACCCTAAATCCGTCACCCCCACCCTTTGGAGGGTTTTAGAAACCCATGGGGAGAAGATGAGGAGAAGTGGTCATGGAGATCATCGAGAGAATACGGAAAAAAAGGGAATATTATACTAAACTA
Source organism: Triglochin maritima (assembly GCA_963682175.1). Lineage (NCBI taxonomy): Eukaryota > Viridiplantae > Streptophyta > Magnoliopsida > Alismatales > Juncaginaceae > Triglochin > Triglochin maritima. The sequence goes on from OY821775.1 coordinate 10,162,977, forward strand.
CGATCTACGAAAGTAAAAGCAATTATTCTAAGCACGCAACAAATTATTCTAAGAGAAAAAGTAAAGAACAACTAAATTACTCTACTGGAATTAAGAGCATGAAACATTAATCTAAAACTAAGCTTACAAAAGACAAAGATAATGGAGAATTAAAAGGGCAGAATTTTATTGCTTTAAAAATGTAATACAAAAGGCTCCTCTTACACAATATTTCGGGGCTATTTATAGCCGATACAAGAAACCCTAAGTATGCATCAGGAAGGACACGTGTTAATACACAATTGGACGAAAATAGGAGGCACGGATCGCAACCCATGCGGCGATTCCGCCGCATATTGACCGTTAGATGCGGCGATTCCGCCGCATGGATGGTCCAGATCACTTCGTGCTTTTGTGGGTGTGTTTTTGGTATGTTGTAGGTGGCCTCCACGTGTATAAATCAATTATTGCATATCTTTGGAGATCCGAATTTGATTTCTTCTTGAATATTCCTCCAAAATAACTTTTTAGTCCTTCCAATTTGCGATCAAGTCCCTGACTTCTTATGCAATCAATTGGACTTCAACTTGAGCTTGAATCTCTATCTAATTGGTCTTTGTGATCCATCTAAGTCCATTGCACGTGTTTTAGCTCGAATATTGGTAAATTGCATTGTAACTCCTGAATTCTGCACAATTGCTCAAAACAATACCTTAGTAACATTTATTTATATAAAAACACTCTAAATGAAAGACATATGATGCAATGTATGCAATGCATCAAATACCCCTACACCTAGATTTTGCTAGTCTCGAGCAAAACAAAACATGAGAAATATAAGTATGAAAGCACAGAAATCCTAACTCATTTTCGTAGGAATCACGGTTGCACTTAGCATGTGCAACAAGCCTTTAAACCTCCAAGTTTCCTCAGAGGACGAGTTTTGTCTCGTGAGGGTTTTTAGTTGACACACCCACAAAGTCTTAATTCAATATTCCATTAATAGCTCTCGATATCTCCACCTCAACCTTATACATCTCACTTAGAATTCTTGCATGCTCATTATACAAATCTAACTTATAAAAAGTTTGACTTGGTCTTTGTTCCTCCAACATTCACAACACTAACCCTTCTACACATGTTATCACTTAAATTATTTTGCACGCCTCCTCTGGTGGTGAAGTATCATTCGGATCAACTATGACATGAATCATTCTTTTAGCTTTGGGCCTTGAGTATATATATTTTTTTTTCTTTTCTTCCGTGATTCAACACATTTGCTTTTTCTGACACTTTTACCCGTTTTGCATTCGTGTAGCGAGTTTGGTCGATAATCCCGAGCTGGCAAACTCAAGTTACCGGGTTTTAAGATACCCCTACGGACCAGTGACTCAAAGGCTTGGGCTTTTGTAATCATTTTGCAAAATGTGCTTTCCTCACTTTATTCCTTTATTTTTACTTTTATTTTCCTCAAGGCTTTAATTGCTATTAGAAGTCCACACTTCCCGGTATATTTTCCTCAACCTCTGCTTTTTATCAACCACTTCAAAGATTTGATTCATCCAATTTAAGTGCATACATGTCTTAAGGGTAATGTGTTATTTCTTTGGAACTTAGATTTATGTCATAGTTTCTACAAGCAGAACTATATAATAAGGAACAAAGACTCAATGCAATTTGTACTCGGGTTTTGGTGGTTCAATCTTAAGCTATGTCATGAAACATTGATTTTTTTTTTTAAGAAATAAAAAAAAATAAAAAAACAAAACAGATAGGTAGATAACTAGTCACCCCCCTACACCTATTTCATGCATTGTCCTCAATGTATGCAAAATTGAATAATATAGGAAATGCAAGAAATAATAAAGTTACCGCCTTCGGGATGACGACTCTCCACGGTCGGAGAGTGCTTTGTTCAGTTTGCTATTGAGGCGCTTCATCCCGCCCCACATTCGGGACCTATGCTCGTCAGAGTTTTCTGGGGTTGACTGAGCCCAGAATGTTGCGGAGTCTTCAGATGACTCACTTGATTGCATAGCATCCTCCATTTCTGGAGGTGTCCACAGGTCCGCTATAGTGCCACGGTAGGAGGATGTCTCTCGTTCCACCGTACAAGGGAGCATGTCGGCTTCGTACACCCAGAAAGACTCATAGGCCATAAAGTGCTTGCAGATAGTGGTGACGAGGCATGGCAGAGATTGGGAGTTGCGTTGGTGGCCTTCTGCAATGGTGGTCAGAAGTCGTCGGCACATACAGTAAGTGCGATCACGGGTCATCAGGGAGTGAACGATGCCCATCTCAACGGTGCAAAAAGAGGTGTTGTGGGTATTACTCGTGACATTTTGGCATGCCCACCTACATGCTGTAAAGACATTCCGGTACATGGATGTGCCCTTGATACCCCGATCACGGCTAAGCACACAATCTGGTCCCATGAGTGACCGATAGAAACTGAGTTCCGCAGATGGCAAAGTGGAGGCCCCTTGTGGTATGTCAGTCAAGTTGGAGATGATGTTGAGGTCAATCGCCCAGACTTTGTTTCTCCAATTCAGTAAAATGTACCCACTGTCCAGGTCTATGTTAGTGATACTGCTATAGAACTCCTCCACTAAGCTAGGGCAGTACACATCATTGTTATTATGGACCAAGTAGCTCCAACTCCGTGCTATGATTTCGTCGTAAAAGTGGGTGCCATTTTGATCACTAACAAGCAACGGGTGGAAGTTCTTCTCAGGAAACACCATGGTGATAGAATACTGCTAAAGTGGTATACGTTAGATTTAGAAGAAAAAAAAGACATGTACTTCCACCATTTTCCAAAATAAGTCAAGTACCCATTATTATTATTTTCACGTACACAGAGCTTATATTTGCAGTTAAGAATGCTCTTTTTGGTACTTGTGTTTTCCTTTTCTTGGTGCATAAGTCTTTTAAGAATCTTGCATAAGGTGGAATTTGTTGAATAGCTTCTAATAAGGGGATGTTTACCTTTACTTGCTTAAAGACTTCCAACATTTTCTCCATTTGATTTGTATGATTCTTATTAAGTCTATTAGGGAATGATGCTTTAGGAATGAATACTCTTTCAGGTTCAGTGTGTTCAATTTCAATTGGTTCCTCAGATTGAATTGGTGGCTCAGGTGTGACAGAATTATTAGGCTCATTAGCCAAGGGGTGAGTGACATTGTTATTAACAGATTTTCCAGATCTTAATGTAAGTATAGCATTAATGTGTTGATTTTGCTCTTCTTCTTGAACCATATGAACTGGTCTGTTGTTATTGTTCACATTAGGAGGTGGTGCATTATGTGGTACATTAGGTGGAGGCCTAATGTGTTGAGGATTGAATGGTTGAGGATTAAATGGTTGAGGTGGTTGATATGGCATATGTTGATGTGGTTGATATGCCATATGTTGATTATGTGGATTGTTAATTCTTGGGTTCACCTCGGGTTGGCTTGGGAATCTTCCTCTTTCTCTTTCACCTACAACTTGTGCTAATTGACTTACTTGAGTCTCTAGCTTTTGAAAAGATTGAGTAGTTGTTTGAACAAATGTTTTCATTAAGTTTTCCAAATCAGTTAATCGACCATCACTATTATTGTTGTTGTTGTTTGAATACATTTGTTGTCTAGGTGGTTGGCCTTGCTGAGGCATGGGTGCAAAATTTGAATTCCCTTGGCTCCATGAAAAATTGGGATGGTTGCGCCAACCTGGATTATAGGTTGACGAATAAGGGTCATTCCTAGGACGATTAAATGCAGCATTAACTTGTTCCATGTCCGAAGAAATGTGTGCACACTCCTCCAAAACATACCCAGGTTGACCACACAGAGAGCAAGAAACAGAAGAGATTTGATTTACTAGGGGTCGGGTTTGAAGCTCTAGGGTTTCCATCCTACGCATAAGGGTGGCTAATTTCGCTTCAGCAGCTATAGAAGCATCTACAGCTAAGACACCTGATCTGGATTGATTTGCTATTCTTGATCCAATACTTGGGTTGGTCGGTGCCCTAGCAGTGTCCCATTGCATACTATTATCAGCCAAGTCTTCAAGAAAAGTCCAAGCATCATTCTCATTTTTGGACATAAAGCTTCCTTGGCTTACAGATTCTAGCATAACTCTAGATGTAGGTGTCAATCCCTCATAGATAATTTGGCACAATTGCCATCTTGGGATTCCATGATGAGGGCATTGGGTCAGAAGGTGCTTAAATCTTTCTAAATAGGAATAGAATGGCTCGCTCTCAGATTGAACGAATGCACAAATTTCATTCCTAATCCTAATAGTCTTATGGTTGGGGAAATATTTCTTTAAAAACACTTGAACAAACTCAGCCCAACTCCTAATGGATCTTTCGGCTAGACTATATAGCCATTTTTTAGCGTCGTCCTTCAGTGCTAGAGGCACGAATTTAAGACGCACTGCCTCCTCAGGGATATGCTGGTAATGCATAAGGGAGCAGATTTCCTCAAATTCTCTAAGGAAGAGATATGGATCTTCCTTAGAGGTGAACTTGGGCAACATACTCAGGTATTGTGCCTTTAGTTCGAAGTCGCGACCCGGTATGGTGGGCATAACGATGCACGATGGCTGAGCAGCCATCGTTGGGTAGCACCGATCCCTTAGAGTCATAGGTGGTGCAACAGGTGGGTCCACTACATTCTCACCCATTGGATCCGGGTGAGGTGGTGCAACAGGTGGATTGGGGCTAAGCTCTAGACTGGAATCTAGATGAACTCGTGAGAGTCGATTGCTCAAGTCCCGAACCCAAATTTGAGTGCACCGGCTTGAATTATTTTTTTTTTAAAAGGAAAAAGAAAAAAACAAACAATAGAAGGGGAAAAGATGAGAAAGGAATCCTAATCTAGAGAATTGAGGTGAGAAGAGAAAGAAGACTCAGATGAGAAGGGAAAATTAACTCTAAAAGATAGATGAGAGGGTTGGTCAGAAGTTTCCTGAACAAGCACAGTTCAAACAATCCTAGACCTAGTGTAGCTTAAGTCTATACGACTCCTAACTGGATGAGTCGAATTGATTCGCTTGATTCACCTCCCTCACTAATCAAACCAACTTGGCCAGGCCGTGTATAGCTAGTGGGGGCGCTTCCGACAGAGTCGGTGCCAATTAGACAATCACTTCGCTTGGAAGACTTACGTCAACACAAAAACACTTTCTAGACACCAAATTAAATTCGATCAGCTTCAAGTCATAGCAAGTCAAACCAATCTTCTCCTTAATTGAGTCTGAATCCTTAGGGGCCAATGTCTAATTGATTTTAATTTTAAAGCTTGGGTGACACTTTAGGATTGTTATTTGTGGGCCACGGAAGGGTGATGAAATCCCCACCGTATCTTTTCCTACGGAGTTGCCCTTAAGATAGTTTAACCTAAATCTAGAAGAGATAGTCAAACATTGGTCTTTAGTGGGGGACAATTGCAAAGTTGTATGCAGACTAAATTCTATGCTTAAATGCAATCAATAAAAACCGCGCACGTACCTTGCCTCCAGCACTCTTCAACAATGAATTGATTTGCAAAATTTAGCATACATAATGCGAGAAAATCTTTAAATGATGCATGCACTAAGGCCTTTCTAATTTTGCAAAAATTTTAGGTCACAAGTTGAATTAGTTTCAATTATGGAAGTTTTACCTACACATGCAATTCTACCAAGAAGGAATTTTTTCGAAAATAGAAATTTCGAGGAAAAGGCAACAAAGGTTACCTACGCACGCTCAGTCGGGTTCGCCGCCCGCTCTCGACAATTTCCAGCTTCTCTACGCGTCCACCCAGAGATGTGTCACGTCTCAGAAAAATTTCACTCTCAGAAGTCCAACCCGTGCGGCGTTTCCGCCGCAAACTACACTGCTGGTGCGGCGATTTCGCCGCTTGGTCACCTTGGATTGCGTCCGGATTTTTGCGTCGTCTCTAACACTTCTTGAAACGCACAGAGCAAACGTTAGATCTCGAAAATCAAAATCCAAACGGAACAAAAAAAATCACAAAAAAAACTTGAAGTTCTCGTCGCCTCCCCGACAACGGCGCCAAAAACTTGTTGAGATTTTTATTTATACCGCAAGTGCACGGCCGCGTTGAAGCGGTGGCAAGTACGGGTCGAACACAAGGAGGGAGAGATTCTTATATTTTTGTGATTTTCTTTGATTAAGGAAAGCAAAAGAGAAATAGTGTTGGTTTGAGATTTTTGGATTTTTTTTTTCTAAAGCAAGAACAACAAGAACAAAAACTAAGAAGAAATAACTATGGATGAGAGTCCAGTGGGTGGGAGTTATGAATCTTCAAGTTAGATTAGAGATTACGAAAATTATTATAAATCAAGTGAGATATTAAGCATCATATGATAATTGATTTAACAAAAACTCATATGATCAAAACACTAACAAGAAATTAAAATAAAAACGATCTCTCTTCTCTAACCCTAAATCCGTCACCCCCACCCTTTGGAGGGTTTTAGAAACCCATGGGGAGAAGATGAGGAGAAGTGGTCATGGAGATCATCGAGAGAATACGGAAAAAAAAGGGAATATTATACTAAACTACGATCTACGAAAGTAAAAGCAATTATTCTAAGCACGCAACAAATTATTCTAAGAGAAAAAGTAAAGAACAACTAAATTACTCTACTGGAATTAAGAGCATGAAACATTAATCTAAAACTAAGCTTACAAAAGACAAAGATAATGGAGAATTAAAAGGGCAGAATTTTATTGCTTTAAAAATGTAATACAAAAGGCTCCTCTTATACAATATTTCGGGGTTATTTATAGCCGATACAAGAAACCCTAAGTATGCATCAGGAAGGACACGTGTTAATACACAATTGGACGAAAATAGGAGGCACGGATCGCAACCCATGAGGCGATTCCGCCGCATATTGACCGTTAGATGCGGCGATTCCGCCGCATGGATGGTCCAGATCACTTCGTGCTTTTGTGGGTGTGTTTTTGGTATGTTGTAGGTGGCCTCCACGTGTATAAATCAATTATTGCATATCTTTGGAGATCCGAATTTGATTTCTTCTTGAATATTCCTCCAAAATAACTTTTTAGTCCTTCCAATTTGCGATCAAGTCCCTGACTTCTTATGCAATCAATTGGACTTCAACTTGAGCTTGAATCTCTATCTAATTGGTCTTTGTGATCCATCTAAGTCCATTGCACGTGTTTTAGCTCGAATATTGGTAAATTGCATTGTAACTCCTGAATTCTGCACAATTGCTCAAAACAATACCTTAGTAGCATTTATTTATATAAAAACACTCTAAATGAAAGACATATGATGCAATGTATGCAATGCATCAGTTGCAAATCTTTTTATAGCCATGACATAGGAGGTGTCGTTGCATTAATCGATATGGGACTAAAAGTTTGCACATTTTATAGTTAATTGAAAAATGAATATGTTGGACAAAACCATAAACCAAGCATTAAATATTGGTTATCTTAGTGGTTTGTTTCACCGTTTTTACCCCCAAGGTTGTGGGTTTGAACCCCATTGAGGACCTTATTTTGCTGGCTAATAAAGAATTCTTTTTGACCATATTGTAATATGTAATTGTCAATTATTAATTATCAATAATATTTTTGTAGTTTAAGTCATAATACTTGTTATTTAATTACATTAAGTAATTGTATAAATAATTATTTTATAGGTAAAATGATTAAAAAAAGAGGTAAAAAGAAATGATGTGGAGGAAAGAGAGTGTTGAAAAATTAAGGAGGGTAGTGGAGGGTTTTCGGAAATGGATGGATAAAAAAGGTGGATTAATGGACACTATAACGTGGTGGAGAAAGAAATGGTGATTTTGAGAGAGGGGTTAAGGTATGGTAGTGGATGCCCTAAGTGCGACCTTTTAGGGCTCAATGGGGTGCTCCACCACCTGGTCGTGTGTGGGTGGAGAGCCACGTGGCCTTGGTCTTTTTTGTTTCAAATTTAGTTTTATTTGTAAATTAAGTAGTATTGTTAAATAAAATGATTATGTTAATTGTTTTAATTAAATTCATATTGTTAATTACTTTAATTAAATTTAGTTTAATTATGTTAATTACTTACACCATTTTAATTAAAATTTATTTTTTGCTAATTAATTATCTTAATTTGTTTCATTATTATATTGTAGAGAAGTAGTTAGAAATAGTAATTATTTTTCATAAATAATTTAAAAAATAACAACAAACATTTCACTAGGAAGATAAAAAAAAATTACAACTCTTATTTCCTCATATGTCGAGATCATCCAATTCTACAGCCAACATGTTCTTGATTTTTTGTTTAAAGTCCGTCAACGAGGACACACTCGACAAACTCATCAACCATTCAAGTTTCTTCATTTTCTGTTGTTGTGTGATGACTTCTTACGTTGGAAATCTAGTTTGTCTTACTCAATACGAATGACTTCTCTTTTGATGTCTGCATTTTTGGTAATGCTCTCAATTAGATGAGAGACATTGTTATTATCGTCGATCGTAGCCTTTCTTTTCTTCTTGGATTTCTTCACCACTTCTAGACGAGTGTATGGTTCTGCTTGAATGTTTCCTATGTCAATTAGTGCCATTGAAGTAGCTGTGTAGCAGTCTTCAGACTCGTCCGTACGTGATAAAGCAACGAGTTATGATTAAAAATATATCAAAAGCAATAAAACAAAAGGACCAGCTTTGCGTCACTAAGGTCAATTTTGTATCAACTATGGTAAGTTTTATGACACTAGGGTCAGCTTTGTATTATGTCACACAACTTTGTATCACGTCGCACAACCTTGTGTCACGTCACATTACTTTCAAAATTAAAAAAAATCAAATTTCAAAATTAACCTCTATATATTGGTATCTTTCATAAGCAGTACATACTTTATATTATTCATTAATTTTGATGGGGGCATACTCCATTTTTAGCTCGTCTAATACAGATTCCAGCAACGACACCAACCTTCTGAATAACAATAAAGTTGATGAATTAATTGAGATGCTACCTACAACCCATCTGGAAATCTTTACTACAAAATCAGGAGAGAGCAATAGAAGAAGATCTGCTAAGCCTTGAAACCCTTCGTGACCACAACGAAGGTTACAATCGACTTTTTCTGATTATTTTTTTGAACTTTCTGTGTATTCTGAATGTATTTTTAGAAGAAGATTTAGAATGCAAAAACATGTATTCCTTCGGATAGTAAATGTCGTTGAGACTTCCGATACATTTTTTCAATGAAAGTCGGACGTCGTTGGTAAACTCGGGATATCAGGCTTACAAAAATACACTACAACTAGGTGAATGTTAGTGTATGGTGTCTTGGCTGATTTAGTTGATGAGTTCCTATGTCTTGGTGAAGGGATGATAAGAACATCTCTACAAAAGTTCACAGAAGGTGTCATTGCCAACTTTGGTAATGAATATCTAAGAAGGCCGACCCTGACAGACCTCTCTAGGTTACTTCGAATTGATGAGCAACGTGATTATCTAGGAATGATGGGGAGCATTGATTGCATGCATTGAGGGTGAAAGAATAGCCCGACGGCTTGGAAAGCACAGTACCAAGGCCGAAGTGGAAAGGCAACTATTGTCCTTTAGGCCGTCACGTCCTACGATCTATGGATATTCCAGGTTCGTATAATGATCTAAATGTGCTTAATCGTTCTCTTATTTTTACTGACGTTCTAGAAGGACGAGCACCACTGGTGAGTTTTGTCATCCAGAATCGTCAATACGACATGAGATACTATCTCACAGATGATATTTATCCAAAATTTACTGCATTCATCCAATCAATCTCTTCCACAAACTCCAAGAGACAGATTATATGCTAAACATCAAGAAGTGGTTCGTAAAGATGTGGAACAAGCATTCGGAGTGCTTCAAGCACGTTTCGCAATCATTCGTGTTAAACAAAATTATGACAGCTTGCATCATAGTGCATAACATGATAGTGGAGAATGAGTGAGACTCTTATGTTCATTTTGGGTATACAACATAATTAGTCCGAGATCAACCTCGAAACATACATAGTAATAGTATATCTGATGACACATTGTTCTCCTACTCGTGCGACTATATCGTTGATATTAATATGTACCTCGACAACAGAGATCAAGTTCAAGACAAACAAAAATATTTGTTGATCAAAGTGAACTTGATTGAGAACATATGACAACGATACATGCAAAATGATGAATAAGAGTGTTTTCTTAATTTCGTAGTTTTTTATTCTGATCATCAATTATTGTAATAATGTTTTAATATTTAATAATATTTTTTCTGAGCATTATTTTCTACTATTTATATATACTTATAAAAAGTTATTGTAAATACAATAAGTTAATTGGTTATTGTTGAAAATTGTAAATGAGAGAAAAAAATTGATGCGGGAGAAAGAGAGTATTAATTTGACATGTTTAACATTTATTTGTGTGTTTTAGTTGAGAGGAAAATGTTGTTAACAGAAGGGAAAAAAGTTACGAAGAGAGATAATACCGATGTAATAAGAATAACATTTATAAAAATATCATGGGAACTATTATTCGTCGCCGGAAAACTACTTAAATCGCCACAAAATGACATTTTTATCCTTAACAAATCAATTAATACTCATTTGTCACGTGTCTTTAAATAAGGTGTTAGAGTCAGTTTTACTCACATTCCTAGTACCAACACCACGAAAATGTCTGACGAAGCACCTGGATCCGGGTAGGTATCGGGGGCGGATTTTTTTCCGACTCGGGCGTCTGGATAAGCCACCTCATCCTTGGTGGAGGCGTCTGGATAACACACTTCCACCTAGGTGGAGGTGTGTTAGCCAGATGTCTCTACCAATGTGTAGGCGTCTTAGCCAGACACCCGTTTTTTTAATTTTCTATTAAATTAAATTTTTTCAGGTTCCGTTGCAAGATTTCAGTGGTGACAGAGTAGATTACAGTGAGTTTTTGAGAGTAAAGAAAATATTTACAACAATCGAGGAAACTTGTAAATGGGCGAAACAAGTTGCAATAGGAGCCCGAATGTTTTTGGTTATATCATCATACAAAACAAAAACAGATAACCGAATGGATTGTTACCTGAGATGTGATCGCAAATACATATAACTTCAGCTCAGATGTCGGCGCCTGCGCACTGACCATAGGACCCTCAACAGGAATGTGCAGAATCTGAAAGACGTCAAGCAACATGATCGTCATTTCTTCGAATGGTAAGTGGAAAGTGTTGGTGCCAGGCTGCCACCGCTCCACGAAAGCCGAAATCAATGGCATGTCGATGGAGGAAAACGTGTTGTACGGCAAGTGACCCAATCCACTGTCACTGACGGTCGCCGTCATATCATCAGTCATCACCGAACGCCATGCCTGCAATGTCGTACAGGCTCTGTGCCGATTATGGCACTTCAAGACCTTCCGATCCTCGCCATCCTAGATGCGTCTGGCGATGTGACCTCCAAAACTAGGAATGACGCTGCCATCTAGAGGACCACCGGGCATAATATCCATGATGATCCAAGAGTCGTCCTCACCCCTCTTTTTCTTCTGAGCTCGGGCATCTGCAGTGCACGAACTCGAATCACCGGTCACAAACCGGCCACCTCGATCCTTCCTAATGACCCACTCAGTCGAAAAAGACCACAATGTCGCCCCCGTCCTCGACCGGGCTGATGTATCGCCTCCTCCTGTGGCCCCAAGTCATACCGGCCCCCATCGTCACTCTCGTCGTGAATCCTCAACTCATTTGAATCATCCTCGTCTTCGAAAGAATCCCCAGCTGTCTGACGATGACGTAACAAATTTCTCTCTCTCATAACTGAAGCAGAAATACCATGTGTACGTGGATGACGAGGACCTGACTCGTCTGCTACACTATGTACCGCGCGTAAGGGAATTGATTTCCTTTGTTCTCCACGGTAACCTGATAACTCTTCATTCAATTTTAAAAATAAAATTTATTAATGGATTTACTAAAATAATTAAACTAATTATTTAACTTAATAATCGATTTATTTAGCAATTATCACAATTAATCAAAAATCCTTTACTAAAATCGTACACAACTAATTATTAACATAATAATCAATTTATTTAGTGATTATCACAACTTTTAATCAATAATTCATTACTAAAATAATTAAACTAATTATTAACTAAATAATCGATTTATTTATTAATTATCACAATTTATAATCAACAAAGGATTTACTAAACTAATTTTATTCATTATTAACATAATATTCAATTTATTTTAAATTTATCACAATTTATAATCAATTTTAAAAAAAATTAAAAAAATCCTGGGCGTCTGCGGGAGACGCCTGTCCTACGTGGGAGGCGTCTGACGGAGACACCTGACCTAAGTGGGAGGCGTCTCCCGCAGACCCAAGGGGAGGCGGTTCCCGCGGCCGCCCTTTCGTTGGGTCGGGCGTCTCCCGGAGACGCCCCTCCCAATTTATTTATTTTAAATTTAATTAAAATAAACATAGCAATTTACCAAATGTGAGTAGTCGGGGGCGTCCGTTGGTTCTTTTCTTGGTCTCCTAGACATTATATCTGGTGAATAGAAGAGTTTTATGAAGAGAAAGTTGTGTTAAAAGAGTGAAATGAAGAGTTATATTATAGAAATGGTAGATGGGCCAAATGATAAACTGTTGGGACGATTTAAATAGTTTTACCAGACGAATATATCAGATCAAGATACCTAAGCAAATAAGTAAAAAACACTATGACTGAGACAGATATATAATCCACTGGTTATTTTTCTAATAATAAAGTAAAACTTTTGTAAAGGTTGCATCAATTCGCCATCTCCACTTATCCTTGTGCTACATGCCAAACTTCGGCCTTCCCGTGACATCGTCCATCAAGTTTGCTCTTGTAATTGAAGAATTACTTGAAATTTTTTAGTCTTCCGTACCAAATGGCTTTAGGCGTTGGGTTTTTGGTTAATTTGCTGGTCACATCTTACTTTGTTTGTTCACATTGGGATTATTTTAACATGCTTTTTGACATTATTGTTAATGGTTTTGGTTCTCTAGATGTAGTTTCAAATTACAAGACAGAATATTTGAGAACGGGCAACATATATTTTCCTGTTAGTCATATGTTATGTGGTCCTTGTACTTGTTGCCAATCGAACGATGGAAGCAGTGGAATCGTTTCTTATAGCAGACTTTTTTTATAAGCATTCTCAAAGCAGGCTATTGATATATAGCATCTATATATCATATATAATTTTCATAGATGATTTTTTCATAAAATAATGTTGTGCAACATAGGGTGTGCAGCTTGTGATCACGTCATGATGCCACTATGGCATGCACCCAGCATGAAATATTGCAAATGTTATATTAAAGAAACTAACGATCGAGTGGGAGGAAAACCAAGATAAACAAGAGAAGCTGTGTCGTGTTATGTTTTATTCTTTGCTTATCACAGATTTGTGGTCCCAAATGGAGACAAACAGCGTTCTATTTTTCTGTAGAGTTTTTTGCTTAAATATTGTCTTCATGCGTTCCCATTTTGCTAAAATATTTTATGTAATATTGTAGTTGCTTAAATGTTCTAATGCGTTTGTTGTCGTGCGAAAATACCTTCCATATCATTCTGTTGGCAAATATACAACCCCAATCAAAGGTAGAATCTAACGTTTTTTATCTTTTTGATTATTAAGTCATTCTACGTCATACTCATCATACTGGTACATGAGAATGATATTTCTCTAAGACAAGTCGGAATTTGACAACTCGGTATAATGTCTTTTTTATCACTATGTTTTGTTGTTTTTGATTTCTTAAACATGTTCTTGTATGTTGATTTTGTCTGGATTCTGTCATATAATCTATTCAACATGTATAATTTAATGTATTATATGATAATATTTGTTATTGTCTCAACACGTACATTATACCTAAGACGAATTCCTTGGTATTCACTTTAAACGAGGGATCCTTCCCTCATTTACTTCTTACGAGGGAATCACCCTACAGTTTGTTTGCCCAGCGTGCGTGTCAGCGTGCCAAGTGTGCCTTTCTTGTGCTGACCAAGAGTAAGAAATAATACTGTGCATGTGCAATTGTGCATAGCCTTGCTCTAGTTGCGCTTAATTTAATCCTGCTCATTAGTGGTAACCTACGCCTTGCTCAAGATTAAACCTCAAATACCCCTCTTTTCCAAGTGTATCCAACCATAAACCCCGGCAAATTACTAACGTTTCTATTAATTTCGTTTTAGTGGAACCATCACCAACGGTAAGACCAAGAGTAAGAAATAATACGATCTAATATATGTTGCATATCACTCATGACAAACTCTATAATATCATGTCACCAATATATAGCGGCATTACACTACATGTTTGGAGAAAGATTAGAAGAAACCTCTGCCTGACTCCTATAAGAAATCTCCCCTGTGGAAGTAAAAGTAGCGTGTACACGTGTACCATTAGTATTACTCATATATTTTTGAATTGTTATTCATTGTCGAAAAACTACTTAAGTCGTCTGTGTGAATTACCATTTTGTCCTTCTCTCATTTCAAATCATATAACTCTTTATTTTACTCTTCTATCACCACTCTCTCTTCATCTTCCTCTCATAATCATCAAAAAAAATATCTCGGAGGCTAGGAAAGGAGTCAGTGGACAGCCCAACGTACTCGAATCTGGTAAAATATCCCATTTAAAAAAAATTGGGGTGGGGCGTCTCCCGTAGACGCTCCCTTTTTTATTATAGAAATTAGTATTATTAATTGATAATTAGTTAAAGATAATTAATAAATTTGTTAATTTAGATGCATAAATCCACTTAACAACATTTTATTTGTAAAATTTAATTAATAGTCATCAGGTTACCATGAAGGAAGAGGAAAATCCATACATCTACGCGTTGTGCATGCTTACGAAGAGGATTCAACACCTCGTCATCCACGTAGACGTGATATATCTGCTTCGATTAGGAGGGATAGAGATAGTTTACGTCGTCGTCAGACACGTGATGATTCATTCGACGACGAGGAGGATTCAGATGAGGTGGAGAGTGACGACGAGAGTAACGATGGGGTCAGTATGGGTTGGAGCCGCAGGACGAGGCGAGACAGCAGTATGGTGGAGGATGGGGGCGACATGGTAGTTCTTCTTCTGCTGAGTGGGTCATTCGGAAGGGTAGAGGTGATAGGTTTGTGACTGGTGATGAGTGGGTTAACATAAGGTCCTCCGTCCCAATCAATTCGCTGACGAGCTTGTACCACACCGTCGTAATAGACGTACTCATATATGGGATGCGCCCCTATCTCCTTAGAAATCACACGACATACGTAAGACCAATTCTTTTGACCACGATGGAAAACATAGGCAACACATCGAAATCCACAGTTGCCATCAACGCATACATCATTCCACCTCTCCAGAAATGGTAAAATGATTCCCGACAGTCTATCAACATATGGGAAGTTACAGACGTCAATCCGTCCGGACACTACAAGATAGAAAAATAGCAAAGTTATATATAATAACTAGAAGAACATGTTTACTTAACAAAACAAACAATGAAGTAATAATAATAACAACAAACATATCGTTATACCAGATCCTGCACCCGTGTTTACGGACATTCGAGACAAACTGGAAGTTACACACTTAGTGATCAATTCCTTAATCCTACTCAAGTGTGCTCAAGTTTAGAGAGTGTTGTTCCACTCAAACATTGTGAAAGAAGCAAGGGTCTTGGTGGAAGCCCAAGACACGAGTATAGACTTCGGTGAGAGCTCGAAGTGATCCTCTCGGATTGTGAGAGGAGGAGCCAAGCTCGGCGAGGGTTGTTCGCGAGCTTGAAGACTTGTAAAGGCGTTCTCTCCCGGCCCGGAACGGGGAGTGGTTAGTGAAGTCGTAGGCGAAGCTCGGTGATCCGAGCGGAGCTTGCAAGAGAGGACTAGGACCCGGGTGGGGTGCCGAACCTCTATAAAAATCCCCCGACTTCTTGTGGTTTGCATTACTTTCTTACTTACTCGTTTAATTGTTTAAATTCCGCTGCATATAACTCTATCGATAAAATGAGTAGGTGATTAGATTAATAGTGATTAGTGGACCCATAAACTCACACGATCCTACATTTGGTATCAGAGCCTTGTTCGTTAATTTTGTTCTTAATCGATAAATTAACATGGCTCTTAATGCATCCACACCTAGTGAATCATGTAAACCACCATATTTTGATGGAAATAACTTTAGCTCATGGAAATTTAAAATGTCTTCATTTATTAAATCCATGAATGCAAACTTGTGGTTTATGATTCAAACTCCATATGAATCACCTAGATATCATATTTGTAAATGGAGTTTAGAAGATGAGAAAAATGCATCCCTAAATGCAAAAGCTATGAATGTCTTATTTTGTGCATTGGGAGATGAACTTTTTAATGTTGTTTGCTCATGTGATAGTGCATATTCAATATGGCAAACATTAGAAAGGACTTATGGTGAAGGAAATTCACCAACCGGGGAGAAAGGAGCAACTACTCCAATGGATGTAGCTCAAGTTAGATGTGAAGAAATCAATTCAACATCTTGTTCAATATCAAGCTCATCCGAAGGAGAAACTGAAGATGAGGTAGACTCTTATTCATCTTCAAGTTGTAGTTCAAATGAAAGATCATCTAAATCGGATAAACTACAAAATGCATTTCAAACATTATTAGATAAATGTAAAGAGGTTCAAAAGACTAACAAATTAGCAAATGAGCAAATTCATGAATTGAAATGTCAAAATTCATCAATCTTAGATGATAAAACGAATTTGCTTGCTAAAATTGATGCTCTCACTTTAGAAAATGCATGCTTGAAGAATGAGTGCTTAAATGTTAAATCTAACTCATCTAATGCAATTGAAAGTCATATGCTTGATAATGACAAAATTGACTTGCTAAAGAAACTAGATGAATCATATCTTGAAAGCAAGAAAATTCTAAATGACTTGAATTGCATGAACGATAAAGTTGTTAACTTGGAGATTCACTTGCATAAAATGAATAAAAAGCATGCTTCAATGATTCAAAATTTTAATTGCTTGAATGAATCTCTTAAGACTAACAACAGTGAACTTATTGCTAAAAATGAAATGTTAACTCATAAATTGCATAAGTTCACTCATGGCAAACAAAATAACTATTATGTAAAGAACATTCCGGTTCAAATAATTGTTAAACATAATTATGCCATGAAAAAGAAAGTAAGTGTAGAGGTACCTAAATCAACTTGGATTTGGGTGCCAAAAGCTAAATTGAATGGACCCAAACAAAAATGGGTACCAAAATCTACACTTGTAGGTGCTTGAGGAGGAGATTGGTGGTGACCGGGTGAGCTAAAGCGTCGAATTCGAATCTGGTTGCATCACCAAATGAGATTGGAGCTAAATTCGAATTCAACATTGGTATAAATTCTTATCTATACAATTCATGTTAAATTAGCTCTAATCTAGCTTCATATGCTTAATTTGTAGGATTGTGTGGGTTATGGGTCCACTAATCACTATTACGCTAATCCACAATTCTCTACTTGATTAAGCAATCAAATGCGCAGCGGAATAAACAAACAAGTAGAGAAAGAAAGACAATGCAAACCACACAAAGACGCGTCGGATTTACAGAGGTTCGGCCGCGCCTACGTCCTCTCTTGCAAGCCCCTCTCGAATCCCCGTTCGAGCTCCTCTTGCGTCTTCACTATGCCTCCCCGTTCTGGGCCGGGAGCAACGCCTTTTACAAGTCTTCAAGCTCGCGAACAACCCTCGCCGAGCTTGGCACCACCTCTCACAACCCGAGAGGATCACTTCGGGCTTTCACCGAAATCTCTACTTCTTGTCTTGGGCTTTCACCAAGACCCTTGCTCACTTTGTCTTGGGCTTTCACCAAGACCATTGCTCTCTTGACAACAATTGGAGTGGAACTCACTCTTCTAGTATTGAGCACAACAGATGCTAATATGAATGTATGATGAAGGATGTGGAAATTAGGCTTTGGAATCACTAATTGGGAGCTTTGAGGTTGTGGAAAATCTCACTATAAGTTTGACACTTTGGATTTGTGAAATCTTGTGGAAAACTAAGTGTGAACCTCTATTTATAAGCTCCTAAAGATTTCTAGCCATTTGGACAAGATTTGATCGGGTTTTGTGCAAGATACACAAAACAGAAAATCGGGTTCAGAAATCTGTCCAGAAACGGTCGACCGAAAGGTGTATCGGTCGACCGAACCCTTGAGTCTGTTGATGGATCGGTTGACCGAACATAGGTACTGGTCGACCGAATCACTTAAGTTCTATAGGTCAACGGTCGACCGAGCAGGTACCGGTCGACCGAACTACTGGGTTCGGTAAAGAGAAATCTTGATCGGTTGGACAAACTTGTGTCGACCGATATCAGGTAGATTTTACCTATTTGAACGGTCGACCGAACTAGGCAAATGGTTCGACCGGTTCTAATGTATATGGGGGTGTATATTGAGAAAAATGTGTATACGACCGTTGTATAATACGACAAATAAAACGGTCGTATTTTTACCAGAAATAGCAAACGCAACGGTCGACCGAAGGTCTACCGGTCGACCGAACAGGTCTGGGTAATCGGTTAAATAGATGTGTGATCGGTTGAACGGATTGGTCTGGTATAACAAAAATTGTGTATAACCGGTCGACCGAAAGGTGAACGGTCGACCGAACTCAGGCAGACTGGTGACCAATGTTTTAGGTGTTTAGGTGATCTAATGGAGTCCAAATTATATGATATTTTGTGTGTGACTCCTAAAAGGAACCTAGTGTGTGAATGCATGCATATTAGCTTAAGTTATGCTCAATTTACATAAGTTCCTAATTCTCAAAGAAAGGTAAAATTACATGTCTTCAATCCTAGCTTGATTACATGTCTTGACTTGATTTTTCTTCTTTCTTGAGTCTTGATCACCTGTAGATGTTAGCACAATACAACATGTATACTATTATACTACATGTGCTAATCTACATGTCCTTATTAAGATTAGGTTTAATTACATCATCAAAAAACGGATTAAGGCCAAAAAGCCAACATAATTGACATATCATATAGTTTAATTCATTGCAAATCATATACCCTATTCATTGCAAATCATATACCACATCCATTGATTTTAAATGTCAAATTTTAAATGTATGTTAGAATAAGGCTTAAGTTGAAACTTAAATGAACTTAATTTCATCATAGTCATTGTTTCCATTTAGCCTTATTGATAGGGGAGCTTAAATGATATATCTTTTATTAGAGTAATGAAGTGCTAAATTTAGGGGGAGCAACTTCATTACAAGACATCCAAACTCTATGCTTAAAGTCTTAATTAATTGTTGTTTTTGATGGATGTCAAAGGGGGACAGATAATTAAGGGGGTAACTTGAAAAACTTAATAAAATTTGAACAAAAACTATGCACATCCAAACTCTATGCTTAAAGTCTTAATTAATTGTTGTTTTTGATGGATGTCAAAGGGGGACAGATAATTAAGGGGGTAACTTGAAAAACTTAATAAAATTTGAACAAAAACTCTTGTGACTCTTGTCGTTTTAATTATGAGGGAATACGACCTATCCTGGTAAGCAAAACTTTTTCCCAAAACCGAGCGATGACTCTAGGTAATGTTAAGAAAACTTATTTTCATTTGATACGAGATACGTTTATCTATTGTATTCACAACTAAACATACTTGGGATTCACTAGGGTGAGACACACCTCATATATTTAATTGTGGCACAACAACAGACAACCTTTATATCTCCCACTATTCCCAAAGATAGAGGGAGCTATCTCCCGCTAAGGGCGAGCAGAGTATCCCTCGATCAATGGCTGCTAGTGGATGAAATAAGAAGGAAAACTATTCTTAATTTTTGTTGGACAATTTTAACATGTGATTTAGAATTTTAGGTTATCATGCATATTAATATTCATACACATCCTTAACATTCACCACATTCATCACATGCATAGCAGAAATTAAAAAAAACAGAAATTAAACATTCACACAATCCACATCGTGTGAGTTTATATGTTCCCTTCGATCCTCGATCCTCGATCGATGCGCTACAGCGGCGACTTCCTCTTGCACCGGAGATGTAGATTTTACAGAAAATAAACATGCTCCTCACATTCGATAAAACCGACTAGTGCAAGTCCTATGTAAAAACCTCCCATATGCTAATGCAACTATCTAAAAGACGGAAATAGAGAGAATTTTTGGCTTTTACATACATAAGCCCCTGTATAATAATAATTACATACATTTGTAGTGTCTGATTTGGAACATATAAACTCACAATCCTGCAAAGCAACTCAAGCATCCATGCACGCAATTGCTATAAACGACACAACCTAGTTTATCAAGCATCTAGAATCCCAAACAATTCTTTGAAAAACATTTTGAAATCCATTAAAAACATTTTTCATGAATCCATAGTTCACAAATTAATTATGAACCGCTGTCCATCCAATTTCCAATGGAAAGATGAATCGCAGTTTTTCGGTTTTGTTGATTCTCTTACAAAATAATCGTTTATACTTAAAACGAAATTATTGCAAGTTAGACTTATGTCTAAATCATAATTCTAATAATTACATGTCATGTTTTAAACATTCAAAACATTTAAAACGAATTATTATAAAGAATTATTTCAACAAACATTTAAAGACCGAAAAACCGGTAAAACGAATTGTTTAAATCCTAGATGGTAAACTAAATTTGTTTACAGCCATGAATCATAAGAAAATTGAACCCTAAGCTCTGATACCACTGTAGGATTTCATGTTTAATTATACATATATATTTTTTGAATTTTTATGTATAATAAGGATCAATTTTCAATTTTCTAGAATCTATTGCATGCATTGGTTTGTTTTAACAAACTAGTTTCAAAAACTCTATTAAAACAAACATAAAGGAGCTCCGAAATTCATACCTAGAAGTTCTCTAAAACTTCTCGAAGATTCAGAGACCGTTGGGATGCTCCTCGCTGCGCCGGATGCCTCCGAGTATTCACCAAACTCTAAACAAGATCGGAGAGAGGGAAGCTAGTCTCTCAATCTCCGATTGGGTTTAGAATCCAATTACTAACCCCTCTTTAATTCTATTGAGAAGATGATCTCTTAAGAACTAAACTAAACTTAAGAATTTGTGGAATTTTCGTGGAGAATTAAGGAGAGAGATTTTGCATGAAAAGCAATATTAATTAAGATGTAGGAAGGCAATGAGATAACCTCTATTTATAGGTTCTCTCCAAATTACCTATTCATGTGCAACCTCTTGCCCATGATTTCATGCAAAATTCCATCTAACCATCCATTATTTATTAATAAATAATATTAGCCACGAATTAAATCAATTATGGACTAATTCCATGCATGATCTAATTAATTCTGCATAAAACCGTCTGGACCGGTCGACCGTTTCAAGGTGCAGTCGACCGCTCAAACCAATGTTTCGGTCGACCGTTCAACATTCGGTCGACCGTTCGTAACAGAAACTATTCCATCGCAATGTTCGGTCGACCGACCGATCACTTTCGGTCGACCGTTCGAACAGATGAAAATTCCCTGTTATCGGTCGAGACTCGTCCGGTCGACCGTGCCCTACCGGTCGACCATTTACTGCTATCCGGTCGACCGTTTGAGCACTATTTTGCAGACTTGTCAAATTTCGATTTAACCCCTACAAAATTTGACATTTCGGGATTAGTAGTAAATTCACAACTTATGTAACATATTATCATATGTAATGATCAATCATTACACCCCATAATATTTACATCACATATGAATTTAATTTAGATTCTAATTATGTTATTAATCACAACATAACTTTGATTTTGCTTTGTTCACCCCATGTGTCATATTTTCTACATGAAACCCGACACATCTTATGAACTCAAAATCCACATTCCTTGTTTCCCAGTTTTGTGGTGTGACCTATGGGAGGATCTAAACTAAGTTGGCAGTGATATTAAGAGCTTAATATCACAAGCTATGAGCGGTATCTAGCTACACATTATAGCTCCCAATTAGTTAGATGTCTTAATTCCACTCGAACCAAAACCCGATCCATTTAGTGATGACATGCACCACTTGTATCCGTCCCTTGCCTCATGATATTAAGAATACACACAAAGTAGTATTGTGTCATCTTTGTCTTAGTATTCATTTCTTGATCTCTTTAAGCTAGTTATAAATATGTGACTTAACTCAAATCACATTGTGCACATTATAACTTTACTTTATCAAGGGGCCCACTAATATCATCACTCAATTAAGAGGGGCAATGATAGTCTTTTGACTAACTATCTTCTCCAACAAAAGTTGTACTTAACCAACTAATGCCTTTACACTACACTCATCGATAGCTCAAGACACTATTCT
Organism: Triglochin maritima; assembly: GCA_963682175.1. Lineage (NCBI taxonomy): Eukaryota > Viridiplantae > Streptophyta > Magnoliopsida > Alismatales > Juncaginaceae > Triglochin > Triglochin maritima. Next base: position 10,185,357 of record OY821775.1, read on the forward strand.
AATTAAGAACTCCTTAGGCGATCGGATATAAGTCTCATATCAAAGGACCAAAGACACAGTAAAATATTAATGACACAGAAACACATTTCTATAATATTTTACTTATTAGGTCTATTCAGTATACAAAAGTAATATTTTCCTCTTTTGCATACCCGTGTTGTCACTCACTTGTAGAGCTACAATGATCTATGACCAACACGACAATCTTAACTCGGTAATTAATGTTCCATGTTAGTTACCATGATTGTGAATATCTTTTGTTTTATGTAAACCAATATCTTTTAGAGCTCTACGGTTAAGGACCAAGAGCCTCTTCCTTAACACTTCTAAAAGACGAATAACATAAACAAGGAACAAAATGATTTCTCATTCAATTCATAATAATTGACATTTAAAAGTAAAACTTTTAGAACACATTCCCTTCAATACTCTATCGATAAAACGAGTAGGTGATTAGATTAATAGTGATTAGTGGACCCATAAACCCACACGATCCTACAGACTTTCCCCTTGGTCGACCTCGTACCTTAGTATTTTTTGCGGGCTCTTGATAGTTCGACTGATCGGGGTGTAACTGTGCGTATAAAATACGAGATGCACTACAAATTACTGCAGGGTCGCTCCCCGAAATCTCATCAACGAGTTTCCAAAAATGCTCGATGTCTTGTGCTGACTTATCCACAAACTCTGGCATCTGGACTTTTTCTCAATTGACAAGTGTTTTCCAGAATAAATGAATCTGCTCTAAATAAATTCTTTCACCTGACTCAATACAGCCGTGCATGGTACATGCACAAGGAATCCCATGTGATGTCAAAAACACGCACCCGCAACGATATTCAACTTGATTGCTTAAGCCATGCATTCTTTACAACACCTAACTCAATAATGACAAGCAAGGATGCAAAACTCGACCATTTATATGCTGATACAAAGCATTCATGTAGTTAGTCAAATTTTGACGTCTCGACTCTTCAAGATAGTTCCGAATATTCCTCATCTGCATTTCAATAGCCGCGTTCACGCGGTCGAAAAGAGTGTCCAGAGCTACAGAGCCGAATGAGTGTTTTCAACCCTACAGTTCGTAGTGTTGCCGAAATGAAGGACTTTGTTCGTCCAATTCAACGCAAACTTTTCTTTATGCACCAACCACGTCTCTTCCAGATACTCTGTGAGAACTAGACAAGAGTGAAAAGTATCTTTCAGATTACGGACAACTCTATCATAATCGGTTTGTGAAGCAGAATGCATGACTTTCCTCCACTCTTCACACTTCAAATTCTCTACAAGCTGCTTGCTCTTGCCGAATACGTGGTATGCATAGTTATACACGCCTTTGTTGATATGTCAGGTGCAAAGTAAATGACCAGACTCAGGAAAAAAACCTCTCTTACTGGTCGCATAAGCCCTAACTTCCGGCCTGTTATTATTCCAGTCGAGCTGACAGTACCCAATAACAGATCTCGCAACTTCTCCAACACCCACTGGTAACTAAACTCGGTCTCATCCTTCATAATCGCATAACGCACAAGGAAGTTCATGTTTGTTGGTGTCACACCAACCATCTCGAATAAAGGCATCTTGTACTTGTTTGTTTTGTACGTCAAATCCATGCAGATTACGAAATGGTGTGTGCGCAACAACTGAACTGACGTAAGATGTGCCAAAAATGCGTGAGCGATGACATTAGTTTCTTCATCCGTCGTAATCCAATGTAAGTAGTGATATTGCACTGCCTGATGCATAAACTGCTGAGCGAGATTCCTGTCTTCAGATTTCGTTATCCTCATGTACTCTCTGAAGTTATGAAGTGTCTCTAATTTCATATTATCCTCTGGGAATTTCTCCTTTATTGCCAACAAATGTTACGTGATTTCGTTTGTGCCTCAGTAATATCACGAACAAATTTTTTGGCCCCATGACTAAGACCGATGATCTGTCGGTGACTCTCTAAATAAAATGCAAGTTTGTGGTTGTGCTGCCCATGCGTACAATTAGAAACTACGACTCATCCATCACGGTCCCGTCGCTCGACCACCTTTATAAAAAAATGACAACCGCAACCATTTCTTTTCGTTTTCTTCCGTAGTGCAATATCCATATCGTGAGAACCAATTTCATTTCTGCGATCGCATCTCAGATAACAATCCATCTGATAATGTGTTTTTCATTTGTAGGATGATATTACCAAAAAACTGGCTCCGATGGCAACTTGTTTAGCTCATTTACTTGTGTTCTCGATTGTTGGAAATACTTGTGTACTTAAAAAACTCACCGAAATCTTATAACGGAACCTGAAATAATTTAAAATAGCAGAACTTAAATAAATTTTAAAAAAACATATTTGGGGCGTCTGCCTAGGACACCCCCTCCCGGGACAGTGGGAAATTTTTTCCCGGTTTACCTGACCGAATCCAGGCGCTTCGCTAGACATTTTCGTGGTGTTGATATTGGGAAAGTCAGGAAAACTTAGGCAGAAATCTTATTTAAAGAGACGTGACAAAATGTGTATTAAATGAATTGTGAAGGGCAAAATGATAATTGTTTAGACGATTTAAGTAATTTTCCAACGAGAAATAGTATTTTTATGAAATTTTTTTGGCATACTCTAGTGAAGTCGTGAAGTCAATTGACCTTCCATGGTGCCATAGCACACCACGTAAACAAACATCATAATTTCGTTATGATTTTTTTTTACTTTATTATTTTAACGAATGTACATATATAAGCCCCGCGAAGGATGAGGAAATGAGAAAATAAAAACCACCCTGGGCTGGAGGAGTTTGAAAGTGCAAACTTTTGGTTGGAAAAACCCAAAGTAACCGGTTGAACTATCTCAACTTAATTAATTTCGTTATGGAATAGTATGTAGCATAGTATGTAGCGCATAAACCTCATAATTCCATCATGGGATTTGAACACACATTCATGCAGTCTAACATCTTCTTAATAAACAATTACGATGGACGAGCCATATATATATATATATATATATATATATATATATATATATATATATAGTTCAAGAGGCTTTAGAAAAGGAAAACGATTAGTGGACGCTAGCGTTCGGGACGCGCGTTTATGTGGTCAGCCCAGTCAGCAGACGCGTTTGAGTTGGCAGTCTTCACAGAAAAAAGTTTATTTTTTATTTTATTCCTCGTTTCGTACAAATGTCTACATCCCTCCATCCCTCATTAATGCGTCTCAAATCACTCTTTTTCCATGAACATTTTGGCTCTCCTACACAGCACAGGAGACTTGTTATAAATCTCAACATGCGTCTTCCTTTTTCTTCCTTTCTCTTCTGTGGTCCTACCTCTGTGCTTTGATGGAAATCGTTCATGTGTCTTTCCAAGTGGAGCAGCCGACAAACGTTCCTAAGGAGGGGATGTTTTTCCCCTCTTTCGAAGAAGCCCAAACATTTTACGTTGCTTATGCCGATTCTTGTGGTTTTTGTGTTAAGAAAAGGCATCACACCCGTTTGTTTGCTACCTCTGGGTCAGGTGTTAATGTGCTGGAACGAGATGCAATGGTGTCAAAGCTTCCGAGGATTTTGGCGTGATGTTCTACTGTTAAAAGTTCAATCAGAAAGTTCTATGCTTTTGCGTATAATTCCACATATACAACAAACAAGACCAAAGTCATCCTTAAGAATGTAGGAATGATCACATTCTTCTTCATTTTCTTCATGTACAGCAGTTGTATGTCTGTTCGGAATAAGAAGTCAGTCTGTTCGGAATATGTTGTGTGTCTGTTCGGAATAAGAAGTCTGTCTGTTCGGATTAAGTGGTGTGTATGTTCGGAATACTTTCTGTTCCATTTCTGCACAAATTTTCAACATAATCTGGACAAACATTTTACATAAACTGGATAAACTTTTTACATAAACAAGACAAGTTTTCTACATAAACAAGACAATCTTTCTACATAAATAATACAAACTTTCTGTTCCGTTTCTGGACACACTTTCTATGCTTTTGCGTGTAATTCCACATATACAACAAACAAGACCAAAGTCATCCTTAAAAATGTAGGAATGATCACATTCTTCTTCATTTTCTTCATGTATAACAGTTGTATGTCAGTTCGGAATAAGAAGTCTATATGTTCGGAATATGTTGTGTGTCTGTTCGGATTAAGTTGTGCGTCTGTTCGGAATAAGAAGTCTGTCTGTTCGGAATATGTTGTGTGTCTGTTCGGAATAAGAAGTCTGTCTGTTCGGAATAAGAAGTCTTTCTGTTCGGAATAAGAAGTCTGTCTGTTTGGATTAAGTTGTGCGTCTGTTCGGAATAAGAAGTCTGTCTGTTCGGAATATGTTGTGTGTCTGTTCGGATTAAGTTGTGCGTCTGTTCGGAATAAGAAGTCTTTCTGTTCGGAATAAGAAGTCTGTCTGTTTGGATTAAGTTGTGCGTCTGTTCGGAATAAGAAGTCTGTCTGTTCGGAATATGTTGTGTGTCTGTTCGGATTAAGTTGTGCGTCTGTTCGGAATAAGAAGTTTGTCTGTTCGGAATATGTTGTGTGTCTGTTCGGAATAAGAAGTCTTTCTGTTCGGAATAAGAAGTATGTCTGTTCGGAATAAGTAGTCTGTCTGTTCGGAATATGTTGTGTGTATGTTCGGATTAAGTTATGTGTCTGTTCGGATTAAGTTGTGTGTCTGTTCGGATTAAGTTGTGTGTCTATTCGGAATATGTTGTGTGTCTGTTTGGAATATGTTGTGTGTCTGTTCGGATTAAGTTGTGTGTCTGTTCGGAATAAGAAGTCTGTCTGTTCGGATTAAGTGGTGCGTCTGTTCGGAATAAGAAGACTGTCTGTTCGGAATATGTTGTGTGTCTGTTTGGATTAAGTTGATCCAACCTAAAAGTTAAAAACAATATTTTATTATGATAAGTCTGGACTCTGCACGAATAAAGGGTCTGCACGCTGTCCTAGGGTCTGCACTATCTGTGTATTGGGAAAAGAATCGTTCAACCTAAAGAACCGGCGTTTTTAAGAAGACCAAAGCACGTGAAGAGAAATTTTGCTGACTGGACGCTGACTCAACACGTCCACGTAAGGCGCGTCCGTGACGCCCGCGTCCGTGTATAAGGACTCTTTAGAAAACAGCACACATCTTCATGTATGTCCTATTATACCAGGCCATATTGAATACATATGTTACATTAGTCTAGAGTAACAATATGGATTAATGTTATGTGATGGACAATGATCTTTGATAGAAATGCAATCGATTTGGAGTCTTCCAAAGAGATTGTTTGCGTGTTGCATTTGTATTCTGAAAGGGTGTATTTGTATAGATAGATCATGGACCACGTACGCCTCAATTTTATCAATTTTGTTGGGCTTGCTCACTTTTTTGTAAAGCTAGCGTGAATAATATTAGCCACTTGCATGTTTTCATGCTTTCACTATGGTGCTACGATCATGAGTCGACCACGACCGGAACGGTCCCTACTTCAACTTGTGGCCCGTGGGATTTGTCAGGTTCAGTTCGCACTTAGCTGGTTGAAAATTAGCTCCATAAACTATATTTTGCATGAAATTAAAAATAAAAAAAGTATCTAGTGGTCGGGGATCGAATACAAATTCCAACCTGTTAACCTTTAGAATAGATTCTGTTTTATCACAAGCACGATGTTTGTTGATGAAAATTATCCGACTACTAAGTCTAGCACTCGCTGCGATCGAGATGTTGAACTTGAACCCTACCAAAGGCCTTGTTCGGTGTTCCTCATCCAAAACTTTTCAAAAAAAACTACGAGAAAATAGTTGGACCAAACATGCAACTAATATTGATATTAGTACACTTAGTTGGGGCAGTACTAGGACTTCTGTTTAAGAAGTTGAAAATTATTGGTTAGATATACGATTTTTGATATTTTTTATATATGATATACTGTTGGTGTTATTGAAAATCCAGCGGCACAAAATAAATTCCAAAAATGATTGATGTAGCTAGCTAATCTTAATGTGTACAGTTTTTTTCTTCTTCTTATAGTTATTTAAGTAATTTTCAAATTTTAGGAAGTTTCCAGGGATATAAATAGGGCGGGTATAACCTCGACCCATGGTGTACCCGGGTTAGGGTTGCAATTTACAACCGTTTAGAAAATAAAACCTACTACCGGCCAACTAGCTAAAGTAAAATAATAATAAGTAATAATAATATTACACACACAAATATATATATATGAGAAGTGATCAACTACCATTAAATTTTGTTGAAACAAGGTTGCACTTGATAAAATCAAATCTAAACACCAAATTGAAAATTCAAACCATAAATTTGGATCTATAACATATGTAGATTAAAGACGTCGAAAATCATAAAATTTGGAACACATTTTATGTAATATTTAGATATGTAAAAATGATCGTACTATATTCATACATCCTTAATTTGCTTATGTTTTAGATCTTATATGAAACAATTATTAACTTTTATGATTTTCAACATCCTTAATCTGCTTATGTTTTAGATCAAGATCTATTGTTTGTATTTTCAATTTAAAGTTTAGATTTGATTTTATCGTTAAGCGCAACCGTGTGTCAATAAAATTTAAGGATAGTAGAACTCTCTTTAGATATATATATATATATATATATATATATATATATATATATAGTCAAGCTCTAGTGAGCACAGGGCTCATCAAATTTAGTTTAAGCCCCCTACAATCTCACCATTGGATCTTATTTACAGTTAATCTCACCATTCATTAGCATAACCATTTTTTTGTTAATCTACCGTACAATTTGAAATGAGTGATGGATATTGTGGGGACTTCATTTAGAAAAATTAAGCCATAGGCTCACTAGAGAATTCATGTATATATATATATATATATATATATATATATATATATATATATATATATATATAGGGTCAAGCTCTAGTAAACTCAGGACTCATCAAATTTAGTTGAAGTCTCCTACAATCTCACAATTAGATCTTATTTACAGTTAATCTCACAATTCATTAGCATAACTGTTTTTTTCTTAATACCTTACAATTTGAAATGAGTGGTGGATATTGTGGGGGCTTAATTTTTCTAAATTAAGCTCCTGGCTCATTAGAAAATTCCTGTACGTGTGTGTGTGTATATATACACACACACACATATATGTGTGTAATCTAACTTATCACTCCTAAATTTATCATTTAAAATTATAATTAATTCTTAATCTAACCAATTAGAACTTAATATGAACCTCCCAAGTCCCAACCCAAACACAAGTTCATTAATTTACTAAAATATATTATTATTTAGATGTTTCTTTTTAAAATTTTAGTATTTTAATATTTTTGAAATTGAAAATCCACCAACCGATCAAGCCGCCCGCAACCCCTAAGAAACGGTCAGGTTGCAGGATGGGTAGTAGGTTTTTTGGAACATGTTACGACCTGACCTGTAACCTGCCAAATCCGGCGTGTCGAGTGCTGGTCTATCCCGATCCTCCCCAACCTGACCCGTCTATAGTCGTAGTCCCTTTCGTTAAGCACCGTCGTTGGACACTAATGGTACTTCTATAGTATATTTATATAATATACATATCTATGTAAATTACTTTAAAAATTCATGATTATATCTATGTAATGTGTTTTAAAATTCATGATTATATCCATGATTAATTCATGAAAATTACCTATAAAGCAAATCGTCATGTATAAATTAAATATTAGGTGTTTTATGTAGTGACGGACCCAAAGTGGGTCTCGAAATATGAATATTAACTCAGAATACATAATCATAAAATTCAACAAAAAATATTAATATATAAAACTTGATTACAACATTCCCATCGAAAGGTACTCATCTGGATTTTGGTTCACACAACTATTTGACTCTTTTTTTCACTTCATCAATGGTTATTTCAGACGATTCAGTGAGTTTTTTTCTTTAATTTTGAAATATTTTTCTACGGTGAAAGCTAAATTTCACCCAAAAAAATCAAGTTATTAATCATGCAATCCAAATTGAACAAAAATTAGGCAAAACACCAAAAATAAACAAATACACAAACCTACAATGTTCCCACCTATAATTTTCTAATATATTTTCTTCAATCCATTTTTACAATTAATTTTAGAATCCAATTATAAGAAAACATAAATAAAAGTAACATGCAAAATCCAACAAAGATTTTGTCCACCACGTTGGAAACCACGACACAAAACTTCAATCTCCCAACACATTCTCTCAAAATTCTTGTTGACTAAGCTAACTCCAACTTCTCATTAACACAAATCCAAACCAAAACAAATTCTTAAATCAAACCAAATACAAAAGAGATTTGTTACATTTGTGTTGGAAAGATGAGGGTTTGTGTGATTTGGGGGGTTTTGATTTTGGGTTTTTAATTTTTGTTAATGCCTTAATAGTATAAAAAATCAAAAGAAATTTTATGTTTATACTATTTTCATCCATGTAATGTCATTATTGATAAACTAGAATTCATTTTAATGAAAGATTGAGTTTGAGATCTGGAACTTCACATCTTCCACTTGCACTAAATCTTATAATAATACAGTTTAACTTTTTTATATTATGATGGAAAGATTTATTGGAACTTTCTTCATAAGTTCAAGCAGAAGTAAACGTGAATATCGATCGATTACACATCTTCGTTATTTCAAGAATTACATTTTTCATACAATGATTGATACTCAATTGCAAGAGCTTAATAATCTTCTATTGACTTTTATGGGTACTTTTATGTTAAACATTTGAGTTTATTAATCGTTTAGTTTGACTACCGTGGAATTGTCCCCCCTGCTTGATGTAAAAATTTCCTGGATCCGCCCCTTCTTCTACAGCGATGCCCTCTCTGCACCTCTACGCGCTTTCTGCTTAGTATTCCCACGTTCTGACTAGTTTTTCCAAAACATACTAAACTTTACAAACTCTTTTTTTAATTAACACCACCTCTAACTCTTGTCCGTTGACGTTGATCTCCAATCAAAAGTTTTGATATTAAGCTGTTAGGAATTCAGGCATTCAAATTTATTCCAATCACTCTCAACGTAAGAGTACTGAACATGAAAATATTCGGGGGTGGGGGGTGTACTACGGCTAGAACAAACATATATCTGATGAAGTAGAAATTTGCAAGGTTTACAATATGCCAAACAACTAGTTTCGATCTGATTGGATAAATAGTGATTAATATTTAAATTCAAATTTCCTTAAGCACGAATAGCAAGTAAAAGGTATAACAATAAAACCCCGAAAATAACATATCAAACTAAAATAACTGTACGTAATTTCCCTATAGATTCAGAGGTCCACGTCAAGATTGATCCGAACAAGCAGCTTCACAGATCATGACCTCAACGCTTTCCAAACCAATTACAATTAGTACTTATCAACAAGGTTATTTTTGTTGGGAGATTTCTAATCTTATGTTTGTTAAGAATCTCATACCAACTCAGATTCAAGTTAAATCCCAAGTGTGAGTTAGTTTTCACCACTACAAATAAATTCTTGTAGTTGTGTTAATTAGGGAATGTATATTGTAATAAAGTGAATTTAGTAGTATAAAAAGTAATTATAAGTGTGTCTTACAAGGTAGATACTATGTAAATTGTATTATCGTAACATTACTTGTTATAAATACAAACTTACATTTCATGTATTTTCAATTTTTCTAGTCAACAATCTTGCCTAAGCTAGAAACAAAACTCAACGAGTCACATGTTGAGATTAATTTCAAAAGTACAAATTTCTTTATCAACGTTTAAGTACTACCTAGCCAACACCTTGCAAGTAGATCGGAGAAGTTTGGCGGATCACTCATATTGAACTATTAACTTCTAAAATACATACCTAAAGAAATTAGCTTATTCATACAACACCTCCGGAGTTTGTCATTATTTTTGTACTGTTGTTTTTTTTCCTAATTTTATAAAAAAAAATTATCTTCACGTTTATACATATCATATAAGCATGCATACCCTCTGTAATTGAATATTTGTTTAAGAGTTTTTCATTTTATTTATATACCCTCTCCATGTTCCCGTTAAAGTTAAATGCATGCCCGTTTAGGTGGCTTTTGTCCATCGCCGCTGAATGACTTACGATCTTAATTGCCTTCCCTTCGTTGCTCCAAAGTTTTTTCTTAGCTTAGCTGGATTAGTTTGTAATTGTGTTGGTTAGGATTGTTTGTACTCTGAATTTGATCGAGCAGAGCCAAATAGATCGAGACTAAATCAGTTTAAATTTGGACCAAATTTGAAAGACAATTCGACTAAAAGAGATAACAGGAACAAATTAAGAAACAAAAGATAACACCTTTAGTCAAAGGAAAATATTTTTTGACCGGGGTGCGTCCGGGACACCGTCTGACGTGGTCAATACAGTCAGTAAAAACCAAAGATTAATTAAATCACATATTATTTATTTATTTTGTGTCACATCACACGCACGCGGAATTATGTGACATTTGGTTTCCATCATACTTATATCCCCAAAACCTTCCATTATCCCCCCAAAACCTTTCATTCTCCATCATTTTCTGCCGATTGAAGATGAAATCGGTAAAAGGGATAACAAGGAGATGACGCGGGAATGAGTCTTGAGGAGGTTGGGACGCCGACGACGTTGGTTAGGACGTCACGATGTAGTTGGTCGGCGAGGAAGAGGAGGAAGTGGTCGGCGTTGGAGTCTTTCTCGAGACGAGAAGAATGAGGAATGTGGTTTTTTGTAGCTGATTTAAGTTTTTTGTATGATGTTTTTGGAGGAAAGTTTAGTTTTCGTGGTTGATTTGAAGTTTTTGGTTTTGTTATGTGATTGATTGAACTTGATTTTTTTGGAAACGTGGTTTTTTGTAGCTGATTTGAGTTTTTTGTGTTGAGTTTTTGCGGATGAGGAGGAATGTGATTCTTTGTAGCTGATTTAAGTTTTTTTTGTAGTGTTTTTTGTGAAAAGTTTGGTTTTCGTGGTTCATTTGAAGTTTTTGGTTTTGTTTTATAATTGATTGATCTTGATTTTTTTTGGAAGTGTGGTTCTTTATAGCTGATTTGAGTTTTTTGTGTTGAGTTTTTGCGAAAAAGTTTGTTTCTTTGTGGTTGATTTAAAGTTTTTTGTTTTGTTATGTGATGGATCGATTTTGGTTTTTTCGATGTTATTTTGAAAAGTTAGTTTGTTTTTGGTGTTCTTGTTTAAAGTTATTTGTCTTTGATATTAGTTTTTGGGGGTTTCTGATTTATTTTCACGGTATTGGATTTGATTTCGTGTTCTTAAAAAGGACAAACGCAAGTGAAAAAAAACTTAAAAAGAAAAAACAACTTAAAAAGGAAAACACGAACTTAAAAAGGAAAAAACAACTTACTTATTAAAAAGGAATAAACATAACTTAGAAAGAAAGAAACATAACTTAAAAAGGAAAACATCAACATAAAAAGGATGAAGCAATACCTAAAAAGGAACAAATATAACTTAAAAAAGACGAAACAAAACTTAAAAATGAAAATCATGAATTTAAAAAGGAAAAAACAACAACTTTAAAAAAACATAACTTAAAAATGATGAAGCAATACTTAAAAAGGAAAAACAGCAACTTAAAAAGGATGAATCAATACCTAAAAAGTAACAAACATAACTTAAAAAGGACGAAGCAAAAATTAAAAAGGAAAAACAGAAAATTAAAAAGGAAAAACTAACTTAAAAATGAACAAACATAACTTAAAAAAAACAACAGAAAATTAAAAAAGAAAAACAGAAAATAAAAATGGAAAAAACAACAACTTAAAAAGAAACAAACATAACTTAAAAAAGAACAACAGAAAATTAAAAAGAAAAAAACAGAAAATTAAAAAGAAAAAAAACTTAAAAATGAACAAACAACAACTTAAAAAGACAAACATAACTTTAAAAAGATGAAACAATACTTAAAAACGAAAACAATAACTCTTATATTAAAAAAGACAGACGTAAATGTTAAGAAGAAACAAGTTTTGTCTTTTTAAGTTTGTCATTTTTATCACCTGCTTATATGGAGAAAAAAGGACAAAAATGAACTCTTCATTTAACCTTTAGTATTCGAATGTTGTAGGGAGAAACCAATAGTTGCGTTGGGAAAAGTAAAATTTACATGGGAAAATCAAACGTTGCAGTAAGAAAGTAATGTCGCATTAGGAAACTAAAAGTTACATTTGACCCAACATGTTATTAAATGAATTTATCTACTGACTGCATTGCTGACTTAACTAACAACGTCAACGCCGTTCGAGTCTCACGCGGTCGTTTACTGTGACTCTTAGTCAAATGTGGTTGTCAGAACTAAACTGAATGGCTTGCAGGAGTAAGACAAAGAACTTCGGAACGGTTAACGGAATATATAATGTATGGGTTAACTACAAATCTTCCCTTTAACTATGTTATTGTAACAATTGAATCTCCTGAATTTTAAAACATCCCAGTTACACCCCTTGGATCTTCAATATATAATATTTTGCTCCCCTCGATATCAATAATTTGATAGTTTCTAATGTATTCATTGCTGTTTCCATTTTTGCTTTTACATTGTTTACAAAATACTCCTAATATTAACTTTTTAGCAAAATGAATCCAAAATTTCATCATCTTTTGTTCAAATTTATATCACATTTGATACAAATCTGAATCAAATATGATGCAATTTTCATTTCACTAAAAAAACTAAGATTACGAGTATTCATAGAAAGTAATCCGAAAAAACTAAGAAATAACAATAAATATGATAACTAACAAATTATCAATGAAGATAAGACAAAATGTTACAAATCAAAAATTATTTGATGTTCAAGATGTTTTAACCGTTACAAGGGTATAATTGAGGGGTATTTGTAATTAATCATAAATGCAATTCAAAAGTATGGAGGGTACATAAATAAAATGATGAAAAAATGAAGGATATACACGAAAATAGTCCATTACACCTTAATTAAAGGATGTGCTCCTCTAAATTTTGGGATTTCGCCTGGTTTTTAACTCTGACTCCTTTGGTTGTCGTTTAAAATTATGACTCTCTGAGTTTAATTCCTGACATAATCCCTGAATCCTCATGGGAAAGGAAGGTGCACCGAGTCGCCATACTCTATGGAGCTCTAGTGAGTGAGTGCTTAAAATCGGTTCGAAAACGGAAAATGAGAGTTGTTATTTGTTTTCCACCAAAACTTTCACAAACAAGTGGGAAAATTTCACTCCGTCGAATAGATTAAATAGCAGAGAAATGGTTTGGAATAATGTAAATAAGGAGAGAAAGATTCACTCTAGTATACTGGTCCTTCTACTGTCATGAGTCAAAAACTCATGTCATTATTGACAATTTTGGTGTAGAACCATGTTTTAAATATATAGAAGTGATGTTTGAAAACACATAGAAACCAAATTAAAATATAAGTTATAAAAAGGGGGAAATGGAATATCGGTGTCAAATCTGGAGTACTAGTTATCATAAAAGGAAATCAAAACACCTCATCATATTTGTTGAGGAAAGATCCACAAAAGGAAATATTGCATACACACTTTCCAAGTGAATTCTTTTATTGCTTCTAATTTGGTAAAGATAAAAATTGTAAATAACTATATGCACGTATACATATATATGCATGAAAATGCATGAACTGAATCTTTGACGAGAAATAGTAGTTGGATCTAGGATACCAGCATCGAACACTACTAGCCTATCCCACCAAAACAACAGATTGTAATCGGATCTTCTGCCTCCCTCTAGTTTCCTACCAACTTGCATTTCACTTTTCAACTTGCGAATGATTGTTACATGGATCCCCTTGATTTTCTTGCCCTGTAAGTGGAATATTCCAAATATACTTGCCCAAAGATACCTTAGAACAATTTAATAAATATTTTCAAGCAATTTTAAATGTTAACAATTTCTTTTGATGTGTTATAATAGTCTTGATAATGTATATTCCAACTGAAGTAAATTTGCAATTAAGATCTTATATATATTTTTATTTTATCTACCCTACTACTTACCCTCATTTTGAATCTCAACATCCGAACATTTGACTAACACAATTGGAATTCGATTTCTGATCTTAACTATCTCAACTGAGCTAACATTAGTTGGTCAATTTTCAACTGAGTACATATATGTTTAGATTTTACGAAACTCCTTTTATTCTAACTAATAACTATGATGTTCAAATCGTAAATTGGGGTTTTAAAATCTAAACATAGAAATAATTCATGAACTCAAATCGACTATAGCCAAAATTATGGTTAGGAATGCAAACAAAAGGTAGAATTTAGCCTATATTGGAGAGCATCTAAAATGTTAAGGCATAGAAGGTGATAATTTGACTTTTTCCAAAGGTTCTTTTACTAAATTGTACATACAATGTTTAATTTCGATGCCACACTTCAAATCGAAACTAATTATGTTGCATATATGTTTATACTAGTACTAGTAGTAGTACTACTAGTAGCAGCAATAGAGTGGGCTCGACATGAAAGTTAACCAAAAGAAATTAAATTAGAGGCCGGTGTGCACTTAGCCTATCACTTTTGGAGATTAATTAGAACAAATTAAAGCATATGGAATCTAGTGACCCTAGTGAATATATAAATAGTTCATCCCTCTTCGTCCTTCTCCCTTCCATTCGACCCCATATAAGCCTCAGCTCCTTCCCTGTCCTTCTTGCCGCAAGAGCAACACCACCTAGTAGAAAACAAAGTGTAACCAAGACAAGAATAGCAAGAGGTTAAAGGAGAGTTGATCGCAAATTTCTTTTTGGTGATAAGATCAACTGACTCACCCCGCCAAACCAGGAGATCCAATCTCCAAAACTATCCATGTTGTTCCATAAATCTAAAACCCTAGAAACCCACCATCATATATCAAACCATTCCATTTCCACCCAAGAAATTAAACAGCTCTAGCTTCTAGTTCTAGTTCTAGTTCTAGTCTAGTGTTGATCTTGTCTTCCTAGTTCTCTAGCTTCCCTTCACAGTACACCCCTTAATTTCTCCTACGTACCACTACATGGATTGGTGGAGAGAAGCCGAGTGCAAGCGGGTGCACGATCCCTTCAACCAATCACCTACACCCGCCGTGGACGACACCCATTATACGTTGGTGGATGGGCCCATCATCGTCGGGGCCGGTCCTTCCGGCCTTGCCGTATCCGCTTGCCTCAAGGAAAAGAACATCCCGAGTCTAATCCTCGAGCGGTCGGATTGCATCGCGTCTCTTTGGCAATACAAGACTTACGACCGCCTCCGCCTCCACCTCCCCAAGAACTTCTGCGAGCTCCCACTCATCCCCTTCCCCCCCAGTTTCCCAACTTACCCCACCAAGCAGCAATTCTTGGCCTATCTCGCCGACTACGCTCGAAAATTCAACATCGATCCTGTGTTTAACTCCTCCGTCGAGCGAGCCGAGTTCGACCATGCCATCAAGTTGTGGAGGGTCAGGACGGTGGGCACCGGGAAAGCTACGGGGACTACGATGGAGTACCTCTCCCGGTGGCTGGTCGTGGCTACGGGAGAGAATGCAGAGGCCGTCGTGCCGGAGCTCCAAGGTGCCGACCAATTCCAAGGTACGGTTGTCCATACAAGTGAGTATCGGAGCGGAGAGAAGTTCGCCGGAAAGAACGTTCTTGTTGTCGGTTGTGGGAATTCCGGTATGGAAGTCTGTTTGGATCTCTGCAACTTCCATGCAAACCCTACTATCGTCATCCGAGAAGCGGTACGCTTAAATCGATATTTGGCTTTATTTAGCTGCAAATAGTATTTGGTTTTTTTTCCGTTGAACTCGTCTAGGTAATATCATTTTTCTAACAAAATTTTCGTTTTTTTTAAACTTAAATTAACCACTTTTTTACGGGATTGTTTGAATTTGAAGTAGAGAGATAAAGTTGTGATCAGCTTCAGATCTCATCCGTATCCCGAACATTCACTTAACCAGTGATAACGGATCACATCCTTAGTTTAAGTGAAAAAAGTGTAGACAATTTTTATATAATTGTAATACCTTTAACCATATTTATGGGATAATTTATCTTACTCTATCCAATATAAAGAAAAAGGTTGAGACTTGAGGGAGGTTAAACTTTTTTTTCTTTTTCGATAATGGTAGGAGTTACTTTGAGTTATTAATAGTGAGTTGTGGATTCGCATCCTACTGATTATCACAAGTTGCTTACTGGGATAGAGTTATACACAATCAGCACTTTAAAGTTGCAAGTAGTATCTTAAGCTTAAGTTTAGCTCGTTTAGCGTAAGAACTATAGTCCCCCGATTAGCCGTTAGTCGTTTATGTAATCACCCAAGAGAGTCCTCCTTCTTCACAATCACATGATTCTCTTTCGTTTAGCAAAAAAGAAGGAAGCAAAGGTTAGAAGTAGGCATGCGGGGAAATCCAGTACATGTGAGCAGCAAATCCAGTACAGATCGAACCCTCATGTTTTCTTGGGACTCGTCAGCACGCGCTCACTACTCGCTCTCGCTTTCACTCTCCCAATCGCTTTTCCTCCCAATTTTTTAATGTGTTGCACTAACTATAATAAACATCAAGAATACGCTCACATTCCACCCCCTTGGGTCCTACCGCAACTCCAACCATAAACCCACCCTGCAATTAACTACACAAAGTTGTTATATGTTTATGTCGCGCTTTAACCAAGGATGTGTGTTTTGGTACTTTGCTTCTACCCTTTTCCATTCCGCCACACTAACTATCCTTTTTTTTAAACTCTCTCTTTATTCTTTTTATTTTATTTCCTTTCCCAATCTAGAAGAGGAACAATTGTGGCATATTACTGTTGGACTTTGGATGGTTGCACCAATTAATTACTTTCAATTAATATTCGAAAGATACTCCATGAAACTTAACCAACGCAAAATGGTATGTATATCTATCACTAACTAAAAATTTAATGTTACTTTGCTTTTAATATTATTTCCTTATATACTGACATTCGTTTCTGAAAGGTTCGGTTAACTTAATTTAAATGGAATTCAGAGAGTAAAGTGTTATGTTGAAACATAGTTTAGGGTCTCATGACGATTAGAAAACTAGAAATTTTGTAGTTCTTGTCTGTGGATTGCTAAATTGTTATATTTTTTAATAATATTGTACCATTAGAGTTATCGTCATGAAATTTAGATTTATCTAATAAACGTTTTGTGGGTCTTTTTTGTTCTTAATAGGTTCATGTACTTCCAAGAGAGATGCTTGGGAGATCAACATTTGGCTTATCAATGTGGCTCATGAAGTGGTTCTCGGTCCGGACTGTCGACAACTTCCTCCTCTTTGTCTCACATTTAATGCTTGGGGATACAAGCAATATTGGCCTCCATCGCCCGGAGCTCGGACCTCTAGAGCTCAAGGCCCTCTCCGGTAAGACTCCAGTACTCGATGTGGGCACACTAGCGAAGATCAAATCCGGTGACATCAAGGTTCGACCCGAATTCACTACTATAATATAGATAGCTATCATTAGTGAATGCAAAAAATTTAAATGTTTCTAATATTGTACAAATTTCTTATGAATCTCAGGTTTCCCCCGCCATCAAACGACTGACAGCGCACGGAGCCGAATTTGTTGATGGAGCATCAGAAGATTTTGCTGCCATCGTCTTTGCTACCGGCTACCGAAGCAATGTACCTTCCTGGTTAAAGGTATGACACTATGACAATTGAAAAGTACTTGTATATCCCACTAGAAAAAAAATTACTATTGGAAACTAAATTGAATTCCCATGATATTGAGTAAACAAGTGCTAACCAAGATGAAATTTCAGGAGCAGGATTTTTTTTCGAAGAAAGATGGGCTTCCGAGGAAGCCATTCCCGTGCGGTTGGAAAGGGGATAATGGCCTTTACGCTGTCGGATTCACAAAAAGAGGCATCCTTGGGGCTTCCATGGATGCCAAAAGAATAGCTAATGACATCGAGCAATGTTGGAACACCGAAGAAAATCAACCCACAACCTTTTCTATACCACAAACCATTGTCTTGCAGAGAAAAACAAGACTCCCGACAAATACAACAAATTATTAATTTGGATTTGGGTTTGATTTGTAACTGGGTATACTCAGTGTTTAATTCCTAGTCGTAAGGTATTATTTAAGTTGGTGAGAATGTGGGAAGAGTGGATCAAGGATGAGTGTTTGTGTATATATTTGTATATTCTCATTTTTATGAACAAGTTTGGCTAACTTCAATGATCAGGAAGCAAGTTTTGGGTTCATGGACTTCACATAGGTGTTTGGTTTGGTCTATGATGTATGATTACTTTTTATACTTTTTATCGTATAATTGTTGTTTTGACGGGACATTTGTTTTATTTTTATTTGGGTGAATTTTTGGATTTCACTAACAAACATCAAAATTAACTTTATGTCATCTGAAATAACTATTTGACTTAATGTCATAAAAAAATCAAAATACTTTTCATAATACTATTAATTTTTTTCCAGTAAAACCGTCTTTTAAGTATATTAATATTTAATAGAAATTTGCAGAATCATCCTGAATACACTAAAATACATAAAATTCATTATATGTGTTGTAAAATTAAAAAACATTACTCAAATAATTTATCTACACTCTCATCTCTATCTTTCATCTCTTCTTTTTCTCTAAACTATTGAATTCCGATTATTTTTATATTTTCAAAATACAAAATAATTAATTATTTTTAATAAAAAATACATTTTATAATATAAAAAAATTCATAATTTTTTTTTCTTCTAAAAACTATTTATTTTTTTGTATAAAAATTTATTTATCAATCAGGCTCTTTTACTAAATATATTAAAAAATCATGAATTTTAAATTAGGTAATAAAAACAAATAGTTTTTAGGAAAAAATAATTTTTATGAAAAATAAATACTTTTTAGAAAATGTATTTTTTATAAAAAAAATTAATTATTTTGTATTTTGAAAATATAAAAATCATCGGATTTCATTACTTTAGTAACCAAGTCTTTGAGTTTAGTGAGAGAAAACAAAAGATGAAAGATAGAGATGAGAGAGAACGTAGAAAAATTATTTGAGTATTTGTTTACAATTTTTACAACACATATGATGATTTTATAAATTTTGAGTTTATTTAGGACGATTTTGTAAAAATTCTATTAAATATTAATATACTTAACTGACGTTAACAGAAAAGTTAACGGTTTGCTAACGAAATGACAATGAAAAAAGTTAACGTCGTTAGGACAAGTATTTTGATTTTTCTATGGTATTAAGTCATTACTTTGGGATGATATAAAGTCAATTTTAATGTTTGTTAGTCCAAGCAATTCATCTTTTCTATTTTGATTTATAACCGTTCGTTTGATTTTTGGGTGATTAGTTTGATTACGGTGATTTTGTGCAAAGTGAACATCTTATTTGACAGAACATATGTTTTTCTTTGGCGGTCTCAGTTTGTTAAGAGCACCCTTATTGAGAGGGTGGTTCCCGGGCTGGTGCGCCCAGACTCTTTTTCGAGCGGGTATCTGCCCGAAAATGCACCCAGGGGCCCCCATTGGGGGCCACGTCCCCACATTGGTGTTTTTTTGATTTTTTGTTTTCAAAAATGTTTTAAAAATTATCTAAAACTGTTTTCCAATTTTTTTATGAAAATATGTTTTCTATTTGTATTTTTTTTAAAAATAATTGACAAATTTTTACGTTTTGCCTAAAATTGATCCCCAAAAGACGTGGATGAGAGAGAATGTAGGACGCTTGAGTTGTTTCTGGGTGTGGTTAAGAAAAATTTGAGGAGTTGATTTGAACTGATGCGGCGGAAAGAGAAGCTGCTGTGGCTGAGAGAGAAAACCGGGTGTCCGAGAAATACCCGGGCGCCTTCAACGATGGTCTAAAACCCTCTTCCATCGAGCAATGCTAATCCGTTTTCCAAATTCGAATCTTTTGGACAATCATTTCAAGTAGTTTTGGGTTACATCGTTAGACAAGACATTTGGAATATCTTTGGTTAGGACATATTTGGAACATCATCATCAAATAAAAAGTCAACCACGATAGGTGTAACGTCCCGAAACAGCGGAAGATTTAAAATTTCGAAATAACGAATAAAACTGACACTCAAGGCGGGAACGTCACTAATACATAAATATATAAATCCGGGTGCACCCAAAATACAAGGAGTTTTCCAAAAGAAATACGACTACAATACAGATACAATGGAAGAGAATACAAGTAGTCGTACGGTCTAGCAACTGCCGAAGAGGATCCGACTCCAAAGCGCTCCGCCCTCGGTCACCACCCACCCGGACCTACTGCGGTCCTGAAAAAGATGCAACAACAATGCCTGAGTTTCCAGAAGGAAACCCCGTATACCAACTCACCTATATGCATGCATCACATAATGAACCTATCATACTAGTGGCATGTCATGGCATCAACAGATATGGAAAACAGTTCCCCCGAAGGGTAAAACAGGACATCAGTCCGACAATCAATCATCGGGTCTCCCGAAGAGACCTACTGCAGGCACATGCAGTCTAGTAGCCCGCGACATCGCACCCCCCACACGCAGCTACACTACACAAGGGTTCGGCAGGGAGCCTCTGTCACGTCTACGCGCCGATAGAAACAGATCTGTAAATCTCAGTGGTCGGGGCCACAGGGACCAACGGGGCCGTCGCCCGGAAGGTATAACAACATCATCTCGGTAGGTGCCCAGCCGAGGAAAACAACAAGCCGGCACAGCCTCGGCCCAACAATCATCATCGCCGGCACAACCTCGGCGGCATCACCGGCACAGCATCGGTGGTCCATCACAACAGTCCGGCACAGCATCGGACAGATCCAGACCGAAGTCTGCCAGGTCATCGGGCTCCTCGAGCCGCGAACACCAACCGCGCCGCTATAAAAGCAGGGCAGCGACCTCCGTAGCCCCAAGGGCCGGTAGTCACCTCACCCAACGCCAGTTGCGTGCCCGCACAACATCAACACTGGGATCCGCGATCCCTCAGGCCTGCTATACTACAAAGTGCCAACAAACATCTCAAAAGTCACGGTCCATACATGGAGCTGACGCGTCCCGAACACCCACACTCTTCCCAACGGCGGTCCCTGGGCAGGCACGCATCACGCGCCCACCGTCACCTCCCGGCTCACGCACAAGGCGAGGACACGGGTTTCCGTGGCAAAGTTGGCGTTCAAAAAGGGAACCTGGGATTCTGTTCTGTGCCCCAACGGTCGACCGAAAGAGGTGCTTCGGTCGACCGGTTCCATAAAGGAATCGGTCGACCGTACTCCTATAACGGTCTACCGCTGCGCTCAAGACAGAACCCCCAACGGTCGAACCAAGGTCTAAAACCGGTCGACCGAACGAGGTCAAAATCCGGAGTCTGGTCAACATTAAATTCCACTCTATCGGTCGACCGACTCAGGGGTCTCGGTCGACCGAAAACAAACAGGGTCAACCTAGTGTTCTACGTCATCAAACGGTCGAACGCAAACATACTACCGGTCGAACAAACATGCAATCGGTCGAACGCAATATAAATCGGTCGAACAATCAAACAATAATAATCAGTACACTTAAGTTCCGGTCGAACACAACAAGGACCGGTCGACCGATAACAGGTAGAAAAATCCCAACTTACCAGCAATAATGCACTACCGGTCGACCGCCCCAAGGCATCGTTCGACCGGTGAAGGTTAAAGTCGGGCAAACAGTGCTAAAACGGTCGACCGCCCGAAGGATCCGGTCGACCGTTGGTCGTCTTCAACCTCGCGCCAGCCGAGGATTTACGAAGAAACGCGTCGCCGGAGAGGTCCTCGACCTCCCCCGACCGACCAACAACACCCTTCTACAAGGGTGAGCAACAAAATCACACTAATGAGCGGCATACCTCAAATGAAGACGACGAAACGCCGGAGCAAGCTCACGCCTCCGTCCTCCTCACGCGCGTCCTCCTCCCCGCGACGACCTCCTCACGCCGGAACCTCCGAGCCTTCTTCCTCCTCTGGTCGCCGGATGGAAAAAATGGAGAGGGAGTGAGAGAGTGCAAAAGGAAAAGAGAGAGGGAGAGAAACACTTAAATAACCCTACACCCCAACACCTCTCCCTCACCCTACACCATACCCTACACTCCAACCCATACCTCCTCTCTCCTCCAAGTCAAACCTCACTTAACCCTAATCCAATCCTAATCCGGTTTAGGGACATAACAATCCACCCAACTTAAAAGGATTTCGTCCCGAAATCAAAGCAACCACTCACCGAAAAGCTCTGGATACTGCTTCCTGACATCCTCCTCGATCTCCCAAGTGGCCTCACGCTCACTGTGATGCTGCCACCTGACCTTCACCATCGGAATGGTCCTCCTCCTGAGCTGATGATCCATCCGGTCCACAATCTCCACTGGCCTCTCCTCGAGCGACAAGTCCTGCTGAATCTCTGGCACTGCTATCTCAATAACGTGCGACGGATCTGCCACATACTTCCTCAACATCGACACATGGAAGACATTATGCAGACCTGAAAACTGCGGCGGCAATGCAATCCTGTAGGCAACCTCTCCAACCCGGTCCAAGATCTCGAACGGCCCAACATACCTCGGACTGAGCTTCCCCTTCTTCCCAAACCTCATCACACCTCTGGCTGGGGAAATCTTCAGAAACACATGGTCGCCCACCTCGAAACTCAGCACTCGTCTGCGTCGATCTGCATAGCTCTTCTGTCTGCTCTGCGCTGTGGCCAGTCTCCTCCTGATCACATCCACCTTCTCTGCATACATCTGCACGATCTCCGGCCCAACTAACTGCCTCTCGCCCACATCACTCCAGCATACCGGTGATCTGCAAGGCCTCCCGTACAATGCCTCGTACGGTGCCATCCCAATACTCGAGTGGTAGCTGTTGTTGTAGGCGAACTCTATCAGCGGCAGGTGCTCATCCCAGTGCCCTGCCCAATCCAGTGTGCATGCTCTCAGCATATCCTCCAGGGTCTGAATCGTCCTCTCTGACTGACCATCGGTCTGTGGATGAAACGCTGTACTGAATCTCAGACGCGTCCCCAAAGCCTGCTGCAGACTCCCCCAAAATCTGGAAGTGAAACGAGGATCTCGATCTGAGATGATGCTCACCGGCACTCCATGCAACCTGACTATCTCCTCCACGTACAACTTAGCTAGACCCTCCAAAGGCAACGTGGTCCGGATCGCTAAGAAGTGCGCCGACTTGGTCCGTCGATCGACTATCACCCAAATCGCGTCGTGGAATCTCCTCGTCTTCGGCAATCCCGTGACAAAATCCATCGTCACGTGCTCCCACTTCCACTCAGGAAGCTCAATACACTGTATCGGTCCTGCTGGCCTCTGATGCTCAATCTTCACCTGCTGGCAGACTAAGCATCGCTCCACAAACTCTGCAATATCCCTCTTCATGCCCTTCCACCAGAAGTTCCGCTGCAGGTCCTTATACATCTTCGTGCTCCCCGGGTGAATGGTGTATCTGGCTCTGTGTGCCTCCTCCATGATGTCGTCTCTCAGCCCATCAACCTTCGGCACCCAAATCCGACTCCTGAACCTCAGACCACCATCAACCCCCACACTGAAATCTGATCCATCTCTGGAAGCCAACTGTAGCAGACCAGCTAACTCTTCATCCCCCCGCTGAGCCTGAACCAACCGTGAGACAGTCTGCGGCTCCACCCGAAGCCCAGCAATCACTGCTCCCTCTGAGCCCTCTGTGAACGGTCTCCACTCTGACAAAGCCTCGAGTAACCTCCACTCCTGGATGCACAGACTCGCAACTGAAACCTCCACCTTCCTGCTCAGCGCATCTGCAACCGAATTCGCCTTCCCCGGATGATAGGAAATGGTGAAGTCGTAGTCCTTAATGAACTCGAGCCATCTGCGCTGCCTCATATTCAGCTCCTTCTGCGAGAACAAGTACTTCAGACTCTGATGATCGGTGAAGACCTCGAACTGCTCGCCATACAGGTAGTGCCGCCAGGTCTTCAACGCATGAACTACTGCTGCTAACTCCAGATCGTGAGTCGGGTAGTTCTTCTCGTGCACCTTCAGCTGCCTCGAAGCGTACGCGACCACCTTCCCATGCTGCATCAGAACACAACCCAAGCCTATCCCTGATGCATCGCTGTAAATCACGTAGCCTCCACTGCCACTCGGTAGCGTCAGAATAGGTGCTGTCGTCAATCGTCTCTTCAGCTCCTGAAAGCTGTCCTCGCACTTCTGGGACCAAACGAACTTGACGCCCTTCTGCGTCAACGCTGTCAGCGGCGACGCAAGTCTGGAGAAATCCTGGATGAACCGTCTGTAATACCCTGCCAGTCCAACGAAACTCCTGATCTCCGTCACGCTCGTCGGGGCTCTCCACTGAGTCACTGCCTCGACCTTCGCCGGATCCACTGAAATCCCATCCGCTGACACAATATGCCCCAGAAAAGCCACCTGATCCAACCAAAACTCGCACTTCGTGTACTTGGCATATAGCTGCTGATCCCTCAAGATGCCAAGCACAATCCTCAGGTGCTCTCGATGCTGCTCCCTGTCAGGCGAGTATATCAAAATGTCGTCTACGAATACAACGACAAATCTGTCGAGGTACGGCTGGAAGGTCCTATTCATCAGATCCATGAATGCTGCAGGCGCATTCGTCAGTCCAAATGGCATCACCAAGAACTCGTAGTGGCCGTACCGCGTCCTGAAGGCTGTCTTCTGAACATCTGCCTCCCTGATCCGCAACTGATGATAACCCGAACGCAGATCGATTTTCGAGAACACTCTCGCCGTCTGCAACTGATCAAACAAATCATCGATCCTGGGCAAAGGGTACCGGTTCCGAACGGTAACCTTATTCAGCATCCTGTAGTCAATGCACATCCGCAACGATCCATCCTTCTTCTTCACGAAGAGCACAGGCGCTCCCCATGGAGAAACACTCGGTCGAATGAACCCGGACTCCATCAACTCCTGCAACTGCTTCTTCAACTCTGTCAACTCAGCAGGTGCCATACGATACGGTGCCTTCGACTGAGGTGTCGTACCCGCTACCAGCTCGATGCCGAACTCGATCTCTCGGTGCGGCGGTAACGCTGGAATCTCCGCTGGAAACACATCCGGGAACTCCTGCACAATCTCTATGTCCTCCAGCCTCCTCGTCTCAGGATCAGGAACTACCAGCGTGGCCACAAACGCTCTGCATCCCTGCTGCATCAGTCTCTGTGCCCTAACTGCAGACACAATCAGACGACCCCCTCTGCTCCTCGCACCTCTGATCAGAACATCTGGCAAACCCTCCATCGGAATCAGGATCTTCTTCTCACGGCAAAAGACCCGCACGTCGTACCGGGACAGCCAGTCCATCCCCAGTATGACGTCGAAGTCCACCATCGGTAACAAGACCAGATCTGCCGGAAAATCGTGGTCTCCCGAAGCAACTGTGGTGCCGGGGAAAAAGCTCCCCACAGTGCCCACCTCACCCATGGGCGTGCTGACCTCCAAAACATCAGTCAGCAGCACAGGGGTCCGACCCAACTCGCCAGCAAACTTCTCCGAAATGAAGGAGTGAGTGGCGCCGCAATCAAACAACACACGCGCTACTGAACCAGAAACTGAAAGCGTACCTTCCACGACGGTGTTGGAGTCCCTCGCCTCCTCAGCCTGAATAGTAAAGACTCGCCCAGTCCTCCTGCTCTGCCCCGGTGCCACAACTGATCGGCTGCCTCCGCCTCTGCCTACTGCTGGTGGTCCCGGCCTCCTGCTCGGCTCTCCCTGCCTCTGAGGACACTCACGGACAAAATGCCCCATCTGGCCGCAACCCATGCACGCTCCAGTCCGACGGGGACACTCCTGCCCTGGATGGAACCTCCCGCAGTAAGTGCACGCTCCTGACTGACGTGCTCCTCCACCATCGAACCTGGGCCTCTTGCCCGAGTTCCCTGCTCCACGACCAGCTACTCTGCTGCCGGTGCTCACTGGCGCCTTCCGCGCCTCCTGAATACACTCCCTCTGGTCCTGCTCGATGATCGTAGCATGCTTCACCGCATCTGCAAGGGTCCGCGGCATGCTGTTGATCACCCGAGAACGAAGCGGCTGCCTCAGTCCCTTCACGAACTTCCTCGCCCGCTGCTCTGGGGTCACACAAATCTCAGGGCAGTAACGCTCCAAAGCGTTGAACCTGCTGATGTAGCTCGTCAGTGTCATGTCCTTCTGCTCCAGCGACATGAACTCCTCCCTCTTCTGATCCCTGACATGCTGGGGAAAGTACTGCTCGTGGAACACCTCCAAAAACTCCTCCCAGCTCACATCCAGACGATCATCAAACAATACTGTGGACGTGGACCTCCACCAATTGGCGGCCTCGCCATCGAACACATAGGTGGCCAGCTCCACCATCCTCCCAGGTGCTACTCCAATAGCCCGGAAGATCTTCTCCATCCTGAAGACCCAGTCCTCTGCAACCTCTGGGGCCCTCCTGCCATCAAAAGTCGGCGGGTGCTGACGCATGAACCGATCGTGCTCAGCTCCCACCCCGCTCTGAGCGCTCTGAGCAGCCTGTCGCTCCAGAAACTCGCCCAGCCTGTCCCACTGAGCACCCGAAGTGTCGTCACTGGGATCACGATCGCGTGGAGAACTCCTCACGCGTCTAGGTGCCATCTGTCACCACAACAATCAACAGATAAGCAACAATGCATGCATGAGCTACGGAAATAATGCATGCCTCTAGCACTACTCCTAAGGGTGGTTCTTTAGACGAAGACACAGGAATCGACCGCTCTGATACCAAGTTGTAACGTCCCGAAACAGCGGAAGATTTAAAATTTCGAAATAACGAATAAAACTGACACTCAAGGCGGGAACGTCACTAATACATAAATATATAAATCCGGGTGCACCCAAAATACAAGGAGTTTTCCAAAAGAAATACGACTACAATACAGATACAATGGAAGAGAATACAAGTAGTCGTACGGTCTAGCAACTGCCGAAGAGGATCCGACTCCAAAGCGCTCCGCCCTCGGTCACCACCCACCCGGACCTACTGCGGTCCTGAAAAAGATGCAACAACAATGCCTGAGTTTCCAGAAGGAAACCCCGTATACCAACTCACCTATATGCATGCATCACATAATGAACCTATCATACTAGTGGCATGTCATGGCATCAACAGATATGGAAAACAGTTCCCCCGAAGGGTAAAACAGGACATCAGTCCGACAATCAATCATCGGGTCTCCCGAAGAGACCTACTGCAGGCACATGCAGTCTAGTAGCCCGCGACATCGCACCCCCCACACGCAGCTACACTACACAAGGGTTCGGCAGGGAGCCTCTGTCACGTCTACGCGCCGATAGAAACAGATCTGTAAATCTCAGTGGTCGGGGCCACAGGGACCAACGGGGCCGTCGCCCGGAAGGTATAACAACATCATCTCGGTAGGTGCCCAGCCGAGGAAAACAACAAGCCGGCACAGCCTCGGCCCAACAATCATCATCGCCGGCACAACCTCGGCGGCATCACCGGCACAGCATCGGTGGTCCATCACAACAGTCCGGCACAGCATCGGACAGATCCAGACCGAAGTCTGCCAGGTCATCGGGCTCCTCGAGCCGCGAACACCAACCGCGCCGCTATAAAAGCAGGGCAGCGACCTCCGTAGCCCCAAGGGCCGGTAGTCACCTCACCCAACGCCAGTTGCGTGCCCGCACAACATCAACACTGGGATCCGCGATCCCTCAGGCCTGCTATACTACAAAGTGCCAACAAACATCTCAAAAGTCACGGTCCATACATGGAGCTGACGCGTCCCGAACACCCACACTCTTCCCAACGGCGGTCCCTGGGCAGGCACGCATCACGCGCCCACCGTCACCTCCCGGCTCACGCACAAGGCGAGGACACGGGTTTCCGTGGCAAAGTTGGCGTTCAAAAAGGGAACCTGGGATTCTGTTCTGTGCCCCAACGGTCGACCGAAAGAGGTGCTTCGGTCGACCGGTTCCATAAAGGAATCGGTCGACCGTACTCCTATAACGGTCTACCGCTGCGCTCAAGACAGAACCCCCAACGGTCGAACCAAGGTCTAAAACCGGTCGACCGAACGAGGTCAAAATCCGGAGTCTGGTCAACATTAAATTCCACTCTATCGGTCGACCGACTCAGGGGTCTCGGTCGACCGAAAACAAACAGGGTCAACCTAGTGTTCTACGTCATCAAACGGTCGAACGCAAACATACTACCGGTCGAACAAACATGCAATCGGTCGAACGCAATATAAATCGGTCGAACAATCAAACAATAATAATCAGTACACTTAAGTTCCGGTCGAACACAACAAGGACCGGTCGACCGATAACAGGTAGAAAAATCCCAACTTACCAGCAATAATGCACTACCGGTCGACCGCCCCAAGGCATCGTTCGACCGGTGAAGGTTAAAGTCGGGCAAACAGTGCTAAAACGGTCGACCGCCCGAAGGATCCGGTCGACCGTTGGTCGTCTTCAACCTCGCGCCAGCCGAGGATTTACGAAGAAACGCGTCGCCGGAGAGGTCCTCGACCTCCCCCGACCGACCAACAACACCCTTCTACAAGGGTGAGCAACAAAATCACACTAATGAGCGGCATACCTCAAATGAAGACGACGAAACGCCGGAGCAAGCTCACGCCTCCGTCCTCCTCACGCGCGTCCTCCTCCCCGCGACGACCTCCTCACGCCGGAACCTCCGAGCCTTCTTCCTCCTCTGGTCGCCGGATGGAAAAAATGGAGAGGGAGTGAGAGAGTGCAAAAGGAAAAGAGAGAGGGAGAGAAACACTTAAATAACCCTACACCCCAACACCTCTCCCTCACCCTACACCATACCCTACACTCCAACCCATACCTCCTCTCTCCTCCAAGTCAAACCTCACTTAACCCTAATCCAATCCTAATCCGGTTTAGGGACATAACAATAGGCATGCGAAAACAATACTCATAAATAAAACCTCGCTCTATTTACCAAACTCTCTGCTAAATAAAGGAATTAATTAATACGGAGATGGACTACCTGGAATGGCCCTTGGAGGTTTGGATGCATTTGATTTGTGTTGAATTTTACTAGTGTTTTGTATGTTCCTACAATTACAATAGTGGACAAATTCATTTTTTTTTGGATTATAACTAATTATGTGAGCTATAATTCTATATAAAGCAAAAACAAAAACAAAAAAACAAAAGATGTGTCGTTTAGTTTATTGTGGTACTCGATCTTTAGAAGAAATTAACTAATTGAGGACGTTAGAGCTTGTGTTTGGAATAAAGTAAACTACAAATACAAGGAAACAATTGATTAAACTTTTCATTAAGACTTGTCTGACTTGGCGGTAATAGGAAGAAATCAAAATATTGATTCATGGGCTTAGAGATAAGCATGATCTTTATTGTCCTGGCTGGATTGGGAAAATTTGAAATTAATTAAAAAAGTTTTCTTAGAGAGATGTGCGCAGTGAATATGTTAAGGTTGAAAGTTGAAACCATACACCTACTGCTCTTGAGATACCAGTGACTATGGATGCAATCATGCAAACCGATATATAAGAATGGATCGAAAGTTCGCGTGCGTAGATTTCCTGGCTCATTTGTCGTCGTACTAACTGATTCATCTGACTTAAATACAGAGTGTATATGAATTCAAATTCGAAATTAAAAAGTTGTTATCAAAGTCGTATCTTAAATGAATTTGTTTGTAAAAATTCAAATTTGAATATTCTATTGTCGAATTCAAATTAAATTCGGATATTATCCGAAATCAAATTAAACATTGTTCCATTTAAAAATCTGTCGTTAAACTTCACCAAAAAATGCACTAGCTTTTCCTACAATTATAAAATGACCTACTTGAGAAAGAAAACATGTAGTTTTTGTATGTTTAGAGTAGTAAAATTCATATTTTAATAAGAAAACAACATGCACGCCAATTAAATAATTTAATTCTTGGATACTCAAGTTCAGAATCCATATTTGAATCCATATTTGAATTGTAAATGGTAAAAGTTTTAGTCATTTGCATATTTGAATTCAAATTGGTAAGAAATATCTAACAAAATACTAATTGAATAGTAAATTTTAAATTGAATACTTAGATACTTGGTTTTGCACCCTTATTATTGACTCTTTATGTAGAACGTGGAAAAGTGAATCTTTTACTAAATACATTTCTCTACAGACATGTGAGGGGGGTTCCTAAAAAAATATTAGAATTTAAGTTTATTAGAAAGTGCTAATTATAAGTTACTCATAAGTATACAAATAAACGGCTAAACAAGTTGATAACGAGCCTTTATTCGTACTTGTCTCATTTATAAAGCGGGATATGGTTTTCCTTGCGGGATCCGTGATGGATAGAGTGGTTAAGGAGTTTATCACCCCCATTTACAACCATACATGCATGTATCGTATTGAACCAAATATAAGGACGATGTCAAGAATTTTGGTCAGAAGTCGAAAATTGGTAAGCCTCAAAACCTAACCAAGCTAGCCCGAGGAAATCATTGCTTGTGTAGACTCGTTTATAACGCCACTCATTTTACTCACGGTACAAGTCATGTTAATTAACATATATCAACAACATCAATGAAATCAAAAGCACATTTGAATAATCCAAAACAATCCATCAGCGTACAGAAGAAACCCATAGATATTTTGCAAGTATAACCCAGCAAATAACCCAAAAAATAAAGACCCAGAAATCAGCACAAAGATATATACACACTCAAAGTCAGAAGCTCAACAAGAAGTATATCATACGCACCAGCTGATGTCAACCTAGAGTAGAAGGTATCCATGCGAGGATCGTCATGCACTTGGGAATCCCGCAGCATGTGGGAATCAGAGGCAATATGATTGAGAAAAGAGACATGATGTGCAAAGCCCCACTAGTGGCGGTCCCATTTGTGGTAGAACACATACCAACAACAGATCTTCACGGTAATTAATAGCTGGACGATCGATGGACAACGTTCTTACTTAAATCAGATCTCTTGCCACTGTCATTTCTTCCGCAGGCAAAGTAGCACACTACTTCGCCTACTTGGCATCGGTGTGCATGTCTTGCCCTTCTCCCAATGCTTTTGGTGGACCATGCTGACATGTATATGCTTGGGTGTGCGCCTTTCAACCTCAAGTGGACTGTAGTAAACCTATCCTTGGATTGGGTTGCTAGTGCTACATGTGGAGATTGATTTGGAATGTTAACTCAAGTTTATGGAAAGATACTTGTGGATCTTGATCACTTCATGCTGAACCAAAACTAATCTAATTAATTCACCGCTAGGATTTTCGTCTACGTTTTGTAGGTCATAATTCAACCACTACTTAATTTGATATTCGATTGAGTCTTTGAATTGAAACTTTACCCATTTAAGCAACCATAAGAATCCATAGTAGTAGTCCACTACCACATTGAATAAAACATTTTGGATTTTGTAGTGTAGGAATCGAGGTTTTGAGGTTGGTTTGGTGAGTGGTCGATGGAATTTGGAGGTGATTATTTGGGAAAATTGGGTTGGTTTTGGAGGTTGGAGATTAAGGTTTGGGTTAGGAAAGTGGTTTTTGGATGACAATGTAGTGGTTTATGGTTGATTGGCTGAATTTGTGAGGAGTTGCATTATCGAGAAGAACGTAATGGAGTTATAGTTTAGTTTAGGTAAAAGTGCATAATCAAGAGTAATTAATTAAGTTGAAGAGTGAGACGTTGCATATTATGTTCACGAATCATCTAAAGATGTCCTTCATTTGGTCTGATAAGTGATCGAATTCAACCTCTAATCAAGATGGGAAAGATAGTAGTAGTAGTAGTAGAATTTTAAAATTCCAAGGTTTAACTAAACAAAGCGATTAGTAGTATATCGTCAACACATTCATATGATATATTCTTTATTTAATCCCATATTTGTGCTACTCGGGTTGTTGTTACATGTATTTCAGGGTTTTGGTAATAAAGAAGATGAATGAAGCAAAAAAGACTCAAATACAAGAAGAAATGACTGATTTGGAAGCTTTCTGAACCTGTTTGTAATGCTTAAGGACATGATTGCAAGTCAAAAAAGACTTAATTGAAAACTCATAGGGACATTGTCATAAAGAAAATATTTTGGTTGCCAAAATCCATAATCTCAAGAACCTGAGGAGTAATTCTACAATTAAGACCAAATCGACTCGAGACAATAGACCAAGGCTTCACCCCCACGTGCTTTAAAGTTAACTTAACCCACTGCCCCAATTTCATTCTATTTGATCCACCAGATACGTTAGTGGCAGATTGATGATCCGATAATGTTGTAATTTTTCAAGCGGGTCGGGCAAGAGCACTCCAGAGCATTAATAGCTGATTTCAACCGTCTAATTTTTCCTAGATCCAATTTAGACCTTCAAATATTCTATAAAAGTTTGTAATCCTACCATTTCCTCTCCTTTTCCCTCTCCTCTTTCTCTTTCTCATCCTTAGAGTAGGTTTATTTCTTATTTAGTAGAGTAGTATAGGAGATGAGAAGACCACCATTTGTAATCTTCTTTCATTAATCAAAGGTTAGTTGTTATTATTTACATTCTTGTATTGATTAGATTTATCTTTTCTTTACTTGTTTGTGTATTGTTTTTACTTATTTGTTAATGAGATGATTAGTGAGTAATCCATCCTCATTGAGAGGTGGAGGATGATGTGAAGTATCGATGTAAATAATTGTGTGTGTTTTAATCTTAATCTTGGAGCTTCAAATGATTTTCAAGGTATTTTGATGAGTTTCTCACTCTTGCCTTTGATGTGTTATAGGTTTTAATGGATGCTTAGCACATGTTTTGGTTAGAGGGCACACTTAATGGGGAATGATGATGTGAGGATGATATTTAAGTGGATAAAGAGATAATATTGACATGTAAGCTTGTGGTTATCTCCGGCTTCATCTTGAGTAGTGTTTGTTGACTTTTAGACCTTAACTAATGTTAATTTTGATTACTAACGAAATTAATCTTAATCAATCAAAGTAAGAAAAGAAGATCACATCCATTGTATATACATTTGTATACTTGCAATCATCTTAATAGGTTGATCAAGATAATAAACAAAATGTGCATTGAGACAAAGACATCAAGACTCAAACCTTGTAATCAAAACTTTGGACCAAGACATGTAATTTTCTATTTATTTAGTCCATGAGATTAAATGTAAACTTCAGTACTAGGATTCTGTCCTGATCGACCAAGTTCGGTCAACCGAACCCCAAACAGATAACTGAAACCATCCCGTCAGTAGACGTTAGGTTGTTCTCTGGAATTGTCCAGTCGGACGACCGAAAGTCATTCTGTCAACTAACAAGCCTTGGACCGATTTTCGATTTTACTCCAACGGTCACATTTGAATTTTGCCTTAGAGCCCAATTAATTTGTCTAATTTTGGACGACTGAACTCCTATTAGTCAACCGATTCTTTCTTGGTCTTTGGTGCGCAACAACTATTTACACGTGGCACAAGACCGTAACGAATATTTGAGTCATAACTGTTAGCGCAAAACTCACGCTAACTTCAGTCATCCGAATAGTCTGCGGTTAACTGAACATGATTAATCAGAGCTCGACACATTCTTATTGTCCACCTTGGAACGCTGAATCAAATGCAATTTGGTGAACCAAATTTAAATAGGTTGAAATTAAAAAAAGTTATTGGAAGTTAGTGAATGGTGATCCAAATCCTATTTGGTCAACCGAATGTTTCATTCTGACCAAGCCAACTATCTTGTTTTGGACTACTCGTCATTAAACGGTCGACCGAACCTGCCCAAAATTCTACCCGAGCTTCAAGCAAACTCTTGCTTCCTATTGGTTCATAACTCCGTCAAATCCCCAACAACTCCATTTGCCTTGATGCCTATATAAACCTCATTCATGAGACACAAACGAGAATTCTACACTCTCCCTTCAACTAAACTATTTGTGTTCTCAAATCTTAAATCTTCAAAGTCAAATTCACTTAAAATCAAACATCACCCCTTGCATATCCCTTCCTATCATATACCAAGTGTCCTCAAGTTAGAGTGTTTAGTTAAATTGTGATTCAACTTTCAAATTCAAGAATCACAAGTTGTAAAGCTTCGAGGAGGCTCCCTCTTGGGTTATAAGAGGAGACACGAGCGAGACGAGGTTGTTCGCGAGACTCGGTGTTGTAAAAGGCGTTGATCTTGGCCCAGAACGGAGATCAGATACTGGAAGCTTAAGAGGGACTTGGAGGATCGAGCGAGACTTGTTATGAGGACTAAGATCGGGTGCGATGCCAAACCTCTTTAATTCTGGCGTTTAATTTTGGTTTGCTTGTTCTTATATTTAATCCTTTATTTATTGTTTTAATTCCGCACTTAATTAGAGATTAGAGGGTCATCGATCTTAACAGTGTTTTGTATGTTTTAATGATGGTGATAAATCGTGATATATGTAGACACACACTTAGGATTGTGGACATAATAAGATTTTCATATTATACATGTCATTAACGCTTAATTGTACACACATGTATAACATATTTACACGTTTGCATGCATTCTTCATCTCCTATAGGGCTAGTCATATTGAGTTTCTTTTTTTGATTTGCATAACATTAGTTAGTTAGTTTCGATATACTCAATCTTCATTTTCTTCTCCCACTCGCTATTCGTGGACACAACACATACTTGTCACTGTTTCAAAGAGACCGTGCACTTGAGATTTTGAACTTCACACCATGTCACAAATCAAAATCAAATGATGAGATTTGTAAATGTCGTCATTTTGAAATGACATAATCACTCAAACAAGCTGAAAACAAATGACGTCATTTAGAAATCCTGGAATTGTAATAACGCATCCAAATGCACCGTAAGAATCAAAGCGTGATTTAACGAGCTATCATTCAACCAACAAAAATCAACTTCAACCAACCACCTTTGAGGTTTCATGCTTAGTTTGAAATAGCCCAAAAAAATTATCAGTATTGCAACCCAACCTTATTAATTGTAAATCATTTCCAGACCCAATTCCTTGAATATCTGTCTTATTCAACCAAAGACCAGTCTAACCTAACTCGTCGTAAAATTATTATCTCGACTCAACTTTGAAGCTTATTTATTTCACAATGAGCATCTCATAAAGTAATGGTATGAAAGCTCCTCACTGGTGCATAAAAGGGAATATACATTGGATATATTAGTATATACGTCTGATTTAAACCTCCTCAAACCCGACGTCTATGTATACGTTGTATATACATAGACGTTAGTCGCTTAACAGTCGACGTCTATACCTAACGAATAGACGTCGGCCGTTATATACGACTAACGTCTATACCTAACGTATATACTCGGTTGTCTATTCGTTACGTATAGACGTCGGTTGCACTACTTTAGATCTACATTAATTTATGTTAAATAATTTTACGCCTAGAATTTAATCAAGAAGCTCTCTTCTCTTGGTTTAAACTCAGATTTCTTTGTAGAAAAAACAAAACAAAAAAACTTTCTCGGTTTATTTTACCAACAAATTCACTTCAGTTGTACTAATGAGTTCAAAGTTGATGAAACTCGTGGATCGAATTTCAGAAAGAAGTATTGGTGCATTTCAAAAAAACTTGTTGACAAACAACACATGGTTAATCATCAAATATTACTTAATCCACACTTGCTTACACCACTTTAACAAACATTGAACTGAAACTAGCATATAAAAATCACATTATACATT
The DNA here is from genome assembly GCA_963682175.1 of Triglochin maritima. Taxonomy (NCBI): domain Eukaryota; kingdom Viridiplantae; phylum Streptophyta; class Magnoliopsida; order Alismatales; family Juncaginaceae; genus Triglochin; species Triglochin maritima. Next base: position 10,221,035 of record OY821775.1, read on the forward strand.
CATACATGTTTATACACGAATTTCACAAAAAAATCAAGCACGAACCAGCAGAATTTTCTTCTCAACAGCAAGCACAATGCACGCCCTCCTTCGTCTTCAATCCAATTTTCGTTGAACCAAGCTGAAACACAACCAAAATCCACCTCGCACCAACCAAAACTAACACAAAACCTTTAATGGACTAAAGCGAACGACCTCTTACATGTGAAGGGTCGGTGGTCGTCTGAAGGGAATGTGTTCTAAAAGTTTTACTTTTAAATGTCAATTATTATGAATTGAATGAGAAATCATTTTGTTCCTTGTTTATGTTATTCGTCTTTTAGAAGTGTTAAGGAAGAGGCTCTTGGTCCTTAACCGTAGAGCTCTAAAAGATATTGGTTTGCATAAAACAAAAGATATTCGCAATCATGGTAATTAACATGGGACATTGATTACCGGGTTAAGATTGTCGTGTTGGTCATAGATCATTGTAGCTCTACAAGTGAGTGACAACACGGGTATGCAAAAGAGGAAAATATTACTTTTGTATACTGAATAGACCTAACAAGTAAAATATTATAGAAATGTGTTTTTGTGTCATTAATATTTTACTGTGTCTTTGGTCCTTTGATATGAGACTTATATCCGATCACTTAAGGAGTTCTTAATTAGACTAGTGTCTTGAGCTATCGATGAGTGTAGTGTAAAGTCATTAGATGGTTAAGTATAAGTTTCGTTGGAGAAGATAGTTAGTCAAAAGATTATCATTGCCCCTCTTAATTGAGTGATGATATTAGTGGGCCCCTTGATAAAGCAAGGTTATGATGTGCACAATGTGATTTGAGTTAAGTCACATATTTATAACTAGCTTACAGAGATCAAGAAATGAATACTAATACAAAGATGACACAATACTACTTTGTGTGTATTCTTAATATCATGAGGCAAGGGACGGACACAAGTGGTGCACTCCATCACTAAATGGATCGGGTTTTGGATCAAGTGGAATTAAGACATCTAACTAATTGGGAGCTATAATGTGTAGCTAGATACCGCTTATAGCTTGTGATATTAAGCTTTTAATATCACTGCCAACTTAGTTTAAATCCTCCCATACGTCACACCGCAAAACTGGGAAACAAGAAATGGGGATTTTGAGTTCATAAGATGTGTCGGGTTTCATGTAGAAAATATGACACATGGGGTGAACAAGCAAAATCAAAATTATGTTGTGATTAATAACATAATTAGAATCTAAATAAAATTCATATGTGATGTAAATATTATGGGGTGTAATGATTGATCATTGCATAGGATAATATGTTACATAAGTTGTAAATTTACTACTAATCCCGAAATGTCAAATTTTGTAGGGGTTAAACCGAAATTTGACAAGTCTGCAAAATAGTGCTCCAACGGTCGACCGGTTAGCAGTAAACGGTCGACCGATCGGGCACGGTCGACCGGACATGTCTCGACCGATAACAGGGAATTTTCATCTGTTCGAACGGTCGACCGAAAGTAATCGGTCGGTCGACCGAACATCGAGATGGAATAATTCCTGTTACGAACGGTTGACCGAATTATTGAACGGTCGACCGAAACATGGTTCGAGCGGTCAACCGAACCTCCAAACGGTCGACCGGTCCAGACGGTTTTCAGCAGAATTAATTTAAGAATTAATTAGATCATGCATGGAATTGGTCCATATTTGATTTAATTCGTGGCTAATATTATTTATTATTAAATAATGGATGGTTAGATGGAATTTTGCATGAAATCATGGGCAAGGAGTTGCACATGAATAGGTAATTTGGAGAGAGCTTATAAATACAAGTTTATCTCATTACCTCCAAAAATTAATTCATTGTTACTTATGCAAAAATTCTCTCTCCATAAATCTCCACGAAAATACCTTAATTCTTAAGTTTAGTTTTAGTTTTTGAGAGATCATCTTCTCAAGGGAATTAAAGAGGGGATAGTAATTGGATTCTAAACCCTATCGGAGATTGAGAGACTAGCTTCACTCTCTCCGATCTTGTTTAGAGTTTGGTGAATACTCGGAGGCATCCGGCGCAGCGAGGAGCATCCCCAACGTCTCCGAATCTTCAAGAAGTTTTAGAGAACTTCTAGGTATGAATTTCGGAGCCCATATTTGTTTTAATAAAGTTTTGAAACTAGTTATTGAAACAAATTGATGCATGCATGAAATAAATCATAGAAAATTGTAAATTGATCCTTATTGTGCATAAAAATTTCGAAAATAAATATGTACAATTAAACATGAAATCCTACAGTCGTGGAGGCTGCAATGGTGGTCACGGAGTAGGAGGAGGTCGCAGAGGAGGAGGGGTGCCTTGACGGTGGTCGAAGGAGGCTACAATGGATTGGGAAGTGGAGGAAGACGACCAGTGTTGTGGAGGTTAGGGTTTTGGTCGAGTTTTGGCCAGAGTAGTCGATGAGGATACTTGGCCTTATTAGATCTATCGATGTCGAATTTCACTCTCACTCGACGTTTATAAGGGATGGGAAATAGACGTCAGATATAACACATATCCGGCGTCTATAGGTCGACGTCTGAGGGATATAGACACCGGATGCCAATGCATGTTACACCTGACGTCTATAGTAAACAATACACGTCGGCTGTGAATACGTCTGACGTCTATACCTATAAACGCCAGCCTTTAATACATCTGACGTCTATTAGACGACGAGTATGCACTGTTTTGCACGAGTGCATTTCTCATAAAAATAGCATGGAATCTTAAGGCATAATCCAGTACCCTAATAGAAAAATCAGATTGATCATGAGCTATTGGGGAAAAAAGTGTCCTAAGTAAGAAAGCAGTTTCACTTATTCTTCTTAAGGAATCTCAGGCTATATTAGTTACAATGTACTCTTCCTCTTTTTAACATCTAAGTGATGAAAACAAAGGCAAGTGGCGATGGAATAATGTCATATTATTAACTCTTTTGAAAGTATTGATATTTTGTCTCTTCAATGGCGAATATTGTGAAGCATACCCTTTCTGCGCACGAACATAATTGGCAAAAGGTAAAACTCACATTGCCAAAAGTTGACATGACATAAAATACTTTACGAACTCAAACAGGCTCTCAAAAAATGGTCAAATCGGAGAGCAAGAAGTAATATCTGTTATCAAACAAACTGAAATAAGTATTTTATCAAATAAAACAAAACAAATTGCATTAGAAATTAATCATTAATCCTATCTGTTTGTGTACCTTTTTCTCAGATATATATAACGGACCTAATAATCTTAATGTATTCATTTATTCATCTTCTTTATTCATCATGCAAGAATAAGTTCCTTCGAAGCTTTTTCCAGAAGGAACAAACGAACCTATGAGCAATTATATATGTCGAAGTATGGAGTTGTACTTGGATTTCAATGGTTATTTTATGGCCCAGAATTCTCCAAACCCGCCTCAGAGTTGTGGTTATTATAATGATAATTATTATTACATATTGTTCGTATTTTGTTTGTGTTTCGAACTTATTCTCCATCGGGTTCATATGAAACCAATTTGCTAGGAGAGACAATACAGGTTGTTGTGTTCGTGTTAGTGTGAAATTCATTTACAATCCAATCCAATTTATACAAACTCGACCCTGACTCATTTATTATACGGGTTGAAAAACAAAAACTATACCCGACCGATCTAAAACCATGTCAACATTGTCCGACCAATCTAACCCATTTATTAAATAGGTTGTGGTTGTGTACGGGTTATACTAACCATATAACAATTATATATGGGGAAAAATCAACATATATGTATTGTGATTCAGGTTGGATGAGATTATGAAACTACTAGAAATAGTTATGCAATTAGTTGTTGATTGCTGATTAACATATTCTGACATAAAAGATGGAAAGTATGAAAGTTTTTACTAGATTTGTAACCGTGTAATATTGTAATACAAATATGTATATTTATTATATAGTTATTTATAAACGGGTTAGAAATGAGTTATGTGTTCTAATTACTGGGTTTGTAAATCGAAAACCAAACCAATATTTAATTGCTGAGTTTGTAAATCCAATTATATCCCAAAAATGATTTATTTGAAATTCAAACTTGTATTTTCCATGTCGAGTTTGTACCGGTCCATTTGTCATGACTCAAATTTCCACCCTTACTACCATACGTGGGCCAAAGTGGGACCGGATGGTAGAAAGCATATGGGGCCGAAGGATGCGGACAAAGATTTGGGACATGATTGATGTAGTTACTAATATCACCATGCATTTTTTTTCCAATATCTGTCAATTGGTTTAGGGATGGAGACTGATGTTCACCCTATCATTGCCCATTATGGGTGTTCCACTTTTCAATCATGTAGATATGCTGGACCATTTTCAATATATTCTACCAAGATGGTGAAGAATTCGAGTATATCTCAACTGTTGAGTGTTGTCACCTTACTAACCGTGATTTTGTTCCAATGATTACTGTTGATAATTGTAGTAGACTGTCACTTTCTTGTCCAGTGTGGTTGGAGGCTGGAGAGCAATCGTGTGGTTAATCATTACTGTTTGTTTCTTACGTGCATTTAATTTCCACTTCAGGAGAAAGTGATAATGGAATAAAGTTTCACCTTCTTGTCGAGGTAAGGTTGAAGGGCAGTTATATATGTCGTCAATCGCAAACGGTCGAGTATCTCAATCTTGCTTTTCTACGTAAGCGAAGGTGATCTTAAAGGAAAATAATGTAGTTTCTATTAGAATTGGGTTTAAGGAGAAGAGAAATTCATTGAAGGAAAATGGCATGCACTAGTACACCAAGGTGATATTGTCGTTTTTGCACTACTGAAGAACAGAATATTACATCAATTCGTGCTAGTGAGTTAAAATATAAATAATGACGTAAAAAGCCATTTGTTATGATGGTGTTGTTTTACGTTATTAGGTTTTCGCTAAGAAATATGACCTTTTTTTTATTTTTCAATGAAATGAGAAAGACCACGATTGGTCTGATAAAATAAATGTCATATAGAAAGGTGAAGCCTGTTATTCATGCGCATATGATATTGTCATATTACCGATTCTTATAGGTTGAATTGTTTGGGTGTCGTTAAGAAATAACAAAATATGTCATCTAAAAAAAACTATTTTCACTAACACTACACAAAAATTCAAAAACGTGTTCTAATGTCATTAACTTTTTTTCCAATGTCATTCTGTTTGTCATCCGCTAACGTCTCCGATAACGTCCGTTAGTTTTATTAATATTTAATGGAAAATTTGCAGAATCACCATGAATAAACCCAAAATTCATAGATTTCATTATATGTCTTGTAAAAATTGTAAACAAAACTCAAACTAACGGAATTAGGTCATTAAGTCATGTGTTGCTGGGCGAAATATGCGATCATTTCGCATAGGCGATCGCCTACTCCAACGGCTCTCTGCTTTTTTTTTATTTTTTTTTCAAAAATTACAACTTTGCCACTAGCCCCAAATCCTACATAAACCCCTCCAAACCTCTTCATTTTTCACACATCTCTCATTCTTTTCTTCTTCATAATTCTATTCTCATCATCAACTATCCTAATCACCATGTTTTTGCGATTAAGTCTCCGGTCTGGTGCTTAGTTTTGAAGTTGGAAAGTGAAGTCTCCGATCCGGTTCTTCATTCTTCAACCGTCAAAATCAAGTGCACTCTTTCTAACTTCTCTTTAGAATTAAATTAATTAGTATTTTATTTTCATATTAGTCTAAATTTTATATTAGTCTAGTTTTAAGATATGGCTTACGTACCCGGCACTAGTCTACCTATGCATCACGAGAGTTACGATGACCTAAGACCTACCCGTACAAATGACCCCGGTTGGAATACTGCCCATTACATTAGTGCTAATGATAAAAATTGTATTGTCTGTGAGTTATGTGGTAAGGAAACTAGAGGTGGTATAGCCCGTCACAAACAACATCTTGCACACACACCCGGTAGCAATGCTAGACCTTGTGATAAAGTTCCTGACTCTATTAAACAAGACATAACTGCATACATGATTAGAATCAGTAGGACATTACAAAACGAAAATGTATGTCTTGATGATTATGTATACCGAGAAAACATAGAATTTGATCTAGAAACCAGGTCGGGTTCCGGTTCTGCTCGGACCCCAACCTCCCGTTCTCGCCCCGTTCCTGGTCGAAAGAGACAAAAACAACGTTTGTGGGCACCATTTTGCGGACGTGGGAAGGACGTGGTTTCCGGCCCCCAACAAACAACCATCGAAAGAACCTTTAGAAAAGAAGATAGGAAAACAATTAATCAAAAATGGTCTAGGCTTTTCTATAGATGTGGTATATCATTCAACACTGTAAGGACGCCTGAGTGGAAGGAAGCAATATCCGCCACTTGTACTTACGGACCCGGACTTAAACCCATGACGTATCATGAAGTTAGTGACTCGTGCCTTAAATAGGAAATTGACTACACTAGAGGTATACTAGAATCGTATAGACAAGATTGGGCAACATACGGGTGCACGTTGATGACAGATGGCTGGACTAATAGGTCTGGTAGGAATATAATCAATTTTCTAGTAAATTGTCTGACAGGTACCATGTTCATGAGGTCTGTAGATGCTTCCAGTCACTCTCACACCGCAGACTACCTGTACAAGCTGATGAACAAGGTAGTTGGCGAGATTGGCGAAGAACACGTTGTTCAGGTGGTCACCGACAACGCCGTCGCGTACGTACTTGCCGGTAGGATGTTGCAGCAAAAAAGAAGGAGATTGTTTTGGACTCCCTGTGCAGCGCATTGCATCGATCTCATCTTGGAGGATATTGACAAGTTGTTTTTGAAGACTATTGCTTTAGCTCGGAAGATCATCAAACATTTCAACAGCTCTGCCATGTTGTTGAAGAGGATGCGAATTTCCATTGAAGGGAACCTGCTACGCCCTGCTGTCACGAGATTTGCCACCGCCTTTCTGAGTTTGCAAAGGTTGTTTCTGAAGAAAGACAAACTCCGAGCCTTTGTTGTTTCCCCGGAGTACAATGATTCTAATGCAAGTTGGATAAAGAACAAGAAAAGGAAGGAGATCTCTACTGAAGTTGCCGAGACCATTCTACAAAGTGGTTTCTGGACCAACGTTGTAAAGGCACTGAAGGCCTCACAACCTATGGTCCAGGTTCTTAGACTTGTTGACGGCGATGAGAAACCACCGATGAGATATCTATATGACGCAATGGAGAAAGCCAAAGAACAAATCATGAGGAACTTTGACGGAAACCCGAGGTTGTACAAGCAAGTCATCGACACCAGGTGGGGTCCAGGGAAGATGATGTCATCACCGCTACACTCTACTGGTTTCTTACTCAACCCTGGTACCTTCTTCTCTGTCCCACCTCAGGATCGAAATGTAGCTTTCAATGAGCATATGCCTGGATTCATGGATGTCGTAGAGCGGCTCGTCCCCACTCCTGCAGAACAAGACAAGATTTGCGATTTACTTGATCGTTACAAGAACTCCTTCGGAATATTCTCGAGGGATATGGTCGTCAGACAAAGGTCGGAAAGAAGACCTATAGATTCGTGGCAATCGTATGGCGCAGACATGGGAGAGACTGCATTACAGAGGTTGGCCCTGAGGGTGTTGGGATTGACATGTTCGACATCAGGTTGTGAGCGGAATTGGAGTGTCTTCGAGCAGTTGCACTCAACGAGAAGGAACATGTTGGCTGTGAAGAAGATGAATGACTTGGTGTATGTGAACTACAACCAAAAGTTAAGGCAAAGGTTTCAGCAAAGGATGGAGAAACCCGGATTTTATGACCCCATCAGTGTGGACTACGATCTCTTCGACGAGCATCCATGGTTGGTAGAAACTAAAGATCCGGTCTTCGCTGGAGAGGAGCTTACATGGGCCGATGCCGAGGAAGCAGCTTTGGGACATTCTTCTTCACGGAGACGCTTTGCTCGATCCATGTCCAGTACATCTGACCCACGGTGTTCTACTGCATCTGACGCGCCATTATTAGGTCGTGGCATGGATGATGCCATCGTTCACATCAGTTCTAGAGATCCAGGTGCATCGAGTTCTCAACCACCGATAGACATCGACGAGCAATATGTCCAAACCGACGATGAAGAAACTGAAGAAGATGATGTCTACGTTGACAATCCGAATGAGAACCACTCTGACGACTCTGATGGTGGTGGAGGATATGATATGGTTCCCAGTTGGACATTAGATCAATGTGTCCAATGGAATTAGTTAGTTAGCTTGTTGATTGATCTCGTTTTATATTAACCACAACTGCACGGCCGCGTTGAAGCTGTGGCAAATACGGGTTGTCCACTGGGAGGTGTGTCGACACTTGGTTTGTGCGAAGGCGAGAGGTAAAGAAAGGGAGAAAGATGTCTTACACTAATCTAAACTACAAAGCTGAAATGAAATGGAGAAGAAACGATAAAACTAAACCCCAAATGGGGTAGAGAAATGATGTGAACATAAAGATGTGTGTGTGGTGTGTGTGTAATTAAGCTCCTCACAACATGTAGTGCATGAAATCATAAAACTACATCCAACTTTCCCTCCACATGAATTAAGATTTCACTACATCATTAAAACATACAAGACAATAGTTGGAATGAAGCTACATGAACTCAAGTATAAAGACTAGACCCTACTATGCCTCCACATGAATTAAGATAAGACTACATCATTAAAACATACAAGACATTAGCTAAGGTAAAGGCAACAAGAGCTCATACACTACAACTTGTGTTTCCAATATTAACTTCATCCATATCCTAACCTTATCATTCCCCATAAAATAGGTCCACTAATCAAAGCATAAGTTAAGCTTCATTCAAGAGCATTAGCATATCAAAGATAAGAGTGGAGACCCATTAGATAGTTATGGAAATCATATAAAGCTCAGGGGATAAAATAACACACACTTAATACACTACATTATTATATCACATATTTCTCCACCCCCAAATGGGGATGAAACTACTCACTACTCATTACACTAACTATATTAACAAAAGAAAGCATAATACTGAAATGAAAGTTATACTAATCAAGCAAAAAATATTAAAGAAGCATAAAACAAAACAAACAAGCAAACATGCATATGGAAGGAAATTAAACTAAGAGAGAAACAACACAATTAAAGGAAAACTTCTATTATTAACTCACTCAATTACAAGTAGCTCTTCCTCCACCAGAGTTTTGCTTCAAGGCTTCACTCTTAGTAGGGAAGGTGGCTACCAAAGAGAGATGGATACAATGGGAGGTAAAGAGTTCTATTTATAAGTATGGAAAAAGATAATCTGGGACAATCCCCCGATGTGGGATTAAACCAATACCAAAAATAGACTAAGCACACATTAATACAAGTCCAGGAGAAAATTAAGTGGATCTGGGCCAATCCAGACCGCCAATTGGCGGTTCCAGACCGCCAATTGGCGGCCTATATGATCCAGATCCGTCTGGATTTGTTTGTGGGCCTTCCTTGTTGTGTGTCTTGGTCTTGGATGCATCTGGTTGGTTTGTTGGAGCTCCGACCCGAATCGAATTGGCAAAATACTCCCCATGATGGTGTGGAGTTTCCTGGTTTGCTCTTAGGTCCTTTGGTCTTACGATCAGGTCATTCTCCCTTGCATCTTAGTCCCCAGGTCTCACAATTAAGTCATTTTTCCTGCTTTTGGGTCCTTTCATGGCTCTTCTCTTCAAACCTCTTTATTCCTGAAAACTAAACATAAAACTCGTCACGTAGCATTGCTTAGGTGTAAGATAATGGATATAAGATACAAATATAAGCATGAAATGATGTCAATCAAATACCCCCACACCTAAGTTTTTGCTAGTCCCGAGCAAAACAAAGAAAGAGAAAAGCAAACGAAAACAAGAAATCCTAACTCACTTTCGTAGGAATCACGGTTGCACTTAGCACGTGCAACAAGCCGTTAAACCTCCTTGTTACCAAGGAGGAGGAGTGTTGTCTCCTGAGGGTTTTCAGCGGATACACCCACAAAATCCGAACAAGATGCATTATTCAATCTAGACACTCGACTCGTTGGACTTATGTTGTCGATCATTGGACGCGGTAATCCTACGGGCCGACTCTATATAGGTAATCAGTCCACACACCTAACTTAATGAACCATTCGTGTTAGTTAAATAAGGAATTAAGTGAAAGACATGGACAACCTCAAGATCCTCAAGTGATACAAAGTGTAAGGTCCATTAAGGTTCTTATTTGCATTGCCTTTTTTTTCTTTTTTTTTCTTTTCACATTTTTTTTCTTTTCTTTTTTCTTTTTATTAGTTGGAGCTTCGTTCTCCTAGGGTCAGGTTTCGTGCATCATTGCCCATGAGGACTTACATTATCACGTACACTTTTCCCCAAATCTCCACATAGGGCAATCCCTACCACCCGTGTAACAAGAGTTCGGTCGGCGCATCCTAAGTCAAATGACTCGAAAGCACCAGGCACAAAGTCCCCTCAGACCTACTTTCCCGAGTGATAGGAGCCGTGCGAGAAGAGAGAACATCTACTCACTTATTTCTTATCTACACATGAACCAAAACCCCTACACTAATGTCTCACAACAAGATTAAGAGGGTCCTTGACTACAACAAACTTCCTAAATTAACAAACACGAATTATTGACTCACTAGGTTCAGGGTGGACTTCTTTGAATGTTTGAGCACTGAAACCCTATGATTACTCACCCCCAAAGGAAAACTGGGGTGCATCCTAACGACTCGATAAATCCTAAAGTCACTGTAGTAAATATCCTAATGCATCAAGTTCAAGACAATTTTGGGAGCTTTCTTTTTACTTTGCCTCTCAACGGTTTTGCACATGCTAAACACACGCAAAACCCACAAACATTTTCTTTCGAAAACACATGAAGATTTTGAAAGAAATGTGAAAATTTTGAAGCACTAGGCAAGCAAAAGAAGACAAGTCACCCAAGGATCATGGCAAGCAGATATATCGATATTAAATGCAGCACACTAACATGACCCTAAAAATGCAAACAAAATAAAACAAAATCAAAAGAAAAGACTCGACTATGTACACACGTAAAACACCCCCCACACCTACTTCGTACATTGTCCTCAATGAATGCGAGAAGGATACTACATGGATTTATGCATGAAAAAGGAGAGATCTCACCAACATGAAGTACAAATGGAAGTTCAAGGCTATGTTGATGGACACAACCCAAATTCCCTCAAAACCTGTGAGATGCTAAAGAAGGGATACAAATACGTGAAAGAAATGGGGCCCAAATACTCAAGGGTTGGGGCCTACTACAATCGATGCTCACTGAAGGAGTCTTCTCTTTCTTTTTCTTTTTTTTGTTTTTTTTTTGAACTATGTACAACAATGGGCTCCCATCTTCATATATCAAGGGACATCAAATGGGAACCCGCCATCACTCGAGCCAGAAATGCACCTGTATGGGCTCGCAACATACAAAATAGAATTGCTTGACCACCTGACACCCTTATTAGCATTGTGGTCGTTCGATGCCTCTCAAGAGTTATCAAAAGAGGAGGCATGAATGAGAGTTGAACCTCTACCAGGTTGAAGGGTATCAGGTGGTTGATTCTTAACCCACATGGGGTCCTCAGCAGATACAGAATGAAAAGCATGTGGCCTAGAGGCCATAAAAATAGTATCTTGTGGCTCAAAAGCCACGTGCTCAAAAGGATGTGGCTCAAAGGCCACGTGGTCAAAAAGAAGTGGCTCAAGGGCCACATGATCAGAAGAATTTGGCTCAAGGGCCACGTGGTCAAAAAGAAGTGGCTCAAGGGCCACGTGATCAGAAGAATGTGGCTCAAGGGCCACATGATCAAAACATAAGGCACCTTCTTGTGCCAGCCCAGGTGAAACATCTTCACCACCTTCAGGATCTTCATCGAACAATTCTCTGAAGTACTTGAAGGTGCCCTCAGCTTCAATCTCATCCAAGCCCTGGATAAGGTTGACCTCAACAGGGTCATTGAAGACACCTGGCTTCTTGCCAATGGTGAAGATGTTGAAATCAGCGGATTGACTACCATAAGTCAAGCGCATCAGACCATTGCGACAATTGATCAAGGCATTGGAAGTCGCAAGAAATGGTCGCCCCAGAATGACAGGAATTTGTCCAAGTGGGTTTGGCACAGGTTCAGTATCCAAGACAAAGAAGTCGACTGGATAAATGAACTCTCCCACTTTGATAAGCACATCTTCCACCACACCCCTCGGTTTCTTCATAGACCTATCAGCCAATTGAAGAGTAGTCTTTGTTTGTTTGAGGTCTCCAAGACCGAGGTGGACGTAGACAGAATATGACAGAAGATTAACAGATGCACCAAGGTCCAATAAGACCCGATGTATGGACACATCACCAATCACACAAGAGATAGTAGGACAGCCAATGTCCTTGTACTTGACTTGCATGGGTTGTGCCAACAAGGAACTCACGTTAGCCGCAAGAAAAGCTTTCTTGGGAACATGAGTTTTTCTCGTCTTGGTGCATAAGTCCTTGAGAACCTTGGCATAAGGTGGCATTTGCTGAATCACCTCTAAAAGAGGGATATTCACCTTAACCTGCCGAAACATCTCAAGCATCTTGTCATGCTGATCAGAGGTTTTCTTTTTAAGACGCTCAGGGAATGGCGCCTTTGGGGCATAAGGATGCGAAGGCACCCCAGAATTCAGGTCCAAAGAAACATGAGTGGGGACCTCAGAATCTGGTTCCTTCGACACAAGAGGAGACAATGGGACCTCAGGGTTCAGCCCCTTTGTCGAAGGAAATGTAGAAAGAACCTCAGGATCTGGCTCCTTCCTGGAAGTATTTGTGGAGGGAGCCTCAAGATCCGGCTCCCTCAAAGATGGTGATGACAAAGAAGGTACCCCAATGTGGTTATCCACCTCCTTACCAGACCTCAAAGTATGAATCACATTAACATGATGGGTCGGTTCAGAGGTGGCATGAGGTAAAGGTGTCCTTCCTTGAGAATGGGTACCCCGAGGATTCACCTCAGGTTGACTCGGGAACTGACCTTTCTCGCGTTCATGGAGTTGATGAGCCAACTGGCTAACCTGCATTTCCAAAGCCTTGATTGTACTTTGCAATGCTTGAAAGGTCGGATCACAAGAAGGGTCCTTAGGGTCAACCCGCTGGGGTGGTGGAGTCTGGTTGGAATAACCCGACGATGAGGCATGAGCAGGTTGGTAATTTTGGTGCTGCGACCTTTGATGTGGGGGTTGGTAGGTCGCCGATGGGCGTGGAGGTTGATAAGGTGGAGGTTGAGGTTGAGCGTGCAAGCTCTGACCGTGGCCTCCACTAGACCCCCAAGAGAAGTTAGGATGGTTACGTCATCCCGGGTTGTAGGAATGACTATACGGGTCGTTTCGGGGCCTTTGTTGATACATCGCATTTGCATGCTCAGTATCCCTTGGAGCGTAAGCGCACTCCAAGTCATCATGTGCCGACAGTCCACGCCTAGTACACCCGGGAGTAGTGACCTGAGCTACAGGAGCTCGGTCCATCTCCAAACTCTCTATCCTACGCATGAGAGCAGCCATTTTCGCCTCAGACGCGATCGATGAGTCAACTTGATAAGATCCAGCTCGACCAGAAGACCTGGCGGCTGGTGGCTCTCTCATGGTATCCCACTCGAATGTACGTTCAGCCATGGACTCAAAAGTATCCCATGCCTCCTCGATGGGTTTCAATTGGAAGTCACCCTGACACATCGACTCCAACAATGTGCGAGTGTTGTAGTTGATGCCCTCATAAACAATTTGGCACAGCTGCCATAACTCAAATCCATGATGAGGGCACTGCTGGAGAAGGTCCTTGAACCTCTCAAAGAAACCATGAAACGATTCGGTCTCGGTCTGATACATTTGATGTATCTGGTGCCGTATCTGTTGAGTTTTCCTTTGAGGGAAAAATCTCTTCAGAAAGACGGTCACAAAGTCATCCCATGACCAAATCGAGCTCGCCGGGAGGCTATACATCCATTTCTTCGCACTATCCTTCAATGCGAAAGAAATCATCCTCAACCGGACTGAATCCTCGTCAAGCTGTTGAAGCTTGAACATGGAGCATACTTCCTCGAATTCGCGTATAAAGATATACGGATCCTCCTTATTGGCAGTAAAGGTTGGAAGCATGCTCACATATTGAGGTTTCAGCTCATAGTTGTTCCCGCGAGCAGGGGGAACAACTATGCAAGAAGGCTGCGCGGCCCGAACAGGATGGGTCCGCTCCCACAAAGTCATCAGTCTATCATGTCGAGCTAAAGGTGGTGGTGCACCAAGAACTCGATCCTGACTGAATCTCCCTTCCTCTCGAGTCAGAGGAGGAGGAGAAGGAGGTCTACGTGGTGGCGGAAGTGGACCGAGGTATTCTATGTATGGCACCCGGTCTCCTTCACCACCGCGAGACGACTCGGCCTCTTGCTCCAAAGGAGCACGAGGCGGAGATGGTCGATCACCAAGACTGTCCATCTCAGCAGAATGCACTCTCTCGAGTCGAGCGCTCTCACCAGAACGAGCCCAACCTCGCATAAAATGCTCGACTCGACTCTAACAAACACACAACAGAAGGTGTACTAGAGGAGGAGACTAAACGTAGAGAATAGATGAGGAGAGGACTCAGGTGAGGAGGGAAGAATCCCTAGAGCTAGCGTGGGTAGTGGGACCAGGAAGAAGCCTAACTAGCAAGCACGGCTCAAACAATGTAAGGCAATGGGTCCTTAGGCTAGACGACGCCTAACTTCGAGGTCACTAGCCTTGACACGTCTCACCTCCCTACAACGAGGACCACAATGCCCAGCAAGTGATACCAGATCCAGAGATCCAGTACCTCCTACTATCGACAAGGTAGGCAACGCCGATCAGGTCATGACGGTCTCAACTAGATTACTCTCCTAGTGCGCCCGCAATCCTAGGGCCAATGTCTACTTGCTTTTAGTTAAGGCTTTATTAAGAGTGGTTTTTGGGGCCAAGGAAAGGGTGATGAAATCCCCCACCTTATCTTTTATGGGACAGCCCCTCCTTAGTAGCGATTTGATCCTAGATCTAGCAATCAATCGCTCCAATCAAACGCTCTCTCACTCTTGTCCCGATGCACCTTACTAACTAATGCATGAACGAAACATGCATGAATGAGGGATGTGGGTGCACGTACCTCACGCCAGCAATCAACGACAAAATGTAAAGCAAAGAAAAGACAAATGCATGCAAGGTCTACCAATGGTACATGACCTAGATGGCAAGAAGTCTAATCTTTTGCTTTGAGTTTTATGGTCCAAGTTGATTAAAGGGGATTGAAATTAAATCTGGGAGCAAACTAAAGATCACAGCATGCAAAATTGGGCTCCTAGATAACTAACGTAAAGCAATAAACCACCAGAAGAAATTTGAGAGCAGGAAGCCCTTACCAGACCGCCAATTGGCGGTCTCCAACCGCTGATTGGCGGTCGCTTTGTGGCTTCTGTTGCTCAAACTTTCCCAGTGGCCTCCCCTTGATGTTCTGGTTCCCTGAAACTAAACACAACTGGAAACAAAAAATCAAAAACCCCTCGAATCGTCCAAACCAAGGTCTGGACAGAGCACCTCCTGGCAGCGGCGCCAAAAACTTGGTTGATCTCGTTTTATATTAACCGCAAGTGCACGGCCGCGTTGAAGCGGTGGCAAATACGGGTCGTCAACTGGGAGGTGTGTCGACACTTGGTTTGTGCGAAGGCGAGAGGTAAAGAAAGGGAGAAAGATGTCTTACACTAATCTAAACTACAAAGCTGAAATGAAATGGAGAAGAAACGATAAAACTAAACCCCAAAGGGGGTAGAGAAATGATGTGAACATAAAGATGTGTGTCTGGTGTGTGTGTAATTAAGCTCCTCACAACATGTAGTGCATGAAATCATAAAACTACATCCAACTTTCCCTCCACATGAATTAAGATTTCACTACATCATTAAAACATACAAGACAATAGTTGGAATGAAGCTACATGAACTCAAGTATAAAGACTAGACCCTACTATGCCTCCACATGAATTAAGATAAGACTACATCATTAAAACATACAAGACATTAGCTAAGGTAAAGGCAACAAGAGCTCATACACTACAACTTATGTTTCCAATATTAACTTCATCCATATCCTAACCTTATCATTCCCCATAAAATAGGTCCACTAATCAAAGCATAAGCTAAGCTTCATTCAAGAGCATTAGCATATCAAAGATAAGAGTGGAGACTCATTAGATGGTTATGGAAATCATATAAAGCTCAAGGGATAAAAATAACACACACTTAATACACTACATTATTATATCACATATTTCTCCACCCCCAAATGGGGATGAAACTACTCACTACTCATTACACTAACTATATTAACAAAAGAAAGCATAATACTGAAATGAAAGTTATACTAATCAAGCAAAAAATATTAAAGAAGCATAAAACAAAACAAACAAGCAAACATGCATATGGAAGGAAATTAAACTAAGAGAGAAACAACACAATTAAAGGAAAACTTCTATTATTAACTCACTCAATTACAAGTAGCTCTTCCTCCACCAGAGTTTTGCTTCAAGGCTTCACTCTTAGTAGGGAAGGTGACCACCAAAGAGAGAGATGGATACAATGGGAGGTGAAGAGTTCTATTTATAAGTATGGAAAAAACTAATCTGGGACAATCCCCCGATGTGGGATTAAACCAATACCAAAAATAGACTAAGCACACATTAATACAAGTCCAGGAGAAAATTAAGTGGATCTGGGCCAATCCAGACCGCCAATTGGCGGCCTATATGATCCAGATCCGTCTGGATTTGTTTGTGGGCCTTCCTTGTTGTGTGTCTTGGTCTTGGATGCATCTGGTTGGTTTGTTGGAGCTCCGACCCGAATCGAATTGGCAAAATACTCCCCATGATGGTGTGGAGTTTCCTGGTTTGCTCTTAGGTCCTTTGGTCTTACGATCAGGTCATTCTCCCTTGCATCTTAGTCCCCAGGTTTCACAATTAAGTCCTTTTTCCTGCTTTTGGGTCCTTTCATGGCTCTTCTCTTCAAACCTCTTTATTCCTGAAAACTAAACATAAAACTCGTCACGTAGCATTGCTTAGGTGTAAGATAATGGATATAAGATACAAATATAAGCATGAAATGATGTCAATCACTTGTAATTCTAATTTCTCTTTTATCTACTATTGTATGAACTCTGAGTTACTTTGTAATCGTACTATTAAGCAATAAATTGTATACCTAAGTGTTTAGGTGGGTAGAGGGGGGTGCCTAGTGAGGCCTTGGTCGAGGAACTAGGTGTCTTTTCGAAGCCTAAACATGTATGGTATTTTTAGAAAAAAAAATTGTGTATTTTTTTCTATTTTTCCCAATTTTTCCTGATTTTTTATCTATTTTATGAAAATTAATTGAATTAAAAAAAACAAATTTACCGCCCAGACCTGGGCGGTCGCACAACCGCCTAGGCGATCGCCCAGGCGACCGGACGCCTCCGGCCGCCTAGGCTCGCCTAGGCGGTGCCTAAACACTGATTAGAAAATTTATCTTTTATAAAAATAATTAAATATTTTGTAATTTTAGAATATAATTTTTTTCAAATGTCATTAGTTTAGTAACTGAGTCATTAAGTTTAGTGAGAGAAAAGGAAGAGATGATAGATGATAAAGATGAGAGACAGTATAGATAAATAATTTGAGTTTTTTTGTAATTTTTACAACACATATAATGAATTTTATGAATTCTGGTTTATTCAAGGTGATTCTGTAAATTTTCAATTAAATATTAATAAAACGAAGAGACGTTAACATACGGCAAAAAGAATGATATTGGAGAAAAGTTAATGGTATTAGAGAAAAAAATTAGTTTTTCTGTAGTATTAGTGGAAATAGTTACTTTCAGGTGTCATATGTCCAATTTCGTTGTTTCTTAATGACATCTAAGCAATTCAGTCATTCTAGTAAGACTTATTTGTACTCTTTTTTGGAACCATATTGATAATCAGTCTCCATCGATCTACACCCTGTTGCTTTCTCGCAGGTAGCTTTGCGTCGAACAATTAAACTTAGGGTTTGGAACCAATCCACTTCTTTACACTTCTTTACATGGTCCCAAAAGGTATACAAGTTTTCATGAGTTCCACTTTTGCATTGTGATCGTGGGTATCATGCATTTGATTCATTATAGCTAGAAGGATCTTCAACAGCACTCACCACTTGGAAATTCAATACTAGGACCCATCATGGAGCAATAAATGGCAATCTTTCAGTATATATGTTGATACCATTACTCAAAATTCAATTCCTCGGAGTGGAATCCAGAATATCCTCCGAGTAGAATTTCCAAATATATATGGCTCTAGTGGACAAGAACGTACAAGTTGTCTAAAGATTCACGTTGAATGTCTAATCTTATGCTATCACCAACATTTTATCAGATTTCAATCAGAACCATATTGAAGACACTTTTCATTGCTTAAGGCAATTGTAGACTAGTAGCGTTACACTTTTGATGGACAAAGAGGGAAATGCAAAAGAAAGGGAGTGACCCAGATAGATTTCCAATGTTTCCACCACTTCCACCACCTCATGACTTCGATCGAGGAAGTGGCACAAACATGGGTTGTCTGATTGTTTCTTTGCATTTTAGATTGTCTCCCACATGGGAATACCTCAACATCAACGTTCCATATACGAGTCAATGCTGGAGGTTTAGATTGTCTACCCTTTAATTGGTTTTTTGGTCTTATCAGTCAATTAATAAAAGTCTACACTGCTACAAATTTTAAAGAGTTGTTTGTTAATAAAAAATAAAAAATCACTAGCCCTGAATATTATGAGTCATGAGATAATGAATTGATGAAAACGGGATCCAAGTCGAATGGTAAAAGAAATTGTAAGGTCTTGGAATGGTAATGTGGAGTCGGTATCTGATTCAGGCAGGCCTACTACATATGCCTGGCATGCACATGATGCTCACTTCTCTAAGTGGAATCTAAATGGAGCCTTCCTACTTACCGATTGAAGATATTAGTCTTGTGATGAGCAATAATGATAGTTGTGATGTTATTAAATCTGAGTGTTGTATTGTATTATTGATTGTTATTCTAAAATCTCGAAAACAGTGGAAAATTTAAAATTGATAATTAAAGACACAAGAGACAGATCATCAAAAGGTGGGACTGTTACTCCAATAAAACATCCAAACAGTGCACCATATCATATTTGAGTTTGTCAAAAACTACACGATTTCATCGGATATAACAAAAGACAATACAAGTAATCATGACGACCTCAATGGTCCGAAGGAGTGGATCCCGGTCCCAAAATGTGCGTGCCCGCAGTTACCACCCAACTGAACCTACAGTAGTCCTGAAATAAAACATGCAACAACAATGCATGAGTTTCCATAAGGAAACCCCGTATGTCAAGCTCACATATATGAATGCAGTAGTACAAATGATCATATCATACTAATAGTATGTCATGTCATCAACAGTAAGAAAAAACAGTTCCCCTGAAGAGTAAAACAGGACATCAGTCTGATGATGCATTGCATACATTGCATCATATGTCTTTCATTTAGATTACTTTTACATCAATAAATGCTACTAAGGTATGTGTTTAGTCTTATTTACAGAATACATGGACCTGAATGCAATTTACCCACATCCCGAGCATAAACGCGTGCAAAAGACTCATTTCTATCATAAAGACTAAGTTCAAGATTATCGGGTTACGAATGGAAATGTATCCAAGCATAAAAGCATTCAAGTCCTAATTGCAAAAAGAACAAGGACATAAGCACAAAAGTAACCAGGGACTTAACTGCAAAAAGTCAAGGACCTAATTGCAAATCACGAGTAGCTTTTATTCTCTTGGAGAAAATATATAGAAAAATCAATGTATATCTCCAAATATGTGAAGGAATTAATCCGGAATTCAAAAGAATGGAAAGAATCAATCCAGACGCGCAAAGAAGGATCAAATCATACCATAAACATTCAACCAAAATCCGGACAAAATCAGGCCAGATTGTGCGGCGTTTCCGCCGCACCACACATACAATATGCGGCGTTTCCGCCGCCCAAGCATCAATCCGTGTGCTCCAATTTCGTCCAGTCGTGTTTGGACACGTGTACTTTCCAATATTATACCTAGATCCCTTGTAGCAACTATAAATAGACCCGAGAACGATGTTAGAAGGGTCCTTAGTCTTTGGTGGTAGTTTTTATTCTTAATCTTAGTTTTGTAATCTTCTTTTCATTAATAAAATTCTGTCTTTTATTTCTTACTTTTAGTTTTCTTTTGTAATGTCTCAAGGACCCCTTCTTCCTCCCTCTATGAGTTTCTAACTCCTTCCAAAGGGTGGAGGTGATGGATTTAGGGTGAAGAGAAGATGAATGAATGTTATTATTTTAATTTCGTGTTAGTATATTTTGATTACTTGAGTTTATGTTAAATCATTTATCATGTAATGCTTTATAACTAATATGATTTATTATAAGTTTCTAAATTCTCTAATCTAAACCTTAAATCTAAACCTCCACCCGACGGAATTCACATCTTTGTTCTTGTTTTAGTTTTAATTGTTCTTGTTTCTTGCTTTAGATAATTAAAATCCAAAAATCTCAAAACCAACTTAATTCTTCTCTCCTTCTTTTCTCCAATCGAAATCACACTAAAAACAGAATCTCTCCCTCCTTGTGTTCGACCCGTATTTGCCACGTCTTCATTGACGCCGTGCACTTGCGGTATAAATTTAATTCTCATCATCCGACAACCATCAATTGGGTCTCCCTCGGAGACCTATCGTAGGCACATACGGTCTTACAGAACAATACACGACGCTCCCCACACGCGGTTATACTAATCATGGGGTTCGGTGAGGGGTGCCCGCAAGGTCGGAGTCGTGACAAAAACAAATGTGTATCTATAGTGGTCAAACCACACCAACGGTCGCTCGGTCGGTCCATCAATCACCTCAGTAGGTGCCCAGATGAGGAATCATAGTCGGAACAACATCGACAACATCATAGCCGGAACAACATCAGCAGCATCACCGACACAACATCGGTGGTCCAACATATGTCATGCACAACATCCGACCGTTCCAAACCAAAGTCCATCAGGTCATCAGGCTCCACGAGCTGCACATCATCACACATTGGGATCCGTGATCCCTAAAGTCTGCTACTCTACCATGAGTCCATAAATTCATCACATTACGCCACAATCCATACACGGAGGTGGCACGTCGCAAATACCCACACTCTTCCACACGGCGGTCCTGGGCAGGCACACGTAACGCACCCACCGTCACCTCTCGGCTCACGCAATAGGCGAGGACACGAGTTTCCGTGGATAGAGTTGGCACTCAACCAGGACTAGAAATTTGGTTCTGCGCACAAACGGTCAATCGAAATAGGCAATCTGATCGATCATTCCCATGGGGTGTGGTGGACCAAAAGTTTACAACAGTCGAACTCTCTGCGCCTACCCTAAGTCCCAACAGTCGAACAAGAGTTTAAAACCGGTCGACCGATGCGTAGTCAAAATCCGGAGTGTGGTCAAAATCATACAAGTCTAACGGTCGACCGAACAATACCATGGCAGGTTATCAGTTCAAAGTCATCAATCGGTCGAACAATACATAAAATGGTCGAACAAATCATTCAATTAACATAAGTTCCGGTCGGACCAAACAATAGGGGTGGTCGACCGAAAACTAACAGGCAAACCTCCGACCCACAAACCCACGCACAATCGTTCGACCGCCATATGATATCGTTCGACCGGTGTTGGTTAAAGTCGGGCAAAAACACTAAATCGGTCGACCGCCCGAAGGCACCGGTCGACGGCAACCTTGCGCCAACCAAGGATTTTACGTCGTTTCTCGTCGTCGGTGAGGTCTCCGACCTCCCGCAACCGACCACAACTTCACCCCAACATGGGTGAGCTACAAAACAAACTAAAATGTCAGCATACCTTTCGAAAATGACGAACTTGCCGGAGTCTCGCTCTCGCTACGTCGCCTCCAGTCCACAACTACTCGCACGACCACCTCCTCACGCGTCGGCCTCCGCAAGCCTCACGCCAGACCATCCCCTTCTGCCATAGATCGAGAAACTAAGGGAGAGGGAGAGGGAGAGGGAGAAGAGTGTTTGTGAGAAGAGGAGAGTGAAGAAGAAGAGAAATGGAGGAGATAGGTTGGCTTTTAAAACAAAACCCACACCACCCAACACACCCAACCATCCCCTGCTCACCCTACCCCCATCACCTCACGCACAACCCCCCCCCCCCCCCCCCCCCCCCCCCCCCATGCTGTCGTCACATCACCACTTCACTCCACCTTACACCAATTAGCACCCTAAGATGGGTTTAGGATTTTACATTCTACCCACATTAAAAGAATTTCGTCTCGAAATTCAAACAAACTACTCACCGAAAAGCTCTGGGTATTGCCTCTGAACATCATCCTCGATCTCCCAAGTGGTCTCGCGCTCGCTGTGATGCTGTCACCTGAACTTCACCATTGGAATGATCCTCCTCCTGAGCTGGTGATCTTTGTGATCGACAATCTCAACTGGTCTCTCCTCAAGAGACAAGTCCTGCTGGATATCTGGCACCGCTATCTCCCGGGCGTTGGGCATTCCGGGCAAACGACCGGGGGCCCTCGGGTGGGGGGCATGTGTCCCCCTCCATTCGTCCAATTTTTTTTTGATTTTTAAGTATTTAGTGGAGGTTTTGTTATTAATGGATTGGGTATTTGTTATTAATGTGGGGTAATAATTTTTTGCAAGTGACGAAGATTCAAAAAATTTCAGAACCTACAATTTCAAGATCCTAAAAAGAAAGTGTAAGGTGGGTGGGGGTAGCCCGGGCACGGTTAAGGGATTTTTTGAGTGGGTTGGGTGAGCTGACGTGGCAGAGAGAGAGTGCAGGACGCCCGGGGTAGCCGGGGCGCTGTTATTTATGCTCTTATGTCATGCCGATGATGCATTTGAAATATTATACCCTGCAAGATTTGCTCAATATTAGTTTCTCGAGCCTAACAAATTATGCATGGAATGTATAATGGAAAGTAAAAATTTGTAGGACTACGACAAAAAAGGGAGATCAATAGTGTTGTATATATTGCTCCGTTAGATATATTATTTTCAGATATTTCGCTCTTATATCCGGACATTATTTTCATATACAATAAATCACAGCTCCATCACCTCCAACAAATTGGTCTTCATATTTTCCTCTGAAACAAACGCACCTTTAAAACACCAAAGAAGATATTCACATGCCACAAAATGCAAATTAAAGTACGTTTCAGTGCTACAGATTTGGTCGTTTAAGTAGTATAGTGTGGTGTCGCACCAAACTGTTTCCATCGTTGTCTTGGGACACAACGATATGTTTGAACGAACAAAAGCATGTTGGGCAACCTCAACTAATAAGAACACAAATCCAAATTGCCATTGGGATGGAAATGAACGTGGAGGTCTCTTTTCTAGGGATAAATAGATACTAAAAACTCAAATATTGAGTAATTTGAAGAAAAAACACAACAGTGCTTGTCAAGAACAAAGATGCTTCAGATTATTAGCTTTCTCAAATCCACAGTCAAAACAAAGATTCAACTGGACTTAATTGGTTGATGTTGTTGCTATCTAGTGGACTCAGCAATATTGTTGGCTTGTTAACGTCAAACACTGTTTGTTTGTCGATAAATTGAGATAGATCAATTTGTCACCTTGGGAATAATATAATCAAAGGTTGCAGGTTTTAACCCCACAAGCAAGGCAGCTTGGATTTTCTCGTATTCCTTCTTCCATAACTCTGTATGTTACATTCTCTCCATAATAATATAAAACTTCAAGAATTGTAACGAAAAAAAAGAGTTCGTCTACTATCAGGTACCAAAGTGCAACATATCAACCAAGGTTGTCGGGCTGCAATTTTTGTAAAGGTCATTAGGCAAAGAAAGCCTACAACTGTGTTAAATGGGCTTCCATTTATGAGCCCAATATTGTACTCTGGTATGAAAAAGCTCAAGAAGCCCGAGAAGGATTCATAAGTAGCGCTTATGAAAACAGCAGTTTAAAATTATTTTATATTATGAATAAAGCCTCAACATACTGTCATACTTGTTAATTCTTGTGGTACCAGATGATTTTGATCAAAGAAACAAGTTGTTTGTTGTTTCCTTAATTTCCTAAGCTCACTTCCACAAGCAACGAAGACATTTTCTTCAACATTTTAGAATCTCAATAATAATTGCGAGAGAAGAGCTTCAATTACAAGATTGGTCTTATTCGAATTTCCCCCAAAACCTCAGCCTGCATTTCAGTGGAGCATGGCGATTAAAGAACGGTCGGGATTGATGTTGAGCTATGGTTGTGATGCAAGAGCAGAAGTGAGTTTGCATTTTAAATAAGAGTTTGAAAAATAAGCATTATCTCGTAAACTTTTAGAGTTTATGTGTCGTATCTACATTGACATCTTAGCACTTAGCTTTATATTTTAGCATGGTTTAAGGGTGTGTTTGCAAAAGTTATGTAATTAAATGAGATTGTGTATAAGGAGAAGAATGAATTAGAAAAGATAAACTTTCATTTGCCGTGAAAATTGGTGTTTCTCCAACACTCTTCTCCCGGTGGATTCCGAGATTCGTCCCCTTTCGGTGGATTTCAGATTTTATCTCGCCAGCCAAAGTAATATCCGGCCAACCTGCTTCTGATCTGCATCAGGTTGCCAATCGTGTTGTCTCGTGTACAAATTGTGTCGTGTAAACTCCTGTATATATGCCTTATATCCAAATCTGTATCTGACACATTCAATAGCCGTGTCTCTGTATCCTTATTCCATATCCGACCCATTTATAATTGTGTGTACACAATTAGTTAAAGTGTCACGTCATTCACAAGCTAAGACGCGGCACATTTACATGTTCACTACTATTAATTATTTGATACACGTACATTACATATTTAGTACATGATTATGGAATTTTTACTTGTTTAATATACAAAAAATATTTTTTTCATTACACGATTAAAACAACAAAACTGGTAATTACATTCGAGCAATTAAAGTGAGAGACAAAAGCCCATGCAATTTTTCGTGGTACTAGCTTATTATACTAGGCTTATTAATATAAGGGTTAATACTCAATTACCAATGTATATGTGTAGTAATTGTGTATAACTTGGGTTTGTGTACACAATACCCAATTAATTTATGTGTATTTATCGTGTCTCTATCATTTTAATCGTGTTAACCATTAAATCCATATATGACCCGTATTAATCGTTACAACCATATACTCATTTATAACCTGAATATGATCCACGACTTGCTTCATGGACAAGGATGGACTTTTAGCAGGTTACGAGCCTACCCCAAAATCTACGGCTCCTAAAGTGAGATGGATTTGGGTTGGCCTAAACCCTGGAATTCGTCTTGATTACATCCTTAATTAAATATAATATAAGAGTAACACCGTCCCCAAAGGAAGTGGGACCCATGTAGACAAAGGTGTTTTGAAATATTTATTGATGCTAGAGGTGTATATAAGGAAATTTTGAATTTCTAGGAGTAAAGATCTATTTTAAACATTTCAAGTGTACTCAAATAAAAATCTCATTTTTTTTAGCTTTTTTGTTGTTTGATTGGACTAGCGAGTGTCACCCCCAATAAGGTGGAGTACGCGAGGATGAACCATTATGAGCTACCCAAGACACTTAGGGAAGACTCTATGAAAATTGAGAAATGTACAATGACACGCAAAAGACAAAGGAAAGTTGAGATGTAAGTTATTGGGCTCTCCTACAAGTGAACCTAGTGTTGAAGAACCCAAGGTTGTGAGGCCCTACCTTTTGTGATTTGGGCCTTCCAACAATTGTTGGCAAGGTTGTTTTAAAGAGGATCCAGACTTAGCATGCCTACACTCTCGGTAGGGCTGTAAATTAGGCGAGTTTAGACACCCCCCAGGTGTGTTGCAAGCAAAAAATGCTTACTCGCTAATTCGCATAACAAACGTGGTGGGTTGCGATTTTCTCTCAACTCGCATAAGTCCATAACCCGATATTCGGAAAACCCATTAAGGCATTAACTCGTGGTCATCAAGTCATTAACTCATTAAGACATTAACTCATTAAGGCATTAACCTATTAACACCAATTGCCCTGCCATACCCTCCTAACCTGCCTTGCCCCCGCCTAATCTACCCTTAGGTGGGTTTGGTAGTGGTTTTTATTTTTTTGCCCCACCCCATTTACACAGTTAACTTAGGCGGGACAAGTATTAGTGGGGCGAAAACTCAACCCGCACTGTCCCATTTACACCCGTAACTCTTGGAAGGGGTTATTTGTTTGGGCGCACTTGCAAAGTATCAATATTTAAGCATTGCATTTGAGTTTTTTTATTTTATTTTGGTACACTTGTAAAATTCAAAAATTGTCTTAGTACGCTTGGATTTGACGTTGTTGGACACCATTATACATTAATATAAGTCTCACAACCGAAATAGAAGTAAAAATATATGAAAAATGGAACAAAAATTGTTGACATTGTAATACCTTAAATTCAACTAGACACGAATAAGAAGAAGAGTGAACATGACCTAGCACATCTCATTTCAATCATGTCGATTGGCGTGTGCATCTTTACGACCAGGGCACTAAGAGCATCCTTAACCATCGAAGAAATCGGACGCCCTCATAATCCACCCGCCACATCACCGATTTTTAACATTAAAAAATGCAAATGCAGGGGAGATGCGACCACATATGCAGGGGGATGTGGTTGCATCTTAAAACACTCATGTGTTAGTTAGTTTTGCATTTTTTAATGTTAAAAATCGGTGATGTGGCGGGTGGATTATGAGGGCGTCCGATTTCTTCGATGGTTAAGGATGCTCTTAGTGCCCTGGTCGTAAAGATGCACACGCCAATCGACATGATTGAAATGAGATGTGCTAGGTCATGTTCACTCTTCTTCTTATTCGTGTCTAGTTGAATTTAAGGTATTACAATGTCAACAATTTTTGTTCCATTTTTCATATATTTTTACTTCTATTTCGGTTGTGAGACTTATATTAATGTATAATGGTGTCCAACAACGTCAAATCCAAGCGTACTAAGACAATTTTTGAATTTTACAAGTGTACCAAAATAAAATAAAAAAACTCAAATGCAATGCTTAAATATTGATACTTTGCAAGTGCGCCCAAACAAATAACCCCTTCCAAGAGTTACGGGTGTAAATGGGACAGTGCGGGTTGAGTTTTCGCCCCACTAATACTTGTCCCGCCTAAGTTAACTGTGTAAATGGGGTGGGGCAAAAAAATAAAAACCACTACCAAACCCACCTAAGGGTAGATTAGGCGGGGGCAAGGCAGGTTAGGAGGGTATGGCAGGGCAATTGGTGTTAATGGGTTAATGCCTTAATGAGTTAATGTCTTAATGAGTTAATGACTTGATGACCACGAGTTAATGCCTTAATGGGTTTTCCGAATATCGGGTTATGGACTTATGCGAGTTGAGAGAAAATCGCAACCCACCACGTTTGTTATGCGAATTAGCGAGTAAGCATTTTTTGCTTGCAACACACCTGGGGGGTGTCTAAACTCGCCTAATTTACAGCCCTACCGAGAGTGTAGGCATGCTAAGTCTGGATCCTCTTTAAAACAACCTTGCCAACAATTGTTGGAAGGCCCAAATCACAAAAGGTAGGGCCTCACAACCTTGGGTTCTTCAACACTAGGTTCACTTGTAGGAGAGCCCAATAACTTACATCTCAACTTTCCTTTGTCTTTTGCGTGTCATTGTACATTTCTCAATTTTCATAGAGTCTTCCCTAAGTGTCTTGGGTAGCTCATAATGGTTCATCCTCGCGTACTCCACCTTATTGGGGGTGACACTCGCTAGTCCAATCAAACAACAAAAAAGCTAAAAAAAATGAGATTTTTATTTGAGTACACTTGAAATGTTTAAAATAGATCTTTACTCCTAGAAATTCAAAATTTCCTTATATACACCTCTAGCATCAATAAATATTTCAAAACACCTTTGTCTACATGGGTCCCACTTCCTTTGGGGACGGTGTTACTCTTATATTATATTTAATTAAGGATGTAATCAAGACGAATTCCAGGGTTTAGGCCAACCCAAATCCATCTCACTTTAGGAGCCGTAGATTTTGGGGTAGGCTCGTAACCTGCTAAAAGTCCATCCTTGTCCATGAAGCAAGTCGTGGATCATATTCAGGTTATAAATGAGTATATGGTTGTAACGATTAATACGGGTCATATATGGATTTAATGGTTAACACGATTAAAATGATAGAGACACGATAAATACACATAAATTAATTGGGTATTGTGTACACAAACCCAAGTTATACACAATTACTACACATATACATTGGTAATTGAGTATTAACCCTTATATTAATAAGCCTAGTATAATAAGCTAGTACCACGAAAAATTGCATGGGCTTTTGTCTCTCACTTTAATTGCTCGAATGTAATTACCAGTTTTGTTGTTTTAATCGTGTAATGAAAAAAATATTTTTTGTATATTAAACAAGTAAAAATTCCATAATCATGTACTAAATATGTAATGTACGTGTATCAAATAATTAATAGTAGTGAACATGTAAATGTGCCGCGTCTTAGCTTGTGAATGACGTGACACTTTAACTAATTGTGTACACACAATTATAAATGGGTCGGATATGGAATAAGGATACAGAGACACGGCTATTGAATGTGTCAGATACAGATTTGGATATAAGGCATATATACAGGAGTTTACACGACACAATTTGTACACGAGACAACACGATTGGCAACCTGATGCAGATCAGAAGCAGGTTGGCCGGATATTACTTTGGCTGGCGAGATAAAATCTGAAATCCACCGAAAGGGGACGAATCTCGGAATCCACCGGGAGAAGAGTGTTGGAGAAACACCAATTTTCACGGCAAATGAAAGTTTATCTTTTCTAATTCATTCTTCTCCTTATACACAATCTCATTTAATTACATAACTTTTGCAAACACACCCTTAAACCATGCTAAAATATAAAGCTAAGTGCTAAGATGTCAATGTAGATACGACACATAAACTCTAAAAGTTTACGAGATAATGCTTATTTTTCAAACTCTTATTTAAAATGCAAACTCACTTCTGCTCTTCCATCACAACCATAGCTCAACATCAATCCCGACCGTTCTTTAATCGCCATGCTCCACTGAAATGCAGGCTGAGGTTTTGGGGGAAATTCGAATAAGACCAATCTTGTAATTGAAGCTCTTCTCTCGCAATTATTATTGAGATTCTAAAATGTTGAAGAAAATGTCTTCGTTGCTTGTGGAAGTGAGCTTAGGAAATTAAGGAAACAACAAACAACTTGTTTCTTTGATCAAAATCATCTGGTACCACAAGAATTAACAAGTATGACAGTATGTTGAGGCTTTATTCATAATATAAAATAATTTTAAACTGCTGTTTTCATAAGCGCTACTTATGAATCCTTCTCGGGCTTCTTGAGCTTTTTCATACCAGAGTACAATATTGGGCTCATAAATGGAAGCCCATTTAACACAGTTGTAGGCTTTCTTTGCCTAATGACCTTTACAAAAATTGCAGCCCGACAACCTTGGTTGATATGTTGCACTTTGGTACCTGATAGTAGACGAACTCTTTTTTTTCGTTACAATTCTTGAAGTTTTATATTATTATGGAGAGAATGTAACATACAGAGTTATGGAAGAAGGAATACGAGAAAATCCAAGCTGCCTTGCTTGTGGGGTTAAAACCTGCAACCTTTGATTATATTATTCCCAAGGTGACAAATTGATCTATCTCAATTTATCGACAAACAAACAGTGTTTGACGTTAACAAGCCAACAATATTGCTGAGTCCACTAGATAGCAACAACATCAACCAATTAAGTCCAGTTGAATCTTTGTTTTGACTGTGGATTTGAGAAAGCTAATAATCTGAAGCATCTTTGTTCTTGACAAGCACTGTTGTGTTTTTTCTTCAAATTACTCAATATTTGAGTTTTTAGTATCTATTTATCCCTAGAAAAGAGACCTCCACGTTCATTTCCATCCCAATGGCAATTTGGATTTGTGTTCTTATTAGTTGAGGTTGCCCAACATGCTTTTGTTCGTTCAAACATATCGTTGTGTCCCAAGACAACGATGGAAACAGTTTGGTGCGACACCACACTATACTACTTAAACGACCAAATCTGTAGCACTGAAACGTACTTTAATTTGCATTTTGTGGCATGTGAATATCTTCTTTGGTGTTTTAAAGGTGCGTTTGTTTCAGAGGAAAATATGAAGACCAATTTGTTGGAGGTGATGGAGCTGTGATTTATTGTATATGAAAATAATGTCCGGATATAAGAGCGAAATATCTGAAAATAATATATCTAACGGAGCAATATATACAACACTATTGATCTCCCTTTTTTGTCGTAGTCCTACAAATTTTTACTTTCCATTATACATTCCATGCATAATTTGTTAGGCTCGAGAAACTAATATTGAGCAAATCTTGCAGGGTATAATATTTCAAATGCATCATCGGCATGACATAAGAGCATAAATAACAGCGCCCCGGCTACCCCGGGCGTCCTGCACTCTCTCTCTGCCACGTCAGCTCACCCAACCCACTCAAAAAATCCCTTAACCGTGCCCGGGCTACCCCCACCCACCTTACACTTTCTTTTTAGGATCTTGAAATTGTAGGTTCTGAAATTTTTTGAATCTTCGTCACTTGCAAAAAATTATTACCCCACATTAATAACAAATACCCAATCCATTAATAACAAAACCTCCACTAAATACTTAAAAATCAAAAAAAAATTGGACGAATGGAGGGGGACACATGCCCCCCACCCGAGGGCCCCCGGTCGTTTGCCCGGAATGCCCAACGCCCGGGAGATAGCGGTGCCAGATATCCAGCAGGACTTGTCTCTTGAGGAGAGACCAGTTGAGATTGTCGATCACAAAGATCACCAGCTCAGGAGGAGGATCATTCCAATGGTGAAGTTCAGGTGACAGCATCACAGCGAGCGCGAGACCACTTGGGAGATCGAGGATGATGTTCAGAGGCAATACCCAGAGCTTTTCGGTGAGTAGTTTGTTTGAATTTCGAGACGAAATTCTTTTAATGTGGGTAGAATGTAAAATCCTAAACCCATCTTAGGGTGCTAATTGGTGTAAGGTGGAGTGAAGTGGTGATGTGACGACAGCATGGGGGGGGGGGGGGGGGGGAGGGGGGGTTGTGCGTGAGGTGATGGGGGTAGGGTGAGCAGGGGATGGTTGGGTGTGTTGGGTGGTGTGGGTTTTGTTTTAAAAGCCAACCTATCTCCTCCATTTCTCTTCTTCTTCACTCTCCTCTTCTCACAAACACTCTTCTCCCTCTCCCTCTCCCTCTCCCTTAGTTTCTCGATCTATGGCAGAAGGGGATGGTCTGGCGTGAGGCTTGCGGAGGCCGACGCGTGAGGAGGTGGTCGTGCGAGTAGTTGTGGACTGGAGGCGACGTAGCGAGAGCGAGACTCCGGCAAGTTCGTCATTTTCGAAAGGTATGCTGACATTTTAGTTTGTTTTGTAGCTCACCCATGTTGGGGTGAAGTTGTGGTCGGTTGCGGGAGGTCGGAGACCTCACCGACGACGAGAAACGACGTAAAATCCTTGGTTGGCGCAAGGTTGCCGTCGACCGGTGCCTTCGGGCGGTCGACCGATTTAGTGTTTTTGCCCGACTTTAACCAACACCGGTCGAACGATATCATATGGCGGTCGAACGATTGTGCGTGGGTTTGTGGGTCGGAGGTTTGCCTGTTAGTTTTCGGTCGACCACCCCTATTGTTTGGTCCGACCGGAACTTATGTTAATTGAATGATTTGTTCGACCATTTTATGTATTGTTCGACCGATTGATGACTTTGAACTGATAACCTGCCATGGTATTGTTCGGTCGACCGTTAGACTTGTATGATTTTGACCACACTCCAGATTTTGACCACGCATCGGTCGACCGGTTTTAAACTCTTGTTCGACCGTTGGGACTTAGGGTAGGCGCAGAGAGTTCGACCGTTGTAAACTTTTGGTCCACCACACCCCATGGGAATGATCGATCAGATTGCCTATTTCGATTGACCGTTTGTGCGCAGAACCAAATTTCTGGTCCTGGTTGAGTGTCAACTCTATCCACGGAAACTCGTGTCCTCGCCTAGTGCGTGAGCCGAGAGGTGACGGTGGGTGTGTTACGTGTGCCTGCCCAGGACCGCCGTGTGGAAGAGTGTGGGTATTTGCGACGTGCCACCTCCGTGTATGGATTGTGGCGTAATGTGATGAATTTATGGACTCATGGTAGAGTAGCAGACTTGAGGGATCACGGATCCCAATGTGTGATGATGTGCAGCTCGTGGAGCCTGATGACCTGATGGACTTTGGTTTGGAACGGTCGGATGTTGTGCATGACATATGTTGGACCACCGATGTTGTGCCGGTGATGCTGCTGATGTTGTTCCGGCTATGATGTTGTCGATGTTGTTCCGACTATGATTCCTCAACTGGGCACCTACTGAGGTGATTGATGGACCGACCGAGCGACCGTTGGTGTGGTTTGACCACTATAGATACACATCTGTTTTTGTCACGACTCCGACCTTGCGGGCACCCCTCACTGAACCCCATGATTAGTATAACCGCGTGTGGGGAGCGTCGTGTATTGTTCTGTAAGACCGTAAGTGCCTACGATAGGTCTCCGAGGGAGACCCAATTGATGGTTGTCGGACTGATGTCCTGTTTTACTCTTCATGGGGACTGTTTTTTCTTACTGTTGATGACATGACATACTATTAGTATGATATGATCATTTGTACTACTGCATTCATATAGGTGAGCTTGACATACGGGGTTTCCTTATGAAAACTCATGCATTGTTGTTGCATGTTTTATTTCAGGACCACTGTAGGTTCAGTTGGGTGGTAACTGCGGGCACGCACATTTTGGGACCGGGATCCACTCCTTCGGACCATTGAGGTCGTCATGATTACTTGTATTGTCTTTTGTTATATCCGATGAAATCGTGTAGTTTTTGACAAACGCAGATATAATATGGTGCACTGTTTGGATGTTTTATTGGAGTAACAGTCCCACCTTTTGATGATTTGTCTCTTGTGTCTTTAATTATCAATTTTAAATTTTCCACTGTTTTCGAGATTTTAGAATAACAATCAATAATACAATACAACACTCGGATTTAATAACATCACAACTATCTTTATTGCTCATCACAAGACTAATATCTTCAATCGGTAAGTAGGAAGGCTCCATTTAGATTCCACTTAGAGAAGTGAGCATCATGTGCATGCCAGGCATATGTAGTAGGCCTGCCTGAATCAGATACCGACTCCACATTACCATTTCAAGATCTTACAATTTCTTTTACCATTCGACTTGGATCCCGTTTTCATCAAATCATTATCTCATGACTCATAATATTCAGGGCTAGTGATTTTTTATTTTTTATTAACAAACAACTCTTTAAAATTTGTAGCAGTGTAGACTTTTATTAATTGACTGATAAGACCAAAAAAACCAATTAAAGGGTAGACAATCTAAACCTCCAGCATTGACTCGTATATGGAACGTTGGTGTTGAGGTATTCCCATGTGGGAGACAATCTAAAATGCAAAGAAACAATCAGACAACCCATGTTTGTGCCACTTCCTCGATCGAAGTCATGAGGTGGTGGAAGTGGTGGAAACATTGGAAATCTATCTGGGTCACTCCCTTTCTTTTGCATTTCCCTCTTTGTCCATCAAAAGTGTAACGCTACTAGTCTACAATTGCCTTAAGCAGTGAAAAGTGTCTTCAATATGGTTCTGATTGAAATCTGATAAAATGTTGGTGATAGCATAAGATTAGACATTCAACGTGAATCTTTAGACAACTTGTACGTTCTTGTCCACTAGAGCCATATATATTTGGAGATTCTACTCGGAGGATATTCTGGATTCCACTCCGAGGAATTGAATTTTGAGTAATGGTATCAACATATATACTGAAAGATTGCCATTTATTGCTCCATGATGGGTCCTAGTATTGAATTTCCAAGTGGTGAGTGCTGTTGAAGATCCTTCTAGCTATAATGAATCAAATGCATGATACCCACGATCACAATGCAAAAGTGGAACTCGTGAAAACTTGTATACCTTTTGGGACCATGTAAAGAAGTGTAAAGAAGTGGATTGGTTCCAAACCCTAAGTTTAATTGTTCGACGCAAAGCTACCTGCGAGAAAGCAACAGGGTGTAGATCGATGGAGACTGATTATCAATATGGTTCCAAAAAAGAGTACAAATAAGTCTTATTAGAATGACTGAATTGCTTAGATGTCATTAAGAAACAACGAAATTGGACATATGACATTGAAAGTAACTATTTCCACTAATACTACAGAAAAACTAATTTTTTTCTCTAATACCATTAACTTTTCTCCAATATCATTCTTTTTGACATATGTTAACGTCTCTTCGTTTTATTAATATTTAATTGAAAATTTACAGAATCACCTTGAATAAACCAGAATTCATAAAATTCTTTATATGTGTTGTAAAAATTGCAAAAAAACTCAAATTATTTATCTATACTCTCTCTCATCTTTATCATCTATCATCTCTTCCTTTTCTCTCACTAAACTTAATGACTCAGTTACTAAACTAATGACATTTGAAAAAAATTATATTCTAAAATTACAAAATATTTAATTATTTTTATAAAAGATAAATTTTCTAATCAGTGTTCAGGCACCGCCTAGGCACAGACTCCCTTCAATGGAAATTCACATCCTCTTCAACAACATGGCAGAGCTGTTGAAATGTTTGATGATCTTCCGAGCTAAAGCAATAGTCTTCAAAAACAACTTGTCAATATCCTCCAAGATGAGATCAATGCAATGCGCTGCACAGGGAGTCCAAAACAATCTCCTTTTTTTTTGCTGCAACATCCTACCGGCAAGTACGTACGCGGCGGCGTTGTCGGTGACCACCTGAACAATGTGTTCTTCACCAATCTCGCCAACTACCTTGTCCATCAGCTTGTACAGGTAGTCTGCGGTGTGAGAGTGACCGGAAGCATCTACAGACCTCATGAACATGGTACCTGTCAGACAATTTACTAGAAAATTGATTATATTCCTACCAGACCTATCAGTCCAGCCATCTGTCATCAACGTGCACCCGTATGTTGCCCAATCTTGTCTATACGATTCTAGTATACCTCTAGTGTAGTCAATTTCCTATTTAAGGCACGAGTCACTAACTTCATGATACGTCATGGGTTTAAGTCTGGGTCTGTAAGTACAAGTGGCGGATATTGCTTCCTTCCACTCAGGCGTCCTTACAGTGTTGAATGATATACCACATCTATAGAAAAGCCTAGACCATTTTTGATTAATTGTTTTCCTATCTTCTTTTCTAAAGGTTCTTTCGATGGTTGTTTGTTGGGGGCCGGAAACCACTTCCTTCCCACGTCCGCAAAATGGTGCCCACAAACGTTGTTTTTGTCTCTTTCGACCAGGCGAGAACGGGAGGTTGGGGTCCGAGCAGAACCAGACCCGATTTCTAGATCAAATTCTATGTTTTCTCGGTATACATAATCATCAAGACATACATTTTCGTTTTGTAATGTCCTACTGATTCTAATCATGTATGCAGTTATGTCTTGTTTAATAGAGTCAGGAACTTTATCACAAGGTCTAGCATTGCTACCGGGTGTGTGTGCAAGATGTTGTTTGTGACGGGCTATACCACCTCTAGTTTCCTTACCACATAACTCACAGACAATACAATTTTTATCATTAGCACTAATGTAATGTGCAGTATTCCAACCGGGGTCATTTGTACGGGTAGGTCTTAGGTCATCGTAACTCTCGTGATGCATAGGTAGACTAGTGCCGGGTACGTAAGCATATCTTAAAACTAGACTAATATAAAATTTAGACTAATATGAAAATAAAATACTAATTAATTTAATTCTAAAGAGAAGTTAGAAAGAGTGCACTTGATTTTGACGGTTGAAGAATGAAGAACCGGATCGGAGACTTCACTTTCCAACTTCAAAACTAAGCACCAGACCGGAGACTTAATCGCAAAAACATGGTGATTAGGATAGTTGATGATGAGAATAGAATTATGAAGAAGAAAAGAATGAGAGATGTGTGAAAAATGAAGAGGTTTGGAGGGGTTTGTATAGGATTTGGGGCTAGTGGCAAAGTTGTAATTTTTGAAAAAAAAAATAAAAAAAAACGGCTCTCACCTAGGCGATCGCCTATGCGAAATGATCGCATATTTCGCCCAGCAACACATGACTTAATGACCTAATTCCGTTAGTTTGAGTTTTGTTTACAATTTTTACAACACATATAATGAAATCTATGAATTTTGGGTTTATTCATGGTGATTCTGCAAATTTTCCATTAAATATTAGTAAAACTAACGGACGCCCATCCGCCCGAAATTCCGCCCCAGGCGCCTGGGAAAGGTGTTGGGTGGGGGGCACGTGTCCCCCCACCATTGGTCACTTTTTTTTATTTTTTTTATTTTTGTGTTTTTGTGTTTAGAAAATGTTTTTAAAATCATTTAAAATCGTTTTTTCAATTTTTTTTATGAAAATAAGTTTTTTATTTGTTTATATTTTCTAGAATTTATTGATAATTTTTCGTGTTTTGCCTAGAATTGATCCCGGAATGACGTGTAGGGGAGAGAATGTAGGACGCTTGAGTTGTTTCTGGGTGTGGTTAAGAAAAATTTAGGGGGGTTGGTTTGACCTGACGTGGCGGAGAGAGAAGCTGACGTGACTGAGAGAGAAATCAGGGCGCCCGGGAAGGGATGAAGTTGGTGGGGATTACGATTTCAATATATATATATATATATATATATATATATATATATATATATATATATATATATATATATAGTCTGATTCCCTTAAGATTTGAGTTAAATTTGGGGATTAGGAGTAGTTCTTTACTTTATTTGGTCAAATAATAGAGGTCATGAACCTTTTATAACTCCATTTAATTGTTGAAGTCAAGAAAATTAAAAACTTTTTAACCAACTAAACGGCACTATGTATGTAATTTGAGGTTATGTTATATATCATCCCAACTACCTCACATACACTGATGTCAAGTCGGACATACCTTTTGACAAGTATACCAATACATTTTTTAATCTTACAAGTGCATTGAAATAAAATTCTAAAACTTAAGTGCATTGCTCAGACATTGAAGTTTGTCAATGCACCCAAGTAAATAACCCCTCTATGTATCTTGACCAAAAATCTGCCGAAATTTTGAAGCATTAGTTAAACAAGTCGTGCAGTGTTCAGGAATGTGGTCCGATATGGCCGCATATGTGGATGCGGAGGAGATGCACGTCGCATCTCCAGGATGCGGTCCGAATCATTGCCCGCATATGCGGGGAGATGCGACCACATATGCAGGGGGATGTGGTTGCATCTTAAAACACTCATGTGTTTGTTTGTTTTTGTTTTTTTACTTTAATTTGTTTAATATTGAATTATTAATGTTAAAAATTATTTAAAAATTTACCTAAATTTTTAATTCCAATGAACCATCAAAATAAAAAATGTTTTAATGTCCAAAACTAAAGAATTATCTGCATTGTTCTTTGGCATGGACGCATCGAGTTCCACATCGATGTCATAAAACCCTTAACAAAATAAGCACACACTATATGCTTGAGAGTTAGGGGTGCACATGGGTTGGGTTCAACCCGAAACCCAACCCGAACCCGACTGGTCGGGTCGGGTTGGGTCGGGTTGAGGAGGGGTTCGGGTCGGGTCGGGTTGGGAAAATCAAAAACCCGAATTTTCGGGTCGGGTTCGGGTTGAGGGGGTCGGGTTGACCCAACCCAACCTGAACCCGATTTTTATTTTTTTTTATTTTTTTTTTTATTTTTTTTTAAATTTTTTCCCAAATAAACCCGATCCAACCCGACCCAACCCGAAAATAAACCCGACCCAACCCGAAAATAAACCCGACCCAACCCAACCCAACCCAAAAATTTCCAAATTCGGGTTCAACCCGACCCAACCCGACCCAACCCGAAAATTTCGGGTCGGGTTGGGTTGAACCCGAACCGGTTCGGGTTCGGGTTGGATTTTTTCTCAACCCGAAAATTTCGGGTTGGGTCGGGTTGAGGCCCAAACCCGACCCAACCCGACCCATGTGTGCACCCCTATTGAGAGTTACACTCTGACGAGGGCCGAGTCAAATGGAGCGTCCATGCACGCATATGATGATAACACCACTCCACCAAACACTCTAATGACTCCAACCATTCCACCAACAACACTCGATAGCTTATGGAAAGTGCAGTTGAGTTGTATACTAATATAATCGACCTTGTTGGTGGAATGTCCCTCTTCCCACCTCATTCAACCGTATCCCTGCGATTTCTTCCAACCCTAATAGGCTTCTACCTTAATTATATATATCCCTCATAAAATCGATCCCATGCACTTAATTAGTCACTAGTCACTACTCGAGTTGAACTAGCAAAAAAACCCTTTAAGTTGAAACTCTGGTTCTAGCTTCATCCTCTCTATTCTTAATGGATAAAGCATTACTTTCCGTAGTGTTTGTGCTGGTAAAAATCTTACTCCACCATCGTGCATGAACCACTTATATATGGTTTTCCTAGCTAATTTGTTAATCTATTGCTTCCTTAATAATGTTCATGTGCATGCAGCTCGTGGTAGGAACAAGCCATGCAAAGCTTTCCTCAGAGATGTATTGGAAGAAGGTCTTGCCTAACACACCCATGCCAAGTGCCATTCAGGATCTATTGCACCCTGCAGGTCCTTCATTTTATCTTGCATCACCACCAAAAAGTTTGATTTATAAGTCTGATTAGATCGAAATTATAGTTAGCTATAATGTGTACCATATGTGAAGATTTTGATCTGGATAATGGCAAGAGATTAAGAAGCTATTTGAGTTGACTTCAAAGATTAGTTTGTTTCGGATGGCAGTAGTTTACAGAAGTGAAGTATTTTGTGTTTTGAGTTTCAGTTGAACATTTGATTCTTACGGTACATATCTAAGAAACAATTATATATGTTCTAAAACTTTGAAATGGTTACTAGGAAAATTCTTCATGACTTATTTTTCTACTCCATGTACACCAACACTAACTTTAGATAATTGCGTATAAATCAAATGTAGGCATCCAATGTTCATTTAAAAGGTTGTTTTTTACTTTGAAACCAACCTAAACTTGAAATAATAATATTTAACATTTCGCTAATCCGGGATGAAGCTTGTAACAACCACATGTACATAATACGTTTCCAGAAAAGTGGGGTTAAACTCAACATGAAAACACAAGTGATGTTTCAATTTGATGTGAACTTTCAATTGTTCTACCATGTTTAATCGTGTTTAAGATACTACGATTAATTAATGCACTCCATGTACGTGACGACGAAACGGCGAATTATTACTTTTAGTATTTCTTTTACACAAAATTGAATATATATAGTCAATATTAAATGAAATTGTAATTACAGTACAAACCTATAGTGGAGTTACAAAATGGTACAGTGCAAACTGCAAAGCCTACTATGAAATATTGAAAATAATTTTGTAATATTTTGAATTATTTGGAGGACACGGACGAACTTGTTAAAATTTACGTTCTGATGTAACATCTGAAATGTTCTGCTTCAACTTAATTCAAGTAAAAGGAATTGTTTTTTTTTCATTTACCAGATAGTTAAGGTTCTTAATATACTTTCAATTTTTAATATAATTTAAAATCAAACTAACTATAAAAAATGTCCTTTTGGAATCAACGCTTACACATCATCCACACTATAACATGCAAGCACGCATGCAGACCTCGGCGACGAGAAGGCCACGGCAGGTGTAAAAGTGAGCCCAGGAGGCGCCACCACCGTCAATGCCGGAGGTGGCACCCACGTGGGAGTCGGCAGCGGCGGGGACGGCGTCAACGTCAAGACCAATCCCAACGGGAAGCCGGTGAACGTGAACGTGTCCCCCAACTGGAACTCTTTCAAGTACATGTACGCCGCCACCGATGACCAAGCCCACGACGACCCCAACGCCGCGCTCTTCTTCTTGAAGAAGGACATGAAGGCAGGGAACAAGATGAGTGTCCGGTTCGGGAAGACCGGAGGCGGGGAAACGACCTTCCTCCCCCGTCAGACCGCCAAAGCTATTCCTTTCTCGTCGGATAAGATGCCGGAGGTTTTGGATCGGTTCTCGGTTGAACCTGAATCGGACGACGCCAAGTTGATGAAGAAGACGGTGAAGGAATGTGAGGCACCGGCGGCAGAGGGAGAATCACGGTATTTTCATAGTGCGTTTTCAATAAATAAATAAATTGTCCCATTAATATTCTAAATTATGTGTAATAACGTTTAATTGTGAGAAAGATTTTCACAAAATAAACTATTCGTATGCTAAAGTGGTTTATCAATTTTTTTGCTTATTTATTAGGGATTTTTTTAATTATATATAGTTTTTCATGTAGATATGTCAATTACCTTATAAATTTTAGTATAATTAACGAGCTATCACGAGGAACCAATAAATAATAAGTTATTTTTCTCTTAAAGATATGTCCTCTAGATCTCACGTACGTACTTTGGCAACATGCAATACTAGTATACTAGACTAGCTACCACATATACATGTAACTTGTGACCCACAGATACTGCGCCACATCTTTGGAATCCATGGTCGACTACACCACCTCAACCCTCGGCAGCCGCTCCGTCACCGCGGTCTCAACCGAGGTGCCAGATTCCAACCCTGGCAAGCAGCAATACACCATCGCGGCCACCGGCGCCACGAGGCTCAACAAGGACAACGGCAAAGTGATAGCATGCCACTACCAGCCATACATCTACGTCGTGTTCTACTGCCACGACGCCGCCAAGACCGAGGCCTACATCGTCCCGATGGTGGGCGAGGACGGGACCAAGGCTGACGCCGTGGCGGTTTGCCACACCGACACGTCGAAATGGAACCCCAAACACCTCGCCTTCCAGGTGCTCAAGGTGAAGCCCGGGGCCGCGCCTGTTTGCCACTTCCTGCCACAGGACCACGTTGTGTGGAGCACCAAGAAGTGAGCGCGCCAGGGTTGTGTTGGTGCATTTACGTTACCATGCATGCTCGTGTACCCTTCCTAAATACATATGACCGTAGAAATATGATGGAGTTGTGTATATGTTGTTGTGTTAATAAGATATGGTACTTAGTTAGTATGTAATTAATAATCGGTTGCTTTGGAATAATATTGTGTTTTTTTATATGCTAATATATTTTAGGTTGGTGAAAGATATAATCAACCACCATTAAATAATCTTTAATGAAGAAATGAATGCTAAGTTAGGAGCCATCTTAATACCTATATATATTGAGTATAGAGGCGGTTGACATGTCTAGTCATCATTATCAGTTGTGCT
Organism: Triglochin maritima; assembly: GCA_963682175.1. Taxonomy (NCBI): domain Eukaryota; kingdom Viridiplantae; phylum Streptophyta; class Magnoliopsida; order Alismatales; family Juncaginaceae; genus Triglochin; species Triglochin maritima. The sequence goes on from OY821775.1 coordinate 10,262,598, forward strand.
ATATAGTGTTAACGTTAGAGATGGTTTAAGGAAAGGGAGGTGCGTCTTCCATAACAAATACCAATATACACACTATACCAACAAGTCCGATCTATCGGACAATATTGTTTGTTCAATTCAACCGCAAGTCTGTTGTTGGTGAAACCGTGAAATTGCAAATGTGAGGCTGTGTTGTTCCTACAAGATGCTCTGTCCGAATATAGTTTTGTAGAGTCACAATCAAATGGAGAAAAGTGATGGAAAGATTGATGGTGTAATTACAGACCCAAGTACCGACTAAAACCACTAAAATGACACTACACTGGCAACTCTCAAAATAAAATACAATAAAATAAAATAAAATAAAAAGTACTACAATAGCAACTTGGCTTGTTTCTCAAGAAAGATGGAATTATTGATCAAATCCTCAAACTATTAATTTAACTACATAGATGGGATGGAGATGATAAATATGGCATAATATTGCAAAAATGTAGGGATGTGGTCGTGAATCACAAGGGTGGGATTAGTGTTAAGAGTCTTTTGCTCAAAGTCTAGTGAACAACTTTTATAGGTTCATACTGTAGCTTCCCTAATCTATCGTCAAGGGATTCGACAAACTTTAATTTGTCAAGAAAACCATGGTTGTTGCTTCTTTAACCTCTCTTGTAAGGGATTCGGCCCTCATTTAATTCATCCCAAGAACCCTCAATACAATAATTATTCCGAAGAGCATATACATCCACCAAAAAGAATTGATCGCAAACCACAAGAAAAAGGTATACTTAGAAAACTCCCTCAAACCGAGTAAAATTCATGGCCTAACACACACTACGGGTTTCATTGATAAAAGAAAGTTATGTAAGTGAAACACATTCCTCTCGCAGACATCACTGACCTCCCCCCACAACTTACTCAATCAACCACCATTGCGTAAATCTAATACATCCCCTCAGACCGTCTCCATGGACTACCAAAGTTGTAACTCCCGGGTGCGAATCGTGCACTTAATGTGTTACGTGTGTAATTAATTTGTGGAATGCCCAAATCCCACGAATTTTGCCTATTTATTAGACTCAAACACGAAAAAATCATTTAAAAACGTCTTAACCTACTCCTAGAATCAAGGATTGTAATGTGATGAGCTCGGAGAAGTGTTAACCCGTTCGAACCCGGTGCGTTAGTATGATCAACGATACTGATCGCTGCGCACTCTGATATTTAATTCATCTGATATGCCTATAAGTAATCTAAAAATATAATCAATAATTTGTGAGCTCGACAACCCACAAGTATCAACTGTCAATCAACCAGAATCATAACCATGTGGAAAATACATAATAGAACATTTAGTCAATGAGCACAATCAAGAGACATGCATCACAAACAATATGCATGCATAACAATTGGAAACCTCCATTCGGATTCGACAACATCCTGTGTTTCAGAATCTATCAATCAGTCAGACGTACACCTGATAGCTCCACACTAACGACATGTAGTCCTTTCCTCTTTCGGGTGGTTTCACGCTGCCCGCTAGGTAGCTCTTTCCTAAGTAGATCAGTCAGAAACATACACACAGTCACATGACATGTCGATCGAAACACCACCATACAATCATATTCATATCAATAAATTCAATATTGATACTCAGCATACATGCAACTACGGATATCAAGAGAGATAGACATGATATGGAACTGAAGAATAACGAATCAGTACTTGTCTGTCTCGCAATCACAACCTTAATTTTACAAATCACATCCAAACTCCATCAATTTCCTTTACATCTCTTTCACCGGAAAAACATCAAAGTCAAGCCCAAAATTAAACCTCCTTCACCTAACCTCTTCACAACCTTCTCTCTCACGAGTCGCTGATCTTTCACTTCGCGAGTCACTCCACCTCTCTCTTCCCTCAGCTCTCCAACTCACGTGTCACCCCCACATTTTTCTTCTCTCACGTTGAAGTAAAGAATTTCTGACCAGATAAACACCATTTAACACATGTATAATTTACTTTTACTCCACCTTCGTATCCTCCAATCACCTCCTAAGAGTATTCTTAACGACCATAAAAAATCTGGCGCCCAGAATTCCACCCGACACATCACCTTTTATTCTATTAAAAAAATCACAAAACCATTGCCCGGGCTGAAATTCGGGCGCCCACCCTCCCGAATTTCCACCCAGGCGGATGGGTTGGGTATTTGGGTGGGGGGCACGTGCCCCCCTCCCATTGGTCACTTTTTTGTGTTTAGAAAATGTTTTAAAAATCATTTAAAATTGTTTTTTGAAATATATTTTTTATGAAAATAAGTTTTTTATTTGTTTATATTTTCTAGATTTTTTTGATATTTTTCCGTGTTTTGCTTAGAATTGATCCCGAAATGACGTGTAGGGGAGAGAATGTAGGGCGTTTGAGTTGTTTCTGGGTGTGGTTAAGAAAAATTTAGGGGGTTGGTTTGAGCTGACGTGACGGAGAGAGAAACTGACGTAGCTGAGAGAAAAACTAGGGTTCCTGGGAACTGCCTGATCGCCGTTAATGGTACTCCTCTTTTACACCACCATCCCAACCTTTCCATACACGAAAGGTCGAGCAGCATCTAACCCCCTTTTAATCCAGTTAGCTTCTCTAATTAAGGTTTAAGGTTCTAACAAGGACAAAGTCTTGATATGGTCATATATATGACTCATATCTCATGACCCAATCAAGCCTTGTGACCTCGTTAATCCTCTTGAACTATCTTCTTAATTGTGTTCCTTCAGTGAATCTTCTCCCTTCATCTACTCCTTTGTAGACGACGACTCCAAACCAAATCGGATCCAAGGCACATTCCCAACATCTCTCTCAAGGCCTCACATCAGGTATAAGCATGCTATTAGTAGTTTTGATTTTCTTGGACTTAGTGGAACTTAAAATATTATTCTACTTGAAGTGCCCACTTATGTGGATCTTCTTCACCATTGTAAGTGGTACGTGCTTCAAAAAGGTCGAATGACGAGAGAAATCACAAAGAAGCAATTAAGAAAGCAATAAACAAACAAACCACAAAGCGTCAAATCCACACCTAAGTCGGAAAAAACGACGAGGTAGAGACAGTAAAGCTTTACTATGGAGACCGAGGTTTACAACAAGGAGGAGAACCAAGTGGAGAACGAAGCTCAGAAGAATGATTGCGGCTTAGATGCATGCATTAACACTTCCAAGACAATAAATACCTAAACCTCAAATCCTTGAGCAAATATAGTGACTAAACCTAATCTCCACATGTGATTCACTCAATCATACTCAATCTGATTTGGCCAGTCCAGAAACCCAGAAAATTAGTGTCGAAACAAAAGTTGAAATTTGATTTCATGGCGAATGTCCAATCCTGGAGATCCAAGAACGTTCACTAGACACTATTGAATAGAAACGAACGTCCGATTGCTAGGAGGACGTTTGAATCCTAAAACTCCTGAAAATTTCAAAGCTACCGGTAAACCTCCACCTCTTTTGAAATTGCGTCAAAATAGAGACGGAGGGAAAAGAAACACGTATCGTATATGCTCCCATTATTCTGATATTAACTTATTTTCGGGTGTAAATCACAATTCACTAATCACTACTAATCAAATCCACTACCCGATGATTTACATAACATAGCCATAGCCTGATAAGATAAGATAAATGGACCGAACAATGGAACTTAAAGACCTTAAAAGGCCCAATAACAATAACAACTTAAGAAGCAAACTACGAACAAAAAGTTCGAAGACATTCATATATAATCTAAACGATCAGAATAACCTGATCTCGGGCCTAGAATGCTTAAATACTAATCACACCCTATCCGTTGTGCTTACCTTCTTAACCCACTTAAATACTAATCTAGCAATTAGATTAACAAAATAATCCTCAATTTTTAAACCAAACACATCCACCAGGCCACCACATATTCACCTCGGCCTTCCCAACTCCACTCAGACCCATACCAGATTAGTATTACCGTATAAATACAGGTCCACCCAAACTCCCCTCACTCCGGCGACATGGAATCTCTCCCTTCCCCAACCGCCGGCCAACTCTTCCAATCCCTCACCGCCGGCCTCTTCTCCCGCTTCCCGTCCCCCTTCATCCACGTCCGCAACCCCTCCCTCCTCTCGCCGACCCCCTCCCCGCAGTCCCGCATCGGGAGCCTCTCGAGGAGCGTGAGGATTGACGGGCTCAATTCCGGCACCGGAGCGGGTGCTGGGGGGCCCGCGTTCGTCGGGCAGGTGTTTAGCATGCTCGATCCTACTGGGACTGGGCTCATGGCCGTCACCGAGGGTACCGTGCTTGACTCGCCTTTTGTCCGGGAGAGGTGAGGTTTCGGTATTCGGTTCGGTGCTAGCGATAAGTTGATGTAGATGAAAGACAGTTTGATGTTCTTATGCTTGCTTTCTGCAATTTTAACTGAAACTTGAAACGTGATAATCTTTGTCTTGATTAGTGACACAATATGGTAAGAAGACATTAGTATAATTTTAACTTCGAATTTTGTTTTTCGGAGGTTTAGCTTGCTGCGGAGAGTTCATAGTGTCATGCGAATTGACAATATTATTAATTGTGTTTCTGATGAAGTGGTTAAGCTAGTTGATTGAAATGCCAAAGGAGAAGAAATTCACAACTTCCCTGGGACAAAGTGATACAACAATTAACAGTCCCACATTTTTTCCCTGGAACTAGGTCCGACGGGGGCTCAAGCAATAAGAGTCCTATCATTGTCTCGACATGTTTTGCTTCATATTGGTTCATGTTTTGCAGATTGCCTGGATGGATTAAAAATATGCTCGATTCATTCAACAAAAATGAAGATAATGGACCAGTTTTTCGCTTTTTCATGGATCTGAGTGATGCAGGTATTTCATTCTGCAATTATATACGTTGTGGACAGTTTTATAAGTTGCAGTCTTTGAAGACAAACGAGATGTTTATCATATCGCCGTAGCTTATATAACTTTCTAAAGGATTTCATGGAATTACATAATATTTACGTTATCAATCTGCACCTGCTCCCTGGTTACAGAACAACATCCATTTGTTATCCTGGATTTAACGTTTTCCTTCTAATAGCATTCTTGGTTCAAACAATTTTCAAGTAGTTGTACCGATGGTAATAACATAATGAGCCTTTATACATCTGATAAATGGAAAAGGATTTGTTTGGGAGAGAGGGGCAAACAGTATCGTCGATTTGTGGGTAACAATATTTCTTTCTTGAAGGCTCCTTCAATTCCTTTTAAAATTTCAAAAACCTGAGGACGATTGAAAATAAGGGCATGCAAGGTGTAGGGGCTTCTCTAGTTATTGAAACTGATTTTTTGAGGGAAATATGTCCTTCAAGATATGGTATTCAGAAATATCTTTTCATATTACTAATGTTTTAAAACCACCCTGCCCATCCACTTCTACCCACTTTACCCTTTTTATTTAACATATTTTATCCTAGTAAACTAACAAAATCAATAATGTGTAGGAATTTACTTCGTCCCAAATAACTTGTAGCTTATGAAATTGCTGGTTATGGTTCACTTGTGGTTTTATTATGAAAAAAATGGTGAAGGAAAATTGGCACCACTGGACTTCTACTAAGGTTTCAAAACTTGTTTGGAAAATAAGAGTATAGCTAGTTTTGTAAAAATCCATTAGTCTTGCGGTCATGCATGTCGCTATAACTGCTTGAATTATAATTTTTGCTTGTCAAAATTTTGCCATTTGATTCTCTCTTAGGTGCATTTCGTGTACCAAACTTTGTATTACAATATAAGAATCCAGTCATGTTATTTTTGTTGAAATTCCAAAGCCCATATATTCACATATTCCTTTTATGTGAAGGAAAAAAATATAATAAGATAAATTCGCCTCAGCCCATTGCATAAATGCATGCCCAAGGTTGTTATTTTGTATTTTTGTACTCCAAAACTATTGTTTTATTTGGCTTTATTTTTTGTACATTTCGGGCTGCAGCTGCATATGTTAAACATTTGGAGATTCCAACTGGCAAAGTTGGTGCTTGTCGCCTTGATGTTGCATATAGGCATTTCAAGGTACAATCGTTATACATGAAATAAATGTATCATTTTATGTACACAATGCATTTTACAAAAACGTTACATGATATGTTGTTGATAGGTATTATAGTTGAAGATATTTGGAACCTTAATAGTAGTATATTGTGGTCTACATGTACTTTATATTAAATGTTTGTCTTGCCATGTGCAACAACAACAAAGGTTTTAATACCAAACTAGTTGGGATAGGTTATAAGTGAAACCCGTTGGCAATTCATGTTCTAGCTCAAGTATTAAATAACGGTTAGATGGACTTAGGATATTTTTGGAGGGCAAGTTACAAGCACTCCATGCTAAGAGACTTGGTCAGTTTCTATATTGCTAGTACGCTACAACAAAGTTTTGCTTAGGCCCTGGTAAAACAATTTTCACACCATTCCTCAAAAGTCCAAAGAACTTGGTAGCATCGACCATATGTATTTGGGTTTTTAACTTTCACCAATCGACCTCCCAGGCATATGATGGTACATTTTGCATGGTATATAGGTGTTACTAGCATCTATGTCATGTTTAAGTTATTAGTCATCAGAAAGTTTAGAATGCTAATTCAACATTGCTACAAAATTTTAGTTCTATGCTCCAACCGGTTGAACCAGCCGGGCCAGGCTGGGTATGAAAACAATGACACTGATATATTTTAAGATTTACTTCATATAAGACAACATTGAAACATAATATTATTGGCTATTGAAGGACTTGAAAGTCCAGCATTATGATCTAGTTTCTCTCTCTCTTTGTTTCTTTATGTTCTTTGTGTTTATTTCTGGTCACCTTCTCTTTGTATTGTTGTACTCTCCTTTTTTTAATTTAATACTTTTAAGTTTTAACCTATAAAAGATATTATTATCTTGGAGTATTTAGTTTATGCATCATTATTTGGTCTAATGCCAAGTGTCCACTCCTTTTGGAGTTAAAGATTAAGTTATTTTTTGGCTTTTGGATTACAATGAACTAAATCAACGTTTTCATATAAGTTGTCTGTGATTCTTATTTATTGTGAATTAGCAGAAAGTTGATGATACAATTGAGGAATCTAATAGACGATTTGTACGGAGGATAAGAAAATTTGAGGTTAAGGAAGTCTTAAAAATGATGAAAGTTGGTAAGACTTTAGGACCATACGAGATCCCGATTGAGGTGTGGAAATGTCTTGGGGATAGAACGGTAACGTGGTTAACTAAATTGTGTAATAGTATCTTTGAGAAAAATAAAATACCAAATGAGTGGAGAATGTGTACTTTGGTGTCAATTTACAAGAATAAAGAGGATATTCAAAGTTACACTAATTATAGAGGTATTAAGCTTGTGTGTCATACTATGAAATTGTGGGAAAGAGTAATTGAGCTCCGTCTAAGGAAAGAGACATGTGTTAGAGATAATCAATTTGGTTTCATGCCTGCAAGGTCAACGATAGATGTCATATTTCTTATTAGACAATTTATGGAGATGTGTAGAGAATAAAAGAAAAATCTACACATTATTTTTATTGATTTAGAAAATGCATATGATAGAGTTCCAAGAAATGTTATGTGGTGGGCCTTGAGAAGAAGAATGTATCAACAAAATATGTGAACTTGATTAAAGATGTGTATGAGGGAGTTGAAACTAGCATTAGAATTTGTGATAATGTTACTAAAGCATTTCCGATTAAGATTGGACTTCATCGGGGGTCAGCTTTAAGTTCATATATCTTTGCTTTAGTAATGGATGATGCGACAAAAAACATACAATGTGAGGTTCCATGGTGTATGCTTTTTGCGGATGATGTAGTATTAATTGACGAAAGTAGAGTAGTGTGGAGAGAAAATTAGAGTTGTGGAGAAATACTTGAGAAACAAAAAGTTTTAAACTAAGTAGGTCTAAAACTGAATATATGAAGTGTTGTTTCAGTACTGTTAATACCGAGGAAAAATAGATTATATTAGATGGGCAAGTGGTGCGTAGAAAATATATTTTTAGATATCTAGGATCAATATTTCAAAAAGATGAGAAAATCGATGAAGATGTTAATCATAAGATTAGAACATGATTGATGAAATGACGACAAAAGTGTTTTATGTGACAAGAAAATTTCACTTAAGTTAAAAGGAAAATTTTATAGAACCGTAATAAGACCTGCAATGTTATATGGTGCGGAATGTTGGGTCACTAAAAAACAACATATACAAAAAATGAGTGTATCTGAAATGAGGATGTTGAGGTGGATGTGTGGTCATACGCGAATGGATCAGATTAGAAATGAAGACATTCGTGAGAGAGTTGAAGTTGCTCAAATGGAATAGAAAGTTATACAACGCAGACGGAGATGGTTTGGACATGTACAAAGAAGACTTATGGAGGCACCTATAAGAATAGTAGTATTGTATCGACTCGAAGACAAAAAAGGGAAGAGGTAGACTACGATTGACTTGGGTGGAAACAATCAAAAGAGATCTAAAAGATTGGAATGTTCCTCGAGAATTTGCATTGGATAGAAACGCGTGGAAGAAGGTGATTCACGTGCCTGAACCGTGACTCCTTAGAGTTTCATTTCTAGCTTACCCCACCTAGTTTGGGATTAAAGACTTTGTTGTTGTTGTAGCAGAAAGTTGTCTAGGCATCAGATCACGGGTCAATTGGAAACAAACATCTTTGTCACAAGGTGATAACTGATTAGGGTATATGGTTGCATACATCCCCCCTCCCCCTTACTCTGCTTAATGTGGGAACTCTTTTGAGGTTTTGGGGTAATGTTGATGTATTTGGTCTAATACGAAACAGCCTTGTCCTTGTCTTTGTACCATAAGCAGTTTTTTTTATGCTCAATTCAGAAAATTCTGTGTGATGATATTCAGTTTGGAATACTGGAATTAAATTGCAATTTTTGAAATGCTGTCGTGCTCTGCAGGAAAAACCTAACAGATTCCAATTTGTACCAAATGCAAGACAGGTACATTGTACATACTATCCATAATGATGGAACTCCATCATCTGGCTTTTGATTCCATAAATACTTTTGTGCAGCATGACGTGTGTGTATGTGTTCATAAAATGTTTGCTCTTTATTTCATTTTCCTTGAAAGGTCAAAGCAGCTAATAAGCTTCTCAAAGAAAATCGAAGCAGACGTGGTCCCAGGAAGTTGGATGGTGTTCCTGTTTTTACAGCACAGAATCTAAGCATTGCAGTTGCAACTGATAATGGAATTAAGTGGTAAGCCATTAGTCAATGTGGGCATCTTTTGCATGCATGGGTCTGAAATTACTTCTTTTTACTAATGTGAGGATTGATAACCCACTGTTCATATGAAACCTCTATTTTGGACTTTCCAAAAGTTTTAGGTTGAACATTAAGGTCCTTTCTAAAAAAATTCTTGATCTTCTCCTAGATATTGAACTTCCATTTTGATATCAGAATTCAAATTCTTAAATTCCAACAATATCCATGGTGGGGATGTAGTACTTCAAAAGTACATTCCCTTATTCCAACAAAATTGACCCATATAATTCAGTAGTATGTTTGAAGTTGAACAAAGTAATGACATCTTTCTCATTAGTGATTCTAGTAAATCAACCTGAATTTCTCAATTATCAGTGTCTGTCATCTAAACAATTCTCACAGAGGCAAAAGCCATCCATCTCCTCACTTCTCCACCATGGGCATCATGTCCCTAATGTCCAAATCTCTAGTAACACTTATAATAGAACAAATTACGATAGTTTGCAATTGTTCATAAAATATAGGTCCTTTACTTTTCTATAGAAGGCGTAGACATAATACTGCTTTGTTTTTTGATTTTAGGTACACACCCTATTTCTTTGACAAAAGCCTATTGGATAATATACTTGAGGCTTCAGTTGATCAGCATTTTCATACAATGATTCAGACTCGACGTGGAGAACGACGAGGAGATGTTCTTGGTGATAATTTTACATCTGAACCTGTTGAAGAAAATGGGGAAAATCTATTTGAACCTCCAGAGGTATTTCAATGGATTCAATTCAATGACCAGAGCACTTTATGCATGTGATTCATCTTGTCACCCCATATCTACCAAGGTGTTGGCCTTCTATCAAGGGAGCACCTAGATTGGCTACTGAGTGCCTCATTCCCTTAAGTCCTGGATGTCTCTTTAGAAGCCCCAACCCTACCAATATTATAATGATAATAGGTATTCCCATGTTGGATTCACATACCAACGCAGAAATGGTATGTTCTCAGTGGAGAGGCACAAGTCCCCATTGGAGACCATACCAATGTCACGAAAATTGGACCGGCCGGTTAAACCAACAACTAGTTTGTTCGGTTCTTCGCAGGCTAAAAAATGTCTTGAGGTCATACCACGGTCTCACGGAACTGACGGTTCAACTGCAAAAATGGGGTGAACCGTTGATTCAATCTATTGTTTGGATCAATAAGCTAATACGTAATAGCCGTTACAAGATTAAATGGGTATCAAAAACCCTATGACAACTACTGCTTTCCCGTTTTCTTAGAAAGCAATCACTATCCTACCCTACCAAGCGAGCCCCCTTCCTATCTGCTGGATGCTGCCACTCTTTTTTTTTGTCTCAGAAGATCCGGTGAAGTCACGTGAATGTGGGTTGCCACTCGACACTGACATCGCCATTTTGCTGGATTTGTGTTACATACTTTTATTTGTTACATAAAATTTTGCAATGAAGACCAAAAAACTAACCCATGGTTCTAGTGAGACGGCAATGTCAGCAGCGGTTGGCAGTAAGGGAATGGGGGGGCTCGATTGAATGGTTCGTAACTTCGAAGGGGCTGACTGAGAAGGGTAGTTGTCATATGATTTCGGATACCCATTAAATCAGGTCAATGGAGGCCCATTTGTTGACCTGAACATCTTTTTTTGAGGCTGCGAAAGACCTAACAGCCAACCGGTTGCCGTTTCAACTTCCCATGCCAATTCAAAGTTGTTTCATATGTGATTGAAAGGGAACAATCCATTAGGAAATATAAACCTTTTTATTTATAAAATTTAGCACCTCAATTCAATTAGACAATATTCTTTTGTCGGGGATTTTCTAAGATTTTTGTATTAGCACGGGTTCTCGCTTTTAAAAAATAGTTTACCTAGGGTATACTTACTACCATTGCAGTTGCTCACTTTTAAAATTTAACTGCAATAGTGACCACTGTCTATATGTAACATTTGTATATCAACATTGACTGACATGGCTTCTATTTGATTGATCATGGAATGTGCTTCTTGTTATTTCTATAGTTAAATTAATATTCACTCTTGTTTTTTAAAGGTAGAGGAAGCGCTTGATGAAATGGATCTCCCAAGTATCCCTCTGAGTGTCATATCCAAGGTTGCAGAAATTAAACTCCTTGATGTTGTTGATAAGGTAATGTTAGGGAACAAATGGTTAAGAAAAGCAACTGGGATTCAGCCAAAGTTCCCATATCTGGTTGATTCATTTGAAACAAGGTATTTATATTTTGTTGCGCAATGCATTTTTATGTTAGTTCAATGTTTTTCAAATGAGATTGGGGAGTTGTTCATTCAGTTAGCGTCAGTATATTTTCCTTAAATAAAATCAGTAAAAAGTCCAAAGCAATTAGAAGTTTCAGTTGTCTTTTTTATAAGAAATATCAGAATTGAAATTTACAAGGAGTCAGGAAGTGAGATTTGAATCGTCACAACTCATAATTTATAGAACAAGGTAGATAAGGTTGTATGGACATATGGGGTGGCAGGGAGGGGAATATATTGAATTAAAAGACATTGAATGGGAAAAGTAGGCTGCAAGTGCACGATTTTTTCTCTCTACATTGGAGGCTCTGTTACTTTCTTGGCCAATATGGCCACATCACTCTTAGCTGACAACATATCATTGATCATGTGATTCAGTAGTTGTATGACTTAAAATGAGATAGAGCTAGCGTCCGTCATAAAATACTTTCAGAACGATATTCACATGTTTGTGGTTGTGTCACACAGTCTGGTCTGACTTGTTTTGGTGGAGACTTTACCAATACACAAAAGATTAGTTCTATTTTCCTGCTGAGCATATTTTTAGTGTTGACATTAACTCTGCTGAAATTTCCTTCCTGGTGGTGTTTCTAGGAGTGCTGCTTCTGTTCTAAAAGCTACATCGACAAGCTCATCTGATGTTTACGGAGTTACTGAAAGTAATAAAACTGAAGTTGCATCCACCGAAACTGCTCAAAGATGTCATCAACATCCTAAAAATGAAAATGGTTTGCGCTTCCCCTTCAAGGACTGGATTTCTGATCGTTGGCTCAGACCACATAGTCATGACCAAGATAAATCTAATTCTACTGAATCAAGGTTTAATTCTATTGAATCAAGGTTCGTTTAAGCTATCAATTTTTCTTCTTCTTGTAACTAGTAAAATGCAAGTGTATGTTTGGCAAGTCATTTTGCAATCGGTAACGGCTCACTGGACAGGGAACACACAAACCATGCACCACCCAGCCCGTTTTTCCCTGTTATCACAATGGTTGGCATCTCAAACCATGAATCTGGTAAAGCCAGCAGGGCCAATTTGAAGAAAAGAATGGAGCATCTTACACGAGAGTTGGAGCGCTACAGTCAAAAAGAGGCACAGTTAAGTGAAGACAAGGACCCTCTTTTTGTAGCAAATGTGGGCGATTATTCCACCATAACAAGGGTACGTTCAGCATAGAAGGTGCATTTCTTAATTTTTGCAGCATATTACCTGGTCCAAAAGAAATTTGTGATCTATAACAAAATGAAAGGTATGTGAGATCAAATTGACCGTTGTTGATGAAGTTGGCCTTCACAGTTGAGAGAGAAAAAAATCATGTATTGAACTTATGAGAGTTACAGAGAGAGGAGTGTGCGTGTTAAGAGGCTTAGAGGGTGTTTAAACGCCTAAACTGGGATGTATCATAGGTTAGAGGTATTTACATGATTATGTAATCTTGGATTCTCCAAACATGTGCTTTTACGCATTTGTCATCTGTTCATTATGTTATATATTATGTTCCTGAGATTAGTTAGTCTTCTTGTTACTCTGCAAAGTTGTTCCATGTAAACAAAGTTTTATCCCATATTTCCATTGCCAAACCTGTGATCTGCTAGTTCATGTTTTAGATGATTGGATCTCAGACTTTTTTTTTTTTTGCAAGTAGATCTCAGACGGCATTATTCCTATACCTTGTTAATTAACTGTTTGTTGGTTCTATTTTTGTGGGTATGATCTGCACGACAAAAGTTTTATGAAACATGGATTTGATTTTCGTGATGAGAGATCGTATAACCGATGGTGTTCGTCGATTCATGAATAGTGTTTTCCGTTGAGAGAAATGAGAGTCGGTTGCTTTTTGGGGAATACTCATGGAGCGAGATTACCTTTTTCGGTTTGCAACTTGAATAATGTAGGAATTACAATTATCTCTATTTAATGGTAAATTTTGCATAATCTTCTAATTATTCACTTTTCTATCTTTCTTGCTTTACATTCGTATCTTTTCTCCTTTTCTTATCTTTCTCTTTGATCTCCTCTCTCGTTCGAGATTCCTCTCTTCTCTCTTACTAAATTAATTCTTAATAGATAAAAACTGTTTTATAGAAATTAGAAACTTATATTTTTTTGAAAATAATGGTATATTGTTAAAATATTATTTTCATAAAATAAAAATGTTTTTTATTAAAAAATAAAATACGATCTATTATCTTACAATCACTTTTAATATAAATAATATAGTTATATTGGATGATATTTCCATAGAACCTCTCAACGTCAATAATCACCAAAGAATAAGATGGAACATCGCAACCACTTAAACAGAAAAATAATGTTTTCTTGAAAAAATGATATACTTAATACATCTCATTGCATCAAGCAGATGACATGGTGTCTAAGGACCACATCCACATTAGAGTTTTGGGTAACACGCATGGAATTCAAAACATCCAGCGATTTAAAGATGTGATTGGATGATTGGATCATTCAAAATATATTTCAGTGAGTATTTGGAACTTAAAATGTATTTCTATTCGATTTCTCAACCCTAAGTTCGAAAATTGGACATTACTTAAAATTGACAAATAGAATGTGAACCAACATAAAATTTTATAACCAACCAATAAAATATATAAATCAAGTTTATCTGAAGTAGCACTTTTCTAAAAACTAAAGCTCCTATATAAACATAATATAAGGCTATAACTTGATATTTTCACCAACAAACAAATTAAACTCGAGGGGGAAGAAAATGCTTGGATATAGTGGGCCTTGTGGGGTGGTGGTTTGGGCCCACCTCCAATGGCCCATAGTCTAAGTGCGATGTCCAGTTGTTCACACATATTATGATTATTACGTCTCGTTTTCAGCTTCCATTTTTATTATGTCAGCAAGCAGAAAACCTTCTGAATACGGTTCCAACTTAGTCAAAGTCAAACCACACCGTTTTCTGAAAATCAACGCGTTAGCCGGAATTATTTTCCTTTGACTTATGCTTTCATCTCAATTCTTAGATTCTATTTAAATTTGGTCCTCTTAAGTTGCTTCAAAGTTAAAAGGCACGATTGGTTTTCCGGCCTTCCAGGATCCTTACACATCACCCAAGAAAAGAAACCGTCAAACCGACAACTGCGGCTCCTGCGCATGCCCAACGATAGTGTTTCGAAAATCACATTTTTTCGACATTAACTGATGTTAACTTTGGTGAACCTTGCCTGATAACGTACGGATGCATTTCTTTTTGTAGAACGTATAATCTTAATACCTCAACCGCTCGGTACTGGTAGTTTGCTACCTATGTGGCGAGGCAAGTCGGCAACAACAAAACAATTAACAACACAGTTGCTCACTTGCAGGGTGCAAGTTTGAGCTATAAGCAGCAACAACGCAACAACCCACTTGCTCGAAAGGCCAAGTGATACGCGTTGCGATACTTCTCATTGTAATGCACTTAGGTGAATTTAAGTGTCATGTTTGGTTTATTCTTGATGCAAGTGAAATTATCGAAGGAACTTCAAATTCTGGAGAAAAAAGATCTTATGTAATGGTGTTGGTAAGATTTCGTATTTTTGTTTTGGGAATGTTTAGTGACAAATATTTTTGGATTAATGTACTCACGAATTGTAATTGACAGTATAAACGAATGATCAAAACATCATAATTCTATCGGTTTAGTTAAAGTGTAAAAGCAAAGATTACGACGAATCAGAGAAAATAGATGATATTCAATGTAAATTGAATGACATTTCTACTTATTACCAATTGATTTTGAGTTAGACACTCACTTCAATATGGTATCTGAGAAAAAAAAGACCCAACAGTAGTCGATTGAATACGTATACTCATATTTGCTTGGATAATTATAAAACATTATAATTCTCAATAGCCACAACTCCACAACTATTTGCTTATATGTAGACTTGGGTATCTGGTCGGGCCGTGCTGGGGACCGGAGCCCGACACGATAAGACCAACGGGCTTGCCGGGCCGGTACCCAAGTCTACATATAAGCAAATAGTTATTGAGTGATGCCTACTACGAATTATAATATTTTATAATGCCATCCAATCAAATAATCCTAAAAAAATAAATCACTCAATCGGATGAGCGACGAATAGATAAACAATGTTGTGGTTACATGCACTAAAATTTGAAAGCATTGTTTTTATTAAATTAACAATTAAGTAATAGTCAAAAGACATCAGAGTATGCAAATATGTCAAGGAAAATCGTAACATGACAAAGAGAGGAGTCAAAGTTTTTTTTTTCAATTTTAAATATTATGTTTATGTTTTATATTGATGTACTCAGAAACTTAGATTGGAAGTAGAGAAGTGAATTTCTGAGTTTAAGCTCTATGTAATTGTGATTCATACTCTTGAAATTCTGGAAGTCCAGTTTCTCACTTGTGAGACTTACTAGCTCGTGACTTCTGAGATATACATAGATAAACTTCCAAAACCTTCAGTCTAAAATCAAGGGAAGATAAGTTTCAGCCCATAAAATTAGATATTAGTTGCCTTTTTTATTAGGAGTTTTCTTTCTCGTAAATATAAGGATGCTCATGTAGATTAACTGCCTAGCATTTTTTTTATACTTTTGGTAGAAGAATATAACAATAGTGAGTGTTATTAGTGAGTTGTCAAATGTTTTATTAGATTTTTTTTTGTAACTTGGAAGAATATATTAAATAGCCAATTTAGGGAAATCAAATGTTACGTAAAGTCAATCATTATACAAGTTTTTTTGAATGTCAAAAATTTAATATGTTTTAATATATTTCCAATTTTATCTCCAAAATACCCTCACCCCCATCACCACAATCCGATATCGCAAACAAACCCACCAAATTCTCTTCATTCCTACACCAATCTAAAACATCCCAACTTGCCGACAACCCCAACCTTCGGACCATTGTCCCCGCTCGTCATAAAACTTTCTCAAAAATCCTGCGGTGAAAATTTGCATTTTTTCAAAAATCTAAATTATCGAGTTCACATCTCACACATATTAAGCTCATCAAACTCATCGAGTTTATAGTTCTCCACACCCAGCTTGTTTGGGAGAAAAAACAACCCAACTTGTTTTGTGAAAAATACCAAGCTCGTTTGGTAGAACGATCCAACTCGTTTGGTGCGTCCCGTGCGGTACTATTGCGTCCCAGGTTTGTTTTGTGGAAAATGACTTAGCTCGTTTGGTGCATCCCGCGCGGGACTGCTGCGTCACAGGTTTGTTTTGTGGAAAAACGACTCAGCTCGTATGGTGAAAATGACCCAGCTCATTTGGTGAAAAAGACTCAGCTCGTTATTGTGCCCCACGCGGGACAAGTGCGTCTCAGCTTTGTTTTGTGGAAAATTGACCTAGCTCGTTTGGTAGAACGACCTGACTCGTTTGGTGAAAACGACCCGGCTCGTTTGGTAGAACGTCTTCCACACCCTTTATGAGCATATCGAGTACAACAATCGCGTTCCTATCGAACTCATATCGAGCACATCAAGCTTGTTTGGTGAAAACGACCCAGGTCGTTAAGTTAAAACAAACTGGTGTCGAGCCTTATCGAGCTCACATGAAAAGGAATTGAGTTTATCGAGCACAACAATCGCGTTTCTATCGAGCTCATCGAGCTTCATTAGAAACACAGAACATTGGTCTGAATTCTATCGATTCAATCCACTCCACAAAATACGTCGTCTAATCCTATCGTGCCAACTTGCAAAATTAATCGATCTTATCAAGCACAACAATTGTGTCCCTATAGAACTCATATTGAGCCCATCAAGCTTCATAGGAATGGTGAAAACAAGGCAGCTCGTTTAGTGAAAACGACCCAGCTCGTTTGGTGAAAACGACCCAACTCATTTGGTGAAAATGACCCAGCTCATTCGTGCAACAATCGCGTTCCTATCGAACTCATATCGAGCCCATCAAGCTCGTTTGGTAAAAACGACTCAGGTCATTAAGTTAAAACAAACTCAATAAACTATTGTCGAGCCTTATCGAGCTCACATTAAAAAGGAATCGAGTCTATCAAGCACAACAATCCCGTTTCTATCGAACATCCATCGAGCTCATCGAGTTTCATTGGAAACATGGAAGATTGATCTTAATTCCATCGATTCAATCCACTCCACAAAATACTCTGTTTAATCCTATTGAGCTCACTTGCAAAAGTAATCGAGCCTATCGAGCACAACAATCGCGTTCCTATTGAACTCATATCGAGCCCATCAAGCTTCATAGGAATGGTGAAAACAAGACAACTCGTTTGGTGAAAACGACTCGGCTCGTTGGTGAAAACTGAAAGGAATGTGTTCTAAAAGTTTTACTTTTATATGTCAATTATTATGAATTGAATGTGCAAACATTTTGTTCCTTGATTATGGTATTCGTCTTTTAGAAGTGTTAAGGAAGAGACGATTGGTCCTTAACCGTAGAGTTCTAAAAGATAATGGTTTACATAAATCAAAAGATATTCACAATCATGGTAATTAACATGGAACATTAATTACCGAGATAAGATTGTCGTGTTGGTCATCGATTGTTGTAGGTCTACAAATAATTGACGACACGAGTATATAAAAGAGGAAAAGATTACTTTTATATATTGAATAGACCTAACAAGTAAAACATTATGAAATTGTGTTTCGTGTCATTAATGTTTTTACTGTGTCTTGGATCCTAAGATATGAGTTGAACGTGACTTGTGCTGGAAAAGATAGCTAGTCAAACGACTATCATTGCCCCTCCTAATTGAGTGATGATATTAGTGAGCCTCTTGATTAAGCAAAATTATAATGTGCACAATGTGACTTGAGTTAAGTCACATAGTTATAATTAGCTTAGAGAGATCAAGAAATGAATATAATACAAAGGTGACACATTTCTACTTTGTATATATTCTTAATATCATGAGGCAAGGGACGGACACAAGTTGTGCACTTACATCACTAAATGGATCGTGATTTAGTTCAGGTGGAACAAAGACATCTATGCTAATTGGGTGACTATAATGTGTAGCTAGATACCGCTTATAGTCTGAGATATTAAGTGTTTAATATCACTGTCAATTAGGCTTAGATCCTCCCATAGGTCACACCACAAAACTGGGAAACAAGAGGCTTGATTTTAAGTTCATATGATGTGTCGGGTTTCATATGAAAATGGGACATATGTGGTGAACGAATAAAATCAATATGTCATGAGAATTGACATAATTAGAATCATAATAAATTAATATGAGGTTAATATATTATGGAGTGTAATAATTTAATATTACATAGGATAATATATTACATAAGATGTGAATTTTCTAAAAACCCCAAAAGATCAAATTTTGTTGGAAATAAATCCAAAATTTGACAAAGGCAAAATCAGGGTCAAACACGGTGAACCGTTCAGGGTTCGGTCGACCGGGGTATCTTCGGATCGGTTAACCGAATGGGGAACGGGTAATCACAATTGGTTGACCGAAATTGTTTGGAGTGCTTGGACAATCAGGTTTGGTTAACCGAGCGTGAACGGTCAACCGAGAAAGAGTATTTTCGGTAATCCGAATGTGACACGGTCATCTGATGACTATGCTCTAAGAGAAATTTTGGTGAGTCAACGGTCAACCGAAGAGAAGACGTGGTTCGTTCGAATTTTTTCAGAGAATTTTTCTCATGCAGATTCGATCGACCGTCTAGCTCACGGTGCACCGAACACGTGTTAAAACTGAATGGTTCGGTTGATCGAGAAAAATTCTCGGTCAACCGAACAATGCGATTTCTGCCTGAATTATTAAGAGATTAATTAAATCATGGGTGGATTAATTCCAGATTTAATTAAAACGTTTTAGAGGATACTTAAGTGTCAATTAGAGATTAAGTTTATGAGAGAATAAACAAGAGATTATGTCTAAGGAATAGTTCTTGATAATGATGTTTTGGGAGCCTATAAAAGGACCCATCCTCCTACTTCTTTATAGGAATGCAAAAATTCTTTCTCTCATTAATCTCTTCCTTAATCACCACGAAAATCTCTTAATTAATTTAAGTTTTAGAGATAGAAATCTCAGGAAGCTTAAAGATGGGTTATTAGCTAGATTCTAAGCCTTATTAGAGATCGATTGGCTAGCTCATTTCTCTCTAATCTTGTTTAGAGTTTGGTGAACACTCGGAGGCAAATCGGTGGACGATTCTACAGAAAACGCGACTCCGGATCTTCAAAAAGGTTTTAGAGAACTTTTTAGGTATGATCTCTCTTTGTGGTTTATTTTAATAAATATAGGGTTGCATGATATTAGAATAGACACAAAGTAATGTACATAAAAATTGTTGAAAATATGAAATCGATCATGTATGCATGTATTAAAAAAATTAAAAATATATACATACATAAGGACATGAAATCCTACACAAGTTTGGTGAAAATGACCCTGGTTGTTTGGGAAAATGACTCCGCTCATTTGGTGGAAACGAACTAGCTCGTTCGGTGAACACGACCCAGAACGTTTGGTCGACACTGACCAAGGTCGTTCGGCTCGTTTGTTGAAAACAAACCAGCTTGTTTGATCCATTTTGTGTTAAAACCAAAAAAAGATACCAAAATAAAGCTTACATAATGAAATTTGATCTTAACTATGGTGTATTAAGTATGATGATTGAGTGAGATTATTGGATTTATGGGAGAAATATGTTGGGTGTGCGAGTTTAGAGAAATATGGATGTTGGGAAGAAGAATTGTATGATTTGTAATTATGACAAAATAAAATAGGATAAATGTGACATTTGGTATTCCTTTTAAGGCCAAAAAAAGTTAATGACCCTCAAATAAAACCACCCTCAGTCGTTGGCCCTATCATTTATTTTTTGTTGTAACCTTGATTTTTTTATTTATCTTTTAATAGTGATCATTCTTTTTACCTTCTGACTATTGGCAATTGTATTATGTTTTTATTTATTTAATTTTTTTCTTATTTATCAATTGTAATATATGTTTGTTTTTTCCTATTTATTTTGTATGTTAAGTATTTGCTCTCTAAAGATATAAGCATTGTTAAATTAAACTAATTTAATTATTTATTATTATATATTTATGACATTTTAAGTTTGATGAATGTATTAATATTAACATTATTAGGTAAGATGATTGGATTTTGAAAAAAAATCAATTCCTGCCAAATCAAACAAGAGTCTAGTTCAACTCAAGACTATAGTTGTACGAGTCACAAAAAAGTAGAATTATAGGAAGTAAAATTCCGGGAACTTAAGTTTTTACAAAGTCAAGTTCTGAACTACCTAGACTTCCAGGGTACCAATCATATCCTGAAATTATTTCTATTGTGCTTACTTTTGATTTCTTTGCGAGATCCAAGTGTGACTAAGTCCACTTGAATACATGAGTTGGAATAGGTTTCTATTCTGTAATGCTAAGCTTGATTTGTCCACCTTTTTGTGACCTAAGATAATAAATAATCATGTCCAGGTTAACCCACCCGTCATGCTCTCTCTCTCTTTCTGCTACGTTAGTTTTTCTCTCTGTCACGTCAGTTCACCCAACCCACCCAAAAAACTCATTTAACAACACCCGGGCTACCCCATCCACCCTACATTCTCTCCCCTCTACGTCATTTTGATATCAATCCTGAGTAAAATATAAAAAAATCACAAAAAATCTACAAATAAAAAACATATATTTTCAAAGAGTCCGGATTTAGCATCAGTTTGCAATGGTTGCGGGTAGGGGTGAGCAAAATTCGGACCGGTCCGGGCATCCGGACCGAACCGAATTTTTCGGTCCGGACCGAACCGGACCGAATTTTTTCGGTCCGGTCTTCGGTCCACAAAATTTTGGAAATTCGGTCTTCGGTCCGGACCGGACCGAAAATTTAAGGGGAAAATTCGGGTTTTGGACCGACCCGGACCGGACCGGACCGAACCTATTCGGTCCGGTCTTCGGTCCGGACTTCCCGAAAATTCGGGTTTCGGTCCGGTCCGGTCCGGTCCTGGACCGAAGCTCACCCCTAGTTGCGGGTAAATTACGGGAATCTGCCAGATTTTCCCACAGATGAAGAAGTGACACAATATACACGGGCTTTCATTTTAGATTTGTTTGGATCCATGGTTTTCCCTGATAGCTCTGGGACAAGTGTTCCAGTTATGTATTTGAGGTTTTTGCGGGTGTTGGATAAGCTGATAGCATACAATTGGGGTGCGGCCGTGCTTTCATGTTTATATCGCAACTTGTCTATTTCATGTCAAACTGGTAAGAAGAACATTGGTGGTGCATTATTACTTCTTCAACACTGGTCTTGGACTCGGTTTCCCGTAGCCCGGCCGAGACACGTGGGTCATGCTGAGTGTTTAGGTGGAGAAGACCTAGAATCGCGACCTCCATTTGCTATTAAGTGGCAATACCCACAGACTTATGAGGTTAGTGCCGCACATAATTGTCTTACACATTACAGAAATGAATTTGAATGTATGTTGGATGAGCATGTAAACTGGCAGCCGTATTATGAAAATATGATGTTGCTTCCTGGCCGGGTATTTACTACTAATGCTGCATATTGGCTTGCGAGAGTACCTTTGATTCATTTCTGGATGATTTCATGGCATTATCCAGAAAAAACTATGAAACAATTTGGATTTTATCAGACGACGTCACCGCCAGAACCTCATCCGTGGACAGAACTCAAAAGACTTGATAAGATAGTACATGCGGCCCGACAGAGAGATGATTGGTCAGCGAATCATGAAATTTACATACGAATGTGGGACAGACCGCATATTCTTCAGGAAGGTCGACCATATGATCCGAGAGAAAATCGACGGTATCGTCAGTGGTTTCAGCATAATGGTATGTACACAGTCTACATACGAGGCCAAATAGAGTTCGGTTTGGAAAAGCTGTTGCCAGCCCCACGTGATTCTATCGAGGACTTAGGTTACGTTCCTGGTGGACCACGTATTCGACGTATGGTATGTTTTTTGAACGACTTTGACGATTATTGTTTGTTGTGTTTTACTATCTAATTTTCAAACTACAATTGCAGGGCTTACGTGGTATTCAACGGGCTAAATTTGTTATCAAGCAGCTGTACAAACGTGGAACTAAGGGACTGTGTAAAATGTTGCTGAAGAGTCACCAACTCGATGCTGTCGATTGCGATCAGGTGCACGAATTTGAAAGAGTACTGTGCGATGCTGGATTACCTGCAGATGTGGAGTCGATTCCTGAAGATGATGATGGTAATAATGAGATTCGTGATGACTGTCCTGTACCTAGAGTTGCAGACCAAACAACATATAGTTTTAGGCTATCCAATGCATCATACGATGATTTTGTCCCAGATCCATCGCAGTTTAGATGTTCATATACATACGATGACATTGGCGCAGGACCATCGCAGCCAACCCAGTTTGGATATTCTCAAACATATGGTGACATTGGCGCAGGACCATCGCAGCCAACCCAGTTGGGGCTTTCTCAGATTCCCAAAGATTATCCAACTTATCAGACACCTGATACTAATTATGATACTCCTCAGTTGCCGCAAACAGACTTCGGGACTTTGTTCGATGGTATATTCAGCCCATTAACTGACAAATGGTACACTTGTGAATTAAATCATGTACCTTCTATAGCTTACGAGACTTAGTCACCTTATTTGCCTGTTCAAAATCAGTCACATTTTCGACCTGTTGAGTTTCATTCACCTGTTGAGACTCAACCCCATTCTGAGTTGGTTCTATACGTTTTCTCTGATTATGAAGAAGAATCAGTGCATGTTGCGACTCCAGTCGGTCGAGGGTGCCGACGCAAGATGAAGACAAAGATTTTCACTCCCACGCAGTAGTTCATATTGTAATTCAGTTGTACTCGCGGTTGTACTTTAAGATCTTACGATTTTATTTTTTTACTGTATAAAATACCCTAACATTTCAATACGCCCAGTTATCGACGTGATTTGGAGGTTGATTTTTGAAAAAATTAAAAATAAATTTAATTTTTTAAAAAAAATAATATCAATTAGAAAACATATTTTGAAAAAAAAAGATTTTAAAAAAGAATACAAATAGTTACAATAAAAAATAAAAACAGAAATAAAAAATAAAACTAAAGCAGAAAACTTTTAAAAAAATTAAATAAAAAATATTTCTGCCAAAAATTTTTTTAAAAAAAATTCACGGATCCCGTGAAATTTTTTTTTTAAAAAAAATAATTTTTTTTTCTTCCTAAATTTCGAAATTTTCATTTTTTTTATTATATAAAAAAATTACGGTTAATAAGAAGGATGCGCAACGAAATGCAACCAGCATGAGCTAAATTTGTACAGTGAGAAATTTAAATAACTAAATGGTTGTGCAAGAGTTCACTCTAGTGGGTCCGTGAATTCATGGAAGAGTATAGCCTAATGTAGTAATGTGTCGTGTTCCCGTGGATTAGGCCTTATTTAATTTGATCTTTTGTTTGTACTTGCTCATCATAAATAAGAATTTGACCATTAGAATTTGACCATTATTATTAATAAGGACTTGACCTCTGGAAACATTAAGGACTTGACCATTACAATTTTTGTGTGTTATTGTACATGGCCTATGTTTACTCTTAAGGTACAACAAATGATGGACATTGGATTGGGTTTGGATGGGTCAAGGGTGGGATTATTAATGTTGAGTAATCGATGCTATATTTGTTAAACAACTCTCCTTGCTTGCAAACAGCCCCCCACCTTACTACAACAAATATCTGACGGTATATGAAATACGATGGTTACAAACTTACAATTACTTCTTGCTTTCAAGTTTCAACTCTTAACAAATGTTGCCTGCAGTTGTTTATTTAGCAAATCCAACCTCTTAGTCTTTCTGTCTTGATTGCAAAAGTAATGCAACTTGGTTGTGGACCACTCCATGTAAAAGCGTCCCAAATTGCAACTCAATTAGTTAATTAAATGTGAACATGTTAAGATCGTGAAGGTGGAAGTTGGTTGGAAGGAATAACCGAATTCGGTGGGAGAGAAAAACTTATCTCTCCTCTCCACCACCTCTCTTATTTATATGGTAAATGTGGGTAATCGGTTACAAGATATCCGATTACCGGAATACAAAACATCTAATTGGGTCCAAAGAGTTATATATATAATTATACAAATAGCAATGCTATATATATATAGCTCATTACTCCCCCTCAAGCTGGTGAATAGATGTCAAGAATTCCCAGCTTGTTCAACAGAAATCGGAATTGGTCAATCCCCATAGCTTTGGTAAGGATGTCAGCTAATTGAGACGAACTGGGAACGTGTGCTGTCTGAAGGAGTCCTTGTTGAATGCGTTCTCGGACCACATGACAATCAAGCTCAATGTGCTTAGTCCTCTCGTGATAAACCGGATTTGAAGCTATATGGAGAGCAGCACGACTGTCGCAATACAATGTAGAAGGAGAAGGAATTGGTGTGTCAAAATCCTGAAGGAGATTCCGCAGCCATGTCAGTTCACAAGAGGCAGTAGCCATGGCTCTATATTCTGCTTCGGCAGAGGAGCGAGAGACGACAGACTGCTTCTTGGACTTCCAGGATATGAGGGAGCTACCAAGGAATATGCAAAACCCAGTGACGGACCGCCTTGTGAGTGGACAACTAGCCCAGTCAGAATCGCAGTATGCAATGAGTTGAAGATCTATATTATATTTGTAGAGGAGTCCTTGTCCTGGGGCTCCTTTGAGATAACGCAGAACACGAATAGCAGCATCATGGTGGTCTTGTTGAGGGGTTGTCATGAATTGACTTAATACTTGTACAGCAAAGGAGATGTCAGGACGAGATATGGTCAAGTAGATCAATCTTCCTACTAGACGTCTGTAGGCAGCGGGATCTGCAAGAGGTGCAGAAGTGTTGTCCTTGAGTTTAAGGTGTTGCTGCATAGGGGTGGGAGAAGCTTTGGCACCAAGCATGCCAGCTTCAGAAAGAATGTCCAAGACATACTTTCTTTGAGAAATGTAGAGTCCCTGTGTAGAATATGAAACCTCAAGGCCAAGAAAGTACTTCAAGTGCCCCAAGTCCTTGATGTGAAAATGAGATTGGAGAGTTGCTTTAAGAGTGGATATGTAAGCTTCATTATCACCTGAGATGATGATGTCGTCCACATATATCAAGATGACCGTGAAGTGGCCATCCTTCTTCTGAACAAAGATGGAATAATCTGCTTTGGATTGTGTAAAACCAAGACTAATTAACGCAGTAGTTAGTTTGGAGAACCAATTACGGGAAGCTTGTTTAAGGCCGTACAAACTTTTCTTCAAACGACAAACCGTGTTCTCCCCCTTGTTAGGATAACCCGGAGGGAGGCGCATATAAACTTCTTCAACTAGATCACCATGTAAGAATGCATTGTGGACGTCTAGTTGATGTA
The DNA here is from genome assembly GCA_963682175.1 of Triglochin maritima. NCBI lineage: Eukaryota > Viridiplantae > Streptophyta > Magnoliopsida > Alismatales > Juncaginaceae > Triglochin > Triglochin maritima. The sequence goes on from OY821775.1 coordinate 10,288,528, forward strand.
GAGACCATTTCTTAGCTGCTGCCACTGCAAGTAAGGTGCGAACAGAAACTAGTTTGGCCACAGGAGCAAACGTTTCATGGTAATCGAAGCCTTCAATTTGTGTGTATCCCTTAGCGACGAGTCGAGCTTTGTGTCGTTCAATACTACCATCAGACTTGAATTTGGTTTTGTAGACCCATTTGCAACCAATGGGTCTCTTACCAGTGGGAAGAGGAACAAGATCCCAAGTTGCATTAGCTTCTAATGCTGCCAACTCCTTTGCCATTGCAAGACACCATTCAGATTTGCTAGCTGCTTCTTTGTAGCTTGTAGGATCATGGTTAGCAGTAATTGAAGCCAGAAAAGATTGATGTGTGTAAGCAAATCGATGGTAGGAGACAAAGTTAGTGATAGGATACTTGATACCTTTTGTAGAACCATACTTTGAGTTAGGTGACTATGCTAAGGAATTGAGAGAGGTAACTGCATTGCAATGGAAGTCATGCAAATGGAATGGAAGTTTATGAATCCTAGATGACCTGCGGGGTGGATGATGAACTGTGGGATTGGTTGGCTGGACATGGGTTGGTGGTGAGGTTGCTACAGGTGTGTTATGCGTTACAATATATGGTTCATGCATGTGTTCATGATCATGAATTTGAACATGATCTTGATGGGGTTGCAGGTCCGGATTGGGAGTATTGTTAAGGAACTGGTCATCAAGAGGGGATTGAGTGATATGGTCTGAGTGAACAGGAAGAGGAATGACATGATGATTATCAATAAATGGCAAAGATGCAAAGGGAAATGTTGTTTCATGAAAAACAACATCACGACTAACAAACATACATTGTTCCTCCATGTCATATACTTTGTAAGCCTTTTGGCCAAAAGGATAACCAAGGAAAACACATTTTCTGGCTCTAACATCAAATTTATGATCAAAAGTAGGTTTGGTGGCAAAGCACAAACAACCAAAAACTCTCAAATGAGAGTAGGTAGGTTGTTTGTTAAAAAGAAGTTCAAAAGGACATTTGTTTGACAGAATTTTGGATGGCATGCGATTAATCAAGTATGTTGCTGTTAGAATACATTCTCCCCAAAACTTTATTGGGAGAGATGCATGAAACTTTAGGGCTCTAGCAACTTCAAGGAGGTGTCTATGTTTCCTCTCCACTATGCCATTTTGTTGGGGAGTGTATGGGCAAGAAAATTGATGAATGACACCATGATCATTAAGAAAAGAGGTTAAGACATTGGAAGTGAATTCTGTCCCATTATCACTTCTAATTTGTTGAATATTTGTTTGAAATTGATTTTGAACCATGGAGAAAAACAATTTCATGTAGCTAAATACATCACTTTTAGAATGCATCAAATATACCCAAGTGGATCTAGAAAAATCATCCACAATAGTAAGGAAGTAATGTGCTTTATTATTACTTGGAATAGCAAATTTGCCCCAAACATCAAAGTGTACAAGTTCAAATGGTTTAGAAGTAACACTAGTGCTGGATGGAAAAGAAAGTCTACACTGTTTGGCCAATGGGCAGAAATGACAAACAAAATTAGAATGAAAAGGAAAATCTATGGTTCTGGACATGAGTTTTAGTCTATCAAAAGATGGGTGTCTGATGCATTGCATACATTGCATCATATGTCTTTCATTTAGATTACTTTTACATCAATAAATGCTACTAAGGTATGTGTTTAGTCTTATTTACAGAATACAGGGACCTGAATGCAATTTACCCACATCCCGAGCATAAACGCGTACAAAAGACTCGTTTCTATCATAAAGACCAAGTTCAAGTTTATCGGGCTTCAAATGGAAATGTATCCAAGCATAAAAGCATTCAAGACCTAATTACGAAAAGAACAAGGACTTAAGCACAAAAGTAGCCGGGGACTTAATTGCAAAAAGTGAAGGACCTAATTGCAAATCACGAGTAGCTTTTATTATTATGGAGAAAATATAAAGAAAAATCAATGTGGATCTCCAAATATATGAAGAAATTAATTCGGATCTCCAAAGATATGCAAGAATCAATCCAGACGCGCAAATGACATTGAAATCATACCATAAACACACAGGAAAAATCCGGGTCGATTCTGAGTCAAAAAGGTGGCGATTCCGCCGCACCTCAAGAGCAAATTGCGGCGAATCCGCCGCACCAAATTAGATCCATGCTCTAAAAATTTTACCGGTTGCGTGTTGACGCGTGTACTTTCTTATTTCATGCTTAGGTCCCTTGTAGCGGCTATAAATAGCCCCGAGAACGATGTTGTGAGGAGTTCTTCCTTTTGTTCCATAATTTAGCAATAAAATTCTGTTTCTTTTATTTTATGTTTTTAATTTTCTTTTCTTAGTTTCTCTAGGACCCCTTCTCCCTCCCTCCATCTATGAGTTTCTAACTCTTTCCAAAGGGTGGGGGTGACGGATTTAGGGTGATGAGAAGAGAAGATGTTATTATTTTAATTTTGTATTAGTATGTTTTGATTACTTGAGTTTATGTTAAATCATTTATCATGTAATGCTTTATAACTAATATGATTTATTATAAGTTTCAGAATTCTCTAATCTAAACCCGATATCTAAACCTCCACCCAACGGAATTCACCATCTTTGTTCTTGTTTTAGTTTTATTTGTTCATGTTTCTTGCTTTAGATAATTAAAACCCAAAAATCTCAAAACCAACCAACTTAATTCTTCTCTCCTTCTTTTCTCCAATCGAAATCACACTAAAAACAGAATCTCTCCCTCCTTGTGTTCGACCCGTATTTGCCACGTCTCCATTGACGCCGTGCACTTGCGGTATAAATTTAATTCTCATCAGTGTCCTAACCTTTGATGCCATGTTTCTTGAGACACTATAGAACAAGTAAAAGGTTGAACTAGTGTGGGTCTTCCATTGCAAATGTAGATGCCTCCAATCTCTTTACCCAGTCCAATCACCTTCCTCATTGCAGGGTCCTGCAAAAGACAAGCATTAGGAGAGAATATCACATAACAAGAGTACTGCTTAGCTAACTTGCTGACAGAAATTAAATTGACATCAAATGCTGGGACATATAAGGCATCTTTGAGGATGATGTCATCAGAAAGCTTGATGTCTCCCACTCCATGGACTTTACAACTTGCACCATTCGGTAGTTTAACAGATTGCATATGAGTTGTTGTCCTTGTATTAAAGAAGTTGTCTAAATTGCTGCTCATATGATCAGTAGCACCCGTGTCTATTATCCAACCATTGTCTCCAATGAAACTAAGAGAACAATAAGAGATACCTGCTGCATTAGCAAGTATTCCTCCATTCCCTTTGTTGTTGATTAAATTCAGTATCTCTTTGTATTGTTCTTGAGTGAATGATGAAGGCTTTGAGCTTAACTCTCTAAGAGGAGGATTCACACTTTCATTAACCACAACAGCAACAACTTTTTGATCCCTTTTTGGACCGGGATATACTTTATGTAGCTTGTGAGTAGGTGGGAAGCCAATTATCCAATAACATCTATCCACTGTATGTCCTGTGCCTTCACAATGAGTGCAAATAAACTTGTCTTTCTTGTATCCTTGCTTTGCTGGTTGATTGGATTGCCTATTGTCCCGACTAAAATTCTGATTTTTCTGGTTGTTCTGAAGTCTGTTTGCAACTAATGCTGCAGCTTCAGGCTGAATGGGGGTTCTTCCAACTCCTCTTCTCTTCTCCTCTTGTAGTACTAAGGAACAAGTCTTGTTGATGGTTGGCAACTCTGACATCAACAGAATCTGACCTTTCAAGGGAGAATAAGAGTCATTTAACCCCATGAGAAATTGTAAGACTCTATCTTCTTGTTCCTTTTGAGCAATCTTCTTGCTTATTCCACATACACATCCATTACAGTTACATTTGGGGATTTCCACATAAGAACTCAATTCATCCCACAATGACTTCAATTTTGTGAAATAACTAGAAACTGAAGCCTGATCTTGGCTCAAAGTAGCTATAGCTTGTTGAATTTCATAGATTTTGGGAAGATTACCTTGAGAAAAACGTTCTTCAAGATCTTTCCAAATGATCGCAGCGGATTCACAATACATAACACTCTCAGCAATCTGTGGATCAAGAACACTAATTATCCAAGAAATCACCATATCGTTGCATCTTGTCCATTGAGCAAACTCATCTTGTGCTTTTGCCTCATCTGGACATGTTAGGGTTCCAGTTATGAACCCTAATTTGTTCTTTGCGCTGAGGGCGATCCACATCGATCTCCTCCATGCCGGGTAGTTATCCCCGTTCAACGGTTTCGAAACGAGAAGCGCAGCTGGATGATCAGATCCCTGTAGAAAGTAGGGGCTTCCAGCATCAACTACATGCATCGTTTTGCTCTGATTTGGAGTTCCAGCCATTGCTCCAAGATCGAAGAGTCTGCAATGCTTAGGAGGAGGAGGAGTCGTCAACTCAATCTAGCTTCCAACACAAATTTCGTAAAATAGGAATCGATCTTCCAAGCCCTAGATCGGATGCTCTGGTACCATGTTAAGATCGTGAAGGTGGAAGTTTGGTTGGAAGGAATAACCGAATTCGGTGGGAGAGAAAAACTTATCTCTCCTCTCCACCACCTCTCTTATTTATATGGTAAATGTGGGTAATCGGTTACAAGATATCCGATCACCGGAATACAAAACATCTAATTGGGTCCAAAGAGTTATATATATAATTATACAAATAGCAATGCTATATATATATATAGCTCATTAGAACATAAAGTTAAACAAGCATTAGTTTAATAACTCCAGCATTGAAACCTCCTGACAGCAGTATTGCATCTGTCTGTCCATCGCAGCTTTATAAAATTTAAAAATAAAATGCTTGAGAGAGAGAAAGATATCCATCCATACTCTCTCACTCCTTTGACAATCTAACAAAATGTCAAAGAAAAAGATATTGACGAAAATACCCCTGAAAACATCCATAACAGTATTGGATTCCCCATCAATCCTACCCTTTCTCTCTCCACCGTGAACCAAAGAAACAAACGCGATTCCCCCAAAAGCTAGAAAACAAAAGTCAGCGCCGACCCGTCTGTGCCTTCCTCTATCATCTCACCTCCCCCTCTAAATACCACAGAGTAGACTCACCCAGAAAGATCACAACTCCTCTCTTTTATCTTTTTTTGGTTCTGAAATGGAAGATTGGGATTTGCAAGCAGTGGTAAGGGGTTGTGGTGGAGCAACTGCAACTGCAACTCAAGCAAGAACAGATGATCCCTTGTCTTGTTGGAGGACACCACTTCCGGAAGACAACAAAGATTTTATCTTTTGTTTCCCAAACCTTGTGGGAGAAGAAGAAGAAGACCTCTGGAAGCCTTTCTTCCTCAAACCAGAATCCCAACAACCTCAAAGCTCCACTCCCAACCCTTCTTGTTCCTCCTCTGTCTCCTTCCTCAAGCCCAAGAAACCTCTCAGACCACTCTCCTCCCAGACCACTCGTTCCAAACGAAGGTAAGCCAAGCAAGATACAATCTTTCCACCTCAGATCGACTCGAAACCGGATTTGAAGTAATGGGTCGTTGGATTTTCGCAGAAAGAAGCAGCAGAAGAAGGTGATTTGCCAAGTCCCCACTAACGGCCTCTCCTCCGACATGTGGGCGTGGCGGAAGTACGGCCAGAAACCCATCAAAGGCTCGCCTTTTCCAAGGTATTGTGCCATTCATCCCATCAAAATCCCACCTTTGCTCCAATCCGGTCGTTCCTGATGTGTTTGGTTTTGGATTTTTTAGGGGTTACTACAAGTGTAGCAGTTCAAAGGAGTGTTCGGCTCGAAAACAGGTCGAGAGAAGCAGAACAGATCCGGGTTTGTACACCATAACCTACACGGGGGAGCACAACCACCCCGTCCCGACCCACCGGAACTCCCTCGCCGGGAGCACGCGTCAGAAGTTCCCGGCAAGCTCCAGGCTGTCGCCGTCGAGCTCGGTGTCGGAGGCGGAGAAGGTAGTGGAGGAGGGAGAGGTGTTGATGGTGAGTGACATGGAGGTGTTGGGTGAGGACGAGATGGTGATTTTGGGGTTCGAGGAGGGCTCGCCGGAGTGGTTCGCCGGCGGTGGGTGGTGACTTGCTTGAGGAGGAAACTTGTGGGGGGGAAGATGAGGAAGTTGGCAAACATGTGCGGCTCAATGTTGTTTGTTTGTTTGTTTGTTTGACTTTTTGCCATTTGTCTTCTTCTCTTCTCCCAAGGAGCTTTACCGTCTCTGGGATTTGTATAATGTAATTTTAGAGTGAATATATGAGATCAATATTTTGGGTTACTTCTAGTTTTGTTTAAATGCTTGATGTGTGTTTCTGAAAAATGAGCAGTTAAGGTTACAGGAGTGGTTTAAGGTATAATCCATAATATGGTTCTGTCTGAATGAGTGAGGACTGAGGACTCCATGGGTATTCTTTTATGTTTTATGGAAGTTTGAAATTCTTATGTCTTAATTATGTCCTCCGAATATAAATGAAAATAAAATGTAGTACTCCATGGGTACGAATTATATAATTGCCAAAAAAGTATGAATTATATATCTTCGATTTTTCTTGCTCTCTAGAAACAAGATGTTCTCCACAACTATATATATAATATTTACACGCTAATGTTCTCTCGCGTCCACCTGTTCCGTTACCCTTGATCAATATGTTGCTTTCCCCTACACCAACGACAGATGCTATATATCAAAATAACGATGTGAAAGCTACCAAATATTCAATACATAAATATTAGCTACATTATTCATCTGAGTATCTGATTCCTTCCAATTCATATATATTCACACACAAAATTAAAGCTATAGTTTTAAATTGTAGAGGTAATATTGGGTAAATCCTTTTTTTGTAGAGCGATGGTTATTGTGTAAATCATTTTAATGTACATCTTAGATTTAGAGCCACCGTTTAAATAATAATAAAACCCCGAAGTCCCTAAACTGAAACCCCTCGTACTCTTCACTCTTTCTTCTCGCGCCTACTACTGTAAACTCACATTTAGAGAATTATATAATGTTGAAGAATTCTAAGCAAATTTTTTGATCCTTTTAGTAGCTGGTTGATTTGGATACCATTTTTTTATATGCACGAAAACTCAAAAAAAAAAATCTGGAGACCTCTTTGTGGTGGTTCCAGAGTGCTTTTTCAACACAGAAATTTGCAGGATCAAAGCTTTTCAACATATTTCAACACAGAAACTAAAGAGTGAGAACACCACCAGTAGATTTTATGCAACTGCGTTTTGAATATAAAAAGCAGAAAAGGAAGCCAAAAAAGAAGCGAAATTGTTGTCAATTATTATTCAGTAGTAACTTTTGAAAAAGATACTATTTACTGCCAAAAAATTAATTTCTTTTAATAACTAAATATTTTTATTGATAAAGTTACAATAGTAACTTTAAATGTTTAGTGAGGTTAACATGCCTCAGCACTGCAGCTGCTGAAGAAGCTTCTTGACTCAAACCCATCTTCTGCAATTAACTCTGGAATCCATCAAAATCAGTTTTGTTGATCTTGTAAGATTTGTAAGGCATGTGAGCATCACTGGGAAATGATCTGTTTTCTACCTCTTGTTTGTATTCCAATAATGCTTTGTTAATGACATCACCAACTCTCCCATATTGCTTACAGAACTTTGGTGCTACCTACACCACACAAGAAACCCAATCCTATTGAGAAAAAATCAATCAAGTGTCACATCCAAGAAAATATAGATAGAAAAAAAGAGGAAAAACTGGAATCAGGGACAACCTTTGCATGATGAGGATGTTGTAGCATGCCCAACAAGTCATGATAAACTAGTACCTGTAATTAGACAAACTTGTAAGATGTTGAAGTGCAATAGTATCGAAGACCACAAAATTGATGTGTTTATTTTGTTTTCTTCTACGGCATGTCGACACAGACACAGACACAGTACCGAATATCAACACACTATGAACTTAGAAGAATATTAGCACTTTTTAGGACTTGAAAAGATGTAGAAATGTGGAAGTCTCAAGAATTATAAAGGTTAGACAGAAGATGAGAGGTCTTGAAAAGCATGAGAACACTTAAAATAACATAAAACAGAAAATACAATTCAGCAAACACCAATATCTAAAAGAGCAAAAAAAAATCTCTACAAACTACAAGAACTATTTTTACAAAACCTTTTAAGGGTACAATCATAGTGGTTAAATGCATTAGATTTGTAAGCTAATCAACTTCAAAAACCCAAACACCAAAATTAACACATGCAACTCAAGCTGAGGCAACCCACTAATACAAAGAGTAGTATAAATAAATTCCATGTTTAAAGTTAACCCAAAACTCTAATTGTCACTTGCCTACGATTTTTCTGGCCCACTATTTGCATACTAATTAAGCAACTCTAAAATCTTCCAACCTATGCTCATAAGAAGTTAAGTTGATTCTATAACAAACAACTTGAACAAAGCAATCCATAACAACCTTATCTTTCGAGAATCATAATTATGTTGAACCTTTAGATCAAAAATCACTTACTAGCAGAATTACAGACTTTAGAGGACTAATCATCTAATTTTCTATGTGAGATGGGAGTAAATGAAATCACAAACCTGACCGCTACAATGTGGACCAGCTCCAATCCCAAAGGTAGGTATCTGTAGCGAAGCTGTCGAAGCGGCAGCCACCGGCGCAGGCACACATTCCAGAACAACAGCAAAGCACCCTGCATCCTGCAATGCCATTGCCGTCTCCACAACCTGAAAGAAACCAAAAAACCTCAGAGGTTACAATAATGATGATCAGCAGAGCTCTATTACTTGTTACCAGAGCTTTGGCAATGGGGCGGTGGTTCCACTAGTTTAGAGATTGCAAGTAGATTTTCGAATGCATAAGAATTTAATATGACAGATATATTTTTAGGGAAAAAATATTGAAAGACGACTAAATGTGGAAAAACAACAAAACCGATACATATGCAAAACATAATAAATTTGGAATTTATCGGCAGTTTGCCTGATATCAAACTTAATCCTTAAGATGAGAAAAATGCTCAAATGTGTTAAAAGATAATCAACAGTATAGATATTGGTCAACTTAGTCATCTCTTATACAATATAATAGGGTCAAGTATAATAATCCCAATCTCAATTTGTTTATGATGAGCCATCCATGCAAGGCATAAAATAAGTTGTTAATCCATAATGCGAACAAATAAGTAACAGAATGTAGTCATGTACATTGTTGTAATAATATATAACAACACACAACGAATATACATAAAAAAATAAAAACAACAAAATACCTTGACAGCACTAGCAACATTCTTCCCCTGAGGCCGGAACCCCCCAAGCACACTAATCGCCTGCGGCGTCAACCCGACATGCCCCATAACCGCAATCCCAGCCTCAACAATCGCCTTCGCCGCGGCAATCCTAGACGGCGCGCCCCCCTCTAATTTAATCGCGTCCATCCCGCCCTCCTTCAAAACCCTAACACCGGCCTCAACGGCCTGCCTTTCCGACGCCTCGTACGACCAGCATCTCGTCGAGGGAGATGGGGAGGGTGGTGTCGTGGCAGTGGACGACCATGGCGGCGGAGTCGCCGACGAGGCAGATCTCGATGCCGGCCGTGTCAACGTGGACAGCGGAGGGGTGGTCGTAGGCGGTGACCATGGTTATAGGGTCCCCGCGGCGGTGCTTCTGGCGGAGGTGGGTGAGGGTAACGCGTTGGTTCGGGTTCTGGGGTTTGGGGCCGCCGTAGACGCTGCTCTCCGGGAGGTTTCTTAGGGTTCGGAGGAGGGATGGAGTCCGGCGGGTCAGGTGACGGAGCATGTTTGCTTACGTTGTGCCGCCGGAAGTGGTGAGATGAGATGGCGGGGAGTGTGGGAGTGGAGGTGTTTTCGAGGATTTATGGGTTTTATTACATTTTTTAATTCAGTTTGTTCGTCACCTTCCGCCTTTCGGCTTAAGATTATTCAGTGCCCCAGCCCAGGACATGATTTTGGGCCGAACGTTACGGTCAGTATTGAATGGACCGAACAAATTACTATCAGGAAGGTGATACACGTCGTTACCAGCAAACACGTGGGCAAAATAAGTATTGAACTAATAAAACTTTTGAAATCTCACAAAAGAGTCACATACTAATTCTGGAAACATTTTGAATGATTATGGACACATTCTGGAAACATTATGGACTGAATCTGGACACATTCTGAAAAAATTCTGGAATGATTATGGACACATTCTGGAAACATTCTGGAATGATTATGGAATAATTCTAGACACATTCTTTATGGAGATTCTGACACATTATGGACACATTCTAGATACATTATGGACTGATTCTGAACACATTTTGGAAACATTATGGACACATTCTGGAAATATTATGGACACATTCTTTATGGACTGATTCTGACACATTATAGACACATTCTGGATACATTATGGAATGATTCTTGACACATTCTTTATGGACTGATTATGGACACATTCTGGACACATTATGGAATGATTCTTGACACATTCTTTATGGACTGATTCTGACACATTATGGACACATTATGGATACATTATGGATTGATTTTGGACACATTCTGGAAACATTGTGGACACATTCTGGGAAATGATTCTGGACACATTCTTTATGGAATGATTCTGACACATTATGGACACATTTTTTATACATTATAGACTAATTCTGGACACATTCTGGGAACATTATGAACACATTTTGGAATTACATTCTGGAACCATTTGGGATAAGGAAGACGGAATATGAAAGTTTAGGGAGAGGGTAGAACCGAAGAGGAATGAGGGAAGAAAAAGGCATTTAAATATGTATTTGGAATCGAACTGTCGCATAGATTGTCACGCACCCACACATACACTCACTTGATAATAAAATATTGAAACTGCCACATCAGTACAACCACATCAGCAACCAACTGGGCAGCGTCCCTGACGTCGGCGTCTATATATCATTTTCCTTAGTATTAAGGTTCTGTTTTGCGTAAATTTTTAATTTTCGGATCTAATGTCATGTTATGACTAAATTCTCAACAACTTATTATCTTATACTAAAAATGCTAGTATGGCAGTGTAAATATTTTCTCACGACCGATATATTCAACACCTTAACCCACCATCTTAAGAGGTTCCTTTTCAAAACAGTATTGATGCAAAAGGCAAAGATAATAAGGTGGTTTTCATTCAAATCTACACGACAGTGTATAATATATAAATACAAATAAAATAATATAATATAATATATAACGAATACAATTAAAAATAAAAACATTACACAAAAAATTAGATGGATCTTGATTAAAAAGTTACAAAAAAATCTATTAATAGAAGGCACTAGTGCAACATAGTCTTTACTCGTCAAAGCTCCTGAAGCTTCAGGATCCGTCCCCTGCGAAGTTTTTTGGTTTCCGAGTACGCTCCCCTCCGCGCCCAATAGACGTCAGATGTTCTAACGTCCGACGTCTATATAGACGAAGATAGAATAGAAGTTGGTCGTTCTAACAGTTGACGTCTATGGGGTAATATAGACGTCGGATGTGGGAATACCCGTTGAATCCGACGTCTATATCCTATAGACGTTGACCTATAGACGTCGGAGTATAGACGTCGGCTGTGCATAACATCCGACGTCTATATGTCTTAAAGAAATCGAACAGTTACGTTTCTGTCATTCATTCCAGACAAAAACCCAACAAACCATAGTTGTTTCGTGACCAAACCCTCCGCCACGACAGATCTCCGACCGATCTGCAGCAACCTCCGGCACCGCAGCGACGTCCCAACCTCTCCTCCCGTTCTCCGGCCCTCTCCTCCCGTCCTCCGTTCTCTCCTTGATACTTCTTATTACGGTAACAATTGCAAATAAACTAATGTTCTACATGGATCTCATACATGTGTATTTCAACATGAGTGGATTTGTAATGTGAATGTAATGTAGTGGAGAAACACATGATGTGAATGTGAGTATATATACATTTTTATTGTTAATTACAGGATTTGAAGAATTTTACATATAAAATTTTAAGGGGGGTTCTGCCCAAATTTTAAATAAAATTTTATTCCCAATTGTTATGAATAACATGATTTTTTGTGTTTATTGTCTTGGTTTTTTGAATTTTCAATATTATGATAATAACTCGTTACCCCCTTAAGCAACTTGGCATTTAATAACCTAAAGCAAAAGATTAGACAATATTTGCGTAAGTCATTCATCATATAGGATTTTCATTCATCGTATTTATTATTTATTTTACGATTTCTGTCGTAGATTGCTAACGTAAGGTACGTAATCTTTTTCACTCATCATTCATTAGAAAACATGCATTAGTTAGTAGGACTTGCATTAGAATAAGAGTGACGTGAGTATTTGTTTGGTGTGTTGTTTGTTAGATTAATGTATGAAAAACACTTAAGGCCAGTCACTTATAGGAGATGAGTTAGGGGATTTCATCACCCTTTCTTTGGCACAAAAACCACTTAATAAAAGAGCATTAATAAAATCAATTAGACGTTGACCCCTAGGATTTCTGGATGCATTAAGGAGAGGAAATCGTTTAAGACCGTTATGGCCTGAACGTGGTTGCCCATCCTTGAGATTTTAGGAACCTCCGGGTTCTTGATTTCCTACAGACTAGTGGTCCTCGATGTTTAAGATGTGTATGAAAGTGTGTAGGTATTTTGTGAACGAATTTGGTGCAGGATGTATGTACACGAATTACAAATACAATGACTAAATACAAGTGTGCAGGATGCTATTTATTTATTTTTGTCCAAGTTTAGGAATAGACGTCGGATGTTTGTATTAGACGACGTCTATTCCCCTGAAGAAATGTAAAGACGTCGGTTGATACATACAACTGATGTCTATTCTTTAGGTATAGACGTCAGATTTTTCACGACCGACGTCTATGTATAGACGACGTACACATAAACGTCGGATATGGGAGTGCTTATATCCGACGTATATACCCCCGTACATCCGACGTATATTTCCTTTTCTGTAGTAATGAAGTTCATGTAAGCTAATTGAAAAGGTAAATTGCAATTTGCTCCGTGGTCTTTAGGGGTGTAAACGGGACGGGTAATACATGTATACCCGGTCGGGTACGGGTACACAAATTCATACCAGTATACCTGTACTCGTTTATCCGGTTAATAAACAGGTCAGGTACGGGTATACACATTACCCGTATACCCGTTAAGATGTATTTTATTTTTTATATAATATATGTTTTGTATATTTATATGTTATATATTATATATATATTTATGTAATATATGTTTTATATACTATATATTATATTATATATATTATACCCGTTTACCCGCCCTTACCCGCTAACTTAATGGGTACACATATAAATATTTTTGACCTTGTATATCCCCGTACCCACTAATTTAGTCGGGTACGTGTACGGGTAGGGGTATACCCGAATCGTACCCGTTTACACCCCTACTGGTCTTTGATCGAGTTGCACTTGGACTACCGTCTTTTTGAAAAATAGACATTTGTTATTTTTACAAGTTTCCTCTTCTAAAAGTCTCACCCACTATTATCATTTTAAAAGTCTTAGCCACTATCATCAATCATTATTGTTAACGTTTTTGAAGTCTTAGCCACTATTATCAATCCTTATTGTTAAAGTTTTGGTTAATTTTTTATTATTGGTAATTTTCATCCGAAAAGGAGCAGGCAAATTTGATGCTAAATTTATGAAATTTTAACAACATATTCACATAAAGTTGTAAAAATACGTCAAAAGACTGCAAGGGCAACTTTCTTTTTTCGTTTTGCTTTATAACGTTCTCAAAAATCGTGCGGTGAACGGTCGTGTTTTTTCAAAAATAAATAAATCATCAAGGTCATATCTTGCACATATCGAACACATCGAGTTATCGAATTCTAAAAGTTGAGGTTGAAAGACAGAGAGGGAAATGGAAGGATTGGAAGAGACTCTTACGGTTTATGTAGGAATATTTTGAGGAGAAGAGAAAAGATAATTATATTTTTCAGGGAATGTCAATGTAAAAGTTTTTTTTTCTAATTTTAGGTCACTTTGAGCATATTTAGTCAAAATTTTCAATACAAATTACTTACAATAGCATATTGTTCAAAAATACTTCTTCCTTTGTGATGGTCATTTTTTTTAGAATCAACTTAAATTTAAAACAAATTACAATATGGTTTGCATTGCTTTGCTATATTAGGTCGAGTGACCGTCACTTTAACATGTTCATAAATTTAATGAAGTTGCCTATATATAGGTTATATTGGAATGTGGTAGTTTAGTTTGGAACGTGAGTTTGACAAGGGATTTTATAGTATGGTGTTTTACAAATGTATCGTTGGAATTATTTTTCGAGAAAAGTGTAATTCTTTTTTGCAATAATTGAAATTAAATTTATGTTTTGAGTAGAATCTCAAGCTACACGTCAAGGTGTTACAATTTGCAACTTCTGTGTGACATATGCCCTCCTTTGAAAATCTCTGCGTCCGCCGCGCCACTGTTAACATGGAGAACTTTTCAAACCCTACAAAACTAATGCTTCCTACCTGACCATCTCCATGGCCCAGAAGAGATGAATATAAGACGAGAGCGGTGCAAGTGAAGGCTGAACGATGTAAATATTTATATCTTCATCTATCTATGTGGCTAGAACATAGAATCAATGGATGTTAGATTTGTCGCCTTATAGTAATTATTCGTTAATCTTAACAGTAATTGTACATGTTACTTTTGTTGTTGGCGGTGAAGATTGGTCAGCTGTGCTTCTGTATATATCTAGCATATGAATGTGACATGTGTTAGGGGGTAAACGAGTCGAGTCGAGTCAAGCGAAATTTTGAGACAAAAGTATTATCTAATATTATTAGTAAATACAAAAAAAAATAAAAAAATGATAAAAAATGAGTTATCGAGTCGAGCCTCAATTTTTTGAGTTCGAGCCGAACTTTCGAGTCTCAATTGCATGTGTCTGTCTAAATATCTTGTATGTAATATGAAATGTGTGAAAAACATATGTGAGTTGGAGGTCTGGGTTTTGGTTGTATACTGAAATTTTCATTTTAGGTTATACACGTGGGTAAAGAAGTACAACTTCTGTCTAAGCAAAGCAATGAGAGTAGTTTTTTGGTGTACAACTTCTCCAAGGTTTCTTCCAGGCCACCACGATATATAGCCGCGAAACATTTAATTGTTATTCCTTCAAACTCAACAAGCTTAATTATAGCAGCCTGCAATCTCTCCCTTGCAAGTTGGTGTTAACTGCCATTGATCTACGTAAAAAGGTTAGACTTGATTTATTTATATAGGAAATTAATCCAAAGTATATATATATATATATGTATATATATATATATATAACATCATCAACACAGCGGAAAAATTAAATTTTTTATAACACACAATCAACAGAGGATATTACGCAAATACTGAACACAGGTGCACCAACATATATAATATATATACATGAACATCAGAGTATTTCAAAAGTTGTGATTACATCAAAAAGACTATACAAATGGAAACAGTAATCACTCGACCTCAACTGAGAGAAAGCTGGATCCGGTAGCGGTGCTCCTCTCCTCGGTCACCACCCCCTATCGCCGCTCACGGCTTGAAAATAAACATGCAACAATGCCTGAGTTTCCTGAGGAAACCCCGTATGCCAAACTCTAAATACATGAAC
This sequence comes from Triglochin maritima, assembly GCA_963682175.1. Lineage (NCBI taxonomy): Eukaryota > Viridiplantae > Streptophyta > Magnoliopsida > Alismatales > Juncaginaceae > Triglochin > Triglochin maritima. The sequence goes on from OY821775.1 coordinate 10,304,210, forward strand.
TGAAAGACGCCCTAGCATGCAATTCTACTAAACAAGAAAAGCATCTCAAATAAACGGCTGGGCTCCAGGGCTCTTTCACCCAACCACAACACACACCACGGTCACGGGGCTCCAGGTCTAATCTCAACCAACCACCGTACCACACACTCGTCGCCAAGTTGGGCTCCAGGTCTTTTTCAACCAACCGCAGCTACCACGGCACGACCAAGGGCTCCAGGTCTATTTTCAACCAACCCAAACGTCTAAGGGCTCCAGGTCTTTTTCAACCAACCCCTACACGCGGTCACTGCTCAGGCTCCAGGCCTTTTTCAGCCAACCTGAACGCACTACGGAGCTCCAGGTCTTTTTCAACCAACCCCGTACAGACTAGCTGTGCTCCAGGTCTATTTTCAACCAACCGCAACTCTCACACAGTCACGAGCTCCAGGTCTCTTTCAACCAACCGCCGCAACACCACAATTCTAAGCTGGGCCTCATGCCTATTTCAGTCAATCCCAAGCTCACACACGGTTACGGGGCTCCAGGTCTAATCTCAACCAACCACCGCAACCCTCGTGCACCTAGCACACTTGCCGGAAGAATATCGGCACCACAACTCGCCCCACACGGATGACCACAACAATAACACCTCCATAGTGCAAAACTGGACACAAACGGTCGACCGAACCAAAAGTCCCGGTCGACCGAATCAAGCAAATACAGGGCGATCGCATCGACCGGCACTCCCTCGGTCGACCGATTCCCACCCACCACACTCGTTCGGTCGAACCAAAGTCAAGGGACGGTCGACCGTTTAGATGGTCAACTCCCAGGTTCACCGAACAAAACGACCAATCGGTCGAACGACAAAGGGGCCCCGTTCGACCGAAAGTTACCAGGGACAAATCTCACAACTCCACAACGAATTCGGTCGGACACCCGAGCACTCTCGGTCAACCGAATACCACCAGGGAGAAAACGCTCACTCGTACCACGAATCTGGTCGAACGTCGAGACCTCCTCGGTCGACCGAATTCCACCAGAGCGTTCCCCACGCTCAGCACAAAAGTCCGGTCGACCGAATCCACATTCTGTCGAACCGACCACTCCATCCATTTAAGTCACTGTCGGACGAAGTCATAGAGGCGGTCGACCGTTTAGATGGTCAACGCCCTATCCGACCCATGACGGTGCACACGGTCGACCGGCAAAGGGGACCCGGTCGACCGAATCTCACCAGGCTTGCCTCCTACGCACAATCGGTCGACTGCCCCAAGGGCATCGTTCGACCGATTTGAGGCAGAACCCGAATTCTCTTCACGAACGGTCGACCGTTTGCACCAACCGGTCGACCGATCAGGCAGTGAAATCTGCTGGACATTTACTCGCGACGAGTCGAAAGGCCTACTGTCGACTTCCAAAACTCACACTACTTACGTGAGCGAGCTTGACATACCGGAAGGCTTGAAGAAGCCTTTGAAGAACCGCGACGACGCCTCCACGAGCACGTCTCCCCAAAACACGATCCGTCGACGAACCTCGCGTCCAAACGACGATCAACACCTTCTCGACGGTCCACAACCACCACACCACCTCCGGCAACCTCCAACAGCCAACCACAACCACCGAAACACGAGTTAGGTAGAGGGAGAGAGAAAACCAACTCAAAAAGGATGAAAACACACCCCACGCTTCTCACCTTCACCAACCAACCGGAGTCGATCTTCACTTCGCCGGAGGTCACCACCACCACGCCGGAGATCACCACTGAGGTAGAGAGAGAGTGAGCAACGAGAGTGTGAGAGAGATGTGAGAGAGAGAGAGAGAAAAGCTCACCTCTAAATATCTCCCCAACCTTCAATCTCCACCATCCATTCCAATCCATCCATCTCCACCACTCATCTCATCCCCAAACCATCTCAACCCCTTATCCAACCATCTTCCATCCCAGCCGTCCATCTCAATTCCCCTAATCACCCCCTAAACAACAACAAAACACATTTAGGATTAGGATAGAATCCTACAATGTATATGTATATGTATATGTATATGGGAAACCATATCTCTTGTGCACGAATCAAACCGAGATCTATTTTAGCCGAACTTCACTAGGTTTCTTTAACAAATTAAAATATGATATGACAAGAAAAACTTTTGATTCTCGTCTACATCAGTGTACACAAGGGAGAGATGCAAATTATATGAGGATTTCGGTTGCCTACTTGCCTATAGTGTAGAAACAGGCTTTTATGTTGCCTTCAAGTTTTGTGGGAGATGAATTAGGTGGCTAGATTGTTGACCTCTCCATATTTCCTCATTTGCCCTTCTATTGTGAAAATGACACTCCATTAATATCTAATCAAGTTTCACAAAACACGTATCCATCAAATCTATTATAACCTTGGATGGTGAGTTAGTAAACTCATACTATAACCTCAATTTGCTTTTGTGTATACACGTGCAGGCATGCTGCATGTGCATAGATAATAACGATCTTCTTATTATGTTATTACTTGATGACAGATAAAGCAGTTGAGCAGAAAGAAGGGTTGTTGGGTGTTGTTGACGAATTGGCTCTGTCTTTCTTATGACTTGTAAGTTAAATTGCTTACTTGCTGACATCTTCTTCCTTTCTTTTACAATACTAATAAATAAATTTACTACTCTGAGAACTGCTAAGGTGCATTAGTATAGTCTGAAACATCAGGGAAATATATTGGTCAAACGGAGTGAATATCTAAACTTGATTTTGTTGCAATAAGTGTTATCCCTTCACTATTATACAATGCTCACATGTAACACCTTTTGTTTCAAAGACAAAAAGACAGTGTACATATATGCATGTTGTAGCTGTAGCTTCTGAAGACATTCTGGATATAGCCAGTTCTAGGAGTTTAACCTGCAATTCTTAGGACATATATACTTAATTTATCTGTTGGTTAACTAGCCAAAGGTGCTTAACCACAAATTATTTCTATATACATAGAAAATAAAGAGAAGGTAAGCCAATCATTTGATTATATTCTCAAACAAAATGGAATTATTACGGAAATTCGGGTGCCATTAACAGACAAAAGAGTACATGGCCAAACATTAATGAAAAATAGTTTTATTGTGTAAAAAGAGAATAGAAAAAAAAGGACAAAGACTCGAAATACAACTCATGTTGTACTTGACTAATTCAAAACCACCACCAATACCTACCTCATGAGAAAACTATAAATCCCCACACCTCTCCTTCTCCCACAACATCTAAGTTCCTTATCAATGAACCCCATGCAAGCAGACCATGCACCAGACCAAGCCCCACTCAACTCCTCTCTTTTCCTAACTGCCAACCTCAACCCTAACCAACACATGGTTCCTTCTCTAGGCTCCGATCTCGACTGGGCTGGACTGTTGTTGTCGGCCGGAGGATTAGGGTTTCTGCAGCAGAAAAGACAGCAACAGACGGCGGGAGCAAGCGTGGGGATGGAATGGATAGGTCATGGTGGTGGGCACGATAAGGGCGAGGAGGCGAAGAGGAAGAAGAAGAGTGGGGGAAGCAGTAGGCAGAGGTTTGCATTCCAGACTAGGAGTGTTGATGATATTCTTGATGATGGTTATCGTTGGAGGAAGTATGGCCAGAAAGCTGTGAAGAACAGCAACTATCCAAGGTTCTCTTTTTTTCTTTTTTCTTTTTTTACTTTGGTATATTTGCTTGATTTGATTCTATCATTAATGTTGGACGTTATCTGGTGGAAGATGCATGGTTTCGGTACTCACCATGCAACTATTAGGCTATCAAACGTACGTTATTGTGGTAGAGGAGTAGATGACGGATGAACCTAATTAGGTCAACTGAAATTGGAAAGATGGATGTTTAAGAGAGTCTAGATCACGTCCGAGTGACATCTTGCCTTTCAAAATAGGAACTTGTAAAATTTGGGAATTCATTTTGATTCTTGAAACGCATAATATAATTAATCGAAGCTTTATTGTGCTAATTTACTATAAAATGGAGTTTTCAACATGTTCACGCTCACCCTCTCTCGTATCTAGTTCTAGTTCTAGTTCTAGCTAAAAACAACCACAATCTAAGAGTCCGCTTGGGCTTTTGGCATTCGGAAAAGCTAGCGGTACGAAGAATGGAGAACACTTCACCATAAATCACATTTGGTTGTGTGTGACTGTTTATGTGCTTCGTGTGTCTGTGTGTGGGGGTAGGGGCAGAAGGCCCCAAACGCAAGTTGTAGGGTAAAAGTTGATTCTCAATTTCATGTGTAAGAGCCAAATGCTAGAATCAAATTTGAAATCTCCGACACAAAGTTTACAAAATATGTTATCTGCATAACGAGGGATGTGATCCCTCGAATCACAGACGCAAAGGAGAGAGGTCCAAAATTGACCCAAAGTCTCGTTGATTAGGTGTATATATCCTATTAACTAGTTCAATTAGCGCTAATTTTTTGATAAATAGTTATCTATCAACAATCTATTGTATATATAAGGCGGATTCACTGTAGTGGTGGATCCAGATATACAACATATTGCTACAACAAAATTGGACTTTTGTGAAGTACAAAACCATCACAAAAACCAAAAAATGCAGAGGGAGGTCCATGTTATGCTATAAATGAGTGAAGGTCTGTGAGGGAGTTTTCCAATGCCAGACCAAGGTGGTATGATAAGTGATGCTTCTAAAGGAGAAACAAATTGGTGTGATAACTGATGCTTCGAAAGATTTTTGGGCTATCGTAGACAAGAGTGCAACTAATTAAATCTACACCAAATTTTGATTTCCTAAAGCTTAAATTCGTAGCTAAACGCTCATTTGAATGCCCTTAGCGTATGTGGTTGGGGGCTCAAATGCCCCCGTCTCACCTTAAAATCCAATTATCCAGAGGCCGCGTCTAGAGTGTCTTTGAAATTTATCCAATTGCTAACATATGGCTTCAACTAGCTCTCCTTGCTTTTAGAATCCTATACAAATTTCAGACGCCAAACGCCACCAACTGCAAACGCAAAAAGTTGTTTTGGGACGAGCTTAGCATATGGAGGTGTTTGACAATTTTCCTATTGTCAGACTTCTCCGGATGAATGCTAGAGTAGACAAACTTATCCAAATTATACCAGTATCTATTGAATCACAGGTTTAAGTAGAAAGACATTTTAACTACACTTTCGTACGTGTATCATAACTTGATTCTTGAAAAATGTATTAATACTCTTGATCCATGGTGGATGCACCACTGATTTGCTGAGAAGAGAAGCATATACATGCCCCAGGCAAAGTAATAACTAGTATTTAAAGCTTTACAGTGTGCTTAGCAAGAGCGAGGGAAAAGAAGAGAAATCTTCAAGTGCCAATTGAAAACATTTGAGGCTCTGCCAATACTTTCTATGTCGATCAACTACATGGGTGGAAAAGGATAAACCATTTTTGGCGTGGTTTATAAGGTTGGGTTTGGTGTAAAAATGTATTAGGCTAATTTTATTTATTTTGTAAAATGTTTTTTTTTGTAAAATGTTATTGATTAGCTTAGACAACAATTATAATGGGTGAAAAAACATTTACATTACTCGATTTTTCAGAGTTTTATCTCACACTTGTTTCCTTATTTTAAAAAGGGAAGAAACAACTACAGAGAAGAGAAGGGGGGAAAAAATCAGAAGTCACTCAATGATAATGTATAACTCACAAAAATAAAAATATATGTATGTAACACGAGCTAATCCACGATACGTTCATCAGATCATGAGAAATCCGAAAACGTTCCATGTAGCTAGAAAAATAAAACTAGTTGTCTAGTTCATTTTAACCCTCTTCGATCCTATGTACATATGAAAAGAGCTTGTAAAGCGCAAGTACTGATATTAATTAATTCTCATTTGACGTGCATGCATGTAATGTAATTTATACACCACCCAGAAGCTACTATCGTTGCACGCATCCGACATGTAATGTGAAGAAGCAGGTGCAGCGCTTGGCCAAGGACACAAGCATTGTGGTGACAACCTACGAGGGTGTTCACAACCACCCGTGCGAGAAGCTCATGGAATGCCTCGGCCCTCTTCTCAAGCAGTTGCAGTTCCTCTCCGGCTTCTGATGTGGTCATTAAAATATAGGAAGAAGAAAAAAACACTCTTTTCATTGATTCCGTTTACCTGAACATTATGCATATATGTTCTTCGTTGTATGTCCATTGTCAATCAATTAAGATCGTAACCATGTATGTCTTGAAGAAATTCATTTTCTCTGTGATCTCTCGTTTTTCCTTTAATTTCGTGTGCCATTTAGTTTGGTAGTAAATTTCTGGCAAACTTTTGTTAAGTAGTAGATTCATTGTTTTGGAATCACAAAATTTAAGATCAAAAGATTCAAAACCTCTCCTTGTTGGTCAATATTCATATTTAAAAAAATCACAAAAAAAAACTTGGGATAGAAGCATGACATTCTTATTTTCATTATCCTTATCCTGTATCATTTGATTTGAAGATATTTGTTGCTGTTTCTTGATTCCCCCTTTCTGCTGGGTCTCTACCTCTCTTCTTCATGTTGATATGCTAATGTGAATCCATTTGATTTTGATATGTTGACGCCTAAATCTTTTGATGGATTTTGCGATTTTGTCAGACGATTATTTAGACTCTAGCTCTATGTGTAGAGTAGGATTGGTATGTTAATTCATGTGGTTTTATATTAAACATGTTTTGTGGTGGTTGTTGTATGTAGCATTCGATGGTCAACTGCCAAGATTAGTGAGATGCCCTCCATGCTCTTACACACACACAACCCTCACATGTACACATGCATACACACCTTATTCTTGAATGACACAGACACACTCATGAATCTCTCATGTCCCACTATTTCTCCACTCCTATAGGATTCATTTTATATAACTTCTCTCCATTTGCATTTGCATTTGTATTAAGTAGATTTAGTGCAGTTTAGAGTACCATAATATCAGTCCACTATTCCCCTTCTTCCACCAATTGATTGTGGTTTAAATCTTATGCGTTGATTACTCGGCCTGCTTGTGGACCTACTCGCTTGCTACTGTATTCAAGGCAGCATGTACGTACGCTTGTGGATTAATTAAAACTAACAAAAGTGCTAATTATACGACAATAGTCGATAGTGGAGAGAAGTTATAGCAACAATAGTGCTAATAGTACGACAATAATGGAGAGAAGTTGTTAGATCCTAATCGTGTTTTGGCTGGGTCAATGGTGTTTAGGGAGGGAATTGTGACGGTGAGGTGGAGGTTTTGGATTGGCTGATTAAAAAAAGTGGAGTATTTAAGATAAACTCAATTTTTTTCCAGTGAAGATTATGGAATGTGTTTTAAAAGTTTATTTTATACGTCAATTATTATGAATTGGATGTGCAAATGTTTTTTTTTCCATTGATTAATGTATTCGTCTTTAAGAAGTGTTAAAGAATATGTTCTCGGCCATTAACTGTAGAGTTCTAAAAGATAATGGTGTACATAAATCAAAAGTTATTCACAATCGTGTTATTTGACATTAAACATTAATTACCAAGATAAGATTGTCGTGTTGGTTAAAGAGTATTGTAGTTCTACAAATATTTAATGACACAAGTATATAAAAGAGGAAAATGATTAATTTTATATATTGAATAGACCTAGCAAGTGAAACATTATGGAATTACGTTAAATGTCATTAATGTTTTCATTGTGTCTTGAATCCTAAGATATGAGACTTATGTTTTTTACATAGAAAACGTTTAATTTGATTATTGTCAAAAATTGTTAATAAGTACAGTGATAAATGTAATAATTGGTTAAACATGACTTATGTTGGAAAATATAGTTCGTCAAATGACTATCATTGCCCCTCTTTACTTTAGTGATGATATTAGTAGGCCACTTGATAAAGCGAAATTATAATGTGCACAATGTGACTTATATTTAAGTTATATATTTATAATTAGCTTAAGAGATCAAGAAATGAATTCATAATACAAAAGTGACACATTTATATTTTGTATAATATTCTTAATATCATGAGGCAAAAGATAGACACAAGTGATGTTTTTACATCACTAAATGGATTGTGTTTAGTTCGAGTGAACAATTGGGTAACTATAATGTGTAGCTAGATACCGCTTATAGTTTGTGATATTAAGTGTTTAGTATCATTAGCCATATAACTTAGATCCTCATATAAGTCACACCACAAAACTGAGAAATAAGAAGTTTTATTTTGTGTTCACATGATGTAGCGGGTTTCATGTGAAATGTGATAGATGTGGTGAATCGATAAAATCAATATGCCATGAAAATTGACATAATTAAAATTCATATGAGATGTATATATTATGGAGTATAATAGTTAGTAATTACATAAGATAATATGTTACATGATGTATGAATTTGCTAAAAACCCTAATGATCAAATTTTGTTAGATGTAAATCCAAAATTTGATAAAGGTAAAAAAAAAATCAGAAAAAATGGTCAAACGTTTTCAGAGACCGGTTGACCAAAAATTCACAGTAACCATTACATATGAGAATGGTCGACCGGATGGACGTGTTGATCAATCGAAATATTCCAGGAACTTTCTCTAAGATTAATCGGTCGACCGGTAGAAGTTGTGGTTCGACCGAAAACCTCTAGGAGCTTCCACGAATTTTTCTTGGTGGTAATCGGGTGACCGACGTGTGACTCAGTCCGACCGAAAACTTCCAATAGTCGTTTCCCGTGTTGAATCAGTCGACCGTTTGTGTGTTCTGTTCGACTGAAATATCACAGTAGCTTTGGTAGCGTGTGATGGGGGCGACCGTCAGATTTCATGGTCCAACCGAAACCACAATTAATTGTCAATTGGTCGACCAGTGGACACGTTTTTGCCAGAATTATTAAGAGAATAATGTTGATCACGAGCTGAATTTATTCCAATTATAGTCAAAACGTTTTTTTTGGGATGATTATGTGTCAATTTGTGATTGATTTAAGGGAGGGAGAAAAAGAGATCATGGGTTAGTGGGTAGCCCATGATGGTGGTGTTGGAAGAGCCTATAAATATGTCTCCTCACCCTACTTGCTTAAGTTAATGCAAAAAATTTCTCTCTCTAACATCTCCACTAATCCATCTGAATTTCTCTTAATTATTTTAAACTTTTGGAGATTAAATTCTCAGGGATCTTTAGAGGTTTTATTAGCTAAATTCTAAGTTTGATTTAGAGATTGAATTTGGCTACCTCATTTCTCTCTAATCTTGTTTAGAGTTTGGTGAACACTTGGAGGTGAATCGACTGACAATTCGATGAGCAACGCAAGTCCGGATTTTCATAAAGGTTTTAGAGAATATTTGGGTATGATCATCTTCTATTTATTTTAATATATATGTAGAATTACATAATATTAGAATAAATATAAAACAATGTAGATGAAATCGTTGAAAATATGAAAATCGATCTTGTATACGTATATAATTTTAAAATATATATACATACATATGGGCACAAAATCCTACACTCTCTCCCACTCATCTCTCTCTCTCTCAAACTCATTCTCTCTCTCAACTCTCTGACTTCGTGGTGGTGGGAGCAACGAAGAAGGATGAGTCAGTGAAGCCGACAGAGTCCTCGTGATCATTGCTCGGAGAAAGGACTCGTCGGAGAAGCTTGTTCGCATGGTGGTGCTCGTTGTGGTTCTTCAGAGGCTTATTCAAGAATTAAAGGTATGTCAAACTTCTCTTTAATACTCACCTGAGGTGTGTGAGTGGTTGGTTTAGTCGACGATGACCGTTAGGCTCGTCGCAGGTTGATGTGCAGTACATTGCTGCTGAATAACGGTTGACTGGCATGTGCATTGGTCGACCGATGGTAGTGTAATTACGGGATCCTGCCTTGCACCGGTCGAACGATACCTTTGGTTTGTCGATCGATTAAGCATTTTAGATGAACTCTGGTAATTTTGGTCAAACGGGTCGCCTTTGCCGATCGACCGTTTGCACTGTAGATAAGTCGGTCGGGGGCATATACCATCTAAACGGTCGACCGCCTTGTGATATGTTCGACAGATTGTACCTGTAGTTAAGTCGATTGGGGCCTAGACCTTCTAAACGGTTGATCGCCCAGAGATTTGTTCGACTGATCGCTTAACTAAACTTAAAATCTGTTCGACTGGTTCGTACATTGTTCGACTAGTTGTGGACTTTGAGAAAACGTTGGAAGTCGTTGTTATTTTCGGTCGACCGGGTCACCTTTGTTGTTCGACCATTGTGATGATTATTTAAATGATAATTGTGGCGTAGACCTTCAAAACGGTCCACCGCCTATGACATTATGTTTGACTGATTGGTCATTTAGTTAGTTGAACCCGGGAGTTGACCATCCAAACGGTTGACTGCCTATGACTTTTGGTTCGACCGTTGTATGTTGGATTCGTTCGACCGGCTAGGTGACGGTGGAACCATGCATGTTCCTGGAGGGAGCCGGTCGACCATTGTACCTTGTTCGGTCAACCGTTGTTGCCCTGTTTTGTGATTGTGTGTGATCGACTTTGAGGGCAACAAGTTCACCAGTCTTTTGGGGCAACAAAAAGGAAAGGCTGGCCTGATAGCGATCAGAGCGAGTTGTGGCTCTACGGAGTGAGTTGTGGCTCTGATTGAGGGAGCGACCGTCCTTGTGAGGTGGAGTTTGTTGGCCGACAATGTTCCGGGGGTGTCTTGTGTGCACGTGTGGTGTGAGGGTTTGGGTGAAAGGACCCTAGAGCCCGTTTGTGGATCGTGTCTGCTGTGGTTGGGAGAGAGGTCATTGGTGCCCAGTATTAACGACGATGTTTTACAGTTGATGCATTTGGTGTTATGTTATATTTGTTGTTGTCTTTGTTCATTCACGATAAAGGTTTGGCATATGAGATTTTCTTATGGAAACTCATACATAGTTGCATATTTACTTTTAAGGTCGTGAGCGGCGTTAGAGGGTGATGACCAAGGAGGAGCACACCCGGGACCAGATCATGTTGTCTATTTTCTTAGTAGTTTATGATTACATGTGTTGTATATACTCGTAATTGACATTTTTGATGTAATCATACTTTTAACAAATTCTATTGTATTATGATGCACCTTGATGATATATGTGAGTAGCGGTTCCGCTCATTTGGATTGTAATCTTATTGTTATTTGTTCAAAAAAAATCTGTTGTTTCAGGACATTTCAGAAGTTATAGCAACAGTAGTGTTAATAATATGACATACATCTTAAGACCCCTACTGCAATTGTTGCATTTCCCGACAGATTTTTGCCGATGGAGTTTCGTCGAGAGTATTTGCAATAGTTACCATTCGTCGTCCCGTACGAGAAAATTTTCATTCCAACTCGATGAAACATACGTCACGTGCCATGCATGTGTTATAACTATGGCCGACGGCAATAGTGAATTATACTTTGTTATTATATTATTTTTCTAGCTTAAACTTGGTTTGATTAAAGTCATAAGGTAAGTGATCAACATAAACCAAGAATGAAGATATTTTTGCTTGATAGTCAGTAACTCTAAAAAAATATCATGATTTTGAGTGGTCCTGGACAGCTCTTATTTTCTGTTAGTTTCTTACTTGTTACTTTTAATGTAATAGATCTCCATACAATTGGTGGCTTGGCTCCTCTTCCCGGTTACCTGAAAAATTCCAATGCTGGCATTCGAGCAAAAGCTGCAGAAGTGGTAACAACTATTGTCCAAAACAACCCGAAGAGCCAACAACTTGTTATGGAAGCAAATGACATGGAGCCTCTACTTTTAAATTTCAGTTCACATCCTGATGTAATCTCCCGCACCAAAGCACTTGGAGCGTTATCATGTAAACATGCACTCTGGATTTTCCTAGGAGTTTGTTTCATAGTGAACTAACGGATCTAAGACCATTTTCTTTTAAGTTTCTAGAGTTATATATATTTGAAACTGCCAATGTGTCCTGGTCATGATATATATATCTTCTGTAGTTTCTTTCTTCCAACACTCATTAGGCACAACAAGCAAGGTATCTTAGCTTTCAAGCTAGCAAATGGTCATGCCGCACTAAAGGATGCTTTGGTGTCCGAAAATGTTAGATTTCAAAGGTTTGACTTCATTAGCTTAGATTTTTTTCTTCGTCTTATCAACTGTGTTTGCCTGTTAAACAGAAAAGAGATCAAGGGCTTCACATAAATTTTGTTGTTTTCAGTCAGTCTCAGGTTCACTTTTTTTGTGTCCTTCACTAAATGAGTGTCACACGAATGTCAGATTGGTACTTGTGGTTGATGTCAGATTGGTACTTCGTATTAAGTTTGATATTGAAAGTTAAATTTGGTGTTGGAGTAATTTCTGGTATGAATTTTTTTATTTTTTACGACAGAAACAAGGATTTTTTTTCTGTACGTTCTTTTAAATTCACCACTGCCGACGGCAAATCCGTCGGCAAAAGTAGAGAATTTTGGTGGCCAAAAAGAAGTCCAAAAAACAACACCAAAAATCTCATTGCGAACGGAAATTCTGCCAGCAATACTTTGCCAACAGAAATTCTGCCGGCAGTACTATTGCCGATGCACGTAATGTCCGCCGGGAATACTTATTCTTGAAGGAATTGGGTACTTTTGGCGATTGACTTTGTCGGTCGGCAAAAACTCATTTTGTAGCAGTCGATCTAAAACAAAAGTGAAGTTAGGGTCCCTTTAGGAGATCGATGAGCTGCAATTAGTATTTGTAAATCTGTTTTGTAGGTGGTTTCCACATACACACTTCAAGTGTCAAGTAGAAGGGGAAAAATGATCAAGGTAACAAAAAAGTTTGGATATTTAAAACTTGAATGACGTGTTACTAATGTTAGAAAGTATATGTGTTTTAGACTTAGATTTATTTCATGCAAGGAAAATTACTGAAAATAATTTTAGAATAAGGAAGAGATAGCCTGTGGTGGAAGCACGAATCGGGTCGCTTTCCTCAGAACAAATTCCGCCCCTTCTTGCGCACAAGGTCCACTGACGGTTTGCTCCCAAGATACGACCACCCCAGCTATCTGGTCTGGCACTCGGTGTGTTCGAGACGTCGGAGTTGAACCCGGATCTTTGGCCTAGTTGCTCAAGTTTGAAAACAAAGTATGTGGGAAGATCTTTGAAGATCACAACAGCAAATTTCTTGGAGATTGGTAAATGAATGGTGGGTGGAATGGACTGGAATGTTTGATGAGAAAATGATGCGAGAGATTATGTGTTTTCCACTGTATATCAATCTCCATATACATGCCTTATTTATAGGCATTAATATGAACTCTTCCATTGCTGGAACGTTGGAAAAGCCTCACAACGTTCCATGCACATTCGTGGAGACCTTCCATTCACAACAATGATTTATTAGCATATTTAATGGTATGATTTATTTGCCTAAAAATGCATTGATGCATATATAATTCTCCAAGGTATAGCTGTTGTTCTCTACAAAGATAAACTCCACATAAAAACCTTCCCAAATATGGATTAAAACTTCCTTAAAAAAATTTATAGAAAAGGAAAAGAAATCAAAGGTTTGGAAAATGTAAAAGCAAACAATTTTTTTTAATCACCTCAAAGAAAATTGAAAACAAATATGCAATTTTCCAACAACTAAAACCCCAAAGATATATTAGAATGAGATTGCATGTTCATTTCAACAAGTTACTTCATTCATGTACAAAATCATCAAATGTTGACTTATCTATGAATTTATGATAGTCAAGTTTTATCGTGATCGACTGACATTAAAATTTCAAAACCAATATTTGACTCTTAAGTAGGAATTTCTAAATTTTAGAAACCTTAGAAATTTATAGGTGAATTTTGTAAACCTGGTAAAAGTCATGAAAATTTTGCTCTAATTCCATCATGAAACCAACTTAAAACAAATTCCGATCAAATAAACAAGCTAAACCGCCATCAAAGTCAACTATTTGGATCAAACCATTTCAAATTAGAATTCCTAAAATTCTAAAACTTGTTCTAAACCACTTCACAACCCAAATCCCGATATACAAATGCTACCAGACACTTCAATACTCTCAAACCGAAAATCATGCATCAAAATTTGGTATCGGGAATATAATCGAAACGAATCCATTTTCACTTGAACTATTTTATATGTTATAATTGATAATTAAGGTAGGGAATAAAGTGCTGAACAACTAACAAGCAATCCGACTTCCTTTTATAAAGAAATAAGGTAAGTAAATAAGGATCATCCCTTTACGTTCTACAGCTTGACCGTAGATTATTACTTTATTAGATTATCATTCTTTTCACCGTAAAAATCGTAAACAACTAAAACAAACAATTTTAATTCGTAAAATTCTAATTAAAAAAACGCCTACGTCAAATAAATAAACACAATTGACTCGTACAACAAAGCATCGCGCTGTAGAACCGATTCTAATATATTCCACCCCCAATCTAGAACCTTCCCAAATAATGCCGCTTTGTTTCTTCCAACCCTATGTCTTTCGGTAAATTAGTTAAACCACCCAAATTCAAATCTTATAATGCATCCGAGTCTCCCACCATAAGCTCCTTCCACCGCATTGACCAGTAATAATATAATTAATAGAGGAAGATCTACCGTACTTCGAGCATATGTAACTATGACCATGGTCAAATTCATCATGAGTTTCTTTTTCTTCACTTTATTCTTTTTTCACATCAACTTTCTTTCTCATCCACATTAGTTTCTCTTTCCTCAACTCACTTTCTAACACTATTTAACTCTTAACCACAACTCATATCTCTTCTCCACATTATCTTTTATTTCCACTAACTTTTATTATATTCCAAAATCAATTATATTTACCCAAAACATTATAATTCAAACCAAATATATATTAGTTACCATATAATTATTCTTATTATTAATAAAGCAAAATATATATTTTGGAAAGCCTCGTTTCTCGTTAACGCGTAGTAGTCTTGCCAAGTCTCAGATGTGGATCTTCTTATATATTCCTCGTGAAAATTGGCTATAACCCATTCTACAAAATTTTGGAGAGACTTTCTTGTCGTTCCCTCACTCATCTGTAGGTACTCGTTCACGTTATAAGC
Organism: Triglochin maritima; assembly: GCA_963682175.1. Taxonomy (NCBI): domain Eukaryota; kingdom Viridiplantae; phylum Streptophyta; class Magnoliopsida; order Alismatales; family Juncaginaceae; genus Triglochin; species Triglochin maritima. The sequence goes on from OY821775.1 coordinate 10,319,247, forward strand.
TACTACGCCATAAGCTAACATCCGAGAAAGTGGGTTGGGTTGGAGGCTATAAGTCTATGAGTTTGATTATGAGTGCGGAAGTGGTAGGGGGTGGCAACCCATGCGGGTGATCCGTTTACCCGTTCTTGGTGATTATTTTGAAAAAAAATTCCAACTATTTTTCCAACTTAATAAATCTCAAGAAATACCCCAACTATTTCCAAAATAATACCCCCAAATCATTTAAACTCAATTATATACACAATCAAAAAAATTACAACAAAATAAATAAATTAAAACAAAAGCCAACAACGTCACGACGTAGCGCGTCCCTGCACGACCTGATCGAAGACCAGGTCCGGGAACGATCGGGTTGTCCCACCATTTTTTGGACGACTCGGTCGTCCCCGGGGTCGTGAGAAGCTCACGACCCCGTTTACGGGTGCCCTTAGGTTTGTTGACACAAATTTGTCCTTGCAAACAACTTAAATTTTAAACTTCAAATTGAAAATTTCAAACAGTGGATGTTAATTTTTGACTAATATTGTTCATGTATGTCAAAAATCATAAAAAATGATAGTCATTTGATATTAGATCAAAATATGCAAAAATGAACATATCACATTCGTTAAGAAACTTGGGTTCTTGATCTCATATAAAATGTTTATTATTATTATTATAATTTTCGACGTACATACAAAAGATGAATCATAGATTATAAATTGTAGTTCGGATTTTCCGTTTGGAATTCAAATTTCGGTTATCGACAAAGATAAATTTGTGTCAACATACTTCGAGGATAGTAGTCTAGTGAATCTCTCATCTGAGGGTGTGATTGGTTTGCAGGAAAATAATCTAGAAGCGGGGGAATCGACTTTTAGACCAATTTTCTGGTGATTGGTTTTCTAAGGACGTTTTCTGAGAATTTGAAAAAAATCTAGAAATAAGTTACGTGAGTTCTAAATTCTTATAAAATTGCACCGTGAATGACTTCTTCCGCTTCTACCACAATTTCTTATAAGTTATGAAACCGAGTTATGAATATTTCAACAATTCTAGCGAACTAATCACATCCAATTTATATTTGTCATTGAAGATATTACTTTTCTAAGGAAGACGAAATAATCCAGGGAATTTAGTGCTAATTCAGTGATAACTCATTAAGCGGTTGGAAAGTTTCCGGTTTTGTGGTTGTGGGCTATAAATAAAAAAACCTTTGGAATCCCCAACACAAAATTTGTCGTTTCTAAACGTGATTCCAGTCTTCGCCGGCGAGAGTAGACACAAGCCCGGAGGAATGGCTTCTTCTTCTTCGGATCTGGCGAAGGAGGCGATGGAGGCGTTCGTCGACGACAACTTCGACCTCGCCGTTGACCTCCTCACGCAGGCCATCGACATCGACCCCAACAACGCCGACCTCTTCGCCGATCGCGCCCAGGCCAACATCAAGTTCGGGAGTTTCACTGGTATGCTTCGTCCTCCCTTTCAACCGTCCGGATTGGTTTCTTTTCACTCGTTCTGTTGGTTTGGGGGTTTAGGAAGTTCGATTTTTGCCTTTTTGTGTTTTTTTTTGGTTGAAGGAAGGGAAAAAGTTGTTTTTCTTCTTTCTTTTGTTTAAGGGACGAGAAATAGGTTTGTGTTTTAGGGCAGGATTGGAATCGAAGTGAGAATACCAAATAACTAATATGACTGTATTGTTCCTCAGATAGCAATTTAGGTTTTCAACTTCTGTAAATATGATTTTAGTTTAGCAATTTGACTGTCCTGCATATGCGATGAAAATTCAAAGTAGGGTTACTTCACACAGGGCAATGTGGATTGGATTAGGTTGTCTGACTCGGATGGCTAAGAGCATGGTTAACGGGGTCGTCCCCCACCCCACGACCGGGGACGACCCCCACCAGGTCGGTCGCCGTGTCGTGCCACTTGGCACAACCCGGTTCGTCTGGAATTATTATTATTTTGATTTTTTTTGTTTGTTGTCGTTATATTTTTGTTATTTGATTTAATATTTAGGGTTTATATTTTGATAAATAGTTAGGATTTAAGTAGTTTTAATTTATATTTTGATAATAATTAGGGTTAGGGTTTATTATATTTTGATAACGTTATAATTAAAGTACGGAAATTATACTGATATAATTAGGATTAGGGTTAGGGTTTGTCGTCCTCTTTAATGTAAGCATACATTTGCTAAAAATAATGTAATATTTCCTTTCTTAATATTAATGATATTTAGTATTTGGTAATCATTGATGGTTAAATAAATAAAGTAATTGCAAATTGAAAATAAATAAATTATTAATGTTTTTGGTAAATATAAATGATTTTGGAATATAATAAAAAATTAAGAAAATTAATGATGTGGAGGAAAGATCATGAGATGACCTAGGTTATGGTTAATGAGTGAATATTGAAAGAGAAATATGAGGTTGTGGTCATTATGACGTAGCAGGGAGAGGAAAAAGAAGAAGGTGGATGACGTAGGTCATGACTGTGCATGCTCTAATGAGGAACATGAGATAAGGTTCTGTTTTTTTACGTCGCTTTCACTATCTCGTCTGATGGTAAATTTGTATTTTAGTGGTGAATTTGTATGGAATTTTGACATTTTTTTGGTTGCAGAAACAATTAATGGAGGTTATACAGATTTTTTATTTTACTTATGCGGATTTGAGTTAAGTAATGTGCTAAGATTTGGAAGTAAAATTTCTCTGGTCTGGATGCATGTTTTTACTACCTTCATGGTCAGACTACAAACGAAATTTTGCAGCACGAGTAATCAAAAGAATTACAACTTTACAAGGAATCTTGATGAGAATTTTTTGTGATCTTTGTGTATGTACTTGTTTTTATCTCCCATGTGGCCATGTGGATGAAATACAGTCATTGTCTGTTGTTGTCTAAGGCTTTCTTATGTAACTTGTTACAGAGGCTGTTGCTGATGCAAATAGAGCTATTGAGTTGGATCCTTCAATGGCCAAGGCATACTTCAGGAAGGGGTAAGCATGCAAACACCACAACTTTATATGCATAGCAGCATTCACTTTGCTTTGTCATTTTGCTAATGCACAAAGTGTTGAATGGGTAAATCTAAAAGTACTTAAGAAGCTCATCACATGTTTCGGCATGAAATTATTGATTCTATTTGGTTACTTGATTGCTAATCAACATTGAGCTATTTTATTCTCAGAACTGCTTGTGTCATGCTTGAAGAGTATCAGACAGCAAAAACGGCTCTCCAAATAGGTGCTTCTTTGGCACCTGGTGATGCACGGTTTAGCAAACTGATTAAAGAATGTGACGAGTGCCTTGCAGCAGGTTGGGACATCGCTGAATTTAAATCCAAATAGAATTCAGGCAACTTTTTAAGAAGATTGTTTGACTTGCTTGCAGTCTTTATCATTACCCTACAACTTATCTCCGTCATATGCAATTATATATTTTTTACTGAGAAACTGCAAACCTACATCTGGCCTTCATAGTTTCTTTTGTCGTTGATGCTATAGCATATGTGCCATTTGCGTATAAATTGCTCTTATGCCTAGAGGAGTAAGTCTATGGCCATATGCTTCACTGCCGATAACAACAACAACAACAACAAAGCCTTTAATCCAAAACTAGTTGGGGTAGGCTAGAAATGAAACTCTAAGGAGTCACGGTTCAGGTACGTGAATCACATTTTTTCACGCGTTTCTATCCAATGTAAATTCCCGAGGCACATTTCAATCTCTTAGATATCTTTTAACCGCTTCCTCCCAAGTCAATCGTGGTCTACCTCTTCGTCTTTTTGTGTCTTTGATCCGATTCAATACTCCTCTTCTTATAGGTGTCTCCGAAAGTCTTCTTTGTACATGTCCAAACTATCTCAGTCTGTGTTGTATAATTTTCTCTTCCATTGGAGCAACTTCAACTCTCTCACGAATGCCTTCATTTCTAATTCGATCCATTCGCGTATGACCACACATCCACCTCAACATCTTCATTTCAGATACACTCATCTTTTGTATATGTTTTTTAGTGACCCAACATTCCGTACCATATAGCATTGCAAGTCTTATTGCGGTTCTATAAAATCTTCCTTTTAACTTAAGACAACAAGATATTCAGGGACTTCACTGCCGATAAGGCAACAAGATATTCAGGGACTTCTGTGGTACTTCTCCAGGTTATGGTATAAACTGTAGTGCAAAAAAAGAAGAAAAAAGCATAATAAACTCCATTGTGATCACTAACTCAAAAGAAAAGTAAGATTTCCTGACTCCCTGATTACCATTCTCACAGTTTAGACTGCCCCCCTTGAAATTGTTTATTTCTTTGAGGTTATATATTTCTTATAGAGGCATAGCATTGACATGCAACGGTTGCTAGTTGTTGTAAGCAGGTGATCTTTTGAGTTTTTGGACAATCCACTGTGGTTATTTAAAGAGGCATTTACCTTTGGTGAGTTTATGGTTTAGGGAAGCATGTAGGCTACTAAAAACCTTGAGCACAAGAACTTCCTTTTGTTAGAATTGAGATGTCAAAAATGAAAAAGACATCTCTCTGATTTTTAATTCTAGGTCTTTTCCTTTTTCTTCTTGCAGTTTCGGGACCATTCTGTGTTAGCTTGAAGATTTATTGTTCTGTATTTCACTGTTGATGCAAAAATATACCTATTTACACATTTTTGCAGAGGAGAGTAATGGCCTGCCAGCACATGGAGACTCAAATGGTGTCCAAACTGTATCTCCATCAACCTTGTCTCAGTCATCGAACGTCACCAATGAAACCCTTAAGGATTTGAACTCTGTCCCTGAAATCTCTGTGCAGGCTCCTCAACCAGTCAAGCCAAAATTCAGGTATTTTCCTTTAGCTTTTTTAAGCGGTAATAACTTGGTTGACGTGGTCTGATATAGCATATATAGAGTAGATTCTGTTTGCTGTGTTTTAGTGTGGCTGCACAGAAACCCATATAGGCCTTGCGTAGTGCTATTTGTCACTGAATGCATATTTTGTTGTATTTCTACTACCTAGGCATTTAGTACCTTTGTTTGCACTTTTGGCATTTCTTTAGTTGTGCATTACAGTTTTGTTGGGTTCTTTCTACTTCCACTCCCATAAACTTTAGAAACTGTGAATACCTATATGTTTCTGTGGAAAAAAGTTCATGGAATTGTTTATCAGAATTTGTGTTCTCTCTCTTAGAATTATTGAATGAGGCAATTATTTATCAAATCATTTGTTGTAGAATATGTTATTTACAAGTCCAGTTTCATACTTTCATGTTTTACCATTCTTTCCGTAATAAGACTTTTTTATGGTCAATGTCTGAGTTTACAGTGGTTTAGTTCTCAGCATTGGGGGCCAAGGAATGGTCGAAAAATATTTTTCTGTAGATAATAGCCTGCAATCAACTTGTTTCCATGAAAAACTACAGGCATGACTTCTACAACTCCACAACTGAAGTTGTTCTTACAATCTTCGCGAAGGGTATACCAGCCTCGAGTGTAGCTGTTGACTTTGGTGAACAAACTGTAAGATGCTTTAGTGTTTACCTGTCTTTCTTGTATTACTTTCTCTATCTATGGCTTCGTTTTAATCTTGTTCATGTTGTTACGTTGTCCTAAATGTTGTAGTTGAGTGTGAGAATTGATCTGCCGAATGAGGAAGAGTACCATTTTCAACCGCGTTTGTTTGGGAAGGTATGCTAATTGAAATTGTCCAATTATTGCTTATCTAGTCAGTATTGTTCATTATTTGTATCAGAGGTTGCTTTGCATTGTTTCTTTTACTTGGCAACGTGACATGTTGGTGCTAGACTTGTGTATGGTATTTTGGATGTTTCTGAATGTGATCCATGTTTTGATTTATCAATATTGAGAAAGAACATAATAGTATGCAGCATTGATCTTGATGATGACAAATGTAACCATTGGTCTTCAGCCACAAGGTCTGGCCAACCATGTGTCAAAGCTGGAAATATTTGATCCAAGGCATACAATTTCTTGTTGTCAAATTTTAAGGTCAATGAATTTTAAATCGTGGTAGGCATGTAGCAGATCACCATGCTGCAGCACTATGAATTATTTACAAATGCAAGTGAATAAATTTTCCAAATAAGCATTTTTGTCTGTGCAAGTGAGTAGTCTTCAGTTTAAAGATTATCGACATGATTCTAGCATAGAGATTCGAGTTCTAGAAGCGGTGAGTCCCATTGAAACTAAAGACGTTATCCTCAAGCACATTTTCTTTGCACGTTTTTGGTTTTCCTTCTGAGCGTCTGGTCAAGTCGTTAGCCTATAGGTTCCCTCCATTTGTATGTCAAATCATGATCTTGCTTTGTTTGCACAGTATATTTGAAAATGAAAATTTTTCCCTTCCTGCAAATTTGCTGCTTTCTTCAGTACAGTGATTAGTGACTTCTTGGATTATTTAAAACTTGAGTTGTGGTTGAATATTTACTGCAACTGAAAAACCTTGGTCAAGATTTTCTTAGTTTATGACAACATAAAAAAGCCAATTTCCTGAAATTTGAGTTTAACGTTTTATTATTTGGTAATCCAAGTAATTCATCTTGTAAGCGATTACGTGTCATTTGCCTTTATCTTTGGCTCCTTGGCTTCTTTCTTATTGGCTTGACAATATGCACCATCATTTGATTTTGCTAATATACTGTGATGTTTTGTCAGATAGTACCGGACAAATGTCGTTACATAGTGCTATCTACCAAGATTGAAATCCATCTCTTTAAAGCTGACACAATTACATGGACATCTTTGGAGTTTACCAAGAACACAGCGGTTCCACAAAAGATCATTTCCTCAGGTTGTCCTAGCATGTCCATTGTCCATCCATTTTTCCAAAAAAAGTGTGAATGTTTAGGCTGGTACTACTTTGATCTGCATTACTACATGTCACTGTCTCCGGTGGCGGATCCAGGATTTGAAGTATGGTGGGGCACCACGTACTAGTAGGGGAGAGCAAAATTCGGATCAGAACGAATTTTCAGACCGACCCGATCGGTCCGGTCTTTGGTCCAGGAGATACTGAAAATTCGGGTCTCAGTCCAGTCAGGTTCGGTCCGAACAGGTTTCATGAGTAAAATTTGGTTTTTGGACCGAACCGACCCGAATTTATTTGGTCCGCTGGATACCGAAAATTCGATCCTCGGTCCGGTTCTGGACGGAAGCTCACCCTTAATACCCAAAAATAAATCTTTCTATAGATAAGTAACCAAATAATCATTCAATATTTGATCTTTAGAAAAGTGGGTGGAGAAATAAAAACAAGAATAGTAATTCAACAGGGTAACAAGGTTAGCAGAATAACACAAGACCGTCAAATTTAAAATAAAAAAATTAAAACTTCATTTTTTTAATGGTGGGGCACGTGCCCCACCAGGCACCTATGTGGATCCGCCACTGACTGTCTCCATCCGGCCTAATCATGTATGTTCAACTTTTTTACAGAAAATTTAGTTGATTTTCGAAAAAGACCTAGTTGATTTTGAGGTTTGTAGATTTATTAGAAACATATGACCTGTGAGAAACCGGAAAGGATAAAATTAATCTTCAGGAAACTTGCTTTTCTTCTCCTTCAAGTGGCAATAGTTTGTGGAAACAATATGCTCTTTCTTATACTTTCTGATCTTATTTCATTTTTTTTTGTCGTATTAACACCACGCCCGTTATTCGTGGGCTTTTTCATAATCTTTTACCTGGTACATGTTTCCTATATAGGATAAAATCATTGTAGATCATCATATCTTCAAGAACTGAATTTCCTGTATTTGCATGTTTCACGGGAAAATCTTATCGTTGTTTACTAGTTTTGCTTCGTTTGAGGAATCTTGTCTCTGCTGCTTTGTGGAACATTTAGTCTTGTGGTTAAAAATGGTTGACTTACGTAACTTGGTCCAATCCTGATAGTTAAGATATATCGTTTCTGCTTTTGTGTTTTCAGGTTCAACTGCTTCAAGGCCAGTTTATCCATCTTCAAAGTCCAAGGTTGATTGGGATAAGCTCGAAGCACAGGTTAAAAAAGAGGTAACTTCACGTTTGCTTGTGAAGATGGAGTAAGAAGTCCTGTTAAGTTCAGTGTTCACGTATGTTGCGTCTTTGCAGGAGAAAGACGAAAAGCTTGACGGTGATGCTGCTCTGAACAAGATGTTCCGTGATATATATCAAGATGCTGATGAGGACACAAGACGAGCAATGCAGAAATCCTTTGTAAGATCACATCCTTCACTGCTTCACTTAGATATCTTCTATTTATGCTGGGGGGAGCATCTTAACCCTTACGAAGTTTCTCTCCCTTAAACATAACCACATTGCACTCTTTTGATGTTGCTGCTGCGAGACTCATGTCATTGTGGTGTTTCTTTTCTTCTTTGTTGCAGTTGGAATCCAATGGTACCGTTCTTTCCACCAATTGGAAAGAGGTGGGTCAGAAGAAGGTAGAAGGTAGCCCACCGGATGGCATGGAGTTGAAGAAATGGGAGTATTAGGATGTCTGTTGCTTGTTACCGGTGTAAACGATCCAAACTCAGAACGAACTGGGAATAGTTTGATGTCAAATATTTGTATGTTTGAGATTGAGTTTTACCCGAACCTATTTTTGTTGTTTGAGTTTGGCTTGTTAAGAAATATGTGGTTTGGGTTTTGTTTAAAAGTTTGAGTTTTAAAATTAAAAAAACAACTAAAAAGCTCAGTTAAAACATGATAATCTAGTTGAAACATCACAAAAACTCAAGAATGATTACTATGTTAGCATCAGAAAAAACAGTAAGGTTCCGTTTAGCTAACTTTCCAAACCATGATTTTGAAATAAATAAGAAAGAAAACACTAATTTAGGTTTTTTAAATACCTATATATGTGAAGTTTCCGAAATTGATTTTTGGACCTTTTGGTCCAAAACAAACTTTAAATCTCATTTAAATCTCTCTTTTTTCCATGGAGAAAAGACAATGCTACAATTTAAGAGCATAGGTGAAATTTAACCGGATCGAATCAGTTCATTCGGTTTGAACCGGTCTGGTTTCAGGTTCTCCAAATCGAAGAACACAGACATACCTGTTCGGTTAAAACCGGATTTTTTATAATTATTTCTAATGTGTTTTAATTAAAAATTTGGATGTATTCTTATGTTTGTAGTGATATTTTAACTTCAAATTTATCCTTATAGCTTATGAGATATATTACTAACCTTACAACAATATTTAATTCTTTAAACAATAAAACACTAATAAATTTTATTTTTTTATTAGGAAATTTTTTTTTAAAAATAAATAAATCCCGGAATTCCTGAAATCTGGTTCCCGTCCGGTTTGAACCACCAAAATTTCAACAGTCGAAAGAGCACCATAATTCAGGAAACAAACTTTATTCGGTTAAACCTACCACCTACATAATAACATTATTCGGTCAAACATACATGTAATCTACCCACCCAATAATGACACGATTCGGTTAAACTTTCTGATAACCCACCTATTTAATCCCCCAACCCCAGACGTCAAAACCCGATCCAACCCGTCTCTCCCAATTCCTTCTTTCCGCCTTCTCGCTTCCTTCTCTAGGGTTTCGTTCCGTTCCGGCCACGATGCTCCTCTCCCCGGGCCACTCTCCCCGCGAAATCTCCCCCATCCAAACCCTAAACACCCCCGACAACCCTCCCCCGCCCGCCAAGCGCCGCCGCGCCGCCGTCCTCGACGAGGACACCTACGTCGCGGCAATCGAGAAGATCGTCGAGCGCGACTTCTTCCCCGACATCCCCAAGCTTCGCGACCGCCTCGACTGGCTCCAGGCCGTCCGCACCCACGACCCCCTCCTCATCCGCGACGCGCAGCTCAAGATCCTCGAGCGCCGCTCCACTCCTTCCGTCCACCGATCTTCCGATCCCACCCCCACCCCCTCCCTCCGAGATCCGGCCGTTGATCTGGCCAGATCGGATGAGCCCAATGTCTCCGCCGATGTTGATGTTTCGGTCTCGTTGGACGAGTTTTTTAGATGGTACACGAGCGAGGACAACGAGAGCTTCGGGAGGATAATGGAGAAGGTGAACCGGAAGCGGAAGGAGAAGTACGCTCATTTATTGGGGAGTGACGACGGGGATGAGCCGGTTAGGAGGATTACGGATGGGTACGGGTCGTCGGATCAGCCGACCAGCACTTTGGAGGGGTGGAATTACGATCCGAAGAATCTGCTAATGTATAATGCTGGGGAGAGAGAGGAGGCAGTGCTTACGGTCGAGGAGAGGGCGGAGAGATTGAAGGGGATGACTAAAGAGATTAGTCGGGCGAATACGAGGTTTCATGGGAGATCAGGTGGCGAGTCGGGTGATGCGGAGAAGACGAACTCTGCTATTCTTTATAAGTCTGTTCCGAGTAGTACTCCAATTGGAGGTGCGGCTTGGCCGTTTGCCGATAGGGAGGCTGAGAAGGCGAGGAGATATGATCTGGAGGATCTGAGGAAAACTCCCTTGGGGAATGCGTTTTTCGTGGAGTCGAGTAAGAAGGCGGAGAACGGGTATAGTTTTGTGAAGACCCCGTCTCCTGTTCCTGGTGTTGATGCGTCTCCTTTGATGACTTGGGGTGAGATCGAGGGCACGCCTTTGCGATTGGATTTGGAAGACACGCCTGTTGGAATCGGAGGGAGCGGTGATGGCCCACGGTTTTCGATACCGTCTGCTCCTTCCAGAGACGTGAAGGCGCATTCTTTGTCCAGGGATGCAGCAAGGAATCTTAGGGAGAGGTCGAAATTGTTCGGCAAACCGCCTTTGCCGTCACCTTCAAGGAGTGGGAGTATGACCCCAAGTGCTAGGACTCTTTCGCCTGCTGCTCAGAAGTTTGTCAGGAGTGCTTTTGCCAAGTCTTCTCATAGTGTGGATGAGACGCTCAGAGCAAGTTACCGCGGCAATAGTCCGGTTGTAGGCACGCCGAAGTCGCATTTGGGTTCAACGAGGCTCGGAAAGGAAGCAAGTTTGGCGTCTAGATCTCCGTCAGCAAGAAATGATTCTCCCTGGTGATGTATTGAACAACCCAATCGTGGTTGATGATTAGCTGTGAGAAATTGATTGCAAGGTAAATGCTATTAGGTTGTGATGCTTATGTACTAGTGACATGATTCTGCTACTGCTGCACTGAAGTTGCATAAATTATGGTACCCTAAAACGTTTGCTTTCGTGGCGGTAATGGTATTGTTACTAACAGAATAAATGTATGTTGTATCATAATTACTACAACCTTGCTATGCCAATGCTAAACTTAGAACTCTGTATGATGAGTTTTGGCTTCAGAGGATTGAATCAGACTATTTACTTGTATGGTTTCTTGCTTCCTGTTCTGATTGAATGTTTGATTCATAAAATGTAATGTGTAGCTTGTCCTATTTTCATTTTTTAGTGGGTATGTTTACTTATGGTGTGGAAATTTTAATAACTTAATGTGATTAAAATTGATTCATACAGTCGGCATTTTGTAGTTGTCGTATGGTTCAAACCTACATGGACATTTCGTACGAAAGGGAACTATGGTTAGAAGCTAACTTTTCAGGTTATGTTTTGCTTTGTGAACTAACCACTTATGGTCACATCTTGCTGGGTAAATCAAGCTGCAGCAAGATATTAGTGATTGTTTGCACTTCTTATCTACAAAATAAAGTGGTAGATGATTTTTTTTACCCAGATAAGCTGGGTTATTCCGTGTATATTATTCACACTTGAATTGTAACAAAGTGAACAAAACGGCAAGAAGATTCCGCTACAACCCTTCAAAAGTAAACTATGCTTAAGCTAATATGCACAAAGTAACAAAACTTCAAACACTCCAAAATCACACGACACAATCACACTTAGGCCTGACTCTTTGCTAAACAACCAAGGGTCTCAAGGATGAGCCAAATCTACGTTACAATGCACTCCGTCACATTTCTCTTTAACCCCAAAGATGAGTTCATTCTGCTCACCAAATTATGCCGAGGGCAAATCTCTTTTTTGCAAGAGCCTTGGAGTAGATGCTCGAGGTCACCCCGTCGGGCTGCTGGGTTGGGAGCCATCAGCCATGCCAAAGGAAGAGAGAATGACAGTCCACGCCTCATGGGTAGGCTATCATTTTGCTCTAGCTTCAGCCTTTTGGTCACCATATCTGGGTTTTCTGGTTAACTCGTGCAGACCTTTTCTTTCTGAATAGAATTCTGCAAACGAAACAAAAAATTAAGATGATGCGGCAGAAAGGTGGAATGGATTTGTTTGTAGGTATATGCTTTTGCTCAACGAAAGAAACGGTTTCTAAAGATTGTGAAACATACGCTGCTTTTATGTTGTTTGTAGGAACGAAAACACCAGCAGCTTAGCATCATGTAACCTTACATCTTTCTAAGCTCATGCAGATAAAAAGGGGGCTGAATCTAGCCTAATGATACAGATTATAGAGCAGAAATAGTAGTTACATGATAACGAAAGAAACGGTTGAAGGTATCTTTGCAGGCATAACTAAATTTCATAATAACTTTAGGGAGATTAGAGTGTCACGGTAAACATAAGAAATACAATTACAAGCTAGAGAGTTGGGATTTTATTTCAACTACGTGATGATTGGCTTGTCCATGTGAAGATTCAGAACAAATGTTTCAGGAGGTCTCCAATGTCCCGTTTGATTATTGATGTAATGAACTGATAGAAAGCTACACATGGCTACCAATGACTACAAATTTCTAATAATAGGGATGATTACCAGATATAAGTACAACAGATTTCTGATTATACGATGACAACAGTTACACATGAATCGATTTAAAGCCATAAACTTTCATACAACATAAATCATACGATATAAAAAACTTTCAGATGTTACTGAAAGCTGCCAACTCTTCGGGTAATTCCAGTTACCAATTCACAGGGTGCTGCTCACTCCAACAGGTATAAAACACGAGTAACACCGCGAGCAATTATTATAACAGCCATTACTCCCAACAAAATACTCATTTTGCATCTGTAACGCCTTTATTAATTGAGAACATACTTACGAGGCCAAAAATCCTTTCCTAAAGAAGCAAACGAAAATGGCGGAGCAGACTCTCCCTGACAAGCTTGCTGAAGATGTGGAGAGACTGCAACGATGTGTAATTTGAACCTAACTTTGATACAGAGAGAAATCCAGAATACAATTCTTCCTCACATATTTGATTTTCAACAACTGCAACACCAATAGCAAATCATTAGCATCTTAGCGAGGATCTCTCCTCATTATTCAATGGTTGAATTTTTGTTTATATTGCCCACCAATGTCTTCTGTAGCAGTCAGCAGAGTCTCTTTATAGTTCCTATAAATGAAATCATAGTGGAGGTTGTTCTAAGTTCTAACACTAGTCCTACTGAAGTTCTAGCAGCGTTTTATACAATGCACTTATTTTCGAACAAGTCAACTGCCTCTGAAATTTTATAATCAATATTCTAACAAGAAACTACGGCCATTTTGACCAAAGAGAGTATATTATTTATCATTATGACCAAAGAGAGTATTCCCAAAAAACAGCTTAAGTATTAATTGGATTTGGACGTAATCAGAAAGCCAAAATAAGAAGTATTTAGGACTTCATGACTTATTGTAGTCTGCTGAAATATATATGATTCTAATTGAAATGAAAGACCTGAAATTTTGCAGTACTCCAGAACTTCCTTCATCCCAAGCACCAAATACCAAAGACCAAAAGACTATCTGCAGAAAAGCAAATGCATTCAAGCAGTCGTAGGAGAGGCAATGGACCCAGTACATGCTCAATATTCGTGGTTGTGCCTAACAAAAACACTTCCATCCCCCATGGAGAAGCCCTCTGGTACATTTGGAAGTTGAAATGGTCACAAGGAAACATGATTAGACAATAGGGCAGAGAAATGAAATGAAAGAAGAAACCATTGGCTTCAAAAATGGATTTCAAGAATCCACAATCCTTTCTATCAAGAAGACCTCCAAGATATCAAATTTCAAGACAAATAACATGGGGGAGTAGGATTCATAGTGTATTAGTGTCAAACAGTTCTTTGGCAGTTAGGACGTTTTCATTAATAGAACGGATGTTGTTTGATAACATAAATGATATTTGACTAAAAGAAATATATGCTGGCTGATTAACAGAATTATCATTGGAATAACAGAGTTAAGTTTAAGAGCCATTGCCTTAGTGATCGTGATGCAGGACTTGGGAAGCACGGATACTTCAAAATACCTTCCATACACGTACCGTACTCGTATCAAATACCAATACACGTCGGATACACATGGATACGTGTCTGATACACTACATGGCGTATCCAGGACAGTATGGGAAATTCACATTATCGGATACGTCGTGGATACGCCCGGATACTTCACGGACACGTGTATCCTGTGTTGAACACCGGACACGTGTATCCTGTGTTGAACACCGGACACGTGTATCCTGTGTTGAACACAACTGATCGTGTAGTTTTTTAAATGTTTAGGGATTTTTTTTGCGTGATGAACCAGATATGGAAGTTGTTGGATGTCGAACAATGATTGAGAAACATGTATTTGTGACATTTATCTTGAATTAACAATTGTTTATTTTTATGGAAGTAAAAACGTTGTTTATTTTTATCATTGAATCATGAATGTTTTGTTTGGATTAACAATTGCTAATTTGGTAATATTTATGTATTTTAATTATTACACTAAGTTATAAAATTTAAATATATTATTTATATTTTAATTGATATTTCAATCACCGTATCAATATCTTACTTTTTACAAAAATACCGTATACCTGTGCCAGTGTCGTATCCGATACCCGTATCCATGCTTCCTAGTGCAGGACATTCATGAAACTGAATGGCCTAAAATCATAAGGACTGCTTGCACCTCTTCTCTTGGCAGAAATATGATTTATGTATGGTTAATAGGGTGAGGCCATTCCAATGACATCACTAAGTAGTGTTGAAAAAAGAATGTCGAGTACCTGTCCGGCCCACTGATCAAGGAGCTTCACACGATGCATTGACTGAATAACTCAAGACTTCCTCGTAGCTGGCAGGACAACAGGAACATATGCCTCTGGTATCCTAACTACCTGTATTAGAATAAATAAATAAACAAAAGCAAGAAATATAAGAGAAAATTGGTGGCTGGAGGTGGTAAAAGGGTTCTGAAATAAGAGAAATATCAACATGAATACTATTGTTATGCACATTGTTACTTATACAGCAGTTCTTATTTTGGCAAGCCATTCTAAAAGGAAAAAAGAGGTACATATATCACCAATTTCCGGCTATTGCTGTCGTACTATTTCTGTCCAACAGCTCATCTATTTGTTAAGTACGTTGTTGTTTACCTTGAATATGTGTTTAAAGTATTCGTGAAGGAAAACAGACATTCGGTCGACCGGAAGGCGTTC
Source organism: Triglochin maritima (assembly GCA_963682175.1). NCBI lineage: Eukaryota > Viridiplantae > Streptophyta > Magnoliopsida > Alismatales > Juncaginaceae > Triglochin > Triglochin maritima. Next base: position 10,334,616 of record OY821775.1, read on the forward strand.
GGTCGACCGGATGTGTGTTGTAATTGGTCCAGCAAAAGTGTCTGTCCATTTTCGGTCGACCGGAATCTAGGATTCGGTTGACCGGACACACAATAAGAGCTGGGCAAAAGTTATTGTCGATTTTCGGTTGACCGGAATCTAGGATTCGGTCGACCGGGAACGTTCGAGGAGCTGTGGGAAAAGTGTCTGTTGATTTTCGGTCGACCGGAACTTAAGTGTACAGTCGACCGAGTATGCACTCGAGCAAGCCAGAAAAGTTACTGTCGTTTTTCAGTCGACCGATACTCCAATTTCGGTCGACCGGTAAAAGTTGGTTCGCGATACAGTTATTGGATCGGTCGACTGAAGCACCCATTCGGTCGACCGTTTGGACCCAATTCTGCCCACGTATTGCAAATTACTCCACCCGATTTTGGTGCAACTTATACTTGTTTTGGCCTCATATATAAAGAAAATTTCCGTCCCCTTTGTAATAGAGAACAATTAGATTGTTTTGATTGTCCACTTTTGCATTCTTGTGAGAAAAGAGAGAGAGCATCCTTGTGATTTGGTGGGAGAATTTTGAGCTGGGTGTTTCATGGGTTCGTTCGCGTCTCATGTAAGCATCTCTTGTAATACGTTTCTCTATAATGGATTTGGAGTTGTGTCGTCTGTGGTTTTTCCCGCATTGGGTTTCCACGTTAATCTTGCGTGTTTTGTGTGATTTGGATTTTGGATTTGCGTTTTGTTCTCAAGTTTAGCCAATTGGATTTGTTATTTCTGTTCCGCTGCGTATTTGAGATTGGTTTTAATTCCTAACAACTGGTATCAGAGCATTTGGTCCGAATTTTGGGGATTTTTCATCGATATTTTGTCAAGTACTCATGGCGAATCATTGGAAGATTGAGAAGTTGAGCCGAGATGTGAATTTCGCCTTGTGGCAAGTCAAGATGCACGCAATCCTGGTGCAGCAAGAGGTGGATGACGTTCTTGAGGGCATGGACAAGTTGCCAAAGGAAATGTCCGATCAAGATAGGCAAAAGCCTTATCGAAAGGCGATGTCAACAATTAAGTTATCGTTGTCTGACGAAGTTCTGAGAGAAGTGTTGAAGGAGAAGACGGCTGCAAGTATGTGGAAGAAATTAGAGGAAGTCTACATGAAGAAGTCACTTGCGAGCCGGATTATCTTGAAGAAGAAGTTATTCCTATTCAAGATGAAGTCGGGTATCTCCCTTCAGCAACACTTGAATGATTTCAATGCAATCATCATGGACTTGGAGAAGGTTGAAGCAAGGTTTTCTGATGAGGATCAGGCGATCCTTTTACTTTGCTCGTTGAGTTCTTCATATGATCACTTCGTGGAGACGATGATGTACAGCAGGACCGACATCTCTCCAAATCTGATATGGAGAAGAGGTCTGATGGTTCTGAGTTGAGCAAAAGTGAATCACTTGTTGCTCGTGGTAAAGGGGAAAGAGAGGAGTTTCTCAAAGAACACCTCTAAGGCCAAGTCGAAGGACAAAGATATTATTTGTCATTAATGCAAGAAGAAGGGTCACAAGATATCAGAATGTTTTAAGCTACAGAACAGAGAGAAGCAGAGGGGTTCTAGTAGTGGTGATCAGTCAGGTTCGAATGTTGTGGAGTCCGATTCTGATTTTGTGTTGGCAGCTACAGGTTCTTCTGAAGCTTCCGACGGTTGGGTGATTGACACGGGCAGTACATTCCACTTAACTCCGAATAAACATTGGTTTTCATCTTATGAAACAATGTCAGGTGGAATGGTTGTGATGGGCAATGGTGACAGGTGCGAGGTTGCAGGAATTTGTTCAGTCAGATTGAGGACCCATGATGGCCTAGTCAAGATTTTATCGGATGTGCGACATGTTCCGAAGGCGAGCAAGAATCTGATTTCAGTAGGTAGCCTGACTGCAAAGGGTTACAAATTAAGTGGTGATGATGACTGCATATCCATCACCAAAGGATCACTTATTCTGATGAAAGGGAATAAGCTTGGGCCCGACAAGCTTTATATGCTTAAAGGAGAAACTGTTGTGGGTGACACAGTTGTTGTAGGATTTCATGTTTAATTATACATATATATTTTTCGAATTTTCATGTATAATAAGGATCTATTACAATTTTCTTCGATTTATTTATGCATGCATCGGTTTGTTTTAACAACTAGTTTCAAAAACTTATTAAAACAAACACAAAGGGACTCCGAAATTCATACCTAGAAGTTCTAAAAAACTTCTTGACGTTTCAGAGACGTTGAGGAAGTCAATCTTCGCTTCTCGTTGCGCCGGATGCCTCCGAGTGTTCACCGAAACCCTAAACAAGGTTGGAGAGAAAGGAGCTAGCCAATCGATCTCCAAACAAGCTTAGAATCTAGCTACAAACCCCTTCCTTAGCCTCTGAGATTTCTCCTTCCAAAGACTTAGAAAACTAAGAAAATTTTCGTGGGTTTTTGTGGTGAATTAAGAGAGAAAATAATTATTGAATTGTGTAACCCAATTAGGGAGAATAAGGACCTATTTATAGGTTCCAATCTTACTCTTAATCATGGCTATTCTTTAGCCACGTTTTTCTTTACATTTTCTCTCATAAATTAATTCCTTAATGTATTACATGCACCCACAAAACGTTTGACCAAGTTTGGAGCTAATCCAACCATCGATCAAATTAATCTCTTAATAATCAAAGGCAGAAAATCAATCGTTGTTCGGTTGACCGAGACCCATTCGGTTAACCGAATATGTCACGATTGGTTGACCGAGTACTAGACGGATGACCGATTCTTAAAGGGAAAAATTCTCCTTAACCGATCGGACGAATTTTCGTCTAAGACCGAGTGCCATTCGGTTAACCGAAAATATCGGAACTTAAAATTATTCGGTCGACCGATTTTGGTTCGGTACACCGTACCAAAGTTCCAGGCACTTTGGTCAAGTTCAGTCAATCAAATATGACTATCCGTTCCATGTTCGGTTGACCGATCCACAGATCCTTCGGTCGACCGAACCTCAACGGATTACCGAACTTTTACCCGATTTTGCCTTTTTCAAATTTTGGATTTATTTTCAACAAAATTTGAACTTGAGGGGGTTTTAGCAAATTCACAACTTATGCAATATATTATCCTATGCAACAATAAATTATTGTACCCCATAATATATGCATCTCATATGAATTTATCATGATTCTAATTATGTTATATATAACATAATTTATTTTACTTGTTCACCACATGTGTCATATTTTCTATAAGAAACCTGACACATCATATGAACCAAAAATCAAGCTTCTTGTTTCTCGGTTTCTTGCGGTGTGACCTATGGGAGGATCTATACTAAGTTAGCAGTGATATTAAGAGCTTAATATCACAAGCTATAAGCGGTATCTAGCTACACATTATAGCTCCCAATTAGTTAGATGTCTTAATTCCACTCGAACCAAAACCCGATCCATTTAGTGATGGAGTGCACCACTTGTGTCCGTCCCTTGCCTCATGATATTAAGAATACACACAAAGTAGTATTGTGTCATCTTTGTATTAGTATTCATTTCTTGATCTCTTTAAGCTAGTTATAAATATGTGACTTAACTCAAATCACATTGTGCACATTATAACTTTGCTTTATCAAGGGGCCCACTAATATCATCACTCAATTAAGAGGGGCAATGATAATCTTTTGACTAACTATCTTCTCCAACAAAAGTTGTACTTAACCAACTAATGCCTTTACACTACACTGATCGATAGTTCAAGACACTGATCTAATTAAGTATTCCTTAAGTGATTAGATATAAGTCTCATATCAAAGGACCAAAGACACAGTAAAATATTAATGACACAGAAACACATTTCTATAATATTTTACTTATTAGGTATATTCAGTATACAAAAGTAATATTTTCCTCTTTTGCATACCCGTGTTGTCACTCACTTGTAGAGCTACAATGATCTATGACCAACACGACAATCTTAACTCGGTAATTAATGTTCCATGTTAATTACCATGATTGCGAATATCTTTTGTTTTATGTAAACCAATATCTTTTAGAGCTCTACGGTTAAGGACCAAGAGCATCTTCCTTAACACTTCTAAAAGACGAATAACATAAACAAGGAACAAAATGATTTCTCATTCAATTCATAATAATTGACATTTAAAAGTAAAACTTTTAGAACACATTCCCTTCAGTTGTAGCGTCATCGTTGTCTGGTGAGGAGAATGCCCAACTTTGGCATATGAGGTTGGGGCACATGAGCGAGAAAGGCATGGCAGTGTTGAACAAACGTGGTTTGTTTGGAAGTCAGAAAATAGGCAGTCTGGACTTCTGTGAATTTTGTGTTTTGGGGAAGCAGAAGAGGGTTAGCTTCTCAGCAGCTAAGCACACCACCAGTGTCACTTTAGATCATGTCCACTCTGATTTATGGGGACCTTCTCAGGTTCCATCAAAAGGTGGAGCTCGCTACATGCTCACATTTATTGATGATTTCTCCAGGAAGACTTGTGTTTATATTCTGAAACAAAAGAATGACGTGTTTCATAATTTTCAGCACTGGAAGGTTATGATTGAGAATCAAACAAGAAATAAGATTAAGGTTCTTAGGACGGATAATGGTTTGGAGTTTTGTTCCTCAGAGTTTAACGATTTCTGCAAAGATGAAGGAATCGTGGGACACCGAACCGTACGTCACACACCACAACAGAACAGAGTAGCGGAACGTCTGAATCGAATTCTCTTGGAGAGAGCTAGATGTATGCTTCTGAATGCTGACCAGACTAAGGATTTTTGGGCAGAAGCAGTGTATACCGCTTGTTATTTAGTGAACCGTTCGCCTCACACCATTTTGGATATGAGAACACCGGAAGAAGTTTGGACAGGTGGAGCTTCAGATTTGTCCAAGTTGAGAGTCTTCGGTTGTCCAGCGTACGCACATGTAGATCAAGGAAAATTGAATGCTCGGTCGTTGAAGTGTATATTCCTTGGCTACGATTTGGGTGTGAAGGGTTATCGTCTGTGGTGCAAGGAATCTCAGAAGCTCATGGTTGAAAGAAATGTTGTCTTTAATGATCTTGCTATGTTACCTTCCAGGAAAGACACTGTTATTTCTACTCCCGTGTCAAGTGGGACTCCAACTCAGGTGGAGCCACCGGTAGTGACTGCTGATGAGGATACCAGTGTGACACAAGGAGAGAGTTCGAAATCTGAAGAAGATGAAGAGTATTTGTTGGCAAGGGACAGAGAGAGGCGGCTGACCAAGAAACCCCGTAGATATGCCGAATCAGTCCTTGCATATGCTCTTAGTGCAACTGAAGATATTGGAGCCTCTGGTGAGCCGAGCAAGTATTCAGAGGCAATTTCGGCACCCGATTCAGCTGCTTGGGTGGGTGCAATGAATGAAGAGATGTTGTCTCTTCATAAGAACCAAACTTGGAAGCTGGTAGAACTTCCAAAAGAAAAATGGCCGTTAGCTGCAAATGTGTCTTCAAGAAGAAAATCGAGGGTCTCTTAGATGTGAGGTACAAAGCTCGATTGGTTGCTCGTGGTTTTAGTCAGGTGGAGGTGTGGATTATAGCGATATTTTCTCACCCGTTGTGAAGCATACTTCTATTCGTGTCTTGTTGAGTTTGGTTGCAATTCATGATTTAGAGTTAGAGCAACTAGATGTGAAGACCGCTTCCTACATGAAGAATTAGAGGAGCAAATTTACATGTCCCAGCCGTAGGGCTTTGTGGTCGAGGGTAAGGAGAATCAGTTCTGTTTGCTGAAGAAGTCGCTTTATTGGTTAAAGCAGTCGCTTCGACAATGGTATAAAAGATTTAATTCTTTTATGGTTGGACATGGGTACGACAGGTCCAGTATGACTGCTGCGTTTACCGAAATGTATTTTCAGATGATTCTCTTGTTTTGTTATTACTCTATGTAGATGATATGTTGATAACAGCTAAGGACAAGTCTAAAATTTCTGAGCTTAAGGAGTTGTTAAAGGCTGAGTTCGAGATGAAGGATCTCGGATCAGCAAAGAGGATTCTAGGTATGGAGATACGTCGCGATCGTACATGCAAGAGCTTGTTTCTCTCCCAGCAGCAATATTTTGAGAAAGTCTTTCATCGTTTTGGCATGGAAAATGCCAAGTCTGAAAGAATTCCTCTCGCTGCGCATTTTAAGCTCTCGGTAGACTTGTGTCCCAAGAAGGAGGAGGATAAGGCATACATGTCACATATGCCTTATACTAATGCAGTTGGCAGCTTAATGTATGCTATGATATGCACTCGTCCAGATATAGCTCAGGCGGTCAGTGTGGTGAGCCGTTATATGTCGAATCCAGGAAAGGAGCATTGGTCAGCTGTGAAGTGGATTCTCCAGTATCTAAAATGTACAACTAAGCTATCTCTGAAATTTGGTCGATCTTTGTATTCGTTAATGGGGTTTGTTGATGCCGATTACGCGGGAGACCGTGATAGACGAAGATCTATGACTGGTTATGTGTTTACTGTTGGGAGCACGACTATTAGCTGGAAAGCGACGTTGCAACACACTGTTGCTTTGTCTACAACGGAGGCAGAGTATATGACAGCGACCAAGGTTATTAAGGAAGCTCTTTGGCTGAAATGTTTATTTGGAGAGCTTATTCCAGGTCAGAATACAGTGGTTGTTTATTGTGATAGTCAGAGTGTCATTCATCTACGAAGGATCAGATGTATCACGAGAGGACGAAGCATATCGACGTCCGTTATAACTTCATTTGGGAAATTGTTGCTGAAGGAGGTGTGGTGGTGAAGAATGTGGGCACTGAAGATAATCTGGCTGATATGTTGACGAAGCAAGTTATTTCGACTAAGTTCATGGTATGCGTGAGCTTGGTTGGTTTGAGTTCCGAGTAGGTGGAGCTAAGACGACGACACAATGAGGAAGGAAGTGTTCCTTCAAAGATTTACAAGGGCTATTCAAGGTAAAGGTGGATATTGTTGTTGTTTACCTTGAATATGTGTTTAAAGTATTCGTGAAGGAAAACAGACATTCGGTCGACCGGAAGGCGTTCGGTCGACCGGATGTGTGTTGTAATTGGTCCAGCAAAATTGTTTGTCCATTTTCGGTCGACCGGAATATAGGATTCGGTCGACCGGGCACACAATAGAGCCGAGCAAAAGTTACTGTCGATTTTCGGTCGACCGGAATCTAGGATTCGGTCGACCGGGAACGTTCGAGGAGCTGGGGGAAAAGTGTCTGTTGATTTTTGGTCGCTGGAACTTAAGTGTACGGTCGACCGAGTATGCACTCGAGCAAGCCAGAAAAGTTACTGTCGTTTTTCGGTCGACCGGTAAAAGCTGGTTCGCGATACAGTTATTGGATTGGTGGACCGAAGCACCCGTTCGGTCGACCGTTTGGACCCAGTTCTGCCCACGTTTTGCACATTACTCCACCCGATTTTGGTGCAACTTATACTTGTTTTGACCTCATATATAAAAGCAATTTTCACCCCCTTTGTAATAGAGAACAATTAGATTGTTTTGAATGTCAACTTTTGCATTCTTGAGAGAAAAGAGAGAGAGAACATCCTTGTGATTCGGTGGGAGAATTTTGAACCGGGTGTTTCGTGGGTTCGTTCGCGTCTCCTGTAAGCATCTCTTGTAATACGTTTCTCTATAGTGAATTTGGAGTTGTGTCGTCCGTGGTTTTTCCCGCATTGGGTTTCCACGTTAATCTTGCGTGTTTTGTGTGATTTGGATTTTGGATTTGCGTTTTGTTCTCAAGTTTAGCCAATTGGATTTGTTATTTCTGTTCCGCTGCGTATTTGGGATTTGTTTTAATTCCTAAGAGCACAATCCAAAGTTCATATTCCTCGACAAGTAAAAAAAATCAATATGAAGAAATTGCAAAGAACTCAACTGAACTTGGACAAACATGATTTACACACTTTCTGCCCATTTTCACGAGAATTGCTTTCATTGAGAGTAAAATAAAAGACCATTGCTTGCATTGTCATGTTATTTATGCAAATTATATGATGAAATAACTTTACAAATTTACCATCAATACTTATCAAATAAAAAATGTTTGAGTTAAAAGTTGCAAGGGTGCTAATAGCATGTTGTGCCAATGCCCTGGATCAGACAGTAAAAACAGCTACTAACTTGCAAACCTAATATAGGCATTACAAAATTAGCATATGGGAAGTTCTAGTGCAGTATATGGTACAATACACTAATAAGTACATTGTGAAAAAAAACACAACAAATATGTGCATAAGAAACAAAGTAATGCTGTGGAAATTTGAAAAACAGATCTCCTGAGTACCTACACAGATATCCTTCTGTCGAGACTAGAGACTCACTATCTGTGTCACTATCACTTTCAGGAATTTCTTCTTTTACGGACAAACTCGGCCTCTTCTATCTTCCCTTCCTTCCGAAGTCCAATTTCCACATCTTCCAAAGAATGAGAAACAGTGTGACCTCTTCCTGTCTCATTGAGCTCGTAGAACAATTTGAAGGCCTCGTCTACTCTCTTGATCTGACAAAACCCATGAATAGCAGCAGCATAAATTTCTCCTGGCAGATTTGGGTGCTTCTCCAAGCTAAGAATAAGCAAATCTCGAGCCTCGAAAAAATTTCGATCGTCACAAAGAGATATGATTAACTTCTCCATCTCCAAACAGTAGCCACTCTCGTAGAGAAGATGGGTGATCTCAAGTCCTCTACTGTGCAGTCCATCCTTGTAAAGACCAATCACAGTAGCCGTCGATAGTTTAATGTCCTGCAGAACTTTCCTTTCCAGCATCAATGCAATCAAATCGCCCGCTTTTCTTGCTCCACAGCCAGAGTCCAACAACCAAGCAAGCACCGAATGGAAGGTTGTGGTCTTAGGACGGTATCCATTGTTAAGCATTTTCTCAAAAACCTTCCAAGCAAATTCCATCTCGCCAGTCGCTCGAAATCCATCAAACAATGCTTGAAACGTCTCTTCATCTGGAACAAGATTTCTTCTCAACATAGAAATTAAAATATCATACCCATCCCGAAATGCACTTTCTCGGCAATGCCCCAGTATCAACGTCTTAAACGATGCCCAATCCACAATGCCCTTGCTCAAAAGCAATGCAAACACAACATCTGCCTTTCCCGTCTTCCCATTCTGGCAAAGGTACTCAAAGATTGGATTATATGCGGCCATGATAGGTTTAGAACCACCTCTCCTTAGCAAAACCCGTCTTTCAACCAAGTCATCCAACAACTTCTCAGCGACCTCATAATCTCCTTCACCACATAACGCACGAACAAGCACACTATAAGACGCTGAATCAGGCTTCAACTTCAACTTCGGCATCTTGTCAAACACCTTCAAAGCATCATCAACCCTCCCTTCCCTGCAATGAGCATTAATCAAAGTATTAAAAGTGCACACATCCGGTCTGAATCCCCTTTCCTCTCCTCCCGAGGAAACACCCTCGAACATCTCCATCGCCCTTCCGATCTCTCCCGCCTCACAAAGACCATGAATAATCGTATTATACGTAACATCGTTCGGCTTCACGCCCTCCTCCACCATCTCCCTGAACAACCCCAGCGCATCCTCAACACATCCCTTTGCGCAAAACACTCGTATCAAGGTCGTATAAGTCACCACATTGGGCCTCACCTCCTTCCGCTTCATCCCCTCAAAAAATTTCACCGCAACCGAAACCTTCCCGGCCCGGCAGACCCCATCGAGAAGAGTATTATACGTCTGCACATCCGGCCGAACACCGAACCCCTCCATCTTCCGAAAGTACCGGAACGCCTGCGGAAGCCCTCCAGTCAAGCAGAACCCCCTGATCATAGTATTAAAAGTGCACAAATCCGGTGATATTCTCGAACCTTCGGCGGTCATTTCGTCGAACAGGTTAGCGGCGGCGACGGTGCGTCCACGAGAGAAGAAGGCAGCCAAAAGAGAATTGTAGGAGAAAACGGACGGAGGCACGCCGAAGGCGGACTTCATCTCCCGGAAGAGACGGACGGAGGATCTGATCTGGCCGTGGAGGGCGTGGGCGCGGAGGAGGAGGTTGAAGAAGCGGTCGTGGAGGAGGAGGAGGGAGTCGTGGGGAGGGGAGGAGTGGAGGGAGAGAAGGAAGCGGCGGGCGAGGGGGAGGTGGTGGGGGTTGCGGGTGAGGACGCGGAGCATGACGTAGTGAAGGGCGTCGTCGAGGGGGAGGTGGCGGCGGCACCAGAGGAAGAAGCGGAAGGCGGTGGTGGGGGAGGGGATGCGAGGGAGCGCGTGGAGGACGGCGGAGCGAGTGAGGTGAGGGATGAGCGGGGTGAGGTCGGTGGGTATGGTTGGGGTGGAGAGGAGGTGGAGGATTTTACGGGTCAGCTCGCGATTGGGGTTCATGCACACGGACATGGTGGATACAAACGACGAGGGGTTTGATGTTTAGGGCACCCTTAATGGGTCGGGCGCGCCCTCGCAGGGGCTGCCGCCCCCTGCCATCCCCGCACAAACTCAACAAATCCCCCACTGTATATTTTAAATTAGATTTAAAATATAAAATGTAATTTGTTAAATGTTGTGTGAGAATTAAATTTGTTTAATTAAGAAATGATGTGGATGAAAGAGAGTGTAGGGTGGGTGGGGGTAGCCTGGGCATGGATAAGGGGATTTTTTGGGTGGGTTGGGTGAGCTGACGTGGCAGAGAGAGAAGCTGACGTGGCAGAGAGAGAGTGCAGGGCGCCCGGGGGTAGCCCGGGCGCTGTTAAATATGCTCTTAGGAAAGGGAAGGGGGAGTGTGAATGTTAATAATACACACACGAATACGAAATAATATAGGGTATGTATACACACAATTTATTATCGGGTCGGATTTGGGTGTGTTGGTTGGACATTATACTTATTAGGTCGGGTTTGACCGTTTGAGTAGGGCGGTAAATAAGACGAGTTTCACCCACAAATCTGCTCTGTCCCGTCTAATATGGATAGCAAACAAAAAAATATTATTTGTCAATCCACCTTCTGCATAACCTACAACTTGTCTATCAATTACCCACAAAATCGTTTACCCGACCCAAACAATCAAATATGCTACTTGAAATAGCCATTTCCAAGTAGATAGTTTGTTTTTGGTTGGGATGTTTTTGTGGGTTATTATTATTTCTCAAGTTTTGATATTTTTTTATTTTTCTTAGAAAAATCTAAAATATTAAAGAATAACTTGCATAACTCTTCCTGTCTAGTCCAGCTTTAAGCGGTACGAGTAGCGGTGAGACGAAAACCCGCCTCATCCTACTTACACCCTTACGTTTGAGTATGGGGTCTAGGACAATATGATAATAAATAAAATAAGATAATGACTATTTAAGTACATGAAAACACCATACTAGATAAATACACTATAAAATACACAATATACTAATATATATTTTATAAGTGATTAAGTCCACCTATAGACTAATACATTATTACATTTATACTAAACACAAGTTAAATTTCATCTATTTATTCAAACAAAACAAGTTAAACAACTAATAACAAACTACAAAAGTAATGATTCGTGTTTTGATTTAAAATCATGTTTTCATGTACCTTATCGTGTCATGTTTGTTTTCGGTAAAACGAATTAATTAGAAATTGTGTATATAACGGATAATATAGTTTATACACGATATCATGCTGGTTATACATGATATCGTATCAGATATGGTATGGTATGGATATTAAGATATGATATCTTATCTATTCCGATACGGGTAACCGAAAATCCTATTAGCATAAGACATTTTGACGACAGGATAATACATAACCCTATTTGATATGCCCACTGAGTATTAGTTTGTTTTAAGATTGCTTGCTTTATTTGAATTTATTTGTTTCGTTGTTAAAAAGTTTTTTTTACCTAATGCCAAAAATGAAAATATTTTGTTTACAAATTTATTTATGTGTATCTATCTATTTTGATTTTTAATTCTGTTTACATATTTAAGGTATCTACTGAAGTACTGATTAAAAATTGAATTGATGTATTTTAACAATGGTTCAAATATATTCTTTGCATATTTTGTTTTAAGAATGATTCGAATTTATTTACGTACTTAACGGATTATTATTTAAGAATGCTTCAAATCTAGTTACGTCTTTTACCTATTTTGTTTTAAGAATGGTTTAAATTTGCTTATTTTACACATTTTATTTTAAGAATGGTTCAAATCAATTTACATATATACAAATTTAGTTTTAAGAATGGCTAAACCATTCTAAAAACATTTTAACAAAATTTTAAGAATAGTTTAATCCATTTTAATCGCATTTAAAAATTTAATTCTAACATAAATTATACTACGTGCCCGCGCGTGTGTGTATATATATATATTATATTTCCTACGGTTCCGGAACGAAAGGAGGAGAATAATTCATCCAATCCAATCCAACCGTATACGATCGACCACTATATAAATATCCCACTGCAAAATCAATAACAATTAACCATCGAACCTTCTCATAGCTCTTTTAATTTTCCGATATATATAATACGTAGCCAACCTCCTTCAGCATGGAGGATCCGATGCACATCGACCTGGAAGACGACCAGCACTTCCAAGAGCCACCTAGGAGCGTCTTCGTGCGGATCGTTGTGCTGCACCAGAAAACCGACGAAGAGGAGGAGCCATTTTTCATGGAGCTGAGCTTGTCGTCCACAGCGAGTAGCCTGAAGAGCACACTCAGAAGGATGGTGAAGAAAGAGCTTTGTCCGGTCCGGATTCCAGCCAAGTTCAAGTTGGCCCACGACTATTGCTACATGCGGAAGGAGGAGACGTTGGAGTGGCACAATGTGTCCAGTAGCTCGACTATAATTGTGTCTATCTGAGAATTAATTAAGAGATCAATTCTATTACTTGTGTTTAAAACATGATGTCGGGCATGTACTTTATTGTAAAAAAAGTTCACCAATTTGATGGTGACGATTAGTTTTAAAAGCCAGGAATATTATGTGATTGTTTAATTGTTTACTTAAGAGTTACGACGTGGATGATGTTTAGAACAACTACTCGATCGAATTAGAATTGTCGAAATAATATACATATAATATGTAATATGCATGACACACATGGCTCTTTAAGATGAGCATATGACTTAATTGGATATCATCCACTTGGCTCTTTAGTCATTCCTGTGGTTCAATCCTTGCTGGAATCTAAAGATTCATTTCCATCTCGCGTTGAAACAAAACCACCCAACAAATGGCTAATGCACCCACCCTATAAATGTTGAGAAGCTTAATTTTGATGGCCACAAAAGCAGGAGAAACAATGAACAATATGGCTGGGTTGATATTGGACAAGGCTAAGGATTATGTCGTCCAGAAGATCGCCGACATCGAGAAGCCGCAGGCCGAGCTCTCCGGCGTGTCGGTGAAGGGTTTGAACCGTGACTCCGCGACGTTCATGAGCCACGTCGATATCTCCAACCCCTACAACCGTGCTCTGCCCATTTGCGAGATCTCGTATATCTTGAAGAGCGCCGGCAGGTGCATGCTTTATTTGAAACTTTCAGAATTTACAAATTAAAAATTATTTAGTTGATTATAAACTAACCTTACAACATCAATTCATAAATCACAAATGAGAAAAGTTCAATTTGATTTCTTTTACTACAATCTACGTCTATAACATGTTTTTCTTAATATAAAAAATACAAAAAAAAACTTTTGCAAGCCATTATAGTTGACTTGTTAATTTACATTCCACCAATCAAAATCATTAATTTTGAATTCATTTCTTACTCCACCAACAAAATTGTTAATTCTTAATTATGATATCAAAATCTAATTTACCACTTTTAACATGGGGACATAATTAAGAACCAAACTAATTGACACAATTGTTTTACTATGGGAAGCAATTTAGAGTGCAAATGACTTGGATATCATAAAATATTAGAGAATATTGATGATATTGTTTGTTATCTCAATGGTACTTATAAGAGAATGTATTTTGGGTTAAAAAAATGGGATGCCCAAAAGTACTTCAAGTTTTTTTTAGTACTTCTAATTTAGTCTTGTAATTTTTGCAAAACTCAGCTATTTTTGAATTTCACATGCAAACATTGAACAGATCGAGGATTGTATTTTTGAATTCCTAGTCGGGGAATTTTTAAAATACCCTTGTGTTTAATTTTTTTTATTTTACTTAAAATATCATTGTTAAAGGTTAAATTAATGTTAAAAATCATTAATTTAAATTTTTAGTTTGTTTACAAATTAATTACTATTTATAAATACCGGGTTAACCTCATAATAATAATACCTTACTAAATTATTGAAATCTGTAAAACAAATCAGGTTTGGCCCAAATCGATCATTGGTCTATACCGGAATGTCAACTCTACATTTATGTTAGAAGCCTGGTACTCAAACAAGTTAACCAGAAATGTCATACACGATTCTGTAAGAAGAAAAAACTTAACCACTTACTACATATATACTAGTGTACCTATTTGATCAATTAGACGAAAAAAATATATGTAGGGTGATATCATCAGGGACCCTGAAGGACCCAGGTTGGATCAACGCAAGCACAAAGACGAAGGTGGACGTGCCGGCGAAGGTGCCATACGACTTCTTGTTGAGCATCCTGAAGGACATAGGCAGGGACTGGGACATAGATTACGTGCTGGAAGTGGGGTTAACCATTGATCTCCCAATCATAGGAGACTTCACCATTCCACTCAAGAGCACTGGCGAGATGAAGCTCCCAACACTCTCTCAGATGATCTTCAAGAAATGACGCGTTATCGCCTACTCAGGTGGTCTGCGAATTAATAATTTAAGTTGATGTGTGAAATAATTCAGGATTCAGCAACGAAATATTACTATAGTGTGGGCATTAATGTAGTGTTGAATGGCTAAAACCTTGTGGTACTTTAGACTCTTTAGATACTACATTACCGAAATGTGTAACAGGTCGAGCTGTTAAATGTTGAAAGAGCCCAAAATTTGCGACCAGAAAGAAATGATTGAGCAAAAAGGGGAGTTCATTTTCGTTCATGATGAATCAGTTTCTACTCATTTTCGCCTTTCTCGACGCTTTCCGATTAGAAGAGTTTTACACAACGCGGGAGGATTAAAGAAGAAGAAAATCAAGAGAGATTTGTGTGTAATCAAATTTAACACACTTGGTGTTTAGTAGTATGTTTGTATGGACTGATGACAAACTAAATTCAAGGAGAACCAAACTTATAATGAAATAAGACAGCCATGGAGGAAACAAAATGTTCATGGAGAGGTGGGGTTTAAACAAGGGAAATTGTTATTATATGGTTCTAGAAACGACAATTTTTTATCATAAGAAAACTACAAATTTTCTTTAAAAAACGGTAACTGAGTTCGATAAATTAATACTTGGAAAATGGTATATGGTTGCCTACTTGCTAACATATCACGTAATTTTTTCTCGAAATAACGCATCAGTAAGTTGTCGTTCGGTAAATGATCCTCATTAGATAACGCAATTGGTTCTTCGGAATACTCATTGTTAAGAAACAAAACATTGTAACTATTGTAGTGGACAAAAAAAGACTTTTTTAAAGTAAGTTAAACATTGTAATTTTTTTTTACTTATTTGAAGCATTATGTTGTATATGCATTCTGAAGATTTTGTCTGATGTTGATAAGAAAGTACAATACACTTCGTGCAAGAGAAGTATTTCGGGTAATATTTGTTGAATATTGACTTATCTTTGTTAAGGAATCAAATCCAAGAAGAGTCGGTCGACCGGATTGGATTCGGTCTACCGACACACAACCCAGGAAATTTTCGGCGAAGACGGGTCGGTCTACCGAATTGGATTCGGTACACCGAACCGAGGATTCCAGGCACTTCGTATGTAGCTGGGATCGGACGACCGAATTGGATTCGGTCTACCGTCAGAAGGTTTCAAGCACTTCGGAACAACGGTTTCGGTAAACCGTTGAGGAGATTTTTGGTGTTCCGAGAATCTGGAAAGTGCCTGTCCAAGTTGGCACGGATCACCGAGGGGCACTCGGTCAACCGGAGGGTTGTTAGAAGATTCGTTAGTTCGTGGAAGAATCGTTCTCGCGGTCCACCGAGACGCGCAAGAATCGTTCCCTCGGTCAACCGGGAAGGATTCGGTTAACCGAATCGGACCAGGAATCGTTCCTGTTGAAGCAGTCACGGTTAACCGAACGAGCATCGGTTAACCGTGTCCCCATGAATAGTTCTATTCGGTTTTGCTTAATTGTAGCTCGGTTTTTGAGTCTATAAAAGGACTTGTTTGTTCTTCAATGTAACACACGAAAATTATCAATAGTTTCCTTCATTGTGAGTTGAGAGATTAAGGCTAGAGATAGATCTAGAGTGCTTTGGGAGACACATTGCTTCCAATCATTTGTAATCTCTGTTGCTTCTCTTGTTGGAGAAAGCGGAAGAAGGAAAGGAAACCCACAGGAGACCCCCCAAGGACGTAGGCATGTTGCCGAACCTTGTAAATCACGTGTGTCGTGGTTGTTTCAGGTGTGCATTTGTCTTTGCTTGTTTTATATCCATCTTATTAGTGTTCTTGTTGCAATTGAGTTTGGGAGAGGGTCCGAAGTTAATTCCGCATTCAATATTCGATTTATTCGTGGTGCGTGTAATCCGTGTCGTGTTAGTGCATATTAGATCCCCCTCCCAATAGCTGGTATCAGAGCCAGGTTGCACTTACGATGGCGGAGGAAGGGCGGAATTTTCGGGTGGAGAAATTCACCGGGAAAGGGAACTTCTCAGCGTGGCAACGGAGGGTTCGTGCGTTGATGTCTCAAACGGACGGGCTATTGCTGACGTTGGATGGGGTTGAGAAGAAGTCGTCGAAGATGACCGACGAAAAGTGGGAGAGTCTGAATCTCCGGGCTATTGGAATCATCGAGTTGTGCCTCTCGGATGATTTGCTTTTCGAGGAATCGGCGAAGACCGCGGCAGAATATTGGAAACTTCTGGAGGAGAGGTTCATGAAGAAGAGCCTTAGCAACAAGTTGAATCTGAAGCGTCAGCTGTACATGCTTCGGATGAAGGAGAACACGCCGTTCATTGAGCATCTCTCGGTGTTCAATAAGTTGATAGCTGATCTGACTCAGCTTGAGGACAAGATGGAGGATTTAGACAAGGCAATGTTGTTATTGACGTCGCTGCCGGACTCGTATGAGAATTTGGTGAATACGATCATATATGACAAGGATTCGTTGGTGTTGGAGGAGGTCAAGGGCACGCTGATCTCCTACAATGCAAGAAAGAATTCGAGTAGTAACTCTTTCGAGAAGGGTGAAGGATTGATCGCAGCACCGGAAAGGGACAGGACGGGTAACAAAGGAAGAAACAACGGTAAAGGGCGGTCCAAATCAAAGGGGATATCCTTTGAATGTTTTTCTGCAAGAAGGTTGGTCATATGAAGCGTGATTGTAGGGCCTTCAAGGAGTCGCTGCAGAAAGGGAAAGACGGGTACAACTCCGCTAGCGTGGTGGAGGAGAAGAACGAAGTCGACGTTCTAACGGCTTGCGCTGCAGGTATTGATAAATCATCATCTGGATGGATTTTGGATACAGGAGCATCTTTTCACATGTGCCCGGATAAGGAGTGGTTCACATCCTATGAACCACTGAAAGGAGGGATCGTTGTTATGGGCAACGATGCACCGTGCACTACCGTCGGTATTGGTTCCGTACAGTTCAAGATGTTCGATGGGTGCATTCGAACGCTGACGGGTGTGCGTCGCGTACCGGAGTTGAAGAAGAATCTGATATCTCTAGGAGAGCTTGATACTCTCGGGTGGAGATGGTCCGGCGGGGACGGAAAGATCAAGGTCACTCATGGGGCGATGACAGTGATAAAGGGAACCAAGGTGGGCAACTTGTATTGGATGCTCGGGAATGTAGTAGCAGGAAAAGGTGCAGCAAATGTTGCACGCGACGAAGACAGCACCGCACTTTGGCATATGAGGCTTGGTTATATGTCGGAAAAGGGTTTGTGTGAGCTACACAAACAGGGATTGTTGAAGGGTGTTAAGAGCTGCAAATTGGATTTTTGCAAGTATTGTGTCTTCGGTAAACAACACATGATTCGATTCAAGACGGCTATCCACAAGACGAAGGAAATTCTGGAATATGTGCACTCAGACGTCTGGGGACCGGCTCAGGTTCGGTCAAAGGGTGGAGCCGAATATTTCGTCACATTCATAGACGACTTCTCAAGGAAGGTATGAGTTTATTTTCTGAAAAATAAATTTGATGTCTTTGATAAGTTTAAAGCATGGAAGGCCCAAGTAGAGAAAAGTACAGGAAAATTTGTTAAGTACTTACGGACAGATAATGGAGGTGAGTACACCTCAAGGGAGTTTGCAAGTTTCTGTGAGAAAGAAAGCGTCACGAGGCATTTCACTACACCGCGGAGTCCGGAACAAAACGGCGTAGCTGAAAGGATGAACAGAACACTATGCGAACGGGCAAGGAGCATGAGGCTTCATGCAAATCTGTCAAAGGATTTCTGGGCGGAAGCAGTAGATCTTGCTTGCTACTTGGTAAATATCTCACCGTCTTCAGCACTTGAATTAAAGACGCCTCAGGAAGTGTAGACAGGTGAGCAATTTGATTACTCGAGGCTTAGGATATTTGGATGCAAAGCCTATGCGTTGGTCGATGAGACACAACGGTCGAAGCTGGATTCGAAATCGAAGGAGTGCATATTCCTTGGTTACGATAGGACGGTGAAAGGATATAAGCTTTGGGATCCGGTGAGCAAGAAGGTACTCCTACGGAGTAATGTGGTCTTTGATGAGACGAGTTTGCTCAAGGGCCTTGAGGAGAAAGAGCAGCAAGAGGTTCCCATGCAGGAAGAGGAAATTGAAGATGGGGTCACGACTTCAAGGGAAGAATCGAATCAAGAAGTTCAGCAAGAAACAATGGACTCACGAGTAGAGGAGGAAGCTGAGCAAGAGAGTATTGCTCAAGGAAGACAGAGGAGGATCACAAAGGCACCGGTGAGGTATGGTCACGATGATGCTAGTATTGCGTTTGCACTTGTTACCAAATGTGGGGACCCTTGCACATTCGAAGAAGCTATTGAGCAGGAGGACAGGAACAAGTGGATGGTGGCCATGACCGAAGAGATGGAGTCTCTTCATAAGAATCAAACTTGGGAGTTAACGGAGCTTCCCAAGGGAAAGCGCGTGATTGGGTGCAAGTGGATCTTCAGGAAGAAGGAAGGGTCTTCTCCTATGGAGGAGATAAAATATAAAGCAAGGTTGGTGGTAAAAGGATATGCTCAGAAGGAAGGGGTCGATTACAACGAGATCTTCTCACCCGTTGTAAAGCATACCTCTATTAGAGTGTTGTTAGCTATGGTAGCTATGAACAACATGGAGTTAGAGCAGATGGACGTGAAGACAACTATTCTTCACGGGCACATAGAGGAAGAAATCTATATGAGGCAGCCGGATGGGTTCATCACACAAGGCAAGGAAGGACAAGTATGCAAACTGAAGAAGTCCCTCTATGGACTTAAGCAATCGCCGAGGCAGTGGTACAAAAGGTTCGATTTATTTATGATTAATAATGATTTTGTACGTTGCGATTATGATAGTTGTGTATACTTGCGGAGTCTTGGAGACGGCACACACGTCTTCTTGCTTTTGTATGTTGATGATATGTTGATCGCGGCTAAGGAGATGAAGCATATAGATGATCTCAAACTGAAGCTTCACGGAGAGTTTGAGATGAAAGACCTCGGGAGTGCAAAGAAGATTGTCGGTATGGAAATCTCCAGGAATACCGAGAGAGGTGAAATTCTGCTCACTCAAAGGAGTTATATCCGGAAGATACTCGAGAGGTACAATCTCGAGAACGCCAAGCAGGTGGCCACACCTATTAGTGCTCACTTCAAGCTCTCGTTGAAGTGCAGCCCCTCTACTGAAAAGGAAAGGAGAGATATGGAGAGAGTTCCATATGCTAGTGCAGTCGGATCCGTTATGTATGCTATGATCTGCACTAGGCCAGACATTTCACACGCAGTTAGCCTCGTGAGTCGTTACATGGCTAACCCAGGAAAAGAGCATTGGGAAGCGTTGAAGTGGCTGCTGAGGTACCTGAAGGGAACCATGGATGTTAGCTTGAAGTTCACCAAAGATGGAGCACAAAGGCAGGTGGAGGGGTACGTCGATTCAGATTACGCTGGAGATCTGGATAAATGGAGGTCCACAACAGGGTACGTGTTCACTTTGGGTGGAGGTCCAGTAAGTTGGAGATCGGTTCTCCAACATACTACCGCGTTGTCTACAACGAAAGCAGAGTACATGGCTGTTGTCGATGTCGGAAAAGAAGCTATATGGTTGAAGGGTTTGGTTAGCTCTTTGGGGATGGAACAGGAAGTGACCAAATTGCATTGCGATAGTCAAAGTGCAATTTATCTAGCCAAGGATCAGACGTTTCATTCAAGGACCAAACATATTGAAGTAAGGTACCATAGGATCCGAGAGTGGATCGAAGAAGGGCAGGTTGTTCTCCAGAAAATCGACACGAGTGAGAATCCTGCAGATATGATGAATAAGGTCGTCAATCGGGAGAAGTTCGAGTTGTGCTCGAAGCTTCTCAATGTCCTCAGAGAGTGAGAAGGAGGGCGCTCCAGGGGTAGCATCAAGCGGTGTCTCATGAAGACACGAATGATGCAGGTTAAAGGGAGACTCAGGTAACAAATCTAAACCAATGTGGAGATTGTTGAATATTGGCTTATATTTGTTAAGGAAGCAAATCCAAGAAGAGTCGGTCGACCGGATTGGATTCGGTCTACCGACACACAACCCAGGAAATTTTCGACGAAGACGGGTCGGTCTACCGAATTGGATTCGGTACACGGAACCGAGGATTCCAGGCACTTCGTATGCAGCTGGGATCGGACGACCGAATTGGATTCGGTCTACCGTAAGAAGGTTTCAAGCACTTCGGAACAACGGTTTCGGTAAACTGTTGAGGAGATTTTTGGTATTCCGAGAATCTGGAAAGTGCCTGTCCAAGTTGGCACGGATCACCGAGGGGCACTCGGTCAACCGGAGGGTTGTTAGAAGATTCGTTAGTTCGTGGAAGAATCGTTCTCGCGGTCCACCGAGACGCGCAAGAATCGTTCCCTCGGTCAACCGGGAAGGATTCGGTTAACCGAATCGGACCAGGAATCGTTCCTGTTGAAGCAGTCACGGTTAACCGAACGAGCATCGGTTAACCGTGTCCCCATGAATAGTTCTATTCGGTTTTGCTTAATTGTAGCTCGGTTTTTTGAGTCTATAAAAGGGCGTGTTTGCTCTTCAATGTAACACACGAAAATTATCAATAGTTTCCTTCATTGTGAGTTGAGAGATTAAGGCTAGAGATAGATCTAGAGTGCTTTGGGAGACACATTGCTTCCAATCATTTGTAATCTCGGTTGCTTCTGTTGTTGGAGAAAGCGGAAGAAGGATAGGAAACCCGCAGGAGACCCCCCAAGGACGTAGGCATGTTGCCGAACCTTGTAAATCACGTGTGTCGTGGTTGTTTCAGGTGTGCATTTGTCTTTGCTTGTTTTATATCCATCTTATTAGTGTTCTTGTTGCAATTGAGTTTGGGAGAGGGTCCGAAGTTAATTCCGCATTCAATATTCGATTTATTCGTGGTGCGTGTAATCCGTGTCGTGTTAGTGCATATTAGATCCCCTCCCAACAATATTCGGCTAAACGATCAACTAGTCTATACTAAAAGTAGAGAAATAATCACTTGACTGATTGAATCGAAACATCACATGCAAAATTACGTTCCGTAATGGACCCCGAGAGGCTTACGCTCGCTTTCAACGCTAAATTCACGATATCCCATTGGACGTGCTCAGGAGATCGGAGGTTTTGGATCATTCTCTACCCCCACATTCATTATTTTTTTATTGTTGTCAAAGTTTCTTTGCAAATGATATTGTTTGTTCTTAATATGTTACATTTCTTAAAAAAAAAACTCATTTTTTTAAAATCAAGTATTTAAAGATCCACAAAAGGTTTCTCAAAGATGTAAGTATAGATTTAGAATTTTCTCACAAAACAGATCAGTTTGGGTATTACTTTCGTTATATTTCGATCACTTTTTATTTTGATCATTTTTCTATATAAAGTGTGTGCAATAACTTCATAATGAACGATTAGGATTCTTGCATGCATGATGTGGATAAAAGATAATGTTAAAATTGCACGTCCATTTATAACCAGGTAATCACATTTGAAACATAATGAGCCTTCTTTCTTTGGTAACTCATCTGAGCCATCGTCTCTACAAGTTTGCAAATGTTAATTTAATATTATAAAGGACAGTAACCCAATTTGAATTTGAATTAGTATTACTAACCTAATTCTTCAACATGCATGCGTGTTTTACATGTTTACTAACTTATTTCTCGGAAATATTTTACATGTTTTTCTTAATGGAAACACAATTTTACAAGCCATTATAAATGATTTGTTAATTTACTTCCCAATTCCTACCAACCAAAGCCTTCAATTTTGACATCTCTTCTTACATAAACTCTTGGATGCCAAAAGAAAAGTTATAACTTTTAATAATTTGGTGGGAAAGATTAACGATTTTCATCAAATTTGACCAACAAGAATTAACAAAGAAGCATAACGCAAAGACGAAAGATATGATCTATAGGTAAGATGAGGACTCTTTGAAAGGTGAGTACATAGAGAAATGATTTATACTAAAAAAATACTTACTATAAAAAATATTAAAAGAATATTTTGCAAAGACAACTTTCCATAAAATATATATACAGGAAAACTCGTGTTCTGAACCCCCACGATATTACTAAAACGTCAAATCAGTAGTTTGTGAGTTTTGTCAACAAAAATGACAGGCAGATTAGTCGTGGACTATAAAGCAAAGTGGGGTCTTGATATATGGTAGTTAATTCACCTTATATGGTTTTCAATCCAAATAATTGAGTTATCTGAAGATACGAAATTTGTGATCATTGTCTTTTATTAATCGCGTGATATCGATGGAGTACTTACAAATTGATAAATAACGTTGTGGCTGGTCCAGAATTATCAGGGAATAGCTCGAAATACACATTTAGGTCAGCTATTACCGGGTAATAGTTTCCATTATACAATTAGGTACGTAACTACTTTTCACCAGCCTGTAATCCGCCACTGTTGCAACAAATTAATAACCAAAAGTCCATACATAAAAATTAAATAATGAGCAGTAAACTACCAAGTTAGGTGGAGCGACTGATGCTTGTGGGTGTTACAGTAATTAATATAATAGAGACTATCATTTTATTTTAGATACTTTCGAATTATTAAAGTGAAGCAAGGGAAGCTCGTGGGTTTTAAGTAATACATGCAATACATATTTTCATTTTATTCTAGACTAGATACTTTCGAATAATTAAAATTTTCAACTATATTTTCATGTTGAAGCTTATTTTAAGCATTTAGAACATTCTTGTAACCAAATGTTGAATTGAAGATTTTAGAGAACTTCATATCGAGCCCCATACAACAGGTTGACTGTAAGAACCCAAACCCTTGTTAGGGTTAAGCTTGGGTTAATGGAGGATTAGAAGGTGTTTAGCATGGGAAGTTGGAGTGCATAGTGCATGCATGGGGAAGAGGTGGAGGCGCGCTACAGTGGTCGTGGTTGAGGGGATGGGTTTGGAAGTGTAGGGCACTGTTCACGCGTGGGGAGAAGATTTGAGTTGGGTTTATAAACGTTTTCTTCTCTCTCTCTCTCTCATTATCTCTCCATTCACCCTCACTCTCTTCTTGTTCTTTTTCGCCGACCGAGCAGAGGAGGAGACCGGAGATCGCGCGGCGTGAGGCGTGCGGAGTTGAGCGCGCGGGGAGATCACCGGAGGCGACGTGCGCGAGCGGAGCTCCGGCATTTTCGTCGTTTCTTTTGAGGTATGCCGCTCTCTAGTGTGGTTTTGTTGTTGACACTCATGAGAGGGTCGTGTTGGTCGGTCGGAGGAGGTCGGAGGCCTCTCCGACGTCGCGTTTTGGCGAAGAAACCTCGGCTGGCGCGAGGTTGAAGACGACCGGACGGTCGACCGGCCCTTGGGCGGTCGACCGATTGCATGTATATCTTTACTGCCTGTTGCGTTTCGGTCGACCGAGGCCTTGTGTTCGGTCGACCGGAACTTAAGTTTATTGGTTTATATTGCATGATGTTCGGACGTAGGCTTGAGTTCGGTCGACCGTTATATGACGTAGAAATATAGGTTGACCCTAACTGTTATCGGTCGACCGAGACCCCTGAGTCGGTCGACCGATGGATTAAAGATTGAAGATGAGGTACTGTTAGTTTTCGGTCGACCGGGACCCCTGAGTCGGTCGACCGATAGAATGTTTGTAATGTTGACCAGACTCCGGATTTTGACCTCGTTTGGTCGACCGGTTTTAGACCTCGGTAGACCGTTGGGGGGATTGTGTTCTGTGCGCAGCGGTAGACCGTGTTAGGGACGGTCGACCGATTCCTTTCTGGAAACGGTCGACCGAATCACCTCTTACGGCCGACCGTTTGGGCCCACAACAGAATTCCAGGTTCCCATTTTGAACGCCAACTTTGTCCACGGAAACCCGTGTCCTCGCCTTGTGCGTGAGCCGGGAGGTGACGGTGGGCGCGTGATGCGTGCCTTCCCAGGGACCGCCGTTGGGAAGAGTGTGGGTGTTCGGGACGCGTCACCTCCATGTATGGACCGTGACTTTTGAGATGATGGTTGGCACTTTGTAGTATAGCAGGCCTGAGGGATCGCGGATCCCAGTGTTGATGTTGTGCGGGCACGCAACTGGCGTTGGGTGAGGTGACTACCGGCCCACGGGCTACGGAGGTCGCTGCCCTGCTTTTATAGCGGCGCGGTTGGTGTTCACGGCTCGAGGAGCCCGATGACCTGGCAGACTTCGGTCTGGACCCGTCCGATGTTGTGCCGGACGTTGTGATGGACCACCGATGCTGTGCCGGTGATGCCGCCGAGGTTGTGCCGGCGATGATGATTGTTGGGCCGAGGCTGTGCCGGCTATGTTGTTTTCCTCGGCTGGGCACCTACCGAGATGATGTTGTTATACCTTCCGGGCGACGGCCCCGTTGGTCCCTGTGGCCCCGACCACTGAGATTTACAGATCTGTTTCTATCGGCGCGTAGACGTGACAGAGGCTCCCTGCCGAACCCTTGAGTAGTGTAGCCGCGTGTGGGGGGTGCGATGTCGTGGGCTGCTAGACTGCATGTGCCTGCAGTAGGTCTCTTCGGGAGACCCGATGATTGATTGTCGGACTGATGTCCTGTTTTACCCTTCGGGGGAAATGTTTTCCATTTCTGTTGATGCCATGACATGCTACTAGTATGATAGGTTCATTATGTGATGCATGCATATAGGTGAGTTGGTATACGGGGTTTCCTTCTGGAAACTCAGGCATTGTTGTTGCATCTTTTTCAGGATCGCAGTAGGTCCGGGTGGGTGGTGACCGAGGACGGAGCGCTTTGGAGTCGGATCCTCTTCGGCAGTTGCTAGACCGTACGACTACTTGTATTATATTCCATTGTATCAGTATTGTAGTTGTATTTCTTTTGGAAAACTCCTTGTATTTTGGGTGCACCCGGATTTATATATTTATATATTAGTGACGTTCCTGCGTGAGTTGTCTGTTATGTTGGTTATTCTGAAATTTTAAATCTTCCGCTGTTTCGGGACGTTACATTGACATTCACTATAGAAAAGTTATCATGGTGGTTAAGCTACACAGTGCAATTGTGCAAAAGAATACGGATTATATTATCTGTATTTATTTTTTTAAAGATATTGATATTATATTTCCATATCTGAGGAATAAGGAGGCACATACGATCGAGTATGATCTTTTAAGTTTTTGTGAATATAGATATGAATATTGAATTATAAATTTTAGTAGATATATAGATTCGGAGATGTAGTTTTGGATGGATATAAATATCTGTAATATTTTTACAGATATATATTAGGAATTAAAAGTTATTTCATTATAAGTTTTACTCACTTTTACTACTACACTTCAAATTTGTATAATTTTTAATTAATATTTGATATAAAGTTTATATGCATTCCAAAAAATTTAAGTATACAGTTGCAATATACAGATTTAGTATTGCAAATTGATAAGTGTCTGTCTATGTCCATTTTTAGTGCAAGCATAAGTATTTGTATTCGTTATTATATCTATATCATTTCTTAAGAATATCAATATGAGTTTTTATATTTGTAAGGGATTGCGTATTCGTATAAGTATCCACAAATCAAATACATATACAAATATAAAAATACTCATATTGGCTCTATATTCGATCGGCTTGCACCCTTTGTAAGCATCATGAAGGTCATAATTCTATTTTTGGTTATTCAAAGGATATTTAGAAAAATAGAATTCCTTTAATGAATTGTATGAAAAATTAATGTTACGGTCAGATGTAGCTGACCCAAACGTGTCGTCTGATCTGAGCTGGATTTGAACTTACATGTATTATTAATTAAATAGATCCTCAATCAATCAATCGACTCTCACAAGTTTCAATTTTTTTGTATTGGATACCCTCAAAAGGTCTTATATCTCCTGGTTGGCCTATTTAACATCAACAATATTAGAGCACGTAACACTTGTACCAACATCAACATGGAATCCATAGACAACATTAAGTCTCCACCAACACTCAAAACGAAGGAAGAGGAGGAAACCTACTGTTATGCCGTCCAATTAGCCACCTTCTCCGTCCTTCCCATGACCCTCAAGGCAGCCATTGAGCTCGATGTTATTGGCATCGTCGCGAGGGCAAGCGTTGAAGGCAAATACCTTTCCGCCAAAGAGATAGCCAAAGAGCTCTCCACAAATAACCCTCATGCTTGCCTCTTGCTTGAACGCATGCTACGTCTCCTCACAACCTACAACATCTTTACCTGCATTGATGACAAGAAAGATGGAATTACCGTCGCAAAGCGGTACGGACCGGCCCCTGTGTGCAAGTACTTTAATAGGAATCATGGTGATGCTTCCTTGGCGCAACTTTGCCTTCTGATTCAAGACAAAGTTATGATGGAAAGCTGGTAAGTCGTATATACATCAAAGTAGTTTTGCACTTCTTTTGAAGTTTTTCAAAATTAAGTTCTCATGATTTTAATGAGGAAGTTAGGGAACCTTGACATGTCTAAGTAACTAAATTCAAAAAGGTGATCGAGTTACATAACTTATAAGTACCAATCAAGTAAAAGTTAATTTTAGAAACAACTCTACATGTCCAAGACTACATACTTAGAAATCAATCACAATCATCAGAGGAAACATTTTTATGAAACGAAACTAAAGATTCTTAAGAATAAATGACCCAAACAACCCTTCCATACTAGCTAGTTAGGTCTTAGTATACATACAAAAGTTCATACTAATTATCGTTATCTTATGATGCAATGCAACTGTGTGATTACTAAGGTACTTTCTCAAGGATATTGTGATGGATGGAGGCACCGATCCCTTCTGCAAGGCTCACGGTGCGATGTTCTTTGAGTACTTGGATGAGGATCTAAGGTTTAAGACGATTTTCAATGCCGGTATGTCTAACCACTCAATCATAACTATGGACAAAATCCTCGAGTCCTATTCAGGATTCACAGAACTTGGTTCGGTCGTGGATGTTGGCGGAGGCATTGGGACAATATTGAACATGATCGTCTCTAAGTACCCAAGTATCAAAGGAATAAACTTTGATCTACCTCATGTCATCTCCGAGGCTCCGTCTTTCCCAGGTTCGTCATTAAACTAATATTTGGTCAACATGAGTAATTATGATGTTTTTGTATCATGTGGAATGTTATTTTTGGATCAGGAGTCGAGCATCGTGCGGGCGACATGTTTGAGAGTGTTCCGAACGGAGATGCCATATTCATGAAGGTGACAAAGATGGATTACAGATTTATGGGATCTTTTTTTAAAAAACAAAAATGATCCTCAAAATCTATTTTCTATAGACGTTTTCTCTTGCCATTCAATTCACAGTAAAGAACATTTAGTGTATGAATATTCATATCTTTTTACAGTTCTACTTTCATGTATAATTTCTCTGATATCATCCAATAACTATTTTGGATATCCTTCTACTCTCCTAATAGCCATTTTGACCTTAACTTTGATGTACTACAATAAATTCAACTTAGGATGCAATTCAATTCAGAAGCTTTGATTCACGATTTTAACTAGCAACATGGCAAATAATCTTCCATTGAAATTGAAGAGTTAACTACTAAGGTATACATTGTGAAATTATGAAATACGGGAGGGTATTAGTGATACTTGAAGTCTTAGAGGATATTTAATTAAGAAATTATCCTTCCGCTTTTTTTATAAAACATTTCTAAGAAGACTCGGCTTCCAGTGGATTCTTCATGATTAATGGAGTGACGAGTGCTGCTTGAAGCTGTTGAACAACTGTTGGAAGGCTTTGCCGGAGACTGGAAAGGTTATTGTGGTTGAGAGCTTGCTTTCTCCATCACCTGAACCAAGCCTTGCAGCCAAGAACGTAGCTCACTTCGACATGATTATGTTGGCAAACACTTCCGGCAAGGAGAGGACTGAGTTGGAGTACAAGTGGATGGCAAAGAAAGCAGGATTCTCAGGTTTCAAAATCATTTGTGTTGCTGCAAACATGCATGTCCTGGAGCTCTCCAAGTAGATGCATGTTGTTGGATGTTATGCAATGTCTTAAGAAGTCTCAATTGCTTGGTTCTTGTGGTCGTCTTAGGCTACCGTTCGTTATGAATTTATGATATATGATGACATTGTAAATTGAAAAAGTATTGTACTTTTACATGTAGGCTTGTGAAATTTAGTGAGTCCACCGCATCAACAAAACCTAAATTATTTGCTCGATCGAACTTTATTATATAGTGTTGCACACAACAGTATTATATAGATTCAACTTTATTATATAGTGTTGCAGACAACTTGAGTATATATAGCAACGTGAGACTATTTGCTCGATCGACACTCCCCCGCTCGCATGACCGGGTTATTTTCTTTGTGTCTACGTGTAGACAATATGGGTTACAGTGAGTTCTAACAGGTCGATCGATCTATTCTGATACCATGTAAAATTTGATTAGTCTAACACTTCAACAAAATTTAAACATGAACGGTAATGGATTCAATTCTATTATAGAGTTTTATACACAACTTATGTTTAACAATATTGAACTATTTGCTCAACAGCTCAAGGAGTTGTTATACACTAGAATTTAGAATAAGATTTTTTTATATACTTAAATACATACCCCCAAACAACAATATTGGACATTTCCTCGGCTCAGTTCTGGAAATTGCTTACAATGCACCTATTTGTGCAACAATAATCCATTATTTCGTTATGACAATAGCTTTAGCATAAATTAATAAACATTTTCTTATAAATAACCAAAAAGGATACCAAATGGTCACTTTTTTCGTGGCTTTAAAAAAGGAAACTACTATTTGTCGCCGAAAAATTACTTAAATCGTCCCAACAATTACCATTTTGTCCTTCACAATTCATTTAATACTCATTTCGTCTCGTCTCTTAAAATAAGATTTCTGCCTAAGTTTTCCTCACTTTCCTAGTACCAACACAACGAAAATGTCCGGCGAAGCACCTGGATCCGGTCAGGTAAATCGGGGGAGAAATTTTTTTCGTACCGAGCGTCTGTCTAAGCCGCCTACCCCAAGATGGGGCGTCTCGCTAGGACGCCTGTCTAATCCGCCTACCACAAGGAGGTGTCCTAGCCAAACGCTCCAAATTTTTATTTTTATTTTAAATTTATTTAAGTTTTGTTATTTTAAATTATTTCAGGTTCTAATGCAAGATTTCGGTGGTGATGGATTAGATTACATATAGTTTTTTTAAGTACACAAGTATTTCCAACAATCGAGGAAGCGAGTAAATGGGCGAAATAAGTTGTCATCGGAGCTGGGTTTTTTTGGATAATATCATCCTACAGATCAAAAGCAGATAATCAGATGGATTGTTATCTGAGATGCGATCGCAGAAATGAAATGAGTTCTCGTGATATGGATATTGCACTACGAAAAAACACGAAAAAATGGTTGTTGTTATCGTTTTTTGATAAAGGTGGTCGGGTGACAGGACCGTGATGGACGGGTTGTAGTTTCTAATAGTACTCATGGGCAACACAACCACAGACTTGCAGTTTATCCAGAGGGTCACCGATAGATTATCAATCTCAGTCCTGGGACAAGAAAATTATTCGTGATATAACCGAGACACAAGCGAAACCACGTAACATCTTGTTGGCAGTAAAGGTGAAATTTACGGAGGATAATTCCAATCAGAGACACATTTATAACTTCAAAGAGTACATGAGGATAACGAAATCTGAAGATAGGAATCCCGCTCAACAGTTTCTATATCGGGCAGTGCAGTATCAGTACTTACATTGGATTATGGTGGATGAAGAAACTAATGTCATAACTCACACATTTTTGGCACATCTGACGTCAGTTCAGTTGTTGCGCACATACCCTTTCGTAATCTGCATGGATTCGACATACAAAACGAACAAGTACAAGATGCATTTGTTTGACTAACTACATAAGTGCTTTGTAGTGTCCAAACGGATTGACGTTAATAACTTCCAATATGTTGATAGACTGTCAGGAATCATTTTACCATTTCTGAAGAGGTGGAATGACGTACGTGCTGATGACAACTGTGAATTTTGATGTGTTGCCAATGTTTTCCATGGTGGTCAAGACAATTAGTTGTACCCCCGTCGTACGATTTCTAATAAGATAGTGGCGCATCCCATTTATGAGCATATCTATTACGACGGTGTGGTACAAGCTCGTCAACGAATTGATTGGAGCGGGGGACCTTGTGGCGAGGATCACTATATGGAGGTTTGGTGTGACTTATTCCTGATTGCCAATTTTTACAAGTGTGCAGTTATGTATTTCTCAGTGGGAACGAATGGTTTGTTGTATCCGTGTATTATAGTGCTACCATGGGAGAGTCCGTCTACCATGATGAAGTCATACAGAAAGTTGATCATTACTCATTTAGGGAGTTACAGATATTTCATTCGCTTAGAATTAGCTGAAGGATTCTCAGTACCTCCTATAGCGACCATGTGGTTTCAAATGCGAGATGAGAGTGTTGATGGATGGGAGGAAGAGTACGAAAGTAGGAAAGCGTATTGGGAACAGTTACGTAGTACATTTTGATTGTAATTTGTAATGTATTTGTTAAGTTGCTATATTTGTAATGTATAATCTACCCACGATTATATCGTGTATTTGTACTTATATCTTTTTTTTATCGGATTTCAAATTTAAATTACATTACATATATCGCAATCACAGACCGCACTGCATGCTCTGACGTCGGGATGTCAACCGGGATCACCTAAACGTACCCTAACTGACGCAAGAGGCGATCAGGCAAATAAGGCTTCGTGATATCCCGATAACGAATAACGCCCATAAATGAAGTCCTCAGCTGCAGCAGGTTCAGGACCATAGGGCAAACCACTCCACCTAAACATTTTCATGTTAATAATAAAAAAATTAAAATTTAAATAAACGTGAATGATATATAATTTTATACCTACGATGTAGTCATCTGATCTAGCCATCTACGAATGGAATGGAGTCACCTCTCGCTCCTATCCTCGGTCCGCATAACCCACATACGCGAACGAGGATGACCCGACTAAATGATCTTCCGCTCCCGATGCGGCAAGAAAGGAGGAAAATGCTCATATATTCAAGCCTACAGCAGTGTAAGACAACCCACAATACTAGAACAATCAGCACAACTCATTATCCCCAACTGACGATACAAATATGCCAACGTCGTCGACCACCATAAGTACTGACCAATGGTATGTGGGTCCCTAGCCTCTAATAGCTCGCGTGGTCTGACTCTGCAATCGCTCTTGTCGACAAACAAGACGCAACCTAGCAGTAAGAAGAGGTAGGGAATCATCTGTGTATCATAAGTCTGTGGTGGTCGTCCCCGTCTGCAACAGTCGTCAACAACGTCGATGCCAACACCACCGCCACTCCAAAATGAGTTATTCCTCCCAAGACCATCAACGTTGACCCTGAGCAACTCTGATACATAAATTTTC
Organism: Triglochin maritima; assembly: GCA_963682175.1. NCBI lineage: Eukaryota > Viridiplantae > Streptophyta > Magnoliopsida > Alismatales > Juncaginaceae > Triglochin > Triglochin maritima. Next base: position 10,366,772 of record OY821775.1, read on the forward strand.
AACTCAGGCGTCAATGCCTAAGCACTAACCCTACAACCCTCAACAGGGATGTGCAGAATCTGGAAGACGTCATGCAACATGATCGTCATCTCTCTGAAAGGCAAGTGGAAAGAGTTGGTGTCAGGCTGCCACCGCTCCACAAACGTAGAAATGAACGGCATGTCAAGGCAGGAGAGCATGTTCTAAGGCAAGTGACCCAATCCGCTATTAGTAATGGTCGCCGTCATATCATCACTCATAACTGAATGCCAAGCCTGCGATGTAATACAGGCTCTGTGCCGATTAGGGAACTTCAGAACCTTCCGATCCTCGTCCTCCCAAATGTGTCTGGTTATGTGGCCTCCGAAACTCGGAATGACGCTGCCATCTAAAGTACCATCGGGCATCACACCAGTCATGATCCAAGAATCGTCCTCAACCCTCTTCTTCTTCTTCTGAGTTCGGGCGTCTACAGTGCACGAACTCGAATCACCGGTCACAAACCGTCCACCTCTACCCTTCCGAATGACCCACTCAGCAGAAGAAGAACTACCATGTCGCCCTGTCCTCCACCATACTGCGGCCTCACCTCCTCCTGCGGCTCCAACTCATACCGACCCCCATCGTCACTCTCGTCGTCACTCTCCACCTCATCTGAATCCTCCTCGTCGTCGAAAGAATCATCACGTGTCTGACGACGACGTAAAATATCTCTCTCCCTCCTAACCGAAGCAAATATACCCCGTTGACACGGATGACGAGGACCTGACTCATCATCTTAACTATATACAACGCGTAAGGGAACTGATTTTCCTTTTTCTCCACGATAACCCGATAACTATTAATTCAATTTTAGAAATAAAATTTCGTTAATGGATTTAAAATACTTAATTTACGAATTGATCAATCAATGAAACTAATTATAATAATTAATCAATTTAACTAATCAATAATCAATTTAATTAACGATTATAACTAATTATAATCAATTTAACTAACAAATATAATTAATTATAATCAATTTAACTTATTATAACAATTAATCAATTGAACTAATCACTCAATCAATTTAACTAATTATTAACTTAATAATCAATGTAATTAACAATTATAACAAATTATAATCAATTTAACTAAATATTATTATTATTATTATTTATTAAAATAAGGGAAGGGCGTCTGCCGGAGACGCCCTTCCTAGGAGGGGCGTTTGCCAGAGACGCCCCTTCCCAGGTGGGGGCGTCTCCTGCAGACGCCCACCCGTTGGGATGGGGCGTCACGGGAGCCGCCTGCCCCAATGGGCGGGCTCTCGCGGACGCTCGACCCTATAAAAAATTAAACAAAATGAGACATTTTACCAGATTCAAGTACGCTGAGGCGTCCGTTGGCTCATTTCCTGGTCTCCGAGACATTTTTCTTGATGATTATGAGAGGAAGATGAAGAGAGAGTGGTGGTGGGAGAGTGAAATGAAGAGTTATATAAGTAGAAAGGAGAGACTGACAAAATGATAATTCGCACCGGCAATTTAAGTAGTTTTCCGACGATGAATAACAATTTAGTTATCTCCCATTTGATTCTCAAGTTTGTTAGTTTCGGATTCTCCATAAGTATAAACTCAGTTTCCATGCAGAGTTTAGGTAAATATGCAAAAATATCTCTCATGATCTTATAGTTTTGGATCATCCAACTTCGATGAATGATGTAGTCCCATCTCTTCATCTTTCCCTTCTTTTATAAAGTGAAAATATAAATTAATAATATTGAAAGTTTTAAGCAAAGACATTTTTCACAAGCGTTTGAACATATGTTTTAAGGAGTTATTTGTTTTGATATATATCAAAACAAATATAATTAGTTCTTTATACTCATATTTCAACTATTTCCTTCCGTGCACCTATATTTTTATCTTAACTCATTCCGTGCATCTACATTCTCATCTTATTTGCTTGTATGCACCTCCGTCATTATTGGGTCACACTCCGTCAAATTCCTTTTTTTTTTGCAATTTACACCCTTTAAAATTAAATATGTCTTTAATGTTAAATAAAAATTGAAAAACTCAAACCCCTCACTTCTCCTCTCTCCCTTTCTCTCTTCTCTCTCTCTGTAGTTCTCTCGCATCTCTCTCTCGTCCCTCTTTTATCCTCTCTAGTACTCTCTCTTCAGTTCTCTCTCCTCTCTCTAGTCCTCTCTCTTTTCCTAACTTCTCTCCTCTTTGGCCGTCAGTGAAGGTGGGGGTGAGGGAGCAGGGAGCGTCGCTGGTGGGCTGGGAGTTCGTGGATGGCAACGAGCCGAGTGAGGGGGTTGCGTTTGGAGGACTGGAGGGGAAGAGAGAGAAGAGAGAATTGGGAAGAGGAGAAGAGAGAGGAGAGAGAAATGGAGAGAGAAAGGTAGAAAGAGGAGAAGTGAGGGCTTGGGTTTTTACAATTTTTATTTTTATTTAACATGAATGATATTTTTAATTTTAAATGGTGTGAATTGTAATTTTCTAAAGGAATTGAATAGAATTTGTGATGGAGTAAGTCTCACTAACAGTGCAGGTGCATACAAAAATAAGATAAAAATATAGGTGCACGGAAGGAAATAGTTGAAATACGGGGGTAAAGAAACAATTATGTCTCATTTGAGGTGCACCCAAACAAACAACAATGCCTATTTTCTTATATACTGTTTTGAGAATAGTATTATCAGTAATTCTTTACATGTGTCTTAGCTGGTTAGTGTGTCTTCAAAACCTCATGTTCCAACATACTCTTTAAAAATGTTTTCGAACGTCTTTTTAGACATTTATTAGTAATTGTCATGATAGCAGGTAGGGCTGTCAAGTTCTGCTCGGGTTCGATAGATCGCTCGATGTTCGCTCGATTTTTCTCCGATTTTGCTCGAAGTTGCTCGGATCGATAAGTAACGAGCCGAGCACGAGCATACCCCGCTCGCTCGATGCTCGCTCGGTGCTCGCTCATTTGTCGCTCGAAATCTGATTACTATATCTAATTATTTGATTAACATGAATATTCTATCCAATTACCCAATCGGTTAAGTATTAAACTCATTTAATAAACTAATTTACCAAACACAACAATCCATTTAACAAACCAAACCAAAATACTCATAACAATCAAAACCTTATTAGTCTTAAATTTTTCGTTTTCCATTATTATTATTATTATTATTATTTCTTTTCTTTTTCTCATTCTTTTCTACACCAAAAGTTCAAATAAATTAAGGTTTGAGTCAGGTGGATGATCTTATTTATAAGATGTTGATGTTGTGAGTTGTCCTATAATTGAAGAGATTGTGTTTGATTTTAAGATTTTGTTGATTTTGTATGATCTAAGTGTATAATCTTATTTATAAGATGTTGATGTTGTCGTATAATTTATAAGATTGTGTTTATTTTAGGTGTTAATTTTAAAATTATGTTAGTAACTATTATTATATTTGTCTTAAGTAATCTTATAATTTAATTGTTAGGACAACATTATTAGCAATTCAATACAACAAAAAAAATTCAGGTTAACAAGCCGCTCGTGAGCCGCTCGCGAGCAGGTCGAACCGAGCACGAGCAGAATTTTCCGCTCGAAACCCTTAACGAGTCAATCTTGAGCAGGCTCGGATCACTCGTTTAGAGATCGATTACACCCCTAATAGCAGGTCTTTCAATTTTCATTTCCAAAATAAATAAAAAATTAAACCATATTCATATGTATTTCAAAACACGTTCTTACAAGTGTCTTGGTGTGAAAAAACATACCTTTTTAGACCATTTTTAAATAACGTCTTGAATAGCTTTTATAGACACTTTATTACAATTGTTTTTCTTTCAAATATCGTAATAAATGTCTGAAAGGATTATTTGCCAAAATACTTTTTTTTAAATGTCTACAAAATGTCTTAGGATGTTTCCCTTTGTATGTACACAAATGATATTGAATAGTCTACTAAACACCCATTACAATCTACAATCTTGTTGGTAGGGACATCCATTACAAATTACAATGAGTCTTACATATGATGACACAACTAAAAAGGGAATGAAACCGACCCACCGTATCCAAATACCAGCAACACATTAATTGCCAAGATGGCATCCACACAGAACACCACTCCAGCAGAAGATAGCTTTAAGGGAGAGGAGGAAGCCTACTCCTATGCAATGCAATTGGCCACCTTCTCCGCCCTCCCCATGACCCTCAAGGCTGCCATCGACCTCGGCGTGCTCGACATCATTGCCAAGGCCGGAACCGAAGGCAAATACCTCTCAACCAAAGAAATAGCCAAAGACCTCTCCGCGAACAACCCCGATGCTCCTCTATTGCTTCAACGCATGCTGAATCTCCTTGCAAGCTACAATATCTTCACTTGCATCGACGAGACGGAAAGTGATGGAGTCACCATCACAAGGCGATACGGACCGGCCCTTGTGTGCAAGTACCTCAGCAAGGATGAGGATGGTGTCTCTTTGGCCGGTTTGTGCGGTTTGTTTCAGGACAAAGTTCTAATGGAAAGCTGGTAAGGAAGTTATTCGTTTAGATTGTAAAGAAGCCTAGTTAATAAAAAGTTGTGATGTAATGCAACTATTTTAATGTGAAGGTATTTTCTGAAGGATGCTGTGATTGAAGGGGGGAGTAATTCCTTCAACAAAGCCCATGCCATGACGTTTTTCGAGTACTTGAAGAAAGATTTAAGGTTTAGGGTGATATTCAATGCCAGCATGTCTGACCACTCGACTATGATAATGAAGAACATCCTCAAGTCATACTCAGGATTGGAAGAGTTTGGATCAATTGTAGATGTTGGTGGGGGTGTTGGAGTTTCGTTAAGCATGATCGTCTCGAAGTACCCTAGTATCAAAGGAATCAACTTCGATCTACCCCATGTCATCTCCCAGGCCCCCTCTTTCCCAGGTTCTTGAAATATTAGAACAACATAGAGATCACGTTGTAGTATTATATTCACACTGTTTTTGTGTCAGTTTTTTATTTATGCCAACAGTATTTCTTTTGGCTTTTTAAAGGTGTAGATAATTTTGCGGGGGATATGTTTGAGAGCGTTCCAAGTGGAGATGCCATTTTCTTGAAGGTGACTATTTTGAGTATAATTTCCTAAATTTTGTCCAAATAATTTCGGATAAATTAATGCCTTCTAAGTTATAAAACTTCACTCACAATATCACATACCCTTAGCTTTAATAAAAACATTCAATTATACATAATCAAGCATTTGTGTATTAATTTTGAATAACGTAGATTCAACTTCACATGAAATCGAGTTTAGAATGTCGATCTCATTATTGCAGGTTTTAATAAGTGCATAAAATATGTTTAACTAAGCTCTAAATGTTATTTTGCATGATGGACAATTGAAAGTTTAACTCAAACAAGAGGGTATTCGTGTGGAATATTAGTGGGTGTAGGAAATAATATTTTTCTTTATATCTTTAAAGGATATTTACAGAATTACCAAATATAAAAAATCTATTATTTTTTGTCACTCTTCAACAAATTTCTCTCTATGTTTGATGGTTTTAGTGGATTCTTCATGGCTGGAGTGATGAATGCTGTCTGAAGCTGTTGAAGAACTGCTGGAAGGCATTGCCGGAGACCGGAAAGGTTATAGTCGTGGAAGGGATGCTCTCTGCATCACCGGAGTTGAGCACTGCAGCCAAGGCCATGTTCCACTTCGACATGATCATGTTGGCAAACCCTGCAGGCATGGAGAGGACTGAGAATGAATTTCAGTTGATGGCAATGAAAGCTGGATTCTCTCAATTCAAGGTCGCTTGTCATGTTTCCAACATGTATGTCTTGGAGTTTATCAAGTAGATGTTTAATTTGCTATTAGATGCTTTAATGTGCTAAAGACTCTTAATTATTATTTGCTTATTGTTCTTATCTACAATTATCATTCCTCACCATAAGTAGTTAATGATTTTTGGTTTTGTCTTAATTTGCTTGGTCTTTAGTCTTGATCAATGTAGTGCAAGATAAATTGAAAGAAATGATTGTGAGAACCCACATCCTTTTTTTAAATTATATTAATTTGGATAATTCTTTAATGATTATTTCATAAGAGTCCGCGGTGAAGCTAGCAGATAAGAGTTCCAAAGAAATTTGAGAAATTGAGGTCATTTTTTACCATAACGTTGAATATTCTTTGGACAAACAATGTTGTCCTCACCAACTCACATAGGAATTGAAAGTTGTCGCTTCAGTTGGTAATGTAATGGCTTTTATTCACCTTTTAAAATCGCTTCGTGAAGAATAATTGATCCTCTTCCCAGAATTTCTCCCTTTTAACGGTTTTTAAAGTAAAGAAGCTGATATCATACATGCATTTTGGTCCACTTATTGTTCCCATTTATTCAACGTGTAGGCCATATCACTACTTTTCTTGTGACGATAGAGAAAGACTACAATAACCTGTGGGGTTTTAACTCTCAAGTCATAAAAATAAAAATCTCTTAAGTCATGCAAGACCACAAGTGAAAAGTATGCATCTATGTTTGGGTGATGGAGAAAGGCAACACTAACTTGTGGGCCCTTAAGGCTGTCGTTTGACGTTAACTTTTCCCTCCACCATCGTTCGTCCACCGCTGTGTTCCGTAGAATTAAGTTTTTAACTTCCTCTATATATAATCTCTAATAAAAATAGGTTGTACAGTAAGCACTTTAATCACAAGTAAAATTTAAGAACATGCATCAATCTACTTGAAAAGAAAAGCAAATCATACTAGAGTCTGATTCTAATATGCCCTGGATAACGTTTGAAGTTCAAAATTCAATATTCCTATTTGCGTCCATTCGGTTATGAGAAAATGACTTGTACTGTCAACTTTCAAACCCTACTAGTTGACCGTCAAACACCAATAAAAAATCAGGATTAACTCACACCCACACGGCATGATTCGACTCAATCCAACATCCTCCAACCGTCTACAGGTGGGTTCGGCAGCAGGTCGGAGTTCAAATAAATTAAGGAATAGCAGGGACACAACTAGTGAACCATCATCTACTCAAAAAAGATTCTTGCAAATTTGCTTGTTCGAAAAAACAAATTTTGGAGAATTCCATGAAATTAATAAACATCAAAATAATATGAAGGCCATCCAAGGAACATAAGATAGGCATGTCATCCAAGAACATATTGAAAGCCTCGTTAGCTAAGACTGCAAAGTTACTCCAACTTTATTGTAGACCACCAGAAACATATATACAGGTAGTGTGTTCCACAAGTTGCAGTAGACAATCGGGTGTCACCGGTCACGTGAAAGAGTTCTCACTTCTCAGGCAAACGACATAGTTCAAATCATATCTTAAAGCCAAGGGTTAGTAAAAATAGAAGCAGCCCGAGCATCAAAATGGCACAACCATTTCCATAGGGATTGAAGGATCAACAGGTCGGAAAACAAGTTAAACGCGTTCACCAAGCTTTAATAACCTCTTCCCCCCTGTCAAAATTTCCAACCACACAATCAACACAATTAGAGGTATGAAGTTCTACATTCTATAGATATGTATTGATAAAAAATTATTATTATAGATATATAAAAAGGAATGAGGTAAATGCTGCAGCAATAACATTTGAAGTATAGGAACTGCGTATCCATAAAGGGCTGCGCAATTGGGGATTCTTATTTTGATATAAATAACTTTCAATCACAATTACTGCAGATTGATTCATGATGGGTATCTACTCCCCAAACTAGAAACAATGCAGGGTAATTCCTAACAGAATGATTTCAAATGACCATTTTTATTGAAGCAGAGACTGTAAGTATAAAAAAATATAAAGGGAAAAAGTGTCTTCAAAGTTCGAAGCACTCATGCCAACCTATTTTGACAAATTGAGGGTGCCTAGATTGATAAGTGGGTATGCCATCCATGTGAGGAGGCGTAACAGGTTGGGAAAACTGATTATGGCTTCTGTTTGGATACAAAACTCATTCCTACACGAGCACTTGGGAGTGACTCAAAATGTCATGATAGCGGTTCGGGACAATCATTTAGCAATGTCATGTCAGGGGCAACCGAACTGATAAAAAAAACGAATCGGGGGCAATAGAAAGGTAACTACCACTCGCACACATAAAAAAGGTAACTACCATCTAGCTTACCATATACCAATATCCTAGAGGTTCAGTCCTTGTCCGTGCGTTTCAATAATAGCTTTTTACATAACATTTGAAGGTTTTAACGACCACTAAATTTGTAAAAGCATCATGACCAGTTTTGATACGAGCAACCAGAAGCTCAAACCAATTGAAAATAGTACATTAGGAAGTGGTCGATAGATAAGTGAAGTAATGCAGAAACGATAACCAAATCAATAGGGTTACAAACATGCTTAAGATATCATGTCCACAAAAAACTGGTACTGTTTCACATGTCAGATCAATCAGAAAATGAAAATGCAACCAGCCTTGGTTTACATGTGATCTGTTCTGGCATATCATGACATCAGACTTAACCCGATTTTATAATATATCTACCTTGAAAATAATTATGGTCTATCTAGTGGAACTGGATAGGCAAATGGCAAAACTAAATTAGGGTACACTTGAATAGAAACATGATAATTTCAAACTTTCACTCATATCATGTCTTCGTAAACCAAGCCCCAAAACAAATGACTTAATCTTTTTGTGATGCAAACGTTTTTTTATCAGTTGCAAATGTTATGGAATTATTTAATGATTGAGAATGGCATAAAAGAGGTGTACCTTTCTTGGAGGTGTCCCTGGTTTCATTTTGTTACCAAAGCCAAACTTCACTTTCTTATCAGTTGGCTTAAGGATTTGAAAAGAACACGTCAAGGTATAATCAATACTCATCATAGCCCCAGCATTATCAAACTCTCCACAATAATTTGGTGCAGAAAAAATAGTAACAAGATGTCGTTTTGCGAAGAACTCATAGCCGTCTTCTACAACCTAACAAACACCAGATTGCTAGAACATTAAAAAAGGCTGAAAAGAAGCTAAACAATCTATCTTTACTATACAATAATATAAGAGGCTTCATTCATTGCTACTTTATAAGGAAAAAAAAGGTGCGTGAAATGGTCGAAATATGAATAATGGTGTCCAGAATTAATATCAGATGGTCTTTCACAAGAGAAAACATTATTGAATACAAGCGCAGAAGCATGGAGATTAACTATTGGCAAGATGTTTCCAATCAAGCCTATTTAGCAACCTATTGAAAGTTTCAATTCAATTTAATAATGCAAACTAATTTAAGAGAGCGTAAAATATTGACTATGAAGTTCAACCTTTTGCTTAAAACCCAATTAAACCCATTTCAGTGTATGATTAAAATTTTAAAATCAACCACCAAATCCAGCAACATTATTACAAATTGATTTATTACTTGCAGATATCCCTTGGATGAAGGGATAAAAGCTCACTTTGCAAGTACCTGATGAGCCCGGCAGATGAGATCAAGGTCATGCTTTTGAAGAAACTCATTAACCTTGTCGGGTCCAAAAGTGTATGAGACACCTCTGTCATTTTCTCCCCACCCTTGGATGTCATTATCCGGGTCAGACCATAGTAAGTCACAAATCAACCCCTGATCTGGGACATCCACTGGTCGAGCAATATTTCGGATCTTGTCCAAGTCGTCCAACTCCGGGGACAGGCCACCATGCATGCATAATATCTTTTCATCGATTAGCGCAGCCACAGGTAAACAGTTGAAGGAATCGGTAAATATTTTCCAAAGACGAACGTTAAACCTCCTTTTGCACTCATCATAGAACCCATAAATACGGTTAATTGATGCACATTCATGGTTGCCCCTTAGAAGAAAGAAATTTTCTGGGTATTTTATCTTATAAGCAAGTAGAAGGCATATAGTCTCAATACTCTGCTTGCCACGGTCAACATAGTCTCCAAGGAAAAGATAATTGGCTTCTGGAGGGAAACCCCCATATTCAAACAGTCGGAGAAGGTCAGTGTATTGACCATGAATATCACCTACAAGAAGGACAAAATAGACTCAACATTAAACATAACAAATGTAGGTTACTTTAGAAATGTGAAGTGACGTGCCATGATGCTTGTGGGAGAAGTGGAAATAAATCTTATCAATGAATTATAATGTTGATGTCCTCCAGACCTAATTACCAAATCATAAACATATTCAACCATAAGAGCAATCAGACTTCACTTGCTGAGGTAGAAATAGTACATGTTCATTCAACACTTCATGCAACATAATCGCATCCTCTTGTAGTCTATCATAAATCACAACCATTAAGGTAATAAACCTTTACACAACAATGTGTACAAGGTGAAACATAACAACATGCTATAGTGAAGATGGAAAAAAGCCTATAGCATAATTATTCATAGAATACTGAATAAGGCTGCTGCCTGAGAAACTGCTAATATACGAGCCACAAAGTGATCATAATGCTAAGAAATGACCGATCAAAAAAATGCAAGGAAATATTTTTTAATTGTTGATGATTTAGCGACCCATGGGCAAATTTTATTTAACTATAACAAAGTAAATTCATAGGGCTATCAGAAACATCCATCCACACTCAAATAAAACCACTACATATAAACAGAAACCAAAAGCATAGGAGAAATTTCTTAAAGTAACAGATCCCCTTAACCTGTCTCATCCAACATCAGCCAAGCACCTCTTTCAATCCTCTAAGATTAACCAATATTCCAGTTCAAAGCCCCAACTTGTTCCCTTTTTGCCCCCAAAAATGAGACTTCATAACACCTCATCTCAAATGACTGTTTCCACAGATAAATTCCTCGCAGAACGACTCTGTTTTGGTGGATTCAGATGTTACACCACATTGGTACACCACTAACGGACAGATCCTCCGGAATTCCTCGTCCCCTCCTAACTAGCAAAATTGTCTCATGTGTTCCAAGAACTGATCACATGGCTTGAGATCCCAATCTACTGCCCCTTCAATATTCTAGCCAGATTTCTCAAACAGGCTGCCAAAATGCTATGCTCATATGACAAGTGCTTGACATCCTCTTTGACGTCCAAGCACAAAAGGTGCCTATTAGCTGACTTCCATGCCCTCTTCTTCAATTGGACTTCACCAAGTGCCACTCTTGAGTCTTGATGAACCAACCAAGCAAAAGCTTGGGCACTCACTTGTTCCGGATCAACTTAGGCTCCGTCTCAAGGACAATACACAACAATTTTAGTATTTGGAATGGGTTTTTTTTCTTCTTTAACTACATTATTCAGAAGAAGAAAAATGTTTCGTATTTTTGAGCTCATAATTTGAATAAGTATACATGCACCCTTGTACATGTTTCTTGATGCTGAAGGCTGAAGCACCCTCACAGAGCAGGAGATTCAGTCTAATTAGCTGTAGAAGTATGATAACTAAAAGTCTACAAATTCATCTACGTTACAAAAATAACAAGATAACACAGAACTAGAACAAGGATGCCAAAAGTCTATTGATAAAGAAAAGAATGCAAGAAGTCTCTTTCTTCAGGATTATAGTTATTGCATCAATTAGTTCATCTGTATGGTAACATCTCCTTGAATCATGAATCCTGAGAAAACAATCAAAATTTGACCGATTCACAGGCACGGTAACTCTCCTGATTTTGCTAAATACAACTCTACAATTGCTTATGACAGTAGCATCTCAAGGTACAAGAGAAGTATCACAGTATAATAACAGTTATAATATGTTCGGATATGAAATTAAGAGTAATCTAATAAACATAATATAACTTTCTATATGATGATTCTAATAGTAACCCATAAGAAAAAAATTCATAAGAAAACATGTCCCGTGCCTTTTAAAACATAAAGGTGCTTTGATTGGCTGGGGTGATTGACTCCCCTTTTATCTAGTTTCTTGGCATTTTTAGGCCCACACACTCGACAACACTTTTCACCTAGATCAAGTATATTATGATTCAGAGACAAACATAAAGTCATAGCAATCGTAGTGTTGCAGCGATCAATTTTATGCAAGGTTTCACACAAAGCACTACTCCAAGTTACAACCTCCCACAAATTCATTAAACCATGCTTAAACGTGTAACCAACCAGATAAATCATCCTAATGCAATCCATCCAAAATAACTTTTGCAATCACAATCATCATACGGACCCCAACGAATCTAGAACGCAAGTTAAAGGGGATTTCGATGTCCATGTATCAACATATCGAGATTCTAGAACACGAAGGAGAAGCAACGAAACGAAAAATTACCACAAATCTTGATAGGAGCTTCCAATTCGAGGAGATTGGGCTGGGAGAGGAAAATTTCCTTAGAGACGGTGCAAATCTGACGGATTTCGGCCTCGGTGAGCTGCACCTTCTTCCCCATCTTCCCACTCTTGACCTCCAGAAGCCTCCGGATCATGTCGTCCAACACGCCCTCCTCGATCGACATCTCTTCTCAACTCCAGGGTTCGGTGGTGGTCGGAACGAGATCGGAATGAAACCCTAGAAAAATAAAAATAATTGGGGCGGTGCGGTGGGGTTGGGGTGTGAAATGTGTGATGTTTGTTTTTGTACGGTCTGGTGGTGTTGGATTGTCTTTTGTAACTTGTTTTGCCCTTTTGTCTTCGTCCGGTTGGTGGGCCCAAACCGACCCGATTGGTGGTCCCACTGGGTGGGGGGTGGGGACTCCCACTTTGGTCCGTCTGTGTGTGGTTCTTAGAGTACCATTAACGGCGCCTATGTAATTCTCGGGCGTCCTGGTTTCTTTATCAGCCATGTCAGCTTCTCTATCCGTCACGTCAGCTCGAACTAATCTCTTAAATTTTTCTTAACCACACCCAGAAACAACTTAAACGCCCTACATTCTCTCCCCTACACGTCATTTCGGGATTAATTCTAGACAAAACACGAAAAAATATCAAAAAATTCTAGAAAATATAAACAAATAAAAAACTTATTTTCATAAAAATATATTTGAAAAAACAATTTTAAATATTTTTTAAAATATTTTCTAAACACAAAAACACAAAAAATGACCAATAGGGCACGACACCAACAAACCAAGGGCAAGGAAAATTGAAGCCTAGGTTATCCAGTAGAGTTCAATGCACTGCTCGGATAAGGGTCTCCGGAAACCCAGCAAGGGGTTACCACATTAACTTTGTGGATCTTAAACATAACCACGTCATGCTTGAACAGGAGCAAATGCGTTTTCTCAGACAAAAATGAACCGTCCCTGAGGCCGCCAAAGCACGAATATCGTGCAATGATACTGTTGGGATATCGGCTGCTAAGACCATGCAATTTTTTGTGGTCGAGGCTGGAGGTCATGACAAATTGACTTTCAACGAAAGGGATTTAAGGTTTGTGTTCTTTCTGCCTAACATAATTGAAGTTGAACAATTTGCGACTGGTCTTAGTGGTTCCTGTGTGCAGGAATGTTGTGAACGAAGTCAGAAATTTAAAGATGGGACCTGGTGATGCACAAGCTCTTCAGAACTATTTCATTAGGATGCAGAAGATTGATTCCATGTTTTTCTATGTAATGGATATGGATGACGAATGAAGACTACGGAACGTGTTTTGGGCTGACTGTCGTTCTAGAGCTGCATATTCATACTTTGGAGACGCATTATGTTTCGACACCACCTACATTACAAACAAATACGACATGCCTTTTGCCTCATTTGTAGGAGTTAATCACCATTTCGAGTCAGTTTTGCTCGGTTGCGCTTTGCTGTCTTCTGAGACCACTGAAAATTACATATGGTTGTTCCAAACATGGTTGTCGTGCATGAACGGTAAGGTGTGGCTATGTCCAGTTAAAGGTTTGTGACTGTTCAGTTTAAGTTGTGTATGTGTTCGGTTTAAGTGGTGGAATTGTTTGGTTTAAGTGGTGGAACTGTTCGGTTTAAGTGGTGTGACTGTTCGGTTTAAGGTGTGAATCCGTTCGGTTTAAGTGGTGTGACTGTTCGGTTTAAGGTGTGTATGTATTCTGTTTAAGTGGTGGAACTGTTCGGTTTAAGTGATGGAACTATTCGGTTTAAGTGGTGTGACTGTTCGGTTTAAGTGGCGTGACTATTCGGTTTAAGGTGTGATTGTTCGGTTTAAGTGGTGTGACTGTTCGGTTTAAGGTGTGACTGTTCGGTTTAAGTGGTGGAACGGTTCGGTTTAAGGTGTGTATGTGTTTCGGTTTAAGTGGTTGAACTGTTCGGTTTAAGTGGTGTGATTGTTCGGTTTAAGGTGTGAATCCGTTCGGTTTAAGGTGTGAATCCGTTCGGTTTAAGTTGTATGTCTGTTTGGATTAAGTTGTTTGTCTGTTCGGAATAAGCTGTCTGTCTGTTCGGAATATGTTGTGTGTTTGTTCGGTTTAAGTTGTATGTCTGTTCGGATTAAGTTGTCGGTCTGTTTGGAATAAGATGTCTGTCTGTTCGGAATATGTTGTGTGTCTTTTCGGATTAAGTTGTGTGTCTGTTCCGATTAAGTTGTGGGTCTGTTCGGATTTAGTTGTGTGACTATTCAGTTTAAGGTGTGAATCCGTTCGGTTTAAGTTGTATGTCTGTTCGGTTTAAGTTATATGTCTGTTCGGATTAAGTTGTCTGTCTGTTCGGAATAAGCTGTCTGTCTGTTCGGAATATGTTGTGTGTATGTTCAGTTTAAGTTGTATGTATGTTCGTGAACTGCACTTGCCCATGCGTATCTGTTTATGCGTCTGATGCTCCTCAAATGGTGCATGAACCATTGCTTCGGTCGAAGTGTTTCATCATAGAACAAAAAATGGTTGAAGATGAAAGAAATCAGGAGACGAACGTACTCCTACGTGTCGCCTATGGCACTGCTTGCTAGCAGATGACCTAAAAGTTGTGTGTTGTCAAGGTTCACCCCTTCTCGTCTCTGTACACCCAATGGTTCCATCACCACAGTCTTCTCATGCATACGTAACCCCAAAATTAGGGCAACGTCTTCCGGTGTAAGGGGAACTACCCCTGATCATATTCTCAGCCCCACCCCTCCGCATCGTAGTGTTCGACGAACCAACCGACTATTTCGTTGTCCGTAGTAATGTTAGGAAGGTCTAAGAAGTGACCGAAAGGGGTGCTCCGGAAAACCTCCTTCTCAACCTTCTTCATCCTGTCAAACTGCTTTCGGATGACCGTCTAGGAGCACTGGGATTCCTGGAAGTAGTAGGTGGTTCCCTAAAACAAAAAATTGAAGAAACGAAAGTTCATCAAAAAAATAACGACCCAGGGGAAAAAAAATTAGAGACCCACCGGTTCTGGGGCAGGTTCACTATCGACGACAGGAGTCGAAGAATCCATTATCGTTTAATCGGGAAGAAAGAATGCCGGAAAAGGTTCACAGGTACGCTTCCTCCGTTCACATGTAATACAACGGGAAAGAGAGAGAGACTCTCCTTTTCGGTCTGGATATTTTTTATCTTCCTCGGTATCCGAAACGTCGATCGTAGGGTGTCTACCGCTGTCTTATCTGGAAAGCAACCGTCGTTCTTTGAAAACCGTCAAAAAAAAAATTAAAAACAATTTAAGACGCGTTTGGAAAAAGTGACATGACAATCCCAGTAGACGCTGACTCCCCAACTTTTGGGTGCCATGTAGGACGCGTCACGGAGCGTCCGTGTATAACGACACTTTCTAAAACTAACACTTGCTTTTTTTTATTAGCTAGTGTGCATTATTCATGTGGAGAATTGAAAGAGAAGGTGTTGATTCTTCGATGAGTTGGCTTTTAAAAAAATCATAGATTAATAATGGCATTATCTTCGTAGCTTTTCAAAAAGTTGAGGGCAAGATTGGTAGCATCATTTTTGAAATTTTTAATGATTTGTACTTTCCCTATTCACTTCTAGAAGTCATTTCTCCCTATCTCCATTTTTTTAGCGAGGGCCAAGACTGGAGAGTTGAGCCCACTTTCGTACCTGGGCCTGAATGATGAAGAACAAGAACCACAAGAGTTAATTTTTTTAAAAATTCTAAAATGATAAATCTGTTAGGGTTGCAAACAGTGCTTGTTTTGGAAATTTAGGTTAGCAGGTAACATTTTGTAAATTAATCATAAATTTTGGGTAGATATATTCTTGTGAATAATATTTAGGCTAGAACTATCGGACAAAATCTCATCTTTCCATCCGGAATAATCAATAAGGATGGACATCCTAAGGGATTAAATCCAGGAATCAAAACCTGAAAACGATTAAGATCCCAAAAGGTCTTACAAACTACTGGAAATCCAATGTCCTCTGTCGATTCTGAAGTCGATTTTTTCCACCAAAATTATGGCCGAAAACACCATTATGGTGATAAGTATTAAAAATGTAGTCGAGCAACGTGCAATATTTGCTCTTTATTTTTTCATATGTTGTGCGTGTATTTTCTTTGTTTACAATAATAATAATAATAACATCAACAACAACAACAACCACAACAAGTGAAAGAGGATGATTTCCTACTTTCCAATGGAGGATATGGATTAGTTTTAGGAAATAAAAAGTTGTCGCAAGACGCAAGTTGATCCCTCAAAGATTTCAAGAGCCTAACGTTTTTGTTTACTATGGAGCCATAAGGGGAAAAATGGCAAGATTAAGCTTCAGTCAATTTACAATCAAAATGCTGATATGTGGACAACATTGTACCAACAATGTGCATCGCTACAATAGTCAGTTACGTGATCTTTTATGTTAGTCTATATTTGGTTACGTGACTGAGCAAAAAAATGATTTGCCTAAGCAAATTTTTTAGATGTAATCAGGCAACATAGAAGTCAAAAGGAAAAAGAGAACGAGAAATCTTCACATTTATCTATTTTCTGACCGGACTTTTAAACTCATGGTATGAAGAGAAAACAAGAACTTAAATAGAGCTGGTTCTCAACAAAGAAAAAACAGTAATTGAGTAACCAAAGCGATGACTAATTTAATTATTACAATTACAACACAGAAGATCATGTATTATCGAGAACTGTGCATGCATGCGCAAATCCTCTTTTCCATTTACCTATATGTATGTATGTATGATGTATGTATATAACGATAGGATTATTTTCTTGGGTAGACTTACAAAATATGATATTGGACTTACATTAACTGATATGGTACACTTACATAACCTGATATGTTTAAATTTTTATCAGTCTTATTATAAATTAATGGAAAATTTTCTTACAAACCCAATTAATAACATGATATTACACTTGGATCCTTGAACTTGAATTTTTAACTATAATTACTTAAATTTTAATTTCATATATTTACAACATTCTAAATTTCAATCTTATCCTTAAATTATTTTAAAAAAATTGAAATTTAGGATATTAAGTTAAGCAAATTTTAATCTTGTTAATATTAAGGAGAAGATTAAAATTTGACTAATTTTATCAAAATGTATAGGTTAAGCAAATTTAAGGATCCTAAAGTTCATGCTCTTAATTGGCTTTACAAGCAAATTTAAGGATCCTAGAGTTCATGCTCTTAATTATAAAAGTGATAGAAATTTATATAGATTTGGGACCCACATTGGCAGGTGTACCAAAACAATTACATATTCACAAGAGTGTCAAAACAAATATTTAAAACTCAAATGGAAATGTCCAATATCAATGTTTTGCAAGCGTGCCCATACAAAAATATACATGTCGAAAGTAAGTTCATCCAACAAAACTATTGATCTCGAAGATTAGTATGTCCATATCTTACTTTGCACCTAATGCCTCTTACCACGTTGAAATTAAAAAGGATCAAATCTACCAAACACTAGAAAACAACGTCTTGAGTTGGTGGTCACCTTTGGAAACGTTACAAGAATTTCCTTGAACAGCCTTTTAGTTTCGACCAACAAAAGAGAGAACAACCATACTTCTTCCTCACGCTTCTATATTGGTTGTCGATCAAGATCTTGAATTTCATGTTACTATAGCTTCTTTATTTAAACTCAATTATTGTATAATATCTTGATTTTCTGGGGTTTTTAATTCATAATAAAGTATTTTGGATTAGTCATTAGTGGGGTATGCATGTAAGATTTACCTTATGAAGTCATGCATGTAACGTCACATGTAGAAAAAAAAACAAGAAAGTAGTGTTCTTGAAATCTACAATCATGAAATGATCTCATACTTCGTTATTTAATACCTTATGTTATCGATCAACACGTTAAGCAAGTGCCTAAAATTTGTTGAAAGAACTTTGTTGTTCACAACTTAAAGGTTATTTTCATAGAAGGGCTTTCCAAATTCTAGTGTCATTACGGTAGAATACGTGAGGGAATTTTTTTGTGGACAATTTGATTGGCAGTAATTATTAATTCAGACCACAGGAGAAGGAAGGGTATCCATCATTTCTTATAAGTTGTCGGGTCGGGAGGATTTTAATGTATTTGACTTTTTTTGGGTTCTTAGGTAATTAAAGATTTGGTTTGAAATTTCGATTTCATTTTTTTGTTAAATTGGCATCTAATTCAAATAATGTATTTTGAATTATTATATGCATTAAATTGTTTGGATTAAAAGGAAATTCAGTAAAATATAGGAGAAAGGAAGAAGAGCGAGACCATTGTGTCTATTACTCTATTGCATAGGGATTTCGTGCATCTTTTACCTTCACTTCTTCTGTATTGATACACAACTAACACAAGACAAGAATCACTGAAGTTTTTTTTTATTATCATCTAGTCATTACTTTCTTAGTGCCCACAAATTCCATTACTTTTCTCACTTTGATATGTTAATTTGCGATTATGCTTTCAAAAAAATTGGTATTATTACCACCTTTTGATCCCCCCACCCCACCTATTCGGCGATCTTCTCACTCCCTTTCAGAACCTTATATATACAAAAATATATAAATATAAAAAACTCTCTCGTCTACAAAACGCTACCGTACCTCTTAGAAAATACGATACGTATTACTACAAGAGTTAAGAACACTAATTGGTTTTTGAATGTACCTGCCCACAAGTGGAAACTTTCGTGTGGGAACTTGAAAACTGATAAATCGGATCGAAAGTGTAATTTGTTTAGTGGAGGTTGATTGTTACTTCGAACCATTGGATGCCTGGATCAGTCAATTAAGGGCTGGTAATGATCCTCGGTCTTGAACCCTGACTAATAGGAAAATGGGTGACCTCCATTTACTAATTATACTCAGCGACATAGAAGGCTTTCATATTTTATATAAATGAGAAGTGCAAACACAATATTAACTAATCTGGAAAACAAAATCTGATGAGAAACAACACTCAGGAGATCACTCTTATGTTTTCGAACTTTTTAAAGATTTCCCCGTGGGAATTAAATAATTAATCTTCAATCGTGAACCTAACCGTGGATCCCTTTAACGAGATTTTCGATTGGCTCAGATGAAAAGAGACAAGTGGAATGATTAGTGATCACTAACTGTCTATAAGTCGTCCACCAAATCTAGAAGCTATGTAGGTAGAAATCTTCCAAACCAAAATAGATTCTATCATCACTTGAAAACTTAGAAAGACACACACCAAAATAAGACAAGAAGACTTGCGAGTCGTCGATCGACTTTAGTAATGCAACATTGTTTCATTTTAATTTTTTTCATCACTACTAGAAGACGTGTGAGTTTGTGAAAGTTGAGCTTACCAGCACCATATATATGATTGTTGGGTTATTTTCATTTAGACCTTTAAAAAAAAGGGTCCAATGCCGGATTTTTATATTATTTAATTGTTTCATAATGTGGTTGTCATACCACTTTGTGTTAGTTAAAACTTCGCTTTGGTAAGAGGGGACCAACTTAAGTTATAGTTAATCACGACTTGGTAATATTCTAGAACATTAACATGATTGAAAGGATATACACCAATGGAGTATTCCTAAAATATTCGGAAGTGTATATGAATGCTTCAATACCGTTCACGTACAAGTTGATGCGAAGACTAAAGTTGAGGTGGTAATTAAAGAGATGTGAACATAGTGATTTGAGGATTAAAAAGTTAGATGGTGATTCCAAGGTGGAAACTTTGAGGTCATTTGGGATGTGATATCAACAAACCTACCAACTTTGGATAATGACATGCATGGCGATTGGTTCTGCTGCGAAGACTTGGCAAAGATTGAAATACAAAAAGAATAAACACACGCGAAGTCTTCTTCCACTTCAATAATCTTTTAGAAATAAATAAATATTATAAATATATTTTATTTCATGAAGATATGAAAGTCATACAAAATTTAAAGATGAATAGAAGACAATTTAATTGTTAACTAAATGTAATCAGAATGATGTCTAACTGATACATTTGTAAGACGACGACAAACACAATGTCTTTTGTCCTTACTTTCTTGAGTAGGTTTTGTTTCTCTCTGTTTTTTTTAGGAAAGAACACAAGGCTCGATATATTAAATACAAATGCTTACTAGGTTTCAGTACACCATGGAAAACATTGAGTAGATTATAGTATTATACTCATGAGAATTCTAACTGTTAGAGAATATGCTTGCATCAGATAATTTAGGAGCATCCTTCAAATGTGGCACTGGTATAAACGTTTTTGGCTAAGTTTTCATATTCATATCCTTGATGCTAAAAAAATGATGCATCCAAAAAAAAAGACCAGCCTTAACAAAGTACCATATAACAAAAGGCATATTGTGAAGTTTCCTGTTATATCTATTATGAAGCAAAAAAGAACTAATATCTGTTCAAAACCTACATAATTACGGGGCATAATATGCTACAAAGCACATCCATATACTTGAAATTCAATATTATTTTATGATAAGGGTTTAGCGATAATCATTTTCACACTAAAACAAATATGAGTATGTCAATATATGTAAGATGCACGAGGAAGAATTTAATATTATTTTCCATCTTTCACATATGATCTATATGACGCCGTGCATGCCAATGTTCTCAACAAACTTGATGGTTACATTTTTGTCTAACCTACGAGAGCCAGTAAGATATTGACCAAGGATTGGGCAGTTGCAAAACATGAGTTAGCGACCCAGATGGAAATGCTTAGAACATATCTTCTAGAACGACATTTAACTACTACCTAAAGTTCCATCAATTAAGTTTTCTTCGTATTAAAGTCAACAATTGAGAGAGCTTCTCCGTAAGTTTATCTTACTCTCTTTTGGATGTATTCAGAAATTTTTGGAATGTTTCTTGCAATTATATCTAGCTTCAGCCCACGCATGCATGTCAAAATAAAATTTCTTGAGTGCAAAATTTGAATAACATGCAAATGACCTGTATCACAATAGGTTCTTGATCAACTAGATCATGATATCCCGTATTCAAATTTGTGTAATACGATTTTGTTTAAAAATTTCAGAAAGTCACCTTGAAGAACAACATCACGAACGGTTGACCGAATTATCCATCAGAGTCAGACTGAGAATTTACGTATTGGGCTTCCAGAAACGGATGATCGAACCTCATTCGGTCCACCGATACTCAACCAACATAGTCTTCCTGGGAGTTACTAAAATTTAGAGAATGGACATCCTAATCCTATCTAGACGTCCAAAACCGGTCCACCGTCTAGCCAACAGTTTACCGAAACCAAGTGGCCAGTAGCAGGCAAGAAGTACATTGGAACATGAAGAACGATTGACCATTCCCCAACCAGTCGACCGAAATCTGGATGTGAGCAAATTTCATTAATGATACTTGGGGAACTCTTAAGTCATTTAGGCTTGTTCTAAACTTCTCATATACCAAATGTTTTTGGTATATGAGAACCCTAATGTTGCTTAGAACCCTAATGTTTTTGAAATCTTGAGAGAAAAAGAGAGCCACAAAGTTGTGAGGTAGGTTTAGTCACCAATACTTCTTAGGATTTTGGATTTTTGGAAAATGTTGTTGTTGAAGAATCATCTAATCCTAATTCGGTATAGCAAGTCATCTTCGATTTAATTCTCCTTGTACTCCAACCATTTTTGTAGTAAAACACTTCTGTCTCCGCGTCGTGATTTTACCCAATTGGGTTCCCACGTGAATCCGATGTTGTGCTTAATTAATACTTGAGAGATTGTTAGATGCATGTCAAAGTGTTTGATTGATTGCTTAGCTAGAGTTCTATTGATTTCATTCATCATTCCACATACGTACCATCACACTAAAGATCTTAACAAAAAATATGAAATCAAATGAAGGAAAAATATGTGTATCGTGTCTCTGGAATCAGCTCAAAAGCAATTTAAATTCTAGGTTAGTGGCAAGATTCCAAGTATACATTTGCACCGATTATGGAAAAGAAAAATACTTTCCTCTTTGTTTCCCACCGTATTAATCCGAGACGTATGGAGATCGTGGGATTCAATTCGGAAGTGCTAAATAGTACACATCAAGTCATTGCATATCGAGATTCATTACAAACTGTCCCACAATCAAAATCCAAAATGTACCTCATTTGTTGCAAATCATATACTACTACTTTGATTGCAAACCATAAGCCCCACTAATTACAAATCAAATTATTCCAGTTTGTGAATCAAATTCCAAATCAATTTGATTGTAAACCACACATCCTATCAACCACAATTAAACCTTGCCCACTATATTCGTTGCCAACCATATGCTCATTGCAAATATTATACCCCACTCACGAAACCAATGCAAATTCAAAGACTCCGCCATCTTAGCTAGCTTTTCTAATGACCTTTATAACCTCACTTTTGACCATCATTAGACTTAACCTAGCTAATATCAAATAAAAACTTGATAATAAATACATCGTTAACTTGCATTCTTATGGTAAAACGATTGACCTACAAAACTAGCGCAGAAAAACTCATATACGTCGGATATACATGAGTATATACTACGGATTTTGGCGGTCCAACGACCGTCATATTTGTCCTCAACGTCTATGTCCTGATGTATAAGCATCAGCTATATACGACCGACGTCTATACAATGTATAGACGTTGGTTATATACGACCGACATCTATTATCCCTTTAAATAACCTAAAAATACATTACAGTCTATCGCAGGCATTCACCTGTACAGTAGTCAAGCCCAAGTGCCCCAAGTAGGGCTAAGCATGGACCAGTCTGGTCCGATTTTTTAGACCATTAACTAAGTACACTAAGCCCAAGATGTTCAAGTGTCCCAACTCGATCTCATTCGGCAGTAAAGTAGTGGTGGAGTACATCAACCACACCAACAACAAAAATCTGATGTAGGACTAAACTTATCACTTACAATAGATGCCAGCTATATACGGCGACCAACGTCTATACCTTCAAATAATAATAATAAAATACATTACGACCTATAAACGTTGGTTACCCTATAAAATGATGTCTAGACTTTAAAATAATAATAATACATTGAATATTTCTAAGTACACCCCAACCATCTTAAGCCCAAGTACTCCAAGGGTCAATTTAGATTAAATATATATAATCCACTTTCCTATTAAAGTATGATACCCAACACTCATTTAAAAGTAAAGCAGGTGTGGAGTACATCAACCACACCAACTAAAGATCTTTCTCCAATGTGGTTTTAAACTTCAACACATATAGGATAGTTACATTGATGTAATTATTTTTAAATCAATCCAAAATTTTATTTAAAGATGTCACGAAAACTTGACCCATTCTTATAACACACGATGTATCATGTTAGTGACCTAAATGCATACTTTTTATTTTGCTCTACTAAATTAATTAACGGAAAGTTATTTTGAAAGCATATGATATTTTAATTATATTTCAAAAACTTTACGTATAGACGTCGACTATACAACAACCGACATCTATATACATATAGAGGGTTGGTTACAATAATATCCGAAGTGTATACAAACCTATGGCTATAGGCGTCGGTTATAGTAATACCCGACGTCTATAATATTAGGTGTCGGTCATTGACTAATCCGACGTATATATCGTGACGTCTATTTCCTATTATGCACTAGTGAAAAGAGATGGTTGTTCACCAAAACTTCACCCTCTATCTTTGTCAAAGTGGTTTTTTTCAAAGGAGTGGAGAAAGTTAGTCTTTGTAGTTATTGAAAGAGACAGAATTTTTTTAGCTATAACACTACAGAACTTGTAACGTCTCAAAACAACGGAAAATTTAAAATTTATAAAAGATAGATATATCAATAGATTAAATCACAATGATGTTACCAAAAACCACACACACATATAATACGGGGAATGAAAATATGATTACATTACAAAAGATATACAACATATACAAGTGTAATCATACCAACCTCAAAAACTCAAGAAGACAAAATCTGGTCTGGGTGCGCTCACCCTCAGTCACCACCACCTATCGACGCTCACGACCTGAAATGCAACATAAATTATGCCCGAGTTTCCAATAAGGAAACCATGTATGCCAAACTCTTAAATGCAAGAATTAAATAAATACATGACATGATATGAAATAGAATAAATCATAGCCACCACCATCCAACTGAGTTTCCGGGACCTCTCTCTCACCCACAGCTGACACAAACCAAATCGGGTCTCAAGGGTCCTCTCACCCCAACCCCACAACCACTCATGCACCCCATGCACTGTCGGTTAGAGTCTCGGCCAACAAACACACGTGCACACAAAGCACCACTGGTCAGAATCTCGGCCAACAAACACACGTGCACACAAGGCACCACTCCGTAGAGCCACAACCACGATCGCTATCAGGCCAGAATATCCGTACTGTTGCCCCCAAAAGTCTGGGGACCCATTGCCCTCAATGCATATCAAAAATAAAACTCAACCACAACATCACATGCAACCGATGCAAAACTGGGTAGAAATGGTCGAACAAAATCACTACTTCGGTCGACCATATCCCCACCCAGAGGACTGACTCAACTGAATAATCTACCAACTGGTCGAACAGTAAAGGGGACCCATTCGACCAAACACATACAGTAAAAATCCACCTCACGCTAAAAAAAAAGGTCGAATAACAAGAAACAACGGTCGACCAAAAAAAGGCAGTAAATTTAGATTTGAAACAAATTATACCGGTCGACCGAAACAACAATATGTTGAACGGACTTTAAGTTATCTTAAGTCGTCGATCGAATAAAGTCACAAGGTGGTCGACCGTTTGTGGTCTACACCCCCAACCGACATAAAATTGTGCTTTCGGTCGAACGACAAAGGAACTCGTTCGACCGGAAACACCTATGGTCTTCATCTTCTCGCTCAAAATGCATAACCGGTCAACCACCCAAGGTATCGTTCGACCGGTGCGAGATATTAACACCCTAAAATACACTACAACCGGTCGATCAAACCAAGCATCGGTCGACCGTTATAGTGTTGAATTCTGTTGCACAACTCCGACGAGCTTTTCAACTTACCGTCGACTACTCAAACACTCACTCTAGTCTAAGTGAGCATAAAATAAAGCTTGACATACCTTGAAGGCTTAGAGAAGCCTTTGAAGAACAACGATGAGAGTTTCCTCGAAAATGCTAAACTCCGGCAAAACCCAACCGCGCGAGCAACCGATCACCGCAACTCCGGCAACTGTTCGAGCTTCTCCCGCCTCGTCGAATCCACGCCTATCCGGAGCTTCCAACTGTTTGAAACCAAAATGGGTTGAGAGAGGAAAGGAATGGAAGAGAGAGAGAGAGCAACGGGTGAGTAGAGAGAGAGAGAGAGAGAAAGAGAGAGAGAGAGAACTAACTTATACTCTTCTCCCATCCATCTCCACCATCCACCCCAACTTCTCCAATCCATCTCAGCCGTCGAAACTAATCTCTCCCCAAATCAACCACCTAAACACCATTAGACCACTAATTAGAGATTAGGATATAACAAAACCCCAACCAAGCTATGATTAAACCACAATAATTGAACCCTAATCCATCGCCCCAAGTGTGAACAACAACTATGCATTTGACTTGGTGCCTCTTGTTAAGCTCCGAGTTTGACACCAACATTTCATTATACTCTCGTATTCGTTCT
Organism: Triglochin maritima; assembly: GCA_963682175.1. NCBI lineage: Eukaryota > Viridiplantae > Streptophyta > Magnoliopsida > Alismatales > Juncaginaceae > Triglochin > Triglochin maritima. Next base: position 10,392,650 of record OY821775.1, read on the forward strand.
ATTTTTTACTTTATTTTTTGATCTCTGGATTTCAAAGATGTAGGATCCATGACCTAGTCTAAAATGATTAGAGTTAATAGTCTAATACGACTAATAATGATGCTAATTTGACATTTTAACTAAGTACAAAGGAAGGCAGCAAAACTACAAAATGGGAAAGAGTGATGTATTCATGTTCGTCCCACAACCTAATCCTATCCTTAAGTTTCACATAAAGGGTCGACTACATGATCTCAGTGTTGCGTCAAAATTTTGTCTAATAAAATCTGATGCTCATGAACACCCTCATCGACATCCCATCGAATTATTGATGAAGAAATGGCAAAACGTTACAAATTCAAAGTTTAAGCAGTGTAATGGTGACATTTTAATATATAAGAAGCAAACTGAAGCTAAGCTGAATTGAAGGGAGAGATTTCAGTTTACCCTATATGTAGACTATTGATGTAAATATTTATTTATTCGTAGAAAACAGGCCCCGGGCAAATGATCTGCATAAAAACCAACCAACAGTATGCTTGCACGTGCATGTCTATTCCACCATCCCATGTTGGAGTTGGCACGTAACATCCTCAGTAGGGTGGAAGTTATTGGTTTTAGTTGAGCAAATTGTGTTGAAATGAGAATATACTTATTTTTCACCATCAAACCATGGGCATAATGCATCTAGAAAGAGTTTTAGCATGAAAATTAATCAAAGGGCAAGTGAAGTTGGTGAGTGATACTTATCAGAAAAAACATTTTTCTATGGAGAGCTGGTGTTCTGAATTGGTTGTCTTGAGAAGGAAGCTACTGGTTTGGTTACCATATATTCTAGTAGCTGAGAGCAACTCAAAATTTTCGTTCTGATGTTAACATGTAAAAGGTCGAAGAAGGTAAGGGGAAAAACCCTTCAGAAATTGTGAAAAAAAAGAAAAGATTATTACACTCTGAAATGTGGACATTTGCTGTACTATAACTTCAAAGAAACTCAACAAGTGCAAGATGCAAGTATGTTTGCAGTACAACTCGTACCTTCATCAGGGGATAAGTACAAGTTCACAATTATAATTTAAACTCGATTAACTTTCATGTTGCTTCTAGAAGAATAAGTATTTTCTATGGGTTCATAAAACATTGGGTGCATTACCACTGTACCACTAAAAGAACATTAGAATCATCCTAATGTAAAAATAAAACACTATCGTATGTATCAAGTTTCATAATATCAAATTCCTCCAACTGTTTTTCCATGAGTATGGATAGATTGGGCCTTTAGTAGTCATAGACATATGTCATGGGATGAATGTTTCGTATCTTACTAATCCAAAGGCATTAAAGGTATGTGAATGTGTGATTTCAAATTCTCAAATAAAATGGAACTGGTAAGATTTAGGAATCCATTTTTGCCAGAAAATGTGATTTTGATGTCGTTCCCTTGAAGAAGCATGTCTTTTCTAAAGTGACGATGCATGCAGTGGAGGAACCAAAACTTTTGTTTAAGGGGGAAAAACATAAAGGAAAAAAGTTAATATATATTTTCAGAAAAATTACAATTAATCACACGTGAGTTTTCGTATTTTGAAAACGATACATGATTGACTCATCGTTAACTTTACCAAGTAAATTCTTTTCAATATAATTAGCACCAAATTGTCAATTCTTAACAATATTTATTGTCAAAAATGATCTTTCAACGATTGTAGGTGTAACAATTTTCTTTGCTAAAGCATCAATTCCTTCTGACTTACAAAAGTCACCTGAACTCTGCAGATCAAATATATATGTTTGAATCTCATTAAAAAGTTTGACATGATATGTAGTGGAGAATATATTAGGAAAAAAATTGATTAAACAGACTAGTTTTAATAGTATAACATGCAAATACATAATTATATATTTGTTTCATTGAAATGATTGTTCGATTCTTGACATTTTGTATTTCTAACAAAGAAAAACAATTCAGCACGGTGATGATAATTTTTGTGATTTCTTGACTTATTCGACGTGGTCAACCATCAAGTATAAATTGTTCATTCATAATATTAATCACAACTTCATACGGTGGATACATTACATAATATGAAAATATTGTATAATACTACTCCTTTAAACAAATTCAAAATTTTAGGGGTACAACTGCCCCTGGTTTCACCCATGCGATTATGGTAATTAAATGCATCAAACTGATATTTAATTATTAGGTAAGTACAATTATTCCAAATCAGAAAAGTCCAAATCATATGAAAATCAAAAAAAGTATTCAAGGATGTAAAAATGGTCAAATTTTAGGTGGAATATTTGTGATTCATATGTCAATTTGAGTTACTACTGATGTTATTACAATAACAAGTTAAAATATTGAATCAAATAACTTACAAATAACATACTATCAAATTTGAAGTTTACATTATAACTACTTTGAAATAAGTTATCGTTTCCTAAAAATAACTTTCTTTAAGGCTTAACAATAATACTTATTGGCTTACTAGGAAGCCTATCATAATTCAAATAAGCTCACCTTTTCACTTTGATCTCGTGAACCTTAAAATGTTGCAATAACACCCTTCAATTGTGAATATATAACAAAGTTTGAAGTTTTCAATTCTACATGCCCTTTTATCTTTTTTTTATTCCACTCTCTTTGTTTTGGATTAGGAAACACTAATCAGCAAATAAGTCACGGCTAATGATATACTATTTCACAATTTGACACTGCTATATATTTGATATCCATATTACTTCACAATTTCACAAAAAAAATCGACTCTATTATTTAATTAATAATTCGAGTTAACGTGGTCTGGTTAGCTACTTTTGAAGTAAAAAAAATTGAGTTTCTGCGTTCGCATCGTTTTGCATGTGTTATATCATATATGTCTGTGTCTGAGCCTCTGGTCGGAAGGCTACGTAGGTGGTTCTATATAGTCATGTTGACTTCTTTTTTTGATTATGATAAAAAAGGAAACATCATGATTTGGATAATATATACATGCTAATTACACTAATGACGGATAGGATAGACGACAGACGGCATTTAATATAAACTATAGATGTTGTATATCTAACCACTGCCATATCATATAATCATACAAATTAATGTGAGTACAAAGTTTGGGAATAAAAAAAAAGGATAATCAAATAAGTACGAAACCAGCAGCCATCTCCCATCCGAAGCATATAAAATATTGCTGTTTTTGAATATCCATTTTTTATTCACTGGTAATGTGAGACTTTAGTTTGACCCAACATTGGGACAGTAAGTTGTCCTTCTAGAGCAACTAACAGTTCGATATTGTTTAGATATTTTGTTGTCTCTGTTTGTCAATGAAGTTGCTTGAGAACAATAACTCCTCACCCGCCACAATACTTTAAAAAAAAAATCCTCTACTTGGACATTAACTTATGATACACATTGGTTCAATGTTTGTTGCAATCAAACATTTCTTTAGTCGCACATGGTTTTGTGTAGCTGTAGCTTCGCAATTTAGAAGTGCCTCTTAACTTCAAAATTACCAGGTCCAAGCACGAATTTGGGATCTGTTATTATACTTATTTTCCAAACTCACAATATATAGGTACTTAATGATTGGGCGGAGAAAAATCATCTATTTTTCTGATATAACTAAAAGGATCTTTTAAAATAAAATACACGACGTTGGGATCCTTTAGTTCTAACTGAAGAACTTCTCTTGGGTGTGATCGGTATGCAGGAAAATAGATCGGAAGTGGGAGAATTAAACTTCTACAATATTTTTTCTGAATTGCTAAATATCGTCCCAAAATTACTTAAATCGCCACTTGAAATTACCAAATTGCCCTTCATTCTATTTTTGCTTATATATCTCACAATTTCACTCTTTTTTCAAAACTTTCTCATCCTATACCTACTACAGAAGATTAGGAATGTCTCGGAGGCCAGACAAGCAGCCAGCAGTTCCCCCGGTGTACCCGTATACGGTAACCTTACGTTATTTATTTGTTTTCAAAAAAAAATTTTAAAAAAGTGGTCAGCGTCCGAGGGAGACGCCCCCCGCATGGGTCGGGCGTCCTCGGAAGCCGCTCCCCCCATGGGAGCGTCTCCCTCGGACGCCGACCCGTAGCGGGAGACGTCTGGGGAAGACGTCTTCCCGATGGAGGAGACGTCTTCGGCAGACGTCTCCCCCAAAGAGGAGGCGTCTCCGACAGACGCCTCCACCATACGGGAGGCGTCTCTCGCAGACGCGTCCACAATGTTTTTTTAAATTATTAAATCTGATAATTACTTTAATAAATTGTGATAAATCTGAAAATTTAATTTAACAAATTCTTATTAAGTTTAACATTTGTGATATTTAGTTTTAACAATTTTTGATTTAGTTTAACAATTGTTTTAATTTAGTTTAACAATTGTTTTAATTTAGTTTAACAAATTTTGATTTAGTTTAACAATTGTGATAATTTAGTTTAACAAATTTAACAAATTTGTAATTAAAATTTCAATTAATAGTCATCGGGTCACAGTGGAGGGAAAGACAAGTCGATACCATTACACGCCTTCCGTTCTTTAGAGGATGATTCAGCACCGCGTCATCCACGTAGACGGGGGATATCTGCTTCGGTCAGGAGGGAGAGAGAGGCATTACGTCGTCGTGAGGAGGATGATGATTCCTTCGATGATGAGCATGTGGACAGTCCCGACGACGGGAGTGACGATGATGACCCGTATGAGTTAGAGCGCCCGGAGGTGGAGAGGCAGGGGGAGTATAGCAGAGGACGTGGTCGAGCGGGTAGTTCTACTTCCGTTGGATGGATGGTGCGGAAGGGTAGGGGTGGGAGGTTTACGACCGCGGATTCGAGCTCGTGCACTGTAGATCCCCGCGCTCAGAAGAAGAAGAGGGTCCAGGACGATTCTTGGATCGTGAGCGGTATGAAACCTGGTGGTCCTTTAGATGGGAGCGTCATTCCTAGTTTCTGGGGTCGCATCGCTAGACGGATCTGGGACGGAGAGGATCAGAAGGTTCTGAAGTGCCATAATCGGCACATAGCCTGTACAACACTACAAGGTTGGCGGTCTACACTGAGTGTTGATATCAGAGAGAAGTTAGTGCCACGCATTTGGGGCACTTACCGTACAACATGTTCCCTTATCTCGACATGCCTTTGATTTCTGCGTTTGTGGAGCGGTGGCAACCTGACACCAACACTTTCCACATGCCTTTCGGAGAGATGACGATCATGTTTCACGGTGTTTTCCAGATCCTGCGCATTCCTGTGGATGGTCGTCTGGTTAGTGCTCAGGGGTCGACGTCTGAGCTGAGGTTGTACGACGACACGACCAAAAAAAACCCAACTCCGATAGCTACTTGTTTGGCCCATTTACATGCTTCATCGATTGTTTCAAAGATTTGTGTAGTTTGAAATAACTCACTGTAATCCACTCCATCACCACCGAAATCTTCCAACGGAACCTTCAAAAATAAAATCGAAATTAAAAAAATCAAAAAAAATTCGGGCGTCTGTATTAAACGCCTACCCCATGGGGGCGTCTGAGTTAAACGCCCTACCCAAGGGTGAGGCGTCTGCGTAGGACGCCTGACCGAAGAGAAGGGTGTCTACTACAGACGCCTTACCCAAGGGGAGGACGTCTACATAAGACGCCTCTCTCATTGCGTAGGCGTCTGCGTTAGACGCCTAGGCCAAGGGGAGGACGTCCTACGCAGACGCCCTCACCTTGGGGGAGGCGTCTAATGCAGACGCTCGACCCAAAATTTGCCCCGCGTCAGGCTTACCTCACCGGATGCATCACCCTCGCCAGACATTTTCGTGGTGTTTTTACTGATAAATTATGAATATACAAGACCGTAGACCTAATTTATAGACACAGGACGATATGTGTATTAAATATATTGTTAAGGGCAATTTGGTAATTTCAAGGGGCGATTTAAGTAGTTTTGGGGCGACGTTTAGTAGTTCCCAATATTTTTGGATAATTTATTTGTAGAAAAACTCCACAAAGTTCATGAATTTTGGTTCTAAGACAAAGCCAACTCAACTCAAAAATTTAGAGAGTCTGGACCTTTTTGCAATCATATCAGACCTTGGTGTAACTTTTAGAACTTCTGACAAAGTTTAGTTTTAGAACTTTTAAGTTTATCTTATGAAAAATCACCCAAAAATCTTTTAAGTTTTTCTTTTGAAAAATCACCCAAAAATGAAATAAGAAGTTCAATTGTCATACTTTCTTTTGGTTATATATCTACAAACCAATATGATTCTTTAGCAAAATCCTAGAAACATATGTGCCCAATATAATAACACAATATATGTGCAACACTACTGAATAAATTAACTGTGTTTATGACTAATGACCACGCACCTAAATGAAATTAACAGTTAACACAGATCCGTAAACGTAATGCAGGTGGACGTGTCTTTGTAGAACAAGCTGTTGCCACTTGTCGAACATAACAAGCATGATGTTGGCATGAACAAGCTAGGGTGGCGAGGTGTAAAGACACCAATGCTGGCTAGCCACATTACCCACAAACGTACATGAGATATCACGAGAACACTACGTGGTTGATCAAGTTGTTACTTATTAATTAATATAGTCAAAGTTAAGATTCATATCTGAGGACGTAAGTCATGATCTTGTGATTAGTAAAAACAAAGATGGCTGAAGAGGTTTGGTAGTTATTTTTGTTTCGCACAATAAAAAAACATAGTAGTCCTCTCTGAGGTATTTTTGTTTATTATAGTGTTAGTTTTTGCTAAAATTTACATTAAAAAAACCAACATAATCCCATAGTATTGACTACCAAGAGTTAAATTTTATTAGTCTACCACTTAGAAGCCAAATACTTAATTAGGTTGGAGTTACTTACACATCTAAATTTTGAACAATGTGAACGATTATTTTCATCTCTTCTTCCCAGCGTAACCAACATTACTCTCTTGCTTCAGTACACGTGGACAATTTTCAATTGAAGTGATCTCTTGTAAATAATAGGACTGCTCTATTATTTTATGTACTACTTTTGTTAGTTTAACACCTCTTCAAAAGTTGTTAGTTGCGAGGTAGTGAATACAATCTCAGGTAAAATACTATGTTTGTCTCATTTTAAGCACAGTCAAATTGATTTTCCAATATCGAGCCACTCCTGCTCATGTTAATATAGTATGTTCTACGTATAGATTGCATGAATTATTTTATTTTATTCTCTTATCACTGTCGAGGTCAACTTCCTCATCATTGACTGGTCTCTAGCGTAATCAAAATTTGATTGGGAATCTATACTTTATTCTTTTCAATGCCTGGAAATAGGAACTAAACGCAAAACACGTCCTCTTCCTTTTCCTTACCTTCTTTAACTTCAAATTGAAAAAAAAAACAGTGCAATAGATGAACTAAAAGTTTTCCATCTACAATTTCCATAAGCTGACGTGAAATTGAAGTGTGACTAGAAGTAACAATTTTCTATAAGCTGATGAAAGTTTATAGAAAACTACTTTCATATTTTCTATATATGGAAACAAGGAGGGCCAATAAATAATATGTGTGCAAAAGTCCCATCGTTAACGAAAACTAAACCACATTATTTTCAGAATTTTGACATTAGTTATTTTTCCTATTTTAGTTCTACCAACCAAACTAGACTTCGATTGTATGTTTTTCTAATCATTTGAGGAGAGACTTAACTCTAAAAAATAATGTATATATAAGCAACCGTGTAAAAGGAGTGGGGGAAAAAAGTCTGTGAAGCTACCTTTGAGATTCAGTCCCTTAATTACTATTTTGGTTACGGATATATAACTTTATATGACTAGTTTAACCATCTCAACTTATCATGTGTACCCAATTGATATTTGAAAATAGACGTATTTTTTCAAATAAATGGTAAAAGTACAATTTACAATTGACCTATAATGTCATTTAGGGGTGCAAATTGAGGCAAACTTACCAAACTAGGGGTTTCCAACTCTCTGTTGCAAAACTCCCGCTTGAAACCAAGCCAAACTACAACATTAGACACATATGGTGTTCGAGTCAGTTTTTTTTGTTTTTTGGGTTAAGACTGGTGGAGTATAATATTCAAGTAGAAGGCAACTTGGGTAGATTTTTTAACTTATCGGTTAAAAAAACTAACGAAGACTAATAGAACGTGGCAAACCGCCAAGACTTCAAAGGTTAGGAGTGTAAATGTAACATTTTAAATGTTAGGAGTGTAATGTGCAACTATACCAAGTATAAGAAGCAACTGCAATTAACCTTGAACATAATCCAATAATCAAAGACTTTGTTCTGTAATATTAGGTTTCTATGTTCTAGACTAAAAGAAATGTAAGTAAACCTTAAAATCAGAATTGGCATAACGTGGACTCCACAAGCTTCCATAAAAGCCAACAATACAAATTTGGACCTAGAAACGTTGCCCCCACCCCCAAAATCCATAATGTTGGTCGGTCTTGCTGTATCTCATAATTTTTGTGAGAATCTATATTACGACTATACCAGATATGCTATTATAGTTTAGATGAATCACGTACATCCTCCACTATCATATTATGCATTACAATGCAAACTGTCATTATTTTGTTAAGTACAGTCTTACTTCATGCAAGAGATGACTTCTTCACCATCGCAAATCGCGATTGCAAGACTCCAAATGCACGTTCTACATCTTTGTGTGCTGCTTCTTGTCGTTCAGCAAATAACCTGTCCTTCGGTGTTTGTGGATGAACGATGAACGGAATGAATGCTGTCTATTTTGGATAAATATCATCAGTAAGATAATATCCCATATTATATCGAGAATCGTTTACCTCAAAATTCACAGGGGAGCTCGTCCTTCCATTACGTCGTCAAAAACCGAAGATCGTTGCAGTACATTTAAGTCATTGCATGAACCTGGTGTGCCAAAAAATGAGTGTCATATCCACAAGTCAGTCGACGCCACTGCCTCGAGGACAAGAGTGGCATTGCCACTACGCCCTTTATATTGACCCCTCCAAGCAATCAGACAATTTTTCCACACCCAGTGCATGCAATCGATGCTTCCCATCATGCCTGGGAACCCACGCTGCTCACCAACGTGAAGTAATCGTGCTAGATCATTTGCATTAAGTCTTCGGAGGTACTCACCCCCGAAGTTGTTAATTATGATTTTTTTAATTTTAATTTTATCTAAATAAATAAAATAAAAAAGATAATTAATCCTAAAATATTTTTTCAATACCTAATTAATTTAATTTAATTTACCTAATTAATACATTATCCTAATTATATATAAATAATCTTTATCTTTAAAACAAAAAAACAAAACAAAAAAGGGGCCACGTGCCCCCCGCCCGGAAATGCGCCCAGGGCGCCCCACCCTGGGCGCACCCTCCCGTTAAGGGAGGGCTGCTCGGGCGCCCTTCCCGGACGCCCGAGCAAAGAGCACCCATTAAGGGTGCTCTAATGTTGGTCGGTCTTGCTATAACTCATAATTTCGGTGAGAATCTATATTACGACTTCCAGATATGCTACTATAGTTTAGATGATTTACTTTGTATAAGAGCAACATTATATCATGTTTCTCGATTGTTCCGTTTTTAAAATAACTACCAGATTACACGTAAGGTATGTGTCACACAATGAATGAAATAATGATCAACTATGAATTACACCGTACCAATATATTATTACTATCGCCCGATGACTAAGTGGACCCAAAGCAAACCTGTTCCACTCCTATATGTGTGTGTATATATATGGCTCCTTATACACGACCGCGCGCGTCCCGGACGCAGCTGACGTGGTCAGTTGAGTCAGCAATCCAGTCAGCACAGAAATTCATTTAATAACATGTTGGTGTCACATGCAACCTTTAGTTTCCCAATGCAACATTACTTTCTCACTGCAACGTTTGGTTTCCCATGCAACTTTTACTTTCTCACTGCAACGTTTGGTTTCCCCATGCAACTTTAACTTTTCCCAACGCAACTTTTGGTTTCCCTAAACAACAACTTAAAAAGGCAAAACATGTTCCTTTTAACATCTACGTCTATCCTTTTTAAGTTTGCGGTTCACATTTTTAACTGTGAGTTGTACATTTTTAAGTAATGTCTGTTCCTTTTTAAGAATTGTTTGTTCCTTTTTATGTTTGAGGTTCTCCTTTTTAACTGTGAGTTGTACCTTTTTAAGTGTAGTCTGTTCATTTTTAAGTGAGTGTACATTTTTAAGTGTAAAGTTTTCATTTTTAGTGTTTTTTGTTCCTTTTTAAGTTTGCGGTTCTCCTTTTCAACTATGAGTTGTACTTTTTTAAGTGATGTTTGTTCCTTTTTAAGAATTGTTTTTTCCTTTTGATGTTTGAGGTTCACATTTTTAACTGTGAGTTGTATCTTTTTAAGTGTAGTCTGTTCATTTTTAAGTGAGACTTGTTCCTTTTTATGTTTAAGGTTCTCCTTTTTAACTATGAGTTGTACATTTTTAAGTGCAGTTTGTTCTTATTTAAGTGAGGGTACATTTTTAAGTGTGAAGTTTTCTTTTTTAATTTTTCTTTCGTCATTTTTAAGATATGTTGTTCTTTTTAGGTACTACTTCATCCTTTTTAAGTTCCTGTTTTTCCTTTTTAAGTATTGCTTCATCCTTTTTAATTTTCAGTTGTTTCTTTTTAAGTTGATGCGTTTTCTTTTTAATTTTCTGTTTTTCTTTTTAATTTTCTGTTGTTTTTTTTAAGTTATGTTTGTTCCTTTTTAAGTTGTTGTTTTTCCTTTTTAACAAAACCAAAAACTTTAAATCAACACAAAGAAACAAACTTTTCCTCAAAAAATCAACACAAAAAAACCCAAATCAGCTACAAAGAACCACATTTCCAAAAAAAAAGACCAATCAATCATAGAACAAAACCAAAAACTTCAAATCAGCCACGAAAACCAAATTTTCCCCAAAAACCACCACACAAAAAACTCAAATCAGTTACAAAAAACCACATTCCTCCTTATCCGCAAAAACTCAACACAAAAAAACTCAAATAACCTACAAAAAACCACGTTTCCGAAAAACCTAAGATCAATTCATCACATAACAAAACTTCAAATCAGTCACGAAAACCAAACTTTCCCCCAAAAATAGCATACAAAAAACTAAAATCAGTTACAAAAAATCACATTCCTCCTCCTCCTCGCATCGAGAAAGACTCCAACGTCGACCATTTCCTCCTCTTCCTCGCCGACCAACTACATCGTGACGTCCTAACCAACGACGTCGACGTCTCAACCTCCTTAAGACTCACTCCCTCGTCATCTTCTCTGCATCTCTCTTACCGATCTCGTCTTCCATCAGGAGAAAATGATGGAGAATGAAAGGTTTGGGGGGATAATGGAAGATTTTGAGAATATATGTATGTTGGAAACCAAAGGTCACATATTTCCGCGTGCGTGTGATATGACACAAAATAAATAAATAATATGTAATTTAATTAATCTTTGATTTTTGCTGACTGAATTGTCTACATCAGACGGCGTCCCGGACGGACCGCGGCCCTAAAACATTTTCCTATATATATGTACTCAAAAAATGTATGTACACATTTTTTAAAGTTTTGGCACAGATATACAAAAAAGGGTGAGAAATAAGGTGTGGTTATAGTTAATTATTATTTTATAATTAGATGCTATTCCCGCGTTTAAAAGAGTGGGTTCCTCTTTTTCCCGCAGATTCTAATCAATCGTAACGCGTCCGGAATCAACACTCCTCTCTTCTTCACTCCCGTCTCCTCCCTTCCCTTTCCACACACCCATTCTCTTCCATCTGTCCCACCACCACTTCCTTCTATACATACTCTTCTCTCTCTCTCTCTCTCTCTCTCTCTCTCTCTCTCTCTCTCTCCAACCAACCCCCAACCCAAATGGGAACCCACCTCCGCCGCTGGGCCTCCGACGTGGGCCTATCGGCCTTCAGCTCCGGCACCTCCCCGGCGTCCTCCGATGCTGGCGAGTTCGTCGAGGTAACCCTCGACTTCCAGGACGACGACACCGTCGTCCTCCGCTCCGTCGACCCCTTCCCTCCCCCCGACCCCGACCCCGACACCCTCTCCACCCTCTCCCTCTCCGGCTTCTCCTCCCCGGCCATGGCGAGAAGCTCCTCGAGCCGGCTGAGGCAATTCTCCCAGGAGCTGAAAGCCGAGGCGGTCGCGAAGGCGAGGCAATTCTCGCAGGAGCTCAGGGAGGGGTTGAGGAGGTGGGGCCCGTCGGGGATGGAGTCGGCGATGGCCGCCAGGGCGGTTAGGCGGCAACGGGCGCAGATGGATCGGGCGAGATCCGGCGCCGAGAAGGCTCTGAAAGGGTTGAGGTTCATCAGTACCGGTGGTGGTGGGAAGAGTAGTAATGGGAAGGTGGAGAGCTGGAACGAAGTCGTCGCCAATTTCGATCGGCTGTCACGGGACGGATTCCTTCCCCGATCGCAGTTCGCCAAATGCATTGGTTGGATTTTATTTTATTTTTCGTTTGATTTTAGTTGATTATTATTTTTATATATATTGGTTCTGTTGGTTTTGGGGTCGGAAGGAATGAAGGATTCCGAAGAGTTTGCTCTTGAGCTTTTCGACGCGTTGAGTCGGCGGCGGAGGCTGAAGGCCGAGAGCATTGGCAAGGAAGAGCTCTACGATTTCTGGTCTCAGATTACCGACCAGAGTTTCGATTCTCGTCTCCAGATCTTTTTTGATATGTATGTATATATGTTTTTGCTTTTTTTATGTTTCTTTATATGGTATTTGTGTTTTGAGTTTTGTTTTGCTTTTGGGTTGCAGGGTCGATAAGAACGAAGATGGGAGAATCAATGAGTGCGAGGTTAAAGAGGTAGGTTTATGGGTTTAGTTAATTAATTACTTCTGTTTGATCAAATTAGTTGGAGTTCAATTCCGTTTACTATAAGAATACTTTATACACAAGTCCATTTTATTTTTCATGGTTGTTGTTATTTTCCACAGTTCATGTTGTGAAACTATACTTATAAGTTATATCGTTTTCAGCTGGTGGTTAGTGTTAATTTCATGTGGCGTGGACATGTTGATTTTGAAGTTTTCATGTTTTATATTTTTACTTCGGTGTGTTTTTTAATTTTATTTACTTCTATAAATTGATAGGTATTTATATTTTTTATTTTTTAACGTTCCAACTTTAAATTAAAATAATGGTAGCCTATGGAAGTTTGCTATAGAAGCACCAACTTCTCCATGCTCGAGATTCGATAATATTCGAGTTTTCCCTGAACGGGTGGGAATTTTCTTGGTAATTAAGTGGTTAGCGTGGCTTTTTAGCCTTTTACCTACCGCATATTCCCTAAGAAACATAGTATTCTCCTACTACATAATTCACATATTGCTCTATTCTACTTTTTCTTTAAATAAACAAAATTGTAGGTTTTATTCTTGCATTTGGTGTGACCGGCATCACCACCGGCAACAACCCTCACCTGCCGATTCCTTCAAATCCATATATTTTCCTTAGTTCCTAAGTTTAAGCTTTTTAAGGCCTGATGATGTAATAAGACTCTAGGAAGTAGTTGTGGTTTGATTTGACTCTATGCTATGCCTGTTTGGCGATTTAAGCAACTTGTATGCTGTGTAGTAGGTAGAGGATCACTTTTTATACAGCTGACGTAATCAGCTTAAAAAATATTAAAGAACCACATAATAATTTTGATATATACTCACTAGTATTTGTCGGGTTAATAGTGAACATGTTCTTTTGATGTAGATTATCATGCTAAGTGCCTCGGCAAATAGGTTGTCCAGACTAAAAGAACAGGCAGAGGAGTACGCAGCTCTTATCATGGAAGAATTGGACCCTGAAGGTCTCGGGTATATCGAGGTAATTAATTAAGCTCTTAAATCTGATATTTAATTAATATATATTGAAGCTTAATAATTAAAGTATATCATTCCGGATTGGTAAAGATCACAAAACAAATAGTGGTGGATACACTATGGTAGACCGTCCTACCTTTTGTAATTGTACGCAACAACTCTACAAATGCACTCTAGAAATATGCTTTGAAAATAGTCACGCGTCATTAGCATAAAGTAGTATTATCCGGACGATAGTGGATTGGGAGATCTTCAGTTTGCAATTATAGGCGGATGGCCTTTGCCACGTATCGAGTGGAATACAGCCACCTGTGATGGTCTGATCTTACTTTAATTTCTACAGTTTCTTTTTGGAAGGGGACTAATTTTTACATATCGTTGGGTTATTATTATTATTATTTACTTTAGCCGATTTATTTGTTAAGCTATCTTTACTCCCATATAATATCCAATCATACCGAGTAGATTATCCTCAAAACATATTATTTGCAAATGTGGTTGCTTCAGTGTTGATTGATGTATAATTAATGACAACTCGTAAGGCTTTCGTAAGGCAATGACATCAGTCATTCTGCACCCTTCCTAAAGAAATTGTCGACCCACACAACACCGGACCTTCCAAAGCTTTAGAAGTCTTTAACCTCAGTCCCATCTTAGTTTGTGGGAAAAGAACAACTATGACTTTAGGGATGATGTTGGAAAGACACTTGGGATCATCTGATCTTCACAATTTTTTTGTACTTATTCTTTTCACGTAGGTTTTAGGTTTATTCTCCGCACCCCTGGCTTCTGGATTCTGCTTTATTTGTTTGGGTTACAGTTCATAAAGAGATATTGGGTCTCACTTTGACTCCATTCTGGACCTAAGTTGCTTCAATTATTTCCGTTTATAATGATTGTTACGCATACTTTGCAATTTGATACCACTACAAAATATGCTCTTTTCTATAGCTTCTTTGACTTTGAGCCTAAGCTTGAGTTTGATGTACAAAGCTGACCCTTTATGTTCCCCTATGCACTTTGGTGAGTCTTTTTTTCGTAATAGTGTTAAAATGTCCAATAATACGGAAACTCATGAGAAGGGATATCTAACATGAAAAATTGAAAACACATGATGACAATTATCAACGTAGTTTGACATAAGTTAAGGAAGCACACACATTTTAATATAGTACAATGACAAAATATTGAGGGTGGAAACGTAATAATCAATTGTAATGGTATTTCTGAAAGCATGATAGAAATAAGGGGTGAATATTGAAAAATAAACCATTTCAATACAATTTTATTTAAATAAAAAGTAGGTACACACCTAAAATTAAAATCAACATAAAAAATTACTTTGGAAGGTGAAACCACAACATCTTATAGAAAAATAAAATTATGGCAAACGTGTCAATAATTACTATTCCCAGCACCAACTTTTATTTATTCATTTCCATTTTTTTGTTTTTCAATTATGGTCGTCTTCCTGTCAGTATCATGGAGTGGTGTCGTCTTCATGGTTGAGGAAACAAAGCCATGTCTCGGTTTCGCTCTCCAAAATAGCCCAGTAGATCCCTTTAACCCCGTTGCTGTCGTCTCAAACTCAACGATAGGAACCCCATTTCTTATGTGAATATGTTATTATTTTTCATTTTTCATTTGGAGATTGGAAAATAGGACTAAATGAAGCTTGATTTAACAGTTAAATGCTAAACACTCGATAGTTATATAAATAAAGAAAAGGTACTTCCCGAGGGTTCGCCAAAAATACTCATGTACAAAAGTTAATTACACAAATATGATATACATGGAGGATACATAAGCAAAATAACTTAAAAGCTATTTATACATTATACATTATACATACGCATGATTAATATATACTTATATAGCTTAAAATGTACATAAAGGTTAAATACTTCTTGGACAGGGATGTAATTTCCTACTATAATTTGTGCTTTAACACAAAAGGTACGCCATGTAGGTGTCCATTAAGGGTAACGTCATTTGAGTGCGTAAGTGTAACCTTGATTCTTGAGACTCGTACGGGCATTTTTCTCTTTCTGTAAGCAAAAAAAACGAAAATTTACAATGATACTCGCATTAAATTCTTTGGTAAAATTAAAGTTATAGTTGTAACTTTGAAGGAAAAGTGTTTGTTGAGGCCCAATTTCTCTGACAATAAAACAAAAACAGTTACAAAGTTACAATAGTTGCCCCAAAAGAAACAGAACATGCATCATCCTAGCACTGATGCAAAGTAAAGACTTAAACGGACCACCTTGAGTGGGTCAAACACATCTAACCGACATGTTCGTATGCGCGCGTGCAGTTGTGGCAGTTGGAGACGTTACTTCTCCAGAAAGACACTTACCTCAACTACAGCCAAGCACTGAGCTGCACAAGCCAAGCCCTGAGCCAAAATCTCTACGGACTACGCCATCAAGGCCCCATCACCAAACTCGGCAACAAGCTCTGCTACTACTTGGAGGACAACTGGAGAAGGCTGTGGGTGCTAGCGCTGTGGGTGGCCATTATGGTCGGACTCTTCGTGTGGAAGTTCTTCCAGTACAAGAATCGATATGCCTTCCAAATCATGGGGTATTGTCTGCCCACTGCTAAGGGAGCTGCCGAGACGCTTAAGCTTAATATGGCTATAATTCTGCTGCCTGTTAGTAGGAATACTATTACTTGGTTGAGGAATACCAGGGCCGGGAAAGTTGTTCCGTTCGACGACAACATCAACTTCCACAAGGTGGGCTATCGGTACCTTTTTTCTTACTATGCTATCTAAGTTTTTTTTTCCTGACAAGTTTAATGATGACCTATGAACTATTTTCTGTAAATTGGTGCTTAGTTGTGTTGTTGGGTGGAAGGTAGAAGAGAAAAGAGTGAGGAGTTAAGTTTTGTTCAAGTTATTTGGATAGACTTTTAGGGTAATCCCATATTGGAAAAGTTAGGAATACGCCCAGCATCAATTTTCCAAAAGGTATTATTAGAGCACAAATAACTTCGCCCGGGCTACCCCGGACGTCCTGTACTCTCTCTTTGCCATGTCAGCTTCTCTCTTTGCCACGTCAGCTCACCCAACACACCCAAAAAAACTTCTCACTCATGCCCAGGCTACCCCCACTCACCCTACACTATCTTTCATCCACATCATTTCTTAATTAAACAATTATAATTTTCACACGACATTTAACAAATTACATTTTATATAATTCTAATAACATTACAATTCTATTTTAACTCGAAATATTGTTAATAATTACTGCTAAATCACGAAATTATTATTAAATATTACGGAACCACATTACATTAAAGATAAACTAAAATAGGAAATATTACACTCAAAGTTAAGAAACAACAATACATATTACATAAACTAAACTTTCAAATACTACATTAGCAACTACGTTAACCGATATTAGACCATACTATTAAACCACATCGACAGGCCGTGATTAAAGTGCACGTGTGATTGAAAACAGTGCACGCGTGTTTGCTCAGTGGAAGCGTGATTAAAGTGCTCGCGTGATATTAGACCATACTATTAAACCACCTCGACAGACCGTTCGGGGGTCTCGCGCGTGAATTTTTTTGGATATTGAAATTGTTGTTTCTAGAATTTTTTGAATCTTTATCACTTGCAAAAAATTATTACCATACATTAATAACAAATACCCAATCCATTAATAACAAAACATCCATTAAATAATTAAAATCTAAAAAAAATCGACGAATGGGAGGGACACGTGCCCCCCCCACCCGAGGGTGCCCCGGGCGGGCACCCGAGGGGCGCCCGCCCCGTTAACGGGGGTGCGCCCGGGCGTGGCGCCCCCGTTAAGGGTGCCCTTAGTATTACTCATACACCTTTGATGGGCTTTTGCTGTTTTGCACCTTGTTGATTATGATTTGCAAAACAAATTTAATGGTTATCCATCAACTGTTGTAATAAGTTGGAGCTTAATTGTGGTGTTGAGTAAAAGAGTAGAGAAAGGAGGAGTTATGTTCTATTAGCATAGGTCAAAGAGATCACCTTGCGTGTTCCCGTTGGGTAAGAAGTACTCCCATACAGCAGACGTGATGCTTGTTTGAGTCTTTAAGGCGCTATAGATTAAAGAAGAAAACCTACTCTGCGATTAACATAAGAACAAGAGAAAAAGGCAAGGTTACAAAAACACAATATAGATCTAAGTTGAGGGAAAACAATAATGCCAAAAGTACCCTTCAAATATACTATGCACAAAAATCACCAATAAGATATAATTTGAACATTTTGATAAAATTGTTGCGAAGTAATTGTGCATATCATTTTGATGTCTATATCACTGAATTAAACCAATTGTTGTTTCCTGCGGAATCTCTATCTTCTCTTGAAATTTGTCTAACATGTAGAATCAGTCAATATGTTTGTTGTTTAGTCTTCTCATTGTGATTTGAGCTGTTTTTCAAGAGACCAAACAGTTAACTTGTAGAAAGCAATAAATCTTTCTTTCCTCACTATTACCTGATAGATAGTGAAGAAGAAATTTCCGTTTTAAGTGTTAACTCTACAACTATCATTTCTTTCTTAATGAGCTTTTAACAGCGAAGTCCAGGAGGATTCCTAATTTGAACTTCCTGCAGACAATTGCCGGTGCTATAGTTGTTGGGACAATTCTCCATGCTGGGAATCATCTAAGCTGTGACTTCCCCCGACTGATGGCAGCACCAGATAGGTTATACTCTCCAATGATGGATGACTTTGGAAACCCAAAGCCTACTTATGGTGCATTGTTACGTGGTGCTGAGGGTGTGACCGGCATCTTGATGGTTATCCTGATGGCAATTGCCTTCATTCTAGCTACCCATTGGTTCCGAAGAAATGTGGTCAAGCTGCCGAAGCCGTTCAGCAGGATCACCGGCTTCAACGCCTTTTGGTACTCCCACCACCTTTTCGTCATAGTCTACATCTTGCTGGTGGTTCACGGCATATGCCTATATCTTGTGCACCAGTGGTACCAAAAAACGGTTAGTGCTATGTGCTTGCTGATGAAATCTCAAGAGTATTAGGCTGTTCAGATCCTTCTCATACACTTTTTTTCGGTTTTCAGACATGGATGTATCTCTCTGTTCCCGTGCTTCTCTACGCAGGGGAAAGAATCTTAAGGGCCTTCAGGTCTGGACACTATTCAGTTCGGATTCAGAAGGTAAGTATACCTTCTTTCTGAAATTTCAATGCGATTCGACAGACCATACAATCACAATAATAAGCACAACTAATCAAACAAACTGAAGTTACAAAATGTTGGTGGATATATTAATTTATTTATTCTTTGGCAGTAATACCATATCAAGCATTTACTTTTCTAACACAACACCAAATGGAATTGTGTCGATAAGCCACGACAAACCGTCTGATATTTTTTCGCATGATAGTATGGGGCCACAAAAATGAGATTATTTCCTATATCCAGGTTGCTATATACCCTGGAAAGGTTTTGACCTTGCAAATGTCCAGGCCTTCAGCATTCAAGTACAAGAGTGGGCAGTATATGTTTGTCCAATGTCCAGCTGTTTCTCCGTTTGAATGGTAAGCAACAAACATAATCTGCTTGTTATTCGGTTTTCCATTTTATTTCTCATTTACATTATATAATTTTCTTCGAAGAAAATGAAGTTGTAAACTTATTAAATCACAGGCACCCATTTTCTATTACATCAGCCCCTGGTGATGATTACCTCAGTGTTCACATTCGACAGCTTGGTGACTGGACTCAAGAGCTTAACAGGGTTTTCTCTGAGGCTTGTGAACCACCGTCGGCTGGAAAGAGTGGGCTTCTAAGGGCAGATGAGACCACCAAAAAGAGGTATATCCTTATATATCCTCTTCCCCAGTGTAATAATAAAAAAAAGCTTCAACATCATCGCTAGTACTTATTGAATTACTCCCATTTGTTTAAAATACCACCTGTGTTATTTCCCACGTAGAGTCATGAGAATTTCGTCTTTCCAAAGATTGCTAAATTTTTTGTTTTCTTCCAAATGGAAATGGTTCTTAGAAAAATTTGTCATTGGAACATGTAAATATACAATTGCAGTTTGCCCAAGCTTTTGATAGATGGGCCTTATGGTGCTCCTGCCCAAGACTACAAGAAGTATGATGTCCTCCTGCTTGTGGGGCTTGGGATTGGTGCAACACCTTTCATTAGCATACTCAAAGATTTGTTGAACAACATTGTAAAATCGGAGGAGCAAGCCGTAAGTGCGCTACGATTGTGATAATGTATTTTCTCATAGTTAATCTTCCTTACTTCTGTTAGAAAACTTATTTCGTGATAATCCTTTGTCTGTGTTTCAGGATTCTATCTCCGACTTCAGTCAGAGTACTGATGCAAGCATTTCATCGGCTGAGTCGGGCTCAGGATCCACCAAGAAAAAGAAGACGTTGAAAACTACAAATGCATACTTCTATTGGGTCACTCGTGAACAGGGATCTTTTGATTGGTTTAAAGGAGTTATGAATGAGGTTGCTGATCTTGACCAAAGGGTAAAAGAACCAATCTATCTTTCATATATAGTTGAGTACTTTTTAATTTCATTCGTAGCTAAATCCATTTTGTAAATTTTTATGCACTTCTATTTATGTAGGGTGTGATTGAAATGCATAACTACTTGACTAGCGTATACGAAGAAGGCGATGCTCGTTCTGCTCTCATCACCATGGTCCAAGCTCTTAACCATGCTAAGAATGGTGTTGACGTAGTCTCTGGAACCAGAGTAGTTTTCCTATCTAAATTACTCCGCTACATTTTCTAAATGAACCGCAGATGACATTCTGTGATTACTTCTAGACCAATATTAATTATTGAGTTGCTGAAATTCAAGATGCCAATGATCACACTCGTTCTTAAATAGGTCCGGACACATTTCGCCAGACCAAACTGGAAGAAGGTTTTCTCGCGAACTTGTTCAAAACATCCGAACTCAAGAATCGGTTTGTATTTTAACTTCACTGAAACACAAGTACCTCATATTTTCAAACGTGTCACATTACAACAAAATCTAAATAATCTGAAAGTATAATCTTTGATTTGTTTGGATTGTTTTTGTACAGGAGTCTTCTATTGCGGAGCTCCAGTTTTGGCTCAGGAACTAAGCAAACTTTGCATGGAGTACAACCAAAGAGGCTCCACCAAGTTTGAATTCCACAAGGAACACTTCTAAAATCCTTGATACATAACATAAATATTGTATAGTTTCCCCCTCAAAATCTACATTTAGATAAAAGAGAACTACAGATACGTTTCCTCTCTTCCAGCTACATTTTAAAATATTCGTGATACGACCAGTCCAAGTAAAATTCATGAAGACGTACTGGTCTATGGGTGGCTATCGACCCTATCAAGAACCTAAGAGCCATCGCTAAGATAGCATTGGAAGCTTTTATAGGTATGTTCAGGTAGAGAGTATTTTTTCCCTCAATGACAGGGAGTGAGTGTATATTTATTATTAGTTGGGTAGATTAGCAACTGAATTGTAAATGATATTTGACAGTAAAGCTCCTGGAGCAGCTAAATGTTGTCTGCTGTTAAGTACCTTGTTCTGTAGGCAGGAGTGGAATAATATTTTGTGAAAGAGTAATAATTTCATCTTTTCTTTTCTTTTTTATTCAGTAGAACTTCTTACAGAAATTTTTTAATCTTGAGATATGGGGTTGTAGTTGTCCATTAAGGATTTCATCAGATGTGATTGATGTAAGCCTATAGTTCATACTTCGTTTACAAGTGTCACCGTTAACTAAATATATAGGACACTTTAAACATCTTTTTGGCATGAATTACGTATCAAATCTTACCTCGACCTAAAATCAGGAGTGCCTAATTGAGCAGAATTAGAGCAAATTAAAGTTAACTTGTGTTTAGTTTGTCTTCATTTTGGTCAACTCATTTTTCAGTAGAGCTTGTTTAGCTTAAGTAGTTTGTATTTTGCCAACGAATTCTGATATTTGTATATGTTGGGAGGGATCTAACAATGCACTAACTCGAAATACAGATTAAACGCACCACGTATACCAAATATTGATTGGGGAATTAACTTCGGACCCTCTTCCAAACTCAATTGCAACAAAAACACTAATAAGATGAAAATAAACAAGCAAAAACAAATGCACACCTGAAATAACCACGACACACGCGATTTACAGGGTTCGGCAATGTGCCTATGTCCTTGGGGTGTCTCCTGCGGGTTTCATTTCCTTTTTCCGCTTCTCCAACAAGAGAAGCAACCGAGATTACAAGTATATGGAGGCAATAGGTCCTCCAAATCACTCTAAATCTATCTCTAGCCTTAATCTCTCAACTCACAATAAAGGAAACTATGCTATATACAATGTGATATAAGACTAAGAGCAAACAAGTTCTTTTATAGACTCAAAAACCGAGCTACAATTAAGCAAAACCGAACAGAAATATTCGTGGGGACACGATTAACCGATGCTCGTTCGGTTAACCGTGCGTGCTTCAACATGAGCAATTCCTGTTCCGATTCGGTTAACCGAATCCTTCCCGGTTGACCGAGTGAACGCTTCTCACGCGGTTCGGTAGATCGCGAGAACGATTCTTCCACGAACTAACGAATTCTCCAACAACCTTTCGGTCGACCGAGAACCCTCGGTGGACCGTGCCAAATTGTCCAGACACTTTTAGATTCTCGGAACACCAAAAATCTACTCAACGGTTTACCGAACCCGTTGTTCCGAAGTGTCACTTGCTCTCTGACGGTAGACCGAATCTAATTCGGTCATCCGATCCCAGCTACACACGGAGTGTCTGAAATCCTCGGTTCGGTGGACCGAATCCAATTCGGTAGACCGACCCGTCTTTGCCGAAATTTCCTAGGTTGTGCGTCGGTAGACCGAATCCAATCCGGTCGATCGACTCTTCCTGGATTTGCTTCCTTAACAAATATAAACCAATATTCAACAATATATAGCTTGTCAGGGAGAGCATGTACCAGTCCGGACCGAATCCGACGGTCCGAGTTTCCAGGTTTGGTCTGGACCAAATCTGACTTGTCCGATCTTCGTTCTGGATCCCGGAGAACATCTGGGTCCGTATCCGAACCGATGTTCAGCCCTAGCTTGTCTAGTAAAGAGCCAAATGTGAACTCAAACTTTAATTTGCTTGATTCCTTGTAACGCTTGCATACTATGTTAGGTTTGACGGTTCGTCTTAAACATCAAATTGAGCATGTAATCATTAGTCGATTTATAATGCGTGTGAATTGTGGATAAAATACATATTAAATCGATACTGTATTTACCATTCGAATCGGTGAGAAACAAGTTGGAACTTCTGATAGGTAGAAAATATGCTACAATTACAACTTCCGAGCTTCCAAAAGGCTTGTCAAGGCCCCAAGCATAAGACTGGGCTAGTCTCAGCCATAAATTATTGGGACCGAACTGGGTTGGACCGGGCAGACCGAAGCCTGATGGTTTTCACTGGCGAAGGGTAGAGATGAGGTAGATGTTTCTATAGTTTAAAGATTCTCACTCCTAATTAGACGTCTCCTTCGATTTCTTTTCAACTCCTCCAATGTGTTGAGAAGATAATTGTGTTGCGACGTTAGGACACAAACCCTCTTTTGCAAAAAAACGATAAATTCATCTCCTCGTTGAAAATTTCAACCCCGAACAATTTCACTTCGTGCATCCCCTCTTTCAACTAGGCTCTGGTACTAATTGTCGGTCGCAACAACCGACTTACTCACCAGATTCAACAAACGACATGTACACACCAACGTAATCATGACATGAACAATCCAATGTATTAGCCAATCGATAACAATTGAAATTGGAGCACCAAACTGAATGTTGAAACAAACAACCACAAGCAAGAAGGTAAACCACAAAAGAATACTCAAATATGAGATTTGCCCTTGTCTAATCATCGTGTAGGTCCATGGGTCATTAATTCATTTTCTTGTCCAACTTAAGAAAAATCTTTAAGGTTAGCAAGAGTTTGGAAATAATTTGTTTCCAAATCACACACAATATGCAATAAAGATTTTCTTATGTTTTCTTTGGTGTAAGAAATCCTAGAAAGTAATGTCTGAAATACTAGAGGAATGATTATATTTATACATATAAAAGTCTAGGAAAAGGACTCTTAGAGAGACCGATAATATATCAAGTACAGTGATATTTTGATACCACAAGGAGCAAAAAAGAGATTTTAATCCTCCAATCACTAAGCAAATTGGTCAAATTAAGGCTCAAGCTAGGGATTTCTATAGACAAATCATTTGAAATGTTGTCTGAGTGGCATCGTTGAGACGACTTAGTATCCTAGATGCAATGTAGTAGATTTCTCGTATCAAGCCAGGAGAATCCCGAGGAATTGAACCTTAGAAGGGTCCTTCCTAGGCACTGATCGATATCTGAGATTCAAGGAAAGTAGGGAAGACAATAACTTTCCCAAGAGTTCAATCTATAAGTTGGTATTGATAAGGAGTGAAGGAGCATATGAGAGAAGTATATCCAAAAATTAGGCGCCCGATTTTCGCCCCCTTAATGAGGGCGAGGTGCGCCATGTCCAGTGGGCCGGGGACCACGTTTCCCAAGCCCATTGGCTCTAAAAAAATTAATTTTTTTTTTGATTTTTTTTTGAAAAATTAGGTTTTCTAATTTGTTTTAATAAATATACATAAATGATATGGAAATTAAAAATACATTTAATTGAGAATATATTATAATGTTACATAAGTAATGTAAATTAACTAATTTTTGTAATATGTATTTTAAGTTTAAATTATGGTAATATGTAGTTGCTAATTATTAATTATCAATAATATTTTTGAAGTTTTTATCGTAATACTTGTTATTTAAGTTGATTAAATAATTGTAAAAATAATTTATTATGTGGTTTGTGAATTATTGTGAAAGAATAAAAAAATGAGGTAAAAAATGATGTGAATGAAAAATAGTGTTGAAAAATAGGGGAGGGTAGTAGAGGGTTTTTGGAATTGGGTAGATTAATGGCCACGATGACATTGGAGAGAGAGAAATGGTGATTTTGGGGGAGAAATGAGAGAGTAGTGGGTGATCCAATGGTGTAAACAAGTCGAGTCGAGCGAAATTTCGAGTTAAAAGTATAATATTATGTTATTATTAAATATAAAAAAATAATTATAAATGGAACAATAATTTTTTTGAGAAGAACTATCGAATCGAACCTCAATTTTTTTGAGTTCGAGTGGTTCGTCTATCGAACAAAGATGATTTTTCCCAT
The DNA here is from genome assembly GCA_963682175.1 of Triglochin maritima. Taxonomy (NCBI): domain Eukaryota; kingdom Viridiplantae; phylum Streptophyta; class Magnoliopsida; order Alismatales; family Juncaginaceae; genus Triglochin; species Triglochin maritima. The sequence continues at coordinate 10,417,722 of OY821775.1, forward strand.
CAAAATCATTCATTTTCAAGTTAAACTAGCGTCAAATATTTTTCAAGTCGAGTTCAAACCGACTAATGAATCAGGTGATCTACTGTGATACAAGTAAAAAAAATATATTAAAAAAGACTTTTTAATTATAAAATTGGGCTGACAGCCCAACATGGGAGGTTGACTGATTGTTAGGTACAAAGGCTGCAGCAACATGCCAACTTTAATCGCTTTTTCACTTTTGTGTATCAATCCATCCGGTTGCTTCCTCACAATCTCATCGGGTGCTTTATATACATATACTCTTCTATATGCTTGTGAAAAAAAGTTGTTTTCTACTTGAGCTCCAAATTATTTATCGCACCGTTGACAATAATACTCTAATCAACGTGAGGCAAACAAATGCGTGATCGAATTAAGTTGTCGCGTTGCTGTAGCCTTCGTACTACTGGACCGGTCAAACCTAAAATCCCTGAGTTCTTTGTTGGTTTGCTGTTTTGACGTGGTTGTTTGTTACTCCATTCAATTTGATGCTCCAATTTCAATTGTTTCGGTTTGGATTTTTGCATTCGTTTGCGTTCCTGTCGTTTGTTGAATCTCGTGAATTCATCCGTCATTGTGACCAATATTAGGACTCTCTTTCGAAATTTCTGGATCCGCAGACACTTGTGAACTACTAATCTACCATATATCCTTACATAACTTTCAGTGACACCCAATGTTAAAAAGTTGGGTCTTTTGGCATGTCGGAAGTCCTTTGTTGACAGTCATTCATGAGAACACCATAATTTAAATTTAGTTTTAGACACGACTTAAGTCCCGGATAAAGTCCGGCTAATGAAACTCAAAACCAGTAACAAACTAGACTTGATCTTATTTCCAAGAATCAAATTACTTTTTCCTTTGTTTAGACATGCATCGTGTGTCCCAAGTGGATGAGGTTGGGATACAAGTTCAATTCTTACTCATGTAATAGCATGTAGTGGGTGGGGTACGAATCCGCAATATAACTAGCTAATAGATAAAATTAACCAATCCAGTTATAAAAACAAACTTTTCCATTGTTTAGTGAGACAGTTGTCTCCTCTGGGGACACCAAATCTAATGTGTTTCCTTCTTAAAAACATCATTGTGGCATTGATTCCATGAACTTGAAATTTGGACTTGCTGCGTAATGGTTTTAATCTATGCACTACTACAAAAAAGACCATAGACGTCGGATGTTAGGGTATATACACGTCGGATATTAACATCCTCTCATCCGACGTGTATGCGCACGACGTCTATTCTTAGACGTCGGACGTATAGACATCCGACGTCTATTGTCCAAGGAATAGACGTCGGATGTCTATGAATATCCGACGTCTATACATACAAGCATAGATGTCGTATATTCAAGACATCTGACGTCTATTCCTAAACATTGACAAAAAAGCATCCTGCACAAACACAAACATACAAGCATATATAGACAATCATTCATTACACATTAAATTGAGGTTATTATATTAAGGCATAAATTGTATACATAAATATACATGTGAACTTGTTACAAAGAAATATATAGCACAATTAATTTACAAAAAAATGATAGTGACATGAGAAATTGTATACCTCCGAGCGGTGTATCAATCCTCTTTAAAGTCTTGGGGAAACCAAGCGGACGCATGGCGTCGACAGTGACATCAATCCTCTTTAAATCTACTTGCAGACAGAGGAAGGTAGGTTTAAAGAGGATTGACACCGCCGTCGACAGCGACATCAATCCTCTTTAAATCTACTTGCAGACAGAGGACTATAATTTTAACATGAAAAAATATGTTAAACAGAAAATATCATGAATGTAAGGTGTATCATCTACCATCTACTATTTTTTCATATACACTAACATCAACCAAAACTAAAGGGTCGATCGTAAGTCACTAATGGATCTAAAGTTAAAGTTTAAAATGAAATGCAAATCAAAATCTACACTAACAATCAACCAAAAGAATTAAGAGGTCGAGAGATTAGGGGTTGAGAGATTCAACCAATCTCCGGAGATGCAGAAGAGAACAAAATAGAGAAGATCGAAGATGGCTGTAGTGGCGGAGGAGATCGCGGGATGGATCGGAGAAATCAGACGAGATGAATCGAGGAATCAGATCGGAGGAATCACAGGCGGCCAGGGTTTCGTATTTTCTGTCTGGAAAGAGTTAAAGAAAACGCAACTGTCTGATTCCTTTTAAAGACCAATAGACGTCGGATATTGTATACCTCCGACGTCTATTCCATGTCATGAACAAATAGACGTTGGCTTCTATGAAGTCCGACGTCTATTCCCCGACGTCTATTGAGTATAGACGTCGGTGGCTAACAGCCGACGTCTATTGAGTATACACGTCAGAGGTATAGACGACCGACGTCTATTTGATCTTCTCTATATTAGACGTCGGCCTTTGTAACAACCGACGTCTATTAGGCGACGAGTATTCCCAATTCTGCAGTAGTGATGACTCCACCATCATGGGCCCTCAAGACTGAGCCATCGGAACAAACTTCATTTTAGAACTTCAGAAGCATATGCATTGACTTCAGTGAGAAGTTAATAATTTAGAACAGGATTAATGATGAGATTAAAGAATAATCCAAGTCCATCCACAAACATGCACCTGCCAACATGGGGAGAGAAAGGAGCAAAAGATAGTAAGCAAAAGACATGACAACATTGGAAAAGTGCTGTGCTAGTTCTCTGCTTCTCTCTTAAAAACCCAGGAACAAAAGAAGCAAGGCATGCTTTGGGAATACAAGTTAACTTTTCTACAAAGAGATGGTGATTAGGGTTTTCTATTCTTTGATTTCTGAGTGTTGGGAGCAGTTTCGATTTGCATCTTTCACTGGGACATGCACACAGCTTCCGTGGACATCTCACTATGTCTCTTGCAAGTTCTACAAGATTTATGAATAATATTGTTTTCGGAATTTTATGAATAATATTGTTATTGTGCATGGTGGAGCCCCACGTGTTAAAAAGGAAGAAACAAGTTGCTATGTTACATGAAATATTCATGCACTAGATCTAGTTTAGGTCATCTTGGGGTGTGAACGCAATATTGATTCCTGTGCTTTGTAGTTTTATATCCAATAGATAAGTAATTAAGATGTTATTGTTGAGAATTCCAAAGATTTCTTGGATGATTCACCTTCCTTAACCCCCAATAGTTTATGTAGGTTTTACTCTTATTTATGTGGTGTAATTCCATTTATTTTGGTTGTAACCCCTACTACATCCTCACCCGATATATAGGGAATTATTGTACATGTTTGGTCACAAAACAAGAGAAGAAATACACACATCTCTCCCTCCCTCAACTTTTCATCTTTGGTTTGCTTTGTTTTACAACAAGTTATCAGCACGAATCGACTCTTGCATAATCATCTATTCCATTGTTCAAAAGCACGAGTCTATCCCGATTGATATTGTAAAAATCATCCAAAGGTAATGCTGCCCACCCCCGATGTTTGATTCAAGTCTGACATGGTATTGATCTGCATCTAGAATAATTCGGGATGTTTTTTGTTTATTTTACCGACCATATTGTTTTATCTCATGCTGGATTGGTGGGTTAATATAGTTTATCTTCATAATATCTAGCATGTGTATGTAGTCTTGTATTTGGTTCTTTCAACCGTTATAGACCCAGTTTGGTTTGTGAACATTTCTTTCGTAAGGCTATTGATCCATAAAACTATCAATATGTCATGTATATGCAATCTATCACGCACAACCATTCTGCCATCTATTAGGATTACTTCAATGAAATATCTAACAGAAGAATTATATTGATGCAATATTTTGTATTGTGGTTGTAGATTTTTCTACTTGCTATTGAAAAATACTCTCAAACGTTTGATTAATCATGCAAGAAATACAATCAAAATCAGGTCATATTTTGAGGTTCTAACTTGTTCTAAAATTAATATTAATTTTATAGAATTATATGATTTTTAATAGCTTGTGTGTAGATTTGCACCGTAGAACTTGTATTGGAATCATATGTTGACTCAATCAGCAACATATACTATTACCACCAAGTTAATATCAAAATGACAACGAAAACTTTGTCTCCAATGGAATGAAACTTATTGCATTTTTTGATATTTACTAGTACGACACCACGATTCACTCGTTTGGGTATCTGCTGCTTTTTCGTGCATTGAAAAATTGCAGACACTTTTATATTACTGGATTTCGTATAGCTTCCGCAGTAAAAATTGGATTTTTAGTTTTTTTCCTATCATGATTCGCATATATTATATTTAGTAAGAAGGTCTCACTCTGATGTATACTCCCATTATCTATTGTTTCATCTTCATTGGACATTAATTTTTGACATGTAAAGAATGATTATTGAGAGTTAAGTTTATGCAATAAGTTTGCTTAAATTTTGATAGACTTTAATGGTAAGTTGTTTCCCTTTCTCGGAGTCAATTGCACGGTTTAGGTGGTTTTAAGCATTTCCTTGCTATTCATTTGGCTCAAAACTAAGAAAATCAATTATATATTGTGATAGTTAATATCTTTTCGATCATGCAAACTTGGAAACGAAAATAAAAATACTTGAACGTTACTCCACATTGTGTTGTGACGAAATAAGAATTTTGATGAATCTTGTACATCAAATTATAACTCCTCTATTATAACTCCTCTATTAAATAAAGCCCGGAACGCTTGTAGTTCTTGATCTAAATAAAAAAAATTCACATTGGAAGCATAGATACGTTCCATATCTTATCTGTAATACAAAAAAAAATGCAAATTAATATATTCACATCTTTAATGCTTGAAAATCATTGTGCAAACTTTCGTTGAGCTCCTGGATACATATCATTGTAGTTTACTTTTCTTTTTCCCTTTCAATATTTAATCTAGCTTATTACTATTATTATTATTATTTTCGGCGGTTCACATCTCGATACATCTCATTGTAGTTACTTACATGGCAAACCTTACCAAGCTTGAATTTGCTGCCCTTGATATTTTGGGAAAAAAATATCTCCCTTGGACTCTCGACGCGGAGATCCATCTTACGACAAATAATCTTGGAGAAACAATTAAAGATGAAAATAATGCCTCCCCGCAGGAGCGTGCCAAAGCAATGATTTTTCTCCGGCATCATCTCCATGAGGGATTAAAAGCCGAATATCTAACGGTGAAAGATCCGTTAGAGTTATGGAAAAACTTGAAAGAAAGGTATGACCACCAAAAACAAGTGATTCTCCCAAAAGCTCGCTACGAGTGGATTCATTTGCGATTACAAGATTTTAAATCTGTAAGCGAGTATAATTCTGCTATGTTCCGAATCTCATCTGAACTTAAATTATGTGGAGAAATAATTACTGATAATGATATGTTAGAGAAAATATTCTCCACATTCCATGCCTCGAATATGCTCCCGCAGCAGCAATATCGAGAACGTGGTTTTAAGAAATATTCGGAACTAATATCATGTCTTCTTGTTGCCGAGCAAAATAATGAACTTTTGATGAAAAATCATCAAGCTCGACCCACTGGTTCCACTCCATTCCATGAAGTGAATGAGGCTAATCACAAACGCAAACACGACCCATTCCCTGAAGCGAATGCGGCATCTTACAATCGTAGACGTGGACGTGGTCGTGGTCGCGCATACGGACGCGGGCAACATCAAGGACGTGGTCGTAGCCATCGTGGTGGTCATGATGTCAATGCAAATAATGATGGAAGAAATGCTAGAGGAAATCAAGTGCAAAATCCTCCAAAGAAATATGAGAATGCTTGCTACAAATACGGCATGACAAATCATTGGTCGCGTATATGTCTTACGCCTAACCACCTTGTTGATCTTTATCAAGCATCACTCAAGAAAAAAGAAGGTGCCGAAATGAACTTGGTTGAAAACAACCAAGATGGAATGATCATGGACACTCATTTAGATATTTCGGATTTTCTTTTAAATGATGACAATATCGATGTTTTTGTCAATGATGGAAATGTCCATCAAAATGCTTAGTTTGGTTTTCCTACATCCTATTTTCGATGTTTTTCATTTCCAAAAATTTTTTTTGTAAGACTTGTGTCTTTATAATATAATATTTGCTTTTGTTTTTCCTTAAAATTTTATACTATAGTATTATGATACTATATATACAAAAAGATAATTTTTGCTCTATTCTCTTTTTTAGGACAAAGACATGGTTGATACTATCATGAGTGATGAAGATCAATGTCTAGTAGATAGTGGAACAACAAATACGATTTTGAAAAATACAACCTTCTTTTCCGAATTACATTTCTCGAAGACAAGTGTTAACACAATTTCTGGCACTAGTAATTTGATTGAAGGCTCCGGAAGAGCTTGTATTTTGTTGCCCAATGACACGAAATTACAAATAAGTGATGCTTTATTAGTAGATCCAGAAGAAATCTACTAAGTTTCAAGGATATACGTCGTAATGACTATCATCTTGAAACTATAAATCAAAATAATGATGAATACCTTCACATTATCTCCATCGTGAATGGTAACAAAATCATTTTAGAAAGGATGAAAGCCTTTTCATCGGGATTATATTGCACTTATATCACCCCTTTGGAATCAAATATGGTCACTAACCGGAAGTTAGTTGATCAAGTGCATTATAAACTTTGGCATGATAGATTGGGACACCCCGGTGATATAATGATGCGAAAAATTATTGAAAATTCAAATGGTCATTCCCTGAAGGATATGAAAATTATATCATCGAAAGAGCTTTCATGTGCAGCATGCTCCTTGGAAAATTGATAATCCGACCGTCCACAAGCAAAATTAAAGATGAATCTCCTTTATTTTTAGAGAGAATTCAAGGTGATATTTGTGGACCCATTGCCCCTCCATGTGGACCATTTCTATATTTTATGGTGTTGATAGAGGCATCCACCCGATGGTCACATGTTAGTCTCTTGTCAACTAGAAATGTTGCACTTGCTAGACTTCTAGCAGAATTGATAAAATTGAGGGCGCATTTTCCTGATTATCCAATTAAGAAAATCCGATTGGACAATGCAGGAGAATTTACGTCTCAAACATTTAATGACTACTGCATGTCAATTGGTATTACAATTGAGCATCCGGTTCCTCATGTCCATACACAAAATGGTCTAGCTGAATCTCTAATTAAGAGATTGCAACTAATTGCAAGACCATTACTTATGAATTCAAATTTACCACAATCTCTTTGGGGTCATGCCATTTTACATGCTGCGGCACTTATCAGAATAAGACCGACAACTTATCATAAATATTCCCCTTTACAGCTGGTCTCTGGTAGATAACCAAATTTATCCCATTTAAAAATATTTGGTTGTGTGGTTTATGTCCCAATAACCCTCCACAACGTACAAAGATGGGACCTCAAAGAAGATTGGGAATTTACATCGGTTTTGAGTCTCCATCAATTATTAAATATTTGGAGCCATTAACTGGTGATATTTTTACAGCACGCTTTGCTGATTGTAATTTTGATGAAAAAGTATTCCCAATCTTAGGGGGAGAAAAACAGAAGATGGAAAAATCAGAAATTACTTGGAATGCATCTTCATTGTCCCATCTTGATCCCCGTACCAACCAATGTGAACAAGAAGTTCAAAAGATTATTCATTTGCAAAGAATTGCAAACGAATTACCAGATGCATTTACAGATGCAAAGAAAGTTACAAAATCACATATACATGCTGAAAATGCACTAGCAAAAGATGATATTCCTAAGTTGTCAAATGAGTTAAATATTCACCGAAAACGTGGACGACCAATTGGGTCAAAGGATATAAAACCAAGAAAAAGGAAAGAGAAAAGCCTAACACCTGAAGATGTTACTGCTAATATTATCCATACCCCTGAAGAGGTAGTGAAAGAACAAAATGACAACATAGACCAACGAGAGACCGAAGTGTCTAAAAATGAAAATGTAGATGAGATCTCAATAAATTATGTGCACAATCAGAAAAGATGGAATCGAGACGAAACCATCGTTGATGAAAAAAATTCATATGCAATAGCAAATGAAGTAATGAATGTTGAATATTGTGAGCCAAAATCTATTGAAGAATGTCGACAAAGAAATGATTGGCCACCATGGAAAAATGCAATACAAGCAGAATTGCATTCGCTTGAAAAACATAATGTTTTTGGACATGTGGTGCTTACACCCAATGACGTAAAACCTGTGGGGTTCAAATGGGTGTTCTCGATAAAGAGAAATGAGAAAAATGAGATTGTAAGATATAAAGCCCGACTTGTGGCTCAAGGTTTCACCCAAATACCCGGTGTTGATTATGAAGAAACGTATTCACCTGTAGTGGATGCAACAACACTAAGATTTCTTATCAGTCTCACAGTCATAAATAGACTTCAAATGCAACTCATGGATGTGGTTACTGCTTATCTAAATAGGGTCATTAGATACAAACATCTATATGAAAGTCCCTGAAGGACTAAAACTACAAGAGACTTGTACTTCCAAACCGCGAGGGTTGTACTCCATACAACTAAAAAGATTCTTATATGGATTAAAACAATCTGGACGTATGTGGTACAATCGTCTAAGTAAAAGTCTTCTGAGCGAAGGATTCAAAAATGACTCCATATGTCCATGTGTTTTCATTAAAAATCTTCATCTGGTTTTACGATTATAGCTGTATATGTTGATGATTTAAATATTATTGGGACGCCAAAGAATATTGAGATTACAGCTCAATACTTGAAAACTGAATTTGAGAAGAAAGACTTTGGTGTAACTAAATTTTGCCTCGGCCTGCAGATCGAGCATTTTCTGAGTGGATTTTTTATTCACCAAGCAAATTATATAGAGAAGATGTTAAAATGCTTTAATATGGATAAAGCTCATCCATTGAGTTCACCAATGGTCGTTCGATCACTTATAAGTGAAAAAGATCCCTTTCGTCCCCGAGAAAAGGGTGACAAAGTCATCGGTCCTGGAGTACCGTATCTAAGCGCTATTGGAGCTTTAATGTATCTTGCTAATAATACACGACCTGATATAAGTTTTGTTGTGAACCTTCTAGCAAGATACATCTCTGAGCCAACATATAGGCATTGGAAAGGAATCAAACATGTATTCCGCTACCTTAGTGGGACACGTGATATGGGGTTATTTTATAGAAAGGACTCGAAGTCCGAACTTATTGGATATTCAGATGCTGGATATCTATCAGACCCCCACAAAGCAAAATCACAAACAGGATACTTGTTCACATATGGTGGCACCGCCATTTCATGGCGATCGACAAAACAGACCCTGACGGCAACATCTTCAAATCAAGCAGAATTGATTGCATTATATGAAGCTAGTCGAGAATGTGTATGGTTGAGATCAGTAATCCAACACATACAAAAGGAATGTGGTCTTGAAGGAATAAAGGACAAGTCAACATTGTTATATGAAGATAATAGCACATGCATTGCCCAAATAAAGGAAGGTTATATCAAAGGAGACAAAACAAAGCACATTTCACCAAAGTTCTTCTGGACGCATGATTTACAAAAGAATGGAGAGATAGATGTCTGTCAAATCAGATCATGCGAGAATCTTGCAGATTTATTCACAAAAGCATTACCTACTAAAGTTTTTGAGGGGCTTGTTCACAAGATTGATGTTCGTCGTTTGAAGAATGTTTGCTAAAGTCAGGGGGAGCATCATACGCGCTGCACTCTTTTTCCCTTGACCAAGTTTTTATCCCACTGGGTTTTTCTTGGTAAGGTTTTTAACGAGGCAGCATCCCTAGCGTATAAAGGTGATCATCCAAGGGGGAGTGTTGAGAATTCCAAAGGTTTCTTGGATGATTCACCTTTCTTAACCCCCAATAGTTTATGTAGGTTTTACTCTTATTTATGTGGTGTAATTCCATTTATTTTGGTTGTAACCCCAACTACATCCTCACCCTTATATAGGAGATTATTGTACATGTTTGGTCACAAGACAAGAGAAGAAATACATACATCTCTCCCTCGCTCAACTTTTCATCTTTGGTTTGCTTTGTTTTGCTATAGTTATTTTGTTATTGGGTTTTCTTCTGGCAAAAAAATTACTGTAAGCTCAAATTTTTAACAGAATTAACTAATCAAGTGGAACTAGTTCAGTCAGCAGAATCTTGCATTGACTGAGAACATGAATCATGCACCCTCGAACATGTGATTACATATTTAGGACTCAACTAAAGCTTTGAAGAAGAAAAAATAATCCCAATTGTAGTGTATGAATGTACACTTTTTTCAACATATATTTTAATTATCTTTAATTCCTATTGTCATAGTGCTATCTTATCCAACTACGTGGTGGATCCGCAAGGAGTGCAACAAAATGGCTAGATAAATTCTAGAACATCATCTTCTATTGACCAAGCAAAGTGTGGCAATAAGAAGCACGATGTAAGGATAGGAGACACACGAACACTAACACACGTGTCTTTTGCCTGGTTCAAGATTGCAACACATAACGTATTATAAATTAATTAGACCCGCAAAGTAGTTTGCATTCCACAATCATGTCTTCACATGCCCAAGGGTATCTAGATGCCTTTGCATGTGCTTCCTAATCCAAAGCTCTTCCATTTGTTACGGTGTAGTGTTCTCCCGCAAAATTAAGTTGGTCTTGCGCTTTGTTCTACATTTAAGAGACCAACTCATTTCTTTCATGCATATCTATGCAGAGATACACTGAATTTCAACAGTTTTTTATGTTAACTATTAGTTATTCGTGTAGGATTTCGTGTCCTCATGTATGTATATATTTAAAAAAAATTAATACAACATACAAGATCGATTTCATATTTTCAACAATTTTATGTACATTACTTTGTGTTTATTTTAATATCATGCAATCCTACATATATTAAAATAAATCAAAAATAGAGAATCATAACCAGATGTTCTCTAAAACCTTTCGAAAATCCGGAGTCGCGTTGCCCGTTGAATCGCCCACCGATTCGCCTTCAAGTGTTCACCAAACTCTAAACAAGATTAGAAAGAAAGGAGCTAGTCAATCAATATCTAATTAGGCTTAGAATCTAGCTAATAACCCCTCTTTAAGCTCCTGAGATTTTCTATCTCCAAAACTTAAAATTACTAAGATATTTTCGTGGTGATTAAAAGAGAGATTAATGAGAGAAAGAATTTTTGCAACATAAACAAGTGTGATGATGAGTCCTTTTATAGGCTCCCAAAACATCATCATCAAGAACTATTCTTTAGTCATGATCTCTTGCTTATTCTCTTCTAAAATTAATCTTAAATTGCTACATAAGCACCCATAAAAACATTTGATTCAATCTACAATTAATCCAACCCATGATATAATTATTCTCTTAATAATTCAGGCAAAAATCGCATTGCTCGGTGGAACGTGAGCTAGACGGTCGACCGAAATTGCATGAGAAAAAAATTTCTGGAAAAATTTGGACGATCCGCGTCTTGCTCGGTCGACCGTTGACACACCAAAATTTCTCTTGACAAACATTCATCGGACGACCGTGTTACCTTCGGTCTACCGAAAATATTCTTTCTCGGTTGACCGTTCACGCTCGGTTAACCAATCCAATTGTCCAGGCACTCCAGACAATTTCGGTCTACCAATTGTGTTTAACCGTTCCTCGTTCGGTTGACCGTTTCAAAGACACCCCGGTCGACCGAACCCTAAACGGTTCACCGTGTTTGATCCCAATTTTGCCTTTGTCAAATTTTGGATTTATTTCCAACAAAATTTGATCTTTTGGGGTTTTTAGCAAATTCATATCTTATGTAATATATTATCCTATGTAATATTAAATTATTACACCCCATAATATACACAGCTCATATGAATTTATTATGATTCTACTTATGTCAATTCTCATGACATATTGATTTTATTCGTTCACCACATGTGTCCATTTTTTCACATGAAACCTGACACATCATATGAACTCAAAATCAAGCTTCTTGTTTCCCAGTTTTGTGATGTGACCTATAAGAAGATCTAAACTAAATTGACAGTGATATTAAACAGTTAATATCTCAAACTATAAGCAGTATCTAGCTACACATTATAGTTACCCAATTAGCATAGATGTCTTTGTTCCACCCGAACCAAAACATGATCCATTTAGTGATGTTAGTGCACCACTTGTATCCGTCCATTGCCTCCTGATATTAAGAATATATACAAAGTAGAAATGTGTTATCTTTGTATTATATTCATTTCTCGATCTCTCTAAGCTCGTTATAACTATGTAACTTAACTCAAGTTACATTGTGCACATTATAATTTTGTTTTATCAAGGGGCCCACTAATATCATCACTTAATTAAGAGGGGCAATGATAATTGTTTGACTAGCTATCTTTTCCAGCAAAAGTCATGCTCAACCAACTATTGCCTTTATTACTACACTCATTGATTGTTTTTGACAATAATCAAATTAAGCACTTCTTGAGTGAAAAGATATAAGTCTCATATCTTAGGATCCAAGACACAGTAAAAAACATTAATGACAAGAAACACAATTTCATAATGTTTTACTTGTTAGGTCTAACCAATATATAAAAATAATCTTTTTCTCTTTTATATACTCGTGTCATCAATTATTTGTAGAACTACAACAATCGATGACCAACACGACAATCTTATCTCGGTAATTAATGTTCCGTGTTAATTACCATGATTGTGAATAACTTTTGATTTATGTAAATCATTATCTTTTAAAGCTCTACGGTTAAGGATCAAACGTCTCTTCCTTAACAGTTCCAAAAGACGAATACCATAATCAAGGAACAAAATGTTTGTACATCCAATTCATAATAATTGACATATAAAAGTAAAACTTTTAGAACACATTCCTTTCAATTCGGTCTCTTTGAATTCTTCAGAAATCACTCATAAAGCAAGAGTATCGAACATGAGAGTATTTACAAAGAAGAAAATAAACTGAACTGCTATTCGTCGCCCAAAAATTAATTAAATCGTCCCAACAGATTACCATTTTACCCTTCTCTCATTTCTACTGCTATAACGCGACATTTTACCCTCCTATCACACATCTCTCTTCATCCTCCTCTTATAATCATAAAAAATAATATTTTGGAAGTCACTAATGAGCCAACGGACGCCCTCGTGTACTCGAATCTGGTAAAATATCCAACATATTTTAAAAAATAGTAATAAAAAATAATAAAAAATTACGGGCGTGCGACGGAGCCGCCCCGCGTAGGAGAGGGGTGTCTGGGTAAGACGCCTCCCCATGGGGGGGCGTTTTACCCAGACGCCCTGCCCATGGGACGGGCGTCTGGCTAAGACGCCTCCCCCTTGGGGGAGGCGTTGTAGCCAGACGCCCCTCTCCTACGCAGGGCGACTCCGTCAGACGCCCGTAAATTTATATTTTTTATTATTAAAAAGATAATTGATTATAAATTTAGATAATTGCTAAATTAATTAATTAATTAATAAGTTAATAATTACTATATTCGGATGACCGATACCGCTTCAGTACACCGAGTATATAGATTTCCAGAGAAATGTCGAAGCTACTGAGAATAAATATTCGGACGATCACGGTGGACCGATGGAAACTAGGTCATCCGCATGGAACATGTTCGGTAGACTGAGAAGCAAAACGGTCGACCGTCCACAAAGGAGTGTCAAAGATTGTAAGTCGGGATGTTTTACCACTGGGGATCTTGGATCTTGATATTTTTGAATATTAATCACTTGCAAAAAAACTCATTGTAATCTGACCTCGTTACCACCAAAAATATTGCAATAGAACCTCAAATAATTTGAGATAACTCACCGTATAATTTTAAGAATTTATTTTTATTTAATATTTAATATTTTATTATTATAAAATACGGGCGTCTGACTAACACGCCTCCACCAACGTGGAGGCGTCTGGCAAACACGCATCCACCTATGTGGAGGCGTCTTAACCAGACGCCTGAGTCGGAAAAAAAAATCCGCCTCCGTTCACTAGCCGGATGCAGGTGTTTCGCCAGACATTTTCGTGGTGTTGGTACTAGGAATGTGAGTAAAACTGAGTCAAATACATTATTTAAAGACACATGACGAAATGAGTATTAATTGAATTGTTAAGGGTAAAAAGGTAATTTTTGGGACGATTTAAACAATTTTCGGATTACGAATAGTAGTTCCCAAAATAAATCACAAACACAAGAATATACATGCAAAACCTCCTCCCCAATCCGAGGGGAAAAACCACACCCAATACCTCATACGTCTTTCATTGCTATAATATAATTTACCCCACCAACTCTCACCCTCTCAACACCTCGTAGATTCAATGGACTCCTTGTTTCGGTACATACCCTTTGCACCCCCACAAGGGTCGCACAACTAATGCACATACTACTCTTAGAAAACACCTCTATATACCGTAATTTTTTTATATAATAATAAAAATAAAAAAATTTCGAAATTTAGGAAAAAATTTTTTTTTTTTCCAAAAGTACTCCGATCGCGGGTGTAACCCGCGATCCGTGGAGGCACGGATCGCGGGTGTGACCCGCGATCCGTGCTCCACGGATCGCGGGTCACACCTGCGATCCGTGGAGCACGGATCGCGGGTCACACCCGCGATCCGTGTTCCCGCCAAATTTTTTTTTTTTTTTTTTTTTTGATTTTCGTTTTTTTTTTGTTTTTTTTTTCTGTTTTTCTGTTTTTATTATAATTATTTGTAATCTTTTTTTAAATCTTTTTTTTTCAAAATAAGTTTTCTAATTTATATTATTTTTCTAAATTTTTCAAAATTATTTTTAATTTTTCCAATAATCTACCTCCAAATCACGTCGATAACCCGGCGTATTGAAATGTTAGGGTATTTTATACAATATAAAAACAAAATTTCTTAGTCAGAATAATAAATTATTTACAACTGAATATTAAACAAACCATAAAACTAATTAAAACAAAAAATTGGTAACGTTGTCAAAAATTCGTAGGGTGTACACACATTACAAACATTTTGGAGGTCGATACAGCAAAAAATTAAAAACACAATTAAAAAATTTAAAAAATTAATAACAATTACAAAACATATTTTGAAAGCAAATATGATAAAAAACATAGTTAAAACGATTTTAAAAAAATCAAAACATCAAAACACTACGACTAAAATCCGGGACTTTTTTTATTTTCTTTTATTGTTTTTGTTTTTTTCGGTTTTCTGTTTTAGTTTTTTTTCTTCTGTTTTTTTTTTAATTATTTGTAATCTTTTTTGAAATCTTTTTTTTTTCAAAATATGTTTTCTAATTTATATTATTTATTAAAAAATTTTAATTTTGTTTTTAATTTTTTCAAGAAACGACCTCCAAATCACGTCGATAACTCGGTGTGTATTGAATTGTTAGGGTATTTTATACAATATAAAAACAAAAAATTCTTAGTTAAAATAATAAATTATTTACAACTGAATATTAAACAAACCATAAAACTAATTAAAACAAAAAATTGGTAACGTTGTCAAAAATTCGTAGGGTGTACACACATTACAAACATTTTGGAGGTCGATACAGCAAAAAATTAAAAACACAATTAAAATTTTTTAAAAATTAATAACAATTACAAAACTTATTTTCAAATATATATATATATATAACATAGTTAAAATGATTTGTAAAAAAACAAAACATAAAAACAAACAGAAAACCGAAAAAAACAAAAACAATAAAAGAAAATAAAAAAAGTCCCGGATTTTAGTCGTAGTGTTTTGATGTTTTGATTTTTTTAAAATCGTTTTAACTATGTTTTTTATCATATTTGCTTTCAAAATATGTTTTGTAATTGTTATTAATTTTTTAAATTTTTTAATTGTGTTTTTAATTTTTTGCTGTATCGACCTCCAAAATGTTTGTAATGTGTGTACACCCTACGAATTTTTGACAACGTTACCAATTTTTTGTTTTAATTAGTTTTATGGTTTGTTTAATATTCAGTTGTAAATAATTTATTATTCTGACTAAGAAATTTTGTTTTTATATTGTATAAAATACCCTAACATTTCAATACGCCGGGTTATCGACGTGATTTGGAGGTAGATTATTGGAAAAATTAAAAATAATTTTGAAAAATTTAGAAAAATAATATAAATTAGAAAACTTATTTTGAAAAAAAAAGATTTAAAAAAAGATTACAAATAATTATAATAAAAACAGAAAAACAGAAAAAAAAACAAAAAAAAAACGAAAATCAAAAAAAAAAAAAATTTTTTTGGCGGGAACACGGATCGCGGGTGTGACCCGCGATCCGTGCTCCACGGATCGCAGGTGTGACCCGCGATCCGTGGAGCACGGATCGCGGGTCACACCCGCGATCCGTGCCTCCACGGATCGCGGGTCACACCCGCGATCCGTGCCTCCACGGATCGCGGGTTACACCCGCGATCGGAGTACTTTTGGAAAAAAAATTTTTTTTTTCCTAAATTTCGAAATTTTTTTATTTTTATTATTATATAAAAAAATTACGGTCTATATATAGGTTACATATTTCGTAATCTCCATCCAATTAAGATCCTAATTTATTTCCTAAAACATGAACAACAAGTAAAATATCAAATTGAGATGTAATTGTTTTCAATCTTCCAAATAAAGAAACTTGCCGACCAAGTAAAATTCTCAATTTGAGATATTCCCAACATCAACATATGAAATCTAAAAGATTTCTATAGATGTTAACTACATTCTTTGAATTATGCTATGTTTGGTAAAGACTTTTGTTAGTGGCTTATGAGAAAATCGTGATTTGTAGTGACCTTATTTACCAAATAAGGTTTAAAAAGCCCAAACATGGCTTTTGCTAGCTTTTGTTCCGGTCGTTAATATCACCTTAGATTTCTTCATATTTACAATACAACCACAAGAGAAATATGAATAGTTCCGCCGAAAATGGCAGAACGAGAAGGGCAAATTAATTCATGACAAGCGAGAAGATGTAGCTTGTAAAGTAACGAGAAACTTCTAATATTAGTTTGTTGAAACATAAGCGTGGTCATAAGTTGAATGAAATTTTGATGTATAAACTTGAAGCAAAAGTCATAATGTTATGACCCAAACCTTGATTAAGGTTCTAATGGTGGTTAGGTTGCTAATTGGAGGGTTTGCATGGGAAGTTGAAGAGGATTAGGAGAGGGCTGTTGGTGATGGGTTGGGTGACGTGAAGGAGGTGGGTGCTAGGGTGTAGGATGACGGTGGAGGCATGGGTTGAAGAAGGGATGCACATATCTCCCTCTCTCACGTTTTCATTCATCTCCATTCCATCTTCCTCTCTCATTTTCCTCTCTTCTTGGTTGGAGCAGCAGCGGCGTCGGGCGGAGGAGGTGACGGTGGTGCGAAGGCGCGTGGAGGAAGACGTGTGTGAGGTTGCGGCCCGGAGGCGTGGTAGTTGGAGCTCCGGTGTTCTTCGTCGATCTTCAAAGAAAGATATGTCAAGTTCTTGCATTAGAGGCCTTAGTGATCACCCACATTGGGGTGATGTTTTGGTAGGTCGCGGGAGGTCGGAGGCCAAGCCGGCGACAAGTTTGGGCGTCGAAACCTTGGCTGGCGCGAGGTTGAAGACGTATGTCGGTCGACCGGGTCCCTTGGACGGTCGACCGAACGTAGTGTATTTAGTCTGCCCGGCGTGTTTCGGTCGACCGGAACTTAAGTGTACCGGACCCTTGGTGTGGTTGCGGTCGACCGTTGATGACGTAGAAAATATTAGGTTGACCCTGTAAGGTTTCGGTCGACCGAGACCCCTGAGTCGGTCGACCGATAGATTCGATTTTGATGTTGACTAGACTCCGGATTTTGACCTCGTTCGGTCGAACGGTTTTAGACCTTTGGTAGACCGTTAGGAATTATGTGTTGCGCAAATAGTTCGACCGTTGCAGACGCTTCGGTCGACCGATTCCCTTGTGGAAGCGGTCAACCGAGTTGTCACTTTCGGTCGACCGATTTCCCTTGTGGAAGCGGTCGACCGATTGTCACTTCGGTCGACCGATTCCCCTTGTGGAAGCGGTCGACCGATTGTCACTTCGGTCGACCGATTCCCTTGAGGAACACGGTCGATCGAGTGTCTCTTTCGGTCGACCGTTTTGCACAGGACAGAATTCCTGGTTCCGCTTAGGATGTCAACTCTGTCCACGGAAACTCGTGTCCTCGCCTTGTGCGTGAGCCTGGAGGTGACGGTAGACGCGTTACGCGTGCCTGCCCAGGGACCGCCGTGTGGAAGAGTGTGGGTGTCCGGAACGCGTCACCTCCATGTATGATCGTGACCAACCTGGTGGATCGTTTGACTCGCGTTAGAGTAGCAGCCTGAGGGATTGCGGATCCCATTGCTTCAGCGGGCACGCAAATGTCGTTGGGTGAAGTGACTACCGGCCTGAGGGGCTATGGAGGTTGCTGCCCTGCTTTTATAGTGGCGGAGTTGGTGCCTGCACGTGGAGCTCGTTGACCCTGCGGACTTCGGTTCGGATCTGTCGATTGTGTGGCCTTTGTGTGGCGGATATGTTCGACTGGCCTTGATGACAGTTATTACACGTGTCGTGCGGCCTGTGTGGCGGCAGTAGGGCCCCTGTGCGGCGGCAGGGAGGATTGCGTGTAGCCTGTGTGGTTGCGGCGATGGACTGCCAATGATGTGTTCCGGCAGGTAGCTCGACTGACACCTATCGAGTGAGATCCCGTGCGGCCTGTGTGGCGTCGGTTGATGGACTGACCTGAGCGACGGCTCCGTTGGTGTGGTGGTGGACCACGATGTTTTCAGATCTGATTCTACCCGCGCGGAAGTGGGAACGCCTCCTCACCGATCCCTTGGTTTGTGTAGTCGCGTGTGATGATGTGTTGCGTACTGTCCGTTAGACCGTATGTGCCTACGGTAGGTCTCTACGGGGACTCGATGTTGGACCGTGCGACCTGTGTGGCGGCGGTGATGTTTGACCGTGTGGCCTGTGTGGTACCGGTGGTTGTTGGACCGTGCGGCCTGTGTGGCGACGACGATGTTGAGGACCGTGGGGCCTGTGTGGTAGCGGTGGCGATTGTAGACCGCGGGGCCTGTGTGGCAGTGGGAACGATTGCAGGACGGATGCTATACTAGTATGTTAGGGCATATAAGTGAGCTTGTCATACGAGGTTTTCTTATGGAAACTCATGCATTGTTGTTGCATATTTTTCAGGACAGCGTTTGGTTCCGGCGGGTGGTGACCGAGGGTGATTGCACTTTGAGACTGGATCCTGTCGTCTGCCTATTTAGGTTGTCGTGATTACATGTTTTATGTGTTTTGTATTCCGATGTAATCACGTTTTTGACAAACTCTTATGTAATATGATGCACCTTATGTATTTGGGTATTTCTTTCAGTAATGTCCCCACTCTTGATGGTTTTATCCACGTGTTTCCCTTGAAATTTAAAAGTTTAAATTTTCCACTGTTAGGTTATGTTACACATAACCTATAGTTGTTTGCATTCTTGTTTGCCTGCCTAGATTCCATAGGAATCACGAAGTTGTTTACACTTAATCATGATTCGTAAGGTAAATCACAAAAGGTAGTGGTGTATCTGAGAAATATTTACATGCATGGACCAGTTATTATTAATATCTCACATTCAAAGATCCGAGTAATGATCAGTACAGCGAGCTTGAAGTAGAAACAGAAATAGTGGAGTTATCAATCCATATATGTTGGTTGGTACAGTAACATCAAAATTATTATTGACGTGCATATAAATAAATATTTGAACTTTGAAGGAGCCAATGGGTGGACCCAGCTTGTTCTCTAAACTTTTATAATTTACAAGGACAAATGTGTGGTATGATTTTCGTTCTACACTTCACAATCAGAGCGAACTTTACTAGCCAGCTATTGCGTCAACTTTGGCAATGATTCAAAATAATTGTATTTTGGAGGTATATGTTCTTAGCCCACCTTCTCACCGTCACTTTGTTGTACTTGACAAAACTAAAATATTGGAAAATATACTTTGTACCTAAGAGCTTCGTTAACAGACACTTTACAAACGTACTGATTATTTCTCAGACACGTCAGCTTCTCTCTCCGTCACGTCAGCACAAACCAACTCCCTACAAAATCCTTAACCATTATCCAATTCACCCAGTCAGGCTACAGTATTTGTTGTCAAGTCATTATTTTTATTCTTCTCTTTAAAACTCTTTCAACAATCAACAAAATCTTTTAATAATCATTATCGTAATTATTTAATATCAACAATTCATTCGTTTTTAATTAACATTTAATATATAAATACGAAAATATTATTAAAATTTAGGAAACCGCATTACATACTACATTAACTGGAAATATAAAAACTAAAATACGAAACTTAAAATACATCAAGTCGCATTTCCTCCAAATCGTTGTCATATATTGTCGATCAAATCGACTTCAAGGTTCAAATGTGTTGTGCGATCACGCAATTGATCTCTCCTTCTCAAGTACCTAGTAATATCCACTACACGTTCAGTGGAATACCGAACCGGCTCCTTCACAGAATTTCCAGGTTGGTCGTCAACAAATTCGTTCCAATCTCCGAAATTACCGAAGGAATCACGTGTTGGATTTTTGGCCTTAATCCTTGTTTTGATGATTTAATCAACTTAATCTTAATCATAAGTAATGTAGAGTAGCACACATATTACATTGCATATATATTGCATGTGCTAACCTCTACAGATGATCAAGACTCATGGAAGGAAGGAAATCAAGTCAAGATTTGTAATAAAGCTATATGAAGATTTGTAATCTTGATTTTATTTTGAATCTTAGGAACATGTGTAAATTGAGCATACAAGAGCTAAAAACTTATCACATTCACACTAGGTTCCCTGTAGAAGTCACACAAAATCTCATATCATTTGGACTACATTAGATCACTCAAACCTTAGTCGGAAATCACTTTAAACCTAAACCCAGTATTCCTGTGTGAACCGGTCGACCGAACCAGTTCTCAGTTCGGCCGGTTTATAACAGACTCTCCACAGTGATTTTTCCGAACTTTACCGGTCGACCGGTTCTACCGTTTCGGTCGACCGATCCCGGATAATAATATGACCGTTATTTTTCTCGTATTCCTTCAACGATCGTATTCGTATTAAAACAAAATACACCCCCATATACTTTAGAACCGGTCGAACCATTTGCCCTTTCCGGTCGACTGGTTGATCCAGTCAAAAACTCCCTTTTATCGGTCGATACTATTTAGTTCAACCGATCAAAGTTTCCTTCTACCGAACCTTAAGTTCGTTCGACCGGTAACCTAGTTCGGTCGACCGTTTCATTAACAAACTTAAGAGTTCGGTCGACCATTCCATATTTCGGTCGACCGTGTCTTTAATGAACCTAAGAGTTCGGTCGACTGTTGCACCTTTTGGTCGACCGTTTCTGGACAGATTTGCAGCCCGATTTTCTGTTTTTTGTGCTTTGCACAAAACCCAATTAAATCTTGTCCAAACGGCTAGAAATCTTTAGGAGCTTATAAATAGATGATCAAACTTAGTTTTACACACAACTCTCCTACTCCAATTGTCCCAATTCATTAGAGAGAAAACTTCAATCCTCCAAGCTCAAAATTAGCTACCCAAAGCCTAATTTCCACTTCATTCATCGCTCAAACATCTAGCAATTGTTGTGCTCAATTAGAGAGTGAATCCCACTCAGTTACATTTGTTGTCAAGAGAGCAAGGCCTTGGTGAAAGCCCAAGACACAAGTATAGACTTCGGTGAGAGCCCAAAGTGATCCTTCTCGGATTATGAGAAGAGGATTCCAAGCTCGGCGAGGGTTGTTCGCGAGTTTGACGGTTGTAAGGCATTGTATCCCGGCCCGGAACGGGGAGCGGATAGTGAAGTCGTAGGCGGAGCTCGCGGAGTTGAGCGGAGCTTGCAAGAGAGGACTAGGACCCGGGTGGGGTGCCGAACCTCTATAAAATCCCCCGTGTCATTGTGGTTTGCATTATCTTCCTCTACTTGCTTGTTTAGTTTTAATTTCCGCTACATTTCTTTGATTGTCTAAGCAAGTAGGTAATCAGAATTAAATTGATAATTATAGTTTGTGGACTCATAACCCACACGATCCAACATCACGTTCATCCTCCACTATCATATTATGCATTATTTTGTTAAGCACAACCTTACTCCATGCAAAAGATGACTTCTTCACTATCGTGAACCGTCCTTGCAAGACTCCAAATGCACGTTCTACATCTTTGCGTGCTGCTTCTTGTCATTCAGCAAATAACCCCTCCTTCGGTGTTTGTGGATGAACGATAGATTGAATGAATGCTGCCCATTTTGGATAAATATCATCAGTAATATAATATCTCATATTATATCGAGAACCATTTACCTTAAATGTTACGGGTGGAGCTCGTCCTTCCATTACGTCGTCAAAAACTGGATATCGTTGCAGGACATTTAAGTCATTGCATTAACCTGATGTGCCAAAAAATGAGTGTCATATCCACAAGTCAGCCCACGCCACTGCCTCGAGGATAAGATTGACATTACCACTACGCCCTTGATATTGGCCCCTCCAAGCAACCAGACAATTTTTCCACACCCAGTGCATGCAATCGATACTTCCCATCATGCCTGGGAACCCACGCTGCTCACCAACGTGAAGTAGTCGTGCTAAATCACTTGCATTATGTCTTCGGAGGTACTCATCGTCGAAGTTGTTAATTACACCATCGCAAAAAAATTCAAGTGCATTTCTTATCGTGAATTCACTTAGCCTTAAGTATTCATCCACCTCATCAGTCACAACACCGTACGCTAGCATACAGATCGCCGTAGTACATTTTTGCAGGCCAGAGATGCTCATCCTACCGGTGGCGTCTGGTGTACGTTGAAGACATCAAACGCCTCAATGATACTCACAATGCGAAGAAAGACATGCTTTCGCATCCTAAATATTCTTCTGAAAATGTTGTCAGGAAGACAAGTGGTTATAACGAGGACGATGTCATCCATGATGCGCACACCATCTACAAACGAACACACTACACCAAATTTCAGTACATGCATGTGTGGCTTATGCTACGCAGGTACCCTAAATGGGAGTCAGTTGCGCTTGAACTTCCCACCGGAGATGTCGCTGTAGAAAGTTCGGGGAGTTTCAGCAACGGAAAAAGAAAACGCACCAAGGACGATGGGAGTCACGCAACACTGTCAACAGATGAAATGGTGTTCGAACCATGTCATCGTCCTGAAGGTTTTAAAAAAGCCAAAAAAGAAGGGAAAACAACCACTTCAAGCGCAACTCGATCCCGATGTGTTAGAATTGGGGAAACAAATTGAATATAACACAAAAGTGAGAGAGGAAAGTTACTTGCGCTACGAAGAACAGGTGGAGAGGAAACACATTGAAGCTGAGGTGAAGTTCCAAAGGTAACTCAACAGCAAGAAACTCGACGCCCTATTCTCTCTGCTGAAGAAGGAAAACAAGGACGAGATCGATAAAAAAACACTTACTGAACTCAAGGCGTGTGACAAATTAGAAGGATTTCTGTAGGTGGTTTTGTTTTTATTTAGACTTAACTAAATGTATGTTTCGTAGTTTATCAGTATTTTAGTAGTTTAAATTTCGCAGTTTATCAGTATTCTGGTAGTTTATCGGTAGTTTAAAATTCGTAGTTTATGTATTGTATTTCGTTTCCGAAGTTTATGAGTATTGTACTACTACTTCGTATTTTGTATATGTTTTTTTAATTTTTTAATTTACTTTTATCTAAATAAATCAAAAACAATTTAATTAATCATAATATAAATTTTCAATTAATTTTCAAAACCTAATTAATTTAATTACAATTTAACTAATCAATACATTAACCTAATTATATATAACTAATCTTTTTCTTTATAACAAAAAAACTAAACAAAATAAATAAATTAACAAATAGGGGACCACCACGACAGGCGGTCGCCTACCGCAAGGTGACCGCCTACCTGAACGTTAATTTTGTCTCTAAGTAATTTCATATATGCATATACACTAAATGGTGGAGTAGTTGGGAGAACTTTGACGTCTACAAAATAGCATCTCCGGAGAAACTCTTCAATAGAAAATACATAGTGGTCATCTCTTGTGCATGGAAAACAATTGAGTGGAATGGAGGAGTACATTGGCAAATGATATAATTTTTTTCACTTCTACTCCACCCTTCTAGAAAACATGAGAAGTAGGACTTGTATAAAAACATCTCTTTCTATATTAATAAGGTCTAGAATAAAAAAAGGAATAACATTTAAGAAGTAGGGGTGTTATTGGAGATTTGTGATCACAAAACCAAACTAATACTTCAGGCACCTTAACGGGAGGCCTTTTATCGGGCGCCCAATCAGGAGGGTACGTGACCCCTTGGATTGGTTTTTTTAATGTTTTTTTTGTTTTTTTAGGATAATAGTTAAAGATTTTGTAAGAATGTTGGATTGTGTTGACGTGGTAATGAGTGAAGCTGACGTGGTAGAGAGAGAAAACAGAATCTTTAGGAAATACTCAGGTGTTGTTAATGATTGTCTAAGAATTTACATACATAGGTTGTTTTTAAGTTAATTACCATTATCATATATTAAAGTTATATGAAAGGAAAGCTACAATACCCAAAAATTAAAATGTAAAACACCTTTTACAAATATTTGCAAATAATTTCAAATCCTCGACTAGGGGTGCACACGGGTCGGGTTGAACCCGAAAACCGACCCGAACCCGACTGGTCGGGTCGGGTTGGGTCGGGTTGAGAAGCAGCTCGGGTCGGGTTGGGTTAGAAGGGAAAAAAACCCGGATGTTCGGGTTGGGTTCGGGTTTCAGGGGTCGGGTTGACCCAACCCAACCCGAAACCAATTAAAGGTATACAGCAGAACCCATTTACCCGTTTATTAATTACCAGAACCGAATCCCAACTCATTCACCCGTTTCCACACTACCCGAACCTGTTTCCACATCACATTTCTCCCATCCAGTCCCTGTCTCCCGACCCAAAATCCCTAATCTCACGTCACCGTCGCATGTCCATTCTTCCCTAACGAAGGACGTCGAAAGATGTTGGAAGAACCCCAAAATGGAACGAAAGCACCACTGGACACGAAGAACGGCGCGGTGGAGAAAGGGGGAGAAGGGTGATGGTTGTGGAGGTGAAGGGGAAGAAGGGCGGAGGGATGATGTCGCGCCAGTTCCAGCACTCCGCCCCTCCGACGCTCCCCAAGCTCGGGGACAACGGCAACTCCCATCGTCTTCTTGAAGGTAATCTCAACTTCCCCGGAATCTTTAGCCCATCTGCATTGGAAAGATCGCATCTTTTGCAGTCTTCTCGGATTGGGTTCTCTCTCAGGTCAGGATCTGAGGGGATAGAGTAGGGTTTGGGTTCAAAGGTTGCAACCTTTTTGAGAAGAATGTTGGAATTCACCTACCAGATTTGTTTTTTCACGATCCACATTGGTTTTGCCTTCCTGTGAGATCCATTTCGGGTGACCAGAGGTTTTTTGGTGGCCAAATATTATCTGTTGGGTTCCTTTTTTGATCGGTGATGTTGGTATTTAGATCTGATCCGGAGTTAGTAATAGTGGTTAGTGTAAAAGATCCTACTTTTGGTTTTTTTAAGTGGAAAATATTCTGTTATGTTGTGATGCAATTGTATTGCAAAAAGTTGGTGCCAAAAAGATTATCTTACCATTCAGCAGTTGTATTGCAAAAGTTGGTGCTAAAATTTCGGGTCCAACCCAAACCAACCCGAAAATTTCGGGTCGGGTTGGGTTCAACCCGATTGGGTTCGGGTTCGGGTTCGGGTTGGGTTTTTTTCTAACCCGAAAATTTCGGGTTGGGTCGGGTTCCAGCTCAAACCCGACCCAACCCGACCCGTGTGCACCCCTATCCTCGACCCCATTGGACTGTGGATGTGGAGCATGTGACAATGGAAAAAGACCTAATCAAAGCGCTCCCTCCACAAGGAGTGTCAAAGATTTTGGCAGTCAATGGGCAAGTGTTACTGTGCAAGCCACCTGAAAAGATAAGAAAAAGAAATGGCGGGACACAGAAAAGGGTGAGGAAGGAATGCAATGACTAGCATTGTTTAATGGTGCTTTCAAAAAAAACATTATTTAATTATTCATCTGACACAACAGCATGGATGGGGACATTGGATTCTCAATTCCACTGGTGGAGTTAGAGTTTTCCCTATCAGAGTCAGCAGTCTATTACTTCTGCAGTCTCTTACGATCGGGTCCTTCCAAAGTCTTTGCCTGCAAATTAAGAATCAAATTACTCGTTAGCTTAATTTTTAGGAACTACTATTCATCGTCGGAAAACTACTTAAATCGCCCTAAAAATGACTTTTTTGCTCTTAACAAATCAATTAATACCGATTTCGTCCCGTGTCTTTAAATAAGGTGTTTGACTCAGTTTTACTCACATTCCTAGTACCAACACCACGAAAATCTCTGGCGAAGCATCTGAATCCGGCGAGGTAACTGAGGCGGAATTTTTTTCACGACACAGGTGTCTGGCTAAACCGCCTCCACCAAGGTGGAGGCGGTTTAGCCAGACGCCTGTTTTTTTTTAATTTTTTGTTAAATTCAAATTTTTCAGGTTCCGTTTCAAGATTTCGGTGGTGATGGAGTAGATTACAGTGAGCTTTTTGACAGTAAAGAAATATTTACAACAATCGAGGAAGGTTGTAAATAGGCGAAAAAAGTTGCAATAGGAGCCAGATTTTGTTTGGTTATATCATCATACAAACCGAAAGCAGATAACCGGATGGATTGCTACCTCAGATGTGATCGCAGACGTGAGATGAGTTCTCGTGATACGAGTATTGCACTGCGAAAGAATACGAAAAGAAAAGGTTGCGGTTGTCGGTTTTTGGTAAAAGTGGTGGAGCGACGAGATCGTGATGGATGAGTTATTGTTTCTAGTAGCATGTTTGGGCAGCACAACCACCCATTGACAGTTTATTCAGAGGGTCACCGACAGGTCAGCAGACTTAGTGCTGGGGCAAAGCAAATTGTTCGGGATATGACAGAGGCACAAGCAAGGCCCCGTAATATTTTGTTGGCGGTAAAGAAGAAATTTCCGGACGATAATCCTAATCAAAGGCACATTTACAACTTCTGAGAGTACATGAGGAGGACGAAATCTGAAAACAGGAATCCCGCGCAGCAGTTTCTCAGAGAGGCAGTGCAGCATAAGTATTTGCATTGGATTGTGGCAGATGAAGAAACTAATGTCTTGACTCACGCATTTTTGGCACATCCGACTTCAGTTCAGTTGTTGTGTACATACCCATTCGTGATCTGTATGGATTCGACGTATAAGACGAACAAGTACAAGATGCCTTTGTTTGAGATGGTTGCGGTTACTCCAACAAACATGAATTTCCTCGTCGGATATGCGATTTTGCAGGATGAGACCGAGTCTAGTTACCGGTGGGTGTTGGAGAGGTTGTGAGATCTGTTATTGGATATTGTTAGCCCGACAGCAATAATTACGGACCGGGAGATGAGTCTGATGCGACCAGTGGCAGAGGTTTTTCCTGAGTCAGCTCATTTACTATGCACCTGGCATATCAACAAAGACGTGTACAACTACGCATACCACGTATTCGGCAAGGAGAAGCAACTTGTAGAGAGTTTTAGACGTGGAAGATGGAGGAGGGTCATGCTTTCTGATTCACAGACGGATTATGATAGAACAGTCCGTAATCTGAAGGATTCTTACAGTTCCTGGCCAATGCTGACGAAGTATGTGGAAGACACGTGGTTGGTGCATAAGGAAAAATTCGTGTTGAATTGGACGAATCAAGTTCTTCATTTCGGCAACACTACGAACGAGGATGGCCACGCTCAACAATCTTCCGCTCACGATGTGGGCGGAAAGCAGGAAAATACTCATATATCCAAGCCTGCAGCAGTGTAAGACAACTCGTAATCTGACCACAATTAGCACGACTAGATATGCCCAGCTGGCGATACAGATATGCCAACGTCGCCGACCCCCATGAGTAATCAGCAATGGTATCTGGGTCCCTCACCTCCAATAAGTCGCGTGGTCTCAGTCTGGAACCGCTCTTGTCGACAAACAATACGCAGCCTAGCAGTAAGAAGAAATAAGCAGTCATCTGCGTATCCTCAGTCCGTGGTGGTCGCCCCCGTCTGCAACACTCGTCCACAGCGTCGATACTAACACCACCGCCACTCCAAAATGAGCTATCCCGCCCAAGACCCTCCAGGCTGACACCCAGCAACTCAGATACATATAACTTCAGCTCAGAACGGCATGTGGAAAGTGTTGGTGTCAGGCTGCCACCGCTCCACGAATGCCGAAATCAACGGCATGTCGATGCAGGAAAACATGCTGTACGACAAGTGACCCAATCCACTGTCAACCACGGTCGCCGTCATATCCTCAGTCATCACTGAGCGTCATGCCTGCAATGTCGTACAGGCTCTGTGCCGATTATGGCACTTCAAAACCTTCCGCTCCTCGCCATCCCAGATGCGTCTGGCGACGTGGCCTCCGAAACTCGGAATGACGCTGCTATCTACAGGACCACCGGGAATAATATCCGTGACGATCCAAGACTCGTCATCACCCCTCTTCTTCTTCTGAGCTCGGGCGTCTGCAGTGCACGAACTCGAATCACCGGTCACAAACCGGCCACCTCGATCCTTCCTAATGACCCACTCAGATGAAGGACCACCGTGTCGCCCCCGTCCTCGACCGGCCTGATGTACCGCCTCCTCCTGTGGCCCCAAGTCGTATCGGCCCCCATCGTCACTGTCGTCGTGACTCCTCAGCTCATCTGAATCATCATCGTCGTCGAAAGACTCTCCAGGTGTCTGACGACGTCGTAACAGATCTCTCTCTCCTAACTGAAGCAGAAATACCACGTCTACGTGGATGACGAGGACCTGACTCGTCTGCTACACTACGTACCGCGCGTAAGGGAATTGATTTGCCTTTTCCTCCACGGTAACCCGATGACTATTAATTCAATTTTAAAAATACAAATTTATTAATGAATTTACTAAAATAATTAAACTAATTATTAACTGAATAATCTATTAATTTAGCAATTATCACAATTAATCAATAATCCTTTACTAAAATCGTACACAACTAATTACTAACATAATAATCAATTTATTTCGCGATTTATTTATTAATTATCACAATTTATAATCAATAAACGATTTACTAAACTAATTTAACTCATTATTAACATAATATTCAATTTATTTAAAATTATCACAATTTATAATAAAATTAAAAAAAACCGGGCGTCTGCGGGAGACGCCTACCCTACGTGGTAGGCGTCTGCCGGAAACGTCTGTTCATTGGGTCGGGCGTCTCCCGCGACCGCCCGACTCAAAAAGTTTTTTTTAAAAAAATTAATTGAAATAAACAAGGTAATTTACCAGATGTGAGTAGTCAGGGGTCTCCGCTGGCTCTTTCCCTGGCCTCCGAGACATTCTATTTGGTGAATAAAAGTGTGATATGAAGAGAAGTTGTGTTAAAAGAGTGAAATGAAGAGTTATATTAGTAGAAAGGGCAGATGGGCAAAATGGTTATCTTACGGGTGATTTAAGTAGTTTTACGACGACGAATAGCAGTTCAGTAATTTTTTCCTCGATATATTTCTGAATTGATATTCGTCGTCGGAAAATTAATTAAATCGTCCCAACGAATTATCATTTTGTTATTCTCTCATATTTCTACTCATATATTGCGACATTTCACTCTCCTATCACCCATCTATCTTCATCTTCCTCTCATAATCATAAAAAATAATATTTCGGAGGTCAGTAAATGATAACGGACGCCCCGATGTACTCAAATTTGGTAAAATATCCAACTTCTTTGTAATAATAATAATAATAAATTATCGGGCGTCCGCTGGAGCCGTCGCTCCATGGGGGGTTGTTTTACCCAGACGCCTCCCCCATGAGGGGGCGGCTCCGAAGGACGTCCGTTAAATTTTTAATAAAAAATTAAAAATTATATGGTGTGTTATCTAAAATTATTTCAGGTTCCGTTCCATGTTTTTTGGTATTAATTGATAATCATACGGGTTGGATTACAACGAGTTTTTTGCAAGTAATGAATATTCAAAAAAATTCAGATCCAACAATTCAGACCCCTGAACGACCTGTCGAGGTGGTATTTGGTAAACCAAGTTGGAGTACACTTGCGAGGAGTACATCTCAATTTTTTTGAATATTAATCACTTGCAAAAAACTCATTTTAATCCAACCCGTATAATTACCAATTAATACCAAAAAAATTTGGAACGGAACATGAAATAATTTGAGATAAAACACCGTATAATTTTTAAATTTTTTATTAAAAACATTAGGAGGCGTCCGCCGGAGCCGCCCCCTATGGGGGAGGCGTCTTAGACAAACGCCTTCTTCATGGGGTGACGTCTAGGTAAAACGCCCCCTATGGGGGTGGCGTCTGGCTAAAACGCCCTCATTGGGGAGGCGTTTTACCAACACGTCTGACTCGATATTTTTTGGACTTACTTCACCGAATCCAAACGTTTCGTCAGACATTGTCGTGATGTTGATATTGGGAAAATGAGGAAAACGTAGGCAGAAATTTTATTTTAAGAGACGAGACGAAATGTTTATTAAATGAATTATAAAAGAAAAAGGTAATTGTTTGGAAGATTTAAATAGTTTTTCGACGATAAAAAGTAATTTACTATTTAAGTAGTTTGCGCATATTAGACGTTGGTGAGACGTGGGAATAAAAGACGAGTTTAAACTCTAAACCCACCACTATATGCAAAACCTCAGTTAGTTGATGAGACGCCGATTCACAACTCACCACTCACCGGTCACAACTTATATCAAAATTATTTCTACCACTTGTAAGACCATCACTAACCATGACCTGGACGACCCGGTCATCAGCTCTCTCTCTCTTCAAAATCAACTTTCTCTCTCTTCCACATCAGCTTTCTCTTTCCTCAACCCATATTCTTCTCTTTCCTACACTATTCACCTCTTAACCACAACCCAACACAACCCACAACAACCTACCTCTCTCCTCCACATCATTTCGGGATCCATCTTGGTAAAACTTTAAAAAAAAAATCTAAAAATTCTAAACAATTGTAAAACGTATTTTCAAAAAAAAATTAAAAAAACTAAAACAAAAAATTTTAAAAATCAAAACAAAAAACACAAAAAACAAAAAATAAAATTTAATATTTTTTTAATGAACGACCGGGTCGTCGACCCGGGCATTTCAACGCCTAGGTCGATGACCCGATCATCCACGACCGTAAAAATTCACGGTTAACAAAAAAAAATCTCGGTCATATGTGACCGACCTGCTCACGACCTTAACGTTTCCGCGTTAAGGGATGCCCTAAAGACAACCAATTACATGGTTGAATTATATATTGTTGTCCACATTTTGCGTTTAACTAAAACTATTTGTCACACATTTAAAAACTTGAGAACCGAAAGCATAATTGATAATTGATTTTGTTTGAAGGATGATTTTACCAATCATAGTATATCTCGCCGGAGCAACATAGATACACAGGCAAGTTGGACTGATAAAATCATGGTATATTGACATGACAACCAAATTTGTTACATCTTGTAATTATTTCTGGACTTAACTCTCCTCGGCTAAACATCATTTGACAATCAACAAATAAAGCGATGCCAAAAGGATCTTTTTCTCTTATTTCCAGAGAAAAAAGAGAACTGATAGAAAGCAAGAAAACAACAAGGGTTGAGTATGCACAAAGTAGTTTTTCTAGGAAATATTTCTCCTCGTCTTTCAAAACAACATCGAAATTAACACTTCGACACGAACTTGGTTTTTTTCTTCTTCCAATTCACACAATATTAGTAGTAGTTCCAAACACATACAAGAACAAGAAACTTCACAATGGCCACAGTTACAAAATGGTTGGGCCAAAACACAGCTATGATTTCCTACAAATCACGGTCGGTCAATTTGGTTCAGTCTGAGGCGAACTCTTGTTTGCGCTTCTCAACGCAAGCTGACCTCTCGTCGTAGGAATCGCTTTTGGACCTCGCAAGTGCTGAATCCGAATCTGAAAACAAATCTATTAAACAAATTAATGACGTTGGTCATCGTTATTCTTTCTTCTTTCAAGCTTAATTCTAAGATCCAACATTAAAAACAAAAAAATCAAACTAAAATCCCTCCTTTATTTTTTCACCAACAAAAAACCACTAAAATTATCAGCACAAAAAAAACTTTTTTTTCTCAATAAAAAAACAAAAACCAAAAGTATCCAGCATTTCTCATTATTTTCCTTCTGAAAAGGTCAATATTGACTAGAAAACATCAGCAAAAATATATTATAAAACCAACAAAACCTGCATTACTCTCTTCTTTCTTTCTGATGAAAAGTAACATTATTTGACAGATTCAATAAACCAAAATCTCAAAAAAAAAAAACTTTGCTTATCTGATACAAAGAAGACAAAAGGCAAAGCAAAAATGCCAACAAAAAAAATGCACCATAACTACCACCACCACTTACAACAAAATTCGAATAAATTCAAGCGTTACCCATTCTTTTCTTCCGAAAAGGAGTAAAAACAGACCAACAAAACTAAAACAAACAAACACAAAACCTCCATCACTCTCTTCTTTAAGAACTATAAAAAAAAAAAAAAACTATTGTTATACATACCTCTAGTACCACTGAAGGACCTCTTGCAGTGAGCAATGGCACTCTGGATCCCATCCTCCATCACAAGGAGCGAGTCATCCCTCCTCTTCGCCGGCGCCGGAGCTACAACGGCCGACGCCGACCGGCACTTCCCGAGCCTCTTCCTCCCGACCTCTCCCCCCTCCGCCCTCCTCGACACTTTCACGTACAAAGGCTTGATCTTGGTCCTGTACACGTCCATGACGAACCTCCTCCCGCCGTCGCCCGACCGGCGGGGAGCCTCGTCGGACGTCTTCGGGAAGGTGCGAGACTTGGTGGAGAGGAGGGGACCCTTGTAGAAGAGGGAGTTGTGCTGGTGTGGGTGTTTTGGGTCGGTGAGGATGGTGAAGTCGAGGTCTATGAAGTCGTCGGAGTCGGAGTCGGAGAGGGTTCCGAGGACGGTGGTGGGAGGGTAGCGTAAGGTGGTGGTCGGGGAGAGATTGCTACTGCTGCGCCAGTACTTGAGCAAGCTCAGGGCTTCCATGGTTGGGAGAGCCAGAGTAGTGAAGCTTTCTTTGATGGGTTCAACCAACAACAAGAAAGAAAGAAAGAAAGAAAGAAAAAACTTTTGATTTGAAATCGAAAGGAAGGGTTAAAGATGAATTTATACAGGAGAAGAGGTCACGTGGTTTCTGTCTAAGTACATTGACTGGATATATTACAATGTACCACTTCATTGTCTCTGGACTTTGGATAATAAAAAGATTGCCTGCCTGCTTGCTTGCAATGGGATCCAATATTTTTCTCCTTTTATTAACTATATGTCTCAAGTATAAAAAAATAACTATATATCCCAATACAATTGATGTTCCAACTTAAGTCACCCGTAGTAGTGCCTCAGGTATACTTAGGTCACGCGTAGTGTTGCCCGGGCTACCCAGTCACCTAGTTTCTATTTCTATCACGTCAGTTCCTATTTCTACCACGTCATACCGGCTCAAAATCTGACAATTACTCAAAAAAATTCTTTTAACAATGCCCAGATTCACTTAGAAATTCAACATTCTTTTTCTTTCATGTAAATTTCTTTTTTAATTATTTCACAATCGGACGTCCTGACATGAGGCCACCCTTGCTTTAATTGAGTTTGATTATTTGTTGGTAGTTGATTTAATGGATTAATTTGTCATTACCGTTCAGGATTCCAGTGAATTCAAAAGGATTGAGATATTGTTTCTAGTTTTTGTAAGTGTAGATTTTGTGTCTTCTTTATATTCATTTGTATTTGTTGATGGACCGTTTAGGGTAATCGATTCGACCACTCGACTAAATATCAAATATGGTAAATCAAATTTGTGTACAAGGTCTAGATCAGTAAGAGGAAATCTAACTGAAGAACAACATAGGAGATAAGTAAGAAGAAAATCGACAGGGGTGATCAATTGATTGTGACAGCAACCTTAACTCAAGGTCCAAAGGGGTGGCAACTTATACCTTTTTTTTTAAAACATGGTGTGCAAGTGCTCAATGACTTGTGTTTTATGTTCTTTTTTTGAGAACGTCTAATTTGGATCGTTGAAATTTTTTATATTGTTTACTTTGCATTCGAAATAGATGCTGCCTCGTTTACGTGAACATCAAATAAGCTGAACCAAATTGACTGTGAGGTTAAGATCAGTATAGAAGAAGTACGAAGATCTACATCTATTGTGTTGGGAGGGGATCTAATATGTACTAGCACTACTATGGATTAAACGCACCATGAAAAATAGAATATTGTTTGCGGAAAATAACTTCGGATCCTCTCCCAATCTTAATGCAACAAGTAAACACGAATAAGATGAAAATAACAAGCAATCATACAACACATCCGAAGCAAACCACGACACACACAATTTTACAAGGTTCAGCAAGATGCCTACGTCATTGGAGGGTCTCCTGCGGGTTTCCTTTCCTTAAAGCTCTTCTCCAACAAGAGAAGTCTCCGAGATTACAAACAATTGAGAGCAATGTGTCTCCCAAAGCACATTAGATCTCTCTCTAGCCTGATCTCTTTCAAGGAAATAAGTATTGTATGTTTTGTTACAAAATTAGGGCGAAAATCCTATTTATAATGGGCTAAAAACGTACATTAAATCATTCAGATCGTGTATAATCGTCGGAAAACGGTCGACCGGAATTCTCCACCGGTCGACCGATCTTCGATTAGTTCGCGTAACTGCCATTATTCGGTCGGCCGCTCACCCTGAGTCATTCGACCGTTCCGCGCTTCTGTACAACGCATGAAGCTCCTGAACTTTTTCGGTCGACCACGCGTCCAACACCGGTCGACCGATCTGCATGCTGATTCTCATCTTGCAGCTCTTGTCGCTTTTCGGTCGACCGTGTGCCCAACATCGGTCGACCGAATCTCGATCAATCCTGAGTCTTAAATCTCCTGGCGTTTTTCGGTCGACCATGTTACCAGAACCGGTCGACCGAATCTTGATCTGATCCGAACTCAATGGCTCCTGGAGTTATTCGGTCGACAGAGTGCTCCACACCGATCGACCGATTCTCCTGATTTTCTGTAGTTGATAAATTCTATAAACCAATTCCAACGTATTGATGCCGTTATTTCGTACACGTGATTTTTATACTAATCAAATATAACAAGTTGAGATTGTTCAACTGTTTACTTAACCAAAAGGTTGCAGGATCAAACACCACTAGCTCATAGCGATTTCAGGACTTATGTGGGTGTGTTCGCTCTGTTGAAATAAAAATTACAAAAAATAATCCAAGACAATATTATAACCATTACATGTAAAAGTATAAGTGTATCACACATTCACACATATCTATTTTATTTTATAATCAATATCTACTTTCAATGATTCGATCTTTCATTTTAATGTCATTAATTTACAAAGTTTAATATGTCCATTTGGGTGTCAACAATTTGAAGCTACAATTTACAAGTACCAATGTCGAACCGAAAATAAAATGGATGCTAAAAATGACAAATACCATATATGTTTATGGCTTTATGCAAGGAATCAGAGATTGACATGTCGTCATGTTTGAATGCAAATCAAAGTGATTACTATCCTAAACATTCAAGTTCTAGTACTAATGATGGAAAAGAACACCTTGTAGTCGGAGGTGGGTGGGTGGGAGGAAGCTTCCCAAAAGACATGTAGGTTGGAACTTGGTAGTGAGAGGTGCAGAGCAAAAGATGATGAAAGCCGAACAAACAAAATATTCTGCAGTGTATGGTTTATTTGGTGTGCAGCTTTTTTTATGCCTTGGAGGGTCTTGTTCCCGTCGCTTTTCGTTGGACTTATTGGGTCAACTTCAGGATTGAGCAATTAAAATTCCATTTTAATACATATCCAGATGATGTATTTTATTTATTTATTTTTGCTAAACTTTGGACTTTCAAATACAAGAAAACAAGATGCCTTTTATTCTTTCTTTCTTTCTTCACTTTTTTTAAAGAGTAAAAGGAGAAAAAGTAATGTGGTGCTTCTTTTATGCGGCCTTTTCCTTGGGAGGTGCAATTGTGTAGTCCCTGGAGTTGGCAGGGCCTGTAGGGTATGGGCCTGTATTGTTGGTCCCAATTTATAAATTGTATCGTTTGCTTCTTATGATAGATGGACCTAAACCCTACTTTCACTATCATCGGCTCCACTCAAATAAAGATCATGGCCTCATTTTTTATTTTGAAAACCTAAAAGAGGGTATTGTACTATTGTTTGTCTTCTTGAAATTTTAGTGCTATGGATGCCTCTCCATCTCACAACCGAATGAAAGTTTGGTAAAATTAGAATTAGAATTCGCAAGATAAATTCATGCCATCTTCATTTCCTAGGCGTCCAGTGCGACTCAGGTTCAGTTCAAGGTTGCATCGATTAGTTAGTTCTTATAATCTACGGCAAATAGAATGGCAACGTAATGAGATCTTACGTATGAGCAATCTACTTAACTATATGTAGCATATAGGATCAAAACATCGTTCATGATTCAAGAACTTTTTACCTACCTCGTTTTAGCCACGTAGAGGGCATTCTATGTGGGGCACCTGGCCCACATAGATTTTCATTTAAAAAAATTCCCAATTTTTTTAGTTATTCAATCTTATATATTTAAACGTAGTATATTGAAGTTTGTGGTATAATTGTTAACTGTGGTATAATCTGAGATTTCGGATTTGGTAGGAGTTAAGATAATATTTTGACAAAAAATGATTTTATAGTCAATTTGATTCATATTGGAGACTTTGAAGTTATTTTGAATAACTACATTAGAAAGATAAACTATAATCTTTTGAGTTTCTATTGTTGTGTAAATTGGATAATTTTTTAGTTAAAAAATGAAAATTGCATAGATTTTAGTTAAGTGATATGGATGTTTAGGATTTGACTTTTTTTAATTATGATGTGCAATCTCACTTTTCTAATACAATATACTTATTGACATGTTATATGTCTTACATCTCACTTTGATACTATCGTCGTTTGTTGGCCGAAAATGTAATGAAAATTTAAAATAAACTAGCATCTATAAGAAACTTATTCATCAATATCATTCTATACATAAGAGTCGTAGAATGAATAATAAATCTAAAGCCTGCAATTCCATGAATGAAAATTACATTGAGCATAAATAGTAGCAATTATTACAAAAATATTTTATTATAATTTTAGGTTATATTTATACACTATTTTGCAATCTCTATTTGTTTAGATTTTATTGATTTTAAACTTAAGAACGAACCTACCCAATAAATCTTCCGAAACAACATGCTTTGTGTTTGGATATTGGAATTAGAGTTGTAAGAATAAAATTAATTTAACTGATGTGTCGTGTTTTATGGTTGTAAAAAGTTCTTTTGGATGTTTGAATTTTAATGTATTCTGATTTGGAAAATTGTTAAAAATAGGAAGGATATTTTCAAAAAAAATTAATTTTTAATTAATTAATGCTCATATTTTAGGATCAGGATTCTCTCGTTCGGACCACTGAGATCGACATGATTACTTGTACCTCATTTTGTTATATCTAATGTAGTCATGTAGTTTTTTGACAAATTCTGATGTAATATGGTGCACCGCTTGTATGTTTTATTAGAAGTAACAATCCCATCTTTTGATTATTGGTCTCTGGTATCTTGATGATAAATTTTAAATTTTTCACTCTTTCGGGATGTTACAGTAAATGAGTCAAGCAATGGTGATGCTCCTAAAATCGAGAGTCCCAAACTAAAAGGCTCATTATAATAAGAGGCTTAATTAAGAGGTTAGAATGGCAACATGATGCAACCACCAGGGTGATTGCTCCATCAAGCTTAGTCGGTAACAAAGCGAAACGAGTTATTAAGCCACCGGATAAATTAAATCTTTGATTTAATCTCTTACCAATTCAGTCCATGTTCCTTATTGAGTTGTTTCCTTAAAATCAGTTTCCATCAGTTTTGTTATTTCCTTTTTAATTAATTTCCTTATGCTATAGACCTTAATTGTAATCCACGATGGGTGGCTAAGGTTTGTTGTTTTCCCTATTTAAGGGAGTAGTTGTGTTTGTTAAAGACATATATACAAAAAATTTCAATCCTGTTTCCACCCTTCCTGTTCGATTCGCTCGCGAAATTATCTTCTTCCACTTAGATACCAACTCTCCTTAAATCGAGACCATCATTTGGTGCTTTCATTCTTCCATGGCGGAAGGAACTCGCTTTAAACTTCTGGAGGAGGCTTCTAAACGACACGACGCCATGTTATCCTCTTTTGATGGACGAATGGCTGAAATGGCCACCGTGCTCGCTGAAATCTTGGGTCGCCTCGCTGCACCACCACCACCTCCTCCTCCCAACAACCAAATTACCCCCCAGTTCGTCTTACGTGCCCAAGTTTCTCCAGCAAGGATCCTCAAGGTTGGATTTTTCAGTGTGAACAATTCTTTGAGTATCATCACATCAACAATGATCAACGTCTACGTATTGCGTCCTTCCATGTTGACGGTGAAGCGTTGGGTTGGTTTCGCTATCAACAGCGGTCAGCCCCTTTCCAATCTTGGGAGATATTTGCTGACGCAATCACGTCCAGATTCGAAGTTGCTCCTTTTGCCGGCACTTACGGTTCATTTGCTCGTGTAACACATACAACGTCGGTCCGAAATTACATACATGATTTTGAATCAAAAGCAAATCAAACTACCGGTCTATCTCCTGTGATGTTTTTGCAAAATTTTGTCGCTGGTCTGAAACCCGAGTTAGGCAAAATAGTTTGGGGTCTATGTCCCCGAACTATAAAAGATGCACAAGAGCTCGCTCTATTACACGAAGAATCTGTTGATCCTCCGCGACGTAACTCCATCCGCCCTCGTATTGCTGAACCTCTTCTACCACCTACTCCGAAGTTGCCTCAAGGGGTGCGTCCTTTGTCGAAGGAAGAGATGGCCCGCAAACGCGAACTCGGCCTCTGTTTTAATTGCGATGAAAAATGGAGTCGTCGCCATATATGCACGAAATCACAATCATTGCTAATCTTACATGATTCCATATCCCCTGATTCTGCTAACGACACCGATGCTGACGATGCAAATGAAGACGACGACCCTTCTCCAGAACTTTCTTACGTTACCTTGCATTCCTTGGTCGGCAACGACACTCCGCGTGTCCTTAGGTTGGAAGGCAAAATCAAAGATGTCGCGGTTCAGGTCTTGATTGATTCCGGCTCAACACTGAACTTCATTCACCCCTCTTGGATCCCTAAACTTGAGCTTGTAGTTGACGAAACCAAGGCTTTTTGGGTGACCGTAGGGAACGGGCAACGTTTGAGATGCAACGGCCTTTGCTATGGCGTTCCGGTCGTGTTGGGTGGTTTATATTTCACCATTGATTTCTACATCATTGCATTCCATGGGTCGGACCTAGTTCTTGGTGTCCAATGGCTTCGTTCCTTGGGTGATGTGACCTTCAACTATGATAGTATGACTCTTTCCTTCGTAAATACTACCGACGGTGCACAAACAACATTGATCGGTGCCTCGCCGCAACTGTCAGAAATTTCTTCCACTGCTCTACGCCGACAACAATTTTCTGGAAATGCATTATCCTTCTTCTACTTGAAGATGGAGGAGGTAAATGAGACCGAAAGACCACAGGAAATTAATGAAGAAATACAATATATTTTGGCCTCTTTTCCTAACATTTTTCAGAAGCCAAGGGGCCTGCCACCTCCACGTGATCAAGACCATCAGGTCCTCCTCACACTTGGTTCCGGACCTGTGAAAACCAGACCATATCGGTATCCTCACTTTCAAAAGCAAGAAATTTCTCGTCTAGTCAACGAAATGTTATCGGATGGCGTGATTCGACCTAGTCGAAGTCCACATTCATCTCCGGTAATTCTCGTTAAAAAAAAGGATGGATCATGGCAT
This sequence comes from Triglochin maritima, assembly GCA_963682175.1. Taxonomy (NCBI): domain Eukaryota; kingdom Viridiplantae; phylum Streptophyta; class Magnoliopsida; order Alismatales; family Juncaginaceae; genus Triglochin; species Triglochin maritima. The sequence goes on from OY821775.1 coordinate 10,457,813, forward strand.
TTTTGTGTTGATTATCGTGCTTTGAATAGTATTACAGTTCGTAACCAGTTTCCTATTCCTACGACGGATGAGTTATTTGATGAACTTTACGGTTCTCGTTTTTTCTCAAAAATTGATCTTCGATCGGGTTTTCATCAAATCCGATTGACACCAAATTCTATTGAGGCCACCGCTTTTAGAACACACGATGAACACCTTGAGTTCCTCGTCATGCCATTTGGCCTGACTAATGCACCATCCACTTTTCAGGCCACTATGAACGTGATTTTTCGTCATCTTTTACATAAATTTGTTCTTGTATTTTTTGATGATATTTTGATATACAACGCAAATTGGTCTGACCATCTTAGTCATGTCAGAATGGTTATGGAAGTTCTTCAACAAAATTCCTTGGTAGCCAAACTCCCTAAATGTGAATTCGGTCTTACCAGTGTTTCGTATCTTGGTCATATAGTTTCATCTCAGGGAATTTTGGTGGACCCTTCCAAGATATCCGCCGTGATTGATTGGCCTATTCCCTCATCCGTGAAGCAGTTACGGGGCTTTCTCGGTCTTACAAGATATTATAGACGATTCGTCAAAGGTTATGCCAACATCGCTGGTCCATTGACTGATCTATTGAAGAAAGATGGGTTTGTATGGTCATCAAAGGCCACTAAAGCCTTTGAAGCTTTAAAGGTTTCTTTATCTACTACTCCTGTATTACAGATGACTGATTTTTCTTCTGTATTTACGGTGGAGACAGATGCTTCAGGGATTGCCATGGGTGCCATCTTAAGTCAACACGGCAAGCCGATTTCGTTCTTCAGTAAGAAATTTTCAAACTCGATGTTGAGGCCTCCGTTTATGCTAAAGAAATGGAAGCAATTGTTCAAGCCATCAAAAATCGGAGACATTACCTTTTGGGTCGTGAGTTTATAATTTTAACTGACCATCCTAGTTTGAAGCATTTGCTTTCGCAGGTCATATCCACCCCAGAACAACAAAAATACCTTCGTCAGCTATTGGGGTTTTCCTATGTTATCAAGTATCGCCCGGGATCTCAAAATTCAGCGGCTGACGCCTTGTCTTGTCGTGAAGATATAACTCTATCTATTCTGACTTCCCCATCATCTTCTTTGTTGGCTTGTATAAAAAAAGAGGCATTGCATGACAAATTTTACAAAGACCAATGGGCTTCCACCTTATCTTCTTCTTCTACCAATACTCATTATTCCATCAGAGGAGATTTCTTGCTTTTCAATGATCGCCTCGTGATACCTGCCAACGATCCTCTCCGCCGTTGTATCTTCGATGAATGTCACTCCACCCCGGTCGGCGGCCATTCTGGGGTTAAAGCAACTTTATCGAGAATAGTACGATCATTCTTTTGGCGAGGAATGACTTCAGATGTTCGTGCATGGGTGTGTTCTTGTTTGGTGTGTCAAACTGCCAAGTCCACAAATAAAGCTCCTGCAGGTCTTCTTCAGCCGCTACCAATGCCTACTCGGGTTTGGGAAGACCTCACTATGGATTTCATCGTGTCACTACCGCCATCACGTGGAAAAGACGTGATTTTTGTGGTGGTGGATCGGTTGACAAAGGGGGCACATTTCATTGGTCTCTCATCTCCAATATCAGCAGTCTCAGTCGCGACTGCATTTGCTGCTCATGTCACCAAACTTCATGGCATGCCTCGCTCTATCATCTCAGATCGTGACATAATTTTTGTGAGTAAATTCTGGTGTGACCTCTTTCGTTTACAAGGGACGAAGCTTCACCGAAGTACAGCCTACCATCCTCAAACGGATGGCCAGACGGAGGTTGTTAATAGATGTCTTCAGCAGTATTTGCGTTGCTTTGTTATGGACCGACCTCAACGATGGTTTGATTACCTTCACTTAGCGGAACTTTGGTATAATACTTCCTTTCACTCGTCAACTGGGATGTCCCCGTTCGAAGCTACGTTTGGGAGAAAATCACCATGCTTATTGGATGAGATCAATAGTGATAATGTTCAACCGGATGTCGCGGACTTGGTTCGACTTCACTCAGAGGTATTTGAGGTTATTAAATTCAATTTATGGAAGGCTATTTCCCGTATGAAAAAGATGGCCAACAGGAAAAGAACAGATGTCTCTTTCGAAGTCGGCATGTTTGTTCTTCTTCGTTTACAAAAATATCGACAATCCAGTCTTGCAAAGAGAAAATCAAACAAACTAGAAAAAAAAATACCACGGACCATTTAAGATCCTCCAAAGGATTGGCAACGTGGCTTATCGACTACAACTTCGAGATGAGGCTCGTCTACATAATGTTTTTCATGTTTCCTTGCTTAAGAAATTCATTGGTGATCCGATTTCCATCCCCTCACCTACCTTGCCTGATGACATCTCAACAATCGCGAACGATGTGCTTTCCGAAGCGGGTGGGAATGATGCAACCACCAGGGTGATTGCTCCATCAAGCTTAGCCGGTAACAAAGCGAAACGAGTTATTAAGCCACCGGATAAATTAAATCTTTGATTTAATCTCTTACCAATTTAGTCCATGTTCCTTATTGAGTTGTTTCCTTAAAATCAGTTTCCATCAGTTTTGTTATTTCTTTTTTAATTAATTTCCTTATGCTATAGACCTTAATTGTAATCCACGATGGGTGGCTAAGGTTTGTTGTTTTCCCTATTTAAGGGAGTAGTTGTGTTTGTTAAAAGCATATATACAAAAAACTTCAATCCTGTTTCCACCCTTCCTGTTCGATTCGCTCGCGAAATTATCTTCTTCCACTTAGATACCAACTCTCCTTAAATCGAGACCATCACAACATCAACTAAAAAATAAATCAAACCAGGTTTACAACTATATAATATTTATCAATTAGTACTTAATTAAAATTATATTTGTGTAAGAAGGAGAATACTCTTTTGTATAAATGCTTATTAGTCTCTCCAGGATTTTGAGAGCATGAATTATGTCATATGTGTGCTGATCATGAATGGTGCAGGTCTGATTTGCATTAAAGTAGGGATATACGGCAACCAACAATTCGACAGAATTGTTGATGTTGTTGATAACGAAAAATAACATCATTAATAGGATGATGAAGAATATTACCATTAATGGAGCTAATTAGTATCCAGAAGAACTCAAGTTGATCATCATGCTTGCACCATACGAGAGGTTGGTGAACGGTGATTCAGCAACTTTCTCGTTTGGTTTGTTAGTTGTGCATGGTGGCGGATGAGATGTGCCATCGACGATGTGAAGAAAGTTTTATGCGTAAATGATCGATTCGAAGCATGTTGTCCACAAAAAATAGTTTGTGAAGTTAGATATCTAATGCAAATACTGTGGAGAGTTGACGGTGGATGTTTGGGCAACGGGAGATTGTTGAAATGAGGACGATGAAGAAAGTGGTGGAGACGGAAAGGTCGATGAGGCAGCGACTTGTAGGGTGGTGGAGGAAGGCGATGGCCGTTTGAATTAGAATCACAATACGGATCTCGATATAATAAAATAAATCATTGTTGTTATTGACAATGTTTGTTTATACATCAACTATAGAGATCACAAGACGCCAAAAAAGGAATACCGTGATATCTCGATCTCGTAATTGTAACGTAATATGTTGTTGTTGCTGAGGACGAATTTGTAAGAAGTTATTGTTGGAGGAGCAAGCACTATAACAAGCTCATTGTCAATTCTCTACACAGTACAATAACATAAATTTACATGAGATGTAACGAAAATACGATTCAAACGCAAAATATTTTTTGTGAAGTATTTGGACTTGGCAGGTGACTTTTAAACGTAGTCTCACAACTTACCAACATTTGATATATGAAACAAGTTTTGAAAATCATAAAATTATATATACGTTTTCAATAGTGAATTGTTAAACGTCGTTCGCGAATTACTTAAATCGTCCGCGTCAATTACCATATTGTCTTTCTCTCATTTCTACTTAAATTCTCTCTTCATTCTATTCTCGCGCCACTACTCTCTCTTCATTTCCTCTCAACCACAAAAAACAATGTCTTGGAGATCAGAAAATGTGTTGACAGACGCACTGTTAGACTCGAATACTGTAAATTTCTATCTTTTTTAAAAAGAAAAAGAAAAAAAGAGGAGGCGTCGGGGGTTGCCGACGTCCCAACCGGAAATCTTTTTTTGGATTTATCGTGCCAAATTCAGATTGTTTGTCAGACATTTCCTTGATGTTAGTACTAGTAGAGTGATGAAAACTGAGAGATGAACATTTTTAAGAGACATAAGAGAATATATATTAAATAGAAAGTAAAAAGTAAAATAATAATTAACACGAACAATTTAAATAATTCATAGACTTCGAATAATAATACAATTTCAACACAATCAACCTATTACAACCATCTTCCGTCCCAAACCCAACCCAACCCAACCCAACCCCAATAGAAATCCAGACTCGAGAGCCGGAACCAACGAAGCAGCCAATGAGTCTATCCCACCTTCTTCTCCACAGCAGTTGAGTTGAGACTTTGAGAGGATTGCCAGAGCATGACCAGCAAGAACATTAACTCCTCTCGACTGTCCCTGCCATGGATTCCCTCCCCATTAAATGCCCCTACTAGGAAACCTCACCCACCCACCCCCGGACCGGACCCAACATGGAAACAAACCCAAATCCTTTCTTCTTCCATATCAAAACCACCACCATCCAATCCCACCCCGACATGTCCCTGACATGTCCTTCCTCTCCCACCTCGGCCTCGGCTACGCCTTAACCACCGCCCTCGCCTTCCTCGTCCTCCTCTCCGCCCTCCTCCTCGCCTCCTACCTCTGTTTCCACCACCACAACACCTCCCTCCCCTCCTCCCCTCCCGCCTCCTCCCTTCCCCCTCCCTCCCGCGTCATCTTCGTCGCCGAAGACGACGACTCCGACGACCCCTCCCACTCCCCCATCCCGGGCCTCGACCAGGCCGCCATCAACTCCTACCCCAAGTTCCCCTTCGACAATAACACAATTTCCCACTTCGGCTCCAACTCCGTTTGCCCCATCTGCTTGTGCGAGTATAGGGACGGGGAGATGCTTAGGATGATGCCCGATTGTAGGCACTGCTTCCACTTGACGTGTGTTGATGCGTGGTTGAGGTTAAACGCTTCTTGCCCTGTTTGCCGGACGTCCCCCATGCCCACGCCGCTCTCCACGCCGCTGTCCGAGCTCGTGCCGCTCTCGCAATATGCTGGGGATAGGAGGAGGAGGTGACCCTTTTCGGGGTTTAGGGTTTCCAGGTCGGTTTTTGGAGAAAGATCCGATCTTGGGTTTGGTGAGGGTGTGTTTGGTGGAGTCCATCTGGTATGTTATGTTGGAATTTTTTTCTTCTTTTTTTCCGGCATTATTGTTGTTATAAAAAGGAATCATCTTGGTAAGAATTTGAATGACAAGAAGAATTAGGAACTGATGGATGTTAATTTGATTTGTTCTATTTGTTTCTTAGTTTCCATTCCGGTGTTTGAAGTTTTTAGCTGTACATTCCTTGTTTTTATTGTATGAGGTACAGAGTTTTTTGTCTAATTCCGTGCTCCAATTATTTGGTGGTGTGGTATATGCCAAATTTCATAAATTATGTGGTTGTTGTAGGATCGTGTGGGTCTATGGGTCCACTAATCACTATTAATCTAATCATCTACTTGTTTAAGCAATCGATATGCGCAGCGGAATAAACAAACAAGTAGAGTAAGAAAGTAATGCAAACCACACAAAGACGCGTCGGATTTACAGAGGTTCGGTCGTACCTACGTCCTCTCTTACAAGCACCTCTCGAATCTCCGTTCGAGCCCCTCTTGCGTCTTCACTATGCCTCCCCGTTCCGGCTCGCGAGCAACGCCTTTACAATTCTTCAAGCTCGCGAACAACCCTCGCCAAGCTTGGCACCACCTCTCACAAACCGAGAGAATCACTTCGGGCTTTCACCGAAGTCCTTGCTTCTTTGTCTTGGGCTTTCACCAAGACCCTTGCTCTCTTTACAACAAATGTAACTTGAGTGGAACTCACTCTCTAATTGAGCACAACAATTGCTAAATTGATTGTATGATGAATGATGTGGAAATTAGGCTTTGGATGACTAATTTGGAGCTTGGAGGTTGTGGAAAATCTCACTATAAGTTTGACACTTTGGAGTTGTGAAATCTTATGGAAAATTAAGTGTGAACCTCTATTTATAAGCTCCTAAAGTTTTCTAGCCGTTTCGACAAGATTTGATTGGGTTTTGTGCAAATCTGTCCAGAAAATCGGGCTGCAAATCTGTCCAGAAACGGTCGACCGAAAAGGTGAAACGGTCGACCGAACGCTTGGGTTCGATAAGAATACGGTCGACTAAAATATGAATGGATCGACCGAACACTTAAGTCTATTAAGAAAACGGTCGACCGAACAGGGTTACCGGTCGACCGAACAGGGTTACCGGTCGACCGAATAAGCGTTTCGGTAGAGGGAAAATTGGATCGGTCGAACGAAATCGTACCGACCGATAGCAGGGAATTCTTGACAAGGTTAAACGGTCGACCGAACTAGGCACATGGTTCGACCGTTTGGTTAAGTATATGGAGGTGTATATAGTTTTAATACGAATACGACCGTTGGGCATATACGACAAGAAAAAACGGTCATATGAAAATCCGGAATCGGTCGACCGAAAAGGTAGAACCGGTCGACCGGTAGAGTTCGGTAAAATCACTGTGGAGAGTCTGTTATAAACCGGTCGAACTGAGAACTGGTTCGGTCGACCGGTTCACACAGGAAATCTGGGTTTAAGTTTATAAGTGATTTCCGACTAAGGTTTGGGTGATCTAATGAAGTCCAAATAATGTGAAATTTCGTGTGTGACTTCTCTAAGGAACCTAGTGTGTATGTGATATGTTTTTAACTCTTGTATGCTCAATTTACACATGTTCCTAAGACTCAAAATAAATCAAGATTACATGTCTTCGATTTAGCTTTAATTACATGTCTTGACTTCATTTCCATCTTTTTTGAGTCTTGATCACGTGTAGAGGTTAGCACAATACAAAATATATGCAATGCATAATGTGTGCTACTCTAATTAAGATTCGGTTGATTAAATCATCAAAACATAAGATTAAGGTCAAAAAGCCAACAATTGTTGGTACCTCAAATTGATGGTCATTTGTAGTAATGCAGAATGGCTTGTGGAATTTGAGAGGGAAGCTACCTTTATATTAACCATAGATTTATGTTTTCATTCTTGCATTAATGACCTCATTGTGGTCATGCTCTTAGGTCTTTGAAGGTTGCCAGTGGAATGGAAACAAAATGCTAATCGAAAGCTGGCAATTAAAATAATAATCTGCTGTAGTATTCTTTCTATTCTCAGAGATTATAGCTTTTTTTGCCAGCATACCATATGCTTTAACTGTGAAAGAGAGATGAAAATTGATTTGATTTTCTGTTGATTCTTTTTCCCGAGGCTTCAGGAGTGGAAATATTACTAGAGGTGCATAGCACAAGACCAAAGGTGGGGATTAGAAAGAGATGAGTGGAGAATAAAGGAAGAAAGTGATGCTTCCTACTAATGTTCTTTCAGTTGTACTACAGTCTTCAATTCTTCCTGATCGATTGCTTTAAACAAAAGCTTGAGACATTAGGTTATGATAAAAGATAATTCCGACTGGTTGTGATAAAGATAAACGTTACGAATTTTCAGTGGATAAAAGTTAATTCTGACTGGTCTGATGATTACACATATCCTCTCAGCTTTCTCCCGATGCCTAAACTTGTAAAATTTGTTGGTTCTCTCTTTTTTTTCCTAAAGGTAACTTGGGTTTTCCTGTGTATTTTATTCACAAATAAAGAGTCCGCTAAATCCCTTCAGAAGCAAAAATTACAGCCCCAATACAAGTAAACTAGGCATTCCAAAACAAAAATAAAGTATGACAGAGGTCGACCCCGACCAAAAGCCACTGTCAAGGCCCGATCAATAACTTGTATATTTTTCACTCTATAGTCTATTCTCTTTAGATTAGGTCTATTGTTGCGACATCTAGGTTAATGGCATAAGCAAACGCACCCTAAAACAATCTTTCTAAGTCTCCCCATTTAGTGCAGGTCTTAAAGGACCAAACCCATCGGCAAGAGCCTATGGATCTAGACTAAGGCCGAAAATGGGCATCGGGAGAAACCATGGTCAAGAGACTCGTCATCTTGCCTACAAACGTACATGGGCGCAAAGTACACATCTTGTTGAATCCTACAGAGTAAAAGAAGACCTCTGGCGTATCCTTTCCAAGCAACGAAAGGCCAAGGTACCCAGGTGCCCTTCTCTATAGTGGCTTCCCAAGAAGAGTTTAAGGAGAAGCAATCAACGGTGCTGCCCTACCACACCAGTGTTGGGAATTCAAGCATCAAATTCCCAAGATGGACACTTGGAAATTTTGTGGAACACTTGCTGGGCAACAAGCAAAACAACCAAGAAACACAATATACACCAATGTTCACGGAACGCCTAGGCGACCGGGGGCGTCCGGTCGCCTGGGCGATCGCCTAGGCGTTCGTGCGACCGCCCAACTCTGGGCGGTCTTTTTTTTAATTCAATTAAATTTTATAAAATAGATAAAAAAATCAGGAAAATCGGGAAAAATAGGAAAAAATGCACAAATATTATCTAAAAATACCATACATGTTTAGACTTCGAAAAAACACCTAGTTCCTTGACCAAGGCCTCACTAGGCACCCCCTCTACCCACCTAAACACTTAGGTATACAATTTATTGCTTAGTAGTACGATTACAAAGGTAACTTAGAGTTCATACAATAACAAATAAGAGAGAAATTAGAATTACAAGCTAACTAACTAATTCCATTGGACACATTGATCTAATGCCCAATTGGGAACCATATCATATCCTCCACCACCATCATAGTCGTCGGAGTGGTTCTCGTTCGGATTGTCAACGTAGACATCATCTTCTTCAGTTTCTTCATCGTCGGATTGGACATATTGTTCGTCGATGTCTATCGGTGGTTGAGAACTCGATGCACATGGATCTCTAGAACTAATGTGAACGATGACATCATCCATGCCACCACCTAATAATGGCGCGTCAGATGCAGTGGAACACCGTGCGTCAGATGCAGTGGACATGGATCGAGCAAAGCGTCTCCGTGAAGAAGAATGTCCTAAAGCTGCTTCCTCGGCATCGGCCCATGTAAACTACTCTCCAGTGAAGATCGGATCTTCAGTTTCTACCAACCATGGATGCTTGTCGAAGAGATCGTAGTCCACACTGATGGGGTCATAAAATCCGGGCTTCTCCATCCTTTGCTGATACCTTTGCCTTAACTTTTGGTTGTACTTCACATACACCAAGTCATTCATCTTCTTCACAGCCAACCTGTTCCTTCTCGTTGAGTGCAACTGCTCGAAGACACTCTGATTCCGCTCACAACCTGATGTCGAGCATGTCAACCACAACACCCTCAGGGCCAACCTCTGTAATGCGGTCTCTTCCATGTCTGCGTCATAAAATTGCCACCAATCTATAGGTCTTCTTTCCGTCCTTTGTCTGACGATCATATCCCTCGAGAATATTCCGAGGGAGTTCTTGTAATGATCAAGTAGACCGCAAATCTTGTCTTCTTCTGCAGGAGTGGGGACGAGCCGCTCTACGACATCCATGAATCGAGGCATATGCTCATTGAAAGCTACATTTTGATCCTGAGGTGGGACGGAGAAGAAGGTACCAGGGTTGAGTAAGAAACCAGCTGAGTGTAGCGGTGAGGACAACATCTTCCCTGGACCCCACCTGGTGTCAATGAGGTCGATGACTTCCCTGGACTCCATTACGTCACACAGATATCCCATCAGTGGTTTCTCATCGCCGTCAACAAGTCTAAGAACCTGGACCATCGATTGTGAGGCCTTCAGTGCCTTCACGACGTTGGTCCAGAAGCCACTTTGTAGAATGGTCTCGACAACTTCAGTAGAGATCTCCTTTTTCTTATTCTTTATCCAACTTGCATTAGGATCGTTGTACTCCGGGAAAACAACAAATGCTTAGAGTTTGTCTTTCTTCAGGAACAACCTTTGCAAAGTCAGAAAGGCGGTGACAAATCTCGTGACAGCATGACGTATCAGGTTCCCTTCAATGGCAATTCGCATCCTCTTCAACAACATGACAGAGTTGTTGAAATGTTTGACGATCTTACGAGCTAAAACAATTGTCTTCAAAAACAACTTGCCAATATCCTCCAAGATGAGATCGATGCACTGTGCTGCACAGGGAGTCCAAAACAATCTCCTACTTTTTTGCTGCAACATCCTACCGGCAAGTACGTACGCGGTAGCGTTGTCGGTGACCACCTGAACAATGTGTTCTTCGCCAATCTCGCCAACTACCTTGTCCATCAGCTGCGGTGTGAGAGTGACCGGAAGCATCTACATGCCTCATGAACATGGTACCTGTTAGACAATTTACTAGAAAATTGATTATATTCCTACTGGACCTATCAATCCAGCCATCTGTCATCAACGTGCACCCGTATGTTGCCCAATCTTGTCTGTATGACTCTAGTATACCTCTAGTGTAGTCAATTTCCTGTTTAAGGCACGAGTCACTAACTTCATGATACGCCATGAGTTTAAGTCTGGGTCAGTAAGTACAAGTAGTGGATATTGCTTCCTTCCACTTAGGCGTCCTTACAATGTTGAATGATATACATCTATAGAAAAGCGTAGACCATTTTTGATTAATTGTTTTCCTATCTTCTTTTCTAAAGGTTCTTTCGATGGTTGTTTATTAGGGGCCGAAAACCACGTCCTTCTCACGTCCGCAAAATGGTGCCCATAAACGTTATTTTTGTCTCTTTCGACCAGGAACGGGGCGAGAACGGGAGGTTGGGGTCCGAGCAGAATCGGAACCCGAGCCGGTTTCCAGATCAAATTCTATGTTTTCTCGGTCTACATAATCATAAAGCCTAGACCATTTTTGATTAATTGTTTTCCTATCTTATTTTCTAAAGGTTCTTTCGATGGTTGTTTGTTGGGGGCCGGAAACCACGTCATTCCCACGTCCGCAAAATGGTGCCCACAAACGTTGTTTTTGTCTCTTTCGACCAGGAACGGGGCGAGAACGGGAGGTTGGGGTCCGAGCAGAACCGGAACCCGACCCGGTTTCCAAATCAAATTCTATGTTTTCTCGGTCTACATAATCATCACGACATACATTTTCGTTTTGTAATGTCCTACTGTTTCTAATCATGTATGCAGTTATGTCTTGTTTAACAGAGTCAGGAACTTTATCACAAGGTCTAGCATTGCTACCGGGTGTGTGTGCAAGATGTTGTTTGTGACGGCTATACTACCTCTAGTTTCCTTACCACATAACTCACAGACAATGCAGTTTTTATCATTAGCACTAATGTAATGGGCAGTATTCCAAGCAGGATCATTTGTTCGGGTAGGTCTTAGGTCATCGTAACTCTCGTGATGAATAAAGAGACTAGTGTCGGGTTCGTATGTCATATATTAAAACTAGACAAATATAAAAATTTAGACTAATATAAAAATTTAGACTAATATGAAAATAAAATACTAATTAATTTAATTCTAAAGAGAAGTTAGAAAGAGTGCACTTGATTTTGCCAGTTGAAGAATGAAGAACCGGATCGAAGACTTCACTTTCCAACTTCAAAACTAAGCACCAGACCGGAGACTTAATCACGACAACTTGATGATTAGGAAACTTGATGATTAGAATAGAATTATGAAGAAGAAGAGAATGAGAGATTTGTGAAAAATGAAGAGGTTTGGAGGGGTTTATATCGGATTTGGGGTAGTGACAAACTTGTAAATTTTGAAGAAAAAAAAGGAGAGAGTCGTTGGAGTGCCACCCATTTTTCCCAGCTTTCATGGGCAAAAGGCGGTGGTCGCCCCGCGACGGGCGGTCGCCTACCGCCTAGGGGATCGCCTACGTGAACGTTGATATACACCAACTACCAAGCACAAACAAACCACAAGAACAAGAAGTACGAGGTTTGACAACTTTCCTAAGTCCTGGGGGAGGGGAGGGGGGTTCACATTAAGATTACAATGTTGAAGAGGTACCTTAAAATGCACTTCACTGCTTGCCAATGCTTTTTTCAGGGATTTGCCATATAACGACTGATGACACTAACAATGTGGGAGATATTCGTGCGTGTACAGATCTAGCATACATCAAGCTTCAATTTGCTCTTGGGTAAGGAACTCGTGACATATATGATATATACCTCTTCAAATTCCTATTTGGGACATAACTCGACGGAGAGTTTGTAATGGGCGGCTTGAGACTCTCGAATTTTACACCATTCATGCTAAAACGTTGCAACACCTTCTCAATATATGACTTCTGAGATAGATATAACTTCTTGAATTTTTTATCTGTATGGATCTCTATCCCAAGAATCTTCTTTGATGCCCCAATATCTTTCATATCAATCTCCTTCGTTACCATATGTTTCTGAATTTCTGACTTGTTCTTTGTCATTATGAGCATATCATCCACATACAAAAGTAGAAATAGCGAAGAGCCTCGATCATGTTTTATATAAACGAAAACATCATGCTTCTTACGTTTAAAACCATGTCAGACCATAAAGAAATCAATTTTTTTTACTAAATATTGTGGGGGTGACTGCTTCAAACCATACAACGACCGCTTCAACAAGCAAAGACAATCTTCTTTTCCCTCGACAACGAACCTTTCAGGTGCTGCATGTAAATATGCTCCACCAAATTTGTGGAGATTATGTATTGTAACAAGACATAGCAACACGCGTATTTAAATGACATCCAGCTGCTCTAACTCGAGATCATGTATTGCAACAAGACATAGTAACACGCATATCGAAATGTGCTTCACCACTGTCGAGAAAATATATGTATAGTCGACGCCTTCAATCTGACTGTACCATATTTGCACTCCATAGATCATGCTTCCATTTCTTGTTATCCTCACGGGCATAAGTTGGACAACAGGAACTTTCAAATCTGAAAAATATGGAGGACTACAAGTCCATACCTCCTCAGGTGTCCGAAAGTCAATTCCGGAATGTGGAGTTAATATGGCGTAGAAATAGTTTCCATGCAATTCTTTTTTGACATATCGGCACCAATTAGCATACATCGAGCCCTCTCAAGAAGAGTTCAATTCATCCTATTTGCAACTCCGTTCTGTTGTGGTGTATGTCGGATCTTTTGGAGTCTAACGATCCCCTCATCTTTGCAAAAGTCATTGAACTATGTCGAACAAAACTCCAACTTGCTGTCCGTCCGTGGTACTTTGATCTTTCTACTAGTTTGATTTTCGATTAATGCCTTCCATTTCTGAAGTTGCTTAAACACATCGCCTTTGTACTTAAGCATGAAAACTAGGGGTGTAAACGGATAGAGACTATCCGTGGATAGTCCATATCCTTATCTATTTTTGTAAGGATACAAATATCATTTTTCTATATCTTGGCATATACAAATACTGATATTGGTTTTCAAATTTTCTGGATACGGATATGAAATTTTAATTTTTTGCGCATACATATATAGAAATTTTGGTCATATACAAATTCATATATCCACATGATTTATATAAATTTTTTCCATATATATGTTCAAATTAGTCATTGATTCATGATTTTTTAAGCTTTTTACTTAAAATTTACTACTACACCAAAATCTATCACATTTCTAACCTAATATAGTTATGATATGATTGTATCCATTTTAATACGTAAAAAATTGTTTGAACCACCAAAATATGCACTCACTTTATACTATATATGTACACTGTATATATCGAGTTTTTTTAATCTTTATCCGTTTATAAAACATTTGTTCCATATCCGTATCCTCTTTTTTAAGGATATGGATATGCATTTTTCACATCCGTGACGATTTGTATATGTATTTGTATCCACAATTCAAATATGGATATAGTTGTGGTAATGCCAATATTTGATCCGTATTCAATCTGTTTGCACCCCTAATGAAAATTCATGTTTTTTTGGAGAAATCATCAATAAATGTTAGCATATAATTGGTTCCGTCTTTTAACGGAACTTGAGAAGGTCCACACAAATCCAAGTGAACATAATTCAAAATTCCCTTGGTATTGTGCACCGCTTTATCAAACTTGCTGTGTTTGGACTTGCCCATCACGCAGTGCTTACAAAACTCGAGCTTGTTGATGTGATCCCCACACAGCAAACCACGTTTTGTCAACACGGTAAAACCTTTCTCCAACCTATGCCCCAACATCATGTGCTAAAGTTGGGTAACTTCATCCTCAGGGTAACTTCAACCTTGCATAAGGTAAAGATTATCAGAATTAAATCTTTGACCTCTCAAAACTTCTAAATCTCTTTTGGTGAAGCTAATCCAATCTCCATGAAGATGTCGATGGAGAACATATTTTGTGTCACTTGAGGAACATGACACACCTCAGACAAGTGGATGGCTATTAAGGCCTTGTTGTTCATCTCCTTCTTCTTATTCAGGGTCAACGACTCCGACAACGATTCTAAACCTTCTACAGCTCTATCCGCGACCAATCGCCCAAGGATTCCCATCATTTTCATATGCTTGAAACCGAAATCGACGTTTCGGTTTAACTTCTTAATTTTACAATAAGACGACATCTTTGCTTCACCTTGTTGAATATTGGTCTATATTTGTTAAGGAAGCAAATCCAGGAAGAATCGGTCGACCGGATGGGATCCAGTCTACCGATGCACAACCCCAAGAATTTTGGTGATGCAGGGTTCGGACGACCGAATTGGATTCGGTCCACCGAACCAAGGATTCCAGGCACTTCGGGTGCAGCTGGGATTAGACGACCGAATTGGATTCGGTCTACCGTCAGATGACAACAAACACTTCGGAACAACAGGTTCGGTAAACTTTGAAAAAAGATTTTTGGTGTTCCGAGAATCTAAAAGTATTTGTCCAAATTGGCACGGTTCACCGATGGGTGCTCGGTCGACTGTGGGGTTGTTGGAGAATTAGTTAGTTCGTGGGAGAAGCGTTCTTGCGGTCTACCGAGACACACGAAGAAGCATTCCCGCGGTCAACTTGGAAGGATTCGGTTAACCGAATCGCAACAGGAAGCGTTCCTGTTTAGTCAAGGACGGTTGATCTAATGAGCATCGGTCGACCGTGGCCCACGAATTGTTCAGCTCGGTTTTGCTTAATTGTAGCTTGGTTTTTTAAGTCTATAAAAGAGTTGTTTGCTCTTGGTTTTAATACAACGTACAAGTGTAATATTTCCTTCACTGTGAGTTGAGAGATTAGGCTAGAGAAAGATCTAGAGTGCTTTAGTGGACCTATTGACTCCATATACTTGTAATCTCGGTTGTTTCTCTTGTTGGAGAAGCGGAAGAAGGAAATGAAACCCGCAGGAGACCCCCTAAGAACGTAGGCACGTTGCCGAACCTTGTAAACCGCGTGTGTCGTGGTTGTTTCAGGTGTGCGTTTGTGTTTGCTTATTTATTTCCATCTTATTAGTGTTCTTGTTGCATTAAGATTGGATGAGGGTCCGAAGTTATTTCCGCAAGTCAATATTCGGGTGTTACGTAGTGCGTTTAATCCGGGTTGTGTTAGTGCATTGTTAGATCGTGACTAATGTGATGGATTGATTGGACTCATTGTAGAGTAGTAGGCCTGAGGGATCGCGGATCCGCGTGCCTGCCCAGGGACCGCCGTGTGGAAGAGTGTGGGTGTTCGGGACGCGTCACCTCCATGTATGGATCGTGACTAATATTATGGATTGATTGGACTCATTGTAGAGTAGCAGGTCTGAGGGATCGCGGATCCCAATGTATGATGATTGTGCGAGTACGCAACTGTCGTTGGGTGAGGTGACTACCGGCCCATGGGGCTACGGAGGTCGTTGCCCTGCTTTTATAGCGGCGCGGTTGGTGTTTGAGGCTCGTGGAGCCTGATGACCTGGCAGACTTCGGTTTGGACCCGTCCGATGATGCGCCAGACGTATTGATGGACCACCGTTGCAGCGCCGGTGATGCCGCCGATGTTGTCCCGACGATGATGATTGATGGGCCGATGATGATGTTCCAGCTTGTAGGATAGTGTGGGTTTATGGGTCCACAATTAAGGCTAATCACCTAATTACCTACTTGTTTAGACAATCAAGTAAATGCAGTGGAATTTAAAACAAATACAAGCAAGTAGGGAATAGAAAATGCAAACCACAATCACACGGGGGATTTTATAGAGGTTCGGCACCCCACCCGGGTCCTAATCCTCTCTTGCAAGCTCCGCTCGGATCACCGAGCTCCGCCTACGACTTCACTAACCACTCCCCGTTCCGGGCCGGGAGAGAACGCCTTTACAACCGTCAAACTCGCGAACAACCCTCGCCGAGCTTGGAATCTTCCTCTCACAATCCGAGAGGGACACTTCGGGCTTTCACCGAAGTCCTTGCTTCCTTTTACAACCATTGTAACCTTGAGTGGAACAACACTCTCTAAACTTTGAGCACACTTGAGTAGGATGATGAAATGATCACTAAGTGTGGAAGGTTTGTAGCTTTGAGTGTTTGGGTTTCTCTCTAATG
The DNA here is from genome assembly GCA_963682175.1 of Triglochin maritima. Taxonomy (NCBI): domain Eukaryota; kingdom Viridiplantae; phylum Streptophyta; class Magnoliopsida; order Alismatales; family Juncaginaceae; genus Triglochin; species Triglochin maritima. The sequence goes on from OY821775.1 coordinate 10,474,391, forward strand.
TTTGGGACAAGTTGATAGTAGGAGAGTTGTGTTAAAATGTGTTTTACAACTCCTTATATAGGCATTAGAGAGAATAGAGCCGTTGGGATTGATTGGGTATGAGTTGAAGTGTGATTACACAAAACAGAAAAGTCAGGACCCAATTCTGGCTGAATTCGGTCGACCGGATTGGGACAATCGGTCGACCGTTAGGCAGTTTTACACTTAGTACGGTCGACCGGTTAAGCAACGGTCGACCGCCCAACGCTACAACTTAAGAAAACTTAAGTCATCGGTCGAACACACTAAGAGGGTTCGGTCGACCGATTTCATCCAGGCACTTTGGGGTTGACAACAAATATGTGAACGGTCGACCGAAACAAGTTTGGAGGTCGACCGATTATGGACAGGCACTTTGGGTTTGTCAAGAGATGGACAAACGGTCGACCGATCGTGGTCCTCGGTCGACCGATACATGAAATACATTTGGGGTATTTTTGGTTTAATACGAATACGACCGTTGGGTATATACGACAAAAGTAACGGTCTGGAAAATAAGGTTCGAACGGTCGACCGTTTGGAAAGGTTCGGTCGACCGGAAACAGACAGGAAAACACAATAAGAAAGCTTGATCATCCGGTCGACCGAACGGCCTGTTGCGGTCGACCGAATGTGGGCAGACAGTTAAGTTTAGTGTTTTCCGGTCTACGTTTGGGTGATCTATTGAAGTCCAAATTAAGTGAAATTTCGTGTGTGGCTTCTATGAGGAACCTAGTGTGTGATTAAGTTGATTTTAGCTCAAGTATGCTCAATTACACTTTGTTCCTAAGACTCAAAAGAAATCAAGATTACATGTCTTCGATTTAGCTTTAATTACATGTCTTGACTTCATTTCCATCTTTCTTGAGTCTTGATCACCTGTAAAGGTTAGCACAATACAATATATATGCAATGCATAGTGTGTGCTACTCTAATTAAGATTCGGTTGATTAAATCATCAAAACATAAGATTAAGGCCAAAAAACCAACACGGCTATGTTCCTCAGACGGGCACCTACTGAGATGATGATTGATGGACCGACCGAGCGACGGCTCCGTTGGTGTGGTTTCGACCACGAAGTTACAGATATGTTTCTTATGGCGCGGACCTGGCGGATGCTCCCTGTCGAACCCCATGATTAGTGTAGCCGCGTGTGGGGAGTATCACGTCTTGTTCCGTGAGACCGTATGTGCCTATGGTAGGTCTCATCGGGAGACCCGATGATAATTGTCGGACTGATGTCCAATGTTACCCTTCGGGGGAACTGTTTTTCCTTACTGTCGATGACATGTCATGCTACTAGTATGATAGGTTCATTTGTACTACTGCATGCATATAGGTGAGCTTGGCATACAGGGTTTCCTTATGGAAACTCAGGCATTGTTGTTGCATTTTTTTCAGGACCGCAGTAGGTCCAGTTGGGTGGTGATCAGCAGACGCGCGTATCTTGGGATCGGATCCTCTATTCGGACCACTGAGGTCGACATGATTACGTTTATCTCATTTTGTTGTTTTGTTGTAATCATGTATCGTTTTGACAAACTCTGATGTAATATGGTGCACCGTTTATATGTTTTATGAGAAATAAGAGTCCCGTCTTTGATTATTGGTTTCTGATGTCTTGATTATAAAAAATTTAAATTTCCGTTGTTTCGGGATGTTACAATTTTTATGCTGATTTGATCAGCCTAGTGTGATAAAGTTATGGTTATATTTAGAATAGGGAACTACTAAACGTCGCCCCAAAACTACTTAAATCGCCCCTTGAAATTACCAAATTACCCTTAACAATATATTTAATACCCAAATCGTCCCGTGTCTATAAATAAGGCCTATGGTCTTGTATATTCATAATTTATCAGTAAAAACACCACGAAAATGTCTGGCGAGGGTGATGCATCGGGTGAGGTAAGCCTGGCGCGGGGAAATTTTTGGGCCGAGCGTCTGCATTAGACGCCTCCCCCATGGTGAGGGCGTCTGCGTAGGACGCCCTCCCCATGGCCGAGGCGTCTAACGCAGACGCCTACACAATGGGAGAGGCGTCTTATGTAGACGTCGTCCCCATGGGTAAGGCGTCTGTATTAGACGCCCTTCCCTACGGCAAGGCGTCCTACGCAGACGCCTTACCGTTGGGGAAGGCGTTTAACACAGACGCCCCAGCCATGGGGCAGGCGTCTAATACAGACGCCTATTTTTTTTTTTTTGATTTTGATTTTGTTTTTTTAATTTCGACTTTATTTTTTAAATTTTTTATTTTCGATTTTATTTTTTTATTTTTTTAATTTCGATTTTATTTTTGTAGGTTCCAGATTTCGGTGGTGATGGAGTGGATTACAGTGAGTTATTTCAAACTACACAAATCTTTGAAACAATCGATGAAGCATGTAAATGGGCCAAACAAGTAGCTATCGGAGCTGGGTTTTTTTTGGTCGTGTCGTCGTACAAAACAAGATCAGATAGTCGGATGGATTGTTATTTGAGATGGGACCGGCGAAATCAAATGGAGTCTCGGGATATGGATACTGCACTTCGAAGAAACACCAAAAGAAAGGGTTGCGGTTGCCGTTTCTTAATAAAAGTGGTGGAGCGACGAGATCGTGATGGATGGGTTGTGGTTTATAATAGTGCTCACGGACATCACAACCACAGACTGGCAGTTTATCCAGAGGGTCATCGTCAAATTAGTGGTCTAAGTTCTGGGGCGAAGAAGATTGTTCGTGATATGACAGAGGCGCAAGCAAAACCACGGAACATCTTGAAGGCAGTAAAAGAAAAATTCCCGGAGGACAATCCAAATCAAAGGCATATTTATAATTTCAGAGATTACATGAGGAGGACAAAATCTGAAGATCGGAATCCCGTCCAGCAGTTTCTCTACCAAGCAGTGCAGTGTGAGTACTTACATTGGATTATGGCGGATCCAGAAACTGATGTCGTAACTCACGCTTTTTTGGCACATCTGACGTCAGTCCAGTTGTTGCGGACATATCCTTTCGTTATCTGCATGGATTCGACTTACAAGACGAACAAGTATAAGATGCCTTTGTTCGAAATGATTGGGGTCACACCAGCAAACATGAATTTCCTTATTGGATATGCGATTTTGATGGATGAATCTTACTCCAGTTATTTGTGGGTGATGGAGAAGTTGAGAGATCTGTTATTGGGGACTGTCAGCCCGACTGCAATAATAACAGACCGGGAGTTAGGCCTTATGCGACCAGTGAGAGAGGTTTTTCCTGACTCTGCTCATTTACTCTGCACATGGCACATCAACAAAGACGTATTGAATTACGCATACCACGTATTCGGCAAGAATAAGGAGATGGCAGAGACTTTGAGGCGTGGAAGATGGAGGAAGATCATGCTTTCTACTTCAGAAGCCGAGTATGATAGAGCTGTGTATGCTCTGAAAGATTTGTATAGATCGTGGCCGGCTATCACGGAGTATCTGGACACCACGTGGTTGGTGCATAAAGAAAAGTTTGTGCTGAATTGGACGAACAAAGTCCTTCATTTTGGGAACACCACGAATTGTAGGGTCGAAAGTGCTCATTCGGCTCTAAAAGAGTGGATTTCTACATCGACTGCAGCTCTGGACACTCTTTTCGAGCGCGTCAACGCGGCTACTGAAATGCAGCTGACGAATATTCGAAACTTTCTTGAAGACTCGAGACGGCGAAATTTGACTAATTTCGGACATGCTCTATATCGTCACATAAATGGTAGAGTTTCACATCACTGTTTGCAGTTGCTGAGTCAGGAGGTGAAGAGAATGCAACAGTTAGATGATGAAGTTGAATATCGTTGCGAGTGCGCTTTTCTGACTTCTCATGGGATACCTTGCGCATGTACCATCCGTGGATGTCTTGAATCAGAAAACGGAATTTACTTAGAGCAGATTCATCCGTTCTGGAGGACACTTGTCATTGGGGAAGGAGCCGGGAACGCAGAGTTTGTGTCTCAGGCAGCTCAAGACGCCGAACATTTTCGCAGTCTGGTTGATGAGATTGCAGGAAGTGACCCTACCGTAATTCGATCTGCCTCTCGGGTTTTATTCGAGCAGCTACACCCCGAACATTCGAATTTGAAAGAGCCTGCAGTAAAAACAAAGCTACGAGGTCGACCAAGGGGAAAGTCGACACGACGGGACCCTAGTGCGTTTGAGTATGCAGAGCGAGGTAGTGGTCGATCTTCAGGTAGTGGGAGTAGAGGTCGTGGTCGTTCTTCCGGTAGTGGAAGCAAAGGTCGTGGTCGATCTTCTGGTTCTTCGTCTGTGAGGGGAGGATCAGGTATACCATCCCTATATTTATTATTATTATAATTTTGTTATTTATTTCAGTAAATATGTATCTTTTGTTATTATATGTAACTGTATTTTTTGTTCATATTGTAGTGACTGGGCGGGCTGACGTAGACGACTTCCCATATGGAGATAGAATTCCAGGAATCATTATGCCATTCCTACACCAGTGGAATGATGTACGTGCTGATGGAAACTGTGGATTTCGATGTGTCGCCGATGTTTTCCACGGTGGTGAAGACAATTGGCAACTCGCCCGTCGTTCGATTTCAAATGAGATAGCTGCGAACCCATCTTTTTATGAGCACGTATACTACGACGGTGTGGCGGAGGCTCGTCACCGGATTAATTGGGGCGGGGGACCTTGTGGCGAGAATCACTATATGGAGACGTGGACGGACTTGTTTCCCATTGCAAATTTTTACAAGTGTGCAGTTATGTTCTTCTCTCTCGGAAATGATGGTTCATTGTACCCATGTCTTACAGTTCTACCTTGGGAGAGTCCGCCTACCGTGACGAGACCGTGTAGAGAGTTGATTATTGCTCATTTAGGGAGTTACGCTCATTACATTCGTTTGGAATTGAATGAGGGATTCCCCGTACCTCCTATAGCGACTCTGTGGTATCAAATACGAGATGAGAGTGTTATTGGATGGGAGCTGGAGTACCAAAATAGGATAGCATATTGGCAACAATTATGTAATATGTTTTGATATGTTTGTACATTATATAGTGTTGCTTTATTATGTAATATGTTTTGATATGTTTGCTTTATTTGCATTATATATAATAGTACGACAGGTTATCAAACACAAATACAAATAATAAGCGTACAATAGATAAGCAAACACACAAATACAAACAATAAGCGTACGACATGTTAGCAAACACAAATACAAATAATAAGCGTACAACAGATAAACAAATATAAATGCAAATAGTAAGCGTACCACAGATAAGCAAACATAAATACTAAGCGTACAACAGATAAACAAATATAAATGCAAATAGTAAGAGTACGGTACAACAGATCAGCCTACTCATCATCCGAATCATGGTCGGAGATGCCTAACTGAGTATGCCACGAGTGTATGATCTCATCCAAATCTCCGCATGCAGCTCTGGCATCGTCTGGCAGCTCATCCCTCATCTGCAAGATTGGGTCTACAGCCCGTATCATCTTACCCATCCACTGCACATAACAATAACATTAGCGTACATTAACAAATTATACGGTACAAATAAATATAGATAAAATGAAAAAATTACCAGATCGCCACACGTCCAATCTGGTGGTCGATCTGCTCTCCGGGAGGCACCACGGACGATAATAGGATGTGAGTAACTACCGAACCAATCAAGATAACCTGCATCACACTCGGAGGGGTCGCGACTACGTCTGAAGTCGCCAAGGAACAATCGGCATGATCTCGGAAATGTCCGCCAAGTCGATTCCGCTGTAGAAGCGGGGAACCTGACGTCGTACGTCGCTGCTGTCGCAGACCGCACCGCATGCTCTGGTGTCGGAATGTCAACCGGGATCACCTGAACATATCCTAACTGACGCAAGACCCGATCGGGCATATAAGGCTCTATGATATCCCGATAACGAATAAGACCCATCAATAAAGTCCTCGGGACATCCGCTGCTGGGTCAGGACCATAGGGTAACCACTCCACCTAAAGTTTAACACATTAATAATAATACATCTTAAAATTAAATAAATGGTGTAAAGTTTGATACCTCTGATGCAGTCATCTGATCAAGCCGTGCGCGGATGGAACGCAATCGTCCATCGCTCTTGTCCTCGCTCCGGACAGCCCACATACCCGAACGTGGATGACCCTCGTCGATAATCTTCCGCTCACGATGCGGGCGGAATGCAGGAAAGTACTCGTATATCCACGCCTGCAGCAGCGTAAGACAACCTGCAATCCCAGAACAATCCGCACGGCTAGCTATCCCAAGCTGCCGGTACAGGTATGCCAACGTCGCTGACCCCCACGAGTACTCACGAACGGTCTCCGGGTCCCTAGCCTCCAGTAGATCGCGTGGTCTGATCCGACAACCACTCTTGTCGACAAACAAGACGGCTCCGAGCATCAAGAATAGGTACGCCGTCAACTGTGTATCATCGGCCCGCGGAGGTCGTGCCCGTCTGCATAGGTCCTCAAGGGAGTCGATGCCGACACCACCACCACTCCATAAAGCTGTATCTCTGGCCAGACCATCAGGTGTGACACCAAGCAACTCTGCCACATAACACCTCAGCTCAGACGTCGACCCCTGAGCACTAACCAGACGACCATCCACAGGAATGCGCAGGATCTGGAAAACATCGTGAAGCATGATCGTCATCTCTCCGAAAGGCATGTGGAAAGTGTTGGTGTCAGGCTGCCACCGCTCCACAAACGCCGAAATCAAAGGCATGTCGAGATAAGGGAACATGCTGTACGGTAAGTGCCCCAAATGCGTGGCACTAATCTCCTCTCTGATATCAGCACTCAGTGTAGACCGCCAACCCTGTAGTGCTGTACAGGCTCTGTGCCGATTCTGGCACTTCAGAACCTTCCGATCCTCTCCGTCCCAGATCCGTCTAGCAATGTGACCCCAGAAACTAGGAATGACGCTCCCATCTAAAGGACCACCAGGCGTCATACTGCTCACGATCCAAGAATCGTCCTGGACCCTCTTCTTCTTCTGAGCGCGGGGATCAACAGTGCACGAGCTCGAATCCCCGGTCGTAAACCTCCCACCCCTACCCTTCCGCACCATCCATCCGGCGGAAGTAGAAGTACCCGCTCGACCACGTCCTCCACTATAATCCCCCTGCCTCTCCACCTCCGGCCGCACATCATACGGGCCATCATCGTCGCTCTCGTCGTCGAAACTATCCACATGCTCATCATCGAAGGAATCATCCTCCTCCTCACGACGACGTAATGCCTACCTCTCCCTCCTGACCGAAGCAGATATCCCCCGTCTACGTGGATGACGCGGTGCTGAATCATCCTCTAAAGAACGGAAGGCGTGTAATGGTATCGACTTGCCTCTCCCTCCACTGTGACCCGATGACTATTTATTGAAATTTTAAATACAAATTTGTTAAATTTGTTAAACTAAATTATCATATTTATCAAAATTGTTAAACTAAATCAAAATTTGTTAAACTTAATTATCAAAATTGTTAAACTAAATCAAAATTTGTTAAACTAAATTAAAACAATTGTTAAACTAAATCAAAATTTGTTAAAACTAAATATCACAAATGTTAAACTTAATAAGAATTTGTTAAATTAATGTTTTTGATTTATCACTATTTATTAAAGTAATTATGATATTTATTAATTAAAAAAACAAAAAAGGAGGAGGCGTCTGCGAGAGACGCCTCCCGCAAGGTGGAGGCGTCTGTCGGAGACGCCTCCTCCTACGGGGAGACGTCTTTCGCAGACGTCTCCCGCTTCGGGTCGGCGTCCGAGGGAGACGCCCCCCGCATGGGTCGGGCGTCCTCGGAAGCCCGCCCCATGTGGGGGGCGTCTCCCTCGGACGCCGACGACTTTTTTTTATTTTATTTAAAAAAACAAATAAATAACGTAATGTTACCTCATACGGGTACACCGGGGGAACTGCTGGCTGCTTCCCTGGCCTCCGAGACATTCGTAATCTTGTGTAGTAGGTATAGGAAGAGAAAGTTTTGAAAAAAGAGTGAAATTGTGAGATATATAAGCAAAAAAAGGAGGAAGGGCAATTTGGTAATTTCAAGGGGCGATTTAAGTAATTTTGGGGCGATGTTTAGCAGTTCAGTTAGAATATGAAGACATCTTCCACTATGTAATAATAAATTTGAAATGGTACAGCAGAGACCTTTCCTTGTTTTTGTACATTATAAAGTTATAAATAATCACAGTTTAATGTTGAGGATGTCAAATTAAATCGAAGTTCAAGTCGAAGTCCCTGATTATCAACCGTCCAAATTGTTGGGTTTTTTTCTTTCCAAACTAATAAATTTCACTCGTTTCTTCCGTCCAAATTTGTTCAAAGCAAATCAATTTGACCTTTCCAAGACATACACGGTACTCTCCACTTAAGTGTGGCATGTTTTATTATCTGAATTGCTATTCATCACCCTAAAATTACTTAAATCGCCCCAACAAATTACCATTTTACCGTTCAGAAACTTTAAAAAAATTTTTTTTAAGGGGAGGCGTCTGCCGGAGCCGCCTCCCCATAGGAGGGAGGCGTCTGCCGGAGCCGCCTCCCCATAGGGGGGAGGCGGCTGACACAGACGCCCGACCCTTGGATCGGGCGTCTGTGGCGGACGCCGCCCCCCTCCTATGGGGAGGCGGCTCCGGCAGACGCCTCCCCCTAAAAAAATTATTTTTTTGGGTTTTTTTTAATATTAATAGAAAATAGGGTTTACATTATCAAATTTAATATGTTTGTACATTATGTAGTGTGGATTGATTATCAAAAAATTTGAAAGATAGGATACTCATCATAAAAAAATAACAGTACGACAGAGAAACAAAAACAAATACGAAAACAAACGTACGACAGATAAAAAAATACTAATGGGGTTGTTATGTACAGTGGATGGGTAAGATGATTTGGGCTGTGTAGCCAATCCTGGAGAAGAAGGACGAGATGTCAGGCGAGTACACCAGAGCTGCTTGTGTAGATGATGATCACTTCACTAGTGCAGAATGCTCAATAGACGTCACCAAATAGACGTCGGATATAAAAACATCTGACGTCTATTGGTATAGACGTCGGATGTTTGGACATCCGACGTCTATAGGTTTGTATAAACATCGGTTGTTTAGTATAACCGACGTCTATACCTCCTAAAAGAAGAAAATATTTTTTGTTTATTTTTTTGGATTTATTTCGTATAAGAATGTATGTGGATTATTTTGTATCAGAAATAACACATTTTTTTGGGATTTATTTCGTGTAAGAATTAACACATTTTTTTGGGATTTATTTTGTATAAGAAATAACGTAATTTGTTGGGATTTATTTTGTGTAATAATTTATGGGGATTATTTTGTGTAATAATAGTTACATCATTATAATTATCACATGTGTGTTGTACACATGTGTGTGTATGGTGACATGTTTAGTCCCACATTGGAGAAAGTTTTATATTGGTGGAGTTGAAGTACTCAACTACTCCTTTACTTCTAAATGGTAGTTTGGTACCACATTACAAAATGCAAGTGAGATACATATATATATATTTAATGGTCAAAAGATTGGCACTTGGGGCACTTGGGCTTCAAATGGTTGCAACATCTTTTTTTTACTATTAACTCATGTATAGACGTCGGTTGTATATGGTAGCCGACGTCTATAGGGCGTATTTTTTATTAATTATTGTTATTTCAATGTATAGACGTCGGATGTATAGCATGACCGACGTCTATAGGTCATGCTGTATGAATAGACGTCGGTCAATATAAATATCCGACGTCTATTGGGTGTAATACTTTAGTCCCACATCGAAGAATTTATTTTTGTTAGTGTGGTTGATGTACTCCACCACTCCTTTACTGCTGAACGCGAACGACTTGGAGCACCTGTTTATGATGAGCTTGATATTCGTGGTTATTTGTCAAAAGATTGGCACTTGGGGCACTTGGAGCAGCTTGGGCTTGATTAATGTGAGTGCAGAATGCCCGATATATACGTTCCAATGTATTTTTTGTTAATTAACATATAATAGACGTCGGTCGTATATAGCCGACGTTTATACACTGTATAGACGTCGGTCGTATATAGCCGACGTCTATACAATAAGGAATAGACTACGGGAAAATAGACGTCGGGTACTTGGATCGTCGAAATCCGACGTCTATACCCCTGTATATCCGACGTATATGGACTTTTCTGCACTAGTGCTTGATACAGGCGTGACATTCTCAGTTGGGCACCCCCGACCATGATTAGGTTGATGAGTAGTTAGAGTATTAGTATCTTACTCTTATTACTTTATTCTCGTTTCTGTCGTACACTTACTATTCGTACTTGTATTTGTTTATCTGTCGTACGTTTGTTTTTGTATTTGTTTTTGTTTCTCTGTCGTACTGTTATTTTTTTATGATGAGTATCCTACCTTTCAAATTTTTTGATAATCAATCCACACTACATAATGTACAAACATATTAAATTTGATAATGTAAACCCTATTTTCTATTAATATTAAAAAAACCCAAAAAAAAAAATTTTAGGGGGAGGCGTCTGCCGGAGCCGCCTCCCCCTAATTTTTTTTTTTTTTAAGTTTCTGAAGGGCAAAATGGTAATTTGTTGGGGCGATTTAAGTAATTTTGGGACGACGAATAGTAGTTCCCTTTATTATTCCGCACCGACCGGTCCACGAGGGAAAAAGGAAAAATTCAAACAAATCCTACTCAGCAACATGAATCACGTTGCACCACTGAAGGGGAGGAGGGTTCATTTTTTATTTTGGATTTTGCATTTATGCCCTCTGTTTTGAGTATACACATCCATAATCTTCAAAATAATGTGTTTTCACCCGTAAATTCCAGTTTGGTTCCATTGTGTGATCATGTCAAATTTATACTAATGGTCTCGTGAAAAGATCCCTTTCAATCCATAATTTTGAGGGTAAAACTACTAATATAAGTGAACAGTTCCAAGATAGAGTTACATGAAAGAAAATTGTGATGTTTTCCATGCGGTTAGATGATCACATTTCACATCAAATTGAACGGTAGTATTGATGTACTTAGATAACTAAGTTAGCATTGTAGCAACAAATTTGATGGTTTAACTGGCAATAAAGTTTAAATAGGATGATATTGATCTGATACTAGATAAAATTAGACATGAATGCAAATATCTAAAATGGAGGATCTATATGTTACAATTCCGATTTTAAACTATAATACAAAGTCAACGCTTGACCATGGTCAATAACAAGTACGACTCAATAACACGAGTTCAAACTCAAATCAAACCTAAACCAGACTGTTTTCCCACATGCCACAAAACATGTCTCCAGTCTCTTCTTGTTCCCATACACCAACCAACCCCTTATATAAACACCACCAGAACAAAGCACTCCTCCATCGAATCCTGCCTAGAACTCAAAATCCACATAACAAACGATTCAACCATGGCCACCATGATCGCCGCCGCCGCCACAACCACCAGCACCATGAAGAGTCGATCTCCGACCACTGTGCTTCCCACTTCCCTCTCCAATCCTTTTGTTGCGGGGAAAAATCTTGTTATGGTGCCCACTCACCGACACTTCTCCGGCATGTCTGCTAAGTTTGCACCTCGTCGGGTTTCCTCGTCGGCGCTCTCCTCCACAGCCCAGTTGGGTTCCTCCACCCCAAGTATGTAAACTTATGTACCAATATTTCAATGACTCAACCATACCTTACTAGTAAGATCTTATTTTATTTAGCATTTAATTTTGGGTACGTAATATTATTAGTCGACTAGGATTTTCTTTGAGGCTGTAATTATGATTTACTTCTTTTTCTTTGCAAAAAAATGATTTTCGTTTTTTTTTTGTAAATTCACTTTAAATTTTATTTGGTTTTTTCATCTATATTTGTTCTCCGTAGTACGTTTTCTTAGTTGATTATCTTCTTTATCCTCAACTATTTTATTTTCTTCTTTATTGTCATCTAAAGAGATAATTCGTCTTTGTGACCCTCCTAAACTAGCATTGTTTTTATAAAGCTACTCATAATCACGATTATTTAGGAGGATAAGAACGCAAATACAACTGTCTCCAAACTTATTGAACTTTTAGTAGCCTTTTCCTAAGTTAAGATAAGAAACATTATCTAAATCCATGTGTACATGTACCGGTTAATTACTATTTTTTTCTTGCTGCTAGAGTTTCTCTCTAACCTAAATACGGTGTTATTGCGATGTTTTGATAGGTGAAAGACATGATGTAAAAATCCAGGAGCTTCATGTATACGAGATCAACGAGGGAGGCAGGGGAAGCCCAGTGTACCTTCCCTTGAGCAACAAGGACGCCAACTCCTTGGGCGATCTCGTTCCATTCACCAACAAGGTACAAACTCCATTACCATTACTCTAACTTCCCATCCCGATCGAACTCGTATCGAGCTCAATCTTGGATTTCATCGAGACATCCCATTTTTACTGTGTTGTAACAAATATATAAATGATATACTAATTAGAATACTCACATTGATTATGGATATGGTCTCTAGTGAGAGTGACACCAATTCTTCCAGATTCGCTTCTTTGTTGATTTTTTTGTTGTTGTAATTTCTTGCATAATGACTCAGAAAATACATGATCTCGTTACTTATGAGTCGATGGGTCTACAACATCCACTTAGATTGTCACAAAACTTAAGTTGATTGATATTATACTAGTAGACTCGTATCCATATAATCCACTTCAACATTTTGCCATGTTATAAACTATATATTCTGGGGGTGTTATGATGACCTTAGCAACTACAACGTTCTTACACAGCTCTATAACGGCAAGCTGGACAAGCGCTTGGGCGTAACGCAAGGCCTATGCATACTCATCCGCAACGTGCCCGAGAAGAACGGAGACATATACGAGGCCATCTACAGCTTCTACTTTGGCGAGTACGGTCACTTGTCGGTTCAGGGACCGTATAGGACTTACGATGATACCTACCTGGCCATTCGAGGCGGCTCGGGCGTGTTCGAGGGTGCTTATGGCCAAGTGAAGCTTCATCAGATCGTTTTCCCGTTTAAGCTCTTCTATACGTTTTATATCAAGGGTGTTAAGGATCTCCCCGAGGAGCTGTTGGGGACTCCTGTGCCACCGTCACTTGAGGTGGAGCCAACAACTGATGCTAAGGAGGCGTTGCCTCATGCTGCTGTCAAGGATTTTACTAATTAGGAGTTGGTATTTAAGTTGGGCTTAGTTTTAATAGAAAAAGGTTTGTAGGCTTTGAGTTTGTTATAGAAATTTACTTGTTGAGATGAGATATTTCTATCGTGTTGAGTTCATCTCCCCTTACTATTGTGAAATGCCTCCAAATTATGTAGTAACCATTGAAAGATACTCGCCTCCGTGCCTGAAACTGTCAGTTATTTCTTGGACTTCCAAGAGATTAGCGCAGATCCTAGAAAAACACAAAAAGTAGTCACGGACCTTCAAGTTGTAGGACAACCTATTCATTTTGCATTTCAAACCCATGGAGATCAAAAGTTGAGTCGCTATGTTTTTTAAGCAAAGATTATCTAACGATGTGATTTAGAAGACCGAAGTGATACAAAGAGATCTGATGCATGTTTTTTTGCAAATGTAGTTGACAACATGTGTAATATCAAGGCTAATAACTAGTAAGGTGAAATTTCATGGATACACAAATCACTGCCTGAAAAAAAGTTATAACGTCGGGTTGACCGGTTTAGTTGATCGACGTGGTAGGTCGGAGACGTTATAAGGATGTACTCTTTCACGTCGGTCTAAAATCTGACGTGTTAGTTGGGGTCTAGCGCGTCGGTTATCTTGAAAACCGACGTGGTAGACCCTTAATAATAATAATAATTTTGTTTTTTTGTTTTTTATACCCTACTACGTCAATTTTCTAGAAAACCGACGTTGTAGAGTATTTTTTTCGTTTTTTTTAAATTAATGTCTGTAATTAACACTCAATTCCTGCAACATTTAAATTAAATTCAACAACTTTCAAATTTACATACATTTCTTGCAACATTCATTCAAACAATATACAAAGAGATACATCTAATAAGGCAACAAATAAAAAAACTCTTCTTATATATAGATCGGTTTTTTAAGTCAATCTACAAAAATGAATGAATGTTTCCTTTCTCTCAAGAGATCAACCACGTTGATCCACAACTTATATACTACCATGACACTACAAGGAAAGTAATAAAATGAAGAATGTGAGAGAATATTTGTGGTGTACTCAGGGTGGTCTTGGATTCCCATCACGTGATCTCCATAAACAAACATCTCAATTTCTGTCTTCTCCACCACGCCACCACCTCTGATCCTTGAGGATACATGCATTCCAATAATTATTTCAGGAGCAAATTTCTGAATCAAATATTAACATCAATGAACTTACATTTGAGGAGTCAACCATGAATTGTGATGGAATGGACACCTCTTCAAATTTTTGCTTTAGAACACGACCTTCCTTCCCACCAAGTTGAACGTGCAAGACAGGAAATTAGTTCCTCCAAGATCTACCGCATAAACACTAGATCAAAGACCAACCATTGTAACTAATCACACAAACTAAAAACGTCAAAATTTCTTCCAAATTGAAATCCACAACAAAAAATCAGAATCGAACCCCCACCTGGATGTACAGATTCGACTCCGCTGGATCAGTCTTTAAGGTCTCCATTTTTTTGACTCCATCTCGGTCGGCCACCAGAGAAGAGACGATGGGGTCGGGGTTTGGAGGCGGAGGAGTGGATTCGGAAGTGAGTTTGGGTGGAACGTTGAGGTCGAGGTTTGGAGACGAAGTGGATTCCGACGAGGGTTTGGGTGGGACGTTGGAGTCGTGGAGAACGTGAGATCGCGAGGTCGAAAGAGGATAAGAAGTGGAGAAGGAAATGGATCTCTCACCCATCTCTACTTTTGGATGGGAAGGTCGATGTGGTTTGGGAGAGGTAGGCGGCTAGGGTTTATGTTTGTTGATTTTCGGATAAGTGGGATTTCAATTTGGTTTACGTGACTATACCAAGCAAAAAATTCAACCCTTCCACGTCAGACTTTTTAAAGGCCGACGTGGAATACCACCTACCACGTCGGATTAATTAAAATGTGACGTGATAGACCACTTAAGTCTACATCCAGTCCAACGTCCAGAAAATCGAGTTTAGATCCCCTACTACGTCGACTTATGTGTTCGCCGACGTGGAAGACCCCTACCACGTCGGTTAACTAAGGGGGTCTTCTACGTCGGTTAACTAAAATGGATGTGGTAGGAGATCTTCCACGTCCGTTTGTAATTAACCGACGTGGTAAGCTGACTTTCCAGCAAGCAGTGAATACACTTCAATATCACTAATACCCTTCAAATAAAGATATTATCATTTATACCCTTCAAATTTAAATCCTATTTCACCAAATCTCCCAAGTTTATACCTCTCAAGTTTTCTCACATATACCATTTTATCAAAATTCTCAACATAAATTTGGATTAAGTTAACTAGATCTTAATGTTTGAAATTACATTTTTACCCTCCATGGTTTCAATTAATTTCACACATATATAAAACTTTTACCGTAAGAATAATAACAAGTCCAAGAAAAAATAACAATAGCTCTATCTTCAATTCTTTAGTAAACACTCAAACAAGAAAACTCAAACAAAATTTTCTCTCTCTTAATTTTCAGTTTAATATTGTACTTGTATTTGAAATTCAAAAGAAGAAACAAGGGGGAACTTGGAATTGAACTCCTAAAAGTTAAGTTGACCCAAGTTTACGTTGAAGACTTAATAGAAAAGTATAGGTAAAAGTATATTTCATATTGAAAGGTATACATGAAAATTTATCTAATAAGAAGGTAGTGATGAAATTAAAGCTTATTTGAAGAGTATTTATGAAATTCCCTGAAGGCATAAATATTGTATTATCCTGCTGTTACCAGTGAGAAGGAGAATCACCAAAAATCCAAAATGGAATGAGAAAGAAAATCAACAGCTAGGCATGCAACCTCAACGGCAAACATCAATTCTTTTTATTCTTTATTCAAGTATCTTTGTAAATTTTCAGTATGTGTAGGAGCAAGGTATATATATATAGCAACAACCAGACAAGATGAAGGCCACTTAATTAAGCGACCACCAACACCAAATGGAGCCATGACAGACCAACCAATCTCGAACTAATCTAATCTACTCTCTCAGTTGCGCATCATATCAAACAATGTTTGATGTCACAAAAGTAAACCACTGCGTCTGAGGATTCACATCACAACTCAAACCCTCTAAACATATACACTCCTTGGTGTGGACGAAAGAGGAATTCAAGGTGGAGTTCCAATGCAAGCACAAGTTTTTCTCTTGCAAGCCAATGGGTGTTAGTTGGAATCCGTCGCTTGACGCGTGTTTCCACGATCCGCATTGGGTTGTTAGTCTCACTAATGATGTATTGGACTCGGCACTTAGGCAGAGAGCCGTGTCGACCAGACGAATTGGTGTGCCTTGACCTTTGTAGCTCCACCGGCTCCGGTTTCGACAGTCGGCCAGGAAGATGGTGGCATTGTCATCTGCGGCGGAGAGGCATTTGCCGGAGAGTGGATGATAGATTATTTGGTATGGTTGGATTTTGGATTCAGGGTCTGCTTGTAACAAAAATGACACAAAAGAGCAAAGTATTAAGTAATAAAATATATGTTGCTTCTAAGAACATTTTATATTTACTTGATGGTTGGATCTGCAAATTCTATTGTTGCTTGTTCAAAACAACGAACTAAAAATACGCTCAAAACTATAAATACCATCATTGCTGTCTTCTTTTTTGTTTCGTTTGATAGTACATTTGATAGTTATTACATTAGAATTTGAATAGATTTTTCAATTTCTCTCTCTTGAAGTTTCCTAGTCCTGCCGTACTCACCACTATAGCCTATAATAGTAAATCAAAACTTCAAATTAACATTCTATTTCAAACCTAAAATAGTGATGACTTCGATCCAAAAGGTATATACAAATGAAAAATATAGACAAATTTAAAAATCACGAAATATTAGAGTATATTGATCGATGAAACCATTACCTAGAATAGTGTCCTGTATGAGTCCGAACCTCTCCCTGAAGTTTTCAATCTTGGGTCCATCCCATTTGGTGTTGAGCACACCATACGTCTCCTCGAACCCGTCCCTGCCGTTCCTCCGATAGTACGTCCCTTGCAAAGCCCACATTGCCCAGTCCACGTCCTTGTCCGCCGCGTACGCAAGAAAGCAACTTAGAAAGCGGTTGTCGCCTCGATTTACTCCACGTTGGTCGACCCCGAACTCGCTTATGAACAACGGCCTGCTCCTGTTGCCTGACAACATGAACCCTGCTCGTTGCTCGAACCTGTCAACAATAAAGTCCATTGGTTTCCAACTATGAACATTTTATCCCTTATTTCATTAATTCAACACTTTCACTCGCTCGATGAACAAACTAAAGACTAACAAAGAACTTATTCAAAGGGCTCTACTAGCCAAATTATATTCTATAAATTAAGACATTAGAGATTATGTTCTAATTAAGATTATGAGTAGTACTAGTTGTATGTATGTATGTATGTATGTATTCATAAAAGTATGTCAATCCAAATGGGGATTTATTGGGTCGGATTCGATCAGGTTTAAAGTTTAAACACCGTGCTAGTGATGGTTTGAATATTTTTGACCGAGTCGGGTCATGTTTGAACTGCAATTTATTTCGACCTAATCCAATCCAATCACATCTCACCCTTAAGTAGATATCTCGTTAGAATAATTAAGCTCTGCTCCAATAAACATCATGTTAAACAATTCTTATTGAAAAGAATAAGGTAACCTAGCTAACTAGAGTTATTAGTTCTTCGATATAAGAATAAAGGCTGATCTTATTCTTACCAGTAAAAAATTGCATGCATTCTGAACGTGCAAACTACTTAAGGTAACTTGAAAAATAATAATCAGTTGAGTTAAAAGACATGCATGCAAGAATGATGTTATGTTACCTTTTGGCGACGGCGGGGCAGACATGGTTTGGCGACCGTTCGGCCCAGTCGCGACGCTTACCCTCGCTAAACGAGTACCAGTGGGCCTCGTAGACGAGCTTGTCGAAGTGAAGCGCTAGGGGGCGGTCGGAGAGGAAGCTGAGGTCAGAGTCGAAGTTGAGGCCGGAGACGACGACGAGGACGTCGGGGTTGGCGGCGTGGATGGCACGTGCGCCGCTCGTGATGTGCTCGTACCATCCTTGCTTGCTCTGGTTGGACCCACGTAGCTCGTTTCTCATGCTCATGCCCACCACCTGCCCCAACCAACCATCCCACACGTATGTGTCATGTTTTTGACCTTTGATTTGATGTTTAACGGATTTTTGTTTTGTAATTATAGTAATTATGAATTTTGTGATGATTGAGAGTTGAGAACGTATCTAGGTAATTTGGTTTTAGCTTATTATATATATAACAAAAACAATAGTCAAAAGGTAATTTTATAAAATTTTCAATAGCTGATCAATAAACGAAGTTTTAAAACCTTAAACGTCAAATAGTTTTCTTTTTTCTTTAATTGATGTGTTAAATATTAGAGATAGACATAGATGTTGTCAGGCTGATCCGCGTGAAGATAAGTCGGTGATATGATTTTGTATTTTTAATTCGCAAATTAAATATAATTGACGTGGACCGAGTCAACCCAATTACCCAACTGGCATAGGGTTTTGAGCGAATTCAAATGGAACACAAGATCAGCTCCCTAGACGCTAACTCCAGAAGAATAGGTGAGCCTAACAAACAAACAAAATTCGCATATGCATACACCTAACCAGGAGGAGGGACATTTCATCCCAAGATGTCTCGGACGTCATTATTGGGCTTAGCTCAACTAGCTAGTAGATTCTTGATCTTTGATTACTTAATTTTTATCTTGATTTACACGTTGGCAATGTGATTAAAAACATAAATTGGTTTCTAAAAAGTTCATCCAATGGATCGGAGGTGCAACTTAACATATTCATTAAATTTCATATTACTCTCGAATTACAATACAGCTAACAAGTCTAATTCCTAAAACCAGAGTAAGCTAGTTAAATTAAATCGAAATTAATAAAGAAATTAAACTAACCTGAGAAACACCTTTGAACCTCTTAGCAACAGCAACAAGTCCCCTAAGCCACTCATCAGCATCAAACCACAAGTCACCAAAGAACCCGTTCCCATCATCCGCCCCACAACACCACTGGGGCTTACTAACATGATTATCAAGTACCACCATCAACCCGGCTTTCCCGACCGCCCCGACCACCTCCTCGAACGCCTCCCTGACCCTCATCATCTCCATCTCCCCGTTGTACCTCCTCACCCCTGCAGCTGCATCTGTCAGTCCAAGCTCGACCATAGAACCATTGACTGTTAAATTCTCGTAACGCCTTCGTGTGAACATGTGCGTTGCCCATGTTAACCTCACGCAGTTGAAGCCTAGAGAGGCTATTGTGGAGGCAATGGTGGAGACAGGACGGTGGTCGAGCCCCTCGGGCACGACCACCGGCATGTGGGAAGCCCAGTTTACGCACCGGAGCTTCACGCGATTACCGGTTGTCGAGTCGATAATGTACCGACCTTTGGTGGAGAGTGGGAGGGACTCCACGTTGGTGGTGAGTTTGCATGAGATTAGAATTGTCGCTGCTAAGAGCAAGAGTGGGAGTGTGTTTTGGTGGTTCATGTTGGGGTGGTAATGGTGGTTGTGTTTGTGTAGGTTTGGAGGGGTTTAACTAGGTTGTGTTGGGATCTGGGAGTTGAGGGTGGTGGTGCTGTTTCAACCACCTTGGTGTGGTGGAAGTGTTGCAGCTGCACCTGCTTTAATTTGGTTGACGTGAGAGATTTGTAAGGGTTGTGTGGCCTGTAATGGTGAGTTTGTTGGTTCATCATCTTGTTTGCATTTTTAATGTTTGTTAACAAGAAGTTGTTAACGCGGATTACCAAGCATCAGCGGTAATTTTGTTCTAAAATTATAAATAATTTAGTTGGTACTTCCTGTATGTTTATTTCTTATACATATCGTGGTGATAGGTTTCATACCTGCATGTGTATGGAAAAAACCGCTTATCTAATTTAATATTTGCAATTTCGGAAGAACCTTTCTGGTAGTTCTACATATCACCAACTGACCCTACAAGTTTCGAAGTTTCAACTTACCATATCTGTACCGTACAATTAATGAGAAATTCCGGATGCTATATTTGATGCAACATATAAGAACATGAGGGTACAGCATCACATAAATATGTAATTGGATATGAATGGAACCACATGGGAGGGTACATTCGGTAATATATACACAAAGTTGTTGTAACCATGACACAAATATGACTGAAATTGAGGGACAATATTGACTGGTGAAAAACATTAACCAAATACCTTACTAATATTGAGAGTGCTACTAAAAGCAAATTGACGCAGTAATTTTAATTCTAAACTTGTTGGGTAGGAAGTGGGTAGCTCCATGGCAAATCTTGGAAAGGTCAAAAAGAAAAAAAAGAAAAAAGAAGGAAGTGGACAAGAATTGGTGATCAAATACAGAGAACACTTTGAACGAATGAGCTACCTATCATGAAAACAGAAGCCATTGTGACTCAAACCGAAAATTATCAAGTCTGAAACATTAAGATGCTGTTAAAAAAGTCATGCGTTTTCTTTCCCAAGAAGTCAACTTAGTTTGTATTGGTTCAAAAATTATAAAGAATTAATACATGTTTGCAGTAGTTGACCAGATGTGGTAAATGACATCACCCCAAACTAAGAAGGTTCCAACGTGTGTTTAATGAATGCATGACGTGCACACATTGACTGATGCTGTGATGCACCAAGCTTAGAAGCACTATTCTAAGATAACTACGTTATTTAGGGATTAAGTTTGTGGATTCGTGAGTTGGTACATTTCTTAGGGATCCGGAAAGGAAAAGAGGAAGGAAGATTTTAATCAATCTTTCACTTCTTCTAGACGTTCAAGGGGGACAACTGAGGAGAATTACGCTTTAACAAGGCAAGTAACATTACAAGGAGAAGAGTGAAGAAATTATGTTCAATTTTGTTTCAGTTAAGACACATAATGGTAGGTGTTATGATATTGTAAAAACACCTCCAGAGTGGAGCTACAACATAGAGATAAGGTATTTGTGCCCACGACTAGGGGTGTAAACGGGTTGGGTACGGGTCGGGTATGTCCCTACCCGTACCCGGCTAAATTAGCGGGTACGGGTATATACCCGGCAAAAAACATATATACCCGTACTCGACCCGTACCCGTTAAGTTAGCGGGTACGGGGCGGGTATAGCGGGTATAATATATAATATATAAAAATATAATATATATTATATAAAATATATATTATATATAAAAAATATATAATATATAACATATAAAATATTAAAAAATATTAAAAAAAAATTATATATATAATATAAATATATCTTAACGGGTATACGGGTAAACGGGTACGGGTAATGCGTATACCCGTACGAGTACGAGTATACGAGTTTGAATTTTTAAACAGGTATGAATTTTTGTACCCATACCCGTACACGCCTGGGGCGGGTGACCGGGTATACGGGTATTACCCGTCCCGTTTACACCCTTACCCACCACAAAAAAACCATATAACTATTGAACAAATCAAGAAAATAATTATTAACTTTATGCGAAGTTAATTATTTCATCTACAAATTATTATTTTTTGCTAATTGAGAATGTTTGACATATTCTTAGCAATGACACCCAATAATCAATTAACAAACGCAACCTTTTTTTCAAATTTTAGTCAATCAAAATATATTGTGTTTTGTGAGTTGTTTAATCCGTATAGAGAAACTTATTTATTTGGTCCTTATCCATTGTCAATGGTAAGTTCTATAAATAAGAAATGTGGATTGTTACGATGGATTGTCGTTAGAAAAATGGCAATAAATAGAAAAACACATCTTGTTATGTTTCTTCGTTCTTCTTTCTTTCAAATTCTAAATAATCACATACCCAACAATCCATTCCTAAACGTATCCTTGTTTTCCACGTTTTCACAATGAATTTGGTTTGTATTTGTTTTTTTCTTACCTACGTTGCAATATTAGATGACAGTGAGGAAAATGGCAATAAAAGTTGAGCAATTTTTCTTTTTATTTCTGTTCCTTGTTCCAATGGTTCCGCTATCTTCGGGTGAGTAGCCAATTGTTATGAATTCGTTCATCAAATCCAATTTTTTGTGTAACTTGATATTTTCTAACATTTTTGTAACTAAAATTGGATCCATGGATGTAGGTGGAAGACTACCAACCCGGAAGGGGGACTCAGGTATGCAACCTTAAAAATCATGTGTTTAATTTATTCTTATTAATTGATGACCAACTAGACTAACTCAACCTGTCTATAACTCCATACAGTGAAAATTGACGATTGCTGGATATTGTCCGTGTTATATCCTAATCCTTGTTTAATGCTTAATCTTGTTTAAGTGAGTTTTGAGGGGTTAAAGGATGTTGTGAGGTGGTAGGTGATGATTGGTGGGGTTGTGGTGAGGAGCATAGAAGGTAAGATTCAATCTCTCTATCTTTCTCTCTCCCTCTCACACTCACGCACTCTCATCTCTCTCTCGCTCCCTCTCTCAAACTCATTTCTCTTCCAGCATTTGAAGCGTCGACGATGTGGGGTGACCGACGAGCACGAGTGTGCGGTGGGTGTGCCAAGGTACAGAGATCGTCGTTCGTGTGAGGCGTTCATCGGAGGAGAAAAGCGATTGCGAGGAGACATTCGTCGTGGTTCTTCAAAGGTTTCTTCAAGCCTTTAGGTATGTCAAGTTTTTCTTTTATGCTCACCTAAGATTGTGGGGGTGTTGGAGTAGTTGACGGTAGGTCGAAATGCTTATCGGATTTTCAGTTCAGCAGAATTCAGCTGCATTCGGTCGACCGGTTGGTGAAACGATTGACTGTTGTTAGTGTAATTCGGGGAGGTTTGCCTTGCACCGGTCAAAAAATGCCTCATGCGGTCGACCGGTCAAGTATGTTAGGCAAGCTCTGAGTGTTTTCGGTCGACCGGGTCATCTTTGTCGTTCGACCGAATGCACTGTAGTGAGTCGGTTGGAGACGAAGACCATCCAAACGGTCGACCGTCCTTTTGACAGTTCGACCGATTGCACTGTAGTAAGTCGGTTGGGAGCATAGATCATCTAAATGGTCGACCGCTCTTTGAATTGTTCGACCGATTACTTAAGTTGACTTAAGGTCCGTCTGACCGGTGTGTGTCTTGTTCAACCGATCGTGGATCTTGAGAAATTGTGGAGTCCCTATTATTTTCCGGTCGACCAGGTCCCCTCTGTCGTTTGACCGATGAGACAATTGAATTTAATATTGTTGTGTCGTAGACCATCCAAACGAGCGATCGTCAGTGACCTTTTTTTAACCGATTGGTCGTTTTGTAAGTTATTCGTGGTTCGACCAGTTGCGGAGATGGTCAAACACTTGTGTCTTTTAGGAGGGAATCGGTCGACCGTTTCTGTGTAGTTTGGTGTTTTTAGTTTTATTTTGATCGGCTTGAGGGCAACGGGTTCACCAGCCTTTTTGGGACAACAAGCAGACCGTCCTGATAGCGATCGATTGTGGCTCTACGAAGCGGGTTGTGATTTGTTGGAAAAACCGTGGCTCCGGTGAATGAGGCAAAATTGTGGCTCCAGTGATAAATGCAAAAACCGTGGCTCCGGTGATAGATGCAAATGAGGTGTTTTTTACAGTTGTTGGGCTTATGCTTGGTTGCAGTTATTGTTTGTGTTGTTTCATTTATGTGTTTAGGGTTTGGCATATAGAGTTTCCTTATGGAAACTCATGCATAGTTTCATGTTTGCATGTCAAGCTGTGATCGACAGTAGGAGGATGTGACTGCAGAGGAGAGTTCTCGGGACTGGATCCTGCTTTCCCCATTTTGGAGGTGATCGTGATTACTTGTATACTTCTTTTTATGATCTTTTGACAAAATCACCCTTTTGTATACTCAGTTACATATATATTATATATTGGTGCACCTGATTTCTGTGTCTTGTCGTAATGTCTCGAGTTGTTTGTATGTTTTAAAATTTTAAATTTTCTATTGTTTGATGATGTTACAAGTTGGTATCAGAGCAATCAGTTCCAGTGTCTTTGTCCAAAGAAACCACTCTTAGAAGTTGTGTATAAAGCATGCATGCATAGTCTTTTGACTTCAGATTTTCTGTTTCGTGTGTAGATGTCTCCGAGACGTGTGAGACCCCCTCCACGGAACCGTAGCACCAGTGATGAGATTGGTGGTGTGGACAGGGGGGAGGAGTGGAGGATGCTCCATGGTACTCTGGGTAGGATGGGCGAGTCTCTAGAGCGTCAGTCTGCCCAGACTGAGCAGGGTGGGTCAATGTCGTTCCTGTTGCACAGATGAATATTGTTAGAGTCTTGTTATCAATTGTTGTTAACTATGGTTGGAATCTCTTACTAATGTATGTCAGAAACGCCTTCCTTCAAGGGACCCTTGAAGAGGAAGTCTTCATGACTCCACCTCCAGGCTATGATTGTTCCCAGAATCAGGTTTGTAAACTTCAGAAATCTATATACGGATTAAAGCAATCTTCGAGAGCATGGTATGCAAAACTTAGTCATTCTCTTCTTCTTTTTGGTTTTTTGAAAAGTTTCGCTAATGCATCCATGTTTGTTAAGCATGACAATACCAACACTATCATTGTTCTTGTTTATGTAAATGACATCATAATAACTGGGAATAATGAGAATGAAATCAACCTAGTAAAGACCTACTTGAAGACCAAATTTGATATTAAAGATCTAGGTTTTTTGAAATACTTTTTTTGGCATAGAGTTTGCATACTCCAAAAAAGGCATGTTCATATCCCAAAGAAAGTATGTCCTAGACCTACTTAAAGAAACAGGAAAATTAAGAACCAAACCTGCAAAAACTTCCATTGAGACAAACCAAAAGATAAGCCCCACTAATGGAGAACCTCTAAAAGACATAGGATAATTTCAAAGATTAGTAGGAAAACTTATTTATCTTACTGTCACGAGACCCGACATAACCTATGCGGTTAGCACAATAAGTCAATCCATGCATGCTCCCCACACCCAACATCTTGACATTGTAGACAGAATTGTCAGATACTTAAAACACACACCCGGTCAAGGCATATGGATGAGAGAAAAAAATTCTAATTCAATAATTAGCTACTCTGATGTAGATTGGGCATGCAGGCACGATCGCAAATCCACTATTGGCTTTTGCACATTCGTTGGGGGTAACCTAGTCACTTGGAGAAGCAAGAACCAGAATGTTGTGGCAAGATCTAGTGCTGACGCAGAATATAGAGTCATGTCATCCACTACTAACGAACTCATTTGGCTCAAACAACTTCTCAAGGAAATGAACGTCCAATGTCAAGGACCGATGCAAATGTTCTGTGATAATAACGTAACGCGACATATAGCCTCCAACCCCGTCTTTCACGAACGAACCAAACATATCGAAGTAGATTGTCACTTCATCATAGAAAATATTCAAGTAAAAGAAATCAAAGTTCCCTATGTTAAAAGCAAGGATCAACTCGCAGACATTCTCACCAAGACATTGTATCAGAAGCAATTCCATAGCATTCTCCATAAGATGAGATCCATCAACCTCTTTCGGACCCAACTTGAGGGGTAGTATTAAAATACAAAACAACTCAGACATAAACGGTCATCACAGTCGTATATGGACACAAATCTTCAATCAAAAAAATCATCTATCGAGCTAATCTCCTCCAAAGGCAACACCCACTCTCGCACAAATCATCCCAACGGCTAAATCATGTATTAGAAAACAAGACACACACATATATATTCATGTACTCTGTATTATTCAAAATACGCATAAATAAAATTACATACCCAAATTTCTTCAAAGACGGCAGCCGTGAACGAGAGGATCACTTTGCTTAAGTCTAAGGAGAGTGTGGATTGGCTGGTGAGGAAGAGTGACGACGTGCCGGGGCTGGAGTCTGGGATTGAACGGGAAGAGACTCAGGCGTTGCATTCTTTGTTGAAGAACGTTTCTAAGGAAAGCGTGAGCTTAGATAGTATCATGGCTAGAGACATTGCTGTAAGGGTTGACGATCAATGCAACATTGGTGTGGATGATCTGTTTGGATTTTGGTGATAGATTTGTTAGTTACTAGTTAAAAATTGAATGTAATGTTTGTTGATGTTTGTCATCTCTGTTAATCTTGTACTGGAAACACTTGTTGTCTCATATATATTTCCGTAAATAATTGAACTACATACATGTATGGAACTGAGTTTCCTTTTTTACTCGTTTGATTTTGAAGTTTTGCAGATATATTTGTTTGGTATCATTAAGTTTGTTGTTCATGTATATGACAATGTCTAAAACTCAAGAATCACGTCGAACTACATGTTAAAAGCGGAGGATTGGAAAATCAAAAGAACCGGCCATTACTCAAATTATGATTTTTATTTTAGACGTCCATGTACCGATATTTCCCCTTGTCGTAGTAGTATTGTAAATTTCACAAAATCAATAAACTTGATAAATCATGTGGCAAAGAACAACTAATCACACTACATGTCAAACAATACAAGAAGATATAGTACTCGTACCAACAATGCTTGCTCTTCGGGAAAAAAATAATATATGCTTGCTCTTCGGGAAAATAATAATAATAATAATCCTATGAGGCCAAGTAAAGAACACAGTATGAATCCCAAAACCATAAAAATGAGGGCTACAAATCGCGGATACATTTTGCCGACCCAAACATGTCTACAATCTCAAGTCGGTGTTGATCGCATGAGATCACGGATACTGCTTATTTAAAATTAAACTTGTGATTAAACATTTTGCATTCTTAATTTCTTCTTCGTTGATTTTTAACCATGACAATAATCTTTAACCATGATATATATATATACAGGAATTCTCAAGTGGGCTCAGGGTTTAATCAAACTAAATTAAGCCCCCACAATATCCATCACTCATTTCAAAATGTAAGGTAGATTAAGAAAAAACGGTTATGCTAATGAATGGTGAGATTAACTGTAAATAAGATCCAATTGTGAGATTGTAGGGGGCTTAAATTAAATTTGACGAGCATTGAACTCACTAGAGCTTGATCCTATATATATATATACTGACAAGTTCTTAATTTCGCACTCAGATTCTGTACTTGTTTGGTCCTATAAATCGTTTCTTTAACCGTATCTTCCATTGAACTTATCATGAAGCTAATCATGCATGGCAACTAAGATAACCAACTGTATAAACTTCTCTTTAGGAAAAGTTGCCCAAAGAATTAATTAAGACGTGTAATGATGATCGTGGTTTAATCATCTCCACGGTTTTATTAATTTTTTAGAAGACTAGATATATAGATATTAATGTTAATTATAGACTAGGATTTTCTTATATTTACCTATACCTAAGTGTTTCTCGAAATTGATTTACACCCATATATATATATAAACCACGTAATGTTCACTCTTCCGCTCAGTAGTTGCACATTTATCTTCTACTCTATGCTTAAGTATTTCATTGTATTTAAGAGTTTATTTTCATAATTAATCTCAACATCATATGGAAATCATATATTAACGGACTTATGAAGTTACACTATACGCTAAGGTTAATTTAACCAAAAAGTTGGGTTACACAATACAATACTAATATTAGCACTTGGATAATTCAATTTGTCATCTTAGTATTTCTTAACCAAAGAGTATTGCTAGATCAAAACTGCAAATCAGAGATAAAGAACTTGATAGTTAACTTTTCTAGCCCAATTCAACTCAATTTATCCAAAATCAACTCTAATACCATATGTGGGACGAATATCAAGTTGAGGCTTCACAAGAAAACTTTGGGCTCAATTGGAAGAAATTGTATGGCTATACTAGCTGTTCCGATGCCTCGTATCCTTCAAAAAAAAATTAAGGACTAATTATTTGGGTACTGCAACTCAAACGGAACATAATTGGTTATTCGTCCTACATTTCTACTATTTCTTGCATGCACTTACGTTTCTATTTTATTTACTTGTATCCACTTTCGCTGTTAGAGGGACTCACACTTAGGGGTGACCAAAATTCGGTTCGGTCCGATCTTCGGTCCGGGAGACCACGGCATTTCGGTCTTTGGACCGAACCGGACCGGACCGAATTTATTCGGTTCGGGCTTCCGAAAATTTTGGTCTTCGGTCCGGTCCGGTTCGGTCCGGTCCCGGATAGAAACTCACCCCTACTCACACTATCACAATTTCAGTTAGTTTTTTTTGCAAATTACTCCTCATAAAATACTAAATCTTCTTAATATTAAAAACAAATAAAAAAGTAAAAACCCAAAACACTTGTCTCCTTCCCGCCTCATCTCCTTCCTGCCCTCTCTCATCCTTGTCTTCATCCTCTTGCAACCTCCATCACCTCCTCTAACCCCTCCAACCACCGCAACCCGACTCCTCCCAAACCATCACCGGACACCCCTTTGAAACCCAAAACCGAGCAGAACAGTTCGTCCACCTCCGACGTCGCAGCAGTTCGACGGCCACTCAGACGTCTGGCAATTACCTACAAGTGGTTGCTCACCACCATTCCGAACACATTCTCTGTAATATCCTGAATTTTTGAAGAAATTAAATCAAGTGTTTGGATGATTTTATGGTTTTAGGTGAAGCTGGGGGTGTGAATGCAATTTACCCAAGCCTTTCCACGTGCCTTTGCATGAGAGAGAGAGAGTTGAGAGGCGGTGGTGTTGGGTGGAGTATATAAACGAAGAGGTTACGTTAGAGAAAATCAGAAGAGGAGAAATAAGAGAGAAGAAAGCAATTGAGAAGAGTTGAAAAGGAGGAGTTGGGCATGTGGTCTGAGAAGTACTGTTGGGTTGAATTTGTTGATGAGAAGAAGTGTTGTTGGTAAACGTGGGAGTTGGAATGACTTATAAAAGGTGAGAATAGGAGTTTTGTTGGTGGAAATCATGAGAATTAGAAGGGGAGAAATCAGAGAAGAAGGAAACGTGAAGAAAGAGGTTGAGTGAGAGTGAGTTTTAGAGGGAACGGATTGAAGAAGAAAAAGCAGTAGGTAGAGGAGAAAAGTCGGAAGGAGAAGTTTGGAGGAAGAGGTTGGGTGAAGAAGGTTTGGTTTGAGTTGGTTTTGAGGTATGTAAGAGTTAATCCTAGTTAAAGAGTTAATTCATCTTATTTTTGTTAGAGTTTCACTGATTTGGTCAAGAATACCATATATGATGATTTAGATGATGATCTCTATATTTGATTAGGGTTTTCTGGTGCAAAAGATATAAAGGAAATTGATGCTGTTTGGATGTAGTTTGTGGAGATTTTGTGGTTGCGAGACAGGCAAGTACTGATTCGTTATTCTTCAGCTTCATATCATGTCTGTCTCTCTTGATATTCGTAGTTGCATGCATGCTGAGTATTAATATTGATTTTATGGATATGCATATGATTGCATGGTGGTGTTTCGGTCGACATGTCCTGTGGCTGTGTGTATGTTTCTGGCAGAGCAACTTAGGAAAGAGCTGCCTAGCGGACAACGTGGAGCCACCCGAGAGAGGAAAGGGCTGCCTGTCGTTAGTGTGGAGCTACCAGGTGTGCGTCTGACTGATTGATAGATTTCAGAAGCACAGGATGTGGTCGAATCCGAATGGGGGTTCCAAATTATTATGCATGCATTTTATTTGTGATGCATGTCTCTTGATTGTGTTTTTTGACTGAATGTCATATTCTGTATTATTTTTCACATGATTATGATTCTGATTGATTGATGGTTGGTACTTGCGGGCTGTCGAACTCACAATTTGTTGATTATATTTTTCAGATTAATTATGGGCCTATCAGATGGATTTAAATATCAGAGTGCGCAGCGGTCAGGATCGCGGATCGTATCTTAACGCACCAGGTTCGGGCGGGTAAGCACCTGTCCGGGCTCGGGGCATTACATTCTCTTACGACACAATAGATGTACACGTCCACTCATTCGATTTTTAGTCAATTCGAAATTGGGTAAATTAGAGATAACATTTCTTGAGCTATGAGCCAAGATCACTTGACCTTCGTTAACCTTCAAAGTTAACACTTAACCTCTCTGAATTTTGAATTTGTAATAGTTTATCTCATTGAACTTCAAAGAATCGTTAGATTTTATCTCTTAATCGTTATTTTTTTTTATTTTTTGTGTTATTTGACTAAAATACTCATAGATCTAACTTAATGATAACTTTGGGTACGTACAATTGTAATTGATGAGTTACAATAACATGCACCGTGAGAAAGTATAGTATGGTGTTTCAAAGTTCGAAAAGACTTAAATGTTATAACAAGATGGTTTAATGATACTGTAATTTACCCAAACAAAATCTTTCAAACTCCCTTGTAGTTTGTTTATAAGTGTGGGTGAGGTGGTCGGCGTTACCAAAGTGAGAGGTTCATGTGGTCGGACAGAGAATACAAATGGACACCAACCAACAATTGCTCACTGCCGCCACTTTGCATGCTTGTGGACCACTAAACCTGTGCCGACTATCTTTCTTATCTCTAGTTAATGTAGCCATGGCGGTTGAGTAGACCATCCTCGTTTAGCATTGGGTCCACTAAGTTTAAACTGTTATTATGTACTAACATGATCACATCAACTCTAACTCCTTAACTATGCCTACCACAACTTTTTTACTAATATGAAACACCATATGCCAACCCTTTGTCCCTCTCCTTTTCCTCTAGTGACTTGTCAATGGACCACTTCAAGAAGGAAAACTTGGAATCTGAATGCTGCTAGCATCAATCTATTTTTTCTCTCCTTGATCTAGCTGTAGTTAGCAATTGACATGAATGTTCAGGTTTTTCATCTAGAATTCCAAATAAGATACGAAGTTCCAAATAAAATGTAGAATAAAAAAGACGAGAATATTGACGAAATGTATAATCTTGAATAGGTATATATAAATTAATTAATGTAAGGACTTGTATTAATTCTTCTTGTTGATAGAGATTCAAATTTGATGTACCAAACCCACGTCTAACCATACTTTTAGGGTGTTATCATGGACACGAGGCTTTGGCGTTTGACATAAATTATTTGCAAACACATTTAAAAGTAAGGACCCGTTTGTAGTGGTTGTTATTTTAAAAACAGCGGAATCAAATCGATGTTTTGAAATGATTTGTTTTTTCTCCAAACGGAGCCTAAGTGGGTACCTTTTGTGATTAGGTGTCTACTTGTAGCGTTTAAATAAAGTTCATGCCGAATGATTAAAATAGGATAAATTACAACCACATCCTAGAAATTTCTTTCGAGAAGTTAGAAAAAATATCATAGATAACTTGAGTCGGCAAAAGCTGGTGTCGCTAATGAACCCTTAAATTTAGAGATTAGACTGACGTCCACTTACCTTTTTAACCAATAATATTTGTTCAATTCCCAACTAACAAGAGTGACAGCGCGACAAACCATGGTTCGTTCTCAGGCGTCCGACAATAAACGCAAGTATATAAATGACTCCTTACTTGGCAAAAAAGAAGAAGAACGACTCACTAATGGTCCACTTGCGGACGTAATCAACATATGGGCGGAGAAATGTAAACATAAACACATAAACATTAAGCCATATTGTATTATGACTTCCATACTAAGCTTAGACCAAATCGGAACATGTTTTTTTCTTTCTTCTTCTGTTATTAATTATTTCCTTGCCAAGGAAGAGAAGAAACACCATGAAACCAGCGAAACGGTGCTGCCGCCTTGCCCCCACCAAGAATCTTCTATATAGTTACACGCGTATGGGATTCGACACGTGGCAGTTCTCTTGCTTCACATCTTCTAGGATTAATGACGTGTTCTTGCCTTTGGTAGCCACGTGGCGTGTGCTGGTCAGTTGTGGGCCCAACGTCGGCAGTACACACCGTAACACTTTCCGTCCAAATCCAACAAGCGATTTTGGGGTATATTGCGTATACGATCCTGGTATTTCATAATACTGGAATAAGAATTCATTAGGTTTGGGTTTGGTAAGGAGAAGATCATTTTTTTATATCAACAAGCATTCACAAATAGGTGGATATACATGATTAGGATTTGTTGGGTGTTGGTTTCTTAGAGTTTTAGGTGAAGATATTAAATGAAGCATAGTTCTTTGTGAACAATTATATTTTTCCATCTAAGTCGAATTTTGTAGGTAACAAGATCTTGTATTTGCATTGGAGCTTTAGAAACATACATGTTTGGATGGATTGAGACTTCAAATAGAATACTACGTTGGTACCTCCTAAATCATAGATGCAACTATTTTCTTAGCCGATAGTTAGGATTCTCTAATGGTCGATCACTTCATAAATTTAGGTCTACCGTGTCACTCCTATAGTAAAATAGCCTTGTATATACCTAGTGGCGTGCTTGTTTCTCGACGCCTAATTACGATTCAATGTTCGTGCATACATACATACATACATGTTTGTATCACTTAAACATTGGAATCTTTAGATTATGTTAGTATATATGGAGACCACAACATCTTAACTAAGGAGTCACTCTACCTAAAAGGAATAAATTGTTATTGTACTCTTTTTAGTAGTGTTCGAGAAATAAAAGATGAAAGAAGTCGTGAGTTGTGAATGTGCATCTCAGGATTTACAATAATACGAACAACTAGACACTTTTATGTCAACCAAGTCGTACCAATAACTTCTAAGCTATTTTCATAATTAAATCACAAATTCGGCCAAACGAAAACATTAGAACTTCTCATCTAAACCAAGAATACAAATTCTATTCATTTTCAAAAAAGTAAAAGATCCGAACTACAAGGTTGACCATCGAAACTAGACAACCCGAGGATTCATTTGCAAAACACCCAAACAGTACGATTATTTTAGTTTCTTCAAGATCCGTGTTCGGGTATGGTCTCCAGACAAGGGGTCAGACAGCGAGGCCGCTCCAATCCAACGGCCCAGAATCCATCTCCACCAAAATCCTTCCCAATAAAGCCCGATCCGTATGTGTAGAAATATATAAACATTTCGCACACAAAACCACACCTCACACACTTCGGAGTTTAGAGAGTTGGTCGGAACTCGAAATCGAAACCTAGGGTTGGGCGATGGAGGAGCACGGCGAGGAGACCCTGGTCGCGGCCGAGCCGGAGAAGATCGTCGAGAAGCCGCGCGACGCCGGGTCGTCGTCGGACTCCGACGACGGCAAGATCGGGGCGTCGACGAAGAGGTGGAGGCTGTTCGGACGCGAGAGGCCCGTGCATCAAGTCCTCGGCGGAGGAAAACGTGCGGTCACGGTTGCTTCTGGTTTTTTTTTTGGGTTTGGGGGTTTTCGTTTCGAGGAAGTTGGGTGCTTTGGGTGGTTGATGAGGAAAGTTTGGGTTTTTGGGGGGTTTTGTTTCGAAAAGGTTGGGTTTTTGAGGTGTTTGGTGTGATTGGAAGGTGGTATGATGGGGAAAGTTCGGGTTTTTAGGGTTTTTTGTTGAAAAGATTGGGGTTTTTCGTATATTGGTTGGTTGGGGGAGTTGGGTTTTAGTGAAAAGATTAATCCTTTTTACGGAAGCACTTAAAAAGTAGGGAATTTTGTTTGGTTTTAACTTTTTGTTTTGTTTTGAAGTTGATGTGCTTTTTATTCGTTTTTGTTATTGCGTTCCTTTATTTCTTTGTAAAAAAGTGAGTTATCATCAACTATGTTGGTATAGATTCGTAATTCGTGATATGTCCGCACCATGATCTGTTCCGTGCTCCCTTTTATTGCCCAATCGTTAATTTCTGTCATTTGTTCCTGATTGTACCTTACCTCATGGCTATTTTTATTATTTTGGGCAGGAAAGATCTTACATCTTGCTAATTTAGCTTAAGTTCTGCATGAAATTGTGAACTTGGATGCCACGATAGTTTTTCTTTCTTTCTTTTCAGTTAGATGGTTTGTATGTGCTTGAAATTTTTTTGCATGCAGAAATTTTTATTTAGATTCAAATGGTTACAAATATTGGAAAAAGTTTTTGGAGTTCAGGGATGAGTTTAACTAGCGATTCCTACTTTCCTAGAAATTGTGAAATTATATGATTACTCATATTATCAGGTTCTTACATTTTTGGGTAACCCTCAACTCATTATCCGAACATCGTTCCGGTGCTTAAGGGCCAGAGCTTAGTCTGAATTTAAATTATTAGAATGTACTAGTTCTTGAGTCAAAACGTTCTCCTTCAAAAACCAGGATTTATCTCATAGTTTTTTATTCGAAGTCTTTCTTCCTTCTTTTGTTATGGTGTTTCACTCAATACTTCAAGAGATATAGACATTCATGTTCTCTTTTAAGAATCTTATGTGATGAGAGCCCTTGGTTTGCAGCTGCCGATGTATTTCTGTGGAAGGACAAGAAAATCTCTGTTGCAGTTCTTGGTGGTGCCACTGCAATCTGGGTTTTGTTTGAGTTACTTGAATACCATCTGCTTACTCTAGTGTGTCATGGCCTGATCCTTTCTTTGGCATTGCTATTCCTATATTCCAATGCTTCAGCTTTCATCAACAAGTACTTTAATCATTCTTCATTCTTGTTGTCCCAAATTCATCTTGTATGCAGTTCTAATTTGCATAGGATGTGGGTTTTATTCAACTATTTGCTTCTCATTTAGGACTCCACCACGCACTCCCGATGTCCATATCCCTGAAGATCTTGCAGTCAACATTGCTCTTGCTCTGAGGGCCGATATTAATCGGGTCCTTGCGTTGCTAAGGGAAATTGCATCTGGACGGGAGTTTAAGAAGTTCCTTGCTGTATGTTCTATTTGTTTCTTGAGAACATAGAAAATTCATTTTGTAGATCAAAGGATTGACACCCTACTGTTTTTTGAGGTGTTCCCCTGACCTCTAATCTTTGACATTCCAGGTGATTGCCGGCTTGTGGGTTTTGTCAATCATCGGCAACAGCTGCAACTTCTTGACTTTGTTTTATATCGGTAATTTAACGATAATTGACCTTTGGTTCTTATTGTTGCCTCGTGTAAACATATCTATATATTCTTACTTCCTCTATGTTGTGGTCAAATGCAGTGTTTGTTGTGCTCCACACTCTGCCTTTGCTGTACGAAAAGTACGAAGACAAAGTCGACTCTTATGCGGAAAGGGGTATGGTAGAGTTGAAGAAGCAGTATGCTGTTTTGGATGAAAAGGTTCTAAGCAAAATCCCCAGGGGGCCATTAAAGGATAAGAAACACTAAGTGACGATGATTAGTTATTTTGTTGTTTCAGTAGCAAAATTCGGCTGTCATAGGATTTGAGACGTTGTCATTGTGTTATGGACTCTCTCGTGTTGGGTACAAGTCTTCCCTTTATCTGATGGTGTTGGATTTCTGTTTCCGCGTGGATTGTTGTATGAGTAGCTACTTCTAGAAACATAGTTTTTTTCTGACTGCTAGGTGTTTTAATTACGTCGAAAATTTGAAATGTGTGAGCAGCGTCTGTTCGGTCTTGACATTTTCGCTAGAGGTGGCTTTAAATTGAAGGTTCTTGTTGATGGAGTGGGGAACGGTATTACTATGGTGAATTTCCCTCTACAATTTGATGTCTTTTGGATGACACGATCAAACAGCTAAACATAGGTGTATTGTACCGACACATTGATTTTTGTTTGCTTTTTTTTAGAGGTTGAATAGATGGTCGGATCGATTTTACCTGATCCCGGTTATCAAATCTGTACAGTGGTTTGTGATCCGATTGAAGCACCCAATATGATTCGGTTCTTGGTGTGGCAAAATCCATCCAAATGCTGTATTGATTTGATCAACCTCGTATTATATTATCCCTGCGTTTACTTGCTAAACTATATTGCTAAAACATATTCATCATACAATACCTGCAGGATTGGAGTTAGATCTGTAAAACCTCATATGCAATATGGTCAGAATGCAAGACCTAAACGTTCATGTGTACTTCGTCAGATGCTACTGAAAGTCACTACATAAAATGTATAGAAATCCAATCAAAAGTAGAATTTAAGTACTGCCTCTGACCAAGTTTCAGAACGGAAATGGTAGGGCGTAGGAATAACCTTTTCATCTGAGGCAGCAGAATAACAAAGCAGTAGCTCTAAATGTGCTACAGGTCAAATTGCTGATGTAAAATTCGCATTTTGATTTACAGACTTAAAAAAGGACCGTAACTGTGACCACAGCTTTGAAACTTTGGTTCCTCAAGAGTACGATGGTAAGACACCATGCCTAATAACTTCATCATGAATTGCATAATCATACAAAGCATGTTTTTTTCTTCTAACTCGACAGGTCTTTCACATGAAGTTCATGCTCATTTCCTCTTGTTTGATAATGTCTTCCAAAATTATCAAAACATGGACACGCATGTAAGCTCTTGGCCTGAGTTCAGTGGGTGGATACTGTAGGACTCTGGCATTGTTAACCGGAGCTTTGCTGTTTGCTGCTTCCTAGGTGCTTAGGAAGCGCCCACAACTTGGCCAACCTCTGAGAAGGAAGTGGTGATTCCTCAGTATCACTATCACTATCCGAGGAAGAAGATAATATGGCTTCACTGAAAATATACTCCATAACCTGTCCGGAACCAGATACAAATAGCCACAATGAAGGTCAGACCATCAGAATTGATTTCGAACAAGCACTCCATAGTGACCTATAAGATTGGAATACGTCCAAGAAATAGGTCTTGGACACATGCGCATGGGGATTTGAGTGTCGCAATTGTGATTCTTGAGTTCATTACTAACCTACCCAACTACTTTGGGATTAAGGGTTTTCTTGTGGTAATCTTCCTGTTTCGCTTGCATTTAAAATCGTAACTCATGAAGATTGTGACCCACATCAAAATTAGTATGAAGTTTCTCCTACAATGAAATCGCTTGCATATAAAATCAGTAATGCATGATGATTGTCCCCCACATCAGAACTAGTATGAAGTTTTTCCTACAATGAAATAGCTTGCATTTAAAATCAGCAACGCATGAAGATCGACCCCACATCAAAACTAGTACCAAGTTCTTACAATGAAAAATAACAAACCTTTTCAGAGAATTATTCAAAATTAGAACTAGCAGTCGTACTAACACTTATTGTCCCAACTTTTCTACAACTAACACTAATGGTCCAACATACAAATCCTATGCTCCTACTCTAGAGTATCATTACCTAGTTATCTGATTTAAACAGTCAGCAAGTACAAGAAGCAAATCCATCAGACAAGAAATAAAAAATAAAAGGTTATGGATCATCATCTTGTGACTATTTTGAATCGACACTTATAAAATATACCTTAGAATGCGGAAAAAGTTTAATATTTGAAGATCCATTCTCACAGTCGAAGCATCTGTGCACACTATAACATGTCATGCTACTGAGCCAAATTATTGCTTTGCAGTCCCAACAATATATCCTATTATTTGAAAAACTCCACAAGCTTTCTGAAGGTCAAAGTTAGATACATTTCACCAAAAGGTCAAACAACATGTATAATAAAGAAACTTGAAATAACACATGACATCAAAAAAAAGAAAAGTGAATGTAACTGAAAGAAATCAAAGACTATCATAGTTTTCTTAAATGTAAGGTATATGCAATCATAATTTAATACATAAGCATGTGAACAACACTTCAGGAACTAGTACTAACTAGTTCACCTAGTAATAAGGTTCAATGATGGAAAAGCAGCAAGGGATAAGATGGAGTAGGAGTCCCTTTGGAATACCATCGTCAATTGCAAAACTAAGATCAACAAGAATAAGTTGGGCCAAGAAATTGACATGTCTCATACCATAAATTTAAACGAACATATGTTGGAGCAAAAATTATCAATATTCTAATCTGAATAGTTAATAGATGGTAAATTCGAATATATTGCGTCACTTATATGTCAAAAGACTGTTGTCGAGAAGCGAAATACTACTCTAGAAACAACTTTTCTAATGGCATTGAAGCAAGTGAATCAAAGTGAACCAAAAGGTTGAAAGAAAACATTCTTATTATATTATAATAAATAGCATAATCACCGTTTAGTAGATCACTTATGGATGATGCTTCATATACCTTCTATATATGTCAAAGTGGAGTTGAGAAAGATAAGGACTGTAGAAACAACTTATGTCATAGCATAAAGCAAAAATGAAATGAAATTTTGATAGTTTTATCTTGTAGGGTTCAAGAGTAATTCGGGTTGGGTGAGAGCTTTATCTTGAGTTTAAGGGTGACCCTGGAATAAATCGAAAAATAAATAAATTGGAGAGGGGCAACTTGCCACTATCGCAAAGATCAAGGTGCTAATTGTCGAGTTCCACAGGATTGGGTGAAACCTACTCCAAGGCAAAAGATGGGGAGACAAACTGCAATTCACCCTAAATCTTAATGAAATTATCGGTGAGATTTATTGTGGTAAATGTTTTCAAGTTCACTATCTAATAAATGACTTGTATGATTGACGTTCATAACGTCATTAGCGAAATTCCACGTCAAAATGTTCATTTTTTCTGCTTTAATAGACAAAAATAGAGCATAAATGAATATGACATGGAAGAGGTTGAAAGTTGAGGGACAGGAGAATTGAAGCCAGCAACTATGCTACCGCAGATAAATTACAAAAACTAATACCTGCCCATCTGGTTCTGAAATTCTTTCTGTAACTTGAGTTCATTGATGCAGCACATTCTTGGTTGTGATAAATTACTGCACCTACCCCATCACAAGATGATCGATGCCGGTGCTCTATGTTTTCGAAGTAAGCCTTGGAACTACCAAAATAAAGACCATATTGGATCTTCCATAGTGTTTCATCACTTGCAGCTGACTTCCATGTCCTACATGTAGGAAAATAAATTTACTAAAAGGAAAAGAAGGTTTATTTGTATAAAAGGGCAAACAATTCGAAACTGTATAATTAAAAAATTACCGGCACACAAAGGTCACAGCTGCTAAAGATTGTACATCAAGAAATGTAAAGATATGAACAAGAACATCATGTGGCAATTGCATTGAACCTGGAAAAATATGATACAGAAATCTTAGATGGTTAATATGCCCACAAAAAGTCAAAAACAGTAGAAACACAAACTGAACAGAATTATTTGCAGTCAAAAGGAGAAATCTAGCCACAATATACCCATGTAGATAATTTTGGGCAACACTATAGCTTGTCAAAGAAGGGTCATAGATTATCAGGTTTCCACTTTTGATATCTCATTTCGTGGAGTAAGTGCTAACTAAATAATTTTGAAGACCGACAGCTTCTCTTCAGCGTGAAAGCATGGATTATGAGTCAGAGGGGTCAGGGTTTCATTTTCGAAGTTGTGGGGTGGGATATTCATAGGAAGGGAAGGCATCAGAGTAAGATGATGGTAGCAATATAATTTTCCTTAAGAAATACAAACAATAGAAGTAATTGCAGAGAATAATGAAAACTATTTTAAAAAAATGCAATCACTTGCGAGTCAATAAAAAGTGCATAAAATGTTTATGAAACATCAAAGGAAGCAAAATATGGTTTGTCAGTTAGGAAAGGATTCCATGATTCAAAAATGACCTTCAAATTCTTGTTGAGCTTTCAGGCTCCTCTTGTGTAAAACTACCGCATGTTTGAACTCCGAAACAGCCAACACTTTTCGCTTCTTTGGTAGTGCTGCCTCTGCTGCTTGAACGAGGAGGTTAGCAGAGGATAAACTAGATACTGTCCCTATCCTGTATAAGTTCAATGACCATCAAGAGTTACTTCATTCATGCAAACCAATTCCTTGCACAAGAACGAACAAGATATACAAACCCAATGAAGGAGTAGCATGAGAGGCAAAGTGAGAAATAGATCAAAATCAGTGGTTGTTTCAGTAGTTTTGCATGTGTGCTTTCTACTCTTGCAGAGAATCTAAGATCTATCACAATGTTTTAGCAGTAAGATATATCACAAATTTAAATGCTACATATAGAACATCACACTGACAAAGTGGAATTAAGGCGGTGTGTAGTAGTTTTCGTTGTTATCACTCTTGAACCAAAATGAATCTTCATAACATTGAGCAACACAAGAATTTAGAACGAAGATGAACAATGGAAAACTTACGCATTTAATTTTGGAGGTGGTCAGGTGAATGTCCGCAAAATATTCCTGCTCTGAGGCATGATCATCCTAGATGAATCGTTGTGCTTGCAACCTTGTTCAGGTTTCTAAAACTGGTGTGGGCCTTATAAGTGCTTTTCTATCCAAAAATTAAGCCGCAAACAATTGTTCTATGGATTTAACTATTAGACACTTCCCTCGTATAATTGCTACCAGGGTAAGCTAGAAGATAATGACACCAATAACAAAAGAAACTCCAACATACTTTAGATGCAAACATCTAAAATTAAACAGCTGCAAATCATGCATAGAACTCACCATCCAACCAACTATAACCTGATCTCTTGCCAAGTCCCTCAATTTTAGGGATGCTACAATGCCAATTCTGTCCTTTGATTTTTCTGCTAGAGGCCATGTTTCCTTAAGGATATTTAAGTCACCTGGCCTACTAGAATTTAATTCAGCCAAATGCCTCTCTGTGCTTTCTCTAACCATAAAATTATCATATACTTCACAAGAATTTAACAAAATTTCCCATAAAATGACGTTATTACAAGCATCTGGAACTTGATCTTCTAAGAAGTTGTGTGCTTCTGAGAGAAACCCAGCTCGGCACAAAAGATCAATAATACAAACATAGTGCTCCAGATCCGGTTGTAAGCCATATTATTGTTTCATAGATTGGAATATTTGTTTGCCCTCATTGAGATAACCTGCATGGCTGCAAGCAGTCAACACAGCTACAAAGGTAATATGGTTTGGCTTTGTTGTTTTCTTCATTTCATTAAAAAGTGACAGAGCTTCTTTCCCACCACCATTCCATGCATACCCTTTTATAATTGAGCTCCATGAGACATCTTTATCTTTAATTGCATTAAAGACCATATATGAGTCTTCTATCTTTCCACTTCTTGCATACATGTCAACTAGCACATTTGATATTGACATTTTCTGTCCAAAGCCCCTTCTTAAAATTTGAGCATGAAGCTCCATTCCTTTTCTGTGAGAAGGAGCCCATGAGTAAAGAGGAACCAGCATCAAAAAGGTAGAAATATCAGGACAGAGAGACATTCTTTGCATTAGTAACATGACTTCTGATGCCTCAGGGACTTGATTGAGTTCAGAACATGCTTTAATAGCAGCATTCCATGAAATTACATCTTTTCCAAGTAAATTGACTTCAGCTAATAGACCGAGAGAGAAGTCCAGTCGACCACACTTTGCGTACATGTATACAAGTGCAGTCCCCAAGTATGGATCAGATTCAAATTTGTTATCTCCACAAGTTAAGTATTTCTTTCTTATGAGTTCACCCAGTCTCCAGTCTCCCAAATCAGCACAAGCAAGAAGAACATTCAGTAAAATTGGTCTAGTAGACCTAAGTCCTACAAGTAAAACCATTCTAGGAAACAGTTTAATAGCAATATCTGGTTGTCCATATGACACATGGCCCCCAATTATTGTGCTCCACGAGACGACATCCTTCAATATCATTTCATGAAATAATTTGGATGCAAAACCTAGGAGGTTGCATTCAATGTACATGTTTAATAGAGAATTACAGACGAAAATATTGTATCCAAACCCACTCCTAATCATGTGCCCATGGATAGTCTTCCCTTCCTTAATGCAACTCAAATACCCACAAACTGATAGCAAGCTCACAAATGTGGCCTCTGAAGGAGCAACTCCATCCTCTAATCCCATTCTCTTAAATGAAGAAATTGCGTCCAAAATAGCACCGCTTCGAGAATATCCAGTAATCAAAGCATTCCATGACACAACATCTCTACCATCAAGTTTGTCGAAGACACATTGTGCAGCTTGCAGATCTCCAACACTGCAATACATGTTGACTAATGCTGTGCCTACCAAGAGATCTGCTTCAAGCTTTCTATGTCTAACACTAGAAGCAATTTGACATCCTAATTCAAATTCAGAGATTCTGCTGCAAGCAGACAAAGCAAGGTGGAATGTCTGGTTGTCTGGCAGAATATCTCCAGATGAATTTCCAGTCATTTCATGGTAAATATCAAGTGCTACACTTGCCTGCCCATTTGCCAAAACGCCACGTAACAGTGTGTTCCAAACAAGGGTCTTAGTGGGTCTTGGGGACAGACTGCGAAATACATGGAGGGCATCATTGGTGCAACGGAAGGAGAAGTATTTTCTGATGAGGATATTACACAGGTACAAGTTATTACTAAAGCCAGAAGCGATAACTCGAGCATGCAGGCATAAAAGGTGTTTCAAAGAATGAGAATGAGTGAAGATAGTAATAGCAAGGGCCTCTTTGAGTTCTTGCCACCTTGTTTCATGTAGCTGAACATGGCCAAATATGTTTTTGCTGATAATTTGCCACAACTCAGGGCCATATCTGAAAACATGGGATAATCTGCAGATTTTAAAATCTTTATCATAGAAGGGGAGTTATTGTGGACGATATTTTCTTCTACAGCATATAAAGCCTGCATTAAAATAAAAATATAAAATCTAAGAGATTAATAATACATGTGTGATACCTCTAGTGGTAACTTACTATTACAAAGTTGAAATAGCATATAGAACTAAAGCTGATCCAATATCAATAATATAGACACAAGCTGAAATGCTTCGCACCACCTGCGACTTCATAAACATAGAGATGCTGCCGACAATTGAATCTGTTGAGGGTTCTTCTCGCCTCCAACAGTACTAAAGGGCATACTTCAGATGTGCTGGTCTTATTTCTAAACCTTCTTTACGCACTAATAGTAGCGGTGATTCACTAACAAGAAGCTTATCAATTTGCTTATATTATCCTTTCTGTTCCCTATTATATCTGCTTTGATTCTCTATTAATGATCAAATAAATCAAAGACATGCTTCACCAAGTTGACTCCTTTTAATACCAATTTCCGGAAAAGACGCACTGTTTCGTGATTCTTAATGAAAACACATCAAGCACATTTTTTTCTTCAAATTCCTCAGATATAATAAAACCAAAATCCAACCTTTACCTCCGAAAACAACTGATTTTGCAGATACATTCATACATACAGTTCCAAACAATAATCTTCCTTACAAAAACAATTTCCTTCACTGAAATCAAAACAAACCCTAAAAACAGAGGGCGAGGAGATTACTTAGGGAGGAGGCGGAAGGCGGCGATGGCGTCGTCAAAGACGAGGCTCTGGAGGTTCTTGGGGAGGCGAGAGTAGGCGCCGCGGAGGACGAAAGCAAGCTCTTTGCAAGCCGGGGCGTAGTCGTACGGACGAATTAGAGCTTCCGCGATGCCCAATCTATTATACGTCTCCGTCTCCGATCCCATCGGAGGTGATGGACGAAATCTCAAGAGATTCCTCTCTCGATTGAAGTTCAGGTCTGTCGCAAACCGGAATCAGGAAGACGTAGGGGTGAGCTTCGGAAGAGTCTGGACCGAACCGAACCGGACCAGATCGGACTGGACCGAAGATGGACCGAAATTTGGTTTAAGTTGGTCCGTCAGATCGTTTGTTCGTGGCGGGTTATCGTTTATTATCCTCTCTAAGTAATTTGAAAAGTTGTGTGTGTTTTTTTATTTTTTAAAATAACCTCAACTCATTAGGGTGCATTCCACGTTGGGTTTCAGGCTAAGTTTTTTGCAAGAAGTCATGTCACATTAGTATCCGACTTTTGTAAACGACAGTTATCTTACTTCCCCTAAAAACTTCATCCAAAAGCTCCTCCCAGCTTGAAGAAACTGAACTTCTGGTCTTGTTCCAATTTATCCTTCCTCGAGTGGCACAAGTTTCCAACTATAAATGACGAGGGAGCGGATAATGTCCTTATCCTCAAATCTCCTACATACTTTCCCTTTATCTCATGTCCTCCTTCATCGTCAAAAGCGTTATATTTTGTCA
Organism: Triglochin maritima; assembly: GCA_963682175.1. NCBI lineage: Eukaryota > Viridiplantae > Streptophyta > Magnoliopsida > Alismatales > Juncaginaceae > Triglochin > Triglochin maritima. The sequence goes on from OY821775.1 coordinate 10,518,416, forward strand.
AGCAACTTGTTTGTGCTGTCTATCGACCAACAAGTTCCAGTCTCAAACATCACGCAATCAAGGGCGATAGTTTTTTAGTCGTGGATCTTCGTATGTAATTTTGTTTGATTTGCCTCATCTTTTGCGATACCCAAAGGATTTGTGTTATTTCTACGCAGTGGAACGTTAAATATGGTTACTTTTGTTGGCTTGATGAGATCCAAGAGGTCATCTTGAATGGACGCCTAGTCAACCTCGACGAGGGGATGCGTGGCGACCTTCCAGCGCAACTGGTGGAGCTTGCCCGAAGGGTGCAGGTGGTAGAGGGGGCTTTATTCCACCTTGGTCAGGAACAATAGAGGGACCGACTCCTCATCACGGTCACCATTGCCCTCCTTCTCGTGGCTTTCGTCCTGTTCATCGCCCTCATCCTTTGCTGAATCTCCTCGTTGGCAACAATTTTTTATTAGGGATTGCCCCTTAAGTACCATTGGTCATCGTTTTATACTTATGTTGTCAACCATTTTTGTTGCAAAATCTGTTTCACAATTTTGCATCCAAAATAGGCCTAAAATATATTGAAATTTGAAATATCCTCGATAAGTCGGATAAAGATACACCAAGGAACCTCCAAATAGACATGTTTATGCAAAATGTAAATAAAAGCATTGTGCTGGAAACATATGAGGTAGCCAACCAAAAGAAGTTGCGGACAAGAAAAACTAAAGGGCATAAAGGTTATAAACGAAGTATAGATTGTCATGCCTAGGGTTCTTAACGCTCGAATTCAAAGCAAGGCGAGTTATAACCCATCCTAGAAAACTCACAACCCACCCTGCAACCCGCCTTCTTGGCCGATTGCAGACAGATTAACAGGATGAAGGGTCACATATTTAAAAATATATAAATGCTATTTTTATATAAAAAACAGAAAAAGTACCTAAATAACAATATATTTTAGGAAAATGCATGAGTTATAACTTCCAGATAATATCTGCTTAAGATTAAGTTGCAATTTGTTAGATTAAGAATTAATAATGAGTTAAACAATAAGTTTATGAGTGATAAGTTAGACTATATATTTACATGTGTACATAATATTGTTAATATTTATTATTTTATTTTTAGTGGGTTGGTGGGTTCGGATTTTTGCTCGACCCACTAAGGAAACAGGTTAGTTGGTTTTATTTTCTAAATAGATCGAAAATTGTGACCATAACCCGTATCCACAAAGTTGGATTTTATAGGTTGACGAGTTCACCCACCACATTTACAACTCTAGTCATGTCACAGGGGAAAGGTGTTGAGTAGAGAAGAAGTAGAGAGGAAACAATAATGATACTTGTATTGCACAACTAAAGTTGTTACAACAACACAACTCACTACAAGACTTTTCTCATCACTACAAGACTCTCACTCTACTACAAAGGACTACACTACTCACTCACACTACTACACAAGACTCACTTTTTGTGTGGTGGAGAACTTTTCACTTGGATGGATTGAAATGGGATATGACACCCCTATTTATAGGTGTGAATGGAAGCTTGTAAAAGAGTTGATGTTTCTTCACTTTGAAACTTCTAGGAAGCTTCATACTGATGGATAAGGAAGAAACATCTAGAGTATAAATTCTTTAGAAATTGGGCTTAGTGGGTTGGACTTATAATTAGCTTAAGTAATAACTTATTGGGCTTGTATTGGTATTGGATTTTTAACACTCCCTCTCAACACCAACCCTTCTTCTTATCATCCCAAGTCGTTGACGAAGTTCTTCAAACTTTACTTGGTGTAGTCCTTTAGTGAAGATATCTGCCACTTGCTCATTCGTACTAATAGACTTCATAAGAAATTCGTCTTTCAGAACCTTCTCCCTTAGAAAATGGTGATGAACCTCCACATGTTTCGTCCTTGCATGAAAGACTGGATTTTCTGCTAGACATATGGCAGATTCATTATCACAATGCAGCAACACTGGATAATCTACTTGCTGATGAAGATCTTCTAGTAACTGCTTCAACCACATACTCTCTTGGGCGGCCATCGCTCCAGCTCTATACTCTGCTTCTGTGGTTGATAGTGAGACAGTTGATTGTCTCTTACTACACCAAGAGATTGGTGCAGAACCAAGACTGAATGCATATCCAGTAGTCGACCTTCGTGGTCTCCCGCATAGTCAGCATCGCAATACCCGACTAGCTTTTGATCTTCTGTATTTGTATATAAAAGACCAAGATCAATAGTACATTTCACGTACCTAAGTATTCTTCTTACTGCTTCTAAGTGAGGATTCTTCAGTGTTTGCATGTGTCGGCTTACAACTCCAACGACAAAAGAGATATCAAGTCGAGTCATGATTAGGTAGATCAAACTACCTACTAATTGTCGATACATTGTTGCATCCTCGAGATCATTGCCTTTGCATGCACACAACTTGGTCCTTTCCTCCATTGGGGTAGATATTGGCTTGCAGTCAAGCATACCAACTTTCTGCAAAAGATCTTTAGCATACTTTTCTTGGCAAAAGAATATACCTTGTTTTCTCCGATCAACTTCAAGCCCCAAGAAAATACTTAAGCTCTCCAAGTTCCTTCATTTGGAATCTAACCGATAGATTTCTTTTGGTCCTTTGATTTTCCTCCTCATTATCTCCTGCGATGATCAAATCATCCACGTACACATGAACTGCAGATATTTGTCTTTCGATATTCTTTACGAAAAGACTTGAGTCTACAGGAGCAATATTGTAGTCACACCCAAGTAAGAACTTTGTTATCTCCCTGTACCACGCCCGTGAGCTTGTTTCAGCCCGTATAGTGACTTTCTTTAACTTGCATACGTAGTTTGGATGATCAGTGATCTCAAATCCTTGTGGTTGTTCCATGTATATTGATCGATCCAACTCTCTATGAAGAAAAACATTCTTCACATCCATTTGCCACAACTTCCATGACTCAATTGCTGCTATAGCAATTAGGACTCTAACTGTAGTAATCTTGGCTACTGGGTTGAAGGTCTCATCATAATTCATACCATATTGTTGTGAAAATTCTCGAGCAACGAGACGAGCTTTGTACCTTTCTATGAATTCATCAGGGTGTGTCTTCAGCTTGTAGACCCACTTCCAAGATATATGTTTAATATCTGCAGGTCTTGAAACTAGCTCCCATGTCTCATTCTCTTTTAAAGCTTTGTATTCTTCTTGCATGGCACTGATCCATTGTTTACTTCTCGATGCTTCTTCATATTTGACAGGCTCCTTGATCTCTTCTTCTCCTACTAGAGTTGCATTTGCGTACCTTGGATTTGGCTTCTTCTGTCTGTTGGATCGTCGTATCTTGCTTCCTGATTCTTCTTCAACCTCCATCTGAGATGGCCGAGTCTCCTTTGAACTCTTCTCATATACTCCAGTCTTCCAAGGATCTTTAGAGTATTTTGATGATTTTGATGAACATTCTTCGGATTCCTCTCCTTCATCGCTTGAATCTTTCTCACCAAGTTTTTCTTGTACCATGCTTTCAAACTCTCCAGAATCTGGAAGCACTATCTCATATGAGAACCACCAAGATGAAGCTTCATCGAAGATCACGTTCCTTGAAGTGTGACATCGATTGGTTGTGGGATCGCAGCACCTCCACCCTTTTCTCTCATTGTCGTACCCAACAAAGATGCACTGAATTGCTTTCTTATCAAACTTACTTCGTTGATTGTCTGGTACCAATACATAACATACACAACCGAACACACGGATTTGACTTATAACGGGCTTTGTTTTCCACAGCTTCTCATACGGTGAGATGAACTCCAACATTGCTTGTGGTAGTCTGTTGATGATATGTGTCGTTGTTCTCATGCATTTTGCCCAAAATCTTGCAGGTATATTCTTTGTGTGCATCATGCTTCGACAAGTATCTGCTAGATGTCGATTCTTCCTCTCGACCACACCATTCTGCTGAGGAGTGTTGGGACACGTTAATTGACGTCTGATATTGTGCTCCTTTAGGTATGTCGCAAACTCCTTGGATGTGTATTCAGCTCCATTATCAGTGCGCAAGCACTGTATACGCTTTCCAAGTTCTCTTTAAACCTTCTCCAGAAACTCTTTGAATTTTAAAATGACTTCTGATTTTTCTTGAAGAAAGTCTACTTAGACATACCTTGAGTAATCATCGATAAACTTCACCATATACTTAGTCCTGATAATGGATGAATGTTTTGCCAGTCCAAATATATCTGAGTGAATCAACTCCAATGACTCTCTTGCTTGAAAGTTTGATTCTTCACAAGGGAGTTGATGAGCCTTCCCATATTGGAATCCGATGCATACTATATCTCCAGCAATCTCAAGTTGCGACAGACCCTTTATCATCGACTTCATCATCATTGTCTTTAGTTTGTAATAGCCCACATGTCCAAGTCTAGCGTGCCACAGATCAGCAGTCTCGTTCTTTCTTGTTCTGTCCGCATATGCTGATTCTACAGACATCACATACACAGACTCCAACTTTTGTCCCTCCATGATTGGTGAACCAATTATCTTAAGAGTTTGGTACACCCTCACATCTTCTGGTCCGAAAAACAAAACATACTTCCCAGTTGATGTTAGTTGGGACACAGACATGAGATTCTTCTTCATACGTGGCACATGGTAGACATTCTGCAGTTGCATTTGATTTGGGCTAAATCGAGGCACCACCATTGTCTTCCCGATGTGGGTGATTGATAGTTTTAAGTTATCTGTTGTCACCACAACTTTACCTCATTTATACTCAGACAATTTTTGTAACTGTTGGCTTTTTGGCCTTAATCCATATTTTGATGATATAATTCAACCTAATCTTAATTAGGACATGTGGATTAGCACATGTAGTATAATGGTATATATGTTGTATTTTGCTAACATCTACAGGTGATCAAGACTCAAGAAAGAAGAAAAATCAAGTCAAGACATGTAATCAAGCTGGATTGAAGACGTGTATTTTACTTTTCTTTGAGTCTTAGGAACATATGTGAATTGAGCATAACTTAAGCTAATATTCATGCATTCACACACTAGGGTCCTCAGAGAAGTCACACACAAAATTTCAGGTCAATCGGACTTCGATAGGTCATCCAAAACATAGTCGGAAAATCACTAAAACTAAACCTTAAATCCTGTCCGAATACGTTCGACCGATTGGACCTTTTGTTCGACCGGTTTCAGTAGATTTAGAGTTTTTACATGACCATTTTTGTTCAACCGATTTACCTCATAGTTCAACCGCTTTCAGTAGTGTTTTGCCCAGACTAAAACGGTCGACCGGTTTTGCCATTTTGTTCGACCGTTCCGGGTTTTCATGTGACCGTTTTATTTTGTCGTATTCATACAACGGTCATATACGCATAACACTATTCCCAACCGTTCGACCGAACCATCCATTTGTTCAACCGATCCATTAGTTTTTGCAAGGTTCTGTTCGACCGGTTCCACTTTAGGTCGACCGGTTGGAGACAATTTTTGCTGAATTTGAATTCTGTTTTGTGTATCTTACACAAAACCCAACCAAATCTATCCCAAACGGCTAGAAATCTCTAGGAGCTTATAAATAGAGGTTCACACTTAGTTTTCCATAGAATTTCACAACTCCAAAGTGTCAAACCTATAGTGAGATTTTCCACAACCTCAAAGCTCCAAATTAGTGATTCCAAAGCCTAATTTCCACATCATTCATCACTCAATCATCTAGCAATTGTTGTGCTCAATTAGAGAGTGAATCCCACTCAGTTACTTGTGTTGTGAAGTGAGCAAGGGTCTTGGTGAAAGCCCAAGACACGAGTATAGACTTCGGTGAGAGCCCGAAGTGATCCTCTCGGATTGTGAGAGGTGGTGCCAAGCTCGACGAGGGTTGTTCGCAAGCTTGAAGAAGTGTAAAAGGCGTTGCTCCCGGCCCGGAACGGGGAAGCATAGTGAAGACGTAGGCGGAGCTCGTGGAGTCGAGCGGAGCTTGCAAGAGAGGACTAGGACCCGGGTGGGGTGCCGAACCTCTATAAAAACCGACGCGTCTTTTGTGGTTTGCATTATCTTTCTTTCTCTACTTGTTTGTTTATTCCGTTGCGCATTTGATTGCTTAATCAAGTAGAGAATTAGGGATTAGCTTAAAAGTGATTAGTGGACCCATAGACCCACACGATCCAACAGTAACTTCTTCTTATCTCCTGTCATATGGTTGGCACAACCGGAGTCCACGATCCAATCATTATCATAGTCAATTTAAACTTAACTTGTGCTGACTGCAAAAGCATGCTCCTCTATCGTTGTCATAGATGCTTGCACGTCCCATTCTTCTTCGTTGTTACACTCCTTGTGACTCTGTGTTGCAGCATTTCCTTCTGCAATCTTCTTTTTCGACCAGCATTCCCTCGCAAAGTGACCTCTCTTGCCACAGTTGTAGCATTTGAGGTTCTTCTTCATCTGCTTCTTTTTGAGTGCTCCCTCTTATTGTGAACTCCTCCGCTCTTGTTTCTTAGGTCCATCATTCTTTCTTCCACTAAAGAGTGCTTCTTCTCCACTCTTTTTGTAGAAACTCTTGTCATCTGCTTGGCAATAGTGTCTTGATTAACAAGCAAACTCTCCAACTCCGAAATGGAAGGAGGGCTCGACCAATCTTGTACTGCTGTGATAAAGGCACTATATTCTGGCCTAGGCACTATATTAGCATGTATAATAATCCTCCTCATCCTGGGCTCACTAATCATAGACTCTGGATCTAACTGAGATATGTCACGACAAAGCCCTTTCACCTTTGTAAAGTATTGGTTAATGGACATACCTCCTTGCTTGATAGACATCAACTCATTCTCCAAAAGTTGAAGTCAGACGTCATGCTTCTGCGTGAAGAGCGACTTTAGTGTGCCCCATACCGCCTTGGACGTAGTAGCCTCACGTACATGCTCAAGCAAATCCTTTTCAATAGTTGTCCTGAGCACGTACATAGTCTTCTCTGCCTTAATCTTCAACTTCCTATTTGCATCAGCATTCTCTACAGGAGGTGGTGTGATTTCATTTCCAGCAACAACCTTCCATAGATTCTGCCCTTGCTAATATGATTCTATGTAAAGACCCAAATACCTGTAGTTTTCTTCATTAAGCATCTCAATCCCGTCACATGGGTTTGACAGATCCGCCATCACCTATTAGTTTTGAACTACTCGAACCAACTCCTTTAGCGTGATCTTCCACTCCTCCTGCAATACTTCAACTTTGTGATTTTCGACGGACGACCACCACGAACATGGTTCTGATACCACTTGTTGAGTAGAGAAGAAGTAGAGAGGAAATGATAATGATACTTGTATTGCACAACTAAAGTTGTTACAACAACACAACTCACTACAAGACTTTTCTCCTCACTACAAGACTCTCATTCACACTCTACTACAAAGGACTACACTACTCATTCACACTACTACACAAGACTCACTTTTTGTATGGTGGAGAACTTTTCACTTGGATGGATTGAAATGAGATATGACACCCCTATTTATAAGTGTGAATGGAAGCTTGTAGAAAAGTTGATGCTTCTTCACTTTGAAACTTCTAGGAAACTTCATAGTGATGGATAAGGAAGAAACATCTAGAGTATGAATTCTTTAGAAATTGGGCTTAGTGAGTTGGACTTATAATTAACTTAAATAATAACTTATTGGGCTCGTGTTGGTGTTGGATCTTTAACAAAAGGATCATCCTACAAGCACCAAAATAAAGTGGTGCTCTATGTTCCTGCAACTTCGTTTCGTTTTGCTTTTTGTTGTTGCACGAAGGTTGCGTCAAAATTTTAGCGTCACTAACAAATGTAAGTGGAGGTATTCACTGAGAAGCATCTGTTGACAAAGAAGAGTCCCTGGTAACCTGCAGGGGGTATAGGAAAATGGGGGGAAAACGCACTCCGTAATGTTCATTTAACTTCATAAAATGAGACGACAACATATTAATTCAAAATTAATAAAGGAAGTAATATAATTAAGAAAGAACAACTAAAATGATTTGTAGTTATATTATTTGTCTTGATTGGAGATTGAATAATCCGTGAAAGTAAAGAAACGTATCAATATCTCTCCTATACTTGTGTCACATAACATTCACAAACCTATGATTTTCAACCAAAACAATAAGTTTGAATACTTAAATAAATCTCAATACTCAATTAAATGAGCCAATCTAAACAACAAAAAACTTGAACTGTCACACAATATTTGGTTTCCATGTCTCAACAAATAATCATCAATAAGTAACAAAACGGATTAGTCTTACAATAATTAAATGCCAGAGTACATCATATAAGCAACACAACAGACATTAGCAGTGCATCTGATCAAGTCAAATTTGGTTGATGAACAATTGTAAAATTATAGACCTCAACAAATATTTCTACACGTTTGATGATGTCCACTGCTCTTCAGACTTCAAACTCACATAACAAAAGCTGCACCTTCAAAATCACTCGCTACTCTTCTCAACATAGTTGCAATTTGCAATATATAAGGTCCTCATGCAGTTGACAAATGTCTCACAGAAAGTATGATAGTTGTTGCTTCTTTCTTGAGCCTCCTTCCCCATATAAATCATTCCATTGGTTAAGTTCACTCATGACACAGCCTTCACCAGAAAAACTGGCGGAGACCTGAAATCGCAGATGTGATGATAAAATTACCAAACATGATCTAAATATATACTAGAATGTAACAAAAGGAGAGGTGCTTTGATCAGGCTTACTTGATCCTTCGCGAGCCTCATGTCCTCCATGTTCAACGGTCTAAGAGTGATCGATGTCTCGGCGTTTTCGTTTCCTGTGGTGTCTGTTGAGTCTTTATCTTGTTCAGGTTTCTGATTCTTATTGGTTTGTACATTGGTGTTTGTGGTGTCTGCAGCATCCTTTTCTTGCTCAGCTTTCTGCTTCTTGACCTGTAAATAATAAGAGAGTTGTATTTAAGAGGTTTAAGCTGATCTCCTGTGCAATATTCACAGAATCATCTCTGTTCTTCATTGGCACATATAATTGAGAATCAAATTCAGCATGAATATCTCCAACAAGTATTTCAAAATTGTCAAAAGGATACAACATAATCAAAGAAAATCGTAGATGGTGAGAGTTTTGAGCCATTCATATGGTTTAAAAATAACATCTTTCACCTTTTATGGCACCTTTTTCATAAATTCGTCACATCTTCAGTTACTAAGTTTCAACAGAAATGTATTAAGACATGAATGTGATATACTATTTAGAGTAATAGACAATATCAGTGTCATTTTCTGAATCAAATCATCTTAAAAAAGCATAAAATTCCAATCATAGTGTTATCTCATCTTAGACGATCGACTAATTTTACGATAACATGATAACCTAACTGCCCACAATGTAAATTGAAAATTAACTGAAGGAAGGACTATTAATAGCAATAGAATTATTGAGAATGCCTAGTGGTTTACCGATTCTTCCTCTTTTTCCCTTTGTATAAGCTCTCTGACCGGTCGATATGCTGCTGTTATACATAAATTCTGCAATTTCAGTTTGAAATGTTAGAAAATATTTCTATATCCTGCTGTCAACTGACAAAAGCTAGATATACAGACCTTAAGATCACTTCCACTAAACCCTTCTGTCATCATTGCAAGCTCCTTAAAATCAAGCCCTTCTGTTATGTTCTCTTTCGACAAGAGTGTTTTTAAAATCTTTTCCCTATTCTCTAGTGACGGCAGACCGACCATGACTCTGCTCACGGAATTAAGATAGTGATAATGAGAAACAATGTCGTGTAATTGGATAACTATATGACAAGTAACAAATCTGATTTCTCGATAATACGACATTTCGAAAGAAAAACCTTCGTTCGAATCTTCGAATGATTGCCTCATCAAGGTCAAATGGTCGGTTCGTTGCAGCGAGAACAAGAACTTTTTCCCCTTGTTTTGTCAAGAGTCCATCCCAATGTGTCATGAACTCATTCTTTATCTTCCGCATCGCTTCGTGCTCCCCAACTCTAGTTCTTTGGCCAAGCATACTATCAACCTCATCAACGAAAATTATGGTTGGGGAGACCTTTGCAGCCATAGAAAATAAAGCTCTCACATTTTTCTCATCTTCCCCAAACCATTTCGAGGTGATTGTGGACATGGAGACGTTTATGAAGCTTGCTCCTGCTTCATTGGCGATGGCTTTTGCGAGCATTGTCTTTCCGGTACCTGGTGGACCGAAGAGTAATATTCCCCTACAAGGCTTTAAAAGTCCTCCTTTGAAGAGATCTGGCCTTCGCAGCGGAAGCATCACTAGTTCTTGAAGAGACTCCTTTATATCGTCTAAAGCGCCTATATCATCAAATGTCACTCCGATCTCACTCGCGGGAATAACCTCTGCTCTGATACGTTTTTCAAATTCATTATCGCGAGCAACTTCCTGCAGATGACAAAACTCGTTTCGATACAATATTTTACATGGAGGAATTTTAAACAAGCAAAATATTTCCACAAGCAATATTATACACATGATTAAGAAGCCTACCACTCCCTCTATGATGATATATTAGAGAATTTCGTAAAAGACCAAACACTAAACGAAGATGAACTTGGAAAATAAAATTTGATCAACAAAGACTCTAAATGTGATGTGCCAAAAGAAAGAAACAACTTTCTTATGTATGCATTGCAGATGTAGTTCCAGTTTGCTTGTAACAGTCTTAGTTAGCTGAGCTAATCCAACTGGAGAACGCTCCGTAGCTAATGCTCGTGCTGGTCCGAAGACCCTTTAAAACTTTCAAATTTTCAATGACAGTGTTTTTGAATAAACTCACACGAATTTTTGATGCTGTCGATGAAATCCCATTTTCACCATCCTTGATCCCAAAACCCGATTTTCCTGAGGCTACAGTAGTCTCAGATTTCTTAGCAGCTCTATTTTTTCTTGCAAGTGCATTCTGAGATGCAAAAGGTTATTGTTGAGAGACGATATTGAGCTTCTCAGGAAGATTTATATACCTTCCTATTTTAATTCATGTCAAGAATAACTTACCCTTACTGCTTCGTCATCTGATTCCAGCTTTAATGTATCTTTCCCATCTTGAAATAAGCTCAATCCATGTGATAAACTGTTGCATAGAAATTTAATAAGGAGAAATTGAATTGAAAAAAACAATAATAATAACGTTAAGAAAGTAACCTTTTTGAGGAAATGACAAGCTTCCCATTTCTGTACTCAGTATCCCTGTTATTCATCAAGTGGTGCGAAACTGCAGTCACCACAATTTCCTCGATGAAGCTGCTGAGCATCGTTGTATCGTCAATGCATATCGATCCCAAATCATCACAATCAAGATCGTTTGCTGCAAGAACCTCCGAAATATGATTTCTGTTGTCCTGAACCAGGAGGGTCTTCATGTCCTCTTCAAGTTTATTTTTCCAGCTTAATAGGCTGTTCTCGTCTTCGGGCGGTTTGATCTCTATATTGTATGGAAACAACGCCATGAGTTTATCATCAACGTCTTTATAATCATTTTCTGATTCCTGTATTCTTGAACCGAGTACTAACACAGGTCCTGTTAATTTCTTCAACATTTTCTGGAACAAGGAATATATCCTTTTTGATCTATATAACAGGTTTTCGACATCCCTCACATAGAGCACAATTGGGCAACTTTTTGATACTGAAGCCAACACCTGGTAAAGAAATTGGTTAAAGTACTAGAAGATGTTCTTTTCTTTTCAGGCTGCATTCAACAGTTTGGTGCTACAAAAATAATATCAACATTTTATGATAAAATAAACAAGAAATTAATCAAAGCAATATATGACAAGTATGAAGTAACAAAATAAGATATTTTAGAAAATAGAAAAGAAATTACCCTATATAGAGATTGTATGAGAACCTTTTCATCAAAAGCCCAACTACTAGCACCTCTGAGAGAAGCTGAAAACACAAATATAATCAACTGAGAAGACAAACAAAATCAAACTCTGGCCTTGAAAAGGGTAAACAATCTGAAGCTGCTCCCTAGAAAAAAAAATTGGCAAATGTATTATGTCAAACTGTAAGTAATCTCGTGTTAACAAACTACAATGTTTGACAACAATATATAGTTTTCTGCTGTTCCATTGTCCATTTTGCTGCAAGGGAAACTAACTAATCAATATATGTTTGAACGAAGGTACATTTTCTTTAACAACATTCTATGGGCAAACCTGGATTTGCAGTTGAAGATGATGCAAGACTGCTGATATCAGCAGATGAAGACACATTCCTTAGTAGCTTCGACGAGCTCTCGTCTTCCTCTGAGACTCTAAAAGTAGATGGATATGTAAATACTAGATCTCAAGGTTAATATAACAAAGTAGCAAAAGAAAAGACAATTGATACCTCGACCTGATGTCAACACCGCTGTTCTGTCTCCTTAATGATCCTGCAAGAGAAAACCTTAACTAAATATGTTTGTAGATATTTTAATTGTTTTGAATTTGATATGGGGAAATAAAATAATTAAAATGTAATAGCGAAAAATTTGATGTTCATCTATTAATGAGTAATAAAAATTTCCTCGTCCACCCCACACGAGTAATTGTTAGAGCTTATGGATTGCAATTTTAATTATTTAGAAGTGTTACCATCATGTATTGTAAGCATATCTGATGTGGTATGCACTTAAAATTTACAGTGTAATTTCTGACTTTTGATGGGTCAGTATAAATCAAAATCAGGTTTTGCAGAGAGAATATAAGGTTACTTCCTATTCGTATCTCTCTGAGAGTACAGTACTTAAAAATGAGTAAATGAGCAACAAGAGGGAGCGCTAGCATGACAAACCCATGTCTCATATGGTTTGCGGTTTAGGACACCATATGAGCATAATAAGATTGCGACACCCTCAAGTAGTGATCCATCGGAAATCACAAAATAGCGCTACATACCCAAAGTGAAAAGGATACACCAGTTCTAGAGGCATTAAAGTAACCGCATTTCCAAAGAACCTCACTCAAAAAGACTTAATAACATGCATACGATACATGCCATATTTCACATGAATTAGAGAAAATTAAGAAAATAATTCGAACAGCGAAATTGACCAGGAAATTTCATGTATAGTGAGAATATGAACAAAAATATATATGCTTGATACCTCTCCATTCCTCTCTTGGTTGAAGCATAGAAAAAGATCTTAACATGCCTGAAACCTTTTCAAATGTTGTCTCGGATTTTGATCTTTCGAGAGACTGCAGAAAATAAAACTTAGGTTTGACTATATGATAATCAAATTACCCAAACAAACTTGGGGGGAACCACTTCTGAAATAAATATTGTGCATCATATAAACCAAAATGTAGTGTACAGAAATCCTACCAGGTCTTTGCCGAAAGTGCCATATTTGCTCTGCACCTGCACACAAAAAGAGAGAGCACATTAAAAACCACAGTTCAGAACTATCACGGCAAAAATTGTTTTCCCAAATTATACCTTCAATGAGAAGTCAGTTACATCTAGCAGGAGCAACTTGGAATCAAAGTCACTTGCAAGAGCTTTTGCAAGCATTTGGTGATAAAGCTCTACAAGAGCACACGTAAGAGTAAGTTTCACTATACTCAGAGATCATATTGAAATTTATTAGCTTAACTGCAAAGCAATAATCAAGCAGAGAAACAACTTCAATGCAAGTTACCAGCAGGCCCAGATAGTAGAATTGCTCTACTGGCAGGAGAAAGATTTCGAATGTGCTTGGAAAGATCTGCTTGCTTCAAGTGCACATATGCTGCACTTGTGAGTAGCACGCGGGTCTGTTCGCTGTTTATTGACACAAAAACATGACATCACTGTCCCATAAACCAAAAAAGTGAGTAAGGCTATAAATTCTTATGTACTTTGTTTTGTTTTTTTACTTCCGATGAGTTGTTTTTCACGAAATTTTGTGGATTACATCTATCATGCATAAGAAACATGAGATAAAAATTTCAAACCAAGTGGATTATTATAGACCTTGATCTAGCAATTTTAGAATTCAGTAAGTGACTCATAGCCACATTATTTCCATTGTAAAATCCTGAGCCTATAACAAAAATCAAAATATAATGTTTATAAAGTGGTAATATCAAGTAAAGCTAGTCAAATGGAAAAAAGCAAAATTCTGGGGTTTTTGGAGGATCACTCGCGGTAAATGCAGTGGTAAATCAATTCACTAAATCAAGGTTCTACAACCCACGTTCCTGAATGGGTGACTGATGCATTCTTGCTCGATCTACTCAGCAAAAGGAAACAAAGTCCAAAAATGGTGATTAAGTTCCAAGCAAATTTATCTTCATATTTAACAAAATGCACTTGAGAGCAAGTCCGCTGAGATGAAATCCAGTAAATCAAGTGTCCATCTAGTCTTCTGCTAGTCTACTCATCCAGAACAACATGCCAGTATAAACATGCATACCACCCACCATACTATAACTGAAAACACTTAGTTTAGAGTTAGTTTAGAAGTATATTTCTTCAGCCTAATTAGTCTTACTTAAGTGCGATTACTTTCCATGAGAATGGTAAGAAGGGGAGAACTGAACTTGCAAATCCAACCTAATGTAGGATGGGCATGATGAAAGTTCCATAACTTGAGTTCTCAATTTAATAATTTCCCCACTAAAACTAATTACCAAAATGCCAAAGTTACTAAAATCCAAAGGGTTGCTGTCTCCTAACCAATCATGCCAACATTAAACAAAAATAAAGAAAAGTGGTTACACAAACCAAAACCTAAGAATCAAACAAAACGACCAAGAAGAGAGAAAAGAAATTACCAGAGATAATACGGGAACTCATCAAACGAAACCTTAATCTCCTTCGCCTCCACGACTTGCTTAATCAACTCAGCCTCGACGCGCTCCGACTCCGAACTCCCCGCCCACTTCCCGACACCCCGGCTCGAGGCCAGGCCGAGCCCGACCCCGACCCCAACGCTGAGAGCCGATATGAACAAATGCTTCTTCTCCATCGCACTTCTCCAATCATGAAAGAACGCCAAACAACCGATTCCAAACGACCAAATTTTGGAGGAAAAAAGCGAGGTGGAGAGCGACCCAGAACTCCAGAGGCAACAAGATTGAATTTTGACGATAGAAACGGAGAGAGGAGGCCGAATCCGGAAATGGGTAGGTCACGGAATCGAAAATAAGGAAGGGAGGTGGATGGAAATGGAACAGAGGAGGAAGGAAACAGAGTAAGAAAGGTCGCAGCTTTTTGAGGGAATAGAGAGGTTTTTGGTGTTGGGTTTGTTTGGAATGAGAAGAGACTGTTGGTTCCCGCTATTTCAGAAGCCCATTGCAGCCTTTTCAAAACAACAAAGGAGGAGAGAGAGAGAGAGAGAGAGAGAGAGAGGTGTTGTGGTGTTGTGTCTTCTTGTGCTGCAAAAAAAGTGTAATGCCAGTGCGAAGTATTTTAACAACACTATAAAAAGTTGGTTTTAATTTTAGGAAGTTAACTAACCAATTGCTTTAAAGATATCGTCTTGATGTGTAAAGAAAAATACATACTGTAATATGAGTTGGTGCGGGTAAATGTAGGAGATGAAATTTCATGATTTTTCTTTTACTTTTTTTAGAATAATAGTTCAGGAATTTTCTTGTTCTTTTAGTTGAACCTGATTATTAGATTGGGAAAATGGATGTGCTCCCAAAAGGCAGGCGTATATTTGAGTGTATTTCATCACTCACTTACTTCTCCTCTCCGACCAACACAACCACCGTCCTGCCACCACGCACATCAGTATAATCAAAAAAAGGACGACAACTACGCTCCTGCTTCGTAGCTGAACCTCAACAGCAAGTAGGCAATCAACAACTAACGCTCACCTCTACCATCCTCTTCTCCCCAAACCATCTTCTTTCCCAGGAAGCAAAGAAGAAAGGGCTTAATAAGTTGAAGGGAAAACAACCAAACAAAAAAATGTACCAAGGACGAGGAGTGGATGACTATCGGTATGTGTAGTCGCAAGTGCAAGTCAGAGACACAATCTGTATGACATCAAAGTACATGTTGACAATTTAATATATAATTAAACATGCAAAAATTGTCCTAGTTTTTTGGCTTTCAAGTACACATATTACAACTTACTTTCCCAGTACGCATATTTTGACAACAATGTAATTTTTTTTTCCAATTCAATATTCTGAAATACATTGCTGTCAATATGTGATCAAAGAATTTGTCATCACTTAAATCACTTATTTGATTACGGAGTCAATTTTTTACTATATTAATTCATAGCCCAAAATGCTCTCTCAACCACAACAGTTGTGATGGCGTTAATGCAAACTTTATAAGCAGGAACACTAATAGATAAATAACATCTTTTCTATTTTAAACCAACTTCAAATAAAGATCACCAATGCCTAGAGGGGCCATATGAGAGAGAGAGAGATTTTAGGAATTAGGAGTTCGTGTGTTTCATAAATTTTCTGAGATAGGTAGAAAAACATTGATCGGGGATTTCTTAATTAAGTGTTGTAAATTTGTAATCAGTTTGTTTGACCTATAGTTCGGTAAATAAATTTTCCGAAGTCTTATATACAGTTCAGACTGTTCAGTAATTTAATAGAGGTGAAAAAGTAAATAATGAGTTACTATTATTCTTTTACTAGGATAAATAACATCTTCTTCCTACTTGCCAGTTGCCACCGCCCTTGGGGGCATAGCTGTAAAATTTCAAATTCATCACTATATTGATTATATAAATATTTAAAGATATTAAAGAAATGGTGTGCTATAATAAAAGATACTTTAAGGAATTTCTTGTAATGTAAGTGGGTTAGATTAAAACATGATTGCGATAATGTCAGGGGTGGCTGGCCCAGAATTGTATTAGAATCCTTAATGAGGTCGACCTAGGTTTAAGTAGACATTTTAGAGATGAACCGTTCAAATTAGGCTTGAATTTGGGTTATGTATAAAAGCACTTGTCTCTCTCTCCTTCATGTAACCTTTTGCTAATATACAGGGTTTGCGGTGGTCGTGGTTTTCCGTGAAAGGATTTTCCCTTGGAAATATTTTATCTTGTATGTGGTTAATTGCGTGCTTGTTTTGTTGCTTCATATGATTGCTCTTAATTCGCTTACATTTCTGTATCATTTTTTTAAGCACGCAACTCCATGGATGGTAGTAGGCAACCTTGTAATTTTAAAGATTAATGACCGAGCATTGTCCTGCTAAAGCAAAGTATTTAGATATACATGATATCTCTGACTTTGCAGGAGTTGCACTTCAGGATGCAAATGAATCAAATATGAAGCAAATATAAGTACTACTATTGTGCCAAATCAATATTTGAGATGTGAATATCATCACTTATAAATACATAAAATACATATCCATCCTCTGTGTGGACACGGAAAATGAGAGAAAAGATAATAGTTTCCTTTAACCAAATCTTTTCCAAGAAATATTTTTCCTTAGTTTCCGTTTGCAATCCTGACTGTAAGAATATTTTCCCACTATTTCTCATGTCCCTCCTTAGGAAACAAAGGGAAAATGTAGGAAAACTATGATTTCTGTATAAACCTTCAAATAACTTAATAATGTTAAATATCCCATAAAAAATTAATAATTAAAACAATAAAATTGTTCCTGAAAATTTTAAAAATCAAATAATATTATTATTTTTAAATATTGAGAACAATATATAGCAAAATTATGCAAATGCACCAGAAATTACTCTTTATAATTTATCTTAAACTTATCATTATTTTGTTCATAAATCTTAGTCTAATAAGTAAATTTTCAACTTTTCAACATGGTCCAGTAACTTGCATAAACGACAAAAAATTGGTCGAACGAAAAATAAATTTTGTGTTTTCATTTTCCATTAATTCGCGTTGACTCTGACAATCCATTTCCAAGCACTTTCTCTAGCACCAACATGCCCTAGATATGTAATAGACAATAATGTATGTTGTCCTACTAGCTTCAGATTGTAGTTTATAAATTGGATACTAATTCCCCTTTTAAAGTACAACGTGGAAGTATAACAAAATATGGAATTGAACAGTAACATGTTGAGTAAGAAAATCCAAATTACGGGTCATGATTCAATTCACATTTCTAACAAATTTTTGGGTGAAAATTACAAAAGCTTTGTGAATAACCGTACTTATTCACCTAAAAATGCATATCTATGTCCGTATTATATTCACAAAAACTCATTTATCAATGTTGGTATTGCGAGCCATTTCATTTTCACTCTTTAAAATTCTTGAAGTCATAACACATCCGTAAATGGACCATAGAAGAATTTAATGAATCCTAGTGATTTACTTATTGAATACCAGTGGTGTCTCGGTTTGAGTTTCCAGACGTGTCGTTTGAAAACTTTTGGAGACTCCAACGTCTAGGTATGAAAATTTCAGACGCAATTTTTTTGTTTGGATGCTCCTCAATTTTTTTTCATGCGTCATCCCACATGTTGCTTTGGTGTTTTGATTCTTGAGTTTGTGTTTGGAATGTGTGAGATGCAACAATGCTTCAACGCTAATGCTAGTGCTATATTTATGAATGGTTTGGTTCTCTTTTTTGTTACACACTCATCCCACTTATAATTTCAATTTCAATGTCAATTTGTTGGCGAAGCAATGCAAGAAATAAACTCTAAAAGTTCTGAAATTAAAGGGGACTCCATTAGAGAGAAAAAAATATCTATTTGCATTTTCATCTAGAATGACATGCTCTAACATGAAAAAGGAATAAATGGAAGATGGGTAGAAACAAAAAAATTCAGATCGTCCCCAACCCCAAATTGGGTTTCACGAAAGGAAAAAAACACTACCTCAACACCATAAACACAACCAATGCATAAAATAATCTCTAAAAATCCTGAAAGTAGATAGAAACCCATTCTATTATGTATTCGACTAGCAAGAAAACACAACATCTAGAAATACCATGTATTTTACTAGTAAACAAACTCCAAATCTAGAATCACACATGAAGTGAACAAAAAGGAAGAAATCAAACATTTTCAAGTAGAAAAAAAAACAAAAATCTAGGGTGAAATCAAAACAAAATCAACTGCTGAAAACCCCAAACCTACAATCGGATTATTTTGAAAAAAATAAAAGGAGAAAATATCATCGACACAAACCTTACAACTCTAGATAAGGAGAGGAGACGTAGGGTTTAGGAGAGAAAGAATGTGGCTTTCGGATTAGTTGGTTTATATATGCTGGGTGACATGTAGATACGAAAAAATACAAGGGTGAAATGGTTCATTAACCCAAAAAAATATGTGTCTCATCCATAAGGTAACTCACCTCAACGTCTCAGCTTGTATTGGGGCGTTTGGTGTGGGACGTCAAACGCAAACCTGATTTCTAGTTGTCTGGAATTTGTGTTTGCGGCAGACGTCATAATCCGTGTTACCAAACGGACCCTTAGTAAACCTATGTAGGCATTTCAATCAAAGAATACGGTTTGGTCGACCTAACAATCTGATATATTACTTTTCCAAAGATGGCATGCATGCATGCTATTCAATTCGAAACCTATCTTTGCCAAAAATGAAAAGTCTTACACCCAAGAAGCCTATTTTAACCCGTCAATCCAATATATGGGCAGCCTTTTTTTTAACAGTAGCCGTGTGCTGAGCACAGTACCTTCTATTCTATGGCCATTTTATATACGTGATGTACGTATAATATTTCGTATAATGGCCGCATTATGCATGCCTTTCTATTTAAAAGAACCACGTTTAATAATAGTTCTTCCACATCTAGGACCACAACTTATATAAAGCATATATGAAGGGGTCAGTGGAGAAGGGTGCATAGTACGTATTTTATGGACGACGGAAAGAGAGTTGATTAGTTTGAAAATTGTTTAAGTGATTGTTTACACTAATACCCTTTCAGAATCGTAAAATATTAACATATTAAAAGCACTCCAAAAGACTTTTTTCGGTTATGTTTCATACTTTTAGAGCTTATGTTATGTGAAAGAAACTGACATTATTGGCTGATTTCTATTGTACGCTTGCATCAAACTTACGTTGGCTAACTTTAATTGATATAACGATTTTTCCATGAAATCTGTTTTCTATTGTTTTAACATGAAGTCCAAATTAATATATGATGAAATGTGGTTTCTTGAGCGTTTTTAATCTAGTGCCTAATGTTTAGGATTGGTGCCTCTCGAGTCTAAACCCCTTCTTTGTATTTTCACGGGGAAGAATTTAACGCGATACGCACATTATAAACTACAAAGAAATAAAAAAATCTACTGAATTGAGTAGGGTTAACATGATTTTACAATGCAAAAGATGAATATGGACCGGATCAGGAGTTCTATTTCAAAGAGTTGAAACATTTCATAAAATATATAAGAGGAATTTATTGTTTGTTTCTTAATCATTGGGACCTTTAAATATTGTCGAGCATTAGTTTTACGCTAAAACGGATCAATACTGTATTGTAGTTGCCAAAGATTGAAAGTCACTTTTGACACTTCAAGATGTAAAATTCGGCAAGGTAGCATCGATCCTTAACGTCTATGATCGAGAATATCGCTTTGGAAGCCTAAGATATGAGATATGAATTTAGTATCTCAAACTATTGAAATTACATTTGGATCTAATCGTGTTAAATTTTTTCTATGTATTACTTGTAAATGAACAACTTCAAGGCTCTTCTTGCTGGCGTATGAACCCTGAAACGTTCTAAATTTTGAGGATTATGGTCGAGATTCTAAAATTACTACAGTATACAACAATGGGTAATGATATAATCTCTAAGTACACCTTTCAATAGTACGAGATACTAAAAATAGGAGTAAATTTCTACCATGATTATGGTCCAAGCTACTAGGTTATAATTTCTACCATGATTATGGGTAGAGAATTGATGAATCTTCATTTTCTAAGGTATCTAAGTGATTTTTAAATGTAGTTATGGTAATGAGTTGTTGACATTTTACTGGCCATAGCAGCAAAGCGAATCTTAATTAAAATATAATAACCTTAAGTTCATCTTGCAACCTATTAATTTAGGGTTTGACAGCTACGACAGGACTGTTCGATTCAACCATTGGATGGGTTTCTGTTTGTAGATATTGTTTGATAAACACAAGTGGTTTTCACATCTGGAACTGTTCCATTCATTCCATCCAAAGCATGCATGCAAAGGAAAAGGATAGCAACTTGAGTTTAGCACGTACGGAATTATAATACCAAAGCCTCATGACCTTAATCTATTACCTACATGCATCCTCTTTGGAAGACAATCGTGTTAGTTCCCACTTAACCACCTAGTCTAATCCTAAATCGTACCTCTAAAAACAACATAAAGTTGGGAATAGCATGATGGGATTGGTTAGAGTATGCACTTAGCCTAACATGTGCCTACGCCCTGTGGTGTTCAGAGGTCCCTTGATCTTGGAAAGCTACTAGATGGACCACATTAGATGTTAATAATGGTGTTAATGGTGGTATCTGTCGGACTCTTTAAATGTAAAAAACAATGATATTAATTTGAATCTTGTACGTATGAATATCTCTAACTGTTTAATTAAGAGACATAGTGTGACAACTGGCTTTTAGAAAAATACAAGTGTGAAGATTACCTACAAGTGTAAAGATTTTACCTTAGTGTTATTCGCTTTTAGTCTTCCAATATACTTGTACCTTTAGGGTTGAATAACACATTATATCCAATTAGAAAGGAAAAAAATTTCTTGTTCTAGATGCCTAGCGTTTAAACTTGTGTCGGGAATTCTATTTTGTCCATGGAAATGTTGTTCATTCAAACCTCGTCTTTTTTTTCGAAGTTTGTAAGCTATTGGATGTACCACATTACAAACTAATGTGTTTATGCTGGAGTCTCTTGGGGGCTCCTTAAAATAAAACAACGGGGTTTATCAAAAGGGCCACAAAATGGTCCACTTTCTTTAAAAAACACTAACAAAATCAACTTTCTTTTGAAGGAAATTTGACTTTAATTAGAATACCACTATTACTACTTTACCATCTTCACTTAATTTAAATTACAAAATTTGTAATATTACCTTTCGTAGAGAACCCAAGAATGCTAATTATGTATGTTCACCTTTCAGCCTAAATCTCATCATTATCTCTCGAAAATATAAATACTTCAGTTCTTGATCATTACCGAATTTGCTTCGTCTCCCAAATCTTCTTCAAATCCCCTCAAACATTCAAGTTGATCAAGTATGTCTTATTCAACAATTTAAATATTTATTTCGTAATATAAATAAAAATGTAAATAATAGACATGTAATATGTTGATTTTGTGATTAATTATGTTGAGACAGTGCAAAACATAGAGGACATGCTCAATGACGTCAAAATTTGAGTAAGGGGTGTACATGGGTTGGGTTGAACCCGAAACCCAACCCGAACCCGACTTGTCGGGTCGGGTTGGGTCGGGTTGGGGAGAGGTTCGGGTCGGGTCGGGTTGGGAAAATCAAAAACCCGAATTTTCGGGTTGGGTTCGGGTTGAGGGGGCCGGGTTGACCCAATCCAACCCGAACCTGATTTTTTATTTTTTTATTTTTTCCCAAATAAACCGGTCGACCGAACATCACTCGGTCGACCGTTTCCAACCCGAAAATTTCGGGTTTTCAAGCCACCGGTCGATCGTTTAAGCACCGGTCGACCGAACCCGACCAAGTTTGAGAGAAAATTTCCGAATTCAGGTTCAACCCGATCCAACCCAACCCAACCCGAAAATTTCGGGTCGGGTTGGGTTGAACCCAAACCGGATCGGGTTCGGGTTGGGTTGGGTTTTTTCCCAACCTGAAAATTTCGAGTTGGGTCAGGTTGAGGCCCAAACCCGACCCAACCCGACCCATGTGCACCCCTAATTTGAGCTATTGTTTCATTGTTTGAATTTTTAAGTGACAATCCCCTAATGCTTGTATCGTAACTTTCAGCACATCCTTCCTTGTTCTCTCTTTCATGTTCGGTTTTTGATTTTTTGTTTGTTAATACGCTAAGAATATTTATGAATCTTACGAAAATCGTAGTTTGCACCAGGTTAAGCAAAAGTAATTACTAATTTAATTACTACTTTTTATTTGAGTAATATTATTTGATTACTTTTGTCAACTCATTTTCATAAAAAAAGATTTTCACAAGATTATTAACTTTATTTGAATTATTTTGTATTGAAATTCATGTAAATTATAATATTTAATTATTTTCAAGTAGACAATCTAATCATGTGTCGATATGATGTCTGGGGATCCGAATCCAAACTCCAAGTCGCAGTACAACCCACCGTGGAAGAGCATTTACGACCTCGTGATACGTCGTTATAACCTCCAAATCTAGAAATATAACCTCAAAGGAGGATAATAAAATTTGCATGCCATTGCAATAACATGGCTTTTGGCTTAGAGTCGTGATACACGGACGCGCGCGTCCATGACGCGTCTTACGTGGACGAGTTTCGATTTGATGAGTCAGCGTCCAGTCAGCTATTTCTTCTGTTTGGGCTTTATTTATTTTTAAAAAAGACGGCTGGTTGGGTGGGACGGTTCATTTCCCTAAATCACGATTAGACGGTTAGACTTCACGTACACCATTAGGTCTGTAGAGCATTCGAGTATCTGTCTGTGCAGTTTCCTAAAAAGTTCTTCCTCATTTCCTCTTCCCATCCAAAAACCGTCGTCTCATTTTGAGTCGAAGAAAAACCCAGACAAGACGAAAATGAATTCTTCTGTCCCTGAAACCTCCATCGCTCCTGAAATTCTAGCCGCGCAGGTCTCTCCTCAACCCGGATGTGTTTTGTGTTGATTTAAGGGTTCATCATCGACTTTTAATTTTTTTTGTGGTTTCAGGGAAGCACGTACTACTTCCGCGAAACTAAGTGCGGTTTGACGGTCATTCACCGGCAGTTCAGTCAGATGAAGGGGGAGGAGAAGAAGGTTTTCAAAGGGACGTCTTTCGGTCACTTCCTCACTTTTCCTCACATGACAACTGATAATGAGATCCTGGGTTGGTTCGTCGAACACTTCGACGCCAATGAGACCGGGTTGAGAATATCAACTGGGGTCGTCCCATTTACGGTAGAAGATGTCGCCCTGCTACTGGGGCTAAGAGTGCATGGGCTGAGAGTTGATATGGAACCCATGTACGTAGAGAAGCGAGACGGGGTTAACCTCGACAACACTCAGCTACTGGGTCATCTTACTGCCACGAGTGCGATGAGCGACGAGGAGGAGCACGTCCGTCTCCTTATTTGTATGATCTTCAATCATTTTTCGTTCTTCGATGGAACCCTGCGAACTAAAGCGTGGTACACGAGGCACCTGAAGAACCTCAAGCGCCTCAAGAGATATGCGTGGGCAAATGCAGTTCACGCTTGTTTGGTTAGGGGTCTGGAGGAAGCCAAAAGGGACCTGTCGAGGAGGAGATTGACTGGCAACTTCACTCTGAAGCAGGGCTGCGTGTCTGGATGCGTTGCCATATTACAAGTAAGCAACTTATTTGATTGGTGTTGTGTCTGTCCGGAATAAGTGTTGTGTCTGTCCGGGATACGTGTTGTGACTGTCCGGAATATGTCATGTGTCTGTCCCGAATAAGTGTTGTGTCTGTCCGGAATAAGTGTTGTGACTGTCTGGAATAAGTGTTGTGTCGGTCCGGGATACGTGTTGTGTCAGTCCGGGATACGTGTTGTGTCGGTCCGGAATACGTGTTGTGTCTGTCAGGAATAAGTGTTGTGTCTGTCCATAATAAGTGTTGTGTATGTCCGGGATACGTGTTGTGACTGTCCGGAATAAGTCATGTGTCTGTCTGGAATAAGTGTTATGTCTGTCCGGAATACGTGTTGTTTCTGTCCGGAATAAGTCATGTGTTTGTCCGTAATTTATTATTTTTGTCCGGAAAAAGTTGTGTCTGTCTCCTCACTCATTCTTATTCTCAGGTGTGGCTTTGCGAGAAGTTCAAATTGGGGGATCCCACTCCAGCATTTCCAAGGTTCAAATGTTGGACGGAACTGTTTGGGAGACGTCTAATTCTGAGGAAATGGGAGGAACGCGACATCAACTTGCATGGGATTTACTGGGCCAAATTTGAGTTAAAAGGCACTCCGACACTCAGTGAAAAGGAGCATGAACTGATGATAGAGGATCAAATTTCTCCTCCAAAAGCAACTCCCGCACAAAAGGTCGCCTCGAAGGATACACCTTCAACATCCACTCTACCAAGGGTACAACTTAGTGAATGCAGCATTCCATGTGACCCACTGCTACAAGAGTTGGAACTGAGTGAGGTTAAGACGAATTGGCTGCAAGCCGAAGCAACCCTTAAGCATGCGACCGAAAAAATTAACAGACTGGAGGAATAACTGAGGATCTCTCAAGAGGAGTGTCGGAGGCTGAGACAAGAAATCGGTCTTGAAGGACTCCATGGGAAGGAGGAAGAGAGGAATAGGAGGGAGGAGGAAGAGAGGAAGAAGAGGGAGGAGGAAGAGAGGAATATGAGGGAGGAGGAAGAGAGGAAGAGGAATGAGGAAGAGAGGAAGAGGAAGAGGAAGGAGGAGGAGGAACGGAAGAGAAAGAGGAAGAGGAAGGAGGAAGAGGAAGAGAGGATGAGGAAGATGAGGGAGGAGGAAGAGAGGAAGATGAATGAGGATGAGAGGCTGAGGAAGGAGGAGGAACGAAAGATGGAGGAAGAGGAAGAGATGATTAAGAAGAAGAGAGAGGAGGAAGAGAGGAAGGAGGAAGATGAAAAGAGGATTAACTTGAAGAGGGATGAGGAAGAGAGGAAGAGGAATGAGGAAGAGAAGACGAGGAAGGAGGAGGAGGAACGACAGAGGAAGGAGGAAGAGAGGAAGAGCAAGAGGGAAATAGCAAGACCAAAAGACCACGCTTGCGCACAGAAGATAGAGACGAAACGTACAGGAAATCTGGCGAAGAGGGGGTAGACAAGAAGGCCGCAGAACAAAGAGATAGAGGAGGTCGAAGAAGCCGCCAAAGATGTTCTGGCCACTGGACTCCGTTCGTTGCCCACAGACCGAGATCAGAGTTCATTCAGTACAATAGTATATCCCGTTCGCTGGGAAAAGGTGAAGATCCTTCCAAGTGTGTCGGAATTCATGAATGCACAGCATTTCAGTTGATGGAATTTTGACGACGATTGTTGAAGGTCGATTGGTCGCTGATAGTTGAGAGGAAGGCTAGCCAACGACAGCTAGCCGGGAGTAACGACTGCGGGACATACGTTTTGTACTGGATCAAGTGTTTGATGGTGAATGCTGATCCGATGAAGCCGAAGCAGTCCATGATTATCCACCATGTGGGGCGAATTGGCTAACTGGTTACTTGAAGACTCTGGGGTGTGCGGTCAACAATAATCGACCTTTTAATTGTTTTACTTTACACCATTGCTAAATTGTCACATAAACCATTGTTTTACAAAACTTATACTTGTTCAAATTACATAGACTATTTGTTATTTTACTTGAAGACTCTGGGGTGTGCGGTCAACATTAATCGGCCTTTTAATTGTTTTACTTTACACCATTGCTAAATTGTTACATAAACCATTGTTTTAAGAAACTTATACTTGTTCAAATTACACAGACACACAACATATTCCGAACAAACACACAACTTATTCCGAACAGACACACAACTTATTCCGAACAGACACACATATTCCGAACGGACACTCAACGTATTCCGAACAGACACACAACATATTCCGAACAGACAGACAACATATTCCGAACAGACACACATCATATTCGGAACAGACCCACAACTTAAACGGAACATACACCCAACATAAACCGAACAGACACACAACTTAAACCGAACGGACACACATCGTATTCCGAACAGACACACAACATATTCCGAACAGACACACAACTTAAACCGAACAGACACACAACTTAAACCAAACGGACACACATCGTATTCCGAACAGACACACAACTTATACCGAACAGACACACAACTTAAACCGAACGGACACACATCGTATTCCGAACAGACACACAACATATTCCGAACAGACACACAACTTAAACCGAACAGACACACAACTTAAACCAAACGGACACACAACTTATTCCGAACAGACACACAACTTATTCCGAACAGACACTCAACGTATTCCGAACAGACAGACATCATATTCCGAACAGACAGACATCATATTCCGAACAGACACACAACTTAAACCGAACAGACACAACTTAATCCGAACAGACACACAACATATTCCGAACAGACACACAACTTATTCTGAACATACACTCAACGTATTCTGAACAGACACACAACTTATTCCGAACAGACATTCAACGTATTCCGAACAGACACACAACTTAAACTGAACATACACACATCATATTCCGAACAGACACACAACTTAAACCGAACAGACACACAAGTTATTCCGAACTAACCCACAACATATTACGAACAGACAAACAACATATTCCGAACAGACACAACATATTCCGAACAAACACACATCATATTCCGAACAGACCCACAACATATTCCGAACAAGGACACAGTTTTATACGAACTGAACGTGTATAACAACCATTTACAGATCCAAACAGATCAACAATTAGAAGTTTCTTGGTTTTACAAAAACTAAAAATAACAAGAAATATTAAATTAAGGAGGAAGTTCCTCGTAATACAAATTCATGTTCCAATCAGAGAAATCAGGATCCCCGGGTTTTGGTGCGACTTCGTGAAGTGACGATGTAACCTTCATCTTGAACTTTCTCTTCTCTTGTTGGACGTGCTTTTTATGGCTTTTTTAAATTATCTTCTCAGCTAAAGACACTCGACGTCTAGTCGGTGGTCTTCCTACACGTCTGACATTATCTGGATTAAGAACCGATGTACCCCCAGACTCAGGTTCATCAAGTCGAACCAAGAACTGGGTAGTGTGCATACGTGCCTTAAGCATTTCAATACACTTCACGGCCCCAATATACCTTTCGTGGGAAATGAAGGCTTCCTGTGCGATCCAAACGACACGACCCATGATGTCGTCGTGACGACGAAGCGCATCCTTCTCCATTACGCCATCGTCTGGGTACATCTTATCTCGATAGCTCCTTCGAATATCCTTCCACCATCGATTAACGATGTAAGAGTCTGGGAGCAATGCATTAGGATTTAAGCGTCCAAGTACAACAAAAACGTGACAGCATAGAAGGCCAACGTGCTGAAACATTCTACAATCACATGTGAAGTTCATGGATATGTTTTGTACTAGGAAACGTTTCGACAGTAGCTTCTCACCAGCCAAAACACGTTCAGATACCTTGTACTGAAATGTGTCATTCATATTGAACACCTCCGTTATATCGCAGTATATCATCTTCCCAATTTCTAACTGCACTTTCTTGAAGACCCCTACCGTATACAACTCGCTCATCTGTCTCTCGAATGGATAAATTGAAACCAACTGGGGTCTCTTATGAAGACAATCAAAATCTGATTGAGCTTCCTTCTCGTACTTATGGCGGAACGCAAGTTCGTATTGTTGAACAAACTGCTTAAGGGTGGTCTTCGAAGTAAGATACTTGTCGAAAAAGGCGTTCATACTCTCGCTTCTCTGAGTAGATGTCATTCCCGCGAAAAAAACTATCACCAACAAATGCAGGTATCCACGACTCTCGGATTGCATAAATCGATTTGAGTCAGCTATGGTTCTGCAGGTCAAAATCAAGAAGGAAACCCTGCCAATTACGATCAAATTCTGCTGGGGTTTTGGAATCATATACAATCAATTTCAGATCAAATAACATGTGCTTCCAATACTGCGTCGGCAACTTCACGGGAGCTTTGTTCATTATGTGCCATATACAGAATTTGTGTCTTGAATCTGGGAAGACATTCCTTACAGCAGCTGTAATGGTACCACATTGATCTGTTATTATGGCTGGGGGTATATCTGCATAAGGGGGGCAATTTAAAAGGAGTGAGTCATATATTGAAAGGTACAAAATCGTACTTTGAAAACTTTAACCGAACAGACCCACAACTTAATCCGAACAGACCGACCACTTAAACCGAACAGACCCACAACTTAATCCGAACATATAGACAACTTAATCCGAACAGACAGTCAACTTATTCCGAACAGACAGACAACTAAATCCGAACAAATAGACAACTTAATCTGAACAGACAGACAACTTATTCCGAACAGACCCACAACTTAAACCGAACACATACACAACTTAAACCGAACAGTCACACCACTTAACCCGAACACATACACAACTTAAACCGAACAGTCACACCACTTAAACCGAACCGTTCCACAACTTAAACTGAACCGTTCCACAACTTAAACCGAACACTCACACCACTTAAACCGAACAGTCAAACCACTTAAACCGAACAGTCACACCACTTAAACCGAACGGATTCACACCTTAAACAGAACAGTCCCACCACTAAACCGAACATTTCCACCACTTAAACTCAACAGTTCCACCACTTAAACCCAACAGTTCCACCACTTAAACCCAACACATACATAGCTTAAACTGAACAGTCACACCTTACCGTTCATGCACGACAACCATGTTTGGAACAACCATATGTAATTTTCAGTGGTCTCAGAAGACAGCAAAGCGCAACCGAGCAAAACTGACTCGTAATGATTATTAACTCCTACAAATGGGGCAAAAGGCATGTCGTATTTGTTTGTAATGTAGGTGGTGTCGAAACATATTGCGTCTCCAAAGTATGAATATGCAGCTCTAGAACGACAGTTAGCCCAAAACACGTTCCGTAGTCTTCCTTCGTCATTCATATCCATTACATAGAAAAACATGGAATCAATCTTCTGCATCCTAATGAAATAGTTTTGAACAACTTGTGCATCACCAGGTCCCATCTTTAAATTTCTGACTTCGTTTACAACATTCCTGCACACAGGAACCACTAAGACCAGGCGCAAAATGTTCAACTTCAATTATGTTAGGCAGAAAGAACACAAACCTTAAATCCCTTTCGTTGAAAGTCAATTTTTCATGACCTCAAGCGTCGACCACAAAAGATTGCATGGTTTTAGCAATCGATATCCCAGCAGTATCATTGCACGATATGCACGCTTTGGCGGCCTCAGGGACAGTTCGTTTTTGTCTGAGAAAACGCATTTGCTCATGTTCAAGCATGACGTGGTTATGTTTAAGATCCACAAAGTTAATGTGGTAACCCCTTGCTGGGTTTCCGGAGACCCTTATCCGAGCAGTGCATTGGACTCTACTGGATAACCTAGGCTTCAATTTTCCTTGCTCTTGGTTTGTTGGTGTCGTGCCCTCCTTGGAGCAAGTCAGCGTGGCCCGTATAACAACACCACGATCGTAATGAGATTGTCTTGTCTTAACACCAAAACCACAAGAATCGGCATAAGCCACGTAAAATGTTTTGGCTTCTTCGAAAGAAGGAAAAAACATATCCTCCTTAGGAACGTTTGC
This sequence comes from Triglochin maritima, assembly GCA_963682175.1. Classification (NCBI taxonomy): domain Eukaryota; kingdom Viridiplantae; phylum Streptophyta; class Magnoliopsida; order Alismatales; family Juncaginaceae; genus Triglochin; species Triglochin maritima. The sequence goes on from OY821775.1 coordinate 10,548,857, forward strand.
CGGCTGCTCCACTTGGGGGCACATGAACGATTTCCATTGGAGTACAGAGGAAGGACCACAGAAGAGAAGGGAAGAAAAAGGAAGACACATCTTGAGATGAATAACAAGTCTTCTACTGTGTAGGAGCGCCAAAATGATGAAGGAAGGGAGTGATTTGAGACACATTAATGAGGGATGGAAGGAGGGATGGAGAGATGTAAACATTTGTACGTATAACCAAAGAATTGAGAAATAAAATAAAAAAGTAAACTTTTTTCTGTGCTGACATGGATAGTGTCAACTCAGTCGCGTCACTGAAGGAGCGTCCTAAAGAGCGGTCATCTATCATTTTCCTTTGGCTTATGCACGATCACGACGGAGCACTGCTTAAATAAAAAAATTTCAATTTTGTAAAAAATAAGAGTACTAATTTGAGGACTTTTGATTGAACTTCGTTTGAATATGTTATCCCTGTCTTCATATTAAGCAGAGGGATTTAAATAATAATTACTACTTTCATTTGACTAATATTATTTAATTACTAATGTGATTACTTTTATCATCTTTTTTTTTTTGGTAAAATCCATATGACCCAAGAACACATCATCATTACCTCATATATAATCAACGACTACAACCTATTACTCGTATCGTACGTACGACCTTAAAGACCCGAAAGCAAGTCAAAATATCGCATTGCAGTGCATATACAGTTATACACCCCACTTTTGTAATTACAAGACTCGAGACACCACCTTTTTTGTTTTTTCATACATTTTCAACACGTACGCACTACCATATGAAAGTAGTAGAATGCAGAACAATATTTTCTCATACTTCAACCACGTATTGTAATACTCTTTTGTAGTCATGGAACTTATCAACGTTCAATAGTTGTACCATATCTACTCAAATTTCTTATATGATCGATCGCAAGGGCGACACAACAAGTTATCCTCACTGATGATATGTTGGACGATTAAAATAGTCTACTAGGAAAAATTCAATAATTTCATTTTGTTGGATGTCTCTAATCCGGATGAGGATCGAGGAGATTCGAAGTCTTCTACGACATGTGAACGAAGGAAGGAGATTCATAGAGGACGCAAGAGGAAAGAGCATGAGAAAAGGAATGCGTAGAAGAAAACGACGTCGAAATTGGATGACACGTGATTATTACTTCAGAATATACGAATAAAACCTGCAACTATATTTGTCCAACTTAAGACTGTTGTGACCCGAAAACATATTCAAATATCCTGTTGTAGTACATATACAACCCACATACCTAATTAGTAATTACACGATCCGAATACTCCCGCAATATTTGTTCAATTGTTTTCTCGTTTTTCCATACATTTTCAACATGTATTGTCAGGTAGAATGTCCACCTGTACTAGAAAATAGAAGTATAGAACAATATTAATGTGATATGCCAATCTCGTATTATAACACTCCTATGTAATTTCTAGCAGCTTCTTTGTCAAGCAGTTTGTACAAGAGCATGGTTATGGTTGTGGTGGTGGTGGGATTGGAACAACAAGTCATCCAAGAACTTCAAAGATATTAGGTGCAGAAATTGTTACCTCTAATTAAAAGAGCTAGTGACCTCTCTATCGACCATGGGACTTGCAAATTGATGAGTCTCGTGAGTTTGGGGTTCAAATTCCTTACAAACGGGTATAGGAAGGTAAGGTGTTAACTATGAAGGAAATATTTGGAAAGCAAAGTCGTTCTTTTGACAAACTTAGATGGTTAAGTAGTTTACTTTATTGGAATTATCTTTTAGTGAACTTCAATTAAGTAATATTATTTAATCTTTTTCGAATATCATAATTAACCTAGACATAAGTCAATACGACGTGTACCAATCCAAATCCAAACTACAAAATGTGTCGTACGACCTACAAACCATTGTGACTATACAACCCGAAAGCATATCCAAATATCTCATTGCAGTGCATATACAACTTCCGAATGCATTTACACGACCCAAGACACCCGAGATAGTAATTAAGATTTTTTTTCGTTTAAAAAAAATTCAACACGTATTGTTAAGTGGATTGTGCACACACTTTATGAAAGTAATACAATAGTTATACGACATATGTATAATTATACAATTAGCCATATACAATAGTCATTTGACTAATAGCATATCCTAACTGATTTGGGATTAAAGACTTTGTTTTTGTTGATGTTGTTTTTCATTTAACTAATATTATTTAGTTATTAATGTTGATATAGATCTTGCGCAGGAATCGACTCTCTTCGATCACCGCCGGAAATCCATCCGGGATCGCCGGAATCCACCAGCGCACAAGAAAGTAAAGAAGGCACAAAGGCTCTAGAAACTTCTTGCTGCCTCTCTTATTCCCATCTCGTCCTTCTTATATTTACAACTCATTTCAACAACGTGGTCACATCACCATTTAACTAACCACATGGCCACATCACCACACTAAACTCATGTATACTAAACTTTGGCTACACCTTAAGGAAAAGCAAATCTCACGTGTCCTTATTACAACGTATTTGGGCACAATTACGTGGCTTGATGTATTTCATAAAACCAACTCAACTTGGTTTGCTGGCTCGAATTGGATTTACTGGTGGCGTTTGGATGTCTTCCTTCTCTCCCGTTTGTCTAGGAATTCTTCCGCTATGTGTTCTGCATCAATCCCTCCCCCTTGAATTGGACTCGTCCTCGAGTCGATATCAACATAGCGCGACTCCGACGGTGCGTGATACTTGAAGAGGTCGGACACATTGAATGTCTTGGAGATACTAAAGTCCGAGGGTAGATCAATGACATATGCATTGTCATTGATCTTGTGCAAAACTTTATACGGTCCATACTTCTTTGGGGACAATTTGTGGTGCGTGCCGACCGGGAGGCGCTCCTTCCTCAAATAGACCATAACAAGGTCACCCACCTCGAAGACAACATAACGGTGATGTTGGTCGGCTGCGGCCTTGTACTTCGCATTGGCGGCAGTCAATCGCTTTGTGACTTCTTCCTGCACACTTCGAATCTCAGTAGACATTTCAATGGCTAAAGGATTCACATCCTTTGTCTTTGGAACATGGATTAGATCAAGAGCATGGCGAGGAGTGGCACGATAAACCACACTGAATGGTGCAAACCCTGTAGAGTTATGAATGGCGCTGTTGTATGCAAATTCGGCTTGCGGAATGGCTCGATCCCATTGGCGCGGCGTGTCCATACACAGGCTGCGAAGCAAATTACCAAGTGTACGGTTGACGACCTCGGTTTGGCCATCACTTTGTGGATGAGCGGTAGAGCTATACTTGAGACTAGTATCAAAACGCTTCCACAAAGTTGTCCAGAACACGGCTAAAAATTTGGTGTCCCGGTCCGATACAATGGACATCGGAATCCCATGAAGTCGAACCACCTCTTGGAAGAAAAGTCGGGCAGTGTGGACAGCATCCGAGGTCCTTTTGCAAGGAATGAAATGAGACATTTTTGAAAAACGATCCACCACCACGAAGATCGAGTCCACGCCGCGTTGAGTTCGCGGTAGTCCTAGCACGAAATCCATGCTAAGGTCCTCCCAAATTCCTGCTGGAGTAGGTAGAGGCGTATACAACCCGGTGTTCTGCACGTGACCCTTAGCTTGTTGACAAATGGCGCATCCACGCACCAAGCCGGCCACTTCCTTTCTCAGCTGAGGCCAGAAGAAACGCTCAGCCACGGCCCATGTCGTTTTATCTCGACCAAGATGACCCGATAGACCCCCAGAATGAGCATCTCGTATAACTTGTTTGCGAAGAGAAGTTCGGGGAAGACACAACACGCGCCCTTTGAACAAAAGCCCTTCGAGAATATGGAAGTTGCCGGCTGAAATCCTGCGTGAGCATTTACTCCACAACTTGCCAAAGTCTTCATCATCTTGGTATAGCTCTCGCAACAAGTCTAGCCCAGCAATCTCAGCCCGTAGTTCCACAAGTAAGACAGCCCGACGGCTTAAGGCATCGGCCACTACGTTTTGAGATCCGGATTTGTGCTTAATTACATACGAGAATTGTTCCAAGTACGAAGCCCACCGTGCATGCATCTTATTCACGTGTCGTTGCCCTTTGAAGTAGCGCAACGACTGGTGGTCGCTATAGATGATAAATTCCCCGGGGATAAGATAAGATTCCCAAGTCTTTAAAGCTCGAAAAATGGCGTAAAGCTCCTGCTCATAAGTGGACCATTTTTGCCGTGCGTCGTTAAGCTTCTCACTAAAGAAAGCAATGGGACGACCACCTTGTGATAGGACTCCCCCAACACCAACACCACATGCGTCACACTCCACCTCGAAAGGCAAGTTGAAGTTTGGAAGGGCGAGGATGGGAGACGATGTGAGCTTCTCCTTGATGAGCTTAAAGCTTTCCTCGGCCTCGGGAGTCCATAGAAAGCTACCCTTCCTCAAACAATTGGTAAGAGGAGCCACGATAGAACTGAAATTTCGAACAAAACGACGATAAAATGTTGCGAGGCCATGAAAACTTCGCACCTCGCTGGCTGACCTGGGCGTGGGCCATTCCCGAATTGCTCGAACCTTCTCATCATCGACTTGGACTCCTTCAGAGCTGATTACGAAGCCCAGAAATACTAACTTGTTGGTGAGGAAGTGACACTTTCCGAGGTTCACATGAAGTTGGTGGTCATTGAGAGTGGTGAAGAGCTGGTGCAAATGTGTGAGGTGCTCTTCCTGATCATGGCTATAAACCAAAATGTCATCGAAGTAGACAACGACAAATACTCCAATGTATGGATGCAATACATGGTTCATGAGTCTCATAAATGTGCTCGGTGCATTGGAAAGGCCGAATGGCATCACAAGCCACTCATATAACCCCTCTTTGGTTTTAAAAGCGGTCTTCCATTCATCGCCGGGTCGGATCCTTATCTGGTGGTAGCCACTCCGAAGATCAATTTTTTAGAACACTCGAGCTCCGCCCAACCGGTCTAGCATGTCGTCTAGGCGTGGAATTGGGAAACGATAACGGATGGTAATCTTATTGATAGCTCGGCTATCAACACACATTCTCCAAGTGCCGTCTTTCTTGGGAGTAAGGAGGGCGGGAACCCCACATGGACTGAGGCTATGGCGAATAAAGCCTTTGGAAAGCAACTCCTCGATTTGCCGAGTCATCTCTTGCGCTTCAACGGGGTTCATCCGATAGTGTGGCAAATTCGGGAGGTTGGAACCAGGAATCAAGTCAATATGGTGTTGAATATCCCTCATCGGAGGTAGACCATGTGGCAGCTCCGGACTCACGATGGAAGCAAATTCATCTAAGATTTTCTGAACACTTCCAGGCACACTATGGGTAGAACCATCGCTGCCTTTGACCACCAATGCGAGCACCATACGGCTGGCGGTTGCACTGCCCAAGAACTCACTTCGATTTGCCAACAAAAGCAAAGATTTGCTACTGGTTTGACTGCGAGCCCCACCCCCCTCACTTGGTAACACAGCAGGTACCACAATCCTCTTCTCATTCCACCAAAAATAATACAAATTTTTCCGGCCTTTGTAAGTAGCATCCACATCGAACTGCCAAGGTCGCCCCAACAAGACGTGACAAGCATCCATATCAACCACGTCACATTGGACCCAATCAGAGTAAGATTTGCCCAAAGAAATCGGGACGCGACAGGTGCTCGTGACTCGAATAATCGGCCCCTTGGTGATCCATCCCACATCATACGGTTGGTTACGAGGAGTTATTTGAAGTTGTAAGTGCTCGACAAGCCGTTTCGATACGATATTCTCGCTGCTTCCATTATCAATAATGAGGTGACACACTTTGTTGAGAATTGAGCATCGAGCATGAAAAATTTGCTTCCGTTGCGAGTTGTCAACCTCGGAATTGGGAGCGAGCAACAACTTTCTAACCACTAACGAGATTGTCCCCCCTTCCTCTTCAGCCACCTCGGCATTCTCAAGACCGTCCTCCTCGTCCGAGACGTCACCATCTCGTGCCACGACCGCAACAGGTTTGCGAGTAGGACAAACATTAGATTTGTGACCCAATTCATTGCAACGGTAACAACGATCAAGTGTGGGACGCGAGTATGGGTTCGACGGAGTTACCTTGGGAGTGGGGGCCCCCGACGGGTTTGAACCGCCAGGAGTTGTCGAGCCAACCCCACTGGACTTCCATCGGTTGTTTGACGCGCCCGGACTGGCACGTTCTGGACCAACAACCCCGTCACCGATCCCACCTCTCGTGGTCTCCACCATCGGTCGCCGGGCAACGCTCCTCGAACCTGATCCTTCCGCTCGAAGCGCCATATGGTAGGCCTCCTCAAGAGTAAACATCTGCTGCAAGCTAAGTTTATCTTGAAGTGAATACTTGAGACCATTTACGTACCTAATTGCTTGTTGCTCATCGGACTCGGCGAGATCGCATCGAGATGAAAGACGCATAAATTCCTCAGTGTACGCCGCCACCGTGCGCGCTCCTTGGATGCAGTTTTGATATTGTTGGAAGAGGCGCTGGTGGTAGTCCGGAGGGAGGAAACGGGATTGCAGCAATTTCTTCATCTTGTACCACCCTCGGACTGGTGCCTTGCCCCGACGTCGTCGTGCATTTTGTGTTTGTTCCCACCAAGCCGAAGCTCCACCCCGCAACTTATAGGCGACAATCTTGACTTGTTTGTGCTCAGGCACCTCCATCATCTCAAGGAAACGTTCCACCTCATACATCCACTCCAAGAACGCCTCGATATCGAGGTTTCCGTGGAAGAATGGGATATCCACTTTCAAACGATACTCGTCTGCATCACGTCGCGGATGTCGATCCCCACCTCCCCGGCGAACGTGGTGGACAGTTGGTTGCTCCAACTCCTCTTCACTTGACTCTGGATCCCGAGCATCGTCACGTGAACGCGAGCCTCCGACATGGTCGCGTCTCCTGTCCACTCGTAACGCGGTGATGACTTCCCTCATCTCACGGAAACCTTGATCTATCGAGCGTTGATGTGCTGCGAGGGTTTCCCAAATCTGTTTGATTTCGTCACCTCCCGCCATGATCCTCGTCACTGCCGATGGTGGATGTTTGGTGATGAAGCAAGAATGGCTCTGATACCACTTGATATAGATCTTGCGCAGGAATCGACTCTCTTCGATCACCGCCGGAAATCCATCCGGGATCGCCGGAATCCACCAGCGCACAAGAAAGTAAAGAAGGCACAAAGGCTCTAGAAACTTCTTGTTGCCTCTCTTATTCCCATCTCGTCCTTCTTATATTTACAACTCATTTCAGCAACGTGGTCACATCACCATTTAACTAACCACATGGCCACATCACCACACTAAACTCATGTATACTAAACTTTGGCTACACCTTAAGGAAAAGCAAATCTCATGTGTCCTTATTACAACGTATTTGGGCACAATTACGTGGCTTGATGTATTTCATAAAACCAACTCAACTTGGTTTGCTGGCTCAAATTGGATTTACTGGTGGCGTTTGGATGTCTTCCTTCTCTCCCGTTTGTCTAGGAATTCTTCCGCTATGTGTTCTGCATCAAATGTATTTACTTTTATTTAGTTGGGATTATCCCTGAAAAGAGTTGGGGCGGTCGATCGGTTGCAGGACTTTCTTCAGCTGTGTCGATCGGTCCCCACGGGATAGATTTCTTTGGGGTTTTTTTTTCATTTCGGGAAGATGATAACATATTCTTATTCACTTATGAATGGTCTTGTACTCTTTAGGGTTAGATAACATATTATATCCACTTCCGTTTTGTTCCTTATTTTTTAATTGGATGCGCATGTTGCTATCATACTATGGAACGCAAGTAGCTCCAAACATAAGCTTCTAACGTTGAACGTGAGTATTTGTTAAGGCCGACTCCTCAGATTCTTTGAAGGTCATTGGAGGACGCTTGAGTTTATAAGTGATTTTTTCCCTTCTTCTTCTTCTTCTTCTTGCAGTGCTTACATGATGGAGAAAGATGCATGTGGTGCTGATGTGGTGTTTCTCCTAGCTAGAGATAGATTAATTATGCTAAGATAAGAAGATCACGCGCTACAACTAAAATCGTACGTACATGAAGACCCAAAGTTGTAAGGAAATTTGTTCATAAGTTTTTACGTTCTATTTCCAACAGCACTAGGTTTTATCTATATGCGGTGTGTTTGCCTCCCGAGATCGACCTTATACATGGGAAGCTATTATAAATATTGAGGGCCAATAGATAGATGTCCATAAATTCTAGCAAAAGAAATTTCTTGTTTTGTTCGTAAAATCCTAAGAAATTAATAAACGTCTATTTCGTTGGTGCGTCTTGGCTGGCTGGGTTCCCTCTTACGCATGAAATAACACTTTCTTTTTAAGATTATATATAATTTTGTGTTTTGTGTCTCCGATGTTCTTATGATATTATTCAGGTAACGCCCTGCAGGTTTCATGGAGTAAAGTTTTATAAATAAATAACGAGCATATCTCAATGCTGTCATTGTCTTTTCAAAAAAATTACGTGTTATGCATCAAGCAGAAAAGGGGTACATTAGGACCATAAAAACGGATAAAAATTGGATATTTGAATAATCTAACGATAAAACTGAAAATAATTTATATGCCAATATTGTGTTTTACGCTTTAGTTGTTAAAGTTGGTACTAATTATTTACTTAAAACACCAAGTTATAAATACTATTTATAACATATACAAAGTACGTACTGTTGTAAATTTTTGTGTAGTAACTCAAAATAGCTAATGTTATTATAAAATTAAAATCTAGTAATTTTAATTCCTTGAACACTTACAAAATTCCGAAATCTATAGTGCATCATAGAAAGCTATATATATGGAATACTAGAGAAGGTTCAACCGTCTACTATAGAATAAAAATATAGAAGCTTAAATCTTCCATATTTTTTCAAAGAATTGGACGTTTGAATAGTTTAATTGTTTTTTTATATAAATAGGTCATTACTCTTATATATATGCCAATAGGGTTGTAGGAGCTCTCATTCACAGCAAATTGCCGTTTTTTGCTAGATGGATTATTGAGTTAAGAGAAATTTAGCCAATTCATCAGATTTTTTTTAGCAAACCGGCAAAATTTGGCGTCTTGTTTTATTTCATTTGATATCCATGGCAGCATATAAATCTAATAAAAACTCCTACGATACCAGTTATCGTAAAAAATAATTTATTCTGGCATTAATTATTTAGAAGAATAGAAATATCTTGACATGGAGTATAAAAGATTCAGATTCCTAAGAAATTTGTATTTTTTAATAATATAAAAAATTTAAGCGAAAATAAATAAAAAATATTATATTAAGTGGTGAAGAATGTGAAAAGATAGATAATAATGTGATCTAAAATATCTCGGATTGTGGATAAATTTGGAATAAAATATGTGAATTTTACTAAGAAATATGAGTTAGGTATGGTTGTTTGAAATTTGAAAGTGTCTAGAACAGAATTCATAAAGAGCGTTATAGTATGTGTTTAGTAGAATTAGACATTGCAAGAAAAAACACTACCAAGGTATACTCAGTTTAACACTTCGCCGGTGAAACCTATTTTTCTAGTAATGAATAAACAAATCAAATTTTTTGAAGCTCACTTAGGCGGTGTTTGGATGGGAGGGGATCCAGCTCCCCAACCCCTCCGGAGCTGCTACAGTGAAAATAAGTGATCCAAACATGTAGAATGATCTCAAGGAGCTGAGCTCCCAAACCACAAGTCGAGGCATATTTTTTGCCTGGAGGGAGAAGCTCAGGTGATGAGCTTTTCGCAGATCCTCCACATGGTGGGTTGATGATGGTTTTTTAGGACAATAATACCTTGCTCAATTGAGCATATGCCACTAGGGATTACTTGTAGATTACATGTCTTGCGTGAAGAAAAATTATGCCTCTCCCTCCCGCAGCTTCTGTCCATAACCGTTGGAGTTCTCGCCTCTCCTTCCCGCACGTCGTTATCTGGAGTTGGTCGCCGCAAGTGAGTTCTCCCCTTCTCCTCTGACTGTTCAAGTATGCATCAATTACAGAGTCGTCGATCCTTATGAATTTTACATTTGATGTCAATGTACGGTGGCTTCTGAAGTTTGAGACTTACTTAAGAGTTATCCAATTTTGCTGCAATATGTTCCTTATACTTTATTATCAACCATTTAGAAGATATTGGAGTGGGCACACTAAGTTTCAGGTGAATTGGGATAGTGACTCCTTTAAGTGGTAATAGCATTTTTGTTTTATTTAGTTCTTAGTGATGATAAATATTATGTCATGTCCATTGAGTATTATTTTTCACCTTGAATTTAGACGTTGTTAGCATTCCATGTGATGTTTAGTGATCTGTGGAATGTTTGTGTTTGTAACGTAATTGTTATGGTAATGAGTTGGAGTAAATGGATATTAGATTACTTGCATGTTTCAGATGATCAGTTGGTTGAGGTGAATGCATGTTGAGGAATTTGCTTCAGGACTTCGACTATATATGTTTTTGGAATTTGCTTTACAACTTTGCCTTCATGTATTTCTCCCTTGTTGTTGTACATTCTGACTTGCTGTGTAGATAGTGACTCTTTTTTTATCCTCTCTTGATGTTGTGCATTCTCATTTGCAACTACAATTGCAATTCGATTCGGCTGTGATTTTAGTGATATTTTAATTCGAGTTTTGTGCTATCAATTTGTTGTCGTTTGCTTGCACAAAAGGACAGTTTAGTTTTCTTTTAGTTTCTGCAAGGTGAAACTGTTTAGTGTATGGGAATTTGATAGTACAAGTAGTGAATTTTGCTACTGATAGTTTTGTGCCGAACAAGTACTTCAGCAATATAATGTTTTTACTTTGTTACCTGAAAAAAATCATTGCGTGAAGTAATTTTTTTACTTAGCAATTCTGTTAAATAAGAACATGATCTGATCTATACACAATGAAGGTTGCTGCTTTAATGAGAAGGTTAGGAGGGCAATTTCGGAATTTCTTCCGACAAGACACGTAGGGATCATATGCCTTCTTGGCATCCAAACGGTTTCCATTTCGGTTGGAAAGAAGCAGCTTCTAGATCTACAAACTCAGGAGTTGGATTCCTACCAGAAGTTCACATCTGGGAGTTTCATCCAAACGCAGCCTTAATATCATTGTGATCTTTATAAAGAGGAAAGAAACTCCATGTATTTGATTATGATTTATGCTACCTTCAATAGAAACAATTCATTTCATTAACATAGATGTCTGCATTTAGTGGTTGTCATTGTAGCACATCACAAAATAGTTGGTACCAAATACAACATAACAGGGATGCTTCAAAAATAGAAACATCATGCTATGATTGGGAAAAGAAAATATAAATTTAATAAAGAAACAATATACGTACGTCTACAAAAGCATGTGTAATTATAAGATGATTTGATTTTTTCAAAACAAGGAGATTTGATTTATAAACAGTTGAATTTCGCAAACAATACACGTCATAATTTCATGTATAATAATTTATACATTATCCGAACTTACGCAATCGTATAGGTCTGACTTCAACTCCCAAAACCATGACAAACTCCAATTATGAAACCTTCTCTGGGACGTTCCTATCTTTATTCGTATTTAAAGATCTTTAGGGAAAGAAAAAACTAATTAAATTTATTGAAGAGACCCAAAAGATAGAATCTTTGAAAGAATAAATATTATGTCTTAGTCTATTTAATTATTGTTCATGACAATCAACTTTCTTATAGGGACCTACATTATTTAGTGGAATATGGATGACTCCGACACATACATTCTCAAATTATTTAAACACTAAACAAAGTTCCAACACACCTGAGTCTTAGTTCGACCTAACTATCAACCACGCTAACACACCAAGGCCATTCGTTCCGACCCATGCCGAAAGGACGAATAAGAACCTAATATATTTATATTTCTATTCTATAATATATAATCAGATACAATAACCCTGTAGACCATGTGGTGCAACAATCAGGATCACATGCAATGACCAACATTATATTCCCCATGATGTGGAAAGAAAGGATACCACTTTAATTTGTCACTTCATGCTATAGTTGGAGACTTGGAGGAAATGATGAAGCAAAGATTTCCTCTAACTTTTTAGCAGCACATGACCCAAATTCTTGCACCGGCCATCTTTATGGAATTATGGGGTTCAAAAGTATTAATATTCATTTTGTTGGTGACTCCTTAGACCACCTCTCAGTGCAGTACCCATTGGCCAAACTATAGATTCTTTACCAAACATGTGAGGTTGACCCAATCTTTGAATGCTTAGGGTTAAGTGGGTGGTTTAGTTTATTCCCATGGAGTAAGAGGGGCACGCTCCAGATGTAGTGGAACTACAAAAAATAATCTTGTAAAGTTAAAGATGGGTAGGATTGGAAAGTTTGAGTGAGTTTGGTGGTCTTGATAGTAAGTAAAACATATATTAACCAAATGATATCTTCTTCGTGAAGGAAAAAAAGTGTGAGGTTGCACTATTACCAAAACAACTTTGGTAAGGACTTAGGAGTATTGTAGCAAAAAAGGGAATATATATATATAAGAATTATCTAGTGAACCGATGCCTATTTTTTTATTTTAAACTTCCACCATATCCACCACACATCTGAAATTGTAAGGTAGATTATAAGAAAAACGATTAGGCTAATTAAATATGAGATTAACTGTAAATGAGATTCAATGGTGAGATTATAAGAAGCTTAAACTAAATAAGATGAATCCCAGACTCACAAAAACTTGACCACACACAAATATATATATTGCATCATTAAATATACCAAAAATCCAAAAGCATTCTCAAGTTAGGATACTTAGCAAAAAATTGTTTTAAGATGACACTGAAACAAGGATCAGTTTGTGTAATCGTTTTATTTTTTAACTTTGATTTGTTTCCTAAATCTTCTGGTTAACTGCCAATGCATGAATGAGAATTCTGAAATCATATTCTCATTGCATTTAGTTGTTTTAATAACAAAATAATTCCATAAACATTACTTTCCATAAGATTGCAAACACACACACACAACATAAGACAAATGGCAAAATTACCTGAAAACATAACGCCAATAGATATCAACCCAAGTAAGTACCCACGCTGCCACGCCACACAAATTTTCTCCTGCAAGAAATAATAATCCACATTAAAAACAAAAAAGAAGTAATTGAGAAACAAGTGCCCAAGATTTGTGGGCCTGAGGCCCAACCCATTAATAACTGGAGATCGCCGGACTAGACGTCTAATAGAACAAGAGTGGCTACTCTTGACACTAATCAGATCAAGTCGGCAATTAGAATTAGAAGACCGAGGTCAAGTTAGGACCAGGTCAGAATCCAACCACGGTAAAACGGTTATAGGTCGGATCTGGTTATCCAATTTCGAAACTAATCCGGTTCCAACTCGGTTCCGGTTCTAGCTACTGAACCATATCCGGATCCAGAACTGGGTATTATTATAAAAAAACAAACCTAAAACGTTATTATAAGAAATAAAAAAAACAGTTTATAACCGTAAAAATTGAAAATTTTAAAGGTATTTACCGGATCTCACAATATCTGATTTTGGGTACCCGTGATCCCACCGGATCCAATTATGAGTACCCAAGTTGGAAACCGACCCGAATCCGATAAAATTCTGGATATCCAAATATTATATGAATATGGTTCTGATTCTTCCCATACCTGAACCATCCCTGGTCTGGAACATTCACCAATCACATGGGCTTCAATGTTAATTATATATATATATATATACAGAAATTTTACAATTAGATCAGGTCTCATTTTAAAAGGGAACTACTATTCGTCGCCGGAAAACTACTTAAATCGCCCTAGAAATTATCTTTTTGCCCTTAACAAATCAATTAATACTCATTTCGTCCCGTGTCTTTAAACAAGGTATTTGACTCAGTTTTACTCACATTCCTAGTACCAACACCACGAAAATGTCTGGCGAAACACATGGATCCGGCTAGGTAACGAAGGCGGATTTTTTTTCCGACTCGGGCGTCTGGTTAAGACGCCTCCACCTAGGTGGAGGCGTCTGGATACGACGCCTACACCATGGTGGCGGCGTCTTAGCCAGACGCCTCCACGAACGTGAAGGCGTCTGGCTAAGACGCCTCCACGTAGGTGGAGGTGTGTTAACCAGACTCCTCCACGTTGGTGGAGGCGTGTTAGCCAGACGTTCGTATTTTTTAATAATAAAAAATTAAAAATAAAAAATAAATAAATTCTTAAAATTATACGGTGTGTTATCTCAAATTATTTGAGGTTCTGTTGCAAGATTTTTGGTGGTAACGGGGTCAAATTACAATGAGTTTTTTTGCAAGTGATTAATATTCAAAAAATTTAAGATCCAAAATCCCTGGTGGTAAAACTTCCCGACTTACAATTTTTTTGGATTTTGAAATTGTTGGATATGATTTTTTTTTGAATTTTCATCAATTGCAAAAACTCGTTGTAAGGTGATGTCGGACGGTCGACCGTTTGCTTCTCAGTGTACCGAACATGTTCCATGCGGATGACCGAGTTTCCATCGGTCCACCGTGATCGTAAATACAGTAAGTTTTTGATCTTCCTAGAATCATTGGGTCAATTTACTTATCTCTACCCGGTTATCCGAATATTTATTCTCAGTAGCTTCGACATTTCTCTGGAAATCGCTATTCGGTGTACCGAAGGGGTATCGATCATCCGAATATAGTAATTATTAACTTATTAATTAATTAATTTAGCAATTATCTAAATTTATAATCAATTATATTTTTAATAAAAAAATATAAAAATAGTAAAAAATTGCGAGCGTCTGGCGGAGCCGCCCAGCCTAGGATAGGGGCGTCTGGCTAAGACGCCTACCCGATGGGGAGGCGTCTTAGCCAGACGCCCGTCCCATGGGCGGGGCGTCTGGGTAAAACGCCCCCACCCCTCCTAGGGGGAGGCGTCTTACCCAGACACCCCTCTCCTACGTTGGGCGGATCCGTCAGACGCCCGCAATTTTTTATTATTTTTTATTATTTTTTTATTAAAATGATGTTGGATATTTTATCAGATTCGAGTACACCGGGGCGTCCGTTGGCTCATTATTGACCTCCAAAACATTACTTTTTATGATTATAAGAGGAAGATGAAGAGAGATGTATGATAGGAGGGTAAAATGTCGCGTTATAGCAGTAGAAATGAGAGAAGGGCAAAATGGTAATCTGTTAGGGCGATTTAAGTAGTTTTAGGGCGACGAATAGCAATTCAGCTTTAAAAAGATAAGATTCCATATTTTCCTTCCTTAGATCTAGATACAATGGTTGGTTTATCCAACATTCAATTTGTACAACCAAAGGGTAACATGATAATCACACAAACACACCACATCACATTGTTTCTTCTCATTCCTAACCTTCGCCCCCTCCACCATCCTAACTAGGGGTGAGCATCGGTCCGGACCCGGACCGAACCGGACCCGAATGCTCTCTGGGGTCCGAACCGAAGACCGGACCATCCAGGTTTGGTCGGACCGAACCGAACCCAGACCGATCGGTCCGGTCTGGTCCCAAAACCCGGACCAGACCGAAAACCGAATTTGTCCCGAGGTCCGGACCGAAACCCGTACCAGTCGGATTCGGTCCGGATCGAACCCGGACCGTACCGAAAGTTGCACAACCCTAATCCTAACCCTCTTGACCATCCCATTGCGCCTAGCCGAAGATCACCTGCTCCGGCAATCGGATCACCGCCATCCAGCTCGGCAACCTCTCCTTATCCGGCACTCTCCCGTTCCTCTCCAACCTCACTTCCCTCGTCCGCCTCGAGCTCCAGGAGAACCTCCTCTCCGGGCTGAAGACCCTCCAAGTCCTCCTACCCGGAAAATGTTTCTCCTCCATTCTGGTTGGCGTCTTCCGAGGCCTTTCCTCCCTCCATGCTTCTTTGGAGAATTTAGTCTCCTCAGTCTGAAGTCTGCGTTTACACAAAGGGAAATAGAGTATACTAAAGATAAATATCAAAATATCATATTTTAAGATGTGTCCCAGTGTGTTATTTACTTACTATACTCCACATTGCTCTATTTCATTTTTCATTTTGGTTATTATTTTCTGTATGTATTGAACAGAACGGCTGATCTCTGCACCATCTGCTTGGAACAAGAATTTGATGCTTTTCTTGTCCTACGAGAGATCATTTATCTTAGCCATTCATTTAGCATCAAAGTAATAAACATATGGACATGTAATTTGAATTCATATGCTTCCGGTGAAGCATAATATATATATATATATATATATATATGCGTTCAATACACAATATTACACGTTTAAAACATAACTTATCATTTCAATACACAACTGTATCATTTTATTACACAAGTTCAATAACTCTTTAATTCACAAAAAAATATTATTAAAATACACATTGCATTATAAGTTGAATATAATGTTGTTTAGTATGATTTAGCTTGTCTATTGGATATTTTGGTTAGAGAACATTTTGAAACAATTATTATTAAAATACATAACTGCATTATAACTTTAATATACACAACTCTAAAAGTTTAATATACAATTACATCATTAAAATACACAACAGAATACGTTTAATACACAAATACAGTTGGTTGTTGCCGGAGAGGAAGAAGTGAGCAACATATGATTCTAAAAGCTAGAGATACATACATAAACATGAATTGTTGATCTTTGTGGAGGAAAGAAAGTAAATAGAGGGTTCATGTTGTTGTACATGGTATGGAAGTTAAGGCATTGATTGGTATTGAGGAGAGGGGAAATGTTTGATTTTGTATATTTTGTGATCAGACATATAAATGATTAATTAAAGTAAACTTAGGGAGCTTGTGTACATCCCCACTTAGGCCTACTATAGATGCTAACGGACTCACATGAGACTAAATTACAATAGTATGACATATTTTTCTATAGGAGAGAGAGAGAGAGGGGAAAGGGAGATGTCAGAGATAGAAATAAAACTTCCAGTGATTACACATCTATATGTGTTCAATACACAACAATATATGTTTAATACACCAATATATCATTTTAATACACAATGGTATCATTTTATTACACAATGGTATCATTTATTAAATAAGTTCGACAACTCCTTCATAAAAACTCATTCACAAATCTGTCAAGCAACAAAAACATTTCTAAAAATCTGTCAAACAATCTGTCATTATCAAAGCATACAAGTCGTGTAGTTCCCGTCTTTGGCCTTCCACTTTGTCCACTTCCTTTTGTCTTACACTTTCCGAGTTGGTGGACTTGAACTTCTGTTTTATCTTTTCTCAGATTAGGAATTTTATTCTAACTAGCTGAAATAGAATTTACCTTTTGCACTTCTGTCATAGCATCTGACAATGCTTTTTCCACAACTGCATAAATTTCTTCATTTTCTGAAGCTTCATGTATCAATTCATTGGAACTATCATTGAGATTACCTGGATTAGACAAGAAAGTTAGTTTGTAAAAGTAGTTTATACTAATTAACAATAGTTATCAAACAATTTTCTAGTGTAGCACACATGGTTTCCATTTTATTACATAACTAACTTATTTTACTAAACAATAGTTTTAGTAAATTAAAGAACTAAACCAAACTATTAAACAACTATGACAGTATATTACTTTAAATATAACTTCACAAGAATAATACTTACAATAGGTGTCACTTGAGATGTTGATTGAACAAACAAATGGTTTTCCATTGATGTTGTTTCCACCTATATAACGAATAACAGTCACAACATTACTATATTAAACAACTAAACTAGATTATAAATCATTTCAAAAGAATACTTAGAATAGGTGTAACATGAAATGTTTGTTGAACAACAATATGATTTACCGTTGAGTTCAATTCAACATATAGAAAATAATAATAGTCATGTATTGAACTAGTATAATTATGTATTGTACTAAGACAATTGTCTATTGAACTAGTGTAGTTATGTATTGTAATAGTGTCATTATGTATGTATTATTATTATTATTGTATTTTTGTGTATTAAACCGTTATGTTTGTGTAATATTAAACTAGTGTATTTCTGTTACATCAGAACATCTCAGACTCAAATTCAAACGAATATCAAATCCAACTGAAATCTAGTGCAACTTCTAGATCTAACTCAGCCATTAGTGAATACATGAGTTGAATATTACTATTTCATTACAATATACTTGGAAGTTGGAAGTACAGCAAAATCTTCAAACCTTATCCTACTTCCAGTAGATGCAAGAACTAAATAGTAACACTTGAACACATAAGATTCAAATTCAAACGAATTCTTCAAATCCAATTGAAATGTTGTACAAATTTTCTAATATGACTGGATTTGTAACTATGGCAAGCGTAGAAATTTACTATCTCATCACAATACACTGAAATTTCAACTAAATTGTCCACTCAAATCCCATTTTGAGCAGACAAAAGAGAAAATAAACATAAACTCAATCAAATCATTCAAATGCAACCAAAACCTCGAGAAATCTCGTTAAACTTACAACGAATACACGAGTCGAAAAAACACTGTTTCTAAACACTAAACCGAAATTCCAACAAAATTTCCCTATTTAACCTCATTTCTAGCAGACACAAGATCTAAGCACCATCAACATCCGAACAACACACCACGCCAAAATCCAAACAAACTCCAAAATCCAACGTACTCGACTCCTACCTAAACACCAAATAACTCAACAAACCGCACACAAATCTCGTACGAATCTCCAAATCCAAACTCGATTAACTCCCTCACGGTTGTCGATGGTTTGGTGAGATGAGGAAGGAGGGTAGGAGAGTGGAGGTCAATCTTCCATCGTCTTTTGGAAGGTTGCTGGAGGCGTCACGCGTGGTTTGGTGCGATTGGGAAGGACCAAATGAGGGGAGGAAGGAGGACAAGATGTGTGTGATTGAGAAGAAACGAAAGAGGGAGGACGAGATGGGTGCGTATGGGAAGGAAGGAGGGGAGGTAAAAGAAGGACGAGGTGATTATGAAATTACCCATTTTCATGTTTCACCATTAGATTTGATCTTGATGGTGCATGTTTGTGGTCTCATTATATTAAATTGAGACATGGTCTCATTCTAATACCTCCCTATATATATTGAGTTGAAGTCGGAACTTCTTCAACTGTGGTATGTGGGGATTAGTATTTATGTTTCCACTATGGTCACAAAAAGTACACATGATAATTAATAATTGATGGTGCTATCATACGGATAATTACCGTTGCTAAAAACTCAATTTCTTGTAGTGAATACCTTCCCACTGGAGAGCCGAAGAGGTATCACCCAGTCACCCGTACCTTTCAATCTCAAATGTTATTTCACTTGTATTATTCACTCCGCGTAAACTTGCGTTAGTTAAGTTCACATTTAACGCTGGAAATTATGTTTTTGCCTTTGTTTTTTCTTTTATTTTTCAAATATAAATAGGACTTTTCGTTAAGAGTGGGGAAAAAAGAAGTGTGAGAAAAAACTCAATTAATTAGTCTAAATTGTTCGTATGAATTCAAATAAGAAGATATGAAAAGAGTCCCAAAGAATGTTATCTTACTTCTTTCATATTCTTTGATGTAAAATTTTAGTCATACTTGAGATTTACAATAAGAAAACAATGATAATATTGCAATTCAACTCTTAAATGTTAACACAAGTTTATGTTTAGTGGCTGAGAGAAATTAAGTCGGGCAATTAGAATTCTGGAGTGTGCCCCTCTTTCACTTTCCTCGGTACAAGTGAAAGGATTTATGAAATTGTTAGGAAATTGTATTGAAGAACGACATCAGAACGATCAACCGAAACATATTCATTAGAGTCGGGCTGAGAATTTACTAGACTCCCAAAAATTGATGACCGAACCTCATTCGGTCCACCAATACCCAGCCAATAGAGTCTTTCTGGGAGAAATTGAAATCCGAAGAACGGACATCTGAACCCTATTCAGACGTCTGGATCTGATCCATTATCTGACCAACGGTTGACCAAAACCAAGTGAAATACCAAATTAGAGTGCACTGGAACATGAAGAACGATTGACCGTTTCTCAAACTGTCGATCGAAATTTGGACGCAGACAATTTTCATTAATGGTACTTTGGGTATTCTTACGTCATTTAAGTTTGCCCTAAACTTCTCCTATAAATACCTAAGTTTCTTAGAACCCTAATGTTGTTATTGAAATCTTGAGAGAAAAGAGAGCCACCAAGTTGAGAGGTAGGTTCACGGTTCAAAAATGCGGGATGCGGATTGGATGCGGCGAGGTACCACATCTTGCATATGCGGGATACAAACGCGATGTGTATGCATATGTGGTTTGCAATTTAGTAATTAAATAATATCATATACATATATTAATTATAAATTATATATATGTAACTAAAATTTTAGGTAAAATGAATAATTCCTAACATCAATAATTCGATATTAAACAAAACATGACAAAATTTAGGCATATTTGAAATACGCCGCATATGCAACCGCTTCTTCCCGTATATGCAGTCACATCTTCTCGCATTTCTGAACAAAGAGTAGGTTTAGCCCCCAATACTCTTTATGGTTTTGGATTTGGGAAAAATCTTGTTGTTAGATAATTATCCGACCCTCAATCTGGTGTAGCAAGTCATCTTTGGTTCCATTCTCATAGTGAAGCTCGATCCATCACTGCACTAGTGATTTTTTGTAATTAGGTTTCCACGTAAATCCGATGTTGTGTTTGTTTTTGTTTACTTGATTGCTTGTGAGATTGTTAGATGCATGTTAGGTGTTCGATGAATTGCTTAACTTGAGTTCTATTGGGTTTTTTGCATCATACCGCATACGAACCCGACTATAGATTCTAACAACAATACATGGAAGATTGTCCCTAGTTCAATAGTTTTGACAAAATTGAAGATCTGTTGAAGTGTATTCATGTAATTTTTCCAATATTAATAACAAGTTTATTCTTGTGTGTACACTTAGAATGTTGAAAATGATCGACTTAACCCAAATTTAATTGTTTGGAACTCATACCACCCACTTCTACTTAGGAACCATACATGACACCAACCTCATTCAATCCAAGGACAACATTCCGCATTAGAAACCCTAGCAAACACAAGTAAAACCATTGTAAATCATGTGGTATTGTCGTATTGTGGTGCAAGAATTATAATGACATGTGTGGTTCATAGTGCGGGATTTTAATCAAATACAATTTATCTTCTTTCAAAATAAATAAATTATAATGACATGAACCCACACACAACTCTTAATGATGCGGAATGCTCACTTATTAGAATGTCCACACTTTTCCAACTCGAAATAATATACAGTTAGAATGTTTTAATCCATGCATGACAAACCGTTTTCCATGACGTGGAAAGAAAGGTAGGGTACATATGTGCTAAGTTGGGGGACATGTGGAAGCAATAAGGTCTTTTCAACTTTACGTGAGCCCATAAACTTCAGCAAAAAAATTAAGAAAACTTTAGAGGAGCACATGACCTAAATTTCTTCACTTGATAAATGAATGACACCACTTTTGTACGGATGACCACTTCGATCACCTCAACTCAGTTCCGATTGGGCAAACCTAGATTGCAAAACATCGAGTAACGCTCATTTCTTTACTGAATTGTTAAACATCGCTACAAAATTATTTAAATCGTCCATTGAAATTACCATTTTGCCATTCTCTCATTTCTACTGCTATAACGCGACATTTTACCCTCCTATCACACATCTCTCTTCATCTTTCTCTTATAATCATAAAAAATAATGTTTTGGAGGTCAGTAATGAGCCAACGGACGCCCCAGTGTACTCGAATCTGGTAAAATATCTAACATCTTTTTAATAAAAAAATAATAAAAAATTACGGGCGTCCGAATGAGCCGCCCCCACGTAGGAGGGGGCGTCTGGGTAAAACGCCTCCCCTATGGGGGAGGCGTCTTACCCAGACGCCCCGCCCATGGGGGAGGCGTTTTACCCAGACGCCCGGCCCATGGGACAGGCGTCTGTGTAAGACGCCTCCCCCATGGGGGAGGCGTCTTACTCAGACGCCCCCTCCTACGTGGGGGCGGCTCCTTCGAACGCCCGTAATTTTTTATTATTTTTTAAAAAATAATTGATTATAAATTAAGATAATTGTTAAATTAATTAATTAATAAGTTAATAATTACTATATTTGGATGACCAATACCACTTCGGTACACCGAAAATTCAAAAATTTCACCCGAACAACCTGTCGAGGTGGTATTTGTAAGTCACGATGTTTTACCGCCGGGGGATTTTGGATCTTAAAAAATGTTGGATCTGGAATTTTTTTGAATCTTCATCACTTGCAAAAAACACATTGTAATCCGATCGGTCACCACCGAAAACTTGCAAAGAAACGTCAAATAATTTGAGATAACACACCGTATAATTTTAATTTGACAAAAAAAAACGGGACGTCTGGCTAAGACGTATGTACCATCGTGGAGGCGTCTGCCTAAGACGCCTCCACCATGGTTGAGGCGTCTTAACCAGACGCCTAGACAATGGTATAGGCGTCTTGCTAAGACGCATGTCCCATCGTGGAGGCGTCTGGCTAAGACGCCTCAACCATGGTTGAGGCGTCTTAGCCAGACGCCTCCACGATGGTACAGACGTCTTAGCCAGACGCCCGAGTCGGAAAAAAAACCCGCCTCCGTTACTTCTTGTGATCTAGGTGTTTCGCCAGACATTTTCATGGTGTTGGTACTAGGAATGTTAGTAAAACTGAATCAATAACCTTGTTTAAAGACACGGGACGATATGGGTATTAAATATATTGTTAAGGGCAATTTGGTAATTTCAAGGGGCGATTTAAGTAGTTTTGGGGCGACGTTTAGTAGTTCCCTTTCTTTATCAAACAAGTGGATGACCTAATTTTTCAGAATATCAAGACAACTCAATCTTCTTTACCTACATGGGTAATTTGGCTCATGTCTTCAACCTTGCACCTATATGGGTGATTTTACCTGTACGGGCAATTGGTTGCACGTACATTGCACCTCTAATTTTTAAAGATCAAATGAATAAAATTTTAGAGTTTGTTTGGGTAGCTTAGAATAGCATACATGTTTTTCTAAATATGTATTGCATTCGATATTTTCAAACCTTTAATTAAAATATATACTAGACCTAAATGAATTCATTGTTCAATGCAAACTACCAAAACTATTTGACGTTTTTGTTTGGGTGCACTTCCAAGAGAGTTATATTGGATCTTCCACATACGAATGTATATTTTTGGCAAGCACACTTTCGTACTTAAGGAATTATTGTGGTACACCTCCGTTAGACAACCGTCAACGTCGTCTTGTGATTGTAATTAAAGTTGGATATTTTCCGTCATATAAAGCGTAACATTTTCTTCCTTTTCTTCCCTCCTCTCCACGGGTCAAAAGTACCCCCAACCATCGATCTCTTCGCCGACCCAAAATTCTCAGTTTCGCCCAACTGAAATCCTAGACTATTTCTCTATCTCGACGACCAAATGGCCTTACGGAGCGAGAATGGAGATCAAAGATCAGAAATGGCTTTACCAAGCAGAGAACGAAGATCAAAGATGGCGTTACCATGCGGAGAATGGAGATAGGAGATTGGAGATGGCATTATGAACAAAGTCGCACGAATAGAGGAGGGAAGGGGACCCATGCTAGTGCAGAATAGCCTATACTCGTCGTCACATAGACGTCAACTGTTTTAATAGCCGACATCTATGGGTATAGATTAAGGATTCACGTCCTGCATCATTTGCAAAATTGGAACTCCAATTAGGGTTCAACTGAGGGATTGAGTTGGGGAAATGGTCGATTGGGTTACGAAAGGATTTGGGGATTTCTGTGGGTTAGGGATTTGGGGTAACAAGAAAGAGGGAAAAGATATGATCGGGTGCAATTAAGTTAATTAGAGCCTCTAACTGGTTAGGTGTGATTAGGTTGACAATATTGATGATTAGAGACTAACACAGAGGCTTTATGATCAACTAATATAACAGGCTCATCTTGTTGTGACCGATGAGGAGACGACATCAACATTTGCCAAATGGAAGTGCACCATGAGAAATGTTCGGATGTGCAAAGATACAATAAACCACTTTTGGAATTATATCTAAGCAAAAACCCCCCAAAACGATTTTCATTGTTGAAGAAGTTCAAATATTTCAGTCAATATTAGCATAGTGGCCCATGATTAAGGACAATCTCGCGGTGGCCACAGGCCCAATATAGTAATAATGGGCTCTCCTCTATAACAGTTATTGATAATGTCAAGTGATTATTTAGAACCACAACTTTATAGCTTTTAAATCGTGACAAACAGGGATTATGAACCTCGTAATTAGTATTTACAAACATAAGTGGTGCAACTGCAATCCTCTCCTGTATCAACCGAGTTGGGCAATCCAGTAAACTTACAATGCGAAAATTCCATTATTACCGTCGAAATCTTGTTATTGTAGACAATACGAACCATTTGTTTGAACTTTGAAGCATGTCTGATAAAGTGACAATACCTTCGCAGAGCTTCATATATTCCTTACTACTGGTAGATGTCTTTAATCTGACGTTTGATTTCGTAAAGCATTGGAAAATTGGTACTTATATTTGTAGTACGAAAGTTTTCCATATAAAAATTAAATTTTTGTCATGTTAAAATATTTTCGTATGACATAAGCACCAATGTATGTAAATAAACAAGCAAATTATATCAAATCCATAATAGCGTAGTTGAAAGTGCAATAAAAGTTCTCTTGATATGTGAAATCTTTAAAGTAGAAAGAATACAATGAATGATCTTCAATGTTGGAGCTTATAATTTTGGTCAAACTAAACAAGTAGTGACATTATAATTTTGGTCGTAAGTCAAATTAGTTTCTTCAAAAGATCACCTTGACTATTCGGTCATCGTCCTAACACGCAATCTAGTTTTGGTAATGGTCCACATTTATGAGAACTGTCAACTTTATTGCATTAATTCACCAAATGACTATTAATTTTCAAGTGAACCCCTTCCAGCCTTATCTTACAGGGAAAAAAGTGGCATTAAGCTTTTCTCGTTTTGGTTTCGAAGCAAACTGTATTGTAAAACAATAATAAAAACAAAAAAAACAAGGGTATTGTCGAATAAGTACAATAATCGGCTTAAGTAATTAAGCAAATGAGGTGTAAAACCGAATTACATTTCATTATAAATAATAAGATTTTATCTTCAACATTGTAACTAGTTGAAGTGCCGATATATTAGGATTGATCGTACATCTCAAATTAGACTATCGAACGTACAGAGAATATGAGACGTTTGGGTTGCAAAATATTACATCAAAAAACACGAGGGATTTTGGGAGATTGATGAAACTAAAGGAGACTAAATATAAAAGCAAATGATGGATTGCTCGGATCTACTCGGGATCGATAGATTGCTCGATGTTCGCTCGATTTTGCTCGAAGTTGCTCGGATCGATTAGTATATCCCCGCTCGCTCGATGCTCGCTCAATTATCGCTCGAAACCTGATTACTATATCCAATTATTTGATTAACCTGAATATTCTATCCAATTACCCAATCGGTAAAGTGTTAATCTCATTTAATAAACTAATTTACCCAACAATATATTTAACAAACAAAACTAAAATACCCATAAGAATCAAAACCTTATTAGTCCTAAACTTTTTTTTCCATTATTATTATTTCTTTTCTTTTTCTCATTCTTTTCTACACCAAAAGTTCAAATAAATTAAAGTTTGGGTCAGGTGGATGATCTTATTTATAAGATGTTGATGTTGTGAGTTCTCCTATAATTTAGGAGATTGTGTTTGATTTTAAAATTGTGTTGATTTTGTTTGATCCAAGTGTATAATCTTATTTATAAGATGTTGATGTTGTCGTATAATTTATAAGATTGTGTTTTATTTTAGGTGTTAATTTTAAAATTATGTTAGTAATTATTATTATATTTGTCTTAAGTAATCTTATAATTTATTTGTTATGACAACATTATTAGCAATTCAACATAAAAAAAAGGTTCATGTTAACGAGCCCCTCGCGAGCAGTTTGAACCGAGCACGACCAGAATTTTCCGCTCGAAACCCTTAACGAGCCGATCTTAAGCAGACTCGGATCGCTCGTTTAGAAATCGATTACACCCCTACTATATTTTATATGTATTGCCGTGATAAACGAGTTATACTGCATGGAATCTAGACCTAGATGGGTCTAATATTGATATTGCAGTTACTAGTAAAAATGGAAGCTCTGGTTTTCAAAACATTAATTAAACTATACGGCCTATGCATGGTGTAACGTACCCGAAAACAGCGGAAAATTTAAAACAATAATAAAGACAGTCAACGGTCAACACTGGGCACGTCACGAGACAACAAAACGAAATATATATATATAGATACAGATCCACGTGGAAGTCAAACTATACAAATGAGTCAACTGTGATTACAACAAAACTGAATATACATGTAATCACTACCTCAACACAAGAAAGATATACAAGAGGACATGATCTGATCCCGGGGGCACCCTCCTCGGTCACCACCTGACTCTAATGCTACTCGCTACCTGAAATGCAAACAAACAAACATGCCTGAGTTCCCTGCAGGAACCCCGTATACCAAACCTCCTAAAATACAAAAAAGAATTAAAGACAATGCAATGCAATGCACATGATCATCCACCTCGGGCCCACAATAATGCCATCACCGCCTCCGCGGCACTGAACCACTCCTGCCACTAGGGTCAAGTCAGTCCACCGCTGCCTCGCAAGGGTCAGTAAACACCACTGCTCCCCAAAAGTGCAGGAAGGAACCCCCGGCACACGCCGCCACCCCAGGAGCGAGTCAGCCCACCGAATACACAACTCAGGTCAGACGACAGCCGCTGCTCCCCCAAGAGCCGCCAGACGCGCACCCTGCCAGAACATCCTCGGCCTACCGCTAAACCCTCGCAAACTGCCCAAGGTTTACGGCACACATCCCTCACACCCCGCTCGGTAAGAGAGGCAACAGTAATACAATAATACGCCCTCGTCGAAGGTGAAATCCGTCGCTCTCAAAGCCGGTAATCAACCGTCGCCTCGGAGCCGGTAGTCAACCTATACTCAACGGATCGCGTGTGGATAAATCCACCAACCTGCGGCAGATCGGTCGACCGCTACAAGCACACCGGTCGACCGGTCTTCCACACAGTACTCGGTACTGTACAAACAATAGCATCCGGTCGAACCATGCCAACCGAATTTCTGACCAATCAGTCGAACAAAAGTCATCTAGCGGTCGACCGTTTGGATGGTCTACGCTATACCAAATTTATATAATATATATATCCGATCGGTCGAACCAAGGGGTCGTTCAACCGATAACAGGACTTTCAGCATTTTGCCTAAGTGGTATTCGGTCGACCGGAACTGCTATACAGTTCGACCGAAACATCACAGGCACTCTACTGCTTAATTAAAATGCTCGGTCGGTCGACCGAAAGTTAAAGAGCGGTCGACCGTTTTGATGGTCAAAGCTCCCAACCGACTTAGCATCGAATAGATCGGTCGGACAAGGTTAAGGACGTTCGACCGTTTAATAAGTCAAAATCCCCAACCGACCCATTCTCATTGTTTTTCGGTCGACCGGCTAAGTGGTCCCGTTCGAGCGATAACAGCATCACCCCTTTTCCCGCACGAATTTGGCATAACGGTCGACCGTCCATAGACATCGTTCGACCGTTCGCGGGTACAAATCAATATAATAATAGGATCGGTCGACTGCCCACAGGCACCGGTCGACCGATCGTCGTCTTCAACCTCTGAATTGGTTGCAATCCGACGGGGAATTCGACACCAACGTCGATCCCCAACACTCACAAGGCATAAGTGAGTTATAATGAAGATTTGGCATACCTTTTTGACGTTCGTGGAAGTCTCCCAAGCTTTGGCAAACCCAACCCACTTCTTCTCCTCTTCTTCTTCTTCTTCACTTCTTCTCTCCTTCTTCTTCTCCAAAGAAATCGCCTCTCTCACTCTCTGATAATCCAAACAATGAAGAAACGTTTTAGTTAAAACCTAACACCTCTATTTATAGGAAAAACCAAATCTTATCCGACCTCCACCTCACTCTCCACCTCATGCTTCACTGTAGCAAGCTTAATTAGGTTAATTAGGTTTAGTTTAGTTTAATTTAGGTGTGTAGATTAAGGTTATTACAATCTACCCTCCTTATAAGAATTTCGTCCGCGAAATTCGAAACAACAGACTTACCGGAACAACTCTGGATACTGCCTCCTGACATCCTCCTTGATCTCCCAGGTAGCCTCTCTGACACTGTGATGCTGCCACCTGACCTTCACCATCGGAATCGCTCTCCTCCTGAGCTGATGTACCATCTGATCCACAATCTCAACTGGTCTCTCATCTAATGACAAATCCTGCTGGATCTCCGGTACTGCTATCTCAATCACATGAGTTGGATCGGCCACGTACTTCCTCAGCATAGAAACATGGAAGACGTTGTGAAGTCCTGCGAACTGTGGCGGTAAAGCAATCCTATATGCCACCTCACCGACCCGATCCAATATCTCAAAAGGTCCAAAATATCTCGGACTCAGCTTCCCTTTCTTACCGAATCTCATCACCCCTCTGGAAGACGAGATCTTCAGGAAGAAATGATCTCCTACCTCAAAAGTCAGCTCATGCCTCCGCGTATCAGCATAACTCTTCTGCCTGCTCTGTGCCGTAGCTAGTCGTCTCTGAATCACGTCGACCTTCTCTGAATATAACTGTATAATGTCAGGTCCAACTAGCTGTCTCTCGCCCACATCACTCCAGCATACCGGCGATCTACACGGCCTCCCGTATAATGCCTCATATGGTGCCATCCCAATACTCGAGTGGTAGTTGTTGTTGTAGGCGAACTCTATCAGCGGCAAGTGCTCATCCCAATGCCTGGCCCAGTCAAGTGTACACGCTCTCAGCATTGTAGGATCGTGTGGGTTATGGGTCCACAATTAAGGCTAATTAACAAATTTAATCCTAAACAAACTCTACTTGCAAGTCAAAAGATGATGCAGCGGAATTTAAAACAAATACAAGCAAGTAGGGAATAGAAAATGCAAACCACAATCACACGGGGGATTTTATAGAGGTTCGGCACCCCACCCGGGTCCTAGTCCCCTCTTGTAAGCTCCGCTCGGATCACCGAGCTCCGCTCACGACTTCACTAACCACTCCCCGTTCCGGGCCGGGAGAGAACGCCTTTACAAGTCTTCAAGCTCGCGAACAACCCTCGCCGAGCTTGGCTCCTGATGCATTGCATACATTGCATCATATGTCTTTCATTTAGATTACTTTTACATCAATAAATGCTACTAAGGTATGTGTTTAGTCTTATTTACAGATTACAGGGACCTGAATGCAATTTACCCACATCCCGAGCATAAACGCATGCAAAAGACTCATTTCTATCATAAAGACCAAGTTCAAGATTATCGGGTTACGAATGGAAATGCATCCCAAGCATAAAAGCATTCAAGTCTTAATTGCAAAAAGAAAAAGGACTTAAGCACAAAAGTAGCCGGGGACTCAACTGCAAAAAGTCAAGGATCTAATTGCAAATCACGAGTAGCTTTTATTCTCTTGGAGAAAATATATAGAAAAATCAATGTATATCTCCAAATATGTGAAGGAATTAATCCGGAGCTCAAAAGAATGGAAAGAATCAATCCAGACGCGTAAAGGAGGATCAAATCATATCATAAACATTCAACCAAAATCTGGACCAAATCAGAGCATGATGTGCGGCGATTCCGCCGCAGATCACACACACCATGCGGCGATTCCGCCACCCCCTAGTCGATCCGTGTGCTCCAATTTCGTCCAGTCGTGTCTGGACACGTGTACTTTCCAATATTATACCTAGATCCCTTGTAGCAACTATAAATAGACCCGAGAACGATGTTAGAAGGGTCCTTAGTCTTTGGTGGTAGTTTTTATTCTTAATCTTAGTTTTGTAATCTTCTTTTCATTAATAAAATTCTGTCTTTTATTTCTTACTTTTAGTTTTCTTTTGTAATGTCTCAAGGACCCCTTCTTCCTCCCTCTATGAGTTTCTAACTCCTTCCAAAGGGTGGAGGTGACGGATTTAGGGTGAAGAGAAGACGAGTAAATGTTATTATTTTAAGTTCGTATTAGTCTATTTTGATTACTTGAGTTTATGTTAAATCATTTATCATGTAATGCTTCATAACTAATATGATTTATTATAAGTTTCTGAATTCTCTAATCTAAACCTTAAATCTAAACCTCCACCCGACGGAATTCACATCTTTGTTCTTGTTTTAGTTTTAATTGTTCTTGATTCTTGCTCTAGATAATTAAAATCCAAAAATCTCAAAACCCAATCATTTCTTCTCTCCTTCTTTCCCCAATCGAAATCACAATAATAACAAATCTCTCCCTCCTTGTGTTCGACCCGTACTTGCCACGTCTTCATAGACGCCGTGCACTTGCGGTATAAATTTAATTCTCATCAGCTCCTCCTCTCACAATCCGAGAGGATCACTTCGGGCTCTCACCGAAGTCTATACTCGTGTCTTGGGCTTTCACCAAGACCCTTGCTTCTTTCACAATGGTTGAGTGGAACAACACTCTCTAAACATGAGCACACTTGAGTAGAATATGGAATTGATCACTAAGTGTGGAAGGTTTGAGCTTTTGAGTGTGTTTAGCTTTCTCTCTAATGTTGGGGACAAATAGGTGTTGGAGAGATATGTTAAAATGTGTTTTACATCTCTATTTATAAGCTCCAAAAGAGTTATAGCCGTTGGGATTGATTGGGTAAGAGTTGGTGTAGGATACACAAAACAGAAACCTGCAGAACCCAATTCTGCCTAAAACGGTCGACCGAATTTGGTATTCCGTTCGACCGTTTGGTCAAAATCCAGCTTTGACTTAAGTTCACTTAAGTTAACGGTCGAACGGGCTCAGGGGATCGGTCGACCGAATTAGTCCAGGCACTTCCGGGAGACCAAATTGTGTTGGTTCGGTCGACCGTTAGGAAAGTTTCGGTCGACCGGATGTTTGGTAATTTTGGGGTATTTGGGAATAATTCGAATACGACCGTTGGGAATAATACGACAAAACAAATGGCCTGAAAAAATGTGTAAACGGTCGAACGGAAAGGTTAAAACGGTCGACCGTTTAGGACAGTTTTGTTTAGGTGTTTTCCGGTTCTAGTTTGGATGGTCTATTGAAGTCCAAATTATGTGAAATTTTGTGTGTGACTTCTATAGGGAACCTAGTGTGTGGTTGAGTAGTTTTTAGCTCAAGTATGCTCAATTACACAAGGTTCCTAAAGACTCAAATAAATACAAAATACAAAATACATGTCTTCAAATGAGCTTGATTACATGTCTTGACTTGATTTCCTTTCTTCCTTGAGTCTTGATCACCTATAGAGGTTAGCACAAGGCAATATATATGCAATGCAACATGTGTGCTATTCTAGATGACCATAATTAAGATTAGGTTGATTAAATCATCAAAACATAGATTAAGGCCAAAAAGCCAACAAGCATGTGCTCTAATGTCTGTATCGTCCGCTTTGACTGGCCATCTGTCTGTGGGTGGAAAGTTGTGCTAAACTTCAGGCGTGTCCCCAGTGCTCTGTGTAGACTCTCCCAAAATCGCGAAGTGAATCTGGGATCTCTATCTGAAGTGATACTGACTGGTACACCATGAAGTCTGACAATCTCCTCAATATATAACTTAGCTAGACCATTGATTGACATCATTTCATGTTTATATTTGTACCTTATATCCATTATCTTACACCTAAGCAATGCTACGTGACGAGTTTTATGTTTAGTTTTCAGAAATAAAGAGGTTTGAAGAGAAGAGCCATGAAAGGACCCAAAAGCAGGAAAAAAGGACCTAATTGTGAGACCTGGGGACCAAGATGCAAGGGAGAAGGACCTGATCGTAAGACAGAAGGACCTAAGAGCAAAACAGGAAACTCCACACCATTATGAGGAGTATTTTGTCAATTCGATTCGGGTCGGAGCTCCACTAAACAAGTTAGATGCATCCAAGAAACACACCAAGGAAAGCCCACCAGAAGACCCAGACGGATCTGGGCTTTATAGGCCGCCAATTGGCGGTCTGGATCATGCAAGATCCGCCCCAACTTCTCCTGGACTTGTATTAGTGTTCGTTTAGGCTATTTTTGGTATTGGTTTAGTCCCACATCGGGGGATTGTCCCTGATTAGCTTTTTCCATGCTTATAAATAGAACTCTTCACCTCCCATTGTATCTATCTCTCTCTTGGTGGCTTCATTCCCTACTAAGAGTGAAGCCTTCAAGCAAAACTCTAGTGGAGGAAGGGCTGCTTGTAATCTGAGTGAGTTCATAATAAAAGTTTTCATTAGTTTGTTAATTCTTGCTTAGTTTAATTCCTTTAATGTTTTTGCTTTGATGCTTGTTTTGTTTTATGCTTCTTTAATGTTTTTTGCTTGATTAGTATAGTTTCATTTCAGTATTATGCTTGCTTCTGTTAATATAGTCAGTGTAATGAGTAGTGAGTAGTTCCATCCCCATTTGGGGGTGGAGAAATATGTGATATAATCATGTAGTGTATTAAGTGTGTGTTATTTTTATCCCTTGAGCTTTATATGATTTCCATAACCATCTAATGGGTCTCCACACTTATCTTTGATATGCTAATGCTCTTGAATAAAGCTTAGCTTATGCTTTGATTAGTGGACCTATTTTATGGGGAATGATAAGGTTAGGATATGGATGAAGTTAATGTTGGAAACACAATTTGTAGTGTATGTACTCTTGTTGCCTTTTCCTTAGCTAATGTCTTGTATGTTTTAATGATGTAGTCATCTTAATTCATGTGGAGGCATAGTAGGGTCTAGTCTTTATACTTGAGTTCATGTAGCTTCATTCCAATCATTGTCTTGTATGTTTTAATGATGTAGTCTTATCTTAATTCATGTAGAGGCAAGATTGGATGTAGTTTTATGATTTCATGCACTACATGTTGTGAGGAGCTTAATTGAACACACACACACATCTTTATGTTCACATTAGTTCTCTACCCCCTTTGGGGTTTAGTTTTATTGCTTATCTTCATTTCCTTTTGCATTCTAGTTTAGCATTGTAGTGTAGTTTAGTGTAACCAATCCTTTTCTCCTTTCTTTACCTCTTGCCTTCACACGAACCAAGTGTCGACACACCTCCCAGTGGACGACCCGTATTTGCCACCGCTTCAACGCGGCCGTGCACTTGCGGTAGAAATATAAAACGATCAATCAACCATCCAGAGCAAGGGTGGTCTTAATAGCTAAGAAATGCGCCGACTTGGTCAGTCGATCGACTATAACCCAAATCGCGTCGTAGAATCTCCGTGTCTTCGGTAGCCCCGTAACAAAATCCATCGTCACGTGCTCCCACTTCCACTCGGGCAACTCAATCCTCTGCATCTGCCCCGCTGGTCTCTGGTGCTCGATCTTCACCTGTTGACAGACCAAACACCTCGACACAAAGTCTGCAACGTCCTTCTTCATACCTCGCCACCAGAAGTTCCGTTGCAGATCTTTGTACATCTTGGTGCTCCCTGGATGAATGGAATATCTCGATCTGTGTGCCTCCTCCATGATATCATGTCTCAGGTCCTCTGTCTTCGGCACCCAGATACAGTCTCTGAATCTCAGACCTCCATCCACTCCAACTCTGAAGTCTGACTCATCTCTAGCAGGTAACTGTAACAAACTGCTCAACTCCTCATCTGTAGTCTGAGCATGAATCACTGCTGATACTGTCTGAGGCTCTACTCTCAATCCTGCAATCACTGCACCCTCAGAGCTATCTGCAAATGGTCTCCACTCTGTTAAAGACTCCAGTAGTCGCCACTCCTGAATGCATAGGCCTGCTACTGATACCTCCACCTTCCGGCTCAAAGCGTCCGCAACTGTGTTCGCCTTCCCCGGATGATAAGAGATAGTAAAATCATAGTCCTTAATGAACTCAAGCCATCTGCGCTGTCTCATGTTCAGCTCCTTCTGCGAGAACAGGTACTTCAGACTCTGATGATCTGTAAACACCTCAAACTGCTCGCCATAAAGATAGTGTCTCCAGGTCTTCAGTGCGTGAACCACTGCTGCTAACTCCAAATCTTGTGTCGGGTAATTCCTCTCATGGACCTTCAGTTGTCTGGATGCGTACGCGATCACTCTCCCGTGCTGCATAAGTACACATCCTAAGCCAACACCAGAAGCGTCGCTATAAATCACGAATCCACCCGTGCCACTCGACAATGACAAAACTGGTGCTGTGGTCAACAGTCTCTTCAGCTCCTGAAAGCTGTCCTCGCACTTCTGTGACCATACAAAGGTGACTCCCTTCTGCGTCAGAGCCGTCAGTGGTGCTGCCAA
Organism: Triglochin maritima; assembly: GCA_963682175.1. NCBI lineage: Eukaryota > Viridiplantae > Streptophyta > Magnoliopsida > Alismatales > Juncaginaceae > Triglochin > Triglochin maritima. The sequence continues at coordinate 10,583,282 of OY821775.1, forward strand.
TCTCGAGAAGTCTTTGATGAAGCGACGGTAATAACCCGCCAGTCCAACAAAGCTCCTAATCTTCGTCACGCTCGTAGGGGTCCTCCACTGTGTCACTGCCTCTACCTTTGCCGGATCCACTGATATCCCCTCTGCCGATACAATGTGCCCGAGGAATGCCACTCTGTCCAACCAAAACTCGCACTTTGAGAACTTAGCATATAACTGCTGAGCCCTCAAGATGCTGAGTACAATACTCAGATGCTCTTTGTGCTGCTCCACATCTGGTGAATAGATCAAAATGTCATCCACGAAGACAATCACAAATATATCAATATACTGTCTGAATGTCCGGTGCATCAGATCCATGAACGCTGTCGGAGCATTCGTCAATCCAAATGGCATCACCAAGAACTCATAGTGTCCATATCTCGTCCTAAAAGCTGTCTTCTGGATGTCCTCATCTCGAATCCTCAACTGGTGATATCCTGAACGCAGGTCAATCTTCGAGAAAACCTTCGCTGACTGCAGCTGGTCAAAGAGGTCCTCGATCCTAGGTAAGGGATACCTATTCTTCACCGTCACCTTGTTCAGCATCCTATAGTCTATGCACATCCTCAAAGATCCGTCCTTCTTCTTCACAAACAAAACCGGTGCACCCCAAGGCGAGACACTCGGCCTGATAAATCCATAGTCCATCAACTCCTGCAACTGCTTCTTCAACTCTGTCAACTCAACAGGTGCCATCCGGTATGGAGCCTTCGACTGTGGTGTAGTGCCAGCTACCAACTCTATGCCGAACTCCAACTCCCGGTGTGGTGGTAAACCTGGAATCTCCGCTGGAAAAACATCCGCGAACTCCTGCACCACCTCAATGTCCTCTAGCCTCCGAGACTCTGCCTCCGCAACCACAAGCGTCGCTAAAAATGCTGCACATCCCTGCTGTAACAGTCTCTGAGCTCTCACAGCAGATACAATAATGCGACCTCCTCTACTTCTGATCCCTTTGATCAGAATATCAGGCAAACCCTTCCTCGGAATCAAAATCTTCTTCTCACGGCACAAGACTCGAACATCATATTGGGACAGCCAATCCATCCCAAGTATGACATCAAAGTCCTCCATCGGTAGCAAGACCAGGTCTGCCGGAAACTCCTGATCTCCCGAAACAACCGTGGCGCCAGGGATAAATCTCCCCACAGTGCCCACCAGACCCAAGGGTGTGCTGACCTCCAAAGTGGCAGTCAACATCGCAAGGGTACAACCCAACACTCCCGCAAATCGCTCTGAGATGAATGAGTGTGTCGCGCCACAATCAAAGAGCACTCTAGCTACTGAACCAGCAACAAGAAGCGTACCTTCCACAACAGCGCCTCCATCCCGAGCCTCCTCTGCCTGGATGGTGTAAACTCTGCCAGTGCGCTGACCCTGCTGTGGCCTAACAGGTGGTCTACCTCCGCCTCCACCTCTGCCTGGTGCTGGTAAACCCGGTGGTCTGCTCGGTCCAGCTCCTCGGCTCGGACAGCTCCTAATAAAGTGGCCTAGCTGGCCACAACCATGACAAGCTCCGGTGGGAAAACACGGCCCAGAGTGAAACCTGCCACAACTACCACAAGGCTCAGGTCGTGGTGCTGCAGCTCCCGCTCCCTCAAACCGGGGCCTCTTGCCCGGATTCCCCCCAGTCTGACTTCCCGGCCTCCCAGAGAACCTACCCGATGGTCTCCTCTCATCCTGGTAGTTCTCCCTGTAGTCACGATCAAGAACAGTGGCACTTTTCATGGCATCGGCTAACGTGCTCGGCATACGCGTCAGCACCTTCGTCCTCAAATGCTTCCGGAGCCCTCGGACGAACTTCACAGCTCTCTGCTCCTGTGTGATGTATATCTCAGGACAGTAACGCTCAAGGGCGTTGAACATCCCGATGTAGCCTGCCAGGGTCATGTCCCCCTGCTGTAGACTCAGAAACTCCTCCCTCTTCGCATCCTGCACATACTGCGGAAAGTATTGCTCGTTGAACTCGCCAACGAACTCCTCCCAGGCTATATCGTCTCTGTCCGCAAACACCACTGCAGATGTGGACCTCCACCAGTTGGACGCAACACCGCCCAAAACATATGTAGCCAGGCCCACTCTCGCCTCCGGAGGACAACCAATAGCACTGAAGATCTTCTGCACCGTGAAGATCCACTCCTCCGCAGCCTCTACATCATACTGCCCCAGAAAGGTAGGCGGATGCTGGCGCATAAACCGGTCATGCATAGCGTCATTCGCCGTCTGCCCAGTCTGTGCTGCCTGCTGCTGTAGCATCTGAGTCAGACGTCCGACCGTATCGAACAACGTCCGACGCTCATCCTCCCAAGCCTCATCCCTCGCAGTCTCACTCTCACCGCGAGTATGAGCGACGACCTTCCCCCGTCTAGGAGGCATCTGCCAAAGGAAACAAGACAATCATCAATATAAAATATGCATGCATGATCCTCTAAGACCTACTTCCTAACTCAAAGGTGGTTTCTTTGGACAAGTACGCCGGAATCAACGCTCTAATACCAAATTGTAACGTACCCGAAAACAACGGAAAATTTAAAACAATAATAAAGATCGTCAACGGTCAACACTGGGCACGTAACGAGACAACAAAACAATATATATATATATATATATATACAGATACACGTGGAAGTAAAATTATACAAATGAGTCAACTGTGATTACAACAAAACTGAATATACATGTAATCACTACCTCAACACAAGAAAGATATACAAGAGGACATGATCTGATCCCGGGGGCACCCTCCTCGGTCACCACCTGACTCTAATGCTACTCGCTACCTGAAATGCAAACAAACAAACATGCCTGAGTTCCCTGCAGGAACCCCGTATACCAAACCTCCTAAAATACTAAAAGGAATTAAAGACAATGCAATGCAATGCACATGATCATCCACCTCGGGCCCACAATAATGCCATCACCGCCTCCGCGGTACTGAACCACTCCTGCCACTAGGGTCAAGTCAGTCCACCGCTGCCTCACAAGGGTCAGTCGACACCACTGCTCCCCAAAAGTGATGGAAGGAACCCTCGACACACGCCGCCACCCCAGGAGCGAGTCAGCCCGCCGAATACACAACTCGGGTCAGACGACAGCCGCTGCTCCCCCAAGAGCCGCCAGACGCACACCCTGCCGGAACATACTCGGCCTACCGTTAAACCCTCGCAAACTGCCCAAGGTTTACGGCACACATCCCTCACACCCCGCTCGGTAAGAGAGGCAACAATAATACAATAATACGCCCTCGTCGAAGGTGAAATCCGTCGCTCTCAAAGCCGGTAATCAACCGTCGCCTCGGAGCCGGTAGTCAACCTATACTCAACGGATCGCATGTGGATAAATCCACCAGCGGCAGATCAGTCGACCGCTACAAGCACACTGGTCGACCGGTCTTCCACACAGTACTCGGTACTGTACAAACAATAGCATCCGGTCGAACCATGCCAACCGAATTTCCGACCAATCAGTCGAACAAAAGTCATCTAGCGGTCGACCGTTTGGATGGTCTACGCTATACCAAATTTATATAATATATATATCCGATCGGTCGAACCAATGGGCCATTCAACCGATAATAGGACTTTCAGCATTTTGCCTAAGTGGTATTCGGTCGACCGGAACTGCTATACAGTTCGACCGAAACATCATAGGCACTCTACTGCTTAATTAAAATGCTCAGTCGGTCGACCGAAAGTTAAAGAGCAGTCGACCGTTTTGATGGTCAAAGTTCCCAACCGACTTAGCATCGAATAGATCGGTCGGACAAGGTTAAGGACGCTCGACCGTTTAATAAGTCAAAATCCCCAACCGACCCATTCTCATTGTTTTTCGGTCGACCGACTAAGTGGTCCCGTTCGACCGATAACAGCATCATCCCTTTTCCCGCACGAATTTGGCATAACGGTCGACCGTCCATAGACATCGTTCGACTGTTCGTGGGTACAAATCAATATAATAATAGGATCAGTCGACTGCCCACAGGCACCGGTCGACCGATCGTCATCTTCAACCTCTGAATTGGTTGCAATCCGACGGGGAATTCGACACCAACGTCGATCCCCAACACTCACAAGGCACAAGTGAGTTATAATGAAGATTTGGCATACCTTTTTGACGTTCGTGGAAGTCTCCCAAGTTTTGGCAAACCCAACCCACTTCTTCTCCTCTTCTTCTTCTTCTTCACTTCTTCTCTCCTTCTTCTTCTCCAAAGAAATCGCCTCTCTCACTCTCTGATAATCCAAACAATGAAGAAACACTTTAGTTAAAACCTAACACCTCTATTTATAGGAAAAACCAAATCTTATCCGACCTCCACCTCACTCTCCACCTCATGCTTCACTGTAGCAAGCTTAATTAGGTTAATTAGGTTTAGTTTAGTTTAATTTAGGTGTGTAGATCAAGGTTATTACACATGGTCCCCAAGTCTTAGGTGATTATTCTTGCATGTGTTGCTCCAAGTTGCCAACAAGTTTGAGACGAAAGACTTTGTTGTCGTTGTTTTGTGTTGTTCCAAGTAGGTTATATAATATTTGCATTGATCTTGGTTATATTTGCATGGTGGTTATATTTGCATCAGCCCGTTCCATTTTGAGCCATTATCACTGACCCTTTAATTAGAGATTTAGATCCAAATTGTCAATTAAACACTCCAGTATGATACCATAGTGGCAAACGCGCAATCCTTCGTTTATGTCATCCTGCATGAACACCAATTTGGTCTTATTTATGTTGATAAAGACGATATGGTTTTGCTAAATACATCATCATATCCACCTTTCAGTCTGGTTCACATCCACGATAATTTCTTCAGTTTACAATAAAAAACATGAAAATATAGTTAAAACAGAAAAGTCAGAAAGCATTGTACACGCATAAATGGAGTATATATTTTCCATTAGAAATCGAAGGTGAACTAACTTATTGGAGGCTACCAATGCAAAATCCCTTTAAAACATACAAAAGTAAGAAGGCATTGGATATCATGTATTCATATAATAGGTAGCTAGGGTGTGTGCGTGTTATTTTCTCAGAAATCTTATTCTCCTCGCTGTTAGGATCTTAGTTGGTTTAGACTCAGTGCGGAAACGATGAGAACCCTTGGGGACGGACGGAGGCTTCACTATGAAAGATTGAAGTACATCGAGGGAGTCAGAGATGATTACAACGCACACTAGATTGAGGTTGAATGATTCTTCAACAACAAGATTCTCAATCAAAACACAAAGGAGTTTGGTAGCTAACTAACCTCTCAAGTGGTGGCTCTCTTTCTCTAAAGCTTTCAATCCTTAATCTAGGGTTTCAGCAACTTGGTATATATAATGGAGAGTTTAGGGTTGAGAAAAGGGGAAAAACATCCCAAAAATATCCTCTTGGAATTTCTGTTATGTCTGCAAACGGTCGACCGAAATGGGACCGGTCGACCGTCTCATAGCTTTTTCGTTTCACTGTTCGGGAAAACAGTCGAACTACCTGGGCATGAAAACTATTCGTTGTCTTCCTGATAATTTTGGTCGATCGGTCAGATTACAATAGTCGACCGATACACTCAAGTATCAGCATAGTTTTCTTCCTGATATTTTTGGTCGAACGATAGGGAGACACCGGTCGACCGTACACTTAAGTTATTTCTGCTAAGAAACTCTAATGGTCGACCGTTGTCCAAACGGTCGACCGAACGCTGGGGCAACTTCTCAGTTTGAACTAACGGTCGACCACTGATCAGATTCTGGTCGATCGTTGCACTGCCTGGCTGCTGTTTTGAAGGTAATTTTCCCACAATCTCCACCTTGCATTTAGAACCCATTCTTCAATCATCTCATTCATCATAATCTTCATGATCCCTTGTTGTTCCCGCCTTTGCTCCACCTATTTGGAGCTCATCCCAACCACGCTCAAGAAATCCTTGAACTTGGTGAGTGTAACTGGTTTTGTGAGCATGTTCGTCGGATAATCTTTGGTGCCAATCTTCACCAACACCACACTTCCTTCAAGTATCACCTCTCGGATGAAATCGTACCCAACATTTATGTGTTTGGTTCTCTCGTGATGCATTTGGTCTTTACTCAAATGAATGGCACTCAGGCTGTCGCAATAGACATTGATTGTCTTCCGACCTAGGCAAAATTCGGTACACAACCTCTTAAGCCATAATGCCTCTTTAATGCCCTCGGTCGTTGTCATGTACTCTGCCTCCGTAGTAGATAAAGCCACAGTATGTTGCAGACTCACCTTCCAACTGACTGCGTTGTCTCCTAAAGTGAAAACAAAGCCAGTCATAGATCTTCTCTTGTCATGGTCATCCACATAAACTCAGCATTAACATACCCCTTTAGTGTATATGCGGACCTTCAAAACTCAAGACATAATCCGCATGATCCTTTGAGATACCTTAGGATCCACTTTACCGCCCGCCAATGTTCTTTTCCTGGATTTGCCATATATCTGCTAACCACACTGACTGCTTGTGCTTTGTTCGGACGTGTGCATATCATGACATACATCAAACTGCCTACTGCACTTGAGTAAGGAACTCATGACATGTGAGCTATATCCTCCTCGGATTCAGGGCAGAGGTCGGTTGATAGCTTGAAGTGTCAAGCCAACGGTACCTTCTCAGACTTGGCATTCTTCGTGCCAAAACGATGCAGAACTTTCTCCACATATTTCTTCTGAGATAGGAAATGTCTCTTTCTTTCGATCTCTTCGGATCTCCATACCAAGAATCTTCTTTGCGGCTCCAAGATCATTCATCTCGAATTCATTTGACAACTTCTTTACTTCCAATATCTCTGTCTTGTCCTTGGCTGCAACTAGCATATCATCCACATAGAGGAGTAATAAGATTGACGACCCATCTTCTAGACGCTTCAAGTACACACATACATCATATTTTGAGCGTAGGAACCCACGACCAACCATGAACGAATCAAACTTCTTATACCATAGTCGAGGAGATTGTTTCGGCAATAAAGAGATTTTTGGAGTAGATATACATGTCTCTCCTTTCCTTCCTCGACGAAGCCTTCGGGTTGTGCCATGTAGATCCTTTCTTCAAGCTCCCCATATAGGAATGCCATTTTTACATCAAGTTGTTCAAGCTCTAAATCGTGTATTGCCACCAAACTCAACAATACGCGAATGGAGGTGTGTTTGACGATGGGGGAGAAAATGTCATTGTAGTCAACACCTTCAACCTGACTAAACCCCTTTGCCACCAACCATGCTTTATATCTGTCGTTTTCTTTCTTCTTGAACACTCATTTGCATCGATAATTTTCTTCCAATTTGGAGGCTCAACAAGCTCCCAAGTTTGGTTTTTGTGAAGAGATTACATCTCTTCAGTCATGGCTCCTAGCCATGCATTGAATCCGGTGCCGAGATTGCATTACTGTATCTAATCGGCTCTCCTGACTCTCCAATATCCTATGCTGCGGATAAAGCATATGCAAGTGTAGACTCGAGATACCTTTGGGGCTTTCTTATCTCTATTCTTAGTCTATTTCTTGCAATACCTTGGACCTCAATGTCTTCCTCTTGAGGCTCCACCTCATATTCATCTTCAGATGAAGAAACAACCTCCTCAGATTGTTTTAATTGTGAATCCACCATAACTGGAGTCTCTTTCTCGACATCTGAGACATGAGGAATGGAATCAGATTCATTTCTGGATGACAACATGGAAGCTTCATTGAAGATGACATCTTTCTCTGTCATGAATTTGTGAGATCCGGGACACCACAAACGATAATCTTTCACTCCCAGTTGGTATCCTGGGAAGACACATTTAACTGATCGTGCTTCAAGTTTTCCTTGTTCAATCCTGGCATATGCATCACACCCGAAATCTTCAAATTTGAGTAGTCGGGAGAGCTTCCTGGCCACACCTCCTCGGGGGTCTTGAAATCCAAAGCTGAATGTGGTGAGCGGTTCACAAGAGAGCAAGCAGTTGAGACCGCTTCCGCCCAAAAATCCTTGGACATCTTTGCATTCAAGAGTATACAACGTGCTCTTTCCAAAAGTGTGTGGTTCAGCCTCTCAGCTACCCCGTTCTGCTGTGGTGTATATCGAAGAGTGCGGTGTCAGACTATCCCTTCTTCTTTACAGAATTCATTGAACTCCTCAGAACAAAATTCCAACCCATTATCTGTCCTCAACCACTTAATTTTCTTCTCAATTTGCTTCTCAATCATGGTCTTCCATTGTTTGAAGTGTTTAAATACATCACTCTTCAACTTCAACACATAAATCTAGTACTTCCTTAAGTAGTCATTGGTGAACGTTAACATGTAGCGAGCTCCACCTTTTGGTGGAACCTGAGAGGGTCCCCAGAGATCTGAATGGATGTAATCCAATGTTCCCTTGGTGTTGTGAACTGTCATACCAAAACGAACACACTTATGCTTTCCCATGACGTAATGTTCACAGAAATCTAGTTTACCAGTTGCCTTACTCCCAAGGAGACCTCTCTTGCTCAACAAAGTCATCCTCTTCTCACTCATGTGTCCCATCCGTATGTGCCACAACTGTGAAATCTCTTCATCAGACATGGATGCTTCGATTGCTAGTGCTTCACCAACTACTGTTACTCCTTGAAGCATATACAAGCTTCTTGTCCCGGTCTTCTTGCCCTTGAGCAAGTTTCTTTATGGTGATCATGTCACCCACTCGACCAAAACTGCAACCTCTGCTAGTGAGAGACCCCACAGATATCAGGTTCTTCTCAGTATCTGGCACGTGTTGCACATCTGTCAGGATCTTAACTATTCCATCACGGGTTTTGATTCAGATGTTCCTAATGCCTACAATTTTACAATGGTCTCTGTTTCCCATGATGACTACTCCATCAGCACATGATCTGTATGCAACAAACCACTCACGTCGTGACGTGATATGATGCGTGGAGCCGGTGTCAATAACCCAACCATCGACATTTTTGGCTCGAACATGATGCCATAAGCACAAAACCATCGGTCCCTTCTGATACACTTGCATCAGATTTTTCAGATGTCTGATTCGGGTCATTCTGATTCTCCTTCTTTTGTAGATGCCAACAATCCTCGATCAAATGACCTGGTTTCTTGCAAAACATACAAAACTTTCCCTTCTTGCCTATAGATTTGAACCTATCATTGTTTCTTGGACCCTTCTCATTAGATCGACCCATCGCCATCAATGTACCACTTTACCACTGGGCCCGAAGTGTCCTTCTCAATGTCACTCTTACTATTCAAAGTATTTTTCACACCGGACAAGGAAATTAGGTTCGGCTATACATGATGTTTCTCGAAAATGAGTATATGAGGAGTTGGAGGAGCACAACAACAAAACGACTTGATCTTCATCATCCACTTTAACATTGATGTTTTCTAGATCGACAATAATGGAATTGAAATCATCTAAGTGTTGCTGTAGAGATATACCTTCGGTCATTCGAAATTGGAATAAACGTTGCTTGAGAAGAATCCGACTTGTGACGGATTTGCTAGCGACAATTTCTTCAAGCTTTGCCCACGACTTTGCCGCGGTCTTTTCGTGCATCACCTCACGAAGTATCTCATCTGACAAACAAAGATGGATTGCGGTGAGAGCCTTCTCGTCTAGCTTCACCTTCTTCTGAGGCGTCATTGTCTTCGGTATATTCTCCGGTGTCAAAGCATCGGCGACGTTGTTTTGAACGAGCACCGCCTTCATCTTGAATTGCCACATCGGAAAATTCATGTCCCGGGTGAGTTTGTCGACTTTCCATTAAGAACTCATCATCGGATCCTCGGATTTCCACCCAAATAAAGCTCTGATACTAGTTTGTTAGGATCTTAGGTGGTCTAACATACATTCAAACAAACCACAATAGTAAACACAAAAAATAAATCACAAGTAGACACGAGATCTTACGTGGAAACTAATGTGAATCAGTTAAAATATCGCAAGTGCACGACCGCGTTGAAGCGGTGGAAAATGTGGGTCGGTCCACAGGGAGCGTGTGTGAGTCGGATTCATGATACTCGAGTGGGAGAGAAGAAGAGAGAGATGTGATGAAAACTACACTACAATGCAAAAGAAATCGGAAAAATAAGCAATAAAACTAAACCCCTTGGAGTAGAAAAAGAATGCGAATACGAAAATGTGTGTTGTCTGCGTGTGTTCAAATGTGCTCATCAAAACATGTCATACATTAAATCCACAAAACTCAATTCCAACTTTGCATCCACATGAAATAAGATAAGACATTATCATTAAAACATACAAGACAATAATTGAAATGAAGCTAATATGTTCACATGCATCATGACTCAAATCCAATCATGTCTCCACATGAAATAAGATTTATCACAATCATTAAAACATACAAGACATTAATTTGGATAAAGCCAACATGAGCACATGCATACACATACCTTGTTTCCTTCTTCCACTCCATCCTTATCCTAACCTCTTTATTCCCCATAAAATAGGCTCACTAATCTAAGCATGTGATAAGCTTCATTCAAGAGCCTTAGCACATCAAAGATAAGAATGAAATCTCATTAGATGGTTGTGGAAATCATGTAAGACTCAAAGGATTAAGATTAACACACACTAATCCATCACATGATCAAATCATCTTCTTCTCCACCCCATGGGGATGGACTACTCTCTACTCATCTCTACACTAAAGAAATCATGAAAAGAACATAAACCCATGAAAAAAAATTAGAATACTAGAATAAACAAACAACAACATAAAAGAAATTGCATCAAAGGAAAACATCAACACAATAAACAAGAACTAAACTAGATTACGAAAATAAAAGACAAAGTTTGCTCCTCTCCAACCCCCTTATTACACTACTAAAACATGAAACTAAAACCTACTCTAATGGGGAAGGAGGAAGAAGAGGTGGAGAGGAGGGTTTAAAATGGTATTTATAGAAGAAATAAGGGTTTGGATGGATCTGGGAGTAATCTAACGGTTGTAATAACTGTTTCTATACTCTGGTGCACCCAATTAATCAAGTCTGAGCCACAGGAGAAGTTATGGATCAATTGGAGCAACATGATCCGCCAGTGGCGGATCTTTTGCGCCTGATTGATCCCGATTTCTTCCAAGAGGTTCAATGTTGTATTGGGCATGTTGGATGAAGTCTTGGTCCACTGTCTTGAACCGATTTGACTTTAGTTGGTGAAATATTGGTTTTGTTCAAGTCATGTGTCACAATACTTTGCATTTCAAAATCAGGTCCCTCCGGGTCTTCACTTGGGTCCTTCCTGATTTGCGATCTAGTCTTTGTGCATTACAAATGGGTCCAGAAGTCTTCAATTCAGTCCATTCGTGTTGCATTATGGTCCTTTTTATTCCTTTTTCTCTTCTTTATTACCTAACACCTGAAACACTACAACAACTTGAGTAGCAAAATATTGGGGTAAAATAAAGGATATATAACATGGATATGATACATTATATGCTACTAATCAGAAACCCAAAAGGAAAAACCACGGACGGTGGGGACGGAAGGAGGTTTCACTATGAAAGATTGAAGTACATCGAGGGAGTCAGAGATGATTACAACGCACACCGGATTGAGGTTGAATGATTGTTCAACAACAAGATTCTCAATCAAAACACAAAGGAGTTTGGTGGCTAACTAACCTCTCAAGTGGTGGCTCTCTTTCTCTCAAGCTTTCAATCCTTAATATAGGGTTCCAACGACTTGGTATATATGGTGGAGAGGTTAGGGTTGAGAAAATGGGGAAAACATCCCAAAAATACCCTCCTGGATTTAAGTTCCGTCTGCAAACGGTCGATTGAAATGGGACCGGTTGATCGTCTCACAGATTTTTCGTTCCACCGTTCGGGCAAATGGTCGAACAACCTGGACATGAAAACTATTCATTGTCTTCTTGATAATTTCGGTCGACCGATACACTCGAGTATTGGGATAGTTTTCTTCATGATAATTTCGATCGAACAGTGGGGAGACACTGGTCGACCGTACACTTAAGTTATTTCTGTTGAGAAACTCTAATGGTCAACCGTTGGCCAAACAATCGACTGAATGCTGGGTTAACTTCTCAGTTTGGGCTAACGGTCAACTGCTGATCAGATTCTGGTCGACCGTTCATTGACTGGCTGTTATTCTGAAGGTAATTTTCCAACACTCGCTATATTAAGGAAATTGGTTTTGCCCATTCAAAAGTCACTCCTAAATTCTGAGTTCTCTTCTGAGTTTCTCCTCTCACAAAACCAATATTATAACAAGCATTAAGAAATGTAGGATTGTTAGAAGTTGGGATAATCTCATGCCATTACTTAACCAGTGCATTCATAATGTTGTCTACTAAATGTACCTTCATAGTAATGTGTACCTTAGTTAACCGTATTTAATTAATATATTTTTTCCTTAAAAAAACCAATACGTTAACCCAATTGCCAAACTATCATTAAGTGATTTTGGTATACGCACACTCTCTATTGATCACCCAATTCTACTCCTCATGATTAATCGCAATAATTTATACTTAAGCGAGGCTTATTTCATGTTGACTGGTTCCATGAAGATATTAATTTGAACGGGACTCTGGACATATATATACATATATACATATATATTAAACGAGGCTTATTTCATGTTGACCGGTTCCATGAAGATATTAAATTGAATTGGACTCTGGACATATATATATATATATACATACATATATATGTATATATATAGACACAAACATCTTGGATTTATTTTTTCTTTCAAGAAAAGCAAACTATTCAACTAAGTTCCTGTAATATCCTGAATTTTTTAGTTGAGGTAATAATCAAATATCTTAATGGACTAATTAAGATTGTTGGATGATTGTGTGGTTTTAGGAGAAGATGAAATTTTGAGAAGAATATTGAGAAGAAAAAGATGGAGATTTTGAGGCAAGTACTGATTCGTTATTCTTCAGTTTCATATCATGTCTGTCTCTCTTGATATTCGTAGTTGCTTGTATGTTGAGCATTAATATTGATTTTATGGATATGCATATGATTGCATGGTGGTGTTTCGGTCGACATGTCATGTGGTTGTGTGTATGTTTCTGGCAGAGCAACTTAGGAAAGAGCTGCCTAGCGGACAACGTGGAGCCACCCGAGAGAGGAAAGGGCTGCCTGTCGTTAGTGTGGAGCTACCAGGTGTGCGTCTGACTGATTGATAGATTTCAGAAGCACAGGATGTGGTCGAATCCGAATGGGGGTTCCAGATTGTTATGCATGTATTTTATTTGTGATGCATGTCTCTTGATTGTGCTTATTGACTGAATGTCATATTCCGTATTATTTTTCACATGATTATGATTCTGATTGATTGACGGTTGGAACTTGCGGGCTGTCGAGCTCAAAATTTGTTGATTATATTTTTCAGATTAATTATGGGCCTATCAGATGGATTTAAATATCAGAGTGCGCAGCGGTCAGGATCGTGGATCGTATCTTAACGCACCGGATTCGGGCAGGTGAGCAGTTGTCCGGGCTCGGGGCGTTACAGTTCCTCCATGGTCCAACATTGTGAAAGGCTTTCATGGCCTAATAAGCATACTGTGATCGTCGAAAAGCTCTAGGAAAAATGAAGGAAAACTGGATCGCAAAGACATGAGAAATAAACCAACGGGGGTGTCTACACATACACATTTGATACATTCATTTCTGAATTATTCTTCCAAATATCATAGAATCTGATGAGTAGATATCACAACATTTTGTAGTAGAAGCTGACTATCGTCGCAATCGCACCACCTTCCATTGAAATGAGACAGTGACTTCGTCCAAATATCCACCATCTTCTTTGTGGAGAGTGACCCATTATCCATGTGTGTCCATCACCTTTTTCTCTACCTTCCGCAGTGTACATGCATGGATCCATCTTGCTTTCCACCCTCGTCAAAAAGCTTAATCTCCCTGGATATTCTTTGCTTTCTCAATTTGATAATAGATATCAAAAGCTAGTGGACAAGTTTTATATAGGGATAAACTTGTGTTTCTAAATCCAAGTTATAAGTTGGATCAAAGATATGCTAAAATAATCTTGTCATAATATTATGTTACAATCAAACAAGTGCCGTACGTAGAAGGGGGAAATATTACACCATCAAGAAAGTCGATCAATAATCAAAGCATTGTTCAGTTGGTTAAGATGACTTTCATTTTGTCTAAACCAATTGATGTGATGATTCTTGTCTTAGTAGTTGTCCTAAACATGGCCCAAAATATAAGATGTAGTAATTCGTTTGCATTCTCGGGCTAGTTAATTAGCTTATAACACAAGTTATAGAAAAACTCAACATAAGCAAGATTAAGCTTTTCCAAATTGCAATCGTGGTAGGCACTTTGATATATAACTCGATATTACTTTGGAAATATTGTTTTGATAGGTACACCCCCAACATACTCATTTTTTAACATGAATGCATGTATTTTCTCATTTGATTCTGTAGTAATTTCAATAAATAAATTTTCAGAATGTTGACAGACATGCTAGGGAGTATCAAACAAAGTGCATTTACCAATTTAGTCTGAATACTAACTTTCTTTCATCTATTTGCATGCTGCGTGCAATGAAAGGCAACTAAGAATTATATATCAAAAAGAAAGAAAAAAATAGTTTAAAAGGCAAAAAGATCCAAGTAAAATCCATGAGACCAGACAAGAACTGATTCATCAAAATATAGTTTTGCATCCTTAAAACCAAAAGCACTGTTGATGACCACCTACAATTTTTGTGTTTGTTTGTTGCACCTGACTCAGACCCAACTCATCTCCACCCATTCCTTCCACATTATCCTTCTGTGATCAATTCGATTTTTGCATGTTTATAAACATTTCATGCAATATCAAATGCAAATCAAGAAACATAAACACACAAAAAACTCTCAACCACAGACCTAAAAATTCAATTAGATGAATTGCAACACACTGTCAACTTCAACGTCACCAATTGTACATGAATTAATTATCAGAATTTTTTCTTGAGCATCCAAATATAAGGTGTTTGGAAAAAGTTGCACCCATGAAGAATAGTGAAGTAGGAGAAGATGAAGCTTCTAGGAACGCATGTGAGTCATATATGGATGCTTGATCTCAAATCTTCACGCGCATTCATGCCTTTGTCCCCCATCTTGGACCAGATGAGTGGCAACAAGTGCCTTGGCCACCATGCTTCCTAGACTCATTAATTAAATCTAGAATTTTATAATGTTTAGTTTCTTAAGTTGCCATTATTATTAAGTGTATGGGGTTTGAATATATTGATCTCCACGTTTGATTTTATTTTTAAATTGCATGAGAAGACCAAAAGTCTAAAAGTGAGGCCAATTCATGATCAACGCAATCTTCATGATTAAATCATGCTATATTGTAGCTTATGGAAGATTATTCTGCTTGACCTTGAAGACATGAAAACAGTTTGAGCCCACATGTATTCTCGACCATATTAATAATTTATCCAAGTTAGGCATTTACTTCTTTGTTTTATTTTGATTTTTTTTGTTATATATCATTTTTATTTGTTTTGACCGATTAATCAAATTATAATGGTCTGTATAAGTGCTATAAAAATGAAGTCATAATCACCAATATTGTCCATTTCACTTCGAAAATGAGATGATGGATATATTGATAAACTTCACTTGACCTTTAGCTAATGTTTCTAACGGGATATAAGAATAATTTTGGTATAGAAGAAAGCCTATCAGTTCACTATCCATGACCAAGTCCTGAAAATGGAAAGCTAATTAAGGTTAGAGTCCTACTTAAAGTTTGCCCCCAAAATGATGTTGATAATAAAACTGTTGTGCAGAAATTTGAACCTCTATATTCTTAAATATAAAATAGGCTAAGATGGCAAGAAATGGCTTCCCAATTTCACAACCCAATGAGAGAACATTACGAGTTTCCACTGTATTTCTAATCTTTAATCTACTAAGCACATTTTTGAAACTACACGCGCTTATCTAGGCCCAGAAACTACTAATACACGTTTATAAGTTGCATATGTGTGAAGTTCCAAAGCTAGACATCTAAATAGTAGGTGTTTTAATTAAGTAAACGTGTGATGCACATTTTCTCATGTGACACTAAATTAAGTTAAAACACATTATACAGCATATATCATATATATGTTTATTATTCACTAGTTTTCCACTTTTTCTCATAATCTCCCATAGCACAACTCCTAGATCTTACACGTTTGTGCCTACGTTTCTTCTTCATCAATTAAGCACATAAAGTCATTATGAAAATTGGGTGTTAACAAATCGAGTACTAAACAAATATAGGTATTACTATATTCACATTCTTATTTGAATTGTGAATCCATATACCTGTATAAATAAGATTCACATCTAAATAATAAAAAAATTACTCACAAAAGGTTTGAGGAAATCATGGTGTTTTATTTTAGAATTCAGATCCCACTACTTTTTAATTATGTTAAGATTTTAGTTAAATGCAATTCAAAATAGTAACAGGACTTAATTTCAAACTAACCAACATCATGTAATAACTAATACATGGAATATGTAATGCAAAACAAAGTTGTATTGAGTTAAACTATTTGAAGCACTTAAATCGAGAAAATATATAACCATTAGGGAAATGTTTGTTGAACGCTCGCGTCACGGACGCTGCTAACCCAGTCAGCACACTGGCTGATGTGGGCAACCCAGTCAGTAGACGCAGCTGAGTGCGCACTCTCCCCAGAAACAATTTTCCTTTCTTTGTTTAGTTTATTCCTCGTTTCGTACAAATTTCTCCATCCCTCATTAATGCGTCTCAAATCACTCACTTCATTTTGCCGCTCCTACACAGACTGAAGACTAGTTACTCAACATCCGTCCTCCTATTTTTTTCCCTTCTTTTTATTAATAAATTCATTTTTTTCCGGACACACACATCAGTCATTTTCTTTAGTTTCTGGACAAGCGCATAACTTATTCCGGACACAGTTACTATTTATGCCGGACAGTTGGAACACTTATTCCGGACAGACGTACTACTTACTGCTGAATTTTTTTGCTGTTGTTTTATTTTCCCGATGCGTCCACCATCGCATTTAATGCTTTTCAAATCAGCACGTCCTTCGTCTTCTTTCTTATTCTTTGGCGCTTCACGGAGATACAAATATGAGTGTCTTGGTTATTCCGATCCTACGAACCATTCCTTCTTCTCTCCTTCCTCCATTTTTGTTGTACTGTAATGGCACTCGTAAATGTGTCCTCACAGCTGGCTCATGCCTCCAACGTCCCTCAAGTGATGATGAATTTTCCTTCCTTCGAAGAAGCCAAAGCATTTTACGTTTCATACGCCGATTCCTGTTGTTTTGGTGTGAAGATAAGGCAATCTCATTACGATCATGATGTTGTAATACGGGCCACTCTTACTTGCTCAAAGGAGGGTAATGCTCCCGGAAACCAAGGTGAAGGTAGACCGAAACATAGGTTATCCGGTAGGGTCGAATGCACTGCTCGGATTAGGGTCTCCGGTAATCCATCCAGAGGCTACGTAATTAACTACGTAGATCTCGAACATAATCACGCCATGCTGTCGGAAGACCAGATGCGCTTCCTCCGACAAAAACGATCCGTCCCGGAGTCCGCCAGAGCACGCATTTCGTGCAATGATGCTGTCGGTATATCTGCCGCCAAGACCATGCAATCTTTTGTGGTCGAAGCTGGAGGTCACGATAAATTGTCTTTCAACGAGCGGGACCTAAGGTTATTTATTCTCCACTTAACCTGGTTGAAGTTACGCATTTAGCTTTGTCATAAAAATTATGTTTCGCAGGAATGTTGTGAACGAGGTTAGCAACCTCAAAATGGGACCAGGAGATGCGCAAGCTATCCAAGATTATTTCATCAGGATGCAGAAGAATGATTCCCGCTTCTTTTACGTAATGGATATGGACGACGAAGGCAGACTACGAAATGTGTTCTGGGCCGACGGTCGTTCTCGACCTGCTTACTCTTACTTTGGAGATGCAATATGTTTCGACACAACATACATAACAAACAAGTATGACATGCCTTTTGCCCCATTTGTGGGGGTAAATCACCACTACCAGTCCGTCCTACTCGGTTGCGCACTCCTCTCTTCCGAGACGACACAAAATTACATTTGGTTGTTCCAAACATGGTTGACGTGCATGAACGGTACGTGTTTTATTTTGTCCGGCTTTGTCCGTTTTACGTTATGTGCCTGTCCGGTTACCCTTTACGTCTGTCCGGTTTACGTCTTTTGCTCGTCCGGTTTATCCCCTACGTCTGTCCGGTTTACGTTTTTTGCTCGTCCGGTTTACCCTTGACGTCTGTCCGGTTTATGTTATTTCTGTCCGGATTAACATATGTTTTTATCTTGATCGCGTTGTGTGCAGATACAAGCCCCCCGGCGATCATAACAGACCAATGTGGCGTCATAGCTGCGGCTATGAGGACTGTGTTCCCTGAAGCGCGGCACAGATTTTGTATATGACACATAATGAATAAGGCCCCTGTGAAGCTGCCCACGAAGTACCGGGAGCATACGTTGTTTGACCTCAAAAACTGTGTATTCGATTACAAGACTCCGGCAGAATTCGAGCGGAATTGGCAGGGTTTTCTAGATGATTTCGAGTTCCACGACAATAATTGGCTCTGATCCATTTATGCAATTCGAGAGCGCTGGGTACCTGGATTTTGGCGGGATTGTTTTTCCGCAGGAATGACATCAACCCAGAGAAGTGAGGGTATGAACGTCTTCTTCGATAAGTACCTCACATCAAGGACGACACTTAAGCAGTTCGTGAAACAATACGAACTCGCAGTACGCCACAAGTATGAGAAGGAAGCTCTGTCTGATTTCGATTGTCAGCATAAGGCTCCGCAATTGATTTCGAAATATCCATTCGAGAGGCAATTGAGCGAGTTGTATACGGTGGGTGTCTTCAAGAAGGTGCAGTTAGAAATTGGGAAGATGATGTACTGCGACATCAAGGATGAGTTCAACGAGGACGACACATTGCACTTCAACGTGACCGAACATGTATTGACACATATCCTCCCATTGTCGAAACGGTTCACAGTGCAAATTAAAGATGAGAAGTGGGTATGCGATTGCAGAATGTTTGATCACGTCGGTATCCTATGTTGTCACGTTTATGTTGTTATTGCCCGAATACGTCCAAACGCGTTGCTCCCCGAGTCTTACATCATCCACCGATGGAGGAAGGATATCCGAAGGAGCTATGGAGTCAAGTTTCCCCTTCAAAGTGGCATAACGGGGAACGATGCGCTTCGTCGCCACGACGACATAATGGGTCGTGCGGTTTGGATCGCCGAGGCCGCTTTCGACTCAAACGACAGATATCTTCAGGCGGTAGAGGCACTTGAGTTGCTCAAGGAACGTATGCAACGACCTGATCCTGTGTTCGATGGTACATCCGTTCTCAATCCGGATAAGACAAGATGGAAAGGCAGACCGCCGAGCAAACGACGGATTTCTTTGTCTGAGAAAATAATTAAAAGTAACGTTAAGAAAATCATCAGGAATAAGGTTCTACCCCCGTTACACCCTGCAGCACCCAAACCGGGGGATCACGATTTCGATGACTGGGACATGAATTTGCATTACGAGGGAGTTCCTCCTTGATTATTGTATTTGTCATTGGTTGGAATTATTCCTATGTAATTTTGTTGAAAGTCATTGTATGTCTGTCCGTATTATTGCATAAGATTCAACCCTTTCTTTGCTTGTTCGTTTGTGAATTAATTTCTGATGGCGACAAATATATTTAAGTAATTTTGGTTTGTTGTATGTCTGTCCGGAATAAGTTATATTTATGTTCGTATTAAGTTACCAGTATGTCTGGATTACGTTATAAGTCCGTCCGGATTACGATTCATTAATGTCCGGATTACGTTTTATTTTTCTCCGGATTAAGTGACCAGTATGTCCGGAAGACGTACTTAGGTTGTCCGGATTACAATGTTTGTCTGTCCGGATTACGTGTATTTGCAGTCCGGAATAAGTGTATTTGCAGTCCGGAATAAGTGTATTTGTTGTCCGCAAAAAGTATATTTGTTGTCCGATTTAAGAATAAAGTGTGTCCAGAAACGGAACATAAAGTTTGTCCGGAATAAGTGTATTTGTTGTCCGAAATTGGCGTCTGCTAAACATTTCCGTCCAACACTTGAACCGTGGAAATGCTGACCGGGGATCCCCCAATTTGAACTTCTCGCAAAGCCACACCTGAAAACAGGAATGAGTTAAAAACCAGAAACATAACTTCCCCAGGACAGACACAACTCTTATTCCGGACAGACGCAACACTATTCCGGACAGACACAACTCTTATTCCGGACAGACGCAACACTATTCCGGACAGACAAAACTCTTATTCCGGACAGACGCAACACTATCCCGGACAGACAAAATACTTATTCCGGACAGACACAATACGTATTCCGGACAGACAGGACAATCATTCCGGACATATACAGGACTATTCCGGACAGACAAACTCTTATTCCGGACAAACGCAACTCTTATTCCGGACAGACGCAACACTATTCCGGACAGACAAAATACTTATTCCGGACAGACGCAACTCTTATTCCGGACAGACGCAACACTATTCTGGACAGACAAAATACTTATTCCGGAAAGACACAATACGTATTCCGGACAGACAGGACAATCATGCCGGACATATACAGGACTATTCCGGACAGACAAACTCTTATTCCGGACAGACGCAACTCTTATTCCGGACATATACAACACTATTCCGGACAGACAAACTCTTATTCCGGACAGACAAAACTCTTATTCCGGACAAACAAAATACTTATTCCGGACAGACACAATACGTATTCCGGACATACAAGACAATCATTCCGGACATATACAGGACTATTCCGGACAGACAACACACTTATTCCGGACAGACAAAAACTATTCCGGACATACGTAATACTTTTCCCGGATAACCTCAAGACACTTATTCCGGACAGAGACAACACTATTCCGGACAGACACAAGACTTATCCCGGACAGACAAAACACTTATTCCGGACATAAACCAACACTACTCCGGACTGACACAACACTCATTCCGGACCAAGATGCTTACTTGTAATACGGCAACGCAACCATACACGTAGCCATGCTTCATAGAGAAGTTCGCTGACAATCTCCTCCTCGAGAGGTCACGTTGGGCTTCCTCCAGGCCTTCAACCAAGAAAGTGTGAACCGCATTTGCCCACGCATATCTCTTGAGGCGCTTGAGGTTCTTAAGGTGCTTCGTGTACCACGCTTTACTTCGCAGTGATCCATCGAAGAACAAAAAATGATTGAAAATCATAGAAATAAGGAGTCGGACGTGCTCCTCCTCCTCGCCCATCTTGCTCGTGGCGGTAAGATGACCCAGTAGTTGGGTGTTGTCGAGGTTAACCCCGTCACGTTTCTCTACGTACATGGCTTCCATATCCACTCTCTGCCCATGTGCTCTTAGTCCAAGTAGAAGGGCGACGTCTTCTACCGTAAATGGGACCACCCCAGTGGCTATTCTCAGACCGACTTCATTGGCGTCGAAGTGTTCGACGAACCAACCCAGTATCTCGTTGTCAGTTGTGACGTGAGGAAAGGAGAGGAAGTGACCGAAAGGCGTCCGTTGGAAGACATTTTTCTCCTCCTCCTTCATCCGGTCGAACTGCTTGTGAAGGGCCGTGAAACCGCACTTGGTTTCGCGGAAGTAGTACGTGCTTCCCTTAAACCACCAAAAAAAATTGTTAGAGGCCAATAATGAACCTTAAAATGAACCAGAAAGAACGTGGTTGACACAACACCTGCGCGGCTACAATTTCAGGAGCGATGGAGGTTTCAGGTAGAGAATGATCCATTTTTGCCTGGTTATAATTTTCGTTCGACTAAAACAGGAATGAAGGTTTTGGATGAGCGTATGGAAAGGAACTCCGGGTGAAATGGGGAATGGAAAAGGAAAAGACTTGGGAGGAAAGTTACTCGAATGTTGTACCGCCGCTACTGATGTACGTGAAGTTTAACCATCTAATCGTGATTTCGGGAAATGAATCGTTGCACCCAAAAATTCGTAATTTACTTTTCCCCGCGCAGAAGTTTTGGCTGACTGGACGCTGAACTGGCAGCTGACTGGTCCGTCCACGTAGGAAGCCTCACGGACGCGCGCGTTCGTGTATAACGACTCTAACCATTAAGGTAGTGTGTATATATATAATGTATTATATTATAGACATAGATAACGATATACAAATTTTATAGTATGAACACTCGGTCCCATATAATGGATGTTTATTGGAGAGGATAGACATGCATCCTTATTTGCTCCACAAGTTAATGTAACATTATTTCTCCATACTTCCTTTAAAAATCGACACTTAATCATGTCCACCGAATGGTTAGAGATCTAAATCTCAACTCTTAAGAAAAATCCAAACGAACGGTTCCTAACTCACCATATGGAACCTAAATGTGGTACAAACGCACCCTACATTACTAACCACCACGTACGTGGTATGAAACTATAAATCACTGATTTCTTTCAGATCTCAAACATCTAAATGTGACTCCACATGTAATCTAGCTAACAAACACCTCAATTCTCCTCTTCCCTAATTAATTTCTCGATGAGTCACAATCAGGAACACCACTATTAGTGGGGTTTAAAGGCTAGTAGATCTCATTCAATTCATGTTGTAGTCACGAGCCCACTAGTGCACTGCAGACTGCAGTGGGAGAACAAAAGTAGATGTGAACCGAAAGAAGCCCCACCACACCACCACTCACACTACTTTATACCTGCATGTACACTTCAGATTGATCTCGACAGGTTTCCCAACTCACTTCTCTATATTGAAATTTCATTAGCCCATTAATTTGGGAGAACAGTCTTTTTTGGTTTAATTTTTTTTCTGGTTTGGTTGGTTGTTTGCAATAGTATTCTATAATTTGATTAGATGTTTACTGTAATTAATTATGCTACAGTTAGGTTAGTTGACGAGAAACTTGAGTTGTATGAGGACTTGGAATGAAGTTTAAGTAATTTTCTTGTAAAGTTGTGTTAACTACCTTTCGTTTAATGTGTGTTCTTTCACGCATCTATGTATTGCATCTTGTCGTGTCAACAGATCTTCTTTTTGACAAAAAAAAAAGAAAACTACATTTCATTTATTTCTGCAAATTAATGAGCAACATTCTTTCTAAGTTTCTCTTCTCAATTTATATTTTCAATGGATACAATTCACCAAGCGAGGACACCTATCTTAACTCATGTTATTGAAGATAAAACATGTTAGGAATGTTCGACAATATCTCCATGAAGGAAGAATGTACATTAAACGAAGGAAAACCTTACTTAAACCTACAATGTTTCGAGGAGTGGGACTCTAGGGGTGTAAATGGGGCGGATCTTTGCCACACCGCTATCCACCCTACCTAAGTTAATTGGGTAAGTGGGGTGGATTAGTTGAGTGTGGGGAGGGTTAGGTGGGTTCAGTGACTTGAGTCTTTAAATTTTTTAGTTTTATAAATTAGAATATGTACAATCTTATGACTTAGAACATGTACAACAAGTTTGTATATCTCATCAAAATACTTGAAGAAACAAAATGCATACAACATAACATATTTTAACATATAATACTTTCATAGTAATGTCCAAAACAAATAAAAAAACATACATAAAGTGCAAATCGCGTAAATAGTTATTTAGTCTAAAGACTACAAACAACAAGTCCAAGATTACATTACCAACCATGATACAGAGTAAGATATGTTATTTGATTAAGTTAGATGAAAGTCTTAATAATAAAATCGTAATTATATTTATAATATAAGATATATTATTTAAAAATAAATATATTTTATACGAGTTGGGGGTTAGATGAGGTGGGTTGAGATAACCGTAACCCGTCCCATCTATTTAGCAATTTGACGAGTAAGAATTTTTTGACCACAACCCTCATTAGGAGGGGCGGGGCGGCGTGTTAAATTTGCCACATTTACAACACGAGACTCTAGGGTGAAACTTAAAGAAGATTCCTCATCACAGAGGCATGATACTCATAATCGCATCCTCTCCTCGTTCAAGAGGATTAATTAGAAGGAAAGTTAAAGGTAGGGAATTGTTAAACGTCGATCAGGTTTTACTAAAATTGTCTGTCACAATTACCATTTTGCCCTTCATAATCCATTTAATACCAATTTCGTCCCGTAAAAATAATAAAAAACTCGGGGCATCTGGCTAGGACGCCTCCCATATGGGGGGGTCTGCCTTAGACGCCCCGAGTTTTTTATTTTAAATCTTGAATTTATACGGTGTGTTATTTCAAATTATTTCAGGTTCCGTTGCAAGATTTCGGTGGTGACGGGGTGGAAAAAAAACACAAACATAAATAAACGGAACAGATCAATATATAGAGTACAATAATATGGTGTTGAAACAAAAAAGTCCCCCGTAGGGCCTGCCGCCCCCTGCCACCCCCACATTCCTACTCTGATTTTATTTTTCATGGTTATTTTTTGTTGTAGTATGAAAAGATAAGAGCATATTGGGAGCAGAAATAAGTAAAAATGAGAGAATGACAAAACGGTAATTGGCACAAGCGATTTAAGTAATTTACGGACGACATTTAACAATCTAGTAAAGATAGAATCCGCAAAAGATTCTCAAGTTATATTGTACGAATATCTTAACTCAATCATATAGTAGTAGGAATAAGAGCTAAAGATAAAACTTTAGAGACACCCCAAAAAGGAGAAAAAGCCCTAGCTGACACATACGAGAGTAGGAAGGAAGGCAAAGAGACACACAAGGACTTCCTTCGGAGGAGGAAATCTAGGATGGAGGTTAGGTAATTAGTCCTTAGGAACTACCGTTATATTTTCCCCCCAAATTTAGTTTTTTCTACCTTCTTTGTTAAACATAACACATCATGTTAAACACTCATTCCACTTTTAAAAATAACTACCTTGTACACATGGGTATCTGTCACACGTTGAAGGTAGAACCGGAAAAAGCTCGGTTCATCTCATTATAGTGGATCCTCCGGGAGACCGAAACCCTGACTAAACCCTAAAAAACTTAAAGAGGAACACCTGGTGGTGTATCTTTCTTTTTTCATGGAGTTTCACTTTTCAAGTTTTTCTCAGTTTTTGTCCTAACTATATGCATTAAAAAAATTATCCTCGTTAAGTTAGTGGACCAACATGTTTATAATTAAGGTAAATTGCAATTTGCTCTCATAACCTTTGGCCCTCAAGTACTACTATACATGTCCATCATTTTGAAGTAGACACTTAGCGATCCTCCTGACCATTGTGATTTTGATAAGTTGTTCCTTTTTACCAAACTTCCGTCCATGTATATATTAACATTTCCTTAAATTATTTAATTTCATTTTCTTTTATTAGTCCAAATGTGAAAATTGAACTACCCAATCCTATCCCTAGCCACCACGCCCACAACTCCACAGGTATATCTTCTCTTATCACGGAATCGAAGAGGAACACAAACTCTAGCTATCGAACTTGTCAACGTGGGATGTAGTGTACTATGATATCAAAAGGAGGGGTACGTGAAAGGTAATTTCTTCGAAAAGTAACAAAAATTTGAAAACAATGTTGATGCATTGATGGAAGTTTCTAGAGGGAGCAATTTGCCAAGATCATAAAGAAGGAAAGGGGTGTAAAATTCTCTAGGGCTACAAGGTTGAGGCAAATGGCAAATTATCCTTTCGCATGCGATTTTAGATCTGTTTAGCTATAGGGTATGAATTTTCTTAATCTATATACGTAGGTTGTATATATTGTCCATGTATTTGCAATTTAACACGTGCATAAATACGTAAGCACTTATATATAAATATTTTACGTCGCATTTTTTATTTTAGAAGCAATACATGTTACAACATACGTAATATGTACACAAGAAAAAGAAAGAACATTACCCCACCTACTTACTAAGCAATACGCGTGCCTTAAAAACAAACTTTGAAGTCACCACCACTAGGGCCGTATAATGGGTTAGGTAAAAATCATTTAACCGTCCTAACCGAACTGACGGGTAGGATCACAGGTTGTAAAAATCATAACCGTTTAATAAATGTACGGATAAGGGTTGTGAAAATCATAATCGTTTAATAAATGAACGGATAAGGTTACATGATTTAACCTGTCCGTTTAACCGTTTAACCGCGAAACATAATGAATATATATAATATTTTGTTATATATACTATATACATATAATTGTTTGTATTGTGTGGATGTTTGATGTTATTTTATATGAATTTGTTGATGTTTAAATTATGAATTTTTGGAGGTTTTTATTATAAAATTATTGATGTTATGATGTTTTTAACAAGTTTGACAAGTTTTTATCCGTTTAACCATTTATCCAATTCTTATATCAATTTTAGTATCAATTAAGTTTTAACCATATAATCGCCCAAAACCGTTCAATTAAATTAAACGGGAATGTTCATGGGTAGAGGTAAACATAACGAGTTTCAAACCGAACCGCGAACCGTTTAATTATATATGTAGGGTCATGGATAAGCCTTAAAACCGCACACAAACCGCTCATTTACGGCCTTAACCACCACCCTTTGCTTGTCTATATATATGACTTGTGTGCTCTCATGCTCCCACGTCACCTTCACCAACTTGCTTCATATTGTTGTTGGTAGATTTCCCCGTGGTGCTCTACTCAGACCCTCGGTAAATTGGGTGAGTAAATCAAAAAAACCATATAGTTCCTTTAATTTGTGTCAAACTCCAAAAGTCCAAAATTAGTGGTTTGTTGTTTGGAAAAGTTTGATTAGATTTTGTTTTTCTTCATTTGTTTGATTCCTTATTGAGTTCTTGGCATCATATTTTCTGTTGAAATGTACCCTTCTAGTTAATTAATCTTTAATCTTTTGTATTTTTTTGTTGGTATAGTATTGTGTATTTATTGTATTTAATATTGTGTGAATTCCTCTGCAAATTAAAAAGGTGGTGGATGCGAATAAACAACTAAGCAGTTATAATATTGTTCAACAGCTTTCTTGCTTGCAATGTCTTTCCTTTATTATTTTTTGGGTCGTACGTAGGTATTGGAATAATCAATTTGATCACAAACATCACCGTACTAATTACTACAATATCCATTTTTTAATTTACTCCACTATTTAAAAAATAGAAGGGTAGATGGAACAGCAAAGCCAAAAATGCCTTTGCTGCATCCTCTTCTGTACTCTTTTTTATTATAATTTTAAAATGACCGGTGGTTATAGAAAAATCTCGTTTCCAGCTTGAAACCACAACCACTGCACTTTCCATAGGGCTGTAAATGGGGCGGGTAAAACCCACCCCGACCTGCCAACCCGAATACCCACCAACCCGACTAATAAACGGGACGGATAGCGGTTGTATTTTCTACCCTCCCCGTTTACCCAATTACCCGCCTAAGAATTTAATAAATTAAATAATAAATATTATATATACACACTTATATACCATATACATATACATATTCTCTGATCCATAATTTACTAATAGTGTTATAAAGTTGAAGTTATTTATAATTTTATGGTGTTCATCACATTGATAATGTTTTTAATGTGCTAATGTGTTATGTTTCTAATTTATAGTGTTATGAAAAAAACATATAAAAATTCATTTATCCATCTACCCACCCCGCATAACTCGTTTACCCGACCCGCCCCACCCGCGTAACCCGTTTACCCGATCTTAGGCGGATCGGGTAGCGGTTTAAAAAAATTGCACCCGACCCGACCTGTCAACCCGCCTACCTTAGACAAGTCGGGTAGCGGTGGGTTCGAAACCCGTCCCGACCCGACCCGTTTAAGGGCCTAACTTTCTATGGTTTATAAATAAATATTGCACCAGTCTTGAGCTTCTGTCATGAGCAAATCACTCCACTTGTCTAAAGTTTGGAACACAGCTTGTGTATATAGACCTGAATCTGCTTCTTGGATACCCCGCTTTCGTACTAGAGCGATAAGATTTTGAAGTACGATTCGTTTGTGTATTTTCAAAATTTTGGATCACTACAAGAGCTTTATTTTATTTTCATAACCTTAAGCATTTATGTGTGAATATATTTGACAGCAAGTTTGAAGTCTTGAGCAATATCCAAATGATTCTTGTAAACCAGAAGAAGCAACTTCAGTTTTGCGGCCGGGTTAGCACCATTTCGGTGGAATTTAGAAATGGACATGAGCATTGTTTCATAATTACTATTTTTCCAATAGTAGAGCTTTTTATTCATTTTTAGGGTGAATTACTGAAGTACCACTAACAACCATTGAAATTTGCTTTATATCATATGACAGAAAGTATTTTGCATAATGTCATAAAAAATAAAAAAATTGTTTTATTGTCATTAATTTTTTCTTAATATCATTCCGTTAGCAAACCGCTAACTTCTTGAATTCCATTACTTAACAAATATTTAATGAAAATTTTGCAGAATCACACAAAAATTCATAAGTTTCATTATATGTGTTGTAATTGTTACAAAAAATTACTCAAATAATTTATATATACTCTCTCTCATCTCTCGTGTTTCTCTCTCATCTCATCATTTCTCTAACTAAACTAATGGCTCGGTTACTAAACTAATAAAATTTAAAAATTATCGGATTTTATTAATTTAGTAACCGAGTCATTAAGTTTAAAAAACAAATTAATTAATTATTTTTGATAAAAAAATACATTTTCTAATAAATTGTAATTTTTATATAAAATATTTCTTTTCCAAATTATTTTTTATGTTAATTTTTGTATAAAATTCTTTTATCAACTATCATATTCTTTTACCAAATATATTAAAAAAACATGAATTTGAAATAAGATAAATAAAAATAAATAGTTTTTAGAAAAAAATAATTTTCATAATAAATAAATATTTTTTGGAAACAAATTATATAAGAAATTAATATTTACTAGAAAATGTTTTTTATCTAAAATAATTAATTATTTTAAAATTTTATTAGATTTCATTAATTTAGTAAGAGAGTCATTAAGTTTAGTGAGAGAGAAAGAAGAGATGAGATAGAGTATAAATAAATTATTTGAATAATGTTTTGCAACATTTACAACACATGTATTGAAATTTATGAATTGTAGATTTATTTAGGATGATTCTGCAAAAAAATTATTAAATATTAATATAAGTAACAGATAAGTTAACGGAATGACATTAAGAAAAAGTTAAAGACATTATGACAAGTTTTTAGTTTTTTATGATATTAAGTCAAATAGTTACTATCACATGTCATAAAGTCAATTTCGATGATTGCTAGTGACACTCAAGTAATTCATCTTTTTCTACGAAACCTATAAGAAAACCTTAGGATGTCGTCTGATTCGCTAAATCACATTCTTTAATCTTGATAATCCAAGGTTAGGGATCAACCTAGTAGGATATCTCTTAGATTTTTCGAATTGTTTAAATACATTCCATAAAGGGAAGTAGAAACTAACCAAGAGAAAGAAAAAGAAAAGAAAAACTTGATTTCCTTTTCTCTCTTCGGATAGGCACGATTTTTCGTCGTCAATGTTATGCACGGTGATAACTTTCTCGTATATTCGTTTATGATCTACTTTGATACCTTCGGGGACAACAAAGTAAACGAAGAGAAACTTTATTTCATTCTCATACTTGATAGACACGAGAAAAAATGAATTCAGGTTGCCCATAACAAGAAAAGTGGTGATATTATGGCCAATTGAGAATGCAATGCATGGATTCCACACCTCCACATCTAAAGATATGATCCTAACACACAAATAATGTATCATGACTGGACAGTGAATACTATTTCAAACTCACCTTAACTATTAAAATCAACTCTACCAAATATATATAAAAAATATGATCTAAATAAAACACAAACACAGGAAAATAAACATAAACAGGAAGTAAGATTTGTGTTACTTACAAACCGTACACGACAAAGGCTCCAAACCAATCACATCACCCACACCTGTTCTAACCCAAAGTCAAAGCGTGTGACCAAAGACGTTGATGTGATGTCTCCACGGTCCACTCGGCAGACACCACCTCCTTTGGAAACTCACTAATCCAATCAAATCATAAAGCCAACTATAATCCACATTCCTAATTATAACACCAATCTCTTGATTAATATTGTAAATTTGTAATGGTGGGTGGAGACTAGAAATAGAAGATGGTACTTATTATATTATTAAAAAACAAATGGTTTCAAGTCTCAACTCTCAACCACCTATATACAACTGTCAACTTGCCGGTTGAAAAAATCACATCAAGACCCCACCTTTCCTCCAAATATTTAATATTTCCACCCTTCCGCGATTTGGGTGACCTCACATGCTCGATTCATGGAAGTTTCTACGAGAAATTTTAGTTTTCTTATAATAAAAATACGGTTTCAACATCACTTTTTTTTTTGGTTCAACATCACTGCTGTATTGGTGGACTTATCTGTTGACGAATATTAGTAGTTTGAATTGGAATTCGGGTGATTTCCTAAAAATATGTATAATTTTCGGTTTGTGGTCATTCACCGTGGAAATTTGGCAGTTTCCTCCTGTTTCCAACGCTAGTATGTGGCCTGAGATTACGTGTTGGATTTGAACTGTTGAGGGTATCTCCTCTTCGTCTCTATAAATATCTCCACCTCCCTCCCCTTAACTCCATTGACACCAGAGACCACATTTGTCTTAACAAAGTATGTTTCAAACAGATTCTATGTTTTGTTTTTGTTGTTGTGATGTTGTTGGTTGATACACATGATATATGTGTTTGTGTTGTGATTTATTATTGTCTTGTTTATGTTGCTGTGTTTGTGTGCAATTTGTTTTAAGAATCAGCAGGTGTAGCAAAGATGAATTGCATTCTAATGCCTCAACCTCCAGAGGGACTGCACTGCCTTTTAGCTCTTTGCTTTAAGGCCCCTGATCTAGCTGCAGTAATGAACCTTCCCCCTTTTGCTGCCAGTTTTTTGGCAATAACATCTGCACGAATTTAGATTCATTTGTTGTAGTTTTTTTTATAATTTTGGAATTGAAGGGTACCCTTTTCTTTGTTAGATTGGTTCTGTAGGTTTGAATTTGAATGGGATGATGTGGTGATTAAATGGAATTGGTTCTTTTTTGGTGAAACTAATTAGATTCCCCCTTTTTGTTCCTTTTGTTTTTAAAAAAAGTAACAAAGAATTCAATTGTGCTATTCTAGTGATTCTGATTCACTTCTAGGCGGCTTTTGGTCTCTGCATTAGTACTTTGATGCATATGGAATCCCATTAGTCTAACTGTATCTTTCTTTTATCTGCTGTGGAAGCATGCTCATTTGAATTCAGAGGAATGCATCATTAACTGAAGCTTTTGATTTCAGGACTCCAGACCTGTTTATACAAACAGATCACCAAATCTCATTAATTCCTCTGTTAGAAAGATTACTGAGTTGTGTTTCGGACTCCTTTTTACCTGGACAAAAGATATATTCAAGGTTAGATTTTGGTACTCGCTTTTATGTGAATCAACTGCTTCATTAGCTGATGGTCTAAAGTCCATTGACATTAATCATGTTATGTTGTTTTCGATAAACCTAAAGAAATTTTATCGGGCTTTGCCTGTTCGATATAATTATGATCCCGCGAACCGCTGTGACATGATTCAGCATATTTATCATTATCTTTCCATTTCATACTTAGAAGAAACTAATAAAATTTCATGTGATAAAGGTCTAATTTGTCATGGAAAACACAAGGAATCTCGTTTCACCAGAGCAGAGCTTACCTGAAGAACTACCATCTCTCATCAAACACATAAAAACCCAAGCAGTTTCTGGTTTTGATGACGTCGAATTGGTTGGAAACACGAGCGATCCTAGTGTCGGAAGTGACGAGCAAAATCTTTTCGTGGACAAAGTAAGTTCTCTCCAGATTAGAACATTGCTTATCAAAAAATTACCAGACCTTTACAGCCTAACAACTTTCTCTTTCGATTTCAATGTAATCTTTTTTTTAAAGACCGGGTATTCATAAAATCTCATGATGATTCTATTTTTACACAGAAGTAGCGCTTATTAGCATCTGGAGTACATTTCATTCTGGTAAAATTGCGGACCTTTGTTTGATTGTACTTCTGGTGATATAACAACACATCAATTCCACCTTACTTTACATTTCATTGAATATATCTTTTTCTATCTAATTCTGATTCTGACTATTCTTTTTCTTGTTGACAATTTTAGTTGTTTTACTAAACATCAATCAGTAACCAATAATTTAAGAGCAATGAATGATAAGTCCCACCGAAGGCCATCTTTTTTTATCGTACGTTTAGAAAAGGGAACACCAATTTGGTGAATTAACTCCTAATTTTACAGAACAAAGTGTTGGATTTGGTGTCAGGTTAATCATCCAAGACCTTCCTTCCTGTAGATGAGTCTGGGTAAACTCTTGAACAAATTTATTTGACAAGGGGCTTGTGTTTGCTTGCAACGACTACTATTTTTAAATTTTTTTTTATTTGTTTCCACAAAAGATTTCACTCATTCGTGTTCGGTCACTATTTTCAGGGCTCAATTAATAGGTCATTTCGAACACATGAGCCTCATCATTCGCGCTCGATTTCTATTAGCATGCCGAGTTCCCCTACCGGCCTACATATCGAGGGGACCAAAAGAGTCGTGTTCACTAATGAGCCATTTTCAAATGGAAAATCGAAACTTTCAGCTGATCCATCTGGTGTTGGCCTGCAACTGCAAGTGCAACAACCAAATCAGAAGTTCCATTCGCAACCGATGCCAATTGGTGAGAAAAGAAATCCCACCATTCAGTATAACCAGCACAGAAATTCTGGTTACGAGGAACCAAGAGATAAGCGCTTCGATCCCTTCAAGACATGGTCCGGTAAACTCGAAAGGCAATTGTCGAATCTGCGAGGAAGGCCTCAAGAACCTGAACCGGAGAACAACAATACTACGAATAATGATGCAGAAGCTGTACCGGTGGATCGCTATTTTGATGCACTGGAAGGGCCTGAATTGGACACTCTGAAGGTATTGACAAACATGTTTATTTTAATTATTTGGTATATATGGATTCTAAAGTAGGTAGAATTTGGATTCACTGTCATCAGGCTTCAGAGGTGGCAGTGCTTCCCCAAGACAAGAAGTGGCCTTTCTTGCTTCGATTTCCAATATCTTCTTTCGGTATCTGCCTCGGTGTGAGCAGCCAAGCCATCCTCTGGAAGACATTGGCGACATCTCCGTCGACGCAATTTCTCCATGTTAGCCTCAAAGTTAATCTAGTCCTCTGGGGTGTGGCACTTGCACTGATGCTCCTTGTATCATCCGTATATTTTCTCAAAGTAATATTTTACTTCGAGGCAATAAAACGCGAGTACTACCATCCGGTCCGAGTTAACTTTTTCTTCGCACCATGGATAGCATGCTTGTTCTTAACACTTGGTGTGCCTCCATCGATATCGGTCAATCCTCATGCACCACTTTGGTATGTTCTGATGGCTCCCATTTTGTGCCTTGAACTCAAGCTATATGGGCAGTGGATGTCAGGTGGCCAGCGTAGGCTCTCCAAGGTTGCCAATCCTTCAAACCATCTGTCTATCGTTGGTAACTTCGTCGGCGCATTGTTAGGTGCATCGATGGGGCTCAAAGAAGGACCGATTTTCTTCTTTGCTGTCGGTTTGGCTCATTACACCGTATTGTTTGTGACTTTGTATCAAAGACTACCAACCAATGAAACTCTTCCCAAAGAGCTTCATCCTGTGTTCTTTCTATTTATTGCGGCTCCTAGCGTTGCTTGCACCGCTTGGGCTAAAATTCGAGGAGACTTCGATTATGGTTCGAGGATCGCTTTCTTCATCTCCCTCTTCCTCTACTTTTCTCTTGTAAGTTCTCTTTCACATCTTGCATTTTTTACATGTCTACCTAACTAACATCTTGCATCTCCTTCTAACCATTTGGCTTGCCATCTCTCTCTCTCTATATATATATATATATGTGCAGGCTGTGAGGATCAACTTCTTCCGAGGATTCAGGTACTAATTTAGTTTCGTGCATGGAACCATATAACCCCTTAATTAATTCCTCCTACAAATATCTGACTTTTTTTTTTCTTGTAGGTTCTCTTTGGCATGGTGGGCATACACATTCCCAATGACCGGGGCATCCATCGCGACAATCCGATACGCTGAAGAAGTTAGGAACCCCCTGACACAGACATTGGCAGTTGCACTCTCTGCGATCTCCACTATGACCGTTACAGCCCTACTAATTTCAACCGTGATTCATGCATTTGTGCTAAGAGACCTCTTCCCTAACGACAATTCAATCGCAATATCCGAAAGGAGAGCGAAACCGGGCAGGAAAAGGGCACATCTGAGAACTTCCAGCTCAATTGACACCATGGATTTGGAAGCTGCCATCACAGTGAACATTCTAGGACACCAACTGAGCCTGTAAACCTCTTAGTGACTGTCTTAGCGATGATGTAAATTACGGAAGGACTAGCTTGTTAGTTCTAACGGGTCTCCTGTACGTAACCTTCTTCTCGATTTCGAAGTAACAGACGTTATATGAAAGTTGAAGGTTATGGTGTAAATGCTTAAAGCTGAGTTCATTAATAACATGAATACGTTTCGTCGACTAGATGGAAGGTGGTGGGTGAGATGGCTAGTCTGAGGTTGCATTTTTTCAACTTGATATGTCAATAAAGTAAAGAAAACGGGAAAAAACACAATGTCAAGAACAAACAGAAGACCCCATTTTGGTGTTTTTGATGAAATACTGCAATTTGAGAGATACTATTTATCATCAACCTTAGTACTGTTGCACGGGAATCCATGGCAAAATAAAAATTCAATGAGTCGAAATTCTAGAAAAATCAAAAATACAAAATGGTTAAAATCTCAAACATTCTTACGAAATAGGAGAAATCTTAAAATCCTGAACCATTATTAGACCCTCCTCTGTGGCACCGTACCATAGCTACCAAAATTACAATTTTCAGTTAGTACGGTTTTAATCATAGCCCCGAGGTAAAATTTTAAATGGCAACTCTTTTGTTAGCAAAATCTAGTGACTTGTCAATTGTCGTGAAATGAGGCTCCAAATACACATGATATTATATTTTTACAAGTTGACAATTCAACGTGATATTTTAAGTAAAAAATGATTTGCATGAAGATAGATGAGAAATGACGTAGCATTCCATGACGCCACTTTTTCCCAACAGCAGTGGAAGAGTTGTGGATGTTATAAGAGCACGTGGCCCTGATTGGTTTTTATTTTACATATATATAATATATATTTTTAAAATATTTTAAAAATTATTTTAAATCGTTTTTTCAAAAACAATTATGAAATATATTTTTTATTTGTTTATATTTTTAAAATATTTTTAATATTTTTGTGTTTTACTCGGAATTAATCTTCAAATTACGTGAAGATGAAAGAACGTAGGACGACTGATTTGATTTTCGATGTGGTTAACGAAATTTTGCGAGTTGATTTGTACTGTCGTAACAAAGAGAAAGTTGATACGACTTAGAGAAAAACAAGACACGTGATAAGTACATGGTGTTGATAAAGATGCTTTAATAAACAAGCAATTCAAACTTAAAATAATAACTTCCAACATGGAAGGGACTTGTCTCTTTTGTTTGGTGGGAAATGACCAGCCTTAAACATTCTAATTTGTTTGGACTTTGGAGTTTGGAGAAAACAAATTTGTCTTTTTCTTTGTCCCAAGTGGGATTCATTGTTATCTTTGGAGACCTGAATAACAAACGATCATAATCACACATAAGTCATCAAAATCTTGTATGTGTTTTTTCAAGAGATTGTTTTGGATGCATGCATGAATACAGGCTATCCCTGTCCTCGGATAAGCTAAAGGTGCATTTAACTTTGGAAATACGATCTATGTAGGAGGCATTAGCAGAACTGATACAAATAAATAAAAGGTCAGGATTAATGGAATACAGGTGGCACCGAACTTTATATCAGTTGACGAAGATGGATTATGTATTTTATTTACTTTGACAATAGGTAACATTAATTTTAGTTTGGTTTTTGTAAAGTAAGTTGCATAGCCGTATTAAATCGATCACACGTTGTTGCAGACATGGTGATCGAACCTATATTCCCAACTCTTGGTACCTAAAGGCAAAAAGGTTCTTCAATAGCCAAGTCAAGCCATCTTTTCTGGTGCTTGCATAAGGGACTTCGGGTCACATAACATGCATGGGGATTGTGGATTATGATTAGGCCGAACCAAACCAAACCGATCCTAGAAAAGATCATGACCAAAACCAAATTTGAGAATAATCCAAGACTAAGGATCTGGTTTCCGTTCGGTCCCAAATTCCAAACCAAACCGACTCATGCTTAGCCCTAGGTTAGAGTAAATAAACGTAGGCCACGAAAGGTAATAAATCGAAGGTTGTAATAAGAAAGGTTAATTGAAATTGGAGGAATCTGTAGATATTAGATAAATTTGAAGAGTATTGTATCTACCGAGTATCAACAAACCTTTTTTTGCATTAAAAAAATACCGACAAGCCATTTCGACAATAATAAGGTGCAAGGGATTCTAAAAGGAATAAAGAAAATTCAAAGATGATATTTTTTTCGAAAATTAGGCTTCGATTGAACGGTTTGTTTGAAGTATTATTTGATATCCCAACATAATTTTTTGCACATATGATAACTTTTGCAACTAGAGGTTTCTTTCGGCGTAAATTACAATTTACTTCGTTCAATTATATCATTTGCTGCCCATACGAACTTTAAAATGTGTCATTTATACCCTTGCAGTTTTGTTTAACGTGAGTTTTTTTTGTTTATATATCTTGGTGTTGCGAAAACCTCTTAAGAATTCATGATAGAATTCCACACCTTACAACTTCGTATAGAAGAATGCATCATCATGTCATACTTATATCGTTCATTTGTAACTAACTAGATAGATTTATAGATGCAAATAACTAGACAGAAAATAAATAAGTGCAATGTTTTCTTTCATTTAAATAAAAGAATAAATATGAAATACAAGAGTTGGACATATTTATTTATTGCACGGATGAAAGATACATAAACATCCTTTTGTAAATTATAAACTAAAATTGTTGTTATATCAACAATTTCAAAGATATTTTATTAAACACATCATGAGTTAAAAGGAGTTTATATATATATATATATATATATATATATATATATATATATTGATATATGTAGGACGATGATTTATCAACTCGTGCTTTGATCGGTTCGACGATAAACTTCATTTTGTCGTGATATATCGTCACAATACGGTCAGTTTAGCCTCATAACGTAGGAGAGTTTTGTATGTGTTTAGATGTTTCAACTTTATGATGAAGACGGCCTAATATTAATGGATTTAACCTTTTTCACAAGGATGGGTTATATATATATATATGATAATCCTTATATTAGAATATTGTACAAACGGTTAGTTTAGCCTCATAACCTAAAAGGGTTTTGTATGTTTTTGTGCTTCAACTTAATTTGTCGTAAAGATGACCTAAATTAGTTAGTTTAACATCATCGCAAGGAGAAGTTATAGATGTGTTTTAGTCTCGTATTTAAGAGACATTGCGGCAGTTTATTCCCTTTTTTAGGAGAATCTTATAAATGATTTATTCTCTTATTTAGGAGAATATTATAAATAGTTTATTCTCTTGTTTAGGAGAACATTATGTATAATTCAACCATACGTTTCTTATTCGTGTGACCAAAGGAGTGATATCCAAAATTAATTCTGATCCATGTGAAATATGCACAATATCTACTTGGAAGTTCTATGTGTGTGTACGTGCATAACCATGAAATGAAATTAACAGCGAGAGTGAATTAAGAATGGTAGTTACTTATGTCACGAACTGAGAATGTTCTTGAGACTAATAGACTTCACACTTTACCAATCTAAAAGACCAACAGGAATGTATGTCTCTAATTCTTATCATTATCCAATCATATATGATTTACAAATAATGACACTTGAATCCAATATTTGTGCATATCTTGTACGTACATGGGTCTGCACGTAAATGCAGATTTCCTGCATTTCCATTCATAAAATTTCAAAGACGCATACCAAGATATATTCTTAAGAAACTAAACACTAATGGACAAGAACGTGCATGGTAGCATGAGAAACTACGCAAAATGATGGTTGAAAATTGTATGCCATGCCATACAACTATACAATTGGAAGATACGGTGTTAATCTTTCACAAGTAATCTATCGATAAACACCTTAAACAAGTTTACAAATACTCCCCTTAAATGGACAAAACTACAAATCCACCAATAAATGTGGATAAATTACAAAAATATATAAGTTGTACCATTTGATTTGCAAAATCAATCCTAAAATATAAATAGTCCACATAAATGGACAAAATCATAAATTCTCCCTTAAATGTGGATATATTGCAAAACAAATCATCAAAGTTGTAAAATATGTCAACTAACGTTAAAATAAAAATAAAAAAACATAAAACCTAAATATTGACCGCTCTAATAATAAGAGATGATGCACGTCAGGCTGGATCTTGGGTTCCCTCTCTTTTATCGTTGGAGTGGTTAAAAATTAAAATACGGATTATCTTAGTCGTAAGTGAGGATGCATGTTAAGCATGATCTTGGGTTCCCTCTCTCTTACCGACGACGGAGTCTTCATTTAACAAATCAAATAAACAAAACCAAATACAATACCCCTCCGGGTCACGAAGCTAAACTGACCAAAACATCAAATACTTATATCAAAAGGATAATTGTCCATACAAGTCAAATACACAAAACACCTCCTAGGTTATGAGGTTAAACTAATCTAACCTTTGACGATCTTTAGTAACGAAATAAATTAAAGTCGTTAAACCCAAACCATATATCCATAATATTCCCCTAAACAAGAGAATAAATTGTTCGGAATATCTCCTAAATACTAGACTAAAACACAAATATAACTTCTCATTGTGATGAGGATAAATTCACTAATATCAGGTTGTCTTTATCATAAAGTCGAAGTGTATAAACACATACAAAACCCTCCTAGGCTATGAGGCTAAACTGACCATATTGTGATGATATATCACAACAAAAGAGAGATTATCGTCGAATCGGTCAAAGCACGATAAATCCCCATCCTACATATATCAAAATATAAAAATCATTTTTTTACTCATGATACAAGTTCAATAAAATATATCTGAAATCGGTAATATAACAACGATTTTGGTTCAAAGTTTGCGAAAGGATGTTTACGTACTTTTCATTTGTGCAATACATACATATGTCAACTCTTATATTTCATATTTATTCTTTTATTCAATAAAAGAAGAATGTTGCACTTATTTCTTCACTTCCTTGCATTCATTTAATTTCCTATACAAATGAATGATATGAGCATGGCATGATGAGACATTCTTCTATACGAAGTTGTAAGGTGCGAAATTCCATCATGAATTCTTGAGAGGTTTTTGCAAAATCAAAATATATAAACAAAAAACCCCACGTTAAACAAGTTTTCATTTGTAATATTTTTTGTTAATAATTTGTTAGTTTTCAACATATAGTTGTTTTTTTCTTTTATTTAATTTTCTGAGAACACATTTCACATAACTTCATAAGAAATTAAGATTCAGATTTGCGTCATATTTGAATTTTGATTTGTATGAAACGTGATACCAATATGAACCAAATTTCGAATTTGGCACAAATTTTAATCTCAATTCATATAAAGTTGGAATTAGCTTGATTTTGGAGATAACACAAAAATAACAATGAATATGAAAACAAAATGGGAAAGTGTTATAAATGGAAAGTGAAAAGATAGGATTGACATGTCTTGAAGTTCAAACTAAAATTGAAATACAATTAACATATAATGCCAATAATGAAGAAGGCAATGGGTGACATTGATATTCTATAAACTCAACAGCATTTTGTATTAACATAATGCCGATAATGAAGAAGGCAATGAGTAATCAATGGATCCTATGTTGTGTTGGAAGAAGCCCACATGGAACCATCATTCATCTTCCGAAATCAATGTTACTCAATAATGCATCTCCTCATGTTTTTTTTCTTTCAAACATGTGATTCGGCTTAGTCATTTTCACATGAATGAGAATGTGACCAAAACAAAAACATCATTGTTCCTTTCTCTCGTCAACGTTTCTGTCGGAGTTGCGTTGATCATTGCATTTTTATCAACACTTTTTTCGAAATCTTCCCACTCGAATTCCGGTATCCACGTCGACGACTTCTTTTATAATTATCTTCCCTCCTCTCTCCTCCATCGAATGAAACAAATTCTTTGACGTTACTGTCAAATTGTGAAAGAAATTATAGGTTCATAAACAAGAAAAACTAGAGCATAACTTGGGGCAATGTGATGGGAGATCCAGCATGGCACCCTTCTTGGTTTTTCAATTCTCTACAACTATGAGCACGTGAGACTTATAATTCT
Organism: Triglochin maritima; assembly: GCA_963682175.1. Taxonomy (NCBI): domain Eukaryota; kingdom Viridiplantae; phylum Streptophyta; class Magnoliopsida; order Alismatales; family Juncaginaceae; genus Triglochin; species Triglochin maritima. Next base: position 10,623,844 of record OY821775.1, read on the forward strand.
ATTATGTAACGAGTTGTCTTACTATATGGTATGTATCGAACCTAGTTTATCAATGCACATGGATGAAGCTCGTTCGTGGTTGACGAAACAACTATAGAACTGATATTGGCTTTGCGGTTGTTTAAACAAGAATTAGTTATAATAATTGCTACTTGCAAAGAAAAGGTAATAAATATTATAAACACATGTCTCCATACCTTGGTACACAAACATACACAAATTAAACGTGATAAGTGATTTGGCATTATAGGTAATTGAAGAATATATTGTTGGGAAACTAGGTCAAACGACTCAAACCTAACAATATTATGCCTTGATTGTAATATCAAGGAAATTAAAACTAAATAAATAATAAAGAAATCGAAACATGTGCGTTGGAGGGACATGGATCCTAAGGAATTGGAGAGGTCTAATTCACGGCATTCAAGCAATCCAAAAGGAGATAAAGGGTTGTGATCATTTGACTGGAGAAACCATTGAAAATTAATGGTGGTATTGCATGATTTACTTGTTGAACTGCTATTCGTCGCCGTAAAACTACTTAAATCGCCCGTAAGATTACCATTTTGCCCCTCTACACTTTCTACTAATATAACTCCTCATTTCACTCTTTTAACACAATTTTCTCTTCACCACATAAGATGTCTCGGAGGCCAGGAAAAGAACCAGCGGAGACCCCTGACTACTCACATCTGGTAAATTACCTTGTTTATTTCAATTAATTTTATAAAAAAAACATTTTTGAGTCGGGCGTCCGCGGGAGACGCCCGACCCAACGAGAGGGCGGTCGCGGGAACCGCCTCCCCTGGTCCTGTAGATGGCAGCGTCATTCCGAGTTTCGGAGGCCACGTCGCCAGACGCATCTGGGATGGCGAGGAGCGGAAGGTTTTGAAGTGCCATAATCGGCACAGAGCCTGTACGACATTGCAGGCATGTCGTTCAGTGATGACTGAGGATATGACGACGACCGTGGTTGACAGTGGATTGGGTCACTTGCCGTACAACATCTTTTCCTGCATCGACATGCCGTTGATTTCGGCATTCGTGGAGCAGTGGCAGCCTGACACCAACACTTTCCACTTACCGTTCGGAGATATGACGATCATGTTGCATGACGTCTTTCAGATTCTGCACATTCCTGTTGAGGGTCCCATGGTTAGTGCGCAGGCGCCGACATCTGAGCTGAAGTTATATGTATCTGAGTTGCTGGGTGTCAGCCTGGAGGGTCTTGGGCGGGATAACTCATTTTGGAGTGGCGGTGGTGTTAGTATCGACGTTGTGGACGAGTGTTGCAGACGGGGGTCGGCGACGTTGGCATATCTGTATGGCTGCTTATTTCTTCTTACTGCTAGGCTGCGTATTGTTTGTCGACAAGAGCGGTTCCAGACTGAGACCACGAGACTTATTGGAGGCGAGGGACCCAGATACCATTGGTGATTACTCATGGGGGTCGGCGACGTTGGCATATCTGTATCGCCAGCTGGGCATATCTAGTCGTGCTGATTGTGGTCAGATTACGGGTTGTCTTACACTGCTGCAGGCTTGGATATATGAGTATTTTCCTGCTTTCCGCCCACATCGTGAGCGGAAGATTGTTGAGCGTGGCCATCCTCGTTCGCGTATGTGGGCTGTCCGGGCGGAGGATAAGAGTGAGAGTCGATTTCTTTCTATTCGTAGACGGCTAGATCATATGACTGCATCGCAGGTATATAATATATATATCATTCACGTTTATTTAAATTTAATTTTAAACGTATAAACGTTTAGGTGGAGTGGTTACCGTATGGTCCCGAGCCTGTTGTAGCTGTGCCGAGGACTACATTTGCCGGCATTATTCGTTATAGGGATATCACAGAGCCTTATATACCTGATCGCGTGTTACGTCAGTTAGGTTACATTCAGGTGATCCCGGTTGACATCCCGACGCCTGAGCATGCAGTACGGTCTGCGACTGCGACGATGTACGACGTCAGGCACAACGTTTCGTCTGCGGAATCGGTTTGGAGGACATTTCCGAGACTAGGACGACTACACCTCGCCGATCTGAGTCATAGCCGCAACCCCTCCACTTGTGCTCCAGATTATTTGCAGTGGTTCGGTAGGTGCTCACATCCACTACTCGTACGCGGTAACATTCCGAGACCGGAGAGACCACTGGATAGGACATGTGCCGATGCGGTAAGTTTATCTAATTTTATATTTAATTGTAAAGTATATTTTGTAATTGTACGCTAATTTTTATTTTACATATAGTGGATGAGTAGGGCGATACGGTGTACGCAGCCGTTCCTGCGAGAGAGAGACGTCATGCCGAGTGAGGCGACGAGACATGCATGTACAGATTGGGATCGCCTGATTGAGGATTGGAACAACGAGTTGGGCATTTCGGACCATGATTCAGATGCTGAGCTGTAGTTGTCTTGCTTTTACTTCCGTTTTGTAGCACTGTTACTACATTTTTTGGTATTTGCTTATGTTTATTTGTGTACTTTTGTTATTTATTTCTGACGAACATATCTTCTACATATTTCTTTGACTATCGTATATTTTAATATATTTGTTTCACGAAAATATTTTCAACTTATTTCTTTACATATCAAATAATATTTAAATTTAAAATACGGTAAAAGAACAACACGATATTGTAGGATCGCGTGGGTTATGGGTCCACTAATCACTTTTAATCTAATCCCTAACTAATCAAACAATAAACGCAGCGGAAACAAATTTAAAAACAAGTAGGGAAATTAACAGAAAATGCAAACCACAAAGAGACACGGCGTTTTTATAGAGGTTCGGCACCCCACCCGGGTCCTAGTCCTCTCTTGTAAGCTCCGCTCGACTCCGCGAGCTCCGCCTACGTCTTCACTAACCACTCCCCGTTCCGGGCCGGGAGAGAACGCCTTTACACCACAAGCAACACGAACAACCCTCGCTTGCTTGAATTCTTCCTCTCACAATCCGAGAGGGACACTTCGGGCTTTCACCGAAGTCCTTGCTTCTTTTGACAACACTTGTGACTGAGTGAGATTCACTCTCTAATTGAGCACACTTTGAGTAGGATGAGTATATGATCACTAAGTGTGGATTTAGGCTTGTGGAGTGAAATTGGGAGCTTTGAGGATTGAGAACTTCTCTCTAATGAATTGGACAAATGGAAATTGGAGAGTTGTGTTAACAACAAGTCTTGATCCTCTATTTATAAGCTCCTAAGGTATTCTAGCCGTTGGGGATAGATTTGATTGGGTTTTGTACAAGATACACAAAGCAGAAAATCGGGCTGCAAATCTGTCCAGAACCGGTCGACCGAAACTAGTAAACCGGTCGACCGTTAACTTGATTTCAAAGAGAACGGTCGAACAAAAGAATATTCGGTCGGACAAACGAGCTAGAACTTAACTCTACTTAAGTGAATCGGTCGAACCAAAGTATGGGGCGGTCGACCGATAAGGGGATTCGGTTGAGACAAAGGTCAATCGGTCGAACGAGAAATGTGTCGACCGATAGCAGGGAATTTGGTTTCTGAAAAAATGTTCAACCGGTCGACCGAAACAAGGTCTTCGTTCGACCGGTTACCGAATGTATTTTGGGGTTAAGTTTTGTTTTATACGAATACGACCGTTATATGAATACGACAAGAAAAACGGTCATATTAAAATCCGGGATCGGTCGACCGAAAAGGTAGAACCGGTCGACCGGTAGAGTTCGGTAAAATCACTGTGGAGAGTCTATTATAAACCGGTCGAACTGAGAACTGGTTCGGTCGACCGGTTCACACAGGAAATCTGGGTTTAAGTTTATAAGTGATTTCCGACTAAGGTTTGAGTGATCTAATGAAGTCCAAATAATGTGAAATTTTGTGTGTGACTTCTCTAAGGAACCTAGTGTGTATGTGATATGTTTTTAACTCTTGTATGCTCAATTTACACATGTTCCTAAGACTCAAAATAAAATCAAGATTACAAGTCTTCATTTAGCTTTATTACAAATCTTGACTTGATTTCCTTCCTTCCATGAGTCTTGATCACCTGTAGAGGTTAGCACAATACTATATATATTCAATGCAATATGTGTGCTACTCTACATCATCATAATTAAGATTAGGTTAATTAAATCATCAAAACATAGATTAAGGCCAAAAAGCCAACAGATATAAGTAGAAATACACGATATATTATACATTACAAAAACATTACAAATTACAATCAAAATGTACCACGTAACCGGTTCCAATACTCCATCCTACTTTGGTACTGATCCTCCCATCCAACAACACTCTCATCTCGCATTTGATACCATAAGGTCGCTATAGGAGGTACTGGGAAATCATCAAGTAATTCCAAACGAATAAAATGTCTGTAACTCCCTAAATGAGCAATGACCAACTCTCTGACAGGCCTCGTCATGGCAGACGGACACTCCCAAGGTAGAATAGTAAGACACGGGAACAACGAACCATCCGTTCCCACTGCAAAATACATGACCGCACACTTGTAAAAATTAGCAATAGGAAACAAGTCGGACCAAACCTCCATATAATGATCCTCGCCACAAACTCCCTTGCCCCAATCAATTCGTTGACGAGCCTCTCTCACATTGCCGAAATAGACACTCTCATATATATGATGTGCACATATCTCATTAGAAATCGCACGACGGGCGTACGACCAGTTCTCCTGACCACCATGAAAGACATCGGCAACACATCGAAATCCACAGTTGCCATCAGCACGTACGTCATTCCACCTTTCCAGAAATGGTAAAATGATTCCTGGCAGTCTATCATTATATGGGAAGTTGTCCACGTCAACCCGTCCGGACACTGTAAGATAGGTAAATAACAATTAATTAAAATAACAAAATTAGGAGATAATATATTCAACCCCATTTAGATTACTGATATATATTAAATAACATAACAACAAAGATATCGACATACCAGAAGATCTTGTGCCCGTATTCACGGACGATCGAGACGAATTAGACCGACGACCCCTGCTCCCAGTACTGCCAGGCCGACGACGACCCCTGCTCCCACTACTGCCTGACCGACCACGACCTCGCTCAGCATACTCGAAGGCATTCGGGTCCCGACGTGTCGACTTTCCCCTAGGTTGACCTCGTACCTTAGTATTTTCTTCGGGTTCTCCATAATTCGACTGATCGGGGTGTAACTGTTCGTATAAAATACGAGAGGCACTACGAATTACTGCAGGATCGCTCTCCGAGATCTCATCCACTAGCTTCCAAAAATGCTCGGCGTCTTGTACTGACCGATCAACAAACTCTGACATCTGGACTCCTTCTCCGATAACAAGTGTTTTCCAGAATTGATGAATCTGCTTTAAATAAATTCCATCACCTGACGCCAAACACTCGTACATAGTACAGGCACAAGGAATCCCATGTGTTGTCAGGAAAGCACACCCACAACGATATTCAATTTCATCACTTAAGTCTTCCATTCTCTTCAACTCCTAAGTCATTAACGACAAGCAGTGATGCGAAACTCGGCCATTTATATGCTGAAACAGAGGACCTATGTACTGTGCCAAATTTCGACGTCTCGAATCTTCAAGAAAGTTCCGAATATTCGTCAGCTGCATTTCAATAGACGAGTTCACGCGGTCGAAAAGAGTGTCGAGAGCGGCAGTCGATGTAGTGATCCACTCTTTCAGAGCCGAATGTGCACTTTCCACCCCTGCAGTTCGTAGTGTTGCCAAAATGAAAAACTTTATTCGTCATATTCAACACAAACTTTTTTTTATGCACCAACTACGTGTCTTCCACATACTCCGTGAGCACTGGCCAGGACTTAAAAGAATCTTTCAGATTACGGACTGCTCTATCATAATCCGTCTGTGAATCAGAAATCATGACTTTCCTCCACCTTCCATGCCTGAAAATCTCTGCAGACTGCTTGTCCTTGCCGAATGCGTGGTATGCGTAGTTGTACACGTCTTTGTTGATATGTCAGGTGCATAGTAAATGAGCTGACTTAGGAAAAACCTCTGCCACTGGTCGCATCAGACCCATCTCCATGTCCGTAATTATTGCTGTCGGGCTAACAATATCCAATAGCAGATCTCGCAACCTCTCCAACACCCACCGGTAACTAGACTCAGTCTCATCCTGCAAAATTGCATATCCGACGAGGAAATTCATGTTTGTTGGAGTAACCCCAACCATCTCAAACAAAGGCATCTTGTACTTGTTCGTCTTATACGTCGAATCCATACAGATGACGAACGGGTATCTACACAACAACTGAACTGAAGTCGGATGTGCCAAAAATACGTAAGTCAAGACATTAGTTTCTTCATCTGCCACAATCCAATGCAAATACTTATGTTGCACTGCCTCTCGGAGAAACTGCTGTGCGGGATTCATGTCTTCAGATTTCGTCCTCCTCATGTACTCTCTGAAGTTGTAAATGTGTCTTTGATTCGGATTATCGTCCGGAAATTTCTTCTTTACCGCCAACAAAATGTTACGGGGTCTTGCTTGTGCCTCTGTCATATCACGAACAATTTGCTTTGCCCCATCACTAAGTCTGCTGACCTGTCGGTGACCCTCTGAATAAACTGCCAATGGGTGGTTGTGCTGCCCATATATGCTACTAGAAACAATAACACATTCATCACGATCTAGTCGCTCCACCACTTTTACCAAAAACCGACAACCGCAACCTTTTATTTTCGTATTCTTTCGCAGTGCAATACTCGTATCACGAGAACTCATCTCACGTCTGCGATCACATCTGAGGTAACAATCCATCCGGTTATCTGCTTTTGGTTTGTACGATGATATAACCAAAAAAAATCCGGCTCCTATTGCAATTTGTTTCGCCCATTTACAACCTTCCTCGATTGTTGTAAATATTTCTTTACTGTCAAAAAGTTCACTGTAATTTACTCCATCACCACCGAAATCTTGCAACGGAACCTCAAAAATTTGAATTTAACAAAAAAAACAAAAAAAACGGGCGTCTGGCTAAGCCGCCTCCACATAGGTGTATGTGGAGGCGGCTTAGCCAGACGCCCGAGTCGGGAAAAAAATTCCGCCCCCGTTACCTCGCCGGATTCTGGTGCTACTCCAGACATTATGTGAGTAAAACTGAGTCAAACACCTTGTTTAAAGACATGGGACGAAATCGGTATTAATTGATTTGTTAAGGGCAAAAATGTCATTTTTGGGCGATTTAAGTAGTTTTCCGGCGACGAATAGTAGTTCTCTTTGCTTGAATGGATGTTTTTAATAACTGCATAAGTTTCGAAATGAAATCGTACCCATGAACCAAATTGTATTGTATTTATCAAATTGAGAGAGAGAGAGAGAGAATATTCACATACGCTGAAAACAAATATCGGTATTTGTCAAGTACTATCTTGCATCAAGTGGTTGTGGAACACTGACAGACTGAAAAACCATTATGAGAAAAACATGGCAGCTCATGGACAAAAAAAATCTAAGGCCACCCTTAACGGGTCGGCCTCCCGGGGTGCCCACCTGGGTGGGCAATCGGGTGCCAGAGCACCTGAACTGGCGTTGGGCGCCCATCGGGCGGGGGGCTCGTGTCACCCCCCCTCCCCCCCTTCGGCGAATTTTTTTATATATATTTTAGTGGAGGTTTTGTTATTAGAGTTAATTGATAATGTATTGGGTGTTTTTTTAGTAATGTGGGGTGATAAATTTTTATTTTTATGGTAACGGGTTGGATTACAATAAGTTTTTTTGTAAGTGATTCAGATCCAAAAAAAAATCAGGGGGCGCTGCCCCTTTGCCACCCCCGCCACCTCACCGGTGAGGTGGAATGCCGCTCGCTCACCGGGAAGCGAGTCCCCCAAACAACCTGTCGAGGTGAGTTAATAGTATGGTTTAAGATGATTAATTCATGGTCTAAAACACATGGTTAAAGTTATTTGATAATGTATTGGATATTAATTGATAATGTTGTAATTTCAATTAATACAAATGTAAATTGTTAAAATGTGGTGTAAGAATTAAAATCTGTTTAATTAATAAATGATGTGTAGGAAAGAGAGTGTATGGTGGGTGGAGGTTGTCCGGTCATGGGTAAGAGTTTTTTTGGGTGGATTCAGTGAGCTGACGTGGCGGAGAGATGGAGCAGGACACCCGGGGGTAGCTCGGGCATGGTTAAACATGGTCTAAAGGTATGCGCTACGCGAACGTGTGACGACGAAGGTCATATGATAAGATGTTTGCCCACAATAGACAGAAGGATCGATCCTAAAAAGAGAAGGGATGATTATGTGTGGCTCCAAAGATTGCCAATGGGCACTATTAGCTGAATATTTAATATTGACAGCTACTTATTGATGTAAACATATTCTAGATTGGATCAAGATAAGTTAAATACGTACATTGCATGTGGTAGAAGGAAAAACCAATGTGGCTTACAGCGTATAATACTTATATCTTATACCTATCCTCTTACCTAGTGGTTATAGAAGACAAACAGACCTCAGATCTCGTGGAGGTGAGGTAGATTGATCACCACAATCATCAAACAACATGAGGCGATAGACGACAAAGGCATAGAGATCAAACAAACATAATTAACCGCCTAAGTAGCGTCAGGATCGGTAAGGAGAAGATACCAAAGAAAGCCAACAATGGTCTGATATTGTGTGGCATCAGGAAATAGAGTCTCATCAATTACCCCATTTAGCTTGATGGGCAAATGAGCTGGAATTTTTTTAAACAATAATCAATTTAAAAAAAATTCGAAAACTAATCAAAAAAAAATTAAATCTAAGATGATCGCGGATTGAACCCGCGATCCATGATAACCGTCTGCTTTTTTTTTAAAAAAAAATAGATTTCAGTTTTTTAGTTTTTCAGTTTTGAGTTTAAGTATTAAGTTAAAATCAGTTAATTTTTGAGTTTTCAGATTAAGCTTTAAGTTAAAATCAGTTAATCTCAAGTAATTTTTATCATCTAATCGGGTTCGCACGACACTTCTCTTCTAGGTTTTCTTCCATTCGGAGCTTCCACAACACTTATTTCTCAGGTTATCTTGGACTCAGGTAAATTTTACACAAATTTTATACTTAAGATTTAATTTCTTTGTTAAATTAAAATTATTTGGAATTGGTTTGTTATTTTTTATTATATTTAATTGTAAATATTAGTTGTATTTATGTATCTGTTTATAATTAAATTAAATGTATATACATCTAAAATTTGTATAACGTACATTTACGAAATTTATTATATAATACAAGTATTTGGAATAGTTATTTATTATTTTCTGTTAAATTAAAATTTTAATATTAGTTGTATTTATGTGTTAAATTGTTGTAGCTTTCATTATTTCTATAACATGCAATTTGTCATGAAATGTACGAGTAAATTATTTTTTAATTATTAGAATAAATTCTGTTTTTATTTTCATGAACAGTTGTTTTGACAAAATGAGTCATTTAAGTAGAAGTCGCTCTGTACAAAACGAACGTGAGTATAATGATGCAGTGGATAGAGAGTCTATTTCCCCACTTCTCGGAATACCAAATTGCATGTTCAGAGTCAATAATATTTCCACAAACGTAAGTACCAAAAAAAATCATATTGTGTAAATTTTCTAAATATTTAAATTACATTTTTTAAATTGACGTATTTTTCACAATATATTTGAATATATTATAGCCGGATGCTGTTTTGGAATGTCGTGCACATCGTCCACTAATTCCTTTCCACGATTGTTTTAGTCAAGCACTCAAAAATTTGGGATTATATCAACTTGCCCAAATAAAACATACAAGGACAGACAATAGATTGATTACTGCACTTGTAGAGCGTTGGCGTCCTGAGACTCACACTTTCCACTTACCGGTTGGGGAGGTTGGATTAACCTTGCAGGATGTTAGTTGTTTGTGGGGTCTACCTATCAGTGGTATTCCAATAATCGGGCACAGTGATCGAGACAGTCGTGAGTTAATTAGAAATTCCTTTGGGATTGATATAAACGTCGAGATTATGAAAAAAGGTAAAAGAACGGTAGGAGGAGATGAGCCACAAATGTTCAAAGAGTCCGGATTTAGCATCAGTTTGCAATGGTTGCGGGTAAATTACGAGAATCTGCCAGAATTTCCCACAGATGAAGAAGTGACACAATATACACGGGCTTTCATTTTAGATTTGTTTGGATCCATGGTTTTCCCAGATAGCTCTGGGACAGGTGTTCCAGTTATGTATTTGAGGTTTTTGCAGGTGTTGGACAAGCCGATAGTATACAATTGGGGTGCGGCCGTGCTTTCATGTTTATATCAAAACTTGTCTATTTCATGTCAAACTGGAAAAAGGAACATTGGTGGTGCATTGTTACTTCTTCAACACTGGTCTTGGACTCGGTTTCCCGTAGCCCGGCCGAGACACGTGGGTCATGCTGAGTGTTTAGGTGGAGACGACCTAGAATCGCGACCTTCATTTGCTATTAAGTGGCAATACCCACAGACTTATGAGGTTAGTGCCGTACATAATTGTCTTACACATTACAGAAATGAATTTGAATGTATGTTGGATGAGCATGTAAACTGGCAGCCGTATTATGAAAATATGATGTTGCTTCCTGGCCGGGTATTTACTACTGATGCTGCATTTTGGCTTGCGAGAGTGTCTTTGATTCATTTCTGGATGATTTCATGGCATTATCCAGAAAGAACTATGAGACAATTTGGATTTTATCAGACGACGCCACCGCCAGAACCTCATCCGTGGACAGAACTCAAAAGACTTGATAAGATAGTACATGCGGCCCGACAGAGAGATGATTGGTCAGCGAAGCATGAAATTTACATACGAATGTGGGACAGACCGCATATTCTTCATGAAGGTCGACCATATGATCCGAGAGAAAATCGACGGTATCGTCAGTGGTTTCAGCATAATGGTATGTACACAGTCTACATACGAGGCCAAATAGAGTTCGGTCTGGAAAGGTCATTGCCACCCCCACGTGATTCTATCGAGGACTTAGGTTATGTTCCTGGTGGACCACGTATTCGACGTATGGTATGTTTTTTGAACTACAATTCGTCGTATTTGACGTTCCTTGTTGTGTTTTACTATCTAATTTTCAAACTACAATTGTAGGGCTTACGTGGTATTCAACGGGCTAAATTTGTTATCAAGCAGCTGTACAAACGTGGAACTAAGGGACTCTGTAAAATGTTGCTGAAGAGTCACCAACTCGATGCTGCCGACTGCGACCAGGTGCACGAATTTGAAAGAGTATTGTGTGATGCTGGATTACCTGCAGATGTGGAGTCGATTCCTGAAGATGATGATGGTAATAATGAGATTCGTGATGACTGTCCTGTACCAAGAGTTGCACACCAAACAACATATAGTTTTAGGCTATCCAATGCATCATACGATGATTTTGTCCCAAATCCATCACAGTTTGGATATTCTCAAACATATGGTGACATTGGCGCAGGACCATCGCAGCCAACCCAGTTTGGATATTCTCAAACATATGGTGACATTGGCGCAGGACCATCGCAGCCAACCCAGTTGGGACTTTCCCAGATTCCCGAAGATTATCCAACTTATCAGACACCTGGTAGTAATTATGATACCCCTCAGTTGGCGCAAACAGATTTCGGGTCTTTGTTGGATGGTATATTCAGCCCATTTACTGACCAAGGGTACACTTGTGAATTAAATCTTGTACCTTCTATAGTTTACGAGACTCAGTCACCTCAATTGCCTGTTCAAAATCAGTCACCTTTTCGACCTGTTGAGTCTCATTCACCTGTTTAGACTCAACCCCATTCTGACTTGGTTCCATACGTCTTCTCTGATGATGATGAAGAATCAGTGCATGTTGCGACTCCAGTCGGTCGAGGGTGCCGACGCAAGATGAAGACAAAGATTTTCACTCCCACGCAGTAGTTCATATTGTAATTCAGTTGTACTCGCGGTTGTACTTTAAGATCTTATTGTACTTTTGTCATCTTAATTGATATGGTTTGACTTATAAATAAGACGTTATAAACATTACAACACATTCAACATTACAATACATTCAACATTACAATACATTAAACGTTACAATACATTCAACATTACAATATATTAAACATTACAATACATTCAACCTTCCTTTACATTGCAACGATCGCTTGTGTGATTAATCGAACCACAACCTGTACAATGACCCGGACCTATCCTTCCTTCCATGACATCCATCGTCATCGGTAAACGTTTTGACCTTCTTCTTCCTTTCTTGAAGAGTGTTCGATCAGGTATTATTTTGTCTCCCATATATTCAGGCCAATCCTCTTCCTTCCCGTACACATCGAAGTGACCCTCCCATGTGTGCACTAGAGAGTTGACACTGTAGTACGAATGTGTATATTCATTGGCATTGTAGTTACGTGCGGCACACACTGCCAAAACATGACTGCAAGCGATACCTGTATTTTGTAGTCCCCGACACTTGCACTTCGGTCTGGTGTCGTCACGTAGAATTACCTTGTAACTACGATCCCTCCTAGCTCCAGTTCTGCTCACTCTTTCATGTTTGGATATGACCTCATATACTCCTGTATCGAAATTAGTTATTTTCACCTCATGTTGACATGCAACTGCTGCAGATTTTTCCAACATTTGTGTAACCCTCTCCGAAAAGACGTGTCCTCTTTGTGCCAACACACGTGCATGCTGTCTTCTGTTGTTGAACCACTCCAACAGTTTATAGTATGTCGCCTCTACAATTGCACAAATGGGTAAACCACGAGCTTCTTTGAAAACATTGTTCAGACACTCTGCAGCATTGTTTGTCATTATTCCCCATCTTTGGCCTCCGTCGTGACACAACGACCACTTACTAGGAACTTCCGGTTCATTCTCATTTGTTTCATCTTTTTTCCCTATCCCTTTTATGTATTGTAATGCATCTTTACTCCAATACTCAACTTGTTCCAAACTGGCTTTGAAATCCCACGGATTACTATGTCTGCATGCTGCTTTGAAGGCGTCAACTGCATATTGATTCTTACATTTTTTAGCAAGTTTTCGGCAAGATGCTGTGCGCATAAACGGTGAACTGCTTCATTTCCTTCCTCGTGCCAACCGTAACCGGGATTCCTAAAAATGTGTTTAATTGCAGCATGTCGATCAGATATGACACATATCTTCCTATCTCCAATCACCTCTCGTCGCAACCATCTCATAAACCATCCCCAATTGGATATATTTTCCTTCTCAACGAGCCCAAATGCAAGAGGCAGTAGTTGATTCTCAGCGTCATACCCAACAGCAACAACTAACCTTCCTTCGTATCTACCTTTAAGAAATGAGGCGTCTATGCTGATAACAGGACGCAGATATTTGAATGCCTGAATACAAGGACCAAAAGCCCATGCTGCACATTTAAACTGACGGACACCAGCGCATGGTAAAGGGTCAGAATGAACTACAACTTTACTTCCAGGATTTGATTGTTTAATAGCATTTAACAATTGAGGCAACAAAGCATATGAACCCGACCAACTTCCAAACATGTATGCAACAGCAATCTCGCGGGCACGCCATAATTTATTGTACTTTGGATTAACACCTGGAAATATTTTTCTTACCAGATCAAACACCTGTTTAATCGGGAGCGAGACATTATTTTCGACATCTTCACGGATGATATCAGCCATCATCTTTGCAGTCAACTGAGCATGATCAAATCGGGCAGCTGTGGACCTGCATATATGCTTATACGGACATTTTCTTATAGACCATGCATCACCCGAACCGGTCCATGCAGCGTACAACATCCAGCTACAATTTTCATCTTTACATCTCACCCTATATTTGGTTTTGCTGCTGTCTTGCACCTTGATCTCCCGATTATTGTCAATATGCCATTTCGATATTGCGTTCTTTAGAGCGTCTTTTGATGAGAATACTTGATTCTCAGCTAACGGACCTTCAACTATTACGCTGCTTTCTATAAATGATGTATCTGCAGGAACCCAACTAGAACAATCATGAAAGCTTTTAGCTGGGTGAACCGAACCCCTCCCTCTAAATGGGTTGTATTGGCTTAACTGACTCACGTTCGGACCAATATCTTCATCTTCCTCAATCTCATCAGCATCCTCATCCTCGTCACCTGATGATTCATTCTCTGTATCTATATTGTAATCTTCGTCATCATTTTCTTCTTCATCATCTGTTGGTATAGGCACGAAATCAGAAGTTCTATTCGCAGGTCGACTGGTTTCTGCTATGGTGTTTGCATCACATGATTGTTGAGATATGAAACCTGCACCACTACTACTACCCGGTTGGTTACCTGTAAACATCTCAGCCCTCCACTCAATTTCCACAGGATTCAACTGTACATATAACTCCATCATTCCCATTTTGGAATAAGCTGTTTCATAGGCTATTCTCCAGGAATTCTCATCATATACAGACATCACATTAAAAAAAGTAACCGGTTGGTGCAATGTTGCAACGATATTGAATATTCATCGAGTACTGAGATTCTTCGACATTCAAACCTTGATATATCCAACTCTTAAGTTATTCTAAGGTTACATTTTCGCTCGCTGAAAGTGTAAGTCTTGGACCTATCGTGTACTCTACACCGTAACTTGCATTTTGAACTATTTCACCGCCAAAGTGCACACTAACCGCAATCATTATGTTAACTACAATGTAAAATTCTTTAATCAGTTTTTTATTAAAAACTACTTCAACATTTGATATTATTAACAATTATTAAAATTGTGAGATAAATAGAAATTAAGAATAAAAAAATTACCTCAAAATTCACCAGGAAAAACACACGGATCGGAAAAATTGATATCAACAGGCACAATTTGAAGACTGTGAATAGAGTAGAATTTCAATATTTGATATTATTGCCAATTGTTAATAATGTGAGATAAATAGAAATTAAGAAGAAAAAAAAATTACCTCAAAATTCACCAGGAAAAATACACGGATCAGAAAAATTGATATCACCAGACACAATTTGAAGACTGTGAAGAGAGTAGAATTTCAATATTTGATATTATTACCAATTATTAAATATATGAATGAAAAAAATAATTACCTCAAATATCACCGGGAAAGACACACAGATCAGAAAAATTGATGTTACCGGGCACAATTTCACAACTGTGTGGAGAGTAGAAGTGGAAATGTGTGAGGAATTGAAAAAATAATTGTATTAAAAAAACGCACCGAATGCCTATTTATAAGAATTCGCGCCCACGGATCGCGGGTGCGAACCACGATCCGTGGCCACGGATCGCGGGTTGGACCCGCGATCCGTAGTGACGGACACCCGTGATCCGTGGTCGAGCGGATCGCGGGTTCAACCCGCGATCGTGGTAGTTTTAATATATTTTTTTTGATTAGTTTTCAAATTTTTAATTAAATGTTTATTATTTAAAAAAATTACGGCAAATGAGTGGGACGAAACTTAGAAGTTCCTAGGCTAGAACGTTTAAAGACGGAACCAACATATTGTTGTTGGCACATAAAGAGCCCATCAGAACACTGTTGTATCTCAACACACACAAAATGACGAATCGTCCCTAGATCCTTTAATAGCAAACCAGCATCATTGAAGAATTTATCAAGTAACGTAGTGTTGTTTCTGGTAACTAGCGTATCATCGACACAGAGAAGTAACACAGTAATTCCCTTAGAAGAAAGAGAGACAAATAGAGAGGAATCAGCAGGGCTACAAAAGAAGTCGTTAAAGAAGCCTTATGCATGCAACTTGCATATATAAGAGGGACGAAAGGGATCATATAGACTTTCTTTAAAAAGGAGCTATGAAAAAATGCATTCTTAATTATTAGTAGCATATCATACATTGTACTCATTTTATATATCTTTTATTTGACCATAATATTGTGTTACTCAAATATTTGTTGTTATATTTCAAGCATTATGTAATAAAAAAAGAATAGAAAAGAAAAAAGACTGAAACATAAGAAAAAATTAAATGACTTAAATAAAGCAAAATGGACATGTCTGTCATACACAATGACCCATCAGCAAGAAGGAAATACCTGAACGTAACTCCAGAGAGATCAAATAGCAAACTGAGAAACTCTACACTATCATGATGAGTATTTTGGAAATTAGATTCGGACACAGACTCAAATGACTGACTAGGATAACCCCACGTGAAGAATTGAAAAACTTAAGTAGACGCACGAAATTGGGTCACATCTGACCAATTTTGAAGTCAATTGGCGGTCCATTTTGGTCAGGATCAAATCTGATTTCGTGTGGTTGTGGATTATGTTGTTTATGTCCATTTTAGGTATGGTTCATTAGTCTCACACAAGGAGATTGTCCTCATTGCATTTTCTTCATGTATATAAATAGAACTCATCTTCTTCATTTGTAAAGAACTCGTTGTTTGGTGGTCATTCTCTCTACTTGGATTAAGTCTTTGAAGTAAACTCAATGTGGAGAGGATATCACTTTGTAATGTGAGTCGTGTAAATAAAATATTTTCTTTTTAGTTACGTATTGTTTCCTTTAGTCTTGCTAGTTTTGTTTCCTTAAATCTTAACATAATTAGTTAGCTTAATGAGTAGTGAGTAGTTTCATCTCCTTTGTGGGTGAAGATGGTGTTTATACATGTGATAAAGAATGAGAATGAATGTTATCTAATGCAATATGTGATGAATAAGAATTATGCTTGTTTGTTTAAATTAGAATACTTAACTTGATGAGTTTTGCCACAACTTTTAGACACTTTCATGTTTGTTTAGGTTCTTAATAAATCGTTTGTTTATGGTCAAGTTAATCAACTAGGTTAGTGATTAGAATGATAGGTTTTACCACAACCATTAGACACTTCCTATGCATGAAAACACAATTTATGTTTGTGTCATATTGAATGCATTCTTCATCACTTTATTACATGTGTACACATACTCCACCTCTTAGGGGTTTTCTTTACTGAATTTCATCTTGTCTTGTTAGTTGCTTAGTTTAGTTTAATTGTTAATTCACTCATAGTTCAGTGTAGTTAGTTAGCATAATTCACTCATTCTCCTCTCATTTCTCACTCGAGTATGGTAGTTACAACAACACTCACAACTTTTTTACGTTCAACCCGTAATTGTCATGTCGTCACCGACGTCGTGCACTTGCGGTTATTAAAATGATCAATCAAGTTTTTGGCACCGCTGTCCGGAAACAATGCAATAGTGGCAGGGCGCACAACAGGAGAATAGGTCTCAACATAATCAACACCAGCAACCTGCTTATAACCCTTGGCAACTAGATGGGTTTTGAGAATATATAAAGTTCCATTAACTTTAAGCTGAATTAAATACAATTTCCACCCAATGGAATGAAGACCAGGTTTCTGACAAACAAGTGTCCAAGTCTTATGGGCATTCAGGGCTGCAAGTTCCTCTTCCATAGCCATCTTCCATCTAGGATGACTAAAACCCTCATCCACAGTGGTGGGCTCATGAGGAAGGGTATAATGATTAAGGACATGCAATATTTAGGGTTAGGTTTAACAGTACCAACAACAAGTAAA
Source organism: Triglochin maritima (assembly GCA_963682175.1). NCBI lineage: Eukaryota > Viridiplantae > Streptophyta > Magnoliopsida > Alismatales > Juncaginaceae > Triglochin > Triglochin maritima. The sequence continues at coordinate 10,641,395 of OY821775.1, forward strand.
CGTTCATCATTAGGAACAAAAGAGTTATTATATTATGGAGGAGAAGACTCCCCTTATCTAGGAGCAGGATGGCCAGAAGTACAGGCAGCAAGTAGTTGTTCAGGGAAGATAGAGGGTATTAAAGGCACAACTAGCTAAAGGAACAATAGTTGTGATATTTTGATCATAACCCCTTCCCCGAGCATCATCACCCTCCTTAGAATGTACTCCAAAAAATCTTCCTACCTCTCCACCATTAAAGGAACAAGGAAGGCAAGCAGAATTGGACAGACAACTCTGAGCACTCTAGAAAATCTTCCTACCTCTCCACCATTAAAGGAACAAGGAGGGCAAGCAGAATTGAACAGACCACTCTGAGCACGACTATTATTTCCAAATGTCATCAAACCAATCAGAAAACATGACCAAACTTTCATCAAAAACATCAAGAAGCAAAAGATCACATGGTTTCTTAAAAGGAAAGACTCGTTCATCAAAAACAATATGATGAGACATATACATCTTATTTGTAAGAGGATGGTAGCATCTATATTCTTTACGATGAGAACTATAGCCAAGGAACACAAGGTAAAGATTTAGACTTTATTAGACCCATAATCTCTCAAAAAATGAAAGCAACGAGATCCAAATACTCGAAAACAATTGTAATCAGGCATCTTCCATAAATCAAAAAATATGGAACAACACTATCTTTATTAGGTAATCTGTTGGATAAGAAACAATCATGTTATGTGATTCTACATAAACTTCTTTGGGACGCAAACTTTCAGCCATCAAAGTGAGCCCCATTTCAATAATAATCTTGTGCCTACGCTCAGGTCTGGCATTTTGAACTAACGTGTAGGGACAAGAATGTGGAACAATACTTTGTTGTTGAAGTTGATCTAAAAAATTATTGGAGGAAAACTCACCACCTCCTTTAGTTTGTAAAACCTTGATAGAAGCATCAAACTGACGGAGTGAAAAAAATTCAAACGAAAGGAAACACTCATAAAAATGAGATTTATGTTTTAATGGAAACAATCATGTGAATCTTGAAAAATCATTAATAAAACAAACATAGAATCTGAATTGATTGTGAGAATTAACAGGAGTTGGACCCCAAGGATCACAATAGAACTTATCAAATGATTTAGTAGTTCTAGTTTCAGAATCAGTAAAAGGTAAACGGGAAGATTTTTCAAGTTGACAACTAGGACAAATAGTAGAAGTCTTATTAGCAGGCTTAACAACAGGATAACCCATAGACACCAACTGCTACAACACTTAAGAATGAGAATGTTGAAGCCTTAAATGCTAAGTATTCTCATTGAGAGCTCCTTGTCTAGTAGAGAAGAAAGCAGCCTTCTCAATGGTTTCAAAAGTATAGATGTCATGAAGATGTCTACAAGAGTAAAAATTATGTTATATTATAATTACGATAAAATTATTCAACACATTTCATCTTATACACAATAACACTTTGCATGTACATAAATAATTGACATGCACAATTGATCCATTGTCAGGAATTGCATGACATCCTCTCTGTCGACATATAAATCTGACGGGAAACCACCCCCAAATGCCAGGTAGTTAAGGATTGTGATTCTCTAAGTAGCATTATTTGATACAACATTTTGCACATAATTAATGTTGATAGGAGGGGGGGTTTTTTATCCTTTGCTCAAGGGGCTTTCAATAACCTTACTGATATATATATATATATATATATATATATATATATATATATATATATATATATATATATATATATATATATATATATATATATATATATATATATATATATAAACGCTAGAAATACAATTAGTAACAAATTGTTATTTATTTGTTTTCAAAATTAAAGGATACCTCATGTGTGCCCTGAAGCTCTACCAAATGACGAGACCACCACAGGAAACCACCGCATGCATCGCTCAGGGTAACAACCTCTGCTTCGGGAATAGACACCAGATCACCAGCATCTAAACAATTCCCCATGACAACATGAGTCTAGCAGACCAGGAAACTTTGAGAACAAAAGGACACAACCAAAGCATAAAAACCAACAAAATTCCCAAGCAATCATCAACATAAGAAGAGACGTGAAATTAGGCTTAATTATCAAAACCCAAACCAGATTATTTTTGAATAACCATTCATATTTTTGTTCAGATGAGGGATGATCCTACGTAACTCTCATAGGCATCAAGTAAACTCTCATTTGTTCTACTTTTCTATTCACCATAAGAAATAGGATAATAATGAAATTTGAGTTATCAAACCATATGATTTGCTTGACATCTAAAATTGCATTGCCATTAGACAGGGATTTTCAACTACAGAAGATTCCAAAATGTTTTGTGTGTGTGTGTGTGTGGGGGGGGGGGGGGGGGGGGGGGGGGGGGATCCCTTATGTTTAAGATTTTCTAGTAAAAAGAAAAAAGAAATAGCACTTGCAGGAGCAATTCACAATCCATCCCGAATAGATGTTCCTCCTTTTACATTTTCAAAAACTTCACCACTCAGAGAGAACGACAAGTCTATGGAACCTAGGAATCAAACACAATATCGTATCCTTGTTTCCACCACACTTCTTTTATGTAAACTATTGGGATTAACAACTATATTACCCTTACATAACCACACAATATCGTATAAACTAAATATTTGGTGTTGACAAAAATAAGAACCTCTAAATATTATACACAATCAACATTGATTTCAACAAACCCAAAACTAAAATCATAAAACCAATACAAAATTGATAAAAGTAGATCTTCTAACTTTTAAGTTCCACTCAAACTCGACATTGAATCACTTCAAAACTAAAGCTTTACCACACCATCACATGAAATTCCACTAAAGCACCAAAATTCCACAACTATATCATCAGATTCCGAACTCGATTAGACCAAACTACTTCGATTGCCAACAAAACCCTTAACCTTTACTACACCATTACATGAAATTCAGTTAAAACATTGGAAATTCAAAAAAGTAATTCCAAAATTAGGGTTTGGAGGAAACTGACCGATGACGATAAATCACACGATGAATCACAATTGTGTCATGGAGGATCGAGGGTTGTGGTTGTGGTGGCGGAGAAGGTCGGGGTCTTGGGGGGAGTGTGATCGAGGTCGCGGAGGTGACTACGGTGGCGGAGGAGGTCGCGATGGTGGCTAGGGTTTGGTCGGAGATTGGTCCTAGAGGGGGCTAGGGTTTGGTAGGGATAAAAGATAAAATGAAATGGTTCATTATGATATAAGACCAATAGACGTCGAGTGTAGAGCACATGTGACGTCTATTAGGGAATAGACATCGACTATACAACCCACGCGACGACTATACTCTGACGTCTATATGTTGGGTAATAAACATCGTTTAATACACGTTGGTTAAAATGGTTATTACAATATCCGACATCTAGATGACTGTATAGACGTCAGCTATCAACCATGAAGATCATCAAAAGTCAAGTTTGTAACAGGACGAGAGATAAATTAATGATTTTTTGATTATTTACATTGAGAGTGATGTATTTTCTACCATAGAAAATGATATTATGATGCAAGGATCTCAAATTATGAAAAGCCGTAGAGGAATTTTGTCAGAATTTTATTAAAGTATCTTATAAACACTAAATAAATTTCCAATTTTGTATGGACTTATTTGGTTGATTTTTATTATTAGAAATGTGCCCCCATTTATAAATTCATGGATCTGCCATCTCCAAAAACTAACTTCGTTGCCAAGAATCTCGACTAGTGCAACCTAATATCCATAATTAACTATAATCTCTAAGTAGTTGACAATGGTTGTAACGTCCCGAAACAGCGGAAGAAATTTTTCAAATTTAAAACACAAACATACGACCGTCAACGGTCAACAAGGGCACGCTACTGGAAAAGTCAACAGAATATATATATAAATATCTCCACGTGGAAGTCATAATACAGAGTGTCAAAAGAGCGATTACATGTCTAATACATAACTACTGTAATCACTACCTCTACAAAAAAGCTGAGATGACAGGACCCGATCCCGGAGGCACTCCCCTCGGTCACCACCAACCTAAGACTGTCTGCTACCTGAAAATGCAACATAAAATCTGCCTGAGTTCCCGAAAGGAACCCCGTATGCCAACATCTCCTATATATACAGAAAAACAGATGAAAATGCCAAGAATGCACATGCAATGCAATCCGCCTCGGGCCCCATACATGCCCCAACCGCTGCGGACCATCTCCCAGCCGCGCCAGGGGCATGGGAAACATCCCCCACCCTGCCAATCCAAGCCCACACGAGGGGGGTCGCCGCACTCATCTCCCAGCCGCACACAGGGGCAAAAGGGAGGCATCCCCCCTGCCAATCCAGGCCCACACGAGGAGGTCTCGGCTTTCCTCCACAGGGAAAGTGCATCTCCTTCCCCCACCAGGGAAGAAGGCATCTACCACCCACACAGGCATGGCAGGCATCCCTCTGCCGCACTGGCATCCACGAGGGGTCCAACAGAAGATACGCTCTCGTCGTAGGTGAAATCCGTAGCTCCGAGGTCCGGTGATCGACCGTGGGCTCGGCAGCCGGTAGTCGCCTCTGCTCGACGTCACGTATGTGGATAAATCCACCAAGGAAAGATAATTCGACCCACCAGTCGAACAAGGTCAAATCTAGCGGTCGACCGTTTGGAAGGTCTACGCTATACGTTTTATATACATATATATCCTGTCGGTCGAACCAGGGTCTGTTCAACCGATAAGGAAAACTGCATGAATCCTGCCCACTGCATTCGGTCGACCGAAACTCTTCCGGTCGACCGGATCAACAGGCACTTCACTACAGGAAATCTGCACGCGGTCGGTCGACCGGATCCAGAGCGGTCGATCGTTTAGATGGTCAACGCTCTTGACCGACCTTGCGCAGTTCGGTCGACCGAGACACACACTCGGTCGGCCGAAGGTCTGTCTACCCTATCTACTGGGATCGGTCGACCGAACAACCACCGGTCGACCGGACTAATATAACCCTTATAAAATATTCCCGCTAAAATTTGGCATAAACGGTCGACCGTCACACAGACGTCGTTCGACCGTTTTCGGGCAGCAAGTTATTTTTATAAAATATCGGTCGACCGAACCTCACACGGTCGACCGAAACACTACAATATCGCACTGAACAGGCATCATTTAGACGTTGTTCGGTCGACCGAGACACACAACGGTCGACCGAACCAGTCGTCTTCAACCTTGGTTCAGTGGGATTTTCGCCGGGGAAACGGCACCAACGCCGCCCCCTACACTCCCACACCACTTGGGGAGTTACTATGAAGACTTGGCATACCTTTCACCGTGAAGAAAACGCGTCCCGTGAGCTCCTCCTCCTCCGGCGTCGAAACTTGCTTCTTCTCCCTCGCGCGCGCCTCCGCCACGTCGCCGGGTCTCCTCCTCCTCCTCTGGTCGCCGGACAACAAGGGGAAGGTGGTGAGATTGGGTGGGAAAGAAATGGGGAAGGAAAAAAAGAAGAGATGGTTGGGTTTGGGTTTAAATAAGCAAAACCTATACCTACCCCCAACTCCCCTCCATACCTCCACCCACTCCACCTACACCTCAACCATACCACCCCACCTTCTCTCTCTCTCACTTCACGTTCCACGTTCTTACAATCCACCCTCCTTAAAAGGATTTCGCCCCGAAATCAGAAGGGTAACTCACCGAAAAGCTCCGGATACTGCTTCCGAACTTCCTCCTCGATCTCCCAGGTGGCCTCGCGCTCGCTGTGATGCTGCCATCTGACCTTAACCATCGGAATGGTCCTCCTTCCTGAGCTGATGGTCCATCCGATCGATGATCTCAACTGGCCTCTCCTCAAGTGACAAGTCCTGCTGGATCTCAGGCACTGAAATCTCTATCACATGCGTCGGGTCTGCAACGTACTTCCTCAACATAGAAACATGGAAGACGTTGTGAAGGCCAGAGAACTGAGGTGGCAAAGCAACTCTGTAGGCGACCTCCCCGACACGGTCCAAGATCTCAAAAGGCCCGACATACCTCGGACTGAGCTTCCCCTTCTTCCCGAACCTCATCACTCCCCGAGCTGGTGAAATCTTCAGGAAGACGTGATCTCCAACCTCGAAGCTCAAAGTCCGTCTGCGTCGGTCAGCATAACTCTTCTGTCTGCTCTGTGCTGTAGCCAACCTCCTCCTGATCAGGTCAACCTTCTCTGCGTACATCTGCACAAGCTCTGGACCCACTAACTGCCTCTCGCCTACGTCACTCCAGCATACCGGCGATCTGCACGGCCTCCCGTACAATGCCTCATACGGTGCCATCCCAATACTAGCATGGTAGCTGTTGTTGTAGGCGAACTCAATCAGAGGTAGATGCTCATCCCAGTGTCCAGCCCAGTCCAGCGTGCAAGCCCTCAGCATATCCTCCAAAGTCTGGATAGTCCTCTCTGACTGACCGTCTGTCTGAGGGTGAAAAGCTGTACTGAATCTCAGACGTGTCCCCAGTGCCTGCTGCAGACTCCCCCAAAATCTGGATGTGAACCTCGGATCTCTGTCAGAGATGATGCTCACCGGTACTCCGTGCAATCTGACGATCTCCTCTACATACAGCTTCGCCAGACTCTCCAAAGGCAAGGTGGTCCTAATGGCCAGAAAGTGCGCCGACTTGGTCAGTCTATCGACTATCACCCAAATCGCGTCATGGAACCGCCTCGTCTTCGGTAGCCCCGTAACGAAGTCCATCGTCACGTGCTCCCACTTCCACTCTGTAAGCTCGATGCTCTGCATAAGCCCAGCTGGCCTCTGGTGCTCGATCTTCACCTGCTGACAGACCAAACACCGACTCACGAACTCTGCAATGTCCTTCTTCATGCCTCTCCACCAGAAGTTCCGCTGCAGGTCCTTATACATCTTCGTGCTCCCGGGATGGATGGTGTACTTCGCTCTGTGTGCCTCCTCCATGATGTCATCTCTCATCCCATCAACCCTCGGCACCCAGATCCGCCCTCTGAATCTCAGACCTCCATCGACCCCAACACTGAAATCTGACCCCTCTCTGGCAGTCAACTCCAGCAAACTGGCCAACTCATCATCCTCATGCTGCGCCTGTACTACCTGTGAAACAGTCTGTGGCTCTACCCGCAATCCAGCTACCACTGCTCCCTCAGAGTCCCCAGTGAACGGCCTCCACTCTGCCAATGACTCAAGCAGTCTCCACTCCTGAAGGCACATGCCAGCAACTGATAGCTCCACTCTCCTACTCAAGGCGTCTGCAACTGAATTCGCCTTCCCCGGATGGTAAGAGATGGTGAAATCGTAGTCCTTAATGAACTCCAACCAACGACGCTGTCTCATATTCAACTCCTTCTGGGAGAAGAGATACTTCAGACTCTGGTGATCGGTGAACACCTCAAACTGCTCACCATACAGGTAGTGTCTCCATGTCTTCAGTGCGTGCACAACGGCTGCCAACTCCAAGTCATGCGTCGGGTAATTCCTCTCATGAGTCTTCAGCTGCCTCGAAGCGTATGCAATCACCCTCCCGTGCTGCATCAACACGCAACCCAAACCAATGCCAGACGCATCACTGTAGACCACAAAACCTCCTGTGCCGCTCGGCAGCGTCAAAACTGGAGCTGTCGTCAGTCGTCTCTTCAGCTCCTGAAAGCTGTCCTCGCACTTCTGGGACCAAACAAAAGTGACTCCCTTCTGCGTCAGGGCAGTCAAAGGTGCATCTAACCTCGAGAAGTCTTTGATGAAGCGACGGTAGTAACCCGCCAATCCAACAAAGCTCCTGATCTCCGTCACGCTCGTAGGGGCTCTCCACTCAGTCACTGCCTCTACCTTCGCCGGATCCACCGAAATCCCCTCTGCAGAAACGATGTGACCCAGAAATGCGACTCTGTCTAACCAGAATTCGCACTTCGAAAACTTAGCATACAACCTCTGGTCTCTCAAAATGCTAAGTACAATCCGCAGGTGCTCTCTGTGCTGCTCCACATCGGGTGAGTAGATCAGGATATCATCCACAAAGACCACGACACAACTATCCAAGTACTGCCTGAACGTCCGGTTCATCAGATCCATGAAAGCCGCCGGAGCGTTCGTCAACCCAAAAGGCATCACCAAAAACTCATAGTGCCCATATCTGGTCCTGAATGCTGTCTTCTGGACATCCTCCTCTCGGATCCTCAGCTGATGGTATCCTGAGCGTAGGTCGATCTTAGAGAAGACCTTCGCTGACTGCAACTGATCGAACAGGTCCTCAATCCTAGGTAGGGGATACCTATTCTTGATGGTGACCTTGTTCAGCATCCTATAGTCAATGCACATCCGCAAAGACCCGTCCTTCTTCTTCACAAACAGCACTGGCGCGCCCCAAGGTGAGACACTCGGTCTGATGAATCCAGCCTCCATCAGCTCCTGTAGCTGCTTCTTCAACTCTGCCAACTCTGCAGGCGCCATCCTGTACGGGGCCTTCGACTGCGGTGAGGTGTCTGCTGCCAGCTCAATGCAAAACTCCATCTCTCGCGGAGGTGGCAATCCTGGAATATCATCTGGAAACACCTCTGTAAACTCCCGCACCACATCTATCTCGTCCAACCTCGGAGACTCAGCCTCTGGAACCACCAGCGTCGCCAGAAACGCTCTGCAACCCTGCTGTATCAACTTCTGAGCCCTCAAAGCTGACACCACAATGCGGCCTCCTCTGTTCCTGACTCCTCTAATCATGATATCAGGCAACCCCAACCTCGGAATCAAAACCTTCCTCTCACGGCAAAGGACACGCACGTCATGCCGGGACAGCCAGTCCATCCCAAGAATAACGTCGAAGTCCTCCATCGGTAGCAAGACCAGATCTGCCGGAAAATCCTGGTCTCCCGAAACAATCGTGGTGCCGGGGATGAAGCTCCCCACAGTGCCCACCAGACCCAGGGGTGTGCTGACCTCCAAAGTGGCAGTCAACATCGCAGGGGTACAGCCCAACACTCCCGCAAATCGCTCCGAGATGAACGAGTGTGTCGCGCCACAATCAAAAAGCACTCTAGCCTCTAAACCTGCCACAAGAAGTGTACCTTCCACGACGGTGCTGACGTCCCTCGCCTCCTCTGCCTGGACAGTGAAGACTCGTCCAGTGCGCTGACCCTGCTGCGGTGCTGCAGGTCTCCTAGCTCCGCCGCCACTGACACTCGGAAGTCCCGGAGGTCTGCTCGGTCCAGCGCCCTTGCTAGGGCAGTTCCTGACGATGTGGCCCTGCTGACCACAACCATGACAAGTAATCGACCCAAAGCAGCGCCCAGTGTGCACTCTGCCACAGCTCCTGCACGCCTCTGGCTGCGGCGCCCCTGCTTCCGGGGCCTCTTGCCCGACTTCCCCGAACTCTGCCCTCCTGGCCTCCCTGAGGATCTCCCTACCGACCTCCTATCATCCTGATAATTCTCCCGGTAGTCCCTCTCCATGATAGTGGCGCTCCTCACTGCGTCCGCCAAGGTGCGTGGCATGCTCGACAACACTCGGGTCCTCAGATGCTTCCGGAGTCCCCCGACAAACTTCATCGACCTCTGCGCCTGAGTGACGAAAATCTCCGGACAGTAACGCTCAAGGGCGTTAAACTTCCCAATGTACTCCTCCAGTGTCATGCTCCCCTGCTCCAGGGCCAGGAACTCCACCCGCTTCCCGTCTCGCACATGCTCCGGGAAGTACTGCTCGTTGAACTCCTCAACGAACTCCTCCCATGACACATCCTCTCGACCGGTGAACACAACTGCTGAAGTCGACCTCCACCAGTTCGCTGCAGCTCCTCTCAGCACATAGGTGGCCAGGTCCACCTTCTTCTCTGGAGTACAGTCGATAGCCCTGAAGATCGTTTGCATAGTGAGGATCCACTCCTCAGCTGCCTCTGCATCCATCTGCCCAGCAAAAGTCGGAGGGTGCTGCCTCATGAACCGGTCGTGCATCGCACCGGCCCCCGCCTGCGCACTCTGCGCCGCCTGGCGCTCTAACATCCCGCTCAACCGCTCCACGGTGTCGAACAGGACTCTGCGCTCTGCCTCCCGGGCCTCCTCTCTCGCAGACTCACTCGAACTGCGAGTCTCAGCCGCAGGCACCACCCGTCTCGGAGGCATCACTCTATAGAACAAAAAGACTCACATCAGAATGATCATGAATGCATGCAATGGACCTCTAGACTCTAATCCTAACTCGATGGTGGTTTCTTTGGGAAAATACGCCGGGATCAAGGCTCTGATACCAAGTTGTAACGTCCCGAAACAGCGGAAGAAAATTTTCAAAATTAAACATACGACCGTCAACGGTCAACACGGGCACGTTACTAGAAAAGTCAACATAATAATATATAAAATATCTCCACGTGGAAGTCATAATACAGAGTGTCAAAAGAGCGATTACATGTCTAATACATAACTACTGTAATCACTACCTCTACAAAAAAGCTGAGATGACAGGACCCGATCCCGGAGGCACTCCCCTCGGTCACCACCAACCTAAGACTGTCTGCTACCTGAAAATGCAACATAAAATCTGCCTGAGTTCCCGAAAGGAACCCCGTATGCCAACATCTCCTATATATACAGAAAAACAGATGAAAATGCCAAGAATGCACATGCAATGCAATCCGCCTCGGGCCCCATACATGCCCCAACCGCTGCGGACCATCTCCCAGCCGCGCCAGGGGCATGGGAAACATCCCCCACCCTGCCAATCCAGGCCCACACGAGGGGGGTCGCCGCACTCATCTCCCAGCCGCACACAGGGGCAAAAGGGAGGCATCCCCCCTGCCAATCCAGGCCCACACGAGGAGGTCTCGGCTTTCCTCCACAGGGAAAGTGCATCTCCTTCCCCCACCAGGGAAGAAGGCATCTACCACCCACACAGGCATGGCAGGCATCCCTCTGCCGCACCGGCATCCACGAGGGGTCCAACAGAAGATACGCTCTCGTCGTAGGTGAAATCCGTAGCTCCGAGGTCCGGTGATCGACCGTGGGCTCGGCAGCCGGTAGTCGCCTCTGCTCGACGTCACGTATGTGGATAAATCCACCAAGGAAAGATAATTCGACCCACCAGTCGAACAAGGTCAAATCTAGCGGTCGACCGTTTGGAAGGTCTACGCTATACGTTTTATATACATATATATCCTGTCGGTCGAACCAGGGTCCGTTCAACCGATAAGGAAAACTGCATGAATCCTGCCCACTGCATTCGGTCGACCGAAACTCTTCCGGTCGACCGGATCAACAGGCACTTCACTACAGGAAATCTGCACGCGGTCGGTCGACCGGATCCAGAGCGGTCGATCGTTTAGATGGTCAACGCTCTTGACCGACCTTGCGCAGTTCGGTCGACCGAGACACACACTCGGTCGGCCGAAGGTCTGTCTACCCTATCTACTGGGATCGGTCGACCGAACAACCACCGGTCGACCGGACTAATATAACCCTTATAAAATATTCCCGCTAAAATTTGGCATAAACGGTCGACCGTCACACAGACGTCGTTCGACCGTTTTCGGGCAGCAAGTTATTTTTATAAAATATCGGTCGACCGAACCTCACACGGTCGACCGAAACACTACAATATCGCACTGAACAGGCATCATTTAGACGCTGTTCGGTCGACCGAGACACACAACGGTCGACCGAACCAGTCGTCTTCAACCTTGGTTCAGTGGGATTTTCACCGGGGAAACGGCACCAACGCCGCCCCCTACACTCCCACACCACTTGGGGAGTTACTATGAAGACTTGGCATACCTTTCACCGTGAAGAAAACGCGTTCCGTGAGCTCCTCCTCCTCCGGCGTCGAAACTTGCTTCTTCTCCCTCGCGCGCGCCTCCGCCACGTCGCCGGGTCTCCTCCTCCTCCTCTGGTCGCCGGACAACAAGGGGAAGGTGGTGAGATTGGGTGGGAAAGAAATGGGGAAGGAAAAAAAGAAGAGATGGTTGGGTTTGGGTTTAAATAAGCAAAACCTATACCTACCCCCAACTCCCCTCCATACCTCCACCCACTCCACCTACACCTCAACCATACCACCCCACCTTCTCTCTCTCTCACTTCACGTTCCACGTTCTTACAATGGTAGTAATATAAATTTTCACCTAAGAATTTGGTAAAGTGGAAGAAATACATGATCGATTTCATAACACTTTATCTTTTTATTTATATTTTTTCCTTTCTTGAGAAATTGTAGAGGATATCATTAGCTATGTAACCACAACTGTCTTTTGGGAACATGATCGCACTACGTTATTAGTTGACCTAGCTTAATAGCTCCTCAACGAGCTTTTCATATATATTTTTCTTTTTTGTTTCAAAGATTTACCTAGTCTTTCTCTAACTCTGACATAAAATTTTGAATGGTTGGAATTCAATCTCATTTGTTGGTTATTTCAAGACTATATAGATCTACAACTGGGTCTGAGACAATCCTGTATCAATGTTTCTTAAGTTGGTTTTTTCGGATGCAGGTTATCGATTCATTCGTGAAGGTTACAGAAATAATACTAGAATTTAAGTTCCATAAGACCATAATTCAGATAATTATAATTAGAATAAGCTTCCTCACCATATAATATAACTGTAGTAAGCGAACTTTCGATTTCATGGAAATACAAACATACATTTGTACATAGTACTTCATCACTGTTAACTCAAGACATTTTGTCTTTTAAACGTCCAACTACAATGGACTAGTTTAATCGTATGTGAATCGTTTTTGTTACACCAAGATTTTAGTTTAATCGTATGTCTTTCGAGTACTAGTCCATTGTTAATCATTTATAAATCACAATATGCACTTTATTAAGAGTAGTACCAGGGGGCGACCGTGGATTGGAAAAAGAATAAAATAATGTTTTATTTGTGGTGTTCACAACCGTGGATATAAGAGAATGACTAAACATCTATTAGGGTTTGGTTTGGTTTCGTAACGGTTTTCTCTTCTCTGCGTGCGCCTAACAATTTGAGCAGGTAAGACTTATATGGTCTGCCTTAGCTGGAATGCAGGTTGCAGCTGGCCATTAAGGTTGTGGTTTGACTTCGGAGGATACTTAAGATATATAATTACAAATTATAAATTTAATATATTTACAGAATTATCTAAGTAACTACCGGGGTGGTAACGGATTGGTTCCGATTTGGATACTAGAAAAACCGGAATCGTATCCATTTTATTTTTGGAAACTCAGAACCAAACTGATCCGGATCGATTCCCAACTTGTGTACCACTACCCAGAATCAGATCCGATAGGTTCACGAGTACCCAAAATCGAATTTACATGTATTATAGACTATGTAACTAATATCCAGCAAAACTCAGATATTGACATTCACAATAACCATCTAACGTAAATTAAATAAAACTAAACAGTACCAAGTTTTGATATTTTACCAGGATAGTATTTTCGACATATCCCAAAAAGATGCTGCATCACAAGTATCTTGACTCCATTCCAGTTATAAAAATCTGAAAAAATTAAACAGTTCTAAACAACAAGTAACCATGTTGGGGCCAGTGGGCCCTTTGATCCGTTTTGACCATCATCTCGCTTTTGAAAATACCCAACGTCTTTAATTTGCATGTTTTCCAGATGTTCCTTGACTCCACCACGTTTTTTTAATAAGTGGTAGGTCAATTTTAGTTATTAAAATTAGTCCAATGCCAATGGTTGTTCATATTTGAAGTTTAACAAACAATCAACGAGCATGGAGTAGTTGGCACACAAAAAGTCAATTACTTCCCTCGCAAAGAGCCCGTTTTGTTGAAGTCTCACGCTTGGTATTTATTTTTACATCCGGAATTTATTTTTATAGTCTTTACAAATCTCTATCGTGCACTTGAATTTCTAACACTGTCCCATTATTCTACAAATTGAAATGGCTGCTATGGCTAATCAAACTCGAGAAGCAACTCACTAGTCGGTACTATTAATTAAAAGAATGACAAGACATTGATTAGGGTATTATTCGTAATGGTTTTCTACTCTGCATGCGTCCATACATCATGCATGTCTTTGTGGGATTGTCTGACTTACGTGGTCTGTTCGACTATGAGCAAATGAGTTGTTGTTTTGACTTTGGAGATGATGTTGGATAGATAATGTGAATCTTGCTAGGTGGTAGGTCAATTTAGGTTTTGGAGGATGGAAGTGGTTAGTGGTCTGACTTTCTGAAATTCGAATGAAATTTGAATTTGATTTCTGCTTGAGATACTCAGCTCCTAATTTATGGGATAGATATGAAAGATGCAAGCGTTAGTTTAGTTTAAAGTTGTTCAGTTGTAGCCCACGTCATGGGACCACAAGAAAACACACACATATATATATAGGGTCAAGCTCTAGTGAGCTCATGACTCATCAAATTTAGTTTAAGCCCCCTAATATCTCACCATTGGATCTTATTTACAGTTAATCTCACTATTCATTAGCATAACCGTTTTTTTCTTAATCTACCTTACAATTTGAAATGAGTGGTGGATATTGTGGGGGTTTAATTTTTTAATTTAGAAAAATTAAACCCTGGACTCACTTTAGAATTCCTGTATATATATATATAAACTGTAGTTAATTATGTAAAGAGATATATATAGATGGGGAAAACGGCCATTCTGAATGATCTATGTGGTTTCAGATGAATCTCAATCACACAACAATACATTATAAGTAATGTCTTAGATTGAAATTTTTAATTGTACAAATCTATAAAATTTAAACATAATTTTGAAATATATATATAAATTTTCAGGTGATGTCAAACTCATTTGAGACAAAATGAGGTAGCCCAGTAATATGCGTTGGATTCTAATATAATAAATTAGATTGATAGATACATATTTGGAATACCCTAATGTGTATAAATTTAATTGAAGAATAAATACATTAAATTTTGAGGTTGATTTTGTAATTTACACAAACTTAAAAAGAAACTACTTATTAATTGTGTGTGCAAATACATTTTCCTTATTTGCATATGTATAATTTTTATTGATATATGATTTCATAATTAAAAATTAAGTTTCCCTACGTATGATATTTAGAAAAAATAGATTTTCGTCTTATGGAAATCACATCTATATATTTGAATGTGACATTTTATACATAATTTGTGCATTTTTAAAATAACATTGTATGTATTTTAAAAAAATACATTTTTCCTGTAAGAAGCATGATGTATTTTCTAAATTTGTAGTTTCATATTTATTTATTTAGATGAGAATTATATTTATTTTAATATAATATACAATATAGTTATATGTTCTTGCATGGTATGTGCAAAACATAAAATGAAATAAAATAATATTTTCTATTCATTATTATCAATTGTCAAGTTAGAATGGATGTATTATTTTGTTTTGATACAAATCTAATATGGAAATTAAGACTTCAAATTTGAAGATTTAATGAACTTTCCATTTTATATTTTTATCTGAAAGTTTGCAATAGAAACCTTGAGTTTGTAGCTTTTATATTCTTATATGAAAGCTTTCCGTTATATATTCTAATGATATTATGTGATAGAAGAAGTGAGAAGTATGCACATAAAGGAGGAAAATTTAAGAACATATTTGTAAATTGAGAATATATTGAGATAAAATGTATGCAACATTTCACAAGAACACAAGTGTAACTCGCGATTTATGTTTATTTCGTCTCCTTGTATTCTTAATTAAGATCATCAAGAGCTAACTACTATGAATATATATGCCCAAAGTTAAAGAAGTCTTTTAGTTAATCTAATAATCTATGCAGTGAATTATTTTCATACAATCAGTATTAGAATATTAGCCTCGCTTCCTTCAGGCATACAATGCACATTATGTTTTCCTCGAAACTAATTGTTATATTAGTAGTCATATTCCAAATAATTGATTCATATTACGGTTTAACAACTTTTATTACGTTATGCTTATTGAACAAATGTTGAATGAAATTTCTGATTTTCACATTCATTA
The DNA here is from genome assembly GCA_963682175.1 of Triglochin maritima. Taxonomy (NCBI): domain Eukaryota; kingdom Viridiplantae; phylum Streptophyta; class Magnoliopsida; order Alismatales; family Juncaginaceae; genus Triglochin; species Triglochin maritima. Next base: position 10,657,347 of record OY821775.1, read on the forward strand.
CGACACATTATATTTTGATAATATTATTACTCACATTCAAACTACGACAAGTGATTTACGACTTCAGATTATCCCAAGGATACAATCAAATAAGTCATACAAAAATGACAACTTTTGAATTTTCAAATGAAACCATCCCGTCGAAACAAAAGCTAATTAAGCGAAATGCAAAATCTAAATAGATATATATCATCGATTATAAGTCTTAGATTGCTTATTGTATAAAATTGGTTAGTAAAAACTATTAATTGCGATTGTGGTTGTCGAAATGGTAGCCACTGGTAGGTATATTCCATAGGTAACGGATGGTCCGTAGACAGATTGTCACATATGAATATATCATATGGTAGGTGAAGCTTTAACAACAGGAAACATGGAAATCTTAAATATTATAATTTACAACCTTGTTATTGTTTAATGCCTAGTCCGACAAGCTTAAATATTATAATTTACGACAGGAAACATGGAAAGCTTAAATATTAGGTGAAACCGGGAAAATCTAACTGTAATATCCTGAATTTTTTAGTTGAGGTAATAATCAAATATCTTAATGGACTAATTAAGATTGTTGGATGATTGTGTGGTTTTAGGAGAAGATGGAATTTTGAGAATAATATTGAGAAGAAAAAGATGGAGATTTTGAGGCAAGTACTGATTCGTTATTCTTCAGTTTCATATCATGTCTGTCTCTCTTGATATTCGTAGTTGCATGCATGCTGAGTATCGATGTTGATTTCATTGATATGCATATTATTGCATGGTGGTGTTTCGGTTGACATGTCATGTGGCTGTATGTATGTTTCTGGATGAGCCACTTAGGAAAGAGCTGCCTAGCGGACAGCGTGGAGCCACCTGAGAGAGGAAATGATTGCCTGTCGTTAGTGTGGAGCTGTCAGGTGTGCGTCTGACAGATTGATAGATTTCAGAAGCACAGGATGTGGTCGAATCTGAATGGGAGTTCAAATTGTTATGCATGCATTTTATTTGTGATGCATGTCTCTTGATTGTGCTTATTGACTGAATGTCATATTCCGTATTATTTTCCACATGATTATGATTCTGATTGATTGACGGTTAGAACTTGCGGGCTGTCGAGCTCACAAATTGTTGATTATATTTTTCAGATTAATTATGGACCTATCAGATGGATTTAAATATCAGAGTGCGCAGCGGTCAGGATCGTGGATCGTATCTTAACGCACCGAGTTCGGGCGAGTGAGCAGTTGTCCGGGCTCGGGGCGTTACAAATGGTATCAGAGCAATACGATCCTCGGAATTAGTCGGGATTTGAATTTGAAATAAAAATTTGATTGGATTGGAATTTGAGAAATTGAATTTAGAAGTATTGACTATTGATTTAAATGTGAATTTTGACTTGGTTGGATTTGCTACCAAATTATTAATAAATAATGAAAGATGAATTTAGAGATATTTAGACTTAAGTTCAAATGTGAATTTGGATTTGGTTGGATTGATTATCTAAATTATGAGCGATAAGTGGTGTTAGGTTTTTAGATTTGATAAATAATGAGTTGAAAAATTTGTATTGATTTGTTTGGATTGAGACAGTATTGAGATCAAATTTCGAGAACGAAATTTCTTTTAAGGATGGTAGAATGTAATATCCTGAATTTTTTAGTTGAGGTAATAATCAAATATCTTAATGGACTAATTAAGATTGTTGGATGATTGTGTGGTTTTAGGAGAAGATGGAATTTTGAGAATAATATTGAGAAGAAAAAGATGGAGATTTTGAGGCAAGTACTAATTCGTTATTCTTCAGTTTCATATCATGTCTGTCTCTCTTGATATTCGTAGTTGCATGCATGCTGAGTATCGATGTTGATTTCATTGATATGCATATTATTGTATGGTGGTGTTTCGGTTGACATGTCCTATGACTGTATGTATATTTCTGGCTGAGCCACTTAGGAAAGAGCTGCCTAACGGACAGCGTGGAGCCACCCGAGAGAGGAAAGGGCTGTCTGTCGTTAGTGTGGAGCTACCAGGTGTGCGTCTGACTGATTGATAGATTTCAGAAGCACAGGATGTGGTCGAATCCGAATGGGAGTTCCAGATTGTTATGCATGTATTTTATTTGTGATGCATGTCTCTTGATTGTGCTTATTGACTGAATGTCATATTCCGTATTATTTTCCACATGATTATGATTCTGATTGATTGACGGTTGGAACTTGCGGGTTGTCGAGCTCACAATTTGTTGATTATATTTTCAGATTAATTATGGGCCTATCAGATGGATTTAAATATCAGAGTTCGCAGCGGTCAGGATCGCGGATCGTATCTTAACGCACCGGGTTCGGACGGGTGAGCAGTGTCCGGGCTCGGGCGTTACACTAACAATCTGGATTTCTAAAATATTATTTACAACAATATAATATAAATGCCTAGTCGACATTACAATATACTTAAACCATTATAAAGACATCAGGTACGTGTTCAACTGGGGGCCATATACCTCTAACTATAGCTTCATATTACATAAGAGAGAAGTTATATATAATATCAAAGCAACTTTCAATTTGATCACTTAATCGAGGGATTCGAGGGCTTGAATATAACAAGCCTTCCGGAGGTCATGTTACACCATTAATTAATTAGATTTTACGGACTAGATACTGCAAAATCAACTAGAAATACCCAAAAACCAGAGTACCATGCAACTTTGACAAATAGTTTACCTTTCAGACTTTAGAAGATATCTTAGATCACTTTAATTTAATGATAAGTTCATTGCAACAAGACAAAAAAAATCACATCGATCCTTTATATATGTGATAAATAATCTAAAGAATATAATATATAATAATAACCAACGTTGGACTTGTAAGTTGATTATGACTCGTTACGGTGGCGTGAATTGCGAATTTTATGGTCGTATGAGGTCGGACTAGAATTCGAAGATACTAATCAAATTCAACTTGGTGATAGTTGTTTGTTATATATATCTTATTCTTAAATTAGAGGATTTAAAATGTTTAATATCACAAAGTTACCCCCAAGGTCATACCAAGGTTTGTTTAGGATTTCATTTTGTTTTCTAATATATTCAATTGAAATATCGTTTTGTGATTTTGCCAATACTCTCCAATTTCATGTTAAACGCCAAGTATGAAGTATGCCCCTCTTATTTGATTAGAATTTGAGATCCAGTATGCCCTCTAATTTTCTCATGTTGCATTGATAAAGTCATTTGTACCCTTTAATCTTATATTTATAATTGTAATTTCCTATATTTTACCTATATTTATATGGATAATCTCAAAGTGAATTATGTAATCAATTCTTAATTGTGTCAAGTATTTCAGGTTGTCACCCTTTGGTGCAGGGGTTGGGTTGGGCCTGAACAAATTGGGCTTTGATAGTCTTATTTCTACATTTCGTAGAACAATGTCATGTGGTGCATTGAATATAAATTTAAGGATTTTTTTTTAAAATAATGTTGGATTTTTTTTGAAAGAATATGAATCTGGAAAATTTATTTGGTAAATTACACTTCTTGAAAATGACACATGTGATGTCGTTTTCATTAAACAAAAATGACATCACGAATGTTATTTTTAGACTGAAATGAAAACGACATCCGTGGTTAGGGCTGTAAATGGGTAGGATTTTACCCGCAACCCGCCCCGTCCCGCCTAACGCGGGTTGCGGACAAAAAATTGTTACCCGCCAACCCGCCACCCGCACAACCCGCATAATAAGCGGGACGGGTTTCAGTTTTCTCCCAACCCGCCCCGCATAAACCGCAACCTGCATAAACCTTATATTTTTTGATTTTTTTGTATTTAGTTTTGATTTTTTTTGTATTTAGCTTTAATTTTTTGTATATAGTTTTAAAAACATACATTGATTGATTTTTTTTCTTTGATTTTTGTACTTAGTTTTGATTAAAATAGATAACGTTAAAGAAAATAAATTGATTCTTGTATTTAACTTTAATAAAATATTAAACCCGCCAAACCCGCTAACCTTCCCCGCATAGCCTAGTCCATCCTTACGTGGGGCGGGTAGCGGATTATTTTTTTTGACCCCGCCCCGCCCCGCTTACAGCCCTATCCGTGGTGTTGTTTTTTATTAGGAAAATATCGGTCGATGTGTTAACTTATGGGCGCAAGACATGCATCACTAACTATGTATATAACACAAGACACACAATACACGAATCAAGAACTAAGTTGAATCAATCTTTTTCATTTTAAGATTCGAGTAAATTTTATACTTATGGGATCAAAACAATGGGTAGGTTGGGTTTTATTTTATTTTTTTGGTTTTTTTTATTTCAAGATACTTGATTTACCTATGGTATGTTGAACTAGTGACATGTCGGTGGGAAGTCAAACACAATGTATTTTTGGGCTTATGAATTTATTAGTAATTCGGTACCATTAATTTATTGCTACTTTAAATTGTTGTATGAATGGGGCTGCCAACAATTATTAATAAATCTCCAGTACAGAATTACTAATAAATCCCTAAGTGAGACTCTCAACCGACCAGTCACTAGCTTAACATACCCTAGGTAAAAATGACATCTCGAAATCAAATATATATATATATATGAAAATCAAATTGAACTTTGTTTGTCACAGGAGAGGGTGTAATGAAGTGTGGGGAGTGATTTGGAGATGGCAGGAGGAAGAGGAGTTCGGGGAACCACTTTTTGTCATAGGTAAAAATGGCATCTGCGATGTCATTTTCATTTAGGATTAAAACAACATCATTAATGTCATTTTTGTTTAATAAAATCGTCATTTTCAAGAAACATAGTTTGTCAAATAAGTTTTTCAGATTCATATTCTTTTTTTCTTCTTCCAACATTAACTCAAAAAAATCTGAATTTAAATTATTATTTTTTAATTTTCATGAAATTGATGTGTCTATTCACCCCACTCACCAAGTCCTTTATTTTTTATATCTATACATACAATTCACACGGTAAATCAAATCTAATTATTGTAATTTTCATTCGGCGATCAGTTGTGAGGAACACAATTAGTATTCAATTAAAAAAATTAAGCAAAATGTTTGTTATCATATTACGCTATATAAAAGGCGTTGTTAGAATTGTGACTTCGTATATGGTCCAAATAATTATCTAATCAAATTAGTTTAATCTCAACTAAATATGTAGCGGAAACATATTTAAAACAAGTAAAGAAAAGACAATCAAATCACACAAAGACTTGACAATTTTTACAGAGGTTGAGTCTCTCGTCTATTTCCTCTCTTGCAAGTTCCGCCTACGTCTTCACTATCTAACCTCGTTCTGGGTCGAGATTAAGCCTTGCGAACACTCTCACAAGTTTGGTTTTCTCTACTTACAATCTGAGAAGGATCGCTCCGGACTTTCACCGAAACCTTTACAAGTTACCTTGGGCTTCACTGAGACCTTTGCTTCTTTGACAACTAAGTTTGAATGGATCAAACACTCTCTGACTTTAACACACTTTGAGTGTGATTGAGATTAATTGATAAAAGGTGTGAAAGTTTTGGTTTAGAGAGTAGTGTTTGGGATTCTAGGAGTTTGGAGGATTTTTTCTAATGTATGTTTGAGTTTGGAGATGGAGAGTTGTTTCAATAAGGTGAGTAATCCTCTATTTATAAGCACTTAGAGATTTCTAGCCAGGGAAGAATTGAGTGAATTGTTTGTAAGATACACAAATCAGAAATTGAAATTCTACAATTATGACCCTTAACGGTCAACCGAATCGGAAAGAACGGACAACCGTTTCTTTAAGTCATTGGTCGAACCAGGTCAGGGGTCAGTCTACCGCTCTAGCGGTTTTGGCCAATGTAAAGTTAATCGGTCGAACACAAAAATTGGTTACATTCGACCGAAAATAACATGCATTTTTGGGCTCAAGAATTGTGTTCATCCAATCGATCGTCTTCAGGTCAACGTTTGACCGGTGGCAAAATTTATTTTAGGAGTTGGTTGAAATATACGAATACGATCGTTGTATAATACAACAAGGTTAATGGTCATCCAAAAATTACGGAAAATGGTCGACCAAAAGGTCATAGGTGATCGACCGATTGAACTAGGAAAAGTCACTTAGAATATTTGTTATAAACAATCGAACAATAACCTGGTTTCGGTCGACCGTTTGGCACGGGCAGTTTAAATTTTGTTTAAGTGATTTTTCGGCTAAAGTTTGGATGATCTCTTAAAGTCCAATTTCTGTGAAATTTTGTGTATAACTTCTACAAGGAATCTAGTGTGTATGTGAGTAAATTTTAACTTTTGTATGCTCAAATTTAGACAAGTTTTTAAGACTCAAAATAAAGACAAAATTACATATCTTCAATTAACTTGATTACATGTCTTGACTTCATTCCATTCTTTCTTAAGTCTTGATCACTTGTAGATGTTAGCACAATACAATATATCTTCTATGCATAATGTGTGTTACACACATTTCATTATGATTAAAATTAGGTTTATTAAATCATCAAAACACAGATTAAGACCCAAAAATCAACAAGAATGATTTCTGACCTCATGTTAATATAGTAAGGTTCATTTTATTGTCTCATTAAAGCATATATATGTAACATGTACTTGTTTAACGAAGTCATATTTTTTTACCAAAGTTACATACAAGTTTAACAAAGTCATGTATTTGCTTAACAAGCTAGTCGATTTGAACACAAAATCGTGAATAGCTCACATATTTACTTTAATCTAATATTTTCTCCGGATCATAAGAAAACAAGAATGGCCTCATTTAAAAAAAAAAGAGTTTATACAATATTATAAACCTTACGTCCTTACCCTTGTATATATATAATAAGCTATCAGGAATAGACATTACGTCAAGTTAGACTTGTTATTTGTTAACCAAATAAAAGGTAGAAAAGCCAAACTTGTCTATTTGTGGAAAAATACAAAGGTTCCTTAACCTAATAGCATTGTTTCCTTTTTGTAGTCTGATTATAAACTGACCACGGTGTTATCTGTTCTCTGGCAATTACACATATGTTATCAACCTTGAGTGCAGACACCATATATTGCATCTTTTGTTGTTATAAATACAACTTATATTTATTAATTCAAACTCTTTCTGTCTATATCAGAGTGATGGCGACATTAATATAGGAAGACTAGCTCCAACCATATTGGCTTAAAGCTATTGTTGGTGTTCATCAGAAAAATGTGAAGCACTTCTTTTCACACAAACCTCATCGATCAATTACCAGCAGGGTTTTGTATGTAGGTTAATTTCTAAATAATATTTGAACTGTCCGACCAAACAAGTTATTCTACTCTTCTGACTAGAGTTGTGCAACACCAATTCATGCATTATGTTTATCTTCGTCAAGAGTCTAGAAGTAGGTCTTAAAGTGGTCTGTATAATATTCGATTCGTCCGACCAAATCAAAATCGTTTGGTAAGAGAGAGTTCTCTTGAGTGTACTATCCGTTAGAAATATGGTAAGAGGGTGAAATTGGTGGCTCTAAAAACTTGAATGATGCTACATTATTTGTAATTTTGTTTGATCATATTTGTCATTGAAGGCTTTATGTAATCTCACAAGCTAAGATATTCATATAATCAAGGCGTGTTAGCTAGGTACATGGAGGCTAGGAGGGGGAATTTCGACTATTTAATATACGTATTTATCGATTTCAACCCTTGTTGATATTTTATTCCTTAGAATTCTAACCCTTTTGGACTTGTAAGAATACTAATAGCAAAGTAGGTAGATAAATTATGCCCGATTAGTTCAACCCACGAGAGTTTGTTTACTTCGTAATAGGTAAATACCTTATTAAACTTAAAATTGAACCCCAAAATTACCAAAGTCTAAGTCTTCCATATAATTAACCAGTGAGCTACCATCTCTAAAATTCTAAGTCTCCCGACCTGCATTTCTGGCCCTACTCAATGTATAATAATATCATATTTGTATATATATACATACATACATACATACATACATACATATATATATATATCTGTGTGTGTGAATGTTATGCCTCTACGTATGCCAAGTATATATCATATAATATGTGTATTTGTATAGTAAAATCCAAAAAAAAAATGTATTTATATTCATTCTTGTGGTGATGTAGTAATATGCATGTGTTTGCTCCTCTTGTAACAGACTAGTGTACATGTTTACTAACCCACAATAACCTCAAAATTATTCTATATAATCAAACTTCATATACTATGTAAGTCTTAGCTTTTGCAGTGGAAGAGTCATGTGTTTTTTTCCTTACATATCACTCTAGGTTTTGTTTGGCTTTACTTCTTGGTATCCAGCTTCGCAAGAATCTAACTTCCAATATTAATTACCAAAGAAGTTTTTCCCACCGAAACCTGCTCCATCTTCCTAACCAATGAACAAATCTCCACCACCAAGGTAGAAGTTGCATTGAAGTCCAAATTAGGAACTATTAGTTGGTTCATTTGGCTACAATTTCGACACCATAGCAGCTTCTCAGGGCCGGAGGAGCTTGAGAAAGCTCCAACCAAATGCACCCTAAAAGAGGTGTTTTGTGATTTTGTCATCATTGCATAATTATCTGGCCCCATGCCACTACAAAACGGTTTTAATGTTTCAGGTATTAGTATGTCTCACGAAATGTCACTTCGTGTTGACGATCACTTTTCCGTTAACAGTATTAATAAAAATAATATTTAATTTTAAGTCCCAGTGATCCTCCCTAGCCCCTAGGCAATCTAATTAATCTCTCACTTCTCCTTCTCTTCTCTCTCTATTCTCTCTCTTCTCCTCACCCCTACTCCTTCCTCACACCAACTCCAACCTTCCCCTTCCCCTTCCCCTTCCTCTTCCTGGCTTCCTCACCTCCACCACCCTCACTCCAATTCAAATTTTGCGTCCTAATTCTCAGGTGGCGATCGACCTCTCCCTTCCCACCACTCCACCATGGATGAGCTCTTCTCCAACGTTAAACCCCCCCCCCCCCCCCCCCCCCCCCCCATATACGTGTCTATAATTACTTACTTCTCATTTGTGCTTTTATTATAAGTCTCACTAATGTACGTAGGTCATGATATATACCAATAATAAGCTACAAAGTTATAGCACTAATGCTAATTATTAATGAGAGCAGTGGACGTTACAGGAATGTCATGTCCGAGTTTAAAGAAGCTTTCCCATGTGTGTATGCGAATACAAAATCAAGAAGAAGAAGAAGAAGAAGAAATAAAGATGAGAGTCCACAAATATTTGCTACTTTTAGAAGGATCTTAATGTCCAAAAAAAAAAAAAGCCAAGGACAAATTGTGGACTCAAGTCTCTTATCCAACCTATGCAGAGATAGACGTTTCGATAGGTACCAGAAGTTTGAGGCAAATTGAAAAGCTGAGAGTTTTTGGAAATTAAGCCATCATTAGTTAGCTACTATAATCTGCCGTTTATGAAATCTCAACGTGGATTAAAAGAACCCACTTACGGCTATAGCAATTACTTAAAATTTAGTGCAAGACTAGCGCTAAAGTTTTATTCAGAGCACGCTAAAATAGTAGGACTGAAAAATAGTATAATCAAGATAGCTATTTTTGCCACTAATACTGTGTTATTACTATTTGCATTCTTGAAATCAGAAGTTATAATTACATAAGAGCAGCAAAGGGCATCTAGACTCCTTCCACTAAAAAGCGACATTAAAGGACATCTCCTAAAATGACTAAATCCTAGTTTAGGTAAGGAAATAATCTTTGTTAGCCTCAAGTCATACAAGCATCAATCGATTTTAGGGAGATTAGTTGGAAATTTTCTACTCGTTTCCATGATGTGGGGGATGAGTTGAGTATCAAAACAACCCATCACAATCAATAAAAATACTCTCACATTGATTTTTAAAGTATACAATTTAATGGAATCTATGGAAGCCAACCACATGGCGTGACATTGTATTTTTATTTACGAAGTTGATGGTCACAAACTCATATTCCATCTTCCCACTTGGAATCTCTCTTTTTCAAATTTATTTGCAAAAAAAACTTATTTTCATTGCATTAAAACCCTTACATTATTTAATCAAATGCTTTGAATGTATCCCAAAAATTGAAATGAGTAGAAACGATACATTGACATATCTATACCATGCACCGAAGGTATGCAATTGCATATCCAATATTTTGGAAAAAAAAAATCAAAACTCCCTCTTATCATCTCAATGTAATAGTCTCATCTCAATAAGCTCTTGTATCGTATACATTAATGGTGGAGAACTTCCATAGATTTGTGTGGTTGGAGATTTCATTTGATTTATAATTCTTATATTTTTCTTATAGTAAAGATTCTTCAAGGTAAAGAAGATTATATTATGGATAGCAGAACATGCACAGACATAATCCATCTCAAACTAGAACATGATCTATTACGATTTCATTTTAAAAATTCGGTGATATGAGATAACCATGAATCATATTTGTAAAACAATTACAAGAGTCATAACGTTGATATTCTAATTAATAGCTTTCAGAATATAGTCACTCGATCTTCAAAAGGAATTTGAATTTTACTTCGTCCAAAAACAAGCAATATTCTCATTTGGATATTGTCTTTTAATTTTTTTGGGGCATCACTATTACGTTGTACTTTTCACTAGAAAGGATGTTATTTCAAATTATATGATTTTATTGGTTTTATAATTTAGCATACCCAATTTAAAAATCCTAGATCGACCATTGTAATTCCATATAGATTATAAGTTTCATTATGAATTCATAAATAGACCTTTTTCATCACTGAATATTGATTATCATGTTACTCCCAATAGTATTCATCTTGCATTGACAATTATCTGTGAATCTTTTCTTTTGACCGCGCATGTCATTTAACACAACAATACATGAAACAACATGACAAAATTTTCCATCTACAATCGTATTTTCGTACTTACATATACGATGTCTATGTATTTACATACAAAACAGTTAGGCCGGTTTGGATGGGCTGGACTCCCAGATAAAAGTTTCTGGTGGTAAGTCACTTTTTGAGACTGTGAATCCAAGAATAGCTTATTTCCTAGAGGTTGAGAGTTGTTTGAATGAGGAGAAGATTTCTAGAAACCTCAGATGTCTTGTCGAAGTAAATCTCCAAATTGTCTCAAGATTTTGATTAAATAAAAGTTTATGCAAGTATACGTTGGAAATCAACGGAATAAAATCGTCACAAAAATCCAACAAGTTGAGAAATTACATTAGCTTCTCCATCCTAATACAAAACATACCTTTGTTGCCGTGCTAGGAACCAAGCTTCTTGAAATCCATCATCATGTTTAGATGACATCATCTTGCAATAACAATTCCAGCTCCTCTCCCATCCAAACGCCCTCTTAGTATCGCAACTCCAGTTCGTCGCTTTCACGGAGTGCCGACCAAAAACACAAATATCCACATGGGTGAAAATGCAAAAAAATGGAAATTTTCAAGTTCCCCCTCGCGTCCAGCTTCGAGGGAGGCAATACCAACTCCTCTATAAATAGACATCACGCAGCCCGAGACCGAAACCATCGTCTCCTTCTCTCTCTTTCCCTTCCCACCGCAGCAATCGTCTCCTTCTCTCTCCTTCCCTGCCCACCGCAGCAATCGAGGTAAGTAACGAACTCCCAACTCCACTCTCTCTCCTATTCCTTGTCCTTCTCAAGCTGTTAGAGTTCGGGGGTAGAATGAGAGCATTTCGGTGGCTGTGGGGGTTCGGAACTCGTGATGCTTTTCTTTTTCATGCTCCTTTTCGTGGACGATTTTGGTTTTTTTGGGGTGGACTTGGTAATTTGTTTTTGGGGTGGACGATTGTAGTTCTAGTATTGTTTATTCTTAGATTGAAAATATTTCAACTGACTTAGCTCTAGTTGGTACGTTAAAAGTTTTGGTTTTTTTTGTACAGAACTTAGAGTGGAATTTGATGTGTTTGAGTTAAAAACGTACTAGTGGGACCTGTTATGGTGCATGGGAATTAAATAATAATAGAAGTTTCTTTGTCGTAAAGAACTTACATAAGATGACTAATGTGTTGTCATGTGAAAAATATATATTATCACTTCGCTAATTCACAGAAGTTAAGCTGAACTTTTTTATCGTGTTGCCATTTCGTAAGACGAAAGTAAACTAAGTACAGCAGACAATTCTAGATCGTGACAAAGTGGATATAACTAACTATTTGACAAACATTTTGTCAAGTTTGTGCTATCAAAAATGGTAAGATTGGAAAGTAGACATCTTAGTTCTAAATGTTTGTTGTGTAAACTCCCCAAAACTGTGGGAATTATACCCATCCACCATGATCAATGGAATGTGATGCATATGTGTTGGTTGGAGTGCCCAACTCCACACGCCATAACACCTAAGGTGGCTTGTGATAGATGACATGTTGTGTCATGTGTGATGCAAATCTAACCAATTTCAGAAACCGTTCTTTTGGTTTTTTTTCCAAAGACAGGGAAATTCCTGCCTCGTGCTTTAGAAGCTCCACCTCTAGTTCAGGAACCCCATTTTTTTGCTATAAAACATGTCCTTGGCCAATATGTTTGGATTTGTAAGTGTGGATGTAACGTTCCCGAAAAACAGTGGAAAATTTAAATAATATAAAAGACCGTCAACGGTCAACACCGGACACGTCACGAGACAACGAAGAGAAATATATATATATATATATATATATATATAAATAAGATATAGATCCACGTGGAAGTCAAAATACATCTGAGTCAACTGTGATTACAACCGAAATAAATACAACTTGGTAATCACTACCTCAACAAAAAAGAATAAGAGAAGACAGGATCAAATCCCGGAGGCACCCTCCTCGGTCACCACCTCGACTCTAATGCTGCTCGCTACCTGAAATGCAAACAATTGAAACATGCTTGAGTTCCCTGCTGGAACCCCGTATGTCAAACCTCCTAAAATACAAAAATGGAAATTAAAGACAATGCAATGCAATGCACATGATCGTCCGCCTCGGGTCCACAATAATACACATCTCCGCCTCCGCGGTACTGAACCACTCCTGCCACCACGAGGGTCAAGTCAGTCCACCGCTGCCTCACAATGGTCAGTCGGCACCACTGCTCCCCAAGAGCCGCAGAAAGGAACCCTGACACTAAGCCGCCGCCCCAGGAGCGAGTCAGCCCGCCGAATGCACAACTCGGGCCAGACGACAGTCGCTGCTCCCCCAAGAGCCGTCAGACGCGCACCCTGCCGGAACATCCTCGCCCTACCAACAAACCCCAGCAAACAACCCAAGGTTTACGACAATCATCTCTCACACCCCGCTCGATATGAGAGGACCAACAATAATACACCCTCGTCGAAGGTGAAATCCGTCGCTCTTAAGGCCGGTAATCGACCGTCTCCTCGGAGCCGGTAGTCGACCTATACTCAACGGCTCGCGTGTGGATAAATCCATCAACCTACGGCAGATCGGTCGACCGCTACAAGCACACCAGTCGACTGGTCTTCCGCACAGTACTCGGTACTGTACAAACAAGTGTATCGATCAAACCACGCCAACCGAAATACCGACCAATCGGTCGAACAAAAGTCATCTAGCGGTCGACCGTTTGGATGGTCTACGCTATACAATATTTATAACATTTATATATCCGACCGGTCGAACCAAGGGTTCGTTCAACCGATAACATAGATTTCAGCATTTTGCCTAAGTAATATTCAGTCGACCGGAACTAAGATACAGTTCGACCGAAACATCACAGGCACTCTACTGCTTAATTAAAATGCTCAATCGGTCGACCGGAAGTTAAAGAGTGGTCGACCGTTTTGATGGTCAAAGCTCCCAACCGACTTAGCATCGAATAGATCGGTCGAACCAGGTTAAGGATGTTCGACCGTTTAATAAGTCAAAATCCCCAACTGACCCATTCTCATTGTTTCGGTTTACCGGCGAAGTGGATCCGTTCGACCGATAACAACATCTAACTTTTTTTCCCGCACAAATCTGGCATAACGGTCGACCGTCCTCAGACATCGTTCGACCGTTTGCGGGTGCAAATCAATATAATAATAGAATCGGTCGACTGCCCACAGGCACCGGTCGACCGATTGTCGTCTTCAACCTCCGAATAAGTTGCAAACCGACGGGGAATTCGACACCAACGTCGATCCCCAACACCCACAAAGCTTATGTGAGTTATAATGAAGACTTGACATACCTTTTTGAAGTTTGTGGAAGCCTCCCAAGCTTTGGCAAGCCTAACCCAACACTTCTCCTTCACTTCTTCTCCTTTTCCTTCTCTCCTTCTTCTTTTCCTCCAAAATCGTCTCTCTTACCCTCTAATTAACTCAAGAATGAAGAAAACGTTTCAGATAAACCTTACCCTCCTATTTATAGCTAAAACCTAAAAATCTAACTCTTATCCAAACCTCCACCTCATGCTTTACTGTTCACGGCTTAATTAAGGGTAATTTAGCTTTAGTTTAGGTTAATTAGGATGTTTAGATTAAGGTTATTATAGTGGAAGTAGAGAAAGACCATCTTCTTTTTTTCAAGTGTATGTTTTGTGTGTGTGTGTGTGTCACACTTTCTTGTTAACCATAATGAATTGTTTGATGATGGTTTTTGGAGCTATGAGGTTAATGGATGTTCTGTTATTTGGAGGGTGTTGGACGCTAGTGATTGGTGTTTTATCATTGGTTTTAGACCCTAAGTTGTTAACATGAGTAGTTGTTCTATGATGGTTATGCAATTGATGGTTAGTTAAAGGAATTGGTGAAGTGGTGGCTGTTTGGTGTTGGATGCTAGTTTTAACTTCGCCTTTTGACCCTTCTTGTATGCTTGTTTTGCTGTGATTGGAAAAACACTTCAATATTTTGTTTTGAATGAAGACATCATGTTCTTTATATTCATCAGAAATTAGTGTTTGATTGTGTTCTATTTTGAATTTGGCTCCATGATTCGTGAACTCTTTTCTTGTTCCATTTTCCCGATGTAAAATCTTCATATTGTCACATAGTAGTCATGTATATCATAGAAGTTGTTTTCCCTTCATTATTACTGATTATATTTGCATTTTGCAGGTTGATTTGCAATGGAAAAAAGAGAGGATTTGGGGTCCTCAAGTACTAATCCTGAAGAACTTCCATCTCTTTTCAGATATATTACCGCGAAAGCTGTTGCTGGTTTTGATAATATTGACTATTCACCTCGTGTAGACATTCCAAGATCAAAAGGCCAATCTGAGAAAGTAAGTTAATTCTTTTTTATTCATAAGGCGAAATAAATATGCATGTCTATATATTGAGTATCATAATCATAACTCTACAATAAAGCATTTAAATAGCATTACTTCATTGGACAAGTTCCTTTGCTTCTAACAGTATAATTATCCCAGCAATAAGTGTCTTGATCTTTGTAGTAAAAACTGTCGAGGATTATTGATAGACAATTAGTTGGCCAAACAATGCAACAAGTGAATGTTATATCTGCAAATCCTTTTGTTATTAACTGAAGTTCTTTCAAGAATTTGTGAATTTGCTCTCTCTTTCTGTACGTTTACAGGGTCCATTACAAGAAATTGAAGTAGCTATCTCTGAAAACTCGGATAATATAGCTGAAGCTCCCCAACGAAGTGTGGCCGAGCAGTTGAATCCATCACATCACCATGCAGACTCTTTTTCCTTTAGTGTGCCTTCCTCTCCTTCAAAAGTCAACTCATTGGCTGCTAGTAAAGTCATGTTCAACAATCAAGTCTTCACTAATGGGAAATCGAACCTTTCGTCCGATCCATCTGGACCGACAGACGAAAAGCCGAAGTTGAAATTTCATTCTCAACCCATATCTATTGGTAATTTACAGAGAAAATCAGCATTAGGTGATGGCAGAAACATGAACCCTCAAACTAGTTATCGAAGAGTTTCAATGAGTGACAGCACGAAGGATAAGCGATTCGATTTTTTCAAGACATGGTCAGGGAAGCCAGAATGGCAGCTACCTACGTTTCGTGGCAAACCACCAGAAATCGAACCACAGACCAATCACTCCCAGACTAATGACACTGACCCTTTACCGGTGGATCGCTACTTCGATGCTCTTGAGGGGCCTGAATTGGACACTCTGAAGGTATGCATGCTACTACCCTGCTCCGGCTCCTCTAGTTATTTATCTTCTATAGTTTAAAAATGATCTTGCAATGGTAATTCTAGTTAGAAGATAACTACGGTGTTGTGTTTTTACTCATGATGTTATCCACCAACTTAATCTTGATGTAACCTTTTCCTAATGCCTTAAAGAGACTCCTATCTAGGGTGGGAGTGTAAAGAGTACCCAGCCTTGCCCCTGCTAATGATAGAGGTTGTTTCCGCTTGACTCATTGATGCAAAGTGCAATTGGTCACTTTTTATTTCACAATACAGAAAGTATGCATACAATTTAAATTGTCATTTTGATCTAGTCCATGATAATGATTCAAAAGCCAAAAGACAGTTTAACCTTTGACTCATGGAAATGATCATAATGATTTCCTGATAGTGTTATAATCATTATTGTTTCCCAACTTTTATTACTAGTATATTTATATTAGACATTATTTCCCTATTTAATCCTCAACTAAAATTGTCAAGTGTCATGACTCATGTCACAAATCAAAATAAGAATGTGATTTCTTCGTACAGCTTTATTTATGTTGTTTTGGTTAACATAATATTGCAAGTGGAAATTTACTGTCATGACTCATGCCAACAAAATACAAACAACAAATGATTTTTTTGATGTTTCTTCCCGCCTTAATGTGCAATAGTAAATTTAAGTTTCATGAACATGGCAAAATCTACGATAGCAATTTACTTGGTATGTGATTCTTTCCAAAACAATCTTCAAGTAGCACCTTTTAGTGCCAGCCACCACTCACGGCAACAATGAAATCTGTGCTATTAATTGTGCAGTCTTCAGAGGTATCAGCTCTTCCAAAAGATCAGAAGTGGCCTTTCCTTCTTCGCCTTCCGATATCATCATTCGGTATTTGTCTAGGCGTAAGTAGCCAAGCAATTCTTTGGAAGACGTTAGCCACGTCTGCTTCTACCAAATTCCTCAATGTGAGCCTTGCAGTTAATCTGGTTCTTTGGTGCATCTCAATTGCACTTGTATGCATTGTGTCTTCTGTCTATTTCCTCAAGATCATATTCTACTTTGAAGCCTTCCGTCGCGAATACTACCACCCGGTTCGAGTCAATTTTTTCTTTGCTCCATGGATAGCTTGCCTTTTCTTAGTACTCGGAGTTCCACCAAGGATCGCAGTACACCTGCACTCTCCTTTATGGTATGCCCTTATGACCCCAATTTTGTGTCTCGAACTGAAAATCTACGGCCAGTGGATGTCTGGCGGTCAGCGTAGGCTCTCGAAAGTGGCCAATCCTTCTAACCATTTATCGGTAGTAGGAAATTTCGTTGGCGCATTGTTAGGTGCATCCATGGGGCTTAAAGAAGGACCAATTTTCTTCTTTGCCATTGGTTTAGCCCACTATATTGTCTTGTTTGTAACTTTGTACCAGAGACTTCCAACAAATGAAACACTTCCAAAGGAGCTTCATCCAGTTTTCTTCTTATTCGTCGCGGCGCCTAGTGTTGCCTGCATGGCCTGGGCAAATATTACCGGAAGCTTTGATTACGGCTCTAAGGTTGCTTACTTCATTGCTCTCTTCTTATACTTTTCCCTCGTAAGTTCGTTCTCTTCTAATTCTCGATTACCATCATTTTTGCCAAATCTTCTTGAAATCCCCCTGATCGAGAAAATTGTGTTTCTTAATTTGCAATGATCGATCAGCACAACATTTTATCTTACAAATTCCTAATGTCATGATTCACATCTTACGCAGGCTGTTCGCATTAATTTCTTTCGAGGATTCAGGTATATTTGCAAAACTGACTTTGTGAACATTTCATCTTAAGTGTAGCTGAACTTGTATTTCCAGCTCACATCGAACAAAATCCACTAGAAAGATGTGAACTCACTCATATAATGTGATATCATTTCTAAGGATCATGTTCTTTTTAGCTTATCGTTTCGGTCTTTCGCAGATTCTCTCTTGCGTGGTGGGCTTATACATTCCCAATGACCGGTGCCGCGATCGCTACGATCAGATACTCCAAAGAAGTGAAAAATCCTTTCACTCAAGCTCTCTCTGTTGCACTCTCTGCCATCTCTACCCTTACTGTGACAGCACTGCTGATTTCAACCATAATCCACGCCTTCGTGCTGCGAGATCTCTTCCCTAATGATACCTCCATAGCCATCACAGGAACAAAGCTCAATCTTACCAGATGGTATTTGCGAAGTAAATCTGATGCTGATGTCGAATCAATTCTGAATTCCAGCTCTGCAACGATAAATGGAGGTAATATGAAAGAAAACACTATGATACGTATGTCGAGTGTGTAGAGTTGTTGTTTCTTGAGACCGCGATAACAACAATATTGTATATTGGAAAGAGAATTGTATGTTTGAGAGTACAATCTGTTCTCGTCCGGTCTATCGTTAAGATAATAAAGACTTCCTTTCGTGAAAAATTACCTGGATTGTGGTTTAGCTCATAAATAACTATCCATCGGTCAATTTCTTCATTGTGTCTTTTTTTAAAACTGCCCACTCTATAATTAGGGTGAACAATTTCATCTCCATCGTCTTAGTAATTTTAATATTAGAATTTTTTAGCAACTGAACTAGTCCTTGTTGGGTCATTATATCTTAATTATATCTACCGATCCACAACCCAGGAATTTTGGCGAAGAAGGGTTCGGTCTACCGAATTGGATTCGGTCCACC
This sequence comes from Triglochin maritima, assembly GCA_963682175.1. NCBI lineage: Eukaryota > Viridiplantae > Streptophyta > Magnoliopsida > Alismatales > Juncaginaceae > Triglochin > Triglochin maritima. The sequence continues at coordinate 10,676,127 of OY821775.1, forward strand.
GAACCGAGGATTCCAGGCACTTCGAGTGCAGCTGGGATCGGACGACCGAATTGGATTCGGTCTACCGTCAGAGGACAACATACACTTTGGAACAACGGGTTCGGTAAACCGTTGGAGTGATTTTTGGTGTTCCGAGAATCTAAAAGTGCATGTCCAAATTGGCACGGTTCACCAAGGGATTCTCGGTCGAACGTGAGGTTGTTGGAGAATTAGTTAGTTCGTGGGAGAAGCATTCTCGCGGTATACCGAGCCGCACGAAGAAACGTTCATGCGGTCAACCAGGAAGGATTCGGTTAACCAAATCGCAACAGGAATCGCTCATGTTGAGTCACGAACGGTCGACCGAATGAGCATCGGTCGACCGTTTCCCACGAATTGTTCAGCTCGATTTTGCTTAATTGTAGCTCGGTTTTTGAGTTTATAAAAGAGTTTGTTTGCTCTTGGTTTTAATACAACGTACAAGTATAATATTTCCTTCATTATGAGTTGAGAGATTAGGCCAGAGAAAGATCTAGAGTGCTTTGGAGGACCTAATGCCTCAATATACTTGTAATCTCGGTTGCTTCTCTTGTTGGAGAAACGGAAGAAGGAAAGGAAACCCGCAGAAGACCCCCCAAGGACGTATGTACGTTGCCGAACCTTGTAAATCGCGTGTGTCGTGGTTGTTTCAAATGTGTATTTGCGTTTGCTTGTTTATTTCCATCTTATTAGTGTTCTTGTTGCATTAAAATTGAGAGAGAGTCCGAAGTTATTTCCGCAAGTGAATATTCGGGTGTTACGTGGTACGTTTAATCTGTGTCGTGTTAGTGCATTGTTAGATACCCTTCCCAACACACACCAGCCTAACAAACAAAATCCTCAAAATCTTAGAAGTACAACAGTCCAAACATTATCTGAAAGCAACAAATTATTCTTCTAAAATTTCGCAATACCTCTTGTACCGTATTTGTTTTCCCATGCATGAAAGTTATGAGATGTGGGGGAAGGGGGAAAATCTTTAGTTTGGGCTTTACAGCTTTAGCAGTTGTAAGCATTATAAACATAATTTCATCATTTATAATGTCAGTTCTGAATTCGCTCTCATTTGAATTTAGAGTGTTGGACAACATGAAAGAATATACCATGCGAGCTCTTGTAAATGCTGTTGATCACCTTGGTACTGTTGCATACAAACTTACTGGTCTGTTTGAACAGTAATGGTCTGATGTCTCCATTATGGAACTGAAAGTATCATGTCCGAATCCGGTAAATCATGTTACATTGTTACAATGACTTAATGTGTGTAATGTGATAGGTACCTTAAGGCACTAGTAACCAATTTATAATTTGTTGGCACAAATTGAGTTGAGTATAGATTGTTTTTTCAGCGAATCAATACGTGCCAAACTTACTTGGATAAAGAAGGGCTCAAAAAGCAAGAGTTACTGGCTACCTCTCAAAGACACCATAAACATTATGTTCTACCAAGTATGTCTTTTGATGACGACAATTTCAAATTTGGGTATAAGATGACTTTGGCTTAAATAAACCTTAAATCATTCCACTAGATTCATTCATCGAAAATGTGTCGATCGGTCCACAGTTGCAAACTGATGGTAGACAAAATCTTACCGTTTCAAATTCTCAACCTAAGCCTCAAGGTACTCCCCATATTTATATTGTAGTTACTTTGACGACCATTTCACAATTCATATATCGTGATTTAAAAAAAATTAACTTTTTAATTATCTCAATTCCTATCATGTGGGTTGTCCTGCAACACAAACTCTTTGGTGGCATCTAGAGTCAGAAACCAACACCCTGGACGAACCTATTATGACTCTATCAGAGTAAGTTTCTGCCATTTTAATTGGTTTTGATACTGAATTTCCATATACTGCAAGATGTATTTATCCAATGAATTACTGTCTATCTCAATCTAAAGATCATAAGTTCTTGCAGTCATGAAGGTTCTGAAGCTTATAAAATACCAAATGAAGTGTTCCATCTGCAAGGTACTCTAAATTTTCCATTTCAGCTCTGATACTATTTGACAACTCAATGCCTCAAGAAGTCAAGATTCACAAACATAGCTACACAAGTATCAAGAACCATTCTGGCAGAAGGAACTGCTGGTTTAAATTGTTGATGTATGCTTGTCTAACCTCCTATATTACAAATGCAGTTGAATCTGCGTCGAAGCTGCCCTTGTCAGCTCATCTTCGGTCAATTAACAAGGCATTTAGTCCTCTACGTGTTTCAAAGAACACAATTCACAGGGTAATTTCTAGCAACAATCGACTAAAATTTTTCTACTGTGTCTTTTGTTGAATTACTGGTTTTTCCTATAATTTGTAGACTGTGGTGCATTACAACACAAAGCAATATTTTTTCTCATTTAAATCACGTGGAATTATTTGTTTGACTTCTTAGTGTTCTTAACTTAATTTGATCCATCTTGTTCTCTATCATGGTCCATTTGATAACACGTGAATCAACCTTTGCGTCGGGACTGACGTTCAGACGTTGGTTTGCACAACCAAATAACAAATATCGGTTTGGATTCATGCGTCTCGAAGTCAGACACTACTATGTAAAATCCACTCATTTGATAAGCTGACCGAAGTTAGTTTTCCACCCAGACGCAAAAATTTTTGTTGAGTTAACAATATTACTCATTGTTACCCTATAGTTTGATTATCAATATTGAAATCAATTTTTAATCTGTTTTTTAAATCTTCTTTATTTAAAATATGTTTTCTAATTGTTTCAGTTTTAAAAAAAATTATTAAATAAAATAACCAAACTTTTTTCAATACGTTCTCTCATCTACATCATTTGGAGGTCGATCTTGAAAAAATTAAAAAGTCATTAAAAAAATTAAAAATTTGGTAAAAATAAAAACAATTAGAAAACATATTTTGAAAAAAACATATTTTAAAACGTATTACAAATAATTTTAAAAAAAATAAAAACAGAAAGGGTAACCTACCACAAATTTTTTGCCGCTTTTACACAAACAAAATCTTACATTTGGGTTTTACTTCCTTCAGACGTTCGCGTCAAAACCAACTATGTTAAAAACCTTCCTTTCTACACAATCCAACCGTTGGGGCTTAGTTACCTCATCATCACCCATATGACATCTCTGTCTAAGACAAACTACAATCATTTATGTACTAACGACTATGTGTCATCTCTTCCTTAACATACACACATATAAATACTCATGTATAGTAATTTGAAATCAATATCAATAATACAACAAATGTTTATCTGTCTCGATTTCTATATGGTATCAGAGCATTGATCCACAAAAACACTCACAACCTCAGACTCCCCACGGAGATCATCCTCGGTTTCACCTCTTGAAGGGGGGTTGAAGGCCGAAATACAGCCAACATCCACACCCAAAGCTTCCAAATCCATCACAAAACATGTCAGACGACACCGGTAGCAATCACCCAGAGGTGAACGCATCCCAACGCCTCGTCACGACCACTCTGAACAGTTCAAACTACCTTTCTTGGGCCCGAGTTGTGACCCTCTCCCTCAGTGGTCGGGGGAGAGTAGGCCACATCACTGGAAGAACTTCAAAACCCGAAGGAGCAGGGACAGAAAATAAACAAGAGGATTGGCAAACGATGGACCATCTGGTCTTGTCGTGGCTCATAGCCTCCATGCACCCCAACATCGGGGAAATTTTCATGTACAAAGAAAGAGTCAAGGAATTATGGGATGCTATCAAAGAGCACTATGGGGCAACCAAATAACTTCGCACACATCTTCAAGATCAAACAGGAGATATCCCAAACACGCCAAAAATCTTCATCCATCATCGAGTACCTAGGTATTCTCAGGAAGCAATGGGACGAGTTGCGGGTGTATGAACCCCCAACGACAGACGCTAAAATCATCCAAAACCGACAAGAACAAAACCAAATCTACCAATTCTTGGTAGGACTGGATTCTAGCTATGAAGCCATACAGTCCCAGATCCTAATGGCATCCGAACTACCAAGCCTCAATACCATCACGAGTCTCATTCAGCGAGAGGAAACCCGAAGGAAAACCATGACATACAACAGCAAAAACAACAATGGAGCCTTCGACAACCAAGCCTTCATCGCAGGTCGCAACCAAACTCAGGGGAACAACCACAACAACAAAAAACGATTCGGAAGCAAACCAAATGTACATTGCGAAAATTGTAAGAAACAAGGACATAATAAAAATTCATGTTATTTCCTTTTTCCTCATCTCAGGCCACCAAAGAACGGAGACAGAGGCGCCAGAGCAAACTTGGTGCACGGAATCGTCGGTGGCAACACCAGCCAGACCAGAGGTGGCGGCGGCCGCTCGGACAGAAACCCTAACCTTAACCTAAATGACGCAAATGGAAACCATGGTGTGTTTTATATGCAGGGGCACCCGACCGGATCTTCTCAACCGAATACGACACTAAACCCGACTTGGAACAACACTGGCTCAGGCGAATGTTCAAATAGGCCAAATGGTTCGGGCGGGCTTGTAGATGGTGGAGCTCCGGATCCACAACACATAAATGCTCTGGTGGCCCACTTAAACAACTATTTGCACAATCATACCCCTAGATCGGGTAATATGTCAGGTATGGAAAATTCTCTTGATATTCATATTCATTCTCATTCAGCAACTACAAATAAGTATAAAGGTTGGATTATTGACTCCGGCACCACCGACCATATGACGGGGGATCATACCATGCTTTCTAATGTAAAAAAAAATCTAAGATTATTAGATAAATTTGTCACAGTTGCAAATGGAAACAAAATTCAAATTAAAGGTACAGGAGATGCTACATTAATTAACAAATATTCATGATAATGTTCTTTATGTACCCAACCTTGATACAAACCTACTTTCTGTTGCCAAAATCACTAGAAAACTCAATTGCAATGTTATATTCACTCCTCATGACGTGTTTTTTCAGGATCGTACCACATGGAGGATGATTGGTAGAGACATCCTCACAAACGGGTTATATGTTCTTGAATCACCTAATAAAGCTTTACATGCGGGATCCTTGGTTAAACACGAACTTTGGCACAAAAGATGGGTCATCCATCTTCCAGTGTGTTAAGATGTTTATTTCCTTCGATTAATTCAGAATTTTTATGTGATATTTGTCGTTTTTCCAAACAAACTAGGTTAGCTTTCCCTACCTCCACTTCTAAAACTCAATTCCCTTTCGAATTAGTCCATTCTGACATTTGGGGGTCTGCTCCCTTTAACTCTTATAATGGTTATCGTTATTTTATTAGTTTTATTGATGATTTTTCTCGAACTACTTGGATTTACCTATTAAAAAACAAATCAGACGCTTACTCAGTTTTTTGTGAATACCTTGCTTTTATTGAGAACATGTATAATGCCAAAATTCGTGTTTTTAGGTCCGACAATGGCTCAGAATACGTGAGCAATATGTTTCAAAATGTTTTAAAAAACAAAGGAATTTTCCATCAAACCACGTGTATCAACACTCCACAACAAAATGGGATTTCTGAACGGAAAAATCGTCATCTTTTAAATGCTACTCGCTCTTTACTTTTTCAAAACAATGTTCCTAAACATTTTGGTCAGATGTTATTCTTACTGCAACTTATATTATAAATCGTCTTCCTAGTCCAACCATTGACAATCAACAACCCCTAGAAATATTACACCATAAAAAAATGAATGTTGATCCCCTCAAAATTTTCGGATGCACTTGTTTTGTTCACAGGAAGCGGGAGGACAAACTTGACTACAGTTCCATTAAATGTATTTTTTTAGGATATTCTTTTCGAAAAAGGGTACAAATGTTATGACCCTAAGCAGTGTAAGATGTATGTTTCGAGAGATGTTGTTTTTTTAGAGTGAATCCTACTTCAAAGTAGACAAAGAAACCTTCACCGACTCTCCGCCACTTCCAAATGTGGATTTTCTCAACATACCTCCGTGCATTCCAGACAACACTCCTCCCACTATTGTTGATCCACCAACTGGTAATGGAGGGGGAGATGTTGAAGGAATAGAAGATCCCCCCCGAAGAGAAGGTCCACTCGCCCCACTCGTCGGCCTGCCAGACTTAATGATTACTTTGTTTCACATGTTACCTACTCGATTCAAAACTACTTGTCCTATTGATGGGAATTTTATTTATACCGCAAGTGCACGGTGTCAATGAAGACGTGACAAGTACGGGTCGAACACAAGGAGGGAGAGATATTGTTATTTTTGTGATTTTCGATTAAGGAAAGAAAGAAAGAGAAAACATAATTTTGGTTTGAGATTTTTGGTTTTTGATTTCTAAGGCAAGAACAACAAAAACAAATTAAGAATAAAGCAAAGAAGGGTGAGAGTCCAGCGGGTGGAGGTTTAGATGTCGGGTTTTGTTTAGAGAAATCAGAAACTTATAATAAATCATATTAGTTATAAAGCATTACATGATAAATGATTTCACACAAACTCAAGTAATCAAAATATCCTGGCATGAAATTAGAATAATAACCTCATTCTTCTTCTCATCACCCTAAATCCGTCACCCCCACCCTTTGGAGAGAGTTAGAAACTCATGGATGGAGGGAAGGAGAAGGGGTCCTAGAGAAATTACAAAAAAAACAAAAAACACAAGATAAAACAACAAAACTTTACTACTAAATTATGGAATAAAAATAAGAACATCCTCTACAACATCGTTTCAGGGCTATTTATAGCTGATACAAGGGACCTAGGTATAAAATAGGAAATTACACGTGGCGAGACACGACTGGGAAAAATCTGAAGCCACGGATCCACAAGGGGGCGGCGTTTCCGCCGCACATTACATGTGATGTGCGGCGGATTCGCCTCAAGAATGTGTCTGATTCGATCCGGATTTTTCCCGCGTGTTTATGGTATGATTTAAATGTCCTTTGCGCATCCAGATGATTTCTTTCATTTCTTTTGAGCTCCGAATTAATTCTTTGTATATTTGGAGATCCAAATTGATTTTTTAGAACTTCTCCAAAATAATATTTTGGTCCTTGCAGTCGGGTCCTTGGCTTTTTGCAATTAAGTCCCTGGCTACTTTTGTGCTTAAGTCCTTGACATTTTTGTAATTAGGTCTTTGAATGCTTTTATGCTTGGATGAACTTCCATTTGAATCCCGATAATCTTGAACTTGGTCTTTATGACAGGAATGAGTCTCTTGCACACATTTATGCTTGGGATATGGGTAATTTGCATTCAGGTCCCTGTATTCTGTAAATAAGACTAAACACATACCTTAGTAGCATTTATTGATATAAAATTAATCTAAATGAAAGACATATGATGCAATGTATGCAATGCATCACCTATAACCAATTATCGCACAAATACCAAACTTTCCTAACCCAACTAGACAATAATAAGGAACCCAACTCATATCATGAAGCCTTAGAAAATCCAATTTGGGTTAATGCTATGCAAGATGAACTAAGAGCTTTAGAATCCAACAAAACGTGGTCCTTAGTTCCATTACAACCTGGCATAAAACTTGTCGGCTGTAAATGGATCTACAAAACCAAATATCATAGTAATGGAAAAATTGAGAGATATAAGGCCCGTCTTGTGGCTAAAGGATATACACAAACTTATGGACTTGATTATCTAGAAGCCTTTGCACCCGTAGACAAGATGAACATCGTTCGTGTTCTACTGTCCGTTGCTATAAACAATGGGTGGAATCTTTTTCAAATGGACGTAAAAAATGTCTTCTTACAGGCTAATCTTGAAGAAGAAGTTTATATGACTCCTCCTCCCGGGTACACTACAAATCCTCACAAGGTATGCAAGCTTCATAAATCTATATATGGATTAAAGTAATCGCCACGAGCATGGTATGCGAAACTCAGTCACTCCCTCATTCTTTATGGCTCTAAGAAAAGTTTTGCAGATGCATCATGTTCTCTAGGCACAGTTATAACATCACTACCATAGTCCTCATTTATGTAGATGACATCATAATAACTGGAACTAGTGATCATGAAATAGATTCAGTAAAGAAATACTTGAAATCGAAATTTGACATAAAAGACTTAGGATTTATGAAATACTTTCTCGGGAAAGAAATTGCCCACTCCAAAAAGGGACTATTTTTACTGAACTGCTATTCGTCGCCGTAAAACTACTTAAATCGCCCCAACAGATTACCATTTTGCCCTTCTACACTTTCTACTTATATAACTCTTCATTTCACTCTTTTAACACAACTTTCTCTTCATATCACTCTTCTATTCACCAAATACAATGTCTCGGAGGCCAGGAAAAGAACCAGCGGACACCCCGGACTACTCACATCTGGTAAATTGCCCTATTTATTTTAATTAATTTAAAAAAACATTTTTGGGTCGGGCGTCCGCGGGGGCGAGGCGGTTCCCGCGGCCGCCCGATCGTTGGGTCGGGCGTCTCCCACGGACGCCCGACCCATGGCCAAGACGTCTGAGGGAGACGCCTACCACTTAGGGTAGGCGTCTCCCGCAGACGCCCCGATTTTTTTTTGAATTTATTTAAATTGATTATAAATTGTGATAAATTTAAAATAAATTGAATATTATGTTAATAATGAGTTAAATTAGTTTAGTAAATCCTTTATTGATTATAAATTGTGATAATTAATAAATAAATCGCTAAATAAATTGATTATTATGTTAGTAATTAGTTGTGTACGATTTTAGTAAAGGATTATTGATTAATTGTGATAATTTCTAAATAAATCAGGCACATCGTTTCATTCGCGGAATCGGTTTGGAGGACATTCCCGAGAGTAGGACGACTACACTTGGACGATCTAAGTCGTAGCCACGACCCCTCCACTTGTGCTGTAGATTATTTGCAGTGGTTCGGTAGGTGCTCACATCAACTTATCGTACGCGGTATCATTCCGAGACCGAAGAGACCACTGGATAGGACATGTGCCGATGCGGTAAGTTTATCTAATTTTAATTTTAATTGTAATGTATATTTTGTTATTATTGTTAATGTACACTAATTTTTATTTTACATACAGTGGATGAGTAGGACGATACGGTGTACGCAGCCGTTCTTGCGACAGAGAGACATCATGCTGACTGAGGAGACGAGACTTGCATGTACAGATTGGGATCGCCTCATCGAGGATTGGAACATCCAGTTGGCATTTCGGACCATGATTCAGATGCTGAGCTGTAGTTGTCTTGCTTTTACTTTCGTTTTGTTATATGTTGCACTGTTACTACATTTGTTGGTATTTGCTTATGCTTATTTGTGTACTCTTATTATTTATTTCTTACGAACATATCTTCTACGTATTTGTTTGACTATCGTATTTTTAAAATTTATTTGTCACGAAAATATCTTCAACTTATTTCTTTAAATTTCTTCAAATAATATTTAAATTTAAAATACGGTAAAAGAACAACACGATATAAGTACAAATACACGATATATTATACATTACAAAAACATTACAAATTACAATCAAAATGTACTACGTAACCGGTTCCAATACTCCATCCTACTTTCGTACTGATCCTCCCATCCAACAACACTCTCATCTCGCATTTGATACCATAAGGTTGCTATAGGAGGTACTGGGAAATTATCAACTAATTCCAAATGAATAAAATGTTTGTAACTCCCTAAATGAGCAATGACCAACTCCTGACAGGCCTCGTCATGGCAGACAGACTCTCCCAAGGTAGCACAGTAAGACACGGGAACAACGAACCATCCGTACCCATTGAGAAATACATGACCGCACACTTGTAAAAATTAGCAATCGTGAACAAGTCGACCCAAACCTCCATATAATGATCCTCGCCACAAGCTCCCCCACCCCAATCAATTCGTTGACGGGCATCTCCCACATTGCCGAAATAGACACTCTCATAAATAGGATGTACACCTATCTCATTAGAAATCGCACGACGGGCGTACAACCAGTTCTCTTGACCACCATGGAAGACATCAGCAACAAATTGAAATTCACAGTTGTCATCAGCACGTACGTCATTCCACCTTTCCAGATCGAAATGGTAAAATGATTCCTGACAGTCTACATTATATGGGAAGTTGTCCACGTCAATCCGTCCGGACACTGTAAGATAGGTAAATAACAATTCACTAAAACAAAAAAATTAGGAGATAATATATTCAACCCCATCTAGATTACTGATATATATTAAATAACAACAAAGATATCGTCATACCAGAAGATCTTGTGCCCGTGTTTACGGACGATCGAGACGAATTAGAAGACCGACCACGACCCCTGCTCCCACTACTGCCAGACCGACGATGACCCCTGCTCCAACTACTGCTAGACCGACCACGACCTCACTCAACATACTCGAAGGCACTCGGGTCCCGACGTGTCGACTTTCCCCTAGGTCGACCTCGTACCTTAATATTTTCTGTGGGTTCTCCATAGTTCAACTGATCGGGGTGTAACTGTTCGTATAAAATACGAGAGGCACTACGAATTACTACAGAGTCGCTCTTCGAAATCTCATCAACTAGCTTCCAAAAATGCTCGACGTCTTGTGCTGACTGATCAACAAACTCTGACATCTGGACTCCTTCTCCGATAACAAGTGTTTTCCAGAATGGATGAATCTGCTATAAATAAATTCCATCACCTGACGCCAAACACTCGTACATGGTACAAGCACAAGGAATCCCATGTGTTGTCAGGAAAGCACACCCACAACGATATTCAACTTCCCCAGGACAGACACAACTCTTATTCCGGACAGACGCAACACTATTCCGGACAGACAAAATACTTATTCCGGACAGACACAATACGTATTCCGGACAGACAGGACAATCATTCCGGACATATACAAGACTATTCCGGACAGACAAAATACTTATTTCGGACAGACACAATACGTATTCCGGACAGACAAAACTCTTATTCCGGACAGACGCAACACTATTCCGGACAGACAAAATACTTATTCCGGACAGACACAATACGTATTCCGGACAAACAAAACTCTTATTCCGGACAGACGCAACACTACTCCGGACAGACAAAACTCTTATTACGGACAGACAAAACTCTTATTCCGGACAGACAAAACTCTTATTCCAGACAGACACAATACGTATTCCGGACAGACAAGACAATCATTCCGGACATATACAGGACTATTCCGGACAGGCAACACACTTATTCCGGACAGACAAAACACTATTCCGGACATACGTAATACTTTTCCCGGATAACCTCAAGACACTTATTCCGGACAGAGACAACACTATTCCGGACAGACACAAGACTTATCCCGGACAGACAAAACACTTATTCCGGACATAAACCAACACTACTCCGGACTGACTCAACACTCATTCCGGACCAAGATGCTTACTTGTAATACGGCAACGCAACCATACACGTAGCCCTGCTTCATAGAGAAGTTCGCTGACAATCTCCTCCTCGAGAGGTCCCGTTGGGCTTCCTCCAGGCCTTCAACCAAGAAAGTGTGAACCACATTTGCCCACGCATATCTCTTGAGGCGCTTGAGGTTCTTAAGGTGCTTCGTGTACCACGCTTTACTTCGCAGTGATCCATCGAAGAACAAAAAATGATTGAAAATCATAGAAATAAGGAGTCGGACGTGCTCCTCCTCCTCGCCCATCTTGCTCGTGGCGGTAAGATGACCCAGTAGTTGGGTGTTGTCGAGGTTAACCCCGTCACGTTTCTCTACGTACATGGCTTCCATATCCACTATCTGCCCATGTGCTCTTAGTCCAAGTAGAAGGGCGACGTCTTCTACCGTAAATGGGACCACCCCAGTGACTATTCTCAGACCGACTTCATTGGCGTCGAAGTGTTCGACGAACCAACCCAGTATCTCGTTGTCAGTTGTGACGTGAGGAAAGGAGAGGAAGTGACCGAAAGGCGTCCGTTGGAAGACATTTTTCTCCTCCTCCTTCATCCGGTCGAACTGCTTGTGAAGGGCCGTGAAACCGCACTTGGTTTCGCGGAAGTAGTACGTGCTTCCCTTAAACCACCAAAAAAATGTTAGAGGCCAATAATGAACCTTAAAATGAACCAGAAAGAACGTGGTTGACACAACACCTGCGCGGCTACAATTTCAGGAGCGATGGAGGTTTCAGGTAGAGAAGGATCCATTTTCGCCTGGTTATAATTTTCGTTCGACTAAAACAGGAATGAAGGTTTTGGATGAGCGTATGGAAAGGAACTCCGGGTGAAATGGGGAATGGAAAAGGAGAAGACTTGGGAGGAAAGTTACTCGAATGCTGTACCGCCGCTACTGATGTACGTGAAGTCTAACCGTCTAATCGTGATTTCGGGAAATGAACCGTCGCACCAAAAAATTCCTAATTTACTTTTCCCCGCGCAGAAGTTTTGGCTGACTGGACGCTGAACTGGCAGCTGACTGGTCCGTCCACGTAGGAAGCGTCACGGATACGCGCGTCCGTGTATAACGACTCTAGCTCTGAGTTTTCTGGAGAATTCGTGTATTTTATATATTTGATGATTGATTAATACTTGATATTCGAAATTTTCGCTAAAGCATAGTACAAATAAAACTAAAATCTGAAAAGATATTCAATTTTTGGGGTTTCCTTCCTCTCCAGCAACGCTCTTTGGCCTGGACTCTCATTTTCCTCCTCACCCCGCCGTCGAAGCTTCTCATCGCCGACCGACCACAGATCCAGCAAACTCCCAATGGTACGCTTCCTCCTCTATTTGAAACCAAAACCAAAAACCCTAGAAAAATCTATTCCGATAGTTTGTTGGTGGCGTTAGTTGTTGGAGACTTAGGGAGTGAGAATCCGGCGGGCGGAGAAATCGAGTCTTTTCGACACCGCGCTTGCGTGAGATTTGAAGTGACTATCAGATGTAAGTAGGCCGATTGGAGTCTTGGGACCGATCTTTGAAATCTAGATCGTGTTTTTTTAGAAATTTAGGGAGTGTGATTTCACTGGGTGCTCTGAATGCAGTGTGAGAGTGCTTTCGTTTGGTCGATCAGACTTAGGGTTGTAGATTAAGTTGTAATTTAGGTTGATACTACCAATCCGTAGAAGCTTAAGTAGCTTATTTTATCTGTGTCAGTTGGGACAAGTTGAGATGACTCAATTGGTAATGTTACCTTGGGGGTTACCTCAACCAAAGGTTATTGGTTCAAATCTCCCGGGGTTTATGTTTACATTCACTTTAGTTTGTTACATAATAGAAAAACATAAATGTTTTTTTAAAAACCCTTTTATCGGTTCGATTTGGTGTGTGGATACGAAGCTTCCTAGGGTTTTTTTGTAATTTAGTTTTCAAAATCTTGAGTTTGGCCAAACTCTGCATTTTGTAATTTAGGGGGGTTGAATGTATGTAGTCCTGTCCCTGCGGTAATAGTTCCTAATACCCTTTGTTCAGGATGCAACTGTTTGTTGACTCATTTTAATTTAGTATGTTATAATCAAATACCAAACTATGGCAAATCTTTGACTCCGTTGCAAATGAACAATGAGAGAAACTCGTAATTTGGAAAAAGTAACTTGAATTGTATTTCAGCTTGCATTTGAGGGAGTCTAGGTTTGCTACTTAATTTCTAGTGGACCCTTAGTATTCTTCATAAAGCAGGCTTCGAGGTTTTCCAATGCCAATATTTATTGTAGTTACTAGTTTATTTTTGTCTCAAGTTTTTTGACAATGAGAACTTAATATTTGGTTTCCGCAGAGCATATAGGACAGCATGGAAAACATGCAATATGCCGAAGAACTTGTGAGAGAGTTTCTTGTTTTCAGAGGTTTTACCGGCACTCTACAAGCATTTGAGAAGGAACTGTCTACTGATCTTGGCAAAGGTTTCCAAGTGGAGAAAATTTTGGATTTAGTCTTCTCTGTTTATGTGCCTAAATTTCAAGCAGATAAGTTGGTTGGTTTGCTGAAATTTTTGAAGCGATGTATTTCATCACCTTCGGAGGCCGTATTGAATGCCACAATTTCAAAGCTAGAAATGTCAATCTTGCAGTACTACATTGTTCACGCACTGCAAAGTAGTCGACCAGAAAAGGTTATTGAGTTTTTTGAGGCAAATGGAAATGATTTGTTACAAAAACCTCATGATTGGACACCATGGTTTGGTGCGTTAGCCTTATGAATTCTGTATTTTCAGTTTCTGTTTTTTTTCTTTCAATATTTCGGCCTACGACATAGATCTGAGTATCTGACAATTTGGGTTTTAAATGCAGCACTACCGTACCTGAAAAACCCAAGCTTGAATCCACAGTTTCGGTTCTACTTTTCAAAAGAGTGGCATGACGCATTATTTCTTTCATTCAGAAACTTCCTAAGTGAAATCTTCAATGGTATTCATATCCTTGAATTTGGTTTTGGTATTATTTGTTGTTGGTTGTTTAAACCTTATACTTGATAGTGCTATCTCCCAACTGTACTTAGTTAATCTAACACTTATTAGGGTATCAGGAAAGCAGCCAATTAAGAAATGATTATGTGTATTTATTGATTTCTATTTTCTGTACCGTCTCTTTCAAAATATTTTAAAAAATATTGCTCTTCAGATTCTCTTCCAATTAGGTGCCTGATTTACCATATTTTCTCAAGAGTGAATTTTTTATATATTACTTGTTAAAGAAGGTCATGGTTCTTCTCTTCTAGCATCACGTGGAGAAGTTTGGTGCGATGTTGGGGTTTATTGTAGCTTATGGTGTTTCTGGTGTTGTGGTTGTTGAAATGATGATGTTGTTGTCCTTAATCCATTTACGCATCCCTGCTTTATTGAAGATCAGTACTGAAAAGAATACTGTCAAGCGTCTCAAGAATGACGTAAAGCAGTTAAATCTGAAACTGTCTGAGCTTCAAGCAGTGTTAGAGGTCAAGGAGATGGAGTTACTCGCCTTAAGGAGGTAAACTTGCTCCCCAGGAAACACACGTATTTACTGCCAGTATACACCATTGCTAACATATGAATGTAACTCGTATATACATTTCCTTTAATGATTCATGATTAGATTCAAAATTCCTTTTATTTGGTGTTTGTGCGGCCCTCTGTCGTTCTCGTTACACGCTGCCTTATCAATGCATGCTCCGTGAATGATACTCTATGGTGTTTGTTATTATATTTTCCCAGTTTAAGACCACCATCTCCTGAAGATTCGAAGTGCGGGGCATGTGCTCCCTCTAGTTCTGCACCGATTACTATCCCAAAATATGAGGGTGTTTCTCCCTCAGGCAATTCTTCTCAAATGAATACTGCCACTGCAAGTTCTTGTTTAGTGGAGAAGAATTCAACATGGATCGCAGGTGATTCAGGCTCTCCTAGCACTTATGCTGAAAGAAAAATGCTTGAATCTGGAGATGTCTCAAGTTTAGTGCAAAACCTTCCTCCAGAAGATGACACAGATAAAGGTGTACTTGTAAAGTTGTCGGAAGCCTAGCTGATACCTCGTCCTTTAATCAGCTGCAAGAAAATTTTATCTGAAAATTGTCGCCCTTGCAACAGGAAGCAAAGAAATGGTTCAAGAAGAGGAATTCCCGGAAGTGAAAGTGGAATTTCAGGCAAGCGAAATATAGTTTTCATAGTGTACTATCAAGTGTCTGATGATTTCATTCTCCGATTACATGCCTGATGATTTCATTCTTTGGTTACATGCTATTCATTGACATTGACATTGACATAATATGTTTTCTACATAAGAATGACTAGCCGATAACTTAGTCAACAGCAAATTTGGTTTTCAGGAATCATTCCTTGGTCACACCAGCCCTATTAGCCGGTGCCGATTCTCTGCTTCCGGGACCAATATTGCCAGTGCTTCTATGGATGGCACTGTGAGGTAACATTTATAAGATAATATATAGCTTGTTTACCAGATTGTACCATGTAAACTATGATTTCTTTACATTTTTAAGATAATAAACATGCTATCAGATTGTACCATGTCTAACTATGATCTCTTTCACATTTGCTTACTATTTTTTGCTTGTTTGGTTCAAGGATATGGACGTACAATGATTCTTCTCCTACTTCAAGAAATGCTACTATATATTGTGGCGCAGAAATTATGTCTCTTGATTGGGAATGCAGATATGATCGCTTGGTATTTACATTTAGATCATGATATTCATGTTTCAATCACACAAGTTCCGAAAAAAACCCTTAGAGCTAAGGCCTTTCTCTTACTATTCTCTAATAGCTGCTGATAGGCACAGCAGATGGTGGCATTAAAGCTTGGAATGTTGATGCTAAAAGAGTCGTTTGTGATCTAAACACGACAACTGCATTTCCTAGGTTCTTATAGGCATCTCTTTCCTCTTTATACTCTTTGGCAACCTCTAAAACTCTAGCAATATTATAAAAGGAAAAAAGAAATAACCACACTGTCTTGTTGTAAGTGCAGCATACTGGACTTAAAATGTAGCCCTGTGGAGCCGATATTTGTCTCTGCTGCTGCATCAAAGAGGTATTGTTCTTGCATAATTTCCGGCATATAGAATCACCTTTTTTCAATTTTAAGCATATCTTTATACAGATACTTCTTTGTGATTTATATTCAAACAAATTGTCTTCAATCACCTATGATGATGTAATAAGTGTCGCTCTAAGATGACAAATGCAGCACCACTTGGAATTTAAATTGACTAGGTTCTTAGATATTCCAAGTGCTGCTAGAATGTTGGGTTGGTCTCAATAATATCCGATATTACATTTGCATATATCTTCTATTCCCTTTAATAAAAATAAATACATTGGTCCTACGGAATTTTTCATCCGACCTTTTCTTCTGTCCTTTTACATTTTGCTTTCCGATCTTACCCTTTGAGTATATTAAATATTTAAATGCCATTACTTTGTTTGGTCACATGGGAAATTGTGTATCTTTATTTATCATTTAAACTATGCAAACAGACATACGTATTAGTGTTCTTATTAATTAATAATATGTATAATATTTTTATATAATAGTATTGCATTAAACTAATAAAAATAATAGTTTTATTATTATATCGACATATGTATATAGTATTGTTATTAATTTAATAATAATATATAATATTGCACTAAACTAATATAAATATTGCTTCTCTTTTGTATTGTACACATCATAATTATTCTCAATTGTACACCGACCATTTTAGGATAGACTGTTAGATACTATTATTTGCAAGTGCACCAACTCATTCTCTTTTGATGAAAATTTTGGTTCACATATAATATTTACAAATATAGATTTTGAGTTTTCGTATTAAGGAACACTATCAAATTGAATTGTATTTTCATTTGTTTCATACAATCTACACATTGAAGATATAACTTCTTAATAATTACTTAAGACTGGTCAAGCTCTCATTATTAAAATATTAGCCCGAAAAGTCAATTAAATGATAGCTAATTAATTAATTGGCTGCATATTATTTTTTGGTTTTCTATGAGATTTTGTACTTACATTATCTTTCAATTGTATGAATAACGGAATATGCAGATATTTTATAAGTTTGTAGCGTATATGGGTGGGTCTATCGATAAACTTAACCACAATTTTTATTTATTTTATCTTCTCCACTCAACCCCCATTTTATATCCCAACCTCCCAAACATAAGAATGAGACTGCTGGGATTTGATCATTGGTCTTGACTTTCTCAAGACAAAGGATCTCACAATTGAGCTAACCTGAGTTGGTACTTAACCACATTTTCATTTCATTAGTTGTGAATTCAGAAGTGCATTCATTAGTGATGTTATTTTTCTAATAGATAATGTTACTATTATATACTACATGCAAACTTTGCAATCTTATATTTTAAATATCTTATCTTGAATTCTAGTTGTACAAATTTTACTTAGTCAATTTCTCAAGGCAGTTCATGCATAGCATGTGTCCAGCTGCTGCTAGTTCATGTAAAAACCATACATTTAGGACTTCACTTGTGCTTTAACTGAAGCAAAGATTGTGTCTCTTGTTTTTGGCCTAACCGTGTCTTCATCAAACTTTAGTTCCATTTTGCTTTTTCTCTAATCCATTCTACGCATCAACATTGATAAGATGTGTGTAGGTCCGGCTCAAACTATATCAATAGGATGGGTTTCGCTTCGCTAACTGTCTGGAATATGAAAACATGGAAGGCCATGGTAAGCTTAATGTGGTGCCTAGATTTGTTTTCACAAATTTTTTCTGTGTAAATAAAAAAAATTCTTTTGTGTAGACAGTCCTTCCTCTTGGAAAGGATCCTCCAGCAATAACTTCTATTTGTTTCAACCATAATGGGAAGATTCTAGCAGCTGCTGCAACTGATGGCATGATTCACATGTTCGGTATCCTTGTACTGTTGATTTTTTTGTACACCTTGATATAAAACAATATACAAGCAGCTTGTAAGACATGAATATTTTCTTGTTCCTTGGATTCATGTTCCCTCTCTTTCATCCTCTTTTTCTGTGGCATTTACCTTCAAAAGTTAGTCAATTTGGAAATCTTCAAATTGAAGATTGACATCATACTCTTGTAATTTAGATGGGTAGTAGATTTATTTTCTTTTATTTCCTTAAACACTAGAAGTAAACACTATAGGATAACGGCACATATTCTTGCTTTTGCATGATCGTAACGAGGTGAAATTTTTGCTTTAATAATCAATAAACACAACAGTCATCATCTGAGGTCCTATTATAGTAAGATATGTCTGCTAGTTTACAAATTACAGGATGGCCAGCTCATGATGCTGCTGTTAGTTCTGTGATGTTTGGACCTGATGAGACCAGCATATTTAGTTTGGGTTCTGATGGCAAGGTATGCAAAATTCAGCATCTTATAATTTTTATATATAATACTTGTCGTGACTTGGTCTGACGTGTATATATGATTGCTAGCTGCTTTATCTGGAGACTTTGTAACCATTATAATTAAAGATATAAGATGAATGCATCTTAAAAGTTAAATATTATGTGTTTTTCATTGTCACCAGATACCTACATGGTATATTTTGTCAAATTTACAATCATATTCTTCCTGGTTATCATTGCGTTCTAGAAGAGCATAGATCTCTAATTAATGATAAGAAAAGGTTTAGTGGCAGTGCATATTGCCCTTATTTTTGCTACAAATGTTTTCAGTTTCAGGCTGTAATTTATTGTTTCTTTCTATCTAGTTGTGTACTATGATTGCAACTTGATTGTATTAGCAGATCTTCGAGTGGAGCTTGCAGAACCAAGGTCAAGTTCTTTGGTCAAAAGACTGCAGCAGGTACAACAACGTCACCTTAAGTGTTTATCATGGCTCTTAGGCTGTTAGTACGGTCAAGTCCAACAGTCAAGACTGCAGTAGAAATGCTCATTAGCTAATATATTGTGAACCAAAGTGCATAGTTTGTGGCCCTATTGCATTTGTCTAGTTCCATACTATTCTGGAGTATGTTGATGGCTTCATAAAATGGTTTTTTATCCTTTCTCTTGTGCCAGATTTTGCAATCCAGAGAGCTTGAAAGTATGCAGGCATGAAATAGCACTGGACTCTTATGGGAAAAGGTTGTTGATGACATCTGGTTCGGTCAGGTCACCAATATATCAGGTGAAGTACCAATCATCTGATTTATAATTTCTCTGGTTCCCAAAAGTAGTGCATCATTGCATCACCACGTGTAATTATATTTCAGATTATTATTGGAGACAAAATATACTTAAATGAAAAAAGAGCATTGGATCCACTACCCGTAAAAAGTGTTGACATCGATAACTTTAAATTTAAGCTTCACTAACATGAAAATCCAAACTATAGATATTGTTTTATATCACAATACAAGTATGTACGTCGAAAATCAGAAAATTTGGAAATGTGGTGAATTTGATATTTCAAGAATAAAAAAGTCAATGCACAAGATTCGTTACAAATTTGACATCACTTGATCTTATATAAAATGACCTTTTAAGTTTTATGATTTTTTTCATCTAAATATTGTGTTGTAAAACAAGATCTATAGTTTAGATTTTCCGTTTGGAGCTTAAATTGGAAGTTATCAATGAGTGTTAAATTTGTGTCTAACACTTCTTAAGTGTAGTGGATCCCTCATGAAAAAATACAGCTCCACTAACATGATCTTGCTGACATTTCCCCACCACTTTGTTAATTGGAATAATTGCTAGCTCCATTATTGCTTGTTGACGTTTTCAAGGCTGATTAGGTTCAAGGTCATCTGAATGGGCTAAGGACGCTACCTCATGGTTCTGCTATTACAACAGTGGATTGGCATCCTACATTGCCCATTTATGCTACAGGATCGGCAGACCACTCTGTTCGCGTAACTTCCATACTTTGAAATTTATTGTGATTGTCTGCGTCATTACATGAGGAAGTCGTTCTCCATGGTCTGTTCAAAAGTTCCGTGAATGAGTGGGCAAAAGCTTATCGCATATTCTCAATGTGCTTTGCCAGAATGTAGTCTACAAATTCGCCATTCTACTGATCTCCTTCAGCAATTTTCTGGAAGCTGGTTTTGATTTGTTAGTGAAGTAGTATTGTTCTGTAAAACAGTTTCCGCAGTTTTGGCCTTAACTGTGTTTTTAGGTCTGTGTTGAAGCCATTCAGATTAGACTTATAGAACCAGCAAGAAGAAACCATCCAGGATATTTTCTTTGGCAATCATTTTCGTTTATATTTGAATAGAAATGCCAACACTGTTTGTGTGTTAGCAATCGTTTGCTGGTGTTTTGAACTGTATTTTGGATCCAAATGTTGACTAATGGTACCAAAAGATGTCTCATCAGAATTTGTCCTGTTTGTGCTTCTCTTGGTGCACAAAACCAATTGACCCTTTGATTTACCATGTCCATGTGAACTGTAATACATACATATGTGTATAAAATACTAAAAACTAGGTAGTAATTCGGAGATCCTATCAAATATCTTAGGAAAAACTTATATCGTAGAGGAATGTGAAGGGATACGAATGGCTGAAAGGGAAAGCGAAATCATGTAAGTTTTAAGGTTTCATTGCAGTTTGTTCCCATTCTGTACAGATTTTTAGATGAGATTGCCCTTCAATTCCACAACATGAAATTCATTTCTTCTACCTCATCTTCTGTGTGCATGCAATCTAGTAGTACAAGTCGGAGTTTGAACCATAAATTAAAGAAAACAAAAGAAGAAAAGTGCCTTCATGTTGTAGTGATGAACTATCATCTAAAAATTGATAGAAGTTGGTATGAGATGCACATCGCCAAAATTACAAAGCTAATGTGGTATAAGTGTTTGTTTCCACAGAACACTTAGAAATTCAACCATTTGTTTTTTCATTCCACCAAATTCTTCAATTTCTCCAATAATATTGAAAGGTCCAAACCAATTCTTTGGAAAGTAATCTGCAAAGAAAAAAGAGAGGGAAATGTATAATATGCTAATCTTTCGTTATTTTTCATTTACAACACAAAATGTAAACATGTTTGGTTTGGTGTTCTTGTTTCTCGGCTGATAAAGGTTAACCTGGACTTTAGCTTTTGAGTGCGTTCTTGACTTCTTGTTTCATACGAAGTTCAAATTAAGACACAGAATAATAACATTGTTTATCAACATATATAATTTGCTACGGCCTTTTGCTCTATTTCATCTTTCTCCAAATCACACATGCTACTTTGCCAGGCATTGCCAGCTTAAACATATCTATCTAAAAAAAGCTTAAAAATATCTTGTCCGTCATTTGCGCCTTGTATCTAGCGTCAAATTTAGTTCCTTGAAATATAATTTACTATCTTCGTGTAAATTTTGATTGCAATTTTGACTCTCAACTATTGCATATGTTGAGTTTAGTACTCCGTTTTTTTTTTTCATTTTTCAAGTTAATTATATTTTTAGAAACAAATATAGTAATAAAGCGTCTACAAAAAGGCATAAACGTTTTGATGCCCCCCAACAAAACTATTAAATTTTTATTTCGATAAAAAATAGACCTTTTGACTTTAGAATACATCACAAGTGATATTTGTTTAAAAAATAGACTTTTTGACTTTAGATTTTAGAATACATCACAAGACTTTTTGACTTTAGAATACATCACTTTAGTAAATATCAATTACTATCACAAGTTGTCATTAAGGGTACCATGATGGTATTGATTACTGATGATCCCAAAAATATTTGTTTTTATTTAGATTTTTGAAGTTCAAGATGCTAGAATCTAGGTTACTCCTTTGAACGTAAATCTACAAAATTAAAAACGAAAAACCATGAAATATGCCAAAAATATTGGGAAAATATTGTTGAGTACCTCAGAAAAAATTGTGTAGAAGATCTTATCATTGACAACAGTAAAGCTACTATTGACCACTTCAGCTCCTTCTTTCTCAATAGCACAAACCATTTCATAGAACACTGGCTTCTTATTGGATCCACTGACCACAACAACCTCCAATGTGGAATCCATTTCTTTAATTTCAATAATTGGCAGTTGTGATTTGGAATCTATTGTTTCCACTCCAAATCCACAAGGGTTTGGGTAACTCAAAGTTTTGTTCCTTTTCTCTTTCAATCTCTCAACTCTTTGATGCAATTGTCTTATGTAGGACTCTGCTTGATCCAAGTGGTCTTCTTGGGTCAATGTTTCCTAATTAGGCATAAAAAATAATAATAGTAAATGATTAATGACTTCCTGCAACACGTCGTCGTTACCTAGAGTTCGAATATTTATTTAGATTATTTCAAGATCAAGAATTTACCAAATGATGAAGTCCAGTTGAACTGAGTAAAAAAGTTTTCTTACGATGTTTCGATACAAAATACATAATTTGATTATGATTTTTTCAATGAGTATTCTCCATTTTAATCACATGTAGTCTCTCAAAATTGATGTGATCATGTCAAAGTACACCATCATATTAGCTGTAGGGTTTGTTGAATCTTCAAGTCTTCAACACATTTGCACTTATCTCCTTGGACTGGTCCTACTGGACTATAAGTTCCTTGCTATAAATAAACAAAAAAATTACGTCCAAACATGAAATTAAAGGAGTATTTGGAATGTAATAAAGGTAGATTGGCGCAACGAGATTAAATTGGATAGTATAAGGTTATAATGATTCAAATTGGAGGTATTCAGTATTCAACGACAAATCAATTCTGACGGCACTGATGTAATTTTAACCCAATGGAGGGCATGAATTCCCAAAAATCCTTGTTTGGCTATTATGATATTGCATAGATGTGAATTAATATTAGGTCCTCTATTCTGCTTTTTTTCTTCTTCTAAGTTTTTGGTTCAAACTATTGGCTGAAATAGACAACTAGGCAAAAAAGATACATTGCGCAACCAAGAATAAACTGAATTGTTATTCGTCACTTCAAAACTACTTAAATCGTCCGTACGAATTACTGTTTTATCATTCTCTCATTTCTACTTATATATCTCCATTTCACTCTCCTACCACCACTCTTTCTTCATCTTCCTATCATAATCATCAAAAACAATGTTCGGAGGTCAGGAAAGGAGCTAGCGGACACCCCGGTGCACTTGAATATAGTAAAATGTCCAACTTATTTTTAGTAAAAAAAAATTATGGGGCGTCCGCTGGAAACCCCCGCCAATGGGGGAGGTGTCTGGCTTAGACGTTCCTATTTTTTTTAATAAAAAATCTTAAAATTATACGGTGTGTTATCTCAAATTATTTCAGGTTCCGTTTCAAGATTTTCGGTATTAATGTGGTGGATTATAGTGAGTTTTTTTTGTAAGTCATGAAGTTTTACCAAATACCACATCGACATGTCGTCAGTTGGAAGTTTTACTAAATACCAAAATCTTGGATCTTGAAATGGTTGTATCTGAAATATTTTGGATCTTCATCACTTGCCAAAAAACTCATTGTAATCCAAGCTGTTACCACCGAAATCTTGCAACGGAACCTCAAATAATTTGAGATAACACACCGTATAAATTTAAGATTTATTTTTGGATAGCCGTCTTAACCAGACGCCTACCCTATCGAGGGGGGGGGGGTGTTTACCCAGACACCCGACCCAATTTTTTTTTGTTTTGAAATTCACGTAATGTAGACATTTCGTCAAACATTTTCGTAGTGTTGGTACCGGTAAAGTGAAGAAAACTTAGACAGAAACGTTAGTTTAAAAGACGAGACGACATATGTATTAAATAGACCATGAAAGACAAAATGATAATTAGACGAACGATTTAAGTAGTTTTGGGACGACAAATAGTAGTTCCCACAATAAATCCATGAATAATTCAATTTCCAAAGAAATCTAAGTTCACTTGCATTTTATTAAGTCCAAGTAAACGAAACGAAGGATTTCGTAGCCATAAGTATATGAATCTAGTCTCTAGTGTACTCGCATGTTCTCTCTGAAGTTTTCTTAATTGTATTGTCCGGCTCGATATTTATCTCATAATTAATGCTCAAAGTTTAGAAGAAAAAACTCAAAATGAAATCCCAATCCCTCTTTAACTACAAAATTATGCATATAGCTTACAATAAGGATATCAAAATGGGTAAGATTGGAGACATGTAGTAACGTTTATTACAAGCATCAATACATCTCGTTCAGAATAGAATGATTTTTGTGCTCTAGGAGATTAATACAACTCTAGCAACTTGAGCATCATCAAAGCTTATAGGATATTAATTCAACTCTAGCAACTTGAGGTTTTTCACTTTCTTTGAAGGAACACAATCATACTTGAGTTAGATAGGTAATAAAACTTTCATATTGCTTTTTTCTTAGTTCATGAATGAGTAGCAAAGACAAAACAATAGGGAATGTTTCAAAATCATGACATATCACAACAAAATATTGATCTTATGCTTGGGACCCATAAAAACATAGCACAAAAGAAGTATGAAGTTTAATGACTTGATTACAATCACATAGATATGAGATTGTACCTTGAGTGTCGTGCTGGAGGTGTCTTTCTGGATGAGAGAGGAGAGCTCGAAGAAAAGACCCTTCATATTCATCCTTCTATTCTTCTCCACCATTTTCCTCTCCAACTTTGATTTGTTCTCTCTTTTACTCCCCTTCACCATTTCTTCCAATCTCAAACAATAAGCTCAAATAAATGGAGAGGTAAGAAAGAGAGATCTAGCATAGAAGTGTTGGGAAGACATTGCATGTATGAGATATATGGGTGGTCATTTGATTGTTGTGTTCTTTAACTAGAAGCAGGAATCAAAATCACTTCGGTAAGGAACTCAAATCAAAAGTCAACGTGCAAGTCCTTCGGAGATATAGCCGTTTCATTTTCTTTCTTGTGAAATATCGATCTGAGATGGAATATTATATTCATTTTAAAAGCAATTGGCAATATTGCATTATTTTAGCAATTGAGAAACTGAGTCAACTCATTTTGTTGTCAAAAGCATTTTTTTTAAATGTCAGAATTGCAAGATGCATTTAAAAAAAACAACTATAGCAGGGTTGAGCGTGGTAAATTATTGTCTAGAAACTTGATTTGTACTATAATTTCATCTTGAGTCCTTATATGTGGATATATTGTTTGGGTTAAATATAGTTTACACCATCGAGAACACTCGTGATCCTAATTTGTAGTGAAATTTAGGTCAAATCAAATATTAGATTTGGTTGGAATTTGGTCTGATTTGAGTCAAATCTAATCCAAAGTCCTACTAAATCTGACACCCGATTTGACCCAAACTTTACAACAAATTAGGATTATGAGTGTTCTCTACAATGATCAAAAACATTTCTTGAAAAAATAACAGTAAATATGTCCAACAATAGTGGTTTTCAAAGTTCACATGTGCAAAGTGTTACAAAACCAAAATTCAAGAATAGTAAATAATATGTTTCAAAATTAAAAGGGTTTTAAGTGATAAGTGGCATAGTTGAGTGATGTAAAGGAAAATAACCAAATACCCTAGAAGACGCAAATTCAACTCGTGCATTCCGATAGGGGTCCGACAGGAGTCCGAATGGGACGATCTGAGCTCGATATTGGTTACTGTGAAGTCGATTTGGCATTCACTCCTAACTGAGAAGCTACATACGACTGAGTAAGAGAGAAATGGAGATAAAAAGATGGTTTATGCAATGAGTATTTTGGGTACACTGTGGAAACGTATCAAATTTCAATAGTGTGTGACCTTTTTTACAATTATTGAGTCACTTTAAGCATAAATACCCAAATTCTCCTTGATAAATGAGTAATGAGTTTGTTAAATAAGTTTGCTAGTTAGGTAATTGGATAGAGTATTCGGGTTAATCGAGTAATTGGATAGTGTAATCGATACTCGAGCGATAATCGAGCGAGCACCGAGTTAGCATCGAGTGAGCGGGGGTCTGTTCGTGCTCGGCTTGTTTAGCTTGTGAGCAGATTTTTTTACTCGTGCTCGGCTCGTTACTAACCCATCCGAACAAAATCGAGCGAACATCGAACAATTTACTGATCTCGAGCAGAACTTGACATGCCTAAGGGTATCCATACCAAAATCCAAAAATAACAATAATCATTAACTGAACTACTATTCGTCACTGTAAAACTACTTAAATCGCCCGTAAGATTACCATTTTGCCCCTCTACCCTTTCTACTAATATAACTCCTCATTTCACTCTTTTAACACAACTTTCTCTTCATATCACTCTTCTATTCCCCACATAAAATGTCTCGGAGGCCAGGAAAATAACCAGCGGAGACCCCTGACTACTCACATCTGGTAAATTACCTTGTTTATTTCAATTAATTTTAAAAAAACATTTTTGAGTCGGGCGGTCGCGGGAGACGCCCGAACCAACGAGAGGGCGGTCGCCGGATTACGGGTCAAGTTACGGGTGATTGTGGTCAGATTACGGGTTGTCTTACACTGCTGCAGGCTTGGATATATGAGTATTTTCCTGCTTTCCGCCCACATCGTGAGCGGAAGATTGTTGAACGTGGCCATCCTCGTTCGCGTATGTGGGCTGTCCGGGCGGAGGATAAGAGCGAGAGTCGACTTCTTTCTATTCGTAGACGGCTAGATCAGATGACTGCATCGCAGGTATATAATGTATATATCATTCACGTTTATTTAAATTTAACTTTATTATTATTAACGTATAAACGTTTAGGTGGAGTGGTTACCGTATGGTCCCGAGCCTGATGTAGCTGTGCCGAGGACTACATTTATGGGCGTTATTCGTTATAGGGATATCACAGAGCCTTATTTACCTGATCGCGTGTTACGTCAGTTAGGTTACGTTCAGGTGATCCCGGTTGACATCCCGACGCCCGACCATGCAGTACGGTCTGCGACTGCGACGATGTACGACGTCAGGCACAACGTTTCGTCTGCGGAATCGGTTTGGAGGACATTTCCGAGAGTAGGACGACTACACCTGGCCGATCTGAGTCGTAGCCGCGACCCCTCCACTTGTGCTCCAGATTATTTGCAGTGGTTCGGTAGGTGCTCACATCCACTACTCGTACGCGGTATCATTCCGAGACTGGAGAGACCACTAGATAGGACATGTGCCGATGCGGTAAGTTTATCTAATTTTTTTTAATTTTAAAGTATATTTTGTTATTGTACGCTAATTTTTTATTTTACATACAGTGGATGAGTAGGGCGATACGGTGTACGCAGCCGTTCTTGCGAGACAGAAACATCATTCCGACTGAGGCGACGAGACTTGCATGTACAGATTGGGATCGCCTGATCGAGGATTGGAACAGTCAGTTGAGCATTTCGGACCATGATTCAGATGCTGAGCTGTAGTTGTCTTGCTTTTACTTTCGTTTTATTGCACTGTTAGTACATTTGTTGGTATTTGCTTATGTTTATTTGTGTACTCTTATTATTTATTTCTGACGAACATATCTTCTACATATTTCTTTGACTATCGTATTTTTTAATATTTATTTTTCACGAAAAGATTTTCAACTTATTTCTTTAGATATGAAATAATATTTAAATTTAAAATACGGTAAAAGAACAACACGATATAAGTAGAAATACACGATATATTATACATTACAAAAACATTACAAATTACAATCAACGTAACCTTGGTTCCAATACTCCATCCTATTTTGGTACTGATCCTCCCATCCAACAACACTCTCATCTCGCGTTTGATACCATAAGGTCGCTATAGGAGGTACTGGGAAATCATCAAGTAATTCCAAACAAATAAAATGAGCGTAACTCCCTAAATGAGCAATGACCAACTCTCTGACAGGCCTCGTCATGGTAGACGGACACTCCCAGGGTAGAACAGTAAGACACGGGAACAACGAACCATTCGTTCCCACTGCGAAATACATGACCGCACACTTGTAAAAATTCGCAATAGGAAACAAGTCGGACCAAACCTCCATATAATGATCCTCGCCACAACCTCCCCCGCCCCAATCAATTTGTTGACGAGCCTCTCTCACATGGCCGAAATAGACTGTCTCATAAATAGGATGTGCACCTATCTCATTAGAAATCGCACGACGGGCGTACGACCAGTTCTCCTGACCACCATGAAAGACATCGGCAACACATCGAAATCCACAGTTGCCATCAGCACGTACGTCATTCCACCTTTGCAGAAATGGCAAAATGATTCCTGACAGTCTATCATTATATGGGAAGTTGTCCACGTCAACCCGTCCGGACACTGTAAGATAGGTAAATAACAATTCATTAAAACAACAAAATTAGGAGATAATATATTCAACCCCATTTAGATTACTGATATATATTAAATAACATAACAACAAAGATATCGACATACCAGAAGATCCCGTGCCCGTATTCAAGGACGATCGAGACGAATTAGACCGACGACCCCTGCTCCCACTACTGCCAGACCGACCACGACCCCTGCTCCCACTACTGCCAGACCGACCACGACCTCGCTCAGCATACTCGAAGGCACTCGGGTCCCGACGTGTCGACTTTCCCCTAGGTCGACCTTGTACCTTAGTATTTTCTTCGGGTTCTCCATAGTTTGACTGATCGGGGTGTAACTGTTCGTATAAAATACGAGAGGCACTACGAATTACTGCAGGGTCGCTCTGCGAGATCTCATCCACTAGCTTCCAAAAATGCTCGGCGTCTTGTGCTGACTGATCAACAAACTCTGACATCTGGACTCCTTCTCCGATAACAAGTGTTTTCCAGAATGGATGAATCTACTCTAAATAAATTCCATCACCTGACGCCAAACACTCGTACATGGTACAGACACAAGGAATCACATGTATTGTCAGGAAAGCACACCCACAACGATATTCAATTTCATCACTTAAGTCTTGCATTCTCTTCAACTCCTGAGTCATTAACGACAAGTAGTGATGCGAAACTCGGACATTTATATGCTGAAACAAAGGACCTATGTAATGTGCCAAATTTCGACGTCTCGAAACTTCAAGAAAGTTCCAAATATTCGTCAGCTGCATTTCAATAGACGAGTTCACGCGGTCGAAAAGAGTGTCGAGAGCGGCAGTCGATGTAGTGATCCACTCTTTCAGAGCCGAATGTGCACTTTCCACCATGCAGTTCGTAGTGTTGCCGAAATGAAGAACTTGATTCGTCCAATTCAACACGAATTTTTCCTTATGCACCAACCACGTGTCTTCCACATACTTCGTCAGCACTGTCCAAGAACGGTAAGAATCCTTCAGATTCCGGACTGCTCTATCATAATCCGTCTGTGAATCAGAAAGCATGACTCTCCTCCATCTTCCACGTCTAAAACTCTCTGCAAGCTGCTTCTCCTTGCCGAATACGTGGTATGCGTAGTTGTACACGTCTTTGTTGATATGCGAGGTGCATAGTAAATGAGCTGACTCAGGAAAAACCTCTGCCACTGGTCGCATCAGACCCATCTCCCGGTCCGTAATTATTGCTGTCGGGCTAACAATATCCAATAACAGTTCTCGCAACCTCTCCAACACCCACCGGTAACTAGACTCGGTCTCATCCTGCAAAATCGCATATCCGACGAGGAAATTCATATTTGTTGGAGTAACCCCAACCATCTCAAACAAAGGCATCTTGTACTTGTTCGTCTTATACGTCGAATCTATACAGATCACGAATGGGTATGTACGCAACAACTAAACTGAAGTCGGATGTGCCAAAAATGCGTGAGTCAAGACATTAGTTTCTTCATCTGCCACAATCCAATGCAAATACTTATGCTGCACTGCCTCTCTGAGAAACTGCTGCGCGGGATTCCTGTCTTCAGATTTCGTCCTCCTCATATACTCTCTGAAGTTGTAAATGTGCCTTTGATTCGGATTATCGTCTGGAAATTTCTTCTTTACCGCCAACAAAATGTTACGGGGTCTTGCTTGTGCCTCTGTCATATCCCGAACAATTTGCTTTCCCCCAGCACTAAGTCCGCTGACCTGTCGGTGACCCTCTGAATAAACTGCCAATGGGTGGTTGTGCTGCCCATACATGCTACTAGAAACAATAACTCATCCATCACGATCTCGTCGTTCCACCACTTTTACCAAAAACCGACAACCGCAACCTTTTCTTTTCGTATTCTTTCGCAGTGCAATACTCGTATCACGAGAACTCATCTCACGTCTGCGATCACATCTGAGGTAACAATCCATCCGGTTATCTGCTTTCGGTTTGTATGATGATATAACCAAAAAAAATCAGGCTCCTATTGCAACTTGTTTCGCCCATTTACAACCTTCCTCGATTGTTGTAAATATTTCTTTACTGTCAAAAAACTCACTGTAATCTACTCCATCATCACTGAAATCTTGCAACGGAACCTGAAAAATTTGAATTTAACAGAAAATATAAAAAAACAAAAAAAAATCGGGCGTCTGGCTAAACCGTCTCCACCAAGGTGGAGGCGGTTTAGCCAGACGCCCGAGTCGTGAAAAAAATTCCGCCCCTGTTACCTCGCCGGATTCAGGTGCTTCGCCAGACATTTTCGTGGTGTTGGTACTAGGAATGTGAGTAAAACTGAGTCAAACACCTTATTTAAAGACACGAGACGAAATCGGTATTAATTGATTTGTTAAGGGCAAAAAGGTCATTTTGGGGCGATTTAAGTAGTTTTCCGGCGACGAATAGTAGTTCCCATCATTAATTGTGTGTTTGGATAAGAACGAATGAGAGAAAAATAGAAAAGATAAAAGAAATGGATAGAAGATAAAAGAAATTATGTTTATTTTCTCTTGTTTGGATACAAATAAGTTATAAAAGAATAAGAAAAAAAATTATAACATCTTATTACCAGAATACACACTCTTCTAACCATGTTATTTCATTTTGGAATATTTTGGGAATAATGGACAAAATTCAACTTTCTCTTCGTTTTAGAAGAGAGTTAAGAGCTTATTTTGTATAGCATGATTTCTCTCGATATCTTTTTTTTTCTCTCAATTTCTATTATTAAGTTGTTATACAAAAGAAAATTCAACTTTTTTTTCTTTTTTCTCAATTTTTCTTCTTAAGTTGTTATACAAGAGAAAATCCAATTTTCTTTTTTCTCTCAATTTTTTTATTAAGTTGTTATCCAAAAGAAAATTCAACTTTCTTATCGTTTCTCTCTAACAACAAAAAAAAATCTTAAAGTTGTTATCCAAGAAAAAATCTAACTTTTCTTTCAATTTCTCTTCTTAAGTTGATAAGTAAACTTGAAAGTAACGTTACTAATTATGTTCACGAGTTCATAAATAAACTTGAAAGTAAGGGCACTTATTACGTTCACAAACACAATTAGAAAAGTGATTATCCTCCGTAGGGGTGTTAATGGATGTTCGAAATTCGGAAATTCGTTCGCGTCCGGTTCGAAAAATATTCAGTCCGAACAATATCCGATCCGAATAATATTCGATTCGTGTAATATTCGGGACATGCGAATATGGATATTGATACATCCGATCCGAATAACATCCGATCCGAGATTGAATATTTGTATTATAAGATCCATATCCATATTTGTATCATATACGTATGCAATACATTATTATACCTAGAAGTATTTATATTTCAACCTTGTGTGATTATATTTTGAATGTATAATTATTAAATTTACTTATTCAAATAAAAATACATCTACTAATCACATTTATTCAAGCATTGAATATCATTATCCTTTCTAGAATATGGAGTTAGAAATTAAGATAAAGTAAATTAATATTTGAAACCAAATAAAGTTATAATCTGACTATTTATAAGAATTTGTCTAAGTGAAAATGAAAAATGTTATAATGTGGGGAATTATGTTTACGGATGCGGATATTATCCGTATCCGATCAGAATCCGTCAAATATCCGAATGGATATAGACTTTTCATATCCGCAAACAATCCGTATCTGAATCTGAATCCGTAAATTTCATGCGAATGCGAATATGGATATACTTATATCCGATCCGTATCCGATCTGTTGACACCCTTGACCCTCCGTAATCCCATTCATTCGTTTCCATAATTACAAATCTGAGATCCAAATCTGAAGACCACCACTTCACCTTCCTTCCACCTCCGCTCATAATCTTCTTCCCAGCCAAAACCCTAACAACAATGCCCAAACCCCGGAACCACAACCACCACCACCTCCGCCGCCCGACGCTCCTCTTCCGGCTGTCCGTCCTCTTCCTCCTCCTCGTCCTCGGCGTCCTCTTCCCCTGGGCCCGCCTCGCCTCCAACCTCGGCCTCTCCCCCTCCTCCGACCCCCTCCTCAGGTGGCGGGACTACACCCTCGCCGACGCCGCCGCCTTCGCCGTCCGCAACGGCACCGTCATCGTCTGCGCCGTTAGCAAACCCTACGTTCCTTTCCTCAACAATTGGCTGATTAGCATTGCCAGGCAGGGATGGGCGGAGGGGGTCGTTGTTGTGGCGGAGGATTATGCCACGTTGTATGAGGTCAATCGGAGGTGGCCCGGCCATGCTGTGCTCGTCCCGCCCGCCCCCGACGCGCAGACTGCTCATAAGTTCGGATCTCAGGTCTGGTTTTTTGTTTTGTTTTTGATGTTGTGTGCTGGGAATTGAAACTTGAAAGTGAGATGGATGGGACACGAACTAGAAATGAGAGTAATGATTTGCTGGAAAATGCGGGTTTTAAGTGCAAAATTTGAAGGAGTTTTTGTTGGAAATATAGTCTCATGTTGTAAAATACTAGATGTGAGTTGGATCAATTATTCACTACCTAAGTGGTTCGGTTTTGTTGAAGTAGTAGACCAACCCAATTTTCACAATAATTATGTATTGGGAATTTCATCATCTCGTAGGAAGTGATGGATTCTGGTGATTTAGAAGTGCACCTGTGGGAATCACAATATTGCCCGTGATGTTTCATTGTGGGACTTGTGCAGTGATTTAGTGCTCCACTTCATTCTCCATCGTGCATAAAAGGGGCTTAACAAATGGCGTGCATCTTCTTAGATAAACATGTTCCATTGATTTGGTACACTAACTGCCTTCATTAATTGAGTTTAAATTCACTCTCATACATTACATGCAGTGTAGCATGCACATTTCTTGACTTTGAGTTTAAGCTTACATAATGCAAAACGGACCATCTTGGGTGTATTGTATCTACTAGTCGGATGTTTCAAAATAACCTCGTCTATCAAATGCTAGAGTTGAGAATACAAATGTTACATGAGGTGTTTTTAGTGAGTAGACTCCATGATTTTGCAACTTGTTAGCGTAGGCTTCGTGTGAAGACTTTAGCCTTGCTGTAGTGGCTTATCACTTGTATTGTAGTTTTGCTTCTTAGAATGGGTGGCA
This sequence comes from Triglochin maritima, assembly GCA_963682175.1. Classification (NCBI taxonomy): domain Eukaryota; kingdom Viridiplantae; phylum Streptophyta; class Magnoliopsida; order Alismatales; family Juncaginaceae; genus Triglochin; species Triglochin maritima. Next base: position 10,709,813 of record OY821775.1, read on the forward strand.
CTAAAGTAAATCTTCAAGTTAAAGTTCATCTTCCTCCTATCGTTAATAAGTTAAAATCCCTCACTAATCTTGATATCCCTATACTTGCCCTGGAGGCAGCTCACACCCATAAAGCACATCACATTACCAATACTACAGAGCAACCTTGAAATTGCTATGCTATAGTTCCACAATTATGTCTCCAGTTCATCTTAGATGATAGATAGTCTAAAGAAAAAACAACAAAGGCATCATATCACCTACACTGCTGATCTAATACCCACTAGTGGTTTAGTGACACACTGTAGACCATGAAGTCCTACGTTGAACGTCATACATGTTGGGTACAGTTTGCTAGATGTTTCCTCTGCCTAAAATGTTCCTGATTGTGTATACACATTGTTTGACAGGGATTCTTCAATTTTACATCCCGCAGGCCTCGCCATTTACTTCAGATATTGGAGCTAGGATATAACGTGATGTACAACGATGTTGACATGGTCTGGTTGGCAGATCCATTCCCATATTTCGAAGGGAATCATGATGTCTACTTCACGGACGACATGACAGCGGTAATCAATTTACTTGATGTGAGATATTAGGATTTGCTTGGTAATGTTATATGTTCATGAATATAACTTACAAGAACAGCACGTGGTTGTTTTGATGAAGTCCAACTTATTCATATCAACAAGAATTTTAGACTGAGTGTGTGTCTGCAACTACCGCAACCTTCACTAAAACAATTAGCACGGTCTTATTGTATACATCTAACTTATGTAGCTCACATGTGAGAAATTTAAATCAAGCATTCATCTGCAATTAGCATGGCATTATAGCAATGAAGATAAAGATCAGCATGAGTCAACGGGAATTCGGCTTGTCTGCCATTTTGCCAACCTGTAGATTTCATTTAAGTATTCTCCTATATAACCTGAAAGTCATACGCAGCTACGACCGCCAAAGATGTGATTTGCAATCATGTATTCATGATGCTATAAGCATATACCTTTCGGGAGATATCCACAAGAAATATCCTGTTGCAAACATGAAATATTTATTTTGACATGCAATATCAGTATATCACACAAATCATGCATTTTCCGGCAGATATGTCATTCTTGACATGTACTTTTACAGATGAAACAGCATACCTACTCCATTTTTGTTCTAAAATAGATACCTTGAACTTTCTTCTTCTTTTCTTTTTCAAATGGAGTTTTCCTTAGTAAATGGCAATCTTTTGTGAACTATCAGGTGAAACCCTTGAAACATCCACATGATTTACCACCGCCAGGGAAAAAGGGACGGACATATATCTGCAGCTGTATGGTTTTTCTTCGACCTACAAATGGAGCCAAAATGGTCATGAGGAAGTGGATTGAAGAATTGCAAGATCAACCATGGTCCAAGAAAAGAAAAGCAAATGACCAACCGGCATTTAACTGGGCTTTGAATAAGACTGCTAGTGAGGTGTGCTTATTTTAAGGGTGATACTGTCTTTCAATATTCAAAATGGAAGGCTTAGTTTTCTTATTTAACATTCTGGATAAATTGACCTTGTAGCTTTCAAAGTAATTTATTGTTTAACTAATATACCAGTTTACCACGTTTTCCTACCATATGGGTTACAACAAAATAAAGGATGATGCAGAGCTACATTCTAAACCAATTTTAATTATAATGAGATACATTTATCTTTCTGCTGGGTATCCTGGCTCTCTCCCATTTTTTTAAGGTCGATTTTGTCCAATTCTCCCATCCAAGCCACCCATAGAAGATGGGAAGTTCTCAAGTTTTATCATTGAAGCAAATTACATTACACTTAGTAAGAACCTCGTGGATATACTTGTAGTTATTTTTTAAGGCCTTGGGAGCTGAGTTTTGATATGGTATATAGCAAAGTTAAGAGCACATAGTATTTGTTGGAAATATAATGGTATGGTACATAGTGAACTTATTTGCTAAAACTTGTCGTGCCTTTTGCTTAATAGCGAATATTGTTTTATATGTAGGTGGATTTGTATCTGCTTCCGCAACCTGCTTTTCCTTCAGGGGGCTTGTATTTCAAAAATCAGACGTGGGTTGAAGAAACTAAGGGCATGCATGTTATAATTCACAACAATTACATTACAGGATTCGATAAGAAGATAAAACGGTTCCATGATTTTGGACTCTGGTTGGTGGACGATCATGCAGACGAATCACCACTTGGTAGAATATAATCTAGAACAATTTGCAATTGGTTCATTCATCCTGATTCCTCTGTGGAGAATCAGTCCACGATAATCATCTTGAAGCACAAGAAAGAATCTCGCTTTCATCTGATCACAATCTCTCAGCTTTATTGACTTCATTGAGCGACATGCTTTACTGTTGCAGTATTTTGAGCTCCGTAGCTGTTCCTCTCGCCCATCCTTTGTAAGTTGTAGCATTAAGGTGTTTACATTTTGTAAAACTTCGATTTGATTCAATAAATAACAGCCAGATGTACGGTTGTCTCTGCAACCACCAAAACTGCAAGATATGCGGTGTGAACAAAAAAAATGAGGGTTTTAGGGTTGTATACATGTTTCATGAGATTGTGTATCATGCTGATCTTAAAGCGTGTCAAAAGCAAATGTTGTTGTAGCCTTGTGTCACTGTTCTTGTAACAAAGATGTTAGATTTAATTATTCTTTATCGCAACATTTTATATTATGAATGTGTTGCAAAATATTCCATGAATGTTGTGGCTAAATTTGTTATTCCCATAGAAAGATGTCAGTGAACTATTGTATGTCACTGCATACAATGTCAGTGATTGGTATCCAAGGGTAGATATAATTTGTCACTGCATAAATTTGTCCTTCATTCAATAAAAAAATGCCAACTCTCGGCAGGATACAAAGAAAGACAACTTAGATAAATAAGAAACGTTGAAGGATACCACACTCAACTAGTTAAGCAATAACATTAAAACAACAAAAGGAAAATCAAATTACAGGAAAAATGTAAGATGATTCTCTTTAGCATCTGTACTTCATCAGGAGCCTGTTTCACACTTCAAGAGAAACTCTGTAAACCGAAAAATGGAGAATCATATTCCCTTAGTCATACGATGCATCAAATGCCAAACTGAGTGGGGTGAATACTGTTCAAATTTCACTTCCTTCGTCTGGCCGGAGGCACCTCTGGGTTCCCTTTTCTCATCATGGCTACAAACTCCTCGTAGTTAATTCTTCCGTCCTGCACAAACGGTTGGTAGATTTTTTTAGTCTTGGATTTAAACCAGAAACCGAGTCCTACCATCATGATTTATCACAGTCCGGAGTTTTAACTTAAAAATATAATATGCTTCGAGAAATACAGCTTTCATAATCAGCTTTTTTCTGGAGGGACTTTTCTCGGAGACAAAAATCATTTTATGCCGGTTCTCATCCTCTTTAAGTTTCAAGTCATTGTTACTATTTCTGGCAACTACTTAACAATTCTTTCCTAAGTTTACAATGCACATTTATTTGGGCGTTTATGCTGTCATTTGTCCTGGAGGTTTCAAAATATGAAGGTGTGTGTGCATAGACTTGTAAATTTCTAGCTACACTAGTTTTAGGAATATGATAACACAAAAGGTAGCATACTAGAGTGAAAAGATGGAACTCACATTATCAGTGTCAACTTCTGCAATGATCTCTTTGATGGTTTTCTCATCACCCATATTATACTTTGTCAGGGCTTGCTCCAACTCTTGCATTGTGATGTACCTAGACAAACATCCCAATCATAAGAAATAAATCAAGCGACGATTGATGATAAGATGATGGATCTTATTTCCATGAGAAAGCGAATGTTTACCCGCTCTTGTCCTCATCAAAGTATTCAAATGCCTTGTACAAATGGTCCTCCTTCTCCATTCTATTCATGTGCATCGTCGCTGATATAAACTCGTGGTAGTCAATCGTCCCGTTCCCATCTACGTCCGCCTGAAAAGTTAATAAACAGCATTAATGCATTTATCACAATCATAATTTAGGATGTTACATCAAAAATTCAACAGAAAAATGTCGTAACAATAATAATGTTGAAATTTCTTGTCTAGCATTAGCAAAAACGGTTAGCAGGTGAGTAGGCTGGTGCGAATCGAAAAAAACAAAAATATGATGTTGGACAAAAGTGTCATACAGCTTCCATCAATTGCTTCAGTTCAGCTTCTGAAAGTTTGGTCCCTAATTTTGGAAGACCAGCCTTGAGTTCTTCATAAGTAATTGTACCACTGTTATCGGTGTCGATGGATTTGAACATCTCTTTCAGACCCATAATTTCTTCTTCTGACAAATTTTCAGCAATAACCTACACAAATACGTAGATAAAGTTAAATTTGAGTAAAAAGAATAGTGGGATCTTTTTTCTGACGTTTACCTTCAAAGCAACTTTTTTTAGCTTATTCATTGCCCTGAACTGCTTCATTCTGGTCATGACTGTGGTGTCAATTGGCTTGTCAGGTGCATCCCCATCTTTTCTAACCCATGGATGATCTACATGTTATTCCCAATGCAATTGTCAACACCAAACCAATGTTTGTGAATCCGATTGATAAAAGCTATTCATTTCAATATTTTCTAGAATTCTTAAATAGTTTTTTATCATTAAATTCTAAAATAGTTTCGCATTTAAAAACTTGGTGAATTAAATAGCCTCTGAAAAATTACAACATTAATATATCTAAGAACCAAGATGTGCAAGATAATGAAAAGTGATAATATTGTTGAAAACTTGATATTAACATCAATTCCTTCATGGCTTCATCAGTAATCAGTAGTGTGAGCCAAAGTGCTTGGCACTAATCAGACCCCCTAAACACACAAAGATTTACATATGTTACAACTTTCTATAAATAAATTATATACATTATATTTATAAATTACATGTACCAGCTTAAGCAATTGTTATCTAATATCTACGTGTTATTCTGGAGTCCATGAAGGAGATGTTTTTTAGGGGAAGGTTTTATCTATATATATGATGTGCTATTGGAAAAACAAAGCAGAAATCATATCGATCTTCCATTTTCCAGATAATCACATGAAACTTACCCAAAATCTGAACTGCAGTTAGACGTTCCTTGGGATTTTTCTGCAACATCTTCTTTACTAAATCCTTGGCACTATTGGATATAGAGGGCCAAGGCTTTGATGTGAAATCTAAATTGCCACGTAAAATAGCTTCAAATATACCTCGTTCAGTCTCTGCAAAAATTTGCAAAATGCTAGTCAGTCTACCTCATTTCCTTTCCATTCCACAAAAATAAATGATGATGTTTGCACTTCCCTAACTAGACGAGAGAGTATCATACCAGCCCAAAAAGGAGGAGCACCAGAAAGAAGAATGTACAGAATAACTCCGGCACTCCATACATCGCATTCTGGTCCATAACTGTGTTGAAGAACTTCAGGAGCCACATAATATGCACTACCAACTAGATCTTTGAATACATCTCCTGAAAATGATGCATACCAATCTCCGTATCAGAATCAAATTCCAGCCGACTACCAATTGCAACTCAATATGTAATCATGGTGAATAAGTGGTCATAGACTCATGGTGTTCCATTACTGACACATACAAGCGATGAGTCACGACCGAAAACAGGTCAACAACGTTAGCATACAGTTATGGTCTCATGTAGTTATCATTTTGCAAGTTTTCGCATATGTACTCAGAATTGCGGATCATCCTTGAAGCAACTCAGGTTGACAAATAAAAACACTACTGACTAAGTAAATTGCAACGTTTTTCTTATAGTAAAGTTACATATTTTGTTCAGGAAAGAAAAAAGAAAAAAAAATTATACAAGAAACCCCAACAGCATGATGGCCCTGATCCACAATCAAAGACAAAATCCAGTACAGATCTGCATTTTTTTTATTCCTTCTGGAAGAAGAAAAAAACTGCAGATCTGAATATTCAAACGTGCACACAAAAGGAAAAACATTAAAATCCAAAATGTCACCCGATCACCAACCCAATAAAACAGGAGTCCGGAAAAGTACAAATCCAAGCTAGATTTGACAAGCACAGGCTAACAGCAAAAATAAAGGCCAAATAACTGGCAACACAAGTAATATTCTGTTTTTACCTAGACCAAATCATATCCACCAACCTCATATCAAAGATCACAGATAATCCAAAAATACTAAAATAGGACGAGGAAAAAAAAATCCAAAAATAAAAATCAAATCTCAACATCCTCATGACAAATCACACAAAACAAATCCCCCAAAAATCCTATCCATTCCACCCAGAAAACAAAACATGAATAACACTAACAAAAACAAAAAATTGAAAGATAAAAAAAATCACAACATTACCAGTTACCACTTACCACCAACAACAAATGAAGACCAACCTTCTTTCAAGTTCAAGCCCAAAGATTAAAAGAAAAAGAAAGGGAAGTGAAAAATCTCATTCCGACCACCACGGGTCCACACAGCATCCAAAAAAAAATCCCAAAAAAGAAAAAAAGGAAACAACAATAACAAAATCCAAACTTGATAACTGTCAGAGAATAGTCTCACATCGTCTAACCGTAGATTTTTTTTCCTGGGCTATAAGTTGTAGGCTCCCTCGGCTGATAACCAATTAGTTTTGACTTAGATACCCACACTTCAATAATAACAATCCAAAAACCCTTAAACTCCACCAATCTATATCTAGACACCAAAATAATTAAAAAAAACAGCAGCATTCACCAAGTAATCGAATCCACCTGGTTTATAGAAGGAGCTTAGGCCAAAGTCGGTGGCCTTAAGCGGCGAATCCTCTGACTTATTCAAAAAGAGAAAATTCTCAGGTTTCAAATCTCGATGAACAACCCCCATGGAATGACAGTTATGAATAACGGTCACCATCTCCCTACAAAGCCCAGCCGCCTTCTTCTCCGAGTAGTGCCCTTTCGCAATAATCCGATCGAACAATTCCCCTCCCTCGCACAGCTCCATGACCAGATTCACCCCTTGCCGGTCCTCGAACGCGCCTTTCAACTCTACGATGTTCCGGTGCCCGGTGAGGTGGTGCATGATCTGGACCTCTCTCCGGACGTCGTCGATGTCGTCGGGGGAGACGAGCTTTCGGGTGGCGATGGACTTGCAGGCGAAGGTCTGGGATGTGGCCTTGTGAGTGACGAGGTAGGTGACGCCGAACTGGCCTCGTCCGAGCTCGCGACCGAAGGCGTAGGTGGAGCGGACGTCCTCCATCGGGCGGTTGAGGATCCGGCCGTGGCGGCGGGTGGACGGGGGTTTGGTTGTCGGGGGACGGACGCGGGGGGAGGTGATGGTGGATGGAGGTGGGATCGGATCGTCGGTCGGGATGCCGTTGCAGTTCCCCATCCGGGTTGGGGTTGACGGATTTGGATTTGGAGTTTGAGTTTGGTATTCGTTGTGCATTGCTTGCTACTTGCTACCACGTTCTTTGGGTTCGCGCTTTTTTGCACACAAGTCCAATTAGGTAGGTACTTTTTCCAGCAACAAAAAAAAATCTTACTTTTTAATATTTTTTATTTTTGATAATTAATAAGGTTCCCTTCAAAAGGGAGATTATACGATTTTTTCCTAATTTATTTATAGGTTATGCGATATTCAATGTGAGTATGGAATATTCTTACAATATCATAGTTGGATTATTTTTTAATTCAAATTTATATGTTAACATCATGTCTATTAGATAGTTTTATTATTTCATTGTTCTATTTTCTTGATTATTTCTATTTTAAAACCATTTTGTTCCTATATAATAGGTGTAATTTTTTTATTCAAGAAAAATATATATACAATTTATCAAACTCTAGTTTTTGTTTTTCTCACCACGTCAAGTTCTTGAGCTACTCACACTACTACAAATAGTGCTTTTGCCGACGGACGATTCTGTCGGCAATAGGGGCCATTTCTGTCGGCATAAGCAGGTGCTGACTCAGCATTAGTCCACCGACAAAAGTACTGTCGGCAGGATTATTGCCGACGGAAATTCCGTCAGCACCTACTATTTCGCGCGCTAAAAATTGGGTCGACGGGAAAAAAATTGGCATTTGCTTTATGACGATGGAATTTCCGTCGGCCATCTTCCTTTATGCCGACAGATGTTCCGTCGGCAAAGGGAAATCCAAAAACTATTGCCGACCGATATTCCGTCGGCAATGAAATGATCATGCTGCAAAAAAATCAGTTTAAACGTTCACAATTGAACCCATATCGGGATGAGTTTAGAGATCCTACAATCAAAATCAAATCATTCATATCCATTCGGAACACGTAACCATTCATATCAGAACCCGTAACCATTCATATCCATTCGGAACACGTAACCAGTCACATCCATTCACACTGCGATACATTAGAATGTATAAGTCATGTGAAATACAATATAAGTCTAAGTCTAAGTTACACATTCATATATCAAGTCATAACTTGTACATAATATAAGAAAGTTAGAAGTTGAAGTCTATTGAAATATGTCATAATATATAAATATACAAAACAACAAATATATATCAACTACGACTCAGAAGAAGTAAGATCCGTCGATGGTTCATCCTCGTGCTGCGAGGAGGTATCCATGTTATCACTGTGGAAAAAAAATACATTTTCACTACATAAACAATTTTAAACATATATCTTATTTTAGGAAATAAAAACAACAAATTACACATTCATTATACACATACCTGATTTCCTCTAAACTGACTCCTCATCAATTTAGTGACCCGAGCCTTCAATTTCTCGTGCTCGTCCTGCAATGCATTTAACATAATTTTACATATGATAAAATTGTAAAGTAAACCCAATTGATACGCATTGCGAGATCTTGGTCTGAAGATGGTCCATGTGAGCACTGTTATGTCCACCACTCGACGTCTTGCCTATCTTGTAGGCTCCAATCCTAGCACCACGCACACAGTCTGTCTTCTCTTTTCCCAAGACCTTTTCTAGTACCTCGTTCTCGATCTCCTCACGAGCTTTCAACATAGAACACTCCTTGCTCTTGAGACAATGTCTGCTGTGTCAATTTTTAACCGGCCAATTCTTGTATCTCAACCTAAAAGTTTTGCAAGACTTATTAATATTTTAAAGTTCAAAGTAACATTTCATTTAGACTTGTAAAAAGCTAAAACATACCATTTTCGCTTGATTTGTATAACACAGAGCCATCTTCTAATTTTTTTTGTGAGAGGTGTGCTGATTTGGTTGTCCTACATCTAATTATTTAATAAAATCAAACAATATAATTTAATCAGGATGTTATAGTAAAGATCATGAAAAAACCCATATATGTCTAACTATGTTTTAGAACCAAAAAATTAAAACTAAATAACATTAAAACTCACATGAAGATTTGTCTTGTTCACAAAGGTTTTTGATCCCGTCTTGTGATTCATCATTTTGCGGCCGCGATTGATATTGTTTGTTAAGTAGTATTTCTACAATTAATGAAAATAATTTAAGGTTAACATATGATATTACAACTACAAAATCAAATGTTTACAAAATAATTTTTTTAATACCTTTGCATTTTCAGTGTTCCATTCATCACACTAAATGATGAGTTGGTCATGATGAACCCGTGGATCACCTCTCGAGGTCAAATATGCAACATGCTCCTCATTGGTCTCGAAAGGCGTGTAGTATCTCTTCTTTACCAAATAACGGCAATCCCTCGAAAAACCGTAGATCTTTTCGAAGCAGTAATGTCAAGCGTTGACGCAATTCCCCGTATTGAAACGATCATACGAATAACATATAAACATTTGTTAGTACATCATCTTAAAGTTCATGTATTAACTTTAAAACAAATAAACAAAGACGTACCACAAGAAGATCCCACGAATCTAAAAAAGTTTAACGACTTTGATGTGACATTTTAATATGTAGTGGTCACAACTCAGGCTGCTTGAGTAACAATGCCAATGTTGCGTTCAACTTCTCAACACACGGTCCAACCGGGACGAAGTCCTCATTCCATTGGACTTCAAACTGATGACCGGGAGAAGGAATAAGATCAACCCCTCTAGTTGGTCCTCGACCTCTTTTCATAGATGCATCAGCCTCAATCATTTGTCCTACTGAACAAGAACATAATATTTATTAAATTTACATAAAATTAGATATTGATGTCAAATTTAACACAATGTTATCTTCAACGTCGTCGACAAGACATGCTCCATAGTGACCACGAGGACCACTGTTGTCTCCTGGTCTCCTATCGAGTTCACTTCGAACCTTTGCCGGTATACCTTCCACTTCATGAGGTCTAACCACCTCAATGATATGGTGATGAGGATTGAGTGCTTGTGGTTCATCTACAACTCGATCTGCTGCCTCTCGGGTACGAACAATGCACCTACGTGGAGGTAGGCTTGTATAACATATACAAAAATTGTTAACAAACATAAGATCATAATTAACATAATAGATAACATATAACATACAATTTCTTAAAAAAATAGTAACATATATCAAAAATAATTAATACATTACCTAATCATCAAAGTAATCTCTAGGTTCATATTTCAATACAATGTGTCAATTAGGTTGAACTGGATCTTGAACATAAAAGCATTATTCCGCGTGACATGCTAAGATGAATGAATCTTTCTCGTGCTTCGTTCATGACATGTTGACGGAAGTAAATCCGTGTTTATCAACTTGTATCCCATCTTTTCCTGACTCGTCAAACCATATGCATTTAAACAACACTATCTTCAACTTGGGACCATAGGATAACTCAATCACTTCATCCAAAGTATCATAATATGTAATGACATCAAAATATGGGATTTCGATCCCTACTACTTGAATAACTAGATGTTTCGGCTAACAAGGTAATGCCACTATGTTGGGTTCTTCGTGTACTCTCCAGACTTTTCATATGAAACTTGTATCCATTCACACAATATTCATCATAAAATGTAACATTAGTTATTTGACATCTTGCTAACCATTTCAAGTCTTCTGTAACATCTGGACTCTCTTGAACACGCATATTATTCATGAACTCACAAAACCATGTCTCAAACAAATCATTGTTCATTTTTTCTAGTTGACGAGGATTCAAATTCGTTTCACCTGAAGACAATTCTTCCAAATGGAGATTTAGATACGATGCCACAATATCAAGGTTAAAAGTACATAACGATGAGCTTGCTCTAACAAAATCCGATCTAAAAAATGAGTTCTCCTTGCCCTAATTGGTTCTCCATCAGTGTACCGCTCTTCACGTGTTAATTTTGTCTCCACCTCATCCAAATAACGTGAAAAGCCCGGAGGAAAGATACTTTCGAACTAACAAAGAGTAACAACTATTTCACCTTCAACCTTTTCATTTCTTGTACATCAATTACTTAACTACAAATCCCACTAAAAATGAAGAGAGTGACATGATAAAGCCACAAATATCTTCATTCAATGCTTTCCGAAGAGCAAGATTAATGATCTGCTGCATAAGTATGTGACAATCATGACTTTTTAAACCAGAAATTTCTCTCTTTCAATTGTACTCTTGCCTTGATATTTGACGAAAATATCACCTTGAGGTCATGCAACACCTTGAAGAATATATCTTTTTGTTTATTTGATAATACGAATCGAGATTCTTGACCCTTGCCTTTACTTGATTCCCCCATATGTAACTCCAGACGAATACCCATTTCTTGTAGGTCCATCCGAGCATTCCCATCATCTCTTCAATTTGTTTGTTCAACATAGTATTTAATATGTTGTCACATACATTCTGAAGGGAATGTATTCTAAAAGTTTACTTTTATATGTCAATTATTATGAATTGGATGTGCAAACATTTTGTTCCTTGATTGATGTATTTGTCTTTTAGAAGTGTTAAGGAAGAGACTTTTGGTCCTTAACTGTAGAGGTCTAAAAGATAATGATTTACATAAATCAAAAGTTATTCACAATCATGGTAATTTACATGGAACATTAATTGCTGAGATAAGATTGTCGTGTTTGTTAAAGAGTATTAGCTCTACAAATATTTAATGACACGAGTATATAAAAGAGGAAAATTGTTACTTTTCTATATTGAATAGACCTAGCAAGTGAAACATTATGGAATTGTATTATGTGTCATTAATGTTTTTCACTGTGTCTTGAATCCTAAGATATGAGACTTATGTCTTTTCACATGAGAAGTGTTTAATTTGATTGTTGTCAAAAATTGTCAATGAGCATAGTGATAAAGACAATAGTTGGTTGAACTCGACTTGTGCTAGAAAAGATAGCTAGTCAAAAGATTATCATTATCCTTCTTAGCTTGAGTGGTGATATTGGTGGGCCCCTTGATAAAGCAAAATTATAATGTGCACAATGTGACTTGTGTTAAGTTACATATTTATAATTAGCTTAAGAGATCAAAAAATGAGTATATAATACAAATGTAACACATTTCTACTTTGTGTAATTTACTAGGAGCAATTTTGGTAAGGGAACGGTCGACCGGAGTGCGACGTGGTTTGACTGAAATTTTCCAGGGACTTTTCCTTATGAATATTCGGTCGACCGTCTAGCTCGCGGTCCGACCAAACTTGTCAAAGTCATAACCGTTCGGTCGACCGAGTGGTGGTTTCGGTCGACCTTTGGCACGATTCTTCCTTGAATTGTTAAGAGATTAGTGTTGATCATGGGCTGTATTTATTTCAATTATGGTCAAACATTTTTTAGGATGATTATGTGTCAATTTGTGATTGGTTTAAGGGAGAGAAAAGTAAGAAATTATAGGTTAGTGGGTAACCCATGATGTGGGTGTTGGGAGAGTCTATAAATAGATCTCATCTCCCTACTTGTTTTAAGTTAATGCAAAAATATTCTCTCCCTAACCTCTTTACTAATCCATCCGAATTTCTCTTAATTATTTCGAACTTTTGGAGATTAAATTCTCATGAAACTTTAGAGGGGTTATTAGCTAGATTCTAAGCTTCATTTAGAGATTGAATTGGCTATCTCATTTCTTTCTAATCTTGTTTATAGTTTGGTGAACACTTGGAGACGATTCAACACGCAACGCAACTCCGGATCTTCATAAAGGTTTTAGAGAACCTTTGTGTATGATCATCTTCTATTTATTTTAATATATATGTAAAATTCTATGTATTAAAATAATATGTAGAATAATGTACATGAAATCATCAAAAATATTTTAATCGATCCTACATGCATGTATAAAATTCAAAAAATATATACATACATAGGGGCATGAAATCCTACACATTCTTCTTTGTATGCATGACATCTATATTACGTTGAAGAAGAAAAATTTTCCAATATGGTAGTTGAAAGAAAATTAATTTCTTCTTCCAACAGTAAAGAAATTTCACTTCCTCCACATCTTTTCTCCTTTTTCCATACCTAGACGATAATGATTTTCCAAACTGAATGTTTTTGTTAAAACATACAAACGCACCTGTTCGCCTACATGCAGAGCGCCCCTTCACCAATCGTCGCTTCCTCTCCCATACGATGCATCTCTTCACTCAGCTTTTACTTCAAACGGTCACCCAGCTTTCCCATGTATATATATATAAACTCATGTAAACCTCAGCAGACAGAAAATAGAAATCAATCCCTTTTTCCCTATTCCCGTTTAATATGGTATCAGAGCAATCGTTCCATCACTGGTGAATCTCAGAGTGCCCTCACTCATCATCGATCCACCTCAGAAAAAAACCGAAACCAAAAATCCCACCACCCATCACCTTCGCCTTTCAAGGGGGTTGAAGGAGACAAAACAAACCCCGACATCCAAAACCCCTGAAGGAAAAATCAAAAATGGCGGACTCAGAAACAAACGCTCCAAAACTGGTGTCACAGTTGCTCAACGGACAGAACTATCTGTCTTGGGCACGGGCTGTTACGCTAGCTCTCAGCGGGAAGGGAAAGCTGGGACACATCACCGGGACAACAAAAAAACCAGAGGAGGATGCCACCGAAACAAAACAAGAAGAGTGGCAGGCCGCTGACCATCTTGTAATGTCATGGATAATCAACTCCATGACGTCCAAAATCGGGGCTATCTTTCTTTACAAAAATTCCGCAAAGGAGCTATGGGACGCCGCTCAAAGCATATACGGTAAAACCAACAACTTTGCTCACATATTTAAACTAAAACACGATCTGTCGCAGACAAAACAACAAGGACAAACTATCACGGAGTATCTCGGGACACTGCAGCGTGGATGGGACGAGCTCGCCATCTACGAACCCACGACTGCTGACCCAAGAGTCCTACTCGAACGAAAGGAGCGAGATCAAATCTATCAGTTCCTCATCGGACTCGACGGCAGCTATGAAGCCATCCGAAGCCAAGTTTTGATGACCCCCACTGTCCCTGATCTCGCATCCATCATAGCAATGATCCAACGGGAGGAATCCCGTCGGACCACCGCTCAGATCGCGGACCGATCTTCGGAAAACCAGGCATTCTTCGCCAGAAAACCCCAAAATCAGACAAGAAAATATGGAAATAAACCTCAGGAAACATGTGACAACTGTAAAAAAACCGGGCACAACAGGAACTCATGTTGGTTCCTACACCCTCATCTTCGACCAACACGGGAAGGAGGTGATCATCGGAACAAAAAACGGAACGGCGGACCAAAAGGAAACAGCGCGACGGCAAACCCTAACATGGAAGAGGAACAACGAAAATGGGAAGGCGAATCGGTTATTCGCTCGGATCCACGGGGTTTTATAACCACGCGTGATTTTGGCGGATCCGGGTACTCGGGAGGATCCGGGTATGCAGGCGGAACCGGGTTTCCTTTAAACCGACCCGAAATCACAAACCGACCAGATGCTGCAACCGCTGGTCCTGGATCCAGCTCCAGATCCGACCCGATTCCACTAGATCAATTGCTGGGCCACCTCAGCGCATATTTGCAGTCCACCCCTCAGAGTTCAGGTAATTACGCAGGTATATCCTCTTGTTCCAAAAATTACTCTGCCAACAAAATAGAAAAAACACTTAGACACATAAATAATCAATGGATAATTGACTCAGGTGCTACTGATCATATGACCGGAAATTCTGGTCTAATAAGGAAAATAAAGAAACATGTGAACTCTCCTCATAATTTTGTGACTGTTGCAAATAATAATCAAGTAGAAATAAAAGGGATAGGAGAAACCACCATATTAGATCAAGTAAATAAAAATGTTTTATATATACATACCTTCACCTCTAATCTTCTTTCAGTATCAAAAATCACACAAAATTTAAACTGTAATGTTATATTCACCCCTACTGATGTATTCTTTCAGGAGCGAACTACAGGGAAGACGATTGGTAAAGGGATTCATACCAATGGCCTTTATGTTTTAGAGGCTCAAAGCAAGAGTTTTCATACTACTAGTTTATCAAACCATATTCTATGGCACAAACGAATGGGACACCCATCTCATTTGGTTTTAAAAACGCTATTTCCTTCTATTTCTTCTGATTATGCATGTGATGTTTGTCAGTATTCTAAACAAACTAGACTACCTTTTTTAACTCTAAAACCAAATCAAGTGTTCCTTTCGAAATAGTTCACTCCGATATTTGGGGACCCGCTCCTGTCGAGTCTTACAACGGTTTTAAATATTTTGTGTTGTTTATCGATGATTTCTCACGAAATACTTGGACTTATCTTCTCAAAAACAAATCCGAAGTTTTCCAAGTTTTTTGTGACTTTACAATTTTTGTTGAAAACATGTATGATTTTAAAATTAAGACCTTAAGGACAGATAACGGGACCGAATACACCAGCCACAACTTTCAAAATTTTTTGAAAAATCGGGGAATATTACACCAATTAACATGTATACATACCCCTGAACAAAATGGAGTTTCGGAACGGAAAAATCGTCATCTTCTAAATGTAACAAGGTCATTGCTCTTTCAAAATCATGTTCCCAAACGTTTTTGGTCTGACGCTATCTTAACTGCGACTTATCTAATAAATCGTCTTCCTAGTCCTACTATTCAGAATAAACAACCGCTTGAGATACTCTTAGGACGAAAACTAACCCTAGATCATCTTAAATTCTTCGGGTGTGTATGCTTTGTTCATAAGAAACGCTTAGATAAATTTGATAGCAATGCTGTAAAATGCTTATTTCTTGGTTATTCCTTTCAAAAAAAGGGGTATAAATGCTTTGACCCTGAGTCGTGTAAAATGTATATCTCCCGAGATGTAATATTTAGGGAAACTGAACCCTACTACAACCCTACAACACAATCTCGCCCAGACTCCTCACAAGTTCTACCTGAGTTCAACATCAAAGGACACGAAGAAGGAGAAAGACAAGGAGAAGGACAAGGAGAAGGACACGAAGAAGGAGAAGGACAAGGAGAAGGACAAGGAGAAGGACACGAAGAAGGAGAAGGACAAGGAGAAGGACAAGGAGAAACAAGAGCTCCAACCCCAAGGAGGTCTACCCGACCAAGACGTCCTCCCACTAGGTTTAATGATTTTATCACCTCTCAAGTAACTTATCCCATTCAGAACTACCTCACCTACAAACAAATACAGCCAAACTATAGGGTTTTTCTAAACCGAATAAACGAAACCCTAGAACCAAAAAACTACGAAGAAGCTAGTAGCAATCCTAAATGGCAAAAAGCAATGCAAGAAGAACTTAAAGCCCTAGAAACCAACAACACTTGGACTCTCATCCCTAGACCAAATAAAACAAAACCCGTTGGATGCAAATGGGTTTACAAAATAAAATATAATAGCGATGGTACTATCGAAAGGTATAAAGCTCGCCTTGTAGCAAAATGGTATACTCAAACCTATGGGCTTGACTACCTAGAAACCTTCGCACCAGTAGCAAAAATGAATACTGTTCGGGTCCTTCTTTCCATAGCAGTTAACAAAGGATGGAAGCTTTATCAAATGGATGTCAGAAATGCTTTTCTTCAAGGCACCCTTGAAGAAGAAGTATACATGGTACCCCCTCCAGGTTACAACACTTCTCCCAACCAGGTATGCAAACTCAATAAAGCCATCTATGGCCTAAAGCAATCACCCCGCGCATGGTATGCAAAACTCAGTCACTTCCTTCTTGCTTATGGTTTCTTTAAATCTTCTGCTGACGCATCTATGTTCACTAGGCATCATAAAGGAGAGATTCTCATAGTCTTGGTCTACGTAGATGATATCATCATTACTGGTGATAATAATGAACAAATTAATCAAGTTAAACACTATCTAAAAACCAAATTTGATATAAAAGATCTAGGATTCCTAAAATATTTCTTAGGAATAGAAATTGCATACTCAAAAAGGGGTCTATTTTTGTCACAAAGAAAATATGCCCTAGATCTCTTAAAAGAAACAGGAAAACTTGGGGCTAGACCAGCTAATACACCCATTGAGGCAAATCTCAAAACCAGTCCAACCAACGGTGAACCTATTAGAGACATTCACCAATACCAAAGACTTGTAGGAAAACTCATATATTTAACCGTAACCAGACCCGACATTACATTTGCTGTTAGTATAGTAAGTCAATTCATGCATGCACCTCGAACATCACATTTAGATATTATTGATAGAATTCTGAGGTACATAAAACAAACACCAGGACAAGGGTTGCTAATGAAAAATAACAATTCTAACAACATCATTGGTTTTTCAGATGATGATTGGGCAGGAAGCCATGATCGTAGGTCAACTACCGGTTTTTGCACATTTGTTGGTGGAAATCTGGTTACTTGGAGAAGTAAGAAACAAAAGGTGGTTGCTCGATCAAGTGCAGAAGCAGAATATCGAGCAATGGCGTCCACCACCAGTGAACTCATTTGGTTAAAGCAACTTCTTCACGATATGGGTCAAACTCACACTAAAGCTATGAATATGTTTTGCGACAACAACGCCGCACGACACATTGCTTCCAATCCCGTGTTCCACGAAAGGACCAAACACATTGAAGTTGACTGTCACTTCATCCGTGAGAAAATTCAAGCTGAAGAAATAGAAGTTCTGTATGTCTCCAGTAAAGAACAATTAGCGGACGTCTTCACCAAAGCCCTAAGTAAACAACCATTCGACACCATCATAAGCAAGTTAGGCACCTACAATCTCTTCCAGGCCCAACTTGAGGGGGAGTGTTAAAACATACAAACGCACTTGTTCGCCTACATGCAGAGCGCCCCTTCACCAATCGTCGCTTCCTCTCCCATACGATGCATCTCTTCACTCAGCTTTTACTTCAAACGGTCACCCAGCTTTCCCATGTATATATATATATAAACTCATGTAAACCTCAGCAGACAGAAAATAGAAATCAATCCCTTTTTCCCTATTCCCGTTTAATAGTTTTCGTAACCAGTGAGCTGCTGCAATACTTCATTTCTTGATAAGACAGACGGAGTAGTACGAAACTCTTGGTTTACATCAAAAAATTCTTATCCCGGTGCCAATGATGATCATCCGGAAGCCATCTTCTGTGACCCATGAAAGATTCTTTCCATCCGTGCTTCAATCAAATACTGTATGTATCCTTATTGCATGTCGGAAAATCATTTATTGTCCACAACACACCCGCGTTCATCTTGAAATTTTCTTTCAAATGTGAGTCATATGTAGGAACTCCTTCATTCCATTAAATTTTCATGTCTTCAATTAACGGTTGTAGGTACACATCGATGTCATTTCCCGGTGCTTGAGGACCCGAAATTAACAAAGACATGATAAAATAAGGTTGTTTCATGCACAACCAATGTGGTAGATTATAAGACATCAATATCATTGGTCATGTGTTGTGACTTGAAGACATTGTACCAAAATGACTAAATCCATCGCTTGCCAAACCCAACCTAATATTTCTTGGTTATGCAACAAAAATCCGGATAGGTTTTGTCCAAAGTGCTTCCACGCAAGCGCATCAACAGGATGCCGAAGAGAACCATCATCTTTTCGCTCTTCAGAATACCACATCATGTTTCTCGCCACGTCTTTATTCATATACAACCTACGAAGTCTTGAGGTCAATGGGAAATACCTCAGCACCTTAACTGGAAATTTTTTCCCGAATTACACCTTCTTCATCTACTCCTTGCGACCATCTCGACGACCCACATCGGTCACAAATTTCTTTCTTTGTAACTTCTTTACAGTACAACATGCAATCTTTAGGACAAGCATCAATCTTCTTACAACTGAGCTCTAACTCTTTCACGACTTTCTTAGCTTCATAATATGACAACGGGATATTTCTACCGCCATCTGGAATAATTTCTCGAAGCAAAGCAAGAAGCATAGAGAATGACTTATTGGTCCAACCATTCAAGATTTTCAAATGAAATAAACGAACCAAGAATGACAACTTCGTGAACTTCTTACATCGATCTGGGTCACCAACAACGGTTCTTCAACATCTCTCACAAGTTCTGACATACGATCTGGGTCACCAACAACTTCAGCTTCTTTCATTTCTCATTTGACGTCCACAACATCTTCATAAACACTACTATCATATTCCACATTAACTTCTTCGCCTCCAACATCTCCGTCAATAACTTGCAACATTCCTTGCATGTCGTCAACAACATTTGAAGTTGAAGTGACGTTGGATAACTGAAATTTCATATTCCTTCCATGTAGTTTTTCGCCATGACGTACCCACGTGGGATAATCCGGCATAAAACCTTTGAGGAGAACATGTTCAAGAATTTGGGGTCGTTTAAGAAGTGCTTGATTTCTGCATTTCTTGCATAGGCAAGGGATAATACCACCCAATTTTTTCAAATTTGCACTTGCAAAATTCAAGAATTCATCCAACCATTTTATGTATTCAAGTGTGAATCTATTATCAATCTGTAACCAAAAGTTGTCTGATACAATTGACATCTTATAAAAGTTACACCAAAAACCAATTATTAAACAAATAAATTTATTAAAAATTTGAGTAGAACATCCCCTAAATTTTAAGTATGAAACCATTTTCAACCTGCATTTTGAACAACTACAACCATCAAAACTTCAACCAAACAAATTAAGCAACTCAATGAACATCTACTATAAGCAAACAATAATCAATAACATTCCATCTACGATTCAAAGTTCAACTTCAACCTTTTACGTTATGTTATCCAAACATTTATTAATCCATCACTTAACAATTGATCTTGATAACTCATCACTTAACAATATTATACTATCCAAACATGCTTCCAAATTCCAATCTCTAAACAACCAAAATTTTGTAAATTTTGAATTCTAATCTCAAATTCCAACAGGAATACCACTTTAATTCTTTGAAATTTCATAAAGTCATTTCAAGTTGCATTTTGAGATTCTAAAAAAGATCAAATATAAAAGGCTAACAACTTATCATGGAAGGAATCAACCCCTAATTACTATCTATGATCTACATCCCATTACCTTGTCATCAACGTTCCAACACCACCTTCTCTCTCTTAGATAAAATCTAATTCAATGCAAACCAAAACCTAAAAACATTTATTTTTACAGGTAACCTAAACATTTATTTAGCCCAACAAACCAAGAAAAAAAAGGTGGCTACTAGCAACATGCATATCTTCCAGAGTATCATATGTTTCATGTTTGGTTGCCAAGCAACAGTACTTTACACATTTTCATCTTAGATGTGCACTGCATACTAAAAAATCAATCACACGACACGGTCTTTTCAAAATAATCCTCTTGTGAGCAAATTGCAAGAGCCGACATATCTCAACTGCCACGTTAAACTCTGGTAGTTTGGAATATTAGTTATGGCCACACATGCAAAGGTTGGTATGGAGTTGTGGTGGGAGAGCAGGTATGGGTGTACCTTAAGTTGGTTTCGTGGGGTTTCAATTGGGTACGTATTCGTTAGCATGGCTTAAACTACCATCAGTTAGTATTTCATTCGCTAGATGTTACGTGATCATGTGAAATGGTAATTGTTCTTATAAAAAAAGATAAGTGAAAATGTACATATGATAATTTGAAACTAGAGAAGGGATGTTTAAAAAAATTCTACCGTATCCAAAGATGGGTGCAATCACTTATCTATTTTGATGGTGTATGGGAGAGCCAAAAATGTAGGAAAAATGCAGGAAGATTTGAAAGTGTGAAAAAAATGTAGGAAGATTCTGAAATTTTGTGATATATTATGCTGAGAGTATCTTTTTTGACCATCATGTAACAAAGATTCAGACCACTTCAACAGGAGAAAAAACGAAAAAAAATCATGGATCACACCAACCTAGATAATACGGATCTACAGATGTGTAATCATAGATAAACTCAAAGCAATCCTCTACTCAACTATGCAATCAATTTAAACTCGGATAACGTTTAGTAGACGCAGTGCGTCCCGGACGCACCTGACGTAGTCAATCCAGTCAGTAGTTCAGTCAGCAAAAATCACATATTTTTTATTATCAAAGATTAATTGAATCGCATATTAATTAATTATTTTGTTTCACATCACGCGCAAGCTAAACTATACGACCTTTGATTTCCACCATATATATCTCCTCAAAATCTTTCATTATTCCCCAAAACTATGAAATGTAGAGGTTGGAGGATGACGTCGAGTTTTGGTGGAGGGAGGTGGTCCTGCCATATGGTGGAGGGAGGTGGTCCTGCCATCATTTTCTCCCAGCGCAAAGATACGTCGTAGCCTTTGACGAGGTTGAGGTCGGGATCCAACTCATTGGCGTTGTCGATGGAGAGGTCGAGGACGGAGTGGGAAGCGAGATCAGTGAGAGGGATGTCGAGGGAGACGACACGGGAGTGAGTCTTGAGAGAGGTGGGGACGCCGACGACATTGGTGAGGACGTCACAGTGAAGTTGGTTGGCAAGGAGAAGGAGGAAGTGGTCAGCGATCGAGCACTTCCCGAGACCGAGGACCATGTTAGATCTCAATAACTCCATGACCCGGTGGGCGGGGAGACGCTTGTGGTCGTCCTAAGAGGGAGGGAAAGGGGGAGTGGAGGGGAGGGGTAGGTGGAGGGGTGGTGGGGTTCGGAGGGCTTGAAGTGGAGGAAGAAGATTGATTAACATCATATCATGCATATGTTTGTGTCTTATATCCATTATCTTGAACCTAAACAATACTACGTAACGAGTTTTATGTTTGAGTTTCAGGAATAAATAAGATTGAGGAGAAGAGACATAGAAATACCTAAAAGCAATAAAAATGACTAAGTTGCAAGACATGGAGACTGAGATGCAAGAGGGAAGGGTCCAGATGTAAGCCCAAAGGACCAATGAGCAAATCAAGAAACTCCACAATATCATGAGGAGTATTTTAGCAATTCGATTCGGGTCCGAGCTCCAACAACCGACTTGGGTGCATCAAACATGAAGAAAACAAGTCAGACAACCACACTCAAAAACCAGGCCAGATCCAAACACTATAGACCGCCAATTGGCGGTCCAAGGCCGCTGATTGACGGTCTGTTTTGGTCCGGATCTGATAAAACTTTGTCGGGTCATGTATTAGAGTGTATTTAGTCTATTTTTGGTATATGTTTAGTCTCGTACCGGGGGATTGTCCTAGATTACATTTTTCTATGGCTATAAATAGAACTTTTCCTCCTCCCTTGTATCCTACCAATTGCTTGGTGGCATTCTCTCTACTTGAAGTAAAAGCTTTGAAGCAAAAACTCAAGGTAGAGAAGAATGCCACTGGAAATGTGAGTCGTGTTAATAAAATAACTTTTCTTAGTTTCTTTTAATATTGTATTGTCTTTTAATTCTTGCATGCTTCTTTAGTTTTATTTCTTTTCCATTAGCTTCTTAGTTTAATTTCCTTTCAGTAGAATGTTTCATTTTGTTAATGTAGGTTGTAGTGTAATGATTAGTGAGTAGTTTCATCACCATTTGGGGGTGGAGAATAATGTGATGTGATTATGTGATGTATCGGGTGTGTGTGTTATCTTAATCTTTTAAACCTTATATGATTTCCATAACCATCTAAAGAGATTTCACTATTGTCTTTGATATGTTAATGCTCTTGAATGAAGTTTAGCATATGCTTAGACTAGTGGACCTATTTTATGGTGAATGATAAAGTGAGGATAATGATGAAGTTGATAAATGAAACATGGCTTGTAGTTGCATGTGCTCTTGTTGCCCTTACATTGTTTAATGTCTTGTATGTTTTAATGATATTGTGTTATCTTATTTCATGTGGAGGCATAGTGGGGTTTGGTCTTTATACATGAGTTCATCTAGCTTCATTCCAATTATTGTCTTGTATGTTTTAATGATATTATGTTATTTTATTTCATGTGGAGGCAAAGTTGGATTTAGTTTTATGATTTTCATGCACTGCATGTTGTGATGAGCATAATTGAACACACACACATATCTTTGTATTCACATTCTTTCTCTACCCCCTATGGGGTTTAGTTTTATTGCTTAGTTTTCCATTTCCTTTTGCATTTTAGTGTAGTTTGGTCATAACTCTTTTCTCTCATTTCTTTCTCACTCGCCTTCGAACAAACTAAAGTCGACACACCTCCCTGTGGATCGACCCGTATTTGCCACTACTTCAACGCGGTCGTGCACTTGCGGTTATAATTAAAACGTTCAATGAAAGATGATATGAGGTAATATGGTCATTGCATTCATCCTTTTTTAAAAAGACAAACTCATTAGTTAAAAAGGGCAAACTCATAAGTTAAAAATGACAAACTCATATATTAAAAAGAACAAACATAGATGATAAAAAAAACAAACCCATATATAATAAAGACAAACATAGATGATAAAAAAGACAAACTCATATATTAAAAAGGACAAACTCATAGCTTAAAAAAGACAAACTCATATGTTTAAAAGAACAAACACATATGATAAAAAGGACAAACTCATATATTAAAAAGGAAGACCTCATAACTTAAAAAGTGTAAACTCATATGTTTAAAAGTACAAACTCACATATTAAAAATGACAAATAGATATGATAAAAAAGAAAATCCATATATTAAAAAAAACAAATGTATGTTGTAAGGTTTCTTCGTTTTACATGAACTCTTCATTTAACTTTTGTATCTGAAGGTTGCATGAGGAAACTAAATGTTGCATTGGGAAAATAAAAGTTGCATGGAGAAACCAAATGTTACATTAAGAAAGTTATGTTGCACGTAGAAAGTAAATGTTGCATATGACACAAAATAAATAAACATGTTTATTTAATTAATTTCATAAAGTAAAAGACATTTGACTTTTGCTAACTGGACTAACCATGTCAGGTGTGTTCAGGACACCGTGTCCGTGTATAACGACCCTTTAAACTCCAATCCACTCGCACATTATTCATGTTTAATTCATATTAGATAGAATAAAAATCACATTTATTAGATGGAATACAATAAATGAAAAAATACTTCAGCAACCCGGACTTGGGAAGACAGCGGAGGTGGGTCGGCACGACGCGGAGGTGGCCGACACTGCAAGGGGTCAGATGACGCGGTGCGACAGCGAAAGGTAGAGACAGCAGCGGGGCATGGAGACGCGAGGTAGAGTCGACGACGAGTAGGGAGATGCGAGTGACAGACGACGACGGCTTAGGGAGACAAAATCAGAGGAGCGACAACGATGAAATAAGGAAGAAGTTGGGGATTTGTTGGGTGGGAGGAGGGGATTGGGTTTTCCCCCTGATAAACTTAGCATGCAACATGTTAATTTTGGGCATGTACTACGCACGTGCCATCATTAATTGGGAACAACCCGACGGATTATGCGACCTGCCGACGGAAATTCCATCGGAAGGTTTATTTTGGCTTGTGCTCCGCACGTGTCGAAAAAACCAAGCGCGAACACTAATTTTTTGCACCCGTGCCGACGGAAACGTCGCCATGCCACTGCTAGCAGAATTTCCGTCGATAAAGATGGTTTTTGTTGTAGTGTCGCTCAAACGAGAAACTATGCTAACAAATATCTAAATGCAATTGGTAGTTACTTCTAAATGAGAAATGATTGCAAAACATGAAATATTGTGTGATAGACACAAGGTAGAAGCAGTTAAATACAGTTTTTAACCACAAGAGAGGATCCAGAGGGACTAACAATAGATTGTTATGGGAATGGGATCGAACTTGCATGGTTGCATCTCTACCTACACCCAACTAGACCTTAAGTCAATTGAGATGCACTTATAGTAAGGGACCTTGTGAATTTTAATAGTTTTGGATTTCAACTCCTTCGAAATTTTTTCTTAACAATAATTAGACATGTAAATAAATTTTTGAACATGATGGATTATCCGTATAAATTTCGACTTCTGTCGTGAATAACAACACTTCTGCTTCTATAATGAACAGTGAAGGATTTATTGTATTTATTTGGATATCTTTCTTATACCATTGTATCCTGTGATAATCGTTTAATTAGGTCGTGCTTGGTTGACTATAATCAATGGTGTAATGTAATCAAATTACATGATAGATTACATTATACTGCTTGGTCGGGAAAATTGAATATTACAATCACTCTGTAATCTACTTACAAAGGTAATCAAATTACACTCATTTCAAGGTAATTGTATTTTTCTCATTGGAGGTTGTAAACTAGTTAAATTATAATATGATCAACTCATTTAATATAATTCAAACATTGTCGCATTGTCAAACTCATTCGATCTTACCGAAAGCATGTTGGAGCTCCAACAACCTTTTTCGACATTTGCCAGATCCATTGAAATACAAATTAATTTTTTAAATTACATTGAATTACAATGCTAAAAAACAATGTAATTTGATTATATGGAATTCAATTCCTTTGAATGTTATCTAATTACGTAGAATTGAATTCCATGGAATCCAATTGCAGCGAACCAACACATGATTTTAATGTATTCTCTTTTATTTAAAAAATTGGGTTGATTTTTTTTCTTGCTTTTGACCCTTAATGTTAACCGGAAAGAAATTAAAAAAACAACCATAATGCTGACATTTTTAAAAGCCACCATTAATTCTCTTCTCGGTTCAAGTTGGGAACCTAATTAACTTTAACAAAGTTATATAATAAATAATAATATTCTTATCGAACGCTTAAAGGACGCAAAAGATATTACAAAAAACCTTTATTTAGATACTGGTCGAATTCAAAAGTCGACGGCGATACTATACCAAAAAACCCTTCAAATAAGTATGGGGTCAGTGGTGCGTTGATGCAGAGGAAGAAATGGAAAGCAAAAATGTAATAATATATTATGATTTTTTAAACATTGACTACATGGATAACTACTAACAAGTTTGTCTTTTTTTTATGTTTGTATAACAATTCCGTCGTTTTATTATTGTATAATTGTAGAGTTATAGTTACAGTTAACTCGTTTAAATTGTTTTTTAGAAAAGAAGAAAAATCGTAGAAAAATAAAAATTCAAAGGCATTCCTGTGATATATATCTTATTAATTTGTTTATTTATTAGTTATAAAAACTACTTTTAGCCGCTCACAAGCAAGTTTAACGAAGAACATAAAACAGTCATCATTAAATAAATAGAGTCAAGATCCAATAAGCTCATGACTCATCTTTCTAATTTAAACTTCATTTAATCTTACTGTTAGATCTAAATTACGGTTATTATACGGTTAATATCTAACATTAGATCATTTATTAGCACGACTCATAGTCTTAATCTACTTTACAATTTCAGATGAATTGTGTATATGGTAGGGACTTAAAACAGAAAAATTAAACCTTAGACTCATTAGAAAATTTCTGTAAATAAATAATCTCAAACATAACGAAGGGATCCAGCATGTAGTGGAGACGTGGAGATAATAACGATGTTCAAATGAAGATATCATGAAAATTACTTAATAATGGCGGGTGATAAAAAAAATGTCACGAGAAAGAAGGGATACTTTCATGATTCTTGTGATATTGTTGACTTTTCTATATTTATTCAAGAAAAAAAATGGTTTGGCCACTTGAGATCAGATGGTGATCTTGATCTGCCAAAGCCCATAAGACTTGCGATTCTACAACCCTAACATTGCCAATTGGATCTTTGTTGCAAATGATGTGCGTGAATCACTTGTCTCCAAAAGTAATTTGAATTATAGGGAATTTTGGGTCGTCCGAAAAAAATAATTAAGATTGTGTTTCTATTTTTTTTCATGATTTAAAGTATCTTGACCTATTCCGCGATGACAGATAATGGTGCAAAGTGCAAACATAAAAAGAGATAAACCTCATAATCAGTTATCTTTTCGACGATATGGTTGTATTTGGAATTTACGAGAAGAACTCGACAATTTAAAACGGGATTCATTTTAGATGAAATCACAAAAACATTGGGTTTGAAGTTGGAAAAAAGATACTTTATTTATTTAATTTTGTAGGTATAGATTTCTCCTAGTTTTTCATGAAGTTAAAGAAAAATGGACAAAATCCTGCAATGCAAAATTGTTGAAATGGAAGATCCAAATCGGTAAAGATCATGGAAAATAATTTCACACATAAGATAGTTTTAAACTATAATTTTCTACTAGTACGTCTTTCTTCTTTAAATTAAATTCTCAGTTAGATATAACGATGCTAAATGATTAGGCTTCCAAAGTTTCTTCACAATCAAACTAATCTTATCGAGTTCACATGCAAAAGTAATCAAACTATTGTCGGACCTATCGAGCTATACGAAAAATGGTCCGATTTTCATCGAGCACAACTATCGAACCTATCGAGTTCGCAGGAAGAACGATTTGATTTCCATCGAGCACAACTATCGAACTACAATCGAACCTATCGAGTCTTGCTGGGAAAATAGCAAAACGGTTCAACTTCAAACCCAAGCGACAAAACTCAGATCAATACAAATAAATGGAGGGAATCAACTAAATTTTTATAGAAACAATAACCTAACATTATAAAACTATATCAAGAAAATAAAAAATAAAATAAAAACAAAAAGTACCCTAAAACTCACCTTCGTCGTCTGCTTCAACGTGGGAGTTCTTCGACAGTGTACGACCCTGAGCTCGAATGACAAGTCGGGTGCGAGAAAGAAGGGATGCGTGAACCAGAGAGAGAGAGAGAGAGAGAGGGAGGGAGAGAATGGATGTGTGTGTGAGAGAGTTACAACTGTCGAAAGAAAGAGACAGAGAGAATGATTTGCTTATTTAAAGGGAAAGAAAGAGAAAGAGGTGAATGAACAATAATTATGTGCCATAATCTTATATCCGAGCGACGGGTCAAAAAATAGGCATTACTATGGTCTATGGTGACAATAATTATGTGGCTAGGCTGGAGTTATGGGAGGCACTTCATGTTTGTGAACCAAGGGATGATGTGGCATGGTTAATGATGGGCGATTTCAATTGCATTCGACACCAAAGGGAGAAGATCGGTGGTGGAGGGTTAAACACAACGGCCATAGAAGATTTCAATGCTTGTATCGAAAGTATTAGTATGATGGAGGTTCAAGCAATAGGAGGGGAGTTCACTTGGTCCAAATCTTCTCATGGGTCGGGACATATCGAAATTATGATCGACCGAGCTTTGTGCTCTCACTTATGGTTGGAATGGTTCCCGGATACGATTTGCTTTGTCGGACAAAAGAAACTTAGTGACCATTGCCCCTTATTAATAGACCTTGAACCGTTTGGAGTACACAAGAGGTGAATGTTCTGGTTTGTTAATGGATGGGCTTCTCACGTGGAATTCCTTGAGGTGGTTAAGAAGGCTTAGTCCAAGTATATCAAAGGCACACCCATGTACGGTGTAGCCGGGAAATTGGAAGAAGTGCGAAGGGAGTTGAAGAGGTGGAGCAACGAGACCTTTGGAAATGTGAATGACAAAATTCATGAAGCTAGAAATGAGCTACATCGGATCCGAGTGGAGATGGAGATGGACCCGGAAAATGAAGATCTGCGAAAGGATGAGAGCTCAACCATAGATACATTGTCTCATGTTCTCTCTGTGTAGGTGTCTATCGTGAAACAAAAATCGAGAGGGATGTGGTTACGTGAAGGGGACTCAAACTCTAGGTTGTACCATGCTTTCCTTAGAGTGAGGAGAGCCACCAATACAATGCGAAATTTAGTAGTGAGTGATGAGGAGTTAGTGGAGGAAACACAAATTCGTGCGGCATTCCGGTGCCATTTCTCTAAAAAAAATTCTTGTAGTGTGCAGGCACAAAATATACCCCAAGAGCTCGACCTTCGAATCATCCATCCTACAGAGGCCTTACATCTCACACGTCCGGTCTTGATGGGAGAACTTGAGTTTGTAGTTAAACACTCGAAAGAGGACAAGGCGCCCGGTCTGGATGGTTTCAACATAAAGTTTTTCAAGGTTTCGTGGGAGGTTGTCAAAATGGACTTATTCAAGGTGGTTGAGTCTTTCTTCGCTAGTGGGCGGATACTAAAGCAATTCAACTATGTGTCAATCACTCTAATCCCGAAGAAGAAGGCCCCAGTGTCGATTGATGATTGTAGGCCTATTTCTCTGTGCAACATGGTGTACATGTATATCTCCAAAATCCTCGCCAATAGGTTAAAGAAAGTTTTGCCGAAACTTGTGAGTGAACAACAAAGTGCTTTTATCCGAGGATGCTGAATTAGTGATAGCATTTTGTTGGCGCATGAACTTTGTTACAATATGCACTCAAATAAAGGAGTAGGAAGAATGTGCTTGAAGATTGACTTGAGGAAAGAATATGACACCATATCATGGGAGTTTATTGATGAGGCTCTTGGTCGGTTTGAGTTTAATGCTAAATGAAGAAGACTAATGATGACATGGATAAGAGCATCGTTCGTGGTAACCGTAAATGGGGCAAACTCATATATGCTCATGACTTCGAATGAACTTCAACAAGGTGATCCCATAGCACATTATCTGTTTGTGTTATGTATGGAGGTGTTGGGAGCTATGCCGAGAGGAACAAAGTGGAAATATCCGGTCACTCATGTGTGGGAGGATCCACGTCTCTTACCTGATGTTTGTCAATGATATTATGTTGTTCTCGAGTGCCATAAAGGAGGATGCTCGGGCAATTGGGTGCACACTCAAAGAGTTCACGAGATGTTCGGGACTTCGACTAAACAATGCCAAGAGCCAAATATTCGTGGGAGGGAACACACCACATGCGGAATGGATTTGCTCGCACCTTGGTGTGCAAAGAAGTGCACTACCGGTAACCTACCTAGGATTACCGTTCTCGTTGCGGATGTCAAAGGGTCATTGCGTCATTGGTAAACAAAGTCAAGGGGCGACTGAGCGCATGGAAATGAAAACTTCTCTTGATGGCGGTCATGTTGAATTGGTTCGGAGTGTTCTTACATCGTTGATCATCTTCTGGACTTCAACATTCCTTGTTCCACGAAGTGTACTTTTGAAGAGCTTGAACAAAACACTTTCATTTGAAACATGAATTCGAGTTCCATACCGGGTCTATTATCGGGGCGGGACGACAGATTAAGGCGGATCCGGTATTGGATCCGAACCGTAGAAGTCCGAGTTCCCGTTCTCTCCCTCGCATATTCCAGGCGAGTACGATCGGCGATCGCCCTCTTCCCCCTTCTAGATCGACCTTTCTAGGGTTTCTATGGCAGTTATCGGCTCCGCCATCGCCCAAGAGGTACTAATCGCTCCATCCAAATCTTCGATTCGCCGTTCCCAACTCTCTTTGTTTTGGATAGATTCCGTTCCATTTTTACCTCGAAAGATTTGATTTTTTGGATTTTCGATTGGGGATTGTAGGTTTTGTTTTTTTACTTTTAAGTGCTGGCTTGCTTCGAAGATGCGATTGTGTGTATGTGTTTGTTGAGTTGGTTGATCTTGTTTGGTTTTGCAGGTCGGATTGAAGCTGATTCCGTGCACGCTTGGTTCCAACATTGTTCTTCGGACGGCAGGGTGCGGTTTGGTTTTGACTTTCGTTTTGTGGTTATCGGAACTCGTGAGATCGTTGTCGATTCGTCGTGTTCATTTTAGCGTCAGTCATGATAGAATGTCAATAAAGCTCTCGCACGGTTTGAATTGAGGCCATATATGTGTGTGTGTGTGTGTGTGTTTATATTTGTACCTATTTATGTACGATCGTAATTACGCAGTTGCACTTTGGGTGTTGCTTTGCCTGTGTATTCCACCTTCAAGGCAATTGAAAAGAAGGACCCGAATGACCAGGAGAAGTGGCTTTTGTATTGGGCAGGTTGGTG
The DNA here is from genome assembly GCA_963682175.1 of Triglochin maritima. Lineage (NCBI taxonomy): Eukaryota > Viridiplantae > Streptophyta > Magnoliopsida > Alismatales > Juncaginaceae > Triglochin > Triglochin maritima. The sequence continues at coordinate 10,740,945 of OY821775.1, forward strand.
TCTTCTTTGTTCTTTTTGTCAAGTGGGATGGGATCCTATTAGAAATTACGCAGGAGAAAATGTGTTTTAATATGATTCCCTTTGCATTTGCAGCTTATGGTTCTTTCAGCCTTGTGGAAACCTTCTCAGACAAACTTATTTCCCGGTGCGTTTATTGGTTCTTCTATTAGTTTTAAAAATCAAAATCCACTACATTTTCTCTTTATAAATCTTCTCGAGGTTTCATCAGAATGAGTAAATGATGCATTTAACAGCACTCAGGTAGTCTATTTGCGACCCTGTGCCGCCAAGCACATGCACACTTGTGTTCGCATATGAGGCCGGACAAGTGTATAAATGTATTTTTTATAACATAAAGAAATCGTAAAAAAGGGAAAAAACAGGAAAAATAGGGAAAAGAGTAGAAAGTTACAAACTATTGAGGAGAGTTGAGTGCCAGGGTATTGGGGAGTTTGGGGTCTTTAGAAAGAGAAGGGAGGGCTGAAAAATAATAAAAATGTGTCCAGTAGACCGCATAAGTGGATTGTGTGTGTGCACAGCCTGCTTATGCAGACGCTTCAACTGCAAAGGGGTTGGAGCAGTGATTGCATTCGCGCAGACCTCAACTTGGACCTCTTCATGTGCCTCAGATTAAAACACTGGCATTTAAAGAAGGGATGTGGTTCTTGTGCATGTCATTGCCCTTCTGAACAGAATCAGATGGGTTTTTTTTCTTCTTTCACTGCTGGCCCTCATTCGAAGATGTAAAAGCTCATAAATCTTGACATACATATAGGTTGCTGAAAATGGTGATACCTACTAGTTTGCTTTGCACTTTACTATCATTTCTCATCTGTTGCATCACATCCTGTTTACTATTTGTCGTAGAAAAAGACGGGCATTCCTACATTTTTCATGAGATGTCGACTATAAGTACCGTTTAGGAACTAATTAAACTTGCAAGAATCTAATCGTTTCTCTTGTTTAAAAATTTCAGGATCCCATTCTACTATCATGTGAAGCTTGTTTTTCTTATTTGGCTCCAGTTCCCCTCCAATGATGTATGTGCACAGTGACAACTATTCTCATGTTTTATTTTTCTCTCCTTATTTGTAGCTCCAAGAGGAATTGCTTCTCCTCTCTCAGTCTGTCATATCAAGTTTAATTGATTTTAAATGTTTAAGTTCCTGATTCTTTATTATTTGTTTTCCTCTACCTGGCTATAATAGAGATTAGTTATCCTCTTGTCTAACATCTGGTTGAATTATTTCTGACTTCCTGTTCAGTGTTTGTTATAGTCTTATAGAAAAAGATGAGACGCTTTTCATGATATCGTCTATAAGTACCATCTTCTAGTAATAAAATTTGTAACCATCGATCTTCATGTGATTCATTCCGATTGTTCTGTATTATGAGATCTTTTGCATGCTCATCCATATAAAGAACGTTTATTCATATATACCCGTTCAAACTCACAAATTACTAAAGAACCTTTTTAGATTTTTTTGTCTTTTCATGCATACCAATCCAATACCTTGGACCTTTTATGGGTTGGAACCTATATTTTTATATTCAGTGGCTCCCAATACCATTCTCATACTAACCACTGTTTTGACGGATGATTGATTTTTTTCTTCAATTTTTTATTTGTTGTAAATGTCAATTTGGAGTGTAAGAAAACCAAGATCTTTTTTTATTCTATCTACTCTACTACCCACCCCATTTTAAATCCTAACATCCCAAACATACGAATGACACTGTCGGGATTTGATCATTGGTCTTGACTAAGACAAGAGATCTTCAACTGAGCTAGCCCCAGTCGGTAGAAAAGCAAGATCTTGAAGATGTTTTTGTGTTGGATTTATAAGATTTTAGGTATCCATTATAATAATGACTAACAACATCAAGGTGCTGAATAGGTTGTAGACTTGTAGTATTGATCATGTGGGTGGTTTGCGTAGCTCTCTTTCTTTTTTCTCAAATTGCACTGTGCGATAAGGTCATTACACAATTGCATTTACTTTCTAAACTTACGCTTGAATTTGTATCTCATGTTTTTTAATTCCGAGATAAGAAATGTAATTTGCGTTCATTCTTGCTCAAGTATTATTTTGTCCTTGGTAAATTACTTGGAAAATGTTGTAACTGTATCAGGGTTCCAGGCAGTTGTATTCAAGATGTCTACGGCCATTTCTGTTGAGACATCAAGCTAGTCTTGATCGATTCTTGTCCTTCGCCTCTAGGGAAATTGTAAGGTTTTGGCTCCTCTGCCAAATGATCTATGTTTAAAAATGTTATACGTGGTTACCTAGTGGATTTTTGGTCCAAGGGTGAGGATCCATTGCTTTTCTGGACAAGTTCCGTAAATTTTCTGCTGTGGTGATTATCTTCATCATTTTCTAACAGACTAGATGATGTTTACAATCAGTGTTTTTCATTTTCAGGCTAAACTCCACAGTGGTCACATGGAAGAAATCAATTACCTGAAGTCTCTACTAGGAAAATTTGCAATAGCAGGTAAAAAATAATGTTCTTAGCTGGTGTGGTGATTTTGTCTCTTGAGCTCGATTAGTGGGGCTCCAACTCTTGAACTACATTCATTTTTAAGAAATGACACCTCGCCTTCCATACTTTTGCTTCTTTAACATCATTTGGATGATGTTAAAATCATTGAGGTCTAATATTAACTTTGTTTTATCTTCTATGACTTGTCCAACATCTGCCATTCTTTGTCTAGTTCTTGCATACTTTCAATATAAATTTGTGGGGTCATTCATTATAAAATCACTTGTTTTCTAATCATTATTCATACTCTAATTTCCCCCTTCTGGACATACATGTTTATAATTGAATCGTGCATTGTCAATCACTTGCAATTTTTACCTTAATTATTTTTCCGATGATATCCAGCTTTTCAGATGGTAAAGGGTGTCTTTCGACTAGAAGGTCCAGAACATCCTCCAAGGCTTGGTTCAATCGAAGGCTCCAGTAGCACTTTGGCACTGCAGGCTCCGGATCCAGACTCTGATTCAGATAATTGAATTTTGTCTACTCTATGCGATGCATCGTAATTTTAGACATTGTAAAATCTACAGTCTTCATTCACTCGACAGACTAACTCAGGTCATTGTGGACTTGTGGTCTCAGAATAGCATCTACAATATCAAGTGCCCTTCCTTTGAAGCCACTCAGAATCTTGACACTGGCTTGAGGCCTCCATTATAATTCTTTGTACAGTTTTCCTTGTTTCTATTCCATTTGTGGGGACTGGACCCGATATAGATGTTACCAGTGGTTTTGTTATTTCTAGTTTTCTCTGGAGAACGGATATGCAGTAACTAATAGCTTGCACTATTGATCTCATGGAAGTTGCAAAACTACAATTGCAGTTCTAATATGTAAATGTGTTTGGAAGTTGCCGATTTGCCATTTCATGTGTTGATTTTCCTATAGGGGGATTTCTGCTTGGGTGTGTCACTTGATAAAATCTTAAATGCTGATACGTTCTGACTCCATCCCCGTTTGTGTTGATGCCACTTTAAAACATATGTATTTATCTTGTTGTAATTACTTTTTTGCACCATGCTAGCACCTTCAAATCCTACCGAATTGCCTCAATTTCAAGTGTGGTTGATTTGCAAGAAAATATCATAGAAGCAAGGGGCGGTGTTATTGGTTTTCAGATGATAATTAGCTGATGTTAAAGGGCATATTTCGGTCAGAAGGCCGGCATAGTACAATTAGTTTTTATAATTATTTTTAATGATTGGTTTGCATGAAAATCAAATGAAATTTTGGAAAGTACAATTCCGATAAAAATGTGTTAAAAAAGATTTTCTCCACTTCCATTTGAATTCCACCGATCAAGAAAAGAAAAGCAAATGGAACACATATACGTGGGATTGAGGCACACAATCAGATTATACCGTCTTTTTGAAGAGGATGGGATCATCGGATAGTCTTAGTATCACCTTTAAACGTCCCTCAAGGCAAACATTTTTTTCATGTTTGGATGTCACTATCCGATTGCCACTATCGACCTTGACACTCGGGTCCAGGTGCGTTAGCTCTTGCACTCGTTTGAGCTATAGGCACACACTCACCTAAATCCCACCAAGCTCACCTACAATCCACGCAAAACACACACACTTAACGATTGCAATCACGCACGCACAGAAGGAGCAACATACCCTCCCTCGCACACAAGTGGTGTAGCTTCATGGCTGGTCTCCAAGAAAAATATACTTTTGAGATCACGAGTTTGAATGCCAATGGGAACACTGACACATGTGTATGTTTAATTTCAACGACTGTGGCAGCGTTTGGATGTTGGGGACAGAAGCGCTTCTCACTGTAGACGAAGTTCTCTTCCTCTAGCTTCTCCACACATCGTAAGTAGAAACTTGTTTGGCTATGAAGATGACCTTCTCCATGCGATGTCAAATCTTGTGTGGTTATCATTCTACCATTCACCCCTCTTTTATCTCCATCTCCCCCCAAAGATGATCCCTCATTCCTCTCCCATACCAGACGCCTTTCCTCCTCTAGTCGGCATTCCCGTCCACCCTCACCGTCGTCGAGGGATGGCTGACCCCATCGACCTTGTTCATTTGTGCACTGCTTTTGCGACGTTCCTGCTCGACTTCGGGTGTTGCGGAGCGAGGGGAAGCCAGACAAACACTTTCCGGAGTGCGGGAATGGGCCATGGCCGGTGAGCGTTCCCGATTCGTGCAACATGCTTGTACTGTAGGATTTCGTGTCCCTATGTATGTATATATTTTAAAAAAAATACATGCATACAATATCGATTTTCATATTTTCGACAATTTTATGTACATTATTTTACATTTATTTTAATATCATGTAATCTACATATATATTAAAACAAATAGGAGATGATCATACCTAAATGTTCTCTAAATTTTTTATGAAGATCCAGAGTTACGTCGCTCGTCGAATCGTCTGTCGATTCGCCTCCAAGTGTTCATCAAACTGTAAACAAGATTAAAGAGAAAAGAACTAGCATATTCAACCTCTAAATCAAGTTTAGAATCTAGCTAATAACCCATCTAAAGCTTCCTGAGATTTTGATCTCCAAAAGCTTGAAAATTAAGAGAAATTCGGATGGATTAGTGGAGAGGTTAGTGAGAGAGAAAATTTTGTATTAATTAAACAATTAGGGAGAGATGATCTATGTATAGACTCTCCCAACACCCACATCATGAGTTAACCACTAACACATGGTCCATTGCTTTCTCTCCTTAAAACCAATCACAAATTGACACATAATTATCCTCAAAACCGTTTGACCACAATTGGAATAAATCCAACTCATGATCAACACTAATCTCTTAACAATTCAAGACAAAATTGTGTCGAACGGTCCACCTAAATTAACCAACTGGTCGACCAATTGGCAATTAATCATGGTTTTGGTTGGACCATGAAACCCAGCGGTCGACACATCACACCATCCCAAAGTTACTGTGATATTTCGGTCGAACAGAACACACAAACGGTCGATCGATTCTACACGAGAAACGGCTACTGGAAGTTCTTGGTAGTTTTCGGTCAAACCACGACTTCCAACGGTCGACCGATCCATCCAAGAAAAAGTTCCTGGAATATTTTGGTCGACCTAAATGTCTATCCGGTTGACCGTTCTCACATGCAACAACTACTGTGAATTTTCGGTCGACCGATCTCTGAAAACGTTCAACCGTTTTGTCCAAATTTTGCCTTTATCAAATTTTGGATTTATCTTCAACAAAATTTGATCTTTGGGGTTTTAGCAAATTCACATATCATGCAATATATTATCCTATGTAATGCCATACCATTACACCCCATAATACATACATCTCATATGAATCTATTCATGATTCTAATCATGTCAATTATCATGACATATTGATTTTATTGATTCACCACATGTATCTCATTTCACATGAAATCTGATACATCATATGAACACAAAATCAAGCTTCTTGTTTCCCAATTTTGAGATGTGACCTATAGGAGGATCTAAGCTAGATTGACAATGATATTAAACACTCAATACGATAAACTATAAGCGGTATCTAGCTACACATTATAATTACTCAATTAGCATAGATGTTTTGTTCACTCAAACTAAACATGATCCATTTAGTGATGTAAGAACACTACTTGTGTCTATCCCTTGCCTCATGATATTAAGAGTATTATACAAAGTAGAAATGTGTCACATTTGTATTATATACTCATTTTGTGATCTCTTAAGCTAATCATAAACATGTAACTTAACACAAGTCACATTGTGCACATTATAATTTTGCTTTATCAAGGGACCCACTAATATCATCACTCAAGTTAAGAGGGGCAATAATATTATTTTGACTAACTATCTTTTCCAGCATAAGTCATGTTCAACCAACTATTATCTTCATCACTATACTCATTGATAGTTTTTGACACTAATCAAATCAAACACTTCTTATGTGAAAAGATATAAGTCTCATATCTTAAGATTCAAGATACAGTGAAAACATTTATGACACATAACACAAATTTATAATGTTTCACTTTTATATACTCGTGTCATCATAAATTTGTAGAGCTACAATAATCGATGACCAACACGGCAATCTTATCTTAGTAATTAATGTTCCATGTCAATTACCATGATTGTGAATAACTTTTGATTTATGTAAACCATTATCTTTTATAGCTCTACAGTTAAGGACCAAGAGCATCTTCCTTTAACACTTCTAAAAGACGAATACATTAATCAATGAACAAAATGTTTGTTCATCCAATTCATAATAATTGACATATAAAAGTAAAATTGTTAGAACACATTCCTTTCATGTACTGCCACTATGATTTCTTGAGTTTGAATTTACTGCTTCTCCCTAACTTTTGTCCTTCCAGAAAGGGGTGGGTCAGCTACCCCCATGTCACTATTTCATCTTTGAGGATTACGCGAGCCACACTCTTCGTTGCCTTTTTGGTCACATGGAGAGGCATTTTGAGCAGAACATGGAGATACACCGTGCTTTGGTACAAAGGATTGTGGAGTTGGAGATAGCCACCGAAATTGCGAAGGCAGACCGTAAAGCTGAACGTCGGGCTGGTATTTCAAGTTTTCCACTTGTTGGATTTGTTTTTTGATCGCTAGTGTTAGGTTGGAATTTTTTCTTCTAGTTTTTGTTTGATTTTTATGTTGCAAGTGCTCCTTGTTAAATTTTCTTCCAGCTAATATTTTTGTGGTATATCATGTATAATCATTTTTGTCCATGATATTTCGTCCTGGTTTAAGCTTTCACTTCTTGTACTAAGAACTAGTGAATAATACTTCTGCTTTAAAACATAACTTAATTGGTTGTTGATCTTCATTTTGCAGCACGAGCCAGTCGTCTTGCTAAGCACCATCTTAGTTTTAAGGAGCATACATGTCCCAGGTGTGGGTGTGTCTATATGGCAGAGCATGAATGTCATACTCCTAACCATAGTCCTCCTTTTGTAGTTCAATGCCGCCCTAGTCATGCAGTGGCAGCTGGCCCGATCCGAGTCGTCTTCCCAGGATTCGGGGGAACCTCTGACCACTCATCTAAGGCTTAAGAGGATCGAAAGGGGTCTGGATTGGTTTTTGGATTACTCGAGATGACGTGATTTAAGATTTATCACATTTTGTTGTAATCATATTGTCATCTCTCTTCTAGACCCCCCAAATGTTGGTAGTTGTAGTTTGGATGGCTTAGTGAAGGTTGTGTGTGATTGTCTCCTGTTATGGTATGTCATATGATTGTCGAAGTTGGAACTTTTGATATGTAAGCCTCGTAGGATATGTAAAGACATTAGTCTTTCTTTTTGTATGTATTTTTATATGACAAACCTTGAAGAGTTGAAGTAATCAAAGGAAGTACTTGTAAATATTATTTGTTGTCTATTGGAGCAACGTATGTGATTTCCACTTGTAAATTTTTGTTAGACTTCTCTTTGCAGGAGGTAATGACACCTAATCATTTTATGATTATGAGTTGTACACAACTCATTCAAAATACAAGTTGGTTAGATAAATGTGTAACTGATTTGCATAGGAATATGAGTTTCAAAAGAAATTACACGGATATAAATAGAGCACCAAATTCAATCATAAGCAAGTAGAGTTCTACATTGAAGTACAAATCTATTTTAACATCCAAATTAAAGTCCACAACCAACACTAACATTGAAATCCAGTCCAATAGCACAAGAAAATAAACAAGAAACCATCACGTGTCTTAACTCTCACATGTACACTACCACAAGATTAAAATACACATAATTGCTCCTCCTCATTTGTTTAGCAGCTCCTTAGCCCACTTCCACCTACGCTGACAGCGTAGGTGGAAGTGTCACGACTGTCAGCGTCCCTCATGAAAGCCACATTCAATTACTAATCCCATACAAATCTCCATATTTCTTTGACGACTCACTGTTGGTCTCCTTCAAGCTCCTCATGCCACATAAGGCTCCTTTGATTTTGTGCAAATCCTCGTGTATGATTGTTATTGTTGGACTCATCCTTAGCTTCTTTATTTTGGTTGTGGTGGTGGGATTGTCCACGACTTCAACTGGACACCCAATTGGTGGACCGGGGAGTTTCTTTACCTTATATGCTCGAGAGACATTGGCATGGGAGGATCTTGACGTCCCCGCTAGCAAATGTTCCTTAACCCCTGGCTCGCCCGGGATAAAAAAAATACCACCTTTTGGAAGTTTTCCCTCAAAAAGGTAGTCCAACTCATCTTCCCACTTAAGAGCTTCATTTTTAAGGCAATAACGCCCTTTCTTTCCTACAAGAAATAAAATTAAAATTATAACAATGTCGCAAATTATTGGTGAGTCAATATGCATTGCTAAGAAAAATTCATTTAAATAAACAATGATAGTACCTTCTTCGCCTTCACCCACCATTCGTCGTCTGCTTGGATAATTCCTTTCAAGTTGTCATAACCCGTACCGGTTTGAGCCTTAAGCCACTTCCAACACCCGTAATGGCCCTTCGTCTTGTGCCAATGATTCTTGAACTGAACCCTAGAGTACTTCTTCCCAGTTATATGTTCAATTTTTTTCTCCAAATTAAGCTTCCCAGTTGGACTCAACATTGAATCCTTCTTGTTGGCCTTTTGGAATTCTTCAACAAAAAGCCCCACCCATGTTTCATGATGAAATGCACTCCACTGCGCCTTGTTGGAGTCATCGTCAATGACTTCAATAACCTTTTTAGCCTTCACCTTACGTCCATGTGGTTTCGATTGTGGCCAAGACATCGGTACTGCAGATGGATCTGAGTTTGTGGCCTTTGATGACTGAGCAACATCGATTCTCACAAGTCCTAACTCACTAGTACAATTGTTCATTGTTGCAGTTGAAGCCACCCTTGTGTGACCTACTACTTTGGAGCAAGAGAAGACCTCAAAGTCATATGTCAGGTCCCATGGTAATGGGAGTTGCGGTGGAGATTGACCTGCATCCATGACTGAACATGAGGTGTCGACAAATATTAAAGAACCCATCATAAACATCATAATAATAACTAATTCCTCCCACAATTATTGATACCAATTCATACTACATAAAGGTACTGCAAGTTACAACTTAAAGTTATAACACATCATGATTACGATCCTGCTTTACGTAGGCAATTTTTTTTAAACTGAACAAGACATTACACCCCGCGAGACATTGCGATTGCATCGCGGATTCGATCACATACATTCGCTATTGATTCGTCATCACCCCCAACCAAAGGGTTCCTTAGATGACCTAGCGGGTTAGGATCAACCTCAACATTGTTGTAGTCGTCTAGGATTTCATCCCCCTTATGCTCAATTATGTAATTATGCAACGCCATGGCTGCATCTACAAACATGGCATGCACCTTTAAGGAATAAGGACCCATAAGGTTCAGAAGTCTCCATCTTTTCTTTAAAACACCAAAGGCCCTTTCAATCATGTTACGCAATGACGGGTGCATGTTGTTAAACCACTCATCCCTACCACGCGGTTGTGTTGCTTGAAACTCGGGGATATGATAACGGGTGTTACGATGAGGCGCTAGAAAGCCTTGTCTATTCGGATAACCGATATCAACCAAATAATATTTTCCTGAAACCAACAACTATTTTGTGAACAATACAACTGAAGTTGCTATTTAGGTAATATAAATGGCTAATTTAGGACTTTACCGGGGGTGGGTATGGAAAACTAGTAGCCTCATAGAGGGCATGGTTGAGGACTCTGTTATCATGGGTACTACCTTCCCAACTAGCAGAGCAGAATATGAACCTCATACGAAAATCACTCACACCAAGATCATTTGAGTTGTACGCTTGTGGTCACGACCAGATTGATAAACTTGTTGCTCCCCCTTTGGTACGCGCGGGCATGGACATGAGTGTTGTCTAATGCACCAATACAATCCTCGAATAATGGGTTGAACTTCCCCCCGGCATGGTGCCAAATGTAATCAGGGGTTTGATTGAGGTCATCTTTAGGTTTACAAGACCATATGGCCATTGCCCGTAAGACATGATTAATATGACAACTAATAGTCTCGCATGAGTGTTGGAAGAATTGTTGGAGAGCCCTATTGACATGACTATGTCCTAGAGAATATAAAAATATATGCATTTGTTCCTCAACTATTAGGCCCCTAGTGGATTGCAGAAGACATTTTTCCTTGAAAAGTTTACACAAGCTAACAAATACGTCAGGCATCATCCGGCAAGAGTCTAGACAAACACGGTAGTACCCAGTTAGTAGGTCATGTGTACATTGTTGACCGGTGTATGGAGCCGTATGGACCTTAGATTTAATAAGATACCTTTGGAGGTAATCCTCAATAATTTCAATAACTTTTAGAACTGCAGATTCTATTAGACCGTCTTCGTCCATATTATCCAACATGTCGCGGTTCATTTTTAAATCTAAATATAACAATAATTGTTGGGTTAGCATAAAAACAATTAACCTATTTGTTCCTACACACTTATTTAAATACTACTATCACAAAAAAAGTGTAACAACATAGAGGTTAAACGTTTGGGATTTTTTAACACCAACTACAAGAGTATGCATCTTAAAACATAAGGCTAGATTAATTGAAGTTCTCATTCAAGAAAATATATGATTTCTTAACACATCAAGCTTCTTGACAAATTTGAACATGTTAACAGAACAAATTTTCCCCATGAAAATCATTAAATGTACATGCATGTCCTCCTTTAAAAGAATCCAACAAAAATATTGGGGATTTTTATTATCAAAGACACAATCATGCAATGTTGGGTTTTGACATTGCACACAATGTTAGGTCCTCATGTATATGGGGAAAAATTCATCAACATATAACGATGATAAAACACAGATCTATAATATTGGATTGATTTACCAACCAAAAAAATTATAAAATGGGTAGATTGGTTGCGACTCAATGGATTTGGGGTGGAAAATCCAACTATTTGTTAATGATCGACTTTCAAGCAACCTCAGTCATTCTGACCAATATCGTCAGGGAGGATGTGTTGGCTTTTTGGCCTTAATCTATGTTTTTATGATTTAATCAACCTAATCTTAATTGTGATCATGTAGATTAGCACACATATTGCATTGCATATATATTGCTTTGTGCTAACCTCTACATGTGATCAAGACTCAAGGAAGAAAGGAAATCAAGTCAAGACATGTAATCAAACTCATTTGAAGACATGCATTTTGTATTTCTTTGAGTCTTAGGAACTTTGTGTAATTGAGCATACTTGAGCTAAAAACTACTCAAACACACACTACGTTCCCTATAGAAGTCACACACGAAATTTCATATAATTTGGACTTCAATAGATCACCCAAACTTAGACCGGAAAACACTAAACCAAAACCTAAACAACCACGAGTGATCATATATCCTGTTAGTGTTTAACTGCCCGAGTTTGGTCGACCGAGTATCAACAAATTTCCGACCGTTTGTTTAGTCGTATATACCCAACGGTTGTATTCGTATTATCTTCAAATACCCCAAATACATTTTGTGTATCGGTCGACCGAGGACCTTGTGCGGTCGACCGAACCTAAGAAGACTTGACAAACCCGAACTGCCTGCTAGTTTTTGGTCGACCGAGGAACTTGTTTCGGTCGACCGAATATGATCTTGTTTGTCAACCCCAGAGTGCATGGTGTGAATCGGTCGACCGAACCTATCTCGGTGTTCGACCGATCACTTAAGTGTACCTAGATTATTGCCTTTGGCAGTCGACCATTCTTTTACCGGTCGACCGAACCTTAATCTAAATTTCCAAACGGTTGATCGAACAACCCGATCCGGTCGACCGAACTTACTTAGAATTGAGTCATGTTAGTTTCTGTTTTGTGTATCTTACACAATCTTTACCCAATTCATCCCCAATAGCTATAATACCTTAGGAGTTTATAAATAGGTGTTCTCTTGACACAATTACACAACTCTTACACTTCCATTTGTCAAATACACCTAAGAGAAACTCTCAAGTCTCTCATTCCCCAAATCCTACTCTCCAAGCTTAAACTTCAACATCTTAGCATCAATTCTACATCCTAAGCTAAGTGTGCTCAAGTTAGAGAGTGTGTTCCACTTAAGATCTCAGTTGTGAGGAAGCAAGGACTTCGGTGAAAGCCCGAAGTGTTCCTCTTTGATTGTGAGAGAAGAAAGTCAAGCTCACGAGGGTGTTCGTGGAGTTTGTTTTGTAAAAGGTTTAATCTTGGCCCGGAACGAGGTTGATAGTGAAGACACGAGCGAAGCTCGAGGGAGATTGAGCGGAGCTTGCAAGAGAGGAAGTAGGCGGGAGACCGAACCTCTATAAAAATCTGGTTTCATCTTGTGGTTTGCATTATCCTCTTCCTTACTTGCTTGTTTTGTTTAAATTCCGCTGCACATCTTTGATCGTTAAACAAGTAGGTTATTAGGCTTAAAAGTGATTAGAATTGTAGACCATCACGATCCTACAGGATGTACCTAGCTGAGAGGGCGGTGATCCACAACGACGACGGGTGAAGTTCTTCAACGATGCGCGACTTGGATGAAGGTTGCCTAGATCATGGAAGGTGTGTGTTGACAAGCATGTGTTAAGGAATGGGAAGGAGATGAGTGTTAGGTTGAAGTAAAGAAATGGAGTAAATTACTTCTTTATAATTGCAAAATGGTAAATACTTCATTGTAATTCCAACAAATCCAGTGGGCAATCGTGAAATCATTGTTAGGACAAGGAGTGTCAATTTGAAATGTTATAGGGATAGAGATGTCATTTCACATTGGCATAATAGTGAACCAAACCCAAAACTGCAAGAAGCTCCCCCACCCCTTCTGCTTCTGATCACAAGCGTTAAATTTCACCTCGAGAAGCGCACCGTGTCCCCACCAAACAACTTCGGGTTTGCTTGTTTGGATGCAGCTTCTGGTGCAAAATGACTTCTGATACTTGGAGAAGCTCCAAGAAGTCACACCCAAACTAAGGGCCTGTTTGAATAGGGTTCCTTAAATAGCAGCTTCCCTAGGGATCCCCAGCTTCTACCTTCTTCCAGGTGAGAAGTCGATTCCACCTCGTCAGAAGTCATGTGTGTTTGGATGGCAGCAAGGGGGATCTGCTGAGATGTCTTGTTGTTGGCAAAAATCGAAAATACCATGGGTTCTGACCTCGTTTTTATCGTCATCTCGCCCCTCCCTTACCTTCATCCCCAAGCAAACCTCACCCTTACCCTCCCTGTTTGGTTGACATGACCGCAACACCGAATCGTGATGGTCGCTCGAATCTCGTGCCCTTATACTTCTGCGGTCGGCTGGCGAAGGTCTGACGTAGAGTCGAAGATGGTGTTCCAAGTAGGGTTTTCCGAATGCAGTCGTGATTGGTGGGTACTACAACTACTTTATGCTATTTTCCATATGTTCTATGTATTTCTTGTCGTTGTTGTTAGTAGATGGGTGATATTTTGTTGCTATCTTTGTGTCCTAGCTCGATGACACTCGTTGTCACTACATGCTCTCGGAGGAGCCGGTCATCGCAACTGTTGGGGGTGTTGTAGCTCACCTGGATGAGCGCATGGATAAGATGGAGAAGGACCTCTTGGGGACTGTAGAGGCTGTCGTCTAGCGCGTCGTCGAGAAGGTGATGAAGCAAGTTCAAAAGGAGGCAACGGGTCGTCCTAAACCCAATCCTTGTGGTAAGCATTTCCGTTACACTCTTATTTCAACCCTCCTTTGTTGTTTACAAGCCCTTGGCATGGTCGTTCTGCTCTATTCTATATATATGTCCTAATTATTATCAAGTAGTCAACTTATTTGAAGCTCTTCTGTTCAGGATAGGAAAATCGGTACATGTCCATATATTTATCCTTCACTTTAAATGTGCCTAGTAATTGCATGTTATAATGGAGTCCATTATGTTTTCGTCAACTCTGGTCAAGTTCAATTGGTAGTTAATTGTGTGATGCAATGGAATTATATTGCAAGATTTGGTAACGTTGATATGTATTTCTTTAGGGTGGTAAACTCAATTCTGCGATTTTCCAACCTCCTTAATAATTGTGTGGCTGAGGGATCTTATATTTTTTAATCTCTCATTCATGCAGTGACGTTATGACTGTTTTCATTTCATTAGATTGCTTACTCCAAATATAAAGGAGTGCGTCTACCGTAGGATTTCATGTTTAATTATATATATATATATTTTTTCGAAATTTTTATGTACAATAAAGATCAATTACAATTTTCTTTGATTTATTTCATGCATGCATCGGTTTGTTTTAACATCTAGTTTCAAAACTCTATTAAAACAAACATGGGCTCCGAAATACATACCTAAAAGTTCTCAAAAACTTCTTGAAAATTCGGAGACGTTGGGGATGCTTCTCGCCGCGCCGGATGCCTCCGAGTATTCACCAAACTCTAAACAAGATCGGAGAGAGGGAAGCTAGTCTCTCGATCTCCGATAGGGTTTAGAATCTAATTACTAACTCCTCTTTAATTACCTTGAGAAGATGATCTCTTAAGAACTAAAACCAAACTTAAGAATTAAGGGATTTTCGTGGAGAATTATGGAGAGAGAATTTTGCTCAAGAAAATAATGAATGAATTAATTGGGTAATGAAATAAGCTTGTATTTATGAGCTCTCTCCAAATTACATATTCATGTGCAACTCCTTGCCCATGATCTCATGCAAAATTCCATCTAACCATCCATTATTTAATAATAAATAATATTAGCCACGAATTAAATCAATTATGAACCAATTCCATGCATGATCTAATTAATTCTTAAATTAATTCTGCACAAAACCGTCTGGACCGGTCGACCGTTTCAAGGTTCGATCGACCGCTCGAACCATGTTTCGGTCGACCGTTCTATAACTCGGTCGACCGTTCGTAACACGAACTATTCCATCGCAATGTTCGGTCGACCAACCGATCACATTCGGTCGACCGTTCGAACAGATGAAAATTCCTTGTTATCGGTCGAGACACGTCCGGTCGACCGCGCCCGATCGGTCGACCGTTTACTGCTAACCGGTCTACCGTTTGAGCACTGTTCTGCAGACTTGTCAAATTTCAGTTTAACCCTTACAAAATTTGACATTTCGGGATTAGTAGTAAATTCACAACTTATGTAACATATTATCCTATGTAATGATCAATCATTACACCCCATAATATTTACATAACATATGAATTTAATTTAGATTCTAATTATGTTATTAATCACAACATAATTTTGATTTTGCTTGTTCACCCCATGTGTCATATTTTCTACATGAAACCCGACACATCCTATGAACTCAAAATCCTCATTTCTTGTTTCCCAGTTTTGTGGTGTGACCTATGGGAGGATCTAAACTAAGTTGACAGTGATATTAAGAGCTTAATATCACAAGCTATAAGCGGTATCTAGCTACACATTATAGCTCCCAATTAGTTAGATGTCTTAATTCCACTCGAACCAAAATCCGATCCAATTAGTGATGGAGTGCACCACTTGTGTCCGTCCCTTGCCTCATGATATTAAGAATACACACAAAGTAGTATTGTGTCATCTTTGTATTAGTATTCATTTCTTGATCTCTTTAAGCTAGTTATAAATATGTGATTTAACTCAAATCACATTGTGCACATCATAACTTTGCTTTATCAAGGGGCCCACTAATATCATCACTCAATTAAGAGGGACAATGATAGTCTTTTGACTAACTATCTTCTCCAACAAAAGTTGTACTTAACCAACCAATGCCTTTACACTACACTTATCGATAGTTCAAGACACTGATCTAATTAAGTATTCCTTAAGTGATTAGATATAAGTCTCATATCAAAGGACCAAAGACACAGTAAAATATTAATGACACAGAAACACATTTCTATAATATTTTACTTATTAGGTCTATTCAGTATACAAAAGTAATATTTTCCTCTTTTGTGTACCCGTGTTGTCACTCACTTGTAGAGCTACAATGATAAATGACCAACACGACAATCTTAACCCGGTAATTAATGTCTCATGTTAATTACCATGATTGCGAATATCTTTTGTTTTATGTAAACCAATATCTTTTAGAGCTCTACGATTAAGGACCAAGAGTCTCTTCCTTAACACTTCTAAAAGACGAATAACATAAACAAGGAACAAAATGATTTCTCATTCAATTCATAATAATTGACATTTAAAAGTAAAACTTTTAGAACATATTCCCTTCATCTACAACTTTTGGATAAATCCTGTGACATAAACTAAAACTCAGATATTACACAATCCTGTGCAGAAGAAAAACAAAAGGAACGGATGTTGCTATAGATTCTCTCATGATAACACAACCAACAAGATGTTTCATTAATCCCACTTGAAAATTATTGCTGATTTATATGTGAACTGAGGTATTAGTGATGCTTAAATAGGAATTTAAATAGTAAAATTTATCTCTGTGAGAAGATTAAACTTCCACTATGTACATGTTTATATGTTAATGATTTGTACAGGCATATTCAACTTTAAAAATAAAAAGATGGTCAATGAAATGTTTTTTACTGGTAAGGAAGATTGAAAGTAATACTTACAACTACTAAAATTATAGTAGATTTCAAGTGCTTTACTCAATGTCTTCAAATGCCATTCAGTTGGGGAACAAGACATGCTTTCACCCAATACCATTTGAGCTATGTGAACCATGCACCCTTGTTTTTTAACTTACTATGCATATGTTAGGAACAATTTCACACACAATTATATATATATATATTCTAACAAACTACAAGGTAAATACATGCTCAGAAGATGTAGTCAATAAGAAGAAGTACAAAAATAGATGTGAGAGCTTACAAAAAATATGCCCATATCAGTGACTTAATAATTTTTTAATCATGACTTTAACATAAACCTCTGAGTTTCAAGTTCTTTAACACTTGCGACCATATAACAGAATAGACATCAAGATAAAGCAGAATCATGTTTTTGTTCTTTTGCATTTTAGTTACAGTAGTCAAGTGAGGATAATAATCATTGTCAAGGAGTCAACTACTTTTGCTTGTTGAATTTAAATATAAAATACTTATTCTGAATAATGCATCAACTTAAATGTACTTGCATAATTTCATTCAGTAGACCGTTTTCAATTGGTTTATGTGCTTCTGTAAGTTAGTCGATATGTTCAATTCGTGGGTGGCCTTAACAATTTGCGGATAACTGATTGGGCATCCAACTCCCCCCCCCCCCCCCCCCCCCACACACACACACACACACACATTTGAGGAGATGCGTCGAGACCATGAACGTTATTTGCTTGAGATAGAGGAAATAGAAACTGAATGGTGTCTGGAAGTGGCAAAGCAGGAGACAGAGGAACGACGAATGGAGATGGCATTTTTCAAGGGGCTTCTCATGACTCGGACGACAATTTTGTTGACTACATCTAGGAGTTTTAGTTTACAGACATGTTTGTGTATGAATGTATGACATGTTGACTACAACATTTATGTACATTAACATGTTGGTCATCATGCACATTATTGTATTCTTATCTTACTTTATTAACCAAGAACCAGCAGACGTAGTCATATGTGTTACATTTCTGGCTTTATCCAATATGTTCTAAATTTACATTCATAGGTCGACCCACAATGAAGAAGTGCAAGAGGAAAATGACTTCAAAGAACATGTATGCATCAAGTGTGCGAGCATTTGCATCACTGAATGATTGATATCATATCATGCATATATTTGTGTCTTATATCCTTTATTTTTAGCCTAAGTAATGCTACGTAACGAGTTTTATGTTTATGTTTCAGGAATAAACATGTTTGAGAAGAAGAGATTCAAAAAGGACTAAGTTGCAAGACTTATGGACTAAGATGCAAGAGAGAATGACCCAGATGTAAACCCAAAAGGACTAATTAGCAAAATCAAGCACTCAACACCTTGATGCAGAGTATTTTGACAATCAGATTCGAGTCGCAACTCACACAACCAAATATGGTACACTACATAAGAAAAAATGAAGCTACAAACACCACAAAACGAAACTGGGCCGGATTCAGGAGATCCAGACCGCCAATTGGCGGTCCATTTGTCTCTGAATCCGACCCGTCTTCTATCAGATGTGGATTAAAGTGTTTTATGCTATATTTGGTATGCGTTTAGTCACATACCGAGGGATTGTCCCGGGTTACCTTTTTTATGGTTATAAATAGAACTCTTCATTCTCCTTTGTAATACATCTTCTCTCTTGGTGGTCATCTTCTCTACTAGGAGTAAAGTCTTAGAGCAAAACTCTAGTGGAGAGAGGCTACTTGTAAATGTGAGTGAGCAATAAAAGGTGTTTTGTTAGTTAATTGTTGTTTCATTTAGTTCTTGCATGCTTAGTTAATTTTGTTATTTTAATCTTCGTAGAATTAATTATCATGTTTTCTTTCCTTAATATGAATGTTAGTTAGTAATGTGCGAGTAGTTCCATCCCCTTTTGGGGTGGAGTTGATGTTTATACATGTCATGTATAATGGAATGAATGCTTAATGTTGTTGTATGTGAGAAATGTTAGTATACTTGTTTGAATTAAAGAGAATACTTAATTTGATGGTTTCTGGCATAATGTTTAGGTACATTCCATGCTTGTTTAGGTGCTTAATAACAAACTTGTCATGCTCATATTAATAACTTGGGTAAGTGATTTGGATGATAGGTCTTGTCATGAGGTACTTCTTATGCATAACAAACACTACCTATACTTGTGCTTATTGAATGCATTCATCACCACTTATTTCATGTGTACACACTCCACCCTTTAGGGGTTTTCCATTCCTGATTTCCATATTCTTCTATTAGTCACTTAGTTTAGTTTCATTTAGTGCTTTCATCTTCTTTGTTTGTTTTGTACTAGTGTAGCGTAGCATAGTCTAGTCTAGTTAGTGTAATCAATCTCTTCTCCCTTCTTTTTCCCACTTGACTTCGAACAAACCAGAGCTGACACACCTCGTGGACACGACCCGTACTCCTTGTGTGTTCACCGACATCGTGCACTTGTGGTATTTAAAACGAATCAATCACTGAACAAGTGGAAAGATCTAGGAACAACTATTCTGTTGGCATGCCTGCGCCAATCCTCAATGTCAAGCCTCTGCGAGTCGTGCTCTTGTACAATACCCAAGCGTTCGATGAAGGAAGCGGCATATAGTGCCAAGTGGACATGGTGGGAAGCTATTTTTGGGTGCTTGTAGAGAGTCAACTAAATTAACCACATTATAGAGTAGTTCTCGTATTATGTTAGAGGCCCTCTCGCATTTTGGTCGCAGTTGTGAGTTGACAAATTAGCTTTCTTGGTTCTCTATCAACCATTGTAGATGGTTTGGTCGTACATGAAGGAGACGTTTTGGTGTTAGATGGGTTCAGACAGCTGCTTTTGTTGTCCTCCCACTTCCACTGTCACTCATCCTATGTAATTACAAAACTAAACTACTACAATTAAGAACATGTTACTTCATGTCATATTTATGTATGAAGATTACGTTGTAATGTGGCTTCACCTTCATATTACTTGTTTATGGAAGGCATGTTTTCTATATTGATTAAGCTTCTGAACGGAGTTAAATGCATTCAACCGTTATTTGCAAAGGTAAATTATCTTTCACAGATCACATTGTCTACAACTATTAACTCATATGCAACAACTCTGTCCTTGTTGCATGGTAGGTTCGTCGAAACATCAGTTGCTTTAAGCACAGGCTGGCCCATATCAACCCTCACCTGCATCCAATTAGTTATTCAGAATAACGTCCAAATAATGCAAATGACTCACAGAAAAATATGCATATGATTATCCTTGATCTTTCTGCCATGTTGTGGAGGAAAATACATGAACAAGCTTTATTAACATAAGCTATATGTAATATAGACGAATATTTGGTTCAACAAAAACAAGTAAGCAAGAGATACCGTGGAATAATATAGCTGAATAAGGAAGAAAATGATACTAAGCAAATTCTATTCCACCAAGTCTGTCATGTAGGAAATAGAATGAAGTAATTAAACTTTGCGTCTACTAGTGTTTAACACACACCAACCTTGCAAGAGTAAGTGCCTAACACATTGCAAACACCAAACAAACTAAATAAAGCAACACGAAAACATACATAACAAACTTACTGAAGTTCCTTAACATAAACTAAATTTGACCAAGCTGGAATATATTCCACCAACATTACAATCCACTAAATAACATAAATAAAAGCAACACCGAAACAAACTAAAGTTACCTACTAATTTTAGTTAGCAGAAAAAAGTATTTCAGCAACTAGGAATATATTACACCAAACAATACAATCTACTAAAGTACATAAATAAAACCATTAACCTAAGCAAACGTAGGTGTACCACATCCCTTCCACGAAATTGGAGCATCAACCATTTGAAGATTAAAGGCAAGGACATGTCATTCTTTCAGTTCCTCCTCAAGCCAAAACTTTCGACTTTCACCCGCAAGGACAAACGTCTGTCGTGTTGAGAAGTATTTGAACTTCTGACACATTCTTCCCCACTCTCTGCTCCCTGGTTAAACACCGCAGTCTTCCAACAATTTGACACACACCTCGACATCGTATTTCTTCGACGCATCAGCTTGACCCTCCCACAACGTCTGCAGCTTCGAAACTTCCTCTTGAATGGAAGTTAGTTTTGATGTGATGGCAGTAGCAGCAGGAGCCAATCTTCGCTTCTTACTCTTAACACTACCACTCTCCTTGCTAAGCTGGAATGTCGATTCCTGAACTATTTCTTCATCAGATTGGGTTCTCTTTCGCTTTGTGGTCATAGAGGCCATTAATGTGGGATGATGTCGACTTACCAACTGTAAGTTTCTGCTTCAGTCTAGCTCTTCCGGGTATGAAGTTTGTGTCGTCGTCACATATATGTTCACCAAATATAACACATAGCTTATCTTCATGCTCCAAACCTTGGTTTTTGAACTCCTCAACCTTATTCATTTTCTGCAGTTAAGCACACATTATCGAGGGCATGAGCATGCGGAACGGGGAGAAAAAACAGGAAAGAAACATTTGGCACTACCTTACTCGCGGACCTCCACAATCATCGTCCGCAATGAACAATTTGTTAGTTTTTTGGCTAATAATCGTTAATCCGTTTTGATAATTAATCAACATATCAATAAACACATGTATCAGTTAAAAGATCATTGCTTGCATATACTTGTATTATCTAACGTTTCAGGAACCAAGATTTTGTAGTTGAATTAAGAGATAAAGATTGAAGCGTAACTTGGTTTAAATTCTATGTATTTAGGTTACAAATGTAACTTGGCACTTGAAATCTTTGATTCATTGCATTGCATGACACTTAGAGAACCTATAGAAGTCTCACACAACATTCCAATTAACTTAGCCTTCAATAGAAAATCATCGAAACTCATTAGAAACCTAGAACTGGATATCTGCACTTAAACGGTCGACCGGTAGAACCATTTGGTTCGACCGGATTTCAACAGACTATTCCAGAAAGCTTATTTTGTCCAAAACGGTCGACCGACTTACATTCCCAGTTCGACCGTGCCTTATATATGTCTTGCCTGTCTGAAATCGGTCGACCGGAATATCCATTTTGTTTGACCGGTTCTTCAATCTATTTTGACTGTCTGAAATCAGTCGACCGAAATAGTTGTTTTGTTCGACCGTCTCACCTTGTCGAGTGATAGGACTTAGTTCATCCTTTACAGATATTTCATCATATCAGTTGTCGACACGTGTCCTGGTTAGTGAGACTTTCGGCCGATCGAAACCTTGTTTTTGTTCGACCGATTGCATTATGTATTCGTATTAAATATGACAGTTATACTTGTCGTATACTTCAACGATCATATACACATTTCTCACCTAACCCCTCTTTTGGATTTGGTCTTCCGGTCGATCGAACGTTCCTTCACGGTCGAACGAATCTTGAAAACTTCCCAGACCCATTTTTACTAGGAGTTTTCGGTCGAACCATTTATTCATTCTATTCGACCGATTGCATCTGATTTTATCTTGTCTAAAATCCAACATGTCAAACGGTCGACCGTGTCAAACTATCTTCACGGTCGACCGATACTTCCATATTTTCCTGATCCAGTCCTACTGGTCGTTTTCGGTCGAACTGGTGATCCAAACCGTTCGACCGATCACTTAAGTTCTAGCCAATTTGGACCGACCGTTTGAATCTTTGCTCGACCGAATCTCGTACTGTTGCATTCTAGTCGACCGAGTAACACGATCCGGTCGACCGTTTGGGTCCTGAAATGTGTCCTGTCACTTCCTGACTTGTGTTTTCTTGCACAACTTCTTACCATTTCAATCCCAAAGGCTAGAACTAGATTAGAGCTTATAAATAGAGTTGAGAACACTCATCTAAGATTACCAATCTTTCTCCAAGCTCAAATCTCACTACTACTCTCATATTTGCTCTAAACACTTGTGCTTACATCTTTTCACTTGAAATCACCATCCTTTGATTGCATCATCTATTTGAAGTGCTCAAGATTAGTTACTGGAGTTAAGTCTTCAAGAGTTGTACTAAGCTTCTGGAGTAAAGCTCTTCTAGGATTGTGATCTCGGCGAGGTTGTTCGCAAAACTGTGTGGTGTAAAGGAGTGATCTCGGCCCGCAACGGAGATCGAATTAGTGGAGGATGCGAAGTTGCTCGAGTAAGAGCAATTCGTAAGAGAGGACTAGGATCCGGTGGTTGGATCCAAACCTCTATACATCCGGAGTTGTGGTTTGTTGTTCTCTCCTTCATATTAATTGTCTTAGCTTTTAATTCGGCATAGTTTGTTAAACAACATTAATTAGTCTATTCACCCCCCCCCCCCCTTTAGACTAAGTTTAGGGGCTAGTAGATCCTACACAATTTCTTCTCGTCGTCCCATCCACTTCCTATTTGCTTCTTCAACCATTGTGCCCGAGTGTAGTTTGTTACAGTTATTCTGAAGAAATTTTTTCTACATTTTTCTTGCCATGAGTGGTGAGGACGTTGTCAATCTTGTTTCCGACATGGACCTCATCTAAGCATAACATTACCCAAGTCTTGTGGTGAGAGGCAGACCAATGAGCCTTGTTCCGTTGGGCTTCTTTAGAGTTTAGACGATTTCTTCATCATAGCTTTACGGAGAGGACTCTTTGCATCACCGTTTGGACCTCCAATGTTACCAGACGGTGTGAGGTCTCCATCTTCAAACGAAGTAATGTTCATCGAACCGTATTGGCTAGTGCATTGCTGGTAGGAGTGTGTGTCATTTAGCCCACCTTCCACTTGTGACAATTGTGGGGGGAAGTTGTGGTATTGCAACTCCGCCATCCAACCTTCATCTGTTGGTAATGTTGGAGGAGTTTCCATTGCTTGTAGTACACAGAAGAAGAAGAAAAACAAATTGGTTGTAAGGAAAATAATAATTAATACTTCAACGACTAACAAAGACGACACGAATGAATAACAAGGAATTAAGAATTTCATTAAACAGGAGCACAAATTTTCCGTGAAATTAAAAAAATATAGCCACAATATGAAGTTCGTTGCCGGCTTAAGTTCCACTACGTCGCCAGCTTTAGAAGTCACAGAACAAAGATAAAGAAAACATTGTTTGATAACATTACAACCCTCTACTCGCAGCTATCTCATCTCGGATGTGGTTATGGAGGACTGTCATACTATTATCATCTCCTCCTATTGATTGGCAGCCACCACCTCTACTATGTGTGGGCTATGCAGTGTTGTCGTCATTATCGAACTCTACGATTAGCTCGTCGTTGTGGTGATCAATGATGTAGTTATGCAACGACATTGCAGGTGCTACAAACATTGCTTGGTCATCCAACGAGCATGTGCCCATGACATTTAGCAAACACCATCTCTTTTTCAATACCCTTATTGCCCTCTCGATGACATTCCTTAATGAGGAATGAATACTGTTAAATAACTCATCTTTACCCTATGGTTGGCTTGACTGAAACTCTGGAAGATGAAACTCTTAATGTGATCAAAGGTTGCATTTAGGTCGTCTTTCAGTTTGATCATGTCACACAACCAAATGGTCATAGCTCTAAGAACGTGTTTTATGTGACGACTAATTTTTTCGCCTGAGTGTTGGAAGTATTGTTGCAACGCCCAGTTGACGTGACCATGACCTAAAGCATACAAGAAAATACGCATATGCTTTTCTACAGTTACATTTCTAGTTGGTGTTAGAAGGTCGTGTTCCTTAAAAAGTTTACACAAATTGACGAAGACATTAGGCATCATCTGGCAACCATCCAAGCAAACTCGGTAGTGCACGATTAATAGATCTTCGGTCCTTTGCTGACTAGTACAAGGGGTAGTGTGAACCTTAGTTTTGAGTAGATATCTTTCCACATATTCCTCCACAGTCTCAACAACACTTGATATAACGTCCTCTAGTTCGTCATCATACTCAAAGAGTGGGTTGATGAATTCATCACTCATGTTTGCTTAACTTAAACTATATAACAACCACAAATAATTAAAAATCAGCGTCAACTAAAATAGGCAAGTGACCATGTAACATGTTATTTCAATTGGCAACGAAATGCAAAATATTATTAAGGTAGAACCACCTTCTTCACAAATAAAGCGGTATAAATTATTGTTGATTATTAAACATATTAGAAAAAACTAGCACATGAACATCAAGTGATGGAAACACAAATGAAGGTTTAAAAAAAATGTACACAACCTCCCCTTCATCATTGAGAAGATTTTTGGAAGCAAATGATGTTCTTTGTTGACCAAATAATAGACTACTTAACACACCCAATTAATCATCCAAAATTCATAAGTTGGAAGAGAACAACAACCACAAATGAGCATTACAAAGCTAGCATGTCTACGGTACACCACCTACCAATTTCGTGTATTCATAAATCCAACCATTGACCACAACAATTAACAGACACATAAAGTTCAATGATTAAAATGTTTGGAAAAGAATACATCAACAGAGGTTAAGGTAGGAAATAATATATGTTATTGTTTGACGAAAACAGAAATTCCCAAATTAAAATGGAAATTATCGATCTCATTCACATAAGCTTTCTTGTCGTAATCATCCAACTCGGGCAACATCCAAAGAGGTTAAGGACGCATACCTCGTGCCAAGCTTCTTCCAGATCCAGAACTCCCCAACGCCGCTACCGTAGCTGCAACTTCCCGACTTGTGGACGGATTGGCAGATCCACACCTGTGGTCGTGCAAAATCGGGAAATGGCAAATGATTTGGGAAACCAAGATGGGTGACAGGAATGGTAATTCGAATTTGGTAATTATGGTAATTGTAGCTTTAGGCTTGTCCTATTTCAAACTTTGGTTTGGGATAGGATGAGGTATTTCTTCAAATGTCCAGGGGCAACACCGTCCACAATGACCTAATGCTGGTGGCAAGATCGAGAGGAGCATCAAAAGCTCATTTCGTCAGCTTTTCCGGTGAAGGCAAATTACGTGTTGGGATGCAGCTGTGGAGCTGCGATTTTTGGGCACTCGAGGGTGTTTGGATGTTGCCGATCAATTGTTGCTGATCTTGTGGGTTGAAGGAGTTGGAGAGCAGGACATCCAAACGGGCCCAAAGTTTATACCAATTTCGAAAAAACACACACACTCACCATCCCTAGCCTGTGTCCTCACCTCTAGTAATATCTTTCTTACTTGATTATCATAGGCCCAATTACCAAACTCTCAGCTTCGGCCCATTTGTTCGTCAAACACCTCCAAATGATCTTCGTCAAACACCTCCTAAACCCTAACCTCTCCTCTCTCCTCCTCTTCTCCTCCACTATGGCCTCCTCCAAGGTGATCGCGGAGTACGCCAACTCCAACCGCTCGTCCTGCAAGCTCTGCGGCGCCTCCATTTCCTCCGGCTCCCTCCGCCTCGGCGTCTCCACCAGGGACCCGCGTGGCTTCGACGCCACCAGGTGGCACCACGTCTCCTGCTTCCCCGTCGGACCCGACGCCTTCGCCGCGGAGGCCGTCAAGGGGTTCTCTTCCCTCAAGGTGCGGGTTGCGAAAGTTTTTTTTTTTTGATTTGGAGATTGATTTGGTTTTTTGGAGGGTTCAGAGTTGTGATCAGGAGACGCTGAGGAAACTGGAGGCGATGGATTCCAAAGATGAATTATTGGCGGAGGAGATTCCTGAGGTGGTTTTTTTTTTTTTTTGATATGTTGCAGCTGTTTTACGATACAGTTCAGAAATTGGTGTTAGCGATTGATTAAGTGTGTTCATAAGCTAATTAGGCAGTGAGATTTTCACACTCTGTGAAGTCCAGAGGTTTGAGGACTTTTTCTTTGTTTGATTGTCTGTTGGAATAACTAGTGGATATCTGTTTTGATTTTTATGAGCTTGCTAATAGACGTTCAGATTTCTGAAAATAATCGCGAAGTGTATACATGCTATACTGAACTTTCAACTTTAGTTTGCTGAAGGTTGACGTAAAATTTGCTAGGATACCCAAATTGTGTCCGGTCCAATTGAATTCAATGTTCTAAATTAGCTGTTATTTTGGTGTATATAGTTTCACAGTTAAAGATGGTGAGGGGTCGGAAGGCATTGTAAAATCATGAAACCTTCCAATAGATGGTGGAAATTGGATTTGATGTTTGAATTCCAACGGGTTTTGAAATGGAAACACAGTGACAAGGGTGACCAAGATATCTATCCATGTTTTAAAGCAAACCAACATGAAGGAAAACAATAGATCGTAGATAAGATGCGTCAATCTTTTATACATGATGAGAAACATCTAAGGGGAAATTTTTGTGCAGTTCCAAACTTCCAATTCAGATTTGGGAGAAAGGGCAAGTAGTTTAGGCAAGTAGTTTATTTCATCTTATAATAAATATAAAGGTGAGTTTTATTCCTTGGAATAATCATGCTATGTTTTATAATCTGAGTCGGCTGATCATTTAAGTATATACCTTGTATTGGTAGGATGTCAAAGACCTTGATGAAGAGAAACAGGCAAACCAAAAGGATTTAAAGGTGAGCGAGTTTCTTGATATATGTACTAGTATTTGGACCGACTTATATATGCATTTTAGCCAAAGGTATCTTGTTAATGACTGCAAGTTTTTATTGGCAATTCAGGTCAGGAAAGTAAGTGAAGTTGAAGGTTTCGAACTTGTGGAAAGAAATGCAAAAAAGGCCAAGGTAATAATGTTTTCTTTTGGCAATATCATTCAGAACGGAAACCAATATAAAATCTTATTTCTAGATGCAACATGATTCAAAGTTTTTGTACGTCTTAATTATATTATAACTTGAAGACTAGCTTTTTTGATCTTCTCTTCTGTGATTGAGCCATATAGCCAGCAAAGACAGTGAGGGCATTAGTTTGATTGTGGTTATGCTGTTTTGCTATCTTAACTACAACCAATTCAACTCAGGATAGCTGCTGACAGCTTATTGAAAAATAACTTGTTACATGTGGTAGAGGGGTGCTTATCATGATTTCCTAACATTAATAGCAAGTGAAAACTTATTTACAACACCATTGTTGAACGCCATTATTGAGTACCATGGAAGAATACCATGACTGTCATAGTTCCATTCGTTTTTTTTATGAAGAAATATTTTGTTGGATTTTGTTTTATTTTCCGAATGCTGAAAGTGACTTAGTGACATGCTACCATACATAGCATTTTCTATTTCTGATGTAAAGAACACGTAAGGTGTGTATATATGCTATAGTGAACTTTCAACTTTAGTTCGTTGAAGGTTGACGCATAATCTGCTAGGATACTCAATTGTG
This sequence comes from Triglochin maritima, assembly GCA_963682175.1. Classification (NCBI taxonomy): domain Eukaryota; kingdom Viridiplantae; phylum Streptophyta; class Magnoliopsida; order Alismatales; family Juncaginaceae; genus Triglochin; species Triglochin maritima. The sequence goes on from OY821775.1 coordinate 10,769,249, forward strand.
TCCGGCCCAATTGAATTCATTGTTCTAAATTAGTTGTTACTTTGTTGTATATAGTTTCACAGTTAAAGACGGTGAGGGTTCGTAAGGCATTGTAAAATCATGAAACCTTCCAATAGATGGTGGAAATTAGATTTGATGTTTGAATTCAAACGGGTTTTGAAAAGGAAACACAGTGACACTGACAGGGATTACCAAGATATCTATCCACGTTTTAAAGCAAACCAACATGAAGGACAACTATAGATCGTACATAAGTTGCATCAATCTTTTATACATGATGAGAAACATTTAAGTAGTTTATTGCATCTTATAATAAATATAAACGTGAGTTTTATTCCTTGGGTAATCATGCTATGTTTTATAATCTGAGTCGGCTAATCATTTAAGTATATGTCTTGTATTGGTAGGATGTCAAAGACCTTGAGAAAGAGAAACAATCAAACCAAAAGGATTTAAAGGTGAGCGAGTTTCTTGATATATGTACTAGTATTTGGACCTACTTGTATATGCATTTCATCCAAGGGTATCTTGTTAATGGCTGCAAGTTTTTATTGGCAATTCAGGCCAGGAAAGTAAGTGAAGTTGAAGGTTTCGAACTTGTGGAAAGAAATGCAAAAAAGGCCAAGGTAATATTGTTTTCTTTTGGCAATATCATTCAGAACGGAAACCAATATAAAATCTTATTTCTAGATGCAACATGATTCACAATTTTGTACGTCTTAATTATATTATAACTTGAAGACTAGTTTTTTTACGATCTTCTCTTCTGTGATTGAGCCATATAGCCAGCAAAGACAGTGAGGGCATTAGTTTGATTGTGGTTATGCTGTTTTGCTATCTTAACTACAACCAATTCAACTCAGGATAGCTGCTGACAGCTTATTGAAAAATAACTTGTTACATGTGGTAGAGGGGTGCTTATCATGATTTCCTAACATTAATGGCAAGTGAAGAAGACTTATTTACAACACCATTGTTGAATGCCATTGTTGAGTACCATGGAAGAATACCCATGATTGTTAGGCAATCGTGTCGTATCGTATACTTTCGTATCATATTTTTTTCCATGTAATAGACAATTTCAGTAGACAAGAACACGCCCCAATTTTTTCCGTGTCCTATCAAAAAAACACGACCCAAATCGTTTTGTGTAATCACAAACACAACCGGGACCAACACGAAACCAACCAAAAATATTTAATTTTATTTAAAATTTTCAGTATTTACTCTAAATTATTTTCATTAAAGCATACTAACCACATCTCCCAACCGAATGAGTTGAGGTGTGAGTTGAGTTGAGGTGTGAATGGTAGTGTTACCTTTATAGAGTGGAGTGAAGGGTGAGAAGCAAAAGTAGGTAATGTGGGACTAAATAACAACTCTAACCTTTTGTAATTAAGGTTTAGTTATTTCAAGTTCATCTTATATGACTAAGTTTATAACATGACAAACACATCTAGCATGAAAAATAATATGTAAGGGTGGATTAAATAAAAAATTAAGTAATTATATTGTTGCAGAGTTATTAGTAATTTCATTGTCAAATGAAATTACACAAATTTTATTTTCTATTGAATAAGCTTGCAATACATCTCTTATATGCTTATATAAAATCACATTAGTGTGTAGGTGCAAAGAAATAATTTGTTTATGTAAAACCCTTAAATTATCTAAAAAATGAGCAGTTACGCAACAATATATGAATTATCTAACACGAACACGACACAATCATTAAACCCAAACACTGATTTTTCTTGTCGTTTTCATATCATGTTATCGTGTTCTGTGTCAAATTGTCAAGTCTAAGGGTGTGTTTGGATGCATCGTTTGTAAATTCCATGGAACTTTGAAATGACGAAATTCGCAAATCCTAGGATTTTAAGTGGTCATTTGTCTTCACCTTGTTTGGGTAAATATGTCATTTCCAAATGACGACATTTACAAATCTCATCATTTGATTTTGCTTTGTTTGGAAGAACTTTGGAATTTTCAAATTCTATGTATACGCGAAAATCAAACCAAACACAGCAAAAAGAAAAGGCAACGACAAATCTCAAGAATTGCAACAGAAACACAAATTAAAGAACAATAAAAGGTGAGCATTATCCATAAAAAACCAATGACAATTAATATTGCCTTGGTTGAAATCCACCAAAACCTCCAAAACCCACTATCTTTTAATATCCCTATGAGATAGCCTTCGAGGGTAAAACCCACAATACAAAATCAACCAACCCAGTCAAATCTTCCCAAATAGCAAAACCAAAACCTAAGAGCCAAAATCCAAAGAATCCACCAACAAAACTCCAACCACCACTCCAATTCCACCAGAAAATCCGATCCAAAACCCACACTGAGAGCCACAACCAAAGAAGTTGCGGATCTCAACGGAAGTTGTGGATCTCGATGGCAGTGGAGCTTGACGGAAGTGGTAGAGCTCGACGGCGGCGGAGGTGTAGAGGTGGCAAAAGGAGGTGTCGGGATTTGGAGTGGAATTTGGTGTTGGAAATTAGGATGAGGATTTGTAAATTCCACCTAAAAATGTGAAATTTTGTTTTGTCATTTTTGTACAAGGGTGGAATTTCCAAATTCCAATCTTCAATCCACCAAACATGGTATTTAGAAATTTCCCAAAATTTGAAATTTCATGTATGAGTGACGCATCCAAACACACCCAAATGGTTGTCATGGTTCCATTCATTTGTTTTTTTATGAAGAAATATTTTGTTGGATTTTATTTCTTTTCCGAATGCTGAAAGTGACTTAGTGACATGCTACCATACATATTATTTTCTATTTCTGATGTAAAGAACACATATAAGGTGTGTATATGCTATAGTGAACTTTCAACTTTAGTTCGTTGAAGGTTGATGTAAAATCTGCTAGGATACGCAAATTGTGTATGGTCCAATTCTACTCAATATTCTAAATTAACTGCTATTTTGTTGTATACAGTTTCACAGTTAAAGATGGTGAGGGTTCGTAAGGCATTGTAAAATCGTGAAACCTTCCAAGAGATGGTGGAAATTGGATTTGATGTTTGAATTCAAACTGGTTTTGAAAAGGAAACATAGTGACAGGGGTTACCAAGATATCTATCCACGTTTTAAAGCAAACCATTATGGACAACAATAGATCGTACATAAGTTGCGTCAATCTTTTATACATGATGAGAAACATCTAAGTGGAAAATTTTGTGCAGTTCCAAACTTCCAATTCAGATTTGGGAGAGAGGGCAAGTAGTTTATTTCATCTTATTAGAAATATAAATGTGAATTTATTCCTTGGAATAATCATGCTATGTCTTATATGCTGAGTCGGCTGATCGAGCTTCTTGATATATGTACTAGTATTTGGACCGACTTATATATGCATTTTAGCCAAGGGTATCTTGTTAATGACTGCAAGTTTTTATTGGCAATTCAGGCCAGGAAAGTAAGTGAAGTTGAAGGTTTCGAACTTGTGGAAAGAAATGCAAAAAAGGTCAAGGTAATATTGTTTTCTTTTGGCAATATCATTCCGAACAGAAACCAATATAAAATCTTATTTCTAGATGCAACATGATTCACAGTTTAGTACGTCTTAATTATATTATAATTGGAAGACTAGCTTTTTTACGATCTTCTCTTCTGTGATTGAGCCATATAGCCAGCAAAGACAGTGGGGGCATTAGTTTGATTGTGGTATGATGTTTTGCTATCTTAACTACAACCATATCAACTTAGGATAGCTGCTGATAGCTTAATGATAAAAATGAAAAATAACTTTTTACATGTGGTAGTGGGGTGTTTATCATGATTTCCTAACATTAATGGCAAGTGAAGATGATTTATTTACAACACCATTGTTGAGTACCATGGAAGAATACCCATGGTTGTCGTAGTTTCATTCATTTGTTTTTTTATGAAGAAATATTTTGTTGGATTTTGTTTCTTTTCAGAATGCTGAAAGTGACATGCTGCCATACATAGCATTTTCTTTTTCCGATGTAAAGAGCACATATAAGGTGTGTATTATCCTTTTTACTTAATTTTTCCGTCCACAAAACATTTGATTGATTTAAAAATATTCTGAACTAATATTTTGTATGCCTCTTTAGGATGTCACGCTTTCTCCAAAGTGGAAGGCATTTCAAACTGTTATCTTCCGTGAGAAGGTACTCTTTATTTCCAGTTTTAGTTGAAGCAATGGACATTCGGTACCTTTGATTTAAATTCAATCAATTTAACTGCACCGAAATGTTACGATATTGACCTTCAACGAATGTGTGGAAATACTCAATTCTTGAAGACTGGCCTTTATGTGGCAGTATGTGATCCTTAACTTTATTTAAACTAAATTGAAGAATTTAATTTTGTCACGCTGATAAATGTTCAAGGAAGTTCTATATCTGTGTTTGGTTGTGCTTTGAATTGTTTGTTCAATCAGAAGTAACGATCTATTAAAACCCTAAAGACCAAAAGCTCTAACAGAAGTAATTTGTAAAAAAAGTTATAAATAAGGTTCGTAAAGGAACGTTGACCTGGTGCAACCTATTGCGACGCTGAAGTCATGTTGTAAAGTGAATGTAATAACTAGTTTAAATCAATTTATTTAGAAGTGTATTGATTATGGAAAGAAGAAAAGAAAAAAAAAATTCTGTTTTGAGAATGATTATTGTGGAGATTGGTTGTCATTACCTAACACGTTTTTTTGCTTATTTCCGTGCCCCATTCATGCATTGTTTCCTTATGCATTACTTCCTTATTGTTTGAATGAGGTGCACACTTTATGGTATTTTTTTTGGAAATTTTTTCAAAATAATCAAAAAAAAATAAAAAATTGGAAAAATATGCACTTCATAAACTTAATTGGCAAAGTATGCACATTGAAAAACGGCACCACAGGTGACGTTTTCATTAAGTAAAAACGGCATTGTAGATGCCGTTTTTACTCTTAATGAAAACGGCATCAATGATGCCGTTTTTACTTGGGCAATTTTTTTCTTGGTTTCGAGATGTCGTTTTTATCTAATACATATTGAACTAGAAACTGGTCGGTCGGGGGTCTCGCTCACCGGTGAGCGAGTGGTGTGATAAATTTCCAGATCAAACAATTTGAAGATCCAAAAAATTTCCAGGGAGCGTTGCCCCCTTGCAACCCCCGCCACCTCACCGGCGAGGTGGAACGCCGCTCGCTCACCGGTGAGCGAGACCCCCGACCGACCCGTTTCTAGTTCAACATGTATTAGATAAAAACGACATCTCGAAACCAAGAAAAAAATTGCCCAAGTAAAAACGGCATCACTGATGCCGTTTTCATTAAGAGTAAAAACGGCATCTACAGTGCCATTTTTACTTAATGAAAACGGCACCTGTGGTGTCGTTTTTAATGTGCATACATTGCCAATTAAGTTTCTGAAGTGCATATTTTTCCAATTTTTTATTTTTTTTTGATTATTTTGAAAAAAATTCCTTTTTTTCATACGTCGGATTGTGCTAACGTATGGAAAGATTGTGGCTATGTGGAATGAATGATTCCTGATTTTATTTGCTGCCTTATTGAGAGATGAGCGTAATTTCATTCATTTATTTCCATACACTTATCTTTGAGAGATGAGCGTAATTTCATTCATTTATTTCCATACATTTATAACCTACACTTATCTTCTTCTCTACTTCTTATCAATAGAAGGAAATTCCTAGAACAGCTGTGTATCATAAGTTTGTTTGCTCTGCCCTTTTGTTTTATATAGATAGTCCAGCATTTGAGATCAGACCATTCTCTTTGTATATCAGCATAGAGTGCCCTGTCAATTATTAAGCAGGTCTGAGATCATATAATGTTGCATTTCTAGAATTAGTGTGTTTAACAAAGTCAAGTTTATAATGTAACCATACAAAATATATCCACATTCTGATGGCAAAGTGTTTTTATGCCACCAGGATGATGGTTATCATGATTCTAAAAAAATAGCAGCTTTTGACTTTGATGGTTGCCTTGCAAAAACATCTGTGAAAAGGTATTGTCTTCGTACTGGAAACTGTTGGCATGCTATTAGGTCGTCCATCAAGTATTTCTTCTGTTTGACACTAACATATACCAGTATGATAGCATAATTGTGTTCATGCTTTACCAACCTGCCATATTCATGACGTTTATGATCTACTTATTTATCTCACAATTGACTTTTGTCAAATGAGTGAAAACGATAAATTTGATGTTCAGTGTGTCAGTTCTTTGCTGCTTCACTTGTTGATATGTTAGCAAGAAGTAACCTCTTTGAAGGATTTTTTGTTGATGATTACTGTATTTTGTTGCGATATCTGATAATTACTGTTATATCCTAGCCTTTTTGCTTTATTTAGATATATTGATAAAATGAATTGATTATTGAATTTTGGACTTGATTGTCATTTTGAAGATTATATTGAATTATTCTGCATTTGCATTAACTTGAGGACCAATTATGTAAATACTCCTTACACCTATAGTCGGCCTTGTGGTGGTTACATGATATTTTACTATATAAATAAGATTTAGGAAAGAAAAAAAAGAGAAATTAGAAAAGAGGCAACACGAGAGAGAATCGTGGAAATCAGAGAGAGAAGGGTTTCTCTTGTGAGAACCTAGACGTATGTGAGAGGAAGAGAACTGTGAGAGAGGGAAAAGGAGGTCTGAGAAGAAGTGTTTGTTGCCGCCGTGTTGCCATCACTGTCGGGGTCGCCGCCGGGTCATCGGGTCGTGTCGTCGCTGTGTTCATTGACATCGTCGGGTTTGTAATCGAGGTCGTCTTTTAGGTATGCAAGAATCTACCGCAAATTAAGAACTAAAATCCATCTGGGTTTGAGTTCTTTTGGTTCATTGGAAAGGATTAATTGTTTAAAAGTTGGTTCTGACGTTTAATCAATTATTGTTGAATAGTATAGGTATGAGCTTCTTATTTTGATTTTGTTGAGCTTCCCATGAATAATTAATTTCTTATATGCATGTTTTGTTAATTAAAGAATCAAGTTGTGGGCTCCTATGTTTCGTTAATCGATTTTGTGGGCTGAAGATTCTTGGACTGCAAGTTTCAAAGTTCTGCATTTTTGAACGGTAGTAATTCTGTTTTAGTAAATATCATTAGTTAATAGGACTGCAAGTTGCAACATGTTGTTCTTGTTACTTGTATCAGAGTCTGATTTCCATTTCCTTCCTGCATTGAGAATCTTTGAAAGTAAAGGCTGGTTTAGTGCTTCTCTGTTTTGATTCGGTGCGACTGCCTTGTTCGTTGTTCAGTAAGAGATTTTATGGATAATTTAGTGGATTGATGTCATGATCGCTACTCTGATTTTATTCCAACGGTTGAGTGGTACTCATAAGTTGGAAATTGTAACCAACAGTCGTAATAATATTTTCACATTCGTATAACGAAGTTTGTTTACCGAATTATATTCAATTATTGAAGGCATCTGAGGTTTAGTTCTGGCTTGTGTTTTGAATGATCTTGGTAAGTGGTTTTGAAATCAGTTTTACTGATTTTCGAAAGAGAAATATGGTTAGCCGAAAGTTAATTGAATAATTATGGCATCATTGGCTCTTCGGGGCAACGACTGATGAGCCGGATTGTGGGTCCAAAGTGGATAATGTAGCAAAGATAAGACCACATGACTCAGAATTGACATCTCATTGATTATTGTATTGATACAGGTAGCGTCTATTACCCTCACGAAAATTGATAATAAGTTTAATGAACGAATAAGTGAATCCAAGGGGCGTGAGGGTGACTCAGAGTTGACCAAAGACCGTAATGCTCTCGGTAAGGTGATCAAGGGTGATCACACAAGTATGGTATTGATAAGTGGAAATGATGAGATATATGATTTGACAAGTCTAAGTAATTATAAAGCATTGAGTTCACATCTTAATTATTGTAAGCCAAAGTATTATAGTTTCATTGTTAAGATTATATTAATTGCGTTTGATGTCAGATGTTAATTCTTGTAAACCAACTAAAGTCTTAGCCGGGTAGTAGTTCTTGCATATGGGGTCCCTCAGGACTTGGGCACTGTTTGGTTTCTGTTGCAGGTTTTTCCGAAGAGTAGGTTGCCCATTGTTTCAGATTGCATGACTAGGAATGTTCAAGGTGGACAGTAATTGATTGTTATTGTACACACGGAACCAATGAAATGTTGGCCTAGTCAGTATTATTTCTGTAGTGACATCCCTTTGATATATGTATGAGAGAAACAAAATTCGCTTTCGCATTGTGCTAAAAATCAGGGATGTTACCAGTACACCTTTGAAGTCAGATTAATTGATGCATATTTAAACATTGTATCTAATATTGTGCTTTCATTTGCAGAGTTGGTGCAGATGCTTGGTCTCTTCTATATCCTTCAATTCCAGAGAAACTGCAAGATTTATATGCAAATGGTTATAAGCTGGTTTGTCTCTTTCACTGATGGATGTTATATCTCCGGTTGTTTGGTTGGAATTAACTTTTTAGTATGAAACTGCATCAAACATGACTTGGGTTATGAGGAAGTGGAAAAAAATCCCCACTCAATGTAAAATATGAGTGAGTTCTATTGTGCTGAACTGCTGATGTCCTCTTTTTCTTTTTCTCTTTTTACTATTAGGTCATATTCACCAACGAGTCAAACATAGAACGTTGGAAAAACAAGAGGCGGCAAGCTATTGACTCCAAAGTTGGACGGCTTGACGATTTCATCAAGAAAGTTAATGTCCCAATGCAGGTAACTGAAAACTATATGAAGGTCACTAATTACTACTTCCATGATTGTTATTCAAGTAGGGTATTCATTTCCCACTTGCATTTATGAAAAAGTGCAATGCTCGAGCATCTGATAAAGCTTCGTGGTACTTTCCTTCAAGTAGATTTTAGAAAGTAAACATGTACAAATTGGTACTCCATCCAGAAGAATTGACTTTAATGTTTCCAATTACAAGCTCATGGAAATACTGAATAATCTTTATTGATGATATTTTATTTTCTTCCATCAACTGAGTTATCACCATAACATTGGGGAACCTTTTTTCACTGTATCATGGCTTTAGAGGTCTGCTTCTTGATGATAAAAAATGGTTTTAGAGGTTTAGTGGCCTTGTGATCTTCTTTGTCCGATGTAGGTATTTATTGCTTGTGGATTGGGCAAAGGCAAGGGTGAAAGTGATGATCTTTTCCGCAAACCAAAAACTGGAATGTGGCAAATAATGAAAGAACATCTCAATTCAGGGATCCCAATCGACATGGACAAGTTATTTCCTTTTGCTTTCTTGGGCATAGAATTTATTACTTGTAGATATTTGGTAGTGGTTTCGTTTATACATATGTGAAATTACCACAGTCCATTTTCGGGACATATGACTCAAATAGTTTCCGTATATTTTTTAGGTCTTTTTATGTTGGTGATGCTGCTGGGAGAGTCAAAGATCATAGCGATGCCGATATCAAATTTGCTCAGGTATTCTTTTGAACCATATCCTACCATTTCAAGATGATATCTTATAGATATCAGTTTATTTAAAAGATGACTCAAACTTCAATGCACCTTCTAATGGAACTTTGAATTTTTTTATATAATTCAATAGTTGCTGTTGGCCTACCCTAAATCCATGATCTTCATTGGGGACATGCTAGATTCCATTATAGTGTGAAGTTCACCACCATCACCTGAATCTCTCCATGGGTTGCAGTAATTTTGAATTCATCTTTCCCATCCAACAACATACAAGGTTAATTGACCCAACTTTTACTTCAAATACTGTTTTCTAGCATGAGCTGACTTGCAACTTATTACAATCTCCTTCCAGAAAGAATTACAATTTTTTGTATAAGGTATTGCAGTCAACATAGTTGAAAGTAACAGCTGAGGTAGAATTGGCATCCCAGGGCAGTGATGTTTCTGGTCTTGTCCGATTTGATTTCTAAAGAGTAAAGACATCGTGTCATGGATTTATCTGTAATATAATAAGTGATTTGAAAGAGTACATCATCTTGATTTGTTTTCTTCTACTTTACTGATACTATGATCTGCTTATAAATCCAGAAATACAAGAAATTACAAGCAGGATAATGAAATCTGAGTTGATTACGCTTTTTTGGTTTTGAAAAAAAAATCCTTTTTCTGATAAAATTGTTTAAATATTTTGATGTTTTCAGGAATTGAACTACGTCCTTGTGTTTTGCATTACGGTGACACTTTCTCTGTATTGCAGGCAATTGGCTTGAAATTTTATCTTCCAGAGGGATATTTCTGCGGGTAGATATGTTGCCCGTCGGCATATTTCACGCTTCCAGCATGTATCGAGTTTCTGTAGACCCGTGGAGATCTTGTAGGTGCATTTTGTTTGACAACTAAAATTCACTTGCCTCCGGATGGAACAGCAGTTTGTGACGTAAGGCCGGCCAGCATTGGGTATTTTGGGGGTTCTAACACATTTTAACTAGTTAACAAAACTGCAGGGTCCTTGTTGACTACAAGAAGTTTTATGTTGTAAAGTGTATAATCTTCTAAGCTATAAGTTAAATTAGTTAAAAAAATTGTTGCCTTTTCATCTATGCAGTGTTTCCGCCCTGCAATTAATCAAATCGTACTCTCCCAATAGTCTGATTGTGATTGCCTTTTGTTACCTACTTGATGACCTGTGCTTAACCAAGAAACTTATCGTTATCTGCTCTAAAAAGAAAGGCCTATCACGGTCTTTGGGCCCAGGTGGCCAATTTTCATGGTATTCTATTCGTTTGAGCATGAATTTGAACTCTCATGTCATTGACTAAATCACTGCAGTACACTGTACATCATTCTACGAAGTATGAGCAGTAAAGATGTTGGACGAAATTACTAATCCCCATGTGCAGCAGCAAAGCTCTTCATCTACGGAGCTCTTATATAGAACTTGTTTCCTCTTGGTCAGTTAAGTGAGGTTGTCCCGTGTATATTATTCATGATTGAAGAGTGATGTGTAGAACTTGCTGGCACTTGGTAAAGACAAAAGGCTATCGACAAGTTTCTAAAAGATAATTCCACTTTAGTTATAGATGGTCCATGCAGATGCAAGTGCGAAAAAGAACTTGTGGATACCATCTAAAGAATTGAAATCGTTTATTCTTGTCTTCCAGGATCAGCTGCCCCATCTCTAACGGGAAATTGATTATTGCACAGGGTTTCTGCTAATTTTACTTATCATCTTCATCTGGTTCGATAAAGATGGAAATTATCCACCTTTACTACATAATTGGTGTTAAAAAACTGTTTTCATGCTACTTTGCCATGTGTGGTGTGGTCCACTGATAATGCAAAACCACAAACACTTCTGTAGATTAGTCTCTAACTCTCAATGCCATATAAAACATTTCTGACTGGCATTCTGTTGGAAGCATGGGACAACTGTTGCTCCAGTTCTGCGTTGTTGGACATGTTCAGAACCGCATCTTTAATTTGGCGAAGTTTGATGTTGTGCATGCAAGTTTTTAACTGGCAGTCTGGCATGGCACATGTATGCACCACTGCTAAATAAACCTGGCATTTGAGTCTTTGACATCTTCAACAGTTCTCTCCTACATACTTCCCTTTCGTGGACTCTTTCAGTCCAAATCCACAGGAGAGCAGACAAAGACAACATGCCCTGGACCCCACAATATTGGATGCCAATATTATTGACTATATATATATAGAACAAGGTTCCAGCTGTCTGTCCACGCTTGGTAGTATGACCCACCGATTTTCTTTCAAAAAAATTGGGATCTAAATTAAACCTGATCTCATTAGACCTTTTTATCACGTTCACCAAAATCCTCGTCCAAATTCTCTGGAAGCTTTGAACAAAACATTTTTATGTCTGATTCCCAAAACATCCTAAGCTGAAAATCCAGGTGACTTGTCGTAGACTGGGTCTCTGGAATTGGCTGACTATCCTACCCTCTTCGCTTACTTCAGGATAGATTGGAACAACACAAGAATCCCGAAATATTGTCTTCCCTTCTTCGGCCGTTTTTTGAGGACATGCTTTCTAGCTTTCGCCAAGCCATTGATGCTCCTGTGTAGATTTGTTTTCTTGTATTTAATGTTTAACCTTCCCATATGATGGTAGTAACTTTGGCTTATGTACGTGTTCACATACGTCACTTAATAAAAAAAAAATCTGTATTTTCTTCTAAAAAAAAATTACGTTGGTAGTAATTATTTTAAGTGTACAAAAATCTTATAAATCCCTTAATTCCCATATTTCAAATTGTCATGGATTCTTTTCAGGATTGGGAGGAATAAGTTAAGTTACTACTAGACAAAGAGAGGTTTGTTTGGTAAGATACCAAGGGCTGAAGAACTCATTCCAGATGAGAAACAATCATAATAAATCATTTGATACTGCAATGATGTTCCACTATAAAGACAATTTGTACAATTTCATCGTAGTCATTTGGCATTCGAAGTATACTAGTTCAAAGACGTAGGGGGGGTGGGGTTTGGACTCCCATTTTCTTTTTTGTTGAATGGATGATATGTGTCATCCTCTCTCTTTATGCCTTGTTAAGCTTAACAAACCCGTTAAATTTTAATTGTTTACATGAAATTTAAACCTAATGCAGAAATCCACTGACTTTTGACAATTTTATCTATTGTATATGTCATCTTCTAGTTAAAATATTATCTTTTCTTAAATATATTTCTACTCTGTGATGCATAATACATGTTAAATCTATTTTTAATTCTATGTGAACATGTTATTTTTTTATTTATTTTGAATCACATCAGGAGTCAAAAAAAACCGATCTCAGGATGAACATTGAAAATTTTAGTCAAATCAGAATCACTATATTTATTCATGCTACTATATTTATAGTGTCAATAGTTTCCTTCCGGAAAAAAAAAATCACTATATAATTTTTGTATGTATATATATAAAAAGTTAACAAAGGGAACATTCCCCGTCCAAATCGACCCCATCATGCATGGGTGAAATCCTCCTCCTAAACAGTGGTCACCCATGAAGAAAACCCAAAGATTTAGACATGTTTGTCAGTTGTGCTTGTTCGACCCACTTGACAACAACTCTCCGTTCCTTTATTGCAGTGGAGTATCAACGTCTCACCGAATTAGTAGTGTAATGCTACTAGACTACTAGTGTCGGTGGCACCACGACCACCGTAAATTCATGTCAATATTCCATTGATTCACCCATGCCACTCCACGAATCGGATCCACGATCAGACATATTCTTGGCTTCCACTGTAAGTTCTGAGGTGAAACAATTTTACACAGCCATGCATATTAAACTGTCTTCCATTCCAAACCGTGTGTATTCCAACTTATCAAAATATCAATTGGAGGTGGTGAGATTACATTAGGGAATCATGTTGTGTTTGTGTACATGTGTCAACGTTAATAGGTAAGTTGTGTGTACGAACGCGACACAATAAGGCTTTGGGTCTTGAAATCCAAACACGAGCAATGTAAGTACATGATTTCTTATCATATCTTGTATCTGAACAATACATAACACCAAATAGTACACAGTCACTTTTTGCATACACGAATTACACAAAAAACTGTAAAAGATAATAACTACCACACATACACGATTCACACGAAAGCCTATTCAAGATACATAATACACACAGTATAAAAACTCTTATTGTGTCTCTGTTGTGTTATTGTGTCTAAGGGCCTACACATAACATGATTTTGTTAATATAAATGGAGCACGCATAACAGTGGATGTATATGTCTATTAAGAAACATGTTACAATCCAATCAAAGCCAACTAACAAATCCACGAGGATTAAACAACAAAAACAAACACAAGTTAGAACACAGAAAACACCTTGATTGAGTTGTCGTTGTCGGACTCTCCTTAGAGAAATTATCACCCACGCGTACCAATGTCTTGGGTGCAAGCACGGGCGGATGCACCTTGGGGGCAGATGGGGTACCTGCCCCACCAAGATTTCCAAAAAAAATTGTTTCTTTTCAATCCCAAATCCAACTCAGTCATGCCTAGAGGTGGCAATGGGTATCTAGAACTCGTCAAACCGGAACCGAACACCGGTAAAATGGATACGGATTGGATATTGTTACCCAATTTCAGAACCGATCTCGTTCCAGTTCGGTTCTGGTTCTAGCTACTGGAACTGTATCCGGATCCAGAACCGATGTATTATTAAGATAAAATAAAAATCCTAAAAAGTTGTTGTGAAAAATGAAAATAATAGTTTTTATTGGGATTTTTTTTACAGATTTGGTGACGTATCTGGTTATGGTACCCAAGTTGGGAACCGACCCAGATCCGGTGAGGTTATGGATACCCAAATAAAAAATGGATATGGTTTCGGTTCTCCCAATACCTGAACCGGAACCGATTTGTTATCATCCCTAGTCACGCCCAAACACAATCCTCTCCTCCTCCCTGAATCTGATCACCTTCTCAGCTCATCGCCTCCTCCCCAAATCGATTGGCACAACTCCTTTTGTAATGACTTTTATTTGTGTTTTTATGTTAAATTGTTTAGTTAATTAGTTGTTTAACTGATTTGTCATGTTTTATTGTTGTAAAAATTTCTTTTGGTTGTTTGAATTTTAATGTAATCAAGTTTAGAAAAATGTTAAAAATAGGAAGGATATTTTCCATTTTTTATTTATTTATTTATTTAAATTGTCATCTTAAGGTTTTGGATTTTCAAAAAGAAAATAGACTAATGTAGAGACAATATGCTTCATCCAATTATTATTTTGGATCTGCCCTTGGGTGCAAGAAATTTCTCCTAAGATAGAACGGTCGCAACGTTCAAGGTCGGCGCACTCCAATGATGGTGAACCACATAATTAGATCGAGACCTGCAAGAAAGATTGTTTCAAGAATGCAGGAGGAAGGGAGGGATGATGTTTACGTAGGGCAAAAAGAAAGTGTCTTTGGAAGTTGTGAACGTGATCTTTTATATCTACAAAATGACGCATCGACCCGACCCCACTAGATCGTGTGTGTCATTCTCTACTCTCTTTGCACCTTAAAATGGTATGAGAAGTCTAGGTATATAAATTTTTCTCCACTTCTCAAATTCTCCAATGTAAGACTAAAAAGTGTTAGAAAATACCACAAGTTCCAACTTTACAACTCAACATTAGATTTCCAATTGAATATAACATAAGCCTAATACTCAATAATCCAACACATGACTCAATAACATATCACACCACCTTCATGTATATGATAAGGAGACAAAACAAAATAAGAGTGTACACATACTCAAAATTCATTATCATGTCGTATCAGTTCTTATAAGCCAAGATTGGTATTGTCGTGAGTTAAATTCTCACTCCCCTAACAACTTGCAGAATGTACTTACATAAACACTTTAATAATTAAAATTAACCTTCCATTTGTATAAAAAATCATATTGTCTGTTAACAAGGACACTTCACAACCACAATGAAGGCGGAACATAGAAAGAGAGGAGTAGTATAAGGTTTTGAAGACGCATTCACCACGAATCACGAGTGGTTTGGTGTGCATGTGATGTGTGGCAATTGATTACGAGCGTGGTGGCTCCGATCCAAAAATATTTAATTTATACGTGACAGTTGCGTTTCACGAACTTTAACTGTTCTTTTATTGCAGACTCGTCCGTCGTCTCAACTGTTCGGTTACGGGTGATGTATTATTATTGGGTTCAGGTTGTGCTTAACAGAATTTCGGCTGTTTCAGTCATTAACCCCAAATCGCACTTTTCATTTGTTTGGTTCAAATATCTGGAGGGAATCTTGAAAATTGTTGCATGTCTTCACGTGCGTATGTGACCCGGAGTGGTGTTAGGAATTTAGTTTAAGGACGACCGGAATTTGCAAGAACTAAATGGGTGACCGGTACTCTAGAGAACTTCCGAAAAGTAAAGATCTTGACTTCTGGGTGATTGTTAACCTGATAACTTTTAAAGTTCTGTAACTTAAGTTTCAAAATGACATCTTATCTTAAAAATATATACATAAAGTGACTTCCTTAACTTCCACTCTAAAACGAATGGAAGTTAAGTGAAATCATAGACTTCCTCGAACTTCTTCGGTACCAATCACACAAGGGAATTCACTGATTTGGTCTAATTCAGTACTTGATTAGGTATTTTAACTATAAGTGCCCAAAGAGATACACTTGTTCTAGATTAATTGGACAAATTCACATTTACTTATTTTATTATCGTTGTTCAAAAATATTAAAAAATTGAAATTTAAAATGATAAAAAATCGAAGGGGATCAAAATCCCATAGTGTCTTACAAAATAAACAAGTACTAAATTCTAGTAGGATCCCACCACATTACTCAATGTTCGGCATCACCATCCTAAGTGAAGCCAAAGGAGTGCGATAAAAACATATAAATATGGGTTTAGTCAAAATGAAGTCTAGATTATAAATAGATTGACGTGGTTGGTCGGTTAATTAAGTGAGTTGGTATAGTCATGACCTACCTATATATGTATTTGTCCAATCAAGTTATACTTGATATTTGTTATTTCAATTTGCCATGTGTGCCACAATTTTAAAAGCTTTCGTATTCTCACCCTACTATCCTCCAATTAGTCAATTCATTCTGGTAACAGACAATGTGACGTTCCATTACATATTCTTTACCATTTTGACCAAAATTTATCCTCACGAGTCACAAGGCCACCCATTATGGGGTGGTTTTACTTAGGGCTGTAAATGGGTAATATTTTACCCGCAACCTGTCCCGTCGCGCCCCGCCTAATGCGGGTAGCGGACAAAAAAATGTTACCCGCCAACCCGTCACCCGCATAACCCGCCTAATAAGCGGGGCGAGTTGCGGTTGTCTTGCAACCCGCCCCGCATAACCCACAACCCGCCTAATCAAATATATTATTAATTTTTTATATACCAAAATCATTTTAATGTTTCCATTTTACTCATAATCATTAACCCACCTTATCAAATCATTATTCAACGCTAACCAAATGTCTAGTTTTTCACTCAACACACATTCAATTTCCCAAAAAATACAATAAGTAATTACAATTTTTCAAGTTTTGATGTTCTTTTATTTTTTTTAGAAAAAATCAAAAAAAATTTAAAAAACCCGCCAAACCCGCATAACCCGCCCCGCCTCACCTAGTCCAACCTTATGCGGGGCGGGTAGCAGTTTTTTTATTTTTGACCTGTCCCGCCCCGCATACCCGCTTAACTTATGCGGGGCGGGTAGCGGTGGACCAAAAACCCGCCCCGCCCCGCCCCGCTTACACCCCTAGTTTTACTAGGTCACGACCTAGATCCAGCCCCTTAACGGGGTCGGACCTGGGTCAGGTCGTGGCCCTGGTCACATACCGGGCAGTGAGCTTGGGTCCACGTGCCCCCAAGCCATTTGTCTATTTGTTTTTGTTTTTTTTGTTTTGAAATCAGTTTAAATTTGTTTTTTAAATCTTTTTTAATATGTTTTTAGATCTTTTTTTAAATCTTATTTTTTATAATATTTTTTATTTCTAAATATGTGTTTTTAATACTTCTTTTTAAAATCTGTTTTTTATTTATTTATAATCTATTTTAAAATCTATATTTTTGATATTTTTATTAAGCTTATTTTGTGTTGATCTAAATTTCTGTTAATTTTTTTTACTTTAAATTAAGTTAATTAAATTACAATACTTCAACAAACACACAACAATATAATCCTTCAACAAACACACTAAACGAAAATACATTGAATAACCATTAAAGTAGTCACGTCTGCGCTCTTCCTGTAAAGTTACATGTTTATCCAGACAACCATTTCCAACATGACTCAATTATATGCGTAGTATAAATTAGTCATTTCTTGTTGTACTTCTCTTGGTTTATCATTATTATTTCGTGTTCTTCACCTCTTCTTGAAAAGTTTGTAGAAGTATGATGTTACCACCCGTTGACGAAGTTAATGACAAAGGGTATGAGTAAAAAATTAGTAATTTCAAGACAACGCCAAAATAATTGGACATTTCATTAACCATTGGAGTTGACTTATCTTAAAAAACTTGTTTCTGTTTTTGAAACCACCTTTGTGAAGTATGGATAGGTTTTGAAAGCTGGTCCCTTTTTTTTGTAAACACTTTTCTACGACGTCTCCTCCAAAATTAAATCCTACCTCTTTTTTGGCCAAATGGGGCATCACAAGCACAAATTACGAAATCAGTTTACATAACAACAAAAACACTTCTTAATGTGTTGAGGCTAATGATGGTTGTCGGAACTTCGTTAGTGGCACGCACAATGGTTCAAAGCAAATAAGAGGATCTTTATGTAATTTTCCAATTAATATGAATTAACTCGTTGGTGCAAGCCTCGAGCATGTTGGAGACGTTGGGTAGTTTTGAATGTCACAAAAATTAACCAGTTTTAGCTTGTTCCTTGGTAATTTGATATAAAGTGAAAATTTTGTTTCTTGTCCCTTATAATAAACACAAGAATTTTTTTTTAGAAGTAGAAATGTATCGTAAATATTCATCTCCACGCAAAAAAGTTCACTTCGAAAAAACTGGAAGAACTCGTCTTTTGAGCTTTTAAGTTTTTTAAAAAACTATCATCCTTGTGGGAAGTGTTTAGATGCATGAGAGAGAAAAGTCAATTTCTGTGAAAACTTTGACCAATTTTTTGTCATCCAAACACACACCCATTGGTAGATTTGTAAACGTATAAGAGTTTCTTTTTTGAAAAAATCGTTTGGCTGCAGATTCTTGCAAGAATTCGGATTCTTGAAATTTGGTTTCCCAAACAAAATTTGGATTCTGATTCTTGTGTAATCCTTAAGAATCCAGAGTAAGTTTTCTATACAATCAAGAAGCTGAAAAAATTAGCTTCTTGTAGGATTCAAGGAATTTTAGGTTGTATTTACTATAATACCCTTATATTTTTACTATTTTTATTAGATAAAATTTTAAATTAGAAATTAATATTTTATGATATTTATTAGATAAATTTCATATATATTTATTTTATAATATTTTTTAATATTAGAAAATAACATAAACATTTCTACCTTAGTAAATATTCTACTTTAGTAAAAAATAATCATATCATATCTTACAATAGTAATCTAATACCTTAGTAAGTTTAAATCTAGAGGCATACTGGTAATTTAACATTTAGAATCATGAGCAATTTTTTTTCAATTCAAACGAATTTTGTTTCTTTTAGGAATCATGATTCTTAAATTTTTAGTTAGAATTTGAATTCTCGTAGGAATCCTATCACAATAATCCAATCCAAACGGACCCATAATGTAAATCCGTCAAAAATTAGAAAGTAGTTTTTTTTTTGAAATTTGAAAATTAGCGGTCCTAATGGGCGCGTACATTTTTTGTTCTTTTAAATTGGCAAGTATTAAACTTTTTGGTATTTTATTAGTTATTATTCCTTTAAATTGAGAAGGATCAACCTTGGGCAAGAGTTCCCGACAAACCTTTTTTTGAAACTTTCGAACTAACGGTTAACCGTGTTCTTGTCTTTTGTTTTTGTCTGTTTTTCGATAGAAATGGTAAAGAATCACAAAGGTTTACCTACTTATGCTTTGTCTGTTTTTTAGATTAGATTTGTATTAATCAAGACAGTGTCATAATGGTCATTTCATGTTGAAGAATAGGATGGGAAAGTTCAACTCCTATTCCTCTAATGACAGATAAGGAAGCAAACCCATGTGAGTGAGAATAATTAGCCACTGTAACTACAGATTAGAATATAGCCAAACTAATACTTGTTTAAGGAACCACTTGTTGTTTGGTCTAATGCACGTTTGAACAATGAATCAACAATGATTTGTAGTATTTTCTCAGCCAAAATGTAGCAAATATCCTTTCTTCAGGTCAAATTCATCAGGTTCAAATGGGTTTGTTTAGAATAAAATAAAAAACAGTTTTAGTTGTACTTAATAAAAATGTATTCATCATCCTTTGCATGCAGTTATATTTTTCCTTTAGGTTAATTACAGTTTTCATCTTGAACTATATCTTGATATCGCTCTGTACTTCTTAACTTTCAAAGTTGACAACTATTTCTCATGATCTTTCATTTTGTAACACGTTGGCTCATCCAACCCAAATTACAACCAAATCTGACATTTGTCTCGATTCGAACTTTCACGTAAATATAAGTTTAGAAGTCTATTAAGAATACAATGGAAAAAATAAAAATGTGTTTAAATAATAAAATTTTAAAGTTCAAAAAGACAAAGTGTTACAAAACGAAAATTTAAGAAGGTAACTGTGAACTTCGAAAGTTCAGAGATGCAAAGTAACATCAAGACATAGTTCAAGAGAGCAAACTGTAATTAACTCTTTTTCTTTTATTTTAGTTTGAATTTGTACGAGGGTAATATAGAAATATTACATATTTTACAAATGTAATAGAAGTAAATTGATGATAGAACCACTTAAGGTGTAAGAAAGATAAAAATAGTGTGGTGATTTTCCGTGGGAAAACTTTTTTCTAAGACTGTGATTAATTCAAATGAAGTTCACGAATTTGAGAAATTCTAATCCGAGAATTTTTGGTGACTATTTTCAAACTTTTTTCTCTGACAAAAAATTGTCTTAAATTTAATCATTAGTTCGAAGTTGGAGCTCATTATATATAGCCATGTTGCTTTTCTTAAATGACACCAAAAGTTAGTAACTTTACCCAACAGAAAAGAAATTATGATTCACCTTCAAAGTTCAATCTTTACTAACTTCTCGGCCGCCTGTAGAAAGACCAAACTACCCCTGCACCACAGCTTTGACTCCACTAATGACGTCGTAAATTACCCTCGATTTCCGGGTCGAACCTGTCATTCCGATACCCACGAAGTTAAAAGGAATCAACATCCCACCAACCACAACACTTTACACCTTGTCATACTCCCATCCACCTCCTAAATTCCCAGTCTACCCCTCTTAACCAGTCCATTATTCCCTCTCCTGGAGGGCAAATACGTCATCCCCATGTCGTGGATATTTAGCCCAAAAACACAGCTTTGTCTGTCTTACACTCTTACTTAATCCACAAACCATTTTACTGTAAAATAATAAATAAAAAAGACAAACAAACATGTAACTTTCAATTGCTTTCTTCTTTCTTTTCTTTGTAAAAAAGAGAGGAAAGAAGACAATCAGACTAATCCCTTTACCTCACTCGTTCGTCTTCTCCACCATCCAATCCTCCTCTCTTTCCCTCCATTGTCTCAGTCCTTTTCCGTAATTTCACCATCAGTTTTCTTTCCCACAAAGAACACAAGCAAGCGACAGCTGCTCCCACTTCGACATGTTCCACTGTCGGTGAGCCGATCGACCCACGAATCTCCGGCGACCATTCCACTTTCCGACGATGACCCATTACTCGGAAGGGTAAAAAGGTGAAATCTTTGCACTCGTTCGGTACCCTTCCATGGAAGATTTCCGGTAAAGATGGGATCTTTGGAGAGCGGTGTTCCGGTAAAGAGGACCCCTTTGCTCCGGTCCTCGCCTGCCACCAATGGAAAATCGTTCTTCCATAGGCCCAGATCTAGACTTGCGAGGTTCCTTTTGTTTGAGAAGGTGGATTACGTGCAGTGGATTTGCACGGCCGCCACCTTCTTCTTTGTTGTCATATTGTTCCAATCGTTTATCCCCGTCACCATCGTCGAGGAGTCGGGTAATTTGGGTGTTGGGACGGTGTCGGAGGAGGGGAATGGGCTGTTTGGGGAGATTGGAGGGTTGGATTTCGGCGAGGGGATAAGGTTCCAGCCGTCGAAGCTGTTGGAGAGGTTTGAGAAGGAGAAGAGGGAGCTCAATTTGTCTTTGTTCGGTCGGCCGGGAACGCGTGCTTCCGTTGTTAGACCGAAGCTTGCTTTGGTAGGTTTTTTGTTTTGTTTTGTTTTGTTTTTGGAGGTTGACTTGACTGTTTTTTACTTGTCTGCAGTTGGAATTTTGAAAGAGAGAGTGTGTCCTAATTTTGCTTAATTTGGGGGTGGAATTTTGTTGTCGCAGGTGCTTGGTGATTTGTATGTGGATGCAACACATTTGCATATGCTCAGCATTGCGGTTGTTTTAAAGGAGATTGGATATGATCTTGAGGTGAGATCTTCCAATTCTAATGTGAAGTCTCACAGCTTACCAAGTCTTTAAGGGGTTTTTTTTCCTTCAAATTTTTGGTTTTGTGGTTGTTGATGATTATGATATGAATCTTAATTAGCTTTCTTCAGAAAGTACAATATCTAGTGTTTGTAAGTCATAGAGCGTTGCCTTGCATTTTTTCTTACCCGAATTGTTTACCGGTTTATCTTAGAGGGGAGGTCGTTGAAGTTTTGTGATTTTCTTTTGCTTTTGCAGATTTATGCATTGGAAGATGGTCCACTTCGTGCAGCGTGGACCAAAGCAGGGTTTTCCGTCAGCATTATGCCACACGATGACAAGCTAGGATCAGCAGTAGATTGGTTGAAGTGAGCCGATTTTTCCCATTGTATAAACCTGAATTTGTTTATTTGTATTGAAATGAACCTCAATACAATTGATGCTCCTTTTTTAGTTGACGTTCATAAAATTTTCAGAAACGAGTAAAAGAAAATATGATTTTTTCTGAGGCTGCTACTTCTTGGTAAGTCTTACATGAAATTGTACGTTCTTGCAGCTACAATGGGGTCCTCGTAAATACTCTCGAAGCTAAGCCCGTTGTTTCATGGTAAGCACAACGGACAACCTTACTATGTCTATTGTTTTTTCAAGGACAGTTGACTTGTGTTGGTAAATTCTGTCTTTGAACACTTAAAAATGTTATTGGCCAACTATGCTTTGACTTCGTGATTCATTCTTTAATCAGGTATATAACTTCTCATATTGTTGTTATTAACAAGCAATGATATTAAACAAATTGAACAAGTATGTCAACATTTTGGAATAATGAAGGTACTTATGCAAGATACAGCCTTTCGCAGGAGCCTTTCAAATCCCTACCACTTATATGGAGCATTCATGAAAAGTCGCTTGCTCTGTGTCTGGATGAGTACAACACAACAAAAAAGACACACCTTATGAACGACTGGAGACAAGCTTTCAGCAGAGCTGATGTTGTCGTCTTTCCAACCCATTTATTGGCGGTATTTTTTTCTTTCTTTCTCAGCCTGCATTCTGAAGCCCCTGTGCTTTACCCACAAACTCATTGGAATTATTGCTCCCTCAGATGATGTATTCTGTATATGATGCGGGTAATTACTACGTCATACCTGGTTCCCCAGTTGAAGCCTGGAGAACTAATAGATTTATTGGTTCACATGATGAAATGCATGAAAGAATGGCTCAAGAATCGGAACAGTTCCTTATTGCAATAGTTGGGAGCCAGTTTTCGTACAGTGGGTTGTTTCTGGAGCATGCGCTTATTTTGCGAGCCTTAGCACCAATTCTACAAGAGTTTTCATTTAACTCCGACTTGAAAATCAGCATACTAACTATGAACTCGTCTCGTGCCTACAACACGTCTTTGGAGGTTCGTTGAAGGGTTACCTCATATATAGTCTTCCACTATTATTTTTATCTCTCATAGTTTGAAAATGTTCTGTACATGTAGGTCACTGGTCTTAAATTTGGTTTTCCCCAAGGTAGCATATTCTCAATTGGGCTTGATGGCGATTCGAGCAGCTTCCTTAGTATTGCAGATGTTGTGATCTATGGATCATTTCTTGAGGAACAGTATTTTCCTTCTGTTTTGGTTCAAGCAATGAATCTTGGGAAATTGGTTGTTGCTCCTGATCTTTCTATGATCGCAAAACACGTAGGGTCTATTTTTTCATCTGATGGAATGTTATGGTTTCTTTTCATTTCTAATATGGTATTGATTAGTTATCCAAATTGTGGTAAGGTTATTGACAGGGTAAACGGATATCTCTTCCCAAAAGATAACATTGGAATGCTGGCTGCGGTTCTAGCTGACGCAATCTCAGATGGAAAGTTATCTTCCGCGGCACAAAATATTGCATCCTCTGGTAAACAACTTGGCACGAATCTCATGGCTTTGGAAGCTGTTGAAGGATATGTTTTGTTGCTTGAAAAAATGCTCAAGTTACCATCAGAAGTTTCCATCCCTAAAGGCATTGGAGAAATTCCTTTAAAGCTGAAAGAGGAATGGCAATGGCATTTTTTTGAAAATATCTCTAAAGAAGATGGCTATAAAAGTAGTGATTTGAAGAAGTTTAGTATAGTTGATAGGCTTGATGAGTACTGGAGTTCTGCTATAGAAAGTCCTACAAGTAATACCATAACATTGGATGAGGCCTTCCTATCGATTAATTGGACAGAAGAAAGAGCCACCGAGCTCATAAATGCTAGAAAAAGATTATTAGATGAAGAGGTAAATTTTCCTCTTCTATTTTTCATTTTCAGTAACTGGTGAGTATATGTGGCTATGCAAGTAATATGTCCCATTCTGAAATTTGATGATAATGAAATTTGATGATGCAGTTAAAGGATAGGACTGATCAGCATCATGGAACATGGGAGGAAGTGTACCGCAACGTGAAAAGAGCTGAGCGGTATAAAAATGAGTTGCATGATAGAGATGAAAGGGAGCTTGAGAGGACTGGTCAACCGCTGTGTATATATGAGCCTTATTTCGGCGAAGGGACTTGGCCTTTTCTGCACAATACATCACTTTATCGTGGAGTAGGCTTGGTGAGCTTCCATGTTTACTTTTATGCTGGTCCATTACAGGAAAATTGCATCAATCAAATATGCTGTTCAATTCATGTTCAATTGAATACCAATAAAAAAAATCATTCAATTGAAGCATGTAATGAAGGACACAATTAACGAGGATGACCTGCCCTAATAAGTAGATATTATTTGCATTGATAACTAGATATCTCAATAAAATAAAATTTTCTATAAGTACAAAAAAAAGCGCTATATGCTTTGTATGATATAACATCTAAATCAAAGTAATAAGAATTGGCTTTGAAAATTTATGTTCTGGTCCTAGAAGTCATGAATAAATTTGTTTTTACACCCATCTTTCATGTTGACTGGGGAAAACTTTGAGTTCGACATGGTGCTGATCTTTGAATAAACCCTATAATATTCTTCATATAACTTTAAAATTATTCTGCATTGATGAGTTACCTATGGAAAACCCAAGCTTGCTATCTGTTTGACTGATAATCTAATAGACATCTTTCATGGTGCCAGTCCAGTAGAGGCCGAAGACCTGGCGGAGATGATATTGACGCTTCTTCCCGTCTTTCAATTCTTAATCATGCTTATTACCGAGATATTCTAGGTGAACATGGAGCCTTCTTTGCATTAGCCAACAAGATTGATCGAGTGCATAAGAATGCTTGGATTGGATTTCAATCTTGGAGGTTGACAGCCCGAAAGGTATCTAAACCTGTTGATTTGGTATTTACTGTGGTATGTGGCTGTTTATGTGATTTTAACCTAATATATTCTTAATGCATATAAGATTATCATATCATAAAGCGCAAATGTCTATTTTTTCTTGAATGGTACCCGTTGTCTACAAGATCTCTTTTCTTATAATTAACCACTCAAATCTATGATCTTGTATTTTAGTTTTTATTGATACTAGTGTAGAATCAACTATTTCTTTTGTTCAGAATCCAGTATATTGTTTTGTCGATTCTTTTCACATGTTTTTGTAGGGTTTAACTAATATAGTTTCAAGTGCGATAGCTAGTTCTCCGGAACACATGTTACTGGGTTTTCAGTAATCTATCAGAGTCATGAGTGAACACTACAAAAGGATAGTGGATTCTTCGACCGTTTCTCCCCATCATTACCTTAAGTGTTACTATACCAGACATCTTTCCTGAATCAACTCACCGATATCATTTGATAAAAAAGGACACTATTTGCTTGTCTCCTCATCTGGTGAACTCCTGTAGAAGGAAAGGGTAGTTAAGCTATATCAATCCCCACGCTTGTGCATGATTGATAAGATTGCTCTCGTACTTGTGGCATATCAATCACATCTAACCACCCAAATTGATTGTTAATATGTCTCGAAACGATAGCTATAATATGCAGATTTGGTCCATACTCAGAAGCGTAGTTTTTCTAATGAGAAGAGAAGAAGGGACGTCATAAACTTGTGAGTTTGGAATTTTCAAATAAAACAATATTTTCAGATGGTGTTGACAATAATCCAGCAGAGTTGCACAATTTGAATTATCTCAATATCTCTTCACCTTTTAGATTTTGGGTATCTCCATACAAGTATCCAACAGCAAGTCAGCAATTAGTTTCGAGTTGAAGATCATGCTTCAATATGGCATTGTAGCTGTAAAGATCCGATGTTTGACCAAGCACATTCACCCATCTATCTATATACATGCATATTTTAAACTTGTAAGCCATACATGCGAGGGAACATGGACATTGAGGCATTGAGCTCATATTGGACAATTTAGACTATTCTTCTAATATGTGCACTTCAAACAACAATTGTTGTGTTGGAAGCCCACACTTGATTAAATGATAATTATTTGTTTTAGAGATTAAATACATTTGCTTTGGTTTGCTTGTTTTACTACTCGTATTCTAAGCATATTCAATAAACAGGCTTCTCTAACAAGGAAAGCTGAGCGTATGCTTATGGAGGCCATAGAATCCAAAAAGTATGGAGATGCCCTATATTTTTGGAGCCGTATGGACAGAGACCCAAGGATCCCTGCAACAAATGACTTTTGGTCCTTTTGTGATGCCATTAATGCAGGGAATTGCAGGTTAGCTATGCTATTATAATTACATATAGATGTAACTAGGCGATTCTTGTTTTGGGACCATGATTTTTTATGAGTTCCATTTCAAACCTACCCCAACTAGTTTGGGATTAAATGCTTGTTTTGTATAGAGATTATAAATGTCGACAGTTAAACAAATAAATGAAATATCAAATCAAGAGTAAAACTAACTTCTTAATAATATAGACCCTTTCCACTGACTGCATATACATTGGTTCCATAAATTGATGGAAACACAGTTTAAAATGTATCACGTCCACATAAATTGTCACTACATGATGTCTTGAAATCGAAATCAGACCATGCGCATAGTCTTGTATCAATGGGCATCTATATTATGCATCTTGTATACTTCTTTGTTAATTTTGTTCTTTAATTTTCTCTCTGAGGCCACTATGAATCCTTGGGATAAATGTGGGAGTTTTCCTTGATGAAGGTTTGTGACTTCTCGGGCGCTTCAACGAATGTACGGCATGACCCCTGATTGGAATTCTTTGCCCACAATGCCAGCAGATGGGGATACATGGTCCGTTAATCATGGCTGGGCATTACCAACCAGATCATTCCTTGAACTTGTCATGTTCTCCAGGTATGCCAAAAAAAATCATTCTTTAGAGTAGGGCTGAGCATCGGTCCGGTCCGGACCGGACCGGAAAATTTTTTTAGGTCCGGACCGAAAACCGGACCGGACCGGAAAAAATTAGGATAGGCGGACCGAAGACCGGACCGGACCGGTTCGGTCCGGTCCAAAAACCCGATTTTTTGGCTTAAATTTAAAAAAAAAAAAATTGGACCGGTCCGGACCAGACCGGAAAATTTAAAATTTGCCGGACCGAAACCCGGACCGGACCGGATTTTTTCAAAAATTTCCGGACCGAACCCGGACCGACCGGTCCGGTCCGGTTTGACCCGGTTCTGCACAGCCCTACTTTAGAGGGGTCATGCATCTTTGGATTTCTGGGTTAATCATTTTTTATTTGTGCTATTTACAATGTTCACATTTGTATTTTAGATGCATAAACTTTTTGTGTTTGTTGATGAAATTAAATTAATTAAAAGGAAAAGAGAGATCAGGGGTGCTTTATTTCTCTTATCTGCATAAGCTTTTAAGAATTGTCTTAGGAGAAGAGGAAGAGAGAAAAAACTACAAATCTGTTTACATTATATATTGAAAATCCAGTAAAACTGAATGCCTTATATTTAGTACTCTTTACTTTCACGTTACTGAAGAAATGGATCTTTGTTTCCCTATTGTGCAAATGTTGCAGAATGTTTGTTGATGCACTGGATTCACAGATTTACGAGGAGCATCACCGAAGCGGCCTTTGTCCTTTGAGTTTGACGAAGGTACCAAAATAACATCCATCCTTTTGGGTTTCCGTAACCTTCTCACATGTTTTAAATAAAATAATATTGCTACTACCCAAGTATGCTCATGAGTACAAAGGCAACAAGTGTTACCACAGACTAAACTGTAACTGATAGAGAGCATTATTATATTGTAATTTGGACTGATATAATCTCTTGTTACAGGATCGGTACTGTTATTCTCGAGTTTTGGAACTCATTGTTAATGTCTGGGCATACCACAGTGCACGACGAATTGTCTATGTGAATCCTGAGACAGGAGCAATGGAGGAACAACACAAATTGAAGAGTCGAAGAGGGCATATGTGGATCAGATGGTTTGCGTTTCCTTTGCTAAAGAAGATGGACGAGGACCTCGCAGAAGAATTTGATTTAGATCATCCTGCGAGACGACGGTTGTGGCCCTCGACTGGTGAAGTGTTTTGGCAAGGTATACTTGAACGAGAACGATCAAAGCGGAATCGAGAGAAGGAACGAAGGAGACGACAAAGCAAGGACAAGATCAGAAGAATTAAGAATCGCGCTCGTCAAAAAACATTGGGGAAGTACATAAAGCCACCCCCCGAAGAAATGGGAGATTCAAATACAACCATTGTCCAGTGACATTTGCTCTCTATTATATTTTCATTCTTTTACTTCAATTCTAAAAGTGCTTTTGTTTTACTTTTTGTGGCTTCGCTGCATTTAAGAGTCCAAGCCTCATTCTAGATCTGTATTCTTTTTCTTCATTTTCTCCATCACTGGAACATTGTGCCTCACCCTTGATGTATGAAAGGTGTAAATCTTTTCTTTCTATGTTTTGAAGAACTTAAATTCTCACATGTTTATGGTTCAAGGTTGTAGTGGAAGTAAATTTTGGATTGTGAAAAGTTTATCTTGGAAGAAGATTGTAAAGGAAAATGATACGGAGGGTGGTGCAATGGTAGTGTCAACAATTCTAGTTACAGGAATCTGAATTTGTAAGAACTATCTTTAGTGTTGAAATTTAAAGAGGTCAGAAATCTAAAAGGTTGGAACTTGGAATCCTTATGTGGTTTTACAAACCATGTAAAATTCCAAAATCTAGAACGAGAACGATCAAATCCTTTGTGGTTTTAAGACTTTTAATCAATTTTCATCATCATTCATTATCTATTACACAGATTCATCATCCTTTTTAATCACTACATAAAGATCTGGAGTCTTTAAAATAACCATGGCTCCAGATTATGAGGTGGGACAAGTCACAACTGAAGTGAAAACAATAAAATCAAATGCTAACTCATTCATGGTAAAACTTAAAATTAAGATTTTGTTCTAAATTAAAATTAAGATTTTAAGTTTTACCAGAATCTATGATACTACCGTAAACATCATGATTTGAGATTTGGAAGCCAATCAACTTTAAATTTCGAACATCCGCTGACATCTTTATCATTTTCACCTAAAAAACAATAGTCGAAAAATCCTTGAAGAAAAGAACAATAAATCTAGCGGTTAAGAAGGCTGGCAGAAAAGAAAGAACACACATTAAAAAAAACATGTAAATTGTTTGCGCCAAATCAAAAGAAAAATGAAAGAAATGACCTGTAATTGTTGGAGAGGAAACCACAAACCGAAGATGAGATATGGAATTTGAGATCTGTTTCTGGATCAACACATGAAGTTGGAAGACTCGAGAAGACGATATGTTGCTTAACAACGTACCCGTAAAGTGATTTGAGTGTATTGGGATTTGGGACTCAACTTATATTATACTCAATCGTAATCATATTTAGGGATATCGCTTGTTGGAGTTTTAGGTATAATAAATAGTTACGTGGTTTTATATACGTTTTTTACTTTGTAAAGTATAGCTTTTTTATTGTTAAACTGTTAACATATACAAATCCAAAAAAGCCCAGACAACTTAAAATAAAAGACAAGAAAAAACAGTGAGACGCCTCCAAAAACGGTTGACACTTGACAGGTAAGGCTGGCGCCTGGCAATGTGCTTTGCTTAAAGCTTTTTAAGCCGAAAATTTTAATTTACCAGTTTACTTATTATCCGTTTTTACCTGTTTATTTAATGGGTACGCTTAGGGTATAAGGTTTTCCTACCCATTTTCGTTACCCATTACCATTATATTTTAAATATTTATGGGTATTCAATTTTATTGAGCACTAATTCTAACTTTTGCAATTATCAACTATTGAAATCGTGAAAGTAAACGATCTCATTTTAAGGTTTTATTATTTCTCTTATTCCTTTAATCTCCTTCTCAAATATATTTCAGAATTTTCTTTTCTTACTGATGCAAGTTTGTTAAACCACTTATAAACTTGCTCACAGTAACTTACATGTTTAACCTTACTAATTTAAACACTAGTGACTGATTCTGATGATACTCGATCCACAGATTATGACAAGGTAAAGTATTCAAATTCTTTTATCTATGATGACACTACTGTAGGATTTGTAATTTGAAGAAAGATGGAAACGACAGAAACAGCAAGCTACATAGTAACGTAACATTGTACTTACAGTTATTTTCGGAAAAAAAACATTGCACTTATGTTGATTTTTCAGTCAAACAAACTTACTAGTTCACACCACCACTGGTGTATCCCTCATGTACTCCGTAGCCTTGGAGAGTTGGTGCTGCAATTCAGATATGTTCACAATATAGTTCTTTTTTACAAACTTGGGGAAGGCTTCTTTTTTTTCCTTCAAAACAATCTAATTACAATATATTTACTGGTATGATAACAAGAGGAATTAGTCATCGTCCTCGTCATCGAAAACCATCTTCCTTTTCCGTCTCATACCTACACTCCTATCAGTTGCAGCATCCAAATCATCATCAGAGTCGGCCAACGCTTCCATGTCGTTGTGTGCTTCCATATTAGAGTGATCACTACTAGTATCTAAACCTACAAACCCGCTCTGTTTTTCTGCTAAGTTGGCAAGAGAATCATTGCCAGGAAGTCCATTGTCCAAGGCAGGTTCAGCTTGAGGAGAAGTCTCCTTCTCTTCAGCTTTAGGAGATTGCACTACTGTGGACTTACCAATTGAATTACTGCATATATTTGGGAAAACAGAAAATCAGAGGAGACCAGGTACGATAGTAAGGCAGGCTACATTATGAGTTATGACTGATAGGAATACGGTGACCATCTTTTTGAAAGTTGTGATTCTACAAACGGCAGATGACTGCACTAAAAGAACAGAAGTAGTGTGGTCGAAGAGGCTTTCAAACTTACCCAACCATAGCACTTAAAGTTAGGTCATCTGAGCTATCTTCCTCAGCCGCTGTTACATGAGATGTGGTTGTCAACATAGGGGATTTCTCTTCTGATGTTTTCTTTTTCTTTTTCCTGTTATAGAAAAAAAGGTTGTAGCTGAATAAATACTGCAAGGGCTGCCATATCTTACATGAACACTAATACAATTTAAGCAAAAATTAAAGAGTCGTTTGGTATTTACTTAAGTATGGCACTTAAAAGCAGGTCGTCTGGATCATCTTCATGAAGCTCTTTTTCCTCAGGTCCCGGATCATATTTAGCTGCCTCCTTGTTCCTGTGTTTTAAAACATTTTAGTAAATGATGCATGATATATATTTTTATAAATTCTACAGGAAGCATAAAACAGCAACAAGTTACTGATTCCAAGTTCATTTATCATCAATATACACCGACTAGTCAAACCAAAGCAAAATGTCATTTGTTACCAAGAAACGCCAGGACAGCATCATTTCAAAAAAAAATCAAAATGACTATGCAAGCGAGGATAATCCTATTTCACTTCCAATAATATTCCCAGTATCATTTTCAGTTGATCTTGAACTTGGGACTTATTAAGTGTAGAATTCCAACTCAAATCCAGTAACCACTGAATGGAAGTACTAGGATCCTAGAGGTTGCACAGGTAGCCAAGTGTGTTCAACGTGGAAGTACTTTCAACACTTGTTTATGTGTATGTTCAAAGATGAGTGGATGTTTTGGTCAACAGTTGGGCCAGTTAAGCCTTTAATACCATATATGGATGCAAGTTTCCAACTCAAAACCAATTGATGTTATAT
This sequence comes from Triglochin maritima, assembly GCA_963682175.1. Classification (NCBI taxonomy): domain Eukaryota; kingdom Viridiplantae; phylum Streptophyta; class Magnoliopsida; order Alismatales; family Juncaginaceae; genus Triglochin; species Triglochin maritima. Next base: position 10,801,379 of record OY821775.1, read on the forward strand.
GAAATTGTATAGTATCTCACAAGTCGTAGAGTAAGTCCAAATTGTTCAATATGGACTATGATCAACAAAAATTAAAAATCCCTATCGAATTCCACTGCCTTGTTACTTTTGCTGTTGCATGGAAAGAAAATAAACATATCCGTTTTGTGGAACACATCAGTCATAAAACTGCTAAATGCATGATCCAGTCATGAAGTTGAACTGCAATATTTCTCAACTCCATGAAAAGTTCAGCCTTGGCTAGAATTGTATTGGCTGCAGCAATTAGGTCAAACCTAAGTGTAGGGGTAACGTATAAAAGGTGTAACGGCAATGTACTACAAAATAGCTAAGATTGTTGCATTATATCAAAGCAATAACAAGAAGTATGTTGACCTCTTTATGTGTTCCAAAGTCTCTCCATCAGAATCGCCATCGTAAGATTTCCAGAACTCTGCAGCGTTGTTATTGGTTGGGGAAATTAGGCCTAGTTTTTTGAGTTTACGAGTGACCTGGGCTGCACTAATGCCCAGGGCTTCTGCAATCATATGGCTGCACCTCTTGTGGTTTTTAAACCTGTCAAAAAAATCCAGAACATCATAACTCATCGCATGTAAATGAAAAGCAAACGATGCAAAAATGAGGATCTTAGTAATACTCACTCTTTATACAATTCTTTGATCCTAATTTCATGTTCTTTGCTGAATACCTGAACTCTCTTACGTTTGTTCCTAGATCGAAATGAACTTTATCAGATTATAACGGAATTCAATTAGTTTCCAATTTCACCCAGAGGAAGAGATACACCTTAAAACATTAGAAGAGCAAATTAAAAAAATATAGCTGCATATTACCAACCCTAATTGAATTGTGTATTAAGTTGAATGTGAGAATTTCGCATGTGCAAACTAAGAAAATGCAATAATTGTGTCGGTGACCTGCATAGCAAAAAAAAATCTGCATAAATCCAAGCTATCTGAACTACATTTACTATGGGATAATCTTGAGAGTAAATATGTTGTGCCTTTATCGGCATGTGCCATTTTTGGACTCTACGGCATGTGATACAGTGTGACGCAAATGCATTGCAGATCATACTTTAATTAGATGTTATATGTCAAGGGAAATGTCAGATTATTTTCACATTTTACAATTATGGAACATTCTTGTGACGTATGGTTCCAGAAGTACTTAAACCCAATACCAATTTGTTCTACAATGAAGACCAACGATTTATTAAGTTGGATAAACTATTAAGGCCTTATAGATTCAATATATTCATGTGCCACATAAGAACTTTGTGGAGGAAAACACTAAATGAAAATGTGGGAACTCTTATATCTGAGTATCTGATGATGGAGGAGAAAATGAGATAACGTGTTTGAATTCTTTCGGATTTCACTTTTTTCCAACAGATTTATCATGGTAATAGTAATTTATCATGGTAGTGGTAATTTATTGATCTTTGCTATATTCGGGGTCAATAACATTAACGTGTCTTTGTTTAGTTCCAAGTTCCAACTGTTTCCGAAGTTGTGTGGGTGCTAGGCCACAAGTATTGAAATCTCTTTTGGAAAATCAAATAAAGACATCCAAGTTCTAAAATCTAAATCTGCAAAAGAATTTAGTGAGACTAGTGAACATGTTAATCAAAAAATTCTACGGCAAGAGCTATGGTAACTTACAACGAAGAATTCAAGTTGGCATTGTCCTTTGTGGAATTTGAGTAGTTGTGCAATGCATCACTAGCCAATCCCTTACTGTCAGTCTCAGTCAGCCCTTGTGTACAAGAAACTATCCCATTTACACACCGATTCTTCTTCCTTGAGGCAACTTTTAGACCTAACTGTTTGAGTTTACAGGAAACCTCAACAGGGGATATTTTCCCATGAGTTTCCAAAGCTTCAGCTATACGACGGTTGCAAAATCGATCATGCTTAAACCTATCATGTATTTATACGAATTAGTAAATTACATCAAATAATGGTTATACACAATTTATATGAAAAAACTGATAACCAGAAGGTGTTGGCAAAAATAGCTACACAGAGAAAATCAATTCACGGTTATTTTAAATGATTACATCTCATAAAGGTTAACCAGATTCATCTCTAGTTCTTCATTGAAAACAATCGGCTTTTGCCTTCTTGAACCGTCTTGCGAAACTTGTTCCCTGCATACTCAAATACGTCAGGATAAAATTTACACAAGCAGATAATAACAAGCATCAAAATTTGTATTAACAAGAAATATTCAAGTCAGCCATTGAAGAAGTATATAGTCAGACCTGGATACTGCATCCGTTCCTCCCTCCGCATTGTTGTTTTTATTAGGGCTGGACATAAGATAATCACTAGATGATTCAGGTGCATGTTGCCTAAGTATTCAGAGTACATTTTTACCGATTCCAGCAGGTTATGATAATGGAACACAATGATAATCAAATAGAAATCCAATAAATGTAAGAACTACAATTACCTTTGATTACTCAAGTCATAAATGACATCGGCTTCATCTTCACCAAGAGCATCTGCTAGACTTCTGTAAGGTACATTCCCATGTGCAAAATCTGATGCTCCAGAGAGAGAGTTGATTTGTTCTTTCATGTTGCAAAGATCATGTCTCATATCTTCAGCATTGATAAGGTGGCACTCTTTGCGTGTTTTCCTGAAGAGAACCTCAACAAAGAGAATTGGTTGTCTTTTCATTAACTTCATCATGTTTCTTACCAATTTATTGAGAAAATGAACTACATCAGGGCATTTTTTCACTGATTTCTTGTCAGCAAGAATATCATAGAAGATAATCAAGAATGACAGCTGCACCAAAGAGAAAATGAACATTTATTAGGATAACTATTAAATTTGAATGACCTAGAAATTAGTTTGCAATGCCATTACCTGATACAACATAGGAGAAAGTTCCAAATCATAGCATATCCTCTGTAACATACATATTATATAATGGTTTGTGCTGGCAGAATTATTGTTACAAAACTTCAGTAACCAACACAGATTTTGGATAGCCCCACTGCTGACAAATAGAGACACCAGCTTGGAAACTTCAAAATCCACCTCATTAATTTGTGGTTGTTCATCATCTGAAGAATCAACATCTATGTAATCTCTGTCATGTAGGCCTTGGGTCATCTTGTTAGGATCCGACTTTCCCTCTTCCAATTCATCATCAGAATTGAAGGATAAGTTGCATTGCTTACCACTAATGGCTGAACTTCTTTCGTGTTGTTCAAATTCCTTCGCATTAAAAGATAAATCTGCCTGTTCATTTTGGCAGCTTAGACCATCACCATGCTGTTTGTTGCACTGCTCATCACACCTTACAGCTTCTGAGTCAGCGTTGGCACCAAGAATGTTCTCCTTTTCTGAAAACGTGGATCTAGACTGTTCAATCCCATGGACCGAAGTATCAGCATTTGATGTAGCATGCACATTCAAAAGCCCTTCATTTTCTATGTTTTTGCCATTGACTTTCTTCTTTTTAGTCCTCTTCCTTGATTTTCTAGAAACCTGAGTAGGATATCAACACAAGAGTAGTTGGAAAGAAACTTATTGTGAGAAAATAAATTTATATATTAGCAAAACAAAACCTATCATCAAAAAAAACATAGGTCCAAAAAAGTCTGATGTCATAATCACATGGTGATAAACAGATAGAGGAGTCATCCACCCACAACAAATAGAGGAGGATTTATTAAATTACATAGTTTGGGCCCCTAGAATATGGTGCCCCTGTGACAATCTATTTGATTGTATTGAAAGTCTCAATTCATTGGGATTTCTCTAAGCGGATCATTTCTCATAAAGAGGATGGGCTTCAAGAGAATGATTCGGAGTTTTTGGTTGTGGATCGAAGCTCACTCAATATGCCTTTCGGTAGAATAGGAAGGAGGCTTCAGTGATCCATATTAGTGTCGGGTGAGGCGAGCAAAGGTGAGCAAATAGGCTTGTTCGGGAGGCGAACTCTGATCTTATTTTGTGAGGGACTGACATGATGAACATATAACAGCCTATAATTTTTATTGTTTTTGTTATATGAATCAAACCAACAATACTCTCCACTTACCAAAAGATCTAGTGAAAGGGACATACCTTTAGAGTTCCATGTTCTTGAAGATTTTCCATAAGTCGTAGAATTACATGGATTATTTCCAACAAATTGATAAGATCACTAGCAAGACAAACAAGAGAATCAATGGTCAGTACAAAATAACAGAGTACCAGAATTGTACTTATTTCTAATTAAAAGTGTATTACAGCCACAGATTACATTAAAGAACAAATCTTTTGTAGGCCATATTAATTCCTTTAGTAAATGAAGTATCAATAGGTAAGTTCATTCTTTTAATGAATGATGTTTCAATAGTTTGGCTGATTTTTTTACTGAATGGTATCGGTAACTTTAGTTTCTTGTACCAACCAAACTTTTATTGCTTAGCAGTGGAAATCATATGACCCACTGGTTTATCAAAAGCGATCATTTGCTTACACTAGACATGGGGATGACACTGTACACATATAGAATGTCCCGAACAGTGTTTTGATCACCAAATACATCCCAGATTACCTAAAGTAGTGAAGCACTCTGTACAAAATATTCCACATATGTAATTATGTAATGTCCAAGACAGGAGTTTATCTTTTCCCAAGAATGAACGAACTTTTCCAGGGTCATAATTCCCCTTTTTGCCGCCTTCACAGAAAAAATAAAGTGCAGCAGATCAAGTTAAGAGTGTTGGGAAAACTTAGGAGCCCTCAAGGGAGACTACATCCCAGAAGTATTAATTAAGGTGGATGATTAGGCAAAATACTCAAATCAAATAAGATATTACATGCTCATCCTAATATCCACACGATGATATCAAGTGTCAGCATCAACACCTATGACACCAAATCAATTTCCTGTCTACAGCCTTGATAGAAAGTCAAGGAAAAATAGCACAGGAAAGCATTTGGGGAACCATTCCAAATATACTATTCTAAGAATCAAATAATGCCAAATCATTACAAAACACTGCATCGTACAAACATGATTATTTAATTTCAAACTTTGGAATTGAATACTAGTTTTCATCAATATATAAATATTGTGATCATATGTATCTAATTTTGGTAACTCCTAATACAGCCTTAGCCTACTTGTAAATGCATGCATGCATATCTGGAAGGTAGTATCATAAGAATTTAAGCAAGGCAGATAAAACCATAATATTAAGCATTTCCACTTTTCAACTGACCTTTTCGGCTGTTTATGTGTGTCAAAAGCTCTCATAAGGTTCAGGAGAAACTGACAAAATCCTTGATCTGTTTGATCGTAAAAAATTTTGTAGAGAAGGATGCGTGCAGTTTTATGTTCATTAGTGCCTTCAGGTGATAACTTGAGTACCAAATCTAACATGCGAATCTGCCAAAAGAGATAAAACCAAAAGGAAATTCAAAAGGTAATCAGTTGTAGAGGTCTATCAATTAATTATTATACCGTGCATTAGCATGAAGATGAAAAACCTAATCAAAATGGTTCCTAGATGAACTTTTAGACAGGCAGAAACCTGCTAATATTAAAAACACATGAAGGCGTGAATATTAAAGTATATAACATGGGTACCAATGCTGTTGAACATTGGTACAAAAAAATATTAAAAAGTATCCTAAATTCTAGATGGGTACAGAAATTAAATAATTACAGTCCAGGAGACATTTTGAACTTGATGAACCTCTTCGTGGATTTTATAAGAATCTAGAAGACACTATGGCAATAATTTTAGCACAAGTCATTGGGTCTTAGATCGTTTAATCCAATTAAAATCAGAGTTGGTCAATATCATCCCCTAGTAAACGAAGCAAATTTTCATGGTTTTTGGTATAGCGTGCAAACAATTAGACACCATTGCAGTGAAAACAAAATTTACACTTGATAACGCAGGTATTCCGAAGTAGCACAAATAACATACCATGTTTTTCATGAGTGAACCAGCAGAGGACAGAGATCTGTAATCCCTGGTCTGTTTCAAATTTTCAAATGCATCTCGCCACTTGGAGATGACAAGGAAAAGCATTCCTTCGTTCATTGTTGCTGCAATTGGCCCACAAATATCATGATGTATTGATCCTGAATTCTCGCCATGAACAGGAGAATCTTTGGAAACATCAGCTAGATCTTTTGGCTCCTGTTACCATCAAGATAAATATTGTTGATTAGCTTCTGCTGGATTAAGAAAAAAATACAATACCTTAATTCAATACGATAAACAAAAGTACAGGTAAAGGAACAAAATTGTCTTTAAAATGGTATCATCTTCCAGGGGTACCCATTTTTAAACTAAATTTATATGTTGCAAGCAGTTCTTGAGTAAACTCAAACAAGCTCGCCAATTCATCATGTTAGTCATTTACACGAGAAATCAACTATAGAGAATCGGTTTCTTACTTTTGCAACAGAAAGTTTGTGACGCTGGAATGAAATGATGAAGGATGTTACTTGGAAAAAGGTTACAACATCATTATTCTGAACTTCATGCTCTTTCTCGATGTCCTCATATATAGACTGCATCAAAACTGAACATGTTGGTTGAAAACATGTTTACATGACAAAATAGCTCAAACTCAATACAAATACTTGCTTCCAGTATAGGAGACTCACTATTATATCCCCCAGACAATAGGCTGTTCAAGGAGCCACGAAGCAGCTCAAGAATGTTTTGCTTTGGCAACAGAGAATTCCCAGCATCCCATGCAATTTTTTTCATTGGACCGCGTCGGATCTTGTGAGCTTTGAGCAAGATGTTACAAGAAGGAGTTGTTGGGTTGCCCATCACTAGCTTCACAGATCCATCCTAGATATGGTGCAGAAAATGGGTTTATGAGTACTGTTAACAAGGCCATAAGGAAAATCTTGATAGGGAAAGAAGTACAAGGTATAATGAGATTCATACAACTGCACGTTGAGAAAAAATTCCGCTGAATTTTGAACTGCATTCCAAATTTTTCAGTCCGATATCTCTTCTTTTATCTTCTTCCTCGTCCATGAAAGATTTAAGAGAACTTATAGCAGTATCAACTGCTTCACTATCCTGTCAAAATGGAAAATGTAAGAACAATAATGAATTAATTACATTACAAATGGTGATCCATGAGAGATGAATACAGGTAAGAGATACGGATACAATGCAATATGGAAAAGTGGGATATGGCATGGCACAAACGAGGTCATAATATACTGTACTTAATTAAAATTATGTGTCTTACCCCCAAAATGAACACCAACCATATCTAAATCATACAAATTCAGCATGATTAAGTGAAGACATTTTTCATTAATGATGGAAGTTCAGAAGAAGAAAAATATTGTGATACGTTTCATGCATACTGAGGTGTTTGTTTTCTAAATGTATCCTTCCAACAAGAACTGTCTAGACTTACACATAAGAAGTATATGTATTAAAAATTGTAATTATGTAATTAGGATACTCCGGATGATGTAGTAGATACATCTCAGGCAAGAAATGGGATCGGATGAGTATGCCTGAGGTCTACACATATCTATACTTCCGATAATAACAAGAGGTCATTGTTCTTGCTGTCTCAAGAGACATTTTTCCTTGTATGGGTGCTCCCTTATCCTTGCTATGGAAACTAAATTTCTTTATTGTAGTGCCACATTAAACTCTGAGCACAATAAACATTGAATTACTAAATAAAGTAGAACATCATAACTGGTTTTTCTGAGAGATGGACCTTCTGGTCCTCCACAAAGTGAAATGCCACTTTGTAGATTTACAATCAACAAAAGTTGGTTTAGGATCATATTCTATGCCCAACATAATTTAGCTTGAATATAACAAGTGCAAACAAAATTGAACCTTTGAACTTCTCTCACAAGTTGCAATTTGTTCAGGTTCATAGCCCTGAAAAGCATAATGAAGTATCTCCAGTAGAAGAAAATTGTCTTGGTGAAGATAGACAGATTGATCATCGGCATGCTGGATGAGGATTATGATCAGGTCCATAACATTCTCTTGGAAAAGAAGCTCCAAAAAACTCTCATGCAGGTACAAAAACTGACTTGAGGACCCTGCTGCCTTCTGCGGTGGCAGAATATCTTGTATCGCTAGAACATTGCGGAAGAAAGTCAGAACCAACTGAACCAGCTTCCACTCATCTTCAGTGAATGACCCTCTGTTTTACATACGACAACGCATTTAAGTAAATTTAATAAGGTAATAGATAACATCAAGCATGTGTGGGTACAAATGCTGATATTCTCACCAAATTCTTAAAAGTTTTTTTTGCATATAATTATCTTCATTGATGTCTATTAAAAATGATAAAGCTTCTTGCATTGGTAGGATGATATGTGTCCAATAAACAATAAAGGTAAAGATTAAACGCTCATGTTCTGATGTTCTATATTACATTAGTAGGACTGTTTTGAAGCTATACCATCTGAAAAACAATCTGCACTTACAATTTAAAATTTTTAAGGTACCTATTTTTTTAAAAGATTAATTTGAAAGTAATTTCAGCATGTTTTCACAATCAAAGGTCGTCACGAAATCTACATTTATAGTACCCAAAAAATAAGTTTACAAAATTGCAAAAATTAACCCATTTTTTTATAAAAATGCATGAAAAGCACCGCTCAAGGTGTTCCAGCGGCTCTTCAAGGAGCGAAACAACGGACGCAATCGCAACGTTCCGCGTGAGCACAGCCTTGAGCTGCCACAGATACTCGATCTGCTGAGAAACATTGTCCGACGCAGGATCGACCGGCATCGTCAGAAAAACCAAAACCTTCACTACAATTAGAAGAAGAAAAAACAAACAAATCAGCGCCTAAACTACACAAACACATAAAAGCCAACAGCGTGTGATTCCCATACGCGTATTCACGACGAGGTTGCGGTCCCCAGGGTGAAACTCCAAGATGGGGACGAGATCGCGAGAGACGACATTCCACTTGCAGATCTGCTTGAAGACGTGGCGTCCGACGGGATCGTCGCGGCGGAGGAAGCGCTGCAAGTCCTTGAGATTATCTGCGCAAAAACATATCGCGTTCGGGATGTGAGAGTGGGGGTTTGGAAGTGGGGGAGAGTTGGGGGGTTAGTTTATACCTAAGCAGAAGTCGCTCTTGACGTAGCCGAGAAGGGCGCCGTCGAGGTCCTCGTCGCGGTATCCGAAGCCGTTGCAGATGGAGGAGAGACCCGCGGTGTTCATCGCCGACGAGGATTAGGGTTAGGGTTTGGGATTTGGGAGATTTGGGGTTTTGAAGTGGGTGGGAACAAGTGTGGCGCCAAACAAAGGTTTCCCGCTCTTATTAGAAAAGGCTCACTTCGGGGTTTTTTGTTTTTTTTTAATCTCAGTCAATTAATTGTTAAGTTAAGAAATTTTTCTTTGTATTTTTGTTTACTTTTTTTAAATCTTGGAAGTTTTTCTAAGACTTGACTTCTATAGCTTTAAAATCTTCCACACTATCATATTTGAAACTTGATTTTCATATTTTTAAAGTTTTTTGGACCGTCAATTACACAATAATCATTTTGAAAGACTGGCTTTCTATTTTTTTGGAAGTTTTCTAGGATACTAAAGAAAAAGGAATGATGACTTAGTTTGTACAAAAACATTTTAATATCTCTTTACAGGCTAATTACTCTTATTGCTCAAGATACCAAATGGTAAATATGAGAATCGAATTTGTGAAATGTCAAGAAGTTGACCTATCCCAGACCATTACAAACACCTAAAAATTATTTCACTTCATTGCAAAAATTTACATCCCGTGCACTTATTTTGGATGATAAAATCACATCTAAGTGTTGCTTTCCAGACAATTATTAGAATATTTTTCGTAGCCAGAAACCCACATGGGGATTAGCTTTGAGTTCAAAAGACATCACTAGAACATAATATGGTTAAGTGCACGGTTGGGGTGGAACGTTCAAGTATAAGTTCGAACCTACGTAGTTAGTAGTTACGTCTTGATAAAATATAGTTTGAAGTTTGAACTGCAATTCTGCAACCCACTTATCTCTAGTGGGAATAGGTGCTGGAATTTCAGTTTGCTACCGATCATATATCACAATCATATATATCTACCAAGCTATATTAGAGTACTGCAGGCCAAATTAGACAGAAGTCAAAACAACATTTAGCAGCTAACCACAATCAACGCTTTGCAATAAATGGTCATTAACCAAAATAAAGTGAAAGAAAAACTTCAGATAAAATTAACCAGTGTTTACATTTAAAACATACATTTACATGTCGAGAGAGCACAAGCCCCTCGCCCCAAGACAACCAACAAAATGCCCACATTCCATCCCGTGATTTATTTTTTCACAAGGACGCAATCAAATGACATTAGAGTCAAACTTCTCCATAATAATATCTAACAACTAAGTTAAAGCCATGCACATTCATTTATTTATTGTTTACACTTTACACAATGCTGAAATGAGAGTGGCGCTAAACTAGGCCCAACTAAGTCTCAATAACTGGAAGAACCATTTCAACCAAAAGCCATTGGTACTAGAAGGAACCTAACCAAGCCAATTCACCAAGAGAAGATCGGAATATGTAGAGAGATGACACTCTTAAATCCATTTGCAAGGAGTTGTGGCTGGAGTACATCCGACAGACAAGCCGGCCGAGACGTCTCTATTGCTTTGGTGGCTTCCTAGTTCTAGCATTGCCATGAGACACCCGCCATGAACTCGTCCTTCTGGAAGGGAAAAGAAACCAGGCGGTGGTAGGATAGCTCGATGAACAGGTACACAGAGGCAGAGTGTGTTACGATCAGAAAAGCTCCAACCATGATTTCCCGTAGCCAAAGCAAAATTTTCAACCGACACTTTTTTAATTTGCTCAGGCATAAGGAATCGGGTGGTGCAAACACTAGCTTGAGATAGGGGAGATCCTTCTTTATGTAATGCACTGTCCTTAACCATGCTGCTGTGTGCAGTGCAAAGGCCAGTTTTCCCTCGAGCAAACCTGTCACACGATGGTCCTTCCTTACCGATTTCCGAGGCCCACAAACACCGTTTGCCTCCACCATGTGCTTTGCAAAAATCAGTGCAGCCCTGCGCACTCTTAGCACACCCTTCCGACTTGCAACGTTTCCCACCACCGTGTCGGACGCAAGAATCTGTTCGTCCTCTTGCACTCTTGGTGCATCCAGGTACAACACATCTTTTGCCACCACCATGAGCAACACAGAATTGGGTCCCACCATGAACGCTCTTTGGGCAGACCCCACCACCATGGAAAGAGCATCTTTTCCCTCCACCATGCCCTTTGCAGAAAGGCGTGCTCCCTTCTGCTCCTTTCGTGCAACCAGGAGCAGTGCACCTCTTGCCTCCACCATGTGCTTTGCAAAACATGGTGCTTCCTTGAGCACCTTTGGAACAAGAAGGAAACTGACAGCGTCGACCGCCTCCATGTGAGATGCAGAGAACTGAATAGCCTTCAGCACTATTGGTGCAATTTTCCTTTTGGCATCTTTTTCCACCACCATGCCTGATGCACAACCCTGATTTTCCTCTAGAAGCTCGAGTGCAACCTTCATGGTTGCAGCGACGACCGCCACCATGGGCAATGCAGAAATCTGTGCGTCCTTCGGCACTCTTTGTACAACCAAATGATTGGCACCGCCTTCCCCCACCATGGGCCTTGCAGTACAGAGTCCTGCCCTCAGCTCCCTTGTGACAACCCTCCCTCTGGCACCTTTTACCCCCACCATGGGCTATGCATATGCCAGAAGCACCTCTTGCTCCTTTCCCACAACCTGGGAACTGGCAAATTTTAGTTCTAGTGTTATATTGTAGTTGTGTGTTTTTCTGCCACGAATGAGTGGTTTCAGAAGTGCAGGTGCCCGGGCACTTTGACATTTGAGTTGAAACTGAAGAAAGACCTTGCATTTTGGCAGGTGAACTATCTTTCCTAGCCTCTGGGCAAGGGATACAATAGTTATCAGCTAATGGTTTTAAATGAGGAGGTAGTGCAGAAATCCCTGATTTCCAGCGCGATGAGGTTGATCCTTCATCAACAAGTGTCGGCGCATTGACAAAGACAGATATTCCCAAGTTATTCTGATTTTGATTAGAGAATGTAGATGCATTTGTAATGACTGAGGTAGATGGCCCTGCTGAAAGAGTTAGTTGCAGATCACATAGAGGTTCCATTTCAGACACCTTCACTGAAGCTGGAGATAACTTCTTAGAACTGTGAGTAACATTGCTTCCAAGATGAAGCTGAAAATCCAATTCCAAATTGACGGGAGATCCTACTTGTGATTCTTTTACAGAAGACATTGCAGAGGAAGTGACCTTGCTAATAACAGAGGAACTTGGAGAACCTCCAAAACCAAGTCCTAGTGAAAAGCCAAGTGGAGGAACCTTACCTCTGTCAATAGCATTCATTTTCCTCTTGTTTACACGATGAAAATCAGAAATAGTTGAACAGCCAAGGGATTCAAGCCTTAGAGTAGTATCTACGCAATGGTCAGTTTCAAACGGAGCCTTATTTGAGTCTGTAAAAGCATTTGTGGACCGCAAACTACCATCAATCCCCATAGGATGGAGGGTGCTATCCATTATGGTACCAGAGGGGGAGGAACGCTTAGTCTAAAACAAACTGTAAACTATACAACTAACAACAAAAACACTCAATATGACGCCCTAGACCATGCAATATGAACAAAATGAGGGCAAATGGGATGCTAACAAGCACCAGCTGGCATTGACGACACAAACAACCAAGGCTCGGATGACTTTGCATATACTCATCAATATTTACAAGACACAATGGCATATGAACATGCACCCCCCACTAACAAATCCTGATGTATCATGACGGTCCATTTCCAGATAGGCCTCTACAAACTTACCCTTATAACAAACTGTCGATGATGCTGGAAGGGCATACTGCAGTAAGAAAGGAGGTAAAAATGAGCACAAATTTATTTCAAATAACAAAATTGATGTGAATGATAATAAGAACATGAACTTCACATTTTGATTATAACGGGAAACATAATGGAGCTTCAGAAGTACAATAATAAAAGATATGCTTAAATGTAAATCTACAGGAAAAAGTTAGCATCGACAATTGTGTTAGTCAGGTCTATTTTGTACTTTTAACACAAGAAATTCTGGATGGGGCATATGTGTGCATATAGATACAAAATACCCCTTATCTATCTATTTAACATCTTTTTTAGAAGAAATAAAGATATCCTAAATCCTTTCACGATCCATGTATATATCAACTAAAAGAAACTTCAGTTACATATGCCATTAAGAGCATCAAATATTATCTTATTGTCGATACACATGCTTGAGGCAGATATTGTTATATTTGTTATGTTTATGTTTCTAAAATATAGAGATGAACATCATACCATTTGGCATGTCATCTACAAGAAGAGATTGTTACACTCACAAGCGGGATTGAAATCACGTAAAAGGGCAAAATAAATCAGCAAAACGCGGTTAAATTTCCAGAAACCAAGTGAAATATTATCCCAACTATCTAAGAGTGAAAAGAATCAGGCAACTAAAAGAAAGTGACGCGAGATACAACTACAAGGAAGATAGAGTGTATTATAAACATATGCAAGAAAGGCGAACGTAGCGATCTAGTCCAAGTAAGAACGAACAAAATCTACGAAAAAATACATACACCGTATTACAACTTCATCAAACAGAAGAAAAGCGAGCACGAAAAGGTCATTTTGTTATCATTGTCATAATTGTAGCCTCGCAGGGAAGTTATGACTAATCCACGAAAACACTAATTAAGCTACGAGATTAAAGCCACAAAATATCTAGTAATAATTAAATAATAATAAGAGTGATAAAACCAGCATGTAGTGATGCTTACCGTAATCAGACAAAGCAGGCTTGCTGACATAGATAACTTTCAGCAACATATAAACAATCAATCTGCAGAAAAGAATAGATATGAGTAAGAGATGAACAAATTACATAAAACAATATCAGATGAAAATACACATATCCTAACTTACACACACCCCAAAAAAAACGTTGAGGCCCAAAACGAAAATGATCAAAAAAAAATCCCAAAAGCATTCACACTCAAATACATCTCAAAAGAACAAAGCCATAAAAATCAAAATTTTAGCCTTACAAAACACTATTCGAGCAAAAATCGATCAAACAGAGCCGGAGCAAAACGAAAAAGGAACACCCAAAAGGCCTAAAGACACAACTACTACCCCTAAAGCCGTGAGAAAGTGCCAGGTCTGGTTTGTCGAGGTGTTTACCTCGAAAATGGACGGGCAAGGTCTAGTTTCTAGGGTTTCTCGTCTGAGGGAACGAGCGTGAGCAGAGAGCGCTATCGCGATGGGGGAGAAAGAGCAGACGCATATAAGCTAAAGAATTCTTGCAACTTCACCCTCCATTATTCTGGTATATGCGTCACACTTTCTGAATTTTGGTGAATAATAATTACCACTTGTGTAACCATACATACAAGGATCTACTGGTATGGGTTTCACACACGAGGGAACAGACGTGAGAACGGAGAATGCTGAATGCTTTGCGATAGGAAAAAAGTGTAACACCTATAAAGCAAAAATAAAATAAAATGTAACATCACCCTTCATCGTCACGTGCAAAAAGTAGTTTTATTTTAAGTATCGTGATGCAGAAGCGGGCGTTCGGTACGCGTGTGATGTGGTCAATCCAGTCAGCAGAGAAATTATTTTAATAATATATTTGTATCACATGTAACATTTAATTTCCTAATGCAACATTATTTTCTCACTGCAACGTTTGATTTTCTCATATTACTTTTATTTTTCCCAACACAACTTTTGGTTTCCCATACAACCTTTGGATACAAAGGTAAAATGAAGAGTTCATATTTTGTCTTTTTAAATATATAAGTTTCTCATTTTTAACATTTACGTTTGTCCTTTTTAACATACGAGTTTGTCCTTTTTAATGTATGGTTTGTCCTTTTTAAGTATGTGTTTATCATTTTTAAATACTGATTTGTACTTTTTAAGTATGGTTTTGTCTTTTTTAACAGTTGAGTCAGTTCTTCTTATATTTGTGGGTTATCTTTTCTATGTCGAGGTTTTGTTCTTTTTTAATAGTTTGGTTGGTCATTCTTATATTGGTGGGTTGTCCATTTTAAGTAATGGTTTGCCATTTTTACCTATGATTTTGTCCTTTTTAACAGTTAGGTCGATCCTTATATTGGTGGGTTGTCATTTATATGTCGAGGTTTTGTCCTTTTTAATTAATGGTTTGTTTTTTTAAGTGGTGGTTTGTCATTTTTAAGTATGAGTTTGTCATTTTTATCACATGCGTTTGTCCTTTTCAAGAACACGAAATCAAACCCAATTCTGTGAAAATAAATCAGAACTTTCGACCTCATTCGACCTCCGTTTCGATCCTCCATTTCGGTCCAAACTTTCACGTAAATATATGTTTAGGAGTGTATTAGGAATACAACAAAAGAAATTGGGGATATGTGTAAAATATGAGATATTTTGTCTCACGTTCAAGACAAAATCAATTAAATATGGTTTGAGACGATACTAACATATCTCAAAACGTATACTGGTTATGGTTGTGTTTACTTTTTTTTTTGACACCCAGAGCTCCCTCAATCCCAGGCCCGGCCCAATAGCAGGAGCAGGGTGAGCTCCTGCTCTGGGCCTCATTTTGAAGGGGGCTCAAAAAAACAATTGTACATGGGCTTATTGGTTGCGAATAAAATTAGTGTTAACACATAAATAATACATAAAACATTGATAAATTTGTCTCAAATATTGCTAAGAAGACCAAAAAATTCAATTAATATTGCATTAAGTTAGTGAAATTTTTATTATTAAAACTCGGAGGACAATTTTTTTTCAAATTTAGGAGCCTCGTTGTTTATTTTCGCACAGGGTCTCAAAAAATTTCGAGACGGCCCTGCTCAATCCGCCTTTGTTTTGTAGTGAATGAACGGAAATACAAATCTATAAAGGACGGCGAAGGTCCAAATTACATCATTGAAGTAATTTTGGATGTGTGATCATTCTTTGTCCCTGTGGAAATCAAGCATGGGTTGAATGCATATTAGCTTATACCACCTGCCATTCCCATAATACCCTGGTGGGTTTGGTCATGTTTAATCTTCATTCCCTTCAAATTGAGGTAGCAAAATATACTTTGGGCAATGACAACGTTTTACTACTCTTATGCCCATAATATGGGGAGACAACATCGGTCCCAAAGAGAAGAACGGATCGTCACCGTCCGTGGTGCGACCGAAGGTATCGTGGCAGCGTCGAGATTCTCGGTCCCTATGGGGTACGTGGACGGATGTGGTTGCGTTTGAAGGAGGGCAGGTGGGGCCCAGGGCTCGTACGACGTTGGATTTGCGCGTGTGGGGGTTTGGTCTTGTTTTGGTTCTTTTGTGGCTTTGACCCTCAACTTATATAATTTAAATACTTTTCAAAAGAAGAAAAAATATACAATTGAGATGGTCATGCTAGTGCTTCCCTAATATTCATTCTTTCATTCGTACCTCCGGTTTGGTTAATACTATCATGGTAAAATCCTTTTTCTTATTTATTCTAGTGTTTTTTATGTTAATGATATCTTTAATTCAATGCAACTTAATTAATAAACTTCCAAAAAAAAGGGAAGAAGAATTTTTTTAGTTGTCATACAACTACTAAAATTTAAATAAACAAGTTTCAGTTGAGGAAACCTTAAAATATCCGATTGAGATGCCTATGTATAAGAAAGGGTTAAAGTGATACGATAATAAGAAGAATCACAACATTATGCCTTCACCTAGAAAGGGTTGGGTTGATCAAGGTTGAAGTGAACAACCTATTTATCCCTTGAAGTGACTATTACAAGATTATTACCGGCAATCATATAATTGTGTTAGATTAGTTTGAAGTTAATCTCTACAATATTAGTTCACCAGTTCAACGTCAAAGCAAGCAAGAACGTCGAGGATGCGAGACTAACAAATATTCATCGTGGTGATACTTTATATCGGAAAGTTCAGTCAAGTCGAAATCAAATGTCTCATATCATGGTAGTGTGGTTACCGATACTTAATATTTGACATAATGACCGATACTTAATATTTGACATTTTTCCTACAATTCTACTATACTTCATCCTAGAATATATAATTACCACACAAAAAAAGATATCTATCCATCCCTTATCAAGTTATTTAATTTGTATATATATCTTTGGAAATATGTCACCACTCACTACCAAAGGAGAAACCTACGTACGTGATTCCCTGAAATAATAGTTAATTAGCATCGCTGCTGTGATAAAATATAATAGGTTGAAGCTTCAGTAAGCTTAGACTCATCAAATTTAGTTTAAACTTCTTACAATCTCACCATCGAATCTTATTTACAGTTAATCTCATCATTCATTAATATAACCATTTTTATCTTAATCTACCTTAAAATTTGAAATGAATGATGAATATTGTAGGAGCTTAATTTTCTAAATTAAGCCCTAGACTCACTAGAGAATTCCTGAAATATAATATACATTATTATAATAATGGTTAGAGTTAAGCATGTTCAACTATCATCTAGCTGTAATATAAAATTTATTATATTCTTCCATTTTAGTACATGCACATCGTGACGACGTTGGATGTATGATACGCATTTATGCAATTTAATTGTGGTCCAAGCACTGAGGAAAAGAAGTTTATGAGAACATTACGTGTCTTTTTTCTGTATGTTGCATAGTTAGCTCCAATAATCACCTAATTAAGTCATGTTCCAAGGAAACAACTATTCTTGAGTTCTTAACAGGACAGAGATCAAACGAGAATGATCGAAAATTGCAATGGAATTATTTATGGTTAGTTCAAGTTTGTGAACGATTCTAGAAAATTGATTCAAATATATATGTACTTCACCATTGAAGTAAATATTATTTATATCAAGCTCATTCAACAGAATTTTTGACATTAATATATTGCATGCATCTTTGGAAGTCCAAAGGAGATAATCTCTTCCCATAATTTCGTTCCAAAATAAGTTTCCATGTCTTTACAAATGTAAGACATTGAAAATATCTCAATACCATTTTTTCGAGAAAAAAACACACTTAGATTTAATGAAGATGTTACTCTGATTGCAGGTGCAGTTTAAAATTAACTATACACCTTCATGCACGAAAAATACAAACCCACCAGAGTTTAATTTTCAACTTAAAACTAAAATAAAAGCAAAAGATCAATTTCTGAAATTTAGATGTATTGAAATCCCACAATTGTAATAAGCTGAAGGGAGACAATATCATCCCAAATCTTGACTTGTCACAAAGTTTAATTTGATCCCAAACAAGCATTGTACGTGTCCTCCAGAATAGCACATGCAAATACAAAAGTTGCGAAAAGCTCAAAAGGGAGTAGTATAATTCTGAAATGGTCAGATCTGGAAAAGAACCGAAAAGAACATCCATTAAGATTGCATTAAAGATATATGTTTGTTCGAGAGTTTCAGCGGCGCTCTCCGGACATGAATCATCTCTCTTCTAACAATTGAGAGAGAATTCTCAATTTCTAGATTGAAAACTTGTTTTTAGCTACTTATTTTGAACTATTTAACTATTTAGTTGCTTGTTGTTGGGGTTAACTATTTTGTAGACTTTTGTATCAGTGCTGTGACTCGATCGTAGCAATGATATTATTAATATACGCACTAAACCAACTTTTTTATAAAAAAAGATTGCATTAAATAAATATGCGGAAACGTGTCTAATTTTGATACTTTTTTTATCGGCAAGCATGTATAGTGTGAAAGAGGGATTCCATTTCGTACCAAACCAACCTTAATTTATATTAAGGCTAGTGGCTGCTTAAGATAACTTGCTTGGAAAAGATTCTTAATAAAATATTAACCATTGCAAAACATAATAAGCTAGAAGGAGGAATATTCTAGTAGAAGCATATGGTTTAAACCGTCATTGATGATAAACCTTGGGCGGATCTATCATCTATGTACATGGGAGTGTGGGCCAATGCCCCTGTGAGATTTGATTTTTTTTTTAATATATAATAGGATTGATTACGGTTTGTCCTCCTTAAATTATGCATTAATATTATTTGCACATCTAAACTTTCAAAGTTAACGGTTACCTCCCCTGAACTTTCATTTTGTAAAAATTTATCTCATTGAACTTTAAAAATTCATTATTTAACACACACTAGACGTTTTTCCCAATTTTATTGTATCCCTAATACACTTCTAAACTTATATTTACGTGAAAGTTTGGATTCAATCCGACACAAATTCCAACCATATCCGACATCTATTTCGATCCAAATTTTCACGTAATATAGGTTTAGAAGTGTATTAGAGATACAACAAAAAAAAATTGAAAAAAAACGTCGAGTGTGTGTTAAATAATGAAAATTTGAAGTTCAGAGAGACAAAATGTTACAAAATGAAAATTCAGGGAAGGTAACTATTAACTTTGAAAGTTCAATGGTGCAAAGTGATACCATGACATATTTCAGGGGGACAAACTGTAATTAACCCTATATAATATATAATAATAGAAATCTTACATATCTAAATATAAGTTTCTAACCTGCAAAAATAGCTAAACTAACAGAAATAAAAAGAAACTACAAATCAGAGAAGCTGAATTTTTATTATTAAAAATACCCATTGTTGGATATTCATTATAAGATAATATCTTGACACGTGCATTGATGAAAGGGGTGAAAAGAAGCAGTGGTATTTCTCAGGATAAAGTTTTTCCTAATTTGGGTACTCTAGCCAAGTTGAGTACGTACTGATGCAACCTATAAAACTTAAATTTTCTTATAAAACTATAAATCAAAAATTGAACCGTTGTTCGTCGCCGTAAAACTACTTAAATCACCCGTAAGATTACCATTTTGCCCCTTTACAGTTTTTACTAATATAACTCATCATTTTACTCTTTTAACACAACTTTCTCTTCATATCACTCTTCTATTCACCACATAAGATGTCTCGGAGGCCAGGAAAAAAACCAGCGGAGACCCCTGACTACTAACATCTGGTAAATTACCTTGTTTATTTCAATTAATTTAAAAAAAAATATTTTTGAGTCGGGCGTCCGCGGGAGACGCCCGACCCAACGAGAGGGCGGTCGCGGGAACCGCCTTCCCCCTGGTGGAGGCGGTTCCCGCGACCGTCCCATCGTTGGGTCGGGCGTCCGCGGGAGACGCCCGACCCAACGAGAGGGCGGTCGCGGGAACCGCCTCCCCCCTGGTGGAGGCGGTTCCCGCGACCGTCCCATCGTTGGGTCGGGCGTCCTCGGGAGAGACGCCCGACCCAAGGAACCAACGTCTACGGGAGACGTCTCCCACGTAGGGTAGGCATCTCCGGCAGACGCCTACCACGTAGGGTAGGCGTCTCCCGCAGACGCCCGGGGTTTTTTTGTGTTAAAATTGATTATAAATTGTGATAAAATTGAAATAAATTGAATATTATGTTAATAATGAGTTAAATTAGTTTAGTAAATCGTTTATTAATTATAAAATGTGATAATTAATAAATAAATTGATTATTATGTTAGTAATTAGTTGTGTACGATTTTAGTAAATGATTATTGAATAATTGTGATAATTGCTAAATAAATTGATTACTAAGTTACTAATTAGTTTAATTATTTTAGTAAAATCATTAATAAATTTGTATTTTTAAATTGAATTAATAGTCATCGGGTTACCGTGGAGGAAAAGGGACTCGGATTATCGACATACCAGAAGATCTTGTGCCCGTATTCACGGACGATCGAGACGAATTAGACCGACGACCCCTGCTCCCAGTACTGCCAGACCGACGACGACCCCTGCTCCCACTACTGCCAGACCGACCACGACCTCGCTCAGCATACTCGAAGGCACTCGGGTCCCAACGTGTCGACTTTCCCCTAGGTCGACCTCGTACCTTAGTATTTTCTTCGGGTTCTCCATAATTCGACTGATCGGGGTGTAACTGTTCGTATAAAATACGAGAGGCATTACGAATTACTGCAGGGTCGCTCTCCGAGATCTCATCCACTAGCTTCCGAAAATGCTTGGCGTCTTGTGCTGACCGATCAACAAACTCTGACATCTGGACTCCTTCTCCGATAACAAGTGTTTTCCAGAATGGATGAATCTGCTCTAAATAAATTTCATCACCTGACGCCAAACACTCGTACATGGTACATGCACAAGGAATCTCATGTGTTGTCAGGAAAGCACACCCACAACGATATTCAATTTCATCACTTAAGTCCTGCATTCTCTTCAACTCCTGAGTCATTAACGACAAGCAGTGATGGGAAACTCGGCCATTTATATGCTGAAACAGAAGACCTATGTACTGTGCCAAATTTCGACGTCTCGAATCTTCAAGAAAGTTCCGAATATTAGTCAGTTGCATTTCAATAGACGAGTTGACGCGGTCGAAAAGAGTGTCGAGAGCGGCAGTAGATGTAGTGATCCACTTTTTCAGAGCCGAATGTACACTTTCCACCATGCAGTTCGTAGTGTTGCCGAAATGAAAAACTTTATTCGTCCAATTCAACACGAATTTTTCCTTATGCACCAACCACGTGTCTTCCACATACTCCGTGAGCACTGGCCAGGACTTCAAAGAATCTTTCAGATTACGGACTGCTCTATCATAATCCGTCTGTGAATCAGAAATCATGACTTTCCTCCACCTTCCACGTCTGAAAATCTCTGCAGACTACTTGTCCTTGCCGAATACGTGGTATGCGTAGTTGTACACGTCTTTGTTGATATGCCAGGTGCATAGTAAATGAGCTGACTCAGGAAAAACCTCTACCACTGGTCGCATCAGACCCATCTCCCGGTCCGTAATTATTGCTGTCGGGCTAACAATATCCAATAATAGATCTCGCAACCTCTCCAACACCCACCGGTAACTAGACTCGGTATCATCCTGCAAAATCGCATATCCGACGAGGAAATTCATGTTTGTTGGAGTAACTCCAACCATCTCAAACAAAGGCATCTTGTACTTGTTCGTCTTATACGTCGAATCCATACTGATTACGAATGGGTATGTACGCAATAACTGAACTGAAGTCGGATGTGCCAAAAATGCGTGAGTCAAGACATTAGTTTCTTCATCTGCCACAATCCAATGCAAATACTTATGCTGCACTGCCTCTCTGAGAAACTGCTGCGCGGGATTCCTGTTTTCAGATTTCGTCCTCCTCATGTACTCTCTGAAGTTGTAAATGTGTCTTTGATTCGGATTATCGTCCGGAAATTTCTTCTTTACCACCAACAAAATGTTACGGGGTCTTGCTTGTGCCTCTGTCATATCACGAACAATTTGCTTTGCCCCAGCACTAAGTCCGATGACCTGTCGGTGACCCTCTGAATAAACTGCCAATGGGTGGTTGTGCTGCCCATACATGCTACTAGAAACAATAACTCATCCATCACGATCTCGTCGCTCCACCACTTTTACCAAAAACCGACAACCGCAACATTTTCTTTTCGTATTCTTTCGCAGTGCAATACTCGTATCACGAGAACTCATCTCACGTCTGCGATCACATCTGAGGTAACAATCCATCCGGTTATCTGCTTTTGGTTTGTACGATGATATAACCAAAAAAATCTGGCTCCTATTGCAATTTGTTTCGCCCATTTACAACCTTCCTCGATTGTTGTAAATATTTCTTTACTGTCAAAAAGCTCACTGTAATCTACTCCATCACCACCGAAATCTTGCAACGGAACCTGAAAAATTTGAATTTAACAAAAAATTAAAAAAAAAACGGGCGTCTGGCTAAGCCGCCTCCACCAAGGTGGAGGCGTCTGCCAAACCGCCTCCACCTATGTGGAGGCGGCTTATCCAGATGCCTCCACCTGGGTGGAGGCGGCTTAGGCAGACGCCCGAGTCGGGAAAAAAATTCCGCCCCCGTTACCTCGCCAGATTCTTGTGCTTCGCCAGATATTTTCGTGGTGTTGGTACTCGGAATGTGAGTAAAACTGAGTCAAACACCTTGTTTAAAGACAAAGGACGAAATCGATATTAGATTTGTTAAAGGCAAAAAGGTCATTTTTGGGGCAATTTAAGTAATTTTCCGGCGACGAATAGTAGTTCCCATAAAAAACCCCAAAATATACCTCAAGTAACCTAGATCACAACATGATTTGATAATTGATATTTTCGATGTTTGTACTGTGATATTTTATATTCACTGTAAAATGCTAAATTCAATGACAATATTGTATTCGATGTCTTTTAGTTTGCTTTGAAATTCGACCCACCGAAACCACAACAAATGTGAAAATACATAAGTCCAGATGCACAAGTATATATATATATGCATGTAGATTAGCGTAGTACTTTGGCACTTTGACGGATATGCAACGTATAACTCTACATCCATTGAGCCTCATGTTCTCTACTTTCTGTATGCTTTCTTCTTATTTCCATGAAGTGAGGCTTAGAGCATCCTTAACAACGCCCGGGCAGTTCCCAGACGCTCTGCTTTCTCTCTCAGCCACGTCAATTTCTCTCTCTGTTACGTCAGCACAAACCAACCCCCTACAAAATCCTTAACTATTACCCAATCCACCCAGTCACGCTACAGTATTTGTTGTCACGTCATTATTTTTATCCTTCTCTCCAAAACTCTTTCAACAATCAACAAAATATATTAATAATCATTATCGTAATTATTTAATATCAACAATTCATTCGTTTTTAATTAACATTTAATTAATAAATACGAAAATATTATTAAAATTTAGAAAACCACAAATTAATAAATTTAAAATTTAGGACCTACAGTATGCACATGACTCAAAAAAGACGAGACGATTGGATCGAGGCTTGGACTTCTCAGGCATCGAGGACCTACAGTATGCACGTGACTACAAAAGACGAGACGATTGGATCGAGACTTGGACTTCTCAGGCATCGATGACCTACAGTATGCGCGTGACTCACAAAAGACGAGACGATTAGATCGAGACTTGGACTTCTCAAGCATCGAGGAGCTACAGTATGCGCGTGACTCACAAAAGACGAGACGATTGGATCGAGGACCTACAGTACGCGCGTGACTACTTCAATATATACCCCAACCACATTAATTCTCTACTCACCTCTATTCAAATCTTACTTCTTCCACCATAATTCTGTACTCACCTCTACTCTCTACTCACAATGTCATCTTCAAAAGGCAATGATTCACTAGATTACCGACGATCTCCACGTCGTCCACCCCAAGCCAACACTTTTTCCCTTACCAAAATGTTCCACAACCAGGATTCCACCCGTTATACCAAAGCCAATTTACCACACGACCATGATTCCACCCGTCCCACCAAAGCCAATTTTTACCACACCCAGGGTTCTACCCACACAATCAATACCAACCGCCAACTCAGGAAGAAGGGCAAACCCAATTCCCAATGAGTATGTATACTCGCCTCCTAAGTGGCGAAAGTAGTGGAAATACAAGCCGCTATACAGCTGATGTGAATGACGAAACCGCGACCCAGGGAACACGCAAAACCGCGACGATGATGTCGCAAAAATCGTGGTCCGCACAAGAGGATCAACGACTCGTCTCGGCTTACATGGTTGTCAGTGGCGATGTTGTGGTTGGGACAAACCAAAAAATGAAGTCCTTCTGGAAACGTGTGGAGCGCATCTACAATGACTCAGGCGAGCCAGGTGTACTAGAGCGCAACGATGAATCATTGAAGGGGCGATGGAGGCGTACATTGCCATCTGTGAACCAATGGGTCGGTTGCTTCGACCAGGTGGTGCGGAGGAAGAGAAGCGGTTACAACGAGGACAATGTCATCCATGAAGCGCACATCTGAAGGGAATATGTTCTAAAAGTTTTACTTTTAAATGTCAATTATTATGAATTGAATGAGAAATCATTTTGTTCCTTGTTTATGTTATTGGTCCTTAACCGTAGAGCTCTGAAAGATATTGGTTTGCATAAAACAAAAGATATTCGCAATCATGGTAATTAACATGGGACATTAATTACCGAGTTAAGATTGTCGTGTTGCTCATAGATCATTGTAGCTCTACAAGTGAGTGACGACACGGGTATGCAAAAGAGGAAAATATTACTTTTGTATACTGAATAGACCTAATAAGTAAAATATTATAGAAATGTGTTTCTGTGTCATTAATATTTTACTGTGTCTTTGGTCCTTTGATATGAGACTTATATCTAATCACTTAAGGAATACTTAATTAGATCAGTGTCTTGAACTATCGATCAGTGTAGTGTAAAGACATTGGTTGGTTAATTACAACTTTTGTTGGAGAAGATAGTTAGTTAAAAGACTATCATTGCCCCTCTTAATTGAGTGATGATATTAGTGGGCCCCTTGATAAAGCAAAGTTATAATGTGCACAATGTGATTTGAGTTAAGTCACATATTTATAACTAGCTTAAAGAGATCAAGAAATGAATACTAATACAAAGATGACACAATACTACTTTGTGTGTATTCTTAATATCATGAGGCAAGGGACGGACACAAGTGGTGCACTCCATCACTAAGTGGATCGGGTTTTGGTTCGAGTAGAATTAAGACATCTAACTAATTGGGAGCTATAATGTGTAGCTAGATACCGCTTATAGCTTGTGATATTAAGCTCTTAATATCACTGCCAACTTAGTTTAGATCCTCCCATAGGTCACACCACAAAACTGGGAAACAAGAAATGGGGATTTTGAGTTCATAGGATGTGTCGGGTTTCATGTAGAAAATATGACACATGGGGTGAACAAGCAAAATCAAAATTATGTTGTGATTTATAACATAATTAGAATCTAAATTAAATTCATATGTGATGTAAATATTATGGGGTGTAATGATTGATCATTACATAGGATAATATGTTACATAAGTTGTGAATTTACTACTAATCCCGAAATGTCAAATTTTGTAGGGGTTAAACCGAAATTTGACAAGTCTGCAAGACTGTGCAAACGGTCGACCGGTTAATGGATAACGGTCGACCGAAGGTACACGGTCGACCGGACGTGTCTCGACCGATAACAAGGAATTTTCGTCTGTTCAGAACGGTCGACCGAATCTATCGGTCGGTCGACCGAACATTGCGATGAAATATTCTACGTTAAGAACGGTCGACCGAATCTCGCACGGTCAACCGAAATTGGGTTCGAGCGGTCGACCGGACCTTCGTAACGGTCGACCGGTCCAGACGGTTTTGTGCAGAATTAATTTAAGAATTAATTAGATCATGCATGGAATTGGTCCATAATTGATTTAATTCGTGGCTAATATTATTTATTATTAAATAATGGATGGTTAGATGGAATTTTGCATGGAATCATGGGCAAGAGGTTGCACATGAATAAGTAATTTGGAGAGAACCTATAAATACAAGGTTATCTCATTACCTCCTTAATTAATTCATTATTTTTCTTATGCAAAAATTCTCTCCCCATAATTCTCCACGAAAATTCCTTAATTCTTAAGTTTAGTTTAGTTCTTAAGAGATCATCTTCTCAAGGGAATTAAAAAGGGGTTAGTAATTAGATTCTAAACCCAATCGGAGATTGAGAGACTAGCTTCCCTCTCTCCGATCTTGTTTAGAGTTTGGTGAATACTCGGAGGCATCCGGCGCAGTGAGGAGCATCCCAACCGTCTCCGAATCTTCGAGAAGTTTTAAAGAACTTCTAGGTATGAATTTCGGAGCTCCTTCATGTTTGTTTTAATAGAGTTTTTGAAACTAGTTTGTTAAAACAAACCGATGCATGCAATAAATTCTAGAAAATTGAAAATTGATCCTTATTATACATGAAAATTCGAAATATATATATGTATAATTAAACATGAAATCCTACAGTGGTATCAGAGCTTAGGGTTCAATTTTCTAATGATTTATGGCTATAAACAAATTTAGTTTACCATTTAGGATTTAAACAATTCGTTTTACCGGTTTTTCGGTCTTTAAATGTTTTGCTGAAATAATTCTTGTAATAATTCGTTTTAAATGTTTTGAATATTTAAAACATGGCATGTAATTATTAGAATTATGATTTAGACATAAGTCTAACTTGCAATAATTTCGTTTTAAGTATAAACGATTATTTTGTAAGAGAATCAACAAAACCGAAAAACTGCGATTCATCTTTCCATTGGAAATTGGATGGACAGCGGTTCATAATTAATTTTTTGAACTATGGATGCATGAAAAATGTTTTTAATGGATTTCAAAACGTTTTTCAAAGAATTGTTTGAGATTCTAGATGCTTGATAAACTAGATTGCATAGTTTATAGCGATATTGCGTGCATGGATGCTCAAATTGTATATGCAGGAATTGTGGGTTTATATGTTCCAAATCAGAAGCTATGAATGTATGTTATTATTATAATACAAGGGCTTGTGTATGTAAAAGCCAAAATTCTCTCTATTTCCGTCTTTTAGATAGTTGCATTTGCATATGAGAGGTTTTTACATAGGACTTGCACTAGTCGGTTTTATCGAATGTGAGGAGCATGTTTATTTTCTGTAAAATCTACATCTCCGGTGCAAGAGGAAGTCGCCGCTGTAGCGCATTGATCGAGGATCGAGGATCAGGGATCGAAGATCAAGGATCAAAGGGAACATATAAACTCACGCGATATGGATTGTGTGAATGTTTAATTTCTGTTTTTATAATTTCTGCTATGCATGTGATGAATGGTGAATGTTAGGATGTGTATAAATTTTAATATGCATGATAAACTAAAATTCAAAATCACATGTTGATAAATGAAATTGTCCAACAAAAATTAAGATTAATTTTTCCTTCTTATTTCATCCACTAGCAGCCATTGATCGAGGGATACTCTGCTCGCCCTTAGCGGGAGATAGCTCCCTCTATCTTTGGGAATAGTGGGAGATATAAAGGTTGTCTGTTGTTGTGCCACAATTAAATATATGAGGTGTGTTTCACCCTAGTGAACCCCAAGTATGTTTAGTTGTGAATACAATAGATAAACATATCTCGTATCAAATGAAAATAAGTTTTCTTAACATTACCTAGAGCCCTCGCTCGGTTTTGGGAAAAACATTTTCTTACGAGGATAGGTCGCATTCCCTCATAATTAAAACGACAAGAGTCACAAAAGTTTGAAGATGCTAAATGTTGCTAAAATTTAAAAAGGTTGTGATTAGAAAATGTTTTCTTACCTTGATGTTGTAATGTATTCGATAGCCCTTAGCTAGTCTATATTACAACTGATGGGATCTTGGATTACTGCATTTACGGGCAAGATTTTATTTGCAGTATTTACATCATATTCGATATATATATGTATGTATGTATTAAAACATAAAATTGGCATTAAAACCTATATAATTTATTTTGTAGAAATGTCAAATATCCAACCAATTGTGCGATCTATGATCGAAAAGAACCATTTGCAAAATGATGGCTCAAACTTCATCAAATGGCAACTCAATCTTAATATCGTGTTGAGGTTTGAAAAACTATCTCATATTTTGGATGGTGAAATCCCAAAATTAAATGAGAAGGCAACCGATAAAGAGAAAGAGGCGATAGCCAAGTGGGAAGACCAAGAGAACCAAGTTCACGGTCTTATACTAGCATCCATGGGTGACTCGCTTCAAGCGAAATACTTGGATTCAAAACCCAAGAAGACCATGGAGGCTCTAACCAAGATGTTCATGGATAGTGCCCGAAAGGAGCGCTATAAGACCACCATCGCACTCACAAGGTGCCATATGGCGGAGGGAACATCGGTATCCATGCATTTTCTCACGATGCAAGGATACCTTGAGAAGTTGTCGAAGCTCTCTTCTCCAATGCCAGTGGACATTGCCGAAGATCTAATTCTTGGCTCTCTAGCCCCATCCTTTAAGGATTTTGTGATGCACTATCATGTGCGTGAAAAAGGGGTGAGTCTTGAGGAGCTTCACAACGCTCTCAAAACGGCTGAAGTTGACATGGGCAAAGGTCGGGACAATCATGTCCTAGCCGTCCATGAGAGGAGCAAAAAGATCAACAAAGGTAAATGCAAATTTACCAAAGATACGTCAATCAAGAGCAAGGGAGTAGGAGGTGCTCAAGGGAGTGCCTCAAGGGGGAAATCTTTCAAATCTCCAACTCCCAACACGGAGTGCTTTCACTGCGGTGAAAAGGGACACATCCGACCTAATTGCCCCAAGTACAAGGAAGACCTTGAAAATGGGATGATTGAACGTAGGCGCCCGAGAAACGCCGTAGGTATGTTTGTTATTGAGATAAATTTAATCACCTCTGTCCTTGATTTGGTAATGGTTACCGGATCTTGTGCTCACATAATTTTGATGTGTAGCTATTGAAGGATAGGAAGGAACTCGTGGAGAACGAGATGATATTGAAGATTGGACATAGTACAAGCATCGCTGCGATTGTACAAGATTCTATGAAGATTCAATAGTCTAGTGATTTAAATTTATGCTTTGAAGAATGTTTGTTATATGCCTTCGATTAGCAAGAACATTTCTGTATCAAGTTTTAGATATGGATAAATTTTAATAAATATTTTAATTCTTGCTTGTCTATATCGAAGAATGGAATTTTCTATGCAAATACATTCATATAGAATATTTTCTATTTGCTTGAAATAAATAATAAACAAACTCAAACAAACAATAACAAAAGAGAAACTAAGATAACTCACGTAAATGATACAATCTTGTAGCACTATCGGATTGGTCAAATAAATGACCAAGAGACCTTTCAAGAAGAAAGGAACGAAAACGAATAACTAATTGGATATGATACATTCTAATGTATGTGGTCCGATAAGTACAAGTGCAAGAGATGGTTTAAGGTACTTCATTTTGTTCACAGACAACTATAGTCATTATGACTATATTTGTCTAATGGGAAGCAAAATTGAATTCTTTGACAAGTTCAAGGAATTCGAGGATGAAGTAGTGAACCGACTCAACAAGAATATCGAGTCTCTATGAGCAGTTCGCAGGGGTGAGTGCTTAGGATACCTAATTTGACTCATTCCTAAAGTAGGAACATGATATTGCTCGACATGGTTCGATCAATAATGAGTCAATCTAAAATTGCCTCTTTACTTTTGGGATTATGCACTACAAATAATGACAAACTCACTAAATAAAGTTCCATCCAAATCCGTGGAGAAAATGTCTTGTGAGCTATGGAGTTTAAAGACACCTAAGCTCGACTTTCTCAAGATTTGGGGTTGTGAGGTATACATCAAGAAATTGATGTCGACCAAGCTTCAACCAAAAGCGGATAAGTGCTTCTATATATAGGTTGTCCTCGTGTGACAAGAGGATACTACTTTTGATATATCACCTCCAATCGAAAGATTGTAGAGAGAGATATGTTTTTCTGGAATTTCTGGAAAAGAGAGAAAAGTAGTGGGAGTAGAGTTGAGCTTGAGGAAACTCAAGATACTTTACAAGATCATGATGTGAATGTTGCATTCAAAATCATGAAGGCCCAGCCGAGATTCATTTGGTTAGTGGGAGTATGAGCGAGAGATCCTTACAAGAAATTGTGAGAGAATCTCAATCATCCTCACCTAGTGTGCGTTCGAGAGTCGAACATGAACCTATTCCTCAAGAAATTGTGGAAGAAGTTCGAGAGACACAAGAAGAACCAAAAGAACTAAGAAGGTCAATGAGGGAAAGGAAGAAACTCAATAAGTATGTGGGACTTCATGAGATCATGGTACTAGATACCAAAGATCCCTCGACCTTCCGAGAAGCAATAGAAAAGACTCCAAACTATGGTTAAAAGCCATGGAATCCGAAGTAGAATCCATGTATGATAATCAAGTATGAAACTTGATTAGCATTCCTCAAGAGAAAATATCATTTGGTATAAATGAGCTTTTAGGAGGAAGATAGACGTGGATAGTAACTTGACAACCTACAAAGCAAGGCTTGTAGCAAAAGTTATACTCAAATTCAAGAAATTGACTTTGATGAAATTTTTGAGAAGTTGCCATATTAAAATCTATTCGGATTATGCTCACTATTACCGCATTTCACAATTGTGGGATATGGAAAATGGATATCAAAATGGCGTTCCTTAAACAGGAACTTGGAGGAGGATATGTACATGGTACAACCTCAAGGTTTTGATGATCCAAATAGTAGCGAGAAGAAATGCAAGTTTCGAGAATCCATTTATGGATTGAAGCAAGCATCGGGGAGTTGGAACAAACGCTTTGACGAAGAGGTTAAGAAGATTCACTTCATTCAAAGTAAAGGAGTACCTTGTATATACAAGGAGATTAGTGAGAGCCATGTAGTACTTCTGATCTTATATGTCGATGACATATTGCTCATGAGCAATCATATACCTTTGCATTAGCAAACGAGAAATTTCGTTGAAATCAGTGTATTCAATGAAAAGAAAAGGATGAGGCTCAACACATCTTGAGAATCAAGATACATTGAGATACATCCCGTAGACTCATTGGCTTCAGTCAACGTGCATACATTGACAAGGTCTTTGGAAATGTTCAGGGTGAACAATTCCGATATGGACAATATGCCAATAAGTATGAGTATAGGTGTGCAACTCAAGAAGTCTCAATGTGCTCAATCACACAAAGACTTGGGGTACATGAAGGTATCCCTTATGCTTCGGCAAAAGGAAGGACCATGTACACGATGGCTTGCACAAGACTCAATATCTCGTATGCTTTAAATGTGACAAGAGGTCACCAATCCAACGCGAATCCTAATCATAGGATTGCGGTCAAGAATATTCTGAAGTACCTTAACCGGACTAAAGATAAGGTTCGTGTTTATGGAAGACAAAGGAGAAAATAGCCGAGGGCTGTTTTGATGCAATTCTTATAAGAATTCTAGACAATAAGAGGTTGGAGTGATGATGTGTCATCATTATCGAAGGTGGAGGTATGAGCTAGTGTAGTTAGGAGTAATATCACTACAGCTAACTCAACCACCAACGAAAGACAAAATAAATAAATAGGTGGACACAACAGTGGCACAACTGATCCATTCAACAAACCTTCATACCAAGCTAAGAGACGAAATATATTTTGAGTCCATGGATCCGAGGGTCCATGTGGATTGGCTTGATAGGTGATTTGGGAAGGTTACCCTAGTTATTGATGTTTTATGCATTGAGAATGTATGTGAAAGAAAACTTTGATAACGGTGAATCGGCTAGACATGCGGTTTGACCAAAATTATCAAGAATGTTCTTGGTAAGAGATCGGTCGACCGCTATGAAACTCAGTCCGACAGAAAATAACATAGACTTTTCAGGGTAGAGAAACTGTAGACCGTCTGGGCTTATCGTCCGACCAAAATTGTCAGTAGGTAACCGATCGGTCGACCGATTGGTTGTTTAGTTCGACCGTTTGTCTACGATTTTATCTGCATTAATAAGAGTTTTTTGTTGACCATGGGCTGAATTTGATCCAACTTGGTCAAAGGAGGTTATTAGATGATGATGTGTAAAAATATGCATGATTGATTTAGAGGAGAAATTAACAAGAGATCATGTGTAAGTGGGTTTACACATGATGTGAGTTTGAGGATGCCCTACAAATAGGTTCATTCTCCCTTCCCTTGTTTAACTAATGCAAATCTTTCTCCTCTCCATATTTGTTTCATCTCTTCCATCCGAAAATTCTCTAGATTAATAAAAGTGCTGAAGATTAAATTCTTTGGGGGCATAGAATGAGTTATCAGCTAGATTCTAACATTACATTAGAAATTGATTGACTAGCTTCAATCTCTCTAATATTGTTTAGAGTTTGGTGAATACTTGGAGGAAATTCTGAGGCGATCCAAGTGCAACTCGACTTTCGACGATTGAAAATGATTTGACAATCCTTTTAGATATGATCAACTTGTGCATTTTATATATTATGTAGTATACATCATATTGAAATGCAAAAAAGAAATCTTGTACGTATAAATTGTTGAATAAATATGAAAACGATTTTGCTTGTGTATATATATTTTAAAATATATACAGAAGCATGAGACGAAATCCAACACAGATGTCATAAAGACATGAGCAGACCTCCATTCGGCCCAATGGGTCCATGAGACACTATTAAGACATTTTAAATCTTCTCCAACCTTTCTCTAGCTCAATTCTCAAATCTTCAAAACAAATATTGGTTCTAAGTTTTGGGGGTTTTCCAATACA
Source organism: Triglochin maritima (assembly GCA_963682175.1). Taxonomy (NCBI): domain Eukaryota; kingdom Viridiplantae; phylum Streptophyta; class Magnoliopsida; order Alismatales; family Juncaginaceae; genus Triglochin; species Triglochin maritima. The sequence continues at coordinate 10,834,594 of OY821775.1, forward strand.
AAAGTAACAAATCTCTCTTGTATTTGGTTTGATTTAAGCATTTGTTTTGGTTTGGGTTTGTGTCAGTGAGAAGTTGTGGTTGACTATACCAACAAGGATTTTGGGAGAAAGTGTTGGGAGATTGAAGTTTTGTGTGGTGATTTTCAACGTGGTGGACACAATCTTTGTTGGGTTCTGAATTTTGCATGTTTTATTTTTATTTATACTTCTTTGGAATTGAATTCTAAAAATAATTGTAAAAATAGATCGAAGAAATAATAGATAAGAAAATTGTAGGTGAGAATTACAAGAGATATGATGTGGGTTTGTATATTGTATTTGTAGACAATGTGGTCAAGCTTGTAATCAAACTTTATATATTAATATTTTATGTTGGATGTAGGAGAATGTTGTAATCAAGTTTTACACGTTAATATATTTTTGTTAGATTTAATGATTATGTGTCATGAGTTAAGGTTCATATTTCAGGACCTTCTTGAAAAATCCTGGGTATGTCGCTGTTTAAAGACAATATCGTAACTTCTTATTGTCACGAAAACAAATCACCATATTTATTTCTTTTCATATTTCACCGATGTATATGAAATTATTTGCTAAAGAACAATTAGAAAAGAAAAGAAAAGAAAAGAAAAGGGTAGTTAGTGTTTAATCTACTACTCGAAACACCACTCCATTATCTCTCCAAATTAAGTCTGAAGATTCTGGGATACAATTCCTAGTCACATCGCCACGAACATCACGTTCTTTCTTTCTTTCCATTTTCTTTTCTCACTTGGTCGGGAGTCGATAAGTTAAAATATCCAGATGATGGCTTGGATTTCAAAGATGATGGCTTGGAATATGGAAGATCCTTACTAGACACAAATCATCCAACCTAATCTCCACAAACTTTAGATTGTGTTCCTTTTTTTTCCACTTCTACACAACACATAATTTTAAAGTGTAATCGAAGTAGACTAGAGGTGATGTTATGTATAGTAGTTGTTGCATGCATTGATGAGGACTTCTTGGCATATTCCATGAATATATTGATCTTATGCTCTTCCATTGTTATTTTTTCAAATTTCTTTCTCCAACCAGAAGCGGCGTTCATGCATGAAAGGGAAGTATGGTTTGTTTATTTCCCTTTTGAAAGAGATTAAGATAGGAGTGAAAATTTACAAATATGTACGTAGTAACTAATTAACAAAGAGATATGCGCACACGTAGATGCAAGTTGTAAATTTACTAAAGTGACAAGTGCATGGTTTTCCTTTTTTATATGTACAGGGACAGGGACTAAGAATTTAGAAAAGAACAATGCTGCCAATACACCATACGTCATGTCGTCATGTAAGTATGGTTATTACATATTGGTGTAATCCAAAAGGGTGGACAAGAAACGTGATCTTTACTTTCTTTGGTTGTCCACACTTTTGTAAAAGATTAAAAGGAGATGTGATCTAATTCTAATATATCAAACAAAAGCATTTGCATGGCATGATCTACTGCCATGATGGGATGCCACCATTCCATTAGATCCTATGGTGCTATTGTTGGACGTTGAGGGTGTGACAACACTCACATTTAAGGTTCTAGTAAGTTCTAACCCCCGTCAATGTGATTGATTTTCCACGATTTTTGTGGATTTTTGATAAAGAAAAATAATAAGAAATTCTCCATGGAAGTTTAACTAAGGGATGGAAATGAATTATTGGATTTTTAATGCAATTCCAAGTTAAAAGCGATTTTTGGGTTATACTTTTGCCTTCTTATAAGTGGAATTTGGAATTTCTCTACTTTCCATGGTCATGCAACAAAAAACCCTATAAAAAGACAGCCAAAATATTGCACATCGCATCCACTGGTCCACAAGAAAGGAGAAAAAAAAAACTTTGCACATAACGCGAATCACGTCCAAATGCAACCAAAAGTTCAAGTGGACACCTCTATTAGCAACCATTTGCGTTCTTTTATGTTTTTCATATGTCCATAACGCGAGAAAAATTGTCTCAATGACAGATTTACATACACACACTCCTTTCTTAAATCTGCCAATAGGAAACGGGTAGGTGTTGGATTCCACTAATGATGAGTGTATATATTAAAAAATGTTGTAATGAATTCATTTGGTAGTTCAGTCATCCCAAAAGCTGATTTTAACCTCCATTTGATGAGCATTACACACTTCTTCCTCCTGTATGCAAAATAATAAGAAAAATGCTGGCTCAAGTTTAAAGACCTGCAAGAGAAACTGAGATTGCTCAAGAAACTTAGCCAGTAGTAGATTCAAACAAAACATTGATTGTGAAGTTTACCTTTCCCAGACCTCTTCCGGATACTGTCTCAGACTGCATTAGCTACCTAATTAACAATCTCCATCAATGTTATTGCAGCAAAGACGAGGAAGAGAGTTCCTCCAACGTAGGATATAACCTACATGAAGATTAAAATTGGATAAATAACAGATAATTGATCGTAATATACATGCTACAACCACATGTTTCTTATAAAATCATATTATTAGTAAATCACAAAACGTAGATAGCTTATGCAACTCAGTCATGTGTCGTCTTTTACGAGTTGGTCATTGCATAGGTTTCAGATTCCTTTTGGCTTAATTGCTCGGATTCTGTTTACTGAGCCTAATTGCTTCTCAAACAAGTACTGGATTTGTGAAGAACAAAATGAGCATTTTAAGTACAAGACCCAGTAGTGCTAATTTAAACCAACAAAGGAAGTAAGGATCACTTCTTGAAAGGAAAAGATGGTAATCGCTCACTTTTTCTGAGAAGAACGATCCCAGCAAAGAACCACCGATGACAGCAAGCTGAGAGCAACATAGATAATCGTAAGACTAACGTCTCAAAATGAGAATCTGTAAATATAACAGCATATAGTTGTGAACGTAAGGCATACTAAGGTTGCAACCGCATGACCACCCAATGCTCCTCCAATCACGCCAATTGGTGAAGAAGCAGCAGCAAGTGCTGAAAAAACGAAACAAATCATGTCTCAGGAACAGGAACTTTCGAAAGGCTTAAAACCAGAACAGAGAGAAAAATGTGGAACTTACCAATAGTTGAAAAGAATGATTTATCACCCCATTCGGCAACAAACACCAGGAGGAACGTGCTAATTACCGTACTAGTCGCTGCCATTATTCCAGCACCACTATCTGATAATTCAGAAACTGCCAACTCTGCCTGAAGAATTCAGGCTAAGAAACTAATTAGATGGTATATATCCAACTACAAAGATGGATTAGATATTAGGAAAACCAAACCAGGGAGAAGGCACGATCAATGTAAACAGGGTTTTGATTAAAACATGAGTCCCCAGTAGAACATTGCTGTACTTCTATCAAACAAGTGACTTGAATTGTTAAGATATAACTAAATGAATGACCTTTGACCTTTTAGAAATGACTTTGCTAGTCACCCAACTTAGGGAAATGTAGGAATACATCAACATTAAAAATTCAACTCCCCAACAAAGCGATTTCAATTTTGACATCAACCTTATTAATGTCAACATTGCAACCTGCAGGTATGTTTTCCTATATCACATTAGACATAGGACCAGTGGCAGTGACAATATTTCAAGGTAAAAACAGCTTAACCACTAAGTTGAATGTTCCTCAACTCTAGCACTGACCTCCTTTTTCTCTTCCGTTGCCTTAGAATCAGCAGATGAAGACGCATCTATCAATGTTGTAACTCCAAAATAAACCTACAACCAAAATTACATTTTCCTTAAGAACAGGCAAGGGCATCAAATGACCGGCATCCTATTAATGCAGGAGATGAAGCTGTTTGTCCGAAATGGTAGTTTATTATCTGGAATTAAAACTTTGGACTTCATCACTTGACGTATGCTTTCTACCTCACCTTTCACGTTGCATCAATCTCTTTGAATTAGCATTAGCAGTAGAGTAGGAAAATGATGAAACAAATGAAGCCAGGATGGTAAAATGCTGACATAAATCTAAACTACTAGAGTTGAAACTTATCTCTGTGGACTAATCACAAGAAAGCTTCTCCGTGAAAAACATTACTGTGCCAAAAAAATAATCTCAAACTCAAACTTGTTAAAATGCATGCTTGCTATGAACTTTGATTACCAAAAGGAAAACAGCTGCAATATCATCTATTGGCAAGTCCGTTTCACCAAACCTGCGGTTCACAGTGTTCAACAAAAATCATACTCCACATAGAAAAGTCACTGATCAACAGTAGGCAGAAAACATGCATGTTCAGTAAGTTTTCAATGTTGAGTTGGCAGAAAAGCAATTCGTGATTACTGGAATGGAAGAATTTCATCAATATAATGAAATGTACGGCCAAGAAGAACAGAGACTACAGTCATCGCCCTGCACCATACGAGTAACAATTAGAAATGCTGAAGCCTGAAAATACGAAGCTCCAAGTAAACTGCACAACCAAATATATAGCAGATCATTTTCTGCTTTTAGTTCTATGTTGTCGAGAAAGACAAATGAATCTGAAGCACAAAAGGCACTTGAATGAATGAGGAGTGAAGAGGACTTCAAATTTCATATAATTACTTACGCAAGTGCACCGAATGTGCCAAGGAAGACAATAGCACCGGAATTCCGAGCAGCTAAAAGAGCCTGCTCAAGGTATATGAAAACTGATCACCACCTCATACAACAAGTTCCTACACTTGAAAATTCAACATGTGGCTTTGAAAAGTTTGCATTTTGCACCAAGTGCTCTTTTTAAAAACAAAGACTAGAGTAGTGTTATCACTAGCAGTCACACTAACTTCAAACTATTCCAATGTCTTTGATTTGTAGGACAATCCATTCAAAGCTACCTTAGGAGTCTCATTGTTTATCTGCAACTGCTAATGGAATAACAACCGAGTATCACCTAACCACAAATTAGTACCATATCACCATGAGTTATCTAGGACAAATGATCCAAAGTTACCATTGGGTATTTGTTTTTCTTTTTTTGGAACTGAAAATGAAATATGCAAGCTATTAACAGCTCATATGAAGTAAAGCTTCTTACAGCAATGAAAAATGTTTTGTCCCCCAGTTCAGAGAAAAAGATTAGCAAGAATGCCTGCACATTAACAACATAGAAAACGAGAAGTAGTTATGTTAAAACGGTAGGAAAAGGTTCAATGGTAGGAAAATGTTAGAGACTTATAGCTGGTAATAGTTATGTCATCAAAATAAATATAAATAGATCATTCCCTCCATGTTAAAACGAGAAAAAGGGCCATGCAACTTTTAGCATGTTCCATTTGCAAATACAATATACACAAGTTTTTCTATAGATTAATGACCCTGAAAACGAAAATAATAATACAATTTGTTTAAGTTTAACCTCTTGAATTCTGAAATGATTTGTTAAGAAGGATTGCAGCAATGTCATGCCAATTCTACAAATGTTTGTGTTGATTTCAAAGGCATTAAAAAGGATTATTTTTTGCACACAAACCTATTCTGCTACATTCTTAAAGCAATAGGCAACACCCAAAATTTGTTGAAGCATAAATGTTATATTTCACATACATCAATTCAGTACATATTTAAGTGGATTGTTCTTTTCCTTCAACTACAAGGAAGATAACTTAAAGAGTATGGAACCAGTGAAATGGTTAACTGGCTGCATACTAGTGGACTTAAAGATGTACTTGGAGATGGAGAAATCACAGCTCTACTTTCCTCAGATAACACAGTTGCAGAGTCAAAGTTCACTTAAAAGTAAAAACTAAATGCAGTAGAAGTATGGAAACAAGAAAATTGTCCCTTTTAACATATGTGTTCACTTATAAGTGTTAGGAACGAATGGATTGCGAACAAGAATTCAGTTTTTACTTCATTAACAAGATTACGATGGTGATGAAGTGAAGAGAAAGATATCGTAACTGAAGCAAAACCTGAACTAATGTCACCAAGATCTCCCAAAGAGGAAATAGACGGAATAGCACTTAGAAATTCAGTGGCAGCGATAGCCTGTTGAGAGTCTTGAAAATTAAGAAATCCAAAGAGCATCAGAAATTTGAGCACATCATGAAAATCGGAACCAGATAAACTATCTCCATTTGTTTGGCTATTTTCAGTAGTAGAGATTTCATCCTCGAGATTGGGAGAAATTTGATCAACAAGCTGAGCATTATGCAAGTTATTTTCGTTCCCCGTGCAGCTCAAACTCTGCATTAATTGAAGATAGATACAAAATATGTAAATAAAATGAAATCTAACTTGTTGAAACTTCTAGCATGACAAAATGCAAATTGATGGTAGTAGAGACTAGAGAGGAAACCGACTAATTTTACGACAACTGCCAAATCATTTCAACCCGTCAACATTATTACAAAATCAAAAGTGTCCATCATGAAACTCTAAAAAAATAAAGGAAAAACAAAGTAAATAAAAAAAGTGCTATTAAACTCGAGGCACATTGAAAGTTTAACATAACTATGTTTCTCTTGCTATACTAACGAGGGAGCAAAATCTATATGTTGAATTAGTTTCTTAAAACAATATAACAAAATCCTAATCCTAATCCAAATTCAAATTCAATCATGTTAAGGGTAAAACTGAAAAGCATTCCTCATCTTCTCCAACGATAAAAATTCAGTCATGCTAAATTTGGTTAGTCCACAAAACCTCTCTAAAACTCAATTATATCTTTCCAACGAACTGACAATCGAACATTACAATTCGACACTTACAGTGTAGTTCTCGCATCTGCGGAAGAAAACAAAACCAGCCGATTCGTTCCGAAAACGAGAAAAGAAGAAGGGATTGGGGAGACGAGAGGAGAAGAAGGGAGGTTTGGCGAAATAGGGTCGGAGAACGCTCGCCGGAGTCGACAGCCGCATTTCTTTTTCTTGTTTTTCCGAGTTTGGTTTGGTTTGGTTTGGTTGGCGCTCACTTGTGGATGGATAGATGGATGGATGTTTTTGGATTTTGGATGATGGAGCAGTGGACACGGGACCGACAACGCGACCAAGTGCGACTTTCTACTACCGTAATCTAATGATAACAACTCAACTTAATTAGAGAAAATAGAAAGAAAAAAAAATACAATTTTGGATAACAACAAAACAAGAGAAAGTAAAAAAAAAATGGAGAGTAAGTTGAACAAAATGAGCATTTAGCTTGCCTTATGTGCGTGCGGTTCAATCCTTCAATCAGTAGACTCCTTATTCTTTGAATGCAATTATGTAAACAAATTTTGGAGAACTTAGGCCTTACGCGCTCGAATAATTTTGATTTCCATCACTTGGGTCTGCAATCAACTCGATTTAGACTATCGTGATTGGAATCGTTTGATTAATGCTTTTTGTTGGTGTTTATGTGGCAAAAGCAATAATCAGATTTTTAGCACTTACTTTGCACGTGTGACTTTTACAACCTAATAATTACCTATTTATTTAATCATTTTAAAGGTCATAAGTGTAAAACGTTAATAGGAGAAAAGACATGGAAGACAATCTACGATTAATATTTATTCAAATGCATATAAGTGGATAGAGTCAGGTGCGGACCCAGAACGATATTTAAGGATGGACACTCTTTAAAAATATATCAACCAAAATATAATATAATAATTTAAAAAAATTATATTAACTTCAAACATATTTGTTACAAGGTAATTCTACGAGGTTTCATGCTTTGAAATTTTTTCATTATAACTTCATCACTAATCGTATCGAAAATCTCTCGTTCGATGTACGTAACGAGAGCATCATTAACCCATTCGTCTCCCACTCGGTTCCATAATATGTTTTTCACGACATTCATGGCCGAAAATACTCTCTCAACTGTTGTAGTTGCAACTGACAAGACCAATGCCAAGGTAATCAACAAAAAAAACCAACAGAAAAGTTAAAATTTTCTTCTTTTGAACTATCTTCTCTGCGAGTTTTGTTAAACTTTTCAAATCCCCAAATTCTGGATTGGATCTGACATCACGAACATAAGTCTCCAATTTATTCTCAAGAACAATGAGATCAAAATCAGAAAATTCTTTGGGATAAAATTTGGCCATTTGAAGCAATCTTGTCTTATCAAACTGAGAGAAAATATTTGTAGGACTTAAACACGATACACACATCAATAACTTTGTGCTCCCCTCTGTGAAATGGTTGTTCAACTCCTGAAGTTGCATATCAATTACCGTGTGGAACATTTCAACACGATAATGATGCACATTAGAAAATTTCTCTACTCTTCGACGAGAACGTCCTCGAGGCCGATACAGTTCAGACATTATAGGACCATAATATCATGTTTTGTGCAGAACTGGGTAGTTTGCTCTAATATAGAATCACATCATTCTTCTCTCATTTCTTGTAGATTTTGTTTTGCCACTGCCACTAAATCCAAGGTATTAATAATGTCTTGATCTTTTCTTTGTAATGCCACTAAGAGATCATTAGTCAGTCCTAAGATATTTCTCATCAAATGTAAACAAAAACAAATTCAAAGTCCTGCAAGTTGTCGAGTAGAATGATGACTTCTCCTTTTTCCCCAGAATTTGAAGTTTCTTCAATAATCTCAAGTACATCAACAATAGAACCAAACACGATACTCAAATTTATCAAAGCACCGTAATGAGAACCCCAACGCGTATCACCTGACCTTTTGAGTGTAGTCTCTTGATGCAATCCTCTTCCACTTTCAATCTCTCCCATTTCAAGTGCTTCTGCAATTTTTTCGGAATGCCTTTCACAAAGTATATCAAGTCTTTTGCATGAAACTCCAATGACATTTGACAGACTTGAAACCACATGAAAAAACAAGTCTACTTGACCATGATTTCGAGCAACAACTACCAAGGCCAACTGTAATTGATGTGCAAAGCAGTGGATGTAATACATTGTTTCATTGTCTTTAAGGATTAGGGTCTTCAATCCATTGAACTCTCCCCTCATGTTACTTGCTCCATCATATCCCTGACCTCGTATTTTGCAATACTCAAGCCATGCTTAGAAAGTGTTCTCTCGATTGCTTCCTTTAGAGATTTAACATTAGTCTCACGGACATGAACAATAGCAAAGAAACATTCAACAAGTCTGCCATTTTTATCCACAAACTGAAGCACTATAGCCATTTGCTCCTTTATCGATGAATCCCGCGATTCATCGATTAAAATAGAAAAGAAAGAACTACCCAATTCAGCAATTATTGCATTAGTTGTTTCACTTCCTGCAACACTAACGAAGTCCTTCAGAATTTTAGGTGAGACCTGTAGGATTTCGTGTCCCTATGTATGTATATATTTTAAATTTTTTAATACAACATACAAGATCGATTTCATACTTTCAACAATTTTATGTACATTACTTTGTGTTTATTCTAATATCATGCAATCCTACATATATTAAAATAAATCACAAAGAGAGAATCATACCCAAAAGTTCTCTAAAACCTTTCGAAGATCCGGAGTCGTGTTGCCCGTAGAATCGTCCACCGATTTGCCTCCGAGTGTTCACCAAACTCTAAACAAGATTAGAGAGAAATGAGCTAGCCAATCAATCCCTAATAAGGCTTAAAATCTAGCTAATAACCCCTTTTTGAGCTCCTGAGATTCCTATATCCTCAACTCAAAATTAATAAGAGATTTTCGTGGTGATTAGAGGAGAGATTAATAAGAAAAAGATTTTTTGCATTAACATAAACAAGTAGGAGGAGAGGTCATTTTATAGGCTCCCAAAATATTCTTATCAAGAACTATTCCTTAGTCATGATCTCTGTTTTTTCTCTCATAAAATTAATCTCTAATTGCCACATAAGCATCCTCTAAAACGTTTTAATTAAATCTGGAATTAATCCACCCATGATCTAATTAATCTCTTAATAATTCAAGTAGAAATCGCACTGTTCGGTTGACCAAGAATTTTTCTCGGCTGACCGAACCATTCAGTTTTAACATGTGTTCGGTGCACTGTGAGCTAGACGGTCGACCGAATCCGCATGAGAAAAAATCTCTGGAAAAATTTGGACACCACGTCTTCTCTTCGGTCGACCGTTGACTCACCAAAATTTCTCCTGGAGCATAGTCATCGGATGACCGTGTCACCTTCGGTCTACCAAAAATACTCTTTCTCGGTTGACCGTTCACGCTCGGTCAACCGAACTCGATTGTCCAGGCACTCCAGACAATTTCGGTCAACCAATTGTGATTACCCGTTCCCCATTCGGTTAACCGATCCGAAGATACCCCGATCGACCGAACCCTGAACGGTTCACCGTGTTTGACCTTGATTTTGACTTTGTCAAATTTTGGATTTATTTCCAACAAAATTTGATCTTTTGGGGTTTTTAGAAAATTCACATCTTATGTAATATATTATCCTATGTAATATTAAATTATTACACCCCATAATATATACACCTCATATGAATTTATTATGATTCTAATTATGTCAATTCTCATGACATATTGATTTTATTTATTGACCACATGTGTCCTATTTTCATATGAAACCCGACACATCATATGAACTTAAAATCAAGCCTCTTGTTTCCCAGTTTTATGGTGTGACCTATAGGAGGATCTAAGCCAAATTGGCAGAGATATTAAACACTTAATATCTCAAACTATAAGCGGTATCTAGCTACACATTATAGTTACCCAATTGACATAGATGTCTTTGTTCCACTCAAACTAAAAAATGATCCATTTAGTGATGTAAGTGCACCACTTGTGTTCGTCCCTTGCCTCATGATATTAAGAATATATACAAAGTAAAAATGTGTCACCTTTGTATTATATTCATTTCTTGATCTCTTTAAGCTGATTATAACTATGTAACTTAACTCAAGTTACATTGTGCACATTATAATTTTGCTTTATCAAGGGGCCACTAATATCATCACTCAATTAAGAGGGGCAATGATAATCGTTTGACTAGCTATCTTTTCCAGCACAAGTCATGTTTAACCAACCATTGCCTTTATCACTACACTCATTGGTAGCCTTTGACAATAATCAAATTAAGCACTTCTTGAGTGAAAAGATATAAGTCTCATATTTTAGGATCCAAGACACATAAAACATCAATGACACGAAACACAATTCCATAATATTTTACTTGTTAGGTCTGTTCAATATATAAAAGTAATTTTTTCCTCTTTTATATACTCGTGTCGTCAATTATTTGTAGAGCTACAATAATCAATGACCAACACGACAATCTTATCTCGGCAATTAATGTTCCATGTTAATTACCATGATTGTGAACAATTTTTGATTTATGTAAACCATTATCTTTTAGAGCTCTACGGTTAAGGACCTAGCGCCTCTTCTTTAACACTTCCAAAAGACGAATACCATAATCAAGGAACAAGATGTTTGCACATCCAATTCATAATAATTGACATATAAAAGTAAAACTTTTAGAACACATTCCTTTCAATCTCCCACTTGTTTTCAAAGTTTTCTCTCACATACATTCTCAATGTATAAAACAATAATAACTAGGGTAACCCTCTCTAATCACTCATCAAGTCAATCCACATGGTTCCTCAGACCCATGGGCGAAATGCATTTCACCCTTGGCTTGGGATAAGGGTTTGGTGAATGGATCAGCTGTGTTGCTGTTTGTGTCCACCCATAGTAAATTTATTTTGCCTTCGTCGGTGGTTGAGTCGGCCGTAGTGATTTGCTCTAACTACGCTAACTCATGCCTCCACCTTCGAAAATAATGACATATCATTATTGCGACCTCCTGTCGTCGGGATCACTCATGAAACTCGCATCCGAATAACCCTCGACTATTAACTCCCTTTGTCCTCCATATACAAGAACCTTATCTTTGGTTCGGTCAAGGTACCTCAGAATATTCTTGACCGCAGTCCAATGCTCAGGACCTGCGTTGGATTGGTGACGACTTGTCACGCTTAGAGCATACGAGACATCGGGTCTTGTGCAAGTGATCGCGTACATGATCAATCCTATTGCCGAAGCATAAGAGATATCTTTCATGTACTCCAAGTCTTTACGCGATTCAGCACGTTGAGACTTCTTGAATTGCACACCCATACTCATTGACACATGGCCATTTTTGGAGTTGTTCATGTTGAACCTTTTCAAGACCTTGTCAATGTATGTACGTTGCCGGAGATGAGGTGTTCGGGCTCGAGGAGTTGTCAGAGAAAAAAAGCTTTTTCGAGGAAACATTAAAGGTTTAAAGGTATATCAACTTTTACTTTTATGCTCACCTAAGCTAATGTGAGTGTTTGAGTAGTCGACGGTAGGCCGAAATACTCGTTGGAGTTTGTGCAGCAGAATTCAGCACTGTAACGGTCAACCGATGCTTGATTCGGTTAACCAGTCGTAGTGTATTTTGGGCGTTTATATCTCACATCGGTCGAACGTTACCCTTCGGTGGTCGACCGGTTATCCATTTTGAGAAAGAAGATAAAGGCCCTGAGAGTTTTCGGTCGACCGAGTCTCCTTGTCGTTCGACCGAAATCATTGTTTTAAGTCGGTTGGGGGTGTAGACCTCAAAACGGTCGACCGCCCTGAGACCTTGTTCGACCGGTGACTTAAGTTTAACTTAAAGATTGTTCGACCCAATTTTTGTTCGGTCGACCGATGTAGTTTGATTCGTTTTCGGGTCTTACTGAAAAGTTCCGGTTGACCGGTTCGTAGTGTTTGTTCGACCGTTTGGTCACTTTGAGCGAGAGGAGGGAACTACTAGATGTTTTCGGTTGAACATGTCTCCTTTGCCGTTCAACCAATTGGTGGGTTTTTCTGTTGAGTCAGTCCTCTAGGTGGGGATTCAGTCGACCGTAGTTGTGGTTTTGTTTGACCGTTTCTGCCCAGTTTTTCATCGGTTGCATGTGATGTGGTGGTTTTGAGTTTTTATTTGGATCTGCCTTGAGAGCAACGAGTCCCTGCCCTTTTTGGGGCGACTGTATGGACATTCCGGCTTGAGAGAGATCGTGGTGGTGGCTCTACGGAGCGGGTGCCTTATTTGCACGTGTGATTGTGGGGTTTGGGTGACAGGTCCCTTGAGACCCGTGTTGGCCGATGATTTTCCGGCGGTGTCTTGTGTGCACGTGTGATTGTGGGGTTGGGGTGAGAGGTCCCGAGAACTCAGTTGGACGGTGACAGTTGTGATTTATCGCATTTTCATATCATGTCATGTATTTATTTAATTCATGCATTTAGGGTTTGACATACAAGGTTTCCTTATTGGAAACTCAGACATAGTTTCATGTTTGCATTTCAGGACGTGAGCGTCGTTAGAAGGTGGTGACTGAGGGTGAGCGCACCAAGACTAGATCATGTCTTCTTGAATTTTGAGGTTGATATGATAACACTTGTATATGTTGTATATCTTTTGTGATGTAATCATACTTTTGATTCCATGTATTATACGGTGTACCACTCGATATATATACATATACATATACATGCATATATATATATACATAGATATATATATATATATATACATATACATATATATACATATACATATACATATATATACATATATATACATATATATACATATACATATATATATGTGTGTGTGTGTGGTTTTCGTAGCGTTACTGTGATTTAATCTATTGATATATCAATCTTTTAAAGTTTTGAATTTTCCGTTGTTTCGGAGCGTTACACCTTATAAGACTTACCTGACGATGTCATGTCGTTCTTCTCAATGTCCAGTTGAAGTCTTCTCGCGATCCCCACAAACATCGTCTTCGAACTTCTATGGGTCGAGCATTACTCTCACAGAGATTATAGAGATTGACATCATTTCATGCTCATATTTGCATCTTATATCCATTATCTTTCACCTAAACAATGCTATGTAACGAGTTTTATGTTTAGTTTTCAGGAATAAATAGGTTTGAAGAGACGAAACATAAAAGGACCCAAAAGCTGGGAAAAAAAGACTAAATTGTGAGATCTAGGGATTGAGATGCAAGGGAGAAGGACCTGTACGTAAGACCGAATGACCTAAGAGCAAAACAGAATACTCCACACCATCATGTGGAGTATTTTAGCAATTTGATTCGGGTCGGAGCTCCAACAAGTCAAGTAACCGCATCAAAGACAAACAATACCAGCAAGAAAAACCCACAACAAATTCCAACCCGATCCAAAGTTTATGGACCGCTAATTGGCGGTCCAGATCACTCTGGATATCTGGACCGCCCCAATTTCTCCAGCACATGTATTAGAGGATGTTTAGGCTATTTTTGGTATCTGTTTAGTCCCACATCGGGGAATTGTCCCGGAGTGCCTTTTTCTATGGCTATAAATAGATCTCTTCACATTCTAATGTAATCACTCCATATTTTGAGTGACTATTCTTCCTACTAGAAGTGAGACCTTGAAGCACACACTAAAGTAGGAGGATGTTACTTGAAATGTGAGTCATTTGTTAATAAAAGTTTCTTTATTATGTTGTTTGTTTTATGTTTCTTGTTTTACTTTGTTTAATTTCATTTCATTAGTTTTAGTAGCTTAGTTAATATGCTTTCTTTGCTTAGTTTAATAATTAGTGTAATGTGTAGTGAGTAGTTTCATCCCCTTTGGGGGGTGGAGTAGATGTTCATACATGCATTAGAGAATGGAATGAATGCTTTATTTACAATGTGTTGATAAAACATGAATGTATGCTTGCTTGTTTAGGATAGAATTTATAACTTGATGAGTTTTGCCAAAATGATTAGACACCTCTCATGCTTGTTTAGGTTCTGAAATAAACAATTTGCATATGTAAATGTTAATCAACTAGGTTGGTGAATAGATTGATAGGTTTTGCCATAACATTTAGACACTTCCTATGCATGATAACACCACCTTCATTTGTGCTTAAAGAATGTGTTCAACACCCACCTCTTTGCATGTGTGCACTCACTCCACTCCTTAGGGGTTTTCCATTTCTGAATTCCAGCACTCGTCTTTCGTTCTTAGTTAAGTTTTAGTTAATCGTTTGTTGCTTTCTTTCGCATTTCATACTTCGTAGTGTAGTGTAGCGTAGAGTACCATAATCAACCATCTTCTCCATTTTTTCGCCACTTGATTTCGTGCAAACGAGAGACTGCTTACCTCTCTGAGGACGACCCGTATTTGTCACCGCTTCAACGCGGCCGTGCACTTGAGGTTTAAATTAAAACGTTCAACAGTCGAGCATCTCTCTCACAGAGATTATAGAGATTACACAATGAATTGATGTAGTGTTGTGTTGAAACTCTAGAACTCTTTATATAGCACACCACATAACGCGCTATAATATACTCCACTACCACTTTACCTTAACATATTCCCTAATAGACTAGTTTACTTAATCAATTAGGTTAGTCGAGTCACTTTTAGTTGGACATTAGAATTTTAGGTCCAACATAGCAAATATAGTTAAGTGGCACTCTCAATGGGCTTGGGACGGGATTGTGTCAATGGGTTGACTGAATCAGCGTAAAATTCTTCTCTTTGTGGTTTGACTTTGTAACAACCCGAACCCAAACTCACCTAAACTCAATAGGATATGTTACTAACTTCATAAGTTGCTAGTTTATAATAACTTCTTTAATCTTCCGTAACAAAAGTTTAAGCCGAAAATAACAAAGCCAGAGATTCCATCGATCATCATATGTGGCACGGCTTATTATCAAAAAAATCATATGTGGCACGGGCAGTCACTCAAATGAAATCATCTTCCATCTCAAACCCAAACCCCAACGGCTATAAAAGGGGCACAACGGTCATTCCCCATCTCCCAACTCCTCAAAGTAGTTCTCTCTCTCTCTCTCTCTCTCTCTCTTCCCTATCTCCATGCATGTCGTCCTCCAACCTTCTCGAGCTCACCCTAATCTCAGCCCAAAACCTCAAGACCCGGCTGCCCCACTCCACCTACGCCATCGCCTGGGTGGACCCCACCTGCAAGCTCCGGACCCACGTCGACCCGACCGGCGGCCCGAACCCAACCTGGAACGAGAAGCTGATCTTTAAGGTCCCCTCAACCTTCCTCCTCCCTTCCTCCTCCCTCTCCGCCGCCGTTCACGTCGAGATATACGCCTCCGGCCTCCTCCTCGACTCTCTCCTCGGCTCCGTCCGCTTCCTCGTCGGCAACCACCGCCTCCTCTCCTCCCCTCCCGGCACCCCTTCCTTCGCCGCCGTCGGAGTCCGGAGACCCTCCGGGAGGTTCGAGGGCGTGTTGAACCTTGGCATGGTGGTTGTACCGGAGGGACGGGTGGCGAAGGTGGTGGGGGAGAGGCTGGAGAGGAAGGGCGCGGCTAGGGTTTGTGGGAGGGAGAATGTTGATCCGGGAAGGTTCTGGCGAAGGCGGTCGGCGCCGGTGAGGAGGTTGTTGGGGGAGGTGTTGAGGGAACGGAATTGGGATGACGACGTTGAGGGGACGACCGTTGGATCAGGGTCGGATGGTTGATGAACGGTTGCGATTCGTTCTGGAGCTCCTGTTGAAAGTTCAGAGATTGATTTTGCGCTTCTTGTTTTTGTTATGTATATTATGGATGGATTATGGATACGAGGGTTGGTTTTGGTGTTGATTATGCGTTTGGGTTTGTCTGTTTGTATCTTGATTTAATTAGTTGTTAACGAGATGTTTAACTGCTTTGCATGCATGCACGTTCTACGTGATCTTCCAATACCATTTCAAGCATTATGAGTGATGTATATATAATTGTGTTATCGAATGAGTTATTTAGCTTTTCAAGGGCAATGAGTGTTTATCAAAATCACACACCAGACGCTTAGTGGAGAAATCTTGTGTATCGCAGGGTGATTTGTGATAACAAAAACTCTGATGGATTTTTGTGTAGGTAAGATTGCAAAAGTAATTTTTTTTGTTAAAAGACAATAATGTATATATATCTCTATGTACACCAAAATTAACTACCTTTGATATATTTTGGGGTTTTTGCTTGGGTGCACTTCCAAAACCGGTCTATTTGAACTTTGCACACGCGTAAGTTTTTATTGCCCCAAAACACTCACAAAACAAGAAATTTACTGTGGTGTACATCCCTTAAGCACCCTTTTCTCTCATCAAACTTCCATAACAGAAAACGTAACCAACCATCCAAGCTTAGCCAAACTAATCCTAATTTCTTAATGAGTCTGAGTCTAACCAAAATCAAGTCCAATTAAACCCCAAATCAGAACCCCCTAACCGATTACCAGGCAACACCGTAAATCCCTAAAACGTCTTTTCCCCCAATCCCAAAATCCCTAATTCGATTCCCCCGAAATCCCCCCTAATTGGAGAGCTCCCGTCCCCTCCCTTCGTCATCCCTACTGGGCGAGGTCATCGTCGCGGGCAGTAAGCCAACCTCATCAACATTGTTTCATGACGGCTTTACGGGTGAAGATTTGGCTTCACCAAGTATTGGCGACATCCCAGTTTGCAATTGTCAATTGCCGGCGAAGATCCACACTTCGAATAACCTTATGTCATTTGGTCGTAGATTTTGGGTTTGCTGTCGCTACTATCAGGTATTTTTTGTTAATTTTTCTTCCTTTGTTAACTTTGTGATGGTGCAAGCAAGGTGTTTGACAATTTTTTTTATTTTGGTATTTTGCTGTAGGAGTAGGGAAAATGAAAATCTTGATTTCAAACCTCTTAATCTATTTGATTAATCATCGTAAAGATAAATTTTGAGATTCAAATCTCCCTTTAATTGAAAATATAAAAAAAATGAAATGGGTAGAAACAAAAAATGAAGATGATTGGGAGGGTGTGGTTAGTGTTCTACTACGAGGAAAAAGTGACAGAAATCATGTAATAATTTTTGGTTTCTTTTGTTATTGGGTTGAAATTTCACGTGATCCACATTTTTAAGTTGGAGTGATGGAATTGCATGCCATCTTGTGGACTTGGTCCAGGGGGAGGGATTGTGGTTTGTGTTTAATTGGTTTGGTTTGTTGGTTGATAAGAATTATTGATGTTAGTTTGATTGCTGGTTTATGGTCTGAGCTGATATTTATGTGTTGTGACAAAGAAATCTGAAAACGTATGAGGCATGTTTTGTGTAGGCTGTCGAGCATTGCGACTTGTTCCAATGGTTTGAGAAGGAGCGCGACTACTCCGTTACTGACATTCCCACTAATTTGGACGAGCTTCGGAAGGCCGTGGTTGAGAACTCCGCCCGGATGGAACGAAAGATGGAGTATTGTTTGGATCAACTTGTAGACGTTGTCGTTCGTATTGACGAAATGCAGGAGACGATCAAAGAACTTAAGAATGTTGCCGAGGTCTTGAAGCTGATCATGGAGAAGGCAGAGATTTTGTTTATTGTATTGGTTGTGGTGTTGTCTCCACTTTCTTGAAGTGGTTGTTGTAGTTGGGTTTAGTGTAGGTAGTTTGGTTGTAGTTGGTTTCACTTGTAGTTTGCTATAATTAAATGTTTGAGAGTTCAGATTTGTTATGTTATTCCCCATTGTTAATGTGACGTGGTACTTCATGTGATGGGTTCTTAAGGTGGAAAATATAGGTTGCTAATTTAGTTCCAATCGTTGATATGGATGAATTCTTTTTTTTTCTTGGCACGATTCTACACTATTGTACCTGGAAAAATTTAACACTATTGTACCTGAAAAAATTGTACGCTATTCTACACTATTGTTCCAGTTTTTTAGAAGATGAAATCGTTATGTTTGCAATTAAAATCCAATCAAGAATCAAGTTAACATGCAAAATTCTGAACTGCAGCACATAAGTAACATCACATTACCATGCACTGAACTTGTAACAAACTCAACACATCTTAAAGTTGTTCTGTTAAGCATGAACACTTGAAACCTATTTCAATGGTGTCAACATATTCGAACTGCAGCACATAAGTAACATCAGAGACTTTGAGTAGAAAAATAACAAAGAAAAGATTTTTGAGTAACCAATATTTATCTTGCACCACTAATCCTAAATGTGTTAAAGGAAATAGACTTTCACTTCCACTTGGAAATGTACCAAATGAACCAGTCAAATATGTTACCAAAGATAAGTTTTGTAAACACAACCCCATAGACATAGTTACTTACGAATTTTTCAAACAAATATAATTTAAAGTAGGGAACTAAAAGGCAAGCTTCATTTACCATCCAGATGTTAGCAGTAGCATGTTTGAAGAAAAAATGCAGCACTTCGACATGGATAACCCATCCAAACTGAATCCAATACATCCACAAAGAAACATACATTTACATAGACAAATGCTTCAAACTACATGACCACCGTTTACATGTCCTTACATGTCCTAACAAGTTCATCATCGGCCCCGACATTGCGAAGTTAACGTGTGAGTTTGTCGGCATCAGACCAGCTGTAGTGGACTCCGCAGCAGTTGTTGTGGATGATGACAGTCACGTGGTTCTTCTGTCACCTCCTCGCCTAGTAGTTCTTTGCGAGCTACCGTTAGCAAAAAATATACATAATATTAGCATATTGAAGACAACACAAACTTAAATTAAACTTATAACATAAGTAACCATGATGGAAGATAACAAGAATTTAAATTTATAACATAACTAAGCATGATCAAAGAAAAAATTAAGACCTCTGCTGTGGAGTGCTCGGGTTGGATAACAAGAATTGAACAATCGAATATTCTCTTTTAGCATCTATAGTAACAGGTGTGTGATCAAACCTCAACATATAACCTCAACATTAGATATGAAGAAATACAAAAAAACGTGATAAAAACTTAGAATTCCTTCACAATTAATCCTAACTGCAATTTAACAATCCAAATTAACTCTATATATCGTGGCCCATCCTCTACAAAAGCAAACCCAAAACACACAGTACCAGTAATGACATCATCAACACTTTCTTCCACCTCCACCATAATCTCATCTTCCCTCTTCCTCCACCATAACCCAATGTACCACCTATTGAACCCATTGTAAACCTTATTCAACCCAACCATTGCGTTGCAAACACGGGCACTCAAGAAATTTAGGAAAATACGAACTTACCTCAATCGACGACCTGCAACCCCACTACAGGTATGCATTGTGGTGGAAAGGTAGACTACGATGATGACGTTGATGACACAGAGAGACGGGAGGTAGAACGCGACGATGACCTCGCCCAGTAGGGATGGCGAAGGGAGGGGACAGGAGCTCTCCAATTAGGGGGGATTTCGGGGGAATCGATTTTGGGATTTTGGGATTGGGGGAGACGACGTTTTAGGGATTTACGGTGTTGGACTGGTAATCAGTTAGGGGGGGGGGGGTTCTGATTTGGGGTTTAATTGGACTCGATTTTGGTTAGACTCAGACTCATTAAGAAATTAGGATTAGTTTGGCTAAGCTTGGATGGTTGGGTTACGTTTTTTGTTACGGAAGTTTGATGAGAGAAAACGGTGCTTAGGGGACGTGCACCACAGTAAATTTCTTGTTTTGTGAGTGTTCTGGGGTAATAAAAACTTACGCATGTGCAAAGGTAAAATAGACCGATTTTGGAAGTGCACCCAAGCAAAAACCCCGATATATTTTTGAAACTGAATTGCCTCCGAGTTAAGTTCAGCCATGTACAATATGGTACTGTGCTTGTGCATCCCAGCGTTGTAAATAATTGTACCATGAGTATTATTACTGTAATCTTTTTGAAGATAAAGAGTAACTCGATAAGTGTTAGTAATCTACTTGTCAATCCCTTGATTTTGAGAGAATTTTTGAAATATAGAAGATTTCTGATTGGTATCCGCTCCGCTCACATATTAAGATGAATTTTCGATCATAAAAAAGTTATTGATGGTATAATACTTATAGTCGTAGATTTAAAGTTACTGAGATAGTAAAAAGCTTTGACTAATTAAGGATAAAACTTAAATGCGATTTCATTAACCGTTCAATTAGAGAAAGTACCCTTGAGGTTAGTTTACCATTAACTATGTTTCATTCGGTCGTCCCTCATGAGTCATATATAGAAGTGCTACTTATAGATGTACTTCGAAGCTCTTCCCTTATCGCCATATAATATAACGCCATAGTTAGGCTTGTAATATTAGCTTATATATTGACATTTGTCATTTAATTAATAAAATTCTACTTGCTTTCAAAATAAAATATTAATCGTGTTTAGTTTTTATCCTTCGATATGCAATATCAACCACAACTTTCGTTAGAAACCGAGAAGAATATTCTCTGTGTTACTTATATATTATCATCGATCGAACACCAATTTGATCAGTCATGCAATTTCGACCATCGTCACGTACTTTACTCAACTTAAAAATAGCTGAATCAATCCCTACGTATCATATTGTCCAGACCACATTTACATTATACGCGTATAACTATACTATATATGTTGCTTCATCACACAAATTTCTGTCTCAAATATATATAGCAAAAGAAGAAGAAAGAGGAAGATAAGGTATGAAACTTTATCTGCGCACACAAATTGACAAGCAACCTGCAAGGATCTGAGGTGCGAAGGGTTAGTGTCAGACCATTTTAAGCACACTGTGGTAAGTAACATGCATTCATGAAGTTTTTGGCTCCATTAAGAAGCCACTGCACTGCAGCAGCCTAACAGACCAGGAAGAGACAAATGTGGAGGCAGAGTATATATATATATATATATATATATATATATATATATATATATATATTAGAATGAGCCCAAGACTCATTTAATCTTAAGTGAGTCTCTCAACATTCACCATCCAAATCAAATCCAATGATAGATAAAAGATTTTCTTATTTTTACTCACAAGAAGGTAAAATTGGAAATCAATCTTTCACTCTTAAACCAAATCCACGTTTGTTAATTTTTTCCCACTTCACCCCATTACACCTCCTCTCTCAAACCAAACCCACAATTAGGGTTGTGCAGTTTTCGATCCAAATCTGGTTTTTTGGACCGGACCGGACCGATCGGTCTGGGTTCGGTCCAGACCGAATCCGACCGGTTCGGGTTCCGGTCATGACCCCGGGACAAGTTCGATTTTCGGTCCGGTTTGAACCCTGTCAAAAATCCGATTTTCCCCTCAAAACCCCGATATGGTCTGAGTTTTTGGACCAGACCGGACCGACCAGTCTGGGTTCTGTCCGAGCCAAACCTGACCGGTCTGGTCTTCAGACCAGTCCCCGAAGAGCATCCGGGTCCGATGCGGGTCCGGACCGATGCTCACCCCTACCCACAATCCCTCCTCCCACATTCCCACATTCCTCGTTCCCCCCAACGCCATCTCCCGCGGCTTCGTCACCCATGGTTAAGGTTTCCATGTTGGGGGATTTTCCAGGTTGGGGTGGGTGGATTAGGGTTTGCATGTTGGGGGATTTCCACGTTGGAGGATTTCTAGGTTTTTTATTTTCTGTGTGGCTTCGAAGAGGAGCACTTGCTACCGCGAAGCCAACATGGAGTTCTCTTCTCGTGCGCAGGTGCGGGACGGGTCTTTAGTTTTTCGAGGAAAATCAGTTGAGTTTGTTTGTGGTCTCATTTCGTAGGTTTGATTTGTTGTTTGTCTTTAAATGTTCATTTTAGAGAAGGAGGTTTTGTGTTCTGGAGAGAAATGATATCAAGGAGGAGCTTAGTCTTAAGCAAGAGGTAATTAAAATTTAAAATAGTTCTTGGAATTTTGGGATTTTCTTTAGGTTTGGTTGTATATTGTAGTCCCGATTTTGGGATGATTGTTTAACAATTATTTCTGGTCAAGCCGCTTTTGTTTGGTTCCTTTGCAAGGTATGATTAGATTTGTGTGAAAATAGAGGTTAATCTAAGACTAAGAGGTAGTTGGGGTTCCTATTCATAGTATTTTTTAAGAGTTAGTTGGTTAGTGATTAACATCAGATCATGCATATATTTGTGTCTTATATCCTTTATTTTTAGCATAAACAATGCTATGTAACGAGTTTATGCTTAAGTTTCAGGAATAAATATGTTTGAGAAGAAGATATTCAAAAAGGACTCAAAACCAAGAAAAAAGACTAAGTTGCAAGACTTATGGACTGAGGTGCAAGAGAAAAGGACCCGGAAGTAAACCAAAAGGACCAATGAGAAAATCAAGAAACTCCACACCATCATGAGGAATATTTTGACAATTAGATTCGGATGCACCCCATGTGAAGCATTTATCCAAGAATGGGTTGGATCCGGGAAAAAGTGACTGCCAATTGGCAGTCCGTTTGTCTTCGAATCCGACCTGGTTTCTCCAGGATATGGGTTATCAGTTTATGTGTATTCTGGGAATGTTTTATTAGTCCCATATCGGGGGATTGTCCCCGATTACCTTTTCTAGCACTATAAATAGAATTCTTCTTTCTCCTTTGTATTCACTCATTGCTTGGTGGCATTCTATCTACTAGGAGTAAAAGCCTTGAAGCAAAAACTCAAGGTGAAGAAGAATGTCACTTGCATGTGAGTCATGTTAATAAAATAATTTTTCTTAGTTTCTTTTAATATTGTCTTGTCTTTTAATTCTTGCATGCTTCTTTAGTTTAGTTTCCTTTCATTTAGCTTCTTTAATATTTCTTGTTTGCTTAGTTTACTTGTCTTTCATTAGAATGTTTTGTTTTGTTAATGTAATTTGTAGTGTAATGAGTGAGTAGTTACATCCCCTTTGGGGGGTGGAGTTGATGTTTTATACATGCAATAGAGAATGGAAATGAATACTTTATATGAAATGTGTTGATAAACATGAATATATGCTTGCTTGTTTAGGATAGAACTTATAACTTGATGTGTTTTTGTCATAACTCTTAGACATCTCTCATGCTTGTTTAGGTTATTAAATAACCAACTTGTGTATGTTAATGTTAGTCAACTAGGTTAGCAATGAGATTGATAGGTTTTTCCATAATCATTAGACACTTCCTATACATGAAAATACAACCTACATTTGTGCTTAATGCTTGCATTCTTCACCATCTTCTTGCATGTGTACACTCACTTCACCCCTCAGGGGTTCCTCTTCCTGATTTGCACTTCACTTTAGGCTCTTTTGATTTAGTTTGCATCGTTAGTTGTTGTTTTCCTTCATATTTCTTCTTACTAGTTTAGTGTAACTTAGATTGTATATCTACAACTCTTCTCCCTTTTTTTTGCTATCTGATTTCAGTCAAACCAGAGGCTGCTCACCTCCCTGCGGACGACCCGTACTTGCCCCGTCTTCACCGATGGCTGTGCACGTGCAGTCTAAATTTAAAACGATCAAACAAGTTTTTTGGGTCGTTGTTGGGGAGGTGTCAGTCTGGACTTTGGTTTGGACGATTCGAGTGGTTTTAATTTTTTGTTTGTAGTTTTAGTTTGTTTCAGGAGGCTTCAAATATTAAGAGATGTCGCCAGGAGAAGCCGAGAAAGAAATAGAAGCAAACTGACCGCCAATCTGCGGTTCTGGACTGCCAATTGGAGGCCTGGTGAGCTCAAAATTTCCTCTCCTTTTTTGTGGTTGTTTCTACATTCACTAGGATATTTGGGAGCTCAATTTGGAATGTTTTGACTTGTAGTTTGCTCCTAGATTAACAATTAAGTCTCTTTAATCAACTTGGACCTTAAAACTCAAAGCAAAAGAATAGATTAATTGTCATCTAGGTCATGCATCATTTGTAGACCTTGCACGCATTTGTATTTTCTTTGCTTTACATTTTGTTGTTGTTGATTGCTGGATTATGCCCGTGCACCCAATTCTCTCATTCATGCATGGTTAAAGTATGCATTAGTTAGTAAGGTGCATTAGGACAAGAGTGAGTTGAGCGTTTGATTTGAGAGTTGATTGCTAGATTAAGACTCAAAACGCTACTAAGGAGGGGTTGTCCCATACAAGATAAGGTGGGGGATTTCATCGCTCTTTCATTTGCCCCAAAAATCATTCTAATCAAAACCTTAATTCTAAAAGCAAGTAGACATTGACCCTAAGGATTTCGGATGCACTAAGAGAGTGGTCGAGTTGAGACTGTCATGACCTGATCGGCGTCGCCTGCCTTGTCGATAGTAGGAGGTACTGGATCTCCAGATATGGTATCACTTGCTGGGCATTGTGGTCTTCGTTGTAGGGAGGTGAGACGTGGCGAGACTATTGATCTCGAAGTTTGGTGTCGTCTAGCCTAAGGACCTATAGTCATAAGTTGTTTGAGTCGTGCTTGCTAGATTATGCTTCTACCTTCTCCCACTACCCACGCTAGCTCTAAGGATTCTTCCATTCTCCTCTGAGTCATCGTTTTTTCACATACTTCTATGTTCTAGTCTCCTCCCCTTTACACTCTCTGTTAGCGTTTTAGGGTCGAGTCGAGCACTTTTTGCGAGCTTAGCCTCGTAGTGGTGAGAATGGTCGACTCGAGAGTTTTTTTGTTGAGATGGATGGTTACATGGGCGACCATCCATATAATTGTTGGGACCAAGACAATTCTCTCTGGTATTCTGGACCCATGCAACCTGGGGTGGCTCATACTAACACCCCGTATGGTTGGGACAATCTTAATTGTGTGGCTGAGCAATCTTCAGATTGGGATAATATGAGAGAGACACCGACTGCTAGACCATCAACTAATTATGTTGGATCATATGCTGGTCAACAAGCTGAGACATTACAACAAACTTTGGCATCTTTCATGCGTACAGAAGACGACATGAGTGCACTGGTGGCTCTAGTAGTCGTACAGTGCGACTGTTGTGGGTTGAGTGGTCATGTTATCGGGAAATATCCTTATGTTCCCCCAGAGCCTGAGTATGAGCATTCTTTTTCCCAAAATGCTCAATATGACCATTACCCATCCGCGTACAACCCGAGAGGGATGGATTCTTGGGAGACAATTCTTATTCAAATTCTTATACATCATTTTCACCCCAGTATCCTCCTCCCGAATACCCAGAATTCTACCAACAACTCACTTCGAATCATTGGACTCATTCTCAGCCTATCAACACCCAACCCAACAATTTCCCAAATTCTGACTCGAGCCTCACAGTTGACCCCAGACTTGATTCTTTAGAACAAACCCTCCAAGCGTTCATACAAACCACTCAAAATGTAATGAAGTCCACTCAAAATTCCATGCATATTATGGAAATGTATGTGAGTCAAATTACACAACAATTAAGTAAGCGTGAGGATGGTGACATTTCTTGTCAACATGAGGATTTATCTTCTGATATCGAACTACCACCACATTCACAAATTCAAAGCACGATATTTCAAAGTCAAACTTCTAGTTAGTCTGAGGGACTAGGGGTTTCAATTCACGATAACATGGTGGGGGATTCGATTCAAATTGAGAATAACATGGACCAGTTTTATTATGAGTTGACACAAGATTGTGCCTTATCTTTTTGTCTTATGGCCCTTGAGCCACACGATCTTATTGTTGTGCCTTATAAGGACTCACTTGGTGGAGCAAGTGCTCCCTAGTACCCTTAATTTCAAACGACCTGATGAGAGTTTGTCTTTCACTATTGTTCCTGATCATCTTGAAAATGATGGAACATCAAACAACTACATTGCTAATGAGGGTATTAGGAGTTCCTTGGATAATACCTTGGGTATGAGACCCATTTTTGTTTGCCTGGTAAGTCAAACATGCATAACGAGATTCTTGACCTCGTTCTGACCCACCAGATTGTTGGTTGGAGAGTTTGGATTGACGTAATAACTTCAGTACCACAATGGGAGAAACTCTTCTTCCGTTGCCCCTTATTTCCCAAACTCTTGAGAGGTTCAAGCTCTTTTAGTTTGATCCTTTGAATGAGACACATTTGCGTCTAATTCATGAACCTCTCATTTTATCTTGTGCTCTTTGTGAGGGGTCTCAAATATGAATATTCTGGCCCCGTGTGGTGTCATGTTCCCTTTCCAAGTGCATTGACCCACTTTTGAGGTTCCCATTTGATGTCATTTGACAAATGAAGATGTGAACTTATTTTTGTACATAGTTATATTCAAAAAAAAGAAAAAATTAAAAAAAAAGAAAAAAAATACAATAAAAGACTTCATGAGCGAGCATTGATTGTTGTGGGCCCCAACCCTTGTGTATTTGGGCACTTTTTCTTTCACGTATTTGTATCAATTCTTTAGCATCTCACAGGTTTTGAGGGAATTCAAGTTTGTGTCCATCAACATAACCACAAACTTCCTTTTGCGCTTCATGTTGGTGAGATCTTTTATTTTTCATACATAAATCAATGTAGTATCTTGCTCACATTCGTTGAGGACAATGCATGAAGTAGGTGTGGGGGTATTTTACGTGTGTACATAGTCGAGTCTTTTTTCTTTGATTTGGTTTTCTTTTGTGTGCATTGGTATGGTCATGTTAGTGTGCTGCATTTAATATCGATATATTGTTGGAATT
Organism: Triglochin maritima; assembly: GCA_963682175.1. Classification (NCBI taxonomy): domain Eukaryota; kingdom Viridiplantae; phylum Streptophyta; class Magnoliopsida; order Alismatales; family Juncaginaceae; genus Triglochin; species Triglochin maritima. Next base: position 10,861,839 of record OY821775.1, read on the forward strand.
TGGGAAACCCGATTGATTAGTGATTTGAGCTTGGGGTGACTGATAAGATTGTGCGTGTATAGGAGGTTGGTGTGGTTGGTTAGGTGGCCGAGAGGAGTTTGAAGGACCACCCAGGGCATTATTTTGGTTCCATGAAAAATTAGGATGTCTCCTCCATCCGAGATTATAAGATGATGAGTATGGATCATTCCTAGCCCTATCATAGATGACGTTGACATGTTCCATCTCAGGAGGAATGAACGCGCACTCGCTTTGTACATGACCTATCCTACCACATGAATGATAGGGAACTGGACCAGATGTGGACATGTGAGGTGCACATTGTTGGTTTTGGAGCTCAATCGAATCCATACGACGCATTAAGGCCACCATGCGTGCCTCGGTGGCTGTAGTGGTATCGACAGCAAATGCGGCACCCGATCTAGTCGAGTTTGCATTTGCGATCCTCGCTCCTATGCTAGATGATGCTGGGGGTTCCCTCACACTCTCCCACTGCATGGTTTTCTCAGCGAGGTCTTCTAGGAAAGGCCGCGCCTCCCCTTCATCCTTTCTTAAGAACTCTCCTTGACACATGGGCTCAAGGAGCGTTCGGGACGGGATGTGAAGACCCTCGTAGACAATCTGACAAAGACGCCACAACTCGATGCCATGGTGAGGGCATGAGGATAGTAGCTCCATGAACCTCTCTAAATATGCATGAAATGTTTCGGTCTCAAGTTGATAGAACGAATTGATTTTTTTCTTCAATGTTTGACTCTGATGATTTGGAAAGTACTTCTTGAGGAATGCAGATTGAAATTCATCCCAAGTCCTAAAGGGATTCGCTTGGTTGGTGTACAACCACTTCTTGACATCATCCTTTAGTGCAAAAGGGACTAGCCTAAGATGGAACGAGTCTGTGCTAAGTTGTTGCAGCTTTAACATAGCACAGACCTCCTCAAATTCCCTGAGAAAGATATAGGGGTCACTCTTCCTAGTGAAGTGAGGGAGCATGGAAATGAATTAAAGCTTAACCTCAAAGTGGTTCACATTCGCCTCTGGTAATACGATGCATGAGGGTAGAGCGGTACGTCTCGGGTAGCATCGATCAAAAAGAGGTATGGGAGCCATAACATGACGAACAGGTGGAACATGTGGGACAAGTGGGTCCAGCAACTGCTCATCCTCGTGGAAATTAGCAGCCATTGAACCCGGACTGTGTGCGACACGAGAGGAGGGAGGCGACGAGAAATTGACTACCGGAGTAGGGTTGACAAAACACATCGTCAAACGGTCACTCTCGTCTCGTGCCCACACAAGCTTGCACAAAGGTGCACACACAAAAACCAAAACTTTTTTTTTGAACAAAGAATGTGCGTATAGGAGAAGACGGGAGGATATAGAAGAGAGAGAATGACTCAAGAGAGAAGGGAAGATGTCCTTATGGTATGGCATGTGTGTACAGGTAGAATCACATAAGCAAACAAGGCTCAAACAATCCTAAGGTCGCTATAGGTCCTTACAGCTAGACGACGCCTAACTGCGAGGTCACACGGCCTCAACACACCTCACCTCCCTACGATGGGGACCACAAAGCCCAGCAAGTGAGTCAAGATCCGGAGATCTCATCTCTCCTACTATCGACAGAGTGGGTGACGTCGATCAGGCCATGACGGTCGGGACCGGATCACTCTCCAAATGCGCCTGAAATCCTTAGGGTCAATGTCTACTTGATTTTAAAATTAGACTCTTGATTAGTGTGGTTTTTGGGGTGAAGGAAAGGGTGATGAAATCCCCCACCTTATCTTATGTGGGGCAATCCCTCCTTAGTAGCGTTTTGGACTCCTAATCTTACAATCAACTCTCCAAACAAACGCTCAACTCACACTTGTTGCATTGCACTTCCTACTAACTAATGCATGTTCATACGAAATACATGAATGAGAGTCGGAAATGCGTACCTTTCCAGCACTCAGCAACTGAAAGTAAAGCTAAAAGAAAAGACAATCTATGTGCCTAAGTCGAGTACATGGTGCATGACCTAAACAAGAAAGAATGTCTAATCTTTTGCTTTGGGTTTTAAGGTCCAAGTTGCTTAAAAGGAGATAGATTATTGATCTGGGGGCAAACTAAAAGTCAGAACATGCCAAATTGATCCCCAGATCACTCTAAAAGATAAAGGAACAAGACAAAGAAAGAACAAGAGCAACAGAGTTTACCAGACCACCAGTTGGCGGTTTAGGCCGCTGATTGGCGGTCTGAAGCTTCCTGTTTGCCTTAGAATTTCTCTAGATGTCTTCCCTTGAGCTCCAGAGCTTCCTGAAACAAAGAAAACTACAAAATACAAATTAAATCCACTCAAATCGTCCAAACCAGAGTCTGGACTGACCCTCCCCGACAACGGCGCCAAAAAACATGTTTAAACGTTTTATTAATAACCGCAAGTGCACGACCACGTTGAAGCGGTGGCAAGTACGAGTCGATCCTCAGGGAGGTGAGTAGCCTCTGGTTTTTCAGAAATCAAGTGGCAACAAAAAGGGAGAAGAGATTGTCTATGCTAATCTACGCTACACTAACTACTAAGAAGAAAAATGTAAAGTAAAGCAACTAACGATTACTTCGAATCAAAACTAAAAGAATGTAAAACTAAGTTGGAATCAAGAAGGGAAAGACCCCTACGGGTGGAGTGTGTGCACACATGTAAAAAGATGGTGAAGAATGCATTCTATAGGCACAAATGTAGGTAGTGTTTTCATGCATATGAAGTGTCTAAAGGTTACGACAAAACTTATCAATCCATTCCCTAACCTAGTTGATTAACATTCATATACACAAGCTTGTTATTTCAGAACCTAAATAACCATGGGAGGTGTCTAAGATGTGTGGCAAAACCCATCAAGTGTACTATTCTACTCTAACAAGCAAGCATACATTCACATTTATCAACACAATCAAAATATAAAGCATTCATATCCATTCTTTAATGCATGTATGAACATCATCTCCATCCCTAAAGGGAGATGGATCTACTCACTACACATTATTCTAACAATTAAACTAAAGAAGAAAGGAAACATTCTAACTACTTTAGCCTACAATCAAAGAAATAAAATTAAGCTAAGCATACATAAAGAAACAACATAAGAAAAAACAATGGAAAAATTATTTTATTAAATGACTCACATCACTAGCAGCATTCTTCTCCACCTTGAGATTTTGCTCCAAGACTTCCTCCAAGTAGAGAGAATGCCACCAAGCAATTGGTGAATACAAAGGAAGGTTAAGAGTTCTATTTATAGCCATGGAAAAAGGTAATCCGGGACAATCCCCTGGTATGGACTAAACAAATACCAGAAATAGACTAAATTCACACTAATACGCGACCCTACAAAATCGTAGCAGATCTGGATCAAAACAGACCGCCAATCAGCGGTCTTGGACCGCCAATTGGCGGTCTATGTTGTATGGATCCGACTGTTGTTTCGTGTGGGCTTTTCTGGATGTGTTTGGTGGTCTTTGATGCATCTACTTCGCTTGCTGGAGCTCCGACCCGAATAGAATTGCCAAAATACTCCCCATGATTGTGTGAAGTATTCTTATTTGCTTATTGGTCCTTCGATCTTACATTCAGGTCCTTCGATCTTGCAACTTAGTCATTGAGTCTCTCAACTCAGTCATTTCTCATGTTTTTAGGTCCTTTTATGCCTCTTCTCTTCAAACCTATTTATTTCTGAAATTCAAACATAAAACTCATCACGTAGCATTGTTTAGGTGAAAGATAATGGATATAAGATACAAATATAAGCATGAAATGATGTCAATAACACAACCTCCAAATCACGAGACACACAACTCTTTAGCCCCTTGCCATGCATACTCCACTGCACCAAGCCCTTCTCACGTGATATGATACCTTTTCTCCCCACTTTCTTCTAGTCCCCCCTCTCGAAAGAATTCCTCCCCCACTATCCTCTTTTCCACTTGTCACCTTTTTACTAGCCCCACTACTTGCATGTTTTTCACTAAAGCTGATTTTGTCTCCTCTCTTTTCCTATGTTCTTAACCCATCTTCTATTTGCACACCAAGAATTTCTCCTCCCTTATCCTCTACCAACCTTTCCCCATCCTTTCCACTTGGCATGCTCTCGCTTGCGACTTCAAAATTTGGAGCACACTCCTCTTCTTTCCCCCTCTCCCTTGTTTCCTCCACCTTTCCACGTGGATTCCTCTCGCCACATGTCACATACTCAATAGCCTCACCCTCCACATCATCCCCTACCTTCCTTGCCATGTCATCATCTTCCTCATCACACACACCTTCTTGTCTTGCCTTGTCGCCCCCATCCATCTCCTCCCCCTCCACCACCACCCGACACACCTCCTCCTCCCTAGCTCCTTCTCCCACCCCAACCTCCTCCCTCTCTCCCCAGATCCCTACCTTCTCTACCCTTCTCCATATCCACACTCTCTCCCTTTTCTCCTTTTCCCACCACATTATTTCCTTATACCCTAAAATACATTTAGTGTATCGGTCGACTGAGGACCTTGTTCGGTCGACCGAACTTAAGATGTCTCGAAAAACCCAAAGTGCCTGTCGATTTTCGGTCGACCGTATTCCTTGTTTCGGTCAACCGAATTTAATCTTGTTTGTCAACCCCGCAAATCCTGTTATGAATTTGTCGACCGAACCCTATTCAGCGTTCAACCGATCATTTAAGTGAACTTAAGTCATAGTCAAAATTGACCAACCGGTCGACCGACATACTCGTTTCGGTCGACCAATTTTGTTCTGAATTGTGACCTGCACTTTTCTATTTTGTTTATCTTACACAAACATCTTCTAAACTTGTCCCAACGGCTATAACTTACTTGGAGCTTATAAATAGAGTTGTAAAACACATTTTAACACAACTCTCCCACTACTATTTGCCATTTCAAGATGAACAACTCCAAAAAGGGCAGTGTGCCAATGAGTATGGGTGTGCAACTCAAGAAGTCTCAACGTGCGCAATCACGTAAGGACTTAGAGTACATGAAGGATGTCCCTTATGCTTTGGCAATTGGGTCGATCATGTACGCGATGACTTGCACAAGACCCGATGTCTCGTATGCTCTAAGTGTGACAAGTCGTCACCAATCCAACACAGGTCCTGAACATTGGACTACGGTCAAGAATATCCTGAAGTACCTTAATCAAACTAAGGATAAGATTCTTGTTTATGGAGGACAAAGGGAGTTGATGGCCGAGGGATACTCGGATGCGAGTTTCATGAGTGATCCAGACGATAGAAGGTCGCAATCAGGATATGTCTTTCTTCTGAATGGTGGAGTTATGAGTTGGCGTAGCTGGAAGCAAACCACTACGGCCGATTCAACCACCGCTTCAGAAGTAATGGATGTCGCTGAAGCGAGCAAGGAAGGAGTGTGAATTAAGAAGTTCCTTGAAGAGCTTGGAGTAGTTCCCTCGAGCGAGGGACCAGTAGAGCTATTTTGCGATAATAGTGCATCTATCTCGCAAATCAAGGACCCCAAATCACACCACAAAGTGAAGTACATGGATCGTAAGTACTTCGTGACACGTGACCTCATCGACAAAGGCAAAATAAATCTTTTATGGGTTGACACCAACAGCAACACAACTGATCCATTCACAAAACCCTTATCTCAAGCCAAGGGCGAAATGCATTTCGAGTCCATGGGATTGAGGAACCGTGTATATTGTCTTGATGATTGATATGTAATGGGGTTTATCCTAGTTATTATTGTTTTATACATTAAGTGTGTATGTGATAGAAAACTTTAATAACAAGTGGGAGATTGAAGGGAATGTGTTCTAAAAGTTTTACTTTTAAATGTCAATTATTATGAATTGAATGAGAAATCATTTTGTTCCTTGTTTATGTTATTCGTCTTTTAGAAGTGTTAAGGAAGATGTTCTTGGTCCTTAACCGTAGGGCTCTAAAAGATATTGGTTTACATAAAGCAAAATATATTCGCAATCATGGTAATAAACATGAGACATTTATTACCGAGTTAAGATTGTCGTGTTGGTTATAGATCATTGTAGCTCTACAAGTGAGTGACAACACGGGTACGCAAAAGAGGAAAATATTACTTTTGTATACCGAATTGACCTAAAAAGTAAAATATTATAGAAATGTGTTTCTGTGTCATTAATATTTTACTGTGTCATTGGTCCTTTGATATGAGACTTATATCATATCACTTAAGAATTGCTTAATTAGACTAGTGTCTTGAGCTATCGATGAGTGTAGTGTAAAGGCATTGGTTGGTTAAGTATGACTTTTGTTGGAGAAGATAGTTAGTCAAAAGATTATCATTGCCCCTCTTAATTGAGTTATGATATTAGTGGGCCCCTTGATAAAGCAAAGTTATAATGTACACAATGTGATTTGAGTTAAGTCACATATTTATAACTAGCTTAAAGAGATCAAGAAATGAATACTAATACAAAGATGACACAATACTACTTTGTGTGTATTCTTAATATCATGAGGCAAGGGACGGACACAAGTGGTGCACTCCATCACTAAATGGATCAGGTTTTGGTTCGAGTGGAATTAAGACATCTAACTAATTGGGAGCCATAATGTGTAGCTAGATACCGCTTATAGCTTGTGATATTAAGCTCTTAATATCACTGCCAACTTAGTTTAGATCCTCCCATAGGTCACACCACAAAACTGGGAAACAAGAAATGAGGATTTTGAGTTCATAAGGTGTGTCAGGTTTCATGTAGAAAATATGACACATGTGGTGAACAAGCGAAATCAAAATTATGTTGTGATTAATAACATAATTAGAATCTAAATTAAATTCATATGTGATGTAAATATTATGGGGTGTAATGATTTATCATTACATAGGATAATATATTACATAAGTTGTGAACTTACTACTAATCCCGAAATGTCAAATTTTGTAGGGGTTAAACCGAAATTTGCCTAGTCTGCAGTACTGTGCAAAAACGGTCGACCGCTAAACGGTAAACGGTCGACCAAATGTTGCACGGTCGACCGAAATGTTGCACGGTCGACCGGATGTGTCTCAATCGTAACGGAAATTTCTACTGTTCGTTTTCGGTCGACCGAAGTATATCGGTCGGTCGACCAAACACTGCGATAAAATATTTTTGTTACGAACGGTCGACTGAGTTTATGAACGGTCGACTGAAACTTGGTCTAAACGGTCGACTGAACCTCCAACACGGTCGACCGATCCAGACGGTTACTGCAGAATAAATTTAAGAATTAATTGGATTATGCATGGAATTGGTCCATAACTGATTTAATTCGTGGCTGAGATTATTTGTTAGCAAATAATGGATGGTTAGATGGAAGTTTGCATGAAATCATGGGCAAGAGGTTGCACATGAATAGGTAATTTGGAGAGAACTTATAAATACAAGTTTATCTCATTACCTTATTAATTAATTCATTATCTTCTTGTGCAAACATCTCTCTCCACAATTCTCCACGAATTTCACCTTAATTCTTGAGTTTAGTATTAGTTTTCAGAGATCTTCTTTTCAAGGGAACTAAGGAGGGGTTAGTAGTTAGATTCTAAACCCTATTGGAGATTGAGAGGCTAGCTCTTCTCTCTCCGATCTTGTTTAGAGTTTGGTGAATACTCGGTGGCATCCGGCGCAGCAACAAGCATCCTCAACGTCTCCGGATCTTCAAGAAGTTTTAGAGAACTTCTAGGTATGAATTTCGGAGCCCAATGTTTGTTTTGATGTGTTTTAAGCAATCATTGAAACAAACCGATGCATGCATGAAAAACAAATCGTAGAAAATATATGAATGATCCTTATTGTGCATAAAAATTTCGAAAATATATATGTACAATTAAACTAGAAATCCTACACATATTACCATTGTGAACCTAATATTAATTTCTATACGAACAACAATTCATTTTACCCGTGATTTATTCATTCACCATCATTTGAGGAATACTGTACAAAATTATTACATTACATTACGGCTAACAAAATTATATTAAAACATTTATGTTCGACACATCACCTCTAAAATTGATGTGCTTTATGTGTCCAAAGAATAGGACAAAGCGTAACATATTCAAGAAAAATGAATCACTATAATATGCTTCAATAAAAAATATATTATTGTTGCGAATATCATATTAATTTCTAGACAAACAACAATACATGTTACTCATGATTCTGTCATCCATCATTTTTAATGTGAGGTAATTACACTAATTTTACTATATTACGGCTAACAAAATAATATTACAACAAAAACATTATATTACCGTTGTGGAAGTAATATTAATTTTTATTCGAACAACAATACATGTTACTCATGATTTAATCATCCTTCATTTTTAATGTGACGTCAGTAAAAATAATTTTATTATATTACGACTAACAAAATAATATTACAACAACATCATTATATTACAGTTGTGATCGTAATATTAATTTCTATACGAACAACATGACTTAGTCATCCAACACTATTTGCGAAACGGTAGTAAACAACCTTACATTATATTACGGCTAACGATAGTATATTATTACAACAACATTATATTGCCGTTGTGAAGTAATATTAATTTCTATACGAACAACAATACGTTAATAATGTTACTCATGATTACTCATGATTTAGTCATGAGTAATCCATCATTTTTAATGGGACGTTAATAAAAATAATTTTACTATATTACGGTTAACAAACTAATATTACAGCAACATCATCATATTACCATTGTGAACGTAATATTAATTTCTATATGCACAACAATTCATGTTACTCGTGATTTATTCATTCATCATCATTTAAGGAATACTGTACAAAATTATTACATTACATTACGACTAACAAAATTATATTAAAACATGTATGTTCAACACACCACCTCTAAAATTTATGTGCTTTATGTGTCCAAAGAATAGGACAAAGCCTAACATATTCAAGAAAAATGAATCACTATAATATGCTTCAATAAAAAAAATCACAGTACTTTCCCATGGTATCTATACCAAAAAGATCAAAATGATGTGTAGTTCTGTTGGTGTTTAAAAATTGTCAAACTATGTTGACATAAAACACCTTGAAATTCCATAAAGTGACAATCACATACAGACACATTATCAATGCCTTTGAACTTTACTTGCATCATTCCATTGTCTTCATCAATTTTGTTGACATTGTATGTAATTGAATCTTCATTATTTTTGTCAATACTAACGTTGCACATAAAACTTTTCTTCAACTCCTTCTCAAAGATGTGGAAGATACTTTTAGTGTATATTTCTTTCATTTTAGCTTCAAGTTAATATTCAGTCAGAAACTCCTCTTATTGTTGTCGTTGTAATCCCACCTATTTTCATACTCTCTTTGATGCTTGAGAGCCATTTAAAATCTACACAGTAAAAAATCATATCCGTTTATGTACAAATATTTAATATTAAATAACATAATTTAGTGTTACAGTCAGAACAATTATGTTACAACAAAATCCAACCGAATTCATCTAAACAACAAAATCCCAAATCAAACCAAACAAAATCATCAAATCTAATCCCAAATCAAATATCCACGAAATCAACCTACGTTCTCTAGAAAACAAAATCTCAAACCAAACCAAACAAAATCATCAAATCTAATCCCAAATCAAATATCCACGAAATCAACCCACATTCTCTAAAAAACAAAATCCTAAACCAAACCCAATCCGAAAATCCAGTCCCAAACCAAATTTCCAAAAAACCCTACCAAATCTCTTCGGATGCAAAAATATTTGGAGTTCCCGCTAATTCCGGTGTAGTGGAGGATAGACGTGGTGGAGGACTGAATTGGAAGGGGCAAATATTAGAGGAGTCGTTGGGGGGAGGGCGTAGGAGGGGATGTGGTGGAAGATTGGGAGGGAAAGGGAGAAAAGATGACTGAATTGGAACGGGAAGATTTGTAAGAATTACAATAATTTCTGGAATTAATTGAGGATGAGTGAGAAAGACTTACAAAGTTACTTTACTACTCTCACTTAAAGTAAATGCTCACAACCATTCATTTTGAGATCAATGGTTAGATCTTTGGGGGTTCACTTAAACAAAATGAGTCAGGACTCATTCTATCCTTACTATATATATATATATATATATATATATATATATATATATATATATAGAGAGAGAGAGAGAGAGAGAGAGAGAGAGAGAGAGCAAGGATACAATGAGCCACGAGCTCCTCAAGATCTAACCATTCATCTTAATCTGAATGGTTGTGTGTCTTTTACTTTTAGTGAGGGTAATAAAGTAAATTTGATAGTTTTCCCAATCATCCCTCATCCCTTTAATCCACGTTACCAAAAACAAACCCACTATTCCTCCTTCCATTTTCGTCATCCCTTTCTCCTCACCATCCAAACCCTCCACGTTTTTTTCCATCCACATCGACTATCACCTCCCGAACGTCCCTCATTGTCATCCACTACGCCGGATTCTTCGAGACGTCTTAGAACTTAATATATTCGATTAGTTTTTTGCTGCTGATTTCGGTTTGGTTTGGTTTTATTATATTTTTGGGAAACTTGGTTTTTTTGTTATTTATGGGGGGGTTGTTGATTTTTATATATGGGATCTGAATAAATGCCCATCCAACCAAATAAACCACAAAAACATCCGCATAACCCCCCCCCCCCCCCCCCCATAAACTCGATTTTTTTATGTGTAGAACATTGGGCTTTTATTCTGATTTGTTGGTTGGGAAAACATTGGTTGATTTAGATTTGTTTAGTTACAATCGATTGGTTTGTTATTGGATGTGCTCGTTTTTTTAGTTTCCTTATATTAGAGTGGTGAAATAAAATTTTCATTCAATTGGACTTCATTCAGGTGAACTACAATTTGACTTTGGAGGGCAAAAATCCAAGTTATGGAAATTGTAGAAAGAAATCCAACCTCTTGTATGTCTGTCTCAATCCTATCAAGTCTGTCAGAAAATGGGGTAAGTTTGATTTTTAATTACTTGGTAGCCATAATATAGTGCAATTCATTGGATTTGACATTGTAATATTGTAATATCGTTTCCAAAACATCAATTACATTTAGTGCTTTTCAAATCATTTTCAACAGCCAAGAAATGTGTACTACAGTAACTATCTATTTAGTGAAACAAAATTAAAATTATGTTTGGAACCGTAATATAACATTGATAACTGTGATATTGACCTATTTAGTAAAAATGAAATAATATTATGTTTGAAACGGGAATATCTTATTTGTAGTCGTAATATAGTGCAGGTATGTGGTTTGATAGTGTAATATTGTAATATCGTTTCCAAAACATCAATTTCATTTAGCGCTTTTCAAATCCTTTTCAAAAGAAAAAAATGTGTACTATAGTAACATTACTCTATTTAGTTGAAACAAAATTAATATTACGTTGAAACCGTAATATCACATTGGTATCCGTACCATAGTCCAATTATGTGGAACAATAATATTGTACACCTAATTGTGCACAATTTAGGATAATTTAAAGATGCAGAATGAGGAGCATGCCAAAGAGTTTTTGCTTATACCTGACGTTAAAAGTGAGCTGAAACCAACATTTGGGAAGTAGTTCGACTCAATAGAAGGAGCTTACATTTGCGGCAGAGGTGGAAGACCGAAATTTAGTAGTCGTATTCAATCATATCTTGAGAAAAAACAAGCAAAAGTCATAGAAAATGTAAAATATGCATGCAATATTCGGACCACGACTCGAGAACTTGTCCTAGTAGGAAGGATAAAAAAACGTAAGTAGTTAATCTTCTTTGTCAAAATGCATTATACTTGATAATTGTCTTATGTCTTCTTTGGGATTTTGCAGGGTTACAACTGAAGATACAAGTAAATGGCAGGAATAACTTGCAAGGGAGATTAATATACGTGGGCAAGACAATACATGCAAGGAAGAATAAAAAACTATTACAATCTCCTACAGGAATAAACATCATTTTTTAATTTTTTATTTTTTATTGAAACATTCTATATACTCTTATTTTTGTTGAATATGTTAGGTTTTGTCCCACACAATGGTGAATGAGTACAAGTTATGTAACTTGTATGACTGTATCTATTAGCAGTAGTGTTACGGTAACAATCATAATATCAACAAGATGATGTAATATTTTTTTGTAAAACGTAATATTAAAAAGGTATTACATGCACAAAACGTAATATCAAGATGTTGTAATATTAATTTGTTAGACGTAAGATAAAATTATTTTTACTCCTTCCCAAAATTTAAAAAATGTATGGCTAATAATATGTAAAATGTAATGTGGTTCTTGATATAATGTGAGGTTTACAAACGTTTCAATAAATGATCGAAGACTATAGCATGTGTTAAAAAACTTTTACAAGCTCCTACAGGAATACACATCATTTTTTAATTGAAACATTCTATATAGTTTTGTTTTTGTTGAATATGTAAGGCTTGTCCAACACAATAGTGAATGAGTACAAGTTAGTAACTTGTATGCATGTTTCTATTAGCAGTAATATTACGGTAACAACCGTAATATCAACAAGATGCTGTAATATTATTTTTTTAAACTTCATATAACAATAGTATTACGTTAACAAAAGTAATATTAAGATGTTGTAATATTAATTTGTTAGACGTAAGATAAAATGTTTTTTAGTGATGTGCAAAAAGAGATGGATGACTAACTCATGTTAAAATAAAATATTGATCCTATAAAAATCAGCAACTTGTATGACTGTATCTATTAGCAGTAGTATTACGGTAACAACCGTAATATTAACAAGATGTTGTACTATTATTTTGTAAAACGTAATATTAAAAAGGTATTATATTCGCAAAACGTAATATCAAGATGTTGTAATATTAATTTGTTAGACGTAAGATAAAATGTTTTTTAGTGATGCGCAAAAAGAGATGGATGACTAACTCATGTTAAAATAAAATCTTGATCCTATACAAATCAGCAACTTGTATGACTGTATCTATTAGCAGTAGTATTATGGTAACAACCGTAATATCAACAAGATGCTGTAATATTATTTTGTAAAACGTAATATTAAAAAGGTATTACATTCACTAAACATAATATCAAGATGTTGTAATCATCCTGCTCCTTCAAACCAACTAGTTTAGATACTCCACGTTATTAACAATTGCAAAAGTTTATGTAAGACTAACATTGAATAGGGGATAGTAATCATAATCTGTAATACTAGTTTATCCACATTCGAGATACCAAATGACAAAAGATTTAATTTCAACCTGATTTCAGTATGTAATATTAACTTTAAATATTCAATCATACATACAACAATTGCATGCAAATTGTAATATTGTATCATTCAAAAACACAAAATTCCCAAAAAAAATAAAATAAATTTCCTCTAATCTATTTGGAACTTGTTCCACGAAATATCATAGCAACGTATTCAGCACGAATCCGAGCCATATCATCTTCTCCAAATATCAAATATATCTTTACCTTTAGAGAGATATTTTACAAACTTCAATACATACAAACCACAATTCAAACTTGTGGCTGATTGCTGGGGGCAAAGAACATGTTCTACTTCCCAAGTCTTCATATCTCAAAATTGCACGTCATTTCGAAGTACTTAACCACCCACTTAGACTGCAAAAAGTATCATTTCAACTCATAAAAACAAAACATACCAACTAAAACTGAAAGTAATTAACTATACCCAAAATGTAACTTGGACAATCAAAACAATCACAAAGATTTTTCTTCATTTCATCAATAAGGTCATCTGGACAGGACTGCAACTTTATCTACATTTAAATTAAGTCCACAAAAAAATTCAACAACTAAAGCTGAGAATGAACGAAAGAATGAATATTTAACAACTAATCAAAACAAGGAAGGAACATTAACCTTAGGGTAAACATAACAGAATAGATAATATAAACTAGCACAATCTGCAACTTTTGATTTGATTTCAAGCAGTTGAAATGTCACTTCTAATACCTAAAGAGGGAAAAAATTAACAATGCTTGATAAATTAACATGTGCAAGCATTTAAATTCACTTACATCTCCTGAAACCATTTTTTCCATCCAACACATCAAGCAAATGTGATCTTATGCAAAATGTGTTTTGGGTTGTTCTATAATTCCTTGCACTCCTGAAATGTAACAATCATTGAGAGTAAATTGATAAAATCAAAAATCTAATAAACTTAGATGTCTCTTGAAAATGAATAAATGTTGATGATAGAACAATGTTAATATCTAGCGCGTAAAACACTTACATGTCTCTAGGATTAGTTAGGAATTGATCGATACATACTTTTTCCTCTAACGAGATTACTGAAACCCCAAAATAATTTGTACGACCTTTAAGTGAAACCTATAAAGAGATAAGAATGAAAAAGGTAATCAAATGTGAACAAAGATCACATAAGGAAATATTAATATTTGTACAACTGATAATAACAAATTTCAACACTATATTAGAAACAGTAAAATAATATGATTAGCCGTAATATTATACATCTGTGAATTTAAAGTGTTTGCTAATAAAACATTAAAATGATATGAGTAGCCGTAAAATTATACAATTGCGAAGTAAAAATGTTAAGTAAACTGTTAAAGAATGAATCAAATCATCAAAGTAAATGAAAGAATCAAACAACTGAACAAGTATGTTAAGGAATATGGAGCACAAAGGGAATCAAAGTAGGTGAAACTGATTGGTTGGTTTCAGGATTTGAGATAAGAATGTTAATATGAAACAATGGTACATATAAATATTTTTAAGAAAGATGCAGCCACAACTAAAACTAAGATATAATCAAATAAAAAAATGCATATTGAAAACCTAAACAACTACCAACATCAAACTCTCACGTTTCCCCAGCAGTGGATAGAGATGATACTAGTTGAACGACATGTGGATTTATGCGTTCCCTCTCTCTCTCTTCCTCCATAACGGCTTGATGATTGCTTTGTAAGTTCTGGGAGGAATTGAAAACCCAAACGGGTTGGGCATTTGGTGATGTAGAGGAAGGACCGGGTTAGGGAGAGGAAGGCGAGGGTTAGAGTTTACGAATGGCGTTCGGGGGGGGGGGGGGGGGGGGGGGGAGGGGGAGGGGAGGTGTGGAGGCGTAAGAGTTTTGTGTTGGTTAGGGAGAGGAAGGCGAGGATTCGGCGGAGAGGAAGGCGAGGGTTAGGGTTTAGGAAAATTTCGGGGGAGAGGAAGAGGTGTGGAGGCGTGAGATTTATGTTTTGGTTTAGAAACCGGCCAATTAGGTAAAAATTGGACAAAACAGAATTTACACTAATACCGAATATACCATTCTGTTTGTAAATTTAATAAGATCATTTAACAAACGTTGAATTAAATTTAAATGGTGGATGTTTAGGGGACTCACTTAAGCTTAATTGAGCCCGGGACTCATTCTATAATTTCTGTATATGTATATATATATTGCAATCCCGTAAATCTACGCATAGATAATTTTTGCCCTATAATATAGTGAACATTATAAATTGAACAAACTTTAATGACAACGTTCGATCGTTACCTTGTTGCTGAGTACAAATTAAGCAGACGGGGATTATGATTACGTTAACACGAATATATTCCTCAAAATGAATCATTTAGATTCTTTAATGACTATGTGCCTACATTAAGTGCTCCGCCAAGTTGATCCACAATCTAAGTGATGTTTCTACGCTAGCGTGGTGTTTAAGAGATTTTTTAGATGTTAATTGACTCATATCGTGAATGCGTCATAAAGTGATTCGCAATCAACGGAAACAACTCACACAAACACAAAGTGAGATGAAGTTGAGGGGTGAGAATGTTAGAAGATTCTTATTTCATTCTGTGTATTCATGATAAACTACGACCTCCTTGTAAACATGAAAATGTGAAGGATAAATAAGGATTAAATAGTAACAACTTTGGGTGAGTTGGAGGTTTAAACCTGTCATACTTAATTACTTATATATAGTGATCATTCTCGGTTTCTTGACATGTGATTGCGAAAACTCTCGTATTAAGGTCTCATGTATCCCGTTTAAGATCACAAATAACAACGCATGGGATACTTCCGGGCGCTCTGCATTCTCTCTCTCTGGCACGTCAGCTCACTTCATCCAAAAAACTCCATTAATCATGCCCGGGCTACCCCACTCACCCTACACTCTCTTTCCTCCACATCATTTTTTAATTAAATAATTTTAATTCTTACACCACATTTAACAAATTACATAATATTTAATTGTAATTACTACTTCTAATTACTTTAACTTGATTTTTTTTTAATTTTTATTATTAAACCACCTCGACAGGTTGTTCGGTGGTCTCACTCACCAGTGAGCGAACGACATTCCACCTCGCCGGTGAGGTGGCGGAGGTGGCAAGGGGGCAACGCCTCTTGGAAATTTTTTAGATCTTGAAATTGTTGATTGTGGAAAATTTTGAATCTTCATCACTTGCAAAAATTATTACCCCGTGTTAATAACAAATACACAATCCATTAATAACAAAACCTCCACTAAATATATAAAAATAAAAAATAAAAATTTGACGAATGGGGGGGGGGGGGGGGGGGGGGGAGACGTGCCCCCACCCGAGGGCGCCCCGGGCATCTGCCTGGACCGCCCAACGCCCGGGCAAGCGCCCTGGTGGGCGTTCTGGCCGGGCACCCTAGGGGCGCCCGCCTCGTTAACGGGGGTGCGCCCGGGCGAGGCACCCCCGTTAAGGGTGCCCTAATATTGTTGATTTTTACCTGTAGCATATTCTTATTCAACCATATCCGGGGGTGGCTGAGTTGGTTGAGGGAAGTGAGTATATCTCTGTGAATATTGGATTACATTTCAATGAAAATGATATTGGATCATCGTAATTTAGAACCACAACTCGTTAATTTATCTCAAGTGGTAGTGGATACCAAAGAATTCTAGACATAGAAAATAATATAATCTAACTTTAGAGTTAACACTTGTTTAAAAAAAACTCAACTAATGTTTGATTGCTGCCACGACGAAAGCAATCGTGGGTATGAAATAACGGCCGGTTTTGGTGTGGAAATGGACCCACGTTCCACTATGAGATGATTTTTTTAAGGTTCAATGTTTGGTAAAAATTGATTGATTGATTGATGCAGACCAGTCGTCGATTGTTTTGTATATTTAATAGGGATTATTGCATCCGTACACTTGCAAAAGGTTGTTATTACAAATCTGCCCATACAAAATTTTCTATTGCATTGGTACACATGCAAAGCCTAACAT
Source organism: Triglochin maritima (assembly GCA_963682175.1). Classification (NCBI taxonomy): domain Eukaryota; kingdom Viridiplantae; phylum Streptophyta; class Magnoliopsida; order Alismatales; family Juncaginaceae; genus Triglochin; species Triglochin maritima. The sequence goes on from OY821775.1 coordinate 10,879,103, forward strand.
TTGCAATGGTACACCTGACTCACGAAAACTGTGTAAGTTAACGGATATTTTGTGTAATTAAGTTTGATTCTTGTATTAGACTCATTCAATTAGATTGATAATTCATATTTGTTATACCCATATTAAATTTCCCCTCTTCTCTAAGTGTTCCCCTCTCTTTCACCACTCCTCCTCACCTCATCTTCCGTTCGCCGCTCCTCCTCTCCTCTCCGACCGTTCACCGCTCCTCCGCTCCTCTCCGGCCGTTTGCCTCTCCGATCTCCCCCGCATTCTCCATGTCGTCAACGAGCATTCCCCTCTCGTCAATCCCGACATGCAAGTGCGGTCTCGCTGCAAAAATTCAAACATCGAACACCGCCTTAACCTTTGGGCGTCGTTTCTGGGTGTGCTCAAAGTACTACAAAGTAAGGTGTCCTTCTCTCCTTGTCTACAAAGTAAGGGTTTTTTGTCCATTTTGGTTATTATTGATTTATGTTATGATTTGTGCTTCTGTTATGGTTATTGTCGATTTTTGATATGATTTGTGCTTCTGTTTTGGTTATTGTTTATTTTGGTTATGATTTGTGCTTCCATATGGATTGTTTTGGTTTTGAGATATGGATTGTGTTTTGTAGAGCACATATTTTGCCTATGTTTTGGTTTTGATTTTGGTTTACACCTTTTTCTTCTTTGATAGAGATTATAAAAAAAATTGAAAATTTCAATGTTGTGTTTCTCATCTCCTTCCGAACTCTGATATTCCTCCACTGCTTACACAACTATTGCCTTTCATCATTAGTGCTCTCATATGCCAAGTTTTTTTGACTTTTTCATACATATCAATATATCATATATGTGATTGGTTTGTGGGAAATAAACTTACAAAATATTTATGCACATTAAATATTATATTATTGCAAACCACAAATTATAATTTGACGAAAATCATATTAGTCTTTTGATTTGTATTGAACCAAATTATTGTTCAAATAAAACCAACTATGACTTCACAACTTATTCATGTATAAATCACATATAAATAAAATATTCATATAAATGACACCCCAAACACTCTACTCATTTGCCTTCTAACAGGCATTTGAGACTGAGAATGTGATTTGTGGAGATTAATAGTTCATATTATTCTTTAAGTAGGCATATATTATTCTTATTTTGGCTGTTTTGTAGAGTTCAGAGGCTTGTGATTTGTTCATGTGGTGGGATGGTGACGTGAAGCAAGAGAGTTTGGAAAAAATTCGGCTGCTTGTTGAGAAGTTCGATTATTCGTTGGATGAGCTTATAAATTTGAATATTCGCGTAGGAGAGATGCATGTATTGCTTACTGAAATGAAGAGTAATGTGGATGAGCTGAAGCTTCGCGTTAAAAAGATTATGATGTTTGTATTTGCATGTGTGTTTGTGTTTTTGGGTGTTTTGATTAAGGTCTTCAAGTAGTAGTCGTTTTAATGATTAAGGGTCTGATGTGTGGGTGTTTGTTGTTGTTGCAGTAGTCGTAGTCGTAGTCGTTTTAATTGTTTTAGTAGTATTTAGTTGTTGTATTATGTTATGTTATGACGATGTGTTATGTTGTTGTGTTATGATTATGTGTTGTGTTGTATTTGACTTATGTTCTTAATTTATGTCTTTTTTAAATGGTTGCTTGAATGGCTTAAGTTTTTGGCTTGTTGAGAGGAAACTAAATATTGAACAGTGGAAAATTGTAAATGTTAAAACAGGACTTCAGATGGTCAATCTGAAATCTATAACTATTTTGGTGCATGGCGGAATTGAAGTTACCAAATAAGTGATTGAGAAGCTTGAGTTATGTCACAAGGAACACATTTCTACCAAACTAGATGGATCTGAAATCTGAAATCTGCATAGACAGAATCTGCATCTGAAACTAGATGGATCGTTTTAAGGCTCCTCCAACCGAAATCTGAAGTTACTACTGAAATATGTGATGTCAAAAAAAGAATACAAGATGATAGAATTCCTTTGATTCCAAAACAGAACATGTCTCATACATATTCATATATGCATTTCAAATAGAACATTTCTGCATTTCTGCATTCCAAAACAGAACATGTCTGCATTTCAAATAAGATTAAACATTAGCTCACAAAAATAGAACTTGTTCAAATAAGATCAAACCATACATGTCTTGACTTAAACCCATACATGTTTAAAGATGTCTCATACATATTTAGAAGGAAAGAACATCTATTCTGACGTACATAAGCTCATCCCACAACAAGCTATTGGAACATGATCTCACAACAACCTCCCACTGGTAACATGCCCCAACAAGCTCATCATCGGGCCGGGGATGGAAACATCTACTTGACCGGTTGCGCTTGAAGTTGTAGGTGCTTGTGACCCACTTTCAGTAGCAGTTTCTCGTTGTGACGTTGACGTGCCTTCGGTTCTCCTTCAATAATTAGAATAAGAAATAAATGATTTAAGTGTTCTTACAGAAAATAATAATTAAATTCAGATAATATACCTATGTGGTTCTGAATGTTTATCGACTATGGGTTCTTTGCATTTTCTTGCTTGGTGTCCTAATAGTCCACAGTTTTTGCATTTGTGCCTCTTTTGTGCATTTGTTGGTTCATCTGAAGCTCTTTTTCTTTTCAATTGCGGTCGACCGGCTTTCCTCTTTGTCTTCAGGGGAAACACAATGACATTTTCTTTACGCCAAGTACTCTTGTCGGGCATTGGACTAATGTTGGTGTTATAAGCCTCTTTGTAATTATCGATTGAATAACAACCATGAACATAATTCTCCCACTTTATGCCTCTGAAAGTAGTTAGCACTGCACATGCATGCTTGCAAGGTAACCCAACAATTTGCCACAAACGGCATGTACACGACTTCTCACCCAAGTCCACAATACGTCTATCCCTACTAGACGTTACTTCTGCGATCTCATCAGTAGCTCGAATGACATTGTATTCCCCTAGTTGTTTTGTATAATTTGATAACCATTTTTTTGCGAAAGGAACCAATTTACCCGTCCATTTCCTAGCTTTGGTCTGTCGGATATATATCGTCTTCATGTATTTCTGACGTAATGTGTCGACCATAGTGACGATGGGCAAATGTCTGGCGTCATCGATGTATGCATTAAACGACTCACTGCAGTTGTTGGTGATGAAAGCACACTTGACTGTCGTTGCAAATTGACATCTGGACCACAACTTGTCCTTACATTCAACTCTTTGAATCCAATCATAAGCTGCTTTGTTAACTATTTCCAGTTCTTTTGTGAACGACTCGAACTCCGCTTCAGTATAGCATTGTGCGGCCCGCCACAATAAAGACTGCAACTGAGCACCAGGAAATTTTTTCTTAAAATTCTTATATAAATGACGCATGCAGCTTCTATGTTCACAATCTGGAAATGTCTTCGACACTGCTTCCTCTAGTCCTTTACATCTATCAGATATAATGATCAACCCATCCAATATCCCTATCGCTTCCTTCAAATTAGACATAAACCACAACCAAGATGCTTCACTCTCGATATCGGCGACCCCAAAGGCTAACGGAAAAATACCATTATTTCCATCAACAGCTGTGGCAGATAACAAAACACCTCGGTACTTAGACTTCAAATGGCATCCATCCAGGCCTATAATAGGTCTGCATCCTCTTAAGAAACCCATCCTGCAAGCATGTAAGCAAACAAATAAATACTAAAATTGCTTGTTTGGTAGCAACTGATACTTGATGACACTATTAAGGTTCCTCCTGTTTAATTCACTGACTAATGTTGGGAGTAGGTTGTATTGCTCATCATCACCTCCGTACAGCTTTTGCATTGCAATCACTCGACCTCTCCAAACTCTATGATATGGGAGCTTCAAGTGGTATTTTTGCTGGAGCTGGTTTTGGATGTTTTTCACTGTAAGTCTCTCGTCCTGCCTTAACCACTGAAGGACCTGATATGAAATCCAATTTTGTGTAGCCATCTTTGAAAAACAACTATTGACGGAGGTGCAACTGTGACTTGCCGTAAGGGTCTTTATCTGAAAAACCTTTGATTGTTGCATCCGGGACGCATGAATCCTCCATTTGCATTCAGAATCTTGGCACCTAGCTGTAACCATATTAGGCTCACTCTTTAAAAATTCAACAGCAAACTCAGAAACTATACAATGTTGTGTCAATGCCAGCCTGAAGCTACCAACATCTGGAAACATGGCACCAATGAAAATATCTGGATTACTCATGTTGACCTCAATTGGTTGTGGACCTTCATTCATATTAAAGTCTTCAAGGAAGTCATCCTCTGAAGTGTCAGCAACATCTTCAGAATCCCACCTTGCCTCCATGTCATCAACATCAGAACCCACATAGTCAGAACCTTCGTCAGAATCCCACCTTGCCTCCATGTCGACATCGTCACGATCTGGTACTACTGGATCTTCAAACTCGTTAGGAACATATCTTTGCTCTGGCATTTCCTTGGTGGGTTGAACCACCACTACTTCAAGATTGGGACTTGATGTCATGGTTTCTAGTTCTATAGTATCAACTTCGGCATCTGCACATACAACCTGTTCAACCGTTCTACTATCTGTACAAGACATCATATGATCAACTGATTCATCACACTCAACCCTGCCTATATTGGATTCATCAATTTTTTCGGAGACACCAAAGATACATAACTCCATTTTTTCATTATGTAATACAATGGCTGCTTCTAGATCAACATCACATAAAATCCTTTTGTAGTCTTTCCTCTTCGGATCCGGAATCAAATAATCTATCCTTAAAGCTTCATTCTGACCAACTTCTATAAATTTCTCAAACCACCTCTTCAAGTCATTGTGGTTAACATCCTCGACTATAATTCTGGATTGTACCTCTTTGAAGCCAACGACACGCAAACGACCCTTTCTTAATGACCATTTTCCTCCAACATGTAGCTTCAACTGCATATTGGTGATCGGAATATCCCTGATAAAACACAAAATTCAAAAAATATTTACTAAAATTCAAGTAATATTAACTAATATTTGGTAAAATCAATATTCAGATGCAACCAAAATATTTCAATTGCCAACTTAATCATCTACTTAGTGCAAACCAACAAAATCTAATATCTTTAATTAATCCAAAAATTATGAAAATTTTAGCAAAGTTTGGTTCTTGTTTAGTAGAATTCAGTAATATTAATCGAAATTCAAGTGGGACATATACATTTGGGCATATCAATAAAATTCAGTAATATTAACTAATATTTGGTAAACTTTAGTAATATTTCGAAAATTTTAGTAAAATACAGTGATATCCAAGCAATATTCAGAAAATACAGTAATGTTTGGTTAGGATTAGTAGAGTTCACTAAAATTAATTAAAATTCAGTGGTCCAATTCATAAGGAATAACAACTCGGAAAATTAACTTACAAAATTGACTAAAACTTAGAAAAATAAGGAAAACTAAATAATTTCAGAATATTAAAAATTCAATTTGGGCATATCGTACAATCAAACCAAATTAACTAAAGAAATTGAAAATCAAGAAGAAAAAAAAAGAAAATTTGAAATCAAAACCTCAAAACCCTAAAAAATGAAAAAAAAACTAACATTAGATCTGTGGAAATCAGATTTCGCGACTATTTCAAATTTCAGTTTTTGGTGTTTGGAAGAGGTGTTTGGAAGAAATCGGGTAGACTTTGGAAGAGAATAAAGAAAAGGGAAAGTTAAAATTTGGATTTGGGTGCACCAACTAAGTTTGGTCCGAATTAGAGTATAATGGTTCTCTTAGTTCGGTATAATACAAGAATCAAACTTAATTACACAAAATATCCGTTAACTTACACAGTTTTCGTGAGTCAGGTGTACCATTGCAAATGTTAGGCTTTGCATGTGTACCAATGCAATAGAAAATTTTGGATGGGCAGATTTGTAATAACGACCTTTTGCAAGTGTACGGATGCAATAATCCCATATTTAATATCATTCCAACCTTTTGTTTATTATTGTGGGACGGACTTATGGTTGTTGATTGGGTGTTCTTAGCTGTGCTTACTCCCTCTGCTTTACTTTTACTACTAACAAAGTTGTTGCTACTTGCTACTTGCTACTATTAAGCGGATGCTGACCCATCACTACTCTCCCTTCCATGCACAAGTTGTCACAACTCCAACTTCTTCCTCTACAAACCAATAGCAATTCGGATTATCTATTCTTCCCTCTTGGGACAGCTCCACGTCGTCGATTCTAACATTAAGTATTAAATCCTCAAGCCAAATAGCATGGGTAAGTCCATGTTTAGAATTGTAGCTTACATGTTTCAAATTAAGAATTAAGCCTCAAGCCAAATAGCATGGGTAAAGTATCAAGTTTAGAATCGTAATTTACCTGTTTCAAAGTGGAATGATGTCGGCATATTCTGGGTCAAAATAAAATAAAAATAAAATGGCACCATCATAGAATGTAGCGCAATCGTAATTCCTTGAAAGGGTTTTGGTTATGCCTGCTCATAATGTCGCCTTCGATCCTTGAGACTAATAACTCTGTGCAAATTCTAGTTTCAACTTGTGACCATATTGTCCCGTGAAATGTAACAAAACTGCATTCTTTTTTATCACCACTATTTTTTTTAATAAAAATGTTTTTATTTTATGTATATTGTATTCAAAATTTGTCTTTATTTTCTGAAATCCTTTCAAACATCCAAATTAATTATTTTTGCTCCTTAAATAGAAACCTCTTTATTGCCTTGACATCACCAATTTGAACCATGGACCACATTTCAACGGAGAAAGGTGAAGATTCAAAGCAAGGTAAAGCCCTATTTTCTTACATTCAAGTTAAAGATGATTAAGAAAGAGACACAAGTGACAATTAGGTGAAGTTGAGAAGCTCAATCGGTCAATTTAGAATTACTTAAATAAAAAATTGCAGGTTCAAATTTTATTGGCCGCTAGAAATTTTTTCTCCATGCACATCAGTTTGCACTAACCTGATAGAAAGGATTAAAATACAATTTTGGTCCCTCTCCAAAAAAGAAAATACTTTTATATAAAAAAATGGATATATAAATTGGCAAGGGTGTGCTTACGTACAGTAGTAATGGTGAGTCATGATCCGACCATACCACCTGAGAATTCAAAGCTCTAAGTATCCTCTTTTGGCTCTTAAATTAATTAATTTAGTTCATGCGTTTTACTTTACTTTAAGATGAAACCAACATTTTTGTGCATATTAGAAAGTATAATATTAATTTTCTATATAAAAAGTTCTCACTAAATATATAAATTATTTGTTTTTGCTGCTGTTTGCGTGGAGTTGGAACTCTGTGGTTAGCCCAATTGCATGATATATTGATATGGTAATATTAATAAAGGAAAGACAAAATTTGGTGCTCCAATCACTCACATCCTCCACCATCCACGATCACCAAAACATGATTTAATTATGCATGGAATCATACATCACATATCTCATAGGGTGCTTCTTTCGACAACATAATAATTATTATAATTAATGTAATGGGTCGATATGGCGGAAAGGGTGGTTTGTTCTAGAACCAATGGAAAAATAATTATGTGTTATTAACGGTTGAATTATTTCAGCCACCTAAGGAACATGTTGCCACATCTACTTGAGGTCCAATTCGTGTGGTTTGAAGTAAGAAGTTTGAATCAACCTGAATTTATTGAACTCATGCTATTGTTCTATTTAACCTCTAATTTAGATTATCATACAAGTTGTCAAAAAATATAAGTCACGTGCATCATAGATTCTTGGAGTAGTTTTTTGGAAATTCTGCATGCCTTAGGTCTGGCAGTGAGTCTTGTGGCTTGTTGTTGGGGCTTAAAGAATGATGATCCTCTTCATCAATTCTTAAAAAAATTATTAGGACAATCTGGCAATGAGGATATTTTTTCTGATCATCTTCCACTTAGAGCAGGACATGTAACCAATTGCCTTGTTTTTTTTTTGGGGCAAATGGCAATGCATGCAAACCTTGGTTGTTGAAATGTTTGAGTCATTCTTTCTGTTCATTATGTTTTTACATTTTAAAATACATCCCAACATTGAATTTAAGTAAGATACATACTTAGTGCAAGTGTTTTGAATTGGGTTCGGTTTAAGGTTATTCTATCTGTCGAAGGAAATTAATATTATAAGATTTTTGATATGCATTTGTTTGACATGTTGAATTTAACTTGACTTCGATATGAAATCAAAATATTGGACTTAAACAACAATAATGAACTTCTATCAAACATGAATTCAGAAAGAATATCATTGAAAATTGAATAACATAAAAACTAAGATATAATATTTAAAAGAACTTCACCAATATTACTATACTAATTTTAGCTTTTACGAATTAATTTGATAATATTTCTTTGGAAAGTTGCTATAATTTTCGCCTTTTGTTTACATATTTTCATCTAACATCGTTAGTTTATAAATAACCATTTATGTTTTACATACGATTATAGATTACCCGTGTAATAACCTAAACTAAACATCTTAATTAACTAAACCTAAACCTAATTACCCTAATTAATTATGCATGGAGAGCAGGAGGTGTTGGAAGGGGAGGGAGAGAGAGTTGGTTGGTTATGATTGGAGGGATTTTAGGTGATTGTTAATTGGATTTAAGAGAGGTGAGTTTGCCTATTTAAAGGGCACTTGAGATCAAGTTGACGTTTTGCTTCATTGTTGGATTATCCAGAGAGTGAGAGAGAGGCTTTCGGAGAAGAAGAAGGAGGAGAGAAGAAGTAAAGAAGAAGAAGAAAGGAAGAAAAGGAGAAGAAGGTGAAGTGTTGAGTTGAAGTAGCCAAAGCTTGGGAGGCTTCTTCAACCGTCAAAAAGGTATGCCAAATCTTCAATATAACTCACTTGTGCCTTGTGAGTGTTGGGGATCGACGTTGGTGTCGAATTCCCCGTCGGAATTCAACCAATTCAGAGGTTGAAGACGACGATCGGTCGACCGGTGCCTGTGGGCAGTCGACCGATCCTATTATTATATTGTTATTTACCCGCGAACGGTCGAACGATGTCGTTAGACGGTCGACCGTTATGCCAGATTTGTGCGGGAAAAAGGGGATTTACTGTTATCGGTCGAACGGGACCACTTAGCCGGTCGACCGAATAACGATGAGAATGGGTCGGTTGGGGATTTTGACTTATTAAACGGTCGAACGTCCTTACCTTGTTCGACCGATCCATTCGATGCTAAGTCGGTTGGGAGCTTTGACCATCAAAACGGTCGACCGCTCTTTAACTCTCGGTCGACCGACTGAGCATTTAATTAAGCGGTAGAGTGCTTGTGTTGTTTCGGTCGAACTGTATTTCAGTTCCGGTCGACCGAACGAGACTTGGGCAAAATATTGAAATCCCTGTTATCGGTCGAACGTCCCCTTGGTTCGACCGGTCGGATATATATATTATATAAAATTGTATAGCGTAGACCTTCCAAACGGTCGACCGCTAGATGACTTTTGTTCGACCGATTGGTCGGTAATTCGGTTGGCGTGGTTCGACCGGTAGATTTGTTTGTACAGTACTGTGTACTGTGTGGGGGACCGGTCGACCGGTGTGCTTGTAGCGGTCGACCGATCTACCGCAGGTTGGTGGATTTATCCACACGCGATCCGTCGATGTCAGGTCGACTACCGGCTCCGAGGCGACGGTTGATTACCGGCTTTGAGAGCTACGGATTTCACCTTCGACGAAGGCGTATTATTGTTGTACCTTTTTCCTCTCTTACCGAGCGGGGTGTGAGGGATGTGTACCGTAAACCTTGGGCAGTTTGCGAGGGTTTAGCGGTAGGCCGAGGATGTTCCGGCAGGGTGCGCGCTAGGAGACTCTTGGGGGAGCAGTGGCTGTCGTCTGACCCGAGTTGTGTATTCGGCGGGCTGACTCGCTCCTTGGGTGCGGCGTGTACCAGGGGTTCCTTCCTGCACGATTTGGGGAGCAGTGGTGTCGACTGACCCTTGTGAGGCAGCGGTGGACTGACTTGACCCTAGTGGCAGGAGTGGTTCAGTGCCGCGGAGGCGGTGAGGGCATTATTGTGGGCCCGAGGCGGATGATCATGTGCATAGCATTGCATTGTATTTAATTCCTTTTTATATTTTAGGAGGTTTGGTATACGGGGTTCCTTCAGGGAACTCAGGCATGTTTGTTGTTTGCATTTCAGGTAGCGAGCAGGGTTAGAGTTTGAGGTGGTGACCGAGGACGGTGCCCCCGAGATCAGATCCTGTAGTTGTCAGTCTCTTTCTTTTGAGGTGATTACATATTGTATAGCTTTTGTCGTAATCACAGTCAGTCTGTATATTTGACTTCCACGTGGATCATATTTATATTATATATGTTGGTTTGTTTCCCGTGACGTGCCCAGTGTTGACCGTTGACGGTCTTTATTATTGTTTAAATTTTCCGCTGTTTTCGGGTACGTTACAACCCGTGCATAATAAAGGGTTATTGATAATACATGTATGGAGAGAGCGGAACGAGATATTTGAAACTAAAGTTTCAGTCGAATTTGGTGAAGATTGTGAAATGTTCTTGCCTATTGTAAATGGCATGTGCCTTATGATACAACCGATCAACCTATTAAATGAGAATATGTAAAGTGAAATGATTGATTTAATTATTTTTTGAAACATTTCTTATATATATCGCGATAGTAAATCCAGAAGTCATCACTGATCTATTGAATTAGAGACTAGAGTTGACTTTTTAAAATTGCCAGGGTTGCTTTTAAGAAGTTCTACGATCTACCTCCCTGACATCTCCAGTTAAGTTTTTTTGTTGTTGTTGTAGAAGGTCATGTGTTAGGGTCCTTAGGGATTCCGAACTTCCAAATTCATCTAAATCTCCTATAACCGAAGAGTTTATATACAAACACATACCACAAAAGAAGAGTTGATCACATAAGAAAAGAACAAGAAGATTTACGTCAAAAACCTCTCAAATATGGGTAACACACACATGCTACAAAATTCATTGACGGAGAAAAGTTTACATGGGTGAATCATTACAAGATCGCTTACCCTCCCGACAACTCTCTCCATCCTATTTAGTGAATTTTAACACCTCCTTATGTCATCTCTATCGACAGCCCACAATGGACTCCCCATCACAAACCCCCTAGGGTGCAAATTGTGTTCCCGATGTATTATTACATGTTTTTCTTCTTGTGTGGGATACCTAAACCCACAAAAATACCTCATATATATATATGAGACACAATTACGCAAATTCATTAGCATATACTCCTTTACCACCCTTAATGGAGCATATATATATATATATATATACATATATATACATATATATATATACATATATATATACATATATATATATATACATATATATATACATATATATATATATATATATACAGAATTTCTGTATATATATATACAGAAAAATTAAGCCCCCACAATATCCACCACTCATTTCAAATTGTAAGGTAGATTAAGAAAAAAACGGTTATGCTAATGAATGGTGAGATTAACTGTAAATAAGATCCAATGGTGAGATTGAAGGGGACTTAAACTAAATTTGATGAGCCCTGGACTCACTAGAGCTTGATATATATATATATATATATATATATATATATATATATAGACTTTAATACACAAGGAAATCACTCAATTAAAATCAAATTACATCTCAAAGGATTTGGAAGCAAATTTTCAAGATTTAGCCAAAACAAGAAATATTTTCCCAACAAGCAACCTAGACCGGTCGACCAGTTTCCTGACTTGTCAATCGGTTTGCCTCACTGAAAAATCCAGACCTCAAACCGGTGAAAGCGGTTGACTATTTTAAGGCAGTTTCACCCTATATGTCCTATTTGCGTGTCATTTTCAAAACTACCACATAATCTTCCTTTGTGCTTTTCTTGTGAATCTTCTACAGTTCTACCCTCGTCCAAGCCTTCTAGACGAGCTCTTTCAACTCCTTTACCACCCTTAATGGAGCATCACCAAAAACGAATACAAGACACAATTACGCAACCCAACATCATGGTTGCACTGAATTTGAGATGTTTATTTGGTTGTAAATGTCATAGCCTCATGCATGGATGCATGAAAAGGTACATGTGTTCTAGTCTCATCAGATGACTTAGTTTGGTCGGAGAAGGTTAATTATTTCTAAGAGCATCATTAACAGCGTCCGGGCAGTTTCCGGACGTCATGATTTCTCTCTCAGCCACGTCAGCTTCTCTTTCCGTCACGTCAGCACAAACCAACCCCCCTACAAAATCCTTAACCATTACCCAATCCCCCCAGTCACGCTACAATATTTGTTGTCACGTAATTCTTTTTATTTTTCTCTCTAAAACTCTTTCAACAATCAACAAAATATATTAATAATCATTATTGTAATTATTTAATATCAACAATTCATTCGTTTTTAATTAACATTTAATTATTAAATACGAAAATATTATTAAAATTTAGAAAACCACGTTACATAGTACATTAACTGGAAATTTAAAAACTAAAACTAAAAATACATCATTAAATACTAAACTTAAAAAACATCAAGATGCATTTCCTCCAAAGCGTTGTCATATATTGTCGACCAAATCGGCTTGAAGGTTCAAATGTGTGGTGCGATTACGCACTTTATCTCTCCTTCTCAAGTACCTGGTAATATCCAATACACGGTCAGTGGAATACCGAACTGCGTCGTTCACAGAATTTCCAGGTTGATCCTCAACAAATTCGTTCCAATCTCCAAAATTACCGAATGAATCACGTTCATCCTCCACCATGAAATGGTGTTCGAAACATGGGAATCACACAACACCTTCAACAGATGAAATGGTGTTCGAAACATGTCCTCGTCCTGAAGGTGTTAAGAAAGCTAAAAAAAGAAGGGGAAACAACCATTTCAGGCACAACATGATCCTGATATGCTAGAACTGGGGAAACAAATTGAATATAGCGCAAATGTGAAAGAGGAAAAATATTTGCGTTACGAAGAACAGGTGGAGAGGAAACACATCAAAGCTGAGGCGAATTTCCAAAGAGAACTCAACAGCAAGAAACTTGATGTCCTATTTGCTCTGATAAAGAAGGAAAACAAGGACGAATTCGATAAAGAAACACTTGTTGAACTCAATGAGTGGGCTAAAGCACAAGGATATCTGTAGGTGCTCATGTTTTCATTTGTAATATCAATATGTTTGTTGTAGTTTATCAGTATTCTGGTAGTTTAAATTTTGTATCCGTAGGAGGACTGTCTTTCCTTTCCTTATTTCTGTTGTATTTCGTATTCTATATTTGTATTGTATTTTGTTTCCGAAGTGTATGAGTATTGTACTACTATTTCTTATTTTGTTTGTGATTTTTTTAATTTTAATTTTATCTAAATAAATCAAAAAAAGATAATTAATCATAAAATATTTTTTCAATTATTTTCAATACCTAATTAATTTAATTCAATTTACCTAATTAATACATTATCCTAATTATATATAAATAATCTTTATCTTTAAAACAAAAAAATGTAGCCAATGGGGAGGCCACGTGCCCCCCGCCCTCGGCGTGCCCTCCCGTTAAGGGAGGGCTGCTCGGGTGCCCGAGCAAAGAGCACCCGTAAAGGGTGCTCTAAACTCATCTTCTCATATGCGTCTCTTTTTCGTCATCATCCATTTGGTTGTTTTTTACGACTCAGAATTTCCTAATATTTATTCTTATTTTGTAACATGTGCACTGCATTTCCAAATTGAAAGTAATACACATCATTTTTAGCCAAATCACAAGAACCAAAACTACTTCCACCCCACCCCACCCCCCCCCCCCAACCCCCCCCCCCCCCCCACCTACAGCCAAGAGACAAATAGTCATGACAATTGATTTCATGAGTTAATACCAAAAAATATTAACATCCTTACGATTGAAGGTAAAGATCCCCAAACAACAAAAAAAAGTAATACTAATCAAGGTGTGGACGGTTATAAATATATAACAGAAAAACACAAGAAAGGAAGAAGAAAAAGAAAGGGATTGTGAAAGAAAAAAAAGTGTTGTGGGTGTGTGTTTCCAAGGTGTAGTGGCACCAACAAAATTCACACTTCTCAAAGCCGAAAGTGTATCTTTCGAGAAAGGAAAATTCTGAACCCCACAAGTAAATATGTAGGTCATGTTTAATATTTTGAGGATCCATGACTTTCTTTTTAGAGACTGTGGACGTCACATCCTTTTCCATGGGCCAACACCCTTTAGCACTACGTCCAACCCATCTCCCTTTCTCTTCTCCCTCTCTCTCATCTTTCTCTCTCTAAACACAATGCCACATGGGATAGACAGCAGCTGTTCCTCAGTCTCTCACCTTTCATTCTTTGTCCAGCACTCATGCCTGCAATTGACTGCATTAGGGCCGCAAACGGAGCAGGGCGGGTTTGGCTCCGCCCGCTACCCGCCCCACCAAAGTCAGGCGGACAAACGGGGCGGGGCAGGATCGGTAAAAAAAATTAGGTCGCTACCCGTCCCGTTTAGTCCGGCGGGTTAACGGGTGGCGGGTCACAGGTACGAAAATTTTAATTTTAGAAGAAATGTTAGAAGTTTAATGAAATAACGAAAATTTTAATACATAAATATGTATTTTTTTAATAATTATATTTGTAACGGTTAAACGGGTTAACGGGTTGGTAACACATTAACCGCAACCCGCCCCGTTTAGTCCGGCGGGTTAACGGGTGGCGGGTTAACGGGTCACGGGTAGGAAAATTTTCAACCGCAATCCTTCCTACGCGGGGCGGGGCGGGTTGGCGGGTCAAACCCGCCCCACAAACAGCCCTAGACTGCATGCTACGTAGCTCGGGTAAATTACCAAAAACAAATTATTTTTATGCCCCTTCTTTTTTTCCTATAAATTCAACTCGGGTTCAAAATGTTTTCTTCTAAAATATCTTATTAATCTTTGGAAAAATTAGATAATCAAATAAAAACTTGAACTTGTCTTCCTACTGTATGATCATCGATAGCAATTAACAAAAATTGTAGGCGGCGCCTTGGCGGACATTAATATTTCAATTTTGAAAAGGGAAATATGAATGCTTTAGATGTGCAAAATCAACAAAAAAGGTCCAAATGTCTTAGAGGTGGTAGAGAAGAAATTCCTTTCTTCGTTTTAACCTTTTGTGTAGTACCCAAAACATCACATTTAAAATGGTAATAAATTAACCAAATCTAGACCAAACGCACCCAAACATGATCAGACCAAAGATACCCAAACACTCTCAAAAGATCAAACCCTAATCATGTTATCACACAAAGTGATGGATGAAAGGGTGTGGATTTGTTCAGGTCATGCCAAATGAAACACATCACCAAGTGGTTAAGGACAGTGCACAATTCGGATTAGGTTGGAAGTGGGAACACAGTGACACCATGACACAAATGGGACAAAGCATGGACCAAATCCAAGAGCAACCAAATGAGGGAGTAAAAGGATATAACAGAGATAGGGGGTTGATCTAATTGAATTTGAGAAACAATGTAATGTCATAAAGTGGTTAAGATTAAGACCCCCACACACATCAACTTCACTTCCCAACAATCTTGAATACGTACCAAAACTATAGCAACGTCCAACTGTGGTCACACGAGAGGGTGGTTAGAAAGCAAAATTTGAAGATAAAAGGTTCTAATAGAAAAGTACGTGTAATGTTTTCTTGTTTATGTAATTTCGGTTTAGGAATTTTTTGTTCCCACAAACTTGGTACAAATAATAGTAGTTACTTGCGTGATAAGGAAAATGTAAATCTCCGGTGCATTTTGGATTCTGCCTCCGTCGAGAGTGATCTATTGAACTTATAACGTGTCAATCACCTCTGCGGTGCTTTTGGTTTGAAGTTGTATATATTCCTGATATTCGTTAATAATTTGTTACTTTTCTATATTTTTAATATTAAATTTAGTTTTGGTTTTCTTATAATTACTTTAACATTAACTTTGTAACAAAATACATGTTCATATTTGCATTATGATTTGTTTGGTTTCGTAATATATTGGTATAAAAAATTATCTCATTTGATACAGAATCTGAAACAACTTGAACACCAATTCGTGCAGAAATGTGCAATACTAGCGCAACATAAGTAATACTAACTTTATAACAAACTACATGTTCATATTTGCATATAATTTGTTTGGTATAAAAAAAACTCTCTTTTGATACAGAATCTGAAACAACTGGAACACCAATTTGTTCGTTTCAATACTACTGCAACGTAAGTTAAAACATAGAACACATTGAAAATCATCCTATTCATTTTATAAATTTGATACATGCCTAACAACGCACGACATGCAAAAAGCGTTAAAATTATGTGAAAGTGACAAAAAAATATGAAACTGAGAAAACTCATTATTAATTTACTTAAACAGCCGTGTCAAATAGATATCTATTGGAAATATATAAATAAATTTTTGTGTGATTTCCTCCTGCAAAAAATACAAAATGGAATAGCAGATAGGCCAAATAAAAAACTGAGAAAACTTATTACTCTTTTCTCTTTCGCACTTAAGGCCATCTTTAAAGGGTTGTGCGTCCCCATGACCTGACTACCAGGTCGTCAACCCAGACCACATATTTTAAAGTTTTTTTGTTTTTATTTGAATTTTTGTTTGAAAATACGTTTTATAATTGTTTTGATTTTTTAGGTTTTTTTTAATTTCCCAAAATAGATCCCGAAATGATGTAGAGAAGAGAGATAAGTTGTGATGAATTATGGTGGGGTGTGGTTAAAAGTTGAATAGTGTAGGAAAGATAAGAAAATGAGTTGAGAAAAAAGTTAATGCGGAAGAAAAAGAAAAATTGATTTGGAAGATAGAGAAAACTCATGACTCAGATACTTCATGTTTAACTGTAATGAGATTGCAGCCAGGGCTGTAAACGGGTCGGGTCGGGGCGGGTTTTGAACCCACCGCTACCCGACCTGTCTAAGGCAGGCGGGTTGGCGGGTCGGGTCGGGTTTTTTTTAAACTGCTACCCGACCCACCTAAGATCGGGTAAACGGGTTACGCGGGTTATGCAGGGCTGGTAAACGGGTTATGCGGGGTGGGTAGATGGATATATAAATTTTTTATATATTTTTTTCTTTATCTGCATAACACCATAAATTAAAAACATGACACATTAGCACCTTAAAAATATTACTTATGTGATTAACACCATAAAATTATAAATAACTATAACTTTATAACACTATTAGTAAATTATGGATTAGAGAATAGGAATATGTATATTGTATATAAGGGTATATATATATATATATATTATTTATTATTTAATTTATTAATTTATTCTTATGCGGGTAATCAGGTAAACAGGACGGGTAGAAAATACAACCGCTACCCGTCCCATTTATTAGTCGGGTTGGCGGGTATTCTGGTAGACGGGTGGCGGGTTGGAAATTTTTTACACCGCTACCCGACTTAGACAGGTCGGATTGGCGGGTCGGGGCGAGTTTTACCCGTCCCTAATTGCAGCATGGTTACTGATTACATTAAATAGTTGTGTCAAAATTCAAATACCAAAGTAGCTATATTAATTAAAAATAAAAAGAATTATTATGATAATTTCCTCCTGGGGAAAAAACAAAAAAGACAGGCCCAAGAGGTGATGGGTTGAGCAGGACAGCATTGTCTGTTTGTTTATAACAATAAGTAATAATAAAAATATAAGATGTGTGGACAAAATCCAACAATGCTCTGTTCCACTCCCAAACCAAACCAACATATATACCAGTCCGGAGCCCTAACCAATCTCCACCATTCCTCTTCCCCCCTCTCCCATTCCACTTTTCACCAATTGGGTTTTCGTTTTCTGCATCTCTTTTCGTTTTTTTTGGGGGTTCGGAGACGTTTTTGGTGGAAAAGAGAACGACCCTTTTGGGGTAAAGGTGGGATCTTTGGGGGTGGGGAGGAGGTGGAGTGGTGAAAGGTCTCGCCTTTGATGTTTGCTTGAGGTATGCGCTTCATATTCTACTTCTCCTTTGTCCATTTGTTTCTCTGGCCTTTGTTTTTGTTCTTATCAGTTTTGGCGTTTGCTGTTTTTTTCTTGTCCTTATTTGTTTTGTGTTTACCTAACATGCCCCTGCTGGGTGGGTTTGATGGAGACATCCTGCCTTTGCTTGCTCACTATCTGTTTATGGTGGTACTAAATGGCGCCTTTGGTTTGTGGAAAGATGAAATCTTAGCTTCAAATAGACTACTTTTGTTGTGTTTTTTTTGTATTTTTGTGTTGAACTTGAAGATTATGGCTTCTACTGTCATGTAATTATGTTTGCCCCATCTTTGGTCTTTGTTTGTTTTGTTTTGATGTTGGTTTTGCTGTTTATTCAAAAGAATCTGCAAAATAGAACTATGGCTTATTGGTTTGATGTGATTTGGTGGGTAATGTGGTTTATTTGAATTCTTTTCATGTCTATATAATAATATTTTTGTTGGATCTCAAGATCTTATGGTGTAAATACTAATACCAGGTGTCTAGATATTATCATATAGCCACCAGTTTTGCTGTGATAAGTAATTTGCAGTTCTTTTTTGCCTTGCTTTTGTTATTGTCTTGTGGTTCCGAGTCTGATATGTTGTCATTTGTATTATGTTTTCTTCTGGTAGGTTACAATTTCATGTTTGAGGATATCTATTTGTGAACCATGGAAGGCAATTCAGATTGGACTAGTCACTTAGCTCGCCGTGTTAGTGTTGTAGTTGCAAGTGTGGATGAGTTTCACGACGAGAGTGTTCTGTCCTCATTGGTTCCAATGGATGTCCTTCTGCCTGATGATATCTTGGAGAGAATCCTTGCTTATTTGCCTATTGCAAGCATATTCAGAGCAGGATCTGTTTGCAAGAGGTGGAACGAAATCGTGAAATCAAGGAGGTTTCTTTGGAATATATCGAGTAGCATCTCTTATAAGCCCTGGTACTTCATGTTTAACTGTAATGAGATTGCAGCAGGTTATGCTTACGACCCCGTCCTCCGTAAATGGTACGGTGGCATTGACCTTCCATGCATTGAGTCCAGCAGTTGGATAATTTCGTCTTCGTACGGTCTGGTTTGTTTCATGGACAACGACAGCCGGAGTAAGATTTTCATTTGCAACCCGATCACAAAGCGCTGGAAAGGCCTTGAGGAACCTCCCGGTGTTAAACACTCATATTACAGCTCACTTGCTATTGCCGTGGAACGGAATTCTCATAGCTATCTTGTTGCTGTTGCGAAATCAAAGCAAGTTCCTGATGATTTCCGCCAATGGGATTTCTCGATTCACATTTATAACTCCGAAATTGGGTCGTGGGTGACTTATGTCAAGGAGGCTTTTAATGGATGGAGGGGTGGAGACGAGAGTGTAATCTGCAATGGAGTCTTGTACTGCTTGATTTACTCTGCTGGTGGTGTTATAGGCAATCTTGAGCTCCGGCACGCCCTAATCATGTGTGATTTGTCGAACAGATCTTCCTGGACTTCTCTTATGACGACCTTCGTACCAGTACCCTGCCCTCTTACCTGTGGTCGTCTAATGAATATCAATGATAAGCTAGTATTGGTTGGTGGGATTGGGAAGCAAGATCGTGCGGATATAATCAAGGGGATTGGTATCTGGGAGCTCGATAAGAGGGAGTGGCGGGATGTTTCTCGAATGCCACAGAGGTTTTTCCAAGGATTCGGCGAGTTCGACGATGTCTTCGCAAGCAGTGGGATGGATGGTCTGATATACATACAAAGCTATGGTGCTCCCGCTCTGCTGGTTTTCAACGTAAAACAGAAGCAATGGAAATGGTCTCAGAAATGCCCCGTAACCAAAAGATTTCCGCTTCAGCTTTTCACCGGATTCTGTTTCGAACCAAGACTTGAGGTTTCTCCTTGAATAGGATTAAGCTGTTTTGCAAGCCAGCCATCATTCTCAGGGCACGGAGGAATGAGGAATTCGGCCAAACCACATGAACTATGAAAAAATTGTTTCTTCAGGAAATTGGATCAAAAGGTTTCTTTCATTTGTTTGTTTATCTCCGCAAAAGTTCCAAATGGTAGGTGGGGTTTATGTTGGTATTATTGGTGGTCAGACAAGAATTTTGATATTATTACTACATAGTCGATCAACATGTCCCTTGTTTTGAGAAGTTTGTATGCTATATACTTGAAGTTGTTGCTTCCTCAAGGTATTTAGAATGAGGTATTTAGAATATCCTTCTTCATAATTTAGTAAAGATCCTACGTCTCGCAAAAAAAAAGTTGGGCTTGGCTGGTTCTCAGTTTCTTTACAACAAAGCATCCAAAGGATCCAACCAAACTTTATACTTTGGTACCTCTATAGTCCTTGTTAACTTTGACACTATGTAATTTGTGTTCATGGTGAAAATTAGTAAATCTTATATGGGTATTTTATTTGGGCTATGTTTTGTGCTGTAAATGAGTCATTGATGTTAAATTGTTGATGTGAAATTCAAACTTAATGACCACTGTCATTTCTAACATTGTAACTGACTGGATCGTTTGGATCACCAGTAATGCTTGAAGTGTTAAAAGTCCTACTTCTACCATCAATCCATTCCTTGGGTGTAGCAATAAAAGACTGAGCAATGGGACATATCACCTAACACTATCACAGCCCTGTCAGCTGGGGCAAGTTTCTGACTGTGCATGCAGCAGCAGCAACCTCAGAAGTCAGACCATTCATAAACATCACAAAACGCTCACGAGGTCAATCTTTCCATCAGTTTCAAGAGATTGATTGATTAGCTTTGTGTTTTCCTGCCACTTCGATTCTCAGCCGCCAAACTCATTGATCTCTTACAAGTTCTTGATACTTTAGTGCTGGAAGACAGCTATTTATCAATCAATGACTATAATTTTACACAAGCCCAAGTTGGATTTTGTTGAGAAACACCCAAGATCTCCTCTCGGCGTTTCTAGATGCGCTTCTAGATTTTGTTGGAATAGGCCAACAATAACAAGGAGGCTGGTGGCTAAGCTGCTCATGTCTGGTTTGTTTTTGGTCTGTTTGTGTGAACTTAGCTTGAACTTCAATATTGATTTTTTTTTTTGGTTATATCTTTGAGTTACAAATATTTTTTTAGTTTTAGCACAAATCTTTACTGTTGATTCATAAATTGATAGATGTTACGTTGTTGATAGTTGACAATAGTTATTATACCTTAAAAGTCAAATGGCAAAGCTGGTAGAGTAGTAATGAGCAATGTCTCCATCAGTGAACTGGTAATATATGTCGTAGCTAGGTAGAGAGTAGATGTAGCTGAAGGTTAGTCCAAAATTTTGACAGAACTGCAGTAATTTCTTCTGATATTTTACAGCTCAATAGTTGACAAAACGGGTGTTTCATGTGTTTTTTTAATACAATTTTACCTATCAATATTGTTTTTTTATAATAAGGTATTATATGCATGAATATTGTAAGTCTGCAACTCAATTGATTTTAGTGACTTAACTCCCGTGGAGGTTGGGGTAGTGATGGTTTGTGTTTGACAACTACGGAGATTTAGAGAAGACATGACCAACTCCTTACGTTATATTGTAGTACGACTCTACATCATTTAAACTGGTTTTCTCTCTCTCACGTTCAAATTCTCATCTTGCCGTTCGTTGGAATCCTCGCAAGAGTGACACACACCCTAACAAGTTTCCACAAGAAACACTCGTCTGATTCTAAGCCAAAACAACTCCAGTTTGTTAACCAAGATCACCTTGGTTCTCTTGCTCGTATTCTAACGGGCATCTCAACAAAAACTTTCGGGGTTAAAATCCAGTTCAATACTGGTCACACCTGTGTTGGAGGCACCAAATCCATCTCTGGTAGAAATCCACAGGTTGTCAGAAATCGAGGATGAGGCCCGAGAGCGGCCAGAGGCAAAGGAGGAATGACGTTGAGCTCGAGGAACGGGTGTGATACTTCAATGAATATGGAGTTCTCCCGCAACCTTCGGCGTCTAGGCCAACTAACTAGACGTAGTTTGCTTTCTCCTAGTTTCTTTTAGCAGCGTCTGTTGTGTTTTGTAACGGTGGTGCAGACTTGTAAAACTTTTAAATCTCTTTAAGCAGTGATTTTGTAGTTGAGTTGTTGTGTCTGATGACAACCTAAATTTTATTATTATGAAATGAAATGATCATATTGTCAAAACAAAAGACTTTCTGACCTGGATAATGATTTTGATATCTGAATTTTATTTTATTTGATAAAGATATCTGATTATTGAGTGGATATCTCTATCCACTGTGATTTGATAACAGAAGAACCTCCTTTTAAACCATTATAGAAAACTATATGCAGAAGTATCGAGGAAACAAGCAACAAATCCCATTAGTAAGCAGTAATTGACCATAACGGTCAAGCTGATTTTTGACAAGTTACCAACGGCTAAAAGAGAAATCCTGCAACTATATGTATATAATGTATTGTTTTGCAAACCAGACAAAATAACACTGAAAAAATTCTAACATCATCTTCTTCCCAATTCTTCTCTCATCTTCCCTTAGACGACTTTATCGTCACCATCGAGTATGGGTGACAACGGATCGGTTTTGGTTTGGGTATTAAGAGAATCGGAATGGAAGACCCAGAACCGAACCGAATATGGGTTGGTTCCCAAATTGGGTACTCAGAACAATATTTAGTCGGATCACGTATACCCAGAACAAGATCGTTTGGAACCGGGTCTGGTACAAAATCTAATTTTTTTTCAATTTACCTAAATTTACACGTATGCATAGTAATCAACTTACCTAAATTTACATGTCTTCAATTTACCTAAATTTTCCCAGCAACTTTATTGAGTCTGAACAGACTGAACTTGTTAAAACCTAGTTGCAATTAATAAATTCTAAACATGTAATCATACATGTTATTTGAACTATAAAAAAATATGATTATAATTAGTCTTGTTTTAAATTTCCAAACAAGAGGTCATAACTCAGCATACTGATTTGAGCACCAAAATAAGTTGACAACCTAATAGAAAAACCACGGCAAGACAAAGTTGCAAATTAAGAATTTGACAACCAAACTCTTACATTCAACATCCAAAACAAAAAATACAATCAGAAATTCAACATAACTTGGTGTTTAGGCATGCTTGCAGCAACTACAACAAAGTACAACCAAATACAAACTTGCAATCCTCCATCCTCCATTTCTCCGGAGAGGCGTGGAGAAGACCGGAGGAGAGAGTGGAGACTTGGGAGAGGGAGCGCTCATGAGATGGTGGATTAGGTTATTGTGTGTTGTGTTGGTCTCGTGTAGGGTTAGGTTAGGTTTTAAAAAAATTATATACCGGATCTGAATCCGGTTCTAGTGCTAGAACCGAAATCGAACCGAAACCAGGTCGATTCTGAAATTGGATATTCAACCGACACATATCTGTTTTACCCCGGTTTGGTACCACCAGTTCCGGATACCCAATGCCACCCCATCATCGAGTGTTTCATCATCAAATTCAACATGGTATTAAAGCGGGTTATCTCAGCTTCAACCTAAAATTTGCATCATTAGCCAGGAGAGAATAAGGGACTCATCAGGGATCCACCGGTCACATAGTGAGGAAAATCCCATGACTAGACTCACCCCATCCTCCTCAATGGGAACAATTACCTAATATGGGCGAGATCTGCAACCCTCTCCCTAAGTGACAAATCAAAATTAGGGTTTTTCACCGGCCAAATAGAAAAACCAACGACGGACGATACCAACTCGAAGAGAGGCAAACCACAAATCACTTTGTGATCTCATCATGGCTACTCAACTCTATGGATCCTCAGATTGCCAAACTATTTGTGTTCTGTAACTCATCATCGGAGTTTGAGACCTCAGTCCAGGATCTATTTGGGAAGCAACAAAACATTCACACATCTTCTACCTCAAACAAGAGATCTCGCTAGCAAAACAAGATGGAAACCTGATAACGGAGTATCTCAGAAAACTCAAAAGGCATTGGGCGAATTGGGGATCTACCTTCCTCACACCTCTCCGACATAAAAACCATCCAAGAAAGGGCGGAAAAGGACCGAGTATACCAGTTCTTGGCCGACCTCGACACAAGATTGGAGCATGTTCGTGCCTATATCCTCCTGAGTCCCGAGCTCCGCTCGCTATCAAGCTTGGTATCCATCGTGCAACAAGAAGAAACCAAGAGCCAGAGCATGCACCCAGACATGAAGACCACAAGAGAAGGACAAGCATTTGCCGTCAACAGAGCATATCCAGAGATCAACATGTCAATGGAAGGGATCAATGATGTGTTCGTTTTAAATATCGCAAGTGCACGATGTCGATGAGACATGGCAAGTATGGGTCGTGTCCACGAGTAGGTGTGTCGACTCTGGTTTGTTCGAATGCAAGTGGGAAAAGAGGAGAGAAGAAATTGATTACATTAAACTAGACTAAACTATGTTATGCTACACTAGTACGAAACAACAAAGAAAGATGAAAGCACGAGACTAAGTAAAACTAAACTAAGTGACTAATAGAAGCAAACTAGAAATCAAGAATGGAAATCCCCTAAGGGGTGGAGTGTGTGTACAAATGAAATAAGTGGTAATGAATGCATTCAATAAAGCACAAGTGTAGGTAGTGTTGCTATGCATAAGAAGTACCTCATGCCAAGACTTATCATCCAAATCACTAACCTAAGTGATTAATATGAGCATGAATAAGTTTGTCATTAAGAACCTAAACAAACATGTAATGTACCTAAAGATTATGACAGAAACCATCAAGTTAAGTGTGATTAGTCAGTTTATGCATGCACCTTAAACTAGCCATCTAAATGCTATTGAACGGGTCCTTCAATACCTGAGAGGCTCTCCAGGTCAGGGGATTTGGATGAAAAGAAACAATTCTAATTCCATTATCGGGGTATTCTGATGCAAATTGGGCTGGTAACTGTGATAAAAAATCAACAACAGACTACTGCACGTTTGTGGGAGGAAACCTGGTCACCTGGCTAAGCAAAAAACAAAATGTTGTTACTCGCTCAAGTGTTGGAGCTGAATATCGAGCCATTACCTCCATAGCTAGTGAACTCATCTGGATCAAACAACTCCTCCACGATATGACCATCCCAAGCACAGAACCCATGAAAATATTTTGTGATAGTCATGTGGCAAGACACATCGCCTCCAATTCTATTTTTCACGAAAGAACAAAGCACATTGAAGTTGATTGTCATTACATCCACGAAAAGGTACAAGCTGGAGAAATCATCACTCCATTTGTTCATAGTCAAGATCAGCTAGCCGATACCTTCACAAAGGTAGTTGACAAGAAGGCTTTCCAAACCATTCTCAATAAGTTGGGCTCCATCAACATCTTTACACCCAACTTGAGGGGGAGTATTGAGAAAACAAACAACAAATCCCACATGGAAATCATGTCATCTCAGAATCCATCCTAGATGCTCATTCTTTAAATAGAAAATTGCAAAATCCTCTTTAATTAGCAAGCAGTAATTGACCATAACAGTCAAGCTGATTTTTGGTAAGTTACCAACGGCTAAAAGAGAAATCTAGCAACTATATATAATGTATTGCATTGCAAACCAGACAGAATAATAGAGAAAAAAAATTAACATCATCTTCTTCCCAATTCTTCTCCTCCGACGACTTTATCGTCGTTATCGAGAGTTTCATCATCAAATTCAACAAGAAGTCATGCTCATCATTCAAGCAGTTTTCTTAATGTCATATAGACAATGCATGAATGCAAATCTACTAAGAACTTTAGGAAGAATTTTATAAAAGCAATAGATATCACATACTAATTATATAGGTGTAGAAAAACAGAGAAAATCTTGGTCAATATGAAGCAAAATTTTTAAGCAAAAGACTGTGCCACCCAGAAAGACAAATGCTAGTACTAAGTTCAGTTTCTAACAAAAACAGCAGCCAATGTGGACTGCCATTCACATGGTTGCCATCTTGGCTGAAATTTCTTAAAGTAATCCTTCTGTCCTTTGGAACAGAAAGCAATGATAAAACCTGTGTCTTCTACTTCCAGGACAAACTGATATGAGGCAAAGGCAATATGCTGCCAAGATAAGGGACAAATGAGCTTATGGGAGAAAACAGAGATCTCACACATATTTTTAGCATCGGATCCAAACATAGACCCCCCTACTGATAATTAGATACAATAGAATGCAAATATTAAAATTATGAATGCCCAATTTGACATTAATTATATACTTGACGTATTAACTTGGAAATATAATGTGTGGTTGTGTGGTGTGCGTATTGCAATGGTAAACACTTGATTATGCAATCTCACAACGCTTCTTATATAACTTTTTAGTTGTAGCTTTGAAGCATATTCGGATGAATGAGCTCTACAAACATTGTTGTTCAAATGACCTTCAATCTTCATCTCTTGAACATTTATCTTGAGCTTTAATTGGATTCCTACTGTCTTTAAACTTGAACTCATTTTTATTTTGAGCTTGATACAATTTTCTGTTTGTACTTAATTTATATATATCAAAATTTTGAGATTGAATCTCAACTTTATTATATATGATCGTAATGATTTCCATCTAAATAGCAAATCTCCACTCAAGAAATTATTAGCACTTAAATTAATGTTTGTTATCATCAAAATCAATTGTATTCTTCTCAAAATAGAACATCTAGGAGTTAGTTGTTGTCGAAGCATAATACAAAGCATGAAAATCAATCATGATCGTATTACTGGTAGAACAAGCTTCATCAAATTAAAATGGAGGTATTGTAGCATGCTTCATTATTAAGGTATGTCAAGTGCAAACATGCTTTCTACTACGTGGTTGCCAAGTTTTCCAAGTGCACACTGAAGATTTGAGTCTAATTGATTCACAGTTTAATTGGTTAGTAATAATAATTAAATGTGAACGGTCTTAAGGTTCGGTTGAATTGGTTCGCATCGATTTGAGTTTGATTGAGATAGCATATGACTTGCAAGGAAGTAAGTTAGATTGGGTTCAAATTTGAAAATGATTTGCAAAAAATTATGTCAATTTGGATTACTTGGTTGTGGGGGTCTTTGCACCGTTCGTAGAGAGTGTTAAAGTTAATATAATCGAATTAGACCTTTTGAGAAGTCTCGTGCAGGATTTCTATGCTAATAGTTCTTCAAATCATTAAACCAGAACCACACACTGCAATGTTTGGCTGATTGCTTGATTATATTTAACTTTTTGTCCTCATGGTTAAATTGGCAGCTCACCACTTGTTCTGATGAAGAATACCATTTATGCTAAGATCCGCCATCACAATCCTTAATTGGTACTTGCACCCATCATCAAATTATTAGTAGTTATTTTTCTTGTAATATGTATTGTTTTGTTGTTATTATTATTATTATATTTGGGCTTGTGGGTTGTGGCCGTCGAATATCTAGTGTTTGGGAAGCTGGCAAATAACTTTCTCTGGTTACCAAGTTATGTTACCACATCTACCACACATGTTCATGAAAAGATGTGAAACTTTTCATCATTATTTGGCCTTACATTTCTCCCAAAAACTACCCGCAGTTTGTGTTTCCACTCTAATCCTAATCACATTCTTAATTAGCATATTTGCTGTATACTTCGGATAAGAAATGATTTTCAGTTTAAATGGAATAATCCAACTACACTTATCTTTTTAGGACGATTTGCTTGCATACAACAAAGAAGTTACTAAATTGGAGATACACCATCGAAAACTAACTATTTCTTGCCGTGGAACGAAAAAAACTTCCGACATTTACTCTCGTGCTATTACTTTTTTTTCTCAATACCATTGAATTAATTTTTTAGTCAACCTCTGTTAATTAAAATATTTTAATGGAATTTTTGCATAATTACTGTTGAATAAATTTAGAAACATAAATTTCATAATCTGTGTTGTAAATTTTGCAAACTCTCACTCAAATAACCTATTAAATGTTCTTCACCTGCCTCTCTCTTCTTACTCTCCCGTTCTTCTCTCTCTCACTAAAATTAAGGGTTTGATTATTAAATTACTCAAACTAAAAAAAAAATATTTAAAAATTCGAAATAAATTAAAATGCTTTTATTTTTTAAAAGTTGTTTTTATATATTTTTTAAAACTAATTTATTAGTAAAATATTTATTTATATTTAAAAATTCACTTATTTATTATTTCAAATATTGTAATGAATTTATTTAAATAAAAAAACATTCTAGGATTTTTTAAAACAATTAATTGTTTTTATCATTTTCAAATATAAAAAATTACCGACATTGATTTGTATATAATGGAGTCATTAATTTTAGTGTGTGAGAGAGAAAAGGTGAGAAGAGAGAGAAAGTAGATAGGTGAAATACATTTAATAAGTTATTCGAGTGAGTATATTTAAAATTTACAACATATATAATGAAATTTATTTTTCTAAGTTTATACAAGGGTGATTGTGCAAAATTTCTATTCAAATATTAATTTAATTAATGGAGGTTGATAAAAAAAAGTTAATGGAATGACCTAGTAAAAAAAAGTAATGAGAGAAGAAATGTCAGATTTTTTTGTGTTAGGAAAGAAATAATTAGTTTTGTATTTTAAAGTTAGTAACTTTTTCGTGACAAACAAGATATTTAAGCTATTTCAAAGAAATTTTTTCGCACGTTGACTCAGTTGCCGTATTTTTTTTATATAATAAAAAAATTTAAAATTTCGAAATTTAGGAAATTTTTTTTTTCGAAAACTAGGTGTATCGCGGGTCGGAACCGCGATCCGTGGAGCACGGATCGCGGGTGGGAACCGCGATCCGTGCTTCCCGCCAAATTTTTTTTTTTAATTTTTTAAACTTTTCTGTTTTATTTTCTTTATTTCTGTTTTTATTTTTTATTATATTTATTTTTAATCTTTTTTGAAATATTTTTTTTCAAAATATGTTTTCTAATTTATATTATTTTTTAAAAATTTTAAGTATTGTTTTTAATTTTTTTAAAAATCGACCTCCAAATCACGTCGATAACCCGGCGTATTGAATTGTTAGGGTATTTTATACAATAAAAAAACAAAATTTCTTTATCAGAATAATAAATTATTTACAACTAAATATTAAACAAATACTAAAATTAATTAAAACAAAAAAATTGAAAACATTGTCAAAAATTCGTAGGGTGTACACACATTACAAACATGTTTGGAGGTCGATACAGCAAAAAATTTAAAACACAATTAATTTTTTTTAAAAATTATTAAAAATTACAAAACATATTTTGAAAGCAAATATGATAAAAAACATAGTTAAAATGATTTTAAAAAAATCAAAACATCAAAACACTACGACTAAAATCCGGGACTTTTTTTATTTTCTTCTGTTTTTGTTTTTTTCGGTTTTCTGTTTTAGTTTTTTTTCCTTCTGTTTTTTCTTTTTTATTTTAATTATTTGTAATCTTTTTTAAAATCTTTTTTTTTCAAAATATGTTTTTCTAATTGATATTATTTATTAAAAAAATTTAATTTTTTTTTAATTTTTTCAAGAAACGACCTCCAAATCCTGTCGATAACTCGACGTGTATTGAATTGTTTGGGTATTTTATACAATATAAAAACAAAATTTCTTAGTAAGAATAATAAATTATTTACAACTGAATATTAAACAAACCATAAAACTAATTAAAACAAAAAATTGGTAACGTTGTCAAAAATTCGTAGGGGTACACACATTACAAACATTTTGGAGGTCGATACAGCAAAAAATTAAAAACACAATTAAATTTTTTTTAAAAATATTAAAAATTACAAAATATATTTTGAAATCAAATATAATAAAAAACATAGTTAAAATGATTTGTAAAAAAACAAAACATAAAATCAAAAACAATAAAAGAAAAAAAAAGTCACGGATTTTAGTTGTAGTGTTTGATGTTTTGATTTTTTTAAAATCGTTTTAACTATGTTTTTTATCATATTTGTTTCAAAATATGTTTTGTAATTTTTAATATTTTTTAAAAAAATTTAATTGTGTTTTAAATTTTTTGTTGTATCGACCTCCAAACATGTTTGTAATGTGTGTACACCCTACGAATTTTTGATAATGTTTCCAATTTTTTGTTTTAATTAATTTTAGTATTTGTTTAATATTTAGTTGTAAATAATTTATTATTCTGATAAAGAAATTTTGTTTTTTTATTGTATAAAATACCCTAACAATTCAATACGCCGGGTTATCGACGTGATTTGGAGGTCGATTTTTGAAAAAATTAAAAATAATTTTTAAATTTTTTAAAAAATAATATAAATTAGAAAACATATTTTGAAAAAAAAATATTTCAAAAAAGATTAAAAATAAATATAATAAAAAATAAAAACAGAAATAAAGAAAATAAAACAGAAAAGTTTAAAAAAAAATTAATTTTTTTTTGGCGGGAAGCACGGATCGCCGTTCCCACCCGAGATCCGTGCCCCACGGATCACGGTTCCGACCCGCGATCCACCTAGTTTTCGAAAAGAAAAAAAAATTCTTAAATTTCGAATTTTTTTTTATTATATAAAAAAAATACGGCTCAGTTGACAATTACAAAAAATTTGGTTGTCTTATTTATTGTACGAAAAGGGAAGCACAAATCATCATCATTTAGATGCATGTGCAAGTGATGTAAAATTGGATAGATTCGCGTACAAGTATATAACTTCTTTTTCAAAAACATCGGGTGAGTTTCTTATAAAGTACATGGTTCGTCAGGGATACCGTTTCGAAGGTTTGCGTTTGGGGGTTGAACGAATATATTAGTATAACTAATTTGGATATCTCGACATCTTGTTAATTTGTCTCCTATTTTATGAGTTATTGCTTCTTATGTAGGAGAGTTGTTCAGTCAAACTATGTTATGTTATAAGTTATATAATGATTACACATGCTAGCTACTAATCATGTACTTTATCGGTCACAGAGACAGAGGAAAGTTAAATATCAAGCTTAATAACATAAACAATTAAATAAACTAAGACTGTGGCAGTCTTGCCCATTTTTTTTTTATGTCTACGACAATTAAGGGTTAATTAAACTTTGTTCTTCAACTGTGCGTCGATTTTACTTTGTCCAAAAATTTTAAAATACAACAATCATTCTCTTGTACTTTTGTTTTAACACCACCCCAATGAAATTTTAGAATCTAATTTTTTACAATTATTCGTTGTTATTTCTTGTTGTTTGCCTACTCTTAAATCTCAATTCTAACTTTATATTTAAGTTTAAATAAAATCAGATGTAAATCATGCTCGAATTTAAATCAGATTCACTACAAATCTCACTCAAATTCGGATCAAGTCTCAAATGTTCACAAAGATTTAGAGCAACATTCACTTGTAATTACATTATTACGATACCTTTTAATCTTAATGTACTTCCATCCACCTTTGAGTCATCGATAACCATACCCGGGCTACCCCTCGTCGTCCTGTTTTCTCTCTCTGTCACGTCATACTAGTCTCACCCACCCCAAAATTTTCTTTAACCATGTCCTGAAACCTCCTACACACCTTACATTTTCTTTCCCCCACATTATTAGGATGTCGATCATGGGTAAAAATAAAAAAAGATTTTAAAATGAATATATTAACATTTTTAATAAATTAAAAAAATGATTGGGAGATAAACTACATGTGAGTGTGAGTGGGTATGTGAGGTGTTAAGATAAGTGTGTGTTTATATGTATATATATGTATCTATATATGTATGTATATATATATGTATATATATAGTAGGATGGGTTAAATAAGGGGAGAGGAGAAGTTGTTGTCGGGAGGAGTTGAAGTGAGGCGTGAGAGAGAAGGTGGTGAAGAGATGAAGAAGATGTTGGGTGAAGAAGTCGGCTTTGGGTCGGCTTTGAGGTTTTTCTGGTACAATAGAGGTTAATACAAGGGAGCTACCTGTTGAGGGAGCTCTTATGGCTTTACATCGAGTAGCCCAATTTTTTAGTGATTAATACAAGGGTTAATTACAGTTTGCCCTCCTAAACTATGCATTGATATCATTTTGCCCCCCTAAAGTTTCAAAGTTAACAGATTGACACTCAATCCGACGCAAATTCCAACCATATCCGACCTCCGTTTCGATCCAAATTTTCACGTAAATATAGGTTTAGGAGTGTATTAGGGATATAACAAAAAAAATTAGGAAAAAAACGTTGAATGTGTGTTAAATAATGAGTTTTTGAAACTTCAAGGGACAAAGTGATACCAAGACATAATTCAGAGGGCAAACTGTAATTAACCCTTAATACAACAATGATTGGCCCCACAAACAAAACACGTATATCATCTAAGTTCATTCTACAAGAAGAAATCTCAAATTCATAATAAAACAAAAAAACTAAACGTCTAATTCGGGTTAGCTTAATTAGGAGATTTCTTGTATTGAAACAGTCAAAATAAATCAAATAAACAATCTCGTTCACATGATGGGAAGTTTGAGATTAAAAAAAAGAAGTGGAATTAGAACTAAAGTCTTGTTTGGATATCCTAAAATTTGCATTTTTGAATCAAGTGGATAAAATTTGCATTTTTGGATATCCTAAAAAAGAAGTGGAATTACAAAGTTGTTCCGATAGCTAAAAATATGGATTATAAATCTACATTTTTGTTGTTGTTGAAAATGCATTTTTTCAAAAAAAGAATTAAGACATTTTTTTCTTGTCAACCATGTAGTGAATCTACATTTTTACGAATAATGTATTTTTATCCAAACATGTTATTACATATAAAATATTGTGTTTTCAAAATACATTATTCAAATTAGATGCCAACCTTAAAAATATATTTTTCAAATCTTGTTTTTTTAGATTTCAAAAAATAAATAAATCATGACTTAGAATTGAGTCTAAAATTTAGGTCCGATTTAACATTTGATGTGATCTAAATAAATCAAATTTGAATCATGAGTTAGAATTGAATCTAAAACTTAGGTCTAAAAACTCAAAAAAGGCTTAAAAACATTTTCTAAATCTTAATTTTTTATATTTTAATTTTTTTTTGTGAAATAAAAAATTGGAAACCTTAAGTTATAGAAACGAACCGAATTAAAGAAAAAAACTAAAACTAAAACCCGAAGGACCAAACTGAAGAACATGAGCACTTCCAAAAAAGGTCATTCCATCCACCCTTTCCAAAAGCGCACACCCACACACATCATCAATGGACAACTCCAAGGGTTTACCTCTCATCGGCCCGAAGCTCCGCGCCACCATCTCCACCTCCAGGCGGGGCGGGACCTCCACCCCGGCGCCGTCCTGGAAGCTGGAGGACGAACACCCGGACGACCAACCCGCCGCTAGGGTTTCCGCCAGAAGGCTCGCCGCCAATCTCTGGGAAGTCTCCACCCACGCTGGGACACGGAGAGGGACGAGGCGGAGGAGGAGAGAGAAAGGTCTCGACTTGAATGGGGTGAGACCATTGCGAGACTCTAACATGGGTTCTCTCTTAAGCATTTGGTTGTGGTTTGTTGTGAACGTTTGTAGGGAAAGTTTTTTTTTTCTTTTTAGTTATTGGTTAGTTGTGTTTATGCTGTTTTCTTATGTTTTTGGTATTCATTTTGTGAGTTGAAGAAATAATTTCTTTTCTTATTGATACCTTCCGTTTCTACTCTATACTTACCGATAAAGAAAAAAAATAAAATCTGCTTTATATTTCTTTGTGTTATGTTTGGTTAACAACTCAACGAGAGTAACTGATAGAAAAGGGAAAAAAGAGTTTTCTCTCGTTTGGATAACAATTTAAGGTGAGAAAAGGAAAGAAAGGGAGAGCTTATGATTTCTATCTTCGTTGATAAAATTACGGTTGAACATGAACTACAAATTTTGAAATTGCTTGCTCTGTTTTGGAAACCACTGTTTGGATTGTAGTTTTGAATTTGAATGAATAAATTTAATATACAAATGATATGGGCTCTTTATGCTTTTATCTTTGTTTTTCTTCATTGTTCTCACTTCTTTGCTTACCTTGCTTCGCTTCGGACAAAACCTAGGCAGTTGACCTGACCACTTGATGATTCTTCTTTTCTCAGGTTGCAAATTATAATCAGGCAATTACTCCCGTAAGTTCTGTTGACCTCAAAGATAAGCTCCGGGAGTCAAGACATGGTTTGAAAACATCAGCAGAACTACTAAAGGTGTTAAATCGTATTTGGAGATTGGAGGAACAAAATTCATCCAATCTAGCACTTGTGAAAGCACTAGAGTTAGAACTATCTCATGCAAATGCAAAAATCCGGGGTTTGGTAGAAGAGCAGCTTGTAGACAGGCATGAAATTGATGAGCTTATGAAGCAGGTTGCTGAGGAAAAATCAGTTAGGAAGACCATGGAACGGGAGAATGTCAAAGTGGTTGTTCAATCTGTGAAGGATGAAGTTGAGGGGGAAAGAAGGTTGCGAAAACATTCAGAGAGTCTGCACAGGAAGTTAGCGAAAGAGTTGAGTGAACTGAAATCCTCATACTCTATGGAACTTCAAGATCTGGAAAAGGAAAGAAATACACGAGAGTTGTTAGAAAATCTCTGTGATGAATTTGCAAAGGGGATTGGAGACTACGAAAAGGAGCTGATGGATTTGAGGAAGAAATATGAAAAAGATTATATTCCAGAAGGTGATAAATT
The DNA here is from genome assembly GCA_963682175.1 of Triglochin maritima. Taxonomy (NCBI): domain Eukaryota; kingdom Viridiplantae; phylum Streptophyta; class Magnoliopsida; order Alismatales; family Juncaginaceae; genus Triglochin; species Triglochin maritima. The sequence continues at coordinate 10,913,680 of OY821775.1, forward strand.
GATACTCCACATTTCAGAAGCATGGCTGGATCAACGTATTCAGATGAAGTTTGCAGAAGTTCGTGGAGACTCATCCAAGTCAAACACTACTTGGGATAGGTTAGGATATGAAATCAAAAACTTTCTTCAAGCTAGACATGCTAATCTGCGTCGTCAATCTCGTGAGTCAGTCCACTTAAATGAGGCTGTAAGTGCCCCTCAAGATGCTGAAGATGATGACTCCGTGTCCAGTGACTTGCACTGCTTTGAGCTTAGAATGGGAAACAATGGCCAGATACGTGGCACCCCTAAACAAAATGAAGACACGGGGACAGAGAAAATAGAAGCAATAGCCTCAAGTTCCACAACTAAAAGACCTGGATATCATGAAATGTATATCAGCCAGGGAACATCCAGCTCGAACATGAACCTCGAGGAACACAATGACAGGAGCAGTTTTAGCAGTGGAAACAAAATTTTGTTTGCCGACACGGTACAAGGAATTCATGTGCGGCGTAGTTCGAGGAACGGAGGAGGTGCAAAGGAAACCCAAATTGGTAGTGTGGGTGAAGCCATAGGCAATGGTCACCACGTAAAAGTCAGGTGGAATGGTATGGATGAATCTAACCAAGCAATCGAGAACTTTCTTAGCGGTCGAAATAACTTTTTGGATGGTTCCGAAAATCCAGGTGACATCCATTTTGTCTCTAGTCCAGTGCAGCAGTGGAATTACCGAGGAACTCCTGATTTTGAGGTAACTGAGTCATCGTCTAAACCACCACGAGGTAGGAAAGATACCTCTTTGAAGGCTAAATTACTAGAGGCACGGTTAGAGGGACAACATGGTCGTCTTGGAACATCAAACGTTTCATGATCGTGTGTAAGTAGGAAGTCCTTTTGCATTAGTTAATAGTATGAACTAGGTAGTCCTGTTTTGATGGATCACTCAAAAGAATTCGACTACCAACCCACATAAGATGGGGTTTTTGATCCTTCATTTCTTCTGTACCCAGGATGTGTAAAAATATATTATGTCATCCATATTAATAAAATAAAATCTCTATTTGTTCTTGTTGGTGGTGTTTTGCTATTACCATACATCCACAAATTTGTCGACATGAACAATTGGAGTGCTGCAGAGTTCTGTTGCAGCTTCTACGTTCCTAAAGTATCTGAAATTCGTGGGTGATTTCCTCTTCATAGGATTCCCCTGAAGTATGACCAATGTTTTCTTGTCCAGATCAATTACTGCAGTGCAGAGAGTATGTAATACTGGTCCTGAAATTTTTTCACATTCAAACCATGTTGGTGAAAAACGATTTACTGGGCATATCTTCTAGTTGAACGGCAAACCTGTTACCTGTCATGTAAATTGGATATTTTGCATCTTCAGAATCCCCAAGAAGGCGCAGCATATCATCTTCTGATTCCACATAAAACTGTGCTGCTCTTTTTTCTCGGCTGATAGAGTTTTCATCTTGTACCTTTAATTCCAAAATTGGCATGATCATATACAAGTTGAAAATCGAAAACATTATGTATGTTTACCTGCTGTATTTGAAGGTGAAGATACATGTTTGCATGGAAAAAAGGTTTTCCTCCCACACTCGCAACAGAAAATCGATAACAAGAACCAGTTTCTACGTTTACAATCTGTCTGTTTCTGACATCAACAAGGTTATAACTGTGCCCAGCAGAAGCATTGGCAGAACAAATACGCTGTGCCCAAAACAAATCCAAAGTCAAACAGCCAACCGGTAAGCAATTAACTTTCACCACCAAATTCTGAAAAAAATGAACAAAATATTAACTGAAATATACATTCTTGGCATCCTCAAGACTGATGGCTTCAAGCAGATCACGTGATATGAAGTTTCTTCCAATGCCTCCTACCACAATTTCCTCATTGATTGGCGGAACAGAGTTGAGGGTGAATGCCTAAAGAAATTACAATAAATCATATGTAATCTTGAGATTATAAAAAAAAAGATTAAGCTAAAATTGATCATTATTTTGAATTTTGATAGGTAATTACTAATCCATGACTGTTGAAGCCGAAGGCGCAGCTTGGTAGTTCTCCAGCGTAAGTGTAAGCCGTGAACGACAATCCATTTGTTAGTTTTACTTTCACCAGATACCTGCGGTTCGACGAAATCAATTAGTGATGATCGGAAAGACAGCTATATGCCACACGTACATGTCTGATTAAAGGCTCACGTATGACCAACTAATGCCACATTCGCGTCCTCATTGTGAGCAGCAATGGCGATATAATCGTTAACAACAAGGACATCAGAACAGTCATCTTCAGCATTGCTGATGGCCGGAGTTAATGTAGCAATCTTTGGAATGAAAGGTTGAATCTCCTTTCTAAAGTTCAGCAACAATAGCTACAACAATACCATATGAATTGTTTTATGTGTAAGTATAACAAAAAGGAACTTCTATAGTTATTACTTATTACCCATCAAATAAAGAAATTAAACTCTGGTTGATATATTCCTCCCACCCCTCTTAGCAACAAATGAACTAATGAAATGTAGATGGAAAAAAGTGCAAACCCACAGAGAGAAGTGGCACTCCACTTCCAGTAGCTGTTCCTACCAGTTCATCCCAATATCTAGGATACTTCTTCCTGTAAAGCATGAAAAGGAGGTCCACTTAAACACAATAAACAACATGTCTACAAATGATGTCACCTAATCAAGAAATATTAAAGAACACGTACATGAGTTTACTACCATTAACAACTTCAAAGTTGAGCATTCAAACGATCAATTCAAAACGACACGTTATAAAATCGTTACGACATAAGAACATATATACCAATTGTGATAGTAAAAAAGAAAAGTTTCGGATGGAAGAGACTTGTTGGAGTCATAGAGAGCTTGAAGCAGTGGTTGTGCTTCCGGAGTTCGAGCGAACGGGAGGAGTTGGTCGTGGAGGATAAGGTCGGAGGTCACTCTGCTCTTTATCATACGTTGAAACCTTCGGCCAATGAGGAAGCCGCGGTGGTGGGAGGTTTGGCATGGGCCAACCTCAAATTCTTCTAGTCTTGTTGTGCTCTTCTCCATCTCTATGGATTTTATTCAAAATTTTCACCACTCAACTCACCATTCAAGGACTCATCACTTACCTTATCATCTACTTCCTTTCTAGGATGCTTTTCTTAGAGCCTAGATTTTTTTTTGTTTTGATATGTTTGTGAGTTTTGCAAAAACTATCCTTGTAATAGCTAATTGTTTCTTTAAATACTTATTGTCGAATGAATTTATTGATATATCCCCTCCTTAGTTTAATAAGCTTACCCAAATTTTTCCTTTCAAATTATCAATTTTACCACAATAAATTCAACCTATGATGAATGATGAGTGATTAGATTAAGAAATTTTGAATCCATTATTAAATTAGCAATTTAAATGTTAACTAGGATGAAATAGGATAAATTTTTTTAGAATAGCAATTTGATATTTTTGAACACTTCGGATGGCTTCACGAATAATATAAAAAAGATAAGGATACAAGAAACGAAAGATAAATATTTTAATCAAGTTAAGGTACTTCATATATGAAAACGTTAATTGTACTTTGCCTCTCATCTTTGATCAAATTATTTTCATCCTTTATCCTTTGGAAATGGCAACTTACTCCCCTCCCCCTTGACCTTTATAATTTTGGCAGCTTGTCCCTCCCTCCTGATTTTTGTGATTTGGGTGCTTATGTGTACTTTATCTTATATGTTGTCTTATAACTTTTGTCTTAATGATGTGTGACTATTTTCTTTGAAAAATAATTGGCATTATTTTCGGCGTTTACTTGTATACATTTTTTGTATTGAGCTGGGCCTCAACAGGCGATTATAACTCACCTTGAAGCCATGTTAAATTGATCAGTCCACTGCAACTTTGAAACCCAAGTACCCAGATGGGAGGTAATAGACTCAATTATCTTTTATGTTGAAGTTTTTATTTTGTGCAATGTTAGACTACTTCTTAACGGAACTTAGATAGGGTGCCCTTTCATTTTGAAAAATATTTAGATGATAGAGTATCATAAATCATGTGATAGACGCTTGAGAAATACTTCCAAGTATGCCCTAATGATTATATTTTCTTTAATTACTAATAAAGGAGAGAATGTTCAAAGTTTCTTCATTTTTTTGGGGGAAAAACTACTTTCAGTGAGCTAATTATCCTTCATATCATTGCAAATAGTTTAGTTAAAATCTCTCATATTTATATAGATATTTCTTTTATATTTTGTCCTAGTAGCATTCTTATCATTGTACATTTATTATGCCTTACACATGTGATGTCATTGTATGAAATATATTAGAATCATTATTACATTGACATTGTATACCTGATCTTGATTAGTAAAGTAACTACATGATAAATATAGCAACACAAGACGACTGGAGGAAGAGACAAATCAAATATGTTTTGTTGTTGTGCTTAGTTAACTCTTTCTTTTGCTTCAGTTTATATGGACTGATATGTCCCATATTTGGATTGTAACCCCATAACGGGGAAACAATGTTAAACTTTTATCACGGCGCTGTGGATCATAGCATGGTTAATTAATCTAAGCATCTACCAAATTTCAATATATATATAAGGTAGTCCTACGCCTTACGAGTTACACCCTAATCCAAGCATGAATCTTGTAGCTTCGCACTTGAGCAAGGGTTGGATTTTTCAAACAATACAGGCTTAAACCCGACATGCAGCCTGCAATTCTTTTTTTTTTTTAAGGAAGACAAAATTTTATTTATTAAATAAAAAATGTGAGCACATTAGCCAAGGTACAGATTACAGCAAGGAATAGGAAGATTACAAGAATTACAGGCTGAATATTTAATTCTATGACCTAAAGTAGTGGACTTAGGCTTTGATAGCTTGCCGGATGATGGATAGCAACTCATCGAATGGCAGATACGAGGTGCGATCATGGTCGACGGCAGATGTCCATAGAGTCGCCTTGAAGGTATGGTCACGCGTCATGAACTCTCTCGAGGGCAAGGTGGCTCTGACCCCTGGAGAAATAGAAGATTGTGTGGTTCACTGGATGCTGAGATAACATTCGGAGTTCCAACAATGTTGTTGATGATGAGGGAGGATATACGACATTCTAGGAAGATGTGTGTAAAAATTCTTGATCACACTTACAAAGAGGGCACCGATTTGGGCCGTCAATGCTTCTTTTCGTAAGGTTATTAAACGTTAGAATCTTGTTATTAATTGCGAGCCATACAAAGATATTAATCTTTGAATGAAATTTGGTCCACCAAATAAGTTTCAAAGGTTTGAATCGGATACCTTCATCTACTAGGAAGTTATAGAAGGATTTAACAGAACAAAATGTTATTTTGTGAAAGGAGTGTTGTTTTTTTACCTTGAATATGTTAGACAAGTAAATCCCGTGGGAAAACGGTCGACCGGTCTCCCAAACCGGTCGACTGATATCATGTTTGAAAAGTTCATGTTATTTTCGGTCGAACGGTGGGTGTCACCGGTCGACCGATTGAAGATCCAAAACGTGCATGTTATTTTCGATCGAACGGTGGGTGTCACCGGTCGACCGATTGAAGGTCTGAAAAGTGCTTGTTATTTTCGATCGATCGAAGTTGCGCAACGGTCGACTGGTGGAGCCCAGGATCCCGCTACAGGTTTAAGTTCGGTCAACAGTTAAGAACGGTTTTTCCCACATTTTGCCATTCTCTCCACTCCATTTTTGCTGCAATAAATACTTGTATTTGTTCGGATCGATGACCTACTTAATATCTAATCAAATTACTCTTAATCCCCCACTTAATTAAACAATTGATGCATCGGAAACAAATTTAAACAAGTAGGGAAGAACACATGCAAACCACAAATGAACATGGGTGTTTATATAGAGGTTCGGCCTCCTGCCTACTTCCTTTCTTGCAAGCACCGCTCGATTCCACGAACTCCGCTCACGACTTCACTATCCACTACCCGTTCCGGGCCGAGAGAAAAAGCCTTTACAAAGCAAGTTCTGTGAGGTTTCCTTCTCTCGCAATCCGAGAGGGATACTTCGGGCTTTCACCGAAGTCTCTACTCTTTGTCTTGGGCTTTCACCAAGACTCTTGCTTCTTGACAACAAAGTTTGAGTGGAACAACACTCTCTAGCTTGAGCACACTTTGAGTAGAATTAAGAATTGATCAAAGGTGTGGAAGTTTAGGCTTGGAGTGTATGATTTGGAACTTTGAGGATTGAGAGACTTCTCTCTAATATATGAGACAATTGGAAGTGAGAGAGTTGTCTAAACAATGTGTTTGGACCTTTATTTATAAGCTCTTAAATATTTCTAGCCGTTGGGGAAGAATTGATGGAATTGTTTGTAAAATACACAAACAAAAATTAAAGTTCTGCAATTCTGTCCCCCAACGGTCGACCAAATCGAGGTAACCGGTTGACTGTTTCCTTAATGGTAAGGAATCGTTCGAACGATATAAAGAACGGTCGAACCACTTAGGCTCTGACTTAAGTCATCGGTCGAACCAGGTCAAAGTTCGGTTGACCGATCGAGCGGTTTTAGCTAGGGTAAATGTGCAACGGTCGAACAAAAACATTGGTTACGTTCGACCTAAAATAGCAGGCACTTTGGGCTCAAGAAATGTGTTCATCTGGTCGACCGGTATAAGGTCAACATTAGACTGGTGGTCAATAGTATTCTAGGGGTAGGTTGAATTTATAAGAATATGACTGTTGTATAATACGACAAAGTATAACGGTCATCCGAAAATACAGGAACAGTCGACCAGTGGAATGAGGAAAATTCACTTAGAGAGTCTGTTATAAACGGTCGAAACAAGAACTCGTTCGGTCGACCGTTTAGCACAGGAAAACTAGGTTTGATTTTAAGTGTTTTTTGGACTAATGTTTGAGTGATTTATTGAAGTCCAATTGACGTGAAATTTTGTGTGTGACTTCTACAATAAAGCTAGTGTGTATGTGAGTAAGTTTAACACTTGTATGCTCAAGATTACACAAGTTCTTAAGACTCAAAACTAAAGTAAAATTTCATGTCTTAAAATAGTTTTGATTACATGTCTTGACTTCATTCCATTCTTCTTGAGTCTTGATCACATGTAGATGTTAGCACAATACAATATATATTCTATGCAATATGTGTGCTACACTACATTTGATTGTGATTAAGATTAGGTTGATTAAATCATCAAAATATGGATTTAGGCAAAAAAGCCAACTGTATTGACCTAGTATATAAAGACAATTTTGTCCCATTTTGTAACACATCATATATTCAGTATAATCTACTTTACAATATTGTTAATCTTTGAGAGAGAGAGAGAGAGCATCCTCGTGGATTCAGTGGAGCAAACTTCAACCAGGATTCTCACCGGTTTGAGTCGTGTGTTCTGTAATCCTCCCTTTGTAATTTGATTAACAATAGTAGATTGAGTTATTTCGTTTGTGGCTTTCCCACATTGGGATTCCAAATTAAATTTCTCGTGTCTTGCGTGTTTGCGTGATTTATGTTTGTGATTTGCATTAACTGTGTTGATTCTTCCATCGAATTCGTTATTCTTGTTTCGCTACGTGTATCCGGATTGATCCATAAACCCTAACAACTGGTATCCGAGTTTGTTTGGTCTGGATTCTTATTGTTTTATCGATCGTTTTGTAAATACACACATGGAAAATCAATGAAAATTGAGAAGTTGAGCCGATATGTCAATTTTGATTTGTGCAAAGTCAAAATGCACGCAATCCTGATGCAGCAAGATGTGAAGGACATTCTTGAGGGCATAGATTTGTGTCGAAAGAAATGTCCGAACAAGAGAAGGTGAAGCATGATCAAAAGGCGATGTCAACCATAAAGTTGTCTCTGTCCGATGAAGTTTTGAGAGAAGTGTTGAAAGAGAAGACGGTTACAAGCATGTGGAAGAAGCTAGAGGAAGTCTACATGAAGAAGTCACTTGCAAGCCGGATTATCTTGAAGAAGAAGGTTTTTCTATTCAAGATGAATGCGGGTATTTCGCTTTAGCAACACTTATATGATTTTAACGCAATCATCATGGATCTGGAGAAGGTGGAGGCAAAGTTTTCTGACGAGGATCAAGCAATCCTCTTACTTTGCTTGTTGAGTCCCTCATATGATCACTGCGTGGAGACAATGTACAACAAAACTAACATCTCTCTTGTAGATGTCAAGAACGTACTCTCCTCCAAATCTGATATGGAGAAGATGTCCGATGGTTTTGATTTGAGCAAAAGTGAAGCGTTGTTTTCTCATAGTAAGGGAAAAGAGAGGAGTTTCTCAAAGAACACCTCTAAGGCCAAGTCGAGGGACAAATATATTATTTGTCATTATTGCAACAAAAAGGCCACAAGATATCTGAATGTTTTGAGGTACAGAACAGAGAGAAGCATATGGGTTCTGGTAGTGGTGATCAGTCAGGTTCAAATCTTACCGAGTCTGATTCTGATTTTGTGTTGGCAACTATAGGTTCGTCTGAGGCTTCCGATGGTTGGGTGATTGACACAGGCAGTACATTCAACTTAACTCCGAACAAGCACTGGTTTCATCTTATGAACCAGTGTCAGGTGGAATGGTTGTGATGGGTAATGGTGACAGGTGCGATGTTACAGGTATCAACTTTGTTAGATTGAGGACCCACGATGGCTTGGTCAAAGTATTGTCGGATGTGCGACATGTTCCTAAGGCGAGCAAGAATCTAATTTCAGTGGGTAGTCTAACTGCAAAGTGATACAAATTCAGTGGTGAGGATGATTGTATATCCGTTACCAAAGGATCACTTAGTCTGATGAAGGGGAAGAAGTTTGGGCCCAACAAGCTTTATATACTTAAAGGAGAAATCATGGTGGGTGACGCAACTACGACATCATCCTTGTCTGGTGAGGAGAATACCCAACTATGACATATGAGGTTGGGGCACATGAACGGGAAATGCATGATGGTATTGAACAAACGTGGTTTGTTTGGAAGTCAGAAAATCGGCAGTCTGGACTTCTGTGAGTATTACGTGTTGGGGAAGCAAAAGAAAGTCAGTTTCTCCGTAGCAAAACACACCACCGAAGCCACTCTATATTACACCCACTCTGATTTATGGGGACCTCGACCGGTTCTATCAAAAGGTGGAGCTCGCTACATGCTCACATTTATTGATGATTTCTCGAGGAAGACTTAGGTTTATATCATGAAACAAAAGAGTAATGTGTTTCAGAATTTTCAGTACTGGAATGCTATGATTAAAAATCAAACAGGAAAGAAAATTAAGAGGTTCAGGACGGATAATGGTTTGGAGTTTTGTTCTTTAGAGTTTGACGATTTCTGCAGAGTTGAAGAAATCGTAAGCCACTGAACCGTTCGTCATACACCACAACGAAACGGAGTAGCATAATGGTTGAATCAAACTCTCTTGGAGAGAGATACATGTATGCTTTTGAATGATGACCTGACTGAGGATTTCTGGACAGAAGCAATGTGTACCGCTTGTTATTTAGTGAATTGTTCTCCTCACTCCGCTTTGGACATGAGAACGGAAGAAGTTTGGTCAGGTGAAGCTTCAGATATGTCCAAGTTGAGGATCTTCGTTGTCCAACGTACACACTGGTAGATCAAGGAAAGTTGAATGCTCGATCGTTGAAGTGTATATTCCTTGGCGACGATTTGGGTATGAAGGGTTATTGTCTTTGGTGTAAGGAATCTCATAAGCTCATGGTGGAAAGAAATGTTATCTTTAATGAGCTTGTTATGTTACCTTCCAGGAAAGAAGTTGTTGTTTCGACTCCCATTTTAATGAGCCACCGGTAGTGAATGTTGATGAGGACTCCGGTGTGACACAAGTGGAAACTTCAAACTCTGAGGAAGATGAAGAGTTTTTATTAGCAAGGGACAAGGAGAGGTGGTTGACCAAGAAACCTCGTAGATACGCTGAATCAGTCCTTGCATATGGTCTAAGTGCAGCTGAAGATATTGGAGTCTCTGGTGAGCCGAGCAAATATTCAGAGGTAATTTTGGCACCCAATTCAGCTGCTTGGGTGGGTGCAATGAATGAAGAGATGGAGTCTCTTCATAAGAACCAAACTTGGAAGCTGATAGAATTTCCAAAAGGAAAAAAGGTCGTTAGCTGCAAATGTGTCTTCAAGAAGAAAATCGAGGGTTCCTCAGATGTGAGGTACAAAACTCGTTTAGTTGCTCGTGGTTTAAGTCAGGTGGAGGGTGTAGATTATAGTGATATTTTCTCATCCGTTGTGAAGCATACCTATTCGTTATTCGTGTGTTGTTGAGTTTGGTTGCAATCCATGATTTAGAGTTAGAGCAACTTGATGTGAAGACCACTTTTCTGCATGGAGAATTAGAGGAGCAAATTTACATGAACCAACCAAAGGATTTTATGGTTGAGGGTAAGGAGAATCAAGTCTATTTGCTGAAAAAGTCGCTTTACGAGTTAAATCAGTCGCCTCGACAATGGTATAAAAGATTTAATTCTTTCTAGGTTGGACATGGTTATAGCAGATTATAGTATAACTGTTGTGTTTACCGAAAGGTATTTCCGGATGACTCTCTCGTTTTGTTATTACTCTATGTAGATGATATGTTGATTGCAGCTAAGAACAAGTCTACAATATTCAAGCTTAAAGAGTTGATGGCAGAATTCGAGATAACGAATCTTGGGACAGCGAAGAGAATTCTAGGTATGGTGATCCGTCGTGATCATAAATGCAAGAGTTTGTTTCTCTCTCAACAACAATATGTTGACAAGGTCTTGCATCGTTTTGGCATGGAGGGTGCCAAGTCTAAAAGAATTCCTCTCGTTGCGCACTTTAAGCTCTCGACAGACTTGTGTCTTAAGAAGGAGGAGGATAACACATACATGTCGTGGGTGCCTTATTCTAGTGCAGTTGGCAACTTATGTATGTCATGATATGCACTCGTCCAGATATATAGCTCAAGCGGTCAGTGTTGTGAGCCACTATATGTTGAATCCTGGAAATGAGCATTGGTCAGTTAATTGTAGTAGTTGAAGTGGATTCTCAGGTACCTGAAGGTAGGGGTGCACATGGGTCGGGTTGAACCTGAAAATCGACCTGAACCCGACTGGTCGGGTTGGGTCGGGTTGGGAAGGGACCCAGGTTGGAAAAATCTGAAAGCCGAATTTTTGGGTCGGGTTCGGGTTGAGGGGTCGGGTTTACCCAACCTGAACTCGAAGATTTTTTTATTTTATTTTCCCCAATAAATCCTGATCGTCCATCCGAGAAGATCTACACCTAACCCTAACAAAAAACACATTTCACCTCTCCCCACCCTCTCGCGACACCTCCTCCTACCCCTCCTCAGCCTCTCCTCGCCCTCCTCCCTCTCACTCCCTCATCCCTCCGTGAACCTCAGCACCCTCTCCTTGCGCTCGCGGAGTCGCGACCTCGCCCCCTCTGGCCCTCTTCGTCGATCCCTCCTCTCCAACGATCCCCCATCTCCGTCAATCCCCTCCGCCTCTTTCTCTGACGCCTCCCTCCCTCTTCCCTTCGGATTCACCTCTGACATCTCTCCTCTACTACTCATTCCATTCTTTCCAAGTTTTTTTGTAGTTCTTTTCTCCATTGAAACTCCAAATCCACATTTTGATTAAGAAAAAAGCTCCTTATTCTTGTTTGATATTGTGTATTGAATCTAATGCCTATTTTCATTTGTTTCTGTAGATGTGACTGTGGGCATTTTTCATTTGGTGGAGTTGATTTCGGTGGTTGTGGGCATTTTCATTGAATCTAATCAATATGGTGGAGTTGATTTCGGTGATCGTGGGCATTCATTTGGTGGAGTTGATTTCGATGATTGTGGGCATTCATTTGGGGGGGGGGGGGGGGGGTTGATTTCTGTAGATGTGATTGTGGGCATTTTTCATTGAATCTAATCCATTCGTCTCTTCGATTTCTGATTTGGTTTTGAGTGGTTTTGTACTGATTTTTCTTCTCAGAGACGAGCTTATAGGTCGATGGAATTGTAGTTATATTTGCATTATCAAATTCGGGTCGAGCCGATCCAACCCAACCCAAACCAACCCGGAAATTTCAGATCAGATTGGGTTGAATTTGAAACGGTTCAGGTTCGGGATGGGTTTTTCTCAAACCCAAAATTTTCGAGTTAGGTCGGATTCCCGCCCAAATCCAACCCAACCCAACTCATGTGCACCCCTACCTGAAGGGTACAACTAAGCTATCTCTGAAATTTGGTCGATCTTCGTATTCGTTGATGGGGTTTGTTGATGCCGATTACGCACAAGACTGCAATAAATGAAGATCTATGATAGGATACGTGTGCACTGTTAGGAGCACGGCTATTAGCTGGAAAGCGATGTTGCAACACACTGTTGCTTTGTCTACAACAGAGGCAGAGTATATGAGAGAGACAACGACCGAGGGTATCAAAGAAGCTCTTTGGCTGAAGGGTTTGTTTGGAGAGCTTAGTCCAAGTCAGAATACAATGGTTGTTTATTGTGATAGCCAATGTGTCATTCATCTGATGAAGGATCAGATGTACCACGGGAGGACGAAACATATCGACGTCCATTGTCACTTCATTCAGGAAGTTCTTGCTGAGGTGTGGTGGTGAAGAAGGTGGACACGGAAGATAATCCAGCTGATATGTTGACGAAGCCAGTCATTTCAACTAAGTTCATGGTATGCTTGAACTTGGTTGGTTTGAGCTCCGAGTAGGTGGAGGTACGACGATGACACAACGAGGAAGGAAGCATGTAGCTTCAAGTTCCGGGAGCTATTCAAGGTAAATGTGGCTATTCCAGGGGCTATTACCTTGAATATGAGACCGGTCGACCGATATCATGTTTGAAAAGTTCATGTTATTTTTGGTCGAACGGTGGGTGTCACCGGTCGACCGATTGAAGATCCAAAAAATGTATGTTATTTTCACCGATTGGAGGTCAGAAAAGTGCATGTTATTTTTGGTCGACCGGTGGAGCCCAAGATCCTGCTATAGGTTTACGTTCGATCGACCGTTTCGCCTGATCGGTCGACCGTTCAGAGCGGTTTTGCCCATGTTCTGCACTTCTCTCCACCCCGTTTTTGGTGCTATCAATACTTGTATTGGCCTAGTATATAAAGGCAATTTCGTTCCATTTTGTAACACATCGTATATTTAGTATCATCTACTTTGCAATATTGTTAATCCTTGAGAGAGAGAGAGCATCCTCGTGGATTCGCTGGAGCAAAACTTCAACCGGGATTCTCACCGATTTGATTCGTGTGTTCTGTAAGTCTTCTTTTGTAATTTGATTAACAATAGTAGATTGAGTTGTGTCGTCCGTGATTTTCCCACGTTAAATTTCTCGTGACTCGTGCGTTTGTGATTTGCATTAGTTGTGTTGATTCTTCCCTCGAATTCGTTATTCTTGTTCCGCCGTGTGTATCCGGATTGATCCATAAACCCTAACAAGGAGCCATATTGGCTTGTCTGGAGAGGTATTGGGGTGTAGCAGTTGACGTCAATTCTCTTGTATAGCATAGTATATCATTAGTACTTATGTATTAAAAGTAAGATGTAGGTTCCATCTTGCCAGAATATTTGTGGTGGAGAATCGGAGATGCGCGCCCGATATCAGCCACGGAAGTGGACCAATCAAGGCATAAGTTAAATATGGTTGGGCAAGAGTTTGCTAGGCTTCCTGGATTTTTTCTAAACGAGAATTGAGCGTTGGCACTGTTATTAATTTATAAAGAAAGATTAGTTTTGAAGCTATCAAACGTGTTTAGGATTGTGGACTTCAACATGCAAAATGAAATTGTGGATTTCAGTCATTTTGGAAGGAAAAAAAATTCTTCTTTGGTTTCAAAGGGAAAGCCGACTTCAGCTGAAAACAAGCTCAAACTTGACCAGCAACGCCCCTTGTTGCACAAGAAAATTTAATAAAGCGCAATTTGAGAATCTAAATTAAAATGTATTAGTGCAGCTAGGCTTTCAACCAAGTCGTGTCCTATACACTCGTATATTGTATACCATATTATGTTAATCTAATTTCTGTCTATTTTAAGATCGTGCTAAAATCCAACACATTTATAATCTTGTTGCCGTAATAGTTTTCAAAATTCTTGTAGACCAGATAAGATCCCTTGAACTTCATTCAAGTTTTATCAAGTTCAATCATCCGTTCATTGGGAATTTGGGGGCAATCAACCACCGTGGGAAAATTTCCACAACCAATCGACAGCCCCAAGGGGTCAGGGCTTGGGCTGTCGAGATGAGGGTCGTTAGACAAGTTTCTTCTAAGATTTGTATTAACAAATGATGGTAGAAAGTCGAGCTGGGATAAAAGTCATAGTGGAAATTAATTATTTTCTTCCCACTATAAAAAAATAAAATAGATTCATTAATTGATGTGCATTTTTGTGTAACATATATTGTACCATTGGATGAAGAAATCTCTGTGGTTACGATAGTCCACCGATATTTGTAGTCTGAACTTCAAACTTTAAATTCAATACCCTTTGTTTCTGCTTATGCTTGTGCAGGTTGTGGTTCCACAACTTCAAACTCTTTTGGTTGAATGAATGAAATATCGTTGTTATCAAAAAATATTTATAGTCAGATTGGTATAGTAAGTTACATGATGGAATTTAATTAATTAAATATATTTGTTATACTACAAAGAGAACATTTAAAGTTTAATTTGCAAGCATGTCTACTTTTGAATATGATCATCGTCCGCGAAGGAATGGGCCGTGGAGACCTTTTGTCAGGAAACTTAAAAACATTGGATTAGATTGATTTCGTTTAATATTATGACTCCATAGCAGCCGACATATATATCCTGAATTTCTGAATACGTTCACTAAAATCCATTTATGCAAACCATACTAAAACCCAAATTCTCTAACCAATCCTGTAGTAAACCCTTCCACATGATAACAATTATTCGCTCAGGAACATATGCCGCGCTTCTTCATACATATTCATAGATTATTTTGACTATAGATCTCTTGGTGCATAAGTTGCGCATTCATTTCAAATGTTCTTCAAAGTTCATGTCTAAATTCTCTCTCTTTATATTTAGAAAGAATGATGATGTTGAAAACATTAAAGATGGAGGAAAACTGAAGCAAGATAAATGTGTTTACCGTTGAAAACATTAAAGATGGAGGAAGAACCAAAGCTTGACGAATCAGGTCACCAAACCACCGATTGATATCCCCAAGTCACAAATAAATGTATACTAACGGCTAGATACTACATATATATACTCATGTATTCAAACAACAAAATATAGAAAAAAATATACATACTCTTTCCCTTCTTGATTCTTCTGTCTTCTTCCAAACTGTAAATTTAACATGGTATCAGAGCATTCGATCATCTCTTAGCCTCAGTTTTCCCCAAATCTCCATCGGCCTCACCTCATCCAAGGGGGTTAAAGGTCTATTCCACCCTCATCCAAACCCAAGAAGGGAAAATCACAAGAAAATTCCATCATGTCGAAGACAATGGAAATCTACCAGACATGGTGAATCCCCACCGCCTGGTCACGACACCTTTAAACGGGACAAATTACTTGTCTTGGGCGCGTGCAGTCACCCTCTCCCTCAGTGGCAGGGGGAAATTGGGCCACGTCACCGGAAGGACTCCAAAACCAGAAGAAGGTGAAACAGAGAAGGTTCAAGATGAATGGCAAACATCAGATCATCACGTGATGTCATGGCTCATCGCATCCATGCAAAATCACATTGCCAAGATCTTCATATACAAAGAAAGTGTGAAAGAGCTATGGGACTCAATCAAAGATCACTACGGCAAAGCAGAAAACTTCGCACATATCTTCAAAATAAAACAGGAGATCGGGCAAACTCAACAACTCGGGGCTTCAGTCACTGAGTACCTCGGTACTCTCAGAAGAAGGTGGGACGAGCTAAAAATATATGAACCCCCAACCGCGGATCCAGAAATCATTCAAAAGCGACAAGAGCAAAATCAGATCTACCAGTTTCTGGTAGGATTGGATCCAAGCTACGAGACCATTCGGTCTCAAATACTTATGGCGTCTGATCTCCCAAGCCTCGCAAACATCACAAGTCTCGTTCAGCGCGAGGAAACAAGAAGAAACACAACGAACAACCACAACAAAAATCAAAACTCCGACAACCAAGCCCTCATCGTCGGTCGGAACCTAGCTCAGGGAACAAAAAAGCGATTCGGAAACAAAAGCAACGAACACTATGAAAACTGCAAGAAACCAGGACATAGAAAAAACTCGTGCTGGTTTCTGTTCCCGCACCTCAGACCACAAAAAACCGAAAGAAATACAAAAGCAAATCTGGTGGAAGGCAACAACAACAACCTGCTCGGAGGCGGCAGTAGCGCCAACCTGGTCGGAGGCGCCGACAACACCTTCCGGAGTGGCAGCCGACAAAGTGAATACGAAAGGTTACAAAACCCTACCGGTTATGCGGATAACACAACATTATATATCAACCACATATCCGGATCTGCAAACCGGACTCCGCGATTCCGAACGGAAAATGGGTCTACCGGTTCAGGTGCTATCGGGTATGGGTCAAGTAACCCGGATCCGCCAAATCAGATCCACTTAAAGAATCTGGTGAACCAGCTCAATGACTATTTGCAGAATACCCCTCCTGCAACAGGTAATTATGCAGGTATCACCATCCTTTCTAATTTTACTGCTTTCTCTGAATTAGCATCCAAATCACAAAATAAACCTTGGATTATTGATACCGGAGCCACCGATCACATGACTGGTGATCCAACACTACTTAGCAATATGAAACAAAATCTTAGGTTATTAAATAACTTTGTAACTATTGCTAATGGAAGTAAAGCCCAAATTAAAGGAATAGGAAAGGCAAACTTAGTTAACAACACATCTGATGACGTCCTTTTTGTGCCTAATCTCGATGCTAACCTTATATCGGTTGCCAAACTCACCAAAAATCTTAATTGTAATGTTATATTTACTCCTAATGATGTCATCTTTCAAGATCGTATCACCAGGAGGATGATTGGTAAGGGCATCCTCACGAACGGTCTCTACATTCTAGAAACAAACAAGAAAGTTCTACATACCCGTATGGTGGATAATCACATCCTTTGGCACAAAAGAATGGGTCATCCTTCATCAAATATATTACAATATTTATTCCCTGTTTTTAAAAATGAACTCTTATGCGATGTATGTCGTTTTGCTAAACAATCTAAGTTACCATTTCAAAATTCTAGCACCAAAACTCATTCTCCTTTCGAACTAATACATTCTGATATTTGGGGACTAGCCCCCGTTGAGTCTTACAATGGTTTTCGATACTTTATTAGCTTTATTGATGATTTTTCTCGAGCCACATGGATTTATCTTTTAAAAAACAAATCAGACACCTACTCATTTTTTTGCGAATTTCTTCGTTACATAGAAAATATGTTTGACGCAAAAATCCGTTTTTTCAGATCTGATAATGGTTCTGAATACATGAACAATTTGTTTCAAAATCTTTTACGACAAAAAGGTATTTTTCATCAAACCTCATGTATTAATACACCCCAACAAAATGGGGTTTCAGAGCGGAAAAACCGACATCTGTTAAATGTCACTCGCTCCCTCCTTTTTCAAAACAATGTCCCAAAACCGTTTTGGTCCAACACGATTCTAACTGTTACCTATATTATCAATCGTCTTCCTAGTCCCACTACTAACTATAGGAAACCTTTAGAATCCTATATAACAAAAAAATTACGATCGAACACCTCAGAATTTTTGGTTGTTCTTGTTTTGTTCTCAAAAAACGAGAAAATAAATTTGATCAGAACTCCATCAAATGTATCTTCTTAGGGTATTCCTTTAGAAAAAAAGGGTACAAATGCTATGACCCAAACAATAAAAAAACATACGTCTCAAGAGATGTCACATTCTTCGAAACCATTCCTTTCTTTCACAAACATGGGCAAGAAGAAAACACCTCCTCCATCCCAGTACCACACACTGATCTGCCTCCTACGACATCACCAACAATTGATGGAGGAGAAAATAGACACGGAGGAGAAAATAGACACGGAGGAGAGAATGAAGACGACGGAGGAGAGAATGAAGACAACGGAGGAGAGAATGAAGACGGAGGAGGAGAAAATGGTCACGGAGGAGGAGAAAATGGACACGGAGGAGAAGAAAATGAAGAAAGAGGAGAAGAACCTCCGAGAAGATCTACACGCCCATCTCGCCCTCCTATCAGGTTCAATGATTATTTTCTCTCACACACCAAATATCCTATCCAAAACTCCAAATATCCTATCCAAAACTTTCTATCATACCAGAAAATTTCTCAACAACACCAAGCCTTCCTAGGAAATCTAGATGACTCCTCCACCCTAGAAGATAACCACACCTGGACACTTGTTCCACTCCAACCAGGTATCAAACATGTTGGATGTAGATGGATCTACAAAATTAAATATCATAGCAATGGGCAAATAGAAAGATATAAAGCCCGTCTTGTGGCCAAAGGCTACACTCAGACCTATGACCTTGACTATTTAGAAACATTCGCTCTTGTAGCCAAAATGAACATTGTTCGTGTTCTTCTTTCTATCGCTGTAAATCAAGGATGGAAATTATTTCAGATGGATGTCAAAAATGCATTCTTACAGGGAAATCTTGAAGAAGAAGTCTACATGACTCCTCCACCTGGAATCACCACGTGTCCCAACCAGGTATGCAAGCTTCATAAATCTATATATGGGTTAAAACAATCACCACGTGCCTGATATGCTAAACTCAGTCTCTCTCTCCTTAGCTATGGATTTATTAAAAGCTCTGCTGATGCATCCATGTTTACGAAACATAGTCACAACACTACAATTATTGTTCTTATTTATGTCGATGACATCATTATACCTGGAAATAATCATCATCAAATAACATTAGTTAAAGAATACCTAAAATCAAAATTTGACATAAAAGATTTAGGATACTTAAAATATTTCTTAGGAATAGAGATTGCATACTCTAAGAAAGGGTTATTTCTCTCCCAACGAAAATATACCCTAGATCTACTTGAAGAAACTAAGAAACTAGGATCAAAACCCTCAAAAACTCCTATAGAAATCAACAAAAGAATAGGACCAACTGATGGAAGCTCTCTTTCTGATATTGGTCAATTTCAAAGATTAGTAGGGAAACTTATTTACCTTACTGTTACCCAACCCGACATCACATATGTTGTAAGTCAAATAAGTCAATTTATGCATGCTCCTCACACACACTACTTAGATTTAGTAAAAAGGATCCTATGTTATCTTAAGGGCACACCCGGACAAGGACTCTGGATGAGACCCAACAACTCTAACTCAATAAATGGATATTCTAGTGCAGACTGGGCTGGAAGTCATGATCGAAGATCAACCTCTGGATTCTGCACATTCGTCGGAGGCAACTTAGTAACTTGGCGAAGCAAGAAACAAAATGTTGTTGCCAGATCTAGTGCAGAAGCAGAATACCGTGCAATGGCCTCAACCACCAGCGAATTAATTTGGTTGAGTCAACTACTCAGAGATATGAAGATCACAACTCAGAAACCCATGAAGATGCTTTGTGACAATAATGTTGCACGACACATCGCTATGAATCATGTCTTCCATGAAAGGACCAAACACATAGAAGTCGACTGTCACTTTATTCGAGAAAAAATACAATCAAAACAAATCGAGGTTCCCTACGTCCCAAGCAAAGATCAGTTAGCAGATATCTTCACCAAAGCTCTAGATCGCAAGGCTTTCTCCAACATCCTTCTCAAGTTAGGATCTATCAATCCATTTCAGACCCAACTTGAGGGGGCGTGTTGAAAACATTAAAGATGGAGGAAAACCGAAGCAAGATAAATGTGTTTACCGTTGAAAACATTAAAGATGGAGGACGAACCAAAGCTTGACGAATCAGGTCACCAAACCACCGATCGATATCCCCAAGTCACAAATAAATGTATACTAACGGCTAGATTACTACATATATATACTCATGTATTCAAACAACAAAATATAGAAAAAAAATATACATACTCTTTCCCTTCTTGATTCTTCTGTCTTCTTCCAAACTGTAAATTTAACAGATGATGTGACGAAACAAATGAAAAAGAAATTAATTCAGCCACTAAAGATATCCCCACTTTAAGCACAACTTCTTTAAAAAGCCAAATTTTATTGATGTCTTGTACTTTTTTTCTTCCAAAGTTTTCCTTGCTTTTTCCCTAAAATACAAAACTGTCATCTTCTCCTATCTAGTATTTCTCTCAACCCCAAAGAGTTCTAAATGTCAAAAGTTTTAAATGTTAGATGTAGTTTTTGGTTTTGCTCGTTCTCTCATCAATATGTATTTTTGTGTTTTTTCTTCAATTTGCACGTGAGAGTTGTTTTCATTTTCTGTGACTTAAATATACATCGGTTTTCTAAGATTTGTAAGATTTTGGGACTTAGACTTTCTTTGGATCTTCAAGATTTTTAAGACCAACAAGTATGATGTACATGCATGTTCTATTAGCATTGAAAATTGCTTAACTTGTTAATTTGAAGGTATTATTTGTTGACTGTATTGGTTAGAATAGTTGACTATCATCTTTTATATAACTTATATAGACAATTGGGACAACCAAACTAGTCATTTATGTAGAATAAGCTAGCTCACGGTCTCAAATCGACCAAACAATTTGCAACACACGAAATGGAAAACAATTGAAGTTGAATCGACTAAATTAGCAAAGAAATGTAAATGACTAGCTAAACAAACCTAAAGGACTAACATCTTCTACAAAGTAGACTGAGTTAACCAAAGTAGCCGACTGAATAGGAGTCACCTACTTCTTGGATTTCATATTGAGAATTGAAGTTAATCCTAGGTGGCATCCTAGTCACTAGCCACATCATCAATGGAGGGTGTCATCTAGGTATTGATGACTCAACAAGTTGGAGGTGAGAGGTTGAAAGAAAGGAAGAGAAAGAATTTCTTCACTTATCCATGATTTTCGTCCTTGTTTTATGGTGCAATTTAAGTAGAGGTTGTAATGATCTTGAATGACCATCTTTATGTGGTGTATGTCTTGATTATGGAAGAGTTAGATTTAGGTGAAGTTGGAGAGTCATTGTAAGTGCCTATATAAGCACAAGAGTTCTCTATTTAATTTAGCATGAGAGAAAAAGAGAGAAAAGAACAAGAATGTAAGTGAGTAGAAAGAAGAGAGAAAAGATGAATGTTTGTTACAAATCTCGTTTTGTATTTGAGTGTTAAGTAGTCATTTTCTTCTTTTTTTCGTGGTCACGTATTACGTAAATCAAAGTATGATTTTAGTGATGGCAATGGAAGACCCTAAATATGGAGAGCAAGGCGAGTCGAAACCGCACACGAGGCACGACTTCTGAACCGTTGAATAGCGATTTGGGACCGTTGGTTGGCAATCTAAGTGCGTCTGGTGGAGGGCGGCTTACTGGGATAACTTTGTTGAGTGCTCTCCGTCTTTCTCCCGTATCTAACATTCCAGTCAGCCAATTAACAACCACGACTGAGTCGTTCCACTTTGAACAATCGACTAACTATTACCACAACTCGAACTAAAATCAAGTGAACTTTTTAACACCCAAAGAGGACAACAATTGAAATTGAAATTGAAATTGAATTTGTAGAACTTGTTAACAAAATGTAGCTGACTGGATAGACAAACCTAAAGGACCAAGATCTTTCGTAAAGCAGACTGGTAGTCGACTGAATAAGAGTCATCTACTTCACGGATTCCAGTCAGCCAACTAACTGTCACGACTAAGCCGTTTGACTTCGAACATTGAACTAATTGTCCCGTCAAGTGAATTTTGTGGCACACGAAATGAACAACAAATGAAATTGAGTCCGTTGAACTCACAGACAAAATGTAGTTGACTGGCTAGACACACTTGGCGGACTAACATCTTCCACTTAGAAGACTGAGTTAACTGAATTAGCCGACTGAATTGTAACGCGTGGAGACTTCAACCCACAAAATATGACAACTAGTGAAGTAGATTTATACAACTCGTAAAGTATTATTAACCAACTGAAGCATAAAATTTAGCCGAATCGTTTACATAAAATAGTAATTTGGATCCCATTAATCAACCTTCTGGTAACATATTCGTGGTTTTACGGAATCCAATTCTTTAACCACTATTCACGAGGTACTCATTTCACTTTTAAAAGTCGATTAACTCGAAATCACAATACAATGAAACTTCAAATCCCAAAATATGCCAACATGTGAAATTGAAACAACTACTATATTGTGATGTATTTACAACAATCGTGATGTAAATACAATTAGCGGAATGAAACAAAAATTCAGTTAACTCCTACTATATTGTGAGTTCTTGTGTTTCATTTACTATATTGAGAGTTCTTACGTTCAACTCAACTACATCATGTTTTCATTGAGATTTATAGTTGATTAAATTATTTTTTTAATAATACCCAAGCTATCGTCAAAGAAACTCAAAACCTAAATTTCTTAAAAAAACCAAATTCAAAAGCAAAATTATGTCGGGGCCAATTGGCCAAACTTACAAGTTTGAAGTTTTTTTACAAAAGAATTAAGTCTCAACAAACTCGGAAATGAACAATAGTCAACTCCCATGAAGAAAACAACTGACACGACAATATTGACTAGTTGACTCGATTTACATCACGATTTTGAGATGCTAAAAATGTATTACAAATAATTCTTAAACTAACTGTCTTTACAAGAGGATTAAGAATATGTAGTTAGATTTCTCAAAATATTTTTTTATTGGAGTAGATCTTAGAAAAGAGTGAAGAAAAACAAGTGGAATAAAGAAAGGGAAATGTTTAGTAGCCGCTCTCCGGGACGCTATGGCGGGACGCTGCTGAGTTGGACAAATCCAGCTCAGCCAAAGTTTAATATTTTTGGCGGGCAGAGGGGGCAGCCGCATTTAATGCATCTCAAATCAGACGTGCTCCAAATCATATCATTCCTTTTGGCGCTCCCACCTGCTCCGTACCTCTTTTTGACGAAGATGCACGGAATGACCACCGTCACTTCTTCCTTTCTTTTTCATTTTCGTTCATTTCTCTTCGTTTTGAGAGATATTTTCGCTCAAATGGAAATGACGTCAAACGTTCCTAAGGAGAAGATGATTTTCCCCTCTTTCGAAGGAGCAAGAGCCTTTTACAACGACTATGCTGATGCTTGTGGTTTTGGTGTTAAGCTACGACATACTCATTACGACGCTGGTGTGGTTACCCGGGCTACTCTTACTTGTTCCAAGGAGGGTAACGCTCCAACAGACCAAGGTCAAGGCATAATGAAGCCACGTTTATCTAGTAGAGTTCAGTGCACGGCTCGCATCAGGGTTTCTGGAAACCCAGCAAGGGGATACCAGATTAACTTTGTCGATCTCAATCATAACCATGAAATGCTGCAGGAGCACCAGATGTGTTTTCTAAGATAGAAACGATTTGTACCTGAGGCCGCCATAGCACGAATAGCGTGCAATGATGCTTCTGGGATCTCTGCTGCTAAGACCATGCAATCGTTTGTTGTTGAGGCTGGGGGCATGACAAACTTACTTTTAACGATAGAGACCTAAGGTTTGAAGACTTTTGTACGTTATTTTGTTTGTAGAAATCTACGACCTTAATATTTTTTGTGTGTGCAGGAATGTTATAACCGAAGTAAGGAATTTGAAAATGGGACCCAGCGATGCACAAGCTCTTCAGAACTATTTCATTAAGATGCAGAAGATTGATGCAATGTTTTTCTATGTCGTGGATATGGATGACGAGGGAAGACTAAGGAACGTTTTCTGGGCCGACTGTCGTTCCAGGGCTGCCTATTCATACTTTGGGGATGCTATATGTTTCGACACTACGTACCTCACAAACAAATACGACATGCCCTTCGCACCATTTGTGGGAGTTAATCACCATTTCGAGTCTGTGTTGCTCGGTTGCGCTTTGCTGTCTTCCGAGACCACTGAAAACTACATATGGCTCTTTCAGACGTGGCTTTCGTGTATGGGAGGTACGTATGTAGAGTTGTCCTTTATGATTTTTGAGTTATTGGTTTTCCTTTTTAAGTGATGTGTTCCTTTTTAAGTGTTGTGTGTTCCTTTTTAACTTATGTCTGTTCTTTCTTAAGTGAAGTCTGTTTCCTTTTTAACTGGTGTCTGTTCCTTTTTAGTGATTTCTGTTCCTTTTTAAGTGATATGTGTCTCTTTTTAAGTGAAGTCTGTTCCTTTTTAAGTGATTTCTGTTCCTTTTTAAGAGATGTCTGTTCCTTTTTAAGTGAAGTCTGTTCCTTTTTATGTGTAGTCTGTTCATTTTTAAGTTATGTCTGTTCCTTTTTAAGTGTAGTCTGTTCCTTCTTATGTGTAGTCTGTTCCTTTTTAGTGTTGTCTGTTCCTTTTTAAGTGATGTCTGTTCCTTTTTAAGAGATGTTTGTTCCTTTTTAAGAGATGTCTGTTCCTTTTTAAGTGAAGTTTGTTCCTTGTTATGTGTAGTCTGTTCCTTTTTAAGTGTAGTCTGTTCCTTTTTAAGTGATGTATGTTCCTTTTTAGGGGATGTCTGTTCCTTTTTAAGAGATGTATGTTCTTTTTTAAGTGATTTTTGTTTCTTTTTAAGTGATTTCTGTTCCTTCTTTAGTGAAGTCTGTTCCTTTTTAATTGATGTCAGTTTCTTTTTAAGTGACCTTGTTTCCTTTATAGAGATTTTTCTTTTTCCTTGCAGATATCCCTCCACCAGCCATCATAACGGACCAATGTGGGGCCATTACTGCTACTGTAAGGAATGTCTTCCCAAATGCCAGACACCGATTTTGCATTTGGCACATAATGAACAAAGCTCCCGTGAAGTTGCCGACGAAGTATCGACAGCACATGTTATTTGATCTAAATTTGATTGTCTATGACTCAAAGAACCCTACTGAATTTGAGCGGAATTGGCACGGTTTCCTGGTTGATTTTGACCTTCAAGAACATAGTTGGCTCCAAACAATTTACGGTATCCGTGATTCTTGGGTACTTGCTTACTTGTGTAATTGTTTTTTCGCTGGAATGACTTCTACCCAAAGAAGCGAAAGTATGAACTCCTTCTTCGACAAGTACTTATCTTCTAGAACCACCCTTAAGCAGTTCGTTCAACAATACGAACTTGCTCTACGTCACAAGTACGAGAAGGAAGCTCAATCAGATTTCGATTGCCTGCATAAGAAACCCCAAATTGTTTCAATATATCCCTTCAAGAGTCAAATGAGTGAGTTGTATACTGTAAGGGTTTTCAAGAAAGTACAGTTACAAATTGGTAAGATGATGAACTGCGACCTAACTGAGGAGTTGCAATCAGCCGACGCGTTTCATTACAAGGTGACTGAACGTGTACGGGTCGGTGAGCAACTATTATCGAAACGTTTCCTTGTAGAGAGGACAGGTCTGAACTTGACATGCGATTGTAAACTGTTTAAGCGTGTTGGTATTCTTTGCTGTCACCTCCTGGTCGTATTTGCACGGCTAGATCCTAATGCATTACTCCCGCTGTCTTACATCACAGATCGATGGCGGAAGGATATTCGTCGGAGCTATGGAGAAAAGGTGTACCAAGCCGATGGCGTATTGGAGAAGGTTGCGCTGAGTCGTCACGCCGACATAATGGGTCGCGCTCTTTGGATTGCACAGGAAGCATTCATTTCTCATGAAAGGTATCTTAAGGCCGTGAAGTGTATGGAGTGGCTCAGGTCTCGTATTAACATTCCCCACGCCCCTCCCATAGTTGATGAAGTTGTGGCCGGTGGTACCTCTTTGCGCAATCAAGACAAAGTAACCCGTCCAGGAAGACCGCCTACTAGACGTCGGGTTTCCTTAGCCGAGAGAATTCTTCAAAGAAGCCAAAAAAAACGCCTCACAGCAGAAAAGAGCAAGTATCGAAGGAAGGGCAAATCACATATGCATGAGGTCGCACCTAGACCAGGGGATCCAGATTTTGACGATTGGGACATGAAGTTGTATTACGACCAAATTGCTCCTTAATTATACACCAAGGCTTGGTCTTTGAATTTTGTACATTTTTGTAAGACAACAATTATTCTTAAGTGTAAAGTTCCCTTTTAATTGTGAGTGTAAAGTTCCCTTTTAAGTTTACGGTTCTCCTTTTTAATTGTGACTTGTATCTTTTTAAGTGATATATGTTCCTTTTTATGAATCGCTTGTACCTTTATAAGTTAGCGGTTCTCCTTTTTAACTGTGAGTTGTAGTCTGTTCCTTTTTAAGTGCGTTTACCTTTTTAAGTGTGAAGTTTTCTTTTCTTGTTTTTTTGGTTCCTTTTAAGTGTTGTCTGTTCCTTTTTGAGTGTAGTCTGTTGATTTTTTGTGTTGTCTGTTCCTACTTAAGTGTTGTTTGTTCCTTTTTAAGTGAAGTCTGATCCTTTTTAAGTGATATCTGTTCCTTCTTAAGTTAAGTTTGTTCCTTTTTAACTGATGTGTGTTCTTTTTTATGTTATTGTCTGTTCATTTTTAAGTTATTTCTGTTCGTTTTTATGTTATTTTGGTTCCTTTTTAAGTGATGTCTGTCTCTTTTTAAGTGAACTTTGTTCCTTTTTAAGTGTAGTCTGTTACTTTTTAAGTGAAGTCTGTTCCTTTTTAAGTGATGTCTGTCTCTTTTTAAGTGAAGTATGTTCCTTCTTAAGTGAAGTTTGTTCCTTTTTAAGCGATGACTGTCCGTTTTTAAGTTAAATCTGTTCATTTTTAAGTGATTTCTGTTCCTTTTTATGTGAAGTCGGTTCCTTTTTAAGTGAAGTCTGTTCCTTTTTAAGCGATGACTGTCCATTTTTAAGTGATTTCTGTTCCTTTTTATGTTATTGTCTGTTCCTTTTTAAATTATTTCTGATCCTTTTTATGTTATTTTGGTTCCTTTTTAAGTGATTTCTGTCTCTTTTTAAGTGAAGTCTGTTCCTTTTTAAGTGAAGTCTGTTCCTTTTTAACTGATGTGTGTTCCTTTTTATGTTATGTCTGTTCCTTTTTATGTTATGTTTGTTCCTTTTTAACTGATGTGTGTTCCTTTTTATGTTATGTCTGTTCCTTTTTATGTTATGTTTGTTCCTTTTTAACTGATGTGTGTTCCTTTTTATGTTATGTCTGTTCCTTTTTAAGTGATTTCCATTCTTTTTTATGTTATTTTGGTTCCTTTTATGTGATATCTGTCTCTTTTTAAGTGAAGTCTGCTCTTTTTAAGTGTAGTCTGTTACTTTTTAAGTGAAGTCTGTTCCTTTTTAAGTGATGTCTGTCTCTTTTTAAGTGAAGTCTGTTCCTTCTTAAGTGAAGTCTGTTCCTTTTTAAGCGATGATTGTCCCTTTTTAAGTTAAATTTGTTCCTTTTTAAGTGATTTCTGTTCCTTTTTATGTGAAGTCGGTTCCTTTTTAAGTGACCTCGTTTACTTTTTAAGTGAAGTCTGTTTCTTTTTATGTGAAGTCTGTTCCTTTTTAAGCGATGACTGTCCCTTTTTAAGTGATTTCTGTTCCTTTTTATGTTATTGTCTGTTCCTTTTTAAATTATTTCTGATCCTTTTTATGTTATTTTGGTTCCTTTTTAAGTGATGTCTGTCTCTTTTTAAGTGAAGTCTGTTCCTTTTTAAGTGTAGTCTGTTACTTTTTAAGTGAAGTCTGTTCCTTTTTAAGTGATTTCTGTTCCTTTTTATGTTATGTTTGTTCCTTTTTAACTGATGTGTGTTCCTTTTTATGTTATGTATGTTCCTTTTTAAGTGCTTTTTGTTCTTTTTTATGTTATTTTGGTTCTTTTTTAAGTGATGTCTGTCTCTTTTTAAGTGAAGTCTGTTCCTTTTTAACTGATGTCTGTTCCTTTTTAAGTGATTTCTGTTCCTTTTTATGTTATGTTTGTTCCTTTTTTATGTTAAAGTATGCAACAAGTATGGAAAAGTTTTAATCAAAAGTTTGGAAAAGTTTGGAAAAGTTTTAATTACAACAACTATAAAATGTATTTGTTCCTGTTTTAATTTACAACTATGCACTACTTGAATTCGACACGGCAGCGGGAGTCCCTCAATAAAGTAATGGCCATTTCACCCCTGATGGAGTGAAGTGTCTTGGGGTTTTTCGTTTCCGTTGGGTTGACCTTTTGCATGAGACATTTGATCCAGTAGTATAGAAAAACACCGCAGTCGTTGCTTCCTGGCATTTGTCTTTGGCACGTTTCCCTGAGGTATCTCAATGGCCAGTTCACCTTAAGACGGTTTCTCCAGAATTCACCCACATCTTTGGCCGAACATTCATGTACCCCTACCGCATTGTCAGGATCCTCATCTGGTACCAGCTCCCTACTGCAACTGTTGTAATGCAGGATCTCCTTGTCTAAGCCATTAACAACTACAAGGGTCCAGTGTTCTGACACCAGCAATGGTTGTGCAATGACGAGGCTTCCCGTTTCCTGGCCTTGTAATTTGGGCGCCAGCCACTCTTCAATCATGGTATTCCCTTGATCGATCATAATTCTTTCCGAATAGAAGCTTGGAATACAAATTACCTCTTGGGGGTAGTTTTCTGTTTTTTGACGCTCTTCAAGTACACAAAGCATATTGTCTATCGCCTCGTTGGTCAAATCCATCCCCTTCGTCATTAGCTCCTTCAGGTCGGAACGTGTGAAGAAACAGGAATCACCTCTCCAGATCACCTCCCGTTGGTTATGTGTAGGTGCGGTCACTTTCAGTACAATGTTCAGCTCATCGGGGCTCAATGTGTCCAATGCATCCATGTCAATGTCTGGCCTATCCTCTCCCCCGTGATGAGCCAACTTGAAATCGTCATTCCCATCTCGCTTTCTTTTTTTGTTCATGCTCCTCTGGAGCCTTCTATCTCCCCTTTTCCGCTCCTCTTCTTTTTTCTTCCTTTCTTTCACCTCATCTTCTTGTTTTTTGGCCGTTGAGCGTGATCCTTTGGCCCCCCAGTCTGCCCTGAGGGATTTTTCCTTTCCCTCATCCTCCTCTACCCTCTTTCTTTCTACCTCTTCCCTCAACCTCTTCTTTGAAGCTTCGGCCTCCCTCCTTTTATCATCGGCTTTCCTCTTCCCTCTTCTCTCCCTGTCTCTCTTCTCGTCTTCTTTCCTCTCTCGTTCCTCTTCCTCCCTCCTCTTTCCCCTTCTATTCTCTTCTGCTCTCTCTCCCTCTTTTTCTCCTCCTTTTTCCTCTTCTCTTCTTTTTCCCTTTCCTCTCTCCTTTTCTCCTCCTCTTTCCTCTTCTCTTCTCTTTCCCTCTCTTCTCTCCTTTTCTCCTCCTCTTTCTTCTTCTCCTATTCTATTCTGTTCTGCTCTCTCTCCCTCTTTTTCTCCTCCTCTTTCCTCTTCTCTTCTCTTTCCCTCTCCTCTCTCCTTTTCTCCTCCTCTTTCCTCTTCTGCTCTCTCTCTCCCTCTTTTTCTCCTCCTCTTTCCTCTTCTCCTCTCTTTCCCTCTCCTCTCTCCTTTTCTCCTCCTCCCCTTTCCTCTTCTCTTCTCTTTCCCTCTCCTCTCTCCTTTTCTCCTCCTCCTCTTTCCTCTTCTCTTCTCTTTCCCTCTCCTCTCTCCTTTTCTCCTCCTCCCCTTTCCTCTTCTCTTCTCTTTCCCTCTCCTCTCTCTTTTTCTCCTCCTCCTTTTCCCTCTCCTCTCTCCTTTTCTCCTCCTCCTCTCTCCTTTTCTCCTCTCTCCTGCTCTTTTTTTTTCTCTTTCTCGTTCCCTCTCAATCTCATTCTCTATTTCCCTCCTATTCTCCTCTCTTTCCTGCTCTTCATCCCTCCTTTCATCATCTCTTCCTTCTTGTCCACCTTCTATACAATATCCTCGAAGAGATGCAATCTCTTCCCTTAGGGTCTCATTTTCCTCCCTGGACTTCCTAAGTTCCTCATTCAGCCTCTTAACCTCTTCATTTGCCTCATTCAGTGCAACTTCTGCTTGAAGCCATTTTGTCTTCAACATTGCAAACTCCAATTCTTCCCGTAGTGGGTCCCGAGGGATGCTGCAGTCCCTCAATTGCAGCCTAGGTTCGCTGCTTGTTGACTGGAAATCACTATTGGTTCGTAGGGTTGGCTGAGTTTTTCCAGCCTGACCAATGATTTCCCTCTCTTTCTGAGTCAGGGTCGTCGACTCAGTCTTATTGAAGTCTCCCTCGTAAATTTTTGAAAGGGTGATACCCCTTTCCTCCCATTTCTTCAGGATGAGCCGTTTTCCAAACATGCTCGACCAACGATTCCACCTAGAATGGCCTCCCATTTTAGGCTCTGCCAGGTTGAACTTCTCGCACAGCCATACCTAATAAAGAACAAGCGAAACTTAAAAAGGAACAACTTCAACATAAAAAGGAACAAACGAAACTTAAGAAGGACAAACTAATCTTAAAAAGGAACAACTTCAACTTAAAAAGGAACAACTTCAACATAAAAAGGAACAAATGAAACTTAAAAAGGAACAAGCGAAACTTAAAAAGGAACAACTTCAACTTAAAAAGGAACTTCAACATAAAAAGGACAAACGAAACTTAAAAAGGAACAAACGAAACTTAAAAAGGAACAAGCGTAACTTATAAAGGAACAACTCGAACTTAAAAAGGAACAACTTCAACATAAAAAGGAACAACTTCAACATAAAAAGGAACAAGCGAAACTTAAAAAGGAACAACTTGAACTTAAAAAGGAACAAACGAAACTTAAAAAGGAAAAAAACGAAACTTAAAAAGGAACAACTTGAACTTAAAAAGGAACAAACGAAACTTAAAAAGGAAAAAACGAAACTTAAAAAGGAACAAGCGAAACTTAAAAAGGAACTACTTGAACTTAAAAAGGAACAACTTCAGCTTAAAAAGGAACAAACGAAACTTAAAAAGGAACAAGCGAAACTTAAAAAGGAACAAACGAAACTTAAAAAGGAACAAACGAAACTTAAAAAGTAACAAGCGAAACTAAAAAAGGAACAACTTCAACTTAAAAAGGAACAAACGAAACTTATAAAGGAACAAGCGAAACTTATAAAGGAACAACTCGAACTTAAAAAGGAACAACTTCAACATAAAAAGGAACAGACATCACTTAAAAAGGAACAAGCGAAACTTAAAAAGGAACAAGCGAAACTTAAAAAGGAACAACTTCAACTTAAAAAGTAACAAACGAAACTTAAAAAGGAACAAGCGAAACTTATAAAGGAACAACTTCAACTTAAAAAGGAACAGACATAACATAAAAATGAAAAAGCGAAACTTAAAAAGGAACATGCGAAACTTAAAAAGGAACAACTTAAACTTAAAAAGGAACAACTTCAACATAAAAAGGAAGAACTTCAACATAAAAAGGAACATACGAAACTTAAAAAAGACAAACGAATCTTAAAAAGGATCAACTGTAACAAAAAGGAAATTCTTGAAAATATAAAAAGGAACAAGCGAAACATAAAAAGGAACAACTTGAACATAAAAAGAACAAGCGGAACTTAAAAAGGAAAAAGCGAAACTTAAAAAGGAACAAGCGAAACTTAAAAAGGAACAACTTGAACATAAAAAGGAACAACTTCAGCTTAAAAAGGAACAAACGAAACTTAAAAAGGAACAAGCGAAATTTAAAAAGGAACAGACATAACATAAAAAGGAACAACTTCATTACCTGTAGTACAACAACACAGCCCTCGACGTATCCCCTTTTTAAAATAGAAGAACCGGTAGATCTCCTATCGCGTAGATCCCGGTTTGCCTTCTTCAGGCCCCTCACAAGTGTCTGGTGAACAGCCTCGGCCCACGCGTACTTGTGTAGCCTAGTGAAGTCGGCCAAGTGGTCGAGGAACCAAATTTTGGTTCGAAGGGTGCCATCGCAGAACAAAAAATGGCTGAAGAACGTTGGAGAGGTTGATGAAGTGACCGAAGGGTGTAGCCCGGAAGACATCTTTCTCTGCGTCCCTCAACTTCCCAAAGACCTTCTCTATTGGGGTCCACGAACATTTGGAGGGCTGGAAGTAATGCGTAGAAGCCTAGGAAGACATCAACCGTATGAGAACATTCCTTTTTAGAGTATCGCAATTCAATGTTACGGTAAAAACGACAAACCTGGTGCACCACAACTCCCGAAATAGAAGCTTGAAGTGTAGAATCCATTTGGTCGACGGATATCTAGGGTTACGGTGAAGAACTGGGGTGATGAATCAGAGAAAAGTTGAGAAAGGGAATGTGAGAAAGATCAGAAATGTTTTTGGTTTTCTTTCGCAAGTCGGGATGTGAACAGGCGCGTCTAATGTCCCTTCCCGGTCTTATCGATATGTCAGAGAAGGAACCGTCGCACGAAAGCTGCAGCTATTTTCCCATTTTTCGAAAAAACGCGCGCTTTTATTTTCGCTGATTGGGCAGATGACTGGACTTCTGACTAGATGCCACGTAAGCCGCGTCCTGGACGCGCGCGTCCGTGTATAAGAACCCATAAAGAAACGTTTGAAAACAAAAGGAAGTTGTTGAATTGAAAATTTGTGATTAAATGAGAGTAAAATGTGAAAACAATGTAATTTTTTATTATAAAAAAGACTTGTCACTAAAAATATGAGAATGAAGACCTAAATAAAATTGACTTTTCAAAGGAATCATGCTTAAAGTTAGCATCTCTTTATAGTTTGATTTAATCTCCCCGAACTTTTGGATTAAAGCTACTTGAAATGACAATAATGATTAATAAAATTCCACTCGGCGCCATTCACACTTTGCATTTATACACATTATTTTGTCCTCTCGCTTCCATTAATTAGATATAGATTATAACAACTTAGGGATAACTAATTAAATTACGTTGTAAAACAAACAATCCTAAGAAGAAGAGATTGGGGAGGGGAGAGATATGTATTTTCTTTTCTTGTATCTACAAATATGTACAATAGCCTCCTATATATATGATGATGAGGTAGTAGGGGTTACAACCAAATAAATAGAATTACACCATATTAATAAGAGTAAAAATCTACTTAAATTGTGGGGGTTAAAGAATGTGAATCATTCTGTTGACACAAAAAAATATACATCTCAAATCAAAATAATTTTTCTAGTAATCGTCAATCAATTGTCATCCCAGCTTAGTAGAAATTGGAACTCTATCGAGATGAGACTAAGCAACAACATCAAAATGAACATTAAGGAATCATTAATCTTTTGATATATGTTTATTAGTCTAAACATGGAAATATAGTCAAAACCTTAAGAGATGTGGAATATCACAAAATCCAAAGGTGGAAAAGAAATTTTTCCATTAAATAAGAAACAAATAAAAAAAAATTGAATGTTAGCCAATTCGTAATACAAGGTTTGGTTTACTTTTATTTTATTTTATTTATTTCAAAAAAAAAAAGAGAAGAAGAGGAGGGTGCATGATCCCACGTTCAAAACTCAAACAACTTCACCCTCCATTGCTTCACACGTAATACAAAAAAAAAATCATTTAAGAATTAAAAAAAAATCCACAATTATGGATATATGGAAGGATAATGGAATTATTCAAACCATATTAATAACCCCACCTCTTCTTAACCACCCAATACACCCATGATCATCACATTTCCCCCTCCTAATTCCCTCTCTCTTCTCCCCTATAAAAACCCATCCATTCCTACAAAAAAAAAAAACACGTACAAAGAGAAAAAAAAGAGAAGAGAAGAAAAAGAAGAAAAAAGGAGAGATTTTTAGAAGAAAAAAAAACAGCAAAAAAAAAACGTGAAAAAAAAAAGAATAGAAAAAGGAGGGAAGAAGAGAGGGTGAAGGGGAGACACCGCAACAATTCCGGCTCCGCCAATCCCAACAACAACTCCGGCTTCATCAACACAATGACACCGGCAAGTGCAAATTCCGGCGAATATTTTCTGTAATAATAATAATAATTAAACTAAATGTGCACGGGTGGCCACACCCTTGGGGATCCGTACCCATCCGTGTACTTAACGACCGTTCCGGCCTCCTCCTTTTAAGGAATCGAACCCGGACGGTCGCCCGTTAGCCAAACGGCCACCTCCCTTGGGGAATCGTACCCGTTTGGCTTGGGAAAAATACGTCATTCCGGCCTCTTCCTTTTGAGGAATCGAACCCGGTTTGATTGACTATAATTCGACCCAAAAATAAAAGGACGCCGGAAGGCTGCCGAAATTACCATAGAAATATACAAAAATTCAAAAAAACAACAACAACAACAACAACTAAGACTGTTATGCACTTTGCATTTAACATTCGTTTTTGTTTCTATTCAAATAAATAATTAGAATACAATCATTATCTACATGAATAATGCAAACTATTAACCATGAAATAACGTACAGTGTAACGATATAAAACGAGGAAATTGGAATAGACTTGGTAAGTACATATAATCTGATCAATTCTCATTAAGATAAAGAAAAATTGATATACAAACATAACCAAATTATGCAGGTTGATATAAAAACGGAATTGTGTTTGTATAAATAAGTATGACCTCCAAGTCAAAGAGAATGCAAAGTATAGGGATAGACATATCGTCTTAATTAAATTCTTCGTACGAATAAAGAAGAATTTGAAAATATAACTCAAACCATTTTCACCTGGGTTGTTTCATTCTCACAAAGCCGATACCACATCGACTTGGTAATAATATAAATCTGAAGCTTCAGGTCAATGGGATTGTGCATGAATGAATACACTCCTTCAAATCATAAATCCATGCATTCTATGTTCATTATGCCCATGTATATAGTTGGGAAACTTGCACACTCGTCCATATGAAAACACATTTGCGGAAGCCAATATGTACGTGTTGGTATATGTTGGTACTTAGCCAATTAAGGAGAGTAGAAGATGGATTTGCATATCGATCCTCACATAACATGTCAAAGTCCGGATATTTAAGCACACGAGAATCTTATTAAAAAGAGGATTTAAATGCCAATATAGGATTTAGCTTCAATGCGATAAAACGTTATGATCGATGTGTAAGATCAACTAAACAAAAATCAAACCAAAGTATGATATAAGCCTTCAATAGCAAGGTCTTCTACACTCCATGTTAGCATTTTGGATGTTAAATGAATTAAAAGAATTTTTTTATGCAATTACGAAGGCCATATATGCACATCTCTGTGTGTCTAAGGCGTTAGGGATTTCCATATCCATGCAAATGCAAGTGACGAGATTTTGCAAGTGAAACCCCATACAAATAACTAATTGAAGTAGGGTGGTCATGCTTTGAAAGCGATCAATAATCCAACACTTAAATAAGATCACAAAAGTGCTTGAAATGGACGAATTACAAACACACCTCTAAACGTGGATAAATTACAACAATGTATAAATTGCATCAATTTATTTGCGAAATCAATCTTAAATTCCAAATAGTCGCCTTAAATGGGTAAATAACAAATCCACCCCTAAATGTGGATAAATTGCAAAATAAATCTTCAAAGTTGTAAAATACATCAACCAACCTAAAAATAGAAAACAAACATAAAACCTAAATATTGACTGCTCTAATAATAAGTGAGGATGCACGCCAAGCTGGATCTTGGGTTCCCTCTCTCTTATCGTTGGAGTGATCAAAAACTAAAATATGGACTACCTTAGTCGTAAGTGAGGATGCACGCCAAGCTTGATCTTGGGTTCCCTCTCCCTTATTGGCGATGGAGTCTTCATTTAACAAATCAAATAAACAAAACAAAATACATACATATAAAATCCCTCCGGGTCACGAGGCTAAACTGTCCAATATACATAAAATATTCTCCCAGTTATGAGATTAAACTAACTATTTGACGATATTTAAATATAAGAATCATCGTCAATATAACAAAGATGCACACACAAATCCCTCCGGGTTATGAGGCTAAACTAACCAAAACATCATAATACCCATATCAAAAGTATGATTGTCCAAATAAATCCATATATACAAAACACCTCCTAGGTTATGAGGTTAAACTAACCGTTTGTACGATATTATTCTAATATAAGAATTATCGTTGACAAATCAAATATAAAACCCTCCGGGTCACGAGGCTAAACTGTCAAATATACTTAACAAATTATATACATAAAATATTCTCCCAGTTATGAGATTAAACTAACTATTTGATGATATTTAAATATAAGAATCATCGGCAAAAATAACATACATATATACAAAATCTCCTCCAGGTTATGAGGCTAAACTGACCAAGATATGACGATATTGATACCAAAAGAATAATCGTCCAAATAACATACATATACATAAATCACCTCCTAGGTTATGAGTTTAAACTAACCGTTTGTACGATATTATTCTAATGTAAGAATTATCATTGACAAATCAAACATAAATACCCTCCGGGTTACGAGGCTAAACTGACCAATATTGTGACAATATATCACAAAAAAAAGGGAGATCATTATCGAATCGATCAAAAGCACGAGTCGATAAATCCCCGTCCCTAATATATCGAAATATAAGAATCCTATTAATAAAAATATATCTGAAATTGTTAATATAACAACAATTTTGGTTTATAGTTCGCAAAAGGGATGCTTATGTATTCTCCATTTGTGCAATGCATAAATATGTCAACTCTTGTATTTCATATTTATTCCTTCAATTTAATGAAATGAAAGAAAATGTTGCACTCATTTACTTTCTGGCTAGTTATTCACACTTATTTAATTTCCTGTACAAATGAATGACATGAGTATGACACAATGAGGCATTCTTCTATAAGAAGTTGTAAGGTGCGGAATTCCATTATGAATTCTTGAGAGGTCTTCGCAACACCAAAAATATATAAACACAAGAGAACAAAAAACCCACGTTAAACAGAATGGCACGCCCGGTGGGACCTCTCATCCTCGTAGTCATGTCTCGTGTCATTAATCTAACATAAAACCTTCCACGTTGTACAGGAACGAAAATTTGCGATGGAAACTAGCATGAAGGTGATATTTACGGCTCCCGTCTCTTTTGGCTCCTTCGAGCCAGCCTTGTTCAAGTATTCTTTTGAACACGGCCTCGTGACGGGTTATGAGATTGAAGTACCCATCAAGCCTTCAACTCTTAGTCCGGTGGGCAACATCGTGGTCGCTTCAGAAAAGGAACGATTGGAAAGGACGCAACCGGAGTTTGCAATTGCTGAAATTCCTGAAGCACATGCCAAAATTTTGAAGAAGAAAAGGAACAAGACACACAAGCCAAAGGTGAAAGAAGCCAAATCATCGTCCAATCAGTCACCAAAGAGTCCTTGCATGCCTGGTTCACCAAGCAAACTAGTTAAGTGTCATGTACGACCCCAAAAGTCATTATTGGGAAATTTCAAGGCTCATAAAAGGGTTGGAGGGAACCCGAGGGCACTTAACGACAAACAAATGTCGCTCATCCTGAATAAAATTAATGATTATGAGATGGTGATTCTCTCTAGTAGAGACGTCTACCGTCTTACTGGAGTACGCATGACCGAAAACATTTCGATGAATGATTGCTTCACAATTCCGGCTCGCGTGTTGGTATGTGCAATTAAACTGAGAATGAAAGCGCAAAAATTGGGTGTCAACCTAATATCTTCGCCTGTTTTTAGCAGTTCTCTCATCCCAATGGAATGTAGAGTTATCTCGTCCTCCCCACTTAACGGAAATCCTTTTAGGCCATATCCTAAGAGGATGAAAGTTTCCCGAAGTGGGAAATCAGTTTTGATCGATGGGAGTCGTTTCAGTCTGACAAGCGACGAGCTAGAAATAATGGAACCTGACTATTCTGTGAATATATCGACGAATAATCGATACGATATTCTGAGGAGAACAGACGAGGAAAAGCCTATGTTAAGAAGAAAGAAATATGCCCGGACTTCTGTTTGGGACAGGATCGGTAGCGGCACATCGCGTCCGTCCGTATTCGAACGCATTTCTCGTCATCCGAAGACAAGGTCTGAAACTCGGAGTGTTAGAATGAAGTGGGATGGAAATCTCGAAATTAAAACAAATCCTGAGGTACGACGGAAAGAAAAGTCAAGTAAGTTGGAAATCAAACGGATTAATCTATCCAAAAGGCAGGTTCTAACAGTGTTAGTCAAATCCGATGATCGATTGGAGGGTACAGGGTCTACAGCTGATAGTGATACCCTTACTCACAGTTGTTATATGGTACAAATAACTGAAAATCCCTACAAAAAAACGAGGAGAGAAACAAATGATGACCTGCCGAACACTATAGAAGAACTCCAAGACATAGTCTCCCAACCAGGTGTGGACACAAGGAGGAAAGAACGGGCTAGGCAGAAGTTGAGAAGTCTAGAGAAGCAACCAATACCCGAAGAAGATTTTAGGAATTCAAGACAGGACGACACCCCAAATTTTGTGGGTGAGCAAATATCGAAGGGGTATGCTAGCGGTGATGAAGAAGTACCAGTTCAAACTGTGTATACAACCGGAGAATCTTCAAGAGAAGAACATTTCAAAAAACAAATAGAAGACCTTCAACAAATGGTCTTGCAACTGTCTGCAACCATCGAGTCAATGAACTTGGAAAAAGAACGAGAAGTGGCCGGACAAAGGGACATGGTTGAACAAGCCGTGAACGCTCGATTCTCGGAGATGAGCAACACTGATCAGAGGCCGTTAAATCTCCTAAACCCTTACACAGTTCCATATCCAATAAAGCATTTGGAGACCAGATTACCTGTCGGGCATGTGCAACCAAAATTCACAAAATATAATGGGACGGGAGAACCGCGAGAACATCTAGCTCATTTTACAGCTCAGTGTGGAGACCTCGCAAACGACGAGTCATACTTGCTAAAGTTGTTCGTTCTTTCATTGAGTGGACCAGCTTTTGAATGGTATGGGACGTTAAAACCAAACTCTGTCCCCAATTGGAGTACCATGCAAACACTGTTTATTCAACGGTTTTTCACTACCGTTAGGAAAGTCTCAATCGCAGAATTGAGCATGCTTAAACAAAGAATCGGAGAATCATCCACCGATTTTATATTGCGATGGAGGAATACTTCGATGTATTGCTCACAGGAAATTGAACAGGCTGAAGCCGTTCGTCTTTGTCAAAGCAACTTTAGGCCTGAACTTGGGTGGAAATTGGTCGGAGAAGATATACGAACTTTCGAGCGTTTGAACACTAAAGCTCGAGATGTCGAATTATTCTTACAGCAATATCCGAACATTTTTCCTACCACTCCTTCATCTTCGGGGACTTCCAAAGTCAAAAAGGATGAAAAGAGAAAGGAGGTTAAGGAGAGTCACAACACATTCGCCCAAGGAAGGAGAATGGAAGGGAAGCAGGAAACACCTCAACAAGCTCCAAGACCCAGAACCACCATAGAAGAGAGAAGAAACAAACCTTACTCTTTCCGAAGAGATAAAGTAAAGAAGCTCTTTCAACGCGCAATAGAAGTGGGAAAGCTTCGCCTCCCGGAACCAAAACGGCC
The DNA here is from genome assembly GCA_963682175.1 of Triglochin maritima. Taxonomy (NCBI): domain Eukaryota; kingdom Viridiplantae; phylum Streptophyta; class Magnoliopsida; order Alismatales; family Juncaginaceae; genus Triglochin; species Triglochin maritima. Next base: position 10,953,118 of record OY821775.1, read on the forward strand.
AAGAGATGTCGACAAATCAAGTGAACCAAATTATTGCTTGTACCATAGGATGTTGGGTCACATAGTCGAAGATTGCTGGGTCTTTAAAGATATAATGCAAAATATGATAGAAAAGGGCGAAATTGAGCTCAATAACTCAATTAGGGTTGATCCACCGCAACCTCATCATCATCCTGGTGAAAAGGAAACTGTTCATGTTGTTGAATCTACTCACATTACTTTTCCACCATGCCATATTGAAGATTTAATATGCCAAATAATGAAATTCATGCCTTGGGTGACTGTTCAACAAGAAGAAGTAACTCCCACTAATCAAACGCCAGTGAAGGAAATCGTTCGGGATCCGAGGAAGGGTAAGGCTCCTATTGTCAAGGAACCAACCAACATCAAAGAAACAATTCATGTAATCCAGAAACTAAAAGATAGTATGGAAGATATTGTTAACGAGATGAAGGGGTGTGTTTGTACTAGTCTTGCTTCTACCTCATGTGGGGCAACATCAAAAGGTGACAACGACGAAGGTTGGCAAGTTGTGACACGTCGAAAGAAATCTTCTCAGCCTCAAGCACCGCCACTGCCGCCACAAAAGCAATATTCAAGACAACATCTTCGTCGAGCCCTTAAATACCTACAGAAAAGAAGTAAAGCAAAGAAGCTAGTGGAACCAAAGAAAACACCAAATGAGCTAAGCCCGTTGGAAAGATTGCAAAAACTAATTAACAAGTTGAAGGAGTACGAGCAGGGTACCCCGAAAAATATAACTTTGGAAGATTATATGCCATGGGAACTATTGCTGGAAAAGAGAAGGGACGAGCCCTCGGGTGAAGAACCCGAAGATAAGACGGAACCAATTGTACACGAGTGTCGAATGGTGGGTTCATCTCCAGTCAACAGTGTTGGTTCACCTACAGGAATCAAGGAAATGTTTTCGTGGAGCGATGAACCCAGTGATGAAGATGAAGGAATAAATTTCATCCAACTAAGGAAGGGTAAAATCCTGTCATCTACTCCAAAACAACCCAAAAGTAAAGAAGTTAATTCGTCCAAGCAGTTGGTTGGTGAAACCGAAGGAAACAAAAATAATGATCAGGGAGCAGTTGAAGGAACGAAGCAATCTTCAAACAATGAACCTAATGACACCAAATCGAAAGTCAATTACGATGTCATTGCTCATTTGAAGAAAATCCCCGCTCTCCTTAGTATATATGATGCTTTGCAACTGGCACCCGAATTGAAGGATGCTCTCATTCAAGCTTTGCAAAGATCAACAATATACGAAGCTCATCTGGCCGAGACCCAATCCGTATTCAAGCAAGGAATCGCGCCAATCACCTTCAGCAAGGAAGATATGCTTCTGAAACATATAGATCATAATCGCCCTCTTTATTGCAAAGGAACCATGGAAGGTCATCCTGTGGGGCGCATACTCATTGATCCTGGTTCTTCAGTAAACCTCATACCGATGACCACACTAGCAAAGCTTTCCATCGCAAGGACAAATTTAAGCCCATCCGATATAGTCATACACGGGTTTGATCAACATTCACAAACTCCCATTGGCATGGTAGTGTTGAAACTCGTCTTTGGAGAATTTGAGACCGATGCAACGTTCTATGTGCTGAATGTGGGGACATCATATAAAGCATTGTTGGGACGTCCTTGGCTTCATGAAAATTTTGTTGTTCCCTCTACCGTCCACCAATGCTTCAAATACATACACAATGGGAAGGAGCACAGATTCTTTGGAGAGCGCCAACCATTTGAAGCACATGAAGTACATTTCCATGACGCTCGCTACTTTCTCGATGAACCTAAAGAAGGCAAAGCCCCCCCTCTCATACAAAAGTTCAATATGAGGAGTAATATACTCCCGGAAATAATAGAACTCGGTAATGACGATGAAGAACCTGCATTCAAAGTTGTTACACCTCCCAAGCGAATAGACGGAATGAGGCAGTCTCTAAAAACCAAGAAGCAGGTTAAGATTTCATGTCCAACTATCAAATCAGACAGTAAGAAGGTGAAGGCAACATATACAATAGACTCTAATACGGTGATGACATTGCCACCATGCACTATAAAGGCACTCGAAAAGCGAGAAGTGGACGTAGTAAAGTCTTTGAAGACTTTCATTGTTCCGTCAAAGAAAAATAGTGGGAAGATAACTTTCTATAAAGGCGAACCACAACGTGTCGAGTCAAATACTCCCTTTGGCAAAACAAATGAAATTGATGATGATGCTGATTTGGATGATTTCACCATCAATCCGAAGGTCTTGACAGCTTTCAGAAATAGAAGAGAGAATCGTCCCTATAAGAAGAAGGAACAACAAAAATATGAACAAATATGGCGTCCGAAAGATGACAAGGGACGTGATAGTACGCGGCAAGGGAAAGATCGCAGGGGTCTTGGTTGCTCAAACCACTTAAAGAAGCAAACAACATTACATATAACGGTAAGCTCTGCAGATATTGAGTCAAAGGATGTCGCGCAAGTCGAAGGATCTTTCGGTACTCAACAATCACAGGTCGATGAAAATCAGACTGATAGTGGATCGGAGGGTGAAGAGATATTGCTTCAAGGTCAGTCTGACGTCGAGGGTATTCTCCCAGCTCCACGAGAAATGGAAGAAGGGGGACAAGCGACGGTTGATGAACTTTTAGAAATAAACTTGGGATCTAATGATGACCCGGAACCAACATTTATCAGTGCTTCTCTTAGTCTTAAAGAAAGGGAAGAATACATAACTCTTCTCAAAGAAAATCATGATTGTTTCGCTTGGAATTATAAACAAATGCCAGGTGTAGACCGAAATGTCGCTGAGCACCGTTTATCCATCGATCCCAAACATCCAGGAGTAAAACAGGGGCCTCGCAGGATGCACCCGGATATTCGTGATTTAGTGATTGCAGAGATTGATAAGCTCATCAATGTTGGGTTCATCGAGCCCGTGATGTATACCAAGTGGTTATCAAATATTGTTCCAGTGCGAAAGAAAAATGGTCAGATTCGGGTTTGTGTAGATTTTCGTGATCTCAATAAAGCTTGTCCGAAAGATGATTTCCCCTTACCCATCACCGAACAGATGGTGGATGCTACAACTGGGTACGAAATCCTTAGTTTCATGGATGGATATTCTGGATATAATCAAATTATGATGGCCGAGGATGACAAAGTACATACAGCGTTCCGTACACCGAAGGGGGTTTTCTGTTATAAAGTCATGCCTTTTGGGTTGAGAAATGCTGGTGCGACATATCAACGAGCCATGACACAAATATTCAGCGATTTGCTGCATAAACAAGTTGAATGTTATGTAGATGATCTGGTAGTCAAATCTAAAAAGAAGATCGAACATCTATCCGATCTTAAACTGATATTTAAAAGAATTCGGAAGTATAACCTCAAAATGAACCCATTGAAATGTGCCTTTGGAGTCACAAGTGGCAGATTCTTAGGTTTTGTGGTTAAACACCGGGGCATCGAAGTTGATCCAACAAAAATCAAGGCAATTCAAGAACTCCCTCCTCCAAAGAATTTGAAACAACTCAGATCACTTCAAGGACGTTTGGCGTATATAAGGCGCTTTATAGTAAATTTGTCTGGAAAATGCCAGCCTTTTTCTCGCCTCATGAAGAAGGGTGTAGCATTTGAATGGGATGAAGAATGTCAAAAGGCTTTTGAAGATGTAAAAAAGTATCTCCTTAATCCTCCTGTGTTGAGGGCACCGCAGGTAGGCAGGCCACTCATATTATATATCGCCGCCCAAGATTGCTCATTAGGAGCATTGCTTGCTCAAAAAACTGATGATGATAAAGAGCAAGCTTTATACTATTTGAGTAGGAGGCTAGTTGGGGCGGAATTTAAATATTCTGCAATCGAAAAAATATGCTTAGCATTGGTCTTTGCAGCTAAAAAAATGCGTCATTATATGTTAGCTCATAAAGTCCATCTCATATCAAACGTGGACCCCATAAAATATATCATGACACGACCCACCTTGGCTGGACGTGTTGGCAAATGGACCCTTCTGTTGATGGAGTTTGACATTGAATATGTTCCGAGGAAGGCAGTGAAAGGACAAGCTTTAGCGGACTTTCTTGCGGCTCACCCTTTGTCTAGCGATTCCCCATTGGCAACAGACCTCCCGGATGAAGAAATAATGACTGTCAGAGCTAACAAAGAAGCTTGCTGGGAACTCTACTTTGATGGGGCTTGCCGTACTGAGATCACCGTTGATGGTCCGACGATTCGAGCTGGGGCAGGGATCGTGTTCTTCACTCCACAACACGGTATAATTCATTTTTCGTGCGCACTTGTCGATGAGAAGTCCAACAATGAAGCCGAATACGAAGCTTTAATAGTTGGATTAGAAATGGCCCTCGATATGAACATCAAAACTCTTGAAGCATATGGTGATTCTCTACTTGTTGTTCGACAAGTTAACGGCGTATATGAAGTTCGAAAAGAAGAGCTGATACAATATCACGATGTGGCACTTCGTCTGATTCGAAAGTTCGATAGCTTGAAGATATCACACGTTCCAAGAAGCAATAACTCTCATGCGGATGCCCTTGCAAAGTTAGCGACTAGTCTGACCCTTCCACCCCAAGGAGAAATGGAAGTTGTTATAAAAGATCGTCGTCTTCTTCCAAGTACAGCGACGCTACGTGAAGACGAAGCAATAGAAGAAGTCAGCATTGTAAATGATGAACGAGATGATGATTGGAGACAAGTGTTTGTGGACTTCTTTAAGCATGGTCAACAACCTGTTAATAGAGCCGATCGAATGGAACTCAAAAGGCGGATTCCATCATTCGTGTTTGAAAATGACACACTTTATAGATTAGCGCCCGGTAACCACAACTCTGTGTATCTTCGATGTCTTTCAAAGGACGAAGCACGAAAGATTCTTCAAGAAATTCATTCAGGGGAATGTGGCGGCCATCAAGCAGGACCAAAAATGCGACATCAAATTAAACTTATGGGCTATTATTGGCCCACTATGACTCAAGATTGCTTAGAGTATGCAAAGAAATGTGTCAAATGCCAAGAACATGGTAATCTATCTCACAGGCCGCCCTCAAAACTTCATCCAACAATTGCATCTTGGCCATTTGCGGAGTGGGGAACAGATGTCGTTGGACCCTTCACTCCTACATCTCGGGGTTACAAATTCATACTAGCTGCAACAGATTACTTCTCTAGATGGGCAGAATTGGTTCCTCTTCGTGAAGTCACAGCTGAGGCGGTCGTCAAGTTCTTCACCAACAATATTGTTCATCGATTTGGAGTCCCAAATAGAGTCCAATCCGATAATGGGACCAATTTCAAAAATCAAAAAGTATATCGCTTTGCTAATAAATATAGTATTAATTGGAATTATTCCACTATATATAACCCATCTGCAAATGGGTTGGCAGAAGCCTTCAATAAAACTCTTTGTTCTATAATAGCTAAAACTGTAGAGTCAAACAAGCGAGATTGGCACGACCGTATGTATGAAGCACTCTGGGCCTACCGGACCACCTACAAAACTCCAACTGGTTGTACACCGTATTCCTTGGTATATGGGGCAGAAGCTGTATTACCGTTAGAAATTGAAATACCATCCCTCCGTGTAGCATTGATGACCGACCTGACTAACGACCTCAACATCAAAGTAAGGCTCGAAGAGTTGTTAGACGCCGACGAAAGAAGACTTAAAGCACAACAAAGCCTTGAGCTATATCGAGCCCGAATGCAAAGAGCTTTTGATAAGAAAGTTCGCCCCCGAGCATTCAAGAAGGGTCAACTAGTTTGGGTAATGTCCAAAGATTGCATGGCTCAGGGTTATGGAAAGAAATTAGACCCAAAATGGAAAGGTCCATATATTGTTGAGCTAGCATATGACAATGGGGCATATCTCTTAACCGATCATGAAGGGAAAAGGCCATACCCCCCACTAAATGGAAAATTCCTCAAGCCATATTATTCATAAAAATAAAAATAAAAGGGTTAAAAAAAATGAGACCCTACGGACTTAGTGAAAACCTAAAGGGCGCTAAGGGTAAAAAAAAAAAAAAAAAAAAAAAAACTCGGCTGTCGACGACAGGCAAAATTGGGTACCCCTCTACAAGAAAACCCGAAAGGGCTTGTAGGAAAAAACAAGTGGGGGTCAATTGTGGCGAAAACCCGAAAGGGCGGTGCAATTGATAAAAAAAAATCCTCCTGAATAAGAGGTGAAACTTTTCGATAATCCTCCTGAATAAGAGGTGAAACTTTTCGATAATCCTCCTGAATAAGAGGTGAAACTTTTCGATAATCCTCCTGAATAAGAGGTGAAACTTTTCGATAATCCTCCTGAATAAGAGGTAAAACTTTTCGATAGAAATGTTCTACAAATCTATGAAGTACATCTGAGATTTGTAAGAACAATAACAATATAAAACTTTCGCCGACGATGGAACGTCCCTCGGGTCACTCTCCTACATATGAGAATTCTTGAGGCGAAAGGGGTTATCAAAGTTCTACAAATCTATGAAGCATATCTGAGATTTGTAAGAACTTTCCAACCTTGTTGGGTGACATCCATATGAAGAGCGAGCATCCGGTACGATTTCAAAGATGAGATCCTTACTGTGGCTCCACAGCTGATGGTTGTCATGATGTAAAAAATCCTGTCCTCCTGAATAACGAGGCTAAACTTATTCATATATACATGCATAGCCCAATCTCTTTTGTAGCCATAATAAGTCTACACACATATCACCATCCTCCTAATAACGAGGCTAAACTTATTCATACATATATGTCCTAATCTCATGAGTAGCAATAATAAGCCTACTCAGATATGTCGTCATCACCCTAAATATCAAGTAAAAGGGTTGGCCACATTTGTTCTACAAATTTACAAACCATAAAAAAAAAAATTGTGTAAAAAATAATAATATATATGTTAATAAAATATATTAAAAAAAAAAAGAAAAGAAAATGCAAACAAATTTAATAATAAGAGAGGATGCACGCCAAGCTAGATCTTGGGTTCCCTCTCTCTTGTTGTTAGAGGAGTTTTGTAACGAACAAACAAATAAAAAAAAAAAAAAAATAAATCAAATCAACAAAAAAAGTCTCCTGGGTAACGAGGCTAAATTTATATGTATGCCCTAATCCTTGAGTAGCAATAATAAGTCTACTCACATATTCAATCCTCCTGGGTAACGAGGCTAAACTTATCCATATATCCAAATCGTCTGAGTAGTAATCATAATGCTACTTTCTGAATATATTCAACCTCGTGAGTAGCGAGGATAAACTTATTCATACAACAAAATCCTGAATAATAAGGATAAACTCATTCAAACGCGTTTCATCTCGCGAAGAACAAGGATAAATTTACTCATACACTTCAACCTCTGAATCAAGTGGAGAAACTTATTCAGCGCATTTCTCATATATAGATAAAAATGCAAACAAATTTAATAATAAGGAAGGATGCACGCCAAGCTCGATCTTGGGTTCCCACTCTCCTATTGTTAGAAGAGCTTGCAAATATATATATACACATATATAATCAAATCAACAAAAAAAGAACCTCCTGAATAAGAGGTAAAACTTTTTCGATAGAAATGTTCTACAAATCTATGAAGAACATCTGAGATTTGTAAGGACAATAATAATATAAAACTTTCGCTGACGCTGGAACGTCCCTCGGGTCACTCTCCCACATATGAGAGTTCTTGAGGCGAAAGGGGTTATCAAAGCTCTACATATCTATGAAGCATATCTGAGATTTGTAAGAACTTTCCAACTTTGTTGGGTGACATCCATATGAAGAGCGAGCATCCGGTACGATTTCAAAGATGAGATCCTTACTGTGGCTCCACAGCTGATGGTTGTCATGATGTAAAACAATCCTGTCCTCCTGGGTAACGAGGCAAAACTTATCCATGTGTGTTCTAATGTTCTGAGTAGTAACATAAGTCTACTCACCTCATATATTGTCCTCCCGAGTAATAAGGTCAAACCTATTCATATACATATATATATATCATAATCTCGTGGGTAACAACAATAAGTCTGCTTACATATATCAGCATTGCTCCAAATATTTGGTGAAGGTGTCTGCTACATTTGCTCTACAAATTTACAAATCATAAAAAAAATTGTATTAAAAAAAAAACATAGAAACAAAAAAATATACAAAAAAAACAGGATATGCAAACAACTCTAATAGTAAGAGAGGATGCACGCCAAGCTGGATCTTGGGTTCCCTCTCTCTTGTTGTTAGAGGAGTTTTGTAATAAATAAATATATAAACCAACAAAAATAAAAATCAAATCAACAAAGTCCTCCCGAATAACGAGGCTAAACTTATTCGCATATACATATATATCCTCATCTCATAAGTGACAATGTTAAGTCTACCCACATATATCGCCATCCTTCCGGCTAACTAGGCTAAACTTATCCATATATCCTAATTGTCCGAGTAGTAATCATAAGTCTACTTGCCAAATATATTCAACCTCGTGAGTAACGAGGATAAACTTACTCATATAACAAAATCCTCCTGAATAATGAGGGTAAAATTATTCAAATATATCCAATCTCGCGAGTAACGAGGACAATTTACTCAAATATTTCAACTTCTTGAATAATGAGGATAAACTTAGTCAAATATATTCAATCTCATTAGTAACGAGGATAAATTTACTCATATATTTCAACCTCCTGAATAAGAGTTAAAACTTTTCAACAGAAACACTCTACGAATCTATGAAGTATATCTTAGATTTGTATGAATAAAAAAAAATGATAATAAAACTTCCGCAAACTTCGGTCACTCTCTTTCACATGAGAGTTCTTGAGGTGAAAGAGGTTATCAAAGTTCTACAGATTTATGAAGCATATCTGAGATTTGTAGGAACTTTCCAACTGTGTTGGGTAACATCTATATGAAGAGCGAGCATCTGGTACGATTTCTAAGATGAAATCATTACCGTGGCTCCACAATTGATGGTTGTCATGATGTAAAAAATTCTCGTCCTCCTTAAAATGGGGTAAAACTATATAACAAATTTGTTCTACGAATTCATGAAGCATATCTAAATTCGTATGAATCAAGAATCTCGGTAAAAAATAAAATAAATATAACATAATTCTCATAAGTCATATAATACATGTAAACAAATCTAATAATAAGAGAGGATGCACGCCAAGCTTGATCTTGGGTTCCCTCTCTCTTGTCATTAGAGGAGTTTATAAAAATGTTAAAAAAAATAATTAAATATATAAAATCCTCCTGAGAGATTAACTTTTCGTCAAACACACTCTACAAAGCTATGAAATATATATGGGTTTGTAAGGGGATGACTCAGTTTCCTTCTACCTACAATGGAATATCCTCCAAGTCACCTCTCTACTATAAGAGGGTTCTTGAGGTAAAGAGATGTTAAAATGAAATATTCACTAATCTACAAATCTATTGCACATATATGAGATTTGTAGGAACATATAAGTTGTTGATCAACAACCATATGGAATGGGGAGTACTCAATAAGATTCAAGATAAAAGAATCTTTATTGTCACCCCAATTGTTGTTGGCGCTCCGACGTCGATAGCCCCTCATTGGTGAGTATATACTTTTCTACGTACTAGCATATCAATATGTAGTAAAATATGACTCACATGAGAAAACCCCATTAATATCATATACCGAAGTTGAAAGCCATATTCAAAACTGCCTATGCTTCAACATCAATGGTATAGGACGTACACGACATAAAGTATGTACTCCTAATATAATGGAAGTCATTTTCTCAAGAAGTTATGATTCACAATATTCATCATATCTTCTTGAGGGGGCAAACTGTTGACACAAAAAAATATACATCTCAAATCAAAATAATTTTTCTAGTAATCGTCAATCAATTGTCATCCCAGCTTAGTAGAAATTGGAACTCTATCGAGATGAGACTAAGCAACAACATCAAAATGAACATTAAGGAATCATTAATCTTTTGATATATGTTTATTAGTCTAAACATGGAAATATAGTCAAAACCTTAAGAGATGTGGAATATCACAAAATCCAAAGGTGGAAAAGAAATTTTTCCATTAAATAAGAAACAAATAAAAAAAAATTGAATGTTAGCCAATTCGTAATACAAGGTTTGGTTTACTTTTATTTTATTTTATTTATTTCAAAAAAAAAAGAGAAGAAGAGGAGGGTGCATGATCCCACGTTCAAAACTCAAACAACTTCACCCTCCATTGCTTCACACGTAATACAAAAAAAAATCATTTAAGAATTAAAAAAAAATCCACAATTATGGATATATGGAAGGATAATGGAATTATTCAAACCATATTAATAACCCCACCTCTTCTTAACCACCCAATACACCCATGATCATCACATTTCCCCCTCCTAATTCCCTCTCTCTTCTCCCCTATAAAAACCCATCCATTCCTACAAAAAAAAAAAACACGTACAAAGAGAAAAAAAAGAGAAGAGAAGAAAAAGAAGAAAAAAGGAGAGATTTTTAGAAGAAAAAAAAACAGCAAAAAAAAAACGTGAAAAAAAAAAGAATAGAAAAAGGAGGGAAGAAGAGAGGGTGAAGGGGAGACACCGCAACAATTCCGGCTCCGCCAATCCCAACAACAACTCCGGCTTCATCAACACAATGACACCGGCAAGTGCAAATTCCGGCGAATATTTTCTGTAATAATAATAATAATTAAACTAAATGTGCACGGGTGGCCACACCCTTGGGGATCCGTACCCATCCGTGTACTTAACGACCGTTCCGGCCTCCTCCTTTTAAGGAATCGAACCCGGACGGTCGCCCGTTAGCCAAACGGCCACCTCCCTTGGGGAATCGTACCCGTTTGGCTTGGGAAAAATACGTCATTCCGGCCTCTTCCTTTTGAGGAATCGAACCCGGTTTGATTGACTATAATTCGACCCAAAAATAAAAGGACGCCGGAAGGCTGCCGAAATTACCATAGAAATATACAAAAATTCAAAAAAACAACAACAACAACAACAACTAAGACTGTTATGCACTTTGCATTTAACATTCGTTTTTGTTTCTATTCAAATAAATAATTAGAATACAATCATTATCTACATGAATAATGCAAACTATTAACCATGAAATAACGTACAGTGTAACGATATAAAACGAGGAAATTGGAATAGACTTGGTAAGTACATATAATCTGATCAATTCTCATTAAGATAAAGAAAAATTGATATACAAACATAACCAAATTATGCAGGTTGATATAAAAACGGAATTGTGTTTGTATAAATAAGTATGACCTCCAAGTCAAAGAGAATGCAAAGTATAGGGATAGACATATCGTCTTAATTAAATTCTTCGTACGAATAAAGAAGAATTTGAAAATATAACTCAAACCATTTTCACCTGGGTTGTTTCATTCTCACAAAGCCGATACCACATCGACTTGGTAATAATATAAATCTGAAGCTTCAGGTCAATGGGATTGTGCATGAATGAATACACTCCTTCAAATCATAAATCCATGCATTCTATGTGCATTATGCCCATGTATATAGTTGGGAAACTTGCACACTCGTCCATATGAAAACACATTTGCGGAAGCCAATATGTACGTGTTGGTATATGTTGGTACTTAGCCAATTAAGGAGAGTAGAAGATGGATTTGCATATCGATCCTCACATAACATGTCAAAGTCCGGATATTTAAGCACACGAGAATCTTATTAAAAAGAGGATTTAAATGCCAATATAGGATTTAGCTTCAATGCGATAAAACGTTATGATCGATGTGTAAGATCAACTAAACAAAAATCAAACCAAAGTATGATATAAGCCTTCAATAGCAAGGTCTTCTACACTCCATGTTAGCATTTTGGATGTTAAATGAATTAAAAGAATTTTTTTATGCAATTACGAAGGCCATATATGCACATCTCTGTGTGTCTAAGGCGTTAGGGATTTCCATATCCATGCAAATGCAAGTGACGAGATTTTGCAAGTGAAACCCCATACAAATAACTAATTGAAGTAGGGTGGTCATGCTTTGAAAGCGATCAATAATCCAACACTTAAATAAGATCACAAAAGTGCTTGAAATGGACGAATTACAAACACACCTCTAAACGTGGATAAATTACAACAATGTATAAATTGCATCAATTTATTTGCGAAATCAATCTTAAATTCCAAATAGTCGCCTTAAATGGGTAAATAACAAATCCACCCCTAAATGTGGATAAATTGCAAAATAAATCTTCAAAGTTGTAAAATACATCAACCAACCTAAAAATAGAAAACAAACATAAAACCTAAATATTGACTGCTCTAATAATAAGTGAGGATGCACGCCAAGCTGGATCTTGGGTTCCCTCTCTCTTATCGTTGGAGTGATCAAAAACTAAAATATGGACTACCTTAGTCGTAAGTGAGGATGCACGCCAAGCTTGATCTTGGGTTCCCTCTCCCTTATTGGCGATGGAGTCTTCATTTAACAAATCAAATAAACAAAACAAAATACATACATATAAAATCCCTCCGGGTCACGAGGCTAAACTGTCCAATATACATAAAATATTCTCCCAGTTATGAGATTAAACTAACTATTTGACGATATTTAAATATAAGAATCATCGTCAATATAACAAAGATGCACACACAAATCCCTCCGGGTTATGAGGCTAAACTAACCAAAACATCATAATACCCATATCAAAAGTATGATTGTCCAAATAAATCCATATATACAAAACACCTCCTAGGTTATGAGGTTAAACTAACCGTTTGTACGATATTATTCTAATATAAGAATTATCGTTGACAAATCAAATATAAAACCCTCCGGGTCACGAGGCTAAACTGTCAAATATACTTAACAAATTATATACATAAAATATTCTCCCAGTTATGAGATTAAACTAACTATTTGATGATATTTAAATATAAGAATCATCGGCAAAAATAACATACATATATACAAAATCTCCTCCAGGTTATGAGGCTAAACTGACCAAGATATGACGATATTGATACCAAAAGAATAATCGTCCAAATAACATACATATACATAAATCACCTCCTAGGTTATGAGTTTAAACTAACCGTTTGTACGATATTATTCTAATGTAAGAATTATCATTGACAAATCAAACATAAATACCCTCCGGGTTACGAGGCTAAACTGACCAATATTGTGACAATATATCACAAAAAAAAGGGAGATCATTATCGAATCGATCAAAAGCACGAGTCGATAAATCCCCGTCCCTAATATATCGAAATATAAGAATCCTATTAATAAAAATATATCTGAAATTGTTAATATAACAACAATTTTGGTTTATAGTTCGCAAAAGGGATGCTTATGTATTCTCCATTTGTGCAATGCATAAATATGTCAACTCTTGTATTTCATATTTATTCCTTCAATTTAATGAAATGAAAGAAAATGTTGCACTCATTTACTTTCTGGCTAGTTATTCACACTTATTTAATTTCCTGTACAAATGAATGACATGAGTATGACACAATGAGGCATTCTTCTATAAGAAGTTGTAAGGTGCGGAATTCCATTATGAATTCTTGAGAGGTCTTCGCAACACCAAAAATATATAAACACAAGAGAACAAAAAACCCACGTTAAACACATTCTTAAGACCTTTAGATTTTATAACACTCCCTTTGGATGATAACCTTTATACGCTAGGGATGTTGCCTCGTTAAAAACATTACCAAGAAAAATCTGATGTGATAAAAATTTGGTGAAGGAAAAAAAGTGCAACGGTTATGATGTTCCCCCTCACTTCAACATACATTCTTCAAACGATGAACACCAATTTTGAAAACAAGTTTCTCAAAGACTTTCGTAGGCAATGACTTTGTAAATAAATTAGTCAAATTCTCGCTTGATTGGATCTGACAGACATTTATCTCACAATCCTTTTGTAAATCATATGTCGAGAAGAACTTTGGTGAAATATGTTTAATTTTGTTGTCTTTGATGTATCATTCCTTTATTTGAGCAATGCATGCAGTATTGTCTACGTATAAAATTGTTGGATGGTCTTTAATTTTGTTGATTCCACATTCTTCTTGTATGCTTTGGATCATTGATATCAACCACACAGATTCTCGACTAGTCTCATATAATGCAATCAACTCTGCATAATTGGAAGATGTTGCTGTTAATGTTTGTTTCGTTGATTGTTATGAAATTCTTGTGCCATCATATGTAAACACATATCTTGTTTATGATTTGCCTTTACGTGGATGTGACAAATATCTAGCATCGACATATTCAATTAATTTGGATTCTAAACCTTTTTGATAAAATAACATCATATCACATGTTCCACAAAGGTAATAGAATACATGCTTAATCATGTTCCAATGTCTACTTGTTGGTTCAAAACTATATCTAGCCAATACATTCACTGAAAATGCAATATCAGACCTTTTATTATTACTCAGATACATTAGAGCCCCAATAACACTTAGATATGGTACTCTGGATCAAGAATGTCTTCATCATTCTCTCAAGAACGGAAAGGATCATTTTCAGCAGTAAGAGAACGAACAACCATTAGAGAACTTAATGGATGAGCTTTATCGGTATAAAAATGTTTTAATGCATTTTCTATATAATTTGATTGATGAATGAAAACTCCATTTGGTAAGTGCTCGATCTGTAGGTCGAGACAAAATTTAGTAACGCCAAGGTCTTTTATTTCAAATTCATTCTTCAAATATTTAGTAGTTCTTTCAATCTCTTCAGGGTTCCCAATAATATTCTAGTCATCAACATATACAACAATAATTACAAAGCTAGATGTTGATTTTCTAATAAAAACTCATGGACTTATGATATTCTTTTTAAAATCTTCTTGGAGAAGACTTTCACTAAGATGATTGTACCACATTTGTCCGGATTGTTTTAATCCATATAAAGACCTTTTCAATTTTATAGAATACATCTCTTGAGATTTTACGTTATATGTGCTTGGCAGTTTTATCCTTAAGGGATTTTCATGAAAATGTCGTTATCTAGTGATCCATATAGATAAGCTATAACGAAATCCATAAGGTGCATTTCAAGTTTTTCTCCAATTGCATGACTAATAAAAAATCTAAGAGTTGTTGCATCTACTACAAGTGCATATATTTCTTCATAGTCAACTCCTGGTATTTGTGTAAAACCTCGCGCTATCAGTCTTGCCTTGTATCTTACAATTTTATTTTTCTCATTTCTTTTAATTACAAATACCCATTTGTATCTTACTGGTTTTACATTATTTGGTGTCGGAACTACATGTCCAAACACATGATGTTTCTCAAGTGAGTTGATTCTTCTTGAATTGCATTTTTCCATTGTGACTAATATTTTCTGTGTCGACACTCTTCAATTGATTTTGGCACACAATATTCAACATTCAGCACAACATTTGCTATAGCATATATGAAATTTTCATGAATAATGGTTGTATTTCGGTTCCATCTTTTTCCATTGTGCACATAAATTATGGAGATCTCATCATCATTTTCATTGTCGGGTACATGTACCTCTTTCGGAAATTTATCATTGTCCATTTATTGTTGTCTTATCACCTCTACAAGGGTTTCAATAATTTTAATATCACTATCTGCGTTATTCTGCTATTTCTTTTTCCGTGGATTTACTTCTTTGGAATCGATTGGTCTTCCACGTTTTTTACGTTTATAATAGATTCATTTGTAACATTAGGAATAACAATCTGAGCAGGTGCATTTAGAGCAGGTATATGTGACTTAGTGACTCTTTTAAGATCAGTGAATGTATTAGACAACTCATTTGCGATTCTTTATAATTCTATAATCTTTTAAACTTCAACTTCACATTGACTTGTTCGAGGGTTTGGAATCGATGATGCATTCCAAGTCACTCCTTTGTTTTCTAATTTTTTTTGTTTTTCTCCCCTAAGATTGGGAATACATTCTCATTAAATTGACTATCAACAAATTGTGTTGTGAAAATATCACCGGTTAACGGCCCTAAATATTTTATGATTGATGGAGAATCAAAACCAATATATATTCTCAATCTTCTTTGAGGTCTCATCTTTGTACGTTGTGGTGGTGCAATTTGCACAAAAACGCCACAACCAAAAACCATTAGATGAGACATATTTGGTTCTCTATTGGAGACCTATTGTAAAGAGGAGTATTTATGATAAGTAGTTGTTCTTATTCTTATAAGTGCAGCATGTAAAATAAAATGTCCCCAGGTAGGGGTGAGCTTCGGTCCGGGACCGGACCGAACCGGACCAGACCGAAGACCGAAATTTTCGGAAGCCCGGACCGAATAAATTCGGTTCGGTTCGGTCCGGTTCGGTCCAAAACCCGAATTTAACCGTTACAATTTCGGTCTTTGACCGGACCGGACCGAAGACCGGACCGAAGACCGAAATGCCGTGGTCTCCCGAACCGAAAAAGTTCGGTCCGGACTGAAAAATTCGGTGGGGTCCGGACACCCGGACCGAACCGAATTTTGCTCACCCCTATCCCCAGGCAGATGATGGTAATTTAGATCTCATTAGCAATGGTCTAGCAATTAATTGTAATCTTTTAATCAATGGTTCAGCTAGACCTTTTTGTGTATGGACATAAGCCACAAAATGCTCAATTGCAGGGGCGGACCCAGGACGGAATTGAAGGGTGGGCACCCTATAAGTAATGTTTTAAAAATTGAACCGAAAAGTGAACCGAAAATAACTCAATTTGGTTCAAAGTGGTCTAACTGACGGTTCAATCTGATCAAACCGATGATAACGTCAGCACGACATCAACATTTTCATGAGTTTATATATGATATTTTGCACATATACACATGCTAATGAGAAATATGGACCTTTGTACAAGTACTTTAATTTGAAAATTACTTGCATTAACTTCTACAGTTCTACGACCTCCAAATTACACTGTATATTTGGTGCACTTCCGGGGTTAATATATGTTAATTGAATATTTGCAAATTATCTCATGTCAAATTCGAAATTTCTATTTAATTCTTAAAAACTACGTTAAAATTAGCAAAATTTACCGAGTTAGGTAATCCCTTAATTGCTATTCTAAAGGGGGGAAATAATTATGAAGAAGAAAATAGAACTCTTAAAAGAGAACGTTTTCTAGAAGAAACATAAAACTAGACGGAAAAGTAGATTTCTAAACAGGAAAATAGATTTCTAAAGAGGATATATTAGGACAGAAAAATTTGCAGAGAGAAGATGAAATTTCTAGAGAGAGAACATATTCTAGAGAAGGAAAGAGATCTAGAAATGATGTCTCTATCCTCAAATCGTTTTTCCTATTTTTCTGACTTAATCTATTTGCGAATCATACATCCTAAGACAAAAAATATATTAATTGTAAACAAAAAATATATAAAAGAAAAAAGAAAAAGCCCAACTACTCCTCCGTCCCATCCATCCTCTCCTCCTCTGTGATGACCTCATTTTCCGGTCCCTACTCCTCCCCGTCCTGTTCCTCCTCCTTCCAGCACTCTCCTCCTTTTTGGCCCTCTCCTCCTCCTACTCTCCCACCTCTTTCCTCCACCTTCTGGTGATCCCCTTTTCTTGCTCGTAATTTCTGACATCTCCGTCCCCTCTATTCGATCTCTCGTTGGAGAAGTCACCGGAGGTGGCTAGTCATCTCCTCGTTCTCTCTGGCATTCTTCTTCTTCTCTCTTGCGCCACTCGCCGGAAAGACGTCAGAAGTGGAGGAGAAGGATTAGGATTGCAAGGTGGACACACTTCAAGAAGATCCATACCACAAAGATTCAGGCGTGGGCACTTGACTACGCGTGCCCACGCCTGGGTCTGCCCCTGCTCAATTGTGATCCCAACGGACATGCAATAATCGTTAAATGTTTGGGATGTAAATTCTCTAGCATTATCAAGTTGGAGTTTCTTAATTGGATAATTTGGGAAATGTGCTCTCAATTTGATTAATTATGCTAGAAGTCTAGCAAATGTGACATTTCGAGTTGATAAAAGTCAAATGTGTGATCATCGGGTTGATGCATCTATCAATACCATAAAATAATGAAATGATCCACACGGAGGAGTAATGGGTCCACAAATATCTCATTAGATTCCCTCTAAAGATGTAGGTATTTCATTTTCAATTTTATTTGTGGAAGGTCTTATTATCATTTTTCCAAGTGAACATGTTGCACATGAAAAATTCTTTGATGAAGGAATCTTCAGGTTCCTCGTTGTGTGTGTCTACTTGAATTTTCAATAATCTTCGCATCATTTTGACACCTGGGTGACCCAATTTGTCATGTCAAATTTCAAAACTTGGATCAACTAACTTCCGGTTTGTGATCATATTTGATTCAAAAGGATTTATAGATGTTCTATATAACCCAGAAGAGAGAGCTTACATTTTTTCCAACACAATGTTTTGGCCAGACACATTAGATGTAATGTAAAGATACTCAATATTATCATGAATCACAGTCTCAATGTGATAACCATTAAAACGTATATCCTTAAAACTTAGTAGATTTCTTCTGGATCTATTGAAAAATAAAGCATCACTTATTATCAATTTTGTTTTGTTAGATAACAAAACACAAGTTCTTTCGGAGCATTCTATCAAGTTGCTGGTGCTAGAAATTGTGTTAACATTTGTTTTTGCTAAACATAATTAAAACACAATTGAGAAAAATATTTTGTACATTTCAAGATGGTGTTTGTTGTTCTACTATCTACCAGAAAAATATTTTATTATCAATTTTGTTTTGTTAGATAACAAAACACAATTGCTTTGGCGTGCTCCTGCGGGAAGGCGGTATTTTCTTCTTGAATTGTTGCTCCAAGATTATTTACGGTAAGATGAATTTCCGCATCAAGAGTTTATGGGAGGTAATTTTTACCCAATATATCAAGGGCGGTGAATTGATGTTTGGTGAGATTTGTCATGATAATAACTTGGGTGTTTTACAAGATTCTAACGGATAGAGTTTCGTGCTAATAACTTGTTGTAAGACAAACAATCCAAAGAAGAAGAGATCGGGGATGGGAGATATGTGTATTTCCTTTTCTTGTATCTACAAATGTGTACAATAGCCTCCTTATATAGGATGATGATGTAATAGTGGGTTACAACCAAATAAATAGAATTACACCATATTAATAAGAGTAAAAATCTACTTAAATGGTGTGAGTTAATGAAGGTTAATCATCCATAAGACCTTTGAATTTCATAACAAATTACTAATTATTCGAAGACGATCAAGTTGTAAGAAAAAATGATGTTGCGCTAAAATCTAAAGGAATTTCAGGTTTTGGAAAGTACAATGCATCTTGACGTAAATGGTTAGATTGGATGGGACGGTATAGTTCAAAACCTGAGAAAAATTATAATTTTTTTCTAGGTCCTGTTTGGTAAAACCATGTGAGGTGGTTTTTTCTGGTTTAAATCATGTGTGCCAATCGGGTGTGGTTTTTCTGGTTAGTTTTAAAGAAACTGGTTATTTTATCCCGTTTCTCGCACTCTCATTGCTACGGTTCTCATGAAACCAATGTTGTTGTTTTTTAGCCTTAATCTATGTTTTGATGATTTAATCAACATAATCTTAATCACAATCAAAGTAGAGTAGCACACATTAGATATTGTTTTGTGCTAACTTCTACAGGTGATCAAGACTCAAGGAAGAACGGAATTCAAGTCAAGACGTGTAATCAAGCTTTGAAGACATGTAATTTTACATTTCTTTTGAATATTAGGAACTTTGTGTGCTTGAGCATACAAGAGTTAAAAACTTCTCTCTCACACAAACTAGGTTCCTTAGAAAAGTCACACACAAAATCTCAGATCATTTGAACTTCAAAAGGTCACCCAAATTTATACCGAAAATCACTTAAAACCAAACATGAACTGTCTTAGCAAAATCGGTCGACCGAACTAGTTCTCAGTTCGACCGATTGGATCAGTTAATCTGTTAGCCAATAGTGTTAAACCGGTCGACCATTTTGTGCCTTTTGTTCGACCGTCTACCCATGTCAAATGATCGTTAGACTTGTCTTATTCTCCAACGGTCATTTTTTACAAACTCCTAGATTTCTTGTAGCCACCGGTCGAACGATACTTTCTTGGCGGTCGACCGGAAGAAGTCATTTTGTGTCTTCCCAAATTGCTTGTTAGTTTCAGTCGAATTTTCCCATGAAACCAGTCGACCGAACCTAGACTTTTCTTGAGTCCCTAAATTCATGATATTTTCGGTCGAACGAATCCATATCTTGTGTTCGATCGATTACATTTTTCCTTTGCCAAATCCCATGACCGGTCAACCGTTCCATACCTTTGGTTTGACTGCTCGCTTAAGTAAACTTATGTTATAGCCTTTTTTGGTTCGACCACCCTTTGTTCGGTCGACCTTTTATTTCTCGTCTACTCTGGACTCCATGTCTGAACAAACTCTGGTCGACCATTAGACCCGATTCGGTCGACAGAACTTGACCAGAATTGTGACATGTTCAATTCTGTTTTGTGTATCTTACACAAACAACTTTTAATTATATCACAACGACTATAACACCTTAGGAGCTTATAAATAGAGGATTGAACACATTGTTTAGACAACTCTCGTACACACAATTATCTCACACCTTAGAGAGAAGTCTCACAATCTTAAAAGCTCATACACTAACTCTAAGTCTAAATTCCACACCTTTGATTATTGTTATATCCTACTTAAAGTGTGCTCAAGAATTTTACGGTGTTGTTCCATTCTACAACTATTGTTAAAGAAGCAATGGTCTGGGTGAAAGCCCAAGACAAATAGTATAAACTTTGGTGAGAGTCCAAAATGTTCCATCTCGGATTGTGAGAGGAAGAACTCAAGCTAACGAGGATTGCTCGTAGAGTTTGCTGTGTAAAAGGCTTAATCTCAGCACGGAACGAGATTGATAGTGAATACATATGCGGAGCTCGTGAAGCTGAGCGGAGCTTGCTGGAGAGGAAGTAAACGGGAGGCTGAACCTCTATAAAAATCCTCGGGTCATCTTTTGCTTTGTATTGTTTTCCTTACTTGCTTTTGTTTATTTATTTTGCTGCATCTTTGATTAAGCAAGTAAGATATTAACTTAAAAGTTATTAGAATTAGGATCATACACGATCCTACAACCAATTCCTATATGTTTCTTAGGTTTCTACCACCCAATCGTTCTCACATACCTTTCTCTTTCACCAAAATTACTCCCCCAACCCACCTTACTCCTCAGAACCACCAACCCGTGAATCTCTCCATCACTTCTCCTACCCACCCGACAATCTATCTCTTTTGCCCTAACCTCCTACACACCACATCTCGCAGGCGTCCAACGCTTCTTCGTCGGAGTTGTAGCAGTGTCTATCTACGAGGCACAGTCGGTTGTCCCCATCAAATTTGAGCCTCCACCGGAGTCAAATCAAGTGGCTACCCGGCTTCGACAAAAATCACCACAAACCCCCGCGACCACATCAAGTATTCTACCCGCGGCGGCCAAATCATCTTTCTCCCACCTTACGTACAGGTAACCAAATTCGACAGTATATCTACTAAACCCCCAAAAGTACGGAATGTTGCCTAAACAATTACATTTTTTGGGTCTGATCTGAGTTGCATGTTTAGGGATTTTTAAGGTTATACAGAAACTTGGTTTGTATTTAAGTATTGTACTACTTGAGCATATTGATCTAGTGTTTTGAGAGGATTTTAGGTTGTTCGGAGTTTTAATTTGGATGGTAACGAGTAGGGGTGTAAACGGGGCGGGTAATACCTGTATACCCGGTCACCCGCCCCGGGCGGGTACGGGTATGGGTACAAAAATTCATACCCGTTTAAAAATTCAAACCCGTATACCCGTACCCGTTTAGCCGGTTAATAAACGGGTCGGGTACGGGTATGCGCATTACCCGTACCCGTTTACCCGTATACCTATTAAGATATATTATATTATATATATAATATTTTTTAATATTTTTTAATATTTTATATGTTATATATTATATATTTTTTATATATAATATATATTTTATATAATATATATTATATTTTTATATATTATATATTATACCCGCTATACCCGTTTACCCGCCTCGTACCCACTAACTTAACGGGTACGGGTCGGGTACGGGTATATATGTTTTTTGCCGGGTATATACCCGTACCCGCTAATTTAGCCGGGTACGGGTACGGGTAGGGGCATACCCGACCCATACCCGACCCGTTTACACCCCTGGTAACGAGGGGTAGGTGATACATTTTTCCATTTGAACTGATTACAATTTTGTTGCCGATCAGGAAAAAGAAATTGTGGTATTGTGATCAAATTCAAATTTTGTTGTCAGAGCCACAACTATAAAAGACCCTATCAGTGTTCTTCCACGTCCAGGAAGTGGCACGATGAGCGAGAACTCCACGAATGCAAGTCGGTCGCTAGAACATGTGATGTGGAGGCCAAACGATGAGGAGAAGGTGTCGGTCCTAGCGTAAGGTGGGGAGGATAGATCTGGGGAGCTTGGGGTGGTTGCTTCGCGTCTTAAAAAGAGGCATCATCGGAAGTTTGTGGGGGAAGAAATCGGTGAATAGTACCTTCGTTACCAAACGCATAGGATTATTGGGAATGAAATACTAATGAGGTGATTTGAAATAAAGCAAGATTTCAAGACAAAAAAACAATCTACAATTGGGTTACCAAACGGTCCAAGTAAGTGGAGAGGTGAAGTTGATATGATTTCGTTGTCACGTGATGGAAAGTGTTTATAAATTTTTAAGGCTTTATCATGCCAATTCTAAGATGAATCTCCTACGTTAGAGTATTCGTAATGGAGTCGTCGTCACCCTCCCCTTAAAGGAGATGACCCGATCGTCGGGGTCGTTTGATTTTTTTATTATTTTGTTTGAATCTTTTTTAAAAAAAATACATTTTATAATTGTTTTAATTTTTTTTAAAGGAAAATAATTTTTTTTAGAGGAAAAAAAAAATTTTAAAAGAAAATTTTTTTTTTTCAAGATAGTTCCGGCAATGATGTGAATAAGAGATGTAGGTTGTGGTTAATAGGTGAATAGTATAAAAAAGAAGAAATAAGGTGGACACAGAAAAAATTGATGTAAAAGAATGAGAAAACTGATTTGAAAAAAAGACAAGAGAGAAAGTTCGTGACATGTCATCCGAATCATGATTACGGATGATAATTTTATCAGTGGTGTGGTCGACTTGTCAGTTTTTTACTTTTACTGATGAGAGATGTGTTGGGTGGTCGTCAGAAAACCTAAGACTTGTTTGTCCGATGTCAGGTTATATCTGGGACAATTCTTGCGTTGGCAATATTATATGATTTAACAAAGAAACCAGGATTGTAAAAAATGTTTTTGGTTGAAGAGTTTTCTTTTTTGCAAAAAGTCAGAGTTATATTTCATCAAAGAGTGAAGGGATAAAAGATAAAGACAAATACAAACCTATCACACAACATCTAATGCATTGCTTTTAAAAAAAACATCTGATACATTTACAACAAAGCCCTAAATAAACGCTCGAAGAGGCAACACCTCACACACACGCCCAACATTCTGGAAAAGAAAAAAACACAACACATGAATTACAAAAGAAAGATGAATGACAAGAAGTATTCGCCACCCTCTCTCTCTTAACTAACATGCAAGAGCAAGGCAAGGAGACGAGGGGGAGAGTAGAGTCTATTTTGTTTCTTGTATTACAATATACTTTCTTCAATTTTATTCATGTACCATTTATTGAACCGAGAATTGATATGTTGTTCATCAATTACCAATGGCCACTCTTTAATTTGTTTACCTACAAATACCCTTTTATTGTCATCTTGGCTACCTTAAAGGATGGGAGTAAGGTCCTAAACTCCTACTAGACCAACTTTTTTCAACATGGAAATCATGTTCTTCATCCAGTGATATTCTTACTTATCAAGATGACATTAACTTTACTAGCTATAACTCCTACAATAGAACCAAATTCGACTTTGTAACTGAATGAGAGATGAAATCATGAAATGATGGCAATATTTGATGGTATTGAAAATGGGAAAACTTTTTATAATTTCAAAAGAAAATGGCAATTATTATTGGGAACAACACGTCGTTTTAGAGCTGTCAAGTTCTGCTCGGGATCGATAGATCGCTCGATTTTGCTCTGATTTTGCTCGAAATTGCTCGGATCGGTTAGTAACGAGTCAAGCACGAGCAGACCCCGCTCGCTCGATACTCGCTCGATGCTCGCTCAATTATCGCTCGAAACCTGATTACTATATCCAATTATTTGATTAACCTGAATATTCTATCCAATTACCCAATCGGTAAAGTGTTAAACTCATTAAATAAACTAATTTACCAAACCCAACAATCCATTTAACTAACCAAACCAAAATACTCATTAGAATCAAAACCATATTAGTATTAAACTTTTCATTTTTTTCATTATTTTTTTTCCAATTCTTTTCTACACCAAAAGTTCAAATAAATTAAGGTTTGGGTCAGGTAGATGATCTTATTTATAAGATGTTGATGTTGTGAGTTGTCCTACAATTTAGAAGATTGTGTTTGATTTTAATATTGTGTTTATTTTGTTTGATCCAAGTGTATAATCTTATTTATAAGATGTTAATGTTGTCGTATAATTTATAAGATTGTGTTTTATTTTAGGTGTTAATTTTAAGATTGTGTTAGTAACTATTATTATATTTGTCCTAAGTAATTTTATAATTTACTTATTAGGACAACATTATTAGGAATTCAATACCAAAAAAAAAAGGTTTAGGTTAACGAGCCGCTCGTGAGCCGCTCGCGAGCAGATCAAACCGAGCACGAGCAGAATTTTCCGCTCGAAACCCTTAACGAGTCGATCTTGAGCAGACTCGGATCGCTCGTTTAGAGATCGATTACACCCCTACGTCGTTTGATAACATCAACAAGCACATAACATGTTAGAGCATGTTTAACCGTGCTCGGGCTATCTATTCGCCACGTCAGCTTCTATTTTCGTCACGTCAGCTCACCTCACTCTCCTCAAAACCCGCCTTGACCTTACCCAGACTACTCGCACTCACACTACACTCTCTTTCCTCCACATCATTTATTAATTAAAATTTTTTAATTCTTACTCACACATTTAAAAAATTACATTTTTATTAATTGAATTTACAACATATATCAATTAATACCCAATAAATTATCAATTAATGGCCAATACATTATCAATTAACTCTAACCATGTGTTTAGACCACGAGTTCATCATCTTAGATCATACTATTAAACCACCTCAACAGATCGTTCGGAGGTCTCGTTCACCGGTGAACGAGCGGCAATCCAACTCGCTGGTGAGGATGCGAGAGTGACAAGGGGGCAGCACCCCTTGAAAAGTTTTTGGATCATAAAATTATTTGATCTGGAAAATTTTGAATCTTAATCACTTGCAAAAAAACTCATTGTAATCCAATCCGTTGCAACAATAATAAAAATTTATCACCCCACATTACTAAAAAGTACCTAATACATTATCAATTAACTGTAATAACAAAACATATACTAAAATATAAAAAAACACAAAAAAAATCGACGAGAGGGAGGATCACGTCCCCCCGCCCGATGGGCGACTGTGCGTCCATTCGAGGACTCCGACACTCAAATGCACGCCCAGGTGGGCACCCACCCACCTTAACGGGGAGGGTATTAGGGTTTCACAAATTTATCGTAAGTCATGAGAAATTAAAAGAAAATAAGACGAGGTAGACAAAGAACATCACAAGGACACCTCTTGCTAGACAGTTCAAACCCATTAGCCTACCTCTCACTCCTATGATTTGACGACACAAATTTTATCACCTTCAACAGTAGAGATTTAAAAAGGCTAACCTCATACTCCAAACATAGACTCGTATATTCCCCCATAAAGGACAACCATCCATGTGATGATATATCTCCATCATTACTCAAGCTTAAAGAGATGTCTTCCAAGTGACAAGTCTCGGAGCATAGATATTTTCAAAGCTTTAGACCAGATCTAACTTGCAAAACAGCAATCAACATATCACTGACCATGACCTGGACCACCTAGTCATCAACTCTCTTTTCAAAATCAGTTCTCTCTCTTCTACTTCTACTTCTGCTTTCTCTTTTCTCAACTCACATTCTTCTTTTTCTTACACTATTCACATATTAATCACGACCCAACACAACCCACAATAACATATCTCTCTCCTCCACATCATTTCGGATCTATCTTGGTAAAACTTAAAAAAAATAAAAAAAATTCTAAATAATTGTAAAACATATTTTCAAAAAAAATAAAAAAACTAAAACAAAAAATTCTAAAAAACAAAACAAAAAAAACAAAAATTAATATTTTTTTAATTGACGACCGGGTCAACTGGGTTAATTAAGTTTAGTTTCAACGCCCAGGTCGATGACCTGGTCGAAGATGACCAGGTCATCTCCCCCGTTAAGAGGGAGATGACCCGGTCATCCCAGGTCATCCACGACCTGACCTGGGATGACCCAGGATTTCATGCCCTAAGGGTTCAAAATCAATAAAACCAAATTACTAAATCTAAAAGAGAGAAAAATAAAAACTAACACACAAACCTTGTTGTTTAAGGATGCATCAAAGGAAAGAGAAAATGTTAGTCACAACTCACAACCCTAATCACGAATCCAAGAAAACCGGCAAAGCAACCAAGAAAACTATCACAGAAAAAGGGTCAAATCTTACAACCCCATAAACAATAAATGATAAAAACATCAATAATAATAGCAAAAACTGATCTTTGAGAGCATGATCGCATACAGAACTCGTATAAACAAACTTTAGAGACACAAATCAAAACTACACAAATTTATAGGTTACAATAGCTAGAAGGATGGATATTAGTACTAGTGTATTAGTAAAAAGGGTTCAAGACAAGGGAGCTCCCTTCAGTCCAACCACAGATAAACCGAGACTATCGTCTCCTGCTTCATTCACTCATTTGCAAAGCCCTCCCAAAGCGACCATGCATGTGGATGAATGAGTCGGCAGCCAATTCAACCTCGAGATTTCCTATGAGTGGACAGAAGAAAGTTCTCTTTGCGAACCGCGCGTGAAGTTACACACCCAGCAAAACCGAATAGCACAATAAAACACCCAAAAACATTCAAGAAAACCAACAAAATAGGAGATCAAAGTGACTCGCTTAGAGCTCCCTTAACGGGAGGGCGTGCCTAGGGCGGGGCGCCCAGGGCGCATTCCCCCCCCCCCCCCCCCTCATTGGCCCGAAATATATTTTTTTTGTGTTTTTTGTTTTAACAAATGTTTTAAAAATAATTTAAAATCGTTTTTTCAAATATATTTTTATGAAAATAAGTTTTTTATTTGTTTATATTTTTTAGAATTTTTTGATAATTTTTCGTATTTTGCCTAGAATTGATCCCGAAATTACGTGTAGGGGAGAGAACGTAGGACGCTTGAGGTGTTTTTGGGTGTGGTTAAGAAAAATTTAGGGAGGTTGGTTTGAGCTGACGTGGCGGAAAGAGAAACCAGGGCGCCCGGGAACTGCCCGGGCGCTGTTAATGATGCTCTTAGAGCACCCTTAACGGGTGCTCTACGCCCGGGCGGGGGGCCACGTGGCCCCCCCTCATTGGCCCGAAATATTTTTTTTTGTGTTTTTTGTTTTAACAAATGTTTTAAAAATAATTTAAAATCGTTTTTTCAAATATTTTTTTATGAAAATAAGATTTTATTTGTTTATATTTTTTAGAATTTTTTGATAATTTTTCGTGTTTTGCCTAGAATTGATCCCGAAATTACGTGTAGGGAAGAGAATGCAAGGCGCTTGAGATGTTTTTGGGTGTGGTTAAGAAAAATTTAAGGGGGTGGTTTGAGGTGACGTGGAGGAGAGAGAAGGTGACGTGGCGGAAAGAGAAACCAGGACGCCCGGGAACTGCCCGGACGCTGTTAATGATGCTCTTAGGGAGCAAATTAATGATAGAGATGTTGAACCGGTGGGGTGGTGGCAGTAGCAGGTGAAAGAAAGTCCTGGATCTGAGAGTGAAAGAGTGCCTTTAAATAAGTAGGCTGCAGGTTCACATCACATCATACCGTAATGAGTTAAAACCCCACCATTAAATATTTTTATTTTTATTTTATGTACACTGTTTCCCACCCAAACATCATCCAATTTGTTGGCCGCGCTGGGCCTGGTGCCCTCGCCTTTTATATTCCTCACGTAATTATTTTATCTCCAAACAGTAATTACAAGATTAAAAAGTACTGCATCTGATTACCACCGAATCTCGCAACGTGCATGTGTCTCAGAAGTCACAATGCTCGTAACAAGTAAATTGATAGATTTTGGAAGCAGATGAAGAGTGTGGTAAAAAGAAAATAACTGTCGTTTGTCTCTCGATTTGTAGACTTGGTTGCATCTTGTAGACTTGGTTGCATCTTGTATATGTGATCTTTAAAGCATTGCATTTGACCCTTTTGTTTTCTAACCTTTCAACTATTAGCGCTTTGCCTACCTTGTTAATAAGAAGTCACGAGTGAGCCTAATGATAGGAGATAAACCACGTTTAAGGGTTTGACTAATTACCTTCCACAAAATTACATTAATATTTATAGCTATAAAAAATTCAAAAAAAATTGTCATATTGTCTCTAAAATTGGGATGAAGTAACTTTCACATTTGATCCTCCAAGAAACATGACAAATGTGAGGTTATATCAAATTAATTTATACTTGTCAAAAGAGTAAGTTATGCTCAAATGACCAATATTCATCTTTACAGGTCATCCAAGCAAAAATCCCAGTATAATACAAACCTGCAACTACTATGAGATGATTAAGGTTTCAAGTTTACTTAAGCCGGAGTGTTTGGAACTAAACATTCCCACTAAATTACAAACCCTATTCTCATTAACGTCACATTGGACAAATCTTCAGGAATTGATTATAACTGGCAGAAGTGAATCTTTTAGCAACTAAAAGATTTGAGATCAGTGGTATGCAGAAGACTCCAACGGGCCAACCGTGTCGGAAATGATACTTTATGAATTGTGGCTTCATCTAGATTCTCTTTGTCCATAAACATGCACTAATCACAAATATAAAACTGTCGTCTGTTGTCCTGAGCTCCCTCACTCAACCCTTGCTTAACCTATTGTCCGTTTGATCTAGGTTTTTCCAGAGGAAGTCCGTTTGATCTGGTTTGCTGCCATATTATTACCATACAATTACACAAAAAGTAATGCATCTGATTTTCGTCCACCGGATGTTATTCTGTTCGAGAAGAGGTACGAATCCACAGCCTAAGATTATATTGTTAGTACACGTTGAAGAGGGGACCGAAAAACTGACCCTAATTGGAGGTGGCAACTGAGAGATGGGAGAGGGAGGACGGTGAAAATCTTATTTTTCCCCTCTTTGATAGGAAAAGTCTTATACCATTCTTAAATTTTCTTTTAAACATAAATTTTTTGTAAATATCAATTCAAATAGGGAGAAAAATGTATTACTTGGAGAAAACTGGAAAATCTTATATTTTGAGTATTTAGGAGAAATTATCTCTTCGTTTAGAGTGCTTGGATGCATGAAGGAGATAAATCATTTTTTATTGAAAAAAATTCACCAGTTCCTTAGAGTCTTAGACATCCAAAGACACCATAAGCAAATGGGGACGTACTAACATATTTATCTTAGCTCATACATTGTTAATCTTGTACATTGAATCAGAACTTCAGTAGACTTACCAATTTGAGTTATCTCGTGTAAAATGGTATTATGCCTCCATTAACTTGCGGCATTGCAGACACAAATGCCATGCGTTGGGAAGTTTCTCCCAATTGAGATGTTCCTTGGTAACAAACAAGAAGACGTTTTGATTACTTAAAGCTAATCATGATTTTGGCTTGAGTTTCTTTGTTGTTCACGTAAAGTGGAAGACAGATTTGACATGTCATGCTGTCCGGGTCATCATGATTCATGAACACGAGACCAAATAAGATCAGTACTTTCCCTTCTGTTCATGACCGACACTAACTACGTCTATCCTCCAAGATTCTCAAGAGTCGGGGCTTTGATTGAAGGAGGCAAGTGATGACTGAAAGTGTATATTGTTTTTATTTTTGGAAAGACGATTGTAAGTATTTTGTTGGATGTGACATCAATAGTTCTCGTGGGGACATCAGTCGCTTTTTAATTAATAAAACTTGCTTTATATCAACAAAAAAAAGTTCTCATGGGATCCGTGCGACGTGAGAAATTTGTTTTTGAAAAACAATTGGAGGGACGTGATTACACCCATGGTGTTTTCTTTTCTTTTTTCATAAGCAGCTTAGATAATATAGATAGGTGGACGAGATCATGGCTTATACCACGGTGTTTTCTTGCAAGTTAGATGAATTGAATTTATGGGTCATATTTGAATAGTATTATATTTACCAGAGTGATATGAGTGATAGTAAACAGACAAAAGTAACTTTGAAGAAAGAGATCTTTGGAATTGGAAGAAAGAAAAATTAGATATCAGGTTACTACAATTTGAACATGTAAGCATTGGCTATCATCTCAAGATCGGTCGTTTGAATGACATCCAACAGTCATCTCAAGAGCTTACTGAAATATGACGATCGACGTTCACCCCTAATTTAGTCGTCCGATACTAGAATCACGGTCCATTCCAGAGCTTATTGCATTCTCACTCGAACGTTCGTTTGGCCAACGAACGTCTGTGCCCTTATGATCGGACGTCATTCAGGCAAATGGTCACCCAAACTCCAATTAACAGAAGCTGTTTGAAGATCTCAAAACTTAAAGATGGGTTGACCGTTTGGAAAACAATCAACTGAACTTGGGCGTCGAGCAACTTTTATTAATTACACTTCGTGCATTCATAAGTCCTTGAGGCTTACACTTAACTTCTCCCATATATACTCTTGTTGTGTTTAGAACCTAAAAAAGTCATTCTTGAGAGAGAGAAAATTAGTCACAAATTAATTCGGAGAGATAGATTTAACCAGCACCGAATCTTAGGGTTTAGTATGTTATGAAAAATCTTGTTGTTAGAGGTTTCATCATCTAACGCTCAACCCATTTTGTCTTCTAAGCAATTATTTTCTGTTCTCATTTTCCTCGTACTTCAACCATTATCGTAGCGAAGTTTGCTAACATATATTGTTTTGGTTTTTTCCGCAATGATTTTCACCTAAAATCTGATCTGCCTATTTCTTTTATTGATTGCTCGTATTGTTTATTAGGTGATTGCTGTGTGTTTGTGAAAAAACCTATCTTATATTTGATTCGTTACGACTACTAAAAATCCTAACAGAAGCCGTAATTTTTTATATAATAAAAAAAATCGAAAGAGAAAGAAAAATAAAATCGAAAAGTAGACGGATGGCGGGTGTGAACCGTGATCGGTGGATTTTTGTAAAAAATAATTTTTTTTTGTGTTTTCTGTTTTAGTTTTAGTTTTTTTATTTCAGTTTTTCTTTTTTATTGTAATTATTTGTAATCTTTTTTTAAATCTTTTTTTTTCAAAATATTTTTTCTAATTAATATTATTTTTTTAATTTGTTTTTAATTTTTTCAAGAATTGACGTCCAAATCACGTTCATAACTGGCTGTATTGAAATGTTATGTTATTTATACAATAAAAAAACAAAATTTCTTAACCAGAATAATAAATTATTTACAACTGCATATTAAATAAACACTAAAACTAATTAAAACAAAAAATTGGTAACGTTGTCAAAAATTCATAAGGTGTACACACGTTACAAACACCTTTAAAGGTCAATACATCAAAAAATTAAAAACACAATTAAAAAAATAATAATTAAAAAACATATTTTGGAAACAAATATAGTAAAAAACAAATTAAAAATGATTTCAAAAAAATCAAGACATAAAACACTACAACTAAAATCCGTGACTTTTTTATTTTATTTTATTGTTTTTGATTTCTGTTTTTGATATTTTAAAGTTTATTTTTAATCTGTTTTTTAATATATTTGTTTTTGAAAATAAGTCTTCTAATCATGAACTATGAGCCCAAATCATTTAATCATTGTGAACTTTCAAAGTTATAAGTTAACCTGACTAAATTGTAGATCTCTAATATTTTATCCTCTTGAAAAAAAGTTCTCTAGATTTCACATCTTAAAAGATTTTTTTTTTATTTTCATTTTATTTGCTTAGCATAGTCATAAATTTAACTTTATTATAAAGTTCGGTTTATAACGATGTTAGATCTGATTGAAATTTGTTTGTTTGTTGCCAAATTTGACTCAAATATAAATCTGATCTGACCAGAAAATTACATTTGCGGACGATTGAGATTAACTTAAAAATTTTAAAAAATCATCGGTTAATGACGTAAAAATTAAAAAAAGTTCAAGTGCCTAATGTATTACGTATTCCAAAGTTCTTAGGATGATTGAGATGAACTTAAAAAAATAAAAAAATTAATGGGTTAATGACGTAAAAATTAAAAAAAGTTCAAGTGCCTAAAGTATTACGGATTCCAAAGTTCTTAAGTGTTAAACTTTAAATGTTCAAGAAGATTTATAAAATTGAAATCATATTTAAAAAATCCTCATGCGCATTCAAAAGCAGTGGGTGTTCATATGGTTTTCACATGGTGAAGAAAACCCTAGTCTAGTGGGTCTTCAGATAGCTTGCGTCAACTCAAGTGTCATCTTGTATCGTTTCTTTTTCTTACTGTCCTTGCCTGCAAGGTCACTCACGATGTCTTAATTTCCCTCCTCTACAAGCTCTACTGCCTCGTTTCTCTCTCGGGATCTTTCATTGGCCGACTTCTCTTTTGCTCGTTTCCAAGGTTGAGATTTTAGCTAGTGGAGAACTTAGTTCGGTTATTATATGGAACAATTACATTGATTACGTAATTGTAAATAAATTAATGATAAGAAAGACCATGAACATTTTTTTTAGTTTAAGTACAGTATCACTGTACCACTACCTACATCAATTTCTTAAAACGATATTTGAATGCATCAAGGTTAAAAGTAAACTAATCATTCTGGTTAACAAGAAGTGGTAGGTAGCAAGAGAAGGGATTCGCTTACTTAAATCATAGCACCACAAGAATATCTTCAGATAGTTAACGCAAATAAATGTGAGTAAAAGTCACATTGTCAGTGAACAAAGGAATCGGGACGCAAACGTACAATTGATTAAATTCGGTTTTATTGATCCTTCGGTCTAATTCAGAACATAGAACAGACTGTATAGAGATTAAATCACACTATCGCCGCAAAGTTGCATTCAGAAGTATTCTCACAATCAAAGATAATACTTCCCAATAGTTCAACTGCAATTTAATTATGAAATTAACACAAAAATAATCCCACGACGAGTAGCACATACTGCTACGATCAAAAGCTTCAAATGGACTGAATTGTAAGGGTTCACAGCTTATAATGTTGGGGACTCGACAGTCGACAACAATTCATATCCAATATATTAAATTATCTTAGCCGATAAACCATGAGCTAATTAAATCACTTCTAAAGACACGCCCCTCTGCTATAGAATTCTCCATTCTCCATCTCCCCAGGCCGATAAACCACATTCTTAGGAATTTAATATTTAAAATTAAATGAAACATGAAATGCAAAACAGTCTTATAAAAAGACAAATGTACAACAAATAATGTGATTGAGAATGAACGTAATAACATATCTTCTCATGAGATCATTCTACAATATCGGCATGTCAAGGTAATAAATTTAAAAAGAAACAAGATTTAAAAATATTATATTCACAAACAAAAATCAACACTAACAAAACAAATGGGCAATAGTAATTACAAAAGCATGAGACAATTAAAAACCTTAATTACAAAATCAAACAACAAAACGACAACCATTTGAACCCCCGCAGGTAGATTACAGCCAAAATAGAAAGATATCTCTCACATTGTAAAAGACTCGGCAACCAAATTACGGCGTATTGAACATAAATAAGTAAACACAAAAAAATGTTCGTTTTCTCTAGTTAGTTACTAGTTCGGGGCAAGACTCGCATAATTCGCAACGAGGAACACGAGACCGAACAGCCGGAAAACAGTATTCGACTAATACATAACACATCAATCGTCAATTCGTCATGATGGTTTACCAAGAACCATGTGAAGATGACCATTCCAACCTGAAAAGTGGATGCACAAGATATCTAGGATGAGACCCAACGATGGCAATAAATCTTCGAACAAGTAGAAACACTAAGAAAAAGCTGACACGTTAAAAACACACAAAACACTAATTACAAAAAAAATGCATGGAGATAATTAATGGTGGATAACGGAGATTAAATTTGTTCAAAATTACAACTTGTAACAAAGAACTTATAAAGCAGCTGCACATCATCAGACACTTTCGGTTAGGGATAAATATGATACTGCTATAAATAATCATTCCAGGAAATCACTCTACCAAACATTGTTACGCTAAATTATATACAAAATACAACACAATGCATGTAAACAGTAAACAATCAGATTCACATGAAACCGTATAGCTACAAAAAAATGTTTTCGAAAATAGAAAACCATATTAACAAATATATAATTCTTTGGTATTACTCATTACTCGACAGTTGACACCAAGCCAACAACATGATAATAACATGGAGAGCACAATACTTTATTTATATAAAAAAACAAAAAAAAAGCAACCAGATAAAGTAGCAATTAGGGTTTTTACAAATGTTAGTAGAGGGAGGAGATTAACGAGGAAGACAAGAAAACTACAAGGCCATCTCTTTGTTAACAAAACCAAAACATATTCCAAAGAAGTAAATCCTAAGAAAATAGCAGCACAAGGTCTGATGGAGTTGAAACACTCGACCAAGCACAGTAAACCTTATCTGCAAAACAATGAAGAGACGGGTAAAAAAACTCATAAAAATAGATGAAAACAAAAAAATCTTAGTGCCAAAAAAAACCAGACGTATGAAACCACGATGTTTGAGAATGCACACACTAGAGGAAAGACCAAGAGGTGACCATAAGCCCACAACCCTAAACATAAATCAAGACCAACAAAAAAAAATCTTTGCAAAATAACCAAACTAGCTAAACAACCAACAAAACTATAGCAAAACCTTTGAAGCCAATGAACCGCCAAAAAAAATAAAAAATAAAATCAAGACTCAAATCAAAAGCTTCATGATAATTACGTAAGCATAAATACCATGCATAAACAAACACTGGATAGAAAAGGCCAAATTAACATCTATAAGTTGTAACTATGAGCAAGGAAAAAGAGTTCAAGACAAGGGAGCTCCCTTCAGTCCAAGCACAGACAACCCGAGACGTATCGTCTCCCGCTTCATTCACTCATTTACAAAGTCCTCCCAAAGCGACCATGCATGTGGATGAATGAGTCGGCAGCCAATTCAACCTCGAGATTTCCCATGAGTGGACAGAAGGAAGCTCTCTTTGCGAACCCGCACATGAAATTACACACCAAAAAGACATCTAAGAAAACCACAAAGATGAGAGATCTAATGAAAATGATTCTGCAAAGAAGCATGGAGAGGAGATTGAAAGAAGGCATCGATTAGGGAGTTGAAGAAAGCCCTTAAATAACTGGGTTGCACCCACATTGTGCATCCCAAGTGGCCGACATACTGTGTAACAACTCGTAATAGATATGATAAGACTCACAATCCACTTGATAATTCAAATCAATCCTAACAAATATAAATAAAAAACTGGATTGCAGGTTCACACATGATCACATCACACCCTACGTCCCTACCTAAATGGTTTCGTTGTTATTTTATGTGTATTATTATATTTACTACCCAAACGACACCCAATTAGATGCCTGCACCATTAGGAATTTACGTTCCCATGTAATTCTTTACTTACCACCAGTAATTACGACATTAAGAAGTAACACATGTGGTAAGCTCCGGATAAGCCATATTTGGCATGGAAGCAAGCAAATTAAGAATGGAATCAAACTGTGTGGAGGGAGCAGTAGCAAGTACCAAGGCTGCCCTCTGTGACTCTGTCTACCTTGGTTAATTAAACTCCATGCATGGCGATAGTAATTTCTCCAAACACAACTTTAAAATAAAAACCACAAGTTGTCGTTTTTTGGTTCCCAACACCATTTTACTAATTATTAATCTCTCTTGTCATGTCAAGCTGAGCTGCCAACTAAAACCTTAACAAAGTTGCACCTCATTTTCAAGGCATACCGCATACGATGGGACTTACATCATTTTTACCTCTTTTTATTGTTTTTGCATAGAATAAACATGAGTTTGAAAATTAATAAATATACAACACCACTTATATTAATGTATTAAGCCTAATATTAATGTTGCATCATTTTCAAATTATGTAATTTGAAGATTGTAAAATAATATAAATTCCAGTTGATTTGTATAATAATTTTCAGAAAATAATGTGATTCGTGAGGACAACGTAACTGTCATTATTTGAAAATTGACATAACATTTTGGCCAATGGTAGTTTCAGATTGACTAACCAATTACATCAAAATGATGTAAACTAATGGAGATCGAGTATTGATACTTATTTTTGCCGAATGACATTTACCAAAAAGAATGTGTGGCGTTAGGATATATAGAATTTAGTTAATAAGCACAGCAGTAATGGACATCAGAACAGGCCAAGAATATAGATCAAGGGATCGAAATTTGTAAAAACCGTCCAAACAAAATTGTTAATTAAAATCCATGCATGGGGAATTGGCGATAGTAATGCTCCATGCCACAACATTAAAATAACAACCAGAAGTCTAACTTCACCGCCACAACTTTTCTTTTTTTTGTTTCAAATACCATTCAATCTATCTTTTTTTTTAATTTTATCTTCTCTACTTTCTCATCCTCAATTTAAATCTCAAATATTGTGGAACGTGACTGTTGGAATTTGATCCCAAGCTCCTAAACATTGAAAACTGTCTGTTAGAATTTAATCTCTTAATAATCTCAAAATAAATGATCTCCCAACTGAATTAATCACAGTTGGTATTAAACACTCTTGTCATATGAAACTAGATTGCCACTTAAACCTAATAAAGTTGCACTACGGAATGTAAGTGAAATACTATATTCAAGGCTCAAAATCTACAATTAATAAAATAAATCTAGAAGTGTCGACCAATGAATTAATGGCAAATAAATAAAAAAGAAAAATAATAGACTACAATCATAATTAACAACAATAAACTACAATCAAATGTGAAAAAAATATGTATTATGTCATATTAACCTGATTGATACTAGAAATTTTCCACACATGTTCCTAATCCTGACCACAACTTCTAAAACAGATTTTCACCATGTTCCTAATCACCACTTCTAGAATAGATTGTTGGAATTTCCAATCTTACTTCAATTTTGAAACTTATAACCAAACTATCCTATCCAAAAATTTGTGCGAAAGCGTGTAATTTTTTTGACCATCTAAAGTTTGCTTCTCCGAATGAAACACAACCCAAAAAAATAGAAACACGGGAAATATGCAGTTCTTTATGTATCGTAGTCACCCTTGTATATAAAGTAACACTAAAAACCAGTACATGTTTTTATTGGAATGATATTTCTGTTTCATCATGCAAAATATGGTTTGTTTAACCAGTAGGGTTTGTTTAACCAAACCGTTGTTGGTCCAACAGAACCAAATCGGTCCGAAATCCTAGAATAAATTTACTTTGAACTTTGTCGTGAAGATGGATTGGAAGTATAAATTTGGTGACAACTTGAAAATAATTAAGAAAAAATAATAAATATTTTGTAAAGTAATAATTTTACGAGGAATAAAATGTTGAAATGTTACGTGTTCAAATTAAGTTCAAAAAGTATGAATGTGACATTTTAAAATTTAAAAAGCTAAAGTGTTACTACTTAAAAGGTCAAAGTGTTATCCGAGGTAAATTGTAATTTATTTGAAATAAAAAAATAACATTGAATATGTTGAAAATGATTAATTTCTCGAGAACAGTATGCAATGGCTACAGATTGAAAGTTAGTATTTATAATAATGTTATATTATATTACAGGTTAGCTAAATGGCCATAGACCGGTATTGTATTTTAACAATAATTATATTTTATTTATATATAATAATGTTATACTTCTTTC
Source organism: Triglochin maritima (assembly GCA_963682175.1). NCBI lineage: Eukaryota > Viridiplantae > Streptophyta > Magnoliopsida > Alismatales > Juncaginaceae > Triglochin > Triglochin maritima. The sequence goes on from OY821775.1 coordinate 10,991,299, forward strand.
GTCCCATTATATTTTCCCACTTTTCAATTTGGGGCGTCCCAATTTAATTTTCTCATTTGACAAAAATGACTAAACTGACCACCCAAACCCCTAAGACCTACTGTATTCTCTCTTTCACCCTCTCATAACCCCGACCTTGCGGCCTCCTCTTTCTACTTTCCACAATTCTCCCCTGTCTCTTTCAACATTCTCGGTTTCCCCGCTTGTGACTGCAAGCATGACAACAAACCATCCCCGATCTACAACATTCAACCCCGTTGTTTTTCACCCGCTTGTGAATGAGTTGATTCAAGCAGATTTTGTTGTCCCCGACACATATGAGGCGAAGGGGCTTTGTAGCGACGTCAAGGATGATGCTGACTCAAAGAACCCTCCACTTGTGGTTGACTTGGTGGTGAATGACACGGACTTGGAGGAGGATGTTGACCCACACTACCATAAGCTCTCTCCACGACGACAACAATTTTTCAACAAGACGTTCGACCTTTTTTATCCCTACGCAAAGTGATTGCTTGAAAAATAAAGGTGAATTTGCTCCTTTATCCCTCTCCCATACCTCTATTTTTTGGTTTTTGGGATTAATTTGACAAAACGGGCCAAAATAGGATTTCTGGTTGGTACAACTTGTTGGTGTTTGTTCTGTATGCGGGTTTGCGATTTGTTAGGGTTTTTTTTCTGTTTGCTGGGGTTGTGATTTGCGTATATTATTTTATGGTTTACTTTTGTGATTTATGCCAAAGTGAGGGTTGTTTGAGGCGAAGTAAGAGTTGTTGCAGTAGGAAAATGACGACTTGTTACATTATTGCCACCAATTTGTAAAAAATGCTAGAGGCAAAGCAACACCCTTTCAAAAATTTACATTACAAAAAAACAACCTTACATCAAAATGTAAACAAAAGTGTTTCCTGCCATATGCTTCGACTAGTTAGTTACAAAATATTTTTCACAAAGGATCTAACTAGCATCTACACCCCCCCCCCCCCCCCCACTTAATGCTTCGTATGCTGCTTCCACCATGTTTGCTTCTATGGTTCCTAAGATTGGTAGCATGCTTTGTCTATCCAATGCAGCTTTGCCTGTATGTGGAGGATTGTATGCATTGCTTCCTTTTAATTTGATCACCTCAGTCATGCATAAATGTAGAGACAACCATACATTGTATGTCATGATTGAATTACCCTAAAATAACCCAAGTGTAGGATATTTAAATCTGAACTATATATTAGATGGTTGGCATGTCAACTGTATGTCCCACTCATATGTTGTGGTTGCTTGAATGAAATCTGGGTATGTTGGTGCAATATGAGGTCTTGCATTATCTTGCTGTATGAAAATCATTTTGCTTGCATTTTTTGACCACTTAACTTTAATTGCTGGTATTAGTTTCTCTATTAAACATGCTTTCACCACCTCTTTGGTAACAGAAACAATTGTCTTTGTTTCTAATACTCAACTGCCCTATTTTTTGATGTCCTCTTAACTGGTTGGATAACTGTAAATTGAAACATACTAATTTTTCCATCAAATAATACTTCTTTGTTGTTTATATGGTTTGTTCTTGGTCTTACTACTGCTGCTAAAAACATGACTTTTGTGATAAAAAATTAGATTTACATGTTCTAAGTGACACTACTTCCAGGGGGTCTAAGTAGAACTTTTGTGTTGGTTTAGTCATAAAGAACATTTTTCGTCTATGTGTACATAGTCGTACATGACTTAAAATTGTAGTTGTGTGCTAAGTGAGGCAAGAACTAAGTGGTCCAGGCAGAATGCTAACCTCGCTTTTTGTTATCTTCTGTAATATGTTGTTTGACGACATTTGTGTGTGATTTGATCTTCCATGCTTGCACAACTCTGTGGACCATTGATTTAGGCATTCCTAATGCCTTAGATAATGATCTTATGTTAGTCTTTTTGCTTAGTGAGATTTCTCTGATTCTTGACATATCTATGACAGTGACTTTCCTCCCTACTCTACCAGTTCTCTTGTGCCTCACATCAATTGTTCTTCCTCGTTGCAGCTGCTTCTTGGCTGCACTCCATTTCCCACCAATTGTCTTCATTAAGACGTTGAAGTCATGGGCCACAAAACTGATGTAATCTCTCTTCAAGTTGCCTTCCTGACAATGATGCACGAGCACCTCAACAATTCTTTGCTTCTCCACATTGGTCAGTCTCCTAGAGTTTGTGGAGCTTGTTGTTGCTTTTGTTTCCAATGGTGTGTGATTTGAGTGTAATGAGTGTATGGGTGAACTGTAATGAGTGTTGAACTAAGTTAACTCCACTTTTATGAGTTTGTTTGATTATGTTGGTTGTCTTTGTGGTGTTTGGAATGTGTGTATATTGTAACTGCCTTATTTATAGGCCTCCAACCAGAATGTAATTTTTTAATAACAATTCTGAAATTTTGGCACGAATTCGTAAATTTTTGGCACCAATTATGAAATTTTGGCACCAATTCCCTAATTTGGGCACCAACTCTTAAACTTTGCACAAGTTCTTCGATTTCCATTTTAAGTAGAGAGTTTGTCCATTTTAAGTAGAGATTTTTTTCATTTTAAGTAGTTGTTGGTTTTTTGGCTAAATAATCGTTAATTTGTTTTGATGATTAACTAACATATCAATAAACACATGTAATCCATTAATATCATCGCATGCATATATTGTATTTCTAACATTTCAGGAACCAAGTATGGATCAATACAATAAATGAAGAATGAAGAGTATATAGATTTATATTTCTTGTTCTTAGGCTATAATATAACTTGGCACTTGAAATCTTTGATGAATTGCATTGCATGACTTATAGGGAACCTATAGAAGTCTCACAATTAAATCTATATCAATTTGACTTCAATAGGAAATCGACGAAACATAGAAATTCCTTTAAAACACGAGTTCTAGGTGAAAACAGTCGACCGGTAGGCTATCTGGTTTGACCGGATTCAACATACAGTTTTTCCATTGCCCAACGGTCGACCAGGCCCACTTTTAGTTCGACCGATTCTAATATCTGCTTTCCCAGTCTAAATCAGTCGACCAAAACCCGATTCGGTCGACTGTTGGTGTCCAGATTTATGTCATGTCTTTCATTGTCATGTGTATTCTAACACAACTCAACACAAATTTGATCCCAACGGCTAGATTAAGTTTAGAGCATATAAATATAGTTGAGAATAAACTTCTAAGGTCACCAATATTTCTCCAAGCTCACATATTCTTACTAACATTTTACTCTAAACTTCCTTGTGCTCACAACTTCCCACTTGAAATCACTCTTATTGATTGCATCATTAAATTTCAAGTGCCCAAACTTAGTTTGCTGAAGTTATTTCTTCAAGAGTTGTACTAGCCTCCAGAGTGATGCTTTTCTCGGATTGTGAGAAAGTGATTCAAGATATGCGAGGGTGTTCGCAAAGTCGTTGTTGTTTGACAGACATATGTCATTGTTGACCCTTAGAGGGGTGCTTGTTGTTGTTGTAGGACGGAGGTCCTATGTTTATCCCTGGAAGGGATCTGTTTTCATTTGATTTTGATGACATAACATGTTACTAGTATGATAGGTTATTACCGTACTATTGCATTTATATAGGTGAGCTTGACATACGGGGTTTCCTAATGGGAATCTCTTGCATTATTGTTTAATTCATGTTTCAGAACCGCAGTAGGTTCTGTAGGGGTGGTGACAGCGGGCGCACACGTTTTGAGGTCAAGATACTCTTCGAGGTCGTCATGATTACATGTATCTGTCTTTCGTTGTATTGATGTAATTATGTATTTCGACAAACTCTGTTATATTTTGGTGCACCGACTGATTATATTTATGAGTAACATTCCCCATTGACGAGTATTATCTTGAGATCTCTTGTTTGGTTAAATTCCAAATTTTTCTCTGTTCCAGGATATTACAAAAATCACTATGCAACTTTGAGAAATTACATCCAAACATTGCCTAAGATTCTCTCTGATTCTTGTAGGATTAGAAAGGTCAAATTCTTTGTATCATTGTCATCCATCCTAAAAAGGTTGGTTGAAAAAGGTTTGCCAAAAACTACACGGTTAATTACTACTTTATTAGCGATTTAATGTTTTTAATAGAAACATATTGCAAATTCTTCTTAAATAAAATAAGGTAAATTAGAATACGAAGTACAACTTCATCAAACTTTTACCAAATCCAAAATTTAAATGGTGATATTCTTTGTAAGAGTTAACGAAAAATGAAAAGGTTGGGTATTACATAAATGTGAAAATAATTCAAAACTATTTTATTTAAAAGGGAAATGTCGGCACGAACAGATTTTGTATGGGTAAAAATCCCAAAGTGATATTATTTTAGTTTGCTTCCTATTTTTGCAACACAACATAATACATAAGTATTAACAAGATCAAATATATGTTATTAAACGGAACTTTTAGAAAATTCTCTTGAATGACAAAATATCTCGTCCACTAACTTACGGGTTAAAGTAAGACAAAATTAGACCTTAAAGGAAATCAATTTTTTTGCCAATTTATTAATGTTAGTTGCAAAATAATTTAACTTGATTTGAAATCGTGACGTGTATTATTGGGTATTTTTAATGACACAATGAATAAAAATTTCAAGAAACTATTTTTTTATAGTAGTAAAAACACAACACAGAAGCTTATCTGTATTAAATAAATGAAACATCAGTGAAACAAAAAGGTGTAATTACAATTGGAAGCAACATTTAATGGTCAGGATGTGATGTGACAAGTTCTCAACTGTTCATTTTAAATTGATGGTTGAGATGGTATGAATTGGATTATAATTCTAGTGAAATAAAATCACAAACATTTTTTGTGAAATTGGAAAAGATCCTGGTATATGGTGGTGACGAAGGCTAGTGGGTCTCAAGATGGGTGTCTCACTTCTGCGACAACTCCAAAGTCCCATCAAATCTATTTTTATTTTTTAATTTTTAATAATAGTTTATTGCATTAATAAGATAACATAGGCATAAACACAACCTCTCAAAACATAGAAGCATGTGGAATTAACCCGTGCAGTAAACCCATAATAAGCCTACAAGGAAACAACATCTTCAATCATTTGTAGTAGAAATCCGGACTGGTTGTTACTTGTTCCTACCTTCAATGATCCTATTTTGTAGTCCTAATCTTAGGATATTATTTAAGAAGTTGGTCACAATAATGAACAAAAAACGGAGATAGGAGATCTGCTTGTTTAACTCCATTTTTGCTCTCAAAATAACTTTCTGGGTTGCCATTTACTAGTACTGATGCCTTTGATGTGGATATGCAAAGATCAATCCACTCACACTAAATTTCGAAATAGCCTAATCCTTTTAGATTTGCTAATAGAAAATTTCAATCCAACTTATCAAAAGCTTCCTCGAAATCTAATTTTAAGATAATTCCCGATATCTTGCTTTTGTGCAAATCATGAGTCATTTCTTGTGCCACAACCACCGTATCTATAATTTGCCTTCTTTTAAGAAGGCAGTTTGAGTACAAGGAATAATATCTTTGATACTTTTTGACAATCTCAATGCTAATACTTTTGGAATTATCTTATAAGTGTTTGGTGTTAAGGAGATTGGGCGCAAATCCTTAACCGATTCAATGGTTGAATTTTTTGGGGGTAAGGGCAATGAATCATCTTTTTTAGTCAAACAGATGTCTGATTCATTAAATCCTATTCATTCCTTTTCTAATGAAGTGTGGATAGTTTATTGTCCCCAAATGCATCTTATTTATGAGGTCTAGAATCTAATTTTACAAATGATTAAACTAATACCCTGTTTGGATTATAATTGTTTACTTGTCCATATTTTATTAATTATATTAAATTATATTTTTAATGATCTTGTAATTTGACTATTAGCTTCTGCTCGTGCTCGCTAACTCACTCGATAATCACTCAGTTTTGCTCGCTTAACAACTTGACATGATTGTTAACGAGTAAAACATGAGCCAAAAAATAAATGAGTCAAGCTGAACAAAACTCTGCTCACTCGGTGCTTGCTCGTTAGCTCGCTTGGTGCTCACTCGCTCAACTCGATTGCTCGTGTATATGCATACGAGCATACATCCCTAAACACACACGACGTATACATTACAATATACATCAATCCACTTTATATTGTCTTTGTATACACGATATACACGAATATATAATATATGTCACACTAGAAGAGCATGTTCATGTAATATTGTAGTGGTTACCACCTAATTTTAGTCATTAGGGTTGCAAGTACAAAACACGACGGGGGCTACAACTTTTTTTTAAATTATATATTTTTATGTCCAAAAATTAAAAGGTGTCTGAAATGGGGCCAACGACCTGAACCAGACATCACTCACTCAACCAACAAATCAATCACGAGTTTCTGTTGTAAAGGAAAATTATTAAAAAAAATATCAACAATCTAAATGTGTTACCGAGTGTTGAACATTTAGTCCCACACCGAAAAATTCAAAACCTTACATTCCACCACACCCTATATTAAGACTCTTTAGGTACAAGTTATCGATGTTGTGCATTAGGGCACCCTTAACGGGGGTGCCCCGCCCGGGCGCCCTGGTCGGGCGTCCGGGCGCACCCCCGTTAACGGGCGGGGCGCCCGTGGGGCGCCCGCCCGGGCCACCCGCCCGGGCGCGTGCCCGGGCGGTGGGCGTCCCGGGAAGACGCCCGGGCGCCCATGGGAGGGGGACACGTGTCCCCCTCCCATTGGTTAAAAATTTTTTTTTTGGAATTTTTTTTATTTTTGGTTTTGTTATTAATGGATTGGGTGTTTGTTATAAATGTGGGGTAATAATTTTTTGTAAGTGATTAAAATTAAGAAATTTCCAGAACCAACAATTTCAAGTTAAATAGAAAAAAAATTAATACAACAATACCTTAACAACAATACATTAATAATACTAAAATACGAAATACAACCACGGGAAATACAAATCATACGAAATACGGACTACTACAACCCGAAATACAAACATATGTTAAAGGGAAATACAAACCATACGGACTACTACAACCCGAAATACAAACTAAGGGAAATACAAATCATACGAAATACGGACTACATCAAACTACACGTACCCATTCTCTTCTGCCCAGGCGAGAAGTTTATCGATTACTTTTTGATCCTTCTCCGTCGGGTTGTCCTTCCTCATCAGAGAGTGAAGCATGTCCAACTTATTTTTTATTAAATGCCTCTGGAAATTCCTTTCCGCTAACTCCTCTTGCTTGGAGAAACCATCTTCTCTGACTTGGGCGGTGTATCGCATCTGTTGTGCAAGTTCTCTAACATCGGTGTCTCTTTCGGGGCGTAATGCACTCTTAGCCTTTTTCTTAGCCTTCTTCACACCTTCTGGGCGTATAGACGACTCCGGCATCGGCTCTTCTGCATCCGAGGGTGATTGCGTCCTCGAGCCGTCCGTGCTCTTTCTTTTCCCAAGGCTTCCTGACTGGGGACTATTTTCATCGTGCAACTCCGGGGACTCCCAGTCAACACGCACGACATTAGCTCCGGAGATCACACTCTCCCATTTTGGGTACCTACGCAACATAACCCAAGCATCAAAATAAAGAAATTTACTAGGCCCATGATTTCGCTCGTAGATCACGTGCGCTTGTCGGACAACATCGTCGTCATTCTGGCCGCTCCTTTTCCGTCGGAATGCCTGATCGAAGCACCCGACCAACTTGTTCACAGCAGGTATGATTCTCCTCCACCGTCCTTTTAAGGACTCTGCGTTCCTTTCGGGTAGGCCTGTGCCTTCCACGGAGATGTCGTACACACGTTTCACCCTAGTCCACAATGAAGTAGACTTCTGGTTTGTCCCTGTCACCGCATCGCAACTGACTTCCATATATGCAGAGACAAGTCTCTCGTCCTCAGCTGTGGTCCACAACTTCGGATTGGCTTTGGCAGTTTGGACTTGCTTGCGGTGACGACGCTGTGGAGGTGGGGATGGTGGTGTGGGGGTGTGTCGTGGTGGGGACTCATCGTCGTCGTTACCCTCATCTTCAGTGTTCGCCATACTCTGGCGGCTATTTTGAGACAAGGGTCGGCCAAACATCTGGAACTGCGGTTGATTATAAGGGAATGGTGGTGCATATTGTGAGTATTGTGGGAATGGTAAGTTTTGATCTGGGGATGCGTAGTGAGAGAATTGTGGGAATGGTGAGTTTTGGTCAGGTGGTGGGAATGGTGGTGCGTACTGGGAGAAGTCGGGTTGTTGGAATGGTTGTTGGTAAAATGGACGTGAGGGATATGGTTGTGGATAGCGTGGATGCGGATTTGATTGTGGAGGAGGGGGAACGATTGTACTCCGGAGAAGACATTGTGGGAGAAATATGGGATGTAAGTTGAGTTTTGTGGAAGAGATATGGGGTGTAAGGTGATTTTTGTGTAGGGTATATATAGAGAAAAAATTAGACACTGTGCAATCACGCGGATTACTTTTCTTTCACGCGTATACTGTACATTCACGCGGACTATTTTGTTTCACGCGTATACTGTAGATTCACGCGGACTACTTTTGATTCACGCGTATACTGTGCAATCACGCGTATACTGTGCAGTCACACGCGTTTCGAAATTCAAATATTCAAATTTCAAATATTCAAAATTTTGTGTTTAATAGTGATTAATATTGTTAATTAATTAATAGTAATAATAAGTATATCGCGAATTATAATTATAATGTAATTAGAATTAGATTTATATATAATGTATTTTGTTAAATGTTGTGTGAGAATTAAATTTGTTTAATTAAGAAATGATGTTGATGAAAGAGAGTGTAGGGTGGGTGGGGGTAGCCTGGGCATGGATAAGAGAATTTTTTGGGTGGGTTGGGTGAGCTGACGTGGCAGAGAGAGAAGCTGACGTGGCAGAGAGAGAGCCCCGGGCGCTGTTAAATATGCTCTTAATGCATGATTGTCCTCTTTCGTGAAGGTTGTGTGTTTTATGATAAAAATTGAGATTTTATGGGACATGATTTTAGTTAAGTATGTGGCCATGTATTAAAATAATTTCCGAGCAAACAAGCAATCGAGCCGTGTCGAAAAACTCACAAAAACGAATCGTATCGAGCAGTTCACGAGCAATTAGTGAGCCAAATACCAAAACAATTGTCACACTCGAACTCAAACACTTTCTAATATCCCTGCACCATAAATCCATTTTTGAATAATCGTTTCTTACGTAATATCCTAGAAATAAAATAAATTGGTTGGTTTGTCCACAAAATCAATTTATGGCTATCCATTAGTTGGGCACGTGAAAGTAAAACACAGACTATCATAGGTTTATTCGTCGAAGAGAAATAAAGTGAGAAAGGAAAGAATCTGACCGAATCCTAGACTATTTATCGTACGAGGGAATGCATTAATATTTAACATCATTACTATTTTTACCCTTTTCTTCTGAAAAATATTCCACTCGTCTTTTGGCACACTCCGAGGCAATCAAAATTATCAATCAAATGCATCTCTGTAAGTACGGACACTTTCGCGATCTCCCATGTCGGACTCCAACCAAAGGTTTGTATTCGTTTCAATAGCACTCAAACGTCACCATGATTCCCACTCCATGCATTCTCGTTTCTATCTTCAAATGTATTCCATCTTTGATTTCTTGGAGAAAGTTTCAGGGTCGGTGAAGCTTGAGGCTCCCCTCACTCCAGACATGGATGTGTAGAAGGTTGCTGCCTTCTTCTTCCTTATCTGGAATGAAGGGAGCTTCAACCTCCCTCTATCTCTTATGTTTTCGTGAGTTTCATTTATGATATATGTTTTATTCATTATTTGTAACTTCTTTTCAATGTGTGGATGTTTTTGCAAGTATGATTTGCAGATATGGGATTTGAAATACTTTTGATCATGAATTTTTGGACACACTTCGAAAAGATGTTTTCACTAGAGTTATATCTGATTTTGTACAGTGATTTCTGCTTTGGTTCTAATAGGTTTTCAATAGTTGTCGTCGGGGTGTTTAGTTAAGTTTGCATTTTGATATCGTGTACTTCGATTTCTTTTATATATAAAAAGTAGTGGTCAAAGATTTCACATTGGATAGTAACGCATGTGCTTGTCTTTTTTCATCTGTACTTATGTTGTGAATTGTGATCGAAGTTTGGCAAGGTCAGCTTTAATGGTGCAACAACAACGCTAAAGGTGATAATACTTCGACGTTTTCTACAATCTTTCTACCTCTGCTGGATGTTAATATCGTCGATTTAATTTGATCTTTGGTGTTTATCTACAAGGTTTATGATGATGTCATGATGGTATGACATTAATTAGTTTTGATGTTGGATGAGCGTTGAGCTCTAACTGGTGGTCAGAGCTTGTATTCATGGATAGTACTACTATTTTGTTGCCGCGGTAGTGGTCGCTAAAAAAATTCAACGACAACAGTTGTCAAAGTTGTCGTGGTATGAAATTTTTGCTCATTTTGCTTATTTTTCTTTGATAATATATATATATATATAGGGTTAAACTCTAGTGAGTCCAGAGTTTATCAAATTTAATTTAAGCCTCCTACAATCTCACTACAGGATCTTATTTATAGTTAATCTCATCATTCATTAACATAACCGTTTTATTCTTAATCTACCTTACCATTTGAAATGAGTGATGAATATTGTTTGAGCTTAATTTAGAAAAATTAAGCCCTAGGCTCACTAGAGATTTTTTGTATATGGGTCAAACTCTAGTGAGTCCAAGACTTATCAAATTTAATTTAAGTCCCCTACAATCTCGTCATTGGATTTTATTTATAGTTAATCTCACCATTCATTAGCATAACCGTTTTTTCCTTAATCTACCTTACAATTTGAAATGAGTGGTTGATAATGTGAGATATATAGTGTGTGTGAATAGTTTCTTTTCCCCCAACTGTACATGCACTAGTGCAGAATAGGCTTTACTCGTCGTCAAATAGACGTCGACCGTTATAACCACCGACGTCTCGTGGGGAGAGGACAGAATGGACGTCGGTCTTTCGAGCAGTCAACGTCTATGTGGTACTATAGACGTCGGGTGTAGGAATACCAAGTTTAGTCGACGTATATAGGGTAAAGACGTCGAACCACAAACGTCGGGTGTGGAGTACCTTGGGAATCCGACGTCTTTAAGGTATATACGTCGCCCTATAGACGTCGTATATCATAGACGACCGACGTCTATGCTCCATCCATATAGACGTCGAAGTATAGACGTCGGCGTTATATAACATCTGACGTCTATAGGTCTTAAAGAAATCGGACAGACGCATTTTCTTTCATTCATTTCAGACGAAACTCACCCAAACCCTAGCCGTCCCGCGACCAAACTCTCATCCGCGACCGATCCGCACCGTCTCCGGCACCGCAGCATGCTCCCAAGCTCTCCTCTACTTCTCCGGCCCTCTTTTCCTTCTTCCTCCGTCTTCCTCCACATGTAAGTTTTAAGTTCGTTTTTTGTTGTTTACGTTCGTCTTCCTCCGTCATCCGTCTTTCTCCACATATTCTTTCTAAGTTAGCCTTCATCTTGTGTCGTTTACAGCCGTCACTGCACCATCTCGTGTCGTTTACAGCCGTCACCGCATCATCTCGTGTCACCGAACCACAAAGAGCTCCTCCGGCATCACATCTTTTCCCTCCTCTGGTTCGTGCTTAACCACCTGTAGATAATAACTCTCAACTAGTATATTTTAACAACTTGGTTGTGTAACAAAACTTATTAAGGATTTTTGCGTAAAAGACAAGTTTATAAGCTCTCTAGGTGTACCATGTTCTGCAGCATCTTTTTTATCTAATAGCAAAATTTTATCCAAAACAAACTTACTCTCAACTATGACCATTCCACATAAATCATTTGAATATTTGAAATTTTATCAGATAGTTAACAAGTGCACTTATATTATAAACCTACACTTTATGCCTTAATATAATCGCCTTAATTTTAGAATGAATTAATTGCAAGTGTGTTGAATGTCAATTGTGCATGTATGGTTGTATGTTTGTGTTTGTGCATGTATGTTTGTGTGTTTGTGCTTGTATGTATATATGGATGAAATTGTGAGTATTTGTGAACAAATTTATAGGTGAACGAATTTGGTGCAGTTGTATGTACACGAATACGATTACTAAAAACAATTTCGTCGGATGCTATTTATTTATTTTTGTCCAGGTTTAGGAATAGACGACGGCTGTTTGTATTAGTCGACGTCTATTCATCTGAAGAAAGGAATAGACGTCGGCTTTATGTGGAATCCGACGTATATTCATTAGGAATGAACGTCACATGTTAGTTCACCGACGTCTATGCCTAAAGAATATACGTCGTCTGTTATATCACCGACGTCTATCCCTAAAAAATAGACGTCGGGTGTTGTATGGACCGACGTCTATGCGTTAACGAATAAACGTCGGCTTCTACGTATAGCCGACGTATATTCTTTAGGAATAGACGTCGGCTATACGATAGCTGACGTCTATGTATAGACGACGCACACATAGACGTCGGATCGAGGAGTGCTTATATCCGACGTATATAGCCCCGTACATCCGACGTATATTCCCTTTTCTGTAGTAGTGATGGATTTACATCTGAAAATTATATTGTTTGTGTTCTACAAAGTAGGATTCGTATTTGTCTACAAGCACGCCTTCTCCCATGATATTCTTGTTATAGGAATGTTCATGAAGAACGACTTTTTTAAAAAAATTCACTAATACGCTCTCTCGTACAAGAAAAAAATAAATTAGAGGGGTATTTGTGTAAAGAAAACAGTTAGAAAATGAATTATGTGGTCAAAGTGTCAAATAGACACCAAAGAAAATTATTTTCGTTTTTGACCAAGATTCTACTGTAAGTACAAACTATTGGAATTCACAAGAAAATTAAAAAAATTGAATTAATTAACTAATGTTTACGGAAAATTGTTATTATTTGTTAATGTTATATATGTAAATATATAATTTTATTGTGGAGAATATGTTGTACGTTAAAATATAAATAGACATTCAACATTTTACTTTAATTTAACTCAAAATGTGATGTATGAATTATACATATACAATTTTAAGCAATACACTAAAATAAGATTTGAATAATATTTGATTTTAACAAAACGTTATGAAAATCAAGTTGTATTTTTATGGTTAATCTTTATTATCTAATTTTATAGAATAACTTTGTAACATATATATTGTCATTATTTTTTTAAAGATAATCATATTATTTAATTTTTAAAATGATTTTAATGTTTTTGTAGTTAAGTTTTCAAGTAATAAAAATAAATATTAAATAAGTTTGATTAACATGTACATTTTTTACAGCTTTTCTGAACTTTCCATTGGTTTCTTCTGGGGGTATGAGAAACTGAGGGGAAATATTTCGGTACATTCTGAATGGTAGAGGGAAACATAGGAAGCTTACATAAACACGAGAAAAAATTATGGTCAAAGGTAAACTGTTTTCTTTTCTATCTGATTTCAGGTGCACAAACACCCCCTAAAATTTAATATTCAGCAAAGTCAGGCATCAACGAAAGTCCGACCCTGTTTGCATTATTTCGGTGACTTGATATTTACTAAATTTACCATTAATAACTAACATTGAAATATTAAAGCTGCATTCTCCATTTAACAAAGGTAATATTCTGCACAATTGGTTAATACCAGTTCCGTTGGAGATGTAAGTACCATGAGAATTCAAATACGTAATACACTTAATAATTAGAATTACTATTAGAATTAAGGTATGTCTTAATAGCATAAAATATAAGGCTATAAATGGGCGGTTCGTGGGTGGTTATAAGGTTTACCCATAACACTACATGCTTAATCAAACGGTTCGCGATTCGGTTTGAAACACGTTTATTTTTAGCTCTACTCATGAACCTACCCGTGTAATTTAATTAAACGGTTTTGAGTGGTTAAATGGTTATATGGTTAAAACTTAATGGATACTAAAATCGATATAAGAATTGGGTAAATGGTTAAATGGATAAATACTTGTCAAACTTGTTAAAAACATCTTAACATCCATAATTTTATAATTAAAACATCTGAAAATTCATAATCTAAATATCCACAAATTCATATAAACAACGTCAAACATCCACACATCATGGCAATAATAATACAAACAATTATATGTATATAGTAGATATAACAAAATATTATATATATTCATTATGTTTCGCGGTTAAACGGACGGGTCAAACCATGTAACATTATCCGCACATTTATTAAACAATTATGATTTTCACAACCCTTATCCGTCAATTTATTAAACGATTATGATTTTTACAACCCGTGACCCTACCTGTTGGTTCGGTTAGGACGGTTAAACGATTTTTAGTCAACACGCTTACGGCCTTAATAAAATACCATGCTTTTTGAGAGAACTGCATTAATTAGAAAAGTACAATTTTCAATCATGCAATAGCGTTTGGATCACCTCATCACCCTGATAATACGTTATAAATTTGTATTTTTTTGTTGCTAAAAGCATGTTTTTCGAATAAGAAATGTAGTACGTTTTTTTATCTCAAATATGTGATATGTAATGCTTAGGAATGCAGCATACGAATTGTATGCTGTAAGACAATTATATTTAGGAATGCAGGATACGAATTGTATGCGGTAAGACCGATAGCTACTTAAACGACACCTTATTAAAAACAGAAGCAGTAGTGATATAACCACATAGACTTCTCGATAAAAGCTGATCGGCCTTTCCAGAAGCCCACAGAAGAGGCCCAATGGGCCTCAATCGAGTCCTACACGACCATCACCCCCAACAACCTCCACCATATTTCCCCACTCTATCCTCTACTCTACTGCCTCCAATGGCGGCCATTTCAATCTCCCAAACCTACATCCTCCACACCCGCTCCAATCTCCCCATCCCTCTCGCCTTCCCGCGCCCTCGAAAACTCCCCCTCCGGCCGCACCTACGCCGGGTGACGGCTGCGGCGGCGGCGCTGTCGGCGTCGGAGGAAGAGTGGGTCAAAAAGCTCCCCGACAAGAAGAAGCCGCTCTACTCGCATAGTCTCCTGTGCATCGAGGGGTGGCTGCGGAGTCTCGGGTTCCGGCAGAGTGCGGCTGATCGGGCGGTTTGGGTCGTCGAGAAGGTCGACTGGCACGCCGAGCTCTCGCTCGACATTACCGATCTCTACGTTAGGTATACTATTTTAGGGGTTTTGTTGTGAAGGGCTTGCCTTTTTTGTTGGAGAAGTTTGGTCAAGTGTAATAGGTTGATTAGAATAAAATTTTCTGAAACGTTGAACTTTCTGTGTGTTGTTAATTGGAATTCATGTTCTTTGGATTGATAAAAAAAAGTAATTGGAATTCATAATGATAATTTATTCTAGTGTCTCGTGAATTCACCGGGAATTCTGGTTGTAAGAAATGCATTTCTAGCTGTAAGAAATACATTTTTCAGTATTTTTGTACCTCTCGATTCATTCTATGTGACCTTGGATAGTTCCCATCCTACTGTCCATGTATGGGTACTCTGATGGTTGTTAAATGAAGTTCAATGGATAAGAAAACAGTAACACTAAAGTACTTGTGGTGTTCAAACTAGTGGCCTTAAACTATCTATTTCCTTCTTGGTTTTTATTATCTAAATTTAGTTACTCAAAAAAGGATATGCGAATAGAGGGCTGGTCATTCAGAGTTTGGATTACAATCTTTTGTGTGGACATAAAAGCAGCCTTCCTTAGAAAAGAAGCATAAAAGAAGAGGGAGGCCTCCTGGTCGTGGAACGGTGTGAAAGATTGAATAGAAACATGGTAGTAACAAGACAAATGTTGCCGAATGAAAGCATAATAAACTAGAACTAAGAGCATTATAGAAGTGAGTGAATATTTCTTGCTCATCCAAAATTGTGGAAGTGTACTATATGCATAATACGACTATATTTTACCTTTGTTTATTTGAGTTCTTCTGCTAGGTGATAATAGTACAATACCATAGTAGGGCATGTAGTGCTTTTGAAGTGCTGTAAAAGCATAATTGGACATTTCATCAGTGCAAGCTAACAATCTTAGTATCCTCTGCAGTAGCTCTGATTTCTAAGTACTAGGATTTCTCCCCTTTTTAACCTGTTGAGTGTAGATGCATTTAGGGTTCCATTTTCTAGTAAAACTATGTAAATTCTGTCTTGTTCCCCCTAACCGAATTGGGATGGGCAATGTTTCGTCCTGTGGATTAAGATTAAGAAAATGGGTCTTATGAAGTACTAACATCAGAAGGTTTTATGGTACCATATCAATATTGGATTGTGATGTGAACTCGGTAACTAGATGCTTTTTCAACTTTTTTCAAGCATCACATAATATTTCCAGAATGTGATAGGGATGTTTAGTTATAAGGTTTCTCTTTCGATATTCCTAGAATCGAAACAAAGATGTGACCCTTTGATGACCAGGAGGATGCAGGAGTGTTGCTGTTATTACATCTAGGTGCATATTAACTGATGCTGGGAAAGTAGACAATTTTCCTTTGTCCATGTTGGTTAGGCTTCTTGTTCTTACCCTCAAACAGTTAGGGTAGCACGTCATGTGAAATTTGAATAAAATTACTGAACTGAACGATGTGGTACATCACATCATTCATGTGCACCGTGCACTGCGTATTGAGTGGCTCATTTTAAACACTTCAAGTCAGTGCCCTGAGATGCATTCACCGTCTTTATGCATGTACACCAATGCAAGCACTTACAAATGTATTTTTAGTAAAAATACGCTGTCGAAACTTTTTTCTAACGAAGTAAAATGATTCACAAGGTTTAAACTAAAAAGGTTGGTTGAGGACATTCTCTTCGTTTTCATCCCACCAAACATTTCATGTGCTTGGTTGAGTGGTTCCATTATGTTAAAATCCTAATTTTGTTGTGAAAAGTTCCAAAGTGTTTGAACTAAAGTACTTAACCGTACATAAACCGCAACTACATTTCTTTTGTGTTGTCGCTCAAATTAATCTTCAATTAAATACCATCATAAGGAGACATTCGTCTGCTTCCACACAGGTAATTAATATGTACTGTTTACGAAAGAAATCTCCTATTTTGAGTTTGCAAATGTGCATTCTTTTTTATTATAAAAAATAAGTGCAATCTTTTTCTGTGATTTTTGTTCCTGCTTTTCTCTATTCTGAAATTACGCCCAAAAGAGCCGAGTTTTTTTCATTTTGCAGATGATGACATGTTTGTACTCGTCAACCAGATATTTGAAGAGTGGACCTGGCAATCTTGAGAAGGATGTAGAGAGGAGATTCAGTTATGCATTGAGCATGGAGGACATTGAAAATGCTGTATTAGGGGGTCCATGATGAAAAGCATTGAATCGAGGAACCAGATATTATGGATAGAAAGTTAGGTTTCCGATGGATGATTTAGAGGAAAATCAGTGGCACTAAACTGAAGAGAATCTGTCATTTTATTCTTACGAGCAACGGTCTTGCGGATGTATTCTTTTCCCCTCATGCAAATTAATGTACATAATAGTAGAATCTCGGGTTTTAGATCTACTTTGTTTTTTGCTTTAGCTACTGATCGTCATCTGCTAAGAGAGGGAATTTAATTCACACATATAAGAATCCGTTGTAAATGAAGTTTAGGCAATCATATGAATTAAATTGCAAGTACATTCATATGCAAGTATACGAGTGGTTTTTGTTGTTGTGTGTGTTCAGTTTAACGTCGGTTCTTTTCTCTTGAGATGGTAGATAATCCACTCTACTAAACCCTTACCCACACCAATTTTCAAGAATTTGTTTAATTTATCTGTTGGCATTTCGTATTAATGTTTCAAAGTTATAGATGTTTAAGATTAAATATTCCGATAGTCGTACATTAGAACATACTAACTGCCTCGGCTTTCAGTTATAGGCTTTTTCAAAAGATTATTCGAATGCAACCTTGCAAATCTTAAGTATTTAGTGGAGTGGATTATCTACCATCCCAAAGAATCTCCAATAAACGTTTGGTTGCACTACTTGCATCTCTGAGTGAAATTGTGGTGATATTATGTCAGTTGGAGATGTTTCCCTCCTGTTTTTTTCGACATTATGATTCATATAGTTATTCATTTGGTTAGAAAAGTTAAATTGTGTGGATCAGTTTTTTTAAGATGGATGTATCCTTTTGAGCGTTATATGAAAGTGTTGAATGTTTTTGCAAAAATCGTTAAAGACCATATGTTAGTATTGTTGAAGGATACATAGCTAAGGAGGTTATCGAGTTTTGCACTGCATACCTAGCAAACACCAAAACTGTTGGACTTCCGAAGAATCGTCATGATAAACGTGCTGATGGTAAATGGACACATGTGATGAAAATGTTAAATCCAAATGGCGAGGACTTAATGACAACATATTTTTATGTGTTGTGCAATTCTAATGAAATTCAACCTTACCTAAATGAACACATGAAGTTTCTAAAGGAAAGAAATCTTTTGTGGAGTGATCAACAAGTAATTAATAGTCACAATAAGAATTTCATCTTTTGGTTCAAAAATCTGGCTTACAAGCGTGATGTTTCTGAGATAATACAATGGTTGGCCTACGGTCCGCATTTTGTTGTTATAAGTTATAGTTGTTATGATATCAATGGATATTCTTTCTACACAGTTTGTGAAGATACGAAAATTGTTGCTTAGAAGAGAGGCGTCACCTTAATAGTAGAGTCTTTGCATGTGTCTAGTTCTAAAGACAAGAATCATGTATACGCCGACATGTCCTATTACATAGTAATTGAAGACATATGAGAGCTAGACTTTGTTAAATTCAAAGTACATGTATTTAGATGCAAGTGGACTGATAATAAAAGTGGAGTTCGAGTGGATGACTATGAGTTCACTTTAATTGATTTTTCAAAAAAAAAAAGGTATAAAGGATAACCTTTTATTCTTGCTTCCCAAGCGAAACAAGTCTTCTATGTGGCTGATCCATGTGATAAGAAATGGGCAATAATTCTGGAAGGGAAGAAAAAAATTGTATCAGATGATAGTCTGATCGAGTATGAAGAGACATCACCGTTCTCTAAGCACGCACCTGAGTTGAACTCAGTAGATAAAGAAATAAATGTTGAGACTTGTATGTTTAGAGATGACCACGGTGAAGGTATATGGATTGAAAATCCATTAAGGAAAAAAATCCCAGTAAATGTGCAAATTTTCTGTTGTAACACATTGTAATAGACATTTAATGTCTTGACCTTTTTTAATGCATTGAGTTTATATTTTATAGTATCATGACTCTGAAAAAGAAACACACTCCCTCAGAGTTTGAAGGCTCGAAGACATACAATTCACGAGGTCCTTGTCTCATGAAAGAATTCGTGGGGAGAAGAAATAAAGATGGTAGAGTTCCAATCCAGTTTGATGACCGTCTTGAGCCGATAGGCATGCTGTCTGATAATTGGAAAAGTTTTCTGGGTAGCTTAGCGAGGGCCAAAGTTAACATTTGTTTCTCGAGTTGGGCCAATGTAGATGAGAAGTTGAATGACACAATATGGGATAACGTGCAGATAATGATTCTATTATAGATTTCTATAGTTTTAGTCGAAATTTTGATATATATAAAGTTAACGTGTTGTATGAATCTTTTGAGTTCCAATCCACTGAGAAGTTGAAGAAAAAGTGGATGACATACATGTCAGTTCGTTGGAGGGATTTCAAAACAAATTTAAGGAACAAGTACATATTCGGAGACTACTAGGATAGAAATCCATGCGATGTCTATAACTTTATCACTCTGAATCAATGGGAGCTATTCAGAAAATCCAGAGATAACCCAGAGTTTGAGGTAACTGAGTTTAATTTAGAATATAGTAACTGAGTTTCAAAACAAACTTTTTAGTTATTGTTTTTAGTGACAATCTAATAAACTTGATTTTAGGTTATCCGAGCTAAAAACCAAAAGATTAGATCTTCTAACAAATATACACATCGTATGTCTCGAGCGGGGTATCAAAAGTTAGAAGCACAAAGGATGGCTGAAAAAAATGCTCTGAAGAAACAAGAGGCAATTGACTCCGGTATGAGTGAGGAGCAAGCAAGTAACCTATGTCCTCCTTCTCCCGTAGCTCGTTGTGATTCTTGGAAGAGGGCAAGATTAAACTCCAGAGGGGAGTACGTCACAGACGAGTCGCAAACGATCGACTCGAAGATAGTAAGTTGCATCACTTATATATATGTTATTAATTCAGAATCATTAATTTTATATTTTTCAATTGTTGATAAATATTGTTTTAAACTTAGGACTCTCTGAAGTTGAGAGAATCTCTAGGAGAATTTGCTTCCGATGGTAAGAATGATATTCTACGCGGGGCATTGGGAAACGACGAACACCCCGGTCGTGTGCGGGGGGGGGGGGGGGGGGGGGGTAGGGAGTAGAGTTGGACTTTGACAATATTATGGAAAGACTCAACGGTCTACTTCGTCGACTGGTCATACCAAATGCCAGCAAGAGATCGCAGATTTGAAGAATACGTTGCAACTTGTTTTGGAGAGATTGGATTGTGATTTGCCTACTTCTCCTACCCGTCGTAAGACCAGTTCTTCCTCGGAGACTACTCCTCCAGTGCCTCCAGTGTTCCACCCCGATCGACAATATGATTTTGTGTCTCATTCTCGAGAATTGGCCCTCGTCGGTGGTCCCTCGTTTGGAAAGTTCGCGGATGAATCTAGATGTGCTTTATGTGTCGAAGACCCTGAACGAAGATTGGTGGAACACGGGAAAGTTTATAACATCTCCAGACACCATTTCACAGAGGTAGGAGAGGGAGAAGTGAAGGTTGCAGTTGAGAGTTGCTTAGATGCTGGTGCTTTTGTGCCATTTCCGGTAGAAGATATTGTTACTCTCGGCGATGCTATCGATGGGTTCTAGCGGTGGCCTAGTTATTTAGTAGAGCTAAACGACAAACATGAGGTATAATTTAACTTTGAAAGACTTTAAACTTCAAATTTGTTAACAATTGTATTTTAACGGTTGTATATATATATCTGTAAGGTGTCAAACCCCCGGAGCAAAGGGTCAAACAACCAATCTCCGATCAACATTAATTCGCTTCCAAGTAGGTGCAAAATGTTGTATCAATGTATGGTAGGTAGGGAAGCACAATCCTTAAGTACCTGAGAGTTGGAGGGGGATAAAGGGTTGCCTCCGGCTTGGTACGTCACCAAAGAGGATATCATGCAGTTCCTGGCGATGGATTCGTTGTGTATCATGATTATCGACGTGCAAGTGAAGTAAGTGTTTTTTTTGTATACAATGAAAAGTATTGAATAATTTTATCGAAACTGTAATAAAGTATAATTTTTATACTTGTAGACATCTTTATGACGCAAGAAGGTCAGTCTTTCCCGACGATCAAGTATTTTGATTTATCAGTCCATTTACATATATATACGGGAATGACGATAAATCGGGTCAGCTTGGGACATTCTTTAAAGAAGAAGACAAAAGATATTATCTGCTTCATTATCATGAGAGGTAAACTTTGTAATTCAAAGTGAAATTTTATTTTGTAATAAGCTTCTAATTATATATATAACATGGCTCATTGGATGCTTGTCGTTGTATGCCCCACGACTAATTCAGCATATTGGTTTGATCCGTTGGGGTCGAATAAATTAAGAGACTCAATAAATAAACTTCTAATTTTTTCAGTTCGTTTAGTCGTGGGAAAAGTAATTCATGGATTTTATTAGTATTATCGAATGAAATTTTAACTTGTGCTACTCAGGGCAATTAAGGTTTACAGAGCTTTGGGTGGCAGGAGAACAACCACAAAAGCAGGAATAACATGACATGGAATGAGAGTACGTTCTCTCTATTTTTTGTTAATTAAGCTAGGAACATAAATTTAACGAATTTCTATGTTTGCAGTACCGGAAGCAGGTTGGAAATACGGAATGTGGTTACTACGTGATGAGATACATGAAAGAAATCCTCGAATTGGCAACTCAAGACGTATGACTATCCGAGGTAATGTAGATCGTTATTCAATTGTATAATTGTAGTTTCAATATTTAGTTATTTACATTCAACACACTTACATTTTTTTGATAGGTCTTCTCAAAAAGTAGTGATCCTTTCTCGCAACAGGAGCTCGATGAAACTCGCGACCGATGATCTCGCTATTTTATCAGAAACATGTTGATGAACTAAGATGTTCTCTTGTCACTAGTATTTTTTGTAATTTAGTTAACAAGTGCACTTGTATTACAAACCTACAATTTATGTCTTAGTATAATCGTCTCAATTTTAGAATGAATGTCAATTGTTTATGAATTAATTGCAAGTGTGTTGAATGTCAATTGTGTATGCTTGTATGTTTGTGTTTCTGCATGTATGCTTGTATGTTTGTGTTTCTGCATGTATGCTTGTGTGTTTGTGCTTATATAAACTTGTGGATGAAAGTGTGAGCACATGTGAACGAATTTGGTGCAGATTGTATGTACACGAATACAATGACTATATACAAGTTTGCAGGTCGTTATTTTTTTTGTCCAGGTTAAGGAATAGACGTCAGATGTTTGTATTAGCTGACGTTTATTCCTCTGAAGAAAGGAATAGACGTCGGCTGAATGTATCATCTGACGTCGATTCTTTAGGAATAGACGTCAGCCGTTAGTTCACCGACGTCTATACCTAAAGAATAGACGTCAGTCTTGTAGAACAACCGACGTCTATTCGTAAAGTATAGACGTCGGATGATACATACAACCGACGTCTATTCCTAAAGAATAGATGTCGGATATCACACGTCCGACGTCTATGTATAGACGAGCACATATAGACATCGGATCTGGGGGTGCTTATATCCGACATATATACCCTCATACATCCGACGTATATTCCATTTTCTGTAGCAGTGGTGGATCACCACACAAGTTTTTTTTGGTAACTATCGATGGTGTTTCAACTGAGATATTGTAGCTAATGATTGGTGGAAATTCAAAGAATCAGGTGGGTATTTCCAGATATCATTATAATATGTACTCTATGTCTCGTCGCTTTAGTCGGAATGCATATAATAGTTTTTGTGTGGTAATTATAGAAACGATTTAGGGTATTCTCACCTATGATGTGGGTATTTCAAAATCATTATGACTTTGGGTGTATTTGATGTCTAGATCACCGCACAAATAGTTTTTAGTAATTGTTGAGATCGTTTCAGCTAAGATATTGACAGTAATGATTCAGAAAGATTGAAATAACCAAGTGAGTATTTTCAGACATTACAATGGGTACACAATGACTTATGAGTTCATTGTTAGGACAATATGGTAGTTGTCGATGGTAACGACAAACCGTTGAGGGTATTTCCACCTATAAAGTGATATTTTGATTTTAATATAATTGTTCCTAAAAAAAATATTATTATCTTTGGATATTTAATGTGTAAATCATCACACAAGTATTTTTAGTAATTGTTGATGGTGTTTCATCTAAGAAAATGTTTCAGAAAAATTGAAATAAACCAAGTGGGTACGTCCATACTTTATAATGGGTATACTATGTCTTATGGGTGTGTTGTTAGGGCAACGTAGTAGTTGTCGATGATAACATTCAAACCGTTGAGGTTATAACCCACCTATGAAGTGGGTATTTTGAAATTAATATAATTTTTCCTTAAAAACAATATTATCTTTAGAGATTTAATGTTAAACTACCAAACAATTTTTTTAGTAATTATCGAGGGTAACTAAGATATTGACAATAATGGTTCAGGAGATTGAAATAACCAAGTGGGTATTTCCATACTATAAATGAGTATATTATTTCTTTTGAAGGTATTCCCACAATCCCACCTATGAAGTGGGTATTTTGAAATTAATATAAGTATTCCTAAAAAATAATATTATCTTTGGATATTGCGTAAATCACCACACAAGTATTTTTAGTAATTGTTGAGGGTGTTTCAACGAAAATATTGATAGTAATGGTTCGAGGAGATTGAAATGACCAAGTCGGTATCTCCGGACATTATAATGGGTATACTATGACTTACCTGTTTGTTGTTATTTAAGACAACACAGTAGTTGTCGATGGTAATTACCCTCAACCGTTTATGTAGTTACCATAGCCCACTACCATGGGCGGATCTAGAAATAAAAAATGGGTGGGGGCAGACTGTCTCCACAACTTTAGGATGATACTTTAAAAAAAATTTAAAAAATCATTCTTATTTTTAACACCTTTTCAAACCTAAATACATTAAAATTGAAACATCCAAAAGAAATTTTTAGAATCATATAACACGATACATCAGTTAAACAACTAATTAACTAAATAATTTAACATAAAAAACACAAATAAAGTCATTACAAAATTTGATACTAAATTTATCACTTGAAATAAAGCCCCTACATGGCTGTAGAAAAGGACGGGTTTTGAGGAAGAAGAATAGTTTTTGTATGTTATTCTTTCTAATTTGAAAATACAAACATGTGAGTATATATACATGGTACAGACATTTAGCCGTTTGGAGGAGCGTTGCCTTTTATGTTTATTTCCTTTGATTGTAATGGAAGGTTGCCATTAGGGAAGATCTTGGGTGAGCTGTGATGATTCTGAGCTCAACGGTCATATAGCCTCTGTTTTTAACACGCCCCCTCAAGTTGAGTCTAAAATAAGTTGAAGATGCTCAACTTGGATAGGATAAGATTGAACTGTCGCTGATCCAGAGCTTTAGTGAAGATGTCAGCAAGCTGCTCCTTATTGGGTACATAGGGAACTTCTATTTCTTTTGATTGGATTTTTTCGCGGATGAAATGACAATCCACTTCTATGTGTTTGGTCCTTTCGTGAAAGACCGGATTTGAGGCTATGTGTCGGGCAGCATTGTTATCGCAGAACATATTCATGGGTTGGTTGTATGATTGCCCCATGTCGGTCAGGAGTTGTTTGAGCCAGATGAGTTCGCTGGTGGTGGATGCCATGGCACGGTATTCGGCTTCTGCACTGGATCGGGCGACTACGTTCTGTTTTTTACTTCTCCAGGTTACCAAGTTTCCTCCAACAAATGTGCAAAAACCGGTGGTAGATTTACGATCATGACTACCGGCCCAATCTGCATCAGAAAAACCGTTTATGGAGTTAGAATTATTGTTTTTCATCCATAATCCTTGACCTGGGGTTTTCTTAATGTATCTAAGTATGCGATCAACTAAATCTAAGTGAGGGGTGCGAGGTGCATGCATGAATTGGCTAATAATGCTAACTGCATAAGTTATGTCGGGTCTGATTACTGTGAGATATATTAGTTTTCCAACAAGCCTTTGATAGCGTTGAATGTCTTTGATAGGTTCCTCTTGAGTATGATCTAATTTTAGGTTAGTTTCGATAGGGGTGTTGGCAGGTTTTGCCCCAAGTTTTCCTGTCTCCTTTAAGAGATCAAGAGCATACTTTCGTTGTGATAAGAATAAACCTTTTTTGAGTGTGCAATTTCTATTCCTAAAAAATATTTTAAGGTACCTAGATCTTTAATATCAAAATGTGATTTTAAATAGTGCTTTACATGGTGAATTTTATGATCATCATTACCAGTGATTATGATATCATCTACGTAGATTAGGATGATGGTGGTGGTGTTGTGAAGATGCATGGTGAACATGGATGCATCAGCGGAAGATTTAGAAAACCCATAATTAATGAGATAGTGACTAAGTTTGGCATACCATGCGCGAGGAGATTGTTTTAACCCATAGATGGATTTGTTGAGCTTGCATACCTGGTTTGTGGAAGTGTACCCTGGTGGGGGAGCCATGTACACTTCTTCCTCAAGGTTTCCCTGCAAAAAAGTATTTCTAACGTCCATTTGGTAGAGATTCCAATTTTTATTTACAGCTACAGAAAGAAGGACCCAAACTGTGTTCATTTTGGCGACCGGGGCAAAAGTTTCATGATAGTCTAGGTCATAGGTCTGAGTGTATCCTTTCGCTACTAATCTAGCTTTATACCTTTCTATGGTTCCGTTACTATTGTATTTGATTTTGTATACCCACTTACTGCCTACGGTTTTTATACCATTTTTGTGTGGAACAAGAGTCCAAGTTTTGTTGGATTCTAGGGCTTTAATTTCTTCCTCCATGGCCTTGCACCATTTTGGATTTTTAATGGCTTCATGGTAGTTACTTGGTTCTATATGAGTATCTATAGTCCCTAAAAAGGCTTTGTGTTTGTTGTTTACGTTATGATACGATAGGTAGTTTTGTATAGGGTAAGTAACATGGGAGGTGATATAGTTATGAAGGTAAGTTGGAGGACGAGTAGGTCGACTTGATCTTCTTGGTCCATTGTCTTCTTCCCTAATGTTCGGAGTTTC
This sequence comes from Triglochin maritima, assembly GCA_963682175.1. Taxonomy (NCBI): domain Eukaryota; kingdom Viridiplantae; phylum Streptophyta; class Magnoliopsida; order Alismatales; family Juncaginaceae; genus Triglochin; species Triglochin maritima. The sequence goes on from OY821775.1 coordinate 11,017,628, forward strand.
TTCGTCTTCTTCGGGTGTATCGGGTATGTTGATTGAGATTTCTGTTTCGTTGATGGGAAGCGGAGCAACTGATGTTGATGTGAGCTCTTCGTCTTCTCCTGTCTGGTGAAAGTAGGGAATACTTTCTACAAACTGAACATCACGAGAAATATAAAGCTTACAATTTTTTGGGTCATAACATTTGTACCCTTTTTTTCTAAAGGAATATCCTAAAAAATACATTTGTAGGAACTAGTCTCGAGCTTGTCGATTCTCTTTCTGTGAACAAACACAACACAACCAAAAACTCGTAAGTGATCAAGAAATAATTTTTGTCCTGTTAAGATTTCTAACGGTTGTTTGTTTTGAAGTCGGTGACTAGGCAATCGATTAATAAGGTAAGCAATAGTCAAAACAGCGTCAGACCAAAAACGTTTTGGGACGTGATTTTGAAAAAGCAATGATCGAGTTACATTCAAGAGATGACGATTTTTTCTTTCTGAGACACCGTTTTGTTCAGGAGTATTAACACAAGTGGTTTGATGGAAAATTCCTTTTTGTTTTAAAAATTTTTGAAACAAATGACTGGTATATTCAGACCCATTATCAGATCTTAAGCTTTTAATTTTGAAATCATACATGTTTTCTACAAAATTAGTAAAGTTGCAAAAGATATCAAAAGTTTCAGATTTTGATTTTAGCAAGTAAACCCATGTAGTACGAGAAAAATCATCAATAAAGGTAATAAAGTATTTGAACCCATTATAGGATTCAGTCGGGGCAGGGCCCCAGATGTCAGAATGCACTAATTCTAGCGGATGACCTGTTTTAATGGAAGATAGATGGAATGGTAATCGAGTTTGTTTTGAGAACCTACATACATCACATGATAATTCGGAATTAATAAATGGAAAAAGGGTTTTCAAAACTAAATGCGACGGATGCCCCGTCCGTTTGTGCCAGAGTTCATGTTTGGACTGATTTCCAACATGTAAAGCCTGTTTATTTTTGTCTAAAACATAGAGATTGTTGATGAGGATTCCTTTACCAATCGTCCTCCCTGAGATACGATCCTGAAATATGACATCAGTAGGAGTAAATATAATATTGCAGTTTAATTCTTTGGTGATTTTTGCAACAGAAAGCAAATTGGAGCTAAACGAGGGTATATATAGCGCATTTTTAGCAACTTGATCCAAAATATCTATATTGCCTATTCCTTCTATCTCCACTTGGTTTCCATTTGCCACACTAACAAATTTATTAAGTAAAGATAAATTGGTTTTAATGTTATTTAACAAGTTGGGATTTCCAGTCATATGATCGGTAGCACCTGAGTCAATAATCCAAGTATTATTTGTGTTTCTATTAGAGTGTAGTGATATATAATTATCCAGAGTTCTTATCATACCTGCATAGTTACCTGAATTCTGAGGAGTATTCTGCAAAAACGTATTTAGTTTGTTGAGGAGAATACTAATGTTTTCTCCATTTTGGCCCGTTAAGTCCGATTGCCGTGTATTAAAGCTTGGTCCATTTGTTCCGTTTGTCGGGTTTGGAGCTCGCCCGATAACACCATTCGGAGCCGCCTGTGTATATATTCCGCTCGATCCGATTGCGGACATTCCATATGTGTCCTGCGACAAAAAGTTAAGGTTAGGGTTAGCGGCGATCTGGTGGCCGCTCCCGCTGCTTCCAGCGACTAGGTAGCCGCCGCCTCCCGTTGCTGCGATCTGGTGGCCGCTGCTTCCAGTGGCGAGGTAGCTGCCGCCTCCCGACGACCCTCCATAGCCCTGAGATGAGTTCCTTCCATCCCCTCCTCTTCTGTCGTTGTTTTTCGGTGGTCGGAGATGAGGGTAGAGGAACCAGCAGTTGTTTTTGTTGTGTCCTGTTTTCTTGCAATTTTCGCAGTGTTCATCCTTCCGATTCCCGAATCTTTTTTTGTTGTTTTGGTTTTTTTCGGAGAGGAACGCCTGGTTTTCTGGTTTTGGTGTTGATGTCCCTTGTAGAGGAGCCATGGTTCGCCGCCGCGTTTCTTCGCGCAGGACCATGGCCGTGACTGCAGCAAGGGACGGAAGTTCGGGTGCCATGAGTACCTGGCTCCGGATGCCTTCGAACGTTGTGTCTAGACCTACCAGGAACTGGTAGATCCTGTCCTGCTCGGTTCTTTGTTGGATTGTTTTAGCGTCGGTGGTCGGAGGTTCATAAACCCCCAATTCATCCCACGCTTTTCTGAGAGTGCCTAGGTACTCGGTGATTCCTCGGTTGTTCTGTCGGGTTTGCGAGATTTCTTGCTTTATTCGGAAGATGTGTGCGAAGTTTTGAGCTTTCCCATAATGCTCCTAGATAACGTCCCAGAGCTCTTTGGCGCTTTCTTTGTAGAGGAAGATTTCCCCTATTTGTGGTTGCATGGATGCTATTACCCATGACATGACCAGATGGTCCATGATTTGCCATTCTTCTTGTTTGATCTCTGTCCCTGGCCCTTCTGGTTTTTTTGTACTCCCTGTGATGTGGCCCACTTTCCCCCGGCCGCTTAGGGCAAGAGTCACTGCCCGAGCCCAGGGCAGGTAGTTTGCTCCGTTGAAAAGAGTGGAAACCAGTCGGAACTGGTTGGTTTCAGACATGTTTTGGTGGTTTTTTGAGGGTTATGGATGTGGGTTTTTGTGGCCTTCAACCCCCTCAGTGAGGTGAAGACCGGTGATGATTCCTGGGGAATCTGAGGTCGGATCAGACGTGCTCTGATACCATGTAGAAAAGGACGGGTTTTGAGGAAGAAGAATAGTTTTTGTATGTTATTGTTTCTAATTTGAAAATACAAACATGTGAGTATATATACATGGTACAGACATTTAGCCGTTTGGAGGAGCGTTGCCTTTTATGTTTATTTCCTTTGATTGTAATGGAAGGTTGCCATTAGGGAAGATCTTGGGTGAGCTGTGATGATTCTGAGCTCAACGGTCATATAGCCTCTGTTTTTAACAATGGCTACATATGGTCAAGAAGTTTACCCTTTATTTGTAATAATATCACTTGAAAACAAATACATCTTGTCTTCTCCAATATTCATGTTTCTCCAATATTTTAAAAAACCCATTATTGATGCAAATCCACAAAGTACAATATCATATGTTTTCCCGAATTTCGGCCAAAATTACAAAATTTTGGAGACATCTACTAATATAGTGTCACATTTTCAAAACAAACCTAAGCCAGTGAAGTCTTGCAACTTCGGTAATTTGTCAGTACATGATCTTTCCAAAATCCAGGCATAGTCACTTCAAAGCATTTTCTTACTATTCTAAACACGTTAGTTGCTGCAAGCCGCTTTTTCCATCAAGTTCCCATCTTGTTCAGGAACCCCAACCATGTTTCGATAAAGATTTGGTGTCCTATGATTATTTGATAAATCATATCCATGATCCAACCTCTCACTCAATTTACATCAAAATTAAGCAGAGAATCAATCGAACATATCAACTCACCAAATCTCATAAAGAAGTTAGCTCAGACTACAATCCTCACACATATATAACATAAAAGTAGACAACCAAAATACAACCATAACCTTTTCTACTGTTAGAAAATATAAAGTCAAGTAGAAAATTCTACATTATCTGAATGGACAACCAAAAATTATCTATACCCAGCAGATGAAGTAAAGGTAACATTACCTTGGAGATATGGACCCCAAGATTGTGATGAACACCAGCACATTCAATACATACCAAAAAATTGTCAAAATCAGATAAACTACTAAATGAACTGTTCTAACTTAGTCTGATGGTTGCCACTAATAGTAGGACTCAAAGGAAGAGGCTGAACAAAATGACAACAATAGCAAGGATAGAGTGAATAACCAAGATTATATATGAAATTATGAATCTTTCTAAAAGGCAAAAGATCCTAGAAGTAAACTTTTCAGGAACCTCCGAGTTCAGTAGCGAAGCAATCACTCATGTTATTTTTTCAATCCAATCCATATGATCCATAGCACTCTCAGGCACAAATTAACACGAATTGCTTCACAGAATCTCAGGAAGGTGAGAGAACTACCTTTGGAGAAACGAGGGGCTTCGGAAGAAGGATGTCGCTGGAGTTCGATGCCGAAGAGGTTGGGGTTCGCCGGCTACGAGGTTGGTGGTTGGTTAGGTTTGGTCGGACTTCGGAGGTAAACCAAACCGACGAGGAACTGAGGAGGCGACTGACGAGGAACCGAGGAGGCGAGGAGATGGGGAGGAGATCGGATTTAGGGAGGAGGAGAGGATTGGGTTTGGGTTTTTTGGTCGGCTCGGAATTGGGATGATTTGTTTTTTTTTTAGGGGGGGGGGGGGGGGTGGGGATGTCGAAAATCTGGGTGGGGCAGGTGCCCCCAGCTGACCCCAACGTGCATCCGCCTCGCCCACTACTATGGGGTTCTATTGACAAATTCACGAGATATAGGTATGATGTACAGAAATATCCAATTGTCGTTTCAATCTCTCTGAACCCATTATCTTCAATATATAAAACACTCTCAAAAGTTACTAAAAATTGGTTGGTGATTGCAATAACCATCACGTCCAAAAAATATCGCCCAACTGGATTTTCAATTGTCATGTACTCAAGTTGTACAGACGGGTTTCCACAACGACAAATTAGCTAGGTTTAATGGTCCACGACACACCAACATATGAGGCAATCCTATTGTGACTTGGTTCAAGTGTTTTTAGCAACTACCGAGTATGTTTCAAATAAGATAGTCAATAATGATTGGGGGAGATTTAAATAAACAAGTGGGTATATTTAAACATTAGAACAATAATCCTACGAGTTAGTGGGTTTGTTTGCCGTTCGAAAAGCATAGTTGTTGTGATTTGTGAATGGTAACTACAAAAAATGTTGACGGTATTCCCACCCATGATGTCGTTACAGATTGAATCAGAGGTGGTCTCATTGCCATTTTGGAGGTTTTTTAAATTTCAATTTTGATCAAGTCCGTGTGAAACCAGTTTCGACCGACTTATAGGTTAACTTTTTTTACGCTAAATATTTAAGCAACAAACTTAAACTCGTGCAAAACTATACCTTACCAATAGGATTTCAGTCTTTCATTAAATATATTTCAGCAATGAACCCGAGTATTATGTGAAAAAAATAACGAAATAAATAATAGTTCTATTGAAGATAAGTATTGTCCTTCAAATCTAATAGAGTTTGAAAAATATATAATAGAGTTTAAAAGAAAATCAAAGCATTGTCTTATGGATCTCAAACTCTTTCTATAATATTCAGATTTAGGTACATAACAAGGACAATCTCTCGAGAAAGCAAATGAAAAGCAACTTACAGCTGTTACTGGAACTGAATTCCCACCCAACACAAGCTAAGTTACTTTGTGACGAGGCAAACAAAATCCCTTTTACACACATCTTTGGAAAATCTTTTGTCCTAACAAGTTAAAAAAATCTTTGTTTGGTTAGCAACTAATAATAAATTGCTAACTAAAGACAATCTAATTAAAAAGAAGGTGTTGGTAATCCCCACTTGCCCGATGTGTGGTCTTTATCCCAAATCGGTAGACCACTTATTTTATGAATGCAAATGAGCATCGAACTTTTGGGATAAAGCAACTCCCTTAGATAGTTAGATCTAAACTTGGTTATCGAACAATAGGCAGACACCTTGAAGAGACATGGAGAAAAGAATCCAACATACTTTGAGCATTAAAAAAGGTAGAACTTTGGCACTTGGTGAACAAGCAAATGAAGCAATTCCAATGAACTGGGATTTTGGGAACCCCCCTGCTCCTGCTGATCTGGACCAGGGAGTCACCATTAGAACCATTGTCATGGAGGTTAACAACGTTGACAATGAAGTGGTCAATCTGGTAGCCGCCTCTGGCGTGGCTCGTTGGGGGTGACGCATGAGTATTCATCTCTGCAGGCTATACATGGACTTCATGTCCTGCTGCTCCACTGTTTATCTTTAGTTTATGATAGAAACTCTTGTTTAATATGTTTTAGCATTACGCTATGTCTGTTGCAACATCTTTTGGTTTTTGGAACTATCTTACTCTTGATGTAACCTCTTAAAGAGGAAACTGTCAATGTTGGTTCATGTCTTCAACCATGGATTATGACTAGAAGGTTTTTTATTTAATGCATTAAAACAACCTTCAAAAAAAACCAAAAGCTAAGTTCCCGCTCAAAGGTAATGGGAGAACACACTGGTCCAACTAAATATGACGTGTCATGTCACGTCCCCCACGCGTGAAAAACCGGGCGTTGCGAACTTCAGTTCGATTTTCGTCCTTTAAAGACAAAATATTATATGAACAACAAAACGTGGACACTGCCAAATATCACACACACAAAATCCCAGCAAAACCATAATCATATATCAAGATCAGGATTAACTATTGAGGAACTGAGATAATGCCTTGTCTGCGTCGCTGTCATGAACGAGCAATGCCTCAACTACTTCTCCTGAAGGAAACCCCATTTCAACTAGACGTCCATGACCCTTGACAAATTGTGCAACCTTCAAAATAAAACGCCAAAAAGAAGCTCATTATGAGTTTGATCATCATGCTATTAATAAAAAAACATGAATACAAGCTTTTATTGTATAACACAAATGCAATGCGACTTCATTAGTACAACCATTTCACTCCTGCATTGTTCATTCAGAAATTATCCTTTGACGAGGCACAATGAGGAGATTGCCTTACAAAAGAAATTGGGATGTACCTTTTCAGGATTGCTCCCGTAATTCAGAATAGCGACCGACACAATTTCGTGACTTGTCTCAGAAGATTTGTTTTCTTCTGTAACTCTTGCAGATGCAGTATCACCATCTGAATCCTTCATATAAAGCAAAAGTGTTGTTAACTTACTCCATCACTAGCAGTGACAATTCGTACATGAATGTGATGTATAATGAAACAATCAAATAAGGTGGGAATTCTAAAGGACTTACAAAATGATAATCTTCATATGACATATTGCTGCTTTCAGGGTTCATTGCTGCAGGGGGGGATTCAACAACCACATTGGAATCCTGCAAAAAAATTCCAAACAGATTGACAGACTTTTTGTGCCTAATGGTTGATATAACTCGTCAGGGAAATTGGAGAACAAATAGTGTACCTCAGGTGGAGATGAATTTCTGTATGGTGGTGGTTCGTCTTCAACGACAAATGGGCTCCAAGATTCTGATTCGGACAGAATCCTGTGCTCAAGATCGAAATTGAAGTTGAATACGGTTCGAGGAATGTCTGAGTTAATTGGGATCATTGGAGGCTGTCATTTGATTTTCACAGTCATGAAAAAAATTCCCAAAGGCGAGCAAGACTAAGATCTTTACAAGTACATGTATACGTGAAGGCACACTCACATGTGGATTTCATAAAATTGATAGTGATTTCTCAAATCTATAAGAACCTTATCTTCTACATATAACATAATATATTATCCTCAAGTAATAACAAAAATAATCTTAAGATAGGTTCATCCATTTATGTGCTAACAAGAAAACTTATATGTCTTAACTTTGAAACAAGTCAACAAACATTGCAATAACATCGGAAATTGTAATGCACTACTATAAGATGATGAAATTGGAGTACAGGGAACTGATATTAAACTTATAAGTTATAACTCAAATGATAGGTTAAGAATCCCACACTTCTAGAAGTTGGAGTTCATGAACAACCAAATCCACCATAAACTAGAAACTTCTAGAATCATCTTTTATCAAACCATGCATTCATCATAAATGCAAAATCCAAACAGACAAATTGGACATGTCCTTACACACTGCAATCAAAATGTTACAAAATCTTACTGGAGGAGTTAACCAGCATTCTCGCTTCATTGTAACCCTGATGCCAACTACTGCTGCCAAACAATAAAACATAACATCAAATTTTTTACATTGTCTTGCAAAAAAAACATCCCGTCCGCAAAACATCAATGCGAAGTTGTTTTGGGTATGGATCCATATTTTTATAATAAATCTCATGAAGGTTTAACCCAAAGGCAATGTGGAATAATCAACTGGTCCTCTATTACAAGCACAATCACACTTTCATGCATGTGTTCAGTCTAGTACTCGTATGCGACCGTGATGAAAAGGATTGGGATTCCCTATATCTACTTGAGGGTCAAGTTCATTAAATACATTTTCGATTTTTAACGTAATTGAAAATTCAAACCATATATTTGGATCTACGACGAAAGTTATTTATGCACAACGAAAATCGTAAAATTTAATAATAATTTCATATAAGATCAAGAGATCGAACAAATATAATGCGTTCATTTTCATTTTTGTCTTGATCTTGTTGAAAACACATCTAATTTTATGATTTTCAAGATACATGGATAACTCGTTTCATAGATCAAAATATGTTGTTCGGATTTTCAATTATAATAAGAGTTGAAAGTATATCGACGAACCTATCAAGAAAACGGAGAGAATCCTAATTCCGATGAAACTAATCCAGCTTATTGAATTCTTACACGAAAACGTTGACAAGTTGAAATGGTTCTAACTGTTAGAAGGATCAAATCCCAGAAAAAAATTCCGCAGCTTATTTAGATTTGTTCCGTTAAACAATACAAAACGTAAATAAAAAAACAATTTTTTTTTTATAAAGTTCACGCCTTAGCCTTACATGATGATGCTTGGAATGGAACTTTGCGGAGGGGAGGAGTTGGCGCGGCGGAGGAGAAGGGTGTGGGTGCGTCGATCCGGGGGTAAAGGGAGGAGGTTGCGTGGGCGAGGGGAGGCTGTCGGATCCCATGGTTGTACTCCATCGACGGAGACGGCGATCGAGGGGGTTTGGGGTTGGAAGAATGGAAGTCGTCGGGATGGTTGCTTTGGTTGAAATCTCTTCTTTCAGTTTCCCACCAAACCGACGACTTCTTCAAATGGCAATTGAGGAGGTGTTGGTCGTTAAGTAATCGGATGGTTGGTTGGATGACTGTTTTATTTAAGTATTTTTCGTTTTACTTGTAAATTTGTAATTGTTGGGTTTTATGAATTTTTCTTCCTAATAAAGTTCACCTTTAGAAGTGTAATTGGTTGATTAGAATAAAATTTTCTGAAACGTTGAACTTTCTGTGTGTTGTTAATTGGAATTCATGTTCTTTGGATTGATAAAAAAAAGTAATTGGAATTCATAATGTAATTTATTCTAGTGTCTCGTGAATTCACCGGGAATTCTGGTTGTAAGAAATGCATTTCTAGCTGTAAGAAATACATTTTTCAGTATTTTTGTACCTCTCGATTCATTCTATGTGACCTTTGATAGTTCACATCCTACTGTCCATGTATGGGTACTCTGATGGTTGTTAAATGAAGTTCAATGGATAAGAAAACAGTAACACTAAAGTACTTGTGGTGTTCAAACTAGTGGCCTTAAACTATCTATCTCCTTCTTGGTTTTTATTATCTAAATTTAGTTACTCAAAAAAGGATATGCGAATAGAAGGCTGGTCATTCAGAGTTTGGATTACAATCTTTTATGTGGACATAAAAGCAACCTTCCTTAGAAAAGAAGCATAAAAGAAGAGGGAGGCCTCCTGGTCCAGGAAGTCTGGAATGGTGTGAAAGATTGAATAGAAACATGGTAGTAACTAGACAAATATTGCTGAATGAAAGCATAAGAAACTAGAACTAAGAGCATTATAGAAGTGAGTGAATATTTCTTGCTCATCCAAAATTGTTGAAGTGTACTATATGCATAATACGACTACATTTTACCTTTGTTTATTTGAGTTCTTCTGTTAGGTGATAATAGTACAATGCCATTGTACTATTATGTAGTGCTGCAAGAGCATAATTGGACATTTCATCAGTGCATGCAAACTAACAATGTAACGTCCCGAAACAGCGGAAGAAATTTTTCAAATTTAAAACACAAACATACGACCGTCAACGGTCAACAAGGGCACGCTACTGGAAAAGTCAACAGAATATATATATAAAATATCTCCACGTGGAAGTCATAATACAGAGTGTCAAAAGAGCGATTACATGTCTAATACATAACTACTGTAATCACTACCTCTACAAAAAAAGCTGAGAAGACAGGACCCGATCCCGGAGGCACTCCCCTCGGTCACCACCAACCTAAGACTGTCTGCTCCCTGAAAATGAAACATAAAATCTGCCTGAGTTCCCGAAAGGAACCCCGTATGCCAACATCTCCTACATATACAGAAATACAGATGAAAATGCCAAGAATGCTCATGCAATGCAATCCGCCTCGGGCCCAATGAATGCCCCAACCGCTGTGGACCATCTCCCAGCCGCGCCAGGGTCATGGGAAACATCCCCCACCCTGCCAATCCAGGCCCACACGAGGGGGGTCGCCGCACTCATCTCCCAGCCGCACACAGGGGCAAAAGGGAGGCATCCCCCCTGCCAATCCAGGCCCACACGAGGAGGTCTCGGCTTTCCTCCACAGGGAAAGTGCATCCCCTTCCCCCACCAGGGAAGAAGGCATCTACCACCCACACAGGCATCCCTCTGCCGCACCGGCATCCACGAGGGGTCCAACAGAAAATACGCTCTCGTCGTAGGTGAAATCCGTAGCTCCGAGGTCCGGTGATCGACCGTGGGCTCGGCAGCCGGTAGTCGCCTCTGCTCGACGTCACGTATGTGGATAAATCCACCAAGGAAAGATAATTCGACCCACCAGTCGAACAAGGTCAAATCTAGCGGTCGACCGTTTGGAAGGTCTACGCTATACGTTTTATATACATATATATCCTGTCGGTCGAACCAGGGTCCGTTCAACCGATAAGGAAAACTGCATGAATCCTGCCCACTGCATTCGGTCGACCGAAACTCTTCCGGTCGACCGGATCAACAGGCACTTCACTACAGGAAATCTGCACGCGGTCGGTCGACCGGATTCAGAGCGGTCGACCGTTTAGATGGTCAACGCTCTTGACCGACTTTGCGCAGTTCGGTCGACCGAGACACACACTCGGTCGGCCGAAGGTCTGTCTACCCTATCTACTGGGATCGGTCGACCGAACAACCACCGGTCGACCGGACTAATATAACCCTTATAAAATATTCCCGCTAAAATTTGGCATAAACGGTCGACCGTCACACAGACGTCGTTCGACCGTTTTCGGGCAGCAAGTTATTTTTATAAAATATCGGTCGACCGAACCTCACACGGTCGACCGAAACACTACAATATCGCACTGAACAGGCATCATTTAGACGCTGTTCGGTCGACCGAGACACACAACGGTCGACCGAACCAGTCGTCTTCAACCTTGGTTCAGTGGGGTTTTACCGGGGAAAACGGCACCAACGCCGCCCCCCTACACTCCCACACCTCTTGGGGAGTTACTATGAAGACTTGACATACCTTTCACCGTGAAGAAGACGTGTGCGGCGAGCTCCTCCTCCTCCGGCGTCGCTTCTAGCTCCTTCTCCTTCTTTCCTCCGTTCCCAGCGCTCCTCCTTCGCTTGCGCCTTCACCACGTCGCCGGAGCTCCTCTCCTTCCTCCTCTGGTCGCCGGAATGCAAGAAGAATGGGTGAGTGTTGGGTGGAAAACGAAATGGAAACCAAAAGAGCAAAATGGGGTGAGATTTTGGTTTTTAAATAAGCAAAACCTAACACCTACCCCATACCCCCTCCATACCTTCACCCACTACACCCATCACTCCACTCCATACCTCCCTCACCCCCACTCTCTCTCTCACACGACTTTACAAACAATCTTAGTATCCTCTGCAGTAGCTCTGATTTCTAAGTACTAGGATTTCTCCCCTTTTTAACCTGTTGAGTGTAGATGCATTTAGGATTCCATTTTCTAGTAAAACTATGTAAATTCTGTCTTGTTCCCCCTAACCGAATTGGGATGGGCAATGTTTCGTCCTGGATTAAGATTAAGAAAATGGGTCTTATGAAGTACTAACATCAGAAGGTTTTATGGTACCATATCAATATTGGATTGTGATGTGAACTCGGTAACTAGATGCTTTTTCAACTTTTTTCAAGCATCACATAATATTCCCAGAATGTGATAGGGATGTTTAGTTATAAGGTTTCTCTTTCGATATTCCTAGAATCGAAACAAAGATGTGACCCTTTGATGACCAGGAGGATGCAGGAGTGTTGCTGTTATTACATCTAGGTGCATATTAACTGATGCTGGGAAAGTAGACAATTTTCCTTTGTCCATGTTGGTTAGGCTTCTTGTTCTTACCCTCAAACAGTTAGGGTAGCACGTCATGTGAAATTTGAATAAAATTACTGAACTGAACGATGTGGTATATCACATCATTCATGTGCACCGTGCACTGCGTATTGAGTGGCTCATTTTAAACACTTCAAGGCAGTGCCCTGAGATGCATTCACCGTCTTTATGCATGTACACCAATGCAAGCACTTACAAATGTATTAGGGGTCCATGATGAAAACTGAAAAGCATTGAATCGAGGAACCAGATATTATGGATAGAAAGTTAGGTTTCCGATGGATGATTTAGAGGAAAATCAGTGGCACTAAACTGAAGAGAATCTGTCAATTTATTCTTACGAGCAACGGTCTTGCGGATGTATTCTTTTCCCCTCATGCAAATTAAAGTACATAATAGTAGAATCTCGGGTTTTAGATCTACTTTGTTTTTTGCTTTAGCTACTGATCGTCATCTGCTAAGAGAGGGAATTTAATTCACACATATAAGAATCCGTTGTAAATGAAGTTTAGGCAATCATATGAATTAAATTGCAAGTACATTCATATGCAAGTATACGAGTGGTTTTTGTTGTTGTGTGTGTTCAGTTTAACGTCGGTTCTTTTCTCTTGAGATGGTAGATAATCAACTCTACTAAACCCTTACCCACACCAATTTTTCAAGAATTTGTTTAATTTATCTGATGGCATTTCGTATTAATGTTTCAAAGTTATAGATGTTTAAGATTAAATATTCCGATAGTGGTACATTAGAACATACTAACTACCTAGGATTTCAGTGACAGGCTTTTTCAAAAGATTATTGGAATGCAACCTTGCAAATCGTAAGTATTTAGTGGAGTGGATTATCTACCATCCCAAAGAATCTCTGATAAACGTTTGGTTGCACTACTTGCATCTAGATCAATTGTAACATAACGAAACAGCGGAAAATTTAAAATTTATCATTGAAGATATCAGATATCATTAATCAAAAGACGGGACTGTTGCTTCAAATAAAACAATCAAACGATACACCATATTACATTAGAGTTTGTCAAAAGCTACATGATTACATCAGATATAACAAAAAAGAAGTACAAGTAATCATGACGACCTCAATGGTCCGAAGTAGAGGATCGCAGTCCCAAAATGTGCGTGACCGCCGTCACCACCCAACTGGTACCACTGCGGTCCTGAAATAAAACATGCAACAAAAATGTCTGAGTTTCCATAAGGAAACCCCGTATGCCAAACTCACCTATATGAATGCAGTAGTACAAATGGACATATCATACTAGTAGCATGTCATGTCATCAACAGTAAGTAAAACAGTTTCTCCGAACGGGTAAAACAGGACATCGGTTTGACAATCATCATTGGATCTCCCTCGGAGACCTATCGTAGACACATACAGTCTAACGGAACAATATGTGACGCTCCATACACGCGACTATACTAATCATAGGGTTCGGCAATGAGCGCCTGCAAGGTCCACACCATGAGAAATAGATTTGTAACTATCGTGGTCAAACCACACCAACGGAGTCGTCGCTCGATTGATCCATCAATCATCTCATTGGGTGCTCAGCTGAGGAAATCATAGCCGGAACAACATCGGCCCATCAAATATCATAACTGGAACAACGTCGGCCCATCATCGCCGGAACAACATCGACGGCATCACCAACACAACATCGAACAGCTCCGGACCGAAGTTTGCCCGATCATCATGCTCCACGAAAACGTTGACAAGTTGAAATGGTTCTAACTTCTTACTGTAAGCTGGATCAAATCCCAGCAAAATTTTTCGCACCTTATTTAGATTTGTTCCGTTTTTTAAAAACAATCAAAACGTCAAAAAAAACCAATTTCATTTTTTAAGTTCACGCCTTGGCCTTACATGATGATGCTTGAGATGTAACTTTGCAGAGGGGAGGATGTGGCACGGCGGATGAGAAGGTTATGGGTGCATCAATTTGGGGGTAAAGGGAGGTCGCGTGGGCAAGGGGAGGGTGTCAGATCCCATGGTTGTACTCCATCGACGGAGACGGCGATCGAGGGGGTTTGGGGTTGGAAGAATGGAAGTCGTCGGGATGGTTGCTTTGGTTGAAACCTCTTCTTTCAGGGCACCCTTAACGGGGGTGCCCTGGTCGGGCGCCCGGGCGCACCCCCGTTAACGGGCAGGGCGCCCGTGGGGCGCCCGCCCGGGCGCGTGGCCGGGCGGTGGGCGTCCCGGGCGCCCAAGGGAGGGGGACACGTGTCCCCCTCCGATTGGTTTTTTTTAAATTTATTTAGTTTAGGTTTTGTTATTAATGGATTGGGTATTTGTTATAAATGTTGGGTAATAATTTTTTGTAAGTGATTAAAATTAAGAAATTTCCAGAACCAATACACTGTTTAATCACGGGTGCAGTATTTAATCACGGGTGCACTATTTTCAATCACGCGTGCACTGTTTTCAATCACGCGTGCACTATTTGCAATCACGCGTGCACTTTAATCACGCTTCCAAAGAGTAAACTGTGCAATCACGCGTGAACAGTGCAACAAATACATCCAAACCCTCCCAACTATAAATACATCTATCTATCTCCTGATTCCTCACATTTCCTTAACTTCTCAACTTGTTAACTTCTTCTCTCATCAATGTCGGATAATAGTTTAAACTCCGGTCAATCCGACGATGATAACTGGAATGAGACATTAAATCTAATGGACCGTGCTATTGAATTAGCCGGACAGGTTGTTTACGAAAGGACTACACGTCCTAAGCAGCGTCGAAGGAGAACGACGAACCCAGATAGAGATCGTGAACTAGGTTACAGACGCATTGTAGACGATTATTTCTCTGACAACCCTGTGTATTCTGATACTCTTTTCAGGACAAGATTTCGGATGAGAAAGCATGTCTTCCTGCGCATCCACAATGCCATCGAAGCATCTGATGTCTTCTTCCAACGAACACCAGACGCAACTGGTAGGATGAGCATCTCCGGTCTACAAAAAAGTACGGCAGCAATGCGAATGCTAGCATATGGCGTTGCCGCTGATGGGATCGATGAGTACCTACGAATGAGTGCGGCAACATCTAGAAATGCTCTCCTCAAATTCTGTGAAGGTGTTATTCGCATCTTCGGCCCTGAGTATTTACGTCGGCCAACTGCAAATGACTTGGCACGCCTACTTTACGTTGGTGAGCAACGTGGGTTTCCAGGTATGATGGGGAGTATCGATTGTATGCACTGGGAGTGGAAAAATTGCCCAGCTGCTTGGAAGGGACAACATCAAGGGCGTGCTGGGAAAGCAACTCTGATCCTTGAGGCGGTGGCATCGTACGACTTATGGATCTGGCACTCCTTCTTCAGAATACCGGGTTCATGCAATGACTTGAACGTCCTGCAACAATCTCCGGTTTTCGACGACATACTAGAAGGCCGAGCACCACCTGTTAATTATGAGGTAAATGATGTTCAATATGATATGGGATACTATCTTACTGATGATATTTATCCACAGTGGGCGGCCTTCATCCAATCCATCCTTCACCCTCACACCCCGAAGCACAGATTGTTTGCTGAAGTGCAGGAGGCAACGCGTAAAGATGTTGAACGCGCTTTCGGAGTATTGCAAGCGAGGTTCGCGATCATCAGAAACCCGGCTCTTGCTTGGAGCAAGGACGTTCTGTCCAAAATAATGACAACTTGTATCATCATGCATAACATGATAGTGGAGGACGAACGTGACTGCTATGCTAATTTTGGAGATATTCGCGAATTTATGGAAGATCGTCCTGGAACTTCAGCTGAGGAAACGTCGTATTCGACCGATCGTATAACGGATATTCACGAGTTTTTTGTCAATCAAGATCGAGTGCGTGACAGGAACCAACATTTGGATCTGAAAGGCGATTTAATCGAGCATATATGGCAACGCTACGGACGAGGAGCGGTTTGAAAATCGGTTAACGTAGTTGGTAATGTAGTATTTGAAATTTTAGTTTATGTAATATGTACTGTTGTTTCTTAACTTTGAGTGTAATATTTCCTATTTCAGTTTGTCTTAAATGTAACGTGGCTCCGTAATATTTAATAATAATTTCGTGATTTACCAGTAATTATTAACAATATTTCGAGTTAAAATAGAATTATAATGTAATTAGAATTAGATTTATATAAAATGTATTTTGTTAAATGACGTGTGAGAATTAAATTTGTTTAATTAAGAAATGATGTGGATGAGAGAGAGTGTAGGGTGGGTGGGGGTAGCCTGGGCATGGGTATGGGATTTTTTGGGTGGGTTGGGTGAGCTGACGTGGCAGAGAGAGAAGCTGACGTGGCAGAGAGAGTGTGCGCCCGGACGCTGTTATTTGTGCTCTCAGTTTCCCACCAAACTAACGATTTCTTCAAATGACAATTGAGGAGATGTTGGTCCTTAAGTAATCGGATGGTTGGTTGGATGACTGTTTTATTTAAGTATTCTTTGTTTTACTTGTAAATTTGTAATTGTTGGGTTTTATGAAAATTTTCATCCTAATAAAGTTCGGCTTTAGAAGTTTTGCGATTCTTTTTATTTTTTAAATTCATCCCAATAAAATCGAATTTGAACGTCTACAACTTTGACAAATAACCATTAATGGGGGCTTTAACAAAGAATTTCTAATGGGATGTAAGCACCAACTTCCCTTTGTGGCAATCGCAGATGGTTCTGCTTCTCTGAGCCTACAATTTTATGAGGATCGTTGACGACTCGATGTCATGTGCAAAGGAACCATCGATTCCTCTGGAAGTACTACAGTCAATTTGTCATATCTTGCGTAGATTTGCCAAGATCAACTTGTCCTAAGTTGGATCATGTTGTAGGTTTCAAAAAATGTTGGATCTCAGATTGTTAACTTCACTGGAGCTTGGCAAACCTGGGAGTTCTCCAACTCTTTTGCGAGTCAATCCTGTTCTCGGATCTTTCAAAACAAGGTGGAGCTCACGTCTTTGAAGAAAGTCGATTTAAGGACCCCAGATTATGTCCAAAAGGCAAAATTGGTCGCTACTCATCTCCCAGCCTTTGGCATACCCGTCAATGATGATGATCGGTCAAGTGCGATCTTGAACGGTCTGCCTTCTGAGTATGATTCGATTGTGACCTCGATCACTTCTCGTGCTTCCTCGGTTCCATATGATGACATGTTGAGGCTTCTTCTTACTCATAAGTGGGTGTTGATTCGTCATCAACCACTTCTTGAAATCTAGGCTATTGTTACTTTTAAATATGGGATTCATGGTGCTAGATCTGGATGTCATAGTAAAGGGAGATGATCTGGTCGTTCGGATGATTGTTTTGATGGCACTCGTGGTGGTCGATCTTCTCGTCGTCCATCAGTAGTTGGTGTCGTCTGCCATATTTACAACAAGATGAATCATTCAACAACCACTTGTTATCAGTGTTACACTTGAACCAAAGGCGAATCTTGCTAACAACTCATTTGATCAAGAAGAAGGTTGGGTTGTAGACACTGGAGCAACTCATCATCTCACAAATTTGACGACCAAAGCTGATGAAGTTGCTTCATACAACGGTGAGGATGTTCGCCTTGCTGATGGTAAAGCTCTTTCCACATCTTCTGTTGATTATGTTGTGTTTCACACTTCTCCTGCTTCCTTTCGCCTCCCTCATGTATATCATGTTTCGACATTAGATAAGAATCTCCTCTCCGTTCGTCAATGTACTATTGAAACAATGTCTTTTTCGAGTTTCATCTTAACTCCTTTGCTATTAAGATCGTCACATCAGGAAGCTTTTGCTTCAAGAGGCCACTAAGTGTGGCCACTACCGCATGCCTACTGGGGGTGAGCCTATGGATGCATATGCTTCGAGACTGGAGGCGTGTGTTTCAACTATGGAAACATGGCATTCTCGATTGGGAGATGCCAATTACACCTTGATTTGCTTAGTTATTCATAACTTTTGTCTTCCTTTTGTTAATAAAAGAGCATTAGGGAGTTGTGTGGCGTGTTTGGAAGCCAAAGCTCATTGCCTTGTTCTTCCTAGTACGAGCAATGTCAGTAATGCTCTCTTTGATGTTGTGTTCACCGATGTATGGACTTGTCATGTTGTATCGATTGAAGGTCACAAATACTATGTTTCGTTTGTTGATGGTAACTCGAAATTCACTTGAATTTTTCCCATTGTTAATAAATTTGATGTTTTTGTTTCATTTTGCATGTTTGTTCATACCTAATTTTGGGTATTTATCAAGGTTGTGCATACTAATTGGGGGGGGGGGGGGGGGGATATCGTCGCCGTCATGTCTTCTTTAAAGAGGTTGGTATTTAACATGGTATATCCACTCCCTACACACCGGAACAAAATGGCTTTGCTGAGCATAAGAACATGCACATCATGGAGTTGGGGTTGGCTCTCCTTGCTCAAAGTCATGTTCCAATGATATTTTGGACTAGTGCTTTTCTTATAGTAGTTCAGATCATTTATATGTTGCCCTCCAAAGAAATTCAACTTCGTAGTGATTGGTGCTCTATGGTCGTGATGCATATTACTCCTTGCTCAAGGTGTTTGGTTGTCATTGTTTCCCTCTACTTCGTCCCTACAATTGGCATAAACTTCATTTTTGCTCTTATGTGTTTGTGAATCTTGGATTTACTCCTTTTCACTTGTGCTACAAATATCTAGACATTAAATCTGGTAAAATCATTCTTGCACGCCATGTTACCTTTGATGAGAATATTTTCTCATTTAACTCTTAGTCTCGGGATGGCCTAATTAGCCCACACTAGCCAAGCTTACCTGTAGGCTTTGATGCTCGACCTCATTCTCTTACTGAGCCTCATAGTCCTGTTTGCAAGCCGACTCCTCCTACTGGGAATGTTGCTACTACTCTTGTTGACGATCCTCATGATCCTTCTCCTACTCCTCTGGAGCCTATTCCCAATCCTCCTATTGAGCCCACACCACCTCCTGTTGCTCGGACTTATCTAATGAAAACTCGATCTATGAGTGGTATCTCAAAGAATAAGTGCTTTGTGACTTCCAAATATCCACCCCGTGAAACTCTCACAGTGGAGTTGGTTGACTGTATCCCTAATATGCTAATGATGGATTGAAGTCTTCTGTATGGAGTGAAGCTATATATGCACTCCGAGTTTAATGCCTTGCTTCGTAATCAAATGTGGATATTAGTACCTCACAGTCTGAAGATGAATGTTATTGGTAGTGGTTGGGTTTTTGTGCTCAAGAAAAATACATATGCTAGTATTGCTTGACATATGGCAGTATTGCTTGACATATGGCTTGATTGGTCACCAAAGGGAACAATCAATACGAATGAATTGATTATGAAGAAACCTTCAGCCCTGTGATTAAGCCAACAACAGTCCTAATTCTCTTCTCTTTTTCTATTCAACATGGATGGTGTCTACGCCAATTAGACATCCAAAATGCCTTCTTACATAGTGATTTGAACGAGGAGGTCTATAAGACCCAACCAGTGGGCTTTGTGGATGATGATCGCAAGGAGCGTGTGTCTCGATTATGTAAATCAATATATGGACTAAAATAGGCTCCTCGTACCTGGTTTACTAATTAAACTCCACCATTTCCTTTCCTCTCAGAATTTTGTGGGCTCCCATATTGATTTCTTGTTTATTCGTCGTCAAAAAGACACCAATCTCGAATTGGATTGTTTAATGGCAACCTTGAATAACACTTTCCATGTTCGTAATCTAGGCTATCCATCATTTTCCTTGGCATCTAGAGTCGCAGACATCCAAATGGGTTGTACTTCTCGCAAGCTTCTAACATTGCTCGTTTGTTGCAAGAGCTTGGTATAGATGGTGGTAAGCCCACTAACACTCCTATGTCTACATGTCACTGTTTGAGCAAGGAAGATGGTTGCTCATTTGAGGATCCCACTCTCTATCACAAGGTCTTAGGAACTTTGCAATATTTGTCTACTACTCGGTCGGACATTGCCTTATCGGTGAATAAACTTTGTAAAACAATGCATCATTCTACCACTCTTGCGTTACTTGAAAGCCACCATTGACTATGCTCTCTTCTACCCTCGTCATTACTCTCTTCAGCTTTGCGCATATGTAGATGCTAATTGTTGGTTTTTTGACATTAATCTATATTTTGATGATTTAATCAACCTAATCTTAATTATGATCATGTAGAGTAGCACACATATTGCATCACATATATATTGCTTTGTGCTAACCTCTACAGGTCATCAAGACTCAAGGAAGAAAATTAATCAAGTCAAGACATGTAATCAAACTCATTTGAAAATATGTACTTTGTATTTTCTTTGAGTCTTAGCAACTTGTGTAAATTGAGCATACTTGAGCTAAAATCAACTCAAACACACTAGGTTCCTTATAGAAGTCACACACGAAATTTCACATAATTTGGACTTCAATAGATCACCCAAACTTAGACCGGAAAACACTAAACCTGAACCTAAACTGTCTGCCCACTTTCGGTCGACCGATACAGACCGTTCGGTCGACCGGAGGATAAATTATCTTGTTTGTGTTTTTACTGCCCGGTTTCGGTCGACCGTATGAACTTATTTTTCCGACTGTTTGTTTTGTCGTATTATACCCAACAGTCGTATTCGTATTAACCAAAAATACCCCAAATACATTTCATGTATCGGTCGACCGAGGACCTTGTTCGGTCGAGCGAATATTTGTCTCTTGACAAACCCGAATCTCCTGCTGGAATTCGGTCGACCACTAGACCTTAGCTCGGTCGACCGAATTGATCATTGTTTGTCATCCGCAAAGTGCCTGGTGCAAATCGGTCGACCAAACCCTATTCGGTGTTCGACCGATTACTTAAGTGTACCTGAGTCTTAGCGTTGGGCGGTCGATCGTTACCTAACCGGTCGACCGAACTGAGTTCAAAACTGCCAAACGGTCGACCGTTCATCCCGATCCGATCGACCGAATTAACTCAGAATTGGGTCCTGCGAGTTTCTGTTTTGTGTATCCTACGCCAATACTCACCCAATCAACCTCAACAGATCTATTCTCTCTAATGCCTATATAAAGAGTTGTAAAACACATTTTAAAACAACTCTCCTACTACTATTTGTCCCCAACATTAGAGAGAAGCTTCACGCACTCAAAAGTCCAAAACCTTCCACACTTAGTAATCAATTCCAAATTATACTCAAGTGTGCTCAAGTTTAGAGAGTGTTGTTCCACTCGTTGTTTGTGAAAGAAAGCAAGGGTCTTGGTGAAAGCCCTAGACATCTAGTATGGACTTTGGTGAGAGCCCGAAGTGATCCTCTCGGATTGTGAGAGGATGAGCCAAGCTCGACGAGGGTTGTTCGCGAGTTTGAAGATTGTAAAGGCGTTCTCTCCCGACCCGGAACGGGGAGTGGTTAGTGAAGTCGTGAGCGGAGCTCGGTGATCCGAGCGGAGCTTGCAAGAGAGGACTAGGACCCGGGTGGGGTTCCGAACCTATATAAAAATCTCTCGTCTCATTGTGGTTTGCTTTTCTATTCTTTACTTGTTTGTTTGTTTGTTTGTTTAATTCCGCTGTATATCTTTGATAGTTCAAACAAGTAGGTAATTAGGATTAATTTTGATTAGTATTGTGGACCCATAACCCACACGATCCAACACTAATTGAGCTGGCTACCCAGATGACTGGAGTTCAACCTATGTTTATGCTATTTTTCTTGTCTCTCATTTAATTTCCTAGGTTTCCAATAAGCAAACCACTATTGCACGATCTTGCATCGAAGCAGAATATCATGTTGTTGCAAATGTGGTGGCCAAAGGCGCAATAGAGAAATCTTTTCCGCTAAGCACTAAAAACTCTTGAATGGAAATTTAAAAGGATGTACCTGAAGTTGATCACCTCTTTACTTGGGGAATTAGGGGTTCAGTAGCCCACTATTCTATCCATGTTTCGTTAACATTGGCGATACGTATTTATTCGTGAGATGGTGTCGAGGCGGGAGCTTGATGTCTCCACCAAGGATCAACTTGCCAATGTTCTCACGAAACCATTAAGTCTTCTTTTGTTTTGTTTTCATCGTGACAAACTTCATGTTGTATTCCCCCATGAGTTTTGAGATGTTAGGAGAGCTTATTCTGTTTAGTTGATCATAACTTTACTAATCATACATTGTATTATGGACAAGTGTCCTTTGTTCGATGGTTCTCATCTAACACAAATATATAGTGCTTAGTAATTGAAAACTATTTTGGTCCATCTACCCAATAATTTATTTACACATGTTCTCTAAAAACCTTCAAAACACCTCTCCTAAAACATCTTTACACAAAATCATCTCCAACAACTGTTTTCTCTTCCACAAATCATTTCCAACAACTCCACGACTTCTACTCTTCTTCGGCCTTCATCCTGGAAGAAACCCCGACTTCGTCGCAAAATCGGAGTTAACAGTCCAACACCTTCTCCATCTATATTATCTCTCGATCCTGGGGCCACTTCTCCACCTTCTCCTTGCGTCATTGTTGGGATCAAGAACAGTCTTCCGACGCGACCTTTGTTTGGACTATAACTTCGTCAAACAATGTCGCCCTAGACCTATCGCCCCCTTCACCAGGTCACTAAGCGAATTCAAGAATGGTGTGGTGTCTTTCTCTGACCCATTCTTACACATTGAAGAGCTCACATGTGGTGTTTGTCGTTGTTGGTGACGGTGTAGGCAATGTCAATGTGGGCACAAACACATATAAGTTGGGAAGGGAGAAGACAGAGGTTGAATGTCGACGAATGCAAATAAACTCATCGCATGCTAATATATGAAAATTTTCACATGCTACTTTGGTATGTTTTCAGTTAGTGGTCAAACATGCGACTTTGCTAATATATGCTTTTGTGACTGATGTGTTCATTTTAATACCGCTAGTGCACGACGTCGGTGAAAACGTGACAAATACGGGTCGATCCATAAGGAGGTGTGTCGACTTTGATTCGATCGAAGGCAAGTGGAAAAAGAGGAGAGAAGAGATTGAATACACTAAACTAAACTACGCTAAACTAGCACGAAACAAACAAAGAAGATGAAAGCACGAGACGAAATAAAACTAAACTAAGTGACTAATAAAAGCAAGCTGGAAATCAGGAATGGAAATCCCTAAGAGGTGGAGCGTGTGCATATATGAAGTGAAATAAGCGATGAATGACGCATGTTGTGTGTGTCATGTGTGTGTCTTCATGCATATGAAGTGTCTAAAGATGTGGCAAAACCTATCAATCCATTCACACAACATATCGACAATTACTACTTGATTAGCATAAGACTAGGCTCAGCATGAGAGGTGTCTAAATGTTAGGGCAAGACTCATCAAAAACTAGGAACTCATGTAAAAAACAAAGTTAAGCATGAGAAGTGTCTAAATATTATGACAAAACTCATCAAAACAAAGTTTTTCAATAAATTAAGCAAACAAACACAAATACAAACACATAACTAAACAGTAACATATTCAACAGGAAATTTCAATCAATAAACATGAGGAAACTAAGCATGGGAAGTGTCTAAATCTTATGGCAAAACCCATCAAAAATACCTCAACATGTAGATGATTAAAACACCACCGATGAACATATAAGCATGCAAGTCTACACAATCAAAAAATCATCAAATATCCAAACTTCACAACATATATGTACATCATCTCCACCCCCGAAGGGGGATGAAACTACTCACACATTATTAAGCTAACATTCATATTAAGGAAAGAAAACATGCTAATTATTTCTACGAAGATTAAAACAAACAAAATTAACTAAACATGCAAGACTTAAAAGAAACACAAAGAAACTAACAAAATATTTTTTATTGCTCACTCACATTACAAGTAGTCTCTCTCCACCAGAGTTTTGCTCCAAGACTTTACTCATAGTAGAGAGAATGACCACCAAGAGAGGAGATGTATTACAAAGTAGGAGGAAGAGTTCTATTTATAGTCATAGAAAAAGGTACCTGAGACAATCCCCCGGTATGAGACTAAACGCATACTATAAATGGACATAATAAAAACATAATCGAACACCTGACTAAACTATGAACCATTTGGAGTCATTTGGACTCTCAATTGGCGGTCTGGATTGGTTTGATTGAGTTTGGATTTCAATGACTCGTTTCTGGCTTGATTTTTTAATGTTTGGTGAATCTGATTTGGTTGTTGATGTTTAGACCCGAATCTAATTGCCAAAATACCCATCATGATGGTGTGAAGCTTCTTGATTTGCTCATCAGTCCATAAGTCTTGCAATTCAGTACTTTTTTCTTGTTTTTAGGTCTATTTTGAGTCTCTTGTTCTCAAATATGTTTATTCCTGAAACTTAAACATAAGACTCGTTACATAGCATTGTTTAAGCTAACAATAAAGGATATAATACACAAATATATGCATGATATGATAGCAATCATATCATGATGCAAATAACCTTGTCGAATGTCAATATATGAATATTTTCACCTGCTACTTTGGTATGTTTTCCAGTTAGTGCTCAAACACGCGACTTTGCGAATATATGCTTGTGACATTCATGAAATTCTA
Source organism: Triglochin maritima (assembly GCA_963682175.1). Lineage (NCBI taxonomy): Eukaryota > Viridiplantae > Streptophyta > Magnoliopsida > Alismatales > Juncaginaceae > Triglochin > Triglochin maritima. Next base: position 11,042,363 of record OY821775.1, read on the forward strand.
TAAGCTCATTATTCTATTTTTTTAGTACATTGTTTTGTTTTTTTTAATTATTTTCTACAATTGTGGATTTTAAAGGCTTTTTTACATTGTTATTCCATAAATATTTGGGTATGATTTTTTGACGCAGTACATAACTAATTCATATAGGTAAGTTTTGCTACATGTTCTAGGTTGAGAGGTGAGAAAATTGAAAACAAAAGAGAGATATAGGAATCCTAACCATGATTTTTATGAAATTACATATTAGTTTATAGTCTGTGGTAGTCTTCGTTTTTAAAACACCAAGTGTTTGATGAATTGTCAAAAGAATCTAATGTTTGTTTTGATTTTAAAGAGAAACTAATAAAACCTAATGGTGAATGAACGACAGAAAATTCTCTCTCCAATTAGTTTCCCTTTCAACTTAGTCATGTTTGTTTATATTTATGAAATTTCAATTATACTTGTTCATTACGTATAATGTATACTTAGTTCTTAATTCCCCGTATGGTTGGTGTGAGAGGGAATTCTTTTCCCAAATTCTGTTACAATTCTCACATTAACTTTTAAAAAAATAAAAATTGATGCGGGAATATTTCTCAATAACAATACGGGACTCATGATGGGAGATGGCTAGTGAGCATGACACGATCTGACATGATCATTATAACATGTTAAAGTTCTATTCTGCGTGGTCCTCTACTCAACGTAAACAAACGACAAGTATGTGGTGGTCGCACGGTCACATCTCATATGTAGACCTGACAATCATGTCGTGTCGGATATTTTCGTGTCGTATTTTTTTCATTTACTAGACAAATCCGGTAGACACGAAAACGACCCGACAAATTTTCGTGTCTTCGAATCTGGACACGGGCACGACCCGAATGGATTTTTTTAAACACGAACACGACCGGATAAACACGTAAAACAAACAATTGTTTTTAAATTCCATGATACACTCAAAATAACTTTCTCTAGCATGTAACACTCGTGGTAAAAGGAAGTCGTCAACTCAGTGAAAGTGTAGTGGGGATGGTGGTCTTAAAACATGTTGAAATTGAAACGCAGGCGATGTGGGACTAAAACTTCGACGAAACAGATACGCAAAAGGAATCTATGTATATCGTAGAACATCCAACATATACAGCAATGAAGTATGACTTAATGGTTATTGGCGGGTCTATAACTTTCCAAACAAGTTTTGCCAATGCACCAATGAAGAAGCTTGTGCTTATTGTTACGTTTCTTTAATTAGTATCATTCGTGTACTTTTCAGGTACACGGACTGTAGACACGAAAACGACACGAAATTTTTTCGTGTACCCGAAACACGAACACGACACGAAACACGAAATCCTTAAACCCAAACACTATTTTTTCGTGTCGTGTTTGTGTCGTGTTTTCGTGTTCCGTGTCAAATTGTCAGGCCTACTCATATGGTTGTGACACTCCTATTTAAAGATAACATTGAATCACTCTTCCTCTTCCTATACAAAATTGTGTGGGATTTAGTCTGTTGGCATAGCCTAGTCTATATATATAAAATCAAGAAGCTATGAAAGTAAGCGCAATTTACGCTGATCTCAAGATTTTAATTGTAATTGGTTCTTATCCCGACATGTTAAATTGCAATCGAGCCACTTAAGTATTAAAATTTAATACTGTGGGCCAGAAGATAAATGCAATTATGCAAGCTTAATCCATGAACAATCCAGAAAAGCAGGAAAAATATAGATTATGGAAGATGAAAGAGATGTAAGACCATGTATCAATTCAAGGGTGTACAATCAATTTTCAAGAATTAAGTTGTGTTTGAAAGTATTTGGGTTGCAAAATATGATTTCTTTTGACAAATTATCTAGAATTAACTCTTAGAAGTAGATCTGGGTAACAGACCGGGTCAGAAATCCGGCCTGACGTGCCGTGTCAACATCACACGCCAGGCCGGGTTGCCGAATCCAGGCTGTGCACCGTTACTCACCTCTACTTAGAAGTTAATCCAAACAAACCCTAATTAAGGCATCGTTTAGCTTCTTGAGCTGATTGTTTTTGCAAGAATCAGAATATTACTGAAATCTCAAGAATTCATATACGAAGGTGATCGGTCGATTCGTCAGTAAGAGTCTCAAGTTTTCAGTTGGTGATGTTGGGTGGTCGTAATTGAAGGTGGCGAGATCAAACAAGGTGTATACTGTCAAGCTGGTCTCCATGACACTGGTTGCTAGATCAATTGATGTTCCTCCTATGGTATTTTCTTTGAATATATTCTGGAAACTTGCAACGTTTGCCATAAAGCACTTAAAGAAGGGTAATAGATTGGGATTAGAAGATTAGTACAAGATAATAAGTTGGAAAGATAAGATATTGAAATTTAGGGTCGTGGGAAACAAGAAGGTATGCAAGAATTGAAAATTAGAAATATTCTCTTCGTATCATGAAGGACTTCTCACGGGGTCCACAAATTCACAAAATATGACATACATCTAATATTGATATCTCTAATTAATTGGAAAAATGTTTTCTATTATTGCAACCAATCTGCTTTCCATAATCACAGCCCAACAAAGGCTTTTTAAGGTACCTCCACTCCCGCCATTAAGATTAATATAATTTCATTTGCATTTTTTTTTGAAATTTCATTTCTATTTAATTATTGTAAGCGTATAAGGAATGCACACTTTTGTAGGCATTTTTCAATTTTGCATTCCTTTGCATTTTAAAAAGAAATTAACTCCCGAATCCGGGTTATTATTAAAAAAAATCCTAAGAAGTTATTGTGAAAAAATAGTTTTTTCAGGTAAAAATTGAAAATTTTAAATATTTGTTACCGGATCCGGTTGCAACATATCTGATTCTGGGTATCCAAGTTGGAAAACGATCCAGATTCAATTCTGTTCTGGATATCCAAATAAAAAACGGATCTGATTCCGATTCTCGTAATATCCGGAACCAGAATCCATTTATTGTCATCTCTAATAATTCATGGAAGGGAAATGCTAAGTGGACTCTTTCTTAGGGTTCTTTTCCGGGTTCCCCTCTAAAAGTGGATCTCCACTTACTCTCCCTCCTACATTGAGCTCTGACATTCCAACTCGCACAGTTTTCCATCCTTATTTTATTGCCCGACTTACAAAACAAATGATTGTTAAAGTAGTGAATGTTTTTGAGATATATCCGGATGTAGAAAAAATAAAGCAAGTCAAAAATCAAAATCAACAAAAACACATCAGTTTATCTATTGAAAGTCGTGTGTAAAAGTAAGCATGCATAAGTCATATACGATTAACAATCTTTATCACAACCTATGGGTTATTGATAACTTACAATAAACGAGTACTGGACTAGTAAATTGTGTGCGAATATTGACCGACGGAATTAACCTAGATATATCTGGTTACTGCCAGATATATCTTATTGTTAGCTACCCCCAGATATATCGGAAAGTATGATTGCATTAAACCAGGAATGAAATGTATGTAATTAGAGCTTAGTTAAATTGTACAAAAAACCAAAACAAAAAATATCTGATCCCCTAGATATATTCGGTTACCCTAGATAATCTTATTACCAACACATATATATCTTATTACTAACATCTCTGTGGTTACCCCAGATATATCTGGCTACCGACATCATTGTGGTTACCCTAAATAATCAGATATATTTGGAGTTTGTGCATGTGGTGAATGAGATAAAATGAGTGGAGTAAAGTTAATGGAGATTGTTGGAGTAGTTGGATAAATATGGGTTACACTTATGTGCTCATGGAGTGATCAGATATATCTGCATATCCACACATCCAGATGTGGATATATCTGACCATGATATATCTGACTCATATATTACTTGTTTCGCACTCAGATATTGGAAACCAGATATATCCGGGTTTGAATGTGAAAAGAGAGAAAAGAGAATAAAAAATTAAAAAATAAAGTGAGTGAAGTGTCAGAAAAGATAGAATGGAATAAAAAACAAAAAAAATAAAAATGAGTAGGAGTCAAAAGAGAAAGAGAATGAGTTGAGGCGGAGGGAACCTAACATGAGAGCAAAAATAACAGCGTCGGGCTACCCCTGGCGCCCTGCACTCTCTCTGCCATGTCAGCTTACTCACCCACCCACCAAAAAAAAAATCATTAACCATTCCTCGACTACCCCACCCACTCGACACTCTCTTTCTTCCACATCATTTCTTAATTAACAATTTCAATTCTCACACAACATTTAACAAATTACATTTTATATTATTCTAATTACATTATAATTCTAATTCACGATATAATTCTAATTCCCCCCCCCCCCCAATTGGTCCCCAATTTTTTTTTGGTTTTAGAGAAAAAAGATTATTTATATATAATTAGGATAATGTATTAATTAGGTAAATTGAATTAAATTAATTAGGTATTCAAAAATAATTGAAAAAACATTTTATGATTAATTAACTTTTTTTTGATTTTTTAGATAAAATTAAAATTAAAAAAAGCATAAAAAATAAGAAATATTAGTACAATACTCGTACACTTCGGAAATAAAATACAATACAAATACAAAATACGAAATACAACAGAATTAAGGAAAGGAAAGAAAGTCCTCGACGGATACGAAATTTAAACTACCACAATACTAATAAACTACAACAGACATATTGATATTACAAATGAAAACATGAGCACCAACATATATCATTGTGTTTTAGCCTACTCATTGAGTTCAGCAAGTGTTTCTTTATCGAATTCGTCCTTGTTTTCCTTCTTCATCGGAGCAAATAGGACATCAAGTTTCTTGCTGTTGAGTTCCCTTTGGAAATTCGTCTCAGCTTCGATGTGTTTCCTCTCCACCCGTTCTTCGTAACGCAAGTATATTTCCTCTTTCATTTTTCTGCTACATTCAATTTGTTTCCGCAGTTCTAATATATCAGGATCAAGTTGTGCCTGAAATGGTTGTTTCCCCTTCTTTTTTTCGAACACAATTTCATCTGTTGACGGTGTTGCGTGACTCCCATCGTCGTCGGTGCTTTTTGTTTTCCCGCTGCTAAAACTCTCCAGACTTTCTTCGGCGACGTTTCCGGTGGTAAGTCCAAGCGCAACAGACTCCTATTTAGGGTACCTGTGACAACGTAATGGAAGGACGAGCTCCACCTGTGAATTTTGAGGTAAACAATTCTCGATATAATATGAGATATTTTCTTACTGATGGTATTTATCCAAAATGGGCAGTATTCATTTCGTCCATCGTTCATCCACAAACACCGAATGACAGATTATTTGTTGAACGACAAGAAGCCGTAAGCAAAGATGTAGAACGTGCATTTAGAGTCTTGCAAGCGCGATTCGCGATAGTGAAGAGACCATCTCTTGCATGAAGTAAGGTTGTACTTAACAAAATAATGACAGCTTGCATTGTAATGCATAATATGATAGTGGAGGATGAACGTGATTTTTTCGGTAATTTTGGAGATTGGAACGATTTTGTTGAGGATCAAGCTGGAAATTCCGTGAACGACGCGGTTCGGTTTTCCACTGACCGTGTAGTGGATATTACCAGGTACTTGAGAAGGAAAGATCAAGCTCGTGATCGCACTACACATTTGAACCTTCAAACCGATTTGATCGACAATATATGACAGCTTTGTAGGAAATGCGTCTTGATTTATTTTAAGTTTAATATTTAATGATGTATTTTTAGTTTTAGTTTTTAAATTTCCAGTTAATGTACTATGTAAAGTGGTTTCTTAAATTTTAATAATATTTTTGTATTTATTAATGAAATGTTAATTAAAAACGAATGAATTGTTGATATTAAATAATTACGATAATGATTATTAATATATTTTGTTGATTGTTGAAAGAGTTTTAGAGAGAAGAATAGAAATAATGACATTACAACAAATATTGTAGTGTGACTGAGTGGATTGGGTAATGGTTAAGAATTTTGTAGGAGGGTTGGTTTGTGCTGGCGTGACGAAGAAAGAATCTGACCTGACTGAGAAAAAACTAAGGTTTCCGAAAATTAGTCGAACGCTGTTAACGATGGCCTAAAGTACGTGAGAACCCATGTATCACTCCTCTTCGTGGAATATCAGTTAGCCCAAAACTTATCAAAGTATCAAACTCATAATTTGTTTTTAAATTAAAAACAGAAGGTAAATGAGAGCTGGCACCACGTCAGACCCATAGCAAGAGGGACGCATTCCATCGCCATCAATATCACCATCCTTGTCAGATCCTCTGTGGTGTCCCCTTTGACGTCACCACCACGTGAGCACCGAAAATTCCTCCAACCCAACACCGCCACGTGTCCTCGTTCCCTCCCCTGCTAACCGGGTCGTATCCAGATCCACAAATTGGTTGCTCTTTTAACAGGGACCGTCCATTACGGACGGCAACGACTTCACCACGATGTGACCTTAGATTCTTCGTTACTGTAACTAGACACGACAACACGTAGCGGTTTGACGGGGCTTTTTTATAACGTCGGACTGGAGTTTAGAGCACCCTTAACGGGTGCTCTACTGCTTGGGCGCCCAAGGCGTCCCTCCCTTAATGGGAGGGCACACCCTGGGCAGGACGCCCAGAAATGCGCCCTAGGCGTCCGGCCGGGGGGTCATGTGGCCCCTTCCTATTGGTGGAAAATATTTTTTTTGTTTTTTTGTTTTAAAAATAATTTAAAATTGTTTTTTTAAAAACAAATTTATGAAAATTAGTTTTTTATTTGTTTATATTTTCTAGAATTTTTTGATAATTTTTTGTGTTTTGTTTAAAATTGATTCCGAAATGACGGTAGGGGAGAGAATGTATGGCACTTGAAGTGTTTTTGGGTGTGGTTAAAAAGAATTTAGTGGAGTTGGTTTGAGCTGGTGTGGCGGAGAGAGAAAACAGGGCGCCTGGGAATTGCCCGGGCGCCGTTAATGATGCTCTTAATGGGAGGGCACACCCTGAGCACCCGGGCGGGGGGCCACGTGGCCCCCTCCCATTGGTGGAAAATATTTTTTTTTGTTTTAAAAATTGTTTTAAAAATAATTTAAAATCGTTTTTTCAAATTGTTTTTTTATGAAAATTAGTTTTTTATTTGTTTATATTTTCTAGATTTTTTTGATAATTTTTTGTGTTTTGTTTAGAATTGATCCCGAAATGACGTGTAGGGGAGAGAATGTAGGGCACTTGAGGTGTTTTTGGGTGTGGTTAAGAAAAATTTAGGGGGTTGGTTTGAACTGACGTGACGGAAAGAGAAGCTTACGTGGCGGAGAGAGAAACCATGCTCTTAGTGGTATATTTGTACATGTATCATCTAACTTTTTCATACTCTTCGTATGTTTCGAAACTTTTCTCTTCCGTTATCTTTTACGAAATTGTAACGTGTTATATTTGTATCTTTTCGGTCATGGACTCAGGTTGTTATTCTATCAAAACGATGATTTTGGTTGACTTCATAATTTTAAAGACAAGTATATTTGATTACAAATCTGAATTGCTAAACATCGCCCCAAAATTACTTAAATCGCCCCTTTAAATTACCATTTTGCCCTTCTCTCATTTCTACTGCTATAACGCGACATTTTACCCTCCTATCACACATCTCTCTTCATATTCCTCTTATAATCATAAAAAATAATGTTTTGGAGGTCAGTAATGAACCAACGGACGCCCCAGTGTACTCGAATCTGGTAAAACATCTAACATCTTTTTAATAAAAAAATAATAAAAAATAATAAAAAATTACGGGCGTCTGACGGAGCCGCCCCCACGTAGGAGGGGGCGTCTGGCTAAGACGCCTTCCCCATGGGGGCGGCGTTTTACCCAGACGCCTTACCCATCGGGGAGGCGTTTTACCCAGACGCTCCGCCCATGGGACAGGCGTCTGTGTAAGACGCCTCCTCCATGGGGGAGGCGTCTTAGCCAGACGCCCCCTCCTACGTGGTGGCGGCTCCGTCAGACGCCCGTAATTTTTTATTATTTTTTATTATTTTTTTAAAAAGATAATTGATTATAAATTTAGATAATTGTTAAATTAATTAATAAGTTAATAATTACTATATTCGGATGACCGATACCTCTTCGGTACACCGAAAATTCAAAAATTTCCAGATCCAACAATTTCAAAATCCAAAAAATTTCCAGGGGGCGCTGCCCCCTTGCCATCCCCGCCACCTCACCGGCGAGGTGGAATGCCGCTCGCTCACCGGGGAGCGAGACCCCCGAACGACCTGTCGAGGTGATATTTGTAAGTCATGATGTTTTACCGCCGGGGGATTTGGAACTTTAAAAATGTTGGATCTGGAATTTTTTTGAATCTTTATCACTTGCAAAAAAACTCATTGTAATCCGACCGGTTACCACCGAAAATTTGCAAAGAAACGTCAAATAATTTGAGATAACACACCGTATAATTTTAATTTGACAAAAAACATTAAAAAAAACGGGACGTCTGGCTAAGACGCCTGTACCATCGTGGAGGCGTCTGGCTAAGACGCCTCCACCATGGTCGAGGCGTCTTAACCAGACGCCTAGACAATGGTATAGGCGTCTGGCTAAGACGCCTGTACCATCGTGGAGGCGTCTGGCTAAGACGCCTCAACGATGGTGGAGGCGTCTTAGCCAGACGCCTCCACGATGGTACAGGCGTCTTAGCCAGACGCCCGTGTCGGAAAAAAAAATCCGCCTCCGTTATTTCGCCTGATCTAGGTGTTTCGCCAGACATTTTCGTGGTGTTGGTACTAGGAATATTAGTAAAACTGAGTCAATAACCTTGTTTAAAGACACGGGACGATATGGGTATTAAATATATTGTTAAGGGCAATTTGGTAATTTCAAGGGGCGATTTAAGTAGTTTTGGGGCGACGTTTAGTAGTTCCCTTACAAATTTAACCAAAAATCATTATCATTAATATGAATAAAAGTCAAGCTCACCAACCAACTCTCACACCATCAAACTAAAAGGACGTGAGAGTTGTGGATGCAGAGCTCTCATATTTACATTAATGCATGCAAACTATTTTAAGAAGAAAACTAAAAGGACGTGACCACCCGCACGCCACACCAACTCATGTCAACCAACCTCGGGGCAGTTCCGTAATTCCAGACTTGGCCCCTTCCGGAATCCGGACGCGAGGGAACAACCAAATCCAGATTAGTAAAACCCACGTCAGACCCCACATGGCCTCCCATGCGCTGTCCTCCTCCTCCCGACGCGCCACTGCGACACGTGTCCTCCCGCAATAAACTAGTGGCCACCTCGACCACGCTCCCACCACTACCCTCCACCTGGGTACGTGTCTACCCACCAGACCCACCCCCACGTGTTCGGTGACGTGGCCCCTCGTCCGAGCGACCCTACCCTTTGCTTCGCGCTCTCCTCTCCTCCTCCTCTCGTCTAAATTTCTCGTTTCCCCCTTTTGGGCTGTTGGAGAAGAAGAAGGGTTTTGTTTTGGGGCTCTCGAAGGATCTGGAAGCGGTGCGGTTTGTTGCGGGTCTCGGATTCGGCCTCCTCGAGAAGGTATTTTGGTCGTTTTCTTGGATTTGGTTTTCCATTTCGAGGTTTTTACGGGGTTTTGTGGGGGTGATTGGATGACCGACGTTAGGTTTTTTGCTATTCTACGCCGTGCGGTTTTTTTTCCATATTTCTTTGTTTTGTTTTTTGTGAAATTTGGGAGTTTGTGTGAAATTTCGTGTTTGATCTGGATCCGTCTGTGCTTGTTTCCGTTTGGTGCAAAATTTGAGTTTTTGTGCTTTTTTGGATTTTTTTGTTTTCTGTTTAGTTGGGGAATTTTTGTGCTTTTCGTATTATTTGACGCATTCGTAATTCCATGATTTTTTTTAATCTTTCTTGTATTTTTTGGTTGATGAAAATTGCGGGAAATTTTGATTTTTTTAATTGGTAAATTTCCGAATTGTTTCTGTTTTTTTTTTTAGATTTGGGAGTTCATAGAATTCCAAGTTTGACCTGGTTCGTCGTGTGTTCTTTTTCCATTTTACAGGTCTTCGTAGCGAACTATATGTTTATTTTTTACAATTTTTTGAGTTTTTCAGTTGAATAATGGTTGTTTCATATAGTTTGAAGCATCAGCGCTTTGGTGTTTTTAAAAAATATAAAGAGAAATAGCGGGAAAAAACTTTTCAGAAAAATCTTGCATAGGTTTATAATATTATTATTAGGTTTTCAAGCATGATTTGGATCTATAACTGTTCCTCTTTGTTGCAGTTCTCCGATAAAAGTCAAAATTTGTTGTTTTTTTCTTATTATAGAAAGAAAAAGATCTCAGAGGTTAAACAAATTGACTTCGCTACGTGTCTCAACAGATTCAAGGCACCATACTTCAGTTGTTCAACGTTTACTTACTTAAGTGAGACATGCAAAGTAATTCAGGAAAAAGTTAGTTTTATAATGTTCGTACATTTTAATTTGCTACGTTTTTTTTTGAAAAACAATCGGCGGATTATGGAGAAGAAAAGCCTACCATGATTAGAAAGGGTGATTGAAAGAAATTTTACATGTTTGACTAATGACAAAGGAAGGTTACTGAGAATAATTATTCTATTTTAAGTATGGTCTAGGTTTGTCTTAATCGAGGCCACTCGGTTCCATCTATGTATGATTTCATGGTGTTTTATGTTGTGGTCTTGTGGATGTGTCGTGGATGGTTTGAGTCTGTTCTGTTACCTGTACTCTGTACTTGTTTTTCGTGATCAGGAACATATCACGAACCAACTCTGTACTTGTCTCAACTCTCAACCCAAAAACGAATCTCACTTAATTTCACATTAATCGTGTCTATTTAGATTTTTCAAAATGTCTTTTCTCATCAGAGGAATGTCAAAACCTATCGTGAAAGTTACAAGTAAAGAATGCATACAGACATAGGTAATTTATTCTTCTGTCCTTAAAGTGAACGATGACTGAACTATTTAAGGTTAGTCCATTTGTTAGATCCTAGTTATTGGCCAGGGTTCACATGATTCACATCCCAGTAATGGTCGTGTGCCCTGGTTATAAACTTATAAGTTATAGTAAGCTGGTTAATAGTAAATGGGAAAAAACTATGAAATGAGTTCTCTTTGATCGGTCCACTTTCTCAGGCTTTTGCCGGTTTTGGCCTTCTGTTGTAACGTCTGATTTGGCTTTCCTTAATTATTTGATTTACTGCCGATGAAGAATTCCTAATTATTATTATTTTGCAAGTTCAGTTATTTTTTGTTCTGCAGCACCGTTAATTTTGAAATTTTCTCGAGGCTTATCATGGTATATAATTTATGCTCTCATTGAAAAATTTACATTAGTTGAAGAAAAAAAAAAGAAAATAGAAGAAAAGGCACCGTTCGAAGTCCTTGGAATGTAAATATGACATAACAGTTTCTCATTTTATTTTATAATAGTTGTGCACTTGTGCCACCCTGATTATCTGTTTCTGCTGAATTTAATAGAGCGCACCACATGTGACACCTGACATCTTTAATAATGCCAGTTAGGCATTATGAAAAAGTTGTGTCCTAAAGCAAACCTTACTAATTTGTTTTAAACTTCAGGGCTGATGGGTAACAATGAAGCCGAGAATCCACCTAAGTCTGAGAAAGCAACTTCGCCGGTGCAGGTTAGGAGAAAATTTAAAAGTATTTTTTTTACATAGCATTTGTAATTCTTTTCTGCACTTTCAAGGGTAGTGGCCTTTAAAATCTTGTTATGGAAATGGAAAGGTCAATATTTCGGGTAACTATATTTCGATTGAATATTCAGGCAATAAATTCTGTTAACTGTTAAATTTTAGACTTTTAGTTGTAGAACATGAAATCACACGCTATCATTTAGCGTAATTCCTAATTCACTAGGCTGCCTTCTCCAGGAGTATATAGTTGTTAACATACTTGGCTGTGGAACCACTTACGTACACTTCATCAAACAAGAAATATGATCTCAGCTCCCTCTCATCATCTATTTGTTCCTGTAACCAGTGTCATATTGCAACTTTGGCTGGCATGAATTTCATGGTTGGCTTTCCGATATTAATCCACCATATAAGTTACGTATACTAAAACAAAAAATATATTATTGAAAATTGCTAAAATCGTATTTTTATCAGGAGCAGCCGGCTGTTCATCCATACCCTGAATGGACAACCATGCAGGTTGATTCACCCTTCATTCTGAACTTAAGGCCTCTTAATTAAATAAATTAAATGCAGACCCTTAAAGTTATTCCTTACACAGGCATACTATGGGCCAGGAGTTGGAATTCCTCCCTCGTACTTCAGTTCTGCAGTAGTTCCTGGTCATGCACCACATCCCTACATGTGGGGTCCTCAGGTAATTGATGTTTCACTTCAACAAGATTATTAACATTTTATAGATACTTCTAAACTTGCACATGACCATTGAAGAAGTCGTATGAACTTGACTTGCATGTCTTTTTTTTTCTGTTTCCTTTTTGGTCAATGGGCAAAAGTAAAATTCTCTCATGCAAATTTTATGCTTGCTTGCATAAGGGTAGGTCCATGATGTGCTCACCTTATTTTTTGATGAGGCTATATATGGGTGAGGGGGAAGTCTGAAATGATATAGTTAAAAGCTTCAATAGTCAATACTATGATTTTGATTTTCCTGACGTTTATGTTGATTTTTTTTGTATCAGCCCATGATGTCACCTTTCGGAACCCCATACCCTCCAATGTATCCACATGGGGGAGCATATTCCCATCCATCCATGCCTCTTGTAAGTATGTGTTATCTTTCAATTCCTTGCTAAAGTTTTGTTGCTCTTCGTTGATAGCAACTCAAAAGTGTATTTTTATATGTTGTGGTCTCAAATAATCCGGACATGTTAATTTTTGCTTCTTTTTCGTGTTCTTCAATGTACTTGTTTATCTAGTGCTTGACATATTTCTAGCTTTCAGGGTTCACCTGCCCAAGGTCAAGGGAGTACCACATCATCCACCTCAAAAGAATCAATGGTACATCGGAGCTTTACCTATGCATTGGCTATATTATTTCAGTCTTAGGCACTTTTGTCATGCTACCATCATTCAATATTCATGTCTTAACTGCATTCTTTAGAGTAAGACAGTTTGGATCACCTTGACGTGTTCCTTGCAGATGGTAACCCCTAGCATGCCCAAGACACCTTCGAATGGTAAAGAACATGGCTTGATGAAAAAACTCAAGGGATTTGATGGGCTTGCTGTCTCGACAAACAATGAAAATACTGATGGTGGCAAAGGTTCTGCTAGCAAGAGGTGTCAAAGGTGCATCTTTACTTGAATAATGATTCACTTAAATTCTCTTGTTCGGCATAACAGCTGTATTAAATCTCACTTTATTCTGTCTATTTATGTCACAGTGGAGAAGGTCCTACCGAAGGTTCCAGTGATGGGAGTGATGGGAATGACTCGCAAGAAGTATAGTCTTGGAGTTTATGCTTGTATATTTTATTTGCAGTTTGGAACTTGAACTAAACTTTTTTCTTACCAGGGTAATCACTCACAGAAGAAAAGAATTTGTTCTCTGGAAGCTCCTGGCAATGGTAAGTTTCAGATTCTTATGTTATTATCGCTGTTGTAGGTACATTTTTCATCTTCGTTGTTACTTTTGTGTGGGAAAAGAGATTATATTGTAGATAGTTAATAACAGAAAGATATTGTTCTATGTGGTTGTTTCTTGCATGCCAAAATGACTAGTTATTATTTTCAGGGAAAAATGGGAAGATTGACATGCAATCGAGCAGCGAAGATGGAGATGCACCTAAAATTTCTTTGGGTGTTGCTTTAGCACATCCAAATATCAGTGGCAAGGCAGTAGCTGTTCCCCCAGTTAACATGGCCACAAAATCTAAGCCACTTGCAACTCATCTTCCCTTGACAACACCTGCAGGTCGTGAGGGAGTACCACCTGAACACTGGATGCAGGCATGTCCTTCGTAATGAAACTCTACTTGAAAGATCATGTGTTCTTGTTAATGACTTTGATATGTTCTTGTTCAACCCTGGTTTGATTGGAGAATAATTTAGTGTTTTGTTGGTCTTTAGAAGTGCTACACTTTCACGTTATATTATCTATTTTGTCATCTAGTCATTACATTTCTTTTGAAGTCAAAATGCGACACCAATAGATGTGTGTGAAGTGATAAACTGTGACAATAGTTGTTATTCTTCTTCCTGCAATAGCATGATATGCTCTAAAATATGTAAAAAGTTGGTGAACACCACATTCTCTGACCCAACAATACACATTTGAAACCCCTATTTTATTGATTTAATTGAATGACATACTATGACAATATTTATAGGAAACATGCAATACTGTGGTCTTTAAGGTAGGAACAGTTTTTCCTCACTATTTTTCTGCTTAACTCTTGTCTGTATTGCAATGCTAGGATGAACGTGAGCTGAAAAGGGAGAGGAGGAAACAATCAAATAGAGAATCTGCCAGAAGGTCAAGGCTGAGGAAACAGGTACTATAGGAAGTCATAATGTAGTGGCTATTTCATGTGTTTTAGTGTAATGGCACTAGTGGTATGCCTGTGTGGTGATGGTATGAAAATTTCTCTCCAATCGGTGATCCTTTTCCTAGGCGGAGACAGAGGAACTTGCCGTCAAAGTGGAGAACTTGACCTCAGAGAACGTAGCTCTCAAAACAGAAATTGGTCGTCTTACTGAAATGTCCGAAAAACTAAGGGGAGAAAACTCTGCTCTGATGGTACATCTTTTCTTTATTATGTTATCATTATCTTTTGGGTAGGATTTATCATTATCAAATTGATATGTCTGCCTCTCAAAGTAACCTTTGTGTCGGTTTTGCAGGACAAGCTGAAGAATCCATTGGGAGCTGAATCAATGGGAGCTCCAGTTGCCACAGAAGTAGAGAAGGGTCCAATCGATGGGTTGGAGAATCTGTTGTCGCGTGTCAACAACTCCAGTTCCAGCGACAGAAATGAGACGCAGGAGAACACAACTAATGAGAACTCAGGAATGAAGCTTCACCAACTTCTGGAGCCCAGTAGCAGAAAAGATGCTGTGGCTGCAAGCTGAGTTCAATCCCCTACTGATCACATGACCCCAAGCTATATTATCTGCTTGGAGCTTTACTACTAACAGTGTTACAGTAGCCGTTATATTTGTATCTGTAGGTGCCAACAGACTAATCATCTTGGCTTAGGAGCGAGAATTTGAGCTCTACTGATGAGGGGAAGAGGTTTTTGTTTACTGGGTTCTTCCAGCTATGATGTGACTTTGTAATAATGTGACTAATCCTGTTCTTTTTCCACACTTAAGCCAGTTAGGTTGTCTTTTGTATTACTTGCGACATAGTAATGTATATTCCACGAGAGATCTGTCACGGTGTTTTAGTGGACAACAAATTATTACCCTTGATTTGTGTTTTCGGTACACGGTGGGCATGATTAGACTGGTAATTACATCATAATAGATGTATGTTGAAGGATTTGCGTTACCCTGGAAGGAAAGGATGAGACATTCAGTATCAAGTTGGCCCGCCACTGCATGGAACCACCCCAGAATGTGTTTTGCTTATAAGGTGTGAAATAATATATTTGTCTACCACGTGGTATACCTAATGCTAACTTTTATTGTAGAAGCACGTTTCACCTAATTCGTTTATCTCTACAAAGGAGAAAGGCAAAGTGACAATCGTGTAAATATGGTCATTAAATTCCTGTATCACGCTTGAGAATAGAGATATGTACGTCGAATGTGAATGTGTAGGTTCTGGAAATTTTCTCATTATGTAAGTTCTAGTTTATCATCATTGAAGATGTAATTTAGGTATTTTAATATATTTTAGGCCTCGATAGGTCTTACGGTGCAATTAGAGGACGAATCTCCTTTACATATTACTTTCTTGTGTTATTCCTTAATTTTACCAAAGGAAAACAAAGGGAAGTAGGGTTCTTCTAATCCTTTTCAGCAATATACTGCTCTCTTCGCTGGTAAGCAGCACAACCAAAGTAATCATCAAAACTCTGGCAGCAACGTTTAAATTAAACCAATGGCAAATCCAATGGTCAGAACTCAGAAGTACACACTGGCTTGCACCATATGTAAGAATTAAGACATGTTGTTAACCCATGCTTAGGCTAATCCCGGGATTAGTGGGGTATTAGCATGGGGAAGATGAGGTGAATAGTGGGCTGGTGATGGGTGATGGGGTAGGGAGGCCGGTTACTATTGGTGGTGATGGGTTGGTTGTTTTAACAAAAAAACTCACATCTCTCTCTCTCATTCGTTTTCCCTCTCTCACTCTCTCCATTTCCCTTGTCCGACGAGCAGCAACGGAGGAGACGACTCCGGTGGTGTAGGCGAGCGATCCCGGCGTGAGGCGTGCGGAGGTGGACGTGCGAGGAGGTGGCGGAGACGACGTTGCGCGAGCGAGGCTCCGGTGGTTTCGTCGTTTTCTTGAGGTATGTCGGCTTTTAGTGTGGTTTTGTTGTTTCCCCACGTTTGTGGGAAGTTGTGGTCGGTCGCGGGAGGTCGGAGACCTCGCCGGCGACTGAGAGAATGACGTAAAATCCTTGGCTGGTGCAAGGTTGCTGTCGACCAACGGTCGACCGGTGCTTTCGGGCGGTCGACCTGTTTTACCTTTTTGCCCGACTTTAACCAACACCGGTCGAACAATGCCAATGTGGCGGTCGACCGGTTGCATGTGTGCTGGTGAGTTGGAGGCTTATTGTCGGATTTTGGTCGACCGTCCCTTGTTTTTGAGTCGACGGGAACTTAAGTGTACTTGATAATATTGCATGTTGTTCGACCGTTTTCAATATATCGTTCGACCGTTATATGACGTAGACTATTAGGATGACCCTGGTAGTTTTCGGTCTATCGGGATCCTTGAGTCGGTCGACCGAATAGACTTGTTGATTTTAACCAACTCCAGATTTTGACCTCGTGTTCAGTCGACCGGTTTTAGACTGTTGTTCGACCGTTTGGACTTAAGTGACGCGCAGAATAGTTCGACCGTTGTAGACTTTCGGTCGACCGAACCTATTGGGGACGGTCAACCGGTTAGGCTTTTTCGGTCGACCATTTGTGTGCAGAACTGAATTCCTGGTCCTCGTGTTGTGTCAACTCTGTCCACGGAAACTCGTGTCCTCGCTTAGAGCGTGAGCCGGGAGGTGACGGCGGGTACGTGCTCGTGCCTGCCCAGGGACCGCCGTGTGGAAGAGTGTGGACACTTGGGTCGCTCCACCTCCGTGTTGGACCGTGGTGTGACGTATTGTTGCCTTACTCTCTGTAGAGTAGCAGACCTGAGGGATCGCGGATCCCAATGCGTGTTGACGCATGGCTCGTGGAGCATGATGACCCTGCAAACTACGGTATGGACCCGTCCGATGTTGTGCCGGACGTATGTTGTACCGCCGAGGTTGTGTCGGCGATGCCGTCGAGGTTTTGCCAGCGATGATGGTGCCGACGATGTTCCGGCTTGTGGTTGTGTCGTCCGATGTTGTGTCAGACGTATGTTGTACCGCCGATGTTGTGCTGGCGATGCCGCCGATGTTGTTCCGGTGATGATCCCCGATTGGGCACCTATCTTGGGATGTTGACCGATCGGGCTACGACTCCGTCGAGGTGGTGTAGACCACGTGGTTCCTTGTGCGGAAGTGCGGACGCTCCTCACCGATCCCTTTGGCTCGAGTAGTCGCGTGTGAGGGTGCATCGCGTACTGTCCGTAAGACCGTATGTGCTGTGCCTACGGTAGGTTTTCGAGGGAGACCTGTGTTGTTGCTGGACTGATGTCCTTGTGGACCATGTTGAAGATCGTTATTGTTGTTGGACTGAGGTCCCGTTTACCGTTGGAGGGATTTGATGCATTGCAGATGTGATATGATATGCTACTAGTATGATAGGTTCATTTACCGTACTGTGACATTCATATAGGCGAGCTTGGCATACGGGGTTTCCTAATTGGAAACTCAGACATCGTTGTTTGATTCATGTTTCAGGACCGCAGCACGTTCTGTCGGGTGGTGACAGCAGGCGCACACATTTTGGGGTCAGGATCCTCTTCGGACTCTTCGAGGTCGTCGTGATTGTTTGTACCTGTCTTTCGTTATATTGTGGTAATCACGTCTTTTGACAAACCCTGTTGTATTAATTGGTGCACCGACTGTTGATTTATTTGAGTAACATTCTCGTTGATGAGTTTATCTGATAATCTCTTGATTGTTTAAATTTTTAAATTTCCGCTGTTTCGGGATGTTACACATGTCATAATGCAAATAGCTAAGAAAAACCAAAGCCATGATCTAAATAAGGAATGAATGAAAAACCAAAACCACAGTCATAAATTGGCAAAATACAAGCGTCGCTCAAGGGTCAAGACAAGTATAATCAAATTCCACAAATTTTATGCAAAGCGACACGGTAACGGAAAAGAACCCCTAGCCATGCTATGATGCTAATGAAGTGATGCTGCAGGTGTATCACCAGCAAACTCCAGGATTAGAGCATATTTAACAGCGCCCGGGCTACCCCCGGGCGCCCTGCACTCTCTCTCTACCACGTCAGCTTCTCTCTCTGCCACGTCAGCTCACCCAACCCACCCAAAAAATCCCCTTATCCATGCCCAGGCTACCCCCACCCACCCTACACTCTCTTTCATCCACATCATTTCTTAATTAAACAAATTTAATTCTCACACAACATTTAACAAAATACATTATATATAAATCTAATTCTAATTACATTATAATTTTAATTCGCGATATACTTATTATTATTATTAATTAATTAACAATATTAATCACTATTAAACACAAAATTTTGAATATTTGAAATTTGAATATTTGAATTTCGAAACGCGCGTGACTGCACAGTATACGCGTGATTGCACAGTCTACGCGTGAATCAAAAGTAGTCCGCGTGAATCTACAGTATACGCGTGAAAGAAAAGTAGTCCGCGTGAATGTACAGTATACGCGTGAAAGAAAAGTAATCCGCGTGATTGCAGAGTGTCTAATTTTTTCTCTATATATACCCTACACAAAAATCAACTTACACCCCATATCTCTTCCACAAAACTCAAAACTCAACTTACATCCCATATCTCTCCCACAATGTCTTCTCCGGAGTACAATCGTTCCCCCCCCCCCCCCCCTCCTCCACAATCAAATCCGCATCCACGCTATCCACAACCATATCCCTCACGTCCATTTTACCAACAACCATTCCAACAACCCGACTTCTCCCAGTACGCACCACCATTCCCACCACCTGACCAAAACTCATCATTCCCACAATTCTCCCACTACGCATCCCTAGATCAAAACTTACCATTCCCACAATACTCTCAATATGCACCATCATTCCCTTATAATCAACCGCAGTTCCAGATGTTTGGCCGACCCTTGTCTCAAAATAGCCGCCAGAGTATGGTGGACACTGAAGATGAGGGTAACGACGACGATGAGTCCCCACCACGACACACCCCCACACCACCATCCCCACCTCCACAGCGTCGTCACCGCAAGCAAGTCCAAACTGCCAAAGCCAATCCGAAGTTGTGGACCACAGCTGAGGACGAGAGACTTGTCTCTGCATATATGGAAGTCAGTTGCGATGCGGTGACAGGGACAAACCAGAAGTCTACTTCATTGTGGACTAGAGTGAAACGTGTGTACGACATCTCCGTGGAAGGTACATGCCTACCCAAAAGGAACGCAGAGTCCTTAAAAGGACGGTGGAGGAGAATTATACCTGCTGTGAACAAGTGGGTCGGGTGCTTCGATCAGGCATTCCGACGGAAAAGGAGCGGCCAGAATGACGACGATGTTGTCCGACAAGCGCACGTGATCTACGAGCGAACTCATGGGCCTAGTAAATTTCTTTATTTTGATGCTTGAGTTATGTTGCGTAGGTACCCAAAATGGGAGAGTGTGATCTCCGGAGCTAATGCCGTGCGTGTTGACTGGGAGTCCCCGGAGTTGCACGATGAAAATAGTCCCCAGTCAGGAAGCCTTGGGAAAAGAAAGAGCACGGACGGCTCGAGGACGCAATCACCCTCGGATGCAGAAGAGCCGATGCCGGAGTCGTCTACACGCCCAGAAGGTGTGAAGAAGGCTAAGAAAAAGGCTAAGAGTGCATTACGCCCCGAAAGAGACACCGATGTTAGAGAACTTGCACAACAGATGCGATACACCGCCCAAGTCAGAGAAGATGATTTCTCCAAGCAAGAGGAGTTAGCGGAAAGGAATTTCCAGAGGCATTTAATAAAAAATAAGTTGGACATGCTTCACTCTCTGATGAGGAAGGACAACCCGACGGAGAAGGATCAAAAAGTAATCGATAAACTTCTCGCCTGGGCAGAAGAGAATGGGTATGTGTAGTTTGATGTAGTCCGTATTTCGTATGGTTTGTATTTCCCTTAGTTTGTATTTCGGGTTGTAGTAGTCTGTATGGTTTGTATTTCCCTTTAACATATGTTTCATGTGGTTGGTTGTATTTCGTATTTTATTATTATTAATGTATTGTTGTATTAATTTTTTTTCTATTTAACTTGAAATTGTTGGTTCTGGAAATTTCTTAATTTTAATCACTGACAAAAAATTATTACCCCACATTTATAACAAATACCCAATCCATTAATAACAAAACCAAAACTAAAAAAAATTCAAAAAAAAAATTAACCAATGGAAGGGGGACACGTGTCCCCCTCCCATGGGCGCCCGGGCGTCTGCCCGGGACGCCCACCGCCCGGGCAAGCGCCCCGCTCGTTAAGGGTGCCCTTATTGATAGTGATGGTACCACAGCTTTGTTATTATCGCAAACTCCAGGATTATTGATAGTGATGGTAGTTATCACCAGCAAGAACTCAAACTTACAAAATAAAAAATGAGTATTAGAAGATAATTACTCTAAAATAAATAAGTGTTTCTAGTGGTTTTATTCTATTACCGAGGCATTAAGTTTAGTGAGAGAAAAAGAAGAGATGAGAGAGAGTGTAGATAAATTATTTGAGTAACTTTTGTAATTTTTACAACACATAATAAATTTTATAAATTCTGAGTTTATTCAATGTGATTATGTAAAAAAATTATTAAATATTAATATATTTATCGGACGTTAATGGAGAAGTTAACGGTTTGCTAACGGAATGACGCTGGAAAAAAGTTAATAACATTATGACAAGTATTTTGGTTTTTCTATGACACTAAGTCAAATAGTTACTTTCGGATAACATAAAACCAATTTCGATGTTTGTTAGTGGTACCCAAGCAATTCACTTTTTTATTTTATTGATGGTCATGATTGATTTGAGGGATCAAAGATGTAAGTTGAAATCAATCTGAATAACCAAAAATTAGTGGTCTTAATAGATGGCTGAGATTAATTTGAAGGACCAAAAATTAGTGGGATATTGATAGACAACCAAAGATCGATTTGAATGATCGAAAAATTAATTAACGAACGGTTAAGATCGATTTGAAGGACCAAAAATTACTAGGAACATCAATTTCAAAAGTAATTGTCCTACATAGGCTAAGACCATTCCGATTAGCCTAACAACAAAATAGTACTGGCGACGATTACTAGAAATGTTAAAATTGATGGACAAAAATCATATAGATGTTTTGTATGTACGTAGTGGTGGTGCGACATACAGAGGAGAGGAGAGGGGTTGAATGATCCAATTCGATTTTGAAAATTTACCTAATTTGTGAGGACACTTCTGATCCCTCTATAATTTTTTATGATTTTTTTTGCTGAAGTGTCACTCAAAAACATCTTATTTCCCAAAATATCATCATGTTATAGTTATTTTGTTGGATCACTTAAAAACATGATTAACATCCAAAATGCTATCATGTTTTCTGATTATTGTAGATTTGTCACTCTGCTAATTTTTTCCACTAGTGATGTCACTATTTCGTTAACTGCGTTAAAAAAATTAATATTTAATTATAAATTTTACAAATTCACCCATGAATAACTTTTTCTTCTTTTCTCTCTCCTCACTCCTCTCTTTACTCTTTCTATTATTTCTATCTTCTCTCTCCTCTCTTTACTCTTTCCTCTTTATCTCTTTAATCTCTCATGTCTACTCTCTCTCATCTATCCTCTTTAGAAAGAAGAATGAGAGGAGAGAAAGGAGAGAGAAAAGAGAAAAAAAGAATAAAGAAATTAAGTTATTCTCGGTGAACTTGTAAAATAATTTCAATTAAATGTTAATTTTTTTAACGTTGATAGTGACATCACTAACTGAAATGGTTAGGAAAGTGGCAAATATGCAATAATCAGATAACATAATAGCATGCTAATCATGTTTTTGAGTGACATCCAAGAAAATAATAATATTGTGATGATATTTTAGAAAATGAGGTGATCCTGAGTGACAAACAAAAAATCCTATTTTTTTCCTTAGGATTCCAACAAAAATCCTTCTTTTTTTACCTTAGGATTCCAACCTCTTGGATTATTTTTTTCAAATACCAATAGTAAGATAGTTGGATGAAATTTTACCCAATTAATCTAGTTCAATGATATCAATTTACCCACTGGCAGTCTTGCAGAATAACATACCCAATCAAACTTCATACCCATCCAACCAAACAATTTCGATTTTTAACGTCATCCTTACGTACATCAAACCCATGACTTGAATTTCTTGCACCCGCATACTTGAATTTAGAAAAATTAACCTTATGTCAGTAGCTAAACATGCTAACAATGCCAATAGTTGTATTGGCTTCTACCCAAATTTTTGCATTATCCAAGACCTTCCTCAGACGAAAATTAATGGTATGGGTAGAGAGGTTGATGACTTTTAGGCCACCGTTAACGCCTGGGTACTTCCCGTGTGCTCTCTACCACGTCATACTAGCTCACCCCCTTCTTTCCAAATTTTCTTTAACCATGCCCAGAAACAGCTCGGATGTTCTATATTCTCTCATCTCTACGTCTTTGGAGAACAGTCCTACGTAATATATATATATATATATATATATATATATATATATATATATATATATAATTAAACAAATAAAAAACATATTTTCGGGGGAAAATTGAAAAACAATTATTAATTTTTTAAACGATTTTAACAAATTAAAAAAAACAATACGGGGCCAACGGGAAACCACCCTCTCGTCAAGGGAGGCCTTACGGCAAAAATAACAGGGATTGTCGCCCCCTCACCGGGGTCATCAATCATGAGCACGATTTTAAAGCATTTTTTTGTTTTTGAAAAAAAAAGTATCTTAATTGTTTTGTTTTATTCCAAGATCGACCCCGAAATAATGTGGAGGAGAGAGATAGGTTGTGGTGGGTTGTGGTTAAGATGTGAATAGTATAGGAAAGAGAAGAAAATTGGTTTGAGAAAGAAAAAGTTGATGTGGTGGAAGAGAGAGAAAATTGATTTGGAAGAGAGAGGAGAGAGAAAGTTAATAATCAAGTCGTCTGGGTCATGATTATGTATGATAGTGTAGATAAATAAGCATGCAAGATAGAAGTTGTTGAGGTGGATGCCACATCTGAGGTATAAAGTGTTCAACTGAAAGTCATTTTCTTAATCAATGAAATTTCTGGCTCCTTAAGGTCCTCCAGAATTCAGATTAGTCAAAAAAATGTCGAATTGTGCTCGCGTTCTTTTGAAACCACAATACTTTGGGATATTTAATCTCGATTGCCCAGAAAATTGAACAAGCTAAAAACGCATGAGTTGTAATCTTGAGGTTATTAGATCAGGTGAACATCTTCGGGCTGAAGGTCATGGACTCATGGGTCAAGTAAAACTTGGTGGGCTGTGGTGACTAATTTTCCAAGAGTGGTTGCATCGTCTTTTTCTGATTCCATCAAATTACTTCCTTTACATTTTTCTTCTTTCCACATTTGTCTTCCTCCAACGATGGAGAACAATCATCGTTCAAACTGATAATATCCACGAAAGGAAAAGGTACTAATAGTTATTGGTGGTTTTCTATGTATTTATGTAACTTAAGGACAACTTTATAATTTTTTTATAAGTGGTTGATATGATATTATCATCTTTTGGCAGCCGAATCTGTACATATCTTTTTATCTTTATGACTTGGGAATTGGATATCTTTTGACTTCAAGAGTTATTGAAATCCAGATTCAATTTAATTCTAACGCCCACAAAGAACATTTGCCAAGCCATTGAAGAAAAATATGGTTTACCAACTGTCGTTAGTTTCATTATCTCAATATAGTCAAAACTAATGATCAAATTTTAACAATCTTACTCTAATGTTTAGAATGTTGAGATTTAAAATGAAAACGATGAAGTAGAGTATATAAAACAAAAGACGGTTTAATGATTTAGTTTTTACGTTTTTCTAATTTTCCGATCAATGATGTAGTACTAAATGTACTTCAATTGCTTTATTCATTCTTTATTTCAAACGAAGATGAATGTTGACGCACGTGGTTAACTAAAACCGGAAGCTGGTCTCATCCAATCATCTTCACCTTTCTTCTCACGGATAAGGCAACAGTTATAACCAAGGTTTTAGAACCGAACCGGTCATCGAACCAACAAAACTTTGGTTTTGGTTTAATGTGGTCGAACCACGGTCCAATCACGGTCGAACCTCAGCATGACGTCATCATTTTTTAGACCCGAAGTTGGATCAGACCGAATAAATATTAACGGTCGGATCTGTTTGAACCGATTTTCTGTAGAATTATTTAATATATACATACCAAACATTAAATATAATTCATGATATTAATCACAATTTTCTTAATTCAGCAAATTTGTTATCTTTACTTAACTCGACAATTTGGCTGAACCGACCGTCGGACCATCGGTTCCCGGTCCGACCGGGTCGAACCGTCCAGTCTGGTTTGGTTTTTAAAACCATGGTTATAACACCGCAATTCTCTGATCCTCCACAATTACACTTTCGTTTCCAATTATATAATCATGATTTGAATAATATGCTCACTCATGTTAAACAAAATTAATTTTCAATTGTTAATTATAAGTGTTTGTTGCAAGTTTACATGCCTGTGGGCGAAGTATTAACTATCGCCGGTGTCAAAAAGAAGAGTGCGAGCGAAGTTGGTATTAATTGCTGTAAATTAAGCACTTATATAATTGCATAACAATTCGATATTAAAAATAACTTCTATAATTTACAACATTTTTAAATTTATAATTTGTTTTTCATATTTCAGATAAGTGTTGGACACAAAATGAGGTAGACCTTTTTGAGATTACTGAACAAATTGATATAAAGTGATTACTATCTTTATAAGCATAAAATTTATAACGTATTGCGCGAAACTTGACGTAACGATGAATATTACATTCACTTAGCATTAAAATATATGACTAACGTGGACTGTCCAATATATATGAGTATATGACTAACAATAAGCATAGTTTAATAATAAATACGTGGACAAAACAATCGGTCATACCATCCGGTGCGTATATATGAATGAATTGTCTGATTGAGAGGTGATTAGGTGCAACAAAAAAAGGGTAGATTTGAAGTTATGACCACAAAAGAGATAGGACAATGCAAAGCATTGCATGCAGTCTGATCCCGTTAGGGTCAAGAGGGTTTAGGTGTTGATTTATATGATGAGTTTAGGTTGGGGCTATCAAATTCTGTCGGCTTGTTTATTAAACGAGTCAATCTCAAACATTAAAATCTAATTGTAATAAACGAACCAAGTCCAAGCTCGACTCGGTTAGCTCGATAAGAACTCGCTTGACTCGTTTAAGTTTATACATATATGTCACAAATAAACATATTATTTTCTATATCACATTACCTAAAAGTAGACCATATAATTTATAAAATTTCTCATTTATATGCTAATGATATTTATAAAATATAAATAGTATAATTTATAACAAGTTAATCAAGTCTTAAACAAGTTGAAAAATTTGTTAAGATTCTTAAACGAGCAAACGAGCCAAACTCGAGTGTGACTCGTTTATTAAACGAGTCAAGCCCAAATAGAACATCTGGCTCGTTTATTAAATGAGCAAAGCCCGAGCTCGGCTCGTTTAGAGTTCAAACACCGTGGGCTTAACTCGTTTAGGCTCGTTTACACCCGTAGTTTAGATGTTGATTTAGATGATTGGATGGTCTCAAGGGCAATATACCATCTGATACTGGAATGAGAAACAGGTTTAGTGTTCTATCTTGGTGGATCAGAAAGTCCAAAGGCCTATATGTTGTTCGATAAGGTATGGTCTAGCGTCCTCTGAGTGTGTTAGGTGTCTTATGAAGTTCAAATGAATTCCTACAAGTGTCCTCTGAGAGTGTTAGGTGTCTTATGAAGTTCAAATGAATTCCTACAAATGTTGAATCTTACGTATGATTCTATCACTCAACTAAAGGTAAAACTACATATTTCTTTTGAGGCTTTATTACAAATATTGACTTTAATTTGATACGCCTTGAGTCTTGAATACTTCAATCACCTATTTATAAGAAATTTGTGCAAAATATACAAAATATGATGTATTCATGAATGGTCTAGTGTTTGTCTAAGTCATGAATCGAAAAATGAGTTAGGTCGAGTTAAATTAAAGAAACATTATAGAAATAAGTATGATTAAATTAACAAACCAACACACTGGACTTTGAGAAACCACTAGTACCAACCACCAGCATTACATATATATTCAAATGCCATCACATAATAATAATGTACCCTATTCTACTAAGACCCCCCAACGACCGGTCGTCCCACGGATGACCTCCCTCAACGACCGGTCGTGCATTTATTTATTTATTTTTGTTATTTTTGTTTTAATTAATTTTATTTTTTAAAAATATGTTTTGTAATTATTTTTATTTTTTAAATCTTTTAATTTTTTTTAAGATCGACTTCCAAATGATGTGAAGAAGAGAACATATTGAAAAGTTTGGTTATTTTATTCAATAAAAAAATTCTCTTATTCAACATGATGATTTATTTACAACTAAATATTAAATAAAAATAAAAACTAATTAAAACAAAAATAGGTGGGGTTGTCAAGTCTACGGGGGTGTGCAGTCATTACACTTATTTTTGGTTGTCGATTCAGGAAAAACTTAAAAACAAAATTAATTTTAAAAAAAATTAAAAAAAATTAGAAAACATATTTTAAATAAAGAATATTTAAAAAACAAATTAAAAAAAAGATTTAAAAAATACCAATACGAAATTTATTGGTTTTTTGGTTTTTCCAAATAGATTATTAATGTTTTTGTAAATATAAATGATTTTGGAATATAATAAAAATTGATAAAGAAATTAATGATGTTGAGGAAAAATAGTAGGACGACTTAGATCATGGTAAATTGGTGAATAGTGAAGGGGAAAGAGGAGGTTAGTCATGATGACTGATGTTCTAATAGGATAATTTGCAATTGCATAATTCATAACTCAATCTCTGAGTTGGTGGATCTTCTTCCACTTTACCCTCGGTCCCCCACATTATTCACATGAAAATTATGGGACCATATCCTTAAATCATCGACTCCAGGGGGGGCATGTGTCGACCACCCATTGGTTCGATTTTTTTTGTTATTTGTTAAAAAAAATTATAAATTCATTTTAAATTCGTTTTAAATTGTTTTTTTTCAAAAAAAAATCTTCTGGAAATATGTTTTTTATTTGTTTCGATTTAATAGATTTTTTTAATATTTTACCCAGGATTGATCTCCAAATGACGTGGAAGGGAGAAAATGCATGGTGGATGAGGTTAACCCGGGTGTGGTTAAAGAGTTTTTTGTGTGAGTTAGGTGAGCTGACGTGGCAAAGAGAGATGTTGACGTGGCAAAGAGAGAGGTTGACGTGACAGAAAGAGCATGACAAGTGGGGTAGCCCGAGCATGGTTATTTACGGTCTCAAGTTGTACAGGTCCCAACGAAAGAGTATGGAACAGAAACAAACGTTATTGCCTCCAAACTCCAAAGCCATATCACAAGAAATAAATTGCTCGGAGCCATGACCAGAGGCATGACTTGCACGCGATGATATGATATGATTGATTTGGATTTGGATGTGGGCTGTAGTGAGATGCGAGGATGTGACTCCCGTGAGGTCGGCCTTATATATGCTCAATTAATGCTTTAAATTATTAGAAAGTAACGTACATGGCAACATGGGCAAGATAGTGAGGGGGTCCGAAAAGTTCTCGTGTGAAACTGATTTTCGGATAAACTATTTTTAGTCATAACCAATTTTTGCATCGACATATGGTGTTGTTAGTTTATGAAACGTTATTAGATGATATGCAATATGGATGGACCGACAGAGGCGTTGATGATGGCAATTTCACTCAAAAGCACTTCGCATAACTTTATTATTAATAGCTTTGAAGAATTGATCCCTCGAACCGGCCGCAAAAGTCATCCTTAAATTTTAGGAAACCTTGTTATAAAAGTCATTTGACTCTTAAATTGTACATGATGATGAGGACATATTTGGTTGATTTGGTGATTCGTATTACCAACCATAAGGTCCACAACATGGGTCTGGAAAGGCAATAAAGGTTTCATGGTGGTATGATAAAATCTTGGAAAACTACATGAGACATCTTTATTAGAACTAGGGGTGCACATGGGTCGGGTTGGGTCGGGTTTGGGCCTCAACCCGACCCAACCCGAAATTTTCGGGTTGGGAAAAAACCCAACCCGACCCGAAATTTTTGGGTTGGGTCGGGTTGGATCGGGTTGAACCCGAATTCGGAAATTTTCTCCCAAACTTGGTCGGGTTCGGTCGACCGGTGCTTAAACGGTCAACCGGTGGCTTGAAAATCCGAAATTTTTAGGTTGGAAACGGTCGACCGAGTGATGTTCGGTCGACCGGTTTATTTGGGGGAAAAAAATCGGGTTCGGGTTGGGTTGGGTCAACCCCACCCCCTCAACCCGA
This sequence comes from Triglochin maritima, assembly GCA_963682175.1. Lineage (NCBI taxonomy): Eukaryota > Viridiplantae > Streptophyta > Magnoliopsida > Alismatales > Juncaginaceae > Triglochin > Triglochin maritima. The sequence goes on from OY821775.1 coordinate 11,071,179, forward strand.
ACCCGACCCGAAAATTTGGGTTTTTGATTTTCCCAACCCGACCCGGCCAGTCGGGTTCGGGTTGGGTTTCGGGTTGAACCCAACCCATGTGCACCCCTAATTAGAACTTTAACTTTCAACGGGCTATCATAGACTTTTCTTTCAATTTGAATTTCACTGATCTTACTTATGTTTAAACATTATAAACTACGTTGGTTTGTACTTTCTGATAGGGAAATTGAAACGCTTGTTCGAATGCGAAAACGATCGACGATGAGTATAGAAAAACTCAATGGAAATTAAATTAGGCAATTCATGAACATCTAGCATGCATGTATCAAATCAAGCAAATATCTAAAGGCAAAGCACAAACAAGCAACCTAAACACCAAGATATGTGTGGAAACTCAATTTGGAAAAAAACACAGGTGGAGACAGTTGAACTTCACTATGGTGTAAATGGCGATACAAGCAACAAAACATAACATGAAGATAATAGCTTGAAACTCAATCGAGACTCTAGATGCATGTTTACACCTTCGAGTACAATAAACCCCTAATCAACAAACTCAAACCTTAACAAGATGACTAATCTAATCTCCATACAATATGATATATAGACGAGAGTATAGGCACAATCTGATAAAATGAGAGAGCATGGAGAAGAATAAATCTCCAAGGAGCACTGGTTGGAATTCAATCTCATCTCTCATGAGTCTTCAATCTTTAAGTAACGTAGAGATCACGGATGCTAAACATAGAGAAACATCTCTCACCTTCATTAGACTCCTTCAACCTCTCAAAGTTCCTCTTTTGGTGGCTTCAATAACTTCCACAACTTGATGACTCCTTAAGCTATGGAATCCACACTATGTTGCTCAATGGAGATGCTCCATAAGATAGGAAGGAATACACTCTTGGTGGCTCTATGCAACTGGTAGGACGAAGGAGAACATACTTGGTGGTGGTTCTGAGGATGGAATCTCTCACATCTTTGGGTGATTGTATTCCACACCCTAAATCTTAAAGGGTAAAATGATATATATACTATAGCTTAAGGAGACATAAGTGGTGGAGAAGAAATGTCCAACCTGAACCAACCCATCCCCTATATATCTAAAGAACTTTTGACATCTTCCCCCGTAAGTTTGTGAGGCCACATTCCCTCCCCCTATATGAAGGGTGGAGTTATGAGCTACCACCAACAAGAGGTGAGCAGCAAGGGAACGAAGAAGCACACATCATGCTCTCCGTGGGTAACCAATCAGCTTAGACCGCTAGGGTGACCATAAACCACGAGGTTGAAGTGGTCAAAGCAAGCAAAATCATGAGTTTTGCAAGCCCAACTGTTAGAACCTAATCTTAATTAGTTAGGCTAATTGGGTTTTGTTGCTAATCCTTAGGATATTTTGTTAGGTTGAAGGCTTCTGATTGGCTGAGGTAGGGTGAGGTGTCTTGGTGTGATTTGTTGGGTGTGAGGTGAGTAGGTTTAAAAGCCAAAACCCATCTCCCTTTCATTTTCTTCTCTCTCTCTCACTCTCACAAATCCATCTCCCTCTCAGAGTGTTGGTGTGGTTGAGTGAACGACAGAGAAGAAGAAGAAGAAGAAGATTCATTGAGGTTGTCAGAGTTTTCGATCGTCGGTTGAGCACGGTAAGTTCGTCGGAAAGAGCTTTTGCGATGAGGCGATCGTCGTAGTACTTCAAAGGTTTCTTCAAACCTTCACGATATGTCAAGCTTCGATTTAAGACTCACCCAATGTGTGTGAGTGATGATTTTAGTTGACGGTAGGCCGATAGGCTCGTCGGAGGTAAACGTACAACAGAGTGTCTGCTGAGAACGGTCGACTGGCCAGTGCAGTGGTCGACCGTTGCGCGTGTTTGTGCAGGAGTTTTGCCTTGCATCGGTCGAACGATGCCTTGGGCGGTCGACCAGGGCCCCTTAGCCGTTCGACCGAATGCACTGTTGTAAGTCGGTTGGGGCATAAACCACTAAATGGTCGTCTGCCTTTATGGTTGTTCGACCGATGTTTGCTGGACTGGTCTGGACTGGGCATGGACTGTCTAAACGGTCGACCGTTAGTTGATTTTGTCCGACCGATAACTTAAGTTGACTTAAACCCTGTTCGACCAGTGTGATGTGATTCGACCAGTGTGACTTAGCGAGAACGTAGGAAGTCCATGTTCTTTTCGGTCGACCGACCCCCCTTTGTCGTTCGACCGTTGGGACGTTCATGTGTTAGTTTGGTGACGTAGACCCTTTTAGCGGTCGACCGCCTGAGACCTTTAGTTTGATCGATTAGTCGTTTTGTTAGTTGGACCTGGGAGGTGACCTTCTAAACAGTCGACCGGCCCTGACCTTGGATCGACTGAATATTGTTGTGTTGTTGGTGTTGTGGCGTAGACCTTCTAAACGGTCGACCGCCTGCAACTTCTATTCGACCGTTGGTCGTTTTGTCGGTTGAGAGTGTTCGACCGATGGTATGCCGGTAGAGGCACTTGCCTGGTTCTAGAGAGAATCGGTCGACCGGGACTCTTGCTTCGGTCGACCGTTGTTGCTCTGTTTTGCACTTGTGAGGTGCTTTTGTGTTGCCGTCCTTGTGAGCCGGTTGTTGGCTGACGTTTTTCTGGCAAATGTGCCTGGTGTGCACGGGTGTTACGACGGTTGGGTGAAAGAGCCATGGAGCACCGTAATTGTTTGTGTGTAGCTGTGGTTGGGTGAAAAAGCCTTGTAGCACGACTTGTGTGATACGGCGGTTGGGTGAAAGAGCCCTGGAGCCCCGTAGAGCGTTCGGGTTGGGTGAAAAAGCCCTGGAGCCCTGGTCTTGAGTCATGGTAGCTATGGTTGGGTGAAAGAGTCATGGAGCCCAGCTTGGCAACGATGTTGTGTGCACTGTTGAGTGTTGTTGTGGTTGGGTGAAAGAGCCCTCGAGCCCAGCCTTGTGTTTGTGCTTTTTCTATGGATAAAATTGCATGTTATGATTGTTGTATCATGTTCGTATATGTGTTAGGGGTTTAGCTTACGGGGTTTCCTTCTGGAAACTCAGGCAACGTTGCATGTTTACCTTTCAGGCCGGGAGCGGCGTTAGGGGGTGGTGACCGCAGATGAGCATATCCTGGATGTGATCCAACTTTCCTTTTTTTGGAGGTTGTAGTGATTACATCTATATTTCTTTAGAGCCTTTTGATGTAATCACATTTTTGAAACATTCATATATATATGTTGGTGCACCTGGTGTTTTATTCTTCTGTAATGTCCTCGTGTGTTGGTTTGTCTCTGTTGACTATCTTTTAAAAAGTTTAAAATTTTCGCTGTTTGAGGACGTTACACCAACCCTTCCCACACACTTCCAATGGCATTTGAAAGTGAATGAGAAGCCCCACTACCCAATTGGGGTTGCATTCCCAAACAACCCGACTCGCCAACAGAGCCTCGTGGTGTGACAAGGTCCGGGACGACGAGGCTCTCACCTTCTCTGGTGCACCCTTCCAGGGGACTTGGGCCCAGTCCGTCGCCGAGGATACTTTTACAGACTACAACCCAATCAACTCAGACTCTATGTTCGGGACTAAACCAACCAAAATAGACAATACCATTAGTAATTTCATCACAATTTAGCTCACATTCCAATCTGACTCGTGTTTGGTTCTCTAATTTCAAGTGTGGTGTTGTCCTGAGTCCAACTTGGGCCTGGTCATGTTTTCCAACAAACCATAAACTATAACGTGTGGTTGGCGATGGAGATATTAAAACTCAATACTAAAACCTCAAAACTCATGTGTCGTCGTGTCGGGAGTGGTAAATTAAAAAAATTAATCAGGGACAATTTTGAAATGAATTTTGTGTTTTTTAAAACAATGATCCTGGTCGACTGTTTTGCAAAACACAAGTTATATGCTAAAATGTCAACCCAGAACTTAAAAAAAATTGCTTGCAGGAATCTTTGGATGACAAAAAATACTTGCAAAACTCATTTAAACCTCAAACTTATGTTTCGGAACAAAAACCATACTTTGGACCCACCTCTTCCATGTGCTTCGACATTCGTCGCGGGATATGTACAATGACATAACAGTGAACTGAATGTTGGATTGCTTCATGGGAAGTTTACTGTAGTCTTGCCATTATATGACAATGCCAATCATGATAACTAATCATTCATCGTCTAAGCCTTTATCGAATTTCTTAATGATAAGGAAAACGACAATACCTTATTATAGCATAATTGCGGAGTGTCAACTACTATATGGCGAATTAGTTGCACACCTTGTCCAAGCGGGACATTTCATTATCATGCAGCGCATATGAATGTGTTGAGACCAAAACAACTACTACCTGGGTTATATACGAAACAGCAATGTGTGGATTTTGTAAATGTCGTTTTAATTATATAGAACTCGATGATTTATATTTAATGATGGTCGTTTTCATTATTACTATGTGCATGCATTATGGCTCCAATCTTTACCATTTGTTTCTTGGATTATGAGTGCGACCATTATCCAAATTGTGATTTGCAAGGTCGTGGATTTTTAGTTTTAAGTGGATAATCATATCTTTGTCGCTTTGGAAATATTATTTATTTATGCACATTTCTTTTGTGATTTGCAAGGTCGTGGATTTTTAGTTTTAAGTGGATAATCATATCTTTGTCGCTTTGGAAATATTATTTATTTATGCACATTTCTTCAATTAATCCAATATGAAGTTCCAAAAGATTAATTTCTTCCTAATATAAAAGCAAGAAAACGTCAACTCAAAAATCAGATGTTGTACCGAATGAAATTAATCGTTGTTTCATGTGTTTCAGAATAAGGAGAATAAATGACATCAGAGAGAAGATTAATTGAACTTAAATGTAAAGAGTGTTAACAGAATTGTGAAAGAGAGAAGGACCGTAATTGTGAAGATTAATTTCTAATGAAGTACAAGTTCGAAATTACAATAACCGAAAAAAATACATCTTTACTATAAAAAATGACAAAATTATTATTTCACCAACTCCTCCAAAGTTAACCTTTTATTCTAATCAATAATTATAAATAGCTTTCAGAAGCAAATATACGAAAAGTGAAAAATATGGAAATGCCAATGCACCATGTTTTCATGAGTACTCCATAGTAAACATTTTTCATTTATTATATGCCAACCTTCATCAGACAACAGCAATATTGGTGTTCTTACAGTCCTTCGATAGGGTTACGACGTAAATTGATACTTGGATTTAGACTGTTTGAAAAAATAGTTTAAAATTTTGATCTTAGGTAGCGTAGAACTGGTTTAACTTCTTCGGTTCTTCTTGAGTAAATATGGAAAATCATTAGAAAATAAAACATTCGACTTACACAAGTTAGTATTTTATGACAGAAGACTTCAGCAATGGTTGTTGTAGTTTATACAAAGGGAAAATTAATTCAAGGTCACAAAACTTCCTTCGCTTCAATGATAAAGGTGTTGAAAAGTCAACTTTATGTTTAAGTCATATATTTTCTTAAAACATATTTAGTAATCATAAGACTAACATTAAACTAATATTTTTTTACCATTTTACGCCTCCCCACATCTCTCATAAAAACCAAAATTTATACCCAAATCTAACATCATTCGTCTCATCCAAAACCTTCCGAAATCTAACATTTTCTGATCGAACGAACGAAACACATTTTTCAGTTGAACGGAACACATTATCCGGTCGAACGTAACACATTTTCTGGCCGAACGTAACACATTTTCCGGTCGACCAATGCGTCTGGATCGAGTTAATTGGATCTGGATCGAGTTAGTTGTAGTGTTGAACGAGTTAGTCCAAGTCTGGATTGAGTTAGTTGAAGTGTTAAACGAGTTAGTCCGAGTATGGATCGAGTTAGTTGGATTGTAAATCGAGTTAGTTCGAGTTTGAATCGAGTTAGTTGGAGTGTTCAACGAGTTAGTTGGAGTGTAGAACAAGTTAGTCCGAATTTGGATTGAGTTAGTTGCAGTGTTGAACGAGTTAGTCCGAGTCTGGATCGAGTTATTTGGAGTGTGGATCGAGTTATTTGGAGTGTTAAATGAGTTAGTTCTAGTCTGGATCGAGTTAGTTGGAGTGTTGAACGAGTTAGTTGGAGTGTTGAACGAGTTAATCCGAGTTTGGATTGAGTTAGTTGAAATGTTGAGCGAGTTGGTCTGATTTGAGTGTGGATCGAGTTAGTTAGAGTGTAGATCGAGTCTAGATAGAGTTAGTTAGAGTGTTGAACGAGTTAGTTGCAATGTTGAGCGAGTTAGTTCGAGTTTGGATCAAGATAGTTGGAGTGTGGATCGAGTTTGGATCGAGTTAGTTGCAGTGTTGAACGAGTTAGTTCAAGGGGAGTCTCACTGGTCGAACGGAACACAATTTCCGACCGCGTCTGAATCAAGTTAGTTGGTGTCTGGATCGAGTTAGTTGTATTGGTGAACGAGTTAGTCGTAGTCTGGATCGAGTTAGTTGAAGTGTGGATCGAGTTAATCAGAGTCTGGATCGAGTTAGTTCAAGTCTGGAATCTGGATCGATTTAGTTTAAGTGTTGAACGAGTTAGTCCGAGTCTGGATCGAGTTAGTTGAAGTGTTGAGTTAGTTAGTCCGAGTCTGGATCGAGTTAGTTGGAGTGTGGATCGAGTTAGTTCTGTTGGCTTTTTGTCATTAATCTATGTTTTGATGATTTAATTAACCTAATCTTAATTATGATCATGTAGAGTAGCACACATATTGCATTGCATATATATTGCTTTGTGCTAACCTCTACAGGTGATCAAGACTCAAGGAAGAAAGGAAATCAAGTCAAAACGTGTAATCAAGCTCATTTGAAGACATGTATTTTGTATTTCTTTGAGTCTTTAGGAACTTGTGTATTTTGAGCATACTTGAGCTAAAATCAACTTAAACACACACTAGGTTCCTCATAGAAGTCACACACGAAATTTCACATAATTTGGACTTCAATAGATCACCCAAACTTAGATCGGAAAACACTAAACCTGAACCCTAACTATCTGCCCACATTTGGTCGACCGCAACATGCCGTTCGGTCGACCGGATGATCAAATAATCTTGTTTGTGTTTCCCTGTCCAGTTTCGGTCGACCGCACCATCTCTTTCGGTCGACCGTTTGAACTTACCTTCCCGACCGTTTTTTTTGTGGTATATACCCAACGGTCGTATTCGTATTAAACCAAAAATGCCCCAAATACATTTCATGTATCGGTCGACCAAGGACCATGATCGGTCGACCGTTTAAACATGTCAAAAAATCCCTGCTATCGGTCGATACTATTTCGTTCGACTGATCCATATTTCTCTCTACCGAAACATAAGTTCGGTCAACCAGTAACCCTGTTCGGTCGACCGTTTCATTAGCAAACTTAAGAGTTCAGTCGACCGTTTCATATTTCGGTCGACCGTGTCCTCAATGAACCAAGAGTTCGGTCGACCATTTCACCTTTCGGTCGACCGTTTCTGGACAGATTTGCAGCCCTATTTTCTGCTTTGTGTGCTTTGCACAAAACCCAATCAAATCTTGTCCCAACGACTCTATTCTCTCTAATGCCTATATATGGAGTTGTAAAACACATTTTAACACAACTCTCCAACTACAAACTTGTCCCAAACTTTAGAGAGAATCCCAAACACTCAAAACCTCAATTTCCAGACTTTAGTGATCAATTCCTTAATCCTACTCAAGTGTGCTCAAGAATTAGAGAGTGTTGTTCCACTCAACCTTTGTTCAAGAAGCAAGGACTTCGGTGAAAGCCCGAAGTGTTCCTCTCGGATTGTGAGAGAAGAAAGTCAAGCTCGCGAGGTTGTTCGCGGAGTTTGTTTTGTAAAAGGCGTTCTCTCCCGGCGCGGAACGGGGAGTGGTTAGTGAAGACGTAGGCGGAGCTCGCGGAGTCGAGCGGAGCTTACAAGAGAGGACTAGGACCCGGGTGGGGTGCCGAACCTCTATAAAATCCCCTGTGTCGATTGTGGTTTGCATTCTATTACTTTCCTTGTTTGTTTATTCCGCTGCGCATTTGATTGCTTAAACAAGTAGAGTATTAGGTGATTAGCCTTAATTGTGGACCCATAGACCCACACGATCCTACAAGTTCAAGTCTGGATCGAGTTAGTTGGACTGTTGAACGAGTTATTTGAAGTTATTGCCTTTTTTTTCTTAACCTATTTTAATTTTAATGATTAATCAAAGTAATCTTAATCAATCAACCTAATCGATCAAAATGAGCAAACATGATTACAAGCATTGCATACATACTTGTATACTTGCAATCATCTTAATAGGTTGATCAAGATAATCAAGAAAATGAGCATTGTGACAAAGACATCATGACTCGAGACTTGTAATAAAAGCTTTAGACCAAGACATGTAATTTTATATTCGTTGAGTCCATAAGGTTTTATGTAAACTTGAGCATTAAGATTCTGTCTCGTCTAGATTCGATAAATCGGACCCTTCACGGTCCACCGAAACCTTTTCGTTCGGTCCACCGAACACCTATCAGATAACTGAATCATACCCATCAGGTAGACGATAGGATTCTCTCTGGAATTGTCCTAACGAACGACCGAAACATCTTCGGTTGATCGAATACTTGGATTATTTTTGGACATTGCTCCAACAGCTGCATTTGAATCGAGCCTTTAGAGCCCAATTAACTTGTCCTTTTTGGTTTTACGCGCCCAACGACTATTTACACGTGACACTTGACCGTTATACCCAATGACTATTTGAGCCTTAACTGTCAGCGTAAAACCTGTGCTAACTGTAGGATTTCATGTTTAATTATACATATATATTTTTCAAATTTTCATGTATAATAAGGATCTATTACAATTTTCTTCGATTTATTTTATGCATGCATCGGTTTGTTTTAACAACTAGTTTCAAAAACTTATTAAAACAAACACAAAGGGACTCTGAAATTCATACCTAGAAGTTCTCAAAAACTTCTTGACGTTTCAGAGACGTTGAGGAAGCCAATCGTCGCTTCTCGTTGCGCCGGATGCCTCTGAGTGTTCACCGAAACCCTAAACAAGGTTGGAGAGAAAGGAGCTAGCCAATCAATCTCCAAACAAGCTTAGAATCTAGCTACAAACCCCTTCCTTAGCCTCTGCGATTTCTCCTTCAAAGACTTAGAAAACTAAGAGAATTTTCGTGGATTTTTGTGGTGAATTTTTGGAGAGAAAATAATTAGAAAGCAACTTATGTCAATTGAGGAGAATAATGACCTATTTATAGGCTCCTATCTTACTCTCAATCATAGCTATTCTTAAGCCACGAATTCTTGACATTTTCTCTCACAAACTAATTCCAAAATGCATTACATGCATCCACAAAACGTTTGACCAAGTTTGGAGCTAATCTAACCATCGATCAAATTAATCTCTTAATTATCAAAGGCAGAAAATCGATCGTGCTTCGGTTTACCGAGTCCCACTCGGTTAACCGAATATGTCACGATTGTTTAACCGAGTACGCGACGGATGACCGAATCTTAAGGAGAAAAATTCTCCTTAACCAATCAGACTAATTCTCGTCCAAGACCGAGTGCTATTCGGTTAACCGAAAATATCGGAAATTGACATTGTTCGGTCGACCGTTTCTGGTTCGGTACACCGTACCAAAGATCCAGGCACTTTGGTCAAGTTCGGTCAATCAACTACGACTATCCGTTCCACGTTCGGTTGACCGATCCATAGATCCTTCGGTCGACCGAACCATAACGGATTACCGAACTTCTACCCGATTTTGCCTTTTTCAAATTTTGGATTTATTTCCAACAAAATTTGAACTTTTGGGGTTTTAGCAAATTCACAACTTATGCAATATATTATCCTATGCAAAAATAAATTATTGCACCCCATAATATATGCATCTCATATGAATTTATCATGATTCTAATTATGTTATATGCAACATAATTGATTTTACTCGTTCACCACACGAGTCATATTTTCTATAAGAAACCTGACTCATCATATGAACCAAAAATCAAGCTTTTTGTTTCCCGGTTTTTGCGGTGTGACCTATGGGAGGATCTAGACTAAGTTGACAGTGATATTAAGTGCTTAATATCACAAGCTATAAGCGGTATCTAGCTACACATTATAGCTCCCAATTAGTTAGATGTCTTAATTCCACTCGAACCAAAACCCGATCAATTTAGTGATGGAGTGCACCACTTGTGTCCGTCCCTTGCCTCATGATATTAAGAATACACACAAAGTAGTATTGTGTCATCTTTGTATTAGTATTCATTTCTTGATCTCTTTAAGCTAGTTATAAATATGTGACTTAACTCAAATCACATTGTACACATTATAACTTTGCTTTATCAAGGGGCTCATTAATATCATCACTCAATTAAGAGGAGCAATGATAATCTTTTGACTAACTATCTTCTCCAACGAAAGTTATATTTAACCAACTAATGCCTTTACACTACACTCATCGATAGCTCAAGACAGTAGTCTAATTAAGAACTCCTTAAGCGATCGGATATAAGTCTCATATCAAAGGACCAAGGACACAGTAAAATATTAATGACACAGAAACACATTCCTATAATATTTTACTTGTTAGGTCAATCCGGTATACAAAAGTACTATTTTCCTCTTTTGTGTACCCGTGTTGTCACTCACTTGTAGAGCTACAATGATCTATGACCAACACGACAATCTTAACTCGGTAATTATTGTTCCATGTTAATTACCATGATTGCGAATATCTTTTGTTTTATGTAAACCAATATGTTTTAGAGTTCTACGGTTAAGGACCGAGAGCCTCTTCCTTAACACTTCTAAAAGACGAATAACATAAACAAGGAACAAAACGATTTCTCATTCAATTCATAATAATTGACATTTAAAAGTAAAACTTTTAGAACACATTCCCTTCACTAACTTCGGTCATCCGAAGTATACACGGTCAATCGAACGTGAGTAATCAGAGTCCAACCAATCTTACTGTCCACCTTGGAATGGTGAACCGAATGGAATTCGGTTAACCTAAATTAAATAAGGAAAAATTGAAAATAGTTACTGGAAGTTGGTGAATGGTGATATGAACTCTATTCGTTCAACCATATGCTTAGTTCAGACCAATCCAACCTTCTTGTTTCGGACTACCGGTCCATTAACGGTCGACCGAACCTGCATAGAAATCTGCCTGAGTTTTAAACAAATCTTTGCTTCATATCCCACCATCTCCCAAACGACTAGTAGAGCTTGAAGGCTTATAAATAAGATCTCATTTGTTGGTTTTAGCTCTTTTGAACACTCATTATTGATCTCATACTCAAAGCCAAATCTTCTACATCTTCAAGCTCTCATTCTTCTACACTCAAGCTAAAACTTCACCACTTGCATATCCGTTCTATATCAATATCTAAGTATGCTCAACTATAGAGTGTTAGATTGTGATTCCATGTCCATACTCAAGAATCACCAAAGAGTTGTAAAGCTTCGAGGAAGCTCCCTCTCGGGTTGTGAGAGGAGACGCGAGCGAGGCGAGGATTTTTCGCGAGGCTCAGTGTTGTAAACGACGTTGATCTTGGCCCGGAACGGAGATCGGTTAGTGGAACCATAAGCGAGGCTCGGGGGATCGAGCGAGGCTTGTGAGGAGGACTAGGACCGGGGTGCGGTGTCAAACCTATCTAAACTCCGGTGTCGATGATTTTGTGGTTTGCAATTGTCTCCTCCCTTAATCTCTCAATTATCGTTTTAATTCTGCAATTAGTTTAGTGATTAGAAGGTCATCGACTATAACAGAAGTGTTGAGCCAGTTAGTCTGAGTGTGGATCGAGTTAGTTGGAGTGTGGGTCGAGTTAGTTGCAATGTTGAGCGAGTTAGTCTGAGTCTGGATCGAGTTAGTTGCAGTGTTGAACGAGTTAGTTCGATAAGAGCCTTACTGGTCGAACGGAACACAATTTCCAGTCGAACGGAATACAATTTCCGGTCGAACAGAACACATTTTTCTGTTGATCGATGTGTCTGGATCGAGTTAGTTGGAGTGTTGATAGAGTTAGTCCGAGTCTGAATCGAGTTAGTTGAAGTGTTGAACAAGATAGTCTGAGTCAGGATCTAGTTAGTTGGAGCGTGAATCAAATTAGTCCAAGTATGGATCGAGTTAGTTGACATTCATATAATTAGTTGAAAAAACAGATAGCAACTTTGGAAAAACAAAGGGGTCATGACTTAAAAATAAAATTGACTTTTGAACTCCTTTTTCGTTGAAGTTGAGAGACTTTTATGACTTCGAATTAATTTCCTCTTGTAGAAATTTTTAAAACTACGCCCTCGCCCTGTATGGTTGTACCTGGCAAAAATAGTATTTTGAGAATTAATTGAACTATGATCAAACTTTTATCTTCCCATCGGAGAAAAATATTTTGTCGCATAAACTTTTGGATGTAGAAACTTATTGTTTGTAATTAAAATTAAGATTTTTTTTCGGACAAAAGATCCATTTTAACATTAATTCCAAACGACTGTATAGCATGTACCTAGGGCTGTCAAATCGGGTCATGACACGAAATTCGAACCCGAACACAACTCGAAATTTTTGTGTTCGAGTTGATCTATTTCGGGTTTTGTGTAATTCGTGTCGACACGAACGACCCAAATTGTATTTCGGGTCGTGTTCGGGTTTACCTTATTCGGGTTTCGTGTAATTCAGGTTGACACGAAATACACGAAATACCCACCCATATATATATGTTTTAAAAAAAACCTAACCCTATCAAACTCCATCTCATCTTCTCGCAGCCGACACCAACCTCTCCCCTTCCAACACCAACATCTCCTCCTCCAACGCCACCATCTCCTCCCAGCCGCTGCGCCATCCCTCCTTCTCCTCAACACCCAGTCCAACACCCATCTCCTCCTCCTAGCCGTTGCGCCAGTGTTGCGATGAAGCTGGAGCAACCAGCTGGAGCAAATGGGAGCCACCTTGTAGCTTGAAGCTTGAGTGTCATCCGAGGAGATAGATCTCTTGGATTTGCTGGTCATAAAAGAATTTACCGGATGGGTCTACTTTATTTTATCATTTTACTTATGTTTGAAATCTTTTAAAATCTTTTAAAAAGTCACCGGATGGGTCTGATGTTGGGCCTTCCCGTTAAAAGTCCCTTATTATGGAATCTTCTGCAATTTTTAGTATTATTTTAATATCTTTTTAACGTGACTAAAGTAACAAACTCCAAAAAAACCGTAGTGAAGTGTAAACTGTATAGCAAAAGAAAAAAAGTAAATCTATCTGTCTAAAATTAATATTTTGGAATGTTTTTAACGAGTAACTGCTTCTAATACAAATCATTAACGACGGTTACTATATGTCGCCCGCGAATTACTTAAATCGTCTACGTCAATTACCATTTGGTCATTCACTTTCTATTTAATTCTAAAATGGTCACGTCTCTTAAAAGAATTCTCATCTCTCAATTACACCCACTCTACAAGTACCAACACCAAAGAAATGTCTGGAGAACCGTCTGAATCCGGCACGCTAAGTCTAAAAAATAAAATAAAGTCTGGCTAGGACGCCCCCCAAAGGGGAGGGCATTTTGCTTGGGGGGCATTTTTTGCAGATGCTTGGGTTTTTAATATAAAAAATCTTGAATTTATAGGCTGTGTTATTTTAAATTATTTCAAGTTCCGTTGCAAGATTTCGGTGGTGACGGGGTGGTTACAATAAGCTTTTTATAAGTCATGAAATATTTCCACCATACGAGGACGCTATAAAATGGGCGAAACAAGTCGCCATCGGAGCTGACTTTTTTTCGGTGGTATCCTCCTATAAACCACAACGAGATGGTCAGACAAAATGTTTGAGATGCGATCACAGAAAGGAAATGGAAACTCGGGATATGGATACCGTAGTACGGAAAGACACGAAAAAGAAGGGATGCGGATGTCGTTTTTTGATAAAGGTGGTCGAGCGACTGGAGCGTGATGGATGATTCTTAGTTACTGATAGTTCAAATGGTCAGCACAACCACAACCTTGTTGTTTTTCCAGAGGGTCACTGGCAGATCAGCGGTTTTAATCTTGTGGCCAAGAAAATTGTTCGTGATATGACTGAGGCACAAACGAAGTCGCGTAACATATAGTTTGCCGTAAAGGAGAAATTACCGAAGGACAATCCGAATCAGAGACACATTTATAACCGTAAAGATTACATAAGGAGGGTGAACTCTAAAGACAGGAATCTTGCTCAGCAGTTTCTACATCATGCACTGCAGTATCAGTACTTGCATTGGATTATGATCGATGAAGAAACTAATGTTGTCACTCACGCGTTCTTGGCACATCCGACGTCACTACGAATTGTAGGGTCGAAAACGCTCATTCGGCTCTGAAAGATTGAATCACTTCATCAACTGCAACTCAGTACATTATTTTCGATCGCGTCAACGCGGCTATTGAAATGCAGCTTACGAATATTCAAAACTTTCTTGAGGATTCAAGACGTCGAAATTACATTAACTTTGATCTGCCTCTATATCAACATCTAAATGGTCGAACTTCCTATTACTGCTTGTCATTGTTGAGTCAGGAGGTTAAGAGAATGAATGACTTAAGTGATCAAGTTAAAACTCGTTGTGGGTGTGTTGTTCTGACTTTACATGGGATTGAGCATGTACCATCCATGAAGGATCTAGACCACGTCATGCAACATGATCGTCATCTCTCCAAAAGGCAGGTGGAAAGAGTTTGTGTTAGGTTGTCACCGCTACACAAACACAGATATCAACGACATGTCAACGTAAGTGAGCATGATTCAAGGCAAGTGACCAAATCTGATAGCAGCAATGGTCTTCGTGATATCGACACTCAAAACTGACCGCCAACTCTGCAGTGTAGTACATGCTCTGTTTCGATTATGACACTTCAGAACCTTCCGATCCTCGGCCGTTCAAATGCGTCTAGCGATGTGACCCCCAAAACTAGGAATCACGCTCCAATCTATAGGACCACCGGGCATCATGTCAGTCAAGATCCAAGTATCGTCATCAACTCTCTTCTTTTTATGAGTTCGGGTCTCCACAACGCACGAACTGGTATCGCCACACACAAATCTATACCATCTTTGCCCTTCCGAACTATATACTCAGCAGCAAAAAAAAACTACCATGTCGCCCTTGTCCTCTACCATACTCCTCCTCCCGCTCCAACTCCAACTCATACCACCCATCATCGTCACCTCATCGTCAAAAATGTCATCATCATCAAACAAGTCATTATGTGTCTGATGATGACGTGAACTATCTCTCTCACTCCTAACCGAAGCAGATATACTACGGGTATGTGAATGACGATGACCTGAATTCTCTTCATAAGGTCTCACAAAGCGAAATGATGTTGATTTTCCTTTTAATTAAGTTACTAAATTTGCAAAATTACTAATTATTAATAACTGATTACCAATTACAAATTAATTAAAAAGGGGGGGCATCTTCCGAAAATGTCTCCCCAAAAAAATAGAGGTAGAAATTTTACTGTAATCGAATGAGAAGATTGATGAGGAGTTTCGTCGGCACATTTTCTGCTCTCCGAGAATTATTTTTTTGTGGTTGAAATTTGATATTTGGAGGAAAATGAAGAAAGTGGTTGTGGGAGAGTGGAATGAAAAGATAAAAAAAAAAAGAATGACAAAATAGTAATTAACACAGACAATTTAAGTAATTTACAAACAACATTTAGCGGTTCACATCATTAAAAATTAAGAAAACCCCTTTTAACATTAATCATCAGAATCAAAAAAATTCCATTCCAAAATATTATATTAGTTCAGATTTACTCCGGTCAAACTGTCAAACAAAGCAAAGACGCAGAGGACAAACCCATGTGTAGGTATCAATAGTACTGCGCAAGTTGACATGCCTTTCTCATCTCCCAACACTCTCTCTCTCTCTCTTCCCTCCAAAACAAAAAAAGGACCATTTCAATTCACGTACCTAATCAGCAAAACAAGCATAGTTAACGCTTAACAGTACTTAACAATTTCATCTCCCTACCCTTTTACCATTTAATCATTTATTAACCAGTAAATTTTGCAGAACAAAATGTAACAGTACTTACGTTACATAACGCAGAGTTTGTTTCCCTCTCTCTCTACTCTACTCCCTCGCGTGGATGCTTGGAAGACACACCTCTCTCTCTCTCTAAAAAAAATCATTTTTTGTCCCCATTCCAAGTCACATGCCCATAGAACCTCCCCCAAGCATGCTACAACACACTTCGTAACAGCACCACTATTTCTCTCCCTTCCCACTCTCACCACACACAAAACATTCCACCCAATCCGCCCGACCGAACCCTTCACACCATCCCCATTTCAGCACCCAAAGAAACCATAACAATCCATGTCCATGTTCTTGTCCTGTCCAGCTCCTCTTTATCTTCCCGCCAACCAAACGAGGAAGCAAATCATGCTCTCTTAACCCCAAAACCTCCAACTTAAAACTAGGGTTTGGAAGAAAACCCAACTGCCTCAGCAAGATCCGACCTTTCCACCACCAATGGGGTCTTTGTTCCGAACCCTAACGACCCTTTTGGTGGTTTCGTCAATCGTAGCCGTTTCGGTCTCCGAACCGGTGGAGGACAAGAAGGCTCTGCTGGAGTTCATCTCCGGAATCCCTCACAAAGCCCTCAACTGGAACGCCTCCACGTCCCCTTGCACGGCTTGGAACGGCGTCAGTTGCGACCGGAACCAATCCCGAATCGTGGCCGTCCATCTCCCAGGCGTGTCCCTCAACGGCCGGATCCCTCCCAACACCCTCTCGCGTCTTTCGGGGTTACAAATCCTCAGCCTAAGATCCAACGGCCTTGATGGGCCCTTCCCGGAGGACTTCTCCAATCTGACGGCCCTCACTGGACTTCACGTCCAGTTCAATTCCTTCTCCGGCCCTCTGAAGTTCGATTTCGCCGCCGCGTGGTCGAATCTCACGGCGCTTAACTTGTCTTTCAACTCCTTCAATGGTACCATTCCTGACTCAATTTCTAAGTTGAGTTCGCTTACTATTTTGGATCTCTCCAACAACTCCTTCACCGGTGGAATCCCTGATTTCCGGCTTCCAAACCTTAAAATCCTTAATTTGGCTAACAACAAGCTGAAAGGAGTCGTGCCGGAGTCTTTGCGGAGTTTCCCTCATTCGGCATTCTCTGGAAACTTATTGTCCCCATTGCCCCCGTCCCCGCCTTCGGCACCGTCCCCGGTCGCTAGTAAGCCCCGCGGTTCGCGGAGAATTTTGAATGAGTCTGTTATATTGGGTATAATTGTCGGGGGTTGTGTGCTTGGATTTGTGGCGATTGCTATGTTATTGATCCTTTGTTTTACGAAGAGGAAGCAGAAAGGCTCTATTGCCGGGAAGATAGGCAAGGGAGATAGGTCGCCGGAGAAGGCGATTTCTTCTATCCATGATGGTGACAATCGGCTCGTGTTCTTCGAGGGTTGTGTCTTCGACTTTGACCTTGAAGATTTGCTTCGAGCGTCTGCCGAAGTGATTGGCAAGGGGATGTTCGGGACGACTTATAAGGCAGCATTGGAGGACTCGACGATGGTTGTCGTGAAGAGGCTTAAGGATGTGGGTGTTGGAAGGAGGGAATTCGAGCAGCAGATGGATGTGGTGGGGAGGATTAAGCATGAGAATGTTGTCGAGCTCAGGGCATATTACTACTCCAAGGATGAGAAGCTCATTGTTTACGATTACCATAGTTTGGGGAGTGTCTGTGCTATGCTGCATGGTATGATCTTACCTTAATTTCTCTTTATGATTTGCTTTTATGAAAATATAATCTGCTAATATGAATTTGTAGATGCTAATTTGTTGTAATTTATCCTAGAGAAACATGTTGCCACCTTAATAGATGATGCTTGTGAGTTGCAAGGGGAATCTGTCTATTGAATTGTTTATTCTGTCATCTATGTTTTTTAAATTATTAGTTGATAGCTTTACTGAGTAGCACATAAAATTATTTATTGTTCTGTTGTAAAGATGAAATGATCCTCAATAACTTGCTATTCTTAAGAGGTTATGTTTCATATGCTTTGCTATTCTAGAACAAAGTACTCAAATTTTCCAATATGACTTCTAAAAGGATGTTTAGATAAAAAATATATTTTAGATAAAAAATATATATTCCCTTCGAATACCATTTCCCCTGGTAATATGCTTGAAAGATTTATGGTGTAGACTTTTATTTTCATATAGTGGGGGCTGTTCTGGCTGATGTTTTTTCCATTGAAGAATTTGATACTGCTGTTTAAGTTATTGTGTTTTCTTGATCGATTTTTAGAAGCCCGTCCTATATAACAAAGTAGTGTGTTTTTTTTCTTATTTTCGGACTCGACGGTGGGGACATAAAATATTGCTTCGTCACACAATTTTCGTAAATATGATATCTTTCATGTTTCTCTCAAAATCTTTAGGGAAAAGAGGGGAAGATAGGACCCCTTTAGATTGGGAGAGCAGATTAAGAATTGCAGTTGGAGCTGCAAGAGGTATTGCCCACATCCACACGCAGAATTGTGGCAAATTTGTTCATGGCAACATAAAATCCTCAAATGTGTTTCTCAACCACCACCTGAACGGATGCATATCTGATACCGGCTTGTCTACCTTGATGAACCCTATGATCTCTCCGATATCCCGTTCCGCTGGTTACCGTGCTCCAGAAATTTCAGATGTACGCAAGGCAACTCAAGCATCTGACGTCTACAGCTTTGGGGTGCTCCTCCTCGAGCTTCTTACTGGTCGATCTCCAATTCAGGTGATTGGGGGTGGTGATGAAATCATCCACTTGGTTAGATGGGTCCAGTCGGTCGTCCGTGAGGAGTGGACCGCCGAGGTTTTCGATCTTGAGCTAATGCGGTACTCAAATATCGAAGAGGAGATGGTTGAAATGCTGCAGATCGCCATGTCCTGCGTCGTAAGAGTGCCTGATCGAAGACCAAAGATAACAGACGTCGTGAAGTTGATTCAGGGTGTCAGAAAGTTGTACACTGGAAACCGGACCTCGTCGGAAGCCATATCGGAGGACTCGGGTACCCCGACCCCGCAACAGGGGCAAGCTTCATCCTCTTATGCGAGTTGAGTCATCACATAATCTTACCAAACCAGCCTTGTCTTTCTTTTCATCACATGTTTCGTGTAGCAGTTCTCACATGCAGATTGCATGAGCCATTTTAGTAGTTGCAATATTTGTAATAGCCTTGTATTTTATCCCAAAACAACTCTGTTTGTTGTTGACGCTACATCTAACAATGTGGTTAGATTTTTTTTATATAAAAAACCCAATGTGGTAAGGTTTTTCCAGAATCTTTTTCCATCTTTGACCGAACCTCAGTATAGGTTCACGATAAGATGATTCTAAGTTTTTGGATGCCAGTTGGAATCAAATTTGCTTCAATTTTAGAATTAAAATCTAATTATCAAATTGTGATCCGAAATGGATTTTAAGATTTCTTATTGAAAAAGGTGAATTATTTGCATCAAAATTAGTTCGAGAGGAATGTTTTGAGTGGTCAAATGTAAGTGGTGAAAGTCACAAATATGTATATATATTGTTTAGTCAATAACTTAACAACTCTAGCTGTAAAACATCCAGAAAGCAAAGGAAGTCATGTTGAAGTCAAATAAGTTAGGTTTACCTAATCTCGTCTTTCAAATTATTTTCCTAAGAAGATCTCCTTAATGATTTGTTGTGTCAGATAATCCAAAAATATATCATGTTCTTTAGCAGCTTTGGTTGGCAGTTTTGTTTGTGTTGTCTTTACCTTTTGTTTTTCTCCAACTTGTTCGTGGTTTCTTTACTGGGGCAAATTGGACCCCAAATTGCAGAGTTTCAGCTTTAGGGTCTCTTCGCTCTCTTTTGGCAGCTCTTTGTTGTGGACCTCATCTGGATTTCGGCCTTTTCTTTCAAGATATCATTTGCTTTTTTTAAATCTCAAGGAAGAATGTTATGAGTGCTTTGATTGTGTTTCAAATATAATTGTTTGAGAACTTATTTTTGATTTTTGAAAATTAAAAACGATTCAAAAGAAAATTCCTAGACTTGTGGACCTATTATTGGATCCACAAATATGGCCTATGCCCAATGGAAAACTTAACTTTTGATATCTACAAGTCTAATTCCGACCGAGTAATTGACAAATAATTGCTTGGTCGACTTTCTTAGAACTTGTTTTGAATCCTTGACAAGCTTTGAGATTCCTACAAGACTTTAAAACGGGAACAAAAAACATTTGAGCTTATAGACTAGATAGCTTCTGGTCCTTGACCCGACTGACTGAGCACCGAATTTAAGTCCCAAGCCGGACGCGAACTTCGCCTGGTCCATCATCCGAATAGTATGGACTGGATTTTTTTCCAAAACATTTTAGATCCTGGACTTCTGTGGATTGATTAGAGATTCGGTGCAATTTAGGCCCCGCCCATGAGTAATGGAATACTATAATGGTAATTGGTAAAGAGTTCAAACCCATATTACAATGCACCATCAAAAATATATAGATTGTGGGTATTTGTCGGCCTATTAAGAACTGCGAAAGAGATCCGCCCAGCCCATCAGAATAAAAATTTGTCAAAAATATTAAATATGATATGTGTTTACTATTTTACATTCTGTAACATAAGCAATATAAGAATTTAAGATGGAAGTTTGACGATCACACACATGTCAAATCTTAAGGAAAGGTAATTGATATCTTAATAGGATGAGTATTGGTAAGTTAAGTGTGGTGGTGGAATGCCAGGTTAATCCAAAGTGAAACGATTAATAAAAATTCTGTAAATTCGTAAGTTAACTACTATGCGACGACAACTTCAAATTGATGTATTTTTCTACCTAAGGTCTCGAAATCACATTGCTTTACTTCAGTCTGATATTGCAACTATCTTCTTCTGAACATCATGGTTTATCTACTGCTCTACTTCATCTGGTCCAAATCAATGACAATGAAACACATGAAATTGTGGACATATATGTTACAGAAAACTCCTACGTTAGAGGATTGTGGACATTCTTTTGGATTACAAGTTGTAGTGTCTATTCAGACCTCTATTCATTAACAATTGATTTTGAATTGGATACTTGCACTTTCAACATGATATTAGAACAAAAACACACAATGACATCGACAATTTTAAGTTTTTTACTAGGTACGAACACGTGTTATGTGCGGTTGGTTCAATAATTGAACAAATATGAGTTTGGTGCAAAATATAGATGTCTACGTGTCTTTAGAAAAATAATGTAATTTCCTTCCACTTATACTTTATGCTAAAATGAGTTACGGGAAATGAAATTCACATTTTCCGAATCACCAAAACAGAAGATATAATCTCAATTTGATACTCAATATTCTCTTATTCCAACCAAGAAAGGAAAACAAATCTATTAGAAATAATAGGTGGATGCTCAAGACCATTTTGTACCATAACTTGGTTATTCATGAAACTCCTTAGTGATAAGCTGTCATTACCCCAAAAAAGATAAATTAGGGAATAAAAAAAAATACTCAATTTACAAATAAAGAAATTACTAATGGAGGACATCTGTAACCTAGAATAAGAGAATACAAAGAAAACATTTGACTAAGGAGATTAGACTTGCACTATTTGGCACTTGTTCTATAGAACAGGGTTGGAATAATTAACTTTGATTAGAACAAACCTGAGGTAGATTCTCTTGCTATCTCCTTCTTCCACCAATAATCATAGAGGTGCCCAACCGGACTCCCTAGTCTAGTAGAGGGCCAATCTTCGTTCGGCCGGAGGAAGCCTTCTTCACATGCCTCTGTTACCTTTTGGAAGGCTCGTATTATTCTCTGAAAGATGTAGTAGGATTGTCATGTTTTGTTCCCTAAAAACTCCAAAATCTATATCATCATGTTGAAGTTGATATCCCAAACTCAAAATCAAACCAAAGCATCACATCCATCATTACTTTCGACGTATCAACGAATCTTCAAAAACCTGAACGGCAAAAAATAACAAAATAAAGTTATAAACCACCACTTACATACAAAGCAATGACACTTTTAGCAGAACAATGTCAATGTTGTATTTCTAGAAAAAATCTGAATTTCTTTGCTCTGGAAATAAAACTCCAATATTCTATATTATTTCTATTCCTTCTAAAGCAGAAGAAGACCAGCCAGTTCAACCAGTTAAATCAATGCTCGGTCAACCTACCAGTCCGATCAATACTAAACAACTCGCATTTCCAGTTTGATTGTGTGAGCCCATGGCAGTTCAACCGGAAAACCTAGCATTTATCTGCAAATTTAACTATTGAGCTGACAATAAAAAATGGTGTATTCGGTAAATATCATATTACCAGCATATTGAACTCAAACACATTGTCTTATTGGTTAGGTCAATTGTTAAATCCATATTGAAATCAAACACACCAATTTAATGGCCAACTTAAACGAAACACTCTATATTAGGAACGGTAAAACAATATTTACGTAGAAACATCACATGTTTTAAAATAAACAAATATTTATGTAGAAATATTATTACAATAACAAACATTGAAAGCTACTTTTATTGCAAAAGATAATTATTAGATATGCAAATTTACTCTTCTCCGTCAATGCATTCTGACTCCCGAGATGAGTCCGAGTTTCTCTTAATAAATTAAGCAATCAAGATCAGGTTTTCTCAAACCCTCATGGTATTATTTCTAAAAGAATATTATTTATATTGGTATTTCATATCTTATATTTCCTTTTACAGACATGTAATATTTTAATATAATATTCTTCTTGAAGATATGTAATATTACCACATGGGTATTTCATATTTTGATTTATTTAAATATAATGAACAAACAAATATTAATATTTTGAAGTATAAATATTTTTATTATTAGCAAGGGCTTATACATGTGTGTCAAAATATCATAGTTGGATGAAATTGCATACAACCAGAGGCGGATGCAGCATTGTGCCACGTGGGGCACGTGCCTCGCCATTAAAAAAATAAATTTCAAATTTCTTTTTAAATGGAGAAATACACTTCATTTATGACTAAATTTGACAAGAAGATTTCAAATATAGATGAAAAATATGTTTTTCCGGGAAAATGATGTTTCGAGGTAGTAGTCCACAAGTGACAAATCTTCATTATTTTCGAGTTGAAAATTTTCTAAGCGTCTTTGAACTCCAATTGCAAAAACTTGAAAATATGTTAAAAAACGTAAGCAAAGAATCACTTGTTTGTATGTCTTGTTTCAATTTCGTTAACTGGTTTTCTTCTTTTGACAAAAGGAAAAGGAACTTGGTCTGATTTGCTTAATTCTATCCTAATGAATTTTCAAGTGCCCAATTGATATTATTTGAATATTCACTTGACAATTTCATTGTTGACATTCGAAATGATGAGAGATTTTGGAATATGAAGAATCTTAGTGAGCTTTCTGTGAAACTTGTTAAGGCAAACAAGTATGAAACTTATTCAAATGTCTACTTACTATTGAAGTTGATGCTACTTCTTCCCGTTGCAACGACATGTGTTGAAAAAATATTTTCTGGATTGACTCTAGTGAATTAAAGATAAGTTGCGTCATAGCATGAGAGATCAAATATTGCATGATTATTTAGTTATTTATCTAGAGAAAGATTTAATTTTTGGTATTAACATGAATGCTATTATAAATCAGTTCCAAAATTTGAAAACTCGTCAAGAACAATTGTAATAATTTTAAAATACTATTAGGTTGTAATTTGAATTATTTACAATATTTTGTTCTAATTTTTATGAAATATTAATATTTTTGACTTGTATGTTATTTTTCGGTTGTCGATTGATGCAACAGTGCGTGATGCATTACCACTGCATACAACAATGTTGAGTTAGAGTAATACAACAAAATTGTCTACTAAATATTACTTTACAAATCTGCTTCGTGCCTACTTTGCATATTGAATATTTATTTCTCCATAATCATAAAAAAAATATAAGAAACAAAAACACATATAACCTAGTCTAAATTTTGAAATCACATGCATGGTTTGAAACAATATCTGTAGATTCAGAACAGTAGTGCATTTTAATAAAATTAGGCAAAATTATATCTTTTCTTGCCAATTGAGGTTTGAAACAGTATAAGTAGATCCAGAAGCAGTACATTTTAATAAAACTACGCAAGATCATATATTTTCTTACAATTTCATTACGTCTCGTCTAGCGGTTTGTATTATTCCACGATGTTACACAACTCATACATAAAACCGAGAAAATGAAATAAATTCTTCAACGTGTAGCTACTAATTTGACTTAAATCTTAATATCGAATGCCTTTACAATTTGTAATTAAGTTGACATGATTGGAAGTGTATCACTTTCTTATTTAATTTTGTTGTTATATGGTCCACTGGTAGACTAAGATTACTACTCTTCGAATTTCTTATCATGAACTAAATTTCTTCTAACACTTATTCCACATTGGGATGATTGACATAAGGTTACAAATTGGAAGTGACCAACATAATTTTATCTAATGTCGTGTAACCTTGTGGGCAGGCCTGACCCATAGCAGGGTGAGTTCCTGTTTGGAGCCTCATTTTGAGGGGGTCTCAAAAAATATATTTATGTACATGAGTTTATTGGGTTGCAAAGAAGATTAGTGATAACACATAGATAGTACATAAACATTGATAAATTTGTCTCAAAGAATGCTAGGAGGACAAAAAAATTCAAGTGATATTGCACTAAGTTAGTGAAATTTTTATTATTTAAACTAGGATGACAAAAAATTTCAAATTTAAGAGTCTCGTTGTTGATTTTCGCATAGGGTCTCAAAAATTCACGAGACGGTCCTGCTCGTGGGTTTAGAAACCACTCCTGTCGTCATTAGGATTCCCAAGGGGCTTGTGCGACAAAGTGTTACAAGATGTCAAACTACATTACTAATTGTACCACATGAGACGAATATTTCAGTGAGACTACATGATAACGGTCAAGCTAGCTTAATTACCCTCACGATAACACTTGAAGATATGTTTAACTTTTAACTCAACGCAAAGAAAGAAGACACTCAGACAGTAATAAAATATCATGCATGCACACCTAGGGGCACACCACCACCTCCTGAATCCTAATCTACACGGTCGCCTCGTGCATGCCAATGAGCTGTAGCCAACTTCGAAGTGGAGGCAAAAAAAACACCACTAGCCTGGAGTGTCAGCAGCAAACGAAACTACTTGTCTGCAACTCCTTGTCTGCTGTATTATTTACTGCTCCATGTGACCTTTTGAGGCTCCAAATTACCTCGAGATTTGGGAAAACTAACCACAAGTGGTGGTGAAACTTGTAACTCTTGTGAATTGTGATTGGGCTTCACCACGGTCCCCCCCTCTAATCCATTTTCACACCCTCCCTCTCGCCAAACATGATCCTACACATGATGATGGAGGGGGTCCATGCATGTTGGTGGAGAGCGACTGGACTCAGAGCTCACCAATGTTGGCTCACTCTACTTTTAGATGTAATAACATTCTCAATGACGTATTGTGCCCGTTTGTAATCTGACTTAACTAGGGTCCGTTTGGGAATCTAGCTTGATGACAATAAGAAGGCGATATTGGTGGTTAGATAAGAAAATCAGCTACAAGATTTGTACAATATCACGCTTCTTAAGGCCTGAATTTGCGTTGATTTTGCTTTGGTTTGAGAAGCACTTATTGGAAGGAGCTTATGGATTCTTTTAGATAATTTTTGATTTGACGGAATTGGATTTGAAGTCAAGTTATACTCACAAAGTTGGATGTTGATTTGTTTTTAGGAATATGTAATGGTTACATGGGCCTTTGCTTCATGATTGATTGAAACAATTGATGAGAAACGTGACCGGATTTCACGCTCCGTCGACGGCCATATCTGGATCTGAATTGGGTAGAATCCATCACCCTAAGTAGGGGTGTAAACGGAGCGAGTAATACCCGTATACCCGGTTACTCACCCCGGTTGGTTACAGGTACACCCTCTTATGTGGTTAATAAACGGGTCGGGTACAGGTATACAGATTACCAATACCCATATGCATGTTAATATATATTGTATAAATTTATATTAAAATTTTAATAATCAAAAACCTAATGTTACATGTATTTTTATACCTAATGTTACATATATTTTTAACAAATGCTAATTACATGCAAATAGACCTAATGTATTTTTAACGTTGGTTACATATATGTTTGTGATTTTTATGCCATGTTTAGGAGATTTTTTTAATAAGTTATATTTGTTTCCCCACCCCGTACCCGCTAAGATACAAAATTTTGGGGTTGAGTATATACACATACCGGTACCTTTAATTTAGTAAGGTTTGAGTACGAGTAAGGACATATTTGCGGGTCTAACCCTAATAACAAGGGATAGGAACAAACAGGAGTATTTCCAACAGAACAGGAGAATACCTCAAGTGAGGCCCAACCCCTTTATTTGTACTCCATCAAGAGTTTGTTACATCACCGAATCATGACAATTGATAACTATGAAAATAAGAAATATTCTAACAAATTGTGTTGTGATAAGTGTAATCCTAAAATGCATGTATGTGTTTTATTTATTAACAACATGGCTTGACGTGGATTGGCTCGGACCCAAGGTGCAACGAAGTCCTCGAAAATTAGCTCCTACATCAACAATAAAGGAACAGTACAATGGAAACACTCATCCTTTAGCTTCACATGCATGTTGGGTTGATGGTCCCAAGCAAATCCACTCTTAACTCGGTTCCAATCCCATACAGGAAATTGTGATTGGCCAATGGAGAAGTTTATCATAACCAAATTCCATACCTTTCTAATAAGATATATAGCAATTAGCAACTTACAGTGTCTGTGTTAGATTCTGGAACTAACGACGCAAAATTTTCTTTAACAAGATATAATTATATAATACAACTCACAATTATATATGTATTATCGGTTCGGTTGAGGTTGAAATTTAGCTATCATGTATTACGGGTCAGACTTGAAGAAGAACAATCAAAGTATCCAACCCAATAGGCCCGTGAGCAAGTCCGTATACATGCATGCGAAGTTGCGAACACACGTATATATCTTGTGATGGAATTTTGTAAATGAACTATTCATGTATATGCAATTTTTGTCGAAAAACTTAGAGTTTTTAGAAACGTTTAGCTAGGTTATATGGATTTCCATATGATAATTAAGTTGTCCTCGACCAAACATAAATGCCGTCAAAACACTCAAAACCGTAGAGCATACGTATCGATCAAACATTCAACCATAATTTTCTACTTCACAGAATATTATAGTAACTTGACAGACCAACACCCAACGGACAAATTTCAGACAAATTTGTGCACAATAAAAAAAAATTACTATTCATAATCGGAAAAATACTTAAATCGTCACAAACAATTACCATTTTGTCATTCACCATTCATTTAATACTCATTTCATCTTGTCTCTTAAAATAAGGTTTCTGCATAAGTTTTTCTTATTTTACCAGTACAAACACCACTAAAATGTCTGGCGAAGCGCCTAGATTCGGTAAAATAAGCAAAAAAAATCAGGTTCGGCGTCTAAGTAAAACGCCCGTCCAAAAAAATAAATAAAAAACTTAAATTTATACGGTGTGTTATCTCAAATTATTTGAGGTTCCGTTGCAAGATTTCTGTGGTAACGGTTTGGATTACAATGAGTTTTTTGTAAGTGATAAATATTCAAAAATTTACAGATCCAACAATTTTCAGATCCAAAAAATTTCGACGGTCTAAGTACCCGACGTATATTTCCTCGTCAAATATTCCTTGTTGTATAGACGTCGTCTATATACGACCGACGTCTATACATTGTATAGACGTCAGCTATATACGACCAGAAAAATTCATTACATCCCATATCGGGCATTCTGCACTCACATTAATCAAGCACAACATGTTCAAGTACCTCAAGTGCCAATCTTTTGACAAATAGCCACGAATATCAACCCCAAAAAAATTCATTACATCCCATATCGGGCATTCTGCACTCACATTAATCAACCCCAAAATGTCCAAGTGTCCCAATTGCCAATCTTTTGACAAATAACCACGAATATCAAGCCCAACATGCCCAGGTGCCCCAACTCGTTCACGTTCAGCAGTAAATGAGTGGTGGAGTACATCAACCACACCAACAAAAATAAATTCTTCGATGTGGGACTAAACTATTACGCCCTATAGACGTCGGATATATAGGTTGACCGACGTCTATACATACAACACGACCTATAGACGTCGGCCATACTATACATCCGACGTCTATACATTGAAATAACAATAATTAATAAAAAAATACACCATATAGACGTTGGCTACCCTATGCAACCGACGTCTATACATGAGTAAATAGTAAAAAAAACATTGCAACCATCTTAACATCCGACGTCTATACCTATAGACGTCAGATGTTTTTATATCTGACGTCTATTGGGTGACGTCTATTGAGCATTCTGCACTAGTGCACAAACGTCGAAATCAACGGCATGTCAAGGCAGGGGAACATGTTGTAAGGCAAGTTACCCAATCCGCTATCAGTAATGGTCACCGTCATATCATCACTCATAACTAAACGCCAAGCCTGTAATGTAGTACATGCTCTGTGTCGATTATGACACTGCAGGACCTTCCGATCCTCGCCCTCCCAAATGCGTTTTACGATGTGGCCTCCGAAACTCTAAATGACGCTGTTATCTAAAGGACCACTGGACATCACACCAGTCACGATCCAAGAATCGTCCTCAAATCTCTTCTTCTTCTGAGCTGGGACGTCTGCAGTGCACTAACTCGAATCACCGGTCACAAACCTACCACCTCTACTCTTCTGAATGACCCACTCAGCAGAAGAAGAACTACCATGTCGCCTCCGTCTTCCACCATACTGCTATCTCGCCTCCTCTTGCGGCTCCAACCCATACCGACCCCATCTCACTCTCATCGTCACTCTCCATCTCATCCAAATCCTCCTCGTCGTCGAAAGAATCCTTACGTGTCCGACGACAACGTAAACTATATCTCTCCTGTAGGATCGTGTGGGTTATGGGTTCACTAATCACTTTTAATCTAATCCCTAATTAATCAAACAATAAACGCAGCGGAAACAATTTAAAGACTAGTAGGGAAATAACATGCAAACCACAAGAAGACACGGCGATTTTATAGAGGTTCGGCACCCCACCCGGGTCCTAGTCCTCTCTTGTAAGCTCCGCTCGACTCCGCGAGCTCCGCCTACGTCTTCACTAACCACTCCCCGTTCCGGGCCGGGAGAGAACGCCTTTACACCACAAGCAACGCGAACAACCCTCGCTTGCTTGAATTCTTCCTCTCACAATCCGAGAGGGACACTTCGGGCTTTCACCGAAGTCCTTGCTTCTTTTGACAACACTTGTAACTGAGTGGGATTCACTCTCTAATTGAGCACACTTTGAGTAGGATGAGTATATGATCAAGTGTGTGAAGTTTAGGCTTAAAGAGTGTAGAATTGGGAGCTTTGAGGATTGAGGTTTCTCTCTAATGTATTGGGACAATTGGAGTTGGAGAGTTGTGTTAACAACAAGTCTTGATCCTCTATTTATAAGCTCCTAAGGTTTTCTAGCCGTTGGGGATAGATTTGATTGGGTTTTGTGCAAGATACACAAAGCAGAAAATCGGGCTGCAAATCTGTCCAGAACCGGTCGACCGAAACTACTAAACCGGTCGACCGTTCACTTGATTTCAAAGAGAACGGTCGAACAAAAGAGTATTCGGTCGGACAAACGAGCTAGAACTTAACTCTACTTAAGTGAATCGGTCGAACCAAAGTATGGGGCGGTCGACCGTTAAGGGGATTCGGTTGAGACAAAGGTCAATCGGTCGAACGAGAAATGTGTCGACCGATAGCAGGGAATTTGGTTTCTGAAAATATGTTCAACCGGTCGACCGAAACAAGGTCGTCGTTCGACCGGTTACCGAATGTATTTTGGGGTTAAGTTTGTTTTATACGAATACGACCGTTATAGGAATACGACAAGAAAAACGGCCATATTAAAATCCGGGATCGGTCGACCGAAAAGGTAGAACCGGTCGACCGGTAGAGTTCGGTAAAATCACTGTGGAGAGTCTGTTATAAACCGGTCGAACTGAGAACTGGTTCGGTCGACCGGTTCACACAGGAAATCTAGGTTTAAGTTTATAAGTGATTTCCGACTAAGGTTTGGGTGATCTAATGAAGTCCAAATAATGTGAAATTTCGTGTGTGACTTCTATAGGGAACCTATTTGTGTATTTGATTGGTTTTTAACTCTTGTATGCTCAATTTACACATGTTCCTAAGACTCAAAATAAAATCAAGATTACAAGTCTTCATTTAGCTTTATTACAAATCTTGACTTGATTTCCTTCCTTCCATGAGTCTTGATCACCTGTAGAGGTTAGCACATGCAATATATATGCAATGCAATATGTGTGCTACTCTACATCATCATAATTAAGATTAGGTTAATTAAATCATCAAAACATAGATTAAGGCCAAAAAGCCAACAATCTCCCCCTTTTTGATGATGGCAACCTATATCTTAATTCTATCTAAATACATGGAATTTGTATATGTAACTATGCATATTAATGCTCCCCCTATGGATGTGCATAGTTTTTGATCAATTTTATGCCAAATTCCAAGTTACCCCCTTAATTATCTCTCCCCCTTTGACATCCATCAAAAATAATAATTATTTAAGACTTTAAGCTTAGAATTTGGATGTCTTGTAATGAAGTTGCTCCCCCTAAATTTTGCACTTCATTACTCTAATAAAAGATATAACATTTAAGCTCCCCCTATCAATAAGGCTAAATGGAAACAATGAGTATGATTCATGTTAAGTTCATTTACGCTTCAACTTAAGCCTTATTCTAACATCCATTTAAAATTTGACATTTAGAATCAATGGATGTGATAAATGATTTGCAATGAATAGGGATAATGATTTTCAATGAATTGAACTATATGATATGTCAATTAAGCATGTGAAGCTAGATTAGAGCTAATTTAACATGAATTGTATAGATAGGAATTTATACCAATGTTGAATTCGTATTTAGCTCCAATCTCATTTGGTGATGCAACCGGATTTGAATTTGACTCTTGAGCTCACCCGGTCACCACCAATCTCCTCCTCAAGCTCCTACAAGAGTAGATTTAGGTACCCAAACAACTTTGGGTCCTTGAACATTAGCTTTTGGGATCCAAACCATTTTGGTTTTGGGAGCCCACACACTTGAGGAACTATGGTTAATGAACATATGCTTACCATTTAGAGTAGTGTGAGATACATGGTTTTTCAATTTAAAATTGTAACCTAAACCATGTTTAGCTAAGGATTGTCTTTGACTACCTAAAAGCACATCAAGCATTTTTGTTCCTTTAGTGAACATTTCAAGATCTTTTCTTAATTGCATATTTGAGGCTTTAAGATCTACATGTTCATCAATAATGGGTGTTTTACTTAGACTAGCAAGTGATGATTCATTTGATTCAAGTCTAGCAATCACCTCATTCTTTTCATTCATGATTAATTCAATTTGACATTTGAGATCATTTATAGTTTTTCTAGCATTTTTGTTCTTTTCACAGATGATCTCATATTGTTTAACTAAATCATGAAATGCATTTTGTAGCTCATCATGTGTATATGATTCATCATTAGCATTAGAGTTAGAGCTAGCACTAGAATATGATTTACTTGACCATGAATTACTTCTAGTGGAATAAGATTTAGAGGAGTTAGAAGCTACCTCACTTTGTTCATCTTCAATGGCCATGAAGCATGAATGTGCAACCTCTCTTCTACTTTGTAAGGAAGAGGATGATGATGATGGAGATGAAGAGTCATCCCAAGTGGCTTTGTGAGCTTCCTCCTTCCTTTCTTTCCTCTTACTCTTCTCCTTTTCTCTTCTCCTCTCTCTTCTCTCATTTTTCTTCTCCCTCTCTTTTCTCTCATTTTCGCTCTCCTCCCTCTCTTTTTCTTTTTCTCTTTTCTCACTTCTTTTACCTCTTCTTTCATTCTTTTCTCCCTTATCCCTCTTGAGATATTTGAAGAAGTCTTGGGCAAGGACCTCAATGTCCTCTTCTTCCACCCTCCTTGGCTCATCAAAATTTGCATGCAATGCCACCATGGAGTTTTTCTTTGAAGCTTCCTTCTCTCTTCGATGACTCAATTGGAGCTCATAGGCCATGAGATTTCCAATGAGTTCCTCCATCTTCAATTTTGAAAGATCATGTGCCTCTTCAATTGCGACGACTTTATCTTCCCAATCGATGCTAAGTGACCGGAGGAACTTCCTTGTCATCTCTCCTTCATTGATTTTTCTTCCAAGAACCAAAAGAGAGTTAGTGATATCGGTGAAGCGAGTGTTCATTTCGCTTATGTTTTCACCGATTTGCATAGAAAAAATCTCATATTTATGCATGAGGAGACTAATGCGGGTTTCCTTAGTTTTACTATCCCCCTCATGATGCATTTGTAGTCTATGCCATATTTCATGTGCACTAACACACCCTCTAATCCTATTATATTCACCCTCATTTAGCCCACAATATAGAATGTTCATGATTTTTGAGTTCATCTCAATTTCTTTCATTTTGGGCCTAGTGAGTGAATCTAATTCATCTTCATTTGGTGGTGTGTATGGATTTTGGAGAAACATCCAATACTTAAGGTCATTAGAAATTAGGAAAATCTTCATCCTATTCTTCCAATAATCATAATTTGACCCATTAAGCAAAGGAGGTCTAGTGGTGCATAATCCCTCTACATGATTAGATGTGCTAGCCATGCTAAAAATACGATTAAGTATAGAATTTAGCTAACAAGGCTCTGATACCAAATGTAGGATCGTGTGGGTTATGGGTTCACTAATCACTTTTAATCTAATCCCTAATTAATCAAACAATAAACGCAGCGGAAACAATTTAAAGACTAGTAGGGAAATAACATGCAAACCACAAGAAGACACGGCGATTTTATAGAGGTTCGGCACCCCACCCGGGTCCTAGTCCTCTCTTGTAAGCTCCGCTCGACTCCGCGAGCTCCGCCTACGTCTTCACTAACCACTCCCCGTTCCGGGCCGGGAGAGAACGCCTTTACACCACAAGCAACGCGAACAACCCTCGCTTGCTTGAATTCTTCCTCTCACAATCCGAGAGGGACACTTCGGGCTTTCACCGAAGTCCTTGCTTCTTTTGACAACACTTGTAACTGAGTGGGATTCACTCTCTAATTGAGCACACTTTGAGTAGGATGAGTATATGATCAAGTGTGTGAAGTTTAGGCTTAAAGAGTGTAGAATTGGGAGCTTTGAGGATTGAGGTTTCTCTCTAATGTATTGGGACAATTGGAGTTGGAGAGTTGTGTTAACAACAAGTCTTGATCCTCTATTTATAAGCTCCTAAGGTTTTCTAGCCGTTGGGGATAGATTTGATTGGGTTTTGTGCAAGATACACAAAGCAGAAAATCGGGCTGCAAATCTGTCCAGAACCGGTCGACCGAAACTACTAAACCGGTCGACCGTTCACTTGATTTCAAAGAGAACGGTCGAACAAAAGAGTATTCGGTCGGACAAACGAGCTAGAACTTAACTCTACTTAAGTGAATCGGTCGAACCAAAGTATGGGGCGGTCGACCGTTAAGGGGATTCGGTTGAGACAAAGGTCAATCGGTCGAACGAGAAATGTGTCGACCGATAGCAGGGAATTTGGTTTCTGAAAATATGTTCAACCGGTCGACCGAAACAAGGTCGTCGTTCGACCGGTTACCGAATGTATTTTGGGGTTAAGTTTGTTTTATACGAATACGACCGTTATAGGAATACGACAAGAAAAACGGCCATATTAAAATCCGGGATCGGTCGACCGAAAAGGTAGAACCGGTCGACCGGTAGAGTTCGGTAAAATCACTGTGGAGAGTCTGTTATAAACCGGTCGAACTGAGAACTGGTTCGGTCGACCGGTTCACACAGGAAATCTAGGTTTAAGTTTATAAGTGATTTCCGACTAAGGTTTGGGTGATCTAATGAAGTCCAAATAATGTGAAATTTCGTGTGTGACTTCTATAGGGAACCTATTTGTGTATTTGATTGGTTTTTAACTCTTGTATGCTCAATTTACACATGTTCCTAAGACTCAAAATAAAATCAAGATTACAAGTCTTCATTTAGCTTTATTACAAATCTTGACTTGATTTCCTTCCTTCCATGAGTCTTGATCACCTGTAGAGGTTAGCACATGCAATATATATGCAATGCAATATGTGTGCTACTCTACATCATCATAATTAAGATTAGGTTAATTAAATCATCAAAACATAGATTAAGGCCAAAAAGCCAACATCTCCCTCCTAACCGAAGCAGATATACCCCGTCTACGTAGATGTCGAGGTGCTGAATCTTCTTCGTAAGCATGTACAACGCGTAGAGGTATGAATTTTCCTCTTCCTCCACGGAAACCTGATGACTATTAATTAATTTTTACAAATAAAATGTTGTTAAGTGGATTTAAGCATCTAAATTAACAAATTTATTAATTATTTTTAACTAATTATCGATTAATAATAAATAATTTCTACAAAAAAAGGGTGTCTGCGGGAGACGCCCACCCGTTAGGGGGGGGGGGACGCCCCACCCAAAAAAAATTAAAAACTTAAAATAAATGAGATATTTTATCAGATTCGAGTACGCCGGGGCGTCCGCTGACTCCTTTACTGACATTCGAGACATTCTTTTTGATGATTATGAGAGGAATATAAAGAGAGAGTGATGGTATGAGAGTAAAATGAAGAGTTATATAAGTAGAAATGAGATAATGACAAAATGGTAATTCGCATAGGCGATTTAAGTAGTTTTCCGGTAATGAATAGGAATTCAATTTTTTTTTCTTTTGAAGTTTTGTTTGAAAATTTATCAAACAAATATTATTGTCATTTTAACTTTTCCTTGACTACATTTTAGCAATTTGTTGTTCGGATATTTAAATTTTGATCTTCAAGGCTGCCTGATGCATCGCACGGAGTAGTCGCTAGGTATATTCTAATCATCGTTACTAATGTATTAGTTGGATTTCAACGCCTCGGTTGGAGCCATCTATACCTCTCTCTTTAATTATGATAAAAGTTTAATACGTCGGGCTCATTTATTAGTCCAAAGACAAGCATTGGTATATTGTCACATACATGCACGTACTACATAGTGTCCGACCAAGTCCAACCATCGCATGCCCGCATGTAAGCTTCTTCATGTGCAAACTTACGTAGTTGGTCATTTCTTGTTCTTGTTCTTTTTACGAAAGATGCTTCCAAAACCAGAAGTACTCGTGTATAGTTCGCGGATACTTTTCTCTCTCAATTTCCTTAGAAGCAACCTGAGCACAAGAAATTAAGATGGCAATTTTTAACAAAACACAGCAATCTGATACGAACTCTCTACTTGTAGTGATGCAAAGAATTGTGGTCATATGCAACTTACCGTGTTTAACTTAGCTTTTCAACGTAAAAAAACATTCATATTTAACTGATCATGTAACTCATCTTCCTGGCTGGTTTGTGTATTGGCATTATCAACCTTAGTAATACATGCTTAAGATGACGTGTACCACGATTAGTCCAAGGACTAACTAGAAAATGGAATCCTGCTTCGCACTTCTCCTCTAACAACATGCGATCCTTAATTGATCGGTAAATTAAATCAACCTGTACGAACTATAAAGAGTGTATATATATCTTGGATATTTGTATACATTGATCAATTTTCTTTTGGTGCATGATTTGCCAAATAATAAATAGCAGGAGTCATAAAAATTCATTCATAGCCGGCACTTGCGATTGTTATCAGACATAATTTATGGTAATTTATGGGTTATTTGTATATTTGCAAACAATAGCTTCTAATCATCTAAAAAGTATCAGATGGTTCTTCTCAATATTATGTCAAAGTTAATAGGTAGACTATTAGAATGAGGCTGAGTCGGGTTTAATTTGGGTTTGCTTCTCAACTTGTTTATTAAGGCAACCAGGCAGGTGTGAGGCACGTTGTTTGGGTAGAGCCTATTAATGTCGGGCTTTACGTAGAT
Source organism: Triglochin maritima (assembly GCA_963682175.1). Classification (NCBI taxonomy): domain Eukaryota; kingdom Viridiplantae; phylum Streptophyta; class Magnoliopsida; order Alismatales; family Juncaginaceae; genus Triglochin; species Triglochin maritima. The sequence continues at coordinate 11,107,284 of OY821775.1, forward strand.
TTGACCTGAATATGATGACATGAGAACTCGGCCTAACTGTGATAATTCTTGACCCCCCACCCCCTCATTTCACATGTTTTTCTCATATTAAATATAACAATATGAACATAATTTATGAGGTAAAAGTAGGTAAGCATTAATATGCCAATATGGTGCGGTACGTATTAATTTATTGGCAAAAGAAGCTGAAACTTGACAAGTCACTTTTTCCCCTTCCAAATAAGCATATAATAGGAAAGTGTGAGGGTTGTAAAGTGAATTTCTGAGGGGTCCTTTTTTGACTTTGAAAAATATTATGTACGTTCTTGATGACGTTACGTAGCAATGGTTGGAACCTAATAGTTCAGCTCAGATTCAGATTCTGGTCTAAAATAATTGGAGTTAATAAGGATTGACATGGATATGGAATTTATTGGGGTGGCACCCGGAAACTAAGGTGTCCACCACTGACCCATGTCCATCGTTCTTATATATATCTTCACTTCAACTTGGTGGGTGGTGCAATGGTTGTGGTGTTTTTAGACCCAAACTTTGTGTCGGACATTGATTGAACTTTTACTCCTTAACACCTCAACAATTGTACATGTTCCAACGTGGGCATATTTCAAATCATATTATATTAATTAGGTGCGTCTTGATTAGTTGGACCTTATTATAGGTCTATAATTTATATATGTGAGCTATGCTTAACAGCTGTGATTAGTTTAAGAGTTATTTGAATAACATACAAATGTGACGTGTATAATATACATCAAAGCACATTTAATGCATACGAAAATAACTTCACTTGAAGTGTACGTACGTGGTATAGTAAAGTTAGAAGTTTACAAAGGCATTACAAAGGTTGATATGCAAACCAGTAAACCACCCTCAGTTAGCATGTATAATATGTTTCTGTTACAATTATTCTTGCCAACTCCAAAAGGCCCTCATGATTGATAAATTTTCAAAACAAAATGAAGAGCTTCCAAACCCCTAGAGCTTCATGTGGAAGCTTGGAGTTACAACTTTGTGAGACCAAAACCCAGAAAACAATGCACCTTTAATTCCATATCCACTATAACTTTACAACCATAAACTAACAATAAATAAGAACAACTCCTTTGCTGAAGACAACACCAAAAGCCGCATATGGGTAAGTAGCAAGAAGTTCGAATTGGGCGGTCTTGTTTACACGTGTGAACAAGCTCCTAAGGTTCGGTGTACTTTCTTTTTGAAAGCTACTAGAGTTTTTATTCTACCTAGTCTAACCCATACTTCAATCTCCAAAAGAACACATAAGCATCATTGGAAAAGTTATATGAGATTATGGTAACCTTTTAAGATCTTTTGGCAATTTCTTCCTCATTCACTTCTGATTGTGTTGGGGTATGGGCGATTTCTTTTGGTTGGAAAATAGCACTTGTTGCACCACATTTTTGGGACATTGTGTGGTATGACATTTATGAAGGAGAAAGTATTGAAACATGGCCTGGGTATAGCGAAAAGCTTAGAAAATTTAATTGGATTTATATTTACGGAATTGCAATATTCATTAATTTGCTTCCCATTAAGATATAACTGTCTTTTTTTTATTACTAGTCATACTTATATTAGATGGCCTTCGATGGTGCATAAACATTTCTTTTGTTTTCCTTTCTCTGGTGGAGGAACTCTAGCGCAATAATTACTTTCTTATTTTCACACTTCACATCGGATCCTCTCCAATAGGCGTAGAATTGAAGAGGTCCAACTCGTTAGATCTTAGCCACACGTTCTTTAACGGATTGTGGAGTGTGTGTGTTACCTTAACCACCTCTCTTATTGTAGTTTGAAATCTACTTTGGCAAAAGGTAATTCTTTGTTTTGCAAAAATTCCATTCTTGTCAGCATAAACACTTATTCCTAAGTGAAATTGCTAAGCTAATTATGATAATGGATTTATGTACGATCTTTTTATAAACAAAAAATATACTTTTAAATATTAAATTTCACGCTTACAAAAAATCAAATACAAATAACACTCGTGTTCTTGTGTATGTATCCATGTGTCTGAAAAGAAATTAACATTTAGAAATAAGATTACTATATTATAAGAAAAGTAATTTATGTATCATTAGATAGATGAACACTACTAACTGACATGAATTTAGGTATCTATCCATTTGCTCTACATGTAATCATATATATTTAACGTAGCACTCATACTATCATAATGTCATACATATACTATATTAGTAATATCAACTGACATTCGTGCTTACAATTGATAATCTTATTTGAGTTTAAGAAGTATAATGTTGCTTTACAATTACACAACCATATGTACAAAAATCTCTAACTTGTTAAAGTTTTGTGTGATCGAGTCCTCGAGGCAACACTACTCATCAAAATATCTGTAATATACTTTGAGCGACAATAAACTGAATTGCTAAACATCGCCCCAAAATTACTTAAATCGTCCCTTGAAATTACCATTTTGCCATTCTCTCATTTCTACTGCTATAACGCGACATTTTACCCTCTTATCACACATCTCTCTTCATATTCCTCTTATAATCATAAAAAATAATGTTTTGGAAGTCAGTAATGAACCAACGGACGCCCCAGTGTACTCGAATCTAGTAAAATATCTAACATCTTTTTAATAAAAAAATAATAAAAAATAATAAAAAATTACGGGCGTCTGACGGAGCCGCCCCCACGTAGGAGGGGGCGTCTGGCTAAGACGCCTTCCCCATGGGGGCGGCGTTTTACCCAGACGCCTTACCCATCGGGGAGGCGTTTTACCCATACGCTCCGCCCATGGGACAGACGTCTGTGTAAGACGCCTCCCCCATGGGAGAGGCGTCTTAGCCAGACGCCCCCTCCTACGTGGGGGCGGCTCCGTCGGACGCCCGTAAGTTTTTATTATTTTTTTAAAAAGATAATTGATTATAAATTTAGATAATTGTTAAATTAATTAATAAGTTAATAATTACTATATTCGGATGATCGATACCTCTTCGGTACACCGAAAATTCAAAAATTTCCAGATCCAACAATTTCAAAATCCAAAAAATTTCCAGGGGGAGCTGCCCCCTTGCCACCCCCGCCACCTCACCGGCGAGGTGGAATGCCGCTCGCTCACCGGTGAGCGAGACCCCCGAACGACCTGTCGAGGTGGTATTTGTAAGTCAGGATGTTTTACCACCGGGGGATTTGGAACTTAAAAAATGTTGGATCTGGAATTTTTTTGAATCTTCATCACTTGCAAAAAAACTCATTGTAATCCGACCGGTTACCACCGAAAACTTGCAAAGAAACGTCAAATAATTTGAGATAACACACCGTATAATTTTAATTTGATAAAAAAACGAGACGTCTGGCTAATAAGTTTGTACCATCGTGGCGGCGTCTGGCTAAGACGCCTCCACCATGGTTGAGGCGTCTTAGCCAGACGCTTACACCATGGTATAGACGTCTGGCTAAGACGCCTGTACCATCGTAGAGGCGTCTTAGCCAAACGCCTCCACGATGGTGCAGGCGTCTTAGCCAAACGTCTGAGTCGGAAAAAAAATCCGTCTTCGTTACTTCGCCTGATCTAGGTGTTTCGCCAGACATTTTCGTGGTGTTGATACTATGAATGTTTGTAAAACTGAGTCAAAAACCTTGTTTAAAGACACGGGACGATATGGGTATTAAATATATTGTTAAGGGCAATTTGGTATTTTAAGGGGCGATTTAAGTAATTTTGGGGCGACGTTTAGTAGTTCCCACAATAAATCATGGTATCAGATGATCCGACATGTTTAATGTTGATATTAATCATGTCGTATATTTTTATTATAACATACACAATGTAACATAAATTGTTTAGGCATATTGTTTAGGCATATGGGTCAGCGTAAGTAAGTTTTCAAATATTCTTCTACGTTGTTTTCACGTTACAATCGCTTACTTCCATACAATAATACACATTTGGTAACCATTGGATGGTCAATAGATGTACGAAATCATTCTTTGTTAACACATGATTAAAAAACAATTCTATTTTACACTAAAAATATTGCATGTTGACCACTTAAGGATGTCGAAAGGTCACTAGTAGCCAAATCGGCTAAAGTTTTTGGCCCATGTGATGATCTGTCTGTAAAAATCTAACATGTATCTATACATCTCTTTTATTATTATACACAGTACATTATATTAACACAAGATCATCACAATTCACAAACCACAACCCAAAAATATGGAAGCTTTCCAAGTCTATACACTCCTTACATTTTTAATTATTATTTAGGTGGGCCGTAGGTGTGATATATGTATATATAATATAATATAATATAATATAATATAATATAATAAATATAGAGAGTGAAGATGGTTAAGACAGGATGAGAAGCCACCTGGGTAGAGATTGAAGCCAATGAATGATTGATGGGACAGCTTAATTTGTTCGCTATTTTTTATGAACTCTACTACGTGTAAACCATCACCTTAAACAAATCACAAAACTTAAGCAGTCATACTTTTGATGTGTGTTATTATTATCAATTGATTAGATGTACCTTTCCGAGGTGTTTGACAATTATTTTTTAACCTGTAGTATTATGATGTCTACTTATTATAGTCTAGTCAAATAAAACAGTTCAAAGATATACTGCACAATAAAATTCGGAATTCTGGTAATTAGATTTTTCACAAGTTTTCCCCCCGTGTAGGTAGCCTCCAAAACCAAAGCACTAAAATGGAAAGACATTGTGGCCCGGCGCTTGATCCATTGACGAGAAAGGTGATGGGAAAAGGATTTTGTTGACTTTGCAAAAATAAAATTATTTTTGTTATCTTTTACTTGATTGTACTTTTGGTCGGTATAATTATTCAAGTGAACGGCTAAACGTCGTCCGCAATTTACTTAAATCATCTCCGTTATTTACATTTTGTCCTCACACTTTTTTTATAATTTTTATTATTATGAATAGGTTGTTTATCTGTTCTTGTTACGTTATAGATTGTTTGTACTTTTAGTATTTATCAGTAATTGATCTTATTAACTTTGAAAACATCTGCAACATATCGAGATCCACGTTATATAAAGTAACAAATTAGTAACAAACACATAATAATGTACGAATCTTCAGAAATTACACATTACAATCAATTTCTACTACATAAGTGATCCCAATGGGCTCTCCTCTGTTCATACTGCATCTCTCATCCAGCAACACTCTTTCGAATTCGGAACCATATGTGAGTGACAACATTGGTTTCTTCTTTGTCCAAAATCCAATGCAAGTACTGATCGTACTTGTTTCGCCAGTGATGATACCACAAAAAAAACTTGACTTCTATCGCAACTTTGTTGCACCAATTTAATTGCTTGGTCACATGTTGCAAATAATTCCGGAGTTATGAAAACCCCACTATAATCTACCTCGTCACCACCAAAATCTTGCAACGGAACCTGAAATATTTTGAAATTACACACCATAAGAATTAAAAATGATTTAAAATTTTAAAAAATTAAGGCGAGGCGCCTGGCATGAATTTTTTTAATAAAAAACGGAAGGACGAAATGGGAAATATATTGAAATGGGAGGGCAAAATGGTCAATGGTGCGGACGATTTAAGTAAATCGTGGACGACGTTTGATAACCCCCTGACTTTTCTACGAGCTTTTACTTATATGTTTGAACAGATCCATATTTGTTTGCTCTTTGAGTTTTTTTAGAGTTGTTATCTAGATCTTAATTTCGTTACATTGTAGGGTTCATGACAAGTACATTATTGGTTTGGCATTTTTCATCATATTCTTAGCTTGTTGTTAAAAAAAGATTATATGACGTTTTGTTTTGTACAGCTTAAAAATATCATTTTGCACTTTACGCCATAAGTTTGGGCTTTTGGCGTATAACATCCAAAAATTTGTAATACGAATTTTCTATTAAATAGGGTTCTGCTAAGTTGGTAAATATGGATAAACGATTTAAAATGTTAACATATAAGAGATTATGGATGGACTGGATTGAGCTCAACTCATAAAACCTTTAATAGCAAATAAAGGGTGCACTACTGCATTGTGATTTTTTTGTAGCCGATAATCTTTATTATTATTATCTCAAAGGAAGGAAGAACAATTTGTAAGATGCACGTGTAAAAGTTCTGAAGGTGAGGATAAACTATGACAGATGTTTTTATTTTCGTCTGGCATTAACAATTTCAATGTTGTTTGAGCTACAATTGAGTCGTAACTTCACAAAGTTTGGTTGAATTCTTTTTGTTTATTTTGAAAGTGATTCATCTAAAAAGGAGATATTATGCCCATGCATGAAAAGGTGTCTTCCCTCCGCATAAAAGTGAAAAAGCATAAGAAAGCCAAATCCATAGGGCAAATGGGAATATAAATGGATTTTTTCATAAAAGAGTCAAAGTCTCGTCTTGTGTGTTTAATTTGTAGGGGACTAAATGTTTTGCTTAATTTTTAACTCACAATAATTTTAAAATAAACCAACCTTTTAATGTGTAAGATAGCGCCACTCCTTGTACTATTTTTATTCTTATTATTGTTAGCAAATAACTAAAATAAAATTTTAAATTTTGTAAAAAAAGAAGCAATGCAATTAGTTGTTTCTAATGTATTCCAATGTAAAACAGTGACCGATTCAGATATCATTGAGGAAACTATGAGAATACTAATGATTATCCCATAATTTAACAGTGTACGAGTTATTACTCAATTTAGGATGGGGGTACAATTAGTTCAGGAAAACATGCTTCCGTTGAATAAATGAGATCGAATATATACAGTATTCTAACTAAATCACTACGTTTCAACAATTCAAAGTGCCATAACTATTACAACTATTAAGAAAATCATGCTCCGAATCAACTTTTATTGTAAATAAATAATAAATACTTCCATCAAAACAATTAATGTAACGTCCTCATACACAGTGGAAAATTTTAAAATTTAAATATACAATCAAGTGAGAACATTTCGAAAAGACATACAAAAGAATGTGATTACATCAAAAGTTCGTAAACAGGAAATGTACATATGTAATCACAACCACCACAAAAAGAAGGATAACAACATCTGTGAAGAGAATGTGTTCTAAAAGTTTTACTTTTAAATGCCAATTATTATGAATTGAATGAGAAATCATTTTGTTCCTTGTTTATGTTATTCGTCTTTTAGAAGTGTTAAGGAAGAGGCTCTTGGTCCTTAACCGTAGAGCTCTAAAAGATATTGGTTTGCATAAAACAAAAGATATTCGCAATCATGGTAATTAACATGGGACATTAATTACCGAGTTAAGATTGTCGTGTTGGTCATAGATCATTGTAGCTCTACAAGTGAGTGACGACACGGGTATGCAAAAGAGGAAAATATTACTTTTGTATACTGAATAGACCTAATAAGTAAAATATTATAGAAATGTGTTTCTGTGTCATTAATATTTTACTGTGTCTTTGGTCCTTTGATATGAGACTTATATCTAATCACTTAAGGAATACTTAATTAGATCAGTGTCTTGAACTATCGATCAGTGTAGTGTAAAGGCATTGGTTGGTTAAGTACAACTTTCGTTGGAGAAGATAGTTAGTCAAAAGATTATCATTGCCCCTCTTAATTGAGTGATGATATTAGTGGGCCCCTTGATAAAGCAAAGTTATAATGTGCACAATGTGATTTGAGTTAAGTCACATATTTATAACTAGCTTAAAGAGATCAAGAAATGAATACTAATACAAAGATGACACAATACTACTTTGTGTGTATTCTTAATATCATGAGGCAAGGGACGGACACAAGTGGTGCACTCCATCACTAAATGGATCGGGTTTTGGTTCAAGTGGAATTAAGACATCTAACTAATTGGGAGCTATAATGTGTAGCTAGATACCGCTTATAGCTTGTGATATTGAGCTCTTAATATCACTGCCAACTTAGTCTAGATCCTCCCATAGGTCACACCACAAAACTGGGAAACAAGAAATGGGGATTTTGAGTTCATAAGGATGTGTCGGGTTTCATGTAGAAAATATGACACATGGGGTGAACAAACAAAATCAAGATTATGTTGTGATTAATAACATAATTAGAATCTAAATTAAATTCATATGTGATGTAAATATTATGGGGTGTAATGAGTTGACATTACATAGGATAATATGTTACATAAGTTGTGAATTTACTACTAATCCCGAAATGTCAAATTTTGTAGGGGTTAAACCAAAATTTGACCAGTCTGCAGTACTGTGCAAAAGTCAACCGATGAATAGTACTGGTCAACCGATGAACAGTACCCGGTCGACCGATGAACAGTAACCGGTCGACCGGTCCAGACGGTTTTCTGCAGAATTAATTTAAGAATTAATTAGATCATGCATGGAATTGGTCCATAATTGATTTAATTCGTGGTTAATATTATTTATTAATAAATAATGGATGGTTAGATGGAATTTTGCATGGGATCATGGGCAAGAGGTTGCACATGAATAGGTAATTTGGAGAGAACCTATAAATACAAGGTTATCTCATTACCTCCTTAATTTAATTCATTATTTTCTTGAGCAAAATTCTCTCCCCATAATTCTCCACGAAAATTCCTTAATTCTTAAGTTTAGTTTTAGTTCTAGAGATCATCTTCTCAAGGGAACTAAAGAGGGGTTAGTAATTGGATTCTAAACCCTATTGGAGATTGAGAGACTAGCTTTTCTCTCTCCAATCTTGTTTAGAGTTTGGTGAAATCTCGGAGGCATCCGGCGCAGCGAGGAGCATCCCCAACGTCTTCGGATCATCAAGAAGTTTTAGAGAACTTCTAGGTATGAATTTCGAAGTCCCATGTTTGTTTTAATAAAACTTTTAAAACTAGTTATTGAAACAAACCGATGCATGCATGAAACGAATCGTAGAAAATTGTAAAAATCCTTATTATACATAAAAATTCCGAAAATATATATGTATAATTAAACTAGAAATCCTACAGTGGTATCAGAGCTTAGGGTTCAATTTTCTCATGATTTATGGCTGTAAACAAATCTAGTTTACCATCTAGGATTTAAACAATTCGTTTTACCGGTTTTTCGGTCTTTAAATGTTTGTTGAAATAATTCTTTATAATAATTCGTTTTAAATATTTTGAATGTTTAAAACATGACATATAATTATTAGAATTATGATTTAGACATAAGTCTAACTTACAATAATTTCGTTTTAAGTATAAACGATTATTTTGTAAGAGAATCAACAAAACCGAAAAACTGCAATTCATCTTTCCATTGGAAATTGGATGAACAGCGGTTCATAATTAATTTGTGAACTATGGATGTATGAAAAATGTTTTTAATGGATTTCAAAATATTTTTCAAAGAATTGTTGAGAATTCTAGATGATTGATAAATTAGATTCTGTAGTTTATAGCAATTGCGTGCATGGATGCTTGAGTTGCTTTGCAGGATTGTGAGTTTATATGTTCCAAATCAGACACTACAAATGTATGTAATTATTATTATACAGGGGCTTATGTATGTAAAAGCCATATTCTCTATTTCCTATCTTTAGAATTGCATTTGCATGTGAGAGGTTTTTACATAGGACTTGCACTAGTCGGTTTTATCGAATGTGAGGAGCATGTTTATTTTCTGTAAAATCTACATCTCCGGTGCAAGAGGAAGTCGCCGCTGTAGCGCATTGATCGAGGATCGAGGATCAGGGATCGAAGATCAAGGATCAAAGGGAACATATAAACTCACGCGATATGGATTGTGTGAATGTTTAATTTCTGTTTTTATAATTTCTGCTATGCATGTGATGAATGGTGAATGTTAGGATGTATATAAATTTTAATATGCATGATAAACTAAAATTCAAAATCACATGTTGATAAATGAAATTGTCCAACAAAAATTAAGATTAATTTTTCCTTCTTATTTCATCCACTAGCAGCCATTGATCGAGGGATACTCTGCTCGCCCTTAGCGGGAGATAGCTCCCTCTATCTTTGGGAATAGTGGGAGATATAAAGGTTGTCTGTTGTTGTGCCACAATTAAATGTATGAGGTGTGTTTCACCCTAGTGAACCCCAAGTATGTTTAGTTGTGAATACAATAGATAAACGTATCTCGTATCAAATGAAAATAAGTTTTCTTAACATTACCTAGAGCCCTCGCTCGGTTTTGGGAAAAAGTTTTTCTTACGAGGATAGGTCGCATTCCCTCATAATTAAAACGACAAGAGTCACAAAAGTTTGAAGATGCTAAATGTTGCTAAAATTCAAAAAGGTTGTGATTAGAAAATGTTTTTTCTTACCTTGATGTTGTAATGTATTCGATAGCCCTTAGCTAGTCTATATTACAATTGATGGGATCTTGGATTACTGCATTTACGGGCAAGATTTTATTTGCAGTATTTACATCATATTCGATATATATACGTATGTATGTATTAAAACATAAAATTGGCATTAAAACCTATATAATTTATTTTGTAGAAATGTCAAATATCCAACCAATTGTGCGATCTATGATCGAAAAGAACCCTTTGCAAAATGATGGCTCAAACTTCATGAAATGACAACTCAATCTCAATATCGTGTTGAGGTTTGAAAAACTATCTCATATTTTGGATGGTGAAATCCCAAAATTAAATGAGAAGGCAACCGATAAAGAGAAAGAGGCGATAGCCAAGTGGGAAGACCAAGAGAACCAAGTTCACGGTCTTATACTAGCATCCATGGGTGACTCGCTTCAAGCGAAATACTTGGATTCAAAACCCAAGAAGACCATGGAGGCTCTAACCAAGATGTTCATGGATAGTGCCCGAAAGGAGCGCTATAAGACCACCATCGCACTCACAAGGTGCCATATGGCGGAGGGAACATCGGTATCCATGCATTTTCTCACGATGCAAGGATACCTTGAGAAATTGTCGAAGCTCTCTTCTCCAATGCCAGTGGACATTGCCGAAGATCTAATTCTTGGCTCTCTAGCCCCGTCCTTTAAGGATTTTGTGATACACTATCATGTGCGTGAAAAAGGGGTGAGTCTTGAGGAGCTTCACAACGCTCTCAAAACTGCTGAAGTTGACATGGGCAAAGGTAGGGACAAGCAAGTCCTAGCCATCCATGAGAGGAGCAAAAAGATCAACAAAGGTAAAGGCAAATTTACCAAAGATACGTCAATCAAGAGCAATGGAGTATGAGGTGCTCATGAGAGTACCTCAAGGGAGAAATCTTACAAATCTCCAACTCCCAACACGGAGTGCTTTCACTGCGGTGAAAAGGGACACATCCGACCTAAATGCCCCAAGTACAAGGAAGACCTTGAAAATGGGATGATTGAACGTAGGCGCCCGAGAAACGCCATAGGTATGTTTGTTATTGAGATAAATTTAATCACCTCTATCCTTGATTTGGTAATGGTTACCGGATCTTGTGCTCACATAATTTTGATGTGCAGCTATTGAAGGATAGGAAGGAACTCGTTGGGAACGAGATGATATTGAAGATTGGAAATAGTACAAGCATCGCTGCGATTGTACAAGATTCTATGGAACTTCAATAGTCTAGTGATTTAAATTTATGCTTTGTAGAATGTTTGTTATGTACCTTCGATTAGCAAGAACTATTCTGTATCAAGTTTTGGATATGGATAAATTTTAATAAATATTTTAATTCTTGCTTGTCTATATCGAAGAATGGAATTTTCTATGCAAATACATTCATATGGAATGATTTCTATTTGCTTGAAATAAATAATGAACAAACTCAAATAAACAATAACAAAAGAGAAACTAAGATAACTCACGTGAATTATACAATCTTGTAGCACTATCGGATTGGTCAAATAAATGACCAAGAGACTTTTCAAGAAGAAAGGAACGAAAATGAACAACTAATTGGATATGATACATTCTAATGGATGTGGTCCGATAAGTACAAGTGCAAGAGACGGTTTAAGGTACTTCATTTTGTTCACAGACAACTATAGTCATTATGGCTATATTTGTCTAATGGGAAGCAAAAGTGAATTCTTTGACAAGTTCAAGGAATTCGAGGATGAAGTAGTGAACCGACTCAACAAGAATATCGAGTCTCTATGAAAGGTTCGTAGGGGTGAGTGCTTAGGATACCTAATTTGACTCATTCCTAAAGTAGGAATAGGATATTGCTCGACATGGTTCGATCAATAATGAGTCAATTTAAATTGCCGATTTACTTTTGGAATTATGCACTACAAATAATGACAAACTCACTAAATAATGTTCCATCCAAATCCGTGGAGAAAATGGTTTATGAGCTATGGAGTTGAAAGACACATAAGCTCAACTTTCTCAAGATTTGGGGTTGTGAGGTCTACGTCGAGAAATTGATGTCGACCAAACTTCAACCAAAAAACGGATTAAGTGCTTCTTTATAGGTTATCCTCGTATGACAAGAGGATACTACTTTTGATATATCACCTCCAATCGAAAGATTGTAGAGAGAGATATGTTTTTCTGGAATTTCTGGAAAAGAGAGAAAAGTAGTGGGAGTAGAGTTAAGCTTGAGAAAACTCAAGATACTCTACAAGATCATGATGTGAATATTGCATTCGAGATCATGAAGGCCCAGCCGAGATTCATTTGGTTAGTGAGAGCATGAGCGAGAGATCCTTACAAGAAATTGTGAGAGAATCTCAATCATCTTCACCTAGTGTGCGTTCGAGAGTCGAACATGAACCTATTCCTCAAGAAATTGTGGGAGAAGTTCGAGAGACACAAGAAGAACCAAAAGAACTAAGAAGGTCAATGAGGGAAGGAAGAAACCCAATAAGTATGTGGGACTTCATGAGATCATGGTACTAGATACCAAAGATCCCTCGACCTTCCGAGAAGCAATAGAAAAGACTCCAAACTATGGCTCAAGGCCATAAAATCCGAAATAGAATCCATGTATGATAATCGAGTGTATAACTTGATTTGCCTTCCTCAAGAGAAAATGTCATTTAGTATAAATGAACTTTTAGGAGGAAGATGGACATGGATAGTAACTTGACAACCTACAAAGCAAGGCTTGTAGCAAAAGTTATACTCAAATTCAAGAAATTGACTTTGATGAAATTTTTGAGAAGTTGTCATATTAAAATCTATTCGGATTATGCTCACTATTACCGCATTTCACAATTGTGGGATATGGAAGATGGATATCAAAATGGCGTTCCTTAAACAGGAACTTGGAGGAGGATATGTACATGGTACAACCTCAAGGTTTTGATGGTCCAAATAGTAGCGAGAAGAAATGCAAGTTTCGAGAATCCATTTGTGGATTGAAACAAGCATCGAGGAGTTGGAACAAACGCTTTGACGAAGAGGTGAAGAAAAATTCACTTCATTCAAAGTAAAGGAGTACCTTGTATATACAAGGAGATTAGTGGGAGCCATGTAGTACTTCTGATCTTATATGTCGATGACATATTGCTCATGAGCAATCATATACCTTAGCATTAGCAAACGAGAAATTTCATTGAAATCGGCATTTCAATGAAAAGAAAAGGATGAGGCTCAACCTATCTTGAAAATCAAGATACATTGAGATACATTGAGATACATCCCGTAGACTCATTGGCTTCAGTCAACGTGCATACATTGACAAGGTCTTTGAAATGTTCAGGGTGAACAATTCCGATATGGACAATATGCCAATAAGTATGAGTATAGGTGTGCAACTCAAGAAGTCTCAATGTGCTCAATCACACAAAGACTTGGAGTACATGAAGGTATCCCTTATGCTTCGGCAAAAGGAAGGACCATGTACACAATGACTTGCACAAGACTCAATATCTCGTATGCTTTAAACGTGACATTAGGTCACAAATCCAACGCAAGTCCTAATCATAGGATTGCGGTCAAGAATATTCTGAAGTACCTTAACCGGACTAAAGATAAGGTTCTTGTTTATGGAAGACAAAGGAGAAAATAGCCGAGGGCTGTTTTGATGCAATTCTTATAGGAATTCAAGACAATAAGAGGTTGGAGTGATGATGCGTCATCATCGAAGGTGGAGGTATGAGCTAGTGTTGTTAGGAGTAATATCAATACAGCTAACTCAACCACCAACGAAAGACAAAATAAATAAATAGGTGGACACAACAGTGGCACAACTGATCCATTCAACAAACCTTCATACCAAGCTAAGAGACGAAATATATTTCGAGTCCATGGATCCGAGGGTCCATGTGGATTGGCTTGATAGGTGATTTGGGAAGGTTACCCTGGTTATTATTGTTTTATGCATTGAGTATGTATGAGAAAGAAAACTTTAATAACAAGTGGGAGATTGAAGAGAATGTGTTCTAAAAGTTTTACTTTTAAATGCCAATTATTATGAATTGAATGAGAAATCATTTTGTTCCTTGTTTATGTTATTCGTCTTTTAGAAGTGTTAAGGAAGAGGCTCTTGGTCCTTAACCGTAGAGTTCTAAAAGATATTGGTTTGCATAAAACAAAAGATATTCGCAATCATGGTAATTAACATGGGACATTAATTACCGAGTTAAGATTGTCGTGTTGGTCATAGATCATTGTAGCTCTACAAGTGAGTGACGACACGGGTATGCAAAAGAGGAAAATATTACTTTTGTATACTGAATAGACCTAATAAGTAAAATATTATAGAAATGTGTTTCTGTGTCATTAATATTTTACTGTGTCTTTGGTCCTTTGATATGAGACTTATATCTAATCACTTAAGGAATACTTAATTAGATCAGTGTCTTGAACTATCGATCAGTGTAGTGTAAAGGCATTGGTTGGTTAAGTACAACTTTCGTTGGAGAAGATAGTTAGTCAAAAGATTATCATTGCCCCTCTTAATTGAGTGATGATATTAGTGGGCCCCTTGATAAAGCAAAGTTATAATGTGCACAATGTGATTTGAGTTAAGTCACATATTTATAACTAGCTTAAAGAGATCAAGAAATGAATACTAATACAAAGATGACACAATACTACTTTGTGTGTATTCTTAATATCATGAGGCAAGGGACGGACACAAGTGGTGCACTCCATCACTAAATGGATCGGGTTTTGGTTCAAGTGGAATTAAGACATCTAACTAATTGGGAGCTATAATGTGTAGCTAGATACCGCTTATAGCTTGTGATATTGAGCTCTTAATATCACTGCCAACTTAGTCTAGATCCTCCCATAGGTCACACCACAAAACTGGGAAACAAGAAATGGGGATTTTGAGTTCATAAGGATGTGTCGGGTTTCATGTAGAAAATATGACACATGGGGTGAACAAACAAAATCAAGATTATGTTGTGATTAATAACATAATTAGAATCTAAATTAAATTCATATGTGATGTAAATATTATGGGGTGTAATGAGTTGACATTACATAGGATAATATGTTACATAAGTTGTGAATTTACTACTAATCCCGAAATGTCAAATTTTGTAGGGGTTAAACCAAAATTTGACCAGTCTGCAGTACTGTGCAAAAGTCAACCGATGAATAGTACTGGTCAACCGATGAACAGTACCCGGTCGACCGATGAACAGTACCCGGTCGACCGGTCCAGACGGTTTTCTGCAGAATTAATTTAAGAATTAATTAGATCATGCATGGAATTGGTCCATAATTGATTTAATTCGTGGTTAATATTATTTATTAATAAATAATGGATGGTTAGATGGAATTTTGCATGGGATCATGGGCAAGAGGTTGCACATGAATAGGTAATTTGGAGAGAACCTATAAATACAAGGTTATCTCATTACCTCCTTAATTTAATTCATTATTTTCTTGAGCAAAATTCTCTCCCCATAATTCTCCACGAAAATTCCTTAATTCTTAAGTTTAGTTTTAGTTCTAGAGATCATCTTCTCAAGGGAACTAAAGAGGGGTTAGTAATTGGATTCTAAACCCTATTGGAGATTGAGAGACTAGCTTTTCTCTCTCCAATCTTGTTTAGAGTTTGGTGAAATCTCGGAGGCATCCGGCGCAGCGAGGAGCATCCCCAACGTCTTCGGATCATCAAGAAGTTTTAGAGAACTTCTAGGTATGAATTTCGAAGTCCCATGTTTGTTTTAATAAAACTTTTAAAACTAGTTATTGAAACAAACCGATGCATGCATGAAACGAATCGTAGAAAATTGTAAAAATCCTTATTATACATAAAAATTCCGAAAATATATATGTATAATTAAACTAGAAATCCTACAATCTGGTCCCGAGCACCTCCTCCGCAGTCACCACCCGCCTAACGGCGCTCTCGGCCTGAAAAAAAGACATGAGCTATGCCTGAGTTTTCAAAAGTAAACCTCGTATGGCAAACCCTAACACATGAATGAACAATGAATACGAAAAAACCCATAAAAAGACACAATCTCAACCACTGAAAATCACCACCAATTGCCTCATACACCGGACCCACGGTTGTTTTGCCTCATTCGTCGGAGCCACGACTTGCCTTAGTGTTACCGGAGCCACGGTTTTGCATCACTCGCTGGAGCGACGGCTCTACCTCATTCGCCGGACCCACGACAATAACAATCACAACCCTCCTCAAGTGTCACCAATGATCGCTATAGGGCCGACCTGTTCGTCCGTTGCCCCAAAAGGGCCAGTGAACCTGTTGCCTTCTAGTCAATCAACAACAACAACAAAAACACCAAAATTGTGTAAAAACGGTTGAACAAAAGCAGTCCTTCGGTCGACCGAATCCTCACCTAGAGAACTGGTCCAACCGAAAAACCCGTCAATCGGTCGAACGACAAAGGGGACCCGTTCGACCTTAAAGCACTAGTAAGTTATCATTTTCGCAAACAAAGATTAAACGGTCGGACGACCCAAAACTTCCGGTCGACCGAAATCCACCAGTAGAACTCACCAACAAACCACACTACACGGTCAACCGAAACAACACTTCCGGTCGACCGGCCATTAAGTTAACTTAAGTCGTCAGTCGGACAAGTCAAACAGGTGGTCGACCGTTTAGATGGTCAACGCCCCAACCGACCTACGACAGTACTTTCGGTCGACCGACAAAGGGGTCTCGTTCGACCGAAAGTACCCAGAGCCTCCATCTCTCGCTCAAATTGCACAATCGGTCGACCACCCCAAAGACATCGTTCGATCGGTGCGAGAGATATTGCCCAAAATACACTATAACCGGTCGACCAAACCCAAACCACCGGTCGACCGTTTATAGCGCAGAAAATAGTTGTGCAGATCCGACAAGCCAATCGGCTTACAGTCGACCGCTCCCACCCCACACAAATAATAGGTGAGCGTAAAAGCAAGTTTGACATACCTTGAGGCTTGAAAAAGCCTTTGAAGATCCAACGGCGAGCGCTTCCTTGCAAAACCTCTCAATCGGAGCTTCCGCGACGAACCCCACACGAACGACGATATACGCTCAAATGCGTTTTTATAGAGGTTCGGCACCCCACCCGGGTCCTAGTCCTCTCTTGTAGACTCCGCTCGACTCCGCGAGCTCCGCCTACGTCTTCACTAACCACTCCCCGTTCCGGGCCGGGAGAGAACGCCTTTACACCACAAGCAACGCGAACAACCCTCGCTTGCTTGAATTCTTCCTCTCACAATCCGAGAGGGACACTTCGGGCTTTCACCGAAGTCCTTGCTTCTTTTGACAACTCTTGTAACTTGAGTGGGATTCACTCTCTAATTGAGCACACTTTGAGTAGGATGAGTATATGATCAAATGTGTGAAGTTTAGGCTTAAAGAGTGTAGAATTGGGAGCTTTGAGGATTGAGGTTTCTCTCTAATGTATTGGGACAATTGGAGTTGGAGAGTTGTGTTAACAACAAGTCTTGATCCTCTATTTATAAGCTCCTAAGGTTTTCTAGCCGTTGGGGATAGATTTGATTGGGTTTTGTGCAAGATACACAAAGCAGAAAATCGGGCTGCAAATCTGTCCAGAACCGGTCGACCGAAACTACTAAACCGGTCGACCGTTCACTTGATTTCAAGGAGAACGGTCGAACAAAAGAATATTCGGTCGGACAAACGAGCTAGAACTTAACTCTACTTAAGTGAATCGGTCGAACCAAAGTATGGAGCGGTCGACCGAAAAGGGGATTCGGTTGAGACAAAGGTCAATCGGTCGAACGAGAAATGTGTCGACCGATAGCAGGGAATTTTGTTTCTTGAAGAAATGTTCAACCGGTCGACCGAAACAAGGTCGTCGTTCGACCGGTTACCGAATGTATTTTGGGGTTAAGTTTGTTTTATACGAATACGACCGTTATAGGAATACGACAAGAAAAACGGCCATATTAAAATCCGGGATCGGTCGACCGAAAAGGTAGAACCGGTCGACCGGTAGAGTTCGGTAAAATCACTGTGGAGAGTCTGTTATAAACCGGTCGAACTGAGAACTGGTTCGGTCGACCGGTTCACACAGGAAATCTGGGTTTTAAGTTTATAAGTGATTTCCGACTAAGGTTTGGGTGATCTAATGAAGTCCAAATAATGTGAAATTTTGTGTGTGACTTCTCTAAGGAACCTAGTGTGTATGTGATTGGTTTTTAACCCTTGTATGCTCAATTTACACATGTTCCTAAGACTCAAAATAAATCAAGGTTACATGTCTTCGATTTAGCTTTAATTACATGTCTTGACTTCATTTCCTTCTTTCTTGAGTCTTGATCACCTGTAGAGGTTAGCACAATACAATATACATGCAATGCAATATGTGTGCTACTCTACATCATCATAATTAAGATTAGGTTAATTAAATCATCAAAACCTAGATTAAGGCCAAAAAGCCAACAATCTCCCCCTTTTTGATGATGGCAACCTATATCTTAATTCTATCTAAATACATGGAATTTGTATATGTAAACTATGCAAATTAATGCTCCCCCTATGGATGTGCATAGTTTTTTTTCAATTTTATGCCAAATTCCAAGTTACCCCCTTAATTATCTCTCCCCCTTTGACATCCATCAAAAATAATAATTATTTAAGACTTTAAGCTTAGAATTTGGATGTCTTGTAATGAAGTTGCTCCCCCTAAATTTTGCACTTCATTACTCTAATAAAATATATAACATTTAAGCTCCCCCTATCAATAAGGCTAAATGGAAACAATGAGTATGATTCAAGTTAAGTTCATTTAAGTTTCAACTTAAGCCTTATTCTAACATCCATTTAAAATTTGGCATTTAGAATCAATGGATGTGATAAATGATTTGCAATGAATAGGGATAAATGATTTTCAATGAATTGAACTATATGATATGTCAATTAAGCATGTGAAACTAGATTAGCGCTAATTTTCAGAAAATTTCAAAGATAGAAATTTATACCAAACTTGAATCTTAATTAGCTCCAATCTCATTTGGTGATGCAACCGGATTCGAATTCGACGCTTTGGCTCACCCGGTCACCACCAATCTCCTCCTCAAGTACCTACAAGTGTAGATTTTGGTACCCAACCTACTTTGGGTCCTTGAACATTAGCTCTTGGGATCCAAACCATTTTGGTTTTGGGTGCCCACACACTTGAGGAACTATGGTTAATGAACATATGCTTACCATTTAGAGTAGTGTGAGATACATGGTTTTTCAATTTAAAATTGTAACCTAAACCATGTTTTTGCAAAGATTGCCTTTGACTACCTAATAGCATGTTAAGCATATGAGTTCCATTAGTGAATCTTTCTAAATCTTTTCTTAATTGCAAGTTAGAAGCTTGAAGATTTAGTTGATCACAATCTATAGGTGTTGCTCTTAATTTTTCAAGATTTGATGCGTTCTTTTCAAATTTAGCAATCACCTCATTCTTCTCATTTATGCATGTATCAATTTGGCTTTGAAGATCTTTGATTAACTTTCTAGCATTCTTGTTTTTATCACATATGATCTCATATTGTTTAACTAAATCATGGAATGCATTTTGAAGTTCATCATAAGAATAAGTTTCTTCTTTAGAACATGAACTATCACTAGCATATGATTTAGATGAGCAAGAATGTGATCTACTAGAGTAAGAGTTAGAGGATACCTCACTTCCTTCATCTTGAATTGCCATGAAGCATGAGTGAGCCACTTCTCTTCTACTTTGCAAGGAAGAAGACGATGATGATGGTGATGAAGAATCATCCCATGTAGCCTTGTGTGCTTCCTCCTTCCTTTCTCTTCTCTTGCTCTTCTCCTTTTCTTTTCTCCTCTCCCTTCTCTCCTTTTTCTTCTCCCCTTCTCTTCTCTCATTTTCACTCTCCTCCCTCTCTTTTTCTTTTTCTCTTTTCTCACTTCTTCTACCTCTTCTTTCATTCTTTTCTCCTTTATCCCTCTTGAGGTATTTGAAGAAGTCTTGGGCAAGGACCTCAATGTCCTCTTCTTCCACCCTCCTTGGCTCATCAAACTTTGCATGTAATGCCACCACGGAGTTTTTCTTTGAAGCTTCCTTCTCTCTTCGATGACTCAATTGGAGCTCATAGGCCATGAGATTTCCAATGAGTTCCTCCATCTTTAATTTTGAAAGATCGTGCGATTCTTCGATTGCCACGACCTTGTCTTCCCAATCGTTGCTCAATGACCGGAGGAATTTTCGAGTCATCTCTCCTTCATTTATCCTTCTTCCAAGAATCAAAAGAGAGTTAGTAATATCGGTGAAGCGAGTGTTCATGTCGCTTATGTTCTCACCGATTTGCATAGAAAATATCTCATATTTATGCATGAGGAGACTTATCCTAGTTTCTTTGGTTTTGCTATCACCCTCATGATGCATTTGTAACCTATGCCATATTTCATTTGCACTTTCACATCCCCTAATTCTATTGTATTCTCCCTCATTAAGGCCACAATAAAGAATATTCATAATTTTTGAATTCATTTCAATTTCTTTCATTTGAGCCCTAGATAGAGAATCTAAATCATCTTCATTTGGGGGTATGTATGGATTTTGAATAAACTTCCAATACTTAAGGTCATTTGATATTAAAAAGATTTTCATTCTATTTTTCCAATAATCATAATTTGACCCATTAAGCAAAGGAGGCCTTGTGGTGCATAAACCCTCTAAGTGATTAGATGTGCTAGCCATGCTAAAAATACGATTAAGTATAGAATTTAGCTAACAAGGCTCTGATACCAAATGTAGGATCGTGTGGGTTATGGGTCCACTAATCACTTTTAATCTAATCCCTAATTTTCTACTTGATTAAGCAAACAAATGCGCAGCGGAATAAACAAACAAGTAGAGAAAGAAAGACAATGCAAACCACAAAGAGACTCGGCGTTTTTATAGAGGTTCGGCACCCCACCCGGGTCCTAGTCCTCTCTTGTAGACTCCGCTCGACTCCGCGAGCTCCGCCTACGTCTTCACTAACCACTCCCCGTTCCGGGCCGGGAGAGAACGCCTTTACACCACAAGCAACGCGAACAACCCTCGCTTGCTTGAATTCTTCCTCTCACAATCCGAGAGGGACACTTCGGGCTTTCACCGAAGTCCTTGCTTCTTTTGACAACTCTTGTAACTTGAGTGGGATTCACTCTCTAATTGAGCACACTTTGAGTAGGATGAGTATATGATCAAATGTGTGAAGTTTAGGCTTAAAGAGTGTAGAATTGGGAGCTTTGAGGATTGAGGTTTCTCTCTAATGTATTGGGACAATTGGAGTTGGAGAGTTGTGTTAACAACAAGTCTTGATCCTCTATTTATAAGCTCCTAAGGTTTTCTAGCCGTTGGGGATAGATTTGATTGGGTTTTGTGCAAGATACACAAAGCAGAAAATCGGGCTGCAAATCTGTCCAGAACCGGTCGACCGAAACTACTAAACCGGTCGACCGTTCACTTGATTTCAAGGAGAACGGTCGAACAAAAGAATATTCGGTCGGACAAACGAGCTAGAACTTAACTCTACTTAAGTGAATCGGTCGAACCAAAGTATGGAGCGGTCGACCGAAAAGGGGATTCGGTTGAGACAAAGGTCAATCGGTCGAACGAGAAATGTGTCGACCGATAGCAGGGAATTTTGTTTCTTGAAGAAATGTTCAACCGGTCGACCGAAACAAGGTCGTCGTTCGACCGGTTACCGAATGTATTTTGGGGTTAAGTTTGTTTTATACGAATACGACCGTTATAGGAATACGACAAGAAAAACGGCCATATTAAAATCCGGGATCGGTCGACCGAAAAGGTAGAACCGGTCGACCGGTAGAGTTCGGTAAAATCACTGTGGAGAGTCTGTTATAAACCGGTCGAACTGAGAACTGGTTCGGTCGACCGGTTCACACAGGAAATCTGGGTTTTAAGTTTATAAGTGATTTCCGACTAAGGTTTGGGTGATCTAATGAAGTCCAAATAATGTGAAATTTTGTGTGTGACTTCTCTAAGGAACCTAGTGTGTATGTGATTGGTTTTTAACCCTTGTATGCTCAATTTACACATGTTCCTAAGACTCAAAATAAATCAAGGTTACATGTCTTCGATTTAGCTTTAATTACATGTCTTGACTTCATTTCCTTCTTTCTTGAGTCTTGATCACCTGTAGAGGTTAGCACAATACAATATACATGCAATGCAATATGTGTGCTACTCTACATCATCATAATTAAGATTAGGTTAATTAAATCATCAAAACCTAGATTAAGGCCAAAAAGCCAACACCTTCTGTAGGATTTCATGTTTAATTATACATATTTATTTTCGAATTTTTATGTATAATAAGGATCAATTTTCAATTTTCTATAATTTATTTCATGCATGCATCAATTTGTTTCAATATCTAGTTTCAAAACTTTATTAAAACAAATATGGGCTCCGAAATTCATACCTAGAAGTTCTCTAAAACTTCTTGAAGATTCGGAGATGTTGGGGATGCTCCTCGCTGCGCCAGATGCCTCCGAGTATTCACCAAACTCTAAACAAGATCGGAGAGAGGGAAGCTAGTCTCTCAATCTCCGATAGGGTTTAGAATCCAATTACTAACCCCTCTTTAATTCTCTTGAGAAGATGATCTCTTAAGAACTAAAACTAAACTTAATAATTAAGGTATTTTCGTGGAGAATTATGGAGAGAGAATTTTGCATAAGAAAATAATGAATAATTAATGAGGTAATGAGATAAACTTGTATTTATAAGTTCTCTCCAAATTACCTATTCATGTGCAACCTCTTGCACATGATTTCATGCAAAATTTCATCTAACCATCCATTATTTAATAATAAATAATATTAGCCACGAATTAAATCAATTATGGACCAATTCCATGCATGATCTAATTAATTCTTAAATTAATTCTGCTGAAAATCGTCTGGACTGGTCGACCGTTTCAAGGTTCGGTCGACCGCTCGAACCATGTTTCGGTCGACCGTTCAATAACTCGGTCGACCATTCGTAACACGAATTATTCCATCGCAATGTTCGGTCGACCGACCGATGACTTTCGGTCGACCGTTCGAACAGATGAAAATTTCATTTTATCGGTCGAGACATGTCCGGTAGACCGTGCCCGATCGGTTGACCGTTTGTTGCTAACCGGTCGACCGTTGGAGCACTGTTCTGCAGACTTGTCAAATTTCGGTTTAACCCCTACAAAATTTGACATTTCGGGATTAGTAGTAAATTCACAACTTATGTAACATATTATCCTATGTAATGATCAATCATTACACCCCATAATATTTACATCACATATGAATTTTATTTAGATTCTAATTATGTTATTAATCACAACATAATTTTGATTTTGCTTGTTCACCCCATGTGTCATATTTTATACATGAAACCCGACACATCTTATGAACTCAAAATCCCCATTTCTTGTTTCCCAGTTTTGCGGTGTGACCTATGGGAGGATCTAAACTAAGTTGGCAGTGATATTAAGAGCTTAATATCACAAGCTATAAACAGTATCTAGCTACACATTATAGCTCCCAATTAGTTAGATGTCTTAATTCCACTCGAACCAAAACCCGATCCATTTAGTGATGGAGTGCACCACTTGTGTCCGTCCCTTGCCTCATGATATTAAGAATACACACAAAGTAGTATTGTATCATCTTTGTATTAGTATTCATTTCTTGATCTCTTTAAGCTAGTTATAAATATGTGACTTAACTCAAATCACATTGTGCACATTACAACTTTGCTTTATCAAGGGGCCCACTAATATCATCACTCAATTAAGAGGGACAATGATAGTCTTTTGACTAACTATCTTCTCCAACAAAAGTTGTACTTAACCAACCAATGCCTTTACACTACACTTATCGATAGTTCAAGACACTGATCTAATTAAGTATTCCTTAAGTGATCAGATATAAGTCTCATATCAAAGGACCAAAGACACAGTAAAATATCAATGACACAGAAACACATTTCTATAATATTTTACTTGTTAGGTCTATTCAGTATACAAAAGTAATATTTTCCTCTTTTGCATACCCGTGTTGTCACTCACTTGTAGAGCTACAATGATCTATGACCAACACGACAATCTTAACCCGGTAATTAATGTCCCATGTTAATTACCATGATTGCGAATATCTTTTGTTTTATGTAAACCAATATCTTTTAGAGCTCTACGGTTAAGGACCAAGAACCTATTCCTTAACACTTCTAAAAGACGAATAACATAAACAAGGAACAAAATGATTTCTCATTCAATTCATAATAATTGACATTTAAAAGTAAAACTTTTAGAACACATTCCCTTTACCTTCGTGCTCTCCGATCTCCGCACGACGCCGGCTCTTCACTTGCTGCTAAGAGAAACTAGTCGTGAGAGAGAGAGAGAGTGAGTGAGTGAGTGAGTGAGTGAGTGAGATGAGATCGTGAGAGAGAGAGAGAAAAAAAAAACCAAACCTTTATATACCCTTTCCTCAACCGATCTCAGCCACTCATCTCAACCCATCTTTATGTTGGATCGTGTGGGTTGTGGATCCACAAAACTAATCACAATCTTATGCTAATTACCTACTCGTTTAACAAACAAAGATATGTGCAACGGAAATTAAACTAAACAAGTAAGTAGGGAAGGAATAAGCAAACCACAATGAGACGGGGGATTTTTATAAAGGTTCAGCACCCCACCCGGGTCCTAGTCCTCTCTTGCAAGCTCCGCTCGGATCACCGAGCTCCGCTCATGACTTCACTAACCACTCCCCGTTCCGGGCCGGGAGAGAACGCCATTTACAAAACAAGCTCCGCGAACACCCTCGCGAGCTTGACTTTCTTCTCTCACAATCCGAGAGGAATGCTTTGGGCTTTCACCGAAACCTTTACTTCACTTTGACAGCAACAAACTTGAGTGGAACACACTCTCTAAACTTGAGCACACTTGAATGAGATTGGATTTGTGATTAAAGTGTGGAAGGTTTGAGGTTTTGAGTGTGTTGGGTTTCTCTCTAATGTATTGGACAAGTAGTGGTAGGAGAGTTGTATTAAAATGTGTTTTACAACTCTTTATATAGGCATTAGAGAAAATAGAGCCGTTGGGATTGATTGAGTGTGAGTTGACGTGTGATACACAAAACAGAAAATCGCAGGACCCAATATTGAGTTAATTCGGTCGACCGAAACGGGACGAACGGTCGACCGTTTGACAGTTTTGAACTAAGTTCGGTCGACCGGTTAGGTAACGGTCGACTGCCCAACGCTACGACTTAAGTACACTTAAGTGATCGGTCGAACTCCAAAAAGGAATTGGTCGACCGATTTGTACCAGACACTCCGGGGTAGACAAACGCTGATCTATTCGGTCGACTGAAACAAGGTCTAGCGGTCGACCATTTTTCAACAGGAGATTTGAGTTTGTCAAGAGACGGTCATTCGGTCGACCGATCATGGTCCTCGGTCGACCGATACATGAAATGTATATGAGGTATAATTGGTTTAATACGAATACGACCGTTGGGTATATACGATAAAACTAACGGTCGGAAAAATAAGTTTCACACGGTCGACCGAAAGTCAAATCACGGTCGACCGAAACTAGGCAGTGAAAACACAAACAAGACAATTGTTCACTCGGTCGACCGAACGGTCTGTTACGGTCGACCGAATGTGGGCAGACTTTTAGAGTTTAGGTTTAGTGTTTTCCGGTCTAAGTTTGGGTGATCTATTGAAGTCCAAATTATGTGAAATTTCTTGTGTGATTTCTATAAGGAACCTAGTGTGTGTATAAGTTGATTTTATTTCAAGTATGCTCAATTTACACATGTTCCTAAGACTCAAAGAAAATACAAAATACATGTCTTCAAATGAGCTTGATTAAATGTCTTGACTTGATTTCATTTCTTCCTTGAGTCTTGATCACTTGTAGAGGTTAGCACAAAGCAATATATATGCAATACAATATGTGTGCTACTCTACATGATTATAATTAAGATTAGGTTGATTAAATCATCGAAACATGGATTAAGGTAAAAAATCCAACACTTTAACCCTCCACCTAATCACATTAAAACATTAAGCAAGATTAGGATATCACAATTAATCATCGTAGGTATTTGCACAAGTGGTACTTACCTTCAGGTTACATTTGAAAAAAAAAGTATTATGCAGAGACGTGGAGAGAAGTTGGCGTCCACAGGCTTTGAACTTTAGCGATCAATGACCATGAGTTTTTCAGACGAATCCCTAGTCAATGTCGGCCACAATAAATGTTTGTAGTATAAGTTAATGATTAATTATCGAATGGTGTCATTATCCACATGATGTATCATTAAAAGTTGAGAGAGAACAGTGGTGATCAGGTTTAATGGAACTCAAGTGGTTTCTGTCTTTCTGAGGTGCTGGGGGTGGTGGATTAGTAGTAGTGATTAGTTTCTTTGTTTTTCTCCTATGGCTTTGTCATTGATTCTTTTGCATGAACATACACGTTCTTTGCTGGGGGCAAGGCAGGTTGGCCGTTGGACTAGATTTAATATGTGTATAATTATAAATAAGTACAATCGCTTCTGTTCTGCATCAGTTTCTTCTACACGTTTTTTTCTTGTACAAGGTAAACAATAACAAATTCTCACCACAAACCCTAAATAAAAAAGTGATCATTAGCAAATCTTGAATAAATAAATTCATACTATAATTTTTTTTTACCTAAAAGTGTAACTTGTGCGCTACTTTGTACCATTTTAAGAATAAAACACTGTAGAGGAGTTTAAACTCAAAACACACGCATACAAGAAAAAAAGGTAGGGTTGCAAATGAGGTGGGGCGGGATGGGTTTTCCCTCCACAACAATCCACCCCACCTAAGTTTGACGTGTAAATGGGACGGGACGGGACGGGGCGGGGCGGGTTGGAATTTTTTTTGTCTGCTACCTGTTCTATTTAGGGCAGGTTAGACATGTGCGAGGCGGGTTGGTAGGTTGAGTCATTTAATTTTAATCAATTGGGTTGATGGGTTCGTTTCACGGCTTGAAGTTTTTTTATGTCGTTTGGTGGGTTTTTAAGTTGCTTATTCAACAATATAAAAATCTTAAAAGGCGGGGTTTTCAATCTTATATCACAAAAAGCACTATATTTGTACTCTTAAAAATTAAATTCAAAACTAGTTCATAATAGACAATATACCATAAGCATACTTTTATTTTATTAATCTTAAAACTCTACATAATATATATTATTAAATAATAATAAAATATTTGGCGGATAAGTGGATTGACAAGACCGGTTGATAGAACACAACAAACCGTCTCGTTTATATAAGTGGGTTGGGGGTTGGTTGGTTGTGAAATTTTTAACTACAACCTCCCCAAGGGGTGGGTGGGTTAGTGGGTAAAACACATCCCGTGCACATCCTTAATTAACAGATACTTTTGAACTATATGCAAGAGTTTGAATTTGATTGCAAAACGAAGGGACTCTTGGTGTAAGTAGGATCAATTGCAAAATTGCTTTCAAAGTCACAAAAAGGAGAATAATTTGTGCAATTTAACCTCTCTCCCAAGCCACCAAGTGGACCATAGACGCACCCGATGTGGGTAATTAAGACCTCATTGATGTGGGTAAGTCATGGGCTAAATCAGGACCTCATTGATGACGGTTAATCTAAGCTGCTCGAATCTTGCCCTAATTTATCCAGTGACTTGACTAGCATCATTTGAACATGCCCAGATCTCTAGCTTCTCATGTTGATCGTCCATTCAGCAGAAAGTGATTTATGTGTCCTTATTTCAGGTAAAAATGACAACCCTTCTTGAATTTCCTCTTCATTTTCTTTTGTTTTTACCCAGTTAAGCTTGTGACGACGCATTTAGACAAAACTTTGTGCCTCGGAGTTGTGGGTATGTGTGGAAGGGGGACAAATAGTGTTAGATGAGAAAGACAGGGAGCACCAGACCGAGTCACGCCAGAAACACGCCTTCCACCATAGGCACTTGGACCGCCAACCAACGGTTTAGAAGTCGCGCCTGGTACGCGGTTTTGGCTTGTATTGTTCTCCATGCTGATGGTCTTCTCTTGCCATCACTAGAACCATACTTTGATTTACGCAATTGGTGGGCACAAATGAATGAAGAAAACAACTACTTAACACTCAAAAGCAAAACGGGATTTGCATCACACTCATTTTTTCTTTCTTCTTTCTCACTTGCATTTTTCTTCTTTTTTTCCTTTTTTCACTCATACTACAAATGAAGAACTATTGTGCTTATATAGACACTTACAATGACTCTTCAACTTTGCCTAAAACATAAACATAACATACACTACATAAAGATGATCATTCAAGATCATTACAACATCTACTTAAATTGCACCATAAAATAAAAACGAAAATCATGGATAATTGGAGAGACTCTTTGTCTCTTCCTTTCCTTCAACCTTTTATCTTCCAACTTGTTGAATCATCAACTCCTAGATGACTCACCCTCCATAGATGATGTGGTTAGTGACTAGAATGTCACATATGATTAAGTTCAATTCTCAATAACTAGGTCCGGCAGAATCTGATACGACATGATAATACGAAAGCAACATAAATACGCATTCAATGTGTACCCGAATACAAGATTTAGAAAGTAACTCCAATATTCCTTAATTATATATAATTATATATGGTGTAGCATTATCTTTTGACCGCGAACAAGTTCAAATATTTCTGAAGGCAAAGAAAACTTTACTTACCTCCAAGAATGGAATAGTCAGTAGTCTTACCGTGGCTTTCAGTGATGGACGTGAAAGTTACTGACCTCGATTTGTTTATAGTTTTCCACCTTATCTCTTCCTAAACTAAAACCACACCCCATAACCCCAACTAATAATGCAAACCGGTAACATTGTTTAATTTTGTTTCAGGCAATCAAAGTCACCGAATCAAATATTATTTTTATGCATTTTGATGATGATTAACCGGTTAGGGATTAATCCCAAAAGGCCATTCCAGATTCTGATCGATCAGTTCTCATGTTTCCACGCAGACCACACATCTTAATTAAACATGCACACATCACAAAGTAAATCACATGACCTTGTAAGTTGTTTCCACCTCACCACATGTGTTTTCTACCGCTTTAATATGAGAACAGTGTGGGTGCGAATGGTTTTCCTGAGAAACTAAATGTGTGGGATTTTTACTTCTTATTAATTTCACCCAATTGTGAACTTTCACGTATGAAATTTACAAAGATGTACTTGATTCAACACATAATCAAGCTCGAGCAATGAGATGTAGGGAATGCTCAACATGAATCGATATGAGCATCACGAGTTGATTACTTCAAACATATTCTTTTGTGGACACGAATCACGCTCGTCAAAACAAAACTTATTTTACTTATATTCATTAAGATAATTTGAAAACAAAACTAGGAAATAAAGTTATATTTTATTGATATTCGTCCAACTCACTTTAAAGTTGGGTGTAATTATGTCTTCATTAAATATTGCAAAAATGATATTATATGAGTGAAATAACATGCATTGTGAACAACAATATTCCGTTCACAAAGGACATGAATCTTCCTTTGTTTTTCTTTTTGTTAAATAGGAATCTTCCGTTGGTACTTCCGCATCTCTTACGAAAGACAGAGAGCGAACATCAAACTAAATTAAAAAAATACCGAACGTACTTTATAGTCTCACTTATAATTTCACTAGATAATTAAGGGTACCTTGGGAATTAAGTCCACATGTTAGGGTTGTAAATGGAGCGGGGTTTACCTGCAAACCCGCCCCGTCTAATGTGGGTAGCGGCCAAAAAAACAGTACCTACCAACCCGCCACCCGCATAACGTTACTAAGCGGGACGGGTTACAGTTGCCTCGCAATTCGTAACTCGTCTAACTTGAATGTTTTCAATTTATTTCATTGTTTAAGGTTCGAGTTTGTTGTGTTATAATAAATATTTAATATTTTTTGTTTGATTTTGGAGTTTATTATGTTATAACGAGCGTTATTGTTATATATTGAAATTTGTTATGTATAACGAATGTTATTTTTATAAACTTATAATGAATGTTTGATGTTAGAATTTTTTATTATTATTTAGTTCGTGTTTTCAATGTTTTATAATGAATATTATTAGGAAAAAATACGGTGAGTGATAATTATTTCCAAAGTTTTGTATTATTTTGTTTTTTAAGGAAAAACCTAAAGAGTAAAAAAAAAGGCAAACTAGCATAAATTTCCCCGCACCACCGCCTAGTCTTGCCTGGGGTTATTTTTTATTTTTGACCCATCCCGCCACGCTTACCCCCTACACATGATTCGAATTCAGATGAAAATAAATCCCACTTAACATTTATTTTCTGATTTTAGTCATAATGTTCTATGTTTAGCCAATATTTGAGAGCATACGAGAATTTTACTAAAATTGACAGATGTAATCACGTCAACCTTGCAAATTATAAAGCACACTTTAGGTACCATTTGACTAAATGACTCGAGGGCGTTTTCCTATTGGAATCGGGCAATCGGCTAGGGTCCAATTTTGTGTTTCCAAACAAAATATTGGATTTTAATACGTCTCGAACCAACACGAGTGTTGACGTCTTCTATACGTTAATAGGCTGTTTTTTGTGTGGTTTTCTCCAGAAATCCAATGATTTTAGTATAAATTTGTCATTATCCTTGTAATAGTCTTCCATTATAGAAAAATTACCAAGTCAAAACAATTTCTACCTTGTCGGATCGGAGAAAAGACGGTCTACTTGCACAATTGTTTAATAACACACCTAAGTAATTCTTATTTAGCAGTTTTTTTCATAACAAATCTTATTTGATATATATGTTACCTATTTTAAAATGATATTCAAGTCATTTTTATTCTAATTTTATTTTTCATCCTTGCATTTTTTGTAACTCAAATAAAATCAAGGGCATATTTGTCATGTCACATTAAGATCTGCTTCCTCATTTGAATCATGATTTTTGTCTTTTCACATAGGGTGTGTTTGACAACGGATTCGTAGCTGGATTCCAGCAAGAATCCGGAAAGAATCCAAATGTGTTTCACAAACAGAAAATCAGCTTCCAGATTCTATATGAATCCTTGAATCAACGAAATTTGTATAGAAAGAAGAAGTTGATTTTTATAGCTTCTTGCAAGAATCCAAATTCTAGAGTCACATTTACCATATTACCATCAGTTGTATTTATCATAATACTCTCATATTTTAATATTTTTATTCGATAAATTTCTAATTAGAAACTATAAATGTCATATATATATTAATAAACTTGATGAATTTACGATATATAGTTTAATCCAAGCATATTTTCATATTTTCTGATATTTATTAGATAAATTTCATATACATTGTATTTTATGATAATTTTTAATATTAGAAAACAACATAAATATTTCTACCTTAGTAAATATTCTACTTTAGTAAAAAAAAATCATATCATATCTTACAATAGTAATCAAATAACAATATAATTTTAAATCTAGAGGCATACTGATCATTTAACATTTAAAATCATGAGCAATAATTTTTTTCCATCCAAACAAATTTTGATTATTTTAGGAATCATGATTCTCACATTTTTCACTTAGAATCTGAATTCTCATAGAATCCTGTCACAAGAATCCAATCCAAACGCACCTTAGAATCCTAACTTATTCAAGAATCTACTTTTTTGGAAGTTAATCCAAACGAACACTTAATGCCCCAATAAAAGGAAGAGAAAAACAACAAAAAGCACTCATACAGTAACCTAAATAATTGGACGAGGGTGTGGGAAGGAGCTTTCGAGGGATAGGGCACATCGACGCTGTTTGGCAAGATGGACATCCAAAACTTCGCACTTGGGCTGATGTCATTCAACACATACTTTATTACGAAATGACTTCTTGAAATTGGAAAATGAACGCAATATACTGTTATAAAAATCCAGTCTCTTGGTCAATAAACTGACTCTTAACTTATATGATTTTCATTGTACGTAGGTCATAGCTTGTAACTTAAGGGCTCAATTCGAAATCTAAGGGCTCCATTCAAAACAAAAGTTAATTTTTCCATCTGAAACTTTTCAATGTATCACAACTGTAAGTTAATTTTAATGTATTTTGAAAGAAAAAAAAGGCGGATCCATCTAGTTATTTGTTATATATGTAGTACTAACAAGGGATAATGGTCCTTGATATATATATTCTACAAAATATTACTGATATTTTCCAACAGCGAAAACTATGAATGTAGTTGGAAATGACTGTTTTATCTTTCATGAAACAAACAAACTAATTCTGGTTGGTGCAAATGTATTGTCATTGACGTCCAAATCAATCCTTAACACCAACCTCATGTGATCACGTGCACATGCAGACTCTCACGCACGTGACACGATCCTACAAGTTATCAACACACCCACAACAAACTTCCCATGATTCGTACATGTCCTAATTAAACAAATCAAACATCTAGATTTCGATGCCACATTGACTTATCCCCACTAACAACATTTAGGAACTTGCATCGATCAACCTTGCACAGTTAAATAAGAACTACGGTTAACTACTTGGTGGGGGTATCAAGTTGTAGATTTTTGTCGATCATGTTAGATTTTACCTTGCTTGTCTTTTATCGTCTATGGTTCCATGCATGTTTAACTTTGTCTTGCCTTGACATCCCAAAGCATAGATTGAAGTAAACAACATGATTTCGGGAAGGAAAGCTTTAGGTGTTTTAGTCATGAACTGGACAGCACTATCTCTCTCTCTCTCTCTCTCTCTCTCTATATATATATATATATATATATATATATATATAATTTTGCACCTCTCTCTAGAAGTTGAAACTAATCTCGAACCATGCATGCCAATATAATACGCGCAACTATTGTGTTTTTGCTTTGGTTTTTGTTTGAAATTTGATGAGAAGATATTATTGTTGTGTCAGTGTTAGGGAGTTTGCTGCCTAATGCCGTGGGACGGGCATTTTATCCTAACGTCCAGTGACAATGCATATTTTATTATGGATTTTGGGATGCCTATTTCCAGCGGTGCCACTTGGTGTCGGGGCCGCCTCCTATGGATTTTGGATTTGCGATGTAAAATGTATACTAATTAGGATTATGTTCTCTTAGATTTTGAATTTCATGTAGTTATATACTACCAAGATTTTACTCCCTCTGGAATTTGGAGTTTACCTAGTTAAGTACTCTCATACTGGGTTCTTGAACTTTTTTTCTGAATGTCATACAAACCCTCTGACTCGAAATTCTGTCACCGGCACTCAGCATTCCCACGCTCTCCCCCACGGCAAAGGTTGTGATACCTTGTTTGCACCGTGGGGTATGATATGTGATATATTTGGGTAATTGTCAGCATAACATGTGTTATACAAAAACTCTTGAGAATATTATATATATATATAGCATGTTGTGTATTTTATACGTAGCGTTTGGGTTACATGTAAGGAGTGAGATTATGAGAATGCGTTGGCTATTCACTCTCAGGAATGGGTAAGTTGTTTTTATGCATTGTCGTAGTTCCTTTATATTTATTAGTTTATTGATTTATAATATAATAGAGAAATGAGATAACTTTTGATTACTTTTCAAAGTTTTGTTAGGCATTTTTTGTTTTATTTGGGGATTTTTCATTGTTTGTTTGGGTGATATTTTGTTTTTGTTAAATGTCACCAGAATAACAATACCCAAACTATAACTGTAATAACTTAATCTAAGCACCCTGATTAAACTAAACTAAACCAATTAACCTAATTAAACCTTGATTAGTGAAGGATGAGGTGGCTTGTTTTGATTTGAAGTTTAAGAGGTGGATTGAAGATAAACTTGGATGTTACTATAAATAGAGGTGTAGGGTTAATTAAAACGTTTCTTCACTTGTGTTCAGTTCAGAGAGTGTGTGAGAGGCGAAATTGGTGAAGAAGAAGAAGGAGAGAAGAAGAAGAGGAGAAGAAGGTCAAGTGTTGGGTTGAGGTTGCCAAAGCTAGGGAGGCTTCTTCAACCGTCAAAAAGGTATGCCAAATCTTCAATATAACTCACTTGTGCCTTGTGAGTGTTGGGGATCGACGTTGGTGTCGAATTCCCCGTCGGAATTCAACCAATTCAGAGGTTGAAGACGACGATCGGTCGACTGGTGCCTGTGGGCAGTCGACCGATCCTATTATTATATTGATGTTTACCCGCAAACGGTCGAACGATGTCTATGGACGGTCGACCGTTATGCCAAATTCATGCGGGAAAAAGGGGATATGCTGTTATCGGTCGAACGGGACCACTTAGCCGGTCGACCGAATAACGATGAGAATGGGTCGGTTGGGGATTTTGACTTATTAAACGGTCGAACGTCCTTTACCTTGTTCGACCGATCCATTCGATGCTAAGTCGGTTGGGAGCTTTGACCATCAAAACGGTCGACCGCTCTTTAACTCTCGGTCGACCGACTGAGCATTTAATTAAGCGGTAGAGTGCTTGTGTAGATTCGGTCGAACTGTATTTCAGTTCCGGTCGACCGAACGAGACTTGGGCAAAATATTGAAATCCCTGTTATCGGTCGAACGACCCCTTGGTTCGACCGGTTGGATATATATATTATATAAAATTGTATAGCGTAGACCTTCCAAACGGTCGACCGCTAGATGACTTTTGTTCGACCGATTGGTCAGTAATTCGGTTGGCGTGGTTCGACCGGTAGATTTGTTTGTACAGTACTGTGTACTGTGTGGGGGACCGGTCGACCGGTGTGCTTGTAGCGGTCGACCGATCTGCCGCAGGTTGGTGGATTTATCCACACGCGATCCGTCGATGTCAGGTCGACTACCGGCTCCGAGGCAACGGTTGATTACCGGCTTTGAGAGCTACGGATTTCACCTTCGACGAAGGCGTATTATTGTTGTACTTTTTCCTCTCTTACCGAGCGGGGTGTGAGGGATGTGTACCGTAAACCTTGGGCAGTTTGCGAGGGTTTAGCGGTAGGCCGAGGATGTTCCGGCAGGGTGCGCGCTAGGCGACTCTTGGGGGAGCAGTGGCTGTCGTCTGACCCGAGTTGTGTATTCGGCGGGCTGACTCGCTCTTTGGGTGCGGCGTGTACCAGGGGTTCCTTCCTGCACTTTTTGGGGAGCAGTGGTGTCGACTGACCCTTGTGAGGCAGCGGTGGACTGACTTGACCCTAGTGGCAGGAGTGGTTCAGTGCCGCGGAGGCGGTGAGGGCATTATTGTGGGCCCGAGGCGGATGATCATGTGCATAGCATTGCATTGTCTTTAATTCCTTTTTATATTTTTAGGAGGTTTGGTATACGGGGTTCCTGCAGGGAACTCAGGCATGTTTGTTGTTTGCATTTCAGGTAGCGAGCAGGGTTAGAGTTTGAGGTGGTGACCGAGGACGGTGCCCCCGAGATCAGATCCTGTAGTTGTCAGTCTTTTCCTTTTGAGGTGATTACATATTGTATAGCTTTTGTCGTAATCACAGTCAGTTTGTATATTTGACTTCCACGTGGATCATATTTATATTATATATGTTGGTTTGTTTCCCGTGACGTGCCCAGTATTGACCGTTGACGGTCTTTATTATTGTTTAAATTTTCCGCTATTTTCGGGTACGTTACAATAACAATAAAATACCTACAATAAGAGCGAAAATACCCATAACTAATACGAAATCAAATACCCACCATACTTTTTCCACTCTCTAACACCTTTGTTACGTGTTAGCTCTTTTTTTCTATTTGTATTTCAAATTAATCGGCTTTCACATTATGATTACGCGTTTGTTATTGTCAATAATAACATGTCACCAATTAGTGAAGTGGCAGGGTTATTAAATTATATCAAATTATATCATGAAAACACCTAAATTATATCACCTGTATAATCAAACCATAAAACACGAAAACACCTAGTGATCTACAATCCAAAACATGTACTCCAAATAACATTTAGGACCCAAACATTTTTTTTGGTAATTGGAAATTAATACGTATATTAATTGATACAAATTTGTGGATATTATAATATGAAAATGTAGGTTCGTATATGACTTAGTTATAATTACTTTTAAGGTTAATTAAAATCTACTTGCTCAATTGAGGATGTACAGCGAAAATTAAAACAAAAAAACATGTAAATAAAGAATTATGCAAACCACAAGATGATCTGGAAGATTTTATAAAGGTTCGGCCTCCCGTCTACTTCCTCTCTTGCAAGTTCCACTCGATCTCCTTCGAGCTCTGCTCACGTCAACTCGTTCTGGGTCAAGATTAAGCCCTTACAACACAAGCTCCGCGAACAACAATCGCTAACTTGATTTCTTCCTCTCACAATCCGAGAGGGAACACTTCAGGCTTCACCAAAATCCTTGCTTCTTTGAACAAACAATTGAGTGAGACACACTCTCTAAACTTGAGCACACTTTGATTACGATATTGAAATGATATAAAGTGTGGAAGTGTAAGCTTATGAGTGTAGGATTGGAGAGTTGAAGCTTGAGAGTTTATCTTATGTGTATATGACAAATAGAAGTGTAAGAGTTTTTTAATTGTGTTTTGGAAACTCTATTTATAATCTCTAAGTAAGTTATAGCCGTTGGGATTAAATGGGTAAGTGTTTGTGTAAGAAACACAAACTAGTGAAGTTCAGGACACATTTCAGAACAAAAACGGTCGATCGAATCGGGTAAACCGGTCGACCGGTTGGTCATATCTGGCTACAACTTAAGTTCACTTAAGTGAACAGTTGAACTAAAAGTGTGGATTGGTCGACCGTTCTATGAGTTTTGGTCTGGTAAAATTGGATCGGTCAAACAAGGCAAATGGTAGGTTCGACCGGAAACTTCCAGGCACTTCTGGGTTCAAGAAGAATTTGAGTTTCGGTCAACCAAGGTCTTGGAGACGTTCGACCGAAAATTTCCAGAGTGTTCAGGGCGACCAAGTTTAGTTTGATCGGTTGACCGCTAGGAGAGTTTCGGTCGACCGAAAGTTTAGTAAGTTTGGGGTTTTGGAAAATCCGACCGTTGTAGAATACGACAAGTCTAACGGTCATGTGACATGTGTAGACGGTCGAACAAATGGTTCTAAACGGTCGACCGGTTTAACACTTAGGCTAACCATAATAACAGACCCAATGGTCGAGCGATGAACTCGTTCTGGTCGACCGATTTGGTCTTGACAGTTCAAGTTTGTTTTAAGTGTTTTCCAGTTCTAGTTTGGGTGATCTATTGAAGTCCAAATGTTGTGAAATTTTGTGTATGACTTTTATATGAAACTTTGTGTGTGTTTGAGTTGATTTTAGCTCAAGTATGCTCAATTACACAATGTTTCTAAGACTCAAAAAAATCAAGATTACATGTCTTCAAATGAGTTTTAATACATGTCTTGACTTGATTTCCTTCTTTCTTGAGTCTTGGTCACCTTTAGAGGTTAGCACAATACAATATATATGTTATGCAATATGTGTGCTATTATACATTGATTATAATTAAGATTAGTTTGATTAAATCATCAAAACATAGATTAAGACAAAAAAGACAACAAAAAATACCTAACCTATAACACGGAAATACCTATACTACAACAAAAAAATACCCAAATTAAAGGACTAGAAAAAAAAGTAATTATTTACAAGGCACTATGGAACACATATTACATTTTTGTGATACTTTGAGTAGATTTACAATTTTCCAAAGATTTATGGCATGTAGGCTCAATCTTTGAGTTCATTTTGTATCATAAATGCGACCTCATATTATTTGGTTTCAAATTTTTTGATCCAAATTGCTATTTTTTCATTTTAAGTTTTACTGTGGATAATTTAAGGTGCACTTGGAATGATTGTAAAAAATAAAGGGAGAATAAAAGTCAGATATTTTTCGTCTGTTTTCCCTTTTCTTTTCCTTCTTCACTCCTTGATTTGTTTTCCCCCATAAAAATCAAAGGTTTCGAGTGGATCTTATGGTCTATGTCGTTGTTTCGTGGTGGAGGACTCACGTACGATTTGTTCTCCAGCGGAAAGGTTTTGTCTTTTTACGTTTTTCGCTGTACAGCGTAGTAAATGTAATTTGAACGTAGAATCCTTTAACCACTTCATGATTTTTTGGTGTGTTCCTGTCTCTTTGATGCTTTTTTTTTGCTTAATTCTTGCTATTTGGTGCTTCTAATAAACTTTGTATTTTTATGTTTATTGATGATTAACCTTTGAATTTACATGCTTGAATACATATATAGGATATGTGTAATAGCTGTTGGTGGATGGTTTATTTCCTAATACAAAAGACTTTATAGCTGGCTTGATTGTATTTTGTGTGCATGATTCTTGTTTCCATTGGTGATGATGCTGATTTGGATTGTGAAGGATTGAGGACGGATTTGGCGATGATGATCGTTGAGTCTGAGCCGGTGGTTTTTAACAACTTCAATATTTTACTTTTTTATTTAATGGTTCATTCTTCCTATTTCATTGATCGTTGCCCTCAAATAAGTGGTCCAATATTGCACCCGGATTCTATTCAAAGCTTCATTTTAAAAAAAAAATCTATTTGTTCCCATTAAAATATTTTTTGGTGGGTCCGTTACATTGCACTCCACTCTTGTTCATCATTCATGTAGTCTGGTTTTGATAGGAAAAATTGTGTCTCATAGTAAAATTTTCAGGTATACATTTTGATCTCTCAAAATAACTTGTAGATGTTTGTCAACTTTTCTCACAAACAAGGTCGTTGATTGACCGATTGTGTATCTTAAAGATCTCGATTGTAAGGTGAAAGACAATTTCAAAGCATCATGATGACGTCGGGGTGGAGGTCGATGATTCGTCGGGTGATGAAATTTTGGGTTTTAGGATATTTTTTATATCCATTAATATAGCTGTATATTTAGGTGGGTTGTGGTATTTTGGATATTACTGATTTGATGCATCATTGAACTCAATGTTTTTCTAGATGTGTTTGGGTACATTAAGACAAAAGCCAATGTTTTTTAATTGGTATGTTTGGGTTTTTTGGAGGAAGGTATTTTTATGGGTGGGAGATGAGAGGTATACCAGAAACAATATTACTTTTTTTTAATTTAGGTTGTTGGGTATTTTAAAACACCAATCCTTAATTTGACATTCTCGTTAAAGTGCCTTACTAAAGATATGGTTTTTCAATCTTGATATAGTAATGTGGGAGAACAAAGTGTTTGTGGATATAAGTCACTTTTTTGGATAAATATGATAAAGTTTTTTAACGAGGGCCTCAAGGTATTTCGTCACCAAAGGGGGCTAATAAAATTCTTATTGTTATAAATTAAATATACATGGAACAAAGAGATAAAGATTTGGGGAATAATATTTGTAGTATTTCATCATCACCAAAAGTATTACAATGGTCTTACAATGATCTCCTATTTATAGGTTATAGGAGGCAAATGAAATGTGTATGTTACCAGAGTAATGGGAATGTGAGAAGTTGATGGAATTATGGGAGGAGAAGGTGAAGCATCCATGATGTTTCACAACACTCCCCCCTTGGATCTTCACCTTTATACGCTAGGGATGTTGTCTCGTTAAAAAACTTATCAAGAAAAATCCAATGGGATAAAAACTTGATGAAGGAAAAAAGAGTGCAGCACATATGATGCTCCCCCTCACTTCAACATATATTCTTCAAACGACGAACACCAAATTTAAAGACAAGCTTCTTAAAGACTTTGGTGACCAATGACTTTGTAAATAAATCCGCCAAATTCTCGCTTGATTGGATCTGATCAGTTGTCACTTGATTGATCTGCCTCAGTAAAAATCTTCCCAAGTAAAACCCTATGGGACAAAACTTGGTGAAGGAAAAAGAGTACACCGTATAATTCTCCCCCTCAGTTCAACATACATTTATAATACTCCCTTAGATAATACGTGTTATGTTTATGTCTCGTTAAAAACCTTGCCACAAAATCCTGTGGGAAAAGTAGCTAAGGAAAAAAGTGCATAACATACGCTAACAAAATTACACAAGTTGACTCATTAAAAACATTTAACCAATAAAACCTTTTAGGACAGAAATTGGAAAAAAGAAAAAAGAGTGCAACTACAAGTCTTCTGGGCTTTATCCTTCAGGGACATCCGTCCTTCGAGGACGATAAATTCAAATCCGCCCTCCTAATTCTTAGTTTACCAAACTTACGAATATATTTTACAAAGTTCTTAAACACAAAAGGGCATGGGGATTCAATAAACAAATACATGATATGTTAACTGATTTAATGTATGTTTACTATATTTCACTTAGATAATAGGATTGTGAAATGTGTTTGCGCAATTTTTCTCAAATGATATACTGGGAGTAACACAAATTGGGACAAATTTTGCAAAATATGAATATGTTACCTCAAACGATATTACTTATGGACAATTTAAAGATGTCTCATATTTACATTGTTGCATAGCAATATGAAAATGTAAGAATCAATAACTGATTCACCAACTTGCATAAAGTTGTAATGATTCCATATATTGACACCAAATAGTTTGTGATAATAATTGATGTGTGTTGGACATGTAGGAAATATCACGAATATAAATCTTTGTCGCATGATTAGAAATTTGTAGATCCTTGCACGTCATATAAATATTTTCAGAAAAACATTTATTATGAACATGATAAGGAACTTCAGGTCCTATAAGAATTAGATCTTTGTCGATATACAATAGATGTCTTTTGTTAATGTGCTTTCAAGATTAGCATTTAGTAGAATTTTTTTTTTCAATATTCCCTTTCTACAATTGAATCATTGTACCAATTCTCTTCTGGAGAATGTTCGAACTTCAGGTCGAAAAATAATTGATTTATCTCTAGTCATTTATTTAAAAATCCGTCATTTAAATATTTCACAGCTTTTCAGAAACTCTGTTGGAGGCCCTATGACATCAAGTCATATGTATATAATAAATAATAGTAAATTTTGTTATTGGGTGAAACATATGGACGGCTAAGATCTACTTCGTATCATTCTTCGGGATGACTTTGATTGAAGAAGTTATATGCACACTCTTACTTGTTTCTTCGTATAGTAATCTTTGTAGAGTGCATCTTTTGATTGTTGTTATTATATAATATACTTTGTCATCTTTGTCCTTCAGGGACATTCATATATGTATCAATATTAAGTGACTTATAAAACTTTAAAGTCACAACATATCTTATATGCATATCATATTGATCATGTAACAGAACATATTATCAATATTACGAGAGAATAAGTAACATGACGATGGATGTTGGGTCCTGCGAATACCTTTATATTACTTCTCGCTTTATAATATATTACATGTTATTGTGATTTCTATTTGTATCATTCAGGGATATAATTTTAGAAATCAGGACTACAAGTCTAAATAATATATTTATTCAACGAGTTTATTACATATTGTTCATCTTCTTTTGTTTATATCAAATACGAATGCTTCTGACATTCTTATAATATCATAGGTTTTGGATCTATTTTTCTTTTCTTGAGATAACATGCTATTAAGAAGGCGAATGAATTATCGACAATAATTTTAATAATTATTTAATATCTCTCGTATCAACATATATAGTTGATTGCAAGTTTTACGTCAATAATAATCAAATCATCATCGTTTCCCAAAACTTTAGGATTTGACCGTTCTTTATCCCCATAATTTCTTTAATCTTTTGTTCAGCAGCTGCATTTATTTTTATGGGTTTATATTCTTCAGGAATAATCTCTTCAGGAGGTGCAATGAGAGTGACTAACTTTTATTTCATTTCCACAAATAATGTATGTTATGGTCCACGCTTCTGGCGTTGGTTGAGCTCAAATATATTTTATCATATATGTGTAGATCTCCACTTTATATTATGTGGTTTATGTCTAGTAATATAAGGCTTAGTCGCTCTTTTGTGATCAATAAAAATGTATGACAATTACTTTCTAGATATTGCAAGATACTGATTTTATGAACTTCAGGTTCAACCATACTTGTACGTATATTTTCTTATGAATTTCAAGTTCAATATAGTACATTTTCTTGATATTCTTTAAGCTTCTAGCTTCTCGCCCTAATGCCAGAAAATCTACATCCTATATATATGATTATTGGATTAGACAATAAAACTTAGCCCTTGAGAAGCTTTAAATTACAGGAGGGAAACAATTTATTCATTATTGTACAAGTAAAGTAGGAGAAGATTCATAACATGATGTATATCAACCATAAAAATTAATGAATAATATTAGCAGATATATATCCACATTAATGTATCATGTATAAATGTTAAGATCCCATAATAATCAATATTGAGAGATATTTTAAAGACAGAGGGACTCTCATTTTATTGCGCAGATCGGTTGACAAATTTGACCTCATTTGGTCATAATAGTAGTCAACAAAATTATCTAAAGCTTCACCAAAACAATACAAATGATGACATCCATAATTAATATAAGAGATGATTTTATTTAGGCACTTCTCGGCATGTTTCGTCTCGTTGATGTCATCTTTATTTCATATTTATTTGCACAAAAATTAGTCCACTACTTATGCTCTTGTTTTCATGATACTTTGTAGTGAGTGCTTCTGGCGCACAAAAAAGGTAAAAAAATATCGTGGTTTTCCAACAACTCTCATGACCTTCAATCATCGGTGATGTATAACCCAAAAGAGTATTGGGTCATTAATTTGTAAAGTGATCAATAAAATATTTTTTTTTTCTTTTACT
Organism: Triglochin maritima; assembly: GCA_963682175.1. Classification (NCBI taxonomy): domain Eukaryota; kingdom Viridiplantae; phylum Streptophyta; class Magnoliopsida; order Alismatales; family Juncaginaceae; genus Triglochin; species Triglochin maritima. The sequence continues at coordinate 11,150,334 of OY821775.1, forward strand.
ACTAAACTCTATATATGAATTGAATGAGAAATCATTTTGTTCATTGTTTATGTTATTCGTCTTTTAGAAGTGTTAAGGAAGAGGTTCTTGGTCCTTAACCGTAGATCTCTAAAAGATATTGGTTTACATAAAACAAAAGATATTCGCAATCATGGTAATTAACATGGGACATTAATTACCGGGTTAAGATTGTCGTGTTTGGTCATAGATCATTGTAGCTCTACAAGTGAGTGACAACACGGGTATGCAAAAGAGGAAAATATTACTTTTGTATACTAAATAGACCTAATAAGTAAAATATTATAGAAAAGTATTTCTGTGTCATTAATATTTTACTGTGTCTTTGGTCCTTTGATATGAGACTTATATCTGATCACTTAAGCAATACTTAATTAGATCAGTGTCTTGAACTATCGATAAGTGTAGTGTAAAGGCATTGGTTGGTTAAGTACAACTTTTGTTGGAGAAGATAGTTAGTCAAAAGACTATCATTGCCCCTCTTAATTGAGTGATGATATTTGTGGGCCCTTGATGAAGCAAAGTTATAATGTGCACAATATGATTTGAGTTAAGTCACATATTTATAACTAGCTTAAAGAGATCAAGAAATGAATACTAATACAAAGATGAGACAATACTACTTTGTGTGTATTCTTAATATCATGAGGCAAGGGACGGACACAAGTGGTACACTCCATCACTAAATGGATCAAGTTTTTGTTCGAGTGGAATTAAGACATCTAACTAATTGGGAGCTATAATGTGTAGCTAGATACCGCTTATAGCTTGTGATATTAAGCTCTTAATATCACTGCCAACTTAGTTTAGATCCTCTCATAGGTCACACCGCAAAACTGGGAAACAAGAAATAGGGATTTTGAATTCATAAGATGTGTCAGGTTTCATGTAGAAAATATGACACACGTGGTGAACAAGAAAAATCAAAATTATGTTGTGATTAATAACATAATTCGAATCCAAATAAAATTCATATGTGATGTAAATATTATGAGGTGTAATGATTGATCATTGCATAGGATAATATGTTACATAAGTTGTGAATTTACTACTAATCCCGAAATGTCAAATTTTGTAGGGGTTAAACCGAAATTTGACAAGTCTGCAAAACAGTGCTCCAACGGTCGACCGATTAGCAGTAAACGGTCGACCGATGGGGCACGGTCGACCGGACATGTCTCGACCGATAACAGGGAATTTTCATCTGTTCGAACGGTCGACCGAAAGTAATCGGTCGGTCGACCGAACATCGAGATGGAATAATTCCTGTTACGAACGGTCGACCGAGTTATTGAACAGCCGACCGAAACATGGTTCGAGCGGTTGACCGAACCTCCAAACGGTCGACCGGTCCAGACGGTTTTCAGCAGAATTAATTTAAGAATTAATTAGATCATGCATGGAATTGGTCCATAATTGATTTAATTTGTGGCTAATATTATTTATTATTAAATAATGGATGGTTAGATGGAATTTTGCATGAAATCATGGGCAAAGGGTTGCACATGAATAGGTAATTTGGAGAGAGCTTATAAATACAAGTTTATCTCATTACCTCCAACAATCAATTCATTATTACTTATGCAAAAATTCTCTCTCCATAAATCTCCACGAAAATCCCTTAATTCTTAAGTTTAGTTTTAGTTCTTAAGAGATCATCTTCTCAAGGGAATTAAATAGGAGTTAGTAATTGGATTCTAAACCCTATCGGAGATTGAGAGACTAGCTTCCCTCTCTCCGATCTTGTTTAGAGTTTGGTGAATACTCGGAGGCATCCGGCGCAGCGAGGAGCATCCCCAACGTCTCCGAATCTTCAAGAAGTTTTAGAGAACTTCTAGGTATGAATTTCGGAGCCCATATTTGTTTTAATAAAGTTTTGAAACTAGTTATTGAAACAAATTGATGCATGCATGAAATAAATCATAGAAAATTGTAAATTGATCCTTATTGTGCATAAAAATTTCGAAAATAAATATGTACAATTAAACATGAAATCCTACACTATGAACTTCTGGTCATAGGGATTGATTTAGAGATCGACGTGCATTTTTACTCAATTAGCTATTTGCACGTTGTTTAGATGGTCATATGAATCATTCACGGATTATCATAAAATTTCATAACCCTCTTTAAATGAATGATCTCTAAATTTTTGTATAGTAGCAATTTATGAATATTAAGATATTCACCTTCTGGGCAAATGCATATCATTTTTAATAACAATGATCACTTTGTGACATGGTGATTCAAATTTCACTATATTGTAGCACATTGTACTATATATATACATATATCAAGATGGATATTATGTGCTCACGAGATGAATGCTCGTATTGGTTGTGAATGACCATGTGATGCATCAAAATTAAGAAGTATTAATCACATACTTGAACTGCTTTATAAATATTCTTTTAATCAACACGATACTAAGAACTCATATAACTTATACTAAGCAAGTGAATCAATACAAAGTTGCATGAGATATATGTCATTCAATTTTAGAAGCACTACTAAATATGTAACTATTTCTTTTCATGCTTCATTTGATCGAGAATTCATGAAATTTGGATCAATAACTCGATATTTTGTCCAACCACAAAAACAGACATGAGATTAAATCATAATACTTTTAAAATCATTTTAACAAATAGGATAGCAAAAGAAAATCACAACCTCCATTTTATCTTGATTTGATGCTTCTTTCTCTAGTCATTGATATTTAAAAGGCAATGAGTTAGGTTCGACGTCCATAATCCATGATAAGACGTCATTCTTATTCATGATATCAAGTATAGAGTTAAAAGTCATAACTTACAAGCATCAAAGCATAATTGGTACATGCATGCAACTTATTACATTCTTTTTTTCTTCTATCGGTGCATACTAAATTAAACATCTCAAAACGGAATATATTATAATGTACTTGAATCATATGATAAACAAAAATGCATATTAACAATTCCAAAAGAAACATATATTGATTGTATATATGTAGTCTCATTTATTTTATATATATACAAAATTGTCATGATATATTCTATGCACCATGTAGGTAAATCAATTACCTTGTGATGAACAAATACTTATGACCTCCCGCTCTATGCCCTGCGGTAATGATTCCTCTGGCATTACGACCTTTACCACAATGATGTTGTCCATATGTCAAATTAATGTTATTAAGTATTTTGATTTAAGTTCTTTTCTCTATACACATTCAAGATGTAAGTAAAATATCCATATATGTCTTTTAGATAGAAATTATGCATATCAACATATTAGCATGTAAATTATTAATATCTAGAAGAATCTCATCGTAACTAAAAAAAATCACAAGTTTGGAAATATATTGGACTAATGAAAGTACTAACCAATATAAAACATTTTCTCACAAAAAAATTAATATTATAACCAATGCTAAACCATGACATTAGATTTTATTTTATTTTGTCTTTTGAACATAATTTATTGGGTAAAAACAACAATTATTGACTGATGCATCATTGTATTATAGCACGTGGCAGAATAACCAATAAAAAATCACGAGTTTAAAAAATTTATTAGTTGTGCAAGATTTAAATTAAGAACTAAATAATGGTTCCCCTCCAACAAAAGCACATTAATATATTGACAAAAATAACAAAATAAATATCCGAAAAATCATATAATCACATCACAAAAGATCTTATAAATTGTGATTTTTGTTGTTGTTGTTGTTGGGGAAGAATATTTGTAGTATTTCATCATCACCAAAGTATTACAATGGTCTTACAATAGTCTCCTATTTATAGGCTATAGGAGGCAAATGAAAAAATGTTTGTTACAAGAGTAGTGGGAATGTGAGAGGTTGATGGAGTTATGGGAGGCGAAGATGAAACATCCATGATGTTTCACAACACTTATTTCATTTTTCCAAACTTTTAATTAGCATGATCATGTACTTTCGGAGAAGCCTATGTGTCATATGTGGGGGCGACAAGTATAATTCTCTGAAATATATCATACATGTTTTGTTGGTTATTTTAGAGTGGAACGTTTTTTAATAGGTTGAATTTAAATATTCTTACACTAATGTTTTTTTTCTTCCAGTCTTAGACATTTTGTATTTGGGAGAATGAATTATTTGTGGATATTATCCCATTGTTCTGTTGATTATATGACAGTTTTTTAAATAGGGTCTATGTGTATTTATTTTTATTTTTTTTGCCAATGGAAAGCATTCTGTACGGTAATAAAGTTCTTATTTTGATTTTGATTTTCTACTAAACATCAAGTTCATAAATTTTTGATTTCTCTTGTGCAACATCAAGGACATGGCCCAGAAAGTAGCAACTTTTTCCAATAGTTCAAAAGAAATGTTCGTGAAAGACAAGCGTCACCGACATCAATATTTATTACAACCTTAGAATTGGAGGATTTGAAGGAGGGATATGGCAAAATTTTGAATGAGTAAAATTACAAACCACCCATGATCCTAGGTGTAATGCCACGTGGTATATGCGTGGGAACATGAGTGGGGATGTGCCTGAGCATTTCGGAATCCCCAGGAGTAGGACTGTCAATTTTACACGAAACACGATAACACGACACGAAAACGACACGAAGTTAGCGGATATGGATTGAGAATTTGAACACGATTAATAAATGGGTTGGATACGGCAACACGATTATTAAATGGGTTGGATATGGATTTCTGCTGCAAAAACGATTAACACGATTAAGACACGATAAAACACGATAAGTAATTGGGTAATTAGGCACACGATTACGAATACGACACGATTAATACACGACTAATACCGACAAGTCTATAAGTAATATATAAGTTATAAATTATAATAAACAAATTCTAATAACTGAATGTCATATTTATAATTTTACCAATTATATATAATTGGTTTGAAACTTTGAAGTTTGAACTCTGAACTCTGAACGAGTGGATAATTGTGTGTTAAACGTGTGTTAAATGGTGTAAACGGTAGTGGTGTTAAACGTGTACACGAAGTAACCCGTTTAATAATCGGGTATAAACGGGTTGGATATGGCAACACGATTATAAATGGGTTGGATACGGCAGAAATTTAGCAACACGATTATTAAATGGGTCGGATACGGCGCAGCACCTAGAGCTTATATATAGGAGTTGACACGACACGATTAGCACACGACACGACACGATTGACAGCCCTACCCAGGAGTATACTCATAACCAATTAGAACCTTAAAACATCAACGAAGTTATTTTATTTATCTATTCTAAACAATAAAACGTAGTTGCTAAAATTTGTACTTCAAAGATATTAAAATCCAAACATATAACCTAATTCTATAATTCTGGACAAGCTCAACACTTTATTACAATAATAAAAAATCATGTCCTTTTGTCAAATAATAATAAATAATGTCTTTTTCTAGTCATTTGTTATTACCACAGTGACGGGTGAACTTTGGTTCGTTAAAGAAAGTGGCTAAGCGGGCCCACAAGCAACTTGCTCGGTTATTAAGCGGTGTACTGTAGCTTTGTTCCGATCTAAGTGTGCTAATATAGTTTTAATATAAAATTATTTACGAAATAATATCCCCACGTATTTAAACAAAATACAAATTAAATACAACATTTTCAACAAATAAATAATACCCCAACATATTTAAACCAAACATAAATTAAACCCAACATCTCCAAAAAATAAATCAACCTAACATCTAAAACAAATATTTAACCAATAAATATTTAACAAAAAAATAAAACTAAAAACTAAAAAAAAAAAAAAAAAACCCGGACGCGCCACGTGGCGCGTCCGGGTTGGGTGACCTGGGACGCCCGGGTCGACGACCCAGGCGAAGATGACCCAGGTCATCTTCGCGTTAAGGCGAAGATGACCTGGGTCATCTTCGACCCAGGTCGGATGACCCGGTTTTTGGCCCCGTTAAGGGGTGCCCTTACAAAAGACATCACAGTCATGTGGTATGGGGTTATTGTGTACGGGGACTTATATAGGAACTCAGCACGATAAGAGTTAAGTACATCGTGTATGTTTATTGTGTTATCGTGCACAAAATTTTGTACTCATATACGAAATCATCGTGTCGTGTTATTATGTTGTGTTTGTTTTGACAAGTCTAAGTACGAAGAAGAGATATGGGCAAAACTGTGAACCAGTAAAATTACGAAATGACTCATGATCATAGCTGGAATGCCACACGGTATATTTGTGGAAGCATAAGTGGGAATGTCCGTAGATATTTTGGAATCCGAGAAATATACTCATAATCAATTTTAACCTTAAAACATGAGTGATTTTTTATTTATTTATCTATTTTAAACAAAAACGTAGTTGCTAAAATCAGTAGTTCAAGGAGATTGAAATCCAAATATATACCTTAGACCATCATTAACAACACCCGAATACTTTTCGGACGTCATGTTTTCTCTCTCAACCACATCAATTTTTCTCTCCACCACGTCAGCACAAACCAACCCCCCAAATTTTCTTTAACTACACCTAAAAACAACTCAAACGCCCTACATTCTTTCACTTACACGTCATTTGGGGATCAATTTTAGACAAAACACAAAAAAACATTAATTTTTTTTAAAAATAAACAAATAAAAAACAAATTCTCATAAAAAATAATTTTTAACATATAAAAAAATCAACAACCAATCGGGAGCACGTACCCCCTCCCACAATCCCACCCACTCCATCCACCCGCCCAAAATTCCACTCAGGCGGGTGAAAATTCGGCCAAAAACCCTACGTGTCGGGCGACCTACAGTGCCGCCGGCCAACATAATGCCGTTAAGGAAGGTCTTATTCTGTAATTCTGGAAATGCTCAAAACTTTATTAAAATAATAATAAATCATATCCTTTATCAAGTAATAATAAATAATGTCCTTTTCTAGCCTTTGGTTATTACCACAATGATGGGGTGAACTTTAGTTCGTTAAAGAAAGTGGCAAATTGGCACCATAGCGGGCCCCACTTGCACCATTGCAAAAGCCATCTCAGCCGTCATTATAATCAATCAACGGTCACGATCGAGTGGTAACACGGTACTTTGATTTCCCGCGCCAATCGGAACATACGTGCCGCGTCTTGCGGGGCACACGCACCCGTTATACGACCCTATACGTGGTTGCGTGGCTCGTTTTTATCGTGTAGATCTCGCTAGAAGTCCTCTTCATCAATCCCCACCGTCCATCCTTCGTGCCTCTTTACTGCCTTCCTCGTGGTGGCGCAGTTACGATTTTGTCCTTTCAGATTTTGGATTCTTTTTTTTTGCCGGAAAAAGCAGGACGGGTTCAGGGTGTACGAATTAAAAGCAAATTAGTGGAGGATAATGAACTGTTTTAGTCCATATATTACCATCTGTTTGGTGAATTACTGCTGCCGTTTTGTTGGGGTCAAGTTTCCTAGTTGTCCTTTGGTTTTTTCTAATTGAAATTGTTTTCGAAAAAAATTCGGTGAAAGGGAATATTGGCTGGGGCCTGCTTTTTGTTACGTAGGCCCGTCAAGCTACTAAATCAGTATTTTGGTAATTGTCATTGAAGATCAAAATGGTAGTTATATCTTCTGCTCTACGCATCGAAAATATTGATGCATATCTGCAAACTTTAGTTGATGATATGCGATTTTGTTTTCTCATATCATGATTATGCATAGACAATTGTTGTAGCCTCACAAGCTCGCAAACAAAAATAGTGGTACTTATTCTTAACGTATACAATATTCAGCAAAATTGAAGTATGAAACTCAGTCATTGGAGATTGAAGCGAGAAGCGTTAGTTAGTACTAGCCGAATGTAGATTCACAACTTTACTCGTTCGATTTCTTTAATAATAATGCTGGTAAAGATATCATACCTTTGAAGGCCATTCTCACAAGTTTCAAGCTAAGCTAATGGGTTTCCCGTAGTACTTGAATTTCGCCCATATATTTTAAATTCATTTGTTTCTTTTTACAGAAAAACAGATGCTAAAATCTTGAATATCTTTTCTTGTCCAAAACAGTACATCTACGTAGGAAACGCAATGAGTTCCAAAGATCAAGGCAAATCCATCATGAGTTCCAAAGATCAAATCAAATCCACCAAATTAGAGGCATCTACGAGTAGTAGCAAAAGTGGATTGAAACCAAAACCAAACTAGTGCATAATTTTTTGCAGAATCAACAACGGAACTAATCCGAGAATTGACCATTTACATTAACCCACAAACCCCGTGTTCTTAGTGGAGTAGAACCCAGATCAGAACCTCTCCTCACGTGACCATCTGTCCAGTTTGAACCCCCCACAAATGGCAGCCAACCGGTCGGACCCACCTCACCTGCCACGTGACGAACCGACGCGACGACTACGAGTTAACCAAATGTCCTCATCTAATCTTAAACCTCTATTCTCCGTCCAATTAGCACTAACACTAACACCCACCCTTAAACCCCAGGCGTGGCAATTCGAGAATTACAGCGAAGCAGTGGGGGTAGAAGGGGAAAGTGGGAAAAGAGGGTGGCAGTGAATTGGAAATAAATTAAAGTTGGGCATTAAATGTCGGGGGTGTGCCGGAATTTCCGATTTCGGCTGTTGGAATCCTATAAAATAGACTTCACCGGCTCTGCACCGCTTCGCTCCACCACTCCTCACTTCCTCCTGTTTCCATTTTCCTCTTCTTCTTTTGCGTTTTGTTCAACCCATACGGATTGAGAAGTTGTTTGAGTTGATAAGAAAAGAAGGTTCCCATTCTGCTTCAAATAGTACCGTTGCAGGCTTGCAGCAATAGTGTACTTCAGTGCCTTTTCTCTGCTCCAGAGGTAACAAGAAAATCAAATCAAAACCTCCCAACCTTTACATTTCTCACGCATTTCTTCTCTTCTTCGTTTGCCTTGTGTTTCACTTTCTTTAATTTCTTTGTGTGATTGATGGGTGTTTTTCTGGTAATAAAGAGTTGCCTTGGGTGGAAATTTCCAATATTCCTCCACCATACCATCTGTTATCTTAGTTATTACCCATTTAACATGTTCCTCTCCTTTCATTGTTACAGTTAAACTTTCCTTCTTAACCTCCTTTTTTTTCTCCCCCATACTCTCCTCTGTTTCCTTTCGGACCCCTTCTTTTTTCAATATAATATTGATAAAAATAATAATATAAGGTGTACTTATTAATCTCCTTTGCCGAGCAGGCCTTGTCGTGCAATGCGAATAACACAGTGAGCAACACTGTTAACAAGAAGAGAAGAAGAGATGGAGCAACCCCAACCCCAACCCCAACCCAAGTTCACAATCCACAAAACCAACTCCACCAAACACACCACCACCCAATCCGGCCACCGAACGGTGAAGCTCGTCTATACCGACCCCTACGCCACCGATTCCGACTCCGACTCCGACTCCGACTCCACTAACCTCCGACAAAGAATCAAACGCTACGAGCACCAAATAATCCTCCAATCACTCCCCAAACCCTCCAAAACCCTCAAGAGAAAACCCACCCAGAAAGTCTCCGTTACCGGCCCGACGCCGGCGAAGACGAAGTACCGCGGCGTCCGGCAACGGCCGTGGGGCCGTTGGGCGGCCGAGATCCGCGACCCGTCCCAACACTGCCGAGTCTGGCTCGGCACGTTCAATACCGCCGAAGAGGCCGCCCAAGTGTACGACTCCGCCGCCCTCCGACTCCGCGGCCCTGACGCACTCCTCAACTTTCCCGTCCCCAAACCGGCAGAGTCCACCTCCGGTGGGTACGAGTCCGGCGACGAGTCCCACAACCTCCCTTCCCCCCGCTCCGTCCTCCGCTACGCCGGCAAGGACGAGTCGACCCAGCAAGTCGAGGAGAAGAAGAAGGAAGAGAGTTGTTTTGGTGTGGACGACTTGTTTTCCGAGTTTTTGCCGATGGAGTTCGAGGACACGGCGATGTTCGACAGCTTCATGGGGTTCGGAGAGCCCGAGGAGCCGATGTTTTTCGACAAGTCGGCCAACAGCATGTCTCTCGACGGGTTGGGGTCGTTGGACGACGTGTTGGACGATGTTTTCCTCGGCGATGACAAGATCGACTTCGACGATTACTTCCAGGACATCGGCGATTTGTTCCCGCTCGAGCCACTTCCTCTGTTGTGAGACCCACCTGACCGGACCGGTTTAACTCGACCGGGGTTTTTAGTAATTAATTAATTATTAATTATATGTTATAGATGTGAGAGGGTCCGGTTCGGGTTCCATTCGTTGGCTGCCTATTAAACCGGCAGATTTTGTAAGACGATGGGATGTAATCGGGCTCTTTTTTCCCGCATGTATTCCGACTTTTTTGGCTAATGTTTATTAATGGATGAGCTTAAACCCCAGGTTCGATGCCGTTTTTTCGTAACGATACTATGAATTTTGACCTTTCCTTTTTTAGTTTTTTTTGGTTGTAGATACCTCCATTTTAGTTTGATGATTCAAGGGAACCCACTATTTTTATCTTTGTTATATTTTGCGTCCATCTCTTAATTTGATTTTAAGACTATATTTCCATGTTTGTGTTGCAAATGAACAACCATTACATATCAAATCACTTTGCTAAGGAGTTTCTCCTCAATGTCATCTCTTCCTTTAATAAATTATTTACATGGAATTTTCCTCTTCCTTTGGACAAAAAATAATTCAATGTCTTCTCTAAACGTAAAAACATAGACTATTAGTTGCATCTCGAACTTGATATCCCTGCCAAGATTAGCAAGAGGCTCGAAAAATTCACCAGGAAGAAAGAGTGGGCTTCAAGTTCTTGCTTGCTCACAAAAGTTTTATGTGATCACGTCTATGAGAAATACGAACTTCATAGAGGTAAGTTTGTGGACAAACATGTAACCTGCTATAGTAAATGAGCACGTAAACCTGATTTGCTAATATATCAAGCAATTTTTTCGAAATTAGTTATCATGGGTACGGGTACGTGGCGGCTACTTCTTGGGTACGTGGACGGCCTCTGGTTGCTTCCGACCAAACACGCGGCCTTTGGCTAAAGGCCGAGCACGTGCAAAGTACATGTCTTGGGATTACACGAGGGGCCGTGATTAGCGTTACTGACCTCTTGTCTTTCTTTAACCTTTTTTAGCTGTCGCTTTTAACTTAATCATTTTTTAATTAATTTCACTACGCTGCCACTGCTTCAGTCCACCGTAACTGCACAGATTAACTTGTGCCTTCGGTGCTCGCTTTAATTGGCCATCAAGTTTCTTTCCAAATTGGGCCTTCTTGGGTGGGCCTAAATGGGTAAGCTGGACTGGAGGTTTGAATAGAGGAAAAGCTGAAAAGCGAAGTATGGGAGCTCGGCATGTTACAAAAGAGACTGGCTTTTATGAGAAGGAAGAAAAAAACAGCTGCCTTTTGGGATATCTTTAATTTGTGAAGATGAGAAAGTTTGTTTCTTAGCAGACCACATGCTTATGGACTTGTAATCTCCATTGCTAAGCATAATACGAACTCACATCCAAACTTTTGATTTGGTTGTGGTCAAGATGGTCTTCAATTCAAAAGGCACGTGCTGGACCCAAATCTATATCACAATCTTGAAGTCAGACGTAAGAGTCCACCTACGACCAAATGCAAAGACGTTTCTGGGTTTTGCATGTGAGGGCTCAGCTCCATTCGGCAATGCATAACTAACTCTATCACAACCATTACATCTTATATCAAAATAAATAAATAAATAAATTAGCACTGTATACAATTCTGAAACGAGTAGATTGATATTAGGTAACATTTTGTTCCACTTGTGACTGTTATTGGCGTGTTATACTAATCATGTAGTCAATAAATGAAAAGAAGAGAAATGGTTATTGGATGCATTTTACACTTCGACATGCATATTAACTAGTGTGGATGTGGTACAGAAGTGGTGCTATTCATGGCAGCGTGCTTTGTTTGCACCTTGAATTCAACTTGGATTGATAGGAAACAATACAAAAGAGTCGTTTGGATCTTTGAACATATGGTGAACATCATTCTTCAAGTTTCTTTATTTGGCATGCCGTTTTTTGACTTATGTCAATGCCTCCAACATAATGGACGTCTTATGGGCTTTAGTTCTAAGCAAACAGAGGATAAGATCCTTCATCATGAACCACTTCGAATGATGATCTTAATCCATTTTTTAAGATATCAGGATTAGATTTCATGTGTGATGGATTCATCCGCATGCTTCTTGACTTATTGTTTTCTTGCAACTCAAAATTTTAGTTTCATCTTTTACTAATGTTTTTTTTTTGACTTTTGCACTTCATTATGCGGAGCATTAATTTCTTTATCTCCTACAAATTACCAACTTGTTACTTAAAGTGAAAATTATGAATATGTTTAAATGATTTGGGGTATTATTAATTTCTTTATCTCCTACAAATTTCTTTATGTGATTCAGCCATTGCAAATCCGCCACAGTTACCCACAAGTCCACGACACAAGACTTTCGTGCACAAACACGCACACACCTTGTAAGAGCATCTAAGTCATCCATTTTCTCTTTATTCTATATCTCCTCCAAATGACATGTTACGTCATTATGACCCAAGTTCATCTTTCTTCATCACTATTTATCCATTAATCATGACATATGTCATCTCACTCTCTTTCATCTGTATTATTAATTTTCTTCTCAATTTTTATTATATTCCAAAATAATTTATATTTACCAAAAATATTAATAATTCAAACAAAATATATATTAATTAGCAAATAATAATTTTTATTATTAATAAAGCAAAATACAGGGGCGGCAATCCCCACCCCCTCCCCTGCAAAGCGACCGACCAGAGGGAGCGTACTTTGCAGACGTTTTTTTGAATCAACACTCTATTATTATACTCCGGATATTGATCCGTTTACCTATTTATTTACGTTTGTGTGTTTTTAAATTATTTCAGTTATTTTAAATAAATTTTAATAAATACTCAATTATTTACAAAATAATACCCCAAATCATTTAAACTCAATTATATACACAAAAAATTAAAACAAAAACTTTAATCGTAACTATTTATCAAAAAAATAAACCCATAATTATTAAAACAAATAACAAAACAAAACAAAACCAAAAGATAAAAAACCCGGACCAACCGGGACACAACCCGGTCGTCTGGCGCACAACTGAGTCGAGGTCGTCCCAGGTCGTGGGTGTGGGACGATCCCGTTAAGAATGCTCTAGAGTTGATCACCCAACAAAAGAACAAAATTATTTACTTGGAAAACCCTCCTTCCCAGTCCGAGGGGAAAAATTCCCTGCTGAAGTCGAATACACACTACGAATCTTATTGATATGGGAAATTTTACCAGGGTGAAAATTAACTCCTTACATCGTCTCTTACGGTAACCGGTGCCACATTCCCTATCGCACCACGAGGTTGTGGATAGTACCCCGGATGTGTAAAATGTATGATTCCTCGTGTAAGATATAAAAACACACGAAAATATCCCCTATTTTTAAACTCTAAAACACAAGGGAATTCTTCAGATCCTAAAAAAATCTGAAACAAAATTTTCAAGATTTTGTCAAATTAGGAATGACCTGGCTAGGAAAATTTGATTCCATGTCCCATCGTTGGATCCTACCACGTGATCTTCCTTTCCTCTTTTCCTACAAGTCTTCTAGCATAGTCTAGCCCTCAAATGAGTTAATCACGAAATATAATTGAATACGACTTAATTTCAACAAATTAATAGACTATTTGTAAAGTCCCTTAACCCATTTTGGGATTAATTAGTGGTTAACTGGAGAGAATGAGGTACGGTGGAGCTTGACTTTTGTGGAGAGAGAGAGGGAGGTGATGGCGTACGGGGATGGACCGGGAGTGTAGAGGTGTGGTGAGGGTGTTACTTGGGGTTTGGTGTGGGTTGAAAACTAAACCCACCTCCTTCATCTTCTTTTCTTCTCCACCTTCCTCACGTTCATTCTCTCACTCTTTCCTTTCTGGCGGCAGTGGAGGAGGCCAAAGATCGAGTGGTCGGTGACGAGGGCGAAAGATCGATCTCGGCGTGAGAGGTGCGGAGTTTAGCACTTCCGTGTTCGGGACGTGTCACATCCGTGTATGGATTGTGACTTGATGTGATGAATGAATGGACTCATTGTAGTGTAGCAGGCCTGGGGGATCGCGAATCCCAATATATGATGTTATGCGGGCACGCAACTGTCGTTGGGTGAGGTGACTACCGACCTGGATGATTACGGAGGTCGTTGCCCTGCTTTTATAGTGGCGAAGTTGGTGTTTGCAGCTCGTGGAGCCTGATGACCGGCGGACTTCGGTCCGGACTCGTCTGATGTTGTGCCAGACGTATGTTGGACCACCGATGATGTGTTGGTGATGCCGCCGATGCTGTTCCGGTGATGATGGGCCGATGATGTTCCAGCTATGATGTTTGTTGGGCCGATGTTGTTCCGGCTATGTTTTCCTCAGCTGGGCACCAACTGAGATAATGATTGATGGACCGACCGACCGAGCGAGCGACGGCTCCGTTAGGTTGGTTTCGACCACGAAGTTACATATTCTTTTCTTATGGCGCGGACCTGACGGATGCTCCTTACCGAACCCCATGTTTAGTGTAGCCGCGTGTGGGGAGCGTCACGTCTTGTTCCGCTGGACCGTATGTGCCTACGGTAGGTCTCCTTGAGAGACCCGATGATGATTGTCGGACTGATGTTCCGTGTTACCCTTCGGGGGAACTGTTTTCCTTATTGTTGATGACATGACATGCTACTAGTATGATAGGTTCATTTGTGATACTGCATGCATATAGGTGAGCTTGACATACGAGGTTTCCTTATGGAAACTCAGGCGTTGTTGTTGCATGTTTTATTTCAGGACCGCAGTAGGTCCAGTTGGGTGGTGACTGAGGGCGCACGCATTTTGGGATCAGATCATCTCGTTCGGACCACTGAGGTCGACATGATTACATGTATCTCCTGTTGTTATATCTGATGTAATCATGTAGCTTTTTGACAAACTCTGATGTAATATGGTGCACCGCTTCGATGTTTATGAGAAGTAACAGTTCGATGTTTTAATTATTGGTCTGTGATTTCTTGATGATAAATTTTAAATTTTCCGCTGTTTCGGGATGTTACATTTTTATTGTTAACATGTCTCTTAATATGCGATTTCAAAATAGCATCTGTTAGTGATAATTAACACGTCTTGATTATATTTGAGCATGCATGAGTGACCTAGAAGTCAAGAGGAAGCCCTCAGACTAATAACCAAGAACTTTCCTTTTGGGGGGCTCTAATGGCTCCTTCTGCCTCTGACCAAGCTCGAAAATGACACTTTTGTCATGCAAGAGATAAAAGGTCGTTAGGGAATAACATCAATCGCAAAATACGCAGCAAAACAAAATAGAAAATCTGATGGAAGAAAGAAAACACAAATAATGCAAATCACCAATACCAAATCACGCAAAACACGGACGACACAACCCAATATACTATAGAGAAACGAATTACAAGAGAAACTAACAGAACACACAAATCAACCAACGAGAATCCTGATTGAAATTGATCCTGTGAGGATCTATGACCCTCTAATCGCTACAATAAATGCGGAATTAAAATGCTAAGCGAAGGATTAAGGAAAGAGACAATGCAAACCACAACATCGTCGACACCGGAGTTTAGAGAGGTTCGACACCCACACCCGGGTCCTAGTCCTCCTCGCAAGCCTCGCTTACGGTTCCACTAACCGATCTCCGTTCCGGGCCGAGACCAACACCCTTTACAACACCGAGCCTCTCGAACAACCTCGCCTCGCTCGTGTCTCCTCTCACATCCCGAGAGGGAGCTTCCTCGAAGCTTTACAACTTGGTGATTCTTGAATAAGGAATTGGAATCACAATCTAACTAACACTCTACACTTGAGCACACTTGGATATTTATTATGGCATTGGATATACAAGTGGTGAAGTTTAGGCTTGAGTGTTGTGGATTGAGAGCTTGAAGATGGAGATGATTTGACTTTGAGTATTGGATAGATAGGAAGTGTTCAATATCTTCAAAGCAACCAAATGAGGTCCTATTTATAAGCCTTCAATCTCATATAGCCGTTTGGGAGTTGGTGGTGAATGGACCAATGAGAAAGCAAGATGTGACTTAAGCTCGACCAGAAATCGAGACAGATTCGGTCGGCCGTTATCCACACGGTAGTCCGAAACATTGGTCTTAACTATGAACTCGGTTGACCGATTATGTATCGGATCACCGTTTACCAACCTCCAGTAGCTTTTTTCTATTTAGCCCTAATTAAATTCGGTTCACCGAAGTCCATTCGGTTCACCGTTCCAAGGTGGACAGCAGAATTGATTGTGCTCTGATCTACTCAAGTTCGGTTGACCGTGTATACTTCGGTAGACCGAAGTAGCGCGGGTATTCCGCTGACAATGCGTAGGAAATTGTTTTATCGATAACGGTCAAGTTAAATAGTTGTTGGGCTCCTAAAGCCAATATGGATTCGGTAGACCGACATGTGTGCGGTCGTCCGAAATGGGTCGAGTTAATTGGGCTCTAGGGTCTTGATTTGAATGCGACCGTTGGAACAAAGTCCAAAACTGGTTCAGGGCTATTCGGTCGACCGAAGGTGGTTCGGTCTTCCGTTGGGACGATTCCAGAGAACACCTAAGTTTCATTGTTGGGAAGAATTCGACTATCCGATAGGTGTTCGGTGGACCGAACTAGGTAGAGTTCGGTTAACCGAAATAAGTTCGGTTTACCGAGAAATGACGGGACAAAATCTTAGTGCTCAAGTTTACATAAACTTTATGGACTCAATAAATATAAAAGTTACATGTCTTGGTCCAAAGCTTTGATTACAAGTCTTGAGTCTTGATGTCCTTGTCCCAATGCTCATTTCCTTGATTGTCTTGATCAACTTATTAACATGATTGCAAGTATACAAACATATATGCAATGCATGTAATCGTGTTTGCTCACTTTGATTGATTAGGTTGATTGATTAAGATTAGTTTAATTAACTGAATTGCTAAACATCGCCCCAAAATTACTTAAATCGCCCCTTGAAATTACCAAATTGCCCTTCTCTCATTTCTACTCCTATAACGCGACAATTTACCCTCCTATCACACATCTCTCTTCATCTTCCTCTTATAATCATAAAAAATAATATTTTGGAGGTCAGTAATGAGCCAACGGACGCCCCAATGTACTCGAATCTGGTAAAATATCTAACATCTTTTTAATAAAAAAATAATAAAAAATTACGGGCATCCGACGGAGCCGCCCCACGTAGGAGGGGACGTCTGGGTAAGACGCCCCGCCCATGGGGGAGGTGTTTTACCTAGACGCCCCGCCCATGGGACAGGCGTCTGTGTAAGACGCCTCCCCATGGGGGAGGCGTTCTAGACAGACGCCTCTCTCCTACGCGGGGCGGCTCCGTCGGACGCCCGTAATTTTTTATTTTTATTATTATTTTTTTAAAAAGATAATTGATTATAAATTTAGATAATTGTTAAATTAATTAATTAATAAGTTAATAATTACTATATTCGAATGACCGATACGACCCCCGAACGACCTGTCGAGGTGATATTTGTAAGCGAGGATGTTTTACCGCCGGGGGATTTTGGATAATAAAAAATGTTGGATCTGGAAATTATTTGAATCTTCATCACTTGCAAAAAACTCATTGTAATCCGACCTATTACCACCAAAAACTTGCAAAGAAACGTCAAATAATCGGAGATAACACACCGTATAATTTTAATTTGACAAAAAATTAAAAAAAACGGGACGTTTGGCTAAGACGCCTCCACCATGGTTGAGGCGTCTTAGCCAGATGCCTCGACCATGGTACAGGCGTCTTAGCCAGACGCCCGAGTCGGAAAAAACAATCTGCCCCCGTTACTTCGCGTGATCTAGGTGCTTCGCCAGACATTTTCGTGGTGTTGGTACTAGGAATGTTAGTAAAACTGAGTCAAAAACATTGTTTAAAGACACGGGAAGATATGGGTATTAAATATTTTGTTAAGGGTAATTTGGTAATTTCAAGGGGCGATTTAAGTAGTTTTGGGGCGACGTTTAGTAGTTCCCTTAATTAATCATCAAAATTAATATAGATTAAGGTAAAAAAGCCAACAGATCCTACCGAATCCACAATGATGTTATTTCTCTCTTTCTCTCAAGAATGCAAGGTAGTTAATAAAAGATGATATGATTCTATACAAAGGGGATAAAATTACCTTTATATACTACGTCAAAAACAATTATTAATTGCACAAAAAACGGAGTAAAGAATGTGCAGATCGTAGGCATAACTGTTTTGAACGGTCGACCGAACTTAAACCTGTAACTGATCTTGGGCTCCATCGGTCGACCGTCATGCGTCTTTGGTCGACCGAAAAACTTCAGGCAATGTCATAAAACTCCAACCGGTCGACCGGTTGAGAACTACCGGTCGATCGAAAAACTCCAGGTACTTGTCCTAGACCTCTAAATATAGAAACGATCAACCGGTTGAGAACTACTGGTCGACCGACGTGTCCAGACAATTTGTCCAGAACGTCCAGACATAGAAACGGTCGACCGGTGAAGAACGACCGGTCGACCGAAATTATCCAGGCACTTTGTGTTGCATGTCAAACTACCATATTGGTCGACAGTCTCTTGTTTTTCTCACCTTGATACTTAATTCATATATTCAAGTTATAAAAACAACATCAAAGGTGATCCCTGTGTATTGCAACTCAATGACCATACATTCTTTGAGTTTGTTTGCCGCCTTCTAGACCCTCCGGAGATGAATTAAAGTTTCTGTCCATGTCGAGATGCGTAGTTGAAGCGTAAGTGGTTGAGTAAATGAGTTGGGGCAGGAGATGGTGTGACTAGTGAAATGTGAACGCGATCTTAGTTCTGATGTCTGCCTCCTGCTGCCGTCCGTTTTCAAGACATGTTTCATGTACAGAAGAAGCTGGCGTGTTTCAGTTTTCACCGCTGCATGGACGTACACAAGTACTATTCGTATAGGGTACTAATGAAGTGATGTATTGGTATCACTTTTTTTTCACAATTAAGAAAAATGATTTTTGCTTGCATGCATTACCGTTGGAGACAATGGAGAGTCCCTGGTTTGCTTTAGTGCCACTACTTTTTTTTTTCTCTTTCTCTCCAATGTGCACGCACCTCTCTTCCCTTGTTGTTTTGATGCTCGAATTGATGGGTTTCGGACGAAAGTTTGGACTTAGGCCTAATCTCGACGAGTTATTTGGCCAGAAGATTCAGTTTTGTTCTGCGATTGTTCCTAATTTTGAAATTTTGTGGCTGTTTTTGCGATTTTAGTGGTTTCTCATGCTATTAGGGTTTCAGTTTTCCTTCAAAACTTTTTTGCCATTTTATTTCAATCTTTGTCTTGATTCAAAATTATTATTTTTCATTGTTGAACAAGTAAACCAGAGGTTTTATTTGTGCTATCCAACCACTTTTTTCCTCCCAAAACTATGGTTTTGGTAACAATGATTTTGGAAGGGACGTCCAACCCAATTTTTTTATTTTTGAAATCACAGTTTAAAGAATGAGTTTTATCAAAACGGGCCCGTAAGGATTTTAAGACTGTTTTGGAAACTCTGAAATCCACCAAAACCATGGTATTATCAGCAATCCCAACGGGCCCTAAATGGAAACAAAAACTTTGCACACACTATCTTTATTTCGTACTGAAAAAGCCTTTCCAGTTACTCAGTTTGACGGTCTCATGTTCATTAAGAAAGAAATGCTGAAAGCATGATGCATGTTTAGTACCCCATCACACAGCAAGATTTGTTCGTTAGTTGTACGACTTCTGGATCATTAGTATTATTCATCGATGCAATTATGATATTAATGAGGTGGTCGTACTGGACGAGTGAAGCTAGATCTAAAACGAAACGCAAAAGTCCTACGGCAGATTATGTAGTTTGTCCGTAAAATTCGTTGAAAATCCGTAAGATCTACCCAGTATGGTAGATAATGCTGGGATGTTGCATCCAGAAGCCGTTTAACTAACAATTGCATCAACTAATTACATTTATCCTATTGAAGTGGTCGGTCTAGGCAATTGACAACCAATTAACTGGATGTTCGTTTTGAAAAATTGAGGGAAGGTTAACCTTTTGTTGCTTGTTGATAAAGATAGTTTTGAATCTGCTCATTGCTTGAGGGTAAGAAACCAGGGCCAAACCTGAGACTGAGGCCCTCAATGACCCAAAATTAATGTTACAGAATCACAATTCCCCTCAGCTTACAACTGTTACAAGTCGTACCCACCAGAGGCCATTTCAAAAATTATAAAAACTTTTATCTCCTGACCAATTAACTGCTGCTCCAGGCTCAACATCAAATTTCACCTAAAGCTGTGCATGTCTCCAATCCGAAATCACCATGGAAAATCGCTTAGCAAACTAGAAAAGTGAATATTCACATTTTGCACATCAACATTATTTCCTCCGCTCTATCCCCTAGCCAGCAACACATCTAGATGCTTCACTTCGTTGCCATCAGAGAGACTTCTGAATTTTCTGGAATTCTTCCTTGAAAAGGCTTGCTCTTGCATTTTTGTGGCATCAAGAAGATCATCTGTTTTTAAAGCCACTTGATGCAGATGAAATAAAACAAGCATGCTTACAGCAAACAAAGTAGCATTCCCAAGAAAACTATGAATGCTGATAAACTTGATGGATTTCTCAGCTAATGTCATGCTGGACATTAGCACCTGGGTGAATACATTATTAGCCTTCTTGTCATTCACTTCTAAGTTGTCATAGGGCTTCTCAAAGGGATGTCCCAATTTGCCAACCAGCCCTGCATCATCTGCACCTCCAACAAAAGCCAAAGCTTCTTCGATGACTTGGTACCTTTTGCCTTGATGATCGGCTAACCTCATTGCCAGAATAATGCGGCTTTGCTCTAGCTGAGCAATGGCAGCATCTCTTTCTGCTTGTTGTTGGCATTGCATCGTCTGCCCATGTTATAGAATTTATTACAAAAAGATATTTCCTTCAGATATCAGAACTTGATTAGTATGTGCAAACATAGTTGGGAATCCAGAAAGGAAGCAATGGTATTATTGAACATGTATATAGTTGATGTTCATATACCTCAACAAGCAAATGGGAAAATAATATCTTGAAAGTTGTTATTAGTAACTTATAGCATTCTTTTGTTCGGCTATGATAAACGACTAAACATCATTCGTGTGTAACACAGTTGGAAAACAAGCAATGCCATCATTATACATTCATATGTATTTGATGTTCAAATATCTGAATTGACAAACCTTAATGCGAAAAGAAACATGTAAAATTGTTGCAAATTACATACAATTAAGAGAACATATTACCGATAAAACTTCAAAACGAACTACACATTCATTTCCTCAAAAGAACACTCATTCACTTCAACAAACAAATACATTACAAAACACCATTTTTTTATCAGCACAAAAATGTCAAATTAGAATGTTCAAAAATTGGCTCTTATCCAAAACAATAAAATCCACTGAGACCAGCCCTATTCTCAAAAACAATATAACAAGCAGACCATTAATCTGAAGAAAAAATCACATATAAAACACAATCAGATAAACAAACTATACAATTAGTATTAGAATGCCCTGTTCGTGAAGGACGGGATCCAACAAGGAAAACACTTTTTTTCGAACTCATGTGAAGTTGCTATATCTTTTGCATAATCTAAAAGAGTTGTAACTTGTAAATACGATCTATGTCAAGCACTACAAGCAGCAGCGCCCACAGCAAAAAAACATTAACTCAGTCTTCCAAACTCTAGTTAATTATGAAAACAAAACGTACTCACGTACAGACAACAGACAAAGAGATAAAGAAGTAATTAACAAACCTGACTAGTCTATAGTCTATGTGGTCAGGTTAATTTAAACTCCTAAGTACTGTAAGCCATGTAGTTCTTATTCGTTGTTTTTACTTATTTTAGCTTTGACTTACAAACCAGGAAATAGTGAAGCAAAATGACACATAAATTCCAAGTAAACCCACTTCCATAAATTCTCAAAAAACCAATCACCCACAACAATTTTTCTTACAAACTTCCCACTCATAATCCAGTTTCTTATGAATACACAGAGGAAAGGAAAACATCTGTAATCAACATAGTAGCAAACTCAAACTTCTACCTATCATTTGTAACATTATGAATATCAATCCGAACATGTGCATTTACAACAGGTATATGTGAGTTAGTGACTCTTTTAATATCAGTGAATGCATCGGGCAACTCATTTGCGATTCTTTGTAAATGTATAATAGTTTGAACTTTAAGTTCATATTGACCTGTTCGAGGGTCTGGAATCGATGATGCATTCCAAGTCACTCATTTGTTTTCTAATTTTTGTTTTTCTCCCCCTAATATTGGGAATACATTCTCATGAAATTGACAATCAGCAAATCGTGTTGTGAATATATCACCGGTTAATGGCTCTAAATATTTTATGATTGATGGAGAATCAAAACCAATATATATATTCTCAATCTTCTTTAAGGTCTCATCTTTGTACGTTGTGGTGGTGCAATTGACACATAAACGCCACAACCAAAAACCTTTAGATGAGACAAATTTGGTTCTGTACCGGATACCAATTGTAAATGGGAGTATTTATGATAAGCAGTTGGTCTTATTCTTATAACTGCAATAACATGTAAAATGACATGTCCCCAAGCAGATGATGGTAGTTTAGATCTTATTAGCAATTGTCTAGCAATTAATTGTAATCTCTTAATCAAGGATTCAGCTAGACCATTTTGTGACATGAGCTATAAGATGCTCAATTGTGATCCCAACAGACATGCAATAATCGTTAAACATTTGGGATATAAATTCTCCAGCATTATCAAATCGAATTTTCTTAATTGGATAATTTGGGAAATGTTCTCTCAATTTAATTAATTTTGCTAGAAGTTTAGCGAATGCGACATTTCGAGTTGATAAAAGGCAAACGTGTGACCATCGAGTTGATGCATCTATCAATACCATAAAATAACAAAAAATGGTCACATAGAGGAGTAATGGGTCCACAAATATCTCATTGGATTCACTCTAACAATGTAGGCATTTCATTTTCAATTTTATTTATGGAAGACATTATTATCATTTTTCCAAGGGAGCATGCTGCACATGAAAAAATCTTTGATCAAGGAATCTTCAGGTTCCTCATTGTGTGCCCACTTGAATTTTCAATAATTCTTCACATCATTATGACACCTGGGTGACCCAATTTGTCATGTCAAATTTCAAAACTTGGATCAACTAACTTCTGATTAGTGATCATATTTGATTCAATAGGATTATGAATATACTATATAACCCAGAAGAGAGAGCTTGTAGTTTTTCCAACATAATTTTCTGACCAGACACATTAGATGTAATGTGGAGATACTCAATATTATCTTCATTTACAGTCTCAATGTGATAATCATTAAGACGTATATCCTTAAAACTTAGTAGATTTCTTCTGGATCTACTAGAATATAGAGCATCACTTATTATCAAATTTGTATTGTTAGATAACAAAACACAAACTCTTCGGGAGCCTTCAATCAAATTGTTAGTGCCAGAAATTATGTTGACATTTGTTTTTGCTAAACGTAATTGGGAAAAGTATTTTGTACTTTTCAAGATGATGTTTGTTGTTCCACTGTCTACTAGACATTGGTCTCCATCATTTAGCATAACATTAGTCATATTTTTTGTCTTTCTACAGGAAACAAAAGAAAAATATAATTTATTTTATTTTATCGCAACAATATGATTTAGAGTTAAAAGACTTAAATATTGATAAAGTCGAAAACAAATATTCAAGGTTCAAGCATTACATATATAGGAAGATAAAATATCAAAATTATAGGTGAACAGATATCAAACAATAACAAAAACTACATATTATGGTGGACATTTCCATTATCGGTAAAGGTTTCGGTATTTTCATCATTTAGAAGAAAATCAGAAACATCCAAGTGAGTATTCATGAGCATTCCATGTTGATTATTCTCAATAAAGTTCATTTCAACACTTTCTTTCTTCTTGAGTGAGGTTTGATAGAGCTCAACAAGATGTTTGGGGATACAACATATACGCGACCAATGATTTGTCATGCCACATTTGAAGCAATCATTTTCAGATTTCTTTGGAAGATGCTGCATTCCATTTCCTTTAGCATTTCTCCCATTATTATTTGCTTTGAAATCATGACCACCACGATTATTACGACCATGTCCACGACCACGCCCTTGGTGTTGCCCACGTCCACACCCACATCCACGTTTGTGGTCAAATGTTGTCGCATTCGCTTCAGGGAATGACTCACGTTTGCGTCCATGATTAGCCTCATTCATTTCGGGGAATGGAACAGAACCGATGGGTCGAGATTGATGATTTTTCATCAAGAGTTCATTGTTTTGCTCGGCAACTAAAATGCATGATATTAGTTCAGAATATCTCTTAAAACCAAGCTCTCAATATTGCTACTACATGAGCATATTCGAGGCATGAAATGTAGAGAATGTTTTCTCTAACATATCGTTATCAGTAATTATTTCTCCACATAATTTGAGTTCAGATGTGATCCGAAACATTGCGGAATTATAATTGCTTACAGATTTAAAATCTTGTAATCTCAAATGTATACATTCATAGAGAGCTTTTGGGAGAATTACTTGTTTTTGGTGGTCATACATTTCTTTCAAAATTTTCCATAGTTCTAACGGATCTTTCACCATTAAATATTCAACTTTTAGGCCCTTGTAAAGGTGATGTCAGAGAAAAATCATTGTTTTGGCACGCTCCTGCGGGGAGGCATCATTTGCTTCTTTGATTGTTTCTCCAAGATTGTTTGTTGTGAGACGAATCTTAGCATCGAGGGTCCAAGAGAGATAATTATTTCCCGAAATATCAAGGGCATCAAATTCAAGCTTGGTAAGGTTTGGTAACTACAATGAGATGTATCTGAGATGTGAACCACCGAAAATAGATAATAATAAAAACAATAATAAACTAGATTAAATATTGAAAGGAAAAGGAAAAGGAAAAGTAAAGTACAACGATCTGGATCTAGGAGCTCAACGAGAGTTTGCACAATGATTTTTTTTCAAACATTAAAGATGTGAATATATTGATTTGTATGACGGATAAGATATAGATACAAGATTGTTATTGTGGTCATGACATGTCATTGATCACCAAATTAGTATATTCCAAGATTTTCTGAAGTAATCAAATTCCAACAATATGAACTATTTTCTTTTGAAACAATCCAAGTTTTTCCCGTTCAAAATATTTGGCAATAAAATAATTAAGTATCTACGATTTCTCATTTTGAAAAGAAAATTTTCCCAAAAGTTATCCCATATAAGCACATGAATATATTGACCAAAATAACGGAAGAAATACCTTGAAAAATCATATAATCACATCAGTAAAAGATCTTATAACTTGCAAAAAAAATTGGACAAATAAACGGGAGAAATTATGTATGTCACCCTGAGAATCAAAATACGGATTTGTTACCTTGACTTGAGTGATACTAAAAGTTTTAGCATGTATTGGTAGAACATTCGTGCTGATAAAGTGTTGTAAAACAAATAATCCAAAGAAGAAAAGATTGGAGAGGAGAGACATATGTATTTCTTTTTCTTGTCTCTACAAATGTGTACAATAACCTTATATATATAAGACGAATAGGTAGTAGAGGTTACAACCAAATAAATGGTGAGGGTTACATACCATATTAATAAGAGTAAAAATCTACTTGAATAATGAGAGTTAAGAAATGTGAATCATCCATGAGACATTTTGAATTTCTTAACAACTTTCAATTTTTTTAGTTTTTATTTAAGTTTTTTATATATGCTGGACTGGAGCCTGGATGCCTAGATGAAATGAAAACGAATATGACATTATTATATCTCCAAATCATAATTATACATTTGGTCAATTGCTTCCGGGTCACTGTGTCGTGCGTTTTTTGCGTCAAGAGTTTGCAAGTTTTGTAAATAACTCCGGAAACACAATGCAAGCATCCGAACAACTTCTGTATGGTTGAGGTATGGACGCAGCGGCATATCCACCTTGGCGCCTGCGGGGCACGTGTCCTACCATTAAAAAAATAAAATTTTAATTTTTTCTACATGGAGAAAATCACTTCATCTGTGACTAAATTTGACATGGAAATTCAGAATATGGAGGAAAATATGTTGTCCCGGGAAGATCAAATGTTAAATGATTGTTTGGCTACTTATCTAAAAAATTATTTATTTTTGGATATTAACATACTATTATAAACCGGTTCCAAAATACACTAAGGTCATGTTTGGCTCACCGTAATCGGAATGTATGGAATTTGATTCCATGAAATTATATTATATTCCCACGGATCGAATTCTACGTAAACAATTTAATCTGGAATTCAGTACAGGAATTGTTATGTAATTTAAAAACAATTTTTTATTTAATAAATTTCACAAATGTCCAGATATGTATTTGGAGTTCCTACGTACTTCCAATAAGCTTGATAGTTGCTAACGCTTTAATAATTTAAAATGAGTTGATTACATTACAATATAATTAGATTATAACCTCCAACGATGTAATCCAAGTATTTTGAAAGTGATGTAATTGGATTACTTCCGTAATTAGATTACATAGTGATTACGATGGCCTAAAATCCCGACATTAAGTTTATCAACCAACATATTGTAATCAGAGACAAACAGATTACGTTACATCCTTGATTACAGGAACCAAGGATGGCCTAAAAGTCGCGTCAAAGGAAAAGTTGATCCTGCACAACTTTTTTATGTTTCACTAACCATACCATAAGCAGATGGTGCCGATGCACATGACGTGGATCCAAACGGACCCTTCGTGGTTAAGAGCATAAACAACAGCATACTGCTGGACGTCCTGTTTTCTCGTTCTGTCACGTTAACTTCTCTCATGTCACGTCACATCAGCTCATCCCACCCCACCCTCCAAAAAAACTCTTAACCACGCTCGGGCTAACCCCTCCCCCTTCACTCTTTCCTCCACATTATTTCTTAATTTCACGATTTTAATTCTTTGACCACATTTAACAAATTACATTTTATATAATGCTAATTCTAATTACGTTATAATTCTAATTCACGAAATGATTAATATTAATAATTATTAATTAATATTAAACCACGAAAATATTTAATAATTAAAATTAGAAATGCACAGTGTACGCTTGAATGCACAGTACCTGCATGAATGTACAATATACGCGTGAATGCACAATGTTCAATTTTTTCTCTATATATACCTTACACAAAACACAACTTACACTCTACACATCTTCCACTTCCAACCTCATTGTTGCTAATTCTTACGTGCAACTTTGCAATGTGTTCTCCAGATCACAACCGTTCCCCCCGTCGTCCACAATCAAATCCACTTCCACTCTATCCACAAGGATACCCAACACGTCCATATTACCAACAATCATTCCAACAGTCATACTTCCCCAATACGCACCACCATTCCCACAATTCCCCTAATACGCACCACTATTTCCATAAAATCAATCCCAATTTCAGATGTTTGGCCAATACATGTCCCAAGAAAGTAGTCAGAATATGGCGGACACTGAAGAAGATGACCACGACGATGATGAGTCCGCAACATGCCACACCACCATCCCCACGTCCACACCGACACCGGCGCAAGCAAGTCAAAGCCGTTACAAGCAATGCGAAGTTTTGGTCCACAACTGAGGAAGAGACTCGTCTCGCCGTATATGGAAATCAGTTGTGATACGGTGTCGAGGACAAACCAGAAGTCTACTTCCTTGTGGACCATAGTAAAACGTGTTTACAACGACTTCGTCGAAGAAACAGACCTCGAGAGAAATGCGGAGTCCTTAAAAGGACGGTGAAGGAGAATTGTACCTGCTTTCAACAAGTGGGTCAGGCGCTTCGATCAGGCGTACCAACGGAAACGGAGCAGTCAGAATGACGATGATGTCGTCCGGCAAGCTCACGTGATCTACGAGCGAACTCATAGGTCCAAATTTCTTTATTTTGATGTTTGGGTCATGTTGCGTAGGTAACCAAAATGAAAGTCCCTGATATCTGGAGCAAATGTTGTGAGTGTTGTTCGGGAATCCCTGGAGTTCCACGATGAAAGTAGTCCTCATTCAGGAAGCCTTGTAAAAAGAAAGAGTACTGATGACTCTAGGACGCAATCACCATCGAAGGCAGAAGAAATGACGTCAGAACCGCCTGGACATCCAAAAGGTGTGAAGAAGGTCAAAACTAAGGGTAAAAGTTTATTAGGTCCCGAAGACAACACCAATGTTAAGGAACTTGCACAACAACTTGCATACAGCGCCCAAGTGAGAGATGATTGGTTTACAAAGCAGGAGGAATTAACCGAACGGAATTTTCAAAGACATGTAAAAAAACTAAGCTCGACATGCTTCACTCTCTGATAAAAAAGAAAAACCTTGTAGGATCGTAATGACCCCCAATTCTAATCAATTTTAACTAATTTCTTACTTGCTTAATCAAAGATGCAGTGGAATAAACAAACAAAAGCAAGCAAAGAAAATATTGCAAACCACAATGGAAGACGACGTTTTTATAGAGGTTCAACACCCACACTCGGGTCCTAGTCCTCTCTTGCAAGCTCCGCTCACGACTTCACAATCTACTTCCTGTTCCGGGCTGGGAGAGAACGCCTTTACAATCTTCAAGCTCGTGAACAACCCTCGTCAAGCTTGGCTACTCCTCTCACAATTCGAGATGGACGCTTCGGGATTTCACCGAAACCTTTACAACTTCTTGATGGCAACAAGTAACCAAGAGTATGACACTCTAACTTTGAGCACACTTGAGTAAGATATGAATTGATCTAAAGTGTGGAAATGGAGGCTTTCAGTGTTTGGATTGTTCTCTCTAACGTAGGAGGCAAATAGGAGTAGGAGAGTTGTCTAAATAAGGTTGGGGAACCTCTATTTATAAGCTTTAAGAGAGTTATAGTCGTTGGGATATAAGTGGTAAAAGATTGTGTAAGAAACACAAAACAGAAGGACTCAGGTTGTTGTTCGGTCGACCAAAACGGACATAATGAAAACATCTATAACTAAAATCTGGAAATGCAGTCCAACAAAGTCCAGAAAAGTCCAAGAATGAAACGGTCGACCGAGCAAGAGACGGTCGAACGAAAATAGCTATAACTAAAGTTCACGGTCGAACTAAATGGTTGGTTCGATCGACCAAAAACTACCAGGCTCTGTGAGGTTGTCAAAAGTGTCTAGGTTTGATCGACCAAAATAGTTGGGTTGGTCGACCGAAAATAACATGCACTTGGGATTGTCAAAATGTTTATGTTTGGTCGACCGAAACAATGTCCACGGTCGACCAGTGATCACTTGTATTTGGGGTTTTGGGAAAACTGATCATTGTAGAATAAGACAAGTCTAACGATCATTTAACATGTGTAGACGGTCGACCAAAATGGTCACGGTCGACCGGTCGGGCTGTTTAAATCACTATTGATTAAATGATCAATCGGTCGAACGAAGGTGGTTCGGTCGACCGAATGTGCACAAGCAATTCTGGTTTGTGGTTTAATGATTTCCGGTCTAAGTTTGGGTGACATATTGAAGTCTAAATGATCTGAGATTTGTGTATGCCTTCTATAACGAACCTAGTGTGTGTGTTTACATAGTTACTCTAGTATGCTCAAGATTACATAGACTCCTAAGATTCAAAAGAAATACAAAATTACATGTCTTCAATAGCTTGATTACATGTCTTGACTTGAATTCCTTGAGTCTCGATTACTTGTAGAAGTCAACACAAAACAATATATATGTTATGCATAATGTGAAGGGAATGAAATCCTACATAATGTGTGCTACTCTACTTTGATTGTGATTAGGATT
Organism: Triglochin maritima; assembly: GCA_963682175.1. Lineage (NCBI taxonomy): Eukaryota > Viridiplantae > Streptophyta > Magnoliopsida > Alismatales > Juncaginaceae > Triglochin > Triglochin maritima. The sequence continues at coordinate 11,180,279 of OY821775.1, forward strand.
ATGTTGATTAAATCATTAAAACATAGATTAAGGCCAAAAAGCCAACAAACCCGTCGGAGCAAGATCAAAAAATAATGGCGAAACTCATCGACTGGGCGGAACAGAATGGTTAAATGTAGTTTGTTGGTTTGTTGTAGTTGTTATTTCGTGTAGGTTGTATTTCGTGTAGTTTGTTGGTTATAGGTAGTTGGTATTTCGTACCGCAATGTATTATTCTTATGGTATTGTAGTATTAATATATATTCTAATTTAAGCATTAAATATGGATTTACCTTTGATTTATTTAATGTAAATATTTAAAATATTATTCAAATTAATTACATCAAAAACTATCACCCCACATTAATAAAAAATACCCAATACATTATCAATTATTTCTAATAACAAATTCTTAATCCTTCACTAAATTTTTTTATTTTAAAAATGGACCAATGGGGGGCGACACGTGCCCCCCACCCCAGGGCGCCCCGGGCGGTTGACCGGGACGCCCGAAGGCCTCCTGACCCGTTAACGGTTGGGGGGGGGGGGGGGGGGGGGGGTCGCCCGGGTGACCACCCACCATTAACTATGCTCCAATGGCATGCTTGAATAGCAAATAGTAATGGTCGGGCAAAGAGAAATTGCATTTTCTATTACAACATTAAGTAAAAGGAAAATAAAATTTTAAGGGAAAATGCAAAAACAAACCAATAATCCTTCTTATTTGATTGTCAACTTAGAAATTTGAAAATTTTGAATCCTCAAAATCATCAATTTTAGGTTGGAGCCTCTACCTCCTGCAACCAACTCGCTACAGAGTAGAAGAAGAAACCTCCGACTCACCTATTATTTGAGTCTTACAAATCCACATCTTCCTAGCACATGTGTATTGTCCCGTCCCTGAGCCCAAATCGACCCGAGTCGGATTCGTCACTCATGAGTCAATTATCTCACAACACACTTTCTAAATTTACCACAAAAGCTTAAGTCATACTAGTAGACTCATGTCATTAAATCACATGGTAATAATTTCTTATTATCAATGTGAGCGCAAACTTTAGGATGTTATAACCTACCACAGTTGAATACTCTTTGGGAACAAATATTTGAAGTTGCTTGAAAGCGACGATACTCTTTTCCTTAAAGCATACTCTTTGGATTTGTTTGGGAACAAAAATTTGAAGCTGAAAGTGACAGTACTCTTTGTAGGTTGTAAGTAGAGCTTGTTTGGCACCTCTCATAGCATCAACCCCAAGAATCACTAGACATCTGGTCCAAAATTCACATGTCCGTGACAAAAGGTAGAAAGAAAGAAGCGAGAAAGAATGGAGAAGATAATAACGAAGAAAGGCAGATCTCACATTGCTTTTGGTTGTATAAATATGAGAAAAAAAATTCATTCTCTAATGAGAGAAAGGAACACACCCTTTCGGACCATTGTCCAATTATAAGCGTTCATTCCACAACCCGAAAGGAATTAAGAGAAAAAAACTAAAATAAAACTCCGATCTCCTTCAAACAAATTAAATAAATAAACACCATTTCATCGAAAGAACATACACACTCAGATCTAGCACTAGAGTCATCAATTTACAGAAGGAGCAAAAAGAAAGAAGAATTACAGAAGCCATTTGAAAGTTGGTATCATCTCCTTTAGATGAGTTTGTAAGGGGAAGAGGCATCCAATGGGTGGATGAGATATGTGAGGATCAGTCCCACCAGCATTAGCACGTAAGCAACTCCCATATCAATCGATGTTCCTGTTGTACAAAGATGCCAAAACATGTTAAGATAAAATACCAACTAAAAAAACTGTATTTCTATCTTTATATGTTTCCACGATTAACTCGAAGTTGGGCTGATGACTCGAAAATGTGATTCAGGTTGGAAATAAATATAAATAAATAAATCAAGATGGACTTCTTTATAGCTTATCAGCTTGTGTTATGAGGTGTTTGCACTTTTGCATAGAGCCACAAAAGATGAGACCATTGAGACGGTAAAAGAAAGTATTTTCCCTGAGTCCGATATATATATATATATATATATATATATATATATATATATATATATATATATATATATATATATATATATATCATTGAAAATTCAGATAAGATCCAATGAAGGTACAGACTTAGCAAGACTACTAACCGTCGCTGGTGGGAGCAGGAGCCGGTGCTTCAGCTTGACTGTGAGCAATGCCGATGATAAGCGACAAAACAACCAAAAAACCAACACCGGACGCTCTAAGGATCGCCATTCCTCCTCTGCTTCTGAAAGAAAGCAAAGAAAGAAATTCTGAAGAGTAGCTGTGGTGATGGCAATGTAGAGATGTATATATATAACAGTTGATGTCGGGGAGAACGAATGGTGGAATTTGCTCATTGTCTCCAAGAAACGCTCCCATCAGTCCTGTGGGCACCACTACTCCATGTGACAACAGCTGTACTTCTATTGTCTAAATTTTGCCAATTTTCTGTTTCTCCCTTTCCCTTTCCTAATTGAACTCACTGGCTCTGTTTTGCTCTGTTGATTTCACTTTGACCGGTAAAAGAATTAAGTGACCGTTGATGTTGAATAAAAAAACTGCAATAAGTAAAACACTAAAACTAAATTTCAAGTATTTAACATTCAATGTATTTAGTATTTACCATTCTACTTTGAATTACAGCAAATATTACCTTTTTTGTTTCTCCAGGAAACTTTGTTAAAAGTTGAAGGGCTGTGAACTTGTGAAGGTAGGTTTTTACATTCTTTGAGTTAAGATAGGGGAAATAATTGAAAAATTAAATGGAAAAATAATGTTTGCTTTGTCTAAGTTAAGCTAGGGGATTTTAAAGGGGGTTATTAAACGTTGTCCACGATTTACTTAAATTGCCCGCGTCATTGACCATTTTGTCATCTCCTTTCAAACAATTTCCCATTTCGTCCTTCCATTTTTAAAATAATAATAATTAAGGCAAGACGTCTGACTTAACTTAGTCACATGATTTAAAATTTTAAAAAATATTAAGGCTTGGTCACATGGTAGGGGTGTCTAAGCCAGACGCTTCATCTTAATTTTTTTATTAAATTTAAATCAATTTTAATTCTTATAGTGTGTAATTTTAAAATATTTCAGATTCCGTTGTAAGATTTTGATGGTGACGGGTAGATTATAATGGGGTTTTTGTAACTTCGGAATTATTTCCAAAATGTGACCAAACAATTAAATAAGCGAAACAAGTTGCGATAGAAACCAATTTCTTTTTGGTGGTATCATCACTAGCGAAACAAGTACGATCGGTACTTGCATTGGAGTTTGGCTAAAGAAGAAATCAATGTTGTCACTCACATATGGTTCCAAATTCGAACTTGGAGTGTTATTGGATGGGAGATGCGGTACGAACAGAGGAGAACCCATTAAGAGCACTTATGTAGTAGAAAATTGTACCATGTAATTTTTGAAGATTCGTATATTATTACGTGTTTGTTACTTTATCTAATTTGTTACTTCATTTAACGTGAATCTCGATGTGTTGCAGATGTTTTCAAAGTTAACAAGATCAATTACCGATAAATACTAAAAATACAAGCAGTCTATAAGTAACAAGAACAAATAAACAATCTATCATAATATTCATAATAAAAAAATAAAAAAAAATGTGTGAGGGCAAATGGTAAATGACGCAGACAATTTAAGTAAACAGCAGACAACTTTTTAGCAATTCACATTTTAAATCGTATGATGGTGTCAAAAGTGATTGTTTTGTCTCTGTTTTATAACCTTACTTTTAGTAATCAAATGCTTCAATACCTTAAATTTGTTTAGAGGATCAATACCTTAAATTTCATAATTGCTGAAGAAAGTGTTTATTTTCAAAGATTACAAAAATTATTGACAATGTAAAAACTAAAGGGTAAATTACATAAAACCCCCACAAACCTTCAAAGTTAACATGTAAGTACGTAACCCTCTCGAACTTTGAATCTGCAACACTTTACCCCACGAACATTAAAAATTCGCTAGATTTCATGTTGTTGCCTAGGATACTCATAAATCTAACTTAATGGTAAAATTCAGATCATATTAGATGTCATATTTGATTAAAATTAGAGCCTGATTGTTATCAAATCCGACTCAAATTGCAATCGAATTTTACATCTGATCTGATCCTAACTTTACCATTAAGTTAAATTTATGAAGTATTATAGGCAAATAACACGAAAAAATTAAAAAAATAACAGTTAAGATTGAAATCTAGTGATTTTTTGAAGTTCAGATGGATAAAGTGTTACGGATCCAAAGTCTAAGGGATTAATTGTTAACTTTAAAAGTTCACGGAAGTAAAGTGATTTTGGCCCATAGTCCAAGGAGATTATATGTAATTTACCAAAACTAAAAACTACAACTTGAAAGTTTAAAATTGAAATTGAAGAATAATCACGGATGCCAATAAACAACTGGAAAGAAAAAAAAAATTAGCAGGTATGATGGCGAAAGGTATTCCAACTGGCGGAATAGACAACTATGCTACCACAAAGGCTAGTTGTGTATTGCAACTGGCTAAAGAACAATCTTATACAGCTCAGAGCAGGTCACATGGTTTATTGATTGGTGGTTATTTCACATGATTGAATTTTAAAATATGCAATTTTTTCAAAAATGAAGTCCATACCAAACACCAAAGGACATGCTGTTGGTTAGTTCTCTCCATGTGCATTGAGATTTTGAGTTGTCAGATAGGATTCTCTATTGTAGCAGTCTCTGCAACTTTTGTCTCTGAGTTGCATGCGTTGGATGAACCCAGGACTTTCAACTTGCAACTTACAATCATGCAACAAGGAGTCTCCAATATCTAATGCAAAATTTCTGTAGGATTGCTTGCTAATATGTAAGGTGCATCTTAACAACTTGGCTATAAACAAAAGAAAAAAAAATCAACATAGCCAACTTGATATGAAAGAGATTCGAGTTCGTCTATTTTAGTTGATAATAAGGTGGTAGAACACGAAGTAATGGAATTTAGCACTTTTTCAACTACAGCAATGGTCTTGCTTAGTGTTCTATAACTCACATAGCAACCTTGATATGAAAGAGATTTGAGTTCTTCTGTTCAGTTGATTAATAACAATAATGTGGGTAACACACAAACTTATGGAACAAAACACTTATTCAACTCCCATAACGATGTGTGTTCTAAATTAAAATGGGCCGTCTGTCCCAAGACTTCAAAGGTTCTCAACAAGGTAGGACAAAATCACAAATTCATATAGATGGATACATATGATTCAACGATTTTCATCTTATAGAGCATACATTTTTCAACAGCCTGCACCAGATCCGAGCATGCATTTCAGAAGATTCATTTTAATTTTTAACTACCAGTCAAAAATTATAAATCTGGGATTGAAGATGGGTTAAGTTTTAACTACCAACTACCAATAGTTAACTGCGGACAAACACAAAAACAATATTGATGATGCTTAGTGCTGACTCGTCTTGACTCTTGGTCTCGTAGTGGAACAGAGATATGAACTCTAAGTGAGCAAAGCAACATGACAACCAAATAACATTCTCAAAAAAATATGATAATCAAATAAAATAAGGATATGGAGATTCCTTTTAAGAAAAACATGATAAATAACTATTGTCCGAGAGCTAAAAGAGACGGCAAAAAAAGATATATGCAACTTTATGGACAGAGAAGCAATGGGCATACCTGACATTCTGGCAAGAGTGCTTCTTTCTAGCATGGTCTTCAGGTCAACAACAATCCAGCAATCTCGAATTTTGGTTTCTGCCTGTACTAGTTTTTCCTGAGCCATAATTGTTTTGGAAATTATTAGAATTCGCGTATTTTGCTACTTACTGCACTGCTTTCCACGGGTCATTTTCAACTGTAAATGAGAGGGTGCATTCATATGATCTTCAAGAAAGCAAAGGAGCCATGAAGTTGTTCTGAAGTTCAAAAGAAGAATCCAATACTCATGGGGTCATCTGAATAAAATGAAACCCATAAAACCTTCTAAATACAGTTAGAAGTTAACAATGTCTGTGTGCTCAACATAAGGATTTGTTTATTACCAGAACCCCAAAGGACTACATTATTAAAAAAAACAATAGCAATTGCTGGTTGTGAGACAGTTATGGAAGTAAAACAGTAAACATTGCTTCTTTTCTTTCTTGTATGAACAACTATAAACGGGCTATCAAAGCCTCCAGCATATACCCAATTAATCCCTGGTTATTGGGATCACATAGATTTGCATCCCCCATGCATTACTTCTCACTAATTATTCATTGCATGCCATCCATAGTACATGTTCTGTCAGATCTGGCTAAAATTTCAAAACCAGCAAAAATTATGTTGCTTGCATCACTTCGATTCTGTTTTTCAACTGCAGCAAAAGGAGTACAGATGGATATTCTGTCTGTCTGACATGCAACGGCTAATGTATTCAACACTGAGCAGGCAGTTTAAGGAATGGCCGTTCAACTTCCTTTCGCTATTTTGATGTTAGCTGCTGGAGACCCTAATCGACGGTTGGCCCAATTTCATCATTAAGGACTACAAACAACATTGGCTCGGAGAAGAAATACCTTCTGGAATAATATTGACCTTACAGATAAACGTCAGAAATCACATGAACAGCATGTGCCAATTCCAGAAAGCTTTTCCATATTGTTGTTGGCTAAAGGAAGTACAGTTCATTCACACCATCTGTAACAACTTTATACAGCCAGAGGAACTTGCAGCAACAACGACATCCGACTTTTGTCTCCAACAAACACTTGAGACAAACTGGCCGTTGTCATCACTGCTTTCTTGGCCCGACATAGAATCAATAGAGCCAAACTTGTGTGAAGTTATCGGCATGGGGAGAGATTTATAATAAGCGTAAACCTAGAAAGTATCATGAATCGGGCTTAGATATCAATAAATTTTAGAAAGCTATATAACATATATCAAAGCTGTTTACGAAACACAAAATCCACAGCAGTCTTAGTAAACAAACACCACTAGAAGTGAAGGGTAGAGAGAGACAGTGAGTAGAGAGAGCTAGTGAGTGTGACTTTCCTTTAAAAATCAAGACCACACTACAGTGAGAGTACCAAGGCAAACTAAACTGAACATAAATAAATCACTTTGAATTTCTCTCATGCTCTCAAATTTTCCATCATGATATACAATCTTGTTAAATTACATGATCATAATAATATCAGATAATCTTAGACAGAAAAAGGTTGAAGCAACGAAGTGTGAACTCACTTGGCCATAGAATCAAAGATAGGTTTGCAGGGAAGCAACAATTTTGGAATAGTCTCGCATCGGGTAAAACTAAATATGTGGGTTATAAGGTTGACAAGTCTCTCCCTTACCACAAAAAAAAGTCTCTCCCATACAAGTCAACTTTTAGGATGTAAAACTCCTTGTAACACTTTATTTAACATTGTATCGGGACAAAGGTGACGTAACTTTGGAAAACAATGCAACAGAAAGAGAACAAACTCACGTCATTTGTTTCTGAACCACATGTTATGTATCCATTAGAAACAGATAAACCTACAAAATTCTGCAGCAACACAGCATTGTGAGAATGATATGAAACAAGGCAAGCACAAAGGAGATAGAAGTAGGCCAACCGTCGACAAGGATCACTAACCTTCTCATTAGCATGACCTCTAAAAGTCATGCTGCAAGCGTTGCTAGACAAACCACTAGAACTGCTCTTGTTAAGGTCCCAGAGCTTAATTGTATTATCTGTTGATGCTGAAACAATGGTCTTGGAGTCCACAAATTTCACATAGCTTACAGTTTTCCCATGCCCAGCTAAAGTGCACCAAGGTGTTCTGGTATTTCGAAGATCATAACAGTAAGTACTGTAATCAGCAGAACCAAATGCCAACAGATAACTGGAGTGAGATGAAAACTGAACACAGCAAACGTTGGCACCAGTTCTGACGGTATGGGTAGAGTTCTTCTGTTAATAATCATGGTAATTGCGATGTTAGCACAGTTCTTCAAATAACCAGATATGCATCAAAAGAAGGGATTGTGAAATTTAATTAGTATATCTTTGGACGCATCATTGTTAATTTTATACCAATCTAAATGACACTGTACAAATTTAAAATTTACAAAAGATGTGATTGTGCTTCTTTTATTTGATGAACATGTTATTTTCAAATGAAAATACTTAAAAATTACAAATATTAGTTTATTGTTAACTCTTATTCTGACTCACGTGGAGTTACAAAGACAACCCAAAAACATATACTAGTGCATATATGGCCATATTTGGAGAATCACATTAGCATTTTGCACTAATTTAAAACAATTAATGTTAGAAGAGGTGGTGTAGAATTTCTAAGTTACAACTCTCTACGTGAGATTTCCTTTTCAAAACTTTTGTATAAAGTGGATATGAGGATATCCACACTACAATACAACTTGGGAATGACATGACAAATATTAGGGGGGGAGTTGCCTCCCCTAGAATCTTAACTGTTTTAAAAAAAAGTAGTACAATACAATATTTTCCAAAAAGTATAACAATCAAAGGGTAGCCCCAAAACATATACTCATTTGCATGTCATGCTTAGATCCAAACTAGTTCGTTTAACAGAATATTGTCTTAATGATTCTCCACTACAAATTATGTCAAACTTTTTAATGAGCTTCAGACATATATCTTTGATATGCGTAGTTCGGATGACTTTTTTAACTTGGAAGAATTAGGTATTTCAGCAGAAAAAATGGTTGCAACTGTTGAAAGACCATTTTCGGCAATAAATATTGTTAAGAACGTTTTGCACAATATCATTTGTTGAACGACAATTTAGTGACTTATATTGAAAATAATTTATTTGGTAAAGTAACTAATGAGTCAATCATGTATCGTTTTCAGATTATGAAAACTCGTTGAGGCCAATTGTAATTTTTCTAAAAATATATATTAATCTTTTTCCTTTATATTTTCGTCTTTCTAAACAAAATTCCTGATTCTGCCACTGGCTACATCCTAAGTGAATTGTATCTGCAATAAATTAAGATTTCACCACTTTTCTACATATTACACTCGAGATTGCAAGGGTGGATTGTATTAGTGAAATGATATGGACATGTTTCCATTTGTAATACCTATATCAATTCAATTCGCTAATATATCAATGATGTTTGAAATGTTACTAGGGATGTATCTGATGCCTTATATATACTATAATGAAGTTTATATGACTTGCCTCATAAAACTCTAATCATCATCATTGTACTACCTTACCATCTTTAAAGTGTGTCTCACATGAAGCTAGTCTTATATTTAATACTTGGACAATGAAATTTGAGTGACTCATCATTTAAGCTCTAATCGCCACCATCCTACTATCTCACCATCTATAAGGACTTCCTTTTTGTTGTCACATGAAGTTGGTCGTATATCATATACGTGTGAGGATAATCATGGCTGGGTTTGGACCTTATTCTCTCTCCCATAAGGAAGTGTCACTCCGAGTATGATATCTGAGTTTTCAAGAGAGAAACTAATACAAGTTGATTCGCATTCCGTTCTTTATACACCCAAGAGAGTGAACAAGCTAGTGCACCTTCAAGGGGGCAGTAAAAAGCATATACCTCATTTATACTCCAAAGCTTTACGCAGGAGTCGTCGCTCCCACTTGCAAACCTAGTGGGTTCTGCACGAGAAAAATCTACAGACCAAGCTCTTCTTTGATGCTCTGAATATTGAATAAAACCCTTGCCCGTGCTTGCATCCCATAACTGCACATTTCTAATTGTTATAACCACCAACAACATCGTGTGGAAAAATAATGGTATAGCAACATCATTTTCTTGGACGTGGAATAAAGACAATATATGGTTAACATGCTCAACAAATGAAGTTTTATGTAAACATGGTATGAGAATACATGATGCAATTTTCAGACTAAAAACGGGTCTGCACTAATAACATGTAAAAGAAACCATGGTTAAATGCCAGACAGAAGAACTACCCATAAGAAAATCAATGATGTCCGGAGAAGTCGAATGCTTATGTAAAAATCCCAAAAGCGAGAGCTAATTATTATATGCTAAAATAATTTAGTATTCCAAGGGTTGTAAGCAGCTTTCTGGAAATGTGAAATCATAGACAGCAGTTGGTTGTCTCGGTCCTTCAATTGGTGCTTATGACCTTCTCATATTCAGAAAAGATCTAACTACTATAATTAAAACATCGCGAATAATTTTTACCTAAAACTCTAAAACTAATATCGTGAAGAAAACAATGATAGATGCTCTGAAACACAAGCTCTTTTAGTTCAATTGGTTGTCATAAGATATTGTAACATCATATCAATCTGGTCTATTGTAAGTTCACCACGATATCATACGAACTCAAACCAACAAGATATATGGTTTACCACTATATCAGCATCTAGTTTGAATTAAATGATACAAATTGATGCTATGATGTAGCTATTAGGACCATTGGTGTGTACAATAGCAACGCCAATACTACAATCTTGAAAAAGAACGACACAATAACAAACATGAAATACTATATCTTGGCTCAGAGAAAACACCTGAATTGTGCCTTCATAATCTGTTGAAGCCAAATAATTCTTGATGTAGCTATTCCAACAAACACAGCTGAGCCTAGATTTGCTTGACATCTCAACTACTGGATAATGAATATCAACATTGTTATCCAAAAGAGATGCATATTCAAAAACTTTAATTTTCTTAGCTACTCCTGCTGCAGCAAAATACTCTTCATCTCGGTCAAAACTCAAAGAGCAAATTATGTTAGCAGCATTGAGAATGTCTCCATTTCTCAAAGTTCCACGGACCTCAAATTTGCTATAACAAGCATATTTGCACAAACCATCAAAAAAAGATCCAAGACGGTCAGGTTCCCTTGTAGTGCAATTTCCAATGTTACCATTATCTTCATTTCTAACGAGAGACCATCTTTCATGCTTTCTGAGCATATCATTATCTGTTCGCTCAGTGGAAGTATTTTTGGAAAGAGTTACATTAGATCTCATTGAAAAATATGCATTTTCAAGCTGATTAATATTCCTCATCAACCTCTCCTCATTCTTGCTTGACACAGATGGCGTCGATATTGTACCTGCATTCAGAGGTTCTTCGTATAGGAGCCTATTGGATGCTTCACTGAAATTTATTTCTTTTCCAATAGATAGATGCTCAATCCATGGGGAACGCCGTTTCACAACTTCTGCAATGTCTCTGTTCAAATAGCCAACATTTTTTATCAGCTTTTCTGCCTGCCTCTCCTTCTGCTCTCTCATACTTAAAAGAAAATGCAGCAACATTTCTGCTTCTACGTCTTCCTCGTCAAAAGATGTTGATGGCTGAACGGAAAATATTGTGTCCTGAATATCATTGATTAACTCGCACTGTAGAACTACCCTGGAACATAATGACAAGGGAACCATAAGTTCTACCATCATTGGTGATATAATTGATAAATTTTACAAAAAAGCAACTTAATTGACACTATTGAGAATATTCACAGTGCAATCATGTAGGCATCTGGCTTGATTTTGAATTTAATAATTCTAAACACAACTAATTTTAAGAAATTTGTTTAGGTTTAATTATTCACACTATTAAAACAATACTCATTAGGGAATTAAATCAATTAATAGAATTGGATCGTTCAATTTATAGGACTTTCTTTGTCTAGTGTTTCCTTATTGATGTTTCCAAATTGTTGTGTCATGATTCCATCCCTACAGAGTACAGAGTACACAGTACTCTTCTCAACAGAGTACCAGAGACCAAGTTACTCTAAGCCAGGAGGTAGCTTGCCTCGACTGATTTTCACATGGGCATTCCCTTTGAAAAGGACCGAAAGACACCTTAAAATCATCTAAGGAATTCCTGCCCTCCTCACACCTCCTTTGACCTTAGTTTCCATCTCTTCTCATCAATGACACAGAGTTTCATCAGAAATTATAACCACACCCATCGTGTTGTTCTCAACTATTATTCCTGCTACAGCTACTATTATAATCACGCCTCATGTCTTACATGCTTCTGAGGTGTGGCAAGGTTATTCACCCTTTGTGCGCCTCCTACACATTTTAGTGCCATCTTATTTGGGCGAAGAAGATTTCGGTGTCTTCCATACACGGATACACCTTATTCTAAAGCTTGGTGTATTCTTATACAACTTATCATCGAAATCTGGTGTCTTCCCATACACCTTATTCTGAAGCATGTTGTCTACCTTTACACCTTATTTTGAAGCATGGTGCCTTCTTCTATACCACATTGTGAAGTTTTGTGTTTTCTTTTATACCCTTGCACTAAACGGTTTTTCGTTTGCCTAAATATTATGTCGAAAAGGCCAACCAGATTCTAGCTAGCTCACTAGCTCCGAGCAAAACCCACACAATGCGTCCCTGCAAAAGTCTCAACCCTTGGTTGCTTGTTATTTACGTGGCTCTCAGTCACGTTCTCTCTATCACAGACAAGTCACAAGTCGAAACTAGAGATCATTCACACAAGCACGCACAAGATGGAGCAATTCCTCCGTTTTGTATCTAGTCACAAGTATATAAAGTACAAAGTTCTCAATGGTTGGTGTGACAAGCCCACAATGCAACCCCTCTATATATAGATCCGTACATATAACAGTTGTTCCAAAGGACATTCAAGTGCCCCTACAAACTCAGGATATGTCCTCTACAAAATGCTTGAGCTACCAGGAAACTTGCCTTGTTCGCTCATTCGACAAGTTTTTCTTCTTCAGTCTTTGCTCATTGTACTGCTTTCATGTGTTTGCCTTATTTAATCAGTTTGGTGGCTACTTCTCAAATACCTCGCAATTATAGCTACCAGTGCCCCGGCTTGCCAAATCTACTTAACCCAAGTAGATTTCAAACTTGGCCTACTTAGATGGTGCTTCGAGTCTCTGACCCAAATAAGGATCCCCCCTGACCCTTTCGCAAGCTTCTCTAGAATTTTCTTGGCTCGTGAGCCCTCAAAAGTCAAAACCCTACCTTTGTGCTCACGTACCCATGTGGCCCAATGTGAGACCTCATCCTATGGCTAAGTCCTAGGGAGCCATTGGTGTCACCAACCTTCCCAAAGGGGGTAATGTTTACCTAGATTTGAAAGCTTTGACTAAATCTTCATTTGGATTTGGTAGTTTTGCTTCTGCTGAGTACTACTCATGTTGTTGTTGCTGCTGCTACTACTACTCTTGTTGGTTCGACGACTTTTTGGGGACTATTGCTACTCTATCAACTTTATCTGAATTGTTTCCCAATATCAATCTTTTTGTAACAAGTAGGTATAATTTATAACTATACTCCAACTTCAGAGAGAGTGTTAAAACAATATATATTAGGAAATAACTAGAATTAGGTATTTAATTGATAAGACTTTCTTTATTAGTGTTTCCTTATTAATGTTTTTTTATTGTTATTATCTTATTCCATTCTTCTAACCTCTATATACAAAGGACCTATCTAAGCAAAAACATATGTCTTTTTTATAATTTCTTCAACACATACAACATAAGAAAACAGAAGTGACACGACACACTGCTACGGCAATCCCAATCAAAATTGTGAAATTATTCCAAATCTAGTTATGACGAGAATATATTATATGCATTAGTGATCTGGCAAAAAGAGATGCCTAGGTACCATATGGTGGTTTAAACAATAGCAAAAACTAAAGTTAAAGTTCAGTCAACATTGGCAGTCAAGAGGGACGGTTGCTTGTCAATTTTGAGCTGACATCAGTTGGATATTTATTTATTAGTTTTTAGAAATGTAGACAGAAATAAATTGTGGACAAGGGAATATTGATCACTTCATGCTTTTGAGAAATTGATACAGGGATCCAGGAACAAGCATAAACAAATTAGACTGAACTGGCATACGGTTTAGATTTTTTTTGGTTTTTTACTTGTCCTTGTTTATCTTTTTACTTGAGTACATGGATGAGTTCTGAAACTATGCTACCTAGACTTTGGACGAGAACAAGGTTCTGGATGAAGCAACCAGAGGCAAAATCCAGCCTCCTTGGGTTTTTCAGATAGAAAGCTTGAAGGAAGTATCCGTTGTCGAAGGTCTAACATAGCTGCAGCATGCTCTTCCGAAGATCCAAAGCAGCAAAAAAGCTGAGAAACAACAGAAAAAATTCTTAAATTTTGATGTCACTTAAGATCCCAATGTATAAGCTTATGCAATTGAAACTATCCCCAAAGTTAAAGTTATATTCACCACCAAAAGTAATACCTAATCTTCATCTTTAGTTGACACTTGACATTGACTTTGAAAATAACCCTGGAAGCAGTTTGCTTGTTGTCCTTTGGTAAATGTTAGTACTTATGGACAACTATAAGTTTCCTAGATGCATTACAGGTAAGGAGATACCTAAATAGATAGAGCTTATTTTTAAGGGTGTGACCACACCATGTGATGATTTTCTAACTTAGGGTATGTAAAGTAGATAACTATGATTAATATCAAATAATCTCTAGTAAATCAAGAGGTCTTCAAATTTTTATTACTGTATCGATGAGATTAAAGGGACTTGTACTTGGACTGGCTGGGGAACAACCTCAATATCATCTCCTCTAAAAACAAACTCCCATCATTTCCTCCTATTATCTTGCATAGTTGCATCTAATCAAATGCACGTTCTGCAATCAAATCATATTTTGGGAATAAAGGTAAAGTCTAATCCTCCACAATTAGACCTTTACTTCCATGGGACCAATCTAAAACCATGACTTGTAATCAGATGCGAAGTTCATTAATATTATGATTAGGAAACATGAGTTCATGAAATATTAATCCTTACAACGACATGAAAAGTGTCACATATGATGTGACACTTCATATGATGTGTATATTGTTAGTTCTATGGACTAAAAAAATTAAAGTAAGACACAATCAATTAAAATGGATAAATGGAAAATTAAGAGCTTTTACACACCTCAAAGAAGAAAACTCCAAGACTGTATACATTTGAAGTAAAGCAACAGGTGCCACCATTTGATTCCTCTGGACTTGCATACCACCTCTCTTCCAACTGCATGGTGTCAAACTGTGCATTACTAGACAAAGTTGACTGAGCAAAATGGCTGTGTTCTTTGTCAGAGTTTTGATGCAACGACTCCCTGAAGTTGAAATCAAGACCTTTAACTAGATAATCATGATCAAACCCTTCAGTTAACTTGTCATTTGAGCCACTTGGAGCTCCAAGTCCATTAGGTGTAATACCAACTTTTAACTCTTTATTCAGTTTTTTATACTTCGCCGGCATAAATTTGGCCTTCTCATTTACTAGATGCCTTTTCCTTCTGCAATACTGATGATTGGTAGTTTCACTTCTGCCAACTTCATTTAACTCCAGTTGGGTTTCGGGAACAAAAGAGCCAACATATCTAACTTGATTTGAAGGAAATATCATGAAATAAGATGGCCACAGGTTTCGCAAAGCAAGCCCTTTAGAATGTGAACTATCCACAAGTTCCAAGACCTGCTTGAATATGTGAAACCTTTCAGCCGTTGCTTTATGCCTACCAGGTTCAAGCCAACACCTAAGGCTGATTCCATCAAGGTGATCTCGAACTACAATTCCATCGACAACACTACCATATAATGATTTGTTGATGTCAACATTAGGTGACCTAATGGAAGCCACTTTCTTTAAGGCTTTGGGTGACTTTTCTACAACGTCGGACTGCACTGATGCAATTTGTGGGGCACCATAAGTTCCTGGATGCCAATTTGACACACCCTTACCGTTCAAGGAGCCCTTGAGAAGAAAATGTTGAAATCCAAATGCTGGCGAAACTTCAGTGTGTGGACCTCTGGGGGATACGAAGGATGAATTTTGCACTTTTTCAAGGAAGTGATCAATGGCAAGGTTGTGGCTATTGTCCGAATGCTTCACCAAAGGATTATTTGCAATTTTATCTCCATTTTCTACGACCTTGGCATCTCTAGCTTCCCCAACTAGTTTACGAAATTCTTCCCACGAGCACTTGTTTACTTTCCTGTCATCTACATTACTTGACGAGCCATGTAATGATATATTTGGGTTCTTGTAGTTTTCCAAAGTCAATTCTTTTACTATCTCATCAGCGCTGTCTATGTTGCCAGAATTCCCAGACCCTGGGTCAGAATTTACTTCCCAATCGGTCGGATGCTTTCCTTTCAAATTCCCCATAACTAATTTCGAATACCTCGGGAACGAAACCTTCTGATGGCGGGCATCAGCATCATGGGAAACCAACAAAGCAGTTGGGCTCGTTAAAGTCCTATCCCTTTGTTCCGAGTTCTGGGCAATATCATTTATTTCAGCAGTTCCTTCCATAGTTATCAACCGAAAACTCCGAAGCACAGAAGCAACAATCACATTATAACCACGCAAATCTCCAAAATCCCCCAATTTCAAGTTCCAGTTAAAATTCTCTAGCCTTCCACCAACAAACCCCAACAGACCTCCTCCGGGACGCCGTTCTGAAGCAAAACGACCACAGACAAGAGTCACTAAAATCGCATTAAAAAAATCAAAATTGAACTCAGTGGAAACGACCACGAAACCTAAGATCTCCGTTCGAAACCACATTCTGATAATCAAACTTTAGAATCACAAAAATCAAGAACAAACGTCATTCACAACTGAAACCTAAAAACTCAGAATCATTGTACTAAAGCAAGGGTGTCTTCCGGAATTTTTTCTAAGATTTAATAATGTTTTTATAATCAGACGTCTAAAAACTTACAACCTTCGTACTAAATCTAGCCCAGAACTGTTTAAAATTTTAAGAATCTGATAATCGAAATGAAAATTAAAAATCTGACATTCAAAAACTCCTCCACTGAAACGGCATCGGAGAAACAGAATCTCGCATAAACAACCGGGACAGGAACTCACGTGCCGCAAACTCCTAAGCGATCTCCGGCGGCGGTGGGGAAATGGTGGTTTGGGGACGTATCGTGTGGAGGCGAGAGTGAGACCACAAGTTCGTGGGAAGGCGTTTCGTCCTCGTTTCAGAATTCTCGAATTTTTGGACGTTTATTTATATTGTGTGGCGGACGTTTGAGCTTGTGATCTTCCTCGAGCATGTAATATTATTTTATTATTGTTTTGCTTTTTAGATAAGTTTCCTTGTTGGTGCTTTTGCATTCATGCTAACATGTTTTATCATTTTATGTTTATCTTGCTACATTCATATTTATTTTACAAAGCATTTCTATTTAAGTCTATATATCTATGACATTAAAAAATCTTTTATTTATGACTATGTCATTTGATTAGTGATTTAGTGGGACTATTTTTTATGTCATTTTTTTATTTACAAAGTAAAGATATCGGCTTAGCTGTCATGTTTTATTGATATATCAATAAAATACAGTGCAAAAAAGAAGTTGACGAACAAAAGCATCACCCTAAGATGACACGATGCAACTGCAAGGGAAAAAACACAATAATAAAACAAGTATCGATCCACGTAATCTAACAAGAAGGTCTAAAGTCTTAACCCTATGCATCACTATGAAATGTAATCGCATCACTATAGATATTTATGTGTATATTGTGTAAGCTATAAGCTATATCGACAACTCGGTCTGTCCTTATCCATGTCTTCCCCTACTTCTAATTTGGAGACCATTTTGCAGACAGCTTCTGCCTTCTTGTGGATCGTTGAGGCGAAGAAATTCATCTTTGGGCCCAAGCCTAATAGTTGATGAACTAACCGGAGAAATGGTTTGACATCAGCTGAGCTCTGATCACACATCTCCTTTTTATCATAACCTTGTTGCTCCATGACATCCGGATGTGGCTCCTCCGATGCCAAAATTAGCATGTCAAAGGCTAACAATTTTTTTTAAGTCATTCTACTTGTACATTTCGTCCACAAATTCTAACTCCAACGTATTGTTGCCGACGGTCATTGAAAGTCATAACTGACACGGTCGGTTTCGGTCGACGAGAGTCATAATCGTCATCAAAATGATATTTATTTTATTATATTAACACAAAACGAAGTAGTTTAGTCTTTTATACGTGTTTCTTTTCTCTCCTCTCCAAGTTATTACGATATATCTAGGGCTGTCAATCGTGTCGTGTCGTGTGCTAATCGTGTCGTGTCAACTCCTATATATAAGCTCTAGGTGTTGCGCCGTATCCGACCCATTTAATAATCGTGTTGCTAAATTTCTGCCGTATCCAACCCATTTATAATCGTGTTGCCATATCCAACCCGTTTATACCCGATTATTAAACAGATTACTTCGTGTACACGTTTAACACCGCTACCGTTTACACCATTTAACACACGTTTAACACACAATTATCCACTCGTTCAGAGTTCAGAGTTCAAACTTCAAAGTTTCAAACCAATTATATATATAATTGGTAAAATTATAAATATGGCATTCAGTTATTAAAATTTGTTTATTATAATTTATAACTTATATATTACTTATAGACTTATCGGTATTAGTCGTGTATTAATCGTGTCGTATTCGTAATCGTGTGCCTAATTACCCAATTACTTATCGTGTTTTATCGTGCCTTAATCGTGTTAATCGTTTTTGCAGCAGAAATCCATATCCAACCCATTTAATAATCGTGTTGCCGTATCCAACCCATTTATTAATCGTGTTCAAATTCTCAATCCATATCCGCTAACTTCGTGTCGTTTTCGTGTCGTGTTATCGTGTTTCGTGTAAAATTGACAGCCCTAGATATATCTTCATTGCTAGCTGTGACCGTCAGCAACCATAAGTTGGAACTAGCATTTGTGTACAAAAATTACAAGTAGAGAAGACTAAACTACTTCTTTTACTATATAAACTGCTTCTTAATTTCCGTGTTAAGAAAGAAACAAAAGAGAACACTGTACTTTCTCCTTATTTTATTCTATCTTCCGAACAAATCATGACGACGACGTGAGGTTGTAGAACGTCCACGTATTAAATGTATGGATAATATAAGTTGGCAACTAGTTGTGTAACTTGTGTTTAGTATAAAACTATGGGTGAAAACGTGGAGGGTAGACCTACAATACCGAGGAGTGTAGTTTTCTAGGGGCCGATAATTAGTTGATAATCTATCGAAATAGGATGACCACAACCAACCATATAGCATTAACATGTATTAATGATAAAATAACATGTTTTCAAACACATTCTAAAAATTTAACAGAAAATCCTTTTAGGATTATGTTTTCAAATTAAAACCAATACCAGATAGAAGGTATATAATATGGAGATGGCAATGAGATAGATATGTCTATTGTGTCGGGTACGTGTATTATCGTGTCATGTATGATCTAATATTAACAGGTTATGGGTATACACAAATACGACACGATAAGAATTCATCTACACGAACCCGAATATGAACACGACATTCATGATAATTATTGTGTATACACAACACGATATGTACATGATTCTTAACGTGTTGTGTTACACGATACACGATAAGACACGAGAAATACACGTACACACAGTATATATGCTAAGTACCTATGTACACAATAAGTACATGATTACACGCAAATAAACCAACCAAATAGAGCACATAATACTAGTTAAAAGTATACAATTTTCTTCGTAAGATTCTTTTCAACCTTTAAGAATTAAAAGAAATAGAAATAAACACAATCACTACTAATATAATAACATTCTACAATAATATGCTAAATAACCAAAATCCAATCCAAACAAACACGATAACAAGATTAAATGGAGCATTAAAGCATCCACACGAACTTCCACTTGTCTCTGCCCGCTTTCACTACCCAATTACAGAAGACACCAAAATATTAGAGATCGAATTGAAATGAGAAATACATGTAGATGGTTGGATGAGAATGGATAGCTTACGACGAAACCC
Source organism: Triglochin maritima (assembly GCA_963682175.1). Lineage (NCBI taxonomy): Eukaryota > Viridiplantae > Streptophyta > Magnoliopsida > Alismatales > Juncaginaceae > Triglochin > Triglochin maritima. The sequence continues at coordinate 11,200,150 of OY821775.1, forward strand.
GGGATTCAAACCGGGCACACCCTGAAAGCCCAACGGTTATGATAAATTACAAAAATACCTCACATCATGTATAAACAAGGTTCAGATATGCGGGATGCGGAGTGGATGTGGCAGGACACCGCATCGAACATATGCGGAATGCGGATGCGATGCGGGTGCATATGCGGTTTGCGATTTAATAATTAAATAATATACATTTACATATTAAAATAATATGTGGAATATACATTTAATAATATACATTTACATATACGGAATGCGGGGTGCCGACGGGAGTCCAAAATGTGGGAGTGACACGAATTTGGGGATCGAGTGGGGAATTTGGGGATGATCTATTGTTTGTAAAATTTGTTAAAAGTTTTTTTGTTTGCAAAATAAGTTAAATGGTTAATCGGATAATCAGATATCTTTCGGATTTTGACCCAATTAGATTTGAAATATGCCTATTTGATATGCGTTGCATATGCGGCCGCATATGCGCCCGCATCAGCCGCATATGCGGATGGCAATGCGGTCCGAATATAGAAGGCCGCATCCTTAGGATGCGATGCGCATCCCGGCCACATCGCACCCGCATCCGCATATGCGGCCGCATCCGGCCGCATATCCGAACACTGTGTATAAATCATCTAACTCCTCTCATTTTCTTTCTGAATTTTTATTCGTCGTCGGAAAACTACTTAAATTGCCCGTGTGAATTACCGTTTTGTCATTCTCTCATTTCTACTCGTATATCTCGACATTTCACTCTCCTACCACCCATCTCTCTTCATTTTCCTCTCATAATCATAAAAAACAATGCTTCAGATGTCAAGAAATGAGCCAACGAACGCTCCAGTGTACTCGAATCTGGTAAAATATCAAATTTCTTTTTAATAATTGTTGGGGCGATTTAAGTAGTTTTCCGACGACAAATAACAGTTTCTTTTTCTTTACACCAATTTTTTTCAACTCTTCTTCTAAATCTCTCAATTTCTCTATTTGCTCTGATTTTGTTGGAAAATGTCTAGTTTGAGCAAAAACGCGAAGCTTAAAGCTACAAACAAACCGCTGACCGTCTGATTTCGTGACTCCTCCGCTCTTCATTTCCCAGGTTTTTGTAATCCTTTTTAATAGTTAATTTTAGTTCATCAATCATCATCACGACTTTCTCATTTATGGAAAAAATCACCTTTTGTTTGCATATTTATTAATTTTCATGACTTTAACATCTGAAACTGAAGATAATAATAACCCCTTCCTATTAATCCACATATACTTAATGGTAAAAGTATTAGAAGGAAAACTAACAAACTATTTAGAGTAAGGTAACTGCTACTTGTAAATCATGTGGCAAAGTAATTTCGGCTAAGTCAAGTGGAGGAACTGATCATCTAATAGACATTTAATTTCATGTAAATGTGAGCATACATAATCGGTAGTGGATCCACATCAATCGATTTTACGGACAACTAGTGGAAATTTAAATTTTAGAAGATATTGTCCAATTAAAGGTAGATAGATAATTGTTGATTTCATAAATAGAGATGAACTACTTTTTAGCACATGTGAATCTAAAGTCCTCGGAGATACAATTCTATACCATAATCCGAAATTTAAACCATTTTGTAGAAAACAATTAAAAATGTTGTAATTGATAAATTCGGTAAAGAAAAAATGCATGATTAATTATTTTTCATCAATGAACAATAATGTGGCATTAACTAGTAATGTTTGGACAAGTTCAAATAATTATCCATATTGTTGTGTAACTGTTCATTATCTAGATGATTTATGATGTTTAAATAAAAATACTTTCTTTCTTACCTATTTTGTATCAACACACTACCAATGTCATATTTGATCATATTAAAGATGTCATGGTAATTAATAATATTGAAAAATATTATGCAATTACATTTGATAATGTTATTAATAACAGTTCATCAATAAAAATGCTTATAGATTATTGTTATCCACCTTTAGATATTTTATTTTTTCATATTAGATGTGTTTGTCATACTTTGAACTTGGTAGTACACGATGAACTTGACATAATTTAACTTCACTTAGAAATGTTAGAAATGCAATTGTCTTTGTAGGTTGCAGTAGTACATCAAGATATCATGAATTTAAAGAATTTTGTGTATATAATCATGTTAAACCTAAGAAGTTTAAATTAGATGTCCCTTATAGATAAAATTCTACATATGAAATATTAAAATGTTGTTATCCTTATAATCTCGTAATTACAACATTTTATAATGAAAAACAAAATGAGTACATATGTTAATACCAATAAATTTGGATAATTGTAAAATTATGTTAGCTATTTTAAAACCTTTTTTCACCTTCACTAATAAATTAAGTTGACAATATTACCCCACCTCTAACATATTTATCTATGAATTACTTCTAACTACTAGAGTATTTGCGAAATATAGGTCAATTGGTAGTTTTGTTGAAATTTTAAATGTAACGGATGCTAAGTTTAATAAATATTGGAATCTTCTTCCTTTTAGTTTTTGTTTAGCTTTTATTATGGATCCTAGATTTAAAATTAGTAGTTTACAGGTTTTGGAAGAAATTTTTGAAAATATGAATTATGAAAATTTTCAAAAAGGAAAATGTTAATGGACGCACGCTGACGTGGTCAGTCCAGTCAGCAGCAACAGATTTATTTTGTGTCACATGCAACTTATACTCTCTCAATGCAACATTACGTTTCCCAATGCAACATTTATTTTCCCAATACAACTTTTGATTCCCCTATGGAAAAACTCACAACATAGAATGGACAGACAAACAATTTATTGTAAGATTTCGTGTCTCTATGTATGTATATATTTTAATTTTAATACAACATACAAGATCGATTTTCATATTTCCAACAATTTCTATGTACATTGCTTTGTGTTTATTCTAATAACATGCAACCCTACATTTATTAAAATAAATCACAAAGGTAGAATCATACCTAAAGGTTCTCTAAAGCCTTTTTTGAAGATCCAGAGTCGCGTTGTCCGTTGAATCGTCCACGGATTTGCCTCCGAGTGTTCACCAAACTCTAAACAAGATTAGAGAGAAAGGAGCTAGTCAATCAATCTCTAATAAGGTTTAGAATTTAGCTAATGACTCATCTTTAAGCTCTTGAGATTCTTATCTCTAAAACTTAAATTTACTAAGAGATTTTCGTGGTGATTAGGGAGAGATTAATGAGAGAAAGATTTTTGCATTAGTATTAAACAAGTGGGAGTAGGGGTCCTTTTATAGTCTCCCAAAACATCCTTATCAAGATCTATTATTTAGTCATGATCTCTTGTTTATTCTCTCCTAAAATTAATCTCTAATTTCCACATAAGCACCAACAAAAAAAGTTTTAATTAAATCTGGAATTAATCCACCCATGATTTAATTAATCTCTTAATAATTCAGGCAGAATCGTTCTTGTTTGGTGGACCGAGTATAACTCGGTCAACCGAACCGTTCGGTTATAACACGTGTTCTAGATGGTCGACCGAATCCGTATGAGAAAAAAATCCCTGGAAGAATACGGACGAACCACGTCTTTTACTCAGTTTACCGTTGACCCACAAGAATCGCTCCTGGGACATAGTCATCGGATTACCGTGTCACCTTCGGTCTACCAAAAATACTACTTCTCGGTTGATCGTGCACACTTGGTTAACCGAACCCGATTGTTCAGGCACTCTAGACAATTTCGGTCAACCAATTGTGCTTACCCGTTCCCTATTCGGTTAACCGATCCGAAGATACCCTGGTCGACTGAACCATGAACGGTTCATCGTGTTTGACCCTGATTTGGCTTTGTCAAATTTTGGATTTATTTCCAACAAAATTTGATCTTTTGGGGTTTTTAGCAAATTCACATCTTATATAATATATTATCATATGTAATATTAAATTATTACACCCCATAATATATATACCTCATATGAATTTATTATGATTCTAATTATGTCAATTCTCATGATATATTGATTTTAATTAATTCACCACATGTGTCTTATTTTCACATGAAATCCGACACACCATATGAACTTAAAATCAACCATTTTGTTTCCCAGTTTTGTTGTGTGACCTATATGAGGATCTAAGCCAAATTGGCAGTGATATTAAACACTTAATATCTCAAACTATAAGCGGTATCTAGCTACACATTATAGTTACCCAATTAGCATAAATGTCTTTGTTCCACCCGAACCAAAACACGATCCATTTAGTGATGTAAGTGCACAACTTGTGTCCGTCCCTTACCTCATGATATTAAGAATATATACAAAGTAGAAATGTGTCATCTTTGTATTATATTCATTTCTTAATCTCTCTAACCTAATTATAACTATGTAACTTAACTCAAGTTACATTGTGCACATTATAATTTGCTTTATCAAGGGGCCCACTAATATTATCACTCAATTAAGATGGGTAATGATAATCGTTTGACTAGCTATCTTTTCCAGCACAAGTCATGTCAACCAACTATTGTCTTTATCACTACATTCATTGATAGTTTTTGACAATAATCAAATTAAGTATTTCTTGAATGAAAAGATATAAGTCTCATATCTTAGGATCCAAGACACAGTAAAAACATTAATGACACGAAACACAATTCCATAATGTTTTGCTTGTTAGGCCTATTCAATATATAAAAGTAATATTTTCTTCTTTCATATACTCGTGTCGTCAATTATTTGTAAAGTTACAATAATCGATGACCAACACGACAATCTTATCTCGGTAATTAATGTTCCATGTTAATTACCATGATTGTGAACAACTTTTGATTTATGTAAATCCTTATCTTTTAGAGCTCTACGGTTAAGGATCAAGCGCATCTTCGTTAACACTTCCAAAAGACGAATACCATAATCAAGGAACAAAATGTTTGCACATCCAATTCATAATAATTGGCATATCAAAGTAAAACTTTTAGAACACATTCCTTTCACTTATTCTGTCCAGAATAAGTTCTGTGATTGTCCAGAATAAGTTGTGTGTTTGTCCATAATAAGTTCTGTTTGTTGCCCATAATAAGTTCAAAGTCTGTCCAGAATATGTTATGTGTCTGTCCAGAATAAGTTCAAAGTCTGTCCAGAATAAGTTTTGTGTCTGTCCATAATAAGTTCAAAGTCTGTCCAGAATAAGTTCAAAATAAGTCCATAATAATTTCTCTGTTTGTCCAGAATAAGTTCAAAGTTTGTCCATAATAAGTTCAAAGTTTGTCCAGAATAGGTTGTGTGTCTGTCCAGAATAGGTTGTGTGTTTGTCCATAATAAGTTCAAAGTTTGTCCATAATAAGTTCTGTGTGTTGTCCATAATAAGTTCAAAGTCTGTCCATAATAAGTTCAAAGTATGTCCAGAATAGGTTGTGTGTCTGTCCATAATAAGTTCAAAGTTTGTTCATAATAAGTTCAAAGTTTGTCCAGAATAAATTTTGTGTCTGTCTATAATAAGTTCAAAGTCTGTTCATAATAAGTTTTTGTGTTTGTCCATAATAAGTTCAAAGTATGTCCAGAATAAGTTCAAAGTTTGTCCATAATAAGTTCTGTGTTTGTCCAGAATAAGTTCAAAGTATGTCCAGAATAAGTTCTGTGTGTGTCCATAATAAGTTCAAAGTCTTTCCAGAATAAGTTCAATCCTTAATAAGTTCAAAGTTTGTCCATAATAAGTTGTGTCTGTCAAGAATAAATTTTGTGCCTGTTCAGAATAAGTTGCATTTGGAAAAGGTTGCATGGGGAAATGAAATGTTACATTGGGAATCGAAATGTTGCATCGGGAAACTAAAAATTGCATGTGACACAAAATAAATATGCTACTTAGTTAAGTTCAAAAAGTAAAAGACATTTGAATTTTGCTGACTGGACTGCTGACTGTACTGACCATGTCAGCGCGCGTCACGAACGCCCGCGTCTGTGTATAAGGATCCTTTCAAAAACATTTAGATAATTGTAAGTCTTTGTTAAACAAATATTTTGAAGAATATGAAAGATTACATAATGTAAATCAAATGTGTTTAAATATTGTTAGTTCATCATCACAATCACCTACAATGGATCCAGATGATGACGACTCCCAAATGAATTAGTTGACTCAAAAAGATTAAAATTAGTGCAAAATGAAACACAAAATGAATTGACTGGATATTTAAACACCAAAATATGCTTAACTATTGCTGAGTTAAAAGCTTTTGATGTTTTTAGACTGATGAGCAAAGAACTCATGTAGGTTCCACTGGTCTTCTTGATGGCACGAGTCTTATTATATCATCTGACATCAACTATGGTGTCAGAGTCTGCATTTAGCGTATGTAAACATGTATTGATTGACAAGAGACAAAACATGTCCGACAAGTCAATCACGATAAGTGTATGCCTGAAGGATTGGATGGATGTTGCAGACAGAATGCAAAACATGCGTCTTAATGATAGCAGTGATGATAAAGATTGAAGACAAATTAGCTAAACTATTATGTTTAAGGAGTATTTTTTTCCTAATACTCTTTAGGTTTTTTCATTAGTCCTTAGGTTTAGCTAGTCTTCGTACTAATTTCATATGTAACAAATTGTGCATTTATATTGTTACTCTATTTGAGTCAACAATTATTAATAAATAAAAAAGGAAAAAAAGTTCAAAAAAATGAAAAATATGCACCCTTAGAAACTTATTTGGCAAAATATGCACATTGAAAACGGCACCTCCAATACCATTTTCATTAAGTGAAAACGACACCTCAAGTGTCGTTTTCAACCAAGGTAAAAACGACATTCGAGATGTTATTTTTACCTAGAGTTAAAATGGGGTTGACCAGCCATCATCTTCATTCTCCCACTCCCAAAATTTTCCCCATTCCCCATTACTCCCTCTCTCCGGCGACCAACACTGTTGAGGTTTGGTTTTTATTTTGTTTTTTATTTTTTTTTATTTTGACATGAAATACAAATATGTATAGTTAATGTATTGTTGTTATGTTCATGTATGAAATGTAGATTTTCTACACTCGAAGTAATGAGCTCCGGTACCGAATTGGTTATGAGTTTTTTCGATGGAATTGTTACATTCGTAGATAAGGTACCAGAATATGAAGGTGGTTACAGACGGATGCTTAATGTTAATACTGAAATGCAATATGATGATCTCTGTCAAACAGTTTGTCGAGTTTGTGGTTTCCGAGAAGGAGAGTTTGATCTAAAGTTAACCTGCAAATGACCACCGTATGAAAAGTATACATAAGCTGAAGTTTTTGATGATCAGAGCGCGACTACAATGCTATCTTTATTTAACTTCATGAATACGATTGTATTGTTTGTTCAGAAACAACCCAAGCACTATACTACTGTCCACCAAAGTCAGTTGAATGAGGATTATCAACAAATGACACAAACATATAGGCAATATGAAGTAGGTCCGTCGTCGGCATTTCTTAAGTCGTATTTTGAACCTTATGAGCACACACTAATGAATATTAGTAATTATGAAGACATGTTGAAGATGCAGAGAGTGATGAGATAGATGATGATGAGGCAAATGGTCAGATGGATGGTGATGAGATAGACATAGTTGATGTAGATTCAACCCCACTTCCGGAGCTACAGAACATGTTTCATCATATGGCAGATGCAGTGAATCGAGAACTTGATAGCAACGTACATGAAGCCATCATTAGTAATGAATTGCCACCATTGACAGTACTACCAGATTTAAGGCACTTACCAGACATAGAATTTGACGAGAACTGGATTGAAGATTCAGTCATTGGAAATGTCGATGGGCGTATTGCTGCGTACACTCAATACGATAACTTAGAAGATGGACGAAGTTATTGGTTGCATAGAACTTTCTCAACAAAAAAAATTGGCTGCATGAGTTGAATGAATGACATTTGCCAAAAAAATGTCAAATTCAAAGTGTTAACATTTGGGTCAAAACGATTTACAACTGGTTGTTTGAAAAATGAGTGTAAATGGAGGATACATGTCTCTTACAGTCAGAACAAAAAATGTTTTAAAGTTAAGAAGTACAAGTCTGAACACACCTGTAGTAACGAGGGACTTTTGCATGACCACGTGCAATATGATGCCAGTTTAATTTCTAACATGATTTTTGTCACCATTCGAACAAACATAACCATTACTCCTGTAGAAATTCAAGCTTTAGTGAAGACTAATTACTTCATAGATATAAAGTATGACAAAACTTGGTACGCCCGCAAGAAAGCATTGGAACAATTATACAGAGTTGATGAGACATCTTATCGTAACTTAAGACATTTTATGTCTAATATTTGCACCACCAATCCTGACACCGTGGTCAAGATTCAGACATAGAGGATAAATCACAACGTTGAGCAGTTTCAAAGAATTTTCTGGTCATTCGCGGCCTCAATTGAAGGTTTTCAGTACTATAGACCCGTGTTGAGCATTGATGAGACTCATTTGTTTGGCAAGTTTGAGGAGACTATTTTGATTGCTATGTGTACTGACGCGAACTCCACTTTGTTTTCTTTGGCGTTTGCTATTGTTCAAAAAGAATCGGGCAGCTACTGGCAGTGGTTCTTAAGTATTTTGGCCAGTAGAGTATGCACACGAGAGAAATTGTGTATTATTAGTGACCGATTTTTGAGTCTTAAAAATATTGTGAAGACTTTCCCCCCAGAGCGAGGCCATGTCCATAGGTTTTGTTTGAGACATATGAGTGCAAATATGTCAAGAAATGCTCGGTGCAGGAATGTCAAATTGCAACATAAATTTTGACATGTCGGTGTCGCTTCTGATAAAAAAACATTTGAAGAACATATGAAGGATATCGAAGTTAATTACTCTCATGGCTTCAAGTGGATTAAAGAACAAGAAGATGTTTCGTATTGTGCATTATGTCATGATTTTGGCATCCGTTTCGGTATAATGACCACAAACTTGTCAGAAAGTTTCAACAATGTGTTAAAGCGTGTACGTGGCTTACCACTTTGTCTTCTCATCATGATGACTTATCTGCGACTGAATAAATATTTTGTCAGTAGAAGAGATGAAGGGGAGAATATGATGTTGGCCTATCCTAAAAAGATCAATGATGAAATCACAAACCAACGACAGTTGGCTACACAGTTTTGTGTCACTAGACATAGTCATAACCTTTTCAGTGTCGAAAGCAACCAATCTCGTAGCTATCAGGTTGCTTTGACGGAGTCAGGCCCAACATGCTCGTGCGGGTTCATAGATGAACACCACGTTCCATGATCACATGTGTTGGCCGTATGCAGCAACCGCCACGTGAACATTCATACTTCGCGAATCGTCTTGGAATACCTAACCACCCAAGCTTACAGGAAAGCATATGCACCTATTTTCTTTCCAATACTAAACGAAAGATTTTGGGCAGAGGAATGACATATAGCATTAGTAGTACCTTCTATGGTATGACGAAGTGGGCGACCGGAAACAAAAAGAATCATAAATAACATGGACGAACAAAGTGGATGATTAATACGATGTTGCCTTGTCGCAAGTTAGGTCACAACAGGAAAACATGTAAAGATACTATTTAATATGTTCATTTTGTGTTCTTCATTTTAGCCTAAATTTCCCTTGTACCCCATGTAGGGGAAACAATATTTTATGTTAATCATCGCTCAAGAACAATAATACATGTGTTGTGAATCTCAGGTTAAAACATAATATTTGTGTTGAAAACTAAAACAACCAAAGTGAACACTTTGGAATTCTGTCTGCTGCAAAAATGACACTAGTAGTACCATTTTTAGTTGAATAAGAACGACATTGTTGTTGCCATTTTAATAAATATAAATGGCAACAACAGTGCCACTTTTGCAACAGGCAATCTGATTTTTGCAAACATTCTCTTGGACTTTAAATCCAAGTCTTTAAACACCTGTGGGGAAAAATACAATTCGAATCTCACCGTATAACAAACATACAAGACATTTCAGACAATTAAACAGTAAAATAAAATTGTTCATAACACATGAAATAGTTTTTAACAAATAAATTTTTTCTTAACCAAAATGTAATGACAACTAAGGTGGAGAAAAACTTTAGTAGGAATTTTATTTCGTCCACCTCATCGTGGGGCCTTCGAAGGGCGACGACGGTAAACCTGGGTTATCACACCAGCATCGTCTTCAACAACCCCACCTCTTTCGAGTTCAGAACCTTAAAATCCTGAACTTTCGCCTACGTGAAATGAAGAACCCTCGCCGTGAAAGAACGTAGTATCGTGCGTTTCTTGAGTCAGAATCCCTCCATCGTTGGCAGACACTCCGGTGAAAATGAAATTATCATCTTAATCAATTGACACTCCTATTTCTGGGAGATTTTCCTCAGAATATGTTCGATGTGGTTGGGAGCAAACATCTTATGACAATTTCAATGACATATCTACACTCTTAAAGCACGTCATCATTTCCTTGATCTTTTTCTTCAATTTTGCCGTTACTGAGTGGACCTGTGTGAAGAAATGCATCCCTTGAAGATGGTGAATATCTTCATGTAAGTTGTGGAAGTCATGAAACTGCTATAAAAACACATTTATGATTAGAAAATGCAAATTAAAAGCTTAACCAAAATTATAAGATTTTCATTTCTTACCAAGTATCGATCTCTAACAGCTGGAGACCTATAATTCGGTAATTCTTCCTTTTGAACTCTTCTCGCCAGTCATCGAACCGTAATCTGTCAACACCACTCCATGTAAATACGTCTACAAGCATCTAAATCTTCCGACAGTGAAGGAGTCTCGATCTGCATAAACTCTTGTTGACGTGACCATGCTTGAATGTATAACTACTGCTCTTGCAACTAGTTTACTCTGGGCTTTCCCTGAGCCTTCTTCATCTTGCAAATCTTCGCTAATTCTGAAATATGTTGCTGCAATCCAAACCGACGCATCACCATGTCTGGAACGTGCATGGCGGCAACTCCGAAACAAACAATCCATGTTCTGCTCATCCAAACTTCATGTCCTTGGCGGTAATCAGCAGGTAACGCCATCAAATCTACTTCTTCGTATGTGTTCCAACAAACTTGACTTTCTTCTTGAACGTCCAACTCATTTCTGTAAATTCAATCTGAGCCATCTTCACATTGTTCACCCACGATCTAGGATTTCACCAACATGAACCTAAATGACACAATGAAAGTTGCACACTGGGAGTTCTAGATGGTCGTCCAACATGAAGATGTTCCCAACACAAAATATGTAACAATGTCTAAAAACCAACTACTTGTTTCCCATTTTTCAGATAGACTTAATCCAAATATTGGTACAGAACAGCTAAGGATGCAGCCCCCAACTGTAGTTTCCACATTCAAATATATTCTCCAACAACAGTAAATATCTAAGGTGGACTTTGTTTTCACTCTTATCGCCTACTATCCTGGATCCTAACTAAAACAAAATGTACGCTCTCGTGTGCTGCATCACCTCCTCATATGTTTCATATGGCGCCACAACTTGATAATTTTGCTGCAACCACTGCAATAACATGTATCCACTTTTCACTACAGTTGTCTCTTCTTCTTCTTCTTCTTCTTCAGCACCCAACATATTAATGCAAACCTCGGGCCAATCATGATCTAAGGTTGCACACACCGCCAAACCGTCAACACGAAGATCACTAAGCATAGCTACGTCTTGTAGCGTAATGGTCATCTCCTCGTGTCTAAAATGGAAGGTGTGTGTCTCAGGCCACCACCTCTCCACAACAACACGGATCTGATTCCAATCCAATGGAAGTTGCACACCGGGAATTATAGATCGTCGTCCGACATGAAGATGTTCTCAACACCATATTTGTAACAATGTAAGGAAACCAGCTAATTGTTTCCTTTTTCAGACATGCCTAATCCAAATATTGGTATAGAATAGCTAAGGATGTAACTTCCCAACTGTAGTTTCCACATTCAAATATGTTCTCCAATAACAGTAAATATCTAAGGTGAACTTTGTTTCCACTCTTATTACCTACTTAATGAAAACGGTACTGGAAGTGTTATTTTCAATGTGCATATTTTGCCAAATAAGTTTCTGGGGTGTATATTTTTCAAATTATTATTTTTTGATTATTTTGAAAAAAAATCCAAATAAAAATTGATATTTTTGGACAAAACAAATTGTGTTTGTTAATTCAATTGTGATTCTATACTTACCAAATTAAAAACGACCTAAAAATCGAAACTCAACCTGACACTCCCAGATCCGGCCCGACCCAGGCCACTGTGTCGTGTCGGCACGGCCGGCCCATGCCTGGCCCCCGTGACGTGGGTTGTGTCGGGCCTAGGGTTCCAGCCATGTGTTGGCCGGTCCGACGACACAACCCGACACGATACGAGTCACAAGTCTACTTACAAGTGCAACATATATTTCTTCTCAGGGTTCTTCTAGTTGAACTATGTCCGGAACTCCTTCCTGTAGACCAATCAATACGTAGAGAAATCAAAATACAAAGTTAAAAGCAAAGTAGCAGCAAAGAAGATTGAAACAATACACGAAGACGAAGAAAGCACTGAGTGGCCTCTTGGGCTTGTTTGGGTCCTTTTTGTCGTTTCTTCGAAGCCCTCGTGCTTTCGAATGCCTTCCTCTTGTTAGAGACGTTGTATAACACATACTGAAACATTAATCGATCTCAATCCTCTACAAATCCTAAATCAGAAGCAAAAAACAACTTAACTAGAATCACAAAAAATCATAACCACAAATTCCAACAAAACTTGAAAGAAATTACAAATCGTAGAATCATCTAGCAAATTCGAAATGTATCTATCACACTCCAACAATATCTAGCACTCCAGAAAACATAAAATCAAACCATACAAGCAGTAATCTCAACAATACAGAATAACACCATGCAATCAAACACCAAACCAATAATTCCACTAAACAAGGAAATTGAACTACCATACCTCAGAGGAACGACAACGCAACAGAACGACGAGATGACGACGAAGAGGGATGACGAGAGGATAGTGGCACACGACGATGAAGATTTTAGTCGTCAGAGGCGAGGAGCAACAAAGGCTTTAAGGGCACCCTTAACGGGTCGGGCGTGCCCTCACGCCAGACTCGGGCGCCTGGGCGCCCTCCCCTTAACGGGGAGGGTGCCTGTCGGGTGGGCGCCCAGGTGGGCAATCGGGTGCCGAAGCACCCGATTTGGCGCCCGGGCGCCCATCGGGCGGGGGGCACGTCCCCCCCCCCCCCCCCCCCCCCCCCCCCCCCCCCGTTCGTCGATTTTTTATATATATATTTTAGTGGAGGTTTTGTTATTATAGTTAATTGATAATGTATTGGGTATTTTTTAGTAATGTGGGTTGATAAATTTTTATTATTGTGGTAACGAGTTGGATTACAATAAGTTTTTTTACAAGTGAAGAAGATTAACAAATTTTCAGATCAAACAATTTCAAGATCCAAAAAAATTCCAGGGGGCGCTGCCTCCTTGCCACCCACGCCACCTCACCGTCGAGGTGGAATGCCGCTCTCTCACCGGGGAGCGAGACCCCCGAACGACATGTCGAGGTTATTTAATAGTATGATCTAAGATGATTAACTCATGGTCTAAACACATGGTTAGGGTCAATTGATAATGTATTGGGTATTAATTGATAATGTAGTAATTTCAATTAATAAAAATGTAATTCGTTAAATTGTGGGGTAAGAATTAAAATTGTTTAATTAATAAATGATGTGGAGGAAAGAGAGTGTAGGGTGGGTGTGGGTAGCCCGGGCATGGTTAAGGGTGGTTTTTGGGTGGATGAGGTGAGCTGACGTGGCAGAGAGAGAAGCTGACGTGGCGGAGAGAGGGAGCAGAACGCCCGGGGGTAGCCCGGGCATGATTAAACATGCTCTAATGAGAGGACAACGAGAGGATGGTAGGGAGGGGTGGCAAGCGGCAAAGGACGATGGAGAGGGATGACGACGAGGAGTGGAGAGCGACAACAATATGGAGAGGGATGACGACGAGGAGTGGAGAGCAACAACAGTTGAAATCCAAGATGAGCGGCGATAGTTCGAACTTCGAAGGAGGTAGGGATTGGATTTGTTGGCATTTTGAGGGGTTTGGGAGTGGGGAGTTAAACTAACGTGTTTATCATGTACTAACATGTTATTGATGTGTTATCATGTATGAACGTGTATAATCGTGTATTCAAGTACACAATACATTATCGTGTATATTATCAGGTTATCGTGTATAAAGGTTTATACACAAGTCCAACACGATATTATATTGTATATCGTGTTGTGTATTCTTATCGTGTATAGAGACTTGTATCCATACATGAAATTATCGTGTCGTGTCTGATTTTGACAAGTCTATATTTACAGGATAATGACTAACTACAAGAAGCACATATACTTGGATATATCAATAATGAGTTGTATACTTGCATGGATTAAAAATACGAAAATAAAACTCTGAAAATAAGCATGGGTTCATTCACTTAGAATGTGGGGGGTAATAGACTACTAAGGTCGTAGGTTATGATTGTCAGTGGAAATAAATAGTAAAAGTTAACTACAGAAAACATACTTCACTGAGAAAGTTGGCAATTAAATAGACAAAAATAATTCTTCTCACTCCATTTGCAGAGGCAAACAAGGACCCATATTACTTAATAAATCATAAATAGCACAAACTTAAGAGTTCTCTTTTGCCCGGTTAATTTACAAGGTTATTTAATATAAGAGTAACTAAACAAAGTTTAATTTCTAGACTATACTACCAGTCTAAACTTTACTTGCTTGCACCTGAATAGTGTATGCCTCAACGCAGACCGGCATTTTCAGAAGAACGTTGAAACAACTGGACCAAAAAAAGAAGTAAAACGGTCCCGTTCTAAGTGGTAGTTCATTCACTTGCTATCTCCATCGTATGTTAGAGGCAAAACGGCCGCTATGTTTCTATAAATTTCCTTGTTAGCTATAGAAGAAGTCCTTGAATTTCCTTTTGATTCCTAACTCAAGGAAAGAAGGGATCTTGATGGTTCCGGTAAATGCGGAACAGCTGCTTGGAGTACCGGGCGACTACCTGGTTGCAGAAATCAAGTCCTCCAGCATCATACTTTGCAAGATCATCAACAGTTCTCTTCACTGGGCCATTAAAATCATAATCCAAGAGAAATCGTGCAATGGTTGAGCCCCTGGCAGGAAAGGAAAGAAGAATTTGGTAATCCATAATTATCACAGGAAGAAAATAAATGAAAAACCTCATGTTAAGAGAGGAGTTTGATATTATACATTTGTGCTTGACTATAGAGGAAAAAATAATGTGCTCACAATAATCTCACAACGAGCTACCACAGTTTGAGTCTTGAAGATGTTTAAGCCAGAAAGTACAGACGTAGTTGTGGCAATCATCTCGTGCTTAAATTTTTGCATGAATAATGCTTTATTTACAATTTCTTAAACTTGACATGTGAGTTATTTGTTAAGCTGCAATTAAAAAATAAATCAACCTAGAAAGGAAAATAAAGACAACATAGATGGAAGGGATATGGTCATACGTCATAGTACCCCTGATTATCTGCCCTTTAAAAGATTATGAATGCAACTCCCAATCACTTGGGTGTCGGTTGCAGCGCTTCTCTACAATTCCAGTTCACTAATACTACTAGTTCTGACAACCTATTCTCAGATCCATAAAAATCCCAATTTACTGCATTGCAAACCTATTAAGATGGTCACTAGCCACAACAACCTCATAAAACATAATGGACCTTACAATGCTTAAGCTTGATTTATAATAGGGTTAATTACAGTTTGTCCCCCTGAACAATGCATTGATATCACTTTGCACCCTTAAACTTTTAAATGTGACATTTACCTCCCCTGAACTTTCGTTTTGTAACATTGTACCATCTGAACTTTAAAAATTCATTATTTAAACACACATTCGCAAAAAAAAAATCTGTTGTATCCTTAATATATTCTCCAACTTAATTTCACGTGAAAGTTCAGATCGAATCAGATGTCAGATATAGTTAGAATTTGGTACATATTGGTACTGAATCCGATCCAAATTCCAACCATATCTGACTTCCGATTCAATCCGAACTTTCACGTGAAACTAAATTTACGAGTATATTAGGGATACAACGCAAAGAAATGCGAAGGTGTTTAAATAATTGATTTTTAAAGTTCACGGGGCGAAGTGTTACAAAATGAAAATTCAGGGGAGGTAATTGAAACATTTTAAAGTTCAAGGGTGTAAAATAATATCATGACATAGTTCAGGGGACAAACGTAATTAACCATTTATAATATTAGCTGACTCGTGTCCTTGTAGACTCCATTACATTTCTTGCCCAAGCAATGTGGCCTAAACTAGGATGTTACATGATAGCAAAAGTTTACATATTGAATTAGAAATTTACTGGATTGCTTGCCAACATACTATAGCATGATATATTTAAAGATTGTGATAACAAAGCTAAACAAGAACGCCCACGTGTGAGAACCGAGGGCATGAAGCAGAAGTTGTAACAAACTATAAAACCAAATGGTTCTAAAGAACCAACTTCATGGAAAAAAATGTAATTAGATGTCTAATGCTGAATTGGAGCGTTAGAGAATGAGTTTCCCCTTGCTTATAAAAATAGGTCAACTTTGCCAATGCTCAGAATCCAAATTTAACACTCAAATGATGATTGATTACTTCCTGTCTCAAAACGAAATATAACTAGATAATGTCCAGTGAATGAACAGAAACTATAACTTTGTAAATGGTCTTTGATAGAAGCATAATAAGTTGACCAATTGCTTGTAGGGAACCTAACGGGGAACGTTTAAGAAAGTTAAAAATCATCCACCATCCCATGGTAACATTACCAAATGTAGCAGTGAACCTAAACAATCACATCATTATGAAAATTTCAGTCATCAGCTGGTACTTGAAATTATACTGCCGATTGTAACTTAGAACACTTAAAAAGTGAATGCAGAAATAGAAACAATTAAACAACAAAATATATGTAAATAAGCCACAATGAAAGATCCTGCAATAAATACCTCGGAGCATCAAGCTTGTTAAATCCTAGCCCATTCTGGTTGATAGATATCTGCTGTCGATAGAGAGCACAAACAGCTTTCAAACAAAGCTCAGGGTCCTTGATAAAATCAGAAAGCATATCTGCCTCATGATCCCATCCGAAGAGTTTCTTTTCCCCACCAGTACTCACCACAATCTTCTTAAAGTCCGGATCATCATCAGACTGTTTTCCCTCAAATTTCTTACAATCCAACATTGTCAGTGTTTTAGCACCATTTCGAGAAGGATCGCAATCAGACCGCTTTTCCTCACATTTCTTACAATTCGACAATTTCAGCGTTTTGCCACCATTTCGAGCAGGACGACCATCAGATCGCGTTTCCTCACATTTCTTAAGATCCAACCTTTTCATTGTTTCACCACAATTTCGAGCAGGAGACCGCTTTCGCTCGCATTCCACCCGATCCTCTCCACTCCTCACCTCCCCAACTTTTCTCCGCACAAGCCTCCTTATTGGCACCTCATCCTCATTCTCCACCTCCTCGTCTCCATCACTAACAACCACCCCCGAAACCCGCTTTTTCTTCGGATTCTGAACCACAACTTCCTCAAACCCCACATCCCCATCATTCTCACACATCTCCAAAACCCCCTCTTTCCTCCCCAACCTCTCCACCAAACCCTTCATCTCCAAAAACCTCATCCTCCACCCCTCCGCCTCCTCCTCCACCTTCTCATTGGCGGCGAGCAGGTCGTTAATGACCTCCTCGAGCTCGGCCACCTTCCTCGCGGCGGCCACCTCGACCTCCGCCGCCAGGGCCATGACGACCCGGTGCTCGGTGCGGATCTTATCGACGGACTGTGGGAGGATCTGCTGAAGGAAGGCGACCTCGGACTCGAGGCGGCGGTTGTCGTCGGCGAGGGTTCGGAAGAGGGCCTCGGCGGCTTGGAAGTCGGACGTGATGAAGGAGACGCGGAGGGTCCGGAGTACGGCCGGGAACTCCATCGGAACCCTAGACGTCGCCGGAGATGTGGGACCAACACATAACCAGGCTTACCGTGGTTGGAGTTCGGGGTCTTAACTTTGAATTAGATTCGGAATCACAACACTAAAACAGTGACCAGTGACCGGAGGCGGTGAGAGCGTAACTAACAGTGCCGGACTAATTCCTGCATCCTGTTCCATCCCTATGTCAGGTTCTCTTCCTGTCACGTCAACTCATCCAACTCGTCAAATAAATCTTCTTAATCACGCCCGACGCCCGGGTTACCCCCAACCACCTTACATTTTCTCTCACTCTACGTCATTTGGAGATCAATTCTGGTTAAAATATATAAAAAAATCTACAAAATCAAAACAAATAAAAACACATTTTCATATATATTTTTTTGAAAAAACATTTTAAAACGAATTTTTAACATTTTTAACAAAAATAAAAATAATAAAAATAAAAAATAAACGGGCCAACAGGGGGACACGTGCCCCACCCGGGACACCCAACACTTGGGCAAGTGCCCTGGGCAGCTGCCCACTCGTTAACAAGGGGGCGCTCGGGCTGGGTGCCCGGGCACAGGCCCTCCCTTAACTATGCTCTGATAGGGACCATTGGGCAGTCACTAGTAAGTGTAGGATAGAAAATGGAAAATAAATAAGATTTTTTTCTTAAAATAACGATGAAAAATTTAAAAGAATATTTTTCAAAATATTCAACAAAAAAAATAAAATTTGAAGAATATGCTCTTTAGAAACTTATTTGGCAAATTATGTACATTAAAAACAATCATCAGATGTCATTTTCATTAAATAAAAACGACATCTATGATGTCATTTTTAACTTAATTGAAAACGACACTGGTGATGTCGTTTTCAACCTAGGTAAAAATGTTATTCGAGATTAATTAGACCTTAAGTAATTAATTATAATTTTCAGGAGCAATTGATGTATATTAAGTGTGTCGAGCACGTCATTCAGTTCAACGCGTGGAATATGGGAGATGGAAGAGTGTGATTTGTTAAAGATTATTGGATTTGGTGTCGTGTCTCGTTTGCAATGACTGCAATTAGATTGGAATCAGATCCGTGTTGTTGCGGAGAGGTGGTGGCCTGAGACACACACCTTCCATTTTAGACACGAGGAGATGACCATTACGCTACAAGACGTAGCTATGCTTAGCGATCTTCGTGTTGACGGTTTGACGGTGTGTGCAACCTTAGATCATGATTGACCTGAGGTTTGCATTAATCTGTTGGGTGCTGAAGAAGAAGAAGAAGAAGAAGAAGAAGAAGAAGCGACAACTGCAGTGAAATGTGGATACGTGTTATTGTAGTGGTTGCAACAAAATGATCAAGTTGTGGCACCAGATGCAACATATGAGGAGGTGATGCAGCACACAAGAGCATATATTTTGTTTCAATTAGGATCCGAGATAGTATGTGATAAGAGTGGAAACAAAGTTCACCTTAGATATTTACTCTTGTTGGAGAATCTATTTGAATGTGGAAACTACATTTGGGGAGTTGCATCATTAGTTGTTCTATACAACTATATGGACCATGCCTGTCTGAAAAATGGGAAACAAGTAGTTGTTTTTTTGACATTGTTACATATTTGGTGTAGGAAACATCTTCATGTCGGACGACCATCTAGAATTCCCGGTGTGCAACTTTCATTGTGTCATTTAGGTTCACAGTTGCGGACTCGTATATCGTGAGTGAACAATGTGAAGACGGTTCAGATTGAATTTTACAGAAATGAGTTGGACGTTCAAGAAGAAAATCAAGTTTCTTGGACCCCATACGAAGAAGTGCATCTGATGGCACTACCTGTTGATTACAAGCAAGGACATGAAGTCTGGATGACTAGAACATAGATTGTTTGTTTTGGAGTTGCCGTTATGCACGTGCCAGACAGGGTGATGCGTCAATTTGGAATGCGTCAACATATTCCAGAATTAATGGAGATTTGCAAGATGAAGAAGGCTTAGGGGAAGCCTAGAGAAAAGTAGTTGCAAGAGCAGTAGTTATACATTCAGGCATGGTCACGTCGTCAAGAGTTTGTGCAGATTGATGCACCTTCACTGCTAAAAGATCTAGCTACTTGTAGATGTATTTACATGGAATGATATTGATAGATTACGGTTCGATGACTGACGAGAAGAGTTGGAGATGAAGAATTACCGAATTATAGACCTTCAGTTGCTAGGGATCGTTTTTGTAAGAAATTGAATTTCTTTTGTTTTTACTTAATATTTTTATTTTTTATATTCTAATCATAATTTTCGTATTTTTTTCCAGCTTTACGGTTTACACGGGTTACATCAAGATATCGATCAACTTGAAGGGATGTAATCTGCAAACAACCCCACATGGTCAATAACAACAAAATTGAAGAAAAAAAATCAAGGAAATGGTGTCGTGTTTTGGGAGTGTAGATCCGTCCTTGAAGTTTTCAGAAGGTATACGGTCCGAACCAGATCGTCAAGTTTATGAGGAGAATCTACCAGAAATAGGAGTGTCACTTGATGAAGATGATAATTTCATTTTCACAGGGGTGTCTGCTTCTCCGATGGGGGAATTCTGACTCAAGAATCGTGCAACACCACTTTCTTTCAAGGTGAAGGTTCATCATTTCATGTAGGTGAAAGTTCAGGATTTCAAGCTCCTGAAGTAGAAAGAGGTGATGGTGGTGGAGTTGCTGAAGATGATGCCGGTGTGATAACTCAGGTTTACACTCGTCGTGCTTCAAATGTCCCACGACGAGGTGGGCGCACCCAAATTCCTACTAAAGTATTCTCTTCACCTTAGTTGTAATTACATTGTGGTTTAATACATTCTGACTATTGGATGTTTGTTATTGGATGCTTGTTGTTGGATGAGATTGAAATCACATTTAATTACATTGTATGCTTGTTATTGGATGAGATTGGAATCACATTTTTTTCTCAGACGTGTAGAAGACTTGGAAATAAAATCCAAGAGAATGAATGCAAAAATAGAATTCCAGGATTTTTGTCTTCTGCTAAAACGACAGTACCAGAGCCATTTTTGCTTGCATAAAAACGACAATGGTATTCCCGTTTTCGTTTAATAAAAATGGCAATACCAGTGTCGTCTTTATTCAAGAAAAAAGGCATTGGTGGTGTCGTTTTAGCAGAAGACAGAATTCGAGGCATTCTGTCTTCGGTCATTTTTATTTTCATCTAAAGGAAGAGGTTTGGTTTCCAGTTTTTTCTGAAGTAGGCAAATTTATAAAATCAAACTTCTTCTACTAGCCATGGTTACCACATAATTGAAGGGAATGTGTTCTAAAAGTTATACTTTTATATGTCAATTATTATTAATTGAATGTGAAAACATTTTTTCCATTGATTAATGTATTCGTCTTTTAGAAGTGTTAAGGAAGAGACTCTTGGTCCTTTACCGTAGATCTCTAAAAGATAATGGTTTACATAAATCAAAACTTATTCACAATCATAGTAATTAACATAAAACATTAATTACCGAGATAAGATTGTCGTGTTGATCATCGATTATTGTAGCTCTACAAATATTTGACGACATGATTATATAAAAGAGGAAAATGGTTACTTTTATATATCGCATAGACCTAACAAGTGAAACATTATGGAATTGTGTTAGGTGTCACTAATATTTTCATTGTGTCTTGAATCCTAAGATATGAAACGACTATATAAATGGATCGTGTTTAGTTCGAGTGGAACAAGACATCTATGCTAATTGGGTAACTATAATGTGTAGCTAGATACCGCTTATAGTTTATGATATTAAGTGTTTAATATCATTGTCAATCTAGCTTAGATCCTCCTATATGTCACACCACAAAACTGGAAACAAGAAGCTTGATTTTGAGTTCATATGATGTGTCGGGTTTCATGTGAAATGTGACACATGTGGTGAATCAACAAAATCAATATATGATGAAAATTGACCTAATTAGAATCATGAATAAATTCATATAAGATGTATGTATTATGGGGTGTAATCGTTTAACATTACATAGGATAATAAACTATATGATATATGAATTTGCTAAAAAACCCAATGATCAAATTTTGTTAGAAGTAAATTCAAAATTTGACAAAGGCAAAATCAGAATCAAAACAGTAGACCGTTTCGGGACCGGTCGACCAATTTCTTTGGAACGGTCGACCGTGCAAAGATCGAATACGCGGGTGGTCGACCAAAATTACCAGGATGTGTCTTGATAATAGGATCGGTCGACCGAGGGTAGTAAACGGTCGACGGAAAATCTCCAGGAGATGTCTTGGTGATATAACGATCGACTAGTTGAGTGACACAGTCAACCGAAATGTACAAGGAGAATTTTGGTAACTAAACGATCGACTGGAGTGAGATGTGGTTCGACCGAAATTTTTCAGAGAATTTTTCTCATGAATATTCGGTCGACCTTCTAGCTCACGGTCCGACCGAACATGGAAAATTCATAACCGTTTGGTAGATCGAGTGGTGATTTCGGTCGACCGTTCGGTATAACTCTCTCTTGAATTATTAAGAGATTATTGTTGATCATAAGCTGGATTTATTCTAATTATGGTCAAACAGTTTTGAGCATGATTATGTGTCAATTTTTCATTGGGTTTATGGAGAGAAAATCAAGAGATCATGAGATAGAGGTTAACTCATGATGTGAGTGTTTTAGGAGCCTATAAATAAGTCTCATCACCCTACTTGTTTGAGGTTATTGCAAAAATTCTCTCTCTCTCTCTCTCTCTCCCTAACCTCCCCACTAATCCATCAGAATTTCTCTTAATTATTTTCAGATTTTGGAGATTAAATCTCAAGGAGCTTTAGAGATGTTATTAGTTAGATTCTAAACTTAATTAGAGATTGATTGACTAGCTCATTTCTCTCTAATTTTGTTTAGATTTTGGTGAATACTTGGATGCGGATCGGTGGACGATTCGATGAACAACGCAACTCCGGATCTTCATAAATGTTTTAGAGAACCTTTGAGTATGATCATCTTTTCTTTTTTTTTATTTTAATATATGTAGATTTGCATGATATTAGAATAAACACAAAATAATGTACATGAAGTCACTGAAAATATGAATATCGATCTTGTATGCATGTATAAAAAAATTAAAATATACACATCCATAAGGATACAAAATCCTACAGTGGTATCAGATCATTTAGTCCATATTTTCAATGATTAGACTATATAATTAATTTTAGTTTACCATCTCCAATCGAAACAATTAATGTTTTATGTCTTTTTCTAGTTTTTTGACAGTTTTGTTGATTTAATTCTAAGTGACTTCTTTGATAGTTTTAAATGGTTTAAAATACATCATGTGAATGTTAGAATTACGATCTAGACTTATGTCTAATATATAAAATTTTCTTTTTAATATTAAATGATTATTTTATGAGGAGTCGACAAAGGAAAGAGACATAAGTTTATCTTTCGTTAAAAATATTTTTTTTGAAAATTGAATAAACAGTGGTTCAAATGTTTTATATTTTGAACTATGGATGTACAAAATCATTTTTAATGGATTTTAAATGATTTTGGAATTATTTGATTTAGAGATGAAAGGTAAACTAAATCGAGTAATATATAGTAAATGTACATGCGTTGCTCTAGTTGTTTTTTACAGAGATATGTGAGTTTGTATGTTCCGACAAAGCCATGCGTGAATTAATGTGTATGTATTTATTATTATTATTATTATTCAATCATTGATGAATTGCATTGCATTACCATTATTATTATTATTATTCAATTATTAAGAAACCTATAGAAGTCTTACAATTAAGTCAATATCCATTTGAATTCAATAGGAAATCGACGAAACATAGAAATTCTCTTAAATCGTGATTTCTGGATGAAACTGGTCGACCAATAGGCTATCTGGTTTGACCGGATTTCAACAGACAATTTTTCCTTTGTCAAACGATTGACCAGACCCTCTTGTAGGTTGACCGATTCTAATATATGGTATCCCAGTCTAAATCGGTCGACTGAAACCTTTTTCCCGTTCGCCCGAATCATGATGTCAACCGATAGTACCCACTTCGACCGATACAAACGTCTTAACCTATCATTTGTTGACACGTGTGCTGGTTAGAGTGGACACCGGTCGCCCAAAACTTATGTTTTGTTCGACCGTTTAAACTTCTTCAATATGACCATTATATTTATCATATTTAACAACGGTCGTATACAAAATCCCCCCCCCCCCCCCCCCCCCCCCCCCACATATGATACAGAATTGTAAATAAAATGGATAGACAAATAACTAGAAAAAATATATAATAAGTAATTATTTGTTTGGTACTTTGGATAATAGGATTTTAGTTTTCAATAAGGTGATAACTATTGAAAACAATAGTAATAGTGTAATACAATAGGTTAGTAATAGTATTTCGTACATAATATGCTTTATAATTTGGAAAACCAAAATACTATATATATATATATATTTGTTTACTTATTTAAAATTGAACATGTAAATAGATAACAACACGACAGTATCACGGTACCCATTTATGTAACAGTTTAGCAGGAGACCAATAATAGAGATAAAATTATTAAACATATAGGGGGATACATAACCCACCAGCTGGGGGGTGGGCGGCGGCGGCATCTTGCTTAATGCCGCCATCCGAGACGATCTGTTTCAACACCAGGTTAACCGGAGTCCCAGTGCTGAGGAGATAGAGCCTAACTCAAAATGATCAACTTCTGCAGACACCAACGCCGTGGACTTTTAGTGGGCTACTTAATGATTTCCTTCGGGACCGAGAAACTTTATTTTCAGTTTTTGGTCTTCTTGTCTCCGTGCCTTACAGGGTTGATTTTTGTGTTTTCTGCTGTTCTAGTTAGCATTTTCTGGCGTGTAAATAAGAGGGGGACCTCGCTTGTGAATCTGGTGTTTTTTCCCATGAAACTTGGTTTTAATTGCACTAATAATAAAAAAAGAATGAACCTCCCAAAAAAATTACGAAATACAAAATAATGTTTTAGACGTACACTTAAAACTGGACTTGAAAAAAATTGTCTCTATTCTAAGTTGAAAATGAAACTTTTTGATGAAAAATAAAACATTCTTCCACCAACACCGTGGACTTTTAGTGGGACTACTAAGGTTTTGTTTGGACGGGGCTCATAAATATGAGTTTCCGGTAGGAAATCTGCTTCTGGGAACAGTTTCTTATCCAAATGTTGTGAATTGTTTGGATGAATAGACTGTTTCTGGGAGCCACAAATGTCTTGTCGAAGTAAATTCTCAAATTATCCTCAAATTTTGATTAAATAAAATTTATGCAAGTATATGTTGGAATTAGCATGAGTAAAATCGTCACAAAAATCCAACAAGTGGATGAGCTGCCACAAGCTCATCTTACGAGCTTCTCCATCTTAATACAAAACACTCCGTGTTAGGATCCCATTGTAACTGTTTTATGTTGAGATATTTTTTTTATTTTTCATCAAGTTTCAAGCTAAACCAAATACTATCATTTTTCAAGTTGAGTTTCGATTTGAAATAAGAGTTGACAGCCGTACGTCTAAAACATTATTTTGTATTTCGTAATTTTTTGGGAGGTTCTTTTTATATATATTTAATTAGTGCAATTAAAGCCAAGTTTCGTAGGGGAAAAAACACCGGATTCACAAGCGAGGTCCCACTCTGGTCGTTACTCGTCAAACTCACGTCCCAGGGAGGAACGGCGGAGACCGACGGAAGGAAAACTGGAAAACCACAACGACGCTCGATGTCTCACCGCTGCAAGCAAAAAATCACCGGTAGGAATGACTACGCGCCCGCCCTCCAAGTTCCGTTCTAACCATCGACCGCCTTGGTGGAAGTGTCCATCGGACTTAATGGTTTCCTTACTTGAGATGATCAAGTAATACTGCATTTCTCGGATTTCTTCAGTAAAGAAACGTGTTTTTAGTGGATTTAGCGAATGACATTGGCATGGTTTGGTGCCACGATGGATATATTTAGCGTTTGCTTCGTACTAAAAATGACCAGTTAATAGCATTTGAGTTTGACATTGTGAATTAGAGTTTGTAGAATGAAATGATTTCTTTTCTTGTAGGAAGAGGGATTTGGTTGACCCTTTAAAACTTGATTTCTAGTGTTTTACGCGGAACCATAAAGTAAGGTGATTGAATACAGATCCAATTTTCTCCTTGCTTGTTGGCTTAGATGCGGAGATTTATTAGGTCTTAAGTCGAAGTTTCGAATTGCATTAATTTGGGTGGTCATGAGTGACAGCGTGAGTGAGATATGAAGACGAATTTGTTTCCAGACGTAAAGAGGTGAAATTTAGGTAGGTATTATGTTTTACTTTTAGAATTTAATACTAAAATTAGGTATCAAGTTACTTAAGTTAAGTAATTATAAGATTACGAACTTCACCTTTACAAATTCAATAGTTAAACTTTTATCTTTTGTAATGCTTTGAGGTGTCGAGTCATTATTGTTCTGTTTAGAGGCTTTCTTATGTCAATTTTGCATCATAATTAGATGCATTTTCCAACTTAGCCTCAACCCTCAATGTTACTCCATCTCACTTGGAGGTTGGAGCTTCCTTAATGTATTTCCTGCACCTAAAAAATAGTTTCCGATGAATAAAATTCACTTTTGCATGGTTTGCCGTCAAAACCATTAGGGAATACACAATCTTAACATTCGACAAAAAACGAAAACACTTTACCTCTAAAGATAACATGCAAACGCCGTGCCATTTAATAGTATAGGTAGATCAGTGAAACAAGTAGGAAGTTATTAAAAGTTGTTTTATTAGTTTGTTGAGGCCATTATATGCCTATTTTTTGAATAGATATCAATGATGAGCAGCTTCATTGAAGCTATCAGAATTATTCTCTGAATAAAATGGCTGCTCTGGTTTAAGAACTTCATTTTTCTCCACGTCCAAGTTCTTTTCAGGGGTCCTTCCCTTCCTGTAGATGCAATAAAGTACCAGCTGAAGCAACCCCATCGGACTTCCCAGGAAATTAGGAGACTGCAAGAATCCTTTGGTTAAAACATAATAAACTAAAAAAAACATAACAAACAGTTACACTTCAGGTTATCTTGCATTTACCGCGATAAAAAGATCCTTGCCCAGAAGTCCATAGGCCATCCACAGAGAACTAGCGATGAATGAGAATAACGACAGATAGAAAGGCATGAATTCCACACTTTTGGTTAGAATGACCTGCCTCTGCATTGATATTGTAGAATTGTAAGGTTTTATTTTTGTTGATAGCAACTGCTAGTTTTGATGTCACAAAACTCTCCGTGCTTCATTTTCCAGTTCATAAAATCACGAGATATTTGGTATTGGATAAACCTATATGAGTAAATGGTAAACAAATAGGAATATCAATGAGATGTAAGACATGTAAGCCTTGAAAGTACTATCAAGGCAATTGAGCCTCCTTGTAAGATTGCTATGGGTATTATTAGGTCAATAAATTCATTGGCTTGTGAAGACGATATTTACTTATATTCAGGAGTTTCAAAAGCTATTTCATTATCAAATTTGTTGAGATTTCCCTCTTTTGGTCTCTTTCCTTCAATCATTCCATCCCTCCCCCCCCCCCCCCCCCCCCCCCTCAATTGCAGTCCTTGACTAGTGTCAGACGTGGTGATTTATTTGACTGAAAACTTACCACTACAACAAGTGGGGAGCAGTACATGGATACAGATGCCACCACTCCTATGCTTCCAACAAAAATCTTCCTGTGACGATGATCGTTGAACGAGAAAGTTGCAACGGTTGCAGTCATGGCAAACAACAAGAATACAGGCACCAAGAACAGGGTGTTGTGTTTCTGTAATTCATCAAATCAAAAGGAGGTAAATATGTTTTTTCTAACTGTTCTCGTAATGTTAAAGGCAGGCAAAGAGGTTCTTCTTGCTTATTTTATCATAGGAATATGCTTCATGAAAGGCCGGTCTATGTGACTACAATTTCTTTCGTATGACTTAAGCTAAGTGCAAAAAAATTGTTGTAGCTTTTAAGATTGAAAAACCATTCTCTTGCAAAAAGAAGTTTCATGAATAGCTGCAGAGCAGTTACGAGCTTACTCAATCATCCTTCGGAAAGTCAATAGTAGTAAGGAACTGCTTGCAAAAAGAACTGCTTATTCTGAAGTTCCTTCTCATTTTAAATTTAAATATCACCAAAATCCTCCAAAATTTTAAAATATCTTGAATATGCTCCAATTTGATCAAAAGTCAGAATTACACTCTTTGATCTTAATTTTGATCCCAAGCAGATCCTACTTCGTATTAAAATTGACTTCTGAAGCTTCAATTCTTTATTTTAGCATGCTGTTAAAAAAGTTACATTCTTTCCTTCAGCATGACAAGTGTTTGGACTCTAAATATTGTCCAACGTACAATGAAATTTAGTTTAAATTTGAGGGTATTCAAAATTTCATATTTCTCCATGCAAGGGGAAACGTGATGGGAGAAGAATCTTGATGCATTTTGCATATTCGAGTAACACTACATGCAAACAAAAACCTAGAATGACAATTCGTTTAACCTATTATCTTTGCCAAACTGAATTTATACTTTATGCTATCGAAATAAAAGATCTGATTGGAACATGCCTTTTGTTCTGCTGTAGCAAATCATATGTATATGGAAATGAATGAGGCCTCCAGGATTATCCCCAGGCCATTGATCGTGACCACGGGAAGGTTCTCCCAACCACGACTCACCATCGGCGAGCCATACCATGTGTAAAGAAGACAATTCAACAGCGCTATGATATAAGGTATGCAAGAGAATTCCTCTGTGCTCCTCTTCCTTATAACCCTTTTAAATGTTAATCTGGTAAAAACGTCATTGTAATCTTAGAAGTAAACACAAGATGTTTTGGATGAAAAAGAGATGATATAAATCTATGGTGGGGGATAAAGTTTAATTACATGGGTGCAGCATATAGAAGTAGAGAGGCTGCATTGCCTGCAGGAAGAAATTGAAGTTCCATATCAACAGGTTAAGTTTCTAACTTTCCATTCTTACTGATTAAAGAACTAAAAGAAACAAAAAAAGGCTAATAAATACCCATGATTCCTACAGCCACCCTTAGAGTCTCTGCCATGCTGCTAGTCGTTCTACAAGGGGACAACTCTAAAGAAAAACTACTGAATTAGTAAGATTAATTGCACTTTGGACGATGAGAAGAGGTTGTAGAAATGCTGGTATTTATAGTGGAGGGATAAGTGACGAGTGCTTTACAGAACTACTTCTGTTGGGACACCTCTTTCAGAAGAACTGTGCATGTGGATTCTATAAACACTAAGAATCAATTCTTGTAATTTATTAATCACCATATTAAATATGATAAAATGTCACTACAAATGTGAAGATTTTCATTTTTGGCATACTATAATTGGAAGTCCTTACTTGAAACTGTGGGGCACTTTATAGGTAATCTTTGAAAAGCATGACTACACTTGAAAGTCCTTGACTGAAACTTTGAAGCTTACTTGAGATCAAAATCTTCATCAGAGATGCACGTGTATAGTTTTCATCTAAACCAGAAAGACCATGCAAATTCTAATATGATTCTAAACATAAAAAATACCTGTGATCATAAGGACAACAGATATCTATGGGTTATAGATCTCACGGAGTACAAGAATAGGTATACGTCAAAAACTCATTTGTCTCGGTGCTGAAAACATTATATTTCAAGCTCTGTTACTCTCCAAACGAAAGTTGAGGTTCTTTTTTTTTCTTTTTAGGTTAGGTTTGTCGTATTCACTGACTTCCACCGTACTTACAGAGCGTTTTGTAAGTGGAAACCACGAAAAATAGATTATGTGGTCAAAAAGAAAACAACGAAAAATAGAAATCAGTGGAAATTAGTTTTCCTTAACTATTTGTGCAAAACATTGAAATCCACTGAAAAATTTAAAAAACTGAATTCATTAACTATCATTTACGGAAAATTGATATTATTTGTAAATGTTGTATATATAAATGTATAATTTTATTGTGAAGAGTTTGTTGTACTTAAAATTTAAATAGACATTGCACAATTTAGTTTAATTTAACTTAAAAATGTGATGCGTGAATTACATATTGTATACATATATCTTGTTGAAGAGTAAATTAATTAATAAGATTATTGTAGTGATCATGTTATTCATGCACTTTTAAACAATATGTTAAATTAAATTTTGAATAATATTTTATGTTAAAATTTTATTTAACAAGACAATACGAAGCCATCGCAGTAAGAAGCCGAGATCGATTCTTTTCTTCCATTTACTTGGTTTGTGCACCATTGGTTAGGATTGGTGTGGAATAATTACAAGGAAAGAGACTTCTTTAGGGATGACAATTAGGAAGGTCTGGTTCCTTTCATGCTAAAGGACTGTATTTGTTCCATAAAGTGAATATTTTTGTTAGAGAAAACCACAATATTGAGAACAAATTGTCTGAAATACCTTGCATGTGACAAACTATATTATCTTTGAACAGATGCCTACTTTAGATGCCATATTCCATTGTCGTTGATGTATTTGTCTGTGAAGCAAAGCACTACGACTTATCTTCTACAAATAGTTGGCAAGATCTTCGGTTTGAGTATGAATTATTTGGTATAAAATACGTTTTGTTGCTAAGTAAACAGATCAGTTCCAACTTACAAAGTGACTCCTTGTCATCATGCGTTGATTAATGGTCTAAGATCACTAAGATTCAAATATACACATTAAATAAGTTAAAAGCGATTTGTACGTGCCCTTTGTAGAGAATTTGGATGGGGACAAAGGGGAGGCAGTGATTTGGATCCACATCATTCCACTATTAGAGGCTAAAAACATTTTGTAGATTAAACTAAACAATTTGGTGTTTGCCACGATTATAGTGACGACAATTAGTAGCCGCATCCTTACAAGTCGATAGATTCTAATGAAAAGGAAATAACCATGTAATCAAGGACACACAGTTTTAGTTCCTTGATGAGTGAACTTCTTTTAGGGCACAATCCTTTAGTAGTACTTGGAGTTGCTAGAGCATGTACGCATGACATAAGCTTTTAAAGTCTAAAACCTCTATAT
Source organism: Triglochin maritima (assembly GCA_963682175.1). NCBI lineage: Eukaryota > Viridiplantae > Streptophyta > Magnoliopsida > Alismatales > Juncaginaceae > Triglochin > Triglochin maritima. The sequence goes on from OY821775.1 coordinate 11,231,242, forward strand.
ATTATCATGCAAAAAACTTCAAAACTATATATAGTTATATACTATGTATGCATGTATTCAGTAAACTAGTATGGATGCTCTGGTTAGACATTTTTTCCATTGCGAATGGTATGCCTTTTGAACTCGGAGAGACCACTGGTTTTACGATTGATAATGATCGAACAATTCTATTCATGTTTGAATTATCACCCAAGAGAGGAAGTTTTGGTGGACCGTTGAAAAGACTGGTTAGTGGAAAACAATTTCATGTTGTTCAAACTAAAGTATTTTATGTTAAGTTTTTTTTGAAATAATGGTTAAAAAAGAACATTGGAAGAATACAACGGAACAAAACTTATTTGACAAACTATGGTTATTGAAAACGGCAACTATAATGTCGTTTTCATTAAAAAACGATATTGGCAATGTCGTTTTCAGTCCTTACTAAAAACGGCATCAGTGATGTCGTTTTGATTAGATAGAAATTTCTTAACACTGATTTCTAGACGGATTTAAGAATAAACGGCAACACTAGTGTCGTTTTCATTCAAGGAAAAAATGAGCCAAGATGTCATTTTTCAGTAGGTTAAAACGGCAGCCGCCACCCACCCTTGTTTCCCCACTCCTCCACGTTACCGCCCACCCCTTCTCCTCATCCCTCTCTCCAGCGATTTTCTTCCTCCATGTGGTCGTTTCACGTGTTGGATTCGTTTTTAGGTACATTTAACTTATTTTTTGTTAACTTTTGGCTTGATTAGTGTGGATTGGTTTGAAATAGTTGTTTGTGTTTTTAAACATGATTTTGGTTGATACAGAGTTGTGCAGCCAACTGTCATTGGTTTGTGACTTCATCGTTGACATTTTTAGGATATACCAATATCATAGTCTCCCTTTCATCTCTTTTACTGACGAAATATTTATTCAGTCACAGATAAGTAATCATGATGATAGGACAAAGTGGTAAGCCACGACATTGTTGAAGAAAGTTTGTGGTTATTATACCAAAACGACGACCAAAATTATGACTTAATGCCCAATACGAAACGTCATCTTGTTCTTTAATCCACTTGAACACATAAGGTGATTAACCTTGATATCCTTCATATACTCTTCAAATGTTTTTTATCAGGAGAGACACCGACATGCCAAAATTTATGATGCAATTCCACATTCTTGCACCGAGCATTTCTTGACATATTTGCATTTTTGTGTCTCAAATAAAATCTGTGAACGCGACCTCGCTGTGGGGGAAAAATATCTTCACAATATTGGTAAGACCCGGAAACCGGTCACTAATAATACACAATCTATCTCATGTGCATACTCTACTGGACAAAATACTTAAGAACCATTGTCATGAGCTGCCAGATTCTTTTTCAACAACTGCAAATGCCAAAAGAAACAAACCAAAGTTCGCGTCAGTACTCATAGCAACCAAAAGAGCACTTTCAAACTTGCCGAACAAATGAGTCTCAGCAATACTAAGCACATGTCTGCAAAACTGGAAACCTTCAATTGATGACGCGAATGACCAAAAAATTCTTTGAAACTGCTTAATATTTTGGTTTATCCTCTTCGTATGAATCTCAACAACTGTGTCGGGGTTGGTGGTGCAAATATTAGACATAAAACGTATTAAATTACGATAAGATGTTTTATCGACTTTGTATACTTTTTTCAATGCTTTCTTCCGATCGTACCAAGCTTTATCGTACTTGATGTCTATGAAGTAATGAGTTTTCACTAGAGTTTGAATTTCTGCATGAGTGACAATGATGTTTGTTCGAATGATGACAAGAATAATATTAGAAATTAAACTTGCATCACATTGCACATGGTCTTGCAAAAGACCCTCATTGCTGCAATTATGTTCAGATCTGTACATCTTCACTTGAAAACATTCTTTACTTTGACTATAAGAGGCATGTATCCTTCATTCATACTTTTTCTTCAAACAACAAGCTGCAAATACTTTCGACGTAGACATTAACACTTTGAATTTAACACCTTTTCGCAAATGTCGTTCCTTCAACTGCTGCAATAAATCTTCTTTTGTGGCGAAAGTTTTATGCAACCAATAATTACGTTCATCTTCTAAGTTATCATATTCATTGTATGCAGCAATACCTCAATCAGTATTTCCAATATTGACCGAATCTTTGATCCAATTCTCGTCAGGATCTATGCCCGGCATGTTAGACCCTAACCTTTTAGGGTTACTGTTGAGAGAGATGGGTTTTGCATGGGAATGGAGCGTGAACATTGGGCTTGGTTGAAGTGATGGGTGTAGGGGCCGGCTACTGTTGGCTTGAGTTGGTTTTGTAGAGAAAATCAACGCTTGTTTCCCTTCCTTCTTTTCTTCACCCAAACCACTCTCTCACCTTCTTCTTCCTTTTCCGGCGACCAGAGGAGGTGGACGCAGCTCCGGCGTGAGGCGCGTGCGGTTGGCGCGAGTGGAGGTCGTGCGGAGGTTGCGGTCGTGTGGCGACGTGGAGCAGATCTCTGGCGTGCTTCGTCTTACATTTGAGGTATGCCGGTTTAATATCTTGGTTTTTTTGCTCACCACGATGGTGGGGAGTTGTAGTCGGTCGTGGGAGGTCGGAGACCTCGTCGGCGACGAGAAATGACGTAAAATCCTAGGCAGGCACGGGGTTGCTGTCGACCAACGGTCGACCGGTGCCTTCGGGCGGTCGGCTTGTTTAGTGTTTTTGCCCAACTTTAACCATCATCGGTCGAACGATGCTATGTGGCGGTCGACCGGTTGTGCGTGTGTTGGTGGGTCAGAGGTTTTCCTGTTGGTTTTCGGTCGACCATTCCTAGTTTTTGGTTCGACCGGAACTTAAGTAAACTTGATTATATTGCATGTTGTTCGATCGATTATATATCTTGTTCGACCGTTATATGACTTAGACTATTAGGATGACCCTGGTAGTTTTCGGTCGACCGGGATCCCTGAGTCGGTCGACCGAATAGACTTGTGTGATTTTGACGAGACTCCAGATTTTGACCCTTTATTCGGTCGACCGGTTTTAGATTGGTGTTCGACCGTTTGGACTTAAGTGATGCGCAGAGAGTTCGAACGTTGCAGACTTTCGGTCGACCGGATTGCCTATTTCGGTCGACCGTTTGTGCGCAGAACTAAACTTCTGGTCTTGTGTTGTGTCAACTCTGTTCACGGAAACCCATGTCCTCGCTTAGAGCGTACGTTGCTCGTGCCTGCCCAGAGACCACCGTGTGGAAGGGTGTGGACACTTAGGTCACGCCACCTCCGTTGATGGACAGTGGTGTGACGTGTTGTTGCTTGACTCTCTGTAGAGTAGCAGACCTGAGGGATCGCGCATCCCAATGCATGTTAATGCATAGCTCGTGGAGCTTGATGACCCTGCAGACTACGGTCTGGACCCGTCCGATGTTGTGCACCTATCAAGAGGTCATTCACGCCCAGGGGTGTTTTAGATATATTACCCAATTCCAATCTATTGGTTAAAGTAGTGGTAGCGCCCTGCCTAACTAAAATACTCATGTCTTTCTTTCATTTCGTCTTTTACGATGGATGGTTATTCTTATGTGCACTCACCTGTTTCTTGGGGTCTAGATTATTATTTTAACTTCAATGGATGTGGTCGAGAATTTGGAATAATTGGAGCGACTTTCAAAGAAATACGATGATCACATTAATGTAAGATATCATTAGTATTTTATTATTTTTAGGTTTTCCCCCTCGTTTGCACCTTCCATGCTTTTCGTACCTACTGAGTATGCTTCAACTTGAACAGTAATTAGATGTATTTTTTTCTTCAATTTGGTAGCATTATGTCAATTATACTTAGTTACGTGTCCCTAAAAATTGCTTGATTCTGATTAGGGGTGAGCTTTGGTCCAGGACCGGACCGAACCGGACCGAAACCCGAATTTTCGGGAAGTCCGGACCGAAGACCGGACCAAATAGGTTTGGTCCGGTCCGGTCCGGGTCGGTCCAAAACCCGGATTTTCCCCTTAAATTTTCGGTCCGGTCCGGACCGAAGACCGAATTTCCAAAATGTTGTAGACCGAAGACCGGACCGAAAAAATTCGGTCCGGTTCGGTCCGGGTGCCCGGATCGGACCGAATTTTGCTCACCCCTAATTCTGATTATAGGTAGCCTCTGTACGTTTGTCTTGGACAGATTTTTGGGGATGGTTCGAGGAAGTAGGTGTTACTCCTAAAATCTTATAACGGGCTAATTTCTAATTACCGTGTCTTAGTGAACATATAGTATCATAGCCAAGATACTTCAATTGTCTTGCTAATTTACTGTAAAAGTAACATTTTTGTTTCAATTATAGTGACCAATTCATACAACTTTATGATCTAACCTTTAGAATTAGAAATAGTCTCATGCCTATATATATGGTATATACTACATACGACACATCAAATGCCATGGTTATCGTGAAATTTGAGTTGTAAAGTCCACAATGGTTTCGGGTTTGTCAATTATAAACCACTATAGCTCAAAAGTAGGTTAAGTATCGATTACCAGTTTACCACTACTCACAGAAAAAGTTGAATTGTAAAGCATTGATTGGTTTAGCTATTTATTTCACCCAAAGTATAGTTTCGTATGGGGAAAGTTGAAACTTTGGAACTTACGTTGATTATCAACTCATTTTAGCTTACCTTTTTTATACATAAATAGAAATATAATATGAATATTAAGTAGCATATTAAGGACTTGGTGCTAGACCCGATGAAAGTTAATCCTCAACAATGGGTTACACTATTAGACTATTGGGAAACCCCGGAATTTAAGGTAAATTGGTATTTTAAATTATTCAAAGTTATGATATACTTTTAATTTGTATTTTTGTACATTTAATTAGTGCAAAAGTGAGGTAAACAAGAACAACAGAGCCAAAAATGTAATACCCCACATTTGCGGCACGAAGTCCATTGCTCTCAAAGCTGAGGAAATTGTAAGTTGTGAACAAATTTAACTCATTTACTTCATTTCTTGGTATGGAGAGCAAAAAGCATATTCCTATAACCATGTTACTTCTTTAACAAATTTAATTAAATTGTATATTGCCATAATCCTAGAACTATTCAACTCCAACAACATTGCTTGAATTAGGTTGATAGATTGTCATTAATGTGCTCTAGAAGATGTTGGTTGGTTGGTTGATCTAAGTCTTTGATATTTTGAAAGTGACATCAAACTTGGGCAGGGCTTGAGGAATATCAGAAGTTCAGAACTTGAGGTTCTGCCTTCCTTCAGTTTTTGGTGTATGTTTGATGTGTAGTTGGGACTACAAGGTGTATTTGTGGTTTTATATGTGCGCTGTCTACTTTTGCATGGAAGATGTGTGTAGATATGATATATGTCACCGATGGGAATTCAATTTTATTGATAGAAGAGTGTGATAAATAAGTTTACATTCGTATTAAGATAACGTGATCATGGATTAGTTACTCTTTGTGATCTAATATATCCTTTGAGAAAAGGAAATGAGAAGGTTAAGAATGTAAAATTTTAAGTTAATACTTAAACTAGTGCAACATTAATTTTGGTTTACTGATTTTTAGCGTCAAATAAAAAAATGACAGTATGTTGCCAAAATGCCATATTGGTCATATTCATATGGAAGAAGAAAATCCTCATTGACAGGGGTTTACAAGCAAATGACCCATTTTCATTCTCTCTTGGACTTTGTCGGTTTGAAACTATTCGACTTTCAGATTGCGCCATTTCAAATCTGATTAGACTACATATAAGATATGTAGTCCCTAGTACCTTAATCAAAGTTAGTCTGTTTGTTATGGTTATGCATTTTGTAGAGAAAAGCGAATCCAGAAGACTCACCTCCAACTCGAGTGATTGACATCATTTCATGCTTATATTTGTACATTATATCCATTATCTTACACCTAAGCAATGCTACGTGACGAGTTTTATGTTTGAATTTCAGAAATAAAGAGGTTTGAAGAGAAGAGCTATGAAAGGACCCAAAAGCAGGAAAAATGACTTAATTGTGAGACCTGAGGACTAAGATGCAAGGGAAAAGGACTTGATCGTAAGACCGAAGGACCTAAGAGCAAAATAGGAAACTCCACACCATCATGGGGAGTATTTTGGCAATTCGATTCGGGTCGGAGCTCCAACAAACCAAGTAGATGCATCGAAGACCAAGAAATACTTCAAGCAAAGCCCACAACGAAAACCAAACGGATCTAAAGCATATAGACCGCCAATTGGCGGTCCAGATAGCCCAGGATCCGTTTAGTTTTCTATAGCACGTGTATTAGTGTATGCTTAGTCTATTTTTGGTATTGGTTTAATCCCACATCGGGGGGATTGTCCCGGATTAGCTTTTTCCATGCATATAAATAGAACTCTTCACCTTCCATTGTAATCACCCATTGCTTGGTGGCATTCTCTTTACTAAGGAGTGAGCCTTGACGCAAAAACTCAAGGTGGAGAAGAATGCTACCTTCAATGTGAGTCATTTGTTAATAAAATAATTCTTCTAGTTTCTTTTAATCTTGTATTATGTTTTCTTTTGTTAATATAGTTAGTGTAATGAGTAGTGAGTAGTTCCATCCCCATTTGGGGGGTGAAGAAATATGTGATATAATCATGTAGTGTATTAAGTGTGTGTTATCTTTATCCTTTGAGCTTTATATGATTTCCATAACCATCTAATGAGTTTTCACTCTTATATTTGATATGCTAATGCTCTTGAATGAAGCTTAGCTTATGCTTTGATTAGTGGAACTATTTTATGGGGAATGATAAGGTTAGGATATGGATGAAGTTAATATTGGAAACACAATTTGTAGTGTATGTGCTTTTGTTGCCTTTACCTTAGCTAATGTATTGTATGTTTTAATGATGCAGTCTTATCTTAATTCATGTGGAGGCATAGTAGGGTCTAGTCTTTATACTTAAGTTCATTTAGCTTCATTCCAATTATTGTCTTGTATGTTTTAATGATGTAGTCTTATCTTAATTCATGTGGATGCAAAGTTGGATGTAGTTTTATGATTTCATGCACTACATGTTGTGAGGAGCTTAATTGAACACACACACACATCTTCATATTCACATTATTTCTCTACCCCCTACGAGGCTTAGTTTTATTACTTATCTTTCATTTCTTTTTGCATCTTAGTGTAGTTTAGTGTAATCAACCTCTCTCTCCTTCTTTTACCTCTCGCCTTCGAACAAACCAAGCGTCGACACACCTCCCAGTGGACGACCCGTATTTGCCACCGCTTCAACGCGGTCGTGCACTTGCGGTTAATATAAAACGATCAATCATCGAGCACAGATGTGGTGTTTGTTGCTTTCTGACAAGGATCCTGCTTCAGTGGAGATTAAGGTGATAATATAGTTTTTAAGCTTAATTCTTGTTGTTGTATGTCAAATTCTTTTTTATCACATTGATGAATGTGTGAGTGTAGAGTAAACTGAGAGAAGAGAAAGCAAATATCAGAGATTCTGGTTCTATGGTTAGTACAGGTAGACACGAGGCCCTTGCAAAAGTAATGGGTAATGATGAGCACGGCCGTGTTCGAGCAGTAGGCGCTCTCGTTACTCCTACCGACATATTTGGTTGTAGAGCTGCTTCAAGTGCTGAAGAGATAAATTTCCGAGTCGAAGTCGGAATCAACCAGAGAATGGAAGCCATAGGAAGTGAGCGAGAAATAATAACCGAGCAACGACAAATAATAGCCGAGATGAAAGAAAGGATGAGCCTTAATGAAACTCGATGTGCTCAACATGATCAATTTTTCCTCCAAATGTCGAGAAGATTTGGCTTCAACTTAAGTGACATGGTAAATATAAAAAAAATTATAGATAGTTATAGAATTTTACGATAATTGAAATTTTTTTAATTAATTTTTTTATGAAACTCAGAATGAATATGGAGTGTAAGATGAATCTTCTCCAATGACTTCTAGGAATGGACGGGGAGTTGGGGAGATGTATAAGTTTGTTTCCTTTACTTGAGTCTTAAAACACTTGTTATTTACTTTGACTAGTAACTTAAATATTTTGTTGAACTTTGCTTATTAGTATCAATGAATAATATGCATGATTGTAATTGACAACAAATTTCTTGTATGCATATGCTTGTGGGATGATGGATATACAATGTGTTTCTTGTATGCATCTGTTTTACAATCTATTGTATGAAACAAGATTTGAAATGAATAATAACAAAAAAATAGATTGTAAAAGTATCTGGAATAAAACTTAGCTACAGCCAAAGAATATTTCCGTGGCTATTGGTCATTAACAGATGACCAATAGCCACGGAAATATTTCGTGGCTGTTACTACAATTACCATATCAGCCACGGATTTTATCCGTGGCTGATACATATTTACGGGCTCACTTCTCCCGCCAAAAAGGAAACAACGTCGATATTTATTCGTCACAATTTCCGTGGCTGAAGATCTACAGTGACTGTCGTATTAACCACGGGAAAAATCCGTGGCTGTTGGTCCATTGCGACGGACACTTAGCTACAACCACGGAATTTTTCCGTGGCTAAAGGGTAAAAGTGTTGTAGTGGTGGTGACTACGGGCGCGTGCATTTTGGGATCAGATTCTCTCGTTCGGACCACTGAGGTCGACATGATTACTTGTATCTCCTTTTGTTATATCTGATGTAATCATGTAGTTTTTTGACAAACTCTGATGTAATATGGTGTACCACTTGTATGTTTTTATGATAAGTAACAGTCCCGTATTTTGATTATTGATCTCTGATTTCTCGATGATAAATTTTAAATTCTCTGCTGTTAAGGGATGTTACACTATGACTCCGGACAATTTTGGGCACAATATTAGGTGGACTATTACATGAAAATAGGGACAGGTGACAGGGGTAACATCAATTAAAAACCCGGCAAAGTCGAGAAATATTAGAGGAACAACTACAGAACTACTAATAAAATGATGATTAGACATATTGCAGGTGGTTATAGTGGTACTTTTGGGAGAGCTACTACTAAATATAGACACATGTCGCGATAAAGACATTACTACTACTGAATTTAAGGGAAGCAAAGTGACATCTTTTAGGAACTTAGTTGTTGATGAAGGGTATGCATTTCAAAGTTAAGGAGTGAAGGGTATGCATTTAAGAGCGAAACCAGGGCAGTTGATGGCATCACAAAGAGATATTTGCATTGTTAAATTCCCTTCATTAAAACAATTTTGCCATCGTCAATTACAGAATCAATAAGTTTTCCACCTTTAACAGTGTTTTTATAAGTTCAAGGCTAGGATATAGTCAAAAAACCTAGAGCAATGTGTTCCATACTAAGATTAAGCAAGATATCCGGACACCAAATGGATGTAAAATCAAATCTCATATGTTAACAGAAACACTTCTTTGAAGCAAACAAAAATCCCTTGAGACGACACATTTATATAAACACAATAACAAGTGTTCTCTCGAAAATGTTGATGATAGAATGATAGTACAACAACATGAATAAACCTAAACACCATATCAGTTAATAACCCACAAACTCCACAATACCTGTACAAACAATAGAACATAACATCTTCTCCTCAACATTAGGTACATCTCCATCTTTGGTATCTCTTAACTTCCTCAGAGCCCCCCCCCCCCCCCCCCCCCCCCCTCAACCCCAACACAATGAACAAGTTAGTAAGCGTGAGCAGCGATTCGGCTCGACCGTGCAACCAATCCACATTCGACAACGACGTCCCATACTTTACTTTCGCTGCCAAAAAACCAAAAATCACAACACCCACATTTCACTACATCAACTAAAGAAATCGAAAAAAAAACAACGCACACAATCTGTAACACCCAAACTATAGTCTCTCATCGCTTGACAACCAATTTTTGGTAGAGGACTATAAGGCCATAAGTCTACTACATGACACACTCCAACTTACATTTGTGGCAATTGGGGTTATATTTGGAATCTCATTTTGATAATCAAACTATGATTTCCGAAAATCAAGAATCAACTCATGATCTACATTTTTTGACATCTAAAGTTGTAAAATCTTCATACTAAGGTTAGGGTACGTTTGGGCACTGATTTTGAGATTTGGTCACATTTTTCTCCGGATTGTGTTGTTGACTCATGACTGACATACCGAATTGACTCTCGTGGGTCTAAGATCACCGTTAACAGCGTTCGGTCACTTCTTGGGCGTCCGATTTTCTCTCTCAGTCATGTCAGATTCTCTCTCCACCACGTCAGCACAAACCAACCCCCTACAAAATCTTTAATCATTGTTCAATCCATTCAGTCACGCTACAGTATTTGTTGTCACGTCATTATTTTTATTCTCTTATCTAAAACTCTTACAACAATCAACAATATATATTTATAATCATTATTGTAATTACTCAATTTAATTAATTCATTCGATTTTAATTAACATTTAATATATAAATAGGAAAACATTATTAAAATTTAGGAACCTGCATTATATAGTACATTAACTGGAAATTTAAAAACTAAAACTAAAAATACATCATTAAATACTAAACTTAAAAACTAAAACTAAAAATACATAATTAAATACTAAACTTAAAATACATCAAGACACATTTCCTCCAAATCGTTGTCATATATTGTCGATCAAATCGGCTTAAAGGTTCAAATGTGTAGTGTGATCACGCAATTGATCTCTCCTTGTCAAGTACTTGTTAATATCCACTATACTGTCAGTAGAATACCGAACCGGGTCGTTCATGTAATTTCCAGGTTGATCCTCAATAAATTTATTACAATCTCCAAAATTAGCATAGGAGTCACGTTCATCTTCCACTATCATATTATGCATTACAATGCAAGCTGTCGTTATTTTGTTAAGCACAACCTTACTCCATGCATGAGATGACTTCTTCACAATCGCGAACCGCGTTTGCAAGACTCCAAATGCACGTTCTACATCTTTGCGTGCCACTTCTTGTCGTTCAGCAAATAACCTGTCCTTTGATGTTTGTGGATGAACGATGGACGGAATGAATGCCGTCCATTTTGGATAAATATCATCCGTAAGATAATATCTCATATCATATTGAGAACCGTTTACCTCAAAAGTCGAAGGTGGAGCTTGTTCTTCCCTTACTTCGTCAAAAACCAGAGATCGTTGCAGGACATTTAAGTCATTGCATGAACCTGGTGTGCCAAAAAGAGTGATATTACCACTATGCCCTTGATATTGACCCCTCCATGCAACTAGACAACTTTTCTAGACCCAATGCATGCAATCGATACTTCTCATCATGCCTGAGAACTCACGCTGCTCACCAACGTGAATTAGTCGTGCTAAATCACTTGCATTAGATTTTCGGAGGTACTCACCACCGAAGTTGTTAATTACACCGTCATAGAATTTTTCAACTGCATTTCTTGTCGTGGATTCGCTTAGCCTTAAGTATTTGTCCACCTCATCAGCCGCAACACCGTATGCTATCATACGGATCACCGTGGTATATTTTTGCAGGCCAGAGATGCTCATCCTACCGGTGGCGTCTGGTACACATTGGAAGAAGACATCAGAGACCTCAATGACACTCACAATGCGAAGAAAGACATGTTTTCGCATCCGAAATCTTCTCCTGAAAATATTGTCAAGATAAACAGGATCGTTAGAAAAATAATCGACAATCAAACGGTTGTAAACAAGCTCTCTATCTCTATCCGGGTTCAAAGTTCGCCTTCTACGTCTCTTAGGACGTGGAGTTTGTCGATCCACCATTTCGGAGACATACTCCGTTAAGCAGTTCAACACTTAGTTGTAAACTTCGTCATCAGATGTTGAAGATGATGAAGACATTGAACTAGAAGACTTATCGGATGAATACATCGTTAGTAGATGAATGAGTGAGATTTGGTAGAACCAACCACGAGGATCGTATTTATACATGTGAGAAATAACGTTAACTATGCACGTGACTTCTTAAGCATCGATGACCTACAGTACGCGTGTGACTACACGAAACACAAGACGATGACATCAAATCTTGGACTTCTAAAGCATCTAGGACCTACAATACGCGCATGACTACACGAAACACAAGACGATGACATCAAATCTTGGACTTCTAAAGCATCTAGGACCTACAATACGCGCATGACTACACAAAACACAAGACGATGACATCGAATCTTGGACTTCTCAAGCATCGAGACACGTCGAATGTTGAAAGGAATGTGTTCTAAAAGTTTTACTTTGATATGACAATTATTATGAATTGAATGTGCAAGTATTTTGTTCCTTGATTATGGTATTCGTCTTTTGGAAGTGTTAAGGAAGAGACGCTTGGTCCTTAACCGTAGAGCTCTAAAAGATAATGGTTTACATAAATCAAAAGTTATTCACAATCATGGTAATTGACATGGAATATTAATCACCGAGATAAGATTGTCGTGTTGGTCATCGATTGTTGTAGCTCTACAAATAATTGACGACACGGGTATATAAAAGAAGAAAAGATTACTTTTATATATTGAATAGACTTAACAAGTAAAACATTATGGAATTGTGTTTCTTGTCATTAATGTTTTTACTGTGTCTTGGATCCTAAGATATGAGACTTATATCTTTTCACTCAAGAAGTGCTTAATTTAATTATTGTCAAAAGCTATCAATGAGTGTAGTGATAAATGCAATAGTTGGTTAAGCATGACTTGTGCTGGAAAAGATAGCTAGTCAAACATTTATTATTGCCCCTCTTAATTGAGTGATGATATTAGTAGACCCCTTGATAAAGCAAAATTATAATGTGCACAATATAACTTGAGTTAAGTTACATAGTTATAATTAGCTTAAAGAGATCAAGAAATGAATATAATACAAAGATGATACATTTCTACTTTGTATATATTCTTAATATCATGAGGCAAAGGACGGACACAAGTGGTGCACTTACATCACTAAATGGATCGTGTTTTGGTTCGGGTGGAACAAATACATCTATGCTAATTAGGTAACTATAATGTGTAGCTAGATACCACTTATAGTTTGAGATATTAAGTGTTTAATATCACTGCTAATTTGGCTTAGATCCTCCTATAGGTCACACCACAAAACTGGGAAACAAGAGGTTTGATTTTAAGTTCATATGATGTGTCGGGTTTTATGTGAAAATAGGACACATGTGGTGAATGAATAAAATCAATATGTCATGAGAATTGACATAATTAGAATCATAATAAATTCATAGGAGGTATATATATTATGGGGTGTAATAATTTAATATTACATAGGATAATATATACATAAGTTGTGAATTTGCTAAAAACCCCAAAAGATCAAATTTTGTTGGAAATAAATCCAAATTTTGACAAAGGCAAAATCGGGGTCAAAAATGGTGAACCGTTCATGGTTCGGTCGACCGGGGTATCTTCGGATCGGTTAACCGAATAGGGAACATGTAAGCGCTATTGGTTGACCGAAATTGTCTGGAGTACCTGGACAATCGGGTTCGGTTAACCGAGTATGCACGGTCAACCGAGAAATAGTATTTTCGGTAGACCGAAGGTGACACGGTCATCCAATGACTATGTCGCAGGAGCGATTCTGGTGGGTCAACGGTAGACCGAGTAAAAAACGTAGTTCGTCCGAATTCTTTCAGAGAATTTTTCTCATACGGATTCGGTCGACCGTCTAGCTCACGGTGCACCGAACACGTGTTATAACCGAACGGTTCGGTTGACCGAGTTATACTCGGTCCACCGAACAAGAACGATTCTGAATAAATTATTAAGAGATTAATTAGATCATGTGTGGATTAATTCCATATTAAATTAAAACGTTTTTTGTAGGTGCTTATGTGGAAATTAGAGATTAATTTTAGGAGAGAATAAGCAAGAGATCATGGCTAAAGAATAGCTCTTGATAAGGATGTTTTGGGAGACTATAAAAGGACTCATACTCCTACTTGTTTACTACTAATGTAAAAATATTTCTCTCATTAATCTCTCCCTAATCACCACGAAAATCTCTCAGTAAATTTAAGTTTTAGAGATAAGAATCTCAGTAGCTTAAAGATGGGTTATTAGCTAGATTTTAAACCTTCTTAGAGATTGATTGACTAGCTCCTTTCTCTCTAATCTTGTTTAGAGTTTGGTGAACACTCGGCGGCAAATCCGTGGACGACGCAACGGGAAACGCAACTCCGGATCTTCAAAAAGGTTTTAGAGAACCTTTAGGTATGATTCTATCTTTGTGGTTTATTTTAATAAATGTAGGGTTGCATGTTATTAAAATAAACACAAAGCAATGTACATAGAAATTGTTGAAAATATGAAAATCGATCTTGTATGTTGTATTATTTTTTTTAAAATATATACATACATAGGGACACGAAATCCTACAAATGTATATACCCCAACCAACTTACTTCTTTACTCAACCCAATTCCTACCTTAATTCTTTCACGATCACCGTACAATGTCTTCTTCAGAAGGCAATAGTTCACCAGAGTACCGACGATCTCCACGTCGTCCACCCTCAACCCAACAATTTTTCCAACACCCAAGTTTCCACACGTCCTACCAAAACCAATTTGTCTCACAACAAGGATTTCACCCATCCTACCAAAACTAATTTTCCCACACCCAGGATTCTACCCAGACCATCAATACCAACAATTCCAGTACAATCCACACCACTCACCAACTCAGGAAGAAGATCAAACCCAATTCCAAATTGGTATGTACACTCGTCTCCTAAGTGGAGAAAGCAGTGCAAATGTAAGCCGCATTACACCTGATGTGAATGACAAAAATGTCGTTCAACCTCCAAGTCGTCAAGGAACACGCAAAACCGCGACGATCAGGTCACAAAAGACGTGGTCCACACAAGAGGATGAGACTCATTTCGGCTTACAAGTGAAAGGAATGTGTTCTAAAAGTTTTACTTTTATATGTCAATTATTATGAATTAGATGTGCAAACATTTTGTTCATTGATTATGGTATTCGTCGTTTGGAAGTGTTAAAGAAGAAATGTTTGATCCTTAACCGTAGAGCTTTAAAAGATAATGGTTTACATAATCAAAAGTTATTAACAATCATGGTAATTAACATGGAATATTAATTACCGAGATAAGATTGTCGTGTTGGTTATCGATTGTTGTAACTCTACAAATAATTGACGACACGAGTATATAAAAGAGGGAAAAAATACTTTTATATATTGAATAAACCTAACAAGTAAAATATTATGGAATTGTGTTTCATGTCATTAATGTTTTACTGTGCTTTGGATCCTAAGATATGAGACTTATATCTTTTCACTCAAGAAATGTTTGATTTGATTATTGTCAAAAGCTATCAATGAGTATAATGATAAATGTGATAGTTGATTGAACATGACTTGTGCTGGAAAAGATAGTTAGTCAAACGATTATCATTGTCCCTCTTAATTGAGTGGTGATATTAGTGTGCCCCTTGATAAAACAAAATTATAATGTGCACAATGTAACTTGAGTTAAGTTACATAGTTATAATTAGTTTAAAGAGATCAAGAAATAAATATGATACAAAGGTAAAACATTTCTATTTTGTACATACTCTTAATATCATGAGGCAATGGGCGGACACAAGTGATGCAATGGATCGTGTTTAGTTCGAGTGGAACAAAAATATCTATGCTAATTGAGTAACTATAATGTGTTGCTACATACCGCTTATAGTTTGAGATATTAAGTGTTTAATATCGCTGTGAATTTAGTTTACATCCTCCTATAGGTCACACCAGATCAAAAAATAAGTAAGATACAAAGGTGACACATTTCTACTCTGTATATATTCTTAATATCATGAGACAATGAGCGAGCACAAGTGATGCACTAACATCACTAAATTGATCGTGTTTAGTTTGAGTGGAACAAAGACATCTATGTTAATTGGGTAATTATAATGTTTAGCTATATACCGCTTATACTTTGAGATATTAAGTCTTTAATATCGTTGTCAATTTAGCGTAGATCCTCTTGTAGGTCACACCACAAAACTGGGAAACAAGAAACATGATTTTGAGTTCATATGATGTGTCGGGTTTCATGTGAAAAAGGACACATGTGGTGAATCAATAAAATCAATATGTCATGAGAATTGACATAATTAGAATCCTGGATAAATTCATATGAGTTGTATATATTATGGGATGTAATAATTTAATATTACATATGATAATATATTACATAAGATATGAATTTGCTAAAAAACTCAAAAGATCATATTTTGTTGGAAATAAATCCAAAATTTGACAAAGGCAAAATCGGGATCAAAACGGTAAACCGTTTTTGGTTCGGTCAACCGAGGTGTCTTAAGGAACGGTCAACCGAACAAGGGTCGGATAAAACAAATGATTGACCGAAATTGTCTGGAATGCCTGGACAATTGGGATCGGTCAACCAGATTTGAACGGTCAACCGAGAGAAAACATCTAGGAGTTATCTTAGAATATTTTTTATAAACCGAACATGACACGGTCGTCAGGAGAAATTTTGGTGGGTCAACGGTCGACCAGAGCAAGAGAGGATCATCTGAATTTTTTCAAGAGAATTTTTCTCGTGAATGTTCGGTCGACCGTCTAGCTCACGGTCCACCGAACGTGTGTTAAAACCGAATGGTTCGGTCAACCGAGAAGAATTCCTGGTTAACCGAAAAACACGATTTTTTTCCTGAATTATTAAGAGAATAATTAGATCATGAGTTAGGTTAATTTTAGATTTGATTAAAAGTTTTTGAGGATGCTTATGTGGCAATTTGTGATTAATTTTAGGAGAAAAAAAAATAAGAGATCGTGACTAGAGAATAGTTCTTGATATGGATGTTTTGGGAGCCTATAAAAGGATCATTCATCCTTCTTGTTTTATGACATTACATACAATAATTCTCTCTCTAATCCCTCCCTTAATCACCACAAAAGTTCTTAATAGTTTTAAGTTTTGGAGATAGAAATCTCAGGAGTTTAAAGAGAGGTTATTAGCCACATTCTAAGCTTAATTAGAGATTGATTGACTAACTCATTCTCTCTAATCTTGTTTAGAGTTTGGTGAACACTTAGAGGCAAATCAGTGGGCGATTCGACGAGCAACGAAACACCGGATCTTCTAAAAGATTTTAGAGAACCTTTGGGTATGATCTTCTTTCTTTTGTTTATTTAATATTTGTAGGAATGTATGATATTAGAATAAACATATACATGTACATAAAATCAATGAAAATATAAAATCGATCATGTGTGTTTGTATTTTTTTTAAATATACACATATATAGGGACACGAAATTCTACAACATGGTTGTAAGTGGCGATGTTGTGGTTGAGACAAACCAAAAAATAAGGTCCTTCTGGAGACGTGTGTAGCGCATCTTTAATGAATCACCTGTAACAGATGCAGTAGAGTGTAACGATGAGTCATTGAAGGGACGGTGGCAGCGTACATCTCCGTGTGTGAACCAATGGGTCGGTTGCTTCGATGAGGCGGTACGGAGGAAGAGAAACGGTTGCAACGAGGACGATGTCATCAAAGAAGCGCAAATCATATACGAGCGAACACACAACACCAAATTTCAGTACATTCATGTGTGGCTGATGTTGCGCAGGTATCCTAAATGAGAGTCTGTTGCGCTTGGAGTTACCACAGGAGACGTTGCCCAAGAAAGTCCGGAGAGTTTGAGCAGCGAGAAAAGAAAAAAACATTGATGACGATGTGAGTCACGCGACACCATCGACGGGTAAAAAAATGGTGTTTGAACCATGTCCTCGTCTAGAAGGTGTTAAAAGAACCAAAAAGAAGGGGAAACAATCAGTTCAGGTGCAACTCGATCCTAATATGTTAGAACTGTGAAAGCAAATTGAATATAACGCCAAAGTGAGAGAGGACAAATACATGCGTTACCAAGAACGGGTAGAGAGGAAACGTATTGAAACTGAAGCGAAGTTCCAAAAGGAACTCAACAACAAGAAGCTCGACGTGTTATTCTCTCTGATGAAGAAGGAAAATAATGACGAGTTCGATAAAGAAACACTTGCTGAACTCAAGGAGTTGGCTAAATCAGAAGGATTTCTGTAGATGCTTTTGTTTTCGTTTGGAGTTAATGTGTGTTTCGTAGTTTATCAGTATTGTTGTAGTAGCATCTATTTAAATTTTGTATCCGCATTTGTATTGTATTTTGTATCCGTATTTGTATTGTATTTCGTATCCAGAGTTTATGAGTATTGTACTAAGGTTTTGTAACTTAGTTTATCTCAATTTTGTATATGATTTTTTTAATTTCTAAATTTAACTAAATCTTAATAAATCGAAAATAATTTAATTAATCATAAAATAATTGTACAATTATTATAAAATTCAAAGAACATTAATACATTAACCACGATTAAATTACAAAACCTAATTAATTAAATTACAATTTAACTAATCAATACATTAACCTAAATATATATCTAATCTTTTTCTTTTAATCTAAAAAACAAAACAAAACAAACAAAAATAAATTCAACCAATCCGGGAGGGCCACGTCGCCCCCCGGATTGGGCATCCGAGTAGATTTCCAGGTGGATACCCACCCGAAAAAGTGCTCAGGCGGATCCACCTCGGAACGATCGTTAAGGATGCTCTAAGGACGGGACGTTGTACAAACACCTATTTTCTAATTAAAAAACCAGGAATTGCAACAGAAACTATTATTTGTAAAAAAAACAGAAATTACCATAAATCCCAGCAGGTACTGTCGCCAAGCCGAACACCAAAAAACCACCAGCAAAAGTCAGTGTCAGCAGCAAAACCGTAAACAAAACGCAAAGAGTTCAGAAGAAAAGAGAAGAGACGGAACTGGTGGCGGCGACGAAGGCGAGGAGGAAGTAGAATCCGAAGACGGTGAGTTTGGGGGCGGAGTTGGAGCGGGTGAGGAAGAAGAGGAAGGCGAGGTAGGGGAAGAGGGAGACGGCGAAGAGCTGGGAAGCGACGCTCTGGGAGTCGACGCCGCCGGGGGCCCACGGGTCGACAGCAGGGGGGGCGGGGAGGAGAAGAGGTGGAGAGGAGGCGGGTGGGGATTCGAAGGGGGATGGAGTGGAAGGGGAAGGGTTTGGTGTGGGGTTTGGAGAAGATGATGGGTCGGAGGGAGAAGGAGAGGAGTGGTATGGTAGTAGTAGTTGTGGACATTGTTGATGGGTTCGTTGTGTTGGTTGGCGCGGATAAGGTAGTTGGGAATGATATAGAAAAATGTTTTTTTATTTAAAGTTTTTTATACCGTTAATTACGTTTTGCAGTTTCACTTCCTTCTATTTACGTTTTTGTAATATTTTGTACTTTTTAAACTTTAAGAACCTATTATTTTTCTACATATTTCTCAAAGTTTTACATTGTATATCAAATACACTCAATACTAACTTTTTGTCAAAATTCAGATCAAATCGGAAGTTAAATTTGGTTAGAATTTAGATTAGATTGGTAGTCAAACAAATCAGATATCTGATTTGATATCAATTTTATATATTATTAGG
Source organism: Triglochin maritima (assembly GCA_963682175.1). Taxonomy (NCBI): domain Eukaryota; kingdom Viridiplantae; phylum Streptophyta; class Magnoliopsida; order Alismatales; family Juncaginaceae; genus Triglochin; species Triglochin maritima. The sequence goes on from OY821775.1 coordinate 11,250,730, forward strand.
ATTAGGAGCGTGTTTGGCAAACAAATGAAATAAACAAATAATAATAATGTGTGTTGAAAAAATAAATTATAGAGTTTGGTTGAGAAGGTTACGAAACTTAAACAGGGGAGAGATACAATTCAGGATGGAAAATCATAATTAACTCTCGCAGTATGATATGATGGATAATAGGGTTGAGCATAAACCAGACCGGTCTGTTTTTTTGGATCGAGGTCAGAGGTGGATCTGGGTCCCAGTCCGAACCCAGTTCAAAACCAAAATTTTAATAGAAAAATCTGATCCGGATTCGGTCCAGACCGGATTTGACCGGTCTGGACCTCGAAGAGTATCCGGGTCCGGTTGGAACCGGACCTGTGCTCAGCCGTAGAGGATAATTGTGGAAGATTATATGGCTATGAGGTAGTTTGCTTTGTCTGTTCTTGTTCGGTGATTAAATGTTGATCGCGATGGTTTTCATGCTCCTCGGTAAAGTCTTGATCCAATGTCTTTATCGTTATTGCGATCCCACACTAGATTCGAAGTCTGCTCTTGTGCATGTTAGTCGGTGAAAACTAGGGGTGCACACGGGTCGGGTTGGGTCGGGTTGGGGCTGAAACCCGACTCAACCCGAAATTTTCGGGTTAGGGAAATACTCAACCCGAACCGATTCGGGTTGAACCCAACCCGACCCGAAATTTTCGGGTTGGGTCGGGTCGGATCGGGTTGGACCCGTAAATTCCTTATCCAGCAAAGTAAGCACAAATTCAGAGTTTCAGACAACCCTAACCAACACCTCCAACCACCGACATCATCAATTCTAGCACAAAAAACATGAAGAAAAACATGAACCAAATCACCAAAGGCCAGATCATCAAAGGCCAGATCACCAAATCTGGCTTAGAAAAGCAAATCTTAGAAAGTAACCCCTCACCTGGCGGTGTTCCCAATTCCAGACGGAGACGTGGTCGGAGTCGTCGGCGATGGCGAGCCAGGGTTGGGTCGGGTACACTGGATCGGCTTCCCACAGTAAAATCTGTGGATAATAAATAACAACATGGTGTTTAGAAGATAAAATAAGTCAACAACCACTATGTATGAAAGATCACCTACCACTCGACATGGAAATCAAAGCGTGGATCTGGAGAGAATCGTCGGGCGGGACTTGAGGACGGTGGCGAGGTCGGGACCGGAGACGCCGACGGATCGGAAGAGGGAAACGGAGGATTCGACGCGGGCGACGTCGTAGTTGAGGAGGGAGGGGTTTCGGCGGAGGGTGTGGAAGAGGAGGGCCTCGGAGGGGAGGAGGGAGCGGAGGAAGGCAACGTGAAGGCGGAGAAGGGAGGAGAGAGTGGAGGCATCGCGGAAGAGGAAGCGGGGGAGGCAGGTGAGGAGGTGGAGGAGGTCGAGGTGAGGGAGGATGGGGAGGAGAACGAATGGGGATTTGGGGATTTTCGTTGGATTTTAGGGGTTTATGCGGTTTCGGGTCGGGTTGGGTCAACCCGACCCCTACAACCCGAACCCGACCCGAAAATTCGGGTTTCAAAAAAATTTAACCCAACCCAACCCGAAACACCTACCAACCCGACCCGACCAGTCGGGTTCGGGTCGGTTTCGGGTTCAACCCGACCCGTGTGCACCCCTAGTGAAAACGACCAACTTGCACATAATTCGTGTCATCTTCTTGACTGTAGGTCTGTAGTGCACAACCTTCACTAGATGTTTATGTGAAAAATATATAAACCTTTTGATTGATTGTCAAAATTTGTCTGATCCAACCTATTTCGTTTCTTAATAGAAAATGTAAGATTCCATGACAAGTGAGCGAATTAGAGAAGCCACTATCTGCAATAAACTTAGACATCGAGGATGGGTTGTTTTAATTACGTGCGATTATGACAACCAATTGGAAGTGGAACACAAGATCTTGGAAGTAGTGAGCAGGAAGATAATTTGGAATACAAATGCGAAACCCCAAAATTAATAAGTTTAATGGATCACGGTGTATCAGCCAATAAACAGCTAAATAACTCATGAAATGTTCATAAATAAACAGATCTGAGCAGGGAAAAATTACAGTAGCAGCTTTGAACAGTGCCAAAGATCCCAAGTTAACATGTTAGTCATGTACCCTGCCACAATCCAGGGCTGCTTGCTCCTGCCATACCCCATTCAAGTTTGGCTGCCATAATCTAACCATGCCATCAGCACCTGTTGAAGCCAATGTCATACCACTCATGTCCCAATCCAATTGCCACACCTAAAATTCAAGCAACATAGAATCATGATTATCTCTGTTACAGTTCAAATGTACAGCTGCTTTGAGATTTTCTCAACGCATTGCAACTATGAGCTAACATAAAAAATAAAAAAAATCCCCCCTGATTCCTAAGATGCTTACAGTAACCTTTTAGCTAATATGGTAATCATTCACAACATAGAACAAGCAAAAGCTTACATACCTCGCCATCATGACCAGAGAGCAATGCAACCTTTTCAGTCGAAAGTCTACCATTCAAGTCCATGTTCATGCCCAGATGCCAGATTGTGATGCCCTTGCAAGTTGCAAGTGCTATAATTTCATAGGGCCTACAATACATTTATCTTTACACATCAAACAAACGAATTGCCATGCATATAGATGAAAACCATGTAGCTCCACAAATAACAATTTTAAACTCAACCTTATAATGAAAGAGAAAAAAATCAGCACAATCCCTCCCAGATGAGATAGATGGAGATAAAAAATGGCGATCACAGGAAAAAAATAAGACGGTAAAGATATGGCAGAAGATCAATATCCCAGCATCCATTTAGATAGCCACTCTTCTTGATTTGGAACTGGTTTAACAACTTAATTGCTAATAGTCAGAGAATTCAATTTTTGATACACCACAAGAAATTAAGTGTCTTCATGTGGTTTTCACACACGGACATCCAAAATACAGGAGAAATACGTAAATAAAAGATTCACACCTATGCTTCTGACCAATGCAGAGGACATTGATTATGGCAAGATATGAAAATTACGCTGGTAGAAAGATAACCTGTTTTCGAAGACGCTTTGACAATGGAAATTAACCTGAGTGGGCACTAAAATAGCACATTGATCATTGGTGTCAGTTATTTGTTTGTAACTTTATATACTACACTGTCACAGTTCAATCATACCATCGTTTCTATTATATGGAAGTACATTTTGATATCGTTTGATTTAGCTTTTAAGCTATACACGTAAGACCCATTCAAAGACGAATTTACCGTCCTATATTGGGTGCCCAGGCAACAGCAAGGACCCTATCATCCTTGTCTTCAGGTGATGACAACTCTGCAATGGAAAGCCATCTTTGGTGAGCCTCATCAAACTCCCAGATCTGCAAAGAAAGAGGTGACCAAGAATGAGTTCTCTATCTCACAATAAAACAGTGACATAACAATACCCATCAGCTATACTGTCAGAGGGGAAGCAAAACATCATAATGATTTTGAGCACTAATAAGGCATACTAGCACAAACCTTGGATGAATTGACTTCTGCAAGATCTGCGTTGAAACCTAAAACAAAAGCCGACTGCTGCGTCTCGCCTCTCCTTGGGCCCCATGCAATGGATGCAGACACACATAATACCGTCCTAAATCTGGATATCGAGTCTACCACATTTTGGAATTCAGCCTGAAGGAAAAGAATCAATGAGATTGTTTTCTGAAACATCACATGGACAATAGAGTGCAAAATGATCATGTTAAATTAACAAAATAGATAATAAATGAAATCACTTCTTGAATAACTGACTTCTTCATGGGGCTACGAACAAGGCAAGCAAACAAGTTCACAACCACAGCCAAGTGTTACCGATAAAAAAACCAAGCAAATATAAATACCCTGGCCTAACCAGTGTCTGGAGGCACTGCAGAACACATTACAAGAACTGACAGCTGCTAAATAGATGAGACTAGGAGAAGTTTGAATGCATATTCAAAAAGCAACAAAACCATGAGACTTAGTACCAATATAATACCAAAGCAGAGAAAGAAAACCTGTAGTTGCCACTTTTTGAGCTCTAAAGGGTCCAAGAATTCGTAGATCTTTACATGGCCATCAGAATATGCGACAACCTTGTCAGAATTGACATTGACAACAGTGAGAATGAAATAACGAGCATAGATAATCAAAATTCAAAAGTCTTACTGTCTTAGCCACAACTCACAAGAGAAGACCAATGACAAGCATCATAAAGAAGCAGGTAAAGTTATCATTTCAATAGATATGTATAATTCTGAAACAAAAAACAACATTGAGCATGGCTACACAAGACCGCGAAAACAAAGAGTATGACCCAATGTAGAGCACTTACCAATTTCAAAGTCATTCCAGAAATCCCAAATTGGAGATCAAGAACTTCTCTCGGGCTTTTTTCAAGGAGTACACAGAGCTTCCATTGAAGAAATTCGTTGTCTGAAGATAATGGGGGAAAACTCAGTCTCATTCATTCAGCAGCACTTGTTTTACAGTGACAGCAAAGGTGACCAGGTGTTAAAAGGTTTTGATCAGCATCAATACATATAGAAATTGTAATTTTAACACAAGGATCTATTATGTATAAATTTATTGGGAAAAAGATAATTTCATAATTATGAGTAATTGCTATCATTGTTGCTATTTCAATGAAGTTGTCAACATACAACTCAATGTAGTAGAGATGTAGAGACCAGCAAGATACATCCTATGCTACAATGACCAATCAACAATTCTAAATATTGGAACTGCTTGGCTAATTGCAATCTCTAAATTTCCAAGAAGTTTGAAAAAAAAATACTGCATTGCCTGAAAGAACAAACAGTGCATATTTCAGGTGTGGTTTTGAGTCCAAACCATGGAGCAGTTAGCAGACCTTCTTTTACTTCCTCCCATACAGATATGGAGCCATCATCGCCGACACATGCAATTGCATCACCATATTCTGGAGGAACCCAAACCACATTCTTAATACTGCCCGCACATGCCTGCAAGAGTTCTCATGGCTAAAAATACCAGAAAAACCTAATGAAAGTAAAAAAAAAATGAAGCACCCTCTAGCATATAGACTACAATCAGATCACCAGACCAGGGGCTAATCTAGGGACGCCAATTGAGCGATTCCCAAGCAACTACGTGAACTGGTGATATTAAACCACATCAATATACAACTATTAACACCTTTCAGCTATTGACCTTGAACAGCAACTAATTCCTTTGAACAGAAAACATGTAACACATTCGAATAAGGTAAGTGAACACGCAATGATGATGTAAGAAGATAGGAGAAAGCCCGAGGTCAAGAATAAATACAACGCCATCATTTGATCGAATAGAGGTGCTAACGAAAAGCATAGATTGAATGCACTATCACCTAATAAGAACCTCAATGTCACTTGTTTAGGGCTCGTGCTTCACTAAAAGAAATTTGAGAGTAAATGCAGCACCAGCATGACAACAATTGCCAGTTAGTGCCTGGTATTCTCCTTTCCGATTAGTTAAAAACACACATAAACGGAGCATTTGGATAAGTGGTTAAATATGAAAATTGTTAATCTGCTAATCATTCAGGCCTTTTCTCAGGAACAACACCTCAATGCTAGATTGAAGACTCTTATGTGTTCAATCAAGGCCATCTTGTGCACCTTGATGACGCACAACCACTGGATCGGCTATCTAAACCTGAAAATTTGTACACATTTTTACAGAAAAAGGAACTAATGGGAAAAATAAGCAAATCACAAAGAAGCTATATAATACGAACAATATCATGGCGTAAGCGTAACACTAAGCATCAACATGATTATAAAACACAAACATCCGAATAAGCACACTCATGGCAACAAAAGCATGTCCGATAACATCGCAACAAAAACGTAACGAATTGCAATCAGAATTTTTTTTAAATTAAAAAAAACTATCGTCTTAACTCTTCCTCTATGTTGTCGTCCGATCACAGACTTCTCATTCTAAAACGTCCACAAACAAAACAACACCTCCAAACCAAAAAGATTGCAACTTTCGGAACCAAAAACATAAGCACAAAACAAAGGAGTCACCTTCCACTTGGAGGTTCGAGAGAAGGAGGAGCCGCCGGAGTCGGAGGAGTCGTGGACGGAGACGGAGCCGTCGGCGTGTCCCACGGCCATTCTGTGGCCGGAGTAGTTCCAGCGGCAGACCAACGCGCCCTTCTCCAGCGCCGCCACCGTCTTCTCCATCTCGAGCGCCGCCAGGGGAGGTCGGTCAGACTTGCTGGGTTTAGAGGGGGGACTAGGGAGGGACGAGTTGGGTTCGTTGGGCCGGTTTGGACTGGACTCGACTGAGGCCCGCTAGTATTTATAATGGGTCAGGAGATTGTGCTTTAGGAGATGCTGCTTTTACGTTTTCGTACAACTGCTGTTATGATTTTCCCCTGAGTTCACTGTTTCTAATATCTCTGTTAAATATAACATGTCATGTTAAATAAACATTCATGTTTTAAAAATAATTATCTTGTACACATAAGTATGTGTTATATGTTGAAGGTAGTATTAGCAAAACTTGGTATACACCTCGAAATAAATAGTGGATCATTCCTCTAACTTAAGATGGTGTATGTTGTATGGATATTATGTAACATTTGCTAATATTAGATTGGAATCAAAATTGACGGAAATAAGAAACTAAATCTGTCATAAAATTTGTTAAGAGTAATCTTTGAAAATAATGGAAAATATAGATAAATTGATGACTATGTTAAAAATAATACATTATTGATGGACAACGTGGCATTACAAAACCAAGCGATAAGTGTCACAAGGTTGTGATCGATTCCAAGGAAGTTGAGAAAAATATAGAAATTCAGTTCTAGAATTTTTAGTTCCAGAATTATAGTTTTAGAAGTTCAATTTCGATACAAATATGTATGTGTATATAATATAGTACGTGAAGAAGAATCATCAATGTTTTCACATAGCTAGAAGAATCTTGTTTAGGAAATTTGGTACTTTGTTATGACGTAAAATTTTGAAGAATTCATACTCATCCAATAATTCAAAGTATCGGTGACAATGTTTGTCGTTCTTAATACTTCAGTTGTCTTGAAGTTTTGTGAAAAAAATCACTTTTACAATTATGTTAGACATTTAATGTTTTAAACCTAAACTTAGCACAACTAAATCAACTCTACCAACTTCAAGTATCAATTTCAGCATCCAAGTAGCATGAGAGATATCGGTCGCATTGTGTATTATTGGAAGAGTACCAACGAAGTTATCCCAATTATAACATTTTGTTATTTTTTTTTCAAGGTGGAGGACATATAGTACTGTAATTAATAGCTTCAGAAATTTTGTTGTAAGTGTAATAGACACATGACAGGTATGGCACGTAAACATGACAAAAGGTTGAATGTTTTACTTAAATGTATTCTATTTGTATGTCACTTAACTAATAGGTTAATGTTAGACCGCTTGGAATTTTGTAAAACAGCATGAATAGTATTATAAGACGTTCTTGCATTACTTTTGACTTGTTTGGGTCGATTTCCTAACATCACTCTTAATCATGGCCGAACAAATACTCTTTTGTCGGACTGTCGGTAGCAACTTATTCCCTTTTTTTTTTTTTGAAAAATCCATCCTTCACAGTAAGTCTTCCTTTTATACATAATCATTAATTGAAATAAGTAAAGAATTCCGTTCATATAAAAAAATTGGACACTTCCACACATGATAAAAAATTGTATTTTAAATGTCCAAGATTACCTGAGACAATGTAGAGGTACAACCTGGTACATGATAGCTAGAAATTCACAGCAGTCTAATCGTTTTAGTTTTTCAGGGTCATGACTTATTATGATAGCCAGAATACGATAAGATTATGAGTCAACAAATTTGTTAGTTTACTAGGGTCGGGGTTTGAAAACCTGACGGGTACACATGAAGGCATTTGGTTTCTCCACGTTCATGCTTGATGCTAAATTGCTAACTTACTAGCTCGAACTACCCAACTCCATAAAATCCAAAAGATATATTATTGCCCATAAATATCCATGTACGTATAGCCCAAAATATTGTAATGCTCAGTCGCTTTCATATATATCTAGGTCCTAGAAAGCTATGGGAAGTGACATAGATATGTTTTAGATCACAGGGGTTCATGCATGCTAGGTAAGGACATCGTTAACAGATAATTTTTAATGTGTTGGACCACTTTGGCTAGCCATGGACTAGGGTTTGAGGTATGGTCCTCATCTCCCTAACTCTGCACTGCCATTATCATTTATTATCGTGAGTCACAGGCACAATTGGGTGGTACATTGACATGGTATGAGCACACAAGTAGTGCATGAGAATGTATCATGCATGTTTTTTTTTTTTTGCAAACTTCAAGCATAAGTTCGGACCACTATTAATTCTTACGACTACTATTATTTTGGCTTTTATTAAGAATTAAAACTATTAATATTTAATTATCATAATGTAGTGAAATTGTAATGATTTCCATAGTCGAGATTAAGGTTCAGAAATGAGGGATCTCTTGCATATGTGATTTGCGATTTAATAATTAAATACTATAATATATATATATATATATATATTAATGATAAATTATATATATGTAACTAAAATTTAAGTAAAAATTAAATAATTCTAACATCAATAATTCAATATTAAACAAAACATAGTTAAAACAATGTTGTTTTAAAATGTGTCGCATATGCGACCGCATCAACCGCATATGTGGGCAAGGATGCGGATCGCATCGAGACCTCACATCCTTCCTATGAGATGTGCATCCCATCCGCATATACAACCGCATCTTCCCGCATTTCTGGACAGAGGTGGAGATGCACGCAAGATCTAGATGGAAGTTAGAGAGACATATGCAACATGTGTATATCCTAACCCTTGATTAATGCTTAATCTTGTTTAGGTGATGGATCAGAGGAGTTTGAGATTGACGGCTGAGATGTGTTGGGAGAATTGTATATAAGGTATAATCTCTCTCTCTCTCTCACTTACTCACACTCTCATCTCTCTCTCATCCTTTCTCTCTCAACCCATTTCTCTTGACCGGATCATGTTTTTCTTTCTTTTGAGGTGGTTGTGATTACACGTGTATATTTTCTTTTAAAAGTTTTTGTTGTAATCACATTTTCTGTAAAACTATGACATATATATATATTATATGTTGGTGCACATGTGTTCTTGTGCCTTTGCAGTAATGTCCTCAAGTTGATAGTATATTTAAAATTTAAAATTTTCTGATGTTTGATGATGTTACACAACAAGTAGATGAAACCCAAAGGACATGAATAGTTGGATTAAAAGTATATATATAACTTGTTAAAGAAATGGATCGAAACATAGAAATGGAACACAGGAGGCCTTTCAATATGTGTGTTCACTGTTCAATCAATTAGGACATAGCATTACATGCACTAGACTAAACTAAGAATTACATCAAGGGGATGTATCAAACTATACATTGCTCAAAGATGAATCTAATGTAAGGAAAAGGGCCCCAAGAAGGGAAAGATGGGGTAGGAATAGTTTAAAGGCCGGTGACTATTGTGATTGAAATTAAAAATAAGTCTGGATGATTAGTGTGATAACCATGCCATGTAATATTGAAGTTTAACTACGGGCCAACAATACATCAAAGCATGATCCATTCCAAGATATATACAGTGATTAACCTATAAAATTCAACAAATTTGAACCAATAAACCTAAATTTGAATATGAAATACTAAACAATTTATAAAACCGCAGATATCGAATATCTAATGGTCGTATAACTCCAAACAAATAGACATGGATTAATGCCTTCCAGGCTGCCACTACAGGTAATGTATATGCGTTGTATATGACATTTCTCATTTTTTAGAAGAAATAGAGCATTATAGAGGAAAAAAGAAAAGAAATAAAATATCATTTATTGTTTACTTGATGTTAATATTTTCAATTCTGTTTTAAAATGTCAAAGTGCATATGAATTGTGGAATAAATTTGGAGTCACTTCTACGAGGAAAAATGAAATTGAAGAGAATGATGGTGAAGAAAGTCCAATTCCCCTTGCATGCAACAACTCAGTGAAGATTGTCTTTTTACAACAGAGTGGCAACCTATGAAGGATGATTGATGAAAACCTAAATCATGGAGATGGCTCTCAAGCCTCATAGTTCAGGAATTCTGATCATCTTGTGATTAACAAACCCATATATGAAGTGGTAAACATCTGTTTCATGTAAACGGCTAGAATTTTCTCCTCCCCTTCCTTCTCGAGGCTTATGCGTGTAAGTCAATTCACTCCGTTAAAATAAAAAAAAGTTCAAGAAAAGGATGAATGGTGAATCACTGAATCTTGTTGAGTTGTTGGTGACTCTTTTTCTCATGATGAAATATAATCGATGCATTTCACAAATTGTTTGAATGCATGCTATCAATTGTACTGTTATAAGCATAAGATAAATTGAAAAAAAAACATGATCATTGTTTGAGAATTGATTGTCAGAAAAGACAAACTCTTGAAAATAAGTACATAAAAGACGAATTGAAAGCTGTCGCTTTAAAAGAGAGCATTATCAAAATGACTGATCGATAATGAAGAACATATGTTAGCTTAATAGAAGAATAAGTTACTTGACAGAAGATAAAATTCAACAATTGCATGCAAAAGTGAGCTTGGGAGCTTGAAGGTAAAGATCATTGTATTATATATTGTTACCAATTTAAATGGGAAAACACTGCCTTGCTAAAAACTCTTTAAATTGAAGGGTACGTATTTATGATAGTCTCTTTAGTTAGAAGGTATTTGTGAAATTGAAGCTCGATCATTTCACAAATACAAAAAAAATTACCCTCAACACTTGAATCAATTGAAATAGCTCAATATTCAAGAAGTAGTGGTCATAATTAAAACTTAGGTTGGAATCAATAAGAGCTAATACCACAGAGTACATCAATATTGATAGTAAAAAATTTAACATAGATCAGTGTAATCTGCCAAGCATAACCAAATAACTATTTTTATAACACCATCTTCAAGATATCTTTGCATGCTACCTTTTTTTTTGCATTGCTAGAAAAAGGTGGCATGCACAGAAATAGAAGTGGTGGTGCAGTGTTAGGGCCTGTGTTAGCATCATGCATGCATGCTGAAACATCCCAGTAGCATTCAAGTGAAGGTTCGTTGGATTTCCTGAGCAAGTTCTTCAGCACTGAGCTCACACTCAATTCCAATCTGTCATCACCAAAAATCACACAGAACATAAGCAAGGATACCCTCTGATGTCACACACTATCCATCTTTGAACATCAACACAAGAGGAAACTGTAACCATGCATGTTAACCTAAACAAGAACCTTCTGTTCAACTAATTAATATATTGGGAATTCGGAACGTACAAAGTGGGCAATCATTCCTATATGGATCTAGACTCTGGCTATACGAGAGGCACCTTTGTCACTTTAGGCAATGTGTAGGCTGAATGTGGCTTTGATGGAGCTCTTACTCTACTCCTTCCTACTCAAATTATATCCCAGTGAGACCACAGGAGACATAAATATGACATGTACTACTGGAGATCAGGAATACATCAGACATTCCATGCACAATGATTTCAGGTAAAGTAGCTCGCCAAATATATTTTTAATAAGATTTTCAGCAAATTGATGCAGGTACAATAGCTAACAATAAAGAAAGAAAACACAAAATCAGCACTAAATTATGCTAACTTGCAGTGTAGCAAACCCGTTTGTGAATGGTGTATAGGTTTTCTAGGCTTCATATGTGTAAGATGATGGAAATTATAAGAAGACTAATAAGTTTCAATAAGTTATTTTTAACATTTTCTACTCTATTTGAACTAAACATAAGAATATATACGAACTAGTTTAAGTCTATAGTGTCCCTAGGAGAGATGTTTTGTTCACAAGGTCCATTATAATGGATCATATTAAAGACATTTAATTAACTTATTAATATCTCAAGTAATTCCACTAAAAAAATTCCTTGTATATATATCCGACATTTGTGACAAAGAGTTCGGATTAACACTTATATTGGAGTTGAACATCACGGGATGAGTTTTTTTTTTGGAAGGACGGTGGTGAGACAAAATTAAATTAAATGGCGTATATATGGGTGATCCTCCTCCTTTAATTCAGACATGAGAACTTGAATGTGTCAATAAATAGTGTCAGTTGGCACCAAAATCGATGCGTGGCTGCTGTCCAATGTGACGAGCTGTAATTGATGATCCTCTGCTGCATTCACCAGCCTTTAAAGTTCGACAGTAGTACTGTTTTGCTAAATTGCTGCTCAATGCACGGGAGAGAGGGAGATGCCATGCATGCATTCCATCAACTTCTCACAATCTCACTACTCACTACAACTCCATATATATATTCTCTCTACTCTCCCTCCCTCTCTCTATAAATTCCACCTCTAAATAATAGTTCTCTACTTGAAATTAAGGTAGATGATGGATTTATGAGATTCGAGTGTCCCTAGTCCCTATTTGTGGTGGATTGGTAAAGAGAGCACAAATCTCCACGTTAGTTGTATGATTTGTATCCCAACTTAATAATACATTGACTAAGCGGTACACACCAAACATATACATATGATATTGAACATTATATAGAGGCATGTCAGTTATTATGCTAATAATTAATATAGATTATAGGAACTTAATTATGCTCACACTATGACACAAAATACTGTTAAAAAGTAGAGTACGGTTAGCGTGCACAGTATAATGCAAAATACTATCACATATAAGGCCGACTTCAAAAGCTAGCATTTAAGACGTAGAAACCAAAGTGTAAACAACCAAAGCACAACAAAAGGGAGGCAAACTAAAGTACCTTGATGGTGAAGGAGTTGAGCATGGTATCATCAATAGTGCTAATGCTCACATGGAGAATCTCAAGCGAGTGGCTTTCGAGTGCAGAGACGATCTTCACGGCTTGCCCTGGGATCCGATGCGAGACCGTCTTCAAGAGAACGTTAGCGCCTGAGAACTTGACCTCAACTTCGGCAATGGAGGATTTGGAGTTGGCAGCAAGGTCATGGATGGTGGTACTAGATGTAGCATCAAAGGACGTGGGTGACTCAAGTGGAGGAGGCATTGCTCTAGGGGAGAGATAGGATTGGTGCATCATTTGTTTGTAAGGACTCCCTGATTGGGGTGTTCTTGGGCTTATTGGTAAGACCATTCTAGGACTTAGAGGTGATGGCCTTGGACTTAGTGGTAAGGGTCTTGGACTTGATGATGTTCTTGGGCTTAGCACATCACTGTAAACTTTCCTTTGCTTCTTTGCTTCTAGTGAGTGTAGCACTTGTTGTAGTTCTTTGATGTAGTCTATTACTCCAGCTATGATGGATGCTTGGTCTCCCTGTTCATATTCAAATAAAAAATGAACTTAACATGAGAAGAAAACTTAGAACTCAATTTATTGCTATCATCAAAGATACTTGAAATACATGTGATAGAATTTAAGGAAAACCATGGAATTTATCTTTTTATATCTTGTGCATATATAAGAATAGCACAAGAATACAATTTTACTTCAAATATATGATCGAAAATGAATAATAACAATCAAGAAAAGGCTTTGAATCGGCATGTTTATATACATAAACAGATAGTATCAAATAAATTATTACATATTAGATGATACCATAGAACAACCAACTTGAAAAAAAGCAAAACCAAAACAAGCAAGTACATCTATATATACGTACTGATATAACTGCATGATAACGGTCAAGATTCCAACTACAATCAAATCAAACAATATTTGCTCATAAAAGATACATAACTGGGACACTAAAAACACCTTAAAAGATCTAGATAACTATGCCGGTGCAACAACGGCACCAACAAACAAGTATTGTTGAAGAAAAACACATTGACTCAATAACTGAGACACATAGTATATATACTTGCTAGATATGTTGAATTATGGAAAGAACTATTGCAATGTTTTGTAAAGTTTAATTTAAATATATATTTACCCGTTTAACGTAGAAGCATGGCATCAAGGACCGGAGCACAGACAAGTTTTCGTTCATCTGCTTCCTCCTGTTCCTTTCGACCGTGATATGTGAAACCTTAGTTTGGCCATGATGCAACCAACAACATCATGGCACAATCGAGTATTGCAGTCAACAAGGAGAAGAGGATTATCAAGGCTCCCAATAAACTAAATCTTTAATTATAATGACTACATCAGATTGACTGCTATTACAGGAACATTCCCTTATTAAGTTATTTCCTATTTGCAATTTCCCTTTTGGTTATTTCCTATTTACATGTTTGGTAACCCACAATTGTGGGAAGTATGATTGTAATTCTCTTATTTAAGAGGACCTTATGATGAAAGAAAAAGGAGAGCAAAAAATTTCCCTTACACTTCTTCTTCCATCCCTGCCTGGAGAGTAGACTCCTCTCGAACAGAGTCGTATCATTTGGTGCTTTCATTGAGCATGGCCGACGGCACCCGCTTCCGTCAGATCGAAAGTCAACTAGGGACAATCCTCACTACTTTGGAGTCGTTTCAGCAACGCCAAACCATCCTCGACACAAAACTTGCCGATATATCCACCACAGTCACCGAAATTACTGGACGCCTGGGGGCTGACCCAATTCCTCCACCACCGGACAATGAATATGTCCCTCCCGTTCGATTAAAGTTTCCTCGTTTCCAAGGCGACACCGACGCAGATGATTGGGTGTACCAATGCGAGCAATTCTTCGCCTACCACAACACTACCGCCGATAGAAGAGTTCGCCTGGCCTCCTTTCACCTCGATGGCAAGGCGTTGGGATGGTTCCGGCTGGAAGAAAGAACAACTCCCTTTGTAAATTGGGCTACCTTTTCCAAGGCAATCATTGCCCGTTTTACAGTACGACCATTCGCAGGGATCTACGGATCCTTTACTCGTATCTCTCAGACGGGTTCTGTACACGACTACATCGATGCGTATGACATCGCTGCGAACAAAACATCACACCTCCGACCACAACTCCTCATGGAAAATTTCGTGGCTGGATTGAAACCAGAATTGGGCAAACGAATATGGGGGTTCCGTCCGACAACTCTCAAAGATGCTCAGGAGCTTGCCGTACTTCATGAGTCCGTCTGTGAGCCACTCCGGCTTCCTCCCCGCCACACCGCTCCTCTCCTACCACCACCACGACGTATTCCACAGGGGATCAAACCATTGTCCAAAGAGGAGCAAGCAAGAAAACGTGAGCTAGGCCTATGCTTTAACTGCGACGATAAATGGAGTCGCGGTCACCGTTGCACAAAATCACATACCTTATTGCTTCTCGAAGACACCCTCCCACCAGATCCTGATGAGGCCGCCGATGACCATTCCGACGAACCAGCAGCCGAGCTCTCTTGCGTGACTCTACACTCTTTAATCGGCAATGATATTCCTCGAGTCCTTCGACTGGAAGGACAAATTAACGAGACCGTGGTCCAAGTGCTCATCGACTCTGGCTCGACCCTCAACTTCATCCACCCTTCCCTGATCACGGCTCTAGGGCTTACGCTCGACGAAACAAAGGCATTTTGGGTCACTGTCGGAAATGGACAGCGCCTGCGATGCAGCGGTCTTTGCACCGATGTTCCACTGATGCTATGCGGGCGAAACTTCACGATTGATGTCTACATCATTGCCTTCCACGGATCCGATCTGGTGCTCGGGGTGCAGTGGCTCCGGTCGTTGGGAGCGGTGACCTTCAACTACGATCAGATGACCCTCACGTTTCGTGACAAGACCGACGACGATGAAGTAACCCTCACCGGGGCTCCACCACGTATGACCGAGATATCCCCTTCGGCACTACGCCGACAATCAAGTAATGCCCTCTCTTTCTTCTATTTAAAGATGGAGGTATTGGATGGGCCAAAAAGCCCACTCACACTTAATACCGATATCCAATCTATCTTGGATACATTTCCTGACGTCTTCTTGAAGCCCCAAGGCCTTCCACCAATTCGGGATCAGGATCACCAAATCTTGCTCACACCTGGTTCAGGACCTGTGAAGACAAGACCATACCGCTACCCGCACTTTCAGAAAGAAGAAATATCTCGCATGGTTAACGAAATGTTAGCAGAAGGCGTCATTCGCCCAAGCCGAAGCCCGCATTCTTCGCCGGTGATCCTTGTTAAAAAGAAAGACGGGTCTTGGCGTTTTTGTGTCGACTATCGGGCACTCAATAGCATCACCGTGCGCGACCGCTTTCCTATTCCAACCACCGATGAATTATTCGATGAACTTTATGGTTCATGCTTCTTTTCAAAAATAGATCTGCGATCGGGCTTCCATCAGATTCGTGTGACACCTGACTCAGTGGCGGCCACGGCCTTCCGAACGCCAGATGGACATTATGAGTTCCTCGTCATGCCTTTCGGCCTTACCA
The DNA here is from genome assembly GCA_963682175.1 of Triglochin maritima. Classification (NCBI taxonomy): domain Eukaryota; kingdom Viridiplantae; phylum Streptophyta; class Magnoliopsida; order Alismatales; family Juncaginaceae; genus Triglochin; species Triglochin maritima. The sequence goes on from OY821775.1 coordinate 11,267,152, forward strand.
ATGCTCCGTCAACCTTCCAGGCCACCATGAATCATATTTTTCGTAATTTACTGCATAAATTCGTCCTTGTGTTTTTTGACGATATTTTGGTTTACAGTGCAAGTTGGTCGGACCACCTCGCTCATCTACGATCTGTATTTCAAATCCTCCAACAAAATTCGTTGGTGGCCAAGCTCTCTAAATGTGCATTTGGCCTCTCCGATATCTCTTACTTGGGTCATATGATCTCAGCACAAGGAATAATGGTGGATCCCTCCAAGATTTCAGCCATAGTCAACTGGCCCATACCAACCTCGGTGAAGCAGCTACGAGGGTTCTTAGGCTTAACAGGCTACTATCGACGATTTGTTCGGGGTTACGCACACACCGCCAGTCCACTCACCGATCTTCTAAAAAAGGAGGGATTTCTTTGGTCTCCGGCAGCTACTAAAGCCTTCGAAAGCCTCAAGCGATCCTTGACTACCACTCCAATCCTACAGATGCCAGATTTTTCCACCACATTCACGGTGGAAACTGATGCGTCCGGAACCGCCATGGGGGCTGTCCTCACTCAATATGGCAAGCCAATTTCCTTCTTTAGTAAAAAATTCCCACCATCCCTATTGGGATCCTCGGTTTACGCTAAGGAAATGGAGGCAATTGTGCAGGCTGTTAAAAAATGGAGGCACTATCTGTTGGGTCGGGAATTTATCATCTTGACAGATCATCGTAGTCTAAAACATCTTCTGTCACAAACAATTTCCACACCAGAACAACAGAAATACCTACGTCAACTCCTCGGATTCTCTTACACCATAAAGTACCGACCAGGGACCCAAAATTCAGCAGCTGACGCATTATCTCGTAGAGAAGATATCACTCTCTCTATTTTGAGTTGCCCATCTTCTTCTATTTTGGACCTCATTAAAATAGCGGCCTCTAAAGACTGCCACTACAAGGCCCAATGGGCTTCTACATTATCCTCCGCCACATCCTCCAGATACACCATCAGAGGTGATTTCCTTCTCTTCGACGACCGCCTCGTGATCCCGGCCAACACCATTGTCCGCCGCCGCGTCTTCGAGGAGAGCCACTCCTCCACCATTGGCGGTCACTCAGGGGTTAAATCAACCCTCTCACGTATGGCCCGATCCTTCTTTTGGCGGGGAATGATAGGAGATGTCCGACGTTGGGTGAGCTCATGTCAGGTGTGCCAAGCAACAAAATCGCCCAACCAATCACCGGGTGGTCTCCTTCAACCTTTGCCTACTCCAACCAGGATATGGGAGGATCTCTCCATGGATTTTATCGTATCTCTACCACTGTCGCGAGGAAAAGATGTCATATTTGTCGTGGTCGATCGCTTAACAAAAGGAGCGCATTTTATCGGGTTATCTTCTCCACTTTCGGCGAGGACTGTGGCCACAGCCTTCTCTAATCACGTCACAAAAATCCACGGCATGCCTCGTTCAATCGTTTCAGATCGTGACCGCATATTCGTGAGTAAATTTTGGAGTGATCTTTTCCACCTACAGGGTACCAAGCTTCTCCGGAGCACGGCTTACCACCCTCAGACGGACGGCCAAACAGAGGTCGTCAACCGATGCCTCCAACAGTTCCTACGGTGTTTTGTTATGGATCGGCCTCAACGATGGTTTGAGTTCTTGCATTTAGCAGAACTCTGGTACAACACATCCTTTCATTCATCGATTGGGACATCACCGTTCGAAGCAACTTTTGGTCGAAAACCACCATGTTGGGTTGATGAAATCAATCGAGCAGACGTACAACCAGACGTCACCGAACTACTACAATCGCATTCAGAGGTTCTCGCACTTATCAAATTTAATTTAGAACGAGCTACTACTCGGATGCAAAAAGCGGCTAATAAGAACCGCGTTGACATTTCCTTCGAGGTTGGAGATTTCGTTCTCCTCAGATTGCAAAAATATCGTCAGACAAGTTTAGCCCAACGACGGTCCAATAAGTTGGAACGGAAATATTTTGGCCCCTTTGAGATTATTAAGAAGATTGGCTCTGTGGCCTATCAGCTGCGTCTCCCGGTCGGCTCCCGTATCCACGATGTTTTTCATGTTTCACTGCTCAAAAAGTTTATAGGCGACCCACTCTTAGTTTCCCCAACCACACTACCACGTGATATCATGGCAGTCGCGGACGATCTGCATTCCGAAGACGGTGGGAATGATGCAACCAACAACATCATGGCACAATCGAGTATTGCAGTCAACAAGGAGAAGAGGATTATCAAGGCTCCCAATAAACTAAATCTTTAATTATAATGACTACATCAGATTGACTGCTATTACAGGAACATTCCCTTATTAAGTTATTTCCTATTTGCAATTTCCCTTTTGGTTATTTCCTATTTACATGTTTGGTAACCCACAATTGTGGGAAGTATGATTGTAATTCTCTTATTTAAGAGGACCTTATGATGAAAGAAAAAGGAGAGCAAAAAATTTCCCTTACACTTCTTCTTCCATCCCTGCCTGGAGAGTAGACTCCTCTCGAACAGAGTCGTATCAGGCCACCACTAACCTTGCACGTTGGGGACACTTTCCTCCTCTTCCCCGACCGATTTCCTTCTCGATCCAAGTCAACACTTTCTACTTCAAGCCTCTTAGGATTGCCAAACAAAGTGCTCTCTTCCAATGAAGGGAAGAGGAAGTCGTTGGAGTTGTCAAAGGACTCAAGTAAGCTGAAAAGGTTTTCTTGTGGGGATGGGAGGTTCCCGAGGAGGTCGGAGAGGGTGTCCGCCATAGTAAGAAAGATGAAGGGGATGTTGGGGTTTGTTAGGGTTAATTTTGATATATGGAGTAAAGTAGTGAAGTAGCACAGAAATATATGAAGGAGTGGAAGGTACTTGGGGGATTAAATGGTTAGGGTTGCCTTGGGAAAGGACATACAACTACCACCCCACAAGGATTAAATGGTTTGGCCTTCTTCTACTTATTGCTATTCCTTCCAAATTCTTGATCTTCCTCCAGTAGAGAGACAACGAGAGAATGATGTTTGCCGCTTTCGATTTATTGTTGAAATTAATTTGCAAAATTGGTCATCACTGTAATATCCTGAATTTTTTAGATAATCAAATATCTTAATAGACTAATTAAGATTGTTGGATGATTGTGTGGTTTTAGGAGAAGATGAAATTTTGAGAAGAATATTGAGAAGAAAAAGATGGAGATTTTGAGGCAAGTACTGATTCGTTATTCTTCAGTTTCATATCATGTCTGTCTCTCTTGATATTCGTAGTTGCATGCATGTTAAGCATTAATATTGATTTTATGGATATGCATATGATTGCATGGTGGTGTTTCGGTCGACATGTCCTGTGGCTGTGTGTATGTTTCTAGCAGAGCAACTTAGGAAAGAGCTGCCTAACGGACAGCGTGGAGCCACCCGAGAGAGGAAATGACTGCCTGTCGTTAGTGTGGAGCTACCAGGTGTGCGTCTGACAGATTGATAGATTTCAGAAGCACAGGATGTGGTCGAATCTGAATGGGGGTTTCAAATTGATATGCATGCATTTTATTTGTGATGCATGTCTCTTGATTGTGCTTATTGACTGAATGTCATATTCTGTATTATTTTCCACATGATTATGATTATGATTCTGATTGATTGATGGTTGGTACTTGCAGGATGTCGAGCTCACAAATTGTTGATTATATTTTTCAGATTAATTATGGGCTTATCAGATAGATTTAAATACCAGAGTGCGCAGCGGTCAGGATCGTGGATCGTATCTTAACGCACCGGGTTCGGGCGGGTGATCAGTGGTCCGGGCTCGGGGCGTTACAATCACAATAAAGATTTACAAAATGACTATGGTGTTTTTTTGAAGGTATTCATGTTTTTAAATTAAATCTCAATATGTACTTACATATTAGGATAAACCACTTACATATTGACAAGCTGACTTAGTTCAACTGGTGTGATTTTCCTCTCTCCATCCTTGCACTTGTCTTCCTCGCGATTTATGTGTTTACATTCGCTTCCTTAATATAGGTTACCTCAACCAAAGGTTGTAGGTTTGAATCGTAGAAACTTGAAAATTTGTGGGAATTTTTCTTCTTCTCCTTTTTGGGGAGCTCAAATATGTTTTTCTTTTATTTTTAAATAATAAAAATGGTGAAAAAATGGACAAGTTGAGATAACTCAGTCGGTTATCTTAGGGTTACTTTGACCAAAGGTTGTAACTTGTAAGTTCAATTACGAAGGCAACTAAAATGTTCCTCTCCTCTTTCTTTTAGGAATTATAGATTCCTGTTGTCAAATTAATAATGAGAAACATTGAAATTTTCAACAAAAAAATCACTTCCTTGGTGTAATGCTATTTTAAAATAAAATAAAATCAAATAATAGTTTTCATTTTCTTACTTTCAAAAAATGTAGATTTTTTTTATTTTAGTTTAATAAGTATAATACACGCTTATCTATGATAATGTCATAATGTTACAATAAGACTGAAACATAATGTTGATTAGTAGAAGTGATTGTAAGGATATCTATAGCTGGGTCCAAAACAAGAAAGCGCAGATATATTTTCAAGTTTCGGAGAAAATTAACAATCCAAGCTTGTGCATGTCACGTAAATTAGGAATTAGTTGTGCCGTTGGATCAAATTTGAAATTCATTATGTAGGACATCCAAAAGCTAGCTTCCAACTCATTAAGGATCTATGCTTCTGAAAAAGAACATATGACCCACAAAGCTGAGAGCCCGAAATATGGTAGTATTTGAGCAAATTCTGGAACCATAGAAGTGGGTAAAGTGTACCTGCAAAGAAACACTAAAAAATTAATGATTGGTATGGAGAAGGAAATGCCCACGCCATTGGTGCCAAATGATGAACAGCGATGTCAACAGTTGAGAATTCGAGAGGATTGGTGTACGATTGTGTTTTTGATCGACGGAAAGGGAGGTTGGTGTTAGACCATTCTTAACCTCAACTCCAAAATTTTCCTTCTAATTCAGTTTTTCTCTTCACCACGTCAGCCAAAAAGACTATGCAACACACTACCTAACACAACTTAGGGGTGCACATGGGTCGGGTTCGGGTTGGGTTTCGGGTTGAACCCAACCCATGTGTACCCCTAACACAACTCATTTTTCACTACTTAACTTCAACCTCACTTTCAACACTCTCTCTCATCCACATTATTGTTTTTACCTCAATTTCCATTTCATCACAAAAATACACAAACTACTAAATAAATTATTTCTACAGTAACTTAATCTAATTAAATTACACTAATTGCCAAACAATTTCGAAAAATTAGATTTAATGCCCACCCGAACGGGTCGTTCGGGGGTCTCGCTCACCGGTGAGCGAGCAACGTTCCACCTCTCCGATGAGGTGGCGGGGGTGGCAAAGGGGCAGCGCCCCTGAAGATTTTTGGTTGTGAGATTTATTAGTAATTCTCTACTGATTTTTTGGGTTAGTAATATGTTTTTGGGTGAACCTGGGTAAATTCGTGTGTTCTATTTTATTAGGTAATTTTATTTAATTATATACATTTACAATTATCTTACTAATTTTCTTTAATTACTTACATTTATTTTTACTAATTTTGATTAATTATTTACATTTATTTTACTAATTATTTTCGTTTATTTTAATTTTTAAAAATTAATTCTAATTATATAAAACATATACATATCAATTAAATATTATTTAACAAATAAAAAAACTAATTTTTAATCTTTATTTTAAAAAAACAAAAAAGGGCCAACCCGGGTTGGCCACGTGGCCAACCTGGGTCGGCCCCCCGTTAAGGGGCCTGGGTTCGGGTCGACCCCTGACCCGACCCGACTCCAAAAGGCCATCTGTTAAGGATGGCCTTAGTATTTAATAATTAACACGCCCACATTATTTAAAGAGAGTAGCTTTGGCACGATAGAAAAATGATTCTTGACCCTATTGGTGAAAATTATAATCCTTGGTACGTAAATAACAAATTCATTCTTAATGTAGTGGTTAACATAAATATTAAACTAAAACTAAGTTTTAAGACATGCAAAAAAATCCACTTTGATGTTGAAGAAGAATACGAAATAGACATGTAAAAAGATGAATGTACGTGTACACATATTTGTGGACATGCAAGAATGGATCATATTAGAAATGAAAATATTTAACAAAATGTTGAAGTTCAAGAGATACTTATACAACATTGCCCAAGATGATTTGAACATATCCAACGTAGACATATAAATACACCGAGGAGACTAGGATTTGCCTTTTTTTGGAAGCATGTGTGTAACATCCTGAAACAGTGGAAAATTTAAAATTGATAATCAAAGACACAAGAGACAGATCATCAAAAGACGGGACTGTTACTCCAATAAAACATCAAAACGGTGCAACATATTACATCAGAGTTTGTCAAAACTATATGATTACATCGGATAAAACAAAAGACAATACAAGTAATCATGACGACCTCAATGGTCCGAATGAGAGGATCTCGATCCCAAATGCACGCGCCCACAATCACCACCCAATTGAACCTACTGCGGTCCTGAAGTAAAGCATGCAACAACAATGCTTGAGTTTTCATAAGAAAATCTCATATGACAAGCTCACATATATGAATGCAGTGGTACAAATGCATCTATCATACTAGTAGCATGTCATGTCGTCAACAGTAAGGAAACTGTTCCCCCGAAGGGTAAAACATGACATCAGTCCGACAATCATCATCGGGTCTCCCTCGGAGACCATCCGTAGGCACATACGATCTTACGGAACAATACGCGACGCTCCCCACACACAACTATACTAATCATGGGGTTCGGTAAGGGGCGCCCACAAGGTCCGAGTCGTGAGAAACAACTCTGTATCTATAGTGGTCAAACCACACCAACGGAGTCGTCGCTCGGTCGGTCCATCAATCATCTCAGTAGGTGCACAGCTGAGGAAAACATAACCGGAACAGTATCGACAACAAACATAGCACGAACAACATCGGGCCATCATCGCTGGAACAACATCGACGACATCACCGACACAATATCAGTGCTCCAACATACGTCCGGCACGACATCAGACGGTTCCGGACCGAAGTCCGATAGGTCATCAGGCTCCACGAGCCGCACATCATCATACATTGGGATCCGCGATCCCTCAGGTCTGCTACTCTACCATGAGTCCATCAATCCATCACATGAAGTCATGATCCATACACGGAGGTGACACGTCCCGAATACCCACACTTTTCCACACGGTGGTCCCTGGACAGACACGCGTAACGCGCTCGCCGTCACCTCCCGTCTCACGCACTAGGCAAGGATACGAGTTTTCGTGGACAGAGTTAGCACTCAACCAGGACTAGGAATTCGGTTCTGCGTACAAACGGTGGACCGAAAGTGGCAATCTGGTCGACGTTCTCATGGGGTTTGGTCGACCGAAAGTCTACAACGGACGAACTCTCTGCACCTAACCTATGTTCCAACGATCGAACAAGAGTCTAAAACCGGTTGACCGATACGTGGTCAAAATCCAGAGTCTAGTCAAAATCATACAATTCTAACGGTCGACCGACTCATGGGTCCCAGTCGACCGAAAACTACCATGGCATCCTAGCAGTTCTAAGTCATTAATCGGTCAAATAGTGCATAAGTCAACTTAAGTTCCGGTCGAACCAACAATAAGAACGGTCGACTGAAAACCAACAGGCAAACTCCCGACCCACCAGCACACGCACTACCGGTCGACCGCCACAAGGCATCGTTCGATCGGTGTTGGTTAAAGTCGGGTAAAAACACTAGCCGGTCGACTGCCCGAAGGAACCGGTCGACCGTTGGTCGATGACAACCTTGCGCCAACCAAGGATTTTACGCCGTTTCTCGCCGCCGGTGAGGCCTCTGACCTCCCGCGACCGGCCACTACATCACCCCATCACGAGTGAACAACAAATCACACTATTGAACCAACATACCTTTCGAAGATAACGAAACTTGTCGGAGCCTCGCTCGCGCTACGCCGCCCAGACAGCAACCACTTGCATGACCGCCTCCTCGTGCAACGACCTCCGCATGCCTCACGCCGACGCAACCTCTTCCGCCGGAGCTCCCATTGGCACCTCTGCTACGATGGACAGGGAGAGAATGTGGTGAGAGAGATGGAGATTGGAAGAAGAAAGGAAGAGAGGAAGATAGAGTTTCCTTCAAATAGGCCAAGCAACAATCCCGCTCATACCTCCTCACCTCTCCATCACGTCAGCCATACCCTCACACATTCCCCAACACCCCAACCATACCTCTCTCTCTCCTCCCTAGTCAAACCTCCTCTGAACCATCACTTAACCCCTAATTGGGTTTAGAGACATTACAATATGAAAGGAGGTGATTCATGTGCAAAATCATATTTCTTAACAAGTTTCATTTCTAGTATACCCAACAAGTTCAGGATCTAAAGTGTTCTTTTGTAACTTATAGTGTTATATCTATTTAATGAGTTTAGGAAACAAATTTGCTGATATTAAAGCAAGGGTAGAAGGCAAATCTCTGGCTCAAACAATTGAGTGTAAATATACGTTCTAACGACATCACCTAGGTGGGTTAATTAGGTGATATCACAACTAATATAAATATATAGTTTGGACTATTTCTATGACACAATGTGATGGTGCGGTACTTCAGTGCTTATCCAGATTTTCTTCTTCACTTCTACTATTAGGTTGTAAAAAATCAGTTGAAACCACCAAATGTTTTAAGGAATCTACTTCTTAATTAATTACCGATGTTTTAGAATTGTTCCACTGTTTCGTACCTAAAATTTGGAAAAATGATGTAAGAACTAGGTAGAATAATAATCAGTGATCATGTAGTTTATTTTCCTATAAACTTCCATTGAACTTTTTTAATAACTGCTCTCACGTTGACGTGTTGGAGATTATCACCTTACAGGATCTATGTGGATGTCTAAATTAAAAACGACTGAGCCCTATTCACCTAAAAACTGTTAAACAGATATTCTAGCTTATAAGACTTGAACCAACATTATGAAACATAATTCCAAAATAACTAATCAGTTCTACTTGGTGTAGTTTCTCTTCAAGTGCAACATCATTTGTCTACATATATATTTACGTATCTATATTTAAGATGGTTGCCTTTTTTCTTCAAAAAACCACATGTTTGACTAATAAGTTTTTAAAAATGCATTTTTCAGAAAAAATTATTTTTGATAAAATCATTGGTTGGTGTTAGATAATAGTCTCACATTGAAGAATTTGATGATTTTTTCTAGGCCTATCAATTTGACATGAAATACGATAACACGACACGAAAAATCCGTGTCTGTGTTCACTGATTTCATGTCGTGTAGTCGGCACATGAATTTTTTTTCGTGCCGTGTTCGTGTCTGACTAGTCGGGTACCCGAAAGTACACGGAAGTACACAAAAACCGATTACCCTATTACGGGTTACCCAAGTATTAAATTACCCAAATACCAAGTTATCCAATTACCCAAATACCCAATTAACAATCATCTAATTTTAGGAAAATCGTGTATTTTCGTGTACAAGTTGCGTGTAACTTCGTGTATAATCCTATATCGTGTCGTCGGTATATGATATGTACATGAAAAAAAATCGTGTACAAATCGTGTCGTGTCGTATTGACACGGTTACAACCGTATCGTGTTCGTGTCTCCAAAACGAGACACGAAATCTATCGTGTCTTGTTGTGTCCACCAAAAACGTCTAATATACACGAAATTACACGACACGAAAGTACACGATTGCCAGGCTTAATTTTTTCCTCTGTTATAAGTTGAAAAATCTCTCTAACTCATCATCAAATTGTTTTGAATTGGGTACTTACACTTCAATAGTTAGATATTATACAAAACATGTATTTTGTAAAAAACAAATGTTAGCATTTTCAACAAGAAAATGCATTTTTAGGACGTCCAAATTAATGTGGTTTTGAAAGAAATTAATGTTGTCATTCCTGCACTAGAAAAAGTAGCATCTGATTAACACAACGTCGTCAGAATATTTAAGTCCCATAAACCACTCGGCAGTCTGCATAACATCCATCTGAAGGGAATTCACAAAAGAGAATTCTTACAGGCTTTATGAAATAATGAGCAAAGGAGTACTCCTAATCATTATACATGAATGGCCAGGCACTGAAAAGCTTGAATCCATCATGAACAAACACAGCTTTTTGTTAGAACCCTTTTGCTGGTCGATTCAATTCAAATTCAGCTTTTTATGTGAACTCTTTGTTGGATGATTCAATTCAAACGCAGCTTTTTTCCATGAACCAACTTTTTGAGTGGCGGCAGTCATACTCATTTAAAGATGAGACTAATTAAAAACACTCTTCTTTTTTTGTAGAACTGTAACTAAAAGAACTAAAAGGTACCATCACAGAAGAACTATGGAAGTTCTCTGGAATCCAAATGTGTTCGGATACCACTTCTAGTCTAGAAAATGTAGGATGACTAGGTGTAGGTATAACATGAGGAGACAAGATGATTGACATGAGAGTTGGACCCAAGAATTTTGGTTTCCTTTGAGCAACATGTTTGTTACAAGTTTTTGAAAAGCCATATTTGTTTTGTGAAAAGCAAAAGCCATATTTGTTGAAAGTTAATTTGCCGATAAGTTATAAGGGTTTATTTTATTTACTAATGGTCGGTTCAGATATGTATCCTACCAACCACAGGTTATTTTACAAAAGTAGAACTCGAACCTGCAACCTACCATTACCCAAAAGGTATTTGGATCTGCCGAGATACAGTTGGTATATTTGTTGCAAGCTGAGTTGATTATAATTGTATAATACGAGTTTTATATATGCACATGATATAAAAGTTCTAACTTAACTAGAAAGGCTAATCAAGATGTGTGTTGGTACATGAATAAGTTCGAAAACCGGCTTCATGCATTTTTCTGGAGTTCTGGACACTTATTATCGTCATTTTTGTTGTTGATAGGACACACTTAAATGGCAACATGAATGTCATAAGTGAGTAATAGCTGTGGGATCGAGTGAATCATTAATGTAGTTTCATCTTCATCATAAACCAATTATAACTAGTCAGTATTGATTAGAAATGTCAAATCGTAGGAACTATCCCGTAGAATCTGTCTGGGTGATTTTTGAATGGCTCAGTACGTAAACTGCATAATCTTGTCTTGTTTTTTAAAACTGGAAACCATGTAACCTTGGGGAATGAGGATCACTATAATATAACTCCTAATAAAAGAAAAAAACGCTATCATTTATGTTGCTACAAGATTGATTATTAGGATAAGGTAAAAAAAGATATAAAAGCACAAAACTCATCAAAAAAGTGAAACAATTGGATGAAGAAAATGATATTTTTTGTCATCAGACTGTCAGTGTCATGTCTAATTAAGATTAACGCTCGAAACATAATATTTCAAAAGCATTGATCTGACAACACACATCCAAATGGATCCCTAAATCCTAAACCATTAGTCGGATATGTGACAGGCAATGTTGGTTAAGGTGAATTTATTAGTCTAATCAAGGATTTACTATATATATATATATATGCTGCACAAAATGATTAGTTCAGAATCCCATGGGGTTAGTCAAGTTAGTAGCTCTTCGAATTTGCACATAATAATAATATGAAACTTTGAAAGAATAATGATTAGTTCAGAGATAAACTCCGAAATTCATGCATGCATTGCAGGCACATTAAATGAGGGAGATTTCAAGAAACATGCACGCAGAGATACGACTTGAATGATGGAGCAACCACGGCATCTCCGTGCCCACGTTAAATCTTCAAACATCAAGCAAACTCCACTCATCTGTTATAAATGCAAGCAACAAACAACATCAAATATTGGAGGAGAAAACGATAGTGTAGCCTATTCCGAGAGATTAATTGCATCTCTGAGGATAGTCTGCAACATGAAAATGCTTCTGTGTTTCTGCAGCAATTGGCTTCTTCCCATTTACTATCATTTAATCCCACCACCTTTGTCTTCCCACCATTCATCACACTATCACAGGGTTTCAAATTTTTTGGCTTTGGCAAGTAACTGGTGAGGTTTCTCCTCCAACCAACCCAAGCCACACTCGGCATGTTTTGTTGGATTGTATTTTCTGTCTTTCTTGTGGATTGTTTATTAGAATCTGATGCAATCAGTTCAGATACAAACAACTATACGTACGATGCATTTATAGGTTCCAATTACACAAATAATTCTAAAATACAGTACACGTATATGGAAGTCTCTCCCATGAGATTTTAGTCTCTAAAAGATGCACAATATCCGTATCTCACTAAGTCTTCTATTATATTTAACTACACATGCATTCTTGAATCATTACGAATTTCATGATGTTCTTACGTTTTGTGTCACCAAAATAAATCACTTATGTCTTTGCATGGTGGTTTATAGCTTCATTTGGAATAAATCACTTAGGTTTCAACAAGAAACTACAAAGTAGCATCTCTGATAATTTGCATGTTTGAGACCCTACGCATTAATTTTAGATAAGTTATGAAGTGAAAAAGAAGGTGTTGGAGTGCAGAAAGAGGTATTGTGGAATAATCAGAAACTTTTAGTTGAAAATATGATTGTTTGGTCGGGGGCTTGGGGCGAGAGATGTTCATGGAACAACTCAACAACTTCTCTTGATGTCACGTCATCAAAAGAAACTCACATCAAGAAAAACCCTCCAACATATTTTGAGATGATAGAGCAGACTGAAAGGGTAAAATGGTAAACTTCTAAAAACAAATACATTTGCTATTTGCTATGCACTGTTATCATAATTTTGATATATGGTGTAGATGTAACTGATTGCATACAAGTATATTTAGAGTAAAAAGATAAACAAGCATCAACTAAATAGTACTTTAAATACCAATGCAACTACGTTAATTAAAAGACACAAAAATTGTTTTCTTTGGCAATTGTCAGATTTTTTCAATTGAAATCTTAGGAAAACACTTGATTTGTTATATCATGTCTGCTTTTCATGAAAAAAAACCAATTGAAGGGGAGGGTTTCTTCAAACAACAAGGAGTTGGGGCAACTATTCAATCAAATGATATTGAGCGTGTTTCCCATCTCTTCTCGAGAAAAACATGGGGTTGGACCAAATTTTGAAATAACTTCACATACAACCATTTTCCTATGCATATCTTATACATAGTATAATATTGCACAATTATAATTAATGTTAAAACCCCCCACAATATACAAAAATTACAAACCTAAATCCCTAATCCTTCTTCCAAAGCACATATCCAACTCTCCATGACCGACCCTTGACAGTGACTACAACATCTAAGGCGATAGTGGTGGTGGGGTTTGAATGTGCAATCACACCTAGGTAACTAGCTTTATCCCTGACCTTAGCACTTTTTTTATGACCCGAGGAACCCACCAGACCACCGCCCTTAGGACGCCGGTGAGGCTACAAACCCCTGGGGCGAGTATTACCCCACCCTTTATTACCCTCAGCCTTATAAGGGTCCCACTCGCCAAGGAGGGCCTGAGGTACTGATGGGATTCTGATTGTATCGTTTTAAATACCGCAAGTGCATGACGTCGGTGAAGACGTGACAAATACGGGTCGAGTCCACAGGGAGGTGTGTCAACTATAGTTCTTTAGAAATCGAGTGGGAAATGAGATGAGAAGTTGTTGATTATGTTAACTACACTAAACTATGAATGAACTAACAATTAAACTAACCTCTCATGGAGTGGAGGTGTGTATGTATGTGTGTGAGTGAGTCTTCATTTCAATTAGGCACAAATGTAGTTTGTGTGACTACAAGTAGAAGCTAGTATAGAATCTAGGTATATAATACGCACCACTACATGACAAACCATGACCATGCATATCTCACATAAAGTTAATGTTGATTTTAAATTGTCAAGCATGCAATAAATACCTAGTGTGGTCATTAGAGCATCAATTAATCCTACATACAACCTAAATCATTCATGTGAATGTGCACCAAACATGGATCCATACATAACAAGCAATTTCCATCAAATCATTACAAGCAACAAGATAAACTCTAAAGCTAGCATGAGATAAGTACCTAGTGTGGACATTATCCTATCTAATACAAGTTTAAGCATGCTACGAGTATAGATCTACATTAAGCATATGAAATGACACAAATAAAATTACCCATCACTATCACATATTCTACGTCACCTCCACCCCAAATGGGGTGGATCTACTCTCTAGTCATTAATATAACAATCATATTAAGAAGGGAAGATATTCTAATTATACTACGATTAAGAAAATAAATTCAAGTTAAACATGCAAACAATAAAAGAGATAAAATGAAGATAAAACTAGAAGAATTATTTTATTTACATGACTCACATTACAAGTAACATTCTTCTCCACTTCAGCTTTGCTCTAAGGCTTACTCTAAGAGAGAGAATGACCACCAAACAATGGGTAGATTACAAAGGATGAAGAAAAGTTCTATTTATAGGCATGAAAAAAGGAAATTGAGGACAATCTCCCAATGTGTGACTAATGAAACATTCTCAGAATAGACATAAACACATAACCCATATCCACGCAAAACGGGTCGGATTTTGAGAAAAAAGGACCGCTAATTGACGGTCTTGGGCCACCAATTGGCGGTCACTTTTTGTCGGATCGGACCCTTTTATGGATATCTTCCTTAGTGCTTCACTTCTTCACGTGGGGTGCACTCGGAACGGTTATTGGAGTCTAGGCCCGAATCTAATTGTCAAAATACTCCTCGTGATGATGTAGAATTTCTCGATTTTCTATTTGGTTCGTTCGTGCTTACGTCCAGGTCATTCCCTTTTGCAGATGGGTCCTTGTGTATGACTGAGAGGTTTATTTTGCTTCATTTAAATTCTTTATTCTTACGTTTCAGTCATTTTTCTATTCCCTTCTCTTCTTTATTACTTAATTCCTGAAACATAACAACAAACACTCGAGTAGCACAATATTGGGGTAAAATTAAGGATATATAACATGAATATGATGCATGATATGCTACTAATCAGATTCGAACTTGCAACCTCACGAAATGGCAAGGTCCTTAACCAGTTGGGCCACCGGTGGGGGATGACCTTGACACTTTTCTCTCCCTCCTTCCCCTTCACCCTATCTTATTCTATCTCCTTCTCGACACAAACCTCAAGAATCGCTCCACCACCCCTTCCTCAAACACTAACCCCTAAGGGGTTAAGGATAAACACAAGCTCCACCACCCTGAAGTCGCCCATCCACCAACTAATTCTTTCGGACACCCACCTTCCCTTCCACGTCCGCAACTACTTTAAAGACAATATCTTCTTCAACTCCATTAACGTGTCTTCCTTCAGATCCACTTCTACAACGTTGCTTTCTGTTGAGTCGAATCCCACAAAGTTAAAGTTCGCCTAAGAAATGGCATTCGCCACACTAGAAGGTTTTGCACAATGTTGTTGCAAGCCGCCAATGGGAGTTGGTCCCCAGTGTTAATGTTCATGTCTTAAAAGAGAGGGAGGATATGAAGGTGGTAGTTTAAATCTGTTGGCCTTTCGGTCTCGCTTAATCTAATTATGATGCTTAACAAACTAACATGATTAATAACTTAAATTACACATCTCTTAAGACATATAGTCAAAACAAGCATATAATGCATGCTAGATCTTATTTTGGTGCTCAAGATGCATATCAAGATTCAAGGATCAACACTTGTAATAAAGCTATGGATGAAGACATGTAATTTTATGTTTGTTGTCCTAAGCCATCTGTACACTTGAAGCACAGGAAAAAAACTTCGAGAAAAATGGAAGACCATACCCTTAGCGGTCGACTAAAGCCCTTATAAAATCTAACTCCTTATTGTTTCGTCTGAGAAAACTACTATATGACGCCCTTTCGGTTGATCTTTCCTCTTTAGACATATAACCTAGACTTGAATATTTTGTCGGACCGATCTTTCCACAAATGATTGTTGTCATTGTTAGGATCGATGACCTTTAATTTGTAACTAAATGTTGAATTAAAACAAATTAAGAGAAGAGATTAAGAACATGCAACCACGAATGAAGACACCGGATTTAGAGAGGTTCGACATCGTACCGTTCCTAGTCCTCTTTGCAAGCTCTGCTTACGATTTCACTGACAAATCTCCATTCCAGGCCAATATTAACATTTTTACAAACACCAAGCCTCGCGAACAATCCTCGTCTCTCTCGTGTCTCCTCTCACAACCCAAGATCGAGGGAGCTTCCTCGAAGCTTTACAAGACTTGGTGATTCTTACAAATAGAAGTTGAATCACAATCTAAACACTCTAATTTGAGCACACTTGGATATATGATGGAATGGATATGCAAGTGGTGAAGTTGAGTTTGAGTGTATTACGTTTTGAATGCTTGGGAATTGAGAGCACAAAGAATGTAAATCAATAGCGAGTGTAATGTACTTATTTGTGTATCTTGAATGAGGCTTATACATGCTTCAAAGCAAATAGAGCCATTGGTGAGTTGGTTGTACTAGTGCAGAAAATGGAATATACGTCGGATATATGGCTTATATACGTCAGAAATACGACTTTCCTGACCCGACGTATATATATGCGTCATATATACTTAGACACCGGCCACTTAAAGGCCGACATCTATTGGTTACAAATAGACGTCGGTTGGTAGCTACCAACCAACGTCTATATTTAAGAATAGACGTCGGTTGGTGATGAGAATTAAATTTATACGGCAAGTGCACAGCGTCAATGAAGACGTGACAAGTACGGGTCGAGCACAAGGAGGGAGAGATATTGTTATTTTTGTGATTTTCGAATTAAGGAAGAAAGAGAAATATGTTTGGTTTGAGATTTTTGGTTTTTTTAATTTTCTAAAGCAAGAACAACAAAAGAAAAACTAAAAAAGAAAACAAATATGGATGAGAGTCCAGCGGGTGGAGGTTTAGATGTCGGGTTTTGTTTAGAGAAATCTAAAACTTTTAATAAATCACATTAGTTATAAAGCATTACATGATAAATGATTCAATATAAACTCAAGTAATCAAAATATACTAACACGAAATTAAAATAATAACATCATTTGGAGAGAGAAATCCATCACCCCCACCCTTTGGAGAGAGTTAGAAACTCATGGATGGAGGGAAGGAGAATGGGTCCTAGAGAAACTACAAAAGAAAACTAAAAACACAAAAATAAAAGAACAGAATTTTATTGCTAAAGAGAAGTGAAATGAATGTGTTCTAAAAGTTTTACTTTTAAATGTCAATTATTATGAATTGAATGAGAAATCATTTTGTTCCTTGTTTATGTTATTCGTCTTTTAGAAGTGGAAGATGCTCTTGGTCCTTAACCGTAGAGCTCTAAAAGATATTGGTTTACATAAAACAAAAGATATTCGCAATCATGGTAATTAACATGGGACATTGATTACCGAGTTAAGATTGTCGTGTTGGTCATATATCATTGTAGCTCTACAAGTGAGTGACAACACGGGTACGCAAAAGAGGAAAATACTACTTTTGTATACCGAATTGACCTAATAAGTAAAATATTATAGAAATGTGTTTGTGTCATTAATATTTTATTGTGTCCTTGGTCCTTTGATATGAGACTTATATCCGATCACTTAAGGAGTGCTTAATTAGACTAGTGTCTTAAGCTGTCAATGAGTTTAGTGCAAAGGCATTGGTTGGATAAGTATGACTTTTGTTGGAGAAGATAGTTAGTCAAAAGATTATCATTGCCCCTTGATAAAGCCAAGTTATAATGTGCACAATGTGATTTGAGTTAAGTCACATATTTATAACTAGCTTAAAGAGATCAAGAAATGAATACTAATACAAAGATGACATAATACTACTTTGTATGTATTCTTAATATCATGAGGCAAGGGACAAACACAAGTGGTGCACTCCATCACTAAATGGATCTGGTTTTGGTTCGAGTGGAATTAAGACATCTAACTAATTGGGAGCTATAATGTGTAGCTAGATACCGCTTATAGCTTCTGATATTAAGCTCTTAATATCACTGCCAACTTAGTCTAGATCCTCCCATAGGTCACACCGCAAAAACCGGGAAACAAGAAGCTTGATTTTTTTGTTCATATGATGTGTCAGGTTTCTTATAGAATATATGACACATGTGGTGAACAAGTAAAATCAATTATGTTGTATATAACATAATTAGAATCATGATAAATTCATATGAGATACATATATTATGGGGTGCAATAAATTATTATTGCATAGGATAATATATTGCATAAGTTGTGAATTTGCTAAAACACCCTAAAGTTTAAATTTTGTTGGAAATAAATCCAAAATTTGAAAAGGCAAAATCGGGTAAAAGTTCGGTAATCCGTTTATGGTTCGGTCGACCGAAGGTTCTGTGGATCGGTCAACCGAACGTGGAACGGATGGTCAAAATTGATTGACCGAACTTGACCAAAGTGCCTGGAGTTCTGGTACGGTATACTGAACCAGAAACGGTCGACCGAACAATGTCCAGTTCCGATATTTTCGGTTAACCGAATGACACTCGGTTTTAGACGAGAATTCGTCCGATCGGTTAAGGAGAATTTTTCTCCTTAAGAATCGGTCATCCGTCTAGTCCACAGTAATACGAACGTGACATATTCGGTTAACCGAATTTGTCTCGGTAAACCGAAGCCCGATCGATTTTCTGCCTTTGATAATTAACAGATTAAATTGATTAATGGTTGGATTAGCTCCAAACTTGGTCAAACGTTTTGTGGATGCATGTAATGCATTATGGAATTAGTTTGTGAGAGAAAATGTCAAGAAAACATGACTTAAGAATAGCCATGATTGAGAGTAAGATTTGTGCCTATAAATAGGTCATTATTCTCCTTAATTATGTTAGATGTTTTCTGATTATTTTCTCTCCTAATTCACCACAAAAACCCACAAAAATTCTCTTAGTTTTCTAAGTCTTTGGAAGGAGAAATCTCAGAGATTAAGGAAGGGATTTGTAGCTAGATTCTAAGCTAGTTTGGAGATTGATTGGCTAGCTCTTTTCTCTTCAACCTTGTTTAGGGTTTTGGTGAACACTCGGAGGCATCCGGCGCAACGAGAAGCGACGATCGCCATCCTCAACGTCTCCGGATCATCAAGAAGTTTTAGAGAACTTCTAGGTATGAATTTCGGAGTCCCTTGTGTTTGTTTTAATAAAGTTTTTGAAACTAGTTATTGAAACAAACCGATGCATGCATGAAATAAATCATAGAAAATTGTAATTGATCCTTATTGTGCATAAAAATTTCGAAAATATATATGTGCAATTAAACTAGAAATCCTACAAGAAGAACATATTTACAACATAATTTCGGGGCTATTTATAGCCGATACAAGAGACCCAAGTATAAAATAGGAAAGTACACGCGTCAAGACACGACTGGACAAAATCCGAGGTCACGGATCGCAAGGGGTGAGGCGTTTCTACCGCATTTTACATGTAAGGTGCGGCGATTTCTCCGCAATCTGTGCTCTGATTGGATCCGGATTTTTCCAGTGTGTTTATGATATGATTTAAATGACCTTTGCGCGTCTGGATTGATTTTCTTTCCTTTATTTTGAGCTCCGAATTTATTTCTTCATATATTTGGAGATCCAAATTGATTTTTCTTTAGAACTTATCCAAAATACTATTTTGGTACTTTAATTTGCAGTCGGGTCCTCGGCTTTTTGCAATTAAGTTCCTGACTACTTTTGTGCTTAAGTCTTTGACCTTTTTGTAATTAGGTCTTTGAATGCTTTTATGCTGGGATGGAATTCCATTTGAATCTCGATAATCTTGACTTGGTCTTTATGATAGAAATGAGTCTCTTGTACGTGTTTATGCTCGAGATATGGGTAATTTGCATTCAGGTCCCTGTATTCTGTAAATAAGACTAAACACATACCTTAGTAGCATTTATTGATATAAAATTAATCTAAATGAAAGACCTATGATGCAATGTATGCAATGCATCAGTTGGAATCTACAACCGACGTTTATTCTTAAGTATAGAAGTCGGTTCGACGATACAACCGACATTTATACTTACGTATATACGTTGAGTTAACCCAATAACCGACGTCTATACCCTTACCAGATTAAAATAAATAAATACATTCATCCTGCACCAAAAAAATATTCCCCTGCACAACACATTCATCCACATATACACATTAATCCAATAAGCATACACAAACACATTTCATTCATCCACAAAGAAACATGTTAAATAAAATTGCATGTTTAATTACAAAGAATGTGTTCATGATATAAGAACCTATCAGTTCATTTACATGTTTCTAACAAAATAGCGAGCTCATCGCTTGTGAGTATCATCCAGCTCCTGTTGCGAGTTGGGATCACTATTCTTTTGGAAGACCTAAAAAAAATAAAAGTACAAAATATTAATATCTAAATAATGAAACTATAATTATACAACTGAATAGTGATCTATATTACCTCAGTTAGGGCTACATCTTGAGATGCAATTTTGAGGATTTTCTACATGTATCTCATAACGTAGTAACCATATTGTCAGTCTGCTTGCGGTACTACAAAAATATAAATTCGCTAAATATATTTTTCATTACTTAACATAATTAACAAAAATGGGAGAAAATACTTACTCACATTCCATGTCATGTTACTCCCGCATTTTTTGTTGTTCTTACTCCACCTAACACTCTGTAAACCTTCATTGTCCAGAGTAACACAAGTTATTCAATACGAAGTCGATAATACTAATATAAATACACGAATTACAAATACGATTATTAAAATAAACTTATAGATTTACAAGTTTATTTATGGATTCCCTTGGTTTAGTCGACCCCAAAATGATCAAACCAATATGCCGAATTAGTTTTGGGGCATAGAACGACAAACATCCAATCAACTCTATTTTTATATATAATTAGAGTTTATTACAAAATCAAATTCCAATTAGTTTGAATTAACAAATTTATCTCTCATGATAAGGGAGCAGATAATATTTTTTGCCTTGTTCTTTTTTCGTGATTCTCGTATATAAAAGTAGATGGACTCACAAATCCAAATACTTGATCATCGGGAAAGACTGTCATTCTGGCGTCATAAATGTGTTTACAAGAGTAAAAATTACATTCTATTATAATTACGATAAAATTATTCAATACATTTCATCTATACACAAGAAAACACTTACTTGACTTACACGTCAATTATCATGATGCACAATTGATCCATCGCTAAGAACTACATAACATCCACTTTGGCGAACGTATAAATCCAAAGGCAACCTTTTAACCATCTCCAAATGCCAGGTAGCAAATTAATGTTGATCAGAGGTTGGTTGTTTGATCCTTTGCTCCGGGGGCTTGAAACCTTACCAGTAGATATACAAACGTTAAAAATACAATTATTAACAAAATTGAAAATTAATGATTTTCAAAATTAAAGTATACCTCATGTGTGTCATTTAGCTCTACTAAATGACGAGCCACCTCAGGAACCCACCGATAGCATCGCCGAGGGTAGC
The DNA here is from genome assembly GCA_963682175.1 of Triglochin maritima. Taxonomy (NCBI): domain Eukaryota; kingdom Viridiplantae; phylum Streptophyta; class Magnoliopsida; order Alismatales; family Juncaginaceae; genus Triglochin; species Triglochin maritima. The sequence goes on from OY821775.1 coordinate 11,288,680, forward strand.
AACATATTCTTCCGGAATTGGCACCAGAACACCAGAGTCTAAGAAACTCCCCACTACAACCTTCACTTCTCCCTCTTCCACCTCTTTGAAGTGGTGTTTAGAGATGTTACAAACTTTGTTGTGTCACATGATTAGTAGCATATCGTGCATCATATTCATGCTATATATCCTTAATTTTACCACAATATTGTGTTACTCGAGTGTTTGTTATTATATTTCAGGTATTAGGTAATAAAGAAGAGAAGGGAAGAAAAAAATACTGAAATGTAAGAATAAAGGACTTAAACGAATTAAAATGGACATCTCGGTCATACACAATGACCCATCTGCAAGAGGGAAGGACCTGAACGCTGAAGGGACCAAATAATAAACCAAGAAACTCTGCACCATCATGAGGAGTATTTTGGCTATTAGATTCGAGCTCAGACTCTAATTACTAATGTATTGTCTCCGACTATTCTGAACAACACTTTTGGCAACTTCACAGACTGTGTAGAATGAATATCCATTGATATCATAACCATTGTAACTTGTAACAACAAAATGCGGACCATAAGCCAACCACTGTATTGTCTCCGAAACATCACGTTTGTAAGCCACCTTTTTGAACCAAAAGATGAAAACTTTATTGTGACTATTAATTTCATGTTGATCACTCCATAAATGATTTCTTTTTTTAAAGCTCCATGTGTTCATTTAGATAAGGTTGAACTTTATTAGAATTACACAACACATAGAAATATGCTTTTATTAATTTATCGCCATTTGAATTTAACATTTTCATCCAACGCGTCCCTTTACCATCGGAACGTTCGTTATAACGATTGTTTGAAAGTTCAATACTTTTGGTGTTCACTATGGTATCCAGTGCAAAACTCAATAACCTCCTCAACTATGTATCTTTCCACAATACTAGCACCTGATCTTTGACGATTTTTACAATAACCTTTCAACACTTTCATATAAAACTCGAAAGGATACATCCACTTTAAAAAATTAGTTCCACACAATTGAACTTCTCTGACCAAATGAATAACTAGATGAATCATAATGACAAAAAAAGCAGGTAGAAAATACATCTCCAACTGACAAAATGTGACCACAATTTTATCCTGCAACTGATCTAACTGCACAAGATCGACCACTTTACTGCAAATCTTGTTGAAAACGGAACACATCTTTACTATGACATGTCTAACATGTTTCGGTAATATTGATCTCAGTGCTACATGAAACAACTGCTGAATTAGAGTGTGACAATCGTGAGACTTCATCGTCCCCACAAGTTTCAAAACCTTCATAACAACAAGACTACTAATATTTGAAGAATAACCTTGTGGAACCCTTACATCGTGCAAACACTGATAGAGAATGTTTTTATCCTTTCTAGACAATGTATAACATGCTGGAGGTAAGTAATTTTGATCTCTCTTCTTCTCTGGTGCGGGAGGTAACCAGTAAGGAAGATCAAAAAATATGGATTTTTTTCCAAGAACTTTTGTCATTTGCTCGTTTATACATTTTTCCAAATTCACATTCAACGTTCATTACACGTTCATACACATTTTCGACGTTGATTTCAAGTAGCATATTTTTTCCGTTAAATGCCTTCTTTAACCTTGATTGAATCAATTAAAATACCGCAAGTGCACGACCGCGTTGAAGCGGTGGCAAATACGGGTCGTTGCAGAGGGAACGCGTGTGAGTCAGATTCACGATACTCGAGTGAGGGAGAAAGAAAGAGATGTGATCGAAACTACACTACAATGCAAAAGAAATAAGAAAATAAGAAAAAAAACTAAACCCCTCGGGGGTAGAGAAAGAATGCGGAATGAAAATGTGTGTGTTTATTTGTGCTCATCAAAACATGTCATACATGAAATCCATAAAACTCAATTCTAATTTTGCCTCCACATGAAATAAGATAAGACATTATCATTAAACATACAAAACAATAATTGAAATGAAGCTAATATGTTCACATGCATCATGACTCAAATCCAACTATGTCTCTATACGAAATAAGAATTATCACAATCATTAAAACATACAAGACATTAATTTGGATAAAGCTAACATGAGCACGTGCATGCACATGCTTTGTTTCCTTCTTCCACTCCATCATTGTTCTAACATCATCATTCCCCATAAAATATGCCCACTAATTTAAGCATGTGCTAAGCTTCATTCAAGAGCATTTGTACATAAAAAATAAGAGTGAAATCCAATTAGATGGTTATGAAAATCATGTAAGGCTCAAAAGATTAAGATTAACACACACACACACACACACTAATCCATCACATGATCAAATCACCTTCTTCTACACCCCCAATGGGGATGGACTACTCTCTACTCATCTCTACACTAAAGAAAACATAAAAATAACATGAACTCATAATGGAAATGACAAAAACAAGATTAAACAAACCACAACATCAAAGAAATTGCATCAAAGGAAAGACATGTATTTAAAGAACAAAACTCACACTTGATTGAAATGAAAAGATTACAAAGTATGCTTCTTCTCCTTCAACTACACTAAGCAACAACAAAACAAAACCTAAAACTAATGGAGAAGCAAGAAGAAGGGGGATAGGAAGGATTACAATGGTATATATAGACTAATACATGGTTAAGATTAATCTGAGAATAATCGGACGGTTCTAAATAACATCTGATAGTCCAGGAATGCTCCAACCCAAATACCTGACCCACAATCGAAATTTGAGATCCATTGGACATGTTTGATCCGCCAGTGGCCAATCAACTGGGTCCAATCAAGTTGAAATTTTGTGTGTTGCTTTATTTCTTCAATTGGGACGTGGGGTGAAGTCCTCGTCTGCTAGCTCGAATCACTTTGAGTTTAATTAGCAAAATACCAATATGATTCAAGTCATGTGTCCATACTTTGCACTTCACAATTAGGTCCCTCTGGGTTTGTACTTGGGTTCTTCCTCAATTGCGATTCAGTCCTTGTGCATTACAAATAGGTCCAGAACCTTCCAAATTAGTCCATATTTGTTACATTCGGGTTCTTTTTGCTCCTTTCCTCTTATTTATTACCTAATTCCTGAAACACTACCAACAAAAACACGAGTAGCACAATATTGGGGTATAATAAAGGATATATAACATGAATATGATGCGTTATATGCTACTAATCAAACCTACGATACAGGTGAGAGTTTGGCAAAAATCTCTGATGACCAAGATAGATTGTCTTAGAACCATTAACAAGTCACAAGGAGCATGTATTCTCTTCGCAAATTGGACAAACTTTGTGACATTTGACAGAATATCCAGACATATTATCATAAGCTGGAAAATTATTAATCGTGCAATAAATGATTGCCCACATTACAAATGACTACTGACGATGGGCATCAAAAACCAATTCTTTATCATCCCACAATCTCTTTAGGTCATCAATTAAGGGTCTTAAATATGTATCTATGTCATTTTCAAGTTGTTCGGACCAGAACTCATTAAGGACAATATACTATAGTTGTGTTTCATATATAACCACGAGGGTAGATTGTAAATTACAAGCAGAACATGCCAAGAACTGTGAATGCTACTCAAACTACCTAAATGATTCATTCCGTCAGTACAAAGTCCAAGTCGTACATTCCTGGAATCTTCACCAAACAAAGGAAAGTCGTAATCTACTTTTTTCCATTGAGGTGAATCTGCCAGATGCCGTAGCAACTGATCATTTGGTTTCTCACGATCAACATGTCATGTCATGTTTTTGGAACCTCCTTATCCTCAAATAAACGTTTAAACATTGGTATTATCGGTAGATACCGCAAAACTTTAGCAGAAGGTCCTTTGATTTTCAAATCATCGCCATCTACATTGTGGTTCACTCTACTGCCTTTTATTTTGTATCATGAGACATTACACCTGGGATAGGAATGTAAGTTTTCAAACTCACCCATATACAATATACAATCATTCGGACATGCATGTCTCTACTCCTTAATCCTTCGCTTAGTATTTTTAATTCCGCATTTTTCTAGCGATTAGAGGGTCATAGATCCTAACAATTGGTATCAGAGCATTAGGTTGCTAATTTCATTTACTTAATCGTAATTTAGCATGACATCTACTTCTAATCATTGTGAAGGATTATCCACATCTAAGCCACATTCGTTTAATGGGTTAAACTATGACTATTGGAAGAAACGAATGAGAATATATTTGCAATCAAATGATTTGAAATATTGGACATTCATATTAAACTCATATACACCTCCTAATGATGATGAAATTGTATCCTTAACAAAACCCAAAATTAAGAAAACAGAGATGAATTCTCGCATTATGAATATCTTGTATTGTGGGTTAAATGAAGGGGAATACAATAGGGTAAGAGATTGTGAAAGTGCTTATGATATTTGGCATACATTAGCAATGCATCATGAGGGTTCAAATAGATTGAAAGAAACTAGGATAACTTTGCTCATGCATAAATATGAATTATTTCGTATGCAATCCGGTGAAAACATAAGTGAGATGCACACTCACTTCACCGAGATAATTAAATCTCTTAAAGCACTTGGCAAAGATTATAGCAAGGGAGAAATGACTCAAAAGATTCTCCGGTCACTCACCGACGATTGGGAGGAGAAAACGACCACTATCAAAGAATAACAAGATCTCACCAAATTATCGGTCGAGGAGCTAATGGGTAGTCTCATGACATATGAGATACAAATGAAAGACCACATCGAGAAGAGAGTCAAGAAATCCTTGGGGTTACACGCCGTCGCCAATTCGATCAAAGGAGATAGTGATATCGAGGAACAATTGGTGACACGTCAATTTAAGGAGTTTCTCAAAGAAGAGAAAGAAAGGAGAAAAGAGAAGAAGAGCAAGAGAAAAGAGAAGAAGAAGAAAGCTATCAAAGCAACTTGGGATAGTTCATCATCTTCATCAATTGAAGGTGAATTCGCCTCAATGTGCTTCATGGCAATAGAAGATGACGAAAGTGAGGTATCTTCTTGCTCTAGTCGCGATTCAATTGATTCAAATAATTCAAATGCATATAATGAACTTCAATGTGAATTCAATGAATTGCTTGAAAATTTTGAGAAAATTTGTCAAAAGAATAAACTAGCAAGAAAGAAAATCAATGAGCTACAATCTCAAATTGAATCTATCATCAATGAGAAGAATGAATTGCTTGCTAGTCATGATAAAATTGCATTAGAGAACACTCAATTGATTGATGAAATTACAACTCTAAATGCAAAACCTTCATGTAGTAATGATATTCAAGATCTAATTGCTAAGAATGTTCAATTACAAAAGGATCTTGAAAAATTCACAAGTGGAAAGAAAATGCTTGATATGGTCATAGGGAGTCAAAAACAATCTTTAGATAAGCATGGTGTAGACTATTTTGTTAACAACTACAAAAACCATGTTATTCACACTACTATGAATGGAAAGCATTTTTTTGTGAATAAAAGTTTTTCAAGTGTTTGGGCACCTAAGACCAAAATGGCTTGGGTACCAAAGATTAATGTCAAAGGACCCAAAGTTGTTTGGGTACCAAAATCTTCACTTGTAGGTACTTAGAGAAAGGAGAATCGATAGCGATCGACTCAAGCTACAAAAGATCGATTCCAAGCTTCAAGGAAATCATTTGGATCGAATTTATAAAGTCATCATCGCTATCGAAAGGAGATTGGAACAATTACAAAAACGAGGATCAAAAGTTGTGTAATATTTTCAATCCTCTCAATCGTGTATATTTTAACATTTGGTTCTAATCCAGGGATATTACATGCTTAATTGATATAATACATCATTGCTTTAAGGCTTTAGTGATAGGGGAGCATATAATGTTATATCATCTAATTAAGGGGGAGAAATATCTAAATCCTATACCTTTACATCATATGCTTGTATTGTTTGCATTTGATTGATGTCAAAGGGGGAGAATAATAAAGATTGAGCTTCAATTCACTAATACTATGCACATTGTTAGGAGGAGCATCTTATACATGCATAGTTTACATATATGAAGGGGGAGCAATCATATAGAATTGGGGAGAACTTAAATTGAAACTCAAGCATTAAGATATAGATTTGCCATCATCAAAAAAGGGGAGATTGTTGGCTTTTTGACCTTAATCTATATTAATTTTGATGATTAATTAAACTAATCTTAGTCAATCAACCTAATCAATCAAAGTGAGCAAACACGATTACATGCATTGCATATATGTTCGTATACTTGCAATTATCTTAATAGGTTGATCAAGACAATGAAGGAAATGAGCATTGGGACAAGGACTTCAAGACTCAAGACTTGTAATCAAAGCTTTGGACCAAGACATGTAACTTTATATTTATTGAGTCCATAAGATTTTATGTAAACTTGAGCACTAGGATTCTGTCCCGTCATTTCTCGGTAAACCGAACTTATTTCGGTTAACCGAACTATACCTAGTTCGGTCCACCGAACACCTGTCGGATAGCCAAATACTTCCCACAGTGAAACTTAGGTGTTCTCTGGATTGCCCCAACGGAAGACCGAAACGCCTTCGGTCGACTGAATAGCCCTGGACCGGTTTTGGACTTTGCTCCAACGGTCGCATTCAAATCAAGACCCTAGAGCCCAAATTAACTTGACCCACTTCGGACGACCGCACACACTTCGGTCTACCGAATCCATATTGGCTTTAGGAGCCCAACGACTATTTAACTTGACCGTTATTGGTAAAACAATTTCCTACGCATTGTCAGCGCAAAAACCGCGCTAACTTTGGTCTACCGAAGTATAGACGGTCAACCAAACTAGACATGAACAGAGCTTAATCAATCCTACTGTCCACCTTGGAACGGTGAACCGAATGGACTTTGGTGAACCAAGTTTAATTAGGGCTAAATAGATAAAAGCTACTGGAGGTTGGTGAACGGTGATCCGATACTTAATCGGTCAACCGAGTTCTTAGTTCAGACCAATGTTTCGGACTACCGTGTGGATAACGGTCGACCGAATCTGTCTCGATTTCTGGACGAGCTTAAGTCACATCTTGCTTTCTCATTGGTCCATTCACCACCAACTCTCCAACGAATCTATAAGCTTTGAAACCTATATAAACACCACTCTAGAGACACAAAACAAGAGACAACACCTTCTATTCATCAACTATTTTTCTACTCTCAATTCCCAAACCTTCAAAGCTTATTCTTCAACACTCAAGCCTAAACTTCACCACTTGCATATACAATTCAATATCATATCCAAGTGTGCTCAAGTATAGAGTGTTAGTTAGAGTATGATTCAACTTCCATATCAAAGAATCAAAGAGTTGTAAAAGCTTCGAGGAAGCTCCCTCTCGGGTTGTGAGAGGAGACACGAGAGCGAGGCGAGGATTGTTCGCGAGGCTCGGTGTTGTAAACGACGTTGATCTCGGCCCGGAAAGGAGATCAGTTAGTGGAACCGTAAGCGAGACTCGGGGGATCGAGCGAGGCTTGCGAGGAGGACTAGGACCCGGGTGTGGGTGCCGAACCTCTCTAAACTCCTGTGTCGACGATTTGTGGTTTGCATTGTCTCTACTCCTTAATCCTTCGCTTAGTATTTTTAATTTCGCATTTTTCTAGCGATTAGAGGGTCATAGATCCTAACAGTATCTTCCTATATTCTATTCTCATAGGACACAACACTTTCTTAGCATCATAAGTTATATCTGGCAGTTCATTATGCTTTTGAAGCATCTCTTTCAATAGCTTCAACAGTGATGGGAAACTGACATCGGTCCAACCATTTCCTGCTTTTAAATTGTACAATTTCAACACTGCTGACAATCTAGTAAATTTGGCGCAACCATTATACAATGACTTCTCGTTGTCAGTCAACAAACAAGATAGTAAATCGGGGTTGGACGAAAAGTTTTCAGCTATATCCTGAACAATTTCCTCTAACTGATCTCCCACACTAACATTGTCACCGTCATTCTTGGAACAACTAAATGATTCATTTTCGCCGTGCTATATCCACCGTCTATAACTTGGGTCGAAACCTTTCTCCAACAAATGATCTTTTATTTTTCAAAAAGTCAGCATTGGCATATCATGACACTTACTGCATGGACAATACACCATGTCTCTGTCTTTCCTATTCTTTGAATGATTTTTGACTACCTCTAAGAACATATTCACTCTGTTCTCATACTCATCACTCAATCGGTTTGAAAGAATCTACTCTCGATCTATTTCAATCTAAATATTAAGAAATAAAATTTTAATTTAAAAGAAGGTGTTCGTAGATGAGAAGACCTGGAGACATGAAGATGAGAAAAGAATGACTTAGGAGAGAGGAGATGAAGTCCTTAATCTAACGTAGGAATAATGAAGGTTAGAAACCTAACCAAGCAATCAAGGAAAAAGAAAGCCTAAAGTCCACTATAGGTCCTTAGCACTAGACGCCACCTAACTTCGAGGTCCCACCGATGACCACTAGTCTGTAGGAAATCAAGAACACGGAGGTTCCTAAAATCTCAGGGAGACTAGATGGGCAACGACATTCAGGTCGAAACGGTCTTAAACGGCGAGGACCGTTAGTCTGTAGGAATTCAAGAACCTAAAGATTCCTAAAATCTCAGGGAGACTAGATGGGCAACAACGTTTAGGCCATAACGGTCTTAAACGATTTCCATCTCCTTAATGCGTCCGAAAATCCTAGGAGCCAACGTCTAAATTGATTTTATTAAGCCTTTTTTATTTTGTGATTTTTGGGCCAAGGAAAGGGTGATGAAATCTCTCACCTCATCTCCTATAGGTGACTGGCCCTAGGTGTTTTTCATACATTAATCTAACAAACAACACACTAAACAAACACTCACCTCACTCTTGCTCCAATTCAAGTCCTACTAACTAATGCATTTTCTAATGAATGACGAGTGAAAGAGATTACGTACCTTACGCCAGCAATCTACGATAGAAATCATAAAATAAAGAATAAATATGATGAATGGAAAGTTCTATATGATGAATGACATTGAAAATATTGTCTAATATTTTGTTATAGGTTATTAAAGGCCAAATTGCTTAAGGGGTCAATGAGTTATTAAAAATTAAACATTTAACTAACCCAAATAAGTTTTTTCAACATAAATAAACATTTAACTAAACTAAACATAAATAAATTTTAACTAAACATAAATAAATATTTAACTAAACTAAATCATAAACTAAATTGAATTTTTTATGTTTAGGACCATATAAACTAAATCATGTCTAATCATAAACTAAACCTTATTATAATGTTTCAGAATTGGTAGAAGTGTGCATGAATAAAAATAAGATTATGAGTGTTTTTTGTGTGGAAAATAATGCTTCAATAATGTCGATGGTCGAAGAGGTACAAATCTTAAAGTGAATAACCAAACTTTAAAAGAAATATATCAACCTATTCAACCATAATGTAAGTTTACAATTTGACCTCATGATTTCTAGGCACGATCACCTAACCAAAACATCTCTTATACTTGCTAAACATTTTTAGGTAATATTACTTACTGATGCTTAGGTCTTACAAAACATGACATGTTATTGTGAAAGAATTTTTAAAAAGGAGATAAATCAAGTTTTTCCCCAAAAATTGGAAGTGAGTATATTATGGAGGAGAAAGTTTCATTCCATTGGTCTCTCTAATAAATTCCATCAAAATAAGAGAAATTTATACTCTCTAATTTTCTCTCGCATTCAAGCACACAATTATTGATTTCGCATTTCCAGAAATGACCGAACAAAGTAAATGAAACTTAACTCACTAGATTGACAAACTAAGTATTCGACATGAGGATGTACCGAACAAGGTGGACAATTGAACAAGGTTGTCGTGGGTGGTTGCGGTGGCTGTCGAGGGCGCGGAGGAAGCTGCGGTGGCACAGGAGGTCGCCACTGTCGAGGGTGCAGAGGTCGTTGTGAACGTCGCGGAGGCTAGGGTTTGTGGAGATCGGTCGCGGAGGCTGGGGGGGGGGGGGGGGGGGGGGGTTGCTCGGAGATAGGTCGCGAAGGAGGTCGGGTTTTTGTCTGGAGGTTTTGCTGGAATAAAAAAACGTAACTGTTTGTTTCATATAAGCCCGATAAACGTCAATCATAGCGTACAACCAACGTCTATACCCCAACGTCTATATGCATTGGGGCGTTGTACGCTATGACCGACATCTATGGGTCGACGTCTATAGGCTTGAGGGATCAACGTCAGTGTACAGACGTCGGTTGCAATGACTATTCAAACACCTGACGTCTATAGGACCCCATAAACGTCGGTTGTATTAATGACCGACATCTATACCTATAGACGTCGGCTATATGGGCGACCAACGTCTATACGGTGATGACTATTCACCATTCTGCACCAGTGTGGAATATTAACCAATGAGAAGCAAGAGTTTGCTTGAAGCTTGGGAAGAATTGTGGACTGGTTTGGTCGACCTAAGTCCATTCGGATGACCATTTGGTTGCTCGAGCAAATGACTTAAATTTCAACCAATAGAGATTTTAGTTTACCAAAAGGAGTTCGGTGCACTGTTTCAATATAACAGTGAAAATTGGTTGTTTTCAAACTTAGGCTAGTTTGGTCGACCGTTGTCTATTCGGATGATTGAAATAGGCACGAGTTTGTGCTAACAATTATGGTTCAAATGTACGTTGTAGGCGTGATTCAAATGTGATCGTTGGAGTAAAATCCAAAACTAGTCCAAGGTAATTCGGTCGACCTAATCGGTAATTCCTTAGAGCAAATTGCATAACTAATACAAGGCAGTTTGGTCGACCTAACTTGATTGGGACAAAATTCTAATGTCCAAGGCACTTCGATCGACATAATGTCATTTGGTCGACCTAACTTGGCTAGAACAAAATCTTAGTGCTCAAGTTTACATATGATCATATGGACTCAATCCATAGAAAATTACAAGTATTCTCTTTGAGCTTTGATTACAAGTCTTCATCATTGATGTCTTTGTCCAAATGTTATTTCTCTTGATCAACCTATTAAGATGATTACAAGTATACATGTATATATGCAATACATAAAATCATGTTTGGCTACTTTGATTTACCATCAAAATCAATATTGATTAATGTCTAAAAATCAACCGTCGTATTCTTTTCTAAACCCATAACGATTGACCGCGTTTCAATACAGTCGAGAGAGTTATATAAAATAACTGTTCGTGCGAGTTTTAAATAACTCTTGATCCAGACGACCCATTGGTCACTGTGCGACCATTGACCTCGAAGTGTTGTGGTACAAACTAATATCGATGGTTCATCGATCGGCTGTGAAAAGAAATTTATTGGCACTCGAAATCCTATTGAGATAGTGGATTGATGGACCGACCATTTGTTTGACAACCATTGAGCTCATTTTGACTCAAGTCAACTCAGACAATCGTTGAGCTCATTTTGACTTGAGTCAATTGTTACAAGTGACATAAATCAGTTCTTCGATAACTAGTTGTTTTGCTTATTGGTACAATGTTTCCGGACATAAATCAATTTCAACTTTTTATATGTTTTCATTCCATCACTTCGAATAATTTAGGGATTTTCCATTTGGGCTGGTCCCATTTAAATGCTCTCTCTCATTTCTCATGAATGAAATGGTGACCAACTAATTAATAGCACGGATTTCCATGCAAGGTGGGGGGCCAAACTTGTCCCATGGGAGTGCAATCCCAATTCACGGGCTCCACCCTTAAGGTTTAATGCAGACTGCATGTGTGGGGAGGTTTCTAATTTTGGGATTGTATGAACTGCATGAAGTCACCAATCTCTCAAATCAGGCCGCTCTACTTGCTGTCTCAGCTCATTTAAGGATTCATAAGCAAGAAAGGACTTCAGATAGGTTTGGATCATGATAATTAAATATCGAGTTGCCACATTCAAAGCCTCATCTAATTCAATTAATTTTTCTTGTTTTGTACGTTATGTAAAGCATGTAAAAACATGTTCGGTATCTTGCGTATTATATGTGGATGGGGTCATGTTATTCGAGCTAGGTCTCTTATCTAAAATTTGAAATGGATTATGAGTGGAAGACTTTGGGAATATAGTAAATATAATAATTTATTTGTTGTTCAATTAAATCACATTCTTGTTCCACAAAGTTGTAATGTTGTTTAATAGTGTCGTGAAGGTGTTGAGCAACAAAATTGCAATATAAATTTGCACAACAAGTACGATTTTTATTCAAATCATGATACGACGTATAAGAGTTAGTGAGTCACTTAAATTTTGAAACATATGTTTAATTTATATAACAAATTCAATATAACAGTTAGATTTTCAATTTGATGGTCCGATATCAAGAAACAATCTAGGATGCCCACTTTTATAAAATTAGATCAGATCTCATTCTAATATTTGTCTTTCTCTATATATTTATGGTCTTATATCTAATAGCAAATAAGTAAGAATTTTCATAGGTTCCATCATTTATTTAGATTATTTTAATTATCAATTAGCAACATTTGCATTATTATCTTTTGTACTTTTCATATTCTTTTATTAATCAACTAAAATCTATTGAATTACAGCTGATTGTTGATTTTTGAACAAATAATTGTAATATGGGTACGTCTAACCCTTACACGAAAAACTCAGTTATTAAATAAGTTAGATGGGCCGGGTTAGGTTGATATGATATTAGATGAGACGGTTTTGGGTTTTATTTTTCAACCCTCATAATAACTGGGTATGGTTTGGGATTATGTACATTGGATTGAATTCTAAATGAGTTTAATACAAACATGACACGGTTACCTGTATTCCCACCGTTAGATTGATTGGAACACGAATAGGAACACTTTATAAATTATGTTTGTGCTTTTTTATCAATAAATAGTGAGAGGATTATTGAATTTTGAGTGTGTGCTGGGAAGTGCCGACTTATAGAGGCCTACTGTAAGTTTGTAACCTAATATATTATGAAGTTCATTGTGCATTGTTGTGGGAACGGTTGAGAAGAGTCGTTGCTGTAAATTTATTTGTTATTATGGATTGATCTTAGCGACTACTTGCAGTCGTCGTTTTTCACCATCCAGACTGGATTATTGGCGTAATTACGTTGTCTTCCATTTTTTAGTTTCCTACATCTACTTCTACTTTGGTTTTCAGTGTTGTTCAATATTCTGGAAATTAAGGTAAACAAAAGACAACCATGATATACTGATATCTCATGTTGAGGTAAAAGATGTCAACACCATAAGAAAATTTAAAACATGGTTTCTCCTCTACATATATTAAAGGAAACACTATACTTAAACAAATTACATTTCACCCAATATTGAACTTGAATTCATGATATGAGTACTCCACTTATAATATACACGATAAAATAAGTTCAAAAAATCTATACTTACTGCGATCTTGTTGCTAAATTACTACATCTTACGTCATCACAAAGGCAGTAACAAACCTCACCAAACAACGAAGAAGAAACTAGAACTAGGGGGCACTTTTGTTTACAGTACTATAGATATGGGTAGATACTGAAAAAAACATGGGTAGAGTAAATGGTAGGGAACACTAGAACAGGATATAATCAGCACGGAATTAAATAGATACGTATGTCGGATCCTTTTCAATGCCTGCCCCGTTCATGTGGAGCCCTACATCACAACGAAATACGTAATTATGCTACCCTTTCTCACGTACCCAATATATTCTAGTTAACTATAGATGGTGAATCAAATGCCACCACCAACCATACTATAGCTTTACTTAAGATTTCTCTCTCTCTCTAAATCGTTGTGCACCATCACCAACTAAATATGTCTGCCACATATGTTTGGCATGGGATATAAAACATGCTTCAAACAAGCTTTGTTCGTGTATATATGTATATTGGAGTCAGAAATCAGAACATCATTCGGGTTAAATGAGTCTTTCACCTTTAATAAACTAATTCAGATTTTTTCGAACCTTTCCGCATTAAAATGACAAGTGAAAGCTTAATTGCAGCTACTTTTATGAACTTGTTGGAAGCTAGTTATCTTTTGATTACGAAACATTAGATGAAACAAGGGTTATCTTTAGGTCTTACTGTTCTTTACTACTAACATAGAAATTCTTGCTCGAAGTATTGTGGGTTATGAATGCAGCTGCTGATGGAGCCGCACTTGAGCTGGATAAGGTTAGCTTGTGTTAGTTTTTTCTCTCCCTTCGTTAACATGTATTCAATTTGGGTTCAAATTATGGTTCCACATCCTTGCTTGCAAATTGCAATGGTGGAACTAGGAGTTTCATTGAGGTGGTAGTTAGATAAGACAAAGGAGATTTATGTAGAAAAGTATGGGGACGAGATTGGTAGGAGAAGAAGAGATTTTATTTCTGTTTTTTTTGAAGTAGTTTACATGGTTTGAAACAGAGATTATTTATACAACATATTTTAGCCGTTTGGTTGTAATAAATGTTTGTTTGGAGAACCTCAAACGCCATGGGATGCCATGCAAAGCTTTGGGCAATCAACCGACATCCACAACGGTATGTATCTTTAACACGCCCCCTCAAGTTGGGTCTGGAAAGGATTGATAGATCCCATCTTGTGAAGAATGTTGACGAAGGTCTTGCGATCGAGAGCTTTGGTGAAGATGTCGGCAAGTTGCTCCTTACTTGGGACATAGGGAACCTCTATTTGCTTTGATTGTATTTTTTCTCTGATGAAATGACAATCGACTTCTATGTGCTTGGTTCTCTCATGGAAGACTGGATTTGTAGCAATGTGTCGCGCCGCATTATTGTCGCAGAACATTTTCATAGGACTTTGAGTTGTGATGTTCATATCTTTAAGCAGTTGTTTTATCCAAATTAATTCGCTGGTAGTGGATGCCATTCCACGGTATTCTGCTTCTGCACTGGATCGTGCGACGACGTTTTGCTTCTTACTTCGCCATGTTACCAAGTTCCCTCCTACAAATGTGCAGAATCCTGTAGTTGAACGTCGATCGTGACTTCCAGCCCAATCTGCATCGGAGTACCCAATTATTGAATTAGAGTTGTTGGGTTTCATCCATAAACCTTGCCCAGGTGTTCCTTTAAGATAACATAGGATTTTGTTTACTAAGTCTAGATGATGTGTATAGGGAGCATGCATGAACTGACTTATTAGACTAACCGCATATGTAATATCAGGTCGAGTGACAGTAAGGTAGATAAGTTTTCCAACTAGCCTTTGGAACTGCCCAATGTCAGATAGGGGAGTCCCATCTTTTGGTCCTATCTTCTTATTGGTTTCTATAGGTGTAGGTGAGGGTTTTGAACCTAATTTCCCAGTTTCTTTGAGAAGGTCTAGGATGTATTTCCGTTGAGAAAGAAATAACCCCTTTTTTGAGTATGCAATTTCTATTCCTAAGAAATATTTTAAGTAGCCCAGGTCTTTTATGTCAAATTGTGATTTTAAATATTCTTTAACTAATGCTATTTCGTGGTTATTACTCCCAGTTATGATAATATCATCAACGTAAATAAGTATGATGATGGTGGTGTTATTTTTATGTTTTGTAAACATGGATGCATCAGCAGAACTCTTACTAAAACCATAATTAATGAGAGAGAGACTGAGTTTGGCATACCAGGTACGAGGTGATTGTTTGAGGCCATAGATGGACTTATGAAGCTTGCATACCTGGTTGGAACAAGTGGTATAGCCAGGAGGTGGAGTCATGTAGACTTCTTCTTCTAGGTTCCCTTGTAAGAAGGCATTTTTCACATCCATTTGAAATAAACTCCATCCCTGATTTACAGCAATAGAGAGCAGAATACGAACAGTGTTCATTTTAGCGACAGGAGCAAATGTTTCTAAGTAGTCGAGGCCATATGTTTGTGTATAGCCTTTGGCTACAAGTCTAGCTTTATATCTTTCTATCTGTCCATTGCTATGATATTTGATTTTGTAGATCCATCTACATCCTACAGGTTTAATACCAGGTTGGTGTGGAACAAGGGTCCAGGTATGGTTATTTTCAAGGGCTTTTAGTTCTTCTTCCATGGCTTTGACCCAATTTTGATTACTTATAGCCTCATGATAGCTGGTTGGTTCTTTATTTATGTCTAGTGTTCCTAGGAAGGCTTGGTGTTTGTTAGAGATATGATGGTAAGATAGAAAGTTTTGGATAGGATATGTGATTTTGTGAGAGAGATGAGAGAGATAGTAGTCGTTAAGTCTTGAAGGGAGGCGAGTTGGGCGAGTAGATCTTCTTGGTCCTTCTCCTTCTCTTTGGTTTTCTTCATTCTCTTCTCCTCTTCCTTCATTTCCTCCTCCTTCTTCATTTCCTCCTCCTTCTTCATTTCCTTCTTCTTCTTCATTTCCTTCTCCGTTTTCATTTTCTTCTTCTTCTTCATTTTCTTCTTGGTGTGGAGGAAGCAGGTCGTCATAGGTGTTATTAGGTATTGGGTTAGCGGAAGTATTATCAGAGCTAGAGTTTTTGAAGAAGGGTTCGGTTTCGAAGAAGGATACATCGCGAGAAACATAAGTCTTTTTATTTTCTGGATCATAGCATTTGTACCCTTTTTTCCTAAATGAATATCCTAAGAAAATGCATTTGATAGAGTTATGATCAAATTTATTTTCCCTTTTCTTGTGAACAAAACATGTACAACCAAAAATTCTAAAATGGTCAATGCTAATGTCTTTGTTAAACAATATTTCAAGAGGTTTTTTATTCCCAATTGTGGGACTAGGAAGACGGTTGATAATATACGTGGCAGTGAGAATGGCATCTGACCAAAAAACCTTTGGGACATTGTTTTGAAAAAGAAGAGACCGAGTGACGTTCAAAAGGTGTCGGTTTTTTCGTTCGGAAATCCCATTTTGTTGTGGTGTATTAACACAAGAGGTTTGATGAAAAATACCTTTTTGACGTAAAAGATTTTGAAACAAATTGCTCATATATTCTGATCCATTATCAGATCTAAAAAAACGGATTTTTGCGTCGAACATATTTTCAATGTAACAGAGAAATTCGCAAAAAACTGAGTAAGTGTCAGATTTGTTTTTTAAAAGATACGTCCATGTGGCTCGAGAAAAATCATCAATAAAACTAATAATGTATCGAAACCCGTTGTAAGACTCGATGGGGGCAGGTCCCCAAATGTCAGAATGTACTAACTCAAAAGGTGTGAAGGTTTTGGTACTAGATTTTTGAAACGGTAATCGAGTTTGTTTAGCAAAACGACATACATCACAAAATACTTCATTTTTAAAAGCAGGAAAAAAATATTTTAATACGGTTGAAGATGGATGTCCCATCCTTTTATGCCAGAGATTGTGGTCACTGAGAGTTTTTGTATGATGAGCCTTTTCACCTGTTTCTAGGACATATAGGCCATTAGAAAAAATTCCTTTACCAATCATCCTCCCTGACGTACGATCCTGAAAAACAACGTCATTAGGAGTAAAAACTACATTACAATTGAGATTTCTTGTAATTTTTGCTACCGATACAAGATTAGCGTCAAGATTGGGAACATATAAGATTTCATCATAAGTGTTGTTTACTAGGTTTGTTTTGCCTATTCCTTTGATTTGTATTTTGTTTCCATTTGCAACTGTCACAAATTTGTTTAATAAACTTAGGTTTTGTTTAATATTACTAAGTAATGTTGGATCTCCAGTCATGTGATCAGTGGCTCCGGTATCAATTATCCAGGCCTTGTTATTAAAAAACTTGTTTTTTCCAGAAAGTTTAGAAATAACAGAAGTAATTGTGTTACCTGACAGATTACCTGAAGTGGGAGGGTTCTTGTGTAAAAGTTCATTCAGGTGGCCCACCAGATTTTTAAGTTGGAGCGGATTCATGGTAGGATCCGACCCGCCAGTGCAAGATCCGACCCCATTGGATCCGCTGTACCCGTTATCAAACCGGATCTGGTTTCCCGGGTTGGAAGATCCGATAGCGTGACTTGAATAAAAGGCGGAATTATCCGCATAACCGGTAGGGTTTGCAACCCTTTCGCTTGGTCTTCCGCCGCTCCGGAGAAAGCTGGTGTTGTCGCCGCCTCCGAGGAAGTTGGTGCAGTCGCTGCCTCCGAGAGAGCTGGTGCCACCGCTGCCTCCGAGAAGACTGGTGCTGCCGCCCGATCCTCCATCCACCATATTTGCTCTCATCTGTCTTTCATTTTTTTGTGGTCTGAGATGGGGAAACAAAAACCAGCATGCGTTTTTGCTATGTCCTGGTTTCTTGCAGTTTTCACAGTGTTCGTTGTTTTTGTTCCCGAACCTTTTTTTTGTTCCCTGAGCTTGGTTTCGACCGGCGATAAGGGCCTGGTTGTCGGAGTTCTGGTTTTTGGTGTGGTTGTTCAGTGTGTTTCTTCTTGTTTCCTCGCGCTGAACGAGGCTTGTGATGTTTGCGAGGCTGGGAAGATCCGGCGCCATGAGTATTTGAGATCGGATGTTCTCATAGCTTGAGTCTAGACCTACCAGAAATTGGTAGATCTGGTTTTGTTCTTGTCGGTTTTGTATGACTTGTGGGTCAACTGTGGGAGGCTCGTAGATTTTCAGTTCATCCCACCTTCTCCTGAGAGTACCAAGGTACTCTGTGATGGTCGCCCCACGTTGTTGTGTTTGCGCGATTTCTTGTTTTATCTTAAAGACATGCGCGAAGTTTTCTGATTTTCCATAATGGTCCCGAACAGAGTCCCATAGTTCCTTTGCGCTGTCTTTGAAGATGAATATCTCGGCGATATCTGATTGCATCGAGGCAATAAGCCACGACATAACCTGATGATCCGCTGTTTGCCATTCGTCATGGAGCTTTTCAGTCGCGTTTTCTTCTGGTTTTGCTGTCTTCCCGGTGATGTGGCCCAACCTTCCTCTGCCACTGAGGGAAAGGGTGACCGCGCGAGACCAGGACAGATAGTTGGTCCCGTTTAGCGTTGTCGAGACCAGGCGATGAGAGCTCATCCCATCAGAAAGGATTTTGTTGCCGTCTGACATGCTTTTTTGGGTTTTTTCTTCTTCTCTCCTGGGTTTGGATGTGGGTTTTGAGGACCTTCAACCCCCTTGTATGAGGTGAGGCCGGTGATGATTTGTAGAATCTGAGGCACACAGAATCAATGCTCTGATACCATGTAGAAAAGTATGGGGACGAGATTGGTAGGAGAAGAAGAGATTTTATTTCTGTTTTTTTTGAAGTAGTTTACATGGTTTGAAACAGAGATTATTTATACAACATATTTTAGCCGTTTGGTTGTAATAAATGTTTGTTTGGAGAACCTCAAACGCCATGGGATGCCATGCAAAGCTTTGGGCAATCAACCGACATCCACAACGGTATGTATCTTTAACAATTTATAAAACATGATTCCACTAAATTAAAGTTACAACTGATTTTTAGGAGTTAACACATTACGAAAAAAAATCCGCTCCTATTTTTGTTTGACTATTTAGTGTTATATTGAACATGCGAGCAGTAATTAAAAAATATATAATGTGCTTGATGTCAAACCTGTCAGATATGTTAAATAATTTATTATATTTGAGTAGTAATGTATTGAAGAACAAACTGTTCCGAGCTTTATGTCCAACTCATTAAGCTGTCGACCTAAAAAAACAGCTAATAGGTTCACTAAGTTGTGAGTCAAACTAAAACAAGCTTAAATTGAGTCTAATTTGAACAGAACTCAAACTAGCTTTGTTGGGTTAGTAGTAGTATGTGGGTTCGGAAAATCACTGGATAAAGATAAAGATATTATATTATATTTTGTTCGATATATATATATGGAAATAGGTCTAGATGTATTTAATGAGCTTGGGACAAGAGAGGCGTCACTAGATCCACAAGATGAACAGGATTAGACTCTAGCTTTAAGGTCTTTCTTGAAGGCAACTGCGTTTGTTGGGCCACACCACTTGAATTTTCTGATGGGGCATTTGGCATCATATGCTTTGTTGCATGCATGCAAGCATGAAATTAATTAAGATTTGTTATTGGAGGTGTGGACCACATTATGCGCATTTATCTTTCCTGTGCCTCTTCCATGATCTATTATTCCATGAAATTAAGGATCATCCTACACTTCAATTATTGATGAGATCTATTTATTTTCTGGCTTATAAGTAGGCTACGATCTTATTGGGCTTTGGTGAAATCCTTTTCTACACCAAGCCCTCGTAGCTAACTAAGCTTGGTGCCTGGGCTTGAATTTTAGAGTCATGTCTCTTAATTTCTCTCCAATTATTCTCACGCTTAGTTGCAACATACGCACGATACTTCTAGGGGTGTAAACAAGTCGGGTACATGAAGGATATGGTCATTTATGTACCTCGACTCACCTAATTTAATGGACACGGGTGCGAGAATATACTCGTTTAAGTTTTATAGTACCCGTACCCGCCCTATATTCGTTTAATAAACAAGTATGACGGATATTATATGAGATTCATGTTTCGTATCAGCATTTAGCAAATTATAATGGATTAACTCATCTAAATTCAACTTCAAGACATGTACATGAATCGCATCAATAAATGTATAAAGAAAAATAACAAATCAATTAATACTCTCTCTCTCTCTCTCTCTCTATATATATATATATATATATATATATATATATATATATATATATATATATATATATATATATATATGAATTTTACAATGAGACCATGTCTCATTGTCAAAAATGAGACCCAATATTTTCCTCCTTTAGATCTAAATCCAATGGCTGGCTGGTTTATCCAACATTCAATTTATACAACCAAAATGTAAGATGGTAATCACGCAAATTAACACACCACATCCAACGACTGTTTCTTCCCATTTCCTCTTTCTCTCTCTAAACCGCTAATTATCACACAATCCAAACCTTAATATCCTCCCTCTCTCCGATTATCTCCAAAATCCTAATCCTCGACGCCTCCCCCATCCTACTTCGGTGCTTCCAACGAGGTTTGTGATTTCTGAATCAGTTATTTTGTGTTTTGTGGTTAGGATTTGTGTTTTCTACCAAATCTTTGGGAGGGTTCAGACTTGGGTTGTTGGGTTTCGATTTTTCTTCGCATGTTACTTCCGAAGTTTTTCATTTGCCTTTCTTTGTCAGTTTAGGTTGATTTAGATTTTGATGTGGTGTTAGTTTCTTTAATTTACTCACCATCAACTTGTTTGGTTTCTTATTAGTTTATTGATTTTCGTATATGATATCTTCCACAAATTTAGATTATCGATTAATTACATGTGTAGAACTTTCAGTTGGTTCGTTGCGATTCTTGATTTCATTCCAATACCAAAACTCATGTTTTGATTTTTTTGTTAGAAGCTTTAATATCTTAGTTGCCAAAGTTTTCTTTGTGGGTTGTGAATTTAATATCTTGAAAGAGGTGGAAGTTGTGATAGTCGATATTTGCTTTTATTATTAGTTAAGAACTTTAATCTGCCTTTTGAAACCCATCTTGTTCTAATTAAAATTCTGAAAAAGAAAGGAGGACTGATTTAGTTATGTGAAGTTCAAGAAAGTTCATACTTCTATATACATTGATTTGGATTTTGGAGTGGAAGCATAGATTTAGATTTAGATTTAGACGTGAACTTTGTTTAAAAGAATTGACCACAGAAAATTACTTTTAGATATATGCTCTTTTAGATATATGCTTTCGTATTAAACAGTTTATAGCTTTGGTGATTTGTTAGTTGATCTGTTGCAGATTCTTGCATTCCAATAACAAAAACCACAACGAAGTTACCTATGCTAGATTTTTTTCTGTTAGAAACTTTCAAATATTAACTGCTAAAGTTTTGTTTGTGGATTATACGGTTCTGTTGTGAATTTTAAGATCTTGCTAGAAGTTGGAGGTGGATGATTTTCAGCTGCTTTGATGTTTGCTTTTATTATTAGCTTAAAAACTTTAGTCTTATTTATTTATTTATTTATTTATTTTATAACTCATCTAATTCTAATTAAAGTATGGAAAAGAAAGGAAGACTGATTTAGTTAGGTGTTTTGGAATCATAATATAAGCCAAATCTCTTTTTTTTGTCACATTATGTGCTTAAGTTCCTGTGACAGAGTAGTCTAGATTTTAGTAGTTTTTTGGAAAAAAATAACTTAAGGATGACACATTAGTAGTTTTTCTCTTGGACATCATGAAATTTGAAGTCAACAGACGTTGGTTTGAATTCAGTTTCGAGCTTCTCCTCAGCCAAACCCTCACGGAACACGTAAATCTAGAGAGATACAACAAAATATTAAGGAAACACAAAACTACGTGACCAATATTATATTATTCCTCCCAAAAGAAACCAGAAGCCTTGAGTTTGTGGTTGTCCTGATCCCAGCTGAATGATCTAAAGGTAACATAGTTCACTACACTTGAATGTGCAGTAGCAGCAAATGCTGGAGCTCTTGACAACTATAGGAAACAAAAGGTCGTCAAGACCTAAATCATTGAAAACCTCAAGAATTAAGCAAGAAGAGTACGTTTTGGTGCGGATTTGGATGGTTTTGGGGGGTTTTGGAAGTGAATATGCTAATGTTGATGTTGTTTTCGGTGTTTTGAGTGTTGAAATGCATTTGTGGAATTTTCGTGTTTTGTGTGCTAATTTGTTGTTTTGCAGGAGAAATTGAATAAATAAATAGCACAAGAACGTTGAAAACAAAAAGTTGTTCCTCTATGAAGGTTTATAATTTTTTTCACAAACAATGATTCATGATTAAATTATCATTCTCATCCCTAACTATCAACTTTTTTTGCAGCAAACATAGAAAGCCAAAATTGAGAGAGAGAAAATTCAACCCATCCTTTTGGCAACAACTTGTTATTCTTTTCGCTTGCTAAACATTTCTACATGTGCTACAATTGTTTTTAAATTATGCATTTTTCTTTGTAAAGTACTATACTTATGTAATAGGCTATATAAATTCCATGTTTTTTTGTTTTTTACATTTGCTATACTTGTTAAATTAGACATTTTTCTGTGTAAAGTACTATACTTGTGTAATAAGCTATATCAATTTCATACTTTTATTTATAATTGTATTTGTTGCTATGATATATAAAGTAATGTATTTACTGCTATATATGCTTGTGTATTATGATTATATAGTTTAAGAAACTTTTATGCTTGTGTATTGAACAAGGTATTTGTGTATTAGAATTGGATTGTTGTGTAATATACGATTATGCTTTTGTGCTAAAATAGTGATGTAGGATAGTATTTAAATTTGCTATGCTTGTCTAACATGATTATATCATTCCCTAATAAAACTTCTATGCTTGTTTATTTGCAGTTTATAATTACACTAATCAATGTTGCTTCATAAGCAGTTATTTAGATGAAATTAATTAAGCAACTACAACCAACAAAAAAGAAATTTGAAAAGTTAGCAATAACCATGTGATTTATTTGACAAGTTTAGATCACATTAAGTTCTACAACTGGGTTGAAGCATTACAACATCTCAACTGTTCCTACCAAGACATGTTTTCTTTGTTTGCCCTTCCATTGAGACCATGTTGTTGTTTCTATTTACATTTCCCTTCACTCTAAAGGAACTTAAGCCGACAGTTTCACCAAAATGATTTTGACCCATGTCACCTCCTTTAGGGTGGTTTGCTATGATAATCCAACAGGTTACGATACCTATTTTTGGTAGTTTTGATGTGGAGTGTCGACGAAGTTTTTGTTAGTAACTTTTTTTCGAGGAAATTAGACCAAATATTTGGTTTGTTTCGTAGTTCCTTTAGTATATCATATGCTTCCAGTGAAATATATAATATATATGCATTCGATACACAACATTATAAGTTTAATACATAACTATATCATTTCAATACACAACTGTATCCTTTTATTACACAATTGCTACTTCTCTAAAGTTTAATATACAATCCCATCATCCCAACTACTCCATCCGAAATGAACCACACTTAAACCCCATTTCTCCGAAACCCGACCGACCGACCGACCAACTCGACCTATACCGAGCGTAATTCTGATGCCTCAACCCATGCTGCATCTGCACGGACTTCAAAAGTTGCAAAACTGCACGAAAAAACCAAAAAGATCAAATCTTTCCACCAAAAACCAAGACGAAACATATGGTGTTGGCTTGAGAGACGAAGGAGACGTGGCAAGTTAGGGCGTTGTTGGCTGGACAAGGTGGTGTTGGGATCAAAGAAGGAGTTGTCCATTAGGGTGATGACTGACGAGACTATATATATAATATACAATCATGGGTTTGGATTGGGATTGGGATTGCAGTTGGAGGAGGTTCGGGGATGCCAATTCTACTGCGGTGGTGGTCGGATCGACCAAACATGAAGGTTTATATTCTTTTTTTCCTCTACTTTTGCTCTCTCTCTCTCTCTCTCTCTATATATATATATATATATATATATATATATATATATATATATATATATATATATATATATATATATATATATAGTTTATAATGGATTTTGTGCTGTAAAGTTGTGTCTTTGTTGTTGGAGTTGAATGGTAAAGTTTGGAACTTTGTTGGTTTCCTATTTGAGTGGAATGTGTAGAAAGGTTTCACGAAGGAAGTCGTTGAAAGAAGCTTGCTTCTTGTACACACACATAGAGAGAGAGGAATTTCTCATAAGTTTTTGTGTTTTTTTAATAGCTTAATTTAATCTTCTAGTAGCTTTCTATGTAGCAACTTAGAATGGGATTAGCTAATTTGTGAGTGTCATGTTGCTTATCAAATTTGAGTAGCAATTTCTATCATGGTTTCACTACACTAGTGTTTTATGTTTTCAACACCGTGATTGTCACATCTTTTAAGTGAAGTTTAGGCTTCAAAATGTGGTCATTTTATTACACAAGTTCAAGAACTCTTTAATTTATAAATATTATTATTAAAATACATAATTTCATTATAAGTTGAATATACTGTTGTTTAGTATGGTTTCACTTGTCTATTAGATATTTTATTTAGAGAATATTTTGGAAAAAATATTATTAAAATACAAAACTACATTATAAGTTTAATATACACAACTCTAAAAGTTTATTATACAATTACATCATTACAATACACAACCACACCACTTTCATAAATAAAGCTTCCAGTGAATACACATCTATATGCGTTCAATACACAACAGAATACGTTTATACAGTTAGTTGTCGTCGGAGAGGAAGAAGTGAGCAACATATGATTCTAAAAGAGATACGTACATAAACATGAATGTTGATCCTTGTGGAGGAAAGGAAGTAGATGGAGGGTTCAATGTTGTTGTACATGGTATAGGAGTTAAGGCATTGATTGGTGATTGATTGTTTTATATTAACCGCAAGTACACGACCGCGTTGAAGCGGTGGCAAATACGGGTCGTCCACTGGGATGTGTGTCGAGGATTGGTTTGTTCGAAGGCGAGAGGTAAAAAGAAGGAGAGAAAAGTTGGTTACACTAAACTACACTAAGAAATGAAGATAAACAATAAAACTAAGCCCCATAGGGGGTAGAGAAATAATGTGAATATGAAGATGTGTGTGTGTGTGTTCAATTAAGCTCCTCACAACATGTAGTGCATGAAATCATAAAACTACATCCAACTTTGCCTCCACATGAATTAAGATAAGACTACATCATTAAAACATAGAAGACAATAATTGGAATGAAGCTAAATGAACTCAAGTATAAAGACTAGACCCTACTATGCCTCCACATGAATTAAGATAAGACTACATCATTAAAACATACAAGACATTAGCTAAGGTAAAGACAACAAGAGCACATACACTACAAATTGTTTCCAATATTAACTTCATCCATATCCTAACATTATCATTCCCCATAAAATAGGTCCACTAATCAAAGAATACGCTAAGCTTCATCCAAGAGCATTAGCATATCGAAGATAAGAGTGAAAACTCATTAGATGGTTATGGAAATCATATAAAGCTCAAGGGATAAAGATAGCACACACTTAATACACTACATGATTATATCACATATTTCTCCACCCCCCAGATGGGGATGGAACTACTCACTACTCATTACACTAACTATATTAACAAAAGAAAGCATAATACTGAAATGAAAGTTAACTAAGAAAGAAAGAAGTATTAAAGAAGCTTAAAAGGAAAGAAAAGACTAAACAAACATGCATAAATTAAAAGACAAGATTAAAAGAAACTAGAAGAATTATTTTATTAACAAATGACTCACATTGAAGGTAGCATTCTTCTCCACCTTGAGTTTTTGCTTCAAGGCTCACTCCTTAGTAGAGAGAATGCCACGAAGCAATGAGTAATTACAATGGAAGGTGAAGAGTACTATTTATAAGCATAGAAAAAGCTAATCGAGGACAATCCCCTGATATGGGACTAAACCAATACCAAAAATAGCCTAAACGAACATTAATACAAGTCCAGGAGAAATTTGGGCGGATCCTGAGTAATATGGACCGCCAATTAGCGGTCCAAAAATTTCGGATCGCGTTGGATTTTGTTGTGGGCTTTTCTGTCTGGTATTGTTGGTCTTTGATGCGGTTACTTGACTTGTTGGAGCTCCGACCCGAATGGAATTGGTAAAATACTCCCCATGATGGTGTGGAGTATTCTATTTTGCTCTTAGGTCCTTCTGTCTTACATTCAGGTCCTTCTCCCTTGCATCTTAGTCCACAGTTCTCACAATTCAGTCATTTTTCCCAGCTTTTGGGTCCTTTTATGCTTCATCTCTTCAAACCTATTTATTCCTGAAAACTAAACATAAAACTTGTAACATATCATTGTTTAGGTGAAAGATAATGGATATAAGATACAAATATAAACATGAAATGATGTCAATCAATTGGTGTTGGGGAGTGGAGAAATATTTGATTTTGTATATTTTTGTGATCAGACAAATAAATGATTAATTGAAGTCAACTTCTAGTGAATACACATCTATATGACTTCAATACACAACAGTATATGTTTAATACACCAATATATCATTTCAATACACAATGGTATCATTTTATTACACAAGTTCTCCAGAACGTATAACCAGATCTGAACACTACACCTCATAATGACTAAATTACTATAGCAGGGCATATTTTTATAGAAGAAGGAGAGAAAGAGGAAAGAGAGATGTTGGAGATAGAAATGACATGGAGCACTCTACAAAACTGCATCATTTTCTTAAATGAAAATTCCACTGAATACACATCTATATGCGTTCAATACACAACAGTATATGTTTAATACACCAATATATCATTTCAATACACAACAATATCATTTTATTACACAAGTTCTCCAGAACGTATAACCAGATCTGAACACTACACTTGACAGAGACTAAATTACTTTAGTAGGGCATATTTTTATATAAGAAATAGAGAAAGAGGAAAGAGAGATGTTCAGATAGAAATGACATGGAGCACTCTTCAAAACTACATCACTTTCTTAAATAAAACTTCCAGTGAAGACACATCTATATGCATTCAATACACAACAGTATATGTTTAAGACACCAATATATCATTTCAATACACAATGGTATCATTTTATTACACAAGTTCTCCAGAATTTATAACCAGATCTGAACACTAGACCTTACATAAATAAGTAGTAGAAAAAAATGATATTCCGCAAAATCTTTCAAGTCCACAAACTTGACGGCGACGTTGATTATCTCACAAATCTACATATCTAAAACTGGTTTTTCCAAGTTATAGTCCGTAACAAGTCGAATCTAACTATCTATCTTGTTTTTAGGCATAAACAAGATCTTTGAAAGGAACGAAAATGGAGGTGAGCTCCAGAGCTAAAGCGCGATCAGAGAACAAGTACGCTTTTTATTTTCCGAGAAAAAAATGGAATATCGAGTCCGGATTGGAGGGAATGCGAGAAAGGATAATAATCTGTAATTGGGAAAAGGAAGATTACAAGATCTGGATTTGGATTTGGAAAAAAGACGACGAGATCGGAGATCGAAAGGAGACGTGCCAACTCCGAAGTCTTTCAGAAGGTTGCTGGAGGGGAGGAAGAAGGAGGCCAGGATGGGTTTGATTGGGAAGGACCAAAGGAGGGGAGGAAGAAGGAGGATGGGATGGGTTCGATTGGGAAGGAAGGAAGGAGGGGAGGAAGAAGGAGACGGGGTGATTACCAAATTATCCTTTTTCATCTTTTACCGTTAGATTAGATCTTGATGGTGTATGTTTGTGGTCTCATTATATTAAATTGAGACATTGTCTCATTCTAATACCACTTTATATATATAATAACACAACACCAATACGAGTCTAAAATCCTCACAAAATATTTAAAGCATATGCAAACTAACAATTAAATATTAAATATTATTGTTATTGTTATGTATTTATATTATGTCAACTATAAGATATATTAATGCGTTCATATTTGATATATATTAATAGAATTAAAATATTAAATGAGTAAATGGATAAGTGAGTATCAATATAGTCATATCGTACCCTCCCCAATTCTTAATGGGTAAGGCAGGTTTGGGTAAATAGGTATAATTTTTTAATTAGTACAAAATTTGTTCCCATACCAATACCCAAGAGTGATGAGATGATAAATGGGTAATATCGCCCCAATTACAACCCTAGATACTTAAATTTTCTTGCAACATTGTTGATGAATTAAATTCATTAAAACCATAATTCTTTAATATTGTTAAGAGACCTACACCCTATATGAAATCTTTTCTGGTATTCTGAAAGTACATGTTCTAATCTTTCACTTATCCTAATCAGATCATATAATATACGCACGATACGTAATATTAGAAAAAATCACAATTTCTAAATTTTGACAACAGAGAATTGTTATCCAGGTGTCCTATATGTTGGAGAAATGGAAACACCTTAAATCCCTCGAAATGAACTTTTCGACAAACAATTAGACACCTTGAGCGCAACACAATCGACAAAACAATGCATGTAGCAAAAATCAACGAATTTAACAACCAACAAGTCATCCATATATATGCACACCATAATACTAGAGAACAACAAACATGCACGACTATGCACAAACCACTACCAATTCACTTGCAAACCACACATACAAACAAATTTAACTCGAGGGGTCTAATTTTTTTTTCAAGTTATTGTTGTTCGTGCATGTCATTGAAATATGTTAGAAATCAAATTCTGTTGTTTGTGCATACTGCTGGAGCTTAATAGAAATACAATACAAGTTTATTCAATTCTCTCTAAGAAAGTAGTATTGAATGTTACGATAGCAAGTGTAAAATCCTCAAACAACGGGAAATTTTAAACTTTTAAAAGGACAATCAAAAGGCTATATAGAATAAATGTACATGTAATCACTACAACCTCTAAAAGGGGAAAAGCAGGATCTGGTCATAAGCGAGCTCCTCCACAGTCACCACCCCCTAACACTACTCACGGCCTGAAAAACAAACATGCAACTATGCTTAAGTTTCCAGAAGGAAACTTCGTATGTCAAACCCCTAACACATATATGACCAAGAAACAACTAGCATAAAATGCAACCAATCAAAAATACAAAATATCATCGCGAAGCTGGACTCCAGGGCTCTTTCACCCAACCACAACAACCATGATCCAAGACCAGGGCTCTTTCACCCAACCCCATATCACGCGGCCCACAACAGGGCTCCATGGCTCTTTCACCCAACCCAACAATACTTATGAACCGGGCTTCAGGGTCCTCACACCCAACCCCATCCGTGCTCAACATGGCTCCAGGGTCCTCTCACACAACCCCCAACTTTGCACTACAATAGCTAGAACTCAAAGTGCAAAACAGAGCAACAACGGTCGAGCAACCAAGCTACTGTTCGAACGGTTCTCTCCAAAACCAGGCACGGGTTCAACCGTCACATAACTGGTCGAACGCACGCAACTACAAATGGTCGAACCAAGGTCAGGGGCGGTCGACAGTTTAGAAGGTCAACTCCTAAGGTGGTCTACGAGCTGCTGCTCAATCAATACAATACAAATCAAATAAACATCTCATCGGTCGAACAAATGCATCGTTCGACCGAAACCATGGATTTCTGATGTTTCCTCTAAAGCAACACCGGTTGACCAAAAATACCACCGGTCGAACCAATTATAAGTTAACTCAAACCACCGGTCGAACCAGAGTCAATAGATGGTTCACGCTTTGTCCAAACCAGTCCACAAAGCAACGGTCGAACAAATCAAATAAGTGGTTGACCGTTTAGAAAGTCTAGGACCTAACCGACTTGCTACATGTATAGCTGGTCGAACGGATCTAAAGGCGGTTTACCGTTTTAATGGTCTATGCCCCTAACCGACTTACCAATAGTGTAACCGGTCGAACGGCAAAGGGATCTTGTTCGACCAAAAGATAATAGAGCTTGCCTAAAACACACAACTGGTCGATCACCCAAAGGCATCATTCGACCGTTGCAAGGTAGAAACCCACAATTACACTAGCATCGGTCAACCAAAGCACAAGACGGTCAACCGTTATTCAGCAGCATCCTGCTGCACTTCCACCTCCGATGAGCCAAACGGCTACCGTTGGCTAAAGCCATCACTCACACACATTGGGTGAGTCCTAACGAGAAGCTTGACATACCTTTAAGGCTTGAAGAAACCTTAGAAGATCAACTGTGAGTGCTTCCATGCCAACGAGCTTCCTCCGACGAACTCTAAACCCGAGTGACGATCACGAGATTTCCGACAACTTCACTGAGTTCTTCCTCACTTGCCTTGCTCTCCAACACTCGAGCTTCCAAGAGAGCTAAGAGAGAAACGGATTTAAGGGAGAGATGAGAAAGAGAAAAAGAGAAACGAGTCAAGGGTTTGCTTTTGAACCTCCCCTCACCTCTCATCCAACCAATCACACCAAGACACCTATTCCACAACCATCAAATCCAACTTTCCCTCAGCCAATCACAAATCTTCAATCTAACTATTAACTCAAAGATTAGGATTAGTAATAAGAACTCAATTAGCCTAATCTAATTAGGATTAGGTTCTTACAGCAAGTGCAATATCATGTTATATAACCAACAAGTATGAGTCGGCCCAAATGAAAATGTGATTTCAATTCGTGAACAGAATCACAATCGAGAGGCAAAAGATTCCCACAAGGGAAGCAATGAGTGTGACAATTAAACTTATACTACACTAATTACGCTACTACTACGCTCACACACAAAGATGCCTGATGTAACGTCCTCAAACACAGCGGAAAATTTCAATTTAAATCATACAATCAACGAGGACATTACAAAAAGAAATACACACACCGGTGCACCAACATATAATATATATATGTGAATGAGTTTACAAAAGAATGTGATTACATCAAAAGATCATATACATAAAATATACACAAGTAATCAGAACCACCTCCAAAGATAAGGAAAGCAGGATCCGGTCTCGAGCGCTCCCTCCGCCACCATCACCACCCACCTAACCTCACTCTCGGCCTGAAAGCAGACAATGAATGCCTAAGTTTCCGGAAGGAAACCCAGTATCCCAAACCCTAACACATATATGGACAAAATGAAATATCCAAAGAACCATAAATATCACAACTGAAACACCCGCTAAGTTCCCGGGACCTCGCTCCCAGCCATAGCCAACAACAACCCGGGTCTCAAGGGTCCTCTCACCCCAACCCCTCAAACACTCGTGCGCACAAGGCACCGCCGGTCCAAATCACGGCCAAACAACCCCTTTCTTGCCTCAGTGTTACCGGAGCCACGATTTTGCATCATTCGCTGGAGCCACGACTTTGCCTCAATTGCCGGAGCCATGGTGACAGTTATCACAACAACCTCCACGTGTCACTACTAATCACTATAGGGCCGGCCTGTCGGTCCGTCGCCCCAAAAGGGCCGGTGAACCCGTCACCTTCTAGCCAATCAATAGTAACACACACACACACACCAAAACAGTGCAAAACGGTCGAACCAAATCTGTCTTTCGGTCGACCGATCCTCACCTAGAGAACTGACCTAACCGAAAAACCCGCCAAACGGTCGACCGACAAAGGGGGCCCGGTCGACCGAAAAGCACCAGTAGAAAATCATTTTCGCAAACCAAGTTCAAACGGTCGGACGACCCAGCATCTCCGGTCGACCGAAAACCTCGAGTACAAAACCTCCAACAAATCACATTACACGGTCGAACCACAAAACACTATCGGTCAACCGAAATCCACCAGTGCAAATCCTTCGACCAAAACATTCTACACGGTCGACCGAATCCTCACTTCGGGTCGACCGGACATTAAGTCACTTAAGTTATCGGTCGGAAGAGTCAAACTGGCGGTCGACCGTTTAGATGGTCAACGCCCCAACCGACCTACAACAGTACTTTCGGTCGACCGGCAAAGGGTCCCGTTCGACCGAAAATACCCAGAGCCTCAATCTCTCGATAGACTTGTACCACCGGTCGACCACCACGAAGGTAGCGTTCGACCGGTGCGAGAGATTTTGCCCAAAATACACTATAACCGGTCGACCGAACCCATACACCGGTCGACCGTTTACAGTTCAGAAACTGTTGTGCAGGTCCGACGAGCCAATTGGCCTACCGTCGACCGCTCCCACTCCCACACTAATAATAGGTGAGCTTGAAAGCAAGCTTGACATACCTTAAGGCTTGAAGAAGCTTTCGAAGAAACCACGGCGAGCGCTTCCTCGCGAAACCTCTTGCAACGACGATCCTCGCTCCTCCGGCGACTCCAACAACAACTCTCGTGCTCTCCGATCACCACCCAACGCCGACCTTCCACTTGCTATCGAGAGAGACGAGTCTAGAGAGAGAGAGAGTGAGTGAGAGTGATGAAATCGTGAGAGAGAGAGAGAGAGTAAAACCCAAACCTTATATACTTTTCTTCCACTCGATCTCAGTCGTCCATCTCAATCCATCACTAATCCTCCCCTAAACACAATTAAAACATAAGTAAGGATTAGGGTATAACACCTGAACTAAACAATTATGAAAGCCCCCAAAGGAGTGGAGCAACGACCAACAAGAATATTGTAAGATACGATGAGTATGTCGATTAAGAGTGGTGAGTGAGCATATGTTGCATGTATATGCACATGTGAGTAGGAAGAAGCATGACAGATGTGGCAAATATTTATCAAACTAAAACTAACATCATCCAACAATTTGCTTCCATTATCCATACAAATTTACATCTTTGTCCAATTAAGCCTGGGTGCGTCTAGTCTAAAACGTGGGGCAAAACTTATCAAAAAGTAGAGCAACAAGTTCAATTACATGAATCACACATACAAGCACAAGCAATTCCATATTAAACAAGTAGAATGAACTGCAAATACTAAGCCTAAGAAACATACAAGGTGAAAGATTATCAAAACATGCAAGCATCAAACTTAAACCTTGATCTATGCATATCCATATGAAACCCAACACACCAAAACTAAGATTCACACACATAATAAACATCACTTGTGGAACCTAACATACCAACATTACGATCTACATCACTTGTGGTTGTGGTGTACGTGCTCGATAGTTCGAACCAGTCACATAGCTTTCAATATTTTTGTATACGGTGGAATTTGTAGTTACAAATTCTAATTTTCGTCTGGCCTTAGTTTTGAGTTGCGCAACGTTCTGATAAATAGAAAGATTAATTATAGTTTATCTCCCGAACTATGTTGTAATTTCACGGGACTATTTTGGTTCGAATGACAAGGTTCATTCATATATGTTTTAAATTTCAGATGAACAAGACGTCCCAACTTCATACACCAAATTATAGAGGTAGATACAAATATATGTGAAATTAGTTCCATATTGGAAGAAATAATATACAAAACATACAAGAACAAGAAAGGTTCAACGTTTCCATGCCAAAGATTAGTGGGAGGTTTGTTGGCTCTATCCTGCAACCACCACTTGTCTCTGTCTTTCCCTCCAGCAATATCAGATGAGAACAAACCTTGGAGAAACATAAACAAATTAACAAAAGACACAGTGTGATGTAATCATATCATCATGACTGCATAACTCCACTGCAATCATTCACTCGCATCTGCCAATCGGCAATAGGGAACAAAACTTTATGGGAAATCAAAGATGAAAGAACCAATCGTCATCTTCATCTTAAAAAATAGTTATTTGTTGTTGGAATTGGAATTGTGCGTCTTTCGACTATTTACTTAAGTGTACCTACATGTCGATGTTATTTGTTTGGGTACACATCTGTTATCAATGAGACTTACTCCGTTGTAACCACTCTGTTATGAATTTTGCAATTTACCCATTTTAAATATAAAAATATCTTTAATGTTAAATAAAAAACACAAAAACTGAAAACATCTTTCCCTTTCTCTCTCATGTTCTCTCTCTCCTCTCTACAAATCTCACTTTCTCTCTCTAGTCTCTCCCTTCAGTCCTATCTCTAGTCTCTCATTGTCTCTCTTCTCTCTCTCCTCTCTCTAGTCTATTTGCTTTCCACAATTTTCTCCTCTTTCTTTGGTCCACTCTCTCACTTCAGTCTCTCTCTTCTCCTCACTTTTCTCCTCTCTCTCTGTAGTGAAGAAGATAGGTTAGAGAGAGAGATTTGGAGAGAGAAGATAAAGAAAAGAGAGAACGGTAGAGAGAGAGGAGAAAGAAAGAGAGATTTGGAAAGATGAGAGAGAAGGGAGAGAGAAAGGGAGAAAGATTTTCATTTTTTATTTTTTATTTAACATTAAGTACATCTTTAAAATTTTATGAGGTAAATTCTAAAATTCATAACTATACGGTTACGACGTTATAACGGAATGAGTCTTATTGACTTACCCAAACAAATAACATTGACATATAGGTACATTCAAACAAATAGTCAAAAATCAGGTACAAAACCAAATTACCCAACGAACACTAGAAAAACAAACACTATTTATTCATGATTGCAAAACTTTCTTGCATATTTACCGTCCTTTTAACGTAGTACAGCTGCAACCACACTTGTTGAAAACTTAAACAAACCGTCATCAAATTATTAATACTAAAAATGACAACAACTACAAACTTGATCATTTCATACAGCATGAGAATTGGATATCCATTTGGTGACAACCTCATCAAGGGCAATGGAGGAAGACCCACCTTCTCCTAATGCCTTGGAAGCTTCTTCCTTCAGCTCTTTCACTTTGGCTCTAATCTTCTTCCCTTCTTCTCCCTCCATCAATTCCTTCACTACTCTTTCCACCTCTTCTTTCTTAACTAATCCTTCTTCCTCCTTCACTCTTATTGCAACCTTTGCGTCCTCAGACAAAAGAACAGAGTTCATCTTCTGCTCCGCGTATAACGGCCACGCGATCATCGGCACACCATGCACTACGCTCTCCAACGTCGAGTTCCACCCGCAGTGGGTCAAGAATCCCCCGGTGGCCTCGTGCTTCAGCACGGCCACTTGTGGAGCCCACGACGGAACTACCATCCCAACTTCTTTGGTTCTCTCGAGGAAACCCTCAGGTAAGAAAGCGAAGGGGTCTTCCTTGCTCATGGGGCTGAAGAACGACTCGTCCGTCTTGCTCGGGCTTCGAACCACCCACAAGAATCTGCATCCGCTCGACTCCAGACCGTTGGCCAACTCGGTAAGTTGGACAACCGAAAGGGTCCCACCACTTCCGAAAGACACGAAAAGCACGGACGACCTAGGTTGCCTGTCAAGCCAACCCAGACATTCCGAGTCGGACTCCTGATCGGAACCGGATCGGATAAGCGGTCCAACCGGGTAAATTCGCGGACCGTTTTGACCCGGCTGGGTCAGTGCTTGGATGGCTCCTGGCTCTATCGCATTGAAGCTATTCTCCAGTATTCCCTCCGCCAGAGGATAGCGGCCCATGTGGTGTACGAGCCACATGTGGGCGTCGTTCTTCCGGTCCTGCGCCGGGTCTAAGAGCTCGCTCCCGTGGATGGGGACACACCCTGGGAGTCGAATCGGCTCGGGAAGGTCCCTGTATTCGGAGTCTGTGCTCCTCATGATTGGCGGCAAGTGATGGAAGAGACTCAAACACATGGCGGTTGACGGGAAGAATATGTAGTGTGGGACCCCGAGCTCCTTCGCCACGTCAAACGCGTCCGTTCCGAAAAGGTCAACAACAAGAGCCACTAGTCGTTTGTTGCGTTGGAGATCGGACACGACATCGCGAAGAGCAGGAAGAGAGCGGAGGACGACGTGAGACACGATGGTCTCTACCTTGGCGGTCGAGGGGAGGTCGTGGAGGTCGGGTGTGGGGAGTTGAACGCTTTGGATGGACTCGGGTAGGGAGTCGAGGAAGATTTTGACTTTTGGGGAGGTGTCGGTGACGAGAAAGGTGACGGTGAAGCCGTAGCGGCTGGCGAGGAGCTTCGCAAACTCGCTTAGGGGGATCAGGTGGCCCATCCCCGGTGAGGGGAGGATGGCCACATGAGGTGCCACAGATGGTTGGAGTTTTTGTCCTTCCATAGTGGAGAAGTGAATCGAATTCGGTTGATAATTGAGGTGGTGGTGGTGGTCAGGTGGGGGTATCTCTACGTTAAGGGAGGTGTTCAATATATATAGAAAGAAAAGAGAAGTTGACAGCGATGTTTTTAGTTTATGCAGAACCAATTTTTGAATTTGATTGGTAGCTAGAAAGCCAACATGGAGATACTGATGGTTACGTAACCAAAAAAATCCAATTAAAATTTGCTTCTGGTCGGTTTTTAATTACAATATTTCGTTTGGAGTCTAGTACGTACCCATTCCCAGGAGAAGAACTTCAATTTAGTGGGCAAACTCTACCTTATATTTCATTTACATCATGCAGTCTTCCGAATCTTGACCTGTAAATTGGGGAAAGGTTAACGTTCAATTTTAAAAGTTGAACTTATACATGAAAAAATGGAACCAAATTTAAATTATTTATTTTAGCTTGTTATGGGTTTGAAGTTCTTTGTAAATCAGCTTAGTTACTACCAAATTCTTGATTCCAAATGGAAGTAGGTAGACATGTCTCCAAATTTCTTCTCCTCGATATCTACCGGTCCTTTTAAGTTCTAGAACACTTGACTTCACGTGGAAATCTAGAAGACCTTGATTGATTGGCCGGCGAGGAGCATCAGAAGATGCTGCAATAAGAGAGAAATTGAAGGCCCTCCGAGTTAGACTGTACTTCTGAAATTTTTAATGTTTTGTTTTGGTAGTCCAAGGTATACTCATGTGGCTGAATTGTTTAAGCTGTGATTGAGTTTCTAGAAGGCCTCCACAATAAATTCCTTCGAGGGGTGACTGCATTTTTAAGCTATGAATATGTAGGTGTCCTTGGCTCTTGCTGATAAATCCCTTTGAGGCCGGGTTAAATGTTGCGATCCTAAGATGAAATTATTTGTTGAGCTGTAGTACGATTCTCAAGTCTAGCTTATACATATCATATCTTTACTTAACTAAACAAAGAACATTTACAACCCCAACGTTATATTCGATCATAATATACTTAAACATAGTACAACACAAGTCACTAACTCAAAGAAGAGATCATTTTCCATAATTAGAACTAAAATTTGACATATTTCTTTCATCATCTTTCTTCATTCTTTGTAATGCATCTTGAAATGTCTTACCTGGCGAGAAACCTCAACCCATTTTATGTTCCATCACTAGGATCCACATCTATGTGATAGCATAAATGTAATCAATAACAATTATAATTATCATTTGTCGCAGAGCCTCGTAAAACAATTACTTAGAGTTAGGTTGCTTAATTTATAGATGCAACTACCTATGAATTGCCGACATAATTCGTATCACCTCTAGTATCTTATGTGACTTGAATGAATTACCGATATAACATGTATCCTTTGAATTAAGGACATCATTCACGATTCGAGATTCTAGATATGGCTCACAAGTCACATGCACCCAAGGGGTGTAGCAGTTTGTTCCATCGTCAAACAAGATTGTAGAGGTAGCTCCTTACTAATTAAGGATGTAGCACTAAGTTCCTGTAAAGTATTGACGTTTTCTTTTAACTTTGGGGTTATTTTTGATATCACCCCCCCCCCCCCCCCCC
The DNA here is from genome assembly GCA_963682175.1 of Triglochin maritima. Classification (NCBI taxonomy): domain Eukaryota; kingdom Viridiplantae; phylum Streptophyta; class Magnoliopsida; order Alismatales; family Juncaginaceae; genus Triglochin; species Triglochin maritima. Next base: position 11,326,669 of record OY821775.1, read on the forward strand.
CCATTTGCTCAGATAGTTTGGGGGTACTCTAACCCTACATTTGGTTGCCCCCTTTTGGTAGTGAAGAGTGTGTGAGTGGGGGAGAGAAATGAGCTCATTGGATCCTCACCGTAGCTTTACGGAGCCTCGCTGGAGCTAGTCTAAGCTCACCGGAGCAAGTTGTGGGTCCGTCGGAGCTCACTAGGAAGTTTCATCGGAGTTTGTATCAAGCTTGGAGAGGAGTGTTTGGTTTTTTCCTAAGGTATGCCTTGGGTCTCACTAGAGTCAACCTCTTCTTGGTTTCTTGATTCAAAGGAATAGATCTTATAGGAGTTAAAGAAGCTTTGGAAGTTCTTATACCTTGGATTTCAAGTTGACAGTGATTTCAAGTTGAGATTTGGAAGGGGATGACCTTTACGTGCTTTTCCTTGTGTGAGTTTTATGGATGAGAGTGTTGGCTTTTTGGCCTTAATCTATGTTTTGATGATTTAATTAACCTAATCTTAATTATGATGATGTAGAGTAGCACACATATTGCATTGCATATATATAGTATTGTGCTAACCTCTACAGGTGATCAAGACTCATGGAAGGAAGGAAATCAAGTCAAGATTTGTAATAAAGCTAAATGAAAACTTGTAATCTTGATTTTATTTTGAGTCTTAGGAACATGTGTAAATTGAGCATACAAGAGTTGAAAACCAATCACATACACAATAGGTTCCCTATAGAAGTCACACACGAAATTTCACATTATTTGGACTTCATTAGATCACCCAAACCTTAGTCGGAAATCACTTATAAACTTAAACCCAGATTTCATGTGTGAACCGGTCGACCGAACCAGTTCTCAGTTCGACCGGTTTATAACAGACTCTCCACAGTGATTTTACCGAACTCTACCGGTCGACCGGCTCTACCTTTTCGGTCGACCGATCCCGGATTTTAATATGGCCGTTTTTCTTGTCGTATTCCTATAACGGTCGTATTCGTATAAAACAAAACTTAACCCCAAAAAACATTCGGTAACCGGTCGAACGAAGACCTTGTTTCGGTCGACCGGTTGAACATATTTTCAGAAACCAAATTCCCTGCTATCGGTCGACACATTTCTCGTTCGACCGATTGACCTTTGTCTCAACCGAATCCCCTTATCGGTCGACCGCCCCATACTTTGGTTCGACCGATTCACTTAAGTAGAGTTAAGTTCTAGCTCGTTTGTCCGACCGAATATTCTTTTGTTCGACCGTTCTCTTTGAAATCATGTCAACGGTCGACCGGTTTACTAGTTTCGGTCGACCAGTTCTGGACAGATTTGCAGCCCGATTTTCTGCTTTGTGTATCTTGCACAAAACCCAATCAAATCTATCCCCAACGGCTAGAATACCTTAGGAGCTTATAAATAGAGGATCAAGACTTGTTGTTAAAACAACTCTCCAACTCCAATTGTCCCAACTCATTAGAGAGAAACCTCAATCCTCAAAGCTCCCATTTCTACACTCTTTAAGCCTAAACTTCACACATTTGATCATATACTCATCCTACTCAAAGTGTGCTCAATTAGAGAGTGAATCCCACTCAAGGTTACATTTGTTGTAAAGAGAGCAAGGGTCTTGGTGAAAGCCCAAGACAAGAAGCAAGGATTTCGGTGAAAGCCCGAAGTGATTCTCTCGGTTTGTGAGAGGTGGTGCCAAGCTCGGCGAGGGTTGTTCGCGAGCTTGAAGACTTGTAAACGGCGTTGCTCCCGGCCCGGAACGGGGAGGCATAGTGAAGACGCAAGAGGGGCTCGAACGGAGATTCGAGAGGGGCTTGCAAGAGAGGACGTAGGCGCGGCCGAACCTCTGTAAAACCGACGTGTCTTCTTTGTGGTTTGCATTACTTTCTACTTGTGTTTGATTTAGTTTAATTTCCGCTGCATTTCTTTGATCGATCAACCAAGTAGTTAATTAGGGCTTAAATAGTGATTAGTGGACCCATAACCCACACGATCCTACATTTGGTATCAGAGCCTTGTTCGTTAATTTTGTTCTTAATCGATAAATTAACATGGCTCTTAATGCATCCACACCTTTAGAATCTTGTAAACCACCACACTTTGATGGAAATAATTTTGTTTCATGGAAAAGTAAAATGATATCATTTATTAAATCCATGAACATTAACATGTGGTTTATGATTCAAACTCCATATGAATCACCTAGATATGATTTTAGTAAATGGAGTTTAGAAGATGAAAAAAATGCATTCCTAAATGCTAAGGCTATGAATGTCATATTTTGTGCATTAGGAGATGAACTTTTTAATGTTGTTTGCTCATGTGATAGTGCTTATTCAATATGGCAAACATTAGAAAAGAATTTTGGTGAAGGAGATTCACCAACCGGGAAGAAGGGAGAAGCAAATCCTAAGGATGTAGCTCAAGCAAAGAAAATGGAGATTAACTCAACATCTTCATCATCATTAAGCTCATCCGATGGAGAAAGTGAAGATGAGGTATCCTCTAGCTCTTCTTCAAGTAGTAGTTCAAAAGATAATGCCCATGATTTTAATGAACTACAAAATGCATTTCAAAGATTATTTGAAAAATATAAAGAACTTCACAAGACTAATCAATTAGCAAATGAGCAAATCCATGATCTTAAATGTCAAAATGCATCTATCTTAGATGATAAAGTTGATTTGCTTGCTAAAATTGAAGTTCTAACTTTAGAGAATGCATGCTTGAAGGAAGAAAATTTAAATGTTAAGAATACATCATCTCATGCAATTGATAGTCATATGCTAGAAATTGACACTAATGACTTGCTTATTAAACTTGATAAATCTCATTTAGAAAGCAAACAATTATTACATGACTTAAATTGCATGAATGAAAAGGTTGCAAACTTAGAGATTCACATGCTTAACATGAATGAAAAGCATAATTCTATGATTAAAAATCTAAATTGCTTAAATGAATCTCTAGCAACTAAAAACAGTGAACTTAATGTCTTAAATGAAAATTTGTCAAATAAATTGCATAAGTTCACACATGGCAATAAAAACAATTTTTATGTTAAAAACTTTCCTATTCAAATTAATGTTAAACATAATTTTGCCATGAAAAAGAAAGTAAGTGTAGAGGTACCAAAATCAACTTGGATTTGGGTACCAAAAGCTAAACTTAATGGACCCAAGCAAAAATGGGTACCAAAATCTACACTTGTAGGAGCTTGAGGAAGAGATTGGTGGTGACCGGGTGAGCCAAAGCGTCGAATTCGAATCCGGTTGCATCACCAAATCAAGATTGGAGCTATTCAAGATTCAAGTTTGGTATAAAATTTCTATCTCTAAAATTTCTGAAAAATAGCTCTAATCTAGTTTATATGCTAAATTGTCATATCTTTAGAAGTTCAATTCATTGCAAATCATATACCCTATTCATTGAAAATCATTTATCACATCCATTGATTCTAAATGTCAAATTTTAAATGGATGTTAGAATAAGGCTTAAGTTGAAACTTAAATGAACTTAACTTGAATCATACTCATCGTTTCCATTTAGCCTTATTGATAGGGGGAGCTTAAATGTTATATCTTTTATTAGAGTAATGAAGTGCAAAATTTAGGGGGAGCAACTTCATTACAAGACATCCAAATTCTATGCTTAAAGTCATATTTTTTATTTTTGATGGATGTCAAAGGGGGAGAGATAATTAAGGGGATAACTTGGAATTTGGCATAAAATTGAACAAAAACTATGCACATCCATAGGGGGAGCATTAATATGCATAGTTTACATATACAAATTCCATGTATTTAGATAGAATTAAGATATAGGTTGTCATCATCAAAAAGGGGGAGATTGTTGGCTTTTTGGCCTTAATCTATGTTTTGATGATTTAATTAACCTAATCTTAATTATGATGATGTAGAGTAGCACACATATTGCATTGCATATATATAGTATTATGCTAACCTCTACAGGTGATCAAGACTCATGGAAGGAAGGAAATCAAGTCAAGATTTGTAATAAAGCTAAATGAAAACTTGTAATCTTGATTTTATTTTGAGTCTTAGGAACATGTGTAAATTGAGCATACAAGAGTTGAAAACCAATCACATACACAATAGGTTCCCTATAGAAGTCACACACGAAATTTCACATTATTTGGACTTCATTAGATCACCCAAACCTTAGTTGGAAATCACTTATAAACTTAAACCCAGATTTCATGTGTGAACCGGTCGACCGAACCAGTTCTCAGTTCGACCGGTTTATAACAGACTCTCCACAGTGATTTTACCGAAATCTACCGGTCGACCGGCTCTACCTTTTCGGTCGACCGATCCCGGATTTTAATATGGCCGTTTTTCTTGTCGTATTCCTATAACGGTCGTATTCGTATAAAAAAAACTTAACCCCAAAAAACATTCGGTAACCGGTCGAACGAAGACCTTGTTTCGGTCGACCGGTTGAACATATTTTCAGAAACCAAATTCCCTGCTATCGGTCGACACATTTCTCGTTCGACCGATTGACCTTTGTCTCAACCGAATCCCCTTATCGGTCGACCGCCCCATACTTTGGTTCGACCGATTCACTTAAGTAGAGTTAAGTTCTAGCTCGTTTGTCCGACCGAATATTCTTTTGTTCGACCGTTCTCTTTGAAATCATGTCAACGGTCGACCGGTTTACTAGTTTCGGTCGACCGGTTCTGGACAGATTTGCAGCCCGATTTTCTGCTTTGTGTATCTTGCACAAAACCCAATCAAATCTATCCCCAACGGCTAGAATACCTTAGGAGCTTATAAATAGAGGATCAAGACTTGTTGTTAAAACAACTCTCCAACTCCAATTGTCCCAACTCATTAGAGAGAAACCTCAATCCTCAAAGCTCCCATTTCTACACTCTTTAAGCCTAAACTTCACACATTTGATCATATACTCATCCTACTCAAAGTGTGCTCAATTAGAGAGTGAATCCCACTCAAGGTTACATTTGTTGTAAAGAGAGCAAGGGTCTTGGTGAAAGCCCAAGACAAGAAGCAAGGATTTCGGTGAAAGCCCGAAGTGATTCTCTCGGTTTGTGAGAGGTGGTGCCAAGCTCGGCGAGGGTTGTTCGCGAGCTTGAAGACTTGTAAACGGCGTTGCTCCCGGCCCGGAACGGGGAGGCATAGTGAAGACGCAAGAGGGGCTCGAACGGAGATTCGAGAGGGGCTTGCAAGAGAGGACGTAGGCGCGGCCGAACCTCTGTAAAACCGACGTGTCTTCTTTGTGGTTTGCATTACTTTCTACTTGTGTTTGATTTAGTTTAATTTCCGCTGCATTTCTTTGATCGATCAACCAAGTAGTTAATTAGGGCTTAAATAGTGATTAGTGGACCCATAACCCACACGATCCTACAGAGAGGCGACATAACAACCATGTGATGAGAATTAAATTTATACCGCAAGTGCACGACGTCAATGAAGACGTGACAAGTACGGGTCGAACAGAAGGAGGGAGAGATATTGTTATTTTTGTGATTTTCGATTTAGGAAAGAAAGAGAGAAAAATAAGGTTTGGTTTGAGATTTTTGGTTTTTTAATTTTCTAAAGCAAGAACAACAAAAGAAAAACTAATAGGAAAACAAATATGGATGAGAGTCCAGCGGGTGGGGGATTAGATATCGGGTTTTGTTTAGAGAATTCTGAAACTTATAATAAATCACATTAGTTATAAAGCATTACATGATAAATGACTCAACATAAACTCAAGTAATCAAAATATACTAACACGAAATTAAAATAATAACGTAATATTCTTCTCATCACCCTAAATCCGTCACCCGCACCCTTTCGAGAGATTTGGAAACTCATGGATGGAGTGAAGGAGAAGGGGTCCTAGAGAAACTACAAAAGAAAACTAAAAATAAGAATTAAAAGAACATAATTTTATTACTAAAATATGGAACAAAAACTAAGACCCTTTACAACAATGTTTCGGGGCTATTTATAGCCGATACAAGGAACCTAAGTATAAAATAAGAAAGTACACGCGTCAAAACATGACTGGACAAAATCCGGAGTCACGGATCGCAAGGGGTGCGGCAGAATCGCCGCACTTTTGACTCAGATTTAATCCGGATTTTTCCTGTGTGTTTATGGTATGATTTAGCTGTCCTTTGCGCGTCTGGATTGATTATTTCCTTTCTTTTGAGCTCCGACTTTATTTCTTCATATATTTGGAGATCCAAATTGATTTTTCTTTAGAACTTCTCCAAAATAATAAAAGCTACTCGTAATTTGCAGTTGGGTCCTCGGCCTTTTGCAATTAAGTCCCTGGCTACTTTTGTGCTTAAGTCCTTGGCATTTTTATAATTAGGTCTTGAATGCTTTTATGCTTGGATGAACTTCAATTTGAATCCCGATAATCTTGAACTTGGTAGAAATGAGTCTCTTGCACGCGTTTATGCTCAGGACATGGGTAATTTGCATTCGGACCCCTGTATTCTGTAAATCAGACTAAACACATACCTTAGTAGCATTTAATGATATAAAATTAATCTAAATGAAAGACATATGATGCAATGTATGCAATGCATCACCATGCCATGTCCTCTGTTTGGAATGGCACCGTTACCATGGAGTTTAAGACTTTTGGTCCATCTGACCTTGGTGTGTTGACCTTGGTGTAGTGTACGCATTTGGATCATGGTTTTAGACTTTGATTGGTTTGGATTTGATAAACCATTTCAGTCTTAGGCTTAGTTTGGATGCAACTTCCAAATGTCAGCTTCTGGGAATGTGGATCCAAGAGCAGCTTTTTCTTGAATGTTGAGAGTTGTTTGGATAGGTAGAAGGCTTCTGGTAGTTCTTGTTAAAGGAAATTCCTAAATTGCCCTCAAGCTTTGATTAAATAAAAATTCATTATAAACTCATTGCAATAGAGGAACTTTGGTTTTCAATTCAACATTGCTTTCGAAAGTCTTACCATGGTGGAATTCTCTAGTTGATTCGCAGGCAGTGGACATAGGAGTGTTCCTGAAATCCAATATATTTTCTCTTGTTAACCATAGGGCACTCCTTCTGTGATCTTCTGGACGACTGTTGCTTGTCCTAGGTGTTTGGTTTCCTGGACTTCCGAGTTGTGAGTGTCTTTCCGTTGGGGGATGTGAGTGTGTGAGCGGCCAGTCTTCACCTTCTCAGTTTCCGTCTTCATCACCTAAGTTCACGGCAGGATCGTCATTCACACAAAGCTCGTACTCATTCAGTTGGTGGGGGACATTGGTGAGAATTAAATTTATAACGCAAGTGCACGGTGTCAATGAAGACGTGACAAATACGGGTCGAACACAAGGAGGGAGAGATATTGTTATTTTGTGATTTTCGATTAAGGAAAGAAAGAGAGAGTAATATGTTTGGTTTGAGATTTTTGGTTTTTAATTATCTAAAGGGAGAACAACAAAAACAAATTAAAAATGAAGTAAAGATGGATAGGAGTCCAGTGGGTGGAGGTTTAGATATCGGGTTTAGATTAGAGAATCCTGAAACTTATAATAAATCATATTAGTTATAAAGCATTACATGATAAATGACTCAACATAAACTCAAGTAATTAAAATATACTAACACGAAATTAAAATAATAAATTTATTCTTCTTCTCATCACCCTAAATCCGTCACCCCCACCCTTTGGAGAGAGTTAGAAACTCATGGTTGGAGGGAAGGAGAAGGGGTCCTAGAGAAACTACAAAAGAAAACTAAAAACAAGAAATAAAAGAAAAGAATTTTATTCCTAAAATATGGAACAACAACTAAGACTCTTTACAACAACGTTTCGGGGCTATTTATAGCCGATACAAGGGACCTAAGTATAAAATATGAAAGTACATGTGTCAAGACACGACTAGACAAAATTCGGAGCCACAGATCGCAAGGGGTGCGGCATTTCCGCCGCACAATACATGTAAGATGCGGCGATTCCGCCGCAATATCTGCTCTGATTTAATCCGGATTTTTCCTGTGTGTTTATGGAATGATTTAATTATCCTTTGCGCGTCTGGATTGATTTCTTTCCTTTCTTTTGAGCTCCGAATTAATTCCTTCATATATTTGGAGATCCAAATTGATTTTTCTTTAGAACTTCTCCAAAATAATATTTTGGTACTTTAATTTGCATTCGGGTCCTCGGCTTTTTGCAATTAAGTCCCTGACTACTTTTGTGTTTAAGTCCTTGGCGTTTTTGTAATTAGGTCTTTGAATGCTTTTATGCTTGGATGGACTTCCATTTGAATCCCGATAATCTTGTATTGGTCTTTATGATAGAAATGAGTCTCTTGCACGCATGTATGCTCGGGATATGGGTAATTTGCATTCAGGTCCCTGTATTATGTAAATAAGACTAAACACATACCTTAGTAGCATTTATTGATATAAAATTAATCTAAATGAAAGACATATGATGCAATGTATGCAATGCATCAGACATCAACTTCAACATTGTCTTCAGGGACAACTATCTCACCCATGGTAGCCGTGGGATCTGTTGGGGGTACAAAAGTCTCAACCTCACTCATAACTTCTCCGATAAAGTTGGGAATGGCTGACGCTTCAACAAGTACGTTCTTTTTAATTGGAGTGACACATAAAGAAATATTGTCCTGTAATATTTCAGAGATGAAGAAACGAACGTCATAATCGTATGTAATTACAACATGTCTCAATTGGTGCCCTAGTGTTCTATAAGGGGCCTCCACTAACTGCTCATACTTCAACTTATCCACACCAAACGCCTTATGCAAAATTTCAAGTAGTTGAAGGTATGTTACATCTTTTTTTATCGTGATCTCTTTACTCTTGCCATCCTTGAAAAATCATTTTCTACCATCCATTTCTCAAACACCATTGTACGCAGCCAAAACGTAACAATCGTACCTAATACGTCAAGTAGACTCAAGAACAAACTAGTTCAATCGAACTCCAATCAATGATAACAATCAAGCATTCACATCGACTCACACTATCGCGAAACCGTCGAGTAGACTCTATTTGAATCGAGCTTCAAAACAATTTCAATTATTGAGGAAACACATCAAGCCTATCTATCGCGTATCGCCGAGTACGATCGAGTATCGTCTGCCATCCCCTTCAACCATCACAAATGTTCATTCGTCGAGCACTACCGAGCGCGATCGAGCATAACACCTGCACAAAAGGTAGATTCAAACAAAACTTGAACAAACAAAATACATCGACACGTTGGCTGATGAAAATGGAAAGAAAATGCAACAAAGTAACACCCACATCATTTTTTCACAATTTCACTTACCAATTCTCTTTGTTGACCGGTTTCTCCACCAAGAATACTAAAACAACTTCTGCATTCCGGTGGGAGTCTGCCGGAAGGCCGAAGGGGACGATATCACTTATATAACGACTATTGTTGCCTCGATCTGGTCTTCACTACCAACTTAAAAATCTAAGCTCGATGCGACTGAAAGAGAGAAAGAAAGAGAGTTCCAAGGAGAAAGGAAGAAAGAGGGGAATTGTCGATTTAGGCAGGGGTATCTTGGAGAGAAGTGGAAAAATAAACATATTTTCAGAGGAAGTCAAAATGAATGTTCTTTTTCAGAAGTTGAGACACTTTATACATAGAAACTCAAATTTGTCTTTACTATCTACTAAAAGAAAAATTACCCGAATCAGATAGGAGAATAAAAGGTTACAAACTAAACAATAAGCAGTGAATGATAGTATGGGCCGTACAAGTTTATATAAATCTTTCACATGCCACAACTATTACATAAGTTGTTAGACCCTAACCTAGGGTTAGTAGACTTTTGTTGGTTAGAGTGTGGTTTGCATGGGGAAATGGGGTTGCAGGTGGGTGCATGGGAAGGGGAAGAGGCGGGGTTACTGTAGCATCCGAGTTAAATAGGGCTTTTCTTCTTCTTTCTTCTCCTTTCTCATTTCTCCTTCCTCATTTCTTCCTTCCCTTCCTTGCTGGTGCGTGTGGTGGCAAGCAGCTGAGGAGGAGACCGGAGATCGCGCGGCGTGAGGCGTGCGGAGTCGAGCGCGCGGGGAGATCACCGGAGGCGACGTGCGTGAGCGGAGCTCCGGCGTTTCGTCGTCGTGGTTGAGGTATGCCGCTCCTTAGTGTGGTTTGTTTATTACCCTCATGTGAGGGATGCGTTGGTCGAGTCGGGGGAGGTCGGAGACCTCTCCGGCGACGCGTTTCTTCTAAAATCCTCGGCTGGCGCGAGGTTGAAGACGACCAACGGTCGACCGGACCCTTCGGGCGGTCAACCGTTTTAGCACTGTTTGCCCGACTTTAACCTTCACCGGTCGAACGATGCCTTGGTGCGGTCGACCGGTAGCGCATTATTGCTGGTGAGTTGGGATTTTCTACCTGTTGTCGGTCGACCGGTCCTTGTTGTGTTCGACCGGAACTTAAGTGTACCTGTTAGTTTGCATGTTTCGTTCGACCGATCGATTGTTGTTCGACCGATTATATGACTTAGAATAATAGGTTGACCCTGTCTGTTTTCGGTCGACCGAGACCCCTGAGTCGGTCGACCGATAGAGTGGAATTTAGTGTTGACCAGACTCCGGATTTTGACCTCGTTCGGTCGACCGGTTTTAGACCCTTGTTCGACCGTTGGGGGGTTCTGTTATGAGCGCAGCGGTAGACCGTTTTAGGAGTACGGTCGACCGATTCCTTTCTGGAACCGGTCGACCGAATCACCTCTTCCGGTCGACCGTTTGGGCCCAGGACAGAATTCCTGGTTCCCTTTTTGGACACCAACTTTGCCACGGAAACCCGTGTCCTCGCCTTGTGCGTGAGCCGGGAGGTGACGGTGGGCGCGTGATGCGTGCCTACCCAGGGACCGCCGTTGGGAAGAGTGTGGGTGTTCGGGACGCGTCACCTCCATGTATGGACCGTGACCTTTGAGTTGTTTGGACTTATTGTAGTATAGCAGGCCTGAGGGATCGCGGATCCCAGTGTTGATGTTGTGCGGGCACGCAACTGGTGTTGGGTGAGGTGACTACCGGCCCACGGGCTACGGAGGTTGCTACCCTGCTGTTATAGCGGCGCTGTTGGTGTTCGCGGCTCGAGGAGCCTGATGACCTGGCAGACTTCGGTCTGGTTTTGTCCGATGCTGTGCCGGACTGTTGTGATGGACCACCGATGCTGTGCCGGTGATGCCGCCGAGGTTGTGCCGGCGATGGTGATTGTTGAGCCGAGGCTGTTCCGGCTATGTTGTTTTCCTCGGCTGGGCACCTACCGAGATGTTGTTGTTATACCTTCCGGGCGACGGCCCCGTTGGTCCCTGTGGCTCCGACCACTGAGATTTGCAGATCTGTATTCTATCGGCCCGCAGGCGTGACAGAGGCTCCCTGCCGAACCCTTGAGTAGTGTAGCTGCGTGTGGGGGGTGCGATGTCGCGTGCTGTAAGACTGCATGTGCCTGCAGTAGGTCTCCTCGGGAGACTCGTTGTTGATTGTCGGACTGATGTCCTGTTTTACCCTTCGGGGGGACTGTTTTACTTTCTGTTGATGCCATGACATGCTACTAGTATGATAGGTTCATTGTGTAATGCATGCATATATAGGTGAGTTGGCATACGGAGTTTCCTTCTGGAAACTCAGGCATTGTTGTTATATATTTTCAGGACCGCAGTAGGTCCAGTGGGGTGGTGATCGGCGGGCGCGCGCGTTTGGAGTCGGATCCTCTAGTCAGACCACTGAGGTCCACATGATTACGTTTATCTTCCCTTGTCGTTTTGTTGTAATCATGTATTCATTTTGGCAAACTCTGATGTATTATGGTGCACCGCCTATTTATTTATGAAAAGTAACAGTCCCGCCTTGATTATTGTGCTCTTGATCTTGTTTATGAATTTTTAAATTTTCCGCTGTTTCGGGATGTTACAACTTGGTATCAGAGCGGTCGATTCCTATGCGGTTCCCAATGAAATCACCCTTGTAGTAATAGGAAGCATGCATTTTATCTTTTAGCATGCATACATGGCTGAAGTTGTGATTGTTTCTTCTGTCAGATGGCACCTAGGCGCGTGAGGAGTTCTACACGCGATCGTACTTCCAGTGACGACACATCTGGTGCCCATTGGGACAGGTTGGGTGAGTTTCTGGAGCGTCAGGCAGCTCAGAGCGCCCAAGGCGGAGTGGGAGCTGAGCACGATCGGTTCATGCGTCAGCACCCGCCGACTTTCGATGGCAGGAGGGCCCCAGAGGTCGCAGAGGACTGGATCTTCCGTATGGAGAAGATCTTCCGTGCTATTGGAGTAGCACCTGAGAGGATGGTGGAGCTGGCCACCTATGTGTTTGACGGCGAGGCCGCCAACTGGTGGAGGTCTACGTCCACAGTTCTGTTTGAGGATCGTGTGGATGTGAGCTGGGAGGAGTTCTTAGAGGTGTTTCATGAGCAGTACTTTCCCCAGCATGTCAGAGATCAGAAGAGGGAGGAGTTCATGTCGCTCGAGCAGAAAGAGATGACTCTGGCGAGCTACATCAGCAGGTTCAACGCCTTGGAGCGTTACTGCCCAGAGATTTGTGTGACCCCAGAGCAGCGGGCGAGGAAGTTCGTGAAGGGACTGAGACAGCCGCTTCGTTCTCGGGTGATCAACAGCATGCCGCGGACCCTTGCAGATGCGGTGAAGCACGCTACGATCATCGAGCAGGACCAGAGGGAGTGTAATCAGGAGGCGCGGAAGGCGCCAGTGAGCACAGTTAGCAGGGCAGCTGATCGTGGGGCAGGAAGACCGGGTAAGAGACCCAGGTTCGATGGAGGAGGAGCACATCAGTCAGGGGCGTGCACTTACTGCGGGAGGTTCCATCCAGGGCAGGAGTGTCCCCGTCGGACTGGAGTGTGCATGGGTTGTGGTCAGATGGGACACTTTGTCCGTGACTGTCCTCAGAGGCAGGGCGAGCCGAGCAGGAGGCCAGGACCACCAGTAGTAGGCAGAGGCGGAGGCAGCCGGCCAGTTGTTCCGCCGGGCCAGAGCAGGAGGACCGGGCGGGTCTTTACTATCCAGGCTGAGGAGGCGAGGGACTCCAACACCGTCGTGGAAGGTACGCTTTCAGTTTCTGGTTCTGTAGCGCGCGTGTTGTTTGATTGTGGCGCCACTCACTCCTTCATTTCGGAGAAGTTTGCTGGCGAGTTGGGTCGGACCCCTGTGCGGCTGACTGATGTTTTGGAGGTCAGCACGCCCATGGGAGAGGTGGGCACTGTGGGGAGCTATTTCCCCGGCACCACAGTGGCTTCGGGAGACCAGGATTTTCCGGCAGATCTGGTCTTGTTACCGATGGTGGACTTCGACGTCATACTGGGGATGGACTGGCTGTCACAGTACGACGTGCGAGTCTTTTGCCGTGAGAAGAAGATCCTAATTCCGATGGAGGGTGTGCCAGATGTTCTGATAAGAGGTGCGAGGAGCAGAGGGGGTCGTCTGATTGTGTCTGCGGTTAAGGCACAGAGACTGTTACAGCAGGGATGCAGAGCGTTTGTGGCCACGCTAGTAGTCCCTGATCCTGAGACAAGGAGGCTGGAGGATATAGAGGTAGTGCAGGAATTTCCAGACGTTTTTCCAGCAGAGATTCCAGCGTTACCACCGCACCGAGAGATTGAGTTCAGCATCGAGTTGGTTGCGGGTACGACACCTCAGTCGAAGGCACCTTATCGGATGGCACCTGCTGAGTTGACGGAGCTGAAGAAGCAGTTGCAGGAGTTGATGGAGTCCGGGTTCATTCGACCGAGTGTTTCTCCATGGGGAGCGCCCGTGCTCTTCGTGAAGAAGAAGGATGGATCGTTGCGGATGTGCATCGACTACAGGATGTTGAATAAGGTTACCGTTCGGAACCGGTACCCTTTGCCCAGGATTGATGATTTGTTCGATCAGTTGCAGACGGCGAGAGTGTTCTCGAAGATCGATCTGCGTTCGGGCTACCATCAGTTGCGGATCAGGGAGGCGGATGTTCAGAAGACAGCCTTCCGGGCGCGGTACGGCCACTATGAGTTCTTGGTGATGCCTTTTGGACTGACGAATGCGCCTGCGGCATTCATGGATCTGATGAATAGGACCTTCCAGCCGTACCTTGACAAATTCGTCGTGGTGTTCGTGGATGACATTTTGGTATATTCGCCTGACAGGGAGCAGCATCGAGAGCACCTGAGGATTGTGCTGGGCATCTTGAGGGAGCAGCAACTTTATGCCAAATACACGAAGTGTGAGTTCTGGTTGGATCAGGTGGCTTTTCTGGGGCATATTGTGTCAGCAGATGGGATTTCAGTGGATCCGGCGAAGGTCGAGACAGTGACTCAGTGGAGAGCCCCGACGAGCGTGACTGAGATCAGGAGTTTCGTAGGTCTGGCAGGGTATTACAGGCGGTTTATCCAGGATTTCTCCAAGCTTGCGTCACCGCTGACAGCATTGACGCAGAAGGGCGTCAAGTTCGTTTGGTCCCAGAAGTGCGAGGACAGCTTTCAGGAGCTAAAGAGGCGTTTGACGTCAGCACCTATTCTGACACTACCGAGTGGCAGTGGAGGCTACGTGATTTACAGTGATGCATCAGGAGTAGGCTTGGGTTGTGTCCTGATGCAGCATGGGAAGGTGGTCGCGTACGCTTCGAGGCAGCTGAAGGCGCATGAGAAGAACTACCCTACGCATGATCTGGAGTTGGCGGCGGTAGTTCATGCATTGAAGAGCTGGCGGCACTATCTGTATGGCGAGCAGTTCGAGGTCTTCACCGATCATCAGAGTCTGAAGTACTTGTTCTCTCAGAAGGAGCTGAACATGAGGCAGCGCAGATGGCTCGAGTTCCTTAAGGACTACGACTTCACCATTTCCTATCACCCGGGGAAGGCGAATTCGGTTGCGGATGCACTGAGCAGGAAGGTGGAGGTTTCTGTTGCGAGTCTGTGCATCCAGGAGTGGAGGCTACTCGAGGCTTTGTCTGAATGGAGTCCATTCACCGAGGGTTCAGAGGGAGCAGTGGTTGCTGGGCTTCGGGTGGAGCCGCAGACTGTCTCACGGTTGGTTCAGGCTCAGCAGGGGGATGATGAGTTAGCTAGTCTGCTGCAGTTAGCTTCCAGAGATGGATCAGACTTCAGTGTGGGGGTTGATGGTGGTCTGAGGTTCAGGAGTCGGATCTGGGTGTCGAAGGTTGATGGGCTGAGAGATGACATCATGGAGGAGGCACACAGATCTAGATACACCATTCATCCGGGGAGCACAAAGATGTATAAGGACCTGCAGCGGAACTTCTGGTGGAAGGGTATGAAGAAGGACATTGCGGAGTTTGTGGAGCGATGCTTAGTCTGCCAGCAGGTGAAGATTGAGCATCAGAGGCCGGCAGGACCAATGCAGAGTATTGAGCTTCCTGAGTGGAAGTGGGAGCACGTGACGATGGATTTTGTCACGGGTTTGCCGAAGACGAGGAGGTTCCACGACGCGATTTGGGTGATAGTCGATCGACTGACCAAGTCGGCGCACTTCTTAGCGATCCGGACCACGTTGCCTTTGGAGGGTCTAGCTAAGTTGTGCGTGGAGGAGATAGTCAGGTTGCATGGAGTGCCGGTGAGCATCATCTCAGATCGAGATCCTCGTTTCACTTCCAGATTTTGGGGGAGTCTGCAGCAGGCGTTGGGGACGCGTCTGAAGTTCAGTACAGCATTTCATCCGCAGACAGATGGTCAATCCGAGAGGACGATTCAAACCCTGGAGGATATGCTTAGAGCATGCACACTGGATTGGGCCGGGCACTGGGATGAGCACTTGCCACTGATAGAGTTTGCCTACAACAACAGCTACCACTCGAGTATTGGGATGGCACCGTACGAGGCGTTGTACGGGAGGCCTTGCAGATCACCGGTATGCTGGACTGATGTGGGCGAGAGGCAGTTAGTGGGGCCAGAGATTGTGCAGATGTACTCAGAGAAGGTGGATGTGATCAGGAGGAGACTGACCACAGCACAGAGCAGGCAGAAGAGTTATGCTGATCGACGAAGGCGGGTATTGAGTTTTGAGGTGGGCGATCACGTGTTTCTGAAGATTTCCCCAGCCAGAGGTGTGATGAGGTTTGGGAAGAAGGGGAAGCTCAGTCCGAGATATGTTGGACCATTTGAGATCCTCGACCGAGTTGGAGAGGTTGCCTACCGGATTGCCTTGCCGCCACAGTTTTCGGGTCTGCATAATGTCTTCCATGTGTCGATGTTGAGGAAGTATGTGGCAGATCCGTCGCACGTTATTGAGATAGCGGTGCCAGAGATTCAGCAGGACTTGTCGCTCGAGGAGAGACCAGTCGAGATTGTTGATCGCATGGATCATCAGCTCAGGAGGAGGACCATTCCAATGGTTAAAGTCAGGTGGCAGCATCACAGCGAGCGCGAGGCCACTTGGGAGGTCGAGGAGGATGTCAGAAGGCAGTATCCAGAGCTTTTCGGTGAGTGTTTGCTTGATTTCGGGACGAAATCCTTTTAAGTTGGGAGGATTGTTAGACCCTAACCTAGGGTTAGTAGACTTTTGTTGGTTAGAGTGTGGTTTGCATGGGGAAATGGGGTTGCAGGTGGGTGCATGAGAAGGGGAAGAGGCGGGGTTACTGTAGCATCCGAGTTAAATAGGGCTTTTCTTCTTCTTTCTTCTCCTTTCTCATTTCTCCTTCCTCATTTCTTCCTTCCCTTCCTTGCTGGTGCGTGTGGTGGCAAGCAGCTGAGGAGGAGACCGGAGATCGCGCGACGTGAGGCGTGCGGAGTCGAGCGCGCGGGGAGATCACCGGAGGCTGTGCCGGACTGTTGTGATGGACCACCGATGCTGTGCCGGTGATGCCGCCGAGGTTGTGCCGGCGATGGTGATTGTTGAGCCGAGGCTGTTCCGGCTATGTTGTTTTCCTCGGCTGGGCACCTACCGAGATGTTGTTGTTATACCTTCCGGGCGACGGCCCCGTTGGTCCCTGTGGCTCCGACCACTGAGATTTGCAGATCTGTATTCTATCGGCCCGCAGGCGTGACAGAGGCTCCCTGCCGAACCCTTGAGTAGTGTAGCTGCGTGTGGGGGGTGCGATGTCGCGTGCTGTAAGACTGCATGTGCCTGCAGTAGGTCTCCTCGGGAGACTCGTTGTTGATTGTCGGACTGATGTCCTGTTTTACCCTTCGGGGGGACTGTTTTACTTTCTGTTGATGCCATGACATGCTACTAGTATGATAGGTTCATTGTGTAATGCATGCATATATAGGTGAGTTGGCATACGGGGTTTCCTTCTGGAAACTCAGGCATTGTTGTTATATATTTTCAGGACCGCAGTAGGTCCAGTGGGGTGGTGATCGGCGGGCGCGCGCGTTTGGAGTCGGATCCTCTAGTCAGACCACTGAGGTCCACATGATTACGTTTATCTTCCCTTGTCGTTTTGTTGTAATCATGTATTCATTTTGGCAAACTCTGATGTATTATGGTGCACCGCCTATTTATTTATGAAAAGTAACAGTCCCGCCTTGATTATTGTGCTCTTGATCTTGTTTATGAATTTTTAAATTTTCCTCTGTTTCGGGATGTTACATAAGTGCTTCTAAAATTATAACACGTTACCAAAACGTATTCTGATGATGGATATTACATTATGTGGATAAATCTGGATCAAATTAAATCGATTACCAAACTAATTGTAATGGTATTATTAAAATTTGAAAAATTGTAAGTAACATTGTTGATTTAATCGTCTCCCAACTATAGAGATAATATTTAAATTTTTAAGAATATATATATATAGGGGGTCAAGCTCTAGTGAGCTCAGGGCTCATCAAATTTAGTTTAAGCCCCCTACAATCTCATCATTTGATCTTATTTACAGTTAATCTCACCAATCATTAGCATAACCGTTTTTTTCTTAATCTACCTTACATTTTGAAATGAGTGGTGAATATTGTGGGGGCTTAATTTAGAAAAATTAAGCACTGGGTTCACTTGAGAATTCCTGTGTATGTATATATATATATATATATATATATATATATATATATATTTGTTCGTTAGAATCAGATCGTGCGAGCAAGTACTTTTTTATCAAAACTAATTTCTTTTCTGAATTTCAGATGGACAAATAGCTGTACCAGTGGTTTGATCAAGTTGGTTCACGGGGCTAGTTTGTTCCAAGGTCAAGGTTCGGATATCTTATCTTTTGTGATGAGCGACATGTACGTTCCTACTAAAACACAAATAATAGAGTTAACTACAAACATATATACATGCACTATTTCCTTTTGGAAGGATATAAAATACAATTTATACACAAGAAAGTTATATATCACCTAGGCTTTTCAACATTTCCATGCCCAACATTAGTAGGAGATCATTATAAAACAAAAAAAATCTGTGGGAGCTATATTATAACAAAAGATAAAGAATATTAGTTGGAGGTATATTGGCTCTTTAATTTATGCCAACTCCCCATCCTTCCCTCACAAATCGTGAAATGAGAACAAACCATGGAAAAACATAAACAAACAAAAGACACATTGTGATCTATTAATATCCACCAACATGGAAGCAAATCTTTTGGAAAATCGAAGAACCAATCATCTCTTCATCACTAAAAACAATCACACTATTCATGATAATAAAAGTCTCTTGTATAACCTTTTATTTTGAACCGAACTTTATTGCAAACTCAAACAGGCATTCATGCATACCCTCGCAGTACAATTACGTAAACACAATGGAAGACAATTAACTCAAATTTTAACAATGGTCAGTCTGACCATTTCACACAGCATCAGAACTAGATATCCATTTGGTAACGACCTCATCAAGGGCAATGTAGGAAGACCCACCTTCTCCTAATGCCTTGGAAGCTTCTTCCTTCAGCTCTTTCACTTTGGCTCTAATCTTCTTCCCTTCTTCTCCCTCCATCAATTCCTTCACTACTCTTTCCACCTCTTCTTTCTTAACTAATCCTTCTTCCTCCTTCACTCTTATTGCAACCTTTGCGTCCTCAGACAAAAGAACAGAGTTCATCTTCTGCTCCGCGTATAACGGCCACGCGATCATCGGCACACCATGCACTACGCTCTCCAACGTCGAGTTCCACCCGCAGTGGGTCAAGAATCCCCCGGTGGCCTCGTGCTTCAGCACGGCCACTTGTGGAGCCCACGACGGAACTACCATCCCAACTTCTTTGGTTCTCTCGAGGAAACCCTCAGGTAAGAAAGCGAAGGGGTCTTCCTTGCTCATGGGGCTGAAGAACGACTCGTCCGTCTTGCTCGGGCTTCGAACCACCCACAAGAATCTGCATCCGCTCGACTCCAGACCGTTGGCCAACTCGGTAAGTTGGACAACCGAAAGGGTCCCACCACTTCCGAAAGACACGAAAAGCACGGACGACCTAGGTTGCCTGTCAAGCCAACCCAGACATTCCGAGTCGGACTCCTGATCGGAACCGGATCGGATAAGCGGTCCAACCGGGTAAATTTTGGGCCCCAGTCGACTCGGCTGGGTCTGCGCTTGGATAGCCCCCGGCTCAATTGCACTGAAGCTATTCTCCAGTATTCCCTCCGCTAGAGAGTAGCGGCCCATGTGGTGTACGAGCCACATGTGAGCCTCATCGTTCCGGTCTTGAAACGTATCAACGATCTCGCTCCCGTGGATTGGGACACACCCAGGGAGTCGAATCGGTTCAGGAAGGTCCCGGTATTCGCAGTCTGTACTCCTCGCAAGCTCCGGCATGTGACAAAAGAGACTCAAAGACATGGCCGTGGACGTGAAGAATATGTAGTGTGGGACACCGACCTCCATCGCCATGTCAAACGCGTCCGTCCCGAAAAGGTCAACAACAAGAGCCACTAGTCGTTTGGTGCGTTGGAGGTTGAACAGGATATCGCGGACGGCAGGAAGAGAGCGAAGGATGACCTGGCACAGGATGGTATCTTTCCTTGCAGTCGGCCGGAGATCGTTTAAGTTAGGTGGGGGGAGTTGGACACTTGTGATTGATACAGGGAGGGAGTCCATGAAGGTTTTGGCTTTGGGAGAGGTGTCGGTGACGAGGAAGGTGACGGTAAAGCCATACCGGCTTGCGAGGAGTTTCGCAAGCTCGCCTAGAGGAATCAAGTGGCCTATTCCCGGGGAGGGGAGGAAGGCTACGTGAGGTACCACAGATGTTTGGAGTTTTTGTGCCTCCATTTTGGAAGGAAAAAAAAAAGTCAATCGAACGTGGCTTATGATTGAGGTGGTGGCATGTGTATACGTTAGAGCATCATTAACGGCCACGTAGTTCCCGGGCGTCCTGCTTTCTCTCTCAGCCACGTCAGCTTCTCTCTCTGCTACGTCAGCACAAACCAACCCCCCTACAAAATCCTTAACCATTACCCAATCCACCCAGTCACGCTACAGTATTTGTTGCCACGTCATTATTTTTATTCTTCTCTCCAAAACTCTTTCAACAATCAACAAAATATATTAATAATCATTATCGTAATTATTTAACATCAACAATTCATTCGTTTTTAATTAACATTTAATTAAAAAACACGAAAAAATTATTAAAATTAAGAAAACCACAAATTAATAAATTTAAAATCTAAAATTTAAAATTTAGGACCTATAGTATGCGCGTGACTCAAAAAAGACGAGATGATTGGATCGAGGCTTGGACTTCTCAGTCATCGAGGAGATACAGTATGCGCGTGACTCACAAAAGACGAGACGATTGGATCGAGGCTTGGACTTCTCAAGCATCGAGGACCTACAGTATACGCGTGACTCACAAAAGACGAGACGATTGGATCGAGGCTTGGACTTCTCAAGCATCGAGGATCTACAGTATACGCGTGACTCACAAAAGATGAGACGATTGGATCGAGGACCTACAGTACGCGCGTGACTACTTCAATATATATACCACAACCACCTCTATTCCAATCTTACTCTACTCACCTCTACTCTCTACTCACAATATCATCTTCAGAAGGCAATGGTTCACCAGATTACCGACGATATCCACGTCGTCCACCCCCAAGCCAACACTTTTTCCCTTACCAAAATGTTCCACAACCAGGATTCCGCCCGTTATACCAAAGCCAATTTACCCCACAACCAGGATTCCACCCGTCCCACCAAAACCAATTTTTACCACACCCAGGGTTCTACCCACACAATCAATACCAACTGCCAACTCAGGAAGAAGGGCAAACCCAATTCCCAATGGGTATGTATACTCGCCTCTTAAGTGGCGAAAGTAGTGGAAATGCAAGCCGCTATACAACTGATGTGCATGACGAAACCGCGACCCAGGGAACACGCAAAACCGCGACGATGAGGTCGCAAAAAACGTGGTCCGCACAAGAGGATCAACGACTTCTCTCGGCTTACATGGTTGTTAGTGGCGATGCTGTGGTTGGGACAAACCAAAAAATGAAGTCCTTCTGGAAACGTGTGGAGCGCATCTACAATGACTCAAGCGAGCCAAGTGTAGTAGAGCGTAACGATGAATCATTGAAGGGGCGATGAAGGCGTACATTGCCATCTGTGAACCAATGGGCCGGTTGCTTCGACCAGGCGGTGCGGAGGAAGAGAAGCGGTTACAACGAGGACGATATCATCAATGAAGCGCACATCATCTTCGAACGAACACACAACGCCAAATTTCAGTTCATGCATGTTTGGCTTTTGTTACGCAGGTATCCTAAATGGGAGTCTGTTGCGCTTGGAAATACCACCGGAAACGTCGCTGCAGAAAGTCCGGAGAGTTTTACCAGCGGGAAAAGAAAAAGCACTAACGACGATGGGAGTAACGCAACACCGTCAGCAGATGAAATGGTGTACGAAACATGTGCTCGTCCTGAAGGTGTTAAAAAGCCAAAAAGAAGAAGGGGAAACAACCATTTCAGGCACAACTTGATCCTGAGATGTTAGAACTCGGGAAACAAATTGAATATAGCGCAAAAGTAAAAGAGGCAAAATATTTGCGTTACGAAGAACGGCTGGAGAGGAAACGCATCGAAGCTGAGGCGAATTTCCAAAGGGAACTGAACAGCAAGAAACTTGATGTCCTCTTCGCTCTAATGAAGAAGGAAAACAAGGACGAATTCGATAAAGAAACACTTGCTGAACTCAAAGAGTGGGCTAAAGCACAAGGATATCTGTAGGTGTTTATGTTTTCAATATGTCTGTGGTAGTTTATCAGTATTTCGTATTATGTATTTGTATCCGTAGGAGGACTGTATTTCCTTTCTTTATTTCTGTTGTATTTCGTATTATGTATTTGTATTGTATTTTGTTTCCCTAATGTATGAGTATTGTACTATTATTTCTTAATTTTTTATTATTTTTTTATTTTTAAGTAAGTCAAAAAAAAATTAATTAATTATAAAAAAAATTCTAATTATTTTATAATACCTAATTAATTAAAATCTATTTACCTATTTAATACATTATCCTAATTATATATAAATAATCTTTATTTTAAAAAAAAATTAAAAAAAAAATCTGGGACGAATGGGGGGGGGGGGGGGACGTGGCCCCCCGCCCGGGCGCCCAGGGCGGATTCCCGGGCGGACCCAGGGCGCCCCGCCCTGGGTGCGCCCTCCCGTTAAGGGAGGGCTTCCCGGGCGCCCCGGAGGGCGCCCGGGCAAAGAGCACCCGTTAAGGGTGCTCTTAGAGCACCATTAACGGCGCCCAGGCAGTTCCGGGCGCTCTGCTTTCTCTCTCAGCCACGTCAGCTTCTCTCTCCGCCACGTCAGCTCAAACCAACCCCCTAAATTTTTCTTAACCACACCCAAAAACAACTCAAGCGTCCTACATTCTCTCCCCTACACGTCATTTCGGGATCAATTTTAGGCAAAACACGAAAAATTATCAAAAAATTCTAGAACATATAAACAAATAAAAAACTTATTTTCATAAGAAAATATTTGAAAAAACGATTTTAAATGATTTTAAAAATATTTTCTAAACACAAAAACACAAAATAAAAAAATAAAAAAAAGATGACCAATGGTGGGGGACACCTGCCCCCCACCAAACACATTCTCCACACGCCTGGGGTGGAATTTCAGGCGGATGGGCGCCCGAAATTCCACCCGGTTGGTTGGTTACGATTTTTTTATTAATATAAAATCTGAGGTGTCGGGTGGTTTCTTGGGCGCCTGGATTTTTTATATGGTTAAGGATGCTCTTAAGGGCGGGGAGGGGCTTAATATATATAAAAGAGAAGTTGACTTTAGATGTGTTTTGTTTGTGTGAAAAGTGAAAACTAGTTTGAAATTGACCGGTAGGAAACTAACTGATTTAAAAAAAATCGTAGAAAATTAACCATCATTTTGTTATGTTTGCGGAAAAAAAACACATTTAATTTGCAAGTTGGTTGTTACATTATTTTGCTTGGAGTGAGCAACGCAAATGAGAGATTAATTAGTCGGCAAAGTTCTCTACCTTATTTTACACTAGCAAAGCAAGAATACTGCACGATCTCTTTCTCAAAAGAAATCGTGAACTACAAAATAAAAGGTCAGTATTCGTGTGGTGGTTACAATAAAATAAATTGAAGTGTTTCTATCAACAAATTAATTATTGAATAGATCAATAGAACTTGCAAGACGTGTTAAATACTGTAAACTACTTATAAAGTCATCAAACCAAAAAAAATCATAAATTCTATGCAATAAACATTGCAAAAGACATGGGGATCTGACATTTTCAGGAAATGGCCTACACTTGAGCATTATATCAATAATCTCTATTATTTTGTTGTCTATGCGATTGACTTGATTCCTGCTACGTCCAATCATAACTAAATGGTTCTGCGGGATCGAGTGCTTTGTTATGTCGAACCTGAACCAAAAACAAAAACTATCGTTAATAAGTTTAAATCACGTCAGTAGAAAATCATGTTTCGCTGACAGATTTTGATCCGTCGGTGCACTATCTGTCGGAATTATTCGTTAGTGGTAATATATAATGACAAATATTCTAATAATTAACACCGACGAAAAACATACCTCGGACAATATTTTCATATCTTCCGTCAGATCAACATCATAAACTGATGAATATATATCGTCGATGTCTGTTCCTGAAAAATTAGGCAGTGGATAAATAAATCCTTTGGCGCAAAAGACAATACCGACGGGTAACTTTCAGATTACCGAAGAAAATATCCATCGCTCGTTACAAACGACCATACATCGATGGTGCATCGTTTTTTGAAAATTATCCATTGTGAACTTAATTCCCTTATAGGTACTGACGGGCAGTACAAATAATCACTGACAGATATCTTCTATCGATGAAAGTTTATATCAGTAGCAAAAATAGAGCTTCCCTTCACTCTTCAATTATTTCCCAAACCCTAACCCCTCTCCCGCCGCTCACCCCTCGCTTGCAGCGACCCCGCTCGCTGCTTCCCTCGCCTCCCATGCTGTTGCGATCCATCACCCCTCGCGCCGCCATTAGAGTTGTAGATATGGCGGGTTTGACCGGCTGCCCCATCCCGCACCGCATAACTTGCAACCCGCAAAATCCAATAACTCATACCTATGTTTGCCTTGTATTTAGCTTGGATAATTTTGTATTTAGCTTTGATCTTTTTGTAAATAGATTTAAAAACATACATCGATTATTATTTTTCTTGATTTTTGTATATAACTTTAAT
The DNA here is from genome assembly GCA_963682175.1 of Triglochin maritima. Lineage (NCBI taxonomy): Eukaryota > Viridiplantae > Streptophyta > Magnoliopsida > Alismatales > Juncaginaceae > Triglochin > Triglochin maritima. Next base: position 11,351,266 of record OY821775.1, read on the forward strand.
CAAAATGGAAAAATGTTAAGAAAAATTGATTGATATTTTGTATTTAGTTTTGATTAAAGAATAACTCGCATAACTTGCCCTGCCTATTCCACCCTTAGGCGGCTTGTAGCCTTTTTTTTTTGGCCCCACCCGGTCTCGGTATCCAACTTAACTTAAGTGGGGTGGGTAGCGGTGGGGCAAAATCCGCCCCACTTACACCCTTAGCCACCATGACCCCTCTCCCACCGCACTGCTATGGCCTCTCTCCTCCCTAGCAACCCCTCGAAACCGCACCATCAAATTCTTGGTATTATTCTTTGGTTTTTTCATGGTTTTTTTTGTTAAAATGTGATCTTGTTTGTCTTTGCTAAAATGTGTTGTTGCCTTGATGACACCAAGAAAAAAACAACAACATTAATAATTTGTTGTTCGTTCTTGCAATTGTAGAAACTACTGGATGAGTAGTGCTATTGTTCATTCTTTGTTAAAATGTGATGTTACCTTGATGGTCATTTATAGAATCATAGATCAATTAACATAACGGGGAAAGATCTGTCAAACGACTTTGTGTGAAGTTAACTAGTTTTGTCGAACGAATCCATGATTGAGACATTCTATTCTAGATATAAGTAAAAAATGCGCAACAGGATATATAATAAATTGCCTTGAGGGAAAAAATATAATTTTGAATTTATTCGTCGTAATATATGTGTATACGTGGAGTAATGAACATGTTTAGTAGTAGTTAACAAGTAATGTGTGGGGATCCTCATTTTGTTTAGCACCAATTATTTTTATAGTTTATAATTACCATCATTTTCTTAAGTTCTTCGCTTCGTATTTTTATGTGATTTGTTGTTACAACCGTCCACTCTGGAACATCAAGCGTTGCTCTTGGACGAGTAAGAAGGTTGGTGAAGGCTCCATCAAGGCTGGATCTTTGAATTCGGTGTCTAGAAAATGCTATTTCTATTTTTAGATACTTTAATGTCATTTAACTTGTTTCCTAGAATAGTCTATCGTGACGTACGTACGTTTCTTGGTTAAATTGTTTCAGTTATTATCCACGTTGTAAGCCTATAAAAGGCAGTCATATGTCGTTGATTAAGGATATAAAAACTTGAAGTCTTCTATTCTTCTCTGAAATACTCTTCCAAACTCTCTACCTCTTGTCTAGTCTGCCAGGAGATTTGCTCATCTCAAATCGAGCTGTTACATTTTGGTGCTTTCATTCATCCTCATCGATAATATAAGATGGCGGATGGAACTCGTTTCAAAACAATGGAAAATCATCTCGCCGAGCTCACCCAACAACTTGCCCAGTTGACAGCAAGAATCGGAGAAGTCGTTACGGTCGTAGGTGAAATAGATGGACGGCTCACCTCCCTAGAAGAGCAACCACCACCACCTCCACCACTTACCAACCAAACTGCCCCTCGTGTTAATCTCAAATTTCCAAAGTTCACCGGAGAAGACCCCGAAGGATGGACCTTTCTATGTGAACAATACTTTGACTACCACAACATTCCCGCCGATCGCCAAGTCCGTCTTGCATCCTTTCATCTATCAGGTGAGGCCTTGGGGTGGTTTCGGCATGAAAATAGATCTACAACATTCGTCACTTGGGCCGCCCTCTCCGCCGTGGCCATTTCCAGATTCAACCTCAAACCTTTTGCTGGAGCTTATGGATCATTTTCTCGTGTCCAGCAAATAACAACGGTTAGAGCGTACATTCAGTTGTTCGAAGAAAAATCTAACCACACGGATAACTTGCAGGTGGAAATGTACCTCGAGAATTTCATCGCTGGCTTGAAACCGGAGTTGGGAAAAATTGTTTGGGGACTTCGACCTTCGACATTAAACGATGCGAAGGAGCTCGCCTTGCTGCACGAACCCTCCACATTAGACCAATATTGTCGCTCATCATTCCGCCTTCGACAGTCCGAAGGTATTTTGCCTCTTCCATCCCCATCACAGCGTGTTCCACAAGGTTTCCGACCGTTATCCAAGGACGAATATGCAAAGAAACGAGAATCGGGACAATGTTTTCATTGTGAAGAGAAATGGCAGCGAGGCCATGTCTGTCGCAACCGCTCCCAACCTCTCCTGTTGTTTGACGATGCGGCCACGGACGATTCTAGCGCCAACGAGGACCAACCAACCGACCCCGATCCTCTGGAGCTTTCGTGCCTCACCCTTCATGCATTATTCGGGGACGATGCACCAAAAGTTTTTCGTCTTGATGGTAGCATCCACTCTACGCCACTTCAACTCCTCGTTGACTCAGGTTCGACCCTCAATTTCATCCATGCAAGTTTGGTCCCTAAACTGAAATTGCAGATAGACGAATCTAAAAGCTTCCAAGTGACTATCGGAAATGGACAACAAATTAGATGCACAGGTCTCTGCGCAAATGTTCCGGTCAACATCAGCGGTCTCTCCTTCAACATAGACTTGTACGTCATCAACTTTCACGGGTCTGATTTGGTACTTGGCATTCAGTGGTTGCGCACGTTGGGTTCGATCGTCATCGACTACGACAAGATGATAATGAGCTTTGAAACCGCTGACGGTAATACTGTCACTCTCGCCGGCCAACCTCCCTCAGCTTCTGAAATCTCCGCCTCTCCGTTGCGCAAGTCAGTCGACAATAAGGAAGCATTCTCTCTTCTGTATTTACGTATGGAACTTGTTTCCCACTCAGATGGGTCGTTGGATGTCCATCCGGATTTTAAATTAATCCTTGAAGATTATTCTGATGTCTTTCAAGCTCCAACCCAGCTACCTCCTTCTCGTGAGAGTGACCACAAAATTATTTTGAACCCTGGAGCGGGTCCGGTAAGAGAACGACCTTATCGTTATCCGCATTTTCAGAAACAGGAAATATCTAAATTAGTGCAGCAAATGTTGTCTGAGGGAATTATTAGACCAAGTCGAAGTCCACACTCTTCGTCGGTTATTTTAGTAAAAAAGAAAGATGGATCATGGCATTTTTGCGTGGACTACAGAGCGCTCAATGCTATTACCGTGAAAGATCGATTCCCTATTCCAACTATTGATGAATTATTTGATGAATTACGTGGCTCACGCTTCTTCTCCAAAATCGATCTTCGTTCGGGCTTTCATCAGATCCGCTTAACCGATGATTCAATAGAGGCGACAGCTTTTCGTACGCCTGATGGTCACTACGAGTTTCTCGTTATGCCATTCGGCTTAACAAATGCTCCTTCTACGTTCCAGGCAACTATGAACAATATCTTCCGTCATTTGTTGCACCAGTTCATATTGGTATTCTTCGACGACATTCTTATATACAGTCCTAGTTGGTCGACCCATCTGCTCAATGTCAAAGAGGTACTCACCGTCTTACGTACTAACTCACTGGCAGCCAAGCTCTCCAAATGCAGTTTTGGCCTTTCTAGCATTGCTTACTTGGGGCATATTGTTTCTGCCGATGGTATTATGGAGGACCCCTCCAAAATCGCAGCAGTTGTTGATTGGCCCTTACCAACATCTGTCAAGGAGTTGAGAGGATTTTTAGGTCTTGCCGGCTACTATAGACGTTTTGTGAAGAATTATGCAACTATTGCTGGTCCGTTGACTTCTTTACTTTGTAAAGACAACTTCAACTGGACATCGGAGGCTTTGTCAGCATTTGATTCTCTCAAGCTTGCATTAACTTCCACAGCAATTTTACAACTTCCAGATTTTCTGTCACCCTTCACAGTCGAGACAGACGCATCAGGTGTGGCGATGGGAGCCGTTTTGAGTCAACATAACCGACCATTGGCTTACTTTAGTAAGAAATATTCTCCTCGTATGATGGGCTCTTCAGTATATGCCCAGGAGATGGAAGTCGTCGTCCAAGCTGTCAAGAAGTGGCGACATTATCTACTTGGACGAGAGTTTATTATCCTTACAGATCATAGGAGTCTCAAACATCTCTTATCTCAATCAATTTCAACTCCAGACCAACAAAAGTACCTTCGCCAACTGTTGGGCTATTCATATGTTATTAAATTTCGGCCAGGTCAACAAAATTCTGCAGCCGACGCCTTATCACGTCGTGAGGACATCCAACTCAATTTTCTCACCGCCCCATCTTCTGCAATTTTGGAAGAAATCAAGGAAGCTTCTTCCAGCGATCCCGAGTACCAAGCAAGTTGGAGCGACGCCCTTACTTCGACTTAGCCATCACGTTTCACCATCCACGGCAACTTTCTTCTCTACGACAACAGAATCGTCATCCCAAACAACACTCTTATCCGGCGACGGGTTTTCGACCATTGCCATTCCTTGCCAATGGGGGGGGCATTCAGGCGTGAAGGCAACTTTAGCAAGGTTGTTACGATCCTTCTATTGGAAGGGAGTACATATGTCGGTTCGAAATTGGATCCGAGCATGCCCCATTTGTCAAGCCACGAAAAGTCCAAACACACCTCCACAAGGACTCCTTCAACCATTGCCACAACCAGCTCAGATCTGGGAAGATCTAACAATGGACTTTATTGTTCGTCTACCTACTTCCAACAACAAGGACATTATTCTAGTTGTTGTCGATCGTTTGACCAAGGGCGCACACTTCATTGGATTGACTTCACCAATTTCTTCTCATGTTGTTGCTCAGGCATTTTCAAAGAATGTTGTTAAACTTCACGGCATGCCACGTTCGTTGGTGTCCGATCGTGATCGCATTTTTATGAGCAAATTTTGGACTGACTTATTTCGTATGCAAAGGACATCTTCACATAGGAGTACTGCCTATCATCCACAATCCGATGGACAGACAGAAGTTGTCAACAAATGTTTACAACAATACTTGCGATGTTATATGATGGATAGACCAAAACGTTGGTTCGACTTCTTACACCTCGTTGAATTGTGGTACAACACCTCCACCCATTCGTCTATTGGGATGTCGCCTTTCGAAGCTACATATGGTCGAAAACCACCATCAGTGGTTGATGAAATTCTGGGTCACGATTTATGCCCAGAGGCTTTAGCTTCCGTTCATACACGACTAGAGCTACTGCAGGAACTCAAATACAACCTCCATAGAGCTGTTACAAGAATGACCAAGGTTGCAAATAGCCATAGAGTGGATGTATCTTTTGCTGTTGGCAACTATGTGCTACTAAAGTTACAGAAATATCGACAACACACGGTGGCCTATCGTTCATCCAATAAACTCGAAAAAAGATTTTTTGGCCCATTCAAAGTTGTCGAACATATTGGACAGGTAGCCTATCGTTTGGAACTTCCCCCACATGCCAAAATTCATGATGTATTTCATGTTTCAGTTCTCAAGAAGTTTATAGGCAATCCAACTCAAGCTCCCTCCACAGAGTTACCCCCAGATTTGCACGCAATCGAGGGCGATCTGCGTTCTCAAGGGGGCGGGAATGTTACAACCGTCCACTCTGGAACATCAAGCGTTGCTCTTGGACGAGTAAGAAGGTTGGTGAAGGCTCCATCAATGCTGGATCTTTGAATTCGGTGTCTAGAAAATGCTATTTCTATTTTTAGATACTTTAATGTCATTTAACTTGTTTCCTAGAATAGTCTATCGTAACATACGTACGTTTCTTGGTTAAATTGTTTCAGTTATTATCCACATTGTAAGCCTATAAAAGGCAGTCATATGTCGTTGATTGAGGATATAAAAACTTGAAGTCTTCTATTCTTCTCTGAAATACTCTTCCAAACTCTCTACCTCTTGTCTAGTCTGCCAGGAGATTTGCTCATCTCAAATCGAGCTGTTACATTTGTTGAAATAAGCAGATGGTGAGGCATTAGCTTGATTCTTGCTTGATTATAGTTTTGATAATATATTAGTGTTGTTCTTAGTTAGTTCTTACACCAAACCAAGTCATGGTTCTTGATATTTTGCCACACAAATTGACGCTAAGAAATTTCTTGTAGAAAAATGTTTTCAATAACCTTCCTTCAAAATTAGATGTTTTCGTTAACTAATTACTTTTATGAAGCAATATGTAAGGGTTCTATTTTTTTTTTAGGACAGGGGGAAGATATACTTGAAAGTCCATGTAGCCCAAGTTGTAGTTGTAAGAAAGATGGGAAAGACTAGAATTAGTGAAATTATTTATTAGGCAGTACACTCACGGTGGTACCTCTATTGCTAATTTTTCTTGCTTGAGCAATGTGAAACTATAACTAGGGATATTGCAATCTACTTAGTTTAAAATATGACATAGTATCTCATAGTAATCACCGTCAAAGATGTTGTTCTTCATATATAGCGTATAACTGTTTGATGATGGTGTTGTTCATTTTGTCCATTAAAATGTGATATTGTCAATATTTTAAAATATATTTGTAGGAATAGTCACTAGTGCAGAATTGTTCATACCCGTCGGCAAATAGACGTCGGATATATTAACGATCGACGACTATAGGTATAGACGTCGACTGTTAATACATTCGACATCTATTGTGTGCCATAGACGTCGGTTGTTGATACACCCGACGTGTATACCCCGACATCTATTCTCCACCTATATCTGTCGAGATATACACTTCGGGTGTATCAACAACCGACGTCTATGACACACAATAGACGTCGGTTGTATTAACAGACGACGTCTATAGGTCTTTAATTGCAGTCAGGTTATGTTTTTTTCATTTGTTCCAGATCACAAAACCCCCGACCGAACCCTCCTCTGCGACCGATCTCCGACTGATCTGCAGCAACCTCCGGCACTGCAGCGACGTCCCAACCTCTCCTCCCGTTCTCCGGCCCTCTCCTCCCGTCCTCCATTCTCTCCTCGACACTTCTTCTTACGGTAACACTTCTTCTTCTTCTTGGACTTTGTTTTTTAAACAAAACATGGTTTTAGGTTGTTTGATCTCGTTTCTTAGAAATCAATACATTTTGGTAACCAATTTGAATAATGTATTTCAGAAAACACAGAATTGCATATTGTATCTTTTTTATTTGAAAATGACGATTTTGGATGAGAATTGTGGTTTTGTTAAAACATTAGGGATGAAGCAGAGACAATGTAACTCATTTCTTGAAAAAATGTATTTTCAGCAAACAAAAGTAATGCATTTTTTAGGTTATTGAAACACCATTTTAGGTTTAAAATTTTTATTTTCTAAAAATGCAGCTTTTGTGGAAGACCATGTTATTTTTTGACCATCCAACTGTTTTGGTTTGGAGGAAATGTGGATTTTTTTTAAAGAGTTGGGTTGTTTGGTTCGGTGGGGTTTGTTGGTATTGTGGGAAGTCAACACACACAAAATTGCATTTAGTGTTCACTAAATAACAGTGACAATTCAAACTCGATATGGAAATTAATTGTCATGGTTTATATGAATTGTCAATAATCTCTTCAGTCATAAAAACAACTTTAAACGAAATGGTTAAATTATAATGTGTAATCTATGTTTGTTGCTGTTAAGAAATGTCAAGAGTATTGTTTATTTTGCATTGATCTTAGTCTCAGTCTATTTAGTTAAATATTTATAGCACCTTTTTGATTTATTTTATTTAGTTAAATGTTTATTTATGCTTTAGAGATTCTTTTATTTAGAAATGTTATAATGTTTAACTCATTGACCCTGTTAAGCAACTTGACCTTTAATAACCTAAAACAAAAGATTAGACAATATTGCTAAGTCATTCATCATATAGGATTTGCATTAATCGTATTTATTATTTATTTTATGATTTCTATCGTAGATTGCTGGCGTAAGGTACGTAATCTCTTTCACTCATCATTCATTAGAAAACACGCATTAGTTAGTAGGACTTGCTTTGGAACAAGAGTGACGTGAGTGTTTGTTTGGTGTGTTGTTTGTTAGATTAAGGTATGAAAAACACTTAGGGGCAGTCACCTATATGAGATGAGGTGAGGGATTTCATCACCCTTTCCTTGACCCAAAAACCACTTAATAAAAGAGTCTTAATAAAATCAATTAGACGTTGGCCCCTAGGATTCCGGACGCATTAAGGAGAGGAAATCGTTTAAGACTGTTATGGCCTGAACGTCGTTGCTCATCTAGTCTCCCTGAGATTTTAGGAACCTCCGGGTTCTTACCTACAGACTAGTGGTCCTCGATGTTTAAGACCGTTTCGGCCTGAACGTCATTGCCCATCTTGTCTCCCTGAGATTTTAGGGACCTCCGGGTTCTTGATTTCCTACAAACGAGTGGTCGGTGGGACCTCGAAGTTAGGGGTCGTCTAGTACTAAGGACCTATAGTGGACTTTAGGCTTGTTTTGGCTTTGATTGTTAGTTAGGTTTCTAACATTCCTTATTCCCACGATAGATTAATGACTTCATCTCCTCTCCTTTGAGTCATTCTTTTCTCATCTTAATGTCTCCGAATCTTCTCATCTACGAACACATTCTTTTAAATTGAAATTTTATTTATTTCCTTCAATAATAACTATCATTTTTGTTAATGTTTAGATTGAAATGGATCGAGAGTGGATTCTTTCAAACAGATTTTGTGATGAGTATGAGAACAGTGTGAATATGTTCTTAGAGGTTGCCAAATGTGCAAAATATTGTATCAATGTATGGTTGGTAGGGAATCACAATCCTTAAGTAGCTGGGATTTGGAGGAGGGGGATAAAGGGTTTCCTTCGGCTTTGTACGTCACCAAAGAGGGTATCATGCAGTTCTTGGAGATAGATTCATTGTGTATCATGATTATCAACGTACAAGTAAGTATTTTCTTTGGTATAAAATGAAATGTATTGAATAATTTTATCGTAATTGTAATAAAGTGTAATTTTTACTCTTGTAGACATCTTTATGACGTCAGAAGGCCAGTCTTTCCCAAAGATCAAGTATTTGGATTTATCAGTCCATCTACATATATATACGGGAATGACGATAAATCGGGTCAGTTTGGGACTCTCACGAAAGAAGAAGACAAAAGATATTATCTGCTCCCTTATCATGAGAGGTAAACTTTGTAATTCAAAGTGGAACTTTATTTTGTAATAAGCTTCTAATTATATATATAACAGGGCTCATTAGATGTTTGTCGTTGTATGCCCCACGACTAATTTGGCATGTTGGTTTGATCCGTTGGGGTCGAATAAACCAAGGGACTCCACAAATAAATTTCTAAATCTGTAAGTTTGTTTTAACCATCGTATTTGTAATTCGTGGATTTTTATTAGTATTATTGAATGAATATTTTCAATAACTTGTGCTACTCAGGGTAATTAAGGTTTACAGAGCGTTAAGTGGCATGAGAACAACCACAAAAGCGGGAATAACATGGCATGGAATGAGAGTACGTTCTTTCTCCCATATTTGTTAATTAAGTTAGGAACATATATTTAACGAATTTCTATGTTTGTAGTACCGGATGCAAGTTGGAAATACGGGATGTGGTTACTACGTGATGAAATACATGGAGGAAATCGTTGTTGGACTTTACTGGAACTGACAACATGTGCAGTTACTCATCTTGTAACTGCTGATTCATAGTTGGTAAGACTAGTTAAACCAATAAAACCGAAGCCTTACTTTTGGGAACACAATTTGATCAAAAGGATGCGGATTCCGGTCGGCATCCTCGCTTCAGAGTTTAGTTGAGTAATTGAAAAACTTTCATCTGCCGGTGTGCAAAATTTCACACTAGTTGACTTCTGACATCAATTCGATCAGTTCATCAAGGAATAGGAGAGGATTGTCACCCCTACCTTCCGACAGAGACACCCAATTACCGATGTCTACCATGTGCCTGAATAAACATGATGATGCTCCATTTATCTATTCGAACGACATAACAGACTTCCCTTGATGTCTACACTGGAGTTCAAACCTCCTTTGTAAAATGTCAGTTAGAGATGGTAGTAACTTTCCCCGTGTAATGGGATTTTGGGGTAAGATTGGATTATAGGCGAAATATCGATGTAGGTTGTATTTACAAGTTATTTAGGGTGTAGATTTGATGTTTGTAATGTTTATTCAGGTTGTATATGCATGCAAAATGCAATACATTGTAAATGTGTATTTTTTCTTGTCAACCAATAGATGAGAAGATTTTTACGTAGCTATTTTTCAAGGGAAGTTCTACCAAAATTTCTATAGCATTATAATTCCAAATGTTATTAAAATACAAATAGTTAGTTGACAATGAGTTTGATGTGCTTAGGGTTACATTTAGGATTGGATTTTGAATTAAAATTTTGGATTAGATTTTGGATATAGGATTCAGATTTATGATTGAATTTTGGAATTATGATTGATTTTGGGGTTTTGGATTTACGATTTACGATTTGATTTATGATTTAGGATTGCATTTAGGACTTTGGTAAAGATTAGTCTTACGATAAGTTGGAAACAAGATTTGGGCAAAGGTTGAATGGTTGGATAATGAGGTAAGATTGGATTATGGGTGAAATAGCGATGTAGGTTGTAATTACAAGTTATTTAGGGTGTAGGTTTGATGTTTGTAATGTTTATTTAGGATGTATATGGATATGAAATGCAATGGACATTGTAGAAATTTTCTTGTCAATCTAGGGATTTGAAGTTTTTTTTGTAGTAAATTTTTAGGAGTCAACCGGTGGAAATGATAGGGACCATCCATTAGCGGACACGAAGAAGTTACATCTGGTCGAACCACAACTTTTTGTGCACAAAACCTGTATAAGCATCTTTGGGGTTCTAGACGATGGTCTGAAACTGTTTGAATGTTCTTTTTTGCGTCTCTGAGAGAGATAGCCTGTGAATCATTTCCTAAACACACACGTCCAGACGATGCATGAATTAATACCAAACAAACATTATGTCAATTACAACAACCATATATGAACCTACGACCACATATTCGACGTGCCCGACGAGATACGTACGAATCCCATCATTATTAATTAAATTAACCATCACTTATCAAAACACATTTTAAACCTTTTTTTGGATAAGTAGGTAAGCAACATTTTAAACCCAAATTACTAACAAGATTACAAAATTAAAGACTGATGACCAAATAGGTAGATCTGCCATTTAAAATTAATTATAAAAAATGAGATCCAGTTGTGGAGTTGTATGGGCATAAATAAATAGGGTGCTGATACACGGACGTTGTGCATCACAGACACGCTCCACGACACTGACCACATTAGCAAACATGTGAAATCTTCTCATAAAGGAGAATCATCAACAATTTATGATTCCCGACAAAAGTAAACAGTTTATTTCCAAATAAAATGGATTTCCAAAAAAAGACACGACTATTCACATTCAAGTCCAGAATCAGTCCAAAGTTAGTCTAGAATCGTGTCCAGAGTCAGTCCAGAATCGTATCCACAATAGACACATTATGGACACATTCTGGACTGATTCTGGACACATCATACTGCTAGGATTTTGTCCCGTTGTAGTTGGTGTTGATGGTGGTGGTAAGTAGATCGTGTAAAATTGTGTTTTATTTATCAGGTTAGGATCTCCACACTTTACATCCACACCATTCTTTACATCCAACATCAACAGAAACATTACAAACATAATGTTGCTGGAAAAAATGACAAATCACTCATAACTCTTGCAAAAGGCTACAAAATATATAGTTATCAAGATATATAAATAACAAGACAGACTTTTTGAACAAGCTTCGACATGTTTATTCCTGGACACCTAACGTAACAATCATTTCAAGCGTGGTCAATCCTTTACAAGTGTTTCTTCCAAAATCGGGACGACCCCACTCTACACATTGCAACATCTTGTATTTCTCCTGGAATTATTGAGCAACTGGTTTCTCTATCTCCATAAAATGGAGCACCATTCGAAAATTCCTTAATTATTTCAAGATTTTGGAGATTAAATTCTTAGGGAGCATAAATGGGTAATTAGCTATATTCTAACCTTGATTTAGATATTGAATTAGCTAGCTTCTTTCTCTCAAATTTTGTTTAGCGTTTGGTAAACACTTAAAGGCAAATCGGCGGGCGATTCAACGAGCGGTGCAACTCCGGATCTTCATAAAACATTTAGAGAACCTTTGGGTATGATCCTCTTATATTTGTTTTAACATATATTGATTATATGATATTAGAATAAATATAAACTGATGTACATGAAATTGTTGAAATTTCATGTATGCATGTATTAAAATTTTAAAATATATACATACATAGGGGCACAAAATACTACAGATCTGACCACACACCGTCACAGCAAGCCTTCCATTAACGGTCGTTCATTAGCATTTCTTGCCGCTCACTAATTGTACCCGTCATATTTCCACCACTTCTTCACCAGACACACACTCTTCCTCTCATCTCTTCTCAACCAAACCCTTTCTCTTCCTTTCATCCATCTTCCTCCTCTCACCCTCCGTTGACATGGCTGACAATGGTTTTGTTCCCTCAAACAGCAACGACAACTCAATACCGGTGGTCAATCTTGTCTCCACCTCCAACCCTGTGAACCCCCACACCGGTTGTAGCTACCACCCCATTGACACCGACACGACCACCTACTACAGCGGCACTCCCATAGAGACGTCGAAGACCCGGTACATATCCGACATGTCGGTCCCCTCCAAACTAAAATGTGTATGCAGGTTGCCTTTGTGAGATCCTAATCCTTTATTAGTGTTTTAATTGTGTTTTGAGGTGTGATGTTGTGATTGGTTGGGAGAAAAGAATTAAAAAGGGAGAACCCTTCTACTTTTCTTCACTTCACTCATTTCACTCACTCACTCTCTCTCTCAGCTCTTTGAGCGTCGGCGACATGGGGTGATCGGCGAGCAAGACTGAGCACGGTGGGCGTGATCGGAAGTGGCGCTCGTGGTTGGGTGATATTGGTGCGAAGTGTGCCAGAGATACGTGGAAAGCGAGAAGGTGTTCGCCATGGTTCTTCAGAGGCTTCTCCAAGCCTTAAAGGTATGCCAAGTTCCTTATTGATACTCACCCAAGGAGTGTGAGATGGTCGGATTAGTCGTCTATGGCAGAAGGTCTAGAGGAAGATCCCGATGTGTTTTTCGGTCGACCGCTCTTTGTGCAATTGTGAGTTTTTGTCTTGCACTGGTCCAACGATGCCCTTGGGCAGTCAACCGGTTGATCGAGCATATCTGGTGAGAGGAAGAAGACTCTGTTATTTTCAGTCGAACGGGTCCACTATGTCGTTCGACCGGTTGCACTGTTAGTAGGTCAGTTGGGGGCATAAACCATCTAAACGATCGAACGCCTTGAGATATGTTTGACAGATTGTACCTGTAGCTAAGTCGGTTGGGTCCTAGACCTTCTAAATGGTCGACTGCCTATATGATTTGTTCGACCGATAGCTTAAGTTAACTTATAAATTGTACAACCGATTGTGTGTTGGATCGACCGTTGATTTATGATCCAAATGGTGGACCACCGGGTTGTTGGCTTTTTGGCTAATAATCCTTAATCAGTTTTGATAATTAATTAACATATCAATAAACATATGTATCAATTAAAGATCATTGCTTGCATATACTTGTATTATCTAACGTTTCAGGAACCAAGTTTGAGTTGAATTGAGAGATGAAGATTGAAGCGTAGCTAGGTTTAAATTCCATGTATTTAGGTTACAAATGTAACTTGAAATCTTTGATTCATTGCATTGCATGACACTTAGAAAACCTATAGAAGTCTCACGTAACATTCCAATTATCTTTAGACTTCAATATAAAATCATCGAAACTAATTAGAAACCTAGAACAAGATTTCTGCACTCAAACGAACGACCGGTAGAACCATTTGGTTCGACCGGATTTAAACAGACTATCCCAGAAAGCTTATTTTGTCCAAAACGGTCGACCGACTTACATTTCCAGTTCGATCGTTCCTTCAATCTGTTTTGCATGTCTGAAATCGGTCGACCGACATACCCATTAAGTTTGATCGTTCCTTCAATCTATTTTTCCTATCTGAAGTCGGTCGACCGAAATACCTATTTTGTTTGACCGTCTCACCTTGTGACTGATGTGAATTATTTCATCCTATACAAATCCTCCAGCCTATCAGTTGTCGACACATGCCTGGTTAGTAAGACTTTTGGTCGACCGAAACTTAGTTTTTGTTCGACCGATTGCATTTCTGTATTCGTATTAAATATGACTATTATACTGGTTGTATACTCCAATGGTCGTATACACATTTCTCACCTAACCCCTCTTTTGGATTTTGTCTTCCGGTCAACCGAACTTTGCTTAACAGTCGACCGAATCTAGAAAACTTCCCAGACCCATTTACTGAGAGTTTTTGGTCGAACCCTCAATTCATTCTGTTCGACCGATTGCAGTTGGCTTTATCCGATCTGTAATCCAACACGTCAAACGGTCGACCGAAACTCTCTTCGTGGCTGACCGATACTTGCATCTTTTCCAGATCAAGTCCTACTGGTCGTTTTTGGTCAAATTGGTAGTCCAATCCGTTCGACCGATCACTTAAGTTCTAGCCCAATTGGACCAACTGTTTGCATCTTCGCTCGACGAAGCATTTAGTGTTGCATTTTGGTCGACCGAGTAACACTATCCGGACGACCGTTAGCGTCCTGAAATATGTCATGTCACTTCCTGACTTGTGTTTTTTTGCACAACCTTTTACCATTTCAATCCCAATGGCTAGAACTAGTTTAGAGATTATAAATAGAGCCGAGAACACTCTTCTAAGGTGACCAATCTTTCTTTAAGATCAAATCTCATTACTACTATCATATTTGCTCTAAACAGTTGTACTCACATCGTCTCACTTGAAATCACCATCCTTTGATTGCATCATCCATTTCAATTGCTCAAGATTAGTTGCTAAAGTAAAGTCTTCAATAGTTGTACTAAGCTTCCGGAGTGAAGATCTTCTCGGATTGTAAGAAGGTGGTCCAAGTTAGGCGAGGGTGTTTGCAAAGCTTGTGGTGTAAAGGCGTGATATCGGTCCGCAACGGAGATCAAATTAATGGAGGACGCAAAGTTGCTCGAGTAAGAGCAATTCGTAAGAGAGGACTAGGATCCGGTGGTTCGATCCAAACCTCTATACATTCGGTGTTGTGGTTTGTTGTTCTCTCCTTCATATTAATGTTCTTAGCTTTTAATTTGACATAGTTTGTTAAACAACCTATTAGTCTATTCACCCCCCCCCCCCCTTTAGACTAAGATTAGGGGCTAGTAGATCCTACATGTGACATTAAGTCGACCGGTAGAAGGTGAATTTGAAGAGTTAAAGACGATGATATTTTTGGTCGAACGGGACCCTTTGCAGTTCAACCGGTTGGTAGTTAAGTTGGTTGGACGCGGGCGTTGACCATCTAAACAACCGAATGCATATATGATTGGTTCGACTGAATTCTTCTTTTACATTGGACTAGCTAGGTGACGGTTGAACTCTTGCATATTTCTGGAGGGAGTCGGTCGACCGGTGTGCCTTGTTCGATCGACCGTTGTTTCCCTGTTTGTGATTGTGGTGTGTGTGATCAACTTTGAGGGCAACGGGTCCCCGACCTTTTAGGGGCGACGGAACGGACATTGTCGGTCTGATAACAATCGATGGCTCTGGATGTGGGAGCAGGTTGTGGCTCTAGATGTGGGAGCGTGTTGTGGCTCTGGATGTGGGATTAATCGTCCTTGTGAGGCGGGGTTTGTTTGCCAACTATGTTCCAGCAGTGGTGCCTTGTGTGCACTTGTGATGTGAGGGTTGGGTGAGAGAATCCTAGAGTCCTATTGTGAATCGTATCTGTTGTAGTTGGGAGAGAGGTTCATGGAGCCCAGTATTGACGACGATGTTTACTATTATTTATTGTCCATGTTATGCATGTTAGTTGTTTTTCATATATGTTAGGGGAGTTTGGCATACGGGGTTTCCTTATGGAAACTCGGGTATAGCTTTATGTTTATTTTTCAGGCTGTGAGCGACAGTAGGGGTGGTGACTGAGGAGGAACGCATCAGTGATCGGATCCTCCAGTTTTCCCTTTTGAGGTTGATATGATTACATGTATATGTTTAGTATCTATTTTGTTGTAATCATACTTTTGAAACTCTGAATTATACGTGCACCTCTTGATATATATGTGGTTGGTAGCATGATTTGATTATCTTTTAAAGTTTAAAACTTTTCGTTGTTTCGGGGATATTACATCCTTGTAGAGTGTACACATCAAAGAGGGAGTGGTCACATGGTCGTTTGTTTTTTAGTTGCCCCAACTACTGGAAGGTGTTCATTCCCCTAATAGCAAATCACTTACTTCTTATTTTTGTTGTCAACTCACTATTTGATGAAATGTGTAGCAGCTCGTGTGCAGGAAATGTGGATTTTCCAGTGGATATATGAGAATGAAGCTATTGCGGTTGATATGAGGTTGCATGTTAAGAGATTCCACGAGATAATGTTATAGAAGTATGTTGAGCTAGACATAAAGGTCGAAGTGTTGAAGCATCATGTGGGGGAGAACAATCTTCTTTTGCTAGAGATGAGGTCCTCAGTAGGGGTGCAAATGGTTACCAAGTATCCGAGTATCCGATTCGAAAATTTCTATTTAGTTGGTATTTGGTTTAAAAAAATTTACCAATTAGAATTCGGATACGAATTTGGTTTAAAAAAATTTACCAATTAGAATTCGGATACGAATTCGGATACAAGCTATTTAATATTCGAATTATCCGAATTATCCGAATTATTCGAATACATGGTCAAATACACAAATTAGTATTCCAAAATTTAGTATTCTAAAATTTTAATACGAAAATTTAGTATTCGGATTCGGATAGTTCTACTGAATTCGGATTCGAATTCGGATTCGGATAGTTCTACTGAATTCGGATTCGGATTCGGATTCGGATAGTTCTACTGAATTCGGATTCGAATTCGAATTTGGTAATGGAATATGGTATTCGGATTCGAATTCGGATACAGTTGGTATCCGAGTTATATTATCCGAGTTGCAGCCCTAGTCCTCAGTTCATGACCTCAAACAATTCATGGTTGAATACAAGGTTTTCATGAACAATGTGGACATTGTGATCAACATTTGTGCCTTCATGGTGATTAGGCTCGTTTTGAAGTGGCTAATTTAGGAGTTGTGGAAGTGGTACAATGTTTGTTACGGTGAATGTCTTGGTTATCTGGTGTGTGTTTTGGTTAAGGTTTACTATATGTTTTGGTTATGTTTACAAAAATAATTTCATATTACATACTTTAAATTGACTTGATTATCAATAACAAAAATTACTGGCAAAAACGATCATCATTGTAACAGAAGATAAGTGTTTTCATATCAATATATGACCAAACTTGCAATAAATGGGTGGGAAATTTAAGCAGGAAACCAAACTGCAAATCATTTCTTCGCATGATGTAGACCTAATCTGCATTTTAAACCAAGTAGGCATGTGTCCCAAACTTGAGTCAAAAGAGGCATCCGCCTCTCAACACACTTAATGAACAGTATTTGTTGAAATCAAATAACTAGAGAAAAGAGACATGGGTTAGAACCACTAAATCTATGTCAAGCCGACTCGTAGAGACTTCTCTTGAAGAAAATATCACTCATACGTACCAACACAAAAGATCTGACAATCTACTCCTAAGATAAAACGACAACAATGTCGAACCGGCACATCTTGGTGTAGATGCACCTTGAAAGCAACTTGAGACCTACAACAAGGAGGAGCACAAGAAGAACACGAACTCGCGGAACACTGATGGCAGTGGAAACCCCTAATAAAAGTTGCATGTCTCATGTTATCATTTCCTATTTATAGGCCATGAATCTGTTAAACTTATTGGTTTACCGGATGTGGCGCTAGAGTTGGGATTCAACGTTCAATAATTGATATTCCCTTGTGTGAAATACAATCAATAATTGATTTACCTATAAATATCGAATACTATCCACAATTGATTTTCCCATGTATGGAAATATCCAGATGCTTACGCCGGATGGAATGCTCTGAGCAGTTTCGGCTCTTATATATCCGTAGTTGGAATTCGTTGTTTCTTCGTGGTCGTCACAATCACTTCAAGCAGTGGAAAGAACAAAAGACGTGCTCCAAGTCCTTGGGCTGTTGAACAGAATCCAACCACACCAGAATGGATGGTACAAAGTCCTCCAGCCTTTCATACTTTTGGAGAACTTCCAGCTATCAAGGAAACGAAAAACAACCCTAAGAGACCCACGGGGGGTTCTGTACTTTTTGGAGGTCTGGTACTTGTTCTATAAGAGAACCTGAGGAGGCCTTGTACTGACTTGGTGTAACGTCCTCAAACACAGCGAAAAATTTCAAATTTAAATCATACAATCAACGAAGACATTACGAAAGAAATACACACACTGGTGCACCAACATATAATATATATATATATATATGTGTATGTGTGTGTGTGTGTGTGAACGAGTTTACAAAAGAATGTGATTACATCAAAAGATCATATACATAAAATATACACAAGTAATCACAACCACTTCAAAATATAGGGAAGCAGGATCAGGTCTCGAGCGCTCCCTCCGCCGACGCCACCCACCTAACGTCGCTCTCGGCCTGAAAGCAGACAATGAATGCCTGAATTTCCAGGAGGAAACCCAGTATGCCAAACCCTAACACATATATAGACAGAATGAAATGTGCAAAAAAACGTAAAACACCACAACTGATACACCCGCTAAGTTCCCGTGACCTCTCTCCCGGCCATAGCCCAACAACACGGGTCTCAAGGGTCCTCTCACCCCAACCCACCAACACACGTGCACACAAGGCACCCCCGGTCCAAAACACGGCCAAACAACCCCCTCATTGCCTCAGTGTTACCGGAGCCACGGTTTTGCATCATTCGCCGGAGCCACGGCTTTGCCTCATTCGCCGGAGCCACGGCCACAAAATCACAATCCACCTCCACGTGTCACCACTAATCGCTATAGGGCCGGAATGTCTGTGTCGTCGCCCCAAAAGGGTCGGAGACCCGTTGCCTTCTAGCCAATCAATAGCAACACACACACAAAAATAGTACAAAACGGTCGAACAAAAACTGGCTTCCGGTCGACCGATCCTCACCCAGAGAACTGGCCAAACCGAAAAACTCGCGAAACGGTCGACCGACAAAGGGGTCCCGGTCGACCGAAAATCACCAGTAGAAAATCCATTTTCGCAAACAACAGTAAAACGGTCGAACAACCGAACCCTATCGGTCGACCGAAAACCTCCAGTAGAAAACTTCCAATAAAACACAATTACACGGTCGAACCACACACACTAGCGGTCGACCGAAATCCACCAGTGTCAAACCTTCGACCAAACCATACACACGGCCGACCGAAACCTCACTTCGGGTCGACCGGACATTAAGTTAACTTAAACGTCGGTCGAACGAGTCAAACAGGCGGTCGACCGTTTAGATGGTCAACGCCCCAACCGACCTACAACAGTACTTTCGGTCGACCGGCAAAGGGGTCCCGTTCGACCGAAAATACCCAGGACGTTTTCTCTCGCGAAAATTGCACAACCGGTCGACCGCCCAAAAGGGCATCGTTCGACCGGTGCGAGGGATTCTGCCCCAAATACACTATAACCGGTCGACTGAACCAAAACACCGGTCGACCGTTTATAGTTCAGAAACGGCTGTGCAGGTCCGACGAGCCCGAAACGGCCTACCGTCGACCGCTCCCACTCCCACACTAACAATAGGTGAGCTTGAAAGCAAGTTTGACATACCTTAAGGCTTGAAGAAGCCTTTGAAGAACGACGGCAAGCTTTTCCACGATAAACCCAAACTCCGGCGAACACAACGATCTCTACGACGAGTCCGGCGAATCCAACACTCCGATCCTCGCCTCCGCCAACGCCGAAGAACCATAGAGGGAGAGAGAGAGACGAGTCTAGAGAGAGAGAGTGAGAGAGAGAGAGAGATGCAAACGAGAGAGAGAGAGGGAGAGAGAGAGAGAGAGAGAGAGAGAGAAACCAACATTTATATACTTTTCTCCGACTCGATCTCAGCCGTCCATCTCAATCCATCACTAATCCTCTCCTAAACACAATTAGCACATAAGAAGGGTTAGGATCTAACACTTGGACCCTAAGTTCAATATTTTATATGCCAACAACTTCTTCTAACTTACCATTGAGAGTTTGATTTTATATCAAATTCGTATACTTGCAATTTCATTCGTGAATTGTCTCCATACGAGCATCATGAGCAAAAAAACATAATAGCAACAAAAAAAATGTATTATAAAGACAATAGAAGATTAAAATCTTACAAATAATATGAATGTCTTTTTAAGTACAATAAAACACACATTAAGGTCCTATTTGGTTGTTGTAATTGACGATGTAATACATTACACTGATGGTTATAATGCAATGTTCGGTTGAAAATATTCAACTTCAAAACCACTCCGTAATCAAATTATATTCCATAAATTTCAATTACGTTGAACCAAACATGACCCAAGGGTAGTACCAAGTAATATATGGAAAGCGAGGCTATTTTTTGAAATACAAGATAAATGGAGGACATTTAATAGAAAACAAATGTAATAATATAACTGAATCATGTTTACATGCAAGACCAAACATCAAATCTTTCATTTGCATAGTAAAATTTGGTAAAACAATTAAAGTAAGATTCTCACATGCAATAGAGGAAACTTTTGAACTCTAACAACGAGCAATTGAACCAATTGACACAACATCAACAGATACAAACTACTCAGCAGTTGAATTTCCACTTTCTAACTACCTCATCAAGGGCCATGTAAGAAGACCCACCTTCTTCCAAAGCCTTCGAAGCTTCCTCTTTCAACTCTTTCACCTTGTTCCTTATAATCTTCCCCTCATCTCCTTCCATCAACTCCTTCACAACTCTCTCCACCTCTTCTTTCTTAACCAACCCTTCCTCCTCCTTAACTCTTATGGAAATCTTCACGCCCTCCGACAACATAATTGCGTTCATCTTCTGCTCCGCATACAACGGCCAAGCGATCATCGGAATGCCATGCATGACACTCTCTAGCGTCGAGTTCCACCCGCAATGAGTCAAGAATCCCCCGGTCGCCTCGTGCTTAAGCACGGCTACTTGTGGGGCCCATGATGGCACCACCATCCCGACATCTTTGGTTCTCTCGAGGAAGCCTTCGGGTAAGAAGGCAAGAGGGTCTTGCTTGCTTATGGAGCTAAAGAAGGCGTCGTCCTTCTTACTCGGGCTTCTTATCACCCATAAGAATCTACACCCGCTCGACTCGAGGCCAATCGCCAACTCCTCCAGTTGAGTCAACGAGAGCGTACCACCACTCCCAAATGAGATGAAAAGCACAGACGAAGTCGGTTGCTTATTGAGCCAAGCGAGGCAGTCGGACTCGGACTCCTGGCTTGTCCCGGACCGGATTAGGGGACCGACTGGGTAAACTGGAGGGTGTAGTTTACTTGGTTTGGTTAATGCCTGTATGGCCCCTGGCTCGATTCCGCCGAAGCTATTCACTAGTATTCCTTTAGCTAGAGAGTATCGCTCCATGTGGTGTATAAGCCACCTGTGGTAAGTTAAGATTTAGGAATGACACTACACTAATAAGCTTAATCTTATTTTATTAGCTTATAAAAAGGATGTCAATTAAAATTATTCAAAATTTGCCTTTATTGAAACAATCAAATATTATCTGTATTAATAAGTTACAGTCGTAATTAAATTTATCCAAAAGATTCTTTTATAGGTAAATGAAATTTTAAAAGAAGTAAACCACAATAAATATTTTATGTTAGCTACCTAAGACAGTACGGCTTGAAAATCATGAGAGAGAAATATAAAAAAATACTCCAAATAATTCAAAATATCGTTAATATCCTTCAAGTTCTTGTAAATTGTAATGTCGTATTTGATAAAAACTTAGAGCCATGTAAGATATAAAGAAAAATTGAAGAATATTGGACTATTGGTAGTGTTTTGAGTTATTTGAAGAGAATATTAAAACTTACCCTAAAGATTAATGGGTACAAAAATGACACGATAGAACCCCAACTTATTGTAAACACACTGACCGAGAAAATTGCATAGGTCACTAGTACGTATGACACGCTGATTTATTAGAACCAACTTAAAAAAACATGCACACATGTTCGCACCACACTGTAAACCATCCTCAATTACGTGTTACATTTGTCCTTTTTTCCCAACGAGAAGAAATGTCTACGTTAACAACAATATTTCATTGACTAATGTTATCTCTTGGAATTTTTTTAAACATCGGTCACATGGTTGTACCCGTCCAACTACCCGCACGTGTCCATAACAATCGTATTCTTAATTATAAAAAAGGTTAATTACAGATTGATCCACCTAATTACGTCTCGATATCAATTTAACGGTTATTATTTCTAAATTTACGATTCTTTTTATTTTTATTTCTAGTATATTTTTAAACTTATATTTACGTGAAAATTAAAATCCAAATGGAATTTAGTTTTTTGGTTAGGAATTTAGATCGAAAAATTATTACGGAAGAATTATAAAAACCATAAACAACCCTACCTGTGAGCATCATCTTTCCGGTCCTGCGTCGGGTCCAAGAGCTCCCCCCCATGAACCGGGACGCACCCCGGGAGCCGAATTGGCTCCGGTAGGTCCCGGTATTCGCATTCCGTGCTCCTCGCCAGTTCCGGCAAGTACCGGAACAGACTCAAACACATGGCCGTGGTCGGGAAGAACAAGTACTGCGGGACCCCGAACTCCGTTGCCACCTCAAATGCATCCGTTCCAAAAAGATCAACGACAATAGCCACAAGCCGTTTATTTTGCTGGAGATCCGACACCACGTCGCGAAGGGCGGGAAGGGAGCGGAGGGAGACGAGGGACATGATTGTCTCGATCTTAGCTGTCGAGGGAAGGTCGTTTAGGTCGGGCGGGGGGAGTTGGACGGTTTGGATGGACTCAGGGAGGGAGTCTAGGAAGAGTTTGGCTTTCGGGGAGGTGTCGGTGACGATGAAGGTGACGGTGAAGCCGTAGCGACTAGCGAGGAGCTTCGCGAGCTCGGTTAGAGGGATCAAGTGGCCCATCCCCGGCGTGGGGAGGATGGCCACATGAAGTGGTCCAGTTGGGTGGAGTTTTGGTGCTTCCATTATTGACAAGTACGGATTGGATTGGATTGATAATTGTGATCGTGGATGGAGAGTTTGGTTTGGTTTGGTGCGTATTTATAGAATGCAGATCGTGTGGTTGTGTGTCGTTTGTGTTGGAAATTGGTTTTAGGTGTCGTGTGAGGTTTAATTGTAGTTAAGTATGTGTCTAGACTTCTATATGGATGGCTCACTAAATTTAACAAATAGGAGTCGAATACTATGGTTGAGTCGTGACGTTAGAATGATGTCGGCACTACGTAAGCAGGTTTTGGAGAGGTGGGGATTTTAGGGGAATCATTCGCTGATAAGATGTCAATTTTTTCTGAGTTGTTTGTTGATGTGTATTGTCGTCAGCGTTTATGTCATGGAATCAGTGGAAGGTGATAATAGCGACGCTTCACTTTTTAAAAAAAAAAATAGCGACGTCCCGACGTATATGAAGTCTGGACTAGCTACGGCCTACGTTTGTTGCCTATTAATTTATTTCTGGTCAATTTCGAATATTTCCTCCCTTTTTTTGTTGTTGTTGTTGTTGAAATCCTCGTTTGTTATCTATGTTCTAAGGCATTTTTGTATTTACGTAGTTGCACAAATCTCAAAAACATTTAGTCTACTGTCGGGTCTGCCAATGCAATCCAAATATTGCCAACAAATTGGTCCTTCGGATTAATCAAAATGGAGTGGTAGAATTGTCAAAGGCCGGGGATTGTGCTTATGGTTTGATTAGCTGCATATTTGAAATTGATTTTATAAAATGTCAATTTGTATATCAAGTGAAATAGAAGACTACTCTCTCTTTCAAGTTGCATAAATGTCAACCTAATCGTATCAACATTTTCTTTTTTCACCACCTCATCCTGAATTTTTTCGTTCTTTCTATTGTTGACATCTTAACCACAACTCACCCATAAATATCAATTTAGTCACATCAACGCTCTCTTCCTTTCATCTAATTTATTTTTCCTCATTTTTAGTTTTCCACAAGTCTAATTAATTATATCGTATAATTTATTTATCATAAATTATTATAATTAAATATGAATATTTACGTATAATCGAAAGTAAATTTTATTAAATATTAAATGTGTGTTACAACAACTAGACTTCGAAATTAAAATAAAACATAATTAGGAAAATATTGAAATTTGATACTTCTCTAAATTATAATAATTAACCAAAAATAAATTAGCAAAAAATAAATTTTATTTAAAATTGTGTAAGTAATTAACATAATTAAACTAAACTTAATTAAAGCAATTAACAATATTTATTTAGTTAAAGTAATTAACAAAATCAATTTATTTAAAAAATACTCATTATTTACAAATTAAAAATAATTCAAAACAAAAATAACAAAAAAACACAAAAAATACAACAAATGGGTGGTGGCCTCCACCTAGGTGGGAAAACCAGGAGCCCCAGCGTCTGGTCACGCACCCATTGAGTGTCAATCCGACGCAAATTTCAATCATATTCGATCTCCGTTTCGATCCAAACTTTCACGTAAATATAAGTTTAGGAGTGTATTATGATACAACAACAAAATTGGGAAAAACGTCGAGTGTGTGTTAAATAATGAATTTTTAAAACTCAGTGGAAAAGTGTTACAAAATGAAAGTTCAGGAGACATAACTGTTAACTTTGAAAATTCAGATGTACATAATAATACCAATGCATAATTGAGGGGAAAACTGTAATTAACCTATTGTTTAAAAAACATGTTTGGTTGGTTTTCTTTCGAAAAGATGGAATTCAAAGGACATGTTTAATTTGTTAAAGTCGAAAAAATTGGGCACATTATAAGTGGAGTCCACCTCTAGATGAATACCAACTATCTATTTTATAAAAGAGTTGACTGCTTTTTTGCAAGTTATTTTGTATTTAAATAATTTCACGAATACATTATCTGACTATCAATCAAGTTACCAATAATGGTGCCAAGCAAATTGTTCCTCGTGCGCAGGCTTCGTTTGCAAACCCTTGACATTTGACGTTTACCAAATGGAGTACGAATATTGATTGTCGTTGATTAAGGCGATTAGCCATTCAAATGTTCCTTGAGTTTTATGTTTATTTCTTATATTATATTAAAGTAAAAGCCATAAAACCCATTCTTATAAGAGGAGAGATCTCCACTGTCTTTAAAAGTGTTAATATAAATTTGTCAACCTATTATTAACTTAAAAAATTTAGTTGAAATTCAAATTTTAAACTGCATATCTTATTTTATTACACATTATTAATATGCACGTTATAAAATATAAAATTCGAATGTGATTTTATATATAATTAAGTGATGTTGAATTCATAATAAATCTTGTCAGGGATATGAAAAGCTGGGTACTGGCTCGGGAGGCTAAACGGGTCGGGCCTTCCCAGGGATCGGGCTCGGGCCTGGCGGGTAGAATCAGATCGGGTTCGATTTCGGTTGGGTTCAGGTTCTTGTCGGTCAGATTTGTAGGGTTATTTTCTCGTATTAGATATATTCATATACCCGTAACTTATAAAGTTTCCATTAAAAATATTATCAAATTAGGATTTCAACAAAATAATCATTTCATCAACGTCATTGCCTCACCAACTACCACATCTACCCATCCCAACCGATATTGAAATTTTATTAAGTAAAATAAAATTTACAAATTACATACAATGATACACTTTCTAATGTATTAAGTATTAAAATTGCAAATTACAATTCTAGATAGTTTATTCACCTTCGTCGTTCTTCCGTTGATTTGCATGTTCTGCATTCTCCCTTCCGCGTCCAACCGGCCAATTCTTCAAGCAAACACTTGTCTCTCGTGATCTAGCGGATGTGTTGCGCCTCTTGTCGGTCAAGACATGTTTACCTGCGCTAAATGCAGTCTCAGGCGCCACAGTTGATGCTGGAGGAGTTAGTAAATCACGTGCTAATAAAGAAAACTATTAGAAATCTAGCATAGTTAGATTTTCATCAGTTTAAAACATCAAAAGATTTACAATTTGCAGCACTTAAGTACATATCTAAGAGCCGTTGAGCCATTGGAAGGGTTGTAAACGAGGTGGGTAATACCAGTATACCCGCCCTGGTCGGGTACGGGTACAAAATCTCGTACCTGTTTAAAATTTTATACTCGTTAACTCGTACTCGTTTATCCGTTTGATAAATGGGTCGAGTACGAGTATATGCGTTACCCGTACCCGTATACCCGTTATAAATATATTATATATATATATATATATATATTTATATTAAATACCTGATACTACAAAAACCAAAGACAAAACAAAAATCCACTCTCCTACTGTCGCCTCAACCCAAACCCTAACCATATCCTCCAACCTAAACCCACTCCACTCCTGCTACCGCCTCGCCTCCTGTCGCCACCTCCTCTCTACGACCTCTTACAACATCCTTCTCTCCACCCACCTCCACTCCAACAACCTCTTACAACATCCTTCTCTCCACCAACCTCTACTATCGCGACCTCCACTCTGCCCTCCTCCTCTTCTCCCTCATCCCCTCCCTCAACGAGCCAAAACCTCGCCTCCTTCAACCCCCTCCAGGACCCTTTTTGTGGTGATTATGTTTATCTTTGATCAACCAAATCATCTAATCTAGGACCCTTTTTTATTTCTCATTTTTTTGTAGTCATGTTGTTGTCGGTATCTTCGTTCGTGGACGAGTGTTTCATCATGCTTGGGGAACTAGGGCACTTGAGAAACAAGTGGAGTGACTACCTTTTCTCATTTGTTCTTGAGCATTCAGTTCCCATCTTCTGCATTTCAGTATTTAACTACAACTAAACATGTTGTTGTTGTGTTGTTGATATTGTTTTAACTATAAATGTTGAGGGCAGATTGATTTGCAGATGTATCTTCCAAACATGTAAATTTGTGGTCGTACCTTTGTGATGAATTGATGATACTACCTGATGTTTCACATTCACATTCTTTAGCCCATGGACCGACATTTGTTTGTATTTGTTAGACATTTGTTTGTGATTTTTAATTTTTACGATATTTTCAGAATTTTTTAATGGGTTATAACCACTTACCTGTTTACCCACCACCCCGTACTCGATATCTAACGGGTACGGATCGGGTACAGGTAGGTGAGTATTGGGTCGGGTATCTACCCGTGCCCGTACCCGTTAATTTAGTCAGGTATGAGTACAGGTAAGAGCATACCTGACCTGTTTACAGGCCTAGCCATTGGATAAACAGGCCTGAAGGGCAAACCCAGTCTGTTAGTTTTGTCCAGGCCCGGCCCGGTGGCCCAAAACGAGTCGGGCCACCTGGTACCCAACATTAGGGATATGTTCATAAAATATCATATAAAGCGACTTATAAATTTTATGTTTTTCAACATACATATCGCAATGAATTCGATGATTTCACTTTCAATTTCAACATCTTCCTTCCACAAAAACTTGCATTTCAACGTCATCTTTGTAGCAATTCAATCGCACCTAAAAAAAGTCAATTTCCTGAGCTTGTTCAAATGTACAATGAACGAAATTCAATTTTTAGCATAATTTTATAACGGATATAGGTATAGTGTTGTGGTTTGGGTTAACCAGTTAACTTTATTTTGGCGTGGATGAAGATAAATTTACACATAATTTTAGTTAGTAGTAAAAAGCTCGTTACATTTACAAATTATATAAAAAAATTATAATTTGCAGACAAATTTCTAAACAAGTATCGATAAGAATTTTATGTACATCTATCCCATTCAGCTGTTAGGTTTAAAAAATAAGATTTTTTCCGGCCCACTATGAAATGGGCCTTAACAGCCCATCAAGAAAACCTGAAGAACTTTCTTCAACACTCCCACGGTCACCGCTTCCTCCTCCGCCGACGAAAACCATGTCGGAGCCACCACCACCTCCGGCGTCCCACCAATCCGGAGCTCCGAAACCGAACCCACCGCCGTCGGAGCCGTGGAAGGGATCGGCGCAGCCGCACAAGTACCCGAACCCGCCGGACGCGGTGAACCCCGACGCGGTGACGCTGCGCGACCAGTGGCGCTACGCGACCAGTGGCGCTACGCCAGCAGTACAGCCGCTGGTACTCGTCGGCGTGGGGCACCGCCATCCTCGCCGGCGCCGCCTTCTTCGCGCTCGGGTGGATCGTCAAGGGTGAGAACCCGCTCCCATCTAGGGCTCACGAGGACAAGAAAGAGGAGAAGGAGGATTGAATTGGAAAGGAAAGGTACGATCTTTGGAATTAGAAGTTAGTTTGTGGTGGTTTTTGTTTATTAGAATAGAAGAAAATAAAGTGTGGTTTTTTTTTCAGAATCAGGAGGAAGTACTGATTTTTTTGTGGAAGTTGTGTTTTTTTATAGTATCTGATTTTGGGTTGGAGGTTAGCTTCTGGTTTTTTTTTACTCAACAGAGCTTTTTGGAGTGAGATTGGACGAGCTTAAAGGTCTCAGTTGAGGATTTGTGGCAACAGAATGTAATGTTAGGAGGAGTTTGCAGTTTTGTATCAAGTCAAATAAATAAGCCGTGCTTGTAAATTATAACTCTGACAGTCTGACTAGTTTGTATGTCACAGGAACGTACATTATGGGAATTTTTGCATCAAACTGTGTAAAAACCCTTTTCTGTTGTATTTTTATACGAAGTGCATTATTTAGTATGTATATAATTATGTGCGTGGAAAATGTTTATGACCGTGAGCTTTTCTGGGCGAGCGAACGTTGGTGCATATTTGGTGATGCAATATTGAACACATTGTCTAGTAATGAATTATATTTTATTTTTATAAGGTTAATCTGTTTACTTACAAACTCTAATTATATTGTATTTCAAAAGGTTAATTTGCTTATTAGAGTCAACTCTAATGGGTACTTGGTTAATAACTCTAACGGGTGCTTGGTTAATTTGTTTATACTCTAATAATGGGTGCTTGGAGAGCACATTGTATAGTAATTATGTAAATCGTGTGGAGTTAATGAGAAACTGCTAGAAGAAACCTAACAGTGTTACCAACATGAATATGAGCGCAACTTCTGTCATAGTGTCATTGCTTGAGAAGTTGGAAGGAAGAAACCAATTTAACATTGTTAATTTAAACAATAAATTGACAAAAAAAAAGCAACTTCTGCCGCAGCCTCAAAATAAGGAACTAATGGGAGATTTAAATCTTTCTGGGTTTGAATGGTGTTCAATACAGGAAATTGAACACAGCAAAACACTACTTATTGCTTAGAGGTTGTCTTCCTTGGCTGCTATTGTCTTGTTGTACTCTTCCATTTCCTTTTTGTATTCTACCATTGCTTCAGAAGCTTTATCGTTCCAGTGTTGTTTCTCTGAATCACTCAACTCCTTCCATTTCACTGAGATCAGTGCATTGATGGTGGAGTTTGGCACATCAGGCTTTTCCTGCTGCAAAGACTTCCTTGTTTCCTTGCTGCAAAAGTTTTAATTGCTTTAGCTCAATTTGTAAAACCCACCAGGGAAAATCGTTTTAGAGATCCTCATTTAAATCTAGTTTACCTAAATAGCAGGAAAGAAGAAGCAGGTTTCTTGGGTTTGTTGGGATCTGATTTCTTCTCTTCCTTCTGTTTCTTCTTCTTCTGGAGATTCTCTTCTTTGGATTTCTGTTACAGTGACAATGAAAGTTTGTTTGTTTGTTGGACTGAATTAATTACTTAAAGTTTCAAGTTGAGGTTTAATAACAACATACCTTGATTATGTTTTCTGTTTTCTCCTTCTTTTTGAGTAACTGAAGTGCTTCCTGCTGCAGAATTTTTTTCAGTTCATCCTTCTCTTTCTGCATGTTGTCAGCTTCCTGGTTTCATGTTTATAACATTATTCATCTTTGCCACAATCACATTTAAGGCTATCAGATTTTCTATCTTTGTGCATTACCTCTACTTTCTTGTGGTTGTAGAGCTCCATTTGTTGGACATATTCTTCCTTCAGTTTCCTTGCAGCCTGCAGAAAAATATCCAAGACATCCTTTACCTTTCGATTCTAAGTTCCTCTCTACTCGATGAAAACCAAATTTACACAAACCTCTTCATAGGGTGCTCTCGTCTGTGGACTCATTTTCTTCCATTCTTCTCCAGCAATCTTTGCAATCTACAAGAACAAGCTCAATGAGTTCGCGAGTATTTGTTATTTTGGAATGGAAAATTTGAACAACATTGACTTGCAAGCACCTCAAGAACACTCTTGTTCTCAGCTCGAAGTGCCGTCCGTCGTTCGGCGGAAAAGATGAAGAAAGCAGACATGGGTTGCTTAGGTTTCAAAGGATCTTTTTCCTTCCTGCAATGATGAAGAATAACCATAACCATCAAGAACAAATTCAGAAGATGCAACCTTCTTCAGAGAAATTGTGCTTACTTGTTGACCTTGTTGATTTCCTTCTCAGCTTCCTGAGACAACAACAAAAACATTAGGATTTGGTAAAATAAAGTGTATAATTGAAACTTGAATTATGTTTTGCTGGATTGTTTTCAAGTTCATACTTGTTTGAACTGAATGTATTGTTCCAGCAACTCCATTGCAGTCTTCTGCATCTGCTCTTCCTCAAGAAGCTTGAGAGCTTCCTTCTCGCGCTTTTCCTTCCCAACAACTTGCAGGTATGCTTCCTTATTCTGCTGGTATTTCTCCTCATAAGGTTGTTTCTCCTCAGCACTAAGACTCTTCCATTTCGCTCCCACGATGTTCGAGATCTCGCGGAACGCTACTTCTGGTTTCTCCTTTTTGATCTCATTCCAGTGCTCCTTGCAGTAAAGGATATAAGCAGGACTTGGCTTCTTTATTTCTTTGGAATCCTTCTTTTTCTTCAACTCCTTGCCCTGCTCCTCTCTCAGGGATTGAACAAGTGGAATGGTCTGAAAAACAACCAAATACATATCACTTAATAATTTTTTTTAAGTAACAATACTGTATATTCTTGTAACATAAAGAAAGAAGGTTATTTTCTCTCTGAGTTTGTCTAACAAAATTTATTGCTTAGTGATTATATGACATTTAGTATGCTCCTTGTGTAATTAATTGAAAGCTAATACTTCTTTTTTACCTCTTCTACTCAAACAAGAAAAAATATTTTATCTTACATTAATCTTACTTAAGCTATCTAAAAATTACAGAATATATATCCAAGGAAACAGAAGAATACCATGGTGGGCTTGAACTCCTTAACCTTCTGGAGCTTCTTAACCTCCTTCTGCAGCTTCTCCTGCTCCTTCCCCTTCTCCTCGATCTCCTCCTCCTTTTGCGTCAGCATCAAGTCTCTCTCTTTCAGCAACTCCTCGGTCCTTTCCTTCTGGAGTTGGAGCTGCTGGAACCTCTCCTGCAGCTCCTCCAACTCAGAAGAAGGCGTCTTCTTGGCAGTCGCTTTCGTCTTTTTCTTTTTCGATGGAGAGAGAACGTCTATTGGTGTTTCTTTGCCCGGAGGAGGAGAGGAAGGACGTTTACTCGCGGAGATGTTGGTTTCATTGGACGTGATCTTCTTGAGGGCCTTTCTTCCCTTACCGCCTTTCTTGGTAGGGTTTATGTTGGCTGGAACGGAGGTGGTTTCGACGGTCGCCATTGCTGGTGGAGTGGGAATGGTCTGTGAGATCAGGCGGAGATATTGGGATATTGGAAGTGTGATGGTCGGCGTGCGGATGGTTGGTTTTATAGTATTGGTGGAAAGTTGGTTTCCAACGGTCAATTTTTTGAAAATTTGAACTTGAGGGATATGTATGGAACATGGATAAACCCTTGACCGTTGTTCTGTTGATGTAGTCATTTAAATACTCAATTTAGTCTCATGTCCAAAATTTAAACCAACATCTTTCATGATCTCACAATTTTAATTTAGCAACATTAACGTCAAACTTGAGTGAGATTTTTTTTTGAAAAGGCCAAATAATATTATTATAACTAGTCAAGCGTGAAATCGCAAATCAGGTATTTGATCTACGTGTAAAAGAATTTCACAAGAGATAAATAAAAGCAAAGCGAAGGCAAAAGGCAAAAACAAAAACAAAAACAAAAACCAGAGGAAGTTCAATACTTATAAATGATATGAGATTTGACTGCTTCTTGCCATAAGAAGCAAACTATAACATATTACTTAAGAACACTCGGTAACAAATAAAATCACAAAGCAAGACTCTAACACGATAAAGCTTGAATCACAATATCCTTCTACTCACAAATTAATTTTTTGTTATTATGATACATAGCATACACACCATAAACAACTGAAGAATTGGCTTACTATAGAAAATTAAATCGAATCCCTTGTAGGTAGCAGACTGAATATATGCAGTTCTAAAGTCTAACAACAAACTCTTACTCATACAATAAATAATAATAATCAAAACCTCCAACAGAGAAGATACTACAACAACTTCTGGAAGGCTGGGCAGTGTTGATACTTAGCTTCTTGGCCTCTTGACAGGCAATTTGCCTTGTCCAATCTAAGGTTATAATTTGTAGAATTTTGCACCGCACTCGCTATTTTAGCACCATCTCCATCACCAAGTCACTCCAAGAGTCTATTGGACCTGGCAAGCACCAATGTAGACAGTCATTCTGAACTTTCGCGTCCTTTCTTTCAGCGAAAGGATGGAACTGCCTGTAAGGACCTGGATGACCATCAGGCCTCAGCAATGAAAGCCGTGCAGTGTCCAAAAGTTTCAACACAACTCCATTTTCAGCACTTGCGTTTGCAGTTGCTGCTCTTTTGAACTCCTCTAATTCGATTTTGCGCATTATCTCATCCACAACATTTGTCGGAATGTCTGCTCCTTCACTGAATGGGACAGTCCTATTGCAAGTGCCACCGCTGAACCACTCTCCGTTCTCAAAATGATCAGGTGTTGAAGTTCTGAAGAGTATGGTACCTTTATAGCCAGAAGTAGTCAGGAAGTTTAGCACTAGCTTGAGGGCTTGGCGATATGCATGATCAAACTTCAGTTCGGTTAAATTTTTTCCAGGGCAGTAGTGACAACCAACAACAGTCTTGTTCTCCCAATATATTGCGGTCTTCAGAAACCATTTTCCACCAGATGTCACAATATAATTGAAATTTTGATATTCACTGGTCCATTTCGGATCAAGAATGTCAAGATACAATTGAATTTCGGAGGTGGACACGCCATTTATATCTTCATGTATATCAGCTTTGACGAGGAATGGTGACCAGATAACTGCAAGAGTGAAGTTATGAGAGGGAAAAAACCACTTCTTTGATTTATATTCCTCGTCATGATAAAATTCAACAGGGGCTTCAGCCTAAAAGACAAAAATAAACTATGTTGGTCATCCAGTAACACACTACTGAATTAGATATCACATACTACTGAATAAGATATCAAAATAATTAAATTTCTTAAAGTAAATAATTTATGGTCCTACTTATGTGTTTTCTTGCCAAAACTACTTCCTGGAGCACTTCGTTTCTCTATCCTTAATATGACGTTTGCCATAAAACATGGAACAGTAATCTTTTTTTCTTTTTTTCCTCTAGTGACAACATTTGCGGTTCTTTATGGGAACTATAAACAAAATGGCAAAAATTGTGAGATCCCTGTAAGCATTGGCAGTGCAAGTCCTTGATAGTAAATTTTGAAGCTGATATATTAGACCAATGATTAGATTCTCGATTACAGATGTACAGACATTTCCTATCCAAGAATTTGGAATTGAGTAGGAGTTCAAGAAGAGAACCCAAAAAAAGTAGTGAAACAAGAATGAACAGAGTAATTGCTTACTAAAAAAAAGATAGATAAATACCGCAGCGAGGATGCAAAGCAATGACTGGACATGGTTGCGAGAAATAGAATCACCAATAAATGCCCAGGCTTTATTACGCATCGAATTCAGAAATTTCTTTGCATCAAATGTGGGTAAATCACAGTCTCGTGGTTTCCATCTCCAGTAGAGATAGCCCGAATCAGGTCTTCCATTCTTCATGCAATTCTGATGAGGTTCAACTATGGGGCAAGACTCGTTGGTGTAAACTGGCCCAGATGGATTGGGAACCCAGTCCCCAATAAAAAGGTTACATGTCCCTGCATTATCAATCATATTTTTGTATATTAGGCATAAGTTCAGGTTGTAGCTTTTGAGTAACTAACCTTACAAACATACTAGATTGTTTTAGTTCTTCTACCAGTTAAAAGCAAAAAAAAAAACTATTGAATCGCTCTTTAAGTATCACATGTTTGACTTTTACAACAAGGAACAACTTACAATATTAATGTAAAATATGAGTTTGGATAAGCTTAAAAATTATAATTTCGATAATTCTTTTTGTCAGGTATTTTTGCCAAAATGAACTGCTCTTTTGTGAAAGGAATAATCATGAAACTTTCCCATTTCTGCATAACTAGAATTTAAGATGGCATTGCAGGACGTGGAAGCTCTATTTATTTATATCAAGTTGCTTAATTTTTGGTAAATATAGATAGAACTTATACTGCTAACTCTAGCTATTGATTGTGATGACTGAGAGCCTGAGAAAGGCACATAAACACAAACTATGAGGAAAGATTATAATGATATAAAAACTATTTACTAATTTATAATTAATTCTTCCTAGAAGAATTTACAGTCTTAAAGTCTTAACAGGTTCAATCTCCCACCTCCACTGGAGATTGGATTCAAATGCATAGACCTATAAACTTGCATACAAAAGTGAGGAAAAGGTAGTAAGAAAACAAAATACACTAAGTAAACATTTCAAAATCAGAGGTTCTGAAAGTTGACCAAAAATACAATATTAAACAGTGAGACTATGATATCATGTTCTGACTTGGTAATCACAGTTTTCATGTATAAACATCAACGGTTTGCTTACAAAGCCAGAAAGCTCCTGAAAAAATGGCAAGAGGACAATAAACAAACTCCAGGTTTGTGGAAAGGAAAAAACAATCTAACCAATAAAAGCATAACGATTTCACATGCCACCATTCTTAAAGAGCTAATGATCATCACATGCTTAATTGCATATATATTCACATGCCACCATTCTTAAAGAGCTAATGATCATCACATGCTTAATTGCATATATATTAAGCAGTAGATGAAGTGGTTTTCTACTTGCATTATCTGATGATGACTCGAAAGTGCGTGCGGCCTTCACCGAATTCATATGACTAGTGTAGCTGCGAGTGAGGGTGTGTCGCGTACTTTCCGTATGACCGCATGTGTCCGTGGTGGGTATTTACCGATGTCCAAAACTAGACTTATGACTAATGAACTCTGGTTGGGGAAATGATTGTTATGACTTATGACCTGATGACCCGTTTGGGAAATAATCTGTTATGATTTATGTTTGACATGATACTAGTATGATAAGTCATGTTTCACATTGCATATAGGTGAGTTTGACATACAAGGTTTCCTTATGGAAACTCACGACATTGTTGTTATGTTTTTATTTCAAGGTTCCTTTGGAAACTGGTAGGGTGGTGACGAAAGACGAGTATATAGTGCACCACCTTATATTATATGTGTATTTCGAGTAGCGTTCCATGTGTTTGATGTTGATGTCCTTTGATTATCTCTATAGTAAAAGTTTAAAAATTCCGCTGTTTCGGGGACATTACATCCATTATCAGACAAGAGACTCTACACCCCAGAAGCATGTTTATTAGTGATGAGCAATTGACGGCAAATATCGGTGTGTTTTTTTCCAAAAAAGTGATATGTACAAATTTTGGTAAAACATTGTGTGGAATACTGGAATCTTTTTCCCCATCAACCCCTTCTAAAGAACAAGGGCCTGCAAAAACGAGATCTAACAGAACTCTTACTTCTTCTACCAGAAAATGCTAGAGAAGAGCACAATTTACCAAAGCGACTAGAATGCACAAATTAACAAATCAGCACCTATAAAGAAGCGATTTTCCCGAGGGAAACACACAATGGATTTTCATCAAAACCCAACTCCCAAATCTCAACAAAAACATGAAAAAAAAAAGTTAAAACAATTACCAAAATGCACACAATTCAGCGAATCAACACCGCGAAAAGAAGCAAATTTTCCCACACAAAAGCGCAAAATTCCTGCCCTCCCATTCAAACCCATAACCGAAACCTCAACAAAAACCCAAAGAGAAGAAGCAACATTTCCCAAAACCAAGAGCAAAAGGAAAGAGCAGAATTGGGTAACCATTAGAGTTGGAAGGCGAAGAAGGGTTAGGGTAGTGGACGGGGATGGGGGCGTCGTATACGGGGGAGCGGTCGAAGATGAGGAAGCGGAAGGCGAGGCCGACGAGGAGGACGGAGACGAAGAGCTTGGCGAAGATGTGCCTGTGATTGAGGAAGGAGAAAGGCGTCGGATCGAACCTCGTCTCCTTCGCCATTCCACGCTAGTCAAAGGAGACGGGAGTAGTGAGACAGAAGAAAAAGATGAGGAATGTGGTGGGGTGTGTGAATGTGATGTTACGTGGGGGCATCAATGAAAGCAGCAATCAAAGATGGGATGATTGGAGTTTGATACAGCTCAGGTGATCACTAAACAGGGTCACCAGCCTTCTCTCTCTCCTCTCCCTACGTCAGCTTTCTCTCACCTATTTTTCTTCTTAACGACGATACACCAAAACCCACAACAACTTATCTCTCTCATCCACGTCATTTCGGAGTCCATCTTGGAAAAATTTAAAAAAAAATAAAAAAAATTCTTAAAAATCAAAACAATTATAAAATGTATTTTCAAAAAACAAATTAAAAAAAACTCAAACAAAAAATTAAAAAAAATTAAAACAAAACCAAAAAAAATCAGAAAACAATAAAATATTCAACGACCGGGTCGTCGACCTGGGCGTTCTTAACCTCGGATGACCTGGGTTAAATTTTGCATGACCTGGGATGACCCGGTCGTGAGGTGCAAAAAGGCACCGTTAATGGTGCTCTCACTTAAAACAATCGCATTTCTAAAAACTGGACCGGATCACCTGGTCCAATAGTCAACCAGAGATTCACCATCCAATTAAATTAAAAATTCTAGAATCAAATCAAACTAGAGTTTTCAATTTTACACGAAACATGATTACATTACACGAACTTAGCGAATATGGATTGAGAATTTGAACAGGATTAATAAATGTGTTGAATATAACAACACGATTATTAAATGGTTGGATATGGATTTCAACTGCAAAAACAATTAAGACACGATAAAATACATAAGTAATCAAGTAATTACGTACACAATTACAAATACTACACAATTAATATCGAGAATTCTACAAGTAATATATAAGTTATGATGAACAAATTCTAAGAACTGAATGATATACTTATAATTTTACCAATTATATATGAAGTATTTGTTCGTTTTTAGGCCTTAATTATATCAATTTTGATGATTAATCAAGTTATTGATGAAGAAAAACCCTACTCCCTCAAGCGAGGGTCGGAGGATCGAGCGAGGCTTGCGAGGAGGACTAGGACCGGGTGCGGTGTCGAACATCTCTAAACTCTAACGTCGAATTTTGTGGTTTGCACGTTTATTTCCTTAATTATTTACTTAATGTTTTAATTCTGCATTTAGTTCTTAACTAGAGGGTCATAGATCCTAACAATATCAACTATTAAGTTATTGATCGTCAACTATGTGTTTATGTTTACTATTGTATTAAGTAGTCAGTTACTACTGTCTCATTTGCATGTGGTTTCTATTAATGTTATTGTGATTGTTAGTACTTGTAGTGGTTGATATTTGTTTGGTATAGTACTTTAACATGTAATAATAGTGTGTTAAAAGGGTGGCGTGCAATCATGCAATACGATATTCGTGTAATAAACGAGACTAATTGTGTATATATTATTGTTTAACGGTATAAACGGTTGTCGTGTTAAACGTGTACACGAAGTAATCCGTTTAATAATCGTGTATAAACGGGTTTGATATGACAACGCGATTATAAACGGGTTGGATACGGCAGAAGTCTAGCAACACGATTATTAAATGGGTCGGATACGACGCAGCACATAGAGCTTATATATATGACTTGACACGACACGATTAGCACACGACACGATTAACAACCCTAGATTAAACCATCTTTAATCAAATTGAATTGGATCAGACTCGGTTGAACCGTCTGGTCCAACCATATAGTACTTACAAAACTTGAGGATATTCTTAAAAAAATTACATAAATTGCTCTCCACAAAAGTCTCTCCGAACACCTTCCGCCCACGTAAGTTATGGATTTCGGATCATAATCACTCATCTCTCTATGGTTTCCACCTCTCGTCGCCACCCCTAGAGATTTTCCTTCAGAAGAGAAGCTTTTCCTGCCTCCCCTGTTTTCCTTCATTCCATCGTGTGAGTTGGGGTTCTCGTCCTAGTTAGTGCTTCTCTTCCAAGTCTACTTGGGGTCTTTCTTTCTACTTTCACTTGAGGGAGTAGGGTTTTTCTTCCTCCTTTTGAGGATGTGAATGTGATTTTGAGTTTGGGTTCTCTCTCTCCTAGGGTTAGGACTCTCCGGCCACCA
Source organism: Triglochin maritima (assembly GCA_963682175.1). NCBI lineage: Eukaryota > Viridiplantae > Streptophyta > Magnoliopsida > Alismatales > Juncaginaceae > Triglochin > Triglochin maritima. The sequence goes on from OY821775.1 coordinate 11,389,744, forward strand.
TCCTCATTTTGTTTTTTCATCGAAAGAGGCTTGGATATGATCTCTTCTAACCTTTTTCGCTCTATTTTAACTCTCCTTTGGGTAAGCTCAGGGTTCCTCTCTTATTTGAGGTTTCATGCCCAAGCTTCACCTTGAGCTTTCCTTCCTACTCCAATTCTTGTGAGTTGGGGTTTAATTCTAGTAGGCGGGAACTTGGTTTTCACTTTCTCCTTTGGATATCTTCTTTAGGTCTCATTTGTAAGGTCCTACCCTCCTTCGAAGTTCAAATGTGGGTTAGGATATAGATTCCTAAGTGGTTCTCTCTCCATCATTGGTGGAGGTTTTGTGGAAGAAGCTTTGATGAGTTTTTGGAGTTTGGTTTCCACTTGTTGGGAAAAAAATGTATTTTTCATCACATTTTTATAGTGTTATTGTTAGGATCGATGACCCCCTAATTACGATCTAAATGCGGAATTAAAATAGTAAATTAGGGATTTAAAGAAAGAACATGCATACCACAATGGACATCAGATTTAGAGAGTTCGGCAATGCACCCTGTCATAGTCCTTCTCGCAAGCTCCGCTTACTATTTCACTAACCAATCTTCATTCCGGGTCGAGATTAACGTTGTTACAAACATCGAGCCTCGCGAACAATCCTTGCCTCGCTCGTGTCTTCTCTCACAATCCGAAAAGGAGCTTACTCGAAGCTTTACAACCCTTTGGGGATTCTTGGATATGAAAATGAAATCACAATTTAAACACTATAACTTGGGCACATTTAGATATAGGATTTGGAATTGATATGCAAGTGGTGAGGTTTGGCTTTAAGTGTATTTGAGCTTTGGGAATTGAGAGCACAAAGAGTATAGATGAATTGAGAGTGTAGAATTATGTTTGTGTCTCTTGAATGAGGCTTATATAGGCTTCAAAGCAAATAGAACTGTTGGGAGAGTTAGGTGAAGTTTTTGTTGGCTTTTTAGCCTTAATTTATGTTTTGATGATTTAATTAACCTAATCTTAATTATAATCAATGTAGAGTAGTACACATATATATTGTATTGTTCTAACTTCTACAGGTGATCAAGAATCAAAGAAAGGAAATCAAGTCAATACATGTAATAAAACTCATTTGAAGACATGTAATCTTGATTTATTTTGAGTCTTAGGAACATTGTGTAATTGAGTATACTTGATCTAAAAACAACTTAAACACACACTAGGTTCCTTAGAGAATTCGCACACAAAATATCACATCAATTAGACTTCAACAGATCACCTAAACTAGGACCGAAAAATACCTAAACCCAAACCTAAGCTTTCTGAGCTAAATCAGTCGACTGAAACAAGTTTTCTGTTTGACCGGTTTGGTTCGTTTTTCTGTTATAACCAATAGTGATTTTCTGGTCGACCGTTTGGATCATTTTGTTCAACCGTCTACACGTGTCTAGTGATCATTAGACTTGTCGTATTCTACAACGGTCAGATTTCCCAAAATCCGAATTTTACTAGACTTTCGGTCGACCGAGCAAACAATATTTGGTCTCCCTGAACACACTGGAAGTTTTCAGTCGAACGTTTCTTAGACCTTGGTCGATGATTGAATCAGTTATAATAACAACAAGTGCACGACTGCGTTGAAGCGGTGGCAAATATGGGTCGATCCACAGGGAGGTGTGTTGACTTTGGTTAGTTCAAAGGCGAGTGAGAAACAAATGGGAGAAGAGATTGATTAAACTAAACTACATTAAACCAGTAAGCAACAAAGAAGGAAATGAAAGCGAGAGAAGAAATGAAACTAAGTGACTAATAGAAGAAGATAGAAATCAGGAATGGAAAACCCCTAAAGGGTGGAGTGCGTGTACACATGAAATAAGTGTGGTGAATGCATACAATAAGCTCAAGTGTAGTTAGTGTTTGTTAATGCATAAGAAAGACCTAATGACAAGACCTATCATTCAAAGCACTAACCTAGGTGATTAATATGAGCATGATAAGTTTGTTATTAAGAACATAAACAAGCATAGAATGTACCTAAACATTATGACAGCAATCATCAAGTTAAGAGTTGTTTTTACATGTGTGGAGGGTTGCGGTTGTTTTTTTCACAACTTGTGACCTGCCAACCCGTTAGTTTAAACGGGACGGGTTGCGGTTGAAGGTCAACCCATCCCGCTAACCATTTAAACTATATTTAAATATATAAATATACATTATAAATATATTATTTAAAAGTTTAAGATTGTAATTATAATAAAATAAATGTGTATATCTATACTCTTTTATTAACTAAGCCACTTTTAGTCTTTTACATATTGACATCTTGGTTTTACATGTTTGATTTTGTATGATTTTTTGTAGTGTGACCTATAAGATGATCTAAGTTATGTTGGCAATAACATTAATTATTCAATATCATAAACTCTAAGCGGTATCTATCTACACATTATAATTACCCAAATAACAAAGATGTCTTTGTTCACTCGAATTAAACACGATCCATTTAGTGATGTAAAGACATCACTTGTGCTCATCCCTTGTCTCATGATATTAAGAATATTATACAAAGTAAAAATGTGTCACATTTGTATTTTGTATTCATTTCTTAATCTCTTAAGTTAATTATAACTATGTAACTTAACTCAAGTTACATTGTGCACATTATAATTTTGCTTTAAGGAGCCTACTAATATCATCACTCAATTAAGAGGGACAATGATAATCTTTTAACTAGTTATCTTTTCCGGTACAAGTCATGTTCAACCAACTATTCCCTTTATCACTATACTCATTGATAACTTTTGACAATCATCAAATTAAACATTCCTTATGTGAAAGAGATATGTCTCATATCTAATGATCTAAGACACAAAGAAAACATTATTGACACATAACACAAATCTATAATGTTTCACTTGTTAGGTCTATTCAATATATAAAAGTAACCATTTTCTTCTTTTATATACTCGTGTCGTCAAATATTTGTAGAGCTACAATAATCAATGACCAACACGATAATCTTATCTCGGTAATTAATGTTCCATGTTAATTACCATGATTGTGAATAACTTTTGATTTATGTAAATCATTATCTTTTAGAGCTCTACGATTAAAGACCAAGAGCATCTTCTTTAACACTTCCAAAAGACGAATACAATAATCAAGGAACAAAATGCTTGCACATCCAATTCATAATAACTGACATATGAAAGTACAACTTTTAGGACATATTCCTTTCAAAATCAAGATTAAAAAAAGTCCCTTCATATGATGGAAAGTTTGCATTTTTGTTAAGGTTTGTTTCCTTATTTGTGGAAGAGTATGTTTTGGAGTACTTTTGATGTTTAGGTTTGAAAGGTTAGATAATTCAGTAAGTGTTAAGGAAATTGTTAGGGGATGACCTTTTAATCTTAAATTAAATGTGAAATTAAACAATAATAAAGGGATTAAAGAAATAAACATGCAAATCACAATTTGACATCAGAAATTTTGAGAGGTTTGGTACCGCACCCGGTCCTGGTCCTTCTCGCAAGTCTCACTCGATCCTCTGAGCCCCGCTTACGGTTCAACTATCTGATTTCTGTTCTGGATCGAGATCAAGACCGAGCCTCGCGAACAATCCTCCATCACTCGTTTCTCTTCTCACAACCCGAGACGAAGCTTCCTTGAAGCTTTACAACACTTTGGTGATTCTTTAATATGAAAGTTGAATCACAATCTAACTAACAACTCCAACTTGAGCACACTTGGATATAGATATGGAATTGACATGCAAGTGATGAAGATGAAGCTTTGAGTGTGTTTGAGCTTTGAAGATTTGGGATTTGAGAATACAAAGAGTATGAATCAATAGAATGTGTAAAATCCTTGTTTGTTTCTCTTCAGTGGAGTTATGGACCAATCAGAAGCAAGAGTTTGCTTGAAGCTCGGGCAGATTCTGAGCTGGTTTGGTCGCCCGTTTAAAGAACGTTAGTCTGAAACAAGATGGTTGGATTGGTCATAATAAAGGGTTCGGAACACCGAATAAGGTTCCGTTATCCGATCACCAACTTCCAATATTTTTTTCCAATTTTGACCAATTAAAGTTTGGTTTACCGAATAAGGTTGGGTTAACCGTTCTATAGTGGACAGTAAAGAATTATCAGGCTCTGATTAAACATGTTCAATAAACCGTCTGCTATTTATATAACCGAAGTTAGCGTGAGTTTTGCGCTGACATGTATGGTTCAAGACAACGGTCATTTGTCACGTGTAAAGAGTCGTTGCGCATCAAAGACCAAGAAGGAATTGGTTTACCAATAGAAGACCAGTCGTTCGAAAATGGACAAGTCAATTGGACTCTCAGGCAAAATTCAAATACGGTCGTTGGAGTAAAGTCCACAAACGATCCAAAGCGATTTGGTTGACCGAATGCCTTTCGGTCGTCCGACTGGACAATTCTAGAGAGCAATGTAATGACTACTTATGAGATGATTTCAGTTATCTGTTAGGGATTCAGTTGATTGAACTTGGCCAGAACAAAATCTTAGTGTTTAGGTTTACATTTGATCTTATGAACTCAATAAATAGAAAATTACAAGTCTTCTCATTAAGCTTTGATCACTTAAAAAGCTTTTGTATATTCAGGATTCATGTAGGAGATAATTTACAAAACTTGAGTTTTATGAACCAAGGTTTACACTTAAAGCTTGTTTTTTTAGTAAATCAAACAATAACGCAAGGTAGTGTCTGAAATTGTTGGTATTCAAGAGGCATTAAAAATATTATACCAAGAGAAATCATTTTAACTAATTTATTTGTTACGTTAAGTTACCATATAAAATTATTAGAAACGTAGATCACTTCGGTAATTGATTGTTTATATCCGATTTCAGATGGATCGCGATCCAAGTATTATTTACCATTGTTTAGAAATATGAGATGGGGGTAAGACAACAGATCCCGCGTACGTAGATGCAGATGTAACGCAGTGCATATGCAGTTTGCTATTTAACAATATAATAATATACATATAAATTATAAATTATATATATATATGTGCATGAAACTTTTTTGTAAAAATTGAATATTCCTAACATAAATATTAAACAATAGTACGAGTATACAAGTAATAATATATTAATTTTCTTCAAATTAAAAGAAAATTTTGAAAAAAAAACTAAATCTGAAATATTAAAACGCGACCAGACGTGCATGTCATCTCTTAATAACAAACAAATTAGGGTTGTCAACTTTGGCTCGGTTTGAATGCTCGAACTCGACTCGAAAAATATTCGACTCTACTTTAACTTGAAAATGAAAAATCTTGATGAAAAACTAAACAATTTTCAAACTTGGTTCAATAAACGAGCCGCTCGAAATCGAAAAAATTTGATTTTCGGTTCGATAGCTTGCTCGAATTTTTTATTGTTTCATTCATAATTATTTTTTTGTATTTATTAATAAAATAAGATAATACTTATTAATCGAAATTTCGCTCGACTCAACTAGTTTACACCGTTGAAACAAATACATCCAAACTTGGATCTACCCAACATTTCTCGTTAATAAAATATTAAAGTATAATCATGTACGTTGGCCGTTGGGCTTGGCCCTCACGTAGAGACGTGCATGTATCAACTTTATTATATGATAATACCAAAATAAATGTTGTCGTTTGTTGTTGACGTCTCTTTTTTATCCCTCACCGCACCCAATATTATTTCTTGCACATAGCCTTACCTAACCATTGAGTCTGTTTGCCTCTTCAGTATCCCAATTTCACTTAATGCATATTTGCACTTTAAAAGATAACGGTTACTTTTCCTAAATTTTCGTTAATTTTGTAATACTTTACCTATTGAACTTTAAAAATTTATTATTTAAATACTCGTTTGTCGAGTTTTTTTAGAATTTTTTGCGTTGTATCCCTAATACACTAGTAATACTAACTTTACGTTAAAGTTCAGATCGAATCAGATGTTAGATCTTGTTGGAATTTGAGTTTGATTCAATACCAATCTGACCCAAATTCGAACTAAATCTGACATCCGATTCGATCCGAATTTTGACGTAAATTAGGTTTAAGAGTCAATTGAGACTACAAATCAAAAACATTGCAAACAAATGATGAATAAATATTTAAATAATGATTTTTTTAAATTCAATGACAAAGTATTATAAGACGAAAGTTCATGAGGATAATTGTTATATTTTAAAGATCAATCGTGTAAAGTAATATAAAGTCATAATTCAGGAAATAAAATGTAATTAACCCTTGAATTATATTATTTCATGAAAATTTGCGTTAGTACCTTATACCTCCTAATTATTCTGTCTTTAGACGAGCCATTTCTATTTATTGGTAAGTGGTGACATAAGGTGTGTAAATGTCTTTAGACAGAGAAATGAAGGGACAATTAGACGTTTAGCAAGCTAAACAAGCAAAGATAAACGATCCAACTTATGACCATTTTCTTTTTGTTTCCTTGATGTCTTTGTTCAAGACATACGGATAGACAACTCTCTCGTATATGCATAACCATAAATTTTTGATTTTATCTATATTGTCTCACTTCATTTAAAAAATATATGAAGATACTTATGTATATGTTTATCTAAAAATATATTTTTGAATAAAATATTATTTTCCATGGCACTTGATCAATACTTACATGTTAGATCTAGAGTTGGTTGGATCCCTTGGATTAAGAATGTGGCACGGTTGGACATCGATCGATACTTGTTGATGAAGTTCTAATATGAAATATTGATTTCGCCAACAGTGTAAAATAAACACACATCTTTATAAACATTACTCGGGTATTGTTTGTTTGCTTCTCTAAATTAAGGGGTTGTAGAACAAAACAACGACCATATTTTGACTTAAATGGAAGAGCTAAGAGACTTAATCACGAGGGATTTGATCATAAACAACAGTACCAAAGTGCAAACAGAACTTTGAGTATTGTAATTTTCCGGTGCAAGTGAGCTCAATTTGAAGTGTTAAGAGACATTTAACACCAAATCTAGGATCTATATATCAATTACGAGATTAACTAAATAAATTCAAAGGTAATCATACCAGATTGGACTGCCAGAAGCCCCAATACCATCACCACTGGCGGTCCAGTACTTCAATCAAATATGTTCCTAGTTTGGTGGATTTCTTTTGCAAGCCGAATGTAGGTTTAATGATTTGGGCCGTTCGGCTATTAGGTTCGAATAAATGTTGTGGGCTTACTTCAGTTTGGACTGAATTGGGTTAAATTTGGCCGGAGAAATAGGTTCAGTTATTTTTCCTTTTTTGTGATAATCTAATTTCGTGGCATGCATCATATGCATGTTGACATGTTGTGACAAAAGATTGAGAAACATAATTTGTGATCATTCATATTTTGTTATAAAAGAAATCATTTGTGATGATTGAGATTTTATTGAAAAATTATTTTCTTGCGAAACATCAATTTTTTGTTTATGCAAAATTACTATCATATATCATACTTGTAAAAGTCAAAAATCATGATATGTTATAAAAATATCTTTTGGAAAATCAACATTTTACTTTTCTAGAGAATGGGGTAATTTCTTGGATTTTTAAAATAAAAAAATTCAAGGAAAATCCTTATAGCAAAATGTTTAGAAAAGAATAATAAGGCTTCAGAATTTCTTGTTAAGCATCGTGAAAGTAAAACAGGAAGTCCACGTAATCTTATGTTGGGACGTGCTCAGGCAAAATATGGGTGAAATAGCGATATTTTCCATGAACTCCTTGTAAGTTGTAAGTTTCTAGTCGAAATGAAATTAAGATCCTTAAACATTAATATTGATCTTATTGAGCAAACATTATCAATTAGTTGAGATTCCACACATTGCAACCATACACGGTAGATCAACAACCCCAACTGACTATTTTTAGTCTAGACATACAAATTACGATGTTTAGTAACAACAACAAAAATAAAACCTCAAGAAACATATGCAGGAATCTCCAACATCTTTTTATTATCTAAAACGCTATCCATTGAAAACAAAAGTGTTGGGTATATATAATCTTACTCCTTGATGCACAAAATAAGTGATTTGAACTTATCAATCAATCAATCAATCCATACACGACGCCCTTGTTCCTCCCCTCCTTTGCAGTCGCCACATCGCCACCGCTACTCCTCGCCGGATACCGGTAACGGGGTTCGGTTCCTCTCCAAGAGATCAAACACAGAGACCAACTCATAGGAATCGAACAGTGGGCTTCCACAGTCCCAAACAGACATTGAAAACTCTTGTTTATCCATTGTGTTCTCAGCTTCTTCTGATTTCTCCATTGATGGTTGGTTTGAAGTTGGTTGGATTTTGAATTCGTAGCGAATTAGGATTTAGAGTGGATGGGTTTGCGAAGGATTCACTTATTTAAGACTTGCATGCAATGCTTTGATGTATCCATGTAAGTGTGTTTGCATACTTTTTGGAGTGGATTTGGAGTTGGTGACCTAAGTGTGTTTGCATACTTTTTAGAGGGTATTTGCATATACGTCCTTTTTTTGTAACCTTTTCACATTTCTCTATTTTCGTATGTACCCCTATTTTTGGTTCTCTTTCATTTACCTAAGGGTGAAAATAAGATAAATCGTAAACTTACCATACTTTTGGATATAAAGATGGAGCTTGCATGACGCAAGACGAAAAGTTGAAATTCAAAGAGGTTAGACGGACGTGCCTTACGTGGATTTGTACAACTCAGATATTTTCTTTGAGTCAGCGTCCAGTCAGCGAAATTTCTCTTCGCGCGTTTTGGTCTTTTTAAAAAACGCCGGTTCTTTAAGTTGAACGATTCATTTCCCAATACATAAATAAGACAGTGTGCAGACCCTAGGACATCGTGCAGTCTCATTATTCGTGCAGAGCCCACACTTATCATAATAAAATATTTGTTTTTAAGTTTTACATTGGATCAACTTAATTTGTCTAGCTTACTTTATGTGTGTGTGCAGTTTACATTATGTGTTTGTCCTGTTTACGTTATGTGTCTGTCCGGAATAAGTGTATTTGCAGTCCGGAATAAGTGTATTTGTTGTCCGGAATAAGTGTATTTGTTGTCCGGTTTAAGAATAAAGTGTGTCCAGAAACGGAACATAAAGTTTGTCCGGAATAAGTGTATTTGCAGTCCGGAATAAGTGTATTTGCAGTCCGGTTTAAGAATAAAGTGTGTCCAGAAACGGAACATAAAGTTTGTCCGGAATAAGTGTATTTGCTGTCCGGAATAAGTGTATTTGTTGTCCGGAATAAGTGTATTTGTTGTCCGGTTTAAGAATAAAGTGTGTCCAGAAACGGAACATAAAGTTTGTCCGGAATAAGTGTATTTGCTGTCCGGAATATGTGTATTTGCAGTCTGAAATAAGTGTATTTGTTGTCCGGAATAAGTGTATTTGTTGTCCGGTTTAAGAATAAAGTGTGTCCAGAAACGGAACATAAAGTTTGTCCGGAATAAGTGTATTTGCTGTCCGGAATAAGTGTATTTGTTGTCCGGAATCGGAATAAGTGTATTTGTTGTCCGGAATAAGTGTATTTGCAGTCCGGAATAAGTGTAGTTGTCCAGAATAAGAAGAAAGTGTGTTCAGAAACGGAACAGAAAGTTTGTCCGGAATAAGTGTATTTGCTGTCCGGAATAAGTGTAGTTCCTGTCCGGTTTAGGAAGATAGTTTGTCCTATTTATGTAGAAAGTTTGTCATGTTTTGTCCTGTTTATGTAGAAAGCTTATCCTGTTTTGTCCTGTTTATGTAGAAAGTTTGTCCTGTTTTGTCCTGTTTATGTAGAAAGTTTGTCATGTTTATGTAGAAAGTTTGTCCTGTTTATGTAGAATGTTTGTCCAGTTTATGTAGAAAGTTTGTCCTGTTTATGTAGAAAGTTTGTCCTGTTTATGTAGAATGTTTGTCCAGTTTATGTAGAAAGTTTGTCCTGTTTATATAGATACAATGAGAGCACAATGAGATATTGATGGTACATATTATTGATGATAACTATTACACAATAAGATACAATGAGAGCACAAAGACAAACAAACAATACAAGCACAAACACAAACACACAAAAATTACAAAATTAATATATCTTCTCCCAGTAAATCACACACAAACAAACAATACAAACACACACAAATTACAAAGATAATATATATTTTCCCAGTATATCGGAAAGAAGATGTAAGACTTAAACATGATCGTCTCATTCACGCTGCTTACGTTGTGAAGAACCTTGGGAGTCGACATCAGACGCTTCTTCGACGTAATATCTTACTCGAAATGGTGATTTATTACGGAGAGATGTACGACATAAACCGAACAGACGTAAGTCTTCACCACGGAGCGTTGTACCTCTCTCCGGAATAAATCACCATTTCGAGCAAGATATTATTTCGAAGAAGCGTCTGACGCCGACTCCCAGGGTTCTTCACAGCGTGAATGAGACGGTCGATGACACTCTTTCTTTCTTCTTCCTTCTTTTTCTGTCATGGGCACTCCAACAATGCAGCAAAGATGTTGTGGTGCGAAGTCTTCACCACCGGATCGTCACATTCACGATGCTAACGCTGACAAGAACATCGGGAAGTCTTCGCACCGTCCCATTCACGCTGCTTACGTTGTGAAGAATCCTGGGAGTCGGCATCAGACGCTTCTTCGACATAATATCTTGCTAGAAATGGTGATTTATTCTGGAGAGAAAGAATGAAGAAGAAAGAAAGAGTGTCATCATATTTGTATTTGGGTGGAGAGAGAGAACGTGCTGAGTTGAAACACATTTAATGTGATTTGAGTGGACATCAGGAAGAAAAAACAAAAAAACATTCATGCTTTGGCCACGTAAGGGCTGACATAGATGTCCACGTAGAGCGCGTCCGTGACGCGCTGCGTTCATAAAACATTTCCCTTTCTAAAATGTCATCACATTATAATTATTTTCTTGGAGGTCGCTTAAAAACATGGTTAACATTTAGAATGTCATTATATTTTTGTATTAGTGTAGATTTGTCGTTTCGTTAACTTTTTCCAACATTGATGTCACTATTTCGTTAATGGTGTAACATCCCGAAAAGTGAAAATTTAAAAATTTAAACAACCAAAAGATCACCAGATAAAACTCATAAACGAGAATGTTACTTATATAAATCAACGGTCGGTGCACCAAAATACAACAGAGTTTGTCAAAAGGCATGATTAACATTGATGTCACTATTTTGTTAATGGAGTTTAAATTTTTATTTATTTATTTATAAGTTTTACGAATTCACCGTTGAATAGCTTAACAAATCTCTATTTCTTCTCTCTTATCTTTATTTCTTCTATCTCCTCTCTCCGCTCTTTCTCTCTTCTCTCTCCTCTTTAATGTTCAAGTGAGAGAGAGAAGAATGAGATGATAGAGAAGGGAGAGAGTAGAGAGAGAAAAAGGGGAGAAAGAAAAAAGAGAAGAAAGAATTCCTAAGTTATTCAATGGTGAATTTGTAAAATTTACAATGAAATAATTATTTTAATGTCATCAACTGAATAGTGACTTCGTTAATCTTCAAATCTGGTGTCCCTCGAGTTGTTCGTTTTTTTTTAAAGATTATAGCGCAATTTGGAGACAAATGCACTATTTTTTTGGTACGGGGGACCTGCATCATTAATCCAACCCTTTTAAAGAGTCAGGTTGACGGGTTTGTGGATCGGTTTGACGAATTTGTGGATTGGTAGGTTTAATTTTTTAAACGGGTTGAAAATTCTAATCTTAACCTGAATCTTACGAGTGAGGTTGAATCTGTTAACCTAGAGTACAACCATGTACGCAGGTGCACCCTAAGACTCATGATAAAAGTTCTTGAACTAAAAGCCAGGACATGCATTGCACACTAATGGAAAATGAGATCGGAGCCCCCACCAAATTGACTTTGTTTTTCATAAGCAATGATGGTCATGCCGCAACTAATGTTAAAAAATTCTCGTCCATGTATTGATCTGATTCCTGGATTTGGTGAACCTATAACATCATATGGACGGTTAATTATTTGGTTAAATATTAGGTATTGCAAAACGACAGTTTAGACGTTCTTGACATGAACACATGCTTAAGTTGACAATTAGTTTATTTGATTTCGAGGGTAGATGTGTTATGTTATTTACTACTTGAATGTCATCGGGCCTCACCACGTCTAGTCTGCTACAAGAAACTAGGATGTGAATATCTTAATTGGGCTTATAGTCCGATAATTATTTTTAAGGAGGTCAGGTTTGTATTGGACTATTGGGTTGAAGTGAAAATACTGCATTGTAGCCTCGTGGGTTACAAGGAATTTTTGCATGGTAACCACATTTTTTCTCCGAGTTTTCGAAATAGTTTATGGTATGTGAGCAAAGGAAAGTGTCATAATTACGGGAAACAAGTTTTCTATTTTATTTCTTTCAATTTATTAGGTCGTGTCTAGGACCTTTGAAGAATTTGAACATCTTCATTTTCATATGTTTGTGGAGGAAACATACTCTTGATTAGTAACAGTGTAAATTGGAAATACATATGTATGTCTCAGTAAATGACCTCAGCACGAATACACCAATACAACGCACTTTATTAACGTAGAACACAAGTCACAGCATACCCAAAGCATGAAATTAAAAGACAAACAAATAACAAGTAATTTGTCTCTGCCTAGCTATCTGTTCTAGCTATCTGTTTTATGACAGTACTGAGTTTGAAAATGATTTTTTCTTTTTGTGGTTGGGTTTGATCTATACTTTATTCTTACATGCTTTTGGATAAACAGAGTTTGTGATGATATTTATGTGGAAAGAGCACATGTTGCTTGGTTTGCTATTAAAATTAAGTCTGCTGAAAAACACAACAAAAGAATTGGTAATATTTTTTTTGATAATACATTGTTGGGTTATCAGTTGAATGGGCACTCTTGAATCTTGATGCTCATTTGTCTTTCCATTATGAACAGTTCCTTGCTTGTGGTGTGGTAGTCGGAAGGAAATGATTTGGAAGGTAGAAATTAAAATTCCAGAGATGAGATATTGATATCTGTCTGATTTGTTAATGTTGAGGAAACTCCTGAGCGCATTTTGGAATAAATGTTGAAGATTAGGAACAATCTGCCCAAAGGCCCCAAACCATAAAAATCAGGGAGAAACTTAAAAATTCTTCTGTAAAAAAAAGAAGCTCTACTTTATTTATGCTGTCGATGATTTTCTCAACAACAAAAAATTCAATAAAAGACTAATATATGGGCATGAAATTAGTCTTGAGCTTACCACACGTCTGCATCAATCCTAAAAACCATCTTTAACCATGATCCTAGACGACCTGGTCATGAACTTTCTATATCTTCCACGTTAGTTTTCTCTCTCTCCAACTCACTTTTTTCTGTTTCCTACACTATTTACCTTTTAACTACAATCCACATCTCTCATCCGCATCTTTTTTATTTCTACTAACTTTTATTCTATTCTAAAATCAATTATATTTACCAAAAACATTAATAATTCAAACCAAATATATATTAATAAGCAAATTATTATTATCAATAATAAAGCAAAATACATATTTATTTAAACCACTCTACGTAGCACAATATAACAAAATTTTACATTACCTAAATTTCATTAAAATGAAAATGCATACAAATAAAAATACAATTAATTTTCGTTTACAAAATATGTTATCAACTGTTGTATTATTTTTTTAATAATTTTTAATATGTTTTTTAATTATTCTTTTTTTAAAATATGTTTTCTAATTATTTTTATTTTTTATTTTTTTTCGTGCATCGTCCTCCAAGATGAGTGTAATGAGTGTACACCTAGGGGTGTAATCGATCTCTAAATGAGCGATCCGAGTCTGCTCAAGATCAGCTCGTTAAGAGTTTCGAACGGAAAATTTTGCTCGTGCTCGGTTCGACCTGCTCGCGAGCGACTCACGAGCGGCTCGTTAACCTAAACTTTTTTTCGGTATTGAATTCCTAATAATATTTTCCTAACAAGTAAATTATAAGATTATTTAAGACAAATATAATAATAGTTACTAACACAATTTTAAAATTAACACCTAAAATAAAACACAATCTTATAAATTATACGACAACATCAAAATCTTATAAATAAGATTATACACTTCGATCAAACAAAACCAACACAATATTAAAATCAAACGCAATCTCCTAAATTATAGGACAACTCACAACATCAACATCTTATAAATAAAATCATACACCAGACCCAAACCTTAATTTATTTGAACTTTTGGTGTAGAAAAGAATGAGAAAAAGAAAAGAAATAATAATGGAAAACGAAAAGTTTAGGACCAATAAGGTTTTGATTCTTATGAGTATTTTGGTTTCGTTTGTTAAATAGATTGTTGGGTTTGGTAAATTAGTTTATTAAATAAGTTTAACACTTTACCGATTGGGTAATTGGATAGAATATTCAGGTTAATCAAATAATTGGATATAGTAAATAGGTTTCGAACGATAATTGAGCGAGCACCGAGCGAGCATCGAGCGAGCAGGGTCTGCTCGTGCTCGGCTCGTTACTAACCGATCCGAGCAATTTCGAGGAAAATTATAACAAAATCGAGCGAATATCGAGCGATCTATCGATCCCGAGCAGAACTTGACAGTCCTATGTACACCTTACAGACTTGACAACCACACTCTTTTTGTTTTAATTAGTTTTTGTTTTTGTTTAATATTTAGTTGTAAATAATTCATTCTGCTGGAAAGAGAATTTGATTTTTTACAGAATAAAATAACAAAACTTTTCAACGCGTTCACCTATTTACGTTATTTGGAGGTCGATCTTGAAAAAAAATTAAAAATAAAAACAATTACGAAAAATATTTTGAAAAAAATTAATTTAAAAAAAGTTTAAAACTAATTTAAAAAAACATTTTTAACAAACTGGTTTTAAGATTAAATATTTTTTTTGAATTTCAAGATCAAGAAACTGAGACGGTGATCAATAAATAGATGTGGTATGGATGTTACTATCATATATTCTGAAGTTTCTATTAAATTGACATTTTATAACTTTTGCTAAGTTGCAAGAATTTGCAGATGATTGTTTGTGAATGATATGTCAGACTTTAATAGAAATAAATTAGGTTTTTATGGTATTTCAACAATCCTGAACCTAGACTTGGGTCTCGGGTCGTACCGGCTCGGCCTGGCACGACCCAACACGACAGGCCAGTCCTAGCTAGACTCAGGCTGTGCCGGCATGACATTGTTCCAACGGCTCTTAGAGTCGTTGGAATGCCGACGTCATCTCCAATAGCTCTGAGAGCCGTTGAATGCATTTTTTCAAAATTCCTAAACTACCCGTCCTATATAACCCCCCAACCTCTCTCATTTCTTCATACAATTCTCTTCAACTCTCTTCTAATCTTCTCTAATATATCTCTAATTTTTTGATTTTGGTGTATACAGTTTGAGTTTGAGCTAAATCGTAAAGCCTAAAACTACAAGCAGACCGTTGACCGCTAATTTCGCGACTTTACTCTTCATTTCCCAGGCTTTTCTAATCTCATTTTTAGTAGTTAATTTTAGTTAATCAACCATAATCATGACTTTCTTTTTTATGAAAAAAATTAAGCTTTTTTTGCAAATTTAGTAATTTCCATGGCTTTACATCAGATTTTGAAGAAAATGATACCGTACAACCTTTTCCTGCTAATCCACCCCAAAAAAATACTCCCGCTTTTAGAAGAAGAAAAAAAACTTGCCCAGTATGGAATGATTTTGAAGAAGGCAGAATTTAAACCGGTAAAGTAATTGCTACTTGTAAACGTTGTCGTAATGTATATTCGACTAAGTCAAGTGGGAGAACCGGTCATTTAGGTAGACATTTAAAAGTATCTAAAGTTAAGAACAATACTGGATCAGTAATGAATTCACGTCAATCTTTTTTAGACAAAACTAGTGGAAATTGATTTTTTCGAAAATATTGTCCAATTAACGGTAAAGAAATAATTATTGATTTCATAATTACAGATGAATTATATTTAGCTTATATGAATCCAAAGGGCTTAGGGAAGCAATTCACTATCGTAATCCGCAGTTTAAACCATTTTCTAAAAAAACTCTTAAAAATATGCATTTAATAAATTTGAAAAACAAAGAACACTCATGATTAGTAATTTTTATGCAATGAACAATAAGGTAGCATTAACTAGTGATGTCTGGACCGATCCAAATAATTATCTTTATTGTTGCGTAACTGCTCATTATCTAGATGATTCATGGTTGTTAAATAAAAAAAATATTTCTTTTTTACCTATTTTGCATTCACACACTTCCAAGGTATATTTGATCATATTAAAGATGTCATTGTAGCTAATTCTCTTGAAAATAAAATTTGTGAAATTGCATATGATAATGCTACTAATAACAATTTAGCAAT
Source organism: Triglochin maritima (assembly GCA_963682175.1). Taxonomy (NCBI): domain Eukaryota; kingdom Viridiplantae; phylum Streptophyta; class Magnoliopsida; order Alismatales; family Juncaginaceae; genus Triglochin; species Triglochin maritima. The sequence goes on from OY821775.1 coordinate 11,406,125, forward strand.
AAAAAAGCTTATAAGTTATTGTAAGTCATCTGTGTTTGTCATACTTTGAACTTTGTAGTACAATATGTACTTCAAATAACTAAACCATACTTAGACAATGTTAGGAATGCAGTTGCATTTGTAGGTTGTAATAGTACATCTAAATATCAAGAATTTAGAGAATTATGTGCATAAAATGATGTTGAACCTAGAAAATTTAAATTAGATGTCCCTCATATATGGAATTCTACATTTGAAATGTTACAATTTTATGTTGATCATCATCTTGCAATTCAAACTTTTTATAATGAAAAACAAAAAAAGGCCTTGTTAACCGACCAAGATTGGGAAATTTGTAAAATTATGTTAGCTTTTTTAAAACTTTTTTTCGTATTCACTAAAATATTAAGTGGACAATATTACCCAACCTCTAACATATTTATCTACGAAATACGTCTAATTACAAATGTATTTGGAAAATATAGGGGAAATCCTGATTTTGATGACATTTTAATTGTAATAGAGACTAAGTTTAAAAATATTGGAATCCTCCTCCACTTAGTTTTTATTTAGCTTTTATTATGGATCCTAGATTTAAGATTACTGGTTTACAAGTTTACAAGGAACAAATTTATGAAAACATGAATTATGAAATTTCCAAAACCATGTAGATAAATGTAAGTCTTTGTTAATCAAATATTTTGTAGAATATGAAAGACTAAATAATACAAATCGAATGAGTTCAAATGTTGCTAGTTCATCATCACAATCACCTCCAACTGCAGTGGATTCAGATGATGACAACTCCCAATGTAATTGGTTAAGTAAAAAAAGACAAAATTTGTTCAAATTTACTGACACCCAAAATGAATTAACTGCATATCTAAACATTGAAATTTACTTATGTAGTGCTGAGTAAAAATGTTTTAATGTTTTATACTGGTGGAGAAAGAACTCAGGTAGGTTTCCACTAGTTTATTTGATGGCGCAAGACTTATTATGTCCTTCAGTGTCAACTGTAGCGTCGGAGGCTGCTTTTAGTGCAGGTAAGCAGGTCTTAAGGCTGTGCAACCGGTTCAGACCAACTGGACCCGGATCGCTCCGAGGTCTGAACCGGACTGAGTTTTTTCTTTTAAAAAAAATAAAACCCGAACTGGAACATGGACTGTTTGGTGCTTACCCCTAGCGGGTCTTGTCCGACAAGATGTAAAGCTTGTCCGACAAGCACATCGAGATGAGCGTATGCCTGAAGGATTGGATTGACGCTGCAGATAGAATGTAGAACATGAATATTCACGACAGCAGCGACGATGACGTCAAAGATTAAAGAAAGATTAGTTAAACCATTTTGTTTAAGGAGTAAAGTTTTCCAAATACCCCTTAGGTTTTTCCATTACTCCTTAGGTTTAGTTAGCCTTTGTGCCTTTCAAATATGTAACCAATATATTATTTCTCGAATTGAGTTAACAATTTCTAATAAATAAATTGGTTATTTTGGGAAAAAATAAATTATGTTTGTGTTTTATTTAACTAAATTGTGATTGTATACTTAATTTAAAACCAACCCCACGGATTCGGGCACGGATCTAGAGCAATGCTGGGCCGGCACGACATGGCCCCCGTGCCATGGGCTGGGTTGGGAGATCTGGCTGCCGTGTCGTGTCGTGTCGTGCCAGCACGGCAGTCGGCCGATGGCACGCTTAGCTCCGGCCAAGTCCCAGGTCTAACTGAACCAAATGAAAGAATGTTTGAAATAACTAATGAAAAATTTAAAACAATTACGGGCACTTTTCAAGTATTGGTAATTAATTGGTTTCACAAACGAATGTAACTATAACAGGTTTTAATTTCGAGGGTGGCGTTGAGCCTTATGGTGCTTCACATGTTCATTGCTGAAACTAGAATTGATTCAGGTTGTTTAGCAAAAATTACGTTTGCTCGGTTCTAAAAACTTCTAAAAGCAAAGTTGTTAGAGGCGACACAATATTCCATATCCTACAACTAACAACCCAACTATTGTAGTTATGAAATTTGAAATACATTAGATGTGTAGGCTCAATCTTGTGTGCACCATGGGTATTCTAAAGGAGTTTCAACGAAAAGGATTATATGCACATCAAACGTGCCGAAGCGTACGGATATTAAACTCTCTGAAAGATGCATTAACATGAATGTATGTACATGCAGTGCAGATGAGGATGACAAAGAACATATTGGAATAGACTCCCATTGTTGTTGTGTAATTACTTTTGTTAATTACGTTAATGTTGGGTGTCTTTTATATATATATATAGAGAGGGGGGTTCAGGGTTCATTCATATTCATTTAATTAAGAAGGGTGGATATGAGGTTTAGGATTGGTGCATATTTATCATTCCGTTAACTTTTTCCATAACTGACACCACTATTTTCGTTAACGATATTTTTAAAAATTGATATTTAATTATTTATTTATAAATTTTACAAATTCATCATTGAATAGTTACCTTAACAAACACCTATTTCTTCTATATTCACTCCTCTCTTTTTTGTTTTGCAAGTAAAAGGAAGGTCCACCCCTCTAAGATTTCATTTATATTGTAAAAATTACAATCTACTCATGCGAACTACACATAGAAAATGAAGAAACTATGGTCTACACTATTGTAACGACCATGGTTTAAAGCTGCAGGGGATTTTATATTTCTTCTAATGCAGCAAGGAGGACTTTTTTTTTCAAGTATCCCACGGATGACTTCCAATGAGTAAATTTTTCCTAGTTGTATCCCACCGATGGTTTCCACCAGGGTTGTAAATGAGTTTTGATTCAGGCAGGCTGCAGTCAACGTACCACATGAACTTGTCTCCCCTAATCCATCTGCAACCCTCCCATGACTCACCTCCTTGGTAGGTTGGATCCACGGGTTGGCAGATGACATTATAAAAAAACTTATTGTCATTTTGCTATATCAATTTACACAAATAAAATCTTAGAACATGATTTTGAAAGGGGAAAAACATGATTTCTAAGCATGTAAACACAAATAGCAATCACTAACAACAAATTAACAACACAACAACATAAATAAATTCAAGTCTAACACAACATTAATAACAAATCACGAGTCGTGCTCAAATCTATGAATAATTTTATTGATAATATATACTATAATTATTGTTATTATACTTCGGCCTGTCAGTGGATTCGGGTTGTGGCTCTGTTAGAGTTGGTCGTGGCTAATGATGAAGCATGGGATTTAAACTGAATTAGAATCAAATTATGAGTCCAGATTGATGGAGCTTGTCTCAACCTCTGGAGTCAATTTGATCAATATAACTAGGGCTGTAAGCGGGACGGGGCGGGGCGGGTATTTGCCCAACCGCTACCCGCCCCGCCTAAGTTAAGCGGGTTGGCGGGGCGGGGCGGGGCAAAAAAATTAATACCGCTACCCGCCCCGCCTAAGACTAGACTGACCAATGCGGGGCGGGTTATGCGGGTCTGGCGGGTTATTCTTGAATTTTTTGATTTCCTAATAAAACAAATGAATATCAAAACTGCATAAATATTAATGACTCATCACATTTGTTTTCCTAATAACATTCATTATAACAATGTTCCGATAACATAATAACAAACTTCGACATTAAACATTCAAAACACAAACTAAATAACAATAATAAATCCTAACATATAACAAACTCCAACAAATAACAATAATAAATCCTAACATATAACAAACTCCAACATATAACAATAACATCAACAATAATTATAACATAATAAATTCAACATCAACAATAAGCATTGAAAACATTCAAGTTGTCGGGGCTTGTCCCAACCCATCATCACCCTCAACGTCTTCTACCTCGTCGTGCTCTTCTTCCACATAATGAGTTGGCATTGTTGCAAGTGCTCCATCACCATCATCACTTTCAACCACACCTACGAAACACGATAAGTTAACATTATAATGTGCAATAATAATAATAATAATTAACCATACGTTATTTTGGAAGATTAATTACCTTCAAATTCAGCTCTTAACCAATCTTGTGCACACACAACGGCCTCTAAAGTAGTGGAAGCCATCGAACAATGATGTTTCCCAAGAACTCGTCCTCCTGTGCTAAATACACTTTCAGATGCAACAGTAGACACCGGAATAGAGAGAACATCATGTGCTATACGTGCAACAATAGGATACTTAGGTCCATTCATTTTCCACCAACTCAACACATCAAAATTCAGCACCCGCGGTTGCACAGAATCCTTCAAGTATGTCTCCATACAATTTTGTTGAGGTTCAGAAGCATATTTGGTATCCAGAAACTTGTTAAGCTCTTCCTGAGGATCAGTGAACAATGGTAATTCTGATGATTCTAGTGTAAAACAAACATCGCCTGCATCAGCACTCATAACATTTGCTGCCCCTGAGTTGCTCTCACCACCCCAAATGGTCAAACTGTCACTGTCCCCATATCTAAGTCGATAATCAGCATACAACTCAGCAAATGAAGTTTTAATCTCTCCATGTTTCTCCTCCCATTTCTCCTCATAAATCTTCTTCATGTAATATTCTACAGTACTCATTTTGTAACGAGGATCCAAAATGCAAGCAATGGACAGAACTAGACTTGACTTTTCCCAATATTTGGAAAACTTGATCATCATTAATTTAGCCATGCTAGATACAAAAGAAAGTGGACTTCTACACATTTCCTTTAGAGTCAAGTTGATTGCACATACATTAGAGAAAAAGTAATTTGCCGATGGATACAAGCTCTTGGAAAACTCCAAAGTCACCCGATGAAAATACCTCAAACATTCACAAATCACTTTGGCATGTTCCCACTCTTCTTTACTAGGTACAAACTTGTAAGACACATCAACATCTGCCAAACGAATGAAGGATTCTTTATGCTTTAGTGCAACTTCCAACATCAAAAAGGTGGAGTTCCATCTTGTAGGGACATCTAAGACAAGACACTTGGATGGAGCCTTCACTTGTTTTGCCACTTCATTGAAAGTTTGTTGTCTAAGTGTGGAAGACTTAACGAATTTCACACTCTCCCTCACTTTAAAAATGACATCCTTGATGACATCAAGTCCTTCATGCACTATAAGATTAACAATGTGGGCCGAACACCTAACGTGAAACATTTTCCCATCAAGTAACAAATCTCCCTTTGGAGAAAATTTGTCGACCACCTCTCTCACCATAGCATCATTTGTGGTACAATTATCAAGCACAATACACATTAACTTCTTATCAATGTTCCACTTGAAAAATCTTTCTATTAATGTCTTCGCTATTGCATTGGCTGTGTGAGGTGCTTCGAGGAAGGCAAAACTCAAAAGCTTTCGATGAAGTCTCCATTCATCATCTATGAAGTGGCATGTCAAAGACACATAACCTTTATTTCTGTTGGATGTCCACATGTCACTAGTAAGGCTAATACGTCCAGAAATTTGTTCTAACTGAGCATAAACCTTCTCTCTTTCAACCTCAAATATCCTGATGCAATCCTTTTTAATGGTGTTGCGAGAAACCATTTTGAACTCTGGTCTTAGACCTTTCACAAATTTTTTGAATCCTTTGTTTTCAACTATAGAAAATGGATACTCATGAAGTATGATCATTTCAGCCAAGTCTTTCCTACTAGCATCCTGATCAAATTTGTGATTTTTGACCTCTACAGTTCCATGTTTCTTTTTATCACCAAAAGACAACACCATTTGATTAGAATCTTCACTCAACATCCTCATATGTTTGATTTTTAAGTGACTACTCAAGTGACTTGTCCCATCTTTTCTTTTGGCGGTGTAAATTTTTCCACAATGAAGACATTTAGCCACATGTTTACCATTCACTTTATCCTCTATTTTCTCAAAAAAATTCCAAACATCTGAAGTGAGAGGCCTTTTTCGTTTGCAAACTTGTGTCTCAACATTACTATGCCCTGTATTTATAAATACTTGAGTACTTAAACGAAATAATACTTCACTAATTTCAGATATATAGAAGTTGGCAAAAAATGAGACTCAAAATACATACCATCTGTAGTGGTTTGGTCATTCAGGCAATCAGGCGTGCTAGTGGTTGTCATCTCTTCGTAGTCCTTGATCAAGTATCTTCAAGGTATAAAAATTTAGCTATTATGAAAACAAGTAATGAAGAATAAACAAATGTAATAAAGCTGGAACTTTCAATGGACACTTGTATTAAGAACTACAAATATGCTACAAATATGTGCTATAAATATTTCACAACTAGAACATCACAACTACAACTACAAATATGCTAGACAAAACAAACGAACCCTTAAACAATAACCCTCAATCCATGAGAATATCGAAGCATCTCCCTGTGTTAGTGTAAACATCTTTCAGGAGGATTCTGGATTCCAACAAAACAGAAGCAAGAAGAGGGAAAGAAAGAGCCAATACCAGATATTTTAAGAAAAAGTAAAATCTACTAGTCTCCCGTACTCCGGCGAAGATCTATCGCGAGAATTTCACAAAAGAAAACAACAGATATTTCGGGAATAGAATGAAAACTACATTTCTACAAATCGGAAACAAGATAAGGAATGAAAGCGAAATCGAATCAAAAATAAAAAATCAGAGGGTAAAAGAACGAAACGATGACAACAATCGAGAGGAAGGAGAGCGAGATCAACCTGCCTCTCGTGTTCCGGCGCAGATCCCTCGCGAGGATTTTACAAATCAGAAAGAGGAAAAGAGGGGAAGAGAGTGAGGAGGAAGAAGAGAGAGAAGCCCTAAATTGCGGAATGGAACTGGAGGGCGATATTTTTTGTTAGGTTAGGGTTTGGAATTGTTCTGTCCGTCTGTGAGAGTGAGAGGCTGAAAAGTGAATGTATATGGAATAAATGATTAATCCGATTAATTGGATAATCGGGTAAACGGTATTTGGATTATCGGGTTTTGCGGGTGGCGGGTTATGCGGGGCGGGTGACGAGGCAACCGCAACCCGCCCCGCTTATTAGGCGGGTTATGCGGGTAGCGGGTTATGCGGGTGGCGGGTAATATTTTTTGGACCGCTACCCGCATTAGGCGGGGCGGGGCGGGGCGGGTTGCGGGCAAATTCTTACCCATTTACAGCCCTAAATATAACTTGACCATCTTGCTGAAGCCCGTTGTTGTATCTTATGATTCTTATTAAACAAATCTTGCTTTGGTCCTGCGTGACCCGATCCACTCAAGGGATCTGATTATCCGATAATGCTAGGATTTTGTATAAATAACCCTTAAGGGTTGCAGTATTCACTTCCGCCACAATAAAAATTTCTAGGGTTTCATTTTCCTTTCTTCATCTTGATCTTGATCCTTGTAGTGTTTCTGACACCCCTGTCTCGGATTCTCTAATTCTGCAACCTCAACCCTAATCCAACCCTTTAAAGAGGCGGGTTGACGGTTTTGTGGATTGGGTTGACGGATTTGTGGATTGGTAGGTTTAAATTTTTAAACGGGTTGAAAAATTTAATATTAACCATAATCTATCTGGTCAGGTTGAATCTGTCAACCTAGAGTACAACCGTGTACGCAAGTGCTGGTTAGGGATGCAAATAGATATTTTCGAATTTGATATAATTTGAATCCGAAACCGAATTCCAAATAAGCATACCACATCCGAATTCGAATTCGAATTTTTATAGCTTACCAATTTCATATCCGAATTTGAGAACTTTTCTAATTCGGATAATGTTTAAATTCTTATAACATATTTTTATATATCTTTTGTTGTATAATCTAAAATATTTTGGAAAGTTTTTAAGAGAATTATATTATAATTTGTTTTGCATTTCTATTATGTTTATATTTACATAGGAAATAACTTTATTTTTTATTAACTCATAATACAAATATTAATAACCACATTTATTGGATGTCAAAATTGATATTTTCGGATATTCGGATATGGTTTGACCGATATCTGAATTCGTATCTAAATTTAAAAATGGTAAAAAAAATAAACCAATTTCCACTCCAAATTTTATTCGATAAAAATTTCTTTACCAAATATCAACCAAATTGTAATTTTCGAATCGGATGTTCGGATAATCGGTTACCATTTGCATTCCTAACTACAACTCGTGATAAAAGCTCTTGAACTAAAAGCCAGGACATGCATTGCACACTAATGGAAAATGAGATCGGAGCCCCCACCAAATTGACTTTGTTTTTCATAAGCAATGATGGTCATGCCGCATCTAATGTTAAAAAATGCTCGTCCATGTATTAATCTGATTCCTGGATTTGGTGAACCTATAACATCATATGGACGGTTAATCATTTGGTTAAATATTAAGTATTGCAAAACGACAGTTTAGACGTTCTTGACATGAACACATGCTTAAGTAGACAAGTAGTTTATTTGATTTTGAGGGTAGATGTGTTCTGTTATTTACTACTTGAATGTCATTGGGCCTCACTACGTCTAGTCTGCTACTATACACTGGGATGTGAATATCTTAATTGGGCTTATAGTCCAATAATTATTTTTAGGAGGTCAGGTTTGTATTGGACTATTGGGTTGAAGTGAAAATGCTGCATTGTAGCCTCGTGGGTTACAAGGAATTTTTGCATGGTATGTCACAATGTGAGCAAAAGAAGGTGTCATAATTATTGGAAACAAGTTTTCTATTTTATTTCTATCAATTTATTAGGTCGTGTATAGGAACTTTGAAGAAATCGAACATCTCCATTTTCATATGTTTTTGGAGGAAACTTGCTCTTGATTAATAACAGAGTAAATTGGAAATACATATGTATGTCTCAGTGCGTGACCTCTGCACGAATACACCAATACAACGCACTTTATTAACGTAGAACACAAGTCACATCATACCCAAAACATGAAATTTAAAGACAAACAAATAACAAACTCTTCAACAATATCAGTTCACAAATTTCACTTCAACATATATTGTTTGAATCAAACATACGTCTAAGGAAGAGACTTGAAGGATATGAGCTGCCTCTTGTTCTCCCACGGCCTGTCAAACACCACAAACTCGTAGGTGTTCCTGCCGTGTCCGGTCCTGGCCCGGATAACAATCTTGTACTTGATTCCGGCCACCACTTGCGTCTCAGCATGGAGCACCCTAACATACACCAGTATCACACCAGTCTTCTTGTAGTGCTCTATCAAGGCCCACTCTGATATCATGTAAAGTTGGGGGTCGGTCACGTCTGGAAATGGCGTCCAACCACCTACTATTGGCTTCAGTGGTGATGGAGAGATTGAGGCTGAGATGGTGCATGTTATGGAGATGACGAGGATGAGAAAGAAGAGATTGGAATAGACTCCCATTGTTGTTGTGTAATTACTTTTGTTAATCATGTTAATGTTTTGTGTCTTATATACACATATATATATATAGAGAGAGAGGGGTTTATGGTTCATCATTTAATTAAGGGTCATTTGCTTGGGTAGACCTCAAAAGGTGCACAATTGGTTAAATACCCCTGAGTTTTTACTATTCACTTGGGTACACCTCGTTGCACTGCATATTGCTTGCATGCCCTCGGACCGTTTGTGGGGTCCATTCCGTTAAATTTTCTGTTGGTTTATTTACAAAACACACCCTCTAAATTTCAAATATCCTTAATATTAAATATAAAAACACAAAACAAATATTTTCTTTACAAACACACCCCTTCTTCTTATTCTCTCTCTTTTATTCTCTCTCTACTCTCTCTCTCTCCACTCTCTCTTGTTTTCTCTCTCCTCCATCTCGCTACTCTCTCTTTTATTCTCTCTCTCTACTCTCTCTCCCCTCTCTTTCTCTCTCTACTCTCCACTCTCTCTCTTGTTTTCTCTTTTCTCTCTCTCGCTACTCTCTCTATTGTTCTCTCTCTCTCCTCTCTCTCTACTCTCTCTCCTCTCTCTACTCTCTCTCTCTCTCTCTTCGGTTCTCTCTTCTCATTCTCTCATTCTCTTCGGTTCTCTCTTCTCATTCTCTCATTCTCTCTCTCTCTCGCTACTCTCTCTGTTGTTCTCTCTCTCTCCTCTCTCTCTACTCTCTCTCCTCTCTCTACTCTCTCTCTCTCTCTCTCTCTCTCTCTCTCTCTTCGGTTCTCTCTTCTCATTCTCTCTCCTCTCTCTCTCTCTCTTCGGTTCTCTCTCCTCTCTCTCTCTCTACTCTCTCTCCTCTCTCTACTCTCTCTCTCTACTCTCTCTCCTGTCCTCTCTCTCTTCCAAACTTAGATGTAGCGTACCTGATGCCATGCCCAGGACCACATGTTATTTTGGTAATATTGATATTTGAAAATCTCCTTCCAACAGCAATGCAGTCATCTCCTGCACCAATTTAAAAAACAAATATTGGTTTAGTTTATATAAATTCATAAGTGACTATTTATATAACCATGGGTTTAATTATCACCTGATGCAATTGTGGAATTGGTAATGAAAACGTTCTGGCTCTCCTGGACGTGCATACCGTCTGTGTTGGGACTGTCTTCCGGAGAAGAGAGAACATGAGAGAGAATAGGAGAGAGAGAATAAGAGAGAGAGAGAGAATGAGAGAATGAGAAGAGAGAACCGAAGAGAGAGAGAGAGGAGAGAGAGGAGAGAGAACCGAAGAGAGAGAGAGAGAGTAGAGAGAGGAGAGAGAACCGAAGAGAGAGAGAGAGAGAGAGAGAGAGTAGAGAGAACCGAAGAGAGAGAGAGAGAGAGAGAGTAGAGAGAGGAGAGAGAGAGAACAATAGAGAGAGTAGCGAGAGAGAGAGAATGAGAGAATGAGAAGAGAGGAGAGAGAAAACAAGAGAGAGTGGAGAGAGAGAGAGTAGAGAGAGAATAAAAGAGAGAGAATAAGAAGAAGGGGTGTGTTTGTAAAGAAAATATTTGTTTTGTGTTTTTATATTTAATATTAAGGATATTTGAAATTTAGAGGGTGTGTTTTGTAAATAAACCAACAGAAAATTTAACGGAATGGGCCCCACAAACGGTCTGAGGGCATGCAAGCAATATGCAGTGCAACGAGGTGTACCCAAGTGAATAGTAAAAACTCAGGGGTATTTAACCAATTGTGCACCTTTTGAGGTCTACCCAAGCAAATGACCCAATTATAGAAGGGTGGATATGTTACGTGCATGTGATCCGAACGAGCATTGGAAGAGTTGCGCGGATCTCCATGCATGGTTTGGATTGGAAAAGGCATCATTAATGCTTGAACGTGCATTAGCGTTAATATTTTTTTTCTTTCTTTTCCTTTTATCAACGTCCATGTTGTTAGTAAAATACATTTGTACGAGAATCGTGCAGCGACGTGGTGCAATTTTATATAGATTAAACACTATAAGGCAGGTGTTTTTCAAACGTTGTGTATTTGATTATGGTTGAGCTTTGGATTCACTTAACAGTTACATGATTAGGCTTGGATTTCTTGTGGGGGTCATCGACTTCTTGTGTTTGACTTTTTTGTATTGTTATTTTTGAACACCTGTATAATTGTATGTTTTTTGTGGGTTTCTGTAGGGGTGCACATGGGTCGGGTTGAACCCGAAAACTGACTGGTCGGGTCGGGTTGGAAAGAGATTCGGGTTGGGTTGGGTTGGAAAAATCTGAAAACCGAATTTTCGGGTCGGATTCGGGTTGAGGGGTCGGGTTGACCCAACCCGACCCGAACCCGAAGATTTTTTATTATATTTCCCCCAATAAATCTTGACCGTCCATCTGAGAATATCTACACCTAACCCTAACAAAAAAAACACATTTCCATCTCTCCTCTCCTCTCCTCTCCTCTCCCTCACACGACGCCTCCTCCCCCTCAGCCTCTCATCGCCCTCCTCCCCCTCACTCAATGATCTCCTCTCCTCATGCTCAAACCCCTTCTCCATTCCTCCACCAGATACTGTTCCAAACCCTAAACCCCATCCACGCCATCTCCCGAGTTCCCCTAATCGACTCCCTCCCCCAACACCGCTCACGGCGACCGGAAAAGGAACCTCCAACCCGACCCCGTGCGTTGGGTACCTCCTCTAGGGTTTCATCGGTAAATTCAAGTTTTCCCTCTTCGATTTTGGTTTTCAAACTCAAGATTCGAGTTTTGGTGTGGTCGAATGGGGATGGATTAGGATTAGTCAGGTCAAAATGTGTATTTTGATCCACATTTCGTATCATGTGGTTTGTTCTTTTGTTCTGCACTTACGTGTTTTTTGTCTTCTTAGGTTCGTGTTCTCGAGGGGGAGGTCAGGTCAAAGCTAAGTGAAATTTTTGTGGAGCTCTTTGCTGAGGTTTTCTGCTGTCTACCGTTGGCTCATGTCATCAATGAAAAGATTTTCGTAGTTCATGGTGGTCTTTTTAGCGTTGATGGCGTTAAGCTATATTAGGGCAATTGATCGGTTTTGTGAGCCTCCTGAAGACGTTTTGTAGTATTAGAGATTCAGGAATATTGTGCAGTTGAGTGGGGAAATCCCAGTCGGCATACCTAGATATTTAAGTTCTTGTTCTTTAGGTTTTGAAAAACTGATTAGGAAACTGGAGTTATGATTTGAATATGATTTCAGGGAGAGGATGTAGGCCCCGAGCAATTGTTTATTTCCCCCAATGTGGACACACTGAAGTTTTACTGTCCTCTATGAAATTTGGGTAAAATGCAAATCAAAGTAGTTTTATATATTTGACATAAAATATAGGAATTTTACTGCCAAGGAATGTTAGTGATCTACCTGGATGGTTGGAATTGAACTGAGATGTCCCAGTTGGGTTTAATGGCAGGAAAGAAATGTACCCATGCAGTGTAAATATTTCATGCCAAAATTTTGGGTCCAACCCGACCCAACCCGACCAGACCCGAACCCGAAAATTTCGGGTCGGGTTGGGTCCAACCCGAATCGGTTCGGGTTCGGGTTGGGTATTTCCCTAACCCGAAAATTTCGGGTTGGGTCGGGTTTCAACCCCAACCCGACCCAACCCGACCCGTGTGCACCCCTAGGTTTCTGCTTTTGGTATACTTGAGAAACGTGATATTAGGTGGAAGTTTGTGGTGGTAGAATGTGCTAGAATGGGGAAGGTGGAAGTTTAATAAGAGGTACGAGGGCCGTACGTTTCATCTTTCTCTGTTGGTGTGCTTCAAGTTTGTGGTGTTAGATCATAACCCTCCTTAGGGTACTGTTGGTGATCAAGAGGGAATAGAGTTTGCTTGGGAAGGAGTAAGGCTTCATGGATGGGGGAGTGTAGGGTGGCTGGAATTGATGGGGTTGATTTTGTTTGGTTTTAAAAAGAAACCAACTTTCCTTTTCCATTCTTTTCTTCTCTTCCATTTTCCATTCCTCACCCCCAACTCCAACTCATCTCTCCCTCGGCTTCCCAGTCCACCGACGAGCGGAGCTCTGGGCTGTAGTAGCAAGGCCGTGGAGGAGAAGTGCGGCGTAATGAAATGCTATATTGACTCTCAGTAGAGTAGTAGACCTAAGAGATCACGTATCTCAATGTATGATGATGTGTGGCTCACGGAGCATAATGACCTAGCGGACTTCGGTCCGGAACCGTCCGATGTTATGTTGGACGTATGAAGTACCGTCTGATGTTGTGTCAGACATAATGATTGGCTCGACCGATGTTGTTCCGGCGAGTATGTCGCTGATGTTGTTCCTGCAATGATATGGCCGATGTTCCAGCATGATACCTCAGCTGGGCACCTATTGAGTGATTGATGGACCGACCTGAGCGACGGCTCCGTCGGTGTGGTGTTGACCAGAATGATTCAGATCTGATTCTTATGATGCGGAAGTGTGGACGCCCTCACCGACCCCCATGACTAGTGTAGTCGTGTGTGGGGTGCATTGCATACTATCCGTAAGATTGTATGTGTCTACGATAGGTCTCCGGGGGAGACTCGATGATTATTGTGGAACTGATGTCCAGATTTACCCTTAAGGAGAACTGTTTTCATTATTGATGATGACATGACATGCTACTAATATGATATGTTCATTTTATTGTATTGTCGCATTCATATATGTGCGCTTGGCATACGGGATTTTCTTATAGGAAACTCAAGCATTGTTGTTTTATTTATGTTTTAGGACCGCAGTAGGTTCTGTTGGGTGGTGACAACGGGCACACACATTTTGAGACCAGAATCCTCTTCGGATTATTCGAGGTCGTCATGATTACTTGCATTTATCTTTCATTGTATTGATGTAATCATGTATTTTGATAAAGTTTGTTGTATTATGGTGCACCGGCTGGTTATTTATATGAATAACATTCACGCTTTGATGATCTTGTGATCTTTCATTGTTAAAATTTTAAATTTTTTGTTGTTCTGGGATGTTACATGTGGTCTCTTTCCGTTTTGCCTTTTGAGGACGTTGGAGAATACATCAAGGGAAAAAGGATCTTTAACCCACTCTCGTGATGTAAAAAGTAGTTTAACCATAAACAAAGGGGCTGAGATAGAAAGCCTACACTAGAATGGGGAAGGTGGAAGTTTAATAATAAATACGTTACAGGAATCATCTATTACTTAGATTCTAATCATCAATTTTTTATGAAGAGTACAAGGCCACGATTAAATTATAGAAAGTGTAAAATGAAGTCGAAAACCAAAGCCTGGTTTGTGTAAACCACCAACAGAGAAAGATGAAACGTACGGCCCTCGTACCTCTGATGCGCTTTTGGAATTCCAAGGTCTCGTCTCATCACATGAGAGATCATTCATCATTTGGAATCGTTGGAATTCCAAGGTCTCGTCTCATCACATGAGAGATCATTCATCATTTGGAATCGCTAGAATCGATGAAGTTTTGTTCTTGTTTTTACTATTTTATTAAGTCCAAAATTTTATTAATCAATGAAAAGTGAATGAGAAGAAGACATCGAAGAAGCATGTGATGAAGAGACTTGTTGCTAGTAACCTTCATCACATGAGAGATCGATAGATCTTCATTTGGAATCGTTGGATTTTCAGTACTAGAAACGTTGAATCTTTGTTATCGTCCTCACTACTTTATCAAGTCTAAGACTATTATTATTGAACAAGAAAAGGAGGGGAAGAGGAGTCCAAGAAGCATGTGAGTAACACATGTTCCTTGTCTTTTTGTAAGTCCATTTATTCGCGATGCATGTGGTGCGAGTGGGATTACAAGTTACCAAGGACCTTTGATGTGTGATTTAACTTAATTGCTAAGTGTTGGGGAACCAAAAACGGAATTATTTGGATACCAAAGATTGACATTCAAGGATCCAAGGAAGTATGAGTACCAAAATCATCACTTATAAGTACTTAGAAGAAGAAGGAACGGTGGTGATCGGCTTTAGAAGAATTGAAGGTCAAATGTTGGAATCGCTATCGGAAGATATTGTAACCAATATCAAATCGACGATCAAAAGTTGAGTAACGTTTTCAATCTTCTTCGTTCATGGGAAATATGTCTGATCTTGGTAAATCCAGTTGTTTTGAATGCCTAAATCAAAACCTTCAAACTAATATATATCATGCCACTAACTTCATTTGACTTTATGATATCATGTCATTTAATGATCATGCATTATAGGTTGACCCCGTAGAGCCTGTTACAAATCGATCGACTGAACCTATCTCGGTGTTCGACCGATCACTTAAGTGTACCTAAGTCATAGCCTTTGGCGGTCGACCGTTCCTTAACCGTTCGACCAAACTGAATCCAAAATTGCCCAACGGTCGACCAAACTTATGCAGAAATGCATCCTGCAAGTTTCTGTGTTGTGTATTTTCCACAATCTTTTACCAAACTTGTCTCAACGACTATAACTCACTTAGAGCTTATAAATAGGTGTTCCTATGACACAATTAGATAACTCTTACACTTCCATTTGTCATATACACTTAAGAGAAAACTCTCAAGTCTTCCAATCCCTAAATCTACTCTCGAAGCCTAAACTTCCACATTTTAGTATCAATTTTACATCCTAAGCTAAGTGTGCTCAAGTTAGAGAGTGTGTTCCACTCAACTTCTCAGTTGTAAAGAAGCAAGGACTTTGGTGAAAACCCGAAGTGTTCCTCTCGGATTGTGAGAGAAGAAAGTCAAGCTCACGAGGGTGTTCATGAAGCTTGTTTTGTAAAAGGCTTAATCTCGGCCCGGAACGAGGTTGATAGTGAAGACGCGAGCGGAGCTCGAGGTAGATCAAGCGGAGCTTTCAAGAGAAGAAATAGGTTGTAGACTGAACCTCTATAAAATTCAGTGTCATCATTGTGGTTTCTTTTACTTGCTTGTTTTTGTTTAAATTCCACTGCACATTCTTTGATTGCTTAAACAAGTAGGTAATTAGCTTAAAAGTGATTAGAATTAGATACGTTTACGATCCTACAAACATTGCTCTGCCAATCTTGTTTTCTGAGTTTACTAGTCATCAATGAAGATTGTAACATGAAATATAAGAGGATTAAAAACGGCCAAAAAGAGAGGGGTTGTTAAAAGTATCATTAGAACAACAAGAATAGACATAATTTTACTTCAAGAAACCAAACTCGAAACTAATTCTCCAATAACCTATACATGATGGGTGGAAACACCATTACTAACTGGAGTGCCCTCCCTTCGGTTGAGGCTTACGGGGGACTGTTTTTGGGCTGGAACAACACCTCTGTCACCAACCTTTTCTCTCTTAATCACTGTTAGTGTAACATCCCGAAACAACGGAAATTTCAAATTTATAATCAAGACGAAGAAACTCAATAATCAAAGACGGGATTGTTACTTCTCATAAACAAATAGCGGTGCACCAAAATTACATCAGAGTTTGTCAAAATGATACATGATTACAACAAAACGACAAAAGAAGATAAAATGTAATCACGTCGACCTCAGCGGTCCGAGAAGAGGATCTAACTCCAAATGCGCGTGCCCGCCGATCACCACCCAACTGGACCTACTGCGGTCCTGAAAATATATAACAACAATGCCTGAGTTTCCAGAAGGAAACCCCGTATGCCAACTCACCTATATGCATGCATCACACAATGAACCTATCATACTAGTAGCGTGTCATGGCATCGACAGAATGGAAAACAGTTCCCCCGAAGGGTAAAACAGGACATCAGTCCGACAGTCAACATCGGGTCTCCCGAGGAGACCTACTGCAGGCACATGCAGTCTTGCAGCACGCGACATCGCACCCCCCACACGCGGCTACACTACACAAGGGTTCGGCAGGGAGCCTCTGTCCCGCCTGCGGGCCGATAGAATATAGATCTGCAAATCTCAGTGGTCGGAGCCACAGGGACCAACGGGGCCGTCGCCCGGAAGGTATAACAACATCATCTCGATAGGTGCCCAGTCGAGGAATCAACATAGCCGGAACAGCCTCGGCCCAACAATCATCATCGCCGGCACAACCTCGGCGGCATCACCGGCACAACATCGGTGGTCCAACACAACGTCCGGCACAACATCGGACGGGTCCAGACCGAAGTCTGCCAGGTCATCAGGCTCCACGAGCCGCAAACACCAACCACGCCGCTATAAAAGCAGGGCAGCGACCTCCGTAGCCCGTAGGCCGGTAGTCACCTCACCCAACGCCAGTTGCGTGCCCGCACAAACATCAACATTGGGATCCGCGATCCCTCAGGCCTGCTATACTACAATGAGTCCAATCAATCCATCACAGTAGTCACGCTCCATACACGGAGGTGACGCGTCCCGAACACCCACACTCTTCCCAACGGCGGTCCCTGGGCAGGCACGCGGAACGCGCCTACCGTCACCTCCCGGCTCACGCACAAGGCGAGGACACGGGTTTCCGTGGACAAAGTTGGCATTCAAAAAGGGAACCAGGAATTCTGTCCTGGGCCCAAATGGTTGACCGGAAGAGGTGATTCGGTCGACCGTACGCCTAACACGGTCTACCGCTGCGCTCAAAACACAATCCCCAACGGTCTACCGAAGGTCTAAAACCGGTCGACCGAACGAGGTCAAAATCCAGAGTCTGGTCAACAATAAAATCAATCTATCGGTCGACCGAAAACTAACATGACATTTCTACATCATTTTAAACTATCGGTCGACCGACTTAGGGGTCTCAGTCGACCGATAACAGATAGGGTCAACCTATAATCTACGTCATATAACGGTCGACCGAAATCAAACCAACGTCCGAACAGCATGCATAATAAACCAATAAACTTAAGTTCCGGTCGACCGAACCCAAGGACACGGTCGACCGAAACACAACAGACAGACAAAAATACATGCATTCAACCTCGCGCCAGCCGAGGTTTTCGCGAAAACAACGCCGGAGAGGTCTCTGACCTCCCCGTCCGACCAACACAACCCTCCCACGAGGGTTAGGAACCACAAAATCACACTATCAAGTTGACATACCTCACACGAAGCCGGAGAAACGCCGGAGCAACGCTCACGCCTCCGTCACCTCCCCACGCGCGACCTCCTCCTCGCGATGATCTCCTCACGCCGGAGCCTCCGCATCCTCTGGAACACCCGAACAAAGAAGAAGAATGGAGGAATGAGTGAAAGGAGAGAATGAGGGAGAGAGAGAAAGAAATCACGTTTTAAACCCAACACACCCCTCCTCGCTACAGTACCCGCACCCTCACACCATCACCTACACCTCCTACCTCCTCCATTCCCATGCAATCTCCTGTTCACGTGCATCTTCCCCATGCAAAGCCCACCTTAATCCGAGATTAACCCTAAACCGGGGTTAGGGTTCTAACAGTTAGGTCGAATAACAAGGACTACACAATTTCTAACATTTATGGACCTTAATTGTGATAGACATCGCAAAAAATCTTTCATTCAAGAACTAAACTTAAAACCATAACAAGACATTGCTTGGATGATAGGTGGTGATTTTAATCTCACATTTGACCACTCTGAAAGATCTCACTTTAGTGCCAATTCTGGCTTCGGGAAGCCCCTCTTCCAAAAATTTATTGAATATAATGCACTTGCGGATATTACTCCTTGTAATGTCCAATACACTTGGACAAATAATCGACTAGACACTCGCTTCGCTCGACTTGCTAAATTTCTTATCAACTAAGTGTAGGAAGATCACTACCTGCTTTCACATTCTGCGGGTTTTGCTAGAATCACATCGGACCACATCACGACCAATTGAAGAAGAAGACAAAATAAGATATCCTCTCTTACGATTAATGGACGCTTGTCCTTCTGGCAACAAGTTATTGCCCGTGCAATTGTTAATCATTTCCAAGGAATTTTCAATGTCGATAAAGGCTGCAAAATACCCATTATTTGGGATCGCATGATTAACAAAAAAATCTTAGTGCCAGCTAACCTCATCAAACCTTTTCTTGAAAAAGAAATTAAAATGCGGTTTTCGCTCTTCCACGGAGAAAAAATGTCCCGGTCCAATGGTTACTGTTGGAATTGGTTTATAATTGCTTAATACATGAATTCTGGGAGAATCGTTCGACCGAAACTTAAGTGTCTGGTCGACCGAATTACTCCAGGAGCCACGAGGCTCGGAACAGATCAAGGATCGGTCGACCAGTTCTGGTAATTCGGTCGACCGAAAAACGCCAGGAGATTCGGGGCTCAGGATTGATCAAGATTCGGTCGACCGGTGCTGGGCACGTGGTCAACCGAAAAGAGACAGTAGCTACGAGATGAAAATCAACATGCAGATCGGTCGACCGGTGTTGGACATGCGGTCGACCGAAAACGTCCAGGAGCTTCAGGCTCTATTCAGCAGCGCGGAACGATCGACCGGCTATGGGCACGCGGTCGACCGAATGATGGCAGTTATGCGAACTAACTGAAACCCGGTTGACCGATGGGACATTCCGGTCAACCGTTTTCAAGCAGTTATGCACGATCTGAATTATTCTCTGTACGAATTTAGCCCATTATAAATAGGATTTTCGCCCTAATCTTGTAACATAGCATACAATACTTATTCCCTTGAGAGAGATTAGGCTAGAGAGAGATCTAGAGTGCTTTGGGAGACATATTACTTCCAATCGTTTGTAATCTCAGAGACTTCTCTTGTTGGAGAAGAGCTTCAAGGAAAGGAAACCCGCAGGAGACCCCCCAAGGACGTAGGCATCTTGCCGAATCTTGTAAAATCGTGTATGTCGTGGTTTTCTTCAGGTGTGTTGTGTGATTGCTTGCTATTTCATCTTATTTGTGTTTACTTGTTGCATTACGATTGGGAGAGGGTCAGAAGTTAATTCCGCAATCAATATCTATATATTTCGTGATGCGTGTAATCCGTGTCGTGTTAGTGCATTATAGATCCCCCTCCCAACAGTTACAACATTAACTTCTTCCACCATCAACGGTATAACATTAATCCCAAATCCTCCTCCTTTTCTACCAACTTCACAAGGGACACATTTCACCTCATGAATTCAAAAAATTTAACCATTACTTTATTGTATTGATTTCGAAAATGCAAGGTATCGAATTGGTGAAAGATGTCAGGTCAATATCCTTGAGTAATAGCGTCTACAAAATAATCGCTAAGATCCTTGCCTCTACACTCTCAGTTGCTCTGCAAGGTCCCATTATAGCCACTCACGAGGTAGTACACTCTTTATCCAAAACAAAGAAAACTTGCCCTGATCTTGAAACTCGACTTCAAGAAAGCCTTCCATAAAATTGGTTGGATTTTCTTCTAGCCAACCTTAAGGCCTTTGGTTGTACTTCAACTTGGTGCCACAAGATTAGTCTTTGTATTACAACATCAAAGGCTTCAGTCTTAAAATGGATCCCCAAAAGGCTACTTTCGTTCCTCCAATGCCCTCAGGTAGGGTGACCCATTGTCCCTCTCTTGCTTTTTTTGGTTGAGGCCAACTACCTGGGACACATGCTCAGGTTGGGGCTTCATATGGGATTCTTTCGGGGGTACACTCGGTGACAACACCAAGGTACTCGACTTGCAGTTCGCCGATGACACATTTATCTTCTTAAAACCTGATCGACAAAATGTTATCAATCTCAAAAGATTTTTAGCAATTTTCGAAGCATTGTCTTGTTTAAAGATAAACTACTCAATATCTTGCTTTAGTAGTGTCAACGTTTATAAAGAAGAATTGGAACAGTTCCAATCTATATTTGGATGTCAACTTGAGAAATTGCTCTTTGACTACCTTAGCATCCCCCTTTCACGCACTCTAGGGAAATGTGTCTTGTGGAGACACATTATTGACAAAATGAAAGCAAAAATTGGCAACTGGAAACAATTTTTTTTCCTTGGGGGTTGAATGACAATGATAAACGTGGTCGTCATGACTCACAGTGTCTCATATTATCTTACCTTTCGTAAACTCTTGATTGGAATAGGAGATGAAATGGATAAAATTCGGCGTAACTTCCTATGGAATGACTACTTAAAATTCTAAAACTAAGAATTTGGTGAAATGGAAGAGTGTGTGTGGTATATTCTAAACCTTAATTATGATGTTAAGTATGTGTTAGTGGGGTTAATGGTTGCTTTGACTTTGGGGTTGTTGGAGGAGGAATGGGTTGAAGTGATAGAGGTGTAGAGGTAAGGTAGTAGTGGTTGAAGGCATGAGTTAAGTTGCCTTCGGTTGGTGGTGGCATGGGCTTTGAAGAGAAACACATCTCTCCCTCTCCCTCATTCTCTACTTAAATCGCTCCCCTTTCCTCATGTCTCTCTCTTTTCCTCTCATTTCCATCATTTCTTCTTCCATCTTTCACTTTCCTTCCCTCTCCAAGGTGGGTTGCCGGAGGTGGTGTGGAGGCAACTTTTGGGGGTAGAGCGAAGACGAAGAACGATGCGGTGGTGTGGTCGAAGTGGACGAGGCGTGCAAGCGAGTGTTCGACTTGGAGCTACGCAAGGAGGTGGCGACTGGCGAACTCCGGCGATCACAACGAAAGATATGCCAAGTTCTTACATTAGATGTTTCTCTCACAAGAGTGTGTGAGGTTTGGCTCGTCGTCGGAGGTTGTAGACCTCGCCAGCGACGAGAGGCAACATGTTGTACTTGGCAAGGCCAGGTAGTTGTCGGTTAACGATCGACCGGAGCCCTTGGGCGATCGACCGGAGTCCTTGAGCGGTCGACCGGACGTGGTGTAAATCTTCGCTTTTCACCCAGCACTGCTTGAACGATGCCCTTCGGTGGTCGACCGGTTGTATATATTTGTTGGGTTGAAGAGTCTCTGTTATTTTCGGTCGAACGAGACCGCTGAGCCGTTCGACCGTTGCCTTGTTATTTTGGTCTGGACCGAGCATTGACTATTTAAACAGTCGACCACTTTAGACTTTTATCCGACCGGTAACTTAAGTGCACTGAATGTTAGGTCGACCGATAGTATTTCTGGTTCGACCGATAATGATTTGTGATCGTAGGAAAGACTTTCATATTTTCGATCGAACGGGCCCCTGAGTCGTTCGACCATTGACTTAGTCCTTGTCTGGGCATTGACCATCTAAACGGTCGACCACCCATTTGATCTTGTTCGACCATTTGGGGCTTAAGCCTTGAGCCCATGGTTCGACTATTGTAGGCGTCTGTTCAAGTGTCTCCCTATTTTTGGGGAACGATAGACCGATTTGCCATGTCCTAGTGAAGTGACAATTGTCCATGGAAGTTTGTGTCCTCGCCTAGTGCGTGAGCCAAGAGGTGACGGTGGGTGCGTTGGTCGTGTCTGCCCAGAATTGTCGAGTGGAAGGGTGTGGATACTTGGGACGTGTCACCTCTATATTATCGACTATGGCGTAGTATAAGCTTTACTTTGACTCATACTAGAGTAGTAGTCCTCAGGGATTGCGGATCCCAATGCACGATGTTGCATGACTCTACGGAGCGAGATGACCCAGCGGATTTCGGTCCGAATGAGTCGATTGGACGCCCTTATGGGCGACAGATACCTTCGATTAGCTTAGATGGCGATGATGTGGGGCCCGCGTGACCTAGATAGCAGCGATGTTGGTAGCCTGTGCTGAGAGACAGCCAAATGAGGATTCCTCCGTGCGACTGAGTGACGACGGAGAGCACCACGCGACGGTGACTGAACGACGATGTATTTTGGCAGATAGCTTGGTTGTGACACTGTCAAGTGATTTGACGGACCTCAGCGACGGCTCCATCGATGAGGTGTTAACCTCGAGATTCAGCTGATTCTATTGACGCAGAAGTGCGAACGGCCTTCACTGAACCTCATGATTAGTGTAGCAATGCGTAAGGTGCGTTGCGTACTCTCCGTAAGATTGTATGTGTCTGTAGTAGGTCTGTGTGGGAGACCCAATGATGGATTGTGGGACATATGTCCTTTTTACCCTTTGACCGAATGTTTTATTGCATTAATTCATGTCATGCTACACTACTATGATATGTTATTTCATTGTACTTTAGCATGCATATATGCGAGCTTGGTATACGAGGTTTTCTTATGGGAACTCAGACATTGTTGTTATATTGCATTTCAAGACCGTTGTAGGTTGTGGCGGGTGGTGACCGAGGACGATGTCACTTTGGGATTGAATCCTCTACCATATTTTTCTAGGTTGTATAACTGCTTGTATTTACACTTTCTTGTACACTGATGTAATCATACCTTTTGACAACTCCTGTGTAATGGTGCACTGTATATTTGGGTATTTTTATGAGTAATGTCCCCACTCTTGATGGACTGAATCTCTGTGATGCTTTGTGTTTTAAATTTTCCACTATTTGGGAATGTTACAGTGTCTCCGAAAAGAATGGTCGGTTTTGGAATTTTAAATCTTCAAGCACAACGCACTACCCTTAGAATGAAAAAACTGTGTTACCTTACTTGACACAACAGTCCATGTCAAGACATTATCACAGATAAATACATAGGTAACAACAACAGATCAAAATCCATCCTTTCACCATTCTTAAGAGATCTAGCTGATTGGATCCCGTTTATTTGCAAATTCAGTAAGGTTATTTTGCACAATGAGAAGGTTATTTAACAACATGACTCTTGGTGAGATATTCTCATCTTGGCTAAACAGAAATGGATCACCATCTCTGGATTATTCGGTGACCAACCATTCAATAGAAGATGGTTAAACAAATACTTCTTCGCCGAACTAACTAACGAGCAGCTTTACCGACTATGTCGAGCCTTCAACTTTTTCTCCCCCACCAACGGGGAAGACTTCGGGACGTGGAAACTAAACTCATCGTAGTGGATGGTGGAATAAGATACCCACTCATGAGAGAAATTTGGAATACAAACAGTCCTCCTAGAATCAATATTTTCTATTGCCTACTTGCTGAAGGATTTTTTTTAAGAAAATATAACTTAATTAAAAAACGCATCCCCCTGTTGATCTTGTTTGTCCTATGTACATGGTATTGATGACGAATCAATCCAACACCTTTTCTTCGGGTGTTATTTCCCTAAAAAAAATCTGGGAGGTGGCTGCCATGTTGGATCTGAATCTCACAATGGGGAACAACATTATCTTTTGGAATTGGAATTTACTTATGCATGCCTTCTTTTGGATAACATGGAATGAAAGAAACACGAGAATTTTTAGGGGTCAATCTAATATAATTGATCACTTACTTAATAATCCCTTTGATCTTGCTATTTTATGGTCAGGTGCGCCGGGAAAAAGAGCAGAAGAGCCGCTAGA
The DNA here is from genome assembly GCA_963682175.1 of Triglochin maritima. Taxonomy (NCBI): domain Eukaryota; kingdom Viridiplantae; phylum Streptophyta; class Magnoliopsida; order Alismatales; family Juncaginaceae; genus Triglochin; species Triglochin maritima. The sequence goes on from OY821775.1 coordinate 11,430,658, forward strand.
AAAATCCACGGCTCTTAAGAGGGCGAGAACAGGAACAAGCACAAGCACAAGATCATTAATCTGCATTTTCATTAAGACTCTTTTTGGACCCTTTTTGGTTGGTGTACTGAAACACCGAACCTTATGTCACCTACACTTTTTTGGATTCGGGTGTGGTTCATACCCAGATCTCTTTTTAATGCCATTTAACTGTCTTTAAAAAAAACATCGTTCTACTTAAAAGCCAAACTAGAACATTTTTGGACAACATTATCATTGAGTATCTCTAGCACTCTAGAGTTGGAAACCCCCACACATCTAGGAGTCTTGAACTGGCTGACGGCCCCACCAAGCCCCATGTAATATTCCAGAATCTTCTGGAACGTTCCTCTCCTCAACAACCGGACCTGTAAGGCCCCAATGGTAGCGCTCTTCCTCGACCCGACGTAACCCGGCTCGTCGAAAGACAAGTCCATATCGTTGCTACAACGTTGTAACGTGTCGTGGTCTGGTTCGCCATCGAGCTCGAGGAAAATCACGTAGTAGTTGGGATAGGTTGACCGCTCTATATGACTGGTGTAGTCAATTACGTCAATTTTGTTGGTGGCTAAGCGCCTCTCGGCCTTTTCCACTGCTTGTTGGAGGTCTTTCTCGGTAGTCTTGTCGATCGAGATGTTGAGAAGTAGGTTTCGCCTGCATATGTAGTGGAGGAGTGGGGTTTGGTGGTGGAAGCCGTCGATTCGAACGATATCACCGAGGCGATAGCGGTAGAGACCTGCCAAAGATCAAGAGATTGTTTAGGGACCAAGTCTTGAGCTTCCTCTATTACATAGCTGATTTAGTTCTGTAAATCATTTTAGCTGAAACTCAATTTCTTCTTCCAATGAAATGATTTTTTTTGCAAAATGTTAACGTTTTCGATTATTTAACGGAACGAACGTAACACACTTGCAACTTGGGTAACCATTTAAACCCTGACTTGGTTTCATCCAATGTTATATTCAAATCGTAAGTGTAATACTCAAGGCATTATAGTGTTATAAGGGAAAGGAAATGCTCCCCATTCTCCTACAACCAAAAAATAAATAATAATAAAATCATGTTTGTCCTCCCTAGTAGCTCGCTCAATATATTAATTGTACTCATTTAGTGATATATAGCTAAATTAGCCTAATTAAATATTGCATTAGAAGAAGTTGCACTAAAGAACGTACCGGCAAAATTGGTGACAATAACTTCATACTCCTCTCCAACCTTAACATCTCCAACCCCAACAGCTCCATTTCCACTATCACCAATAGGCAAGAACTCAAAGAACCCGATGTTCGGAAGCACGACAAAGCTAGCAATCTCGGGGGGATTGAACGGTTCAATATTGGCCCCAATCCAACCTTCCGAAGCCCCGTAATCTGAGCACACCAACGGCAACACCCCGGCATAGTGCCTAAGCTTCTTCACGTACGCCAACATCGACCCGGTCATGATCCCATACACATACTTAGCGTTGGGCCACAACTCCGGTATCACGCCATACCACCCCTTGAGGTTCTTGCACTTTGTGAGTATGTTGTCTGCAAGATTAGGGTTAGGGTTGATCAGGAGTTGGGACATGGCTTCCCTCATCGAGGGGATCGTGATCCTCGACGAGAGAACGCCTTCTCGTATGTCGTTGCAGAGGTCCTCGTAGAGGTACTCTAAAGAGCGAAAGGCGTTAACGAGGCTGTGGGCGAAGGTGGAGGAGACGTATTGGATCTCGTCGGAGAAGAGGAGGCCACAGAGGAGGTGGCAGTAGAGGGACTGTTGGGGGTCGGAGGAGAAGATGACGGCGTCCGGGCTGCTGCACTGGGATTGGATGTCCTTCATGGTGGTCTTGAAATCCTTAATTTGTTGAAAATTAAATAAGATCTTAAGTTAGTTTTCTTTTTATAAAAAAAATAAGCCATTATGTTTATGTTTGTATGTAAAGTAAATGCTTGGATTTTAAAAAGTCAGCAACATAAATAACTTTGAATGGTACAAGAAGTTAAGAACGTATCTAGTCAACATTAGAGTTGACTCGTTTTCGTGTTGTCGACGTGTGGACGTAGAAATTCATCTCAACCACAATTTCTAGCGAAACATCAAATATAGTCCTTTTCTCGAAGTTGGTAGAGAAGAAGAATTATATATATGATATTTTCATCGAATTTTGTCTAATATGATCAATTTTATGAGGTCATATACAATTTAGTATTCCATAGATTTGGATGCTCGAATTAGTATATTATCACATTCCACGAGTCGAAGAAGTAATACATTCTCTTTGCTTTGATTTTTTAACTGTGGAAATATACTAAGACGAGTTTTCCAAAAAAAGCATAAATAGTATTAGACAAAATGATCAAACGTAAACACATAGTCATGGTTACACATTAGATTCCAAAATAAAGCTAAAAACAAGAATAGAACTCCTTTAAGAAAAGGAGTTGTTAGTGCCTTAGTGTCTTAGAGCATCATTAACAGCGCCCGGACAGTTCCCGGGCGTTCTGGTTTCTCTCTCCGTCACGTCAGCTCAAACCAACCTCCCTAAATTTTTCTTAACCACACCCAAAAACACCTCAAGCGCACTACATTCTCTCCCCTACACGTAATTTCGGGATCAATTCTAGACAAAACACGAAAAATTATCAAAAAATCCTAGAAAATATAAACAAATAAAAAACTTATTTTCATAAAAATATATTTGAAAAAACAATTTTATAATATTTTTAAAACATTTGTTAAAACAAAAACACAAAAAAAACAAAAAAACAAATAAATTTGGGCCAATGGGGAGGAGCCACGTGACGCCCCGCCCTAGGCACGCCCTCCCATTAAGGGAGGGCTGCCCGGGCGTAGAGCACCCGTTAAGGGTGCTCTTAGTGACATTACATATGGTCCCACGTCGAACAGTCAGACATGCTTGTAAGTCATTTTCAATCAATTTTCATAGAATAATAGTATAAAGGTATTTTAAATCTAATTTCTAATTTCAATACCTTACTGCTAAAGACGTTGGTTGTGGCTGTGCTTGCCGTTAAACCACCTTTGGTGGTGGACTTTTTGCTCCCATATATGAATTGTAGAGCTTTGCCTTTTCCTATAGGAAATTCCCTACAAATACCAAATATAAATAATATTTAATAACTAAATTCTGCCTAGGACGGTTTTATTATAACCAGGAACATGACGAATCAAGTATGGGTTTGTTAGGCTTAACTTGTATACATAATCTAAAACCCCACGGAAAAGTCCAGCCATGTTTGTTTATGAAGAATTAATTAGGTTGACAAATCGCTTAGATATAATTATATATATTACTGTTTGCCAGTAAAAAAATTGGCGATTTGCTTTGTCTTGTTCGTGTTTAGGATTCGAAACCTTTTAAGAAGGAAATCACACGTGATGCACGCTGTTGATGATATTTGCGAATAATTAAAGCACATAAATTCGACATTATAGGATTAGGAATATCAATAAAAAACACACACACAAACCACATGGCTCACTCTTACGTGTAAATGATTCAAAAACGTTTTGACATAAAAAAAAGTACTCATAATCAGAATCTATACTGTTTGTTTCTCACTCAAATTATACTCTCTGAGCACTTGGGAACATGACAACATCCAACATGACCACATGGATGTTTTCATGTTGGTATCTCTCTCAATTCTATCAATCCAAAGGGATCTACTTCATCACCCTTCCATAACTTTATTCCTAATTTTTGAATGATATTGATGACAAGAATAGGATGCATATCAAGAAGAAAATAATTAAAACACGTGTTTTGAAAAAGGAAGCTGAGAAGAGAGCAAAAGGAAAAACCATGTCGCAAATTTCTGTATAGAATTCGAAATTGCATGTATGCCTGTAGACTACAGAAGGTGTTCATGTGTTCTATTCACGAAATTGAAATATACTTCCTATTATTTTTTCCACTGTACTTAATTAATGTTTCTCCCGGCATCATAATTCAAAACCAACTTTCAAATGACAATTTAAGAAGATTATTTACCTATTCCGGAAAGCATAAGAGGTCCTATAAATTTGCATGGTGGAATCCACCAGCTCCTCAGTGAAAGGTACATACTTGGGCTTTCCTTTAGTAGTTCCAGAACTGCAAAATCACAAATTCATGTAATTCCAACCTAAAACATGCAAATAACCACATACCACTAAACAATACAACAAACTACTACTACGGTCTACGGCCAGTTTGATTATTTTTATTTTTTATTGTTCAATGGAGCGAGTGTAACACACAAGAACACCAAGAGAAGATGAAAAAATTCCCGTGGATACAATTTGAAGTTGCAATTGTTGGTTAAAAGAACCCAATATATATGATTAGATTTGAATTGTATCTCCATTTTTTGTCCTTATATTTTTTAAGAACAACTGCCTGTTAAACATGCATTGTGGCGTGTCATTTAATGAATAAAGTATTAATCAATTATGTTTTGAACTCGTACTATTCTAACATAGGAACGACCAAATTTACTAGTGGTAATTATTACGTACCTAACAGAAATCTGAGTGATTGGCTTTCCAGTTAAAAGTGGAGAGGAGTCCCCATCAGTAATCATTCGGATGTAAGGCTCCAAATCCTCGTGAGTTACAATTGGGACATGTGATCTAAAACTCTCAACGTCTGTTTTGCCATCCAATCCCACATCCCACAAGTACTTTGCCTCTTTGTTGGCTTCAAGAATCTTTTCCAGGGTTTGGTTCTGGATTGTGATGGCATCCTTGCTCAGCCCCTCGAACTCGTCTATCACTCTCTGTGAGCTGAAGGTGTTCATCTTCTCCTGCACCATCTCTACCAAACACCAAAGGGTTGATTGATCTTTAGTATTAGTTTCAAGAGTTCTTGATTATGCGTATAATATCAAAATATTAAAACTGTCTTCTTACTTATAAAGACATTTTTTCTTCGTATCTGGATGATATATATTGAATTATTTTCTTAAAGGTCGATCGACCCACTGTCATATCATGCGATATTTTAGTTGGTCGTGGGCAGGAGAAACGAGAGAGTTAGAAGTGATCTTGGTCTATGTGTAAAAAGTTTTAGTTGTGTGTGTTTGAGAGAGAGAGAGAGAGAGAGTTTGGAAATGAATTTTTCCCCAAATCTGACACCTCTCTCTATTCCACTAGGCCATCAGTTTTGGCTCAGCAACTCACTCAAAATTAATCAACTCCAAACTTATCTTTACACGACCGACGATTAGAAATATACACTCTTGACTAGCTCGAACTCAACTCGATTACACCTAAGCCACAATAAAGCAAGCAAGATTGGCAGCCGTACCTTTTTCCGAATTCCTGGCGAAAGTACACAACTAGGAAAGGAAGGAAGCAAACTGTTCCAACACTATTATTTGATGATTAGCGCTTGCTATGACACTGTCATGTTCGCTTCCGAGAATTGAAATTTATAGACATCCAGCAAAGAGTGCCTATGTATGGCGGGGTCCACTTAATTATCCACTTGCAATTGGCAAAGCCTTAGGTCAGCCTTAACGGGATCGTGCGCCCCTACGACCAAACGACCATGTCATCTTCCTCTTAAACGGTTGTTTCTCCCAACAAACTTTTAAAGTGTTTTTTCATTTTTTTAAATTAATTTTAATCTTTCTTTTAATTATTTTTTTGAAAATACGTTTTATAATTATTTTTTTTGATTTTGTAGATTTTCTTTATTTTTTTTCCAAAATCGACTCCAAAATGATATGGAGAAGAGAGATAGATTGTGGTTAATAGGTGAATAGTGTATGAAAGAGAAGAAAGTGAGTTAAGGAGAGAGAAAACTGATTTGGAAAAAAGAGAAAAAAGAGAAAACTCATAACCAGGTCGTCGAGATTATAGTTACGAATGATCTTACAAGAAATATATTCAATTGTCAGTCAGTCAATCAGTAGCTGACACGACACATTATTTTATTATTATTACAGATAAAAAATTCATAAAAGATAACAAATATGTTACACCTTATGTATTACCATGAGCTAAGTCCACCATTAACGACGCTCAGTTACTTCCCGAGTATCCAATTTTCTCCTTTTGCCACGTTAGTTTCTCTATCACGTCAGTACAATCCAACCTCTTATAAAATTCTTAATCATTATCCAATCCACCTAAAACTCATTATCCTAAAAAACATAAAAAAATCAATTATCCTAAAAATAAAATAAAAACATTTAAAAAAATTCAACCAATCCAGGAGAGCCACGTGCCCCCCGGATTGCCTGCCCATTTTTTCTCCCAGGTCCGAGCAGGCACTTCCCGCCCACCCGTTAAGGGTGGGCTTTTCGGGCGCCCAATTGGGCACCGAAAAATGGCATCCCGTTAAGGGAGGCCTAATTTAGTGGGTCCGGTCTGGGTATATAGAAGTAAAAAAACTAAACACAAACGTGTACCTGAGTAAATTTTGAAAACACGATGTATTTCAGAAATTAACGTTTCAGATGAAAAGTCAAGTAAAAAAGCTCAATTTCTATTCATTATTTATTATCGCTCCATTCACCCACGTGCTCTATATAGATAATAAATTGTAAAAAAAAAAAAAACTTCCGCCGACGTCGGCACACGTTAGACACAGCGTGGGGGAAGTGACCTCGTAATTAGAAGATGGGAATGATTGGGACATGTTGGAGTGGGAACGAGTGAGGCCGTTATTGCACGGTGGTTTCTAGTGTATGGCCGTGTTGACGTGGACCGCTGCGTGTTTACTTCACTTCGTGTACACGTATGTGTTGATTGGTTAGAAAACGAGAGACGTGTTAAGTTCGTTGTGGTTGTTTTGTCGTTGACCAAGGATAAACCACAGCTGTATTAATGTGTGTAGTACGTGGGAGAATTAGTAAAATAAAATGAGATCATTCAAATAAAAATTGTTTTTTACATGAAAATATTGATTGCTTTGTGATTCTTTGATAACCTCCGTATTTTCGGATTAAGTTTACATTGATATATACTTGTTTAAGTAGAAAAGATTCGAAGATAGATAAAATTTAAGCTTGTATTTATAGCAATTAATGTTATAATACTACAACTTACATCTATAAAACACACTTACAACTACTCTTGTCGTTACTGTAATCACTCTTATACAAAACACTTTATTATAATCCACATCATTAGCTAACACAACTACGAGACTTTATCTTTGTAGTGGTGGAGACTAATTCTTACTTGGGATACATGAGATGATGATGAACATCCTTATTTATAGGAGTTGAATAGTTGATAGAAGGTCGTAGAGAGCTTGGAATCTTCTAGTCTTTGAACATTCTATATAGAGTTCTCCAAGTTATGGAAAACAAAGAGAATTGTAAATTAAGAAAAACTCTAGAATTGAGATTCTTGGATCGGAACCACTAATCACCTTATAAGATAAATATTTCCCTCTTGGGTTTGAGCTTGGACTTAGGTTGGTGTTAGATTTTTAACGGTACTAGTTACTCAATCCGGTGTAGAGGTGTATACATACCTAAGCAAGATGATAAATCAAACAAGGGTCAAACGAGGGTGGTGTCATCCTGATTCCTTGATCAATTAGTTTTGAGTTGGACATCCACATTTTACATAATATCAGAACTTACAAACTTCAACACTTCTACACATATTTAAACAAACACACATATTGGACTTATTACAAAGTTCAACGCTTCTACCCATCTTTAAACAAACACACATATTGGACTTATTAGGCACCATATGGGTGAAGTTGTTTAAAATAGTCTCAAATTGGACAATGTAAACTATTCTCCACACTTAAAAATCATGGATCACTCTACTCATAACCAATTTATTTTGAGTAGCATATCCACTTTATAGTTTTAATTAAAGTAATTTACATGATACATGAGTAGTTTTGAGTAGCATACCCGAGCAAAGATGGGTAAAGGGTTCTTATACACGGCCGCGCGCGTCCAGGACGCGGCTTACGTGGCATCTAGTCAGCAGCCCAGTCAACTGCCCAATCAGCGAAAATTAAAGCGCGCGTTTTTTCGAAAATTGGAAAAACAGCTGCGGCTTTCGTGCGACGGTTCCCTCTCTGACGTATCGATAAGACCGGGAAGGGACATCCGACGCGCCTGTTCACATCCCGACGTGCGAAAGAAAACCAAAAATGTTTCTGATCTTTCTCACATTCCCTTTCTCAACTTTTCTCCGATTCATCACCCCAGTTCTTCACCGTAACCCTAGATATCCGTCGACCAAATGGATTCTACACTTCAAGCTTCTATTTCGGGGGTTGTGGTGCACCAGGTTTGTCGTTTTTACCGTAACATTGAATTGCGATACTCTAAAAAGGAATGTTCTCATACGGTTGATGTCTTCCTAGGCTTCTACGCATTACTTCCAGCCCTCCAAATGTTCGTGGACCCCAATAGAGAAGGTCTTTGGGAAGTTGAGGGACGCAGAGAAAGATGCCTTCCGGGCTACCCCCTTCGGTCACTTCATCAACCTCTCCAACGTTCCTGTCGATAATGGCATTATCGACAGGTTCGTGGAACACTATGACCCCGAGGAGGTGGGGTTGAGGATCGGCTCTGGGGTAGTACACTTCACCGCCGAAGACGTTGCCCTAATTTTGGGGCTCAGATTACATGGGAAGGCTGTCAGAATGCATCCGAAGGAAGTCGCAACCCGACAGGGGGAGATTCTGAACAACACCCAACTATCTGCCCAGATGATGGCTACGAGATATTTTGTTGATGAGGAGGAGGAGTACGTCCGACTACTCATTTGTTACATCTTCAGCCATTTTTTGTTCTGCGATGGCACCCATCGAACCAAAATTTGGTTCCTCGACCACTTGGCCGACTTCACTAGGCTACACAAGTACATGTGGGCCGAGGTTGTTCACCAGACACTTGTGACGGGCCTGAAGAAGGCAAACCGGGATCTACGCGATAGGAGATCTACCGGTTCTTCTATTTTAAGAAGGGGATACGTCGAGAGGTGTGTTGCTGTACTACAGGAAATCCAGTTGTTCCTTTTTAAGTTTCGCTTGTTCCTTTTTAAGCTGAAGTTGTTCCTTTTTAAGTTTCGCTTGTTCCTTTTTAAGTTTCGTTTGTTCCTTTTTAAGCTGAAGTTGTTCCTTTTTAAGTTCAAGTTGTTCCTTTTTAAGTTCAAGTTGTTCCTTTTTAAGTTTCCCTTGTCCTTTTTATGTTTCGTTTGTTTCTTTTTATTTTCAAGAATTTCCTTTCTGTTACAGTTGATCCTTCTTAAGATTCGTTTGTCCTTTTTAAGTTTCGTTTGTTCCTTTTTAAGTTCAAGTTGTTCCTTTTTAAGTTTCGCTTGTTCCTTTTTAAGTTTCGTTTGTTCCTTTTTATGTTGAAGTTGTTCCTTTTTAAGTTTCGCTTATTCCTTTTTAAGTTTCGCTTGTTCCTTTTTAAGTTGAAGTTGTTTCTTTTTAAGTTCAAGTTGTTCCTTTTTAAGTTTCAGTTGTTCCTTTTTAAGTTTCGCTTGTTCCTTTTTAAGTTCAAGTTGTTCCTTTTTAAGTTTCGCTTGTTCCTTTTTAGGATTCGTTTGTTTCTTTTTATGTTCAAGAATTTCCTTTCTGTTACAGTTGATCCTTTTTAGGATTCGTTTGTCCTTTTTAAGTTTCGTTTGTTCCTTTTTATGTTGAAGTTGTTACTTTTTAAGTTCAAGTTGTTCCTTTTTAAGTTTCGCTTGTTCATTTTTAAGTTTCGTTTGTTCTTTTTTATGTTGAAGTTGTTCATTTTTAAGTTCAACTTGTTCCTTTTTAAGTTTCGTTTGTTCCTTTTTAAGTTTCGCTTGTTCCTTTTTATGTTGAAGTTGTTCCTTTTTAAGTTTCGCTAGTTCCTTTTTAAGTTTCGCTTGTTCTTTATTAGGTATGGATGTGCGAGAAGTTCAACCTGGCAGAGCCTAAAATGGGAGGCCATCCTAAGTGGAATCGTTGGTCGAGCATGTTTGGAAAACGGCTTATCCTGAAGAAATGGGAGGAAAGGGGCATCACCCTTTCAAAAATTTACGAGGGGGACTTCAATCAGACTCAGTCGACGACCCTGACTCAGAAAGAGAGGGAAATCATTGGTCAGGCTGACAAAACTCAGCGAACCAATAGTGATTGCAATTCAACAAGCAGCGAACCTAGGTTGCAATTGAGGGACTGCAGCATCCCTCGGGACCCACTACGGGAAGAATTGGAGTTTGCAATGTTGAAGACAAAATGGCTTCAAGTAGAAGTTGCACTGAATGAGGCAAATGAAGAGGTTAAGAGGCTGAATTAGGAACTTAGGAAGTCCAGGGAGGAAAATGAGACCCTAAGGGAACAAACATAACATAAAAAGGAACATAAATCACTTAAAAAGGAACAAACATAACATAAAAAGGAACAGAAATCACTTAAAAAGGAACAGACATAACATAAAAAGGAACACACATCAGTTAAAAAGGAACAAACATAACATAAAAAGAAAACAGACATAACATAAAAAGGAACAGACATCAGTTAAAAAGGAACAGACTTAACTTAAAAAGGAAACGAGGCCACTTAAAAAGGAACCAGCTTCACTTAAGAAGGAACAGACTGCACTTAAAAAGGAACAGACTTCACTTAAAAAGAGACAGACATCACTTAAAAATGAACAAACATAACATAAAAAGGAACAGAAATCACTTAAAAAGGAACAGACTCCACTTAAAAAGGAACACACATCAGTTAAAAAAGAACAAACTTCACTTAAAAAGGTGATGCATTGCATACATTGCACATATGTCTTTCATTTAGATTAATTTTATATCAATAAATGCTACTAAGGTATGTGTTTAGTCTTATTTACAGAATACAGGGACCTGAATGCAAATTACCCATATCCCGAGCATAAATGCGTGCAAGAGACTCATTCATGGCATAAAGACCAAGTTCAAGATTATCGGTTTTCAAATGGAAATGCATCCAAGCATAAAAACATTCAAGACCTAATTACAAAAGTAGACAAGGACTTAATTGCAAAAGGCCAAGGACCTAATTGCAAATTACGAGTAGCTTTTATTATTATGGAGAAAATCTAAAGAAAAATCAATGTGGATCTCCAAATATATAAAGAAATAAAGTCGGATCTCAAAAGAAAGGAAAGAGTCAATCCAGATGCGCAAAAGATATTGAAATCATTCCATAAACACACAGGAAAATTCCGGATTAAATCAGAGCTAAAAAGGCGGCGAATCCGCCGCACCCTATGTACAAAATGCGGCGAATCCGCCGCACCCTATGTACAAAATGCGGCAAATCCGCCGCACCAAATTAGATTCATGCTCTAAAATTTTTACTAGTTGCGTGTTGACGCGTGTACTTTCCTATTTTATACCTAAGTCCCTTGTATCGGCTAGAAATAGCCCTGAAACGATGTTGTGATGGTCCTTAGCTTATGTTCTAGTTTTTATTCCTTAGTTTAATAAATTTCTGTTGTTTTATTTCTTGTTTTTAATTTTCTTTTGTAATTCCTCTAGGACCCATTCTCCTCCTTTTCATCCATGAGTTTCTAACTCTTTCCAAATGGTGAAGATGACGGATTTAGGGTGAAGAGAAGAAGAATAAAAGTTATTATTTTAATTTCGTGTTAGTATATTTTGATTACTTGAGTTTATGTTAAATCATTTATCATGTAATGCTTTATAACTAATATGATTTATTATAAGTTTCTGAATTCTCTAATCTAAACCCAATACCTAAACCTCCACCCAACGGAATTCACCATCTTTGTTCTTGCTTTAGTTTTATTTGTTCATGTTTCATGCTTTAGGAAATTAAAAATCAAAAATCTCAAAACCCAATTTATTTCTTCTCTCCTTCTTCCCCTTAATCGAAAATCACACAAATAACAAGATCTCTCCCTCCTTGTGTTCGACCCGTATTTGCCACGTCTTCATTGACGCCGTGCACTTGCGGTATAAATTTAATTCTCATCAAAAGGAAACGAGGTCACTTAAAAAGGATCTGACTTCACATAAAAAGGGACAGACTTCCCTTAAAAAGGGACATAGATCACTTAACAAGGGACAAACTTCACTTAAAAAGGAACAGACCAGAGTTAAAAAGGAACAGACTTCACTTAAAAAGGAACAGACTTCACTTAAAAAGAGACAGACAACACTTAAAAATGAACACACATAACATAAAAAGGAACATACATCAGTTAAAAAGTAACAGACTTCACTTAAGAAGGAACATACTTCACTTAAAAAGGAAACGAAGGCACTTAAAAAGGAACAGACTTCACTTAAAAAGAGAAATCGCTATCAAGGAACAGACATCACTTAAACAGGAACAAGCTACCATTAAAAAGGAACAAATTACACTTAAAAAGGGACGAACATCACTTAAAAAGGAACAGACATCAGTTAAAAAGGGGCAGACTTCACTTAAGAAGGAACAGATATCACTTAAAAAGGATCAGACTTCACTTAAAAATGAACATATATCACTTAAAAAGATACAAGTCAGAATTAAAAAGGAGAACCGTAAACTTAAAAGGGACCTTTACACTCACAATTAAAAGGGAACTTTACACTTAAGAATAACTGTTGTCTTACAAAAAAGTACAAAATTCAAAGACCAAGCCTTGGTGCATAATTAAGGAGCAATTTGGTCGTAATACAACTTCATGTCCCAATCGTCAAAATCTGGATCCCCTGGTCTAGGTGCGACCTGATGCATAGGTGATTTGCCTTTCCTTCGATACTTGCTCTTTTCTGTTGTGAGGCCCTTTTTTGGCTTCTTTGAAGAATTCTCTCGGCTAAGAAAACCCGACGTCTAGTAGGCGGTCTTCCTGGACGGGTTACTTTGTCTGGATTGCGCAAAGAGGTACCGCCGGCCACAACTTCATCAACTATGGGAGGGGCGTGGGGAATGTTAATACGAGACCTGAGCCACTCCATACACTTCACGCCCTTAAGATACCTTTCATGAGAAATGAATGCTTCCTGTGCAATCCAAAGAGCGCGACCCATTATGTCGGCGTGACGACTCAGCGCATCCTTCTCCAATACGCCATCAGCTTGGTACATCTTTTCTCCATAGCTCCGACGAATATCCTTCCGCCATCGATCTGTGATGTAAGACGGCGGGAGTAATGCATTAGGATCTAGCCGTGCAAATACGACCAGGAGGTGACAACAAAGAATACCAACACGCTTAAATAGTTTACAATCGCATGTCAAGTTCAGACCTGTCCTCTCTACAAGGAAACGTTTCGATAATAGTTGCTCACCGACCCGTACACGTTCAGTCACCTTGTAATGAAACGCGTCGGCTGATTGCAACTCCTCGGTTAGGTCGCAGTTCATCATCTTACCAATTTGTAACTGTAATTTCTTGAAAACCCCTACGGTATACAACTCGCTCATTTGACTCTCGAAGGGATATATTGAAACCATTTGGGGTTTCTTATGCAAGCAATCGAAATCCGATTGAGCTTCCTTCTCGTACTTGTGACATAGAGCAAGTTCGTATTGTTGAACGAACTGCTTAAGGGTGGTTCTAGAAGATAAGTACTTGTCGAAGAAGGAGTTCATACTTTCGCTTCTTTGGGTAGAAGTCATTTCAGCGAAAAAACAATCACACAAGTAAGCAGGTACCAAGACTCACGGATACCGTAAATTGTTTGGAGTCAACTATGTTCTTGAAGGTCAAAATCAACCAGGAAACCGTGTCAATTCCGCTCAAATTCAGCTGGGTTCTTTGAGTCATAGACAATCAAATTTAGATCAAATAACATGTGTTGTCGATACTTCGTCGGCAACTTCACGGGAGCTTTGTTCATTATGTGCCAAATGCAAAATCAGTGTCTGGCATTTGGGAAGACATTCCTTACAGCTGCAGTAATGACCCCACATTGGTCCGTTATGATAGCTGGTGGAGGGATATCTGCAAGGAAAAAGAAAAATCGCTATAAAGGAAACGAGGTCACTTAAAAAGGAACTGACATCAATTAAAAAGGAACAGACTTCACTTAAGAAGGAACAGAAATCACTTAAAAAAGAACAGAAATCACTTAAAAAGGAACAGACATCCCCTAAAAAGGAACATACATCACTTAAAAAGGAACAGACGACACTAAAAAAGGAACAAAAATCAGTTAAAAAGGGACAGACATCACTTAAAAAGGAACAGACAACACTAAAAAGGAACCGACTTCACTTAAGAAGGAACAGAAATCACTTAAAAAGGAACAAACTACACTTAAAAAGGAACACACATCAGTTAAAAAGGAACAAACTTCACTTAAAAAGGAAACGAGGTCACTTAAAAAGGATCCGACTTCACATAAAAAGGGACAGACTTCACTTAAGAAGGAACAGAAATCACTTAAAAAGGAACAGACTACACTTAAAAAGGAACAGACCAGAGTTAAAAAGGAACATACTTCACTTAAAAAGGAACATACTTCACTTAAAAAGAGACAGACAACACTTAAAAAGGAACACACATAACATAAAAAGGAACAGACATCAGTTAAAAAGTAACAGACTTCACTTAAGAAGGAACAGACTTCACTTTAAAAGGAAACGAGGTCACTTAAAAAGGAACAAACTTCACTTAAAAAAGGTCAGACATCATTTAACAAGGAACAGACAACACTAAAAAGGAACAGACATCAGTTAAAAAGGAAACATACTTCACTTAAGAAGGAACAGACATAAGTTAAAAAGGAACACACAGTCACTCAAAAGGTTTTAGAAAGAAGTTGAAAATGAACAGGCAGAACTAAAAAAGGAACACACAACACATAAAAAGGAAAACTAATAACTAAACAATTGTAAAGGACAACCCAATCAAAGCGAGTACGAACTCTACATACGTACCTCCCATACACGAAAGCCACGTCTGAAAGAGCCATATGTAGTTTCCAGTGGTCTCGGAAGACAGCAAAGCGCAACCGAGCAACACAGACTCGAAATTGTGATTAACTCCCACAAATTGTGCAAAGGGCATGTCGTATTTGTTTGTGAGGTACGTAGTGTCGAAACATATAACATCCCCAAAGTATGAATAGGCAGCCCTGGAACGGCAGTCGGCCCAGAAAACGTTCCTTAGTCTTCCCTCGTCATCCATATCCACGACATAGAAAAACATTGCATCAATCTTCTGCATCTTAATGAAATAGTTCTGAAGAGTTTGTGCATCGCCGGGTCCCATTTTCAAATTCCTTACTTCGGTTATAACATTCCTGCACACACAAAAAATATTAAGACCACAGATTTCTACAAACAAAATAACGTACAAAAGTCTTCAAACCTTAGGTCTCTATCGTTAAAAGTAAGTTTGTCATGCCCCCCAGCCTCAACAACAAACGATTGCATGGTCTTAGCAGCAGAGATCCCAGAAGCATCATTGCACGCTATTCGTGCTATGGCGGCCTCAGGTACAAATCGTTTCTGTCTTAGAAAACGCATCTCGTGCTCCTGCAGCATTTCATGGTTATGATTGAGATCGACAAAGTTAATCTGGTATCCCCTTGCTGGGTTTCCAGAAACCCTGATGCGAGCCGTGCACTGAACTCTACTAGATAAACGTGGCTTCATTATGCCTTGACCTTGGTCCGTTGGTGCGTTACCCTCCTTGGAACAAGTAAGAGTAGCCCGGGTAACCACACCAGCGTCGTAATGAGTATGTCGTAGCTTAACACCAAAACCACAAGCATAAGCATAGTCGTTGTAAAAGGTTCTTGCTCCTTCGAAAGAGGGGAAAATAATATTCTCCTTAGGAACGTTTAACGTCATTTCCATTTGAGTGAAGATTTCTCTCAAAACGAAGAGAAATGAACGAAAATGAAGAAGAAAGGAAGAAGTGACGGTGGTCATTCCTTGCATCTTCGTCAAAAAGAGGTATGGAGCAGGTGCGAGCGCCAAAATGAAAGATATGATTTGGAGCACGTCTGATTTGAGATGCATTAAATGCGGCTGCCCCCTCTGCCCGCCAAAAATATTAAACTTTGGCTGAGCTGGATTTGTCCAACTCAGCAGCGTCCCGCCACAGCGTCCCGGAGAGCGGCTACTAAACATTTCTCATGGGTACGGACAGTTAACCGTATAAACAATTAATTTCCTAGTTTAACAAAATGATAAAAATTAAGGGAACTACTAAACGTCGCCCCAAAACTACTTAAATCGCCCCTTAAAATTACCAAATTGCCCTTAACAATATATTTAATACCCATATCGTCCCGTGTCTATAAATAAGGCTTATGGTCTTGTATATTCATAATTTATCAGTAAAAACACCACGAAAATGTCTGGCGAGGGTGATGCATCGGGTGAGGTAAGCCTGGCGCGGGGCAAATTTTGGGCCGAGCGTCTGCATTAGACGCCTCCCCCATGGCGAGGGCGTCTGCGTAGGACGCCCTCCCCATGGCCTAGGCGTCTAACGCAGACGCCTACGCAATGGGAGAGGCGTCTTATGTAGACGTCCTCCCCATGGGTAAGGCGTCTGTAGTAGACGCCCTTCCCTTCGGTCAGGCGTCCTACGCAGACGCCTTACCGTTGGGGAAGGCGTTTAACACAGACGCCCCATCCATGGGGCAGGCGTCTAACACAGACGCCTTTTTTTTTGATTTTGTTTTTTTAATTTCGAGTTTATTTTTTAAATTTTTTAATTTCGAATTTATTTTTTAATTTTTTTAATTTCGATTTTATTTTTGCAGGTTCCAGATTTCGGTGGTGATGGAGTGGATTACAGTGAGTTATTTCAAACTACACAAATCTTTGCAACAATCGATGAAGCATGTAAATGGGCCAAACAAGTAGCTATCGGAGCTGGGTTTTTTTTGGTCGTGTCGTCGTACAAAACAAGATCAGATAGTCGGATGGATTGTTATTTGAGATGCGACCGGCGAAATCAAATGGAGTCTCGGGATATGGATACTGCACTTCGAAGAAACACCAAAAGAAAGGGTTGCGGTTGCCGTTTCTTAATAAAAGTGGTGGAGCGACGGGATCGTGATGGATGGGTTGTGGTTTTTAATAGTGGTCACGGACATCACAACCACAGACTGGCAGTTTATCCAGAGGGTCATCGTCAAATTAGTGGTCTAAGTTCTGGGGCAAAGAAGATTGTTCGTGATATGACAGAGGCGCAAGCAAAACCACGGAACATCTTGAAGGCAGTAAAAGAAAAATTCCCGGAGGACAATCCAAATCAAAGGCATATTTATAATTTCAGAGATTACATGAGGAGGACAAAATCTGAAGATCGGAATCCCGTCCAGCAGTTTCTCTACCAAGCAGTGCAGTGTGAGTACTTACATTGGATTATGGCGGATCCAGAAACTGATGTCGTCACTCACGCTTTTTTGGCACATCCGACGTCAGTCCAGTTGTTGCGGACATATCCTTTCGTTATCTGCATGGATTCGACTTACAAGACGAACAAGTATAAGATGCCTTTGTTCGAAATGATTGGGGTCACACCAGCAAACATGAATTTCCTTATTGGATATGCGATTTTGATGGATGAATCTTACTCCAGTTATTTGTGGGTGATGGAGAAGTTGAGAGATCTGTTATTGGGGACTGTCAGCCCGACTGCAATAATAACAGACCGGGAGTTAGGCCTTATGCGACCAGTGAGAGAGGTTTTTCCAGACTCTGCTCATTTACTCTGCACATGGCACATCAACAAAGACGTATTGAATTACGCGTACCACGTATTCGGCAAGAATAAGGAGATGGCAGAGACTTTGAGGCGTGGAAGATGGAGGAAGATCATGCTTTCTACTTCAGAAGCCGAGTATGATAGAGCTGTGTATGCTCTGAAAGATTTGTATAGATCGTGGCCGGCTATCACGGAGTATCTGGACACCACGTGGTTGGTGCATAAAGAAAAGTTTGTGCTGAATTGGACGAACAAAGTCCTTCATTTTGGGAACACCACGAATTGTAGGGTCGAAAGTGCTCATTCGGCTCTAAAAGAGTGGATTTCTACATCGACTGCAGCTCTGGACACTCTTTTCGAGCGCGTCAATGCGGCTACTGAAATGCAGCTGACGAATATTCGAAACTTTCTTGAAGACTCGAGACGGCGAAATTTGACTAATTTCGGACATGCTCTATATCGTCACATAAATGGTAGAGTTTCGCATCACTGTTTGCAGTTGCTGAGTCAGGAGGTGAAGAGAATGCAACAGTTAGATGATGAAGTTGAATATCGTTGCGAGTGCGCTTTTCTGACTTCTCATGGGATACCTTGCGCATGTACTATCCGTGGATGTCTTGAATCAGAAAACGGAATTTACTTAGAGCAGATTCATTCATTCTGGAGGACACTTGTCATTGGGGAAGGAGCCGGGAACGCAGAGTTTGTGTCTCAGGCAGCTCAAGACGCCGAACATTTTCGCAGTCTGGTTGATGAGATTGCAGGAAGTGACCCTACCGTAATTCGATCTGCCTCTCGGGTTTTATTCGAGCAGCTACACCCCGAACATTCGAATTTGAAAGAGCCTGCAGTAAAAACAAAGCTACGAGGTCGACCAAGGGGAAAGTCGACACGACGGGACCCTAGTGCGTTTGAGTATGCAGAGTGAGGTAGTGGTCGATCTTCAGGTAGTGGGAGTAGAG
The DNA here is from genome assembly GCA_963682175.1 of Triglochin maritima. Lineage (NCBI taxonomy): Eukaryota > Viridiplantae > Streptophyta > Magnoliopsida > Alismatales > Juncaginaceae > Triglochin > Triglochin maritima. Next base: position 11,449,252 of record OY821775.1, read on the forward strand.
GTCGTGGTCGTTCTTCCGGTAGTGGAAGCAAAGGTCGTGGTCGATCTTCTGGTTCTTCGTCTGTGAGAGGAGGATCAGGTATACCATCCTTATATTTATTATTATTATAATTTTGTTATTTATTTCAGTAAATATGTATCTTTTGTTATTATATCTAACTGTATTTTTTGTTCATATTGTAGTGACTGGGCGGGCTGACGTAGACGACTTCCCATATGGAGATAGAATTCCAGGAATCATTATGTCATTCCTACACCAGTGGAATGATGTACGTGCTGATGGAAACTGTGGATTTCGATGTGTCGCCGATGTTTTCCACGGTGGTGAAGACAATTGGCAACTCGCCCGTCGTTCGATTTCAAATGAGATAGCTGCGAACCCATCTTTTTATGAGCACGTATACTACGACGGTGTGGCGGAGGCTCGTCACCGGATTAATTGGGGCGGGGGACCTTGTGGCGAGAATCACTATATGGAGACGTGGACGGACTTGTTTCCCATTGCAAATTTTTACAAGTGTGCAGTTATGTTCTTCTCTCTCGGAAATGATGGTTCGTTGTACCCATGTCTTACAGTTCTACCTTGGGAGAGTCCGCCTACCGTGACGAGACCGTGCAGAGAGTTGATTATTGCTCATTTAGGGAGTTACGCTCATTACATTCGTTTGGAATTGAACGAGGGATTCCCCGTACCTCCTATAGCGACTCTGTGGTATCAAATACGAGATGAGAGTGTTATTGGATGGGAGCTGGAGTACCAAAATAGGATAGCATATTGGCAACAATTATGTAATATGTTTTGATATGTTTGTATAATTATGTAATATGTTTTGATATGTTTGTACATTATATAGTGTTGCTTTATTATGTAATATGTTTTGATATGTTTGCTTTATTTGCATTATATATAATAGTACGAAAGGTTATCAAACACAAATACAAATAATAAGGGTACAACAGATAAGCAAAACACAAATACAAACAATAAGCGTACGACATGTTAGCAAAAACAAACACAAATACAAATAATAAGCGTACAACAGAAAAACAAATATAAATGCAAATACTAAGCGTACAACAGATAAGGAAACACAAATACTAAGCGTACAACAGATAAACAAATATAAATGCAAATACTAAGAGTACGGTACAACAGATCAACCTACTCATCATCCGAATCATGGTCGGATATGCCTAACTGAGTATGCCACGACTGTATGATCTCATCCAAATCTCCGCATGCAGCTCTGGCATCGTCTGACAGCTCATCCCTCATCTGCAAGATTGGGTCTACAGCCCGTATCATCTTACCCATCCACTGCACATAACAATAACATTAGCGTACATTAACAAATTATACGGTACAAATAAATTTAGATAAAATGAAAAAATTACCAGATCGCCACACGTCCTATCTGGTGGTCGATCTGCTCTCCGGGAGGCACCACGGACGATGATAGGATGTGAGTAACTACCGAACCAATCAAGATAACGTGCATCACACTCGGAGGGATCGCGACTACGTCTGAAGTCGCCAAGGAACAATCGGCATGATCTCGGAAATGTCCGCCAAGTCGATTCCGCTGTAGAAGCGGGGAACCTGACGTCGTACGTCGCTGCTGTCGCAGACCGCACCGCATGCTCTGGTGTCGGAATGTCAACCGGGATCACCTGAACATATCCTAACTGACGCAAGACCCGATCGGGCATATAAGGCTCTATGATATCCCGATAACGAATAAGACCCATCAATAAAGTCCTCGGGACATCCGCTGCTGGGTCAGGACCATAGGGTAACCACTCCACCTAAAGTTTAACACATTAATAATAATACATCTTAAAATTAAATAAATGGTGTAAAGTTTGATACCTCTGATGCAGTCATCTGATCTAGCCGTGCGCGGATGGAACGCAATCGTCCATCGCTCTTGTCCTCGCTCCGGACAGCCCACATACCCGAACGTGGATGACCCTCGTCGATAATCTTCCGCTCACGATGCGGGCGGAATGCAGAAAAGTACTCGTATATCCACGCCTGCAGCAGCGTAAGACAACCTGCAATCCCAGAACAATCCGCACGGCTAGCTATCCCAAGCTGCCGGTACAGGTATGCCAACGTCGCTGACCCCCACGAGTACTCACGAACGGTCTCCGGGTCCCTAGCCTCCAGTAGATCGCGTGGTCTGATCCGACAACCACTCTTGTCGACAAACAAGACGGCTCCGAGCATCAAGAATAGGTACGCCGTCAACTGTGTATCATCGGCCCGCGGAGGTCGTGCCCGTCTGCATAGGTCCTCAAGGGAGTCGATGCCGACACCACCACCACTCCATAAAGCTGTATCTCTGGCCAGACCATCAGGTGTGACACCAAGCAACTCTGCCACATAACACCTCAGCTCAGACGTCGACCCCTGAGCACTAACCAGACGACCATCCACAGGAATGCGCAGGATCTGGAAAACATCGTGAAGCATGATCGTCATCTCTCCGAAAGGCATGTGGAAAGTGTTGGTGTCAGGCTGCCACCGCTCCACAAACGCCGAAATCAAAGGCATGTCGAGATAAGGGAACATGCTGTACGGTAAGTGCCCCAAATGCGTGGCACTAATCTCCTCTCTGATATCAGCACTCAGTGTAGACCGCCAACCCTGTAGTGCTGTACAGGCTCTGTGCCGATTCTGGCACTTCAGAACCTTCCGATCCTCTCCGTCCCAGATCCGTCTAGCAATGTGACCCCAGAAACTAGGAATGACGCTCCCATCTAAAGGACCACCAGGCGTCATACTGCTCACGATCCAAGAATCGTCCTGGACCCTCTTCTTCTTCTGAGCGCGGGGATCAACAGTGCACGAGCTCGAATCCCCGGTCGTAAACCTCCCACCCCTACCCTTCCGCACCATCCATCCGGCGGAAGTAGAAGTACCCGCTCGACCACGTCCTCCGCTATAATCCCCCTGCCTCTCCACCTCCGGTCGCACATCATACGGGCCATCATCGTCGCTCTCGTCGTCGAAACTATCCACATGCTCATCATCGAAGGAATCATCCTCCTCCTCACGACGACGTAATGCCTCCCTCTCCCTCCTGACCGAAGCAGATATCCCCCGTCTACGTGGATGACGCGGTGCTGAATCATCCTCTAAAGAACGGAAGGCGTGTAATGGTATCGACTTGCCTCTCCCTCCACTGTGACCCGATGACTATTTATTGAAATTTTAAATACAAATTTGTTAAATTTGTTAAACTAAATTATCATATTTATCAAAATTGTTAAACTAAATCAAAATTTGTTAAACTTAATTATCAAAATTGTTAAACTAAATCAAAATTTGTTAAACTAAATTAAAACAATTGTTAAACTAAATCAAAATTTGTTAAAACTAAATATCACAAATGTTAAACTTAATAAGAATTTGTTAAATTAATTTTTTTGATTTATCACTATTTATTAAAGTAATTATGATATTTATTAATTAAAAAAACAAAAAAGGAGGAGGCGTCTGCGAGAGACGCCTCCCGCAAGGTGGAGGCGTCTGTCGGAGACGCCTCCTCCTACGGGGAGACGTCTTCCGCAGACGTCTCCCGCTACGGGTCGGCGTCCGAGGGAGACGCCCCCCGCATGGGGCGGGCATCCGAGGAAGCCGCTCCCCCTATGGGGAGCGGCTTCCTCGGACGCCCGCCCCATGCGGGGGGCGTCTCCCTCGGACGCCGACGACTTTTTTTTTTTTTTGTTAAAAAACAAATAAATAACGTAATGTTACCTCATACGGGTACACCGGGGGAACTGCTGGCTGCTTCCCTGGCCTCCGAGACATTCGTAATCTTGTGTAGTAGGTATAGGAAGAGAAAGTTTTGAAAAAAGAGTGAAATTGTGAGATATATAAGCAAAAATAGGAGGAAGGGCAATTTGGTAATTTCAAGGGACGATTTAAGTAATTTTGGGGCGATGTTTAGCAGTTCAGAAAATTAACGTAGAAGATGATATTTTTATAATTTCTTTATTGAAGTTTCAATAATTTGTAAGGTTTCGGTAAAAATACATATGTTACAAACCTGCTACACATCATACATTTTTCAATTAATAAACATGGAAATACATGAAACCATAGTTTTTTTTAAATTCTAATTGTCATGCTTCATATTTGAATTAAGACTAGGCTGAGGTTCACAATTAGAAGTGTAAAAAAGATTAACAATCAGTGAGTTCACCTTACTCGTATATAATATAAATTGTTGTGGGATTGTTTATGGTCTAATTAATCTAATCAATTTTGCATAATCTCTACTAATATGTAGCGGAAACAACAATTAAAAATAGTAGAGAAAGAAACAATCAAACCACAAAAGACGCACCGGTTTTTATAGAGGCTTGACACCCTACCTAAGTCATATTTCCTCTATTGCAAGCTCCGCTCGATTCCACGAGCTCCGCCTATATCTTCATTATCCTCTCCCCATCCGGGGCCGGGAGATAACACATTTACACCACGAACTCGCGAACAATTCTCGTCGTGGACAACGTTGGTTTATAGAAAACTGACGTTGTAGGGTACAAAAACCAAAAATAAAAAAATATCCTACTACGTTGGTTTTCCATAAAACCGACATGGTAGACCCCCTACAACGTCGGCTTTCTAGAAAACCAATGTAGTAGGGTATAAAAACCGAAAAATCAAAAAATTATTAAGAGGTCTACCACGTCGGTTTTTGATGAGATTTTTATTTATACCGCAAGTGCACGGCGTCGATGAAGACACGGCAAGTACGGGTCGAACACAAGGAGGGAGAGATTCTTATATTTTTGTGATTTTTGATTAAGGAAAGAAAAAGAGAAATATGGTTGGTTTGAGGTTTTTTGGATTTTTTTTTAACTTTTCTAAAGCAAGAACAACAAAAACAAAAACTAAGAAGAAACAACTATGGATGAGAGTCCAGCGGGTGGGAGTTATGAATCTTAGAGTTAGATTGGGGATCACGAAAATTATTATAAATCAAGTGAGATATTAAGCATCATATGATAATTGATTTAACAAAAACTCATATGATCAAAACACTAACAAGAAATTAAAATAAAAACGCTATCTTCTCTAACCCTAAATCCGTCACCCCCACCCTTTAGAGGGTTTTAGAAACCCATGGGGAGAAGATGAGGAGAAGGGGTCATGGAGATCATCGAGAGACTACAAAAAAATATTATACTAAACTACGATCTTCGAAAACAAATGCAATTATTCTAAGCATGCAACAAATTATTCTAAGAGAAGAATAAAGAACAACAAAATTACTCTACTGGAATTAAGAACATGAAATATTAATCTAAAACTAAGCTTACAAAAGACAAATACAAGGGAGAAATAAATGGGCAGAATTTTATTGCTATAGAATTCAATACAAAAAAAGTTCCTCCCACAACAATATTTCGGGCTATTTATAGCCGATACAAGGAACCCTAGGTATGCACAAGGAAGGACACGTGCTATGAAACAACTGGACGAAAATAGGAGGCACGGATCGCAAACCGAGCGGCGTTTCCGTCGCACATTGACCGTCAGATGCGGCGGAATCGCCGCATGGATGGTCCAGATCAATTTGTGATTTTGCGGTTGTGTTTTTGGTATGTGCTAGACGGCCTCCACGCGTCCAAATCAATTATTTAATATCTTTGGAGATCCGAATTTGATTTCATCTTGAATACTCTTCCAAAATAACTTTTTAGTCCTTCTAATTTGCGATCAGGTCCCTGGCTTTTTATGCAATCACTTGGATTTCAACTTACGTGGATCTCTAGCTAATTGGTCTTTGTGATCTATTTGAGTCCATTGTAAGCGTTTTAGCTCGAATATTGGTAAATTGCATTGCAACACCTGAATTCTGCACAATTGCTCAAAACAATACATTAGTAGCATTTATTTATATAAAAATAGTCTAAATGAAAGACATATGATGCAATGTATGCAATGCATCAGTTTTCTATGCAACCGACGTGGTAGACTCCCACTACAACGTCGGATTTTAAACCGACGTCAAAGAGTACCCCCGTATAACGTCTCTCACCTACCACGTCGGTCAATTAAGTCGGTCAACCTGACGTTATACTATTGGTTTTTTGGCCTTAATCTATGTTTTGATGATTTAATCAACATAATCTTAACTGTAATCAATGTAGAGTAGCACACATATTGCATAACATATATATTGCTTTGTGATAACCTCTAAAGGTGATCAAGACTCAAGGAAGAAAGGAAATCAAGTCCAGACATGTAATAAATCTATATTGAAGACACGTAATTTGCATTTCTTTTGAGTCTTAGGAACTTTATGTAATTGAGAATATTTGAGCTAAAATTCACACACAAAATTTCACATCAATTGGACTTCAATAGATCACCCAAACTTAGACCGGAAAACCTAAAACTAAACTTGAACTGTCTGCCCACATTCGGTCGACCGAGTGATCAATTATCCTGTAGTGTTTTCAACTGCCCATATTCAGTTGATCGAATCAATATAATTTTCCGACCGTTAGACTTGTCGTACTATACCAACGGTCGTATTTGAATTATTCACAAATACCTCAAAATACAAATTGCCTATCAGTCGACCGTGGACCTGTTTCGGTCGACCGAGCTTAATTGTATCCAAATTGTGCAACTACTTGGACATTTCCGGTCGACCGAAAACCTTGGATCAGTCGACCGAACTTTATCATTTTCGTTCACCCCGTAGAGCCTGTTAGTTTTCGATCGACCAAACCTTATTCGGTGTTCGACCGTTAACTTAAGTGTACCTAAGTTATAACATGTTTCGTTTGACCCTTCCATTATCGGTCGACCGAACCGTGTTCCAATTTGCCTAACGGTCGACCGTTTGACCCGTCCGGTCGACCGAATTTGTTCTGATATGTGTGCTGCAGTTAATAGTTTTGTGTTTCTTAGACAACTTACCACACTTAACCCCAACAGCTATAATACCTCAGGATCTTATAAATAGAGTTGTCCAACACTATTTTACACATCTTTGTCACTCTATATTGTCCAATACATTAGAGAGAAAGCTCCACACACTCCAAGCCTCAAATCTTCCACACTTTAGTCTTAAATCATATTCTACTCAAGTGTGCTCAAGATTAGAGAGTGTTGTCCCACTGAACCACTATTGCAAAGAAGCAATGGTCTTGGTGAATGCTCAAGACAAAGAGTATAGACTTCGGTGAGAGCCCTAAGTGATTCTTTCGGATTGTGAGATGAGTCAAGCTCGGCAATGGTTGTTTGCGAGTTTGAAGATTGTAAATGCATTCTCACCCAGCCCGGAACGGAGAGTGGTTAGTGAAGTCGTGAGCGGAGCTCAAGAGAGATCGAGTGGAGCTTGCAAGAGAGAAAGTAGGCGGGAGGCAAAACCTCTATAAAAATCCTCGTCTCCATTGTGGTTTGCCTTATTTCTTCTTTACTTGTTTGTTTATTTTTAATTCCGCTGTGCATTCATTGTTTGCTTAAACAATTAGGTAATTAGCTTAAAAGTGATTAGAACTAAGTTGGATTCACGATCCTACATGTACCCCCTTAATATCCGACGTTATACCTTTTTCCAGCTGTGTGTCCTAAACCGGTCGACCGACACGAGATCTACGGTCGATCGTTTCCATGTTATTAAGGAAATGTTCGAACCAACTTAAACTACAATCGAACCAAACGACTACAACTAAAGTTAGTGGCCGAACTAAATCCAGGGGCGGTCGACCGTTAATAGGGTTTTCGCCATGTCAAAGGTTAATCGGTCGAACACAAGGAGGTTCGTTCGACCAAAAATAACATGTACTTTTGGTGCACAGAATTGTCTGCATCCGGTCGACCTCCGTTAGGGCATCGTTCGACCGGTGGCCAAATGTATTTTTGGAGTTAGGTAAAATATACAATTACGATTGTTGTATAATACGACAAGGATAACAGTCATATGAAAATGTGTGATCGGTGGACCGACAGGTCAAAAGAGGTCGACTGGTGGAGCTAGGTAAAATCACTATTTAGATAACCGTTAACTGGTAGAACCAGTCAAACGGAAAACTCGTTTCGATTGACTGTTCTGCACAGACATGTAGAGGTTTAGATTAAGAGATTTTCCTACCTAAGTTTGTGTGATCTATTGAAGTCTAAAAGATGTGAAATTTTGTATGTGACTTCTACAATGAATCTATTTTGTATGTGAATAGATTTTAACTCTTGTATGCTCAAATTCACATAAATTTCTAAGACTCAAATAAAGACAAAATTGCATGCATTCAAATAACTTTATTACATGTCTTGACTTCATTCCATTCTTCCTTGAGTCTTGATCACTTGTAGATGTTAGCACAATACAATATATATTTCATGCCTAATGTGTGATACATTACATTTGATTGTGATTAAGATTATGTTAGTTAAATCATCAAAACACGGATTTATACTAAAAGGCTAACAATTACAACTTAAAAAAGTCAAGTGAAGATGTTTAGTACATTGTCATTGACACATAAAGTAAAATGCTCATACGTTACCATCAGTTTTACAACGCAAAGATGAGATGCACCAAGGATATAAGAGCTATGTTAGGTATTATGTAATTCATATTTATGGCTATAAGATTTAGATAACCAAAGTAATAATATGTATACCTAACGTTTAACGGTACCTAACGCTATTAGCGGGTAGAAATAATCTTATTTCATTACCCTGCTGAAGAAAAAACACGGTATAATGAAATGGATAAAATGGTTTGACTGGTAAGAAAAATCTCTACCTTTACCCTACCCGATGGGTAGAAAATCAACGGTTAAATGGATAAATGGTTACTCCTTGAAACCTTTTATTCTATTCACACACTATTTTCATTAGGATTATTGTTAGTTAGTAGTATTTATTGTAGAGTACGTATTAGTCTAGTTAATTGTTTCGTGCTCCACTAAGGGCCTAATGGCCTCTCTTTTCTCATTATCCTTGAAAAGCCCCTCTTCTTCCTTTGCTTTCACTGTCTTCTCCAATTCAATGAGCCTTTTCTCATATTCAGCTGTCACTGCTCTAAGCCTTTCCTCTTCCTTTACCGTTGCAGCCAGCTTCAAACTCAAGCTCCCAACCTCCTCTTGCAGCATGGCTATGATGTCATCATTGTGCGCAAGTTTTGCTAAAAGTTCATGTTTCTCATGTTGAACCTTTGCATTGTCTGAAACCAGCACTTCTGACACCTGTATTGCTGCTTGAAGCTCTCTGTGGCACTTGGAAAGCCGGAAATGGAGATGTACACAGTTTTTATCTAACGCCTGCTTTAAGTTCAGGAAATCATCACCTAGTCTCGATAACTCAACGTTTAAAACTCCTCTAAGCTTAATGAGTTCACTGTCTATAGCACATTGCTTTCCAGACAAAGCTGCCACCTGTTCCTCGAGTTCACAATGCTCTATGAGCAACTGTTCTATTCTTTTTTTATTGCTTTCGTCTTTCACTTTGGATTCAGTTTCAGTGATCTTAAGTTTCTGGTTTGTGAGGCGTAGCTGGACTTCAAGCATTTCTAATTGCTCTTGTAGTTTTAGGTTCTCCTTTTCAAAATTTATCTTTTCGTACTAAGTGTGCTTGAGCTCCTCCAAAATTTCCTTGTGATTACCCTCCAACTGCTTTATGCCCCTCTCCTGTTCTAAGGTAACCACCTCAAGCCTGATAAGTTTCTCCTCTTTAGCTTCAAGTTCTTTGATCTTGTCCTGAGAGACCCTTAGTTTAGCATGCTACTCTTGCAGTTCATCTTCAAGAAGCTTGTAGTTGCCTTTCAGTTCTTGGAATTTCTCCTGGTATTCGTTCAGGTTCTTTGTATGATCAGAAATTTTATCTTCTATTTCCCCTTGAAGCTTACCCACCAGAATTTTGTTGTCTGAAAGGCTACCCGTCAGCAATTTTATCTGATCCATCAATTCATCTTTCTGGCTCTGCAATATGTTGACTTCATCCTGCAAATTGTTTGAATGAGTTGTAATAGTTTCAATCTCTGCCGACGCTTCACGCTGAATTTCTGCAATTTTGCTCTCAAGGGAAATAATTTCGTCTTTTTTTGCTTCCATATCGCTCCTTAAAACATCAGCCAACTTCTCATGTTGTTCGATCCTACTCAGAAGTTCCAATTTTTCACCACTCAGCATTTCTTTCTCTTCGCATAATGCTTCATTCGTCATCCGTAACTCTGACAGGCAGATTCTAGCTCAACTTTGAGATTTTCAACACCATTTGACAAATGAGAATTGTCTTTGTTAAGAAGCTCAACTTGTTCATGTGTCACCTTTATTGTGTCAATAGCCTCTGCATGTTTCGAGGACAATTCCTCCAACTTATATTTTTAGATCTTAATTTTTCATCGAGATATATTTTGATGGACATGAGTTCTGATTTCTCATCATCCAACAACTCATAATTTGTTTTCAATTCTTCGAAGGATTTCTCTAGCTCCTGTACACGTGCGCTGGTCTCTGAAATCTCGGAGTTCAAATGGTATATTTCTTCTTTTGCAGTGGCCAGCTCCTGATCCAGCTTTTTCCTCTGTTGATCACCTTCTTCCAGCTTAAGGTTCAAATGTTCAATCTCAACAAGCAATTCTGCATTATTTGTTAACTTCTCATCAGGCAATTTCTGTGCCACACTTATTTTGCTAGTAAGAGTTTCGATGTCCTTCTCATCCTGTGCAATCTTGCTCGAAGCTGCAGCAAGTTCCAGATGAAGTTCGTCCTTTTCATTACTAATGGTGGTCATTTTTATTTTTAAGTCGCTTAATTCATTAACTACAGTATCAAGTTCTTCCTTCTGAGAGACATTCTCCTCTTGCAACTTAAAGATATCTTGTTCCATCACACTCTTTTCAGTTTTCATCTCCTGGATGATTTTTTCCGCATCTTCTAATCTGGCTGATACAGAGGATTTTTCCAAATTCAGCTTTTCATTTTCAATGCTGAGCAAATGCTCCCCTTCTTGAATCTCTTTCAACATTTTGCCTGATTCAGAAATTTTACATTCAGTGGCTTCGAGTTCTGTTCTAAGGCTCTCACATGCAGTTGATAACTGAGAGTACTCTTTGTGCAGCCTTTCTAGATCTACAGATAATTTTTCACCATGTTCCTGCAACTGTTTTATCTCTTCAGTGGCATTGACATTTTGCAAAGACAAAGCATCTATGTCATTTATTTTTCTTTGCAGCTCTTTTTCTAAGTCTGCGTTGGTGTTGAGAAGTTTTACTTGATCCTCATTCAATTTTTTGATGGTTTTCTCAGCTTCTTCCGCATGCTCACCTGACCTTTTTATTTCCGAAGACAAAACAGAAATTTCTTCCTTGGCATTAGCCAATTCTTGGTTCAAAGCAGTTCTTAGTCGAGAAGCCTCTTCTTTCGCAAGGTGCAGTTCATCAATCGGCTGAGCTTTCTCGGAAGCTGCTGCGGTCAAGTTCGCATCTATAGTGTTCCTGAGATTATCAATGACATTTTCGTATTCCTGTACCTTACCTGAATTTATGATATTTTCCAAGAGAAGCACCTCCTTCTCTTTATTTATCGTATTCAGCTGCTCATTCAGATCGGCTACTTGTTTGATAGTCAACTCAAGCTCTTGATTCAAACCTGAATTGTCTTTTTGCAGCACTTCTATCTCATCTTTCAAATCTTGGTTGCATTTCTCTGCTTCTGTTAACTTGTTTAACATAGATGACTTTTCTGAAGTATGAGCCTCATTCTCTGCCTTAATACCACTTAATTTCTGGTTCACATCCGCATGCTGCTTATTGAAATTTTCCAGTTTTAGGTTCAGGCTTGTATTCTCAACTTCAAGCATTTTAAAGCCTTCTCTCACACTTTGCAACTCCTCCTCCAATGCCAAGCTCGCCATCTCTTTTCGTGCCAATTCAGAAGCTAAATTTTCTCCTTGTCATCATCTTAGCTTCATTTTCCAGCTCTGTATTCTTTCTTTTCACATCCTGAAGTTGTCGCTGCAGAGCTTCATAATCTTCTAGTGATATCTGCTCTTCATAAACTTCTTTCCCGTGAGTTTTACTTTTTGTTTTTCTTGTTTGATTCTGAATCAGAAGAATCGGAATCTGAAGAGCTGTCACTGCCCAAGAAACTTCCATTCATCTCTTTCTTGTGGTGAACGGAATTCTTTAACTTCTCTAGCCAATGATTGTATCTACCATGAAGAGATTGATAACCCTCATAGAAGTTCTCAACGAGAGAAACCAGTTCAGAGCCACCATCAGGTTTCTCATCTTTTTGCTCCGCTCTAACTAACTTCAATATCTCTTCTAACTTCCTTTCCATCTTTGCATGTATAGTAGTTGATAGTTTATTGGTCAGTTTTGTACAAGGCAAGACAAGAAAGAAAGGTTTGATTTGAATGATTTTCTAGAGATGAACTGTGCCAATGCATCGAAGTAAAATTACCATAGCAAATATTATAGGGCTAGTCCTCAACAAATGTGAGTAATGGCACAAGTTTCTGAATCCTAATGCTAATTCATGTAAGAACACATGGCATAAAAGCATATGAATAATAGCAGATGCTGTTAATCCAAGATAATGAAATATCGAGCCTTTTAATCGATCAGATAAAGAAAATCACCTTCTTTTCTGCTTACTTCAGAGTCCTCATGATCAGATGCAAAGATGGATGACAGGAACTTCTTCAGTCTATGCTTCCTCATGACCTCAATTAAGCTTCAGAAATTCACTGCTGCAACAGATTTGGCTCTGGAGAAGAATGAGGATCCTGTTTGTAAAGCTGAGTGTAAGTTCATAGTTATAAGTTACAACGTTAGCTATCCCTGACATGTAAAAAACACTAAAAAAAGAAGAAATACAAGATAAAATGGGAAATAATCTTTTTCAAGGAGTGAATTTGGGATGCAAAAAAAAACTCAACAGTCATAAATTGTTTCCCCAACAACCATCCCTGCTTGATCAAACACACAATTTCCAAATCCGAATTACAACTATTTGCAACTCACCTTCTATAAGTATCCACTTGCTTCTTATAGCAAAAAAACAAAAACAAAACAAAATCAAGACTGATAAACATGGGGGAACTGAAAACACAAAGCGCCCATCCGATAAAGGTTGATACAATGTGCAAGATCATCTCAATTACTACCCAGGACCCTGAATTTATTTCCAATCACCTTTCTCAGTTTCTTGAAATTTAGAAACGGTATGTCAAAAGCTCAAATCATGCTTGAGGACACAATCAAGTGGGTAAAAAGACCTTTTTCATGAGGATAACAACAATACATCATGATCCCATTCCCTACATGATAATTAAAACAACGTATATGGAAGATGAGTACATGCACATCACAGAGTTCCAAGCTTTACACAGAAGACATAAAATCCCATACATGACAAAACATAAGAACACACCAACTATCTTTTTTATTTTTTATTTTTTATTTTAATGCTTTCGATATTATTTATAAATTCTAGCCACTTGACCTTGGAGATTGAACGTGCAACCTTTGGTCGAGGAACCTCAAGGTAACCAGTTAAGCTCATCAACTTATCATACATACAAAGTATATAAAGGGAAAAACAACACAAGATCCCAAATGAAACTTCAAGTTCACAGAAAGCCTAAGGCAACTATTGAGTCCAACCTCATCAACTCCACCAAACCCAAAAAAAATACCGTTAAAGTGGGTCGATAATAATATTTTAAAGAAAAGAAAACAGAACAAACAAGGAAAATTAACTTTTACAAAGGGGAAAAACTCATGCATGGCAAAACGGCGTTAAAGATGGTTATAACAATTAACAACATATTTAGGAAAGAAAATGGAAAAAAAACAGAAAATTTAAATTTTAGAAAGTTTAAACTTTGAAAACTAGACCCCGCACTCCTAAATATGCAGTAGCATAAAATATAAATTACAAATTTCACGACGGCCGAAAGACAATTTATCAAATTACAAGTTCTGTGATAACTAATAACAGTAAAATGATTCGTCAAAAAGCAGCCGTCAGCAGCTAATTAAGCTGTTTTGCAGTGGCACGAACAAGTAAGCTTTCAAATAAAACTTAAGTCAAAGAGAGGTAACAAACCGCAAATCACAAACACACACACACACACACAAAATCCACAGAAATTATCGACTCGAACAAACTTTTCCACAGAAACTCGCAAAAAAACTCAAACTCGAACTCGAACACGAATCGAACAAAATAAGAACAAACAAACAAAACCATCAAACTAGAACTCAACCAACATAATCAGCAGATCACAAAATCTCACCCCCAAAACTTTCTCCTCTCCACCAACCCGAGATCTGAAGATCCCGAAAACGCAATTTTTTTTTTAAAAAAACTGTTTTTTACGGAATCGGTTCTGAGGAATCCACGAGGGAGATAGCACTCTGACAATGGAGGTGGAGGAGAGAGAGAGAGAGAGGTGAGATGGCATTCTTGGATTGTGCGGGACGTAAATGCCCCTGAAGTTGGGGTTATTCACGGGTCATGCCGTGGTGCCATATTGGTGTTGGCGTGGGCAAAGTTGGAAGGTATGAGTAAACGGATGGGTGTGGTTTGTGGAAAGGGAAATGTTTGTTGAACGTTCGCGTCACGGACGCTGCTAACCCAGTCAGCACACTGGCTGATGTGGGCAACCCAGTCAGCAGACGCGGCTGAGTGCGCACTCTCCCCAGAAACAATTTCTTTGTTTAGTTTATTCTTCGTTTCGTACAAATTTTTCCATCCCTCATTAATGCGTCTCAAATCACTCACTTCATTTTGGCGCTCCTACAGACTGAAGACTAGTTACTCAACATTCGTCCTCCTATTTCTTCCATTCTCTTTATTAATAAATTCATTTTTTTCCGGACACACACATCAGTAATTTTCTTTAGTTTCTGGACAAGCGCATAACTTATTCCGGACACAGTTACTATTTATGCCGGACAGTTGAAACACTTATTCCGGACAGACGTACTACTTACTCCTGAATTTTTTTGCTGTTGTTTTATTTTCCCGATGCGTCCACCATCGCATTTAATGCTTTTCAAATCAGCACGTCCTCCGTCTTCTTTCTTATTCTTTGGCGCTTCACGGAGATACAAATATGAGTGCCTAGGTTATTCTGATCCTACGAACCATTCCTTCTTCTCTCCTTCCTCCATTTTTGTTGTACTGTAATGGCACTCGTAAATGTGTCCTCACAGCCAGCTCATGTCTCCAACGTCCCTCAAGTGATGATAAATTTTCCTTCCTTCGAAGAAGCCAAAGCATTTTACGTTTCATACGCCGATTCCTGTTGTTTTGGTGTGAAGATAAGGCAATCTCATTACGGTCATGGTGTTGTAATACGGGCCACTCTTACTTGCTCAAAGGAGGGTAATGCTCCCGGAAACCAAGGTGAAGGTAGACCGAAACATAGGTTATCCGGTAGGGTCGAATGCACTGCTCGGATTAGGGTCTCCGGTAATCCATCCAGAGGCTACGTAATTAACTACGTAGATCTCGAACATAATCACGTCATGCTGTCGGAAGACCAGATGCGCTTCCTCCGACAAAAATGATCCGTCCCGGAGTCCGCCAGAGCACGCATTTCGTGCAATGATGCTGCTGGTATATCTGCCGCCAAGACCATGCAATCTTTTGTGGTCGAAGCTGGAGGTCACGATAAATTGTCTTTCAACGAGCGGGACCTAAGGTTATTTATTCTCCACTTAACCTTGTTGAAGTTACACATTTAGCTTTGTCATAAAAATTATGTTTCGCAGGAATGTTGTGAACGAGGTTAGAAACCTCAAAATTGGACCAGGAGATGCACAAGCTATCCAAGATTATTTCATCAGGATGCAGAAGAATGATTCCCGCTTCTTTTACGTAATGGATATGGACGACGAATGCAGACTACGAAATGTGTTCTGGGCCGACAGTCGTTCTCGAGCTGCTTACTCTTACTTTGGAGATGCAATATGTTTCGACACAACATACATAACAAACAAGTATGACATGCCTTTTGCCCCATTTGTGGGGGTAAATCACCACTACCAGTCCGTCCTACTCGGTTGCGCACTCCTCTCCTCCGAGACGACACAAAATTACATTTGGTTGTTCCAAACATGGTTGACGTGCATGAACGGTACGTGTTTTATTTTGTCCGGCTTTGTCCGTTTTACGTTATGTGCCTGTCCGGTTACCCTTTACGTCTGTCCGGTTTACGTCTTTTGCTCGTCCGGTTTATCCCTTACGTCTGTCCGGTTTACGTTTTTGCTCGTCCGGTTTACCCTTGACGTCTATCCGGTTTACGTTATTTCTGTCCGGATTAACATATGTTTTTATCTTGATCGCGTTGTGTGCAGATACAAGCCCCCCGGCGATCATAACAGACCAATGTGGCGCCATAGCTGCGGCTATGAGGACTGTGTTCCCTGAAGCGCGACACAGATTTTGTATATGGCACATAATGAATAAGGCCCCTGTGAAGCTGCCCACGAAGTACCGGGAGCATACGTTGTTTGACCTCAACAACTGTGTATTCGATTCCAAGACTCCGGCAGAATTCGAGCAGAATTGGCAGGGTTTTCTAGATGATTTCGAGTTCCACGAACAATAATTGACTCCGATCCATTTATGCAATTCGAGAGCACTGGGTACCTGCATTTTGGCGGGATTGTTTTTCCGCAGGAATGACATCAACCCAGAGAAGTGAGGGTATGAACGCCTTCTTCGATAAGTACCTCACATCAAGGACGACACTTAAGCAGTTCGTGAAACAATACGAACTCGCAGTACGCCACAAGTATGAGAAGGAAGCTCAGTCTAATTTCGATTGTCAGCATAAGGCTCCGCAATTGATTTCGAAATATCCATTCGACAGGCAATTGAGCGAGTTGTATACGGTGGGTGTCTTTAAGAAGGTGCAGTTAGAAATTGGGAAGATGATGTACTGCGACATCAAGGATGAGTTCAACGAGGACGACACATTGCACTTCAACGTGACCGAACATGTATTGACACATATCCTCTCATTGTCGAAACGGTTCACAGTGCAAATTAGAGATGAGAAGTGGGTATGCGATTGCAGAATGTTTAATCACGTCGGTATCCTATGTTGTCACGTTTATGTTGTTATTGCCCGAATACGTCCAAACGCGTTGCTCCCCGAGTCTTACATCGTCCACCGATGGAGGAAGGAGATCCGAAGGAGCTATGGAGTCAAGTTTCCCCTTCAAAGTGGCATAACGGGGAACGATGCGCTTCGTCACCACGACGACATAATGGGTCGTGCGGTTTGGATCGCCGAGGCCGCTTTCGACTCAAACGACAGATATCTTTAGGCGGTAGAGGCACTTGAGTTGCTTAAGGAACGTATGCAACGACCTGATCCTGTGTTCGATGGTACATCCGTTCTCAATCCGGATAAGACAAGACGGAAAGGCAGACCGCCGAGCAAACGACGGATTTCTTTGTCTGAGAAAATAATTAAAAGTAACGTTAAGAAAATCATCAGGAAGAAGGTTCTACCCCCGTTACACCCTGCAGCACCCAAACCGGGGGATCACGATTTCGATGACTAGGACATGAATTTGCATTACGAGGGAGTTCCTCCTTGATTATTGTATTTGTCCTTGGTTGGAATTATTCCTATGTAATTTTGTTGAAAGTCATTGTATGTCTATCCGTATTATTGCATAAGATTCAACACTTTATTTGCTTGTTCGTTTGTGAATTAATTTCTGATGGCGACAAATATATTTAAGTAATTTTGGTTTGTTGTATGTCTGTCCTGATTACGTTATATGTCTGTCCGGATTACGATTCATTAATGTCTGGTTTATGTTTTATTTATGTCCGGATTAAGTGACCAGTATGTCCGGAAGACGTACTTAGGCTGACCGAATTACATTGTTTGTCTGTCCGGATTACGTTAATTTCTGTCCGGAATAAGTTTTATTTATGTCCGGATTAAGTTACCAGTATGTCCGGATTACGTTATATGTCCGTCCGGATTACGATTCATCAATGTCCGGATTACGTTTTATTTATGTCCGGATTAAGTGACCAGTATGTCCGGAAGACGTACTTACGCTGTCCGGATTACATTGTTTGTCTGTCCGGATTACGTTAATTTCTGTCCGGAATAAGTTTTATTTATGTCCGGATTAAGTTTTATTTATGTCCGGATTAAGTGACAAGTATGTCCGGAATACGTAATTAGGTCGGCCGGATTACATTGTTTGTCTGTCCGGATTACGTTATATGTCCGTCCGGAATAAGTTTTATTTATGTCCGGATTAAGTTACGAGTATGTCCGGATTACGTTATATGTCCGTCCGGATTACGATTCATCAATGTCTAGATTACGTTTTATTTATGTCCGGATTAAGTGACCAGTATGTCCGGAATACGTAATTAGGTTGTCCGGATTACATTGTTTGTCTGTCCGGATTACGTTGTATGTTCGTCCGGAATAAGTTTTATTTATGTCCGGATTAAATTACCAGTATGTCCGGTTTATGTTTTATTTATGTCCGGATTACATTGTATGTCTGTCCGGATTACGCTAATGGTCTGTCCGGATTACGTTATATGTCCGTCCGGATTACGTATCATGTATGTCCGGAAACAAGAAAATAATTTTATAAAAACCCAACACCAAATTGATAAATCATTCAAATAGTCTATGTAATTTTAACATGTATACATGTATAACTTTGGAAAAAAATTGTTGAGTGCGCAATGGTGCAAAGTAAATTAAAACATTTTCAGGGCGTTTATTGTTGATCGCACATCCCAGAGTCTTCGAGTAAGAAATTGGCCAAATCGCCTCTAAAACGGTGAATAACCTTGCTCTGCTTCGGCTTCGGCGGATCAGCATTCTCCATCAAACGCTTCATCCAGTACAAAACGTATGGCCCGCAGTCGTTACTCCCCGGTAGCTGTCGTTGGCTACCCTTCCTCTCAATTCTCAGCGGCCACTCGACCTTCAACAACCCTCGCCAGAATCCCGCTATCTTAGACGCGGTGCATTCATGAGTTCCGACAAAACGGTTAGGATTGTCACCTTTTTTAAGTGTGCGGGAGAGGCTGTTGTACTGAATGAACTCTGATCGAGGTCCGTGGGCAACGAACAGAGTCCAGTGGTCGGCCAAACAGCATGGATGTGCGATGATGACTTCCTCCACATTTAGTCCTTCAATTTTTGGGAGTAAATAATCTTTCCTTATATCTTCTCCCTGTCCCTCCACAATCATTTCCAATTCGAAGGATGATAAGCAGACCACCTTTTGTTGCCCTCCTCTTCTGAGGAGTACCTCAATTAGGCCGTCAAGTGTTTCGTTGGTGAATTCTGTTTTTGGCGAAATTATTTCTTGAGATCACCCCTGGTGATATTGCTCAGAACCCCCCCTCCAGATAATATCTTTTGCTTCTCGTTCGGGAGCCGTTGCATTCAATAAACGACGTACCTCGTCATTGGTCATCGTTCTCAAGGCGGTCGCATCCACATCGGGCCTCGTGGACGAAACATGGGCGGCCAGTTCATCTTTCGTTGTTTCGTCGGCCTCGTATATTTCTTCACTGGCTTCTTCGGCCCCTTTTGTTTTTGTGGTGGCTTCTTCGGCCTCCTTTATTTCTTCTTGTTTTTCTGCGGCATTCTTCTGTGCCTCATCTTGGCCAGATTTGCTTTGCGCTTCGTCTATATGTTCTGTGCGCAAGCGTGGTTTAATGGTCCGTATTTTTTGAGGGTGCAAAAGTGGTAGCGCTACCACAGCCTTCCTCTTTCTTTCCTGCTGTCTCCTCATATCTTCCTCCTTCTTCTTCTCATCCTCCTCCCTCTTCTTCCTCTCTTCCTCCTCCCTCTTCTTCCTCTCATCCTCCTCCCTCCTCTTCTTCTCATCCTCCTCCCTCCTCTTCTTTTCTTCCTCCTCCCTCTTATTCCTCTCATCCTCCTCCCTCTTCTTCCTCTCTTCCTCCTCCCTCTTCTTCCTCTCTTCCTCCCTCCGTTTTTTTCTCTCTTCCTCCTCCATCCTCTTCTTCTCATCCTCCTCCCTCCTCTTCCTCGCATCCTCCTCCCTCTTATTCCTCTCATCCTCCTCCCTCCTCTTCTTCTCATCCTCCTCCCTCTTATTCCTCTCATCCTCCTCCCTCCTCTTCTTCTCATCCTCCTCCTCCCTCCTCTTCTTTTCTTCCTCCTCCCTCTTATTCCTCTCATCCTCCTCCCTCTTCTTCTTCTCTTGCTCCTCCATCTTCTTCCTCTCTTCCTCCTCCCTCTTCTTCCTCTCTTCCTCCCTCCGTTTTTTCTCTCTTCCTCCTCCCTCCTCTTCTTCTCATCCTCCTCCCTCCTCTTCCTCGCATCCTCCTCCCTCTTATTCCTCTCATCCTCCTCCCTCCTCTTCTTCTCATCCTCCTCCCTCTTATTCCTCTCATCCTCCTCCCTCCTCTTCTTCTCATCCTCCTCCCTCTTCTTCTTCTCTTGCTCCTCCCTCTTCTTCTTCTCATCCTCCTCCCTCTTATTCCTCTCATTCTCCTCCCTCTTCTTCTTCTCTTCCTCCTCCCTCTTCTCCCTCTCTTCCTCGCCCCTCTTCTTCCTTTCTTCCTTTCTTCCTCCTCTCTTTTCTCCCTCTCTTCCTCCTCTCTCTTCTTCCTCTCCTCCGCCTCCCTCTTATTTCTCTCTTCCTCCTCCCTCTTTTCCCTCTCTTCCTCCTCCCCACGGACTCTCAGCCTACGACACTCTTCTTGAGAGATCCGGAGTTCTTCCTCCAGGTTGTTAATTTTAACGGTCGCCTCCCTAAGTGCTGCTTCGGCTCGCAGCCAATTCGTCTTCACCTCACTAAGTTCCAACTCTTGTAGCAGTGGGTCACATGGAATGCTGCATTCACTGAGTTGTACCCTTGGTAGAGTGGATGTTGAAGGTGTTTCCTTCGAGGCGACATTTGCTGCGGGAGTTGCTTCTGCAGGAGGAAATTGATCCTCTGACAACAGTGAATGCTCCCGTTCACTGAGTTTTGGGGTGCCCTTCAACTCAAATTGGCCCGAGTAAATCCGGGACAAGTTGATGCCTCGATCTTCCCATTTTCTAAGGATTTGGCGTCTGCTAAACATTTCCGTCCAACACTTGAACCGTGGAAATGCTGACCGGGGATCCCCCAATTTGAACTTCTCGCAAAGCCACACCTGAAAACAGGAATGAGTTAAAAACCAGAAACATAACTTCCCCAGGACAGACACAACTCTTATTCCGGACAGACGCAACACTATTCCGGACAGACAAAACTCTTATTCCGGAGAAACGCAACACTATTCCGGACAGACAAAATACTTATTCCGGACGGACACAATACGTATTCCGGACAGACAAAACTTTTATTCCGGACAGACGCAACACTATTCCGGACAGACAAAATACTTATTCCGGACAGACACAATACGTATTCCGGACAGACAAAACTCTTATTCCGGACAGACGCAACACTATTCCGGACAGACAAAACTAGGCCTGGCAATTTCTGACACGACACGATAACACGACACGAACACGACACGATATTGTGACACGATTTTTACACGACATGACACGAATTTTTTTGTGTGGTTGAAATACTTTATTATGATGATTTATGAAGATATAAACATAAAATAATTAGTACACGATTTGACACGAACACGACACGATTACACGATATTTTAGTTTTTTACACGAAACCGACACGACTAACGTCTTTTGTTAGGAAATTAACTATTTTTAACTTGATAATGACCAATTAATATGTTAATTATATAGAAAAATATTAATATAACATATCACTTAACTAATTTCAATCTAAACATGATGGAATTTCTTCAAATTGTACTTAACACGATAACACGAAATCCTGACACGATTACGAAACTGTCTGACACGAAAGTACACGAACACGACACGATTACGAAATCCTGACACGAAAGTACACGGACACAACACTATTCCGGACAAACACAAGACTTATCCCGGACAGACAAAACACTTATTCCGGACATAAACCAACACTACTCCGGACTGACACAACACTCATTCCGGGCCGAGATGCTAACTTGTAATACGGCAACGCAACCATACACGTAGCCCTGCTTCATAGAGAAGTTCGCTGACAATCTCCTCCTCGAGAGGTTCCGTTGGGCTTCCTTCAGGCCTTCAACCAAGAAAGTGTGAACAGCATTTGCCCACGCATATCTCTTGAGGCGCTTGAGGTTCTTAAGGTGCTTCGTGTACCACGCTTTACTTCGCAGTGATCCATCGAAGAACAAAAAATGATTGAAAATCATAGAAATAAGGAGTCAGACGTGCTCCTCCTCCTCGCCCATCTTGCTCGTGGCGGTAAGATGACCCAGTAGATGGGTGTTGTCGAGGTTAACCCCGTCACGTTTCTCTACGTACATGGCTTCCATATCCACTCTCTGCCCATGTGCTCTTAGTCCAAGTAGAAGGGCGACGTCTTCTACCGTAAATGGGACCACCCCAGTGGCTATTCTCAGACCGACTTCATTGGCGTCGAAGTGTTCGACGAACCAACCCAGTATCTCGTTGTCAGTTGTGACGTGAAGGAAAGGTGAGGAAGTGACCGAAAGGCGTCCGTTGGAAGACATTTTTCTCCTCCTCCTTCATCCGGTCGAACCGCTTGTGAAGGGCCGTGAAACCGCACTTGGTTTCGCGGAAGTAGTACGTGCTTCCCTTAAACCACCAAAAAAATTGTTAGAGGCCAATAATGAACCTTAAAATGAACCAGAAAGAACGTGGTTGACACAACACCTGCGTGCCTACAATTTCAGGAGCGATGGAGGTTTCAGGTAGAGAAGGATCCATTTTCGCATTGTCTTGGTTTTCGTTCGACTAAAACAGGAATGAAGGTTTTGGATGAGCGTATGGAAAGGAACTCCGGGTGAAATGGGGAATGGAAAAGGAGAAGACTTGGGAGGAAAGTTACTCGAATGCTGTACCGCCGCTACTGATGTACGTGAAGTCTAACCGTCTAATCGTGATTTCGGGAAATGAACCGTCGCACCCAAAAATTCGTAATTTACTTTTCCCCACGCAGAAGTTTTGGCTGACTGGACGCTGAACTGGCAGCTGACTGGTCCGTCCACGTAGCAAGCGTCACGGATAACGACTCTCGTGTAAAAGGTGGGTTTGGCTCCTTGGCTCTTCTGCAAGTCTGACGTGGCCTGTGTTTTTTTCACAGAAGCCCAGATATAATTTTTATTTGAGGTCTGAATTAGCTACGTAATCTGGTCTCCCTGGTAATTTTTTGGTTTTCAAATTCAACCTTTTTACGTGTGTTTGTTTATCTTCGTCTTGTCAATACAATACTTTGATATAAAAATCGCATTATATCATGTTGACGTTACATTATATCATAATCGAAATATCCTAGTTCTATGTCTAGCTTGATTTTTGGCAATGGTGACGACCACCGTTGCCTTGTTGGTAATTTTGGTGAGAAGTAGTGCAAGAAGAGATTTCCTATTAATAATCTTAATTACATTTTTATGAAGAACTCCTTTTAATTACATGTCATGGGTATACGTGAATTTATTTCAATACAATACATCAACGTAGACTTACTGTTCATTCAATCATTTGAGAACATGTAGTATTATGGAAGGGAAATTTACTAATTTACATCCATCATGAGTTATTCACGCATGGAGTGATAAATGACAATTTGTAGCGTCGACGTAGAAGTTGTTCAGTGTGAGGGAGTAATCCAACTTCTAGGACCCTTTGTTTTAAAACTTTGATTAAATTTACTGTTTTGATTTTTAAGTTTTCAAAATGGCAACCAATGCAAAAACAATGTTTTCAAAATCATATTTCTCGTCAAAATTTGGTGTTTGGATAAAAACTTTGTTTTGACCATATTCCCAACTGTGCTCCAACGGCCAGAACCGCAACAAAAGTCATAACAACCGACTCAACCATTTCTCCTGAAAAACTTGCAAACCTATTTTCTCACATACCCTTTTAGAATTGAATTTCAAAGAACATCTCTTCTAGTCATTCAATCAAACACCACAGGAGCAACCTAAACAAACTCATCTCCCGTACAAAAACCAACTAATGTTGAACCACTACTTCCAATATGGCATTTGCCAACAGAGTTCCGTCTGCATATTTTCGTTGGGAATAATCATGTTGGGAAAAACATTGCCGACGAAAATGTTCAACTTTTGCACGCCAAAAAAAGCCCGGCAATACTATGTAGCCGACCGAATTTCCGTCGGCATTGTAATTCGATATTATTTATTGCCGACGGATATTCCATCGGCAGAAGATAGTTCCGGACGTGCAAAACATTAATATGTGCCGCCCAACGGATAAGATGTATTGCTAAAAGAAATGTCATCAGTATTGAGTGCCGACGGAAATTTCCGCTAGCAAAAGGGTTTTCTATAGTAGTGAACTAACAAACAAATCTTTCATTAAAGGCAAACACAATTTGATAACAAAAAATTGAAAAAAGGAGAGAGATAGAGAGAAGGTGGGCGAGGAGAGGCATGAAGAGGATTTTGATGGTTAGTTGACAGATGTAAGAGGCATGAAGAGGAGGTTTGTAGTGGTTGGAGGAGAATCTAGAGTCAAAGGAGGAAAGCTTTGTTTTGGGGGGATGGGTAGGTGGTTTAAGGAGAGAGAAAAGAAGTAGAACTTAAATTTTCAAAACTCTATTTTGAAGGAAAATCAAACTTCTAAAATCATGTTTTACCATCCTATCCAAACACCTAAATAAAAAAATTGAAAACTTTATTTTTCAAAAACCATGATTTACCTTAAAACCATGGTTTCACAAGCTATCCAAAGGGAGCCTTAGTTTTGAGATTTTTACATGTGTCCAAATACGTTACGACTTAGAGCAAATCAAAACTTATGGGAGATATGTTCGGTTGTCGCAACCACCAATACATCATGCATTTGTAAATGAATTATCTATCAATTAAGATTAACTCAATTTGTAAATTCCTAATCTTGGATTAGCATATTGAATCAAAGATCAAATTTAAGATTTAATTTAAAAAAAAACATTAAAAACCAAATCCTGGTATCTAAGACGTCAATGCTTCGACACGAAATACATTGCTTAGGCAAACGTGAAACATGACGTTCATTGTTAGATCCTAACCTTGCTTAAGGACTAATCCCGTGATTGGTGGAGGGTTTTTGCATGGGGAATGAGGAGGTGAACAGTGGGCTGGGTGATGGGTGAGGGGTGTAGGGAGGTTGGTTACTGTTGGTGTGGGTTTGGTTTTGTTGAGGAGAAACCAACGTCTCTCTCTCCCATTTCCTTTCTTCTTCCTTTCCCATCTCTCACCCAAACTTCTTTCCTTCCTTCCTTTCCGGCGACCAGAGGTGGAGGAGGAATTTGCTCCGGCGTGAGGCGTGCGGAGGTGGGCGTGCGCGTGGCTCGGGGACCTGGTGTGAGGAGTGCTCGAGCGTGGTGTCGTGGTTGCGGTTGACGTCGAGCGAATCTCCGACACGCTTCGTCTTCTTCTTGAGGTATGTTGGCTTAGTAGTGTGGTTTTGTTGTTCCACACATTGGTGGGAAGTTGTGCTCGGTCGTGGGAGGTCGAAGACTGAAGAGAATGTGTTCTAAAAGTTTTACTTTTATATGTCAATTATTATGAATTAAATGTGCAAACATTTTGTTCTTTAATTATGGTATTCGTCTTTTGGAAGTGTTAAGGAAGATGCGTTTGGTCCTTAACCGTAGAGCTCTAAAAGATAATGGTTTACATAAATCAAAAGATATTCACAATCATGGTAATTAACATGGAACATTAATCAACGAGAAAAGATTGTCGTGTTGGTCATCGATTGTTGTAGCTCTACAAATAATTGACGACACGAGTATATAAAAGAGGAATAAATTACTTTTATATATTGAAAAGACCTAACAAGTAAAATATTATGGAATTGTGTTTCGTGTCATTAATGTTTTTACTGTGTCTTGGATCCTAAAATATGAGACTTATATCTTTTCACTCAAGAAGTGCTTAATTTGATTATTGTCAAAAGTTATCAATGAGTGTAGTGATAAAGGCAATAGTTGGTTGAGCATGACTTGTGCTGGAAAACATAGTTAGTCAAACGATTATCATTGCCCCTCTTAATTGAGTGATGATATTAGTGGGCTCATTGATAAAGTAAAATTATAATGTGCACAATGTAACTTGAGTTAAGTTACATAGTTGTAATTAGCTTAGAGAGATAAAGAAATGAATATAATACAAAGGTGACACATTTCTACTTTGTATATATTCTTAATATCATGAGGCAAGTGACGGACACAAGTGGTGTACTTACATCACTAAATGAATCGTGTTTTGGTTCGAATGGAACAAAGACATCTATGCTAATTGGGTAACTATAATGTGTAGTTATATACTGCTTATAGTTTGAGATATTAAGTGTTTAATATCGCTGCCAATTTAGCTTATATCCTCCTATAGGTCGCACCACAAAACTGTGAAACAAGAAGCTTGATTTTGAGTTCATATGATGTGTCGGGTTTCATGTGAAAAAGGGACACATGTGGTGAACGAATAAAATCAATATGTCATGAGAATTGACATAATTAGAATCATAATAAATTCATATGAGGTATGTATATTATGAGGTCTAATAATTTAATATTACAAAGGATAATATATTACATAAGATATGAATTTGCTAAAAATCCCAAAAGATCAATTTTTGTTGGAAATAAATCCAAAATTTGACAAAGGAAAAATCGAGGTCACACACGGTGAACCGTTTAGGGTTCGGTCGACTGGGGTGTCTTCGGAACGGTCCACCGAACGGGGAACGGGTAAACACAATTGGTTGACCGAAATTGTCTGGAGTGCCTGGACAATTGGGTTCGATTAACCGAGCGTGAACGGTCAACCGAGAAAGAATATTTTCGATAGACCGAAGGTGACACGGTCTTCCGTTGAATGTTCACCAGGAGAAATTTGAAAGGAATGTGTTCTAAAAGTTTTACTTTATATTGTTGGCTTTTTGGCCTTAATCTAGGTTTTGATGATTTAATTAACCTAATCTTAATTATGATGATGTAGAGTAGCACACATATTGCATTGCATATATATTGCATGTGCTAACCTCTACAGGTGATCAAGACTCAAGGAAGGAAGGAAATCAAGTCAAGATTTGTAATAAAGCTAAATGAAGACTTGTAATCTTGATTTTATTTTGAGTCTTAGGAACGTGTGTAAATTGAGCATACAAGAGTTAAAAACCAATCACATACACACTAGGTTCCTTAGAGAAGTCACACACAAAATTTCACCTTATTTGGACTTCATTAGATTACCCAAACCTTAGTCGGAAATCACTTATAAACTTAAACCCAGATTTCCTGTGTGAACCGGTCGACCGAACCAGTTCTCAGTTCGACCGGTTTATAACAGACTCTCCACAGTGATTTTACCGAACTCTACCGGTCGACCGGTTCTACCTTTTCGGTCGACCGATCCCGGATTTTAATATTACCGTTTTTCATGTCGTATTCCTATAACGGTCGTATTCGTATAAAACAAAATTTAACCCCAAAATACATTCGGTAACCGGTCGAACGAAGACCTTGTTTCGGTCGACCGGTTGAACATATTTTCAGAAACCAAATTCCCTGCTATCGGTCGACACATTTCTCGTTCGACCGATTGACCTTTGTCTCAACCGAATCCCCTTATCGGTCGACCGCCCCATACTTTGGTCCGACCGATTCATTTAAGTAGAGTTAAATTCTAGCTCGTTTGTCCGACCGAATATTCTTTTGTTCGACCGTTCTCTTTGAAATCAAGTTAACGGTCGACCGGTTTACTAGTTTCGGTCGACCGGTTCTGGACAGATTTGCAGCCCGATTTTCTGCTTTGTATATCTTGCACAAAACCCAATCAAATCTATCCCCAACGGCTAGAATACCTTAGGAGCTTATAAATAGAGGATCAAGACTTGTTGTTAACACAACTCTCCAACTCCAATTGTCCCAAGTCATTAGAGAGAAACCTCAATCCTCAAAGCTCCCATTTCTACACTCCATAAGCCTAAACTTCACACATTTGATCATATACTCATCCTACTCAAAGTGTGCTCAATTAGAGAGTGAATCCCACTCAGTTACAAGTGTTGTCAAAAGAAGCAAGGACTTCGGTGAAAGCCCGAAGTATCCCTCTCGGATTGTGAGAGGAAGAATTCAAGCAAGCGAGGGTTGTTCGCGTTGCTTGTGGTGTAAAAGCGTTCTCTCCCGGCCCGGAACGGGGAGTGGTTAGTGAAGACGTAGGCGGAGCTCGCGGAGTCGAGCGGAGCTTACAAGAGAGGACTAGGACCCGGGTGGGGTGCCGAACCTCTATAAAAACGCCGAGTCTCTTTGTGGTTTGCATGTTATTTCCTTACTAGTTTTTAATTTTGTTTCCGCTGCGTTTATTGCTTGATTAGTTAGGGATTAGATTAATAGTGATTAGTGGACCGATAACCCACACGATCCTACATTTGGTATCAGAGCCTTGTTAGCTAAATTCTATACTTAATCGTATTTTTAGCATGGCTAGCACATCTAATCACTTGGAGGGTTTATGCACCACAAGGCCTCCTTTGCTTAATGGGTCAAATTATGATTATTGGAAAAATAGAATGAAAATCTTTTTAATATCAAATGACCTTAAGTATTGGAAGTTTATTCAAAATCCATACATACCCCCAAATGAATATGATTTAGATTCTCTATCTAGGGCTCAAATGAAATAAATTGAAATGAACTCTAAAATCATGAACATTCTTTATTGTGGCCTTAATGAGGGAGAATACAATAGAATTAGGGGTTGTGAAAGTGCAAATGAAATATGACATAGGTTACAAATGCATCATGAGGGTGATAGTAAAACTAAAGAAACTAGGGTTAGTCTTCTCATGCATAAATATGAAATATTTTCTATGCAAATCGGTGAGAACATAAGCGACGTGAACACTCGCTTCACCGATATCACTAACTCTCTTTTGATTCTTGGAAGAAGGATAAATGAAGGAGAGATGACTCGAAAATTCCTCCAGCGTGCTTCACCGGGTACCTGGTGTGAGGAGTGCTCGAGCGCGGTGTCTTGGTTGACGTCGAGCGAATCTCCAGCGTGCTCCGTCTTCTTCTTGAGGTATGTCATCTTAGTAGTGTGGTTTTGTTGTTCCCCACATTGGTTGGAAGTTGTGGTCGGTCGCGGGAGGTCTGAGACCTCGCCGGCGACAAGAGAAGATCGTAAAATCCTCGGCAGACGCAGGGTTGCTGTCGACCAACGGTCGACCGGTGCCTTCGGGTGGTCGACCGGTTTTACTATTTTGCCCAACTTTAACCAACACCGGTCGAACAATGCCTGGTGGCGGTCGACCGGTTGCATGTATGCTAGTGGGTTGGAGGTTTTCTGTCGGATTTCAGTCGACCATCCTTAGCTTTTGGTTCGACCGGAACTTAAGTGTACTTGCCTATTATGCATGTTGTTTGACCAATTTTGGTATATTTTTCGACCGTTATATGACGTAGAATATTAGGATGTCCCTGGTAGTTTTCGGTCGACCGGGACCCCTGAGTCAGTCGACCGTATAGTCTTGTGATTTTCACCAACTCTGAATTTTGACCTCGTATTCGGTCGACCGGTTTTAGATCGTTGTCCGACCGTTTGGACTTAAGTGATGCGCAGAATAGTTTGACCGTTGCAAACTTTCGGTCGACCGAACCTATTGGGAACGGTCGATTGGTTAGGCTTTTTCGGTCGACTGTTTGTGTGCAGAACTGAATTCCTGGTCATTGTGTTTGTGTCAACTCTGTCCACGGAAACCCGTGTCCTCGCTTAGAATGTAAGCCGGGAGGTGACGGCGGATACGTGCTCGTGCCTGCCCAGGGACTGTCGTGTGGAATAGTGTGGACACTTGGGTCGCGCCACCTCCGTTGATGGACAGTGGTGTGACGTGTTATTGCTTGACTCTCTGTTGAGTAGCAGACTAGACGGTTCGCGGATCCCAATGCAGATTGACGTATGGTTCGTGGAGCATGATGACCCTGCAGACTATGGTCTGGACCCGTCCGATGTTGTGCCGGACGTATGTTGTACCACCGAGGTTGTGTCGGCGATGATGTGCCGACGATTTTCTGGCTTGTGGTTGTGTCGTCCGATGTTGTACCAGACGTATGTTGTACCGCCGATGTTGTGTCGGTGATGCCGCCGATGTTGTTCCGGCGATGATCCCCGATTGGGCACCTATCTTGGGATGTGACAGACCGGGCTACGGTTCCGTTAAGGTGGTGTATGTTGGCTTTTTGGCCTTAATCTATGTTTTGATGATTTAATTAACTTAATCTTAATTATGATCATGTAGAGTAGCACACATATTGCATTGCATATATATTGCTTTGTGCTAACCTCTACAAGTGATCAAGACTCAAGGAAGAAAGGAAAACAAGTCAAGACATGTAATCAAGCTCATTTCAAGACATGTGTTTTGTATTTATTTGAGTCTTTAGGAACTTGTGTATTTTTAGCATACTTGAGCTAAAATCAACTTAAACACACACAAAGTTCCTCATAGAAGTCACACACGAAATTTCACATCATTTGGACTTCAATAGATCACCCAAACTTAGACTGGAAAACACCAAACCTAAACTTTAGCTGTCTGAACCAAAACGGTCGACCGCAACATGTTGTTCGGTCGATCGGATGATCAAGCATCATGTTTTGTGTTTCCCGGTCTGTTTTCGGTCGACCACACCATCTCTTTCGGTCGACCGTTTGAACTTATTTTTCCGACCGTTACTTTTTCCGTATATACCCAACGGTCGTATTCGTATTAAACCAAAAATACCCCAAATACATTTCTTGTATCGGTCGACCGAGGACCATGATCGGTCGACCGTTTGTCCATCTCTTGACAAACCCAAATCTCATGTTGAAAAACGGTCGACCGCTAGACCTGTTTCGGTCGACCGAATATCTATTTGTTTGTCAACCCCAAAGTGTCTGGTACAAATCGGTCGACCATTTCCCCTTAGGTGTTCGACCGATAACTTAAGTGTACCTAAGTCGTAGCATTGGGCGGTCGACCGTTGCTTAACCGGTCGACAAGACTTAGTGCAAAACTGCCTAAGGGTCGACCGTTCATCCCGATCCGGTCGACCGATTTTAGCCAGAATTGGGTCCTGCAGGTTCTGTTTTGTGTAATCACACATCAACTCATACTCAATCAATCCCAACGGCTCTATTCTCTCTAATGCCTATGTAAGGAGTTGTAAAACAAATTTTAACACAACTCTCCCACTACAAACTTGTCCCAAACTTTAGAGAGAATCCCAAACACTCCAAACCTCAATTTCCACACTTTAGTGATCAATTCCTTAATCCTACTCAAGTGTGCTCAAGAATTAGAGAGTGTTGCTCCACTCAAATTGTGTGTCAAAGGAAGCAAGGACTTCGGTGAAAGCCCGAAGTGTCCCTCTCGGATTGTGAGAGAATAAAGTCAAGCTCGCGAGGTTGTTCTCGGAGTTTGTTTTGTAAAAGGCGTTCTCTCCCGGCCCGGAACGGGGAGTGAATAGTGAAGACGTGAGCGGAGCTCGAAGTGTCGAACGGAGCTTGCAAGAGAGGACGTAGGCGGTGGCCGAACCTCTGTAAAAAACCCCGGTGTCCATTGTGGTTTGCTTATTTCTTACTTGCTCGTTTTGTTGTTTAAATTCCGCTGCATATAACTCGATCGATAAAATGAGTAGGTGATTAGCGTAAAAGTGATTAGTGGACCCATAACCCACACGATCCAACAATGTATACCACGTGGTTATTTTGCGCGAAAGTGCGGACGCTCCTCACCGATCCCTTTGGCTCGAGTAGTCGCGTGTGGGGGTGTGTCGCATACTGTCTGTAAGACCGTATGTGCCTACGATAGGTTTCCGAGGGAGACCCGTTGTTGTTGCTGGACTGATGTCCTTGTTGACCTTTGATGGTCCTTGTGTTGTTGGACTGAGGTCTCGTTTACCTTTGGAGGGATTTGATGCATTGCAGATGTTGATATGACATGCGACTAGTATGATAGGTTCATTTACCGTATTGTTGCATTCATATAGGCGCACTTGGCATACGGGGTTTCCTAATGGGAAACTCATGCATCATTGTTTGATTCATGTTTCAGGACCGTATGGTGGTGTCAGCGGGCGCATACATTTTAGGGTCAGGATCCTCTTCTGACTCTTTGAGGTCGTCATGATTACTTGTACCTGTCTTTCGTTGTATTGTTGTAATCATGTCTTTTGACAAACTCTATTGTATTTTAGTTCACTGACTATTGATTTATATGACTAACATTCCCGTTCATATATTGAATAGACCTAATAAATGAAACATTATTGAATTGTGTTTGTGTCATTAATGTTTCATTGTGTCTTTGAATCCTAAGATATGAGACCTATATCTTTTCACATGAGAAGTACATCATTTGATTTTTATCAAAACCTATCATTGAGTATAATGATAAAGATAATAGTTTGTTATACATGACTTGTGCCGGAAAATATGATATGTCAAAAGATTATTATTGTCATCTTGACTTGAGTGATGATATTGTTGGGCCCTTTGATAAAGTAAAGTTATAATGTGCACAATGTAACTTATGTATAGTCACATATTTATAATTTGCTTAAGAGATCAAGAACTAAATATATAATTCAAAGATGACACATTTCTACTTTGTATAATATTCTTAATATCATAATGCAATGCATAGACACGAGTGATATATACTAAGTTGATCGTGTTTAGCTCAAGTGAGCGAACATCTTTGTTATTTGGGTAGATATGATGTGTAGCTAGATACCGTTTATAATTTATGATATAAAAAATTTTATATCATTGCCAACCATAACTTAGATCATCCAATAAGTCACACCACAAAACTGGGAAACAAGAAGTGTAATTTTATGTTTTATGTGATGTATTGAATTTCATATGATATGAAATTGGATGCATGTGGTAAAACAATAAAATTAATATGTCGAGATAACGACATATATATTATGTGATGTATATATATTATGTGGTATAATGTTTGACATTATTATGATAATATACTACATAATATAATGTAATCTGCAACATTATAACATATGAATTTTCTAAAACCCCAAAGGTCAAATTTTGTTGGATATTGATCCAAAATTTGACAAAGGCAAAAAACAATGAAAAACTGTCGAACGTTTTTCCAAAAACCGTCGAACGGTTTGAACAATAATTTCTGGGTTTTGAAAATGGTTGACCGAATGGACACGCGGTTCGACCGAAAATGATATGAAATTTTCTTGTTGCAAAAAAGTCCACCAATGTGGCATTCTGTTCACCCATAATTATCATGAACTTTTCTAGATAATCAAATGGTCAACCGGTTGACTGATTCGTTCGACAGTTTGCCTACGATTTTGCATACATTAATAAGAGAATTTTTCTGATCATGGGCTGGATTTGTTCCAACTTGGTCAAATGAAGTTATGAGATGATTATGTGTCCAAATATTATTGGTTTAGATGAGCAATTTTCAAGGGATCATGTGGAAGTGAGTTACCCATGATGCGGATTTGAGGATGCCTTATAAATAGGTCTCTCATCCTTCCTTTGTTAGACTAATGCAATATTCTTCTATCTCTATATTTGCTCCACATAATCCATCCGAAAATTCTTTTATTAATTGAGTGCTTGAGAGATTAAATTCTTTGGAGCATTGAATGTGTTATTAGCTAGATTTTAACCTTGAATTATAGATTAATTTGCTAGCTTTGGTTCCTCTAATATTGTTTATAGATTGGTGAATACTTGAAGGTGATTCCGAGGCAATACGACGTACAACACGACTTCACATTGGTAAAAAGGATTTGATAATCCTCTAGGTATGATCCAATCTATGTATTTCAATATTAAATCGTATATAATACATATTGTAATACAATTATGAAATTTTGTACATAAAATTGTTGAAAAATATGAAAAGAGATCCTAATTGCTTGTAAAATTTTAAAAATATATATACAAGTATAGGGCACGAAATCCAATACAGAACACGACAACAATGTTATCTTTATTTAATATCACGAACATCGTTGTGTTGTTTGTTCAGAAACAATCCAAATATTATACTACTATCAACCCAAGTCAGTTGACAGAGGAATATCAAACAATGTCACAAACATGTAGCCAATATGAAGCATGTTCATCTTCCGCAATTCCTCAGTCTGTGTTTGAGTCATCTGATCACACACCAATGGATATTATTAATTACGAAGCAGACATAGTTCAGTTACATTCTGAAGACAGAGGGGTTGAAGACATAGACAGTGATGAGACGGATAATGGTGAAGCAGAATGTCAAATGGATGATCAGGAGATTAATGTGGTTGATGTAGGTCCAACATCGTTTCCAGAGTTGCAGAACATGTTCCATTGTATGACAGACACAGTTAATTGAGAATCCAATAGTAAGGGATTTTTCATGACATTGATTGTTTGATGACAAATTCTCATCCAAAATTGCTTTTTCCAAGTTTAAAGACAATAATTCAATATTTGACAAAATGCTGATAGTATATAGTAAAACAAAGACATACCCGAAGTTGGGAGGGCCGACGGGCCGACGAGATCGCCGGAGATGAGGGAGAATCGGAGGTTAGAAGAAGTGATGGAGAGGTAGGGAAAGAGGGGGTCATGACCCCTTTTGCCCTACGTGAAAATGACATCTCAGAATGTTGTTTTACTTTGAATAAAAATGGCATATATGGTGTCGTTTTTATTTAGGACAAAAAGGACATTATCATCATCTTGGTGGTTAATAAAAATTGTAGCACCATTGTCATTTTTTTCCTCGTATTTTGCCAAATAAGTTTCTCAATTTTATATTTTTTCAATTTTTTAATTTTCCATGATTATTTCAGAAAATATGTTGGTTTCTCTCTCTAAACCCGTAAATGAATAATAATCAATATGGTCAAAGATAGTTCATATTTCATAGTGACATCTATTGGAATTTACGAAAGGAAATGATTCTGTAATTGCATGGTTGAGTATTTTCGAAGAAACACACAGCTTCTATAGATTTGTTATTTCGAGGTTATTCATGGGCGGCTTTAATTGGTTGGTCCACCTATGTTTAAGAAGTTTGC
Organism: Triglochin maritima; assembly: GCA_963682175.1. NCBI lineage: Eukaryota > Viridiplantae > Streptophyta > Magnoliopsida > Alismatales > Juncaginaceae > Triglochin > Triglochin maritima. Next base: position 11,484,437 of record OY821775.1, read on the forward strand.
GATCTCTGGCGGTATCGGATTTTTGATGTATGACATCTCTAGTTGGGGCTTGGTATTGAGTGGTTATGGTCTATCGAAGCATCTAATCTAATCATGTATAAAACTTTGGTTATGTTCTGATGTTCGACATTAATCAAATAACACTTTAAATGTGTGCCACAGGAATTTCTTTCACGTGGAAAACATTATCTTCTTCGGGAAAAATGGATAATATAATCTTGCTTGAAATTTGAAAAAACTTAAATATTTGGTTTTCAATTGTCGTATCGTATGTACTCAAACAATACAACGTTTTTATATCATTTTGCTGCGTTGCACCCATATGTAGATCGAGAATTATATAAATCTATAAGCCATATTAATTCTTCTACAGGAGGTGAGTCCTTTATTTTGCCCAACGCATTGTTTCGCTCAAGCAATATGATTTTTGCTGATTAGGATAACAATCAACCAGAATGGAGAATATCGCTGCAATAGCCCTTCGTCGTGTTATTTCGTAGACTTTAATGTGTTATACCTAACTTGCCAGGTTGTGTACGTTCATTAAAAAATCCACCAATTAAACCAGGTAACGTTGATAGCATTATGGCTTGCAAATAATTTGTCCCAACCTTATCCGACATATTTAGTGGGTGAAATATAATCGTACGCACATTAAATTAAACTATATAAACTATTTTTTACCTTAAGTAAAAGATTTGACAAGATGGTGAATCAACCGAACTTCACAATAATTTGTTAGTATTACTAATGGAAAATGACTAAGTGCTAATCGTTATATATTGATAGTAAAAGTATCATAGTATGGCTTATACCAGTTTTGTGTATTTCCTAAAAAAATGATTCATTTTGGTAAAAAAATAATGACTCATTGGTGAAGTATTGTTGAAACAATTACAAATATATTTATGTAATACATTGGGTTACAAATGTCGAATAAATATTTCAGTTGAATCCAGATTAAGCCAACGTACAAAATTATGTTTGAACAACAAACAACGAAAAATAATGATAAAAACACCTTACAAATGGAGTCGTCGAATTCTGACTTGCCTCAGAGAAAATATCGCACTCACGTACCAATGTGATGGGTCAGACAGTTTTCTCCCAGGATAGAACGGTTCTTTCATCGAGCAGACGCACATCGGAGCCGACGGACCTTGAAAGCATATCAAAACCTCGCAAGAATCGACCGCCGGAGAACGTTGGAATTCGTGGATACAAATTTGCCGGAGCTGTTTTTCGTTGAGAGAGAGAGATAAAAGATATGCATATCATGGGAAAAACCGAACGTGATTTATATGTATATATTTTTGTAACCTCTGAGGACTTAAATGCAATAAGCAATTAACTTGAGGACCGAAAATATAATCATCACCTTGAGGCTAAAGTCTCTAATTTCCCCCGAAATCCCCGGTCACCTCGCATCGCCTTGTCTCGCGCACGCACGTGTGTGGAGAATTCTCTACTCCTCTCTTTTCACCTGTAAATGATCATTGGAAGAGAATGTTTAACTTTCTCAAACTTTCCAAGTTCCCCGATGTGAGACTACAAGAGATATGAACACATGACACATGACTCAATATATCTCATCATCAACTCAACATTGAATTTTCTCAATCAAGTTAGTCATGGACCTAGCCCAAACTTAATAATTCATAAGTAATCATGATTATTCTTAACAGTTTAACCCAACGAATTAAAGTTTACATAAGTCAAATATCTGATGGAACCAAGCAACGTGAAATATAAAATCTCACAACAAATCAAAGTTCCGAGCTTCGGTGAACGTGCAAATAAAACCAAACTTGCTGTCTATTCCAAGTTCATGTGATGCAAAACTTAAGATAACATTTTCGATCAAATATAGATTAGTGAACCTACGTACATGGAGCCATTGGATCGATTCCCATGTGCTTTTTCCTGCATGATCGCTTTAAGGAGAGAAGAAGCAAATCATTGGACGAACTGCAAGGATATATGAAGGTTTAATGTTACATCAAAAGATTCATGGGTCCCATACTTCCATATCCTGCAAGATCCAACTCGACCAAAGATCACGTCCGTAGGTCATGTCCGTATTTGGGCTTGCTCGGGCAAATCCCCTATCTGATGGGTTTAACATGAATTTGTTTTCCATGAATTCCAGGCCTTTAGCCAACGCTTCATTGTTCTAATTTCCAAAAAAAAGTTGGGAGCGGAATCGGTCAAGGACTTTAGGCTGATAACATTAATTAACAAAAATTATAAGATCATCGCAAAGGTCATGACTACCAGAGGACAACTCCAAAAGGTCTTTCAAAAAACAGAATCAGCTTTTCTGGATGAGCGTCATGGTCATGGTCATGGTCATGGTCATGGAGATCATGACTAATGAAGTAATCCACCATCTCACCAAGTAAAGAAAACAAGTGGTATCCTAGAGTTGAACTTCGTGAAACCTTCTGACAAAGTCAACCGGGATTTCTTACTTATCGGGTTGTAAATGGGTAGGATCAAAACCATTTAACCGTCTTAACCAAACCGACGGGTAAGATCACATGTTGTAAAAATCATAACCGTTTAATAAATGGACGGATAATGATTGTGAAAATCAAAACCGTTTAATAAATGAGCGGATAAGGTTACATGATTTAACTCATTCGTTTAACCGCAAAACTAAATAAATATAATATTTTTATTATATATACTATATACATATAATTTTTTATATTATTATTTTTAAAGATACCAAATGTATTGAAAATATAAAACACAAACACCACTCCACAGTCCACACCCTAATTTCCGCCGCCCCCTTTTTGTTTCTTCCACTATTCTCTCCATGCTCTAGCCTCCAGCCAAGTCCCTCTTCTCTCCAAGCTCTAGCCTCCGACCCCTCTTCTCTCCATGCAAGCTCCAACATCTAGCCCCTCTTCTCTCCAAGGTCTTGCCTCCAGCCCCTCTTCTCTCCCTGCAAGCTCCAGCATCCAGCTCCTCTTCCAATCAAGCAAGCTCTAGCATGCAGGCCCTCTTCTTTCCACACAAGCCCCAACCTCCAGCCCCTCTTCTCTCCACGCAAGCTCCATTCCAGCCCTCTTTCAAGCAAGCAAGCTCCAACTGGTCGACCAACCCCATCTCCTCTCTTCCACTCCCCTCTTTGTGAGTTGTCTCGGCTTATTGATTTTGATTGTTTTGAAATACCTTTATTTTGAATTGCAGCACTGCTAAGATGGATTTGTGGTGTCTCTTGTTTGATTAGGTTCCCAAATTGATTTGCCTATTAATGTTTAGAGTTGTGTTTTATAATAGGATATGTCAGAATCAGTTCAAGTAGATGATAGTGACACTCATGTAACACCGATTGATGTTGATGAAGAAACTGAACATGGTAGAAGAAAGAGAAAACTTACATCTATTGTTTGGGATCACTTCACTTCCATCACGGTTAATGGGACTAAGAAAGCACAATGTAATTACTGCAAAACTGGTTTTCTTGCTAAATCTTCAAATGATACAAGCTCACTAAAAACTCATTTGAAGAATAAACACCCTAGAAAAATTGATGGAGGTGCTACTCAACTAACGTTGAATTTTAGGGACAAAAAGAAAGATGGCACAATGGATCTTAGAAACTACAAATTTGATCAGGAAACTAGCAGAAAAGATCTTGCCAAAATGATAATCCTACATGAGTATCCATTTTCTATAGTTGACCATGTGGCATTTAGAGATTTTTGTAAAGGTCTTCGTCTAAAATTTAAGATGGTCTCTCGCACAACTATTAAGAAAGATTGTGTTGAAATGTTTCTTGAGGAGAAATGGCCATTGTATACTAAGATAGAAAATCTTGAATCTCGCATTAGCCTTACAAGTGACATGTGGACGTCAGGGCAAAACAAATCTTATATTTGTTTAACTGGACACTACATTGATGATGAGTGGGAGTTGCAAAAGAGAATTCTGAATTTTTCTCAAGTTAAATCCCGTCACACCATAGTTGCACTTTTTAAAATCATTTTGGAAAAGTTGTACAAATGGAATATTGATAGAAAACTTATGTGTATTGTCCTGGATAACTGTAAGACCAATGATGCTATGGTTAGAGAAGTTTTAGAAAAGCTTGATTCCAGTTCAGATCTTGTAATGGATGGTAAACTCTTTCACATTAGATGTTCAGCTCACATTGTTAATTTAATTATTCAAGAAGGAATAGAGACCATACAAGACATTATTACTAAAATACGTGAAAGTGTCAAGTATGTGAAATCATCTACTATTAGAGAAGAGAAATTCAAAGAAGTTGCAAGACAAGTGAAAGCTCCAAACAAATCTGTTGTGTTGGATGTGTGTACTAGGTGGATTCAACTTTTTTAATGCTTGAAACTGCTATTGAGTTCAAGGATGTATTCAATCGGTTAGCTTTCATTGATAGTTCTTACTCACATATGCCATCTCAAGATGAATGGGAAAATGCTATAGTTGTTTGTGAATGTTTGAGGTTTTTCTATGAAGTGACAAAAGAGTTATCCATTACCATGCATCCTTCTGCAAACTACTTTTTCCCACATGTTTGTGCTATGAACACCACGATAAGAGATATGTGCAGTAGTGATGTTCCATTTGTGTCCACCATGGGTGAGAGGATGTTAGATAAATTCCAAAGTATTGGGAGGATGCAAGCTTAGTTTTGTCTATTGCATCTATCTTGGATCCATGCCAGAAATTGGAAACAGTTGAATTCTACATGTCCTTAATATATGGTGCAAATGGTGTTGACAAAGTAGAAGAAATAAAGAATAGTTTGATGGATATCTATAATGAGTATCGTTTGAAGTTCGGGTCTCATGTTATGGTTGCCTGTGGTGAGATTGGCACAAGCAGTTTGAGCAGTGGAAACACAACCTATGCAAAAAAAAAGGTGCATATGTCCCTGGTCTAGCAAATGCATTAGATGCGTATAAGAAACACCTTCACATGAAATCCACTACACAACCTCAAAAGTCTGATATGCAACTTTATTTAGAGGAAGTAGTGCATCCTAAAGTTAACAGGTTTGACATTCTTGGTTGGTGGAAGCTGAATGCTCCTAAGTATCCTCTTGTGAGCCGAATGGCACGTGACATATTGTCTGTTACGGTATCCACTGTAGCATCTGAGTCGGCTTTTAGCACCAGAGGTAGAGTGATAAGTCCATCAAGAAGTTTAATGCATGCAACTACAGTTGAAGCACTTATATGCTCACAAGATTGGATTCGAAAGAAATTTGATGGTAATCTAAATTTTATCAAATCGCAATTGTTTCATGTTGTTTTATTATCTTATTACTAGATGTATTGTGTGATTTTACTGATCACGTATAGATATAAGGTCTCATGTATAGATGTATGTTAGCTAGATCTCGTATAGATATAAGATCTGAAATCAGTGATGACTCATGCAAATATCACCTGAACAAAGTCATGAAATAATGAAAGAGCATGAGTTCTAAAATCAGTAACACACCCTAGAAAAGTCGCATGTTACAACATGTTAAATACATTAACATATCAACCAAGAAATCATAATTTCAAACAACATGTGGTGGTAGCAAATCACGCACAACATGCATGCAAACACAGCCCCGACTTGCTCCCCACAACCTAGTCTCATACATTCTGGTTTCTTCATCAAACCACCAAGTAAAGCATGAAGTCAGGGTCGTGCTAGTGGGAGAAAAGCCCAACCAACCTCTGAAATTCGGATGGTGCAACACAGTCCACACTATCAGGTGGATCTCAACTTGTGCACCCCGAACCTCAACCGACCAGCCCACATGTGCTGCGACTAAACTCCAATCAACACCCCCGATGCCCCACTGAAGAGTCTTCAAATTCTGTACACTTTAGGGACCGACCTACTCTGATACCAAGTTGTAACACCCCCGATCTCGCGGGTACACACACTGGGAAAGGAACATAAGCGTCGTGATCACAGTGTTCCGCGATGACCGAAGGAGTTACGAAAGAAAGACGATTCCGACTAACTCAACAATACATAACATACATGGATGGACAATTAGGATATAAAACTGAAACAATGATTATCCATGTACACATAAAAGATCCAATTATAATACATCGAGTTTCAAGGAAATACAGTAACATAAACGGAAACAAACGATAACTGAAGACACTGGTCGACATGTCCCTCGTGTACAGAATCTTCAACACTTGTCCAGTCTGCCCTATGGAAGCCTAAGTACCTGCAAGCACTGCATCAACATATGCGTGAGTTTTCTATAAAGAAAACTCAGTATGCCCCAATCCAAAGAGAGTTTTACGGAAGAATGCATGCAGTCTAACTAAGACGAAAGAATCAGAAACAGAACATAAAAGCATCAAATGCAACAGAAGGCTACGACTCCATAAGCCGTGTCAGACGGGTAATACCCACAAAAATCCCTTCAAGGGAACCAGAATACCAGCCGTGCTAGTCAGAAATAGAACAGAAAAGCAACAAATGCAATAGAAGACTACGACTCCATAAGTCGTGCCGATCGGGCGCACCCGAACCCATTCCTCGAAAAGAACCAGAACACCAGCCTCGCTGGTCATAGGCGGTCACTCGACAGTGACCCACCGCTCGACACAAAATGGTGCGCCAGATAAGTGTCCCAATTCGCGGCAAATGACCTACATGGTGTCATCGCGAACTAGGGAACACCTACCCTGAGACAGAATGACAGCACGCCTGCCCAGAACTTATCTTACGCCTGGCTAGGGCTGTAAACGGGTCGGGTCGGGGTGGGTTTCGAACCCACCGCTACCCGACCCGTCTAAGGTAGGCGGGTCAGGTGAATTTTTTTTAAACCGCTACCCGGCCCACCTAAGATCAGGTAAACAAGTTACGTAGGTAGGGCGGGTTGGGTAAACAGGTTATGCGTGGAGAGTTTGATGGATAAATGGATTTTTATATGTTTTTTTTTCTTTTTCTGCATAAGACCATAAATTAAAAACATGACACATTAGCACCTTAAAAACATGACACATGTGATTAACACCATAAAATTATAAATAACTTCAACTTTATAACACTATTAGTAAATTAGAGATTAGAGAATATAGATATGTATAAGGTATATAAGTGTATATATAATATTTATTATTTAATTTATTAAATTCTTAGGCAGGTAATCGGGTAAACGGGGCGGGTAGAAAATACAACCGCTACCCGCCCCGTTTATTAGTCGGGTAGACGGGTATTCAGATTGGCAGGTCGCGGGTTGAATTTTTTACACCGCTACCCGACTTAGGCGGGTCGAGGCGGGTTTTACCTGCCCCATTTACAACCTTACGCCTGGCCTCCCAACGTGAATGTCTTATGCGAATGACCTCTGGAGCTAGAGGATCCACTCGTGGCCCGTCGACCCAGAAAACAGAAGATGCCCAGAATTATTAATCAGATTAAATGAAATGCAAGCTACTAAAACATCTAAAATCTAATGCAGATACAATATATGGAACGAGCTCAAGGAGGAGTATTCAGATACCCTCCTAACAACGTCGAGTAAATCAGAAATCAAACGTCCCAATCAGTAAACAAACGAAGCTCGCAACAACAACAATCATAACCGGATCGGAAAATCAACTCAACCAACTAGTCAATGTCATCTACGGGTCATGCATAAAGGTTATGGGAACCATTACCTAAGGGTCAAACTCGACATAAATTAACACAACAAATCAGTAATACATAGACATGAATAAGTACAGAACTGATGTGTTATAGAGCAAAAGAAATCGCATTCGAACCACACTATACTAGGAAATACGCATCATTCATTTCAGAACATATACCCACATATAATGAATATTTCAGCGCACAATCAATAGTGATAAATGCACAAAATAACATGATAATCAGTAAGCTAATAAGATGGATATGTACATGATATCAACAGTCCAAAAATATATCTTCAACTAAACCTCGTGCATATGATCTAGTTAACACATAGCATTTAAGTGTAATATGATTAGCGCATGATATAACAGAGCTAGATTATTTTCAATTATGCATGCATGTCTCCAACATCAGGAGTTACACCTACAATCATGTCATATAGATGTAATATATCTCTACTGAAATCTAGCAACATATATGCCAAATTGCACCAATCAATACATAGAACTTAATTGTTTCCAATAACGAGCCAATCAAGCGACTCAACTCACAACCAGACCTGTGAGCCTCAAGACCGTCCACCCCAAGGGCTTAGGGAAAACATCTCAGGAAATCTGGAGTGGGAGGAGGTCAGCGGGGCTCAGTCCAGGTTGCTCAGTCCACCCACTGAGCCGGAAGACGCACGAGGTGCACTAGCCGCATAACTAGTTGACTTCAGCGCACCCAACTCAGACCATGCAACCCCAGCCCGTTCCCTCACTTCCCTAGGATCCGTCCTCACCACCTCCTGACCCCAGCCACCATCTAAGAAGGCTGCACCAGCCAGCCAACTCAAACAAGGAGCCAAGAGGGTTGAGGACAAATCCTAGTCGGATCTTGTGTGTGTCAGCCACATACAACCAGATCCGTGTCCACCCCAAAACTCAGCCCAGACAAAACCTCAGCCCCCCTGGTCGGATCTCACTTGAGCTCACCGGAGCTCCAGTCCCCCTGGCTGCCCACAGCCAGCCCCTTCTAGCGCATGCAACCAGCCCCTTCTAACACATGTAACCAACACGTGCTAGAAGGAAATCGGTTGGTGGTGCAACCGTTGCAACAACCACCACCTGATGTTGGCCGACCCCTCCAGCCAACATCTCCTCCCACAAAACTCTTCAAGGGATAGGAGCATACCTGATTTGCCGGAATAGGACATGAGCTTGCCGGAAAACAGCCACCAAAAACCTCCTCCAAGCCACACACAAGGATACCCACTAGTTGTTTCTTCAAAGTCTGCCGGAGATCAGCCAATAGCATGCCGGAGATGGAGGTGGTGGTGGCCTGAGGTGGTGGCATGGAGAAGGGGAAGGGAAAGGAGATGGAGGACGGCTGAGGGTTAGGGTTGTGCTTTTGTTTCTAGGAAACTAACACAAAAGGAATATGGTGATTGCTAAATAATTCTCCATCATGACTTGCCTAAAAGTGCATAATTCAAATTTGTTTGCAATCATTCCAGATCTTCTTGCTGACATGAAAGTCATGTCATCTCACCTACACACCTTAGCCTTACACGCCTAATCCAAATCCAAGCCAACTCCTACACTCGATTTGCACTCGATCGACCCGATTAAGTCAACCGATTACAAAACCGCCCGACGGGTCGCTCTAGCCTACAAGTCAATTTAACTCGCCCAAAAAAGAAACTTTTCCCCGGAAGGAAACTTTCCTGAAACACAACCAAGTCACACGAATCATACAACAACATAACGATGATCCATAATCAAGCATAAGGATAAATAAGACATAATAGTGTCGCAGGCGAGCGAGTCTTACAACCTACCCCCTTTAAACAAAATTGTTATCCCAAACTCTCTACAAAAGCTCGGGATACAAATTCCTCACATCATCCTCACGCTCAACTACAACAACAAAATCTATGAGACCATGAAATACAAGTGCAATGATAGCCAAAGATTCCGAGAACAAATCAAGAACCAATCACAAGAATCTAACAACTACTAATAAAAGAAAGTATGACTTGTGGACAACAATTTAACCATGAAGATAACCTAAAATCCAGCAAGTAGTAATATATGAATCTATGATACATTGGCAATCATAAAAATACCAGCAACTAATAGGTACATATCCTGATCCCCTTCCTTGCTCTAGTTCACGAGTCGATAAGCCATATCAATAAAAGGTTTTTTTTGTCGACATTCTGAGAAGGAGTTGCTAGTCATGGTGATTGCTCAGTGCTCGTTTGAGAGAGAGTTGGAATGCATCATTGTGATAGAGTGTGGGTCAGGGCTAGAAGATAAGATGCTTCAAGCTAGTCAAGCCGTTGCGGTTACGGTAGCATGATGCTGGTTGTTGTGCCTTTGTGGGTTCTTTTGCATTTCTGTTTAATGCTTTCATTGATCTCATTGTTTTATGCTCCTGACTATATAATGCAATGAACTTCAAAGCAAGGCTATGTATGTCATTTATTCTAGTTAAGAACCTTAATCATGTAACTTTTAGATAGGGTTGTGGTTCATAACCCCATCAATATCTTAATTACAATTGCATCTATGACTTGTCAAAAAAAGGATTAAGATTATACAAAAAATAAACAACCAATAAAACCCCATCCAACGTAAGTTGGAAACCTAAAATCAAGGTTGAGTAGATGGTATCAAACAATGACAAATCACACACATTCCAAAGTGGAAGTGAAAATTATCGATAAATGAATATCCAACATGCATTTTAAAAGAAGAGGATGTAGAAGAAGAAGAATAGGAGGAAAAATACCTCATTTCCCCGTATTTCCTCAACACTCACTGAATTGTCTAACCTTTTGAACCCAAACATCAAAAATACCCAAAATCATACTCTTCTGCACATAAGGAAACAAACCCTAACAAAAATGCGAACTTTCCATCATATGAAAGAACTTTTTTAAATCATGGATTTTGACATTGAAACCTCGTTCTCGTGCAAATCCATATCAAAGTGGGTCATGCCAACACAATCCCGAAACCCTAATTCTTGCCACAGATCAAAGCAGGAGTTGGTTTTAATGGACCCAAGAAAGGTTGATTCGGAGGGTTTAGACGACAAAATTCGTGATACCTAGGGTTTATTTTGGTTTGAAGAGAAGTTGTAATTGTGTATTGGGATGGCGTAGAAGCAACAAGAGCAAGGAGCTCGACACAAATGACCTCGTCCTCAAACCAAAATTTGAAGGATGATGAAGGCTCGTGTCTCCAACGACGTGTTCCTCTGCTAGAGTTACTGGAATAGTCCAAGAAAGAGAGAGAGAGAGAGAGAGAGGTGGAGTGGGTGGAAACAAGTTTGAGTTATTTAATTAGAATCTGATTCACCTGTCATGTATTGGTTTAAAAAACTGGTCAAACATGTTAGATTCATTTAAAGACCCGAAAACTACATATGTTCGTTTAAAATCCAATATTAATTGGACCGACACGAATGAGATACCAGAACGTGTGTTTAACTTCAACCACACGGTCTTAACATCAATGCAAACTGATAGGACGGATCGAGAGAATTCCCAATGCGAAAAAACACATCTCATTTAAGTCCCAAAAATTAAATGTGTTCGTTCAAATCCAATATTAATCAGACAAGTGAAATACCAAAATGTGTGTAACTCTAACTGCATAGCATCAATGCAAACCGACGTAGACGGATCGAGTGAATTCCCAACGCTCAAAAACAAATCAACGACACACACCTTACGTCCATTTCTGGGGTCGACTTGGCGGGTCTCATCGTCCACACCCAAGATAAGCCCGTCACTCCCGGTCCCCACCCGCTAGCTCTCTCCACAAAAAGAAAATCCAATATAGAGAGAGAGAGCGGAGAAAGAAGAAAATAATCAAATCCAAACCTTCAAACCCTAATCCCGACCCTCGCCGGCGGCCGATCTCGCCGCCATGTCCGCCCTTCACCTCCTCCGCCCTCCCCCTCCTCTCTTTCCTCTCCACCACCGCCCCTTCCCTCGCCTTCCCCCCCACCTCCCCCTCCGCCGCGTCCCCTTCCGCTGCCTCGCCCTCTCCCACGCCCTCCCCGACGATCCCACCCCTAACGCCTCTCAAGACGCCGTCGTCGCGGTGGAGCCCGAGGTCGTGGTGCCGGCGGAGAAGAAGGAGGGATGGAGGGCGCTGCCCGTCGTGGTTCTATTCGTTGCTGCCGCCAGCTTCGTCAGGAGGAGGTTCGAGATGCTGGTGAAGTCCAGCTGGTGGCCGTTCTGGCGGCAGGAGAGTCGGTTGGACGTTTTGATGACAGAGGCCGATGCCGATCTCGGGAATGCTGCCAAGCAGAGCGCTTTGTTCGCTGAGCTCAACAAGAACGAGTGAGCTTTCCATGTTTGCTTTTCTTTTTTTTTTCTCTTGGCTTTTTTCAATTATGCTGCTGTTTTCTATAGTTAGTTGTTGGAATCTTTACTTAGTTTCTTGATGGTGGTTAGTTGGAGTCATGACTGTAAGGAGGGTCAGTGTTATTGTAGTATTGGCAGAAAGTGAGAATTTGAAGTTTGACTTCTTAGACCTCCTCGAATAGTGGAACGAGTCCATTTTTGTTTTCTAATGGTTTCCAAACTGCAACACTCCAGTTAAAATGGCAAGAAATGGCAACATAGTTTATGTTGTATGCTTTGTTTAACTTTCATCTGCTCTGCATGAGCACTTGCTTGGCCAAGATATTTACCGATCACACCATTTGCTGCACACCCCTATGTATATGTGCGCTGTAACCCTGCATTTTCATTTGTATCATGTAATGTAATTTAAGCTGCAGACGAGGGATAACTTGAATGTTTGCAACTTCTTCAGCTTAATGTCATGACAAATGGTTCATACAAAGATATGAGAACCGAAAATACTGAATAAAAAGATATGAATATTGAAAACTTCATCAAGCATATCTTCATGCCATATTTAAATTAAGGGAAAACAATATCGTTTTTTCTTCTAGTCATAATTATTCTTTGTGTTTGTTTCCATGCCAATCAATGGATTTGGGTTGGAAGAACTGAGACGTCTAAAGGGAATTCAAGGTGTACATTTGAATTAACAAATATGCCAATTGTTAATACAAAAAACAGATATATGCAGCATCAAGATAAAAAAATAACACTTAACTAAAAAGGAACTCGAAAATAGGAGGATTACCTTGGTGTCCACTATCCCGTTTGGGCCTTCGCTACCTTTCACCACAATGATGTTATTTGACACCAATGATCTTGATTTCTGTAGTATTACCTTTTACATATGTTCAGGAAGTAGAATGTGGTTCCATGTGGGAGGTTAGTAAAATAAATAAATAATATAAAACTCATTCGGCGGAGTAACTATAAATTCATTCAAGATATGACAAAATTAAGTTAAGGTGCTACATGAATAAATCTCTATTGGTACCATATGAATTTAATCTCTTGTTCTCATTTTTTATTCAAACATTTTGCTGGATATTGGTGTCATACATGGTAGCTCATGCAAATTTCTTGTTGCACATGATTCCCAACATTATATTGTCATTACAATGTGTCGAAGCTGTGGTTGGGCCAAAGGCTAAGCAACATATGCAACAATATTGGTTGCAATCTTGAATAATGATTAATATTGATGGAAGACTCCTTGTTCCCTTTGTTATTCTCCTTGAGGGGTGAAGTTTTAGGGGGCATAGTGGCTAAAAGTCACATAAAATGAGTATGGGTTTCAAAACCAATAATCGGGTGCAGGAGATTCACCACTTACAATATAATGATGATACCTTCCTATACCGTGTTGGTGAGATGTACTCCACTAGGATCATTGGTTGCCTCGCTTGCATGAATGGGTGTCCAGTGTCCAACTCAAAGTGAACCTCACCAAGTAATTTTGGGTGTCAATTGTGAGCACAAGGTACTGATATGGTTTGACTGATTTGTTGGGCTGTAGATTGGACACATTCTTGATAAATTATCTTGGCTTGCCTTTGTCGCATGTTACCCCTAAAACCTAGGGATTAGGCTCCACTCGTGGAGAGGCTGAATAGAAGGCTTGCGGGATGGAAAGGGAAAACTCCATCCTAGGGTAGGAGACACCCTTTAGTAAACCTTTATTAATGTGCCCGTATATTATTTGTCCATCCTCAAAGTCCTGTTGGTGTTGCTGAAGCCATGGAGACCATTCGATGTGATTTCCTTTGGAAGGATGGTAAGGCTCTTGGCTTGCATTGGTATCTTTCTGTTAATTGGGGCCGGGTTTGTAAAACCTTCATTGGAAGGAGCCTCAGAATTAAACCTTTTTTTGAGTTTGGTTTCTTTCTTGGTGAGTGGTTTATGGTGTCTTCGTGAAATGGTGTCTTGCCCTTTTGGCGTCGTGTTATTTGAGGCAAATGTTACAAAGGCAATCTTAGTTGGTTGCAGAAGAAATCTAGGAGGCTTACTGAATTTGAAGAGGTATTCTGGAGGCAGAAGAGGGTATGAGAGGTGGAAAGGATGACGGATGGGAATGAATTTGCCTTATTGGGATGAAATATAGTGTGGGTGGGTGGCTTTACGCCATGGATTCCCTGCTCTTTATGTTGATGTTGCTAATAAACGTGCTAAACTCTCTTGGCGAGATCTTATTCTGACCCTAGATGGGATATCTTTTATGTTTGTGGTTGTCGGATAGGGAGTTCCACTCTTTGCTTTCTCTTTTGAACACCTTATCAGCTTGGGTTGGGAAGGAATGTCCTGACTATCTAGTCATGTCAAGGTTGGTTGCTCTATTAGGGTATGTTTGGGTAGCCTAGAATAACACGTTTATTAAGAAAATATGTATTTTAGACAATAAGGTTTTCAAATTTACAAAGGTGTTTGGACTACCCCTGGTAATGCATTATAAATATGTGGTTTTTGGTGAAAATATGTTTTAAAGGAAAAGATAAGCTCTCCCTTTTCTCTCAATTATGTAGCTCTTTTTCTCGTTTCTTATGTAACTTATACCAAAATTGCGATTTTACCCAAACACATTAATACATTCAATAATGTGTTTATGAAATGCATTATTTGAAGTCTATGCTAACTTGAAAATTGTATTTTTGAAATAGAAGTTTCAAAACCTTTAATTAGCCAAACTGAGACATTAGAACTTCAAATTTAGTCTCAAGTTATTTTATAATTTTGTCAGGTCTCGGTCCCCTATTGAGTCATCGTTTATTGTTTTTAAACTGAAAGTCTTTAACAGAGACTTTGACAGAGACTTCCTTCAAATCCAAAGGGTGGCCGATGGCGTGCTGTCGTCACCTTTGCGGATACCTCGAAGAGGAGGGGGTCTTTCATTTATTTATTTCGTGCAAGGAGATTTCTTGCTTTTCAAGAGATTTGTGGGGTGCTTGGGTTATACAATTTGTGGGTACAGGTTTCTCATTGGTGGGGTTTTCAGATAACCGAAGTAATGTTTCATTGACGAATCAAAGAACATTTTCAATAGCTTTGTATATAGGGTGTTTATATTCCTGTTGAAAGGGATGTCCCATGAATTTCATTGTCTAATCATGAAGTACACATATACACTGAATTTGTTTTTCTCACATTTATGTGTCATCCATGTTCTGATTAATTATCTTCTAGAGTTAAAAGAGGTGGTGATGTACATTGCTTTGGTGTAATTACCTAATTATTTACTGTTGTCACACATGCACTATGTCTTAGATGTTAGTTTCTTGTTCGAACTGTTTTTTGTTCACATAAAGTCCTCGATGGTAATTATATTGATGTTCTGAAAAACCTTTTACCCGATATGACTGAAATGTTGTGACCCTACATGGCTACATGTGCCTACTCTTTGGAACTTACTGGAATTTTCAATTTTGCGGAACACAAACTCAACTGTAAATGCACTGAGTTCCCATGCTGATTCTCACTGGGAATATTTTAGCGATTTAACTGTGGCATGTTTGAAGGCAGACAAACTAGTTTCTGTTATTAAATATATGTATGTACTTAACATGGACTACATAGTTTTAGTTTGTATATTTATAAATACCTTTTGATCAAGTTATAGCAGCCTAACATGATGATCGGTTGTTTGGTAATCACCCATTACTGTCTTCACTTGGTGGCAAAATTGTCACATTTGTTGTGTCTAAATGCCTATTTTCTTCAGTCCGGAATCAGTTATCTCGCGTTTTGAGCAAAGAGATCGTGCAGTGGATAGTAAAGGTGTTGCAGAGTATCTTCGAGCCCTCGTATTTACAAATGCCCTGGCAGACTATCTCCCTGACGAGCACAGTGGAAAACCATCCAGCCTTCCTGCACTAGTAAGTCAACTTTTTTTTTGCGAGGTAAGGGAGTTACATTTGTCCTTTTAAACTTATTTTGTTTTACCATTGTTATTGCAGTATTTTTTATTTTATTTTTATTTAAATAATATTTACTTCTATTTGAATTGTTTAGATGGGGGAACTTATGTTCGGTCAATTTTGAACCATCTTCCTTACCATATGCACTGTTATGTTCAATCTTGCCATTGGGCTTAATGAAATAAATTGTCATATTGCCATGCAAATGGACCAAGTGGTATCTTCATAAAATTTTGAGTAACAGTAATAATTTTTGTTCATCATTATATAACAGTAATAGCAATGTATTATAATTGACCTGGTAACTGAAGAATGGTTTCTTTGACATAGATTATCATGTATTTGCTTCACAGTTCACACCTTCATCCTGGTAGGGTTCTAGTTTTGTCTACAATGTTATATGGCATTGGGTTTTGTCCTAGCCTGGAGAGATGTTTACTGAAAGATGATTCATTTTAGTCATGGCATGTTTGTAATATCTAGTTCTGAAACCTGAATTTGTTAATTTTCTTGATTGTTTCTTGTCTTTAGTTGCAAGAACTGAAACAACGTGCCTCAGGCAATCTGGATGAACCTTTCCTGAAACCTGGCTTAACTGAAAGACAGCCACTGCATGTGCTCATGGTAAGGGCTGAGCAGGACAGGGTAGAACCGTTTAATATGTTCTTCTGTTTATACTCCTGCAATGTTCTGTAAGTTTGAACTAAATTTCTGAATGCCTCGTTTTGTGTAGGTTGACCCTAAGTCTTCAAATAGGGCACCGAGACTTAAACTTGCTCAAGAACTGTTTCTTTGGGGCGTGTGTACAGTTGGTGCAGTTTTGTTATGGTACTTTTATTAATTATTGTTTGATATGTGAAATATGTACTGACAAATCATGTTTAAGTATTTTGTGTGGCATCTCATGTTCTATCTAGATTTTTCTCCCAGATTTATGTGATGCCTTTATATGATTGGGTTCAAATTATAATTGAGTGTACATGCTCTCCTAAGGAGTTTAGGTTATTAGATGCTCTATGATATATTATAACACTGTCTTTCGAACTTTCTTCAATTTTCTTGCAATTTTTTTGATGAAACGGATGACATTCACTTCTTTGATGCAACACTTCAACGGGAGAGTGTTTATGTAGGCAGAGTTCACATTTTGTGCGTACATGCCTTTTCCGACATGTTTAGGTAAAAAGGTAAAATCTCTCGATACTCAGGAAGCATTTAAGAGGCTTATGTGCATGGTTACTATAATTTATAGCTGGAATTGGAAGCTATATATCTACATATTCTCCTTAGCATTGCTTTTCTTTTTCTTTCTTCTTATGATTTACTTTTGATCGATTGGTTTTATTTGTATTTTCTAGCTGTGCCTAATGTTGTGCCTTATGTTTCCTGCTAAGTTAATCACCAAGGTAGCTGTTTTCAGGGTAATGGGTGCAGCTGCACTTCAAAAGTATGTGGGTAGTTTGGGTGGTGTAGGCACTTCTGGTGTTGGTTCAAGTGCTTCTTATGCTTCAAAAGATTTGACCAAAGAAATTTCCCCTGAGAAGGTGCGCATTTCTCTGTGATGTAACTTCTTGTAAGCACCTTGGTAGATGGGTTCAGACCGTCATGGTTTAGTAATCGGCCTTTGTGTATCACTACATTAGATGTCATGTCATTGAATTAGTTGAATCATACCACCACGTCGCTATGACGTCATGACTCATGAAATTGGTAAATGAATCTTTCTGAATATCCAGAAGGTACAAAGTAATACGGACTAGGAAACAACAATCAATACACATATACTAGAAACTGATACCATATTTCTCCTCTCAATTTACAGAAGCGTGTCTCTAGTTGCTTCAATGGCTAGCATATATAATGGATGAAGTTTATAAAATGTGGCAAGAAACAGTTATCTGTTCTCTTGTTTGTACTTATGTGTTTTTGATAAATCAAACTAAAAAACCATCACATGTTACAAATTGGTTTCGAGGATTTAATTTTAGCATATTTGTGGTACCTGGGAGGCATGGTCGTCGACAGGATGTATTTTCCATCATGCCAATTGAAAAATGTATCTTAACTTGAGTTGAAGTGTTGATCGTTCTCTACAATCTTATTCTAACCTGCAGAGTATTGCCTTCTCTTCGATTTTTTTGTAAAGAAGTATGCAAAAGCTATATTTTTTGTAATTTTTTTTACCTTGCAGAATGTCAAGACATTTAAGGACGTTAAAGGCTGCGACGATGCAAAGCAAGAACTTGAAGAAGTAGTCGAATATTTAAGAAACCCTACAAAATTTACTCGACTTGGAGGCAAGTTACCCAAGGTATTGTGACAATGCTCTCGTCTCTTGTGTGCTTTTGGCCCTTTATTAAGGAGGGTGCCGAATTAGATTTATAACATGTTTGAGAAAGCACTCAATAACATGTTTTACTATATCATTGATAAAACATACAAAATAATATAATGAGCAGATTCTACCATAGAAAGAGTGAAAATTTGCCAAGGCAAAATAGAGGATTAGCTCCTTTTGGATCTCAAAACTAAATTTTCTTTAATCCTGCTTCAATCGGGAGAGTGCAGGAGAGTTGCTTTAGGAAATTGATAGAAAAAAGGATATTAAGATTTTAGCTTAACGTTTCGGTCAAATGAAAATTAATTCTTTTTTAGTATCTATCTTTTTCGAAGAGCCCAATCGTGTAAGCAATATCTCTAAACTTCTAAAGTGGAGTGGTGGACCCTATCTTGTATTTACATAATAAGCTATTTAATGTTTATGAAAGGCACATGAAATTCAAGATTACTGTACCATTCTTGATATATTAATGCCACTTCATATTCTTAGTGGGGATTCCATGCGTTTGAAGCTTTGAGCGTTTCCAAACCCTACTGGTTGGAAAAAATATCAGAAGAACCTGCAAATATTTACAAAGTAACAATACTAAGTGTTTTAGCCGGACAAAGCCATAGTAATAGTTAATTCATATAGCCTTATCTGGTGTTTTTTTCTTTCTATAGTGGTTCTTTTGTTAAGATGATACTTCATAAGCTGAATACATGAGTTAATGGTCTACTAATCCAATCTCGCTTCTTTCCATGATAGGGAATTCTTTTGACGGGGGCTCCAGGGACTGGGAAGACTTTGCTTGCCAAGGTTATCTACTTTCTATCATAGTAAAATTTGTATTCCTTCTCTTAACTTATTTTCTTTGTAATCTTTCTGTTCTAGGCTATTGCTGGAGAAGCTGGTGTCCCTTTCTTTTATCGAGCTGGGTCTGAATTTGAGGAAATGTAAGACAAACAATCCCCCTTTATGTTCTGTTATGGCATTACCCTTTTGTTATACTTTACTATTGTGAATTAGTAGCACTAGATTTTAAGATGCCAAAATAAAAGGGTCATTCTAGCAACTTTTTGATACATGTAGGCAGCTCATATTTAACTTTTCAATTACACATTCTCTCAATGCTCATACAATTGAACTGCTTGCCCCGTCTAGACCTGTAACCTTCTTGATCTCTTGCATGCTTACTGAGTTGAGTAGCAGTGATGACAGATGAAATTCAGAAGTTTATGAGGTCGTTAGTGTTACAGTTTATAGCATTAAAACTTTCCATCTTGTGTTGATCTATTCAGAAGCAAAATTGAAGGATGTTTATTTGTTGTGTGAATGTCCTATGGAGCATACCTTTGTGAGGTTGTGATTGCAAATGTATATTGTTATTGCAAATGTATATCTGAATGTGGGTTTGCCCAATCTGCTATTATATTAGTGTTGGGCTGTTAAATATTCTGATTCTCGAACCGATCAAAAACAATAATTCTGATTCTCTGTACCGATAGCATATCATTAGTTCTTACTTTGTTGGAATGACTTTCTTTTTCCTTGGGCAACCTATTGATTGATGTATACTTTCAACAGTAGTTTCCGTTTTGGTTTAATGCTGTAGGTAACTTTTGATTTAACGATGCAGGTTTGTTGGAGTTGGGGCTCGACGTGTGAGATCCTTGTTTCAAGCTGCTAAAAAAAAGGTTAGTACTAACAAATTTGTTTATACCTGTGAATCTGGAACTTCATTTCAGTCCTTTAGTATACATGTCATAGCTACGTTGGTATAGAAAGAAATATTGTTCACTGAGATAGTGCATTTATTTTGAATCCACGAATTGCTAAATTTCCTCTGAGAATAATGACATCTCTGTTTAGTCTGTAAGCTCTACTCCTGTTAACTGTTATTCATAAAAAGTAAATTATTTTCATGTCTAAACCGTTTTTGTTATTTGTAAGGTGTTTTCATTATTATTTTAGCATGTTGCTCTATTTTTTCAAAGTTCTGAGGACCGGATTGGACATGGCCAGTTCAATGGTCCAACCATTTAAATGACAAGAAGAATAGGACGTTGGCAGGGGGGGGCGGTAGCCCCGTGCAAGGATTGTGGAACCGGTTGATTGTTTCTTACTTGTGCTTGGCTTGTTTACTTAACAATTTGAATATGTCACTTGCGTTGGCTTGTTCGGGGGGGGGGGGGGGGGGTGTCGCGAGTAGCCCAGGTACAACACTTGCAAAAAATTATTTTTTAGCTATAGTTGGTGTTTTCACTAACTCAAAGGAAGCTAACACTAATAAGTACATTTTCTACTTCGGTGAAAAATACATTTTATACATATCAAGACTTATGGTCTGCCTGTTCTTTACGTGTATAGGCGCCTTGCATCATCTTTATCGATGAGATTGATGCGGTCGGATCCACAAGAAAGCAATGGGAAGGTCACACAAAGAAAACTTTGCATCAGCTGCTAGTTGAAATGGATGGTTTTGAGCAGAACGAGGTGCATATATTGGTTATGCTGCAATTTTCTGCACTTGATCTTTTTTCCACATCGTTCGTTGTAGTTTTGACACGCAGATCGGTTTTCTTAGTTTCAAATTAAAGAAATTAGTTATTTATAATTTGTTAATGTTCTTCTCTAGGGTATCATATTGATGGCAGCGACCAACCTTCCAGATATTCTTGACCCTGCATTGACAAGGCCTGGTAGATTCGATAGACATGTGAGTTAATACTTTCAGTAACCTATGGTCTTGTTATTGATGTTCCAGGGATAGATAATTGTGCTCTTTTCTGGCTTATCATTCTTAATATAGAAATATATGTTTTACTGCCAATAAATCATTCGAGTTTTTTCTATCTCAAGCAGTAGAAAAATGCTGGGGTATACATCTTCTGTAGATGGTTTTGCTGCTCTAGTTTTTCTCTAGAATTTTCTCCCAGTTTCTTATTATTTGCTACATTTTGCCGTGAAATGAAATGTGCCCAATTCTTCTATTGAACTGGGTTGTGTTGTACATGCAAATGTTATTACTAAGTATCAGTAAAATCAAATGGATCACCATTTACGTAAATATACTGTGTTGAGTTGCAATTCTAATGGAAAACTGAGAAATAGTAAGGTGGGTTTTCCTACTATTTGCTTCAACAATTGTCTGGATATTTGTTGTAATACTTGAATACTCAATAGGTGCCCATGTCATAGAAAATCTCTGTAACAGATTTAGTGATGATCAAATTCAGATATAAGCACATCACACGACTCATGTCACGAACAACAAAAACATCTTATGGCTAAAGCTCTTTTTTTATTTCTACCTTACTCTATGCTGACCATGCCTCCACCTTTTCTTCTGTATATTCTCATGAGTTGGATCAAATTTTGTTTTTCTTGGTCTGGTACTGTAGCTTGATAGTTGATATTGAATGCGTTATGAGTATTATTTATAACCTCTGCACTATGAAACTCCATAACAGTGTCATACATGTTTCCTATTCTGTTCAGATTGTTGTCCCTAATCCTGATGTCCGGGGTAGGCAAGAGATTCTGGAGCTCTACTTACAGGACAAACCGGTTGCTGATGATGTAGACATCAAAGTGATTGCTCGTGGTACTCCTGGATTTAATGGTGCAGGTATTTTCTGTCGTCTATTGACTTCTCTTTTGAAGAAAATATGAATCTGCACTATGCAGTTCGAATAATAAGAGGATATCTTCTCGTTAGATTTGGCCAATCTTGTAAATATGGCTGCGATAAAGGCTGCAGTAGAGGGTGGTGAAAAGTTAACGGCGGCACAGTTAGAGTTTGCAAAGGATAGGATCATAATGGGCACCGAGAGGAAAACGATGTATGTGACTGAAGAGTCCAAAAAGGTAACATCATCTTCATTTATTGATATATCCTAGTTACTTCTGATTGAAGCATACTTCATATTGTAGGAGAAAACATAAAAGGTCATGGTATTGTAGGTAGTGTTTATAACTAAGCAATAATACTTGTTTGAATGTTGTATCTTTTCCAGCTGACTGCGTACCATGAGAGTGGCCATGCGATTGTCGCATTAAACACTGACGGTGCTCATCCTATTCATAAAGCTACAATTATGCCTCGAGGATCTGCTTTAGGGATGGTTAGCCAACTTCCTTCTCAGGATGAGACATCTATAAGCAAGAGGCAGTTATTAGCACGTCTTGATGTTTGCATGGGAGGAAGAGTTGCTGAAGAGCTTATATTTGGCAGGGAAAATATTACAACTGGAGCAAGTAGTGATCTTCATACGGCCACTGAGCTTGCTAAGTACATGGTATGTTCTCACTGCTGTGTTAGGATTTTTTTGAAGGACCTGTTTATGATTAGATAACAATTTCTGCCATGATATATTTTCAAATTTCAGGTTTCAACTTGTGGAATGAGTGACGTGATTGGTCCAGTATACGTCAAAGAACGACCAAGTTCAGATATGCAGTCAAAAATCGATGCAGAGGTATATTAGTAAATTTCTACCTCCCCGCAATCCTATTATTATTTTTCGTTCTAATATGTTTTTAATTCTCATTCAAGGTTCTTAAACTTTTGAGAGAAGCATATGATCGAGTTAAGGAACTACTCAAGAAGGTTATTGTAATACTTGACCTTTCTGGTCTCATGAATTATATTTTATGCACCATTCTTTGCCCTGCATGCTTATTTATTAAATGAGAGCCATGAGTATTTAAAAGCTACTTTGGGCTATCTATCATCTGCCACCATCCAACATGCCGTATGACCATTTGAATTTTTTCAGCAACATTTTCAAAACCACAAAAGCAGGCAGTGACTTCTTTTATCATCCGTGAGAACAAATACTGATGCCATCTTTGTTCTCTATTTGCAGCATGAAAGGGCATTGCATGCATTGGCAAATGCTTTGTTGGAATATGAAACTCTAAATGCTGAAGACATCAAGCGAATTCTCTACTCCGATGGAGATGTTGATCAACTGTCAGAACAACAACAAGAGCTGATGCTGACGTGATACAGGTTTTTTTCTTTTTTCTTTCCATTTTGGCAACTGTAAAGGGTTGGTGTACAGACATCTAATTATTCTCTAGTTAATTTATAGGCATCCATTTCTTCTTCCTCAGTAGTATCAGTCAGGAAAGTTCTTTTGTTATGCGGCATGCCACATTGCCTTTTAATCATTCTATCGGATTCACAGGTGATGTTTTTGTAAGATTTACATGTACTTAGGAAATCATTTTGCCACTCAACCCTACAATTGGTTCAAGTTAGACAATTCTGTACATGATAAATTAGATAATCTAATACAAATACATGGAAGTGAGAGTTTTAGAGTACTAAAGTTTTGATAGTTCTTGCATGTATGCCCTCAACTTACTATTGTTTATCTGAAAAGTTTTCAAAGTTTTTGAAATCCTTGCATTTGTTCTTCATTTGTTCATATTTGTATTGGTACTTAGGTGCTGATTGTTAGGGTTCTTGCCAATGTACTTATGATTTCGGTTATGGCATCTATGTTCTCAAATTGGTTGTATTTTTAGGTTGTGAAAAATGTCGAGAATTTTCTCATTTGTAGTTCGATCTGGTAGGTAATTCTTTTACATCAGAAATCCTGAGTTTTCTGCATAGATCCTCCATTTTGGTTGAATAGTCTCGACTTGTCAAATTTTGCATCCATGCCCTCCATCTTTTTGTATTAGTTTGATGCAAATTGAGCTATGTTAGAGGTTTAGGTAACGAAGGAAGGATCCACTACCCTTATAATACAAGGTATGAAGGTATCCTTCTTAATGGTTAAATGGAAATATGTACATAACTTAGCTATATTATAAGCTAAGACGTATGCTGATACTTAGGTTAATATTTTCTTCCAAGCTAAGACGTATGCTGATACTTAGGTTAATATTGCAGCTTTCGTTTAATTACAATATTTTGATTGTTTTCTTAAGCCAGTTGCCCAGTTCTATTGTTCCCATACAGCAGAAAATTTTCTTACCAGTATGCTTTGTAGTTAATAACGAGTAATATGTTCATATGGATGCGTGGTTAAAAAGAAGTCATACAGCAACTTGACCAAAAACAGTCTATATACGTACTCGGAAGAATTAGGGAATTACTATTTTTTGTTCCAAAACTAGAATCGCTCAAACAATTACCATTTTAACATTCACAATCTATTTAATATCTACTTCGTTATGTCTCTTAAATTAAAGTTTATTTTTAAGTTTTTCTCACTTTATCAATACTAACAACACAAAAATGTCTGGTGAAGTGTTTTGATCACGTTAATTTCAAAGATTTTTTTAAGGTCGGACGTCTAGGTAAAACACACCTCACAGGAGCAACTTGCTAAGACGTCTTCCCCATGGGAGGGCGCCCTCCCATGGGGAGGTGTTTTATCCAGATCGTCCTTCTAAAAAAAATAATTTTTTTTATAAATTTATACGATGTGTTATCTCAAATTATTTGAGTTTTCGTTGTAAGATTTTGGTAGTAACAAGTTGGATTACATCATCAACAACATCAACATAACCCCATGTCATCAACCGCCTAAGCGAGGTAGGGTAGGTCAGATGTACCTCGGAAGAGGCTTCCCGCCTAAGTGAGGTTGTTTCCAATTGACCCAAATGATGCAAATGCAACTGACTATTTGCGATTCCACAATAAAAGAAATACAGATTGTTTAAATAGTCATTTGATATAGTCCATGATGCTTCAAATGTCAAAAACAACTTAATCTTTGACACAATGGAAATGGACCAACGAGTTGGATTACAATGAGTTTTTTTTGCAAGTAACGAAGATTTAAAATTTTCAAGATCCAAAATATTTTCGAGGGACGTTGTCCCCTTGCCACTCTTGTCACCTCACCCAAAAATTATTTGGGTCGGATTCAGTATCAATCCGATCCAAATTTCAATAATATTCAACGTCCGTTTCGCTCTAAACTTTCACGTAAATATATTTTAGGAGTGTATTAGGGATACAATGAAAATAATTGGGAAAAAACATCGAATGTGTGTTAAATAATGGATTTTTAAAGTACAGAGGGGTAAAGTGTTACAAAATAAAAATTCAGGGGAGGTAACTGTTAACTTTGAAAGTTCAGGGGTGCAAAGTGATATCAAGACGTAATTTAGGAGATCAAACTGTAATTAACTATTTATTGATTTATTTATGAAAACCTCCTCAAATGTTGTGTTTGCGCTGAAATTAATCTCAGTGCTATGCCGGGCAAAAAATAAATAAAAAATGTCAGTGCTATTTTGTGTTAAATGTTTTTATTCGAATATTTTGTTGCTATTGTTTAAGACTTTAATCCTTGTGGTCTTACTTATCATATTATTTCAGTTTCATTTTAAGAATTTCATTCATTTATTCATTTTTTTGCCTTTTAATTTAAGGTTTTGGTAACGTTATTTTTGTAAGAAGAAAATTTCGAAAATTCGGATACCCAGTTTTCCGATACGGTATCCGATTTATTACATCCAAATATTCGGATATCCGACCCTAATAATCCAGATCGGGTATCCAATTCAATTTTCTATTCCTTTTTTTCGACCGGATTCGGATCAAGTCTTTGGAGAATTTGGATATCCGAATTATGAATGCTTGTCAAATTCGAATAATCGGATTCCCACAAATCTCTCTTTATCTAACCAAACCCTAACCTCTCCGGTTGTTCCCTTCCTCTCCAACTCCAGCATTACTATAAGAACATTGACTTTGTATAGGATTTCTAAATTCCAAATTGACTTTGTGATTTTTATTTGTTACGAATCATTTGATCTTTTCGTGTTTACGGTGGAGAAACAGTTTTGTGAATGTTTTGGTGATTATGATTTATTTATCTCTGCATAATTATTGATACAATAATAATTATTATTATTTTGGACTGAAATTTGGATTGGAAAACTTAAAGAATCTCTGAAATTTTATGTATGTATTTATGACAACAGTAGTCAGATATCCAAATTTTCGGATACTCGAAATCCGGATATTCAGTTTAATCTGGATCGGATCCGGAATGATATTTTGGTGATCCGGAAAATCGGATATCCGGATTTCGGGTATCCGAAAATTTGGATATATGGTTTTGCTCACCCCTCTTAGGATGTCTTGTTTTTTAAAGGCATGATATATTCTTTTAAAATTTGTTTTGGCCCTTTTGCTTTGGGATCGTTGATAAGAATTAGTAATTTTGGTCTTATCACATTAAGGTTGGCTATTAAAATTATTGTTTTTGAGATATTCCATTTTTAAAATGTAGCTATAAGCCTATTGCTTTTATACTCTCTTATGATTTAGATTTTTTGAGATCAAGTTCTTCCAACTGTGACATTGCCTTTGATATGTGTCATAGGTTAGAGTGATTCTTCATGCCATTTCTTATCCAAAGCCCTTTTGAACGTTTTCTTGTGTTTTATGTTGTTTTCTATTAGGTTCTCTTCATAATTTTTGTACAATCGAAGTGGCTTATTATTTTTAATTAATTCCAAAAGATCAACTGCACAAGTTTGAGTGTTTGATTAAGGGTCTTTATGATGTCAATTGTGAAAGATTCGGTGTTTGTTTGGCGTACTTTAGTTTTTGTTATTTCATTTTTTGTAATTATTATACAATACTTGCACACGCTGGGAATTGTTAGTTAATTAAATTTCGGCATGTACTCTAACAAGCCCTTCGATAGGCTTTTGCCCTTCAATATCTCGGGCTTGTCATTCTTTTGTTAAGATTTCTTTCTTTTTTCGTTCTTCCATAGAGGTTCCCATTTCTTTGTGATGAATGCCATGTCTTTGAATTTTTAATTTCGAGTTCTCCCGTTATTCGCAATTTTTTTGTTTTTCTCAAATAAGGTATCCTTATTTATTTGTGCCACATTCTGTTAATCTGTTTCTTGATTCCGGAAGCATCAGTATTTCAGTAGAGTACCGAGAATCTGTAGTTGTAAAGAAAATGATTAAAACGAGTGCTAACGATATTGCCTTTTGTAAGTGGAATGTCTAAAGGAAAAATTAGAGGGTTGGTTATTACAGCAAAGGTCCATCAACAATATTCCTAACGTCTTTTAAAAGTTGTCTCCTTTTTAATAGATATATTAAAATAATACTGAATGCTCCATATTAGTCTCCTCTAGGCACTAATCTTAAGCATATCTACCATGTATTAAAAGTTCTATTTTAAAAAAATGCACTATCCATTAAATACTACCTCAAGTATTATTATTTTTGTTCCGCCCTAATCTTTGCAGGAAGTAATGATTGTGGGGTTGATTGATTGGACTTTTGATCTTGAGCAATATAATTTAGTTACGCCACCTTTATTACCGATATAAGGATGTGGGTGGTAAAAGTTTATAGGTGTATTATCTTAATTTATCTTATCCCCGTTAAGACAACACTAGACCGCTTAGTGGCCATGTTCGTGCCGACCTGGATGTGAAGCATGATAATTGAAAATTGTGGATTCTGCAAATTGCTGGTGCTGTATATTACTGACATATGAGTTGGTCTGTTTTTTAGCTTTAGCACATGATGGTGGTCCAATTTACATCCTTATAAATGAGTATTGTGTGCATTGTTTCTTCAATTATAAGTAATATAGCTCAGGTGTTTCTTCATGAAAAAGAAAACATCGAAAGCTGAGATATCATAAACTTCATTTTTCTTCAAATCAAATAATTTTTAAAGTATACTGTCCAGGATTTCATATGTACATTTCCAATGCTCCTAATAGTTTCAGAAAGAAATCAGTTTTCCTCTTCAACAGCGATTCATGGTATTCACAATCAGTTTAATATTTGTCAATCAATATGAATGTAATAATACGTAATAAAGAATGGTATGTCATTGGAAATCTTTGGTATTTACACAATTAACGTTCCAAATCAATGAATACTTCAGCTAAATAAAAATATTTGGGGTATTTTTTTCTATCTTCTGATCCTGTCAGTTTTCAACCAAACAAGCAAGCAAGCGGACTCCGATTACAATTTTATATTTCTTGCCACCTCCAGTGCACCCAATGAGTAGAGTTCGGCAGCCAATAGGGAGAACTAAAATTTCCAAAACGTATGTCAACAACAATGTCCAGTCCAGTATATATCTATGGAGGAAATGATACAGAAGAAAAAAGAGGTGAAAACACAGGGTCCACATTACACCGCGTCACCCATCCTGGAGCCACTGGACGTAGGAAGGCACACGACAACAGACATCACTATTCTCCTAACGTTTGTGTTTGTGTCGACCAACAGAACAGTCTGCGGTAACAGACGGATAATGACAATGGTAACATGTTTAGTTGTTTTAGATATATGATTTTGTGTTTTACTTTTGCTTGCGTTTAATCTGATGTTGACTTAATCCAATTTCCTTAAAGAAATCTATGTTGGACGTCACTACATTACTGGCTTACAGTACATTAAATTAATTTATATGATTGATTTCATACGTTCATGACATGAAATCAATATCATCCAATTGGGTGGCCAATCAAAATTGAGTTTTAAGTTAATGCACCGTGGGGTTTGGGGCCACCAATGATAAGAA
This sequence comes from Triglochin maritima, assembly GCA_963682175.1. Lineage (NCBI taxonomy): Eukaryota > Viridiplantae > Streptophyta > Magnoliopsida > Alismatales > Juncaginaceae > Triglochin > Triglochin maritima. Next base: position 11,513,262 of record OY821775.1, read on the forward strand.
CAAGACTCCACCAGACCTCTTTGGGACTTGGGAAAGAGAACAATTTGATTCTCAAGTCAAATGACGCCAATAAACCACCAACTTTTATCATTTTTACGTACTTATGATGGTGGGCTCTGCTGGAGTTTGTGAGAAGTGTCAGCGTTGTGTCTTGTGACTAATCAAGCAAAGACTGCTCGTCAAGTGGTCCTTCATCGTCATCATTAACCCTCGGGTAAGATCTCCTTAGAAAGAATAATTAAAAAATCCCTAAGTAAAACCTTATTTTTTTTAAATACGAGAGTTTTGTTTTTCGTTGGATAAATGTTTTTAAATATGAAATACAAAGTTCTGAAATTCATGAGTAATTTATTGTTTTTAAAAATAGAACCAGTGATACATATTGTTTGCCGGTCTAAGTATTTCTAAAATGCTGTCGAAGAAATTTCCTCAATATCTATATCTAGATAAGGAAAATGATAAAAATGTTATTATTACGTGGCCTATGAATTATTCCATTAAGTAATTAATTAAAGCCATGCATATCCATTTAGTGTGTTAGTGGGTAGTTATTTTGATGGAAGAAACTACCACACACAAAATTCTATAAATAAAGGTTTTTGGTCCCAATTGTTGTCCTAGTTAATTTTCACCATCATCTTTCTAAATTTTCTCCCAAAATTCAAGAGGATCATCCATCATCAAGTCTAGGGAAAACAATTGAAGATCACTTCCCTAAGGTTTCGCTTCCGCTTTACGTTCTTCAAGATGTCTTTGACATCTAGTTGTAAGTATTTCTTTTATGTTATTTTATACAGAATTTAGTATAAGATCTTGTTGTTTATCATGTTCTTAATGTATTAGAACATACTTATTTCTAACATTTGGTATCAAGAGCCAAACTAAATTCGTATAAAATACATTAAATTGGTTGTAGTTTTATTTTATTGTAATTTGAAAACCTGTAATATTGCAAATTGAATCCAAGCATGCCCTGTTGAGAATTATGCATTCGATTTACAATTTTTTTTCTTTCTCTGCCTGGATTATGTGATGCTACGGCTAAATCATGTTTACGATTTTCATTGCTTGCATTTTATTAATGCTAAAAGAAAGAAATTCAATCCTGTTTTGTTTGACGTACTTGATATGTTCTCTAATGTGCATGTCCTTTGTTTAGACTTGTGCTTTATAAAAAATGGCTTTTATTCATGACCTTTTGTTGGTAACGTAATGATTTGTTACGCTTAAACTCTCCTCTGATTTTAAGTTTATGTCATTGTTGTATTACCTTTTTGCAATGTAGAATATTTTGTCTAAATATTCGTTGATATATATATATATATATATATATATAAATTGTTTGCACTCATGTATGATTAATTTGCTCATATATGTGTCTTATAAATAAATAAATAACTGAATGATTGAATGAACATGTCACGATCTAGTTGAACATCTTCAAGTCGGTTAATTTTTTTTCTCAATTCGGATATTTTGCCGTTATGATTAGTTTCCTTTTTTTGTTATTACATTTAAGTTTATTATGGATTATGATATAATTATCCTGACGATGATCTTATGCCTCTTACATTTATGTAATTTAGAGAAATTTAATTTCACGATATTATGAGATTCATGCTGCAATTCTAAATATGATTTATGCATTTTATGAAAAATGTAAAATTATGATTGTCATGTATAATAATTGACCCAACGGAAAATTATTGTATATGTTTGCCTTATGAAAAATTATTAACCATATTATGATATATTTAACAACTGATTATCGTCAATTTTACCAACTTTAATTGTCGATTTTCTTTTGTTAAATAAAATTTTGTGATGGTTATCTTGTGGTGTTAAATCACAATTTCTTTGTATGATAAATCATGGACATAATTTTACCAACTTTAATTATAGACATGATTTATTTTATAAATTCTCTTATGACTAATGATTTTGTAAATCAATTTATTTTCTGCCCAACGGTGATGTAAATTGATTTATAAATGTATATTAATGTGCATGTTATTAATCGTACCAACTTAGATTAATAATTATGCAAAACGGTTATGAATTAACTGAAATATTTTTGAGTATTTAATGTTAATTTCAGTTTGTTAACTGTTAGATTACAGTTAATTAATGTTATTATGTCATTTGTTTCTCGTGTGGTTTATGTAGTTAATGAAAGTAAGCATCATATATATTTTGATAATTTTGCAGCATTGAATACATCACATATTACATCACAACTATCTGGAATTGAACCCCTTAATGGAACAAATTTTCTTACTTGGAAGGAGCAAATAGAAATATGTCTAGGTGTTTTGGAACTCGATCATGCTTTTCGTATGGATGCTCCCACACCTCCTACAGCCACTAGTTCCAACGAACTAAAGGCCAGTTATGAAAAGTGGGAGCGTTCTAATCGCATGTCACTAATGATTATGAAGAGTTCTATTACTCCTGCTATCCGGGGAGCAATCCCTGAAAAGGATAGTGCTAACAAGACATTTAATGCAAAAGAGTATTTGACTTCTGTTGAAGAGCAGTTTAAGGGGACTTCCAAAGCTAATGCAAGTGCCCTTATAATGAAAATGCTCACAACCAAGTATAATGGGACTAGCGGTATACGTGAACATATCATGATGATGAGTGATATGGCCGCAAAACTGAAAGGCATGGATATGACAATTTCTGAAGGTTTTCTTGTTCATTTTATTATGACTTCTCTGCCTGCGCATTTTGGTCCTTTCAAGATCAATTATAATACGCAGAAAGAGAAATGGAAAATGAGCGAATTAATTGCTATGTGTGTTGAAGAAGAAGAAAGGCTTAAAATTGAAAAGCCTGACTTTGCACACCTTGCCTTTAATGGTCCAACAAAGAGAAAATTTAATGGTAATGGTAAAGGGAAAAAGAAAATGAAGGCGGTTGTTGCTAATGACAAAGCAAGTACATCTGGTACAAAGCCTGTTTTTACTCCGAAATGTCACTTTTGTAAGAAGTTTGGACATGTAAGGAAGGAGTGTGATGGCTTTAAAGCATGACTCGCTAAGAAGGGTAATGGAACTAATTTTATGATTTATGAATCCTTTTTAGTTGATGTTCCTTCACATACATGGTGGGTTGACACTGGTGCAATTGTGCACATTACGAACTCATTGCAGGAATTCCATTCTGTGACCAAACTCCCAAATGGAGGAAGGAAACTTAAAGTTGCTAACGGGCAAGAGACTGAAGTTGAGGCTGTTGGAACCATTCGTTTAGTATTAAAGAATGGTTTTGTCCTCTATTTATATGATGTAGTTTATATTCCCTCTGTTGTTCGAAATTTAATTTCGGTATCTAAACTTGACCTTTGTGGTTATTTATGTTAGTTTGGAAATGGAATGCTTAAACTTTATTATAACTCTTGTTTTGTTGGTTCTGGAATTTTAGAGGGTGATCTTTACAAACTGCATCTGAATTATTCATCGACTAAGTCTTTGTTGTCTATGAATGTGAATAGTGTCAATAGTCGGCAACGTGGAATCAAAAGAAATCGTGATAGTGGAGATTCATCAAAATTATGGCACTGTCGTTTAGGTCATATTTCTCGAGACAGAATGCAACGTCTCGTTAAAGATGAAATTCTTCCTACATTAGACTTTTCTGATTTTGGTGATTGCGTTGAATGTATTAAAGAAAAGTATGTTAAAGGAACTAAGAGAGGGGCTACTCGAAGTGGGGGACTATTGGAAATTATCCACACAGATATATGTGGACCTTTCCCTACTTCGAGTCTTAACGGGCACAAATCATTTATTACGTTCATTGATGATTATTCTCGTTATGGTTATGTATACCCTATTCATGAAAAATCTGAAGCACTAGAAAATTTTAAAATTTTTAAGGCAGAAATTGAAAATCAATTGAACCTTAAAATTAAAATAGTGAGGTCAGATAGAGGAGGTGAGTATTATGGTAGACACACCGACTCGGGACAAAATCCAGGTCCGTTTGCTTTGTTTCTTCAAGCTAATGGCATCGTTCATCAGTTTTCAATGCCGGGGATCCCCAACAAAATGGTGTAGCTGAGAGACGAAATCGTACACTTATGGATATGGTACGAAGTATGATATGCAACACTGACTTGCTTGATTATCTATGGATGGAAGCATGAAAGACAACCACACATATTCTAAATAGGGTTCCTAGTAAATCTGTCCCGAAAACACCTTATGAATTGTGGACAGGTCGAAAACCCAAATTGGGATACTTACGTGTTTGGGGTTGTCATGCTGAAGCTAAAATCTTCAATCCACAAATTAAGAAACTTGACCCTAAAACCATTAGTTGTTATTTCATCGGTTATCCAGATAGATCCAAAGGTTTTCGTTTTTATTGCCCATCTTATACCACTAAAATTGTTGAAACGAGACATGCTGTATTTTTAGAAAATGACAAGAATAGTGGGAGTAGTGAAATTAGAAAAGTGAATCTCGAGGAAAATCGGACTTATGTTCCAATCCCGATTATCCGTGAGGTTTCAAGTTCAACACCTCTTTTGGATGTTGTAGACACAACTAATCAACTACTTAATGAAGAACCCCACACTAATGAAGCTCCTGAACCTCCTGAAGAACCTTTACGTAGGTCGCAGAGGGAGCGAAAATCTGCAATTTCTAATGATTATATTGTATACCTAACCGAAGGATGCGATATTGGCAATGGAGAGGATCCTACCTCATTTAATGAAGCCATTATGAGCGATAAATCATCTCAATGGCTAGAAGCCATGAATGAAGAGATGAAATCGATGGAAATTAATGAAGTTTGGGACCTTGTTGATTTACCAACTGGATCTAAGCCAATAGGATGTAAATGGGTCTATAAGACCAAGACAAACTCCAAAGGTAACATCGAAAGATTTAAGGCCCGACTTGTCGCTAAAGGCTTTACACAAAGGGAAGGCATCCATTTTGATAATATATTTTCTCCGGTCTCAAAGAAAGACTCACTTAGAATTGTTTTAGCCTTAGTAGCTCATTATGATTTAGAATTACATCAGATGGATGTAAAAACTGCATTCCTTAATGGTGACTTGCAAGAGAAACTTTTTATGACACAACCAAAAGGTTTTGTCGTAAAAGGCAAGGAACATATGGGATGTCGATTAAAGAAATCCATATATGGCTTAAAACAAGCATCTAGACAATGGTATCTTAAGTTTGATGAGGTGATAACTAACTTTGGATTTAAAGAAAATGTGATTGATCAATGCATATATCTTAAGGTTAGTGGGAGTAAGTTTATCATTCTCGTCTTGTATGTGGATGATATTTTGCTAGCCAGTAGTGATTTAGACATGTTATATGAGACCAAACGATTTCTTTCAAACAAGTTTGAAATGAAGGATCTTGGTGAAGCCACTTATGTTATTGGCATTGAAATTCATCGAGATCGGTATCGTGGGATTTTAGGATTATCTCAAAAGGCATATATTGAGAAAATGCTTAAAAAATATAACATGCAAAACTGCTCCCCAAGTGTTGCTCGTATCGTAAAGGGTGACAAATTTAGCAAATTACAGTTTCCTAAAAATGAATTAGAACGTGCACAAATGAAGCAAATTCTTTATGCCTCAGTGGTTGGAAGTTTAATGTATGCTCAAGTTTGTACACGTCCTGATTTGGCATTTGCAGTTGGTATGCTTGGTCGATATCAAATAGATCCAGTGATGGATCATTGGAAAGCTGCCAAAAAGGTTTTACGCTATTTACAAGGGACAAAAGACTATATGCTTACTTACAGAAGGTTAGATAACCTTGAGGTTATTGGTTTTTCTGATTCTGACTTTTCTGGATGCATTGACAGTAAGAAATCCACGTCGGGTTACATATACATGCTTGCAAAGAGACCAATATCATGGAAGAGTGTCAAGCAGTCTTTACGGACATCTTCCATAATGCAAGCGGAATTTGTGGTATGCTATGAGGTTACTGTTCAAGCCGTTCGGTTAAAGAATTTTGTACCTGAGCTTCAAGTAGTTGATAGTATTTCGAGATCACTCACATTATTTTGTGATAATGAAACTGTTGTTTTCTTCTCTATAAACAACAAGTCAAGTGGTGCATCCAAGTGGATTGACATCAAATATCTTGTTGTTAAAGACAAATTCAAAGATGGTACTATTGTCATACAACACATAAGAACACGAGCAATGTTAGTTGATTCACTAACAAAGGCTCTACCACCCAGTCTCTTTAGAGAGCATGTTGCCGGCATGAGTTTGGTAAATGTAATGTAATGTTGTTAATGACTAATGTGTATGACATTATATGTTGAAGCTTCAATGATGTGTTTGACTTTGATTTGTAAAAGTTTGCTTCTTATTTCTTGTGTACAATATTATTATTTAAGCAAACAAATTTATGAACCTAATGACTTATGTTGACTGAATTTGGAAAGATTACCAAATACCATAATTGATGGGGTCAAATGATGACGTTAATTATTTGACTACATTGGTTTGGTTTGGTGATTCTGACTGAGTGAAGTATATGTTTTAATGAAATTATGTTGGCCAATTTTGTATGTGCTTTTGTAAATGGAACTAATGATAATTGATGTTACGACCAAGTGGGTGAATGTTATTATTATGTGGCCTATGAATTATTCCATTAAGTAATTAATTAAAGCCATGCATATCCATTTAGTGTGTTAGTGGGTAGTTATTTTGATGGAAGAAACTATCACACACAAAATTCTATAAATAAAGGTTTTTGGTCCCAATTGTTGCCCTAGTTAATTTTCACCATCCTCTCTCTAAATTTTCTCCCAAAATTCAAGAGGATCATCCATCATCAAGTCTAGGGAAAATAATTGAAGATCACTGCCCTAAGGTTTCGCTTCCGCTTTACGTTCTTCAAGATGTCTTTGACATCTAGTTGTAAGTATTTCTTTTATGTTATTTTATACAGAATTTAGTATAAGATCTTGTTGTTTATCATGTTGTTAATGTATTAGAACATACTTATTTCTAACAAAAAATACATAATCCACATATTTTGTATGCCTTCTGTTTGATCATCCATTTGAAGTCTAAAAGCAAGAATCCAAATAGACATAATGCTCCAAAACACAACCACCAAAGAACACAGTTTACATTGACATCAATAGGTTTCCATTTCCAACAGTTCAATTACATGCACATAAACAAAGCCCCTTTTGGTGGTGACAAAAAACCCATAACAATCAAATTGGGTGATGGTCACCTATTTCTGCCTTCTGTTCTTCAGATTACACAATTCAGAAGGGAGACCAAAGAGGTTACTTGGGCAAGAGGGGAGCTGGGATTCGACAGGTTAGCAATTCACGACGCCATTTGCTTGCTCTTGTGCAGCAAGACGCTCAGAAACGTCGGTTAATGATTTGAGGTTGCACTTGATCAGAGCTTCGACGAAGTAACATGTTTCTTCCTCGGTGTTTCCCTCTGGAACATCGACCACGAACGATTCAATTACCAAGGTTCCTTGCCTCCCCTCGATGATCTCGGGATGGAGACTGGTGATGGATGAGTAATTCTGAGATTTGTAAACTTGTTAGAGGTTGGAGAGACCAAGAAAAGAGATTAAAAGGCATTTGGTCAAACACATGCTAAATTTAGAAACAAGGACAAAATTGAAAGGGAGAGAACATACATAGATTTCACACTTTAATATAGACATAGTGGTTGCTTAAGGAACGGGCAAATGGTGCAAAAATGCAGGGAGAAAAACATTGTCCAAAAACTAAAACTTGTTTGGAGGCAGCTAACATCAAAGTCCAGAAGAAACTTTAATTTTGAATTTACCAAGATCATATTCTGCAAAGATTCTTGTGATCCCTTCAAAAGAGGAAAGGAGGAGGAAATTAGTAACAGAGGGTGCAATTATACATCCACATTCTCCCCCAAATGAAGACCATTAAGGAAAATTCCACTAAGCATGCCATGCAGAGGAACAAACCAAGAAAAGATTAAGAATTCCACGCACCATAAACAAACTACATTGGCTTCTACAAAAGATAGGAAAAGAACATGCAACATGAATAGATGAAACTCGAATTAATTACCTTAAGGCGATGATCGCCGCCGACAATCTTCATGCTAAGGATGTGCTCATTGTCATCAAGATACTCGAGTCTCTCGGTGCTGGTGGTGGCAGGAAGTCCGGATTTAACATTGACCTCGCGAAGACTTCCGATCTCGAGATCCCCAAGCAACTTACATCTGCTAATGAACGGCTTGTACTTCTGGGGTTGATCGAATCTCCTCACCAACGACCAAACCTATAACAAAACAAACAAACACCCCCAATTAATCAATATAAGCAACACCAATTCAGCAAAATCCAACAGATAAAATAGAATTCACGCTTTTATACTCACAAACCCCAATCCCTTCAACTTTTTTTAATAAAAAAAGTCAAATTAAGTAAAGAAACCCCAACAACAAAAACCAAAACCAATTCTCCTTATCCAAAAAACCCATCCTTACCAGTTTTCCACATGTTTTCTTCGGTTCCCCGAAATGGGTAAGAATCAAAACGTCAAACCATGCACTATAACTCCCCCCCCCCCCCCCCCCCCCCCCCCCCCCCAAAAAAAAATCCAATACCCCATAAAGATCCCATCTTTCCCACTTCCCCCAACCTTTCCTTCGATTCCCGAAAATGGGTATTCATCAAAACACCAAACCGAACCCTCAACATTACAAATCCCAAACCCCGAATCCAACAAACCCCTCAAACCCACCTTCTCCCTCCATCAAAATCCCATCTTTCCCACCAGCCCCGACCTTTCCTTCGATTTCCCGAAATGGGTAAGAATCAGAACACCAAACCGAGCTCTCAAAATCCAAAACCCAAAAGGAAGAGGAGAGTAAGGGGTTGGTTGCTCTCACGAGGTCAACGGGAGCCTTGATGTGGTTGACAAGTACGGACGAGCACTGCCCGTCTCGGGTTGGGTGCCGGTGGTGCTTCCGGACCAGCTCAGTCTCCAGCATCGTTTTTGTCTCGAGAGCTACGCTTCGTTTCCTCGAGGTCGAGAGCTGTAATGGAGGCGTATTATTATGGAGGTGGGGTTGGAGTTTGACATTTTTGTTCGGGTAAATTACGGGATTGCCGCCGCCGCTTTCCTCTTTCGCCACAGGGTGTGTTTTTTATTATAAGTTCCACGCGGGATGTTACGGGTGGAAGTTGACGGCCGAGGACACTTTTGTAATTTTGAATCTTTTACCTTTAACTTTTTTAATACTGGAAATAGTAATGTGAGTAACCTTGTCGTGTGATTGATATTCATCGTCGGAAAACTACTTAAATCGTCCGTATAGATTATCATTCTGTCTTAGGTCGACCTCGTACCTTAGTATTTTCTGCAGATTCTCCATAGTTCGACTGATCGGGGTGTAACTGTTCGTATAAAATACGAGAGACACTACGAATCACTGCAGGGTCGCTCTCCGAAATTTGAGCTTCCGAAAATGCTCGACGTCTTGTGCTGACTGATCCACAAACTTTGACATCTGGACTCCTTCTCCAATGACAAGTGTTTTCCAGAATGGATGAATCTGCTCTAAATAAATTTCATCACCTGACGCAAAACACTCGTACATGGTACATGCACAATGAATCACATGTGATGTCAGAAAAGCACACTCCCAACGATATTCAACTTCATTACTTAAGTCGTTCATTCTCTTCAACTCTTTAGTCAATAATGATAAGCAGTGATGCGAAACTCGGTCATTTATATACTGAAACAAAGGACCTATGTAGTTTGTCAAATTTCGACGTCTCGAATCTTCAAAAAAGTTCCGAATATTCGTCAGCTGCATTTCAATAGCCGAGTTCACGCGGTCGAAAATAGTGTCGAGAGCGGCAGTCGAGATAGTGATCCACTCTTTAGAGCTGAATGTGCATTTTCCACCCTACAGTTCGTAGTTTTGCCGAATTAAAGAACTTTATTCGTCCAATTCAACACAAACTTTTCTTTATCCACCAACCACGTGTCTTCCACATACTCCGTGAGCACTGGCCAGGACTTGAAAGAATCTTTCAGATTATGGACTGATCTATCATAATCCGTCTGTGAATGAGAAACCATAACTCTCCTCCACTTTCCACGCCTAAAACTCTCTGCAAGCTGCTTGCGCTTGCCGAATACGTGGTATGCGTAGTTGTACACGTCTTTGTTGATATGTCAGGTGCAAAGTAAATGAGCAGACTCAGGAAAAACCACTGCTAATGGTCGCATCAGACCCATCTCCCGGTCCGTTATTATTGCAGTCGGGCTAACAATATTCAATAACAGATCTCGCAACCTCTCCAACACCCACCGGTAACTAGACTCGGTCTCATCGTTCAAAATCGCATATCCGACGAGGAAAATCATGTTTGTTGGAGTAACTTCAATCATCTCAAACAAAGTCATCTTGTACTTGTTCGTCTTATACATCGAATCCATGCAAATTACGAATGTGTATGTACGCAACAATTGAACTGAAGTCGGATGTGCCAAAAATACGTGAGTGAGAACATTAGTTTCTTCATCTGCCATAATCCAATGCAAATAGTTATACTGCACTGCCTGACTGAGAAACTGTTGAGCGGGATTCCTGTCTTCAGATTTCGTCATCCTCATGTACTCTCTGAAGTTATAAATGTGTCTTTGATTGGGATTATCCTCCGGGAATTTCTCCTTTACTGCCAACAAAATGTTACGTGGTATTGTTTGTGACTCAGTCGTATCACGAGAACTCATTTCATGTCTGCGATCACATCTCAGGTAACAATTCATCCGGTTATCTGCTTTTGGTTTGTATGATGATATAACCAAAAAAAATCTAGCTCCTATTGCAACTTGTTTCGCCCATTTACAAGCTTCCTCGATTGTTGTAAATATTTGTTTACTATCAAAAAGTTCACTGTAATCTACTCCATCACCACCGAAATCTTGAAACGGAACCTGAAAAAAATTAATTTCACAGAAAATTAAAAAAAAACGGGGCGTCTGTGCCAGACGCCCGAGTCGGAAAAAATCCGCCCCCGTTACCTCACCGGATTCAGGTGCTTCGCCAGATATTTTCGTGGTGTTGGTACTAGGAATGTGAGTAAAACTGAGTCAAAAATCTTATTTCAAGATACACGACGAAATGAGTATTAAGTGATTTGTTAAGGGCAAAAAAGTAATTGTTGGGACGATTTAAGTAGTTTTCCGGCGACGAATAGTAACCCCTTATGTATAATGTTTTTTGCAAGTAATGTTAGGTTGATTAGGTTTGGAAGTGTTTTTTTTCCTTCTCATGTATGTATGTGAAAGTTATGATTTATTTTAAAAAGGGAGAAGAAAAAAATGTACAATATAAAACCACGCTACATAAGGTTTTTTTTTTTCTTTTTTTTCTCTCTCAAGAAAACACAAAGATACATGATATTTTATTAGAGAATAATCTCACAATGGTTAAAATGAAAACTTTCTCATGAGTTATAATTGTAAGACCCATTTACTTATCATTAATTGATTTTTAGTTGGATATCTATACTTCAACATGATATCATAGCCAGAAATGTCAAACAACCAGCTTAACATATCCACCATCATTGTTATTCACGTGTAGACACCAAGAGAAAAAATATCTTGATCACGCATGCGGAAGAGTGTTAGATAATAATCTCACATCGGTTAAACATCTGGACTTTCTCTTGGCCGGATTTACGAAGTGATTCTCTTGGAGTGTATTCTAATCGTTGCAAAGCATATGCCATTTGTTGTTGATTCTATATATGAAGCCATGCAAAGTATGAAATTTCTATAATCTCAAAAATAGAAAGTGCAATATGTTACTTTTAACAACAATACCCATTTCCTGATAAAATAGAGTAAACGGAAGCAAAAAAACATCGATTTTTACTGGATTTTTGGATAGAAACTATGATTTCGTAACTTAAAAAGGTAACATTTTTAGCGTTTTATATCGTACCAGATAAAGGAAGATAGATATATATATCAAGATATCATCTCTTTAAGTTAAGCGAACTAAGACTAAACAACACACTGTATTAGTTTTCAGAACTTCACAGGCTAAAAGCCTAAACTTTGCGACATAGTTGTTTACACACTGTATTAGTTTTCAGAACTTCACAGGCTAAAAGCCTAAACTTTGCGACATAGTCGTTTATATTCGCTTTGTTAATATAATATAATATCAATGCTTCATGAAAAAAAGTGTTCATATCTTGTTAGTTCACAATGCATGCACAAATTAAATTCTTTTGTTTGCCACCTACACTTAATTTTACCATCTAAACAACTATTTTGATATTTCGTATATAATACGAATATATACTCCTTAAAATATGCCCAGTGGTGGCCCTACGTATGGGCTCAGGCTCTGATACCACTGTAGGATTTCATGTTTAATTATACATATATATTTTCGAATTTGTATGTATAATAAGGATCAATTTTCAATTTTCTATAATTTATTTCATGCATGCATCAATTTGTTTCAATATCTAGTTTCAAAACTTTATTAAAACAAATTTGGACTCCGAAATTCGTACCTAGAAGTTCTCTAAAACTTCTTGAAGATTCGGAGACGTTGGGGATGCTCCTCGCTGCGCCGGATGCCTCCGAGTATTCACCAAACTCTAAACAAGATCAGAGAGAGGGAAGCTAGTCTCTCAATATCCGATAGGGTTTAGAATCCAATTACTAACCCCTCTTTAATTCTCTTGAAAAGATGATCTCTTAAGAACTAAAACTAAACTTAAGAATTAAGGGATTTTCGTGGAGAATTATGGAGAGAGAATTTTTGCACAAGAAATAATGAATGAATTAATTGGGTAATGAAATAAGCTTGTATTTATAAGCTCTCTCCAAATTACCTATTCATGTGCAACCCCTTGCCCATGATCTCATGCAAAATTCCATCTAACCATCCATTATTTAATAATAAATAATATTAGCCACGAATTAAATCAATTATGAACTATTCCATGTATGATCTAATTAATTCTTAAATTAATTCTGCACAAAACCGTCTGGACCGGTCGACCGTTTCAAGGTTCGGTCGACCGCTCGAACCATGTTTCGGTCGACCGTTCTATAACGCGGTCGACCGTTCGTAACACGAACTATTCCATCGCAATGTTCGGTCGACCGATCACATTCGGTCGACCGTTCGAACAGATGAAAATTCCCTGTTATCAGTCGAGACACGTCCGGTCGACCGCGCCCGATCGGTCGACCGTTTACTGCTATCCGGTCGATCGTTTGAGCACTGTTCTGCAGACTTGTCAAATTTCGGTTTAACCCCTACAAAATTTGACATTTCGGGATTAGTAGTAAATTCACAACTTATGTAACACACTATCCTATGTAATGATCAATCATTACACCCCATAATATTTACATCACATATGAATTTGATTTAGATTCTAATTGTGTTATTAATCACAACATAATTTTGATTTTGCTTGTTCACCCCATGTGTCATATTTTCTACATGAAACCCGACACATCTTATGAACTCAAAATCCCCATTTCTTGTTTCCCAGTTTTGCGGTGTGACCTATGGGAGGATCTAAACTAAGTTTGCAGTGATATTAAGAGCTTAATATCACAAGGTATAAGCGGTATCTAGCTACACATTATAGCTCCCAATTAGTTAGATGTCTTAATTCCACTCGAACCAAAACCCGATCCAATTAGTGATGGAGTGCACCACTTGTGTCCGTCCCTTGCCTCATGATATTAAGAATAGACACAAAGTAGTATTGTGTCATCTTTGTATTAGTATTCATTTCTTGATCTCTTTAAGCTAGTTATAAATATGTGACTTTACTCAAATCACATTGTGCACATTATAACTTTGCTTTATCAAGGGGCCCACTAATATCATCACTCAATTAAGAGGGACAATGATAGTCTTTTGACTAACTATCTTCTCCAACAAAAGTTGTACTTAACCAACCAATGCCTTTACACTACACTGATCGATAGTTCAAGACACTAATCTAATTAAGTATTTCTTAAGTGATTAGATATAAGTCTCATATCAAAGGACCAAAGACACAGTAAAATATTAATGACACAGAAACACATTTCTATAATATTTTACTTATTAGGTCTATTCAGTATACAAAAGTAATATTTTCCTCTTTTGCATACCCGTGTTGTCACTCACTTGTAGAGCTACAATGATCTATGACCAACACGACAATCTTAACTCGGTAATTAATGTTCCATGTTAATTACCATGATTGCGAATATTTTTTGTTTTATGTAAACCAATATCTTTTAGAGCTCTACGGTTAAGGACCAAGAACCTCTTCCTTAACACTTCTAAAAGACGAATAACATAAACAAGGAACAAAATGATTTCTCATTCAATTCATAATAATTGACATTTAAAAGTAAATCTTTTAGAACACATTCCCTTCAATTTATGCTCTCAGGTGGGCATGTGCCCGCCCACTAAATTAAAAACAAATTAATTACCAATTACTAATTTTCTATTGGTATTATTTATTGGTAAATTTAATTTGGATTTGTAGCATGGATAGTTTGTAGTTTTCGATAATATTAAGATTAAGATTGAATTATGAATCATGATCAATTAGAATTCTAGGAATTTATGCATGACCTTCCTATTGGGTATATGTCTCAAATTGTTAATATTTTTATGTTCTTAACTCAATCATGAAGTCATATTTTAATTATTGATCCAACGCTAATATCGCATTATACAACACATTTAATAAACAACGATATTCATTGTGAGATTTTTCTTTTATATTGATGGTAGTATGAAATTGTAAAAATGATAATTTCTTTGGTATAATGTCTACCGATCAAATAAATTACTAGATGATATGCTTGAACATTGTTTGGATATGCTTTTCAATTACTGCTTTACAAAATGTTAACTTTGCAAATTATTTTAAATATAGCATACTATGTGACTTTTGACTCTGATGATTTTTTTTATAATGGATAAATACATACATCTCTAAAATGTTTCATACCCATGTTCACCTTTTGTATTTAGTTTTGATTTTATATATTTAGTCAGAACAACGATTAATTTTTTTCTTGATTTTTTGTATCTACCTTTAATCAAAATAGAAAATAATAATGAAAGTCGATTGATTTTTTGTATTTAACTTTGATTAAAGAATAACTCGCCTTGCCCTGCTTAACTTAGGCGGGGCAGGTAGCGATGGGACAAAACCCCACCCTCCCCGCTAATACCCTTATTTTTGCCCTCTCACCCCCCCCCCCCCCCCCCCCCCCCCCCCCCCCCGAAAAATCCTGCACCCCCCCTGAATATGCCCACGTTAAAATTACAACCAGTAACAATTTTGGCATTAACAAGACATTAATTGATGTCCACATTGTTGAGGATTACATTAGCAAGCAAAAAGGGAACTAATATTCATCGTGGGAAAACAACTTAAATCGCACTAACAATTACCATGTTGTCCTTCACAATTCATTTAATACACATTTCGTCATGTGTCTTAAAACAAGGTTTTGCCTGAGTTTTCATCACATTCCCAGTACCAACACTACGAAAATATCTGACAAAACGCTTGGATCTGGTGAGGTAAGTGTGGAGAATTTTTTTCGTCTCGGGCGTCTGGCTAAGTCGCTGCCCCCAAGGTTGGGGCCTCCTCCAAGGAGAGGGAGTCCTAGCCAGACGCCACATCCGTGGGGGCGACGGCTTAGTCAAATGCCACATCCTTGGGGGGACGCCTCTCTAAGCCGCTGTACCCAAGGAGGGGGCGTCCCAACTAGATTTTTTTTGATTTTAAAATTATTTATGTTGTGTTATTTTAAATTATTTCAGGTTTCATTGCAAGATTTTGGTGGTGATGGAGTAGATTAGAGTAAGCTTTTTGATAGCAAACAAGTATTTCCAACAATCGATGACACGTGTAAATGGGCGAAACAAGTTGCAATCGGAGTCAGATTTTTTTGGTAATATCATCCTACAAATCAAAAGCAGATAATCGAACAGACTGTTATCTGAGATGCGATCGCAGAAATGAAATGAGTTCCCGTGATATGGATATTGCACTACGGAAGAACACAAAAAGAAAAGGTTGCGGTTGTCATTTTTTGATAAAGGTAGTCGAGCGACGGGATCGTGATGGATGGGTTGTAGTTTTTAATAGTACTCATGGGCAACACACACCACAGACTTCCTGTTTATCCAGAGGGTCGCCGACAGATTAACGGTCTTAGTTCTGGGGCTAAGAAAATTGTTCGTGATATAACTGAGGAGCAAACGAGACCACGTAACATTTTGTTGGCAGTAAATGAGAAATTCCCGGATGATAATCCCAATCAGAGACACATTTATAACTTCAGAGAGTACATGAAGAAGACGAAATCTGAAGACAGGAATCTCGCTCTGCAATTCTGAATGATGCAGTGCAGTATCAGTACTTACATTGAATTATGAAGGATGAAGAAACTAATGTCATCACTCACGCATTTTTGGCACATCCGACGTCAGTTCAGTTGTTCCGCACATACCATTTCGTAATCTACATGTATTCGACGTACAAAACGAACGAGCACAAGATGCCTTTGTTCGAGATGGTTGGGGTGACTCCAACTAACATGAACTTTCTCGTCGGGTATGCCATTATGAAGGATGAAACCAAGTTTAGTTACCGGCGGGAGGTGGCTCCCGCGGACGCCCAACCCAATTTAAAAAAAAACAACTAAAACTAAACGAGACATTTTACCAAATTCGAGTATGCTGGGATGTCCGCTGGTTCATTTCCTGACCTCCGAGATATTCTTTTTGATGAGTATGAGAGTAATATGAAGAGAGTGGCGTTAGGAGAGTGAAATAAAGAGTTATATAAGTAGAGACGACAGAATGATAAAATAATTATTCACACGGACTATTTAAGTAATTTTTCACGCTTCGTAATATATTGACAGAACGGTAAATAACAATTAAGAACAAAAATGCATAATATATTGTACCACAGTACCGACCATTTAGGAGGAATCCTTTTCACAATCCGCTTCTCGGAATCTGATTTTGGAAAACACATCACAGATTCTTGCTGTCAGATACTATGGGTCCGTTTGGTACACTGATGTTTGGCGTCTGCGTCTGGAATATTTGCAATTTTCTCCCAAACGCGAAAAATGACATCCAAACAGTTTTCATACGCGTCCACGTTTGCGTTGTGCGTCAAGATTTTGTTCACAAAACAAGAATCAAACTCGTTGCAGCTTCTCAACGTCTGGGAATTTTCAAATTCACCCCAGACGCTGTCAGACGTATCCACCCAAATGCACCCCCAAAACCATACGTCTGGGTGAGACGCCAACGCAAGTCAGTGTACCAAACGGGCCCATATGATGGCAACCACATATGTCGAGGTTAGAGGAATGGCAGAACCGTTATTATCTTCCATGACAAGGGCATTTCGATTTCTTCCTATAGGTCGATCTCGCATTTGTCACTAGTGGATACCAATCTAGCACCTTAAATACATTATATTGTAATTAACAATGTATAAAATATTTCGTGAATATCCTCTAAAGTAAAAACATCAGCAAAAGGCTTCTATAATGTTTCAAAATACCCCGTTTCCTCCATTTTTGCTCAAATTTCTAGTGATAGGGCTCCTATCAAATGTCTCAACTTTAATTTTGACCTAAATATAAAAAAATATCATACCCAATGATTTATAAAATTTCGGCCTTACTACTTAGGGGGTGTTTATGCACCTAAAAACAGAGGAAAAGAAAATAATTTCCTTTGATCAGAATTTTTTCTGGTGTTTGTGTCAGTCTTAGAAAATGAAAATATTTTTCTTCTACCATTCAAATGTACTGAAATATTTTTCCTTAGTTTATGATACCTCCTTCAAGAAACCAACAGAAAGTGTAGGAAAGTTGTAAAAAATATACGTCTATCAAATTTATTTAATAATTATTTTCGTTACATAAAAAACTTAACTACAAAAATATTAAAATCATATTTTTAAAATTAAATAATATGATTATCTTTAAAAAATAATGACAATATGTTACAAAGTTATACTATAAAATTAGATAATAAAGATTAATCATAAGAATACATGTTGAACTTCACGTGGTCTTGTTAAAATAAAATTCTAAAATAAAATATTATTCAAATTTTAATTTAATGTACTGTTTAAAAATGTAAATGTATATAATATATAATTCACGCATCACCTTTTTGAGTTAAATCTCTTAAACTAAAATGTGCAATGTCTATTTAAATTTTAACGTACAACATATTCTTCATAAAAAATATACATATTTATATATACAATATTTACAAATAATATCAATTTTCCGTAAATAATAATTAATTAATTAATTCAGTTTTTACTTTTCTAGTGGATTCCAGTGACTTGCATAAACAATAAAATCTTAGCTAAAAGTAAACTGATTTTCTTTGGTTTCTATTTTCTATTGGTTTTCCTTTGACCATAGAATCCATTTTCCAGCAATTTCCTGTGCACAAACACACATTAATATCATAACGAACATTGACCGCAATCTAGACTTCAAATGTGTTTTGAAACAAAGATACATTTGGAAATATAATTAAATTAGAAGATATTTAGCAAATCATGAATACTGAAGGATATTGGGATAGTATGATATAAAATTATAAATATTCATGAAACTACCCTATAAAGATACTTTAAAAGGTGAAAAACAGAAGACTATATATGCCCGTAATAAATAATATTGTGGATAGAATATATAATAAATAAATCAAACAAATTTTATTCTTATATTCGTATTTTAAATATAATATTAGGGATAATGAACGGATGATAATCCTGCACGTCTTTGTTCACCACCGACCGGTTTAAATAAAGATATAGCTAAAACACTTTATGTTGTCTTAATTCATTCGAAGTCCTCTCTAGCTAATGGAGTTATAGGTTCATGAACTCCCCAGGAATGTGATCCTTGGACTTAGAGTGTATATATTATAGAAAATAGTAGTGGGCGAGTGGTGGAAATTTCGTCAAACCTTTTATTTTATAATATTATTTATAATATTATAAAATATTATTTATTTATACTTTAGAACGTTAGAATATTATTTATACTTCTCCTATATATTATCATTATAGTTGAATATGCCTACCTCATGCAATATGTTAGGCTTTTAACTTTGGCTCCAACTTGAAACTTAACTTAAAAAACGTTCAATTTTGTTTCGGTAAACAAACCGCTCTAACCCGAAAAAACTGATGCTCAATTCTAAGGCTTGACTCGATATTGCTCAATTTATAATTATTATTTTGTAATTGATAATAATATAGATTAATACTTGAGAGTTAAAAATTTAACTTGACTCGACTCGTTTACATCCCTAAACGCCACAAGCGGTAACTACATCGAGCAACCAGCAACTTAAAATTTAAAGTATTTTGCATGGATGACCTACACCAAAACTGATTTATTGGAGTTTTACATCTTCGGGAATTCACTATTAATGGCTATTGATACACATGCTTCCTGTAAAATCGGTATGGTACAACTCTTTAGGCTGGGGCACACTACGCCCCAAATTATGTTTAGTTTAATATTATTTTAATGAAAAAATTGTAATTTACCCTAAAAAGACCTAAGAAATACATAAATTCAATCTCTTTTCTTCATCCCCAAATTCTTATATCCTCTCTTCCTACGTCCTCGATCCATCACCAACAGTCTTCAACTGCCCGCCGAAGTTTGGATTCTCTCATATATGTTCTCGATCTTCTCTCATTGTTTAAACTAGTTCATAGAAGTCAGTACTGTTACGTGTGACAAAGATGAAATTTTTAATATTATTACACCTTAGATTCTTTTGAGTTATTATCCTTATTGGTGATGGCGGAGGATCGAGATGGCAGAGGGTAGCAGTTATTGGTGGTTAAGGACGTAAATATATGAAGAGAAGATATGTGAATTTAAGGAGGAAGAGTAAGATGAGATTGACTTTGAGAATGATTTTCTTTAGTACTTGACTTTGACACATTTCTGATATTTTTTATTCCATTTTTGTCCAAATTTAGTAGATTTCACTTCACACCATTAATTTAGAGGTTTTTTTGGCTTCCAAAACAACCTTTTTATATATAATTGGCAGAGTTAATTACAATTATTAGGTGGATTGCATATCCACGTTCTATTTACTACAAGTTGTTACAATGTGAGAATTGAACTGGGATGGGATCCTCACCCCACCCAAGTGTTTCGAGGGCAATATGACACCTGGCACACCCTTATTACTTTCCCAGGATTATGCGTGTTTACATTTGTTTCTCGACTATATATGAAAACTAAAAACTTCAAGTGTGGTCGGTGGACTATCACAAAATAATCCAGTCAACATCATCAGCAAAAATCATTAAAAAAATGTCTAGCTAGTGTAGGGGCCAACAACACTCCCCTCCCCATATTGTTGATGCCACCAATTTCAATTGCCCAATGCACCAAGAAAGAAGAGCTACAATTGCTTGGTTTCCACTCTTTGGAATTGAAGTAGTGCATGTGGTCCACAAAAAGGTAAGGCAAATTAAGCAAAGCAAAAAAACCTTTAGGGAAGCTAAAATGGCAAACCATCCACAAGTTTAACTCCCACAATTTGACCTTCTTTGCAAACTTGAGATAAGTGCACACATAATTTGAGAAACCTACAATTAGATTGCCAACCCTCTCTTTGCTATAGTCAACTTGCATCCACATGTGGATGGTAGACGGATAGATCCACTAGGGCCAAAACTTTGCTTTTAGATCTCTTTTCAAACATCTCTTGAATTTTTATGCCACCCATCTAAATCATAGGGTAATGTCTCTACAGCTCCGTCTAATGCTGAGCATCAAAAGGTCAATATATCTTTGAGTATAGAATATTAATTACCCAAAACGGGTTACAAGTGATTAGAATTCAGAACACTAACGTTCAACTTTAGATGGTCGACATAAAACGTGGACATGTTTTTCTCATTTTAATTCCAAGAGTAATGTGGCTGAGATCAATAGCCATCGAACATAAGAAAAGGAAAGAAACAGAAGGTTGGTATGTTTTTTTTTCTCCTGTAACGGTGCTGTAGGGCTTCTTTCGAAACCTAAGGATGCATTTTGGTGTAAAATTTTGCGGAAATTTCAACTGATGGAATTCACAATTTGAATATTTATAAGTGAAATGATTGGTATATTTTTTTGATTAGCTAAACGTCTCCTTCTCAAATGTCGAGAATTAAAATCTTCACATAATATTGTATCAATAATACCATTAATTCTAGCTCACGAGAAGGCCGAAGTCCTATAGATACATAATTATTACATGTTATCATAATTAATAGTATAACATCAGCATTTTTTATAATATTTTAAGATGTCTAAAGTCGTGCGAAATCAGGCAAGTCTCACTGAATTTTCAAATCAAACATATCTAACTTGCGATTTGAATAAAATCCAATAAATGTATAAAAATCAAAGTACGTACATTTCTCATGATACAAATCAAACCTATCATGAAGAATATACAAAATTCAATAATAGTACACTTGCAATTCATAGCGAAAGGAAAATTCTAATTTAAACAGCTGTGTGTTTGGACAGGTCTTCTCATCCTACATCTCCCATGAGAAGCTCTCTCTTCTCAGAAGCCCCTGAAGTTGCTCATCTCCTCCTACATAAGGCCATCACTAACCATGACCTGGACGACCTGGTCATCAGCACTCTCTCTCTTCAAAATCAACTCTCTCTCTCTTCCACATCAGCTTTCTCTTTCCTCAACCCACATTCTTCTCTTTCCTACACTATTCACCTCTTAACCACAACCCAACATAACCCACAACAACCTATCTCTCTCCTCCACATCATTTCGGGGTCTATCTTGGTAAAATTTTTAAAAAAATTAAAAAAAATTCTAAAAAATCTAAACAATTATAAAACGTATTTTCAAAAAAAAAAAATTAAAAAACTAAAACAAAAAATTCTAAAAATCAAAACAAAAAAAAATAAAAAACAAAAAACAAAATTTAATATTATTTTATTCGACGACCCGGGAATTCCGGGTCGTCGACCCGGGCGTTTCAACGCCCGTGGCAGTGACCTGGGCATCTTCGCCCCAGGTTTTTCCCGCGTTAACAAAAATTTTTGCCAACGACCTGGTCACGACCCGGTCGTGACCCAGGTTTTTCCCCCGATAAGGGATGGCCTAAGAAGACGTTTGGCCCCTATTGCCGTTCGCCTCCTCCTCTTCAATGCCAAATCCCACAAATACCCCTGTGTTTAAATGAAACACAAGCTTCAGGAAGCACATGGCGACTGGACTAATAAGTCGGGGTAAACTCAAGAAACACCGATGATAAACCAGTAATGTTTACCTACCCCGAGAGCACGAACTTGTTGACTAGTATCATGCTACATGAAGATATGCAATATGCAAGGCCAGATGCCTACATGGATCTCTTTTTCCACTGCCAACATGACTTGTTACTGAACTGCTTCATGATTCAGTAACTTACTCATTTCTTCATTTACAAACGATCCATTAGAATCATTTCTTGTGAGTATCTGAAGAAATGAATTATCGAGAGGATTACTTGTAGTCATGATCCTGCAAAGAATAAAACACATTGATTACCACCACCAAATTCGGATTAATAAAATCGAAATCTTCAGTAACTTCAGCAAAGTTCAAGCATTTGATGACAAACCATTCAAGGAGGAACATTATATAAGTGCATAATCTTTCAATTAAACATTTGTTATCCATGAAGCACAAAACAAGCTAGAAACAATTACCGAGTAATAGAAAGTACAGATTTGTTCCTAACATTATGATATTCTGGAATTTCCAGAAAATCAAAACAAGAGCAATTTAAAGACCATTCAAACCCTTCTAGCTAACCTACTGAGAATCCTTAAAACTCGGTGTTTCAACTCAATCCAACAACATATTGATAACCTAATCAACTAATGGTTTCATCTTTCCCTCTTTACCTTAGGCTCCAAATTGGGTGGGAGACTCACCACGGCGAAGATGGGATGGGGCGGCGAACGAAAATAGGACGATGGTGATGAGGGAGGAATCATATTGAAGGTGATGAGGTTTGGTAAAGCTTGTGGAAGATTTCGTAAATAATTGGTGGTAATGTTCGTAATTATACAGAAAAGTGGGGGCATTTGTTATATGAAGTATGGGCGGAGATCTGGAAGCACACTCTTTAGGTCTTCTAGACTACTATTCATTTGTGAGTGTGCCAAATCTATAACTTCTGGACTAATTCAGAAGCCCGGAGATGTTTGGTCAGACAAAAAAAAATCTTCCAGATTTTGTACCAGAAGCTCACCCCCAAAAACTCATTCCAAACGGACCCAAAGTCGACCTAAATTATCTTCAAAATGAAAAAAAAATGGAGCTATTTAAATTTTAAAATAAAAAAACCACATTTGAATATTGGACTTTTGGTGCACTTTCAGTTTACACCTTGTTTGTAGATACTAAATTTTATTGAGTGAAAAATGATTACACTGAGCTTGTTCATGGTAATTAAGGGTAAGAAAATCTAATTAACTTCGTAGAAAAAAAGTGGATTTATGAATGCTTGAAAGTACTTGCTTCAATTAACACCTATTTACATGTGTTTATTAGCAAGCACTGGATGGTGCATAAAGAGAAATTCGCTCTATTGAACTCATGTATTCTTGATATGGGTAATGAAATAGTAGTTGTTACGTCCATATGACATCGTCCACACGACCATTGATGCTTCTATATTTGTAACATCCCGAAATAACGGAAAATTTAAAAATTTAAACTATCAAGAGAATATCAAATAAAGTCATCAACGGGAATGTCACTCAAATAAATCAACAGTCGGTGCACCAATAATACAACAGAGTTTGTCAAAAGACGTGATTACAACAGTACAATGAAAAAACAGGTAATGCAATCACGACGACCTCGAAGAGTCCGATGAAGATCCTGACCCAAAAATGTGTGTGCCCGCTGTCACCACCCGGCAGAACCTACTGCGGTCCTGAAACATGAATCAAACAATGATGCCTGAGTTTCCCATTGGGAAACCCCGTATGCCAAGCTCACCTATATGCATGCAATAGTACGGTAAATGAACCTATCATACTAGTAGCATGTCATGTCACATCTGCAATGCATCAAATCCCTCAACAGGGTAAACGAGACCTCGGTCCAACAACCACGACCCTCAATATGGTCCACAAGGACATCAGTCCAGCAACAACAACAACGGGTCTCTCTCAGAAACCTACCGTAGGCACATACGGTCTTATAGACAGTACGCGACGCGTCCCCCCACACGCGACTACACGAGCCTAAGGGATTGGTGAGGAGTGTCCGCACTTCCGTGCAGAGAACCACGTGGTCTACACCACCTTCGACGGAGTCGTAGCCCGGTCGGTCATCCCAGGATAGGTGCCCAATCGTGGATCATCGCTGGCACAACATCAGCGACATCGCCGACACAACATCGACGGTACAACATACGTCCGGCACAACATCGGACGGCACAACCACAGCCGGAACATCGTCGACACCATCATCGCCAGTAACAACCTCGGCGGCATCGCCGACACAACATCGGCGGTACAACATACGTCCGGCACAACATCGAGTCCAGACTGTAGTCTGCAGGGTCATCATGCTCCACGAGCCATGCGTCACACGCATTGGGGATCTGTGATCCCTTAGGTCTGCTACTCATCAGAGAGTAAGGCAACAACACGTCACACCACGTCCAATCCGGAGGTGGCGCGACCCAAGTGTCCACACTCTTCCACACGACGGTCCCTGGGCGGTACAACACGTACCCGCCGTCACCTCCCGGCTCACGCTCTAAGCAAGGACACAGGTTTCCGTGGACAAAGTTGACACAACACCAGACCAGGAATCCAGTTCTGCACACAAACGGTCGACCGAAAGTGTACAACGGTCGAACTATTCTGCGCGTCACCTAAGTCCAGACGGTCGAACAGATGTCTAAAACCGGTCGACCGAATACGAGGTCAAAATCCGGAGTTGGTCAAAATCACCAAAGACTATTCGGTCGACCGACTCAGGGGTCCCGATCGACCGAAAACTACCATGGTCATCCTAATAGTCTGCGTCAAATAACGGTCGAACTATATACATAAAACGGTGGAACGACATGCATCAATCTCAAGTACACTTAAGTTCTGGTCGACCCAAAAGCAAGGAACGGTCGACCGAAAACCAACAGGAAGCCCCAAACTCACCAGCACATAAGCAACCGGTCGACCGCCACTCTGGCATCGTTCGACCGGTGATGGTTAAAGTCGGGTAAAACACTACATCGGTCAACCGCCCATAGGGACCCGGTCGACCGTTGGTCGTTTTCAACCTCGCGTCAGCCGAGGATTTACGCACATCTCGTCGCCGGGGAGGCCACCGACCTCCCCCGACCGACCAACAAAACCCTCCCTCGAGGGTTAGCAACCACAAAACACACTAGAAGCCGGCATACCTCAAAAGAGCGATCCCCGGAGAAGATCGAAGATCCAAACCACACCAACTCCTCAGCGGCCGCCTACGTCCCGTGCACCCCGCGTTTCTCCTCCAACACCCAGCTGGCCTCCACACGCCGGAGACGCCTCCACAAGGTCTGGTCGGAAGAGAGGAAGGGAGTGAGTGAGAGAGAGAGCAAATGAGGGAGAGAAACATATTCTTCACTTAAACCCAAACCAAATTTTGCACCAACAGTGACCTACTCATCCAACCCATCACCTCTCTTCCATCAACAGTACTCGTCACATTTCTCTTCCCTATGCAAACCCCTCTAATCCCGGGGTTAACCCTAAACATGGGTTAGGACCCTAACAGTATTAGTGTTAAGCAACTGTAGAAACGGACGTGTAAAGCGATTATAATGCAAGTTTGGTTTTGGTTAGGGATTCAAACCATGACTAGTTGACAAAATATTATCCAAAGTAAATTGATACAACTGAAAAACAGTTTTCATTTATGATTTTTTCTCGCTAAAGAGACCTGGTTTTGTGTTAATTCTTGCCATTCTAAGGAGCTAACGTAACTCATTTTTTGGCTTCTAAACCGCAAATTTTGTTGATAATGAAAAGAAAAGTCTATTTTACTGCAGTTTTCATCTCTTTCCTGGATAATGTCACTCCCAAGAATTAGACATATGATCTTTAACACAGGAATTACTTATTGCATCATTGAACTGCTCAGAGGTGTTCTATTGACGTACATTTCCTAATTTAACATTGAATATATAAACTAAGCTTAATTGGAGAACATGTTCATATAATTATGATGAAGAACATGATCCCAACAAAGCTTAATTGCAAAACTCTCGCAATGAAGCTTAATTCAAACTCAATCAAAGAACATAGAAAGAATATTCTAATCTTAAAAATCACGTCCGATCGACCTCTAAACTACAACCACCCACCCGCTTCATCTGCCCTAAAATAATCTACCCAACAATTTTCTATCTGGATTTCATTATTTATCTGAATCTATTCCCTCGTAGAGTACGTTAAAATATAAGTAGGTTGTGAGTTGTGGTCCAGGATGGTATTAATATAATTGAACTACTATATTATACACCAATAATTGCTGTTTATAGTAATCATTAGGTCATCTTATGCGAGAAGGAAGCATCAAATTAATTAAATTGCAAGGAATGTTATGTTTAATAATGCATTATTGGATCTTGCAAGCATGTGTTCTCTTCATAAATCCAAGGACAACCATAAAATGGTGTGGAATCGATTATTCCTTTCTTTAGGAACCCTTTCGTTGAGTTCACCCAATAATTGTTCCACCATGTTAAATTAATTACTAATTAAGGTTCCATGTATAGTACGTAATTGTAACATCCTCAAAGCAGCGGAAAATTTAAAATTTTAATAACACAATCAACAGAGGATCTTACGCAAATAAAGGAACACATGTGCACCAACATATATAATATATATATATATGAACATCAGAGTATACAAAAGTTGTGATTACATCAAAAACATATACAAAGGATAACAGTAATCACACGACCTCAACTGAGAGAAAGTTGGATCCGGTAGCGGTGCTCCTCTCCTCGGTCACCACCCCCTAACGCCGATCACGGCCTGAAAATAAACATGCAACAATGCCTGAGTTTCCAGAAGGAAACCCCGTATGCCAAACTCTAAATGCAATAATAAAATCATCCTAGCATACAGTTCTAGTCAACAAGAAAAGCATCACAACAGGCTGGGCTCCAGGGCTCTCTCACCCAACCACAGCACACACCGCAGGTACGGGGCTCCAGGTCTAATCTCAACCAACCGCCGCACCCACCACAGTCACGGGGCTCCAGGTCTAATCTCAACCAACCGCCGCGACACACACTCGTCGCCAAACTGGGCTCCAGGTCTAATTTCAACCAACCGCAGCAACCACGACACGACCAAGAGCTCCAGGTCTAATTTCAACCAACCTAAACGTATAAGGGCTCCAGGTCTAATTTCAACCAACCCCTACACGCGGTCCCTGCTCAGGCTCCAGGTCTAATTTCAACCAACCCGAACGCACTACGGAGCTCCAGGTCTAATTTCAACCAACTCCGTACAGACTAGCTGGGCTCCAGGTCTATTTTCAACCAACCACAGCTCTCACACAGTTACGGGGCTCCAGGTCTCTTTCAACCAACCGCCACAACACCACAATTCTAAGCTGGGCCTCAGGCCTATTTCAGCCAATCCCAAGCTCACACACGGTTACGGGGCTCCAGGTATAATCTCAACCAACCACCGCAACCCTCGTGCACCTAGCACACTTGCCGGAAGAACATCGGCACCAAAACTCGCCCCACACGGACGACCACGACAACAGCACCTCCATAGTGCAAAACAGGACACAAACGGTCGACCGAACCAAAAGTCCCGGTCGACCGAATCAAGCAAATACAGGGCAATCCACTTCGACCGGCACTCCATCGGTCGACCGACTCCCAACACCACACTCGTTTGGTCGAACCCAAATCAAGGGACGGTCGACCGTTTAGATGGTCAACTCCCGGTTCAACGAACAAAACGACCAATCGGTCGACCGACAAAGGGGCCCGGTCGACCAAAAGTCACCAGGGAACAAATCCCACAACACCATAACGAATTCGGTCGAACGCCGAGCACATCTCGGTCGACCGAATTCCTCCAGAACGTTCCCCACGCTCAGCGCACAAGTCCGGTCGACCGAACCCTCATTCGGTCGAACCGATCACTATGCTCACTTAAGTCACGGTCGGACAAAAATCAATGAACGGTCGACCGTTTAGATGGTCTAAGCCCCCAACCGACTTAAGACGGTGCACACGGTCGACCGGCAAAGGGGACCCGGTCGACCGAATCTCTCCAGACTTGCCTCCTATGCACAATCGGTCGACCGCCCCAAAGACATCGTTCGACCGATGTGAGGCAGAGCCCGAATTCTCTTCACGAACGGTCGACCGTTTGCACAAACCGGTCGATCGATCAGGCAGTGAAATCTGCTGCAAGTTTACTCGCGACGAGCCGAACGGCCTACCGTCGACTTCCAAATACTCACGGTAATTAAGTGAGCGAGCTTGACATACCTAAAGGTCTGAAGAGACCTTTGAAGAACCACGACGACGCCTCCACGAGCGCGCCTCCCCAAAACACGATCCGTCGACGACTCCCGCGTCCAAATGACGATCAATCACCTCCTCGACACACTCGAGCACTCCAACTCCTCCACCAATCCTACCACCACGATCACAGGACACGTGAGGTCGAGAGAGAGAAAAGGAAACGTGAGGATGGTTTAGCAAAACCACAACTCACCTCCGGCCACCACAACGACTCCGAAGAACTCCTCCACCACACGCCGGAGATCACCACCACCTTCCTCGCCGGAGAGCACTGAGAGAGGGAGAGAACGCGAGTGAGAGAGAGACACGAGAGAGAGAGAGAGACTCACCACAATAAATATCTCCTCCTCCTCTAATCTCAACCATCCATCCATCCATCAATCTTCACCCCTCATCCAATCCACACCATCCTAGCCCTTCATCCATCCCTCTCAATCCCAACCGTCCATCTCTAAACCCCTCTAATCACCACCTAAACATCAACAAAACACAATTAGGATAGGATTAGGATCAGAATCCCACAATCCACCCTCCTAAAAGAATTTCGTCCTCGAAATTAAAACTGAAGCTCACCAAACAACTCCGGGAACTCCTTCCGGACCTCCTCCTCAATCTCCCAAGTGGCCTCTCGCTCACTGTGGTGCTGCCACCTGACCTTCACCATCGGAATGGTCCTCCTCCTCAACTGATGCTCCATCCGATCCACAATCTCAACCGGTCTCTCCTCAAGAGACAAATCCTGACGGATCTCTGGGACCTCCAACTGAATCACATGAGAAGGATCCGCTACGTACTTCCTCAACATCGAAACATGGAAGACGTTGTGAAGACCCGAAAACTGCGGCGGCAGCGCAACCCTGTAGGCGACCTCTCCAACCCGATCGAGAATTTCAAACGGCCCGACATACCTCGGACTGAGCTTCCCCTTCTTCCCGAACCTCATCACTCCTCGAGATGGTGAAATCCTCAGGAAGACATGGTCGCCTGCCTCAAATCTCAGCTCTCGCCTACGCCTATCCGCGTAGCTCTTCTGCCTGCTCTGCGCAGTCGCTAGTCTCTGCCTGATCACATCAACCT
This sequence comes from Triglochin maritima, assembly GCA_963682175.1. Lineage (NCBI taxonomy): Eukaryota > Viridiplantae > Streptophyta > Magnoliopsida > Alismatales > Juncaginaceae > Triglochin > Triglochin maritima. Next base: position 11,543,039 of record OY821775.1, read on the forward strand.
TCTCAGCATACATCTGCACAATCTCAGGACCAACTAGCTGTCTCTCGCCTACATCACTCCAGCATACCGGTGATCTACACGGTCTCCCGTACAGGGCCTCGTACGGTGTCATCCCAATGCTCGAATGGTAGCTGTTGTTGTAGGCGAACTCGATCAATGGCAGATGCTCATCCCAATGACCTGCCCAATCCAGAGTACACGCTCGCAACATATCCTCTAGCGTCTGGATGATCCTCTCAGACTGACCGTCTGTCTGCGGATGGAATGCCGTACTGAACTTCAACTGAGTCCCCAAGGCCTGCTGCAAACTCCCCCAGAATCTGGAAGTGAACCTCGGATCTCGATCTGAAATAATACTCATAGGCACTCCATGAAGCCTGACAATTTCCTCAATATACAACTTAGCTAGACCCTCCAGAGGTAAAGTGGTCCGAATGGCTAAGAAGTGCGCCGACTTGGTCAGTCGATCGACTATAACCCAAATCGCGTCATGGAATCCTCTCGTCTTCGGCAACCCGGTGACAAAATCCATCGTCACGTGCTCCCACTTCCACTCTGGAAGCTCGATCCTCTGCATCAGCCCTGCAGGTCTCTGGTGCTCAATCTTCACCTGCTGACAAATCAGACATCTGCCAACAAACTCTGCGATCTCTGTCTTCATCCTCTTCCACCAAAAATTCCTCTGAAGATCTCTAAACATCTTCGTGTTGCCCGGGTGGATCGAATAACGGGATCTATGCGCCTCCTCCAGAATGTCCTGCCTCAGATCTCCTCCCTTCGGCACCCAGACACGACCTCTGAACCTCAGCCCCCCATCAACTCCAATACGGAAGTCTGATCCATCTCTGGCAGCTAACTGCAGCAACCCAGCTAACTCATCATCAGTACTCTGAGCCTGAACAATACTCGAGACCAACTGAGGCTCCACTCTCAGCCCGACGATCACTGCACCTCGCGACTCATCGGTGAACGGTCTCCACTCGGTCAATGCCTCCAGCAACTTCCACTCCTCGATACAAAGACCTGCTGAGGTGACCTCCACCTTCCTGCTCAAAGCATCAGCAACCGAATTCGCCTTCCCCGGATGGTACGAGATGGTGAAATCATAATCCTTAATCAGCTCGAGCCATCTGCGCTGCCTCATATTCAGCTCCTTCTGCGAACACAGATACTTCAGGCTCTGATGATCTGTGAACACCTCGAATCGCTCGCCATACAAGTAATGCCTCCAGGTCTTCAAAGCGTGCACCACTGCTGCCAGCTCCAAATCATGAGTGGGGTAGTTCCTCTCGTGCACCTTCAACTGCCTCGAAGCATATGCAACCACCTGCCCGTGCTGCATAAGTACACATCCCAGTCCAATGCCTGACGTGTCACTGTAAATCACAAAACCACCACTGCCACTGGGAAGTGTTAGAACTGGAGCAGTCGTCAACCGACTCTTCAGTTCCTGAAAACTGTCCTCGCACTTCTGGGACCACACGAACTCGACGCCCTTCCGCGTCAGAGCCGTCAACGGCGAAGCCAACCTCAAGAAATCCTGGATAAAATAGCGATAATAACCTGCCATACCCACAAAGCTCCTGACCTCTGCCACACTCGTCGGGGCTCTCCACTGTGTAACGGCCTCAACCTTCGCTGGATCTATAGAAATCTCATCACCAGACACGATGTGTCCCAAGAAGGCGACACTGCTCAGCCAGAACTCGCACTTCGACAGCTTGGCATACAACTGATGGTCCCGCAAAATGCCAAGTACAACTCTCAAGTGCTCTCGATGCTGCTCCACATCTGGCGAGTAAACCAAAATATCGTCCACGAAGACAATCACAAACTGGTCGAGGTACTGACTGAACGTCCTGTTCATCAAATCCATAAACGCTGCAGGCGCGTTCGTTAACCCAAACGGCATCACCAGAAACTCGTAATGCCCGTACCTCGTCCTGAAAGCTGTCTTCTGCACATCTGCCTCTCTGATCCTCTGCTGATGATAACCGGATCGCAGATCAATCTTCGAGAACACCTGCGCTGACTGCAACTGGTCAAACAGGTCCTCGATCCTGGGCAAGGGATACCAATTCCTCACGGTAACCTTGTTCAACATCCTGTAATCTATACACATCCGCAGTGATCCATCCTTCTTCTTCACGAAGAGTACCGGCGCTCCCCAAGGCGAGACACTGGGGCGGATAAACCCCGTATCCATCAGATCCTGCAACTGCCTCTTCAGCTCTGCCAGCTCCGCAGGTGCCATCCGATACGGCGCCTTCGACTGCGGCGTAGTCCCAGCTACCAAGTCGATCCCAAACTCAATCTCTCTGTGAGGCGGCAACCCAGTGACATCATCTGCAAATACATCGGGAAACTCTCGAACAATCTCGATGTCCTCCAATCTCTCCGCCTCTGGATCTGGAACTACCAAAGTGGCCACAAAAGCTCTGCAACCCTGCTGCAACAACTTCTATGCCCTCACTGCTGATACGATCACTCGGCCTCCTCTATCTTTCGCCCCCTGATCAACACATCAGGTAGACCCTTCCTCGGGATCAGAATCTTCTTCTCCCGGCACAAAACTCGCACATCGTACTGGGACAGCCAATCCATCCCCAGTATGACGTCGAAGTCCTCCATCGGCAACAAGTTCAGGTCAGCCGGAAACTCCTGATCTCCCGAAACAATCGTGGTGCTGGGGAGGAAGCTCCCCACAATGCCCACCAGACCCAATGGTGTGCTGACTTCCAACGTGGCAGTCAACATCGCAGGGGTACGGCCCGACACGCTCGCAAATCGCTCCGAAATGAATGAGTGTGTGGCCCCACAATCAAACAACACTCTCGCACTCAACCCAGCAACAAAGAGCGTACCTTCCACCACCGTGCTGGCATCTCTCGCCTCATACGCCTGGATGGTAAAGACCCGTCCAGTCCTCTGACCCTGCTGTCGTTGTGGCGCAAAAGGTCGGCGATCTCCGCCTCTGCCACCTGCCGGCTGTCCCGACTGCCTGCAGGACCCGCCTGGCCCACTCAGACAATCTCTCATGAAATGGCCTGGCTTGCCACACCCGTGGCACACTGCGCGGCCCCAACACTCTCCAGAGTGAACTCTGCCACAACCTCTGCACGCCTCAGGCTGGCGTGATCCACCTCCTCCGATCCGGGGCCTCTTGCCCGGGTTCCCTGCTAGCGGAGCACCCGGACGTCCACTGACCTTCCCCGGAGCTCTCCTGGCCTCAGCATAATTCTGCTGGTAATCCCGATCAATAATCGTCGCAAATCTAACCGCATCTGCCAGTGTCTGCGACATACTGTAGGTCACCTGAGTACGGAGGTGCGTCCTCAGCCCTCGTATGAACTTCCTCGCCCTTTGCAGCGGCGTCACACAGATCTCCGGACAGTAACGCTCCAGCGCGTTGAACGTCCGGGTATACTCAGCCAGGGTCGCCTCTCCCTGCTCGAGAGTCATAACTCCTCTCTCCTCCCGTCTCTGACATGCTCGGGGAAATACTGCTCGTTGAACTCCCGTAGGAATTCCTCCCAGCTGACCTCAGCCCTGCCATCGAACACCACCGCAGATGTGGTCCTCCACCAGTTGGACGCGTCTCCGCCCAACACATAAGCTGCCAAGCCTGTCTGCCTCTCAGGCGGGCACTCAATCGCCTGCAGGATCTCCTGAATCTTCAGGACCCAATCCTCCGCAGCCTCAGACTCTCCTCTACCGTCAAAGGTAGGCGGGTGCTGTCTCATTAGGCGGTCGAGCATCGCTCCTGCCGCTGTTGGGATCCAACATCGCTCCCAGTCGCCCCACTGTGTCATAGAGCATCTGTCGCTCCTCTGCCTAGTCCGCGCCCCCAGTCTCACTGCTGGTGCTACGGTCCCGTGGGGGAGGTCTCACGCGTCTCGGAGGCATCTACACACAAAGAACAACACACATCAAAACCATGAATGCATGAACTAATGCAGACTCTAAAACTCTAAGGGTGGTTTCTTTGGATAAGGACACTGGAACCGACCGCTCTGATACCAAGTTGTAACATCCTCAAAGCAGCGGAAAATTTAAAATTTTAATAACACAATCAACAGAGGATCTTACGCAAATAAAGGAACACATGTGCACCAACATATATAATATATATATATATGAACATCAGAGTATACAAAAGTTGTGATTACATCAAAAACATATACAAAGGATAACAGTAATCACACGACCTCAACTGAGAGAAAGTTGGATCCGGTAGCGGTGCTCCTCTCCTCGGTCACCACCCCCTAACGCCGATCACGGCCTGAAAATAAACATGCAACAATGCCTGAGTTTCCAGAAGGAAACCCCGTATGCCAAACTCTAAATGCAATAATAAAATCATCCTAGCATACAGTTCTAGTCAACAAGAAAAGCATCACAACAGGCTGGGCTCCAGGGCTCTCTCACCCAACCACAGCACACACCGCAGGTACGGGGCTCCAGGTCTAATCTCAACCAACCGCCGCACCCACCACAGTCACGGGGCTCCAGGTCTAATCTCAACCAACCGCCGCGACACACACTCGTCGCCAAACTGGGCTCCAGGTCTAATTTCAACCAACCGCAGCAACCACGACACGACCAAGAGCTCCAGGTCTAATTTCAACCAACCTAAACGTATAAGGGCTCCAGGTCTAATTTCAACCAACCCCTACACGCGGTCCCTGCTCAGGCTCCAGGTCTAATTTCAACCAACCCGAACGCACTACGGAGCTCCAGGTCTAATTTCAACCAACTCCGTACAGACTAGCTGGGCTCCAGGTCTATTTTCAACCAACCACAGCTCTCACACAGTTACGGGGCTCCAGGTCTCTTTCAACCAACCGCCACAACACCACAATTCTAAGCTGGGCCTCAGGCCTATTTCAGCCAATCCCAAGCTCACACACGGTTACGGGGCTCCAGGTATAATCTCAACCAACCACCGCAACCCTCGTGCACCTAGCACACTTGCCGGAAGAACATCGGCACCAAAACTCGCCCCACACGGACGACCACGACAACAGCACCTCCATAGTGCAAAACAGGACACAAACGGTCGACCGAACCAAAAGTCCCGGTCGACCGAATCAAGCAAATACAGGGCAATCCACTTCGACCGGCACTCCATCGGTCGACCGACTCCCAACACCACACTCGTTTGGTCGAACCCAAATCAAGGGACGGTCGACCGTTTAGATGGTCAACTCCCGGTTCAACGAACAAAACGACCAATCGGTCGACCGACAAAGGGGCCCGGTCGACCAAAAGTCACCAGGGAACAAATCCCACAACACCATAACGAATTCGGTCGAACGCCGAGCACATCTCGGTCGACCGAATCTGTCCAGGGAATAATCCCTCACACGCACCATGAATTCGGTCGAACGCCGAGCACATCTCGGTCGACCGAATTCCTCCAGAACGTTCCCCACGCTCAGCGCACAAGTCCGGTCGACCGAACCCTCATTCGGTCGAACCGATCACTATGCTCACTTAAGTCACGGTCGGACAAAAATCAATGAACGGTCGACCGTTTAGATGGTCTAAGCCCCCAACCGACTTAAGACGGTGCACACGGTCGACCGGCAAAGGGGACCCGGTCGACCGAATCTCTCCAGACTTGCCTCCTATGCACAATCGGTCGACCGCCCCAAAGACATCGTTCGACCGATGTGAGGCAGAGCCCGAATTCTCTTCACGAACGGTCGACCGTTTGCACAAACCGGTCGATCGATCAGGCAGTGAAATCTGCTGCAAGTTTACTCGCGACGAGCCGAACGGCCTACCGTCGACTTCCAAATACTCACGGTAATTAAGTGAGCGAGCTTGACATACCTAAAGGTCTGAAGAAACCTTTGAAGAACCACGACGACGCCTCCACGAGCGCGCCTCCCCAAAACACGATCCGTCGACGACTCCCGCGTCCAAATGACGATCAATCACCTCCTCGACACACTCGAGCACTCCAACTCCTCCACCAATCCTACCACCACGATCACAGGACACGTGAGGTCGAGAGAGAGAAAAGGAAACGCGAGGGATGGTTTAGCAAAACCACAACTCACCTCCGGCCACCACAACGACTCCGAAGAACTCCTCCACCACACGCCGGAGATCACCACCACCTTCCTCGCCGGAGAGCACTGAGAGAGGGAGAGAACGCGAGTGAGAGAGAGACACGAGAGAGAGAGAGAGAGAGAGAGAGAGAGAGAGAGAGACTCACCACAATAAATATCTCCTCCTCCTCTAATCTCAACCATCCATCCATCCATCCATCAATCTCCACCCCTCATCCAATCCACACCATCCTAGCCCTTCATCCATCCCTCTCAATCCCAGCCGTCCATCTCTAAACCCCTCTAATCACCACCTAAACATCAACAAAACATAATTAGGATAGGATTAGGATCAGAATCCCACAGTAATAACTTTAGTTGCGTAGGAATTTCAAACATAATTAACTTCAATAATTACTGGAAACTATCATTTCATCACAAAAACATATGTTGAAAATGCAAAATAAGTACAGTTTAGAAAATGTGATGTTGAAGCTTTGCACCTGAGTAATTCGTATTTGCTTGGGTACTATACTTCCCAAAACATGAAATTATGTTTATGCACTTTAGGTTTCGTTTATCTCTCTTTCCATTTTGCCTGCTGTGATTATTTTTAACAATTTAAGATCAAGAGAAGTGATTTTATTAACGTGTTTTGTATTAAAGGCCAAATGACCACATTTTAAGCAAAATTTTGTCATTTTTCCAAAAATCTGTTTCTGCACTTTGACACGATGTTGTCGTAATGGAGAACACACCTAACAATAGCATAAAATCTTACACGGTCATATGTTGAAGATATTGCTAGATGGTCTTATGTTAAGAGGTGTCCAACAATAGTATCCTACCGATCGAGAGAGATTTAGACGACAATAATGGCTTCGAATGAGATGCAAAAAATTATTATTTGGAGGAGATGGAATCATTTTTTACTCGAGCAAGACTATTCGCTGCTGAACAATAAAACCAAAACTAACATATAATTAGTCAAGCTTTTACATGGAAAGAAAGGACTACTTGACTATTGGGGGGAAAAAGTGTGTTTTATCCAAATCTTATGATGGCCAGTTCTATGGTCAACATCGAGGTTCACATCTTCTAGAATCACTTGAGATGCAGAGCATTTATAACTTAGAAATGCCTTCACCTGTACCAAATTTGACTTGTTGATTTTGATGTTTATTTAAAGCGACAACTAGTGAATGAAATGAGTACTTATCATAGAGCTGTATAACAAACAGCAAAAGGTTGAAAGAACCCAAATTTATTTCTCTTGGAAAAAGATATGTTATTGGTCAGACATGTTTCTAAATTCTAACTTTACGGACCGCAGATACTGAAGTTTCCACATGTTGTTCTGTTTGGATAATTCGTGTTTTCCAAGTTTTGAAATTTTCAAATTTTGACGTGACACACATTTCAATATCAATGTTATGAGAAATGAAAACTAGAAGGTCTAGTGGTCATTGTTTGACGGTTGGTACATGGGTTGTAAGTCCAAAACCCCTTGAACTTGAATGATAGGTTTACAAAATCTCCGATGAATGTTGTGGGTTTCATCGATCAATTTAAATTTTGTACATCCTACTGTACTCGTAATGTCAAACTAGTTCATGATTGGTGTTGAGAGTTCATTATTGTTAATAAGAAAATCACAATGTGATGGAAAATTATTGGTCCATCTATGGATAGTGTTTGGCAACTGAATTGACATTTACTGATAAAAAATTGATATAAATTCAACTCACGTAATAAATTTGGATCGTCATTTAGGGCGTGATTGGCAGGGACGGGAACCAGGGTGGGATATGTGAGGGCTTCAAAGAAGTTATACTACCTGAAACTAGGGTGTTGACATGTGAGGGTTGAAATCCCACTCCAATTTTCACAAATTTATGTAGTATATGTTAGATTTTACTTTATCAGAGTCATGCAATTTCAAGAGTTAAATAGTTGTTTCGATGAAAAGTACATAACTACTCTCTTGCATGTCTTGCTAAGATCCGAGTAATTCTTTATTTGCATCTGATGTAGACAAATTGGTATGTTTAGCCAGAAATTATCCAAAAGACTTCTCTACGTAGAGCGTGTTTTAGTTGTTGATTAACTTTAGACATACATCTTAGATGTGTGTAATCTTGAAGATTTTTGTAATTTGAAAAGAAAGTGTTTTAGCATAGAAGTTGTTGGAAAGAAGAACAATCGTTTGTTTCCTCTCATTCACTTACTATTAAGATTGACCGTAATAGTTTAAAGATCTTTTTCAACTACGAATATTATAATGAACCTGTTGTTGAATAAGTGTTTAAAGTATACGTGCAGAAAAACAGAAAATCGGTCGACCGGATGGAGTGATTCGGTCGACCGGATGTGTGTTGAATTTGTCCAGCAAAGTGCCTGTTTTTTTTCGGTCGACCGGAATCTAGGATTCGGTCGACCGGGCACACAATTGGTGTTGGACAAAAGTTACTGTTGTTTTTCGGTCGACCGGAACCTTGGATTCGGTCGACCGGAAACGTTCGAGGAGCTGGGAGAAAAGTGTCTGTTGAAATTCGGTCGACCGGAACTTAAGTGTACGGTCGACCGATTATGCACTCGCGCAAGCTAGAAAAGTTACTGTCGATTTTCGGTCGAACGAGACTTCAATTTCGGTCGACCGTTTATGATACAGTTATTTAATCGGTCGACCGAATCACCCGATCGGTCGACCGTTTGGACCCAGTTCTGCCCACGTTTTGCACATTACTCCACCCAATTTTGGTGCAACTTATACTTGTTTTGGCCTCATATATAAAGGCAATTTCGTCCCTTTTGTTTATAGAATTAATTCCTATTATTCACTTTTGTTCTTGAGAGAAAAGAGAGAGATAGCATCATTGTGATTCGGTAGGAGAGATTTGAGCTGGGTTTCCTCGTCGGTTCGTTCGCGTCTCCTGTAAGCATCTCTTGTAATACGGTTTCTCTATAGTGGATTTGAGTTGTGTCGTCCGTGGTTTTTCCCGCATTGGGTTTCCACGTTAAATCTTGTGTGTTTTGTGTGGTTTGGATTTCGGATTTGCATTTTGTTCTCAAGTTTAGCCGATTGGATTCGTTAATTTTGTTCCGCTGCGTATTTGGGATTGGTTTTAATTCCTAACAGAACCATTTGAAATATTTAATGAAGAATCACTGGATGAACGACAACTTAATGGCTTGTATCGAGAAAAAAATGTTAGATGAAGTTAACAAGTATGAAATCATGTATCAAGGGGGCGATCCAAGATTTTCCGAGCGGGGAGACCAAAAAACATACATAATTTTTTTATGATAACATTTTTCGCGACTTCATGTTTTGAAATTGCTTCGTTTCTTCATGTTTAATAGACTGAAAAACATCATTTTTCTATGTACGTGAAAAGACAATCATTCAGCAAATCATCATCCATTTGAGTCTGAAACATAATCTTGAAAATCTTCATTGTTGAGAATGCTCATTCAACAATTCCAATTGCTACCGACAATATTAAGGTTAACTTGATAAGCAAACAAACTAGATGATACACCACATCAAGTTTGTTTTCAACCATCTTCTTTGCAATATCTGTAATATTGTGCAAATCTAAAAAGTAAGGTCGACTCCTAGAGAAATGTACGTGAATGCGTTGTTTTGTTTCTTCTATAAAAATTGTGGGTGTACAAGATTTACAATTTGCCTCGGCACACATCAAATTTGGCTCCTAGAGAAATCTATGTTTTAATTTAACTACGTATGGGTTGTTTAAATAGGAGGCTACACATCTAGGAGTCAAAACAATGTTCTACCTGGATTTTTAATTTAGTGGGTGGGCCCATTCCCACCCGGGCCCATACGTACGTGCATGTATCGTTCTCAAAATATGAATATTTGAAGTGGTCAATTATAGTTTATTTTTGTAGAAATAAGTAGTTTTCTTTTTAGGATAAATAGTAACTTTTGAACTACCTATACGATGACAATTTTCGCTTAATTTAAACCTCACCCCAATGAAATTTCTAGTTCCACCATGGGTGATTGGTACCCAAAAAGTTCAGGGAAGTCTACTTTCCCAGTGGAAGTTAAACAAGTCACTCCAAATATGTATCTTTATGTTTTGAAAGTTATTTTGGAAGCTCTTCGAATACCAATCATATATAAGTCATTCTCAAGTTAAATTTTATGAGAAATTTCAACCAGAAGTTGTGAGTTTAAATTCCCCTTCTTACAATTTCCTATTTTGAAGTTTGTGTGTTTGCGTTTGCTTCAATAATAATAATCTTTACGCTTTCAATAAATTTGGCGATGTACGGCCGTAATATATATGATGTGTTTGTTAGAGAGAGGGGCTTCGGTTCCAGCCCCTTAGGCTTATCTACAAAGTCATAATAGGCCTTAAGTCTGAAGCCCATCAGCCCATAATTCACTACAATAAATCTTTCTAAGATCAGCTAGTGTAATTTTCACTAACTACCTAATGTCTAATATATTTTGAGCTCTGTAGTTTATAAACCAAAAGCACGTCCATGACTTAACTTTATGAAATATAAGTTCAAAATGTAGGAAAGCATAAACACCTCAAAACCTCAAGTTGAGTGAAGTTGATTTGTAATTTTGTACGATATACATCAACAGGTTGCTTTCAGTTCCAATAATGAATTTAATATAACTTCATAAATCCCACGCTAGTAGATATATATTTCGAACTTGTGGTTAGGTTTGGATACGTTTAAAATGTGTCATAAGGTTATATATGGTCAATCTTCAAATGTACATCAACTGAATCGACCACATCGCAACATGAACAATTTCCTACCTAAAAGCATGTACATAAACACAAGGATATCCATACACCAGTGACCACCTCCTCGATGGCCATCGACACACCATTATTCATTTGACGATCAAGATGGTGATCGACCGTTAGAATCAGCCACCACCGCTCCAACCTCTCCATCCTAGACCTACGAACAACCGACTTAGTCGACCGTCGGAGCACGCCATTGATGGCTTTAAGATAATTAGTTGAGTCATGGTCCCGAAGAACGGTGCCATCGGAACCATATGCCTTGGAGTCACTAAGGGTCTCAAGTGGATGAGGCGAGTTTATGAAAGCGTTGAGTGCGATAGCTAGCCGTGGATGTGCATGGTCAAGTGAGTAGAGACCACTCCCGGTTGGAAGGAAAGGGTGAGAAGGGGAAGATTTCTCTTCTGGTTGGAGGATGAAGAGCTTACCCATCGGAGAATATAACACTTTCTACATCACAAAGAAAGATGTCAGTTAGATGTGCATCAAAATAATATAGTCCAGTGTTGCTTGATTTCAAAGAGATAGAAAAGCAATCAAATTTCACTTGGTGAGTTATTAGATTGTTGTAGGTCATTAAATTTCAAAGGTATGTGATACTCAAGGATAATTAAGCATAAAGATAGGCAATTTTACAAGTCTATTATCATGTATAGTAAGATGATTCAAGGCACTTCTAGATTTAGAAGTTGATTCTAGATTTAGAAGTTTACTTCGTAAGTACGAATGTCATCCAAACCAAGCTTCCAAATAAACAATAATAAAATATTACTAACTTTTAAGTGCGTTGACGCGGACACAACATCTGACTTAATTTAGAGACGTATTCTACTGAACTGTTAAACATCGCCCCAAAATTACTTAAATCGTCCATTGAAATTACCAAATTGCCCTTCCTCCTATTTTTGCTTATATATCTCACAATTTCACTTTTTTTTCAAAACTTTCTCTTCCTATACCTACTACACAAGATTACGAATGTCTCGGAGGCCAGGGAAGTAGCCAGCAGTTCCCCCGGTGTACCCGTATGAGGTAACATTACGTTATTTATTTGTTTAAAAAAAAAAAAATCGTCGGCGTCCGAGGGAGACGCCCCCCGCATGGGGCGGGCGTCCGAGGAAGCCGCTCCCCCCATAGGGGGAGCGGCTTCCGAGGACGCCCGACCCATGCGGGGGGCGTCTACCTCGGACGCCGACCCGTAGCGGAAGACGTCTGCGGAAGACGTCTCCCCGATGGGGGAGACGTCTTCGGAAGACGTCTCCCCGTAGGAGGCGGCGTCTCCGACAGACGCCTCCACCTTGCGGGAGGCGTCTCTCGCAGACGCCTCCACCTTTTTTGTTTTTTTAATTAATAAATATCATAATTACTTTAATAAATAGTGATAAATCAAAAAAATTAATTTAACAAATTCTTATTAAGTTTAACATTTGTGATATTTAGTTTTAACAAATTTTGATTTAGTTTAACAATTGTTTTAATTTAGTTTAACAAATTTTGATTTAGTTTAACAATTTTGATAATTTAGTTTAACAAATTTTGATTTAGTTTAACAATTTTGATAAATATGATAATTTAGTTTAACAAATTTTGATTTAGTTTAACAATTTTGATAAATATGATAATTTAGTTTAACAAATTTAACAAATTTGTATTTAAAATTTCAATTAATAGTCATCGGGTCACAATGGAGGGAAAGGCAAGTCGATACCATTACACGCCTTCCGTTCTTTAGTTGATGATTCAGCACCGCGTCATCCACGTAGACGGGGGATATCTGCTTCGGTCAGGAGGGAGAGGGAGGCATTACGTCGTCGTGAGGAGGATGATTCCTTCGATGATGAGCATGTGGATAGTTTCGACGACGAGAGCGACGATGATGGCCCGTATGAGTTAGTGCGGCCGGAGGTGGAGAGACAGGGGGATTATAGTGGAGGACGTGGTCGAGCGGGTACTTCTACTTCCGCCGGATGGATGGTGCGGAAGGGTAGGGGTGGGAGGTTTACGACCGGGGATTCGAGCTCGTGCACTGTTGATCCCCGCGCTCAGAAGAAGAAGAGGGTCCAGGACGATTCTTGGATCGTGAGCAGTATGACGCCTGGTGGTCCTTTAGATGGGAGCGTCATTCCTAGTTTCTGGGGTCACATTGCTAGACGGATCTGGGACGGAGAGGATCGGAAGGTTCTGAAGTGCCATAATCGGCACAGAGCCTGTACAGCACTACAGGGTTGGCGGTCTACACTGAGTGCTGATATCAGAGAGGAGATTAGTGCCACGCATTTGGGGCACTTACCGTACAGCATGTTCCCTTATCTCGACATGCCTTTGATTTCGGCGTTTGTGGAGCGGTGGCAGCCTGACACCAACACTTTTCACATGCCTTTCGGAGAGATGACGATCATGCTTCACGATGTTTTCCAGATCCTGTGCATTCCTGTGGATGGTCGTCTGGTTAGTGCTCAGGGGTCGACGTCTGAGCTGAGGTGTTATGTGGCAGAGTTGCTTGGTGTCACACCTGATGGTCTGGCGAGAGATACAGCTTTATGGAGTGGTGGTGGTGTCGGCATCGACTCCCTTGAGGACCTATGCAGACGGGCACGACCTCCGCGGGCCGATGATACACAGTTGACGGCGTACCTATTCTTGATGCTCGGAGCCGTCTTGTTTGTCGACAAGAGTGGTTGTCGGATCAGACCACGCGATCTACTGGAGGCTAGGGACCCGGAGACCGTTCGTGAGTACTCGTGGGGGTCAGCGACGTTGGCATACCTGTACCGGCAGCTTGGGATAGCTAGCCGTGTGGATTGTTCTGGGATTGCAGGTTGTCTTACGCTGCTGCAGGCGTGGATATACGAGTACTTTCCTGCATTCCGCCCGCATCGTGAGCGGAAGATTATCGACGAGGGTCATCCACGTTCGGGTATGTGGGCTGTCCGGAGCGAGGACAAGAGCGATGGACGATTGCGTTCCATCCGCGCACGGCTTGATCAGATGACTGCATCAGAGGTATCAAACTTTACACCATTTATTTAATTTTAAGATGTATTATTATTAATGTGTTAAACTTTAGGTGGAGTGGTTACCCTATGGTCCTGACCCAGCAGCGGATGTCCCGAGGACTTTATTGATGAGTCTTATTCGTTATCGGGATATCATAGAGCCTTATATGCCCGATCGGGTCTTGCGTCAGTTAGGATATGTTCAGGTGATCCCGGTTGACATTCCGACACCAGAGCATGCGGTGTGGTCTGCGACAGCAGCGACGTACGACGTCAGGTTCCCCGCTTCTACAGCGGAATCGACTTGGCGGACATTTCCGAGATCATGCCGATTGTTCCTTGGCGACTTCAGACGTAGTCGCGACCCCTCCGAGTGTGATGCACGTTATCTTGATTGGTTCGGTAGTTACTCACATCCTATCATCGTCCGTGGTGCCTCCCGGAGAGCAGATCGACCACCAGATAGGACGTGTGGCGATCTGGTAATTTTTTCATTTTATCTATATTTATTTGTACCGTATAATTTGTTAATGTACGCTAATGTTATTGTTATGTGCAGTGGATGGGTAAGATGATACGGGCTGTAGACCCAATCTTGCAGATGAGGGACGAGCTGCCAGACGATGCCAGAGCTGCATGCGGAGATTTGGATGAGATCATACACTCGTGGCATACTCAGTTAGGCATCTCCGACCATGATTCGGATGATGAGTAGGCTGATCTGTTGTACCATACTCTTACTATTTGCATTTATATTTATTTATCTGTTGTACGCTTATTGTTTGTATTTGTGTTTTGCTTATCTGTTGTACGCTTACTATTTGCATTTATATTTGTTTATCTGTCGTACGCTTATTGTTTGTATTTGTGTTTTGCTTATCTGTTGTACGCTTATTATTTGTATTTGTGTTTGATAACCTGTCGTATTATTATATATAATGCAAATAAAGCAAACATATCAAAACATATTACATAATAAAGCAACACTATATAATGTACAAACATATCAAAACATATTACATAATTATACAAACATATCAAAACATATTACATAATTATACAAACATATCAAAACATATTACATAATTATACAAACATATCAAAACATATTACATAATTGTTGCCAATATGCTATCCTATTTTGGTACTCCAGCTCCCATCCAATAACACTCTCATCTCGTATTTGATACCACAGAGTCGCTATAGGAGGTACGGGGAATCCCTCATTCAATTCCAAACGAATGTAATGAGCGTAACTCCCTAAATGAGCAATAATCAACTCTCTGCACAGTCTCGTCACGGTAGGCGGACTCTCCCAAGGTAGAACTGTAAGACATGGGTACAATGAACCATCATTTCCGAGAGAGAAGAACATAACTGCACACTTGTAAAAATTTGCAATGGGAAACAAGTCCGTCCACGTCTCCATATAGTGATTCTCGCCACAAGGTCCCCCGCCCCAATTAATCCGGTGACGAGCCTCCGCCACACCGTCGTAGTATACGTGCTCATAAAAAGATGGGTTCGCAGCTATCTCATTTGAAATCGAATGACGGGCGAGTTGCCAATTGTCTTCACCACCGTGGAAAACATCGGCGACACATCGAAATCCACAGTTTCCATCAGCACGTACATCATTCCACTGGTGTAGGAATGGCATAATGATTCCTGGAATTCTATCTCCATATGGGAAGTCGTCTACGTCAGCCCGCCCAGTCACTACAATATGAACAAAAAATACAGTTACATATAATAACAAAAGATACATATTTACTGAAATAAATAACAAAATTATAATAATAATAAATATAGGGATGGTATACCTGATCCTCCCCTCACAGACGAAGAACCAGAAGATCGACCACGACCTTTGCTTCTACTACCGGAAGAACGACCACGACCTCTACTCCCACTACCTGAAGATCGACCACTACCTCGCTCTGCATACTCAAACGCACTAGGGTCCCGTCGTGTCGACTTTCCCCTTGGTCGACCTCGTAGCTTTGTTTTTACTGCAGGCTCTTTCAAATTCGAATGTTCGGGGTGTAGCTGCTCAAATAAAACCCGAGAGGCAGATCGAATTACGGTAGGGTCACTTCCTGCAATCTCATCAACCAGACTGCGAAAATGTTCGGCGTCTTGAGCTGCCTGAGACACAAACTCTGCGTTCCCGGCTCCTTCTCCAATGACAAGTGTCCTCCAGAACGGATGAATCTGCTCTAAGTAAATTCCGTTTTCTGATTCAAGACATCCACGGATGGTACATGCGCAAGGTATCCCATGAGAAGTCAGAAAAGCGCACTCGCAACGATATTCAACTTCATCATCTAACTGTTGCATTCTCTTCACCTCCTGACTCAGCAACTGCAAACAGTGATGCGAAACTCTACCATTTATGTGACGATATAGAGCATGTCCGAAATTAATCAAATTTCGCCGTCTCGAGTCTTCAAGAAAGTTTCGAATATTCGTCAGCTGCATTTCAGTAGCCGCGTTGACGCGCTCGAAAAGAGTGTCCAGAGCTGCAGTCGATGTAGAAATCCACTCTTTTAGAGCCGAATGAGCATTTTCGACCCTACAATTCGTGGTGTTCCCAAAATGAAGGACTTTGTTCGTCCAATTCAGCACAAACTTTTCTTTATGCACCAACCACGTGGTGTCCAGATACTCCGTGATAGCCGGCCACGATCTATACAAATCTTTCAGAGCATACACAGCTCTATCATACTCGGTTTCTGAAGTAGAAAGCATGATCTTCCTCCATCTTCCACGCTTCAAAGTCTCTGCCATCTCCTTATTCTTGCCGAATACGTGGTATGCGTAATTCAATACGTCTTTGTTGATGTGCCATGTGCAGAGTAAATGAGCAGAGTCAGGAAAAACCTCTCTCACTGGTCGCATAAGGCCTAACCCCCGGTCTGTTATTATTGCAGTCGGGCTGACAGTCCCCAATAACAGATCTCTCAACTTCTCCATCACCCACAAATAACTGGAGTAAGATTCATCCATCAAAATCGCATATCCAATAAGGAAATTCATGTTTGCTGGTGTGACCCCAATCCTTTCGAACAAAGGCATCTTATACTTGTTCGTCTTGTAAGTCGAATCCATGCAGATAACGAAAGGATATGTCCGCAACAACTGGACTGACGTCGGATGTGCCAAAAAAGCGTGAGTGACGACATCAGTTTCTGGATCCGCCATAATCCAATGTAAGTACTCACACTGCACTGCTTGGTAGAGAAACTGCTGGACGGGATTCCGATCTTCAGATTTTGTCCTCCTCGTGTAATCTGTGAAATTATAAATATGCCTTTGATTTGGATTGTCCTCCGGGAATTTTTCTTTTACTGCCTTCAAGATGTTCCGTGGTTTTGCTTGCGCCTTTGTCATATCACGAACAATCTTCTTCGCCCCAGAACTTAGACCACTAATTTGACGATGACCCTCTGGATAAACTGCCAGTCTGTGGTTGTGATGTCCGTGAGCACTATTATAAACCACAACTCATTCATCACGATCTCGTCGCTCCACCACTTTTATTAAGAAACGGCAACCGCAACCCTTTCTTTTGGTGTTTCTTCGAAGTGCAGTATCCATATCCCGAGACTCCATTTGATTTCGCCGGTCGCATCTCAAATAACAATCCATCCGACTATCTGATCTTGTTTTGTACGACGACACGACCAAAAAAAACCCAGCTCCGATAGCTACTTGTTTGGCCCATTTACATGCTTCATCGATTGTTTCAAAGATTTGTGTAGTTTGAAATAACTCACTGTAATCCACTCTATCACCAACGAAATCTGGAACCTACAAAAATAAAATCGAAATTAAAAAAATAAAAAAATAAAATCGAAATTAAAAAAATTAAAAAATAAAGTCGAAATTAAAAAAACAAAATCAAAAAAAAAAAAACAGGCGTCTGTATTAGACGCTGACCCCATGGCAGGGGCGTCTGTGTTAAACGCCTTCCCCAACGGTAAGGCGTCTGCGTAGGACGCCTTGCCGTAGGGAAGGGCGTCTAATACAGACGCCTTACCCATGGGGAGGACGTCTACATAAGACGCCTCTCCCATTGTGTAGGCGTCTGCGTTAGACGCCTCGGCCATGGGGAGGGCGTCCTACGCAGACGCCCTCACCATGGGGGAGGCGTCTAATGCAGACGCTCGGCCCAAAAATTTCCCCGCGCCAGGCTTACCTCACCCGATGCATCACCCTCGCCAGACATTTTCGTGGTGTTTTTACTGATAAATTATGAATATACAAGACCATAGGCCTTATTTATAGACACGGGACGATATGGGTATTAAATATATTGTTAAGGGCAATTTGGTAATTTCAAGGGGCGATTTAAGTAGTTTTGGGGCGACGTTTAGTAGTTCCCGTATTCTATTTAACATCTCATGTGCTGCTTTGAAATTTTCACCTCAGTACATTTCCAAAATATTATTTTTAAAATATGGAACAAAACTATGATACGCATTTTGTTTTCTCTATCCAAAACGGCCGTTTAAATAATAACTCCTCTCCCTCATCAAACCCACGAAACCACCACCTCGCTTAAAACGTCATCCTCCCAAATACCCACAACAATTGTTCCGACCCTCTCAAAATAAAAACATTTGTTCGCACCACTTCCGCACCTCTCCGGTACTTGTTCAAATAAGTACCTGTTATCCCCAGTGGTCTTATAATAAGTGAACATATATTTTGTTTTTGTTTTTTTTGACGTTTTTAAAAAATAAGTGTGTTATTTATTTTGTTCATTCTATTTTAGAGTATTTTCTTTGGATTTTGTTGTCTTTTCATTTTTTAAATGTAATTGGCAATAGAATTTTAGGATGTCAAAACAAAAAATGTGTGCAAAACGTACTTTCTCTGCTCACTCGCTTTATGGGGGACTAGCGTCTCCCGCAAAAGTTGTCACCCCCGCATAGTTTTAGTTGATATTTTGATAATAATTAGGGTTAGGGTTTATTATATTTTAATAACGTTGGATTTTCAAGATTTAAATTTTTTCTAAGGGACGTTATCGTCTTGTCACCCCCGTCACCTCATCGGCGATGTGTAATTTGGTAAAACTTTCTGACTAACAAAAAACTCACTGTAATCTACCACATTAATACCGAAAATTTGGAACAGAACCAGAAATAATTTGAGATAACATACTGTATATTTTTTAGATTTTTTTATTAATTTTTTTATAGACGGGGTGGTGTCTGCAACACACACCTCCCCATAGGGGGCGTCTCCGAAGGATGCCCCATAATTTTTTTATTTTTTATATATTTTTTACTAAAAAGTAATTGAAAATTTACTATATTTGAGTAAACTGGGACGTCCGTTGTTTCTTTTCCTGTTCTCAAAGATATTATTTTTTATGATTAGGAGAAAGATGAAGAGAAAGTGAAATGAAGAGAGAGATATGAGTAGAAATGAGAGAATGACAAAACGGTAATTAACACAGACGATTTGAGTAATTTACGGATGACGTTTAGAAATACGATTTATTTATCATCGAAAGATGCTTACACTGAACATAAACCATTAAGAATATAAAGAAAGAAAAAAGAATTATGAGATCACAAACTGAATTTTAGGTAGAGTCGTTATACACGGACGCGCGCGTCCGTGACGCTTCCTACGTGGACGGACCAGTCAGCTGCCAGTTCAGCGTCCAGTCAGCCAAAACTTCTACGCGGGGAAAAGTAAATTACGAATTTTTGGGTGCGACGGTTCATTTCCCAAAATCACGATTAGACGGTTAGACTTCACGTACATCAGTAGCGACGGTACAACATTCGAGTAACTTTCCTCCCAAGTCTTCTCATTTTCCATTCCCCATTTCACCTGGAGTTCCTTTCCATACGCTCATCCAAAACCTTCATTCCTGTTTTAGTCGAACGAAAATTATAACCAGGCGAAAATGGATCCTTCTCTACCTGAAACCTCCATCGCTCCTGAAATTGTAGCCGCTCAGGTGTTGTGTCAACCACGTTCTTTCTGGTTCATTTTAAGGTTCATTATTGGCCTCTAACAATTTTTTTGGTGGTTTAAGGGAAGCACGTACTACTTCCGCGAAACCAAGTGCGGTTTCACGACCCTTCACAAGCAGTTCGACCGGATGAAGGAGGAGGAGAAAAATGTCTTCCAACGGACGCCTTTCGGTCACTTCCTCTCCTTTCCCCACGTCACAACTGACAACGAGATACTGGGTTGGTTCGTCGAACACTTCGACGCCAATGAAGTCGGTCTGAGAATAGCCACTGGGGTGGTCCCATTTACGGTAGAAGACGTCGCCCTTCTACTTGGACTAAGAGCACATGGGCAGAGAGTGGATATGGAAGCCATGTACGTAGAGAAACGTGACGGGGTTAACCTCGACAACACCCAACTACTGGGTCATCTTACCGCCACGAGCAAGATGGGCGAGGAGGAGGAGCACGTCCGACTCCTTATTTCTATGATTTTCAATCATTTTTTTGTTTTTCGATGGATCACTGCGAAGTAAAGCGTGGTACACGAAGCACCTTAAGAACCTCAAGCGCCTGAAGAGATATGCGTGGTCAAATGCGGTTCACACTTTCTTGGTTGAAGGCCTGGAGGAAGCCCAACGGGACTTCTCGAGGAGGAGATTGTCAGCGAACTTCTCTATGAAGCAGGGCTACGTGTATGGTTGCGTTGTCGTATTACAAGTAAGCATCTTGGTCCGGAATGAGTGTTGTGTCAGTCCGGAGTAGTGTTGGTTTATGTCCGGAATAAGTGTTTTGTCTGTCCGGGATAAGTCTCGTGTCTGTCCGGAATAGTGTTGTCTCTGTCTGGAATAAGTGTCTTGAGGTTATCCGGGAAAAGTATTACGTATGTCCGGAATAGTGTTTTGTCTGTCCGGAATAAGTGTGTTGCCTGTCCGGAATAGTCCTGTATATGTCCGGAATGATTGTCTTGTATGTCCGGAATACGTATTGTGTCTGTCCGGAATAAGTATTTTGTCTGTCCGGAATAAGAGTTTTGTCTGTCCGGAATAAGAGTTTGTCTGTCCGGAATAGTGTTGCGTCTGTCCGGAATACGTATTGTGTCTGTCCGGAAAAAATATTTTGTCTGTTCGGAATAGTGTTGCGTCTGTCCGGAATAAGAGTTGCGTCTGTCCGGAATAAGTATTTGTCTGTCCGGAATAGTGTTGCGTCTGTCCGGAATAAGAGTTGCGTCTGTCCGGAATAAGAGTTTGTCTGTCCGGAATAGTCCTCTATATGTCCGGAATGATTGTCCTGTCTGTCCAGAATACGTATTGTGTCTGTCTGGAATAAGTATTTTGTCTGTCCGAGATAGTGTTGCGTCTGTCCGGAATAAGAGTTGTGTCTGTCCTGGGGAAGTTATGTTTCTGGTTTTTAACTCATTCTTGTTTTCAGGTGTGGCTTTGCGAGAACAAATTGGGGGATCCCCGGTCAGCATTTCCACGGTTCAAGTGTTGGACGGAAATGTTTAGCAGACGCTAAATCCTTAGAAAATGGGAAGATCGAGGCATCAACTTGTCCCGGATTTACTCGGGTCAATTTGAGTTGAAGGGCACCCCAAAACTCAGTGAACGGGAGCATTCACTGTTGTAAGAGGATCAATTTCCTACTGCAGAAGCAACTCCCGCAGCAAAGGTTGCCTCGAAGGAAACACCTTCAACATCCACTCTACCAAGGGTACAACTCAGTGAATGCAACATTCCATGTGACCCACTGCTACAAGAGTTGGAACTTAGTGAGGTGAAGACGAATTGGCTGCGAGCCGAAGCAGCACTTAGGGAGGCGACCGTTAAAATTAACAACCTGGATGAAGAACTCCGGATCTCTCAAGAAGAGTGTCGTAGGCTGAGAGTCCGTGGGGAGGAGGAAGAGAGGGAAAAGAGGGAGGAGGAAGAGAGAAATAAGAGGGAGGCAGAGGAAAGGGAAAAGAAGGAGGAAGAGAGAAATAAGAGGGAGGCGGAGGAGAGGAAGAAGACAGAGGAGGAAGAGAGGGAGAAGAGAGATGAGGAAGAAAGGAAGAAGAGGAGGAGCAAGAGAAGAAGAAGATGGAGGATGATGAGAAGAAGAGGAGGGAGGAGGATGAGAGGAATAAGAGGGAGGAGGATGAGAAGAAGAGGAGGGAGGAGGATGAGAGGAATAAGAGGGAGGAGGATGCGAGGAAGAGGAGGGAGGAGGATGAGAAGAAGAGGAGGATGAGGAGGGAGGAGGAAGAGAGAAAAAAGCAGAGGGAGGAAGAGAGGAAGAAGAGGGAGGAGGAAGAGAGGAAGAAGAGGGAGGAGCAAGAGAAGAAGAAGATGGAGGAGGATGAGAGGAATAAGAGGGACGAGGAAGAGAAGAAGAGGAGGATGAGGAGGGAGGAGGAAGAGAGAAAAAAGCAGAGGGAGGAAGAGAGGAAGAAGAGGGAGGAACAAGAGAAGAAGAAGAGGGGGAGGATGAGAGGAATAAGAGGGAGGAGGAAGAGAAGAAGATGAGGATGAGGAGGGAGGAGGAAGAGAGAAAAAAACGGAGGGAGGAAGAGAGGAAGAAGAGGGAGGAGGATGAGAGGAATAAGAGGGAGGAGGAAGAGAAGAAGAGAAGGAAGGAGGATGAGAAGAAGAGGAGGGAGGAGGAAGAGAGGAATACGAGGGAGGAGGAAGAGAGGAAGAAGAGGAAGGAGAAAGAGGGAGAGAAGAGGAAGGAGGATGCGAAGAAGGAGGAAGATATGAGGAGACAGCAGGAAAGAAAGAGGAAGGCTGTGGTATCGCTACCGCTTTTTGCACTCTCAAAAAATGCGGACCATTAAACCTCGCTTGCGCACAGAACATATAGACGAAGCGCAAAGCAAATCTGGCCAAGATGAGGCACAGAAGAATGCCGCAGAAAAACAAGAAGAAATAAAGGAGGCCGAAGAAGCCACCACAAAAACAAAAGGGGCCGAAGAAATATACGAGGCCGACGAAACAGCGAAAGATGAACTGGCCGCCCATGTTTCGTCCACGAGGCCCGATGTGGATGCGACCGCCTTAAGAACGCTGACCAATGATGAGATACATCCTTTATTGAATGCAACGGCTCCCGAACGAGAAGCCAAAGATATTATTTGGAGGGGGGTTCTGAGCAATATCACCAGGGGTGATCTCAAGAAAATAATTTCGGCAAAAACAGAAATCACCAACGAAACTCTTGACGGCCTAATTGAGGTACTCCTCAGAAGAGGAGGGCAACAAAAGGTGGTCTGCTTATCATCCTTCGAATCGGAAATGATTGTGGAGGGACAGTGAGAAGATATAAGGAAAGATTATTTACTCCCAAAAATTGAAGGAATAAATGTGGAGGAAGTAATCATCGGACAACCATGCTGTTTGGACGGCCACTGGACTCTGTTCGTTGCCCACGGACCTCGATCAGAGTTCATTCAGTACAACAGCATCTCCCGCACACTTAAAAAAGGTGACAATCCTAACCATTTGGTCGGAACTCATGAATGCACCGCGTCTAAGATAGCGGGATTCTGGCGACGGTTGTTGAAGGTCGAGTGGCCGCTGAGAGTTGAGAGGAAGGGTAGCCAACGACAGCAACCAGGGAGTAACGACTGCGGGCCATACGTTTTGTACTGGATGAAGCGTTTGATGGAGAATGCTGATCCGACGAAGCCGAAGCAGAGCAAGGTTATTCACCGTTTTAGAGGCGATTTGGCCAATTTCTTACTCGAAGACTCTGGGATGTGCGATCAACAATAAACGCCCTGAAAATGTTTTAATTTACTTTGCACCATTGCGCACTCAACAATTTTTTTTCCAAAGTTATACATGTATACATGTTAAAATTACAAAGACTATTTGAATGATTTATCAATACAAGGACATTTGGTGTTGGGTTTTTATAAAATTATTTTCTTGTTTCCGGACATACATGATACGTAATCCGGACGTTATTTGCAGTCTTATTCCGGACTGCAAATACACTTATTCCGGACAGCAAATACACTTATTCCGGACAAACTTTATGTTCCGTTTTTGGACACACTTTATTCTTAAACCGGACAACAAATACACTTTTTCCGGACAGCAAATACACTTATTCCGGACAAACTTTATGTTCCGTTTCTGGACACACTTTATTCTTAAACCGGACAACAAATACACTAATTCCGGACAACAAATACACTTATTCCGGACAGCAAATACACTTATTCCGGACAAACTTTATGTTCCTTTTCTGGACACACTTTATTCTTAAACCGGACAACAAATATACTTTTTCCGGACAACAAATACACTTATTCCGGACTGCAAATAGACTTATTCCGGACAACAAATACACTTATTCCGGACTGCAAATACACGTAATCCGGACAGACAAACATTGTAATCCGGACAGCCTAAGTATGTCTTCCGGACATACTGGTCACTTAATCCGGAGAAAAATAAAACGTAATCCGGACATTGATGAATCGTAATC
The DNA here is from genome assembly GCA_963682175.1 of Triglochin maritima. Taxonomy (NCBI): domain Eukaryota; kingdom Viridiplantae; phylum Streptophyta; class Magnoliopsida; order Alismatales; family Juncaginaceae; genus Triglochin; species Triglochin maritima. The sequence continues at coordinate 11,567,347 of OY821775.1, forward strand.
CGGGCGGACATATAACGTAATCCGGACATACTGGTAACTTAATCCGGACATAAATATAACTTATTCCAGACAGACATACAACAAACCAAAATTACTTAAATATATTTGTCGCCATCAGAAATTAATTCACAAACGAACAAGCAAAGAAAAGGTTGAATCTTATGCAATAATACGGACAGACATACAATGACTTTCAACAAAATTACATAGGAATAATTCCAACCAAGGACAAATACAATAATCAAGGAGGAACTCCCTCGTAATGCAAATTCATGTCCCAGTCATCGAAATCGTGATCCCCCGGTTTGGGTGTTGCAGGGTGTAACGGGGGTAGAACCTTATTCCTGATGATTTTCTTAACGTTATTTTTAATTATTTTCTCAGACAAAGAAATCCGTCGTTTGCTCGGCAGTCTGCCTTTCCGTCTTGTCTTATCCGGATTGAGAACAGATGTACCATCGAACACAGGATCAGGTCGTTGCATACGTTCCTTAAGCAACTCAAGTGCCTCTACCGCCTGAAGATATCTGTCGTTTGAGTCGAAAGCGGCCTCGACGATCCAAACCGCACGACCCATTATGTCGTCGTGGCGACGAAGCGCATCGTTCCCTGTTATGCCACTTTGAAGGGGAAACTTGACTCCATAGCTCCTTAGGATATCCTTCCTCCATCGGTGGACGATGTAAGACTCGGGGAGCAACGCGTTTGGACGTATTCGGGCAATAACAACATAAACGTGACAACATAGGATGCCGACGTGATCAAACATTCTGCAATCGCATACCCACTTCTCATCTCTAATTTGCACTGTGAACCGTTTCGACAATGGGAGGATATGTGTCAATACATGTTCGGTCACGTTGAAGTGCAATGTGTCGTCCTCGTTGAACTCATCTTTGATGTTGCAGTACATCATCTTCCCAATTTCTAACTGCACCTTCTTGAAGACACCCACCGTATACAACTCGCTCAATTGCCTCTCGAATGGATATTTCGAAATCAATTGCGGAGCCTTATGCTGACAATCGAAATCAGACTGAGCTTTCTTCTCATACTTGTGGCGTACTGCGAGTTCGTATTGTTTCACGAACTGCTTAAGTGTCGTCCTTGATGTGAGGTACTTATCGAAGAAGGCGTTCATACCCTCACTTCTCTGGGTTGATGTCATTCCTGCGGAAAAACAATCCCGCCAAAATGCAGGTACCCAGCGCTCTCGAATTGCATAAATGGATCGGAGCCAATTATTGTCGTGGAACTCGAAATCATCTAGAAAACCCTGCCAATTCCGCTCGAATTCTGCCGGAGTCTTGGAATCGAATACACAGTTGTTGAGGTCAAACAACGTATGCTCCCGGTACTTCGTGGGCAGCTTCACAGGGGCCTTATTCATTATGTGCCATATACAAAATCTGTGTCGCGCTTCAGGGAACACAGTCCTCACAGCCGCAGCTATGGCGCCACATTGGTCTGTTATGATCGCCGGGGGGCTTGTATCTGCACACAACGCGATCAAGATAAAAACATATGTTAATCCGGACAGAAATAACGTAAACCGGACAGACGTCAAGGGTAAACCGGACGAGCAAAAAATGTAAACCGGACAGACGTAAGGGATAAACCGGACGAGCAAAAGACGTAAACCGGACAGACGTAAAAGGTAACCGGACAGGCACATAACGTAAAACGGACAAAGCCGGACAAAATAAAACACGTACCGTTCATGCACGTCAACCATGTTTGGAACAACCAAATGTAATTTTGTGTCGTCTCGGAAGAGAGGAGTGCGCAACCGAGTAGGACAGACTGGTAGTGGTGATTTACCCCCACAAATGGGGCAAAAGACATGTCATACTTGTTTGTTATGTATGTTGTGTCGAAACATATTGCATCTCCAAAGTAAGAGTAAGCAGCTCGAGAACGACTGTCGGCCCAGAACACATTTCGTAGTCTGCCTTCGTCGCCCATATCCATTATGTAAAAGAAGCGGGAATCATTCTTCTGCATCCTGATGAAATAATCTTGGATAGCTTGCGCATCTCCTGGTCCCATTTTGAGGTTTCTAACCTCGTTCACAACATTCCTGCGAAACATAATTTTTATGACAAAGCTAAATGTGTAACTTCAACCAGGTTAAGTGGAGAATAAATAACCTTAGGTCCCGCTCGTTGAAAGACAATTTATCGTGACATCCAGCTTCGACCACAAAAGATTGCATGGTCTTGGCGGCAGATATACCGGCAGCATCATTGCACGAAATGCGTGCTCTGGCGGACTCCGAGACGGATTGTTTTTGTCGGAGGAAGCGCATCTGGTCTTCCGACAGCATGGCGTGATTATGTTCGAGATCTACGTAGTTAATTACGTAGCCTCTGGATGGATTACCGGAGACCCTAATCCGAGCAGTGCATTCGACCCTACCGGATAACCTATGTTTCGGTCTACCTTCACCTTGGTTTCCGGGAGCATTACCCTCCTTTGAGCAAGTAAGAGTGGTCCGTATTACAACACCATGATCGTAATGAGATTGCCTTATCTTCACACCAAAACAACAGGAATCGGCGTATGAAACGTAAAATGTTTTGGCTTCTTCGAAGGAAGGAAAATTCATCATCACTTGAGGGACGTTTGAGGCATGAGCCAACTGTGAGGACACATTTACGAGTGCCATTACAGTACAACAAAAATGGAGGAAGGATAGAAGAATGAATGGTTCGTAGGATCGGAATAACCAAGACACTCATATTTGTATCTCCGTGAAGCGCCAAAGAATAAGAAAGAAGACGGAGGACGTGTTGATTTGAAAAGCATTAAATGCGATGGTGGACGCATCGGGAAAATAAAACAACAGGAAAAAAATTCAGCAGTAAGTAGTACGTCTGTCCGGAATAAGTGTTCCAACTGTCCGGCATAAATAGTAACTGTGTCCGGAATAAGTTATGCGCTTGTCCAGAAACTAAGAAAATGACTGATGTGTGTGTCCGGAAAAAAAAATGAATTTATTAATAAAGAGAAGGGGGAAAAATAGGAGAACGGATGTTGAGTAACTAGTCTTCAGTCTGTGTAGGAGCGGCAAAATGAAGTGAGTGATTTGAGACGCATTAATGAGGGATGGAGAAATTTGTACGAAACGAGGAATAAACTAAACAAAGAAAGGAAAATTGTTTCTGGGGAGAGTGCGCACTCAGCCGCGTCTGCTGACTGGGTTGCCAACATCAACCAGTGTGCTGACTGGGTTGCCAACATCAACCAGTGTGCTGACTGGGTTAGCAACGTCCGTGACGCGAGCGTTCAACAAACATTTTCCTTTTAGGTATCCTCGTACTGTTAGTTTGGTAGTTTGACGTGGATGGCTCTAGATGGAGATTCAACCACTTCACCTTAAAAATATAGTATCTAATGAATTGTTCCAAAATTCCAGTTCGTAGGATGCAAACAGAGAAACGTATCTTCAGAATTACTTACTCTAATATCTAAACGAGGATTAAAAGAAGAATGACACCTCTGCTACACGCTCAAAAAGTACTCTTATTATGTTCTTAGTGCCTACTAATCCCCTACGATTAGCTTCACTAGTTACTAGGTATCGTGGAGTCAACGTAGAGGACCGGGGGTGATGGGATGGGTGAGTTTGGATGTAGTAGGTGGACTGCCATTGAAGAAAGAAAAGACAGATGTTGCGACAACTTTGGAAGGACAAGCAATCTTTCGGGTTTCAGACAGCAAGTGCGACGTGTTCGGACACACATGGGCGACGCTTTCGAAGCCCCACTCCCTGCTTCCAAGCTTCCCAGCTTTAGATTCAGATCTGCTTGCAACGTGGCAGCATCTCTGCCGGCCATGCGTAAAGGTATATTTCTAGTAACGATGCGGGAAAAGAGAATGCGAGTTGCTGATGCCATTTCGTAAGTGGAACCTACAATCTATGTACTTGGATGACGTATCTACAATAACATCACACCGATCACGGGGTTATTAACTTATTAACGGACGTTACTCCCACACAAATAGTTACCTACAGTACTTCGCTTTTATGGCGTAGTTTCATCATTATTTTGTGCCGACGTTTCACCTAAACAGCAAAGCTTGTAAATTTGTAATTCCCAAAAAAAGGCAGAACCCAGCATTGGTGAATGGTGATCGACATTAAACAACATTATGAGCTTCAAAGCAATGTGTACAATAGCTAAGTGACAGTCGTATCGACTGTGAATTTTGAGTATGCATACGGTTCACTGTGATTAATCAATATGCCGGTGGTGCCTTACTAGTTACTACCCCCAAAAAATACTTCCTCCCAGCAAGATTGCTTGATTAAGGAAAAAAAGAATAAGAATGGGCCTAAACGTAATGTAATCCAGGGACATTTAGAAGATTCATCTTACTAACTACACGCTTAAGTAAAGTTGGGGGTTTGGATAGTCCCATGCTTCTACTGAACTCATTTGCTAGTTCGACATGTCTTTTCTTGTTGCTACCGACACTCTTGATACCTCTGTAATATCCAAGCCAAGATTGGTATGCGGCTTCTTTGTCTTTCACCTCAAGAAGTCCGAGAGCCTGCTCAACCTGTTTAAAGGCCACCATGAATTTGTACATCGCATTGTAAAACAAATGAAATTTAATCAAACAGGATGCGGAAAACTTGTTGGGAATGATTTAATATTGAAACAATCAAGGGCATTCTATTTACAACAAGATTTCGGTCACTCAACTTGAAAGTCATTTGCTTTGTAGATGGATGCTCACGCTTTAAAGCAGTCTGAACGCTTCAATATGTCATCAAAACTCAATGTTCTAAAGGCTAAAGGCTAGACCAACACATATACTTTTGGATCGTTGCATGTTGGATACAAAATGGTAACTTGTGGGGGCAAGTCTGGAAAATAGTCCCATGATGAATATTAACGGACATTTCCATGAGCTATAAGATCATCAATGGCTCCACTCGGCATCAAATGGTTTTGAAATGACAATTTAAAATTTAATAAACCAAAACTATGCAGAAGACTGAGGGAACAAAAGTAGAACATGTAAAATGACACTCACTTTTTTTCTTGTGCCTGCACCGATTTTGGGACATGGAGTTGTAGATAAAGGCAAATCTTTGATTGTCGATGAGAAGTACTGCTCCCATGGAGCCAATATTAATAATCCTTGCCCCTCCTTACCTTTGCGACCAGTTCTACCAAGGCGATGGATGTACTGTTCTCTACCAGAAGGTATTCCCACCTATAGACATCAGAATGACAACCAACAACAGTAATCATTTACCAATACATTAAGACTGGTATCTGACACATATAGCATATAGAGAATCTTGGAACTACACTAGAACATATGAAATCTACATTATGAGGGTGCATTATATATTCCGGACTGTTGTTCTCATTGTTTTAATTTGAAAAGGCAATTGACTTGGATAACAGATACCTGTATGACAAGGGTGACATCTGGATAATCAACACCACGGGCAGATACATCAGAAGTCACCAAAATAATACCTTTTGAATTCCTGAACTCATCAGAAACTCGAGTTCTATTGCTTTGAGATTTTCTGGAATGAATATCCCTAACATTCAGTTTCAGTTTTGACAGTATCGCAGCAACAAGTTTTGTAACCATTGCAGTGGTACAAAATACAAGGATCTGTAATATGTCGCTTTGTTATTGCAAGCAAAACAAAGACCAAATTCAAAATGACAGTCATTTACTTTAAGCATGCATACCTTGTATTCCATATCTTCAGCTATATGCTCTTGAAGAATTTGATAGAGCAGATCAAAATGCAAGGCAAGTGGTGCGACCATAAGAGATTGTGACACCTGATATTTCACCCCGAAATACTCAGTAAAAAATAATTTGACATTGATGATTTTTTCCCTTCTGAAAATAATGATTTTTTACCTTTGAATGTGTCTCCTCATTGCCCTTTCCAACAGTGCTTATAAACTCATGTTCCCCTTTCAAAGCGACACGGATAATTTGATTGACCTATATTGGTTAACAACATAAAAGTCAATAATTCTGAATAAGACGAAATAGTGGTGAAATATAGACTAAGAAGATACCTCTTCTGGGACAGTGGCAGAAATTAGAAGTGATTGCCTCTTCTTAGGAACCGCTGCAATAATTCTCTCAAGATCTCTACGGAAACCCATGTCCAATAAGCTGTCAGCTTCATCAAGGACAAGGACTTTCAAACTATTTAACCTGGAAGAAAATCCTGTTGTGTTTGCTAGATGATCGAGAAATCTTCCAGGAGTAGCAACAAGAATCTGCCGAGCATTCAATAAGAGAGATTGAGACTGTAGCTCTAGTGTAGTCAGAAATTATTAGGAGGCTGACCTGACAAGGTTCCTTTTGTATTCGCTTTCGTTCGGAATTCAAGCCTTTCCCTCCAGTTACCACCTGGGCACTTATATCTGGACAAAACTGCACCAGTGTATTAGCCACTGTGGCAGCTTGATTTGCCAGTTCTCGAGTTGGGCAGATGACTAGCACGTATATTGGAGAAGCTCTTTTGTCATTCCAAGACGCTGGATTTTGTTTAATTATAATCTCAATAGCTGGAAGCTGAAATAAATATCTGTTGCCTGATTAGGTTCTGATGCGCACGAAGCATATTCATCTGATTTGACTTCATTTGCTAAAGAAACACTTACAATAAAAAAGAAACAAAAAAATTACCAAAAATGCTACTGTTTTTCCAGTGCCTGTTTTAGCCTTTGCCAGCACATCTTTACCTACATTAAGAAAACAACATCTATCGACTAATCTAGATAACAAGTGCATATTTTGTAACAGTCAATTGTCTGTTTTGGATAACAGAATATACTATTTGCATATTCAAGCTGCTGAAGCAAATGTGCTTATCATTCATATTGGAGCTAAACATTGCATAAGATGGACACAAATAGATGGAGAAAAGAACTTGGATAAATCAATGTAGAACAAAAACAGAAGATACATTGAAAGCTGCTTCTTGGAAATGGAAAAAAAATACAAATTGTACAGTGTCAATGAAAATAAAACAAGCTAAACTTTTATGAGTCAATAAAAATAGAGCCAAAAAATACTTAAAATGGTTACTAGGAACAATGAAGGGAGGACTAACAAGTCTGATACCATCAAACACTATTATGATTAGCATACCGCCATACCCTAATACCATTTACAGATAGCATCAAAATATGAGACATATTTCCAAATCATAAAAAATAATCAATATTTAACGACAAAACTTTCATAATTTTAAACCTTTTAGGATGACTGGGAGAGTTGCTTCTTGGATTTTAGTCATCTGCTCAAAACCAGCTGCTTTGATTCCTTTGAGTAACAATGGAGAGAATGAGCAGTCATCAAACCTACAAGATGCAAATATAAAAAAGAACTTAGGGGGCATAAAAACATAACAATTACAAGTTTACAAAAACCGAGAAAAGTGGGACAAAAATGTTAAATTCATATCACGTTACAAACTTAAATATTATGAGTGTACTAAAAGGCCCAAAGAAGCATGAAAAACATTAAATTAGAGTTTACTAATACTAAATAACACCTTTTGTTCAAAAATCAAAATTTAATTTATTTTAAAATTTTACTTTCCAAGTAATTGAAACTTTGAAACATCATAAATTTTAATGACAACTAAGCATGGAAAAGATCTAGTCATAGGGAAACCATTTACTTTTCCCTCACTTTCACTGTGGACAAACATCCCCTTAGATTTCATACTTGAAAATTGGTTGCGGAGAGTCATAATGTATTTTTTACTTCTTTTGCTGATATATATGTATATATGTATGTATATATGTATGTATATAGATCAAGGTTTTAAAACCGCATATGCGGTCCTGTGCGAAATTGTGCCCAGGACCACATATGCGGTTGTGCGGTCGAAAATGGTAAAATTTAATTTTTATATTTTTTGAAAAAAAAAATCGAAACAATCATTAAAAAATTGAAAAAAATCATAAATATCTTCTCCTACTTATCTACCCCTTTATCTTCTACTCTACTCCGCGTCTTCCCTTTTCTCTTTTTTTGGGTGAGAAAACTCCTTCCTCCCCCTCTCCTCCCTCCCTTTCAACAACATCCTCTCCTCCCTCTCTACCTTCCCCTCCTCTCCCTTCACCTCTCACATCCTCCCTAACCCTCCCCAGCCACTGTGCGGCCGCATATGCGGGGGTCGCATATGCTACCCCAGCTCCAAGACTGCTTAGTGCGACCGCATAATCGATTATGCGGTCGCACTTTAAAACAATGATATAGATATATGTATGTATGGAATTGTATTTTTAAAGGTTCATATATAAATAAATGGAATCATTAATTAACATGAACTCACGGAGTCATAGCCTCGAGGCATAATGCCAAATAATTTGATCATGTTGCGTGACTAACTATTTTATATGGAATTGGTGGTATATACATTATTTTAAGAGATTATCCCACAAAACTGGAGGGCAAACTTAAGAAGCAAAATTCTCTTCCATAATTAGCAGCTCTAAAAGACTTAAGAGTCCGCTAAGGGGCTTAATTGCAATTCTCCCTAGAAATACATAGATATGTCTTTGGTGATACGACACCTATGTTTTGAGGAAAACCTGAAAAGTGTATATTTCTTCCCGGATTGTGTTTGGTTGAGGATGGTGGTTCATAGTCCCCTACTTTGATGTACTCAAATTTTGACTAAGTTCAATGCTAATAACCTACTTATCACAAAGATTTTTTTAGTATATCATCAGCAAACAGTCAAAACACCATGCCCCTATATGTAGTTTAAGAGCTAATCAGCACGGCAATGTAACTACAGAAGTAAGAAACCACAGCTGGAACATAATAGAATGAAGAGCACCATCAAATGTGGTTGGGTCAATCTAGAAGTGAGTTGGTGAAGACCGTTTAACAACAAATTAAAGTTTCCGAATGCTGACCTGATCGACATCCACTCTCAAGTCTCAAAAGCTCAAAAGGAAACATGAAATGCAGAATCTTAAGGGTGTGATTGGTTCCTAATAATTGGAGTAAAATCCAGAAGTCCAGTTCCAGAGCTCCAGTTCAAGAACTCTAGTTCTCAGAACTCCATTCTTGATGATTGATAAATCTACATAATTTCATTTTAAGATGAAGAAAAATCATCTATTTTTCTTGCAAAACTAGAGCATAATTTTTTAGGTAAAATATAGAAAACTAGAAATAGCATAACTCATCTCTAACACAATTTCGGAAGTCCTACAAATCATCTGAGAAGTTCTAAGTTATTCTTACAAACCAACCATCCAAAAGTTTTAAGTTTTAACATGAAATGGTTCTCCTACTTCCTCAAGCTTTTCCTGGAAACCAATAACACCATCAAGCAATCCAAAACGAAGTTCGACAAACGAACACAACTTCAAAAGGCACAAACCGAATTCTACAAAAACACGCACACGAAAGAAGTAAATTCACTTGAAGGCAATCGGAACCTTGTGTTACTCAAATAAGACTCGGGATTCCCTCCGACGATCGCAACCCCAGACGCATCCATTCCAGAGTCCTCCACTTCTCCTCTGCCCTCCACTCCTGCCGACTTCCGGCGGATCTTCGCGGCGGAAACACCATCACGGTCCGCCTGGGTGTCCCTCCCCCGCTTCCGGCGGATTTTGGAGTTTTTCTTCTCGGTAGATGATTGGGGTCTAGGGTTGGAAGGGTTCCGCCGCTCGGTTTTCGGCATCGGGCTGTCGAAGTGGGTGGGAGACGGAAAGTGCGATGGGTATGGAAGAAAATAAATGGGGCTTAGGGTTTAACGGAAGTGTGTTATTCGGCCCAGTCCGCGGTTTAGACCTAAGCGAAAATTGTTGGTATAAATTCATACTTGGTTGCTACTTGATCATTATGCTTATTGTTCTTCTTGTATGCTTGGTAGTTAATTTGAAATATAGATGAATAAAAATACGAGATGATGTACTTATGTGTCAGGTAGAACTAGTCTTAAGTATGATTTTACATATTTAAAAGTGTAACAATCGTGATTTTATGATTTTATTTTTTAGAAATTTAAGTGTGTGTGTATATATATAGCATGGCTGCTTAAGTTCCTAACATGCTATTGTATGAATGCGACAATTTAACTACAGTTAGAACTTAATTAGATGGAGAGTTATTTCTTGGGAGCGCGAACTAAGATACTTAGGCTATGACCCTAGCATAATGTCTTTTAAGATTGACGTAGCAACTTGTTTTGTGTTTGTTTTCAACGTATAACTGAACCAGAAGTACCTTTCTGACTTGGGGACCGTGCCCCCTCTCTAACATGTTGCCGCCGGCGGGGGAGGTTGGATCTTTGCCTCCCCTCTACCTCCCTCTCCTTCGTTCTTTACTCGTCTTCCCTCTCATCTACTTCAGTCTTCTTCTCATTCCTCTTTTAATTTCTTGCGTCAAAGTTGCTTGCATGTCTATTATTTCCATTTGTAGCAACAAAACAAAGTTTATCCTAGTTCGGATGAAGAGTTCATGTTGAAGATGATGCAGATCGGTTGGTTTTTGTTGTCTTTATAGGTGGTTGTAGAGGTGCACATGGGTCGAGGTGGGTCGGGCTTGAGCCATGACCCGATCCAACTCGAAAAATTCGGGTTTTTGAAAAACCCAACCCGAACCGATCAAATTCAACCCAACCCAACCCAAAATGTTCGGGTTGGGTTGGACCCGAATCAATTAAGCATAATCAAAATTGACACATAAAATTGCTAAACAAATAAACACAAACATAAATCCAAGAGACCAAGAACACAAATGATCTCATAAACCAAAATAGAAACAACTGCAAATTCACAAATCAAAACAAAACAAATGCATGAGAAATCCAAAAGGAATAGAAACAACTGCACTCAATCAAAATTCCCTCCAGGAGTGAGGGGGAGGACCGGAGGAGGTGGAGGGTAAGAGGAGGATCGGAGGAAATGGGGAAGGATCGGAGGACCGGAGGAGGGGGAAGACCAGAGGGAGTGGAGTGAGGGGGAGGGATCAGAGGAGTGAGGGGGCGATGGGGATGTCAGCTGGAGGGGTAAGGAGGTGGAGACTGTAGTGAGAGGGAGGAGGTGGAGTGTGGTTGTGAGGTTGGAGAATAACAAGTGAGGAAACTTCACTTCATTCAAAGTAAGGAAGAAGTTTGACGAGGAAGTGACGAATTTTGTAGGGGTTAAACCGAAATTTGACAAGTCTGCAGAACAGTGCTCAAACGGTCGACCGGATAGCAGTAAACGGTCGACCGATCGGGCACGGTCGACCGGACGTGTCTCGACCGATAACAGGGAATTTTTATCTGTTCGAACGGTCGACCGAATGTGATCGGTCGGTCGACCGAACATTGCGATAGAATAGTTCCTGTTACGAACGGTCGACCGAGTTATTGAACGGTCGACCGAAACTAGGTTCGAGCGGTCGACCGAACCTTGAAACGGTCGACAGGTCCAGACGGTTTTGTGCAGAATTAATTTAAGAATTAATTAGATCATGCATGGAATTGGTCCATAATTGATTTAATTCGTGGCTAATATTATTTATTATTAAATAATGAATGGTTAGATGGAATTTGCATGAGATCATGGGCAAGGGGTTGCACATGAATAGGTAATTTGGAGAGAGCTTATAAATACAAGCTTATTTCATTACCCAATTAATCTAATTCATTATTTCTTGTGCAAAAAAATTCTCTCTCCATAATTCTCCACGAAAATCCCTTAATTCTTAAGTTTAATTTTAGTTCTTAAGAGATCATCTTCTCAAGAGAACTAAAGAGGGGTTAGTAATTGGATTCTAAACTCTATCGGAGATTGAGAGACTAGCTTCCCTCTCTCCGATCTTGTTTAGAGTTTGGTGAATACTCGGAGGCATCCGGCGCAGCGAGGAGCATCCCCAACGTCTCCGAATCTTCAAGAAGTTTTAGAGAACTTCTAGGTATGAATTTCGGAGCCCATATTTGTTTTAATAAAGTTTTGAAACTAGATATCGAAACAAATTGATGCATGCATGAAATAAATTATAGAAAATTGAAAATTGATCCTTATTATACATAAAAAATTCGAAAATATATATGTATAATTAAACATGAAATCCTACAGTGGTATCAGAGTTTAGGGTTCAATTTTCTCATGATTTATGGTTGTAAACAAATTTAGTTTACCATCTAGGATTTAAACAATTCGGTTTACCAGTTTTTTCGGTCTTTAAATGTTTGTTGATATAATTCTCTGTAATAATTCGTCTGAATGTTTTAAGAGTTTTAAAACATACCATGTAATTATTAGAATTAAGATTAAGACATTAGTCTAACTTACAATAATTTTGTTTTATTTAAAAACGATTATTTTGTAAGAGAATCAACAAAACCGAAAAAAACTGCAGTTCATCTTTCCATTGGAAATTGGATGGACAACGGTTCAAAATTAATTTTTGAACTATGGATGAATGAAAAATGTTTTTAATGGATTTCAAAATATTTTTCAAAGAATTGTTTGAGATTCTAGATGCTTGATAAACTAGGTTGGATAGTTTATAGCGATATTGCGTGCATGGATGCTCGAGTTGTTTTGCAGGAATTGTGAGTTTATATGTTCCAAATCAGCAGCTATGAATGTTTATAATTGTTATAATACAGGGTCTTATGTATGTAAAAGTCAAATTCTCTATTTCCATCTTTTAGATAAATTGCATATGCATATGAGAGGTTTTATATAGGACTTGCACTAGTCGGTTTTTATCGAATGTGAGGAGCATGTTTATTTTCTGTAAAATCTACATCTCCGGTGCAAGAGGAAGTCGCCGCTGTAACGCATCGATCGAGGATCGAAGAGAACATATAAACTCACACGATGTGGATTGTGTGAATGTTTAATTTTTTGTTTTTATCTTGCTATGCATGTGATGAATGTGTTGAATGTTAAGATGTGTATGATTAATAATATGCATGATAACCTAAAATTCTAAATCACATGTTAAATTGTCCAAACAAAAATTAAGAATAAATTTCGTTCTTATTTCATCCACTAGCAGCCATTGATCGAGGGATACTCTGCTCGCCCTTAGCGGGAGATAGCTCCCTCCATCTTTGGGAATAGTGGGAGATATAATGGTTGTCTGTTGTTGTGCCACAATTAAATATATGAGGTGTGTTTCACCCTAGTGAACCCCAAGTATGTTTAGTTGTGAATACAATGGATAAACGTATCTCGTATCAAATGAAAATAAGTTTTCTTAACATTACCTAGAGCATTCGCTCGGTTTTGGGAAAAAGTTTTTCTTACGAGGATAGGTCATATTCCCTCATAATTAAAACGACAAGAGTCACAAGAGTTTGAAGATGCTAAATGTCGCTAAAATTCAAAAAGGTTGTGATTAGAAAATGTTTTCTTACCTTGATATTGTAATGTATTCGATAGCCCTTAGCTAGTCTATATTACGATTGATGGGATCTTGGATTGTTGCATTTATGGGCAAAATTTTTATTTGCAACATTTACATTTATATTCGATATATGTATGCATGTGTATTAAAACATAAAATTGGCATTAAAATCCTATATGATTTATTTTGTAGAAAAATGTCGAACATCCAACCTATCGTACGATCCATGATAGAAAAATACCCTTTAGCAAATGATGGCTCAAACTTCATTAGTTGGCAACTTAAACTCAACATCGTGTTAAAGTTTGAGAAACTATCTCACATTTTGGAAGGTCCAATCCCAAAATGGAATGAGAGATTAACCGATGAAGAGAAAGAGACTAAAGCCAAGTGGGAAGACCAAGAGAACCAGGTTCACGGTCTTATGCTAGCATCCATGGGTGACTCGCTTCAAGCGAAATACTTGGATTCAAAACCCAAGAAGACCATGGAGGCTTTATCTAAGATGTTCATGGATAGTGCCCGAAAGTAGCGCTATAAGACCACCATCGCACTCACAAGGTGCCATATGGCGGAGGGAACATCAATATCCATGCATTTTCTCACGATGCAAGGGTACCTTGAGAAGTTGGCAAAGCTCTCTTCACCAATGCCCGAAGACATTTCTGAAGATATGATTCTTGGCTCTCTAGCCCCGTCCTTCAAGGACTTTGTGATGCACTATCACGTGCGTGAAAAAGGGGTGAGTCTTGAGGAGCTGCACAACGCTCTCAAAACTGCTGAAGTTGACATGGGTAAGGGTAGGGACAAGCAAGTCCTTGCCATCCATGAGAGGAGCCAAAAGATTGGTAAAGGAAATGACAAATCTACCAAAAGTGGTTCAATCAAGAGCAAGGGAGTAGGAGGTGCTCGTGCGAGTGCCTCAAGGGGGAAATCTCAGAAATCTCCAACTCCCAATACGGAGTGCTTTCACTGCGGTGAAAAAGGACACATCCGGCCAAATTGCCCCAAGTACAAGGAAGACCTTGACAACGGAGTGATTGAACGAAGGCGCCCCAAAAAGGCCAAAGGTATATTTGTTATTGAAATAAATTTAGCCACCTCTGTCCAGGATTGGGTAATTGATACCGGATCTTGTGCTCACATAGTTTCTAATGTGCAGCTACTCGTGGATAGGAAGGAACTCGTAAGGAACGAGGTAGAATTGAAGGTCGGAAATGGTGCGAACGTTTCTGCGGTTGCACAAGGTTCTGTGGTGCTTCAATTATGTAGTGGTTTAAATTTATGTCTAAAGAATGTTTATTATGTACCTTCGATTAGCAAGAATATTATTTATGTATCATGTCTGGATATGGATAATTTTAATATAAATATTTCAAATTCTTGTTTGTCTATATCGAAGAATGGTGTTTTCTATGCAAATGCGTTCATAAGGAATGGTCTCTATTTGCTTGAATTGAATAATAAACAAATCCTTAATATCAATAACAAAAGACTTAAGACCACTCACGAGAATGATACTCTCTTGTGGCACTATCGTCTTGGTCACATAAATGAAAAGCGCATCAAGAAATTGCAAGAAGCTAACCTTCTTGGTCTACTTGATTTTAAATCATTGGAGACGTGCCAATCATGTATAATGGGAAAAATGACCAAAAAGCCTTTCAAGAAGAAAGGTTCAAGGGGGAATGGCTTGTTGGATTTGATACATTCCGATGTATGTGGTCCAATGAGTACTAGTGCACGAGATGGTTTCAGGTACTTCATTACGTTCACGGATGATTATAGTCGTTATGGCTATGTTTATCTAATGAGAAACAAAAGTGAATCTTTTGACAAATTCAAAAAATTCAAGAATGAAGTAGAGAACCAACTCGACAAGAAAATCAAGTCTCTACGAACGGATCGTGGAGGTGAGTACTTAAGTGCCGAATTTGACTCATACCTAAAGGAGTTTGGTATTGTACCTCAACTCACCCCTCCCGGTACACCTCAGTGGAATGGGGTATCCGAAAGGAGGAATAGGACATTGCTCGACATGGTTCGGTCAATGATGAGTCATGCAGAATTAACTCTTTACTTTTGGAGTTATGCACTACAAACTGCGGCTTACACACTAAATAATGTTCCATCCAAATCAGTGGAGAAAACTCCTTATGAGCTATGGAGTGGTAAAACACCTAAGCTCAGTTTTCTCAAGATTTGGGGTTGTGAGGCTTACGTCAAGAAATTGATGTCGACCAAACTTCAACCAAAAGCGGATAAGTGCTTCTTTATTGGTTATCCTCGTGAGACAAGAGGATACTACTTTTGGCATATCACCTCCAATCGAGTGATTGTAGAGAGGGATGTCACATTTCTGGAAAAGGAATTTCTAGAAAGAGTAAAAGGTAGTGGGAGTAGGGTTGTGCTTGAGGAAACTCAAGATACTCTACAAGATCATGACATGAATGATGACATTCAAGATCATGAAGGCCCAACCGAGATTCCTTTGGTTAGTGGGAGCGTGAGCGAGAGACCATCACAAGAAATTGTGAGAGAATCTCAATCATCCCCACCAAGTGTACGTTCAAGAGTTGAACGTGAACCCACTCCTCAAGAAATTGTAGGAGAAGTTCGAGAGACACGAGAAGAACCAAAAGAACTTAGAAGGTCAACAAGGGAAAGGAAGAAACCCGATTTGTATCTGGGACTTCATGAAATCATGGTACTAGATACCAATGATCCCTTGACCTTCCAAGAAGCAATGGATAGGGAAGACTCCAAACTATGGCTTAAGGCCATGGAATCCGAAATAGAATCCATGTATGATAATCAAGTATGGGACTTGGTTGACCTTCCTCAAGGGAAAAAGGTCATTCATAATAAATGGGTTTTTAAGAGGAAGATGGACATGGATGGGAACTTGACAACCTACAAAGCGAGGCTTGTAGCGAAGGGTTTCACTCAAGTTCAAGGAATTGACTATGATGAAACTTTTTCACCGGTTGTCATGTTCAAGTCTATTCGGATCATGCTCGCTATTGCTGCATTTCACGATTATGAAATATGGCAAATGGATGTCAAAACGGCGTTCCTGAATGGGAACTTGGAGGAGGATGTGTACATGGTACAGCCTCAAGGTTTTGAAGATCCAAAGCATAGCGAGAAGGTATGCAAGCTTCAAAGATCCATCTATGGATTGAAGCAAGCATCAAGGAGTTGGAACAAACGCTTTGACGAGGAAGTGAAGAAGCTTCACTTCATTCAAAGTAAGGAAGAACCTTGTGTATACAAGAAGGTTAGTGGGAGCCATGTAGTATTCCTAATCTTATATGTCGATGACATATTGCTTATGGGCAATCATATTCCTTTGCTTGAGCAAACGAGAAATTCATTGAAATCTGCATTTTCGATGAAAGACATGGGTGAGGCTCAATACATCTTGGGAATCAAGATATATCGAGATAGATCTCGTAGACTCATTGGCCTAAGTCAACGTGCATACATTGACAAGGTCTTGGAAAGGTTCAAGATGAACAACTCCAAAAAAGGGCAGTGTGCCAATGAGTATGGGTGTGCAACTCAAGAAGTCTCAACGTGCGCAATCACGTAAGGACTTAGAGTACATGAAGGATATCCCTTATGCTTCGGCAATTGGGTCGATCATGTACGCGATGACTTGCACAAGACCCGATGTCTCGTATGCTCTAAGCGTGACAAGTCGTCACCAATCCAACGCAGGTCCTGAGCATTGGACTGCGGTCAAGAATATCCTGAAGTACCTTAACCGGACTAAGGATAAGATTCTTGTTTATGGAGGACAAAGGAAATTGATAGCTGAAGGTTACTCGGATGCGAGTTTCATGAGTGATCCAGACGATAGAAGGTCGCAATCAGGATACGTCTTCCTTCTGAATGGTGGAGCTGTGAGTTGCCGTAGTTGGAAGCAAAGCACTACGGCCGACTCAACCACTGCCTCAGAAGTGATGGTTGTCGCTGAAGCGAGCAAGGAAGGAGTGTGGATCAAGAAGTTCCTTGAAGAGCTTGGAGTAATTCCCTCGAGCGAGGGACCAATAGAGCTGTTTTGCGATAATAGTGCATCTATCTCGCAAATCAAGGATCCTAGATCACACCACAAAGTGAAGTACATGGATCGTAAGTACTTCGTGACACATGACCTCATCGACGAAGGCAAAATAAATCTGTTATGGGTGGACACCAACAACAACACAGCTGATCCATTCACAAAACCCTTATCCCAAGCCAAGGGCGAAATGCATTTCGAGTCCATGGGATTGAGGAACCATGTAGATTGGCTTGATGATTGATATGTAATGGGGTTTACCCTAGTTATTATTGTTTTATGCATTGAGTATGTATGAGAAATAAAACTTTAATAACAAGTGGGAGATTGAAGGGAATGTGTTCTAAAAGTTTTACTTTTAAATGTCAATTATTATGAATTGAATGAGAAATCATTTTGTTCCTTGTTTATGTTATTCGTCTTTTAGAAGTGTTAAGGAAGAGGCTCTTGGTCCTTAACCGTAGAGATCTAAAAGATATTGGTTTACATAAAACAAAAGATATTCGCAATCATGGTAATTAACATGGAACATTAATTACCGAGTTAAGATTGTCGTGTTGGTCATAGATCATTGTAGCTCTACAAGTGAGTGACAACACGGGTACACAAAAGAGGAAAATAGTATTTTGTATACCGAATTGACCTAACAAGTAAAATATTATAGGAATGTGTTTCTGTGTCATTAATATTTTACTGTGTCCTTGGTCATTTGATATGAGACTTATATCCGATCGCTTAAGGAGTTCTTAATTAGACTAGTGTCTTGAGCTATCAATGAGTGTAGTGTAAAGGCATTAGTTGGTTAAGTATAACTTTCGTTGGAGAAGATAGTTAATCAAAAGATTATCATTGCCCCTCTTAATTGAGTGATGATATTAGTGGGCCCTTTGATAAAGCAAAGTTATAATGTGCACAATGTGATTTGAGTTAAGTCACATATTTATAACTAGCTTAAAGAGATCAAGAAATGAATACTAATACAAAGATGACACAATACTACTTTGTGTGTATTCTTAATATCATGAGGCAAGGGACGGACACAAGTGGTGCACTCCATCACTAATTGGATCGGGTTTTGGTTCGAGTGGAATTAAGACATCTAACTAATTGGGAGCTATAATGTGTAGCTAGATACCGCTTATAGCTTGTGATATTAAGCTCTTAATATCACTGCCAACTTAGTTTAGATCCTCCCATAGGTCACACCGCAAAACTGGGAAACAAGAAATGGGGATTTTGAGTTCATATGATGTGTCGGGTTTCATGTAGAAAATATGACACATGGGGTGAACAAGCAAAATCAAAATTATGTTGTGATTAATAACATAATTAGAATCTAAATTAAATTCATATGTGATGTAAATATTATGGGGTGTAATGATTGATCATTACATAGGATAATATGTTACATAAGTTGTGAATTTACTACTAATCCCGAAATGTCAAATTTTAGAGGGGTTAAACCGAAATTTGACAAGTCTGCAGAACAGTGCTCAAACGGTCGACCAGATAGCAGTAAACGGTCGACCGATCGAGCACGGTCGACCGGACGTGTCTCGACCGATAACAGGGAATTTTTATCTGTTCGAACGGTCGACCGAATGTGATCGGTCGGTCGACCGAACATTGCGATGGAATAATTCCTGTTACGAACGGTCGACCGAGTTATTGAACGGTCGACCGAAACTAGGTTCGAGAGGTCGACCGAACCTTGAAACGGTCGACTGGTCCAGACGGTTTTGTGCAGAATTAATTTAAGAATTAATTAGATCATGCATGGAATTGGTCCATAATTCATTTAATTCGTGGTTAATATTATTTATTATTAAATAATGGATGGTTAGATGGAATTTGCATGAGATCATGGGCAAGGGGTTGCACATGAATAGGTAATTTGGAGAGAGCTTATAAATACAAGCTTATTTCATTACCCAATTAATCTAATTCATTATTTCTTGTGCAAAAAAATTCTCTCTCCATAATTCTCCACGAAAATCCCTTAATTCTTAAGTTTAGTTTTAGTTCTTAAGAGATCATCTTCTCAAGAGAATTAAAGAGGGGTTAGTAATTGGATTCTAAACCCTATCGGAGATTGAGAGACTAGCTTCCCTCTCTCCGATCTTGTTTGGAGTTTGGTGAATACTCGGAGGCATCCGGCGCAGCGAGGAGCATCCCCAACGTCTCCGAATCTTCAAGAAGTTTTAGAGAACTTCTAGGTATGAATTTCGGAGCCCATATTTGTTTTAATAAAGTTTTGAAACTAGATATTGAAACAAATTGATGCATGCATGAAATAAATTATAGAAAATTGAATATTGATCCTTATTATACATAAAAAATTCGAAAATATATATGTATAATTAAACATGAAATCCTACAGTGGTATCAGAGTTTAGGGTTCAATT
This sequence comes from Triglochin maritima, assembly GCA_963682175.1. Classification (NCBI taxonomy): domain Eukaryota; kingdom Viridiplantae; phylum Streptophyta; class Magnoliopsida; order Alismatales; family Juncaginaceae; genus Triglochin; species Triglochin maritima. Next base: position 11,587,201 of record OY821775.1, read on the forward strand.
TTCTCATGATTTATGGCTGTAAACAAATTTAGTTTACCATTTAGGATTTAAACATTTCGTTTTACCGGTTCTTTCGGTCTTTAAATGTTTGTTGATATAATTCTCTGTAATAATTCGTCTGAATGTTTTAAGAGTTTTAAAACATGCCATGTAATTATTAGAATTAAGATTAAGACATTAGTCTAACTTACAATAATTTTGTTTTATTTAAAAACGATTATTTTGTAAGAGAATCAACAAAACCGAAAAAAACTGCAGTTCATCTTTCCATTGGAAATTGGATGGACAACGGTTCAAAATTAATTTTTGAACTATGGATGAATGAAAAATGTTTTTAATGGATTTCAAAATATTTTTCAAAGAATTGTTTGAGATTCTAGATGCTTGATAAACTAGGTTGGATAGTTTATAGCGATATTGCGTGCATGGATGCTCGAGTTATTTTGCAGGAATTGTGAGTTTATATGTTCCAAATGAGCAGCTATGAATGTTTATAATTGTTATAATACAAGGGCTTATGTATGTAAAAGCCAAATTCTCTATTTCCATCTTTTAGATAAATTGCATATGCATATGAGAGGTTTTACATAGGACTTGCACTAGTCGGTTTTTATCGAATGTGAGGAGCATGTTTATTTTCTGTAAAATCTACATCTCCGGTGCAAGAGGAAGTCGCCGCTGTAGCGCATCGATCGAGGATCGAAAATCAGGGATCGAGGATCGAGGATCGAAGAGAACATATAAACTCACACGATGTGGATTGTGTGAATGTTTAATTTTTTGTTTTTATCTTGCTATGCATGTGATGAATGTGTTGAATGTTAGGATGTGTATGATTAATAATATGCATGATAACCTAAAATTCTAAATCACATGTTAAATTGTCCAAACAAAAATTAAGAATAAATTTCCTTCTTATTTCATCCACTAGCAGTCATTGATCGAGGGATACTCTGCTCGTCCTTAGCGAGAGATAGCTCACTCCATCTTTGGGAATAGTGGGAGATATAATGGTTGTCTGTTGTTGTGCCACAATTAAATATATGAGGTGTGTTTCACTCTAGTGAACCCCAAGTATGTTTAGTTGTGAATACAATGGATAAACGTATCTCGTATCAAATGAAAATAAGTTTTCTTAACATTATCTAGAGCCCTCGCTCGGTTTTGGGAAAAAGTTTTTTCTTACGAGGATAGGTCATATTCCCTCATAATTAAAACGACAAGAGTCACAAGAGTTTGAAGATGCTAAATGTTGCTAAAATTCAAAAAAGTTGTGATTAGAAAATGTTTTCTTACCTTGATCACTCCAAAACCTTACGAAGAAATCAATTGAGTTATTCTCAACGTAGCGTTAGAAATAGTTATTTCATACACACTATACTTACATCTATTATGGAAAATTATATATATTATAACTTTGTGAAGTAAGTAATTCTCGGATAATGGCAATTCGATCATTTATTACAAAGAAATCCAAATTAAAAGTGCTAATTCATGTGGCCCATGATATTTTCGTTACTTTATAATGTTCCTTAATAATTGAAAAAATTGACTAATTTCTTCTTGTGTCTCCTAACTTTCGAACATGGGATTGGTTAAACGTCTCACTCACCACTTATTACTATAAAATTTAAGTTGATTGATGTTATGGTAGTACTACTCGTGTCTATATAACTCACCCTAACATGCCGAAGACGGGACTATACACCAATCCCATGTTCGATCGCCCTAACTAACACAAACAAAACAATAGTTGAACTCCAGATATCAAACGCTTAAGATCTATACAACAGACACTTCTGGACATTATTGCTGGGGTGTGAAATCGGGTTCAGAGGGCTTCTGTAACAGAAGCACAGGGACATACATGTTCAGGAACTCTGAGTGTTGCGGCCACCATTCCGACCCAGAGTCCTTAGCAAATTCACTGTGAACCTCGAGGCATATATTATTGCACCAATACTTGGTGAGCTACTACCACCACCCGTAGCCAGAGCGCTCTGCAGCCTATTCTCTTCAGCATGTAAAGATTCTTCATGCTTCCTTCTTGAATAGCGGCGCCAAGCCGCTTGAATGAAACAAGCAGCCCACGTCCTCCACTGTTGCGAATAGAATCTGAAAGTGTGTCGTAGTTGCTTACTGTGGAGACGACGAAACTGGGAAGCAACAAACTTCAAGTCATCAGCCATTAGGGCAAATGCTTCAACTTCTGTTCGAGCATGCACTGTTCTTGTAGAAATGGGAAGATTTGTGGACGTGTGGGGATCCAAAGCCCATGTCAATAGCTCTTCGCCACAGAAATCTCCAGCTCTCAGGACATTTACATTGAAGAAACCAGTTCTTCCACCATTTGTTGTTGCACTATCTAACTTTCCTCTCATGATGAAGAGCATTGCATTCACTGGATCTCCCTCACGGATAATGGAGCTATGTTCCGTATAAAGAACATGCTTTAGACGATCACACATTGCATCAATCAATTGCTCGTCCATTTTCTCAAACATTGGGACCTGAAGAAATCATGTAGAACACCATGTACACTATAATCACCAACAATGTCCATAATAATTGAACATTGGAAAATGATAATGTTTTTTATACTAATATCGTACTACATCGGTGAATTGGTTTTATGTTTTCAACTTCAAATGCACTGATTAATTATCTATAATTTGCAAGAGACGCCCTCTAATCCTCTATGGTTGCTCAGCTTTTGAGTGATCGGTTGGTCTATCCTTGTTTGCACTATTTACTTAAAAATCGAGCAATATGTTTGCACCAGGACAAACTAGTAAAGTTGATGCACTACTTGAGCAACATGTTTTTTTAGCAATAAGGACACTGCATAACTCATCTTCTCTTTATGAGCAATACGTTTGCATGATGACAAATAGAATGGTGCGAGGTGAGAGCATAATTATAGTATGAATGATGTCTAGCATGTAACACAAGGACAAACTAGTAAAGTTGATGCCCTACTTGGCCAGCAATTCATCTGTTATCAATTCTGTAGCCATCTTAATTAGTAACAAGGTAAACCTAGCCATTCGAAGTAGATTTTATTTTTTTACTTATGCACCTCATATGGTAGGAACCCATCATACAACATTGTGTCTTCTAAGATCTTTGGGCAAATATAAAAATAAAATTATAATCAAACAAAAGTAAGGATCACAAGAGCCAACGAGATCAATTCAATGATGTAAGAAGGATTACTTACTCTCCTGAGAAGGCCTAAGCAGAGGTGGCGTTTTATATCCCTTCTAAGATCTTTGGGAAGGTTGTGAAGTAGAATTTCTTCATTCACTCCTCTTGTTTCTTGCCATTTATATTGCTCGTGTCGACGAATCCTCTCTCTTAAATTCTCAGGAAGTAAACGGTGAGACATCCATTGTTCGGCATCACGTCTCTTAACTCTCATTTCTTCAATTCTTACAGTCGTGGATTGAAGAAATGTCTGAAATAATGAACACAAGAGAACTAAAAAAGAAGAAGGTATCAAGAGACTTCTATGTTGTACGAGATGTGGAGTTATAATATTAAAATTATCAAACAATATCAACAAAACCCTTACCTGCATGTTGGCTATAAGAAGTGCAAATAATATCAGGCCAGTGACCGGCAACAAATGCAGTAAATAAATTTTCCCAGGGATAAGTACTTGTTTCTAGCTGCTGACAAAGGGTGCTGCAAGAAACCAAACAACAACAGTAAATTAATGAAAACCATGCCTGAAGAAATGGTCAAGACGTTGTGACTATTAGGCAATTCATACCGAGTGGGCGTAGTATAACTATCAGGCATGTCATGGCGATTTGCTGCTACCAATGTTCTAAGTCCAGGTATGCCAAGGTCGCATATGCAACTTGTGAACATTGGATGCTACAAATTAATAGGCTATGTGCGGCCGCACTTTGGAACATTGGATGCTACAAATTAAGGCTTTCAGAAAAAAAATGGGAAGAACTATTGCAACGCAATATCCAGACAAATATTCAGGGTTCTGGCAAAAAAATTAAACGCACCTTACATTTCGCAACCCCCAAAATAAACAGTACAATAACTTCTCTGGAATATTTTGTAATTGAACAACATTTTGCAATGCTGATAAGTATATTCCAAAGTCAAAGGCTGATGCGTTTGGCTCAGTTACAGGGCAATGAGTTTCCAAAAAGTTGTTATTCCCACTAGTTCCACAATATAAAGATGAAATATTGAAACCACCAACAAGGTTGTGACAAGCTTGTCTCCAACATGAATATTCTCGTTCTATTGAAAGTAAGTACCATAAGGCTCCTATCACCTACAAGGCATTCAAAAATTCAATTAGGAACTCCAAATTATTTTAGACTCAAAAGTAGTAAAACTGCATATGCATCGCATCTCAAACAGAAGACCACTTCTAATGGTGAGTAGTGAGGCATACCTCGGGCCTAAATGTGTGAGATACGATCAATTTATTTTGACAACGATGAGATGCAAGTAGTTTGCACAAAAATGAAAGTATTGGCGAGCAATAGGAAATGACTTTGAATAAATTGAAATTGTGAGTTGAACTGAAAACAGTTTGTTAACCAAGAAAGTTATAAGTGGTTCACAAATCAATTTCAATATATCTCAGAGCTAGACAAGATTAGCCATCCAGTTTTAAAAAAATGCAGACAATTTTTTTTTTTTTTTTTGGAATGAAATAATCAAGACAATAAAGTGTAATCGTAACATTACGCCTTTACGGTGAGAAATTAAAATAACAAGAAGAAGAAATTTTGTTGGAATATGAGTATAGGCAGCCTTACGTGGCTCACAAGCATGTAAAGAAGGAGATTGAAAATTGCTCCAGCCCAAGCATTTTCAGTGATTATCCCAGAAGACCTAGTAACTTCCCGGTATAATGGGAAAAAACGAGCAATACGTGGCACATATTGGAGTAAAACTACGTACTTCAGAAGATTCTTTGCAGTCAGAACATTACCACGCAATTTGGGTATAATAATCACAATAACTATCTGAAAAATAGATCTTGAGTTAGCACTAAGCATTCTTCTGCATAAGTTTCATGATATTTACAGATTACTCAACAATAAAAATGCTTAGGCAAATTAAAATGTTTAATGTTTGTGTGCATGCGTACGGTGTGAGCAACCTTTCAGAAATATGATACTAGCAGTTTAGCCAATATTATTTCGGAAAAGACAACACGTAAAGAAGAATCTCATTTCAAATAAAATACAACATTATCGAGATCATTTAACAAGCATGACAGTAATATTTAATTCTCAGTATGTTTTAATTAACCAAATCAAATCAGAATTAGTAATTCTGAGGATTTTTATCGGTAGTAATTTCGAAGATTAAAACTCCTATATTTGCAACAAAAAAAAATTCAATTTTAACCTCTCACACCCTCTTTAGTGCATTTTTTAACCAATCTATAATCTACCACGTGGGCCTCCTCTTTCTCAGAGTTCTTTGCTTTCTCCCACCCTAGAAATGTTAATATTAAATTTTAGATATCTTCAGAAATTGTTTTTAACTTGAATTTAATTTAATTTAATTTTAATTTTTCAATACATGATACAATAATGTATTATAAAATAACATCCAAAATATGGATGTCTATTTTATATTTAATACGTATCTGAATTTTTGTTTTTTTATCGATTGTAATTGTCTATTTCTGAAATGTATTGTATCTAGTCCGTGACGTATATCTGTTTTATATGAATATAAATACTGTTGAATTATGAAGATTAAGTGAGATGACTAAATGTTAGAACCCAAACCCTAGATTAGGGTTAAACTTGGATTAGAGGAGGATTAGGGTTGGCTTGGCATGGGGAGGCGTGGTATGCATGGGGAAGGGGAAGGAGGCGAGTACTGTGCGCGTGGGAGAGAGGTGATGGGTTGAGCTGTGTAGGCGACTGTAGCGGAGAGATGGGTTGGATGGGTTTATAACGTGTTTTCTTCTCTCTCTCTCTCTTATTCTCTCCATTCACTCACTTGCACTCTTTCTTTTCTTTCCCTTCCGGCGATCAGAGGAGGAAGAAGGCTTGGAGACTCCGGCGTGAGGAGGTCGTCGCGAGGAGGAGGTCGCGCGCGAGGAGGTGGCAGAGGCGTGAGCGTTGCTCCGGCGTTTCTCCATTTTCGTTGAGGTATGCCGCTCTCTAGTGTGGTTTTGTTGTGGACACTCATGAGAGGGTCGTGTTGGTCGGTCGGAGGAGGTCGGAGGCCTCTCCGACGTCGCGTTTGGGCGAAGAAACCTCGGCTGGCGCGAGGTTGAAGACGACCGGGCGGTCGACCGGTCCTTGGACGGTCGACCGAATGCATGTATATCTTTACTGTCTGTTGCGTTTCGGTCGACCGAGGTCTTGTGTTCGGTCGACCGGAACTTAAATATATTGGTTTATGTTGCATGATGTTCGGACTTTGGAGTATGTTCGGTCGACCGTTATATGACGTAGAAATATAGGTTGACCCTAACTGTTGTCGGTCGACCGAGACCCCTGAGTCGGTCGACCGATGGAATAAAATGTTGTAGAAGTTGTACTGTTAGTTTTCGGTCGACCGGGACCTGAGTCGGTCGACCGATAGACTGGATTGTAATGTTGACCAGACTCTGGATTTTGACCTCGTTCGGTCGACCGGTTTTAGACCTTCGGTAGACCGTTGGGGGATTGTGTTCTGTGCGCAGCGGTAGACCGTGTTAGGGACGGTCGACCGATTCCTTTCTGGAAACGGTCGACCGAATCACCTCTTACGGTCGACCGTTTGGGCCCAGGACAGAATTCCTGGTTCCCTTTTTGAACGCCAACTTTGTCCACGGAAACCCGTGTCCTCGCCTTGTGCGTGAGCCGGGAGGTGACGGTGGGCGCGTGATGCGTGCCTGCCCAGGGACCGCCGTTGGGAAGAGTGTGGGTGTTCGGGACGCGTCACCTCCATGTATGGACCGTGACTTTTGAGTTGATTGTTGGCACTTTGTAGTATAGCAGGCCTGAGGGATCGCGGATCCCAGTGTTGATGTTGTGCGGGCACGCAACTGGCGTTGGGTGAGGTGACTACCGGCCCACGGGCTACGGAGGTCGCTGCCCTGCTTTTATAGCGGCATGGTTGGTGTTCGCGGCTCGAGGAGCCTGATGACCTGGCAGACTTCGGTCTGGACCGTCCGATGCTGTGCCGGACGTTGTGATGGACCACCGATATTGTGCCGGTGATGCCGCCGAGGTTGTGCCGGCGATGATGATTGTTGGGCCGAGGCTGTGCCGGCTATGTTGTTTTCCTCAGCTGGGCACCTACCGAGATGTTGTTGTTATACCTTCCGGGCGATGGCCCCGTTGGTCCCTGTGGCCCCGACCACTGAGATTTACAGATCTGTTTCTATCGGCGCGTAGACGTGACAGAGGCTCCCTGCCGAACCCTTGAGTAGTGTAGCTGCGTGTGGGGGGTGCGATGTCGCGGGCTACTAGACTGCATGTGCCTGCAGTAGGTCTCTTCGGGAGACCCGATGATTGATTGTCGGACTGATGTCCTGTTTTACCCTTCGGGGGAACTGTTTTCCATATCTGTTGATGCCATGACATGCTACTAGTATGATAGGTTCATTATATGATGCATGCATATAGGTGAGTTGGTATACATGGTTTCCTTCTGGAAACTCAGGCATTGTTGTTGCATCTTTTTCAGGACCGCAGTAGGTCCGGGTGGGTGGTGACCGAGGACGGAGCGCTTTGGAGTCGGATCCTCTTCGGCAGTTGCTAGACCGTACGACTACTTGTATACTCTTCCATTGTATCAGTATTGTAGTTGTATTTCTTTTGGAAAACTCCTTGTATTTTGGGTGCACCCGGATTTATATATATTTATATATTAGTGACGTTCCCGCGTGAGTTGTCTGTTATGTTGGTTATTTTGAAATTTTAAATCTTCCGCTGTTCGGGATGTTACAACTTGGTATCAGAGCGGTCGATTCCTGTGTCTTCGTCTAAAGAACCACCCTTAGGAGTAGTGCTAGAGGCATGCATTATTTTTGTAGCTCTTGCATGCATTGTTGTTTATCTGTTGATTGTTGTGGTGACAGATGGCACCTAGGCGCGTGAGGAGTTCTCCACGCGATCGTGATCCCAGTGACGACACTTCAGGTGCTCAGTGGGACAGGTTGCGCGAGTTTCTGGAGCGTCAGGCCGCTCAGAGCGCCCAGGGCGGAGTGGGAGCTGAGCACGATCGGTTCATGCGTCAGCACCCGCCGACTTTTGATGGCAGGAGGGCCCCAGAGGTTGCAGAGGACTGGGTCTTCAGGATGGAGAAGATCTTCCGTGCTATTGGTGTAGCACCTGAGAGGATGGTGGAGCTGGCCACCTACGTGTTCGATGGCGAGGCCGCCAACTGGTGGAGATCTACGTCCACGGTGTTGTTTGATGACCGTGCAGATGTCAGCTGGGAGGAGTTCTTGGAGGTGTTTCATGAGCAGTACTTTCCCCAGCATGTCAGAGATCAGAAGAGGGAGGAGTTCATGTCGCTGGAGCAGAAGGACGACACTGACGAGCTACATCAGCAGGTTCAACGCCTTGGAGCGTTATTGCCCAGAGATTTGTGTGACCCCAGAGCAGCGGGCGAGGAAGTTCGTGAAGGGACTGAGGCAGCCGCTTCGTTCTCGGGTGATCAACAGCATGCCGCGGACCCTTGCAGATGCAGTGAAGCATGCTACGATCATCGAGCAGGACCAGAGGGAGTGTGTTCAGGAGGCGCGGAAGGCGCCAGTGAGCACCGGCAGCAGAGTAGCAGGTCGTGGAGCAGGGAACCCGGGCAAGAGGCCCAGGTTCGATGGAGGAGGAGCACGTCAGTCAGGAGCGTGCACTTACTGCGGGAGGTTCCATCCAGGACAGGAGTGTCCCCGTCGGACTGGAGCGTGCATGGGTTGTGGTCAGATGGGGCATTTTGTCCGTGATTGTCCTCAGAGGCAGGGAGAGCCGAGCAGGAGGCCAGGACCACCAGCAGTAGGCAGAGGCGGAGGCAGCCGGTCAGTTGTTCCACAGGGCCAGAGCAGGAGGACCGGGCGAGTCTTCACTATCCAGGCTGAGGAGGCGAGGGACTCCAACACCGTCGTGGAAGGTACGCTTTCAGTTTCTGGTTCTGTAGCGCGTGTGTTGTTTCATTGCGGCGCCACACACTCCTTCATCTCGGAGAAGTTTGCTGGCGAGTTGGGTCGGACCCCTGTGCTGCTGACTGATGTTTTGGAGGTCAGCACGCCCATGGGTGAGGTGGGCACTGTGGGGAGCTTTTTCCCCGGCACCACAGTTGCTTCGGGAAACCATGATTTTCCGGCTGATCTGGTCTTGTTACCGATGGTGGACTTCGACGTCATACTGGGGATGGACTGGCTGTCACAGTACGACGTGCGGGTCTTTTGCCGTGAGAAGAAGATCCTGATTTCGATGGAGGGCTTGCCAGATGTTCTGATTAGAGGTGCGAGGAGCAGAGGGGGTCGTCTGATTGTGTCTGCGGTTAAGGCACAGAGACTGATACAGCAAGAATGCAGAGCGTTCGTGGCCACGCTGGTAGTTCCTGATCCTGAGACGAGGAGGCTGGAAGACATAGAGATTGTGCAGGAGTTTCCGGATGTGTTTCCAGCAGAGATTCCAGCGTTACCGCCGCACCGGGAGATCGAGTTCGGCATCGAGCTGGTTGCGGGTACGACACCTCAGTCGAAGGCACCTTATCGGATGGCACCTGCAGAGTTGACAGAGCTGAAGAAGCAGTTGCAGGAGTTGATGGAGTCCGGGTTCATTCGACCGAGTGTTTCTCCATGGGGAGCGCCCGTGCTTTTCGTGAAGAAGAAGGATGGATCATTGCGGATGTGCATTGACTACAGGATGCTGAATAAGGTTACCGTTCGGAACCGGTACCCTTTGCCCAGGATTGATGATTTGTTTGATCAGTTGCAGACGACGAGAGTGTTCTCGAAGATCGATCTGCGTTCGGGTTATCACCAGTTGCGGATCAGGGAGGAAGATGTTCAGAAGACAGCCTTCAGGACGCGGTACGACCACTACGAGTTCTTGGTGATGCCATTTGGACTGACGAATGCACCTGCAACATTCATGGATCTGATGAATAGGACCTTCCAGCCGTACCTCGACAGATTTGTCGTTGTATTCGTAGACGACATTTTGATATACTCGCCTGACAAGGAGCAGCATCGAGAGCACCTGAGGATTGTGCTTGGCATCTTGAGGGATCAGCAGCTTTATGCCAAGTAGACGAAGTGTGAGTTTTGGTTGGATCAGGTGGCTTTTCTGGGGCATATTGTGTCAGCAGATGGGATTTCAGTGGATCCGGCGAAGGTCGAGGCAGTGACTCAGTGTAGAGCCTCGACGAGCGTGACGGAGATCAGGAGCTTCATAGGTCTGGCAGGGTATTACAGGCGGTTTATCCAGGATTTCTCCAAACTTGCATCGCCGCTGACAGCATTGACGTAGAAGGGCGTCAAGTTCGTTTGGTCCCAGAAGTGCGAGGACAGCTTTCAGGAGCTGAAGAGGCGATTGACGACAGCACCTATTCTGACGCTACCGAGTGGCAGTGGAGGCTACGTGATTTACAGCGATGCATCAGGGATAGGCTTGGGTTGTGTTCTGATGCAGCATGGGAAGGTGGTCGCGTACGCTTCGAGGCAGCTGAAGGTGCACGAGAAGAATTACCCGACTCACGATCTGGAGTTAGCAGCAGTAGTTCACGCGTTGAAGACCTGGCGGCACTATCTGTATGGCGAGCAGTTCGAGGTCTTCACCGATCATCAGAGTCTGAAGTACTTGTTCTCGCAGAAGGAGCTGAATATGAGGCAGCGCAGATGGCTCGAGTTCATTAAGGACTACGACTTCACCATTTCCTATCATCCGGGGAAGGCTAATTCGGTTGCAGACGCGCTGAGCAGGAAGGTGGAGGTTTCTGTTGCGAGTCTGTGCATCCAGGAGTGGAGGCTACTCGAGGCCGTGTCAGAGTGGAGACCGTTCACAGAGGGTACAGAGGGAGCAGTGATTGCTGGGCTTCGGGTGGAGCCGCAGACTGTCTCACGGTTGGTTCAGGCTCAGCAGGGGGACGATGAGTTAGCTGGTCTGCTACAGTTGGCTTCCAGAGATGGATCAGATTTCAGTGTGGGGGTTGATGGTGGTCTGAGGTTTAGGAGTCGGATCTGGGTGTCGAAGGTTGATGGGCTGAGAGATGACATCATGGAGGAGGCACACAGAGCTAGGTACACCATTCATCCGGGGAGCACGAAGATGTATAAGGACCTGCAGCGGAACTTCTGGTGGAAGGGCATGAAGAGGGATATTGCAGAGTTTGTGGAGCGATGCTTGGTCTGCCAGCAGGTGAAGATTGAGCATCAGAGGCCAGCAGGACCGATGCAGTGTATTGAGCTTCCTGAGTAGAAGTGGGAGCACGTGACGATGGATTTTGTCACGGGTTTGCCGAAGACGAGGAGATTCCACGACGCGATTTGGGTGATAGTCGATCGACTGACCAAGTCGGCGCATTTCTTAGCGATCAGGACCACGTTACCTTTGGAGGGTCTGGCTAAGTTGTACGTGGAGGAGATAGTCAGGTTGCATGGAGTGCCAGTGAGCATCATCTCCGATCGAGATCCTTGTTTCACTTCCAGATTTTGGGGGAGTCTGCAGCAGGCTTTGGGGACGCGTCTGAGATTCAGTACAGCGTTTCATCCGCAGACCGATGGTCAGTCAGAGAGGACGATTCATACCCTGGAGGATATGCTGAGAGCATGCACACTGGATTGGGCAGGGCACTGGGATGAGCACCTGCCGCTGATAGAGTTCGCCTACAACAACAGCTACCACTCGAGTATTGGGATGGCACCGTACGAGGCATTGTACGGGAGGCCTTGCAGATCACCGGTATGCTGGAGTGATGTGGGCGAGAGGCAGTTAGTGGGGCCAGAGATTGTGCAGATGTACTCAGAGAAGGTTGATGTGATCAGGAGGAGACTGGCCACAGCGCAGAGCAGGCAGAAGAGTTATGCAGATCGACGCAGACGAGTACTGAGTTTCGAGGTGGGCGACCATGTGTTTCTGAAGATTTCTCCAGCCAGAGGTGTGATGAGGTTTGGGAAGAAGGGGAAGCTCAGTCCGAGATATGTTGGGCCGTTTGAGATCCTCGACCGAGTTGGAGAGGTTGCCTACCGGATTGTATTGCCGCCACAGTTTTCGGGTCTGCATAATGTCTTCCATGTGTCGATGCTGAGGAAGTATGTGGCAGATCCGTCGCACGTTATTGAGATAGCAGTGCCAGAGATTCAGCAGGACTTGTCGCTCGAGGGGAGACCAGTTGAGATTGTCGATCGCATGGATCATCAGCTCAGGAGGAGGACCATTCCGATGGTGAAGGTCAGGTGGCAGCATCACAGCGAGCGCGAGGCCACTTGGGAGATCGAGGAGGATGTCAGAAGGCAGTATCCAGAGCTTTTCGGTGAGTGTTTCCTTGATTTCGGGACGAAATCCTTTTAAGTTGGGTGGATTGTTAGAACCCAAACCCTAGATTAGGGTTAAACTTGGATTAGAGGAGGATTAGGGTTGGCTTGGCATGGGGAGGTGTGGTATGCATGGGGAAGGGGAAGGAGGCGAGTACTGTGCGCGTGGGAGAGAGGTGATGGGTTGAGCTGTGTAGGCGACTGTAGCGGAGAGATGGGTTGGATGGATTTATAACGTGTTTTCTTCTCTCTCTCTCTCTCTCTCTCTCTTATTCTCTCCATTCACTCACTTGCACTCTTTCTTTTCTTTCCCTTCCGGCGATCAGAGGAGGAAGAAGGCTTGGAGACTCCGGCGTGAGGAGGTCGCGCGCGAGGAGGTGGCGGAGGCGTGAGCGTTGCTCCGGCGTTTCTCCGTTTTCGTTGAGGTATGCCGCTCTCTAGTGTGGTTTTGTTGTGGACACTCATGAGAGGGTCGTGTTGGTCGGTCGGAGGAGGTCGGAGGCCTCTCCGACGTCGCGTTTGGGCGAAGAAACCTCGGCTGGCGCGAGGTTGAAGACGACCTGGCGGTCGACCGGTCCTTGGACGGTCGACCGAATGCATGTATATCTTTACTGTCTGTTGCGTTTCGGTCGACCGAGGTCTTGTGTTCGGTCGACCGGAACTTAAATATATTGGTTTATGTTGCATGATGTTCGGACTTTGGAGTATGTTCGGTCGACCGTTATATGACGTAGAAATATAGGTTGACCCTAACTGTTGTCGGTCGACCGAGACCCCTGAGTCGGTCGACCGATGGAATAAAATGTTGTAGAAGTTGTACTGTTAGTTTTCGGTCGACCGGGACCTGAGTCGGTCGACCGATAGACTGGATTGTAATGTTGACCAGACTCCGGATTTTGACCTCGTTCGGTCGACCGGTTTTAGACCTTCGGTAGACCGTTGGGGGATTGTGTTCTGTGCGCAGCGGTAGACCGTGTTAGGGACGGTCGACCGATTCCTTTCTGGAAACGGTCGACCGAATCACCTCTTACGGTCGACCGTTTGGGCCCAGGACAGAATTCCTGGTTCCCTTTTTGAACGTCAACTTTGTCCACGGAAACCCGTGTCCTCGCCTTGTGCGTGAGCCGGGAGGTGACGGTGGGCGCGTGATGCGTGCCTGCCCAGAGACCGCCGTTGGGAAGAGTGTGGGTGTTCGGGACACGTCACCTCCATGTATGGACCGTGACTTTTGAGTTGATTGTTGGCACTTTGTAGTATAGCAGGCCTGAGGGATCGCGGATCCCAGTGTTGATGTTGTGCGGGCACGCAACTGGCGTTGGGTGAGGTGACTACCGGCCCACGGGCTACGGAGGTCGCTGCCCTGCTTTTATAGCGGCGCGGTTGGTGTTCGCGGCTCGAGGAGCCTGATGACCTGGCAGACTTCGGTCTGGACCGTCCGATGCTGTGCCGGACGTTGTGATGGACCACCGATGCTGTGCCGGCGATGATGATTGTTGGGCCGAGGCTGTGCCGGCTATGTTGTTTTCCTCAGCTGGGCACCTACCGAGATGTTGTTGTTATACCTTCCGGGCGACGGCCCCGTTGGTCCCTGTGGCCCCGACCACTGAGATTTACAGATCTGTTTCTATCGCCGCGTAGACGTGACAGAGGCTCCCTGCCGAACCCTTGAGTAGTGTAGCTGCGTGTGGGGGGTGCGATGTCGCGGGCTACTAGACTGCATGTGCCTGCAGTAGGTCTCTTCGGGAGACCCGATGATTGATTGTCGGGCTGATGTCCTGTTTTACCCTTCGGGGGAACTGTTTTCCATATCTGTTGATGCCATGACATGCTACTAGTATGATAGGTTCATTATATGATGCATGCATATAGGTGAGTTGGTATACAGGGTTTCCTTCTGGAAACTCAGGCATTGTTGTTGCATCTTTTTCAGGACCGCAGTAGGTCCAGGTGGGTGGTGACCGAGGACGGAGCGCTTTGGAGTCGGATCCTCTTCGGCAGTTGCTAGACCGTACGACTACTTGTATTCTCTTCCATTGTATCAGTATTGTAGTTGTATTTCTTTTGGAAAACTCCTTGTATTTTGGGTGCACCCGGATTTATATATATTTATATATTAGTGACGTTCCCGCGTGAGTTGTCTGTTATGTTGGTTATTTTGAAATTTTAAATCTTCCGCTGTTCGGGACGTTACACTAAAGTTTTCAGATCCAACGTAGAATCAATGTAAATACGCTTTATGCATAATTGGGTATTATGACGCAACTAAGGTTAGATCCGTTAACACTTTTAAGTCTATTGTGTAATTGGGTTAACGGTGATCCATAATCCATAACCGAATCACCATAACCAACATAACTACAAAATACCCACCTATATAAACCAAACACAAGAGAACAAAATCTTATCTCTTCACATCTTTCTCTCGATCCCTACTTCCATCATCGGTTTCTTCTTTAACGATTCACACTTCAAATTTCAAGATGGTATCAACAGATCGATTGACCTGTGGGGGTACACTCCAACTTATATTGTCTACATTTAGACACTGAGAAAATGATCTCGGTCACGCATGTGAGGAAGTGTTAATCAAATAGTCTGACATTGCTAAACACAATGTGTGTATAACACTTTATAATATAGTTGGACTCGCTACCGTTCACTTAAGTGTTTATGTTTTGTAGAGGTGGTGGACTAATCAAATATCACATGGTATCAAAGCAATGAGAAAGAAGATTCGACTATGAAGGAAGAAAATGGCAAATCAACTAACCAAAAAGAAAACATCAAGATGTTAGAAAGTCGAGGTAACAACATGATTCCCATTGATGTTTACATCCATAAAGAACTAGCAAAGTATGAGATGATTTTGATGAATGACAAACTAGTGAGGGTAAGACAACTGTTACTTGTAGATCATGTGGTAAACTACATTCGGCTAAGTCAATGAGTTTTAGACCCAATTAGTGAAACTTTAAATTTCAAAAAATATTCTCCAATTAAAAATAGAGAGATAATTATTGATTTCATAATTAAAGATAAACTACCATTTAACACATGTAAATCTAAAGCCCCGTAGCGCTGCAATTCTCTACCATAATTAGGGTTGTAAATGGGTAGGATTTTACCCGCAACCTGCCCTGCCTAATGCGGGTAGCGGTTCAAAAAATCTTACCTGCCAACCCGCCACCCGCATAATATGCAGGACGGGTCGCGATTGTCTCGCAACCCGCCACCGGCAAAACCCGATAACCCGACTACCGATTAACCAACTACCCAATTAATCCAATATGCTCTACCCGATTACAGTTGTCACAATCCAAACCCTAACCTAACCAAAAGGCATATTGATTCTCTCCCGGCAGCGCTGCTCATCCCCCTCTCCTCCACGCTGATTCAGCCCCCTCCGACCTGATCCCCCCTCTCCTCCACGCTAATCCGGTCCCCTCCAACCTGATCCCCCTCTTTCGCCTCTGAGCCCACCTAATTACCCTCCCCATCCGACCCCATCCCCCACCATGCTCCAACAAAGTCCTCCAGCCTAGACCCGACCTGAGACTTCAGGTTGTTTTGCTGCAATTTTTTGGTTTAGAAGTTCTTTTGTATCTTTACATGCTGGAATTTATGGGATTTTGATGTTGAATTTGAGTTGTTTATGGATGTGTTTTGGGTGTGGGATTTAGAGATCATGGGGTGTAGAATTTCGATTTAAACTTGTTTTTGGGTATATCGTTGTTGTCCATTTTTTGCTCCCATGACATGGTTTGCCTTTGTAAATCTTGTCTTGAGCTTTGTTATTGCTGATATTTTGTCATTATCCAGGAATTGTCATTGAAAATTTTATGTAGGGTTGTTGGTGGTTAATGGCTGAATTTGAAGGTAATTTATCTTCCGAAATAACGTATGATTGATCATTATTATTATTATTATGATTATTCATGCACATTATAATGTTAACTTATCGTGTTTCGTAGGTGTGGTTGAAAGTGATGATGGTGATGGAGCACTTGCTACAATGCGAACTCATTATGTGGAAGAAGAGCACAACAAGGTCGAGGACGTTGAGGGTGATGATGGGTTGGGACAAGCCCCGACAACTTGAATGTTTTCAATGCTTTCGCTGTTTGATGTTGAATTTATTATGTTATAATTACTGTTAATGTTATTGTTATATGTTGGAGTTTGTTATATGTTAGAATTTATTATTATTATTTAGTTTGTGTTTTGAATGTTTAATGTCGAGGTTTGTTAATAATGAATGTTATTAGGAAAACAAATGTGACGAGTCATTAATATTTATCAAGTTTTGATATTCATTTGTTTTCTTAGGAAAATTAAAAAAGTTAAAGAATAACCCGCCAGACCCGCATAACTACCCCGCACTGCCGAGTCTAGTCTTAGGTGGGGCGGGTAACGATACTATTATTTTTTGCCCCGCCCCGCCCACCCGTTTAACTTAGGCGGGACGGGTAGCGATTGGGCGAAACCCAGCCCCGCTTACAGTCCTAACCATAATCTGCAATTTAAACCATTTTGTAGGAAAACACTTAAAATATCGTAATTGATATATTTGGTAAAAAATGCATGATTATTTATTTTTTATCAATGAACAATAATGTAATATTAACAAGTGATGTTTAGACCGATCCAAATAATTATCTTTATTGTTACATAACTATTTATTATCTAAATAATTTATGGTGTTTAAATAAAAAAAACTTTTTTTACCTATTTTGCATCCACATGCTATCAATGTTATATTTGATCATATTAAAGAAGTCATGATAGCTAATAATATAGAAAATAAAGTTTGTGTAATTACATTTGATATTAATACTAATAAAAGTTCATCATAAAAAAACTTCTTATAAATTATTGTCATCCACCTGTAGATTGTTTACTCTTACGTATTAGATGTGTTTGTAATATTTTGAACTTATTAGTAGAAGATGAACTTGACATAATTAAATATTACTTAGAAAATGTTGATTGTCTTTGTATGTTGTAGTAGTATATCTACATATCAGGAATTTAGAAAAATTCGTGTATATAATCATGTTAAATCTAGAAAGTTTAAATTAGATGCCCCCCATATATGAAACTCTACATATGAAATGTTAAAATGTTGTTACCCTTATAATCTTGCAATTATAAAATTTTATAATGAAAAATAAAATGAGTACATGTTAACCCACATATATTGGGATAATTGTAAAATTATGTTAGATTTTTTAAAACTCATTTTCACCTTCACTAATTGATTAAGTGGATAATATTACCCCATCTCTAACATATTTATCGATGAATTACTTCTAATTACTAGAGTATTTGCGAAATATAGGTCAATTGGTAGTTTTGTTGAAATTTTAAATGTAATGGAGGTTAAGTTTAATAAATATTGGAATCCTTATCTATTTAGTTTTTGTTTAATTTTTATTATGGATCCTAAATTTAAACACTACTAGAAATATGAGAATTACCAACGCTATATATATATATATATATCCGTTGGTGAAGGATACGTAGCACCGACGAATATAACTATCCGTTGGACAACCACACTATCGACGGGAATAATTAATAACACCGACGGATAACGTCGATCATACAAAGTTTTACCATTTTATGGTCATACACCGATGAATAGATACTGTCGGTGTAGGTTTTCGCTTAAGAAAAACGCGGGCGTTGAAAACTTTTCGCGCATGAACTTACTCTGACGGATGAATTTGTTAACACCGCTGGATATAGGTCGTCAGTGTATCAGTTCTTCAAATCACCGACTGATAATATCATGGCCGAGAGTTTTCAGAACTTCAATGAGTCAGTTGCGAGGAGGTCACAAAAACTTCCCTCACGTTATGCAGACTCGAGATTGGTGCTCAAGAAGGAATAACGTGCTCAAGAAGGAATAACGTTATACAATCATAAATTATTTTATCATCTATATCATTTAAGTACGGAATAACGTTGTTTTACAGGCACATTGGATGGTTCCTGAGAGATTTAGAGACAATGTCATGAGGTCTCTAAACAAGAAGTGGAAGGAATACAAATTTGACATCTACAAGAAGCTGGTGGAGCTGGCACAAACCCGGGAGGAGCGGATGGACAGACAACCACAAAGCATCTTTGTTGAGGATTGATCCACTCCTTTAGATTATTGGGTCAACGAAATTTTTCAGGTATACTTTGATTTTAATAATTTTAATGTTATTTAATTAATATGAAAACTAACATTGTGGTTTAATTTTTGATGCAAAAGAAAAGATCAACATGAAAAACTAGTGCAAAATTAAACACAAAATGAATTAATTGGAGATTTAAACACTGAAATGCACTTAATTACTGCCGAGTTAAAAACTTTTGATGTTTTAAATTGGATGAACGCTACAGATAGAATGCAAAACATGTATCTTAACGACAGTAGCGACGGTAAAGATCGAAGATGAATTAGCTAAACCATTTTGTTTAAGAAATGGTTTTTTTCCTAATAACTCATACGTTTTTCTCATTACTCTATAGGTTTAGCTAGTCTCTGGGTTGTTTTCATATGTAACCAATTGTGTATTTATATTGTTTCTCGATTTAAGTCAACAATTATTAATAAATAAATTGGTTATTTTGGAAAAAAACAAATTGTGTTTGTGTTTGTTCATTCAATTGTGATTGTATACTTCAAATTAAAAAACAATCGAAAAATCAAAACCCGACCCGACGCCCCCCGATCCAGCTCGATCCAAGCCACCGTCGGCACATCCCATTTTGGCCACGGGCCGGCACGATACCAGTCCCAGGATTACTTTAAACCAATGGTGTTATTTCTATTTCAAAAGAAATGTCATTTATCAAGAATCAACTGTAATCGCAATTAGTGCTAGGAAAATTACTAAACTATTTTTTGTATTAGAATTATTTAACATCATCTAATTCAAATATGAAGAGGTGCAATATGATTTCTAGAGTATATATTATAGAAATTACAAAAAACATCATTGTTTTACAAATATAGAAACTATGATGAGTATGATACCTGCGGAAGGGGAAGAACAGCTAGCACATCAATTATGAAGTATGAAGACAAGTATCGCATAGCTATTTCTGAAAGATCTTCAACCAAGACACCCCTTCCAAATACTCGAGATGGAGGGGCGATAAATCCAGTACGAAACTGAAAAATGATATGCAATACGTAGAAGATGTCTGTGAAGGAGCGTATGACGCTTGCAGTAATTTGTAAACTATTATCCAGACCAAGGCATTGACTAGAACCCCTGCCTTCGATAATAGGGATATAGAAAAACAAGGGATCAATAGATACTGCAAATACACATGCCAAAACAAAGATCTTGTTCCACCTCTGAAGGAATGGCCCCTGAGGATCAAGAACTCTTTTTCTTGACACAGACTCCACTGAGGCATCTTTTGGAAATTGATGATGAAAAAAGTTTTTAACCACTTCCAACCCCTTTTCAGATCTCCCTTTAGATGTCATAGTTTACCTTTTCCGAATAACATTTGGGTTCAAGACTGCAGAATATCTCAATAGCAAAACCTGAATGTAATGAAATTTAACACGATATAAAGAAGTTAACCTAGTAAACTAATCCCACATTAAACAGGCGTGCTATTAGAGGTAAACATACGATAACGAATCAAGCTTAGCATGAATTGAAATAAAGATGGGATATGCCTGCGTAGGGGATAATAGAAATTAATGAAACAGGTTGTTTTATTTCTGAAAAAAATCCCATTAAATAATTCACCCTTACAAAAAACCGACCCAACTCCAATACATAGAAACCAATATCCCTTTTTCTACTAAATATCACTATGACAGAATGACTGCAGAAACTTGAACTCGGTACTTTATGCTATGTAATAATTTTAAAAAATGGAACTATTATGTTGCAAACAAATTCCTTGCTAAGAGGTCCTAAAGGGAACAAGACCATCAACAAAACCTTGCTCGAATTTCATTATATGATGAGTTTAATTGATATCTAGTTCAGGTGTGTTTGGCCTTTTTTAAAAAAATACTGACTTCCAATATTACCACTTAATCAAACCTTAAATAGGGACAAAAACTGCACAACATGGCCGATTGAAATGCAGAAAGGAAACCTGATCATATGCTTAATGTGCAACAACAACAACAAAACCTTTAATTTCAAACTAGTTGGGATAGACTAGAAATGAAACTCTAAGAAGTCACGGTTCAGACACGTGAATCGCCTTCTTCCACGCGTTTCTATCCATTGCAAATTCCCGAGAAACATTCCAATCTTTTTGATCTCTTTTGATCGTTTCCTCCCAAGTCAAACGTGATCTACCTCTTCTTCTTTTTGTGTCTTCGATCTGATTTAATATTCATCTTCTTATAGGTGTCTTCATATGTCTTCTTTGTACATGTTCAAATCATCTCCGTCTGTGTTGATGCTTAAGGTGGATGACTACAATATTAATAAAATACTTAAGTGATCAGGAACTTACTGACCAAAAATCAACAAGCCATTCAGGGCTCTTCAGTTTGCGAGTAACGCTAGTCGGATAAGATGAGTCTACACGTAAGGGCATAACAAACTGCAAACTCACATGAACAAACACGCATGAGCTGTAGTGATGGTAAGACCGTAAGAGTGAAATAAGAGATGGTCTAATAACAGACACTCTAACTTATTATTTCTAAGATATAAGATACTTCAAGTCGATAAATCAACAACTACTAACCTACTTAGCTCACTACGAAAACTCATAACACATTCTAAACTAATTTCATTATCTGGTATTTGAGTCTAGACTGACTCCATGTCACTGAGTCCAGTAGCAGGAGACAAAAAAGGAAGAAAAGAACTCATTATTTCCCATATTGCAATACTACAACAAAGTCCTCCAAACAGCAAACACCGCCGAATCAAAGCAGATATCGAGCAAAACAAACCTCCGACCCAGCCGGGGATGAGACTTTGACGGTTCTAGGGTTCGGAGGTCGTCGGAGACGAAGAGGAAGGTTCGGAAAATTTTATAGGGTTTGTCATCGTGAAAAGGTCTGGCCGGTGATGGGGTACGAACGGGTTGGCGCTGGAGTGGAGTTTCACTTTGGTTTTGGTTGGTTAGAAGTTGGAACTGCCAATAACTCCACCTCACTCCACTTTCATTTTTTTATAGATACATAGATAGAATACAATAGATAAGGTCCTCAATGTCAAATTTTCTTTAAATAAAATTTTATGGTAAACTTTTTCAACCATCCCATTCGTATAATATAAGAAAATATTAAGACTATTCTCTTCCAAACTCCCACCTCTCTCTTCTTGTTTTTTGTTCTCCACACAGACGAGATCTAATCTTAATCTCATCCTTTGTCGGAACCTTAAATAAATTCCATTCTGATGAACACACGCCAACGCACACTATCATCATCATTTTTATCCCTCGCCGCTCTCCTCCTTTGACCCCAAAGCTCCGACCTTTTTCTTTAATTTTTAATAAAAAGAAAAAAATGGAGAAAAGAAGAAGAATGACAGTGGACAAGTGGATGCTCCAGTTAATCTCCGCCACCTTCGTCTCCTCCTCTTCTTCGCCATCTCCAGCTTCACGGTCTCGTCCGCCCTTTGCCCAACGTCAGGTTGAATCATTCGAGGGGCTATGCCCTCAATCCGCACTCGGGATACAACAATCAATTAAGAATATAAACAAGCAAACAAGGGACATATCAAAAATATGATTAAATAGATGCCTCAAATTAAACACAAGCATGGGGTCAATGTCAAGACACAATGCGGAAAAATTACAGTAAGCTGAAAATCTATTACAACGACTACGAGATAAAAGAAAATTACACCAACTGAGCTCACGATCTAGTCCTCGCGTCCCAACCCTAAGTCACCTCCCGCTGCCTACTGTGTCCCACCTGCACATGTACAAGACACGCATGAGTCTCAAATTAAGACCCAATACACCACCCCAGCCTGATATCGAAAAAAGTGTAGCTATCCCTGACAACTCACACGGGTCTCGTGTTCCAAGACGATCACACGCCCAGTGAAGTTGAGCGTGCACCTTGACCCCACCGTGCATCCAACCCACATGGCAACACTCAACCCACTCTTACGACAGAACTGTCACACGTCCCAAGGCGACCACGCACCCAGCCAGACCAAACTTGCACACTCAACGAGACCGCACATCTGACCCACAAGGAAACACCATACTCCAAAACGGCCACCCATGACAATGTTGGTGAGCTGACTAGTTTTGCATCCGATTTTGGGAGCCGATAATCAAATCCACCAAATAAATACAACTAACTACAAGGAGTTTTGCATCCGATTTTGGTGACCACACACCCGAGCCCATGAGCAACACTCCGTTTGGTCACTCGTCACAACGTGAGTGGACCATTCCCGAACCGTCGCCACCATGGGGTAACACCCTAACATCTAGTCATACGTGCCTCACACGTTGTGCATACTACATGACCACACGCCCGAGTCCATAAGCAACCCTCCAACGGCCACTCGTAACAACGTGGGTGAGTAACCACAATTGACCCCCAACAACACAGGTCAACAACCCCATCCAGATGTAGAGAAATTAAACATAAAGAAGACTAAAATCATATAAGCAGCGTAAAGAAATTGTAGCTCTAAACCCACAATCGATGATGCAGGGGTATAAATGTAATTCTCCTAAAATTTTCCTATAATTCACAGTTCTTAAAAGTTCAGGAAAATCAGAAAATTACCCAATTATAAATTATTTATTCAAATAAACTTAATCCAGGGGTTTTTCAGCAATTAATCTAATTATTACTTATGTAAACAAATACAATTAAATTACATGATTTATTCCAAAATTAACCCGAATTAATTTATTCAACTAAATATTCAAAGAAACCAAGGTTTTGCTAGCAATTAACCCAACTGAAAATTATTAAACTAAATACTAACAAAATTTAAGGTTTACTCACAATTAACCCAATAATCAAATCCACCAAATAAATACAACTAACTACAAGGAGTTATTGCAAAAAGCGCAACACCAAAACCAAAGCCCTAACCCATTCCCACGCCGACCTGTTGGTACCGCCACTGCCAGTCCGACCGTCCAGATGTTGCTGCAACCACCACGTGACCTGCATGGCCACACACACCAACTGTGTGCTCACCAGCTGGTTGAAGCCTCTTTGGTCATTGTCCACTGACCCTCCTCCTTCAACGTCCCCACTCATCCAACCTGACACAACCTTACGCGTTGCCACCGGAGCTCTCGCCGTCGGGGACGTCGTCGTCGGAGCTGCTGCGAGGGAAGGGAAATGGTGAGGAGAATATGGGTTTAGGATTGGTGAAGAAGAAGAGTGAGGGGAGATGGAGAGGTTGGTGGGTTTGGGTGAGGGAGGAGAGAGGTATCACAGTCACCCCACCAAAATAAGAACAAGCTACTCACCGAAAAGCTTCGAGTACTTATCCCGCACATCTGCCTTGATCTCCCACATAGCCTCTTGCAATGTATAGTACTATCATCGGACCTTAACCATCGGGAGGACCCTCTTACGTAACTAGTGCTCCATCCGATCGGCTATCTCCACTGGTCGCTCCTCAAACGACAAACTTGGCTACACCCCAAAAAAATCAGCCTCCAACACGTGCGAAGGGTAAGCAACGTACTACCTCAACATCAAAATATGGAAGATGTTGTGCAATCCCGAATACTATGGCAGCAAGGCAATTCGATAAGCAATGACACCAACTCGGTCTAGGATCTCAAACGGTCCTATGTATCTTGGAATTAGCTTCCCTCTGTGCCCAAACCTCATAAATCCCTTAGCGGGAGAGATTCTCAAGAACATGTGGTCTCCGACTGCAAAAGTCAACTCCCGACGGTGCTGATCTGTGTAACTATTCTACTTACTCTATGTTGTAGACAATCTCTGTCTGATAACATCCACCTTCTCTGCGCATTGTTGGATGAACTTTAGTCCAACTAACAATCTCTCACCCACCTCGCCCCCACACGAGGGCGATCTGCACAGTCGTCCGTACAATGCCTCATAGGGTGTCATCCCAATACTGGCGTGGAAGTCGTTATTGTACGTGAACTCGATCAGCAGTAGGTGCACATCCCAATTACCTTCCTAGTCCAAGGCACACACTCTTAACATGTCATTGAGCGTCTGTATGGTTCTCTCTGACTGCCCATCCGTCTGAGGGTGAAAAGCAATACTGAACTATAGCTTCGGCCCCAGCACCCTCTGTAGTGATCCCATCTTGAAGTGAACCGTGTGTCTCGGTCTGAGATGATGGATACTGGCACTCCGTGCAACCTAACTATCTCATCTACGTATAACGTTGCCAAGCTGCTCAGCGGTGACGTCATTCATATCACCAGAAAGTATGCCGACTTGATCAGTCGGTCCACAATCACCCATATCGCATCGTGAAAATGCCTCGTCTTTGGTAGTCTGGTGACAAAGTCCATGGTCACGTGTTTCCACTTCAACTCCGGGAGCTCAATCATCCACAACAACGCAGCAGACCTCTGGTGCTCGATCTTTACCTGCTAACAGACCAAACACCGTGACACAAAATCTGCAATATCCCTCTTCATGCCCCACCACCAGTAATGCCTCTGAAGATCCCTATACATCTTTGTGCTCCCATGATGGATCGTGTATCGGGCATGATGAGCTTCCTCCATGACCTCTCTCCGTAGGTCAGCTTTTACTGGCATCCATAGTCTCTCCCGAAACCTAAGGCCTCCATCCGGAGCTATCCTGAAATCTGAACCCTCAGCCTCAACTGACTACATCAAGACGGCTTGCTCTGGATCCTCTTCTTGTGCGCAGACAATGCGTTCCACTATATCCAGCTCAACCTTTACACTGGCAAACATAGCTCCGTTGTGCACAGCTGCAAATGACCTCCACTGAACCAGATCCTCCAATAATATCCACTAGCAGACTAGCCACAAAACTCTCCCACTTCCAACTCAGAGTGTTGGCCACTGTGTTTGCCTTCCCTGGGTGGTAGGTAATAGTGAGGTCATAATCCTTCACAAACTCTAACCAGCGTCGCTGCCTCATGTTAAGTTCTTTCTGCGAAAACATGTACTTCAGACTCTGGTGGTCTGTGAACACCTCAAACTGCTCGCCGTATGGGGAGTGCCTCCAAATTATCAATGCATACACCACTACCCCCAACTCCAAATTGTGAGTAGGATAATTCTGCTTGTAGACCTTCAACTATCTTGATGTGTAGGCTACTACCTTCCCATGCTGCATCAACACACCCCCCATACCCGTACCAGATGCGTCATTGTAGATCACAAAACCACCACTACCACTAGGAAGGGTAAGGACGGGCTCGGTCGTCAATCACCTCTTTAACTCCTGGAAGCTTTCATCGTACTTCTGTGACCAGACAAACCTCACGCCTTTCTTCGTCAATGCTGTCAATGGAGAAACAACCTTCGAAAAATCTTGAATAAAGCGTATGTAATAACCTACCAGTCTCACAAAGCTTCTGACCACTGACCCTGATGTTGGTGTCCGCCACTGCGTCACCGCCTCAATCTTCGATGGGTCCACCAAGATCTCGTCCTTTGACACAATCTGCGTAAGGAATGTCGTGCTTTCAAGCCAAAACTCACACTTTAAGTACTTGGTGTACAACTATTGCTTCGTAAATGCTCTCTTTGTGTCTCATGATTTGGTGAATAGACCTGAATATCATCCACAAATACGATTATGAACTCATCCAAGAACGGCTGAAAAGCTTTGCTCATTAAATCCATGAACACTACAGGGTCAGTCCGAAAGACATCACCAAAAACTCATAATGTCCATATCTCGTGCGAAAAGTTGTCTTCGACACGTCCTCATCTCTGATCCTCAACTGATGCTACCTCAATCTCAAGTCAATCTTCGAGAAGACCTTTGCAGTCTTCAACTGATCAAAAAGATCATCAATCCTTGACAATGGGTAATAGTTTCTAACAGTTACCTTATTCAGCATTCAGTAGTTGACACACATCCTCATTGAGTCATCCTTCTTCACGTGCAGAACGGGGGCTCTCTACGATGACAGACTCGGCCGAATGAACCCCTTGTCCAACAACTCCTGCAACTGAATCTTCAGCTCAGACAACTCTATAGGGGTCATCCGATACGGTACCTTAGATAGAGGCATCGTACCGGGAAGCAAGTCGATAGCAAACTCAATCTCCTGATGCAGAGGCAATCCAGTCAGGTACTCTGGAAACACATCGGCAAAATCCCGTCTCCACCTCTTCCAAGCTGGGTCCCTAACTCTGTCAACATTACGCAGGACAGAAATGCTGATCACCCCTGACTCAAGAGCTTTTACGCCTTCAGTGCAGAAATGAAGATGCGACCCTCTTTGCCTCGCACTCCACGGATCACCAAATACTGACCCGCTGCACTCAGAATCAAAATCTTCCACTCTCAGCAATGAACTTGCACGTCCTAATGGGACGACCAGTCCATACTGAGTATCACGTCAACGTCCACGACGGGTAACAACACCAAGTCAACTGGGAAGCTCTCGTCGCCCGACGCAATCAGCACGCCAGCTAGAAACTTCCCCAGCACAAGCCTCTCTCCTACAGGGGTGCTGACCTCGAGGCATGAGATCATGCTCAGGGGGCTAAGGTACACTAAGCTCACAAATCTATCAGAGATAAATGAATGTATAGCTCCGTTATCAAATAAAATTCTTGCCACGTGACCAACAACAACGAGCGTACCTTCCACCACGTCAACTGATGCAGTTGTAGAATCCTCTAATCATGTAGCAAAAATACTTTCCAGGAGCCCTCGTCGACCCAACCGTAGACTTCGTACCCCCGGTCCTGGTCTCTATGCCTAGCAGTCACGTGCAAAATGTCTGGGTTTTCACAGTTGAAGCATGACGTCATTACTTCGCCACTCATAATGCTGCCACTTGCTTCTCTCCTATGCCCAGGTGAGTTACATGTCCTGTATCCAAGCTCAGAACCCCATGCTGAGGGAGTTGTATAACTGTGCACCATATCTCTCGAGGGAGCTGAACTTGTAGATATACTGATCCAAGCTCAGAACCCCATGCTGAAGCGCTAGGAATTCATGCCTCAGACGATCGTGAACGTGTGGTGGAAAATACTTCTTCCTGAACTCCCCTGGAAAGTCCTCCCAACTAATCTTGGTCAAACCTCCAAATACCATCGTTGCGGTCGTCCTCCATCAACTAATGTCCAGCCCACTAAAAATGTATTTGGCCAGCCCCACTTGACGCTCAGGCGGACAAGCAATCACCTCGAAGATCTGTTGGATCCTGAAAATTCAGTCCTCTACTGCGTCTGGGTAAGTTCCACCGACAAAGGTCGGTGGGTGCTGACGCATGAAGCGGTCGAGAGCCCTTGTCCTCATGTTGGGGTCTCCTGGCGTGCTTTGCCACAAACACGCCTAAACGGTGTAACTGGTCACGTGTCACCCGCTGATCCCTCCTTCTGCGAACTGGGTGGGGATGGATCCACGCGCCTCATTCTGGCACCTCGACGGGGTGACATCTGCCCACCAAAACACAAAACCTCAAAACACAAACCTAAACAAGATTACACTGGAAGGTCCTAACTTGGGTTGTACACAAATGGACCGATCTGAACTCTGATACTAAGCTGTAACGCCCCCAATCCATACTCGGGACACAATGATCAATCAAGACTATAAACAAGTGAATAAGGGACATATCAAAATATGATTAAATAGAGGCCTCAAATTAAACACAAGCATGATGTCAATGTCAAGGTACAATACGGAAGGAAATACAGGAAGCTGAAAACCACAAGGACTACGAGATAAAAGGAAAGTACATCAGATAAGCTCACGATCCAGTCCATTTTTAATTGATGTCAAAGGGGAGAAAAATAGAACTTAATTGTTTTACAATATTCATATTGATAGTGAGAGTTTAATGAATATCATTTAGATGAAGTAATGAATTGCAAACTTAAGGGAGAGCAAATTCATTACATTAGATAAGGGGTGAAGAAATTGGACATCTCATGTCTAAATAGATTGATTTTTTTATTGATGTCGAGGGGGAGAAAAACTTGAAATTGAAATTAATTGAACAAAAACTATGTACATCTTTAGGGGGAGCATCATATATGCATAGTTACATCTTAAAATTTCAAGTATTAAGATATAGGTTGTCATCATCAAAAATGGATAAATTGTTGGGTTTTGGCCTTAATATGTGTTTTGATGATTTCATCAACATAATCTTAATCACAATCAAATGTAGCGTAGCACACATAATCCATAGAAGATATATTGTATTGTGCTAACATCTACAGGTGATCAAGACTCAAGAAGAATGGAATGAAGTCAAGACATGTAATCAAAGTTATTTGAAAACATGTAATTTTACTTTATTCCGAGTCTTAGGAACTTGTGTAATGTTAAACATACTAAAACTTACTCACATACACATTAAGTTCCTCATAGAAGTCACACATAAAATTTCACATGAATTTGACTTCAATAGATCACCCATAACTTAACCGAACGACTTCTGAGTTCGACCGTTTATAACAAAGTGTCAAAGTGTATTTTCCTTGTTCCACTGGTCGATCGGTTTTGACCTTTCGGTCGACCGTTCCTGTATTTTCATATGGTCGTTATACTTGTCGTATTCTCCAACGGTCGTATTCGTATAAACTCAACCAACCCCTAAAATACAATTGGCCACCGGTCGAACGTTAACCTTATACTGGTCGACTAGATGAACAAAATTCTTAAGCCCAAAGTGCATGTTATTTTTGGTCAAACGTAACCAACCTTTTTGTTCGATTGTTACACCATTACCTTGGCCAAAACCTTGGTTCGATCAACCGTCCATTTTGTGGTTGACCGTTCACTGAAGTGAAATACCAAATTGGTTCAACTGATGATTAATACAGTTCGAATGTTTTCTTACCTTTAAAAAATGGTCGATCGATTACCCCAATTTGGTCGACCATTGAGGGACAGAATCACTGAACCTTGATTTCTTTTTGTGTTCTTCACACCAATCAATCAATTCTTCCCCAACGGCTAGAAAACTTTAGGAGCTTATACATAGAGGTCCAAACACATTATTTAGAAAACTCTCCCACTTCCAATTGTCTCATACATTAGAGAGAAACTCCCAACTCCTAAAACTCTCAATCTTACACTCAAGAGCCTAAATCCCACATCGTTGATCATTGAAATATCATACTCAAAGTGTGCTCAAGCTAGATAGTATTGTTCCACTCAAGTTCTTTATGGTTCAAAAGAATAAAGGCTCTGGTGAAAGCCCAAAACATCCTTCTTGGATTGTGATAAGAGGAATCCAAGCTTGCGAGTGAAGTCGTGAGTAGAGCTCGTGGAATCGAGCGGACCTTGCAAGAGAGGAAGTAGGTGGAAGACTGAACCTCTATAAAAACACCCGTGTCCATTGTGGTTTGCATTGCTTTTCCCTACTTTGTTTTAATTCGTTTCTGCTGCACATCTTGTTAACATAAGTAGAAATTAAGTGTAATTTAATTAGATAATTAGGGGTCATTACGATCCTACATAAATATCATCCGTGAGAGAGGGGGCAATTATTCTACTCCCAATGCATGCAATCGATGCTCCTCCTCATTCTTGGAAAACCACGTTGCTCACCAATACGAAGTAATCTAGATATCGGGTTGGCCTTCTCAGATATTCATCTCTTTCTTCATAAACATTAGTTGTAACACCGTCGTAAGCGCCAACCAAAAAACAGACAACTATGCAAGTAAGATAAAGAAAGCTTACAACTTAGCAGCTCGAGTGAAACGAAATATCGGAGAAAGGACACACAGATTCCTTAAAAGTTAGGTGGAGAAGAATTGGAGCAACCATTATGAAGTGGACTAGTTGTTACGACGAGGCAGTTGCACGCAAGAGGAGCAGGATGAATGACGAAGATGTCAATCAAGAAGCACACTGCATCCACGAGCACACTCATCATTGTAAATTTTACTTCTTTCATGCGTGGGTAATGTTGTGCAGGTACCCGAAATGGTAGCCCATCATGTTATCTTCTATCTGCAACACTCAATGTCGACCCAATACTTCTATCCATATGGCCGATAGTCCAGAAGACTGGTACTCACCTACTTTGATGCCACCAATTGACATAGGAAACGTTCACACAGAACCATACACTCCTCCATAAGGAGTTAAGAAATCCAAGAAGAAAGGGAAAACTAAGGTTGGCAACGATAGCAATGTCTCTCATCTAACTTAGAGTATTACAAAAAATGTAGACATAAAAAGAGAAGTTATTCATCTCGAGCAAAACAAACTAGATTTTCAACGTAAGAAGCATGAATACAAAAAAAAACTCATTACACAACAACAGAAAATGAAGAAACTTGAATGGTTGATGAGTTTGTTGAGTAATTCATCACTGACAAACCTTGAAGAAAAAATCAATAACAAGTTGGTCCCGGAATTGGATGATCTCGACATATGAGGAAATAAGAGTTGTAATTTTTTATCTTCCTAATGAAATATTTGTCGTTTTTTAAATTATTTATGCAAGATAATTACTATTTATAACTACTACTCTAAAATATAATAATAAACCAAAAATAAAAGATGATTAGTTAGCAAAAAATAAATTTTATTTGAAATTGTGTAAGTAATGAACATAATTAAACTAAATTCAATTAAAGTAATTAACAAAGTCATTTTATTTAACTGTACTAATCAATTTACAAATTAAACTAATTTTAAAACAAAAAAGGATCAATGGGAGGAGGCCACATGACCTCCACCCATTATCCCCCACTGCCTGGCCGCACGACAAGGCGGTGGGGCGCCTGGTTGGGGCACCCAGTAAGAGTGCCTTTAGCAAACATAGACAAAAGTCTAACAATCGCAAACAAATGTCTAACAAATTTTGATTTCATTTGAAAACTTTGAAATTTGTCTCATAAGTTCAAGCATCAATTTTTTTACAAATGCTATTAATAGGTTAGAAATGTATGGAAGATCAGAAGTGGAAGGCCACATGTAAGACAATAGCAATAAAGTAAGAACTAGTAAATAAATTCCTAAAAACATAAGAAGACCACATAATGGTCTTCTCACAAAGACGACTTCCTAAAAATTCAAAAGATATCTACCAAAAACTTCCAGCTCCAGTACATTTAGATCCTCGTAAATCTCGTATTACCGAAATGAGCAAATTACACGTAAAAGGAATAGTTATCACATTGCTTAATTAATGCAATGAAATGTTTAGGAGGAGACTCTTGATCTTTAACCGTAGAGCTCTAAAAGATAATGGTTTACATAAATCAAAAGTTATTCACAATCACGGTAATTAACATGGAAAATTATTTACCGAGATAAGATTGTTGTGTTGGTCATCAATTATTGTAGCTCTACAAATATTTGACGACACGAGTATATAATTACTTTTATATATTGAATAGACCTAGCAAGTAAAACATTATAGATTTGTATTATGTGTCATTAATATTTCACTGTGTCTTGAATCGTAAGATATGAAACTTATATCTTTTCGTATAAGAAGTGTTTAATTTGATTAATGTCAAAAGCTATCAAAGAGTATAGTGATAAAGACAATGATTGGTTGAACATGACTTATGATCGAAAAAATAGCTAATTAAAAGATTATCATTGTCACTCTTACTTTGAGTGATGATATTAGTGAACCCTTTGATAAAACAAAGTTATAATGTGCACAATGTGACTTGAGTTAAGTTACATATTTATAACTAGCTGAAGAAATCAAGAAATGAGTATGTAATACAAACATGACACAATTCTACTTTATAAATACTCTTAATATCACGAGACAATGGATAGACACAAGTTGTGCACTTACATCACTGAATGAATCATGTTTAGTTCGAGTGGAACAAGACATCTATGCTAATTGGGTAGCTATAATGTGTAGCTAGATACGGTTTATAGTTTATGGTATTAAGTTTTTTATTTCATTGTCAATCTAGCTTATATCCTCCTATAGGTTACACCACAAAACTGAGAAACAAGAAGCTTGATTTTGAGTTCATATAATGTGTCGGGTTTCATATGAAATATTACACATGAGGTGAATCAATAAAATCACTATATCATGAAAATTGACATACATTTATTCATGAATAAGTTCATATGAGATGTATGTATTATGGGGTGTAATGGTTGACATAACATATGATAATATATTACATGATATATGAATTTGCTAAAAACCCCAAAGATGAAAATTTGTTGGATATAAATCAAAAAATTGGTAAAAGGCAAAAAAACGGTTAATACGGTTTTGCTCGAATTAATAAGGAATTATTATTAATCATGTATTGGAATTATTCCAATTGTGGTTAAACGTGAATGTGGATGATTATGTGTCAAATTGTGATTGATTTTAGGGAGAGAAAAATAAGAGATCATGGGTTAGTGGTTAACTCATGATGTGGGTGTTGGGAGACCCTATAAATAGGTCTCCTCTCCCTTCTTGTTTTAACTAATGCAAAAAATTATTTCTTCCTAATCACCATATTAATCCATCCGAAAATTTCTTAATTATTTCAAGCTTTTAGAGATTAAATTCTCAGGGAGCATAAATGAGTTATTAGCTAGATTCCAACCTTGATTTAGAGTTTGGTGAACACTTGGAGGTGAATCGACAAATGTTTTGACGGGCAACACATCTTCGGATCTTCGTAAACGTTTTAGATAACCTTTGAGTATGATCCTCTCTTCTTTGTTTATTTTAATACATGTAGATTTTCATGATATTAGAATAAACATAAAATAATATACATGAAATCAATGAAAATATGAATATCGATCTTGTATGCATATATAAAATTTTAAAATATAGACATACATAATGACACACAATTCTACAGCGGTGGGGATGGAATTGGACAAGAGGTGTGGAGGTTGCGGCGAGGTCGGGGAGGAAGAAGAGGCGGTGTGAGGTCACAAAGAGGTTGGGGAGGGAGAAGAGACGGTGTGGAGGTCATGTCGAGGTTGGGGAGGGAGAGAAGGATGTTTTAGGTAGGGAGTTGTAGAGAGGAGGTGGTGAGAAGGCGAGGTCGATGGTGGAGGCAAGACCGATGGCGTATGGAAGAGGTGAAAGTAGGAATGGAGTTGGTTTGATTCGGAGGAGAATAGCTTAATAGAGTTAGATTTTTGGTTTTGTATTTTTATTTGTTAGGTATTGAATATATATATATATAACATATATTTTAACGGGTATACAAGTAAACGGTTATGGGTACACAGGTATAAATTTTAAATATGTACGAATTTTTGCTCCCGTACACGACCGGGACGAGCACACGGGTATACAAGTATTAGTCGTCCTGTATTAGTCATGCATTTCATAAATTAATAAATTTTAATTGCTTGGTTTGGAGAACACATTTGTATTCTCTGTGTTTGGTAGAGTTGGTGTGAATATTTTTTTTTGCTCTTTCTCATTAGGGTTGGTTGTATTATTGTTCATATACTTACCTAGTTGGTGAAATGAATGTGTTCTACAGGTTTTACTTTTAAATGTCTTTTATTATGAATTAAAATTGTTCATCCTCAATAGCCATAAAGCATGAGTGGGCAACCTCTCTTCTACTTTGCAAGGAGGAGGAGGAGGATAGTGATGAAGAGTCATCCCAAGAGGCTTTGTGAGCTTCCTCATTCCTTTCTCTTCTCTTGCTCTTCTCCTTTTCTCTTCTCCTCTCCCTTCTGATCTCCTTCTTCTTCTTCTCTGTTTCTCTTCTCTCATTTTCGCTCTCCTCCTTCTCATTTTCTTTCTCTCTCTTCTCACTTCTTCTTTCTCTTCTTTCTCGCATTTCCTTCTTATTCTTTTTGAGTAATTTGAAGAAGTTTTGAGCAAGGACTTCAATGTCCTCATTCTCCTCTCTTCCCCTTGGCTCATCAAATTTTGCATGTAATGCCAAAGTGACTTTATTTTTGGAGGCTTCCTTCTCCTTTTGATGGTTAATTTGAAGTTCATAAATCATTAAGTTTCCAATGAGTTCCTCCATCTTTAATATTGAAAATCATGCGCTCCTTCAATCGCGACGACTTTATCTTACCAATCGTTGTTGAGTCATCGGAGGAACTTCCTAGTCATTTCTCCTTCAAAATTGATATGCCTAGAAAAAAAATTCATATTTCTGCATGAGGAGACTAATGTGAAAGTGTCCAAAATCGCCAAATTTTTTCTTCCAAGAACGAAAAGAGAATTAGTGATATCGGTAAAGTGAGTTTTCATTTCGCTTATGTTCTCACCGATATGCATAGATTTTTTTTCATATTTATGCATGAGGAGACTAATGTGAGTTTCCTTAGTTTTGCTATCACCCTCATGATGCATTTGCAATCTATGTCATATTTCACATGTACTTTCACAACCCCTAATTCTATTATATTCACCTTCATTAAGGTCACAATATAAGATGTTCATAATCTTTGAATTCATTTCAATTTCTTTCATTTTGGTCCTAGATAATGAGGCTAATTCTTCTTCATTTGGGGATGTGTAGGATTTTTGAAGGAAAATCCAATACTTAAAGTCATTAGAAATTAAGAAAATCTTCATTCTATTCTTCCAATAGTCATAATTTGACCCATAAAACAAATGAGACCTAGTGGTGCATAATCCCTCTACATGATTAGATGTGGATGTCATGTTAAAATACGATTAAGTATATGATATTTAGCACCTATGCTCTGATACCAATTGTAGGATCATTATGGGTCCTAATTCTAATCACTTTTAAAGATAATTACCTACTTACTTAAGCAAAGAAGAATGCACTGCAGAATTTAAAACAAACAAGCAAGGAAAGAAAATGCAAACCACAAGACTCAGTGGTTTTTATAGAGGTTCGGATCCACCCCCAGATCCTAATCCTCTCTTGCAAGCTCCGCTCAATCTCCCTCGAGCTCTGCTCACGTCTTCACTATCTGATCTCGTTCCAAGCTGAAACCAAACCTTTTACATCACAAGCATCGTGAACACTCTTGCAAGCTTTACTTTCTTCGCCTCACAACCCAAGAGGGACACTTCGGGCTTTCATCGAAGTCCTTGTTTCTTTACAAACACTATTTGAGTGGATCACTCACTCTCTAACTTGAGCACACTTAGTATGATTGGAATTGAGACTAAAGTGTGGAAATGAAGGTTTTGAGTATTTGGAATGATCTCTCTAGTATAGGAGGCAAATAGTAGTGTGAGAGTTGTCTAAACAAGGTTGGGGAACCTCTATTTAGAAGCTCTAGGAAGGTTATAGCCGTTGGGGATAAGTGTGGTGATTGGTTGTGCAAGAAACACAAAATAGAAAAGTCCAGTACACAATTTCAGGCAAGTTCACTCGACCAAACGGGTCAAACAGTCGACCGATAGGCAGTTCAAAAAAAGGAACGGTCGAACGAAAATAGGTTATAACTTATGTTCACTTAAGTCAACGGTTGAACGAAAAGGTGGAACGGTCGACCAAAATATAACAAGCACTCTAGGGTTTTATGTTCGGTCGAACAAAGTGTTTTGGACGGTCGACCGAAAAACGATAGGAAGTTTGGGTTTCAAGAAAAAGACTTGGAACGGTCGACCGAGGGCAAGGTAACGGTCGACCGGAGAACAAAGGATTTTGGGGTTTTGTTTGGTTTATATAAATACGACCGTTGGTATAATACGACAAGTCTAACAATCAAATGACATGTGTAAACGGTCGACCAGTCGAGCTGTTAAATTGACTAATTATTAAGGGATCAATCGGTCAAACGAAGGCATTTTGGTCGACCAAATTGGTACAAACAGTTCTGGTTTAGTGAATTTCGTTATAAGTTTGGGTGACCTATTTAAGTTCAAATGACCTAAGATTTTGTGTGTGACTTCTATAATGAACCTAGTATGTGTTTAAGTTGTTTTTAACTTTTGTATGCTCAATTACATAAGGTTCCTAAGACTCAAAAGAAATACAAATCACATGTCTTCAATAGCTTGATTACATGTCTTGACTTGAATTCCTTTCTTTCTTGAGTCTTGATCGCCTATAGAAATTAGCACAATACAATATATGTCAAGCATAATGTGTGCTACTCTATATTGATTATAATTAAGATTAGGATGATTAAATCATCAAAACACAGATTAATGTCAAAAAGCCAACTGATATTGCTGGGTTCTTTGATAAAGCAAAATTTATAATGTGCACAATATAACTTGTGTATAGTTACATATTTATAATTAGCTTGAAAGATCAAGAAATAAATATATAATACAAAGATGACACATTTCTACTTTTTATAATATTTTTAATATCACGAGGCAAGAGATAGACACAAGTGATATTACATATCACTAAATGGATCGTGTTTAGTTCGAGTGAGCAAACAATCTTTGTTATTTGGATAATTATAATGTGCAACTAGATACCGCTTATAGTTTGTCATATAAAGTGTTTTATATAATTACCAACACAACTTAGATCCTCCTATAGGTCACACTATAGAACTGATAAACAAGGAATTCAATTTTATATTTTATATGATGTATTGAAATACATGTGGTAAAATATTAAAATCACTCTGTCGTAATTACGATATGGTTAGAATAACCAATAAATTTATATGAGGAGTATATATATTATGGGATATAATATTTGACATTATATATGATAATATATTACATAATATAATGTGATCCCCAACATTATAAAATAAAAATTTGCTAAAACCCCGAAGATCGGATTTTGTTGGATATTGATCCAAATTTTGATAAAAGCAAAAAACTGTGAAAACGGTCAAACATTTTCAAGAACCAGTCAATCAAATTTAACAATAACTTTTAAATTTGGAGCATTGAAGGGGTCATTAACTAGATTCTAACCTTGAATTAGATATTGATTGGCTAGCTTCAATCTCCATAATCTTGTTTAGAGTTTGGTGAACACTTAGAGGTAATTCTGAGGCGTTTCGACGTGCAACTCATCTTCCGATTGGTAAAAGAGATTTGATAATCCCCTAAGTATGATCAAATCTATGTATTTCAATATTAATTAGAATATTATATATATTGAAAAATAAAATTAAGAATTTTGTACATAAAATTGCTTAAAAATATGAAAAATCATCCTAAATGCTGTATTTTTAAAAAACAATATACACAAGTATATGACACAAAATCCTATAGTTTGATCTGCCATTTACTTGTTTCTATAACTGGAAGGCTTAAAATTTTCATTACTGGAAATTTCGCTTTGGAACATAAAGAAAGAAAGGATCCTTTAATCAATCTTAAGTTTCTCTCTCAATGCTCAATCTTTCTAGTTCTTCTTGAATTGGTACGCAGAAACCACAGTATGGTTCTGCTATGCTTGGTAAGTGCTATTATTTGTTTTCTAGTTCTTTGGTGCAATGTTTCAAAAACCTAACCGCAGAGTGAACCAAAAATAATTTGGTTGGTTTAAAATGGTCCAACCGATGATGACGTCTGTAGGATTTCGTGTCTCTATGTATGTATATATTTTTCGAATTTATACATACATATAGGATCAATTATCATATTTTCGATGATTTTATGTACATTATTCTATATACTATTTTAATACATAGTAATTTACATATATATTAAAATAAATAGAAGATGATCATATCCAAAGGTTCTTTAAAACATTTTGAAGATCCGGAGTTGCGTTGCACGTTGAATCGCTCATCGATTTGCATCGAAGTGTTCACCAAACTCTAAACAAGATTACAAATAAAGTAGCTAGCCAATTCAATCACTAAATCAAGCTTAGAATCTACCTAATAAACCCTCTAAAGCTCCCCGAGAATATAATCTCCAAAATCTTGAATAATTAAAAGAAATTCGAATGGATTAATGAAGAGGTTAGGGAGAGAAAATATTTTTGCATTAATTAAAACAAGGAGAGAGAACCTATTTATAGGCTCTCCCAACACCCATATCATGGGTAAATCACTTACCCATGATCTCTTTATTTTCTCTCCCTAAAACCCATCACATATTGACACATAATCATCCTCAAACACATTTGACCATAATTGGAATAAATCTGATCTATGATCAAACTAATCTCTTAACAATGTTGACTTTTTGGCATTAATCTATGTTTTTATGATTTAGTCAACCTAATCTTAATTATGATCATGTAGAGTAGCACATATATTGCATTGCATATATATTGTTTTGTGCTAACCTCTATAGGTGATCAAGACTCAAAGAAGAAACGAAATCAAGTCAAGACATGTAATCAAGCTCTTTTGAAGACATGTATTTTGTATTTCTTTGAGTCTTTAGGAACTTTGTGTAATTGAGCATACTTGACTAAAAACTACTCACCCACCCACTAGGTTCCCTATAGAAGTTACACACAAAATTTCACAAAATTTGGACTTCAATACATCACCCAAACTTAGACCGGAAAACACTAAACTTGAACCGAAACTGTCTGCCCACATTATGTCGACCGAAACAGACCGTTCGGTCGACCGAGTGATCAATTATTTTGTTAGTGTTTAACTGCCTAAGTTCGGTCGACCGTTCAGACCTTTTTTGGTCGATCGAGTCCCAAGTATTTTCCGACCGTTTGTTTTGTCGTATATACCCAACGGTCGTATTTGTATTAACCAAAAATATCATTTCATGTATCGGTCGACCGAGGACCTTGTTCGGTCGACCGAATATCTGTCTCTTGACAAACCCGAATATCCTGCTGGAATTCGGTCGACCGTAGATCTTGGTTCGGCAGACCGAATAGAACTTTGTTTGTCAAGCCCAAACTGCCTGGTGTGAATCGGTCGACCGAACCATATTCGGTATTCGACCGATCACTTAAGTGTACCTAAGTCTTAACGTTGGGCGATTGACCGTTCCTTAACCGGTCGACCGAACTGAGTTCAAAACTGCCTAACGGTCGACCGTTCAGCTCGATCCGGTCGACCGAATCAACTCAGAATTGGGTCATGCGAGTTTCTGTTTTGTGCATCTTACACCAACTTATACCCAATTAACCCCAACGGCTATATTCTCTCTAATTCTTATAAATAGAGTTGTAAAACACATTTTAACACAACTCTCCCACACATATTTGCCTCATACATTAGAGACAAGATCCAAACACTCCAAGCCTCAAACCTTCCACACTTTAGTCATAAATCCAATCTCACTCAAATGTGCTCAAGTTTAGAGAGTGTTGTTCCACTCAAGTTTGTTGTTGTCAAAGTTAAGTAAAGATTTCGGTGAAAGCCCGAAGCATCCCTCTCGAATTGTGAGAGGAAGAAGGTCAAGCAAGCGAGGGTGTTCGTGGTGCTTGTTTTGTAAAGGCGTTCTCTCCCGGCCCGGAACGGGTAGTGGATAGTGAAGACGCTAGCGGAGCTCGAAGTGTCGAGCAGAACTTGCAAGAGAGGACGTAGGCGGTGGCCGAACCTCTGTAAAAACCCCCGAGTCCATTGTGGTTTGCATTATTTCTTCCTTACTTGCTTGTTTGTTTAAATTCGGCGGCGCATAACTTGATCGATCAAACAAGTAGGTAATTAGCTTAAAAGTGATTAGAATAAGAGACCCTCACGATCCTATAAACAATTCAAGGCAGAATCGTGACAAACGGTCGACCGAAATCACCACTCGGTCGACCAAATGGTTACGACTTTGACAAGTTCGATCAGACCGTGAGCTAGACGGTTGACCGAATATCCATAAGGTAAAGTCCCTGGAAAATTTCAGTTGAACCACGTCTCACTCCAGTCGACCGTTCCCTTTATCAAAATTGCTCCTGATAAATGTTGGTCGATCGTGTCCCTATGCCGGTCGGCCGTTCTAGCACCAAATATTTTCCTGGAAATTTCCGATTGAATCGCGTGTAACCCGACCTTCGTCCAGTCGATTGATTTCAAAATGGTCTACCGTTTTTGCCCGATTTTGCCTTTGTCAAATCTTAGATTTATATCCAACAAAATTTGATCTTTGGGGTTTTTAGCAAATTCATATACCATGTAATATATTATCATATGTAATGTCAAATCATCACACCCCATAACACATACATCTCATATGAATTTATTTATGATTCTAACTCTGTCATTTTTCACGACATATTGATTTTATCGATTCACCACATGTATTCTATTTCACATGAAATTCGATACATCATATGAACATAAAATAACTTCTTGTTTTCCAATTTTGTGGTGTGACCTATAGGAAGATATTAGCTATATTGACAATGATATTAAATACTTAATATAACAAACTATATGTTGTATCTAGCTACAAATTATAGTTACCCAATTAGCAAATATGTCTTGTTCACTCGAACTAAACACGATCCATTTAGTGAAGTAAGAACATCACTTGTGTATATGTCTTACCTCATGATATTAAGAATATTATACAAAGTAGAAATGTATCACATTTGTATTATATATTCATTTCTTGATCTCTCAAGCTAATTATAAATATGTAGCTTAACACAAGTCGCATTGTGCACATTATAATTTTGTTTTATCAAGGGGTCTACTAATATCATCACTCAAAGTAAGAGGGGCAGTGATAATCTTTTGAGTAGCTATTTTTTCCAGCGTAAGTCATGTTCAACCAACCATTGTTTTTATCACTATACTCATTGACAGTTTTTGACAATAATCAAATTAAACACTTCTTATGTGAAAAGACTTAAGACTCATATCTTAAGATTCAAGATACAGTGAAACATTAATTAATGACATAACACAATTCCATAATGTTTCACTTGCTAGGTGTATTCAATATATAAAAGCAATTATTTTCCTCTTTTATATACTCGTGTCGTTAAATATTTGTAGAACTACAATACTCTTTAACCAACACGACAATCTTATTTCGGTAATTAATATTTCATGTCAATTACCATG
The DNA here is from genome assembly GCA_963682175.1 of Triglochin maritima. NCBI lineage: Eukaryota > Viridiplantae > Streptophyta > Magnoliopsida > Alismatales > Juncaginaceae > Triglochin > Triglochin maritima. The sequence goes on from OY821775.1 coordinate 11,628,627, forward strand.
ATTGTGAATAACTTTTGATTTATGTAAATCATTATATTTTAGAGTTCTACGGTTAAAGACCAAGATCCTCTTCCTCAACACTTCGAAAAGACGAATACATTAATCAAGAAACAAAATGTTTGCACATTCAATTTGTAATAATTGACATATAAAAGAATACTTTTAGAACATATTCCCTTCAATGTCAGCATGACGTCAACATTTTGTGAACCGATGGTTGAACCGAACCAACTCCGTAGCGACGGGTCCAACTGATTGAACTGGTCATAAGATAAACATATAATAATCTCAAGATGAAATATTTCACGTTTTGAAACGAAGAAGGGCTTGATTTCTATCTAGATGAAAAGAAGGAGAAGAAAAAAGAGTCGATAAATAATGTAAAACTGAAATCACATTGCTCCGAACATAGAAATAACTATATGAATATAATTAACACCTTAAATACCACATTTCAATGACCCATCCAGTTAACCACACATGCTAAGCATTCAACAAAATTCACCACACATACGAAGCATTCAAAAAAAATTAACCAAAGAGTTTGAATTTTGTAGAGTCAGGACTAAGGATTGGAAGTAGGGGTGGACTGGTAGAGTCGGAACTAAGGAGGCGAGGGTGGAGTCAGGGGTGGAATTTGGACTGAGGAGTGAGGAGGTGGGGATGGAGTCAGGACTAAGGAGTGAGGAGGCGGGGTGGAGTTGGGACTGAGGAGGCAGGGTGGAGTTGGGACTAGGAGGAGGCAGGGGTGGAGTCAACTCTAAATTGGACACAATTGGGAAAGTGAAAACTGAAAAATTAGGAAAATTATTGATTTTGTGGTTTTTTTAAATTAAAGAAAAATCAGTTGAACTGGTACGACCAAATCAAAAAACCAACTGGTTCGATCGTTTTTTTCCAGTTTTTTTATTTCGCACCGATTCAGGTGGGGCATGTTTTTTCCATGGACCGACTAGTCTACCTCCGGTTCTCGGTCCGACCACCGGTTCGAATGTCTATCATGTGTTTCTATTTCAAGATGTATCCTATCAGGTTTGTAGTTGAATCCATTTGTATGGGTATAGATATTATTTGCATTGTGTGTGTATATATATATATATATATATATATATATATATATATTACATGCATTTGTATTTATATATAGAATCTGAAATGGATGTAGATACGTTTTTTTATCCATATAGAGACAGACAATGACCGTTACAAACTACATTTTTGAAGAGCTTTTAACATTGTATCAAATCCTTTTTGTGGGGTAGAACCTTATTTTTGCGGACTCCAGGATACATTCTTTGGGCTAAGCATCAGAGAAGTATGTTGGAAGGGAAATAACCATGGGGTTTAAAAACCAACTATAACTAGGATAGTTTAGTTAGTAGATCCTTAATTTTGGGATAATCAAGGTTAAATATCGAATTTCAGCATCTGCGTTCCCTTGTTTGGTATTTAAAGTGTGGAAGTATATAGTAAATAAAATCCAAAACCACAGAGCTGAAAGTATTGTAATTCTTCATGTAACAGAAATGGTAATGTAATGTCTTCAAAAAATATTCAATACAATATTATCTAATAAAAAACAACTAAAACAGTAATTATTATCAAAAGAATTCCATGTTTAAATAGGATATAATCTGGCTCAAATAGTCACGTGCACTAAATGAATCAAGCCTTGAAAATAAACTGTTTTCAGAAAAGAAAGAAAAGAAAAGGAAAAAGAGTTGTCAACTCTTCGGTGCTGATATTTTATTTCACAAAAATTAATTGCTACCAGCATTGTTGTACAATCCCATTTCAGTTCAATCCAGATGTCCAAAGAACGCATATAATACAAAGACAACATGAGCCAATGCAGCAAGCATGGGGACTATTCAACAGCAATATTAAATAGCAAGAAGAATAGAACGTAAGGCTCTGTATTCGTTTAACCTAATCACAGTCGTAAATCATCATATTAACTTTTGCCAACATGAGACATTCAAGATCAACTGTTTGAAATCTACCCTGATAGCAAACTATGTTCACTAATTATTACAGTGGTTTTCGAAAGACGCTCTAATGCCGGGTAATTCTTGGCATCTTCGGAAGGGGGAATAAAACTCTCCCATGTCACATTGTGTATCTATGACTTCTCTCCATCTGAACCTTCACCGTTGATGTTGTCGACGAAATATTCTTCTAATGGAAGACAAATCAATAGGATAGAAACTTAGAACATTATGGAAGTGTTTATAAGCCTATAACATGCTCTATGAAAGAACGTGTGTTACAAAGTTACCTATATCGTCGTTGTCGGGTGAATCCAGCAAAATGTCTGTCTCTGAATGTAGGAAGGGCGATCCAGTATAGTTCCCCAATGCACCTAAATCTGCAATTCCTATATTTCAGTAAATTGAATTCATGAAATATTGCAGAACACAAAGTGGAAGAAGGAAAATAATGTCAAACTTCTTTGCTTCAAAAGGCAGCACACCTAACAGATGGCTTCTGAGAAACATTTATTTGATGCTAGAAAGTCCGATTTTTAAGAGATTAAACGCATCATTTTGAGAAAGAATTAGCTAACGTTGGATGATCATGTATGCATCTTGGGAAGCTTCAAAACTTAAAGCTAGTTCTCTCAAATCAGCTACACTATTTTGATTTCAAAAACTGGCCAGCTAGTAGGGGTGTGCACCGTGCAGATACATTGCTTCATATAAAAGGCTAATATTAAACGTTCCTTTTGAATCTTGATGAATATTACCAGAAAAAAATGCAATTAAATCAGATCAACTAAAAAAAATGGATTTCTAACATAAATAAGACCAATCCTTGAATAAATTTGTCTGTATTTTCTTTTTAGTGAAGAGGGGGGATACGGGTTCTGCATAGGATCTTAATTCAGTCATTAAACACTTAGATTGTAATTTAATTTTATCTTAGAATAAAAGAATCAAATGAACCACTATACTTCACTTTATAGTTCAGAGACTAAGCTTTCCCGCTTATAAACCTTTAACCAATTTAAATAACAGTAAAATAATGCTAGGAGAAAAGTACTAGTTATAATTCTCATATATGTTAACTGGTATACTCCATTTGAAACAAAGACGAAGATTATATCTCTGGGACTAAAAAACTAGTTGATCATGCCTGACCTGTTGGAAAACTTGAAACATAACAACCATTTTGCTGCAAGTTTTTTTGAATAAAATAATTGATTTAGCAAGACAAAACAATATATTTTTTAAGATCAACATGATTACCTTCTAGGTTTGTCAAATCAGCTGTTAAATCTGATAAACTGAAGTTCCAAGGAATCTGTCCCATTGACCTAAGTGAGTCTTTTGAAGATCCAACACCATCCAATCCTAGGTCTAGCCCCCCTGAGTTAGCTACATCTGATGTATCTAACACTGATGTATCCATGTCCATCCCTGAGATATCAGAATGTGCAAATGGGAAGTGGCTACTTGATCCAGATGCAGGAGTCATGTCCATTTCTGATACAGTAGACATGGGCCTGCACTGAGGGAGAGGAGGTGCAGCTTCACTTGCACTACCTTCCATCATATTGCTTCAATGAAAGAAGAAAAAAACAGAACAAGGATCCAATTAGAAGCTATTGATAGTGTATGAACCTAATACAACAGCAATGATAATCAAGGTTTTTTCTTTGTAGAAAAGACATTTTGGATTAGAATGTAGAAGCAATTTCGTTCCCAGCTCAGTTGTTTCACATCTCCTAAAAGCTGTATTGCCGAAGGGACAGGAGCCTTATTGAATCTAGGATGATGACTTACTTCTAAATTCTAATGATGGCATTTTTATTAGTGTAGGAGCATGGCAAAATATATAAGTATTTCTGATAGTGGATTTCTATCACTACATTTTTTTTCTCAGAAGAGTAGAGTCTTAATAGAGGCAAATATTCTTACTTATTCCCAGTGTTCATCCGGATAGGCTGGTAATTTCCTGGTGCTGGAACTCCATTAACGACATGACAGCTTGACAATCCACATGTCATAGAATCAAGATGAGGCTGCCCTGGTGCAGGCATTGGTGGTTGGTGTAGGACAGGATAACCCATTGGTAAATTGTTAACTGCACTGCAAACAGGCTAACAATGAGCAGGCATGGAAACATAGGGAAAATGCTTTACAAAAGCATAATTATGAAAAATATCAGTTCCAATTCAACTTCGTTAACAACAACATTCCACAAAGAGTAGTAAGGTAAACAAATTGGAACCTAGTCCCAGACGACTTACCGGGCATTGGATGAATCCCATTTTGAATTGGAGGCATTGGAACCTTGGGGGCCATTGGGTACTTCATGAGGTGGTACTGATGCTCCAGAAAATGATTAAACAAGACGATCTGTTTCTTCAGCTTCAGCCTGATGTAATAGGCTCTGAAAAAATCTGAATTTTCTTCTTCCAGTTTCTGCCAGACTAGATTATGAGGGGAAATCAAATTGGGTTTTCCATAACATGGTTGAAAATTTATAACATACTGTAAGTTGTCGAAATCCTCTGCAGAATTTGTTAAAGATTAAATAACAAATACTGGTTGCAAGGGGAGGTACATAAACATTGACAAACTTCATCAAGGAAACCAACAGACTACTACCAGCAGCAGTTTAGCACTGTCACCTCTCAACTTTCAATGTTGTGTCATAAGCCTCAAAGTATGGTTATACCAATAAGTAATAATAATTGAAATTAATAATCCAAGAAAAATGCAACTCATGAACCATATCTAAGAAATGCCAACATACACGGCCATTATTGACAATTGAGGACTCAACTCAAAACATATCCATCATTTGTCAATGTCCCCGCCCTCAATCCAAAATCTTGCGTCCTTTTTGTGGTCCTAAACAAATCTTGTAAACAATCGTCGAGTTAAATGTGCGGGCCTTCTTTGTACCTCCATCTAGTCATGCCAAACTGGTGTTTAAGTGGTGAAAGTATTTATAAGGGTTAATAAAAAGCATCTTTCTCAAGGGGTGTAGGGGATCTTAGAATATATGATAAGATGTATGTTTAACCAGTTTAGAATACTTTCTAATTGTATAAGTTGTCTCGCCTATAATGCTCTTTCTTTTTTATTCTATGTACAAGGAGAAATTCTATCGCCATATTTCTTTGTTTAAGTTGTTATTCTATCGCCATATTTCTTGTAATTTTCCGCATAAAGAATGTATATAACCTCTACTTTCAGATAGAGAAACACCATATTTCTCTCTTCTTGTGCTTCAACAGTGGAGTCAATCAAAAAATTCTTATGTTAAGCAGTAATATTCACAGACAGCAACTACTTTGTGACAATGGCATGGATCATGCCTTACATATTGTGCAATATTTGTAAACTACATATATTTGGCAAGGCTGAAGTACAAGGAAAATACCTAGATTTGTAAAACCAGGCTCTATTCTAGCTCGATTGAGAAGAGTTCTCACCACTTCTCCCCGGTTCATGTATAACTGTAGACAGCGTTCAATGAGATTCTGCACCTGCACCACCAATTAGAGGCCAACAAAAAGTTCAGAAGAAGACAAAGGATAAAGGAAGATACGTTTTCACAATGCCAAACATTAGTCCTAAACTAGTTCTTTTTGGACAGTCGGAAGACAGGTTACAATTTGAAGGTTATATATTGATATGAATCAGCGATTCACTCATATACTTACAATGCTTACCTAGATAAGTCCATAACGATGCCACATTGAAAAGTTAAATTAGTATCTGGGTCCACTCACTTACTAATTCAATATCCTCACGGGAAACTTTCCCATTCTCATTGCTTGAAACGGAGACAGAGCCTGAATCGGCAATAGGAGCATCACCTCCGTTTTTCTGGTGATCTCCCTTTGACTCATGCGATAAAGGTTTCAATTCGGCAGTGTTTTGAGAATCCTGAAGGCCAGTTGATGAGAATTTATTACGCATGGGTAGGTAAAATAATCCTCCATCTTGAATATCAACAGGGAAATCTAAAGTTCCAAATTCGAGAGTAAAATTGCACGAATATACTTTTTTATGAACAGTTACTAATAGTCATATCATGATATAATAGAAAGATACACTGACAATTTAAATTACAATTGGAGGAATATGAGTCAACTCATTGAAACGTAAAGAAACTAAAGACCAACATCTAGCACATTTTACTATTCAATAATCACCTGCGACGTCTTCATTTGAGGAAGTTAGCTCATTATATCTATTTGCTTAAGTTTTTCAGCTGCCTTCGTCACAATTAGAGCCTGAAATTTCCCAGGTTTTTATTCAAAGTTTCTGGTGTAAATCTCCAACGATATTGGGTGAAAATTCCTTCTGGAAGAAAAATTGAAATTACATGAGAATTTTAGCAGAAGGCATAAAATTTGTGAAACATGGGAAGAAAGTTACAAGGACATCCTGTACGGAATAGATTTGCCAACCCATTAGGGCAAGGATAATTTGTTCAAAATTAGTATGAACTTTTGAATCTTCACCTCTATTTTGCCTCAAGGAGTTGAAAAGAAGGTACCAATATTTTTTGATCACACTGTTCTTAACTTCTTATACAAAGCTTAGAAAACACATGGTAATTACACCAAAACATTACTGGAGAACAAATCTCATTTCATCGTTGCCTTCGATTAGTGCGCCACATAATAACATGACACGACAAAAATTGTGCTGCAGGATCTCCAAACAAAAGAACAGAACAGAACCATTCTAGATTTACTCAACCATCCTAGATTACACAAGATGGATGGATGGGTGGGTGTCAATTAAAATATTGCGAAGAGACAACCAACCCATTAAACAACATTATTAGATAGAAAGGAGAGCATTAAAAAATTAGTATTGCATACCATTCTGGGTAACAATGGGTGATGTAACGCTGTATACGTAGAATAGAAGCCAAATCCAGGTAAAAAAAACCACCAAAACAGAAATTAAAAAAAAACAAAAACAATCTTGTAATGACTAATCACTGCCCATTTAAACAAAAAAAATTATTTATTAGAAAAAATTCAATTTTTTTCAATAAACTTAAAAGGCATCAGAAGTAAATCCGTTTGGGATCACATTTTGATAATTAGATATTCTAAAATCTGAACAAACCGCAAATCCGTTCCCAATAGTCTTAGCACGAAGATTCTAAGTTTTTAGATGGCAACTGCAGATTAAATCTCATTCTTGATATTTGAGTATCAAAATCTGATCGTTAAAATGGAATTCTAAAGAGGACTCACAATTAAATACAACACAAAACTACGACCTAAATATAGAACAAAAAAAAAAAAAAAAAAGATTCCCCCCGGTCAAAAATTGGTGGAGAAATTATAATAAAAAAACGAAATTATGCAAATCCCAATGAGATCCAACAAACAACTCTCTCGTTTGTGGGAATCGAACCAAAAAAAAAACTTCCCTAACTAACTTGAAACCACAACTCTAAATCCCATCCCCACTCGAATTCGAAACCACGAAAGCAACATAGAGAAGATCGGAAAGGGAGAAAACGGATGCTTCCAGGTCGGATTTGTTTTTTGCAAGAGAGAAAATGTTTTTTTTTTCCTTTTGAGTTCGGATTCTGACGACATTTCGTGTAGTTTTTGGGGATCCGAAAAAGGGATTCCGGGGACGGAAGGAAGTCGACTCACCGGAAGTGGAGAAGCGAAGCTCGGATTTGTGGAGAAGAAAAGTAGAGAGTGGAGAAGAGGAGAATTTTCAGCGAACGGCCCCGACTTCACCGGCTTATATATACCCGTTTGTTGTTGGACTTCAACCGAATAGCAGCAAAATAATTAACGACTAATGCTAAGTAATTAAGTGGTAAACGTAGTAGGCTTGGTTTCGTGGTCTAATGCTAAGTAATGATTGTTGTGGGATCCGTTGATCCTCCTTAGATATGTATCTTAATTAGATATGTTCTTTTTGTTTTGCATTTGAAAAAAAAAATTAAGGGTCCGCTCAACTATGGTTGATTAATATTTTAGTCATTTGAATTTTAAAACGTCACACTCATATTCCTTAAATTTTGATTTGTATAACACATTGAACATTTTTCCATTAATTTTTTTAATTTTTCAACATATTAATTATTTTTTCGCAAATTTTTGGTGTTGTTTGCTAAACATACTTCTAATCAAGCCTTAAAATAAAGTTTCAATCTAATCGATCGGATGTCAAATTTGTTTCAAATTTGAATTATATTTTGAACCAATCAGTATCAAATTCGAGTAAAATCTGACATCTAATTCGACTCAAACTCTACCATAGAATACATTGGAAGCATGTTTGACAAATAACACGAAAAAATGAGCAAAAATGATTTTTTGATGGAGAATTGTTAAAGTGTTACATATATCAAAGTCTAAAGGGTGAGATTTATAAGTGCGACGTTTTAAAGTTCAGAAGATCAAAATGTTAGATAGGTGAGTATGGCAAATTATAATTTACCATGAATTTAATTGCACTAAAATTATCAATTTGCATCAAGAATTATTATGAGACCGCTACAAATTGTGCTTGGTGTATCTATTTCTCGGTCATAAGTGGTGCCTACCGCGCAAACAGATGGAATTCCTAGAGTATTTAGATAATTCGGTACGTGTGTCTCTACTTGAATATGTATACAAACATGGATATGGATAATGGATCACCTGTAAATATAAAAGCATACTTTTATCCTCAAACAAAATACATACATATGTTAATGCTAATTTGCAAGGATTCATGTTGCTTGAAAAAAAATTATGAGTGTTGTTGGAACATGATACTTACTTCAAGAATTATTTTTCTCAGTATTATGATAAATAGCTAGATTACTTTGGCATTTGTTTTTACTGTTGTTTTGTTCCCTATCCTTCTGATTTGTATTGAGGTTCATGTTGACAAAGAGTAGTTGAATTGTATTTACAACGTTACCTTGCATGATATTTGCGCAGAAATGTGTTCCGCTTCAAGTTGCCGAAGCGTAGTTCAATGGTATTATAGCAATGGCAATTTGGCATACACGATATATGTCTTTCTAATTTGTTGATATATATTGAATTTGGGTGTTGTATTGTATTATTGATTATTGTTTTGATTATTACATTGAGAATATGATATATAGGTTATCAACTAGCCGTTTGTGACAGATATACAGGTTGCCTAAAGTGTGAGATGTAATCTTTTGATACGTGTTTGATTCATGGTTGCCTTCGTTGGAGAGATTGTGTAGCGGATATGGCAATGGCGAACATTGAGAGTCGAGCCATTTTTGGTATTTCTTTTGGTATTTGTATGTATTTCAACACTCCCCCTTAATTTGGGCTTGGAAGAGATTGAACGATCCCAACTCATAGAGCATATTTTGGAATTATTTTTGGTCCAAGGACTTAGTGAAGATATCTGCATGTAGATCTTTGCTTTGAACATAAGGGACTTCAATTTCCTTAGCTTGGATTTTTTCTCTGATGAAGTGACAATCAACTTCGATGTGCTTGGTTCGTTCATGTAAAACTGGGTTGGATGCTATGTGAAGAGCAACATGGTTACGCAAAACATTTGCATGGGAGTTTCGCATGGGATCTTCAATTCTCTGAGGAGTTGTTTGAGCAAGATTAATTCACTGGTGGTGGAGGCCATAACTCGATACTATACTTCAGCACTGGATCTTGCAACGACATTTTGTTTTTTGCTTCTCCAAGTGACAAGATTTCCGTCAACGAAGGTTCAAAAACAATTGTTGATTTCCGATCGTGGTTGTCAACCAAGTCTGCATCAGAGTAGTCAATTATAGAATTAGAATTATTATTACGCATTTATATGCCTTGACCAGGAGTTTTCTTTAAGTATTGAAGAATTCTTTTTACAATGTCTAGGTGGTGTGTGCAAGGGGCATGTATGAATTGACTTATAATACTCGAAGCATATGTTGTGTCAGGTCTAATCAAAGTGAGATAAATGAGCTTTCCTACTAACCTTTGGCTGACCTACGTCTTTTAGGGGTTCCCCGTCAGTGGGGCTTACCTTTTGATTTGTCTCGATGGAAGTGTTAGCAGGTTTTGAACCCAATTTCCCAGTCTCTTGTAGGATGTCTAGAATGTACTTACATTGCGATAGAAATCTCTTTCTTTGAGCGAGCAATTTCAATCTCCAATTTTTTTTCACAAACCCTAAATCTTCGATATCAAATTTAGAATTTAGATATAATTTAACTGTAGGATTTTGTACCCTATACTTGTGTATATTTTCAAAAAAAATACAAGCATTTAGGGTCGATTTTCATAATTTTATACAATTTTATGTACAAAATTCTTAATTGAATTTTAATATATATAATAAACTATTTAATATTGAAATACATGGATTGGATCATACCTAGAGGATTATTGAATCCATTTTACGAATAGGATGATGGGTTGCACGTCAGATCACCTCAGAAAGTGTTCACCAAACTCTAAACAAGATTGGAGAGATCAGAGCTAGCCAATAAATCTCTAATTCAATGTTAGAATCTAACTAATTACTCATTCAATGCTCTAGAGAATTTGATCTCTCAAACACTCAGCTAACAAAGGGATTTTTTGATGGATTTGGTGGAAAAATATGGAGGAAAGAAAATTTTGCATTCATGCAAATAAGAAAGAGAGAGGGACCTATTTATAGTGCTTCCTCCATCTCACATCATGTGTAACTCTCACACACATGATCCCTTGTTAATAGGGACCTATTTATAGTGCATCAGTCATATCACGAATAATTTTCTTGGCCCTAGAACTAAGACCGTTGATCTGTCGGTGACCCTCTAGATAAACTGCAAGTCTGTGGTTGTGTTGCCCATGAGTACTATTAGAAACTACGACTCATCCATCATGATACCGTCGCTCGACCACCTTTATCAAAAAATGACAACTACAACCCTTTCTTTTCGTGTTCTTCTGTAGTGCAATATTTATATCACGAGAACTCATTTCATTTCTGCGATCACATCTCAGATAACAATCCATCTGATTATCTGTTTTTGATTTGTAAGATGAGATTACCAAAAAAAACTAGCTCCGATGGCAACTTGTTTAATCCATCACCACCGAAATCTTGCAACGGAACTTGAAATAATTTAAAATAACACAACATAAATAAATTTAAAAACAAAAAAATTGGGGCGTCTCGCTGGGACGCCTCATCCATGGAGGGGGTGTCTGGCTAGGACGCTCCCACCTTGGGGACGACAGCTTAGAGAGACGCCTGACCTATGGATGAGGCGTTTGTCTAAGTCATTGCCCCCATGGTGGGGGCGTCCTAGCCATACACCCCCACCATGGGAGCAGCGGCTTAGACAAACGCCCGGGGAGGGAAAATCTTGGCAGATCTAGGCGTTTCGCCAGACATTTTCGTGGTGTTGGTACTGGGAAAGTGAGGAAAATTTTGGCAGAAATCTTATTTTAAGAGACAAGACGAAATGAGTATTAAATGAATTGTGAATGGTAAACTGGTAATTGTTGGGACGATTTAAGTAATTTTCTGACGACGCATAGTAGATCGCTCGGTAAAAGAATACGTTTTAATATTTTTCCTACTCGCGGCCACATTTTTCAATCTCATCCATACGAAACTAACGTTTAATGTTCAAGTCGGTAGTACGTCTTAAGTTAAGCGTCTCTTTCGAAACTCCCGCGTTTACGCTGGAGAAGTCAAGGCGAGTAATTTGGTAAAGTCTTAGGTTGGGTTTAAGATTTTACAAAATATCTTATGGAAACCAAAGTGGAGGTTGCGTTTGAGTCCAGTAATGAAAATTACCCCTGAAAAAGCAATCTTGAAAAACTTTTAGGTTGGTAAAAGACTAAAATCCAAGCGGCAGCAACGGGTGTATTAGGAGGTGCTTAAGCTTAACCACCATCAATATGTACCACTTAAAATCTCAAACGAAACTAATTTTTAGAAATTATTTTCTCCGAAGGAATATTAAGCTTGCAATTAAGTAGTAATCTTTGTGAAAAATTAAGTTACCACAAAAAGATACTTAGAAGTTAGAAGTCACGGGACTCACAAGGGACAAGAGCTTAGAGCTGATTGATGCTTACTGGATTGCTCTCCTTTGTCTCTTCGAGGCCAATCACTGTATGAAACCTACATTATGTTTTTTCTTTGGAAAATTTAGGTGAGTTTTGATGCATCACTTTAATCTGTAATTTCACTTGAAGTTAAAACATCAAAGTGTAAGATTTACCTTGCCAATTGACAGAGGTGATAGTTGTTTGGAACACCAACTTAGACCATCCTTAACCCCAACCCATTTTCTCCCACAATTCAGTTTCTCTTTCTGTCACGTCAGCAAAAAATATTATGCAACCCACAACTCAATTCAACTCATTTTTCACTTCTTAACCCCAACCTCATTTCCAACACTCTCTCTCATCCACATCATTTCTTTTTACCTCATTTTCTATTCCATCACAAAAATACACAAACTATTAAATAAAATATTTTTATAATGACTTAATCTAATTAAATTACGATAATTACGCATAACACGCAAAAGTTATATTTAATTAAAATTCGACAAGTAATTATTACGATAATTTAAAATTAAAATATTACAATACATATTACGAACAAATTTAACTTGCATTCCTTCCAAAACGTTGTCATATATTTTCGATCAAATCAGCTCGCAATGCCATATGTTTTCGAGAGTCTCGAACTCGATCTATGTTATGCAGATATTTGTTAATACCCACGATACTATCGGTGGAATACCGAAGACCCGACTCGTTTGAACTTTCGTCGATGTTTTGAGGTCGCTCGTGGATAAATTCGTTTATATCCATCAACTGTTCGTAAGAGTCGTGTTCGTCCTCCACGATCATGTTGTGTAAGATTATGCATGCAGTCATAATTTTACCAAGAATATCTGGACTTCATGCTAGCGATGACCTTTTCACGATAGCGAATCTTGCTTGAAGCACTCCAAACGCACGTTCCACATCTTTCCTTACTGCTTCCGGAAATTGGGCAAACAATCTATCTTTGGGTGTCTCAGGAAGAATGATTGATTGCATAAATCCTGCCCATTTCCGATGATGAGAATCAAAACGACGACCACCCCGCTGCCTAACCAACACGACGCACGTTGTCTCGATCGCCAGCGCGATCACCACAATTACACAAGGTGAAGGTCTGGTCCACGTTGGATGACGAAGCGTTGATCTCAGCTTACATGCAAGTTAGTATGGATGTTGTTGTAGGCACCTCACAGAAAGTCAGAGCTTTGTGGGGTAGAGTGGCACGCGTGTACGAGCTGGCCGCTCGCTCGAATAATAAGATAGCCCCACGCCTCTCGGACTCCTTAAAAGGTCGTTGGAGGAGGTTTGCACCACTAGTAATGAAGTGGGGCAGTTGCTACGATGAAGTTTTACGACGACAAAGGAGCGGATACAACCATGGAGATGTTGTTCGTGACGCGCATAAAATTTACGAATCCACTGTCGGTTCTAAGTTCTCATTCCTCCATGCATGGGAAATGTTACGCAAGTACCCAAAGTTGGAGTCGTTCGTAAAACCCGGTGCGGGAAAGACAACACGTGCACGCCCACAAATAAATTAACGGGACGAAGTAGATAGTACTCCGACAACAGGAAACAGGAGCAAGAGAAAGAGCACGGAAGGCTCTTCGACTCGGTCACCTCCGTCAGACGAAGCAACACCAGATGAAATCCCACAACAACCCTTTCAGCGCCCAGAAAGGGTAAAAAAGGCAAAGAAGAAGGGAAAAGGCCTAGCACCAAATCAACTGGACGACCGGGTTGTAGAGCTCTGTTCGAGACTTGAACACGTTTCACAAGTTAGAGGTGAAAAATCGGAGCGAAAACATATGTTGAAGCTAGCCACGGGGAAGATAGCATTGATGAACACATTGTTTAGTAAGTCGAAACGCATAGAAGTGGAAGGGCAGACACTTGCAAAGTTGCTAGATTGGGCCGAAAAAATGGACATCATTAATTTCCTTTGAATGTCTAAAATTTAGTTTACTTATGTATTTCGTTTTCTTCGGGTTTAAGTTTATTTACAATTATGTACTTTGCTTAAGTAAATTTCCTTCGTATTTTCAATTATGGAAGTAGTAGTTGTGTTATGTACTTGGTTATTAATCGGTTTAAGTTAATTTATTTTTCTTTATTTGGGTTACAATTGGCTCATACTTATGATTTTCACTTCGACAGGTCAGTCGGGGGTCAGACACAATGTATTTTGGACTTGATGATTTTCCATTAATTTTGTATTAGTATACTTGATTTAATCGATTTATTTTACTAATTTTCATTATTTATTTTAATATTCAGAACTAAAATCTAATTATATAAAAATATATACATATCATTTAACAAATATAAAAAACATATTTTAAATCATTTATCAAAACAAAACAAAACAAAAATCAACCAACCCGGGTTGGCCACGTGGCATACCGGGGGCACATTTTGGATCGGGGACCCGACCTGGCTTTTCTCCCATTAAGGGGGGCTGGGGTCGGGTTGAATCCCGACCCGACCCCAAAGAGCACCCGTTAAGGGTGCTTTTAGTAGTGATCTAGTTGACTTCATAATTATGAGAAAAAGACAAAAAAAATTAGAAAAGTAAGCAAGGTTATTCTTTTTGACTTTTCATTGCATTTTGTGGAGAAATTCGAAGAATTTTGGAGGGAGGGGATAAATTGAAACGGATTACTGGATGAGGATCTGAAGGGGGTCCTTAATTTTTATTTTATTTTATCTCTGATGGATGTAAAGTGAAATAGAAGTATGAGTGGGGGCAACTAATTGTCAGGTTGTGTTTGGATGCGGCATTTGCAAGTCCCATAAAATTTACAATTGATAAGATTTTCTAATCTCAAGATTTACAAGTGACGCGATTTGTATTACTACATTTAGATAAGCAAGTTACTTTTCAATAACAATTGAAAATTATATGATACATTATTGGCTTTTCAATTTGTAATTGTATATAAACCATAAAAATTACGTATTATTGTGCATAAAATAATATTCAAAATATAACATTAATATTTTGTATTAATTGGAATGACAAGAGATAAAATAAGTTGTGTAGAATTTCGAAATTTCACCTTTTGGCATGGAATTTGATTTTGATAAATTTTGTATAGATATGAAATTTCAAAATATCATGAAGAATTTTCGAATTCCACTATAATGTCAACCAAACATTGTATTCGTAAATGTGACCCTTCGAATTTCATCTTCAAGTGATCCAAGTTGAAGTGACGCATCTAAACACAACTTAAGCCGCCCTTTACTTTTTAAATGTATCTCTAGATTCTTTGGAGATGAAGGGCTCGTAGATGTAATTTTGTGCCCATATGTATATTAAGGTAAATATTTAGTATTCAACATTTTTGGCACTCATATGAAAAATCCGAATGCCTACTCTTCCTCGTTGGTCCTCAATTTTTAAAGCGGAATTTTCATTTTTTTCCCATGAAAGGAATTTACTTTTTACAACCTCGCTTCTATGCAAACGATACATATAGTTTTGTTGGTTGATACGCTGAAACTTAACTTTGATCTTGTGTGAATATTTTTCTACACATTGCCCATGTGGTATACATACGGATTTGAACCTATAATTTGAATATTTCAATGCGTGGATTTTTTTGTCAACTCTTACTATGTTTTTGTTAAGTAGAAAAGACTCGAACATAAATGAAATTCAACTTGTATTTATAACAACTAATGTTACAATATTATAACTTACATACTATCTACCTTGTGAGACACACTCACAACTACTCTTTCTTACTCAATCTTATACAAGACTCTCCCTGTTACAATACACACTTACTGGTTAACACAACTACATAACTCTTTTTTTGTAGTGGTGGTCACTAATTCTTGCTCGAGATGCATGAGATTGTGGAGAAAGAAGAATTTTTAGAGTGAATATTTCAAGATTTCTCCCAAGTGATGGAGAAAATAGAAATTTCTAAAGTATGAAATCCCTAGAGATTGAACTTATTGGATTTGACTTATACCTTTAATAATTTATCTTATTGGGCTTGAACTTGGGTTTGGGTTGGTATTGGATTTTTAACCGTTTTCACTCCTAAACATGCGAACATATCTTCTAAGATTTAATCTATGATTTTGACTATCCCAAGATAAAAGATTTTCATACTAAACTAACTCAAGTTGATAACATGCAAAAAGTACCAATTGGACCGTTCTAATATGTAATATCATTAAAGTAGATGTTTAAAAGATAATTGAAAGACTTGCACTTAAAACAGAAACGTAACATTGGTTGTCAGAGAATCTCACCAAGAAACAGCTGGAAGAAAAAGACGCATAAATATGGCACACCCATAAGTATATGTCCAGCTACTGTTCCAACATCAACTTTTGAAACGAGCCAATCTGGTATAAGTAGTTGCTTTCCATTTGTTTGGTACTAGATCCTACCTTCGTCGTTTTTTTACGGAGGAGTCATAAACTCGGCATATATTACAATAAATACTAAGGGATAAAGTCCGGATACAAGAATGAGAAGACACAAATACAAAGACAAAACCCAACATGTGTTTACCAAATCTGGTACAAGTAGGTGAATCATTTCATCATCAAGAAAAGGCTTCACTCTTGACATGCAAGACTAGAGATTGCATGTAGAAGCGTGGACATACTTGAAATCGGCTTGGGATCGTGAAGAGAAGCCAAATCCAAGAAGATCGATGGCATGCTCGTTTGAACAATAAAGACATCGCTGTATATATTTACTTGACATAGTTTGGTAATCATTTTTTTAATTAGAATTAAAATTCTAGTGACTGACCTATTAACTATTAGCAAGTAGTAACATGAACAACCGGAAGAGAATATAGTCCAATGCAATCTAGACCACATGTCAAAATAGACGGCAATTAATTAAGTTTACTAATATTTATGCTACCTTTGACACCTTAATTAAAGACAACATTTTAGGACTTCCTAGTTGCAAACTTTAAGGAAAATGATTGTAGAGATTAATTTGAGCTAGATTATTTTGTAGCTCATGTTCTAGATGAAGGATTCATTGCAACTTTCTTCTTTTGTAGATGGATTTATTGCGACTTTCTCCACCCCTCCCATGAGTCGATCATTCACGCCTTCCAATTTTGGTATGTGCGTGCTTTTTTATACTTCTGTAACATCCCGAAACAGCGAAAAATTTAAAATTTATCATCAAGAAATCAGAGACTAATAATCAAACGACGGGACTGTTACTTCTCATAAAAACATTCAAGCGGTGCACTATATTACATCAGAGTTTTGTCAAAAAGCTACATGATTACATCAGAAATAACAAAGGAGATACAAGTAATCATGTCGACCTCAGTGGTCCGAACGAGAGGATCTGATCCCAAAATGCACGCCCGTTGATCACCATTCAACTGGACCTATTGCGGTCCTGAAATAAAACATGCAACAACAATGCCGGAGTTTCCATAAGGAAACCCCGTATGTCAAGCTCACATATATGCATGCAGTAGTACAAATGAACTTATCATACTAGTGGCATATCATGTCATCAACAGTAAAGAAAATAGTTCCCCCGAAGGGTAATCACGGGACATCAGTCCGACAATCATCATCGGGTCTCCCAAAGAGACCTACCGTAGGCACATACGGTCTAACGGAACAAGACGTGACGCTCCCCACACGCGGCTATACTAATCATGAGGTTCAGCAAGGAGCATCCTCCAAGTCCGCGCTATAAGAAACATATATGTAACTTCGTGGCTGAAACCACCCCAACGGAGCCGTCGCTCGGTTGGTCCATCAATCATCATCTCACTAGGTGCCCAGTTGAGGAAAACATAGCCGGAACAACATCGGCCCATCATATATCATACATCATAGCTGGAACAGCATCGACCCATCATCGCCGGAACAGCATCGGCGACATCACCGACACAACATCGGTGGTCCAACATACGTCCGGCACAGCATCAGACGGTCCGAACCGAAGTCCGTCGTGTCATCAGGCTCCACGAGCCACACATCATACATTGGGATCTACGATCCCTCAGGTCTGCTACTCTACAATGAGTCCATCAATCCATCACATCAAGTCACGATCCATACACAGAGGTGACATGTCCCGAACACCCACACTCTTCCACACGGCGGCCCCTGGGGAGGAACGTATAACACGCCCATCGTCACCTCCCGTCTCACGCACTACATGAGGACAAGGGTTTTCGTGGACTGAGTTGACATTCCAAAAGGATCGGGAATTCAGTTTTGTGCACAAACGGTCGACCGAAAGAGGCTATCCGGTCGACCATCCCCAAAAAGGTCCGTTCGACCGAAAGTCTGCAACGGTCGAACTCTTTGCGCAAAACCTAAGTCTCAATGGTCGAACAAGAGTCTAAAACCGGTTGACCGATACGTGGTCAAAATCCGGAGTCTGGTCAAAATCAATCAATACTAACGGTCGACCGACTCAGGCGTCCCGGTCGACCAAAAACTACCAGGACATCCTAGCAGTTCTAAGTCATATAACGGTCGAACACATACTAAACAATGGTAGAACAATCATGCATAATAATCAAGTACACTTAAGTTTCGGTCGAACGAAAACATGGAGTCGGTCGACCGAAAACAAACAGGCAACCTCGACCCACCAGCATAAAGCACTACCGGTCTACCGCCACAAGGCATCGCCCGACCGGTGTTGGTTAAAGTCGGGCAAAATGCATACATCGGTCGACCGCCCGAAGGAACCGGTCGATCGTTGGTCGTTTGCAACCTTGTGCCAGCCAATGATTTACGCCAACCACGTCGTCGATGAGCAACACCCACACGAGGGTGAGCAACACATAAACACACTAAAAAGTCGGCATACCTTTCCACAACCACGAACTCGTCGGAGCCTTGCTCACGCAAAGCCGTCTCCGTCACCTCCTCGCGCGCCAACCTCAGCACGTCACACGCCTGTACCGCTCGCCTACTCCACCGGAGTCGTCTCCTCCGTCGCTGCTCGCCGGACCAAGAAAAGAAAGAGAGTGAGAGAGAGCAAGTGAGAGAGAGAGAGATTTTCCCCCTTTAAAACAAGACCACCCATCTCCTCACCATCACCCTACACCCATCACCCTACACTCTCCACAGTAACCGGCCCCCTCTTCCTTTCCCCATGCTAATCACCTCACAAAACACCATTAGCACGCTAAACAAGAGTTAGGGTCCTAACAATTTCTCTCCCACATAAGTGGGTTCATGGATATTGGCTGGAAGCATAAGTGACCTATGGGTACAAACATTGTTTACCTTTCGTAATTGTCTTGTCATTTTGTATTCGGTCCATGTAAGTGCAACTTTACATGTGGTTATTCAAATCCATGTTTTTTACTACTAATATTCATGTCAATAGATACTAGAACTCAATTAGCATAGATGATGCCTGAAAAAATCCCAAAATTGCGGTACTTTGCTGGTCAAGTAATTATTATGAGAAGGTCCCATACACAAGTGTCATAAATTGATAACGGAATCGTAAGGACCGATCTAAATAAAAAACTTTGTATCCATAAGGTCTCTTCCGAACATAACAAAGATCAAAGTATAATTAGAGTGATCATTATATTGTCGGTGAATCAAATCAAACTCCTCACAACACTATCGTCAAATCCATGTTACTCACAACGAATGGTGAGTTCAAATGATATTAGAACTCAATTAGGATATGTGACTTGACAATGTCATGTTATAAATTTACAGGGACTTAATGTCAATTCATCAGATCTTCGGAACTAGGTTTAGTACCAACAAACTAAAGACAAATGTCGATTTCAAAAAATACTCGAAACATAATGAAATATTCAAATGGACTGACTTGACGAAAGAAACTCAAATATATGTTTATATCGTTTTATATTGCTCTAAATAAGAGATTGAAAATAAAATAGTAGTATGATGTGACTTGTAATTTGACACAAACGTGAGAGTTGAACTGCAAAATCCCCAAAACATTGATGTGACTTGGGAGCGCCAACTTCTAATTTTCCTTAAATAAAGAATGTTGAAATCCCAAAACCCTAAACTTGCTTAATCGTGAACGATGAAGTCAGCATGGGATAGTGATACCATGGGGTTATTCTAGAAACTCTGGGTTCCATTATTTTTCTAGAGACAGCCAAAGGTCGTCAAGAATTTGATTTCTAGGAAGCCAATGGTAGCCTCACATATTTCGACCACTAACATCACATATTTTGATTTTTGATGTGTATACGACACCTTTTAAGTAAGATCCAAATTTGAACCTTATCTTGCACTTTGGCCATCGCTATCATGGAGTCATGGGTGGTTGGATCTCATAGGCATGTTAGATCCGTGTTTCGTATCAAAAGAACATATAATATAGAAGTTAGTGGGAGTTGGAGTTGTTCGAGAAATATGAAAAGTTCTAGATATTTGTCTAATATTGTTGTTTCGTAGACATACATAACCTCCATTTCTATTATATTTTTGTTCTAATGGAATTCTTCACGAGGCATAACAAAAAAGAAGCAAAATCTAATTCCAAAAAATAGAGAATGCAGGCTCATTTTTACTTTCTAAACTTTGTATGTCCTGGTGCACATGTTTGTTGTTTGTGTTGCAGTTCAACTTTGGTCATGTATTGCAAAAATACTATTCAGTGACTAAATCATAGGAATAAGAATGCTGAATAACTTCCATGATACTTGAATTTACTTTTCTAGACTACAACTCTAGTATAAAAAATAAAGAAATAAATCCGTTATTTTCAAAATTGAAACCCGTGAGATCCGAACTTGGGTAGGCTAGCTTTAGGGTCCGTTTGGTTAGGCAAAAGTCATCTCCTCCAACCCCTGGGACCTCAACTTCCATCGAATCTTCATCCAAACGGACACCCAGTGTAACATCCCGAAACAGCGGAAAATTTAAAATTTCATAATCAAGACAAAGAGCACAATAATCAAGACGGGACTGTTACTTCTCATAAACAATAAAGCGGTGCACCATAATACATCAGAGTTTGCCAAAACGAATACATGATTACAACAAAACGATAAGGGAAGATAAATGTAATCATGTGGACCTCAGTGGTCTGACTAGAGGATCCGACTCCAAACGCGCGCGCCCGCCGATCACCACCCCACTGGACCTACTGCGGTCCTGAAAATATATAACAACAATGCCTGAGTTTCCAGAAGGAAACCCCGTATGCCAACTCACCTATATATGCATGCATTACACAATGAACCTATCATACTAGTAGTATGTCATGGTATCGACAGAAATGGAAAACAGTTCCCCCGAAGGGTAAAACAGGACATCAGTCCGACAATCAACAACGAGTCTCCCGAGGAGACCTACTGCACGCACATGCAGTCTTACAGCACGCGACATCGCACCCCCCACACGCAGCTACACTACTCAAGGGTTCGGCAGGGAGCCTTTGTCACGCCTGCGGGCCGATAGAATACAGATCTGCAAATCTCAGTGGTCGGATCCACAGGGACCAACGGGGCCGTCGCCCGGAAGGTATAACAACAACATCTCGGTAGGTGCCCAGCCGAGGAAAACAACATAGCCGGAACAGCCTCGGCTCAACAATCACCATCGCCGGCACAACCTCGGCGGCATCACCGGCACAGCATCGGTGGTCCATCACAACAGTCCGGTACAGCATCGGACAGAACCAGACCGAAGTCTGTCAGGTCATCAGGCTCCTCGAGCCGCAAACACCAACCGCGCCGCTATAAAAGCAGGGCAGCGACCTCCGTAGCCCGTGGGCCGGTAGTCACCTCACCCAACGCCAGTTGCGTGCCCGCACAACATCAACACTGGGATCCGCGATCCCTCAGGCCTGCTATACTACAATAAGTCCAAACAATCCATCACATTTGTCACGCTCCATACCTGGAACTGACGCGTCCCGAACACCCACACTCTTCCCAACGGCGGTCCCTGGGCAGGCACGCATCACGCGCCCACCGTCACCTCCCGGCTCACGCACAAGGCGAGGACACGGGTTTCCGTGGACAAAGTTGGCATTCAAAAGGGAACCTGGAATTCTGTTCTGGGCCCAAATGGTCGACCGTAAAAGGTGATTCGGTCGACCGTTTCCAGAAAGGAATCGGTCGACCGTCCCTAACACGGTCTACCGCTGCGCACAGAACACAATCCCCCAAACGGTCTACCGAAGGTCTAAAACCGGTCGACCGAACGAGGTCAAAATCCGGAGTTGGTCAACATTCAAATCATCCTATCCACTACAAGAAATTATGCCTACAGCTACGGTAGGTGTATCCGTGGCTGTAGCATCCGTTGCTGATTCTTGTATCAGCCATTGATAAAGGAGAGTTAGCCACAGACAAGGGGAAAAAAGTTAACCCCAAATGGTACAAACCTGACTCCTCAGTTCACCCATATGCAAACCCCCCAAATCGTGCCTCTCACCCGAAACCCCCAAATCGCCGCCTCCCAACGCCACCACCACCGTTGCGACTGCCACCACTGCTCCTCGTCGCCACGTCTCCCACGTTGCTTCTTCCACGTTGTTCCATCACCACCACTCTCATCTTCCTCTAGTCCTCTCCTCGCACGCCGACATGACCGATAACAACTCCCCAAAGGTACCCAAATTTTCTATCTTTCCCGAAATAGGGTTTTGGAGTTGGGTTTTTTCCGATGGGAATCGTTTCGATTTTTGTTAGGGTTTTTAGAGGCGAGTGTGGCATTTTGTTTGGGATACGAACAAAATAAAGGCTGGAGGTTTTTAGGGTTTTGTGCTGATGTGGTTTGGTTTGTTTGAACGAATTGCTCGTTTGTTTGCTGTCGGACCAATGGTTGGAGGAGTTAGGGTTTGCAAAAGTGATTGTCTTCTCTTCCAACACTCCAGATTTCGTTTTTATTGATAGGATTTGGAAAATTAATAATAGAAGAGCAATGTTTCTGGAGACACTCTTGACTTTGTTGTCTTATCTCAACATATTATTGTAGCTTAGTTATCTCATTAATCTTGAATTATTGTGTCTCTCTTATGCTGAATAATTTAGCTGATTCGCATCTAATCCTCTGCTGCATTTGTGCTGAATAATGAGCTAATATTCTGCAGCAACTAGGCTATTTAAGTGTCAAATTTTGGTTGCAATTGTAGCTGTGCTTGAGATACATTTGGGCCGCTTTTTTACTGAATTGAAGGGCTATTTGTGTGCTGAAGTTGCTGGAGTTTGTGCTGCGATTTTGAATTGAATCTTTGGCTGCATCTTGGCTTATTTTGGTAGTGATTTGTGCTGAATTTGACATTGGTTTGAGAAGTATGGCAACTTGATTGGCTTTGGTAAGTCATCAAAAGAAAATATTATTATCCGAAAAGTATTACGAGTTTCAACTTGCAAGTGTAACTATCGACAACCTTTAACTGAAAAGCATGTTCTTATGGTTTTCTAGTTCTCCTCATCTATGCTGGGAAAAATTTAGATTGTTATAAATTGTCTTTTTATTTTCATTGATGACGCAACTTTACATCTTTTGTTTTACAGTTGAACGATTTTCAACTGGAATTAGAAATCCAACAACATTTCTTGCTGGTGCATGGGTATTAGCTCCTTGCTCTTCAAATGATATGCTCAAATTGATAGTTACATTTTTTGCTTCCTCTTTTGAAAATGTATAGGTGTACAAGTTATTTATTCAATGCTGAAAATTTATGTTTAACTTTTATACTCTTGTCGAGTTGTCGGACTTAAAGTTAATTCACATTTATAGTTACGAATTGAACATTTATAGTTACCAATTGAACATTTTAGTGAATCTAGATCCATGTGTTTGTGTTTTCACTTGCGCACAACCAAGTTGGTATACTATAGATCATTGCATTTTCAACATGGTCTCAACATGCCAGCTAAATCAAATTTGGTTGTTGGATTCCTCTATAAATAACAATATTAATTGCAGGATCTTAAATGTTGATGTTCTACAACAAAACACAATTTCTTGGTTTAGGTATTGCAGCATGTTCTAGTGTTGTTGTCTCCTGCAAGGGTGGTTGAAGCATTGAAAATTGGAGTGCAACCACTACAAAATGAATATGGTGAAAGTGTATTCATTAACTAGTGCTCACTCCTTGATAGTTTTAGATTGATTTGGTTCTTTAATTCAAATTCATGTTTTATTTTTGCAGGAACTAAATACATGGTTGGTTCTGCATCAGGTACACAAGAACCATATCAAGACATTAGTCGTATAAACACCTTCACTAAAGCCTCAATTTCTTGTTGTTAGTTTGCTCAATTTTTACACAAAAAGATATGCTTAAGTTTAGTTAATTTGTTATAAGTATCTAAGGATAAGAATCATCTTACATCATAATTATTCTTCCCATTTACTTTTTACTTTTAATGGGCTACGTGCCAACTTTTAAAACAACTTGGATATATTTTGTTAAATTCCACCATTAAACACTTGTCAAAACATCTAGCAATTCCAAAGCAACGGTAAATGCATCATGTAAGTTGATAGCTGATTCTTCTTTAGACCATTAATTATCACCTCATGTTTTACATGTTTTTCTTTCTCTTTTGACCAGATTTCAGAAAATGGCATCTAGGAGGTAGAGGAATTAGTAGTGGAATTGGTTTCAAAACATGATTGATGTTATTCTGGAGTGTAGTTGCACATGGTACTTATATATCATTGTGCAAAAGTTAATTCTTAAGTTTTCTTTTATGTAATTGTCCGAAGTTATTATGGACATGATTTATTTTATTCTTAAGTTTCTTTTCAAAGTTACACCAACAAGACATGAGGAATACATTTATTATGTGATGATTATTGTGATAATTTTGATACATTGATGTTATGGTGCTTGTGTATTTGTGGTGGTGCTATAGATGATTGTGTTTATTGACTTTGTGGTGCTGTTTTGGATGAATATGTGAATGTATTGGTTGTTAGTAGTTTGTACTAGGAAAAGAGAAACACAGTGAATGCTAATTATATTTTTTTTGGCAAATAAACCATTTAGCCACGGGAATTATCCGTGGCTAAAAGGTTTATTTTTCCCGCCATTTCTTCCCTCCAAATCTAAGTTGTGACGGTTACTATTCGTCACAACATCCGTCGCTAATTGGATTTAGTGACCGCGGTAATAGTGACGGAACTTATCCGTGGCTGAAAGTGTATGGCCACGGATGATAGGCTTTAGTGACGGATTTTTACCGTGGCTAAAACATTAAATTCTTGTAGTGTATCGGTCGACCGACCCAGGGGTCCCGGTCGACCGACAACTAACAGTAAAACATTTTCAATCTTTTAATCCATCGGTCGACCGACTCAGGGGTCTCGGTCGACCGGCAACAGTTAGGGTCAACCTATATTTCTACGTCATATAACGATCGACCGAACTCAAGCCTACGTCCGAACAACATGCAATATACACAAATAAACTTAAGTTCCGGTCGACCGAACACGAGGCCTCGGTCGACCGAAATGCAACAGGCAGCACAATTATACATGCAATCGGTCGACCGCCCAAGGGCCGGTCGACCGTCCGGTCGTCTTCAACCTCGCGCCAGCCGAGGTTTCTTCGCCCAAACGCGACGTCGGAGAGGCCTCCGACCTCCTCCGACCGACCAACACGACCCTCTCATGAGTGTCAACAACAAAACCACACTAGAGAGCGGCATACCTCAAAAGAAACGACGAAAATGCTGGAGCTCCGCTCGCGCACGTCGCCTCCGGTGATCTCCTTGTGCGCGCAACCCCGCACCTCTCCTGCCTGGACCGCCTCACACCTCACGCCGACGCAGCCTCCTCCGCCTGAGCTTGAGCGACTGAGGAAGAAGGTGTGTGTGTGGTGAGAATGGAGGAAGAAGAAATGAGGAAGGAGATGAAAGAAGAAGAAAGAGAGAGAAGACCTCATTTAAACTCGTGCTACAGTACCCCAACCCTTCACCTTCCCATGCAATCTCCTGCACACCCACTTCCCCATGCAAACCATACCTTAACCATCATTAGTCCACTAACCTTAGGTTAGGGATCTAACACCCAGAAAAGAGATTCGCAGCTCCAAGCGCGGAGTCCAAGGTGGAAAATCAAAGCAGCCGTGGGGGTGCTTCCTCTAGCTCCGATCATTGTTCAGGGAAAATTTTCCCGTTTCTTCCGATCCTACCCTGGATCTTTTGAGGTGTTGATGTTTGTAGGTTATTCCAAAGAAATTTTGAAATTTATCTTCTAACTACAATACATTGAAAGAGAATGATATTATTTTTCAGATCCTACAACTCGTGTTGGTTTTGTGCACCTTTGTAAATGCACATTGGAATTTGATGAGATATACAAGTCAAACATTCTTCAGATTCTACAACACTGAAGTAATGGTGAGGGTGAGATGTGGGGGCATTTCTGGTATTACAGCCATGATGGAACATTTATTCTCCGATTGTTCAACTTCCAAGCCAAACATCTCATGTTGAGGGGGAGATGGGCATCTCCTTCATCTTCTCGTGGGGGAGTTATATTCTGTGAAGAAGTTGGGAGTTGGATTCTCTAACCAAACAGACCCTTAGTGCTCAATTTGGAATCCCCAACCAAAGAAGTGTTGGTTACGATCCTACTTTGGTCTAGTTTATAACAACAAAAGTTGCAAATAGATAATAAGATTCTATAATTTCATGTCAAGCTAGAAAACTAAAACAAGAAGCGGTGGTAGACTTGATCACCCAAATCACAATATCCATGGTGGGGCACACTCAAATCAATTGATAGGTCAATAAACAAGTGTTCAAGCCATAGTCAAATCAAATGAGATACTAAATATCTCTAATCCGACACAAAAGTGTGGTTCACAATTTAGGGAACTCAAAAATGAATGACCACCAAATTAAAGACCACTTCTTGTGGTGTTTATGAGATCTTTTGGTTTGAGGCACAAAAAACCATCAAACAAAGAAAACACCAGTATTGCACCCACCGATCTATAGAGGTGACATTGGAATCGAAATCAAAGATATTTTTGTAGCGGTGAAGACGACCTACATAGATGTGAGATTTGTGATGTTTGATTGTTGGATGTAAGTAGGACATTTCAGTTAACGTTTTGTTTGTGTTTTGTGTTTCCAAACACTACTTTTTCATTCCTTTTCCCATTACATAAATGTCACTAATATATTCACCAATGACAAAGTACAAAGAAAGAACTAGCTCAAAAAGTATAGAATTATTTGATTGCGCGCACTTAAAAAAGATCGATATTTAATTTTTGTACTTGAGTTTTTAAATTTTACTTGGTACGCTCGATTTCTTCTAAAATTAGTTTGATACATTTGTAAAGTCGGGAGACCCACTTCAGTGACATAAATTGTTATATTCATATTAAAAATAGATATTTTTCAAAGTAACCTGAGACAATTCTTGAAATTCTTTTCGACTCCTTAATTCCATTTTTCTTTGAATTAATCTCAATTAAATATTACGAAGGTTACACAAATAGATTTTTCTAAACTTTTCTTTTAGATACTTAACAAATACTTACGCAAAGAGATATTTTTTGGACAATTTGTGAACTACTCGAAGACAATTCAAGAATTTTTTTCCTAATCCTTGAATTCCAACTTTTTTCTTTCAAAACCTATATTTAATTTAAAGGTGGTTACACATTTTGTTTAGATTATTAACTTTATTTTTTCCTTTTATATACTTAACCAACGCCACTTAGTCAAAACACACATTCATACAAAAAGTTTACAGATGTTGATAAAATATTATGATTTGTCTTGGGTCGCTCTACAATATGTCCAAAATTATGGACCTCGCTAAAATTTTATGAATTATCTTGGAGTGCTCTACGAATCGTCTAAAAATTGAGTTTTGACTAGGTGGTTTGTTGGGTACATAAAGTAAAAGATTTAATCTAGTCTATGTAACCAACCATAATATTTAATAAAGGTTTGGAAGAAAAATGAAATTCAATTACTCGGAAAAAAATTCATGTATTTTCTTGGGTTACTCTACAAAATATCTAATTTTTAATATAAATCTAACAACCGAAATAAATTCAACGGCTCTGCAAATGTTTCCTTGGGAGAGAGAGAACTAGAAGAGAAGCAATGAAGGGAAGGAGGAGATAGAGAGAGAAGGTGGTCCCCATCCTTCTCATCTTCCCTTCGCTCCTCTCCTTCCCTTCTCGTTATCCTCTGTCTTCTTCTCCTTCTCCCTCTCTCGCTCCTCTCTTCCTTCCTTCTCACCATGCACGAGGTTGAAGAAATCAAGTATACCTTAGCAAAATCCAAAAACTCAAATGCAAAGATCAAATATCGATCGATATTTTTGAAATACACCCAAGCAAATAACCCAAAAGGATAGTAGTGTATTGTTCTTGTGAAAAACAATTTATTTGAGTTGTTTTTGAGAAATACCTTAGTCTTTTAATTAGCGGCTTAACCTATCTTGATAAGGATGTTTGTTAAGAGTTTTTGTTCTTCAAACTAACTGATCCTTTTAAGCTGAGTAGAAATTGGGAGTCCGGTTATAGACGAGTTTCCAATCGTGGTGGTACTGAAGTTGTTGTCATTGTGTTTCATCAGCATCAACATCTTCTCCTCTATGTTCAATTGGTCCTCCTCCTTGGTTGACTTTTGTTTTTCTGCCCATAATTTTGTAACCAAGGAAGCACAAACTGGTATAATGTACCAGTACCTACTACAATATTGGATATTCGGATATTATTTGACCAATGTCCAAATTTGTATTCGAAATTGAAATTGGTAAAGTTTTACAAACAAATAGTTTCAAATTATATGTCGTAAGAACTTTTTGCTAAATTTAATTTTTAAATCAGATACTTGTATAATTGTTAACCTTTGGCATTCCTAGTTAGCCGGAAGGGTCAAAACTTGTCGCAAAAAACTTGCAACCTGACACTCCCTGCAACCCTCCAATCCTAACGTGTCAAGTAGGGGTCGACCCAACCCACCTCGAACCAAATAAGTTTACATCCCTAGTTCAGAGATGTCACCTCAAAATTCAGATCACAACTTTTTGGTAGTCTTAGGGTCCGTTTGGATAGGAATTGTTAGATGGGATTCCTGTGATAATCTAGATTCTAAGTGGAAATGTAAGAATCGTGATTCCTAAAAGAAACAAGATTCGTTTGGATGGAAAAAAATTCTTGCTTATGATTCTAAAAGTTAAATGACCAGTATGCCCTTACATTTAAATTTATATTGTTATTAGATTACTATTGTAATATATGGTATGAAATATTTTTTACTAAGGTAGAATATTGATGTTTCAATATCAATGATATATGTCTATATGTTTTTAATATTAGTTTGTAATATTAAAAAATATCATAAAATATAATATATATGGTATTTATCTAATAAATATCGTACAATATTAGTTTCTAATTAGAAATTTATTGAATAAAAATATTAAAATATGATTGTATTATGATAAATACAACTAAGAGTAATATGGTAAATGTCATTCTAAAATTTGGATTCTTGCAAAAAGTTATAAAAATTCAGCTTCTTCATTCTATACAAATTTCATTGTTAACAATCTAGAGATTCTTACAGAATCTCGAAGCTTGTTTCTGTTTGGAAAGCTCAATTGAATTCTTATCTGATTCTTGCTGGAATCAAGGCTAAGAATCCAATCCAAACATACCCTTAAACATAACCCACAAAAGTGTGCGGCCTTGCGGATCTATACCCCCGGCTTATTTTTTATTAAGGTGACTCCCAAATGTGGCTTTCTCTTACTTGTTCGTTCTCTCACAAGTGACCCTTGTCCACAATTAATCAAGCAACACAACTTTAGAGTAGTGTCTCTTTTTCAATTGCTCACAATCGAATTACAAAGATACAAATGCTTACGTGGTTGGGTTTCTCCACGAGTTGAGTATGACAAATCCATAACTATATATAGACCCATAATTTATAAGCACACCTCCTACAACTACGTTAGTCATGTTTGATCAACAAAAGAATCACAAATTAGCCATTCTAAATCTGTGTTACATGTTTTAAATAATTTTTATATATTAAAAAATTAGTGAGAGGAAAGAAATAATAAAAATGAGAGAAATGAAAGCGAGAGATAAGAGAGAGAGAGAGAGAAAAGAGATGTGAACGTAGAGAGACATAGAGAGACAAATAAGTGAATTTTTAGGAGAAGAGTTTGCAAAATTACAATTACATAGATATATTTGGTAATATTAGATTGTTGGGGATAGGTAAGGTAAGTAGGTTTTAATTAAATACATCCAAACAAACAAACAAATGTACACGTGATGTTTTTTCCATACTACAAAAGATTCCAAATTATAAAAAATGAAGTGGCTTGATGTGTCGTACGATAGAGCTACATTAAATTGCAAAAGAAAATAGTGGGAGGTCTAGACTTTGGACCCCAAGTCCCCAACTACCACTTTTTCCGATAAAATCTTCTTCTTTCTAATTTTACACTATATCTTAAGTTCTTCGGCTGGACATGGACCACTAGTATTTTGAATTTAATGACATGTCTCGTCATAAACCAAGAACTGATGTAACAGTGACTACTAATGATCTCAAATATTATTATTATTTTTCTATAATTCAAATTTTATTCTTTCAATGACAACTCTTTATTCCAAAAATACACCTTTGTCCTTAAGCTGTGAGCGACGACAAAAATATGAACATGTGGATGACATCACGTCGAGCTCTCGAGAAAATCACAAAAAAACATTTTTATGGAGTGGCAGAGAAGATGAAAATCATGAAAGTGACGGTGGAAACGAATTGATTAAATAAAGGGTTAATTACAGTTTACCCCTCAATTTTGCATTTGCACCCTTACCCTTGGACTTTAAAAGTTAACAGTTAACTCCCCTGAATTTTAATTTTCTAACAATTTGCCCCCTTGAGTTTCAAAAATTCATTATTTAACACACACTCGACGTTTTTTTCCTCAATTTTTGTTGTTGTATCCCTAATACACTAGGGATGTATTAGGGATACAACAAAAAAATCTAAGGAAAAACATCAAGTGTGTTAAATAATGAATTTTTGAAACTCAATGCAGAAAGTGTTACAAAATTAAAATTCAGGGGAGGTAACTGTTAACTTTTAAAGTTCAAGGGTGCAAAGTGATATCAAGACATAGTTCAGGGGGCAAACTGTAATTAACCCTTAAATAAAACAAACAAGAATCTCAATAAATTAGTTTGAGTGTAATGTTTTGATGTGCAGATGGAGAATAATCGTTATTTTGGATAAAAATATAACTGGATCGAACAATCAAGTTGTAGAAATTCTTTTGGTGTATTACTATCGGGTATTGAACTTTTAAGTGTCTCGAAAGCCCAAATTGGGATGCCTTATGCCTATGACTCTATGTGTAACGTCCCTGAAATAACGAAAATTTTAAACTTTTAATAATGAGATAATCAAAGGATATCAACAATAAACACATGGAATGCTACTCGAAATACACATATAATATAAGGTGCACCTTATACAAGAGTTGTCAAAAATATGACTACATCAAAATACAACTGATACAAATATACAAGTAGTCATCATAACCTCAGAAATAGACACGAGAACCCGACTCCAAAAATACACTCGTCCTCAGTCACCACCCTAGTATCCTACCAGCTCCCGAAGGGAACCTGAAATGAAAACATAACAACAATGCTGTGAGTTTCCATAAGGAAATCATGTATGCCAAACTTACCTACATGCAATGTGAAACATGACCTATCATACTAGTATCATGCCAAACATAAATCATAACAGATCATTTCCCAAACGGGTCATCAGGTTATAAGTCATAACATTCATTTCTTTAACCGGGGTTCACTAGTCATAAGTCTAGTTTTGGACATCCGTAGATACTCACCGTAGGCACATACGGTCATACGGAAAGCACGCGACACACCCCTACTCGCAGCTACACTAGTCATATGAGTTCGGTGAAGGTTGCACGCACTTCCAAGTCATCATCAGATCTGATTAGTGGTCAAATACCACAATCCGCCAGAGTCGTCACTCTGGTCGGTCATACTCTCCAGTCGTGCCACAGTTGTACAATCAATCCGCCAGAACATCGGTCGGTCATCTCCGTCGCCACACAGGCTAAGGCATAGAACTCTGTTGCACAAAGGCTAACAGTCATCTCCGTCGCCACACAGGCTAAGGTCATCTCCTTCGCCACAAATGTTAAGGTCGTCTCCTTCGCCACAAAGTCTAAGGTCATCTCTATCGCCACATAGGCCAACAGTTATCATGCTCCGTAGAGTCATATCATATAGATCATGCAAAAGGAAATATGGTCTCACAGGTCTACTACCTAGGTATCAATGCACATGTCATATCATGAGAAACATAAGCCGTAAAAAAGTCCACGAGCCAACACACTCATAAACAAACATACAATTTCTATGCTCCAACGGTCGACCGAAAAGGTAATAGCGGTCGAACAAAAGTCTCCGGACGGTCGACCGTTTGGAAGGTCTACGCCACAAAATAATATTAAATATCATATCTCCAACGGTTGAACGTCAATGGGCTTCCGGTCGACCGAAAAATATCAGGGACATCTACATTCCTCTAAGTCATTACCGGTTGGCCAAAATATGAATCGTTCGAACCACATTCAAGTTCTCTTAGGTAATCGGTCGAACATAATCAAAGAGCGATCGACCGTTTAGATGGTCGAAACCTCCAACCGACTTACTATAGTGCAATCAGTCTAACATATCAAACGATGGTCGACCGTTTAGAAGGTATATGCCCCCAACCGACTTACCAAAAGTGTAACTGGTCTAACGACAAAGGAGACTCGTTAGACCGAAAAGCAACCGAGCTTGCCCAAAACACACAATCAGTCGACCACCAAAGGCGTCGTTCGACCGACGAAGGGAAAAACTTGTGCAATTACACTGTGCACGGTCGACCGAACTACACGTCGGTCGACCGATCACCTGCAGCAACCTTGCTACACAATGATCATCGTCGCGACCTCCGGTCACCGACGCACCTTCCAACACCTCACACTCCTCAGGTGAGCATCAATAATGAACTTGGCATACCCTTAAGGCTTGAAGAAGCTTTCAAAGAATAACGACGATTGCCTTCTTGCCAACAAGCATCTCCGGCAAGCTTCTACTCGAAGAAACTCGAACTCCTCCTTCTGACGTCTCCCTCTTCTTCTGGTGACAACAACTTCTCCCAAACCTCTCCTCTCTCACTCTTTCTTTCAATCTTCTCTCTTCTTCACCAAGAAAATTCAACAAACTTCATTTCTTCTTCTCAAATCTCATGTTTATAACCCTCAACTCCCTCTCTCACCACCACGTAAAAGTTAAAAGAAGATTTGCTTTCACTCTCCTCTTCTCCACCAACCAACTCACTCCCAAATAACACATCATCCTAACACCTAACCCTCCACCTAAGTCTTCAATGCCAATTAGCCTACCTTAACTTGATTAATTTATTATTTAAAGTTTAGGTTATCACACTGTGAGTAACTACTGACTAGTAACGTTATGTTTCGACCAACAATAAACACGTCAAGATAAATAAAGGAAACAGCTAAATAAACATATCTTAATGTTTAATTTTGTGCTCGACTTCCCTCGTGTTCAACTTTTCCCTGATGTTTGGAATTCTTTGACATTACATATAGTCAAGAATAGGTACATCCCACTTTATTATTTACAATAATTATTATGATTCTCACTAATTTTTGCCTTTGATCCTTAAATTGAATTTAATTGTTGGTTGATTATTTTTTTGGTTATTGAAATCGATCTTGGTTGTCTATTAAGATTCCACTAATTTTTTGGCTAGTCAAATCGAACTTGGCCGTCTATTAAGATCACACTAATTTTTTGATTTTTCAAATTGATATTGGTTGTTTATTAAATCGAATTTAGTAGTTTGCTGAATTGAAGAGTTTTCTAATGCTCCGAGAAAGTTTACATTCATTTTTTTATTGTTGAAATTCATTAAAAACTTTAGGATTTTTTTTTTCAAAATGATCTTACCAACTCACCTTTTTAAAAGAACAAAATAATTTGAAAAGTTATGATTCGTTAATTTATTTTTATTTTTGATACAATTTAAGGATGACAATTTGTCACCAAATATATCTTGACTATTTATATTTTTCCACCAAATATATATTGATTATTTATATTTTAAAATGACAAATGACACAACTTCCACTAATTCCACTATATTTGGGCCCCTAAATCCATGTTCCATCATTTGGTCATGAAAATCCGTCAATTGTTTTGTACTTCAATTATTCTAAAATCCGTCAATTCGTTGCAATCAAAGATGTCTAACTCTAAAATATAAATTACACTTGAAACCGTATAATGTTATGATATTTAATAGATGTATGTACTCATAACACCTAGATTGAATCACCAAAAATTACAAGAGAAAACAATTTGTGTAACGTCCTCAAACACAACGGAAAATTTCAAATTAAAAACATACAATCAACGAGGACATTACGAAAGAAATACACAAACTGGTGCACCAACATATAATATATATATGTGAACGAGTTTACAAACGAATGTGATTACATCAAAAGATCATATACAGAGAATACACACAGTAATCACAATCACCTCAAAATGTAGGGAAGCAGGATCAGGTCTCGAGCGCTCCCTCCGCCGACGCCACCCACCTAACGTCG
Source organism: Triglochin maritima (assembly GCA_963682175.1). Lineage (NCBI taxonomy): Eukaryota > Viridiplantae > Streptophyta > Magnoliopsida > Alismatales > Juncaginaceae > Triglochin > Triglochin maritima. The sequence continues at coordinate 11,663,326 of OY821775.1, forward strand.
CTCTCGGCCTGAAAGCAGACAATGAATGCCTGAGTTTCCAGGAGGAAACCCAGTATGCCAAACCCTAACACATATATGGACAGAAATGAAATGAGTAAAGAAACGTAAAACACCACAACAGAAACACTCGCTAAGTTCCTGGGACCTCTCTCCCGGTCATAGCCCAACAACACGGGTCTCAAGGGTCCTCTCACCCCAACCCACCAACACACGTGCACACAAGGCACCGCCGGTCCAAAACACGGCCACACAACCCCCTCATTGCCTCAGTGTTACCGGAGCCACGGTTTTGCATCATTCGCCGGAGCCACGGCTTTGCCTCATTCGCCGGAGCCACGACCACAAATCACAACACGTGTCACCACTAATCGCTATAGGGCCGGAATGTCTGTGCCGTCGCCCCAAAAGGGCCGGAGACCCGTTGCCTTCTAGCCAATCAATAGCAACACACACACACACAAAAACAGTGTAAAACGGTCGAACAAAACCTGGCTTCCGGTCGACCGATCCTCACCCAGAGAACTGGCCCAACCGAAAAACCCGCCAAACGGTCGACCGACAAAGGGGTCCCGGTCGACCGAAAAGCACCAGTAGAAATCTATTTTCGCAATCAACAGTAAAACGGTCGAACAACCGAACCCTATCGGTCGACCGAAAACAACCAGTAGAACTCACCCAGAGTCCTCACATCACGGTCGACTGAAACCACACTTCCGGTCGACCGGCCATTAAGTTAACTTAAACGTCGGTCGAACAAGTCAAACAGGCGGTCGACCGTTTAGATGGTCAACGCCCCAACCGACCTACAATAGTACTTTCGGTCGACCGGCAAAGGGGTCCCGTTCGACCGAAAATACACAGGACGTTTTCTCTCACTAAAAATTGCACAACCGGTCGACCGCCCAAAAGGGCATCGTTCGACCGGTGCGAGGGATTCGCCCAAAATACACTATAACCGGTCAACCGAACCAAAACACCGGTCGACCGTTTATAGTTCAGAAACGACTGTGCAGGTCCGACGAGCCCGAAACGGCCTACCGTCGACCTCTCCCACTCCCACACTAACACTAGGTGAGCTTGAAAGCAAGTTTGACATACCTTAAGGCTTGAAGAAGCCTTTGAAGAAACGACGGCGAGCTTTTCCACGATAAACTCGAACTCCGGCGAACACAACGACGATCCCCGTGCTTCTGGCGTCTCCAGCAGCCCCTCGCCTCCACAAATGCCGACGAAACTCTGATGGAGAGAGAGAGACACGTCTAGAGAGAGAGAGAGTGAGTGGGAGAGGAGAGAACGCGAGAGAGAGAGTGAGGAGAGAGAGTAAAACCAACCTTTATATACTTTTCTCCGACTCGATCTCAGCCGTCCATCTCAATCCATCACTAATCCTCTCCTAAACACAATTAAGCACAGTAAGCAAGGGTTAGGGTCTAACAATCCACCCTCCTTAAAAGAATTTCACCCACGAAATTAAATCCAGTGCTTACCAAACAGCTCCGGATACGACTTCCGGACTTCCTCCTCAACCTCCCAAGTAGCCTCTCGCTCAGAGTGATGCTGCCACCTGACCTTAACCATAGGAATCGTCCTCCTCCTGAGCTGGTGATCCATCCGATCCACAATCTCTACCGACCTCTCCTCAAGAGACAAATCCTGCTGGATCTCTGGAACCTCAATCTGAATCACGTGAGAAGGATCTGACACGTACTTCCTCAGCATCGAAACGTGGAAGACGTTATGAAGACCAGAAAACTGTGGCGGCAACGCAATCCGGTAGGCGACCTCTCCAACTCGGTCCAAAATCTCGAACGGCCCAATGTACCTCGGACTGAGCTTCCCCTTCTTCCCGAATCTCATGACCCCACGCGACGGTGAGATCTTCAGAAAGACATGATCGCCGACCTCAAAAATCAATACTCGCCTACGCCGATCCGCGTAGCTCTTCTGCCTGCTCTGAGCTGTCGCTAGTCGCTACCTGATCACATCAACCTTTTCAGCATACGCCTGTATAATCTCAGGCCCGACTAACTGCCTCTCGCCTACCTCACTCCAGTACACCGGTGATCTGCACGGCCTCCCGTACAAAGCCTCGTACGGCGCCATCCCAATACTCGCATGGTAGCTGTTGTTGTAGGCGAACTCAATCAACGGCAAGTGCTCATTCCAGTGCCCTGCCCAATCCAGAGTGCACGCTCTCAGCATGTCCTCTAACGTCTGAATGGTCCTCTCTGACTGATCGTCTGTCTGCGGGTGAAATGTTGTACTGAACTTCAGACGAGTACCCAGAGCCTGCTGCAAACTCTCCCAGAATCTGGAAGTGAACCTCGGATCTCTATCTGAAATGATACTCACTGGCACCCCATGCAGTCTGACGATCTCCTCAATATACAATCTCGCAAGACCCTCCAAAGGTAGAGTAGTCCGGATGGCCAGAAAATGTGCCGATTTGGTCAGTCGATCGACTATAACCCAAATCGCGTCATGAGAGCTCCTCGTCTTCGGCAACCCGGTGACGAAATCCATCGTCACGTGCTCCCACTTCCACTCAGGTAGCTCTATACTCTGCATCGGTCCCGCTGGTCTCTGGTGCTCGATCTTCACCTGCTGGCAAACCAAACACCTAGCCACAAAATCAGCCACATCACGCTTCATCCCTCGCCACCAGAAGTTCCGCTGCAGATCCTTATACATCTTCGTACTCCCCGGGTGAATGGAATATCTGGCTCGGTGTGCCTCCTCCATGATGTCATCTCTCAACGCATCGACCTTCGGCACCCAGATCCGACTTCTGAACCTCAGACCTCCATCCACTCCCACAGTGAAGTCCGACCCATCTCTGGCAGCTGACTATAGCAGACTAGTCAAATCCTCATCCCTGTGTTGAGCCTGGACAACTCGACTGACGGTCTGCGGCTCCACTCGAAGACCCGCAATCACTGCTCCCCCCGAGCTCTCGGTGAACGGCCTCCACTCTGACAATGTCTCGAGTAGCCTCCACTCCTGAATACACAAACTCGCAGCTGACACCTCCACTTTCCTGCTCAGCGCGTCTGCAACTGAATTCGCCTTTCCCGGATGATAGGAGATGGTGAAATCAAAATCCTTAATCAGCTCAAGCCACCTGCGCTGCCTCATATTCAGCTCCTTCTGTGAAAACAGGTACTTCAGACTCTGATGATCCGTGAAGACTTCGAACCGCTCACCATACAAATAGTGACGCCAAATCTTCAGAGCATGAACCACGGCTGCCAACTCTAGATCGTGAGTGAGGTAATTCTTCTCGTGCACCTTCAACTGCCTCGAAGCATACGCCACCACCTGCCCGTGTTGCATCAGTACACAGCCCAAACCAACACCTGAGGCATCGATGTAAATCACATAACCTCCGCTGCCGCTGGGAAGAGTCAGAACTGGAGCAGTCGTCAACCGACTCTTCAGTTCCTGAAAACTGTCCTCACAATTCTGGGACCAAACAAACTTGACTCATTTCTTCGTCAGCGCCGTCAGTGGTGAAGCAAGTCTCGAGAAGTCTTTGATGAACCGGTGGTAGTAACCCGCCAATCCAACAAAATTCCTAATCTCAGTCATGCTCGTCGGGGCTCTCCACTGCGTCACTGCCTCGACCTTCGCTGGATCCACTGATATCCCAGCTCCTGACACGATGTGCCCTAAAAATGCAACACTGTGAAGCCAGAACTCGCACTTCGAAAACTTGGCATACAGCTGCTGATCTCTCAGAATGCCAAGTACAATCCTCAGATGCTCCCGGTGCTGATCCATATCTGGTGAATAGACTAAAATATCGTCCACGAAGACAATCACGAAACGGTCGAGATACTGACTGAAAGTCCTATTCATCAGATCCATAAATGCTGCAGGCGCGTTCGTCAACCCGAACGACATCACCAGAAACTCAAAGTGCCCGTACCTCGTCCGAAAAGCTGTCTTCTGGACATCTGCCTCTCTTATCCTCAACTGATGGTACCCGGATCGCAGATCAATCTTCGAGAACACCTTCGCTGACTGCAACTGGTCAAACAGGTCCTCGATCCTGGGCAAAGGATACTGATTTCTCACAGTAACCTTATTCAGCATCCGGTAATCTATGCACATCCGCAACGAGCCGTCCTTCTTCACAAAAAGAATCGGCGCACCCCACGGTGAGACACTGGGTCGAATAAACCCAGTATCCATCAGAACCTGTAACTGCTTCTTCAGCTCCGACAACTCTGCAGGCGCCATCCTGTACGGAGCCTTCGACTGCGGTGTAGCCCCAGCTACCAAATCAATGCCGAACTCTATCTCTCTGTGAGGTGGTAGACCGGAGACATCATCAGCAAACATTTCGTGAAAATCCTGAACAATCTCGATGTCCTCCAGCCTCCTCATCTCTGGGTCTGGAACTACCAAGGTGGCCACAAAAGCCCTGCAACCCTGCTGAATCAACTTCCGAGCTCTAACCGAAGAAACAATCAACCGACTCCCGCAGTCCTTCAATCCTCTGATCAGAAGATCAGGCAAACCTCGCCTCGGAATCAAAATCTTCTTATCACGGCACAAGACTCGGACGTCATACTGGGACAACCAATCCATCCCGAGTATAACATCGAAGTCCACCACCGGTAGCAAGACCAGGTCAGCCGGAAATTCCTGGTCTCCCGAAGCAATCGTGGCGCCGGGAAGAAATCTCCCCACAGTACCCACCAAACCCAGGGGTGTGCTGACTTCCAAAGTGGCAGTCAACATCGCAGGGGTACGACCCAACACGCTCGCAAACTGCTCAGAGATAAACGAGTGTGTGGCCCCAGAGTCAAACAACACCCTAGCTACCAAATCTGCAACGAGTAGCGTACCTTCTACCACCGTGCTCGCATCCCTAGCCTCCTCCGCCTGGATAGTGAATACGCGACCTGCTCTCTTCCCCTGCTGGGGTGGTGCTGCAGAACGACTCGGTCCAGCCCCACCAGCTGTGGATGATCCCGGCCGAACAATAGGCCCACCCGGCCTATTCGGGCAAGAACGCACAAAGTGACCCAGTTGGCCACAGCCATGACACGCGCCAGAACGGGGCCCGCAACCGCGTCCCGGATGAACTCCACCACACCGCCTGCACTGCCCAGCCTGCGGTGGTCCACCTCCGTCAATCTGAGGCCTCTTGCCCGGATTCCCTGACAACTGACTCCCCGGACGCACTCCGGTCTTCACCTGCGACCTCCTAGCCTCCTCAATGTCCTGGCTATCCTGATCCATGATGGTCGCGAACTTCACAGCGTCTGCTAACGTCTGTGGCATGCTCGTGGTAACACGGGCCCTGAACTGCGGCCTCAGACCGCGCACAACCCTCCGAGCCCTCTGCTCCTGCGTCACATAAATCTCTGGACAGTATCGCTCCAAAGCGTGAAATTTGCTGATATAGGCAGCCAGAGTCATGTCCCTCTGCTCTAAAGCCAGGAACTCCTCTCTCTTCCTGTCGCGGGCGTGCTGCGGAAAGTACTGCTGGTTGAACTCCACCAGGAACTCCTCCCAGCTCAACTCATCACTGTCCTCGAACACCACAGCAGAAGTGGATCTCCACCAGTTGGCTGCGCCACCGTCCAACACGTAAGTGGCCAGATCCACCTTCCTCTCAGGAGGACACCCAATCGCCCGAAATATCTTCTGGATCTTAAAGACCCAGTCCTCTGCTGCCTCAGGGTCGCCGCTACCATCGAAGGATGGGGGATGCTGACGCATAAACCGATCCAACACTGTGCCTGCTCCTCCCTGATCAGTCTGGGCGGATTGGCGCTCGAGAATCTCGCCCAATCTACCCAGCGTGCCCTGGAGCGTCCTCAGCTCCTCACCTCTACTCCCCTCACCCACCTCATTACTGGTGCTACGGTCTCGGGGAGAAGGTCTCACACGCCTCGGAGCCATCTACACAGGAGACACAAAACATGAATGAGAACAATGCATGCATGATTGACACAACTCTAAGGGTGGTTCCATTGGACGAAGACACTGAAACTGACCGCTCTGATACGAAGTTGTAACGTCCTCAAACACAGCGGAAAATTTCAAATTAAAAACATACAATCAACGAGGACATTACGAAAGAAATACACAAACTGGTGCACCAACATATAATATATATATGTGAACGAGTTTACAAACGAATGTGATTACATCAAAAGATCATATACAGAGAATACACACAGTAATCACAACCACCTCAAAATGTAGGGAAGCAGGATCAGGTCTCGAGCGCTCCCTCCGCCGACGCCACCCACCTAACGTCGCTCTCGGCCTGAAAGCAGACAATGAATGCCTGAGTTTCCAGGAGGAAACCCAGTATGCCAAACCCTAACACATATATGGACAGAAATGAAATGAGTAAAGAAACGTAAAACACCACAACAGAAACACTCGCTAAGTTCCCGGGACCTCTCTCCCGGCCATAGCCCAACAACACGGGTCTCAAGGGTCCTCTCACCCCAACCCACCAACACACGTGCACACAAGGCACCGCCGGTCCAAAACACGGCCACACAACCCCCTCATTGCCTCAGTGTTACCGGAGCCACGGTTTTGCATCATTCGCCGGAGCCACGACTTTGCCTCATTCGCCGGAGCCACGGCTTTGCCTCATTCGCCGGAGCCACGGCCACAAATCACAACACGTGTCACCACTAATCGCTATAGGGCCGGAATGTCTGTGTCGTCGCCCCAAAAGGGCCGGAGACCCGTTGCCTTCTAGCCAATCAATAGCAACACACACACACACAAAAATAGTGTAAAACGGTCGAACAAAACCTGGCTTCCGGTCGACCGATCCTCACCCAGAGAACTGGCCCAACCGAAAAACCCGCCAAACGGTCGACCGACAAAGGGGTCCCGGTCGACCGAAAAGCACCAGTAGAAATCCATTTTCGCAATCAACAGTAAAACGGTCGAACAACCGAACCCTATCGGTCGACCGAAAACAACCAGTAGAACTCACCCAGAGTCCTCACATCACAGTCGACTGAAACCACACTTCCGGTCGACCGGCCATTAAGTTAACTTAAACGTCGGTCGAACAAGTCAAACAGGCGGTCGACCGTTTAGATGGTCAACGCCCCAACCGACCTACAATAGTACTTTCGGTCGACCGGCAAAGGGGTCCCGTTCGACCGAAAATACACAGGACGTTTTCTCTCACTAAAAATTGCACAACCGGTCGACCGCCCAAAAGGGCATCGTTCGACCGGTGCGAGGGATTCGCCCAAAATACACTATAACCGGTCGACCGAACCAAAACACCGGTCGACCGTTTATAGTTCAGAAACGACTGTGCAGGTCCGACGAGCCCGAAACGGCCTACCGTCGACCTCTCCCACTCCCACACTAACACTAGGTGAGCTTGAAAGCAAGTTTGACATACCTTAAGGCTTGAAGAAGCCTTTGAAGAAACGACGGCGAGCTTTTCCACGATAAACTCGAACTCCGGCGAACACAACGACGATCCCCGTGCTTCTGGCGTCTCCAGCAGCCCCCTCGCCTCCACAAATGCCGACGAAACTCTGATGGAGAGAGAGAGACACGTCTAGAGAGAGAGAGTGAGTGGGAGAGGAGAGAACGCGAGAGAGAGTGTGAGGAGAGAGAGTAAAACCAACCTTTATATACTTTTCTCCGACTCGATCTCAGCCGTCCATCTCAATCCATCACTAATCCTCTCCTAAACACAATTAAACACAGTAAGCAAGGGTTAGGGTCTAACAATTTGAAAGTACAAATAAAATAACATAAAACCACTAGAAAAACTATGATTTTATTTTAAACTAACAATCACGTGAGTCTAACAATCATCTTTTATTTTATATGTTCAAGATTTTATTTAGGGTGTGATTGATATCCTAATAAACTTCTAGTAAGTTGAGAACTTTACTTCTAAGCTGAATTTTAGGTGATTGGTATCTTGAAAAACTTTAAAATTCTGAAATTCCAGTTATAAAATGACTTTCACGACTTAAAAATATATATTTAAAGTGACTTTTCACTTTATATTTTAAAATAACAAGAAGTCATGGAAGTGAAATTTTAGACTTCTCCCAATACATTGTGCACCGCACAAGATTCTTGCACAAACGAACTCTCATCTCATATATCACATTATTATATACATACCAGGATAACAGCGACATGTAACTTCTACAAAAATTGGCAGGACATGCAAAATTGCAAATGGTAGTTGCCTCTCATTCATTTCTAGTCCACATACTCACCCACCAAAGCATATAATATCACAAGTTCTACATCATACAAATGTAATGTATGAGATCCTTGATCTTAATCAGCAAGTACATCATTATTCTTGGATTATCCAAGATCAGATATCGATAATCAAAATGTTAGTTACATGTTTAAGATTTAACTAAAGAAATGCATAATGCTTAAAAAAAGTATACGTACAATGTAGATTGAAAAATACCCATATTTGTGTGTGTGTGTGTGTTAGTATATGTATTTGAATTAGAAGTGATTCCTTTGGGGCTAGAGCTTCTTGGACCACCAGAAGAAACATATGGCAACATGTGATCCTGTGCTCAGAGGAGGAAAAAACAATAATTTCAGAGATTTGAGACAAACAAAAATAGCATGGGTGAGAAATACAGATGCCTTTTCCTGCCACGTGGCTAATCTGTCGCTTAACACCACCGTTGCTTGTCACCAATAATGCCCAAATAGGAAAGGATGGATGGTTTTAAGGCAAAAACCAGAAGATGGTGTTTGTGGGTTTGTCAATAATGACAAATCTGTGTTTTGGTCTGTCAACTTAGATTGGACTCCTGTCCTGCTGCTGAGTCACTCACATTCGTCTCTTGTTTGTGTTCATTTCCTACACTGAATGAGCCACTTCACGTTCTAGTAGAATATTATGGTTGGTGGTACCAGTACCTTGTGTGAGAATTAATTTAAGATGATAATACCATTCAATCCTATCGTCCAAACTGCTGCTGCCCATGATGATTTTTGCAGATTCACATTTTGTTTTCTTCTGAAACTAATTTAAGGACATCGAGAGGCAAATAATTTTCTCAAGAAGGGATGACCACATCAATGATTTCCAACCAACTTCTGCTATGAGAATCATGTGACTCGGATTGTTTATGGTCATCACCATAACATCAAAACTTCTCGTGTCAAACTAGTTCGGGCAGGTAAAAGGGCAACCTCATGGGCACGGTGCTTCGATTTGAGAGGGTTGGGAGAGAGGTGGTTTTGGCGCATCCAATGTCCCTTTTTTGTATCACAAAGGCAACCTGCTCTGTCCAATAACTCATGCATAGATAAACCCCCAATGTCTTCGTGCAAAAAATGAGGTTACTCAACGACAAAAAAAACATTTAAAATTGATTCAGAGGTGAACTTGAGGCTTTGTTAATGACGTGGGACGGAAGCGAGTTGACAAGATTTCGGATTCCACCGAGAATAGGGATAAACATAAGGTTTTGCGCAAATGAAAAGTTTCACTTTCTCATTCATTCTTCTCATTACGTAAGGAGTCTCTCCTAATACCATAACTTTTGCAAACAAACTCCTAAACAAGGTAAAATATGAAACCAAGTGCTAAGATATCTAACAATATACTACTTAATCCAAACACAATACTAATTCTAAAACACTACATTTGACTTTCACTTCCCGTCCTGCATCAGTTTAACAACTACGATAGCTTACAAATCAGAATGCAAGTCAACTTGTAGGGATTTCATAGCATATAACAGAGTAACACATAATATAATGTTTTTTCTTTTCATATTCAGAGTAACTCCAAACAAAAATCAGTTTCTATTGGTAACCTAACTTACACTGGTTCCTTGATGTTTGCCCCCATTGTGAGAGAGGTTTCCAACAACTAATCCACCGGCCAAGCACACTAATGACTACCTCAAAACAACTCTTCCATGCAAATAAACACAACCTCAAAACAATGTGTGAAATCATGTTCTTCACTGCAACAGAAAGGGTGTACTTGTTCAGGTTGACTCATCTACATTCATGTTTTTACCAGTGAGTGATGGGATTTTCTATTGATCAATCCTTCCATCCCTCTTTAATTGATCTTCTTGAGGCAAGGCCTCTTGAGGATAAATTCAAGCTAGGATTTGAGGGTGTTGTAGGTGCTTCCTCATCATCCCAACCCTCTCCCCAGCTATTATCCCAACCATCTGCTTGATCATCCTCCTTAATCCCTCCACTGGAAACTGGTAGCCCTGGTTCCAATTTGTGATAACTTGGGTTTTCCAGGTTGTGTCTTTGTCGGATTCGAATCCACAGTAGACCTGCACCTAAGATCACAAGCAACGCTAGGGATATGAATATGAAGGAGGCTTTTCCAGATAACTTCTCACTAACAAAAATCATGGTATGTTCATCAGAACTCCGAACTGAATCAGGGATCATATCCCAAAAACTAAGATTGCAGCGCCAATTTCCAGCAGACAATAAGAGTGGCCTGTTATCGACACCATTTTCAACAGAAACTTTAACCTGTAACATTATAACAATGTCGTTTCGATACCACGGATTAGCACGAGAAGCAGAACTACAACACAATGAAAAGGTAATTTCCAATTAAATTTTGGTACATTTTACCAAGGAAATTTACAGATACATATAATTTTAATAATTTATCGAGGTATTCTAGAGATCCTATTCAGAAAGTAAGGAATTCAATGTTAATAACTAAGCTTTTGGTTCAATATTACAAACTAAAGTTACCAAAATTCCATATCATCGTGAATGTTTGAAGCTAGATTTTATAACAAGCTTTACAGAGTGGCTTAGCCAGCCTAGTAACACTAGTAGCAGAACAGAATCTAATAAAAATATACTTCGTATTAAATGTTAGTATGTTGTGCCAGGAGAATACATACAGTTCTTTTGATATATTTCAGAAATTCTATCCGGAATATATTGTTTGTTCTAGAGATGAAGATACAAGTAAATTCTACATCATGGGCTAAGCTTGCCAAATTTACAACTTCACGAATGATCCAAGGTTAACATTCGAAGGAAGCTCAACAAAGCGGCTGCATAAACTCCCCGATCAAATTGAGAACCAAATACTAAACTCCAATTCTTTAAACTGAATATTCCAAACATTTATTCAACAATAACGCTAAGCATTTACTTTCATTCATTTGTATCTTCCTATCGGTGATCTTGACTTTTTTTCATCGATCAACAAAAAACTATATTATTAATAAAAAAAGGTTTGTACAAGGATGGGAGCCGACTAACGGCACAACCGTGGCCAGATCAGAAACTAAAACCAAAAGGAGGCCAAGGCCAGCAAACCAACTAAATCAGACTAACGAAATAAATCACAAACCATTGACCCATAGATCATGCACTTTTCAAATACAATAAACCTTGAGCCCTTGACCACCAGAAAAGTCGTAAAACCTACACTGCTCAAGTAACCACCCAAGAGTCTTTGACCAAATGGACTTTGCTGAAAAAGGAGGGCCCTGGAAAATGAGACGGCTGCTGGACATCCAAATTGACCACCACAGTGCATGGGGGCATAAAAGCTAAATGCCTAAATCTATGTCCTCCCATGAGAGATCAATTCTAGAGCACTCCCAAAAGATCGGTGCACCGTCATCTAGTCTTAGAGTGTAATAGGTATTTTGAAACTTTTAGCAAAATGACTTTGGGTGAACCTGGAAAACTGTAAAAATTCTAGAACTAAGGTTCCTAAAAAAGTTTTGTAACTTAAAAATATGTATTTAGAGTAATTTCCCCCACTTCCACTTTAAAATGAGGGTAAGTTAGGGAAGTGGAGTTCTAGACTTCCCACCAATTCATAGGTACCAATCACACCTTAAGTGCACGATCTGTCAAATATCTACAAACTGCCTGAATCAACAAGTCGTTGCTGAACAGGAAAAAAGATAGATAGTCTTCATCCTCTTCCTGCTCTCTACAAATGTGGCAACCATTAGCCAAGAACCATCCTTTGGCTTTGAGGCATATCTCTGTCAGAACCCTATAGTGATAGACTAACCAGAAGAAGAATCAGGTACTGTAAGGAGCATACCAGCTCCAAATCAGCAAGCAAGCTCATGGTACGACCAGGGGCCATAAAAATGTAGTGAGGATTTTGTTAAAAAATTCCACTAGTTCCATTGCAATATACACTTAACTTAGCCTAAAGGGGTAGAGTTCAAAATTCATGCAAGACAACAAAAACAACAAATAGAACAAGAGAGCAAAGAAAAAAAATCAAACTTTTGAAATTAATAACACAAAACAATAAATGTGTAACTCCATACCTTCTTGCCTTCTTTGGCATGAAGTGCAACAGAGCTTTGCTCTAGTTTTACAAAATCTGGTGCATGAATGCCAATGGTAAGTGATGCAGATCCCTTATTCTGGATTAGAAGTGAAAGTGTTGGAGAATCTGAAAATATAACAAGTACTGTGACTTTCTATAATGCCTTGGCAAAGGACACATGTACGCTAAAGAGGAAGGACATGCCTAAGACCTTATATTAGCAACATCCATTAGCTACAGAGCAAAGACAGCATTGCCCATTCATCTCATACTATAGATGGCTATTTGTTAACTGAAAACAACTACGGCTGATACAAAATTACAAATTTTCTTGCACTAGAGCATAATAGCTTTCAAAGGAAAAAATACCATGAATCCATTAACAACTTGACTAGGTAACAACATAATCACTATCACAGACCAAGGAAGAAGTCAAAGAGTTCCATTGAGCAAACACAAAACCATGAGATTATCCATTTATATTTCTTTTAGGATCCACCATAAGATTTTATGTATGAAAATTTTATGTGCTAGAGATTTTGGTCACCAGGAATAAGGTTTGGTGGGGGAACACCCGTCCAATTAGGATTGTAAGTGGGATGGGGTGGGGTGAGTTTTTCCCTACACCTACCCGCCCCACCTAAGTTAAGTGGGTAAATGAGACGGGGTGGGGCAAAGAAACAGCAACTGTCACTTAAGAGTGAGTTAGGCGGGCTAAGTGAGTTAGTTGGGTTGAGTCTTTAGATTTTATACTTTTATGAACTAGACCTTGTAAAACCATAACAAATTCATATATATATATCCCCCAAAAAAAACCTTGATAACAAAAATAGATATAACGTCATCTAATTTCACGACATATAGACATTGTAATTTGATTAAGTTAAGTTTAAAGTCCTAATACTAAACTCTTATTTTTATATTTAAAATATTATATATATGTTAATAATGAATATATTTTAAGAGGGTGGCGGGTTAGGCGGGGCGGGTTGAGAAACAACCGGTACCCACATCATTTATTAAGTGAGTTGGCGGGTGGTGGGTTGTGATTTTTTGGTCACAACCCACCATGCGAGGGGCGGGGTGGCGGGCTACACCCTCTCTATTTACAACCCTACCTCCAATCCTGCAAAAATTATGAACATAAGTTGTAAAAAGAAACTATATTTAAGAGACATAAAGTATTTGGGCGTTATGGATGTTTTAATTCTAAATTCCACGAGTTACAACAGGGTCAGCTAAACTTTTAGTTTAGTTGTTCCTTTTCACATTAAAAACTAGACAACACCATCACATTCAAACTCCTGCATATCGATTCCAAGATAATTGTGAAGAACCATCTAAATCTAACATCTAGAGAAAGAGAGATTAGAAAAATGCACAAGAAATGACTTACAATCACTTTATGCACTAGTGATCAATGTTGCAATATTTCAATAGGTTAACAACTATATTTATAAATTAATTAGATAATGGTAAAATAAAACTACATCTGACTTTAAGAATAAAATAACGTCGAACGCAACTATTTTCAGCACAACTAGCCTAAAGTTACATTAACGAGAAAAATATGTAGATACTGGAACATTTTCAACAAAAAACTAATACTAAAAGATGATGACGAAAGGCAATACTTATAAAATGAACAATAATTACGAGGAACTAAGAGATTTTACCATTTCCAGGGACCCTAAGACAAGCAATTAGCTTTCTTTTGTCATCCATGCAACTATTGACTCTATCACACTCATCTATGTAGGTATTCTCTTTCCGCTTCGCCCTAGAAGAAACATCTTCTTCCGGGATCCCCTTTACCTCCGTCAATGTTGTTGATTCGTTTATTGGTTTACCCACACCACCATTGGAAGTTGTCACTTCCTTCTTCTCAAGACTCTCCTTGTTTTGTTCTGTTTTCACTCTCCCAAGATTACCGATTATGTTGTTGTCATCCTTCATATTGACGGGAAGCATCCGGTTTTTTGAACCTTCCATGCTAGTGTTAGAGCCAGCTTGTAGTTTTATAGGTTCTAAATTCTCCTGCAAATGTAAATAGTGTGGATTACACTTACGAAAGTTTTTGGCTTCCAACTCATATTTGCTTATATTATAAGTGAGACAGGATTATATTGTGTCTCATTACATGAGGACAATTTGCATTACACATAAGTGCAAGGGTAATAAAATGCCTAACACACATCAAATATCTGAAAAGAATGGATACAAATACAGTGCAAATAACCTACACAATTTTCACTTTACAATTGATAATCGACAAAAACGCAAATAAAAGAAGAGTAAATTTGCGTCTCCATCAAAATCTCAAGTCTATAGAGAAGATTATACGCATCCGTTGCACGTTTTCATTCACACATGGTACACCAATCAACACGAGTGTGATTTTCGGAAAAGATTCCGTACCCCAATCTAACTAAACCCCAGGATGAGACGCGATCTTTATCTAGAGTTCGTCCAAAACCAAGGATCTACCAATTAAGATACTTCCCATCATGTAATCGATTTCCACAATCATATACTACTTAACCTATAATTTGTTCGATCAACGCAATTTCATGTTCGATACTTTACCAAAGCGTAAAGAGTCTGACCTCCACTGCAGCGGAGAAGGCGACGGCGAGAAGGGACCAAATCAGAAGCAGAGTTCCGGCAACGCACGTCCTCCTCCGCTGCCCCATCCCTCGACCGCTCCAAACCCTAGATTTTTGGCATCGGAAGCTCGACGATGTGTCCGTGCCTGTGGGACCTCCGCGGGAGGGGAAAAGCGGCTGGGTTTTTTTTATCGTACGATTTTGTTTTTGCAAATTTTGCTTGCTCGTCACTTTGAAACAGCAAAATTGCAAAAACAATCGTGGTTGCTTGTACTGAGTAAAACTCCGATTTACTTAGATGTTAGTGTTACTAATCAGTAATCACTAGACTCAAAACTCATATTCGTACCGTTACTATTTTATTTGATTTTTTTGTAAAATCAACCCTGAATTATCTACGATTACTAGCAATTTGTATTTGGTTGTCAATTTTTATATTTTTTGTGTTTTTTTTTGTTTTGGATTTCGTAGTTTTTGGGTTTATAATTTTTTGGGTTTTTTTGTTATTTCATGGTAGTTTCCTAGTTTTCATGCATTTTTGTTGTTTAAATTAATAGTTTGGGTTCAAAGATTTTCATAATTAATATGTTAAGAGTTGTTTTTGAGATGTTGAGGAAGAAATGAAATATCAAAGAAGTAGTATGTTTGAAGATTTTTTTTGTTGATATGTAATGGTTGAGTTTTTTTTTTGTAAAAAAAGTGGACAAAATGCTTGTAGCGACAAGTTCAACAACTATTATTAGTTGTTGAGTGGAGTGGACAGGCAAGTTCGATTTCTTAACAACTTATGAGTTATGATTGGAAGGATGCAGACATCTATAATTAAAAATAATCCTTCAACTATTATTAGAGTCGGGTTCTAAAAAAAGAATTTAAGTTTGTAGGATTTTGGTAGTGTCTCGTGTGTTTTGGAGTCTCAACTTCAAACAACCAAACCAAAAAAAAACATGGTTTACATATATTATATAAACAAAACTTTTTCAACTTCAAAAACAAATCTCAACGTATAACTGACATGTTAAAGTGAAAGAAATTCTTACAAATCATGGTCATGTACACACCTACGCAAGTATCTGTTGATTTCTTTTTTGATAAAATATTTTCAAATTATCACAACAGCAAAAGTCCAATTAATGCTCTGTTTCCCATTGAAGACCATTTGCATGCAACTATACCAACCAATCACACCTACAACCTACAGTAGATTACTTGTTTTTAGTTTCGTGACGTTGTCGAGTGGGCCAATTGGTCCGTTTAATAGCGAATTCCATAATTGGGCCTTCCTTGTGTTTAATTTCTCAAGGAATGCTTGTCGAATCAACCAATTAAGTGTGGATAAAAGATGCGAGTCTAATTGGCTCATGCTATTGACTTTGTCAAACCACTTCGATTCTGGTTTAATGTCAATATTGGCTCGCATTGAATGAGTTTTGCTTGGTTTTAGACAATTTAGTTGAATTGAAGATTTGTGATTGTGCTTGGTCAATGGTTTAGTAATTTTGGGTTGATTAAGCTTGGGTGGTGCTTTGGTGAATGGGGACTTTTTTGTTAAGCAAAAAGAACGTTAGATCGAAACCAAGGTTTATTTGGTCTATTGAGGTCGGCCGAGTCGTAGACAAAAGTACCTAAATGTGTAATACTAATGAATGTACCTTTTTGGACAGAGATAGTAAACATTGTTTTTTGTGTTTAACCGTCAGTGTTATCTTTTCCTACTTGTGTTTTCTATAATTGCATTTTCAAAATTGCAAGGTTGAAAAACTTAAATGAAAAACATGAAGAGTATACAAGTAAAACAGAGAACGCACGGAGGCAATACAAAAAAAATGAAAAAAACATATATGGGGTTTTTGCTTGGGTGCACTTCCAAAAGTTCTTTATTGGATTCTTGCTTCTGTGTATTTTTTATTTCTTAAATACACTTGTTAACTGCAGTGTGTGGAACCC
The DNA here is from genome assembly GCA_963682175.1 of Triglochin maritima. NCBI lineage: Eukaryota > Viridiplantae > Streptophyta > Magnoliopsida > Alismatales > Juncaginaceae > Triglochin > Triglochin maritima. Next base: position 11,680,183 of record OY821775.1, read on the forward strand.
ATTAATAAGTTTATTTTATATTAAGATAATCAAACAAATTGTATAAAACCCCAAACAAAAATAATATATCCAAAGCCCACATATTTCTACCTATTAAAAAAAATTACTTTCCCCTTTTATAATCTTCTTTACTCTTTCTCTAAACCATCAATCTCAACCCTTTTCAAATTCCCTTCCCTAAAATTTCCCTTTTCGCCCTCTCCCTGACCTCCTCCTTAGCCGATCACCAGCATAACCTTAACTGCCTTCCCCACCGCCAACTCCACCTACCCCTTGAGATCCTACACGAAATCCAATAACATCTCATCATTGCAGCTGGGAGAACAAACCATTGACGACAGCTATGATGAGGTGGGAGATTGAGGGGGAAGGAGGGAGGGAGGGAGGGAGGGAGAGAGAGGAGGTGGTGGAAGGGCATGGCGTCAACTTGGGAAGGGGTGGAGTCGAGTTTAGGGCGAAAGAATGTTTTGATGTGTTATGTGTTTATTTGAGTTTGTGATAATTTGATATGAAAAATTATGATTGTGTTGTTGGAGGTTAAATCTTATATTTAAGATCCATGTGTTATGTTTTAATTTTTGAGTTATTATGTGATCATTAGTTTCTATAATTTGATGTAGAATAATGTTGATATTATTTTGAATGATTTTATTTAAAATTATTGATTGATTTTTGGATGTCAAAAAAAAAAGATAAAATCATACAAAATGTTTTAAGATACATTACATAAAAAAACTAAATCACAAAATAATTTAATTTTTGGGTAAGTTAACTCTAAATAAACAAGATAAGCAAGTCTAAGGATGTAAATAGAATAAAATATTTTTGTTTATTTAAATGCAAAATTTATTATTATTTTAATGCAACTCAATCATCTGAAGTGACCTTGGTAAGGTCTCCCAGACAATTACTCGAGTTAACAAATGTACATGAGCAAAACAAAAATACAGAGAAGCAAAAATCTAATAAAAAACTTTTGGAAATGCACCAGGATGAATACGACTCCCACCGTCCAAGAAGGATAAATAAGCAGCAGTCCCAACTATGAAAATCTTGAAGTACAGATATCCAAGACTTTATGATTGACAACAAAACAAGACAACATCATAAACATTGTTGAAGATCCCAAACAACAGCTACCACTCGAGTATTGGGATGACACCATATGAGGCTTTATACGGGAGACCGTGTAGATCGCCGGTATGCTGGAGTGATGTGGGCGAGAGACAGCTAGTTGGACCTGACATTATCCAGTTATATTCAGAGAAGGTCGACGTGATTCGGAGACGACTAGCTATGGCGCAGAGCAGGCAGAAGAGTTATGCTGATACGCGGAGGCGTGAGCTGACTTTTGATGTAGGAGATCATGTCTTCCTGAAGATCTCGCCTTCCAGAGGGGTGATGAGATTTGGGAAGAAGGGGAAGCTGAGTCCGAGGTATGTCGGACCTTTTGAGATATTGGATCGGGTCGGTGAGGTGGCATATAGGATTGCACTACCGCCACAGTTCGCAGGACTTCACATCGTCTTCCATGTTTCTATGCTGAGGAAGTACGTGGCCGATCCAGCTCATGTGATAGAGATATCAGTACCGGAGATCCAGCAGGATTTGTCATTAGATGAGAGACCAGTTGAGATTGTGGATCAGATGGTACATCAGCTCAGGAGGAGAGCGATTCCGATGGTAAAGGTCAGGTGGCAGCATCACAGTGTCAGAGAGGCTACCTGGGAGATCGAGGAGGATGTCAAGAAGCAGTATCCAGAGTTATTCCGGTAAGTCAGTTATTTCGAATTTCGCGGACGAAATTCTTTTAAGGAGGGTAGATTGTAATAACCTAATCTAAGCACCCTACTTAAATTAAACTAAACCTAATTAACCCTAATTAATACATGCATGAAGAGGTGGAGGTGTTAGACATGTGGAGATTGAGGTGGATAGCTTTGGTTGGATAGGTTTTAGGTTAAGTGTGATTGGAGGAGATGGAGGTGATGAGTTGAAAGGATATATATATAGTAGATAGGTTTTTGTTGAACGTTTTGCTTCATTGTTGGTTTATCCAGAGCGTGAGAGGAGTGATTTCGGAGCAGAAGAAGGAGGAGAGAAGAAGTAAAGAAGAAGAAGAAGAAGAAGGGAAGAAGAAGAGAAGAGGTGTTGAAGGGAGCTCGGGAGGCTTCTTCAATCGACCAAAAGGTATGCCAAGTCTTCATAATAACTCCCCAAGAGGTGTGGGAGTGTAGAGGATGGCGTTGGTGTCGTTTCTCCGGTGAAAACCCTACTGGACGGAGGTTGAAGACGACTGGTTCGGTCGACCGTTGAGTGTTTCGGTCGACCGAACATCGTCTAAATGATGCCTGTCCAGTGGGAAGATGTATTGTTCGGTCGACCGGTATATGGGTCGGTCGACCGATATTTATAAATATTAACTTACTGCCCGAAAACGGTCGAACGATGTCTGTGTGACGGTCGACCGTTTATGCCAAATTTCGCGGGAAAATAAAGGGTTACATTAGCCGGTCGACCGGTGTTGTTTCGGTCGACCGATCCCAGTAGATAGGTTAGACAGGCCTTCGGCCGACCGAGTGTGTGTCTCGGTCGACCGAACTGCGCAAGGTCGGTTCGAGCGTTGACCATCTAAACGGTCGACCGCTCTGGATCCGGTCGACCGACCGCGTGCAGTTTTCCTGCAGTGATGTGCCTGTAGATCGGTCGACCGGAAGGTAGGTTTCGGTCGACCGAATGCTGTGGGCAGGATTCAGGCAGTTTTCCTTATCGGTGGAACGGACCCTGGTTTGACCGATTGGATATATATGTATATTAAAATGTATAGCGTAGACCTTCCAAACGGTCGACCACTAGATGACTTTTGTTCGACCAATTGGTAGGTATTTCGGTTGGCGTGGTTCGACCGGTAGACTTGTTTGTACAGTACCGTGTACTGTGTGGGGGACCGGTTGACCGGTGTACTTTTAGCGGTTGACCGATCTGCCGCAGGTTGGTGGATTTATCCACACGCGATCCGTTGAGTATAGGTCGACTACTGGCTCCGAGGCGACGGTTGATTACCGGTTTTGAGAGCTACGGATTTCACCTTCGACGAAGGCGTATTATTGTACTAATGTTTCCTCTCTTACCGAGCAGGGTGTGAGGGATGTGTACCGTAAACCTTGGGCAGTTTGCGAGGGTTTAGCGGTAGGCCGAGGATGTTCCGGCAGGGTGCGCGTTTGGCAGCTCTTGGGGGAGCAGCGGCTGTCGTCTGACCCGAGTTGTGTATTCGGCGGGCTGACTCGCTCCTGGAGTGCGGCGTGTACCGGGGGTTCCTTCCTGCACTTTTTGGGGAGCAGTGGTGTCGACTGACCCTTGTGAGGCAGCGGTGGACTGACTTGACCCTAGTGGCAGGAGTGGTTCAGTGCCGCGGAGGCGGTGAGGGCATTATTGTGGGCCCGAGGCGGATGATCATGTGCATAGCATTGCATTGTCTTTAATTCTTTTTTTATATTTTTAGGAGGTTTGGTATACGGGGTTCCTGCAGGGAACTCAGGCATGTTGTTTGTTTGCATTTCAGGTAGCGAGCAGGGTTAGAGTTTGAGGTGGTGACTGAGGACGGTGCCCCCGGGATCAGATCCTGTGTCCTCTTATTAGCTTCTTTTGTTTGAGGTAGTGATTACATGTACATTCACTTTTGTTGTAATCACAGCTGACTTATTTATATAGTTTGACTTCCACGTGGGTATGTATCTTATATTTTATATATATATATATATATATATATATATATATATGTTGGTTTGTTTTCCAGTGACGTGCCCTATGTTGACCGTTGACGGTCTTTATTATTGTTTAAATTTTCCACTGTTTTCGGGTACGTTATAGCTTTTGATTAAAAAAAAGCTCTCTTCCAACCCTTCAGATTTCAGGCTGATAAATGATCATTTGATATTTGTCGTGTACATGTCATGCACTATTAATAGTAAAGAATAACCAATATCCTTATAATTATGCATAAATAATTTTGACATTTTTGGCAGGAAGATTGTTGGCAACTGGATGAAATTGACCACTTATTTGTTGATCATATAAGATGCATGCGCGTCGTTCTCTTTCTAATTTCGGGAGTTCTATAATTTAAAAATCACTTGATAATGTTGGTTACTGAAAGAGGATAAAGTCTCACATTTTAATATAATTCATAGTTATTTTTGATGTTTGGTTGGTTGTTGAAGCTATGGCAACCATTGACTATACAAGTCCACAATCGGTGAGAATTTTAAGTTAGAGCGCTTAGTACATATTATGGCAATGTATTGAATTTTTATTATGTATTACACAAGTCAGTCTAAAATTTATGTCTAGCACATTATGACAAATTGAAACTCTTCTTTCTAGCTAGCATATAGTAGACATAGGTCTAATTATAAATTTCCATTTTTTTCTAACTTCTCTCTCAATTTCAACTCAATTATGTGTCTTGAATGTAAGGATGCAACCCTATTTATAGTCTTCATTTTATGGTAGAGTGTGTCAATATATATTAGAAGTCGGCATGATTTGTCATCTACATTTGTCTACTTATTGCATGCATCTTTAAACACATGTTCATATTAGTACAAGAAAATCGTGATCCTTCATATTCCATCTATTGTCTCTCCATTGAACGTCAATTTCAATCAACAGCAAAGCAAGTTATCCATCTCTGAAGTGTAAATTGAGAGACGGAAAAACAACTTTTTTGTGGTTTGGAAAATTGAATTTTTACCCAACAATGACTTATCATTTCCATCCTTATTTGAAAACCCTTGGTCTTGGTTTGTGGAAATACAAAGGTGGCTCAGACACTTAAACGGGCATCACAACCTAAGGAAACCACACATTACCTCCAACGGCTACATCCATCAAAGGAAACCCATCAAGCTCGCATTTTGGACAGTTAACATTCCTTTCGTACCAGTTATTGTAATAGGCAACAAATCATTCATCCCCAACGTCTCCTTTGTACACACATTTGTAACACATATGATTAAGAAAATATAATACAAACATTACCAAATTTAATATGGTATCAGAGCAGAAAACGTCTCAGAAACTGGGTGGTCATCATCGACGATCATCACCTTAGAACCTCACCCAAAATCATCACAGACTCTCATCCCACGAACCAAACAAGCAAACCACAATCCCATCCCCAACCATCCCAAATCGCACGAGGGGCTGACACCAAAGGCGACATTCATCCCTCCTAATGGCCTCAGAAGGAGCAACACCGTGAAGACTAACCACACAGCTTCTCACCGACGCGAACTACCTATCATGGGCGAGGTCAGCCACCATGTCCCTCAGTGGCACGGGTATGCTAGGCCACATCACTGGAGACAGCCAAAAACCAACTGACGACACCAAAATCGTGGAGTGGCAAACCGCCACTAGTGCAGAAAAGACCATATACGTCGGATATACAAGGCTATATACGACATATTTTGGTGGTATATACGACCATCGTATATTGCCCCGACGCCTATGCACTGGTATATAGACGTCAATTACATAGGACCGACGTCTATTATACATTTAAATAGCCAAAAAATGTACACTACAAGCTTATAACGGGCATTCAACATGTACAGTAATCAAGCCTAAGATGCCCAAGTCTAAGACGCCTAAGTGCCCCAACTTGATCTTTTTCAGAAGTAAAAGAGTGGTGGAGTATATCAACCATACCAATAAAAAATTTCTTCCGATGTGGGACTAAATTGGATAGCCATATAGACGTCGGATATCCAAACATCCGACGTCTATTGTGTGACGCCTATTGTGCATTCTGCACCAGTGCGCGGACCATTTGGTGATGACATGGATATTAAACTCCATGCAACTATCGATCGTCGACCTTTTTCTCTACTCAAACTCATCAAAAAAGTTGTTGGATGAGACCCATAACTTGTATAGCAAGCAACAAAAATTTGCCCACGTCTTCCAGATAAAACAAGAACTCGTGCAAAAAAGACAAGGGCAAAAATCAATCACCGAATATCTCGGTGCACTCAAAAGATGCTGGGACAAGCTCGGGATCTACGAATTGCCAAGCACATACCCCAAAGTCATCCAGGAAAGAGTCGAGCAATGTCGATTGTACCACTTCCTTGTGGGACTCGACCCTAGCTATGAGATTCTAAGGTCGCAAATCTTGTCCTCATCGGAGCTTCCACCCCTCAGTTAGATCATAGTGACGGTACAATGAGAAGAAACTCGAAGACAGCTTGCACTAAAACAGAGAAAAAGAAAACCCAGCATTCGCCGCCGCAAACCATCAAAACCAAAACACAAAAAACAAAAGGTAGTTTGGGAGAATGAGAGACGAGCACTACAATAACTGCAAGAAGCAAGTGTAGGATCGTGTGAGTTTATGGGTCCACAATTAATGCTAATCACGATTAAGCCCTAATTAACTACTTGGTTGATTGATCAAAGAATTGCAGCGGAAATTAAAAACAAATCAAACACAAGTAGGAAAGCAATGCAAACCACACAAGAAGACACCGGATTTACAGAGGTTCGGCCGCGCCTACGTCCTCTCTTGCAAGCCCCTCTCGAATCCCCGTTCGAGCTCCTCTTGCGTCTTCACTATGCCTCCATGTTCCGGGCCGGGAGCAACGCCTTTTACAAGTCTTCAAGCTCGCGAACAACCCTCGCCGAGCTTGGCACCACCTCTCACAAACCGAGAGATTCACTTCGGGCTTTCACCGAAATCCTTGCTTCTTTGACAGCAAATGTAACTTGAGTGGATCACACTCTCTAAACTTTGAGCACACTTGAATGAGATTGGAAATATGATTAAGTGTGGAGATTTGAGGTTTGGAATGTATGGAATTCTCTCTAAAGTTTGGGACAAGTTTGTAGTGGGAGAGTTGTGTTAAAATGTGTTTTACAACTCCTTATATAGGCATTAGAGAGAATAGAGCCGTTGAGATTGATTGGGTATGAGTTGAAGTGTGATTACACAAAGCAGAAAGTTCAGAACCCAATTCTGGCTGAATTCGGTCGACCGGATCGGGACAATCGGTCGACCATTAGGCAGTTTTACACTCAGTTCGGTCGACCGGTTAAGCAACGGTCGACCGTCCAACGCTACGACTTAAGAAAACTTAAGTCATCGGTCGAACACACTAAGAGGGTTCGGTCGATCGATTTCGTCCAGGCACTTTGGGGTTGACAACAAATATGTGAACGGTCGACCGAAACAGGTTCTTCCGGTCGACCGATTTTGGACAGGAGATTCTGGTTTGTCTGGACACGCTCATTCGGTCAACCGATCTTGGTCCTCGGTCGACCGAGACATAAAATGTATAAGGGGTATATTTTGATTAATACGAATACGACCGTTGGGTATATACGACAAAATAACGATCGGGAAAATAAGGTTCGAACGGTCGACCGTATGGAAAGGTTCGGTCGACCGGAAATAGACAGGGAAACACAATAAGAAAGCTTGATCATCCGGTCGACCGAACGGCATGTTACGGTCGACCGAATGTGGGCAGACAGTTAAGTTTAGTGTTTTCCGGTCTAGGTTTGGGTGATCTATTGAAGTCCAAATTAAGATTAAAGCCAAAAAGCCAACAGCAATGTCACAGCAGTGATCGTTGCTAGTTCCTCTACATGCACCTCCGACCACCCAAAGATGGACACAGAGAAAAGGGGGCGATAGTAGAGGACCAAGCGGCGGCAGAAACCCGGACCATAACCCTAACCCTAATTTTGGAGGAGAATACAAAAAATGGGAGCAGATCGGGTCGACCTCGGGGAGCCGGGATTTTATCTCCGATTCTTACGCGGATCATCCAATTAACGACCTCTGAAATAGCACAAACAGGCAGGTTGCTCTGGATCCGGGTACAAGTGCGAGTGCAAGGGTGCGTACGCCAGTTGATCATGGGTTGCATGGGATTGGGTCGGTCCACCAGGAGATAAATCATGTGTTAGCCAACCTCAACAGCCTCCTCCAGATTTCTGGTCAAAATCAGAGTCGATCAGGTAATAAGTCAAGTATTAATCCTCTTAATTCCATTGCAAACCTTGCTAATTTCATAAATCCATGAATTATAGACATCGAAGCTACTGATTACATGATTGGAAACAAAAGTCTGCTAAACAATATTTATTATGATCCCAGTATGAATAAATTTGTCACAGTTGCAAATGAAAACCAAGTCAGAATTAATGGAATAGGAGAATCACAATTGCTAAACAATACTACTGAAAAGTTTTATATGTCCCTGAATTCACATCCAATCTATTGTATGTATCTGGATTACTCAAAACTTAAATTGTAACGTGATTTTTACACCATTTGATGTGCTATTTCAGGATCCAACGTCATGGAAGATGATTTGTAGAGGCTCGCTTGTTAATGGATTATATATTTTAGACTCAAATATTTGTTTAGTTGCTAATAATGCACCTTCTATGATGCCAAATATCTGGCATAAACGCATAGGGCACCCATTCTTTCCCATTTTAAAACAACTATTGCTTTGTTTGAATTTAAATATTGATCTATGTTGTGAGACATGTCACCTAGCAAAACAGACCAGGTTGCCTTTCTATTCGTCAACGACTCAGACAAGGAAGCCTCTGGACATGTTACACTCCGACATCTGGGGACCTGCCCGAGTCAAATCTGGGGACCTACCCGAGACAAGGAAGCCTCTGGACAAGTTACAGGTACCGAACATGTGCTCAATGACGAACACAATGGGACTCCCGCCAAAAGGTCTACACAACCCACCTGAACTCCAACTCATTTTCAAGAATTCATCACCTACAATACAACTTACCCCATCTAGGAATACATCTCCTACAGTACCATAACACCATCTTATTACTCCTTTTTGAATGTAATTGATAAATCTAATGAACTTACCTCTTACCATGAAGCCCTTAGAGATCCAAATTGGGTACAAGCCATGAAAAACAAACTAGAAGCGCTAGAAGAAAAAAACAAACTTGGACTCTGGTCCCCTCAAAACATGGAATCAAACATGTACGATGTAAATTGATATACAAAATTAAGTACAATAGTAATGGTTCCATTGACCAATATAAGGCTAGACTTGTTGCTAAATGGTACATCCAAACCTATGAACTCGATTACCTAGAAACCTTTGCCCCTGTAGCCAAAATAAACACTATAAGAGTCATACTTTCTATTGTTGTTAATTATGGGTGGGATCTTTGTCAAATGGATGTACGGAGTGCCATCATCCAAGGTTCTCTGGAAGAGGAAGTCTACATGACTCCCCCTCCAGGGTATAACTCCCTTCAAAATCAGGTATGCAAACTCCACAAATCAATTTACGGACTAAAACAGTCTTCCAGAGCATGGTACGCAAAACTCAATTACTCTCTTCTCCATTTCGGTTATACCAAATGTTCTACTGATGCATCCATGTTTATCAAGCATTCTAACAAATTTACCATCATTGTCCTGGTGTATGTAGATGACATCATAATCACTGGAAATAGCAATGTCGAGATCAACCATGTGAAATCTTATCTAAAAACCAAATTTGACTTTAAAGATCTAGGAATCTTGAAATATATTTTAGGCATTGAAAATCTCATTCGAAGAAAGGCTTATTCCTATCCCAAAGAAAGTACGTCCTAGATCTTCTTAAGGAAACTGGTAAATTAGGAGCTAAACCAGCCAAATTGTACTACTAAGCAATAAATTGTATACCTAAGTGTTTAGGTGGGTAGAGGGGGTGCCTAGTGAGGCCTTGGTCGAGGAACTATATGTCTTTTCGAAGCCTAAACATGTATGGTATTTTTGGATACTATTTGTGTATTTTTTCCTATTTTTCCCGATTTTTCCTGATTTTTTAATCTTTTTTATAAAATTTAATTGAATTAAAAAAAAAGACCGCCCAGACTTGAGCGGTCGCACAACCACCTAGGCGATCGCCCAGGCCACCGGACGCCCCCGGTCGCCTAGGCGGTCCGAGAACGTTATATACAATATAAATATATTACGGATCTTAACTCGTTGATGAGAGAAGATCTTTAATTCTTTGCTCTGCATGAGAACACGAAAAACAATTCATATTTCAATATTTTAAAAAATGACATTATAATATAGTATTATTATATTTAGTTTTTTTACAGTCTGACCACCTGATCATCTGAACAAAGTATCATGCTTAGATTAGGGTTATAAAGCAGCTGAACTTTTTTAATAGTGAAGTAATCGTAAAAACAAAGGGAAAGATAGAAAGACTAGGCTATATAACTTGCTGGCTCTAAATAAAATTCGACAACCCAACTTATGGATAAGTTGATTAAGTTACATCAACGGGCAAAAGAAAAAGATTTGGCGTTGAGGTCGTAGTCAATTTTTCTGTTCGCACTATTCGCTATTAAATAATTAAACCCTGTACCACTACGTGTCCACCAAACAATGCAATGATTATTGAAGGGTTGTTTACATTAATATTGCTCTTCGAAGATCATGTTAAAAACATCTTCTTGTAATATTCTTCTTAGTTTCTCAAACATCATTAACTGACTACCTTCTATGATCATCAACTGATTGAGTTGAACAAATTGACCTCATAATTGTATTTATTGTTGAGCTTAAGACAATGTTTCGTTGAAAATGGGATCAAGAAAAATAATCACCAAACGTAATTTCTCAAGTGCGCGAGACAATTAATACCATAAGCTGCTATGGACAACATGGGAAAACTCTTACAACTGTTTCTTTTCTCTCCATTTTTTATTTAGTTTGGAGCGGTGGTGGACTGTGGTGGTTAGGCTTCGCTTGGCTTCTGGTTCTTGCACTTTGTAAACCTCTTGTCCTTCTCAGAACTCACCTTAATTTGGCTAATTAATTATTCCACAATTTTCACCTTCTCGGATTAAATTATACTTGCTACAAGTGGAACAAACTCGAGCGTACAAGATGTCGATTAACTTGGTTGATGACAAAAAAATGTACTTTTTGTGAAAGGATGGTGAATTTAGACAAAAATAAAATATATCCGAATAAATGTTTAGGCATTATAAACTAAACTTGTATTAGAAGATACAATACTGTGAACATACCCCTACAATATTACAGGTAAAGCAAGTAAAAAATTTAAAGACAAGAAGAGGTGATGGATTTAGACAAAAATAGCAATAAATTCAAATAAATGTTTAGACATCATAAACAAACAACTAAACTCCTATTAGAAGATACGATATTGTGAATATACCACTGCAATATTAAAGGGAAAACAAGTAAAATTTTCAAAGACAAGAGGTGACTTAATGATTTGTTTGCTCCACCAAACATTATCACCTTCTCATGCATGTCGATGGCAAGCTAAGGACGTCGTGTCTTCTACTCGTGCTTATATAATCACATCATTGCTTTGCAACAGTCACATAATGGCATGATTGGTTGTCATTTCTTAGTGTCTTTGTTTCTTCTCCTTTATTGAGCTGGTAATTTTTGCTTCTTCTTGAGTCATCCATTCAATTATTATCACTCGAAATTCATAAGAAGACGTCAGGTTCGTCAGGGTTTTTTTTTTTTTGAAAAACAGGTGATGTATTAAATAATGATTTTGAACTATGCATCACAACTCAAACCGAAGTCAAGTAACAAATAACCAGTTAGCGGTTATTAAGGCCAGTAAACAAAGTTTCGGTTTATACCTTACAAAAAGTAGATAAAGATGTCTTCGTAAAGTCTAACAATATCGGTTAAGCTTCGACCAACACCTCATAACGTGGTAAACATTTTAGGTCCTCCAAATTCCCTACCGACTCCAGAAAAGTTACAACAGCAAAGTCACCACCATCAGCCGGAATTGGGACTAGATCGAGCAGGGGTTGCCGTCACGTAACATGATTTTTTTAATGCATGAAGGACCTAATTTCCTTTTTTCTGATTACCATCCTAACAGAAAATGCTTTTGAAGACATGCCACCAACCAAACTGCAGAAAGAAATGGCTTTACGAAGCAAACAGTTAGTAATAAAGACAGATAACGGCCATCTGATCTGAGACCACATCTATGTCGGATTGGTATTTGGTTATATCCATTCACTGCTGCACTTGTAGTTGTAGAGATGTGTCTCTTCTGGTCCCATCTTAGTGGATACATGTGCATTGTACCGGACGACTTCTTGTCCTGTCTTAATCTTCCCCACTTGTGCTTGCTTTCCTTTCATAAACGTTCTTGTAAATTTTTGTTACAAGATTTACATTTTTTTATCCAATGAATATCTCTACTCTTAAAACTACTAGCTTGGAGGAGGTATGTACATAGAACGTAAGTTTTACGCTCGAAACAATCCGTAGTTAGTAAAAATCTACTTTAAAAATTAATATTAACTTTGTCACTCACTAAAAAAAACTTAATGTACTTTTTTTGGGTAAGTACTACCTGTAAAAGTAACATAAGATATGTGAAGCTTAGCTTAAGAAAGACTCCCAACTAATCAAGGGTGTGGTTTATGCAAAGACTCTTGTTCCTCATGTGATATATAATAAGATATGAGGGTCATTCTCAATTGATCCTTGATCCAAAACACAATAACCGTCTATTATTTTACGATGGATGACCCTTGAAACCGTAATCATCTGTTGATATAATACAACATAGATTCAAATGATTGATAGAAGAAGCACTAAACATACCCTATACTTGTAGCTCCCACAAGCGGTGGATAGAAATGGACTGACTATCGAAGATATCCGTGCTGCTTTGTTTGCATTTGTTTGAACAAAAATGTGTCTTATAAAATTACACAGAGCATTTGGTAAAAACATAGATAATATAGTTACTTATTTTTATTAAAGCATTACTTATTATTAGTTAAATTCCAAACATGTAACTCACATGTTAGAATCAATTTCAGATCCTAATTAATCAAAGACTAGCAGGGATCTATTAACTGAACAGTTTGCTAATATAGTTATTGTAGCACAATACGTTACAGACTTATAGTCCAGATGTCAAAAAATAATAAAACTTGAATTCCATTGGAAATAGACATAACACAAGCAAGATGGACACGATGGATTTTGTTCTCATTATTTTACTAAGGTTAATTTTTTTATGTTATCTACAATGAGTTGGTTCTTGAGGAATTGGAAAGCACGAAATCATGTTTATGGATTTTATTTGGATTACGACTTGAAAATGATGTATTAGAGTGTTTCCAACGCATGTTTGTAACCTATAGTGTTCGTTGTTTATTGAAAGGTGCTCTTCATATATAGGTCAACTGTCTATGTTTTTATAAGGATCAGTTTTGGACATCAAGACGGTTAGAAAGAAGATGAATTTGTAGTTAAGCATCATTTTTGTTGATTTTATTACTCAAGGAAGATTCATGCTAAGCTTCACTATTTAATTCAATTTATCAGGTGTGGTCAAGGAGAGGCTCAGTAAGAAATGACTATAAGTTACACTTCCAATTACATCAGAAATTATGACTAAAAAAGTCAAAATCGGTGGGGACTAAGGTTTTCCTTGTTCCTCTTTTCTCCCTTCGATTGTTACGAGATGTCCTCTCAACTTTTGTTTATCTTCTTCTTATTATTAAAATCCTAATGAACGTTCGCATTTTATATGATCGACACATAATCATATGTTATAGAGCTAAATGGTGCTCAAAATGTCCTCAAATAAGATTATCTGCGCCATCGACTGAATCAATCAACCTCATGAACTCTTGTTTTGTTAGTACTGTTAGTTTGAGAATTCAAAGAAAAAATAAAGATACGATTAGAAGAAAATTCACACTGAGCTCTTCTTGGGTTTTACTTAAACCTTACGCCATACCCTTCATAGGCAGAAGCTGATATTTTTCAAAAACATTGATCGCATAAAATGATTATAATGTCATTATTTTCAAAATTATTTTTTCAAAATGATATTTGGAACAATACCATCATGTTGAAGAATTTGTACTTATGTTGAATGGTTTGAAATGATTTTGCAATGTACCTATCTGTCAAGTAAAGATTGGTTAGTGGTTTTCAAACCCACCCTTACCCAGACTTGATATTGCAATATATTATTTATAACTTTTCATTCACAGTAACAAAGAAAAGGTTGATTGTGAGCCAACCAAAATTTACAGCATATACTCAATGTCTCATCTTTTCCCCACGACCTCCAAATTGTCATCACAAGTAAAAAGTGGGAGCTTAAAATAAAAAAATTAAGTCTCGGACTCAATAGATGATTCATGTATATATATATATATACACACACAAAATGTCTATTGGGCCTACAGTTTAAGAGCATTTGTTTCGGATCACTCGCAGTTAAATATCTATTGCACTTAGGTGATGGCCATTAATCAAACAATTAAGACCCCATCAGAAGACAAATTTATATATTCAAGTAAAATAAGCATAAGACACATCCTACTCATAAAGTGCCATCAACTTTGCCCTTGTCTGAATTTTTATAACCAGAAGATGAAGTATATATAGTTCCTATACTATACTCATGTTGTTCTGCAGCTAGCAGAGCAACTAATTAAGGGTAGAGCTTGTGTTTGACCTTCACAATGGGAGTTCCAAAGGAGGGAGGAGATGTGGATCATGAGTTGTTGAGAGAATCTGGAAAGAAAGCAGCTTCAAAGGTTGGATGCAATGGGGTTGGAAGAAGAGCAGATGATGATTATGCTGCATGGATGGTAAGGCTTTGTTACTTTTTGTTTTTCATGTATTTGTTTTGGAGGTGGAATCTCTAAGCCTGAGTTCAGGTAGGGGAACTTCATCTGGCAGATTGAATGCTTGCTAGTTCATTTTTTGCATGGGATTTTTATATTTCAGTTTCAGCTATCTGCAATGTCAAAATTGGATTTTATGGGGTTCTGAGCTCTGTTGTTTCAATTCTCGAAGTTAATTTTATGGGTTGGTTTATTTTCACCAATTTTTGGGTATTATATTAGTTGAGGTTGAACCTTCTGTTCTCTGTATCATCAGTTGTTTTGTTCCTTTTTTTACCATCCTTTTCTTTTGTTTCTGTTGCTATGAAAGATATATAAATAAAAAATACATGTATATGAACATTTCTTCTTTATCTAAATTGCTTCCCAAATTCGAACAATTAGTAATGATATTTGCCTTCTCATCAGTTCCTTACTTCCTTATCTTGTTGATGTTCTGTTAGCTCAAATTTTGCTGATATGTGGTACCTTGTTACATTTGTTGCTTTGAAGCAGCTCATACAAAAAAAAATTCCCTCATAAATTTATCTTACAAATATTCCAGGTAAGACATCCTTCAGCGTTAGACATGTTTGATCAAATTATGAGTTCAGCGAAAGACAAAAACATTGTCGTTTTTCTTGACTACGACGGCACATTATCGCCAATAGTAGACGACCCAAACAAGGCCTACATGCCCGAATCGGTAATCATACATTACTCAAAACTAATCCTAAATTCCTAATCACTAGCCACACACAATTCTTGATGTCAGACTGAATTTGAGAAGTTGTATTCGATTCGCAGACACGTAAAGCGCTAGACAGAGTGGCGAAGTACGTCCCGACCTGCATTATCAGCGGGAGAAAACGCGAGAAAGTAAAGCAAGATCACAACTATGAGATAAGTAGTCAATATTTCACATTGACTAACTAAGATGGTAAATACAGGTTCATGAATTTGTACAATTATCCAATGTTTACTATGTGGGAAGCCATGGATTGGACATAAAAGCCCCAGACAGGTCCAACAAGAACTTCGACATAAAATCTCAAAGAAGAGAAATCGATGAAAAGGTCCAATGTCAATTTTGTTAGAGAATAGTCTTACATCGGTTAAAAAGATGTCTTTCTACTGATTTATAACTTGGAGTGTCATTCTACTGATCACCAATTGATTTTAAGTTTGATACCCACACTTCAATAATTTTCTTTTGAAATAAATTTATCGATTTGATTTTGAGTTCTAACATGTTTCATGCTTAAATTGAGACAGGGCAACAATGTTGTTGTTTACCAACCAGCAGAGGAGTTTTTGCCACTAATTCAGGAAGTAAGTCGAAAAACGTCGCTTAATCACGTGTTGGTAGTACGTCTGTCTAATTAATTTCGTGACTTAGGTGGCAAAGAAGTTAAATGAGAACACGAGGGCCATCAAAGGAGTGATGATTGAGAACAACACCTTCTGCGTTACCGTGCATTTTAGGCGTGTCGATGAAGATGTAAGTGTAGAAGAAATTCGTGTTATCATGAACATGATGTTCTTAGCCTTTTTTTTGGGCTCTCAATTCAATTAAAATCTATACACTAAATGGAAAAAAACATTCAGTTAAGGAAAACCTTTTTTTTCAAATCACTTCAACATCAGTGCAAGGATTGAACCTTATTCAGCACCAATAAATAAAATGATAATGTTTTTTTGTGGTTGCAGGATTGGAACAAATTGGAAGAGAAGGTGAAAAGTGTAGTGAATAACTACACATGCTTGTGCCTCAGCAGAGGAAGGAAGGTACACAACTCTTTACGATCTTACAACTAATCTTAAATTTCATTTTTTTTTTCTTAGAAAAAAAGTGCAAATGACACAAACATTGTTTTTCTCCAAAATTGTTCTAAAACGTTTATGTAGTTATCACTTCCAGCAAGATAGCCGGTAAAAAATGAAATCAGACAGATTAAAATAGTCCATCGATATATAAAGTTATTACTAGGTAGTTTTTGAATTACTTTAAAGAATTTTGTAGAAGATCATTTTCATGACAGGACACAGTTTGTGACATTACGCAGATCATCGAGATTCGACCGTTGATCGAGTGGAACAAAGGCAAAGCATTAGCCTTCCTTCTCGACACTCTCGGATTTGGCCACAACGGGGCTCTTCCAATATACATTGGCGATGACCTATCGGACGAGGATGCCTTCAAGGTAGCAAAACAGCACATCTTTTTTTATGATTCTTATGTAACTCCTAAATGATCAATTCAAACAAAACAACGATCCAAACGTGATCATTTATAAATTTTATTGAATTTCAACTAACCGGATTTTTGTTAGTTAACTGATAATTGACAAGTTAAGTCCACCATCTTTATTTTAAGGTGTTTTACACTTAAAACTTGCAAGCAATACGAGACAATATTTCCAACATTACGTTGGTTTCTTGAAGGTGTTGAGAAGCAGAGAAAGTGGCGTTCCGATCATCGTTTCGTCGATTTCGAAGGACACAGAGGCGTCTTACTCACTGAGCGATCCGTCCGAGGTGATGACATTCCTCCTCAACCTGTCAAGATGGATCCGAAGTGGCTCTAGTCAAAGGCTGTGTAGTTGCAAATTTGGTGTTTGAACATGTTCGTTTGGTTTTGGGACAATTTTCATTGGTGAATGTGGCGATGTTGTTGGTATAGTTACTGCAATAGGCAATCCATGCCCATCCATCGTTTTTGTACAACTTTTGTAATGGATGGATGATAATAATAATAATAATAATAATAATAATAATAATAATAATATGTTCATGTGAATTGGTGAATTATGTTCGTTACATCGAATTTTGGTTTGTTATATGTTTTTGAGTACTCAGTCGAATCTCATTCTGTGCTGAGACGTTTTAGTTTTCTTGATTGGATGGTTATAAGTGCGGAAAGTTTTTTACTTATCACCAATTAATTTTGAGTAAGATATTCACACTTCAATGGTTCACACTTTGAAATTGAGAATCGTCGTAAGTGTAACCGTGTAAGGGAGTGTGGGAAAATAAAACATTAAATTAGGCTTTAACCATGTAAAAAAGTTGAATCCGTCTATCACTTAGGCTTCATACGATACAGGTAATGACCAAAGTTTTGACAGGAATCACGTTGACAAACAACAATCTTCCCAATAGTATTTTCAGCAATCAGACTTAAAAGTGACATTGTTAGAGTTGACTTGACTCCTCTTAATTAACCTACCCAAACACCAGTTACCAATATATATAAAATTATAAACACGTATTGACGTATTTTGTTGAAACGAGGACGAGATTAGTCGGTCCAAACTGGTCTACAATAGTTTCTCCGATCTAGTTGTTCGATGTAGACCATGTCATAAACAACCTAACTTTAACCGTGTAGAGTTGTAAACTTTTTTGTTTTGTTGCTTTAATCACTTTCACGTACTTTGCTTATGTAGTTGACAACACTACTTCACTTTCACTTTCGAGTATAATAAATCACCAACGGAGTGATATTTCCCCACCAAGAGGGGACATATATCTTGTCATACACTTTGGTGGTTTATCCAGATCACCTGGATAAATTGAATCCATCTAACCCTTCACATGTTTTTTGTGTTATATTTTTAGCGTTTAAATTACATATATTCATGTTTTTTTAAGGAGTTTAATATTCGTTATGAGAATAAAGAGTTATAGTACATGATACTGCATTGATGAGTACATGATAATTGTGAATGCCCTAAACTATAAGCTTGATAAATGATTACCGTATGAGGCTTTGCCACATGCTCAGAGTTATAGAGCCGAGTTAGTAATCCTTAATTTGCTGAGGGAGAAACTTTTTAATAATTTGTAATAACGATCCTGGGTATGTCCTGAATTGTTGGTAAGCACAGGATGGGAAATGTTTGTTGAACGCTTCGCGTCACGGACGCTGCAAACCCAGTCAGCAGAATGGCTGATGTGGGCAACCCAGTCAGCAGACGCGGCTGAGTTCGCTCTCTCCCCAGAAACAATTTCTTTGTTTAGTTTATTCCTCGTTTCGTACAAATTTCGCCATCCCTCGCCATCCCTCATTAATGCGTCTCAAATCACTCCATTCTTTCATCATGTTGGCGCTCCTACACTCAACATTCGTCCTCCTATTTCTTCCCTTCTCTTTATTAAATTCATTTTTTTCCGGACACACACGTCATTCATTTTCTTTAGTTTCTGGACAAGCACGTAACTTATTCCGGACACAGTTACTATTTATTCCGGACAGTTGGAATACTTATTCCGGACAGACGGAACACTTATTCCGGACAAACGAACTACTTACTCCTGATTTTTTGTTGCTGTTGTTTTATTTTCCCGATGCGTCCACCATCGCATTTAATGCTTTTCAAATCAGCACGTCCTCCGTCTTCTTTCTTATTGTTTGGCGCGTCACGGAGATACAAATATGAGTGTCTAGGTTATTCCGATCCTACGAACCATTCCTTCTTCTCTCCTTCCTCCATTTTTGTTGTACTGTAATGGCACTCGTAAATGTGTCCTCACAGCCGGCTCCTGCCTCCAACGTCCCTCAAGTGATGATGAATTTTCCTTCCTTCGAAGAAGCCAAAGCATTTTACGTTTCATACGCCGATTCCTGTGGTTTTGGTGTGAAGATAAGGCAATCTCATTACGATCGTGGTGTTGTTATACGGGCCACTCTTACTTGCTCAAAGGAAGGTAATGCTCCCGGAAACCAAGGTGAAGGTAGACCGAAACATAGGTTATCCGGTAGGGTCGAATGCACTGCGCGGATTAGGGTCTCCGGTAATCCATCCAGAGGCTACGTAATTAACTACGTAGATCTCGAACATAATCACGCCATGCTGTCGGAAGACCAGATGCGCTTCCTCCGTCAAAAACGATCCGTCCCGGAGTCCGCCAGAGCACGCATTTCGTGCAATGATGCTGCCGGTATATCTGCCGCCAAGACCATGCAATCTTTTGTGGTCGAAGCTGGAGGTCACGATAAATTGTCTTTCAACGAGCGGGACCTAAGGTTATTTATTCTCCACTTAACCTGGTTGAAGTTACGCATTTAGCTTTGTCATAAAAATTATGTTTCGCAGGAATGTTGTGAACGAGGTTAGAAACCTCAAAATGGGACCAGGAGATGCGCAAGCTATCCAAGATTATTTCATCAGGATGCAGAAGAATGATTCCCGCTTCTTTTACGTAATGGATATGGACGACGAAGGCAGACTACGAAATGTGTTCTGGGCCGACAGTCGGTCTCGAGCTGCTTACTCTTACTTTGGAGATGCAATATGTTTCGACACAACATACATAACAAACAAGTATGACATGCCTTTTGCCCCATTTGTGGGGGTAAATCACCACTACCAGTCCGTCCTACTCGGTTGCGCACTCCTCTCTTCCGAGACGACACAAAATTACATTTGGTTGTTCCAAACATGGTTGACGTGCATGAACGGTACGTGTTTTATTTTGTCCGGCTTTGTCCATTTTACGTTGTGTGCCTGTCCGGTTACTCCCTTACGTCTGTCCGTTTTACGTATTTTGCTCGTCCGGTTTATCCCTTACGTCTGTCCTGTTTACGTCTTTTGCTCGTCCTGTTTACCCCTTACGTCTGTCCGGTTTACGTATTTTGCTCGTCCGTTTTATCCCTTACGTCTGTCCGGTTTACGTATTTTGCTCGTCCGGTTTATCCCTTACGTAAGTCCGGTTTACGTTTTTTGCGCGTCCGGTTTATCCCTTACGTCTGTCCGGTTTACCCCTACGCCTGTCCGGTTTACGTCTTTTGCTCGTCCGGTTTATCCTTTACGTCTGTCCGGTTTACGTCTTTTGCTCGTCCGGTTTACCCTTGACGTCTGTCCGGTTTACGTTATTTCTGTCCGGATTAACATATGTTTTTATCTTGATCGCTTTGTGTGCAGATACAAGCCCCCCGGCGATCATAACAGACCAATGTGGCGCCATAGCTTCGGCTGTGAGGACTGTGTTCCCTGAAGCGCGGCACAGATTTTGTATATGGCACATAATGAATAAGGCCCCTGTGAAGCTGCCCAAGAAGTACCGGGAGCATACGTTGTTTGACCTCAACAACTGTGTATTCGATTCCAAGACTCCGGCAGAATTCGAGCGGAATTGGCAGGGATTTCTAGATGATTTCGAGTTGCACGACAATAATTGGCTCCGATCCATTTATGCAATTCGAGAGCACTGGGTACCTGCATTTTCGAGGGATTGTTTTTCCGCCGGAATGGCATCAACCCAGAGAAGTGAGGGTATGAACGCCTTCTTCGATAAGTACCTCACATCAAGGACGACACTTAAGCAGTTCGTTCAACAATACGAACTCGCACTACGCCACAAGTATGAGAAGGAAGCTCAGTCTGATTTCGATTGTCAGCATAAGGCTCCGCAATTGATTTCGAAATATCCATTCGAGAGGCAATTGAGCGAGTTGTATACGGTGGGTGTCTTCAAGAAGGTGCAGTTAGAAATTGGGAAGATGATGTACTGCGACATCAAGGATGAGTTCAACGAGGACGACACATTGCACTTCAACGTGACCGAACATGTATTGACACATATCCTCCCATTGTCGAAACGGTTCACAGTGCAAATTAGAGATGAGAAGTGGGTATGCGATTGCAGAATGTTTGATCACGTCGGTATCCTATGTTGTCACGTTTATGTTGTTATTGCCCGAATACGTCCAAACGCGTTGCTCCCCGAGTTTTACATCGTCCACCGATGGAGGAAGGATATCCGAAGGAGCTATGGAGTCAAGTTTCCTCTTCAAAGCGGCATAACGGGGAACGATGCGCTTCGTCGCCACGACGACATAATGGGTCGTGCGCTTTGGATCGCCGAGGCCGCTTTCGACTCAAACGACAGATATCTTCAGGCGGTAGAGGCACTTGAGTTGCTTAAGGAACGTATGCAACGACCTGATCCTGTGTTCGCTGGTACATCCGTTCTCAATCCGGATAAGACAATACGGAAAGGCAGACCGCCGAGCAAACGACGGATTTCTTTGTCTGAGAAAATAATTAAAAGTAACGTTAAGAAAATCAACAGGAAGAAGGCTCTACCCCCGTTACACCCTGCAGCACCCAAACCGGGGGATCACGATTTCGATGACTGGGACATGAATTTGCATTACGAGGGAGTTCCTCCTTGATTATTGTATTTGTCCTTGGTTGGAATTATTCCTATGTAATTTTGTTGAAAGTCATTGTAATTTTGTTGAATGTCATTGTATGTAATTTTGTTGAAAGTCATTGTATGTAATTTTGTTGAAAGTCATTGTATTATTGCATAAGATTCAACCCTTTCTTTGCTTGATCGTTTGTGAATTAATTTCTCATGGCGACAAATATATTAAGTAATTTTGTACCGTTGTATGTCTGTCCGGATTAAGTTAACAGTATGTCCGGATTAAGTTAACAGTATGTCCGGATTACGTAACATCAAAGTCCGGATTAAGTGACCAGTATGTCCGGAATACGTAATTAGGCAGTCCGGATTACATTGTTTGTCTGTCCGGATTACGTTAATTTCTGTCCGGAATAAGTTACCAGTATGTCCGGATTACGTTACCAATATGTCCGGATTACGTTACATCAATGTCCCGAAACGGAACAAAAAGTTTGTCCGGAATAAGTGTATTTGCTGTCCGGAATAAGTGTATTTGTTGTCCGGAATAAGCGTATTTGTTGTCGGGAATAAATGTATTTGTTGTCCGGTTTAAGAATAAAGTGTGTCTGGAATAAGTGTTTTTGCTGTCCGGAATAAGTGTATTTGCTGTCCGGAATAAGAATAAAGTATGTCCCGAAACGGAACAAAAAGTGTGTCCGGAATAAGTGTATTTGCTGTCCGGAATAAGTGTATTTGTTGTCCGGAATAAGCGTATTTGTTGTCCGGAATAAATGTATTTGTTGTCCGGTTTAAGAATAAAGTGTGTCCGGAATAAGTGTATTTGCTGTCCGGAATAAGTGTACTTGCTGTCCGGAATAAGTGTATTTGCTGTCCGGAATAAGAATAAAGTGTGTCCCGAAACGGAACAAAAAGTTTGACCGGAATAAGTGTATTTGCTGTCCGGAATAAGTGTATTTGTTGTCCGGAATAAGCGTATTTGTTGTCCGGAATAAATGTATTTGTTGTCCGGTTTAAGAATAAAGTGTGTCCGGAATAAGTGTATTTGTTGTCCGGAATAAGTGTACTTGCTGTCCGGAATAAGTGTATTTGCTGTCCGGAATAAGAATAAAGTGTGTCCCGAAACGGAACAAAAAGTTTGTCCGGAATAAGTGTATTTGCTGTCCGGAATAAGTGTATTTGTTGTCCGGAATAAGCGTATTTGTTGTCCGGAATAAATGTATTTGTTGTCCGGTTTAAGAATAAAGTGTGTCCGGAATAAGTGTATTTGCTGTCCGGAATAAGTGTATTTGCTGTCCCGAATAAATGTATTTGTTGTCCGGAATATGTGTATTTGTTGTCCGGAATATGTGTATTTGTTGTTCGGAATAAGTGTATTTGCTGTCCGGAATAAGTGTATTTGTTTTTCGGAGTAAGTGTATTTGTTGTCCGGTTTAAGAATAAATTTTGTCCAGAAACGGAACATTAAGTTTTTCCGGAATAAGTGTATTTGCTGTCCGGAATAAGTGTATTTGTTGTCCGGAATTAGTGTATTTGCTGTCCGGAATAGGTGTATTTGTTGTCCGGTTTAAGAGTATTGATTATTTATACATGTCCTTGTATTGATAATTTAACCCAACACCAAATGTCATTGTATTGATAAATCATTCAAATAGTCTATGTAATTTTAACATGTATACATGTATAACTTTGTAAAAAAAATTAAAACATCCAGAGTCGTTTATTGTTGATCGCACATCCCAGAGTCTTCGAGTAAGAAATTGGCCAAATCGCCTCTAAAACGGTGAATAACCTTGCTCTGCTTCGGCTGAGTCGGATCAGCATTCTCCATCAAACGCTTGATCCAGTACAAAACGTATGGCCCGCAGTCGTTACTCCCCGCTAGCTGTCGTTGGCTACCCTTCCTGTCAACTCTCAGTGGCCATTCGACCGCCAAAAACCCTCGCCAGAATCCCGCTATCTTAGACGCGGTGCATTCATGAGTTCCGACTAAAAGGTTAGGATTTTCACCTCTTTTAAGCGTGCGGGAGAGGCTGTTGTACTGAATGAACTCCGATCGAGGTCCGTGGGCAACGAACAGAGTCCAGTGGCCGGACAAACAGCATGGCTGTGCGATGACGACTTCCTCCACATTAAGTCCTTCCATTTTTGGGAGTAAATAATCTCTCTTTATATCTTCTCCCTGTCCCTCCACAATCATTTCCGATTCGAAGGATGATAAGCAGACCACCTTTTGTTGCCCTCCTCTTCTGACGAGTACCTCAATTAGGCCGTCAAGCGTTTCGTTGGTGATTTCTGTGCCTCGCGAAATTATTTCCTTGAGATCACCCCTGCTGATAATGCTGAGAACCCCCCTCCAGATAATATCTTTTGCTTCTCGCTCGGGGGCCGTTGCATTCAATAAACGATGTACCTCATCATTGGTCAGCGTTCTCAAGGCGGTATCATCCACATCTGGCCTCGTGGACGAAACAAGGGCGGCCAGTTCATCTTTCGCTTTTTCTTCACTGGCTTCTTCGGGCCCTTTTGTTTTTGTGGTGGCTTCTTCGGCCTCCTTTATTTGTTCTTGTTTTTCTGCGGCAATCTTCTGTGCCTCATCTTGGCCAGATTTGCTTTGCGCTTCGTGTATGTGTTCTGTGCGCAAGCGTGGTTTAAAGGTCCGCATTTTTTTGGGGTGCAAAAGCGGAAGCGCAACCCCAGCCTTCCTCTTTCTTTCCTCCTGTCTCCTCATAACTTCCTCCTTTTCTTCCTCCTCCTCCCTCTTATTTCTCTCTTCCTCCTCCCTCTTTTCCCTCTCTTCCCTCTCCTCCTCCTCCCTCTTATTTCTCTCTTCCTCCTCCCTCTTTTCCCTCTCTTCCCTCTCCACCGCCTCCCTCTTATTTCTCTCTTCCTCCTCCCTCTTTTCCCTCTCTTCCCTCTCCACCGCCTCCCTCTTATTTCTCTCTTCCTCCTCCGCCTCCCTCTTATTTCTCTCTTCCTCCTCCCTCTCTTCCCTCTCTTCCCTCTCCTCCGCCTCCCTCTTATTTCTCTCTTCCTCCTCCCTCTTTTCCCTCTCTTCCTCCTCCCCACGGACTCTCAGCTCACGACACTCTTCTTGAGAGATCCGCAGTTCTTCCTCCAGGTTGTTAATTTTAACGGTCGCCTCCCTAAGTGCTGCTTCGGCTCGCAGCCATTTCGTCTTCACCTCACTAAGTTCCAACTCTTGTAGCAGTGGGTCACATGGAATGCTGCATTCACTGAGTTGTATCCTTGGTAGAGTGGATGTTGAAGGTGTTTCCTTCGAGGCGACCGTTGCTTCTGCAGGAGTTGAAGGTGTTTCCTTCGCTGCGGGAGTTGCTGCTGCAGGAGGAAATTGATCCTCTGACAACAGTGAATGCTCCCGTGCACTGAGTTTTGGGGTGCCCTTCAACTCAAATTGGCCCGAGTATATCCGGGACAAGTTGATGCCTCGATCTTCCCATTTTCTAAGGATTTGGCGTCTGCTAAACATTTCGGTCCAACACTTGAACCGTGGAAATGCTGACCGGGGATCCCCCAATTTGAACTTCTCGCAAAGCCACACCTGAAAACAGGAATAAGTTAAAAAACAGAAACATAACATCCCCAGGACAGTCTCATAACGTTAATCACTAATTCCGGACAGACACAACTCTTATTCCGGACAGACACAACTCTTATTCCGGACAGACACAACTCTTATTCCGGACAGACAAAGACGTATTCCGGACATACAAATTACTTATTCCGGACAGACACAAGACGTATTCCGGACACATACAGGACTATTCCGGACTGGCAACACACTTATTCCGGACAGGCAACACACTTATTCCGGACAGAGACAACACTATTGAGGACAGACACAAAACTTATCCCGGACAGACACAAGACTTATTCCGGACAGAGACAACACTATTCAGGACAGACACAAGACTTATCCCGGACAGACACAAGACGTATTCCGGACAGACAAGACAATCATTCCAGACACATACAGGACTATTCCGGACAGGCAACACACTTATTCCGGACATAAACCAACACTATTCCGGACTGACACAACACTCATTCCGGACTACCACAAGACACTTATTCCGGAAAACCTCAAGACACTTTTTCCGGACAGAGACAACACTATTCAGGACAGACAGAAGACGTATTCCGGACAGACACAAGACGTATTCCGGACAAGCAAGACAGTCATTTCGGACACATACAGGACTATTCCGGACAGGCAACACACTTATTCCGGACATAAACCGACACTATTCCGGACTGACACAACACTCATTCCGGACCAAGATGCTTACTTGTAATACGGCAACGCAACCAGACACGTAGCCCTGCTTCATAGAGAAGTTCGCTGACGATCTCCTCCTCGAGAGGTCCCGTTGGGCTTCCTCCAGGCCTTCAACCAAGAAAGTGTGAACCGCATTTGCCCACGCATATCTCTTGAGGCGCTTGAGGTTCTTAAGGTGTTTCGTGTACCACGCTTTAGTTCGCAGTGATCCATCGAAGAACAAAAAATGATTGAAAATCATAGAAATAAGGAGTCGGACGTGCTCCTCCTCCTCGCCCATCTTGCTCGTGGCGGTAAGATGACCCAGTAGCTGGGTGTTGTCGAGGTTAACCCCGTCACGTTTCGCTACGTACATGGCATCCATATCCACTCTCTGCCCATGTACTCTTAGTCCAAGTAGAAGGGCGACGTCTTCTACCGTAAATGGGACCACCCCAGTGGCTATTCTCAGACCGACTTCATTGGCGTCGAAGTGTTCGACGAACCAACCCAGTATCTCGTTGTCAGTTGTGACGTGAGGAAAGCTGAGGAAGTGACCGAAAGGCGTCCGTTGGAAGACATTTTTCTCCTCCTCCTTCATCCGGTCGAACTGCTTGTGAAGGGCCGCGAAACCGCACTTGGTTTCGCGGAAGTAGTACGTGCTTCCCTTAAACCACACAAAAAAATTGTTAGAGGCCAATAATGAACCTTAAAATGAACCAGAAAGAACATGGTTGACAAAACACCTGCGCGGCTACAATTTCAGGAGCAATGGAGGTTTCAGGTAGAGAAGGATCCATTTTCGCCTTGTCTTGGTTTTCGTTACTGGAATGGAAAGGTTTTGGAGCAATGAAGGTTTTGGATGAGCGTATGGAAAGGAACTCCGGGTGAAATGGGGAAAGTTACTCGAATGCTGTACCGCCGCTACTGATGTACGTGAAGTCGAACCGTCTAATCGTGATTTAGGGAAATGAACCGTCGCACGGAAATGAACCGTCGCACCCAACAAATCGTGATTTAGGGAAATGAACCGTCGCACCCAACAATTCGTATACATTTCCCCGCGCAGAGGTTTTGGTTGACTGGACGCACACCTGGCAGCTGACGTGTTATTCCACGTAGGACGCGTCACGGACGCTCGCGTCCGTATATAACTACTCAAGCAGGATGTCATATGCTTGTTTTGACTATGTATTGCTCTGATCGAGTCGGTACGAACAAAACTCTATCAGCTTGTGTGGAGAATTGAGAGTGATTGGATATGCATGGTTTGATCAGAATTGATTGATGAGTGTTGCTCCAGGTCTGACCATGACTATTAAAGTCCACTGGATTTAATAGATTGACGTTGATGTTGAAAGCTGGAGTGGAACGATGATGTGGAAAAATATTTGTGCCCAATGTCTTTTTTTTTGAAAACTATTGTGCCCAATGTCTTCGTTGCAAAGGAATGCATGTTTTACGAAAGCACAGGTTGGTTTGAAAAGATTCGAATCCATAACTTTCCAATAATAATAATAATAAAGGTCCCTCCATGTCCGTGGTTGAAGAAGTTAGTAGGTCGTTGGTGGGAATTTCTTGGTCAATAGTTTATTTATAAATAGTAATAAACATCTCACATCGGATATAGAGAAATGTTAGAAATCTAAATCTGGATTTTCTTAGATTACAAATTATTAATGTTTTGGTTGGATAAAGACTTGAGGAGAAAGAAAAATGAAAAGAAATGTGGTAACAAAAATACAATTCAAATTTCTCTCCAATTTTGAAGAAAATGGAAAAAAGTGAATCAATAATTTTTCAGTAATCGAAATACCATCACCAAAATCTTAATTTGCTACCCATAAATTCTCATTCCGTCTTCTATCGTCCTACATTCTCTTCTTCCCCACTTAGATGTTCTTTCATACTCATCATCTCAGTTAACACCCTATTGGATTAGTTTGCACTGATCGAGGTGAGCTTTGTTAACACTACAATACATATAATGTTGTTTTTACATAAGATTTTTTTCTATTTTACGTGAAAATATCTAACAAATGTTGATAGTTGTGTTCAGTTTGGAAAATATCGAACATCTAAAAGTTTAACATGATAGTATAGTTTTTTAGTTTTTTTTTCTGCTGGGCTTACTTTACAAAATTCAGGCGCTTTACCAGACATTTTCGTGGTGTTTGTACTGAGAAAATGAGGAAAACGTAGGCAGAAATATTATTTTAAGAGATGAGACGAAATATGTATTAAATGAATTGTTAAGGGCAAAAATGTAATTGTTGGGACGATTTAAGTAGTTTTCCGGCGACGAATAGTAGCCCCCAAAATTTACCTAAATTTTTTGTTCAGGTAGGGGAGAGCTTCGGTCTGGACCCGGACCAGACCGAATTTTTGTAGGGATTTTTATGTTTTGGACCGGGACCGGACCGAAACCTGAATCCCTCACGAGGTCCGGACCGAAACCCGGACCGGTTGGTTTCGGTCTGGACCGAACCCAGACTGATCAGTCCGGTCCAAAAACCCGGACCGGACCGAAAATTACTCTCCCCTAGTTACAGGTATATAATTTATAATTAATATATCTATATGACTATATTACATAATTTAATTATTAAATCGTAAACCGTATATACACCCGCATCGCATCCGTATTCCATATGTGTCGTGTAACGCCCCGAGCCCGGACAACTGCTCACCCGCCCGAACCCGGTGCGTTAAGATACGATCCACGATCCTGACCGTTGCGCACTCTGATATTTAAATCCATCTGATAGGCCCATAATTAATCTGAAAAATATAATCGACAAATTGTAAGCTCGACAGCCCGCAAGTTCCAACCGTCAATCAATCAGAATCATAATCATATGGAAAATAATACGGAATATGACATTCAGTCAATAAGCACAATTAAGAGACATGCATCACAAATAAAATACATGCATAACAAGTTGGAACCCCCATTCGGATTCGACCACATCATGTGCTTCTGAAATCTATCAATCAGTCAGACGCACACCTGGTAGCTCCACACTAACGACAGACATCCCTTTCCTCTCTCGGGTGACTCCACGCTGTCCGTTAGGCAGCTCTTTCCTAAGTGGCTCAGCTAGAAATATATATACAGTCACAGGACATGTGAACCGAAACACCACCATGCAATAATATGCATATCAATGAAATCAACATCGATACTCAGCATGCATGCAACTACGAATATCAAGAGAGACAGACATGATATGAAACTGAAGAATAACGAATCAGTACTTGCCTCAAAATCTCCATCTTTTTCTTCTTTATATTTTCTCAAAATTTCATCTTCTCCTAAAACCACACAATCATCCAATAATCTTAATTAGCCCGTTAAGATATTTAATTATTATCTCAATTAAAAAATTCAAGATATTACACGTCGGATGTGCTGCTACGAATATGCATCTCGCGTTTCTTAACTTTGGAGACAAGTCTTCTAGCAATAATTTTATAAAAGGTATTCAGTAAGCTGATTGGACGTCAATCACTAACCAGCATGGGGGAATTGAGCTTGGGAATAAGACAAAGTGTGCGTGTGTGATTTATCAAAGTAGGGACTTCCTTCGTCTGAAAGAAATCCTCCACATAGCGTATCATAACATGTTAAATTGTTGGCCAGAAGTGTTGATAGAATAAGGCATTAATACCATTAGATGGATTAATTGAAAAATTGGCTAATTTGATTTCATACTCTGCTGGAATAACACTAAGAGTAGAATCATAAGGCATTGTGCTAGTCTCCGAACCTTCCTCTTCGTCTCCGACGACCTCCGAACCCTACAACCGTCCAAGTCTTTCCCCTGGCTGGGTCAGAGGTTTGTTTGCTGTTTGGATGCTGGATTTGGGACTCGCGTTGACTTGCTTTTACTTGGAGGTCGTTGTTGGAGTAGTTTTTTTTGTTTTTGGTTTTGAGTTTTGATGATTGGGGTTTTGAAGGATTAGTTGGATGAGAGCGTGCTTGGTAGGAGTTTAAGTGCTAAATTTGGAAAATCGAACCGATAAAAAATGGCGAATTGGAGTTTAAGGTATGGTCTGTTGTGTAAGTAGAGCTTTGTTGTACTTTTTTTCTTTTTTTTGAGTTTTGAGTTTTGAAGGATTACTTGGACGAGTGCTAAATTTGGCAAATCTAACAGATAAAAAATGGCAAATTGAGTATAGGGTATGGCCTGTTGTGTTAGATGGCTAATATTGGAAGTCAAGTATTAAATATTAAATAAATATAAAAGTACCGGGCCCGCATGCTGGGTCCGGCCCGGTACCCAGGTCTAGGATATAGGTTTCTATGTATTGGAGTTGGATCGTTTTTTTGTAAAGGTGGATTCTTTAATGGGTTTTTTTTTTCAGAAATAAAACCACCTTGTTTTATTAATTTCTTTTATCCCCTAAGCAGGCATATCCCATTTTTATTTCTATTCATGCTAACCTTGATTCGTTATTGTATGTTTACATCTAATAGCATGCTTGTTAAATGTACGATTAGTTTATTAGGTTAACTTCTTTATAATTTAAATCGTGTTAAATTTCATTACATTCAGGTTTTGCTATTGAGATATTCTGCAGTCTTGAATCCAAATGTTATTCGGAAAAGGTAAACAAGATGACATAATAATGACATCTAAAGGAAGATCTGAAAAGGGGTTGGAAGTGGTTAAAAACTTTTTTCATCATCAATTTCCAAAAGATGCCTCAGTGGAGTCTGTGTCAAGAAAAAGAGTTCTTGATCCTCAGGGACCATTCCTTCAGAGGTGGAACAAGATCTTTGTTTTGGCATGTGTATTTGCAGTATCCATTGATCCCTTGTTTTTCTATATCCCTATTATCGAAGGCAGGGATTCTAGTCAATGCCTTGGTCTGGATAAGAATTTACAAATTACTGCCAGTGTCTTACGCTCCTTCACGGACATCTTCTACGTATTGCATATCATATTTCAGTTTCGTACTGGGTTTAACGCCCCTCCATCTCGAGTGTTTGGAAGGGGTGTCTTGGTTGAAGATCTCTCAGAAATAGCAATGCGATACTTGTCTTCATACTTCTTAATTGATTTGCTAGCTGTTCTTCCCCTTCCTCAGGTATTATACTCATCATAGTTTCTATATTTGTAAAACCATGATGATGTTTGTAATATCTATAATATATATTCTAGAAATAATATCTATAATATTATCTTGCCTTAGTTGTTGTTGGTTTTTGAAGTCCAACAGAAATAATTAACCCATCTAGGCACTGGGAGTGTTTTTAAGTTAATTAAATTGCATAAAATTTGATTGTCAACATCATTGGACTGTTATCCAAAACAAAATCTTGTAATATGCTTAGGTGTCTTGTCAGTAGGAGCACAACTGAACTGGATACGAATTGGAAATTGGTATAATCCATATGTATTTTGGAATCTGGATACATATACAGGTACAAATTACATACAAATACAAGAAAATGACCATCATATTCTTAGAAAGAGGAGGCCCACGAGGTAGATTTTGGATTGGTTAAAAAATGCACTAAGAGCACATTTAACAGCGCCCGGGCTACCCCCGGGCGCCCTGCACTCTCTCTCTGCCACGTCAGCTTCTCTCTCTGCCACGTCAGCTCACCCAACCCACCCAAAAAATCCCCTTATCCATGCCCAGGCTACCCCCACCCACCCTACACTCTCTTTCATCCACATCATTTCTTAATTAAACAAATTTAATTCTCACACAACATTTAACAAAATACATTATATATAAATCTAATTCTAATTACATTATAATTATAATTCACGATATACTTATTATTACTATTAATTAATTAACAATATTAATCACTATTAAACACAAAATTTTGAATATTTGAAATTTGAATATTTGAATTTCGAAACGCGTGTGACTGCACAGTATACGCGTGATTGCACAGTATACGCGTGAATCAAAAGTAGTCCGCGTGAATCTACAGTATACGTGTGAAACAAAATAGTCCGCGTGAATGTACAGTATACGCGTGAAAGAAAAGTAATCCGCGTGATTGCACAGTGTCTAATTTTTTCTCTATATATACCCTACACAAAAATCACCTTACACCCCATATCTCTTCCACAAAACTCAAAACTCAACTTACATCCCATATTTCTCCCACAATGTCTTCTCCGGAGTACAATCGTTCCCCCCCTCCTCCACAATCAAATCCGCATCCACGCTATCCACAACCATATCCCTCACGTCCATTTTACCAACAACCATTCCAACAACCCGACTTCTCCCAGTACGCACCACCATTCCCACCACCTGACCAAAACTCACCATTCCCACAATTCTCCCACTACGCATCCCCAGATCAAAACTTACCATTCCCACAATACTCACAATATGCACCACCATTCCCTTATAATCAACCGCAGTTCCAGATGTTTGGCCGACCCTTGTCTCAAAATAGCCGCCATAGTATGGCGAACACTGAAGATGAGGGTAACGACGACGATGAGTCCCCACCACGACACACCCCCACACCACCATCCCCACCTCCACAGCGTCGTCACCGCAAGCAAGTCCAAACTGCCAAAGCCAATCCGAAGTTGTGGACCACAGCTGAGGACGAGAGACTTGTCTCTGCATATATGGAAGTCAGTTGCGATGCGGTGACAGGGACAAACCAGAAGTCTACTTCATTGTGGACTAGGGTGAAACGTGTGTACGACATCTCCGTGGAAGGCACAGGCCTACCCGAAAGGAACGCAGAGTCCTTAAAAGGACGGTGGAGGAGAATCATACCTGCTGTGAACAAGTGGGTCGGGTGCTTCGATCAGGCATTCCGACGGAAAAGGAGCGGCCAGAATGACGACGATGTTGTCCGACAAGCGCACGTGATCTACGAGCGAAATCATGGGCCTAGTAAATTTCTTTATTTTGATGCTTGGGTTATGTTGCGTAGGTACCCAAAATGGGAGAGTGTGATCTCCGGAGCTAATGCCGTGCGTGTTGACTGGGAGTCCCCGGAGTTGCACGATGAAAATAGTCCCCAGTCAGGAAGCCTTGGGAAAAGAAAGAGCACGGACGGCTCGAGGACGCAATCACCCTCGGATGCAGAAGAGCCGATGCCGGAGTCGTCTACACGCCCAGAAGGTGTGAAGAAGGCTAAGAAAAAGGCTAAGAGTGCATTACGCCCCGAAAGAGACACCGATGTTAGAGAACTTGCACAACAGATGCGATACACCGCCCAAGTCAGAGAAGATGGTTTCTCTAAGCAAGAGGAGTTAGCGGAAAGGAATTTCCAGAGGCATTTAATAAAAAATAAGTTGGACATGCTTCACTCTCTAATGAGGAAGGACAACCCGACGGAGAAGGATCAAAAAGTAATCGATAAACTTCTCGCCTGGGCAGAAGAGAATGGGTACGTGTAGTTTGATGTAGTCTGTAGTTCGTATGGTTTGTATTTCCCTTAGCTTGTATTTCGGGTTGTAGTAGTCCGTATGGTTTGTATTTCCCTTTAACATATGTTTGTATTTCGGGTTGTAGTAGTCCGTATTTCGTATGGTTTGTATTTCCCGTGGTTGTATTTCGTATTTTAGTATTATTAATGTATTGTTGTTATGGTATTGTTGTATTAATTTTTTTTCTATTTAACTTGAAATTGTTGGTTCTGGAAATTTCTTAATTTTAATCACTTACAAAAAATTATTACCCCACATTTATAACAAACACCCAATCCATTAATAACAAAACCAAAACAAAAAAAAAATTCAAAAAAAAAATTTTTTTTTTAACCAATGGGAGGGGGACACGTGTCCCCCTCCCATGGGCGCCCGGGCGTCTGCCCGGGACGCCCACCGCCCG
The DNA here is from genome assembly GCA_963682175.1 of Triglochin maritima. NCBI lineage: Eukaryota > Viridiplantae > Streptophyta > Magnoliopsida > Alismatales > Juncaginaceae > Triglochin > Triglochin maritima. The sequence goes on from OY821775.1 coordinate 11,714,156, forward strand.
GGCAAGCGCCCGGGCGGGTGGCCCGGGCGGGCGCCCCACGGGCGCCCCGCCCATTAACGGGGGTGCGCCCGGGCGCCCGACCAGGGCGCCCGGGCGGGGCACCCCCGTTAAGGGTGCCCTAAAAGAGGGTGTGAGACTCTCAGTGAGAGGTTAAAATTGAATTTTTAGGATTATTTTTTTGTAAATACGGGAGTTTTAATCTTCGAAGTTACTACCGTCATGCTTGTTACATGATTTAATCTTCGAAGTTTTAATTTTTTTGTAAAAGGCTCAGAATTACTACTTCTGATTTTATTTGTTTAATTAAAACATACTGAAAATTAAATATTACCGTCATGCTTGTTACATGATCTTGATTATGTTGTATTTTATTTGAACTGAGATTCTTCATTGTGTTCTCTTTTCTGAAATAATATTGGCTAAACTGCTAGTCTTATATTTCTGAAAGCTTGGTTTGCTCACACCGCACACATGCACGCACGCACACATTAGACATTTTAATTTGCCAAAACAATATAATTGTTGAGTAATCTGTTAATATCATGAAACTTAGGCAGAATAATGCTTAGTACTAACTCAAGATCTATTTTTCAGATAGTTATTGTGATTATTATACCCAAATTGCGTGGTAATCCTCTGAAGGCAAAGAATCTTCTGAAGTACATAGTTTTACTCCAATATGTGCCACGTATTGCTCGTTTTTTCCCATTATACCGGGAAGTTACTAGGTCTTCTGGGATAATCACTGAAAATGCTTGGGCTGGAGCAATTTTCAATCTCCTTCTTTACATGCTTGTGAGCCACGTAAGGCTGCCTATACTCATATTCCAACAAAATTTCTTCTTCTTGTTATTTTAATTTCTCACCGTAAAGGCGTAATGTTACGATTACACTCTATTGCCTTGATTATTTCATTCTAAATTAAACAATTCTGTCTGCATTTTTTTAAAACTGGATGGCTAATCTTGTCCTGTTCTATGATATATTTAAATTGTTTTGTGCACCACTTATCACTTTCCTGGTTAACAAACTATTTTCAGTTCAACTCACAATTTCAGTTTATTGAAAGTCATTTCCTATTGCTCGCCAATACTTTCATTTTTGTGCAAATTACTTGCATCTCATCGTTGTCAAAATAAATTGATCGTACCTCACACATTTAGGGCTGAGGTATGCCTCTTTGCTCAGTAGTCATTAGAAGTGGTCTTCTGTTCTAGATGTGATGCATATGCAGTTGTACTACTTTTGATTCTAAAATAATTTGGAGTTCCTAATTATATTTCTGAATGCCTTGTAGGTGTTAGGAGCCTTGTGGTACTTACTTTCAATAGAACGAGAAAATACATGTTGGAGACAAGCTTGTCACAACATTGGTTGTAATATTTCATCTTTATATTGTGGAACTACTGGGAACAACAGCTTTTTGGAAACTCATTGCCCTGTAACTAAGCCAAACGCAACAGCCTTTGACTTTGGAATGTACTTATCAGCATTGCAAAATGTTGTTCAATTACAAAACTTTCCAGAGAAGTTCTTTTACTGTTTATGGTGGGGGTTGCAAAATCTAAGGTGCGTTTGATTTTTCGCCAGATCCCTGAATTTTTGTCTGGATATTGCGTTGCAGTAGCTCATCCCATTTTTTCTGAAAGCCTTTATCTGTAGTATCAAGTCACACTGACATGCGTAATAGTTGTACACTTATATTACCCCATGTAGCCTCACACCACTGACATGCCTGATAATTATACTACCCCCACTCAGTATGAATTGCCTAATAGTCACTGTCTTGGCTATTTCTTCAGTCATGGTTGTCGTTGATTTACTGTTATTCCTTGGTTTCTTGCAGCTCTCTTGGTCGGGGTTTAAATACAAGTACTTATCCCTGGGAAAATTTATTTGCTGCATTTGTTAGCATCTCTGGTCTGGTATTATTTGCACTTCTTATAGGCAACATGCAGGTAAGGGTTTTATTGATATTGTTTGATACTTTTAATCTTGTAACTCAACATCTCGTACAACTTAGAAGTCTCTTGATACTTTTTTGTTTTTTTTAGTTTAATTCTTTTGTGTTCATTTGTTACTAGGAGGTTGATTAAATTAATGATCATTATTTCAGACTTTTCTTCAATCTACGACTGTAAGAATTGAAGAAATGAGAGTTAAGAGACGTGATGCCGAACAATGGATGTCTCACCGTTTACTTCCTGAGAATTTGAGAGAGAGGATTCGTCGACACGAGCAATATAAATGGCAAGAAACAAGAGGAGTGAATGAAGAAGTTCTACTTCACAACCTTCCCAAAGATCTTAGAAGGGATATAAAACGCCACCTCTGCTTAGCTCTTCTGAGGAGAGTAAGTAATCTCTTTTACATCATTCAGTAGATCTTGTTGGCTCTTGTGATCCTTAATTTTGTTTGATTATAATTTTATTTTTTTGTTTTTATGTTTGCTCATTGTTGTGTTGATGAACTTTCGCTTCTTGCACATTGTTATTTATCATATCTTGGGTCTATGATTTTTTAATTAATCAGAAGTCTTTGAAGTAATATTATGTAAAATGAATTGATAATTGATTTAACTGATTTGAAAGAAGGCAATGTTGAATGGTGGGTTCCTAGTATATGATGTGCATAAGTAAAAAATAAAATCTACTTCGAATGGCTAGGTTTACCTTGTTACTGAGATGGCTGCAGAATGTCAAACAGGTGAATCGCTGGCCAAGTAGTGCATCAACTTTACCAGTTTGTTGCATGCTAGACATCATTCATACTATGATTATGCTCTCACCTCGCACCATTCTATTTGTCATTATGCAAACATATTGCTCATAAAGAGAAGATGAGTTATGCAGCTTGATTTGATAACCATCAATTTTTCATCGCCCCATGTACATATGAAAAAATGCAAACAAAATGAAAATCATAATAGGGTAAAGGAAAGACAAAAAATGCTAACCAGATCATATCCCAAACAGAACCGATTATATATTATTATATTGGCATCTGTGTAAATTTGTAACCCATCAACTAGTACGTTGAACTTCTTGCAAATTTGATATGCAGTAACTCCTGAATTGGCTGCAATGTCCTTTTTCTAATTAATAAAAGTAATACCGTTTAATTATTCCATCTTCTGTCTTGAACTTATCAATTGAGTTCCTCGATTTTTAAGTTAAAAGTGTAAACAAGGATAGGCCAACCGATCACTCAAAAGCTGAGCAACCATAGAGGGTTAGAGGATGTCTCTTGCAAATTATAGGAAATTAAGCAGTGCATTTGAAGTTGAAAACATAAAACCAATTCACTGATGTAGTTCGATATTAGTACAAAAAAACATTATCCTTTTCCAATGTTCAATTATTATTGACGTTGTTGGTGATTATAGCGGACGTGGTGATATACATGATTTCTTCAGGTCCCAATGTTTGAGAAAATGGACGAGCAATTGATTGATGCATTGTGTGATCGTCTAAAGCATGTTCTTTATACGGAACATAGCTCCATTATCCGTGAGGGAGATCCAGTGAATGCAATGCTCTTCATCATGAGAGGAAAGTTAGATAGTGCAACAACAAATGGTGGAAGAACTGGTTTCTTCAATGTAAATGTCCTGAGAGCTGGAGATTTCTGTGGCGAAGAGCTATTGACATGGGCTTTGGATCCCCACACGTCCACAAATCTTCCCATTTCTACAAGAACAGTGCATGCTCGAACAGAAGTTGAAGCATTTGCCCTAATGGCTGATGACTTGAAGCAACTACGACACACTTTCAGATTCTATTCGCAACAGCAAAGAAGCAATTTTCATTCAAGCAGCTTGGCGCCGCTACTCAAGAAGGAAGCATGAAGAATCTTTACATGCTGCAGAGTGCTCTGGCTACAGGTGGTGGTAGAAGAAATTACTAAGTATTGGTGCAATAATATATGCCTCGAGGTTCACAGTATTGGTGCAATAATATATGCCTCGAGGTTCACAGTGAATAATATTGGTGCAATAATATATGCCTCGAGGTGCAATAATATTGGTGCAATAAAATCTACTCAAGAAGAGAGCTCACTAAGTATTGGTGCAATAATATATGCCTCGAGGTTCACAGTGAATTTGCTAAGGACTCTGGCTCGGAATGGTGGCCGCAACACTCAGAGTTCCTGAACATGTATGTCCCTGTGCTTCTGTTACAGAAGCCCTCTGAACCCGATTTCACAGCCGAGCAATAATGTCCAGAAGTGTCTGTTGTATAGATCTTAAGCGTTTGATATCTGGAGTTCAACTATTGTTTTGTTTGTGTTAGTTAGGGTGATCGAACATGGGATTGGTGTATAGTCCCGTCTTCGGCATGTTAGGGTGAGTTATATAGACACGAGTGGTACTACCATAACACCAATCAACTTAAATTTTGTAGTAATAAGTGGTGAGTGAGACGTTTAACCAATCCCATGTTCGAAAGTTAGGAGGCACAAGAAGAAATTAGTCAATTTTTTCAATTATTAGGGAACATTATAAAGTAATGACAATATCATGGGCCACATGAATTAGCACTTTTAATTTGGATTTCTTTGTAATAAATGATCGAATTGCCATTATCCGAGAAATACTTACTTCACAAAGTTATAATATATATAATTTTCCATAATAGATGTAAGTACAGTGTGTATCAAATAACTATTTCTAACACTACGTTGAGAATAACTCAATTGATTTCTTCGTAAGGTTTTGGAGTGATCAAGTCGTGAGTTTAATTGTTTACTGCATTTTTTATTTCTCTGCTGATTATTATTTAATGAAGTACGCTGTGAATAAGAGAAGTTGCAGTATTAGTAAACAAAAAAATGAATCCTTTTAGAACCATTTTCATTTTCACTTCAAGTGAACTCATCTAGTGATACACGTATTCAAGCAAGGTTTAATTACAATTTGTCTCCATAAAGTATGTCTCAATGTCGCAATGCATCATTAAGCTTTCAAAGTTGACACATTTTAAATTTTCGTTTTGTAACACTTTATTCTTTTAATTTAATTTTTTTATTATTTAAACACATCCGTCTTTTTTGGTAAATTTTTTGTTGTATCCCTAGTACACTCTAAACTTATATTTACGTAAGAATTCAGATCGAAACGGATGTTGAATTTTGCTAAAATTTGACTAGATGTTGGTCTTTTATTTATCTTTAATTTCTTTACGTTTCAATGAGTTGACTCATATTCCTCCGTAATTGTAATTTAAATTATCATTGTATCTTTCTATTATATCATGATGTGACTATTAGTACTGTTCATAGAAAAGTATATACGTGCAATTTTACTCTGGAACTTGCGAACTTCAGATTTCCCTGTTGATATTGGAGATGGAGGATGATTTTACCTACCCATGCGTAATAAATTCTGATCAATTGGCCTACAGGATTCTCAAAACACAGCCGAATTGAAACCTTTGTCGCATGAGTCAAAGGGAGATCAGCAGAAAAACGAAGGAGGTGATGCTCCTATTGCCGATGTAGGCTCTGTCTACAGTTATACATGAACCAGGGAGAAGTGGTGAGAACTCTTCTCAATCGAGCTAGAATAGACAAATCTAGGTTTTTTCCTTGTACTTCAGCCTTGCCAAATATGTAGTTTACAAATATTGCACAAGATGTAATTCATGATCCATGTCATTGTCACAAACCAGTTGCTGTCTGTGAATATTACTGCTTAACATAAGTATCATTTTGATTGAGTCCACTGTTGAAGCACAAGAAAAGAGAAATATGGTGTTGCTCTATCTGAAAGTAGAGGTAATTATATACATTCTTTATGTGGAGAATTACAAGAAATATAGAAACATCGAATATAAGAAAGAAAGAAAGAGCATTATAGGCGAGACAACTTATACAACTAGATAGTATTCTAAACTGGCTAAACATACATCTAATCATATATTCTAAGATCCCATGTTCCCCTTAAGAAAGATAATTTTATTAACATACATCTAATCATAACCACTTAAACACCAGTTTGGTGGCATGACTTGGTGGAGGTACAAACAAGGCCTGCGCATTTAACTTAACCATTGTTTACAAGATTTGTTTAGGACCACAAAAAGGACGCAAGAGTTTGGGTCGAGGGTGGGGGCATTAACAAATGATGGATATGTTTTGAGTTGAATCCTCAATTCTCAATAATGGCTGTGTATGTTGGCATTTTCATAGATATAGTTAATGTGTTGCATTTTATAGGATTATTCGTTGGGTGAATTGATTTGGTGCACCTAGTCCGAGTTGAAATGGACCGTGTGCACCTGTGTTTTTGTTAATTAGCTTCATGCACCTCACCACCCTATTCTCTTACTATGATGCACCTGTACCGTTACTTGGGCCCACACCCACAAGACGTCGTTGCTTAATCCCGTTCTGCTCCGTCAGAACCTTAACGCTGCGCGTAGGAACTGTTATTAGGTGAGATTGACGTTTGATTTAAACCATTTTTTAAAAGATTGTCAAAATGGTTAACCTTTCCCGCCACCCTCTAATCATTCCCGCGATTTCATCTTGCTCCCTATTTTATCATTGCTGCCCCCTTCCTTGGTTCTTCATCTTATTCCTTGGTTCTTGTTCTTCCTCAAACGTGCAAGCAACGATGATGACATTCCGTTGGGCCAACCAAGGGAAAAAATAGTACAACCGGAGACAATTTTTCTGACCTCAACCGCCAACTCGAAGACGATGAACATCCACCCAACTACTACACCTCCTCCTCTGCTAAGTCCCCCGACATCTCATCCAACTCCACTAGTTGTCGCCTATCTGAGCCTGCGACCGGCAATCAAAGTCCCTTTTGTGATTGTGGGTTGCTTTGCTAGATTTACACTTCCAGGAAAGAGTGGTCTTATGGGTGTTGATTCTTCCGTTGCCCCCATTATTGGAGTGTAAGTGTTTAATTTAGTCAGACTTTACTTTTTAGAAGTTTTAATTGGTGTGCTGTGAGTGTTTAATGAAATGTTGGTTGGTTATTGGTTGGTTATCAGGAGCCCAATAGAAGGAAGTGTGACTACTTTCGTTGGGCTGACGGGGATGAAGGTGTTATCATGACTGTACGAAGTCGTGTGGAGAGGTTCCATGAAATGGTTTTGGAGAAATACGTAGTGTTGGAGAGGAAGGTTGATGAGCTGGAGAATGACTTAACAGATACCAATTTGCTATGCTTGGAAGTTAGGGCATCGGATTATGATGTGAAGACTTTCATGGCTGAGAGCAAGATCTTCATCCACAAGGTCGACATGATTTTGAATTTATGCGTGGTGGTTGCTATGGGGTTGGTCTTCAAGTGGTTGTGGTAGGGTTGGGTTGTTGGGTTTAGGGTTGTGGTAGGTTTTGATGTTCATTTTTGTGGTTAGTTGTGGTACGATTTGGTTGGATGTGAATGTGTTAGGTCCCGGTTTCTTGTGGAAGGTGGTGGTTTGTGCTAAGTTGGGTTTGTGCATTTTGGTTGTGGATGTGCTAGGTTCTAGGTAATGTGTTATGTTATGTCATCTGTTGTGTAATCTTGACTTAATGTAATGTTATGTTATGCACTTCTTCTGTTAATGTAATGTGATGTATGTTATGTGAAATGAAGAACTCCGGGTTAATTTTAGACAAATGAAGTCTATTTGTTATTGAAGCCCATCATTATGGTGATTGGAGAAATCTAGACTCAAACATGAAGTAACACTAGCTAAGCAATGCAGAACTCATTAAATCTCACTCACTAAAACTCACTCATTACATTGGTACTTGCATACAAAAAAAGATGCCTAGATACAAACAGAATGTGCAAATAGCTATTGCATGCAATCATCCAAAGCATTCACAAGATTGGTATCAAATTAGCAACACTACACAACAACATTAATGTAGCAAGTTCTGTATTGGTTTCAAATCAAGTAGATACCAACATTACACAACAACATCAAATTAACAACACTAAAGTAATGTAGCAACATCAAATTACATTACACAGTAACATTAATGTAGCGACTGGACCTAAGTTACTCATTACACCTCAACATTTAAGTAAAGTAGCAACATTACATTGCTTTGGTTTGAATTTTTTGAGGTCCCGCCTCTAGAAGTAACTCCCAAGACTTCTATGCTTCTTCCAGCATACGACCCAGGACAATATGGTCCATATAATCATTAGGCTTGTAGTTTGATTGTTTTTCCTCTGAAACTTCTCCATTTTTTTGGTTTGAGGCCCTCTATTTCCCTTTTCCCTCCTCCTTCTTCTCTGCTTCCTTTGGCCTAACAGTAAGATAAAGTCAATGAAAGTGATGCATAACATACCAATGAACACAAATATGCAAACTTATATGAGATATAAAACAAAGTAGAAGCTCAACTAATTGAAATCTGGGAATTACAGATATTGTAGGTTCACTGGACCACCAACTGACTCCAGCAAATTCAACATTGATCCAAAACCTTGGGAGTTTTAAGTATTTTGACTAATAGTAAAAGAGCTCCTGAGGGGACCTACAACAACAATCTCAGTGACATTAGAGGATTGAACCCTCTTGCTCCCTCTTTCCTTTTTTGCTTGGTTGTTGCTGCTGTCAAAGTTCACAAGTGATGTTAGACGTTAGAGTTCACTAGTAATTAGAATATATTATTGAATTCAATGCTATCTAGTAGGTGCTTCAGATGTCATGGTCTCCTTACATTTCTTTGCTTGGTGACCCACAAGTCCACATCTTCCACATTTCTTCTTCCTCTGAGTGCTACAGTGATCCATTGAAGACTTGAACCTATTCCTTTTAAGCCTACCAACCCCTCTCCTGACTTGAAGTGGAGGCAAAACTTTGAATCCATGCAGTATCTCCCACTCTCCTTTGTCTGGTATGGGGTCAATGCCACTTTCATATGTCCTAATGTAATTTTCCTTTGAAAACCAGTCACTCACATAGTCATCCAAATTAACATATTTAATAGAGCCAATCATAGTTGTTGTGTGCTTGCAAGGAATGCCAGTCAGTTTGAGTACAATGTCTGCCATCTAATTCAACCACAAACCTCTTGTGTTGAGTGTTGTACCTCAGCCCTAGTACCATTGGATCTTATAACCGTGTAGTCCCACAGTTGTCTAGATAAATTTAAAACTAAAGACTTAATTCTTGGTACTAATTTTTCTTGCAAATGCCTATCGTGTTCATACATCTTGTACATGGTCTGCATAAGCTTCTGTCTTAATGTATCGACCATAGTAAGAATTGACAAATGTCTGACAGATATGATGTAGTTATTGAATGACTCACTGCAGTTATAAGTGATGTAATATGACTTTCCCTCACCCCCAAACTAACTCCTACTCTACACCATCACTACATTCTACTTTGACTAACCAATCATATGCACTCTCACTAACCTCCAATTGGTTCATCTTCATGCTAAATTTTGAAACTGTGTATGCATTTGTTGCATCCCACATGAGATCTAAAAGCAAAGAGCTATTTAATTTCTTCTTAAAATTATGGTACAAATGTCTACTACATGTTCTGTGCTCACAACCCTCAAACCATTGCCCCCCCCCCCCCGGTGCTCTTCAAGGCCCTTGCACTAGAGTATAACTAACTCATGCCTGTGACCCACTGTCTTCTTAAGGATTATCAGAAACCACTGCCAACTAGCAATTGACTCTGACTCCACTACTCCAAATGCTAATGGAAAGAGTTGGTGATTTCCATTAGTTGATGTGGCCGAAAGAAGAGTACATTTGTACTTTCCCTTCAAGTGACAACCCTCTAGCCCAAAAACAGACCTACAACCTCTCATAAACCCTTCAATGCAGCCCCTTAGTCAAACAAACAACCTAAGGAAACTCACATCCCTAGGGTTAACTTCATAGGAAATGACACTACCAGGGTTGGTTTTGTTAAGTTAAATAATCAAAGAGGGCAACATTGCATATTGCTTCTCCCAACTACCATGTAGCATTTGCAGAGCTGTCTCCTTACCTCTCCATACTCTATGATATAGAAGTTCTAATGGTAAATACTCTTCAACTAGTCACTAATGCACTTAACATATAGCCTATTATCCTGACTTAGTCATTCAATACATTGGTGGGCAATCCAATGCTTGTTAGCCATGTTAGACGCACACCTATTGACTAAGCTGCAAGTATGTAGGAGCCTAAAAGTCTTCATTTCAAAAATTGATCCATCATTCAACCTGATTGCATGTATCCTCCAATTAAAATTTGAATCTTTACACTTAATTGTAACTTTCTCAGGTTGACTATAAATGTAAATCTCACCTTCAATTAAAATGCAATGAGTAATCAAAGTTATTCTGAAACTATACACATTGGGGAACTTCTTCTTCACTGGCATATTAGGGTTCCTCATATTAAAGTCAATACCCTCATTGTGACCACCCAATGATAGGAAATCATCCATATTTTCTTTCTGGTCATCAAAAGCTACCCATCATTACCATCAGATTCTTCCTCTTCCTCATAGTTTGGATTACTAACAGAATCTTGCTTTAACCCAGACTCCTCATTCCTAACTGGAATTTCACCCATGCATGGGTCCCCTTACTTGTGGTTGGGGGTGTGATCCTGGCTTGGTAGGTGCTGCTTGGCTAGGTTCAGAGTAGCATGATTGTGGTTTGGTGGTGCTACTTTGTAGGTCACCAAGTTGGGGTTCACACAAGTGGACATCATTTCCTACACTACCAACAACACAAGTGGACATCATTTCCTACCCACCATCATGCACCACTAATGTCATATGATAATTGTCTTCAACATCATTTTGGGGTGCATCACATAGGGGGTGGGCGACCTCTACTACATTAGTAGGGGGTGAATCACATTCTTGATGGGCAGAAAGTACAACCTCAAGAGAGGGTGCTTCATATAGGTTACCATCAAGTGGTGGATCATATGGGTCATCAACAACATGGGCTGCATTACATTGGTTTGTTAGGGGCTAACTGTGGACCATTCTTACTGCCCAATGTGGCATAGATATTCAACTCCATTTTGGGATTAGGGTACCTTAGGGCCGCTTCTACATCTTCATTAGTAATTAAATCCTTATAATCTTTTCTCACATTACAAGAGATCATATAACACATCTGAACTTGGTCATCCACATTTCACTGCTTGTCTTTGCAAAATCACTCTTCAATAATGTCTACTATGAAACTATCTATCACGGTTTGCATTTCTTTGAATCCCACAACCCTACATCTACCCTTGTTGTACACCCAACAACCATCACAGTATAACCTCACCATCATGCTAGTACCTACATCTGTAACCTAAATATGCATAGAATTAACCACACAATCACAACCTCAAACAAAATGCATCAAAATGAAAAACAAGTCAATCAAAAAAGTCACAAAATGCATGCATAATTGACAACCACGAAAATGATCTGACATTACAAAATTAAAACACTTACTGCCGACATTTCCCAACCAAACCACTCCGCGTGTGCACCATCTTCTTCAACGTCATGGAGATTAGATCAACTTCTGACGGAATAGGTCAATTTCCTTGCTTGGACGCTTTTAGGGGGTTCAGATGAATTGGAGGTTTTAGTCGATTTGGGGACATCTCGCGATTTGGGGGTTCGGGTGAATTAGAGGTTTTAGTCGATTTGGGTACTGGTTCGGGAGAATTGGAGGTTTTAGTTGATTTGGGTACTGATTTGGGTGAATTGAAGGTTTTAATCGCTTTGGGACTCATTTGGGTGATTTGGGGATTTCGATTGGGTCGGTTTGGATGGATGAGTTTAGATTTTTAAAAACTCATTCAAGTTCGCATTGCATGAGTCAGGATTTTGAAAGATGCATTCATGTCCATCAATAATTGTACGCATTAATCTCACATAATTATTGTTCATACACGCGACGTTAGGGTTTTGACAGGGCAGATTTGGAGTGAGCAACGACGTCAGTGGATGTAGGCCCAAGCAACAACCCAAGTGGACTGCGGTAAGAGAATAGGGTGGTGAGGTGCATGAGGCTAATTAACAAAAATACGGGTGCACGTGACCAATTTTAACGCAGACCAAGTGCACCAAATCAATTCACCCTTATTGATATCACTTATTGGTATAACCATACATTGAGGCTTATGACACAACTGTTGGCTTTTTGGCCTTAATCTAGGTTTTGATGATTTAATTAACCTAATCTTAATTATGATGATGTAGAGTAGCACACATATTGCATTGCATATATATTGCATGTGCTAACCTCTACAGGTGATCAAGACTCATGGAAGGAAGGAAATCAAGTCAAGATTTGTAATAAAGCTAAATGAAGACTTGTAATCTTCATTTTATTTTGAGTCTTAGGAACATGTGTAAATTGAGCATACAAGAGTTAAAAACATATCACATACACACTAGGTTCCTTAGAGAAGTCACACACAAAATTTCACCTTATTTGGACTTCATTAGATCACCCAAACCTTAGTCGGAAATCACTTATAAACTTAAACCCAGATTTCCTGTGTGAACCGGTCGACCGAACCAGTTCTCAGTTCGACCGGTTTATAACAGACTCTCCACAGTGATTTTACCGAACTCTACCGGTCGACCGGTTCTACCTTTTCGGTCGACCGATCCCGGATTTTAATATGGCCGTTTTTCTTGTCGTATTCCTATAACGGTCGTATTCGTATAAAACAAACTTAACCCCAAAATACATTCGGTAACCGGTCGAACGACGACCTTGCTTCGGTCGACCGGTTGAACATTTCTTCAAGAAACAAAATTCCCTGCTATCGGTCGACACATTTCTCGTTCGACCGATTGACCTTTCTCTCAACCGAATCCCCTGAACGGTCGACCGCCCCATACTTTGGTTCGACCGTTTAACTTAAGTAGAGTTAAGTTCTAGCTCGTTTGTCCGACCGAATATTCTTTTGTTCGACCGTTCTCTTTGAAATCATGTTAACGGTCGACCGGTTTACTAGTTTCGGTCGACCGGTTCTGGACAGATTTGCAGCCCGATTTTCTGCTTTGTGTATCTTGCACAAAACCCAATCAAATCTATCCCCAACGGCTAGAATACCTTAGGAGCTTATAAATAGAGGATCAAGACTTGTTGTTAACACAACTCTCCAACTCCAATTGTCCCAATACATTAGAGAGAAACCTCAATCCTCAAAGCTCCCAATTCTACACTCTTTAAGCCTAAACTTCACACATTTGATCATATACTCATCCTACTCAAAGTGTGCTCAATTAGAGAGTGAATCCCACTCAGTTACAAGTGTTGTCAAAAGAAGCAAGGACTTCGGTGAAAGCCCGAAGTGTCCCTCACGGATTGTGAGAGGAAGAATTCAAGCAAGCGAGGGTTGTTCGCGTTGCTTGTGGTGTAAAGGCGTTCTCTCCCGGCCCGGAACGGGGAGTGGTTAGTGAAGACGTAGGCGGAGCTCGCGGAGTCGAGCGGAGCTTACAAGAGAGGACTAGGACCCGGGTGGGGTGCCGAACCTCTATAAAAACCGACGCGTCTCTTGTGGTTTGCATTGTCCTTCTTTCTCTACTTGTTTGTTTATTCCGCTGCGCATTTGTTTGCTTAATCAAGTAGAAAATTAGGGATTAGATTAAAAGTGATTAGTGGACCCATAACCCACACGATCCTACAACAACTTGAAAGTTGAGAGGTGACAATGCTAAACTGCTGCTGGTAGTAGTATGTTGGTTTTCTTGTTCAAGTTTGTCAATGTTTATGTACTTCCTTTTGTGATTAGTAACCTATCATACATCGTACTCATGTTATTTATCCTTTATTTTATCCCAATTTTGTACTACTCGATTGTTTGTTGTTATATTTCAGGTATTAGGTAATAAAGAAGAGAAGGAAAGAGAAAAAAGACTGAAACGTAAGAAGAACTGACTTAAATGATGTAAAATGGATCTGTCTGTCATACACAATGACCCATTAGCTAGAGGTAAGGACATGGACGTAAGCCTGGTGGACCAAATTGAAGGATTTTGTGCCATATATTTGTATATAATTTTAAATTTTTATATATGCATATAGGATCGTTTTCCAAATTTTCGACGATTTTATGTACATTATCATGTATATTATTTTAATACAATGTAATCTACATATATATTAAAATAAATTGATGGAGATCATATCCAAAGATTATCTAAAACTTTTATGAAGATCCGGAGTTGTGTTACGTGTTGAATCATCCACTAATTCCCCTCTAAGTGTTCATCAAACTCTAAACAAGATTAAAGAGAAATGAGCTAGCCAATCGATCTTTAATTCAAGGTCGGAATCTAGCTAATAACCCCTCTAATGCTCCTGAGAATTTGATCTCCAAAAATTTGAATAATTAATTAAATATAATTTTCAGATGGAATGATGGAGAAAAAGGAGAATAGAGAATTTTTGCATTAGTCTTTTCAAAGAAAGGATGAGAGGCATATTTATAGGATTTCCTCTAACACACATCATGTGCAAACCACTTACACATGATCCCTTGTTAATCTCTCCATTAGACCACATCATCTGCAAACCACTTTGCACATGATCTCATGTTAATTTCTCCTATAAACTACATCATGTGCAAACCACTTTGCACATGATCTGATGTTTATTTTGCCACATCACCATCTTATAACTTTTGACCAATGTAGATTAAATCTAGCTAATAAAAAAATTCTTATTAATATATACAAAAATGTGAGCAAACGGTTTGACCATTTTTCACTATTTTTGACTTTACCAAATTTTAAATTAATATCCAACAAAATTTGGACTTTGGGATTTTAGCGAATTCATATGTTATAATGTTACGGATCACATTATATAATATAATATATCATTGTATATAATGTCAAAACATTATACCTCATAATATATATATCTCATACGAATTTATTTATTATTATAACTATGTCGTTTTCGCGACATATTGATTTTATTATTTTACCACATGTATATTATTTCATAACGCATGAAACTTAATACATCATATAAAATATAAAATCACATCTTTTGTTTCCGAGTTTTGTGGTGTGACCTATAGGAGGATCTAAGTTATGTTGGCAATGACATTAAATATTTAATATCATAAATTATAAGCTGTACTAGCTACACATTATAGTTACCCAAATAACAAAGATGTCTTGTTCACTCGAACAAAACACAGTCCATTTAGTGATGTAAGAACATCACTTGTGTCTATCCCTTGCCTTATGATATGAAGAATATTATACAAAGTAGAAATGCATCATCTTTGTATTATATATTCATTTCTTGATCTCTTAAACTAATTATAAATATGTAACTCAACACAAGTCACATTGTGCACATTTTAATTTTACTTTATCAATGAGCCCACTAATATCATCACTCAAATAAAGAAGGGCAATGATAATCTTTTGACGAACTATCTTTTCCAACATAAGACATAATTAACCAACTATTGCATTTATCACTATACTCATTGACAACTTTTGACAATAATTAAATTAAACACTTCCTATTTGAAAAGACATAAGTCTCATATCTTAGGATTCAAGACACAGTGAAAACATTAATGATACATAACACAATTCCATAATATTTCACTTGATAGGTCTATTCAATATATAAAAGTAATAATTTTCCTCTTTTATATACTCGTGTCGTTAAATATTTGTAGAGCTACAATACTCTTTAACCAACACGACAACCTTATCTCGGTAATTAATGTTCCATGTCAATTACCATGATTGTGAATAACTTTTGATTTATATAAACCATTATCTTTTAGAACTCTATGGTTAAGGACCAAGATCATCTTCCTTGATACTTCCAAACGACGAATACATTAATCAATGAACAAAATGTTTGCACATTCAATTCAAAATAATTAACATATAAAAGAATACTTTTAGAACACATTAATTTCACAAATAGCAATTCGAGAAACTTCACACCATCATTAGGAAATATTTTGGCAATTAGATTCGGACCCAAACTCCAGTAACCTATCCGAGTGCACCACACGTGAAGAATTGAAACATTTAAGAAGATAACCAAAATAGGATCATATCAGATAAAAAGTGACCGCCAATTGGTGGCCCCAGACCTCCAATTGGCGGTCCATTTTGGTCTGAATCTGACCCAGTTTTGCATGGTTGTGGGTTATGTAGTTTATGTCCATTTTAGGTATGTTTCACTAGTCCCACACCAGGAGATTGTTCACAGTTGCTTTTTCATGTCTATAAATAGAACTTATTTTCCTCCTTTGTAACCTACCCATTGCTTGATGATCATTTTCTCTACTTGGAGTAAGCCTTTGAAGCAAAACTCAAGGTGGAGAGGATGTCACTTTGTAATGTGAGTCATGTCAATAAAATATTTTCTTTTTAGTTTTGTTTGAATGTTCTCTCTTTTTGAAAGCTTGCATGTTTAACTTAGTCTTGTTTTCCTAGTCTTAGTATAACTCGTTAGAATGTTTTTTTCTTTCTTAGCATAATTGTTAGCTTAATTTGTAGTGAATAGTTTCATCCCCTTTGGGGGTGGAGATGATGTTTATACATGTAATGAATAATGAGAATGAATGTTATCTTATGCAATATGTGATGAATGTGAATGTATGTTTGTTTGTTTAAATAAGAATACTTAACTTGATGAGTTTTTCCACAACTTTTAGACAATTCTCATGTTTGTTTAGGTTCTTAATAACAAACTTATTTATGTTCATGTTAATCAACTAGGTTTGTGATTAGAATAATTGGTTTTGCCACAACCATTAGATACTTCCTATGCATCAAAACATAATCTATATTGTGCATTATTGAATGTATTCTTCATCACATTATCACATGTGTACATGCACTCCACCCCTTAGTGGTTGTCTTTACTGAATCTTATCATTTTCATTTGTTAGTTGATAGTTTAGTGTAGTTAGTTAGCATAATCCACTTATTCTCCTTTCATTTCCCACTCGAGTATGGTTGGAACTGTTGGATTTCATGCCCTATAGTATGTATATATTTTTCGAAATTTTATAAACATATAGGATCGAAACATTCATATTTTCTTCGATTTTCATATAGACATGCATTTGTTTGTCCTAATTATTTAACATGCATTAGAACAAACAAACAATTGCAATTAGAATCATACCTAGAGGTTCTCTAAAACCTCTTGAAGATCCGGAGTCGCGTTGCCGGTCGAATCGCCCGGTGGATTGCCTCCGAGTGTTCACCAAACTCTAAACAAGGTTGGAGAGAAAGGAGCTAGCCAATCAATCTCCAAATGAGTTTAGAATCTAGCTAATAACACCCTTTTTCTTTCCTAAGATTTTACTCTCCAAAAACTCAAATTAACTAAGGAATTTTGGATGGATTAATTGGGGTGGTTAGAGAGAGAGAGAATTTTGCATATATTTATTTTTAATGAAGGAAATTAGGCCTATTTATAGGCTCCTTTAATTTCCACATCATGGGTTATGCATTGACCCATTCTTCCATGTTTTTCTCTCTTAAGACCAATTCTCAATATTAAATTTATTAATCCACATCCAAATTTAATCATATTTGACCAAGTCAAAACCATGATCAATAATTCCTTAATTAATTCCCAACAAAATTCGTATTTGGGGTTTTAGCAAATTTAATTAATTAATTTGCCTTATCGAATTTTGGATTAATTCCTAACAAAATTCGATCTTTGGGGTTATAGCTAATTTATATATCCTATGCAATATATCATCATATGTAATATCAAACAATCACACCCCATGATATATTTACATCTCATATATAAATTCATGATTCTAAATATGTCATTTTCATGACATAATGATTTTATCGATTCACCACATGTATACGAAACTCGATACATCATATGAACATAAAATCACCTTCTTGTTTCCCAGTTTTATGGTGTGACCTATGGGAGGATCTAAGCTAAATTGGCAGTGATATTAATAGCTTAACATCACAAACTATAAGCGGTATCTAGCTACACATTATAGTTCCCAATTAGCTAGATGTCTTAATTCAGCTCGAACCAAAACCCGATCCAATTAGTGATGGAGTGCACCACTTGTGTCCGTCCCTTGCCTCATGATATTAAGAATACATAAAAAGTAGTATTGTGTCATCTTTGTATATTAGTATTCATTTCTTGATCTCTTTAAGCTAGTTATAAATATGTGACTTAACTCAAATCACATTGTGCACATTATAACTTTGCTTTATCAAGGGGCCCATTAATATCATTACTCAATTAAGAGGGGCAATGATAATCTTTTGACTAGCTATCTTCTCCAACAAAAGTTGTACTTAACCAACTAATGCCTTTACACTACACTCATCGATAGCTCAAGACACTAGTCTAATTAAGAACTCCTTAAGCGATCGGATATAGGTCTCATATCAAAGGACCAAGGACACAGTAAAATATTAATGACACAGAAACACATTTCTATAATATTTTACTTATTAGGTCTATTCAGTATACAAAAGTAATATTTTCCTCTTTTGCATACCCGTTTTGTCACTCACTTGTAGAGCTACAATGATCTATGACCAACACGACAATCTTAACCCGGTAATTAATGTCCCATGTTAATTACCATAATTGCGAATATCTTTTGTTTTATGTAAACCAATATCTTTTAGAGCTCTACGGTTAAGGACCAAGAGCCTCTTCCTTAACACTTCTAAAAGACGAATAACATAAACAAGGAACAAAATGATTTCTCATTCAATTCATAATAATTGACATTTAAAAGTAAAACTTTTAGAACACATTCCCTTCAATCTCCCACTTGTTATTAAAGTTTTATTTCTCATACATACTCAATGCATAAAACAATAATAACTAGGGTAAACCCCATTACATATCAATCATCAAGCCAATCTACATGGTTCCTCAATCACATGGACTCGAAATGCATTTCGCCCTTGGCTTGGGATAAGGGTTTTGTGAATGGATCAGCTGTGTTGCTGTTGGTGTCCACCCATAACAGATTTATTTTGCATTCGTCGATGAGGTCACGCGTCACGAAGTACTTACGATCCATGTACTTCACTTTGTGGTGTGATTTGGGATCCTTGATTTGCGAGATAGATGCACTATTGTCGCAAAATAGCTCTATTGGTCCCTCGCTCGAGGGAACTACTCCAAGCTCTTCAAGAAACTTCTTAATCCACACTCCTTCCTTGCTCGCTTCAGCGACAGCCATTACTTCGGAAGCAGTGGTTGAGTCGGCCGTAGTGCTTTGCTTCCAACTACGCCAACTCACAGCTCCACCATTCTAAAGGAAGACATATCCTGATTGCGACCTTCTATCGTCTGGATCACTCATGAAACTCGCATCCGAGTAACCTTCAGCTATCAATTCCCTTTGTCCTCCATAAACAAGAATCTTATCCTTAGTCCGGTTAAGGTACTTCAGGATATTCTTGACCGCTGTCCAATGCTCAGGACCTGCGTTGGATTGGTGACGACGTGTCACGCTTAGAGCATACGAGACATCGGGTCTTGTGCAAGTCATCGCGTACATGATCGACCCAATTGCCGAAGCATAAGGGACATCCTTCATGTACTCTAAGTCCTTACGCGATTCCGCACGTTGAGACTTCTTGAGTTGCACACCCATACTCACTGGCACACTGCCCTTTTTGGAGTTGTTCATCTTGAACCTTTCCAAGACCTTGTCAATGTATGTACGTTGACTGAGGCCAATGAGTCTGCGAGATCTATCTCGATATATCTTGACTCCCAAGATGTATTGAGCCTCACCCATGTCTTTCATCGAAAATGCAGATTTCAATGAACTTCTCGTTTGCTCAAGCAAAAGAATATGATTGCCCATAAGCAATATGTCATCGACATATAAGATTAGGAATACTACATGGCTCCCACTAACCTTCTTGTATATACAAGGTTCTTCCTTACTTTGAATGAAGTGAAGCTTCTTCACTTCCTCGTCAAAGCGTTTGTTCCAACTCCTTGATGCTTGCTTCAATCCATAGATGGATCTTTGAAGCTTGCATACCATCTCGCTATTCTTTGGATCTTCAAAACCTTGAGGTTGTACCATGTACACATCCTCCTCCAAGTTTCCATTAAGGAACACCGTTTTGACATCCATTTGCCATATTTCATAATCGTGAAATGCAGCAATAGCGAGCATGATCCGAATAGACTTGAACATGACAACCGGTGAAAAAGTTTCATCATAGTCAATTCCTTGAACTTGAGTGAAACCCTTCGCTACAAGCCTCGCTTTGTAGGTCGTCAAGTTCCCATCCATGTCCATCTTCCTCTTAAAAACCCATTTATTATGAATGACATTTTTCCCTTGAGGAAGGTCAACCAAGTCCCATACTTGATTATCATACATGGATTCTATTTCGGATTCCATGGCCTTAAGCCATAGTTTGGAGTCTTCCCTATCCATTGCTTCTTGGAAGGTCAAGGGATCATTGGTATCTAGTACCATGATTTCATGAAGTCCCAGATACAAATCAGGTTTCTTCCTTTCCCTTGTTGACCTTCTAAGTTCTTTTGGTTCTTCTCGTGTCTCTCGAACTTCTTCCACAATTTCTTAAGGAGTGGGTTCACGTTCAACTCTTGAACGTACACTTGGTGGGGATGATTGAGATTCTCTCACAGTTTCTTGTGATGGTCTCTCGCTCACGCTCCCACTAACCAAAGGAATCTCGGTTGGGCCTTCATGATCTTGAATGTCATCATTCATGTCATGATCTTGTAGAGTATCTTGAGTTTCCTCAAGCACAACCCTACTCCCACTACTTTTTACTCTTTCTAGAAATTCCTTTTCCAGAAATGTGGCATCCCTCTCTACAATCACTCGATTGGAGGTGATATGCCAAAAGTAGTATCCTCTTGTCTCACGAGGATAACCAATAAAGAAGCACTTATCCGCTTTTGGTTGAAGTTTGGTCGACATCAATCTCTTGACGTAAGCCTCACAACCCCAAATCTTGAGAAAATTGAGCTTAGGTGTTTTACCACTCCATAGCTCATAAGGAGTTTTCTCCACGGATTTGGATGGAACATTATTTAGTGTGTAAGCCGCAGTTTGTAGTGCATAACTCCAAAAGTAAAGAGGTAATTCCGCATGACTCATCATTGACCGAACCATGTCGAGCAATGTCCTATTCCTCCTTTCGGATACCCCATTCCATTAAGGTGTACCGGGAGGGGTGAGTTGAGGTACAATACCAAACTCCATTAGGTATGAGTCAAATTCGGCACTTAAGTACTCACCTCCACGATCCGTTCGTAGAGACTTGATTTTCTTGTCGAGTTGGTTCTCTACTTCATTCTTGAATTCTTTGAACTTGTCAAAAGATTCACTTTTGTTTCTCATTAGATAAATATAACCATAACGACTATAATCATCCGTGAACGTAATGAAGTACCTGAAACCATCTCGTGCACTAGTACTCATTGGACCACATACATCGGAATGTATCAAATCCAACAAGCCACTCGCCCTTGGGCCTTTCTTCTTGAAAGGCTTTTTGGTCATTTTTCCCATTAGACATGGTTGGCACGTCTCCAATGATTTAAAATCAAGTAGACCAAGAAGGTTAGCTTCTTGCAATTTCTTGATGCGTTTTTTATTTATGTGACCAAGACGATAGTGCCACAAGAGAGTATCATTCTCGTGAGTGGTCTTAAGTCTTTTGTTATTGATATTAAAGATTTGTTTATTATTCAATTCAAGCAAATAGAGACCATTCCTTATGAATGCATTTGCATAGAAAACACCATTCTTCGATATAGACAAACAAGAATTTGAAACATTTATATTGAAATTATCCATATCCAAACATGATACAGAAATAATATTCTTGCTAATCGAAGGTACATAATAAACATTCTTTAGACATAAATTTAAACCACTACACAATTGAAGCACCACAGAACCTTGTGCAACCGCAGACACGTTTGCACCATTTCCGACCTTCAATTCAATCTCGTTCCGTACGAGTTCCTTCCTATCCATGAGTAGCTGCACATTAGAAACTATGTGAGCACAAGATCCGGTATCAATTACCCAATCCTGGACAGAGGTGGCTAAATTTATTTCAATAACAAATATACCTTTGGCCTTTTTGGGGCGCCGACGTTCAATCACTCCGTTGTCAAGGTCTTCCTTGTACTTGGGGCAATTTGGCCGGATGTGTCCTTTTTCACCGCAGTGAAAGCACTCCGTATTGGGAGTTGGAGATTTCTGAGATTTCCCCATCGAGGCACTCTTATGAGCACCTCCTACTCCCTTGCTCTTGATTGAACCACTTTTGGTAGATTTGCCCTTTCCTTTACCAATCTTTTGGCTCCTTCCATGGATGGCAAGGACTTGCTTGTCCCTACCCTTGCCAATATCAACTTCAGCAGTTTTGAGAGCGTTGTGAAGCTCCTCAAGACTCACCCCTTTTTCACGCACGTGGTAGTGCATCACAAAGTCCTTAAAGGACGGGGCTAGAGAGCCAAGAATCATATCTTCAGCAATGTCCTCGGGCATTGGTGAAGAGAGCTTTGCCAACTTCTCAAGGTATCCTTGCATCGTGAGAAAATGCACAGATACCGATGTTCCCTCCGCCATATGGCACCTTGTGAGTGCGATGGTGGTCTTATAGCGCTCCTTTTGGGCACTATCCATGAACATCTTTGATAGAGCCTCCATGGTCTTCTTGGGTTTTGAATCCAAGTATTTCGCTTGAAGCGAGTCACCCATGGATGCTAGCATAAGACCGTGAACTTGGTTCTCTTGGTCTTCCCACTTGGCTTTAGCCTCTTTCTCTTCATCGGTTAATCTCTCATTCCATTTTGGGATTGGACCTTCCAAAATGTGAGATAGTTTCTTAAACTTTAACACAATGTTGAGTTTGAGTTGCCAACTAATGAAGTTTGAGCCATCATTTGCTAAAGGGTGTTTTTCTATCATGGATCGTACGATAGGTTGGATGTTCGACATTTTTCTACAAAATAAATCTTACAGGATTTTAATGCCAATTTTATGTTTTAATACACATGCATATATATATCGAATATATAAATGTAAATGTTGCAAATTAAAATCTTTGCCCATAAATGCAAC
The DNA here is from genome assembly GCA_963682175.1 of Triglochin maritima. Taxonomy (NCBI): domain Eukaryota; kingdom Viridiplantae; phylum Streptophyta; class Magnoliopsida; order Alismatales; family Juncaginaceae; genus Triglochin; species Triglochin maritima. The sequence goes on from OY821775.1 coordinate 11,737,236, forward strand.
AATCCAAGATCCTATCAATTGTAATATAGACTAGCTAAGGGCTATCTAATACATTACAATATCAAGGTAAGAAAACATTTTCTAATCACAACCTTTTTGAATTTTAGCAATATTAGCATCTTTAAACTTTTGTGATTCTTGTCGTTTTAATTATGAGGGAATGCGACCTATCCTCGTAAGAAAAACTTTTTCCCAAAACCGAGCGAGAGCTCTAGGTAATGTTAAGAAAACTTATTTTCATTTGATACGAGATACGTTTATCCATTGTATTCACAACTAAACATACTCGGGGTTCACTAGGGTGAATCACACCTCATACATTTAATTGTGGCACAACAACAGACAACCATTATATCTCTCACTATTCCCAAAGATGGAGGGAGCTATCTCCCGCTAAGGGCGAGCAGAGTATCCCTCGATCAATGGCTGCTAGTGGATGAAATAAGAAGGAAATTATTCTTAATTTTTGTTGGACAATTTCATATATTTACATGTGATTTGGAATTTTAGGTTATCATGCATATTAATATTCATACACATCCTAACATTCACCACATTCATCACATGCATAGCAGAAATTAAAAAAAACAGAAATTAAACATTCACACAATCCATATCGTGTGAGTTTATATGTTCCCTTCGATCCTTGATCCTCGATCCTCGATCGATGCGCTACAGCGGCGACTTCCTCTTGCACCGGAGATGTAAATTTTACAGAAAATAAACATGTTCCTCACATTCGATAAAAACCGACTAGTGCAAGTCCTATGTAAAAACCTCTCATATGCATATGCAATTTATCTAAAAGATGGAAATAGAGAATTTGGCTTTTACATACATAAGCCCCTGTATTATAACAATTATAAACATTCATAGTTGCTGATTTGGAATATATAAACTCACAATTCCTGCAAAAACAACTCGAGCAACGCATACACGCATGTCCAATCTAAACTATTTAATCTAGATTATCAAGCATCTAAAATCAAACAATTCTAGAAAAATCATTTGAAATCCATTAAAATGATTTTCATGCATCCATAGTTCAAAATTAATTATTTTGAACCGCCGTTCATCCAATTTCCAAAAGGAAAGATGAACATTAGTCCTTTTCGACTTTGTTGATTGCTTTATAAAATAATCATTTAAAATAAAACGAAAATTCTATAAATTAGACAAATGTCTAAATTTAAATTCTAACAATCATGTGTGATGTTTTAAAACATATAAAACCATCAAAACGAATTTATTAGAATTTTATCAACAAAACATCGAAAAACTCGAAAAAGACACAAAACCGAATTGTTTTGATTCTAGATGGTAGCCTAGATTGATTTTATAGTCTAAATCAAAGATAATATGAATCAAAAGCTCTGATACCACTGTTGGATTTCGTGCCCTATAGTATGTATATATTTTTCGAAATTTTATAAACATATAGGATCGAAACATTCATATTTTCTTCGATTTTCATATAGACATGCATTTGTTTGTCCTAATTATTTAACATGCATTAGAACAAACAAACAATTGCAATTGGAATCATACCTAGAGGTTCTCTAAAACCTCTTGAAGATCCGGAATTGCGTTGCCGGTCGAATCGCCCGGTGGATTGCCTCCGAGTGTTCACCAAACTCTAAACAATGTTGGAGAGAAAGGAGCTAGCCAATCAATCTCCAAACGGGTTTAGAATCTAGCTAATAACCTCCTTTTTCTTTCCTAAGATTTTACTCTCCAAAAACTCAAATTAACTAAGGAATTTTGGATGGATTAATTGGGGTGGTTAGAGAGAGAGAGAATTTTGCATATATTTATTTTTAATGAAGGAAATTAGGCCTATTTATAGGCTCCTTTAATTTCCACATCATGGGTTATGCATTGACCCATTCTTCCATGTTTTTCTCTCTTAAGACCAATTCTCAATATTAAATTTATTAATCCACATCCAAATTTAATCATAATTGACCAAGTCAAAACCATGATCAATAATTCCTTAATTAATTTGCCTTTATCGAATTTTGGATTAATTCCCAACAAAATTCGTTTTTTTTTGTTTTTGGAAATTTAATTAATTTGCCTTTATCGAATTTTGGTTTAATTCCCAACAAAATTCGTATTTGGGGTTTTAGCAAATTTAATTAATTAATTTGCCTTATCGAATTTTGTATTAATTCCCAACAAAATTCGATCTTTGGGGTTATAGCTAATTTATATTTCCTATGCAATATATCATCATATGTAATATCAAACAATCACACCCCATGATATATTTACATCTCATATATAAATTCATGATTCTAAATATGTCATTTTCATGACATAATGATTTTATCGATTCACCACATGTATACGAAACTCGATACATCATATGAACATAAAATCACCTTCTTGTTTCCCAGTTTTATGGTGTGACCTATGGGAGGATCTAAGCTAAATTGGCAGTGATATTAATAGCTTAACATCACAAACTATAAGCGGTATCTAGCTACACATTATAGTTCCCAATTAGCTAGATGTCTTAATTCAGCTCGAACCAAAACCCGATCCAATTAGTGATGGAGTGCACCACTTGTGTCCGTCCCTTGCCTCATGATATTAAGAATACATAAAAAGTAGTATTGTGTCATCTTTGTATATTAGTATTCATTTCTTGATCTCTTTAAGCTAGTTATAAATATGTGACTTAACTCAAATCACATTGTGCACATTATAACTTTGCTTTTATCAAGGGGCCCATTAATATCATTACTCAATTAAGAGGGGCAATGATAATCTTTTGACTAGCTATCTTCTCCAACAAAAGTTGTACTTAACCAACTAATGCCTTTACACTACACTCATCGATAGCTCAAGACACTAGTCTAATTAAGAACTCCTTAAGCGATCGGATATAAGTCTCATATCAAAGGACCAAGGACACAGTAAAATATTAATGACACAGAAACACATTTCTATAATATTTTACTTATTAGGTCTATTCAGTATACAAAAGTAATATTTTCCTCTTTTGCATACCCGTGTTGTCACTCACTTGTAGAGCTACAATGATCTATGACCAACACGACAATCTTAACCCGGTAATTAATGTCCCATGTTAATTACCATAATTGCGAATATCTTTTGTTTTATGTAAACCAATATCTTTTAGAGCTCTACGGTTAAGGACCAAGAACCTCTTCCTTAACATTTCTAAAAGACGAATAACATAAACAAGGAACAAAACGATTTTCTCGTTCAATTCATAATAATTGACATTTAAAAGTAAAACTTTTAGAACACATTCCCTTCAGGAACAACACTCACAACTTCTTGAGGTTCGATCCGTATTTGTCACGTTTTCACTGACACCGTGCATGCACTTGTGGTTATTATAACTATCAATCAACTTGCAAACAAATATTTGTTATTTAATCTTTGACGAATTCTGTAGAGGATTTCGACAACCTTATAGCATGTTATTAACTTTTTAACCATGTTATGGAAAACCCAATATGATTTCCCCTCGTAATCTAGTCGGGCAAAAACTGGAAAAGAAAATTCAGATTTTTTCCAGTGCCTATTACATCAAGCTGAAGCTGAAGAAATATATCATCTTGTTTAATCATTTTTTGGAGCACCAATACCACCTCATGAAGTACCCAATGGCCCCAAGGTTCCAATGCCTCCAATTCAAAATGGGATTCATCCAATGCCCGGTAAGTCGTCTGGTTCCAATTTGTTTACTTTATTACTCTTTGTGGAATGTTGTTGTTAATGAAGTTGTATTGGACCTGATATTTTTCATAATTATGCCTTTGTAAAGCATTTTCCCTATGTTTCCATGCCTGCTCATTGTTAGCATGTTTGCACTGCAATTAACAATTTACCAATGGGTTATCCTGTCCTGCACCAATCACCAATGCCTGCACCAGGGCAGCCTCGTGTTGATTCCATGGCACGTGGATTGTCAAGTTGTCATGTGGTTATCAAAGTTCCAGCACCAGGAAATTACCAGCCTATCCGGATGAACACTGGAATAAGTAAGGATATTTGCCTCTCTTAAGACTCTACTCTTCTGAGAAAAAAATGTCGATCTTTAACCTTAATTATCTCAAAATTAAGGATCTCCTAACTAAACTATCATAGTTGTGAGATCCTAATCCTAGTTGGGTTTTAATGATTCTTTAGGTGGTGATTATGAGGAGTTTGGAGTGGACGGTTGAGATTGAGTGGGGTTAGATGGCCGGTTGAGATGAGAAAATGGAAGGTATATAAAGGTAGAGCTCTCTTTCTCTCTCTCTCTCACGTCTCTCTCACGCCACTCTCTCTCCCTCAGTGTTTGTGCTCCGGCATGGAGGTGTTCTCTGGCGAGGAGAAGTGAGGATCGACGAGTGTTGGTTGGTGGAGGTGAGTTCGTTGTTTTGCTAAACCCGTTCAACTTGCTTTTGCTCTCTCTCTCAACCTACCTCGTTTTCGGTTGTTGTTGTCGGTGTGGAGATAGACGAAGGTGTTTGTATGGCTGTGGACCGACGAGGAATTGTGTTGTTGATCGAGCGAGCGTTCGTCGGTGGATTGTGATTTGGGGAGAAGTGCTCGTGGAAGCACCGTCGAGGTTCTTCGAAGGTTTCTTCAAACCTTCACGATATGTCAAACTTGTCGATTGTAGCTCACTTTTGTTGTGTGAGTATATTGGAAGTCGACGGTAGGCCGAAAGGCTTGTCGCAAGCAAACATGCAGCATATTTTACTGCCGGATCGGTCGACCGGTTGGTGCAAACGGTCGACCGTTCCTAATGAGAATTCAGGTTTTTTTGCCTCACACCGGTCGAACGATGCCTTGGGCGGTCAACCGGTTGTGCATTTGAGGCAAGCATGGTTGGTTTCGGTCGAACGGGGCCCCTTTTACTGTTCGACCGTGTGCACTGTTGTAGGTCGGTTAGGGTGTTGACCATCCAAACGGTCGACCGCCTATTTGACTCGTCCGACCGATGACTTAAGTTGAATACTGGTTGGGTTCGACCAATGGTGGTTCGGTCGACCAGTGTTGTTTGGACGCATGATGGATTTTATTGGTGGAAATCGATCGACCGAGAGTGCTCGGGGGTTCAACCAGTGTTGATGTTGAGCGTTGGTGGATTTCGCTGGTGGGTTTCGGTCGAATGGGTCCCCTTTGTCATTCGACCGATTGGTCGTTTTGTTCGTTGAACCTGGGAGACGACTTTCTAAACGGTCGACCGGTCCCTGACTTTGGTTCGACCGAACGTGTGTTGTTGGTGGGAATTGTTCGACCGATGAAGTGCCGGTCGAGGCAATTGCCCTGTTTTAGTGAGATTTGGTCGACCATGACTCTTGGTTCGGTCGACTGTTTGTGTCCAGTTTTGCACATTGGAGGTGCGGTTGTTGTGGTCGTCCGTGTGAGGCGAGTTGTGATGCCGATGTTCTTCCGGCAAGTGTGCTAGTGAGCACGAGTGTTGCAGTGGTTGGGTGAAAGAGCCCTGGAGCCCCGTAATTGTTGTGAGAGCTGTGGTTGGGTGAAATAGCCCTAGAGCCCAGCTAGTCTGTGCAGGGTTGGGTGAAAAAGCCTTGGAGCTCCGTAGTGCGTTCAGGTTGGGTGAAAGAGCCCTGGAGCCTGAGCGTGGACCGCGTGATAAGGGTTGGGTGAAAAAGCCCTGGAGCCCTTAGACGTTCGGGTTGGGTGAAAGAGCCCTGGTCGTGTCGTGGTAGCTACGGTTGGGTGAAAAAGCCCTGAAGCCCCGTAATAGTGGTGTGTGTTGTGGTTGGGTGAAAAAACCCTGGAGTCCAACCTTATTGTTTGTGCTTTTCTTTGTTGATAGAATTGCATGCTATAGTGTTTCAGTTTCATGCATTGTAGAGTTTAGCATACGGGGTTTCCTTCTGGAAACTCAGGCATTGTTGCATGTTTGCTTTTCAGGTCGCGATCGGCGTTAGGTGGGTGGTGACCGAGGAGAGGAGCGCCACTACCAGATCCAGTTTTCTCTCATTTTGAGGTCGGAGTGATTACTTGTATTGTTGTATAGTCATTTTGATGTAATCACACTTTTGAAATATTCGGATATATATTATATATGTTGGTCCACTTGTTGACTTGTATTTGAGTAATATCCTTTGTTTGATTGTATGTTATAAATTTTTTAAATTCTTCCGCTGTTTGAGGATGTTACAGTTGTAGTTGGTTCCTAAAACACATCGTTATTTTCCTTCCAACCTGCTACTTCTCTGATGTTTTGCCCGAGAATGTATCATGAAGTCCGCAAAAGTAAGGCTCCAGCCTCTACCCCCACAAAAAGAAGGATTTGAACACAACGTTAAAAAATATTCAAAAACGTAGTTTGTATTATTTTTGGTATTCCTTAGTCATAGATCATAACCTCACTCCCTCTCTCTCTTGCCGTATAGGCTTCAACCTTCCATACCCTCTCACTTGTTTTCACTCCTTTATCTACCATCAATTTTCTCTTCAGAGGGTCTGCTCTTCTTCCTTCTCTCTACCATTGAGTGGGGTCACGACCCTCGTTGCGACCCTAATGGGTCCACCCATGACAATCCTTAGTTGAGAACTAATTCATCTTATCTGTTGTTCATGTGTTGCTTACTTGTTTGTAACGACGACTGTGCAACAATCTCTACAGGGGGAAGTCCATATCCACATCCATTTCAGACTCTGAATATAAATACAAATGCACATGATATACATATGCAAAGCAAATAATATCCGTACCCATACAAATGGATTCGACTACAGACCTAATATGATACGTCTTGAAATAGAAACACATCCAAGATGGAATACAAATGGATTTGACAGTGCAAAACCAAGTAAAAATATCCCACAAAGGAAGAACCTCTCTCCAAATACAAACTTCTACGAGGAGGTGGAAGCAAAACTGGCAGTAAAACAAAAACAAAACCAAAGCCAACTCCAGTCCAGCGCCAACCCGTTCGTACCCCATCACCGCCCCCCCAGGTTTGACCACGCACCCAGGCTTTCCATACACTGGGGGTCGTGGGCCAGACCTTTTCCCTACGACAAACCCTAGAAATTTCCCCGAACCTTCCTCTTCATCTCCGACGACCTCCGAACCCTACAACCGTCCAAGTCTTTCCCCTGGCTGGGTCAGAGGTTTGTTTTCTCGATCTCTGCTTTGATTCGGATGTGTTTGCTGTTTGGATGCTGGATTTGGGACTCGCGTTGACTTGCTTTTACTTGGAGGTCGTTGTTGGAGTAGTTTTTTGTTTTGTTTTTGGTTTTGAGTTTTGATGATTGGGTTTTTGAAGGATTAGTTGGATGAGAGCGTGTTTGGTAGGAGTTTAAGTGCTAAATTTGGAAAATCAAACCGATAAAAATGGCGAATTGGAGTTTAAGGTATGGTCTGTTGTGTAAGTAGAGCTTTGTTGTACTTTTTTTCTTTTTTTTGAGTTTTGAGTTTTGAAGGATTACTTGGACGAGTGCTAAATTTGGCAAATCTAACCGATAAAAAAAATGGCAAATTGAGTATAGGGTATGGCCTGTTGTGTAAATAGAGTTTTGTTTTACTTAGAGTAGATTGTTTTTTTTTGTTTTGAGTTTTGATGATTGGGTATTTTAAGGATCAGTTGGATGAGAACGTGCTTGGTGGGAGTTGAAGTAGTACTACACCAACTTTTAAGTGCTAGATTTGGCAAATTGGACCGATAAAAAAGGTGAATTGGTTATAGGGTATGGCATGTTGTGAATGTAGGGCTTTGTTGTGCTTATTGGAGTAGGACTTTTTTTGGATTTAGGTATTTAATCTTTTGAATAATCAATTGGATGCGAACACGGTTTGTGGAATTTGAAGTGTTGCACCAAGCATTAGGTGGGTGCTAAATTTGGCAAATTGTACTTAGGGTTTATGTTTGGTCTGTTGTGAGAGTCGAACTTTGTTTTACTTATGGAGTTGATTTTTATTTTATTTTATTGAATTTTAGATACTATGTTTTCTGAAGGATTAATTGGATACAAACTCGGTTTGTGGAGTTGAAGTATTACACCAAGCATTACGTGCTAAATTTGGCTAATTGGAGTAATGGGTGTATGTATGGCCGGTTATGTATGTAAGACTTCGTTACAGTTATTGGAGTAGTTTTTTTTGGGGTTTTAGGTACTTGGATTTTTGATGAATCAATTGGATGCTAACACGGTTTGTGGGAGTAGAAGTACTACACAAAGCATTAGTTGCTAGATTTGGCAAATTGGAATAAAGGGTTTATGTTTGGTCTATTGCGTATGTCGGGCATTGTTGTAATTATTGGAGTTTTTTGGGAGTTTTGTGGATCTGAACATGGTTTGTGAGAGTTGGAAGTATTACACTAATCATTAAGTGCTAAATTTGACATGTTGGAGTATAGGGTATGACCAGTTGTTGTGTGTGTAGGACTTTGTTGTATAATTGCAACGTGGGAAGGTAATGAGTTCTCTTTTCCTCTTTTTTGTCTCCTGCTACTGGACTCAGTGACATGGACTCAGTCTAGACTCAAGTACCAGATAATGAAATTAATTTAGAGTGTGTTATGAGTTTTTCAGTGAGCTAAGTAGGTTAGTAGTTGTTGATTTATTGACATTAAGTATCTTATGTCTTAGAAAGAATAATTGGCAATGGTGGTAGCTCAGTTGATGTTATACAAAGTTAAGAGTGTGTTATTAGACCATCTCTTATTTTCCTATAGAAACTTTTTTTCTTTCAGAAGCTATAATATTGCATTTTGCAAGTAACATCTGGGTTTGGTGTTGGCCAGTTTTGACTGGTATACCATATAATTTTGTTGATCGGTGGTATACATATGATTTTGACATGGATAACCCTTTTTATAATGAATAGGAAACTTTACAGAGGGTTAATCATTTAAGGGTATACTAGTGCAGTGGTGGTAGTGGTATCCTCTCTGCAACGGAAGGTGATGAGGGAGCTGATCGGCTAAGAAACCCAGAAGTTGTAGCCATTCGAGAAACTAAATTAGATTTGAGTAAATTCAAATCTAACTGAATCTATGTGCCTATTGCCATTGTTTCTCACCTAGATGGGTTGGGTTTCATATACTTTTTTCTCTTTCACTCTTATGGTCTTACCATAACCATAGCTCATGTGTGTTGTTCATGTGAATTTATTTCTTAAGGACCACCTATTGCAGTTTGGTATGCCCTTACGTGTGGACTCATCTTATCTGACTAGCGTTACTCCCAAATTAGAGAGCTATGAAAGGCTTGTTGATTTTTGGTCAGTAAGTTTCTTGATCACTATTGTAGCCATCCACCTTAAGCATATGGTCAGGTTTCCTTTCTGCATTTCAATCGACCATGTTTGTGCAGTTTTTGTCCCTATTTAAGGTTTAATTAGATGGCTAATATTGGACGTCAAGTATTAAATATTAAATAAATATAAAAGTACCGGGCCCGCAGGCTGGGTCCGGCCCGGTACCCAGGTCTAGGATATAGGTTTCTATTATTGGAGTTGGATCGTTTTTTTGTAAAGGTGAATTCTTTAATGGGATTTTTTTTTCAGAAATAAAACCACCTTGTTTCATTAATTTCTTTTATCCCCTAAGCAGGCATATCCCATTTTTATTTCTATTCATGCTAACCTTGATTCGTTATTGTATGTTTACATCTAATAGCATGCTTGTTTAATGTACAGTTAGTTTATTAGGTTAACTTCTTTATAATTTATATCGTGTTAAATTTCATTACATTCAGGTTTTGCTATTGAGATATTCTGCAGTCTTGAGTCCAAATGTTATTCGGAAAAGGTAAACAAGATGACATAATAATGACATCTAAAGGAAGATCTGAAAAGGGGTTGGAAGTGGTTAAAAACTTTTTTCAGCATCAATTTCCAAAAGATGCCTCAGTGGAGTCAGTGTCAAGAAAAAGAGTTCTTGATCCTCAGGGACCATTCCTTCAGAGGTGGAACAAGATCTTTGTTTTGGCATGTGTATTTGCAGTATCCATTGATCCCTTGTTTTTCTATATCCCTATTATCGAAGGCAAGGATTCTAGTCAATGCCTTGGTCTGGATAAGAATTTACAAATTACTGCCAGTGTCTTACGCTCCTTCACGGACATCTTCTACGTATTGCATATCATATTTCAGTTTCGTACTGGGTTTATCGCCCCTCCATCTCGAGTGTTTGGAAGGGGTGTCTTGGTTGAAGATCTCTCAGAAATAGCAATGCGATACTTGTCTTCATACTTCTTAATTGATTTGCTAGCTGTTCTTCCCCTTCCGCAGGTATTATACTCATCATAGTTTCTATATTTGTAAAACCATGATGATGTTTGTAATTTCTATAATATATACTCTAGAAATCATATTGCACCTCTTCATATTTGAATTAGATGTTTAGTAATTCTAATACGAAAAATTGTTCTGACACTAAGGTCAAATTAATAGGCTGTGGTTGTGATAACAGTGGATTCTTGATAAATGGTGATTTTTTGATACAGAAATGACATCATTGGTTTGAAGGGTTAACACATTCGTTTTGTTTAAGGGACTTCTTTTCTCTCTCATATCCTTAGGTTTTCTATAAATAGTTTACCCATCCATATCAGATATTCAACAGCATACAACACACTTTTTCTCTTTCAAAATTCTCATATTGAGATTTTGAGAAAGAGTTTATTTTCCTCGACTTATGAAAAAGAGGATCAACTTCTTGGTAGTTTCCTTCCACTTCACGAACATGTTTCCTTCCACCTCCACCGTTGCATGTTCTATCCGATCTGTTGTTTCTGACTGTCGACACGGTCCAGTAGTCCAGCAAGTTGCACTAATTTCTATGCCCTGGTCACCAATTTCTTGGTTCACATTTGTAGGTCAGCCATGAGGGATGTTTATCCAAGCTTATTACAGCATATAAAATTGAAAGGTGAAACAAATACACATTTCCATCACTTCATTATCTTGCCTTAGTTGGTGTTGGTTTTTGAAGTCCAACAGAAATAATTAATCCATCTAAGCATTGGGAGTGTTTTTAAGCTAATTAAATTGCATAAAATTTGATTGTCAACATCATTGGACTGTTATCCAAAACAAAATCTTGTAATATGCTTAGGTGTCTTGTCAGTAGGAGCACAATTGAACTGGATACGAATTGGAAATTTGTATAATCCACATGTATTTGAAAATGGATACATATACAGGTACAAATTACATACAAATACAAGAAAATGACCATCATATTCATATAAAACGGATATACGGTCACGGACCAGATACAATACATTTCAGAAACAGACAATTCTACCGATAAAAAAAAACAGAGACAAATTCAGATACATATTAAAATAAAATAGGCATCCATATTTTGGATGCTATATAATAATACATTATTGTATCATGTATTAAAAAAATTAATTAAATTAAATTCAAGTTAAAGACAATTTCTGAAGATATCTGAAGTTTAATATTAACATTTCAAGGGTGGGAGAAAGCAAAGAGTTCTTAGAAAGAGGAGGCCCACGAGGTAGATTTTGGATTGGTTAAAAAATGCACTAAAAGAGGGTGTGAGACTCTCAGTGAGAGGTTAAAATTGAATTTTTAGGATTAATTTTTTTGTAAATACGGGAGTTTTAATCTTCGAAATTACTACAAATAAAAAGCCTCAGAATTACTTCTGATTTTATTTGTTTAATTAAAACTTACTGAAAATTAAATATTACCGTCATGCTTGTTACATGATCTTGATTATGTTGTATTTTATTTGAACTGAGATTCTTCTTTATGTGTTCTCTTTTCTGAAATAATATTGGCTAAACTGCTAGTCTTATATTTCTGAAAGCTTGGTTTGCTCACACCGCACACATGCACGCACACACACATTAGACATTTTAATTTGCCAAAACAATATAATTGTTGAGTAATCTGTTAATATCATGAAACTTAGGCAGAATAATGCTGAGTACTAATTCAAGATCTATTTTTCAGATAGTTATTGTGATTATTATACCCAAATTGCGTGGTAATCCTCTGAAGGCAAAGGATCTTCTGAAGTACATAGTTTTACTCCAATATGTGCCACGTATTGCTCGTTTTTTCCCATTATACCGGGAAGTTACTAGGTCGTCTGGGATAATCACTGAAACTGCTTGGGCTGGAGCAGTTTTCAATCTCCTTCTTTACATACTTGCAAGTCATGTAAGACTGCCTATACTCATATTCCAACAAAATTTCTTCATGTTGTTACTTTAATTTCTCACCGTAAAGGCGTAATCTTACAATTTCATTCTATTGCCTTGATTATTTCATTCTAAATTAAACAATTCTGTCTGCAGTTTTTTAAAACTGGATGGCTAATCTTGTCCTGTTCTAAGATATATTTAAATTGTTTTGTGCACCACTATCACTTTCCTGGTTAACAAACTGTTTTCAGTTCAACTCACAATTTCAGTTTATTGAAAGTCATTTCCTATTGCTTGCCAATACTTTCATTTTTGTGCAAATTACTTGCATCTCATCGTTGTCAAAATAAATTGATCGTATCTCACACCTTTAGGCCTGAGGTATGCCTCTTTGCTCAGTAGTCATTAGAAGTGGTCTTCTGTTCGAGATGTGGTTCATATGCAGTTCTACTACTTTTGATTCTAAAATAATTTGGAGTTCCTAATTATATTTCTGAATGCCTTGTAGGTGTTAGGAGCCTTGTGGTACTTACTTTCAATAGAACGAGAAAATACATGTTGGAGACAAGCTTGTCACAGCATTGGTTGTAATATTTCATCTTTAAATTGTGAAACTAGTGGGAACAACAGCTTTTTGGAAACTCATTGCCCTGTAACTGAGCCAAACGCAACAGCCTTTGACTTTGGAATGTACTTATCAGCATTGCAAAATGTTGTTCAATTACAAAACTTTCCAGAGAAGTTCTTTTACTGTTTATGGTGGGGGTTGCAAAATCTAAGGTGCGTTTGATTTTTCGCCAGATCCCTGAATTTTTGTCTGGATATTGCGTTGCAGTAGCTCATCCCATTTTTTCTGAAAGCCTTTATCTGTAGTATCAAGTCACCCTGACATGCGTAATAGTTGTACACTTATATTACCCCATGTAGGCTCAAACCACTGACATGCCTGATAATTATACTACCCCCACTCAGTATGAATTGCCTAAATAGTCACTGTCTTGACTATTTCTTCAGTCATGGTTGTCGTTGATTTACTGTTATTCCTTGGTTTCTTGCAGCTCTCTTGGTCAGGGTTTAAATACAAGTACTTATCCCTGGGAAAATTTATTTGCTGCATTTGTTAGCATCTCTGGCCTGGTATTATTTGCACTTCTTATAGGCAACATGCAGGTAACGGTTTTATTGATATTGTTTGATACTTTTAATCTTGTAACTCAACATCTCGTACAACTTAGAAGTCTCTTGATACCTTTTTGGGTTTTTTTAGTTTAATTCTTTTGTGTTCATTTGTTACTAGGAGGTTGACTAGATTAATGATCATTATTTCAGACATTTCTTCAATCTACGACTGTAAGAATTGAAGAAATGAGAGTTAAGAGACGTGATGCCGAACAATGGATGTCTCACCGTTTACTTCCTGAGAATTTGAGAGAGAGGATTCGTCGACACGAGCAATATAAATGGCAAGAAACAAGAGGAGTGAATGAAGAAGTTCTACTTCACAACCTTCCCAAAGATCTTAGAAGGGATATAAAACGCCACCTCTGCTTAGCCCTTCTGAGGAGAGTAAGTAATCTCTTTTACATCATTCAGTTGATCTTGTGATTCTTAATTTTGTTTGATTTTTTTGTTTTTATGTTTGCTCATTGTTGTGTTGATGAACTTTCGCTTCTTGCACATCGTTATTTATCATATCTTGGGTCTATGATTTTTTAATTAATCAGAAGTCTTTGAAGTAATATTATGTAAAATGAATTGATAATTGATTTAACTGATTCGAAAGAAGGCAATGTTGTATGGTGGGTTCCTAGTATATGATGTGCATAAGTAAAAAATAAAATCTATTTCGAATGGCTAGGTTTACCTTGTTACTGAGATGGCTGCAGAATGTCAAACAGGTGAATCGCTGGCCAAGTAGTGCATCAACTTTACCAGTTTGTCCTTGTGTTACATGCTAGACATCATTCATACTATAATTATGCTCTCACCTCACACCATTCTATTTGTCATTATGCAAACATATTGCTCATAAAGAGAAGATGAATTATGCAGCTTGATTTGATAACCATCAATTTTTCATCCCCCCATGTACATATGAAAAAATGCAAACAAAATGAAAATCATAATAGGGTAAAGGAAAGACAAAAAATGCTAACCAGATCATATCCCAAACAGAACCGATTATATATTATTATATTGGCATCTGTGTAAATTTGTAACCCATCAACTAGTACGTTGAACTTCTTGCAAATTTGATATGCAGTTATTCCTGAATTGGCTGCAATGTCCTTTTTCTAATTAATAAAAGTACTACCGTTTAATTATTCCATCTTCTGTCTTGAACTTATCAATTGAGTTCCTCGATTTTTAAGTTAAAAGTGTAAACAAGGATAGGCCAACCGATCACTCAAAACCTTAGCAACCATAGAGGGTTAGAGGATGTCTCTTGCAAATTATAGGTAATTAAGCAGTGCATTTGAAGTTGAAAACATAAAACCAATTCACTGATGTAGTTCGATATTAGTACAAAAAAACATTATCCTTTTCCAATGTTCAATTATTATTGACGTTGTTGGTGATTATAGTGGACGTGGTGATATACATGATTTCTTCAGGTCCCAATGTTTGAGAAAATGGACGAGCAATTGATTGATGCATTGTGTGATCGTCTAAAGCCTGTTCTTTATACGGAACATAGCTGCATTATCCGTGAGGGAGACCCAGTGAATGCAATGCTCTTCATCATGAGAGGAAAGTTAGATAGTGCAACAACAAATGGTGGAAGAACTGGTTTCTTCAATGTAAATGTCCTGAGAGCTGGAGATTTCTGTGGCGAAGAGCTATTGACATGGGCTTTGGATCCCCACACGTCCACAAATCTTCCCATTTCTACAAGAACAGTGCATGCTCGAACAGAAGTTGAAGCATTTGCCCTAATGGCTGATGACTTGAAGTTTGTTGCTTCCCAGTTTCGTCGTCTCCACAGTAAGCAACTACGACACACTTTCAGATTCTATTCGCAACAGTGGAGGACGTGGGCTGCTTGTTTCATTCAAGCGGCTTGGCGCCGCTACTCAAGAAGGAAGCATGAAGAATCTTTACATGCTGAAGAGAATAGGCTGCAGAGCGCTCTGGCTACGGGTGGTGGTAGTAGCTCACCAAGTATTGGTGCAATAATATATGCCTCGAGGTTCACAGTGAATTTGCTAAGGACTCTGGGTCGGAATGGTGGCCGCAACACTCGAGTTCCGGAACGTGTGCCTGTGCTTATGTTACAGAAGCCCTCGGAACCCGATTTCACAGCCGAGCAATAATGTCTGGAAGTGGCTGTTGTATAGCTCTTAAGCGTTTGATATTTGTAGTTTAACCGTTGTTTTTGTTTTGTTTGTGTTAGTAAGTTGGGTTCGGTTGTATTAGTATTTTGGTTGTGATGGTTTTTGCCATTAGATCCATTTCCAATTGTTTTTAAGGGACTAGTGAAAACAATTTACCTAGCTAGTCTCTTTATTTCAAGGGGTGCCATATATTTTGTATACTTTGTACAGAAAGTGAATGTGTTTCTCTCGAAGTCATAATATTTTTTTTAGGAGGCATACTTCTTTTGTAATGAGTGGAAGTTATTATTACTTCAAGTTGGTTCTCTTCCGTAAGTTAATTTGACGAGAACTTTGCCTTGAATTCAAGGGATAGCATGTTATGAAATAACAATTGCAAAATTGCAACACGAAATGAGAGGTCTTTCAATACCCCATGCGCTAAGGCCTGTATACCAAGGTCACCGTGGACCTGATTACCCGTTATTATTTTCGAAGTCTTACATTTTCTATTTTTTTTTTTTACATTTTACTTATTGGTCGGGCAAATTTCCCGAACTGGAAATCGGGGTCGGCCCAGTCTAGTTCAGAACCCGACTGGACCGGTCGGTTCCCGTTAGAAAACGGACCAGACTGTGGGTTTTTTTTTGGGCCGAGGGTTTTTAATTTTTTTATTGTTTTTTTCAAAGTACATCATGGAACTTGAACTTGATCAATTGTAACTAGGACTGTAAATGGGTCGGGTAATACCCGTATACTCGTGTACCCGACTCGTACGGGTATGGGTATAAAATTTAATACCCATTTAAAAATTTGTACCCGTTAACCCGTACCCGTTTACCCGCTGAATAAACGGGTCGGGTACGGGTATACACAATACCCATACCCGTTAACCCTATAACCCGTTAACAATATATTATATATATACATTAAATACTTAATAAACATAAATACAAAACATAAACCAAAAAGACAAAATGTAACCCCTAACTCCCAAATGACCCAAACCCAATCGGCTCTTCTCCTCCTCTCCTCACTCCTACTCTCACCGCCTCTTCCACTAGTCGTCGCATCTCTCCTACATCCCAAAGTCTCGCCGCCGGTCTAGTGGTATGTGCTCTCCCATTCAACATCTTCTTCTTCTTCTTCTTCTTCTTCTTCTCATGCCCTTCTGTCGCATCTCGTCCTCACGCCCTTCTCGCTCTCACTTATTATTTCTTAATATATTTGTCCTTCTCAGGTGTTCGGTGTTTCCGATCTCGTTCGGTGTTTCCGATCTCATACAGAAACGAGAAATCTCCTACCAAGTATGTGTGATTTACTTCTTCTTCCATTTTCTGATATGTTTCTTTTTTATTTGTTTGGATCTAAAACCTAGATTTTATCCTTCTTGATTTGTTTCTTCTCTATTTGTTTGGATCTTCTCTGGTTTTGGGTTATTCGGAGATTTTTATTCCAAAATCTGTCAATGTGTTTGACACTTGAAGGAAGAGTATTATTTTTTGCCTAAAAATTAAGTGAATTTTGCTCATTGACATCCTCTTTTCTGGCAGATCATTCACTATTCTTTCTTGGGTCTGAAGGAAGCACTTGGTTTTGCACCTTCTTGGCTGTTGTGGCTTAGGTAAAGTTTGTATTTGTTCATCTAGTTTAGGTAAAGTTCTGGCAGATCATTCACTACTTGCTGGACATTGTTTGTGCTTGTTAAGGTATTTGTTTTGTGTTTTTTTTTATTTTTTGAACTTTTACAGAATATTTTCAATAAGTTACCCGCTTACCCACCCCGTACCCGCTAGGTTAGCGGGTACGGGGCGGGTACGGGTAGACCAATATGGGATACGGGTATATACCCGTACCCGTTAATTTGGGCGGGTATATACCCGTACCCGTTTACAGGCCTAACTGTAACTAATCAATTATGTTCAAACGTTTGAGTAATATAATATAAGTGAATATGAACGACCAACCAAAATTACTTTGTCAATTAAATATTAATAATAATAACAAATATAAATTAAATACTACAATTTTTTTGAGTTATATAATATAACTAAAACGATAGACAATAAATGTCAATGAAATATTACATGGCAACAACAGATATATATTAAATATTACAAAGACTTATGTGTTATATAAGGGTAATTTGTTCTAACATTTTCCTTGTAAAATATGTTGTGTGGACATTCAAAGTTGATTAACAAATTTGGTAATTAAACTCGAGATTTCTTGTGAAGTTTAATCATTTTAATTGTAATTAATGATTATAGAAAAGATGTATGCAAATATGTGTACATAATAAATCGTGAATGTCTTTTGTAAGTTCAATAGTACAAATTTTAGTGTCATAAATATAAGGTGAATTTTCTATATTTTGGATATTTTAAAAATTATTTGGATGCTCAAAAATATATAAGAAATTCAATCTTTTTAGACATGTAATTATCTAAGAATTACTTACTTGACAAAGTTATAATAGATGTAAGTATAGTGTGTATGAAATAAATATTAAACTTAATAAGCAAGTCATGTATTTTATTTTTCTAACACTAGCTTGAGAATAACTAAATTGATTTCTTCATATGGTTTTGAAGTGATCAAGTTCCGAGTTTAATTGTTTACTACATTTTTTTATTTCTCTACTGATTATTATTTAATAAAGTATGTTATGAGTAGGAGAAGTTGTAGTAATAGTAAGTAAAAAATGAATCATGTGAAAATCATTTCCATTTTCACCCCAAACGAACTCATCTAGTGATCCACATATTAAAACAATTATCAATAGATTTTATCATTATTCAACTAAATACTTAGCACATAAGTATGCATTATATTAAATATAATTATTGTGACTACTCAACACAAAGTGATACATAATAGAATAAATACCATATCCGGTATTATTTGCATCAGTAACACCTTAAAAGCCGAGATTATATTTGTTATCATTTATTGAACAATCAGTAATAACGTTAGCATTTGTTGGTAATTTGGTATAGTGGTTAACGACCTTAAGGCCATGTGAAACGTACATGAGGTCATGTATAGCTGCGTAACGGGTCAGGCTCCAGGCCGGGACAGTCCGTTTTTTTTCTTAATGTTTATTTTCTCAAGACTGGGCCCAAAAAAGACTCGACCGGGCCGGTACCCACCTCTAGTCATGAGTTTAACTCTCATTAGAGTTATTTTTATATTGTTGGATAAACTTAAAAAAGATTTTGTTCCGAAGTTAGACTGGAAACCGCCTGTTTTCAACCGGACCGACCCAGAATCGGGAGAGCCCAAGTCGGAGAACTGGTACCGACCCGGATGCATTCGAGTCCAGTCTGGTTGGAATTGGATAACCGGTTCCGGGCCGGCTCGGGAGTGTACACCCCCAGATGTATGTCATGAGTTGATTGAAATCGGAAACCAACCAAGTCAAGTTTAGTTGGGTTGGTTTAAGATTTTCCAATAACTATTCCTTCTCCTGAGGTTGATCAGTAGCTTCCCGTCCTCCTCCCGTCCTCTAACAATGATTAATCCATTTCAAGCCTACCCTAACTACTATTTCTAGTTACGCGGATTGCAGGGCTCTTGAATCAGTCTCACAAGAGTTAACTAACCATCCCAAATAGTAACCAACCCAGTTGATGTTGTGTGAATCATCAGATGTATTTTGATGGTTACCAGTTTCGGGTTTCCTCCAAATATGGTTTCGCTCACGACCGGTGTACACCCTAATCACAACTTCACAAGGACGAGCCGATGCCATAAGCCCATAACAAGGGAGGACCAGAAGCAGACAAGTTGGTAACAGCTACAATTCATCGTATGTCACACTTCCACGTGATGCACTAACAAACATCGAATCACAAATATCACGTGGGGCCCACCCCTTGCGATGCAAGTACATGTTATTGTCAACTTAAGTTCTTAGGCTGGTTTGGTATTAATGTTCGTATTTGTTTCAGCTGACTTTCTGACACATATAACGTATCACAACAACCGTTTGAATATTGGAATCTTAGATTGTGATGACATGCAGCTGATCAGCCATTCGTAGTGGTTGTGATTTCTAGGGATGTCAGTGGATGTCCGAAATCCGAGAATCCGTCCGCATCCGTATTCGTTTTATCTGAGAATCCGTCATCCGTGAATCCGTATTCGTATCCGAAACTTAATATCCGGGAATTGGCGGAGCGAATATGGATATTGATACATCCGATCCGAATAACATCCGATCCGAGATTGAATATCAGTATTATAAGATCCGTATCCGTATCTATATCCGTATGTATCCGTATCCGTTTAATATCATACATAACATATATATATATATATATTAAAAAATTATCATTTGTATATAGTTGCTAATTTATTGTAACTTAAAGTGGATGAGTTAATCTTATTAATTTATCTTATTAAGTTGTAATATGAAAACGTATGTCCTTTTATATAATTTACCCAACAACTATATAAAATCTTTTTCACCAAATCAAACCCCTAACCTAACCCTAATCCTCCCCAGCCGCCTCACCATCTTCCCAAGCCGCATCCTCCTCTTCCCGTGCCGTTTCCGCCTCCTCCTGTCGCGCCTCATCGTGTCTGTCCTTCCTCCTCGTCATCTTCGCCTCCTCTCGTGTTGTCCTGCTCTACCAGCATATCGTGTCCTCCTCGACTCCCGACATGGATCCAAGTCCAGGTGAGGCGATTGTGGCTCTTTTCCTACTTAAGTCATTCCTTTCTACCTTATTTTTTTGTCTACTGCTTTGATGGAGATTCAATATGTGTTCATATAGCCTTCCAGAACCCACCGAAACCTCCTTGCTAACACTCAGCTTCCTTTGATGATCTTGCGTAATTGACCAAGACCTTAAAGAAGCAAAACAAAAAATAAATATAGTCAGAAAATAGGAAATAACATCAATGCCAAAAGGTTGTGCTTATCCGTTGTTATCAGTCTTCCACTTATGGGCATTTCATATGTTGGCACATATTTTTCTGATTTATACTTTAGGAAATTTCTTTCCTGAAGATTGTTGTCGTTTGACAAGCATCCATGGGTAACAAGGACTAACATAGTTTATCTACTGTCTTGATGTTATTACTTTATGTTATTCATAGAGGTTTTTGTTGTTTTTGGTTGGTTTCTTTCTTTTGCTTATGCTAATTGCTTATGTTAAAATCTCAAATTGCTTATGCTAAAATCTCAAATTGCTAATCGCTTATGCTAAAATCCCATATAATTAATTGCTTATGCTAAAATCTCAAATTCAAGAATCTGTCAAGTAGAATACTATCACAATTAATCCACTTCATCCCTGCAAAATAGGATTAATGTCTCACAATTATGTTACCATACTTTATGAGATTCAATAATTGTTTGCAATGTGTCACATTTTTCGCAGCATGGAAGATGATTTGCCAGTTGTAGATGGTGCTTCCATGTCTAGTTGCTCGCACCACAACAATTAGAAAGAATTTTCTAATTAAAGCTATAGAGTCGATGTTCTTGGTGCTGACAAGTTTTCAGGGAAAGATTGTGTTGATTCAATGAAGCTTTTATTGTTTTTTGATGATATGTTGTTTGTAGGCATTATTTTGTAACATTTGTGTTAGTCGTAATGTTTGTAATCTATGTTTGTATTAATTTGTAATTTTTATGTATTGTTTTTAGAGTTTTAGATCAATTTTTCGAATTATGAAATTAACCAAATTTATGATTTTGATTCAGTATTATTATTATTATTATTATTATTATCTTAAAACATGAATTCGGATCCGATTTTCGAATCCGGATGTTACATCCGGATGCTTTACAAGATTTGGATCGAATTTTCGAATCCGGATGTTTCACAAGATTTGGATCGGATTTTTGAATTCGGATGTTACATCCGGATGTTTTACAAGAATTTGGATCGGATTTTCGAGTCCGGATGTTATTGTTCGGATACGGATAATATCCGTATTCGATCCGGATCCGTCGGATATTGATTCGGATATAATTAAAAAGATCTGGTCGGATACGGATGTTAAAAAAAATCCCGGATTCGGATACGGATGTTGGCACATTCGATCCGTTGACACCCCTAGTGATTTTCATGATCGAATGACCTACGAGAATGTCAATTCGAAATTCCAAGGTTCGAATTGGTCTTCGATGTGTGTGTATTTATTGGTATTGGTGTTTTCTTAATCATTGAACTTGAAATTAATTATGCCAAATATACTGGAAGCAGGGGTGTCAACGGATCAGATATGGATCGGATATAGGTATATCCATATTCGTATCCGCATAAAATTTACGGATTCGGATACGGATACGGATTGTTTGCGGATATGAAAAGTCTATATCCGTTCGGATATTTGAGGGATTCGGAGCGGATACGGATAATATCCGCATCCGTAAACATAATTCTCAACCTTATAACATTTTTTTATTTTCACTTAGACAAATTCTTATATATCGTCACATTTATAACTTTATTTGGTTTTAAATATTAATTTACTTTATCTTAACTTCTAACTCCATATTCTGAAAATGAGAAATATTCAATGCTTGAATAAATGTGATCAGTAGATGTATTTTTATTTGAATAAATAAATTTAAAATATATATTCAAAATATAATCACACAATGTTGAAATATGAATACTTCTAGGTATATATAATAATGTATTGCATAAGTATATAAAACAAATATGGATATAAATGTTGAAATACAGATATGTAGTTCCGAAGCGGATATTAATCGGATTAGTACTTTAAGGGTAGTAATTTAGAATAGTTTATATATTTAGGTAATTTATAGAAAAAATACCTAACTTATATATCATTAATTTAAAGAATAACTATATATATAATACATATACAAATATAGATGTTGAACTACGGATATTCGATCCCGGATCGGATATTATACGGATCGAATGTACTAATAACCATATCCGATCCACGACTTTACGGATCGGATACGAATACGGTCTAACAGATATTTTTTCTCGGATCGAATGTTCAAATTCGAATACGGATACGAACGGATGCTCGGATATTCGAATATCCACTGACACCCTAACTGGAAGGTGCAGGACCAGTCATCTTTCACATGTAGGACATACTGTTGTGATTTTTTTCTCTCCAAGTTTTTACTGCTTTTATCCTCTTTGTTTACTCTTCAGGTCCTGATTCAAAGACACGGACATGGACATGTAAATGAAGTATTTGAGTACTTCATATGGCTACCAATTTATTTAGTCTATCACGAGATAATAAAACATCTTGAAATCAATTGCCATCTCATCAAGATCCAAGCAGTCATAAAAACGAAGTATTCTTTTTGAGTAATACTGAAGAAAACACCTCACGAGTCCACTTGGGAGAATTGAGATTGAAAAGCTGACAGGCAAGTTGGGACTCGTGAGTTCTGAAGTTGCACTTTTCAACTTCAAGGGGAAGCGTGTTAAACAATGAGCTTTATTATTCCTAATTTCCTACAAATACTACATGTAACTGCATGTAATTGGGCTTGTTTAAGCCCAAACCCTTCTGGATTATAATGTTAAATAACTTTGCCAAGTTCGTTGGAGTGTACTGGAGGGTTTTATCTCTGATTTCAGTGTAACAATTTGACTTCGTCGCTACACGTCGCTACAATTTCTCTTGTCTTCATATTTTTAGTCTTTTTCGTTTATGTGAAATGAAGAATGCATATATGGGAAGATACACCAACACTTACGATATATTGGTAAATATGAGACACATGTAGCACATATAAGCAAAAAATTAGTTATTATAAGGTTATTTGCCTACAATTTAGGCTAAAATGCTAACATTCTTGTCGGAAGGTAATTTAAGTTGATCAAAATTACAATAGAGAAGCAAAGTATTTATCAACCTGTTTTTATCTCCTATAAGATTACTTATGCAAAATTCAAGAGGGTGTGATTTTGTTTAATTAATTCACCTCTACATGTGTGGACTGTCGAGTACGTGGGTCTAATAGGTGAAAACGTCGGGTGGTAGAAGAGCGGCAACCCTCTGCAGGACTGCACTAGGATTAGAGTTTTAATAAAGTTTTCCTATGAATAATTGTATCTCTCTTCCAGGTGATGTAACATTTGAAGATATATAGTAGATTAGACTGTGTGGTAGTTGTGATTTTTCCCGCAACAGTCTCTCACATAAAAATTATGTCCTGTGGTCTTTTTTTTTTGTTTACTTCGTTTGATTGCTTCTACGGTGTCGAATTCTCAATGTAGCTAGACCTAATATTACTTTAGAAGGTACTGCCATACAAAAGTATAGAAGGTACTAATTATCTCTATGGATCATTAGCATGATTACTTTCAACATGAGACTTACAAGATTATTCTATGAACTTTGGTTTATCTTCAACATTCCACCATACTGCAAAATAATGAATATACCTCCAAAAGTCTTACTACACGTAGGAACATGCCATTATTATTTTACATTATGACATATATAAAGATGTACTTCATGTCAACCTTTGTATATGGTTGAAAATGTTACTATCATTGATGTAGAGCACGTCCACAAAGAATAATTGCCTTCCACATTAGAAAATAAGAAGTTAGCCTTGAGAAGTAAAGTGAAACATACTAGTCCAATCCCATGTTCGAAAGTTAGGAGGCACAAGAAGAAATTAATAAAATTATTTCAATTATTAAGGTACATTATCAAGTAATGACAATATCATGGGCCACATGAATTAGCACTTTTGATTTGGATTTCTTTGTAATAAATGTTTGAATTGCCATTCTTGATTTTTTGGCATGAAATTGACACGCATGACGATTCGAGTTTGTCTAATTTTTTTCTTCACGTACACATGTCTA
The DNA here is from genome assembly GCA_963682175.1 of Triglochin maritima. NCBI lineage: Eukaryota > Viridiplantae > Streptophyta > Magnoliopsida > Alismatales > Juncaginaceae > Triglochin > Triglochin maritima. The sequence continues at coordinate 11,761,525 of OY821775.1, forward strand.
ATTTTGGCATTTTTTTATTTTTTATAAAAATGATACATGCTAAATCATGCCTCCAACAACAATGGCACATGATAATGACTTCACTAATTTACAATATCACATCAAAATGACATGAAGCTAGCGGACTTCTTGCGTTTTCTTTTTATGTATTTATTCGATAGATTTAGTTAGTGAAGGAATTATTGGGTTTAATGGAGAAGTATAAACCAACACACATCCCGACGCACTGACACACAAGATAACCCTTAGGGCATCCTTAATAGCGCCCACGTCGTTTCAGGCGTCCGATTTTCTCTTTCAGTCACAACTTCTTTCTCCATCACGTCAGTACAAACCTACCTCCAAATTTTCATTAATCACACCCAGAAACAACTCAAACGTCCTACATTCTCTCCCCTCCACGTCATTTGGAGATTAATTCTGGATAAAGCACAAAAAATATTAATTTAAAAAAACGATTTAAAATAATTTTTAACTTATTTAAACATATTTTTAATATATATATATATATATATATATATACCGTAATTTTTTAATATAATAAAAAAAATTAAAAATTCGAAATTTAGGAATTTTTTTTCCAAAACTAGGTGGATCGCGGGTGTGACCCGCGATCCGTGGGGCACGGATCGCGGTTCCCACCCGCGATCCGTGGAGCACGGATCGTCGTTCCCACCCGCGATCCGTGTTCCCGCCAATATTTTTTATTTTTATTTTCTGTTTTTGTTTTTTCTTTTCTGTTTTTATTTTTTATTGTAATTATTTGTAATCTTTTTTTAAATCTTTTTTTTAAAATAAGTTTTCTAATTTATATTATTTTTCTAAATTTTTTAAAATTATTTTTAATTTTTCCAATAATCGACCTCTAAATCACGTCGATAACCCGACGTATTGAAATGTTAGGGTATTTTATACAATAAAAAAACAAATTTTTTTAGCCAGATTAATAAATTATTTACAACTGAATATTAAACAAACACTAAAACTAATTAAAACAAAAAATTCGAAACGTTATCAAAAATTAGTAGGGTGTACACACATTGTAAATATTTTTGGAGGTCGATACAGCAAAAAATTAAAAACACAATTAAAAAATTTTAAAAAATAATAACAATTACAAAACATATTTTGAAAATAAATATAATAAAAAACATAGTTAAAACGATTTTAAAAAAATCAAAATCCGTGACTTTTTTATTTTCTTTTATTGTTTTTGATTTTATGTTTTGTTTTTATACAAATCATTTTAACTATGTTTTATATATATATATTTCAAAATATGTTTTGTAATTGTTATTAATTTTTAAAAATTTTGAATTTTGTTTTTAATTTTTTGCTGTATCGACCTCCAAAATGTTTGTAATGTGTGTACACCCTACGAATTTTTGAAAACGTTACCAATTTTTTATTTTAATTAGTTTTATGGTTTGTTTAATTTTCAGTTGTAAATAATTTATTATTCTAACTAAGAAATTTTGTTTTTATATTGTATAAAATACCCTAACAATTCAATACACGCCGAGTTATCGACGTGATTTGGAGGTTGTTTCTTGAAAAAATTAAAAACAAAATTAAATTTTTTTTAATAAATAATATCAATTAGAAAACATATTTTGAAAAAAAAGATTTTAAATAAGATTATAAATAATTAAAATAAAAAAGAAAAACAGAAGAAAAAAAACTAAAACAGAAAACCGAAAAAATCAAAAACAATAAAAGAAAATAAATAAAATCACGGATTTTAGTCGTAGTGTTTTATGTTTTGAATTTTTTTTAAATCATTTTAACTAAGTTTTTTTATTATATTTCTTTCCAAAATATGTTTTGTAATTGTTATTATTTTTAAAAAAAATTAATTGTGTTTTTAATTTTTTGTTGTATCGACCTCCAAAACTATTTGTAATGTGTGTACACCCTACGAATTTTCGACAACGTTACCAATTTTTTGTTTTAATTAGTTTTAGTGTTTGTTTAATTTTTAGTTGCAAATAATTTATTATTCTGACAAATAAATTTTGTTTTTTTATTGTATAAAATACCTTAACAATTCAATACGTCGGGTTATCGACGTGATTTGGAGGTCGATTTTTGAAAAAATTAAAAACAAATTTTTAAATTTTTAAAAAATAATATAAATTAGAAAACATATTTTGAAAAAAAGATTTTAGAAAAGATTAGAAATAATTATAATAAAAAAGAAAAACAGAAATAAAGAAATTAAAAAAAATTAAAAAAAATTTTCACTGATCGCGTTTCAGAACCGCGATCCGTGAAATTTTCAAAAAAAAAAAAAAAATTTTGGCGGGAGGGACGGATCGCTGGTGGGAACCGCGATCCGTGCCCCCACGGATCGCGGGTCACACCTGCGATCCACCTAGTTTTGGAAAAAAAAAAATTTCCCTAAATTTCGAATTTTTAATTTTTTTTATTATATTAAAAAATTACGGTATATATATATATATATATATATATATATATATATATATATATATATATATATATATATATAACCAATCGGGGGCCACGTGCCCGTGATCCAACCGGCCGTTTGGAAAAGTGGGCGGTTTACTGCCCAGTTTTCCGCACGGGCAGATGACGTGGATTGCTTGGATCAAGTGTTCAACTGATGTTTCTCGGGCGCCCGGTTTTTATTTGCCCCGTAAGAATGGTCTTAGCAAATTAATTGTTTACGGCTAAAGTTTTTGCATTTAAAGTATATGCATCCTTACGTTTAAGATCACACTCTTCAAGACCACACTCTGAAAAGTTCCTTTTGATACGTCTTCAAGTCTAAAACTTAGAATGAGAGATGACTTAAATACGATCCTCTTATTTCTCCTTATTTGAAAACTAAATTGCAGTTTCAAAACGAAGTTGAATGTGGCATATTATAATTGGCAACAACTTGAAGTTGAATGGTATTTTGAACGCAAAGAATCAAAACGAAGTTTTTTTTTAAAACATAAAACACAACTAAAATGAAGGGTAAAGCTGCAAATTAAGCTTCAGTTTGATATAGTAAAAGAACAATGCTCCATCCATCATGCATGCATGTGTAGGTAAAACAAGATAATGTAGAAGGTAGCTAGACGTCCTGATTAATTAGTTTAGACGACGGGATAATGGTTTTTTCAACATTAAAAATGAGTGTGGTTAGGGTAGGATAACGATTCCTCTAATTAGTAATTGTGGGGTTATGATGTGCATGTCTCAGATGTTTGTCTCATCTGTTTCTTCTCTACCTTCTATAGTTATGCCTTCCACGTTACCTCCATTCGTTTATTACCAACTATTCATTATCATTCCACGTGATGTGCACGTAGAAGGTTGATTTAGCTTAATCATTTACTATATTTTTTATATCTACTTTACCACCCACCTATTTTAAATTTCAACATCCTAAACATGCAGATGTGGTTACAATTATTGATCTTGACCATTTGAAGACAAAAAATCTCCCAACTGAACTAGCTTAGTTGGTGTCATCTTACTAATTTCGATATCTACTTTTGAGCTTAATTTTGTCGGGCTGATTATTGCCCTACTTACTGACATAATGAACTCGTAGTTTGGGGTTTGAACTTAGTAATCAACATGCCGATTTCATGTTTGCAAATCAAACTAAAAATCTTTGCTAATTAAATATGTTTGTCCAAAATGACATCAAGAAATCGGAAAGAATTCAAGTGCAACCGCTATGTCAGCCTAAATCATTTTTGCGAAACATAAAACTACAAAAAAAATCAACTCATGTTGTTAATGAAACCACAATGTTACCAAGTTCATTTGATCATTTCTGAAATGAATTCATTATCCTGATTACTGATTTTATTGGGCATTATGTGAAATTCAAATTGGGCCCCATCAAGTTCTCTTGTGAACTCACTAATTAATGAGGATATTGAGTTCATATTTGTAGAAGAAGAAAAATATATATATCTATGAACACTAAATTAACACTAAAATTCCTTCTCTAATATGATTATTGACCTTTTTACATGTTTTATTGTTTTTGAATGATTTCAAATACTTTACAGTGGTCGTAAGTTTTCTTGTTCATTGAAAAATTAATTGTCCCTTGCGCAGCACGTTTCAAGAGTACTTGTCTTGCCGCAATCGGAAGTCCCTGTGGCTGCATATAAGTTAATGAGTTAGTTATTAATGCCTAAGACACTAACAATTATATGTGACAAAGGTTAATTGCCTCCTCTGGGAACCATACTCCCGGTTGTGAATTTCCCCCAAGAATGGCCAAAGCAAATGAAGCCGTATAAACAAGATTGTCATAGTCATTAATTATATTTTCATAAGCTGATATGAAAATTTGCAATTTGAAACCATGTTCAAATATCTACGGGCAATAAGGCTACGTTTGGATTGGGCTCCCAAATGTCAGATCCCACAAAGAAGCTAGCTCCCGGAAAGCATGCCCCAAAAGCCGCTCCTCCCCACCCACCCGTAGAAGTCGTTTGGATGACAACAGTACCGGCTCCTTCTCAAACGTCTTTGAAAGGATTGTGTCCTAAAAGTTTATTTTTATATGTCTTTTATTATGAATTGAATGTATAAAATTTTGTTCATTGATTAATGTATTCGTCTTTTAGAAATGTTAAGGAAAATACTCTTGATCCTTAACCGTAGAGCTCTAAAAGATATTGGTTTGCATAAATCAGAAGTGATTCACAATAATGGTGATTAACATTGAACATTAATTACCGAGATAAGATTGTGACGTTGGTTAAAAGAGTATTGTAACTCTACAAATATTTTAACAACATAAGTATATGAAATGAAAAATATTTTATTTCATATATTGAATACACCTAATAAATGAAATCTATGGAATTGTGATTGTTTCATTAATGTTTCATTGTGTCTTTGAATCCTAAGATATGATACATATATCTTTTCACATAAGAAGTGTATCATTTGATTATTATCAAAAGCTATAATTGAGTATATAATGATAAAGATAATAGTTGGTTATACACGACGTGTGTTGGAAATGATGATATGTCAAAAGGTTAACATTGTCTCTCTTGACTTGAGTGTTGATATTGCTTGACCCCCTGATAACGCAAAATTATATTGTGCATAATATAACTTATGTATAATTACATATTTATAATTTGCTTAAGAGAACAAGAAATGAATATATAATACAAAGATGACATATTTCTACTTTGTATACCATTTTTAATATCATAGGGTAAGGGATAAACACAAGTAATATTATTTATATCACTAAGTGAATAGTGTTTAGTTTAACTGAGCAAAACATCTTTGTTATTTGGGTAACTATAATGTGTAGATAGATACCGCATATAGTTTATAATATAAAGTGTTTTATAAGATTGCCAACATAACTTAGATCGTCCTATAGGTCACAACACAAAACTGGGAAATAAGAAATTTAATTTAATATTTTATGTGATGTATTGAATTTCATATGATATGAAATGACATGCATGTGGTAAAACAATTATGTCGAGATAACGACATGATTAGAATATCAAATAAATTTGTATGAGATGTATATATATTATGTGGTATAATGTTTGACATTATATATGATAATATAATGCATGTGATCCACAACATTATAACATATGAATTTGCTAAAACCCCAAATGTCAATTTTTGTTGGATATTGATCCAAAATTTGGCTAAGCCAAAAAAACAGTGAAAAACGGTGAACTTTTTTTTCCAAAAATGGTCGACCTATTTGAACAATAATTTCTGAGTTTTGATAACAGTTGACCGGGTGGACGCGCGGTTCGATCGAAAATAACATTAACTTTTCTTGTTGCGAAACGGTCGACCGGTGTGACATTCCGTTCGACCGAAATTATCATGAACTTTTCTAGATAACCAAATGGTCGACCGGTTGGCCGATTCGTTCGACCATTTGCCCACGATTTTGCCTACATTAATAAGAGATTTTTTTTCTGATTATGGGTTGGATTTGTTCCAACATGGTCAAATGAGGTTATGGAATGATTATGTGTCCAAATATGATTGATTTAGAGGAGCAATTAACAGGGATCATGTGTCGGTGAGTTACACATGATGTGGATTTTAGGATGCCCGATAAATAGGTGTCTCCCCCCTCCTTTGTTAGAATAATGTAATATTCTACTCTCTCCATATTTTCTTCACTTAATCCATCCAATTTTTTTTATTAATTGAGTGCTTGAGAGATTAAATTCTTTGGAGCATAGAAGAACATATTAGCTAGATTCTAACCTTATCGTAGAGATTGATCGGCTAGCTTTGATCTCTCTAATATTGTTTAAGGTTTGGTGAAAGCTTAAAGGTGATTCCGAGGCAATCCGACATGCAACCCGACTTCCGATTGGTAAAAATGATTTGATGATCCTCTAGGTATGATACAATCTATGTATTTTAATATTAATTAGTATATAATATATATTGAAATACCATTATGAAATATTGTACATAAAATTGTTGAGAAATATGAAAACTGATCTTAATATACATACAAATATATGACACGAAATCCTACAGTGGTATCAGAGTTTTTTGTTCATATTTTTAATAATTCACTATCTAATAAGGTTTAGTTTGTTGTCTCTTAATTAAATAATTCGGGTTTTGCCCTTTTTTAGTTTTTATTTTATTTTTGATGGATGCATCAAATTGTATCATGGTTTTTTTGGTCTCTTATTTTCCTACATTAGTTTGTAATGTTAGAAAATATATAAATCATTAATATCAATGAATTAATTCTGATATTTGAGGTGAAACAAAGAAAATCGAAAAGTAGAATTGATTTGTCGATTTTGTTTCTAATTATTCTTTTGAGAGTTTTAAATATTTTAAAACATGTCATTTGTTTAAAACATATCATATGATTCTTAGAATCAAGTTTTAGACTTATGTCTAATTTTGTAAAAAAATCGTTATTTTAAATGATTATTTTACTTGAAATCGACAAAACAAAAATGAACAAATAAGTTTATTTTCCTTAATTTTTGTTTTGGGAATTTAGAAAAACTTCAGTTCAATATTCTTAATATCTTGAACAGTGGATGCTTGAATCAATTTAAAGGATTTCAAATGATTTTTGAATTATTTGATTGAGAGATGAATGATCAACTAAATAATGTAAAATAGCATATATACATATTGTTGCACTTGTTTTGTTTTGCAGAAATAAGTTAGTTTATATGTTCCATCGAAGCGATATGTGAATGTATTATATGTATATGATTATTGTTATCAATTAATCACAATGACTTATGTATATGTAAAAGCCGTTTATTTATATGCATGCACATGAGAGGACTTTACGTAAGATTTGCACTAGCCATTTTAATTTTGATAAAATTCAAATTGTGAGATGCATGTTTAAATATTGTACAATATTTCATCCATGGTGCAAGAAGAATAAGTAAGGATCGAGCGCACGGGAACATATAAACTCACACTAATATGTGAATGAATTTATTTTATGTTTATATGATTGACTTGTATGTGATTGAATGATTGAATGGTTAGGATAAGTGTCAATGAATGCACACATGACTACCTAAATTCTAAAATCATATATGACTTATTTAGTTGTACAAACTAAAAATTAAGAAGACATTTCTTTTTTATTTCATCCATTAGAAGTCATCGATCGATGAATGTTCTGCACGCCCTTAGCGAGAGATAATTTCCTCAATCTTTAGAAATAGTGGGAGATATTAGGATATACATTGTTATGCCATCAATAATTACATAAAGTGAGTTTCACCCTTAGTGGACACCAAGTATATTTTTTATGGATACAATTTACAATCGTATCTCGTATCAAATGAAATAAGTTTTCTTAACAAAACTAGGAGTCCTAGATCGGTTTTAGGAAAGAGAGTTTTTCTTAAGAAGATGAATCAAATTCTCTCTAAATTAAAACGACAAGAATCATCAGAGTTTGATAAATGCAAAAGTTTGTGAAATCTTAAAATGGTTATGATTAGAAAATGTTTCCTACCTTGAGTTTATGAGATATTCGAAAGTCCTTAGGTAGTCTATGTTATAAACGATAGGATCTTGTATTACTGCAATTACGGACATATTTATTTATTTATTTATTTGTCGTACAAACTTTTATAAACATAAAATTTACATGAAAACTCTTACAAATTATTTTGTAGAAATGTCGAGCATTCAACATATTGTGCGATCTATAATTGAAAAACATTCATTGGCAAATGATGGCTCTAACTTCAATATGTGGCAGCTCAAGCTCAACATCGTGTTGAAGTTTGAAAAACTATCTCACATTTTGGATGGTGAAATCCCAAAATTAATGTGAGAAGGCAATAGCTACTGGGAAGGAGGTTGTAACCAAGTAGGAAGACAAAGAGAACCAAGTTCACGGTCTAATGCTTGCCTTCATGAGTGACTCGTTTCAAGCGAAATACATGGGTTCAAAATCCAAGAAGACCATGGAACCTCTAACAAAGATGTTTATGGATAATGCTAGGAAAGAGCGTTATAAAACTACCATAGCACTCACAAGGTGTCATGTGGCGGAGGGAACATCTTTGTCCATGCATTTTCTCACAATACAGGGATACCTCAAGAAATTAGAAAATCTCTCTTCCCCGATACCTAATGACATTGCGGAAGATTTGATTCTTGGCTCTTTAGCCTCGTCCTACAATGACTTCATCATGCATTATCATGTGCGTGAAAATGGGTGAGTCTTGAGGAGTTTCATAACACTCTCAAAATGACTGAGGTTGATATGGCCAAAGGCAGGGACAAGAATGTTCTAGCCATCCATGGTGGAAGTAGAAAGATCGCCAAGAGTAAAGAAAAAAAAGCAAATTAACCAAAATGACGTCAATCAAGGGCAAAGGAGTAGGAGGTGCTCATGCGAGTGTCTCAATGGGGAAATCTTCAAAATCCTCAACTCCCAACAGGGAGTGCTTTCACAGCGGTAAAAAATGATACATCCGGCCTAATTGCCCCAAGTACAAGAAAGACATTGACAATAGATTGATTGAGCGTAAGCGCCCTACAAAGGCCAAATGTATATTTGTTATTGAAATAAATTTAACCACCTATATTCATGATTGAGTATTAGATACCAGATCTTGTGCTCACATAGTTTCCAATTTGCAGCTACTAAATGATAGAAAAGACCTCGCAAGAGGAGAGATGATTCTGAAGGTCGGAAATGATGCAAGTGTCGCTATGATTGCACAAGACTCAGTTGATATTGATTTATCTAGTTGTTTAATTTTAAGTTTAAAGAAAGCCTATTATGTACCTTCGATTAGCAAGAATATTATATCCATATCGTGTTTAGATATGGATGACTTTATAATAAATATTTCAAACTCTTGCATGTCTTTATCAAAGAATGAAATTTTCTATGCAAATGCTTTCATAAGAAATAGACTTTATTTGCTTGAATTGAATAATAGACAAATCTTAAACATCAATAACAAAAGTCTTAAGACAACTCACGTAAATGATACAATTTTTTGACACTATTATCTTGGTCACATCAATGAAAAACTTATCAAGAAATTGCAGTAAGTTAATCTTCTTGGTCCTTTTGATTTTAAATCATTAAAGACATGTGAACCATGCCTTATGAGCAAAATGACCAAGAGTCATTTCTTCTAGAAAGGTTCAAGAGCAAGCAACTTAATGGATTTGATACATTCCAGAGTATGTGGTCCAATGAGTACAAGTGCAAGAGATAGTTATAGGTACTTCATTACGTTCACAGATGATTATAGCCGTTACAGTTATATTTATCTAACGAGAAACAAAACAGAATCATTTGACAAGTTCAAAGACTTCAAGAATCTTAACATGTCGAGATAACGATATGGTTAGGATATCAAATAAATTTGTATGAGATGTATATAAATTATGTGGTATAATGTTTGCCATTATATATGATAATATACTACATAATATAATGTGATCCGTAATATTATATGATATGAATTTGCTAAAACCCTAAATGTCAAATTTTGTTGGATATTGATCCAAAATTTGGCAAAGGCAAAAACAGTAAAAAATAGTCGAACGATTTTTCTGAAAACGGCCGACCTATTTAAACAGTAATTTCTAGGCTTTGATAACAGTTGACCGGGTGGACGCGCGGTTTGACCAAAATTATCAGGAACTTTTCTAGATAACCAAATGGTCAACCGGTTGACCGATTTGTTTGACCATTTGTCCACGATTTTGCCTACATTAATAAGAGAAATTTTCTGATTATGTGCTGGATTTTTCCAACTTGGTCAAATGAGGTTATGGAATGATTATGTGTCCAAATATGATTGGTTTAGATGAGCAATTAACAATGGATCATGTGTCAGTGGGTTACACATGATGTGGATTTGAGGATGCCCCATAAATAGGTCTCTCCTCCTTCCTTTGTTATAGTAATGTAATATTCTCCTCTATCCATATTTTCTTCACCTAATCCATCCAAAAATTCTTTTATTAATTGAGTGTTTGAGAGATTAAATTCTTTGGAGCATAGAAGAGGTTATTAGCTAGATTCTAACCTTATCGTAGAGATTGATCGGCTAGCTTTGATCTCTTTAATCTTGTTTAAGGTTTGGTGAACACTTGAAGGTGATTCCGAGGCAATCCAACATGTAACCTGACTTCCGATTGGTAAAAAGAATTTGATAATCCTCTGGGTATGATCAAATTTATGTGTTTCAATATTAATTAGTATATAATATATATTGAAATACAATTAGGAAATTTTATACATAAAATTGTTGAAAAATATGAAAATTGATCTTAATTGCTTGTAAAATTTTAAAAATATACATACAAGTATAGGATACGAAATCTTACAGTCTTGTCGCGGCCAAATCTCCCAATTGCCGTCAAAAAACGTTTGCCCTTCACTACTTCCTTCCATCCCAAGCAAACTCTCTCTCCCCCGCCATCCTCCCCTGCTTTCCCCTCGCGATCCTCCCAATGTCGACCGGCCACCAAGCAATAACCGACCCTTTAACCCGATTGACGGTCCTCTTCTACTACTATGTTACGACAGGTTAAGATGCCCAAACAGAATCTCAAAATATTGATTTGTGGAATTTAAAATAACTTTTGTCTCTCTCTCAAATTTAATACGCAACAAAAACACACACACAAGATAAATAAACAAGCAAAAGACGAATGCACACCTGAAACAACCACGACACACATTTTACAAGATTCGGCAACGTGCCTAGTCCCTTAGCGGGTGTCCTGTGGGTTTCCTTTCCTTCTTCTACTTCTCCAACAATAGAAGCAACCGAGATTACACGAGATTGGAGGCAATATGTCCTCCAAAGCTCTCAAGAACTCTCTCTAACCTTAATCTCTCAATGTTCAATGAAGGAAATAATAATTGTGCATTGTGTACAAATTAGAGCAAACACCCCTTTAAATACTAGACTCATAACTGTACATAAAAGTGTAGAAAACGTGGGCAACGGTCGACCGGAAATCTCCATTAGTCGACCATATCGGTCAACAAGAACGCTTCCTGTCAATATCAGTCGACCGCTCCACGGTTATCTTTAGCTCTCAACCACTTTTCGGTCGACCGGCGTTGCCCTTGGTCGACTGTTCTTGACCTCCAAAAAAATCGTGAAAAAATCGGTCGAATGGTATCCAACACCGGTCAATCGTTCTTCATATCCGAAAAGTGTCTGATAAATTTGGTCGACCAGAGTCCAACACCGGTCGACCGTTTATCACCTCTAAAAACTCCTGAAAAATTCGGTCGATCGAGTTTTTCCACCGGGCAACCGTTTTTCTTGCCTTGACAAATTTAAACCAATTTCTAACATATTATTCACACATACGGTGAGACGTGCGTGTGTAACTCATGGCATCCTGCAATTTGATCTCAAGCACTTCTCTCCAACTCGTGTTCAATTATTGAGTACACCGATGGGGTCGGGGATTTCCATATGGAAAGGCGAAGACCCTTCCAAGGCAATCATCCATGTCAAAATAAAAACTAATAAACTTTCCATGCATTTTCGCAAGTCCATATGTTACACGGGATCCAATTTCTTAAGGGATTTGGTAGTCCGATATCCAAGAGGATTTGCACTTCTTGAAACAAATTACAAGGAAGAGAATGTGCCTTTCTTTTCTCGAAATTATCTTCTAGAGTCTTGTAGCAAAACGAGAAGGGGAAAATTCCTAATTTTTCTTTTGATAGATAATTCAATTTGTTTCTTACAAGTTATTTCAAGGTAACTTGAAACAAGGTAACTTTTTCAAATGTTATTATAAAAAAAGTAATGTAAGACAAAGTTCCAATTCAAAAGATTTGTATTACTACGTTTGCCTTTGCTCCGTCATGACACGTGGCAGACGAAGTTTGGTCTTTTTTTATCTACGGAACTGAATCAAAATATGATAGTTGTTGAGTTCATTAGAAACTTGACATCCTGTCGTTTGCACAATTTCATCATTCCATATGTTGTTCGCAAACTTTACATTAAACACACAAGAATTAATCGGCGAGTTCCTAATAGGGCTGTAAATGGGTTGAAATTTACCCGCAACCCGCCCCGCCTAACGCGGGTTGCGGACAAAAAATTGCTACCCACCAACCCGTCACCCGCAAAACCCGCGTAATAAGCGGGGCGGGTTGCGGTTTTCTCCCAACCCGCTCCGCATAACCCGCAACCCGCATAAGCCTTACATGTTTTTGATTTTTTTGTATTTAGTTATGATTTAGTTTGTATTTAACTTTAATTTTTTTATATATAGCTTTAAAAACATACATTGGTTGATTTTTTCCTTCATTTTTGTACTTAACTTTGATTAAAATAGATAATATTAAAGAAAATAAATTGATTTTTGTATTTAGTTTTAATAAAAAGATTAAACCCGCCAACCCGCCCTGCATAGCCTAGTCCATCCTTACGCGGGGCGGGTAGCGGATTTTTTTTTTGACCCCGCCCCGTCCCACCCCGCCTACCCACTTAACTTTGACGGGGCGGGTAGCAGTGGGGCGAAAACCCGTCCTATCCCGCTTACAACCCTAGTTCCTAATGAACTCTACAACTGGGATATCCAGTTCCTTGAGCAAAAATACTAAACCAGCCTATGTGACGAGTCGTGATATGTAAGAGGTAGACATAACGTTGTAAATATCTTGAATCTCTGCGTAGTCTTACAATTTTGTAGAATAATAATTATTCAAAAAAATCATCTCTTCCAAATGATTAAAGAAAGAGTGACCATTTTTTCCTGCGTCTAATGTCAAACTCGTCTCCTCCTCTTTCATGCATCATATTTAATGCATGTAATGTGATACACATGTTGGTAACGAGTTAATTTGCTCCAAGTGGCCAAGTAGTTCGTTGCACTGTCTACATGTGCTCAATCACCCTTGATCATTCCATTTTTCCAGGTTGTTAGTTGATTTTGTGGTTGGCCTTCAACTCAACCCCTAAACCCCAACAAAGGTTGGTTGAATCTAAAACGCGAACCTGAGTCTGTCTTATTTTCGTAGCTACAAGAATGGTGAATATTAAGGTCATAATTTGTGGGTCGAACTCACAAGTCACCCCTTACCTTCTTTTTTGGCTTCTTCCATTTTCTATTATTTTAAGGATTTGTGAGTAGTTATTAATCATGTTCTCTTTTAAGTGTAAAGAGATAAAAATGTAGAGGTTTCCCTTGAAAAGGACTTCTCAAAATACGAATTGTCGTATGGATGCTTGAGTGGTCGGGCGACTAGTGGAGGAGAGCGAGACTTGAGGTGAGACTATGACTAGTCTACCAACCAACCAAGGCAGTCGAATCGTCCAATTATGTAGAGTCTGACAATACCGATGCAGACTAGAACGATCAACCATTCGCGCGGAATGGTCTGACCATTAGCTGGGTTAATTGACATTTGAAATTTCGGCAATTCAATATATTTAAGGTTTTTATTTGATTTATTTGGTCCTAACCCTACATATAAATAGTTAAATAATGTTAATTTACCACGGGTAAGAACCTTTTTTGTGAGAGAAAATTTGGGTTTACCCACCATCATGTTGCTCAGGGTTTGGAGATCATGTTTCATGTATCCTCATAGGCTTTTATCCATCCAAATCTGCTCCATTCTAGCATTGTTCTTCTTTCGTGCTCCATTTTGTATTACATGTCCCGATAATGAAGTTGGGTCAAACCGTCCTTACATTTGGTTTTTCCAAATTTGGATTTCCACAAAAGATCCGTACATGTCGTAGTTGTATGATTTGGTGATTGGTTTGGTTCTTGTTCTTTTGTGTGTTTTTTTTGTTTATTCATTGCTTGCCACAATTTTTTGTTGATTATTTTCTGTGAATAATTCTCAAATATTGTTCATTGTGTTATAAAATAAATATACATGGAACAAAGAAGATAAAAGATTTGGGGGAGAATATTTGTAGTATTTCATCATTACCAAAAGTATATTTCATGGTCTTACAATGATCTCCTATTTATAGGCTATAGGAGGCAAATGAAATGGTGTATGTTACAAGAGTAATGAGAATGTGAGAGGTTGATGGAGTTATGAGAGGAGAAGGTGAAGGTGAAGCATCCATGATGTTTCACAACACTCCCCCTTAGATCTTCACATTTATACGCTAGAGATGTTGTCTCGTTAAAAACCTTATCAAGAAAATCCGATGGGATAAAAACTTGATGAAGGAAAAAAGAGTGCAGCGCGTATGATGCTCCCCCTCACTTCAACATATATTCTTCAAATGACGAACACAAAATTTAAAGACAAGCTTCTTAAAGACTTTGGTGGTCAAAGACTTCGTAAATAAATCTGCCAAATTCTCGCTTGATTGGATCTGATCAGTTGTCACTTGATTGGTCTGCCTCATTAAAAACATTGTCAAGTAAAACCCTGTGGGACAAAACTTGGTGAAGGAAAAAGAAAGAGTGAATCGTATAATTCTCACTCTCAATTCAACATACATTTATAATACTCCCTTATATAATATGTGTTATGTTTATACCTCGTTAAAAACCTTGCTACAAAACCCTGTGGGAAAAAGTAGCTAAGGAAAAGAGTGCATAACACACGCTAACAAAATTGTTGCCTCATTAAAAACCTTTAACCAATAAAACTTTTTAGGACAAAAATTGGAAAAAAGGAAAAAAAAGAAGTGCAACTACAAGCCTTCCGGGCTTTATCCTTCAGGGATATCCGTCCTTCAGGGACGATAAATACAAATCCGCTTCCCCTTATTCGTAGTTTACCAAACTTACGAATATATTTTACGAAGTCCGTAAACACAAAATTGCATGGGGATTCAATAAACAAATACATGATAGTTTAACGGATTTAATGAATATTTACTATATTTCACTTAGATAATAAGATTGTGAAATATGTTTGCGCAATTTTGTCAAATAATATGCTGGGAGTAATACAAATTGTGGTAACTTTTGATATGAACATGTTACCTCAAAATATATTACTTATGAACAATTTAAAGATGTCGCATAATTATATTGATGTTCTAGCGATACGAGAATGTAAGAATATATAACTGATTCACCAACTTGCATTAAATTGTAATGACTCCACGTAATGACATCAAGATTTGTGATAATGATTGACATGTAGGAAACATCACTAATATAAATCTTTGTCGCATGACTAGAAATTTGTAGAACCTTGAACGTCATATAAATATTTTCAGACAAAACATTTACTGTGAACATGATAAGGAACTTCAGGTCCTATAAGAATTGGATCTTTGTCGATATACAATAAATGTCATTTGTTAATATGCTTTCAAGATGAGCGTTTAGTAGAATATTTTTCTCCAATATTCCCTTTCTACAATTGAATCATTGTACCAATTCTCTACTGGAGAATGTTTGAACTTCAGGTCGAAAAACAATTGGTTTATCTCTAGTCATTTATTTAAGAATCCGTAATTTAAATATTTCACAGTTTTTCAAAAACTCTGTTAGAGGCCCTATGACATCAAGTCATATGCATATAATAAATAATAGTAAATTTTATTATTGGGTGAAACATATGGACGACTATGATCAACTTCGTATCATTCTTCGGGATGACTTTGATTGAAGAGGTTTATGCACACTCTTACTTGTTTCTTTATATAATGATCTTTGTATAGTGCATCTTTTGATTCTTGTTTATTATATAATATACTTTTTCATCTTTGTCCTTCAGGGACTCTCATATAAGTATCAATATTAAGTGACTTATAAAATTTTGAAGTCACAACACATCTTATATGCATATCATATTGATCATGTAACATAATGTACTATCAATATTATGAGAGAACGAGTAACATCACGTTGGATGTTGGGTCCTGCGAATACCTTTATAATATATCACATTGTTATTGTGATTTCTATTTGTATCCTTCAGGGATACAATTTCAGAAATCAGGACTACATGTCCAAATAGTATATTTATTCAGCGAGTTTATTATATATTGTTCTCCTTCTTTTGTTTATATCAAATACAAATGCTTCTGGCATTCTTATAATATCATAGGTTTTGGATCCATTTTTCTTTTCTTGAGATAGCATGCTATTAAGAAGGCGAATGAATTATCGACAATAATTTTAATAATTATTTAATATCTCTCGTATCAACATATATAGTTGATTGCAAGTTTTACGTCAATAATAATCAAATCCTCATCATTTCCCAAAATTTTAGGATTTGACTGTTCTGTATCCCCGTAATTTCATTAATCTTTTGTTTACAGCTGCATGTATTTTTACGGGTTTATATTCTTCAGGAATAACCTCTTCAGGAGGTGCAATGATAGTGACTAACTTTTATTTTATTTCCACAAATAATATATGTTATGGTTCACGCTTCTGGCGTTGGTTGAGCTTAAATTTTATCATGTGGAGATCTTCACTTTATATTATGTGGTCTATGTCTAGTAATATAAGGCGTAGTCACTCTTTTGTGATCAATACAAATCTATGATAATTACTTGCTAGATATTGCAAGATAATGATTTTATGAACTTCAGGTTCAATCATACTTGTACGTATATTCTCTTATGAACTTCAGGTTCAATATAGTACATTTTCTTGACATTCTTTAAGCTTCTAGCTTCACCCCTAATGCTAGAAAATGTATAACATATATATATATATATATATATATATATATATGATTCTTGGATTGGAAAATAAAACTTAGCCCTTCAGGAGCTTTAAATCGCAAGAGGGAAACAATTTATTCATTATTGTACAAGTAAAGTAGGGGAAGATTCATAACATGATGTATATCAACCATAAAAATTAATGAATAATATTAGCAGGTATAAATTTTAATGTATCATGTATAAATTTTAAGATCCCATAATGATCAATATTGAGAGATATTTTAAAAACAGAGAGACTCTCATTTTGTTGTGCAAATCGGTCGACAAATTTGACCTCATTTTGGTCGTGATAGAAGTCAACAATTTTATCTAAAGCTTTACAAAAACAATACAAATGATGACATCCATAATTAATATAAGAGATGGTTTTATTTAGGCACTTCTGGACATGTTTCGTCTCGTTGATGTCATCTTTATTTCATATTTATTTGCACAAAATTTAGTCCACTGCTTATGCTCTTGTTTTCACGATACTTTGTAGTGAGTGCTTCTGGCACACACAAAAAAAAAGGTATAAAAAGTATCGTGATTTTCCAACAACTCTCATGACCTTCAATCATCGGTGATGCATAACCCAAAAGAGTATTGGGTCATTAATTTGTAAAGTGATCAATAATTTTTTTTCTTTTACTTCTAATCTCTATATATCTATGAACTTCTGGTCATAGGGTTTGATTTAGAGATCGACGTGTATTTTTACTCAATTAGCTATTTGCACGTCGTTTAGATGATCATATGAATTCTTCAGGGATTATCATAAAATTTCATAACCCTCTTTAAATGAATGATTTCTAAATCTTTGTATAGTAGCATTTTATGAACATTAAGATATTCGCCTTCTGGGCAAATGCATATCATTTTCAATAACAATGATCACATTGTAACATGGTGATTCAAATTCCACTATATTGTAGCACATTGTACTATATATATACATCTATCAAGATGGATATTATGTGCTCACGAGATGAATGCTCGTATTGGTTGTGAATGATCATGTGATGCATCAAAATTAACAAGTAATAATCACATGCTTGAACCACTTTACAAATACTCTTTTAATTAACATGATACTAAGAATTCATATAACTTATACTAAACAAGTGAATCAATACAAAGTTGCATGAGATATATATCATTCAATTTTAGAAGCACTACTAAATATGTAACTATTTCTTTTCATGCTTCATTTGATCGAGAATTCATGAAATTTGGATCAATAACTCGATGTTTTGTCCAACAACAAAAACAGACATGAGATTAAATCATAATACTTTTAAAATCATTTTAACAAATAGGATAGCAAAAGAAAATCACAACCTCCATTTTATCTTGATTTGATGCTTCTTTCTCTAGTCATTGATATTTAAAAAGTCAATGAGTTAGGTTCAACGTCCATAATCCATGATAAGATGTCATTCTTATCCATGATGTCAAGTATAGAGTTAAAAGTCATAACTTACAAGCATCAAAACATAATTGGTACATGCATGCAACTTATTACCTTTTTTCTTCTTCTATCGTTGCATGCTAAATTAAACATCTCCAAACGGAATATATTATAATGTACTTGAATCATATGATAAACAAAAGTGCATATTAGCAATTCCAAAAGCAACATATATTGATTGTATATATGTAGTCTCACTTATTTCATATATATACAAAATTATCATGATATATTCTATGCACCATGTGGATAAATTAATTACCTCATTATGAACAAATACGTATTCAAGATGTAAGGAAAATCTCCATATATATCTTTTAGATATAAATGATGCATATCAACATATTAGCATGTAAATTATTAATATCTAGAAGAATCTCATCGTAACTGAATAAAAATCACAAGTATGGAAAATATATTGGACTAATGAAAGTACTAACTAATATAAAACATTTTCTCACAAAAATTTAATATTTAACCAATGCTAAACCATGACATTAGATTTTATTTTATTTTGTCTTTAGAACATAATTTGTTGGGTAAAAACCAACAATTATTGACTGATGCATCAATGTATTATAGCACATGACATCCTAACCAATAAAAAAATCACGAGTTTAAAAATATATTTGTTGTGCAAGATTTAAATTAAGAACTAAATAATGTTTCCCCTCCAACATAAGCACATTAATATATTGACCAAAATAACAAAATAAATATTCGAAAAAATCATATAATCATGTCACAAAAGATCTTATAAATCCTGATTTTTGTTGTTGTTGTAAAATACTAAGATATACTATTGTCCGAGATTCACACCTCCAAAAATATATATTTTTATTTCATTTTTAGAGTATACATATACAACCCTCAATTGATTGAAAATGATATCTTAATTAATCATGCAAGATGGAATCACTTTTCTAACTCTTTTTTTATGATCAAAACAAACAATTTTTGACGGATTAACGGAAGAAGTTATGTATGTCACCTTGGGAATCAAAACATGAATTTGTTACCTTGAGACTTGAGTGACACCAATGGTTTTAGCCGGCAGTAGAACTTTCGTGCTGATAACGTGTTATAAAATAAATATACATGGAACAAAGAAGATAAAAGATTTGGGGGAGAATATTTGTAGTATTTCATCATCACCAAAAGTATATCTCATGGTCTTACAATGATCTCCTATTTATAGACTATAGGAGGCAAATGAAATGGTGTATGTTACAAGAGTAATGAGAATGTGAGAGGTCGATGGAGTTATGGGAGGTGAAGGTGAAACATCCATGATGTTTCACAACACATTGTGATTTGTCATCTACAATTTATTGCAACATTATCCGCTACAAAAGTAAAAGCTAAATTGCAATTTAGTTCATGAGCTATGTCATTTTGCACTTTGTTCCCGTGAACTCTAAAAGATAATATCCCCCCTCCTCCAACGGTTATATACGATCATGTAGGGCAGAGCAAAACCCGGACCGGTCCGGGTTTCTGGACCGGACCGAACCGTTCGGTCC
The DNA here is from genome assembly GCA_963682175.1 of Triglochin maritima. Lineage (NCBI taxonomy): Eukaryota > Viridiplantae > Streptophyta > Magnoliopsida > Alismatales > Juncaginaceae > Triglochin > Triglochin maritima. Next base: position 11,781,663 of record OY821775.1, read on the forward strand.
GGGTTCGGTCCGGGAAGATTTGGTGCGGCCCGGTCCGGGTTTTGGTCCGACAAAATTTAAAAAAATTGGTACAGTCCGGTCTTCGGTCCGCGGGCATCCGGTCCGGTCTAGTCTTTGATCCGGACCCTGGATAAAAATCCGATCCGGTCCGGATCGGATGTTCACCCCTACGATCATGTTTCAATTTGGTACAATCCGTGAATTGCTCAAGAAAATTAATTTCTTTTGACGTTAAAAGACAAATTTTCTTCTCAGCTAAATCTATATTTACTGCTTACTTTTACTACAGCTCTTTTGAAACAGGTTGAATTTGACTTTTGGTTACTGCCTACTATCTATTGTCATATTAGAGTTTGGTTAACAAATTCATTTTAAATTAATTTTTCTTTTGACAAGTAGATTAAAAAAATCGTAGTTCTTGGGAGGTCATAACTTTATTCCTTGTTTGGATTTGGTTATCATTTGCGAACGACCAAAGAAAGGAGAAAGAGAGCACATATGCTTACAGAAATTGCTTGGCACCCATGGTAGAAGTCACTTTAGAAAAGAGCAAGATACGAAGTGATGAATAGACTTTTTTAAGGTGTAAACTACATTTTGTCTCCTCAACTATGATTGCATAATATTTTGAATTTTGAATTTTACAACGTCACGCTTAGATGTCCCTTAAACTTTGGATTGTGTAACACTTTGATCCCGTGTAGTCCATCCAAATTTTTGTTTTTTTAACGAGTTCGAACAAAATTGAAGGTTAGAGAGTTGGAAGCTATAATTTACCTTTTTATTAAATTCCATTAGTAGTAGGCATGTAAAATTACAAGTCAGGAAGCTATAATTTACCTTTTTATTAAATTCCATTAGTAATATCTGACGTCTATAGGTATAGACGTCGGATATTTGTTCATCCGACGTCGGACACTTGGATGACAAAAATTCGTCGTATATATCACTGTATATCCGATGTATATGACATTTTTCCACTAGTGACTTCTGACCCAAACCCATGAAGATCTAAGAGAAGGATATACATGGTTTCCACTCACTTATATGAACCTTACTCAGAGTACGAGAGTAAGGAAAAGTGATTAAGATTGGAGTTCTATGGAACCAATCACAGCAATCATAGGCAAGGATTAGAAATTCAAAGTCAAATAGAGGAAAACACAAATCTAAATGTAACGCCAATCCATGGGCATGAGTGCATAACCCCACTTCTTGTTTTCCAGGACAATACCCATCAAACGCCCTTGGAGTTGTACCAAACTACAGAACTGCCACTGGCGTAGTGTCTGCGCGTATGTCGGTGGAACTCAAGATTCAGATTCGGAACAATAACTAAAGAGTAGGGTTCATAGCTGTTTCCTTTCTTACAAGCCGAGCTGTGATCACTCTGTTAAGATTCTAACACTTTCGTATTCTAATAACAGTCATATCTCAAGTATAACGCCATAGGAAGCAAGATCATGGCAGGCCCAGCTCACACATGTACATGCCTGTGACTAAGCTTTTTGCTTCCAAAAAGTAGGAAATATATATATAGAGAGAGAGTGTGGGTCAAGATCTAGTGAGACTAGTGTTCATCTTATTGATTTAAGTCTCCTTCATTCTCGTTGTTAGATTTAAATTATCGTTAATTTACGATTAATATTTACTATTAGATCATTAGTTTATTAGCATAATCACCTATAATCTTAATCTACCATATAATTTTAGATGAATGATGGATACGGTGGGAACTTAAAATAAAAAAATTAAGTCTCGAGCTCACTAGAGAATTTCTATATATATATATATATAATATTTACCACATTTATTTATTTGGATTAAATTTTAAGAGCTCAATATACTCATTCAACATCAATTTACGGCATTGTGAGAATTGATCGAACTTACGACATTCAACCATTTGGTGGGCACACAAGACTAGCTTGATGTAGGTCATGGAACCATGCCCGAGTGGGCAATATCAATCACATTTATTTGTAACGAAGACAATGCTCTTTTTCTTTGCCGTGATTTTAGCGCAATGTTATGAAACAGGTGTGCAATATTCCCATTCGTGTGGGTTTGGTTTCCCACCACGTGAAGGTCAAATTATGGTTTGAAACTTCGAAGTAGGGGAAGAGATGGGTGGGGATGTAAGCATTAATAATGTTATAATGATAAACAAAGACAAAAGGTTGGATGTGGCAAATGCACTTCTATTTTAGTTTCTTTTAGTCGGCGGTGATGGCGGGTATAATGCCTGATTCTGTGTTCTAATGTCTAGGGGCATGTTCATACCTCTTTCCTCTTGGTCAAACATAAAGATGTAACACAACAGGAACATTTTAGGTCGTATTATAAAGGAGATTTGATGTTAGGTATGATTTGAATGGACATAGTATGTTCAAGTATGTTTATTACCTTGTTGATAAATACGTAAATTAACAGTTTATAACACATTCGTAACATACTAAGGAGATACAATCTCGTAATACGATTTAAACGCTTTCTTCCTTAATTAGAGCCTAATTAGATGTCATGCATTACATTACCATGTGTAACAAGTAATTCTTTCTGTAGAGTAGAATGACTGAAGGACATGAAGATGCATTGCAATGCCCAAAACAAAGACAACATTAATTGAAGAATTGTTGTTTTGTTCTATCGTGTTTAAAATTTGTGAAGATGCAAAATCATTTCTTCAACATTGTGATGTGAAGTGGAGCTATAGTTAGAAACTGTAGAAGAGTTGAGCCAACGGTTAAGAATCCAACATCAACCCAAATCCAAATCTAAGCCCTAGCCCAAGAGAGAAATATTATCTAAGTAGGCCCGATCCAAGAGGTCCAATTCTAGAGTTTTCTTACTCTACAATTCTCTCTCTAGATTTCTCTATCATATCTAGAAGTTTCCACTCTAGAAACTTCATCACTCTCTACACATTTCCATCTACCACTATATATAGGAGATATCAACCTCCATTCTAAGGATCCTAAGCAAGAGTTAGTCTCCACAACTATAAAGAGAGAGTCTTGTAGTTGTGTTAGCTAAGGTGTGTGTATTGTAGTAGAGAGTCTTATATAAGAGTGAGTGTAGTAGAAAGAGTAGTTGTGAGTGTGTGTCACAAGGTAGATAATGTGTAAGTGTAAGTTGTAGTATTGTAACATTAGTTGTTATAAATACAAGCTTACATTTCATTTATCTTTGAGTCTCTTCTACTCAAGAATTGGTATCAGAGCCGTGTTTGTGGTGATCGTTCGTCGAAAACCACAAAGTCGAAGCCCTGTCGGAGGAGTTGAAGATCACGCTGAAGGAGTTGGTTCGATTAGTTCGAAACCAATAGGTGATGGCGGATTTATCAAACCCAAGCGGCGGAATCGTGAAGCTCAATGGCGAAAACTACAAGTATTGGAGTCTTTACATAGAACCATATTTGCAAGGACAGGATCTATGGGAGGTTGTTGCTGGGAATGAAACTACATCACCTCCTGTAGAGAATGCTGATGCAAATAGGAAGTGGAAGATAAAGGCTGGGAATGCCATGTACGTGCTCAGGACAACCATTGAGAAGGATTTGCTTGAGCATGTACGTGAGGCTACTACGCCTAAGGAGGTATGGGACACACTTAAGTCGCTCTTCACGTAAAAGCATGATGCCCGATTTCAACTTTTGGAAAATGAGTTGATGTCTGTTAAGCAAGGAGGTATGTCCGTTAACCAATACTTTACAAAGGTGAAAGGGCTTTGTCGTGACATATCTCAATTAGATTCAGAGTCTAGAATTAGTGAGCCCAGGATGAGGAGGATTATTATCCATGGGCTAAGGCCAGAATATAGTGCCTTTATCACAGCAGTACAAGGGTGGTCGACTCATCCTTCCATCTCAGAGCTAGAAAGTCTGCTTGTCAATCAAGAAACTCTCACCAAGCAGATGACAGGAGTTTCTACAAAGAGTGGAGAAGAAGCTCTCTTTAGTGGAAGAAAGAATGGTGGCCCAAAGAAACAAGAGCAGAGAAGTTCACAACAAGGGGGAGCACTTAAAAGGGAGCAAATGAAGAAGAACCTCAAATGCTACAACTGTGGCAAGAGAGGTCACTTTGCGAGGGAATGTTGGTCGAAGAAGAAGATTGCAGAAGGAAATGATGCAACACAGAGTCACAAGGAGTGTGACAACGAAGAAGAATGGGACGTAGAGGCATCTATGACAACGATAGAGGAGCATGCTCTTGCAGTCAGCACAAGTTCAGTGCGAATTGACTATGATAATGATTGGATCGTGGACTCCGGTTGCGCCAACCATATGACAGGAGATAAGAAGAAATTACAAAAATTGTCTGAGTATAAAGGTGGTAGAGTTGTAGTGACAGCAGATAACTCAAAACTACCAATCACCCACATCGGGAAGACAGTGGTGGTGCCTCGATTTAGCTCAAATCAAGTGCAACTGCAGAATGTCTATCATGTGCCAGGTATGAAGAAGAATCTCATGTCTAGGGGTGTAAATCTACCATGCAGTTGTTAGTTGATTTGAAGTCTTTGCTCTTCCCCTTTTCCCATTTTCATTTTTCTTTTCTTCTATTAGTAGTGGTAAATCATCATATTCCTCACTCATACTATCATTTCTGTCTATGAAATCAGCATCATCCTCTATTGGTTTCGGGTGTGTTCCTGATGTTGACATATCTATCATACACACACTTAGCAAACTCTAACCAGCAAAATCAAAGAACAACTATCAGAGAACAATTATCAACAGCAAAATCACGATAACAATCAGGAAAATCAGTATGGCATGATTGGCACCTTGGGAGTTCGAAAATAGGCACTGGCAACCGGAATGGAGGAGACGCCGGCGGAATTCCACACCTTCAAATTCCACACCTCCGCGGAATGGAGGAGACGCCAATGGAATGAGGTGGCACTGGCAGCCGCAGGAGAAGAAGACGACGAAGGAGACCGACGGAGGTCGAAATGAGTTAATCGTAAGCACAAATCAAAAAATAGGGAGTTCGAAGGGAGTTGGGAGCTTGGGGCACCTTTTGTCGAAGATTTCGTTGAAGAATCGTCCGCGGAATGGAGGAGATGTCGGCGGAGACGAAGGAGGCAGATTGGAGGAGAGGTCGGAGATGAAGGAGAAGAGGGTTGGAGTGGAGTGGACGCCGACAATCGTAACTCGTGGTGCGTGGTGGAGTGGAGGCGGGTTGGAGATTGAAGGAGTGAAGTCGGCGGTGAGGTGTTAGGTTAGAATTTTTGGGTGTTGGGTATTTTGCAGTTTAGGTTTACATTTTATATAATATTACGGTTAGTCATTTAGGTAATGGTATTTAGGATATATGTAATATCTATAGGAATAAATTGCAAAATACGCATACGAGCCTAACGAGCCCTTATCGAGCTTACCGAGTCGAACCCAGGCTTGGCTCGTTTATTAATCGAGCGTATTACTGTGTTCAAACTCGGCTCGTTTATTAATCGAGTCGAGCTCGAACCAAGCTTTATCGAGCCGAGTTCGAGCGAGCTCACGAGCTGGAGCAGAATTTGACAACCCTACTCATGTCTGTGTCCCAACTAACATCAACCGGGAAGTATGTTTTGTTTGGACCAGAAGATGTGAGGGTGTACCAAATTCTCAAGATAATTGGTTCACCAATCATGGAGGGACAAAAACTGAAGTCTGTGTATGTGATGTCTGCAGAATCAGCATATGCAGACAAAACAAGAAAGAACAAGATTGCTGATCTGTGGCACGCTAGACTTGGACATGTGGGCTATCACAAACTAAAGGCAATGATGAAGAAGTCGATGATAAAGGGTCTACCACAACTTGAGATTGCTGGAGATATAGTATGTGCTGGATGCCAATATGGGAAGACTCATCAACTTCCTTATGAAGAATCAAGCTTTCAAGCAAGAGAGCCACTGGAGTTAATTCACTCAGATGTCTTTGGACCGGCAAAACATCCATCCATTAGCGGGACTAAGTACATGGTGACGTTCATCGATGATTACTCAAGGTATGTTTGGGTAGACTTTCTTCAAGAAAAATCAGAAGTCATTTTAAAATTCAAAGAGTATCGGGAGAAGGTTGAAAGAGAACTTGGAAGGCGTATACAGTGCTTGCGCACTGATAATGGAGGCGAATACACATCAAAGGAGTTTGCAACATACCTAAAGGAGCACAATATCAGACGTCAATTAACATGCCTCAACACTCCTCAGCAGAATGGTGTGGCCGAGAGAAAGAATCGACATCTAGCAGATACTTGCAGAAGCATGATTCACGCAAAGAATATACCTGCAAGATTTTGGGCAGAATGCATGAGAACAACGGCACATATAATCAACAGACTACCACAAGCAAGGTTGGAGTTCGTCTCACCATATGAGAAGCTATGGAAAACAAAGCCCGTTGTAAGTCACTTCCACGTGTTCGGTTGTGTATGTTACGTATTTGTACCAGACAAGCAACGAAGTAAGTTTGACAAGAAGGCAATTCAGTGCATCTTTGTTGGGTACGACAATGAGAGAAAAGGATGGAGGTGCTGCGACCCAACAACCGATCGATGTCATACTTCAAGGAATGTGGTCTTCGATGAAGCTTCATCTTGGTGGTCCTCAGATAAGGTAGTGCTTCCAAATTTTGGAGAATTGGGAAGCATGGTACAAGAGAAGCTTTGTGAGCAAGATTCAAGCGATGAAGGAGAAGAATCTGAAGAATGCATATCAAAGCCATCAAAATACTCTAAAGATCACTGGAAGAGTGGAGTATATGGCAAGAGTTCAGAGGAGACTCGGCCATCTCAGATGGAGGTCAAAGAAGAATCTGGAAGCAAGATACGACGGTCCAACAGAGAAAGGAAGTCAAATCCAAGGTACGCAAATGCAGCCCTAGCAGGAGAAGAAGAAATCAAGGAGCCTGTCACATATGAAGAAGCAAGCAATGGACGATACCCGATAGAGTTGGTGTTGAGGGGGAGTGTTAAGAATCCAACACCAACCCAAGGGAGTGTAGTAGAAAGAGTAGTTGTGAGTATGTGTCACAAGGTAGATAATGTGTAAGTGTAAGTTGTAGTATTGTAACATTAGTTGTTATAAATACAAGCTTACATTTCATTTATCTTTTAGTTTCTTCTACTCAACACCAACAACTTCTCACTCACCTAGGCATTTGGATTTTGTGAATATGTTAATTATAATCTTGTACCTAAGAATGTGTATGAAATTCACTATGGTTCTAAGACACTACATATTTACATGAACATGAACATGAACACCAAGATATAGTAAATTCTGCATGCATGTGGTTTTCATGTTAAGTAGGACGTAAATTTGCGTCCTTCGTATGGTCGTTATGTTAAATGAAGGCTAAAATAAAAATACTTCAAGTTCGTTTTGCATGATGTGTTATTCCATAAGAGACATCAAATGTGTTTCTCTGACTTATGCATATAATAAGTCAACCATCACCATTGTATTTCTAACTGTTAATATAAGCACCGAACGGGAAAGTGATGAAGGCGAGTCAACCACTTAACGATTAATTAAATGGCTTGTCTTTCTAGAATTTTCTTTTTACTCTGCCCTAAATCCCTAATATGCAACATGAATGCCTGATAATAGATAGGATTCAATCCTGATCTGAACTATTCGAAACAAATTATCCATTAGGTACGACAAATGCTAGCTTAGTTCGTAATGGAACCATTGCTATATGAAGAAGTACTGTTCTCCAAAATTAAGTCCACTTTATATTTTAACTCGTGATATAAACTTTGGAGTTAGCAATAGGCATGTGACTCCCACTGAAAGAGATGAGTATTAAGTGATTACTGGGTGAAAACACAAAAACTCTGCAGGTCAAAGTTTGGCTATTATACGCAGGTTTTAGTTAGCTTCTCTTGACTTACAAAAAGTAATTAAGCCCCAAATTTGGCAATTTTAACTCTTTTTCTTGGCTTCTTTGCTCTTTTGCGTTTATGGATGCTTACCCAAAGGAGTTTTGCCTTGTTTGGAGCAATTCCATCAACTTTTAGTCGAACTCATCTTCCTTTTCAGCCTTCTGTGGAATGCCTAAATTTGTAGGGGAAGAAACTGAAACGGAGAGAGACAATCCCTGGTTGCACTTTTACCTAATGAGTTGTGAAGTTTCAACACTGGACAATTAGAAACAACATACGAAGTTATGGTAAAGATCAACAAACTTATATTTGCTCGTGAGGTGGTTTTTCCTCCACAGAATCATCCTTGTTGTCCAAATTGCACGCAAGGATTTTATAATACGATAACATGTGAGCGTAAGGGTGTGTTTGGTACTTGGATTATCTAACTGACTTTGTTTCTATGATTATAATAATGAAACAACTTACCAGAGATTAACTTTCAAATTTTAATTGTATTTTTGTGGGATGCATATTTTGAATAATATTAGTGTTTGTTCAGTGTTACCATCATAATTAATATGCCCTAATTAATATCATCACATTGTAATCCAAAAGAATTTATGTTTTTTTCTCAGAATCTCTATACAACTAAATTTCATAACGACAATCACACTGCTACAATGTGATTTCTGATTTTTGAATTTTATCTAATTTACTAGATATCTATATTAAATCTCAAACATTTAAAACATATGAATGAAATTGTGATAATTGATATTGCATATTCCAAGACTCCTCCTAACTGAATTAGTTCCCGATGGTTTACGTGACTATTGATCTGTTGATCAACTAATCAAGAATGAGAGAGGTCTACGAATTTTCCAACCCTAATACAAAACAAAGCAAGTGAACAAAACATAATAATGTCTCTAGAAATTACACTGAAATCCGTTAAAAACCCACCCTCGTTTCTCGTCCCACGTCAAAGGCCAGGCGACCCTTTGCGGCTGCCCAATACCAACCGATCCACCCATCTCGCCCCCAATCAACGGTCCAGATCTTCTGCTGGTAGTCGCAACCGTTTCTAAAAAAAGTTGCAGATCTTAACAGACCATTCAATGCACGGGTGGCATTAATTCCATCCATCTATTTTGTTTTGTTTTGTTTTTGTTTTTGTTTAATTCTTCCGAGTAGTAATCCAACAAAGTGAAAGAGTGATGGCGGAGTTAAATTTGTCGGAAGGAAGTCTTGCCTCCACATCCGAACTAATTCATCTCTCTCCAGTCCAATCCCAGTGAAAAAGCACAAGTCCCACATGACATCTTCTATTCTAATTCTCAACAAAAAAAAAAACATCTTCTATTCTTTTTGTGGACTTTGAATATGTGCCCTTCAAACGAATCTTATTTATATTAATATGCTCCCATCCCAACAACGCTCTCTAATGCGAGTGATCCTCGAATTATGACAATAGTTTTGATGTCGTAACTTTATGTATATATAACATCAATGATATGTTTTTGTTAGGCGTTGGTTATTCTTATGTTTATTTTACAATTTGATGTCGCTACGTTTCATAAAACATGATATTAATCTACATTGTGGAATTAAATACATTTTTACTTATAGGGCATTAGTAAAATACCACCATAAAATAACAAGTAAATGCAAATTTCCCTTTTTTTTTGTTACTCGCTCTAAAACCCAAAGAATATGTTGCATTTTGTTTCCACACACAAAACCAAAAGAAAAGAAAAAGAACCAAAAGTTGATTTGTTTAATGCATGCCTCATAGGAGTCTCTTCTGTTCCCTACCTCCATATATAGCCACCTTGCTCTCCCCCATTCCTCCATTCCTTTACCACCTCCACACTCCTTCCCTCCCATCCATCCCAACTTCTCTCTTTGCTTTTGGTGAAATGGGCAGTGGTGGGTTTGTATTTGTGTTTGTACAAGTGTTGTTGCTTGTGGTAGTCCCATTGGCCTCTGCTGGGCATGACTATGGGAAGGCCTTGACTAAGAGCCTTTTGTTCTTTGAGGCTCAGAGATCTGGGTATCTTCCATCCACCCAGAGAGTCAAATGGAGGGCTCACTCTGGTTTGGAGGATGGCAAGGCTAGTGGGGTAATACTTCTTCACATCCTTCTCTTTTCACCATTTGAGGAGTTTTTTTGTTGCACAAATCTTGCAATGTTGGTTCATGTGCTAATGTACTTTCTTTTCCTTTTTGATTTTTTTGGGTTTTTCGTATTTTTTTCAAAAAGGGTTATTCTAGTGGTAGTAATGTGCACCAAAGTCTTCTCCACTCCTCCCCATACCCGATGCTTTTGTTTCAAGATTTTTCTTCAGCATCATTTTTTTAAAAGTAAAAACTAAGAGCATCTCTCTGTTTTTTTCCTAATAATATCCATTTTTTTAACTTTTGTGATACACATTGTGGGGGAATTTATTGATGACATTTTGGTAATAACATGGTTTGTATTTTTCGGACTACCATTACTACTACTACTACTAATGACTCTGATGTTCAACAGAAACTTTTGTGTTAGGAATCTCTTTAGACTCTTTTTGATTATCTCTCTATTTTTCCTAATAAATAATTTTGTAAATGTGCATAATGGGTAGACCAATTGTTGACATTTTGGTAACATGGTAAGTGTATTTTTGCACAATTGAGCACCACAGATAGATCTGGTAGGAGGCTACTACGACGCCGGAGACAACGTCAAGTTCGGGCTACCGATGGCCTTCACGGTGACCATGATGTCTTGGAGCATCATTGAGTACCACAAGCAACTAGCCAGCAGTGGGGAGCTCGGCCATGCCATGGCTGCTGTCAAATGGGGCACCGATTACTTCATCAAGGCCCATCCCGAGCCCAATGTCCTTTATGGTCAGGTAACTCAATCGGTAGATCTTTTATTTTGAATTAACTAGCCACGCACCAGAGTTTAAACATTTAATTAAAATGTGTAATGTTTTAAAAACAAAAGAGGTTTAGGTTGTCGGATTATGTGCATGGTGTTTGTGTTTTGGTTTTCTGTCGTTTCCCAGGTCGATTGGATGCCTGTGAGATGTGATGTTGTTATTTTAATTTCTGTCTTATTAGGGGTTTCTATTCCCAACTTAATAACTACCAGGAAACATATTAACTCATGGTTTGTTTAAGGACAGTATGCAGAGAGTTGTACGTTTGGCATCTGTTCTGCCCTTTTGTCTTCTCCTCAGAAATTGATCTGATAAAATATATAATAAATTTTATTTTGTTTTGTTTTTGTTTTTGTTTGTAAGTCAATGGTAAACCACCAAATGAAGCGTGAGGCCAATGGCACAACAAACACTTTCATGAAAGAGTTGAAAATTCCTTAAACAAACAGAGGTCAAGTTTTGTTAAGCATCTCCTTGCTTTTGTCGTTGTGAAGTTTTTTTCCCAATAAATCACTTGAAAGTCTTTTGGGAGTTGTTTTTATAAGCGATGGTATAAAGTCTTTTGGGAGTTGGTTTTTAGACTTTGTAGTTCTCTCCAACACATGAAATGCGTTTGGAAATTTTCTAAACTTCACCTACTTTTACCAAAACCCGGACATCTTTCTTAACAGTAACACCAATTAAACTAGAAGAAATAACCATACCTCAATTCACATAACGAAAGACAAAAGTACCCTTTCAATGTTTCATGTCGAACAAGCATTGTCGACGAAGTTATTAATAAATTGAGGCTTGCTTAATTAGTAGATTTCTAATTTGTCTGATCGTTTAATTATGGTATAGGTGGGTGATGGCAAGTCGGACCACTACTGCTGGCAACGTCCGGAAGACATGACCACGCCCCGTTCGGCATACCGAATCGACACCAAAAACCCCGGTTCCGACCTTGCCGGAGAAACCGCTGCCGCAATGGCCTCAGCCTCTTTGGTCTTCCGTCGCTACAACCCTTCTTACTCAAACGAACTACTCAACCACGCCAAGCAGGTGTGTTCCCTCTAAATTACGGCGCACGAATTCCAAAACCCTCATTTATAATCTAACATGCGCCCATGTGCGCACCACAAAGCCCGGATCCCTGTCCTTTTACGCAATTCGACTAAAGTTCCAGGTTGTTTCTGCAACAGCTGTTTGAGTTCGCGGACAAGTACAGGGGCAAGTACGACAGCAGCATCACGGTCGCGCAGAAGTTCTACAGATCGCACAGTGGATACGGGGTAAGTGGTGAAATGGACGGACGAGATTAATTTGAGCTTCGAGTTTTTATTTATTGTCGTGCTTGTTCTAGGACGAGCTATTGTGGGCTGCCGCGTGGCTTTACCAAGCGACTAATGACCAGTACTACCTTTCCTACTTGGTCAACAATGCTCGGGCCCTTGGTGGGACCGGGTGGGCCATATCTGAGTTCAGTTGGGACGTTAAGTACGCTGGAGTCCAAGTCCTCACGTCTAAGGTAAAATCGTTGAGAATAGTTACACAATGGGATAACTGTTATGTCGTGTCAGTTTTGGTATTAATTTTGTTATGTGCTTAGTTTTTGATGAGCGGGAAGGGTGGCCGGAATAATGCGGTGTTGGAAGCTTACCAAGAGAAGGCGGAGTTCTTCATGTGCTCTTGCCTTGGCAAGGGGGACCGCAACGTCAGGCGGTCACCTGGAGGGATGTTATTTCGGCAGAGATGGAACAATTTGCAGTTCGTTTCGAGTGCTTCATTTTTGATGACCGTTTACTCTGACTTTCTTTCGTCTGCTGGGAAGAGCTTGAAGTGTTCCCATGGGACCGCCACCCCATCCGATCTCCTTACCTTTGCCAAGTCTCAGGTATTTCATTTTTGGTGGCATGCAGTTTGTGTATTGTTTGTAAATTAATCTTGTCATGTTCTTGTCGTTTCAATCTTTTGGCTAAAATTGCATGTTTAATTGCTTGTTGGCAGGTTGATTACATTCTCGGGGACAACCCTCGAGCGACGAGTTACATGGTGGGATACGGGAAGACACACCCGCAGAAAGTGCACCATCGAGGCTCATCGATCGTCTCAATCAAGCTCAACCCCACCTTCGTTAGCTGCCGTGGAGGTTACAACACGTGGTTCTCTCGCAAAGCGAGCGATCCCAACCTTCTAGAGGGAGCCATCGTTGGTGGTCCGGATGCCTACGACAACTTTGCCGATGAGAGGGACAACTACGAGCAGACCGAACCGGCTACTTATAACAATGCCCCCATGCTTGGTGTTCTGGCTCGGCTTGGACGTGGACCTAGTGGCCACAGCCAACTCCTTCCAGGTATAGGCATTGGCACAGAGGAAAGTTATAGTTAGTCGATCCATATGTAATTAGTGCTAATCAGGTCTATTTTATTCAAAATTTTACATTTTAATATGTATTTATTTAACATGAAAAGATGTTAACTATACAAACTACTACCTTTTTTAGTTGTATTTGACCTGCATACAATATCAATTTCATGGTTGATGTTTCTAATTCTTTTACCCTTTATTATTATAGTTATGATTTCGTCTCCAGTGAAGAACGATAAACCGAATCCGACTCCAAAAGCCACCAGAAAATCGTCCTCCTCTCCCGGTAAGTCACTAATAACAACAAATTTGTCTTAAACTTTCATAATTCACTCTCGTACATGATCGTTAATTATGGAATTTGATCGACCTTGACAGCAACCACAAGGTCAAAATCCACATCAATCAGCGTGACACAAACTACGACAGCGTCGTGGAGCGAGAGGGGCAGGAAATACTACAAGTACACAGCAATTCTAAAGAACAACTCACCAAAAACAGTCAACAATATTCAAATCACAATTTCCAACCTATATGGTCCGGTCTGGGGTCTTAGAAAATCCGGCAACACCTACACATTTCCCCGAGGGAAGACCGCCCTTGCGCCAGGCGAAACGCAGGAAATCGTCTACATTCAGGCGTCCTCGCAGGCTGACGTGCGGGTCTCGAGATATACATTAGCGTGACAAAAATGGTTGATTAACAATAGATAGGTGCAAGAGCTGTGCAGCTATAGCATATAGTTATGATCATGTTAGTGTTTGCTCTTGTTTTTATGTGAGCGTTCAAGCTATAATTTTAGTTTGGGGAATCAGAGAAGTGAAAGGTTTGAGGAGTGAAGAGTGAAGGGTTAGAAGTGCCCATCCTTTTTCTCCCTTCTCTATTGGTGTTCGGGTGAAGTGATGACAATAATTTGTTTGATGTTTTCCTTTTTTTCCCTTGTTTTTTTGTAGTTATAGCAATTAATCTCTGGTTAGTTATATGTATTTTTCCCTACTTTTGTCTAGGGTCTCCTAGATAAGTGGTTTGGTTTGTTGGATTTAGACTTTAATCAATGTGTTCAACTTTGGTAGCCTTTGATGGATACTTTGGACACGAATACGTAATTCGGCCTTGAAGCCGTTGGTTTTAATTTGAGGCAGTTGAGAGATTGTGTTTATGTTTGATGGTTAGATTTGTCTATAATCATATTCTAATTGGATTCAAATCAATAATAAAATCTAACTAAATGAACACATGACCCCCAAGGTAACTTAACTTAATCTCCAGTCTCGCTATCTGAAAACTCTTGGATTTGATTATAGGTCCTGAGATTTGAGAAATGGACTGCATCACGTGTTACCTGGGAGCCCATCAAGGTAACCCAATAGATGAAATTCTCTGCCCGTGTGAGAGTTCAGAATCCAACTATAAACTAACAAAATTTGTAAAGGAGGGTGTGTGGGGTTTACAATATTTAAGAGCTCGCAATTCCGTATTGCTTAGGATGAAACTTTTGTACATCAAATTCCAATAACTTAAAAATGTATACCGAATTTCGGGTGCCGAATTTCATATTTCTATTGTTACCACAAAAGTGGATCATGAAAGTGGTAAATGTATCAGCAACTTGATCTAAAAATGGAATGTATTTCCAGATTAAATTTTTTTTTCTCGTACGAAGTGATATCCAATTTCACAAGCTTCATCGGACTGTGAAATATTTGATTAAAACTCATGTATAGTGCTCTAACGATGCGACATTAAGGATTTGTAGGACTAAATTGCGAGATACTTTGAGAATAAATGTGAACCATGTTAACCACAAAGGTAGCAGCAACAAGTGGTTGTGTTCTGCTTCAGCACTTGACGATGCAAATTATGGCCAGAAGATAATTTTGACATGTTTAGAACTTAAGATGGATTCAAGCAAAACCCCCCATAAATATCACCAAAATATACAAGCCCTAAAAGACTCTTAATATGTTCAATAAACCATAACGACAACAATGTAACATTTATATTCCATATATCACAATTGCACCATATTTCATTCATCAAGTCCAACAAAAGCATGATCCTAATTTGTTTGACGACCAGTCAGGTGAGGTAGAAATCTGAGTTTGATTCTCACCGTGTAACAATCCATGATCGATAGAATACAGTTACAATGAAATTAACCCAACTAATCTGTATCTTGCCACCACTTTCACAACAAAATCCCACCAACACAAGGGTGACACAACATTACAAGTTTACAACACCTAATCCAACCCTAGTTAAGATTCATTCACCCAAGTCCCAAGATTTTTTTTCACTCGAAACTGAACTCCAAACCACGTGTCCAAACGTGTGGAAAGTGGAAACAATATCCCAACTGACACTGCAACAATTTTTAATTTTGACCATCAAATTGAACAAGATCATTCCACGATACGTTTGTTACGATGGAAATTGGCACTACTAAAAAGATGGGCATCACCGACCGATAAATATACGTTGGTGTACTATCCGACGGTGTTACGTATATAACACCGACGGATCGATATATCCATCAGACATTTATACATCCGACAGAGTATATTAATAACACTAACGGATATACTCGGTCAGATAAAGTTTTATCATCCGAATGTCTTACACCGACGGATATGTATCGTCGGTGTAGGTTCCCCCAAAAAAAGGCGAGCGTTAAAAAAATTCGTGCAAAAATATACTCCGACGGAGCGAGTTGGTAATACGGATGGATAAAATTTGTCGGTCTGGTAGTTGTTCAAGCACCAACGGATACACATCTGTCGGAAATAGTATTGAAAATTGCCTGTGTATTTAAAGTAACATCTGACGGAACATAACATAATACCGACGAATAAAACGTCGGTGTACCTATATGCTTCCTGCTCCGATGGAACATAACATAATACCGACAGATCAACACGTCGGTGTACCTGTGCTTCCATGCACCGACGGATCAAAAAAATAGGTGTTTTCTGCCAAAATTTAGTTAGAATTTCAAATAAAATTTGATTGAAGTTTGGATTTTGGATTCAAGTTTTGATTCAATTTGGATTTTGTAATCGATTTTGGATAACAATTTTTTGGTGTTATATTATTAGAATCATGCCTTCAGACAGAAGTTGGATGTATGAACAAAGAGTTAGTCAAACATTCACCGATAATTTTGAGGCTTTCCTGAAATTAACATTTAGTTCCAAAACCAGTACATTGAAGATGGAAGGATCTTGTGCCCGTGCAAAAAATGTTGCAACAACAAGTGGGCAACCAGAAGGGACGTTATCGATGACGTTGTCGTTAATGGATTTGCTTGAAATTATGAGCAATGGGTTTTTCACGGAGAATGCTTTCCTAGTATGAGTGCCCAAATACTAGTCCTGATAGATGGAGCTCCTACAATAGAAAATGAGTCGAGTGAAGATGAGATGGATGACATTGAATGGATGCTACACGACGTCGTCGTAGGTTGTATTGTCAGCAATGATGCGTTGAGACACGGGATAACAGAATATGCTCAGAAGTTTCTCTATTACTTGAAAGACGGAGAACAACCATTGTTTCCGGGATGTAAACCAGAATTGACAAAGTTGTCGTTTGCCATTAAAGAGTTTCATATGAAGATCACATGTAAATGGTCGGACACCACTTGACATTTTTCAGGTATATTTTATTTATATTAATTTTAATGTTATGCCAATAATTTGAAATTTAATTTTGGATGCAGAAAAAGAGTGAGATCAACACGAAAAACCGAGCGAATCTCATTATACCACATACGTGTGGTACAAAGTCTGTTGTGCGACATAAAGAGAAGATGGTATTTGGTTAATTTTTTAGTGTAAATTTGATTCGTTTGATTTATTTATTTAAAATCTAATACCTATTTTATTTTTGCTGCAGATTGCAGAAGACACAACTGCCCCAAAGCCCACACAGACGGACATGTGGATTAAACTCCACAACAGGAACTATCCGGATGTCGCTTGACTCATTGTAAGCTTATTACATGTATAGTTTATTACCATGTTTAACATTTGTATTGAACATTAACTATTAAATTGTTTTATTTCAGAAACAATTTGAGACTATGAGAGGATCGTGTGAGACGAGCTCTCAGGGCTCTATCACCTCAGTCGCTCATGATGATCAGGTTGGCACACTGTTGGGCGACGAACATGGACGAGTTCGTATGTATTCCAGCTACGTCACACCTGCTGATATGTACGGGCCTCGTGGGATGCCAAGCAGAGCGGAACGCAATGCCAGAGCGGACGTGGAGTGGAATGACGAAACAGCTGCAGCGTTGAAGCACGTAAGTAGTGAGCCTGCGACGACGCAAGATACGTTGAAGACAACGCAATCGGCGCTCAGCAAGATGCAGCTCCAAATGAACTTTCTCCTCGAGAAGGCAGGTTTCACGAGCGAGGTATAATACACGTCCTTTAGTTAAATTGTCATATTTAGTAGTTTATGTGCAATATTTTATCAAAACATAATGTTTGTAATGTGCAGGATTACGACGTGACCCCTCTTTGCACACCGCTACCGCCGCCGAGACGAGATGACGATCACGGGCCTGCAGGCGGAGCAGGGACGGGAGGTTTGACGGCTTAGTCGTATTTATTTTATTACTTTTATCATCTATATAATGAATGATTGAATCAAACTCATTTGTGAATCAAACTATTTTTTGAATGAATAAATGTTTTCTTTTATGGATTGTTTGGTATCGACTTAATGAATGGATGAACAGTTTCGACTTAATGAATGAATGAATGATTGTGTGAATGGTTGTGTTATTCTGAATGATTGGAACACATTTCATTTTCTTTGAACAGGGAAATGATTGGTAGTTGGTTGGTTAACAACCATGTACCATGGATTAATTATTGTTGCTCATCATTATTGTTGTTTCGTTTGGGATGTAAGCTTGACACCAAAGGTCTTGGTTCGTTGGCTGTAGAGAATTGAAGCTTGTGAACCGCACGTAGTTGTGTCTTTGCTTATATTATTGGAGTTATTTTTTGACAAAAAAGTTTGTTTTGTTTGTTGGTGTGCAGATTTTTTTAATTTAAAGGAGGCATCGTTAACTTCTTTTCTACGAAAATTTGTACAGAATCCACATTTTCAAGTATTACCCCCAAAAGTTAATGTTCTTCGTTCTATGGAGTGGAAGGGCTCAAACTCAGAAACACAATTACACAAGGCACGACTAAAGATAAAGCTTCAAGTGAAACGATGACTTTTGTCAAAATTCTTAAGTTTACACCCGATAGTCCAAGCGAACATGTCTTAACTGTGTTTATTGGGATTTTATGTTTGAATTTGATGACATTTTTATTTTATTGGTAAATTTCTATAAATAAAAAAACTCCATGTAAGTACAGGCTCAGGGTACCCATTGAGTATAGTTTAAAGGAATTGCTGGTGTTTGGGTGTCATTGTCGAAATGATTAAGGAGGCGACAGATCTTTCACATGTGGTAATATAAAAGTGTAAGAAAATATGTGGAAACACTCCTTCAAACCTAAAATTGCATTTTATCGAATGAGCTGGTTGAAAATTTTGAAGAAATTTGTCAAGCCAACAAACTAACCAAGAAGAAAATCAACGTGCTAAAATATCAAATTGAATTTATCATGAATGAGAAAAATGAATTACTTACTAGTCATAATAAAATTACATTAGAGAACTCTCACTTAATTCATAAAATTACAACTTTAAATGCAAGACCTTAATGTAATAATACACATCTCATTGCTAAAAACGCTCAATTACAAGAAGATCTTGAAACATTCACAAAGGTAAAGAAAATATTTGATATGCTTATTAGTAATCGAAGACTATCTTTAGATAAGCATCGTTTAGGATATAATATTAATAATAACAAAAATCATGTTATCCATACTACTTTGAATGAAAAATATTTCTTTTTGAACAAAAAATCTTAAAATGTTTGGACACCAAAGACCAAAATTGTTTGGGTACCAAAGAATGTCAAAGTACCGAAAGTTGTTTGGGTACCAAAATCTTTAACATTGTTTGGAATGATTTAGACATATAAAACTGAGACCTATGGATGCCTTGGTGAAGAAAAGTATGACTGTAAGGGAGATGTGAAGAGAGATAGAGGAAATTAAAATTAACTCGAGAGGAAGTGGTCAAAAGAGATTTAAAGGAGTGAAACACACCTTGAAGGATTTGACATTGGATATGAGTGTATAGAAGAAAATGATTCATATGGAGAAACAATGAGTCTTGTTGAGTTTCATTTCTAGTCTACCCCGACTAGTTTGAGATTAAAGATTTGTTGTTGTTACTTTTAGGTTTTTCATGTAATGTGCATGGATTAAGATAAAATGTGAAGAACTTGTTTTGAATTTAATTACAAAATGGTCGAGAGAATGCTTGATTAATTACTATTCGAGTGAGATACACAAATGCTTGGGGTTTTCACATCCAAAGGATTAAAATTGGATTTGTGCTTAGACCTGGGTAACAGGTCGTGCCGGGCCCGAGACGACATTGTTCCAACATCAGCATGACGTCCGAGCCAACGGAGAGCCATTGATTATTATTTTTAAATTACTAAAATACCCCCTCCTTATATACCCCCCCCCCCACCTCATCTCATTTTTTTCACACAAAATCTTACTCTTCTTCCAAATCTTTTCTACTCTTTCTCTAATTACTCTGATTTTGGTGGAGACGGGTCGAGTTTGAACTAAAGCGTGAATCCTAAAGCTACAGGCAGACTGCTGACCGCCGATTTCGTAACTCATCCGCTCTTCATTTCCTAGACTTTTCTAGTAGACAATTTTAGTTAATCAATCAACATTATGAGTTTCTCATTTATGGGAAAAATCACTTTTTGTTTGCATTTTTAGTAATTTTCATGACTTTAACATCTGATTCTGATGATAATGACAACCCACCTCCCCTCTTGTTAATCCACCTAGAACTACAAATAAAAGTACTATGAAAAAACCTTTACAGTATGGGATCATTTTGAAGGACAAATTGCTGAGGGTAAACCAACAACTAGGTGTATATATTGTGGTCACGTATATTCGACGAAGTCAATTTGAGGAGTCGGTCATCTAAGAAGACATTTACTTGCATGTAAAGTTAAGAATAATGTATCATCAGTAGTGGATTCACGTCAATCGGTTTTAGACACAGTTAGTAGAAGTTTAAATTTCAGGAAATATTGTCCAATTAAATGTAGAGAGATAATTGTTGATTTCATAATTAGAGATGAACTACCATTTAGCACATGTGAATCTAAAGGCCTTAGGAAGCAATTCTTCACTATAAACCACAATTTAAACCATTTTTTAGAAAAATACTTAAAAATATTGCATTTAATAAATTCTGTAAAAAAATAGAACGCATGATTACATATTTTTCATCGATAAACAATAAGGTATCATTAACTAATGATGTTTGGACCGGTAATTATCTTTATTATTGCGTAATTGCTCATTATCTAGATGATTTGTGATGTTTAAATAAAAAAATCATTTCTTTTTTACCTATTTTGCATCCAGACACTACCAAGGTTATATTTGATTATATTAAAAATGTCATGGTAGCTAATAATCTTGAAAAAACGTTTGTGCAATTACGTTTGATAATATTACTAATAACAATTTTGCAATACAAATGCTTATAAATTACTGTCATCCATATGTACTATGTAGACATCAGGAATTTAGAGAATTTGGTGCATATAATGAAATTAAACATAGGAAGTTTAAATTAGATCACCCGTAGATTGAATTCTACCTATGAAACGTTAAATATTGTTATCCTTATAATCTTTCAACTACAATCTTTTATAATGAAAAACAAAATGAATACATGTTAATCGATTTATATTGGGAAAATTGTAACATTATGTTAAAAAATTTAAAACCTTTTTTCACCTTCACTACTAGATTAAGTAGACAATATTACCACACCTCTAATATTTATCTATGAATTACTTCCAATTACTAGGGTATTTGGGAAATATAGGTAACATGGTGATTTTGTTGAAATTTAAAATGTAATGGAGGCTAAGTTTAATAAATATTGGAATCCTCCTCCATTTAGTTTTTGTTTAGTTTTTATTATGAATTATAGATTTATGATTACTGGTTTAGAAATTTTCTTGAAAGAAATTTTTTCAAATATGAATTATGAAAATTTCAAAAATCATGTAAATAGGTGTAGGTCTTTGTTAATAAAATATTTTGATGAATACGAAAGACAATATATGTAAATCAAATGAGTTTAAATATTTCTAGTTTATTATCACAACCACCTCCAACTGCAATGGATCCAAATGATGACGACTCCCAATGGAATTGGTTAAGTCAAAAAAGCAAACTTAGTACAAACTCACACACAAAATGAATTAACTGGATATTTAAATACTGAAATTTACTTAACTACTATTGAGTTATAAATCTTTGATGTTTTAGACTGGTGGAGAAAGAACTCAAGTAGATTTTCACTAGTCTCGTTGATGACGTGAGACTTATTATGTCCTCCGGCGTCAACTATGACGTTTGACTTATTATGAAGATTGAAGACGAATTAGCTAAACCTTTTGGTTAAAGAAGTATTTTTTTCATAATATCCCTTAGAGTTTTGTTATTACTCCTTAAGTTTAACTAATCTCCGAGCTTTTTTCATATGTAACTAATATGTTGTTTCTCGAATCGAGTGAATAATTATTAATAAATAAATTGGGTACTCTGGGGAAAAATAAATTGTGTTTTTGTTTTTGTTAATTCAATTGTGATTGTATACCTATTTTAAATTAAAAAAAATAATCGAAAAATCAAAACCCGACCCAATCCAACGAAGGAAAACCCGACCCAATCCAACGAAGGAAAACTTGACCGACACCCCAGATCTGGCACGGCTCCCTGAGCCTTGCTTTGCTATATGGGTCGTGCCGAGCTGAATAGGTGGGTTGTCGTGCCAGGCCGAAGAGGTGGGTTGTCGGGCTGACACGGCTCGTCAGCCGCGGCATGACTGGGTCTAGGGGTGAGCTTCGGTCCGGGACCGGACCGAACCGGACCGAAATTTTTGGAAGTCCGGACCGAATAAATTCGGTTCGGTCCAAAACCCGAATTTAACCCTTAAAATTTTGGTCTTTGACCGGAACGAACCGAACCGAACCGGACCAAAGACCGAAATGTCGTGGTCTCCCGGACCGAAGATCGGACCAAAAAAGTTCGGTCCGATTCGATCTGGACGCCCGGACCAAACCGAATTTTGCTCGCCCCTAACTGGGTCACGACACAACACCATACCCAGGTCTATCTGTGATCCCAGTGTTTTGGAATTTTTTCCAGTACACCTTTGAATAGCTTAAAATTACTTAACACACTTATCATTAGTGAGGGTCCGACTCCAGTCAACCTCTCCCTCCAACAACATTTACAATTTCACAAATTAGCCTCCTAATGTTTAGAGAGTACACTCCTTTAATAATATTTTCTTTGATGTTAAATTGAAAGATTGAAAAAATATGATAATCATCATGCGCCACGTTCGGCTCCTCGTACTAATTATGCACCTGAGCTGTAATATTCAAATGATTAAACACATAATAAATATCTCGTGCCTGCACATGGATATGATACCTGTCCAGTGAATCAACCAGTTGTCCAGACGACGTGGATTGATGGGTGGAGGAGATATGGGTGACGGAGGTGGGTGTATTTGTAATATTTCTTTTTTTGTTTATTAAACATGAATGACGATATTTTTAAAGGAGTTGTAGTTTGTAAAATTATTAATGGAATTGGATAGAGAATTAGATGCAGTGGGTGTATTCAAGTAATTTTGAGTGGTTTTAGAGGTGTGCTTAAGATAGTTGAAAAAATACATGAATTTGGAACGGTAGGCAAACACAAACTCCAAAGTAAATTCGAGAAAATGGTATATGCGTTATTCAGGATTAGTAGAAGTTAACAAGCATTGGTTTTTTTATGCATGGGTATAGATACAAAAGTTCCCCAATGGTTCCACACTTCCACCACCGAATTATTCAATCATCACAAGATACATAAAGTACAGGTTAGATATTTTGCAAGCATAGAAAATTGTTGGGCTTGAAGTAAAGTTTGAAACGCTAAACCCACTTTAATTATAATAATTAAATATCTACTATATATTCAACGGTCATAGATACGTGCCTGATGTTGAGTGTCTATTAGACTTTTGTGGTCACTAAACTATCACAATAAATGCACCCGAATGCACGTTGTATTATTATTTATCGGGGTACGTAGTTGCTAGTTGGTGTGATTATTTATGGTTGAAGAGAAAAGGGCGAACCACTAGCTTATGGATTCCACATTCTTTCCTGTTGGAGCAACCAGGTGTACGTATTGGGTATATGATTTGTTTAGCTTGGAGGGTTTGATTATACTTTGAAGACTCATCATGGTCATCTTTAGTTTATCTAAAGGAAGCTTCTTGTGCTAACCACGGATTTCAAGTCAGGTTGGTTGGATTAGATTATCTAGGATTTGATTCCTTGATGATAGCATTTGGTATTTTATGGCTGGTTAAGTTTTGCTGACCTAGTTGTGATTTTAGGTAAGAAAGAGGAGAATATTTAGGCTCCATTAATGAACCATAAATTTGCAACTACAATTTTGTTATAGTGGACAAGATGAGAAGTTTATTATAATAAGAGCTTTATGCTTATATTGCGAGAATCCAGCAAACAGCTGGATTTGGTTACATAATTGAACGAGAAACCCTAAGAAGTAGGGTTGTCAAATTCTACTCGAGCTCTCATGATAAAGCTCGACTCGAGCTCGACTTGTCTATTAAACAAGTCAAGCTCAAACACCAAAATCCGCTTGTTTAATAAATGAGTCAAGACCTAGCTCGACTCAGTTAGCTCGATAAAAGCTTGTTTGACTCATTTAAGTTTATACACATATTACATAAATGTCACAAATAAACATATTATTTTTTATATCCTACTTACCTAAAAGTAGACCATATAATTTATAAAATTTCTCATTTATATGTTAATCATGTTTGTAAATGTAAATAGTATGTTTTATAACAAGTTAATCAAACATTAAACAAGCTGAAAAACTTGTTGAAATTATTAAACGAGCAAACAAGTCAAGCTCGAGCTCGGCTCATATATTAAATGAGTCAAGCCCAACAAGTCGAGTTCAAACACCATGGGCTTGACTCGTTTAGGCTCGTTTAAATTTTTTTTGCTCTTGATACCATATTACGATCAAATAATTCCTGGAAGCTCATAGTTTCCAGGGGAAATTAATTTCAAGTCACAAAAGTTCGTCCACTTCAATGATAAGGGGCTTGAAAAGTCAACTTTATTTTTAAGTCATAACCCTTTTGTTTTTCCAAAGTTACCCTATGTTTTTTCAACTAATTACAGGAATGCCAATTAACTCGATCCAGACGCATCGGTCGACTAGAAAATGTGTTTCGTTCTACCTGTGAGACTACCATCAAACTAACTCGTCCAACACATCAACTAACTCGATCCAGACTCAGACTAACTCGATCTACACTTCAACTAACTCGATCCAGACTCAGACTAACTCGTTCACCACTACAACTAATTCAATCCAGACGCATCAATCGACCAAAAAATGTGTTTCGTTCAACTGAAAAATGTGCTTCATTCGACAGAAAAATGTGTTCCGTTCAACCGGTGAGACTCCCCTCGAAATAAATCTTTCAACACTCCAACTAACTCGATCTAGACTCAAACTGACTAAATCCACACTCCAACTAACTTGATTCATACTCGAACTGACTGGATCCACACTTCAACTAACTCGATCCACACTCCCACTAACTCGATCCAGACTCAGACTAACTCGTCCAACACTCCAACTAACTCGTTCAACACTCCCACTAACTCGATCCAGACTCGAACTAACTCGTTCAACACTCCAAATAACTCGACCAAAAAACGTGTTTCGTTCGACCGAAAAATGTGTTTTGTTCGACCGGTGAGACACCCCTCGAACTAACTCGTCCAACACTCTCACTAACTCGTTCAACACTCCAACTAACTTGATCCACACTCGCATTAACTCTTCCAACACTCCAACTAACTCGTTCAACATTCCCACTAACTTTATCTAGACTCGAACTAACTTGTTCAACACTCTCACTAACTCGACCGAAAAATGTGTTCCGTTCGACCGAAAAACGCGTTCCTTTCGACCGAAAAATGTGTTACGTTCGACCGGTGAGACTCCCCTCAAACTAAATCTTTCAACACTCCAACTAACTTGATTTAGACTCAAACTAACTAGAGTCACACTCCAACTAACTCGATCCAGACTCAAACTAACTCGTTCAACACTCCAACTAACTCGATCCAGACTCCAACTAACTAGATCCACACTCCAACTAACTTGATCCAAATTCGAACTAACTCGATCCACACTCAAACTAACTCGATCCACACTCTAACTAACTCTTTCAACACTCTCACTAACTCGATCCACACTCTAACTAACTCTTTCAACACTCCAACTAACTCGATCGAAAAATGTGTTCCATTTGACCATAAATTGTGTTCCGTTCGACTGGTGAGACTCCCCTAGAACTAACTCGTCCAACACTCCCATTAACTCATTCAACACTCCATCTAACTCGATCCAGACTCGAACTAACTTGATCCACACTTCAACTAACTCGATCCAGACTCGAACTAACTCTTCCAACACTCCAACTAACTCGTTCAACATTCTCACTAACTCGATTTAGACTCCAACTAACTCATTCAATACTCCAACTAACTCGACCGAAAATTATGTTCCGTTCGACCAGAAATTGTTTTCCGTTTGACCGATGAGACCCCCTCGAAGTAACTCGTCCAACACTCCCACTAACTTGATCCACACTCCAACTAACTCGATCTAAATTCGAACTAACTCGATCTAGACTCAGACTAACTCGTCCAACACTTCGACCAACTAGTTCAACACTCCCACTAACTCGATTCAGACTCGTTCAGACTCGACCAAAAAATATGTTCCGTTCGACCGAAAATTGTGTTTCGTTCCACCGGTGTGACTCTCATCGAACTAACTCGTCCAACACTCCAACTAACTTGATTCACACTCCAACTTGATTCAGACTCGACCAAAAAAAAATTATTTTGTTTTTAATTTATTGTTTTCAAAAATGTTTTAAAAATAATTTAAAATAAATTTTTTCAATTTTTTTTATGAAAATATGTTTTTTATTTGTTTATACTTTTAAAAAAATTGACAATTTTTCGTGTTTTACGTAGAATTAATCCTCAAATGATGTGGGGGGGAGACAATGTTGGGCACTTTAATTGTTTCTAGGTGTGGTTAAGAAAAATTTAGAGGACTTGGTTTGAGCTGACGTGACGGAGAGAGAAGCTGACGTGGTTAAGAGAGAAAACCAGACGCCCAGGAATTACCCGGGCGCTGTTAACGGTGCTCTTAACCTCCACGGTCGAGAGACAACATCTCAACCGGATGGACTACAGGGCACTTGGTCCTTTTGGGCCTAGCTGTTGGTAAAACGCTAGGTGATTACTTCTGAAGAGTTATTTGCTTCTTCTAGATCATTATACCATTCATCGACCGCATCCAATTACAAGTCATATCCGCTAGGACATTTTGAGTACACGGAGAAGGTAGAATCAAACATTTACTAATACTAAGTTGCTCAAAATGGGAATTTCTAACTTCTTGTCTTTCACAACATGAAATTGAAAATTTGTGACCTCTTGACAATGTAATTTTTTTGGGAACTATGTTCTAGCACTTCACTACAAGTGTGACGAAGATTATCTTTTGGGAATATATGTGAACAATATGGGTCACATTGCGCTCACATAGTTCTATCAATCCACTCTAATTTCATATTAAATATTTTGGATCGATGTCTTTTTAAAACCTAAGTACTTAAGTAGTGAGAAGTCATGGAATACGTACTGATAAAAAATTAACAATGTATGACAAGAAGTCAATCAATTTATGCGTTCACCCCCAATTAATACATACCATCCACACATAAACAGTAATAATCACGGTCAAAGTGTCTCAAGGAAATGTATAAAATAGTCCTATATGATATGAATCTAGACTCGCAGATTGAATCAAATTGTTACCCAGATGGAGCCCAACAGAACAATTACCGAGCCCATATCCAGGATGAAAACAAACCAAATGAAAGTCAAAATGTTGACTCGGGCCCAAGTGCACTCAAGCCGAATACTTGAACTAGGTGATGAGTTATCATAGTCAATGTCAAACACAAGAAGGTTAAGGGCGCATCCAATGTCGAGTCTTCATTATCCATGATTGGGTCCAACTTGAGGCTAAGTAATGAGCTAAGTGGATATGATCAATTGGGCGCCGCAAGTTTGTAATACGTATATGTAATCATGTGGACCAAAATTCTGTATGTTAGCTTAGTCTGTTTGTTTGCATCTCTCTGCTCGACCTGATAAGCCTAACGGATCAGGTCAATCTAATTAGCAGTCGCACATGTATTTATATTTGTTGTAATAGTTACCAAACCCCTAACAAGTAACGATGATTCGTTTTCTTGCCACTGGACTTTCTCCAATTGGTGCACATGGGTCGGGTTTGGGCCAGAACCTAACCCAACCCGAAAAATTCAATTTTGGAAAAAACCGAATACGAACCGATTTAGGTTCAACCCTACCCGAAATTTTAGGGTTGGGTTGTGTAACGTCCTCGAAAATATGTAAAATTTAAAACGAATTATCAAAGATATGATCAGAGTGAAACAAGAAAATTACTTAAAAATACTCAAAATGCGGTGCACCATCACATGGAGTTTCAAAAGTATGATTACATATAAATAAGGCAGTACAAATACAAGTAATCATATCAACCTAAACGATAAAACTCGAGGATCCAGTCTCGGTGTGCACTCGTCCTCGGTCGTCACCCACTCAGTGTCTATCAAGGCCTGAAATGCAAACATGAAACAATGTATGAGTTTTCATAACGAAAATCTCGTATACAAAGTTCACATACATGCATATGAAAATATAGTGCACATAAACTATCATACTAGTATACATGGCATACGAAAATGCTGTCGTAAAACCTTCCCCATGCAAGGGTAATAAGGAACAATGGTCCTAGTCGGGTTTCTCACAAAAGCTGACAGGTTTGCTCCCACAAGCTGACACATTTGCTAACACAAGCTGACACATTTGCTCACACAAACTGACACATTCCTGCCAGAAAAGAGTCAGGGTGGTCATCCCCGCCGTCACACAAGTCGGTCGGTCACCTGACGCCATCAAGGCCGGCAGTAACCTCACCCCACTGGGTTGCTTAAAAATGCAAAGCATTGGGATCAACGATCTCTTAGGTCTACCACATAGAGTGCGGTTAGTCATGAAATGCAATAAGTCATACACGGCCAAATAATACAATGGACACGTGCAACAAAAATATCCACACTTTTCCACACGATAGTTCTTGGGCGGGCGCGATCATCGCACCCATCGTCACCTCCTGGCTTACGCACAAGGGGAGGACACATGTTTCCGTGGATAAATGTGGCACTATCAAAGAGATAAGGATAAACAATACTGGGCACCAATGGTTGACCTAAAATGGCAAAGTGGTCGACTGTTTCCTCTTAAATCAGAAGAAGTTTCGAACTGCAACCCAACCGATTGGATGAACACAAGTACAAACGGTCATACAAAGCTAAATTGGGTGGTAGGCATATTGGAATGTTTATGCTAGGGAAAACATTAAATAATCAGGCAACGATCGAACGACAAAGGGGTCTCGTCCGACCAAAAATAACAAAGACTTCGTAAGTCCATAGCCAATATAATCGGTCGAATAAGGCATAAGCCGGTCGAACTAAAGGCAATATACCTAAGTTAACAGTCGAATTGGGTCGAATAAGTCCATAGACAATATGACCATTTAGATGTTCTTCGCCCAAAATAAACTAAACAGCAATGCAACGGTCGAATGACAAAGACGTCTCGTCTGACCAAACATAACAGACCTTCTTATGCCCAACAATCATTCACAACCAGTCGACCGTCGGCAGACATCGTTCGACCAGTGCGGGGCATAATCTAGCAATTAAACTACAACCGGTCGACCACCAATGACATTGATCGACCATTTATCGGCAGATGCCTAACTGCCCCCTCATCACCGGCGAGGCCTCTGACGACGAGTGAAACCCTTCACACACTTTGTGTGAACATTCTAATGGAACTTGGCATACCTTTCGTGTTCGTCAAAGTCGCTCAACGTTGGCCTCACGCCTACAAGTCACTCGCTTCTCCTTGCGTCGCTGCCGTCTCTCACGTGTCGGGGATCAAGCAGTCGCATCGTCGTCGAGAAAGCGTGGAGAGGGAGAAGGTTGAGGGAGAATAGGTGATGGAGTAGATAAGAGAAGGGAAAAAGGTTGGGTGCTTTCTCTTTTAAACCAAACCCATACCTCCCCTCACCTAACCTCATACTCCCCTTACACCCCCCACCATACCCACACCACTCCTCCAAGATAAACACACTTAATCACTAATTATCACCCTAAGCAAGCTTAGTTCCCAAATAAGGTTTAGGTCCTAACAGGTTGGGTCGGGTTGGACCTGAATCAATAAAGTTACTTCATCAACACACCTGACACTTCACAACATACCAAAGGCAATTTTCAGTATCAAGATTAAAGACTATCACATTCACAAACCACCAACACAAACCAGTATCGAGACTACA
Organism: Triglochin maritima; assembly: GCA_963682175.1. NCBI lineage: Eukaryota > Viridiplantae > Streptophyta > Magnoliopsida > Alismatales > Juncaginaceae > Triglochin > Triglochin maritima. The sequence goes on from OY821775.1 coordinate 11,811,579, forward strand.
AGATGCAGAAATCATCATCGATCAACATGAGTTAGATTCATTTCCCAATAGTACAGCTTTTAAATAACACGAAAACATTTCCACCAAAAGTTATAAATAGAAACACCAGAATTGTTAAAGGAAACTATTTTCTGGTATAATAACCCCAACTTAGAATACGAAGTTGGATGCAAACTTTATCAGAAACAAGCATAACCAAATTTCACCTAAAAACCAACATCAACATTGGATATATGAAATTTCAGAAACGAGAGCAACCAAATTTCACTTAAGAAAGCAAACTTTAACACAAACAATAATAAGCAAAATTCCCCTAAGGAAGAAACCAAAATTGGATAAAATATTAATCAAGAATGAGAGAGAAGCCACAAATTTCGCCCAAAAAAGCAGCACCTTTGAACCAAAGTAAAGCAAAGCAAATGGAATGAAGATGAAGCAGACATGTCGTCAGATTCGACCTCCAAGACGTTGGAGTGTGGAGTGGGCTTGAGGAGGGTTCGGGTGCGAAGGTGGAGGTGGGAGCGGTCCAAGCAGCAGAGGGCTAGAGTTCAGGCACGGGTCCGGACATCCAACCGCACTTGCTGGGTCACACCTCCCCGATCGCGGTTGTGCAGTGCATGAGGAAAAGATTTGGAAAGGGTTTGGACGGCCCAGATTATTCTGGGTCTAATATATTAAAAAAAGCCTCGGGTTGGGTTGGGTCAACCCGACCTTCAACCTGAACCCGACTTGAGACCATCGATTTTCAGATTTACCAACCTAACCCACCTGAATCCCTACCCAACCTAACCAGTCCAATTTGGGTCGATTTTCGGGTTCAACCCGACCCATGTGCACCCCTACTTTCTCCTTCTTCTCCTCACGAATCCTTAACCCTAATCCACCCGATCTAAGATCCTGAGAGCTATTGTCTCTGATCTTGTGTTGGATCTTGATTCTTCGAACTGTACGTATTGGTAGGACAAAATTTATGGTATGAGATCGTAAGATTTGGAAGGAAATTGTTCGAACACAATTGTTGCTCACAAACAAAACCTTAGGACCCATTTGGATCCATGTAGTTAACTTAGGTTCTAGCTTTTCAAAACTAGTTTCTTTACGGCGGAATATGCCCATAGCTGAAACTCAAAAATCTTTTCCCATGAGGTGTTCGAAATGAGTTTGTATGATACAATCGTTTTGTCATGGAATTGATGTGTAGATATTTGTTGGGTTGCTTAAATGAATAAAGCCACCAATTAGAATGTAATTAGTATTGCTTGGGCTAAAAACTTCTCATGCTCAAAGGTGGGTTTGTTTTTGTGAAAATCTTTAAGTCCCTAGAGCTCCAGTTCTACCAAAAGAATTAACATTTAGTAGTTATATTAAGGAAGTTATTAATTTTCCAATATTTGTATTTGTTTTATAGGTGCCTAAATTATATGAATGCTAGATATAAAAAATGATAATTTTTTAAGGTGCTTGGAGAACAACTTCGTGGACATACAAATGTACGGATAGCATGAGTCAAATTTTACTCGTCGAAACTCAAACCATTATACAACTTACTTGACATATAATTTAACAAGCTTGGTTGGTGTAAGAAGAGTTAAGTAAATACTCGTAGCATCGTACCATTCTAAACATTAAAATCGAAGATTACTTTTGGGATCTTTGAAAAGTCAAGTAATCCCAAATTTCGAAAACTAAGAGGAGCAAAGATGCAAAAGTAAAAAGTGTAGTAGGGGGGAGGAACACAAAATGCAAGAGGGGCAGGAGGACATTAATGTCCCGACCAGACGGATCCCTCCCCGCCACGTTCCCCACCGGAATCATCTCAGCCGTCCACGTCTGGGGCTCTGAGATCCACGTCTGATGTGACACCATACGGAACCCAACCTTTTCCTCTAATACCTGGCGGCCATCCCCTCCTCGCCCCCACCAAATCCAACGGCCACGATCGCCCCTCCCTCGTGAACAACACAACAAACACACCACCTCCAACAGAAACCACCACACAACACACACTCGACATGTTGATTCTGATGTCGTCGTAAGACTCCCAACTCCAACATTAGCTGCTAAACATGGAAACAACGATTCTATCGACCAAACCCACCAAATCCCTCCGCCGTAGACGGTTCGAGATCCGACGGCTCAAAACCCTCGCCTCTGACCTCAACATGTCTCTCTCCTCACCTCCCTCGCCCGCTTCCTCCAAACGGACGAAGGGCCCCGACACCTCGTCGTCCTCTTGTTCCTCCTCTTCCAAGAAGTGCTCGTCCTACGGGTCGGTGTGCTTGATTGGGAGACGGAGGGAGATGGAGGTAATTCGGTCTACTATTTTTTACTCTATGGCCCGTATATTTACTATTTACTGCTGCGACCTGAAATGAGTTTTTTTTTTACTTATTTCCAAAATATCAAATTATCTGCTGCAACCCCAACAGGATGCTGTGACTGTCGCCCCAGGATTCTTCCCGGCGTACGACTTCTTCGGGGTGTACGACGGGCACGGAGGGAAGGCGGTGGCGGAGGCGTGTAGGGAGAGGATGCACGTGGTGTTGGCTGGAGAGGTGGAGAGGAGAGGGGTAGCGGACGGGACGGAGGCGGGGTGGAGGGAGGTCATGGAGGATTGCTTCGTGAAGGTCGACGGTGAGGTCCTCGGGAAAGGGGAGGAGGGATCGGTGGGGTCCACCGCTGTCGTGGCGGTGGTCGGGGAGGAGAAGATTGTGGTCGCTAATTGTGGAGATTCTAGAGCTGTTCTTTGCCGTGGCGGTGTCGCCGTGCCTCTTTCGTTCGACCATAAGGTATGGTATGGAGGGTGTTTTCGGGATTTTGGGGGTTTTGGAGGGGTTGTCGTGGATGGCTTGATTGGGAGGTTCGGGTGGTGGTGTGTTGCATAGGAAAATTTAGGTTTGTTAATTTGTTTGTTTTTGTTTGGAGTTGTTATTGTTTTGTTGTTGGTAGTTGTAGTGTCATCATGGGACACGTGCTTGTTTGCGGAAAAATATTTGTGCAGGTGCAACATCCAATGTATGTGGAGGAGCAAATTCTATGAACGATACGAAATACAGTAGCTTCTCGATCGATCAACGTTGTGTTTTGTTGTGGAACGAAAAAGAAATCCGACGCTACGGCATGATCAGTCTCATTGTAAATACTGAGAAACCCCGACTCGAGCTGCAGTGTTGCCGTTTTCGTCTAGTCTTTGTTAAGGAAATGAGAATTGGATTACAGTCTTTGAGCTTCTAATAGATGACATTTTGATTTAACGGTGAAGTGAACCCATTGAAATAGGATCAGTTCAAAGATACACCCATGAGTGTTCTATTTTTTAAGCTACTTGTCGTGATTTTCGAACTTCTTAGGGGAAACTTATAAAGGTGACAAGTCAATGTAATAGAATTTAGAATCAACGTCAACGCGTGGAGGATGTATAGGCTATACATCAAGAGTTTTTTAATTTATCCTACTTAATTTCGCATGACCCCACCATGTGAGAACATAAGCAATTAAGGATTGTAGGATTCAATGTCGTGCTTTCCTTGAACTCGACTGTGTCATCTTAGCACTTGTCGTACCCTTAAGCCTGGCATCTTGGCATTGGACAAGGAAAAGTGAGACATGCTTTTTTTAGTTGATAATTTGCTCCATAGTCCACTTTTATACGTATCGTACTAGACTCTTTTCAATATTTTTGTGTTTGTTTATGTTGTGAAGAGATTTTCGTTTTGGGTTGCATACCATCACATATTCTTAAATGGTATATACTTCTTGTTTGATTGCTTAGATAGTAATATTCACCATAAAACTATGTATTATCTTTCCATACAGCCTAATAGACCCGATGAGTTGGAAAGAGTTGAAGCAGCCGGTGGGAGAGTGATTAACTGGGACGGGTACCGCGTCCTTGGTGTTCTTGCAACCTCGAGGTCGATAGGTACATGTGTTTCCCAAGAATTACATTTAACATTCAAACTCAATCTTGCTCTTAACCACAACATTACTTCGGACTTGTCAGTCTGACAGTTTCAGCTTATTTCTTAGTAGGTCGGTACCTGGTTTCAGCTTACTCAATTCTTAGTAGGTCGGTACCATTTCGGCCTACTCAATTCTTAGTAGGTCGAGACGCAGGGTTGAGCCTATATTTTTCCTGGGTAGCTATTGGTTTCAGGCTTTCTTGTTATTGCTTTGTGTGCCAAGAAAATGTTTGTTCCCAACCTTACTTTTGAATTGTAGGAGATTTGTATCTTAAGCCATTTGTGACATGCGAACCGGAAGTCACTGTAACGGAGCGAACAAGTAAGGATGAGTTCTTGATCCTTGCGAGCGACGGACTTTGGGACGTTGTCTCCAGTGAGAAGGCATGTAACCTTACAAGGAGGTGTCTCACAGGTAGGGTAGCCAGAATCATGCCACAGGTGCCGAAGGGTGACAGCGCCGCTGTGGCGGCGGCAACGCTAGCTGAGCTTGCGATGTCGTTGGGAAGCCAGGACAACATAACTGTTGTGGTCATTGTGTTGTAGTAAATAGTAGATAAAATTCACTACCACGTTTAAAACTTTAATTTGACTTAGGTATTGATGTGAAAGGCCATGGGTGCCAGCAAGAAAAGGTAGTAAGGTTTGGATTCAATCAGGAGGGTAAGGTGGTATGGCACGTAAAGAAATGGGTTTTAATCTCCTTGTTTAGTGCTTTATGCTTTAATATTGATTTTGTTCTTTCAAATGCAGATCAAAGTGTGCTTTTCTCACTTGAGCATTATGTGTGTGATCAGGGTGGATCTAGGATCTTTCGAGCGGGGGACAAAAAAAGGAGGGTAAAGGAGGGTGGGGTGGGTTTTTGTCCCACCGTTATCCAAGCAGAGTGGGACGAGTTTGGTGGGTTATTATTTAATCAAAGTTAAATACAAAAAATTTAAAAAAAAATTAATTGGTGTATGTTTTAACTAAATATAAAAAAATAAAATCTAAATACAAAAAGTTCAAACCTAAATACAAGGAAAATATGGGTATGAATTATTGAGTTACGTGGGTTGCATGTTATGTGGGACAAGTTACGAGAAAATTGCTACGTGCCCGTTTATTATGCGGGTGGCAGGTTGAGTTTTTTTGGATAAAACGTCTCATTTATAACATTAGCCAAAAATCATATATAATTTTTTTAACAACATTCATTGCAATTTATGTCTTGAAATTATTTTATAATTTATTCGTCTTCAAACAATTAAAAAATATCATTTTCTATGTACGTTATTAGACAATCATTCGGTCAATTATCGTCTATTTGAGTCGAAGTCGTTTAGTTGTACTTGAACTTGTTAAAAAGTTCCTATGTATTTATCCATTATAAAAAAATATCATCAGTCAAAAGTCATATTGTATGATATATTTAAAATAATCTCGACATGAATATCGTTGTTTATTATTAAACGTGTTGTATAATATGATATTAGTGTTGGATCAATAAAAAAATAACTTCACGAGTGAGTTATATGCCTAATAGAAAGTCGACGCCTATTCATATGATTCTAATCTATCATAATTCATTCCTAATATTAATATTATCAAAAACTACAAATTATCCATTCTATAAATCCAAATTAAATCCACCACTAAATAATTCAAATAGATAATCGTAATTAGTAATGATTTTATTTTTAATTTAGTGAATGGCCCATACCTAGGGGTGCAAATGGTTACCAAGTATCCGAGTATCCGATTCGAAAATTTCTATTTAGTTGGTATTTGGTTTAAAAAAATTTACCAATTAGAATTCGGATACGAATTTGGTTTAAAAAAATTTACCAATTAGAATTCGGATACGAATTCGGATACAAGCTATTTAATATTCGAATTATCCGAATTATCCGAATTATTCGAATACATGGTCAAATACACAAATTAGTATTCCAAAATTTAGTATTCTAAAATTTTAATACGAAAATTTAGTATTCGGATTCGGATAGTTCTACTGAATTCGAATTCGGATTCGGATAGTTCTACTGAATTCGGATTCGGATTCGGATTCGGATAGTTCTACTGAATTCGGATTCGAATTCGAATTTGGTAATGGAATATGGTATTCGGATTCGAATTCGGATACAGTTGGTATCCGAGTTATATTATCCGAGTTGCAGCCCTACCCATACCCACCCGGGCCCGTATGTAGGTCCGCCGCTGTGTATGATGTAGCTCGTATGGCTATACGTCATGTAAGTCGTTTACACGTGTAACTTATTTGGTTAATTATGAGTGTGGTATGACTGAATTATCTAATTGACCAGTGAAAATTGATTATATATGGTTGACACGTAAGACGTGAAGTTAATGTCTTGAATTTGTTTGCTTCGAACTACATGTTTTTGCATAATTTGCAAGTCACGAAATGCATGCATGCATGCGAAGTTTGGACTACGTCAGATGTTTTAGAAAGAAGATATGGGCAACGACATGTTTGGGTACAAGTATGGACCACAACCAACATAGCATAAAGGAAGGAAAAGCAAAAGACAATAACGGCTGTCCATGTGTTAATCGAGGACCATCTGCTTCGGTTGTAGAGACGTGGCGTGTATTGCTACTTAGGAATGGCATAAAGTGGCCCAGATTCCTGCGTGGAAAAGACAGGTGACCCGGGTCTTCTGTACTAGGGGTCTGGTCTCATGCTCGTGGTTGGATGTTTGCCATGTGTTATTTCTGTTTTCTTCTTTTTGTTTTTTTGCTAAAAGTCTTTGGTGAAGTGTGTAAGCTGAAAGTAAAGTAGGGGTGCATATGGGTTGGATTGGGTCAGGTTTGGACCAAAATTTAATCCAACTCCAAAATTTTGGTTTTGGTACTAATCTGAACTCGAACCGATTCAGGTTCAAGCCAATCTGACCTGAAATTTTTAGGTTGGGTAGGATCAGGTTGGACCAAAATCAATAAAGTTACTTCAAGGGTTAAGATGGGATGTACGATCCAAATTATTCAAGGATTTATCATTTATTTATTAAAAACAATCTGGTTCGGGTTGGGCTGGGTCAACCCGAACTCGATCTGGAAATCTCGAATTTTAGATTCTTCCAACCCGACCCAACCTGACCTTACCAGTCGAGTTTGGGTTCAACCTGACCCGTGTGCACCCTTAGTGGAAACCATTTTGTTTCTCTTTTCTTTTTATTTTTATTTTTAATTAATGAGTTGGGAATATTGTGGTTATATAAGTGGGTGGAATATTGTTCTATCAAATATATATTTTAATAGTAATTCACCACATACATGTTCACGACGATGGTGTTTGAAACATGCGTTAGACTTCCACCCAACATGTAAACTAGAAATTGGGATACACAATATGTTATTGGCAATTTTGCGAATCTGCATTCTGTTAATTGTAGGTTGTTTACCGTGCTTAAAACTTTGTCGCATGCTACTTCTACCATGTGCATGTAAGTGGATAACTTTTGGTGATCTTTAGGTCTTAACATATGTTCTTTTGATGGTTTAATCAATTTAATTACAATCAAATTAGGTGAAACACATTCCATGCATTGCATACTTATATCTTAATATGTGATCAAGAATCAAGAAAAAGTGGATTCAAGTCAAGACATATAATCAAGTTTTTGAAATAAGTAATTATCTTTATTTGAGTCTTTAGAAGCCTTGTAAGTATATCTGTTGGGATATTCATACACATTCACTTCATGTTCCATCTAGAAGTCAATCATCAAATCTTACTTTATTTTGCTCAATAGATCACCCAAATTTTAGTCAGAAAATCATTAAACTCAACTTTAGTCAGCTTGTGCAATTCGGTCGATGGAAACTTAGGTTTCATCTGACAGTTTCTTAATAACAACTCTTTGGAAGACGGTTGATCATTTTGACGATTTCAGCTGACCATTCTTTGGTTTACAAATTTACTTATCGAGTCATTTTCTTGTCGTTATTCTCCAGAAGTTATTTTAAAGGATGCATCTTTACCCAATTTGACCTCAGAGCTCAAGACAACCTGACCACACCTAGCGCTCAACCGAATCGAATAAAAAACTAGAAAGTAACTTTTCTTGTTTTTGTTTGACTGTTTTTGACTTATCAGTTGACCGTTTCCTTAATGTCCAGTATTCATACTCCTAGTTTATATTGTGTCAGTTCAACGATTTTGCATATCCGTCCAACCGTTAACTTGCAATTTAAGTAAACAATCGAATGAATTGACCAAACGATTAACTGATCGGCACCCGGCTAACATATCGCTTTTTTCTTCTTTCGTTGGTTGCTTATTTATCCATCTTGTCTTTAGCTCAATAGCTATATGGATCTTAGAGCCTATAAATAGGTGCTCAAATCCTAGTTTCACACATCGTTTACACCTCATATTGATCCATTCCCTGGGAGAACACATTCTCATCTGTAAACATCAACCACACATTCAAGTCTTAATCCACCACTTGTGTTCCCAAATCGTATAATTCCCAAGTGTGTTCAAGTCTAAAGTGTAGATCAGTGATTCACACTCCTAGTTTGTTGAATCATAAGAGTTGTACAAGCTACGGGAGGAAGCTCCTCTCTTGAATTATGAGAGGAAGGAATCAAATTCGGCGAGGTTCGTGAGCTTGCTTTGTAAAATGTTTGATCTCGGCTCAGAACGGAGATCGGATTAGTCAAGTCATGAGTAGGGCTCGTGGTGATCGAGGGAGGCTTGCAAGAGAGGACTATGACTTGGTTGGGGTGTCGAACCTTTATAAAAATCTACGGTTTACATTGTGGTTTGATTGTCGCTCTTTTATTTGTGTTACACATACTTAGTTTAGATATTAGATTAGTGGAAATCATGAATCTTTACAATTGGTATCAGAGCTTAGGTGTTAAATTCATCAATATGACATTTGCTTAATGGGTCAAACTATGATTATTGGAAGAATAAAATGAAAATTTTCTCACAATCTAGTGACATTAAGTATTATATATTCATTTAAAACCCCTACATACCCCCTAAGGAAAATGCATTAGTCATCCTTACTAGAGCCAAAATAAAACATCTTCGATGAACTCCCATATCATGAACATTCTTTATTGTGACTTGAATGAACGTGAATATAACCAGATTAAAGGTTGTCAGGGTGCATATGACATAGACTTCAAATGCATCACGATGGAGAGTAGAATAAACTACACAAATTAGTCTCTTCATGCATAAATATTAACTCTTCACCACGCAACCCGGTGAGAACATATGAAAGATGAACACTCACTTTACCCAGATTACTAACCTTCTCAAAGTTTTTGGTAGAAATTTCAACGAGGAGATGTGGTAAGGAAGATTATTCAGTCACTCACTGATGAATGAGGAGAGAATGTGATAGTCATTGAAGAAGCACAATATCTCTCCCAACTAAAGGTGGATAACCTAATTGGCATCCTCGTGGCATATGACCTATAGATGATATATCAGAATGAGAAGGAAGCCTCCATGAAGAAATTCTAGGATCGTTATAGCCCTTATTAATCTAATCACTTTCTTAATTCTCTACTTGATAATGCAGCAAAAACAATAATTGAAAAACACAAGTAAAAAAGACAAGCAAACCACAAGAGGACACAACGGCTTTTATAGAAGTTCGACACCCCACCCGGGTCCTACTTCCTAGCGTGCAAGCTCCATTCGACTCCCCAATCTTTGCCTACGTCTTCACTATCTACTCCACATTCCGGGCCGGGAGAGAATGTCTTTTACAAAGCAAGCTCGCGAACACCCTCGTCGAGCTTGGTTTCTCCTTTCACAATCCGAGATGGACACTTCGGGATTTCACCGAAACTTTTGCTTCTTTGACAACAACTGTGAGTGGATCAACTTAAGGTACGTTCGAACCAATTGGGCTTCAACTTAAGTTATCGGTCGAACCAAATGTGGGGGCGGTCGATCGATCAGAGGGTTTTGACCAGGTAAAAGATTAGCGGTCAAACGCAAGACGAATGCCCGTTCGATCGAAAATAACACACTTTTTTGTGCACAAAATTGTCTTCATCCGGTCGATCGCCATGAAGGCATCGTTCGACCGGCGGCCAAATGTATTTGGGGGTTTAGTAGAATTATACAAATACAACCGTTGTATATCACGACAAGAATAACGACTATATAAAAAGTGTACAACGATCGACCAAAAAGGTGAAATTGGTCGACCGATGGAGTTAAGTAAAATCACTATTTGTAAAATTGTTAACTGATATGAAGGATCGAACAGAAAACTTATTTGGTCGACCGTTCTGCACAGACAGGCGGAAGTTTGGTTTAAGTGAAATTCTTATCTAAGTTTGGGTGACCTATTGAAGTTCAATTGATTTGAGATTTTGTGTGTGACTTCTACAAGGAACATAGTGTGTATGTAAATAGATTTTAACTTTTGTATGCTCAAGTTCACATAGGTTTCTAAAAGTCAAATAAAAAGTAAAATTATATGTCTTCAAGTAGCTTGATTACTTGTCTTGTCTTGACTTCATTTCATTCTTCATTGAGTCTTAATCATCTGTAGATATTAGCACAATACATTTTATGTTCTATGCATAATGTGTGCTACTCTACATTTGATTGTGATTAAGATTATATTAGTTAAATCATCAAAACACGAATTAAGGTCAAAATGCCAACATATCTCATGATTGGTGTTATACTCAATAGTCAATTCCGATGAACACGGGTGAGGAGAGAGATGGGGACATTTAAGTGCTCTCATGAGATTTCTTCGAATATCTCTAGAGAGACAAAGAGAGAGAAAGAAAGAAAAAGAAAAGAAAGAGGGTGAAAAGACGAAGAGAATGAGAAAGGAAAAAGAAAAAGAGAGGAGTAAAATTGAGGAGCGGGAGATGAGTGAAAATGAAAAAAAAAAGAAATGGAAAAGGAAATTGAAAAGGAGGAGAAGAGCAAAAGAAAAAAAGGAAGGGGAAAAGGTTCACAAGGCTACATGGGATGACACATCATCATCCTCTATATCATCATCACTAAGGGAAGTTGCCCACATGTGCTTCATGACAATAGAAGATGAAGAAATTAAGGAATGGAATGGAATAAATGAATGGAATGACAATAAAATTGGGGGTGGAGAGTTGATGTTTATACATGTCATGTAGAATGAAATAAATGTTATATGTTGTTTTATGTGAGAAATGTGAGTATGTTTGTTTGGAACTGAAGAGAAAACTTAACTTGATGGTTTCTGTCATAATCTTGGTACATTCCATGCTTGTTTAAGTTCTTAATAACAAACATGTTCATGCTCATGTTAATCACTTAGGTTAGTGATTTGGATAATAGGTCTTGTCATGAGGTAATTCTTATGCATAACAACACTACCTACATTTGTGTTCTATTGAATGCATTCATCACCACTTATTTCATGTTTTTACACACACTCCACCCCTTAGGGGTTTCCATTCCTAATACAGCTTGCTTTTATTAGTCACTTAGTTTAGTTTTATTTCATCTTGTGTTTTCATCTTTTTTGTTTCTTTCCTACTAGTTAAGCATAGTTTAGTCTAGTTTAGTGGAATCAACTTCTTCTCCCCTTTGTTTCACACTCGCCTTCGAACGAACCAGAGTCGACACACCTCCCTATGGATTGACCCGTACTTGCCGCGTCTTCACCGACACCGTGCACTTGCGGTATTTAAAACGAACACATCAAGTTATTGGCGTTCGTTTTAATACCACAAGTGCACGACCGTCGGTGAAGACGAAGTAAGTACGGATCGATCCACAGGGAGGTATGTCGACTCTGATTCGTTCGAAGGCAAGTGGGAAACAAAGGGGAGAAGAATTCTATTTTTGTTTCAAGGCTTTACTCCAAGTAGAGAGAATAACCACCAAGATAGGAGATGTATTACAAAGGATGAGGAAGAGTTCTATTTATAGCCATGAAAAAAGGTAACCCGAGACAATCCCCCGATATGGGACTAATTGCATATTGTAAATGGACATAAAACAACATAATTCACGACCCGACTAAGACATGAATCCTTTCATGCCATCTTGACCTCTGATTGGTAGTCTGGAGCCTCCAATTGGCGGTCTGGATGTCTTTGATCGAGTCTGGATTTTGGTGGCTCGTTTCTAACTTGATTTCTTGATGTTTGATGAACCCGATTTGGTTGTTGATGTTTAGGCCTGGATCTAATTGCCAAAATACTCCTCATGATGGTGTGAAGCCTTTTGATTTGCTCATTGGTCCTTTTGGTTTACATCTGGGTCATTCTCTCTTGCATCTCGGTCTATAAGTCTTTCAATTCAGTCATTTTTCTTGCTTTTAAGTCTTTTTTGAGTCTCTTCTTCTCAAACATGTTTATTCCTAAAGCTTAAACATAAGACTCGTTACAAGCATTGCTTAGACTAACAATAAAGGATATAAAACACAAATATATGCATGATATGATGTCAATCAACCACTGACGGATTGTGGTAGACACCAACGAATATGTTCTGTCGGTGGTGGTCGTCATCGTCAACATCGACGGATACAATCCATCGATGTCGATCTTTCACGCAACATATTCACCGACAAATCATATCCGTCGGTGTAAAGTATATGTATCGTCGGTGTGTCTTAACGAGATTAATGTGTAAACGGTTCTTTTTCAAATAGTACACCGACAGATACCATCTGTCGGAGTAGGGTAATCTAACAGTCGGTGTGGTTGTTAGCACGACAAAAAAAATCTCGGTTAATTGTTTTATTAAAACTCTACACCGACGGTACCTATCCGTCGGTGTAGAGTAATTATCCGACGAATATTGCGTAAAAATAATGCGACAGAAAACTGTCGTCGGTGTAGGTTCGTTTGATCTCATGTTCGACCAACGTTCATGCAACGCCTAGGCAAGCCTAGGCGACCGGGTGCGTCTCGTCGCCTAGGCGATTGTGCGACCGCCCAGCTCTGGGCGGTCATTTTTTTAATATTTTTAAATCAATTAAATTTGATAAAATAGTTAAATATCAGGAAAAATCGGGGAAAATAGGAAAAAATGCACAAATATTATCTAAAAATACCATACATGTTTAGGCTTCAAGAAGACACATAGTTCCTCGACCAAGACCTCACTAGGCACCCCCTCTACCCACCTAAACACTTAGGTATACAATTTATTGCTTAGTAGTACGATTACAAAGGTAGTTAACTAACTCAGAGTTCATACGATAGCAGATAAGAGAGAAATTAGAATTACAAGCTAACTAACTAATTTCATTGGACACATTGATCTAATGTCCAACTGCGAACCATATCAAATCCTCCACCACCATCAGAGTCATCGGAGTGGTTCTCGTTCGGATTGTCGACGTAGACACCATCTTCTTCAGTTTCTTCATCGTCGGATTGGGCATATTGCCCGTCAATGTCCATCGGTGGTTAAGAACACGATGCACCTGGATCTCCAGAACTAATGTGAACGATGGCATCATCCATGCCAACACCTAATAACGACACGTCAGATGCAGTGGACGTGGATCGACGAAAGCATCTCCGTGAAGAAGAATGTCCTAAAGTTGTTTCCTCGGCATCGGCCCATGTAAGCTCATCTCCAACGAAGACTGGATCTTCAGTTTCTACCAACCATGGATGCTCGTCGAAGAGATCGTAGTCCACACTGATGGGGTCATAAAATCCGGGGCTTCTCTATCCTTTGCTTAAATCTTTGCCTTAACTTTTGGTTGTAGTTCACATACACCAAGTCATTCATCTTCTTCACAGCCAACCTGTTCCTTCTCATTGTGTACAACTGCTTGAAGACACTCCAATTCCGCTTACAACCTGATGCCGAGCATGTCAATCCCAACACCCTCAGGGCCAACCTCTGTAATGCGGTCTCTCCCATGTCTGCGCCATAAGATTACCATCAATCTATAGGTCTTCTTTCCGTCCTTTGTCTGACGACCATATCCCTAGAGAGCATTCCAAGTAAGTTCTTGTAACGATCAAGTAAACCGCAAATCTTGTCTTGTTATTCAGGAGTGGGGACAAGACGCTCTACGACGACATCCATGAATCCAGGCATATGCTCATTGAAAGCTACATTTCGATCTTGAGGTGGGATGGAGAAGAAAGTACCAGGGTTGAGTAAGAAACCAGCTGAGTGTAGTGGTGAGGACATCATCTTACCTGGACCCCACCTAGTGTCGATGAGGTCGATGACTTGGTTGTACAACCTCAGGTTTCCTTCAAAGTTCCTAATGATTTGTTCTTTGGTTTTCTCCATTGCGTCATGTAGATATCTCATCGGTGGTTTCTCATCGCCGTCAACAAGTCTAAGAACCTGGACCATAGGTTGTGAGGCATTCAGTGCCTTCACGACGTTGGTCCAGAAGCCACTTTGTAGAATGGTCTCGGCAACTTCAAAAGAGATCTACTTCTTTTTTTTGTTTTTTATCCAACTTGCATTATGATCGTTGTACTCCGGGGAAACAACAAAGGCTCGGAGTCTTTCTTCAGAAACAACATTTGCAAAGTCAGAAAGGCGATGACAAATCTCGTGACAGCAGGGCATAGCAGGTTCCCTTCAATGGCAATTCGCATCCTCTTCAACAACATGGATTGGTTGTTGAAATGTTTGACGATTTTACGAGCTAAAGAAATAGTCTTCAAAAAAAGCTTGTCAATATACTTCAAGATGAGATCGATGCAATGCGCTGCACAGGGAGTCCAAAACAATCTCCTTTTTTGCTTCAACATCCTACCGACAAGTACGTACGCGGCGACGTTGTCAGTGACCACCTGAACAACGTGTTCTTCGCCAATCTCGCCAACTACCTTGTCCATCAGCTTGTATAGGTAGTCTGCGGTGTTAGAGTGACCGGAAGCATCTACAGACCTCATGAACATGGTACTTGTTGGACAATTTACTAGAAAATTGATTATATTCCTACCGGACCTATCAGTCCAGTCATCCGTTATCAACGTGCACCCGTATGTAACCCAATCTGTTTTGTATGACTCTAGTATACTTCTAGTGTAGTCAATTTCCTGTTTAAGGCACGACTCACTAACTTCATGATACGTCATGGGTTTAAGTCCGGGTCCGTAAGTACAAGTAGCGGATATTGCGTCCTTTTACTCAGGCGTCCTTACAATGTTGAATGATATATCACATCTATAGAAAAGCCTAGACCATTTTTGATTAATTGTTTTCCTATCTTCTTTTAAAGGTTCTTTCGATGGTTGTTTGTTGGGAGCCAAAAACCACGCCCTTCCCACGTCCGCAAAATGTTCCCCACAAACGTTGGTTTTGTGTCTTTCGAGAAGGAACGGGGCGAGGACGGGAGGTTGGGGTCCGAGCAGAACCGGAACCCGACCCGATTTTCACATCAAACTATGTTTTCTATGTCTACATAATCATGAAGACATACATTTTCGTTTTGTAGTGTCCTACTATTTCTAATCATGTATGCAGTTATTTCTTGTTTAACAGAGTCAAGAACTTTATCACAAGGTCTAGCATTGCTACCAGGTGTGTGTGCAAGATGTTGTTTGTGACGGGCTATACCACCTCTAGTTTCCTTACCAACTCACAGACAATGCAATTTTTATCATTAGCACTAATGTAATGGACAGTATTCCATCCGGGGTCATTTGTACGGGTAGGTCTTAGGTCATCGTAACTCTCGTGATGCATAGGGACACTAGTTCCAAGTACGTAGGCCATATCTTAAAACTAGGCTAATATAAAAATTTAGATATTAATTCTAAAGAGAAGTTAGAAATGGTGCACTTGATTTTGGCGGTTGGAGAATGAAGAACCGGATCAGAAACTTCACTTTTCAACTTCAAAATTAAGAATCAGACCGGAGACTTAATCGCGAAAACTTGATTAGGAACTTGAAGATTAGAATAGAATGATGAAGAAGAAGAGAATGAGAGATGTGTGAAAAATGAAGAGGTTTGGAGGGGTTTATATAGGATTTGGGGTAATGACAATCTTGTAATTTTTATAATTAAAAAAAACTAGCCGTTGGAGAGAACTCTCCAACGGCTATCGCCTAGGCTAGGTGACCGCCTACCTGAACACTGTGTCCGACGGTACGCCACCGACGGAAAAATATTCATCGGTGTTGGTTGTTTTTCTGGTAGTGCCAAAACCAAAATGGTTGTAGTACCAGAAACTAATATTCAAATACTCAAGGTGATTTGGATACTAAAATCTTCAGTCGTAAGTACTTAAAAGAAGAATTATCGATAGATCAACTCAAACAAAACAAAATCAATCACAAGGTTCAAGTCAACATTTGAATCGAACTCACGATTATTCAAACCCGGTCTATCCAGTTGAAGTGGACGTTTTAAATTGTTTTGGTTTTTTATAGCATTAATTTCCCAATTGGAATTAAGGTATTAGTTGGAGCTTGCAATCAGACCATTGAAAATCTCTAAACACCCTTTTCTGCACCGTTTCCTCTGGTTTGTAATGTTGTTGTCTACCTCTCGATTAATTAACAAGGTCAATTTTATTTTATTAAATATGTTTGTAATTTTGTATGATGAGAAGTGTTCCTTTTAACGAAAAATATTACAATATGCCAATTATATAGACTCTAGCGGTTTCAGAATCTGTGTTTCACACTTTTGTTGTATAGACATATGGTCCTACACTCCTACCTAAAATGAGGTTAGTTTTTTCTGTTATTTTGTTATTTGAACAAGACAGGATTCTCTAACTTTTCTATTCGACGGGAAACTAAAACAAATAAAAAAGTTAACGCTAATTTATGTAATTTGGGCATTGCAAGTTAGACTTAGTCATTTCAATTTTTATTTATGCCTCGCACAAGGGAATATTAAACATCGAAATGAATGTTTTGGACTCATTTGTAATAAGATTTTTTTTTGTTTCATGTTTTTAGATCGTATGAGATATATTTCAAGTAGCGTAGATGATGAGATATGAAAATCATAAATTTTCTACGGGGGTAACATAGGATTTCCTCTTCATCTTTGAGTTTAATTTGACTGTTTGTCTACTACTAAAAAGTGTTTCTATATGTTTTATAGATTAAGACGAGATTACATTAATCTTGGTTCCGTCCGAAACCAGACCGAATACCAAATTTTCTGTATCCCTCGGACCAAAGACCAGACCGAAACGAAATTTGCTCACCCTTAGTCTGTCATATAATCATGCATGTAGTTTTCAAGTTGTTCTAACCAGTGTTCTAGTAGGCGGTCGCCTAGGCGGTAGGCGACCGTCCGTCGCGGTGGTCGCCTGGGCGAAATAGGCGATCGCCTGGGCGATCGCTTCGCCTAGGCGAGAGCCGTTGGAGGCTCTCCAACGGCTCTCTCCTTTTTTATTTTATTTTTATTTTTTTTCAAGCCGTTGGAGGGATATGGTCGTCAGACAAAGGTCGGAAAGAAGACCTATAGATTGGTGACAATCTTATGGTGCAGACATGGGAGATACCGCATTACAGAGGTTGGCCCTGAGGGTGTTGGGATTGACATGCTCGGCATCAGGTTGTGAGCGGAATTGGAGTGTCTTCAAGCAGTTGCACTCAACGAGAAGGAACAAGTTGGCTGTGAAGAAGATGAATGACTTGGTGTATGTGAACTACAACCAAAAGTTAAGGCAAAGGTTTCAGCAAAGGATGGAGAAGCCCGGATTTTATGACCCCATCAGTGTGGACTACGATCTCTTCGACGAGCATCCGTGGTTGGTAGAAACCGAAGATTCAGTCTTCGCTGGAGAGGAGCTTACATGAGTCGATGTCGAGGAATCAGCTTTAGGACATTCTTCTTCACGGAGACACTTTGCTTGATCCATGTCCACTGCATCTGACGTGCGGTGTTCCACTGCATCTGACGTGCCATAATTAGGTGGTGGCATGGATGATGTCATCGTTCACATTAGTTCTAGAGATCCAGGTGCATCGAGTTCTCAACCACCGATGGACATCGACGAGCAATATGTCCAATCCGACGATGAAGAAACTGAAGAAGATGATGTCTACGTCTACAATCCGAACGAGAACCACTCCGACGACTCTAATGGTGGTGAAGGATTTGATATGGTTCCCAGTTAGACATTAGATCAATGTATTCAATGAAATTAGTTAGTTAGCTTGTAATTCTAATTTCTCTCTTATTTGTTATTGTATGAACTCTGAGTTAGTTAACTACATTTGTAATCGTACTACTAAGCAATAAATTGTATACCTAAGTGTTTAGGTGGGTAGAGGGGGTGCCTAGTGTGGTCTTAGTCGAGGAACTAGGTGTCTTTTCGAAGCCTAAACATGTATGGTATTTTTAGATAATATTTGTGCATTTCTTCCTATTTTTTCCGATTTTTCCTGATTTTTATTTTTTTATAAAATTTAGTTGAATTAAAAAAAACCTCCCAGACTTGGGCGGTCGCATAACCGCGTAGGCGACCGGACACCCCCGGTCGCATAGGCTCGCGTAGGCGGTGCCAGAACATTGGTTCTAACGTAAACTCGTTCATCTTTAAGGTATTTTATTGTTTTCTGAAATCTAAAAATACTTTCATAGAAGCTGCATATTTATCGTTTTCGTTCGTACTTAACCTTATCTTCGTATATATTAAAAAGTTTCGGCAATACTTTCAACTTTTCTTTAAAAATTAATGATATTTGAATTAGTAAATTATATGTTTTTAATTTTGTGTTTTTGTATATATAATTGTATATTATATGTAAACATTATCAAATCGAGCCGAATCGTTAATGAAGTATTACAAATAGACTTTAGTTGTTAGGCTACTCGGGATTGTTACGTATCAGCAATTTATTTTTCATTATTTCACCAAATACTAAACATTTCTAAGCAAATAACATATAAAAAATAACGGAATAAAAAAGTATGTAATAGAATTTCATATTAAATTGTTTGGCTTCTTTGGCACGCATGTACGGCTAAACAACTAAATCTCGTTTGCTTAAATAACAAACATGAAATATGATTAAAGGTTTTCTTTTCCTAACACGTAAAACTATATTTGATAAAATCAATAGATATTGATCTAATTTTATTTTTATTAAAACAAATTTCAATCACATTGCAAATCTATGACTTTGAAGAAAAAATGCAAGGTAAGAAAATTAATGCTCGAATTTTGCCTTTGTCACTTTTTTATTTCACGTAATTCATTATGTGAAATATAAATTATCCAACATTATGCCTGATATTAACCTAAATATGTCAAAAACAATGTAGATATCATGTTATTTTAAGAAAAATAATGTAAATACGTAAATAAAATTTTAATAAATTTTAATGACTAGTATTTTAAGTAAACATGATCTGTATATTAGTAGTTATTCTTTTTCAATATATTTGTCATTTTTTGTATTGTTTGCTAAACATGCTTATAATGTATCCGATGGTAAAGTTTGAATCAAATCAGATGTCAAATTTTACTAGAATTTGTGAGTGATTAGTTCAAAATCTTACCCAAATTTGATCAAATTCGATATCCGATTTGATTGAAACTTTAACACAAAGATTGATTAAAACTATGTTTGATATGGAAAAATTGATAAATACTAGTCACTAAAACGGGAAAAAAAGAATAATAATAATATTTTTACGGAGAGAGATCAATGTATTACATAAATTAAAATTTAAGGAATATAAACGTTATATCTTAAAATTAAAGGAGTCAAAATGTTACTTAGTTAATAGTTGAGAAACAAACGGTAATTTACCATTTACCTCCGTTCACCGGTATTACCTCGGACATAAACAAAACATCAAACCCAACCCCGGTCGTGGTTGTGGTCGTCGAACTCCTCTCCCTTTTTCTCCGATCTCACCTCGCCCGTTCCCATCAGCAGGACACAATGGAAGCCTCAACGGGGCTGGTGGATCTGTGCATGGACGCGGCGACCAGGAGCGCCGACGCCGTCGAGAGGTGGCGCCGCCAGCGCCGAACCCTCGAGCGCCTCCCCTCCCACCTCGCCAACGAGATCTTCTGCCGCCTCCGCCGTCGCCGCCTCCTCTTCCCCTCCCTTCTCGAGTCAGCTCCCACTTCCCTTCTCGGGTTGATACCGTGAAAAAAATTATGATTTTTTTGGTTTTTGTTTGTAAGAAAGGAAGGTTTGAGCTTAAATTTTGTTTGGAGACGAACGGATTTTGTGGCGCCATAAGAATTTGATCCTTTTTTATATGATTTGTCCGAGACGGATTGAGATTTTGTATTTTCTGTGTGTTTTTTGTACTAGATGAGTGAATTTGAGTTGAATCTGTTCAGAAGTAATGTGTGGTTTTACTTATTTAAAACTAATTATTATTGAGAGAATTCGAGTTATGGCTGATGCAATGTATTTATAGAATGGCATAAGCTGCCAATGTTGCTGTTATCTTCTTTTTTTGAAGTTTTGGTTTTTGAATCTTTCCAACTCTAAAGTAGGAATGATTGGATAAGTGGAAAATAGTTACGATTTTGGTAATGATATCCTATGGCTTCAAATGAATGAATTCTGGTTTCTCTTAAAAGTAGGAACTATATGTTGTTGTGAGATGAAGTGTATGAAATAGGAATATGTTTGGGTGAGTGACTTAACTACACCCACTCCTTGATGATATAAGATAATAGTAGGTATTGTTGTGATCTTAAGTACTGAAAGTTTTCTTTTCTGTATGCAGAGTTTTCCAATTTTGCGTAGAGGATATTGACCTCAGTGGTGAAACTAATGTAGATGCAGAATGGTTGGCATATCTAGGAGCATTTCGGCACCTGCGCAGATTGAATTTAGCAGACTGTAGGGCCATCAATAACGCTGCCGTCTGGCCCATCACAGGTTTCTAATCGAACTTGTGCTGCACAGTTTATAATCTTATTTGTTAGTTTTGGTAGACAAAGGTAATTTTATATTTACGTGTCTAGGAATGGGCAGCCTGAAGGAGTTGGATTTGTCAAGATGTTTGAAGATCAGTGATGCTGGCATGGAACACATGCTGTCCAATTCAAACCTGGAGAAGCTTTTTGTTCCCGAAACTAGCTTGACAAGTGCTGGAATCATGCGAATGAAGTTCCTCAGGCACCTGCGTGTTTTGGACCTAGGGGGGCGTCCTGTTAGCGACGCGGCACTATGTTCCTTGCAGGTATGGGCCATACTTTCCTCACTTCCATGCTCAATTGATGTTTTTTGATTTCTTGTGCTTGTCTGAGAAATGTGTATTGCATTTACTCAGGGAATGACTTGTTTGCAAGAAACATATTGAAGTCGAAAATCAAACTTCTATAGCTAACTTCTCTTTCTAGGTCACTTATTTACTGGAAGCTAGGTAATTTTGGTTCATATGTAAAGAGTTATGCATAAGATGACTTCTCAAACTTAAGAATGAAAAGTCATGGAAAACTCAAAAATATGCAAATTCAGAAAACACTTGCAACTTCAAGGTGACATCGGAACAAATCACCAACATCAAGCTATTTCTTATAACGAGTTTCAAGACCCCAAAGACTTCCTATATTAAATCAATCACTATTACTTTCTTGATATTGTAAAGTAAATGTTCTAATGAGGAATGCCTACAATAAATGTCGTAAGTTTAACATATATGTTTTTCGCAATGTTGTTATGTTCAAAAAGTTCAAAATAACATTGGATATTTCTGAGGATGGTATAATCTTCTTGATCTTATTGTAGGTTCTTACACAACTTGAGATTCTGGACATATGGGGCAGCGAGGTTTCCAACAAAGGTGCTTCTCTACTCAAGGACTTCCCCAAATTGAGTGTGTTGAATCTTGCATGGACCAATGTCAGCAAACTGCCTGATCTTCCCTCAATTACCTGCCTTAATATGAGCTATTGCATCATAGCTTCGATATTCGATGGGCAGAACAGAAGTATGGCTCCTTTAGCAAAATTGCTAGTTTCTGGAGCAACCTTTATTGATCCAGATGAAACATTTATCAATCTTCCAGTGAGCAAGTTATCATTCTTGGATCTATCAAGATCTTCTCTCAGCAATTTCCACTTTTTAGTCAACATGAAATGTCTGGAGCATTTGAATCTCAGTTCAACTGGGATTGATGATAACCTTATTGATCCCATCTTATGTATTGGAGAAAGTCTGAGGTATCTAAATCTCAACAATACAGGACTTTCTTCCCAAGGAGTGGCAGGTTTAATTGGACATGTACCAAATCTTGAAATTTTATCATTGTCGCATACTTCAGTTGATGATTCAGCTCTTTTCTATATTGGCATGATGCCGGCATTGAAGGAGATCGATCTGAGCAAAACAAGTATTAAAGGTAAACTTTTACTAGAGCTGCCTTATTGCAGTAGATAGTTGTGCACGCTTTTTATCATATACTTTAACTGCTTGCATTTGCCCAGGTTTTACTTGCTCAGGTCCAAACTCCTCTGAGAAATCACTTTCGCTTAGCGCCCTACAGAGTCTTAGCAATTTAGAGAGTTTGAACCTGGAAGAGACACACCTAGGAGATGAAACCTTGTCTCTAGTAGCTAATTTAAAAGAGTTGAAAACTTTATCACTCAAGGGCGACTTCATATCCGATGCCTCTTTGCTTGTTATGTCTCGTCTCCCAAACCTTCAGTGTCTTGGCATTCGTGGAGCTGTATTAACCAAATCAGGACTTCATATGTATAATCCGCCTGCGATGTTACGTTTGCTGGATCTTCGAGGATGTTGGCTCTTAACAGAGTCTGACCTCTTAGTATTTTGTAAAAGCCATCCTCAGATTGAAGTGAGACACGAACATGGGCCCATATTCTATGGTGATCAAAATGCCTTCGCAAGCTCATCGTCGCAGTTTAAGTTCAGTGGAGGGAAGTTACCTCAACAATCTCCAAAGTCCAAGGATAAGTTCGTTGGTAACATTTACATTTCTTTATCAGCAATTTGATTCCATTGTTCATGTTATGCTGATATGTATCCTAATTATAAACAACTAACAACTATTTACCAAATTTTCAGATGAGAGAATAAAATACACCAGGGAAGAAATGCTAGATTTGCAATTTTCACATCTGTCAATTGAAGAAGGCTCATGTCTACATAATGTGTGGTTTCTTTGAACTTGTTTTCAGTATCACTGAAGACCATCATCAAGTCACCGAAGTGTCTAGCCGTTTATCCCGAAGCTAACAAATTCACTGCAGTAAAATAATTTTTTTGGATCGGATGCGGCATTTTCTCCGTGCATTAGAAGAAACACATGAAGCAAAAGGATAAGATTTTGTATTAAGGAGGTGATGAAGTTGTGCATCTCACATCTTCATCTCTATTACATGACAAGCATCACTTCAGACTTGGTCCAAGATCTGTCTTTGCACGTACTTTCAAGACACCATAATTGCTAGTGAGAAGCTCCCTCCGCCAGTACATTTTATTGTAACCATAATTTATTTCTTTTATCATGTGGTGTACCATAATTGTTAGACAGAAATTGAAACTCAATTTTGGACATACATATGTGTGGTCCCAGGCTCTATTTATTGAGAAAACTCAAACTCTCGTCTCATAATTAGAAGCGGTCTAGGAAAATAGTCATAACTTGGCATATTTAACTTAAGATTAGGACAAAGAAAGAAACGTGATTGCATTTAACTATGGATCTCATGGTATAAGATTTTTGAGTCTATAATACAAGATATCTTTTCGACAAAAAAGAACTGGATGTTAACTGTGAACGCTTGTTGTCCACCAGTAATCCCCACAGGAGCAAACACCACCTTACATGCAATGGAATCTGTTGGAATCCCTGAGAACTACAACTCTTCCAGTAGACTTGGTAATGAGCTTGATGGCATTGTGGCAATCTCCACAAACCCTGAGATTCTTGAAAATCCTAATTGATGTTGGAGCAGTGGTGCTGATCAAACCAAAGGCCACAGCTATCTTCTCACTGTGTTGGAACAAATACTGCTCCTTCTGCCCTTCTTCAACTTCATGAAGAAACAAAATCCAAGTCCGGGACATACCCTATTCTCTTGATTTCAGAGGCCAACTCGTCTAGTTTATTGTAAATTTCATGAGCTCGAGGATGGCGGGTGTCCCCTACAAAAAATCTATGGATGTTGTTGTCTACTTCCATCCAGCTCATACCAGCTTCCTTGTTGAGCGATCTCTGTTTCATGTTGCTCCGGATTTCTGCTACACATTCCCAGCACCCAGACAGCATACAAATTTGACAGAAGCACATGTGATGCTGGGTCATGAGGATCCAACTCCAAGATTTTCTTAGCAGCAATCTCTCCCAAAGCCGTGTTTCCATGAACTCTACAGGCTTCAAGCAGCGTACGCCACACCAATGCATCGGCCTTAAAGGGCATGGATTGTATGAGTTCCATCGCTTCTTTGCGAAGCGCTGATCGAACCATGCATGCATAATGTTCCATTTTCGGAACAATACCGTGATATCTGTGCATAGAGTGAAAATATTCCCATCCTTGTGAAATCATACCAACATGACTACATGCTGACAGGACAGAAACATAAGTCACCTCATTAGGCTTACAACCTGAAGAAACCATTTCTTGAAACAAATCAAGAGCACGTGTTGCATGGCCATGCTTCGCAAAACCCGCAATCATTGAAGTCCAGGTTATGACATTCCTCATGGACATATCCATAAAAACAAGCCATGCGTCCTCAATGTTTCCACATCTTGAGTACATAGACACAAGGGCATTCCTAACTCCCCCATCAAAATAGAATCCAGTCTTGATCACACAAGCGTGTAAGAACTGACCTCTGCCCATTGAACCAATACTTGCTGCAGCACTTAAAAGACTAGCAAATGTAAATGTACTCATTCCAACATCTAAAGATTCTGAACCTTCATCTATTTGATGGATAAACTAAAGGGCTTCTCCCATTTTCGAGGTTTCTTATCGTCGTTTCTCTGGCACTATCGTGACAACTCTTGTTCCCCTATTGACCTTCTTCGTGTAACCATCAACTATCGCATTGTAAGATATAAGATTCTTGTCAAGAAGCACTTCAAAGGCTTTACGTGCGTCTTCCATTCTCCCGGATCTCACAAACATACTTACCAATGAATTCCCAATGCAATTTACTGAAGCAAGACCCGACTTCACTACATGACCATAAACCTGTTGACCTATGTTTGGATCAGAAAGATTAGCACATGCCTTGAGAATGCTAGAGAAGGTGAACTGGTTTGGACGTGTCTCTCCTTTCAACATCTGGCAAAATAAATTGATGGCCTCGCTATCTCGACCACCACTTTGAACATACCTGGTAACTATCGCTGTCCACGACATGACATTGTGCGTCGTCATCCTGTCAAAGACCTTCCTGGAGTCCTCCATTGCCTCCTCAAGGAAAGACTTAGCATACATATCCACAAGGCTGCAACAAACACACACATCCGAAACCAATCCAAGACGGACAACCAGAGAATGCAACTGCCTGCCAACATGGAAAGATCCAATCTCAGCACACGCAGAAAGAACACTGCTCATGGTGAACTGATCTGGTTCAAAGCCATGATTCGACATGTCTACAAATAACTCTAGCCCATCTTTGGCGGAACCATGTTGAGCATATCTAGTAATCATTAAAGTCCAAGCAACTACATTCCTGCCAAGCATTCCATCAAACACCTTCCTCGCAGAACTTAAGTCACCAATTGAGGCAAACATGTCTATGAGAGCGCAACCAACACACACATCAGCCTCCAAATATCCAGTTTTTATTGACAACCCGAATACAAGTTCTCCAAATTGAGCACGCTCCACACTGCAACAAACCTAAACGTATTTAGGTCAATGAATGTCTGAAATCCATAACTCGTACCAAATTACATAACTTTATTTGATAAACACCAAAACTATAAGCTTGTAAAATATTGGTACCACTGCTTCACCATGAGCATGTGACCCTCATCTTATATAAAATTAGCAATCCAACTTCAAATCTAGAAGTGAGGGAATTCCTCTACTTCTGTACTTCAAGTTTTACAGGACTTCCAAGACTTCCATCAGGAAATCACATTTTGTGTATAAATTTTTAAGTTGAAAAGTGAAGCTCCAAAACTTCTAACAAATCACACAAAATTTAACTCTCAGAATGTAGTTCCCACTTTTACGCCATTCTTCTGAAAATCAAAAGGAGCTAAGAAACTTTAGGAAATAAGGAATTGAACTTCTTAAATGATTCATGCATGACCAGTAAGCTATTAAACTTAAAAAATCTCTAGAACTTGAGTTTTAATATGAATTTCACGAGTTAGTTCAGTTGGTAGATTCTTATTGTCTTGAATGAACTATTTAGTTGGAACAAAGGGTGTAATTCAAACACGGGAAGTACTTGTTAAGATTAAAAACTACAAAATGCTTTTAAAAAAAATGAATTTCGTAGTTTAAAAGTTTGTATCAAAGTGACTTCTCCCCTTTCAATCTAAAATAGTTAGGGTGCAATTGGTTTGCAACAATTGAAAGAATTCATAACTTCAGTTTCATATGATCATGGTAGAAGAAACCAACGACGAGGTGGTTCGGGGTCGAATCAGAGACAAAAGGTCTCCGATCGGCCAAACTGTTGTTAGATGAAGAAGATGTAGAAAAAAGAGTACGGCGGAAAAGTACTTGCATATTAGGGTTTGGGGTGTATTTATACAAGAATGGTTGGCTTTCTCCCAAGCCTTCCCTTAGTCGGATCTCCATTAACCCGATTATTACACAACTCATAACAATACACATCTTAATACAATTAGCCTTAATACATGACCTAATTATGGACCAGAACTCTCTGATTTGCTCAGATATAAGGCTTAATCAGCTGGGTGCACCTAATTGACTCAAGGCACACACATAGTGCAACACATTGAGCTAATTGGCGCATCCTAATCTTAGATTTAGGTGTCATATCATCATTGCCATTCCTTAACCACTTTTATCCTGATTTTCATCATCCAAAGCTTCAATTCTTGTACTCCCCTTCAAACTTTGCCTGGGATAAAGGCCAAGTTTGCCACGAAGAATAACGAACGTGTCTTTAGGAAGAGCATTGGTGAAGATATCGGCAAGTTGGCAGGAGAAGGGCACAAATTTGGTTTCAAGCAAGTTGAGAGCTACACGTTCACGAACAAAGTGGTAGTCCAATTCGATGTGCTTTGTCCTAGCATGAAACACAGGATTTATGGACATGTGCAAGGCACTCAGGTTATCACAATATAAAACAGGCTTAGTTAATAGAGGAATGTTAAGATCATGCAAAAGATAGGAGAGCCATGTCAGTTCAGTGGTAGTAAGAGCCATAGCTCTATATTCAACCTCAGCACTGGATCGTGCAACAGTGGGTTGCTTCTTAAATTTCCATGAAATTAAATTTGCACCTAAAAAAGTACAAAAACCACTAGTAGATCGTCGAGAAAACTCACAACCAGCCCAATCAGAATCAGAGAAGGCATAAAGATCAGAAGATGAGTTTCTGTGAATGAACATGCCTTGATCGACAATACCATTGATGTATCTAAGTAATCGTTTTACTAGTTTAAAATGAAACATGGATGGAGAATGCATAAATTGACATAGATAATTCACAGGATAAGCAATATCTGGTCTGGTTAATGTTAGATACTGAAGGGAACCAATAATTTTCCTATATGAAGTAGGGTCAGAAAAATCAGAATTATTTCTAATTTTATCAAGTCTGGATGCCATGGGGGTGGAAATGTATTTAGCATGACGCATGTTTGTTTGTTTTAGTATAGCAGCAACATAATGTTGTTGAGTAAGAAAAAGCCCTGAAGAGGATCGATGAACTTCAATCCCTAGAAAATGATGCAATGCACCTAAGTCTTTCATGTAGAACTCCTTTGTAAGGGCATTAATTAAGGAATCTAAATCAGATGAGTTTGCTCCAGTTAATATGATATTATCAACATAAATGAGAAGATAGATAGGCCCCATATTAGTGATGTTAACAAATAAAGAACTATCTGAAAGACTGCATTTAAAACCATTTGAAATAAGAAATGAACTAAAACGATCAAACCAAGCTCTGGGTAACTGCTTTAGCCCATAAAGGGCCTTTTGAAGTTTGCAGACATAGGTGGGGTGATGGGAGTCTTCAAAACCAGGTACCTGTGACATATAAACTTCTTCATCAATAGTCCCATGCAAAAATGCATTCTTTACATCCAGTTGTTTAATTTCCCAGTTGTTCATAGTGGCAATACTAAGTACAAGTCTTATAGTAGCAGCGTTCACAACAGGGGAGAAGGTTTCAAGAAAGTATATTCCTTCTATTTGTTTATACCCTTTAGCAACAAGACGAGCTTTTAATCTATCAAAGGACCCATCAGGATGAAGCTTGGTTCTATAAACCCATTTACAACCTATAACATGCATATGCTTTTGTTTAGGAACTAGAACCCAAGTTTTATTTTCATTTAAAGCATCTATTTCTTCTTCCATGGCTAACTTCCAACCAGGATGTTTTAGAGCAGCAGAAAGACAATGAGGTTCTTTAGGAGGAGGAACAATATGATTAAACAAGGCATATTTAGGATTTGGTTTAATTATTCCATCTTTGCTTCTAGTAGTCATATTATGAGTATGAATAGCAGTAGAGTCAATAATATTATGAGCTTCTTCTCCTTCATGTTCAGATGTATGAGTTGTACTGCAATCTGATTTAGAAGGAGTAGGAGAGCCATTAGCATTTGGATTACAAGAAGGTTCAGGAACAAGATCCAGGGGTGCTTGAGAAGCACAGGGACTTGATGCAACACTAAGAGACTCAGAGGAAACCTCATTAATTTGACCTACCTGAGGCTCAGAGTGGTCATCATTGCCTGACCTTACCTGTGGAAAGAGTTGGTTTTCATCTGTAATGTTGGCCCTAGAATCACAATGGGCTTGAGCAGACAGCTGTTGTGAGACTATAGATATACAAGAAGTTTCAACAGGATGCTCAAGTGTGTTATTGGGGGCTAATGTTGGTATGGAAGTTGGAGTTATATCCATAGAGGATGTCTCATCCCTTCCATTACCGTTATTGCTGGTGGTAGAACAACTAGTTTCACAAAGCCAATCCGAGAAGGTGGTAAAAGAGGATTCAGACTCTATCTTAGTAAATAATGTAGCAGGATTTTTATAGGGAAACAAAGACTCATCAAAAATAACATGTCTACACATATAGATTTTATTTGAGGAATGATTCAAACATATGTAACCTTTATGTCTAATGCTATATCCTAAGAAGACACAAGGAACAGATTTAGGGGACAGTTTGTCTGAGGCATAATTTCTCAGGTAAGGAAAGCATCTACATCCAAAGATTCTTAAGCAGGTTAAATCAGGTTTTCTGTTATATAAAATAGTATAAGGAACAACACCATTTTTATCAGGAATCCTATTTAACAAAAAAACAGAAGTGCTAAAGGCTTCCACCCAAAAGTGTTTGGGAACTCCACTATCAAACATTAAAGTGAGTCCCATGTTTGTAATGAGTTTATGTCTGTACTCTGCAACCCCATTTTGTTCTAGGGTGTGAGGGCAAGACATTTGCAAATGAATACCATTGTTTTTAGCATGTGTATGAAATTTGAATGACATAAATTCACCACCACCATCACATTGGAAGATTTTAATAGCAGTATCAAACTGTCTAGTGATGAATTTTTCAAAGGCTATAAAACATTCGAAAAAAATCAGATTTAGCTTTAAGGGGAAACATCCATGTAAATCTACTATGATCATCAACAAAGACAACATAGTATCTGAAATGATTTCTGCTTAGGATGGGGGCTGGTCCCCATAAATCACAGTGCACTTTCTCAAATGGTTTAGTAGACCTGTGATTTGAATTAAAGAAAGGTAGTTTGCTAGATTTACCTAGCTGACAACCACTACAAACAAAATTTGAGTCAATAGATGCAGAAGTAAAGTTTATGCATCCATTTGTATGCAAGAATTTGAGAGTTTAGGACTGGGATGTCCAAGTCTGCAATGCCAAGTATATGTATCTACACATCTTTGTCTGTTAGAAAAATGAACTTGAGGGGTATGGTCATGGTCATGTAATGAATACATCCCTCCTCGCAGTTCGCCAGATGAAACTATCACTCATGTTTCTCTGTTTTTGACATAAAAATCATCAACAGAGAATTCCACGTTGTATGGAAAAGAAGTTGTGAATTTTCTGACAGAAAGGAGGGTTTTTTTCATCTTAGGGGCAAGTAAGACATTTTTAACATGGAAAATTCCAGTTTTATGCTTAATTTTAGCATCACCAGTATGTGTTATTGGAAGAAAAGCACCATTGCCTACCATAATCCTATCCTTGCCAGTATAGGGTTTAAGAGAGGAGAGTATACCTTGATTACCTGTTACATGATCAGTGGCACCAGTATCAGGGAACCATTCAGCATTCTGTTCCTCCAAGGTTAAGGCAACAAGGGCCTGAGGCATTTCTCTGGGTTGATATGTGTGGTTAAATCGGTGCCAACACCTGAGAGCCTCATGCCCAGGCTTCCCACAGATCTGGCATGCAACGTGAGGATTTCTAAACTGATTTATGGCACCACTTTGGGTCTGGCTCTGAGGATCTCTTGGGGCTTGGACCATGGCACCTCTGGTATCAAGGGGTTGCTGCACCTGACCTTGGATCGTGGTCTGAAATCCACGACCTTTGGAGGTGAAGCCTCCATCCTTTTTACCTTTGTTGAAGTTATTTCCCTTGGGATCTGTCCTTTGCCCAAAGAAAGCCATAGGTCCTGGTCCATCCATGGTGTGGATTTGAGTCCTCATTTCGTAGCTTTGAAGCATCGGTATGAGTTCCATAAAAGATGGAAGAGGAGGCTTCAGAGTGGAGGTTGTGAAGGCATTATAATCCATGCCGAGACCATTCAAAAGCCAGAACACCTTTGTTTGATCTCGCACATGCCGACTTATTGCTGAGAGTTCATCACAGTGTAGTTTGAACTTTCGAATGTATTCATCCAAAGAGTGGAAGTTTTTCTTTCAGGACATTTGTAGTTGCTGGAGAAGGTGGAACTCACGTTCCTCAGAATCTTGATTGAAAGCAAACCGGAGAGCATCCCAGACTTGTTTGGAGGTCTCGAGGTTGACGATGACACTGAGGACGTCCACACTTAGAGAGCTAATGATCCAAGCCTTTAACAGGCGATCGGATCGCTTCCAAGCAAGAAAGTCCAGATCTGGACTATCTTTGTCCTTGCATGGCGCCGATGTGCTTCCATCAAGAAAGCCTAACATCCCTTGTGACTCCACCAAGCCCAACACTTGCATTTCCCACAACAGGAAGTTTGTTGCGGTGAGCTTTAGGGAAATGAAGTTCCCGATGTTGAGGTTTGAGGGAAAAGGATAACGACTTGAGTGGATCTGGTTTTCAACACCTTGTGGAGTTGATTCATGACCAGAGGAGGCGGAGGTGACCATAGCTACTTGCCGCCGGAGGCTCTGATACCATAGAAGAAACCAACGTCGAGGTGGTTCGGGGTCGAATCAGAGACAAAAGGTCTCCGATCGGCCAAACTGTTGTTAGAGGAAGAAGATGAAGAAGATGTAGAAGAAAGAGTGCGGCGGAAAAGTACTTGCATATTAGGGTTTGGGGTGTATTTATACAAGAATGGTTGGCTTTCTCCCAAGCCTTCCCTTAGTCGGATCTCCATTAACCCGATTATTACACAACTCATAACAATACACATCTTAATACAATTAGCCTTAATACATGACCTAATTATGGACCAGGACTCTCTAATTTGCTCAGATATAAGGCTTAATCAGCTGGGTGCACCTAATTGACTGAAGGCACACATATAGTGCAACACATTGAGCTAATTGGCACATCCTAATCTTAGATTTAGGTGCCATATCATCATTGCCATTCCTTAACCACTTTTATCCTGATTTTCATCATCCAAAGCTTCAATTCTTGTATATGAGAACTGAGTATCCACCTCAAAACCAATTGGTGAAGAAGGGAGGGACCCAGGGACTTATAAGTCCAGGAGAAGCCAACATTCTTCCGATGTGGGACTATCTCTCGCACTCCCCCACACGCGTGTACCAGAATTTTTATCCGTGTACACGAGTGGAGAAAATGTTCCAACCGGGTAGAGTACGCAGCGGAAACTCTGATACCATATGAGAACCGAGTATCCACCTCAAAACCACTTGGTGAAGAGGGGAGGGACCCAAGGATTTATAAGTCCAGGAGAAGCCCGCATTCTTTCGATGTGGGACTATCTCTCGCACGCCTGCGAAGCAATATTCGTTGGGTCCGAACCCGAGGCGGAGCATCTGAACAAAGCTCCCCAAGGCGTCATCCTCCCTCCCGTTCCTCGCATAGCAAGAGACGATGGAGCTCCAGGAGACGAGGTCCCGCATGTCGCCCATGTCGACGAAGACGTCGTGGGCGGCCCTCCAGTCGCCGCACTTGGAGTAGAGCGCGACGAGGGAGTTGAGGGCGACGGAGTCGACGCGGAGGCCGGAGTCGAGAATGCTGCTGTGGAGTAGGCGGCCGGCGGCGAGGTCGCGGCGGCGGATGCAGGATTTGAGTTGGACGGAGAGGGAAACGAGGCCGTCGGAGGGGGAAGGGGATGATGAAATTGTGTTTAGGAGTGGGGGTTTGGTGGGGAGTGAGAGGCAGAGTGTTCATGCTTCTGCTGGAAGTGGAAGTGGAATGGTAGGGGCTGGGTAGTAGGATGAAATGAAAATCCGTTTTCTTCGAATTTATTTAATAAGATATACTAACTAAATATAGAATAGGTTTTGGTTTTGGTTTTGGTTTTGTAACAAAGACGGTATGATGTAGGAATTGCTTGACGTCGCTAACTCGCTCGAGACTCGTTCGACAGGTCGATTGTTAACAAGTCGAGTACGAGTCAAAAAAATCGTTCGGGAAAATAAACGAACCAAACTTAGCAAAACCTTGCTTGTTCGTTAACTCACTCCCTCGCTTGACTCGGTTGCTCGTATATACGCATGCGAGCATACATCATTATACATACATGACATGTACATTACAAATATCTAAAGTCAACCAATGAACCAATCACAAATTTTGGTTGTAGAGAAAAATCATTAAAAAATATCAACAATCTAAATGTGTCAGATAGTGTTGGACGTAGGGGTGAGCATCGGTCCGGATCCGAACCGGACCCGGATGCTTTCCGAGGTCCGGACCGAAAACCGAATTTGTCCTGGGGTCCGGATCGAAACCCGGACTAGTCAGATTCAATCCAGACTGAACCCGGACCGAAAGTTGCACAACCCTAGAACTTGGACATTTGGTCCCACGTCGAAGAATCCAAAACTTTACCTTACACCACACCTTATATATAAGTAGTCTCTATGCACAAATTACCAATGTTGTGCATTGGTGCATGACTTCTAGGAGTGTCAGTGGATGTTTGAAATCTGAAAATCCGTTCGCATCCGTATTCGAATTTGAACATCCGTCTGAGGTGAAAAAATCGTAAGACCGTATTCGTATCCAAATTTAAATATCTGAAAACTCATGGAGGAAATATGGATATTAGTACATCTGATCTAGAACTGAATATCCGTTTAACATCCGTATTTGTATCCTTATATATATATCCATAATTTTAAATATATACTTTTATATATGTATACAGAAAGTAATGTGGCAAAATGCGGTGTGATTTAGTCCCACTCGCCTATATTAAAATTCATCATTAATTCATTTTTATTTACAATATATTATCATTAAAATTATGTCACATTTTAACCAAAATGGATCTGAATTTCGTAGGATTTCATGTTTAATTATACATAAATATTTTTGAAATTTTTATGTATAATAAGGATCAATTACAATTTTCTTTGATTTATTTCATGCATGTATCGGTTTGTTTTAACATCTAGTTTCAAAATTCTATTAAAACAAACAAGGGCTCCGAAATTCATACCTAGAAGTTCTCAAAACTTCTTGAAGATTCGGAGACGTTGGGGATGCTTCTCGCCGCGCCGGATGCCTCCGAGTGTTCACCGAAACCCTAAACAAGGTTGGAGAGAAAGGAGCTAGCCAATCGATCTCCAAACAAGCTTAGAATCTAGCTACAAACCCCTTCCTTAGCCTCTGAGATTTCTCCTTCCAAAGACTTAGAAAACTAAGAGAATTTTCGTGGGATTTTGTGGTGAATTAAGAGAGAAAATAATTATTGAATTGTATGTCACAATTAGGGAGAATAAGGACCTATTTATAGGTTCCAATCTTACTCTTAATCATGGTTATTCTTTAGCCACGTTTTTCTTTACATTTTCTCTCATAAATTAATTCCTTAATGCATTACATGCACCCACAAAACGTTTGACCAAGTTTGGAGCTAATCCAACCATCAATCAAATTAATCTCTTAATAATCAAAGGCAGAAAATCGACCGCTGTTCGGTTTACCGAGTCCCACTCGGTTAACCGAATTTGTCACGATCGTTTAACCGAGTACGTGACGGATGACCGAATCTTAAGGGGAAAAATTCTCCTTAACCGATCGGACCCATTCACGTGTAAGACCGAGTGCTATTCGGTTAACCGAAAATATCGGAACTTGACATTGTTCGGTCGACCGTTTCTGGTTCGGTACACCGTACCAAAGCTCCAGGCACTTTGGTCAAGTTCGGTCAATCTATTACGATTATCCGTTCCACGTTCGGTTGACCGATCCATAGATCCTTCAGACGACCGAACCTCAACGGATTACTGAACTTCTACCCGATTTTGCCTATTTCAAATTTTGGATTTATTTCCAACAAAATTTGAACTTGGGGGTTTTAGCAAACTCACAACTTATGCAATATATTATCCTATGCAACAATAAATTATTGCACCCCATAATATATGCATCTCATATGAATTTATCATGATTCTAATTATGTTATATATACAACATAATTGATTTTACTTGTTCACCACATGTGTCATATTTTCTATGAGAAACCCGACACATCATATGAACCAAAAATCAAGCTTCTTGTTTCACGGTTTTTTTGCGGTGTGACCTATGGGAGGATCTAAACTAAGTTGGCAGTGATATTAAGAGCTTAATATCACAAGTTATAAGTGGTATCTAGCTACACATTATAGCTCCCAATTAGTTAGATGTCTTAATTCCACTCGAACCAAAACCCGATCCATTTAGTGATGGAGTGCACCACTTGTGTCCGTCCCTTGCCTCATGATATTGAGAATACACACAAAGTAGTATTGTGTCATCTTTGTATTAGTATTCATTTCTTGATCTCTTTAAGCTAGTTATAAATATGTGACTTAACTCAAATCACATTGTGCACATTATAACTTTGCTTTATCAAGGGGCCCACTAATATCATCACTCAATTAAGAGGGGCAATGATAGTCTTTTGACTAACTATCTTCTCCAACAAAAGTTGTACTTAACCAACTAATGCCTTTACACTACACTCATCGATAGCTCAAGACACTAGTCTAATTAAGAACTCCTTAAGTGATTAGATATAAGTCTCATATCAAAGGACCAAAGACACAGTACCTCCTACTCCCTTGCTCTTGATTGACGTTTCTTTGGTAAATTTGCCTTTACCTTTGTTGATCTTTTTGCTCCTCTCATGGACGGCTAGGACGTGATTGTCCTGACCTTTGCCCATGTCAACTTCAGCCGTTTTGAGAGCGTTGTGAAGCTCCTCAAGACTCACCCCTTTTTCACGCACATGATAGTGCATCACAAAGTCCTTGAAGGACGGGGCTAGAGAGCCAAGAATCAGATCTTCGGCAATGTCCTCGGGCATTGGAGAAGAGAGCTTCGACAATTTCTCAAGGTATCCTTGCATCATGAGAAAATGCATAGATACCGATGTTCCCTCCGCCATATGGCACCTTGTGAGTGCGATGATTGTCTTATAGCGCTCCTTTCGGGCACTATCCATGAACATTTTTGTTAAAGCCTCCATGATCTTCTTGGGTTTTGAATCCAAGTATTTCGCTTGAAGCGAGTCACCCATGGATGCTAGTATAAGACCGTGAACTTGGTTCTCTTGGTCTTCCCACTTGGCTATCGCCTCTTTCTCTTTATCGGTTGCCTTCTCATTTAATTTTGGGATTT
The DNA here is from genome assembly GCA_963682175.1 of Triglochin maritima. Lineage (NCBI taxonomy): Eukaryota > Viridiplantae > Streptophyta > Magnoliopsida > Alismatales > Juncaginaceae > Triglochin > Triglochin maritima. Next base: position 11,847,613 of record OY821775.1, read on the forward strand.
CACCATCCAAAATATGAGATAGTTTTTCAAACCTCAACACGATATTAAGATTGAGTTGCCATTTCATGAAGTTTGAGCCATCATTTTGCAAAGGGTTCTTTTCGATCATAGATCGCACAATTGGTTGGATATTTGACATTTCTACAAAATAAATTATATAGGTTTTAATGCCAATTTTATGCTTTAATACATACATACATATATATATATCGAATATGATGTAAATACTGCAAATAAAATCTTGCCCGTAAATGCAGTAATCCAAGATCCCATCAATTGTAATATAGACTAGCTAAGGGCTATCGAATACATTACAGCATCAAGGTAAGAAAACATTTTCTAATCACAACCTTTTTGAATTTTAGCAACATTTAGCATCTTCAAACTTTTGTGACTCTTGTCGTTTTAATTATGAGGGAATGCGACCTATCCTCGTAAGAAAAACTTTTTCCCAAAACCGAGCGAGGGCTCTAGGTAATGTTAAGAAAACTTATTTTCATTTGATACGAGATACGTTTATCTATTGTATTCACAACTAAACATACTTGGGGTTCACTAGGGTGAAACACACCTCATATATTTAATTGTGGCACAACAACAGACAACTTTTATATCTCCCACTATTCCCAAAGATAGAGGGAGCTATCTCCCGCTAAGGGCGAGCAGAGTATCCCTCGATCAATGGCTGCTAGTGGATGAAATAAGAAGGAAAAATTAATCTTAATTTTTGTTGGACAATTTCATTTATCAACATGTGATTTTGAATTTTAGTTTATCATGCATATTAAAAATTATACACATCCTAACATTCATCATTCATCACATGCATAGCAGAAATTATAAAAACAGAAATTAAACATTCACACAATCCATATCGCGTGAGTTTATATGTTCCCTTTGATCATTGATCTTCGATCCCTGATCCTCGATCCTCGATCAATGCGCTACAGCGGCGACTTCCTCTTGCACCGGAGATGTAGATTTTACAGAAAATAAACATGCTCCTCACATTCGATAAAACCGACTAGTGCAAGTCCTATGTAAAAACCTCTCATATGCAAATGCAACTATCTAAAAGACGGAAATAGAGAGAATTTTGGCTTTTACATACATAAGCCCCTGTATAATAATAATTACATACATTTGTAGTGTCTGATTTGGAACATATAAACTCACAATCCTGCAAAGCAACTCAAGCATCCATGCACGCAATTGCTATAAACTACAGAATCTAATTTATCAATCATCTAGAATTCTCAACAATTCTTTGAAAAATATTTTGAAATCCATTAAAAAACATTTTTCATTCATCCATAGTTCAAAACTATTTTTGAACCGCTGTCCATCCAATTTCCAATGGAAAGATGAACTGCAGTTTTTCGGTTTTGTTGATTCTCTTACAAAATAATCGTTTATACTTAAAACGAAATTTTTGCAAGTTAGACTTATGTCTAAATCATAATTCTAATAATTATATGTCATGTTTTAAACATTCAAAACATTTAAAACGAATTATTATAAAGAATTATTTCAACAAACATTTAAAGACAGAAAAACCGGTAAAACGAATTGTTTAAATCCTAGATGGTAAACTAGATTTGTTTACAGCCATAAATCATGAGAAAATTGAAACCTACGCTCTGATACCACTGTAGGATTTCATGTTTAATTATTCATATATATTTTTGAAATTTTTATGTATAATAAGGATCAATTACAATTTTCTTTGATTTATTTCATGCATGCATCGGTTTGTTTTAACATCTAGTTTCAAAACTCTATTAAAACAAACAAGGGCTCCGAAATTCATACCTAGAAGTTCTCAAAACTTCTTGAAGATTCGGAGACGTTGGGGATGCTTCTCGCCGCGCCGGATGCCTCCGAGTGTTCACCGAAACCCTAAACAAGGTTGGAGAGAAAGGAGCTAGCCAATCGATCTCCAAACAAGCTTAGAATCTAGCTACAAACCCCTTCCTTAGCCTCTGAGATTTCTCCTTCCAAAGACTTAGAAAACTAAGAGAATTTTCGTGGGATTTTGTGGTGAATTAAGAGAGAAAATAATTATTGAATTGTATGTCACAATTAGGGAGAATAAGGACCTATTTATAGGTTCCAATCTTACTCTTAATCATGGCTATTCTTTAGCCACGTTTTTCTTTACATTTTCTCTCATAAATTAATTCCTTAATGCATTACATGCACCCACAAAACGTTTGACCAAGTTTGGAGCTAATCCAACCATCAATCAAATTAATCTCTTAATAATCAAAGGCAGAAAATCGACCGCTGTTCGGTTTACCGAGTCTCACTCGGTTAACCGAATTTGTCACGATCGTTTAACCGAGTACGTGACGGATGACCGAATCTTAAGGGGAAAAATTCTCCTTAATCAATCGGACCCATTCACGTGTAAGACCGAGTGCTATTCGGTTAACCGAAAATATCGGAACTTGACATTGTTCGGTCGACCGTTTCTGGTTCGGTATACCGTACCAAAGCTCCAGGCACTTTGGTCAAGTTCGGTCAATCTATTACGATTATCAGTTCCACGTTCGGTTGACCGATCCATAGATCCTTCGGTCGACCGAACCTCAACGGATTACCGAACTTCTACCCGATTTTGCCTATTTCAAATTTTGGATTTATTTCCAACAAAATTTGAACTTGGGGGTTTTAGCAAACTCACAACTTATGCAATATATTATCCTATGCAACAATAAATTATTGCACCCCATAATATATGCATCTCATATGAATTTATCATGATTCTAATTATGTTATATATACAACATAATTGATTTTACTTGTTCACCACATGTGTCATATTTTCTATGAGAAACCCGACACATCATATGAACCAAAAATCAAGCTTCTTGTTTCACGGTTTTTTTGCGGTGTGACCTATGGGAGGATCTAAACTAAGTTGGCAGTGATATTAAGAGCTTAATATCACAAGTTATAAGCGGTATCTAGCTACACATTATAGCTCCCAATTAGTTAGATGTCTTAATTCCACTCGAACCAAAACCCGATCCATTTAGTGATGGAGTGCACCACTTGTGTCCGTCCATTGCCTCATGATATTGAGAATACACACAAAGTAGTATTGTGTCATCTTTGTATTAGTATTCATTTCTTGATCTCTTTAAGCTAGTTATAAATATGTGACTTAACTCAAATCACATTGTGCACATTATAACTTTGTTTTATCAAGGGGCCCACTAATATCATCACTCAATTAAGAGGGGCAATGATAGTCTTTTGACTAACTATCTTCTCCAACAAAAGTTGTACTTAACCAACTAATGCCTTTACACTACACTCATCGATAGCTCAAGACACTAGTCTAATTAAGAACTCCTTAAGTGATTAGATATAAGTCTCATATCAAAGGACCAAAGACACAGTAAAATATTAATGACACAGAAGCACATTTCTATAATATTTTACTTATTAGGTCTATTCAGTATACAAAAGTAATATTTTCCTCTTTTGTATACCCGTGTTGTCACTCACTTGTAGAGCTACAATGATCTATGACCAACACGACAATCTTAACTCGGTAATTAATGTCTCATGTTAATTACCATGATTGCGAATATCTTTTGTTTTATGCAAACCAATATCTTTTAGAGCTCTACGGTTAAGGACCAAAAGTCTCTTCCTTAACACTTCTAAAAGACGAATAACATAAACAAGGAACAAAATGATTTCTCATTCAATTCATAATAATTAACATTTAAAAGTAAAACTTTTAAAACACATTCCCTTTAAATTTGTCTCAAAATTAAAACTTACTTATAAAGTTGACTTTGGCTCGTAATAAAAAACAACACCAAAAAAATTAATAACAATAAGATTGAATCATGAATGTATTGAAAATTACCAATTTATAAATGGAGACAAAGCGAAGTGTACGGATCCAAAATTTCAAGTATTCAAACTGAAATCAAACTTGGTTTAGGGACTGTTATTTACCATTGTTTAATTAGTAGAGTTGATGTTTGGTCTTCATCTTCAAACAACATCTTAATAAATTATTACAAACCAACATTTAGTCCCACGTCGATGGGATGAAGAAGTAGAGGATGGGGAGGGTTATAAAATGGAAGTGGCCAAGTGGGCATTCAATGGTTGGTTTCATCCGCAAATTTGTGTGTCCTGACTAGCCTGAGTTAACGAGTTGAGTGGCTTGTGAGCTCATCTTGAGTTGAGTTCGGGTAGTGGTTCTTTTCGAGTTGAGTTGTGTAAAAATTAACTAGTCGATTTGAGTTTAGTCGAGTTTGGCTTGGTTCTTATAACCCTAGTACGATGGGTGGTAATATATATAAATATACAGGAATTCTCTACTGAGCTTAGGGTTTAATTTAAAAAATTAAGCTCCCACAATATTCACCACTCATTTCAAATTGTAAGGTAGATTAAGATAAAAACGGTTATGCTAATGAATGGTGAGATTAACTGTAAATAAGATCTGATGGTGAGATTGTAGGGGGCTTAAACTAAATTTGATGAGCTCTAAGCTCACTAGAGCTTGACATATATAGTTTAATGTGGCTGTGGGGACATTGTAATCAAGATGACATTTCATCTTCTGTCCTTTCCTGTTAGTTTTGTTCTATGAATTTTTATGGGTCAAATAACATGTGGTAAAAAATTCATATTAAATAGATTATCGTAGATCTTGATCCAAACAATTTAAAATTCAGTCATTCAAATATTGGCATTTTAAATCGGAAAGTTTTTCAAAATATTCACCATTTTTTTGAAGAATATGCACCTCAGAAACTTAATTAACAAAAACTATGCATATTAAAAACATCTTAGATGTCGTTTTTGTCTAGGACTAAAATGAGGTTGCTCAGCCACCAACTTTCTTCTCCCACATCCAAAAACAAAAAAACAAAAAACAAAATGAAAATCCTACCTGAACAATGCTGGTAGGTTGTTCAGGTAGGATTTTCATTTTGTTTTTTGTTTTTTTGTTTTTTATTTTAATATGAAATATAATGCATGTATAGTTAATGTATTGTTGTTATTTTTATGTATGAAATGTAGATTTTGTACATTCGAAGTAATGAGCTCTGGTTGGAGATTGGTTATGGGTTGTTTAGATCGAATTGTTACATTCGTAGATGGCATTCCAGAATATGACCGTGGTTACAGATGAATGTTGAATGTTAATACTAAAATGCGATATGATGATCTTTGTGAAACAATTGTAGGATTTCATGTCCATATGTATATGTATATTTTTAAAAATTAATACATGCATACATGATGGATTTCATATTTTCAATAATTTTATGTACATGGTTTTGCATTTATTCTAATATTATGTAACATGCCTATATTAAAATAAATAGAACAGATGAGCATACCCAAATGTTCTGTAAAATCTTTACGAAGATCCGGAGATGCGTTGCCCATCGAATCGTTTGCCGATTAGCATCCAAGTGTTCACCAAACTCTAAACAAGATTAGAGAGAAATGAAGTCAATCAATCTCTAATTAAGCTTAGAATCTAACTAATAATCCTTCTAAAGCTCCACGAGAATTAATCTCCAAAAGCTCAAAATAATTAAGAAAATTTTGGATGGATTAGTGGAGAGATTAGGGAGAGAGAGAATTTTTGCATTAACCTTAAAACAAGTAGGTGAGATGACTTATTTATAGCCTCACAAATGACCAACATCATGAACCATTCTCTAGCCATGATCTTTTCATATTCTCTCACTTGAACCAATCACAATTTGCCACATAATCATCCTAAAAAACGTTTGACCACAGCTGCAATTAATCAAGCTCATGATCTACATTATTCTCTTAATAATTTTGACCGAAATTAACCTATCGATCGACCGATTGTCAATTAAACGTGGTTTCGGTTGGACCATGAAACCCTTCGGTCGACCCATCACACACTCCCAATGGTATTGTGATATTCTACCAAACACACAAATATAAGTGCATCACTTGTGTCTATCCCTTACCACATGATATTAAGAGTATTTACAAAGTAGAATTGTGTCACATTTGTATTTACATACTCATTTTCTTGATCTCTTAAGCTAGTTATAAATATGTAACTAAACTCAAGTCACATTGTGCACATTATAACTTTGCTTTATCAAGGGGGTCACTAATATCATCACTCAATTAAAATGGGTAATGATAATCTTTTGACTAACTACATTTTCTAGCACAAGTTATGTTCAATCAACTATTGTTTTTATCATTATACTCATTGATAATTTTTGACAATAATCAAATTAAACACTTCTTATGTGAAAATATATAAATCTCATATCTTAGAATTCAAGACTCAGTGAAACATTAATGACACATAACATAAATCTATAATGTTTCACTTGTTATGTCTATTCAAAATATAAAAGTAATCATTTTTCTCTTTTATATACTCGTATCGTCAGATATTTGTAGAGTTATAATAATCGATGACCAACACGACAATCTTATCTCGGTAATTAATGTTCCATGTGAATTACCATGATTGTGAATAACTTTTGATTTATGTAAATCATTATCTTTTTTTAGCACTACAGTTAAGGACCAAGAGTCTATTCTTTAATACTTCTACAAGACGAATACAATAATCAAGGAACAAAATATTTCCACATCCAATTCATAATAATTGACATATAAAAGTAAAACGTTTAGAACACATTCATTTCAACAGTTTTTCAAGTTTGTGGTTTCCGAGAAGAGAAATTTGATTTGAAGTTAACTTGCAAATGGTCACCGTATGAAAAGTATACATATGCTGAAGTTTTTTATGATCGGAGCATGGCTACAATGTTACCTTTATTTAACATCGTGAATACTATTGTATTGTTTGTTCAGAAACAACTCAAAAACTATACTACTTTGCACCAAAGTCGGTTGACTGAGGATTATCAACCAATGACACAGACATATAATCAATATGAAGTAGGTCCATCGTCGGCAATTCCTCAGTCCTTTTTTGAACCATATGAGCATACACCAATGGATATTAGTAATTATGAAGCAGACGTAGCTCGGTTACATTCTCAAGGAAGACGTGTTCAAGATGCAAAGAGTGATGAGACAGATGTTGATGAGGCAGATTGTCAGATGGATGGCGAGAAGATAGTCATTGTTGATGTAGATTCAACCCCACTTCCGGAGCTGCAGAACATGTTTCATCATATGTAGGGTTGTAAATGGGTAGGGTCAAAACCGTTTAACCGCCCTAACCGAACCAACGGGTAGGGTCACGAGTTATAAAAATCATAACCATTTAATAAATAGGGGGATAAGGGTTGTGAAAATCATAACCGTTTAATAAATGGACGGATAATGTTACATGATTTAACCCGTCTGTTTAACCGCGAAACATAATTAATATATATAATATTTTGTTATATATATTATATACATATAATTTTTTGTATTATTGTTGTCATTATGTGTGGATGTTCGATGTTGTTTTATATGAATTTGTGGATGTTTAGATTATGACTTTTTTAAGGTTTTGATTATAAATGTATGGATGTTTGATGTTTTTAACAAGTTTGACAAGTTTTTATCCCTTTAAACATTTACCCAATTCTTATATCGATTTTATTATTGATTAAGTTTTCACCATTTAACCGCCTAAAACCATTTAATTAAATTAAACGGGTAGGGTCCTGGGTATAGGTAAAAATAAATAGGTTTATTTTTACCATCGGAAATTTACCATCGAGAATGACATAATATTGGTAGGGTCGATGGTCATTGGAAAGCCTTATAACCGAGCGAGAATAGAGCCTGATGAGAACTGGATGGTAAATTTCGACTACTCTTCTTATTGTCATTCTCGATGGTAAATTTCGACTACTCTTCTTATTGTCAGATTATTGGTAGGGTCGATGGTCATTGGAAAGCCTTATAACCGCCCACAAGTCGCTCATTTACAGCTCTAATCATATGGCAGACGTAGTTAATCGAGAACCTGATAACAACGTACATGAAGCTGTCGTTAGTAATGAATTGTCGTCATTGTCAGTACTACCAAATTTGAGGCACTTGTCAGACATAGAGCCTGATGAGAACTGGATTGAAGATTCAGTCAATGGAAATGTCGATGGGCGTTTTGCTGCATACACTGAATACGATAACTTAGAAGATGAACGAAGTTATTGATTGCATAGAATTGTCTCTAACAATGTGTTAAAGCGTGTACGTGGTCTACCACTTTGTCCTCTCATCATGATGACTTATCTGCGGCTAAATAAATAATTTGTCAGTAGAAGAGATGAATGGGAGAATACGATATTGGCTTATCCTAAAAAGATTGACGATGAAATCACAAATCAACGACAGTTGGCTACCCAGCTTTGTGTGACTAGACATAGTCATAACATCTTCAGTGCCGAAAACAGTCAATCTCGTAGTTATCAAGTTGTTTTGACGGAGATAGACCCAACATGCTCCTACGGGTTCACAAATGCACACCACATTCCTTGCCCACACGTGTTGGTCGTATGCTGCAATCACCACGTGAACATTCATACTTTGTGAATCGTCTCAGAATATTTAACCACCCAAGGTTACAGGAGAGCATATGCACCAATTTTCTTTCCAATAATAGACGAGAGGTTTGGCCAGAGGAAGGACCTATAACATTATAACGTCTTCTGTTGCCAGGCAAAGTGGACGACCAAAAACAAAAAGAATCAGAAACAACATGGACGAACAAAGTGGTCGAATAATACGATGTGGGTGATGTTGTAAGTTAAGTCACAACAGGAAGACGTGTAAAAAGACTATTTAGTATGTCTATTTCATGTTGTTCCCTTGTAACCCCATGTAGGGGAGACAATGTTATGTGGTAAGAATGACTAGTAGAAGAAGTTTTATTTTATAAATTTGCCTACTTCAGAAAAAACAGGAAAATCAAACCTCTACATTTAGATGAAAACAAAAAAGACACAAGACAGAATGTCTGGAATTCTTTCTTCTACTAAAACGGCACTACCAGTGCCTTTTTTCTTGAATGAAAACGACGCTGGTATTGTCGTTTTTATTAAATAAAAATGGCAACACCAGTGTCGTTTTAGCAGAAGACATAATTCCAGGGCATTCTGTTTTTACATTCATTCTCTTGAATTTTAATTCCAAGTCTTCTAGACCTGGGGGGAATGTGATATCAATCTCATCCAATAACAAGCATACAATGTAATTAAATGCGATTTCAATCTCATCCAACAACCAGCATCCAATAACAAAGATAAGAAGCATCCAATAGTCGGAATGTATTAAACCACCAATGTAATTACAGCTAAGCTGGAGAGAATACTTTAGTAGGAATTTTGGTGCACCCACCTCGTCGTGGGACCTTCGAAACACGACAAGTGTAAACCTAAGTTATCATGCCAACATCATCTTCAGCAACTCCACTGTCATCACATCTTTCTACTTCAGGAGCTTGAAATCTTGAACCTTCACCTTGAAACACCATGGTGCCGCACGATTCTTGAGTCGGAATTCCTCAATCGGAAGCAGACACCCCCATGAAAATAAAATTATCATCTTCATCAAGTGACACTCCTATGTCAGGTAGATTTTCCTCAGAATCTTGACAAGTTGGTTCGGACCGTATACCTTCTGACAACTTACGACGGATCTACACTCCTGAAACACGACATCATTTCCTTGAATTTTTTTCTTCAATTTTGCTGTTATTGACCGTATGGGGGTGGTTTGCAGATTGCATCCCTTCAAGTTGATCAATATTTTGATGTAACCCAAAATTGTGAATCTGGCAAAAAATACGACAATTATGATTAGAATATAAAAATGAAAATATTAAGTAAAAGCAAAAGCAAAATAAATTCAATTTATTACCAAACAACGATCCCTAGCAATTGAAGGCCTATAATTGAGTAATTCTGCGTCTTCAACTCTTCTCGTCAGTCATCGAACCATAATCTGTCAGTACCACTCCATGTAAATATGTCTACAAGTAGCTAGATCTTCTAACAGTGAAGGTGACTCGATATGCGCAAACTCTCGACGACGTGACCATACTTGAATGTATAATTGTTGCTCTTACAACCAGTTTACTCTAGGTTTTCCCTGAGCCTTCTTCATCTTGCAAATCTCCATTAATTTCGAAATATGTTGCCGCATTCCAAACTGACGCATCACCATGTTCGACACGCGCATAGCTGCAACTCTGAAACAAACAATTCATATTCTATTCATCCAGACTTCATGTCCTTGCCAACAATTAGCAAGTAATGCCATCAGATCTACTTCTTCATATGGGGTCCAAGAAACTTGATTTTCTTCTTGAACGTCCAACTCATTTCTGTAAAATTTAATCTGAGTTGTCTTCACATTGTTCACCCACGACCTAGGAGTCTGCCATCGTGGACCTAAAGGACAATGGAAGTTGCACACCGGGAATTCTAGATGGTCGTCCAACATGAAGATGTTCCCAACACCAAATCCGTAATAATGTCAGAAAATGAGCTACTTGTTTCCCCTTTTTCAAACAGACCTTATTCATATGGTTGTACAGAACAACCAATGATGTAACTCCCCAACTGTAGTTTTCACATTCAAATTGATTCTCCAACAAGAGTAAATATCTAATGTGGACTTTGTCTCCACTCTTATCATCTACTATCTCGGATCCAAACTGAAATAAAATGTACACTCTCGTGTGTTGCATCACCTCCTCATCTGTTGTGTCCACATTTCACTACAGTTGTCGCTTCTTCTTCAACACCCAACAGATTCATGCAAACCTCTTGTCAATCATGATCTAAGGTTGCACGCACCGTCAAACCGTCAACACGAAGACCACTAAGCATAGTTACGTCTTATAGCATGATGGTCATCTTCCCGTGTCTAAATGGAATGTGTCTTAGGCCTCCACCTCTCCACAACAACACGAACCAAATTTCAATTGCACTCGTTGCAAACGAGACACGGCACCAAATCCAACAATCTCTAACAAATCTCACACTCTTCCATATTCTACATTCCACGTGTTGAACTGAATGGCGTGTTCGACACACATAATATCTGTCAATTGCTCCTGAAAAAGATAATTAATTACTTAAGGTCTAATATAAACCAATACACAAAAAAATTAAATTCAAAACCCACACTTACATTTTCGAGAATCAAAAATGATATATGATCTTTCTGTAGTACTATGACCGAAGGATACAGAGGTTCATGAGAATCGTGTGAATTTGACATTTTTGTAACTGTTAAAACAAAATAAACCAAAAAAACATAAGTTAGTTTTATGTGTAAATAAAACAATCCAAACTACATACCAGGTTGGTGTTATTGCAAACAAAATATTGAATTGTAAGCAATTAATGTCTATGTAACGAGCATATATATAACTGAGTTGAATTTAAAATCAAATACAATCATAAAATATATAAACAAATCATAACAATATATAATTATTTACAGTTTAATACATTTTTCTCAATCAACTAAATTTCAAACACTATAAAATTATTTATATTTACATTTCAATACATTATTATCAATACACTCAATTCCAAATATACACACTAAACTCAATTATTCACAATCAAACGAATCTAAACATAAAGTACATTATTCACGATCAAACCAATTTCATATATTATATAATTATTTAGAGTTCAATACATTCTCAATCAACTCAATTTAAAACCAAAACAATCTAAATTCATCAAACAAACAACAATCAATCCAATTCAAATCAAACCAATCAACCCAAATCCAAAACAATCCAATCCACACTGATACAAACTAATCAAGTAAAACATTAGCAAAAAATAAGCTAAATATACCTAAAAACCAATGAAAAATGTGAAACTACCACCGAAAACTCGAAAATCGTGGGAGAGATGGAGGAGGGGGAGTTGACGATTATGGGAAAAATGGGAGGTTGTTGTCATTTTTAGCCAAAAACAAAAATGACATCTCGGATGTCGTTTTTATCTTGATTGAAAATAACATTACCAATATCGTTTTAAATGGTAAAAGACATCTGTGATACAATTTTTATTTAATGAAAACGATACATTGTCTTTTTAATGTGCATATTTTACCAATTCAGTTCTTGAAGTGTATTTTTTTGTGAATATTTTGAAAAAAAAATCCTTTCGGTAAAATTAACTTCGATTAACCTAAAATTTTAATACCTTCTGGCTCAAGAAATAAGAATACACCGGATTTAGTTTGATTAAAAATTTAAAATTAAAATCGTCGAAAACAAAGTGTTACCCTCCCAACCACATTAAACCCATACATATATAGTATATATATGATAATTTTCAATATGATTTCTTTATTCAAAAGATTTTAAAAAAATTTACAAGAAGATAATAAACAATATATATCAGTATTTGATTGTCATCTACGTTATTATCATTTAAAAGTAGCATAGCCTTTATGGGTCCAACAATACATTTCATTTAGCATAAGAAAATGTTCTATAATTTTACGAAAAAAAATATAAACCAATTCTCAGGCAATGAATACCTTAACTAGTTTGGCACATTTTCTCGTCCGATTTGAGTAAAATGATTTAACGAGCATTCAACTCTAGTAAGATCTGCACACTATTTGTACAAACAAACATCCAAAGTTAACTTAATCCTTGGCTTCAAAGCGTACTGGCATTTTTAACATTGACAAACCAGAAAATATTGGATAAGAAATAAGCATTCACACATATCAGGAGATAACGTCATGGCAAATCTGACTACGATTTATATGTTTTGCTGTATATGAGCAGATAACATTGTTGCTATGGGCAACCAGGCACTCAAGACAGCATTAGCAACATCATAAATATGCTTATGTACATACGCGAATTAAGGGAGAGGTAGTTTCTGGAAAGACGTGATGTGAAATATTTCTGCAATAAGCATGATACATAAATTGCCCTCTGATGGCTAAACAGATGATTCACTTGCGCTGGTAAAGTTCGTCGATGACATCCTGAGTTAACAGAAACAAAATCACTATCACCCATGGAAAACCAAAATGGACTGAAAACTGTTACGATGAGATTTCTGGTAATGAAGTTAGCAAAGGATATGTATAAATTTACCTGGTAGTATTTGAGAAGCTGTGGCCTTTTCTTCTTGAAGGTTGGGGTTATGAGATCACGTTCCATGTCAAACGGTACAGGGTCAAGGTGAATACCTTTTAACATCTCAAAACCTTTCAACTGGAGAAAACATTTCCAAAACATTAATAGCAGATGGACGAATTACGGATTTTTAAGAAAATATTATGCTGAAAGAGAGCTTTTTTTCAAGTTCTTGCCTTCTGTGCTTTCCCGGTTTTATTGAGTTCTCCGAGTATGTACTCCTTTGCTTTCGGATTCTTACAGAGAGCATCAAAATCACCACTTACCCCATTCTCTTGTGCCCAACGCTCAAGAGCTTGTTTATTGGGATTGGCAACAGTGACAAGATAAGACTCAAAGCTATTTCCATAAATCCAAATCTGAAAGGGATTGCAACGTCGTACTTAGACAAAAGTAACACAACTTTAGATGACCTTTATTATAATGTGAGGTTAAATTGCAACGAGTAAATGAAACTCAAAGGATGAGTAAGATAAAAACAATCATGCAACTGGCTTTCCTAGCTTAAATAGAACTACAGTACGAAAGTATGAAAGTAAGAAATATAAAGTTGAAAACTAGAAAAATATACTTAATAACTAATCAAGCTTGACAAGACTAATTGGTCCTCGATAGTTTTGCACCAAGCCCCTAACTGGATGTTGTACTTATAATTACGGGGATATGCAATCTAGCCCGCTCCAGGACAATGCACCGTAAATGAACAATTGGACTTGACCAGACTGGATCTAACCAGTCCTGAGGCTTTCCTAAATTTGGGTTGGACCACGAAAACACATACTGACATTTTCAATCCCTTTTTTTTAACTTAAGCTAATGATTGATTGTTATTTTTTCAACACAAAATTAATGATTTTTTTAATAATCACGAACCTTAATCTCTAACCATGCCGATATTATATGTTAACATTTAACTAGCATTTTTTTTTTAAATGGTTTTAAACATTTAAAAATTCAAAAACCAATTAAAAAACAACCCATTAAGTTCCCAGACAAGATTTGTCAGGTCCGGTCACCGGATCGTCTGATTTTGGTTTATCGGGTGATTGGGTCCCAGTCCGGTTTGGTCTGATATAGACCAGTGTACACCCTCCATATGATATATTTAAGCCTTAATCAAAACTCGATGGTGCAGTTTATTGCATTTCGAGACTAAGTAGTCATACCGAGTCAACATCAGATAGAGAACCATATATGTTTTCCAAGTTTTCAACCGCAACATATTCTCCTTGTGAAAGCTTGAAAATATTCTTCTTCCTATCAATAATTTTTAAACTCCCATTTGATTGCCACTCGCCGATATCACCTGTTGTACCAAATCAATATTAGAAACATGTTCTTAGATATTTTGGAAATTACATGTTTAACAGCAATGGAGTCGGATCTAGATGATGCAACGAATTGTTTAATACTTTAATAGGCACAATAAACAGTAGCAATCAACTGTTTAATGGACCCAGTATTAGATAACAATCTTATGTTACTATGCCAAAATATTTGCAAAAATTAATCAACAGAGACAATTTTCAGCGGTGACTGGAGCATCTCAAGAGCCATGTAAAACAAATCAACAGTTTGGTATTAATTGTAACCAACCTATTTGCGTATAACTTCAAAAGTTTACTGCTTTTATTTTGTTTTGTTTTGTTTGAGTAGAAGGACAAACCTGTATGAAACCATCCATCAATCATAACCTCCTTCGTGAGGTCCTCCCGCTTGTGGTATCCCGAAAACAAGGTCTTCCCCCTTATACAAACTTCTCCCCGTGGTAATTCAGAGAGTGCATCATACCCCATTTCAGGAACGGATTCTAGATGCACATCTACATTTGGTACAGGAGGTCCAACTGTTCCAAGCATTGACAGCTCATTTGGAAGAGACACAAATGTCCCAGCACAGGTTTCCGTCAAACCTTTTTTTAAAACCCAAAATATTAGCAGCTCTTTTATGATTCACATAATGTATGGTATAGTTCAATTGGGAAATTTATTCTTTCTTGACGTATATAATCAATAAAGAAGTACACAAATATCATATTCATGTGTGCATCAAAAACTACAACCATATGCCATAGTTCTCTCCTTGACACTGAAGAACAAAAGAACCAAACAAACGAACAAAATACTAAACATTTCCCAAACAAGTTAAAATATGCGTGCTATCAGAGCATCTGGTACTTTTGTAGTTACTCTAAGAAATATATAACCGAAGAGAGGACATTCTATCAACTCAGGAGTCTATACGCCAGGTTTAGGAACTAGACTTAGTGGATTCTTATTAGATACTAGTACAGCTTATGTCCTGTTATTATGCTTTAACCATGTTGATGTAATAAAAGACGTCTTCCCAAAAGTATCTTGACGGCCACAATGTCACAGAAGATATTAATTACTCATTTACTCAATGAAGGCCTATATATGGAGAATTAAAACCTACTACTGTTAAATAAAACTAAGAGTTCTTATATAAAAAATAAGAGTTGGACTATAAGAAAAAAGGGGTTCCACCGTTCCATTTCAACAAAACAATATATACTCACCCTCTGTGACTTGTCTTTGGACTGTTACAAAGCCAACTGAGATTTCAGGTGCCAATTTAGACATTCTCCCTCCCAATTAATTCATTACTTCTTAAGTTGTAACTATATCAGACAAAAGTCAGCTAACCTTCTTAGACTACCTTTAAGATTCAGTCAAATTACAAATCAATATTTTGAAAACCAAGACTCTATAAGAAAATAAAATTACATACGGAAAGGGGAAGTGAAAACAGTAGAAACACAGTACAACATTAAACAGAAGCACACTCGAGATTTTGTGATACATTGCATAAGACCAACTTTAATACCAAAACTTAACTTGCATGTCAAGATCCATACCATAGCCCTGGAGAACATGAGCACATGCCACAACTCTTAAAAATGACTCCACGTGAGAAGCTAAAGGTGCTGCTCCAGACAGAATAACTCGAACATTGCCTCCCAATCCTTCTTTTACCTGTGAACAGGTGCAACAACAAGCCAAAAGATAAACCACTAACGTGCCAACTTGATGAAGGCCAAGGAAGTAGAATGAAAATGTTTCAAACTCACCTTGTTAAAAACAAACTTATCAGCAATTGGAGACGCCTCAACATGTTTCAATCCACTCTCCATGTAATGGAGCTTGCTGTGAAATCCCATAGTCGTGCGTATTAAAAAAGAAAAATAAAGGAATCCACAGTTATTGTAAAATGAAGATGAGCGAAATACAGGTTTCAAAAACCTATAGAAGCAATCTTGATGGAGTAATGCAAAACGCATACATAACAAAATTAAATCCCAGAGAAAAGGTGATAATCAACTGATAACACGGAAAAATGCATAAACATCTGAAACATAATCAATACATGCATAAAAAAGTAAAACAATAAAAAAGACAGAAACAAATATTTATAAAGGTTACCGAGAAAAAGCAAAATTAAACAATTTATTCTTTATGAAGCCTCCTGCAGATATCTTAGCTTGCAGACCTGAGATAAAACCACACAAATAAAGATCAATCTTCTCACACATATCTGAAATCATGCTAGGATATAGAAAATGAACATAACGTGTATGAAAAAGGACAACAAATATTAGCAGATTGGAAATGAGTGTTGACCCAACTAAAATGACTAGGATGTTTTCTGTCCAATGAATAGTGTTTTTCAAAAGACTGCAGAAGCATTATTCCAATGGTCTAAAGAGACAGAAGGTAGACTGATGAACAGTAGTATAATAATAATAAATATAAATATTTAAAAAAAAAGACAATGAATAAAGAATTAAAAACTAGAAACTTGTCTGAATAGATACTCAATTTAACAATAATTGTTAATCTGCAACATAATCTTGACTTCCCAAAATAAACTTCAAGCATAGGCATCGCTCAAAAGTCAAAATCCTTGAGTGATGCACATCTTATCTGGTGAAACAAAAACTGACAGTTTAAAACCAGCCAATCGGTGTTAGGGCCCTGTTCAACCCAAGCACTAATGTTGTATAGATATAGAGCATTTCTATTAGAAAAGGGGTATCCCAATTAAAACTATTTTCTAGAAGACCACAAACAAAAATCATATTGATTGAATCTGAATCGTATCAATCAGGTTGTGTCAGTTCCACAGTGGACTTGAGTCACAATTATTATCTAGAAAACTTAAACCAAAACTGAGCCAATTAATGGTCTTGACAACAACAAAACGAACAAGACGAAAATGCACCATTTAAAATGATGGTTGATTTCATGCGTATATATAGAGAAGAAGATGCATTTGTGCATGCACTTCACCAACATGAATAAGTTTCACAAGTATCATATGCTGCAAAATTAAAAACCAACAATTTCATCCAAGCTTGCCTGTATAGATCCGATCCAGTACACGTGGGACAGCACAGAATATTGTTGGTTTTAACTGCCCAATATCCTCGAGTAACAACTTGACGTCCTAAACACAAAAATGCAAACAAGAAATAAGCAAATAATGGAATATATTTTATTTATCACAACCAAATACATATATAATTACATATTTACAGATTGACGGTGTAAGATGTTGAATGCCATCAACTGCTTGATGGTCAAAGGATATATCTTATTTAGTGGTTCATTTTAGCTAAAACATTGTTTACAATCAAATATATACCCCGCGCCAAAATCCAATTGATCCACCATGGGAGATGAAAGCCTCTTCTATCACCCTGTCAAATATATGTGCCAAGGGAAGGTACGACATATATACATCGCTCTCGTCCAACTGAAACAAGTAAAAAAAAGGAATGAGACCAAAAAATATAAATTGGTAAATAGATTTGATAGAACGTGTGTCTAGAATATGCCAACTTAAAATCGAGCCTTCAAATTTAGTATGAAGTGTGACATAAACACACTTTAGAAGTGTTGGGAAATAAGCGGTGACCGAAATAGCAAAAGCGATAAGAAATCCCAAACGGAAGCTAAACTAGGCAAAAACACAAACATTTGACATGTCTATAACTTCGAGTAAGTAAAAAAGGAGCAAACCACAACGTCAAATGCTTACGTGGAAACCCAACTTGGGAACCACAGGAGGAGACAGTTGGAGCTTCACTATGCAAGGTGGTGGAGTTACAACGGAGAAAGAGACCCAGGAAAGTAAATGCTCGGAATGGATTGGGGATTGGATGGACAAGCTCCTCCAACAACAATATTTCATCCCAAATCCCTAAACCCTAAGCTTAGTGGTGACTAAACCTACCTCTCCCAATTCGGTGGCTCTCAACACTCCTAATGTTGTTAAACTCTAATCACAAGAAAAGGTATATATAGGGAAAGTTTAGGGTTCCCAAAAGCGGAAAGAAAAAGATCTAAACTGTTCTTAAGATAATTTGCTATGTGCCCAGAAACGGACGACCGTTTGCCAAACGGTCGACCCAAATTGAAGTTCCAGTAAAGGTTGAGAACAATCGGTTATCTACAAAACGGTCAACCGAATTTGGATATTTAGATGACCTTAAGTTAAACGGTCATCCATCAGGGAGAATCCATAGAAGAACACACAGACTCTATCGACTGAGACTCGAATGCCCAAAGTCCATTTGGTCATTTGAAATGGTGCAGGTAGTGAAGTCCATAATCGACTCTGTCCGAAACAGATTGGTCGTCCAATCTGGATTCGGATGACCAAAATCTGGACGAATGTTTTCAAGGCATTAACTTTACATACCACATTAAATTGTTTACACCCTAAGTGGGAGAAGCGGCTCAATTTGATGTAAGACTAGAGGTAGTGAGAATATCATATTGGAAACAGTCACAGTAATTCTTTGACATGGAAAAGATTACAAAAAAAGGTCTAACGACCAACATCCGTAGTTGGTGCCTTGGACGTGTTGGTTTGGCCATATGGCCAGAAGTTTTGTTTATTTGTCTTTCTTGTTACACATAGAGTAGCATACTTAGCATAGCTTGTTGGTTTACTAGTATACACACTGCTCGTAAAGTTCATCTACAAAAATCAATATATCTAGAGGTCCAACCTCCCTTTTACTTGCAACAAAAAAAAGTTTACAAAAGGGAAAAGTAGGTCGTCTAGAGTTCTTCACCATTAGATATATCACATGTTTTACCTGCTCGTCTACTGATTCCAATAACCGGTCAACTCCAGCAATAAGAGTAACAACACTCTCGTTTGATATTAAGACCCCTTTAGGATCTCCTGTTGTTCCACTTGTATACATTATAGTACAAATATCAGCCTTATTTGTTATGGGAAGATCAAATTGCTGATTTTCTCCCTGTAATCAAATGGCATAATAGTTAGATACATAAACCATACCATTGGAATACCATATACTATTCAATAATTTCTAAGAAAATAATAACAAAATATCCTGGTCTAGATAATATGTTCTTTATCGGTCTAGATAACATGTTTATTAGTTATTACACTTACTAAAGTAGATTATCATAGTATAATATGTTCCTTAAAGCCTTAAAAGTATATTACATTTGCTTGAACTTGGAGAACTAAAGATTTACTAGAAAGCCTGGATGTGGAAGTTAACATGGACGACCAAAACAGATAGTATGTTTATTAGTTATGGTGGTGTGTTTTTTAAAAGAACATCGGCAAACGAGAAATGGTTGGTATTTGTACGTAATAGATGACAAGTTCCACTCAAAATCCATTGAAGTTTGAAATATCATTTCATACACCGCATCCAATACAAGATGACTTCAGTTACAGTTATCATCTGAATCGTCACATACGTTCTGGAAAGTCACATACGTTCTTGGTACAGAACGTGATTGATCAACTTGTGGGGGGATCATTCCACCCCATATAACCCATACTTAGGGACTAAAAATCCTTAGTCCATATGCATGATTGAGCTAGGATTGTATAAGTTGAGAGAGAAAAACAAAAAATAAATCTATAATCAAATTGAGAGTGCAGCCTTTCAACTAAGTATTGAGGTATCAGAGAGAGAGTTTACATTTCTCCCTTTTGAAAGGAAAACAGACTACCAATGGGTAGATAAAGTAACTAGACTTCAAGAGATAAGACAAGCCAATGGTACCAAATAACTCCATATTAATAAAGATTGGCAGCAATGTCTCCTTCATTTCAATCAAAAACTTACCAACAGAAGAAACTCATTCCAAGAATATATGGTGACACCGTACTTTTCCACCTCTGCTTTCTGCTCTGGTGTAAAGTTACCAAAACTAACAATTGCTGCAAGGAAAAGTATATTCGACTTAAGATAAGAAGGAAATACATAAGAAAGCAAACAATGCAAGGTAGCTAACAGTGAAATTTTACAAGAAAAATATATTGAGCATTGCTTCAAAGGTTCTTTTGCTTCGGCGCCAGTAGTAATAACTGCAATCTTATATTTCCAAAAGCATATAATAATGCATAACTAAAATGAAAAACTTACTTTTTAGGTATTCAGTTGAATTGGGTAATGTCTTCAGTACCTGTCACAATTAAAGGTTGTCGGCTAACAATACAAGAGTTTAAGCAATTACATAACTGAGAAGTTGGAGAAATTTTGAACACTTGAATAGTATGTTTTCATGTGATTTAACTAATTCTTATAATTGCGTGTTTTAGTCTACATGTTAGTTCCATATAATTGTCGACATGTGCAAGTGAAAATTCCAATTTGTTGTGGGCCTCTATGTTTCACCAAACTTCCACCAAATTTCCCACTCAACTACTACTTTATTTTCAAGCTCCGATGTCCAAACAGGAAGCTCATGAAACTCTGACGCACTACAAACTGTTTTAAGTTATAATACAATAATATACAGAGCTTTGATACAATTTTGTTATTATAAAAGGCAACACTATTAATAGGAAGATTTTAAACAACTTGTTGCAAATACATGATAAAAGTTTGACTTTTACCAGCAACCATGAAGCACTTACTATACCTCCGAAATCTTTTTTTCCTCAACAAAAACAATTGAGATTTCTGCATGGCATAAGATGAATTCCACAGCACCAGCACCTATATCCATAATGTGATGGTGAACATACATCATAATGTGATGGTGTAAGTCAACTTTAAACTGTTAAAGCATGTGAAAACGCCAACAGTTATTGGCATGATGCCTAATTCATCTAGAATTAGTTACATGCCCAGTAGATTGAAAAGATTAAATACATAATACATTGCATATCGATTATGGAAGATTTAACATGCATACCAAGTGTATCGTATAATGGAACACAATATAATCCATGAGCATTGCAAGCCTGCATTCATTTTTTGGGACACTATTAGCAAAACCAAACAAGAAACCTAATGATAATCAAAGATGTCACTTGTCAGAGAGAGTTTTGGAAACAGTTTGGCTCAAGCCTTCACGGAGAACTAAGTTCTCCATATTTACGAACAGTACATACAGGAAACTGGTTGAGAATTATTTAAAATAAAATTGTACACGCAAATTCAAAACGTAGGGAATACAAAATTAATTGTAATTACTGGTAAAAAAACAAAAATAACCTCACCTCCATGCTGATTACCCATTCGGTACAGTTGGCACCATAAATACCACAGCGGTTACCCTGGAAAGGAGCCATAAGAGCTACAGTTATCCTTGTGAAATCCAGAGAATGACTTGAAATCTAAATGCATAGCCAATATGGTGTCTATAGTTTGGTATATCTGAATTGGAAGTCAGAGCTTATCAGTAGAAATAAAGGAACACTTTTGCGACCAATTACAATTGACCATTGAAAATTGATATGCTCTACTAATATTTAGGTTCTTTCCAAAGATGATCTCGATAACCAATGGTTAGTTCTTTTTCTTCTCCTCAAGAGATTCTGACAGACAATATGGCAATGGCTCGTTAAAATGCAAACTTACTTTATCGACACCACAAGAACGAATAGAAGACCCAACTTTCATTACAAGATCATACACTTCTTTGTAAGTAAGCCACACATATTTTCCTGCCTGCAATTATAGATAACTGCTGTGAGTAAAACTTAAGAAAAACGTTGTAGCTGGAATGGTGGTTCAAGTCCTTTTACAGTCAAAACTCCATAATTTCAAAATTGCTAAAGCACAGACCACCACAAAATTGTAAATTGACATCAAACAAACAAAAGATAAAACTATTTTTCCTAATAGCGAACAGAGACCCAGAATGATTTATGAATGGCACAATGCAGCCTCCAACTTTTAATGATATTTCTCCTTAAGTGCCAGTTAGCTAAGATATGAACCTGACGGCAACGTTGCAGCATCAGAATAATCAATTAGTCTGCTAACTCTACAAAAGAAATTAGTAGTTACCATGGTTAGAAACGTATTTAAAGACTTGTGAGGAAAATGCACTGTAACCTCTCAAATGCAGTTTTCAGCTTGGGATGATAAGGATACAAAGGTGTGCAACCAGATAGATGATCCTCTTGGAACTAATCTACTCCAAGAGATGTACAGATTACAAGGTACATGGATTCTGACCTTTTCATGTATGTTGCAAGACAAATTGATAAAGATGCATAAGCATCACGCAGCTTACACTTCAAAAAAAGGATAGTTAAAAAAGACAAAAATGACTCAGTGAAGTAGAAGTTTGCCAAGCGAAAATGGGTCAGTAAGAAGAGAGTTAGAATTTTTTTGGAGGTTATTATAATGCTTGCAAGGCAAGTTGATATATTGTTTAAGAGCTTCATCGTGCCAAAAGAAGCAGGCAAAAAAGAACAATGGGAGGATGGAAAGGCAAAGACATGAGGAGAATTGTACACAATCCAAATGGGATGACTCCACCAAATATGTCAAATTATGATCAGCTATTAATAGACATGATCCAGTTACCTTCCAAGTTCTAAGTAAATACTTCCTAGCAATTAAGGTGGGCTTGAGACTTCAATTAACATTGTAGATGGAAATTACAGATTCGGGAATGGGAAAGCCATCCCCATGGAACCAATGGCATACACATAAATGAAAGGGTTTTGTGTTTGCATGAGAATAAATGGGAAAAAATATCACAATGATAGAACCTGTGTTTCTCAATGAGATGCATGCAA
Organism: Triglochin maritima; assembly: GCA_963682175.1. Taxonomy (NCBI): domain Eukaryota; kingdom Viridiplantae; phylum Streptophyta; class Magnoliopsida; order Alismatales; family Juncaginaceae; genus Triglochin; species Triglochin maritima. The sequence continues at coordinate 11,870,816 of OY821775.1, forward strand.
AAGGCCTTTTTCAGAAAGTGACAACAAAGGGGGAAAAGGTAAGAAAAATAAAAACCTATCTTTCCTGTTGGTGTAACAACCTATGAGGGTAAATAGAGAAAATGAGAGATATGGCAACACAAACTATGGTCAAATTTTACCCCTCCAGCTGAGGTAAAACAACCTTTTAACTTTTTCTTCCTAAAGTATCCTTAAATAAGATAATGAAACTAGAAAACAGGACGTTTGGGTGAACTAACAAAAAAAACTCTCGTGATTTATCTCCATTTTAACAATACAAGGGAAAACAATTTTCCTTGCTATTTCTTTTACTATTTGTTTTTTTTAATTGTTGTTCTTTTCTTTTGCTCTATTGTTTCCATCCCATCTAAACCATCAAATAGACCAGGACAAAAATAAACCAGACAAGTAGCTATATGTCAATTAGTAGTAATGAAGGGGTTGTACACTACAATAAATGAAAAGGTGATTGTATTTGAGGGTACAGAGAACCACAATTTACCTTTCATCAAAAAATGATGCAAGTGACATGTGACCATACAGTTGATTGTCACTACATAAAAGCATAAAATTATTCAAACTCAACATTCCCGAGCCCACATTACTACAGTACAGTCACTACAGTACTTTCTGAGGCTCCTAAATCCTAACATTCCCTCTTATCACGGTGTTGTCATAAATCACATCACGGTAATAAATGCTTCGTTCATTTACTTCTTGTCTGACCCGTCTATTCTACTTGGTGGGTTTTGACATTAGCTCAGAGATTAATAAAAACAATACAAAAGTAAAAGGACAATAAATGCCTGGATGGGAGCATGAACAGGATCTTACCTGTCCGTTCGCAAGCTCTCTGCGGCCCAGCATTCTGTTATCGGTAAACCGCTCAACAGAGGTGCTGATCAACCAAAGGAAATACGTCAGTGCTTCAATTTAATTGTCCTTTTAGGATAAGTTCAAATTAATTGTCACAAAAAACACTTTTAGATGGGGGCTTCCCATATTAGATATTAAAAACGGCCTATAGAAATCCTTACACTGATTACAACTTCATTAACAAAAGATTCAAACTCCTTGCATATTTTCAAACTAAAAACTTTAATAAAGACGTCTTACAGAAAAAGAAAAAGAAATCAGTGGTGGTTGATAATTTGCACAGTTTACGTCACCGAAAATACATTTAAGATTAGGTGAAGCCATACCTTTACATTAATGGAGAGAACAGAAAAGACTAAAAAACTGTTGAGAATTATTAACTACTTGCAGCAATTCATGCACCAACCATGTATTTTACCTTAAAAAGTCTCTTTGGTTGTGCTAGAAAAATAAATTATATATTGCCATTCATCACCCGAAACTAGAATTCTGGGAAGTAAACGAAACTAGAAAATTTTCAACGACATGAAAAATCATAAACCAAAAAAAATCATATTTAGAAAAAACTAAAATTTTCTAGACATCACTTCACAAGGAGATAATCAGACGGTAACTGTTCATCATCCCACAGTCAACCCCAAACCCAATAAACAAACATTTTTTCCCCAAAACCACCAAATCCAACTTCCCTTCCCTTCCCTCCGCCAAAACAGGATCTCTCATAAACCAAAACCAAAAAATAAAAATAAACAAAAAATCCACCGATCTCCACATCTGGAAACCACCGATCCGAACGGGACCCTCACCGGAACAGATCCCAGCAGGTCTGAACCCCCTTGCGGGGCTCAGGGAACCCGTCCTTGGCGAAGACGCTCCTGTACGCCGGTCCGACCGACGGCCGGCCTTCCGCGGCCTCCACGGCCTTCTCGACCTCCACCAAGTACTTCATCGGCGCCATCGGAGGAGAGGAGGGGTTGGTTGGGGGGTTTAATGGAATATGGTTGGGATTTGGTGGGAGAAGTTGGTGGAATATGTGAGGTGTTTGTTGTGGGGCAGGAGTGGAGCAAAAGCAGAGGAACTGTTGGAGGAATGCGAAGGAAATGAAATCAAATGGTTTCCGGTAGGTCTCGAAATTTTGCACGATACACGAAAACGACGAGAAATTTGTGTTTGGGTTTAAATATTTTGTGTTCGTGTCGTGTTGACGGTGTACGAAAAATATTTCATGTCGTTTTCGTGTCTTACCTGTAAGTACCCAAAAGTATCTAACATTACACGATACTAGTGTTATACCACAAATAATATACAAAAACACAAGATGTAGCAAAGTAAACATAATCTCTCAAGTTAGATCCATGTTGGAATCCCTCCCATGTTCACTGTTTTTTTTAATTTAAATTTTTAATCCACCAAAAATATTCCTCGTGGGATTTGAATCTGTGTTGGAAGCCACAACAAATATACTCGTTACAACCCAACAAATCCTGCTGTCGATAACTCTTCTATATTAACTAATACTCCTTCGTCAACGGGAATCAAGTGCAGGACTTTTAGTCCCACATCGGATAGACGTTTACATCCCATTTCATCCTATATAAGCTAACCCATAGGCAGCTAAAGAGAAGCATTCTTTGGCACTGGTTCTTCTTAGTTTGAAGTTGGGCCACTTAATGGTAATTAAGTGAATTAGTATTAACAGGAATTCATTACTTGATTATTATAATTAAATAAAATTTTGTGTCTATCCGTGTTGTGTTTATACGAAACTTGATGGGTCATGTTCATGTATCAAGTATTGGTACACGAACTCATTTCGGGTCGTATTCGTGTATGGTTATTGTAAAATCCCAAAACTTTGCTTGAAAGGCTAATGGTGTTTAGGGAGAAGTGAGGTAGGGGTTGGCATGGGAGGTAGGGTGACGTGATGGGAGGTACAGAGAGGAGTATGGTGGAGTGGTGTTTGATGTGATGGTGGAGGCATGGTTGAGGTGTAAGGTAGAAGCATGGGAGGTATGGTGCGGGGGTAGTTGGATGTGTATAAGAGAGGAAGCACCCCATTCTTCTTCTTCATTTTTCCTTTCCAACTCCACCATTTTCCTTAATACTTTTCTGACGACTGGAGGTGATGTCGGAGGCTTCGAGGGTGGAGTTTGCGTCAACGTTACAAGGAAGAGCAAGGCGCGTGCGTAGAACAATGTGCAAGGAGGCAATCATACTCCGGTGTGTGCGCGACTAGCAAGGAGGCGTTGGAGCTCCGGTGAAGTTCGTCGATCCCGAGAAGAGAGGTATGTCAAGTTCCTGCATTAGATGCTTAATCACACATGTGTGTGAGATTTTACTCATCACCGGAGGCCGGAGGCCTTGTCGTTGATGAGCTGCAGAAGAGATTGGTCTTTTTTATAACATGAGACTCTATCATTTTTAAGTGGAAAGTGTGTCCTTTATAATCTGTACTCTGTCCTTTTTAAGTAGAGACTTGTCATTTATAACCTTAGACTCTATCCTTTTTAAGTGGAAGTTTGTCCTTTATAATATGTACTCTGTCCTTTTTTAAGTAGAGACTTGTTCTTTATAACCTGAGACTTTATCCTTTTAAGTGGAAACTCGTCCTTTATAATATGTTATTCTGTCCTTTCTAATAAGAGACTTTGTTCTTATAACTTGAGATTCTGTCCTTTTTAAAGAGTGACTTGTTATTTTTAGTACGAGACTTTGTCCCTTTTAATACACTGAATCCTGGTCCTAGTGGATTGTCAATTCTGTCCACGGAAACTCGTGTCCTCGCTTAGAGCGTGAGCCGAGAGGTGACGGTGGGTACGTTGCTCGTGCCTGCACAAGGACCGTCGTGTGAAGGAGTGTGGATACTTGGGACGTGTCGCATCTGTATTATAGAGTATGACGTAGGTTATACTTGACTTTCACCTTATAGTAGCGACCTGAGGGATCGTGGATCTCATTGCTTTCAACGGGCACGCAACTGCCGTTGGGTGAAGTGACTACCATCCTGGATGACTACGAAGGTCGTTGCCCTGCTTTTATAGCGGCAGAGTTGGTGTCTGCACGTGGAGCTCGATGACCCCACGGACATCGGTTCGGATATGTCTATTGTCATACCCCTGTGTGGCGACGGGAGGGCCCCTGTGCGGCCTGTGTGGTGGCAGGGAGGATCACGTGTGACCTGTGTGGTAAGCTCGATTGGGCACCTATCAAGTGAGATATTGTGCGGTCTGTGTGGCGGCGGTGATGGACCGACCTGAGCGACGGCTCCGTTGGTGTGGTGGTGGACCACGATGTTTTCAGATCTGATTCTACATGCGCGGAAGTGCGAACGCTTCCTCATTGATCCATTTGGCTTGTGTAGCCGCGTGTGGGGATGTGTTGCGTACTCTCCGCTAGACCGTATGTGCCTACGGTAGGTCTCCATGGAGACTCGATGTTTGTGGACCGTGTGGCCTTTGTGGCACCGGCGATGCTGTGGACTGTGCGGCCTGTGTGGCGGCGGTGATGTTGCGGACCGTGGGGCCTGTGTGGCAGCGGTGGTGATAGTAGATTGTCTGGCCTGTGTGGCAGTGGGAATGATTGTGGGACGGATGTCCGGTTTTGCCCTTGGTGGGAATGTTGTTTTATTGTTTTGTATTTCATTTCATGCTATACTAGTATGATAGGGCATATAGGTGAACTTGTCATACGGGGTTTCTTATGGAAACGCAGGCGTTGTTTTTATGTTTATTTTCACGACCGCAGTAGGTTCTGTCGGGTGGTGACCGGGGGAGATTACATTTTGGGACTAGATCTTGTTGTCTGTCTATTTTAGGTTGTTGTGATTACATGTTTTATGTATTTCATATTCCGATATAATTACTTTTTTGGCAAACTCTTATGTAATATGGTGCACCATATATATTTGGGTATTTCTTTGAGTAATGTCCACACTCTTGATGGTATTTATCCTTGTGTTTCCTTTGATTTTAAAAGTTTAAATTTTCCATTGTTCGGGGGTGTTACAGTTATAGTGACTAATACACACGAAAAAATACGACACGAAAGTATACGACACGACACAATTGTCAGGCCTAGTTTTTTCTGGCCAACTCGCCAACGCCAAAAGCCCAAGACCTGAGAAATGTTGTTTCTTGGGCTTTTTGCATAATGGTCTCGTCGTCAATGTTTGTTTAGATGTTTGTTGTAATATGTTTTCTCGCAAACGGAGAGAGAAATACGTAGGTGTAAACGAGTCGAGTCGAGCGAAATTTCAAACTAAAAGTATAATATTATGTTATTACCAAATATAAAAAATAATTGTAAATTGAGTAATAAAAACTTTGAGTCGAGCTATCGAGTTAAGTCTCAATTTTTTCGAGTTCAAGCGGCTCGATTACCGAACCAAGTCGGAAGTTTTTTTTGTTTTTCATTAAAATTCTTCATTTTCAAGTTAAACCAGAGTCGAGTGTTTTTCAAGTCGAGTTCGAACTGAACTAACGAGTCGTTTTTCAAGTCAAGTTCGAACCGAACCAAAGTTTGCAGTTCTAAAATACGGTATTTTAGTTTGTGCAATATTACAATGAAAATCTGACCAAACACCAACAAAGAATGAATTGGAGAGTATCTATAGTGCGGCTCGAATTGAAGAAGAGCAATAGAGAATCCAACTTGATTTAAAAAGAGAAGCTGAAATTCAGAATGATCTAGGAATTCAAGATGTATGACATTTCGTACACCACAACTCCCCCTCCGCTGATGAATCCTAAGAACCGGTTCAGGATTAGACTCAACTTCTTTGGGAGTCGATCATTTCTTTATTGATTCCAATTCCAGTAAGACTTTTTTTGTTGCATGTGCAGTACTCATGCTTTTTTTCTTCCATTTTCGAGCATTACACATGCTCCTTTTTTGTTGTACTTTGTTGCTTACTATGACAAAAATTCTCAGGCTTGTAACTTCATTGGGTTTGAGTGTAGTTCATACCCAAATCTTTTGTTAATGTAACTACCAACCTTTCAAAAAATACTACCATGGAAAGATATGTTTCTTTGCATTGTAGTTTGGGAAGACTGAAAAATTAAGCACAGGAGTTTGTGATATTTTGTACCTTGTTGTAAAACAAACAATCTAAAGAAGAAAATATTGGAGAGAAGAGAGATATGTATTTCATTTTCTTATCATCAAAAATGTACAATAGTCCCCTATATATAGGGTGAGGATGTAGCAGGAGTTACAACCAAAATAAATAGAATTACACCATATTAATAAGAGTAAAATCTACTTAAACTATTGGGGTTAAGGAAGGTGAATCATCCACAAAACATTTGGAATTCTCAACACTCCCCCTTGGATGATCACCTTTATACGTTAAGGATGTTGCCTCGTTAAAAACCTTACCAAGAAAAACCCGATGGGATAAAAACTTGATGAAGGAAAAAAGAGTGCAACGCGTATGATGCCCCCCCCCCCCCCCCTCACTTCAACATACATTGAACACCAATTTTGAAGACAAACTTCTTAAGGACTTTGGTGGGCAATGACTTTGTAAATAAATCTGTCAAATTCTCGCTTGATTTGATCTGATCAGTTGTCACTTGATCGGTCTGCCTCATTAAGACCTTGCCAAGTAAAATCATGTGGGACAAAAACTTGGTGAAGGAAAAAGAGTGCACCGTATAATTTTCCGCCTCAATTCAACATATATTTATAACACTCCCTTAGATAATATGCGTTATGTTTATATCTCGTTAAAAACCTTACTACAAAACCTTGTGGGAAAAAGTAGCTAAGGAAAAGAGTGCATAACATACGCTAACAAAATTGCACAAGCTGCCTCGTTAAAAACCTTTAACCAATAAAACTTTTAGGACAAAAATTGGAAAAAAGGGAAAAAGAGTGCAACTACAAGCCTTCCGGGCTTTATCCTTCAGAGATATCCGTCCTTCACGGACGATAAATACAAATCTGTTTCCCCTTATTCGTAGTTTACCAAATTTACGAATATATTTTACAAAATCCTTAAACACAAAATTGAATGGGGATTCAATAAACAAATACATGATAGTTTAACGGATTTAATGAATATTTACTATATTTCACTTAGATAATAAGATTGTGAAATATGTTTGCGCAATTTTTCTCAAATAATATGTCGGGAATTGTGGTAACTTTTGCAAAATATGAATATGTTACCTCAAAAGATATTACTTATGGACAATTTAAAGATGTCTCATAATTACATTAATGTCATAGCGATACGAGAATGTAAGAATCAATAACTGATTCACCAACTTGCATAAAATTGTAATGACTCCACGCAATGACACCAAAATTTTGTGATAGTAATTGATGTGGATCAGACATATAAGAAACATTGTTAACGTAAATCTTTATCGCATGACTAGAATTGGTAGATCCTTGAACGTCATCTAAATGTTTTCAAATGAACACTATGCTTAGACAAAACATTACTGTGAACCTTATTAGGTTTGAAGTTATAAGAAAATGTTCATGACATTTTGATAAGGAACTCAAGGTTCTATTACAATTGGATCTTTGTTGATATACAATAGATGTCCTTTCACAGTGTCATTTCAATGTGAGTATTAAGTATAATATATTTTTTCTACAATATTCACTTTCTACAATTGAATCATTGTACAAATTCTCTTCCAGAGAATGTTCGAATTTCAGGTCGAAAAATAATTGAGTTTTCTCAGGTCATTTATTCCAAAAAAATATTCATTAAATATTTCATGAGTTTTCAAAAACTCTGTTGGAGGTCCTACGACATCAAGCATGTTATAAATATAATAAATAATAGTAAATTTTGTTATTGGATGAAACATATGGACGACTAAAATCAACTTCGCATCATTCTTCATGATGACTTTGATTGAAGAGGTTATATGCACATTCTTTCTTGTTTCTTCATATAGTGATCTTTTCAAAAATTGTATAGTGCATCTTTTGATTCTTGTCATCATATAATATATTTTGTCATATTAGTCCTTCAAGGACTCTCATATAAGTACCAATATTAAGTGACTTACGACATATCTTATATGCATATCATATTGATCATGTAACAGAACGTATTATCAATATTACGAGAGAATGAGTAACATCACGATGGATTTGGGTCCTGCGAATACTCTTATATTACTCCTCGCTTCATAATGTATCACATGTTTTTCTGATTTCTATTTTTTATCCTTCAGGGATATAATTTCAGAAATCAGGACAATACGTCCAAATAATATATTTATTCAGCTAGTTTATTATATATTGTTTGTCTTCTTTTGTTTATATCAAATACGAATGCTTCTGGCATTCTTAAAATATCATAGGTTTTGGATCCATTTTTCTTTTCTTGAGATAACATGCTATTAAGAAGGCGAATGAATTCTCGACAATTATTTTAATGATTATTTAATATCTCTTGTATCAACATATATAGTTGATTGCAAGTTTTACGTCAATAATAATCAAATCCTTATCGTTTCCCAAAATTTTAGGATTTGATCGTTTTGTATCCCCGTAATTTCATTAATCTTTTGTTTAGCAGCTGCATTTATTTTTACGGATTTATATTCTTCAGGAATAACCTCTTCAGAAGGTGCAATGAGAGTGACTAACTTTTATTTCATTTCCACAAATAATATATGTTATGGTCCACGCTTCTGGCGTTGGTTGAGCTCAAATATATTTTATCATGTGGAGATCTCCACTTTATATTATGTGATTTATGTCTAGTAATATAATGCTTAGTCGTTTTTTGTGATCAATAAAAATGTATAACAATTACTTGCTAGATATTGCAAGATAATGATTTTATGAACTTCAGGTTCAATCATACTTGTACGTATATTCTCTTATGAACTTCAGGTTCAATATAGTACATTTTCTTGACATTCTTTAAGCTTCTAGCTTCACCCCCTAATGTCAGAAAATGTACATCATATATATATATAATTATAATTATTGGATTGGACAATAAAAGTTAGCCCTTCAGGAGCTTTAAATCGCAGGAGGGAAACAATTTATTCATTATTATACAAGTAAAATAGGGGAAGATTCATAACATGATGTATATCAACCATAAAAATTAATGAATAATATTAGCAGGTATATATGCACATTAATGTATCATGTATAAATTTGAAGATCTCATAATGATCAATATTGAGAGATATTTTAAAAAAACAGAGCGACTCTCATTTTATTGTGCAAATTGGTTGACAAATTTGACCTTATTTTGGTCGTGATAGTAGTCAACAAAATTATCCAAAGCTTCGCAAAAACAATACAAATGATGACATCCATAATTAATATAAGATATGATTTTATTTAGGCACTTCTGGGCATGTTTCGTCTCGTTGATGTCATCTTTATTTCATACTTCTTATTTGCACAAAATTTAGTCCACTGCTTATGCTCTTTTTTTCACGATACTTTGTAGTGTATAATTCCGATACACCAAAAAAACAAGAAAGGTATCGTGATTTTCCAACAACTCTCATAACCTTCAATAATCGGCGATGCATAACCCAAAAGAGTATTGGGTCATTAATTTGTAAAGTGATCAATATTTTTCTTCTTCTTTTACTACTAATCTCTATATATCTATGAACTTCTGGACATAGGTTTGATTTAGATATCGACGTGTATTTTTACTCAATTAGCTATTTGCACGTCGTTTAGATGGTCATATGAATCCTTGAGGGATTATCATAGAATTTCATAACTCTCTTTAAATGAATAATCTCTAAATCTTTGTATAGTAGCATTTTATGAATATTAAGATATTCACCTTCTGAGCAAATGCACATCATTTCCAATAACAATGATCACAAGATATTCGTCTTCTGGGCCAATACATATCATTTTCAATAACAATGATCACTTGTAACTTGGTAAATTGAATTCCACTATAATATAGTACATTTTATTATATATATACATCTATCAAAATGAAAATTATGTACTCACGAGATAAATGTTTGTAATAGTTGTGAATGAGCATGTGATGCATGAAAATTAACAAGTAATAATCGCATGCTTGAACCACTTTACAAATACTCTTTTAATCAACATGATACTAAGAATTCATATAACTTCTACTAAGCAAGTGAATCAACACAAAGTTGCATGAGATATATATCATTCAATTTTAGAAGCACTACTAAATATGTAACTATTTATTTTCATGCTTCATTGGATCGAGAAATTATGGAATTTTGATCAATAACTCGATGTTTTGTCCAACCACAAAAATAGACATGCGATTAATTCATAATACTTTTATATCATTTTAACAAATAGGATTAGGGCTGAGCATCGGTCCGGTCCGGTTCGGACCGGACCGGAAAAAAAATTAGGTCTGGACCGAAAACCGGACCGGACCGGAAAAAATTCGGATAGGTGGACCGAAGACCGGACCGGACCGGATCGGTCCGGTCCGGTCCGGTCAAAAAACCCGATTTTTTACCTTAAATTTATAAATAAATAAAAAATGGACCGGTCGGGACCGGACCGGACCGGAAAATGTAAAATTTGACGGACCGAAACCCGGACCGGACCGGATTTTTTCAAAAATTTCCGGACCGAACACGGACCGACCGGTCCGGTCCGGTCCGGTTGACCGGGTAAAACTGGTCAATGCACAGCCCTAAATAGGATAGTAAAAGAAAATTACAACCTCCTCTTTATCTTGATTTGATGCTTTTTTCTCTCTAGTCGTTGATATTTTGAAAGACAATGGGTTGGGTTCAACATCCATAATCCATGATAAGACGTCATTCTTATCCAAGATGTCAAGTATAAAGTTAAATGTCATAACATACAATCATTAAGTATAATTGGTACATGCAACTTATTACCCCATTTTTAAACTCATATACATTGTAAATATCAAGCAAGTGAATCTATAAAAAGCCACATGAGGTGGAACTCATTTCCCCCATTTTTAGCACATTATAAATATTTTAGATTTATAAGAACCTTAAACCCAAATATCATTCACAGCCATATTTCAAATCAAGTTTCAAAGGCTCTAAAAAATATCATTCTTCCATATTTTGATTAATAACATAATGAAATCCGTTTAATGACAATTGCAATTAATAATATATTTTTTGGGAACATAATATTTAAGCAGCCCGTAGGTATTGCAATTTAAAAAAAGCTTATAAAGAAAATAAGTATATAATTCAATGACCGCGTTGTAACCATAAAATGGAGTTTTAAACACTCAAATCAGAGTTCAATTGGAGAAATACAACATCAAAGAAGAATTAGGAAGTTTTCTCATTTGTAAACTTAAGAACTCTGAGATTATATTATAATATTGTAATACCAATATATTATGCACCAGAGGCACCAAAACTAAAGAAAACTGAGATTTGAAACCATGCACCGATAAAATTGATCTTTGACGACATATATTGATATACACCAAGTGAAGAACTAAAGCTAGGTAAAACAATGATTTAAAATACTTGCCTTGAATATTGTTCAAATTAAGGTGCAAATAAGATGTACATGTACTCATAAACTCGTGGATCTACAACGAGCAAACTGAAAACGGATTTCTTGATTTATTGAAACATGTGAAGAAACCTTTAAAAATACATGAATTATAAAGTCTCAATTAACTCTCTCTTTTTCATTAAAGGAATCAATAATAGAAAATGCTAAAGTACAATCGTAGATTTACATATAACATGAATAATATTGTGAGCAAGAAATATTCCAAATAAAATATTGATGTGTGTCGTGACTAATTGTCAACACAATTCAGAAATCATCAATTACTTGCATAAACAAAAGCTTGCATGAGAAAACTCTGAAATATATAAAATCTTAAAACAATAAAAAAATTGTTGAGATATTACCAAGATTATAATCAGCTCATGCTCCGGTCGATCATACAAGAAACTATCGTGCTGGTAACGTGTTGTAAAACAAACAATCTAAAGAAGAAAATATTGAAGAGAAGAGAGATATGTATTTCATTTTCTTATCACCAAATATGTACAGTAGTCTCATATATATAGGGTGAGGATGTAGTAAGGGTTACACCCAAAATAAATGGGATTACACCATATTAATAAGAATAAAATCTACTTAAGCTATTGCGGGTTAAGGAAGGTGAATCATCCACAAAACCTTTGGAATTCTCAACATACCTGAAGTTATTCGTATTTTTTAGGGGGAATTGCTTGGGTGTCGTCAAGAAACAACGAAATTAGTCATATTCATCTGAAATCAATTATTTCCACTAATGCCACATAAAATCTCAAAAATTTGTTCTAATGTCATTAACTTTTTTCCAATGTCATTCCGTTAGTCATCCGTTAACGTCTTCATTAACGTTCATTAGTTTTATTAATATTTAATGAAAAATTTGCAGAATCACCCTAAATAAACCCAGAATTCATAAGTTTCATTAGTTTTATAAAATATTTTTTCTAAAAAATATTTATTTTTAAGCTTTTTTTGTATTTTTACAACACATGTAATGAAATATATGAATTCTGGGTTTATTCAGGGTGATTCTGCAAATATTATATTAAATATTAATAAAACTAACATACGGATGACAACGGAATGACATTGGAAAAATATAATGGCATTAGAACAAGTTTTTGGATTTTTCTGTGGAAATAGTTGCTTGAGATGGTATATGACTGATTTCATTATTTCTTGATGGTACCCAAACAATTCATCCAAAATGTTATCATGTTATTAATTAACATCCTTCGTTATAATTAATAGTTTTTTTAAAATTTTGATTTAAAAACCTAGAATGGTCGATTTGATTGAAATTCAAAGACCATCCTCTGTGATTTAAGAAAATAAACCTGAATGTTCAAGTTTTTCCCCTTTGCTGTTTGGTAGCTAAACTTGCTACTCGATTGGTTTGATTTGATTTAATTGGACTTTGAATTTCTTAAATAAAACTTTCAATTTTTTGTTCCAGTGCTTACATAATAAAATGATTTGGATATTTCATTTTTTGACAAATACTACGTATTTGATAACATTGCCGACATCCCAATTCTATTGACTCTCTTCGATTGAATCAGTTACCCATTTGATTTGACACTATTACGACTTTCACGTCTCATTCTGGCTTTAAAACTTTGCTCCATCATATTTACGACCATCCCAAGTTGTCATCTTAACGTCCTTATCTAATTTTCCATCCATTTTGAGTTCTTCAACGTATGCTTAGATTGGAACTTTATATGTTTAACCGTTAATATGAAAGGAAATTAAATTCATTACCATAAACTGACCTAGAAGCTCTATGTTCAAATGTTTAAATTGGTGAGTAACCAATGAAAATGTGAACGAATTGTTTGATTGACATATTGTAATCAAATGGTAAGGATACGAATGATAATAATTTAATTTTGAGTTGTTGATGTAAATATGACGAAATTGAGAGTATAGATGTGAATACTATATTTCATTTGGTGATGGACGTGAGCTAGTGGCAGGGCCGGTAGGTAGGAGCCGTTGCCTACCACGAAAAGCCAACGTGAGCCGTTTATTCTTGACTTGCTTATGCATTCAGCTTTTTCAATTGAAGAAAAAAAAACAAATTTAACTTTTATTTCCATTTTGTTCAAATTATAATATGAGTTTATTATCCCCTGTGTTTTTTTCGTATACTTAAGAGGGTGTTTGGATATGAGAGGATTGATCACCACCATGGAGTTGATACAGTGGGATGATGTCATCCAAACATTAAGATAGATCCCCAGGAATTGAGCTTTTAGCACCGCAATCGAGACATGTTTTGTATTGAGACGAAGAAACTCATGGGCACCTCTACTTGTTGGACTTTTGTGACGATTTTACCATTGTTGATTTTAACATATATCTGCATAAGTTTTTATTTAATAACAGTCTCTGAACAATTTGAGAATTTACTTCGACAAGACATCTAGGGTCCCACAAGGCTTCTCCTCATACAAACAACTCTCAAACTCTAGGGAAGAAGCTGCTTCTGGATCCACATTCCCAGAAATTGACTTTCCACCATAAGCCCGTATCTGGGAGCCCTATCCAAATCAAGCTTAAGAAAGTCTACATAAGAAAAACATATAAATTGGACAAAACTATAATAACATGTTACTTAAGAGGGGAAATTAAAAAAAGATATCCGTCACTATAAACATTTTAAAGTTGTCTTCCAATGTTGTAGTGGTAAATTCATTGGATTTCGTAAATACGTGATTCATCGAAATTCGCAAATTCCATAAGAATGACGTGATTTATATTTATTATGTTTAGATAAATATGTTACTCTAATATGACAACAAAAAAATTATATAATGTAATATTAGTTTTCCTATTTAGAATTGTATTTAAACTATAAAAATCACAATATATTGTGCATAGAATTGTATTTGGAACATATATTAATAATTTGGTTCACCTCGACTTCCAGCAAGAAAATTGGTGTATGAAAGAGAAATTTCAAAATAGCACAAAGAATTTGCAAATTTCATCAAAATGTCAACCATACATAGTATTTGCAAATGTGACACTTCGAAATTCAATTTCAAATGAAAATTAGAGGTTGAATTGATGCATCCAAACACAAAGAGAGAATTCATAACGAACATGTATATGTAGAAATAAAAGTGATGGATATTGGTTTATCGATACCATTTTTTTAATCTTTCTAAGTAAAACAATTCAAATTTGAGCTCTAATATGGCTTAAGAATCATTGTACCTCAAGTTGAATCATTATTAGGTCATCCTCAGCGGTGATTATGTTTTAAAGATCACAACACTCATTCTCTCGTCCACACCAGTTTCTCTCTCATCTACATTAACACGATATTTACCCTCACAATCTTTACATTATTCATTTTTTAACAATGATCTTATCCTACTACTTTCTCTTTCATTCACCTCACTTTCTTCTCCATCATTTTATGTTTTCCCCTGACAACCAATATATAACTTAATTCATTTACATCACTTAATGTAATTAATTAATAATTACGAAAATTAACAATAACTTAATTAATTAATAATTCGGAAAATTCAAAACAAATATTATTAAATATTAATAATGTATTACAATAATTTAAGCTACAAATAATTAAAATATGATTAAATAAAATAAATTCTCATTCATCATTTTGTCCAAAATGATCTCATATGTTCTCGACCAAGTCCTTCTTCAAAGTCAAATGTTTAACTCTGTCACGAACCTGGTCTCTATTATCCAAGTATTCGCTAATATCCACAATACGATCAGAGGAGTACTGGAAATGCTCATTGTTGGATGTTGTTGTTCTTCTTCCGTGTTGATGTTGTTCTTCGACAAATTTGGTTGTATCTGCGTGGTCATAAGAGCCTCGTTCATCCTCCACTATCATATTGTGCATTATAATGCATGCAGTCATTATTTTGTTGAGCAAATCTGAATTCCATGCAAGAGACATGTCCTTAACTATTGCAAATCTTGATTGAAGCACTCCAAATGCCCGTTCTACATCCTTACGGGTTGCCTCTAGTCGTTGGGCAAATAATCTATCCTTACGAGTTTACGAAAGAATAATTCACTGGATGAATGTCGCCCACTATGGATAGATATCATCTGTTAGATAGTATGTCATATCGTACTGATGATTGTTCACCACAAATTTTACTGGTGGTGCTCGTCCTTCTAGGACGTCATTAAAAACAAGTGATCGATGTAGTACATTCAGATCGTTGGACGAACCTGCAATACCAAAAAAAGAATGTCAAATCCAGAGATCATAGGATGCTACTGCTTCAAGGACAACTGTTGTCTTTCCACTACGCCCATGATATTGTGTTTTCCAAGCAGCAAGACAGTTTTCCACTCCCAGAGCTTACAATGCTCCCAATCATTCGTAGAAATCCGTGTACTCTTCGACATGAAGAAGTCTTGTTAAATCCATTGTTGTTGGCCTTCAAAGGTATACCTCACCGAAGTTGGCAATGACACCTTCTGCGAATTTCTGCAGAGATGTTCTTGCAATTCCCTCATGAAGATGCAAATATTCATCGATTGTATTCGTCGCTGCATCATAGGTTAACATACGAATAGCTGCGGTGCATTTCTGTAATATAGAAATTCCAAGCTTACTCGTGGCGTCAGGTCATCGTTGGAAGAAGACATCGGACAACTCAAGGGTAGTGACTATTCGAAGAAATATGGCTTCCTCATTCTGAATCTTCTTCTGAACACTCGATCGGAATACACAGGATTTTCAACAAAGTAATCATTCAAGAGACGATTGTAACCACGTTCCTGATCTCTATTAGTGTTGTGATATCTATTGGGTCGTGATCCCCGTCATCTTGAGTTGGAACCTTGAAGTGCTTGTGTTAACTCACCCCTCGTATCTGCAAGGATTTGCTCAAACTCCTTGTACTCAGCGTATCTTGCACGAAAGTTGTAATCATCAGAACCTGATGATGAAGAGTTTGTGCTTACGGAAGACGGAGACGGGTAATCAAAATCGGAAGTCATTTCGACAAAGTAGTGGAAAAGGTATTAAGTGTTCGTAAGGTGATTGAAGTATGTGTGGGTAAAGAGGTTGAAGTGTTTGTACTTAAGGAGAAAGGAGTCGTCAGGATAGGGGAAAGGAGTTGTTGGTGAAGGGAATGTGTTCTAAAAGTTTTACTTTTAAATGTCAATTATTATGAATTGAATGAGAAATCATTTTGTTCCTTGTTTATGTTATTCGTCTTTTAGAAGTGTTAAGGAATAGGCTCTTGGTCCTTAACCGTAGAGCTCTAAAAGATATTGGTTTACATAAAACAAAAGATATTCACAATCATGGTAATTAACATGGGACATTAATCACCGAGTTAAGATTGTCGTGTTGGTCATAGATCATTGTAGCTCTACAAGTGAGTGACGACACGGGTATGCAAAAGAGGAAAATATTACTTTTGTATACTGAATAGACCTAATAAGTAAAATATTATAGAAATGTGTTTCTGTGTCATTAATGTTTTACTGTGTCTTTGGTCCTTTGATATGAGACTTGTATCCGATCACTTAAGAATTGCTTAATTAGACTAGTGTCTTGAGCTATCAATAAGTGTAGTGTAAAGGCATTGGTTGGTTAAGTACAACTTTTGTTGGAGAAGATAGTTAGTCAAAAGACTATCATTGCCCCTCTTAATTGAGTGATGATATTAGTGGGCCCCTTGATAAAGCAAAGTTATAATGTGCACAATGTGATTTGAGTTAAGTCACATATTTCTAACTAGCTTAAATAGATCAAGAAATGAATACTAATACAAAGATGACACAATACTACTTTGTGTGTATTCTTAATATCATGAGGCAAGGGACGGACACAAGTGGTGCACTCCATCACTAAATGGATCGGGTTTTGGTTCGAGTGGAATTAAGACATCTAACTAATTGGGAGCTATAATGTGTAGCTAGATACCGCTTATAGCTAGTGATATTAAGCTCTTAATATCACTGCCAACTTAGTCTAGATCCTCCCATAGGTCACACCGCAAAAACCGGGAAACAAGAAGCTTGATTTTGATTCATATGATGTGTCGGGTTTCTTATAGAAAATATGACACATGTGGTGAACAAGTAAAATTAATTATGTTATATATAACATAATTAGAATCATGATAAATTCATATGAGATGCATATATTATGGGAGCATTAATTTATTATTGCATAGGATAATATATTGCATAAGTTGTGAATTTGTTGAAACCCCTAAAGTTCAAACTTTGTTGGAAATAAATCCAAAATTTGAAAAGGCAAAATCAGGTAGAAGTTCGGTAATCCGTTAAGGTTCGGTCGACCGAAGGATCTGTGGATCGGTCAACCGAACGTGGAACGGATGGTCAAGTTGATTGACCGAACTTGACCAAAGTGCCTGGAACTCTGGGTCGGTATACCGAACCAGAAACGGTCGACCAAACAATGTCCAGTTCCGATATTTTCGGTTAACCGAATGGCACTCGGTCAAAGACGCGAATTCGTCCGAACGGTTAAAGAAGAATTTTTCTCCTTAAGAATCAGTCATCCGTCAAGTGCACGGAAATCCGAACGTGACATATTCGGTTAATCGAGTATGTCTCAGTAGACCGAGTCCCGATCGATTTTCTGCCTTTGATAATTAAGAGATTAATTTGATCAATGGTTGGATTATCTCCAAACTTGGTCAAACATTTTGTGGGTGCATATAATGCATTATGGAATTAGTTTGTGAGAGAAAATGTCAAGAATTCGTGGCTTAAGAATAACCATGATTGAGAGTAAGATTGTAGCCTATAAATAGGTCCTTATTCTCCTTAATTATGTCAGAAGTTTGCTAAATATTTTCTCTCCTAATTCACCACAAAAATCCACAAAAATTCTCTTAGTTTTCTAAGTCTATGGAAGGAGAAATCTCAGAGATTAAGGAAGGGGTTTGTAGCTAGATTCTAAGCTTGTTTGGAGATTGATTGGCTAGCTCCTTTCTCTCCAACCTTGTTTAGGGTTTCGGTGAACACTCGGAGGCATCCGGCGCAACGGGAAGCGACGATCGTCTTCTTCAGCATCTCCGGATCATCAAGAAGTTTTAGAGAACTTCTAGGTATGAATTTCAGAGCCCATGTTTGTTTTAATGAGTTTTGAAACTAGTTATTAAAACAAACCGATGCATGCATGAAATAAATCGTAGAAAATTGTAATTGATCCTTATTATGCATAAAAAATTCGAAAAATATACATGCATAATTAAACATGAAATCCTACAGTTGGGTCACGAGAAAGACAACCTCGGGATAGGCGAAAGGATTCCTCGAGTCACGACAAATAAATCTTACGGTCACGAGAAAGGAGTCGTCGGAATAGGGAAAAGATTCCTTGGGTCATGACAAAGAATCGTGGGGATGGGAGAAAGGAGTTGATGGGTCACGAGAAAATCAACTTTGGGATAGGGGAAATGATTGCTCGGGTCAATACAAAGGAATCTTAGGGTCACGAGAAAGGAGTTGTCGGGATGGGAGAAAGGAGTCGTTGGGTAACAAGAATGTCAGCTTCGGTATAGGGGAAAGGATTCCTCGGGTCACGACTAAGGAATCTTTGGGCCATGAGAAAGGATTTGTTGGGTCACGAGAAAGGAGTTGTTGGGATTGGACAAAAAGGACTTCGGAATAGTATAAAGGAACAGTTGGGTTACAAGAAGGAGTACATCGATCATCTAAACTTCATTGATTTACAATGGTTTCTCCCAACCAAAACAAAGAACCACAACCACCACCACGTAACCCACATAGTCTATTTCCCAATCCTTATCCCCAACATTCGATCTCTCCTTCTATGGACACCCACAATATCCCTAATACCCCCAATACCAACCCTACCAAAACCCACAATATCCTCCACCACATCAACCCTACAATTATACCATGTATTCGAACGACCTTCAATTTGAAGGTGGTTCCAGCCATGTAAACGAAGAGGCAGATACAATTGACAAACTAGTTGTCAATTTAGAGGAAGAGCTTGTGGACAATTGTCCTGCCTATTTATCACAACAATTTAGTCCACCACCATCACAACCTGACACACAACCAACGACCCAGGGGAGCAAGAAATGGCCAACACAGGAAGACGAGGTCATCATCTCCCCATACATGAACGTAAGTTGCTTTACAATTGTCAGCACCAACCAGAAAAGCAACAACCTCTGGAACAACGTGAAAAAACCCTACGACGTCGCATACTCCACCAGCAAAAAGCTGACATGGCGAAACACGACTTATCTTAAAGGACGTTGGAGAAGATTGGGAGCATCAGTCCTTAAGTGGGTCGGTTTTCACGATGAAGCACTACAACGAAAAAGGAACAGAATGAACGATGAGGACATAATCAGAGAAGCTCATGTCATTTATAAGCAACTCATAATGGTAAATTCCAATTCTTTCATGTATGGCTCTTTCTGAACATGTATCCAAAATGGGATTCGATCCTTCGAACATCTATCTTGAACAATCCACGTGGTCGTCGCCCCAACGTCATGGTGGAGGATACTCCAGAAACAAGTAGCAGCGGGAAACATATGCGTACTTCTGAATCCTACGAATGCCCAATCCCAAATACAGAAAGTCCCCTCACCCATCTTGAAGGTGTGAAAAAGGCAGAAGCCTGAGGAAAAGGAAAGATTTCTGGGCAACCCAATCAACGCCTCTATACTTCATGTTCCAAAATTGAATATTCGTTGAAGGTATAAAAAATCTTCTCATAATGGAGAAGGAAAAGTTGGAATATCATAAATTAAAACTTTGACACAAAGACAATAAAGACTTGTTGATGATGTTGCTGAATAAGGGAAATTTGACGCCCGATGAGGACATATTAAGAGCAACTCTATGCAAACAACTGTATAAGTATGATTTATTTATTAAATCAACTTTATATATTGTTGTTTAAATGTAATTTTAAGTTGGTCTTAAAAATATTGAATTTAGTTACTTATGTTGTTCATTTGTTTTTTATTTAATTTTATTCCAGAAAAAATTAGTTGAATTAACTTAGAATTTCTAAACATGTTAAAAATAATAATAAACAAAAATAATTAGATCATCAAAATAAATTAATCATAATAAGTAATAACAAGTATCTAACAAATACTTTAACAAAAAAAACCAAAAAAAAAACAATAAAAAGAAAGAAAAATATTTTTCACCCACGAGGGTCACGAACACCACTCCGCGCAGCTACAATGTCTGTGCACCCCATTCCACGGGCACAGGGCCATGATCCCCTCGATGGGTGCTCCATGAACAACAAATATTGTCGTTAAGGATGTGAAGGGATTGTGTTCTAAAACTTTGCTTTTATATGACAATTGTTATGAATTGGATATGCAAATATTTTGTTCCTTGATTAATGTATTCGTCTTGTAAAAGTGTTAAGGAAGAGACTCTTGGTCCTTAACTGTAGAGCTCTAAAAGATAATGGTTTACATAAATCAAAAGTTATTCACAATCATGGTAATTGACATGGAACATTAATTACCGAGAAAAGATTGTCGTGTTGGTTAGAGAATGTTGTAGCTCTACAAATATTTAACGACATGAGTATATAAAAGAGAAAAATTGTTACTTTTATATATTGAATAAACCTAGCAAGTGAAACATTATGGAATTGTGTTAAGTGTCGTTAATGTTTCATTGTGTCTTGAATCTTAAGATATGAGACTTATATTTTTTCACATAAGAAGTGTTTAATTTGATTAGTGTCAACAACTATCATTGAGTATAATGATAAATGCAGTAGTTGGTTGAACATGACTTATGTTGGAAAAGATAGTTAGTCAAAAGATTATCATTGCCCCTTTTAGTTTGAGTGATGATATTAGTGTGCATCTTGATAAAACAAAATTATAATGTGCACAATGTGACTTGTGTTAAGTTACATACTTATAATTAGCTTAAGAGATCAAGAAGTGAGTATATAATACAAAGGTGACACATTTCTACTTTTATAATAGTCTTAATATCATGAGGCAATAGATATACACAAGTGATGTTTTTACATCACTAAATGGATCGCGTTTAGTTTGAGTGGACAAGACATCTATGCTAATTGGGTAACTATAATGTGTAGCTAGATACCGCTTATAGTTTATGGCATTGAGTGTTTAATATCATTGTCAATCTAGCTTAGATCTTCCTATATGCCACATCACAAAATTGGAAAACAAGAAGCTTGATTTTGAGTTCATATGATGTGTCAGATTTCGTGTGAAATGTGATACATGTGGTGTATCGATAAAATTAATATGTTGTGAAAATGACATAATGAGAATCATGAATACGTTTTTATGATATGTATGTATTATGGGATATAATAGTTTGACATTACATATGATAATATATTACATGATATATGAATTTGCTAAAAAACCCCAAAGATCAAATTTTGTTGGAGATAAATAAAGGCAAAAATCGGACAAAACGGTTGAACGTTTTCAGAGACCAGTCGACCGAAAATTCACAGTAGTTGTTGCGTGTGAGAACGGTCGACCGGATGGACGTATCGGTCGACCAACATATTCCAGGAACTTTTTCTGGGATTAATCGGTCTACCGGTATAAGTCGTGGTTCGACCGAAAACCACTAGGCACTTCTGTGAAATTTTCTTGGTGGCAATCGATCGACCGACTTGTGACTCAGTCCGACCGAAAACTTCACAGTAGCTTTGGTATCGTGTCATGGGTCGACCGTCAGGTTTCATGGTCCAACAAAAACCACGATTAATTGACAATCAGTCGACCGATTGGTTAACTTCGGTTGACCGTTTGGCACGGTTCTGCCTAGAATTGTTAAGAGATTAATGTTGATCATGAGTTGGATTTATTCCAATTATGGTCAAACGGTTTTGAGGATAATTATGTGTCAATTTATGATTGGTTTAAGGGAGAGAAAAATAAGGGATTATGGGTTAGTGGGTGACCCATGATGTGGATGTTGGGAGAATCTATAAATAGGTCTAATCTCCCTACTTGTTTTAGTTAATGCAAAATTATTCTCTCTCCATAAACTCTCCATAATCCATCCGAATTTCTCTTAATATTTTTGAGCTTTTGGAGATCAAATTCTGAGGGAGCTTTAGAGGGGTTTATTAGCAAGATTTTAAGCTTGATTTAGATATTGAACAGGCTAGCTCATTTCTCTCTAATCTTGTTTAGAGTTTGGTGAACACTTGGGGCGAATCGACCGGCGATTCAACGAGCAATGCAACTCCGGATCTTCATAAAGGTTTTAGAGAACATTTGGGTGTGATCCTCTATTATATTTGTTTTAATATATATATATATATATATATATATATATATATGTATGTATATATATATAGTTTATATGATATTAGAATTATAAATATAAAACAATGTACATGAAATCAACAAAAATTATGGAAATTGATCTTGTATGCACGTGTAAATTGTAAAAAAATATATGTACATACATAATGACACGAAATCCTACCGGATGACCTTAGCACCAACCTTTTACGACTCTCTGACCGGTTGTGATTTGTCCAATGACATCAATGGGATTACCAAGTAATTGAACTGTTGAGTGCTTAGAGCACCACAACTATTCTTATTTTAGAGATTGTTTTGGGATTCTCTACCCCTGAATCCCTGATGTAGTTTTTTTGCATCTAATACTTAGAATAGACAAAAAAAAAACTGTCAATATCGAATTATAAAATCGGTTGCATCCATTAATAAGTTGATAATAAAAGCATAAAATTGTTTTAGTTACTAACAAAAGAACGAGTACGTGTACAGTAGTAGTATATCTATTTCAATAATGACAGTGATTATATAGTGATGCAAAAGTTGTTCATCTCTGAGAGTTTGGACGTGGTATTTGCAAGTTCCATGGAATTTGTAATTGACGGAATTTACGAATCTTAGGATTTATAAATGACGTAATTTGTACTTACTATGTTTGGACTACATGTTACTTAAATGAGAACAAAAAAATTATACGGTGTTTTCTTAATTTTCCAATTCAGAATTGTATCTAAATCATAAAACCACATACTGCTCAATTAGTGTGTATAGAATTATATTTGAAATATAAGATTAATATTAACGACTCAAGTTCAAAAAAAAGTTGTGTGGAATTTCGAAATACCACATCTTAGCATGGAATTTGATTTTGACAAATTTCGTATAGACGTGAAATTTCAAAATTTCACGAAGGATTTGCAAATTCCAACACATTTTTAATCAAACATGGTGGTTGCAAATGTAGTACATTCAAATTCTATTTTCCAGTAAAATTCTATGTTAAAGCGACACAACGAAATGTAACCTAAGAGTTGCGGGGTTCAAATCCTATTAGAAGTATTTTCTTAAAGTTAAGTTTAATTAAATGTGGATATAAATCCTATTAGAAGCATTTTCTTAAAGTTAAGTTTAATTAAATGTGGATTCAAATCCTATTGGAAGCATTTTCTTAAAATTATGTTTAATGACATGTTTGGTTGGTTCGTTGATTCACTCGGGTTTCCATAGTTCAACAACTTTTTTATCGCTTAATTTGGTTCTTTTGTTCCGATTGATATAACATTGTGGCTTAGTTTGTACTCACCAAGTTAAAATCACAAGGCAAATAGACACTTAATCCGTAATGAACAAGTTACAAATGTTTTAGGGAACTACTAAACGTCGCCCCAAAACTACTTAAATCGCCCCTTGAAATTACCAAATTGCCATTAACAATATATTTAATACCCATATCGTCCCGTGTCTATAAATTAGGCCTACGGTCTTGTATATTCATAATTTATCAGTAAAAACACCACGAAAATGTCTGGCGAGGGTGATGCATCCGGTGAGGTAAGTCTGGCGCGGGGCAAATTTTGGGTCGGACGTCTGCATTAGACGCCTCCCCCAAGGTGAGGGCGTCTGCGTAGGACGTCCTTCCCTTGGCCGAGGCGTCTAACGCAGACGCCTACGCAATGGGAGAGGCGTCTTATGTAGACGTCCTCCCCTTGGGTAAGGCGTCTGTAGTAGACGCCCTTCCCTAGGGCCAGGCGTCCTACGCAGACGCCTCACCCTTGGGAAGGGCGTTTAACTCAGACGCCCCTCCCATGGGGTAGGCGTTTAATACAGACGCCCGGAATTTTTTTGATTTTTTTAATTTTGATTTTTTTTTGTAGGTTCCGTTGGAAGATTTCGGTGGTGATGGAGTGGATTACAGTGAGTTATTTCAAACTACACAAATCTTTGAAACAATCGATGAAGCATGTAAATGGGCCAAACAAGTAGCTATCGGAGCTGGGTTTTTTTTTGGTCGTGTCGTCGTACAAAACAAGATCAGATAGTCAGATGGATTGTTATTTGAGATGCGACCGGCGAAATCAAATGGAGTCTCGGGATATGGATACTGCACTTCGAAGAAACACCAAAAGAAATGGTTGCGGTTGCCGTTTCTTAATAAAAGTGGTGGAGTGACGAGATCGTGATGGATGGGTTATGGTTTTTAATAGTGCTCATGGACATCACAACCACAGACTGGCAGTTTATCCAGAGGGTCATCGTCAAATTAGTGGTCTAAGTTCTGGGGCGAAGAAGATTGTTCGTGATATGACTGAGGCGCAAGCAAAACCACGGAACATCTTGAAGGCAGTAAAAGAAAAATTCCCGGAGGACAATCCAAATCAAAGGCATATTTATAATTTCAGAGATTACATGAGGAGGACAAAATCTGAAGACCAGAATCACGTCCAGCAGTTTCTCTATCAAGCAGTGCAGTGTCAGTACTTACATTGGATTATGGCGGATCCAGAAACTGATGTCGTCACTCACGCTTTTTTGGCACATCCGACGTCAGTCCAGTTGTTGCGGACATATCCTTTCGTTATCTGCATGGATTCGACTTACAAGACGAACAAGTATAAGATGCATTTGTTCGAAATGATTGGGGTCACACCAACAAACATGAATTTCCTTATTGGATATGCGATTTTGATGGATGAAACTTACTCCAGTTATCTGTGGGTGATGGAGAAGTTGCGAGATCTGTTATTGAGGATTGTCAGCCCGACTGCAATAATAACAGACCGGGAGTTAGGCCTTATGCGACCAGTGAGAGAGGTATTTCCTGACTCTGCTCATTTACTCTGCACATGGCACATCAACAAAGACGTATTGAACTACGCATACCACGTATTCGGCAAAAATAAGCAGATGGCAGAGACTTTGAGGCGTGGAAGATGGAGGAAAATCATGCTTTCTACTTCAGAAGCCGAGTATGATAGAGCTGTGTATGCTCTGAAAGATTTGTATAGATCGTGGTCGGCTATCACGGAGTATCTGGACACCACGTGGTTGGTGTATAAAGAAAAGTTTGTGCTGAATTGGACGAACAAAGTCCTTCATTTCGGGAACACCATGAATTGTAGGGTCGAAAGTGCTCATTCGGCTCTAAAAGAGTGGATTTCTACATCGACTGCAGCTCTGGACACTCTTTTCGAGTGCGTCAACGCGGCTATTGAAATGCAGCTGACGAATATTCGAAACGCTCTTGAAGACTCGAGACGGCGAAATTTGACTAATTTCGGACATGCTCTATATCGTCACATAAATGGTCGAGTTTCGCATCACTGCTTGCAATTGCTGAGTCAGGAGGTGAAAAGAATGCAAGAGTTAGATGATGAAGTTGAATATCGTTGTGAGTGCGCTTTTCTGACTTCTCATGGGATACCTTGCGCATGTACCATCCGCGGATGTCTTGAATCAGACAACGGAATTTACTTAGAGCAGATTCATTCGTTCTGGAGGACACTTGTCATTGGGGAAGGAGCCGGGAACGCAGAGTTTGTGTCTCAGGCAGCTCAAGACGCCGAACATTTTCGCAGCCTGGTTGATGAGATTGCAGGAAGTGACCCCACCGTAATTCGATCTGCCTCTCGGGTTTTATTCGAGCAGCTACACCCCGAACATGCGAATTTGATAGAGCCTGCAGAAAAAACAAAGCTACGAGGTCGACCAAGGGGAAAGTCGACACGACGGGACCCTAGTGCGTTTGAGTATGCAGAGCGAGGTAGTGGTCGATCTTCAGGTAGTGGGAGTAGAGGTCGTGGTCGTTCTTCCGGTAGTGGAAGCAAAGGTCGTGGTCGATCTTCTGGTTCTTCGTCTGTGATGGGAGGATCAGGTATATCATCCCTATATTTATTGTTATTATAATTTTGTTATTTATTTCAGTAAATATGTATCTTTTGTTATTATATGTAACTGTATTTTTTGTTTATATTGTAGTGACTGGGCGGGCTGACGTAGACGACTTTCCATATGCGGATAGGATTCCAGGAATCATTGTCATTCCTACACCAGTGGAATGATGTACGTGCTGATGGAAACTGTGGATTTCGATGTGTCGCCGATGTTTTTCACGGTGGTGAAGACAATTGGCAACTCGCCCGTCGTTCGATTTCAAATGAGCTAGCTGCGAACCCATCTTTTTATGAGCACGTATACTACGACGGTGTGGCGCAGGCTCGTCATCGGATTAATTGGGGCGGGGGACCTTGTGGCGAGAATCACTACATGGAGACGTGGACGGACTTGTTTCCCATTGCAAATTTTTACAAGTGTGCAGTTATGTTCTTCTCTCTCGGAAATGATGGTTCGTTGTACCCATGTCTTACAGTTCTACCTTGGGAGAGTCCACCTACCGTGACGAGACCGTGCAGAGAGTTGATTATTGCTCATTTAGGGAGTTACGCTCATTACATTCGTTTGGATTTGAATGAGGGATTCCCCGTACCTCCTATAGCGACTCTGTGGTTTCAAGTACGAGATGAGAGTGTTATTGGATGGGAGCTGGAGTACCAAAATAGGATAGCATCTTGGCAACAATTATGTAATATGTTTTGATATGTTTGTACAATTATGTAATATGTTTTGATATGTTTGTACACTATATATTGTTGCTTTATTATGTAATATGTTTTGATATGTTTGCTTTATTTGCATTATATATAATAGTACGATACATTAGCAAACACAAATAAAAATAATAAGCGTATGACAAATGGGGGGAGCGGCTTCCTCTGACGCCCGCCCCATGCGGGGGGCGTCTCGCTCGGACGCCGGCCACTTTTTTTAATTTTTTTTTTAAAAACAAATAAATAAAGTAAGGTTACCGTATACGGGTACACCGGGGGAACTGTTGGCTGCTTGTCTGGCCTCCGAGACATTCCTAATCTTCTGTAGTAGGTATAGGAAGAGAGTTTTGAAAAAAAAAGTGAAATTGTGAGATATATAAGCAAAAATAGGATGAAGGGCAATTTGGTAATTTCAAGGGGCGATTTAAGTAATTTTGGAGCGATGTTTAGCAATTCAGATGTTTTATCTTCACGAAGTTTGTACTCAAAACTTTATGTCGATTTATGTGAAGATCCAAATCAACTTCACCACATATCTTTCAAACCCCTGTTGGAGAAAATTTAAATTCAACTTATCTCCCGCAGTTTGAACTCCTTAATGTCTCCTTATCTCTCTCTTCTCTTTTCAACGGTGTCGGCTACACTCTCATCCCCCCTTCCAACGAATGAGCGGGTTAGAACTTCCCAAAAACAACAAATGAAAGGGTTTAGGCATTATACCCATAGTGGGATGGACCCACCCACTTGAGGGGCAGGGATTGGGTCGGCAAAAGGAAAGGAAGTATGCTTCAGTGAAAGGAAGAGGCTTATGGTTATGAAGGATTTTTATGTAATTTACTGTTTTCTTTTATGTATAAGGCTACTACTGAGTTGTGTTGGGGTTTCTAGTGGTATTAGTATTTTTTGGTTCTTGTTGTTAGTGTCTGTCTTCTTGGAGTTTGTTATGTTTTAGATGGTTCATTGATATGTGTAATAGTGCGCCGTCGAATGGCCGTAGGTCAGCTTGAAGGTGCTAATAAGGATTTGTACTTTGCGTGTGATATTCGATGGAAATGAGGCAGATTCTCCCACCAAAAGGAACAAAGAGAAGGTGCGACTAAAGCAACGACAAAGAAGAATGAGAGACGAAAGGAAAGCTCGAACCACAACCATCTTGAAATTCCTATCAACACTTGCACGCATTTTAAGCCAATTCAAGTTCTGCCAAGCACACAAGGAGATGGAGGAATGACAATAGAACATGTTGTTTGCCTTAGATACAAGGCAACAAGATTAAATTTTACACATAAAGAAGCTGGTGAAAACTTCGGAGAGCACAAGTGTTAGAACCCTAACCCTCTTTAGGGCTAATCTTGGTTTAGTGGAGGATTAGGGCTTGCTTTGCATGGGGAAGTGGTGTGCATGGGGAAGAGGAGGTGAGGCGCACACTGTGGACGTGAGGGGGAGGCGTGGGCTGCCGAGTAGGGCACTGTAGCGGGGGTGTTGTGTTGGGTTATAACGTGATTTCTTCTCTCTCTCTCATTTCTCTCCATTCACTCATTCTCTCCCTTTTCTCTTGTGCGGCGAGCAGCTGAGGAGGAGACGACGCCAGTGGCGTGAGGCGTGCGGGGGACGCGCGCAAGGAGGTCACCGGAGGCGACGGCGCGCGAGCGGAGCTCCGACGGTTGCGTTGTCTTCGTTGAGGTATGCCGCTCTCTAGTGTGGTTTTATTGTTAACCCTAATGAG
This sequence comes from Triglochin maritima, assembly GCA_963682175.1. Classification (NCBI taxonomy): domain Eukaryota; kingdom Viridiplantae; phylum Streptophyta; class Magnoliopsida; order Alismatales; family Juncaginaceae; genus Triglochin; species Triglochin maritima. Next base: position 11,899,843 of record OY821775.1, read on the forward strand.
AGGGTTGTGTTGGTCGGTCGGAGGAGGTCGGAGGCCTCTCCGACGTCGCGTTTGGGCGAAGAAACCTCGGCTGGCGCGAGGTTGAAGACGGCCGACCGGTCCTTGGGCGGTCGACCGATTGCATGTGTATCTTTACCGCCTGATGCGTTTCGGTCGACCGAAGCCTTGTGTTCGGTCAACCGGAACTTAAGTTTATTGGTTTATATTGCATGTTGTTCGGACGTAGACTTGTGTTCGGTCGACCGTTATATGACGTAGAAACGTAGGTTGACCCTAACTGTTATCGGTCGACCGAGACCCCTGAGTCGGTCGACCGATGGATTAAAATGTTGTAATGATGTACTGTTAGTTTTCGGTCGACCGGGACCCCTGAGTCGGTCGACCGATAGATTGGATTTCAATGTTGACCAGACTCCGGATTTTGACCTCGTTCAGTCGACCGGTTTTAGACCTTCGGTAGACCGTTGGGGGATTGTGTTTTGAGCGCAGCGGTAGACCGTGTTAGGCGAACGGTCGACCGATTCCTTTCTGGAAACGGTCGACCGAATCACCTCTTCCGGTCGACCGTTTGGGCCCAGGACAGAATTCCTGGTTCCCTTTTTGAATGCCAACTTTGTCCACGGAAACTCGTGTCCTCGCCTTGTGCGTGAGCCGGGAGGTGACGGTGGGCGCGTGATGCGTGCCTGCCCAGGGACCGCCGTTGGGAAGAGTGTGGGTGTTCGGGACGCGTCACCTCCGTGTATGGACCGTGACTTGAGATGGATGGTTGGGCACTTTGTAGTATAGCAGGCCTGAGGGATCGCGGATCCCAATGTTGATGTTTGTGCGGGCACGCAACTTGCGTTGGGTGAGGTGACTACCGGCCTTCGGGCTACGGAGGTCGCTGCCCTGCTTTTATAGCGGCGCGGTTGGTGTTTGCGGCTCGTGGAGCCTGATGACCTGGCAGACTTCGGTCTGGACCCGTCCGATGCTGTGCCGGACGTTGTGATGGACCACCGATGTTGTGCCGGTGATGTCGCCGAGGTTGTGCCGGCGATGATGATTATTGGGCCGAGGCTGTTCCGGCTATGTTGATTCCTCGACTGGGCACCTATCGAGATGTTGTTGTTATACCTTCCGGGCGACGGCCCCATTGGTCACTGTGGCTCCGACCACTGAGATTTGCAGATCTGTATTCTATCGGCGCGCAGGCGTGACAGAGGCTCCCTGCCGAACCCTTGAGTAGTGTAGCCGCGTGTGGGGGGTGCGATGTCGCGTGTTGTAAGGCTGCATGTGCCTGCAGTAGGTCTCCTCGGGAGACTCGTTGTTGACTGTCGGACTGATGTCCTGTTTTACCCTTCGGGGGAACTATTTTCCATTTCTGTCGATGTCATGACACACTATTAGTATGATATGTTCATTTGTGTAATGCATGCATATAGGTGAGTTGGTATACGGGGTTTCCTTCTGGAAACTCAGGCATTGTTGTTGCATCTTTTTCAGGACCGCAGTAGGTCGGGTGGGGTGGTGATCGGCGGACGCGCGCATTTGGAGTCGGATCCTCTAGTCGGACCACTGAGGTCAACATGATTACGTTTATCTTCCTTTGTCGTTTTGTTGTAATCATGTATTCATTTTGGCAAACTCTGATGTATTCTGGTGCACCGCTATTTGTTTATGAGAAGTAACAGTCCCGTCTTTGATTATTGTGCTCTTTGTCTTGATTATGAATTTTAAAATTTTCCACTGTATCGGGATGTTACAACAAGTACAACACCCACCTTTATTCATGTTATTGGCTTGGTTTAGTGCAACCTCTCCTCTACTTGATTATTTCTTGTAAGTATTTGGTAGATCCGTGAGTTTAGAGTTTCGTCACTATATATAAGCTTTAAAGAGACTTCTTGGGTTAAATAGATATAAATTTTTAAACATATACAAAAATCATTTTTGTCCTGCGAATTAAACAAGACAGATAAACAGATAATATTTGCCGGACTTACAACCCTAATACTAACCGAATACAATTTCAAGTGATACTCATAATCTCTAACTTATTCACAACCGATATAACTACAATTGTTCTGTATTTGTAGACCCTCATCTAGAGACCTAGTCATGACATAACCAATCATTATGTAACACAAGTGAACACCTTGAGGGAGTACTTCCCAACGCATTCCACATCATAACTCTAATACTCCAAGCGGTCACTTGTCTTGTATTTCCGTCGAGAATATCACGAAATACTACAAAAAAAAGGGGAAACATGAAATACATAATTAACATCACAATCTAATTTAAATAGATAAAATTAAAACTCTATACTGTTTTTCTACGAGCAAAATCTCATCTCCAATTCTATACAGAATTTGTTAAATTCGAGTTCTATTTCTTCCAGCAGAATTTCTAAATAACAAAAGACAAATCCATGAATTCTGGGGCTGAATTATATTAATTAAACAACGAACGTAACATAATTTCCTCTAATATCTTAAGATGCTTCATAAACATGGAAATCGAATTTGCATCTCAATTTATGTCTCACTCGAAAACCAGTCAAAAAAACAACGGCGATATACTTTTTTCCGTGGCTTCTTCGATTAAATAACTTTTGTTTTTTGTTAGTTCCTCTATGCTAATAGAGAAATATAAATTTACTTGTAACTACAATCGTACCAATCACTAGCCAATTAATGAATTTAAGTTTTGACTTCACTTCCTTCAAATCACACCTCTGAATCAATCACAGCACGTACGTACCTGTTACAGTCGTAGTCAAGGCTAGTAGGCATAAAGTTGGTGGTGACACCGCACTTCCGGCTAAGTCCGGCGACGTGGGGCCCACTCACGGCCCCTGCAGCCACCATCTCCTGCTTGAGACACTCACACATGCCTCTTTGCCCGAGCGACGAGGCGGACATGAGCTCCTGGACAGCCCTCACTCCCATGCAGCACTTGGGAGGCAAACTCCGGTCTAACCCCGCCACATACGCCACGCAGAAGCTGAACGCCGTCTGGGCCACGCCGCAGTCGGTGTGCGTCTCAGAGTTGGACGGCGAGGACATGAGAGAAAGGGTTAGTATTGTTAGAGCTAGAAGTGGGCGAGTCATGGCCATGTTGATATTGTTGGTGTACGTACTTCGTACGTTAGGACTAATTCGATCCGGTGGGGTTGGAAGGGTGCAGCTGGGGTTGTTATTTATATCATTGTGTGTTTGTGGAGGCAAGAATATTGTTTGGATCTCTTGTGTGAGTTTCAGGTGTCGTTGTTTTGTGCAAATGGATTTTGATTTGTTGATAACAGAGAATAATGGAAATTTAGATTTTCAGATGATCAGAAAACGTTTTTTTAATGGGCTTGTTGCAAAATTTCGTTTGCCGATCTTTATATGAGATGATTTTCAAATTTTTAAGTCTCAACATAAATTCAATTCATTCGAGTCATATATCTAAATCTACTGTTAGGATTTTTGAATGAAATATATATATATATATATTATTTTTAAAGAGCTTGACCCAATTTGACCCACATTGGCCCTCAAGTAATTGTAAAAGGTGTTCCCTATAGTAATTAAAAGTTCAAATATGTCCATTGGTTGGTTGTTAATTACAAAAAAAAAAAAAAATTAATTTATTATTTTTACATATTAATTAGTTTGAGTCATAATTTCTGTAAAATTATACACTACTAAAATTGACACATTTGTCCCGAATGTGGAGGGTATGGTGGCCCTCAAGTTTGTGGTTTAGAGCATCAGTGAGGCTTGTGGAGAATAGATTAAGGAGACCATGGAAAAATAATTGGAAGGGGTAGGCTTTTTGGCAACACAAGGATAACAGGTCTAAGCATACAAGTCCACTCTTCCAACCGAGATCCAATAATTCTTCCATCTCTATCTAAAGTTGATCATGATCTTAACATCAAGTTTGTCGTTTGCGAGTAGGTGATATGTGCTACATCACCAATGGAATTTTCTGGTATGTATTAGGAAAATTAATTTCTTACTGGAACTTCACCCATTCATCACAATAATCAAAATCAACCGAATCATACGAACCAAGTAAGTAAAACATTATAGTACATGGTCAAACATGACGCCTTGGTGTGAATTAGTTAATCAAGATATGCACGAATATTCGATTAGTTTGAAGTTTATTATTGCGATGGAGCTGTTTATCAACCCATTAATTACATCGGTCAATCATGCTACGGAAGTCGTTCTTAAGCGAGAGACGTTCCACCAAACTCGAAGAAAACGACAAAAGTCTTGTCAAACGTGTGGAATAGCAAAACGTGTACGCGTGTCAGAGTTTGGGCCTCAACATGCTCCCAACTCCGAAGCTAAACGTGGTGTAGGATTTCTCCTAATCTAAATTGCGGATCGAGACGTGTTGGATGCTTGAATGTTAATCCGATTATTCCTGTGCTTCGGTTGGCTGTTTCGAGCAGCACCGACAACCACGTATTATGGTCGACCGTAATCTTTTTTGTATAATTAGTATGATCAATTTTAATTAAGATGTATTGTTTGTTGTATTTCACTAAATACAGATTGTTACGAGAACGTCAATTGAACTTATATTTCAACAATACTATACTAATTCCTAAATCAGGTAAGATACATTACTTGTGTGGTCGACCAAAAAATTTAAATTGTCTCGTAGAGCTATTCTTATTGGGAGCTAAAGTATTTGCATTAGTCCCCTTTAATAATTGATAAAAATGTAGATCGAATTGGTCAGGCGTCGTGTTGAAAGATCATTATTGTTTCAAGTGTTGAAAAAATTGGTTGATAACGTGGTCGGCGTGTATAATTGAATTCGCGTGTGAAAGTTCAAAGTAAATACAAAAGTAGAGTTTAAGATGTCAAATTAAATAGGCTGCGAGCCTCCGATAATCAACATGGGTGGAGAAGTGTTTTTCAACTGTCGAACATCACCAAATAACATCATTCCGATCGTATATTTTTTATGGTGATGGTTAGGATTTGTTCTTCATTTTGTAGTTTCAATTTCGTTTGTTTAACACAATATTATATAGATATAAAATATTGCATTATACTATATTAAAAATATTAATTTATTATCGTATAGTTAGGTGATAATACTTTACATTAGCAAATATGTAAACCAATATCATAATAATGTTTTTCACTATTACATGCAAATGTTTGTTGATTTGAACAGTAGACGAAGAATTTGTTATATTATTTTAGGGTTTTACATGAGTGTTATATAGTAGATACTACTTATGGAACCGTTAGAATACATTACATGTGTGCTGGATCGGATACACATGATTTTCTTGATTGTATCTGAATGAGGTATGTTTCTTCAACCTCCATATCTTGCTTCTTTTGACTTGTTTCAACACTTCCCTTCAAGTTGACTCCGGAAGATGTTGAAGGAGCCAAACTTGCCAAAAATGTTTTGGAAGTGTCGTTGGTCGAGTGCTTTGGTGAAGATGTATGCTAATTGATCATTGCTTTAGACGTAGAGAACTTCGATTTCTTTTGCTTGTATCTTCTCACGGATGAAGTGACAATCCACTTCAATGTGCTTTGTTCGTTCATGGAAAACAGGATTGGAGGCGATGTGTCTTGCGACATTATTGTCACAAAACATTTGTATGAGATTTTGGTTGCTTATGTACATGTCTTTGAGGAGTTGCTTGAGCCAAATTAGCTCGCTTGTTGTGGAGGCCATTGCACGGTACTCGACTTCAGCACTTGATCTGACAACTACATTTTGTTTTTTGCTTCTCCATGTGACCAAGTTTCCCCCAACAAATGTACAAAATCCGGTGGTGGATTTTCGATTGTGACTTCCTGCCCAATCTGCATCAGAGTAACCAACAATTGTATTAGAGTTGTTTCTTTTCATCCAAAGACCTTGACCCAGAGTTTTTCAAGATAGTGTAGGATCCGGTCAACGATTTCTAGATGACCTTTGTGAGGTGCATGCATAAATTGGCTTACTACGCTAACGGCATAGGTGATGTCAGGTCTAGTGACTGTGAGGTAGATGAGTTTGCTAACCAATCTTTGGAATTGACCTAAGTCTTGAACTGGTTCACCGTCAATCAGACTAACTTTCGGATTCGTCTCGATCGGGGTGTTGACTGGTTTAGACCATATTTTTCCAATTTCATGTAACAGATCTAGAATGTATTTTCTTTGGGATAGAATAGTCCTTTTTTGAGTGCACAATTTCAATTCCAAGAAAGTATTTCATGATGCCTAGATCTTTAATATCAAATTTAGATTTGAGATAAAGTTTCACTAAGAAAATTTCTTCATCATTGTTTTCAGTTATTATAATATCATTCACATATACTAAGACAATTATAGTGGTTTTATGATTGTGTTTAATGAACATGGAGGCATCGACATAACTTGTAGAGAACCCATATAGTAGAAGAGAGTGGCTGAGTTTAGCATACCATGCGCGTGGAGATTGTTTAAGTCCGTATATGGACTTATGGAGTTTGCATACCTTGTCTGGATCGGATTTGTAACATGGGGGAAGAGTCATATAGACTTCTTCTTCTAAGTTGCCCTGCAAAAAAACATTCCTAACATCCATTTGGAAGAGGTTCCATCCAGAATTAACAACTACAAAGAGGAGAACACGAATAATGTTCATCTTTGGAACTGGAGCAAACGTTTCTTGGTAATCTAACCCATAAGTTTGAGTGTATCATTTTGCAACTAACCAGGCTTTAAATCGTTCTATACTGCCATCAATTTTGTATTTTATTGTGTAAACCCATTTACAGTCTACTGGTTTTATTCCCTGGGGGGGGGGGGGGAACAAGGCTCCATGTTTTGTTGGTTTCTAGAGCTTTTAATTCATCTTCCATAGCCTTAGTCCACTTAGGGTGTTGACTAGCCTCATGAAAATTGGTAGGTTCATTAATTTGTCTATTTGGCTTAAAAAGCATAGTAGGTGGGTTTTATTTGAAAATAGGACAAGTAGTCCTCGATAGGATAGGTTACGTGAGATACCACATAATCTTGGAGTCGAGGTGGTGGACGAGTAGGACGGGTGGTTCTTCTTGGAGGAATACCTTCATCATCTCCCCCTTGGTCGTCCACTTGTATAGGTGGTTCAAGTTCCTCTAGTGGAGGAATGTCGACTACCGGAGTTGGTGGTGTGGAGGTGTCGAAGACATCGGCGATCAGTAGAGGAGCTTTGGGTGCAACGGAAGGATCGTGATGATCGTTGAAGTAGGAAATATTCTCAAAGAAGGATACATCACAAGAGACATAAAATTTACAATTGATGGGGTCATAACATTTGTACCCTTTTTTGACAGAGTAACCTAAAAAATACATTTGATGAAGTTATAATCAAACTTGTCCAGACGCTTCCTGTGAACAAAACAAGTACAACCAAAAATTCAAAGATGATCAAGGCTCATTCGTTTGCCGTGTAAGATTTCTAATGGTTGTTTGTTTTGAATTGTTGAACTAGGTAAACGATTTATAAGGTAAGCGGCAGTTAAAATAGCATCTGACCAGAAATGTTTTGGGACATGATTTTGAAAAAGCAGGGAGCGAGTAACATTCAAAAGATGACGATTTTTTCTTTCGGAAATACCATTTTGTTCAGGGGTGTTTATGCATGTGGTTTGATGAAAAATCCATTTTTGTTTCAAAAAACCTTGAAAGTTGTTACTAGTATACTCGGATCCGTTATCGAATCTAAGTATCTGAATCTTAGAATCAAACAAGTTTTCGACAAAGGCTACAAACTCACAAAAAACCAAAAAAGCACCAGATTTAGCTTTAAACAAATATAACCAAGTTGTACGTGAGAAAACATCAATAAACGAAATAAAGTACTTAAACCCATTATACGATTCCACGGGAACGGGTCCCCATATGTCCGAGTGAATCAATTCGAGAGCACGACCTGTCTTATTTTCTGAAGCATAAAATGGAAGTCTAGTTTGTTTTGACAATCGACACACATCACAAGATAGTTCATGTTTAAAAGAAGGAAATAATTTTTGTAAAACTGTGTGAGATGGGTGTCCCATTCTTTGGTGCCTAGTATCATGAGTAGGATTTTTAGCAATTAACCATTTTGGTTGAGTTTCAAGCACGTAAAGTCCATTGACGAGTTTTTCCCTACCAATCGTCCTCCCTGTGGTACGAACCTGAGAGATTACATCAAAAGGTGTGAAGATAATATTGCAATTCAAATTTTTCGTGAGTCTGGCAACAGACAAGAGATTAGAGTCGAAATTAGGCACCTACAAAACATTTTCAGGTATTTTATTATGTAAGAATTGCACTTCTCCGGTGCCCTTAATTTGTATTTTGTCTCCATTAGCAACAATGACAAATTTATTCAAAAAATTTAAACTAGTTTTTACGTTATTAATCAGGGAAGAGTTTCCTGTCATGTGATCAGTTGCACCGGAGTCAATAATCCAACTAGAGTTATTATTTGCTAAAAAATAAGCATTGTACTTATCCAATAAAGTATTCATACCTGAGCAATTACCTTTATTTGGGGTGTTGGTTTGCAAAAAGGTGTTCAAGTGGGCTAGGAGAGAGCTGAGCTAGGTTGGATCTGGTGCATTTGCAGAACCGGTTATCGCGAGGTCCGGGTAGGCAAACGGGTCGGATCCTCAACCATTCGCGCTATAAAACCCACGCTGATCCGACGCGGACCTGGTTGCACCCCATTTCATTCCTTCTCCTTGGTTGCTAGGGTTTCCTCCTGGAGTGTCGTCGCCGCCTCTCCCACTAGGGTTTGTGTGACCACTTCTCTCCCACTCCTCTCTAAGCCATCTTTGGATGGCCGGAGATGCAGGTAGTGGAAGTAGCACATAGACCGGTTGTGTCCCTGTTTCTTACAGTTATCACAATATTCGTTGCTTTTATTTCCGAATTTGTTTTTACCTTTGTCGTGAGTGTTTGCGGTGGTTTTTGCGGCGACAAACGCTTGATTTTTGTGGGGCGTGTCTGACTGAACGGTGTGGTTTTTCCGGAGAGTTTCTTCCCGGTTAACCATCGCTATGATGGTCGAGAAAGTGGGGAGTTCCGGCGCCATGAGGATGTTCGATCTGAGCGCCTCGTAGCTTGAATCCAACCCAACAAGAAACGTATAAATACGATCTTGCTCGGTTCTTGCTTGTATGATTTCTGAATCTTTGGTGGGTGGCTCATAGATAGCAAGTTCATCCCATGTTCGTTTCAGCATGCCGAGGTATTCGGTCACAGTTTTTTTGGTTTTAGTTTGATCTGCGAAAGATCTTGTTTGAGTTTAAATATATGCGCAAAGTTTTGTTGCTTACCATAGTGTTCATGGACGAAGTCCCATAGTTCCTTTTGTGTCATTCTTGTACATGAAGATTTCCGCGATCTGATGTTGCATGGATTGTAGTAGCCAGGACATCACGAGGTGGTCAGCATTTTGTCACTCCTCCTGCTTTGCCTCGCTTCCTTGTTCTGTGGGTTTGATGGTCTTCCCATTGAGGTGGCCGAACTTCCCTTTGCCGCTGAGGGATAAGGAGATGACGCGCGCTCAGGTGAGGAAGTTTGTCCCATTGAGGGGTTGTGTGGTTAGACGTTGCGATTCACCACCGCTGTCTGTCATAGCTAGGAGTGGAGGGCGACAGGGTTCGCAACCGCCTAGCTTCCCGGCCGGTGATGAGATCAATGAAGCCTCTGAGGCCGGATTTGGGTGTAGGGTTTCAGGTGGGTTTGGGTTTGTGTTTGTTTTTTTAGGTGGGTTTGGGTTTGTGTCTGTTTTTTCTCTCTTCTTAGAACGCACGCTCTAGTACCATGTTGATTTGAACAGTAAAGGAAGATTTTGTTGTTATATTATTTTAGGGTTTTACATGAGTGTTATACAGTAGATACTACTTATGGAGCCATTAGAATGCATTCCATATGTGCGGGATCAGATACGCATGATTTGCTTGATTGGATCTGAATGAGTTATGTTTCTTCAACGTCCATATGTTGCTTCTTTTGGCTTGTTTCAACAATGTTGAACTACCATGCTATAAGCAGATGTTTGGACATTTTTTATAAGTACGTATGATCTCCTTTAACTAATATTCTTCACATCATTTTTGCATCGTTATGAAAAACAAACGTACAAATTCAGAGTGATCGTCTGGACCCAGGATGATCATCAATCATTGGGCAAACTAGAAATTGAACTTGGCCTGGGAATTTTAAGCATCATCCCTCTCACTTTACTATCAGGATATTAATTGCTATAATTGTGCGACAATGATTATTGATATAAATATTCTCTTATAATACACATGTCAAACGAGAATGCTAAATTATAACATGACGTGCATTGTACTAATATATAGGAATGATCATGAATTTATGATATTCGACATTTGAACATTTCTATCAAGATGATGTATTTTTTGTACAATCACTAACTCATTTGATTTTTGTAATTGGAAATATAACTCTTGGTAACTGGGAAGGGTTGGATTTGTCATATGCCAACAATCACGTGACAAGAAATAATACAATGGAGTAATGGACCTCAGCTTCCTCAAGACAATTAATTCCTGACCTCATTCTATAACGTAAATGTTTTCCTTTATGATAATTACGAATTTACAGGTAACATTTTATTTATTAAAATCTATATAGTCATTATTAGTAACTAAGATAGTTTTCTTGAAAAAATGAAAGCATTTTCGACGAAGACAAAAATAGGATAAAAATGAAACATTTTAAATAGGTGACGTTGTGTAAATAAACTAAAATCGATAGTTTGAAAACATTATATTTATAATTAAAAACCAACGAATAACTGAGTTCGCCTAGTTAGTTTAGGAAATTCGGTGTTAAGAACGAAACATAACACATTTACCACGGCACGCTGTTTTTTTAATATATTTAAAAACAGCAACTTTTATTATTAATTAATAGAACAAGTGCACACGCAGAGGCACCAAAAAAAACCAAATTGCTTTGTAGCTTTTGAGATTAGAATCTACAATTTTGATTACAACTAGAAATAACAGCTTTTGATTGATGTAGCCAAACAAAGAAGAAGTCATTTATGGCGGCACTATTTTTATAATTTTTTACGTTTTTAATGTGCACCTATAAGCCCTCAGAGAAGGAAATCTAGGAATAGAAGAAGCCATGTTGCTTTGCAACTTCAAGATTAATCTACGTGTTTTGTTTACAAAAATTGATGTTAAAAACAAAATAAAAATCATTTATCATTGCACATTGTTTATTTATAAAGTTTGAGTGTTTGTTTTATCACTTAACGGTAGGAGAAGAAATTGAGTTACTTTTGGAATTCCAATTGTTAACCTACAACAACAAAGAAGAGAATTTTAACTGTTTTACTACATTATGGATTGAACGTGAACCTTCCATTTTAGAAATCTATGGACTATCTCAACTTGCTAGTTAAAAGTTATAACTAACAAAATCATAGTTGAGGTAGTACGTTGGCAATTGCTGCTCAGAACGATGACCGTTAGGGAACCACTTCCTATACCTTATGTGCCGGTGGGGTGATGAGAGAGAGTTTGTCGGTAGAGACCAATGGTCTATTTGTGCACCGGAAATTGTGAAAAAAATAGTTTACGTGGTCAACACGAAACCAAAAAGAAAACAAAAATCAATGAAATTCAATTTTCCTTTGACCAAATTCCTGTTGTTTGTGCATTTCATGGAATCTGTTAGAACTTGAATCGCTCCGAGATGAACGAGTGTGTGACCCCACAATCAAATAGCACTTTGGCTACCAAACCGGCAACATAGAGCGCACCTTCCACTAGAGTGCTGACGTCCCTCGCCTCATCAGCCTGGATGGTGAAAACTTGCCTGGTCCTCTGTCACTGTTGAGATGGAACAAAAGGATGGTGACCTTCGTCTCTGCCCACCGTTAGGGGTCTCGCTCGACCATTAGACTCGCTTGACCCACTCGGACAATCTCTAGCATAGTGACTCGACTGACCACAACTGAAACAAACCCCAGAACGGGTCCCACACTCTCGCCCTGGGTGGACCTTACCACAACTCCCTCACGGCTCAAGCTGACATGCACTGCTCCCCTCAATATGGGGCCTCTTGCCCGGATTCCATGCTAGTGGAACTCCCAGAAGTCCATTGATCTTCCCTTGCGGCCTCCTAGACTCTGTGTAGTTCTCCTGATAGTCCTGGTCTATGATGGTCGCAAACTTCACATCATCTGTCAAAGTCTGCGACATACTGTAGGTCACGCGAGTACGAAGCTGCTTCTGAAACCTCCGTACAAACTTCCTCGCTCTCTGAACTGGCATCACACAGATCTCCAGGCAATAACGCTCCAGAGCGTTGAACTTCCGGAAATAGACCGCCAGTGCCATCCCCCCTGCTCGAGGGCCATGAACTCCTTTTTCTTCTCGTCCCTTACATGCTCTGGAAAATACTGCTCATTGAATTTCTCGAGGAACTCATCCTAGATGACATCATCTTTGCCAGGGAACACCACAACAGTTGTGGTCCTCCACAAGTGGGACGCATCACCGCCCAAAACATAGGTGACCAACCCCACCATTCTCTCCGGGGGACTCCTAATTGCCTAGAAGATCTACTGGATCTTAAAGACCTAGTACTTGGCAGCCTCTGAATCACCTCTGCAGTGACGGGGTTTCTTTTTGCTTATGTTGTAGCTCAAAACCCCGGTCAGCTCCTAGCTAAACCTCCCTCGTTAGCTATAGACAAAACCCTAAGAGTAGCCTTGTAAGAATCCCCCAACTCAGTGTTCACTCAAACACACTCAAGAATGGAGCAATCCCCGTTTTGTATTTCTCTACACAAACATACAAACGTACAAGTCTCTCAGATGGGTTGGTTGTGACAACTCCACAACTCAACGCCCCTATATATAGGTCTCAACCTATAGCTATTTGCTCCAAGAGGCATTCAAGTGCCCACTTGAATGCCTCCATCAACTCAGATCTAAAGGCGTATGGAGAGCCAGGAAAGTTTCATTGTTTGTACCAACGAACCAGCAAACTTTCCTTATGTGTCGCGTCCTTTCAGATACTTGCCTTCTTTGCACCAACGAGCCAGGTAGCTTTCCTTATCTGCTCGTCTGTTGGATGCACCTCACGTGCCAAGCTTCCAACATGCCATGTTTGCTTGACTTGGTCACGTCCCTGATCCGAGAGAAGATCGGCCCGGATCCTAGCAAGCTCACTTGATCAACCTGTTTGTGTCCAAGCCTCCTGCTTGTGTCCACGGGCCCGCGTGACCCAATGCATTCTCCTGAACACCCCTCCTTTGGTTAAGTCCAGGAAACCATTGGCGTCACAAGGCCATAGCAGCCTTAAGGGTGTAACAAGTCTCCCCCACCCGTTTCCTTCGTCGTCCTCGACAAAGACGTGGTTTGTCACTCGAAGTATGCTTGAATCAAGCCCTCGTACTGCCAGAGGGTTATGTCTCGTTCCCAAGTATTCTCGGTCGATGGAAGCCCCTTCCATTTGACGAGATAGTAGATGTTCTGATTCCTCCTACTGCCCCCTTCTTTTTCCTTTCCAAGATGGCATCTGCCTCCTTGGTGAAGGTGGTGCCCGAGTAGGGATTGACCTTGAAGGGTCCTCTTGGTCTTCCATATATTTCCTCAGGTTGCTTACATGGAACACGAGATGTATTTTGTACCTATCTGGTAGTTCAATATGATAGGCGGCGTTGCCTACTCGTTTCAAGATGACAAATGACCCATCATACTTTTGAATTTCCAATTTGTTGGCATCTTTGGTTAAGATCTTCTTCCAGATCTGTGGGGTGAGCTTCAATAGAACTTTCTCCCCTTTCTCAAACTCAAGGTGTCTTCGTCCCTTGTCAGCAGCTCGCTTCATCCTGTCCTGAGCTTTGGCAAGCAAGTATCTCGCCTCCTCGGATCGATCGAACCTTGCTTTGACAAATCTATATGTTGCTGGACAATGGCCCTCGTCTTGCTTTGCAAGCTCGTGTAGCGTCATCGGTTGCCTGCCCGTCGCCACCTCGAATGGACTCTGGCCAGTGATGGAAGTCTTGTGCAAGTTGTAACAAAACTGTGCTACATCCATGAGATCCACCCAGTTGCTTTGGTTGGCCAAAACATAGTGCCTCAGGTACTCCTCCAAGATGCCATTGATCCTCTCGGTATGTCCATCAGTCTCGGGGTGATTGGCAGTGGAGAAGGCGAGTTGTGTCCCCGACAACTCGAACAGACGCTTCCAAAATTTCCCTGTAAATCTTGGGTCCCTGTCGCTAACAGTGTCCTTGGGTACGCCCCAGTGTTTCACAACGTCCCTCATATTCGTTGCTACCTCAGTTGGGCATACCTTCGGTGTTGCTATGAAGATAGCATATTTCGAGAATCGATCAACAACTACCATTATTGGTGCCATCCCGTCCACGAGTGGGAGCCCGGAGATAAAGTCCATGGAACAACTTTGCCAAGGTTGCTCTGGGATAGGGAGTGGCTGTAGCTGCCCGCCTTGCTTCATTCTCTCTGGTTTACCTTGCTGGCAAATGAGACAAGTATGGACGTATAGCTCCACGTCCTTCTCCATCCCTGGCCAGTAATAGCTACTACTCAACAAGGCCATGGTCCGCTCAGTCCCTGGGTGCCCAGCCCAGCGCGAGTCGTGAGTCTCCTTCATGAGCTCCCGCCTAAGTCCGCCAAGCTTAGGTACGAAGGGTCGTCGTCCCTTGGCATAGAGGATCACATCCTCGAACCAGTAGCGCCTTGTGATCCCATCCTCGATTTGCTTCTTGATTCTAAGACATTCAGAGTCTTGCTAAGTTTGGCCCCTCAGCTTCGTGAGCATGTCGCCTTCTATGCTGGTGATGGAAGAAATGTGACATGTCTCCTCACAGACAATGCGGCTCAAGGCGTCCGCTACCTGGTTGATGCACCCCGGCTTGTACTTGAGTTCGTAGTCGAACTCAGCCAAGTAATCTTGCCACCTCGCTTGCTTTGGGCTTAGCTTTTTCACAGTTTCCCAACAGCTAATCACAACGTTGTCTGTCCATACTACGAACTTTGTCCTGAGTAGGTATACCCGCCAAGTGCGTAGCCAATGTACAACGGCCGTCATTTCCCGTTCATGCACATAGTAGCGCATCTCTGTTGCATTAAGCTTGCAACTTTCGTAAGCGATTGGGTGCCCATTTTGGGTAAGCACCCCTCTGATTGCCAAGTCTGACGCGTCGGTGAAGACTTCGAATGGCAAATTCCAGTCTGGCAACTTGAGAACATGTGTAGTTGTCACCACCCGCCTCAGTTCATCGAATGCCTCCTGGCATTGCGGTTCCCATGCCCACCACCGATATTTCTTCAATAGGTCGGTGAGTGGTGCGGCAATCCTTGAGTAGCTCTTGACGAATTTGTGGTAGTAGTTTGTCAACCCAAGGAAAGACCTTAGTTCTGCCACCTTCTTCGGTGCCACCTTCTTCGGTACTGGCCATTGTAGGATTTCGTGTCCCTATGTATGTATATATTTTAAAATTTTAATATAACATACAAGATCGATTTTCATATTTTCAGCAATTTTATGTACATCTATTTGTGTTTTATTCTAATAACATGCAACCTACATTTATTAAAATAATCCACAAAGATAGAATCATACCTAAAGGTTCTCTAAAACGTTTTTGATGATCCGGAGTCGCGTTGCCCGCTGAATCGTCCACGGAATTGCCTCCGAGTGTTCACCAAACTCTAAACAAAGTTAGAGAGAAAGGAGCTAGTCAATCAATCTCTAACAAGGTTTAGAATCAAGCTAATTACCCCTCTTTAAGCTCCTGAGAATCTTATCTCCAAAACTTAAATTTACTAAGAGATTTTCGTGGTGATTAGGGAGAGATTAATGAGAGAAAGAATTTTGCATTAGTATTAAAACAAGTAGGAATATGTGCCCTTTTATAGACTCCCAAAACATCCTTATCAAGAGTTATTATTTAGTCATTATCTCTTGTTTTTCTCTACTAAAATTAATCTCTAAATTCCACATCATCACCCACAAAAAACGTTTTGATTAAATATGGAATTATTCCACTCATGATTTAAATAACCTCTTAATAATTCAGGCAGAATCGTTCTTGTTCGGTAGACCGAGAATTATTCGGTCAACCGAACCATTCGGTTATAACACGTGTTTGGTGCACCGTGAGCTAGACGGTCGACCGAATCCGTATGAGAAAAATTCCCTGGAAGAATTCGGACGAACCACGTCTTTTAATCGGTCTACCGTTGACCCACCAAAATCGCTCCTGGGACATAGTCATCGGATGACCGGGTCAAATTCGGTCTACCGAAAATACTACTTCTCAGTTGACCGTGCACACTCGGTTAACCGAACCCGATTGTCCAGGCACTCCAGACAATTTCGGTCAACCAATTGCGCTTACCCGTTTCTTAATCGATTAACCGATCAGAAGATACCCCGGTCGACCGAACCATGAACGATTCACCGTGTTTGACCCTGATTTTACCTTTGTCAAAATTTGGATTTATTTCCAACAAAATTTGATCTTTTGGGTTTTTTAGCAATTCACATCCTATATATATCATCATATGTAATATTAAATTATTACACCCCATAATATATACCACATATGAATTTATTATGATTCTAATTATGTCAATTCTCATGACATATTGATTTTAATTAATTCACCACATGTGTCCTATTTTCACATGAAACCTGACACATCATATGAACTTAAAATCAACCTCTTGTGTTCCAGTTTTGTGGTGTGACCTATAGGAGGATCTAAGCCAAATTGGCAGTGATATTAAACACTTAATATCTCAAACTATAAACGGTATCTAGCTACACATTATAGCTACCCAATTAGCATATATGTCTTTGTTCCACCCGAATCAAAACACGATCCATTTAGTGATGTAAGTGCACCACTTGTGTCCATCCCTTGCCTCATGATATTAAGAATATATACAAAGTAGAAATGTGTCACCTTTGTATTATATTCATTTCTTGATCTCTCTAAGCTAATTATAACTATGTGACTTAACTCAAGTCACATTGTGCACATTATAATTTTGCTTTATCAATGAGCCCACTAATATCATCACTCAATTAAGAGGGACAATGATAATCGTTTGACTAGCTATCTTTTCCAGCACAAGTCATGTTCAACCAACTATTGCCGTTATCACTACACTCATTGGTAGCTTTTGACAATAATCAAATTAAACACTTCTTGAGTGAAAAGATGTAAGTCTCATATCTTAGGATCCAAGACACAATAAAACATTAATGACACGAAACACAATTCCATAATGTTTTACTTGTTAGGTCTATTCAATATATAAAAGTAATATTTTCCTCTTTTATATACTCGTGTCGTCAATTATTTGTAGAGCTACAACAATCGATGACCAACACGACAATCTTATCTCGGTAATTAATGTTCCATGTTAACTACCATGATTGAGAATAACTTTTGATTTATGTAAACCATTATCTTTTAGATCTCTACGGTTAAGAACGAAGCACCTCTTCCTTAACACTTCCAAAAGATGAATACTATAATCAAGTAACAAAATGTTTGTACATTCAATTCATAATAATTGACATATAAAAGTAAAACTTTTAGAACACATTCCTTTCAGCCATTGCTCGATGGCCTCGATCTTCTTTGGGTCCATGCGGACCTCGCCTCTTCCTATGATGTGCCCCAGAAAAGAGATCTCCTTCTGACCGAAGGCGCATTTCTCAGGCTTCAGGAATAGCCTGTGTTGCCGCAACTTGTCGAACGCCAATCTGAGATGTCGCTCATGCGTCTCCAAGTCCCTGCTATAAACAACAATGTCGTCCAAAAATGTACTACAACAAAGTCATCTATGTAGTCGCTAAAGACATCATTCATTAAGTTACAAAAAGTTGCTGGTGCATTTTTCAAGCCAAATGGCATGACTAAAAACTCATAAGACCCATAGCGAGTGACGCAGACAGTCTTGGGCACGTCCTCCTCTGCAATCTGGACCTGGTAGTAACCACTCCTCAAGTCCATCTTGGAGAAATACTGCGCTTGCCCAAGTTTAACGAACAAGTCCTCCACGTGTGGCACCGGGTACTTGTTCTTGATGGTCACCTTGTTCAGCGCGCGGTAGTCTATGCACAACCGCAAGCTTCTGTCCTTTTTCTGAAAGATGACGGGTGCTCCATATGGAGCATTGTTGGGTCGTAATAGTCCAGCATCAAGCAACTCCTTCAGTTGCTTCTTAAGTTCCTCCAGGTGGATCGGGGCCATGCGGTATGGGGCTTGGGCAGGTGGTCGAGCTCCGGGCACAAGCTCTATCTTGTGATCTACAACTCATTTTGGTGGTAGCTCTTTCGGTAGGGTGTTGGGCATGATGTCGCCGTAGAGTTTCAGTAGCGACTGGATCTCAGCAGGTGCCTCCTCCATAAGGCCCTCGTCTGGTTCCACAAGAGCAGCTAGAAAGGTCTCCTCCCCTTTTCGGATGCCATCTTTGAGCTGCAAGGCTGAGAGTAGCCTCACGACCCCTTCCTCGTCCACACCCTTGACGAAACAAGGTGTGCCACCCCCAGTGACCATTATGCCTCCCAGATAGGGCATTACGCCCACCTGTGCCTGCATAAAAAAATCCATACCTAAAATGACTTTGAAGTCACCGAGGGACACGAACATGAAGTTGCTGGTACCGCTCCAGTTGCTAACCTCCAGGCACGCACGGGCCACCTCAGCAATCTTCCTTGCCTCCGAGTTAACCGCTTTGACGAGGCTTCCATCTTTGGCAAGCTCTAACCCCAATGCCCTTGTCTCTGTCTCAGCGACAAAGTTATGTGTTGCCCAGTGTCCACCATGGCTCGTACCTTGTGGGCGTTGATAGTAGCCTCCACGTGAAGCAGGTCACAACCCTTTTTTCCTCGAAAACTCCCGATAGCATTCAAGAGTTTCAGTGGATTGACCCTTACCTCATCTTGCTCATTGGCCACAAATGCGTTTAGTTTCTCCTTCTTTGGGCATTCCTTAGCTCGGTGAGGACCATCGCATATGAAGCATCCCCTTGGCTTCTTGGTCCTACCTTTGTCCAGCTTTGGCCCCTCACATTTCTTGGACTTGGGTTTGCCTTTTCCCTTGTCCTTACTCTTGTCCTTGCCCTTCGTCTCCTGTTGCCCAGTTGTCTTGTAGTCCACAAGGGCATCAACGGCGATCAGGGCCATTTGGAGATCTTTGACGCCAAGTCTCCGAAGCTCGGTTTGCACCCATCCTTGCAGTCCGGCAATGAAATTGTACAACTTGTCCTCTTCACTCATGGATTTGATATCCAACAACAAGGATGAGAAGTCCTTCACGTACTCGCGTACCGTGCTCATATGCTTGAGCCTCCTAAGTGCATCACGAGCCATCCAGGCGGTGTTGGTTGGCAAGAACTGGGCACGCAGTTCCTTGGTCATGTCCTCCGATGTGGAGATGGTTGGCTGGGCGGGGTCGACGCTCCTCGATCGCCACCACAGCTTAGCGTCCCCTGCAAGAAACATAGCCCCAAATGTTACCTTGTGAACCTCTTTTGTGGAGAGTGCCTTGATGTATTCTTCCAAGTCCCAAAGGAAGTTCTCGAGCTCCTTAGCATTCCTGGCTCCATGGAAAGCTTTGGGCTCGGGAACCTTCAGTCCTTTCCCACCCGTCTCGTCCCCATGCTAGCGCAAGGCGCGCTTGACAAACGCCATATCATCTACCAACATATCAAGCCTTAGAGTCATCTCCTCCTTGACCTCACCCCGGGTGTCTTCAATGGTCATCCTCGAGACGAGCTCCTGGACGGTTGCCTCCAGTGCTTGGATTCGGTTGTCACGCTCAAGATTTGCCGCCTCCAAGACTCGAACCTTACCCTCAAGGGCAACGAGACGCTCCGCCGTTCTTGTTTCCATCAGCTCTGATACCAGGAACTGACGGGGTTTCTTTTTGTTTATGTTACAGCTGAAAACCCCGATCAGCTCCTAGCTAAACCTCTCTCATTAGCTATGGAAAAACCCTAAGAGTAGCCTTGTAAGAAGCCCCCAAGTCAGTGTTCACTCAAACACACTCAAGAATGGAGCAATCCGCATTCTGTATTTCTCTACACAAACATACAAACGTACAAGTCTCTCAGATGGGTTGGTTGTGACAACTCCACAACTCAACGCCCATATATATATGTCTCAACCTATAGCTATTTGCTCCAAGAGGCATTCAAGTGCCCACTTGAATGCCTCCATCAACTCAGATCTAAAGCGCATGGAGAGCCATGAAAGTTTCATTGTTTGTACCAACGAACCAGTAAACTTTCCTTATGTGTCGCGTCCTTTCAGATACTTGCCTTCTTTGCACCAACGAGCTAGGTAGCTTTCCTTATCTTCTCATCTGTTGGATGCACGTCACGTGCCAAGCTCCCAACATGTCATGTTTGCTTGACTTGGCCACGTCCCTGATCCGAGAGAAGATCCGCCTGGATCCTAGCACACTCACTTGCTCAACCTGTTTGTGTCCATGGGCCCGCGTGACCCAATGCATTCTCCTGAACACCCCTCCTTTGGCTAAGTCCAGGGAACCATTGACGTCACAAGGCCATAGCAGCCTTATGGGTGTAACACCACAACAACTGTGGTCCTCCACAAGTGGGACGCATCACCGCCCAAAACATAGGTGGCCAACCCCACCATTCTCTCCGGGGGACTCCTAATTGCCTAGAAGATCTCCTGGATCTTAAAGACCTAGTCCTTGGCAGCCTCTGAATCACCTCTTCCATCAAATGCAGGCGGATGTCGGCGCATAAAGCAGTCGTGAACCGCTCCCACCCCCGTTGTCTCCTCTCTGGAAGACTGGCGCTCTAGAAGAATGCTCAATCTCTGCACGGTGTCGTAGAGCACTGCCGCTCCACAACCCCTAGTCTCCCCGCTGGTGTTATGACCACGTGGGGGAGGTCTCAGGCGTCTCAGAGGCATACACACGAGACATTAAAACAGAAATCAAATGACTATGCATGCATGCTCTACAAATGAAAACTATCTAAAAGACTTCTAAGGTTGTTTCTTTGGACAAGTACATCGGAACTGATCACTCTGATACCAAGTTGTAACGTCCTCAAACAACGGAAAATTTAAACTTTTAAACATATAATCAAACACGAGGATATTATACAGGATACCGGTGCACCAACATATATATCAAATATATACCCGAATGTTTCAAAAGTTTGATTACATCAAAACTTATAAGGAAATGTACATGTAATCACTACAACCTCAAAAATGGGAAAAACATGATCTGACTCCAGACGTGCTCCTCCTCAGTCACCACCTCCTAGTGCCCCTCACGACTTGAAACAAAACATGGAATTATGATTGAGTTTCCCATAAGGAAATCCCGTATGCCAAACCCTTATTCCAATAAATGAACTAGACAACTACTAGCATTGTACGATACCAAAATTTAGTAAAACAAACATCGTCGTCAAAACTGGGCCTCAGGGATCTCTCTCCCAGCCTCAACAGTCAAAAACCACAACGGGTCTCAATGGTTCTCTCACCCAACACCCACACGTGCCCTAAACACCACAGCCAGAAACATCCTCAGCCAACAACACGTACAAACTGTCACCACGACCGGAATGATCCTCAGCTAACCACACGTACCACAGATCACTATCAGACTGACAATGCGTACCATTGCCCCCAAAAGGTCGAGGACCCGTTGCCCTCAAGATGATTTCACAACACACCAAACTGAGCAGAAACGGTCGACCAAAACAAGCATACTGATCGATTGGTTCCCTCCAGGAACGCAAAAGAGTTTGACCGTCTCCGCGACCGGTCGAGCCACAAATAACTAACAAAATGACCAATCAATCAAACAAAGGTCACAGACGGTCGACCGTTTGGATGGTCTATGCCACAACATAATATAATAATGAACGTCCCAACGGTCTAACGGCAAAGGGGACCCGATCGACCAAAAAATAACATGGACTCCAAGCTTCCTTAATGTCCACGACCGGTTGAACAAGGCACACACCGGTTGAACAAACTTTTAAGTTAACTTAAGTTATAGGTCAAACAAATCATATAGGCGGTTGACCGTTTGGATGATCTACGCCCTAACCGACTTAGCTACTGGTAGAATCGGTCAAACAGATCAAAAGAGCGGTCGACCATTTAGATGGGCTACACCCCCAACCGACTTACCACAATGCATTCGGTCGAACGGTAAAAGAGACCCGATCGACGAAAATACATCAGGGCTTGCCTCAAACACACAACGGGTCGACCGCCTCAAGGAATCGTTCGACCGGTGTAAGGCAGAAACTCGCATTACACTAACGTCTGTCGACCGTATCACCAATCGGTTGACTGAAAGCAGCAGAACTTTGTTGAACAAAACGTCCGACGAGCCTTTCGGCCTACCGTCGACGACTCCAACACTCACACAATCTTAGGTGAGCATAAAAGCAGAGCTTGACATACCTTTAAGGCTTGAAGAAACCTTTGAAGATCAACGACGAAAGCTTCCACAAGCACTTCCTCGCAAACGAACATTTCTCCGGTGAGCTTCTCACGCTAGCTCACACCAACCACGATCACACCTCCTTAGGACATGCCCTTTCAGCTCCCTTCGCACCAAGCACGATCAGAGTGTGTGTGAGGGAGAGAGAGATTGAGAAGAGTTGAAGTGAAGAGTGAAGAAGGAGAAAGAGTTGGGCTTTTACCTTTAAATACACCACCTTTTTCATCCACCAATCGGAGCCCTCCACCTCATCACAAATCTCTCCCTAAACAAACATTAGTCAAGACAAAACAATATTAACCTTAAGCAAGGATTAGGATCTAACACTCCACCCCTCCGCAGCTCCACACCACTTCACCTTCTCCACCACTGCGCACTTCTCCACGCCACTCCACTGCCTCCACCCCACTCCACCTCCTCCCTTGTCCACGGCTCCGCGCCTCCACCTCTCCATGACTCCACCTCTCCACGCCTCAACCTCTTTAGGACTCCACCTCCGCGGCTCCGCAACTTTACGCCTCAAACTCTCCGAGTTCATTGTTGTTGATTACCTTGACATTGGTCTTGCAAGTTGTAACTGCAACAATTGAGAGAGTGTTTTCGGCCATGAATGTCGTGAAAAACAGATTGCGGAACCGGATGAGAGATGAATGGGTCAATGATGTTCTCGTTTCGTACATTGAATGAGAGATTTTCGATATGATTAGTGATGAAGTTATAATAACAAAATTCCAAAGCATAAAACCTCGTAGGATTACCTTGTAACAAACGTGTTTGAAGTTAATACAAAACTTTTTAATTATTATATTATTTTTGAGTTGATATATTTTTAAAGGGTGCCCACCCTTCAATATCGTCCTGGGTCCGCCCCTGCATATACCTGCAACAATTCAAACGTGAGCTTCAGTTAACGTTAGTCTGTACCAACCAATACAATAATGTAGCAAAGTGACTTACAAAAGCAAAGACAGTATATAAGAACATTCTTAAAGATCAAATTGTTACATAATAAATGCCAACAGATTCAACACAAGACCAAGAAAAGCCCCGAATTATGACCATATTACAATCCTCAAAAATCTAAAATCCACTGGCAAGAAATAAAAATCATAATTTGATAACAAAACAAAAACACCACCAAATAAATGTATAACAAAATACCCTTAAATATTCAATTTTACTGAAATAGCCAACTATCAATCAATCACAGGAAAATAAGAAAACTTACACACAAAAATAAAATCTAATCCATGAGAAACAAACACATTATCTTGACCCATTACAAGAGAATCCACATAAGCATAAATCCACAACAAAAGGCATAAAAATCGTATCTTTAGACCAACTA
Source organism: Triglochin maritima (assembly GCA_963682175.1). Taxonomy (NCBI): domain Eukaryota; kingdom Viridiplantae; phylum Streptophyta; class Magnoliopsida; order Alismatales; family Juncaginaceae; genus Triglochin; species Triglochin maritima. Next base: position 11,923,693 of record OY821775.1, read on the forward strand.
CAAAATCAATCAACCTAAGAAAGAAAGATGGAATGTTTGTTTTGGAGAAAGAAAATGTTGTGAAGGGTTACAAATTATCCAATTCTCGGTGACCTTGTGGTGGATCTTGTTTGTGATGTCATTCCAAAGCCCATGCATCACCTTCTGTTGGTACCGAGACAACCCGTACACGGTACACCACCCTTCATCTTCACTAGAATCTTATCCATTCTTATTAAACATTGGTGTATGGGGTCAGCCGGAAAAGGGAGCGACACCGGAGAAGGGACCGTCGTTGTCGTAGGTCTCCGGAGGAGGAGGGGCGTTGCTGGAGGGGAGTGAGTTGTTGGATGAGAGGTAGAGTTTTTATCTTGGGGTATTTTCCTTTGGTTTCTTTGGGGGGGGGGGGGGATGTGAGAAAACAAAAGAGAAGATTTGATACTAGTCTTTTTATACTATGAAAATCAAAGAAATTCATTTTCATTTTTTGGAGGTGATACAAACACAAGGAAAATAATAGGTCAAACGGAATCTATTTTTCTTTCCCTTGGTTTCTGACTTTCTGGATGCACAAACCCCACCTAAGTGTCGATGACATCAACTTGAGACTTGTGAACCCAAGCCGACATAGGAGCAACATTTTTGCATCTTTGCGACTGATCCTTACGGTGTGATTGATTTGAATTTTGAAGGAAGTTAAGGATTTTTTGGACTCTAATTTCATGAAATCACTTGACTTTGAATTGAAAGTGAGAAAAGTTATTCTAAGTACAAGATTACGAGACCGTGAAATCTTAAGATCTGAGCTTGCAGAACATCACTAAAAATTATTTGAGAAGTCGATTTCCCCGCTTCTTAAATATTTTCGAACAAAAACCAATCACACCCTCTACGTCACCTACGCAGCAACATATGAGATAATGATGATGTATCGAACGCCTTTTGCTTAACCATGTAGGAGCTAACTCAAATCTGATCGACTTGTAATTTGTATCTTTGTTGTTGTGATTCACAGTCAAATATTTCTACACACTTTCAAAAATAAAATACAGGTTGGTGGTTGACTGTGGACTACGGCCGCATCAGACGAGCAGAGCACACACCAGCGCGTTCGTTCCCACTCTTCTTGATCGTCCTCTCCACTCCCCTTATGATGGCGATGGTCCTGGACGCCTTCGTGGCGATATTCGTCAAACGCCTCGCCAAGCTGGCCGAGGATGAGATTGTAATGCCCTTGACCTCGACACCGACCTCGCCACCCTCTGAACCAAACTCCGCAACCTCCACACCTTCCTCTCCGACGCCGAGTCCAAGAAGATCTCCGATGACTCCGTTCACCTATGGTTCTCCTCCATCCGTAACCTCATGTGCGACGCCGACGACCTCTTCGACGACTTCCTTATCCACCCCAAACCCCAACCCACCCCTCCCAGACTTTGCTCCTGCTTCCTCTCCGTCACCACTCGCTACGACATCGTCGTCCGGCTCAAGTCCCTCAACTCCGAACTCTCGAAATTGGAGTCCAACGTGGGGAGGCTTCACCTCGTGACGTCCCTCACGGAGCAGGGGGTATCGAAACCGAGAAGGTTTGTGACGTCTCCGGTCGTGGTGGAGACGGACATAATCAGTATGGATCAGGACGCTGCTGATCTCGTCGATTTGCTTACCATAAACACTGGGAAGCGGAAGTGCCCAGTTTACGCAATAACCGGAATGCCCGGGATCGGAAAGTCAACGCTCGCCAAGAAGGTCTTCAATTCCGTTACCATTATCTCCTACTTCGACCTCCGAATCTGGGTGTGCATCTCCAAGGACTCTGATGATATCGAGATTCTCAAGGAGATCATGCAAATTATGATGAAGAGCGTGAAGGAGAAGAGGAAGGGGGGTTGTATGGGGACGCGAGCAAGAAGGCAGAGCTCAATGCGATTGTGCAAGAGCTAATTGTGAATAAGCGATTTCTTTTGGTTCTCGACGATGTTTGGGATTCGTGTGTGTGGGAAGGGTTATTACGGTTTCCTCTTTACGGTGGGGCAGATGATAGTAAGGTTTCAATAACTACTAGGAATAAGATGATTGCTAAGGGGATGAGGGTTGCTTATATTCATGAGATGAAGGAGATGCCCGAGAAGGACGGGTGGTTGATGCTCTCCAATGATGTGTTTGACGAAGGCGAGGATAGCGAGGTTGTTAGGTTTAAGACGATTGGGATGGAGATTGTAAGGAAGTGTTAGGGTCTGCCTTTGGCTCTCAAGACTGTTGGTGGCGTTTTGAAGACCAAGTCAGGAAGATTAGTGTTTGGGAAAGGGTCACTTCGAGCCACATTTAGGCTTTACCTAAGCTTCCAGAGGACGTCAAGCCGAGTTTGTTGTTGAGCTATGACGATCTACCACCCCATTTAAAGCAATGCTTGATTTATTGCTCCTTGTTTCCAGAGGACTTTAGGTTCCACCAGCCTACCCTGATGCAGATGTGGATTGTAGAGGGGTTCGTGAAGGGAGAGGAGGTAGATGCGTCGCTGGAGGAATTGGGGGATGATTACAATCGGGAGCTCGTTATGGGGAATTTATTGCAGGCTATGCCTGATTATTACGATAGGTTGGGGTGCAGAATGCATGGTCTTGTACGCTCACTTGCTCATCATGTTTCGCGGAATGACTACTTTTATAGTGATTCCCGGTCTAAGAATTGCGATCCCGACACGCCCCGACACCTTTTGCTCGTGAAGGAGGCTCTCGAGGTGCCTGAGATTAAGAAAAAGTATCAATGCTTGAGGACTTTGCTTTTGTCGAGGAATCCTTCGATAAAGTCCATCTATTCTGATTGCTTTGACAATTTCAAAAGGTTGCGAGTACTTGATGTAGCCTACACAAGAATTAAAAGTTTGCCAGAATCATTGGGGGATCTCCTACATTTAAGGGTTTTGAATGTATCATTTACCAAGCTGAGGGGGTTGCCAGAATCAATTCAAAATCTCCACAACCTTGAAATTTTGAAAGCTAATGGTTTGAAACATCTACACAAACTTTCAGCAGGTATTGTAAAGCTTAAGAATCTGAGGTATCTCGTCGTAGGTGCTGGCGAGACTCAATTAGATTACACACCTGTTGATATGGGAATTTTGAAAAATCTTAGGATGCTTAAGGGTTTTGTAGTGAATGGTGGCAATCAAAGTGAGTCTAACATGAAAGAGTTGATTTTTTTTTCTGAACTAACAGATTTATCCATGTATAAGTTGGAGCGTGTTGCAAGTAGAGCAGAAGCAGAGGAAGCAATGTTAGGAGACAAAACAAAATTGAAGTACCTGATGTTGTCCTGCTCTCGCAGACGTAAAACTCAATAACTTGAAGATGAAGCAATCAAAAGAATCGAAGAGGTGTTTGAAGGAATTAATCCTCCTAGCAGTTTACAAAAACTTCATATCAATGCCTTTTTTGGTCGTACACTGCCAACTTGTGTTGCAAAGTGCTCTCTTCTTGAACTAAGATGGTTGAGATTGGAGGAGTGCAAATTGGTAAACCGCTGCCACCTCTAGGTCGGCTACCTGAGCTTACTGTTCTGCACATCTGGGGAGCTACAACAATATCGAAATTGAGCCTGAATTCTTTGCTGGTGCATCGGGTTTTCCCAAACTGCAAGACCTTTACCTTTGGGGAATGCCAAAGTTAGAGAGAATTTCTAAAATAGAAATTGGAGCATTCCGTTGTTTGAAAAGATTACACATTGATAAATGTCCCAAAATTAAGTCCCTTCCCGAGGGCTTAGAACACGTCACTACATTGATACAACTGGAAGTTGAGTCTTGTGAGAACCTCGAAGCTATTGCAAATCTTAGCTCGTTATCTACTCTGAAGATAAAAGGCAATCTGAATTTGAGATCTGTCTCGACACTCCCATCATTGAACATTATGACAGTGGACAAATGCCCTGCCTTAATGAATGTAGAATACATTAACAATCTGAGTATTTGACATTATCAGACGACAAGATGGAGGCAATACCACCATGGTTGACGGTTTCAATTTCACTTGTGAAATTGGATGCGAAAGGCATCAATAATTTGCTCACTAGATGTTGCCACGGTGGTGATTTTTGGCCTTCAGTAGAGAGAATCCTTCAAGTTGAAATCAGATCAACTGATGGTTTGAGCTACATGTCATACAGAAAGGAACCATTCAGTTTTAAAAGCAATTTAGTGGATAGTGTTGGTATTTCTTCACCTTCCATCAACATGGATGCTGGTGCAAATGAGGATTCAAATGATGAGTACGATCATATGTCTTTTGGTTCAGCATATGAGCCCTAATTTGTAAGTTTTTTTCCCTTTTTGTTTTCTTTGTTTTGGATGATTAGACATTTTATGTCAAATTTGATTTGTCTTACAAAATAAATCTGCTTACCTTGAATCTTATTGAAGTCTTTGACAACATATACCAATTGAGAAATCTCAAGAACTTTAACAGTATTTGTTTATTATTGAGCAATTATAGATATTTTTGTTGCAGTTATTTAATATTTAAACCTTATTTATCTACATAGAAGAAAGAAATCTAGGGGTAAATATTTCCTGTACCTTCATAAATATTCTCAACGCTTAGTTCTCATGATCCAACAACATTGCTTTTAATTTGAGAAAGACATTTCCACTTATATGTATTGTGATATTCAATTTGTTGTTTATTCTTGTTTATACATTCATTCAAGAGCCTACTTCCATATGTGTTTATGACGTTTCATCGGAGAATTGTAAAAAACTATTCGTTTGTGAACAAAGATTCGTTTTCCCAATGTGGAATATGATTGTGTCAAGAGTTTATATATGCTAGAAATGTCTTGATCAAATGTTTCTCTGTATTGTTCAGATATCACATTGTTGAATCCTAGTACTTATTGCTTGGAGAGGCAAAATTTGTGCTTGACTTGTGTTCCCGGTGGGAGCGCTGAAGTTTGCGTTATGTGCTCTCTCGCTTGCCACGATGGTCACGAAGTACGTGCTCTCATTCTTCGCACTACGTGTTTTTTTCATTTTTTGTGATTATCGTGAATTGCAATTTGATTTGCATGTGGAGATGTTGGTGATGGGGTTGCGTGTTGTTGCTCCGATTTGTAATCAGAATGGGTTGTTGCTTTCGGTTGCGGTATCAACAATAGTGCTATATAATTGGACACCTTCCATCTCATACCTCTCGTTTCAGGCCGAGCACTGCTCACAAAATTGTAGTTGTGTTTGAAGATAGCCTAGTGATGTTTCTCAAAAGACTAGCATTATGTTTGATAGCATGGAGCCTTTTGGAGTTTGTTTCTTTAGCAAACTGTTCATGTATACTCTGTAGCTCATATGTGAATATAAATTTTGTGAGGTAATCAGTTTTTACACTTTGTTTTTTCCCTGTTGCACTGTTCACTACAAATGAATGCCTCTCTGTTATCTGGAACCTCAGTGAAATTTTAACTTACCTAGTTGTTGACTTGAGCTTGCGTGATATTGGATGATGAGTTGGCTTTTGTTTTCAGTAGATGCACCATATCTGAGATGAGCTATCAACTACTGCAATATTTCTTAATTTGTTGACTACTATGGTTCCTGTAAACTTTACCGACTTCTTTTCTGGATACATATTGTAGAGTTGTGGCCATCACTTGAGTTGTGGCTTCTTTTGCATAATTGTAGTCTCACTTGAGCCCACATGTTCTGGACATTTTTGACATTTTGAAATCACAATATCATAATCTAATTCAGAACAAGTGTTGTGCCTTTTGAATGATTTGCTGATCCATCATTGATAAAACTGATGCATAATGCTCTTGTTCATCCATAAATCTATATATTAACTTACTAGTGTTTTGTAGATGACAGACCTTTTGCATAATTGCAGCCTCATTTAAGCCCATATATTTCAGGTACCAACAGATGGGGAAGGAGAACCTCTATATGAGGACTTCATATGCCAGAACTGTGCATCAACCGTTTCTTTCCTACAATTGTATCCTTCATCTGTTTTGGCATTGTCCAAGCAAAGCGGTATGTCAATCAACAGTTATCAGGACAAAAGTACATCATCAGGTTCCACAGCTTGTGATCCTTCTGAGTCAATTGGAAATGGGAATGGGCTGAACAAACATTTATTAACACTTTGAATCATGTTCAGAAGTTTGAGATCTTCAATGGAATTGCCGACATGAAGAATGAGCTGACAAACTTCATGGTATGCATTTATTCGTACTATATAAATTTATTTTAATTGATATACTCTTACTTATGACATATAACCAAATATTAAATTTTTAGTTATTTATCTTTGATTTAAGGAGAACTTTCTGTACATAGCAATGAATGTAGTAGATATTGTTAGTGTTATTAACCTCAGCAGGAAACCTGAAGTAAGTTTTCTTTCAAGCTTCAACATGTTACATGTAATATGTAAGAAAAGCATTGACGATTGATGAACTATAATCAAGATATGTTGAGATGGCACTAATTGTTATTCATTCATCGAAAAAAATTACTGTCCATTTTATCCTTAAATTATCATACCTAATGGTTATGACAATTCACAATCACTAATCTAGAAATAAATCTATATTGTTGTCTAAATTTTCTGAAGTTAGACTGTTTGTTGGATAGAGTAAGCTGATTATTGTATCTTTAATTTGCTATTTTGCTAAAAAAGACTTGAAATATCTTTCAACAAAAAAACCTTAATTTGATGTTTAGGTGGGGCTAATGGAGCACTATGCATCAAACGATGTGGTGACTTTGCAATTGCATTATCACCGCAAGTTAGTAAACCACATGGACATATGGTGGTCTCACATGCAACCATATTTTTCAGATTGCATATGTATATGGATACTCAGATATGCGTACTCTGTAATTGGGAACTGATAACTTGTGTTTTGTGTTTTAGTTAACATGACTAGGTAATCTCTACACGTCTGATGGAATTGTGTTAAGTTGAAAGTTTTTAATCTTTGTATAAAGAAAGTAAATCATCTTTTTTAATCTGTGTTTGTGCAGGAATCATTTGAGTCGTCAAAACCAATCACTACTGAAGACGCTCATGGTATCTTGGAAAATCTCGCGAAGAAACAACAACGCCTTCAGTAGGTATTTTGCATTTGCAAGTCATACTAGTATGGGCCTATGTAAACTTTGTTTGTGTTGAATCTAAGCAACCGACTTATACGTGCCTTATCAAACTAGTGACTTTGTGTCTATTATGTACCTAACACTATCTCACGCTGCATGTATATGTATATATTGTTAGTACTTTGTAGTCTAATTTTTTTGGTCCACGATCTCTCTGACTATTAAACTAGAATGTAAGACTTTTAAGATTGACATTCCTCATTGACATGGGGAATTACTGGTTCCCTGTTGGAGTGTCTTTGGTTTATTTATCTTTGGTCTCAAGTAGAAGTTTTTTGATAATCGGATTATAGGTCTCAAGTGGAAGTTGGAAGCCAAAAAAAATATGTGTGACCTTTTCCTCAGACAGGAGCCCAAGAATGCTCTACCTGTTGCTCTTCAAGCTGGCTATTATAAGTGTCGCTTGGCTTGTTCATTGAGGATATTACTAATATTAGGATAATTTGTCCAATTTAATTTTAATACTGAAACTTTGAAATTCCTATTTCCAAACGCATAAAGTAGGCATCTAGGCATTTGTTATATATGCTATCAGAAGGAAAGACGTATACCCCTTCATTCGGCTTGGACTACATATATATAGCTGTATTTTTTATTTTTTTGAATATATATATAGCTGGACTGTTTGGTGCAGGTTCCGAGCCTTCCGTTCTGAATAGTAAATACCAAATCATGAAGCTCGTAATTGGGTGCAACTTTATTGGTAACCTAGAATAGAATTATTAACTATATATTGGTGTTTAGTTGAGTAAGATCTCTTTTGGTATAATATGTATGTGTTTAGTTTGGATTGTGTTATGGGATGTAGCGCTAGATAATTAATTAATAGCGCCTCCCCATTCTTGGTCTTGCCATTTATATATGTTGGTTTGATCATCAAGTGAATTTGAATGTGCATTTGCATGCTTCTAACCAAGATCTTGCTTGCTTGTTTTATCTCTTATTGCTTTTATTTTTGTTTAATACGACTTGTGAAGTGGTGTGGTAAAGATCATGTCCCTACTTGAATGATTTTCTGCAATGTTATTTCAAAAAATAAAACTAATTGTATTAGTAACTGCAATTCGTGTGGAACAAATTTCATTTCCAATTGCTTACCAAATCACAAGATCAATTTGCAGCTAAGTATTACTTGAGAGTAATTCTTCAAGATGTTTTAGCTTTCAACAATTCTCTTCATAATTCAAATTATTAAGCATTTAGCTTGTAATTCTTGTTTGGAATTTTTTTGAATGAAGCAGATGAAGAAAAATAGTGAAATTATAGGGGGATTTAGTTATATGAAAAAGACGAGGAAACAACTAAATTTTATTTTTGAAGTCAACTATATTTCTATTTAGATGATAAAATTCTTGACTTAGAGTGAAGGGAAGGAATGATCGATTGCTCCGAATTTGTCGAGATTCCACTTGACCACGTTATAATCCACCAACCAAAAAGAAAAACATTGGAATCCACCAATTAAGAAGGAAATGGTTCAAAACTCAAAGTGTGTAATCTCATTAATTATGAAGAATCTCGTACCTATTTATAGGGTACAAAACCTGGATTACAAGTTAGAAGCTTCTACATTAGCTCTTTATCCACATGCCCACTGCTAACAACCCACATGGCCCACATGCCACTACTAACTAACTTGGCTAACTACTAACTAACCCAACTAACTTCCGAACGACTTGGTGGTACACATGGCAATTTGGGCCCACATGGCCCACATGCCAAGGACAGGAAGATTAGTGCTTGGGAAAGGGTCACTTCGAGCCACATTTGGGCTTTACCTAAGCTTCCAAAGGACGTCAAGCCGAGTTTGTTGTTGAGCTATGACGATATGCCACCCCATTTAAAGCAATGCTTGATTTATTGCTCCTTGTTTCCAGAGGACTTTAGGTTCCACCAGCCTACCCTGATGCAGATGAGGATTGCAGAGGGGTTCGTGAAGGGAGAGGAGGTAGATGCGTCGCTGGAGGAATTGGAGGATGATTACTATCGGGAGCTCGTTATGAGGAATTTATTGCAAAAAATAAGTTTGTATGTTGAGTACTCAATGTTGAGTCAAAAAATACACGTTGAGTACTCAATGTTGAGTCACTTTCAATTTAGAATTACAGTCCATCTTCTGATTGCTTTGACAATCTCAAAAGGTTGCGAGTACTGGATGTAGCCTACACAAGAATTAAAAGTATGCCAGAATCATTGGGGGATTTCGTACATTTAAGGTTTTTGAATGTATCGTTTACCAAGCTGAGGGGGTTGCCAGAATCATTTCAAAATCTCCACAACCTTGAAATTTTGAAAGATAATGGTTTGAAACATCTGCACAAACTTCCAACATGTATTGTAAAGCTTAAGAATCAGAGGTATCTCGCCGTACGTGCTGTCGAGACTCAATTAGATTATACACCTTTTGGAATGGGAATTTTGAAAAATCTTAGGATGCTTAAGGGTTTTGTAGTGAATGGTGACAATCAAAGTGAGCCTAACATGAAGGAGTTGAAAATGTTATCTGAACTAACAAATTTATCCATGTATAAGTTGGAGCGTGTTGCAAGTAGAGCAGAAGCAGAGGAAGCAACATTGGGAGACAAACAATATTGAAGAACCTGATGTTGTCCTACTCTTGTAGACGTATAACTCAACAACTTGAAGTTGAAGCATTCAAAAGAATCGAAGAGGTGTTTGAAGGAATTAATCCTCGTAGCAGTTTAGAAAAATTTCATATCAATGCCTTTTTTGGTCGTACACTACCAATTGTGTGTTGTAAAGTGCTCTCTTCTTGAACTAAGATGATTGAGATTGGAGGAGTGCAAGTTGGTGAAACAACTGCCACCTCTTGGTTAGCTACCTAAGCTTATTGTTCTGCACATGTGAGGAGCTACACCGGTATCGAAAATTGGGTCTAAACTCTTTGGTGGCGTGTCAGGTTTTCCCAAACTGCCTTTCTAAAATAGAAATTGGAGCACTCTGTTGTTTGAGAAGATTATATGTTGATAAATGTCCCAAAATTTGTTTTTTGAATATAAGTTTTGTAATCACGTTATATTAGATTCATGGTCTGGGAAACTCATCCTCAAATGACCGTAAATGGAACGAGTTAAGTAGAGCAACCCATTTATAATCCAAACCTATTTAACCAAACTTATACTTAAATTTTAAGATGGTTTTTGTCCGTGTTTCTTGTGTGGGAAAGAAACTCTCACCTCAATTATGAAGATAATCAAACACCTCTAATACACACTTGTACGAGAAAAGGTTGAGAAATTTGGGGGATGACCGAAGGTGGGATGTCTAGAGGAGGGATGATCAAAGGAGGGACGACCATAGGTGGGATGGTCGGAGGAGAGGTGGGCTGGACTAGGATGCGCTCAGGTCGGACGAGTGGAGGAAGGAGGGGGGTCGGTTAGGGTGATTGGGAAGAGTTAAGGGGTTTGGGGTCGGCATTTCCCTTATCTTTAAGTTGGTCTTTCATCCATAGGAGTTATCCGTGGCTGAATCTACATTATCTGTCACTGCTTTACTTAGCAGCGACATATATTTCAGTCACAGTTAGGTCTACCGTGGCTGAAACCTGTATTCTTGTAGTGTCATCCTTAAATGACCGTACACAGAACATGTTAAGTAGATCATCCCATTTATAATCCAGACCTATTTGATCGAACTCATACTTAATGTTACTGATGGTTTTTGTTCGTGTTTCTTGTGTGCGAAAGAAACTCACACTTTAATTATGAAGATAATCGAACACCTCTAATACATACACTTGTACAGGAAAATGTTGAGAAATGTGGGGGAATATCATCATTATTCCTCTGTAAGCACAATCAAAGATTAATTTCAAAAAGAAAGGGTGTATTTTGACTTATTATAATACCATGTGAAAATTGTTCGACTCATTATGCTTAAAACCCCAATCACTTCAGCTTGAGGTAGCAACCACATTCAATGTACATTTATCGTCTTATGTAAGATATGATATCATACATCTATAAGTAAAGTCATGTTACTTTGTAAACACAGTAATCTATCTCTATCTAAGGATAAAAACAAACTCGTGAATGGTAGGATCTGCTGGTATGGAGTCTAGGAACTTAAACATACTTGACCACTACTTAAAACCATACCAACATATCCGGAAACACAATTCATGTATTGTCATACAAACTTATTTAGAAAAAAGAGAAAAAACAACTTGCTAAATTAACAAAAAAACTCACATGAAATCTACTCTTTCTATATGACTCAGAATTCCACGACACCCACCGCAATTTGTGAAGTAAACTGTAATTCTAAAACTGTAATTCTAAATTAAAAGTGGCTCAACATTAAGTACTCAACGTGTATTTTTTTGACACTACCTAAGCACCTAATCTACCCATTTCCCGACCCCAAAACAGTCTGAGCTCGAAATCCAACGGAATCCAACCTCCAAACACCTGGAATCCGAAATCCCCACACAATACTCCCCTCCATTCTGGCGGGAAACGAAATCACCACACGCACTTTCCCCTCCCTATAAAAGGCCTCAAACCCTAAATTTCCCCTTCCTCCCCCTATTTTCCCCCAATCTAGCTTTTCGCTCCCAAATCCTCAAAATGGCCGACGCCTTCGACGACGAGGCGGAGCAGACCGTGACCATGGGCGAGTTCATCCAGGACCTCGAGGCCGCCGAGCTGGTATGGTTTCTTCCCCTATCGTTCCGGATCGAGTTGGTTTCGTGAATTTGGTACTGAGACTGTGGTTTGGGGTGGAAAGGAGGCGGATTTGGTCCTCGGAGGAGACGAAGGCGAGGTGTGCACGTACGGGAGTGGGTACGTGAAGAGGCAGGCGGTGTTCTCGTGCTTGACTTGCGTTCCCGGTGGGAACGCTGGCGTTTGTACTGCCTGTTCTCTCGCCTGCCACGACGGTCACGAAGTACGTGCTCTCAGTTTTCGCACTTTTGTGATTTTTTTCCGTTTTTTGTGGTTATCGTGAATTGCAATTTGATTTGCATGTGGATATGTGGGTGATCGGGTTGCGTGTTGTTTGCTCCGATTTGTAATCGGAATGGATTGTTGCTTTCGCTTGCGGTATCGACGATAGTGGCTTGCTATTTAGTCGTATTAAGGGCCTATCGATTAAAACCATGATATACAGTTTGTTTGTTCCTAATGTTTTGTGATGGCTGATGGCATGCTTGAGAGTTTTTGTCCAAACATATGATGTTTGGATTGGGGTATGCTTGGGTGTGGCATTTTAACGTAGGATTTGCCTTAAGTTGGGATTCCAAAGTGCTTGATGCCTTGATATTGGATGTTCTCTCTCCTGCCATGATGTGAATTGTGTTTTTTGTGGTTATCGTTAATTGCAATGTGATTTGCATCTGGAGGTGTGGGTGATCGGGTTGTGTGTTGTTTCTCGGATTTGTGATCGGAATGGGTTGTTGTTTGTGCTTAGGCTTATTGCTTTTGATTGCGGTATTGATGATAATGGCTTGCTATTTAGTTGTATAAGGGTCTATCGATTAAAATCATGATGTAAAATTTGTTCATTTCTAATTTTTGTGGCTGTGTTTGTTTGTTTGTGGAGGTGTGCAATCGTGTTACATGTTGTTGCTTGGATTTGCAATCAGAATGGCTGTTGTTTGTGCTTAGGGTTATCGGTTTTGGTTGCGCTATTGATGGTTGTGGTATGTTGTTTAGTTGTATTATGGGCCTATTGTTTAGAACCGCCATTTATATTCTATTCGTTCCTTATGTTTTGGGATGGCTGATGGCATGTTTGAAAGTGTTAGTGTGAACATATGATATTTGAATAAAGGTATGCTTTGTGTGGCATTTGTACTTAGGATTTGCCTTTAAGTGGGGATTCCAAAGTGGTTGTTTTCAAATAACATGATTGGATGAAGTTTTATGAATTCGCAAATCCTTCACGCCACTTTTAATGCCACCTCTATACATTTTTTTCAAGAGCAAGTCCCAACTTCAGAGATATTGAATAAATAACTATCAAAATTTTAGTTGAAGATGGATTTATGCTAAATCCTTAGACATGCAATCATTTAGTTTGGGCTCCCAGTGTAGGAGAAATGTTCTTCTGAGAGTGCTATATAATTGGACACCTTCCATCTCATATCTCTCATTTCGGACCGAGCACTGCACACAAACTTGTAGTTGTGTTTGAAGATAGCCTAGTGATGTTTCTCAAAAGACTAGCACTATGTTTGATAGCGTGGAGCCTTTTGGAGCTTGTTTCTTTAACAAACTGTTCATGTATACTTTGTAGCTCATACGTGAATATAAATTTTGTGATGTAAATATGTAATCAGTTTTTACACTTTGTTTTCCCCCTATTGCACTGTACACTACAAATGAATAACTCTCTGTTATCTCGAGCCTCAGTGAAATTTTAACTTCCCTAGCTGTTGACTTGTGCTTGCGTAATATTGGATGATGAGTTTTTTCTTCTTCAGTAGATGCACCATATCCGAGATTAGCTATCAGCTGCTGTTATATTTCTTAATCTGTTGACTACTATGATTCCTGTAAACTTTACTGGCTTATTTTCTGGATACAGATTGTAGAGTTGTGGACCAAGAGAAATTTCAGGTGTGACTGTGGTAACTCAAGCTTTGGTCAGTTTTCATGCACACTTTTAATTGAAAAGGACCCACTAAATTCGAAGAACAAGTACAACCAGAATTTTCAGGGCCTGTACTGCACATGCCATCGCCTTTATCCTGATCCAGAGGCAGAAGAACAAGTTGAGATGATACAGTGTTGCATCTGTGAGGACTGGTTCCATGAGAGTCATATTGGTCTAGATTCTCACGATGAGGTTGGTTGGTTTCACTTTGTATTGCATAGCAACTGAGCGTACATTTGGTGTGCATATTCTCTTTTTGGTTTCTTAATTTACTATTCTTAAGATACTAATCGTTTAGTAGGACAGAATTATCTGATATAACATATGAAGTCTAAATCCATTTGTCTGGTCCTATCTTCCAATTAATTTATCAAGTGACCATTTGTGTTTTGTTTGTTCTGAACCTTCTGACGTTACTCTGAAATCACAATAGCGTGATTATGTAAATTCAGAATGACTGTGGTGCCTTTTTGAATGATTTGCTGATTCATCAAACTGATGAATGGATCTCTTGTTCATCTGTAAATTTATATGTTGACTTACTACTTTACTAGTGTTTCATAGATTGACATTTTGCATAATTGTAGCCTCACTTGAGCCCACATGTTCTGGACATTTTTGGCATTCTGAAATTGCAATAGCATAATCTAATTCAGAACAACTGTTGTGCCTTTTGAATGATTTGCTGATCCATCACCGATCAAACTGATGCATAATGCTCTTGTTCATCCGTAAATCTATATATTAACTTACCAGTGTTTTGTAGATGGCAGACTTTTTTGCGTAATTGTGGCCTCATTTAAGCCCATATGTTTCAGGTACCAACAGATGGGGAAGGAGAACCTCTATATGAGGACTTCATATGCCAGAACTGTGCATCAACTGTTTCTTTCCTGCAATTGTATCCTTCATCTGTTTTGGCATTGTCCAAGCAAAGCAGTATGTCAATCAACAGTAGTCAGGACAGAAGTACATCTTCAGGTTCCACAACTTGTGATCCTTCTGAGTCAATTGGAAATGGAATTTCTTGTAGTGGCCCAGGATCTTCAATGTATCCTGTTTCTTCTGTTATCGATGAAAAGGAAGTTCCAAGCGATGGTAATGTAGAAGTCAAGGTGAGTTCAGATGGAAGGGCTACATCCCCTAAAAATGTGATCTCAGAAGGAACTGTTCCATCCTCTGAAAATGGAGATACAAAAAAATGTCTCCTTGGTATCAATTTAAGGGAAGCAAATCTCATCGTTGAGAAGATAAAACCATTATTTCTTTGCAAAAATTGGCGACAGCTTCTTTGTAAATGTGAAACCTGTTGTGGGTTCTATGCTGAAAAAGGCGTGGAGTATCTTATTGACAAGGAAGACTCAATGGAGGAATATGAGAAGATATCCCAGCAGAAGAGGGAGGAGAAATTGCAGAAACAGGAAGGGGCTGAACAAAAATTTATTAACACTTTGAATCATGTTCAGAAGATTGAAATCTTCAATGGAATTGCCGACATGAAGAATGAGCTGGCAAACTTCATGGTATGCATTTATTTTAATTGATATACTCTTAATTATGACATATAACCAAATAATAGATTTTTAGTTATTTATCTTTTATTTAAGGAGAACTTTCTGTACATAGCAATGAATGTAGTAGATATTGTTAGTGTTATTAACCTCAGCAGGAAACCTGAAGTAAGTTTTCTTTCAGGCTTTGACATGTTACATGTAATTATGTAAGAAAACATTGGCGATTGATGAACTATAATCAGGATATGTTGAGATGGCACTAATTGTTATTCATTCATCAAAAAGTTTTATTGTCCATTTTATCCTTAATTATTATACCTAATGGTTATGACAAATTGACAATTCACAATCTCTAATGTAGAAGTAAATCTATATTGCTGTCTAGATTTTCTGAAGTTAGACTGTTTGTTGGATAGAGTAAGCTTGATTATCGTGTCCTTAATTTGCTGTTTTGCTAAAAAAGGCTTGAAAATATCCCTCAACAAAAAACCTTAATTTGATCTTTTAGGAGGGGCTAATGGAGCACTATGCATTAAACAATGTGGTGACTTTTGCAATTGCATTATCACCGCAAGTTAGTAAACCATATGGACATATGGTGGTCTCACAGGAAACCATATTTTTCAGATTGCATATGTATATGGATACTCAGATATGCGTACTCTGTAATTGGGAACTGATAACTTGTTTTTGTGTTTTAGTTGACATGACTAGGTAATCTCTACACGTCTGATGGAATTGTTGTTAAGTTGAAAGTTTTTAATCTTTGTATAAAGAAAATAAATCATCTTTTTTAATCTGTGCGTTTGTGCAGGAATCATTTGACTCGTCAAAACCAATCACTGCTGAAGATGTTCATGGTATCTTCGAAAATCTTGCGAAGAAACGGCAACGCCTTCAATAGGTATTTTGCATTTGCAAGTCATACTAGTATGGGCCTATGTAAACTGTGTTGAATCTAAGCAACCGACTTATATGTGCCTTATCAAACTAGCGACTTTGTGTCTATTACATACCTAACACTATCTCACGCTGCATGTATATGTATATATTTTTAGTACTTTGTAGTCTAATTTTTTTTGTTCACGATCTCTCTATCAAACTAGGATGTAAGACTTTTAAGATTGACGTTCCTCATTGACATGGGGTATCACTGGTTCCCCGTTGGGGTGTCTTTGGTTGGTTTATCTTTGGTCTCAAGTAGAAGTTTTTTGATAATCGGATTATAGGTCTCAAGTGGAAGTTGGAAGCCAAACAAAATCCGTGTGACCTTTTCCTCAGACAGGAGCCCAAGAATGCTCTACCAGTTGCTCTTCGAGCTGGCCATTATAAGTGTCGCTTGGCTTGTTCATTGAGGATATTAGGATGATTTGTCCTATTTAATTTTAATACTGAAGCTTTGAAATTCCTATTTCCAAACGCGTAAAGTAGGCATCTAGGCATTTGTTATATCTGCTATCAGGACGTATACCCATTTGGCTTAGCCTACATATAGCTGGGTTTTTTTTTTTGAATTTATATATAGCTGGACTTTTGGTGCAGGTTCCAACTTCCAAGCCTTCCGTTCTGAAATAGTAAATACCAAACCATGAAGCTCGTAATTGGTTAGCTTATTTGGTCTGTCCTTTTCCTTAATTTTTGGTGAATTTCCCAAATTAGCTGGCAGCCTACCAACCGCTCATTTTAGAATTTGTTTCCCACAAGTCTTAATAGATATCACATGCATTGTCTTATGTGTGTTTTAAGAATAGTAACTGCCTTTAGTCCAGTCCATAAGTGGGTGTCCTACGACGTGATTACAGCTCGATGCTCTATCGTCAACTCGTTCACACTTGGTTTCTGCAATTCTATGATCTGCTACTTCATATGGGATTGTCACTCGCCTGTCGTACTCAAAGCCTTTTGCTACAAGAAGCTTTGCTGTTGTTTTACAAGCTTCCACAGTTTTGACTGATTTCTTCTTAGGCTCTCCGCTCTCTTATATTTGGCTAGTATGTTTTTTTGTTAAGTAACCTGTTAGTCGTCTTTGAATGGGATAAAATGTTCGTCTAGTCAATTTGGCTTCAAACTTAGTACCTGAAAGGGCCAGGGGTGTAGAGAGTAGGGCGCATGTTACGTGCTAATGCAGATCCATAGGCTTCGGCCATCTCACGTGGTGGTTGTCATTCAACTTTTTTCCTTGGGATGTCTATGACTATGTTTCATGTGGGGAAAAGAGGTGTCACATGTACCTATGCTTCCACGGCTTGTTTTAGCTTCATGTGGATTGTTCCATACACCGAATCTGTGCCTGTTTTTGAACGATAATTTCCCAAAGGTTTATAAGCAAGTTAGGGCCTCCTTAACGGAGGCCCTTTTCGGGTCGGGGCGAAATTCGCCCCGACCTGGCTCCCCTTAATGGGGAGCGGACACGGGTCGGGTCACGACCTGGGTCTGCGACCCGACCTGGGTCACGACCCAGGTCTGGCCACGTGGCCAGACCTGGTTGGTTGGTTTTTTTTATGTTTTATTTTTTTTGTTATTTATATTAGTTAAATAATATGTTAACAATATATATAAATAAAATAAATTGTAAATAAATATAATAATTAATAAAATAAATCAATTGCATTAACTATAATAATACAAAATCAATATTGAATTTAATATCGAATTTCAAATTGTGTTTACCTTTCAGCGAGATCCCCGCCAGCTCACCGATGAGCTGGGCAGTCGTTCGTACGAGTTCAATATGTTTCAACCCAACTTTTAAAAAAAATTACATTTTCTTGTGTTTTTGTTAAATAAATCAATTAAAGTGTATCAATTATTAATATTTGTTAATAATATAGTAAACAAAAAAATTGAAACTTAAATAAATAAAATTAAATTAACTTCAAAACAAATTAACAACCAAACACATAACATAGATTTTTACTACAAAAAGGAAATAACATGAAATTTTACTTAAACTAAACTTGACCGAAAACAATTAGCGATGTTTTGAACGGAATGAGAATTAATTATGTTTGTAATATGTATTGTAATATTTTATCTTTGAATTATTATAATATGTAATTGTCGAATTTTAATAAAATCTAATTATTATGTGTTGTTCGTAATTATTGTAAGTTAATTATATTAAGTTATTATAAAAATAATAAATTTAATAGTTTGTGAATTATTATGTTGATATAGAAAATGAGTTAAAAAGAAATGATGTGCAGGAGAGAGAGTGTTGAAAGTGGGGTTGGGGTTAAGAAGAGAAAAATGGGTTGGGTTGGGTTATGGGTTGCATAGTGTTTTTTGCTGACGTGATAGAAAGAGAAAGCTGAGGTGTAAAGATATTTGGGGTTGAGGTTAAAGATGACCTTAATAGTTTATTAAGATTTAAGGTAACAGGTAGGAGGATAGGTAGCAAATGGTACATGTGGCCAATGTGTTCAGAATCATATTGCATGATGGCAAATTAGGTAAAAGGGGCTTGGTGCCTGTAATTTTTTTATTTAATAAAAAAAAAATCTAAAATTCGAAATCCAAATTTTTTTTTTGATTTTCTGTTTTTTTTATTGTAATTATTTGTAATCTTTTTTTAATTTTTTTTTCAAAATAAGTTTTCTCATTTATATTATTTTTCTAAATTTTTTAAAATTATTTTTAATTTTTCCAATAATCGACCTCCAAATCACGTCGATAACCCGGCGTATTGAAATGTTAGGGTATTTTATACAATAAAAACACATTTTTTTTAGCAAGATTAATAAATTATTTACAACTGAATATTAAACAAACACTAAAACTAATTAAACCAAAAAATTGGAAACGTTATCAAAAATTAGTAGGGTGTACACACATTATAAATATTTTTGGAGGTCGATACAGCAAAAAATTAAAAACACAATTAAATTTTTTTAAAAAATAATAACAATTACAAAACATATTATGAAAGCAAATATAATAAAAAAAATAGTTAAAACGATTTTAAAAAAACAAAAGCATAAAACACTACGACTAGAATCCGTGACTTTTTTTATTTTCTTTTATTATTTTTGATTTTATGTTTTGTTTTTTTAAAAAAAAAATTAATCTGTTTTTTAATATATTTGTTTTTGAAAATAAGTCTTCTAATTCTTATTATTTTTTAAAATGTTTTTAAAAAATATTTTCCAGAATTTACCTCCAAATCACGTGGATAACAGAGCGGGTTGAAAAATTCAATAATTTTTGTATAAAATAACATAATTTTTCACGTGGATCCCAATTGTTATTATTTTGATAACAAACAGAATAATTTTTTTTTGCTGAAAATTTCCAACGATTAAGGGTGTGAACCGCTATCCGTGGGAATTTTTTTTTTCTGTTTTCTGTTTAGTTTGTTCTTTTTATTTTAATTATTTGTAATGTTTTTTAAAATCTTTTTTTTTAAATATGCTTTTTAATTGATATTATTTATTCAAAAAATTTAATTTTGTTTTTAATTTTTTCAAGAATCGACTTCCAAATCACGTCGATACCCGACGTGTATTGAATTGTTAGAGTAATTTATACAATATAAAAAAAAAATTCTTAGTCAGAATAATAAATTATTTACAACTGAATATTAAACAAACCATAAAACTAATTAAAACAAAAAATTGGTCACGTTGTCAAAAATTCGTAGGGTCTCCACACAATATAAATATTTTGGAGGTCGATACAGCAAAAAATTAAAAACACAATTAAAAATTTTTAAAAATTAATAACAATTATAAAACATATTTTGAAATATATATATATAAAACATAGTTAAAATGATTTGTAAAAAAACAAAACATAAAATCAAAAATAATAAAAAAAAATAAAAAAAGTCACGGATTTTAGTAGTAGTGTTTTATGTTTTGATTTTTTTAAAATCGTTTTAACTATGTTTTTTATTATATTTGTTTTCATAATATGTTTTGTAATTGTTATTATTTTTTAAAAAAATTTAATTGTGTTTTTAATTTTTTGCTGTATCGACCTCCAAAAATATTTACAATGTGTATACACCCTACTAATTTTTGATAATGTTTCCAATTTTTTGTTTTAATTAGTTTTAGTGTTTGTTTAATATTCAGTTGTAAATAATTTATTAATCTGGCTAAAAAAATTTGTGTTTTTATTGTATAAAATACCCTAACATTTCAATACGCTGGGTTATCGACGTGATTTGAAGGTTGATTATTGGAAAAATTAAAAATAATTTTAAAAAAATTAGAAAAATAATATAATTTAGAAAACTTATTTTGAAAAAAAAAAGATTTAAAAAAAGATTACAAATAATTACAATAAAAAATAAAAACAGAAAAAAAAACAGAAAATCAAAAAAAAAAAAAAATTGGCCGGAAAACGGATCGCCGGTTACACCCGCGATCCGACTAGTTTTGGAATTTTTTTTTCCCTAAATTTCGAATTTTAGATTTTTTTTTATTAAATAAAAAAATTACGGCTTGGAGTTAAGCAGTAGATTTGGTGGAAGGATTTGTTTTTATGGTTTTAAATTTAGATCTAGATGGAACGTTGTTCAAGAGATCACACATCACAACCTGTAACAAGTAACTATTTTCATCAGAGCTGTTATTTTAAATCATAGGATAATGTTGCTCGTATATCGTAAGTAAAGTTGAACTACTTCAGTGTAGTTTGAAGCCATATACTGTAATTCCATATGATTAAAATGCATATGCATACGATGGTAACTTCTTTTGTACATGCTTGTTTAGTTGATCAGGGTTATGCATACGATTAGGTTATGCTGTATTTAAGTCGATCAGGGTTGGGAATGCTAGAGAAGTGTGATGTTTAAGTCCTTGTACAATGAGACTCGATTTTGTCGGTCCTTTCCGAATGGAAAATGATTAATAGACGCTAGCGTTCTGCACGATTCTAACGTAGTCAGCATAGTTATTAAAAGTCAAATGTTTTTTACTTTCTGAGATTAAGTAAAAAACATGTTTATTTAGTATTACGTGCAACTTTACTTTCACCGTGTAACTTTACTTTCCCCATGTAATATTTAATTTCCTCATGGACCTTAATCTTGACAGACTCACACATTAAAATGAACAGACTCACACCTTAATTTGGAGAAACCCACAACTTAAACTGGATAGACCCAAACTTTAATTTAGACAGACCCACAACATAACCTTAATTTGAACAGACTTACAGCTTAATCTGGATGTGATTGTAACATGACAGGTTAGGTTAATTTATCTTTTTTCTCGAAGGAGTTAATTTATCATTGTACATGCTTGCAAAGTGATTAAGGGCGCCCTCAGTACAGCTGGTGGGATTGGTCCCTAAATATATCGTTTCAGCTGTAATTTTCTTCTATAGCAAAGCGATCACTGTCCGCCACTGGTGTAGATGTAACCTGTAACCTCTTCCTTCATTGCACTAAGCTATGTCCGACCATTCCACGTTGTCAATGGGCTTCGATATCTTCCTGTTTTTATCGTTCTGTCTTTCGCTGCAATTTCTAAGTCCATTTAAAATTAAGTTCGTACAAGCAAGATTGAAAGGAACTCTAGCTTGATCGTGACCTCACATTTCAAAACTCAGTTGTACCCTATATCAATATTTTTTCTCTTATACCCAGCCTTTGTTGTTTCTAGTAAATGTAACTACTATATTTATTGAATACTTCAGATGATTTCACATTTTACTTCTTGCTCAAGTACTTTGGGAGTAAAAGTTACTTTGGCAAAAACCCAGATTCAATAGAGGAAGTGCGATTAGAAAAGGATTTAGTGCCAAAACCCTAGAACGTAGACCAATAGACTATGCACGACAAAGGCTACAATCCACGATAACGGTGGGAAAATGTCGCAAAACTTATAGCCGTTTCCTGCGTTTTTCCCCCATTCGTTACTCAAACCATTCCCGGCAAAAAGGGGAATACAAAAGCAAAAGGGCCACATGACCTGAATCCAATTAACAGGTCTTCAGGTAATTCCAACTTCCAACAGTTACTTAAATCGCTACTCTTCGTCCACTAGTTATCATTGCTGCATAATCAATGTCACGAGACCAGTATCATGATAAGTACTTCTTGGCAACTTCTACCGGCATCCTGGAACAGTCGTTTCTTTTTATAACATTTTGCGTGTATATCCCATATTTCTGACATATTTACGAAACGACAAACTCCTTTGATTCGAACGGTTATAACTTATAATTGCCGACATTTTTCATTAAATACTCCTCGGTTTTTATGTTTAAGGCAAAAGTTCTATCTTCATATAACATGAAGGTAATTTGGTAATGAACTAACGAACGACGTACTATAGTTGCAATGAAATTAGTATAAGAAAGGCAAGATGCATAATAATATAACAACACATAAAAATGTATTTGGTATAATTACGTCGAATTGGTGGATACCAATATAGTAAATAAATAAAATACAGAATCGATGCAAAATAGGGTAATTCAGAGGGTATGATTGAAATTATAATATCAAGTTGAGGACCTTTATGTATATATTAAAGTACATATTATATATGCAAAAAACCCTCTTTACATAAACGCCTACATGCCCATCCCCATTGTTTGATCTCCCCAACAACTCCTATAGCCAAAGAAGAGAAAGACATGGGCAATTGCATGGAGATTTATGCTCTCAGGAGAAAAGAAGAGACACCAAAAGGAGGAAGAGAAGGAGAAGTCGACGGTGGTGACCGCCACGATGACACCATCGATTCGAGCAAAGCAAGTGGTGGGCTTCAAATTAAGGTAGTTCTAACAAGAGCAGAGCTTGACATGTTGCTTCTAAGACTGAAGGAAAAGGGAGACAAGAATGTGGAAGAATTGTTGGATGACATAGAGAGGTTGAGGAGAGACCAACAGAAGGTGAGATCTAATGTTTGGAAGCCATCACTTGAGAGCATTATGGAATGCCCTGAAGCCCAAGTTTTTGATGTGGCAAGATAGTGTGCAATGCTCGGCTTCTCCTTGATTTGTTTTGGTGCAACTTTAATGGTAACCTAGAATAGAATTATTATCTATATATTGGAGGTGTTTCGTTGAGTAAGATCTCTTTTGGTATATTTTGTATGCGTTTAGTTTGGATTGTGTTATGGGATGCAGAGCTAGATAATTAATTAATAGAGCCTCCCCATTTCTTGGTCTTGCCATTTATATACGTTGGTTTGATCATCAAATGAATTTGAATGTGCATTTGCATGCTTCTAACAAAGATCATGCTTGCTTGCTTTACCTCTTATTGTTTTTATTTTTGTTTAATACGACTTGTGAAGTGGTGCGTAAAGATAATGTCCCTACTTGAATGATTTTCTGCAATGTTATTTCAAAAAATAAAAACAATTGTATTAGTATATGCAAGTCGTGTGGAACATAATTTCATTTCCAATTGCTTACCAAATCACGAGATAAATTTGCAACTAAATATTACTTGAGAGTAATTCTCCAAGCTGTTTTATTTTTGAAGTCAATTATATTTCTATTTAGATGATGAAATTCCTCTGAAGACGCCTGAGCCAAAATTTTGGTTTCTTACTTAAATTACCTGTACATTCTAAAAAAAAATCTTCTATAAACCTCTTACTATAGTTAAAAAATGGATAATTCTTTGAAGAAATTAATTAGATGAATGAGAGATGCTCTTGAGTCACGACAACATAGAAGCAAGTTATCTATTAAATAACAGATGTCGGCAAATGTCTATCATGGACCTTGTGGGAATTCGATTAACCTCCAATCTTCTTCCAGCTCAATTTGCAAGTGGAAGATCGTTTAACGTTAGCGCACTCCCTTTTTCACTATAAAATAAAGAAATATTTGATAATTCATGTTCACATTTTTGTGTGGAGAGAAACTGAGAAAGAGCTAATGCTTGTCTTAAATGAGAATGGTTATGAACCATAGAACGACACCAATAAGATGAGACTGAGCCTTCTTGCTGTCTTTTATGATTTAGACGTTATGTTTGATACTATTCATTAATGAAACTTCAAAGGATTGCTAGATCATAGACAATCCACTAATCCTACTGTTGTATCATAATTCACTAGTGATACCAACTACACAGGAGTACTGATGTTAGGTTATCGAAAAAATTACAATGGATCATAATGTTGTAATTATATCGGAAATTCTTGGAATCATGCAAGTAAACAAGACAAGAGAAAATGTATGTAAGGAAGAAGACTAATCTTTCATTCTCTTCTCTTACCATTACATGACACAACCTTATATATCTTTATAGAAGTGTGTGTAAGTTACAAGCAATTACATTCTATACTAATTTCGATGTAAATAAGAATGTAAATACAA
This sequence comes from Triglochin maritima, assembly GCA_963682175.1. NCBI lineage: Eukaryota > Viridiplantae > Streptophyta > Magnoliopsida > Alismatales > Juncaginaceae > Triglochin > Triglochin maritima. The sequence continues at coordinate 11,948,248 of OY821775.1, forward strand.
TAGATGTTACAATACTCAAAGAGAAGTTACAATAAGTTATAATGATTGGAAGATCAATCATCCATCACAAATATAATTTCATAACACATATTTCTTTTTTTAACATACAAATACCCAACTTTCTTATTATGATTTACACCCATTTGGATTATGAGAAACATTTCTAATATTGTCTCTCGTGAATTTTTAGTATTACAACTATTATCCTTGATATATTGTGATTTTGCCATCAAAGAAAAAAGTCTACAGAATTTTAATTTTCAATTATACTGTTCTAGCATGAAAATTATGCAAAGTCATAATTGTATTATTTTATAACCATATTCACCGATAGGCATATGTCCCCCATGCATTTTGATGATCCACGATTGACCTTCCAGATTTTGATCCCTTCGGATTATGATTCTCATGCGAACTTCGTTCTCTTTGATTTGAATTCTTGGTACCACTCCTGGCAGATTCATTTGATATATCAAAAATGTACGGCAACATGTTCAAAGCTATAATTTATCTATTTTCTATAGCTCATAAACATACAATCCTTTATGGCTGTATAGTCTCATATTTTGATATACCAACACTCAAAATGTTATACCATAAATGTTAATGAAAATGTGAATCTACAGGTACATGATTTACTCTAACTTACAAATTTGTCTTAGTAGCAACTTGATGACAACCTTTTGGACCTTTCTCTTTGGATTCCCATTCGTTAAAGTTAACATCATGGAGAAGATAAGCTGAAGAAGCAGCTCACTTCGACACCATAACATGTTTCTTGATAATTCCATCCTAAACGTAGGTGCAAGACTTAACCTCTCTGTTGACTTTTGCATGTCCACTTCTCAAAATATATTTTAAAGGATGGGATGTAGATGTAAATTGGATGAGGTATCTCTTTGTTGGGCTGCTAACGAAGAAAACGTCACATGCATCAGGTCCATTTGAAGGGCATAATCCAAAATATGTCGTTTTTAGTAGTATTAAAGAAGAGGGACCGAGCTTTGGTTAATTATAAGTACTCGAATTGTATCATTGACCGTAATCACTGTGGAGTCTTAATGATGATTGCAAATATTTTGGTAAAATCCAACAAACGTCGTTAACTGGACTGCTAAACGTCACCAGTAAATTACTTAAATCGTCCGTGCCAAATATTACAACAAAAAATAACCATAAAAAATAAAATTAAAGTAAGAATGCGAGGATAGCAGGGGGGCGGCAGCCCTGCGGGGGACAATAGTATTGATCTCCGGATATTGTACTCCGGATATTGATCTGTTTACCCGTTTATTTACGTTTGTGCTTTTTCCCACCCCATCACCACCGAAATATTACAACGGAACATGAAATAATTTGAAATAACACACTGTATAAATTCAAGATTAAAAAAAAGCGTTCAAGCCAGACGCCCACCCCATGGGGACGTCTAAGGCAGACACCCCCACCATGTGGGAGGCGTCCTAGCCAGATGTCTTGATTTTATTTTTATTTTTATGGAATATAATGAGTATTAAATGGATTGCGAAGAACAAAAAAGTAATTGAGACAGACAGTAAATTAAACAACCAGGAGACGAATAATAATTCCCCAAACCTTAGCACAACAAACACGTTTAAAACAAAAGAAAAGGAAAAAGGTGCTACAATCGCCATATATAGGTAGGGAGCAAATGAATTCCATGTCAGATCAATGTAGTTATTACAATATTTTCCTCTGCATTTAAAATTTTGATACGAAGCACCGCTGGATGTTGTAATTGCTTATTTATATCCTTCAAAAAGTGTGAAGAGAAATATTTTCAAAATTGTATTGATAAGCATAAGTGTATATGAAAACTGACACCGACAAACATAAAAGCCGCCTTCATTTTTTAAATAGTGCCTTTTGCTACTGTACACTTGCCGTGAATCGTAATTGGTAATATACACCTCGTTTTTGCTTATTACCTCAAGTACACCTGATGACTACTTAATTTACGCATATACAACCCCCCGTCTGTGGGACCCACCATACACAGACGCCGTGAGTCTTCTGTCAACGACCATTTATTCTCTGTCAGTATGGTCTCAGTTTTAATGTTGATTTGGTGTAGTTAATTGTTGTTTTAACTAACCCAAATCACGAACCCAATTAAAAGAAACCGGTCGAAGCCAACCTAATCTTGACCAGATACCTCCAAATAAACTCTAACCCAATCGAACCCAATCCAAACAAACCCAATTCGAAACCCGACCCTTTACCCTAATTTCCCCAAACCCGTCGAAACCCTAAACCCAACTCCTAAATCTCCGTCCTCCTCAGATTCGACCACCTTGATCCACCGGTTCCCCCCATTCGCCGAACCCTTAAATCTCCGTTCTCCCTAAGTTAGGTCACCCTGATCCACATGTTACCCCCATTCGCCTAACCCCTAAATCTTCCCCAACTTCCTCCACCTTTCCCCAAACCTAAGATTGACCGTCTCCCCCGCATTCCCCAAAACCCAACCCGAATCTTCAAATAGGAAGCTGACACAACCCACCTTCCAGGCGAGGAAGATCACTAATGAGGTAACGCGTCTGATCGACATAACCCAGCTTCCAGGCGATGGTACACACAAGAAGCAGTTTGGTGGGAAAACGGAGATTGTGAGTTCATTTGTTATGTGATAGTTGCATATTTCCAGTTCTTGTTGTTGCATGATCTTCCTTTGTTGGATTATGTTTACTTGCTTACTTGCATGATTTGGCATAATGTTGTTTAATGCCATGTTTAGCGTATTGTTCACTGCCATGTTGCATGATTTAAGTTAATATTTAATGCCATGTTTACTTGCATGTTTTCAGTATCATAATTAAAAAGATTAGTATTATGTGTTTTGTGTTTTTATGTGTTGTATGTTTCATTTATGTGTTTATGTTGGTCTTTCTATCTAGTGTGTCTGATTTGGGAGGTAGTTGGAGGATTATCTTGCACTGTGTGGGTAGATGGGTTAAGAACAAAGGTCGGGATATGGCTGTGGGGTTTGAAGAGGTAGCTTCAATGGTGGTGATTGAGGAATTGAGTATTTATGTAGTAAAGAACTGGATCTTCACTGCAATGAAGTGGAATTCCAGTGAAGTTGTAATTAATATGAAATACATGATTCCAAGCACTGTTAGGAAAAACTTTAGAAGTCTGAATACTGAGGAAAATGTCAAGGTGACTCTCAGTTTCACTAATCCAATGTTTAAGTTTCACATATATGCTACATGTGAGAAAACGCACGACACCGCAGTTGGGTTGTAGTACATGAGAAAGAAATAGAGGAGCAACCTGAGGTTAGGGATGACAAAGTTATTGAGGAGCAACATGAGGTTGTAATTGAGAAAGGAATAAAGAACCAACAAGAGAAAGTAATTCAGAAAGAAATAGAGGTTGCCACAGATAGAGTTCCTAGCAAGGTTTTCAGAACTGAACCGGTCATCGAGCCGATAAAGCTTCGGTTTTGGTTCAATGTGGTCGAACCACGGTCCAACCACGGTCGGACCGTTGATGACGTCAGCATGACATCAGGATTTTTGAGACCCGAAGTTGGACCGGACCGAATAAATATTAACGGTCGGACCGGTGGTCGGACCGATTTGAACCGATTTTTGTAAAATTATTTAATATATACACACCAAACGTTAAATATAATTCATGATATCAGACACAATTTGCTTAACTCAGTAAATTTACTATCTTTACTTAACATAACAAATTTGATTGAATACGAATTAGAGAAAATATTATTTGGATTAAGAATCTAAAATCAAAATCAATCTTCAATATTATCCATGACATCATACTTACGAAGGGATTTGATGAGGGAGAGAAGAGTTTGTGGGTGGTGGATTTTTGTTTGTAAGAATTAAGAAAAAAACCATCATATTTTCTGATTTTAAAATTTAGGAAAATTTAAAATATTTTTATGTCCGGTCCGACCAACCGGTCCAACCAAACGGTCCGACCCGGTCAGACCGGGTTCAATCCGGTTCAGAACGGTTCGACTAGACGCTCGGTTTTTTAGTTGAACCGGCCGTTGAACCATCGGTTCCCGGTTCGACCGGGTCGAACCGTCCTGTTCGGTCCAGTTTTTAAAACCTTGGTTCCTAGTGTGGTGGGTGTTGGCCTTTTGGCCTTAATCTATGTTTTGATGATTTAGTCAACCTAATTTTAATTATAATCAATGTAGAGTAGCACACATAATGCATAGCATAGATATTGTATTATGCTAACTTCTACAGGTGATTAAGACTCAAGGAAGAAATGAAATCAAGTCAAGACATGTAATAAAGCTATATTGAAGACAAGTAATCTTGATTTATTTTGAGTCTTAGGAACTATGTGTACTTGAGCATACTTGAGCTGAAAACCAATCAAACACATACTAGGTTTCTTATAGAAGTCACACACAAAATCTCACTTCATTTGGACTTCAATAGATCACCCAAACTTAGACCAGAATTCACTAAACTAGAACTGTCAGAGCCAATTTGGTCGACCGATCTGCCTCCGGTCGACTGTTTGTTTCCTTTAGAAAATAGTGAATTTTACTACTCGACCGGTAGACCATTTAGACCTTTTCGGTCGACCGTCTACGCGTGTCTTTTGATCGTTAGACTTGTCGTATTATACCAATGATCGTATTCTCATTTTCATCAAAACCCCAAAAATACTAGTGCTCATCGGTCGACCAAACCTAAAGGTTTTGACAAACCCCAAGTGCTTGGTAATTCTCGATCGACCAACCCAAACATTTCAGTCGACCAAATATGAACATTTTTGTCAACCCCATAAAGCCTGGAAGTTTTCGGTCGACAGAACCTATTTCGGTGTTTGACCGTTGACTTAAGTGAACCTAAATTATATCCTTTTCCCATTCGACCGTTGCCTTATCAGTCGAACGTTCCTTGTTCAAAACTGCCTACCGATCGACTGTTAGACCCGATTCGGTCGACCGAACTTTTCTGAAATGTGTGCTGCAGGTTTCTATTTTGTGTTTCTTACACAAACAACTTCTAATTTAATCCCAACGGCTATATCCCCTTAGAAGCATATAAATAGATGTTACCAAGACACAATTAGACAACTCTATCACTCCAAATTGTCCAATACATCTAAGAAAATTCCCAAGCTCCAAATTCCCCAATCCTACCCTCTAAGCCAAACTTCCACTTTAGATCATTGTCATATCATACTTTAAGTGTGCTCAAGTTTGAGAGTGATTGTTCCACTCATTTGTCGGTCAAAAAACAAAGATTTTGGTGAAAGCCCGAAGTGTTCCCTCTCGGATTGTGAGATGAAGAAATCAAGCTAGCGAGGTTGTTCATAGAGCTTGTGGTGTAAAAGGTTTCATCTCGGCCCGGAACGAGATTGATAGTGAAGACAGACGGAGCTCGAGGGATATCGAGTTGATCTTACAAGAGAGGAAGTAGGCGGGTGTCCAAACCTCTATAAAATCTTCCGATGCCTTTGTGTGGTGTGTTGAATTCTTGTCTTTACTTGCTTTTGTTTTAATTTCCGTTGTACATCTTTGATTGAGCAAGTATAGGTTAATTAACCCTAAAAGTGATTCGATAATCCGACCATACACAATCCTACAGTGGGAAGTGTAGGGTTAGAACATGGGCAGTTGAGCCCCTAGTTCCAACTATTTGTGACTACCAAACTAGTTACGCACTCCCCTGTAACTTAGAACCAAGCCTAGTAGGTCAGTTGGTCCTTAAAGGAGCAGACAATGAAGTATTGTTGGTTTTTAGGCCTTAATCTATATTTTGATGATTTAATCATCTTAATCTTAATAACAATTCAGCGGTATCTAGCTACACATTATAGTTACCCAAATAACAAAGATGTTTTGTTCACTCGAACTAAACATGATCCATTTAGTGATATGTTATATCACTTGTGTCTATCATTGCCTCATGATATTGAGAATATTATACAAAGTAAAATTGTGTCATCTTTGTAACATATATTTGTTTCTTGATCTCTCAAGCTAATTGTAAATATGTAACTATACATAAGTTACATTGTGCACATTATAATTTTGTTTTATCAAAAGGCCCAACAATATCATCACTCAAGTCAAGAGGGACAATGATAATCTTTTGACATCAACTTTTCCATCACAAGTTATGTATAACCAACTAATATCTTTATCAATATACTCATTGATAGCTTTTGATAATAATCAAATCATACACTCATTATGTGAAAAGATATAGGTCTCATATCTTAGGATTTAAAGACACAATGAAACATTAATGACACAAACACAATTCCATAATGTTTCATTTGTTAAGTCAATTCAATATATGAAAGAACACATTTTCTATTTCATATACTCATGTTGTTAAATATTTGTAGAGCTACAATATTTTTCTTAACCAACACGACAATCCTAACTCGGTAATTAATATTCCAGGTTAATTACCATGATTGTGAATTACTTTTGATTTTTGTAAACAATTATCATTTATATCTCTACGGTTAAGGACGAAGAACATCTTTCTTAACACATCCAAAAGACAAATACATTAATCAATGAACAAAATGTTCAATACATTCAATTCATAATAAAAGACATTTAAATGTAAAACTTTTAGAACACATTCCTTTCATATTAATGATCAACTAAAGAGGAAAGTCCACCTGACCTTGCATTATCATAAAGTTTGGAGGGGTAGGGAAATTGCAATGAAGAAGTTGTGGGAGATCAGAAAGAATAGTATGCATTAATCCCTTAGTTTTGGAGATGAACATAAGTAACCTAGGATGTGTCATCACTTATGAAGTGAAACCAAAAGATGGTTCCTTCCTTAGACTGTTGTGTGTTTGAAGGGTAGCATAGATGAGTTTGTCAATGGGGGTAGACCCATTCTTGGACTATATGGATGTCATTTGAAGGGTAAGTACAAAGACACCCTTCTTTCTGCCACCTCAGTGGATGGAATTCACCAGCTTTTCCAGTAGCCTTTGTAGTTGTGAAATCTGAGTGTGAAAATAGTTGGGTGTGGTTGTAGGATTTCATGTTTAATTGTGCATATATATTTTCGAAATTTTTATGCATAATAATGATCAATTACAATTTTCTACGATTTATTTCATGCATGCATCAGTTTGTTTCAATAACAAGTTTTAAAACTTTATTAAAACAAACATGGGACTCCGAAATTCATACCTAGAAGTTCTCTAAAACTTTTTGAAGATCCACAGATGTTGAAGATGCTTGTCGCTGCGCCGGATGCCTCCGAGAATTCACCAAACTCTAAACAAGATTGGAGATAGAAGAGCTAGCCTCTCAATCTCCAATAGGGTTTAGAATCTAATTACTAACCCCTCTTTAGTTCCCTTGAGAAGAAGATCTCTGAAAACTAAAACTAAACTCAAGAATTAAGGTGAAATTCATGGAGAATTATGGAGAGAGAAGTTTGCATAAGAAGATAATGAATTAAATTTTCGAGGTAATGAGATAAACTTGTATTTATAAGTTCTCTCCAAATTACCTATTCATGTGCAACCTCTTGCCCATGATTTCATACAAACTTCCATCTAACCATCCATTATTTGCTAACAAATAATCTTAGCCACGAATTAAATCAATTATGGACCAATTCCATGCATGATCTAATTAATTCTTAAATTAATTCTGCAGAAAACCGTCTGGACCGGTCGACCGTTTGGAGGTTCGGTCGACCGTTCGAACCAAGTTTCGGTCGACCATTCGACATTCGGTCGACCGTTCGCAACAATAAAATATTTCATCGCAATGTTCGGTCGACCGACCGATAGATTCAGTCGACCGGTCCGAACAGACGAAAATTTCCTGTTATCGGTCGAGACGTGTCCGGTCGACCGTGCACCGATCGGTCGACCGTTTACTGTTGTTCGGTCGACCGTTGAGCACTGTTCTGCTGATTGGTCAAATTTCGGTTTTACCCCTATAAAATTTGACATTTCGGGATTAGTAGTAAATTCACAACTTATGTAATATATTATCCTACGTAATGATAAATCATTACACCCCATAATATTTACATCACATATGAATTTAATTTAGATTCTAATTATGTTATTAATCACAACATAATTTTGATTTTGCTTGTTCACCCCATTTGTCTTATTTTCTACATGAAACCCGACACATCTTATGAACTGAAAATCCCAATTTCTTGTTTCCCAGTTTTGTGGTGTGACCTATGGGAGGATCTAAACTAAGTTGGCAGTGGTATTAAGAGCTTAATATCACAAGCTATAAGCGGTATCTAGCTACACATTATAGCTCCCAATTAGTTAGATGTCTTAATTCCACTCGAACCAAAACCCGATCCATTTAGTGAAGAGTGTACCACTTGTGTCCGTCCCTTGCCTCATGATATTAAGAATACACACAAAGTAGTATTGTGTCATCATTGTATTAGTATTCATTTCTTGATCTCTTTAAGCTAGTTACAAATATGTGACTTAACTCAAATCACATTGTGCACATTATAACTTTGCTTTATCAAGGGGCCCACTAATATCATCACTCAATTAAGAGGGGCAATGATAATCTTTTGACTAACTATCTTCTCCAACGAAAGTCATACTTAACCAACTAATGCATTTACACTACACTCATCGATAGCTCAAGACATTAGTCTAATGAAGCAATTCTTAAGTGATCGGATATAAGTCTCATATCAAAGGACCAAAGACACAGTAAAACATTAATGACACAGAAAACACAATTCTATAATGTTTTACTTATTAGGTCTATTCAGTATACAAAAGTAGTATTTTCCTCTTTTGTGTACCCGTGTTGTCACTCACTTGTAGAGCTACAATGATCTATGACCAACACGACAATCTTAACTCGGTAATTAATGTCCCATGTTAATTACCATGATTGCGAATATCTTTTGTTTTATGTAAACCAATATCTTTTAGAGCTCTACGGTTAAGGACCAAGAGCCTATTCCTTAACACTTCTAAAAGACGAATAACATAAACAAGGAACAAAATGATTTCTCATCCAATTCATAATAATTGACACTTAAAAGTAAAACTTTTAGAATACATTCTCTTCAGTGGTTTCTAGAGTTGTTGAAGCAAGTAGTTATCCAAAGAAATGGATTGGTCCTTATAAGTGATAGGTGCAAGGGTCTATGGAAATTGATTAGTAGAGTGTTTGGTGGGTGTGAGCACAAAGCATGTGCAAGACACCTGTATCAAAACTTTCAGAAGAAATTAAGAGTGCATGTTGTTGAATCTTTTATGGGAGGCTGCTAGTGCATACACATCTACTGAGTTTGCAAGGAAAATGCAGACTATCAGACAAATTAATGAGGCAACACATGATTGGTTATTGAGGGTTGAAAATAATGAGAGAATCTGGTCAATGAGTCAATTTGGTTGTGAGACACAATGTGTTTACGTTATCAATAACCTTAGTGAGTCTTTCAATAACTATATTAGAGCAGTAAGACATCTTCCTATTGTCATCATGGTTGACAATTTGAGGCAGAAGTTCATGCAAACCATGTACAACAGGCAGGAAAAGGTCAGAGGTTGGACATATCAGTTGATGCTAAAAACAAGGACTTGGGTAACTAAGGTGTCAAGGTAACTAGGAAGCTTCAGTACTATCAGATGTCCACAATCTAAGGCAGATGTGTCTTCAACCAGCAAAAGATGCATTGTTGACTTGGTTGAGAGGACTTGCACTTATAGAGTTTGGTAGGTGAGTGGGCTACCATGTCAACATGGAGCTGCTTTCATTACCTCATTAAGGGGTGCTATGTTGGAGGATTATGTGAGACATTGGATTAGTAGGGAAGTATATGCTAGAGCTTATGAGGTCGGTATTCAGCCAATGACAGATAAATCTGAGTGACAGCCAATACAGAGATTTAGCATAATGACTCCATCATGTGAAGAGACAACCAGGCAGACCAAAGCTAAACATGTACAAAGGATCAATGGACCCAAGGAACACTAGAAGGGTTAAGAAATGCAGTAGGTGTGGACTTTTGGGTCACCATGCTAGGAAATGTAAGGAACCAATATGATCTCACACTCAAGAAGAAGAGGCAGCAATGCATGACATTTAGAACTTAGAAGTTACATTTCATTACATCTTTTCATTTCCATATTTACTGTACCATAACAATGTTTTTATTTTCTATTGTAGAACTAACAGAAAGAGAAGAAGAAGAGCTGGACAAGCTACCACCACTAATTCACAGACTCCTCAACCAACATCAAAACCATTCCAAGAAGCTACCACCACTGATCATAGAGTAGCCAAAGCAGTGGGTCCATGTTGGACATCCTAAATTCAGTTGGAGGTGTGCAAGGGAGTCTAGCAACATTGCAGCGACCCTTATTCAATTGATATTGCCAACTTAACATTATGTTTCATTGATGCTAATCTAGAGTGGAATTATGTACAATAATCTAACTCAGTAGTGGTGTGTGTATGCATTACTTGTGTGTTACAATATTTGGTGCAATTCTGAATTCAATACTTATTTATTTGGATCATTACTTGTCATGGTGTGCTAATGTGTTATCATTAATGTTGATGTCTTGAATGGTGGTGGTTGTGAACTTCTTGTGTGAATGCTGCTGGTTGTGATCCACGTGTGTCTTGTGTTGTGTTGCAAGTTTAGGTTGCTGGTTGTGATCATGGTGTGTATTGTGTTGTGTTTTGTGTGGTGATGTCGATTGTGATGCAAGTTTATGTGGTGCAGCTTTGCAATAGATTGTGTTGCAGGTGGTTGAGTGACAGTTATGTGATGCAACCAAACCAAACCACAAACCAAGACTATAGTCAACCACCTACACCCACACACCAAGCAGCCAACTAAAACCGGCCAGCAACCAACTCCTAACGTCAGCCATCCCACACCTCCTAAAGCAATCCGTCATATACCTCCACCACTCTAGCCACCTCTCCACAAAGCAAAGCCATACGACAGGTGCAATCGTAAAGTCAACCACCTCTCCACAAAGCAAAACCACACGACAAGTGCAATCATAAAGCCAGTCACTACTCAACAAACCAAACCACAAACCAAGACTATAGTCAGCCACCTACACCTACAACTAAGCATCCAACTAAAGCCAGCCAGCAACCACACTTCCAGCACTCCACAAATCCATCCGTCCTACACCTCCACCACTACAACCACCACTCCACAAATCAATCCATCATAAAGCAACCCAGCCATAATAATACAAACATACACATTAATTCAACACAAATATACACATATTAATTCAACACAAACATGCACACAATCCAACCCAACCATAATAATACAAACATACATAATCATATACGCATCAACCATAGGCAACTAAGTCCATACTAAAGCCATCCATTAACATTAATTCAACATAAACATACACAAAGTCCATACTAAATCCAGCCATAGACAACTAAGTTTACCTAACTTAGACACTCAAAAAACCCCAACCAAAACATTTACTAAACATAAGCTTTACAATAATTCACTTCCAGAACATAATAACTAATCATATCTTTTACCCAACTTATAGTCACATACAATCAACATATAAGACTAACAAACTCATTAATCTACTGATTACCTAAACCAAAACATACACTATAACCCCTCTACAACTCTTAAATCAGACACTTCAAAATGAGCCCAATCACCACGAAGGCACACATGTTGATGACCATGCCCACCTTGTTCATGAAAACCTTGCATTCAGCCACAAATTGTTTGAGGTCACCAACTGAAGATCTAATCTCCAGCACAAGAAGATCGTTCTCCGACACCAGATGCTTCAACTCTTCAACCTTCCTCTATAGCTCACCGTCCTTCTCTAACATCATCTCGTGGAATCTCTCAACATGCACTCTCACATCAACCACAACAGCTTCCTGACCATCTATCCACTCGAAAAACCTACATTTCCTACACTCCGACTCCTACCCATTTCATCAAACACTCAGTGGGAAACAATATTAACAAGTTAGGAAGTTACAATTAGGAAAATTAACACCTTCAAGTAGTTGAGGCAGCGAAAAAACCAACGACCATGAGACCACTCCCTCTTTGACATGTACACTCTGCAAGGAAACCCACACCCACATTTAGGTATGGAGGGGAGAGACATGTTGGATCTGTATAGAGTCTCCGACGTCTATGTGGGAGGGTCATTGTTGTAGGTGCTCGTGTTGGTGTCGTTACCCCAGTACCTACAACCAGTCTGGTGGTTTGAAGGGTTGGAGTTGGAGTTGGAGACGAGATTAACCATCAGTATTGAGTTGTCGTCGCTGCTTGAGGGCACAAAACCACCGCCGACCATGTCAGTGGAGGGTCATAGGAGGTAGATGGATGGAAGGAATATGGGGTTTCGTTGAGAAGATGGAGGATGATGGATGGATGGATGGAAGGAAAATGGCGGGTAGGATTAAGGAAGAGGTGGGATTTCTTAATGAATTGTTGTTGATAGAAGATTGTTTAACGTGGGTTTTTTGTTCTTTTATATTATATGTATATTTTGGTGTTGCGAAGACCTCTCAAGAATTCATAATAGAATTCCGCACCTTACAACTTTGTATAGAAGAATATCTCTCTATTGTCACGATCATGCCACCATTTGTAACGCTAAGTAAACAAAATGCAAATGACAACAAAATGATATAAGTTCAATATTCCATTTCGTTGGATATAGGAATACATGAACTTTGGCACATTTATATGGTGCACAAAAAATGAATACACGATACATATTTCACAAACTATTATCATATATCAAATAACTTAAAGTACGTGGCAGTTGAGCTCATGCCGGAGATGATATATTTGTATAGAGTCACGTTCAGAGTTTGAACTTGACGGCCTATTCCTTCTTATATTTTAAGGAACCATATTGATGCGACAATTTGGGTTTCGAGTTTTTGGGGCTTGATGGTTTGCTCCTTTTCATATTTAAAGAGATCATCTTGTTATGATTAGCTTTAATCTCATAACAAAGACAATCATTTGGCATATATATTTCCATATGTAGTTTGACGATCCATTTCCTTATTTATTTGAAGGGGACCGTCGTGTATAGCAGTTTAGTTTGTCTGTCTAGATTTGGTTTGGTGATTGTCTTTATTATGATCACCGAGATTTAGTCAGTTTTAGTCTCATGACATGGAGGAAATACATATGTTGTTATATTGAAGATAATGCTTTTGTTGTAATATTGTCCAATGGTTAGTTTAGTCTCGTAACCCATGAGGTATTTGTATACGTATTTTGTTATATTGATGATGATTCTTATATTAGAATATCACCAAACAGTTAGTTTGATCTCATAACTAAGAGAATACTTTTGTATATAGTTTGTTAAATGTTGACTTTGTCTTTATAGTGAAGACCGTCAGGTTTTAGTTAGTTTAGTCTCATAACAAGGAGGTACTGTATATGTTTTGATTTAACAATTTTAGTTTATTTCATTACCAAAGATCGATAAGAGTTGGATTAGCCTCGTAACCTAGGAGGGAACGTATAGTGTGGTCTCATATTTTGGAGACGTGGTAAACAATTTGTTCTCTTATTTAGGAGAACATTATGTACATATTTAGTTTGGGTTTGACGACTTTAGTTTATTTCATTACTAGAGATCGTCAAATGTTAGATTAGTTTAGCCTCATAACCTAGGAGGGGTTGTGTATCTATTTGACTTATTTAGACGATTATCCTTTTGACATCCATATCGTCATGTCTTGGACAGTTTAACCTCGTGACCCGGAGGTGTTGTATATGTATGTTATTTTAGTTTGTTCATTTTGTTTGTTAAATGAAGACTCCATCGTCGGTAAGAGAGAGGAAACTCAATATCATGCTTGGCGTGCATTCTCGCTTACGACTAAGATAGTCCGTATTTTAATTTCTGACCACTCCAACGGTAAGAGAGAGGGAACCCAAGATCAAATTTGGCGTGCATACTCGCTCCAATGTTTGTATTCAAGTGTGTTTCATATTTTAAAGCTGGTTGACATGTTTTACAACTATAAAGGTTTTTATTTGCAACTTATCCCCATTGATGGGTGGATTTGTAATTTGTCCATTTAAGGGGATTATTTGGATTTTAAGATCGCTTCGTAAATCAATTGGTACAACTTATATATTGTTGCATTTTACCCACATTTAGGGGTGGGTTTGTGATTCGTCCTTTTAAGGAGACTATTTGTATTTTAAGATTGATTTTACAAATTAAATGATATAACTTATATATTGTTGCAATTTATCCAACTTGAGAGGTGAATTTTAATTTTGTTAAATTCCAGAAACTAGTTTGATATATGTCTGGATATTTGTCTGGATTGTTTTGCAATTTGTCCATCCTAATAGACTTCTTTTCTTTCATCACATGCTTGGGAGCTATTTCCCTGATTTTAAAACTATAGGGGCAAACATGCAAAATCCCTTAAGTGTTTATAGTCATGCACGTAGTGTTGGTACATGGATTCAAATATCCATTTCCTTGAGATATAATGGATTTGAAAATTACATTTGTTTATGCATAATTCATAATCGAGATAGAGGTTTCACATTGGTATTCCATCCAAGTGAGTACATCACTTGCACAATACGTTTGGACCGATCTCGATAAAATCGATCTAAATATATTTTGGATTCTTTTCTTTATTTTGGTGCAGAATCCATGTACACATAAAGAAGACCATGTGCGTGTTTGTTTCTTGTTCTTTTATTCTTCTCATACTTTGCATTCATTGATTTGGATTTGGAAGCCGTAACTATCTTCGCACCTTCTTCATTAATTTATGTTTAATGAGGTTTAACGATTTAAATTGGAGTCAAATCATTATCAGATTTCAACACGATCATCTTTCCAACACCCCATGGATGCACTGTTCACATGTTTCTCTTAGTCATTCATGTTCTTTTTCTCGTATAGTTGAATGAACAAGATCAAATTAATCTAGGATTTCAGCATTAGATTTTTATTTCACTCCATTATTCATATTTCTGGAGTACACAGAGTTTCAACTCTACAAACTTGCTTGAGTCAGTTAACTTCTTTTATTTAACGCTCCTATTGGATTCATGTGGATCCATAATATTGCGACGGTGACCAATCATGAGTGTTGATCCAAAAATTTCATTTATAAGCCAATTTGATGTGGTTTTCGTTATTATTATTATTATTATTATTTGTGTCAAACGTAGAACCGCTGTATTTGTTTGGCTTGAGTTTCATTGTCATTTTCTGGATGAATTTCGATAGCCTTCCGGTGTCTTTTTATTTTATTTGTTAAAATATAAACAATCAAACCGGAGACCAATCCTTTTTAAATAGCTTAGTGGCCGGAATGTCATGTTTTCCCAAAGCTAAACGAGCACGTTTCCTTAAGAGGAAGTGGTCGCTTGGCAAATCGGACGACCATCCGGAGACCAATTCTTTTAAATAGGATAGTGACCGGAATAGTTGTGGTTTTTTCCCGAAGCCGGAATAGGTGAACTTGAGGCAATAAGTAAAAATGAGGTGTATATTACCAATAACGATTCGCGGCAGGTGTACAGTAGCAAAAAACCTTTTAAATATGAACATGGATCCAAGTTGAGTAAATGTACACTTCGGATTTGAATAATTTGATATAACATGGTTGAATACATATATACTAAACCTTAAATTCTAGTTGTATAGAGTTAATAAATGGGAATTGAGGATTGAGGGCTCCCACTTAAAACATACATTGCAGGGGGAAACATAACCTTGTGGATATATTTAAAAATGTGTAGAGATTTAGAAACGAGATTATATTTACATTCATACATGTCCAATGAAAAGATATTCACATTTACAAGAAAATATATATAGACATAACAGATAGTCCATTCGTCCATATCTATATACTCCAAATTAACTTTATCGCCTATTATTGAATTATAGAAAGGATTGGGCTATAAATTCAGCACTAAATGGATGGAAGGTCAATTTGAAGGGACGATAGATGGGCTGGACTAATTTCTAATACCAACATATAGATAAGGCCCACTTAGGACTATTGAGGTTGTTTGATATAAGGTTCAATCTCTTTTCGGTTTGGGCACAACACAACTACACAAAAAAAAAAATCAGATATTTTGTTTTCTTAAATACTTGCAAACAATATAAAATGAAATCAGGAGACAAAGAAGACGTTGTATATTGTAAGTGAAGAATCTCTAAAATTGCAAACAAAAGGAGAAAAAGTCTTATTTAAGATTGAATTGGACTCGACCTTCTTAATCCTTTGAACTAAATTGAACCACACGGTTCATGTGATTTTCAATCGTGACCGACCGTGACCACGTACAAACAGGAGCGGACCTAGGACGATATTTAGGGGTGGGCACCCTTTAAAAATATATCAACCAAATAATAATAATTAAAAAAGTTTTTATATTAAATTCAAACATGTTTGTTACAAGGTAATCCTATGAGGTTTCATGCTTTGAAATTTTTTCATTATAACTTCATCACTAATCGTATCGAAAATCTCTCGTTCGATGTACGTAACGAGAGCATCATTAACTCATTCGTCTCCCATCCGGTTCCGCAATCTGTTTTTCACGACATTCATGGCCGAAAACACTCTCTCAACTGTTGCAGTTGCAACTGGCAAGACCAATGTCAAGGTAATCAACAAGAAAACCAAAGGAAAAGTTAAATTTTTCTTCTTTTGAACCATCTTCTCTGCGAGTTCTGTTAAACTTTTCAAATCTCCAAATTCTGGATTGGATCTGACATCACGAACATAAGTCTCCAATTGACTCTTAAGAACAATGAGATCAAAATCAGAAAATTCTTTGGGATAAAATTTGGCAATTTGAAGCAATCTTGTCTTATCAAACTGAGAGATAAGGCAAGATTGCGTGGAGCCGGAGGTGGATTCAGGTGGAGATTTCAGGTGGCGTCGAAGTCGTGATCTCGTGGTCGTGGAGAAATGCGGAAGGAGGGGTGGAGCCGACGTGGAGGAGTGGATTTGGGGGAGAAATAGGGATTTGGGGGTGGAGGTGGATTTTGGGTTAGAAAAATATGATTTGTAGGGATTAAAGAGATTGGAAATGATGTTAAATATGATGTATGATTTTTATTTTATACAAATATACAACACAATCCACAATAGTCCCACATCGGAAATTAGTAATTGTTTGGTGGGGTTTATAACTTCTTACCTCTCTACTCTATTGTGAGTTGATCACACACTCAAAACTTCATAAGTCATTCTGGAGTTGATAGGTAGTGTGGGCACACAATTATTTTTCTTAATATCTAACAATAATTTCAAATTTCTAGCGTGGGCACTTGCCTACGCGTGCCCACGCCTAGGTCCGCCCCTGTGCGTACAAACAGAAGAAAGTTCTACGGTAAACGAATTTATTGAAATAAAAAGAAGGAAATGCAAAATAGATCTTAATAACTAAGACTATGTTTGGATACGACATTTATGAGCCTTGGGGAACTTTTGACTTAAAATGTATATAAATCTAGAATTTACAGATGACGTGATCTGTGTTTATTTTGTTTGTAGAAATATGTCACGTTGAAAATAATGATTATCAAAATATTTGTATCATATATTATTGTTAGCACTTATTATAATCCATAAGTTAAATGTATCCAAATCAATAAATCATGAAAATATATATTAAGACCCAAACAATATTAAAAGTGTCCTATATATCAGCATATACATATGTACTCCAAACAAATATCTCAGCAACAAATAATTTGTACTCTAACCACAGCGAAAACAAAAGCCACAATAAAAGAAGAATAATTACAGACATCATTTTAATTATTATGATCTACACCTCCTGAAGAAGTTGGTTCTCAGGTATGGTCAAAAGCTGGGTTCTCCATGCACCATCATTGCTAGCCCTTGCTCTCATCATCTTGGCTTCTCTAAGCTTCTCCAGAATCTCTAAGGACCTACTGCTGCCACCACCCAAAGACAGCAATATATTTGCCTCTTCCTTTGACAAAACAATCTTAACCCTAACCACACCACCGCCCTCTCCCTCTCTCTCACCCACATCTGCATGGTTTTTCTCATCAAGAACTGATGATGACCCTTTCATGCAATTTCCCATGCAAACAAAGACCTTGTACGTGTTTTGAGAACCGACTAAGGAATTCTGATCGTGAAGTCGCGTTAAGAGAAACTTAAACGGAGAAGACAAAGAAAATCTTGAACAAATTAACACTTCGATGAACCACCCGAAAATGCTCAAAAGAAAGCTTATGTGTTACTCAAAAGTTTCACTCCAAATGAATCTCTCTGTCAAATGATGTTTTTTTGTTGTCTTTGGATATACCTATGGCGAAGGCCTATGATATGGAGTATATATAGGTTGTTTGTGCATTTGTAAAGTCAACAAAGCAACCCAATTGTTTGGAACATGTTGTCGTTGACCCACGTGTGGAAGATCACGGAATTCATATAAAAATCATGCCCTATTGTTTCTTTTTGGAATAACTGGTGTAATTATGACTTCCTTGTTTGTCCCGCAGACTGCTAGAATGTGATTAATGCACGCTTAGCATTCTTAAGTATTGGTCGTGTCTAATGTTAATCTCGTGTTAACTTTGAAAAATCGTGCTAACTTTGGTCGTGGAAGATCACGGAATTGGAGATGTTTGTTCTATTGAACGCTTAAATCACATTATTTTTTGATCGTGAAAATTTTGTCGTGATTACAAGTTAAATGTGCTTGGGAGTTTTGTTTTCTTAGTGACGAAGATCTTAGCAGCACGGCTCTAACTTAGACCGTATCTGGTCAAAGTGACCGTAGGCGAGATTATTGATTGAATCATTAAAATAAATCAATACCATTTCAATTATATGAATTATGAAGTAATATCTTAAATACCTTCCTGTTTGAACACATTTTTTGGGTTGCATTTTCCATAAACTTCTATGTAGATATTATTATATGAGAACGTAAATGCAATTATTTAACACATTTTCATTATGGCTGTGTGCTATACGAATGTAAGAACATTAATGCACTTATTTAATCACATTTTCATTATCATCTGGTTGTATATTATACGTTAATACCAGATCATGGACGAGAGAATCAGAGAATGAGAGGAAGAGATGCCTAATTAGGGCCACATTTTTGGATTTGTTTTAATATAAATATAGAAATGATTAAAAGATATTATTGGTACTCATGCAGTTGGTGATGAATGAGGATAAATCAATTGTTTTGCTTTGGATATACATTCTCGGTTTTGACGTGGAAATGGAAGTCTACCCGTGTGTATAATTGAAAATGTCAATCGAGGGGATTTTTTAATGATATTTAAAGATTAATGATAGACGTGCATATATATACAATTCATCAAAAAAATCCAAGTAATTGGCTTTAATACTTTTGGATAGTAACAGTGACACATTTTTGCGGATTTTCCTCAATTCACTAACGGGTTACCTCTCATTCAATAATTCATACCCCGTTATACATGTACTACACTTGTAAATATGCATACAAATAATTTATTTTGAATTATCTTTTAAAAAATCTCCTTAGGACTTCATCCACCCTTGAACTCTGGTGGTGGCTGGGACATATGACAGTAGAGTAGTAGGAGGGGGTTTGCCATATAAAGCCCCGTAAGTTGTCATCTGACTAGTTGTGTGAGATTCTAATCCTAATTGTGCCTTAATAATGTTTAGGTGGTGATCAGGAGGAGATGAGATGGACGGCTGAGATGGAGTGTTGGTGGATGAGGGGTTGAGATGGATTGAAGATGAGATGAGTGGTGGAGATGGAATAGATGGTGAGGATTGAAGGAGTGATAGATATTTATGGTGAGCTCTCACTCTCCCTCTCTCACAACTCTCATTCTCTCCCTCACGTTTCTCTCCCTCTCTCAGTGGTGCTCCGGCGAGGAAGAAGAAGTGATCTCCGGCGAAGGGAGGATCAACACGAGTGGTAGTTGGAGGTGAGTTCATGGTTTTGCCAACTCGTTCCTTTGCCTTGGTTCTCTCTCTCAACCTTACTCGTGTTCTGTGTTCGTGGTGGTTGGAGGTTGACAGAGGTGTTGGAGTGCTCGAGGTTGTCGAGAATGTGTGGATCGTGGTTCGGACGCGAGGTTCGTCGACAGACCGTGATTGTGGGAGGCGTGCTCGTGGAAGCGCCGTCGTGGTTCTTCAAAGGTTTCTTCAAACCTTCCGGTATGTCAACTCTCTCACTTAAGTAGTGTGAGTATTTGGAAGTCGATGGCAGGTCTTCCGGCTCGTCGCAAGTAAACGTGCAGCAGATTTCATTGCCTGATCGGTCGACCGGTTGGTGCAAACGGTCGACCGTTCATAAAGAAAATTCGGGTTCTGCCTCACATCGGTCGAACGATGCCCAAGGGACGGTCGACCGATTGTGCGTGGGAGGCAAGCCTGGTGAGATTCAGTCGAACGGGTCCCCTTTGTCGTTCGACCGTGTGCACTGTCATAGGTCGGTTGAGGGCGTTGACCATCCAAACGGTCGACCGCTCATTGACTTCGTCCGACCGTGACTTAAGTTGGAATAGTGTTCGGTTCGACCGAAGGTGGTTTCGGTCGACCAGACTTGATGTTGAGCGTGGGGAAACACTCTGGTGGAATTTGGTCGACCGAGAGTGCTCGACGTTTGACCGGATTCGTGGTGAGAGTGAGGGATTATTTCCTGGTGGGATTTGGTTGACCGAGAGTGCTCGGGGGTTCGACCGAATTCGTTGTGGAGATTGAGGGATTTTGCCCTGAGGACTTTCAGTCGAACGGGGCCCCTTTGTCGTCGACATACTCCTCATGGAATTTATATGTAGATGACATACTCCTCATGGAAAATCATATACATTTGCTTTAGCAAACAAGAAGTTCATTGAAATCTACATTTTCAATGAAAGACATAGGTGATGCTCAATACATCTTGGGAATCAAGATATATAGAGATAGATCTCGTAGACTCATTGACCTAAGTCAACGTACCTACATTGACAAGGTCTTGGAAATGTTCTGCATGAACAATTGCAAAAAGGGCAATGTGTCAATGAGTATGGGTGTGCAACTCAAGAAATCTCAACCTACTGAATCACGTAAAGACTTGGAGTACATGAAAGATATACCTTATGCTTTGGCAATAAGATCTATCATGTACGTCATGACTTGCACAAGACCCGATGTCTCGTATGTTGTAAGCGTGACAAGTCGTGACCAATCCAACGCAGGTCCTGAGCATTGGACTGTGGTCAAGAATATTCTAAGGTACCTTAACCGGACCAAAGATAAGTTTCTTGTTTATGAAGGACAAATGAAGTTAATAGTCAAGGGCTATTCGGATGCGAGTTTCATGAGTGATCCCGACGATAGTAGGTCGCAATCAGGATATGTCCTCCTTCTGAATGGTGGAGTCGTGAGTTGGCGTAGTTGGAACCAAACCACTACGACCGACTCAACCACTGCTTCCGAAGTAATGGTTGTCACTGAAGCGAGCAATGAATGAGTGTGGATTAAGAAGTTCCTTGAAGAGCTTGGAGTAGTTCCCTCGAGCGAGGGACTCATAGATCTATTTTGCGACAATAGTGCATCTATCTCGTAAATAAAGGATCCTAAATCACACCACAAAGTGAAGTACATGAATCACAAATACTTTGTGACACATGACTTCATCGACGAAGGCAAGATAGATTTATTATGGGTTGACACAAACAACAATACAGCTGATCCATTTTCCAAACCATTATCTCAAGCCAAAGACAAAATGCATTTCGAGTCCATGGGTCTGAAGAACCATGTGGAGTGGCTTGATGAGTGATTTGAGAGGGTCACCCTAGTTATTATTGTTTTATACATTGAGATTGTATGTGAAAGAAAACTTTGATAACAAGTGAGAGATTGAAATGAATGTGTTCTAAAAAAATTACTTTTATATGTCAATTGTTATGAATTGAATATGCATACATTTTTTTCCTTAATTATTGTATTAGTTTTTTAGAAGTGTTAATGATGAGGTTTTTGGTCATTAACTGTAGAGCTCTAAAAGATAATGGTTACATAAATCAAAAGTTATTCACAATCATGGTAATTGACATAGAACATTAATTACCGAGATAAGATTGTCGTGTTGGTCATCGATTATTGTAGCTCTACAAATATTTGACAACACGAGTATATAAAAGAGGAAAATGATTACTTATATATTTTGAATAGACATAACAAGTCAAACATTATGGAATTTTGTTATGTGTCATTAATGTTTTCATTGTGTATTGAATCCTAAGATATGAGACTTATGTCTTTTCACATAGGAAGTGTTTAATTTGATTATTATCAAAAACTGTCATTGAGTATAGTGATAAATGCAATAGTTGGTTAAGTATGACTGTAGGATTTCATGTTTAATTATACATATATATTTTTCGAATTTTCATGTATAATAAGGATCAATTTTCAATTTTCTAGAATTTATTGCATGCATCGGTTTGTTTTAACAAACTAGTTTCAAAAACTCTATTAAAACAAACATGAAGGAGCTCCGAAATTCATACCTAGAAGTTCTCTAAAACTTCTCGAAGATTCGGAGACGGTTGGGATGCTCCTCGCTGCGCCGGATGCCTCCGAGTATTCACCAAACTCTAAACAAGATCGGAGAGAGGGAAGCTAGTCTCTCAATCTCCGATTGGGTTTAGAATCTAATTACTAACCTCTCTTTAGTTCCCTTTAGAAGATGACCTCTGAAGAACTAAAACTAAACTTAAGAATTAAGGAATTTTCGTGGAGAATTATGGAGAGAGATTTTGCATAAGAAAAATAATGAATTAAATTAAGGAGGTAATGAGATAACCTTGTATTTATAGGTTCTCTCCAAATTACCTATTCATGTGCAACCTCTTGCCCATGATTCCATGCAAAATTCCATCTAACCATCCATTATTTATTAATAAATAATCTTAGCCACGAATTAAATCAATTATGGACCAATTCCATGCATGATCTAATTAATTCTTAAATTAATTCTGCATAAAACCGTCTGACCGGTCGACCGTCTGCGAGGTCCGGTCGACCGTTTAAACCTGGTTTCGGTCGACCGTTTAGACACTCGGTCGACCGTTCGCAACATTAAAATATTTCATCACAATGTTCGGTCGACCGACCGATAAATTCGGTCGACCGAAAACGAACAGACGAAATCCCTGTTACGATGTACACACATCCGGTCGACCGTGCAATATTGCGGTCGACCGTCCCACATCCGGTCGACCGTTTACTGTTTAGCGGTCGACCGTTTGTGCACTGTGCTGCAGACTTGTCAAATTTCGGTTTAACCCCTACAAAATTTGACATTTCGGGATTAGTAATAAATTCACAACTTATGTAACATATTATCCTATGTAATGATCAATCATTACACCCCATAATATTTACATCACATATGAATTTAATTTAGATTCTAATTATGTTATAAATCACAACATAATTTTGATTTTGCTTGTTCACCCCATGTGCCATATTTTCTACATGAAACCCGACACATCCTATGAATTCAAAATCCACATTTCTTGTTTTCCAGTTTTGTGGTGTGACCTATGGGAGGATCTAAACTAAGTTGGCAGTGATATTAAGAGCTTAATATCACAAGCTATAAGCGGTATCTAGCTACACATTATAGCTCCCAATTAGTTAGATGTCTTAATTCCACTCGAACCAAAACCCGATCCACTTAGTGATGGAGTGCACCACTTGTGTCCGTCCCTTGCCTCATGATATTAAGAATACACACAAAGTAGTATTGTGTCATCTTTGTATTAGTATTCATTTCTTGATCTCTTTAAGCTAGTTATAAATATGTGACTTAACTCAAATCACATTGTGCACATTATAACTTTGCTTTATCAAGGGGCCCACTAATATCATCACTCAATTAAGAGGGGCAATGATAGTCTTTTGACTAACTATCTTCTCCAACAAAAGTTGTACTTAACCAACCAATGCCTTTATACTACACTTATCGATAGTTCAAGACACTGATCTAATTAAGTATTCCTTAAGTGATTAGATATAAGTCTCATATCAAAGGACCAAAGACACAGTAAAATATTAATGACACAGAAACACATTTCTATAATATTTTACTTATTAGGTCTATTCAGTATACAAAAGTAATATTTTCCTCTTTTGCATACCCGTGTCGTCACTCACTTGTAGAGCTACAACGATCTATGACCAACACGACAATCTTAACTCGGTAATTAATGTCCCATGTTAATTACCATGATTGCGAATATCTTTTGTTTTATGCAAACCAATATCTTTCAGAGCTCTACGGTTAAGGACCAAGAGCCTCTTCCTTAACACTTCTAAAAGACGAATAACATAAACAAGGAACAAAATGATTTCTCATTCAATTCATAATAATTGACATTTAAAAGTAAAACTTTTAGAACACATTCCCTTCAATCTCCCACTTGTTATCAAAGTTTTCTTTCACATACATTCTCAATGCATAAAATGTCAATAACTAGGGTAACCTTCCCAAATCACCTATCAAGCCAATCCACATGGACCCTCGGATCCATGGACTCGAAATATATTTCGTCTCTTAGCTTGGTATGAAGGTTTGTTGAATGGATCAGTTGTGCCACTGTTGTGTCCACCTATTTATTTATTTTGTCTTTCGTTGGTGGTTGAGTTAGCTGTAGTGATATTACTCCTAACTACACTAGCTCATACCTCCACCTTCGATAATGATGACGCATCATCACTCCAACCTCTTATTGTCTAGAATTCCTATAAGAATTGCATCAAAACAGCCCTCGGCTATTTTCTCCTTTGTCTTCCATAAACACGAACCTTATCTTTAGTCCGGTTAAGGTACTTCAGAATATTCTTGACCGCAATCCTATGATTAGGATTCGCGTTGGATTGGTGACCTCTTGTCACATTTAAAGCATACGAGATATTGAGTCTTGTGCAAGTCATCGTGTACATGGTCCTTCCTTTTGCCGAAGCATAAGGGATACCTTCATGTACCCCAAGTCTTTGTGTGATTGAGCACATTGAGACTTCTTGAGTTGCACACCTATACTCATACTTATTGACATATTGTCCATATCGGAATTGTTCACCCTGAACATTTCCAAAGACCTTGTCAATGTATGCACGTTGACTGAAGCCAATGAGTCTACGGGATGTATCTCAATGTATCTTGATTCTCAAGATGTGTTGAGCCTCATCCTTTTCTTTTCATTGAATACACTGATTTCAACGAAATTTCTCGTTTGCTAATGCAAAGGTATATGATTCCTCATGAGCAATATGTCATCGACATATAAGATCAGAAGTACTACATGGCTCCCACTAATCTCCTTGTATATACAAGGTACTCCTTTACTTTGAATGAAGTGAATCTTCTTCACCTCTTCGTCAAAGCGTTTGTTCCAACTCCCCGATGCTTGCTTCAATCCATAAATGGATTCTCGAAACTTGCATTTCTTCTCGCTACTATTTGGATCATCAAAAACTTTGAGGTTGTACCATGTACATATCCTCCTCCAAGTTCCTGTTTAAGGAACGCCATTTTGATATTCATTTTCCATATCCCACAATTGTGAAATACGGTAATAGTGAGCATAATCCGAATAGATTTTAATATGGCAACTTCTCAAAAATTTCATCAAAGTCAATTTCTTGAATTTGAGTATAACTTTTGCTACAAGCCTTGCTTTGTAGGTTGTCAAGTTACTATCCATGTCTATCTTCCTCCTAAAAGCTCATTTTATACCAAATGATATTTTCTCTTGAGGAAGGCTAATCAAGTTTCATACTTGATTATCATACATGGATTCTACTTCGGATTCCATGGCTTTTAACCATAGTTTGGAGTCTTTTCTATTGCTTCTCGGAAGGTCGAGGGATCTTTGGTATCTAGTACCATGATCTCATGAAGTCCCACATACTTATTGGGTTTCTTCCTTTCCCTCATTGACCTTCTTAGTTCTTTTGGTTCTTCTTGTGTCTCTCGAACTTCTTCCACAATTTCTTGAGGAATAGGTTCATGTTCGACTCTCGAACGCACACTAGGTGATGATGATTGAGATTCTCTCACAATTTCTTGTAAGGATCTCTCGCTCATGCTCCCACTAACCAAATGAATCTCGGTTGGGCCTTCATGATTTTGAATGCAACATTCACATCATGATCTTGTAGAGTATCTTGAGTTTCCTCAAGCTCAACTCTACTCCCACTACTTTTCTCTCTTTTCCAGAAATTCCAGAAAAACCATATCTCTCTCTACAATCATTCGATTGGAGGTGATATACCAAAAGTAGTATCCTCTTGTCACACGAGGACAACCTATAAAGAAGCACTTATCCGCTTTTGGTTGAAGCTTGGTCGACATCAATTTCTTGATGTATACCTCACAACCCCAAATCTTGAGAAAGTCGAGCTTAGGTGTCTTTCAACTCCATAGCTCACAAGACATTTTCTCCACGGATTTGGATGGAACATTATTTAGTGAGTTTGTCATTATTTGTAGTGCATAATTCCAAAAGTAAATCGGCAATTTAAATTGACTCATTATTGATCGAACCATGTCGAGCAATATCCTATTCCTACTTTAGGAATGAGTCAAATTAGGTATTCTAAGCACTCACCCCTACGAACCTTTCATAGAGACTTGATATTCTTGTTGAGTCGGTTCACTACTTCATCCTCGAATTCCTTGAACTTGTCAAAGAATTCACTTTTGCTTCCCATTAGACAAATATAGTCATAATGACTATAGTTGTGTGTGAACAAAATGAAGTACCTTAAACCGTCTCTTGCACTTGTACTTATCGGACCACATACATTAGAATGTATCATATCCAATTAGTTGTTCGTTTTCGTTCCTTTCTTCTTGAAAAGTCTCTTGGTCATTTATTTGACCAATCCGATAGTGCTACAAGATTGTATCATTCACGTGAGTTATCTTAGTTTCTCTTTTGTTATTGTTTGTTTGAGTTTGTTCATTATTTATTTCAAGCAAATAGAAATCATTCCATATGAATGTATTTGCATAGAAAATTCCATTCTTCGATATAGACAAGCAAGAATTAAAATATTTATTAAAATTTATCCATATCCAAAACTTGATACAGAATAGTTCTTGCTAATCGAAGGTACATAACAAACATTCTACAAAACATAAATTTAAATCACTAGACTATTGAAGTTCCATAGAATCTTGTACAATCGCAGCGATGCTTGTACTATTTCCAATCTTCAATATCATCTCGTTCCCAACGAGTTCCTTCCTATCCTTCAATAGCTGCACATCAAAATTATGTGAGCACAAGATCCGGTAACCATTACCAAATCAAGGATAGAGGTGATTAAATTTATCTCAATAACAAACATACCTATGGCGTTTCTCGGGCGCCTACGTTCAATCATCCCATTTTCAAGGTCTTCCTTGTACTTGGGGCAATTAGGTCGGATGTGTCCTTTTTCACCGCAGTGAAAACACTCCGAGTTGGGAGTTGGAGACTTGTAAGTTTTCTCCCTTGAGACACTCCCATTAGCACCTCCTACTCCCTCGCTCTTGATTGACGTATCTTTGGTAAATTTGCATTTACCTTTGTTGATCTTTTTGCTCTTCTTATGGATAGCAAGGACTTCATGGTCCCTACTCTTGCCCATATCAACTTCAGCCGTTTTGAGAGCGTTGTGAAGCTCCTCAATACTCACCCCTTTTTCACGCACATGATAGTGCATCACAAAATCCTTAAAGGACGGGGCTAGAGAGCCAAGAATTAGATCTTCGGCAATGTCCACTGGCATTGGAGAAGAGAGCTTCGACAACTTCTCAAGGTATCCTTGCATCGTGAGAAAATGCATGGATACCGATGTTCCCTCCGCCATATGGCACCTTGTGAGTGCGATGGTGGTCTTATAGCGCTCCTTTCGGGCACTATCCATGAACATCTTGGTTAGAGCCTCCATGGTCTTCTTGGGTTTTGAATCCAAGTATTTCGCATGAAGCGAGTCACCCATGGATGCTAGTATAAGACCGTGAACTTGGTTCTCTTGGTCTTCCCACTTGGCTATCACATCTTTCTCTTTATCGGTTGCCTTCTCATTTAATTTTGGGATTTCACCATCCAAAATATGAGATAGTTTTTCAAACCTCAACACGATATTAAGATTGAGTTGTCATTTCATGAAGTTTGAGCCATCATTTTGCAAAGGGTTCTTTTCGATCATAGATCGCACAATTGGTTGGATATTTGACATTTCTACAAAATAAATTATATAGGTTTTAATGCCAATTTTATGTTTTAATACATACATACATATATATATCGAATATGATGTAAATACTGCAAATAAAATCTTGCCCGTAAATGCAGTAATCCAAGATCCCATCAATTGTAATATAGACTAGCTAAGGGCTATCGAATACATTACAACATCAAGGTAAGAAAACATTTTCTAATCACAACTTTTTTGAATTTTAGCAACATTTAGCATCTTCAAACTTTTGTGACTCTTGTCATTTTAATTATGAGGGAATGCGACCTATCCTCGTAAGAAAAACTTTTTCCCAAAACTGAGCGAGGGCTCTAGGTAATGTTAAGAAAACTTATTTTCATTTGATACGAGATACGTTTATCTATTGTATTCACAACTAAACATACTTGGGGTTCACTAGGGTGAAACACACCTCATATATTTAATTGTGGCACAACAACAGACAACCTTTATATCTCCCACTATTCCCAAAGATAGAGGAAGCTATCTCCCGCTAAGGGCGAGCAGAGTATCCATCGATCAATGGCTGCTAGTGGATGAAATAAGAAGGAAAAATTAATCTTAATTTTTGTTGGACAATTTCATTTATCAACATGTGATTTTGAATTTTAGTTTATCATGCATATTAAAATTTATACACATCCTAACATTCACCATTCATCACATGCATAGCAGAAATTATAAAAACAGAAATTAAACATTCACACAATTCATATCGCGTGAGTTTATATGTTCCCTTTGATCCTTGATCTTCGATCCCTGATCCTCGATCCTCGATCAATGCGCTACAGCGGCGACTTCCTCTTGCACCGGAGATGTAGATTTTACAGAAAATAAACATGCTCCTCACATTCGATAAACCGACTAGTGCAAGTCCTATGTAAAAACCTCTCATATGCAAATGCAACTATCTAAAAGAAGGAAATAGAGAGAATTTTGGCTTTTACATACACAAGCCCCTGTATTATAATAATAACATACATTCATAGCTTCTGATTTGGAACATATAAACCCACAATTCCTGCATATACAATTCGAGCATCCATGCACGCAATATCGCTATAAACTATGCAATCTAGTTTATCAAGCATCTAGAATCTCAAACAATTCTTTGAAAAATGTTTTGAAATCCATTAAAAACATTTTTCATGCTTCCATAGTTCAAAAAATTAATTATGAACCGCTGTCCATCCAATTTCCAATGGAAAGATGAATCGCAGTTTTTCGGTTTTGTTGATTCTCTTACAAAATAATCGTTTATACTTAAAACGAAATTATTGCAAGTTAGACTTATGTCTAAATCATAATTCTAATAATTACATGCCATGTTTTAAATATTCAAAACATTTAAAACGAATTATTACAAGAATTATTTCAGCAAAACATTTAAAGACCGAAAAACCGGTAAAACGAATTGTTTAAATCCTAGATGGTAAACTAAATTTGTTTCTAGCCATAAATCATTAGAAAATTGAACCCTAAGCTCTGATACCACTGTAGGATTTCATGTTTAATTATACATATATATTTTTCGAATTTTCATGTATAATAAGGATCAATTTTCAATTTTCTAGAATTTATTGCATGCATCGGTTTGTTTTAACAAACTAGTTTCAAAAACTCTATTAAAACAAACATGAAGGAGCTCCGAAATTCATACCTAGAAGTTCTCTAAAACTTCTCGAAGATTCGGAGACGGTTGGGATGCTCCTCGCTGCGCCGGATGCCTCCGAGTATTCACCAAACTCTAAACAAGATCGGAGAGAGGGAAGCTAGTCTCTCAATCTCCGATTGGGTTTAGAATCTAATTACTAACCTCTCTTTAGTTCCCTTTAGAAGATGACCTCTGAAGAACTAAAACTAAACTTAAGAATTAAGGAATTTTCGTGGAGAATTATGGAGAGAGATTTTGCATAAGAAAAATAATGAATTAAATTAAGGAGGTAATGAGATAACCTTGTATTTATAGGTTCTCTCCAAATTACCTATTCATGTGCAACCTCTTGCCCATGATTCCATGCAAAATTCCATCTAACCATCCATTATTTATTAATAAATAATCTTAGCCACGAATTAAATCAATTATGGACCAATTCCATGCATGATCTAATTAATTCTTAAATTAATTCTGCATAAAACCGTCTGACCGGTCGACCGTCTGCGAGGTCCGGTCGACCGTTTAAACCTGGTTTCGGTCGACCGTTTAGACACTCGGTCGACCGTTCGCAACATTAAAATATTTCATCACAATGTTCGGTCGACCGACCGATAAATTCGGTCGACCGAAAACGAACAGACGAAATCCCTGTTACGATGTACACACATCCGGTCGACCGTGCAATATTGCGGTCGACCGTCCCACATCCGGTCGACCGTTTACTGTTTAGCGGTCGACCGTTTATGCACTGTGCTGCAGACTTGTCAAATTTCGGTTTAACCCCTACAAAATTTGACATTTCGGGATTAGTAATAAATTCACAACTTATGTAACATATTATCCTATGTAATGATCAATCATTACACCCCATAATATTTACATCACATATGAATTTAATTTAGATTCTAATTATGTTATAAATCACAACATAATTTTGATTTTGCTTGTTCACCCCATGTGCCATATTTTCTACATGAAACCCGACACATCCTATGAATTCAAAATCCCCATTTCTTGTTTTCCAGTTTTGTGGTGTGACCTATGGGAGGATCTAAACTCAGTTGGCAGTGATATTAAGAGCTTAATATCACAAGCTATAAGCGGTATCTAGCTACACATTATAGCTCCCAATTAGTTAGATGTCTTAATTCCACTCGAACCAAAACCCGATCCACTTAGTGATGGAGTGCACCACTTGTGTCCGTCCCTTGCCTCATGATATTAAGAATACACACAAAGTAGTATTGTGTCATCTTTGTATTAGTATTCATTTCTTGATCTCTTTAAGCTAGTTATAAATATGTGACTTAACTCAAATCACATTGTGCACATTATAACTTTGCTTTATCAAGGGGCCCACTAATATCATCACTCAATTAAGAGGGGCAATGATAGTCTTTTGACTAACTATCTTCTCCAACAAAAGTTGTACTTAACCAACCAATGCCTTTATACTACACTTATCGATAGTTCAAGACACTGATCTAATTAAGTATTCCTTAAGTGATTAGATATAAGTCTCATATCAAAGGACCAAAGACACAGTAAAATATTAATGACACAGAAACACATTTCTATAATATTTTACTTATTAGGTCTATTCAGTATACAAAAGTAATATTTTCCTCTTTTGCATACCCGTGTCGTCACTCACTTCTAGAGCTACAATGATCTATGACCAACACGACAATCTTAACTCGGTAATTAATGTCCCATGTTAATTACCATGATTGCGAATATCTTTTGTTTTATGCAAACCAATATCTTTCAGAGCTCTACGGTTAAGGACCAAGAGCCTCTTCCTTAACACTTCTAAAAGACGAATAACATAAACAAGGAACAAAATGATTTCTCATTCAATTCATAATAATTGACATTTAAAAGTAAAACTTTTAGAACACATTCCCTTCAATGACTTATGGTGGAAAAGATAGTTCGTAAAAGGATTATCATTCTCTCTTTACTTGAGTACGTGATTATATTAGTGGGCCCTTGATATGCACAATGTGACTTGTGTTAAGTTACATATTTATAATTAGCTTAAGAGATAAGAAATGAATATATAATACAAAGGTGACACATATCTACTTTGTATAATATTCTTAATATCATGAGGCAATGGATAGACACAAGTGATATTTTACATATGGATCATGTTTAGTTCGAATAAACAAAACATCTTTGTTATTTAGGTAACTATAATGTGTAGCTAGATACCGCTTATAGTTTATGATATAAAATGTTTTATATCATTGTCAACATAACTTAGATCCTCTTATAGGTCACACCACAAAACTGGAAAACAAGAAATGTGATTTTATATTTTATATGATGTATTAAGTTTCATGTATTATGAAATAATATACATGTGGTAAAATAATAAAATCAATATGTCGTGAAAACGACATGGTTAGAATAATAAATAAATTCGTATTAGATGTATATATATTATGAGGTATAATGTTTTGACATTATTTATGATAATATATTACATGATATGATGTGATCTACAACATTATAACATATGCATTTATTAAAACCCCAAATTCTAAATTTTGTTGGATATTAATCCAAAATTTGGTGGAGTCAAAAAAAGTGAAAAATGGTCCAACCGTTTGACCACGTTTTTTCATATATTAATAAGAGAGTTTTTACTGATTAATTGCTAGATTTAATCAACCTTGGTCAAATATAGTTATGAGATGATGATGATGTGACAAAATAAATAAGAGATTATGTGCAAATTGGTTTGCATATGATGTGGTTTAGTGGAGATGTAAACAAGAGATCTTGTGTAAGTGGTTTGCACATGATGTGATTTAGTGGAGAGATTAATAAAGGATCATGTGTAAATTGTTTGCACATGATGTGGGTTAGAATAAATCCTATAAATAGGTCTATCATCTCTCATTGTTAATACTAATACAAAAAAATTCTCTTCATTATTCAAGTTTTTGGAGATTAAATTCTCAAGAGCTTTAGAGTGGTTATTAGCTAGATTCTAACATTGATTTAGAGATTCATTGACTAGCTCATTTCTCTGTAATCTTGTTTAGAGTTTGGTGAATACTTGGAGACGAATCGACAGACGATTCAATGGGCAACACAACTTCAGATCTTCATAAAGGTTTTAGAGAACATTTGAGTATGATCATCTTCTATTTATTTTAATATATATGTCGATTAAATGATATTAGAATAAATATAAAATAATGTACATGAAATCGGTGAAAATATGGAAATTAATCTTATATGCATGTATAAAGTTTTTAAAATATATACATACATAGTGGCACGAAATCCAAAATTTGATTGGTTGAGAATTGGTTGGGTTAACTGCAAAATAAATACTAAATTTTATAGTATTTGATTAAAGAATAGATAATTGGAGAAATTGCTAGAAAACCCTTGAATTTGATTGTAATCGATAAAATAGTTAAGAACTATATAAATTGCCTCGAAAATCGTAGATTTAGTTGTATCTATCTAATTGAGTAGTATTTTGACTATTTGCTGTTTTTCCCCTGAACTTGTGAAAATTATGATTTGTATATAAATGTTGGTAGAATTACACTTATACCCCTATACCTGTGATTGTGGGTTTAGAGCTATAGTTTTTCTTCATGCTACATATATTATTTTATGGTT
The DNA here is from genome assembly GCA_963682175.1 of Triglochin maritima. NCBI lineage: Eukaryota > Viridiplantae > Streptophyta > Magnoliopsida > Alismatales > Juncaginaceae > Triglochin > Triglochin maritima. Next base: position 11,981,859 of record OY821775.1, read on the forward strand.
TGATTCATGTTTAATGCTATGTATTTATGTTGGGTGGTGTGGCCCGTGTTGCGGGGTAAATTATGTTCCCCCTTGTCTTGTGTGGTTGTGTGAGAGGTTGTGAAACCGATCGTTCACCCACATTGTGGCGAATAACCGTTGGAGCATTGTTCACAGACTCGAGCATGCAGTCGAGTAGTGACGTACGTATGACTAGATGTTAGGGTGTTTCCCTTGTTGGGGCGGTCCATAGGGTTTACCAGCGTTGTTACGAGTGACCGCTGAAGTTGAGCTCGCAGGTCTCGGGCGTTGTGGTTGGATTCTCGGAGTTGTGTCTTCCCCCTGTGTTGTTGCGGTTCAGAATGGTCAACCCACGTTATTTTGAGTGACCGTTAGAGAGTGTTGCTCACGAGCTCGGGCGTGCGATCAGATTATGAAGCCGGATGAGGATTTGGTCAGCTTACCAGCGTTGTGACGAGTGCCCGTTAGGGAGCGTTGCTCACGGGCTCGGGCGCTTGGTTGGAGTAGGGTGTTGTCTTGTGGGCCGAATGCGTGGTCTTGTCGAGGATGCACACTCGACTTGGTTGGGCGTGTGGTTGCCTTGGGACGTGTGACAGTTCTGCCGTGAGATCGGGTTGAGTGTTGACTCGGGGATCGGATGCGTGGTGGGGTCGAAGTGTATGCTCGGCTCTGCTGGACGCGTAGTCCCCTTGGGACACGAGACCAGTGTGAGCCGTCAGGGACGGGGAAACCTTGTGTAGTGTCGAGTTGGGGGTGTACTGAGTCTTGATTTGAGACTCAAGCGTGGTTTACGTGTGCATAGGGTTGAGCTTCGGTCCGAACCCTGACCGGATGCTCTCCAGGGTCCGGACCGAAGACCGAACCGATCAGATTCAGTCCGGACCGAACCAAACCTGGACCGATCGGTCTGGTCCAGTCCAAAAACCCAGACCGGACAGAAATTTTTGTGGGGATGTTTGGGTTTTGGACCGAGTTTGGACCGGACTGGACCGAAATCTGAATCTGTCCCGAGGTCCGGACCGAAACCTGGACCGGTTGGTTTCGATCCGGACCGAACCCAAACCGAAAATTGCTCTCCCCTACGTGTGCAGGTGGGACGTGGAAGATGCTTGGAGGCTACATGGGCTTGAGACGCATAGACTGGTTCGGTTGAGCTCGATTTTCATGTATTTTTCATACTCCTCTTAGTAGTCGTGTAATAGGAGTTCAAAACTTCTTGTATTTCTTTCCGTATTGTACTCAGACGTTGTCACTTGATATATTTTATTGAAGTCTCGAGTTGACTTCTTTTATTTGTTAATGTTCCTTTTTCGTTTGGTTTTAATTTGTATTGACTGTTATGTTCCGAGTACGGATTATGAACGTTACAATATGGGATGAGACCAACTTATGAAGTTGGGATGGAGTAATGGAATCGAGCTCCATGGAAGTGGCCCCTCGCAAAACAATTGGAACTAGGGGTGCACATGGGTTGGGTTCAACCCGAAACCTAACCCAAACCCGACTGGTCGGGTCGGGTTGGGTCGGGTTGGGGAGGGGTTCGGGTCAGGTTGGGAAAATCAAAAACCCGAATTTTCGGGTCGGGTTCGGGTTGAGGGGGTTGGGTTGACCCAACCCAACCCGAACCCAATTTTTTATTTGTTTTAATTGTTTTTAATTTTTTTATTTTTTCCCAAATAAACCGGTCGACCGAACATCACTCGGTCGACCGTTTCCAACCCAAAAATTTCGAGTTTTCAAGTCACCGGTCGACCGAACCCGACCAAGTTTGGGAGAAAATTTCCGAATTCGGGTTCAACCCGACCCAACCCGAAAATTTCGGGTCGGGTTGGGTTGAACCCAAACCGGTTCGAGTTCGGGTTGGGTTGGGTTTTTTCCCAACCCGAAAATTTCGGGTTGGGTCGGGTTGAGGCCCAAACCCGACCCAACCCGACCCATGTGCACCCCTAATTGGAACCCCACGCCAATTAAACTCCATAGTTTGTGGCATAATTTGAACAATAGGTCCTACCGTGCTTAACCATTGGATGCCTAAGACACATATCGACACCTTGAAGATCTAACACGAAGAGGTTTATCTAGAAAGCATGATCTTGGAGTATTAAAATTTGAAGGCACCTCCTGGCGAGCACCTGAACATTGTAGTTTTGCACCTGAACATTGTAGTTTTGCACCATTCCCAACATGAACATGAAAAAAATGGATCTAACACGTTTTGTTGACCTACCAGTCTCGGCGGTTTGACACTCAATTCGACCCAAATTCCAACCATATCCGACCTCCGTTTAGTAGTGTATTAGGGATACAACAAAAAAAATTAGGGAAAAAAACGTCGAATGTGTGTTAAATAATGAGTTTTTGAAGTTCAGGGGGGCAAAATGTTACAAAATTAAAGTTCAGGGGATGTAACTGTTAACTTTGAAAGTTCAGGGGGGCAAAGTGATACCAAAGCATAGTTCAGGAGGTCAAACTGTAATTAACCCTATTTTTTATTTGGCTGAGATTTGTGGAGAATAGAGATTACTACCCTGATCAATGAACAAATTGGACACATCCATTCATATTTTCTGTGCTAAAAGATGACTTTGATGCAGCGCAAGCACAAGGCAAGAATACAAAACTATGCCCTACGAGAAGAACATATATGAAGACGTGGGGTCGTCCTAACAATGTTCGCCTAAAATATTTGATTCATTATCTTATTCTATCTATCTATGTATACTCGATGCCTGCAAGGGTCAGCTAATGGAAATTATTTCTCAAACGGTAATCTATGTTAGCTATCGAGGTTGAATTAGAATGGCTAGAGAAGCTGCTGAGAGATCCTTATGGACACTATTTCCCCTTCGGCTCCGGCCTTCATTGCTTGAAACCTCACATTGACACCTGCACAAGGAAAAGGTAAATCAAATTCTCATGGTAATAATTTTCAGAAGCATGCCATGCTAGTGAGCAGTGGCCACAGCAACGACCTTCGTTGGGTTGGAGATTGGTGTTAACAGCAACGGCATGAAGACATATTCTTGCCTTGGGCTGCCAATCACTAGGCGGGGCTACCCAAGAGTTGATGTCTAGGACACCTGCACCAGACAGAGACAATTAGTAATGTTTGGTAATGTTGACTTTCATTCGACTATGGATGGATGCTGATTTTGTATCACCGGCTGTGGGAGTGGAATCGATGTGCTTCATGTCAAAAAGAGCACCAGAAGCCACATTTGAATGTTTCTCAATCCGATGGATTCCAATTTCCTGGTAGTCCCATTTCCCGTTCTTGAACTCCTCTAAGAGGAATAGCTCCGAATGCCTTGCGTCCAAGGTCTGCATGGTCCCTGCAAGGAAAAATATTTTGGTCCCAATGCTTGCGTAATTTGGGCTGTCCAATTTGCCAAGAATGAGGTTTTCGATTTTCACCTTCGCAAGTGTTGAGATTGCAGACTGGGCATCGAACGAGTTGTAAATCTGAATATTGACCCAAAAACAGAAAAATATTGATTTTAATTGGATTTTTTCTTGCAGAACTAGTTTTATCAATCAGTATGCTGGACCAGCACAAGGCTAATGGTCAGAGACTGGAATAGGAGTAGTGTTGACCTGCAATCCATATCCCCGTTCTGACATCAGTTATGATGCAGCAACCCAAGTTCTGGATCCCCTTCTCTGGATCTTTATCAATTCCTGGAAGTCTCTTTGGAACAACTAGTTGTTCAGTAAGCAAAGCTGTAGGCGAGTCAAAGTAGAAGGCTCCAATCCGCATCCAATCTTCCAGAACAAATGTAAAGAAAGTTATAGGAGGGAACAGTACAAATGTATGCCTCCGTCACTGATTTTGTATAAGTTGCATCTTAAGATATGTATGGGACTTTCCGCTTTTGTATAGTAAATAATGAAATGCAAAATCTGAAATGTGGAACCTACCTATGTGTTTCTCTTGATGATGGAAGGTATAGGAGTGAGTACCATCTGCATCAATAAACTTGCACATAAACACCCGAATTGAAACAGAAGTGCAATAACAATTCAGAGTAAGAATTTGTCCTTCTCCTTAAGAGAGAAAAGCATAAATCACTCCAAGTGCGTCCTTAGGTATTCACTACCCGAATGCTCTCCAGTGATCAGGGCAATTGAAGAGCATAATTTTTTTAAATCAACAATGTCAATATAAAATACGCGGCAGATGGAAATCTGGGCTTAGTTATTTGCATTTAAGTTCTGATAAACCAAAAGTTTAGAAAAATATGTCAAACAAATAAACTTATTAATTAATAACTTTCACAGTATCAACGATCGATCCTTACTGACTGTTGAACTAGGAAATAGTAAAGGCCTACATCCGATCTTCCTATCACTCACTCATCATCCAAATATCAGAATGTAATGTCATGTTAAGTTAATGCCTCTTCAAATCACATACCTAACAAACTAAAATCCTTCCATAAATGTTAAATACAGTCTGTCTAAAACATTCATCCGCGAGACTCTCAAACCAAAGTATGACTAATTAACAGCAAAAGGAAGGTTGATATACCAAAAGCGGAGGTGTAGATGTACTTCCATCTGCAGGAAACGTTACCCAGCGGATCGGGAACCTGAAGGTCTCGCAAGCAAGCGTACTTCCACACGCTGTCCTCCATGGTGAAGCGGAAGAACCACTTGCTCACCATCCCCAGCTTCATCAAGCATTTCCCGTCCAAGTACTTCGCGATCTCCGTCCATATGTCCTCCTCGTACCTGTTATCCACAATATTTTAGCCCCATAACAAAACACACTTATCCAAACTACAGTTCTAGAAACTTCCATTTTCAAGGTTTAGTAGATTAGAGATGATAGAGTTCGTTAACACGAAATCTGCTCTCAAGCCTCAATAGCGGAAAATCCCGGACTCCATTTCATGTCCGATTGCTCACTCTGGAATTGGAAAAACAGTAACAAACCTCTACGTGATTGCGAAAAACAGATCCAAAAACCAGAAAACAAACGAAACCACAAAGCGAACACAAAAACAGCCTAAACAGCACGAATCAGAAGAATTTGTTTGTAGAAAAGCATTAGATGATGAAAAACTAACCAGATCCGAACATCAACATCCAACGCAGAAAACAAGCGAATCGAGCATCAGATCTCGTAATCGCAACGAACACACCGCGGAAAAGCAATTCCCGTCGAAAAAAACTCACAGATCGAAGCGAGAGAGAAGAAGAAGAAGAAGAAGAAGAAGAAGAAGAAGAAGAAGAAGAAGAAGAAGAAGAAGAAGAAGAAGAAGAAGAAGAAGAAGAAGAGAGCGAGAGGTCACCACGCGAAGCTGGAGTGGGGCGTGAGGAAGGTGGAGCAAGGAGAGGTGCACGCGGACATGGTGCTTCGCTTCCTCTTCGCCGCTGGCTGCATCACTTCTGCTCTTCTTCTCCTTCGCTCTCGCTGGAGTGGAGTGGGAATGGGAAGAGGAGATGGGGAATGGGGCGCTATTTATAGGGGCGGGAAGGGAGGGCTTTTTGAATGGGAATAAAATTTAAAATATAAAATTTGTGTCGGCGTTTGAATTCAGGAGAACGTATGTCGTGGTGGCGTCGTCGTGCGTTTTTCGTGAACCTCAACTAACCAGAAGAATGGAATAGCACTGCGGGTGAAGAATCTCGTTCGTTGATGATGATACCAACGGCTCGGATGGCTTCTGGAGCTCAACTCTGTGGGCAATCACCAATATATATAAAAATGGCAGTGAAATATATAATCTCCTGGAATCGTTATTGACCATCGGATGCAAGTTCAAAAATTGGAGTGATTAACGTGATATGTTATTCTTACTCAGAGATGGGGAAAATTTTATTCTAATAAAATATTTTCTGTTGTTAAGGTAACATGGTTTCAACAAGCCATTTTGTTCTAGAAAACCTAATCTTGAAATGAATTTCAACAGTCTATTGATTATAAGGTTTGTCGATGAAATAAATCATGTGATTATAGTTTCGTTTACATAATTTCCAAAGGCTTAGAGGAAAATAGTGACTATAGTTCTATGGTTAACTTTTTGTTTATGAACTCAAAGTGTGAGTAATTTTTACATGGAGTTTTCACACATATTTTAGTTAAAAAGACACTTGTGAAGTTAATTTTTCCATCGAAAAACAACAAAATAGTCTCTGAAATTTAACGTACATTTGCTAGTTACTACCAAATACCAATCACATAACCGACAACTTCCATTCACAATGATGATATATAATCAGAAGGGCTCAGGTAGATGTTTATTTAACACAACCCGAGGGCGCTTATTTATTTAGAGCAAAATTTCAGAATTACAACTTCCCCCAGAATCACTAAAATAGACCACGAACAAACCTGGGGACAACCAAACCAAATAACAGCAAGTAAAAAAAACCAAAACAGAATAAATACACCTATAATAAGATAAAAATAAACAAGTGGTATCCGATACAACTTTGCCACGCCAGCTAACCAGCCAACCGTTATTGCCGTTCAGAAGTTTGAAAACTGCTCAAATAAAATCTCGTTCAACTGATTCGCCAGAATGATGGCTTGTATCATTAAAGTTGGCTTTCGACATCCTTCATCAGGTACTTGTCTACCTGTGCTGCTGCTTCTCGACCTTCAGTTATGGCCCACACAACCAAGGACTGACCCCTGCGGCAGTCACCTGCAGCAAAGACTCCATCGATGCTGGTCGAGAAGTGACCGAAATCTGCTTTGAAGTTGGACCGTTTGTCGAGCTCCAAACCCATAGTTTCGGACATTGTCTGCAGAATTTGGATTCAGAGTAAGTGACTAAAGTCAAACTTCATTGCCAAAAGTAGAGAGCGCAGATTGTGATTCTTTGGTAGAGAATGAACTTAAATGTCTACCTAAGATGAAAATTTCAACACGCTCTCCTTAAATTAAAAAAAGAAAATGAATTTTGACATTATACACCTAATAGAAAATAATGAACACAATTTTTCCACATGTGCTCAAGTAAAACTGGAGCAGCAATTTCTACAGAACAAATGCCAGAAAGGGAATTTATACATAACAAATGCCGTATATGTTATAGACATAAGAAACACAACGACCATTAAGTGCGCCAGCAGACTTTTGGTAATGTACTTTCACAAAATATATACGGCAACCAACAAGACAAAAAAACTCACCTTCTCAGGACCAAGGAAACCCATGGCTAAAAGAACAAGATCAGCCTCAATGATCTTTTCTGACCCAGGAATCTCCTGAAACTGGAATCTTCCACTAGCATCCTTCGACCACCGTACATTTACCACCTCAAGTCCTTTGACGGTGCCATTCGCATCCCCAATAAACCTCTTCGAAAGGACTTCATAGGATCTGGGATCTTTTCCAAAACGTGCCGCAGCTTCTTGGTGACCATAATCGACACGGAATATTTTTGGCCACTGTCGAAAAAAATTAAAAAGCCTTCTAAGAGCATGACAATAAGGTAGGTATTTTTTGAATGTATCTAAAGTTTAAACAGAACCATTCAGGCACTGTGCTTTTTTGATTTTTTTTGTAAAAATGGACTTGAATTGCACTCGGTAAGTCATGCAGACATGAGTCATGCTCATATTGTTACAGGTTACAGCAAGATTAATAGCAATTATGAATGTACAATTAGAGAGGTGAGAATGAGGATACTAGCCATGATCATCAATTTGTTCACTGTATTGTGGTAACTGTAAAAATACTCTGCCTTTAAAAAAATACAATATTTTACTGTTTAAGTGGAAATCTGATATATTAAGCGGAAAATTTGAACCTGTGGCCATGGGTTGTCGGGAGCTCTTCTTACAGGAGGTTCAGAAAGAAGCTCCAGATTAGTAATACCATCACATCCGTGCCTGATGGATGTACCAATGCAGTCCGTTCCTGTATCACCTCCACCAATAACGACGACTTTCTTCCCCTTTGCAGAGATATAATTACCATCCTTTAAATCACTATCGAGCAAACTCTTGGTGTTAGCAGTAAGGAATTCCATGGCAAAATGAACTCCTGAAAGGTCCCGACCAGGAATAGGAAGATCTCTGCATGGGTGTAGATGGCAATAACATAATGAAACTTTATAATGGCAATATAACCTCTGGGACATAGTCAAATGAAATCATTTGAAAATAAATCAATTAAAATGCTTATCTGACACCAAAATGGGTTGTAGATACACTAAATATAAACCAACAGTGGCTTGACAAAATATGCATGTTTTAGATACGAATTTACGTATTTAAGCAATTTGTGCTATTTAAGTACGAGTTATAATTACCAATGTTGAAGCTACAAGTGCAAATTTTGAAAATTGTTTCCTTGGAGTATATAATTCCAGTCCAAGTTGACAACTTGACATTGTGCCAGGTGCAATAAGACATGAAAAATATTTTGATTTGACATGTGAGAAGACAGATTATGTCAAACCAGTTTGATATTTTTGGGCAAGGATGCATGTTTTCATACCGCGGACACATCAATCTAAGTTATCTAACTCAAAAAAGCAAATATGCAGGATAATTTAATATTCCCAACTAGATTACCTTGGTCTCGTAGCTCCACAAGCTAGAATAATTGCATCATTGTCAGCACGTAACTTCTCCAATGAATATAAAGGATCAATTTCAACATTAGCATTTACTACAAAGGTTACTCCTTCCTCAGTCATAAGATCTACACGACGCTGAACAATGTCAATCTTGTTGGCCTTCATGTTTGGAACTCCATACATCATAAGGCCTCCTACACGGTCTGCCCGCTCAAATACAGTCACTGAATGGCCCATTTTGTTTAGCTGATCTGCAGCAGCCATTCCAGATGGCCCACTGCCTACTATAGCAACCTTCTTTCTGCACCACAGAAGGTGGCATGTGAGATTTCAATTTTTTCACAAATAAAGCTTAACTTTTCAAGAATCAAGATATTATACTACAATCATTCCATAAAAACTCCAATCACGGGTCAACTTATTCTCTGCCCTTTCCTACTAATTGGAAATCAATAAAAAATAATCTGCAAGACAATCTCACAAATTATATCCAGGCCAAACCTAGTCTTAAAAATCTTAAGATGCCTGACTGGAAGAAAGAATTTGATTAACTTACCCAGTCCTCTCAAGAGGGGGTCGAGGCACCATCCAACCCTCCTCAAATCCTCTGTCAATTATTGAACACTCTATAGTTTTAATAGACACTGGATTCTGATTAATGCCAAGGACACATGAACCTTCGCAAGGAGCAGGGCAGACACGCCCAGTGAATTCTGGAAAATTGTTGGTCTCAAGAAGCCGATCCAATGCTTCACGCCACCTGTTCTGGTGGACTAGTTCATTGAATTCTGGTATCTTATTACCAAGAGGGCACCCAGAGTTATCCTGTATTAAGACAAACAAATAAGAGAATGATCATTGCAAAACTTTAGAACCCCATCATGAATTCACGGCTAGATATCAGTGACATGAATAAGCATATAGATGCTATTCCTAAGTGGGCAAGTGAAGTTATGCACATGGGCAAAAAACAATCCACCATGAAAATTCATCAAGAGAAAAGTGGCAAAGAAAGCACAAGTACCTGATGACAAAATGGAGTTCCACAGTCCATGCATCTAGCAGATTGAGTTTTCAACAATGGTTCTGGCCTTGACTTGTCAATAACTTCGTCCCAATCAAGCACCCTTTCAATTGGATCTCGGTATGAAATAACCTCACGTTCATAGTTTATGAAGCCTCTGTGCTTCACAGCATTTGAAACTCGAGTTGGCCTCTGCAAATTTCCTAACAGACATTAGTATGAAAGGACTGCAACCCAACCCCCCCCCCCCCCCCCCCCCCCCCAAAATCGCAACATAAAGAGAATAAACCGGTTTCATGGAAATTCCACTGGTGGATTGAAGACAAATCAAACAAAGAAAATAGATTACCAGGCGTGTGGCACCATTAGTGCCATTCTGCAATGGTCCAGATTCCTCTTTCTTTTCAGCTTCTTTTGCTGCTTTGTCAGCTTTCATCTTCTCAAGGATTCTCTTATAATCCCGAGGAAATACTTTAACAAATTTAGGTAGAAGTTTGTCAAAATCAGAGAGGACTTGTCTAGTATGTTCACTTTTTGTGTGATGTTGATGTTGCTGGATCATTGTTTTCAATGTTGAAATGTCCTCTGGATCTTCCACTTTATCAAGATCCACCAATTCAAGATTGCATCGGGTGTGAAACTTTTCATCCATGTCAAGAACAAAAGCAATTCCACCACTCATCCCAGCTGCAAAATTTCTGCCAGTTTTGCCAAGTATAACAGCAATACCACCAGTCATATATTCACAGCCATGGTCACCAATTCCTTCAACAACTGCATTAGCACCAGAGTTGCGTACGCAAAACCTTTCAGCAGCCATTCCATTAAAATACGCCTCCCCTTTTGTTGCACCATATAGAGCGACATTACCTATGACGATATTTTCCTTTGGATCAAACTGGCTTTCTCGAAAAGGATAAACTACAATTTTCCCCCCACATAATCCTTTTCCAACGTAGTCGTTGCTGTCACCTTCAAGTTCCAGCGTGATTCCAGGACAAAGAAAAGCCCCAAAACTCTGACCTGCACTTCCACTCAATTTGACATGAATTGTGTTGCAAGGAAGTCCATTCATGTGATAGCGCTTTGTCACTTCATGACTAAGCATGGTTCCAACTGCACGATTCACATTCTTAACAGGCAACTCAATGGATACGGGTTGGCTCTTTTCCAAAGCAGCTTTTGATAATGATATTAATTTTTGATCGAGGGCCATCTCAAGACCATGATCCTGCTTCTCAACACAGTATTGTGCAGCTCCTGGTCGAATATTAGCTGCAGGCTCCAATAGAAGCTTGAGATTGATGTTTGTCAATTTCTCGTTGCTTTTTACTACTTCTTCGTCAATTTCTAACATATCAGATCGACCAACCATTTCATTCAATTTCCGGAAACCAAGTTGTGCCATTATCTCACGAACTTCTTCTGCCAACATAAAAAAGAAATTTATTACATGCTCAGGTTCTCCAGCGAATTTCTCACGTAGAACAGGATCTTGGGTGGCAATTCCAACTGGACAGGTGTTCTTATGGCACTTCCGCATCATAATGCATCCAAGTGTAATTAAAGGAGCTGTGCTGAAACCAAACTCTTCTGCACCAAGCAATGCAGCTATAGCTACATCCCTTCCGATTTTTAATTGGCCATCTGTTTGAAGAATAGCACGGCCACGAAGGTCATTGGCGACCAAAGTTTGATGGGTCTCAGCAAGACCAAGCTCCCACGGAAGACCAGCATTCTTGATACCAGTCCAACGTGATGCTCCAGTGCCTCCATCATGACCAGAAATCAGGACATGGTCGGCATGGCCTTTCACAACTCCACTAGCTACTACTCCAACACCAGCTTCCGATACCAGTTTAACACTGATTCTTGCCCCTGGATTAGAGTTCTGCAATCACATTGTTTAAGATGTTAGTGTTACAAATAGCAGAGCTTTTATTTCTGGCAGTTTAAGGAAACTAGCTTTTGGAGCTATCGAGTAACAGTATGTAATGGGTCTCAGCTGTCTCTGTTGACGTACCTTAAGATCATGAATTAATTGAGCAAGGTCCTCTATCGAATAAATATCATGGTGTGGCGGAGGGCTAATGAGCCCAACACCAGCTATTGAATTTCTGGTAATTGCAATATCACCAATAACCTTATGACCAGGTAGTTCACCACCTTCTCCAGGCTTAGCTCCCTGTACAATATGGCAAGAGTAATAACGGTCAAAATATTTCCAGTACATAGATGCTGATTTCAGAAGTATCTTCTTTCGGTATGAAAGTTCAGATAAGAAAATAAACATGACAACTGTGAAAACTGTTTAACTTGATAAAACTTGCCCGAAAATTGAGAATTACCTGAGCCATCTTTATTTGCAGCTCATCAGCATTTGTAAGATAATAACTTGTAACTCCAAATCTGCCACTTGCAACCTGCTTGATCGCACTTCTCTTTGGATTCATGGAACCATCGGGAAGCGGCACCAAACGAGAAGGATTTTCACCACCCTCACCTTTATTTGATAGATAAAATACATAAATACGCATCTCTAGATGAGTATGGCACTACACAACTAGAATAAGCTGTTTAAACTTTAATGGTGATAACATAAATACGAATCTCTAAATGAGTATGGCACCAGGGGCGGATCCAGCAGATTTTTTTGGGTGGGGCAAACTCTAAAATCTGGGGGGGGGTTATTGGGATTTTTTTATATAAAATTTTTTTAGGGGAAATTTGGAAATCTGGGTGGGGCAGGTGCCCCACCTGCCCCCTATGTGGCTCCGCCACTGTATGGCACCATATGATTCGAATAAGCTGTTTAAACTTTAAATGGTGGTGATGATATCAAAAAGAATTTCATATGCATGAGTATACGACTTGGATAAATATAAGTTTCTAAAAATGTTACCCCCAGCGACAAAAGAAAATGTTACTGTTGAGGCGTTGATAGAAAAAAGTCAAAAACATATTTATCTATCCCTTTAACTATTAGTTGTTGCACAAACAAAAAGGAAGAAAGAAGTACAAGAACAAGATAACAGTATGATTCTTATGAAGATGGTGGGACCACACCATGTGGATTTTTTTTCTCTTTGTTTACCTGAAAAACGTACTTTACCTTCTCAACAGAATCTGGGTTGGGAATAGGAAGTGTTTGCATGAGCTAAAATAGCTTTGAATTTAGTATTGAACAAACTATTAACTTAAATAGGCTTAAACATAAACCATAGTCTAGCAACTTACCAGTATTAGACTTTCCTCCTACTTTGTTCATAGCCAATGCTAGTGTTGTGTGTGCTTCCAACGATATAGAACCATAACTCATAGCCCCAGTGCAAAACCGCTTAACTATCTCACCAGCAGGTTCCACTTCCTCCACGTTGATTTTGTTCTCTATGTCCTTGAACTTCAACATTCCACGTAAATTGGTGGCTTTGTTCAACTCATGAATACGCTTAGAATATTCTTTATATGCTGCAACACTGTTGGATCTAGCAGCTTCTTGTAACTTCGCGATGGCAAGAGGATCATTGAGATGCAATTCACCATTTTTTCTCCAGTGATAATCACCACGATTTGGAAGTGCCAATGCATCTGCACTTCCAGGTGGTAAAATCCGGCTAGGGAATCCCATTTCATGAAGACGAAGTGCGTCCCTGGCCAATAATTCAAAAGTTGAACCCTCCACTCTGCTTGGTGTACCACTGAAACACTTATGAACAACCTCAGAAGACAGACCAAGGGCTTCAAATATCTGTGCGCCCTTGTAAGATGCTAGAGTGGATATTCCCATTTTAGCAAGAACTTTCATCATTCCATAGCTGCTAGCGTAGAAGTACCTTTGAACAAGCTCCTCTGGTGTATAAAGTTCACCATTCTCTTTGGGAGGGATCTTTCCATCAACTTGCAACCGCCAAATAACTTCTATGGCCAAGTATGGGCATATAGCATCAGCACCATATCCTACCAAAGTGCAGAAATGATGCACTTCACGTGGTTCAGCAGATTCCACTATCAATCCAACTCTAGTACGCTCAAGTGTTGAAACCAAATGCTGATGAATTGCACCAACTGCCAAAAGGGAACTGACAGCAACACGATCTGCTGAGAAACCTACAAACAAAACCAGTCTAACTCTAATTAGAAGAAATGAAACTACATAGAATTTACTAAAACCAGATATCAGAAAGATAAGTAAGTATTAACTACGTAGAATTAATGCAGCGACTAAAGTTCTCAGTAGAAATGGAAAAAAAGTTATGAACATGAAGTAAATCCGTAGTGAGGCCACCCCCACCCCATTCCTGGGGGAGGGCACGTGCCCCCTGTTGGTTTATTTTTTTTTTGTTTTTTTAAATAATGAATGTAATATTAATTTAGTTTTTGGTTTTTAAATTAAATGTATTTAATATTAATCAATATTATTTTTTGTTGATTAAAGTAATTACAATAATAATTGGTTATGTAATTTTTTAATTTTTGTTGTTAAAGAAATAAAAAAGAAAATAAAGGAAAATGATCTTGAGGAAAGGAGGTGTTGAATTTTTAACCAAGTCTAGGTATTTGAGTAGTTAAAAGGTTTTAGGTTGTCTGACTTTGCAGATAAAGAAAGCTGACGTGGCAAAAATGGGTAGCCAGACACCACCTGGCCTAAGATTCTCACCTCTGTCAGAAATTATGATTATTGTATAGCCCTGTTGAATTGCATCACGAGCTTCAGAGCAGATCCTGACCAGAGTCACTTCCAGTCCCTTCCTTCCGGAGCTCTTGGGATATGTGATATCTAAAACTTTGCTACGCCAGTTCCTATAATCCATCTTTTTTATTGCCTTCATCTCACCAATAGATAGCAAAGGTCCTTTGAGGGATAACCGATTACATTGTTTTTCAGTGGTTTCGCTCAGATCCCCTTCTGGACCGATCATGCACTCCATTGAAGTTACAATTTTCTCCCTGATGGGGTCAATGGGAGGGTTGGTCACCTGCGCAAACATCTGCTTAAAATACTCAAAAGGCATCTTTTCTCTGTTTGACATGACGGCCAAAGGAGTGTCATTTCCCATGGAACCAAGAGGTTCAGATGCATCTTTTGCCATGGGCAGAAGCAACATTTCCAATGCCTCCACGGTGTACCTGAATGCACATAATTTCAATTATTAGGTACCATACCCGAAAAGACGCAAAATAAAAGTACCAAAATTTCATAGCGTGGTCACCCGAAAGCCTTCAATGGAGCCAGAATACCATTAACACCTATGTTTTCCTGCAATGAAATACCATAATTATTGTACTCTATTAATAATCCATAATCATGCTTCTATGATGTCTTGTTTTGGAAACTAAGAGACAGAAACAACACTCAAATACTTGGTTTAGACTTACTTTAATTGTTCCAGGAACTGCTGGTAGGACGGTGTCAACTTGAGCAACAGAATCAACAATATCCTCGAGGGACATCTTTTGATTTTTGAGCCACTCTCCATATGGCCTCGCCAATGAATACTGTTCCTTCAAGGCATCGTCATCAACAACAATGTGATGTTCAAAATCTACCAGCAGCATCATGCCGGGGTTCAGTCTCCCTTTTTTGGAGATATCTTCAGGAGCAACATCTACAACCCCAACTTCACTGGCCATGATAACCCGCCCATTATTAGTGATATAGTAACGACCAGGACGAAGTCCATTACGATCAAGTGTTGCTCCAAGATATCGCCCATCAGTAACTGCATGTGATTACCAACAGATTTATTTTTAAATATGTCAGCTATATGTACTTGGTTCAGCTAAAAATAAATGTATCAATTATGGATTTATAGGACAGACATGATATAAGAGCAGGTCCATCCCATGGCTCCATCAGAGCAGAAAAATATTCATATAGAGCCTTTCTAACAGGGGCCATATTTACGTCATTCTGCCAAGCTTCAGGTATCATCATCATGACAGCTTCTGGCATACTTCGTCCAGCTCGGACTAAAAGCTCAAGAACAGCATCAAGAGCACCTAAACGAATGAAAAGGGCATTTGTTTGTTAAGCAAATTTTATCTTTATAAAAATAAAT
Source organism: Triglochin maritima (assembly GCA_963682175.1). Lineage (NCBI taxonomy): Eukaryota > Viridiplantae > Streptophyta > Magnoliopsida > Alismatales > Juncaginaceae > Triglochin > Triglochin maritima. The sequence goes on from OY821775.1 coordinate 11,997,479, forward strand.
TTCAATGAGCCAATAGGCATTAAGCTCAATCAAGTATGATTTTCACCTATGGAGATAACACCAGCATTTCAAAGAAATTTAGAGAAACCAACCTGAATCTGATTGGCTAGCATCAACAATGGGCAGAAGATTCTTCATCTCATCCTCTGACAGACCAAGTTCCTTGAACTTCAGTAAGCCTTCTCGGGCCTTCATCCTAACAATATAAAATATGTATCTCTAATCACCATCTCAGAAGGGTGTAAGAGCATCTGAAAAGACATATTTCAGTCTCTCCAAACTTGTATAAAAATTACTTAACGAAAGATACCAGTTCTTATTGCCTCGAAGTGTATTGATCTCTCCATTGTGACCTAAAACACGCATTGGTTGAGCTCGATCCCAGCTGGGAAAAGTGTTTGTGGAGAAACGTGAATGGACCTTCATATAAGATCAATAAATGATTAGCAACAGAAATCAAATGCTTCTTTCACCAGATAGTTGCAAGAAATAGGCTGCATTCTCATAGTGGTCGATGTGAAATGAACATGAAAATGCTAGCAATGTTAATTATGGTACCATTCAAATGCCTCTCAGAGCTGAAATTGCAAGAATCGAACTCTCTGCAAAATCATCCCAAATGAGTTCTGCCCTGATAAGCAAATCCTTGGTATTCATCACAACATACAATTACAGGAACATTCTTATGTGGAGGGCAGCTCAGCTTCATAAGCTGCCAATATAACTAAAAAATTGCCTACTAATTACTAATATATGTTGTCATGACAACAACAAAAAATCCAAGTGCAAGAACCTGATTTGTGTACAAATATCAGTTCCTTTATAATCCCATCTCTCATTTTTAAGATGAGTACCTAAATTTAAGCTCATTAGAATTGCTGCCTGGGAACCGGGACTTTTAAGGAATGTGCTACTTAAAAAGGAATAGACTTGACAAAGCCATCTATTGTATTTAAAAAAAGAAATTTTATATAAATCTATGATAATTTTCTCTAGTCTAGCCAGGGAGTTACCATGCTACTGAGTTAGAGGTTAACATGTAAAATGCAAAAGGAGCTACAAAAATAACCTACCATGGCCATGTAGCTCATAAACCTTTCATCATCAAGATCTGCATGATAGTATGACCTCAACTGACTTGGTTTAAGCTGACCTTTGTAGACAATGGTCCTATTGACACGTAAAGCGTGTTAGACACATAGAGAGCGAATTTGATAGATTAAGTAATATTTGAAGTTTATCAGACTTCAAAAAACAACTTCAAGTAGAAAGAGATGTGAATGCACCTTGAAGACAATGAGCAAATATAGAAATCTTTAGGTCCACCGTACTGAAGATGTAAAGCTGACCTTATGGATTTCATAGAAAATCTCCTCAGAATGTACATCTAAAATGTTAAGACAATTGCCAGTTGCAGTTATTACACAAATTCAACAATTTTTGCCAAAACCAAACAAGAGGAGAATGCAAATACTGGAAATGATGAAATACCTGCTGCTCAAAATCAACTTTGGAGCTTGCACTGGGAGTAAGGAATACTTGTTCGATAATAGGTTCAGTCTCAATTGCGGATTTTCCCAAATCAGTGTTATTGGTCGGAACAGAGCGCCATCCAAGCACACTATGCCCCAAGGACACCGCAACCTAATTATTCAATTAAAAAATTAAATCAGCTAAAAAGCCAAAGTTAATCAAAGTGCATGTGTGAATTAGATAGATACGGTTGCTAGAGCCATCAAGCTTTGTACTTGATGGACTCAAATAACAAATCCCCATTACCTTGATATATCTATCTACGTATTTAAGAAACATAATAGTAAGATTTGATTTGGTTTCCTTATGCTTGCAAGCGTGTACCACATGCATGCATGCAAATTTCAACATACAGGATATGATTACATACACATATTTGTGTTAGTGTATCATGTATATGGTAAATGCCTTTTAAGTCTGAAATATTATATGTACGACAAAGTAAATGAAATGTATTATAGGTAGGATGGATGAAATGAAGCATTGCCTCCTAAAAATATAAATCTTTCAAACTGATAATCTTGTGTTCTGTTTTCACTTTTCATTTTATTATTTCTTTTCCCTTTATGTAGGAATTACACGTGTGTTTTTTATTAAATGTTAGTGTTATTCTATACCAATAATTTCCAACATAGTTGTCAAGGAGTACGGCCTGGAATTCAAAGGTTTTAAAATAGACTTTAAATAAATATTTCTTTTTTGACCATGTTACCGTAGAAGGATAGGAAACCAAGGAACAAGGGAAAATTAATTTACCTTAAATCATTAGGGAAAAGACAATAACAAATAGAGAAACTCGAATCGGATGTCAAACATACAATTTCTAGCAAGAGAAGAAAGCAAATAAATTCATAATAAAATATTATTATGGGTTATAAAATAGTGCTTCCATTATACTTATATTTATATTCATTTCACACTAAATTAGCTTCTAGGACTAGGATGAAGCTTAAATGCACAACGTAAGCACATTTGTAATTAAATGAAAAATAGTAATGCATACTTGTTTACGGAAATTGACAACATAAAACAAAAGGTTCAGGAAAATACAAAAGGATTAGTGTTGGAAAAATAAATCAGGGATAAAATGGAACATTTTCCCTTTTATTGATGGCTAAAAATTATATTATCTCATAATTACATTATATGGCTTCATTGATGTGATAATAAATCATTTTAGCCTCAGTTACTGCCTTCAAAACCAATTCATCTATTTAGTACTTGGGAAGGTATCAGAGAGAGAGAGAGAAGCATACCAAAAAATGAAATGAAAAGCACCTCCAAAATCATAGAGAAAAATAGAAATTCTCAAGTACCTCGTTGAATACATTTTTGCTTGCTTCCCGACGATCAGTATCAGTTGGCAAGAAGATCATGCCAACTGCATATTCACCAGCAGGTGGCAAATCAAACCCAAGATCCTTGGTTGCCTGACAGGGCCAAAGAATTAAAAATGATATGCAAAATCATCAGGGACATCAGAGAAAGATAACATGAAACAACTAGAGAGCCAAAGTATTAGCCATTACCTCTTTAAAGAAGTCATGTGGGAGTGCCACCAAAATGCCTGCACCATCACCAGTGTTAACTTCACAACCACACGCACCTCGATGAGCCATCCTTACTAACATCTCGATCCCATCGTTGACCTTTAAAAGTAATAAACTTGTGTCAATGAAAAGAACGACTCAACACAAATAGTTTTTGCATAATTCTAATGTTGTGATGCTTACTGTCTTCCTGTTGCATTCTCCAGACAACTCTGCTACAAAACCAACTCCACAGGCATCCTTGTCATATGATGGATTATAGAGACCTAAGGGGCCCTGTGGCACAAGAGACATCCCTTTGTACGTAGTAGTGGCCCCGACATTCCGAGAAAGTCCAATGTCATCTGACATCAATTTTTTGTCCATATTCATATCTTTTGTGTCTAAAAGGCCACTTCACTGTGCCTGTTTCCCAAAAAAGATACAAAAATAAAGAGGAGTTCAATTGCTATAAAACAAAAGAAACCAGGAAATTTATATATTAGCAAAAGGTTGAATTCATGAGGATCTCGTAAAGTGCTAGTAAACCAAGAAAACTGCAGACCAGTGGTTAAGTAGTTTGGCTCAATAAACTACATGCAAAAGGTATCTCAATGTTATAGGATCCAACCAATTCTTATAAGACACACCTCAGTTAACCCCAATAACCATCTAATGAGGATCATAAAAACAAATACCACGACAGAGTGCTAGACAGGATAAAAATTAGGGATGAGCAGAAAAATCCAAAAATTCGGATACCCGGTTTTCCGATCCGGTATCCAATTTATTACATCCGAATATCCGACCCTAATAATCCGGATCGGGTATCCAATCCGATTTTCTACCCCTTTTTCGGATCGGATTCGGATCAGGCCTTTGGAGAATTCGGATATCCGAATCCGAATTATGAATGCTTGTCAAATCCGAATAACTGGATTTCCACGAATCCTTCTTCATCTGACCGAACCCTAACATCTCCAGTCCATCATCCCCTTTCTCTCCAACTCTGATATTACTATAAAAACATTGACTTTGTATTGGACTCCTAAATTCCAAATTGACTTTGTGATTTTTATTTGTTATGAATCATTTAATCTTTTTGTGTTTACGGTGGAGAATCAGTTTTGTGAATGTTTTGGTAATTATGATTCTTTATCCCTACATAATTATTGATACAGTATTTTTTATTATTATTTTGGACTAGAATTTGGATTGGAAAGCTTAGAGAATGTGTGAAAATTTATGCAGGTATTTATGGGAACAATAACCGGATATCCGGAAACCAGATATCCGAATTTTCGGATACCCGAAATCTGGATATCCAGTTTAATCCGGATCGGATCCGGAATGATATTTTGGTGATCCGGAAAACCGGATATCCGGATTTCCTCACCCCTAATAAAAATCATATCATTTATATTTTCCGCCGCTAAGGTCGGAAAAATATCCAAACTTGTCTAAGCAACTTCACTGAAGCAGAAGTTCACATCTAAGAATCTTGATTTCAACCTCTACCAAACTCATATCTAACCACACCACATTCATAAGACCTCTTCATGATCCCACTTCAATTCTAAGTTTTGACTTAAAACTCAAAAATAAAACACTTCCTAGCTCCTACCTAAACATATTCTGTTCCCAAAGGAAGGACAGACAGTTTTGACGATAACAATCAATTACAAACACTTTCCACTCATCCAATCTGACGACGCGAAAACACAAACACGAAAGAAAAAAACAACGGATCATTAATAAAGAAGCCGCAACTTAAACTACTAGCATCCAAGTTCACATAAAAAAAACCAATTCTCCTCATTCAAATTCACCAACTCAAAAACAGAGAACACAAAAAAAACGACAAAATCGGATAACGAACAACTAACAGTATCACATCTCAACAATTCCAGCCAAACGCACAGGCTTTCCGGTTTTCGTGAGACGAATACCGGAGAACGTAGAACTCACAGTGTGTTGAGAGAGAAAAGGTTGAGGTATTTCGACGATCACGACCGGACCGATCGGTTTCGGCAGTGGAAAGATAAAGAAGACGAGAGAAGAGTTGTTTCGTGTTCTCGTTTCCGTTTCCGTTTGGGTGGAGGGGGAGGGGGGAGGGGTGGGTATATATAGGAGTTTGGGAATTGGGAGGGCGACTCCACGACTCCATCGTGCTCGTCTCTCTCGACTCTCGCTCTCTTTTTCGGGGAAAAAAATTCCCCCTTTTTTTTGTTTGGGTTTCGGATATGGTCAAAGAGTTCGTCAGAATTACGAAATGGGGGTTGTGTGGGGCCCGCAGGTGGAGTTTTCGCGTGGTGGACACGTCATGGGGCATGCGACGGTTGAGTTGGCCGTTGGGGTAGGACTGGAAAAGATGGGGAAATTAAGGAAAAGGATGTCCTCGTATTCTTTCAACCTTTAAACCTTGACTCGACTTTAAACCTTTTTATTTTTCACATTTAGAAGTTGGGAAAATTAAGGGAAGGGAAACATTGGTATTCTTTTTTGTTTATTTGAAATGGTTTGATTTGATACTGAATGTGTTTGTTTCAACTTCTAAAGCAAAATCTTGAGGTTTTTGGACATAAAGTGTATTTGATTATTGACTCTCAAACTAGATTCTCAAAAATATGTCCAAACACAATCCACTTAGAATCGATTTTGAAATCTAAAATCGGATTCCCACCTTTAAAATGTGTTCTCACAGTTCTTTCTCCTCTAGAATAAAAAAATGATTCTAGAATACTATTCATGGATTTTGAGAACAAAAATGTATATATTGCCCCCACCAATTATTGACTTTTGTCGCTCCTAAATTATTATAGTATAAGATTTTTTTTTGTTAATTACTTTACTGACAGCATGTTTGGTTCATGATATGGGCATGTAGATTTTTGGTTTATTTTTCACTTCAAGTTGGTAATTGTGAATTTGTGATTTCGTAACTATTGTCTCCAATATATGTTAAGTAGTAGCAAACAATTTTAGATATTCAATCAAATCTGTTATTATACGCAATTCCTCGTATGTATACATGATGATGTTGGAATGTAATTTGACTTCAAATGAAATCACTTCCATCCAAACACTTTCATGCATGGAATCGATTCTAAGTGAGAATCAGATTATCTGAAATCAATAAATAATCAGATTTGAGTGAAAATCAATTTTCTAGAACGACATCCAAATAGACTGATAGATTCATATGTTCTTGGAACGAATATTTTAGGACAGTCCCAAAAAACAACATTTTTGTATTTTAATTTTGCTCTTTAATATTATCCATGACAATTTTGACAACAATTTTTTTTGCTTTTAATACTAAACTGTGAATCTTTTGAGTTCATTTTTAACATACTCCAACTAGTTTGAAATTAAAGACTTCTTGTTGTTATTATTGCCGTCTTTAATACTATTACGAGCTCGTCTCGCCTTCCGTGGGGCTTTTAATCTGGTTAAGATCATGAGTGCAACCAAGTGCATTGTCTTCTCTTTTCGATAGGAACCTTTAAACATGGGCTCCACCAAGATTATATACCAGCAACCTTACTCCATTAGTGGAAACATGTTGTGCTATTATGGCATTCCCACTGTTACTAATTATTATTGTCTCCACCCAATCTTATTTCTTGTCCGACCAATGGAAAATTAGATATTGCCCCTACTCCTATATATGCACTAATATTTAGATAGTACACAGAATTTTACATTACTAGACGTATAGTAACTTCACATTGTGAAAACTGTTAATGAATGAAGGGACTTAGCAAGATAATAATTTCTTACACAATCAGACATGTAGGAGGGTATGACCGAAAATACCAAAATATGGCATATTTACATAAATCAAACTTTGTAAGGGCATCGTCATTGACGCGAAAACTGAAAACCTTCTCAATTTCAATCTCATGAGTCTATAACAATTTCAATTTTCACACAAAACAGTTGCACTTCCAAAACACAAAACTATGGTCGAATATGAATCTCAAACCCTTAGAGCATCCTTAACGGGGTCATCTGCCCCGGATGACCCCGACAATTGTGGACGACCGGGTCGACGACCAGGTCAATCGAGCGACCCGATCGTCGACCGGGTTGTGCCACTTGACACAACCCGGTTGGCCGGATTTTTGTTTTGTTTTTGTTTTGGTATTTGTTTTAATAATTAGGAGTTTATATTTTGATAAATAATTAGGATTTAAGTAGTTATAGTTTATATTTTGATAATAATTAGGATTATGACTTATTATATTTTGATAAATATTCTCTCTCCCTAACGTTTCCACTAATTAGGGATGCAAGTGGATCTTTTCGAATTTGGTATAACCGGTATCCGAATTCGAAACCGAATTCCACATAAGTATACCAAATCCGAATTCAAATTCAAATTTTTATAGCTTACCAATTTCGTATCCGAATTTGAGAACTTTTTGAATTCGAATTCGGATAATGTTCAAATTCCTATAACATATTTATATATATATTGTTGTATATTCTAAAATATTTTGGAAAGTTGTTATAAGAAAATTAATATCATAATTTGTTTTTGCATTTCTATTATGTTTATATTTACATAGGAAATAACTTAGTTTTATATTAACTCACAATACAAATATTAATAACCACATATATTGGAAGCCAAAATTGGTATTTTCGGATATTCGGATATGGTTTGATCTATATCAGAATTCGTATTCGAATTTGAAAATTATAAAAAACTTAAACCAATATCAATTCCAAATTGTATCCGGTAAAAAAAACCAAATACCAACCAAATTGTAATTTTCAAATCAGATACTCGGATAATCGGTTACCATTTGCATCATTACCATTAATCCATCCGAATTTCTCCTAATAATTTAGAGCTTTTGGAGATCAAATTCTTAAGGAGCTTTAGAGGGGTTATTAACTAGGTTTTTAAGCTTGATTGGGAGATTGAATAGGCTAGCTCATTTTTCTCTATTCTTATTTAGAGTTTGGTGAACACTTGGAGACGAATCGACGAGCGACGCAACTCTGGATCTTAATAAAGGTTTTAGAGAACATTTGGATATTATCCTCTTATATTTGTTTTAATATATATATATATGTAGTTTATATGATATTAGAATAAATATAAAACAATGTACATGAAATCATCGAAAAAATGGAAATCAATCTTGTATGCATGTATATTTTAAAAAAATATATATACATACATAGTGGCACGAAATCCTACATAGGTCGGTAGTAGGGATCTGGTTGGGAGTACGCGGCAAATACTTGAGGTTTAAAAAGACAACGAGGGACCGGGGGTGTTTGATGGTCATCAGTGTTGTGGTCAGGAGAAAACATGAGTTCAAGAGAATTTGAAAGGTTGAGGGAAATGAAGTTGTGTGTGATGACTAATGTGGACTTGAGGGTATTTATAGAGAACTTCTTCTGATTTAGCTTAACTTCCTAAACATGTATTAAGATAATTATATTAACATACAAGATTTCAAATTTGAAATCACACATGTATTGTAGATTGTTAATCCGACAAGATAAGACATCACGCGTGTACTGTAGATAAGTGTGTTAAATAAATAAAGTATATGCAATTTGGAAATAAATATATTATTAATGTTTTTGGTAAATATAAATGATTTTGGAATAAAATAAAAGTTGAGAAGAAAATTAACGACGATGAAGAAAGATAGTGATAGAGGAGAGAAAAAAAGATAGAGAAAGTAAGTCAAAAGATTTCTAACGGCAGCCTCTGACGTCCCCTTCAAGAAATTCCAATACAACTAGTCAACTATCATGGATGGTGGACACACGTGCTTTGATTATCACACTCGCTTAAATAATGATGAAAGCTCGATCCACCGTACCAATCTAAAGTTGGAAGACTTTAGATGAGCTTCATTTGATTGCCTAGTGGGACATAGTTGAAGCTGACTGTAACTAACCAAACTAAGCTTTGGTAATGATAAAGAAAGTTAAAGTATGACCACCATCTATTCTATTTATTGTTGCGTGCTAATTTGGGTTTGGATGTAATTTGTAAGTTGTAACCTCCACTTACCTATTGGATGGATGCATGTGCTACAAACTTGCCGAATGTTAGTCTCAATTATTTTAGTTGAGTGGCATCTATCTCTGTAGATTCATTTATTTATTTTGCCATGTGTATTTTTGTGAATATAGATATATAGATGTAGGCTTGTATAGAAATATGGAAATTGAAATACATATACAGCATTGAGAACATCGCCACATATGTTGCATGTACATCTATACATATAACATGCAGTTGATTAAAACTGAATTTTTTTATACATGCCAAAGTCTCATTTGGTTTTTTGTTGTTTGAGTCATTGTATATTTGTATATATAGTTTTCCGGAATATTTGTTTCTGAGATCTTAGTAGTTGCTTGTATCGAGATGAAGGCCTTCTTCTAGGTGGTCTACATTTAATAGGTGAGTTTGTTCAACTCATTTGATGTCCACTCAGATAGCTAGAGTGGATCCGATTAAATTTGAATTATAAACCTCAATGTCAACTCCTGTTGTCGGTTCAATCTAGGGTTTTTTGAAAAAAATACATGTTTAATTATTTTGTCGTCATCTTTTTGTATTTATTTTCATGTCACTGCAATATCTTTATGTTTACTAGTATTTATCTTTATGTCATCAAACTCATGGTGATCACTTTTTCAATCCATTAAATTGTATTTTCGCCACCAAAGTTAATTAGTGTCTTAAATTCGTCTTAATCGCAATTTTTTTACTTTGTCTAAGAAATAGAATAAAAATAAATGACTTGCAACAAAAAAGACCATTGTATTATAAATTAGTAGCAAACTAATAATAATAAACTTTAATCAAATTTAACTATAATATATTGCTCACAGCGAACACCAATCAAATAAAAAAATTGGTCACATCATTAACTGAGCACATCTAAATTGTTAGAATGGCATAAGCATAAATGTGTAAGTTTTAAGATGACATGAGAATAAATATGAAGTGTAATTCAAAAGAATCAATACATAAAAAATAATGACATAAAGATAAAAATAGATGTTTCTTTTAGTACGCAACCAAAAAGTGGGCGGGCATCGGATCGGAGTCATAAGTATGGTGATGGGTCATAGCTAGCGACATCCTAAACTATTAGATTTTCCTAGTTTAATTACAATTACTATTAATTACTATTCTGATCTCTTTGAATATTTTAAATTTTGATCTTTTAGAATGTTTCTACAAATTCCTATCTTGTAATCTGGATTCTTTACACCACCTCATCATCACTCGCATCAACACAAGTACTCAAAGGTGCATGCTTTGGGTAATAATTATAATTAACTCACAATTAGTAATGAAATTGAACTTCCGTAAAGAAAAAATTCGTGTAATAGATGATTAATACTAACCTTAACTTGAGGATTTTGCTTTCTTAGAAAATATAGCATTTGAAATGAGAATGCTGTCTTTGTACCGGATAACAACATTGTTTATCTATGGGGGGGAAGTCAATATATCTTTTTTTACGAAGATTGAGTGTTTGAATTTTGTTTCAAGTGATTCCATATTGATAATATCTTAATAAAATTCGTGTGGTTATGTCCATTCCATGAATAGACATCTCGAGAAATTATGAAACGGCTAATAGTTTACTTACAGATAATAACAGTGATTGAGGAGTCATGGTATGATTAAATATGTTAAAGAACTAATTTGGATATCTGGTAGCTCGGAAGAAATTTCAAGCCTGCCTAGTTGAGTTTTTTAAATCAAATTGCTACAATTATAACTTATAAGCTTATGTATGAGTACAAGCGTCGAATTTAGATAGGTAGTCTCTTTCCAACAAAAATCTTCGTTCATTGGGTTACATGCTTTTAAGCGTCATTATTCTACAAACACGTTCAACTCTCATTTTCTTATAAAATTTACAAAATGTTTACTAAACATCTCTAGTTCATTTTGTAATCATATTGAAATAAGATCTCCAGCTGTGTGTATATGTAAGCATGGTCGCATATAGGAGTGCATTTGAAAGAGAAAGTAAACTACATGAAATTTTTAATCTTCCAAATTAATTATTAGAAAGTATAATTAAAAGAAGTGATTCAAAGGTTATAGAATCTTGAAAATGATAAATATTTGTATGAAAGTTATCGTTAGGTGATTGAAATGCAAATACCTTCTTTAAAGTGTTGACCATACACCAATTGGTGTTAGAATCAGCTAGGAGATCCATTGTCTTGAGATAATCAAGACCTTGTACTACAAAAGCATAAATGATTCATTAGTTTTTTCCATATATATAATTATTTCATATACTTGTATCTTTCTCCAATAAAGGGCAACATGTTTTGATAAGAATCATAGAAAACATTAATAAGGTTAAGAACAACTGAAAAAAACTTTGATGGATCTGTCGTTGTAATGCGAAGTCGAGTGACCTCCCAACTCCTAAAGCATGCCTCTTGAACATTTGAAACATTTGTAAACCGCAAAGTCGACTCTAGTGCTAAAACTGTCTCGATTTCGTAAGTCTACTTTTAATTACATCTTTCAATCTGTCATAATAATATTTTTTTCTCTCGAGTTGATTATTTTCTTTCGATTACATCCTTAAGTTGACATTAAGTCTAATGATATCTACTATTACTTTATAAAATGCAATTTTCAAGTTTAATTTGAATTGTGAATCTAATGATATCTATGTTGGGAGAGATTCTAACAATGTTACTACGACACGACGAGTTTAAACGCACTAGCAGAATGTAAATACGAATATTGAATGCGGAATTAAACAAACTTCTCTATCTCCTAAACATTATAGCAACAAAACACACACAAGACGAAACAAACAAACAATAGACAAACACGTTTTACAAGGTTCACTAACATGCCTACGTCATTGAGGGGTTTCCTGAGGGTTTTCTTTCTTCTTCATCTTCTCCAACAAGAAAAACAACCAAGATTACAAGAGTTTGGAGGCAATGTGTCATCCAAAGCTTTTAAGAACTCTCTCTAATCCTAATCTCTCAAAAAAATAATTAATGATGTGTTGTGTACAAAATAAGGGTGAAAACCCCTTAAAAACTAGACTCAAAACCGTACAAAAAACACATGCAAAACGTGAGCGACGATTGGTCGAGCTTCTCCACCGGTCGACCGATATCGTTACCAGGAACGCTTCCTGATAATTTCGGTCGAACAGTGTCCCACACTGATCGACTGCTCCACAGTTATCTTCAGCTCTCTGCAGCTTTCCGGTCGACTGGTATACTCATTCGGTCGACTGTTCTTGAACTCCAAAAAATCCATGAAAAAATTGATCTAACAGTGTCTAACATCGATCGACGGTCTTTCACTTCTAAAAGTGCCTTAAAAAATCGGTGGAACGGTATTCAACACCGGTCGACCGTTTTTCACCGGTATCCCACACCGGCTTAACAAATTTGGACCAATTTCCAACAATTTACTGTTTTTTATTGACATTACACTATCAACCGAATCCATATCAAAGTTATAGCATGCGCGCTGACCGCTGAGATTCCAAATTTCGAAGTACTATAATATTAATTTCCGAAGGTTTTAATTAAACAGAAGTGCTATCTTAGAATTCTTAAATTGCATTTGAATGTAATAGTACTTTGCGTGCAAACAAGTTGTCTTATTCGTACTCAAAAAACTTCTCAATCCGATAGTGGTTTGCGTGTGAGGACATATTAAGATTTGTTTACAAGGTAAAGTTGTGATTTTTTTATATAATAATAATAACAAGAATAACAACACAATTTAATAATAATACTTGTTAGAGAAATGATGGTCTTTGTTTCCTGGGTGTGCCGTGTGCCCTTCACTGTACGTATATAAGTGTATTATTATTCATATGTATATTTATTCTATAAATCAGGGAATCTTCTGCAAAACCTAAGCCTAGATAGAGGTGCTTACGGTGGCACAACGAATGTTTACTCTTCCCACTCTATGTGAGCCCGAATGGCTGGTGTAGAAGTTAAAAGAAGTCGGATCTAAGTATATGTATTTTAAGTCATGAAAGTCTTTTTAGAACTTAAGTTGTAGAGTTTTTTAACTTTTTCACTATACCTGAAAACATTTTAGATGTTAAAAGTTCTTTGATTCTAAGAAGTTCTCTCAGTTACCAATCACATCTTTATGAGTGTTTGTGTACATGGAAACAGAAAGAAAAGAAAATTATTTCTTTTGACCAGAACTTTCCTGGTGTTTGTGTTGGTATTGAAAAAGAAAAATATTTTCCATCTGTTTCCCTCTACCATCCAGAATGCATTGAAATTTTTTCTCTCAGTTTCTCGTACCTAATGGTTTCCTCTGCGCAAACACTCCCTACGGTAAAAAAACACTTTGCTTATGGGGTCTATTCAACGAAGAAACTTAATTTGTGGTTCAAATAAAATTTGTGATTCAAATAAAATTGTGCCTCTTTCAACGTACCAAGCATTAATTTACCGTAATTCGGTTCAAATAAAATTATTCTCACTTTCAAGGTACCAAACATTAAAGAAAAGGTGGTACTTTTATTTATTTATTTATTCATCTGGGGGAGGCGTGACAAGATCAAACTCCTGCTAAGAACAACAACAACATTAATTTACAACTAATCAAATTAAACTATTCCCGCCAGCGTCGTGCGGCATCGAGTAGCCTCACCATCCGAGATGCCAGTTATTTAATTTATAAACTACACCGAAGACCCTTAAAATATCAAAAGTGTTAAATTAATTATGACTCGAACGTGCAAGTTGGCGTAGGAAAGGGAGTCATATGTCTTCTGATTGGCAGATGAGATTCATGACTTTGTGCATCTGAATTGGAAATTTTGGAATCTTCCAAAGTGGATATAAAAGGTCATAACCTGGTGGAAGCAAGCACATGGTTTCGGAATATAACGTGAATGGTTGGTTGGTCTGGAAATGTGCACAATGAGGTAACACATTTAGTCCCCATCTTTAGTGGGAGTTTTCACATTCCTTGTTTCTGTTTTTGATTCATGTTTCTTATGGTTTCTTCCTACTTTTGGTCGTGTCACCCTACGAATAATATTATCCTAGTGTTATAACTAAACGATCTCCCTTTCTTCTCACACCACACTGCAAACTCACAATTATTATGCCAAATGCATGTCGAGATGGACTCATACATGATTGAAATGGTTTGGTTTGGTTTGGTGCATGAAAGGTGACGTCCCCCTCCATGTCCTGCTGCGGTGGTAAACCATGTCCACAGCACCCAATATCATGCACCTGTTTTGGCAAAAGGCACACAAAAAGTGATTCACACACTAACTCCATCAATGTCATCTAGAAAAAAAATTATTTATCCTTTCACGCAACATCTTGAACTAGCATTTTCTTTGAAATTATGTTCAAATTTAAGAACAAACGCCATGGGTTTATAAGAAAAAAATAGTAGCAAAAGCCGTCATCGTCTTGTGGCATTTTGCTGTCTTTAATGGTCTATTTTATTGTAATTTTAGGTCGTTCTTCGGTGGCAGACTTCCATTTCTTCTTTCTATTCGGTACGAGTAGAGCAAATGAGCAAATGATTTAGCTTAAGTTGCGCAATTTTTTTCTTGCTGACACAGAAACACATCGTTTGGAGTAAAAGAGATACAAAAGTCAATTTAATTCAAGTTTTTGTAAAATTAAAAGTTTAACAGAAAGTTAAGGAAAACACGCCAATTTTAACATTTATAGAAAAGTTTTAGCAAGGAAAAGATTAGAGAAAAAGATGATGACAATTCATAAGAAAATTTGTCACAATTATTATTTAAGCAGTTGATCGATTTTTAAAAAATGATGGATTAGTTGTGAATTAACTTTTATGGGTCCATATGAATCATAATTAGATTGCTTGTGTCTGTCGTCGTTACCAACTTATTATGAATTAGTTTATATAGGAGAACTAATCAAGCTACGAGATTCGTACCTTAAATTTTAAATTTGTCTAGATGGTCGTCGTCTTTTCAAGTTTTTGAAGTGGCAATGGTGCTTTTCCAAAACTCCAAGAGCCCATTTGAATTGTTTGCAGCAATGTTATATTTTCTTCTCTTTGGTAAATGAACATATATTATAACGGTGACTTGCTACACATGTGAAGGTTAATGGAAACAAAATGATGCATACGACAGTGCAAAGCTTCTAATTGAGATCCGACTAATGTATCTTATCTTTGTACCTAATCTCTGACGAGTGACATGATCATGCATGCATGGGGTAGCAAGTTTTCTTGGGAAAATGACGAGCCATGTAATATTAGATGCGGAGGAACGAGTTGGAGAGAAATCATGACCGACTCGAAATCAAAATTTTAATTTTAGCAGATCTTAATCGAAAGGGGACATTCACATGTTACAAGTGATATTGAATGTCTACTTAGATGGTTTCTCTCAATATACGACCCAATATTACAAATAATTAATACGGTATTCACTATAGATTGTCACACTTATTTTGAGACTTCAATGACAAATGATCCATCTCCCATTCCAAAACCAACAGAGTAAAATCCAGTATGTACACATAACACATTCTAGGAAAGGAGGATCTGTCATACTCGTTTTCTTTTCTTCCGCAGAAACCATGAAAATGAGCGTGTCGCATTGCTCTTTCGTTGCGGCCCAAGCCCAACAAAAAAATGTTCGCCATTTGAATGGCATTAATTGGTTATTTTTTATGGGTTTCTTATATGTATACATATATTAACTAAATAGAGTTACTCAAGTTGAACGTCATCATTTCATATTTTCTGGACATCAAGAGCACATTAATATAAGAAACAAATCAAACTCTAAGCAACTAAAAGGTGATCAACTTAAGACATGAACGATGAATTGATGTTTGCGGGATTACTCAAGGGACCTTTGTTTGAACAACTAGTTAGAGTTATGATTGATAAAGTAATCTCATTTAAATTCATTTTATTGATTATTTCAATTGCATCAAGATACAACGATCTTTGGGCTCGTTATGTTTTCGAGCGTGGTGCAAATATCGGATCGTAAGAAACCCAAGGACACTCTTCTTTGACATCCAATGAGCGAAATTGTCGTATAATGGTCAGATTGTAAGAAACATACAAGTCCCTTTTGCCTCAAGATGATCTGAGAGCTCATTTTACAACTTCGTATTTCAATTAACAAGAACATCTAAAAAAATTGGCACTAAATACGAGTGCAAGGAAGAATGCGATTCACGTACCAGGTCTATCCTAACTAATTTGAGATTAAAAACTTTGTTCTCGTTGTATTTCAATTAACAACTTCAAGTTAATTATGAATTAATTAATTAATGAATAAGTGAAAAAGTTCCACTGGATTAGAAGCCCAACGAATCTTGTTCCGGACCCATTAAACAGCCCACGGGCCGAATCCAGAGGCCCAAGAAAGCCCACGCGTAACAGTTAACACCCCAACCCTCTCCCCCCATTCGCTCCGAAACCCAAACCCAGTCGCCGGAAACCCTAAACCCGGCCATGTCCTCCACTCTCCTCGAGCTCACGCGCTCCGCCCACGAGGACGTGGAGCGGCTGGAGCGGCTGACGGTGCAGGACCTCCAGCGCGAGCCCGCGTCGGGCCGGGAACGCCTCTTCCAGAATCACCGCGTCCGAAACATGATCGACACCATTATCACCCACACAGACAAGCTGGTGAGGTTTTGCGATCTAAAACTTTCTCGTTCTTAAGATCCGATTCGGTGGTTTCGTTGAGATTTGGGGTCTGCAGGTCGAGATTTACGAGGATGGGGATGGAGCGAGGAAGGACGAGATCGCCGCACTCGGAGGGCAGATCGGGAGCGGTACGAATGTGTTCAGCGCGTTTTATGACCGGTTGAAGGAGGTGAGGAGACTAATGAGATTATGATATGACGCGTTTGGAAATGGTGAAGTCGTAAATTCGTTTCGTTTACTGCTTTTATGTGTTTGTTTTGTAAATTACTACTAAGAGCTGACTAACCGAGGTAACTTGGAAACTGGAACTTTAAAAGACTAATAACTCTAGGGAAAAAACTGTAAACAGAATAGTTTTGAATTTTTAAGGTACTCAGTTTGATGACTTTCAGAACTTCAAGTTATCGGACTATGGCACTGACGGTTTGCCATAGTTGATGGAACCAATAATTAATTTTGTTTTAGAGATAAAAATATTAATTTTGTTATCTTTTAAGATGTCATTTGTTTCTTCAATAAGGGTGTGTTTGGATGCGTCATTTGCAAATTCCATGGAATTTTGAAATGACGGAATTTGTAAATTTTGGAATTTCTAAATGTCGTCATTTGTTTTCATCTTGTTTGGGTATGTATGTCATTTCGAGATGAGAGGTGGATCTTGATGACGGTGGAACTCGACAGATGTGATGAAGTTCGGCGCCGGTGGAGGTATAGAGGTGGTAGGAGGAGGTGTCGGGATTTGGGGTGGAATTTAGTGTTGGGAATTAGGTTGGGATTTGTAAATTCCACATAAAAATGTGGAATTTTGTTCACTTTTGTATGGGGTTGCAATTTCTGAAATTCCACTTGGAATTTACAAATTCCAATCTTCAAGGTACCAAACATGGTATTTACAAATGACGTATATTGAAATTTCACAAAATTTGAAATTCTATGTATGTGCGACACATCTAAGGGTGTGTTTGGAATGAGGGTAAAAATTAAAGGGAGAAAATTCCGGAGTAACAATTATGGGAATAATCATTTAGGGGAGTAATAATTATTTTTCACCAGGTTGGTTCAAGGGAAAATTTCATGAGTTATAATCTCAAAACTTGAAAAAACCCAACCCGATAAATTTAGTACAAATCGGTTGAGATTTCATTTTTTAGTCGTCCTACAATATATTTCTACTAAATAGATTTGTTAAAAGTCACAGAAGAAAAGAAAATAAAAATTCCATAATTTTTAACCTGTGAGAGAGAGGGGGAATGGATTACCCCCATACGGGAGTAATAGATTCCCCTACCCTAATCCTTCCCCCATTCCAAGCTTGCTTGAGGGGGTGAAAAATTACCCATTAATATTTCACCCCCTATTACACCCATACCAAGCGCACACCTAAAAATTAAAAAAAGCTATATTACTATAGACACTATCTTTTATAGTCTTTTAGATTTCGATTGTAATTGTAGTATCACTATACCGTATCAATACGAATTTACCCGGGTAAACAAAATGGTTGCTTGAGCAAATTTATGTAGCAATTAATTGAAGTAATTAACTATACCGGTATGTTTCCAGGTAGCATTAGTTATTACTGAAAAAAGGTTAAAGAGATACTACTAAATCTTAAAAAAAAGACCCTCCAGTGCCTTGTACTCCTGTTCCTATTCTGCTTCACACCGAAAAAAGAAGCCAGCTCAGAAACCCTTCCTTCCATCTAGCTGCTGTCTGCATCACCACATCCCTTAATGTTGTTAATGCAACAGTGGCGCGGTGGTGTTGTCACTGTGACCAATCTCCTCCATTAATCATCGGTTGCATGGGATTTAAGATGTGGGTGGAATGCATAACATGTATTTGCATTGTTAGATTTTGGGTGGTTAAATGTAAAATTGTTAGATTGGCTTAATGATTGATTTGATGACTCTGAAGTCTGACCACTTACTGCTTTGATCGGTTGGATAAATAGACCATGTGGAAAAGTTTAAATTTGTTGGCAAGGAGTATTTGTAACCATCTATGTTTAAGCTTCTAAGCTTGTCTAACTCATGTTCTTGCTTTACCGGAAATTTCAACAGAAAACTATTTTGATTTGTAGATGTGTTTTCGTTCAAATCTTGACTGCAAATGATAAAAAATTCCTTTCATAATCACCTGATAGGTCTAATCTGATAGCCTTCTTTATGATCCCTTCGATGTGAGTAATATGAGGGGCCTCATTTATTAAAATGACTGCAGAGCTCACTTTAACATATCTATATATAGGTGAGGCTGTTATGTTTTAAAAAAATTATATTATTCATTAATCATCACGTAATGGTTCTTGCAGATAAGAGAGTACCATAGACGCCATCCCACTGCTCGTGTTATAGATCCTGCTGCAGAATATGAGGAGTTGCTGAAAGAGGAGCCTAGAATAGAATTCAGTGGCGAGGTATTGTATGTTCATGCATCTATTTTTTGAGATTTTCAAGAAAAAGCAGCAGACCTCTGCTTCAAGATCATTCTACGTAATTTTTTTTTGATTGGTTTCTACGTAATTTGCTTGACCATTAACAAGAACAATAATACTCATTTTGATCTGCACATCGGTATAACTATGTTGCATTGTTAGGGACTGTGGTGTGGTGGGCCTGGTGGCTTCGTTTGAAGCTTCAGATAAATATGAAATAAAATTTTGTGTAAAATATGTAGACTTTGAGCAAGCAAATGGATTTTTTTTGAAGAGGTTCTTACATGTCTAACTTTTTATTTTTAACTTTAATGTGTAATGAATTTATAGTGGGAAACTTTCTTTTAGTATCTCTCTAACAAGATAAATTTAGGAGATGGTAGTTCAATTTCTACTAGGTATGTCATGCAAATGCTAGGAAGCACAGATACGGATACAGGTATTGGATACGACACGGACACGGGGATACGATATTTTTGTAAAAAGTTGGATATGGATACGGCGATTGAAATGTTAATTAAAATATAAATAATATATTTAAATTTTTATAACTTAGTGTAATAATTAAAATACACAAATACTACCAAATTAGCAATTGTTAATCCAAACAAAACATTCATAATTCATTGATAAATGTAAGCAATGTTTTCACTAATACAAGATAAATGTCACAAATACGTGTTTTTCAATCATTGTTTGACATC
Organism: Triglochin maritima; assembly: GCA_963682175.1. Taxonomy (NCBI): domain Eukaryota; kingdom Viridiplantae; phylum Streptophyta; class Magnoliopsida; order Alismatales; family Juncaginaceae; genus Triglochin; species Triglochin maritima. Next base: position 12,017,372 of record OY821775.1, read on the forward strand.
AAAGATCTTCAAGTGAAACATTGTCATTAGCAAAAAGAACAACTTCCATATTTGGTTCACCAAGCGAAAAACCCTTAAAACATTTAAAGAAAACCCCCTAAACATTTAAAAAACTACACAATCGGTTGTGTCCAATACATGATACATGTGTCTGTGAAGTATCCGGGTGTATCCATGACGTATCCGATAATGTGAATTTCCCATACTACCCCGGATACGCCACGTGGCGTATCGGACACGTATCTGTGTTTATTCGATACGAGTACGGTATGGGTACAGAAGGTGTTTTGAAGTTTCCGTGCTTCCCAGTACAAATGTTTTTTTTGGAATAGATGCCTCATGTCTATTTGATTGAGGGTGCAGTTGGATGTCATATACACTACTCCATCGAGTTGTTCGTTTTATGATTCATTTTTCTTTATTATGTATTGCGATTTCTGATGGTTGAGAAGCCTAGATTTAATTTAAGAGAAGTCCATTTCAATACTTGTAACATGCAATTATGAATCGCTTATTCTTGTCAAAGAGCTGGATATGTATTATATAATAAATTATCACTGCATCCTTATTGCTGCAGGAGGCCTTTGGTCGATACCTTGACATGCATGAATTGTACAATGAGTACATTAACTCAAAATTTGGCGAGCAGATCGAATATTCTGCGTTCCTGGATACATTCTCAAAATTTGACGAAGTTTCTTCCAATGTAAAGCTGACAAGGTAAATTATTTTATTTATTATGTTACAACGTAATCACATGATCTGCTGTCGTAGTCTTGTTACGGAAAGCCAAGTGTATGGACAATGGTTCATTTGCGTTGGTGCTACGTTTTGTCATTTTCTTTAGGGTTAATTACAGTTTGCTCCTTGAATTATGCCTTGATATCACTTTGCAACCCTTAACTTTCAAAGTTAACAATTACCTCCCCTGAACTTTCATTTTATAACACTTTGTCCCCCTGAACTTCAAAAATTCATTATTTAACACACACTCGATGTTTTTTCTCCTAATTTTTTTGTTGTATCCCTAATACACTCTTAAACCTATATTTACGTGAAAGTTTGGATTGAAACGAAGATCAGATATAGGTTTAGGAGTGTATTAGGGATACAACAAAAAATGGGAAAAAAATTAAGTGTGTTAAATAATGAATTTTTGAAGTTCAGAGTGGCAAAAGTGTTACAAAATGAAAGTTCAGGAGAGGTAACTGTTAACTTTGAAAGTTCAGGGGTGCAAAGTGATACCAATGCATAGTTCAAGGGGGCAAACTGAAATTAACCATTTTCTTTATTCAAGGATCAAGAGTATGAAGAACATGATGTTTATGTTAAAGTAGCTATTGTATGATTTTCTGAGTAATATTGTTGATAGCATCTCATTGAAGTGGCTTCTGGTAGTAGACATAGGATGTGATTTATGTGGCTCAATTGCTAGTGGTTTCTTGAGGTTGCAAGTTCCTTTTCCGTGCTCCCATGGCAGTTTTTTTTTGTCTGGCTAATTTTCTATTAGCAATCAATACAATAAGCATCACCCCTTTACCGATCAAAAAAAAAGCATCACCCTTCAGACTTATTGATGTTTCAGCTAATCTATTAGGACATTTTTTGGGACTAGTTCTCTTGTTTCCTTATTAAACACTTGAATTATCAAATGTTCTTGTGCTCCTCAGGCCATACAGGGACTATCTGGATCACCTATTGGAATATTTGATATCATTCTTTCAACGAACTGAACCTCTCCAAGACGTTGATAGAATGTTCTCTAAGGTTATAAGTTTTTATTGCTTTCTGTATATATTTTTATTTTTTGAACCTCTAGTTACTTGGGTATGTTTTTCTCTTCCATGTTGCCACTTATAGTCTTTCTCTGTATTACTAACAATTACTTATTATTAAATATTAATAATTGAAATATGCACTGCAATGACCATAGTCTTCTGAACTACACCTTACAATTATGCAGTGAATTTTGTCTTCTGAAATATACATGGTAGTCATGTTGGTCTTCTGCTATTTGGTGTGCTATTAGAGTAGATATAAAATCTTTCTAGAAGCTGATGAAAACGTTTTAAGGCTGGTTGATATATACATTCATCTCTATGACCAAACTCTTTAGGGTATTAATTTGATAATTTCTGTACGAGCTTTTGAACTGACTAGGATCCGGATCAGAAAAGGCTTTACTCGAGCTTGAATTTGAAGGGAATGAATTGATATGGAGCACATGCTTCTACTAGAAATAGTTGATGAGCCTGTTTGAGCTCGGCTTAAAGATGCTTGACTTGCCTTGAAGTCTCAATTAGTTATTTTGTTATAATATATTATATAACTGGTAATTGATATTATTTATACATTATTAATTAATATGTCGTATTAATGAAACAAAATATAATTAATGTAACATGTACGTATTTACAATACATTATAATGTATTATATTGTAATGCTTGCCTTGTAACATTATTTTCAAAGTGAAAAAAACAGAAACCAAAGACCGATTTCTCCATAATGGTTATATTATTATTTTGTGCTTTTGGTGTAGCTCGATTTCTTTTGTTGTGTGAGTTGAGGATTAGATTTATGTGTATATTGTTGAATGTGATAAAGTGAAATTATAAATTGTCATTTAAGCATAAACACTTGATCACATTTGAACCAAGCATGAGCACGATCCTGAGGTTATTGATGAGCAAACAAACCGAGGCAAGCTTGGACAATATTTGTCGGCTTGATTTCTTAACAAGTGGAGAGTGGGTGGTGGAAGTATTTGTTCGTCTCGGATCTTTTACACCCTTAAAGACCTTAAGTTTAACCAGAAGTTGCATTAAATTTCTTATCACACAAATATTTTCTTTTTCACCATTAAGTTATGGTTTTGCTCCTGAATCATGACTCTATTAACAAAAAAATATTTCTCATATTCCGGTATGGATATATCAAAAATCTGAAGTCATCTAGATGACCCAAGGCACTCAAAATCAACTAGTCAGACTAGTAGGGTTGACTAGTTGGATTGGTCGGGCTAGTCAGCTTGTCGTGTTGAGGCTGAGTCCCTACTACTTGGGCAAGTAGTCGGACTAATCAGCCGATTTTGAAATCATTAGGATGTATTGATCAGAGAACGTGACCATGGCCATGCCTTGTTAAATGGCATGGCACTCTGTGCTTATGAGTGGTGCCTTTTGGGTGTTGTGCCGTTGGATTTTACGATCTGCTTGGTGTTGTTGCTCCTGTGTTTTATCATGGTTGGTAATGTTTTGATGTTAATTGTTAATCGTTTTTTGGCAGGTTGAGACAGAATTTGAAGAACTCTGGACAGAGAACAAAGTTCCCGGATGGGATAATAAAGTTCTAGAAAACGGAAATATCTCCGAACAAACTGTAATTGACCTTGACTATTACAGTACTGTGGAAGAACTGATGGAAGTGGACCCTGAAAAGTTAAAGGAGGTTAGTTTTTCTATTCTTTGGTGAGCAATTTGCTCATCCTGACCTTCTGTGTGACAGCAAGTGCTTAAAAGGGAGTTATTTGTTTGGTGCATGTTTTGTCAATATTGAACGGTAGGAAAAAAATTAAATAGAATTAAAGACTTTGGCTATAGAAAGTTCTCTCTAGAATGAACACCTAATCATGAGCCCCTGCAACCTTTGGAAAAAAAATTGTGCATGCCTTAATATAAATCACAGATGGCTCTTGGCTGAATAATTGAAGTGGTAGCTTCTCAAAATGCTTGTGATATGGAGTTACATGTGCATACTAGACATCGAGCATGTATATTTCATTTTGGACATCTATTGAGTAACTGGATTGAGCAGAGATGGTAGTTCTTTTTTCTATCATATGTTCTATGTGTTGGTAGAGGTCTCAAGAATGCACCAAGCGTGTTTGATTGTCATCCAAGGTTCAAAGATTAACAAAGGTCTTTGAGAAGCTAGAAATGAAAGAGCAAGCGAAGAAGCAAAACAATATGAATTGTTTGCCTTTTTAAAATTTCTTTAGGGTGTGAGTGGTTTGTTCAATTCTTTCTCTTGGTTTTAGAGCAGAAGTTAGGGATCTCATTCCTATGTACTTTTTAAGTCATGAAACTCCAGCTGGAATCTGTCCTGCAAACCAATCAACCGAACGTCATTGTGAAAGTTGAGTTCCCTATGTAAAAAAATTGTACAAGCCATCACACCCTTAATGTTGGTGTATTTAAAATGGTTGTATCAAAATTGCAAACATAATTACTATGACATGGAGTAGTCAATGACTTTGTGTCTTTGTCCTTTGTTATGTTGGATGCATGAATTTTCCCATTTCGTAGTCCTAAATTGATGGCTCTTCTCCCATTTCAATAGTTTGTCAAATTTGTTATATGGTCATCTAGCAGTCCGTGATGGTAGTTGTGTATGTGTTGTTACAGTCTAGTTTCAGTAGGATAGCAGTCAATCAGTAATGGGTCGTAGACAAAATTATGTTGCAAACCTGAAGGAAGCTTCTGCAAGTCTATTCTGTAAATAGGCAATTTACTTTTACAGGATGCCATCCAACTGCCAGCAAGATTCGGAATCTGAAGGATTGGGCCCATGTCATGAGCCCACGGTTATCTATGTTGCTGTTTTTTTGGAAATTACCAAGCATGTTATTGCTTGTAACATATTTCTCAGAATTTCACATAAAATGTTAGGCTTGTATTTAATTCAGTACACCCCTTTAAATCTCCAACAAGCTGCAATTCACTTTGACTCTTGAAGTCTACTAAATATTAGGCAAACTATAGTTGTATACAACTGTAGGCTTTGGGAATTTCTTTGCCTGATGGACTTGTCAAATTTTCAGGCTTTAGGTGCCCTTGGACTGAAGATGGGTGGAACACTTAGACAACGTGCAGATAGGCTGTTTCTGACAAAGGTAATGGTGAATCATGTATTACTCAAATGAAATGACTGCTTGTAAAGAATGTATCTTGCACTTTTCGAGGAACATGTTTAATTATACACTAAGTTTTGGGTGGCTCTATCTTAAGTAATGCTTGATGCATCTGAGATACGATCAACATCAACATGTTTCCAATTGACCCAATGATGCGAAGTGCAACTGACCATTTTCGATTTCACAATCGATAAGAAATGCAGATCGTTTAGATATCCATTTGATATTGTCCATGATGCTCCAAATGCCAAAAAACAGCTTAATCTTTGACACAATGGAAATGGACGCTGAAATACGACAATTGTTTAAAATTGGAACTAATTGTGGCCTTAATTCTTCCAATGGGACAAAGCTAATCCTCATGAATATTGGTCTCTCATTGTATGCACTTAAAATGCTTATGCTTAAAGGTTTCAGATTGTTAAATTGATTGCTGGTTTCTTTTATAGTTGATATCAGGGTATTGCATTGCCTAATGCATATTTCCTCTCCAGTATTAGTAATTCTCATCAACCTTGACCAAGCAATTTATAAACAAATGAACATACTGCTAAAATATGTTTTAATTGTAGTGAGGAAAACTGCTTTGATGATTTTACTAGCAATATTTTTGTGAGATATTATATTCCGCAAGAATGTTGACACTCAGCCTCAATCAACTTCATAGTTGTTCAATGACTTAAATTGCCTACTGGCTGAATGATTTGATTGTGTGAAGTTTCTGTTCTTTCCTTGGGCACTGTCTTCATCTTTTGATAGTATAGTTCCTGACATTTCTACTTGGTCATTTTAAGTGTCAATATTGAAAAAGTGTTGATCTGTCTTATTGCCTTTTTGTAGGACACGCCCTTGGAACAGCTGGATAGAAAACATTTTGCCAAGGGATCACATAAGAACTTAGTGAAAAATGGTGGTGTTACAGCTTCAAAACAGTTGGACTCTATGAAAGAAATTGCTTTGATTGAGAGCAAGATCAGGAGGCTCTGTGAACTCCTTAAAGAGGTAGCATCTTGGATGGGATGAGTTAATGAGTTTGATTTTCAAATTTCTGTAGCTTATCTCCATGTATTGGTGATTTGTAGACAATCATACAGACAAAAGAAAATATTGAGAAGAAGCAGGCTCTGACATACGAGGAGATGGAAGCTGAGCGTGAAGAGGTACACTTGTTTTATGCATTTTAACAAAGAGTTCAAGTCGGCTAGTCAGACATTAGCCGGTTTGAAGGTTCTATTTAATTAGTCGGATCAAGTAGTCTATTATTCAGGCTAGCCGGCTTGAAGATTTCTGAAGAACTATATCTTCTGAGGAATGGATTATTACCTTTATTGTCTAGTTATTGTATTGTAAACCATCATCAGATACCTTATTGTTGTTGTGCAGGATCAAACTCAAGCTGATACTGAGAGTGATGATGAAGACCAGCAGATATATAATCCACTGAAGTTGCCAATGGGCTGGGATGGGAAGCCTATTCCTTATTGGTTGTATAAGCTTCATGGTCTTGGACAGGTACACCATAACTCAATTGTATTAATTCAAACCATACTCATTATGCTGTTCGAGTATTTTCTTGAGGTTACTGGGTAGTGAGTACACTTACCTTCCATAGACACTTCACATATGCAGCACCATTAGCCATTTGTGTACTCTGAAATTTTGTTCGGTATCCCTCACTGTGGTGATGCAAGGGTTTTGCTATCTTTGGTGAGGATTTTTGCTACCTTTGCTGTAGTGCATTTACATTATCTAGTTTCCGTTTAGTGAATTAACAATATCATGGACATCGTGCGGAGGATTGCCATGTGCATGGAACCCAAGCATACAGTTAACAAATCAAACTCTGCAGCCATGCAGCCATTGATGTGCGCACTATAGTATGTTCTTTAGCTAGGAGGTTTCCAGCTTGCTTACTAAATATGGGTGCTGTCTTCTCATCCTAGTGTTGTTCACGGGGATTGTGTTTGCTATTTTGAGTCATGTCCTAACATGTAGGGAGCAGGTGACACATAACACATGCCTAGTGAAAAATGTGTTCTCTGTCCTGTTGTCCCTTGCCGAGCCCAGTTGTATGTATATGTATGAATAGGAATGAGTTCTAAATGTGAGGTTTTGTATTTGATAGGCGCATTGCCAAGTTCAGACATTTGTCCAGTACCATGAGAAAATTGACTTCCAGATATGTTTAATCTGAACTTGCAACCATCTTTAACTTTCCTTCACGCTTTAAGATTTCTTTTCACCATTTTGCATGTCTGTATGGTAGTGGTGCTATACTTTCTTTACATTGGAGTGGGTGCCATTAACAGGAATTCAAATGTGAGATTTGTGGGAACCACAGCTATTGGGGTCGTAGAGCTTTTGAACGTCACTTCAAAGAGTGGAGGCACCAACATGGAATGCGCTGTCTTAACATACCAAATACCAAAAATTTCAACGAGATAACGTCCATTGAGGTAGGGTTTCTTGCTTCGATGTAGCCATTGTAGTTTTTAGTTCCTCAGCAAGAAAATATTACCTGTGATTTTACAGCGTTTGCTTCGTTTCAGTTTGTTAAGATGGGCTTGGCCAATTTTTTATAGTCTTCATATTCTTCAATAAGATGTAATTTACAATGGGTGTGCTCATGATACGGTGTATAACTGACAGGAAGCAAAGAAATTGTGGGAGAGAATCCAAGCACGTCAAGGAATAAATAAGTGGCGACCAGACCTTGAAGAAGAATATGAAGACAAGGAAGGCAACATCTTCAACAAGAAAACTTACACCGATCTTGTCCGGCAAGGCCTGATATAATTGTCATAAATACATTGCTCTCTCGACATAAGGAGGTAGGTGGAGACTCCGTTTAAAGGTGTATGGTAGATCAGGTAATTGTTAACCTTAGGTTTCAGCCTTTTGTGGCTGCAAGCGGCGAAAGGCGCATTTCCAGTATTAGGAGCTCTGAGATTTGTGGGCACAGGCAAGTCGGGCGGTGAGGTTGGGATAGGATTTGCCTTTTTGGCGACAGATGGTTGAGAATGAACTATCACGCTTTCCATTTCATGCTCTGCATAACTGTATTCTCATGTGCCGTGTGAAGTGAAATACAGATGTAAATTTCGATTAATACAATGAATTTAATTATTTTGAGAATAAAGTTTTGCAAGCTAACATTTTGTTCGACTTTGAACTGTGTGGTTCACTAAATACTGGTACGAACTATGGTAGATCAAAAAATGCATTGCTAATATGTTTTTAAGAAATAAATGTATACGAATATTGATCTTTATATTTTTAAGAAATAAATGTAGTTAGTAACCTGGAGATAGAGGTCCGAAAGAAGAGTCGTTTGAGCTTGATACTCTTTCGATCAACAAACGTGTTCAGCATGTGTTGATTGATTTTCAAGCCGGAATAGAACAAGGTCAAATTGGAAACGATCAAAGAGCTATTTAAACGATTTGTATTTCGTTTATTGTGGAATCGTAGATGGTCAGTTGCATTTGTATCATTTGGGTCAATTAAAAACAACCTCACTGTTTTACAGTGGTAAGGTTTCGTACATTCGACCCCCTTACCTCGTTTAGGCGGAGCCTGTTCTGAGGCATTGGGATTATGTTGATGATTGACGAACAGAATAAGGTCAAATCTAGCTGAACCGTACTTTAGTTGGATTCACCTAATTATCAGCCTTATCTGTAACATGTATATTTTAACATAAAACATACTCTTTTACATTTTAAGTTCAAAATTATTTATTATCTTTGCATGTGTTCATGTCCACACGTAACTATGTATCATGTGATATTATTCATGTAAAAATGTATCTTTGCATGTGTTCATGTGTCCATGTCCACACACAACTATGACCTATTGGCAATATTATTTTTAAGACATTTTTATGACCTATTGAGCTCAGTGCTTAATCAAATTAAATTAAGCTCTCATAATATCTACCACTCATTTCAAAATGTAAGGTAGATTAAGAAAAAAACGGTTATGATATATACATAATTTTAATTTTTTTTTTCTTTTTCGTACCTATGTTGCACATTACATATGTGTCTTTATACTAATTTTTCATCAATTTTATTTTTTCTCTATTAAGAAGATGATAATGAAGAAACAAAAATGTTTAAGAAAGAAAATAAAATAAAATAAATTTAAAAATGATGAAGGATAGAATATTGTCTTTTAAGATTAAGAATAATTTGGAAAAAAAAATCGGAGAGGAGGAACTGACAAAATCAAAAAAAATCAGGAGCATGCGAGAGTTTGCATGTAACAAGTTTTTCTGAGAGATAGTCGTGTAAGGGAAAAGTGGTACAATGGTACTTGGACATTGGATTAGACCCAATCGGATTATCACCAAACAACACGTCCAAACAACATCGTCCAAAAACTTCAAACCCACTCAAGAAACTGGAGGGGCGTGATACATCCAACGATACATCCAAACATAGCCGAAGGGCGATATATCGAGTTATCGACATTCAAGCAACTGGTGTAAATTCACTACAACGATCCTTAGTCTCGAGGTAATCAAGATAAGAAAACTAATACTACTACTATACACAATCATATGTCTGGAATTTAAAATAGAATCAGGTAGAGAATGGATTTTTTTTATTTTATAAAAGTGCTTAACCAAAACCTAAATGAAATTCATGTGTCAATACTTCGATGTAAGCTAAATACGTCATGTCTATTACTTTCGTATTGTATCAATGTATAGTAAAATACTACATAGGGCTGTTGAGTTACCTAAAAATAAAACTTCTAGACAAAATGTTTATTTTTTAATTTAAAAAACACGATTCTTCTAATCCGTAGAAGTAGTTTGGATCTCCTCTCAGATACACGATTTTACCGAAAACTTTCTTTTGTCCAAATACATTATGACTACAAAAGTATTAACTTCTAATCGGATGCAAGTTGGAAAACGTAAATTTTAAGTCAAAATCTCCGAACTTTTACATTCTTAACAAACCGAGTTAAAATGGCAGCAGTAAATTAGTAGATTATTGTTTGAAAATTTTAGCGAAACTTATGGTTTAAAGCCTCCATATAAGAATTTTCTCTTACACCATGTATCTACCAGAGTCCGTTTAACTAAATCCTCGTTTGCTTGATTTGGTTATCATAGATTCATAGTTTACCTTCTACTACGAAAGTTCAATGTGGTTTCTCTTGAAAAGAAAATTTCCAATATATTGAGAATAGCGAATATAATGTTATAGATATTTGCTTAAATCCTAAAAGAAGATCATAAAATATATGATTTCTTTTACTTGGGAACATGGGTCCAAAATCCAAATAATAAACTTTCTAAGACAACGAGTTAGAACATAGAAAACAATAACATGCTCTAAACATCAACCAAGATATTGGATATTGTCGTATTCCATTGGGCTAGTATTTGGTCGTTCACCTTTTTATCGTTAAGATTAAAATTTTATCTGACATCCAAAGGAAATCAATTTAAGAAAAACTCGGGAACTTACCAGCAAAAACGGCTTCTAGAAACTTGTTTATTTTGTTTCCTAATATTGCAGCAACTTCTACCTGCTGCAATCAAGAGCATTAAGCAACAACAGAAGGAAAAGGAAGACTAAGATATGCTAGATCTTCCAAAGATCGGAACGAAAAATCACGAAAACCTGAACCTGATATCAAACGAATATGGCGCTTAAGGGCATCAAATAGAAAGTGTATTAATGTGTACTTTCGGGGGAACTATGTATCCGATTTAAACACTCTGTTATCAAACTTTCACATATCTCAGCGGATTCTTCAGCAAAGGGAGTATCATTAAGAATGCTGTTGGTTTGCTCGTCTAGACCTCCACTCACGAGCTGGAGTGGAACATCATTAAGAATGCTTTCTGTTTGATTGTCTGGATCACCACTCACGAGCTGGAGTGGAACATTAGGGTTTTCTTTGCATTCTTCTTTCATGCAAAGGGTATCGGCATTTTCTTCAAGAAGATCTACCATAGAGGCATTTTCTTCAAGATCTACCATACAAGTATGATTAGCGACTGTCTCTATGTCTTCTGGTTCCGATATTTTTGCGGAATCTTCCTCCGTCTTTGTCATGAGAGGTGCAGATAAGGACTTGGGTTTAAATCCTCCATCCAGATTCATGTAAAGCAGGATAGCTTTCTGCACAGCCCACCAAATAAATACAGTTAGATAAAATCATACATAATGATAAAAGAAACATGAAATGGAATGATCATAGCCTAATTTCGTACATCGAGCAACAGGCAGAGATGTATGAAGCAATAAACGTCCAGTTAATTATACCTTATAAGCGTCCTCCCTCACGAGAGGCAGGAGGGGCTTTCTAGCTCGTTTAAAACTTCTAATTGCCATCTTTATCCCCACACGAATATCCTGCAATGCAGAATGATTTCTATCAACTGAAACAAGGTGATGATCCAGAAGGTAGATATCAACTTTTACATTAGACCAGAAAAGTTGTACCTTGCATTGCATTGGTTCCATGTTAGCAGTGACAATTTTGGTATCTCCAGCATGAGCAAAATCAACGAACTTCTTATAGAACTCCGGTTGAGTAAGATCCACTGAGAGGTCAAGTTTTGACAAACAAGTTTTGCAGAAATTAGTAGCAGTGTATTCTGTTTCAGTAAGCTCCACAGGCTTTTGGCTTTTGATGATTTGATTTGCAGAATGAGTCTTTGTTGGAACATCAAAGGTATGTTTGACATCAACCTCACCGATCCTTTCGACTGCACTGTCTTCTGATTGAGTTTCAGCAATCTGAAGAGGATAATCAGCTTTTCTGGTCTTATTCTCATCCAGAGGACCACGTTCGGAGCCAGATGCATGAGAATCAGTTGTAAGGTTTTCTTTCTGTTCCCTCAAAGGATCACCATTCATTTCTAACCCACGGTTGTTGTTCATTTGTCTCTTCTGTTCCCAATCTAATCTCCCAAACATGTGAGGATCATCCCCAAAAACAGGGTTGTTTCCGTCCCATCCGTGAAAGTGAGGGCAGGAATCAAATGCAAGACTATGGGTGGAAAACCTATCAGAAGATTCATGCATGTGGAAAGGAACACCAGTGTGGTTTATGTCCAGGAAAGGTCTAACACCGAACATTGCTGGTGCAGGAAATTGTTGCATAACTGGATGGAAACCGGTTGGAGATGGACCATGCTGGAAAGGTAGGAATCCATTGGGGATTGGCGAAGGCCAGTTTGGTATCCCTTTCCATGTATTACCCTGTCCCCTCACTGTGCTGGGATCCCCATATCTCTTGTGACGGTTGGTGAACTTGCGATCCCCTCCCTGAGCTCTATTACAATCCTCAAATGAACCCAAAACTGAAGGGCTGTCAACGCCATGCCTGAGTGGAGGGGGTGGAATAGAATGACTTGGCGAGCTACTGCTGCGAGGAAGGATAGGTAATGCTATCTGGGGCTTATCACTCTCAGACGGTTTATTACTGACCAGATCTGATTCTCTTTCTCTTATTTGACTCCTCTGTCCCATATCTTCAATATCAAAAATGTGCCCAGCAGACTTCTTCCTCGAGTAAAGCTGGTCCCTGGATAGAGAAGGCTTTTCTTTGATAGGAAGAGGCAAGCTGTGCCTGTATGTTCTTGTCTTTTCATAGGGTGGAGAATCAGTAGCATTTTCTCCTAGTATTTCATCTGCGTCAGCAGAGTCCATTCGTTTGGCCCTGCTACTCTCACTTTTAAACTTTAAGGCTCCTTGTATTGCTCCTGAAGCACCTGTAAATTCCTCCGAAGATGCAGAACTAGTATGGTGCCTCTCCTTTGACATAGACCTAATTGTAGATTCTATGCGTGCTGAATCGTGCCTGACGTGAAAGAAAAGGCAAAGAACAATGAGATAAAATAATTGCTTGGACATCATTCTACCTACACAATCTACTAGTTTCGAGCAAAGTCAGGTGGTCAACAATGAGAAAAAAGTCAATACCTGGGTTCAGCTTTAGCATGTAAAGTTGGGCCAGGGGAATTTTCAGACCAAATGTATTTGCCATCAAGCTTGCCCGTCTTGACATGTTCCACATTATCTCCATCAACATCGTGAACTGGTTTACGCCTGCTCGATGTCCTCTGCTCGACACCAGATTGGGGTGAATTCATGAACTTAGACTTCAGACTGCCACGCTCTTCATTTTTATCAAAAAATCTTTTCTCTCTCTTATTAGACTTGTCTTCATTGCCATTTTCATCAAAATTCCAACTATCTTCATGGCAATAATCTTGAAGATCACCTTCCTTTCGGAATTCAGAGTGCTTCATGTCACTTCTGTTGTGATACCTTGAGGACCTATCATCATGGGGATTATCATCTGGGTGTTTCTGCTCTTTGTAGGGATCCTCATTATATTTTTCTCTATACCTTCCATCCTTCTCACTTTCATTTTTTGACCGATCACCTGTAAAGGATGATTTCCTGTCACCACTTCCTTGCCATTTATCCCTCTCACTTGAGCCATCTACTCTACCATGTTTACGCTTATCTTTCTCCAGGCGAGGAAGTGTAAGTTTGTCTTGGGTCTTCCAATCTGTCAGTGTCAAAATATGGGTAGGTAAATGCAAAGTTAAATAATAAATGATATTATTCATGAAACCATCTCCTGGAAAGGGAACATGCCAATAAACATTAAAAAAAGAAAGTATTACATTTTCAGCAAATACAATACTACGTTTTTAAGATAACAATGAGAAAATCCTCATGATCGGTAGGAAAAAAAATCAGTTACCATATGTTCCAGGGATAGTCAAATTATGAATGTATTAGCAGAGTAGGAAGTGTAATTACTACATGCGACAACACTAGCAAAGACAAAATGGTCGGTTAAGAAGTACGAACATTTTCGACATGTCAACAAATTACATGAGATATAAAATGCAGTGTTGGTTATGTTCCTATGTGCCCTAACACAACTCTACACAAATTTATGGGAAGAGTACACTAATGTGGAGTTTGCCAAACAAAAATAAGTGAGGAGTTGTTAAAATGTAATATGGGTAGAAGTAAGGGGTAGATATAATGGAGGTCATTAAATAAACGACTAAATGTCCAAAGCTAGTGAATCAGTGATAATGTAGTCAGTAACCACCAAGATATCGGTCAATTTGTAACATGAAATCTTGAAACTCTATCAAGCTACCATCAAACCCTTCACATCTTTCTTGATGTTATTGCATGCAGGTCCATTTCCAAGACGGCAAGGAGCTTAGTTTACCCCTGGCCCTGATTGCAATTGCTTTGAATTTAGAAGGAAATAAGTTAATTTTAATTTCATCAAAATGTTTAAAAAGGTTAGATAAGTATTTTGAAAATACCAAACATGTAACACCCTCCAGTCCCTCCCATACGTATTCATCTCTACAAACTCAGACCCATCTAATGTTGCCAGATGGTTTTATCCAATCAATATCCACCGTCAAAATGCTTTCCAAGTGTGCCACGGAGAGCATGGTTTCTAAGTGCAACCTTAAGGTGTTTAACAGCTAAAAAGAGAAAAAGAACTGTGAAATGACTTACAGAATTAATTAAAATATCATTCTTTGGGTTGAAATTGGAATAAGCAGTGATTATCAGATACAGATATTCAATGTGATTACAGAAACTGAAACTAACAACTGAAATAAAAGTAAAACGAGCTAGCAATTTGAGACACGAAAAATCCAACTGATAAAGCGCAAGAATCATCTCCTGTTTACAAACTATCACAACTTAACATGCTAGGAAAAATGTAAAGTCGACGAACCTAAACAAGAACTCCCAAATTATAACTTCACATCGATTCAGACTTGAGACCGAAAGAATTGGAACAAAAACGGAATGATACCTTACCAGTATTTTCCGGCTCCCCTTTAACCAAATACTCTCCATCCACATTCCCATTGTGGGAATTCCGGTTCGCAACATCCGGCGACCTTTCCCGTTCCCGTTCCCGTTCCCGTCGGTAATCATTGACCTTCTCCACCTCCCTATCTCTCCTCGACCGGTTCTCCCTCTCCGACCCCCGCTCTCTACTCTTCTCGAACTCGCGCCCCCTCTCATATCCCTTTCGGTCGTGCGAGCGACTCAAACTACTCTCTCCATCCCTCTCTTTTGCCCCGCCACGCCTCCTCTCCTCCTCCCTCTCCCTCTCCCCCTCATGCCTCCTACTCGACTTCTTCGAATCCGAACCCCCGTAATTCTCCACCTTCGACCGGACTCGCTCCTCGGCCTCCCCATTCCACCGATCCGAACCCTCCCTCCGCTTCTTCGCCGTCTTCTCGGGTTCGGGTTCCGGATCCCACGATATCCGGGACCCGAGGCCCGAATCGGGGCCCTCCTCCCGCCGCTTCCGGCTTCGGTGGGGCTCCTCCTCCGCCGACCGGTCCCGGTGCTTGTGGGACTTGTGACGGGAACTTCGAGGCATGATCGGAACCCTAGAATTCGACGGCTTGGCGGCGGAATCTGATCTGGAGAGAAGGGTTTGGGTTTGGTTTGTTTTCTTCTCTCTGATGCGAGCCGGACGAACGAGCGCGATTAGTTGGGAGAATGGACGGGATTGACCCTGGGTTTGGGGTTTGTTTACGGATAAGGACGGGATATGGGGGTATGGGGTGGGGGAAGGGGAGGGTAGGATGGGAAATTAGGATTGGGGTTTCGGGTTGGGGTGTCGGCCAATCGGAGGCTTATCTGTTGAGATCACCGGCGAAGACTTTGGGTTAGATACAATAAATAATGAGATTGTTATGGTAATTACTAATTAAGTGATTAGATTAGAATGTGGTGATTCAAGTGGATTCTTGCGGATTTTAAGTCAAAACAAAAAGGAAAATGGTGTCAACATAACACTCTAAAGTCTAAGTGTCCGTGACTTGTAAAAAAAATATTTTTCCTTTATTTTCCTCGACCATTCAAAAATATACTGAAACATTTTCCCTCAATTTCTCATACCCCTCACAAGAAATCAACGAAAAGTATATGAATGTTGTAAAAAATATACATGTCTATCAAACTTATTTAATATTTTTTTATTAAATAAAAACTTAACTACAAAAACATTAAAATCAGATTTTTAAAATTCAATTATCTTTAAAAAATCACGACAATATGTTAATAAATTATACTAAGATAATAAAGATTAAGAATATATCTTGAACTTTATATTGTCTTGTTAAAATAAAAATCTAAAATATATAATTTTACTCTTCAACAAAAAAATATATGTATATAATATATAATTAACGCATCACATTTTTGAGTTAAATTAAAAAAAATGTGCAATGCTTATTTAAATCTCAATGTACAAGATACTCTTCATAATAAAATTATACATTTATATATACAACATATATAGATAATATCAATTTTCGGAAATAACAGTTAATGAATTCAATTTTTATTTATTTTCCAGTGAATTCCAGTATTTTGCACAAACAATAAAATCTTGGTCAAAAGAAAATTATTTTCCTCTTATTTTTATTTTCCGTTGTTTTTCCTTTTACCACAAAATGTTTCCCTTTTACCACAAAATCCATTTTTCAATGGTTTCTAATTTCTATGCACCACTCCGCCCGTATTGGTTCATGCTATGTTTGCGGTGGATGTTTGTGGTTCATGCTATGTTTGTGGTTCAAATTTGTCGATTTATTTCTGCTATCTTTTTATTTTTCCTTTGTTCTTATTCCTTAATAAGCTTTCTACCCGTATGTAATTTAACATAATTTCCATGGTTCATATAGCCTTATCCCCAGTAATTAATCCTCTTTTTCAATTCATCTTTGGATTTTTTTCCGGTTGTGATTGGGGTTTTTTCTTTCTTTTTTAATACCACTAGAAAAGGAAAGCATTTATATTTTTATGGTCTGAGGTGGGTTGAAGACTTGAAGAGGGGCAAATACTATTCGAATGAAAATTTCATTTTTAAAACAAAATATTAACTCTTTGTTTTGTCCGGAGAGCAAAATATCAATACTTGGTTTATTAAATGACTTGTGGTCATATACCTTCCGTACTTGACTATTTTCCTATATATCCTCCATGCATGTTGTATTTGACTTATAAATCTCATAAATCTTTAAGTTTTGTTAATTTCTCTTTACCTCATAAATCTTTAAGTTGATTTCTATCCATCAAATTTGATACTTTTATCTTCTTTTTCTCACACCGTCTTTTTCTCTGCTAAATATTTTGGCTTTAATTTACATCTTACTTTATTACATATTTGTGTTGCTTTAGATTATTTCTTCTCTGAAGTCAACACCAGCAATGACTAAATGAAGTTACGTTCAAGCAGTTGAGTTATATACGTAGGATAGCGAAGTTAATCCGACAACTTTTGAATGATAGATAAGCAAAGCAGACAATAAATACAAGGAGACGCTTGAAGCTTACACAGTGGTTACGATAAGTACTAGAGTGTAACATCTCGAAACAACGGAAAATTTGAAATTTAAACAATAAAGAGATCTCAAGATAACGACAATCCAAGCGGGAATGTTACTCATAGATATAATCAGTCGGTGCACCAAAATACAACAGAGTTTGTCAAAATACATGATTACATCAATACAATGAAAGACAGATACATGTAATCATGACGACCTCGAAGAGTCCGAAGATGATCTTGACTTCAAAATGTGTGCGTCCGTTGTCACCACCCCACAATACCTATTGTGGTCCTGAAACATGAATTAAACAACAATGTCTGAGTTTCCCATTAGGAAACCCATTATGTCAATCTTACCTACATGAATGCAACAGTACGGTGATGAACCTATCATACTAGTAGCATGTCATGTCATCAACATCAATGAAAACAGATCCCCTCTAAGAGTAAAACAAGACATCCGTCCTACCACAACATCAACACCCTCTAAGGGTCAACAAGGACGCATGTCCAACAAACAACATCGGGTCTCCCTCGGAGACCTACCGTGGGCACATATGGTCTTACGAACAATACGCAACGCACCCCCACGCACGACTACTCTAGCCAAGGAATCAGTGAGGAGCGTTCGTACTTCCGTGCCAAATGGATCAGATCTAAAACATTGTGGTCTACACCACACCAACGAGGTCGTCGCCCAGTCAGTCCAACTATCACTCAATAGGTGCCCAACTAGGGGTATAAACGGGGCGGGGCGAGTTTTTGCCCCACCGCTACCCGCCCCGCCTAAGTTAAGCGGGTAGGGGGGCGGGGTCAAAAAAATCTGCTATCCGCCCCGCGTAAGGGTAGACTAGGCTATGCGGGGCGAGTTTGGCTGATTTTCTTTGATTAAAGCTAAATACAAAAATCAATTCATTTTCTTTAACATTATCCATTTTAATCAAATCTAAGTACAAAAAATCAATTAATGTATGTTTTTAAAGATATATATAAAAATCAAAGCTAAATACAAACAAAATCAAAACAAAATACAAAAAAATCAAACAAAATTGCAACCCACCCTGCTTATTATGCGGGATGTGGGTTATGCGGGGCGGGTTGCGAGAAAATTGCAACCCACCCTGCTTATTATGCGGATTTTGCTGGTGGCGGGTTGGCAGGTAACATTTTTTGTCCGCAACCCGCGTTAGGCAGGGCTGTTTGCGGGTAAAATTCTACACATTTACGGCCTCATGCCCAGCTGAGCTATCATCACCGGAACAATATCAGCGACATCGTCGACACAACAACGGTACAACATACGTTCGACACAACATCAGACGACAACAACATCATCACCAGAACAACATTGTCGGCATCAAGTCGGAACATCGTCGACAACATCATCGCCGACACAGACTCAGCGACATCGTCAGCACAACATCGACGGTACAACATACGTCCGGCACAATATTGGACGGTTCCGGACAATAGTCGGTAAGGTCGTCATGCTCCACGAGCCATGCATCATCATGCATTGGGATCTGCAATCCCTCAGGTCTGCTACTCTACTACGAGTCAAGACAACAACACATCACACCACAGTCTATCAACAGAGGTGACTCGTCTCAAATACCCACACTCCTCCACTCGGCGGTCTCTGGGCAGACACGATGAACGCACCCACCGTCACCTCCTGGCTCACGTACTAGGCGAGGACACAGATTTTCGTGAATAAAGTTGACACTTCACTAGGACCAGAAAATCCTTTCTGCGCACAAACGGTCGACCGAAAAAGGCATTCTGGTTGACCATTCCCATGGGGTCCGGACGACCGAAAGTTTGCAACGGTCGAACTCTTTGTGCATCACTTAAGTCCCAACAGTCGAACAAATGTCTAAAACCGGTCGACCGACACGTGGTCAAAATCCAGAGTCTGGTCAAATTCATTCAAGTCCAACAGTCCACTCAGGGGTCTCAGTTGACCGGAAACTACCATGGGCATCCTAGCAGTTCTAGTCATCTAACAGTCGAACAAGTTTAATAATCGGTCAAACATATAATAAGTTCACTTAAGTTCCGGTCGGACCAAAGTCAGGAACTGTCAACCGTTTAGGTAGTCAACGTCCGGTCCGAGTGAACCATGAAGCAACGGTCGAACTGAAAGGAATGTGTTCTAAAAGTTTTACTTTTATATATCAATTATTATGAATTGGATGTGCAAACATTTTGTTCATTGCTTATGGTATTCGTCTTTTGGAAGTGTTAAGGAAGATGCGCTTGGTCTTTAACCGTAGAGCTCTAAAAGATAATGATTTACATAAATCAAAAGTTATTCACAATCATGGTAATTAACATGGAACATTAATCATCGAGATAAGATTGTCGTGTTGGTCATCGATTATTGTAGTTCTACAAATAATTGGCGACGCGAGTATATAAAAGAGGAAAAGATTAATTTTATATATTGAATAGACCTAACAAGTAAAACATTATGGAATTGTGTTTCGTATCATTAATGTTTTACTGTGTCTTGGATCCTAAGATATGAGACTTATATCTTTTCACTCAAGAAGTGCTTAATTTGATTATTGTCAAAACCTATCAATGAGTATAGTGATAAAAGCAATAGTTGGTGAACATGACTTGTACTGGAAAAGATAGCTAGTCAAACGATTATCGTTGCCCTTCTTAATTGAGTGATGATATTAGTATGCCCATTGATAAAGCAAAATTATAATGTGCACAATGTAACTTGAGTTAAGTTACATAGTTATAATTAGCTTAAAGAGATCAAGAAATGAATATAATAATAAGGTGACACATTTCTACTTTGTATATATTCTTAATATCATGAGGCAAGGGACGGACACAAGTGATGCACTTACATCACTAAATAGATCGTGTTTTAGTTCGAGTGGAACAAAGACATCTATTCTAATTGGGTAACTATAATGTGTAGCTAGATACCGCTTATAGTTTGAGATATTAAGTGTTTAATATCGCTGCCAGTTTGGCTTAGATCCTCATATAGGTCACACCACAAAACTGGAAAACAAGATGCTTGATTTTAAGTTCATATGATGTGTCAGGTTTCATGTGAAAATATGACACATGTGGTGAATAAATAAAATCAATATGTCATGAGAATTGACATAATTAGAATCATAATAAATTCATATGAGGTATATATATTATGGGGTGTAATAATTTAATATTACATAGGATAATATATTACATAAGATGTGAATTTGCTAAAAACCCCAAAATATCAAATTTTGTTGGAAATAAATCCAAAATTTGACAAAGGCAAAATCGGGGTCAAACACGGTGAACAGTTCAGGGTTCGGTTGACCGGAGAATCTTCGGACCGGTTAACCGAATGGGGAACGGGTAAGCACAATTGGTTGACTGAAATTGTCTGGAGTGTCTGGACAATCGGGTTTGGTTAACCGAGCGTGAACGTTCAACCGAGAAAGAGTATTTTCGGTAGACCGAATGTGACACGGTCATCCGATGACTATGCTCCAGGAGAAATTTTGGTGAGTCAACGGTCGACCGAAGAGAAAACGTGGTTCTTCCGAATTTTTCCAGAGAATTTTTCTCGTGCGGATTCGGTCGACCGTCTATCTCACGGTGCACCGAATATGTGTTATAACCAAATGGTTCGGTTAACCGAGAAAATTTCTCGGTCGACCGAACAGTGCGATTTCTGCCTGAATTATTAAGAGATTAATTAAATCATGGGTTGGATTAATTCCAGATTTAATAAAACATTTTTAGGGTGCTTATGTGGCAATTAGAGATTAATTTTAGGAGAGAATAAACAAGAGATCGTGACTAAAGAACAATTCTTGATAAGGATGTTTTGGGAGCCTATAAAAAGACACATCCTCTTACTTGTTTATGTTAATGCAAAATCTCTTATTATTCTCTCCTCTAATCACCACGAAAATCTCTTATTAGTTTTGAGTTGTGGAGATAGGAATCTCAGGACTCAAAGAGGGATTATTAGCTAGATTCTAAGCCTTATTAGAGATTGATTGGCTAGCTCTTTTTTCTCTAATCTTGTTTAGAGTTTGGTGAACACTCGGAGGCAAATCGGTGGACGATTCTACGGGCAACGCGATTCCGGATCTTCGAAAGGTTTTAGAGAACCTTTGGGTATGATTCTCTCTTTGTGATTTATTTTAATATATGTAGGATTGCATGATATTAGAATAAACACAAAGTAATGTACATAAAATAGTTGAAAGTGTGAAATCGATCTTGTATGTTGTATTAATTTTTTTAAAATATATACATACATATGGACACGAAATCCTACACGAACGACTAAGGGGTCTCCTTCGACCGAAAACTTCCAGAGTCTCCTCTGATCCACCAGCACAGTGTAGGATCGTAAGGGTCTACAATTCTAATCACTTTTAAGTTAATTACCTACTTTTTTGATATATCAAAGATATTCAACGGAATTTAAAACTAAACAAGCAAGTAAAGGAAAGACAAATGCAAACCACAAGAAGTCCGGAATTTTTATAGAGGTTAGGCACCCCACCCGGCTCCTAGTCCTCTCTTGCAAGCTCCGCTCGGATCACAGAGCTCCGCTCACAACTTCACTAACCACTCCCCATTCCGGGCCGGGAGAGAACGTCTTTACAATCTTCAAACTCGCGAACCACCTTTGCCGATCTTGGCTCTGTTGGCTTTTTTGCCTTAATCCTTGTTTTGATGATTTAATCAACCTAATCTTAATCATAAGTAATGTAGAGTAGCACACATATTGCATTGCATATATATTGCATGTGCTAACCTCTACAGGTGATCAAGACTCATGGAAGGAAGAAAATCAAGTCAAGATTTGTAATAAAGCTATATGAAGACTTGTAATCTTGATTTTATTTTGAGTCTTAGGAACATGTGTAAATTGAGCATAAAAGAGTTAAAAACTTATCACATACACACTAGGTTCCTTAGAGAAGTCACACACAAAATTTCACCTAATTTGGACTTCATTAGATCACCCAAACCTTTGTCGGAAATCACTTAAAACCTAAACCCAGATTTCCTGTGTGCACCGGTCGACCGAACCAGTTCTCAGTTCGACCGGTTTATAACAGACTCTCCACAGTGATTTTACCGAACTCTTCCAGTCGACCGGTTCTACCTTTTCGGTCGACCGATCCCGGATTTTAATATGGTCGTTTTCCTTGTCGTATTCCTATAACGGTCGTATTCGTATAAAACAAACTTAACCCCAAAATACATTCGGTAACCGGTCGAACGACGACCTTGTTTCGGTCGACCGGTTGAACACTTCTTCAAGAAACAAAATTCCCTGCTATCGGTCGACTCATTCTTCGTTCGACCGTTGCACCTTTATCTCAACCGAATCCCCTGAACGGTCGACCGCCCCTTACTTTGGTTCGACCGATTCACTTAAGTAGAGTTAAGTTCTAGCTCGTTTGTCCGACCGAATATTCTTTTGTTCGACCGTTCTCCTTGAAATCAAGTGAACAGTCGACCGGTTTAGTAGTTTCGGTCGACCGGTTCTGGACAGATTTGCAGCCCGATTTTCTGCCTTGTGTATCTTGCACAAAACCCAATCAAATCTTGTCCAAACGGCTAGAAATCTTTAGGAGCTTATAAATAGAGGATCAAGACATGTTGTTAACAAAACTCTCCAACTCCAATTGTCCCAATACATTAGAGAGAAACCTCAATCCTCAAAGCTCCCATTTCTACACTCTATAAGTCTAAACTTCACACACTTGATCAATTACTCATCCTACTCAAAGTGTGATCAATTAGAGAGTGAATCCCACTCAGTTACAAGTGTTGTCAATAGAAGCAAGGACTTTGGTGAAAGCCCGAAGTGTCCCTCTCGGATTGTGAGAGGAAGAGGATTCCAAGCTCGGCGAGGGTTGTTCGCGAGTTTGACGGTTGTAACCTCTATAAAAACGCCGTGTCTCTTTGTGGTTTGCATTTTCTGTTAATTTCCCTACTTGTTTTTAAATTTGTTTCCGCTGTGTTTATTGTTTGATTAGTTAGGAATTAGCTTAATAGTGATTAGTGGACCCATAACCCACACGATCCTACAGGCTCCTCCTCTCACAATCCGAGAGGATCACTTCAGACTCTCACCGAAGTCTATACTCTTGTATTGGGCCTTCACCAAGACCATTGCTTGAATTGCACGACCGACAAATGTGTTGAATTAGAGATTCACATGCATCAAAGGAATAAAAAGCACACTTCTTTGATTCAAAATCTTAAATGCACGAATGAATCTCTTGAGCTAAAGAATAGTGAACTAAATGCATCAAATGAAATTTTGATAAATGATTTGCATAAGTTCAAAAATGGCAAGAAAAATCTTGATATGCTTTTAAGTAATCAAAGACAATCTTTAGACAATCATGGTTTAGGCAACAATGTTTTTTATGTTAAAAATCATCTTGTTCAAGATAACATAAATGGAAAGCATCATATTGCGATGAAAAGAACCTTAAGTGTTTGGGTACCTAAATCAACTTGGGTTTGGGTACCAAAAGCTAAATTGAATGGACCCAAACAAAAATGGGTACCAAAATCTATACTTGTAGGTACTTGAAGAAGAAATCGGTGGTGACCGGGTGAGCTCAAGAGTCAAATTCAAATCCGGTTGCATCACCAAATGAGATTGGAATCAATTCAAGCTTCAAGTTGGTATAATTCTTTTATCATCTAAATTTTCAATCAAATTGGTTCTAGTCTAAGATACATGCTTAATTGACATATCATTACCCATTCATTGCAAATCTTAAATGTTTGAATATCATCTATAGTTTTTAAGAGTCAAATTGTCTAAATGGATGTAAAAAAGGAAATGAAAACATCACATGCTTAATTGTAGTATTTGATTGAAGTTAATAGGAGAGAAATAGAAATAAACTTAATTGAAAAATCATATTCATATCGATAAGGGGAGCTTATTGAATATCATTTTCTTAAAGTAATGAAACACAAAATTTAGGGGGAGCAACTTCATTACAAGACATCCACATTGAACTTAAATCGTATGTTTTTTTAATAAATATCATTTTTATGGATGTCAAAGGGGGAGAGATAATTAAGGGGGTAAAACTTGGAATTTGAGTTAAATTGAACAAAAATTATGCACATCCACAGGGGGAGCATTTATATGCATAGTTACATATAAAAATTCCATGTATTAAGATATAGTTAAGATATAGGTTGTCATCATCAAAAAAGGGAGATTGTTGGCTTTTTGTCCTTAATTTATCTTTTTGATGATTTAATCAACCTAATCTTAATTATGATGATGTAGAGTAGCACACATATTGCATTGCATATATATTTCTTTGTGCTAACCTCTACAAGTGATCAAGACTCAAGGAAGAAAGGAAAATCGAGTCAAGACATGTAATCAAGCTCTTTTGAAGACATGTATTTTGTATTTTCTTTGAGTCTTGGGAATTTATGTAAATTGAGCATACTTGAGCTAAAATAAACTTAAACACACACTGAGTTCCTTATAGAAGTCACACACAAAATTTCACATAATTTGGACTTCAATAGATCACCAAACTTAGACTGGAAAACACTAAACATGAACCCTAACAGTCTGCCCACATTCGGTCGACCGTAACAGACCGTTCGGTCGACCGAGTGATCATTCATCTTGTTTATGTTTTCACTGCCCAGTTTCGGTCGACCGTATATGCCATTTCGGTCGACCGTATGAACTTATTTTTCCGACCATTTATTTTGTCGTATTATACCCAACGGTCGTATTCGTATTAACCAAAAATACCTCAAATACATTTCATGTATTGGTCGACCGAATATCTGTCTCTTGACAAACCTGAACCTCCTGGACAAAATCGGTCGACCGCAAGACCTTACTCGGTCGACCGAATTGATCATTGTTTGTCAACCCCAAAGTGTCTGGTGCAAATCGGTCGACTGAACCCTTTTCGGAGTTCGACCGATCACTTAAGTGTACCTAAGTCGTAGCGTTGGGCGGTCGACCGTTACCTAACCGGTCGACCGAACTGAGTTCAAAATTGCCTAACGGTCGACCGTTCAGACCGATCTAGTCGACCGAATTAACTCAGAATTGGGTCCTGCGAGTTTCTGTCTTGTGTATCCTACACCAACACTCACTCAATCAACCCCAACGGATCTATTCTCTCTAATACCTATATAAAGAGTTGTAAAACACATTTTAACACAACTCTCCCACTACATACTTGTCCAAAATATTAGAGAGAATCTCAAACACTCCAAGCCTCCAATTTCCACACTTAAGATCAATTCCACATCATAAGCTAAGTGTGCTCAAGTTAGAGAGTATATTTCACTCAAGTTTTCGTTTGTGAAGAAGCAATGACTTCGGTGAAAGCCCGAAGCGTTCCTCTCGGATTGTGAGAGAAGAAAGTCAAGCAAGCAAGGGTGTTCGCGGTGCTTGTTTTGTAAAAGGCGTTCTCTCTCGGCCCGGAACGGGGAATGGATAGTGAAGTCGTGAGCGGAGCTCGAAGTGTCGAGCGAAGCTTGCAAGAGAGGACGTAGGCGGTGGCCGAACCTTTGTAAAACCCCCGTGTCCATTGTGGTTTCATTTTCTAGTCTTTACTTGCTTGTTTGTTAACTTAATTCCGCTGCATATCTTTGATAGATCAAACAAGTAGGTAATTGGCGTAAAATTGTGATTAGAGATTGTGGACCCATAACCTACACGATCCAACAATTTTGACCAAGGTTCGATCGACCGGCAAAGGTTATGACTCAGGTACACTTAAGTGATCGGTCGAACACCGAGATAGGTTCAGTCAACCGATTTCTAACAAGCTCTACGGGGTTTACAAACAAGATCATATTCGGTCTACCGAAACAAGGTCCACGGTCGATCGAAAACTGACATGCACTTTGGGTTTGTCGAGATGTCTTAGTTCGGTCAACCGAACAAGGTCCTCGGTCGACCGATACACTAAATGTATTTGGGGTATTTAGAAATAATACGAATATGACCGTTGGGGTATAAACGACAAAAAAAACGGTCGGATAAATAAGTTTACACGGTCAACCGAAAAGGTCTGGACGGTCGACCGAAACTGGACAGAAAAACACCAACTGGATAATTGATCATTTGGTCGACCGAATGGTCTATTTCGGTCTACCGAATGTGGGCAGACAGTTCAGGTTAAGGTTTGGTGTTTTTCGATCTAATTTGAGTGATCTATTGAAGTTCAAATTATGTGAAATTTTGTGTGTGACTTCTATAAGGAACATATTGTGTATGTGAGTTGATTTTAGCTCAAGTATGCTCAATTACACATAGTTCCTAAGACTCAAAATAAATCAAGATTACATGTCTTCAAATAAGCTTTATTACATGTCTTGACTTGATTTCATTTCTTCCTTGAGTCTTATCACCTGTAGAGGTTAGCACATAACAATATATATATATGCAATGCAATATGTGTGCTACTCTACATTGATTACAATTAAGATTAGGTTGATTAAATCATCAAAATATAGATTAAGGCCAAAAAGCCAACACACACGCAACCGGTCGACCGCCACAAGACGTCGTTCGACTGGTGTTGGTTAAGATCAGGCAAAAACACTACAACTGGTCGACCGTTGGCCGGCAGCTACCCAGTCCAACTGGGTTTAACTTGCTGCATCTCGAAGACGGCGAGGACTCCGACCTCCACCGAGCAGCCAACACTTCACACAACTCGTGTAAGCAAAACAAACAT
Organism: Triglochin maritima; assembly: GCA_963682175.1. NCBI lineage: Eukaryota > Viridiplantae > Streptophyta > Magnoliopsida > Alismatales > Juncaginaceae > Triglochin > Triglochin maritima. The sequence goes on from OY821775.1 coordinate 12,044,410, forward strand.
ACATCTATTGAACCGGCATACCTCAAACGCAAGACAGAGCACGCCAGAGTTTTGCTGACGTCGTCACACAACCGCAACCTCCGCACGACCTCTCACACGTGCCAACAGCATGCGCCTCATGCCGGAGCTGCCTCCACCTCCTCTGGATCGCCAGAAAAGGAAGAGAAATGAGAGAGAAAGATGGCAAAACAAAGGAAGAAGGAAAAGAGAGAATACGTTTTGGTTTATAAAACCCAAACCCATCTCAATTGTGACCTCTCCTCTCCCTACACCACCCTACCGGCCAGGCCATCCCATCTTCCTCCTTCCCCACGCACAACACTGCACACCACCACCTCCCCATGCAAAACCACCCCTAAACCCGGGATTAGCCTAATCTCTCCCCTCATTAAGGTCAAGGATATAATATAGAGGGTTAGTGTCTCAACCATCTTTAGCACTCTCCGTTAATATGCATGGCAGGGAGGAGGCCTTCTGGAATGGTTGTTGATGCCTGATGGCCATAGAGGACCAAGTCCGCGAGTTTGAATACTTGGTGAACAATGAAGAGGGAGAGGCCGGGAGGAGGACTGACTCTGCCATCTGCCACTTGTTTGACATCTTATGAGCATATTTTGTTTAAATTTTAACAATTTTTACTTGGTTTATGTTGTACGACCTCCATAATGGACGATCGAAACACCAAGGTTGTCATGAAATTAGCCTTTTTACACTTAGTTTATCTAGTGCATTTGCTTCTAAAGCACCATTAAGGACGACCTGCATCTCCGATAGAGACATGGAGTCAGACATTTCTTCACTTTCCTCACTCCACGAGCGTCTAGGTTATACTTGCAATTAGCCCAAAGCTAAGTTGCTGACCACCTCATCATGTCTCAAATCCCATGTAGACATCTCTCCCTAGACACCTTAATGTCCTTGACACTAAACATTGTTATGGTTGTTTGGTTACCTTATTGAGTCTGAAGAGGGGAATGTAATTTTCCCCAGCTACAGACACTGACGATGAGACATCCAAACAACATCTAAAATGGAAATCGAGTTATCTCAACTCCAACACGTTATTACACATTTCTATTGTACGAAAGTATACGGTAGTTGATCTTGATTATCTCAAAACAAAAGATCTCACAACTAAATTAGTCTGAGTTGGTAACATATTTTACTTCTAAAAGAACAAAGAGATATCTCAACTAAGCGAGTCACGGTTGATAACGCATTTTGCTTCTAAAAAGAAAGAAGTTGAGTTATCTCAACTCCAAAACATTACACGAGACGTATAACATAGAAAGTTAGAAACATGATATATAAACCCAAAGACCAAAGTGACCTCCACACGCAATATCTTAGGTGTCCGAGAGTTAGACTGTGTTTGGATGGAAGGGGATCCAGCTCCCTCATATTATGGAGTTGCTACAATTCACTTGGGTCATCCAAACATGGGAATGGATCCCGTGAAGTTGGGCTCTCAACCCGGCAACCGATGCATGTTTTGCATGTAGATGGAAAAACTCATGGGAGGAGCTTCTAGCAACCTCTTCACTTGTTGGATTTTTGTGACGATTTTATCCATATTGATTTCAGCATATACTTGGATAAGTTTTTATTTAATCAAAGTATGGTTGTAATTTGAGAATTTACTTCTAAAAAGAAACTACGGTTGGATTCACATTCTCGTGAATCGACTTTGCACTGCAAACCAAGCCTCAGAAACAGGATATATAAACCCAACCTGAAGTCAACCCTTCCCATGCACGAAATAAGTCATAGTAGTAGAATGCAATTATTCCGACACTTGTGCTCCCACTCCTCCTACCACTTCGTGCTGACCTCCATCCCGGCCGCGAAGCAACTCCACGCTCGCCTCATCCTCTCGGTCGACGCCGACCCACGTTTTCTGACCAACCTCCCCCACCTCTAAGCCACCAACGTCTCAACCCTCCCCTTCGCCGACGCCCTCCTCCTCCGCCACCCCGACGCCCCCACAAACCTTTTCCTCTGGAACACCCTCATCCGGGCCCACGCCCTCCTCGCCTCCCCTACCTCCGCCCTTTCCCTCTTCCGCTCCCTCCCTCTCCCCCCCCCCCCCAACGCCTTCACCTTCCCCTTCGCCCTCCGCGCCGCCGCCTCCCTCTCCCACCTCCCCTCCGGCCGACTCATCCACGCCTTCACCTTCCCCTTTTACCCGACGGTTGCGAGTGTGGTGACGGTTGTAGCGGCGGCTGCGGGGTCCCCGGTGGGGTTGATGAAGGGAAGGGAGATTCATTGGTTTTGTTGGAGGAGAGGGTTTGGGAGGGAGGATAGGGTGAGGACTGCGTTTTTGGATATGTACGCGAAGAGCGGGTTGGTGGCGGTCGCGAGGAGGTTGTTTGATGGGGTTAAGGTTGGGAGGTTGATCTCTTGGAATGCGATGATTAATGGGTAGATGCATGGGCATGCAAATGAGGCGCTAGCGTTGTTTGGGAGGATGGTGGAGGAAGGGGATGTGAGGTCGGATCATATTACGTTTGTCGGAGTTTTATCGGCTTGTAGTAATGGGGGTTTGGTGGAGGAGGGGAGTAGGTTTTTCAAGATCATGTGGAGAGAGTATAAGGTCGAACTGAAGATCCAGCATTACTGTAACGTCCCCGAAAACAGCGGAAAATTTAAACAATAATAAAGGCCGTCAACGGTCAACCAGGGGCACGTCACGGGAAACAAACCAACATATATATAATATAAAAGATCCACGTGGAAGTCAAATATACAGACTGACTGTGATTACAAACAAAAGCTATACAACATGTAATCACCTCAAAAGAAGAAGATAAACTACAGGATCAGATCCCGGGGGCACCCTCCTCGGTCACCACCTGACTCTAATGCTACTCGCTACCTGAAATGCAAACAAACAAACATGCCTGAGTTCCCTGCAGGAACCCCGTATACCAAACCTCCTAAAATACAAAAAGGAATTAAAGACAATGCAATGCAATGCACATGATCATCCACCTCGGGCCCACAATAATGCCCTCTCTGCCTCCGCGGTACTGAACCACTCCTGCCACTAGGGTCAAGTCAGTCCACCGCTGCCTCACAAGGGTCAGTCGGCACCACTGGTCCCCAAAAGTGCAGAAAGGAACCCTGGCACTACGCCGCCACCCCAGGAGCGAGTCAGCCCGCCGAATACACAACTCGGGTCAGACGACAGTCGCTGCTCCCCCAAGAGCCGCCAGACGCGCACCCTGCCGGAACATCCTCGGCTTACCGCTAAACCCCAGCAAACTGCCCAAGGTTTACGACACACATCCCTCACACCCCGCTCGGTAAGAGAGGCAACAGTAATACAATAATACGCCCTCGTCGAAGGTGAAATCCGTCGCTCTCAAGGCCGGTAATCGATCGTCGCCTCGGAGCCGGTAGTCGACCTTTACTCAACGGATCGCGTGTGGATAAATCCACCAACCTGCGGCAGATCGGTCGACCGCTACAAGCACACCGGTCGACCGGTCTTCCACACAGTACTCGGTACTGTACAAACAAGTCTATCGGTCGAACCACACCAACTGAATTACCGACCAACCGGTCGAACAAAAGTCATCTAGCAGTCGACCGTTTGGATGGTCTACGCTATACCAATTTTATATAATATATATATCCAATCGGTCGAACCAAGGGGCCGTTCAACCGATAACAAGGATTTCAGCATTTTGCCTAAGTGGTATTCGGTCGACCGGAACTGCTATACAGTTCGACCGAAACATCACAGGCACTCTACTGCTTAATTAAAATGCTCAGTCGGTCGACCGAAAGTTAAAGAGCGGTCGACCGTTTTGATGGTCAAAGCTCCCAACCGACTTAGCATCGAATAGATCGGTCGAACAAGGTTAAGGACGTTCGACCGTTTAATAAGTCAAAATCCCCAACCGACTTATTCTCATTGTTTTTCGGTCGACCGGCTAAGTGGACTCGTTCGACCGATAACAGCATCAACCCTTTTTCCCGCACAAATCTGGCATAACGGTCGACCGTCCATAGACATCGTTCGACCGTTTGCGGGTGCAAATCAATATAATAATAGGATCGGTCGACTGTCCACAGGCACCGGTCGACCGATCGTCGTCTTCAACCTCTGAATTGGTTGCAATCCGACGGGAAATTCGACACCAAGTCGATCCCCAACACTCACAAGGCATAAGTGAGTTATATTGAAGATTTGGCATACTTTTTTGACGTTTGTGGAAGCTTCCCAAGCTTTGGCAAGCCTAACCCAACTCTTCTCCTTCACTTCCTCTCCTTCTCTTCTTCTCCTTCTTTTTCTCCGAATTCACCTCTCTCACGCTCTGATTAACTTGACGAAGAAGAAAAACGTTTCAGATAACCCTTACCCTCCTATTTATAGTAAAACCCAGTTCTTACCTTCAACTCTACCACATGCTTCAGTGTTCATGGTTTAATTATGGGTTAATTAGGTTTAGTTTAGTTAATTAAGGTGTTTTAGATTCAGGTTATTACAATTACACTTGTATGATCGATTTGCTTGGACATTCGGGGCAGTTAAAGAGGCGTATGGATTGGTTAAGGAGATGCACATGATGCCCGACGCAGGTGTTTGGGGGGCTCTGCTTGATGCATGCAAGATTCATAGGGATGTCGAGTTGGGAGAGTTGGCATTGCAAAGGCTTATCGAATTGGAGCCCGACGATGCGGGGGAATTACGTTCTTTTGTCAAACATTTACGTGCAAGCGGGGAAGTGGGATGAGGCCGCAAGGATTAGGAAGGTAATGACGGATATGGGGCTTAAGAAGAGCATCGCTTGTAGTTGGATAGAGGTGAAGAATGGAGTTCATGGTTTTCTTGTCGGGGATTTGTCCCATCCTTTGTCGGATGAGATCTACCCAGAATTGGATAGGTTGGAGGGATTGATGGTGGAGTTGGGGTACGTGGCCGACACAAGGCTGGTATTCCACAATGTGGATGACGACGAGAAGAGGAATATGGTTCGAAGTCACAGCGAGAGGATGGCAGTGGCATTTGGGCTTATTAGCACACCACCGCGGACAAAACTTCTTGTAACCAGGAATCTTAAGATTTGCGAGGACTGTCATGTTGCGATTGAGTTGATTTCAAGGATCACCGAGAGGGAGATTATAGTCCGCGATGTGAATCGGTATCACAATTTTAAGGACGGTAAGTGTGTTCATGTGGAGGTTATTGGTGAACACTTGGGGACTTCTTGTTATAGTAAAATAGGATTCAACTAGAGCCGATGATAACAAATGAATATTTTCTTCCTTTCGTGGTTGTTCAATAATCAGATTTTCCCCCCTGATTGCTACATTAGTTTGCTGTAAAATGAAGCTCTTGTCCAAAGGAAGAGTTGTAAACAATACTTTCCTGTATTTTGGTAGATAAATGAGGGAGTTGTTCTTGTGAAATACATTATAAAGTGACTTGGCATGCCATATTGTCATTGTTGAGCTTAGCTTAAAAATTACGAGCTCGATATTTCCCTTGAATATATGACGTCGATCCCTTCCATTATGTTGTTTTGATTTTAAATATTCTCGTTTTTTTATTTTTATCGAGGCTTGCCTGTTGGCAGTGCGAAAACACATGCATAATTGAACATAACTAGATGTCCGACTATCCAAGGCAACTGAAAACGGTAAAAGCCCCACCAAACTCAAAACATCTCCTTCGCGAAAAGGTATGAGCATAAGAGAATCATTAGTTAGCTAAGATAATTACTTCACTCATATAGGTCATAGAATAAGTCTAGGTGATGAAAACTATATGCGTTTTGCAAACTTGCATTGCAGGTTAAGAAAAAAACTTCTAAGCATCCTTCTCCGATTCTCTTTTCCAAGTTGGCCTACTCCACTAATACTTGATGTCTAATTTTCATTTTGACATAATATAAATAGAAGCGACTATCTGAGATTAGCGTCGAAAGGAAGGTCGTTTCCTCTATTTCGACAAACACACCTACCTAGATGCACTTAAATTCATCAACACATAAATAAACCCATTGGAGATGCAACTTTTCATTACAAGAATCTACAAAATGCCACCACCTTTCGATCAAGATAATTTAAATTTCAACCATTCAACTCAAGAACTAATAGTGTCTTAAGCAAAGAATAGAATGAAGGAAAATTATTGTATATCAATAATAATGGCACAATAGGGTAAACATCAGTTAAGATATCTCCAAAAGCAAATGTCGACAAACCTTAGCATCCATGAACTCCTCTGCAAGCTTCAAGCTCATTAAAATGAATGCCCATATCCTCGTGCTGGTAGTTTGTTCTGGATGACAACCAAGAATTTTCAGATGCAAAAAAAAAAAAGTCTAACTTCTTAGTTTCTAACACGAACCGTTTTTTTGAAAGATCTCGATAGCATTTTCTTTGGCTCCTCCACATCTGATTTTGCACGGTCCAATGCCTGAAGCATGTCATGTGGCAACGGTAGTAACACCACTGCAACAGATTCATGTTGCGAAAAAAAACATTGAAGACTCTGACATGATTTACCTCGACTAATGATTCCACCTGCCGTCTCATCCGAGTATGCATGAAACTCTCCGAGCACTATAGAAAACCAATCGCACTCTCTCTATTAGGATAGAATTAATCCCCAGCATTTATAGATAATTATTTTTTGTGAAAAAATAAAAATTCAGGTTAAGAGTGTCTTACTTTTACATGATAACTCACAAATGCATGAAATGTTGATATGCACCAAACAACTCTATCTAGTTTTTTTGTCTCCACATGTCGCGGTTGAATTACTGCGAAAATTCGATCGATAAGACAGAATTATTTATATTGAGAACATAGAAGAACAATTTTATTTACATAGTCAAGATTACCAAAGGTAACGTATCCTCCATTCACATCTAATATTTCCGGAGGAGCATCTTTTAACTCTGAAGGTGGGCACATTGACCAAGTGCAAGGAGGTGCACTACTGAATCCAGGAGAACTAGATGTCTCAGCAATTACCTGAAATTTATTTCCCATAAGACACACATGACACTGGAAATGGTAGCAAAGGCATGCGCATTCTGTGCATAAAATATTTGTAAGCAACTAATAGTAAATTATGATATATATTTTCATTTTTTTAGCAAACATGACACTTAACAGAAGGACATGTCGAAGTTGATGGCAAGCAAATTACCTGTAGGAAGGAAGTAGCTACGACCGTATCGCCGGAGTCCTTAAATTTCATGGGGAACACTATCGTCACCTTGTCAACCTACAAAATATGCAAAAGAATAGGAAAACCTCAGATGCTTTTCTTTTCCATTCAAAAAGCAAGTTGACATAACAAAATCAATGTCGAACCATTTTTCTTCATGGAAAGGCTTGCCTTTCATCAAACTACAACACACACATGTAATGGTAGCATTGAGAACATGAGTGGTGTTCTTGCAAGACAACATTTGATACGCAAGAAGGCTTTACTTGTCATGAAACTTAAGACTTGGTATATCTACCTGTGGAAAGAGGAAAAATGATTCGTTTGGTCGGTGCACAAGAGCCACAAGAGGACCTAATTTTGGAACCGTAGTCCTCAATGCGAGATGCTTTAAAATCAACCGTAGCGGGGCACCAAGGACTACTTCCCTTACAGATGCAACTTTGAATAAGATTGCATCCCTTTGTTCTGTAAAGCTAGAAATCAAGGGACAATGTGAACACATTGTAGCACTTACCAGAGAATGGAAATAAATGTCACAATTCATAAACATGAAACAATAGAAAAGAATTGTGTGATCCCACAACAGCCATGCGAATTCCTTTTAGTATAGTCAGATTCACAGCTAATGACAAATCTAATAAAAGAATGACAAACTCCACGCATGATTAGATTGACAAACTCCATGCATGATTTTTGCTAGAGGGAAGAGAAAGAAAATGGGGATCTATTTTATGTCATACCAATATAGTAACTAAAGAAACAAGGAAGGCATTATTATCTCAACTAGATCAATGCTAAAAATCAAATGTAGGTTCCCGCGTTAATGTTCATATGATGCACTTTTAGGTGGAGGAAACAATATTCAGCGTACCATTTTGTTCGAATCAGTAGAAGCTTACATTATGCTGTATTTTTAGGTGGAGGAAACAATATTCAGTGATACCATTTTATTGGAATTAGTACAAGCTTACATTACCGTACTAAAGCCATAAAGATGCACAAAGACAATTTTATGACATGTAACCAATGGATAGATCGATAAGTTTTTGAGGAAGTAAACTGTCAGCCAATGCATCCATAGTAACTGATGTCCTTGTAGATATCTTTAATAATCAAGCCTTTTCCAAGATTTAAAAAAAAAAATTACCGTCATAAACGATAAGTCGGCAATTAGTGTGTTAAGGGTACAATTGCATGTTTGATTGTTTATTATTTAGACGAACTTTGTTCTAACACAACAACCTTAGGATAGCCTTGCCTTCATCATCTGGAAGCTTTGAGATATCAAGCTTCATGGTGAGGTTATATCCATCCTTTGGAGGATCCAAAATCTCCACAAATGGACCATATGCAGCTTTCAGAGCTTCCATAGCACCAAATGGTAGCGCGTCGAAGAAAATGGTTTCGAGTGGTGGGATGGGCAACGCCATTGATACAAAGATGGACTGAGAACGCTTCATCGAAAACTGCAAATAACAAACTCTTCAGGTTAGTACCCTTCTCTCCTCTGGAAACTAAAAGAGCTTAGTGGTATTTATTAGCAAACACATACTTGTACATGGTACCGGACATCGTCAAATTCAACCGACTGGCAATCAATGTCAACAGCTTTCTCCGAGCCACTGAGGCGTATTTTCACATAAGTGGAACATAATCAGAACTACAAATTACATAAAAGGCAGAAAAAACGTGGTTCAAGAAGTCAAAACGATTACAATTATTATGGGTGAATTCGGGGCAGAATATTCAGAAGTACATTTAACGCATCCAGTTCCAAACAACAAAATCATACATACTTTGACCATTGCAAACCATACTTTCAGCACTCGTCACAATCGTGTCGTTGCAAATATTAAAGTTGAAAAATCCATTTTGAAAACGACCATTCAGATGTCATGAGACTACCAAATCATAAGGTCCCAAAACACATTTTGACACGACGAATAAATCCGATGACACAAATACAAATAAAGAACTAGAATGCAAGAAGAAAAGAATGATGCTCACTTGTGTGCGTGAGTTTGCAGGATCTGGAGCAGGAACTTGGAGGCGGGTTGCAGCAGTATCATTGTCTTCGATGTGAATGGATCGAAGCTGAGGATTCGGAACTTCGGATTCTAATTTGTTTTGGGTTTTTTCGTTTTCTTGTGTTTTCTTTCTTCGTTCGTGAAGAGAAGAGGGCGGCACGTTTTCGATCCTGCAAACTCACCTCATTTCTTATTTTTATCAAGTATGGTTTGAGTTACATATGTGAACGAAATAGTTTGAGATGCATATATAAACGAGAAAAAAAAATTCTCTCTCTTATTTTTATACAAATAGTGAAACACACATATTTTATCTACTCTTATCTCAATTTTTTCTCACTCGATTTTTTTTCTTTTTTGTCCTTCAAATATAAAATCATAAAGTAATATACAACATACTAAACTACTGCAAACACATATGAAGTTAGAAAATAATTTATAGAACATTAAACTACTACAACTTATATAAAAGTATAATATAAAATTGTTTTATGAACCGGTGCAAAATTATAAAATAATATATAAATGACTCCTAATACATCATTTGTATTTTTTTATTTTTTTATTTAAAAATACAATTTTCGGTAAAATAAGAGACGATTGATTTTTCCATTAATACACTTTAAATGTAAAGAAATGACACACATCTGTTCCGCATGACACACATCAATCTCGTGTGTTACACACATCTATGCATTTTAGAATGTCAATTGTCACGTGTATTCGGAAACCAACAGATGTTTAGATTATCAAGTCATCGGATTTGGAAGCAAATTAAATAATTGATAAAAGACTTCACGTGCATGCAGCTTAAAGGAATCATGTTTCTCCACAGCAGGAGCATCACAAAAAAGATTGTTAAAAAAATTCATATATCATTTTACTATATAAAAATATTTAACTATTACAACTTTCCATCTTTTCCAAGTTAAATTAGAGTCAACTTGTTTACCTCCGAAATAAAAGAATGTTAACTCATAATGTTTCACTATTTATACGGCCCGTCTATAAATCAACGATCTCGTCTCATGACTAGGAGTAAGCTTCGGTCTGAGACCAGACCGAAGACCAAATTTTTCGGACCGAAGACCGGACCGAAAAATTCGGTTCGGTCTGGTTCGGTCCAAACCCCCAATTTAACCCTTAAAATTAAAGACCGGATCGAACCGAATTTTGCTCACCTGCTCGTGACATGATGAATGTACATTCCAATTTCTACCTGACTCAAGGATTAAGTGGTTGCGAGTCTTGTGAGTGATACGCGAGTTTACTTTTGTAACAAACCGCAATCAGAGAGACCAAAATCCCTTTCGCTTACCATCCGACAATGGAAGACGTGCTCACCGACGTCCCGCCGCCGTCGCGCTTCCTCCCGACGGACCTCAACAACTTCACCCCCCGCCGTCCTACTCTCCCACCACCCCTTCTCGTTCTCCCAAACCCAAACCCTAACCCCCCTCCCCTCCTCCTCATCCTCCTCCACTCTTCCTCCCCTCTCCACCTCCCCCCCTCCACCCTCCTCGGCTCCCTCATCCTCCCGGAGCACCCCCTCTCCACCACCGCTCCGTCCCCGATCCACTCCCTCGGCGACTCCCTCATCCTCACCCTCACCTCCCCCGTCCTGCCGGAGCGGGCGGTGGCGGTGGGGCGGGCTCTGATGGGAATCAAGGCGGAGAGGGTGGTGGTTGTGGAGGAGGGGTGGAGGGCGGGGAAGGTGGAGACGAGGGCGGCGAGGAGGGGTGGAGGTGGGGTGAGCGGGGTGGGGTGGTTGGAGAGTGGGAGGGTTGTGGATGGGGTTGCTGCGGCGGTTGTGGCGGAGTGCGAGAGGACTGGGAGGAAGGCGACGGCGGTTGTGGTGTCGCCGGAGATGGAGATGGGGAAGGTTCTGGAAGATTTGGTGGGAGGTGGAGTGGAGACGGTTAGAAGGGAGTTCGATTCCGGTTTGTATTCGTGAATTTGTTTGTTTTTTTTTGTTTGGTTTGGGTCTGTTGGATTGGATTGATTATTGGGATTTTTGTTGTTGGTTTGGTAATTGATTTTGAGTTTGGAATATTGTTTGTGTTGGTGGTGGATGGTGGATTAGTGGAGATTAGTTTTGTTTGCTTTGGCTACTAGATTGCTTGCTTCAGCTTTGGTTTGAGTTAAAAAAATTAATTATATGCATGAAAAGAGGTTGTTTGGGTTATGGGAGATTGATTTCTAGGAGGTTAGGGAATGGGGATTTTGGTAGTAAGCTTGTGTGGAGTTAATCAATACTACTGATAATCCTGCATATTAGATCTACAAGGCGTTGCATTGTGGTTGAATCCAGCGGAGGAAATTCAGGATAATGAATCCACAACATGCGGTGAGGTGAAGATGAAGGATTGCATTTTTACCCATTTTAATGAATCGTATCGAAAGTGCAATGTGTGAATGATTTGTTAGTGAATTGAGTTATCGAAAGTGCACTGTGAATGATCTGTTAGTAAATCGAGTCATCGAATGATTTGTTAATGAGCCGATGGCATGTCTGAATGATCACAAAGTGCACGCATTTGATGAGGAAAAACTGCCTTATGTCCGTCCGTGGATGTCTTATTGGAGTTATTGCTGTTGTCTTCGAAATTTTACTTCCCCATTTCAAGTGGGAATTGCTTGACTAGTTTGTTGTTTGTTTGTCGTGGTTGTGTTTTTCTTATTTCCTGTTTGGAAATCCTGCATAGGCTGACCATCAGTCGCCGATAGAACCTTGTACGGTTGGGCCTTCAATCGTCATAATCCTGTCATCGTAATATGGTTAACTTTCCCTTGAAAGCATTTGTCGTACAATTCCGTGGATGAAGTTTGATACTGCAACTAGTATATTGTTGTTGTGATGGTCACCACCACCATGCCTTTTAGGTTGGTTTACCATTTTTTTGATCCAAGTACTAACGAACTGCTTTCCACGGTGTGGGAAATGTTGATGATTGAAAGTCACAGTTACATGCCTCCTCCACGCTCTTTTATCCTTCTTGAACCGGAGCCATGTCTTTTGAGGTTGGAGTTCGAACCTCCATTCGTAGCATGCCATCTATGTCTATGAGGTTAAGAACAAGGAATACGATAATTTGCTCTTTGATGGAGTTCTTCTCCATCACATGACCGAATCTCTCTGTCGAATCAAGCATTGAACCTGGTCCCTTCAAAACTAGAAGGATTATTGATCTTACGTATGTGATAACAGCAAGGACGTCAACACCACTCAATTTTGCTAATTTCAAACTTTTCAGACCAAATTGGCAGGTTTCCACCCCACTGCACTTCAGGTTACTGGAGCAACTCCCATGGGCCATGGCTAAGTCAGCTCAGACGCTTTTCTAGCTATTGATTTTAGTGGGAATAAAGTCGTCACTCGCACCCATTAGAGGTCTACGGCACTTTTGCCTGCATATACGTAGTCATGTACACCACAACAAGGTAACACTCCCTGTAAACCATCCACTTAAAGCATAATGAAATTCAAACTATGCAGTGCAGAACTGCAAATAGATAGCTATTGATTCAAGCAAAATGGAAGAAAAGTGTGTTAAATTGCAAAGTCGAGTGATTGTGACAATTTGAATGAAGATACTTATAATTGATGCATACCGACGTATAAGATAATACTAGCTAGCAGTTCAGGAATGAAACTAACGAAAAACAGGTAAATTAAAAATAAAAATGACATTCTAATGTTGTTCATTCACGACATCCTCGTCTTGTTTTGCTTCTGCCGCATCCTCGACCATCCCAGAAGTTTGAGTAGTTGCCATCGCAATTACTTCTCCCGGTGGTGGATGGTCGTATCTGCACGTCGGCCCATACTTGCATGTGCCAGTCTTCATATAAAAAGGGCAAATGATTGACCCCTAAAACAAATATGCAAACCATCAATCCAATTTGTTACCAACAGAAGTGCATTTTAAACAATTGCTTATTATCCTTCTTCAAAGAACAAAATAAAACTTTTAGACTAATGAACTTGCTGGACAGGGAGCTTTTACCTCGCGTCTGGGCAGCCCAGCTAGAGTAAGTTTGACACTCTGCTGAACAGCTTGATTTGGTACTGAAGTTGTAGGTGCAGCACGATCAAAAGGATGATGAAATTTGCATCTATCAGCAAATTTGCATTGTCCGGTTTTCATGTAAAACTGCAAAAATGTAAAACAAAAAAAGTGGAAGTTGCAATATATGGTATCGCCAGACAAATAATTTGCTGCATATAATAATAAAAAAGTTGCTGCATATGATGGTAAAAGAGGTCTAAATGAAATGATATGTGCTATGATACAGGAGATATTGTTTTTGTTTGTACGGATAACTTAATAATTTTGAGCCTTTGTAATGCAACACCACATGTAATGAACTCTATTGCTACTTCAAATCTTCAATACCCTTATCATGAGTCTGGGTCAAAGTCAGGATGGTCCTCACAGCACCAAATTCCTTTCTGAAAATATATGGCATTTTTAATAGGATGCGATGTCCCATGGCATAGAAACAACATAAACCTCAAAAGATCTCATTGCATTTGGACAAGACTCGTGACTTTCGGTGCCAGTAAGCAGCCGCTAAAACATGAATTGATCTGTTTTTAGGCGACTCAAAGTCCTAAACAACTTGACACTTTTCAGAACATTGCAAATTCATAACCCAAGCCTCTAAAGGTATATATATCGGACTCTGAAAAAGCCAGTAAGAAATAAACACATTCAAAATCAACAACCTGGTAGAACTTGTATCAATTTTTTCTATTGCTGTTAAGTAGATTCATTAGCTTTTTTCATGCTTATTTGAGATCTCTCAAGCCCAGAACCTTAAATGAAGAAATTTAGTTACATCCGATGGATGTTGTTAAGCAGTCCCTACACCTCTAGAGAAACAAAGAAAAGATAGTAGCAGACTACAATTTGAAAACTACACATGCTTTACGTACATCGCATTCTGTTTCTCCAGGACGTTGAGGATAGATGATCGAACCCAGTCCCATCTGGTATATAAGAGGAACAATTAGCATATTAAGAATCAACAATATTATAAAATTACATCCCGTACATGAAAATAAAAAAAATAAAAGGAGTACATTAACAAAAAGAAAAAAGTATGTGACATTGCAACAATCAGATTCCTTGCATAGGAGAAGCTGTAACACTAAAATGACCACAGATTTCTTTCAAACATAGGTCTAGGAACATGATCAACTTACACTTGCTTGGGCCATTCGAGGATCAATGTTTGGGAGAATTGAGGCAGAAGGATTCAAGATACCAGGAGACTGGTAAATCGCATAGCTTGCAGAGCCAGCAATGATCGGATTGATTGCTGCAGCATCCACCATAGGTCCACAAATCAAAAGAAATATACAGAAAATGAATACTTTTAGCAGCATTGGCAAGATATAGCATGCAAAGGCAATGTATCATACCATGTCTATCAGGATGATTGTAGCGGCATGTTGCACCATACTTGCAGCTGAGTCCACAAGTGAAATAATAATAATGTCAAATCAAGTTACACAGAAATGGTAAACTAAGTCATCATAAGTTATAACGGTAATGCCAACCTTCCAGTCTTGAGGTAGAATGGGCAATCTTGTTCAGCCTGCAAACGAAGGTGCAGAAGGTAAGTACAGCAGTATTTTAAAAAAACATGGTAAAGAATACACGAGGACAGAAAAATGAACATGCCAACTCCAGAAAGATAAAGCTCAAATATAAAAGCTAAATGAAGATTATACCATATTAATAAATTGTAATGGACTATCTAGTACTAATATTCTCTTGTTTGGAAATAAATAAGATGAAATAAGGAGAAAGACTGAGAGAACTTACAGGACGTATGGGGAGTCCTTTAGAATTGTGCAACAATGCCGGAGTGGTAAAAACACTACTTGTGTTCGTCGAAGGGTCAACAACCGCCGACATTACACTTGCTGTTGTTGCTTCTTTATGTTCTATGATAGAAGAGTTTTGTCCACCATGTGTTATCTGAATATCCTTTGGATGGTGGTAAATGCAATTTGCACCAAACTTGCATGTTCCAGTTTTAGCATAAAACTATAAAAATATCAAAAGTTAAAAAAGAAAAATAATATACAACAAACAAATTAAATGTTTCGTGCAGGAAGGCAGAAGGGATTCAGAATACCGAGCATATTGGCTCAGACGGTCTCTCTGGTAGCAAGGAACTATCAATGCCAGAAGTCAGCTGCAGGTTCAGCAAAGATAAGTATAGTGGGGGGAAACCAATCACGCAAAAAAATGGTCAATTAAAACAAAACAAAAAGGTAACTTACGTTAGACTTTGGATGGTTGAACTTGCAATTGTTACCATACTTACATTTCTGAGTCTTCATGAAATACTGAAAATATTGGATATAAGAAAACTATTCAGTAGGAACTCCATGACGATCAATACATTTAGGCGAACAAAAAAATGCAAGTTCCTATTACAGGACAGTCAGGTTCTCCTGGCCTCTCTGGAAGCAATTCAGCAACAGGCACAGTTTGCACCTGCAAAACTAATATATAAATACAGCAAACTAACATGATTGAATAAAAAATGGCTACAGTTGCGAAATGGTAATGAAATCCAACACCTTTGCCGTGTTTTTTTCCTTCAAATGAGCTAGTTATTTCAGCAAAATACAGACTGGGATGTTACACTAAGACCATCCACAAGATCCCTTTAAGGTCCAGGTTTATGATTTTAAGTATTGTAAGAAGATATTTTGAAGAAAATGTTGAGATCAATAAGGATTTCAACGAAAGTAAATAACCTTCTAACCATGACTTAGTAAATGCCAATTTGGTACTGTACTACTGTTACACTCATGAAACCTTCTCTCAACACTTAAATAATGGGAATAACTGTTCAACACTGAATCTTGCAGGTCCATGAAATAAACATTGGCCAGCATATATTTCTTGCAAATTAACATTTGCTAAACAGAAAGGAAGATATTGAAGAAATAAACATGTGCCCCATATATTCCCCAGAGAAATATATTCTACACTAGAGACATCAAATACTACATAGTATACACATAAACAACTGTTTGATTTTTTTGGGGTCGTATTTGTCTGATAATCTGATTGACTCGTTAATTTTAATAAAGTAATAACATTATAAGTCACTAATTACCAATAAAAAATAAGTGACTAATCTCCACAAATATGAAATACCAAGCTCTTGATCACAAAGTTGGAAGAGTTATTCGGTTCACTACTCCACTCAAACAGTACACTACTTGTTAAGAATGGGATATGAATTTGTTCCAAAAATGGCAGGATTCTTCTGCCAAAGGAAATTAGGCGCAAATTATTCAACTGAACCTGAAGGCCCCATTTCAGAGCTTTATAAGCAATCCTATATGAAAACAATAGATGCATTAGGTTTCAGCCAAGAAAATGGAGATTTTTAAGATTTAAGAAATATAAAGTAGAACAGGCCCTTCATCTATATTAAAGGAAATGGTTGAACACTTGTTTAACTTGTATTTTTAGACGTGAAAGATATGATCATGAATAATTTCAAATCAGTTTAACAGCAAACGGTCCTGTGAGGTGCTGTTCCGAATTCTCAATCACTCAGTAATAGTGTGACGGACCATCCTGGGATTATAGCCCCTCGTCAATGTTATATTATTTTCTGTGTATGCAGAACATGAGACTTGTTAGCAGCCTTGACATATTTTACACCTTAGGGTGTGCTTGGTATGAGGCTAACGGGCGGTGAAAAATTGAGGTAATTTTTCACCCCCTCAAGCATGCTTGGAATGGAGGAAAGATTAGGGTGATGGAATTTATTACCCCCACATGGCGGTAATTCATTCCCCCTCTCTCATGTGGTAAAAATTATAGAAATTTTATTTTCTCTTCTTTTTTCACTTCTAACACATTTATTTGGTAGAAATATATTATAGGACGACTAAAAACGAAATTTCACTCGATTTGTACTAATTTTGTCGAGTTGGGTTGGGTTTTCTCAAGTTTTGATATTATTACTCCATGGAATTTTCCCTTGCATACCAAACATGAGGAAAAGTAATTATTACTCTCCTAAAAGATTACTCTCATAATTATTACTCCGGAATTTCTCCCTTTATATTCTACCCTCATTCCAAGCGCACCCTTAAAGAAAAACCAACGAAGAAAGACTTTCAACTCCAAATCTTCTTCAAACTATTCTTGCATGTACAAAAGTATTATTTGTATTCAAAAATAGCTGTTAAGAATAAAGCAAACTGTCATCTAGGAAGATAACATCTTCGCCTTTTAAGTTCACTAATAATGATCAAAACGGATGACCTACATTCATACACACCCAAATACATATATACAAGTCACAAGTGTTCTCTAAAAAGATTTAACTAATTAAATAGATGAAGCATAATGATACATTGTAGTATAGTAGTGAGGAATATTATGTTTTTCCCTTGATAAATAGTTGGACAAAGTGGTCTACTTAATATCTTTTGCATAGACTATAAAGGCTATAGTAGATTAAAAAAAAATCAACGGGAAGTTCAAGACGGATAACCTACATACGTACACCTATATAAATGTATACAAGTGTTCACTAAAAAGATATAACTAATAAAATAGATGCAAGTATAACATTAGTATGAAGCATAATGATATATTACAGTATAATACTGAGGAGTACTGTGTTTTTTCCTTAATAAATAGTTAAGACAGAGTGGACTGCTTGATATTTTCTATATAGACTAAAGAGGCTATAATGGTAACTAATAAATTTTATTTCAATAAGAAGTTGACAAAAACATAACCAACAAACCATCACCTCTTTCCAGCCTGGGATCCCACCCTCGGGAACCCACATAGGATGATCAAACCTGCAAGAATCTCCAAATTTACATGTTCTTGTCAACATATAATGAGCACAATCTTTCTCCCCAGATCTCTGCGGATAAATAGGCAGGTGGCTTGCAGTTTCATATCTAGGACGCTTAACCAAAGAATTTGTAGAAAATAAAGCCTCGCTTTGCCCAATAGTATTATGGGTCCCCAAAACATTCTGATGATTGAGAGCTATATGTAGATATTCAAGAAATATAATAAGAATATAGAAGTATTATAGCTATTGCATAATAACTATGACTTTAACAAGATTACAACATGAGTTGCAGCCTGCGTCATCTACTCAAAACAGTGGAAAATATCATATGCTAATGTATATTTATAATATATCAAAATATCTTAATTCCTAAGCACTGTGCATTTGAAAATCTATATCATCGGAAGTAAGAATAAGTTTGGTTACCGAATGGTATATATCATATAAAAAAATTATGTTCTTCGTGAGGAAACTAATGGCTGAAAGATGCTTGTCAGGGAACTATGCTATGTTTTTGTGGCATTACCATTTTCTCGTATAATATTGACTGTTGAGCTAGGCAATGCATTATGCAAAATTGAGGACATGTATGGATAACCAATCATCTCATGCAAGTTAGGACGTGGAATTGTTGAACTTTGTAAGAAAGAGAACCACTAACTTATGAGACCACTGTCTGAACTCTGAACAATGAACCAAACTCTGAGGTTGTAAGAAACTTAGTAGCTAAGATTTAAGTGGTGCACCATTTGCAGCAAGTTGTAGATGTCAAGGACTTCTATGAAGCAACCTTAGGAAAGGAAAACATTCTGCAAGTAGATTTCGTAGAAGTGTGCGAGGGTTGAACGAATGTGTTCAGATCAAGATTGAATATCAGAAAGGTAAAGACACTAGAGGGGCATAATTTTGGCCCATGATGCGTATAAATATAGTTGTTATAAAGACGTGCAAAATCCAAAGAGATCGACCATTAATAGGAAAAAACCAAACAAAATGCCTCCTCATTCTGTGCATAATGTTATTTCATAATTGTAATAAAGATATACAAAATTACAGAGAATTAATGATTAATAAATTTTAAAAAAAATATCCCATGACTCTTTACATCGTGTTCAGTTAGCCTTTAGGATATTGTGAAGTTTTAGTTTGAATTGGAAAGCCCATGTTTACTGGGAATGAAATGGTTTCATTTCCATCTTTCTAACTGTATACCTATTTCTTTAAATATAAGTATATTCACATTTCTCAAAAGAGATGAGCGTATTCGTCTTTTTTTTACATTCATAATATCAAATGTAGGTTGGGATAAGGAACATAACAAGCTTTAGCCTTTGTAAAGAGAATAAGAATTCCCCTAGAGGTGTCAATGGATCGGATAAGCAATCGATGTAGGTATATCCATATTTGTATCCGCATAAAAGTATGGATATGGATTACTTGTGAATATGAAAAGTGAAGGGAATGTGTTCAAAAAGTTTTACTTTTAAATGTCAATTATTATGAATTGAATGAGAAATCATTTTTTTCCTTGTTTATGTTATTCGTCTTTTAGAAGTGTTAAGGAAGATGCTCTTGTTCCTTGACCGTAGAGCTCTAAAAGATATTGGTTTACATAAAACAAAAGATATTCGCAATCATGGTGATTAACATGGGACATTGATTACCGAGTTAAGATTGTCGTGTTGGTCATAGATCATTGTAGCTCTACAAGTGACTGACAACACGAGTACGCAAAAGAGAAAAATATTACTTTTGTATACTGAATAGACCTAGTAAGTAAAATATTATAGAAATGTGTTTCTGTGTCATTAATATTTTACTGTGTCCTCGGTCATTTGATATGAGATTTATATCCGATCACTTAAGGAGTGCTTAATTAGACTAGTGTCTTAAGCTATCAATGAGTGTAGTGCAAAGACATTAGTTAGTTAAGTATGACTTTTGTTGGAGAAGATAGTTAGTCAAAAGATTATCATTGCCCCTCTTAATTGAGTGATGATATTAGTGAGCCCCTTGATAAAGCAAAGTTATAATGTGCACAACGTGATTTGAGTTAAGTCACATATTTATAACTAGCTTAAAGAGATCAATAAATGAATACTAATACAAAGATGACACACTACTACTTTGTGTATTCTTAATATCACGAGGCAAGGGACGGACACAAATGGTGCACTCCATCACTAAATGGATCGGGTTTTTGTTCGAGTGGAATTAAGACATCTAACTAATTGGGAGCTATAATGTGTAGCTAGATGCCGCTTATAGCTTGTGATATTAAGCTCTTAATATCACTGTCAACTTAGTCTAGATTCTCCTATAGGTCACACCGCAAAAACCGGAAAACAAGAAGCTTGATTTTTGGTTCATATGATGTGTTAGGTTTCTTATAGAAAATATGACACATGTGGTGAACAAGTAAAATCAATTATGTTGTGATATATAACATAATTAGAATCATGATAAATTCATATGAGATGCATATATTATGAGGTGCAATAATTTATTGTTGCATAGAATAATATATTGCATAAGTTGTGAATTTGCTAAAACTCCCTAAAGTTCAAATTTTGTTGGAAATAAATTCAAATTTTGAAAAAGCAAAATCGGGTAAAAGTTCGGTAATCCGTTTATGGTTCGGTCGACCGAAGGTTCTGTGGATCGGTCAACCGAACGTGGAACGGATGGTCAAAATTGATTGACCGAACTTGACCAAAGTGCCTGGAGTTCTGGTTCGGTATACCGAACCAAGAACGGTCGACCGAACAATGTCCAGTTCTGATATTTTCGGTTAACCGAATGACATTCAGTTTTAGACGTGGGTTCGTCCGATCGGTTAAGAAGAATTTTTCTCCTTAAGAATCGGTCATCCGTCTAATGCACGATAAACCAAACGTGACATATTCGGTTAACCGAGTGTGACTCGGTAAACCGAACCCTGATCGATTTTCTGCCTTTGATAATTAAGAGATTAATTTGATCGATGGTTGGATTAGCTCCAAACTTGGTCAAACGTTTTGTGGATGCATGTAATGCATTATGGAATTAGTTTGTGAGAGAAAATGTTAAGAGAACATGGCTTAAGAATAGTCATGATTGAGAGTAAGATTGTAGCCTATAAATAGGTCTTTATTCTCCTTAATTATGTTAGATGTTTTTGCTGATTCTTTTCTCCTAATTCACCACAAAAGTCACGAAAATTCTCTTAAGTTTCTAAGTCTTTGGAAGGAGAAATCTCAGAGATTAAGGAAGAGGTTTGTAGCTAAATTCTAAGCTAGTTTGGAGATTGATTGACTAGTTCCTTTCGCTCCAACCTTGTTTATGGTTTGGTGAACACTCGGAGGCATCCGGCGCAACGGGAAGTGACGATCGTATTTTTCAGCATCTCCGGATCATTAAGAAGTTTTAGAGAACTTCTAGGTATGAATTTTGGAGTCCCTTGTGTTTGTTTTAATAAAGTTTTGAAACTAGTTATTGAAACAAACCGATGCATGCATGAAGCAAATCAAAGAAAATTGTAATTGATCCTTATTGTGCATAAAAATTTCGAAAATATATATGTGCAATTAAATTAGAAATCCTACAAAAAGTGCATGTGAGGCCATAAAATCAACACAGCACCACAATCCAAACATCGAGAAGACCTTATTATTATAAGATAAGAAATATATGAATGGCCCAGAGATATTCAAAAGATGGTTTCTCGAACAAGGACACTACTCATGTGCTAATATGCATTCAAGCCACTAACTAAACGACATAGATCACATTTAAAACTAGGAGGTATTAGTCCTCTAAAGCCTCACCACGAGAATGACATACTTTTCACCTCTCTTCTACTATGGTACCACAATTTAGTAAAACTAGAACATCCTTCAAAGCTTTCTTTTTAATAAGTCATAGAAGATCATTCGGAACTACCCGACCAAAAATAACAACCCACTGCAGAACATGGATATAATTCACCAAAAACTTACATCCCCTCTAACTTCACAAAGCAAGTGGCAAAGAAAAACTCCTTCACCGGTACCCAGAGCAAACTTAAAGATATGTCACCTTCTCTATACCATTTCCCTAAGTGTTAGAGAAGGCATGCCATGGCAACAATGCACCACTGAAGTACAAAAGAAACTTCAGCTCGCACCGAGCTTCACAGAGGGGAAAAAAAACAAAAACCACTCCTTCACCGCAACTCATAAACCCTGAGTAAACAGCAAAACTTCAGATTTTTATTTTTACTGTGAATATAAATTGGAAGAAATGATGTACATGGAAGTGATCACACGACTCAAATACAACTGACATAAGCACATTTCCCATCACGGTACAATTCAAAACAATATCTGACAGGTTCTGTTATCCATTGAAACCACATCATCTTGTGAGTTCCACTCATCCTACTTTTATGTTGGCACTAGTTCTCACATGCGGTAACATCAGTCCTAGTGAGTGCAATATTGGCACAAACATCAATTAATAACACAATAAAAACCCAATTTCTCACCAGAGACCCTAATGAAACATCAAAAGTTGGTACTTATGTTATATCATCCGCTTAAGCCAGACCATCTTATGATTTTTACTCGTCCTAATTGTAAGAATAACTTATTATTAGTTTATTACACATGGTCACATGCTGATATTGATTCCTAAGTGTGAAACCATAGCTCAATAACAAGATTTTGGTATCTCCAATTATAACAAATCAGTCTTTTGTTGCAAATTCCTAAAATGAGAACAAATTTGGTATGTCCAATTATAGCTTTCACCTAAACTACAAGACCTTGTGAACTTCACTCATCCAGATTTTAAGGAACATTACAGTTTTACGACGCGTTATTTATTATATTACATCAGAGTAAAATCACAGTCACCCCAAACAAGTGAAGCACCAACACAAATATTACAAGACATAAAACACACAAAAAAACAATTTTTCGGCAACAGAAACCCTAATAAAACAGAAAACCAAGTATCTTCCATTCTATCTTTGACGCAAACTAAAACACTCCACAATTCCCATTTGCGTGCTTCTAACCGATCGAACAAAAATCGCATGAAACGCATTAAAAAAAGCAGCAACTTCCAATGGTTTACCTTCGGTTTGGCGCTTGACGCCGGCGGCGAGGATGGAGTCGGCGACGGACTGGGCGTCGGCGGCGAAGGGGAACCTGGAGCCAAGGAAAAGAGCGTCGAAGGTGGAGGGGTCGGGGTGGGGGAAGCGGGAGCGGTCGTAGAGGTAGGGGTCGGGTGGGGAGTTAATCCGGATGGAGTAGGAGGTGAGGTCGGGGTTGGCGGAGTAATTGTAGAAGTGGGACATCGCCGGAGAGAGGAAAGCAGAGGAGGGGAAACCCTAATAATGCGGTGAAATACTGGATCGGAGTCGGAACTCGGAAAATATTGGAGCTCTACCTAAGGTCTCGTGAGTCGTGACCACCTAAATAGTAAATAGTCAGAGATGAGGGGTTAAAGGGGGTGTTTGCGTACAATAATTGAGATGAGAGATGAGGGATTGAAGTGGAAAATGAATTCCATCGGTCAAAAGTAAAGTAATAAAAAATAGAAATTAGTAGAATTAAAATTCTGTTTGATTAGATTCTGTTGTTTTGTTTGTATCTATAACTGAATTACGATGGAATTTAAATTCTATTTGTTGTGTATATCATTAGAATTTATCATAAAATATAAAAAATAATATATTTTTGTTATTAGTATTTTCAAATAACGAAGAATATTAATGAATATTAAACCAAACTAAATACAAATAAATAATTAAGGATAATATTTTGATCATTCAAATGTAACAAAAATTAACAAATTTGTCATGGTTCTTCTTCTTTTTTTGCTTCATTTTCTTCTAACACCTGCCATAATTATTTCGTGTCTTCAATTTTGAAAATAATAACTTGGAAATATCACAACATGGTATCAAGTATCAACTTTGAGATACCACATAAAGATAATATAAAGATAATGATAACATTGATAAGCCAAAAAATTCACATCACAAATTATCACATTAACCCAATGTCATCCAAAAGAAACCTACGTCCATGTAAACCAAATAAACATCACTTTTAAAAAAGAAAACTCACATCCACATGACTTTACTCTCTCCACTCTGTGATTGAAGCACTTTCGGAAATTAAAAAATTGAAGAATTAACACTTTCGAGTGACTTTTGAGCATTAAGAGTCAATTTGGACAAGACAACTGTAATTGGAGTATTAGGCTTCTAGAATTGACATCATTTCTAAATTGTAAGATAAACCAATACTTAAAAGATGTGCGAATTGGATAATGTTTATGAAGAATCAAAATTACATGTGTTAGTATGAAAATTTTGGAATGTTCATGTAATTTGTTGGACAACTTTAAATAATGTTGCAGATACATGTTTTGTGTTTTTATGTCACTTGTTCTATTATATTGTTATTGTTGAAATGTCAAAACCCAGTGTACTTCTAAATGCAGTTGCTCTGTAATTGTTAACTAGTGAATGATTAATTTCACGAAACGTCCAAATGATTGATTATGTTAATGGATCACGGCATAGGTACAAAATCAAATTCAAAACGTAGGGAACATGACGTAGGAGACCAAGTTCATGCAGGTAATTGATGAAAGACTAATTAAATTAAACTTGAAAGATGGCTTACAAAACCAAAAAAAGGATTTTTAACCAAAAAATATGATTTTCGAAGCGGAGTTATGACCATGAACGGAGAGAGTCGGAGGAGGCGCCGGAGAGAGATGCCTCGCCGACGGTGGTCGGAGAGAGGAGGTTCGCCGGAGAGAGGAGAGGGTTTAGAGAAAGCACTGGGGTTTGAGGATTTTCCTTTGGTTTCTTTGGGAAGATGTAAGAAAATTACTTGGGAAATTTCATTTATACTAGGAAATCCAAAGGAAAATATGTTACTTTCCCAATGAATGCACAAACAAAGAGAAATATGGAGTCAAAGAGAAAAGATTTTCTTTTCCAATGGAATGTGCAACCCCCCCCCCCCCCCCCCCCCCCCTCGGGTTGGGTAAATAGTGGGTAGAATAAAATCACGACTAGAGTTCTCGTGAACCAATTGTGGTTAATTCAATTGGAAGATCTCGTGTTTTGAGATAGTCAAGAATAAAAATCGAATCACAATATTCTCATATTTTAGATGTTTAGGCATGTTTGGATGTTCGGCTCCCAAACTTCTCTAAGCGACAGAATCAACTTGTTTGGATGTTCACCCGTCATCCAAAAGTCGATGAACTCCCAAAAATCCCAGCTCCCATCCCGCGCCCCAAGAGACTGATTTTGCCTTCACCACAGAAGCTCGTGAATTGAGCTTCTCGAGCTTCTCTCCAACTCGGGAGCCCAATTTTTAGATTTCGGCCCGTTTTGCCCTGGCCGACATTTGAAGAAATACCTCATTTTATCCGCAACCAGAGTTCAAAAGAGGGCAGACTTCAGACCTTTATTGCCATAAAAACCAAGGTTGGAATTACAATTCTTGCCACACGATATTATTTTAGCTGAAGTGTTGTCTTTCCCATTCTTACTTACTACGATCAGTCATGTGGATTTGGAAGCTTGTCTACTCATCGAGGAGTTGCAGCGCTCGGTGGCGGTTCACGGGAGTCCAAAATTGAAGGAGATTCGACTCAATGGCACAAGGTATGCGTCCTTAACCTCTTAGGTTGTAGATGTTCATGGATTATGGTCAGAAGAGATCCTATCTGTACCTTTTTGAATGAGTTTATAAATCAATTTGTGGATTTTGGATTTTCTTCAAATAATAACAAAGTTAATTTTCTGGACTGTTGATTTATGTATTTTTCCACTATCAATTTGATCATTGGACCTTATGGTTGCGATTATAGTTGTGGTTATTTCTTTGGTTTTCCATTAGGCGAAAGTTGTAGGTGGTATACTTTAGACATGCAAGCTCTATAAATCATCACATTGTTATGCCTTAATCAGATATGGAGTTATGAAAATTAGCTGAATGATGCGCTAGGTATTTCATATTTGTTTAAGAATGAAGAAGAATTTGTGTCACTCTTCTTCTAAACAAGGAAGGAGATGTTGTGTACTTTTTTATTTTTTTCGTCAAATTATTGTTCTACTACTTGATAACGTTGAAGTTGTATCTTATTAAGCACCAACATTATAATTGGTCAACCAAGCGTTGCAACAATATTTCCAACATCTAGGCAAGACAATTAGTCGTCATATAAATCATGTTCTTATAGCAATGGTCATTTGGTCGTGTGACATGATCAAACTGAATGATGACGTAAATGCAATTCCAGATCACATATTGCATCACGACGGTGGCAATTTTCCCTTACTTCAAAGATTACATTGGTGCTTTAGATGAGACACATATTCATGCCTCCGTCCCAAAAGCAAAACAACCTATGTACGGGCCCGGTCGACAACCAAATGTATTAGGTGTGTGTGACTTCTGGATGAGATTCATTTTCTTATTGGCTAAATGGACACTCAACAATGGTCATAGTAGTTAGTAGGTAGAATAATATCCCGACAAGAGTTCTCCTGGACCAATTTGGTTAATTTAGTTGAGAGATCTTGTGTCTTGAGATAGTCAAGATAAGAACTCAAATAACAATATTCTTGTATTTGGGATGTTTAGAGTTTAAAATGTGATATGTAGTATAGTAGATATAATGAAAAACTTTATTCTCTTGATATATTTATTTTGACGGACATGTGGTATAGGTACAAACCTTTTTTACAAGGGTGGTAGAAGTACAAAATCGAATAGAAAAGTGAAGTCTACGATGATTTGTTGCGGAAAAGTCATGACTCACAACATTCTTGTTGCTATGTCTATTGAACTTGGGTGGGACACACCCTACTTAAATATTAATAAGTTTGAAGCGATCTTTTTGTACTCTGGTTGATTTTGTGGGGCTTATGATGGGTGGAGGGATGTTGGAATTCAGAATATTTATTTTCAACATTGTTGTTTGCAAGTGAACCATTACCCTCTTACCAAACACTAAGAATAATTATTGTGTTAATAATCTATTTAATAACACCAAAACTCCTTAAAAGTTACCACTTAACAATCACCACACAAATCATTTCCCCTCTAAAATTACCCGCATTCCAGAGATAATTTATCATCCTCTCAAGTATGCCTGGAATGAAATGAATGATTAGAGTGAGCGACTATTACTCTCTTACGAGAGCAATCTATCTACTCTCTCCGTGAGATAAAATATATGGAATTTATAATTTTCTCTCATTTTCACTTCTAACACATATTTTGTGGAAAAATATTGTAGGACGACTAAAAACGAAAACCGGCTGATGTATACTAGTTTGGCAAGGCTGGGTTGTGTGTTTTCAAGTTTTGAGATTGTTACTGAAAATTTCCCCTAACATACCAAAGTTGGGGGAAAAATATTATTACCTCTAAGATTTTTCTTCACGTGATTACCCTGAAAATTTTCTCTCCTATATTTTACCCTCGTTCCAAGGTTACCAAAAATATACAAAACGAGCAAACCTATTTTTTGAAATGAACCAACTTATTTTTGGTTGTATTATTTCCATTTTGTGTTGGTTGTTTTAGTTCCAACTTGTTTTGAGAAACAAGTTTAGTTGACTTTATTTTTATCTTTGTTCTAAATTATTTTAGTAATAAACAAGCTTGATGTCTTTAATTGGTTTGATCCAACTTTTTCTTTTAAATTAACTAATTAATTTTCTTGGTTGGTAGATATGGAATGACATTAACTTTTACTACTTGTTTTGTTTATTAAGATATTGAAACTAAAAATCCATTAGATTTGGTAAATGCTAGACAAGTTTGTTGATTATTACATTGTTTGTACTGACGCCAATGACATAATTGTTTTTGAAAAGCTTTTAAGGTGGTGTTGGTAAAAAAACATAAAAAAAGTCGAGGGCATTTTTTTCTCACTTAGGCAAAGTAGATAATCTAAAATGTTGGCCTACGCACAAGTAAAAGATTGTGTCCTACAATTTATTTATTTTCCAAGAGAGTAAGCAACATTTTTTATTCTTCTTGTAATGAGACCCACCAACGAATAACATGAGAAGAAGTTTGTAATGTATTTCTTTTGTTAAATAAAAAATATTTATTTAAAAAAATCACCAAAAAAATATCTTTGCAAGACCTACAAATAGACACCCATATTGTTATATAATTTTTGTAATTTCAAATTTCCAAATTATAGGTTGTTAATTTAAATGAGATGACTACATGATTTCAAATGAATATATTTCTAAGTTAATAATCAAGATTATTAATAATTAAAATTAATATATAAAAGTTAAATGATAATATATATATGTATTTGTAAAGAGAGAAATAAGTTGGAGGTAAAAGAAAAGTTGATATGACACCAATAAGTTTTTTATTAAATGTTGTGATCGAGAAGAAAAGAGAAATGAAAATGTAGTTAAATACTATGAAGTTGAACAGATGATGTGACAAAGAGAGAAAGTTCAATTTAGAATGACGTTGTTCCGTGGTTGAAATCCCTAATTAGTTTAAACATTTTAAACCTAGAATCGTGGGAGTTTCTAAATGTAACATCATTCTTGCGGAGAGACTTCAATTTCGTTATTACATTTTTCTTAATGTTAATCTCCTTTGGAAATGTTTTTACCGCAAATTATCATATAGTAGAATTTTAGGAAAACCACTTGAATCTCTAACCAACCAACAACTTTTAGAACGAGTAAGCCCTTAATCCTTGATTTATATGTGAATTTGTCATATAAACATGTTATTTCTTCAAAAATTACTATAATTAACTTAAGCAACCACATTTTTTTTTCATATTTAATCTTGTTATAATTCTGTGTCAAAACACTACAAGGTTTTATTTGGTTAACTACATGTTTCAAATTTTTAATTTCAGAAATGCAATTTTCAAGTTGGCATCTAATTTAAATAATGTAATTTGAAAATACATTACCATACATAATAACACGTTTGACTAAAAAAAATTCTTCCGTAACTACCTCTCTTTTAAAAAATGTTAGATTTGAGAAATGAATGAACACAAAATAAAACATTCTCAAACTTGATTACTCAAGTGTGAGTGATGGATGTATATATAGTAATAGAGATGTTCAAAATACATTGAACCTAGTCTATACAAATTCTTAATGATTAAGTAATACAATAATCTAGTAAGTTCTAGAATGTCCTAAGACATTGGATATAGACACAAAGGCTTATACAAATGAATCTAGCTAATAATTTGACTAAAGGGTTTGAACTTGAATATCTTTATGGGTCAGAGTGAACAGGGGGAGTACCAACTGTGAGCTTGGGTCGAAGATTTAGGAAACGACGAGACTAAGTGGCTTTGTTAGAATGTCAACTAATTGATATGTGCTGGAGACAAAGCGCACTTGTATTTGTTTGGAAGAGACTTGTTCTCGCACAAAGTGAAAATCAATAGCGACATGCTTCATTATGACATGAAGTATGGGGTTGGAAGACAATTATGTTGCTCGGACAGGGACTAAGTGGCTTTGTTAGAATGTAATCTAATTGATCTGTGCTGGAGACAAAGTATATGTTGCTCAGACGGGGACTAAGTGGCTTTGTTAGAATGTCAGCTAATTGATCTGTGTTGGAGACAAAGCACACTTGTATTTGTTTGGAAGAGACTTGTTCTCCCACAAAGTGAAAATCATTAGCGACATGCTTCATTTTGGCATGAAATATGGGGTTGGAAGACAAATATGTTGCTCCGAGTTCATTCAGAAAATTGTGGATCTACAGAACTTCAGCATTAGCCTGAGAAATGTTGCAATATTCTGCCTCAGTTGATGATATTGCTACCGTTACAGTTGATGATATTCTGCCTCAGACTAAATTATTGCCCATAAAGACGCAATAGCCAGTGGTTGATCTTCTATCATCCTGATCACTCGCCCAATCAGCATCTGAGAATGCATGTAGTGCACTTAGGTTTGTCACTTAGAAATATGTAAACCAAATTTTATAGTTTGTTTAAGATATCTTAATATTCTTTTGACGACGGTCTAGTGTTCTTCAGTAGGATGGTGCATAAATTGACAAACTTTACTTACAGCAAATGTAATTTCAGGACGAGTTAAAGTTAGATACTGAAGAGCACCTACAATACTTATATAAAGGAACAGACTAATCATTAATTTGCCAGAAAATTTAAAGAGTTTGATAGTTGGCCATGCTGGAGTGAAAATAGTTTTGGCTCATACATTTTCGTTTTAATTAACAAATCTTGAATGTATTTGTGTTGACATAAGAATATTCCATTTTTATAAAAAAAAGATGCTTCTAGTCCAAGAAAATAATGTAAAGGACCTAAATCTTTCAGAGAAAATGTAGAATTAAGTCTAGATACCACCTGATGAAGAAGAATATGGGAACTAGCTGTGATGATAATATTATCCACATAGACCAAAATAGGAACTGTATGTTGTTGTAGAACAAATAAGGAGGTGTCAGATTTAGTGGAATAGAAACCTAGAGAGATAAGTTTGTATGCTAGTTTGGTGAACCAAGCTCGTAGAACTTGTTTTAATCCAAAAATGGCTATTCGAATGTGACAGATGTGGTCTGGATAATTAGGATCAGAATATCCAAGGGGCTGAGTCATAAAAACATGCTAATGTAATTCACCATTTAAGAAAGCATTATTAACATCAAGTTGCTTAATGACCCACCCCCGAGATATAGCCAAAGTAAGAATAACATGTATTGTGACCAGTTTAACCACATGACTAAAGGTATCAATATAGTCTATCCCTTTAGTTTGATGAAACCCTTTAGCTACAAGACGAGCTTTGTAGTGATCAATAGTTCCATCAGGTTTTCTTTTTAAGTGAAAAACCCACTTACATCCAAAACATTAGTTGCATTATTTTTAAAACATTAGTTGCATTATTTTTTGGAACAATGGACCATGTTTTGTTCAGAAGTAAGGCATTAAACTCATCATCCATCGCTCTTCCCCAGTTTCCGTCTTTATATGCCTGGGAAAAACAGGTGGGTTCAATGCCATGAAGTGATGATGGTGTAAGTGGATGTTTGGTGGTGGAGAAAATCTGATAACCAGGAAAGGATTTCACTACTCTAGTGTTATCTTTGGTTCTGGGTGGTCATTTGATGGGATGGAAGATTGGTTGATGGTGATTCGGGGGATGGATTTTCTGGTAATTCAGAAGGTAGATTACTTGGTTGTTCAGGGGTTGATGGTTGGTGGTGCATGAGATATAACAGGGGTGAGGGTAGGCAAAGTTGGAGTGGGCCCATGCATATGGGCAACTGAAGTAGTGATGTCAGAAATAGGAAGCTATGGTAGAAGTAGAGGTACTACAACTGCCAGATACCTTATTTGCTTGTGCTTTATGATAAGGAAAAAACATTTTCATAAAAAATAACATTACGTGCAATAACATCCTCTCAAACTCAACATGAAAACATTTATAACCTTTATGGACATTACTGTAACCTAAGAAAACACATCAACGAGAACGAGGTTGTAAGTTATGTGCATTATATGATATAAGACAAGGAAAACATGAACATCTAAAAACTTTTAAAGATGAATAATCAGGTGATGTGTTAAACAATTTTTCAAAATGAGAAACAAAAGAATTTAGAGCAGGTATTCTGTTGATTAGAAAGACAACAATAGAAAACACATGGTCCCAAAACAAAGGTGGTAATGATGCATGAGAAAGTCTAGATAAACCACAATCAACAACATGTTGATGCTTTCGTTTAATAGCTCCATTTGGTTCATGCGTATGAGGACATGATAGTCTATGAGAAATACCATGAGCTTCTAAAAATTTAGAGACGAGCCTAAATTCACCACCCCAATCACTCTGAAAAGTTTTAATATGACAAGAAAAATATTTTTCTACTTGTAGTTTGAATTTTTGGAAGATAAGTAAAACATCAGACTTACATACAATAGGGAACAACCAGGTATAACGACTATAATCATCTAAAAAACTAACATAAAACCTACAACCATTATGAGAAATAATAGGTGCAGGTCCCCAGACATCATAGTGAATTAGTTCAAGGGGAGTAGTAGCTCTAATATAAGTACGAGTAGAAGGTAGTTTGTGATTTTTAACAGAAAAGCAAGTATGACAAGATTTTAACAAGTTCCTTCCACATGTTGGAAGAGCATTATTATGAAGAATATTATGAACAATTTTAGTAGAGGGTGACCAAGACGTTGATGCCATATATTAGTAGTAGTTTGTTCTCCAAGGAAAGCAAGTTTGCAAGGCAAGGTCCCAGAGAATTGGAGTCGGTAGAGACCATGCTCAAGTTGTCCCTGAAGAAGGACCTGGCTCGAGAACATATCCTTCATAAAACAGCAAGTGGGATGAAATTCAAAATACACATTATTATCAGAGGTGAATCTAGCAACACTAAGTAGCTTCCTTGTTACACTAGGAACATAAAATACTTCATGCATTCTTAAAATTCGAGAAGAGGAAGGAATAGTGAGAGAACCAGTACGTATTATTGGCAAACTTGTACCATTGGCAGTCCTAATGAAGTCAAAACCGGTGTGATCCTGAGAATGTTGGAGAGTGGTGTTGTCATTGGTGAGGCGACCTAGGTTGGACGAGTTGTTAGGGGGTCGATTTGGATTATTAGAGTATCGATCACGACCTCAAGATCTATTATTGCGCCTACCACGAGTATTATTGGAAGCTCGAGTTGTGACATTAACGGAAAGGTCAGGAGCAGTCGTGTTGGTCTCAAGTCTCATTTCATGACTTAGCAACATAGCATGCAAATCTTCAAAGGTAGGGGAATCAGATCGTGTGGATATGGATATCACAAAAGATTCACAATCCGTTCCTAAACCCGCAAGTATATGCAATACTAAATAAGAGTCAGAAACAGGATGCGCAACAACATACAAACTATCAGACATGGATTTCATCTTCTGAATATAGTCAGTAATAGAAAGGTTTCCCTTTTTAGTTGTTTGTAACTGAATAATACAAGACCTAGACCGAGACGCAAAAGCATGTTCTAATGTAATCCAAGCAGGCTGTGAGGTATTACAACCAACCGTTTGTCCCAAAACTCCCTCACTTAGAGAAGCAAGTAACCACCCCAATAAATTTTGGTCCTGTCAAGACCATATCTTAAACTCAGGGTTAGGGATGGTTAGAGCGTCATCCAAAAACTGAGGAGGGGGAGTGGTTCCATCCCAAAACCCATATAAGCCATTACCACGAACAATAGACAATATTTGAGATCACCATAGTAGGTAGTTCGTGCGATTGAGGTGCACATGAATAGGACAAGATGGAGTCAAAGAAACATGCATGGAGGTGCTAGTAGAAGAGTTGGTCTAAGAGCTCTGACTAGATGTCGTCATAGCTAAAACAAGAAAAAATGTAAAGAAATTACAATTGTTGTTTAGATAGAAAAAAGAAACAAAAAAAGAGAATCGTTTGAACGGAAAAACATCAACCTCAGGAAGCGATAATACTTTATTTTCTTTAGAAAGAACAATTTATAACACGATCAGAGACTAAAAAAAATCGAAAGTAAAACTAAGTTTGTTTCAACTCAAAACAGAAAACTTCCAAAGAAAAGCACAAAATATGTAAGATTCATCATTTTTAACCAAGAAAGCAAAGAAGATTTCGATTATAACCTAGATCTAGTATACTTTTTAAAAGAGAGGTTGAATAAAATTCGTAAGAAATGAAAAACTGGAAAGATCTAGGCAAAATAACCGTAAACTCACAAATTTTGTTCATGAAAACTAAAAGAGGGGAAGAAGAGAGAGAGCGAGAGCACAAATTTCTCTAGAGATTTTTAGGGTTTGTGGTGAAAAGTTTGTTCTGTTACGGCAGAAGGAGCTTCATATAGGTTGGTAGAAAAGCCCACGGCTGTTGGATTTTTGGTGGACGACTGAGATGCGAGTCTGGAATCTTTAGAAGAATGTTGAATGGGAGTCGTTGGATTAAATGGATGGTTCGGATTTTGTCGTTGGAAGCGCAATCTGGGTGCTTACGCGGGAGAGAATCTTGACCGTGAAGAGGAAGGACTGATGATTCAGATTTCGTCAGGAAAGCACAAGAATTCAGAAGGTTTGGCAAGATCATGGCCATTGGATTTTGTTGAAGAAAGTTGAATTTTCTTTGGTGACGGGATTGATTTTTTTTTGTTGTTCGGAGAAGTTGGGCTTTGCTGCTGTTTGGACTGGGTGAAGAATGGGGTTTTGGGGGTTTATATTTTTGTTTTTGTGAGATAAAGAAAGAAGGAAAAAAATGGATTAGGGGGGAGATTGGGTGGGGAAAAGAGAGAAGAGGATTTGATTTTTAACATTTCCTAAGCTCTTGATACCATATTAGATTTGAGAAAGGAATGAACAAAAAAATAAAACATTCTCAAACTTGATTACTCAAGTGTGAGAAGTGGATGCATATATAGTAGAAGAGATATACAAAATACATTGAACCTAGTCTATACAAATCCTTAATGATTAAGTAATACAATAATCTAGTAAGTTCTAGAATGTCCTAATACATTGGATATATACACAAAGACTTATACAAATGAATTTAGCTAATAATTGGACTAAATGTTTTGAACAAGAATATTTTTATGGGTCAGAGATGGACCTGAGTTAGGGGTGTAATCGATCTCTAAACGAGCGATCCGAGCCTGCTCAAGATCGGCTCGTTAAGGGTTTCGAGCGGAAAATTCTGCTCGTGCTCGGTTCGACCTGCTCGCGAGCGGCTCACGAGCGGCTCGTTAACCTAAACTTTTTTTGGTATTGAATTTCTAATAATGTTGTCCTAACAAGTAAATTATAAAATTACTTAAGACAAATATAATAATAGTTACTAACACAATTTTAAAATTTACACCTAAAATAAAACACAATCTTATAAATTATACGACAACATCAACATCTTATAAATAAGATTATACACTTGGATAAAACAAAATCAACACAATATTAAAATCAAACACAATCTCCTAAATTATAGGACAACTCACAACATCAACATCTATAAATAAGATCATCCACCTGAACCAAACCTTAATTTATTTGAACTTTTGGTGTAGAAAAGAATGAGAAAAAGAAAAGAAATAATAATAATGGAAAAAATGAAAAATTTAAGACTAATAAGGTTTTGATTCTTATGAGTATTTTGGTTTGTCAAATGGATTGTTGGGTTTGGTAAATTAGTTTATTAAACGAGTTTAACACTTTACCGATTGGGTAATTGGATAGAATATTCAGGTTAATCAAATAATTAGATATAGTAATCAGGTTTCGAGCGATAATTGAGCGAGCATCGAGCGAGTATCGAGCGAGCGGGGTCTGCTCGTGCTCGGCTCGTTACTAAACGATCCGAGCAATTTCGAGCAAAATCAGAGCAAAATCGAACGAACATCGAGCGATCTATCGATCCCGAGCAGAACTTGACAGCCCTAACCTGAGTATTGTGGTTAACAAAAATTCACATTGTAAAAAAAAATTATAATGATTATTCACAATGATATTGAGAATTTTATTTTTTTCAATAATAGAATTTTCTTAGAAAAATTCTCGTATTTTGGACACTCTAAATTAGAAAGCAGCGGACAAAACAAATCTGAACAAGGATAAGAGAATATGGAGAGCAGAGTGACAGAGTCCACAAGGGAGTAGAGGGAGCGGTGTGAGTCCAACAACTCCCAGACGACGTGCGTCAAGAAGCAGAGAGAGAGAGAGAGAGATGCCTCTCTCCACTTCCCTCTTACTCCTCCCTTTCCCTGTAAAACCCTCCTTCTCCTTCCCCCCTTCCCCTTTCTCCTCTCGCCTCCCCTCTCCCCCTCCCACTCCCTTCACCTGCTCCATACGCCGGAGACGCCCGGCCCCGACGCCGAGGTCGGCGTCCTCGTCGGATGTCGAGGAGGCGCGGCCTCCCACTGACGGGGTGAGGATATTGACTTGGATTTGGTTGAGTCGATTCGGTATTCAAATGGTGGTTTTGGTTTTTTTGTTGGAACTTTGGTTGTTTACGTGGGTTTGACTCTAGGATTCTGGTTTTGGTTATGATGACTGGAAGTGTTTTTGTGTGATTGAATCGGAAATTGGGTTGTTTATGTGTGTTGGACTTTAGGATTGTGACGATTTCATGAATTTTGTTAGACGGTGGATTGTGCTGTTCTGGTGAATCGGTGATGAGGTTCGGATCCTTTGGTTTGCGGTTGTTGATTGATTTTGGACTATATGTGGTGGTTTGGGAGTGTTGGAGTTTTTGATGTGGAATTTGACGAGAGGGAGTTAGTTGATTAGTGGATTGTGTTATGCTTGGTTTGGTTGGGGGTTCGGATGGGATGAGTGTGTTTTAGTTGGATTTGGATGGTTCGGTGTGGCGGTGTAAGTTGACTTGGGTTTTGGATGGAGATTTTGGTTTGGTTTTTTTTGATGGTTTTGAAGTGTTTTTGAGTGTGTTTTGTGTTATAGACGAGGACGTTAACTTGAGTGATTTTATTGTTGTGGTTTCTGCTCGGTTTGGTCGTGTTTTGGATGAAGTGAGCGTGGTTTTGTTGGAATTGGTGTAGATGCGTGAGTTGACTTGGTTTTTGATGGATGCTTTGATCTGGCCTTTTTTGATGGTTTGGACTTTGGAAGTTTTTTGAGTTGTGTTTGAGTTCATTGTTTGATTGTTTTTCTGCGTTAGCATGATGTCGATCGTATGGCTTTAATTAGGCAGTGGGTTCTTTTTTGCGTGGTTGGATGTAAAGGCATGGATTGATTCATTTATAGATACAGAATTTGCTTGCTCATGCTCTCAGTTAGAAGACAAAACAGAGTAATGTATATGTTGATTTTTGGTAAACAAGGTTTATTGTTTTTGATATGGAGTACTAAGAGTAGCATAACTGATTATCTATATGTATTTTGTGTTGCTGATCTGATTGATATTGTTTCTGTCATCCTCCCTACCATTTGTTCTCAATTGGTCATAATTTTTTTGTTTCATTTCTTCCTGTTGTTGTTTACCTTGAATATGTGATTAAAGTATTCGTGGAATAAAACAGACATTCGGTCGACCGGATGTCTGTTCTGATTTGTCCAGCAACAACGTCCAGCGTGTTTCGGTCGACCGAGAGGAGATGTTCGGTCGACCGGGAACACATGTGGGAGCTGGGCAAAAATGCCTGTCCATTTTCGGTCGATCGGAACTTAAGGGTTCGGTCGACCGGGCACACACGAGGAGCTGGGCAAAAGTGTCTGTCCATTTTCGGTCGATCGGAACTTAAGTGTTCGGTCGACCGAGTATGCACTTGAGCAAAATAGGAAAAATGGTTGTCTCTTTTCGGTCGACCGAAACATATGTACCGGTTGACCGAGAAAACCTGGTTTGCGTTACGGTTAGAGGATCGGTCGACCGAAGCACCCGTTCGGTCGACCGTTTGACCCAGTCCTGCCCACGATTTGCACATTTCTTCATGTGATTTTGGTGCAACTTATACTTGTTTTGGCCTACTATATAAATGCAATTTCGTCCCTCTTTGATATAGAGAACAATTAGATTAATTGTTATTGTCTACTTTGCATTCTTGAGAGAAAAGAGAGAGCATCATTGTCGATTCGGTGGGAGTAAATTTAGCCGTGTATTCTCGTCGGTTGTTCGTGTTCCCTGTAAGTCTCTCCTTGTAATACGTTTCTCTATAGTAGATTTGGAGTTGTCGTCCGTGGTTTTCCCGCATTGGGTTTCCACGTTAAATCTTGCGTGTTTTGCGTGATTTAGTGTTTTGAATTTGCAATTGTGGTTTCTTTCTCCATTGGATTTGTTATTTTCGATTCCGCTACGTAATTGAAATTGGTTTTAACACCTTACACTTCCTAATGTTGGCAGGATGAGAAAAGGATAGGCTCTGACCTGCCAACACTGTTAAGAAGATTTTGGAAAGTAGCTGCTCCGTACTGGTCATCCGAAGACAAGGTTCAAGCTAGACTCAGACTTGCTGCCGTGTTTGCTCTCACTTTGGGAACAACTGGAATCAGCGTGGGATTTAACTTCCTTGGACGTGATTTTTATAATGCGCTTGCTAGTAAGTGGTTTCTGAGTTGGACAGCATTTTCAGTTGCTGCTTAATTTAATTTATTTAATAACGTTAGAAACAATACGATGTATCAGTATACATAAGACCATCCAATGAAGATAATTACATTTTAACGTGCCAATGGTAACTGTTTTCTTGTGGTAATTTTGCAAGACAAGGACCAAGAACAGTTTACAAGACAACTTCTTTACTATTTGGGAGCTTTTGCCGGTGGAATCCCGGTGAGCACACTGCTGCTATCTTGTAGGTACTTCTCTGCCAGCCATACCAAAATTTTGAAAATGGTTCTGTTTTGTTTTTGTTTTTGTTGAAATGATTTGAAAATGGTTCTGTTGTTGTGGGGGTTTCTCCTCTGTAAATAAACACCAATACTAGAATTTTTCTGAAGACATGTTTTATAGAAACTTATAGTTGCGTGTTATAGTTGTCTTTTTCTTGCGATTCCTAAAAATGACATTTTTATTATTATTAAAAGGTAAAAATAAATGCTACATAATCAGGTGTCACAGTGATATCACCTGTGCTGAAGTTGCATTTGCATCCTCTTCCTTTCAAGCTGATTCCCATAATCTCTAGTTTTTGTCCTTGCATCCGTATGATTATTATTAAATTAAAAACTTGACTCTGCAGCACCATAATTTTACAGGTAATTTGCATTTCTTTCTTTTTCTTTCCACAAATTTAGCAGCACTTTGCCAATACTACCCACCTTTTATTTTAACTTTTTTGGGTACTTCCATGGATTCTAACATCTTACTCCATTTTCATCTGTTAATAAAATATAAATTAGGCGTTATTTTTCTTTTGCAGTTTTTCGTTTTGAGAGATTATTCAAAAGAAACTCTTTCTTTGAGATGGAGATCATGGATGACAAGTTTCTACATGGAGCGTTATCTTAAGAATCAGACCTTCTACAAAATTCAGTCACAATCCGTCATTGATAACCCCGATCAACGTATAGTTGACGATCTAAGTTCTTTCACTGGTACAGCACTTGGATTTTCATTGACACTGTTTAGTGCTGCCATAGACTTGATTTCATTCAGCAACATCCTCTTTGGCATATATCCGCCTTTATTTATTGTGCTTATTGTTTATTCAATCGGTGGCACTGCTCTCAGCGTATTTCTTGGAAAGGTAACCTTCTTTCTTATACCACTATGATTTGGGTTGTCAGTTTTTATCACCACAATTAATTCTCCATTTACTTCCAGGGTCTGGTCAACTTAAACTTTATGCAAGAGAAGAAAGAAGCAGATTTTCGTTATGGTCTTGTTCGCG
This sequence comes from Triglochin maritima, assembly GCA_963682175.1. NCBI lineage: Eukaryota > Viridiplantae > Streptophyta > Magnoliopsida > Alismatales > Juncaginaceae > Triglochin > Triglochin maritima. The sequence goes on from OY821775.1 coordinate 12,083,880, forward strand.
TTCGAGAAAATGCTGAATCAATTGCTTTCTATGGTGGTGAAGGGAATGAAATGCAATTGCTTATGCAACGGTTCAGGAGTGCTTTTGAGAATTTAAGCGTACGAAGCTCTTCCTTTTACCAATCAAGAGAAGACCCTTCCTATTCTGCTTCGTGAACTAGAGAATGAACTCAAGATTTTTCAATCATCTTTACTGTTTTCCAAATGCATTGCAGTGCGGACAAGCATACTCGATGTACCTTTTGTCGTTCCACTTTACCTAAGTTGTCTATGTGTGCCTTGAGGATCAAATTGTATACGTGGCAAAACAGCAAACAGTCCACATCTAATCCCGTCCTAGTCAACTATGTCTTTGACATACTCTTATTGACTTGAATTATTAAATAAGTCATGAAATATAATATCCGAAGGTTGTCTCCATTGGCATTCATCTGGATTCATCCATATCCGTAGATGTCGATAGGACATCTGTTGAGACGTCCATGACTGGTATAACAAAAGAAGTTTAAATTATCATGAGCGTGTTTGTTTAGTTTGTATCATTAGCTACCTTTTATTCATGAAATATGAGGTCTTCTAAGAGGTGCTTAGGATATTAGTACTGCTATTCCTTTTATTCTCATGCTTGGTTAGTTACTAATTAGCTATTAAACCTTGAGAATTGCTAGATCTATCACTCGGAGCCTCTGGTCCGATTGCTTTATCATGCTCATGTAGTTGTAGTGTACTATGGTGCTTGTTGCATACATTTGTCTGGAGGCATTAGTGGGTCCTCACAGTGTGCACATCTAATGATATCATTATTTTTCTTTAGTTTGATTTTTACAGTTATACTGTTTACTTTGCAGCAACTTTTGATTGCTTCTCGGAATCTAGATTTCTTTACAAGTGGCTATCGCTACCTCATACAAATTCTTCCTGCTGCTGTTATTGCCCCTATGTATTTCTCTGGGAAAATTGAATTTGGGGTAATCAACCAGTCTGTATCCGCTTTCAATCACATTCTAAGTGATTTCTCACTCATTGTTTACCAGTTTCAAGCCATAAGTGCCTTTTCAGCTGTTATTGATCGTCTAGGTACAGACTCCTATATTTTGCTGCTTTATATATAGCTTTATAGTTCCCTGGGTGCATATGCAATCTTTAAAGAATCCAAGTTTTCAATGTTCTTGATCTATTTTATCATTAATGAAATTGGATTCCTTCATTTTGCTTGCTAAGATCAAGCTTTATGTTTGTAACTTTTCTACAATTAGCTTTATATCGAGTGGTTATTCATAGATATCTCAGTTCTACGTGATTATTTTCCACAACCTTTCAGTCACAACATGGAGTTTAGAAGCTTAAACTTCAGCGCGGTTAGTTTTTAGATTTCAATTTGAATACCGATTCCTGACGAAGCTTCTATTTAACCAAGACTGTAAAGTTATACAAGAGTTTAATTTGTTAAACTTGAGATCTGTGAAGTGAATGGTCAGTTCTCAGACAAAAATGCTGTGTTCTTTGAAACAGTAGAGTTGTACAATATAGGCTCAACTATATATGGTGTGCTCATGCCTTTTTTTGTGTGTAACCAAAATTTCTAAAACAGTTGTCAAGGCACTCAACTACTTGTTCTGTGTAGGTGAGTTTGATGATATTCTGGATGGAACTCACTCATCATATTTCACGGAGTCTTCTAACAAAGTGAAGATAACTGTTTTGCCTAACCATGCTGAGAATGCTTTGCTACAACAACCAAATGGATCTGTATCTCCTGAGGATCGAGTTGTACTTGAGATCCAAAATTTGACGTTAGAAACACCAAAAACTAGAAGAGTTTTGATAACCGACTTATCATTAAGGATCAATCATATGGATCATTTATTGGTAGGATGACCTGTTTTATTTCATATCTTCCCTGATGAGATTTTTTAGGAAAAAGTTATGATTTTTTTTTGGTAATAGGTCATGGGCCCTAGTGGAAGTGGTAAAACATCATTACTAAGGGCCTTAGCTGGACTTTGGGATACCGGTGAAGGAAGTATAATTTTTTACTCGGAAGGTGCTCAAATGGATCAAGCCTCTCCCTCAGATGGTCAAGGGGTGAGCTCTAAGACCACAGAAGAAAAGGATGAGAGCTCCACAATTGGAAGGGCTAAAGGTGTTTTCTTCCTCCCTCAAAGACCATATATGGTTCTTGGATCTCTTCGTGATCAGTTACTTTATCCAACATGGAGTGAAAATGCAGAAACTGTTCCAGAGAACATGAAAACTACTGGTATGATGCAATTATTATACATCGAGATCTGCTTGATGATAATATTGTATTACTGATTTTAATTTCACAGCTCAAAAAAATTGTTACATTGTTTAAGATTGAAAATTCACTCAATTAATGTTAGTAAAAATTCACTCAATTAAAAATTCAGCTAAAAACACCTCAATCAAATTGTCTGAATTTAGCTAAATTTGTCGATTTGACCAGTCCATCAAAACATAAAGGGTTTTTCAGTTTGAGTATAGCGAAAACAAACAAGTTACAAGGCAACACTATCAATGAATCAAGTTGATTCTCACTAAACGGGGTCAAACCAATTAACGTAGTTAAAACAATTGGTCCACTCACTCAATCTGTTGAAAAGGTTTAAAAAGTTACTTTCTTGACATGTACCTTTTATTTACGCAATTATATTCCATGAATAAAACATCTTTCTCTTAATGATAAAAGATTATTTTTTATTTAAGATTTGTAGATATTAGGTTTAATAGATTATATACCACAATCGTTAATGGGATGAAGGCTTGAATGACAGCAATATAACTTTTCTTTAGTACGACTTTGATAGTGTTTATCACTAGTTTAGCACTAGTCAGTCGAGTTCGATATGCTTCAGAATCTAGTTCTATCATCAACACACAAGTTGATCATGTCATGGTGAAGTTAGCACCCATTTGAATCAGGTTAAACCATTTGCTAGACCACTTTAATCTAAAACCTGGTTCAATATTTGATTTGGTTTTCAAAATGTTGGCTAGGAAAACGTGTGACCTTGGTGTTGTTTTAATGACATCGTTTTGGGGAAATATTAACACAAGGATTTGAGAAGTAGGATCCACGGATCCACCATATTTTCCTAGGAAAAAAGAAACATAGAAAAAGATAGCTTGTTAACTGAGTTTGAAACAAAGCCCAATTTCTTAGAAAGTGTTTTGAGTAAAACAAAGAAACATAAGCAAAGTGAAACTGAAGAGGGAAAATGAAGAGATCTGAGGTGCATTTGGGAATTGATTCTTGGAGATCCATTCTCAAATCCCAAACAACAGAAATGTAGTTCAGATTTCGTTGAATCTAATTCTTTCCCATTCCCTTGTCTCTCTCCAAGAATCAATTTAAAGACTACTTGATTCTTAAATATTGATTTTTAGTTTTTTAGCATTCACCAGAAAAGAGAAAATGATTTCTTTCTTTTTCTTGCATGGTTTAGCCTTTCCAAATTTATTATTTTCAACCAGCATCACTTTTGAAAATTAGGTGTGTTCCAAAGAGATCATATTTTGCTCAAAATAGGAATCCTTGATGCATCCCACCCTTATGTTCTTGATAGAGATGAGACACTGTTATGAAAATTGGACCGGATCGGCCGGTTCAACGTCTGGCTAGTCCGGTTAGGGATAGAAAACCAGAGTTTGGCTGAACCGATGGTTCAGAGCTGGTGAACCGGCAGTTGGACCACTGCATCAGTTTTTTATTATTATAATAGAAACTCTTTTGGTTTGTGTATTTTTTCATGTTTTTATATTTATGTGTCATTTCCTATTTTCTCTATTTTTACAAAATCTATTGATTTATAAATATAAATATGATGTCATGCTAACATCATTGGTTCAGCCAGTTCTGAACCACTTAGAATATGGATCTATAAGTGAATTCAATATTACTATCAATATGGGTGTTACAGACCACTTACGGTAGAAAGGATCAAGAACAACAAAGTGAAACCATATTAACTAAAGAGTTGGAAAGACTATAGATTATCGAAGTGTTAAATCTTATTTCCATACCTTTGTTGTGACGATTAACCTTGCAAGCAGTCCATGAATCCCTTGCCTGTAGTAAAGACACAACATAATTGTAGGTTCTTTTCCATTCATCTCCTCTTCAATCTCCCTTTTCACCTCACATGTTTTCTTTCCTCCAAGTGGCTAGAAGAATTTCTCCCTTTCTTAAAGAGGAAATGAGTTTGAAATGGTCTGAAATGTTGATCACAATTTTCAACACTACAATGTTTTCCCTAAATGTTGTCTCGAAACAAAACCATTGGAACAATAAAGGACATTTTCTTTCCTACTTCACACTGTACAAAATTAAGTGATTTAAGGGTTGTTAGGTCTAACTGATTAGCTAATTGTTAATCTAGCAACTAAATAATATAACAAAGTACTGGTATAATTTTGTATTCTTATTTTCCTAAGTTCTTTTCCATAATTGTTTGATCAGAAACAAGTACATACCGTAGAAAAAATAGGAAAGATAGCTGATGATTTGGTCACTTCATTTTGGTTATAAACTGTTTGCCAACTCAGGAGTGTAATTTCTGCCTAATGCTTAAATATATACTTGTTTCTACTTTGGAAATTCAAATTCATTGGTGTGAGTGGGTTTTGTCGGAACCGTTTCTGCAACAGCATTTGTTTACACTTTCTTTGTTGTCAGATTCTCTGCCTTTCTTGATGGGAATGTCTAGTGCACAAGAGGTTTCACAAGGGCTTACGAAGCCGACATCTGATGATCTGATTCAAGCACTAAAAGCTGTCCATCTTGGGGATATCTTATCCCGTTTCAATGGCTTAGATACAGTATGTGAGTGGTCAAGTGTCCTTTCTCTCGGTGAACAGCAGCGTCTTGCATTTGCTCGTCTATTGCTTTCAAGACCGACATTGGTCCTTCTAGATGAATCTACAAGTGCTTTAGACGAGCCCAACGAGGTATCTATTTCTCTCATCCTTGAAGCTATCTGCTAGTGTAGTGATTTTGTTTTTCTGGAGCCTAAATATTCCATTTGGTCAGGTTCTAACCATATTCTTAAGTCGTTAGACATCAGCTGCTCAAATGCAGTACCATTAAGGGTGGGTTTGGATGCCTTAAAAATGGACGCAGTTTTTGTTAAAATCCTGGTTTTTCAGTTTGTGGCATCCAAACAAAATCTGTTAGACCTCGCATTCGTGAAAAATTGCATCCAGTTTTTGGCATTTAACACTAGGTTTCAAAAACCGGTGGGGCCCACGTAAAATATTTGTTGTTTGGACATCGTTTGCTGTTCAATTATAATTTTTGCCACTAGATTTTTTACTGTTATACCATTGATTTTATTAAATTATTTCATTAAATTCCATTGTTAGAAACTAATCCACCCACCCAAAATTAAACTTCCCCTTAACACCAACTAGAAACCATTTTCTCCAAAATATGCACGATTAAAGCCACTATTAGCCTATTCTTCTCAATTGAAAACCAAAATTTATAACATGAAGGGAAGGAAGGGCTAATGCGTTTTTCGTCGAGATTAGACATCCAAATACTAAAACCCAGTTTTGGCACCCAAACGGTCGGAATGCAAACTGTCAAAACCCCCATAAAAACTGTCGCTTTTTTCAAAAACTGTTGTCGTTTCTGAACATCCAAATGCACCCTAAGTAATTCAAATATTTAGTAAAATTGCATGCCCTGCATGTCATCTAATTATTGCATGTACTTATGTACTAATGGTTGGCAGAAACGGAGAGAAGCCTTTTCGATTTCTTAAAGTTTGGCATGTGAATGTGTGAGTACTTAAAGGCAGTGGAATATGGTTTCTGAATTCTGATAGCTGCCTTACATTTTGCAGGCTCATCTTTATAAGCAGATTGATAATGCTGGGATAACGTATGTCAGCATTGGTCACCGAAGAACCCTCTACAGATACCATAACAAGATTCTCCGCATTACCCAGCTTTCAGAAAATGATCGCCAACAGAATTGGCACATTGCATCCGTGGACGAAACCACACCATACGATCCTGCAAAATTACCATGACAAGTGCATTAGTGTTATATCTGACAAACAAGTTCAAGGTGGTATTTTATTCTTCTCTTGGAGGTAAAAACCATTTTCATCTTGTAGGCTATAGCACCATTACATCATTAATAGGACGTTAAAGAGAACCCACAAAAGAATTTTTATTTATTTACCTTTCTTATCCAAATATGTTACAGTTAATGTCAATATTTATGTTGGATTTGGCCTACATACCAAATCTGATTGTCATTCTTTTTCTTGAATTTGGTCCACATATCAACCTGAGTCATCTGATTTTGTACATCTGAAAATGGTTTGAAATAGCAATTGCTCACAATCTGCCATATACAACAAAATTTAAATTCTATCGGATCAACGAGAATGTACCAACGTGAAGTTTTACATGAAGTTCTAATATGTTCATTATTGTGTTGTCTGACAGCGGCCCGCAAGTGTTGAGAGTCGTTCTGTCTACACTCACTTTGACAAAGATCACCTATAATTAGGGGTACAAATAATGAATATGATTTATCCATTCCGCATCCGTATTTGTACGGATACAAATATTATTTTTTTCAATTTTAAGGTAATGGATAAAAATATTGTTTTTTCAATTTTTTCGGATACGGATACGAATATCAAAATAAGTGGATACAAATATAGACATTTCTCTCTCTCTCGAATACGGACTGCAAAGTTAAAAAACTTTAATATATATTAGTTACAAACGTAGTTACCGTTGAATATTGACTTATATTTGTTAAGGAAGCAAATCCAGGAAGAGTCGATCGACCGGATTGGATTTGGTCTACCGACGCACAACCCAGGAAATTTCGGCGAAAACGGGTCGGTCTACCGAATTGGATTCGGTCCACCGTCAGAAGGTAACAAGCACTTCGGAACAACTAGTTCGGTAAACCGTTGGGGAGATTTTTGGTGTTCCGAGAATCCGGAAAATGTCTGTCCAATTTGGCACGGTCCACCGAGGGGTTCTCAGTCGACCGAAGGGTTGTCAGAAGGATTCGTTAGTTCGTGGAAGAATCGTTCTCGCGGTCTACCGAGCCGCGTAAGAAGCGTTCCCGCGGTCAACCGGGAAGGATTCGGTTAATCAAATCGGAACATGAATCGCTCCTGTTGAAGCACGCACGGTTAACCGAACGAGTATCGGTTAACCGTGTCCCCACGAATAGTTCTGTTCGGTTTTGCTTAGTTGTAGCTCGGTTTTTGAGTCTATAAAAGGGCTTGTTTGCTCTAACTTTCAATACACAATTGCGTACATCATAGTTTCCTTCATTGTGAGTTGAGAGATTAAGGCTAGAGATAGATCTAGAGTGATTTGGAGGACCTATTGCATCCATATACTTGTAATCTCGGTTGCTTCTCTTGTTGGAGAAGCGGAAGAAGGAAAGGAAATCCGCAGGAGACCCCTAAGGACGTAGGCACGTTGCCGAACATTGTAAATCGTGTGTGTCGTGGTTGTTTCAGGTGTGCATTTGTGTTTGCTTGTTTATTTCCATTTTATTAGTGTTCTTGTTGCAATTGAGTTTGGGAGAGAGTCCGAAGTTAATTCCGCAATCAATATTTAGTATTTCGTGGTGCGTTTAATCCGTGTCGAGTTAGTGCATTGTTAGATTCCTTCCCAACATTTACATCATATTTTTTTGATTTCTTCTAGCCGGTAATCACTCAATGTATTATATTACTATGTTTTAATTAACTTTACAAGGTTATATATCTAAAATTACTAAAACTACCGTGTAACTCAAATCTTATATGTTTTTCTCTCTCTACCATGTAAATTATATCAACTTTAAAACCTAAAACATTTCTTAAGTTAGTTTTAAACACAAAATATAATAGTTCTTATTATTCAATGCTCGTAAATATTCGTAACTCTACCGGCCTAAACCCCTTCCAAACTTACTTTCTCTGAGTTTCTCAGTTATTGTTCAACTTAAGTTATTTTAGAACAGTTAGTTCTAGCATATATGAATGACACTTAATTCAATTTTTTTATATATTATATTTTCTTGAATGGATAATGTATTATTCTGTAGATTTCCTAGGGGTGTCAAAGGATCAGATACAGAACGGATATATGTATATTCATATTCGTATCCGCATGAAATTTACGGATTTGGATACAGATACAGATTGTTTGCGGATATGAAAAGTCTATATCTGTTCGGATATTTGACAAATTCGGAGCGGATACAGATAATATCCGTATCCGTAAACATAATTCTCGACCTTATAATATTTTTTCATTTTCACTTAGACAAATTCTTATACATAGTCACATTTATAACTTTATTTTGTTTCAAATATTAATTTACTTTATCTTAACTTCTAACTTCATATTCTGAAAATGATAACAATATTCAAAGCTTGAATAAATGTGATCAGTAGATGTATTTTTGTTTGAATAAATAAATTTAAACTATATATTCAAAATATAATCACACAAGTTGAAATATGAATATTTTTAGGTATAATAATGTATTGCATAAGTATATTATACAATTTTGGATACGGATGTTGAAATCGGTATGATATAAAAAGATGGATGATGTATATTATATATATATATATATAAATAATTAAAATATAATTATATTTTTAAAATTTATATATGTTTCAGATACAATACAAGTTTCAAATAAGGAAATCGTATTCAGATATTAAATCTCGGATCAGATATTATTCGAATCGGATGTATCACTATCCGTATTCACATTCGCATGACCCGAATATTACACGAATCAAATGTTATTCGGATCGGATATTGTTTGGACCGGACGAGAATGAATTTTTGAATTTCGAACATCTATCGACACCCCCAGGATTTCCAAAGAAACAACGTAGACAATTAGTGGAGTTTGCGTTTTGTTTGTTTGGACATCGAGGTCAATGGCATCGTGAAAAGTTGAAATCAAAATTTGGTGCATAACTAGCCAGTAGCCAGATATCTCTTAACAGTTTAATGTTGGGACCAGGGGTGTACACTTCCTGGGCCGGTTACTGGTTCCCGTGACCTTAGCCAGTACCACTACACCAACAGACAGTAACATTATTATTGATAGTTTAATAAATGATAACAAATCTAATCTCGACTCTTAAGATGCTACAGGATGCAAATGATACCGGATATGGTTATTTATTCTATTATGTATCACTTTGTGTTGAGTAGTCACAATAATTATTTTTTAATAAATCGCATACTTATGTGATAGTATTTGGTCGAATAGTGGCAATATCCGTTATAATACTTGTTTTAATAGGTGGATCACTAGACGAGTTCGTTTTGAAAATGGTTCTAAAATGGTTCATTTTTTATTTACTATTACTACAATTTCTCGAATCTTTTCTAATATTTAATTTATTGTTATCATGTAATATTTCATTGATATTTATTGTCAATAGTTTTAGTTATATTATATTACTCAAATCTTTTCTAATATTTAATTTATATTAGTTATTATTATTATTATTTAATTGACAAAGTAAATTTGGTTGGTAGTTCATATTTTTAATTATATTATATTACACAAACATTTGAAAAAAATGATTAGTTGTTGCATTGGTAAAGCTCATCATAATTGTTACTGTTGACACGGATTCATGTACTTTTTATTCCATTACTAAAATTTATTAGCATGACAAAAGAAAAATTACGAAGCCCATCCCATGGACTCAAAACTAATAAAAAAAAGAAAATTCAACAAAAGAAAATTTAAAAGCCCATCCGCCAAAAAAAAACCCGGTCAGGTCCGGTTTCGGTTTGGGACCGGTGTAGAGCCCTCCCTAGTTGAGACAATGAAGGCACCAAACAGGCGTTTATAGACAGACTATAGTTTTAGCATATATTTGAAAGCACAACTTCAACATCTTAATCTAAAAGACCAACCACATTTGCAACTTCTAGCTTGCTCCTTCCACTCAATGTACATATCAACTCATGATTTTCCCGAGCAACCGTCTCCATTTGTCAAAGTATAATATCAATATTTGCAAACCAAACAAACCTAGTGTTACCTTATGTAATGGTTGTTAGTATTGTTGTCTGTCGATGCTTATTGAAGTGTAATGGGCTTTTGAGTCGTATTGGGCTCCAGGCTATGTTGGGCCTAATCGTGTAATCTAATTTTATCTACATAAAGCTAACGGGTTATTGGAGTTGGTAACAACCTCCACTTGTTACATCTTGTCCCAATTCATCATCTAACTAATAACGCTTGAATCAAAGTTAGAAAACCTCTCTGATTTACTTCTAACTGGAGTCAATGCAACCATAAAACAATATGTCACTAAAAATGCCCAGCCAAACTCATGAAGCTTTTCGCGGCTTTGTTTTGTAACAGAAAGAGCTTTTTCACCGATAGTAATTTCATCCTTGAACTAGCGATAGACCTTTGAGTTCGATTTCTATCCCAATGATTGATCCAGATCCTACAAGCTCTGATCCTAGAATAATCACGAAGCAATCCGACAAGAATCCTACAAGCTTTGATCCTTGAATGGCCACTAGAACCCGAACCAATGGTGTATGTTATCCAAGCTTTGTATACTGAAACCGTAACATATTGCATGCCTTCAAAGATGATGAAAGTTCAATTAAAATCTTCATCGACCACCTTGATTGCAATGTAACGCTTCATTGCGTGAGACAGACCCACATTGTGTAGTATGTGACACTCAATTTTGGGATATATAACCAATAAACTACACCTGGGAATCAATTCTCTTATCAATGGTATTAAAACCAATCCTCATGACTTTGTGTGGAATTTCAGAAGGGACTAACCAAAGGGGTTTGTTATTAGAGTTGTAAGTAACCAAAGGGGTTTGTTATTAGAGTTGTCAGAAGTATGTAGGCATCTTTTAATATTTTGTATAGTGTCATAAATGGTAGTAGTTCCATGTTGGAACTTGGAAGTGAGGTGAGTGTTCCACCTGCCAAGGATTTCTAGAATTGGTGTATTTGCAACATCAACTGCCGAGACATTCCAATCTGGGCAGTAGTTGAAAATAATTGGAATGGAATTGGCGAGGCAACAAGGGTTTTTAATGAATCAAAATTGGGGTATTTCTTCCATTATTTATCTGGTAGGAAAGGTTGATTTTGAAGGAGTTAAAAGATGTTTAGGATATTGTTCCAGAACAATGAATAGTGACTTTTGGGGGTTTCGGAAAGTCCCAAAAAGTACTTTTTTTAAGGTATTTGTGTTTGATTATATCAGTGACAATGTTATTTGTTCCGGTGAGTAGTTGTCAAATATTTTTTGCTTTCAGGGCTTTGGAGAATTCACCTATATTAGTGATTCCAAAACCATTGTTTCCTTTGGTCGGCAAAGTCTACTTCAGTCCACCATATCCTGATTTGGTGCCTCTCCTTCAAATGAAGTTCTTCCTGTAGGAAAATGGGAATTGTTGTTGTTACAACTTAGTATGAGTTGAAATTGTTTACCATATCATTAGGAATATTAAAACATGATAGCGAGCACTTACAAAAGTTTATCTCAGTACATAAACCAAAGATTCTCAAGATTCTCTTTAGGTTTATAACCGATTGAACGAGGGTTTAATAAAGATCGGGGTATCGTGAGCAAATTGAAGGTTTAAGATTTTTGGTGTAAAATCCCAAACCAAGTTTAAAACGTAATGGGAGATTAGGTGGCTAATGGTGATTAATGGAGAAGAGTAAGGGTTAACGAGTTCTTTGACCTTGGGGGAGTGGGGTAGGTGAGGTGGATGTGATGGGAGACAAGGTAGAGTCGTGATGGAGGTACGGTGGAGTGTTGGTGGAGGTGACGGAGGAGGTAGGGTGAGAGTGATGGAAGGTGTGGAGTAAGTGCGGTGATTTGATGGGTGGGCGTGGGTTTGTCATCACTAACCATGACCTGGACGAGACGACCCGGTCATCAGCTCTCTCTCTCTTCAAAATCAGTTTTCTCTCTCTTCCACATCAGCTTTCTCTTTCCTCAACCCAACTTCTTCTCTTTCCTACACTATTAATCTCTTAACCACAACCCAACACAACCCACAACAACCTACCTCTCTCCTCCACATCATTTCGGGGTCCATCTTGGTAAAATTTTAAAAAAAAATTAAAAAATTTCTAAAAAATCAAAACAATTATAAAACGAATTTTCAAAAAAAAAATTTATAAAAAACTCAAACAAAAAAATTAAAAAAATCAAAACAAAAACAAAAAAAAATAATAAAATCAAAAAATAATAAAATATTTGATGACCGGGTCGACGACCCGGTCATCTACAACCGAAGTTTTTCTGTTAAAAAATTAATATTTTATTCAACGACCGCAGGATGACCGCAGTTTTTACTGCGTTAAGGGATGGCCTAAGCACTCTCTTCCTCACTCTTTTTCCTCCCCTTTCTCTCACGTCTATTTCTCTTCATCATCCGGTGTTCGTGGACGACGAGCTCAGGCGACGGTGGTGATACGAGCAAGGCGCGTGCGAGGCAAAGACGTGGCTTGAAGAAGGCACGATAGGAGGAGCTTCGACGAGCATCGGATTTCGCAAGAAAGGTATGCCAAGTTCTTTGCATTAGAGTCTTGCTCACACATGGGTCGTGAGGTTTTGGTTCGTCGCCGGAGGTCGGAGACCTCGCAGCGACGAAGACAACTAGTTGTACTTGGTAGATCTGGGTAGTTGTCAGCTAATGGTTGACCGGTGTCTTCGGGCGGTCGACCGGATATAGTGTAAATCTCCGTTTTTACCCAGCACCGGTCGAACGATGCATTACGGTGGTCAACCGGTTAAGCATATTATAGGATCATTATGACCTCTAATTCTAATCCCTTTTAAGGTTAATTACCTACCTACTTAATCAAACAAGAATGCACAGCGGAATAAAACTAAGCAAGCAAGTAAGAGAAGAAAATATGCAAACCACAAATGGACACAAAGGATTTTATAGAGGTTCGGTCACCCGTCTACGTCCTCTCTTGCAAGCTCCGCTCGAATCACCGAGCTCCGCTCACGACTTCACTATCCGCTCCCTATTCCGGGCCGTGAAACAACACCTTTACAATATTCAAGCTTGCGAACAATCCTCGCCGAACTTGACTTCTCTCATAATCCGAGAGGGATGCTTCAGGCTTTCACCGAAACATTTACAATGAACTTGAGAGCAACAAACTTGAGTGATTCAAGCATCTCTAACTTGAGCACACTTGAGTATGATTGGAATTAAGACTAAAGTGTGGAAGTAATGGCTTTGAGTATTTGGATTGATCTCTCTAATGTATGAGACAAATAAGAGTAGGAGAGTTGTGTAAAAAAGGCCGAGGATACTCTATTTATAAACTCTAGAAGAGTTATAGTTGTTGTGATAAGTATATGAAAATTTTGTGTAAGAAACACAAAAACAGGTAAGTGCAGGTCACAGTTTGGTACACAAACGGTCGACCGACTCGGGATCAACGGTCTACCGTTTCTATAAAGGTGTGGAAATGTTTGAACCGAAACATGAATGGTCGAACCAACTATGTTATAACTTAGTTAACGGTCGAACTAAAGGGTGGAACGGTCAACCAAAATCTAACATGCACTATAGAATTTTATGTTCGGTCGAACAAAATTGTTGAATTAGTCGACCGAAAATATCAGGAACTATGGGGTTCAAGAAAAAGTCTAGGAACGGTTGACCGGTGGCCAAAGTATTTTGGGGTTTTGTTAGGTTTATACAAATATGACCGTTGGTATAATACAACAAGTTTAACGGTAACAAGACACATGTAAACGGTCGAACAATATGTATGCAACGGTCGACCGGTTTGACACTAAAGGCTAACTGATTAACTGATCCAATCAGTCAAACTGAGAACTGGTTCGGTCGACCGATTTGGATCAGACAGTCCAGGTTTGGGTTTTAGTGTTTTCCGGTCTAAGTTTGGTTGACTTATTGAAGTCTAAATGTTATGAGATTTTGTGTGTGACTTTTATAATGGACCTAGTGTGTATAAGTTGTTTTTAACTCTTGTATGCTCAAATACACAAAGTCCCTAAGACTAAAAAGAAATACAAATTACATGTCTTCAATAACTTGATTACATGTCTTGACTTGAATTCATTTCTTCCTTGATGCTTGATCACCTGTAGAAGTTAGCACAATACAATATATATGTCATGCATATTGTGTTCTACTTACTTTGATTGTAATTAAGATTAGGTTGATTAAATCATCAAAACATAGATTAAGGACAAAAAATCAACACATATTTGATGGGTTGGAGAGTTACTGATGTTGTTTGGTTGAATGTGGCCCTGAGTTGTTCGATCGTTGCCTTGCTTACTGGGTTGGACCGAGCGTTGATCACCTAAACGGTCGACCACTCTTGACCTCTGTCCAACCGGTAACTTAAGTTCACTTATGGCTCGGTCGACCGATTGGATGTTGGATCGACCGTTGTGACTAGATGATTGTAGGACGAACCCTGATAGTTTCGGTCGAACAACCCCCTGAGCCGTTCGATCGTTTCCTTGATGTTGACTTAGACTTAGTCTGGATTTTGACCATGTAGCAGTCGACTAATTTCTACCTTTTATTCGACCGTTGGGGATTAAGTTATGAGCCCAGATTTCGACCGTTTTATGTGTCTGTTCGACCGACCCCTTGAGGAGCGGTCGACATGTATACCTATTTCGGTCGACCGTTTGGGCCCAAAATTGAATCCCTGTCCTTGTGGACTGTCAGATCTGTCCATGGAAACTCGTGTCCTCGCCTAGCACGTGAGCCGGGAGGTGACAGTGGGTGCGTCGATCGTGTCTGCCTAGGGACCGCCGAGTGGAAGAGTGTGGATACTTGGGGCACAACACCTTTGCATTATAGACTGTGACATAGTATATGCTTTACTTGACTCATTTAAAGTAGTAGCCATGGGGGATCACGAATCCCAATGTATGTTGTTGCACTGCTCGCGGAGCACGTTGACCACCGCGGACTTCGGTCTGGATCTGTCAATTGTCTGATTCACTAGGTGGTGGATACCTTCGACTTGCCTTGATAGGCGGTGATGTTCACAAGTTCGTGCGACCTGTGTGGTTGCGGGAGGGCCCCTGTGCGGCCTGTGTGGCTGCAGGAGGGCCCCTGTGCGGCCTGTGTGGCGGTAGGGAGGACCGTGCGACCTGTGTGGTATAGGCGGTGGACTGCTGACGATGTTTTTCGGTATGGTAGCTCAGCTGGGCACCTACTGAGTGAGTGGACGACCTGAGCGACGACTCCGTCGGGGTGGTGTTGACCACGATGTTTCAGATCTGATTTTTATGACGCGGAAGTGTGGACGCCCCTCACCGAACCTCATGACCAGTGTAGTCGCGTGTGACGTGCATTGCGTACTGTTCGTAAGATTGTATGTGCCTACGGTAGGTCTCCACAAAGACCCGATGAGGTTTGTGGACCGTGAGACATGTGTGACGGTTGTGAGGTTTGTGGACCGTGTGGCCTGTGTGGCGGTGACGATGATTGTGGGATAGATATCCGGTTTTATCCTTGGAGTGAATGTTTGATTTACTGCATTTTATCATGTTCAAGACTTGTTCTCTGTGGATTGCAAGTTTAAACAATACCATTAACAAACACTAGTCAGTTGGTTGTGGGTAACTTGTTGTCCCCGTAAGTATTAAGAAACAAGACGTAAGCCTTCTTTTAAAAAAATCTGCTTAAGTGATGTAAGCAGAGAAGAAGATGGGAAGATACGACTATTTTGCTGTGGCAGCATTAATTACAATCTTTACAATTAGCTAGGTATGGTTCGGTGTTCTGGTATTAATTTATAATCCCAAAAGTTATTATGTATTCGATTATTCAGTATTCAACGGGTCATCGTGGCCTTTTTATCTTAGTTTGTCCATATAATGCCGCAAAATATTATAAAATCAAATGTTTTATGGACTCTCCCTCGTGCTCCCATTTTGTAATCTTAGGTATATGATACAAATGCTACTTTATACATGGTGTAGTTTGTAAAATAGTCTAACATTGCCAAACATGAAAAATATCATCACTCTGTATATAATTGGATCCACTATCATTCACCTAAATGTTAGGCTTTGGTGAAGTGATTGACCAATCAAATTTCACATAATTTTAGACTAGTTGATCTAAATGTGGGAACAACTGCAATTCATATTATTCATGTGTAGACAAAGAAAAAATAAACTCGTTATGTGTGTGTCTTAGTGTTAAGAAAATAATCTCACATTCTTAAACATGAAAAGTAACATCGCCAAATGATAGATTTCAATAAGATAGTGTACCGACCAAATTGTTGAGTGATAATTATTGTTGTTTTTTATGAATATGAATCCTTGTTGTCTATGTACATAACTGATCGCAAACTGATATAACTATATTCGATGGTCATATCCGAATCCACTATACTCCATAAGATGTTTCTGTCAACAAGTTATGCAGTGGCAACGTCGTTTATGCTACTATATGGATCATTAATCAATTTACAATGAATTAATTAACCATGCGTAGAACACATCGGTATAGACGCGTCGGGGAAAGAAAAAGTGGTTCGTCTAATGTTGCTGCGTTGTTTTCGTAAAAGCTTATATAATTATGTATATCAGGGTTAATTACACTTTGTTTTCTGAATTGTACATTGATTTCACTTTATAAATTTAAACTTTAAAATATGATAATTACACCTCCTGCCATTTTTCCTTAACTCTGAAATTTAAAAATCCATTATCGATTCACTTTAAGATAAAAATAGTATTATGAGTGTAAATATACAATGCAGAAAATTGCAAAAGTAATGACGATTTGATAGATAAATAATGAAATTTTAAAGTTCAATGTAATAAAATATTACAAAATGAAAAATTTAAGGGGTACAATTATATGTTTTAATGTTTAAGGGTGTAAAGTAAAATTAAGATAATTAACCTTATAAGTTATCATAAGTGTTGGGGTGTGTGTGTATATTATCGTGGACGAGTGAAACTTAAATCACAAATTACGAAAATGCTTTATTTTCATCATTGGTATATTACTGAACCACGTGACACATGCATGACGAGAGACCCGCACTAGTAAGTTGTTGGTACTTTTTTGACGTTCATTTTAGGGCTATTTTGGTTAATGCACTTTAGATAACTAAATATTGGAAATATATTTCGCTTTATTTTATGTATTATTATTCGAAATGCCTCAAATTTTATTTAATTGTTTCAGTTTTACCATCTCGACTCTCAACTTCATATAATAAATTTATGAAATCGCACGGATATGATATTATGATGAATAAGAAGCTATCTTCAAAACTCTCCAGCATCATATTCACTGACCACGGTAATTCTTTAAATGTGCATTTGGATATGAAGTTTAACTTGAGATTGCATACATCTCTAAAGCTGTAAATTTGTCGTTTACAAATTAATTGTTTGGATCTCAATACAACATTTGTTTAAGGATGGAATATGAAATTTCAAGTAAATTTGTGAGTTTTGGCCCGGGTTCATCTAAAAAAGAATGACATTGGACATTTGATTTGTTCACGGTGTCAATAGCTTGGTTACACCTACCCAACTCGAAATTAGTCTAACAAACTTGAAGAATTGCGGTCCACCCCAAATTAATAGGATTAGAAAAACTATTAGATCGATATTATTTTAATATGATGTTTTATATAAATATATCGCTTTTATATATGTCCATATACGCAGTGATGACAAGTCGAAAAGACATAAAAGTTCGATTAAGAATTGACACTGACCTAAGACTTGAAATTAAGGGTTGTCAAATTGATTTTGATAACTGGTAATAGTTTAACTTGTAACAATCAATGCTAATCAAGAACGTCAATGTTTACAACAGAAAAATAATAACATTTGGACTTGACATACATCGAAGATACCTGTGACGTTGCCATAGTACGTACCATGGTCTCAACGAGTTTCCTAGCAAATCTACTAATGACATCCGTGACTTACATGCATGCTAGCTCCTAATGTTTGATGTATGTTCCATGCTCATGCTTGTTTATTACAAAGCAAGAAAGTTACTTACATTACGATTCAGCAGTGCCACGTTGTTTGGGATAAAAAAAACACTTATGTAAGACAAATGCATGAAAGTAAAAGAAGTGATATATTAAAGACATGGAGGATAGTTTTTCAACCCTTTTCTAAATCTCCAGTCAACCAAGAGGTCGTACGTGGTGTAAGTGTATACTAATACTATAATTTATCTTATAGAAATTACATCAACCCACTATTCACTCAGTTATAAAGAATGCCGATATATAATGCAATACGACATTTTCTAGAGAAGAAGTTGAGGAAAAACACGAAAACCATTATGAAAAGCACAAAAACCATTATGAAAAGCCAACTTTCGGCATAATTTGGCTCACCGTGAGTTTGTTAGACAATTTGAATTTTTGTGGAGTTATTTGTGTCTACAATTAAGAATAATTCTATTTTAGGAGGTTTAATTTGAGTGTCAATCCGACCCAAATTCTAACCATATCCGACCTCCGTTTCGATCCAAACTTTCACGTAAATATAAGTTTAGGAGTGTATTAGGAATACAACAAAAAAATAAGAAAAAAACGCCGAATGTGTGTTAAATAATGAGTTTTTGAAGTTCAATGAGGCAAAGTGTTACAAAATTAAAGCTCAAGAGAGGTAACTGTTAACTTTGAAACTTCAAGAGACAAATTGATACCAAAACATAGTTCAAGGGGACAAACTGTAATTAACCCATCTATATATACTAGTTCACTGGGTTCACATGACTGGAAACGTGGATTCATAACTTGTTTATGGGAAACCCCACAATCCGCAAAAACTTTTCCACTTGATTTTGTCCATTAATCAATATATGCATAGAATTTGGGATAACTTGAGATTTGAGGTTCAAAGTTTAGCGTTTCAAGATTAGTTGCAAACCTCAAAACTATATATTCCATACTCAAACGTCAGACCTAACACTTGTTTGGAGTTTTGAGATTTCACTGTTGAATTTTGATACTTTTTATGAAACCTCAAAACTCATGAGTTAGGAGTGGTAAATAAGAAATTTAATTGATAGTAATTATAGAATGAGTTCGGCATAAGCTCACAATTCAAAACTCAAAAGTCAAAACAAAAGTTAGTTAGAAGTTCAAACTTTCACTTCCAAATTAGTCTATTGCATACAAGTCAATGACACCAGTAAAGTATATATTTGGAGATCTTCACTCACACGTTTGC
This sequence comes from Triglochin maritima, assembly GCA_963682175.1. Classification (NCBI taxonomy): domain Eukaryota; kingdom Viridiplantae; phylum Streptophyta; class Magnoliopsida; order Alismatales; family Juncaginaceae; genus Triglochin; species Triglochin maritima. Next base: position 12,103,149 of record OY821775.1, read on the forward strand.
TGAAATAGTGGATCAGTGGGCACCAAAATAATACTCGAAGTCAAGGGAGTGACATGTCTTACATTGGAAAATAATTCTTTGAATCTTCTGGGCTCCAAAATATTGCTCAAAGTCAAAGGGAGGATACTCGAAACTCAATTTTATACCGATGCCAATAATTTATTTACAACCCTATTTATTTTACCCACTACTTACAACCAATGCCAATAAAAACTCAGCCTGCATTGTTTTTCTCAAACATTAGGTATTTTTTAGTTAAATCTCAAACGTATAACTATACGTTGGAGGATTAATCTCAAGTCCCAACTAATCCAAATCTAAGGATATACCAAAGCCTGACGTGATTTCTTACACCAACCAAGTGCTTGAGTTGGGTGGATACAATTAATTTTTAATACCTTTGCTAGCTTGGGAAACCCGAAACCCTCACAATAATATTGGGCAAGTTCATACTCCTTTATTTTTTTGCATAGAAAAAGGGAACATAAGTATCAAACAACAATCTCCACACATGGTTGCCCATTGGTTTCCATGTGAGGTGTCGGTTCTGGAGCAGTTAAACACATGTTCCATGTCTCAACTGCACCATCTTTGTTCTTCCACTAACTAGCAACTGTTCTCAACTGTCTACACGAGAACAACTTGTGGAAAACTAAAACCATGCATGTGTAAAGGGTGATGCATGTGATGTCAAGCATTAGGTGGTTTAGGTTTAAAATCGGATGTTCGCATCAACAACTTTTCATGTACAGTGAAACTAACTGGGGGATTGTCAAGAATCATGTTCTAGACAAAATAGATTGTGGTTTAGTTAGAATCAAACAAAAAAATATCTTTTATATTTTTTTATACGTTGAAATAAGGAATACATTAAAGGTTGTCTACATCAATTTTTTTCTTTCAATCTCATTATTCTTCCACAACAATGCAGGGTCTCATACAGTGACGTGACTGAAAACATTGGTCGGTTGTCCCTCATGCAGAGCTTCCTAAACAATAACATTCTTCAGATAATAAATATGAAATCGAGAGATATTTTCGAAGAAAATAGTTCAAATCATGGTGTAGCTACAATTTGGGGGAGAAAAATTGAGAATTAGGGTTTCACGATTAAAAATGTAATAATTAAAAGATTTCTTAGGTACATTTCATTTTTTAAGGAAAAAATTAATCATGTTATTGAGACAAAATCATATTTAACTAATAAATGTATCCACCTAATCATTCAAAAGTAAGACACAATAAGCATGACGGAAAGGCCAGACTCACAAAACTTGAAGTGCACTAAGATAATTTCTTATATAGATACTGAGGAAGTTTCTATATGAGATTTGAGTTTTTTTTTTTGGGGGGGGGGGGGGGGGGGGACTGGGGAGTGTACCTAAAGTAATTTCACATACGAATTCCTAATTAAAGTTTAACGAGGCCAAAACTTAAACAAAAAAATAATCATTAACTCTACATGTTTGGTTCGCACAGAGTGCTAAAATGAGGCCTGACCACTACCTTGTGTTGGTGTGGTAGTTAAGATGACAGTGTCATTTGAGGGAGAATGCTCCACGCAAGGTGTCATCGGTTTTGTAGAAAAATATTAAGAAATCTTGAAATTAGACTCTTACAGTAACTCCGTGTGTTTGACATGTAACAAAAAACTTAAAATAACATTAAAAATAGAGTTGCATGACTTAACCATTTGCACTTATAATGAGTTCTTTCATTCATTCCAAAACTAGGAGAACAAAAGAAAAATTAATTTCTTAACTTTCTACAAATAATGGTCACCATAAACGTGTTGCCGTACTTTTAGGAATCACACACCTAAATGTTGTTAGTGATAGGTCATGGTAGTTGACCGAAACACAACATGTTATGGACTAGAACGTAAAAGTACCACGTCGATCCAAAGTAGTTATAAGGTTTGTTGGGCTCCCATATCCATTTCGTGATATGTATCCTATCCGTTTCGTCAAGAGTCGGATTTTATTGCACGTGTGTGGGGGCCTAATAACTATTATCTCGGTATGAACAATAATGACGTGCAAACAACACTACCTAATTGACGATTCAGCTTGAGTAAATGGTGCATTGGATTCCTCTAATCGGAGTAGAATATGTATCACACCTATAATCTAGTCTACATATAATTAAAATAATCTACTCTATAAAGTTTCTTTGGCTTTGATGAAATTCTTAATAGAAGTAAAGACAAAAGGGTTGGATCGTGAGAAAGACTGAAGTCTTAAGGACAATATCTTTCATGTTACACTAAATATATAATACTTGCGCTAATGCTCTAGCTCGCTTGTAAATTTCACAATAGAAGCTTCTATTATGTGGATTTTATTTAAAAGCATTATAAAATTTTCAGTTAATTTCCACATATGGAATTACATGCCGACGATCTCTGGTCGACGATGATCCAAGACTAGGGGATTTACAAACTAAAAACTAGTCCTAGTTGACAAAGATAACTTTTGATACTAAAAAAAATAGTGCACGAATATGTGCGTCAAATTCTTCTCATGCATCTCGAGTTTGGAGCTCAATCTACAGAGATATAAATTTGAAGTTTTATGCCACTTCGGGTTTACGTTGGTCTCTATTTATCTTTTAGGTGCCGCAAATATGTAAACCAATAAACCCTAATTTTTTTCAATATTTTTTTTAAATGTTAAGAATTTTACGAATGAATGCTTATGTAATCACAAGAGCCATGGTATAGTGTTATTCAATGCTTATAAAACGAAAAATTTAAACGTGAGAGGGTGTTCCGTTTTCAAGATGGTTCGTGAGGAGTTTTACACTAAACCTTTATTTGTCTGGAAGTTGTTAAGGGATTTAATTACAAAATAACTGTTATTACTTCGACGAGATCGACGAACCATATTGTTTCATCCTCCTTTTGGGAAGAACCGAAAAGGTATACTACTTTTTTTATTAATAGAATGCATTGCATCAAAGAATGAGGATTTCAGTATTTGAAGAGTATGGTAAGTTCCAACACCATTCGACGATGGAGATGTGAGCGAGGGGTTTCGTTAGGCAAGAAAAGATTATCCGTATATCTGCTAAGTGTAATTAGGAAGAAGTTAATTTGCAACGCGACACGAGTTCTTGGAGAATCAGGGGGGGCCGTCCCTTACCATTATGGATTAAGAAAGTGACATGAACTTTGATAGAATTAAAGATGCCGAAGATAGATTTCCAGAAGCTCGAGTGGTAGGGTTTGGTAGATTTGCTAAGACCGATGAAGATGTCTTTAGGGCATGTTTGAATAGACTAAAATACCATGATTTTTAACGAAAACTGCATTGTTTAGGAAAAATGCAGTTTTCAACCTTACGAGGGTTTCAACCCTACTAAAAAACCATAGTTCGGTAGTTTACAATCTACATCTTTTGCTGAAAATGTTTTTTTCGAAGATTTTTTTTTGTCTCAAATATGTTGTTTCATATTCCTTATTTGTTACTTGTGAAAAATTTGATTATATGAAAATACGTTTTTAGCCAAACACATTATTACGTATGATTATATATATTCAAAATACATTATTTGAATTGTATGCAAACTTGAAAAATACATATTTGAAATAAAAAAAAATTGAAACCTTTAATTACCCAAGCAAGACTTAAGGTATTTGAAGGAAACAATGTTTCTAATGATGCTATAGATTGGTCAAGAAAACTCTAAATATTTAGTCTTTACGGTTTAACTAAACTCTTGTAGATTGATGACTATGAGGTCATTGTTGATTTTGACTTTACAAACGTTCTTCCAATTGATAAGGTGATATCTAGAAGATGAATCCTTTTTTTTTGGCAAAACGGAGATGGATCGGCCAGACCTCACTTACAGAATTCACGCATATGATGGTGAATAATGCAATTGTCAGGTAGGCATCGATCCACTTCGGCGGGAAACCCATACGCTTGAAGAAAATCCCAAGACATTGAATCATACACTTTTCGTAGATCAAGCTTCAAACACATGCATGGTGGCCCTCGCACGAGATGCATACAATGACACAGATCACGAGCAAACAAGATATTATCAGCAATACGTCTCCCCTTCATGAACGAACTTTGATTTGCCCCTACAAAGTGCGACAAGACTCTCTTAACCGATTAGCAAGAATCTTCGACACGAACCAGTCTAAGGATTTATAGTGTTTTGTACAAAAGCCGACATTGGGATTCCCAAAAAAGTAATAGGCTTTCCTCCTAAAGATATATAAAAGTTATTCTTTCCAACCGGCCAAACGTAACTTCATATTGTAAATGGATATACTATTCTTTACAATACGAGATATTTTGGTGGTGGATTGCCAATTTGTTGGATATTCTTGCATGGAATGAGATTCTGACCTTACCTTTGAGACAAAAGGTCTTAGATGGCTTGATCAGAGGGTTAGGGTTCGTAAAGGAAGAAGAAAAAGGTGGAGGCGGCGAGAGTAGTCTATTAGGGTTTTTCTTGATTAGGGTTGTAAATGTTACAAGAGTATATATAGCCCCGTAGGACTTAGTCGGATTCACAAGATCCATATACCAGTTACAACTGGTAAAATAAACCAGTTGCCCTACGTCAATTTGATTTGGTTTTGCCTCAGAGATGGTTGTAATCACGAGCCAGTCACGGTAGGCTTAGGTCAACTTGGATTTAAGTGATCTGAAATTGAAATCATGTTAATCACCTAGACAAGACGATCATTATTGATTATCACCTCACAAATTTGCTCTTCATATATGATTCCATCTTCATCATGGGCTTGATCAACTTTTCTCATGGCCTCTGGACTCTTTTTCTGACCTTGGATCATAACAATCCCTTCAAACTTTGCCATGAATTGAGGTTGAATTTTGGTAGAATGGCTCAAAATTGATTCTTAGGAAGAACCTTAATGAATATATCGACCACTTGTTCGGATGGAACAAATTTCATTATCAGCAACCCTCGAGCGACCTTTTCTCGAATGAAATCGTAGTCAAGTTCAACATGTTTAGTCCTAACATGAAACACATGATTAATAGATAAGTGCAAGACACTAATATTGTCACAGAACAACACATGAGGGTTAGATAAGAAAACTCTAAGAACTCTTAGTATAAAAGTAATTCATGGCTCTATACTCAGCATCTGCACTAGATCGAGAGACAGTGAGATGCTTCTTTTCTTTCCATGAGATGCAGTTAGAACCAAGAAAGACACAAAACCCTGTAGTAGATCTTATGGTGACTTCACATCCTGCTCAGTCACCACCCGAGAAAACATGTAAAGTTACTGTGAGAGTTAAGCAATGACTTACAATACCATTTATATATCTCAGTACTTTTTTTACAAGTTTAAAATGGAAGTTGGATGGTGCATGCATATGTTGACATAAATAGTTTACAGAGTAAGTGATATTTGGTCTACTGATGCAGAGATATTGAAAAGAACCAATTATATGTCTATAAAGTGGAGGATTACGAAAGGGAGACTCATCTCTGACATTATCAAACCTAGCAAGCATATGAGTGCTAATGTATTTTGAATGCATCATGTTATTTTTCTTAAGTAAAGTGGCAACATAGTGTTGTTGAGATAGCACCAGTTTGTTTGAAGTCTTATGATGAAGGGGTCCATGATCTTTCATACCGAACTCATTAGCAAGATCTGCAATAAGAGGCTTTACAATCATAGGGTTAGAATCAGTGATAATGGTGTCACCTACATAGATTAGTAAAAATAATGGACCATCATTTTGTGAGATAAAGAGAGAATAATCTGAGAAATTAGTGCAAAATCTTTTTGTGAACAAATGAGCAAATCTATCATACTAGATCCTAAGGGTCTGTTTAAGACCATAAAGAGCTCTTTTAAGTTTACACACATGTTTGGGTTTATTTGGATCAACAAAGTATGCATGGAACTTAAGTCATAAGACATCTTCTTCAATATAGCCATGCAAGAATGCATTTTTAACATCTAGTTGATTCAATACCTAATTATGCATGATAACTAGGCAAAACACAGTTCTAATAGTAGTAATGTTTACCACGAGAGAGAAGGTTCCAGTATAATCTATTCCCTCAACTTACTTGTAGCCTTTTGCTACAAGTCTAGCTTTGAGTTTATCAAGATTACCATTAGGTGTTAGTTTTACTCTGTAGACCCATTTACACCCAATGTTGTGAATGCTTGGTTTTCTAGGAACCAAAACCCAAGTTTAATTTTGTTGTAATGCCTCAATTTCTTCTATTGTAGCCCTGCTCCAGTCAGGATCCTTCAGTGCTTCCTTTAGAGACCTACGTTCCTGAGGTAGAGGGGTGATGTGGTGGAAAAGAGCATATTTTGGGTTAGGTTTAGTGATATCTGACTTGGTCCTAGTGATCATTTGATGTTGAGGGACAGTAGAAGTGGAATGATTAGATGTGATAATATTCTCCTTAGATGTTGATTCCTCACTAGAGTGAGTGAGATTGTCTACAATGTTAGGGGCTGAGAGTCAGAGTTATATGTTGTTTCTTCATGCTCAAGTAGAGTCACCAATTTCATAGAGTTCTCATCATTCTCATTTTGTGCATGATTATCTTGCTCCATTCTTTGGCTAGTGTTCTGAGGATTACTAAACTGAAGTTCTGGGGTTGCCTTTACTTTCTTTTGGAGGTTGCTCCTCTTGAAACTTCTGAGTTGTATCTTTGGATCAATAACATTGACTTGAATGCGACATGTAGGAGCAAGAGTGTCAATGACCTCCATAGGTACAAAGGGTTGAGTTCTCATTTGTCCATTACTATGGGTGGAATTATTCTCATGGTTGCAGAACCAATCATTGAAGGTGCTCATGTAAGTGCTAATATCAGTAGAAAGAATAATAGCTAGAGGCTTCATGTAAGGAAAAGATTTTTCATCACAGATAACATGTCTACTCATGTATATTTTGTTCCTTGTAGGGTCAAGACACAGATAACCTTTCTATTGTATGTTATAATCAAGAAAAATACATAGAGTAGATCTATCAGACAATTTAACTGCAGTATAATCTCTAAGACATGGAAAACAACGAAAACTAAATACTCGTATGCAATCATAATCATGCACATAACCAAGTAAAGAAGCATAAGGGATATAAGCATCATAATATAGAATTTCTATTGAGAAGAAAAACAACAGTTGTAAAAGTATCCACCCAGTAACTTTTGGGAACGTCACTATTATAAAGTAAAGTAAGCCTCATGTCAATAATTAATCTATGTTTGTGCTTAACAACTCCATATTGCTTTGGCATGTGAGGGCAAGACATTTGCATTAACACCCCCTAATTTCGTAAATGTTTTGAAATTCTTTGAAGGAGAATTTGCCTCCACCATCACATTGAAAAACCATTAACTTTCCATCAAATTGGCTTTCAATTAACTTTTCGAAGATAAAAAAACATTTGAAAAGATCATATTTAAATTTTAAAGGAAGAATCCAAGTGAATTTGGTGAAGTCATCCACAAAGCAAACATAATATCTAAAATTATTTCTATTAAACACAGGGGAGGGACCCCACGAGTAACAATGTACTTTATCAAAAGGTTTTTGAGTCAACGTAGAGAGTGAGTAAATGGAAGTTTAATTGACTTTCCTAAATGACAACTACTGCGTATAGCATATAAAGTTCTTAAAATCTGAACTGGAAGAGGAAATCGAAATGTACCCCTGAGATTTGAGATGTTACGACACTTTAAGGTTAGGGTCACCCAATCTACAATGCAAAGTATGTATATCTATTTTTTGCATGTTAGAGAAGAATGTTTTATGCAAGTCATTTGGAAGGGAATTTTGAGTATCCTTTAAATAACCAGTAGTTATATTGGACCCATTCTTCCTATTCTTAGAGTATCTAAGAATTCCACATTGTAAGGAAATTCCTTAGTGGATGTTTTTAATAGTAACCTTAATTTTAAGAGCTAGTAAAACATTTTTAAGCACAAAATAGTCATTTTCATGAGTTTTTTTTTTACTTTTCCATTATGGGTTATAGACACTAAAGTATCTTCTCCTACCATAATCTCATCTTCCCTATTAAGGAGTGAGAGAGGAGAGGATACCTGGGTTACTTGTCATGTGGGTTGTAGCTCCAGAGTCTGGGAACCAACTTTCATCAGATTCAGTCTCTGTCGTGAGAGCAAGTGTTTGAGGGACCTCGTGTGAGACATAGGCTTGGTTAAACATGTGGAAACACTTCAGAGCATCATGACTGTGCTTAAGACAAATTTGGCACAAAACCAACTGACACCTTTTAGTTGTTCTTAGCTCCAACATACTTGGGGGGAGCTTGAGTTTCAGAGATGGAATCTTCACCCTTGGATTCAAAGGATGGTTGCCCTTGATTTGCAAGAGTGGACCTGCACCCCTTATACGAGAATCTACCATTTTTTTCTTCTTGGGTGGGTTCTTCCCCTTTCTAGAGTTTTTCTATCCAAAGAAAGTCATCAGATAGTTTCCATCCGGGCAGTGGATATGCATCCTCAGCTCATAAGTTTAAAGAATAGGAGCAACAATAGCGTATGAGGGTCATGGTGGCTTAAGGAAGGCATAAGTTATGAATTATAGTCTAATTCCAATCAATTAAACATCCAAAACACCTTCGTTTAATCCTTTACAGGGTGCCCAATTGTTGTCAGCTCATTGTACAAGTTGCCGAAGGTACTCTTGGAGATCCTTGAAGTTCTTTCTTGTAAGCATCTAAAGTTGTTGCAGTAGATATAACTCTCGAGATGTGTCGAGGCGGATGACTGCACTCAAGACCTCGCTTAAGGTATTGATGATCCACACCTTAAGAAGGCGGTTGGACCTTTTCCAGAGCTCGTAGTTTGGATTTTGAATCTTCATTTGTTATGTTTCCTCACTACTCACTAAGATCCCCTTCTCAGGGACGAAAATGGGTCCGTCGTTGAAACCAACCATCCCCTGTGACTCGATGAGCTCGAAGAATTACATCTCCCACAAAAGGTAGTTAGATGTGGTGAATTTCACTGAGATGGAGCTAAGAACATAGATGGGGGGGGGGGGGGGGGGTACGTCTTAGGAACAAAAAATGGAAGTGGGAGTCGTAGGAGCCTAATGTGTAGATATCACTAAGGAAGACTCTGATACCATGTGCGGAATGAGATTCCATCCTTAGCTTTGAGATAAAAGGTCTCGGGTGGCTCAATCGGAAGGTTAAGGTTAGGGTTTATAAGGGAAGAAGTAGACGGTGGAGGCGACGATAGTAGTAGATTAGGGTTGTGAATGTTACAATAGTATATATAACCCTTTAGGACTTAGTCGTATCCGCAAGATCCAGATACTGATCACAACATATCGACCAAGAGTAAAATAAAACAGTTTAAATCGGGTGCTTTCAACTGATCAGGTCCAGCTGCCCTGAGTCATTTTGATTGGGTTTAGTCTCAGACATGGTTGTAATCATGAGACAGTTGCAGTGGCCACAAGTCCACTTGGGTTTAACTAATCTGGCATTGAAATTATGTTCATCGCCTAGCCAATACGACCCCTTTGAACTAGCGCCTTATCTTCTCTTCATGTTTGATTCCATCTTCATCGTAGGCTTGATCAACTTTTCTCATGACCTCTGAACTCTCATTCTGACCTTGGATCTTTAACAATTCTTGAATTGGATAATGAGTTTTTTCCCTAAATTTATTTTCAAGTATGTATAGAGTTGTAAGATTTATAGAATTCTTTTGATAATAATTAATTGAGTGAGTTTCATTATAGGAATATTGGGATGTCATCTGCAAATTAAATGTTTAGGGTCTAATAATTGAGATGAGGTTGTTCGTTTTAGTTGGTCTAGCTGTATTTCAATGATCACGAGTAGGGGTGAGCAAAATTCGGTTCGGTCCGGGAGACCACGAGAATTCGGTCTTCGGTCCGGTTTGGTCCAGATCCGGACCAAAGCTCACCCCTAATCATGAGCAACAAAGATCGGGGAGAGAGTGAGTCTCGTTGCATTAGCCAATTTTCAGGGTTACAATATCTTGAGGGTTTATGTTGATATATAAACTAGACGAGTTAAGGCATATAAAACCATTATATCCATTTTTGTTCGAAACTTACGCTTGGGAGGCCTTAAGCAGATAATTTCAGTTTACGTCATCAGATTTCTTGACGGAATCCAATTTCAATACCACTCCTTTTCATTTGTTTTTTATGTAGGTAATGGATAGTTTCTTGAACTGCAATAAAGTTATGAGATAAATCTTCCTTATAGCATGTGATTTGAAGGAATTTCGGAACTATAGTTTCATGATCGACTTCCATGAAATTTGGAGTGAATTCTTAGAACTAGACTTTCTACGAACCAATCACATCCTTAACAAAACTAATTAAGCCCTGGAAATTATTTGTCTAGGTTTGGTTTGCAATCTATGACATAAGGCCTTTGAAATCATATCGTACATAGTATTAGTTAGCCTTGTTGGACGAAAAACACCGAGAGAATCCGGAGTGTTTTTTTTTGGATGAACCAGATGAGAGTTTATTGATGATATTTTAGTAATTTGTAATTATTTAAAACTAAAAGGTTTACTTATGACCCACTAGGACTATTCAAGTTTCATATTGCTGACCTAGTATTAATTACATACAACCCACCTAAATTTAGTAAATATAGCGCATCCAATTGTCAACAAAGATACTTAAATTAAAACACGCATGTCAACTATTTTAATTATATGTGCAGAAACATTTAATTATCAGCTCAACAAATTAAACATGACACAGCATCGGCGTGGAAGAAATTTAATGACATATATTTGTCAACCAAATATAAACTATGCGCGTAACTGCTTTCTTGGATTCAAAGCACCAAAATTTGAATAGCAGCGCAATGCTTATACTATTCCGCACATCTTCAAGTTCAACATTGACTATGACACCTTTTTTAGAAAGTGAGTAATGACATTCTACAAACGGGAAACGTGGATCAAATGTACGTAAGATGGAAATCATAAAAACGATCTCTTAAAAGTACAAGTTTCCCAATATAATCAACACAATTCACAAATACTCAAGATGAGTGAGTGCTTAAGAGGGAAGAAGATATCGATCTAAGTTTCAAATAATTTTTTCCATTAATAGGGAACTTGTTGGGATTGTAAAAAATAGGTTAAAACGCAAATAAGTTAGAACTGATGACACTTTTAACATAACTTAATCCTTTATTTTGATGTAGGCAGATTTTGTTGATCGGATATCTTGAGTTTCATTTTGAAGTAGAATAACTCTTGATTCTCTTCAATATGAAATAACCCTCAAACTCAACCGCAGTAAGAGGTAATTTCACTTACTTGTTGCATGCGCAATTTTTAAATATGTGTGATGTAGCTGGTTGACCGAAAAAAGGATTTTAGAATTGACATTCTATTTGATTACATCACAAATCTTTTGTCTCTTAAATAAGAGGATTTTTTTCTCTCTGCAACAAACCGTTAATTATAACTGTATAACCGGAACAATATTCTACTACGCTTACGTTGCATAATCATCAATTATCCGTATCAACGTTTGTTTTTGAATGGGAAAAAAATGCACATGTATATCAAAATCTGTGTCACCTTATATTTAAATTTCAATAGACATACTTGCATTTATATCCTAAAAAATATAATATTCATATCCATATCTAATCAAATAACAAAAAATAATATCCGTATGCCTCGTGTTGAAGTCTTAAGACTTGTTATCTTTGTGTATGTCATCAGTGATCAAAACAACTTCTTCTTTCTTTCGCAAGATCTCGCTCTTATTTATCATGAGACGTATGTGCGTTTGTTTCCTTGTGTTCTTCCCTCGAAAAATAAGTGATTATTCAATATCTTTTTGTGCTTAATTATTGTGCTCCTACAACTCAAGATAAGTCTCCTGCAACATTGCATCACCAAATATCCTCAATGTCGAACTTTTAAAAGGTCACGCATTGCAACAAAGTCAAACACAAGCTTATACCATCCACTAATTTAATCTAAAACCTTATAAGTATAACAAATTTTCTAATGAACCTTTAGCCACTACACTCGCTCATCTACTAATTTCCACCAACAGACAAAACTAATCCAAACAACATTTCCCAGAAGTACTATCTCACGTCTCTCCTCTCAACTACAACCGACCAACCACCGTTGCTTCGTCTGCAGTCGCCACGTGGGAAAGCGTGACACGTCGACATCAAACTGTAAAGTACCGTGTGGGGCCCGCCTCGGGAGTTGGGAAGTCAAAAACCCGGTCGATGTGCCGCCACGTCATACTGTTCCGGTGGGGACCACCACGTGCTGGGTCGGGGTTATGTTTTCTCGCATCCACGTGGATGTTACGAGGATCTACGCAGATCTTACGTGTTTTTTTGCTGCCGACGTAAATAGCAGCAGTGGTGGTTTTGGTCAAATTAAGTCACAAATGAATCTCAAATGCGAAATCTAATTTAAAATAAAAAATGTGTCAATTGAAAGTCACAGAACAAAAACAAAATAGAGAAAAGGCACTTAAGATTTCACCAAAAATCACGCACCACGTCATAAAGTGCCCCTATACCTCTAATTTCTCTACATGTGTCAAATGATAAAATATATTTAATTAAGGACAGTTTAAGTTAATAGATATTTCAGATTTCACCTTGTAAGACTAATATAGTATTTTATATGGATCAATTTAATTAGGCCAAAATATTCCAAGTTTAAGTTAATAGATATTTCACCTTGTAATAGACTAATATAGTATTTCAAATTGTCCAGTTTATATTGTAAATGTATTATTATAATGTATACTGCGAATTATATATGCCGAAATATTGATCAAATATTCTCATATGAGGTGTACCATATTTTTTTAGCTCAATAAAAAAAATGATGGCGTGTACTAAAAATATAGTAGTTGAAGACACTACAGACGTGGTTCCACATTAAATCTTACCTATATATTGTATACTGATTATGTTTGTTAATACTTTGTAAGTCATTATGTTTTGGAAGACTTGCATTCTAAAAGTTATTGTTGACATTTAAGAAGTATATTATATATTTTGACATGCATGTTAGGCGTTGGTCGGAGCAAAGTATTGTCTGACATTTTTTAGAAAACTATTATAGTCACCTGTATTTACTAATACCTATTCAACAGTATATGAACTAAGGAGAAAATATCTAAATGCATATGCTTTTGGCCTAGTATGTTTATTAAAGAAATAATAATAAATAAGTGTAACAGCAATTAAATTTATTGTAGCTAATAGTCTGACTGTTAATATATATTGCTCAATTGACTCTCTTTTATAATAATAAAAACAAATTAGCCCTTATTAGAAGAAAAACAAAAAAACTTGGATCAGCTACTACGTGAAGGGGTGTTATATGTTTGTTTAATTTATAGGAATACAAATCAGAACTAAATAAATTAATTTGAAAAAGAATATTAATATCAAATTACATTATTATATATTTACTAGAATTAAGTTCGTGTCATGTCATTACTGGCTTAAATCACTTGTAAATTTAAAATTGTCCATTGCCTACGGATATAAATATGTAATTGGTTGCTCTAAATATATCCCTATCCTATCCACTAATTTGAAACGTAGTCGTATTCCATTTACATAGTGTTTAGACAAAATGGTAATTAGTGTAACAATATCTACCTTAACTTACGTGAAGCGGTAAATGAAATTCGCTTTCCAAAAATTACCACATAGTGACATAGACAAGAATTATCACTACATTTATCTAAGGACGGGTTTTTTTATGATAGAAGAAGGGCGACACATTACATAAATACACACTAACAGACAAACATATTCTCTAGGAGAAGTTTCATGAAATTAATCTAAGAAGATTGGAAATTTTATTAGCAATCTTAACTGAATTTTTATACCTACTTGTCATAGGCTGAATGGATTTGAGGATGGAAATTGAACATAAATAACAACATATAAACATAAACATATCACCATTTTAAAAAGGGGAAAAATCACTACCCTTAATTTTTTTTTGACAAAATAATACTCTTAATGGTAAAATGAAATTCAAACTCGAAATGGAAATCCAAATCATAGTTTGAATCTACAAATTAAGTTATCTATATCAAAAGTCATAAATTTTGGGATATATTTTGCCAAGATCAAAAGATGGAAAAAAATGACCACACTAAATTTCGTACAAAACCAAGTCACTTGATCTTACATGCCTTCCAATATTATAATTTTTGACGTATTAGATTAACTTGAATCATAAATCAAGATTTATGTTTCAGGGTTTTCATTTGGAATTTAAGTTTTAGTTTAGTAATAATGGTAAATTAATATCAATATATTTTAAAAGTAGTGAATCCCTTCAAATTTCAATTTATTGTTTTCCGATTTCAAGAACTTTGTGGACCTTTGAGGTAAAAAATCCTTTTAGTACCCTTTGAAATAAAACAATCGTAATGTATGAAAAGTCACCGAATTGTTTTGCAATCTTTTGATACTATTTTTTGTTTCAACTAAGATATCTATATTTAGAATTTAAGACTTCATATTTAGTGTGTTCGTTTGACAAATTCATATTTAAATAAAGATAACAACTAGATTGTCAATAAAAATCTTATTCGTTTTAACTTGTTAACTACAAGCCATGAGATATTGTATTTGTGTATGTTACTGTAATATCCTGAATTTTTTAGTTGAGGTAATAATCAAATATCTTAATGGACTAATTAAGATTGTTGGATGATTGTGTGGTTTTAGGAGAAGATGGAATTTTGAGAAGAATATTGAGAAGAAAAAGATGGAGATTTTGAGGCAAGTACTGATTCGTTATTCTTCAGTTTCATATCATGTCTGTCTCTCTTGATATTCGTAGTTGTATGCATGTTGAGCATTAATATTGATTTTATGGATATGCATATGATTGCATGGTGGTGTTTCGGTCGACATGTCCTGTGGCTGTGTGTATGTTTCTAGCAGAGCAACTTAGGAAAGAGCTGCCTAACGGACAGCGTGCAGCCACCCGAGAGAGGAAAGGGCTGCCTGTTGTTAGTGTGAAGCTACCAGGTGTGCGTCTGACAGATTGATAGATTTCAGAAGCACAAGATGTGGTCGAATCTGAATGGGGGTTTCAAATTGATATGCATGCATTTTATTTGTGATGCATGTCTCTTGATTGTGCTTATTAACTGAATGTCATATTCTGTATTATTTTCCACATGATTCTGATTCTGATTGATTGATGGTTGGTACTTGTGGGCTGTCGAGCTCACAAATTGTTGATTATATTTTTCAGATTAATTATGAGCCTATCAGATGGATTTAAATATCAGAGTGCGCAGCGGTCAGGATCGTGGATCGTATCTTAACGCACCGGGTTCGGGCGGGTGATCAGTTGTCTGGGCTCGGGGCGTTACAGTTACTATTGATGAGTCATTATAAGATATTTTTTTCAGCTAACCGTGTTTTGGGTTAAAAACACGTAGGCAAGAATAATAGACAAACTCATAAAACTGTTAATATCCTTCCAAACTATTTAAATGGATTTGGAGTTTACGTCAAAAGAAAAAGTAAGGAAGCCTTTGTGAGTACGTTTTGTCTTTTCAATTTCTGTTTTGTTGTTCATACTTGCATAGATTTCAATTATTCAATAGTTTAATTAGCATTCTTTTCTTCAGAAGGCGAGAAAGAAGATGGATTACAAAATATATATTTTTCCTCTTTGCATGGTGGTAAGTGGGAACTTATCCTAAGACTTTGCGACTTCAGGAAAAAAGGTGCTCTCCAAAATGGGAGCAAAAAGACTTGCAGATACTTTTCTTCCAACAATGGAGTAAAGTGGGAAAGATATGATAATGGTTCTTAATTATTATTGCGCAGAAACCCCTGAAATGTCCAATTTGTTTATAGTAAGGATTTTTATTTTGTTTTGCATAATTATCCTCACATGCGTAAACATTAACCATCATATTGGTGGAACTTTTTGTAAATTGTGTATGATACGTATAAAAGATAGTAAGATACATCTCATGGTTTATGTATGTAAATTCGTTTCGGTTAAATGATTAAAAAACACACACAAAATTCATTGCAAAAACACACATACCATTTACGAGAATAGAGGTTCGATCTTAACTAACCCCACTAGAGGATTAATACTTGAGCTACTCACGATGGAGCAGAAGTACGAAATACATAAATTTTCCCCAAACGCAAACGTTACTTTGAGTTTACCAAATGACACATGAGAAAATAGATGATTAATTGATGTTTAGAAGCTTATCTTGTCTCACAAGCAAAAGCTTGGCTGATTTTTCAAGAGCAAACATTATGCACAAGTTGTTAGTTACCTTTTAAGCATCTTCTCCTAACCTTAAGAAAATATGGTTTACCTTAAATATGTTTTGCTTTTATATGTTGGCTTGAAGTTCAGCTTGCATTTCAGACCCCGTGGTCTTATTCCTCCACTCTCTAAACATGGGATGCGTTTGTAGATCATTTTACGGACTCCATGTCCATGTGTTTTAAAATCAATATAGATAATAATTAGTCAAGGAAAAGCGGTAATTGATTGGAGATGGTATGAGTACAATTCCAAAACTTTCAAGGGGTTTTATGCAAAACCCAACCTTTTATTTTTATTTTTCCCCCGGGATTGCCCACAGCAATCTTTTACACGTCAATTAAATGATTTGCCCCTGAAAGCAACAGATACGGTGTTTTTTTGCGGATAAAGTTGCGATAATGTTGTTTGATGAGATTGCGCGTTGTTAATCAACGATGATAAATTGTTGAGGACTGTTAGATAATTGACATTTGTATCTTCTGGATCCTTGTTATTATGTATAGAGGTTGGTAAAATCAATTTACCCATATTTCATGTAATCATTAGTTCTAAGACTTTTCTTTTTATTTACAATTTTTTTTTGGGTAAGATTGTAGATGTCTTTGCTGTGAAACTGTGTTGGACAAATAGATTATAATTGTGACATTGTTGGGATTTGAGAACATGCTGTTGTGAGAAATTCATATATCAAAAAGTGCTTAAGATTATTAGGTAAGAGTGATTAGGTGAGAAACATCTCATTACAAGAATTTTAAACACAAGTTTTATTTAATTGTTTTGACTTTTCAAGATGGTGGCTATTCAAACATTAATAGAAGAGAAGATAATTAAAAAAACATACGTCTTGCAATATTTTATATATATTACGTGTTTCATTTAAAATTGCTTGTGAATAGATACAAAATCAGCGAAAGCAACTCATAGTTTTGTAGGGACTATTTTTTGGATATCTGATTACTATTATTTTGGTTGAATAAATTAAAGTCCCAAAAAGTGCGAGATTTTTACTGTACTTAAGTACGTATTATATATACCCACAAAAATTGGTTGGTGTCCCTTAAATCCTCAATGCCTTCAGGCCTCAGGCGTTTATACACTACTAAGCTAGTTTGCCATGTCGTCATATAAGACATTAGCATCTTCATTTCAACATGCACGTCAATAAGAAGCAAGTGGTCTTAGTTACTAATCAGAATTATTGTAGACAAACACATGATTCTTGGCTATTTGTCATGATATATGATTCAAATCCAAGACAAACGCCGTGATATTTAAGTGAACTTTGGGACGTGAAAGGTTCTATTGTAAGCAACATTTTCCAGATATATTCATATTCACTTGCATTACTTAAAGGAAAAAAAATCATAAAAAAATGTATAGTATACAGCTGAACACTCAAGTATAAAATATGATATATATATATATATATATAATATAGTATACCCCTACAATCTTACCATTAGATATCATTTACAGTTAATTTCACATTTAATTAGTATAACCATTTTTCTTATAATTTACTTTACAATTTCAGATGTGCGGTGAATATGATGAGGTTTAAAATAAAAAATAAAATCCCAGACTCAGTAGATAATTCATGTATATAGTGACTCAAATAAAATCCCAGACTCAGTAGATAATTCAGTAGATAATTTCAGACTACAATTTTAGATTAATTATCACCCTAGGTTGACTCAAAAAAATATCACCGTAAGTAATTTTTTTTAAAACCAGTAACACTAAATAGTGAAGACACAAATGGTTGGAATAAATACAGTACAGGTGAATTTTGAAGTTTGACCGACCCCATTTCCGTATGTTTGATGTGAGTTTTTTTGTTTGTGAAACTGCATTAAACTAATTTATCATTGTTATTATCACGATAAATGTAATTTACCTAGTAATTGCGTTTTCTCATAAATCATTCGTACAATATTATACATTGACATGCCATTTCATTTGTGTCAAAATGAATTTATGCTTGCTCGGAAAACCCTGTAATTGAAACAACACTAGTTGAACCAAATCCTGAAAAAAAAATGAATTTATCTCTCTGATACTTTTTCCATGAACAAATACGCGTTCTTCTTGTGCTCAAGAAAAGAACACACCACACATTTCTTCACGACCAACCAAGTCATCAAGCACATATAAGTAGAGTAGTCTTGGAAGAGGAATGTGGTATTTCTTACTGAAGTTCAATTCTTACCCTTAATTTACATGGTGGTCATGTTTATATTTGGTTGATCATTCGATTTGTACTTACGCCTGTCTTTTGAGTATCTCAAATTGTTTTGAGTTGGGTAAAGATAATCATAAGTGCCAAAAGTGGTTATCGATAAATACTAAAAAAAACAGACTAACTTAATCGAAGTGTAGGTCGAGGGAGGAGGCAAGAAATGTGGTTGAGTCTCAAGAAGAAGTTGAATGAATTAATTTGAGGGTGAGTAAGGGCTATCTGAGAGTAAAAATAACATTACCTGGGCTACTCCTGGACGCCTTATTCTCTCTATCTGCCACGTCAGCTTCTTTCTCTGTCACGTCATCTCAACCAATCCACCCAAAAAACATCATTAACCACGTCCGGACTATCCCCAACCACCCTACACTATCTCCCCCACGTTATTTGAAGATCAATCATAGGTAAAATATATAAAATATAAAATCTACAAAATCAAAACAAATAAAAACATATATTCAGTTTTTTTGAAAAAACCATTTAAAACGAATTTATAAACATTTTAAACAAAAAATATCAGGCCACTGGGGGGATACGTGCCCCCCCACGCCCAATGCCCGGGCAAACACTCAGATGAGCGCCCGGGCACCCACCCTCCATTAATTCTGCCCTGAGGAGGTCTTCCCTTCCATCGGAATCCTGATCGGACAGTCAATTACGTTACTTTTGGGATCAAACTTGCTGGAATATTTGCTTTTGCTAAATTACTTTTGTAATTATGTTTTTTTGTTATCTATAACCCACAATAATAATCGTATATCGTTTAACATGAAAATGTTGCGTGAGTTCTATAACACCAATCAATTTAAGTTTTGTGGCAACATAAGTTGGTGTGGACAGTAGACTCACAGATAAACGAGCCAGACTCGAGCTCGATATGAGCTTGGAAATGAGATGTGTTATATTAATAGTTGATGTAGAACTAGAGCCAAAATTCGAAATGTTCTTTTGCGTACAAATTGTACTTGGCTGTTTCTACCTTGTATATGAGTCATATTATCCTATGTTCACTCATATGTTCTCAAATAGCTATCTATTGGGCATGGAGGTTTTGTGTCACTAGGAGTGAAAGTGGTATTGTGATAGTATATGATTCAACCAATTGAATTTATTTGGTAGGATATAATCATAAAGTATAAAATCTGTTTAAATACGGAAATAATTATGATATTTGTGGTGTTAAGAGTATGTACGATATTGATTCATATATGATTTCTTAACTTTATAATTCCTCATAATTTACAAGGTAAAATAAAATAAAATTCCTAATTGTTTTATTACCCACTCTATTTCAGCTCCATAAAAATACCAATACCATTATACCAAATTACCAATATCGTGATGAGATCTAAGTTGCACATAAGACCCCGAAGTAGTAGATAAAGAAAGGTGAGGTGTAAAATGCAAAACAGCACGAGCACATTAACCCCTAGTCCTATAAAAAACCCTGCAGTCCTTCACCAATCCCCACACTTCCCCTCCGCCTCTTTCCGAACCCAAATCCAAACTCATCTCCTCGCCGGAAACAAAAGGTAAATACTAAAAATCACTAACGGACTCTCTCTGTTGTGGACTCGTGACGGTTTTGGTGTTGGTCGCAGATGAAGTACGTGCTCGTGACGGGGGGAGTCGTTAGCGGTCTCGGCAAAGGCGTCACCGCCAGCAGCATCGGTGTCGTCCTCAAGGCTTGCGGCCTTCGCGTCACCTCCATTAAGATCGGTAACTAAAACTTCTTTTCTTTTCGTTTCCTTTGATAATCTGAAGTTTAGTTGGAGGAGAAAGATTCGCTCTCTTTTGCTAATCTGAAGTTAAGTTAGAGTAGGTTTTTTTTTGAAGTTCGTTTGTTAAATGGGGATTGATTTTGGAAGTGGAGTTAATTGTAGAAGAAGGTTTCTTTTTCTTATTTCTAGTTGATTTTTTTTGTGGATTTTTGTTTGAAGATTGGAGGAATGGTGGAGATTTTGTAGCAATTTTTCGTCATTTATTTTATAGTTTGGGTCTAAGATGCGTGCCATTTTTGACTTCTTTATGCACTTCTCCGATTTGTTTAATGCAATATTCGGTCAAATGTTCGATTTTTTCGGCCGTTGGCAGCGTGTTGTTTTTCCCCAAATTTTCATGGAATTAAGATTTTTAAGTAATAAAATGCTTGAATTAAAAGTTTCCGGCATACCGACAAAGGGACACGTCTTTTTCATCTTGAAAATTACCTTTTCTTTGGTTAGTTAGTTCGGTGCGAATTAGAGATTTTTTTTTTCCATTTTGTCCCTCTTACCTACCGGTTTTTTACTAGTTTGTTTAAGTGTTATTTTACCTAAGTGATGGCGATGTGTTGTTTTTATTGGGTGTTTGATCCCAACAGGACTTTCCCGTTATCTTCTTTCTGGTCTGATTGTAGCCATCTTATCCTCCTTTCCCGGGACAGTTGAGATCTGTTTCAACTTTAAAGAATAAGTTGCAATTCTGATGTTGGTTGGTTGGTTGGTTGGTTTGGGTGTAAATTAAAGTTTTACTGCATTTGGAGTTGGTGCAATGGGCCATGCCCCAATTCCTGTTTCAGATTTCTGCTTTCTACTTTGGTTTGAAGCATTGGGGTCCCACCATGTTCATGCCTTCCTGTCAATGTGACATCATACTTTAGGAAAAGTGTGGGTCCTCGTAATACTGGATTTAGATCCTTATGCATTTAGGCAATTAATTATTCATCCGGGGGAGTGAATGTTTAAGGTTTCTTTCTTGATCTCTGTTCTTTGGCCAACATTGTCACCCAGAACAGTTTGGTGTTCTTGTTCAGTAATTTTTGGCTCTTTGATAGCGTAATTGGTGGTGATTAGTGGAAGATTGAATTTGCAAAGTTTGATCCACGACATCAGTGATAAATTTGAGGTTTAAGAATTATCGAATCTGCAATACTTACACCACTATGTACTATAGACTGGGGACCATATCTTCTGAAGTCAGGAACTTCTTTGTGTTGTTTAGAGCAGTATATAACCGTATTTGTTCTTGCAGATCCGTATCTAAACACCGATGCTGGGACCATGTCTCCATTTGAACATGGAGAGGTGTTTGTGCTGGATGATGGCGGTGAGGTAATGAAATGTTTACTATTACATTTAATGGGTATATTTTCAAATTTTCTTCTGTTAATATCTTAAAATTAACCCTTTTCTAAATATTGTTCTTGTACTTACTTTGAAGGTGGATCTGGATCTTGGAAATTACGAGAGATTCTTAGATATTAAGTTGACTCGAGACAACAATATTACCACCGGGAAGATCTACCAGGTATTTCTCATTTAATGTTATCCATAATCTTATGTTTTTTTGTTTTCTGATAGCGTATTAGCATGTTATCCAATATCCTATACAAAGCTCATTATTTCCGTTGTGGTCAACTAACAACAGGCTGTTATTAACAAAGAGAGGAAGGGGGATTATCTAGGAAAAACTGTTCAGGTGTGTCTTCTTTCAGAAAGCATTCTTAATCATCATATTCTACTTTGCCTTTATGTTACATGAAGCTTATTGCATGATGGTTTGTACCATGTGGTTGACTTTTTTCCAGGTTGTGCCTCACATTACAGATGCAATTCAAGAGTGGATTGAGCGTGTGGCTAATATACCTGTGGATGGCAAAGATGGCCCAGCTGATGTTTGTGTTATAGAGTTGGGTGGAACAATAGGTGAAAATTTCATAAGAAAGTTAATTCGAAGAAAGAAAGATGTTGATTGCTGTTTTCTGATAACAAAATCCTCATAATTTCTGAAGTATGTTGTGCAGAACCCAAGATATTTACTTGGCATACTGATTCTGGCATTCTTACTGCAGGAGATATTGAATCCATGCCGTTTATTGAAGCTTTAAGCCAGTTTTCATGTCGAGTTGGTAAATATTTTTCTTCTTCTTTTGGATATAATTTTTTTATTCCCGTGTCATTCTTCTCCTCAAGCTCTTTTATTTGTGTCTTGTAGGTTCTGGCAATTTTTGTTTGGTTCATGTCAGTCTTGTACCTGTCCTCAATGTTGTTGGTGAGCAGGTATGCTTGAATTTCACTCCTGAAGAAAGGGTTTCTCTACTTGCATGCTTTCTATCCTTTGCCAGCATAAAAGTTATTGTCACCAACACTAATTCTTGCAGAAAACCAAACCTACCCAGCATAGTGTACGTGGACTACGAGGGCTTGGATTGACACCAAACATTTTAGCTTGCCGAAGTGTCAAGGTTTTGCACTTGAAAAAACTGTAATTTACCAAAGTAATACCTTTCACTCTTGATTTTTTTCATATTTTTGTGGTCTTCTTTAGGCTTTGGAAGAAAATGTCAAAAACAAGCTCTCCCAATTTTGTCATGTTCCGGTAATACCGCTTATATATGATGTTTATAACATTTCACAACCTTTTCATAAGAGTTCTGAAACATCCCGACCACATAATGTGCAGGTGTCTAACATTCTCACCCTCTATGATGTCCCAAACATTTGGCACATCCCATTGCTTCTGAGAGTATGTGGCTTTCTTTGTACTTTTGTTCTGCTTCTGTTGCTATAGTTTGGAGTGTTATATTTAATTACAACATTGTAATTGATTGTTTCATAGGACCAGAAGGCTCATGAAGCAATTCTAAAAAACCTGGATCTTTGGGGGTTGGTTTAAGCAGCTTACTGGATTTTGCAATTTTTAATGTTATGTTCATCTCATGAGAGTTTAACTATTTGAATCTGAACTGTTTTTCTTTTTCACAGTGTTACTAGCATACCCAGATTGGATGAATGGACAGCTAGAACCGAGACCACTAATAGTTTACATGAACTGGTGTGTTTGTAGCATGTGCTATTTTAGTTTTAATCAGTTATTTTGTTGTGGAAATTCAGATTAAAGTTTCTTGTCATTCATTTGGCAGGTTAAAATTGCCATGGTTGGAAAGTATACTGGTCTTTCTGATGCTTATCTGTCAGTTGTGAAGGTGATGACACACTCTAAGTTTATACTTCAATGAATGCATATTCATGGTGGCCTGTGCTTCATTTTCTTTGCCATCTACTTATCTTGTGGTGCTTTATACGAAAATATTACCCATCTACCCTCGTCTCACTATAGGTTTTATAGGAAAATATGCACCGAGCCCATAACATGCGTCACTTCATAACTGCATCCAACTGAAATTCATCATGCGGTGCTTACACATCTTAATCAATAATTTACTGCCTGATATACTTAATAAAACTTGTATATTTGCTCTATCATTTGAGAGCTTCCACGTTTTCAATTTTTTGTTACAGAACAAAATGCCCCATTCTCTTTTTCTTTGTGGGATCTGTTAAGACCTTTTCCGAGCAAAGATCTGAACTTTAAGAATATAGGTTTTGAATGAGTATCTTATGCAGTTTGCCTACGTCTTAAAACTCTGATGTTCAAAGTTCTTTGCTTACATCTTTATGCCAACCTAGAACTACTTTCAGTTTGTAACATTGATTTTTTTTTTTTTGCTTTGCAGGCTCTACTGCATGCTTCTGTTGCTTGTCGTAGAAAACTCGTAGTGGAATGGATTGCAGCATCTGATCTTGAAGAAACTACCCAAAAAGTGGTTTAATAGATGATATTAATTTAGATACATAATCTAGATTTGTTATGTTACATGAAGTTAAATAGCATGTTCTTTTTGCAGACACCTGATTTATATCAAACTGCCTGGGATAAATTAAAGGTACCGACAAGGCAGTCTTAATTAATTATTGATACTATAATGTCATGCAATCCTACTGATCAATTTTTCCCCTCTAATCATGTCTGCCCTTTGCAGGGTGCAGATGGTATCCTAGTTCCTGGGGGTTTTGGTGATAGGGGGGTGCAAGGTAAAATCCTAGCAGCAAAATACGCACGAGAAAACAATGTACCATTCCTTGGCATTTGCCTAGGAATGCAGATTGCTGTCATCGAATTTGCACGATCTGTCCTGAACCTTCGAGACACAAATAGTACAGAATTTGAACGAGAAAACAAAAACCCATGTGTCATTTTCATGCCAGAGGTACCAAAATGCTGATTGCCCGACTTTTCCACTTCCTAACTTTATTTATTAGGTTACATTTTCCAGAATATAGGTTGACATATGACTCTCTGCAGGGTTCAAAAACCCATATGGGAGCTACCATGCGCCTTGGATCTAGAAGGACCTTCTTCCAGGTTCCTAGCTGCAAATCTGCAAAATTGTAAGGATAACCTTCAAGACATTTCTCATTCTCCTCTTATCAAGTGAATCTCAAACAACTCATTTACTTGTTTCGTTTTCTTTGTAGATATGGTGGTGTTAGTTATGTGGATGAAAGACATCGTCATAGATATGAGGTGCGCCAAGCTGAATTTGTTGTCATGCGTGCAAAATCAAATAGTATTCTCTTCTCTGTTATTTCTTATAATACAGTTTCTTTGTTCTACTTGCTGGTGTTGACATTTCTGGCTCTTCATCATACTATACAGGTCAATCCAGACATGATCACTAAACTGGAAGATGCTGGGCTTTCGTTTGTTGGCAAGGATGAAACTGGACAAAGAATGGAGGTAGGTGCTCTTTTGTGCTAAAGCATATATGATAAAGTTTTAGCTGTAAACTAAAGTTTTATATGAGGGAGATTCTTGTCTTTTAGATACTCATTCATTACATCTTTAAATTGATCTGGCAGATAATCGAGTTGCCCAGTCATCGCTTCTTTATAGGAGTTCAATTTCATCCTGAATTCAAATCTAGACCGGGGAAACCTTCTGCACTTTTCTTAGGTATCATTTCATCTGAAGATCATTATCTACTATGTTGGCATATTTACATTTTCTCCATTCTTTTTCAT
This sequence comes from Triglochin maritima, assembly GCA_963682175.1. NCBI lineage: Eukaryota > Viridiplantae > Streptophyta > Magnoliopsida > Alismatales > Juncaginaceae > Triglochin > Triglochin maritima. The sequence continues at coordinate 12,128,564 of OY821775.1, forward strand.
TGCCAAAAGAAGTTTCTGTTTCTTTGACATTGAAAAACCTCCTTCTAGTAAATGAGTTTATATGTATAAAATTATAAATAGATAATCACACTTGATACATATTTCAGGGCTCATAGCAGCTTCATGTGGATATGCCGAAGAATCTACACCAACAACCATTAATCATTTGAGCAAGAGGTTGGCCAAAAACAACTTAAGTAATGGTTCCATGAAGAAGCCACTCCATACTGGACATGCATCAAAAGCTACCAAGGGTCTAATCAATGGCAGTTTGTACTCGACCGGAAATGGTGTTCACGCATGATATGCTGCGGTACTGTTGTTTAGTGGTATGTGCTGTTAACATAGTGTTGGTGTTGCTAATTTTTGTCCACCAGATCTCTGTACAGTCGTCGAGTAGGATAATTATGCAGCTCATGGGATTGTTGCGGTGATGGAGCTTGATTCCGGGCTTTTCAAACGGAACAGCCTGCTAGTTTCTGGTGGACTGGAGATGATTTTGGTTTTGGTTTTGTTTTATGTTTGCAGCTTCCGATGCTTGTTTGTGTTATGTTTTATTAGTCTTTGTGTGTCCTGATTCCTGTCTTTATAGAAAGGTAATCGGCAGTTACATCTGTATACTTTTGATGTTGGCTTTTGAAGAAAGAAGTGAGCATGATTTTCCCTTGAATGAAAAAAGAGGGCATGGTTCTTCCACCTGTTCTATAGTTGCTTCATGTTTGAAATTTGTAGCAAGAAATCCTTTATTCCCCATTATTTTATATGACTGGTTTGTTCCTCAAATTAATTGAGTCTATATTTGAGATAGTTTCTGGTGGACATGTTTGAAGCTAAGTAAGAGCTTCAGAACAAGTTACGTGGTTGTCCATATTGTTAAGGAAATTTATTGAAAATTTTAAAAATTATTTTCACCACAGGAAAAATTCTAGCTATAAAGGTACTTCTGCCGCATTTTTAGATTAGAAAGATGATATTATTTTGTTCAGGTATTATAATTTGTGACATTTTGTTCTCAGCTTTAAACAATGGTTTAAAATCAGACTCGAGCGTTGAATCGGTGAAGTTCCAAATTCTGTTCAATCAGGTTTAGCAGATGCTTGACGGGGTCGACCTAATTGTGACTTCTGCGATGAATCGGGAGTTGGACCAAACTACTTGCATACAGTCAAATTGACGGTCGAACCGGTTTGATCCGGACAAAAAGAAAATTATTTAATAAACATGTAAAAATCATATTTTTGTATAAATAGATATATGCAATCTGAATGGCTAAACGTCGTCTGAAAATTACTTAAATTGTCTGTCTCAATTATCGTTTTGTCATTCTTTCATTTCTACTTATATCTCTTCATTTCACTCTTCTACCACCACTCTCCCTTCATCTTCATCAAATAATCATCAAAAATAATGTCTCGAAGGTCAGGAAAATAATTAACGGATGTCTGTTGCACTCAAATATGGTAAAATATTCCATTTATTTCAAGTTTTAATTTTTTTGAGGGGGCGTCCGCGAACGCCCCCCATTGGTCAGCGTCTCCCGCAGATGCCCCTCCATTTAAAAAAGTTATAAGTAATAATTAGTAAATATAATTAGTATTAATTGGTAATTTGTTAAAAATAATTAATAATTTTGTTAATTTAGATGCTTAAACCTGTTTAACAAAAATTGATTTCTAAAATTTTATTAAGTCTCGGGTTACCGTGGAGGAAGACGAAAAATCGATACCCTTACGCGTTGTACATGCTTATGAAGATGATTTAGCACCTCGTCATCCACGTAGACGGGGTATTTCTGCTTCGGTTAGGAGGGAGAAGGATAGTTTACGTCGTCGTCAGACACGTGATGTTCTTTCGACGACGAGGAGGATTCAGATGAGGTGGAGAGTGACGATGGGGGTCGGTATGGGTTGGAGTTTGAACAGTAGGAGGAGGAGAGGCAAGGGGAGTATGGTAGAGGACGGGGGCAACATGGTAGTTCTTCTTCTGCCGAGTGAGGTAATTCAGAAGGGTAGAGGTGGTAGGTTTATGACCGGTGATTCGAGTTCGTGCACTGCAGATGCCCGAGCTCAGAAGAAGAAAAGGGTTGAGGACGATTCTTGAATCGTGACTGGTGTGATGCATGATGGTCCTTTCGATGACAGTGTCATTCCGAGTTTCGGGGGCCACATCGCCAGACACATTTAGGAGGGCGAGGATCAGAAGGTTCTAAAGTGTCATAATCGGCACAAAGCTTGTAGTACATTGCAGGGTTGACGTTCAGTTTTGAGTGATGATATCACGAGGGCCATTATTGATAGCAGATTGAGTCACTTGCCTTACAAGATGTTTCCCTGCCTTGACATGTCGTTGATTTCCGCTTTTGTGGAGCGGTGACAGCTTGACACCAACTCTTTCCACATGCCTTTCGGAGAGATGATAATCATGTTGCATGACCTGTTCCAGATTCTACGCATTCCTGTTGAGGGTTGTGTGGTCAATGCTCAGGCATCGACGCCTGAGCTGAAGAGTTATGTAGCAGAGTTGCTCGGGGTGAGCGTCGATGGTCTTGGGAGGGATAACCCCTTTTGGAGTGGCAGTGGTGTTAGCATCCACGATGTTGACGACTTTTGCGGACGGGGACGACCATCACGGGCTGAGGATACGCAGTTGACTGCCTACCTGTTCTTACTGCTCAGATGCGTCTTGTTTATTGACAAGAGTTGTTGCAGAGTCAGACCACGCGACCTATTGGAGGCTAGGGACCCAGATATGATTGGTCAGTAGTCATTGGGGTCGGCGACATTGACATACCTGTATCGCTAGTTGGGGATAGCTAGTCGTGTTGATTGTTCTGGTATCGTGAGTTGTCTTACGCTGCTGCAGACTTGGATATATGAGTATTTTCCTCCTTTCCTCCAGCATCAGGAACGGAAAATCATTGAGTCGGGCTATCCTCATTCGCGTATGTAGGCTGTCTGAAGCGAGGATAAGAGCGAGAGGCGACTCCATTCCATTCGTAGACGGCTAGATCAGATGGCCGCATCACAAATATAAAACTCTATATCATTCACGTTTATTTAATTTTTATTTTTATTATTATTAACGTGTTAACGTTTAGGTGGAGTGGTTGCCCTATGGTCCTGACCATGTTGCTCATGTGTCGAGGACTTTATTAATGGGCGTTATTCGTTATCGGGATATCATGGAGCCTTATTTGCCTGATCGCGTCTTGCGTTAGTTAGGATGCGTTCAGGTGATCTCGGTGGACATCCGGGCGCCAGAGCATGCAGTGCGGTGTGCGATTGTGACGACGTACGACGTCAGGTACAAGGTTTCGATGGCGGAATCGATTTTGCGAACATTTCCCAGAGGAGGCCGACTTCACCTTGGCGATCTCACACGTAGCCGCAACCCCTCCACTTGTGATGCAGATTATTTGAATTGGTTTGGTAGGTACTCACATCTATCTCTCGTACGAGGTACCGCCCAGAGACTTGAGAGACCACTGGATATGACATGTGGCGATGCAGTAAGTTTTTGTAAATTATTTTTTATTTGTAATGTATATTTTGTTTTTATTGTTAATGTACACTAATTTTGATGTTATATACAGTGGATGAGGAAGGTGATCGGCTTGCGCAGTCGTTTTTGGATTATAGAGACCAAATGTCGAACGAGGAGACGAGATCTGCATCTGTAGGTTGGGATGACTTCATACAGGCGTGGGACAATCAGTTGGACATTTTCGACCACGATTGGATGATGAGTTGTAGTCGGTTTGTACATTATTTACTTTATTATCTGTTGAACTCTTATTATTTGTATTTGCTTATTTGTTGTACTCTTATTAATTATTTCTGATTAACATATCTTCTCCTTATTTACTATATTTGATGCATTTTAAATTTGAAATCTGATAAAAAAATCAACAAGATAAAAAAACAACATGAACAGATTACACATTTAAAGTACAGTATAACCAATAAATTACAAATTACAATCAATATCTATTATGTAACTAGTCCCAATATGCTCTCCTACTTTCGTACTTCACCTCCCATCCAAAAACACTCTCGTCTTGCATTTGAAACCACATGGTCGCTATAGGAGGTACTATGAATCACTCAGATAATTCTAAACGAATGTAATGTCTGTAACTCCCTAAATGAGCAATAATCAACTCTCTGCATGACTTTGTCATGGTAGATAGACTCTCCCAAGGTAGCACTGTAATACACGAGTACAACGAACCATCCGTTCCTACTGAGAAAGACATAACTGCACACTTCTGAAAATTGGCAATCGGGACCAAGTCGCACTTAATCTCCATATAGTGATCCTCGCCACAAGGTCCTCCACCCCAATCAATTCGCTGACGAGCCTGTACCACACCGTCATAATAAACATGCTCATAAATGGGATGCGTCTCTATCTCATTAGAAATTGCATGACGAGCGTAAAACCAATTGTCTTGACCACTATGGAAAACATCGGCAACACATCGAAATCCACAGTTGCCATCAGCACGTACATCATTCCACCTCTCCAGAAATGGTAAGATGATTCCTGGAAGTTTGTCAACATATGAGAAGTTATTGACGTCAATCCGTCTGGACACTACAGAATGAAAAAATAGCAAAGTTATATATAATAACTGGAAAACATGTTTACTGAAAAATATAACAACGAAGTAATAATAATAACAACAAACATGTCGTCATACCTGATCTTGTACTCATGTTGATGGACGATCGAGACGAACTAAAAGATCGACCACGACCCCTGCTCCGACTATTAGAAGATCGACCACGACCTCGCTTAGCATGCTCAAAGGCACTCGGTCCCGACGTGTCGACTTTCCCTTTGGTAGACATCGTACCTTAGTATTTTCTGCGAGCTCTAGATAGTTTGATTAATCGGGGTGTAACTACGCATATAAAATACGAGAGGCACTACGAATTACTGCAGGGTCGCTCCCCGAAATCTCATCAACGAGGTTCCGAAAATGCTCGACGTCTTGTGATGACTGATCCACAAACTCTAGCATGTCGACTCATCTCCAATGACAAGTGTTTTGCAGAATGGATGATTGCTCTAAATAAATTCGTTCGCCTGACTCAATACAACCGCGGATGGTACATGCACAAGGAATCCCATGTGACATCAGAAAAGCGCACCCACAATGATATTCAGCTTGATTGCTTAAACCCTGCATTCTATTCAACTCCTTACTCAATAACGACAAGCAGTGATGCGAAATTCGACCGTTTATATGCTGATATAAAGCATTTCTGTAGTTAGTCAAATTTTGACGTCTCAACTCTTTAAGAAAGTTTCGAATATTCGTCAGCTGCATTTCAATAGCTGCATTCACGTGGTTGAAAAGAGTGTCTAGAGTTGCAGTCGATGTAGTGATCCACTTTTTCAGAGCCTAATGAGCGTTTTCGACCCTACATTTCGTAGTGTTGCCGTAACGAAGGACTTTGTTCGTCTAATTCAACACAAATTTTTCTTTATGCACTAACCACGTGTCGTCCAGATACTCTGTACGATCCCCATTTTCTGTTGATTTGGATCAAACCAACCTGTACGATCCGGGGTTTAATACCATTTATAGCTAAAGCTGATTACAATTTACTTCCCTGGAGTTGGTTAGTTATAAGCATAACTAAGGTCCCATCTGGGTATCGATTTCAAAGTGATACTATTGAAAATATGATTCTAGAGTCTAGACACACTTCCATAAAATCTGATACCGGTGGAGAATCAATTTTGGATGTTTTAGGTTTGGTAAAGGATGATTCTAAGACCATCCGTAACCATGACCAGGGTCAACCCGGTCACGAGCTTTCTCTCTCTTTCACATCAGTTTTCTTTCTCAACCACATCAATTTTCTCTCTCCCCAACCCACTTTCTTCTTTTTTCAACATTATTCACCTCTTAACCACAACTCATCTCTCTCAAACACGTCATCTTTTATTTCCACTAACTTTTATTATATTCCAAAATCAATTATATTTACCTTAAAAATTAATAATTCAAACAAAATAATAATATAACTCAAATTATATTTGGAAATTAAGTAATTTTAAGTTAAATAACGTAATTAATGTAACTCAAATCTAATTTCAAAAATATTAACAATCAATCTAATTTCAAAAGTTTAAATTATTTCAGTTATTTTAAATAAATCTTAATACCCAACTATTTACAAAATAATATTCCCAAATCATTTAAACCCAATTATATACATACAAAAAATTAAAACCAAAAAAATTAAAGCAAAAAACCCCCAACCAACGGGGACACGTCGCGTGACGCTTCCCTTTCACGACATGGTCTTCGCCGGATGACCTCTTTAATGGTGGCCTAATATTCCACAAAATGACAAAAATATCCCTAACTTTTTCATCAACCTCACAACCTCCTCTGCTCACAAGGATACTAAATTACTTTACCATAAAAACAACCAAATAACAAGTTATCCATGGTGTTTCTTTTTTATATCAAAAATAACTACACTCGACTGATGTCATCAGTGGTAGCAAACCCAGATAAAATCCTTAAACTTCTTGTTGCCCCTCTCAACTCGAGTTGGTTAATGGGGATGTTGGACTCTAACAACTCAACAAAGGTAACGGAGAGGTTGGACCAAAGAGGAGGGCAGAGGGTGAGGAGGTGGGTGAGGTTGAAGAAGATATGAAAAAAAGGAGCAAATCTTTCAAGATGACTGGAAGACAGAAAAGGAACATTGGTATTTTGGCAAATAAGAATAGTTAAATAAAAAAATCTCAAGGAGGTCAATGTGGACTTTTCACATCAAGAATCACCTACAGTAACGAAAATCAGTTTTTTTTAAAATTCTGAGAAAACAATGTGAGGGCGTAATTCACACTCTAGAATCAGAATTCTGGAAAATCTGTTCCTGTAATTTGGTGTTCTGGAACCAAAATCTGCTTCTACTAACAAACTTTCAAGAATCTATCGTGGGAATCAATACTCAAAAGTGAAAACGTCTCAAGGAATGTAGGGAAAATCTCAAGATTTACCATTTGCCATAATGCATATGAGGACATTCAACACTTATACTGGGGTTGTGACTTCACGAGAGGCGTGTGGGAGAAGATACTAATCGTGATGGGGATACAAGAAAGTTGCAAGGCAAGAAATTGAGGCAAAGCTCGCATGGATTGGGAGTGTCAATCTCCATCCAAGTCATCTTGACTGTGCAATAGCAAGACTTGCCTACGAGGCCACGACATATGCGATGTGGGAGGAGAGGAATTTGAGGATTATGGAGGGCAAATACCGACCGGGGGATGTAATAGCCGGCCTCATTAAAGACGTGATTCACATCAAGAGAGCAAAGTATCGCGACCTAATGAAGATCATTTGCAGTTGTATACGTTGTAGTTTAACCACCCAACTTTGAACTCTGTAATATTTTTCTAATTTAATAGAAATTCTGGAAGCTCGACCTGTATTTTGCTTTGCAAAAAAAAATAAAAAAATACTCAAAACTCTTTTTGCACGTATAATATCTAAAGCCATGTGAAACACCCCAAGCAGAAGAGAAGCAAGTTTATACTTTGCTTCTCAAAAGTCGGCATCTAGAAGTCAAAGAGGCAAGATATTTATCTGTCCCAAAGAGTAGGTAACCAAATGTGTTTTGTAGGCTAAGAGATATCTTTGGATGCAAAATATCTCAGACACATGTAGGGTTGTATGTAAAGGAAGAAGCCAAGTTCCTTTTGTACTCGAGTGAGGCCTCTCCTATATAAAGGGGTCTCCTCTCCTTCGTTAAGACAGAATGCATGTAGGTGTAATCTAAGTGCAAGTGTTGTAATCACACCTTTGTGAATAAGATAATCGCATATTGTGCAAATCTTCTCAAGTGTCCCTTTTGTGTATGCTTGTGTATGTGGATGTGTTCTACTTAAGCAATCTAGCCAAGTTGGGTGAGAGGGAAGAGACTGTCAAACCCGAGCAACTCAAGGGAGTTAGTGTGTTTGGGCCGCACGATTCCTACAAAGAAGTGTAGGTGCGTGACACGTGGTATCAGAGCCTTATCAGAGTGAAATGCACTATGGGAAAGAATCCTGAAGGTCAGAAATGGTCGGCTGTTGATGAATCTCGTGGCCGGGATCCTAGCCTTGGCACGGGTGAGAAAAACAGGCATAGGAGGGAACAAAGCAAAGGTCTGAGTGACTCAGAGGCTTTGAAAGAAAAGATATCTATATGTCATGATGCTATCCTTTCCATGAGTTCCAAACTAACAAGCGTGGAGGAACGCTTGAATGCTGTAGATGAGGAGATCATCTTCGACCTTAGATAGACCGTAGAACTACTCCGAGAAAGAATTGATTTCTTGGAAGCCTCAAGAGAGGAGGCCAAAGTTGGAGGACAACCAGCTAGGATGTTGGTGGATACTGGTGCAAGCCACAACTTCATGACGCCTTCAGAAGCTAAGAGATTGGGTCTCCCCTTATCTGAAGCAAAAGGGAGGCTCAAATCAGTGAATGCTTGTGCTAAATCCATTGAGGGTGCAGTAGAAGCAGCAGATGTGGATTTAGGGACATGGAAGGGAAAGATGAGTTTCTCTGTTGTTCCCATGGATGATTATGACATAGTGCTGGGGTTAGATTTCTTGAGAAGTGTCAACTGCTTAGTACTTCCTTCTTCAAATGGCGTGTGCATCATGGAGGAAGGAGTGGCCTATCTGTTGAAAACCTCCCCTAACCCTCCTATTTTCCCCTCAAGGGATTAAGGAATGGAGAGAAGGCACCAAAGGCAGCGACAAAGAAGGATGACGTGCCAAAGAGGCTGAATAAAGTCCAAGGAACTCTTGGGAGTTAAAGACTTATGCCAGGCACGATTGCCTACTTGAGAAGTAAGCAAGTAACAAGTCCAAGTGATTCAAGGAAAATTAGAGGCTTGCATCCTATCAGATGCCACCACCCAAGATTTGGAAAAAGAAGTAGTAGACACATCACAAGTCCAAGTGATTCAAGAAGAATTAGAGACTTGTGCCCTGACGGATGTCACCACCAGAATTGAGAGATGGACAGGCTATCAAGTCCAAGAAACTCCAGAAGTTAGTGACTTGTACCAGCACGATGATTACATGAAAGAAGGCTCGTGACAAAGTGCTCTCATAAAAGCTGGGAAGACGAGGGAGAAATGTGATCACTAAAAGATGCAATCAAAGCAAGAATATCGACGAGGGCGTCTCTGGAATAGGTGGGGGAGAATGAAACGCCCCAAGCAGAAGAGAAGCAAGTTTATACTTTGCTTCTCAAAAGTCGGCATCTAGAAGCCAAAGAGGCAAGATATTTATCTGTCCCAAAGAGTAGGTAACCAAATGTGTTTTGTAGGCTAAGAGATATCTTTGGATGCAAAATATCTCAGACACGTGTAGGGTTGTATGTAAAGGAAGAAGAAAAGTTCCTTTTGTACTCGAGTGAGGCCTCTCCTATATAAAGGGGTCTCCTCTCCTTCATTAAGACAGAATGCATGTAGGTGTAATCTAAGTGCAAGTGTTGTAATCACACCTTTGTGAATAAGATAATCGCATATTGTGCAAATCTTCTCAAGTGTCCCTTTTGTGTATGCTTGTGTATGTGGATGTGTTTTACTTAAGCAATCTAGCCAAGTTGGGTGAGAGGGAAGAGGCTGCCAAACCCGAGCAACTCAAGGGAGTTAGTGTGTTTGGGCCGCACGATTCCTACAAAGAAGTGTAGGTGTGTGTGTGACACATGACTCGCTTTTGCTGCCTTAATTGGGCCTCACTCTAAAGTGGACCGGGCCCCGACACAATTTACTAATGGTTTTGGAGTGATCAAACATGGGTGGTATTTCATAAGAGATGTAATTATGGGTAATTAACATGTAAATTAGCTTTAGGAAGCTAAACTAATTCTATTTTTTTTCAAAAATGCAGTTCTCTTTATAATTAACTGATTCTTTTTTTCATGTTGGAGAATAGAGTAACGTCAAATACTGCTTGAAAGATATACTATTAGGAATGAAGAAAAATGAAATACGACTATATTCTTGTTGTGACTGCCGAGGTTCAGAAATGCGGGATGCGGATGTGATGGGGGTGAGGCATTACATCCGACATATGCGGATGCATATGTGGTTTGCGATTTAATAATTAAATAATATAATATAAGTATATTAATTATAAATTATATACATGTAACTAAAAATTTAAGTAAATTTTTGAATAATTTCTAAGATTAATAAGTTAATATTAAACAAATCATAGTAAAAAAACCAAAATATTAAAAAAACAAAAAAGAAACCAAAAAGTTTGTGTTTTGAAATGCGTCGGCATCGTGACCCTCATATGAGACCCGGTGTAGAAGAGATGAGATGTGCCTCTCCCTAGCATCCGCATATGCAGCTGTATCGGACTGCATTTCAGAACATAGTTGACGACAACATGTACGTACGACTCTCCCTAAATCTTAGCAACATATTGTAAACTCTATAAAGGAATAGTGAGAACATATACGTATCTTCTTAAAATGACCAGTGGATACAATTATTATCAAATTTAGTTACTACAGTTTAACTGTTTTGTGTTCATGTTCCACTTATTAAGCTACGGTGTCCTGAAACAAATGTCATATTTCGTTCACTAAATTAATAGTCAAAATTGGATGCAAGCACTAAGGTCATATTTGGGTTGCCATAATTGAATTACATGAAATGCAATTTCACGTAACGTGATTACATTCCCATGAATTATATTACATACGATCAAATTGCATTGTTTAGTAACATTGGAATCACCGAATGAATTACAATTTAATTCAAAAATAAATTTATAATTTAATAAATTTGACAAACACTGATAAAGGTTATTGAAGATCTAGCATATATACTTCCAAATAAATCGATATTGAGTTTTGAATATGTGATAGTATTTGACTAATTTCAAATAAGGATTACGGTCCCCGACAAGGTAATCCATTTATCTTGAAAGAAGTGTAACTAGATCACGATGTGGTTGGAATCTTTAATTTTCTCAACCAAGTAAGAGAAGGTAATAAATGGTATAATTAAATTACATTATACCCTTAATTACAGCGACCAAGCATTATAACATCCCTGAAACAACAGAAATTTTAAACTTTTAAATAAAAGATAATCAAATAATATCAACATCAACACAGACACACTACTCGAAGATATACATATAATATATGGTGCTACATCGTATACAGGAGTTGTCAAAAGAGTGATTACATAAAAATACAATATACAAATATACAAATAGTCACAATAACCTCAAAATAGACACGAGGACCCGACTCCAAAATGCACTCGTCCTCAGTCACCACACAAACAACTTCCGAAGGGGAACCTGAAATAAAACAACGATGCCGTGAGTTTCCCTAAGGAAACCCCGTATGCCAAACCCACCTACATGTACATGCAATACGTGACCTATCATACTAGTATTATGCAAAACATAAATCATAACAAATCATTCCCCAACTGGGTCATCAGGTCACAAGTCATAACAGTCATTTTCCCTAACCGGTGTTCATTAGTCATACGTCTAATTTTGGACATCCGTAGATACCCACTGCAGGCACATGCGGTCATACAGAAAATACGCGACACACCCCCACTCGCAACTACACTAGTCATATGGGTTCGGTGAGGGTCGCATGCACTTCCGAGTCATCATCAGATCTAATCAGTGGTCGAAGACCACAATCCGCCAGAGTCGTCACTCTGGTCGGTCATACTCGCTAGCCGTGCCACAGCTGGACGATCATACTCGCCGGAACAACATCGGTCTAGCACATCCGCTGGAACAACATCGGTCGGTCATCTCCGTCGCCACACAGACTTAAGGCACAGAACTCAGTTGCACAAGAGCTAACAGTCATCTTCGTCGCCACACAGGCTAAGGTCATCTTTGTCGTCACACAGGCCGACAGTCATCATGCTCCATAGAGCCATATAGATCATGCAAAGAGAAATATGGTCCCACAGGTCTACTACCTAGGTCTCAATGCACATGTCATATCATGAGAACATAAGCAATAAATGCAATCTACGCACCAACGTGCTCATAAATAAACAATGCAATTTTTGGGCTCTAACGGTCGACTGAAAAAGGTCATACGGTCGACCAGTTGGTCCTTAAAACCGGTAATTGGTTCGAACCACAATCCAACGGTCGAACCAAACAAACATCAAACGGTCAAACAAAAGTCTCTGGACGGTCGACCGTTTAGAAGGTCTACGCCACAAGAATAATATTAAATAACACATCCCCAACGGTCGAACGACAATTGGCTTCCGGTCGACCGAAAAACATCAGGGACTTCAACATTACTCTAAGTCATTACCGGTCGACCGAAATATGAATCGGTCGAACCTTACTTAAGTCATCTTAAGTCATCAGTCGAATGAGATCTCAGGGCGATAGACCGTTTAGAAGTCTACACCCCCAACCGACTTAAAACAGTATGTTCGGTCGAATTAGTCAAAGCGGCGGTCAGCCGTTTAGATGGTCAACGCCCCCAACTGACATACTACAGTGCCTTCGGTCGAACGACAAAGGGGACCCGGTCGACCGAAAACACCCAAGGTCTTCATCTTCTAGCTCAAACGTATAACTGGTCGACCACCCCTAGGGTATCGTTCGACCGGTGCGAGAGAGAATGCCCAAATTGCACTACGACCGATCGACCGAAAACATGCGTCGGTCGACCGAACAGAGCAGAAATTCAGCCACTCTATTCCAACGAGTCATTCGGCCTACCATCAAACACTCACACAACTTAGGTGAGCGTAAAAGCAAGACTTGGCATACCTTGGAAGCTTGAAAAAGCTTCTGAAGATCAACGACGCTCCAAATGATGTTGGCGCGATCACTACCTCCTTTCGTCGAAATCCGGTTGAACACAACTTGTCGAAGCTCGAATCTTCTTCCACCTTCTCTTCCTCTTCTATTGCTGATGTCCAAACTTCACTCAATTCTCAAAACCCTTCTTCTCAATCCTCTCTTAATCTTCTCTTTGACAACAAAACTCAAATCTCACCAAAATCCTCTCTTCTCCTCAACTCACTTCTTCTTAACAAACCTTCCACTTCAACACTCAACTCCACCCTTTTAAAGCCATCCAACCAACACCACAACCGTACACCTCACCTCCTCCATCCACCTCAACCTTCCACCTAAGTATTCAAAGCCAATTAGCCTACCTCACTTGATTAATTTAATATTAAAATTTTAGGTTCTCACAAGCATGACCTAAAAGGGCAGGGATCCGGTGAGAATCACATGTTGATGATCAAATTTTGGTTTCCAAAAATCAAAAATCAAATGTAAGTTAACATATAAAAATTTAGATTTTTCATACTAAAACAAGGTATATTTGAGAACTAATTAATTCTGGGATTTATTTTTATTAAAATATGATCAACTGATTCCAAATGAAACTTAAGACATCATCAACTGATTCAACTTGCTCCCCTGGGGTAGCTTAAAATTGAAACATAATGGTTGGGTCCGACACTCCCATCAAGTTTTGCTTAGATTTAAAGTTGTTTCACGATGAACACCGAGGTGGAACACTGAAACAACACATGCATTCCCAACTTGATCGCTACGTTGCTGCACTTTCGAGGTTCCAACATCAATACACTTGGATTCTAAGCTATTCTAGATAGGGGTGCACATGGGTCGGGTTGGGTCGGGTTTGGGCCTCAACCCGACCCAACCCGAAATTTTCGGGTTGGGAAAAAATCCAACCCGAACCCGAACCCGACCCAGTTCGGGTTCAACCCAACCCGACCCAAAATTTTCGGGTTGGGTCGGGTTGGGTCGGGTTGAACCCGAATTTGGAAATTTTTGGGTTGGGTTGGGTTGAATCGGGGTTATTTTCGGGTTGGGTCGGGTTTATTTTCGGGTTGGGTCGGGTTGGGTCGGGTTTATTTGGGAAAAAAATAAAAAAAAAATTAAAAAAAATAAAAAAAATAAAAAAAAAATAAAAATCGGGTTCGGGTTGGGTTGGGTCAACCCGACCCCCTCAACCCGAACCCGACCCGAAAATTCGGGTTTTTGATTTTCCCAACCCGAACCGACCCGGGTGCACATGTGGATCTAGTTCCAAGTTATGGGTTATAGCCTTGGGGTAACTTATATAATATAATAATAATATATTATAATATATATATAATATATTGTAATAATATATTATAATATATATGCACATGTTTTACAAGTTATAACTTATTATATTATATATATATTACAAGTTATGGAACTAACCCAGTCGGGTTCGGGTTGGGTTTCGGGTTGAACCCAACCCATGTGCACCCCTAATTCTAGATCCACACTCCCATAACGTGCCATTTTTCCTTAAGGAATCAAGTGCATGGAACGCTTACATTAATACATGATGTAGTTATCAAGTCCATGCAAGGGCGAGTTAATTGTATTTGTGGTTTTTAGTGGAGGTGAAAGAAGTAAAAGGTGGTGAAGGGTTAAAGACAGCTTATGATCACTTTCTCCCACGTATGGATAGAGAAGAGACAAGAGCACGGAAATGTAGGCGAGGAAAATGGAAACTCTTCTGTCCCTTACCAGCTCTAATTACCATTCTCTTCGTCTCTCTTGCACGCTAATAACATAATTTCTATAGGTCAAAGCTCCTCGTGACACCCTCTCAATCAGACATGGACCTTGACACTTCACACTCCAATCCTGAGATATATTGAAACAATTGGTGACTGTGGCCCACTGGCGACCATAAAAAACAAGAGGTTGAGTTAGGCCTGTAAACAGGACAGGGTAATACATGTGTACTTGATTATTTGCCTGGGTCGGATTTAGCTATGAGTACAAAAAAACATACCTGATTAAAAATTTATACCCGTACCATATACTTGGTCTATAAATGGGGAGGATACACGTATAGTTCTTACCCATACTCATATATATACTTGATTATCCTTATACATATTTTAATATATATATATATATAATATAATAAGTTATAACTTGTAAAACATGTGCTGATTTTATAATATGTTAAAACTTGTATTATAAGAAGTTAAACTTCATGTTGAGAGTTTTTTTATATTTGTTATCATGTTTTTAGATGTTTAAACATGATTTATTACTACTCTATGCTTATTTTAGGTTTTTTTTGTATGTTTATTATCTTAAATTGATTTTTTTATTTGTTATATCCGAATACCCAGTTACCCACCGCCTCCTACTCGATTATTAGGCGGATAAGAGTTGGATATGGGTATGGATTTTTTGGCTCGGGCATATACTCATACCCGTACCCGTCTACCTAAGTGAGTATGGGTATGAGTCGTATGACCATACAGTCCGAGGTTAAGTTTGTAGTTTTGTTTCTCAATTTTTTGTTAATATATATAGTATATGAATAGGACGTGGGTAATTTACTCCCTTGAAGAATTGTTATACGTGAAGGGAGACGTCTGCGGACGCCGACCCGTAAAGGGAGACGTCTGCGGAAGACGTCTCCCCCAAGGAGGAGACGTCTTCGGAAGACGTCTCCCCCAAGGAGGAGGCGTCTCCGACAGACGCCTCCACCATGCGGGAGGCGTCTCTCGCAGACGCCTCCACAATTTTTGTTTTTTTAATAATTTAATTATTAAATCTGATAATTACTTTAATAAATTGTGATAAATCTGATAAATTAATTTAACAAATTGTTATTAAGTTTAACATTTGTGATATTTAGTTTTAACAATTTTTGATTTAGTTTAACAATTGTTTTAATTTAGTTTAACAAATTTTGATTTAGTTTAACAATTGTGATAATTTAGTTTAACAAATTTTGATTTAGTTTAACAATTGTGATAAATATGATAATTTAGTTTAAAAATTTTAACAAATTTGTATTTAAAATTTCAATTAATAGTCATCGGGTCACAGTGGAGGGAAAGACAAGTCGATACCATTACACGTCTTCCGTTCTTTAGATGATGATTCAGCACCGCGTCATCCACGTAGACGGGGGATATCTGCTTCGGTCAGGAGGGAGAGAGAGGCATTACGTCGGCGTGAGGAGGATGATGATTCCTTCGATGATGAGCATGTGGACAGTCCTGACGACGAGAGCGACGATTATGACCCGTATGAGTTAGAGCGCCCGGAGGTGGAGAGGCAGGGGGAGTATAGCAGAGGACGTGGTCGAGCGGGTAGTTCTACTTCCGCCGGATGGATGGTGCGGAAGGGTAGGGGTGAGAGGTTTACGACCGGGGATTCGAGCTCGTGCACTGTAGATCCCCACGCTCAGAAGAAAAAGAGGGTCCAGGACGATTCTTGGATCGTGAGCAGTATGACGCCTGGTGGTCCTTTAGATGGGAGCGTCATTCCTAGTTTCTGGGGTCACATCGCTAGATGGATCTGGGACGGAGAGGATCAGAAGGTTCTGAAGTGCCATAATCGGCACAGAGCCTGTACAACACTACAGGGTTGGCGGTCTACACTGACTGCTGATATCAAAGAGGAGATTAGTGCGACGCATTTGGGGCACTTACCGTACAACATGTTCCCTTATCTCGACATGCCTTTGATTTCTGCGTTTGTGGAGCGGTGACAGCCTGACACCAACACTTTTCACAGAGCCTTATTCGTTATTGAGATATCATAGAGCCTTATATGCCCGATCGTGTCTTGCGTCAGTTAGGATATGTTCAGGTGATCCCGGTTGACATCCCGACACCAGAGCATACGGTGCGGTCTGCGACTGCAGCGACGTACGACGTCAGGTTCCCCGCTTCGACAGCAGAATCGACTTGGCGGACATTTCCGAGATCATGCCGACTGTTCGTTGGCGACTTCAGACGTAGTCGCGACCCCTCCGAGTGTGATGCACGTTATCTTGATTGGTTCGGTAGTTACTCACATCCTGTCATCGTCCGTGGTGCCTCCCGGAGAGTAGATCGACCACCAGATAGGACGTGTGGCGATCTGGTAATTTTTTCATTTTATCTATATTTATTTGTACCGTATATTTTGTTAATGTTATGTGCAGTGGATGGGTAAGATGATACGGGTTGTGCAGCCATTCCTGCAGAGGAGGGATGAGCTGCCAGACGAGGACATGAGAGCTGCATGCGGAGATTTGGATGACTTGAAACAGTCATGGCATACTCAGTTAGGCATCTCAGACCATGATTCGGATGATGAGTAGGCTGATCTATTGTACCGTACTCTTAGTATTTGCATTTATATTTGTTTATCTGTCGTACGCTTATTATTTGTATTTGTGTTTGTGTTTGCTAACCTGTCGTACGCTTATTGTTTGTATTTGTGTTTGCTTATCTGTTGTACGCTTATTATTTGTATTTGTGTTTGCTAACCTGTCGTACTATTATATGTAATGCAAATAAAGCAAACATATCAAAACATATTACATAATAAAGCAACACTATATAATGTACAAACATATCAAAACATATTACATAATTGTACAAGCATATCAAAACATATTACATAATTGTTGCCAATTTGCTATCCTATTTTGGTACTCCAGCTCCCATCCAATAACACTCTCATCTCGTATTTGAAACCACAGAGTCGCAATAGGAGGTACGGGGAATCTCTCAGTTAATTCCAAACGAATGTAATGAGCGTAACTCCCTAAATGAGCAATAATCAACTCTCTGCACGGTCTCGTCACGGTAGGCGTACTCTCCCAAGGTAGAACTGTAAGACATGGGTACAACGAACCATCATTTCCGAGAGAGAAGAACATAACTGCACACTTGTAAAAATTTGCAATGGGAAACAAGTCTGTCCACGTCTCCATGTAGTGATTCTCGCCATAAGGTCCCCCGCCCCAATTAATCTGGTGACGAGCCTACGCCACACCGTCGTAGTATACGTGCTCATAAAAAGATGGGTTCGCAGCTATCTCATTTGAAATCGAACGACGGGCGAGTTGCCAATTGTCTTCACCACCGTGGAAAACATCGGCGACACATCAAAATCCACAGTTTCCATCAGGACGTACATCATTCCACTGGTGTAGGAATGGCATAATGATTCCTTGAATTCTATCCACATATGGGAAGTCGTCTACGTCAGCCCGCCCAGTCACTATAATATAAACAAAAAATACAGTTACATGTAATAACAAAAGATACATATTTACTGAAATAAATAACAAAATTATAATAACAATAAATATAGGGATGGTATACCTGATCCTCCCCTCACAGACGAAGAACCGAAGATCGACCACGACCTTTGCTTCCACTACCGGAAGAACGACCACGACCTCTACTCCCACTACCTGAAGATCGACCACGACCTCGCTCAGCATACTCAAACGCACTAGGGTCCCGTCGTGTCGACTTTCCCCTTGGTCGACCTCGTAGCTTTGTTTTTTCTGCAGGCTCTCTCAAATTCGAATGTTCGGGGTGTAGCTGCTCGAATAAAACCCGAGTGGCAGATCGAATTACGGTAGGGTCACTTCCTGGAATCTCATCAACCAGGCTGCGAAAATGTTCGGCGTCTTGAGCTGCCTGAGACACAAACTCTGGGTTCCCGGCTCCTTCCCCAATGACAAGTGTCCTCCAGAACATCCGCGGATGGTACATGCGCAAGGTATCCCATGAGAAGTCAGAAAAGCGCACTAACAACGATATTCAAGTTCATCATCTAACCGTTGCATTCTCTTGACCTCCTGACTCAGCAATTGCAAGCAGTGATGCAAAACTCGACCATTTATGTGACGATATAGAGAATGTCCGAAATTAGTCAAATTTCGCCTTCTCGAGTCTTCAAGAAAGTTTCGAATATTCGTCAGCTGTATTTCAATAGCCGCGTTGACGTGCTCGAAAAGAGTGTCCAGAGCTGCAGTCGATGTAGAAATCCACTCTTTTAGAGCCGAATGAGCACTTTCGACCCTACAATTCGTGGTGTTCCCAAAATGAAGGACTTTGTTCGTCCAATTCAGCACAAACTTTTCTTTATGCACCAACAACGTGGTGTCCAGATACTCCGTGATAGCCGGCCACAATCTATACAAATCTTTCAAAGCATACAAAGCTCTATCATACTCGGCTTCTGAAGTAAAAAAACATGATTTTCCTCCATCTTCCACGACTCAAAGTCTCTGCCATCTGCTTATTCTTGCCGAATACGTGGTATGCGTAGTTGAATACGTCTTTGTTGATGTGCCATGTGCAGAGTAAATGAGCAGAGTCAGGAAAAACCTCTCTCACCGGTCGCATAAGGCCTAACTCCCGGTCTGTTATTATTGCAGTCGGGCTGACAGTCCCCAATAACAGATCTCGCAACTTCTCCATCACCCACAGGTAACTGGAGTAAGATTCATCCATCAAAATCGCATATCCGATAAGGAAATTCATGTTTGTTGGTGTGACCCCAATCATTTCGAACAAAGGCATCTTATACTTGCTCGTCTTGTAAGTTGAATCCATGCTGATAACGAAAGGATATGTCCGCAACAACTGGACTGACGACGGATGTGCCAAAAAAGCGTGAGTGACGACATTAGTTTCTGGATCCGCCATAATCCAATGTAAGTACTCACACTGCACTGCTTGATAGAGAAACTGCTGGACAGGATTCCAGTCTTGAGATTTTGTCGTTCTCATGTAATCTCTGAAATTATAAATATGCCTTTGATTTGGATTGTCCTCCGGGAATTTTTTCTTTTACTGCCTTCAAGATGTTCCGCGGTTTTGCTTGCGCCTCTGTCATATCACGAACGATCTTCTTCGCCCCAGCACTTAGACCACTAATTTGACGATGACCCTCTGGATAAACTGCCAGTCTGTGGTTGTGATGTCCGTTACCACTATTAAAAACCACAACCCATCCATCACGATCTCGTCGCTCCACCACTTTTATTAAGAAACGGAAACCACAACCCTTTCTTTTGGTGTTTCTTCGAAGTGCAGTATCCATATCCCGAGACTCCATTTGATTTCGCCGGTCGCATCTCAAATAACAATCCATCCGACTATCTGATCTTGTTTTGTACGACGTCACGACCAAAAAAAATCCAGCTCCGATAGCTACTTGTTTGGCCCATTTACTTGCTTCATCGATTGTTGCAAAGATTTGTGTAGTTTGAAATAACTCACTGTAATCCACTCCATCACCACCGAAATCTTCCAACGGAACCTACAAAAATAAAATCAAAATTAAAAAAAATCAAAAAATTCCAGGCGTCTGGATTAGCCGCCTACCCCATGTGTGGGGCGTCTGAGTTAAACGCCCTCCCCAAGGGTGAGGCGTCTGCGTAGGACGCCTTGCCGAAGGGAAGGGCGTCTACTAAAGACGCCTTACCCAAGGGGAGGACGTCTACATAAGACGCCTCTCCCATTGCGTAGGCGTCTGTGTTAGACGCCTCAGCCAAGGGGAGGACGTCCTACGCAGATGCCCTCACCTTGGGGGAGGCGTCTAATGCAGACGCTCGGCCCAAATTTTGCCTCGCGCCAGGCTTACCTCACCGGATGCATCACCCTCGCGAGACATTTTCGTGGTGTTTTTACTGATAAATTATGAATATACAAGACCGTAGGCCTAATTTATAGACACGGGACGATATGAGTATTAAATATATTGTTAAGGGCAATTTGTTAATTTCAAGGGGCGATTTAAGTAGTTTTGGGGCGACGTTTAGTAGTTCGCAATATAAATGACATCAAATTAAAGACAATAATGTAAGAACATATCAAAACTTGATTAATGGATAAAAGATTACAAGGTTTCCTCTCCACCCTCTTAGTGACACAACTAAAACAACTACTAAAATCTACTATAATAGGGGAGAGAAGAGTAAGAAGAAGAGAAATGAAAATGTTACAAGTGTATTTATAGAAGATTAGAAGGTCTGAATTAATCTGAGCGCAATCGGACGACTGCAAATTAGATCTGGATGCTCCATAATATTTTTACTTGAATACCCGACCTGCTGGAGAAATTCGAGCTTCAATCTCCGAAACGGATATGCCAGTGACAAATTTGAATCCGCTAATGACGGATCTTATGGGCCGGATCAGCCCCAATTTCACCACCAACTTAAGTCCACCAATTTAGCACGTGAGGTGCATCAGGAGCCGTTAGTGTGACACGTTTGGTCGTAATTGTTGAATTACTGCTCATGTTCACGAGATTTTGGACTTTTACAATCAACATATTTTTTTTACGATCAGGCCCCTCTGGGTTTTAACCTAGGTCCTCCCTGACTTGCAATTCGGTCATTCAGCATTACAAACAAGTCCAGAAGGCTTTCAAATTACTCATTTTTACTTCATGTCATTTTTGCTTCATTCATCTTCGATCTTTATTACCTAAACTTGAAATGTAAGAAAAAAAATACCCGAGTAACAAAAATATGATGTAAAATAAAATATATATAACATGAATGCATTGTATGATATGCTACTAATCACACTTTAATGTCCTAATTACATATCTTCCCAAGAGTTTGGACTTATATAAATTTATTTGAAATATTTAATTTGGATCTATCAGCTATCACTTATGAGAAGAAGTTTGGTCGAAGCACATCTTCACATGGCCACTTAAAAAAATTCTAACGTGGAACAATTATCTAAAGATCGAATTGACTTTTTATATTGATGCATTGCATACATTGCATCATATGTCTTTCATTTAGATCACTTTTATATCAATAAATACTATTAAGGTATGTGTTTAGTCTTATTTACAGAATACAGGGACCTGAATGCAATTTATCCACATCTCGAGCATAAACGCGTGCAAAAGACTCATTTCTATCATAAAGACCAAGTTCAAGTTATCGGGTTACAAATCGAAATGTATCTAAGCATAAAAGCATTCAAGATCTAATTACAAAGACTTAAGTACAAAAGTAGTCGGGGACTTAATTGCAAAAAGTCAAGGACCTAATTGCAAATCACGAGTAGCTTTTATTATTATGGAGAAAATCTAAAGAAAAATCAATGTGAATCTCCATATATGTAAAGGAATTAATCCGGAGCTCAAAAGAATGGAAAGAATCAATCCAGACGCGCAAAGGAGGATCAAATCATACCATAAACACACAGGAAAAATCTGGATCGAATCCGAGCCAAAAAGGTGGCGATTCCGCCGCACCTCATGTACAAATTGCGGCGATTTATCCGCACAAAAGTCGATCCGTGTGCTCAAATTTTTACCAATGCTGTATTGACGCGTGTACGTTCCATTTATATATTGGGATCCTTTGTATCGGCTATAAATAGCCCCGAGAATGATGGTAGAAGGGTCCTTGGCCTTAGACCTAGTTTTTAGTTGTTTTTATTTTCAGTTTTGTACTCTTCACTTTAGTAATAAAATTCTGTCTTTTATTTCTTGTTTTTACTTTTCTTTTGTAATGTCTCTAGGACCCCTTCTTCCTCCCTCCATGAGTTTCTAACTCCTTCCAAAGGGTGGAGGTGACGGATTTAGGGTGAAGAGAAGATGAATGAATGTTATTATTTTAATTTCGTGTTAGTATATTTTGATTACTTGAGTTTATGTTAAATCATTTATCATGTAATGCTTTATAACTAATATGATTTATTATAAGTTTCTGAATTCTCTAATCTAAACCCTAAATCTAAATCTCCACCCAACGGAATTCACTTCTTTGTTCTTATTTTAGTTTTAATTGTTCTTGTTTCTTGCTTTAGATAATTAAAAATTAAAAATCTCAAAACCAACTTATTTCTTCTCTCATTCTTTTCCCCAATCGAAATCACACTAATAACAAATCACTCCCTCCTTGTGTTCGACCCGTATTTGCCACGTCTTCATTGACGCCGTGCACTTGCGGTATAAATTAAAATTCACATCATATATTATAGTTGTTCTATAGTTATTGTTAAATTTGAAAACGATGTTGCTTCTTTTGTAGTTATTTTTTGATTTTAATCCATACCTAATTTTAGGCATATCTATCACGACATAGGGGTACATAGCAATTAGGTATATATTATTATGGATTTAGACTAAATTAGATGTATATTTTTAGTTTTCATTGTTTCTTCTTTGATGTTTCCATCTTCTGCTGTGCTATATTTGTATCTTAACACGCAATGTACGTTAACATTGTGTTGCATTCGAACCACGCAATTTGTGCTGTTGATTCAAACATAAGCTTCGAATCAATTCGTTACTCTTAGATTAAAGTGGGATCATAATGACTCATAATTATCTAATCAAATTACGGTTAATCTCTACTTAAACAAACACCAATTGCAGCAGAAACAATTTAAAACAAAGTAGAGACAAGTAATGCAAACCACAAGTAACTCGGGGGATTTTACAGAGGTTCGGTCACCCGCCTACGTCCTCTCCTGCAAGCTTCGCTCGACACATCAAGCTCCGCTTACGATTTCACTATCCGCTCCCCGTTCCGGGTCAGGAGACAACGCCTTTACAATCTTCAAGCTAGCGAACAACCATCGCCTAACATGGAATCCTCTTCTCACAATCCGATAAGGATGCTTTGGGCTTTCACCGGAGCCTTTCAAACTTTGCTTGACTGAAAACTTGAGTGGCTCACACTCTCTAACTTGAGCACACTTCGAAAAGATTATGAATTGATCAAAGGTGTGGAATTTAGGCTTGGAGTGTATGGAACTTTGAGGATTGAAAAACTTCTCTCTAATGTATGAGACAATTGGAAGTGAGAGAGTTGTGTAAACAATGTGTTTGGACCTCCATTTTTAAGCTCCTAAATATTTCTAGCCGTTGGGGAAAATTGAATGAGTTGTGTGTAAGATACACAAAATAGAAATTCAGGATTCACAATTCTGTCCATCAACGGTCGACCGAATCTGGGTAACCAGTTGACTGTTTCCTTAATGGTAAGGAAATGTTTAAACAAGTTTAAGCTTCAATCGAACCAACTAGGCTATAACTTAAGTTCACTTAAGTGCATGGTCGAACCAAAGGTATGTGACGGTCGACCGTTCGGGGGGATTTTTGCAAGGATAATGGTAATCGGTCGAACACAAGATATGGATCGTTCGACCGAAAATAACATGCACTTTTGGGCTCAAGAAAAGTGTTCATCCAGTTGACCGATTTTAGGTCATCATTCGACTGGTGGCCAAATGTATTTTAGGGGTATGTTGAATTTATACGATTACGATCGTTGGAGGAATACGACAACTATAAAGGTCATCCGAAAATACGGAAACGATCGACCAAAAAGGTCCAAGCGATCGACCGAAGGAGTTAGGTAAAATCATTGTAGGCTAACTGGTTGAAACGGTCGAACATAGAACTTGGTTCGGTCGACCGTTTTTCATAGGCAAATTGGGTTTAGTTTAGGTGATTTTTCGGTCTAAGTTTGGGTGATTCATTGAAGTCCAATTGATGTGAAATTTTGTGTGTGACTTCTATAGGTTCCCTGGAGTCCATGTGAAAGGATTTTAACTCTTGTATGCTCAAGATTACATAGATTCCTAAGACTCAAAATAAAGGCAAATTATATGTCTTCAAAAGGTTGATTACATGTCTTGACTTCAATTCCATTATTCCTTGAGTTGATCACCTGTAGATGTTAGCACGATACAATATATCTTCTATGCATTATATGTGTTATACTACATCTGATTGTGATTAAGATTATGTTGATTAAATTATCAAAACACGAATTAATGCCAAAAAGCCAACACAAAGAACTTGTTTTAATACGATCTCAACACCATTCTCGAACTTATTCTCAACACCCATTCTCGTACGTAGGTTTTAGAAGGTGTTCTACGCAATTCAAAAGATGATCAACAGATGTAGCAATTCCACGGTTAGGCTGCATAACACACAAAAATTTCCTTTTGATAACTGGTAGGAGTTACTTTTAGTTACTAAGATGAGTTACATCTGAATCATACTAATGACCACAGGTTGTTAAGGGATGGAGGTCGAACTTATATTGTATCTTCACCCAACCAACATGGATACACAATGGATGTTGAGGGAATGGTTAGATGTTACCATGTACTATTTGACAACTTCTCAAATAAGAAATAATTTCATAGCAATTCAAAACATATTTTTCGACATCGCCAAATAAACCCCCTAATGTTAACCAGCCTATTCAAACAAGAAGTTTTGGTTTTTGAATTTCAAGATGCTTACAATTACCGATGCAGAATATTTTGTATTGGAGGGAGTGTATATATATTTATACAGTAATTCTCCAGTGACCCCGTGACTTAATCTACATATTTTAAGCTCCTACCAAATCCACCGACCACCATTCATCTTAAATTGTAAGGTAGATTAAGGTTGTGGCGGTTATGCTAATAAAATAATCTAATGGTACATATTAACTGTAGAATAATCGTAATTAAATCTAATGGTGAAATTGTAGAGAGTTTAAACAAATAAGATGAACCCTAGACTCACTAGATCTTGACCATATATATATAATGTTGCATAAAAATTATATTAAAATCAAGTCCACATAGACCAAAGTTGTTGCCACTTAAAAGAGTGTTGAGGTGAGATATCCAAGTCAAAATCAATTGGTGATGAGTAAAACTCATGAAAATGAACAAAACTCTACCAATGCTGGACTTTTCTCAAACACTCCTACGCACTCTGTAAATTGAGATTATTGCTCATGTATGCACGTGGGCAACATGACATGGATGGATCAATTAAGCAGGTTGTTTGACTCTTTTTTGGCTCTGAAACCATATTAAAGTCTGGATATCTAACTTAAAATCAATTGGTGATTGGAGAGACCAAATAACTTATAATCGAGAAGAATGCCAATGAATCTACCATTGTATCACTATTCTCTAACATGAAAGTTTGGTGCACATAGGGAAAAAATAGTTTTACTTTATATCTTTTCCAAGTGCTCATGCTGGTTTTTGAAAAGGAAAATCTTGTCGAGCCATTTCATTCTAGTTGAATGTTTAGAAATTATGAGATTGATATTATCATTTCTTCTCTTAGGAAACAATTGCAATATGATAAGCCTGTTAGGGATTTGTATCACCAAATCACTAATATTAACTGGATTATATTGTTGAACCATTAAGAATTGAAACCAAAATAAGTGGAAGCATACCTGAATCTATTTCTATAGATTGCAGTGCAGAAGCGAGACTTCGGTTTTCCAAATCAACACAATACTCCAGACAATCCCTTAAAAATATCTCTGGATCTCTCTTGGTGATGAGATGCAAGAATGAGTGCAGGCTAGAGTTGTATGATTTGGAGACCAAGACTCATTTATATAATAGCCAATTAGAATTCCCTTAGGTAAATTTCAATCCAACTCATCATGAATTGAAATTTACATTTTTTGTCTCTACACCTTAATGCACTAGTGCAGAATAGGCTTTACTCGTCGCACAATAGACGTTAGTTATTATAATAACCGACGTCTAGTAGGGAGAGGAAAGCATAGACATTGGTCGTTACCAAGGCCGACGTCTATGTGGTACTATAGACGTCGGCTAGTTCAATACCGAGTTTATCCGACATCTATAGGGTATAGACGTCGACCCATAGACGTCAGTTTTTGGAATACCTTGTGCATCTGACGTCTATAGGATATATACGTCGACCTATAGATGTCAGAAGTTATAGACATCCGACGTCTATACCCCATGCATATAGACGTTGATATATAGACATCAGCTGTCTATAACATCCGACGTCTATAGGTCTTAAAGAAATCGAACAGACGCGTTTCTGTCATTCATCTCAAACGAAAACTCACCCAAACCCTAGCCTTCCCTTGACCGAACTCTCCTCCGCGATCGATATCCGACCGATCTGCACCGTCTCCAGCACCGCAGCGACGTCCCTTGTGCTCTCCTCCCCTTCTCCGTCCCTCTGCACCGTATCCGTAGCCTCCGCGACCACCGTCACCACACCCTCCTCCGCGACCACCGTCACCGCAGCCACGACCTCCTCCTCCTCGGGTTCGTGCTCATACTTTTTGTGTAGTTGTGGATTGAGTTTTTTTTATTTAGTTTTTTTGATTTGGTGTAGTGAGTGTAGTTGTTGGTGCGACCACCGGCACCACACCTCCTCTGCGACGTCGGCAGCAACCTTCCCCTCCTCTGGTTCGTGTTTCACCACTTGTAGAAAAACTAACTTCAAGTGACGGCTTTATTTATAATCCGACGTCTATTCGTTAAGAATAGACGTTGTCTGTAAGTTCACCGACGTCTATACCAAAATAATAGACGTCAGTTAGATATAAAGGTCGACGTCTATCCTTAAAGAATAGACGACGGCCGTATGTAGAAGCCGATGTCTATTCCTAAAGAATAGACGTCGGATTTTTCGCGACCGACGTCTATGTATAGACGACGCACGCATATACGTCGGATCTGGGAGTGCTTATATCCGACGTATATACCCCCGTACATCCGACGTATATGTCATTTTCTGTAGTAGTGATGGTCCACATTCTACGATTAGTCGTATTTGATTAAAACCATAGTAGATGACACTTATATGATTAATCATGACAGTCTGGATAATTATTTTACATATAAGCCCAACGTTTGATTAAAATTACACATTATTGGATATTAAAGATCCAACAAAGCCTACTGGATGCGTTGATCTCATCTCATAATCTAATCGCATGAAATACGAATACAATAGTATATGTGTTGATAAAAAAAAGAATAGTTAAATGAATGAAGGCTTGTAACGTATGCATGCACGTATGTCCGTGTTTGACCAGCTGGGAAGGGGATAGGTGGGAGATTGATTGCGTGGGAATTCCTTCGTTTTCATGTGGGCGTTTGGCAAATCGAGACTCACTTCGTGAACCACAAACCAAACCTTAACCTCCGGAGACGTGTGGGATCTGCACGTGCAAACCCTAAAACCCGTATACTTGCTTGCTTTTCAAAAAAATAAAAATAAATCAACCTTCTAACGATCCTATACTTTAAAAAAAACTTCTAACTTTCCTTAATTATATACACGTTATTTCTCATGACCACAAAATTCATCACTCAGTATATTGTACCCTACTACTGCTCTTGAGTCTTACTTGAGGTTTTTGATAGTTTGCTCTTATCTCTTGTTACGCCAACATTTTTTGGGAGGATTTTGTACTTTCCTTAGTAAAACTGTTACTATCTCTGATCGCTAATAGAACAAAATCTATAGTTTACATTTTTCAATTGAAGTTAAAAAGTAAAGTTATTATCGAATTTCAAATTTGTGTTAATACTTTTTAAAAGTTTTGGAACCCTCATCTAGTTTTAATTTCTAGAAAATGTTAATAAATCAATAGGACACAACTTAAGTACACATGGAACATAGATAATCAAAACTTGGATCGAGTATTCAGATTACTACAGAGTGCAATAAAAACACAAAACAGCACAAAGTTAAAACGGATAATCCAACCTTGGTATTTTAATATGCAACTACATGATAATGCGCTATTTTTCATTTATGAAAAGTGGCATTATTTTGGTTTTAGTAGATGGGTAAGTCATTTTTTTGCCAATTGTTTTTTGTGATTTCGAAGCCATGTGATTATGTTTTTAATATAAAATATTAATAAATGCCCACATATAATATAACCCTACCGAAGGTCGGTTTTCCGGTGATGGCTACTATATTTCAAATTAATATATATATATATATATATATATATATATATATATATATATATATATATTGCAATTTTGACGGAAATAAATGTTATCGATGAATTTATCTTATACCAAATACTAAATAATATATTATGTGATAAATGCTATATTTTTTCTAAAATTTTATTATAATATCAAAATGCCCTAAGGGCACCATTAACCCCAACCCCATTTTTTCCTCCAATCCAGTTTCTCTTTCCACCACGTCAGCAAAAAATACTATGCAACCCACCACCCAACCCAACCCATTTTTCACTTCTTAACCCTAACCCCACTTTCAACACTCTCTCTCATCCACATAATTTTTTTACCTCATTTTCTATTTCATCACAAAAACTACTAAATAATTTATTTCTACAGTAACCTAATCTAATTAAATTATGCTAATTACCAAAAAAACATTCAAAAAAGTAGATTTAATAATGACCACTCAAACGGGTCGGTCGGAGGTCTCGCTTCCCGGTGAGCGAGCGACGTTCCACCTCGCCGGTGAGGTGGCGGGGGTGGCAAGGGGGCAGCGCCCCTTAAAAGATTTTTTATTTTTGAGATTTTTATTAGTAATTATTTGCCGATTTTTTGGATTACTAATGCGTTTTTGGGTGAACCTGAGTAAATTCATGTGTTCTATTTTACTAGGTAATTTTCTTTAATTACTTATTTATTTTTACTAATTTGATTAATTATTTATATTTATTTTACTAATTTTCATTAACTATTTTCGTTTATTTTAATTTTCAAAAATTAATTCTAATTATATAAAAACATATACATATCAATTAAATATTATTTAACAAATAAAAAAATTCTAATTTTTAATATTTATTTAAAATAAATTAAAAAATTTGGGCCAACCCGGATTGGCTACGTGGCCAACCCGGGTCGGAACCCAGGTCGCGACCCGACCTGGGCCGCCCCCTCATTAAGGGGCCTGGGGTCGGGTCGAGACCCGACCCGACCCCAAAAAGCCATCCGTTAAGGATGGCCTAAGATATATAATTTCTATTTTTTTGCTGGAGAAAAGCCAACACAACAAAACATTTCAACCATATCTTCCCATATTTCATGGTCACAAGTCACAACACAGACATGGACAAAGACCAACACAGAAGAGAAATGAAGCCTAGGGTCAAAAAAGTAATTCACCACACCCTACCCAATGCTTAAACCACACTTAAAACCCCAGTAGGAGAATTAATGAGAGGACCACTAGCCAATTTCTCTCCCCACCCCGACTAATCAATCCTCATTACCACCATTATTATTTCCAGTCATGGGGATGCCTAAACAAGGCCAGAGTGTCAGAGACTATCAGAAAACTATGGCATAAACAAATGCCGAAGTGGAGAATAGAAGAGGAATGGAAGGTGGTAGGATTTGGAAGACTAAATTCCTTCCTTCCTTCCTTCATTCCTCTGACCTGATCTGAGAGGCTCTACAGGTCTGCACCTTTTATTACGAGTAGAGGTCCCCTGTTCAACAGACAATGTCCTATTTCTGATCAGAAGAATCCAAAACTGCTGTTTCCACTCTGTCCTGCCCATTTCTTTATTGCCTTTTCTTGTATTTATTACTGTGGCATAGCATTCCATGCACCATCTGTAGGATAACTGGGTTTTGTCTTTTTTTATTTTTATTTTTATTTGTGTGCTTATCTTCAGACTCCCGACCTCTTCTTCTTTTTAGTTGTGTTTGCTTGCTTTTGGATTTCTTGTGTGTCTTGTTGCTGTTGTGAGGAAAGTATTGTTGGTTCACTTTTCCTCCACCTTTCTCTCTTTCAAGGGTGAGTTATATGCAGTAGTATGCGTCCTTGTACATCTATATATATGTCTTCGTATTAGGTTTTTTAGTTTTTTTGGGGGGTAGATGAAGTCTTTAATTGTGTTTCGTTTATGCATGGCAACAATATGGTTTTGTTTGTGGTTTAGATCTACATATGCTTGCATGTTAGCAAGGAAAAGTGTCTGGAAAGTAAGTCTTTTTTTAACTAAAAAAGAATTTAGGGTTTCTCTTTTTGAGTCCATGTCAGTCAAGATTGGCCTTTGGAGTTGCTCTATAGTGCACTCTTTGAGGTTTGAGTAGTTTCATTTGCTACCGTTTTCTTGTTGAATGATGGAAGTTGACATGCAAACCAAACTGAGAAGTATGGAAACATGTCTATTGAAACTATCCAAGTATTAATGCTACTTTCATACCCTAGTTATCTTCTGAATTTCATGTAATTTTTTAGCAATTTTTTAGGCTTTCATAGCACACCTAAATACGAGTTGTGGCATTTATAACTTGTTATGATTTTAAAAAAATCTATGTAAAATAAGTTTTTTTGTTGGAAATCTATGGAATATAGGTTCTCATGACAAGGTTCTTTTTTCCAATAAAAATGCATGCTTCCTCACCAGATTATCAAGTTCGTCATCTTTTCAAGAAAAAAACATCACCATTTTTCATCTCATGGGTGTTTGTCTTAAATTTATCTCCTCTCCATCCTCCTCTCTCATAGTTTTTTTTTACTGATTTTAGACACTAAAGGCCAAGACCACAAGAAAAGTGGGGGGAAAAACACGTTCTAAACCGACAGATAAAGACACAGACACAACATGAAATAGTATAGACAAGACACCAATGGGGGTATGCATAAAATTCAGGAAGTTTGACATGACCTGATTTGGAAATTGGAATGTCTTTCTTCTGTTTTTCTACGTGATTCTTTCATACCCATTTTTAACCATGAGTTAGAGTTTTGGAAATTTCTAGTGTAGATAGAAGTCAAATTTGATGAACAGTTTTTTTTTTGCTTAGAGATAAGTTCATTGTTTGACATGTCATCTTTTTGAAGGCGATCAAGACACTACTATGATGCAAGGAAATGGACAACTCTCAGTTCCTCCGGGCTTCCGCTTCCATCCGACCGACGAGGAGCTTCTCTACTACTACCTAAGGAAGAAGGTCACTTACGAGCCCATAGATCTCGATGTCATAAGAGATGTTGACCTCAACAAGCTCGAGCCATGGGACCTCAAAGGTCAGCACTGTAATCCTTGTTTTGTCCAAGTCTACCTCTTTTCTTGTCCCAAAAGGGCAGCTAGTAAGTCAACCGCATTTTAGTGCTTCTTCTCAACACTTCAAGAAAATGAAGACTTTTATGTAACGAAACGTGCATGTCTCTCGAGGAGTGGGAGTGGATTCAGTTGTATATATACATGGATGTGAAAGTGGTTTTAGATTTTTATGAAATTTTTGGTAATAAAGATGGCTCTATACAAGATCCAAGATGGCTTTCTTTTAATTACCTTCATTTGACCAAGTTAGAAGCATGACATGAAAAATGTGAAGCATGTAAGGCTTTCCTTTTATATTAACATCACTAAGAATGCCCATCTTAAACTTATTTTCTTTTCCATATTTGAGTTTGTTGGTGTTTAATTTTTTGGTAAATTATAAACATTACTTTACTCTTGACTACTACCAGAAAACACCTCATTATATGTTGCTAAAGTACAATCTCAACCAACTAGACTAGCTCCACTTTGCAAGAATTTTGTCTTTGATCTTCCAACTATTAACTTCGCATATATAGGACGTCATGAGTTCTTCTATTGCATTATAACCTATGTAATGATGAAACTTGGATTGATATTTAATTTTGTGAAACTCATGTCTACCTTCTTCTCCTATTTGTTCTTCACAGACAAATGTAGGGTTGGGTCAGGGCCACAGAATGAATGGTACTTCTTCAGCCACAAGGACAAGAAGTACCCGACTGGAACACGGACCAACCGGGCGACGACAGCTGGTTTTTGGAAGGCAACAGGGAGAGACAAGGCCATCCACATTTGCAGCTCAAAGAGGATTGGCATGAGGAAAACCCTAGTCTTCTATATTGGTAGGGCCCCTAATGGCCAGAAAACAGACTGGATCATGCACGAATACCGCCTCAATGAAGAAAATTCCGATCAATTTCAGGTATGTGCTGTTAATCATTAGTCATTCATAGAATGGGTGATACCATGCACAACTCTGTAATGTACCTTAATGTTTTATTTTCTTTTTAGTTACTAAAAGAAGACACCGTTGTTATGGTCTAAAACCACTCCTACAATATTAAATCATGTTTTTGTTTGCAAATTTGTTGGTGTTATCTAGGTTAGATCTTGAAATTTAATTTTACAGGAAATTATATATTAAAATAAATATAACTAGAACTAGAGCTATCCATTTCTAACTACATCATATGTCATGACAATTGCTACTATTGACCATGAGGACTTTAGCCATGTATTGAAACCCTCACATTTCTTCTCATAAACAAATATACATTAATTATATGTCTTATTTGTTATATATACATATATGCTTAGTGGATCTATATATTATATGAAGATTTTTATGGAAGTTTCTTTTTTCTTTATTCATTAAACCCAATAACTTAACTCCGGTATTGGTTATTTCAAAACCAAAATCTAATTAAGCCAGTTGGGTTATTAAATAGAGCTGAAATAAAGGCATTTGGTTGCTCTAAAATCATTGGTAACGAGCAACAACTATGTCAAAACATTGCATGCATTGGCATGCCCTCATGCAAGTCTGAAACTTCTCCTTTTTATGTTTTTTTAAAACATTTTGTTATATATATCTTGATCATAATTCATAATCCCACAACACATGCATAGTAGTTAATTGGTAAAATTAAGTGGATCATTGACATGGTTCATCACCATTCCACATCCTTGTAGGAGGAAGGCTGGGTGGTCTGCAGGGTGTTTAAGAAGAAGAACCATGTAAGGGAACACCACCACTCCGACGCAGCCGGAGAAGACCAACCAAACCACATGAAGCCAACCCTACCCTTCCCACTGGACACAAACCAAGGTTTCCACCTTCCATGGGACTACTCCATCGACAACACCATGCATCTCCCTCAGCTCCTAAGCGCCGAGTCCAGCGCCTTCACCTCCTTCAACCCGCCCAACACCGGCGGTGGTGGCGCAATGCTCCCTCAGCATCACGAGAGATTCAACGGGGACTGGTCCATCCTAGACAAGTTGCTCGCTTCCCACCAAAGCCTTGACCACCTCCTCCATGGTAGGAGTCTTCTCCAGTCTCACCAGCTCATCAACACCAATGGTGGTGGTTTGGGGCACAAATTCCCTTTGCAGAATGTTGGGTGTGATGGGGACGTCTTGAAGTTTCCCAAGTGAGAGTTGTGTTAGGTGTTTCTTGCTATAAACTTAAGATTAGGGTTTTATGAGTACGTGTTGTATATACTTAATTAAGAACTGCCATAATGTGATGCAGTCTTTCTTCTTTCATGGGTGGTAGCTCTCCTGATCTTTAGTAAGAGAGATTGGATCTTTCTCAAGTAGAAGTGATTGTCATTTTGGTGTTTTACGTACAAGACAAGACTATTGTTTTGTTTAATTTGTTGCGTTTCTCTTTGGTTTTATATAGCACGTATGTCAGTACGTTCTAGCTTTGTGATTTTGTCTCGACTTTTAATTTATATGTCCAGTTCGGAGCTCCCTTTGTGAATTATTGTAAATTTTCTTTACAAGCAAAAACAAAAGTCTACAACTATAAATTTAGCACCCAATAAAATTGTTATATAAATTGCCGCACCCATGAATATTTATACTTGTCATTTGGTCGCGGAAGACATTTTATTTATTTAATCTACTTTAACCCATCGTATTTTAAATCTCAAGGACGCAAACAAAACTGTTGATATTCGAAATTTGGTGTTGACTATTTCGAGATAAAGGATTGCCCAATTGAGTTAGCCTTGGTTCATGGATGGATTACTGTTGAGAGTGCTAAGGTCATGTTTGGTTCACCGTAATTAAGGGGGTAATATAATCAGATTATATGTTGGATTACATTCTAATGCTTGGTTGAGGAAATCAATTGTTGTAATTCAATTACAAAAGTAATCCAATAACACTTCTTTCAAGATAATTGGATTACATCGTTGGAGGTCATAATCCAATTACATTACAATATAATCAACTCATTTCGTACAATTCAAACATTGTCACATCGTCAAACTCAACTTTGCGTGTTCAGCAAGCTCATAATTAGGGATTATAGTTGAGGTTAATGTCAAACTAAAGAAAGAGAATAAGGTTTTGTTGTTGCTATCATCGTTGTCAGACTTGTTCAGGTTGTTGTTTCAAGTATTCTCCTTGGTAGGGGTGCACATGGGTCGGGTTGGGTCGGGTTTGGGCTTCAACCCGACCCAACCCGAAATTTTCGGGTTGGGAAAAAACCCAACCCGAACCCGAACCCGAACCGGTTCGGGTTGAACCCAACCCGACCCGAAATTTTCGGGTTGGGTTGGGTCGGGTCGGGTTGAACCCGAAAATTGGGCATGAAATATTTGCACACTAAGTGCTAAATGATTCCTGAAATGTAGGCAATAAAAATGATAAGGGTATTCCAAAAACCTCAACCATTCAATCCTAACTTATATAAATTGATTTCAAGCCTAAATTTAAATCAAGCAAGCAAGTGAAACAACTACACAACTTCAAACACACCTTAAAAGTTAAATGAATACAACTTCAAAATCAGCAAGCAATAGTTCAAGGTGTCAACTGTCAAGCCAAGAAGCAATAAGTTCAAAATAACTTTAAAATCTAGCAAGTAACTTAAAACACAATGCCATGAAACAATCCTAATTCCGACATAACATCCAACATTCCTAATTTCCAACATAACAGTAAACATAACATCAAATAACTTGAGCAAGCCTCTCCACGATGTCTTTATCTTCCGAAATAGCTGAAACAATCAATGACACATAAAATTCAGACACAGACTTAAGAGGACTTTTACGACACATGAGCCTAAGATGTTTCCACATTGTACTTGTTCCATGAGCTGTATTACAAGAATAATTGGTGTTTTGACAGTAGTTACAGACAGCTCGTTCAACCCGTCCTTTTCCTTTGACCCTCTTGAAGTGACTCCACACTTCGGATTTACGTTTTTTACTACTTGGTTCGACCACTTCATCAATAATATCAAGCCCTTCTACATGATCTTTTGGTTGATCAGATGACATCTACCAAAAATATCAATAAATACAATATGTGATTACAGCATTTCAGAAGTAAGGTGACATCTAATAAAGACAATATGTGACATCTAATAAAGACAATAGTCAAAGTAGATCTTACAATAGCTGAACAGCCATAGCGTCGAAAACAATATGATAACCTTCTCATTTTTTACCAAATAACATAACCAAGGACAATGCCAAGAATTAAGGTCATAGGGTCGGAAATACAATGCCTTATTAACGTTTATCTAGACTAATGCAACAAAATCTCTTTGAAAAAATTGAAAATCTCATTCATCTATCTATCTATCTATATAATTATTGCTATTCAGAAAATTTTAGCCAAATCGAAATTTTCAAGTAGACTAATCAGACAAAATCTCATATATCTAATTATTGATATACAGAAAAAGAAATTTGACTAATCAAAAATTTCAACTACAAAATCTAATTCATCTATCTAATTATTGGAATTCAGAAGAAGAAGAAGAAGAAGAAAATCCTTAACCACCGAAAATCCAAAAGAGATAGTCAAATCCAAAACATACTTTAATTTTCAAAAAAGAGCACGGAAAATAATGGGCAATTTTGGATTAAGGTTTGGACGAAATGGGTATTACCCTAGTTTGGATTAGTACTGAGCAGAGACCCCAGATTAAGGTTTGGATTAAGGTTTGGATCCAGTGTCTGAAACATATTTTGCATTCGATTGTTCTTGAAGCAGAGACCCCAATTTCCCTAACCCTAAATGGATGAAATGGGTATTACCTGCACCGAATTCGAAGACGACGCCGTGTTGGTGAAGCGGGATCGACGAAGACGAAGACTAAGGCGGCGCAAATCGGCGGGTCGATTTGGAACGTGGAAATCGTGGGATCGTGGAGGGAGAGGAGGAAGAAGAAAGGCTGGAACGTGGAGGGAGAGGAGGAAGAAGAAAGGCTGGAACGTGGAGGCCGGAGGGAGAGGACTGAAGAAGAAAGGCTGGAGGGAGAGGAGGGACAATCGGCGGTCGGCGCCGCGTGAGGGAGTGGAGAGGAGGGAGAGGTGAAATCAGGATTCGGGAATGCGTTTTTTTTGTTAGGGACTTAGGGTTAGGTGTGGACGGTCAGGATTTACTTGATGGACAGTCAGGATTTATTGGGGGAAAATATAATTAAAAAATCTTCGGGTTCGGGTTGGGTTGGGTTGGGTCAACCCGACCCCTCAACCCGAACCCTACCCGAAAATTCGGTTTTCAGATTTTTCCAACCCAACCCAACCCGAATCTCTTCCCAACCCAACCCAACCCGACCCGACCAGACGGGTTCGGGTCGGTTTCGGGTTCAACCCGACCCGTGTGCACCCCTACTCCTTGGAAGGGAGAAGCTTGCATGAAAAAGTAATAAAGAGTTGATGTCTGAGTTTTTTTTTTGGCTAAAAGCTTCCACTATACTATTTCATTACTATAAAATAAGTGCAAAGCTTATGGTTAGGGATACATACCATACCCCAACTTAGATGTTTAACCCAAGTACAAAAGAACCCACGTTCCCATAACCCTTGTGAACAAAGACCCCAACCATAGCAACTTTAGAAAGAATGAAGACGAAAATATAATATCGAAATAATATGCTACATAATAGACTTGAAGTATTCCCCATATGCTTCAAATTTACTACCAAATATGTAATAACCTTAATCTAAAACACCCTAATTAACCTAAACTAAACCTAATTAACCTTAATTAAGCTTGAATAGTAAAGCATGAGGTGGAAGAATTGGATAAGATTTGGGTTTTTCTATAAATAGAGGTGTTAGGTTTAAGAAAAACGTTTTCTTCATAACTTGGTTTCTTCAGAGAGTGAGAGAAGTGATTTTGGAGGAGAAGAAGAAGGAAAGAAGGAGGAGTGGAAGTGAAGGAGAAGAGTTGGGTTGAGTTTGCCAAAGCTTGGGAGGCTTCCACAAACGTCAATAAGGTATGCTAAATCTTCATTATAACTCACATAAGCTTTGTGAGTGTTGGGGATCGACGTTGGTGTCAAATTCCTCGTCGGATTGCAACCTATTCAGAGGTTGAAGACGACGATCGGTCGATCGGTACCTGTGGGCAGTCGATCGATGGTATTATTATATTAATTTGCACCCGCAAACGGTCGAACGATGTCTGAGGATGGTCGACCGTTATGCCAGATTTGTGCGGGTAAAAAGGTTGATGCTGTTATCGGTCGAACGGATATACTTAGCCGGTCGACCGAAACAATGAGAATAGGTCGGTTGGGGATTTTGACTTATTAAACGGTCGAACATCCTTAACCTGGTTCGACCGATCTATTCGATGCTAAGTCGGTTGGGAGCTTTGACCATCAAAACGGTCGACCGCTCTTTAACTTTCGGTCGACCGACGGAGCATTTTAATTAAGCAGTAGAGTGCCTGTGATTTTTCGGTTGAACTGTATCTCAGTTCCGGTCGACCGAATATTACTTAGGCAAAATGCTGAAATCCCTGTTATCGGTTGAACGATCCCTTGGTTCGACCGGTCGGATATATAAATATTATAAATATTGTATAACGTAGACCATCCAAACGGTCGACCGCTAGATGACTTTTGTTCGACCGATGGGTCGGTAATTCAGTTGGCGTGGTTCGATCGATACACTTGTTTGTACAGTATAGAGTACTGTGCGGAGGACCGGTCGACCGGTGTGCTTGTAGCGGTTGACCGATCTGCAGCAGGTTGGTGGATTTATCCACACGCGAGCCGTCGAGTATAGGTCGACTACCGGCTCTGAGGCGACGGTCGATTACCGGCCTTGAGAGCGACGAATTTCACTTTCGACGATGGCGTATTATTGTTGGCCTCTCATATCGAGCGGGGTGTGAGAGATGAGTGTCGTAAACCTTGGGCTGTTTGCTGGGGTTTGTCGGTAGGCCGAGGATGTTCCGGCAGGGTGCGCGTCTGGCGGCTCTTGGGGGAGCAACGGCTGTCGTCTGGCCCGAGTTGTGCATTCGGCGGACTGACTCGCTCCTGGGGTGGCGGCGTAGTGTCAGGGTTCCTTTCTGCGGCTCTTGGGGGGCAGTGGTGCCGACTGACCCTTGTAAGGCAGCGGTGGACTGACTTGACCCTCGTGGTGGCAGGAGTGGTTCAGTACTGCGGAGGCGGAGATGAGTATTATTGTGGACCCGAGGCGGATGATCATGTGCATTGCATTGCATTGTCTTTAATTCCATTTTGTATTTCAGGTATGGTATACGGGGTTCCTTCAGGGAACTCACGCATGTTTCAATTGTTTGCATTTCAGGTAGCGAGCAACATTAGAGTCGAGGTGGTGGCCGAGGAGGGTGCCCCGGGATCTGATCCAGTCTTCTTTTTGTATCTTTTGTTGAGGTAGTGATTACATGTATATTCCTTTCTGTTGTAATCACAGTTGACTCATATGTATATTTTGACTTCCACGTGGATCTATATCTTTATATATATATACATTTTGACTTGTTGTTTCGTGACGTGTCCTGTGTTGACCGTTGACGGTCTTTATTATTGTTTAAATTTTCCACTGTTTTCGGGGACGTTACAAAATATCCTCCCCTCATAGCCAAAGTATTAGGCTTCCTCATTCATCATGTCCTGCGGAGGGGGTGACATGTTCAGATTTGCAATTAAAATAGACCTTGCCCGATTAATTGACGAGGCACAGCCACCGTCCATGTTGCAACCAAGTGATATCACAAGCTATAGAGGCCATAGCCCTATACTTTGCTTCAGCCGATGATCGAGACACCATCGATTGTTTCTTGGACTTCCAAGATATGAGAGATCACAAAAAACTAGTGTCAGAACGTCTCGTGATTGGGCAACTTGCCCAATCCAAGTCACAGTTTCCAGTGAGGATAACGAGGGAAACAGATTTGTATAGACCTTGTCCTGGAGACTGTTTGGGATATTTGAAGATGCGTAAGGCTGCATGAAAGTGATTCAAGCGTGGGGAGTTCATTAATTGACTGAGGACTTGGATGGCAAAAGTGATATCGAGACGGGTTATGGTTAGGTATATCAACCTTCCAATTAGCCTTCGATAGATTGAAGCATCCTAAAGCAAGTCAGAACCAGTCTTTGAACTTGGAAAATTGCTCCATGGGGTGTCTTCAGAGGTCAGCTGCATGCCCAACAATCCAGCATCTTTGAGAAGGTTGAGAACATATTTCCGTTGAGAGATGTAGATTCCATTTTCCTATTAGCACTACTTCTACAGAAAATCCTAGGAAAATTTGGGGGAAAAGTCTTTTGAATTAGTACATATGGACATTTGGGGGAATTTTGCTATACCCAGTTTTAATGGATTTCATTACTTCTTTGCAATTGTCGATGATTTCTCTAGATGAACATGGTTTTTTTTATAATGAAGTCCAATTATGAAGCATTGCATCATATTAAGTCTCTCTTTTTCTTCATGGTGCAAACTCAATTTCAGCACGTACACTATTAAGCAAAGAAGGAGTGATAATGGATCTGAATTCACTTCGAAGGATCTTCATGATTTCCTAAATGACGAAGGGGTTGGACATAATTTTTTGCCCATATATATACACCCTAACAAAATAGTATTATAAAAAAAAAATACCGATATTTACGAGAGGTTGCTAGAGCCCTTAGGTTTTGAAGCATCACTACCTCTTCACGGTGAAGAGGAAGAGAATCAGAACAACTGATTCATCTCCTCTCTTTCTTCACTATTTATAGGCCGGTAAATCGGTTACAAATAAGAGGTAATCGGGTTTACACAAAATACCGGATTAGCTAAATACAATCGTAAAATATAATGTCCGTAAAAACTAAAAAAACCCAAATCCTTCCGTCCAATAATAACTCCTCCTCTAAACTCTTTTTCCAAGCTTCGACGCCGGCGAACACCGCAGGGTACGTGATGTTCAGTTGGTTTAGTTCGGATTCGGTTGTCGAGTGGTCGGGTTCGATAACTTCGTCTAACAGGGAGAGGTACGATTTTCGAAATCAGGGATTGTAAGTGATTTGTTTCTCTTAATTGATTTCTGTTGAACTGATGTTCATCCGGATTGACTGGTTATGTGAGACGTTCATAAGTTTGTTTTTCGAGACATTTTGGGCTTAGATGTTGTCTGAGGTTAGTTTGAATCATTTTGAATTGAATTGTATTCGTGGTTAATCAAATGCTAATGATTTGGGTAGAATAAGGTAGAGTAAATTGTAGAGCTTTTGTAGTCAAAGAAATCGTTAATGGACCTATTTTCATTGTGAATTGTACGAAAAAATAAGCTCAGGATTCCATGTCGTCGTCTCCTTTCATTTGCATTCTGCTAATGTGGTATGATGGTATCCACTGGATCAGTAACTTAGTCAGTGACTCACTAGTCGGCCTGTTTTTTTTTAGCTCGATTGATTGAAATCGACTAATCAGGTAAATAATTAAATAGACCCATTGACGAGTCTGTATTTACCCAATCAATTGAAACAGATCAAAAGGTTCAAAACCCTATACTGACTCTACAACTTCCAAGCCCGCCTCACGCTCCCTTCCAAATCATACCAACCCTTAATTTAGCTGTCTTCTGTATTTTGACTTTCCAGGCTCAAAAAACAGGTTCATTCTTGTGGTGACGATTCATGTTCGATGTAAATGCGTAATCCTTGATTTTTCGATAGAAATTGTTGAATGGATTGTCATTCGTGATATCTTCTAAGGCCTAAGCTTTTATAGAGTGACTTTAGTTGTTGATCTTGCTGACATGAAACTAATTTCTGAAACCAAGTTCTCTCCTAAGGTAAAGCTCAATTGTTCGCCCCCATAATTTGTAGTATGACACATAAGTTTGATGTTGTGGTAGTTAGGACAACTTTGAGTGCCTCTTGACAATTCTGTGGCACCAATTTAGTCTTTCTAGACTTTTCTGGTATTTTTGTCCGAAATATATTACATTCTTCTAGTTTAGTATCGCTTAATTTCTTTCTTTTTATGATTTCCTTGTCTTGACTTCTTTACTCTTTCATGCAAATCGATACAGATCGCATATTTATGTCATCAAAAGATCCTCATGCTTTAGTGTATTACTTCTCATTTTTCTTTGTTGAACGACTTATAAAATTTCTTCTTTGGCCAACTTGTGATTCACTAAAAGTCTTTAATCTTTGATGTATTTAATTTGATGTACTCTTGATTTTTTTTCCTCTGTATCTTAGCCAACTTACAATGCCATTTTCTTGTTCCTTCCCTAGGGTTGTCAAATTATGCTCAAACTCAGCTCGATAAAACTTGACTTGAGCTTAGTTTGTTTATTAAACGAGCTAAACTCAAACTTCAAAATCCGCTCGTTTAATAAACGAGTCAATGTCATAGCTCGATAAGAGCTCGTTTGACTCGTTTAAGTTTATAAACATATTACATATATGTCACAAATAACATATTATTTTATATATCCTAATTACCTAAAAGTAGACCATATAATTTATAAAATTTCCCATTTATATGCTAATGATGTTTATAAAATGTAAATAATTTGTTTTACAATAAGTTAATTAAACCTTAAACAAGTTGAAAAACTTGTTGAGCATATTCTTAAACGAGCAAACAAGCTAAACTAATAAACGAGCCGAGTTCAGACAATGTAGGCTTGACTCGTTTAGGCTCGTTTACACCCCTATCATTCCCTAACTTTCGTATAAATCGTCATATGCCACACCTCTTGCTTCTCATAACTATTCTTTGACTTGTCTCTTCTCACAACTTTCTTGGTTTATTTATTTGCGAGCTTATACTTTTTATTACAAAAAAATAACACTCATATGGTAAACACTTGTAGCATTTTTTTCTTAGCTGGACTGATCTTTTTGTACCTTTACATTCAATACCATGTGTACTTTGGTATATGTCCTTTTTTGTATTTCTTCTTCTCATACACTTAGTTTGCTACTCTTTGGATGCAAGTTATTATTTCCTCCTACATACTATTTGCTTCATTTTCTTCTTCAACCAGGCTGGCACTAAATGGATTTAAGTTATCCCCTTTCAACCCCATGGCTAAGTCCTCAAGTTCTTATTTTCCCTTTAATGACGAAAAAGGTTCTTATTACCTCTACCTTGCCTAGCACTTTGCCTGAAATAAAATCTGAAACCACCAGGTTTTTTGTGTCACCAAACACTTTCTATGTTTAACTTTAAAATCCACACAAACTCCCCTTTCCTCTATTTTAACAAGGATGAAGTCCATGTTATTGTCATTTTGACCCTTTATCAAGTGTAATTTATTGAATTTTTTTGTTTCTTAAAGAAAGTATTAGCTTCCATCAAATCATGCGGACAGTAAAATTTAAGAATATTCTCATTTTCTATTTCGATCACCACAATCAAAGTTTTCACGAATCCTTTCAGAACTTTCACTATTTCTACCCTTATTTCAGTTGAAATTTCTTATTCCCTGCTTCTAAACACTCTAAGATCATCAGTAACCATGATCCAGACGATCTGGTCATGAACTTTCTCTTTATTCTCTATCTTTTCCAAATCAATTTTCTCCCTCTTCCATATCAGCTTTCTCTCTCCTTAACTTACTTTTTTATCTTTCCTACACTATTCATTTCTTAACCACAACCCACAACAACTTATCTCTCTCCTTCACATCATTTCGGGGTCCATCTTGGGAAAAATAATAATAATTAG
The DNA here is from genome assembly GCA_963682175.1 of Triglochin maritima. NCBI lineage: Eukaryota > Viridiplantae > Streptophyta > Magnoliopsida > Alismatales > Juncaginaceae > Triglochin > Triglochin maritima. Next base: position 12,171,928 of record OY821775.1, read on the forward strand.
AAAACGTATTTTCAAAAAATTAAATTTAAAAAAACATTAAAACTAAATTTTAAAAAATCAAAACAAAAAAAACCAAAAAAAAATAATCACGCATGCATGCGTGAACAGTGACGACCTGGTCGTGGCCGGTCGTGGAGGGACGACCCCGTTATTATTCTCTAACCGCCTTATCAGGATCTCCCTAAAATTTTCACTTGGAGCATCGCTCAAGCCTATTTGTGTGGCATTAGCAAAATATCATTTAAAACCAACTCATTAATCGTCAGTTTAACCAAAATGATCTTGTTTCCTTGTTTTTTGAACTACATCTCATTTTTTGAAATTCTATCTATGAATGTTCATACTGTATTTCTGTTCATCTTCTCTTATATACTCTTATCTTAAAACATGTCTTTTTCTACATGCTTGGCCCTTTTAGCTACCCATTATTCTCAAGGCTAGGACACATAAAATTTTCACTCTTCTTTTAGTTGCCATATCAACTGGCCCCTCAAGCTTTCAACTGGCTAAACAAATCCTATTATCTTTGGCTAGTTTTCTTGCCCCTTGCACCCACTGAGTTAAGTGTGAGGAGACCTAGACTCATTATTTGCTATACTTGCATGCTGTCATAGCGTTATTAAGTGATGCCCCGGATGCTCATTTTCGCTACATCTGGATTCTGATCTAATGTGCTGCTTGGTTGCTATGAAGGTTATACAGCAACAAAATTCTTTTGAGTTTCATTTTCACGAGAGTAATTGAGTTTTATGTTGGCTCATGAAGACCATCACAATGGTCCTTTATCCTGCCTTAGGACAACAATGTAAAAAATAGCACAGGCAGAGTTGCGAAACATTTCATAGTACGGCTTATTGAAAATTTGAAATGAAATCTAGATTTTAATTGGCTAAAGTAGTCCTTTACTTTGTAGACATTTTTTGTGTTTTTGTATTTGTTTACGGAAGATCTGTAATAGATATAGTACCAATGTATGATTGTTATTATCATAATTAACACATTAATCGTATCTGTATCTTGCATCCGCATCCTTACTTGATTGTTCATTTGCCTTTTTATATTTTAATGCCCATCACTCCAATAGCATATCATTTTACAGAGTTTCTACTTTTTATGTCTATACATGCTTTCTTCCGTGATTCTAGCTCATAACACTAGACATGTCATTTTACCATGACTGTGGCTCATTCATGTTCACCTTAACAGTCAAATTCTTGCAGATCTATTTTCAGTTCAATTGTAGTGGTTTCTTATGCATAAAAATAAAATGATTGTAGCTCATTCTTGTTGACCTGAACAGTAAAATTATTGCAGATTCTATTCCAAGACACTAATTGTAGTGGTTTCCTTTACATAACGGTATGATTTCTGTTAAGTAGGAGATTAATGACGTTCTTCATGTCTTTGTTTGCTGTTTCAGCAAAAAGACTGAAAATTTTGTTTTACAGTGATTCCCACTTGGATTTGATTCAGTCTCTAACAACACTCACCCTACTTTTGATGCTCTGTTTCCACTCTTCTTCAAGAATGATATTGACTGAGGTGACCGGGAGAACCTATAGCTGTTTTTAGCCTGTAATAAAAGGTTTTGTTAGAATTATAGACTCGCAGTTTTTTACTCGTAAGATTAGTTTCAGGTGATGATGCCATACGAAGTGTTCCCCTGCAAGCTATCCGAGATATATCTGATAGTGTACTAGTTTATTAGTTCTAAAAAAAATCTTAGTTCCTCCCTTTCCAAGGAAATAATTACTTCAAAAATAAAATGGAGTTGAAATTATGCCTCCCTGCTGTGCTATTTCTGTAGCCTTTTTGTGTGTATAACTGCAAGTACAGAATTGAGAGTGCCTACTCATACTAATTAAACAAAAATGAGATGTGAAAGACCAAGTCACCCGGATCGTGTATAAGCGATTTCTTCAACAAATGATGTAGATTTCGCTCCAAAAAGTAATGAATTGTTTATTTATGGAGTTAAAGAGTGGCCCACCCACCACAACTTTTGGTCATGTATGGAACATTCATTGGACTCCTTATCTTGTGAAGATTTTCTTCTAGCACTTGAGCTTTCCCTCTTTGGCGGCTATATTTTGGGATGGTTTGAATTTAAATATGTTTGGTGGAGAGAATCCTTCTCCAGGAAGTAGGAGAAATCTATTAACTTGGTAGCAAATAATCATTCCTTCGAACTTGACTTCGTCCCTGAAACTAGAGCTTGTTCAACGACTGTTGTGATCTTCTGCTATGTCTGACATTTGGCTTTGAGTTATCGTCAAAGCCAGACATTTGACTTAGTCAGACGTCTCCTCATGGGATGGTTACGGCATGGGATGGTTACGGCTGATGTCTGTTAATTTTTTATATTTTTTATTATTATTAAAAAGAAGTTAGACATTTTACTAGATTCGAGTACACCGAGACGTCTGTTGGTTCATTACTGACCTCTGAAATTTTTTATGATTATGAGAGAAAGATGAAGAGAGATGAGTGATAGGAGGGTGAAATGTTGCGATATATCAGTAGAAATGAGAGAAAAATAAAATGGTAATTTGTTGGGACGATTTAAGTAGTTTTCTGACCATAAATATCCTTAGATTTTATGAGAGGTCATTTGCAAATTTGCCTGCCCCCACGTGATCTTTTGATATTTACGTTTTATTGCAAAAACATCATCTTTCTTGAGCTCACGTCACATGAGATCAAGAATCCCATATTTATTTATTATATTCATGAAGAAAAACCAAGAAGCAAACGATATTACTGTTTTGATACTAAGTTATCCTAGGTTAGTGGTTGTTACAACATTAAAAAATGCACAGATGCACTGCTAATTAACCCCCAACGAGACAAGTGTCAAGACCATTCCTTACCATGATCTGGACGACCTGGTTATCAGCTCTCTCTCTCTTCAAAGTCAGTTTTCTCTTTCTTCAACCCACTTTCTTCTTTTTCCTACACTATTCACCTCTTAACCACAACCCAACACAACCCACAACCTATCTCTCTACTTCACATCATTTCGGGGTTCATCTTGGTAAAATTTTAAAAAAAATTAATTTTTTTTTAAAAATCAAAACAATTATAAAACGTATTTTCAAAAAAAAAAAAAAAACTCAAACAAAAAAATTCAAAAAATCAAAACAAAAATAAAACCAAAAAAACTCTTATATTAATAAAATAATAGACGACCGGGTCGTCGACCCGGTCATCCACGACCTTGTTTTTCTGCTGTTAAATTTTTTTAACCGGGTCGTGAGGTGGTTCACGACCTCAAAAAACTGCCGATAAGGAATGCTCTAAGAGCAACGAAGAAGCAGAGGTGCGCTGAATGGGTTTCGATTTCTCTTTCAAATGACCTTTATTTTTCACGTCTGTTCAGAAGATTGAATAAAAAATGCCATTACAAAAGTTTAGGACAGAGATTTCCACGTGATTTATTTTTGCTATTGTTGGACATTAATTTTTTTTACTTTACGTCAAATCATATCTTTTTTAGACTAAAAATTTCTTAATTTCTTTGACATTCAAACAAGTTTGTATATCTAATTAGGGATTTCCAATCAGGTCCCAGCTATAACGAGTCCTACTCTGCAGTCTGTTGGGCCCATGCACGGACTAAATCTCAGCCTTTCATGCGTTTGGCGACTGAGCTTTCATATTATCACATATGTTATATGGGATAGTTTCTTAAATACCCTCCCAATAGTACAGAATGTTGCAAAATATATCCTCCAAAGTCTATGTAATATTTTAAGAACTCTCAAATTTGACCATTTTTTAATTATACCTTTGTATTACTAATTTTAATTTGAAAATTGAAACAAAGAAGATCAAACAACTGTAAAAGTTTCATTTATCCATTTAACCACATAAGAAACAGAAGAACGAGCCTGAATACTCTACAATTAAAATCTAAATTCGAAAGGAGTAAATTATAAAAAGTTGGAGAACATTGGTCAAAATTTGAGTTAATTGAAGGGTGTTTAAGAAACTAAACATATAATTAAGTTAATAATTTTTATGTGATTCTTGTTTCGTACTTTTCTCCTCATGCTGCTGATTTCACCGGATGACTCTTCTCCCTCTCAAAGTAGGACTTATTGACGACTTTAGGGTCAAACTTCTTGTCGTTATCTTTCTGAACTGCAAATTTTCCAACATATATACAACACAAACATATATAACTCTAAACTAAGAGATTAACAACCACAACAACTCACGAAGCTCGGAACTTAGAAGATTTCAAATGTCTGGACAAGAGAGGAGACCAGCAGTTAAAGTGAAGGTGATAATAACAAGGAAAGTGCAAACAGATGAGGCAAACTTCAAATCTGTCGTGCAAAATCTCACAGGCAAGGATTCTATAATTTCCGACGAGGCGTCTACATCGAGAACAACCCCAAACATTCGTGCTTCAGAAGCAACAGGTCTTAATTTGCCACCAACAGTAAGTGGTGGTGCAAGCGGTAGCGGTGGAAGACAAGACCAACCAAGATCAGAGGGGCTTCCATCTATAGAAGAGTTGTTTCAGCTATGGGAGGATTGATATATACAAGGCAATTCCATGCACGCATGCATGGATGCAATTGGTTGAGGCATTGAAGGTGAAGAAGATATTTTGTTTCTCTTAGCTAGATATATAGATTTTTCTAATGGATTAATCATTCTATGTGGTTCACTGATTTTGTAGTTGCGACCTATTTTCATAGATTACATTTTGTGTGGGTATGTAAATTGACAGATCAGTTTCGTTGGTAGAGAGCTTTGTAGTAGATGGTTATTTGTTATAGAGATCAATTAGAGTAACAAATTTTGAAACATAAAGAAGCTGGTTTTGAGTGGAATTTGGTTGGTGCAATGGTGTGTTATCTTGTCTTTTTTCATTGATTAAGATACTGAATTCAAATAAATATAACAAAATATGTGAAGAACGAAATGTTATTGAATCAAACAAGAAATGTTCGTGTGCTTGTTTCATTTCAAGTAACGAAACTACTCCTACAGCGCAATGTCGAGAATGATTTTGTGGAGCTTCCACAAGCATTTCTGCTAGTTTTGTTTTTTTCTAGTTGTATATAGAGCGCCTAATTCTGTACTAATAATCTGATTTGTTATCTTTAGCTTGAGCAACGTGGAGGGAATTACTTGCGAACTTAATAAAGAGACAACTTGGAGGGGGACACGGACTTCCCCATTGCATTTCATTTAGCAAATTTGGGTCCTTTATGTTTAAAGTGACTCACTGATTTTAAAAAAGATCATAGACATCATTGTAAAAATATACTTATGTTTCATGTCCAACCTAAAATACTCATTGCATAAATCATTTCTTTTCTTTTTTTCTCAGTCGTATTTGGCTTCTCAGTTGCGAGTGAAGACTAAATCAAACCCATAATAGCCAATATTGAGTTCAGATCGTCTCATTCAGACTCACCTCTTGAAGTCCCGTCGGACCCACCAGAATGTACAAGTTGTTTGAATATGTCTTTGAGTTTGCATTTTTTGAGGCATCTGGTAATTTTTTTGCTCGGTGGAGCTCGATAGAGCATGACAAATAACCATTTTTAATGGTTGAAGACGATGTTTTTCAATTAATGAGTCACTTTAAGCATAAAGACTTTTTTTCCATTTTCTTTAATTCTGTTCGTTTAGATTATAACCTCATTAGTTTTCTTACAATTCCAATATTTCCCTTCTAAAAGGGCAGTAGATAATAGCTCATTTCCGTATAGATATAACTGCAGGAAAATTAATTATATAGTGCTGCAAGTAGCACAAAAATGCTCGTGCATGTTATGTTCTGAAATACTATTAATTTGCAATGAACAATCTACTTTAGGTGCACTCTACATCTTTTATATTGATATTAGATTGTTTTTTCATTCACTACACTCTTCTTATTGATATTTCACATGGTGGGATACAAAATGTGGTAATTCAAATGCGCATCAAATCAAAAGAAGCATGGGTGTCCAATTGTCTATGTAAGAACCTAATCCTAATTAGATTGGGCTAATTGGGTTCTTGTTGCTAATCCTAATCCTTGGGATATTTTGTTAGGTTGAAGGCTTGTGATTGGTTGTTAGAGGGTGAGGTGGAGGCATGGGATCGGAGGAGGTTTAGGTGAGGGCTTTAAGAAGCAAACCCATCTCTTTCTCATTTTCCTTTTCTTATCTCCCTCTCTCTCACAATCCCTCTCCCTCTGAAGCTCAGCAAGCAGGGGAAGATCTCGGCAAGCAAGACAAGTGGTGGTGCTAATCGTCGAGGAAATCAAAGTGAAGGAAGTTCACCAGAGGAAAACTTATGGGTGTGGAAACTATTGCGGTCGATCTTCAAAGGTTTCTTCAAGCCTTCAAGGTATGTCAAGTTTCTCATTAATACTCACTCGAGGTGTGTGAGTGGTGGCTTTAGCCTACGGTAGCCGTTTGGCTCATCGGAGGTGGAAGTGCAGCAGGATGCTGCTGAATAACGGTCGACCGGCGTGTGCCTTGGTCGACCGATGCTAGTGTAAATGTGAGTTTCTTCCTTGCACTGGTCGAACGATGCCTTTGGGCGGTCGACCGGTTAAGCATTTCAGGTGGACTATGATGTTTTCGGTTAAACGGGTCTCCTTTGTCATTCGACCGATGACACTGTTGGTGAGTGAGTAGAGGGCATATACCATCTAAACAGTTGATTGCCTTGATGACCAGCTCGACCGATTTTACTTGTAGCAAGTTGTTTGGGGCCAAGACCTTCTAAACGGTCTACCACTTATATGATTGTTCGACCGTTGCTTGACACTGGTCCGACCGGTAGCTTAAGTCAACTTAAAGTCTGTTCGATCGATTCGTGCTTTGTTCGATCGGTTGTGGACTAGAGAAAAATGATGGAAATCCCTATTTTTGGTTGAATCGGTCCCTTTTGCCGTTCGACCGTTTGGATGTTTATCATTAATAATATTTGGGGCGTAGACCTTCAAAACGGTCGACTGCCTGTGACCATCTGTTCGACCGATTGGTCGTTTTGTTAGTTGAACCTGAGAGTTGACCATCCAAATGGTCGACCACCCATGACTTTTCATTCGACCGTTGAATGTTGGATTTCGTTCGACCATGCTGTTTTCTTGAGGTAGCCGGTCGACCAGTACGCTTGGTTCGATCGATCGTTGTTGTTCTGACTTGTGTTTTGTGGTGTGTGATCGGCTTTGAGGGCAACAGGTTCACCGACCCATCTGAGGCAACGGAAAGGACATGCCGGCCTGATAACGATCGATGGTGGCTCTATGGAGCGTGTTGTGACTCTTTTGAAGGAACGATCGTCCTTGTGAGGCGTGGTTTGTTGGCCGACGATGTTCCGACAATGGTGCATGTGGTGCACGTGAGTTGTGGGGGGATGGGTGAGAGGACCCTAGAGTCCCGTTGTGGTTCATGTCTGCTGTGGTTGGGAAAAAGATCTCTAGTGCCCAATATTGACGACGATGTTTGTATTTGTTGCATTTTGTATCATGTCATGCTTATTGTTGTCTAGCTCATATATGTGTTAGGGGTTTGGAATACAGGGTTTTCTTATGGAAACTCATGCATAATTTTATGTTTGCATTTTAGGCCGTAGGCGACATTAGGAGGTGATGACCGCGGAGGAGCACATTTGAGATCAGCTCCTGCCTATCCCTCATTTTGGAGGTTATAATGATTACTTGTAAATTTTTAGTTGATATCTTTTGATATAATCATACTTTTGAAAAGCTCAGATATATTATGTATATATATTGATGCACTTTATGTTTGTGTTCTTTGTAATATCCTTTCGTGTTGATTGTCTTTTAAATGTTTAAATTTTAGTTGTTCGAGGATGTTAGAACCCTTATTGTACGTGTATATCAGATTCATAAAGAGCTAATAATCATAGTTTCGGGTCATTAATTACGATTTTTTAAAAGATTGATGGTACAAGTATTGAAGCATCATGCAAATAGTCAACGTATTTATTTTGTTTTAAGCATTTACGTTTGGCATCACAAATTTACTTCGAATGCCACAAGTCAATATATTTTCTTTTCTAGTCAGCATATTCTATCCCCCCGGTCATATGCTATATTTATTGAGTTTTATATGTCGTAGGTATTAATTACCATTGTAAGTTTAGATCGACAAATAATAATTAATTAAACTAGTAGGACGTAATCTTTTAGTGTCCTTGATAAAATATGTATTTGTATTCGATCACTAACTTTCTGCATGCATTTTTATCATTAAATTTTATTTCAACAATTTAATCTACTGTGTCATGTCACACATTTTGCGAATGCTTGACGTCTTAATTTGACTGTTTTTAAACACACTAAATTTCCAAATGGGGCCAATGACAAGCAGTTTTCTATTGTGTCATAATTTAGGTGTCAATTTATTTCTGGAAATACATATATTAATCACTTGTCAATTTATAAGTTGTTGTGTTATTGTGTAGCACCATTTAGTTGACCATCTTCTATTGGAATTCATATAGATACGACGCCTACGACTTGGACATCCTCATAAGATATCACTATATTTTTCCTAGAAGAGCCTCACTTCCATTCCAAAGAAAATGATGTTATACATTGATTATCTTATCTGTCAAAACCTTGAAATTAATTTTGTTGATCGAGGAAGTCCAGAGAATATTTTTTTAAAGTGATATAGGTGATTTCACGCCTGTTGATGTTGATATGTATATTCATCTTATACAAAGGTCACCATTAGTTTTGAGGGACCACTTGGTCCACTGCTTATTTGCTGAGGCGAACAAGGATGTCCAAGAAGTAGTCATCATTGTCAAGGGAGCAAATTATTTCTGGGTTGTCCTTTTTTAAACTTGTGTATATCCTTTGTTTATTGGTCATGACTTTTGTTTAATTTAAATGCAAAGAAGTATGGGAGTCGAGGAAGATATGGTCATGTACGTTTTTAATGATAATCAAAGTTGCACATTGGTTGACCACTGCTTTGGGGAAGACTACATGAATTAATTAGCTTGCCAAAAATAAAATACTCCCATCATTGCGGTGGTGGTGTGTCCCAGTCCCAAGCTTGATGTCAATGACATATACTCCGTAGCTTCAGGAGAGTGAGTGTGTTTGGATGTCACGTAATTTAAAGTTTTTAGTTTGTCGTACTGGAAATTTGACATAGAGTAAAAAATAGTTTTTATCTCTCAAAACAAATACAATAGTCAAAAAATTGTCTCTCGTTTTTTTTTTATACTTTTCAAGGAAAAAATCAGTTTTACCATCCTCAAAGTTTTCCAAGTAGAAACGTATCGTTAATCTTTTGAGTTTTTTGGAAAACTCAAATCTTATAAGAAGTGTTTGAATAGAAGAGAGAGAAAAGTCAATTTTTATGAGAAATCTGACCAATTTTTTTGTCATCCAAACACACCCATAGTATTTTCCAAGTAGTTTTTTTAGCTAGTAGTTGTAAGGTGTTGAAACTAAGTAAAATTTCTCTTACCAATTTAAATTTGGATGTTGAGTTGGTCAAAAGAATGTAGCATTTACAATTTAGATACAACAAATTACGGTGATTACTTGTTTCAGGTCTTCTAGGTGACAGTGAATTGGACTGAGTAATTCACTTTCTCTTTCAATTGATTTTACATGTGGTAGATTTTGCTTCGAGACAAAAGTCACATTTTTCAATTTCTGAATTCGTAAACTTAAGACAATAACCTAAAGTCTTTCGTTTTCTTCAATTATATAACTGAATTTCACATGACCTAGTTTGTTGTGCCACAGATCTATAGAATCCACAATATAAGAAAAATAAGTAGCACCTGGATTCAAAAAAACTTCTAGTAAATTGAGTAAAAAGAATCCTTGGAGCATTTAATACTCTTTCCCAACAAATATTCCATTTCTACCAAGTATATATATTAATTTTATTCCCCTCAACAGTTACTGTTACGCCTGCTTTGCCCAGAATAAATACATACACAAGGCTATACCGAATGCTGGGAACATAAACCCCATCACTCAACGAGAGGATTTTCCTAGAAGTTAATTTGAGAATTTTACCTTTCCTTAAGACCGGAGTAGGTCTAGAATCCCCTATAAAACTTGTTCTTCGACATATAAACAAAAAATGCATTCATGTTAAAGAATATATTTATGGTAGCCCAGAGTATATGACCCATGTAATGTTCGCACCAACCATATTTGCTTAAGAAATAACAACTACAAAAATTATATCCTCTGAACCAAATTGGTTTTAGGAGGATTTTCTAATGTTTTTCACTCAACTTGTTGTGTCTTAATCTACATAGAGCTGCATGATGCCGAGGTTTGCTTCATACATACAACTTCTCTTATTAAAATTAAGGGTAAATTGTTTGGGTACTACGAATAACCATCGAAATTGGCTTTATACAATCTGAAAGTAACTATTTGATCTAATGTCATGGAAAAATAAATAAACGTTGCTATAACACCATTAATTTTTTTTCCCAATATCATTCCGTTAGCAAACTGTTGATTTCTCCGTTAACGTCTGTTAGTTATATTAACATTTAATAATTTTTTTTGCAGAATCACCGTGAATAAACCCAAAATTCATAAATTTTAGTATGTGTGTTGTAAATATTGCAAAAAAATTACTCAAAATAAATACATACACAAGGCTATTGAAAAATAAATATTTTTTCGAAAAAAAAATATTTATTTAAAAATGTATTTTTTTATTATAAAAAATGATTAATTATTTCATAGTTTTAAATTATAAAAATTATTGGATTTCATTAGTTTAGAAAACCAAGCCACTAAGTTTAAATAGACAAAAAAAAGAGATGAGAAAGAGTATAGATAAATCATTTGAGTAAGTTTTCACAATATTCACAACATATAATAAAACTTATCAGTTCTGGGTATATTCAAGATGATTATGTAAAATTTCCATTAAATATTAATATAAGTAACAGACGTTATTTGCTAATGGAATGACATTAGAAAAAGTTAATGACAATATGTTAATTTTTTTGATTTTTCTATAACGTTAGGTTAAATAGTTATTTTCAGAAGAAATAAAGCTAATTTTGATAGTTGTCAGTGGCATCCAAGCAATTTATCCTAAATTAATGAGTCTTTTAAAATTGGGATTGTATGGTTGGACCGTTCTTACATTGACTCCTTTATACCAAGGTTTTAAAAACCGATCCAGACCGGACGATTCGAGCCGGTTGGATCAGGAACCGAGGGGTCAACGGTCGGTTAAGCTAAGCTGATGGACGGTTCCAACCTCTAGTTAATATTTACATAAATCGGTTCAAATCGGTCTGAACGTTAATATTTATTCGGGCTGGTCTGACTTCAGGCCTAAAAATGCTGACGTCATCAACGGTCCGACCGTGGTTAGACCACATTAAACCAAAATCAAAATTTTATCGGTTCGATGACCGGTTCGGTTCTGAAAACTTTGTTTTATACCACATTGGTTTTGGAAATTAATTCCTTACAATTTTCAATTGCATATGTTTTTTTCTTCTATTCTGCTCGATTTTAATGTGAACAATCACATCTTCTAGTCACACATGTATCCTTTTATGTTTCATATTGTTCTTAACTTCTTCTAAAAAAATAAGATTTCGATTATTTCTCAATTAGATACCTCGACACCAGCGAGACCCCCGAACGACCTGTCGAGGTGGTATTTGTAAGTCATGATGTTTTACCACCGGGGGATTTGGAACTTTAAAAATGTTGGATCTGGAATCTTTTTGAATCTTCATCACTTGCAAAAAAACTCATTGTAATCCGACCGGTTACCACCGAAAATTTGCAAAGAAACGTCAAATAATTTGAGATAACACACCGTATAATTTTAATTTGACAAAAAACATTAAAAAAAACGGGACGTCTGGCTAAGACGCCTGTACCATCGTGGAGGCGTCTGGCTAAGACGCCTCCACCATGGTCGAGGCGTCTTAACCAGACGCCTAGACAATGGTATAGGCGTCTGGCTAAGACGCCTCAACGATGGTGGAGGCGTCTGGCTAAGACGCCTCAACGATGGTGGAGGCGTCTTAGCCAGACGCCTCCACGATGGTACAGGCGTCTTAGCCAGACGCCCGTGTCGGAAAAAAAAATCCGCCTCCGTTACTTCGCCTGATCTAGGTGTTTCGCCAGATATTTTCGTGGTGTTGGTACTAGGAATGTTAGTAAAACTGAGTCAATAACCTTGTTTAAAGACACGGGACGATATGGGTATTAAATATATTGTTAAGGGCAATTTGGTAATTTCAAGGGGCGATTTAAGTAGTTTTGGGGCGACGTTTAGTAGTTCCCAAAATAAATCCAAAAAATAAGTCCACATAAATTCTTATACGAAATAAATCCCAAAAAATAAATCCCCATAAATTCTTATACGAAATAAATCCAAAACAATAAACAAAAAAATATTTTTCTTCTTTCAGGAGGTATAGACGTCGGTTATACTAAAATAATTGACGTTTATACAAACCTATAGACGTCGGATGTCCAAATATCAGACGTTTATACCTATAGACGTCAGATGTTTTGATATCTGACGTCTATTCGGTGACGTCTATTGTGCATTCTGCACTAGTGATCATACAATTTACCCAACATATAAATAGAAGTATCCACTCATACCAAAAACATGTAGGATCGTGAATGACTTAGTTTTAATCACTTTTAAGGTTAATTAAACTCTACTTGCTCAATCGAAGATGTGCAACGGAAATTAAAACAAACAAGCAAATAAAGAAAGAATTATGCAAAGCACAAGATGACCTAAATTTTTTATAGAGGTTCGACCTCCCTCCTACTTCCTCTCTTGCAAGCTCCGCACGATCTCCCTCGAGCTTCGTTCACTTCTTCACTATGAACCTCGTTCTGGTCCGATATTAAGCCTGTACACCACAAACACCGTGAACAACCACGCTAGCTTGATTTTCTTCCTCTCACAATCTGAGAGGGACACTTTGGGCTTTCACGGAAGTCCTTGCTTCTTTACAACAATATGTTTGAGTGGATCACTCACTCTCTAACTTAAGTACACTTAGCTTAGGATATGAAATTGATCTAAGATGTGGAAGTATAGCTTAGGATTTGGGGAATGGGAGACTTGGAGCTTTCTTTTAAGTGTATGTGGCAATAAGAATTGGAAGAGTTGTCTGATTGTGTCAAGGAAACACCTATTTATAAGCTCCTAAGGGGTTATAGCCGTTGGGGCAAGTTTAGAATGTGTTTGTATAAGATACACAAAATAGAAACCTGCAGGACTCAATTCAGAACTAATTCGGTCGACCGAAACGGGTAGCAAAGTCGACCGGTAGGTAATTTGGAACAAGGTTCAGTCGACTGATAAGGGAACGGTCGAATGGATCAGGCTATAACTTAGATTCACTTAAGTTAAAGGTCGAACACCGAGATAGATTCGGTTGACCGTAAACTTTTGGACTTTACTGGGTTGACAAAAATGATCATATTCGGTCCACCAAAACAAGGTTCACGGTCTACTGGAAACTTCCTGGCAGTTGGGGTTTGTTGAGACATATTGGTTCGGTCGACCGAAACAATTCACGGTCAACTGATAGGCAATTGTATTTTTAGGGTTTGGGTGAAAATGAAAATACGACCGTTCGTATAATACGACAAGTCTAACGGTCAAAAACTTATGTGTAAACGGTCGATCGAAAAGGTCAGAACGGTTGACCGCTCGGGTATTCAAATTCACTATTTGTTAAAGGAAACAAACAGTCAATCAAAAAGACTCTTGCATACTTAATTTAGTGAATTCCGGTCTAAGTTTGGGTGATCTGTTGAATTCCAAATGTAGTGAGATTTTGTATGTAACTTCTATAAGGAACGTAATATGTGTTTGATTGGTTTTAGCTCAAGTATGTTGAATTACACAATGTTCCTAATACTCAAAAGACATCAAGATTACATCTTCAATATAACTTTAATTACATGTCTTGACTTCATTTCTCTCTTTCTTGAGTCTTGATCACGTGTAAAGGTTAACACAATACAATATATATGCTATGCATTATGTGTACTACTCTATATTGATTATAATTAAGATTATATTGATTAAATCATTAAAACATAGATTAAGGCCAAAATTCCAATAAGGCAAACCCTAACCCCATCACCGCCTCCGCATGTCGCCTCCTCCAGTGTCGTCAAATCGTTCGTTTCTCGATCCTAACTCGTACATTTCACAGAAGGTATCAAACCCTAGTAAAGACTTCTTTTTTCATGTTGTTTTGCGCAAAACCTCATTTTATTAGTTGATTTCTTTCTTATTTCACTTGTATTTAGTTCAAGTTCTTAGTGTTAGTACTTCGTCTGGTGATCCTCAAATGGGTACCACTTTTTTGTTGATTTTAGTGTAGTTATTTAAAGTGAAGGAAGGTAAGTTATGATTTGGGAGAAAATGGGCTAATTATGTAGATAATAAAATATTATGGCAACATGTTGTGTGGAAAATGTGAGGTTAACTCTCTAATGATAACTTCTGCGTAAATATCGAAGTTAGGTTGAAGTTTGGACTTCGAGGTCTTCTGAAGTTCTCGAGATATGCTTAGAATTAGCTGTTTTTACGGTAAATGTTTGTTTTCCCTTGTCTATTGTAAAGCTATCATAATCTTTTTGTGGTTTCAAGAGCACTACAAGGACCTTAAAACTAATTCTTTGTCCCCCAGGCTGATTGATTATATTACTCCTGGACCAGTTGTTTGCAACTTTGCATGGTACTTCTCTCTCATTGTTCTAATTCTGTATGCAGTTAGAAGATGTAAAAGATATAATACATAATGCCTAATGTTCTCAAAAGCTCAGAGGAGCCACAAACCCTCTTCAAGCTGAATTGGGAATGATACGAGGAGATTTTGTTGTCTAGATAGGAAGGTTTGTATGTAAATTCTGCAGCATATTGTTTGATCGAACCTAACACTAGCATAATTCAGCACTTCAGCTTGTATTTGAAATATGTTTATTTTCATGTTCCATTATTAAAGGACCAAATGTAGGTCATCCAAATATTACATAATGCCAATCACCGCACAAGTTCTTTTGAAAGCCAAAATTTTAATATATTTTCAATTTTATCCCAAAAATACCCTCACCCACATCACCCCATCTCACATCCCAAACAAACCCACCAAATCTTCCTCCTCCCTACACCAAATGCCAAACATTCCAACTTTTATGAACCCATTAGGTTCTTAATTTGGAAATATTCTTAATATAAAAGTTTTGCATCTCAAAATCTTCTTTGTAATGAGTCTTTAATTGTCTTATTTGGATATTGGAGAAGAGTTATGCACAAATGATTAAATATTTGTCGATCGTCGAGTTTCCAAATATGATCTGTCTTGAGACACGTTTTCACCCTCATATCATCTAAATTTGGTAAGACGTAAGACCAACTTTGTTTTGTGAAAAACGACCAGCTCGTTTGGTAGAACGACACCGCTCGTTTGGTTCGTCCTGTGCGGGATTGATGCGTCGAGGCCTTGTTTTGTGGAAAAACAACATAACTCGGTTGGTAGAACGACCAAGCCCCTTTGTTGCGTCCCGACCTTGTTTTGTGTGAAAGTGACCCATCTCGTTTGGTCAAACGACCTAGCTCGTTCGGGACAAATTCTGGACACATCGGGATTGGTGTATCTTCCACGCCATTTATGAACATATTAGATCACGACTTTGGAAATATGTCAAATAGGAAAGTTTTGCGTCTCATAATTTTCTTTGTAACGAGTTTTGAATTGCCTTAAGCGTATATTAGATGAGAGAGTTATGCACAAATTACTGATGATATGTCGATTTCACGCAAGACTGGTGCGTTCTAAGTTGGACTTGTATGTCTTCCATGCCATTTATAAGCCTATTATGTTTCCAATTTGGAAATATGTTAAATAGGAAAGTTTCGCGTCTCAATTTTTTTTCTTTGTAATGTGCATTGAATCACCTTACTTGGATATCAGATGAGGGAGTTATGCACATATTACTGATAATCTGTCAATTTCGCGTAGGACTGGTGCATCCCAAATTGGACGAGTAGTCGTTGGGCTCCATATGAGTCGATAGATGCTCAATGGTCACACTTTGGACACACATTCTAGTTATTCATTCAAACGAAACTCGATAGTCTCGATATGAATTTGATAGTTGCTCGATGGTCACACTTTGGACACACATTTTGGACACACATTTGTTGCATCCTCCAGGTCATTAATGAATCTATTACGTTCCGAATTTTGAATTTTTTAAATACAAACATTTTGCGTCTCCACATTATCTTTGTAACGAGCCTTGAAGCACCTTATTTGAATATCAGAGGAGAGAGTTATGCATAACTTACTGATGATCTGTCGATTTCACGAAGGACTAGTGTGTCCCGAGTTGGACTTGTATGTCATCCATGGCATTTATGAGCCTATGGTGTTCTCAATTTGGAAATATGTTAAATAAAAAGTTTTGAGTCTCGGAATTGTCTTTGTAACGGGCATTGAATCACCTTATTTGGATATCGGATGAGAGAATTATCAACAAATTACTAATGATATGTCAATTTCGCGCAGGACTTGTGCTTCCCGAGTTGGACTTAATATGTCTTCCACACCATTTATGAGCCTATTGCGTAACCAATTTGGAAATATCTTAAAGACAAGTTTTGAGTATCAAAATTTTCTTTGTAACGAGCCTTGAATTGCTTTATTTGGATATTGTATGAGAAATTTAAGTATAAATTACTGATGATATATCGATTTCGCGCAGGATTGGTGCGTCCCGAGTAGGACGAGTGCTCGATGGGCCCGATATGAGTACGATAGAAGCTCAATAGTCACACATTGGACACATATTCTGGTCACTCATTGCAATGAAACTCGATGGGCTCGATATGAGTTCGATAGTTGCTTGATGGTCACGCTTTTGACACACATTCTGGACACACATTTTGGTGCATCTTCCATGTCATTTATGAGCCCATTATGCTTCGAATTTGGAAATCTGTTAAATACAAATGTTTTGTGTCTCCAAATTGTCTTTGTAATGAGAATAGAATCACTCTATTTGCATATCAGAGAAGAGAGTTATGCACAACTTACTGATGATCTATCAATTTCGCGAAGGACTGATGCGTCTCGAGTTGGACTTGTATTTCTTCCATACCATTTATGAGTCTATTATGTTCTGAATTTGGAATATTGTGAATTATGAAAATTTTGAGTCTCGAAAATGTCTTTGTAACGAGTCTTGCATCTCCTTATTTGGATATCGTATGAGAGATGTATCCACAATTACTGATGATCTGTCGATTTCGCGCGGGACTGATGCGTCCCATGTTGGACGAGTGCATCCTGAGTTGGACTTGTATGTCTTCCACTCCATTCTAGGCTATTACGTTCCCAATTAAGAAATATGTTGAATGGGAAAGTTTGGAGTCTCAAAATTGTCTTTGTAAAGAGCCTTGCATCGCCTGATTTGGATATCAGATGAGATAGTTATGCAAAAATTGCTGATGATGTGTCAATTTTACGCAGGACTGATGCGTACCAAGTTGGACAATTGCGTCTTGAGTTGGATGAGTGCGTCCCGAGTTGGACGAGTGTGTCCCGAGTTGGACTTGTATGTCTTCCACGCCATTTCTTAGGCTATTACGTTCCCAATTTGGAAATATGTTAAATCAAAAAGTTTTGCATCTCGAAATTGTCTTTGTAACGAGCCTTGAATCTCCTTATTTTTATATCGGATAAGAGAAGTATACATAAATTACTGATGATGTGTCGGTTTCGCGAAGGACTGGTGCGTCCTGAGTTGGACTTGTATGTCTTCCACACCATTTATGAGTCCATTATGTTTCAAATTTGGAAATGTGTTAAATATGAAAGTTTTGAGTCTCGAAATGTCTTTGTAACTATCTCATCTGATATCTTGAGACACGTTTATTTTGAGACACGTTTTTCACCCTCGTATAATCGGAATTTGGCAAATAGAAGAGAAACAAATATGTGCACCTTTCAATTGTCTTTCCAACGGATTTAAAATCATTAAATTCCATTTTTGAATGTGGATGTTATGAATAAAATGACCCAGCTCGTTTGGAAAAACGACCCAACTTATTTGGTGAAAACGACCCAGGTAGTTTGGGAAAATGACCAGCTTGTTTGGTGAAAACGGCCCAAGTTGTTTAAGAAAACGACTCAGCTCGTTGGGTGGAAACGAACCAACTCGTTCGGTGAAAATGACCCAGGTCATTTGGTCGACACCGACCGAGGTCGTTCGGCTCGTTTGTTCAAAACAAGCAAGGTCTATTTTGTGTTAAAACCAAAAAAAGATACCAAAATAATGCCTACATAAAGGAAATCAATCTTAATACTCTTGTGTATTAAGTAGAATGGTTTGACTGAGGTTGTTTGATTTAGGGGAGAAATATGTTGTGTGTGAGAGTTTGGAGAAATATGGATGTTGGGAAGAAGAATGGTATTACTTGTAATTAGAAAAAATATACAAGGGTAAATGTGACATTTGGTATTCTTTTTAAGATCAGAAAAGTCAATGACCTTTTAATATATTTCCGGTTATTTTTATTTGTTTGTTTTCAGCTTGTTATATGCTCATTTTACAAACGAATTGTACACAAATTTACTGAAGTTGAGTACTCTTGTTCTACAGTATTATATAGACACATATTATACATCTATGTTTTTATATATTTTTATGTACGTAACGTGTATGTACATGTGGTTTGATATTAATAAGCTAGTCTTTTATTGGCAATTCATCAATGATTCCGTTGAAGTATTTGTAGGTATATATTATAATATATTACATACATTATTGAGCTCGAGCTAATAACGAACAAACTGATATAAGTTCACCTTCAGCTCGTTAAATTATAAAGCTGCAAAATGAAAGTTTTTGTTCCGTTCACTAAGTTTCGAATTGAAACACGAACGGTAACATCCTCAACACAACGGAAAATTTAAAATTTTAATAACACACAATCAACAGAGGATATCACGCAAACACTAACACAGGTGCACCAACATATATAACATATATATATGAACATCAGAGTATTTTAAAAGTTGTGATTACATCAAAAGACTATACAAATGGAAGCAGTAATTACTCGACCTCAACTGAGAGAAAGCTGGATCCAGTAGCGGTGCTCCTCTCCTCGGTCACCACCCTCTATCGCCGCTCACGACCTGAAAGTAAACATGCAACAATGCTTGAGTTTCCAGAAGGAAACCCCGTATGCCAAACTCTAAATACATGAACTGAAAGACACCCTAGCATGCAATTCTACTAAACAAGAAAAACATCTCAACGGGTTGGGCTCCAGGGCTCTTTCACCCAACCACATCACACACCACAGTCACGGGGCTCCAGGTCTAATCTCAACCAACCACCGCAACACACACTCGTCGCCAAGCTGGGCTCCAGGTCTTTTTCAACCAACCACAGCTACCACGACACGACCAAAGTCTCCAGGTCTTTTTCAACCAACCCAAACGTCTAAGGGCTCCAGGTCTTTTTCAACCAACCCCTCCAAGCGGTCCCTGCTCAGGCTCCAGGCCTTTTTCAGCCAACCTGAACGCACTACGGAGCTCCAGGTCTTTTTCAACCAACCCCGCACAGACTAGTTGGGCTCCAGGTCTTTTTCAACCAACCGCAACTCTCACACAGTTACGGGGCTCCAGGTCTCTTTCAACCAACCGCCGCAACACCACAATTCTAAGCTGGGCCTCAGGCCTATTTCAGCCAATCCCAAGCTCTCACACCGTTACGGGGCTCCAGGTCTTTTTCAACCAACCACCGCAACACTCGTGCACCCTAGCACACTTGCCGGAAGAACATCGGCACCACAATTTGCCCCACACGGACGACCACGACAACAACACCTCCATAGTGCAAAACTGGACACAAACGGTCGACCGAACCAAAAGTCCCGGTCGACCGAATCAAGCAAAATATAGGGCAATCGCATCGACCGGCACTCCATCGGTCAACCGATTCCACCCACCCCACTCGTTCGGTCGAACCAAAGTCAAGGGACGGACGACCGTTTAGATGGTCAACTCCCAGGTTCACCGAACAAAACGACCAATCGGTCGAACGGCAAAGGGGCCCCGTTCGATCGAAAGTCACCAGGGACAAATCCCACAACTCCACAACGAATTCGGTCGGACACTCGAGCACTCTCGGTCGACCGAATACCACCAGGGAGAAAACGCTCACTCGTACCACGAATCCGGTCGAACGTCGAGACCTCCTCGGTCGACCGAATTCCACCAGAGCGTTTCCCACGCTCAGCACAAAAGTCCGGTCGACCGAAACTACCTTCGGTCGAACCGACCACTATTCGCACTTAAGTCACGGTCAGACGAAGTCAACGAGCGGTCGACCGTTTGGATGGTCAACG
Organism: Triglochin maritima; assembly: GCA_963682175.1. NCBI lineage: Eukaryota > Viridiplantae > Streptophyta > Magnoliopsida > Alismatales > Juncaginaceae > Triglochin > Triglochin maritima. The sequence continues at coordinate 12,192,342 of OY821775.1, forward strand.
CTCCCAACCGACTTAAGACAGTGCACACGGTCGAACGGGAAAGGGGACTCGTTCGACCGAAACTCACCAGGCTTGCCTCCTATGCATGATCGGTCGACCACCCCAAAGGCATCGTTCGACTGATTTGAGGCAGAACCTGAATTTCTTCACGACCGGTCGACCGATCAGGCAGTGAAATCTGCTGCACATTTACTCGCGACGAGCCGAAAGGCCTACCGTCGACTTCCAACTACTCACGATAATTAAGTGAGTGAGCTTGACATACCGGAAGGCTTGAAGAAGCCTTTGAAGAACCGCGACGACGCCTGATGCACTGCATACATTGCATCATATGTATTTCATTTAGATTACTTTTACATTAATAAATGCTACTAAGGTATGTGTTTAGTCTTATTTACAGAATACAGGGACCTGAATGCAATTTACCCACATCCCGAGCATAAACGCGTGCAAAAGACTCATTTCTATCATTAAGACCAAGTTCAAGATTATCGGGTTACAAATGGAAATGTATCCAGGCGTAAAAGCATTCAAGTCCTAATTACAAAAAGAACAAGGACTTAAGCACAAAAGTAGCCGGAGACTTAATTGCAAAACGTCAAGGACCTAATTGCAAATCACGAGTAGCTTTTATTATCTTTGAGAAAATCTAAAGAAAAATCAATGTAGATCTCCAAACATATAAATGAATTAATCCGGAGCTCAAAAGAATGGAAAGAATCAATCCAGACGCGCAAAAGAGGATCAAATCATACCATAAATTAACAGCAAAAATCCGGATTAAATCAGAGGAGATTGTGCGGCGAAATCGCCGCATATTACATGCATTATGCGGCAGAAACGCCGCCCCCTTGGCGATCCGTGTGCTCAAATTTTGTCCAGTCGTGTCTGGACACGTGTACTCTCCAATTCTATACTTAAGTCTCTTGTAACAACTATAAATAGCCCCGAGAACGATGTTAGAAGGGTCCTTGGCCTTAGACCTAGTTTTTAGTTGTTGTTTTTATTTGTAGTCTTTTCTTTAGAGTAATAAAATTCTGTCTTTTATTTCTTGTTTTTAGTTTTCTTTTGTAATGCCTCTAGGATCCCTTCTTCCTCCCTCCATGAGTTTCTAACTCTTTCCAAAGGGTGGAGGTGACGAATTTAGGGTGAAGAGAAGATGAATGAATGTTATTATTTTAAGTTCGTGATTAGTATATTTTGATTACTTGAGTTTATGTTAAATCATTTATCATGTAATGCTTCATAACTAACATGATTTATTATAAGTTTCTGAATTCTCTAATCAAAACCGGAAATCTAAACCTCCACCCAACGGGATTCACTTCTTTGTTCTTGTTTTAGTTTTATTTGTTCTTGTTTCTTGCTTTAGATAATTAAAAATCAAAAATCTCAAAACCAACCATATTTCTCCCTTTCTCTTCCTTAATCGAAATCACAAAATAACAAATCTCTCCCTCCCTGTGTTCGACCCGTACTTGCCACGTCTTCATTGACGTCGTGCACTTGCGGTATAAATTTAATTCTCATCAAGTTTTAGGCACCGTTGCCAGGGAGACGACGCAGATTTTGTTTATTTTTGTGATTTCGATTTTATCGTATTTATCTTGTGCGCGATCTAAATATTTGGATTTGTGTTTCAGGAGACAACAGAGTGCACGGCGAAATCCGGGCACATTCTGAGCTTAACGAGCGGCGGAATCGCCGCATACTAAGGACAACTTGTGGCGGAATCGCCGCATATTTGAAGCATCTGGGCTTCAAATTTTTCTGGGACGCGACTAATCTCTGGGTGGACGCGGGAAGCTACTGAAATGTCGAGAGCGGGCGGTGAACCCGACTGAGCATTTCTTAGGTAACCTTTGTTGCCTTCTTTCCTCGTAATTTCTATTTTCAAAAAAAATTCCTTTTATTAGAATTGCACGTGTTAGGGCAAAATTCCATAATTGGCAATAATTCAACTCTGACCTAAAATTGGCAAAATTAGAAAGGCCTTAGTGCATGCATCATTTAGTGTTTTGTATGCATTATTCTTGCTAAATTCTTGCAAATTAATTTTTGTTGAAGAGTGCTGGAGTCAAGGTACGTATCGTGTTTTTCATCGCTTGCATTTAAGCATATAATCTAATTTGCATACAACCTTGCAATTGCCCCCAACTAAAGACCAATGTTTGACTATCTTTGCTAGATCTAAGTTAAACTATCTTAAGGGCAACTTCATAGGCAAAGATACGGTGGGGATTTCACCACCCTTCCGTGGCCCACAAATCACAATCCTAAAGTGTCACCCAAGCCTTAAATTAAAATCAATTAGACATTGACCCTTAAGGACTCGGCCTCAATTAAGGAGAAGAATTGGTTTGACTTGCTATGACCTGAAGCCGATCGAATTTAATTTGGTGTCTAGAAAGTGTTTTTGTGTTGACGAAAGTCTTCCAAGCGAAGTGGTTGTCTAATTGGCACCGACTCTGTCGGAAGCGCCCCCACTAGCTATACACGGCCTGGCCAAGTTGGTTTGATTAGTGAGGGAGGTGAATCAAGCAAATCAATTCGACTCAACCAGTTAGGAGTCGTCTAGATCTAAGTGACACTAGGTCTAGGATTGTTTGAACCGTGCTTGTTTGGGAAACCTCTGACCGACCTTCTTTTCTATCTTTAGAGTTAAGTTTCCCTTCTCTTCTGAGTCATCTTCTTCTCACCTACTTATACGTTCTAGTCTCCTCCCCTTTACATTCTCTATTAGCATTTTAGGGTCGAGTCGAGAACTTGTGCTAGCTTAGCCTCCTAAGGGTAAGAGTACTTGACTCAAGAGTGTTTTGATGGATGGTTACATGAGCAACCATCCATATCATTGTTGGGACCAGGACAATGCTTCCTGGTATTCTAAAGCCATGCAAGCTGGGGTGGCTCAGACTAACACCCCATATGGTTGGGACAATCCTAATTGTATGACTGAGCAATCTTCATATTGGGGTAACATGAGAGAGGCACCGAGTGCTAGACCACAATCTAGTTATGTTGGATCATATGTTGGTCAACGAACTGACACATTACAACAAACTTTTGCCTCCTTCATGCGTTGGGCTGACAACATGAGTGCACCGGTGGCTCAAAAGAATGGAAAGAATCAATCCAGACGCGCAAATGAGGATCAAATCATACCATAAACTAACAGCAAAAATCCGGATTAAATCAGAGGAGATTGTGCGGCGAAATCGCCGCATATTACATGCATTATGCGGCGGAAACGCCGCCCCCTTGGCGATCCGTGTGCTCAAATTTTGTCCAGTCGTGTCTGGACACGTGTACTCTCCAATTCTATACCTAAGTCTCTTGTAACAACTATAAATAGCCCCGAGAACGATGTTAGAAGGGTCCTTGGCCTTAGACCTAGTTTTTAGTTGTTGTTTTATTTGTAGTCTTTTCTTTAGAGTAATAAAATTCTGTCTTTTATTTCTTGTTTTTAGTTTTCTTTTGTAATGCCTCTAGGATCCCTTCTTCCTCCGTCCATGAGTTTCTAACTCTTTCCAAAGGGTGGAGGTGACGGATTTAGGGTGAAGAGAAGATGAATGAATGTTATTATTTTAAGTTCGTGATTAGTATATTTTGATTACTTGAGTTTATGTTAAATCATTTATCATGTAATGCTTCATAACTAACATGATTTATTATAAGTTTCTGAATTCTCTAATCAAAACCCGAAATCTAAACCTCCACCCAACGGAATTCACTTCTTTGTTCTTGTTTTAGTTTTATTTGTTCTTGTTTCTTGCTTTAGATAATTAAAAATCAAAAATCTCAAAACCAACCACATTTCTCCCTTTCTCTTCCTTAATCGAAATCACAAAATAACAAATCTCTCCCTCCTTGTGTTCGACCCGTACTTGCCACGTCTTCATTGACGCCGTGCACTTGCGGTATAAATTTAATTCTCATCAACGCCTCCACGAGCACGTCTCCCCAAATCACGACCCGTCGACGAACCTCGCGTCCAAACGACGATCAATCGCTTCCTCAACGATCCACAGCCACAACACCACCTCCGGCAACCTCCAACCACCAACCCCCGAACCACAAGTTAGGTAGAGGGAGAGAGAATCCAAAACGGAAACCACGAGATGATCTAACAATCGACCAACTCACCTCCACCACAAACGACTCCGAACTCGACTCGCCGGAGGTCACCTCTTCTTCACCGGAGCACCACTGCAGGAGAGAGAGAATCGCGAGTGACAGAGAGAGAGAGAGAAACCTCCTAAATATCTCCCCAAAACACATCCTCACCATCCATTCCCTTCCTACCATCTCCACCACTCATCTCATCTCCATTCATCCAAGCCCTCCATCCAACCATCTTCCATCCCAGCCGTCCATCATCATCTTCCTCTAAACACCACCTAATCACAACCAAAAAACCCAATTAGGATTAGGATCTTACAATTCACCCTCCTAAAAGAATTTTGTCCTCGAAATTAAGACTGAAGCTCACCAAACAACTCCGGGAACTCCTTCCGGACCTCCTCCTCAATCTCCCAAGTGGCCTCTCGCTCACTGTGGTGCTGCCACCTAACCTTCACCATCGGAATGGTCCTCCTCCTCAACTGATGCTCCATCCGATCCACAATCTCCACCGGTCTCTCCTCAAGAGACAAATCCTGACGGATCTCTGGAACCTCCAACTGAATCACAGGAGAAGGATCTGCTACGTACTTCCTCAGCATCAAAACATGGAAGACGTTGTGAAGACCAGAAAACTACGGCGGCAGCGCAACCCTGTAGGCAACCTCTCCAATCCGTTCGAGAATCTCAAACGGTCTGACATACCTCGGACTGAGCTTCCCCTTCTTCCCGAACCTCATCACTCCTCGAGATGGTGAAATCGTTAGGAAGACATGGTCACCTACCTCAAACCTCAGCTCTCGCCTACGCCTATCCGCGTAGCTCTTCTGCCTGCTCTGAGCAGTCACTAGTCTCTGCCTGATCACATCAACCTTCTCAGCATACATCTGCACAATCTTAGGGCCAACTAGCTGCCTCTCGCCTACATCACTGCTTCTTCAGCTCTGCCAGCTCAGCAGGTGCCATCCGATACGGCGCCTTCGACTAAGGCGTAGTCCCAGCTACCAAGTCGATCCCAAACTCAATCTCTCTCTGAGGCGGTAACCTGGAGACATCATCTGCAAAGACCTCTGGAAACTCCCGGACTATCTCGATGTCCTCCAATCTCCTCGCCTCTGGATCTGGAACTACCAAAGTGGCCACGAAAGCTCTGCAACCCTGCTGCAACAACCTCTGTGCCCTCACTGCTGATACGATCACTCTGCCTCCTCTATCCTTCGTCCCCCTGATCATCACGTCAGGTAGACCTTTCCTCGGGATCAGGATCTTCTTCTCCCGGCACAACACTTGCACATCGTACTGGGACAGCCAATCCATCCCCAGTATGACATCGAAGTCTTCCATCGGCAACAAGATCAGGTCAACCGGAAACTCCTGATCATCTGAAACAATCGTGGCGCTGGGAAGGAAGCTCCCCACAATGCCCACCAGACCCAAGGGTGTGCTGACTTCCAACGTGGCAGTCAACATCGCAGGGGTACGGCCCAACACGCTCGCAAATCGCTCCGAAATGAATGAGTGTGTGGCCCCACAATCAAACAACACTCTCGCACTCAACCCAGCAACAAAGAGTGTACCTTCCACCACCGTGCTGGCGTCTCTCGCCTCATCCGCCTGAATGGTAAAAACTCGTCTGATCCTCTTACCCTGCTGTGGCGGCGCAAAAGATCGGCGACCTCCGCCTCTGCCTGCTGCTGACGGCTCTGAATGCCTGCTGGACCCACCTGGCCCACTCAGGCAATCTCGCACAAAGTGGCCTGGCTTGCCACACCCGTGACAAACCCCACGATCCCAACACTGTCCGGAGTGAACTCTGCCACAACCTCTGCACGCCTCAGGCTGGCGTGGCCCACCTCCTCCGATCCGGGGCCTCTTGCCCGGGTTCCCTGCTAGCGGAGCACCCGGACGTCCACTGATCTTCCCCGGTGCTCTCCTGGCCTCAACATAATTCTGCTGGTAATCCTGATCGATGATCGTCGCAAACCGCACGACATCGGCCAGCGTCTGTGGCATACTGTATGTCACCTGAGTACGGAGGTGCTTCCTCAGCCCCCGTATGAACTTCCTCGCCCTCTGCAGCGGCGTCGCGCAAATCTCCGTGCAGTAACGCTCCAATGCGTTGAACCTCCGGGTATACTCAGCCAGGGTCGCCTCTCCCTGCTCGAGAGTCATAAACTCCTCTCGCCTCCCATCTCTGACATGCTCTGGGAAATATTGCTCGTTGAACTTCCGTAGGAATTCCTCCCAGCTGATCTCAGTCCTGCCCACAAACACCACTGCAGATGTGGTCCTCCACCAGTTGGACGCGTCTCCGCCCAACACATACGCTGCCAAGCCTGCCTGCCTCTCAGGCGGGCACTCAATCGCCCGAAGGATCTCCTGAATCTTCAGGACCCAGTCCTCCGCAGCCTCAGACTCTCCTCTACCATCAAAGGTAGGCGGGTGCTGTCTCATAAAGCGGTCGAGCATCGCTCCTACTGCTGCTGCGTCTCCTCTGCCTGACTGGCAATCCAACATCGCTCCCAGACGTCCCACCGTGTCATAGAGCATCCGCCGCTCCTCAGCCCAGTCCGTACTCCCAGTATCCCCACTGGTGTCACAGTCCCGTGGGGGAGGTCTCACGCGTCTCGGAGGCATCTACACACAAAGAAATGCATGAATGCATGAACTAATGCAGACTCTAAAACTCTAAGGGTGGTTTCTTCGGATCAGGACACTGGAACCGACTGCTCTGATACCAAGTTGTAACATCCTCAACACAGCAGAAAATTTAAAATTTTAATAACACACAATCAACAGAGGATATCACGCAAACACTAACACAGGTGCACCAACATATATAACATATATATATATATATATGAACATCAGAGTATTTCAAAAGTTGTGATTACATCAAAAGACTATACAAATTGAAGCAGTAATCACTCGACCTCAACTGAGAGAAAGCTGGATCCGGTAGCGGTGCTCCTCTCCTTGGTCACCACCCTCTATCGCCGCTCACGACCTGAAAGTAAACATGCAACAATGGGTGAGTTTCCAGAAGGAAACCTCGTATGCCAAACTCTAAATACATGAAATGAAAGACACCCTAGCATGCAATTCTACTAAACAAGAAAAACATCTCAACGGGCTGGGCTCCAGGGCTCTTTCACCCAACCACAGCACACACCACAGTCATGGGGCTCCAGGTCTAATCTCAACCAACCACCGCAACACACACTCGTCGCCAAGCTGGGCTCCAGGTCTTTTTCAGCCAACCGCAGCTACCACGACACGACCAAGGGCTCCATGTCTTTTTCAACCAACCCAAACATCTAAGGGCTCCAGGTCTTTTTCAACCAACCCCCTACACGCGATCCCTGCTCAGGCTCCAGGCCTTTTTCAGCCAACCTGAACGCACTACGGAGCTCCAGGTCTTTTTCAACCAACCCCGCACAGACTAGCTGGGCTCCAGGTCTTTTTCAACCAACCGCAACTCTCACACAGTTACGGGGCTCCAGGTCTCTTTCAACCAACCGCCGCAACACCACAATTCTAAGCTGGGCCTCAGGCCTATTTCAGCCAATCCCAAGCTCTCACACCGTTACGGGGCTCCAGGTCTTTTTCAACCAACCACCGTAACACTCGTGCACCCTAGCACACTTGCCGGAAGAACATCGGCACCACAATTTGCCCCACACGGACAACCAAGACAACAACACCTCCATAGTGCAAAACTGGACACAAACGGTCGACCGAACCAAAAGTCCCGGTCGACCGAATCAAGCAAAATACAGGGCAATCGCATCGACCGACACTCCATCGGTCGACCGATTCCACCCACCCCACTCGTTCGATCGAACCAAAGTCAAGGGACGGTCGACCGTTTAGATGGTCAACTCCCAGGTTCACCGAACAAAACGACCAATCGGTCGAACGGCAAAGGGGCCCCGTTCGACCGAAAGTCACCAGGGACAAATCCCACAACTCCACAACGAATTCGGTCGGACACTCGAGCACTCTCGGTCGACCGAATACCACCAGGGAATAATCCCTCACTCGCACCATGAATCCGGTCGAACGCCGAGCCCTCCTCGGTCGACCAAATTCCACCAGAGTGTTCCCCACGCGCAGCACAAAAGTCCGGTCGACCGAAACTACATTCGGTCGAACCGACCACTATTCACACTTAAGTCACGGTCGGACGAAGTCAACGAGCGGTCGACCGTTTAGATGGTCAACGCTCCCAACCGACTTAAGACAGTGCACACGGTCGAACGGCAAAGGGGACCCGTTCTACCGAAACTCACCAGGCTTGCCTCCTATGCATAATCGGTCGACCGCCCCAAAGGCATCGTTCAACCGATTTGAGGCAGAACCCAAATTTCTTCACGAACGGTCGACCGTTTGCACCAACCGGTCGACCGATCAGGCAGTGAAATCTGCTGCACATTTACTCGCGACGAGCCAAAAGGCCTACCGTCGACTTCCAACTACTCACGATAATTAAGTGAGTGAGCTTGACATACCGGAAGGCTTGAAGAAGCCTTTGAAGAACCGCGACGACGCCTCCACGAGCACGTCTCCTCAAATCACGATCCGTCGACGAACCTCGCATCCAAACGACGATCAATCGCTTCCTCGACGATCCATAGCCACTACACCACCTACGACAACCTCCAACCTCCAACCACCAACCACAACCACCGAAGCACAAGTTAGGTAGAGGGAGAGAGAATCCAAAACGGAAACCACGAGATGATCTAACAATCGACCAACTCACCTCCACCACAAACGGCTCCAACCTCGACTCGCCGGAGGTCACATCTTCTTCACCGGAGCACCACTGCAGGAGAGAGAGAATCGCGAGTGAGAGAGAGAGAGAGAGCAACGAGAGAGAGAGAGAGAAACCTCCTAAATATCTCCCCAAAACACATCCTCACCATCAATTCCCTTCCTACCATCTCCACCACTCATCTCATCTCCATTCATCTAAGCCCTCCATCCAACCATCTTCAATCCCAGCCGTCCATCATCATCTCCCTCTAAACACCATCTAATCACAACCAAAAAACCCAATTATGATTAGGATCTTACACGAGCAATCTCATATCAAGCTGAAATCAAACCGAACTCAAACCATCTTGGTTCGATAGATAGTCCTAGCTAGGGTCGTGCATGAGGCGAGGTGCGGTAAATCTTTGCAACCCTACAACCCACCAACCCGTAACCCACCTATCCACTTATATAAACGGGACAAGTTGTGGTGGTTTTCTAACCCATCCTGCTAATCCGTCAAACATTAATGAATATAATAATATATATCACAAATATAATATTTATAATTTTAAAATTAAGACATATATATATTAGTTTAACAAATCAAAATTAGGGGTAATTAAGTATTAAACTTAGTATTAGACTAATAACATCAAAACCAAAACAAATGCTAAATTCTACCCTCTTACATGTTAGAAGCCCACAAACTTTATTAGATAAAATTTATAACTCAACATGTTTAACTCACAAACCCCCTACCTCGCCCTAAAGTGGTGTGAGTAGCAGTACAAAAAATTCAATTCGCCCACCTCGTCCCACTAACCGACCAAACTTTGGCAAGACGGATAGTGGTCGCCCTATCCGGTTTGCAACCCTAGTCCCAGTTGCAGGATTGCAGGTGCTGCAATTGGGACTAATGAAGGGTAAAATACAGCTGATGTGGTAAGGTGGTTGGGGATTGAGATTTCCATTCTTCTTTGTCTCCTAACCAACTCCTCTCTATATTAAACCCCATAAAATTGTGAAAACCTCTTCAATTTCCGTTGATAGGAATTACGAGATTATTTACATTTCTAATCATCTTCTTTATATTTGAATGCAATGTTGGGCACATGACAACAATTAAAACAACTGTAAAATATTGGTAGTTGAACTTGTCAAATCATCAAGACCAAAGGGCTTAATCGTTCGAAACGTTAGGACATGGGAGGTCATAACCACATAATGTGGCATCCGATCAAACTATGGAAAACTTGGTCGAAGTGCCAAAGTTGTTCCTTATTGATTCCTAGTTGCACCACAGTGCAAAAGATTGCCCTATAAGTCTTGTTAATTACCTTCCTAAGTTTAAATCCTCCAAAAGCTGTTAGGTCGGGTAGTGTTGCCAAACAGACTCATAGGGGCGTTTGGATGGGAGGGGATCCCACTCACTTCCCATTATGGAGCTGCTACAGTGGGATGATGTCATCCAAACATGGGGTGGATCCCTAATAGCTGGACTCCTATTACGGCAACCGAGACATGTTTTGTATTAGGATGGAGAAGCTCAAGGGAGGAACTTCTGCAGCTCCTCTATTTGTTGGATTTTTGGGACGATTTTACCCCGTTGATTCCAACATATACCTGCATAAGTTTTTATTTAATCAAAGTTTGGGGCAATGTGGGAATTTAATTCGACTAGACATATGAGGTTCTAAGAACCTTCTCCTTATCCAAACAACTCTCAACCTCTGAGGAATAAGCTGCTCCTGGATCCACATTTCTAGAAGCTGGCTTCCCACCAAAAGCATATATCTAGGAGACCAATCCAAACCAAGCCTATCTCCAAATGTCACATTGGATGAATAAATTCCCAAGCATCATTAGACTCGAACATCTTTAGGTAGTTCATGGGTATATATATAAAGTGAAGGAGTTCCAATTTAATACTCATGATTTTCTTGGGAATCTGCAAGTAATTTCATTCCAAGTGAAATTTGAGAAGTTTTAAAAATAACAACAAATCAAAATGAGTCAAATTGGCCGCGTGCAACCATATTTCCTATAATTGCCGTTGTGCAACTCTGACATGCAAAACTTCATCTTCTTGCACCCGGATCGTTAGTGGGGCTCACTGAAAGGAATATATTCTAAAAGTTTTACATTTATATGTCAATTATTACGAATTGAATGTGCAAACATTTTGTTCATTGATTATGGTATTCGTCTTTTGGAAGTGTTAAGGAAGAGACGTTTGGTCCTTAACCGTAGAGCTCTAAAAGATAAGGGTTTACATAAATCAAAAGTTTTTCACAATCATGGTAATTAACATGGAACATTAATTACCGAGATAAGATTGTCGTGTTGGTCATCGATTGTTGTAGCTCTACAAATAATTGAGGATACGAGTGTATAAAAGAGGAAAATATTACTTTTATATATTGAATAGACCTAACAAGTAGAACATTATGGAATTGTATTTCGTGTCATTAATATTTTACTGTGTCTTAGATCCTAAGATATGAGACTTATATCTTTCACTCAAGAAGTGCTTAATTTGATTATTGTCAAAAGTTATCAATGAGTGTAGTGATAAAGGCAATAGTTGGTTGAGCATGACTTGTACTGGAAAAGATAGCTAGTCAAACGATTATCATTGCCCTTCTTAATTGAGTGATGATATTAGTGAGCCCCTTGATAAGGCAAAATTATAATGTGCACAATGTAACTTGAGTTAAGTTACATAGTTATAATTACCTTAGAGAGATCAAGAAATGAATATAATACAAAGATAACACATTTCTACTTTGTATATATTCTTAATATCATGAGACAAGGGACGGACACAAGTGGTGCACTTACATCACTAAATGGATCGTGTTTTGGTTCGGGTGGAACAAAGACATCTATGCTAATTGGGTAACTATAATGTGTAGCTAGATACCGCTTATAGTTTGAGATATTAAGTGTTTAATATCTGTGCCAATTTGGCTTAAATCCTCCTATAGGTCACACCACAAAACTGGGAAACAAGAGGGTTGATTTTAAGTTCATATGATGTGTCGGGTTTCATGTGAAAATGGGACACATGTGGTGAATGAAAAAAATCAACATGTCATGAGAATTGACATAATTAGAAACATAATAAATTCATATGAGATGTATATATTACGGGGTGTAAAAATTTAATATTACATTGGATAATATATTACATAAGATGTGAATTTTCTAAAAACCCCAAAAGATCAAATTTTGTTGGAAATAAATCTAAAATTTGACAAAGGCAAAATCGGGGTCAAACACGGTGAACCGTTCAGGGTTCGGTCGACCGGGGTATCTTCGTATCGGTTAACCGAATGGGGAACGGGTAATCACAATTGGTTGACCGAAATTGTTTGGAGTGCCTGGACAATATGGTTCGGTTAACCGAGTGTGAACGGTCAACCGAGAAATAATATTTTTGGTAGACCGAAATTGACTCGGTTATCCGATGACTATGCTCCAGGAGAAATTTTGGTGAGTCAACGGTCGACCGAAGAGAATACGTGGTTCGTCCAAATTTTTCTAGAGAATTTTTCTCATACGGATTTGGTCGACCGTCTAGCTCACGGTTCACTGAACACGTGTTAAAACCGAACGGTTCGGTTGACCGAATAATTCTCGGTCGATCGAACAGTACGATTTCTGCCTGAATTATTAAGAGATTAGTTAGATCATATGTGGATTAATTCCAGAATTAATTAAAACGTTTTTACGGGTGCATATGTGGAAATTTGAGATTAATTTTAGGAGAGAATAAACAATGGATCATGGCAAAAGAATAGTTATTGATAATGATGTTTTGGGAGCCTATAAAAGAACCCCTCCTCCTACTTGTTTATGTTAATGCAAAAATTCTTTCTCACATTAATCTCTCCTCTAATCACCACGAAAATCTCTTATATATTTTGAGTTTAGGAGATAGAAATCTCAGGAGCTCAAAGAAGGGTTATTAGCTAGATTCTAGGTTTTATTAGAGATTGATTGACTAGCTCTTTTCTCTGTAATCTTGTTTAGAGTTTGGTGAACACTCGGAGGCAAATCAATGGACGATTCTATGGGCAACACGACTCTGGATCTTCAAAAAGATTTTAGAGAACCTTTTAGGTATGATCTCTCTTTGTGGTTTATTTTAATAAATGTAGGATTGCATGATATTAGAATAAACACAAAGTAATGTACATAAAAATGTTGAAAGTATGAAATCGATCATGTATGCGTGTATTAATTTTTTTTAAATATATACATACATAGGGGCACGAAATCCTACAGTGGTATTAGAGCTTTTAATTCATATTTTCAATGATTAGACTATAGAATTAATTTTAGTTTACCATCTACAATCGAAACAATTTATGTTCTATGTCTTTTTCAAGTTTTCCGATAGTTTTCTTGATTTAATTCGAATTGATTCTTTTGAAAGTTTTAAATGTTTTTAAACACATCATGTGAATGTTAGAATTAAAATTTAGACTTATGTCTAATATATAAAATTTTCGTTTTTTTTAATTAAATGATAATTTTACGAGGAATCGACAAAACGAAAAAGGCCTATGTTTATCTTTCTTTAAATTTTTATTTTTGGAAATTGGATAAACAGCAGTTCAAATATTTTGTGTTTTGAACTATGGATGAATAAAATCATTTTAATGGATTTCAAATGATTTTATAATTGTTTAATTTAGAGATGCATGATAAACTAAATCGAGTAATATGTAGTATATGTACATGCGTTGCTTGTGTTCTCTAATGCAGGGATATGTGAGTGCTGTGAATTAAGTTTATACCGCAAGTGCAAAACGTCTATGAAGACGTGGCAAGTACGGGTCGAACACAAGGAGGGAGAGATTTCGTAGTTGATGTTATTTTTGATTAAGAGGAAGAAGGAGAGAAGAATCAATTGGTTTTTTAGGTTTTTGGATTAAGTAGCTAAACATGCACAAATAAAACTGAAACAAGAAATAAGAGAGAAATCCGTTGGATGGAGGTTTAGATTTAGGTTTAGATCAGAGAATTACTGAAACTTATTGTAAATCATGTTAGTTATGAAGCATTACAAGATAAATGACTTAACATAAACTCAAGTAATCAAAATATACTAATCATGAACTTAAAATAATAACATGCAATTCATCTTCTCTAACCCTAAATCCGTCACTTCCACCCTTTGGAAAGAGTTAGAAACTCATGGAGGGAGGAAGAAGAAGGGATCCTAGAGACATTAAAAGAAAAGAGAAACAAAACAAAATAAAACAGAAATTTATTACTAATGATCCAAGACCAAAGGTTCAAAGATGTGTTACATTCGTGCTACGAGGCTATTTATAGCCGATACAAAGGATACCAGTATATGAAAGGAAAGTACACGCGTTGCTACCGGACTGGAGGAAATTTGAACGTCGGGTGATCAAGGGGGGCGGCGAATTCGCCGCAGATCATGTGTAATGTGCGACGGATTCGCCTCACATGATGCTCGGATCAGGTCCGGATTTTGGCTGTGCGTTTATGGTATGATTTGATCCTCCTTTGCGCGTCTGGATTGATTCTTTCCATTGTCTTGAGCTCCGGATTAATTCCTTCCATTGTTGGGGTTTTATTTTTTGACTTTTCTTTTGACTTCTCCAACACAATAACTTTGCCCTTTTATTTTGTAGTCAGGTCCTTGACATTTTGCACTTAAGCCCCTGACCTTTTTGTGATTAGCTCCTTGAATGCCTTTGTGCTTGGATGCATTTCCATTTGAAACCCGATAAACTTGAACTTGTCTTTATGATAGAAATGAATCTTTTGCACGCGTTTTATGCTCGGGATGTGGGTAATTTGCATTCAGGTCCCTGTATTCTGTAAACAAGGCTAAACACATACCTTAGTAGCATTTATTGAATTAAAAGCAATCTAAATGAAAGACATATGATGCAATGTATGCAATGCATCAAATACCCCCACACCTAGATTTTGCTAGTCCCTAGTAAAACAGAATATAAGAAGGAATGAAAACAGGGAAATCCTAACTCACTTTCGTAGGAATCACGGTTGCACTTAGCATGTGCAACAAGCCTTTAAACCTCCAAGTTGCCTTAGAGGACGAGTTTTGTCTCGTGAGGGTTTTCAGCTGACACACCCACAAAGTCTTAATTCAACATTCCATTAATAGCTCTCAATATTTTTATCTCAACCTTATACATCTCACTTAGAATTCTTGCATGCTCATTATACAATTCTAACTTATAAAAAGTTTGACTTGGTCTTTATTCCTCCAACATTCACACCACTAACCCTTCTACACATGTTATCACATAAATTATTTTGCACGCCTCCTCTGGTGGTGAAGTATCATTTGGATCAACCATGGCATGAATCATTCTTTTAGCTTTGGGCCTTGAGTATCTTAAAGTATTTTTTTTCTTTTTCCGAGATTCAACACATTTGCTTTTTCTTTTTGACACTTATACCCTTTTTGCATTCGTGTAGTGAGTTTGGTCGATAATCCCGAGCTGGAAGACTCAAGTTATCGGGTTTTAAGATACCCCTACGGACCAGTGACTCGAAGACTTGGGCTTGTATAATCATTTTGCAAGATGTGCTTTCCTCACTTTATTCTCTCCTTTTTTTTTACTTTTTTTTCCTCAAGGCTTAATTGCTATTAAAAGTCCACACTTCCCGGTATATTTTCCTCAACCTCTGCTTTTTATCAACCACTTCAAAGATTTGATTCATCCAATTTAAGTGCATACACGTCTGAAAGGGTAATGGGCTATTTCTTTGGAACTTAGATTTATGTCATAATTTCTTCAAGCAGAACTATATAATACGGAACAAAAATTCAATGCAATTTGTACACAGATTTTGGTAGTTCAATCTTAAGCTATGTCATGGAACATTGAAATTTATTTATTTATTTATTTTTAGAAGAGGAAAACAAACAAATAGATATATACATAGATAAACACCCCCCCACACCTAAATCATGCATTGTCCTCAATGTATGCATAGATAAAATAAATGCACTTATTACCTGAGTCGGCTTGCGGTAGAGGGGTTGAGTTTGCTCAGAGTCAACCGTAATCAGAACTGGATTGAATGACACCATATTGGTGCATGTATCCAGTTGAATTGTTCCCCATGTTGACTTGAGGAAAAGATTCCACTCTTCTCACTTGAATTGGTTCGCTTAGTTGCTCGAGTGATGGTGGTTGAGTAAATGAATCACTCCCTTTTTTCTTACTTCCTTTTTGCTTATGTGATGATTTATTTGATTCAGAATTCTGATAAATACGTGCTCTCATCACAACATCACTTGGGTTGCATATTATTTCTGGCTCATTATCAATATGGAAGATATTAAATTCTGCTTTTAAGTTCCCGAAAGATAATTGCATGAGCCCATTTCGACAGTTTATTAATGCTTCCGAAGTGGCTAAAAAGGTTCTACCTAGAATTACAGGGATTTGTCGATTAGGATTTACAACAGGTTCAGTATCAAGTACGACAAAATCCACTGGATAAATGAAGTCACCAACCTTAATCAAAACGTCCTCTACTATACCTCTCGGTTTCTTAACAGAACAATCAGCGAATTGGAGGGTTGTCTTAGAGGGTTTCAGTGGACCATGGTTGAGTTGCTCGTAGACAGAAAATGGGAGTAAGTTAACGCTTGCACCTAGGTCTAGAAGGGCTTTATTGATAAAAGTATCTCCTATTGAACATGAAATTGTGGGACACCAGGGTCCTTATATTTTATAGGAGATGTGTTGGAAAGAATAGAGCATATGTTTGCAGTTAAGAATGCCTTCTTTGGTACATTCGTTTTTCTCTTTTTAGTGCACAAATCTTTCAAGAATTTAGCATAAGCAGGTATTTGTTGAATCATATCTAAGAGTGGAATATTCACCTTAACTTGCTTAAATACTTCTAAGATTTTCTCCATTTGTGCACTTGAGCTCTTCTTGAGTCTATTGGGAAATGGGGCTTTAGGAACATAGACTCGCTCAGGTTCAGGTTGAGCTATGGGTTCAGGTTGTGTAGGTGGGTTGGGCTTTTCAATTTGGACGTCAGGTTCAATGGTCAGGTCATATGTGGTTGCTTGATGGCTAGATTGATTAGACATTCTAGGGTTTACCACATTGTTATCAACTTGTCGTCCGGACCGTAATGACACTACTGCATTGATTTGTTGGAACGGTCCTTCCTCGTTAACCATTTGAACCGGTCTGGGATTGTTATTTCCTGAGGGTGGTTGATAAGATTGATATTGATTATTAGTTCTTGGGTTCACCTCAGGTTGACTTGGAAATTGACCATTTTCTCTTTCACCTACTATTTGCGCTAATTGGCTGACTTGTGTCTCTAGCCTTTGGAATGATTGGTTGGTTGTTTGTATAAAAGTTTTCATTAAATTTTCCAAGTTTGTCAACCTAACTTCATGATTTCCATTGTTATTACCCCCAGATGATGTATTATTTTGGTTATATGGGTTTGGTTGTTGTCTAGGAGGTTGACCTTGTTGGTTCCACGAAAAATTGGGATGATTACGCCAACCCGGGTTGTAGGTTGATGCATAAGGATCATTTCTAGAATGGTTAAACGTGGCATTAACATGTTCCAAGTCTACACAGTCCTCCATTAAATGACCAGTCTGACCGCATCTAGAGCAAGGGGTAGAGGATGCTTGTCGGGTTTGGTTTTGCAGCTCTAAACTTTCCATTCTGCGCATAAGGGTGGCTAGTTTTGCCTCAGCCGCTATGTTGGCATCTATAGCTAAGACACCTGGTCGGGGTTGACTTGCTATTCTAGATCCAATACTCGGGTTGATGGGTGTTCTAGCATTGTCCCATTGCATACTGTTTTCAGCTAAATCCTCAAGAAAAGTCCAGGCATCATTTTCGTTTTTCGACATGAAATTCCCTTGGCTCACAGATTCTAGCATAACTCTAGATGTGGGTGTTAATCCCTCATAAATAATTTGGCATAATTGTCATTTTGGAATTCCGTGATGAGGGCATTGGGTCAAGACACTTTTAAATCTTTCAAGATAGGAATAGAATGACTCGCTCTCAGACTGAACGAATGCAACAATTTCATTCCTAATCTTCATAGTCTTATGGTTGGGGAAGTATATTTTTAGAAACAGTTGAACAAACTCAGCCCAACTCCTAATAGATCTTTCGGCTAGACTATATAGCCATTTCTTAGCGTCGTCCTTCAGTGCTAGAGGCACGAATTTCAGACGCACTGCCTCCTCAGGGATATGCTGGTATTGCATAAGAGAGCAGATTTCCTCAAATTCTCTAAGTAAGAGATATGGATCTTCCCTAGAGGTGAACTTAGGCAGCATACTCATGTATTGTGCCTTAAGTTCGAAATCGCGACCCGGTATGGTGGGCATGACGATACACGATGGCTGAGCAGCCATCGTTGGGTAGCACCGATCCCTCAGAGTCATAGGCGGGTTCACAACATTCTCACCCATTAAATCCAGGTGAGGTGGTGCAACAGGTGGATTGGGGCTAAGTTCCAGACTGGAATCTAGATGAACTCGTGAGAGTCGATTACTCAAGTCCCGAATCCAAATCTGAGTGCACCGGGTTGAATCAATTTTTGAATTCAAATTCGAAATTTAAATTCCAAATTTAATTTCAAGAATTAATTACAAATTTTTTTTTCGTTTTTTTTTAAATTTTTTTTTATGAAAATGGAAACAAACAATAGAAAGGTAAAGATGAGAAGGGAAAGAAGACTCATACGAGGAGGGAAACTTAACTCTAAAGGTAAATTCAAGGGTTGGCCAGAAATTTTCTGAACAAGCACGGTTCAAACAATCCTAGACCTAGTGTCACTTAAATCTAGACGACTCCTAACTGGTTGAGTCGAATTGATTTGCTTGATTCACCTCCCTCACCAATCAAACCAAGTTGGCCAGTCAATGTATAGCTAGTGGGGGCGCTTCCGACAAAGTCGGTGCCAATTAGACAACCACGTCGCTTGGAAGACTTTCGTCAACACAAAAATACTTTCTAGACACCAAATTGAATTCAATTAGCTTCAGGTCATAGCAAGTCAAACCAATCTCCTCCTTAGTTGAGTCCGCGTCCTTAGGGGCCAATGTCTAATTGATTTTAAATTTAAGGCTTGGGTGACACTTTAGGATTGTGATTTGTGGGCCACGGAAGGGTGATGAAATCCCCACCGTATCTTTTCCTACGGAGTTGCCCTTAAGATAGTTTAACTTAGATCTAACAAAGATAGTCAAACAATGGTCTTTTTAATGGGGGCAATTGCAAGGTTGTATGCAAATTAAATTAAATGCTTAAATGCAATCGTTAAAAACCACGATACGTACCTTGCCTCCAGCACTCTTCAACAAAAATTGATTTGCAAGAATTTAGCAAGAATAATGCAAACAAAACATTATATGATGCATGCACTAAGGTCTTTCTAATTTTGCCAATTTTAGGTCAAAGTTGAGATATTGCAATTTATGGAATTTTTGCCCTAACACATGCAGTTCTATGAAAAGGAAAATTTCTGAACAATTCAGATTTTACGAGAAAGGCAAGAAAAGTTACCTCCGCAATGCTCAGTCGGGTTCGTCGCCCGCTCTCGGAGATTCCAGTAGCTTAATGCGACCACCCAGAGATGCCGACGATGCCCCAGAAATTTGAAGACCAGAACCCACACCGGTGCGGCGATTCCGCCGCAAGCCACCTTGTAGATGCGGCGATTCCGCCGCCCAAGTGTCTCAGAACGCTCCCGGATTTCGCTGTGCGCTTTGTTGTCTCCTGCTACACAAATTCAAATACTTAGATCGCGCACAAGGTAGACAGGATAAAATCGAAAACACAAAATCTGCGTCGCCTCCCCGGCAACGGCGCCAAAAACTTGCTGTGAATTAAGTTTATACCGCAAGTGCACGGCGTCTATGAAGACGTGGCAAGTACGGGTCGAACACAAGGAGGGAGAGATTTCGTAGTTGATGTTATTTTTGATTAAGAGGAAGAAGGAGAGAAGAATCAATTGGGTTTTTTGGTTTTTGGATTAAGTAGCTAAACATGCACAAATAAAACTGAAACAAGAAATAAGAGAGAAATCCGTTGGATGGAGGTTTAGATTTAGGTTTAGATCAGAGAATTACTGAAACTTATTGTAAATCATGTTAGTTATGAAGCATTACAAGATAAATGACTTAACATAAACTCAAGTAATCAAAATATACTAACCATGAACTTAAAATAATAACATGCAATTCATCTTCTCTAACCCTAAATCCGTCACTTCCACCCTTTGGAAAGAGTTAGAAACTCATGGAGGGAGGAAGAAGAAGGGATCCTAGAGACATTAAAAGAAAAGAGAAACAAAACAAAATAAAACAGAAATTTATTACTAATGATCCAAGACCAAAGGTTCAAAGATGTGTTACATTCGTGCTACGAGGCTATTTATAGCCGATACAAAGGATACCAGTATATGAAAGGAAAGTACACGCGTTGCTACCGGACTGGAGGAAATTTGAACGTCGGGTGATCAAGGGGGGCGGCGAATTCGCCGCAGATCATGTGTAATGTGCGGCGGATTCGCCTCACATGATGCTCGGATCAGGTCCGGATTTTGGCTGTGCGTTTATGGTATGATTTGATCCTCCTTTGCGCGTCTGGATTGATTCTTTCCATTGTCTTGAGCTCCGAATTAATTGCTTCCATTGTTGGTGGTTTTATTTTTTGACTTTTCTTTTGACTTCTCCAACACAATAACTTTGCCCTTTTATTTTGTAGTCAGGTCCTTGACATTTTGCACTTAAGCCCCTGACCTTTTTGTGATTAGCTCCTTGAATGCTTTTGTGCTTGGATGCATTTCCATTTGAAACCCGATAAACTTGAACTTGTCTTTATGATAGAAATGAATCTTTTGCACGCGTTTTATGCTCGGGATGTGGGTAATTTGCATTCAGGTCCCTGTATTCTGTAAACAAGGCTAAACACATACCTTAGTAGCATTTATTGAATTAAAAGCAATCTAAATGAAAGACATATGATGCAATGTATGCAATGCATCAGTGAGTTTGTATGTTCCGATGAAGCCATGTGTGAATGAATGAATGAATGAATGTGCATGTTATTATTATTCA
Source organism: Triglochin maritima (assembly GCA_963682175.1). Lineage (NCBI taxonomy): Eukaryota > Viridiplantae > Streptophyta > Magnoliopsida > Alismatales > Juncaginaceae > Triglochin > Triglochin maritima. The sequence goes on from OY821775.1 coordinate 12,213,361, forward strand.
ATCACAAGGGCTTATGTATATGTGAAAGTCAAATTTTTATTTCTATGTATATGCTTGCATATGAGAGAGTTTTTACATAGGACTTGCACTAGATAATTTTTCCAAATTGAGAGATGCATGTTTATATTTTTGCAATATCAACATCCATGGTGCAAGACGAAGACGCTGAAGAAGCGCAAAGATCAAGGACGCGGGAACATATAAACTCACACAATGTTTGTGTGAATGAATATATTTATGTTTGTGTGGTTGAAATGTATGTGATTGTATGGATGAATGTTAGGATGTGTGTAGATGATAAATATGCATGATCACCTAAATTCTAAAATCACATGTAAATGTTTAATTGTCCAACCAAAAATTAAGAGTATCTTTCTTTCTTATTTCATCCACTAGCAGCCATCGATCGAGGGAGATAGCTTCCTCCATCTTTGGGAATAGTGGGGGATATAAGGTTGTCTATTGTTGTGCCACGAATAGATGTACAAGGTGCAATTCACCCTTAGTGGACACCGAGTATATTTGTTTGTGAATACAATGGATAAACGTATCTCGTATCAAATGAAATAAGTTTTCTTAACAAAACCCGGAGCCCAAGCTCGGTTTTGAGAAAAAGAGTTTTTTATTACGAGGATTGGTCCAATTCTCTCTTAATTAAAACGACAAGAGTCATAAGTGTTTTAAAATGCAAAAAAAAAAACTGCGATATTTCGAAATGGTTATGATTAGAAAAATGTTTTCTTACCTTGATTTTATAATATATCTGATAGCCCTTAGCTAGTTTATATTATAATTGATAGGATCTTGAATTGCTGCATTTATGGACAAATTTTTATTTGCGGTATTGTTTTTTAAAATATAAAATTGACATTAAATCCCATATAATTTGTTTTGTAGAAATGTCGAATATTCAACCTATTGTGCGATCTATGATTGAAAAACATCATTTGGCAAATGATGACTCAAACTTCATAAGCTGGCAACTTAAGCTCAATATCGTGTTGAAGTTTGAGAAACTATATCATATTTTGGATGGTGAAATCCCAAAATTAAATGAGAATGCAACCGATAGCGAGAGAGAGACAAAAACCAAGTGGCAAGACCAAGAGAACCAGGTTCACAATCTAATGTTGGCCTCCATAGGTGACTCGCTTCAAGAGAAATACTTGGATTCAAAACCCAAGAAGACCATGGAAGCTTTAACAAAGATGTTCGCGGATAGTGCTAGAAAAAAGCGCTATAAGACCACCATCGCACTCACAAGGTGCCACATGGCGGAGGGAACATCGGTATTCATGCATTTTCTCACGATGCAAGGATACCTTGAGAAGTTGTCGAACCTCTCTTCCCGATGCCCGATGACATTGCGGAAGATTTGATTCTTGACTCTTTAGCCCCATCCTACAAGGACATCATTATGCACTATCATGTGCGTGAGAAAGGGGTGAGTCTTGAGGAACTTCACAACACTCTCAAAACGGCTGAAGTTGCCATGGGCAGGGGTCGGGACAAGCACGTCGTAACCATCCATGGAGGGAGCAAGAAGATCACCAAAGGTAAAGGCAAATTCACCAAAAATACGTCAATCAAGAGCAAAGGAGTAGGAGATGCTCATTGGAGTGCCTCAAGGGGGAAATTTTTGAAATCTCCGACTCCCAACACGGAGTGCTTTCACTGCGGTGAAAAGGGACACATCCGGCCAAATTACCCCAAGTACAAGGAAGACCTTGACAAGGGAATGATTGAACGTAAGCGCCCCAAAAGGCCAAAGATATATTTGTTATTGAGATAAATTTAGCCATCTCTGTCCATGATTGGGTAATTGATACCGGATCTTGTGCTTACATAATTTCTAATGTGCAGCTACTAAAGGATATGAAGGAACTCGTGAAAAACGAGATGATTTTGAAGGTCGGAAATGGTGCAAGCGTTGCTGCGATTGCACAAGGTTCTGTGGAGCTTCAATTATCTAGTGGTTTAAATTTATGTTTAAAGAATGTTTATTATGTGCCTTCGATTAGCAAGAACATTATTTCTGTATCATGTTTGGATATGGATAATTTTAATATAAATATTTCAAATTCTTGCTTGTCTATATCGAAGAATGGTATTTTCTATGCAAATGCATTCGTGAGGAATGATCTCTATTTGCTTGAATTGAATAATAAACAAATCTTTAACATCAATAACAAAAGGCTTAAAACTACTCACGTGAATGATACACTCTTGTGGCACTATCGTCTTGGTCACATAAATGAAAAACGCATTCAGAAATTACAAGAAGCTAACCTTCTTGGTCAACTTGATTTTAAATCATTGGAGACGTGCGAACCTTGCCGAATGGGCAAAATGACCAAGATGCCTTTCAAGAAGAAAGGACCGAGAACGAATGACTTGTTGGATTTGATACATTTCGATGTATGTGGTCCGATGAGTACTAGTGCAAGAGACGGTTTTAGGTACTTCATTACGTTCACAGATGACTATAGTCGTTATGACTATATTTATCTAGTGAGAAACAAAAGTGAATCCTTTGACAAGTTCAAGGAATTCAAGAATGAAGTAGAGAACCAACTCAACAGGAAAATCAAGTCTCTACGAACGGATCGTGGAGGTGAGTACTTAAGTACCGAATTTGACTCATTCCTAAAGGAGTGTGGTATTGTACCACAACTCACCCCTCCCGGTACACCTCAGTGGAATGGGGTATCCAAAAGGAGGAATAGGACATTACTCGACATGGTTCGATCAATGATGAGTCATGTTGAATTGTCGCTTTACTTTTGGAGTTATGCACTAGAAGTTGCGGCTTACACACTAAATAATGTTTCATCTAAATCCGTAGAGAAAACGCCTTATGAGCTATGGAGTGGTAAAACACCTAAGCTCAATTTTCTCAAGATTTGGGGTTGTGAGGCCTACGTCAAGAGATTGATGTCGACCAAACTTCAACCAAAAGCGGATAAGTGCTTCTTTATAGGTTATCCTCGTGAGACAAGAGGATACTACTTTTGGCATATAACCTCCAATCGAGTGATTGTAGAGAGGGATGACGTATTTCTAGAAAAAGAATTTCTGGAAAAATAAAAATTAGTGGGAGTAGAGTTGTGCTTGAGGAGACTCAAGATACTCTACAAGGTCATGATATGAATGATGATATTCAAGATCATGAAGGCCCAACCGAGTTTTCTTTGGTTAGTGGGAGCATGAGTGAGAGACCCTCGCAAGAAATTGTGAGAGAAACTCAATCTTCCCCACCTAGTGTACGTTCGAGAATCGAACACGAACCAATTCCACAAGAATTTGTGGAAGAAGTTCGAGAAGTACACGTAAAACCAAAAGAACTTAGAAGGTCAACGAGAGAAAGGAAGAAACCCGATATGTATTTGGGACTTCATGAGATCATGGTACTAGATACCGATGATCCCTCGACCTTTCAAGAAGCAATGGCTCAAGGCCATGGAATCCGAAATAGAATCCATGTATGATAATCAAGTATGGAACTTGGTTGAGCTTCCTCAAAGGAAAAAGGTCATTCAAAATAAATGGGTTTTCAAGAGGAAGATGGACATGGATGGGAACTTGACAACTTACGAAGCGAGGCATGTAGCAAAAGGTTTCACTCAAGTTCAAGGAATTGACTATGATGAAACTTTTTCACCGGTTGCCATGTTCAAGTCTATTCGGATTATGCTCGCTATTGCCGCATTTCATGATTATGAGATATGGCAAATGGATGTCAAAATGACATTCCTTAATGGGAACTTAGAGGAGGATGTGTACATGGTACAACCTAAAGGTTTTGAAGATCCAAAGAATAGCGAGAAAGTATGCAAACTTCAAAGATCCATTTATGGATTGAAGCAAGCATCAAGGAGTTGGAGCAAGCGCTTTGGCGAAGAAGTCAAAAAGATTCACTTCATCCAAAGTAAGGAAGAACCTTGTATATACAAGAAGATCAGTGGGAGCCACATGGTGTTCTTGATCTTATATATCGATGACATACTCCTCATGGGAAATCATATACCTTTGCTTCGTCCAAAGTAAGGAATGTGTTCTAAACGTTTTACTTTTATATGTCAATTATTATGAATTGAATGTATAAACATTTTGTTCATTGATTATGATATTCGTCTATTGGAAGTATTAAGGAAGATGTGTTTGGTTCTTAACCATAGAGCTCTAAAAGATAATGGTTTACATAAATCAAAAGTTATTCACAATCATGGTAATTAACAAGGAACATTAATTACCAAGAAAAGATTGTCGTGTTGGTCATCGATTGTTGTAACTCTACGAATAATTGACGACACGAGTGTATAAAAAAGGAAAATATTACTTTTATATATTGAATATACCTAACAAGTAGAACATTATGGAATTGTGTTTCGTGTCATTAATGTTTTACTGTGTCTTGGATCCTAAGATATGAGACTTGTATCTTTTCACTCAAGAAGTGCTTAATTTGATTATTGTCAAAAGCTATTAGTGAGTGTAGTGGTAAAGGCAATAGTTGGTTGAGCATGACTTGTATTAGAAAAGATAGCTAGTCAAACGATTATCATAGCCCCTCTTAATTGAGTGATGATATTATAGGGCCCCTTGATAAAGGGAAATTATAATGTGCACGATGTAACTTGAGTTAAGTTACATAGTTATAATTACCTTAGAGAGATCAAGAAATGAATATAATACAAAGATAACACATTTCTACTTTGTATATATTCTTAATATCATGAGGCAAGAGACAGACACAAGTGGTGCACTTACATCACTAAATGGATCGTGTTTTGGTTCGGGTGGAACAAAGACATCTATGATAAATTGGGTAACTATAATGTCTAGCTAGATACCGCTTATAGTTTGAGATATTAAGTGTTTAATATCTCTGCCAATTTGGCTTAGATACTCTTATAGGTCACACCACAAAATTGAGAAACAAGAGGCTTGATTTTAAGTTCATATGATGTGTCGGGTTTAATGTGAAAATGAGACACATGTGGTAAATGAATAAAATCAACATGTCATGAGAATTGACATAATTAGAATCATAATAAATTCATATGAGGTGTATATATTATGGGGTGTAATAATTTAATATTACATAGGATAATATATTACATAAGATGTGAATTTGCTAAAAACCCCAAAAGATCAAATTTTGTTGGAAATAAATCCAAAATTTGACAAAGGCAAAATCGGAGTCAAACAAGGTGAATTTGACGAAGGCAAATTCATAATTGTTTAGGGTTTAGGGTTTAAGGTTCGGTCAACCGGGGTATCTTCAGATCGGTTAATCGAATGGGGAACGAGTAATCATAATTGATTGACCGAAATTGTTTGGAGTGTCTGGAAAATCGGGTTCGGTTAACCGAGTGTGAACGGTCAACCGAGAAAGAATATTTTCGGTAGACCGAAGGTGACTAGGTCACCCGATGACTATGCTCCAGGAGAAATTTTGGTGAGTCAACGGTCGACCGAAGAGAATACGTGGTTCGTCCAAATTTTTCCAGAGAATTTTTCTCATACGGATTTGGTCGACCGTCTAGCTCACAGTTCATCGAACACGTGTTAAACCGAACGGTTCGGTGGACCGAATAATTCTCGGTCGACCGAACAATACGATTTCTGCCTGAATTATTAAGAGATTAATTAGATCATATGTGGATTAATTCTAGAATTAATTAAAACGTTTTTGCTGGTGCATATGTGGAAATTTGAGATTAATTTTAGGTTAGAATAAACAAGGGATCATGGCAAAAGAATAGTTATTGATAAGGATGTTTTGGGAGCCTATAAAAGAACCCCTCCTCCTACTTGTTTATGTTAATGCAAAAATTCTTTTTCTCATTAATCTCTCCTCTAAGCACCACGAAAATCTCTTATTAATTTTGAGTTTAGGAGATAGAAATCTCAGGAGCTCAAAGAGGGGTTATTAGCTAGATTCTAGGTTTTATTAGAGATTGATTGACTAGCTCTTTTCTCTGTAATCTTGTTTAGAGTTTGGTGAACGCTCGGAGACAAATTGGTGGACGATTCTACGGGCAACATGACTCCAGATCTTTAAAAAGGTTTTAGAGAACCTTTTAGGTATGATCTTTGTTTGTGGTTTATTTTAATAAATGTAGGGTGGCATGATATTAGAATAAACACAAAGTAAGGTACATAAAAATTGTTGAAAGTATGAAATCGATAATGTATGCGTGTATTAAAAAATTTAAAATATATACATACATAGGGACACGAAACCTACACTCACATCGTTGGGTGTCCGTTACGAAATCTCGTTTAGGCACGTTTGCCGTACGTAGTCAGTTCCATTAGCATAAATGAAATACCTAAATTGATATAGTAAATCGACCCAACAGTAAACGAAATGATCTGGATGCTGGACCAACGTCTTGACTTGATATGGACAATAAAATCCCTAATTTCCTACAGTAAACCGACCCTACATTAGACGAAATGATTTGGACGCTGAAACAACCCCTAGACTTGATTAGGACAAGAAAATCCCAAAATTTCTATAGAAAACGAAATGATTCCAAGTGCTAATAATTAGTTAACTAATTAATAACTAATTACCAACAGATAATCCCTCTCGCCTTCAACTACAACTTTCGCGCCCTCACCTCGTTCCCGACATATAAGTTTCTTAGAACCTCCTTTGTCCTCCACATTCTTCTTCCTCATTAGCCTTAGACTATTTGACCTACCGAACGGTAATGGCCATCCGGACTGACAAAGGCAAAGAGGCAGTTGCAGTTGCACTCGCTAATGGAGGCAACAAATCGGTTCCGGTTCGGTTCCTAGTAGAACCGAAACCGGATTATAATCTGGGACCCAGAACCGTATTGGTTACCAACATGGGTACCCAAAACCGAATCCAGTTGGTTAACGGGTACCCAGAGTTGGATCCGTTGGAACCGGATTCAGTACAAAAAATTTATTTTTCAATGGGTTCTTTGCGGATTTGGTAAAAAAACTCATCCCAAAATACTTGTTAAAACCAGTAACCTTTGGTGAGGTTATATAGTTTGGATTTGGAGTGAGAAATTCGTTTTTTCCGATGTGGCCTATACTTTTCACACAAAATTCATTTTTTTCCAAAACAATATCAATTTAGGATAACATTAATTAATAACTCCAACGAGTTGGTGTAGTGGTGAAGCTCATTTGACTGTGGCCCATGCACATGAGGTTCGAATCTCGGTGGGTGACATTTGTTTAGAAAATATTGTTCAAGTTGGATCCGGTTCCGGTTCTGGATCCATTGGCTAGAACCAGACCCTAACCGGAACAGGGTCGGTTCTGAAAGTGTATATCCAGATCCGAACCATGTCCATTTTGTCCCGGTTCGGTACCACCGGTTCGGTTCCATCGGTTCCGGATAGCTATTGCCACCCATAGAACTTGCAGAAGCTATTTCCCTCAGTTCGACCTCCAACTCGAAACCCCCCTAACTACTACACCACTTCGTCCCCAAAGTCAACAGACACATCGTCGACCTCCAATGGTCCTCGCTTCTCACATCTTTTTTCCTGTAGAGTCTTGTTTGTGATTGCGGATTACTCTCACGGATTTACACTTCTAGGAAGTAGTGGTCGTATGGGCGTCGTTTTTCGTGCTGCCCTTATTATTGGACTGTATGAAGTCTCAATTTTGTTTACCAAAGTACTAGTTTACTTAGGCGCATTGCAAGTGTTTGGTAAAATGCGTATGTTATTTCAGGAACCTGATCGAAAGAAGTGTGACTTTTTTCGCTGGGTTGATGGTGATGAAAGGGCTAGTGTAGTCGTTAGAAGTCATGTGGAGAGGTTCCATGAAATGGTGTTGGAGAAGTACGTGTCTTTTGATAAGAAGGTTGAGGAGCTGAAGAATGACTTAGTCGACACAAACTTAACTTGCTTGGAGGTTAGGGCCTCTGTTCGTGACATATAGACTTTCATTGGTGACACCAAGTGCTTCATCCAGAAGGTCGATATGGTTTTGAATTTATGTGTGGTTGTTGTGATTGGGTTCGTGATGAAGTGGTTGTGGCAGTAGTATGTGATGGCTAGTTGTTGTGATTGGTGTTGAAGTTATTTCTTGGATGTGGTATTGTAATTGACCCTTTTTGGATGCAGTACTTCTGCTTGTTTCTTGGATGTGGTGTTGTTGGTGACTTTAGGTAGTCTTTTGGGTGCTGTAATCGTTGAGTTGTGGTGGGTTATTGTGTGGATGTTTATTTCAATATATATGTCTAATGTTATGTTCATATCCGATATTTTCTTGAAGTTGATGGTTGTATATGTTTTGTTTGTACCTGAGAGAGAAAATTGCAACCAACTTAGTCTATAACACAAGTGAAGCATGTAACAACCATAGACAACAATAGACATCCATAACATAAGCCAAGCATGTATTGTAAGTATAGTCTCTTAAAAACATTATCCACATAATATTTTGACACCTAACATTCATAATCCAAACCAAGCACTAAGAAATCCACATAATACATGACACCTAATATTCATTAGCCAAATCAAGTCACTGCAGCAAACCACATAATTCACTACATGTACATCTTTACATCATCCTCAAATTGTCTCCCCTGCTTTTTTTGCTTCTTCAGCGCTGTAGCCAGCTTCCAGTAGCAATTCATGTGTCTTCTAACAATCTTCCATTATTTTACCCAAAACAAGAGGACTCATGAAGTCATAGGCCTTGTATATTGATTCTGTAGTTGATGTTTCTCCACTCTTTATTGAAGTTGTCTTCTTTGAGGTTACATTTTTCCCATTTCCTTTAAGCTGGTTTTTTGCCTGCTTTGGTCTGCCACTAAGATAAAAGTTGGTGTTTAGGACAAACTCAACAAGAAATAAATTGTGCATAACATAAGGTAAAAGTAGGTGTGCATAACATAAGACATAAGGAACCTCTATTAGCAACATTACATTAATTGTGCAAACCAAGTCACGTAGCAGAAATCTGAGTTGTGGAAATCTTGCAAGTTGACACTTAGCCTATCATTCTGACTTAGCCACTCAATACAATGGTGAGCCATCTTGGAGGCACACCTATTTACTGAGGAGCAGGTATGTGGAGTCTTAAGAGCCTTTATTTGAAAGACGTTTCCATCATTCAATCTATCCACATGTATCCTCCACTTACAAGTTGGATCTTTACACTTGACTGCCACTTTTTCTGGTTGACTCTTAATGTAAATAATTTCATATTCAGTTAAAATGCAATGAGTAAGCAAAACCATTCTAAAACTATGCACGTCTGGGAACTTCTTTTTCACTACCATGTCAGGGTTCCTCATATTAAATGTAATAGGTTCACTATCACCACCCATAGACATGAAATCATCGATACCATCTCTCTGATCATCAAAGTTTGCCCCTTCTTTACCATCAGACTCTTCCTCCTCATCACTACATAACTCATAGTCAGAGTCACTCTCAGACTCCTCACTCAACACAGAATCCTCATTCCTAATTGGAATTTCTCCCATGCACGATTGACCTGTTTGTGGTGGGGTGTCTAATGGTGGTTGGGGGTGCTGCTTGACTAGGTTCTGAGTGCCAAGACTGAGGATGGGTGATGCTTCCTTGTAGTTTACCTTGGTGAGATTCAAGGGGTTGCAGATCTTTCCCTACACTTCCAACAGCACTAGGAACCAGACCACTATCCCGAACCAGTAATGGCAAAGTGTTCTTTACTACATCATTAGTAGGGGTTGCATCCATTGGTAATTCATTTGGGTGTTCATCACTAGGATTATCACAATGGTGGTTGGAGGTAGACTGTGGACCAACATTAGGAACCAAAGTAGCATATATATATTCAACTATATCTTTGGATTAGGGTACTTTAAAGCCTCTTCTACATCTCCAATAGTTATCAATTCCTTAAAATCTTCCTTCACATTACTAGGAATCATATAAGACAATTTCAAAACCATATCCAAATCCCACTGCCTCCCTTTGTAAAACCAACATATTATCATGTTTACTGAAAAACTATCAACAACAACCATCGTTTGCACCTCATTAAAACCCACAGCCCTACGTCTACCCTTGACGTCAGCCCAACGACCATCACAAAAGAGCCTCAACTTCACGCTACTACGAATATCAGTAACCCTAAATGCCCCAAAACCAAATGTCAAACGACAAATGCAAGAAAATTAAGCAAAATCAAACCAAAAGTACAAACGAAAGAATATGAGATGTGTACTCACGATTAATGCTTCCCGACCAAACCACTCCGAGTGTTCACCATTGTCTTCGACGTCTTCGTCGCCCTTACGATTAACCCTGCCAATAATGAGATTCTGGCGAAAATGGGGGCGGAGATAGTTAGGGTTTAGAACGGCAAAAATGGGGCCACAACAATTTAGGGATTTCGTCTTCCATATTAGGGGTCTAGGGATTTTGAACTTAATTTAAGGATTTTCTTGTCCAGATCAAGTCTAGAGGTTGGTCCAGCGTCCCGATCGTTTCGTTTACTGTAATGTCGGTTTACTGTAGCAATTTAGGGATTTTCTTGTCAGATTCAAGTCCAGACATTGGTCCAACGTCCAGATCATTTTGTTTACTATTGGGTCAGTTTACTGTAGAAATTTAGGGATTTCATTTTTGCTAATGGAACCGACTGCGTACAGCAAACGGGCCTAAACGGGATTTTGTAACGGATACCCAACGATGTGGGTCCCACTAACGAGTCGGGTGGAATAAGATAAAGTTTTGCGCGTCAGAGGTGCACAATGCCAATTATAGGAAATATGGGTGCACGCGGTCAATTTGACTCCAAACCAGGTGCACAAACCCAATTGACCCAATCAAAATGGATGTGATACTTCCAACTATTATTAAACAATAACCTGCATTTCCCTTTTTTCCCCATCTTTCACCGAACTAGCTAGAAAGCTGATCGAGAAAGATGTATGGAATCTTCCCAGGATCTTACGAGAACAAAATGATTTTCCAAACAATTAACACATTCTTTTTTATATAACAGGTAGACACACAGTTGAAGGAAGCAATTAAAGGAGATCTATCATTTCGATTCCTGATTTCCAACACAAACAAACAGATGGTGCCATGCATGACACCACGACAACGAGACCACCCCGACTACCTCACCAAGATCCCTATAATTAAAAGGACATGGAATCCTAATGCCTTGAAAGATTCCATCTCCCTTAATTAATAATACACGTACCTCAGTTCGTCATCTGTTAGTTCTTGGAGCTTTCCAACCGTTATTAATCTGCTACAGATTCATTGAATTTCTCCACTCATGTCTTTAGTATCCAATGAGAGGGTTGTGTTTTATTAATTGGAAAGCACTCGAAAATGCACTCAATAATCTAAATCGTACATTTCGGTCTATCATGCGAGTTATTCAACTCTGATAATCATTTTGTATAAGATCAGAAAACCAACAAATATAGTGCATTTTTTTTGTCTTCGTCCTATTAAATATATATATATATATTTTATGATTTTCAACATGCATGAATAATTTGTTTCATTGATCAAAATGTACTATTTGAATTTTCAACTATGTTAAAAATCAGAAATATAATGAAGAACTTGACCGTGGGGGAAATTGAGGGAATCCCGACCTTTTCTGAAAGTATTTGTATATTTTGCTAAATCCTAACGTGCAACGTGTATTGTTAAGATTCGATATCATGTATAAGTTAGTTTAAGACTATAAGTCTATCAAATGAACCAGTTTAGGGTACTTTAGGGTTTATAATAGATGAATTGGTATATAATAGATGAATCTATTGCATTCTTTTTCACATTTGGTGGTTGTGGTTGTGTATTTTCGTGATCTTCTTTATCACTGCCACATGATCTGCTCCACCAAAGTAAAATTTAACGAAGATCATCATGCACATGGAAACGTGATGGCCACTACCATGCATGCATGTGGCCGACGTGGACATAGACCTGGTCTAGACTCAACTCCAGCCAAAAGATTTGGATTTGAACTATTTTGCACCTTTTGCTTTTGGTGTTTGCAATTTTATGTGTGGTGCATGTAGTCTCGTAGAATTTCGACAGGTAACTTCTTGACGAAGATGATAATTAGTTAGTTAGGACGTGGGGAATGTAGTTCCTTAAGTGGGTGTCTGTCTGATTGCTCCTTTCCTTGTCAACTAGATATATCCATGAAAAGAGATACAAGTATGGAGGACAGCACCGTTTCGAAGATAGGCAGACAACATGTCGGGGAAAAAAGATATAACTGTTCAATGTCATGAACCTTTTGAATTTTGATCAAAGTCATTCTTCTAGCTAGCTAGACGTGTTGCATAACTGATTAATTGTAAATGTGTATATTAACTAAAAATGGAGATGGTCTAATGGTGCGTTTGGATGGTTAAAAAACCCACATAGTTTTTGATAAAATCCAAAATTTTGATTTCTGGATATTCAAACAAAACTTATCGGACCCCGTTTTCCTAAAACATTGTGCACAGTTTTTGGCATTTAACATTGAGTTTCAAAAGCCGGGAAAATTAATTTTTCAAATATTTAAGTGGTATGGTTTGCTATACAATTACATGTTTTGACACTTGGATTTTTATTGTTATACCCCTGGTTTTATTTGATTATTTCATTGAATGTCCTTGATAGAAACAAATCCACCCACCCAAGATCCAACTTCCCTTAACACCAATCCGAAATCCACTCATTTCTCCAAAATATACATGATTAAGTCATTGTTACTCTTTCTTCTCAATTGAAGACCAAAATTTATAACCTGAAGGGAAAGACTACATCTTTTTCAATGTAATTAGACATCAAAAACCGAAAAACAGTTTTGGCATCCAAACAATCAGAATGTGAACAATCAAAAACCACATCATAACCGTGTTGTGAACAGTCGCATTTTTTTCAAAAACTGAAGTCGTTTCAGACCTCCAAATGCAACATAAGTGTCTAAAATATAATGTCGTTATAACCATATTGTTATAGCACACATCATCATCATTATTTTTTGGGAAGAGCTAAATTTTCCAAGCTAGACCTGTATATTAGAGAGGCGAAGTATTAGTTATCCTGACATATAACGAAATCCAAATGGGATATCTATCTATCTATCTATCAACAATTGGTCTTGAGAGATTGCTGGGATCTTAATTCCTATCTGATCACTACTACAGAAAAGGGAATATACATCGGATGTACGGGGGTATATACGTCGGATATCAGCATTCTCAGATCCGACGTCTATGTGTACGTCGTCTATACATAGATGTCGGTCGTGCTAAATCCGACGTCTATTCTTAAAGAATAGACGTCGGCTGTTTGTAGCAACTGACGTCTATACTTAACGAATAGATGTCGATCAACTAACAGACGACGTCTATTCTTTAAGAATAGATGTTGTCGGATACATACAACTGATGTCTATTCCTTTCTTCAGAGGAATAGACGTCGGCTAATACTAAAATCCGACGTATATTCTTAAACCTGGACAAAAAATAGCATTCTGCACACTTGTATTTAGTCATCGTATTTGTAATTCGTGTACATACAATCTGCACCAAATTCGTTCACAAATACTTACACACTTTCATCCACATGTACATACAAGCATACAAGCACAAACACAAACACAAACACAAACACAAACATACAAGCACAAACACAAACAAACAAGCATACATAATCATTCAACACACTTGGAATTAATTCCATATATAAACAATTGACATTCATTTTAAAATTGAGGCGATTATATTATGGTATAAATTGTATGTTTGTAATATAACTAAATTACAAAAAAAAAATCTAGTAAGAGGAGAAACTCTTAGTTCATCAACATGTTTCAACACACAACGGAAAAATTACTAACAACAATTCAAACTAAGAGACAAAATGAGTGGAATCACGAACCAGCAAACGCACGTCCTCCCTCGAAGGGGTACACTCTTTGAAACATTATTTTCCGATTATATAACAATAATATAATCATAGTGATGAATCTAAATATAAAATGAGACCTGATCCTAGTACTTGGACGCACTCGACTTTGCATAAGATGAGATCTCCTTATCTTCTGTAGGAACGGATCAAAAGCATTCGTCCGCCAAAAGCCATGACAACTTTGCAGAGCTAAGAATTTGTCTGCTACAATTACTTTCCCAAAAGCTAGCCAAAATTTCGTCAGCAAAGCACTGAAGCCAATTCTTCTCTGGCTGTGGCCTAAGAGATCGAGGAGAAGAAGAATTTATGGAAAGAAAGTGGGAAAATACATATAAAGTGTTGCGTGGATAAGAAAGGTGAGACCAACACTGCTAGTCATCATGTCCTTTTCACCACGTAATCGATCCATTCTTTATCCATGTACGTAGACTTTGTTTGCTTTGTAATCCAAGTTGTTCAATTGTCTAGATCCTCCGGCACTTCTGAGTTCTGAGTACGATAAAGTGACGTCATTAGTTCAAGCCCATTAGGCTTAAATTTGTATGAAGGATTCCATCTCAACCCATTTATAAGCTGATGGATGAATATATAAGATCATATATGTGATATACACAAAACACCTAAGTATATATATAAGCATATACATTACCATAAAGCTTATCAAAATTTTAAGTAAATATGGCATGAAATACTTAACGAGCCAAATCAATTTGCTGATGAATGGTAGTAACTCAGTTCATATGCAGCTTCATTGACATCATTTCATGCTCATATTGATATCTTATATCCATTTTCTTACACTTAAGCAATGCTACGTGACGAGTTTTATGTTTAGTTTTTAGGAATAAATAGGTTTGAAGAGATGAAATATAAAATGACCCAAAAGCTGAGAAAAAAGACTGAATTGTGAGATCTGGGCACTAAGATGCAAGGGAGAAGGACCTGAATGTAAGACAGAAATACCTAAGAGCAAAACAGAATACTTTACACCATCATGGGGAGTATTTTACCAATTCGATTCGGGTCGGAGCTCCAACAAGTCAAGTAACCGCATCAAAGACCAACAATACCAGAAAGAAAAACCCACAACAAATTCCAACGCGATCCGAAGTTTTTGGACCGCCAATTGGCGGTCCATATTACTCGGGATCCACCCAAATTTCTCCTGAACTTGTATTAATGTTCGTTTAAGCTATTTTTGGTATTGGTTTAGTCCCACATCGGGGAATTGTCCCCGATTAGCTTTTTCCATGCTTATAAATAGAACTCTTCACCTTCCATTGTACTTACCCATTGCTTGGTGGCATTCTCTCTACTAAGGAGTGAGCGTTGAAGCAAAAACTCAAGGTGGAGAAGAATGCTACCTTTAATGTGAGTCATTTGTTAATAAAATAATTCTTCTAGTTTCTTTTAATCTTGTCTTTTAATTTGTGCATGTTTGTTTAATCTTTCCTTTCCTTTTAAGCTTCTTTAATACTTCTTGCTTTCTTAGTTAACTTTCATTTCAGTATTATGCTTTCTTTTGTTAATATAGTTAGTGTAATGAGTAGTGAGTAGTTTCATCCCCATTTGGGGGTGGAGAAATATGTGATATAATCATGTAGTGTATTAAGTGTGTGTTATCTTTAACCCTTGAGCTTTATATGATTTCCATAACCATCTAATGGGTTTTCCTCTTATCTTTGATATGCTAATGCTCTTGAATGGAGCTTAGCTTATGCTTTGATTAGTAGACCTATTTTATGGGGAATGATAAGGTTAGGATATGGATGAAGTTAATATTGGAAACACAATTTGTAGTGTATGTGCTCTTGTTGCCTTTACCTTAGCTAATGTCTTGTATGTTTTAATGATGTACTCTTATCTTAATTCATGTGGAGGCATAGTAGGGTCTAGTCTTTATACTTGAGTTCATTTAGCTTCTTTCCAATTATTGTCTTGTATGTTTTAATGATGTAGTATTATCTTAATTCATGTGGAGGCAAAGTTGGATGTAGTTTTATGATTTCATGCACTACATGTTGTGAGGAGCTTAATTGAACACACACACAAACACATCTTCATATTCACATTATTTCTCTACCCCCTATGGGGCTTAGTTTTATTGCTTATCTTCATTTCCTTTTTGCATCTTAGTGTAGTTTAGTGTAACCAACCTTTCTCTCCTTCATTTTACCTCTCGCCTTCGAACAAACCAATCGTCGACATACCTCCCAGTGGACGACCCGTATTTGACACCGCTTCAACGCGGTCGTGCACTTGCGGTTAATATAAAACGATCAATCAAGTTTTTGGCACCATTGTCGGGGAGGTGCTCTGTCCAGACGTTGGTTTGGACGATTCGAGGGGTTTTTAATTTTTTGTTTCCAGTGTTTCTTAGTCTCAGGGATCCTAGAGCTCACGGGGAGACTACTGGAAGAGTTGGAGCACCAACACTTCAAAAGGGACCGCCAATCAGCGGTCTGGGACCGCCAATTGGCGGCCTGGTGAGGTCTTCCTGCTTTCATTTTTCTTCTGGTGGTTTATTGCTTCGCTTTCGTTATCTGGGAGCCCTTTTTTGCATGCTGTGACTTCTAGTTTGCTCCCAGATCATTAATCACTCCCCCATTAATCAACTTGGCCCTAAAATCCAAAGCAAAAGACTAGACGTTCTTACTTGTTTAGGTCACGCATCATGTATTGACTTAGGCATATAGTTGTCTTTTCTTTTAGCTTTATTTTCAGTTGTTGAGCGCTGGTGTGAGGTACGCAATTTCCTACACTCATTCATGCATCTCGTATGCCCATGCATTAGTTAGTAGGAATTGCATCCGGACAAGAGTGAGTGAGCGTTTGATTGGAGTGATTGATTGCTAGATTTAGGATCAAAAGTCTACTAAGGAGGGGTTGTCCCATAAAAGATAAGGTAGGGATTTCATCACCCTTTCCTTGGCCCCAAAAATCACTCTTAATAAAGCTTTAACTAAAAGCAAGTTGACATTGGCCCTAGGATTGCGGGCGCACTAGGAGAGTAATCTAGTTGAGACCGTCATGCCTGATCGACGTTGCCTAACTTGTCGATAGTAGGAGGTACTGGATCTCCGGATCTGGTATCACTTGCTGGGCATTGTGGTCCTCGTTGTAGGGAGGTGAGGCGTGTCGAGGCTAGTGACCTCGAAGTTAGGCGTCGTCTAGCCTAAGGATCCATTGCCTTACATTGTTTGAGTCGTGCTTGCTAGTTAGGCTTCTACCTGATCCCGTCACCCACGCTAGCTTTGGGGATTCTTCCCTTCTCCTCTGAGTCATCTTCTTCTCACCTACTTCTACGTTTTAGTCTCCTCCCCTTTACACTCTCTGGTAGCGTTTTAGGGTCGAGTCGAGCACTTTTTGCGAGCTTAGTCTCGTGGTGGTGAGAATGGTCGACTCGAGAGTTGTTTGTTGAGATGGATGGTTACATGGGCGACCATCCATATCATTGTTGGGACCAGGACAATTCTTCCTGGTATTCCGGACCCATGCAACCGGGGGTGGCTCAGACGAACACCCCCTATGGTTGGGATAATCTTCATTGTGTGATTGAGCAATCTTCATATAGGGGTAACATGAGATAGGAACCGACTGCTAGACCACAATCTAGTTATGTCGGATCATATGATGGTCAACAAACTGAGACATTACAACAAACTTTGGTCTCTTTCATGCGTATGTCAGACGACATGAGTGCACCGGTGGCTCCAGTAGCCGTACTGTGTGACTGTTGTGGGTTGAGTGGTCATATTATCGGGGAATGTACTTATGTTCCCCCTGAACCTGAGTATGAGCATACCTTTTTCCAAAATGCTCAATGTGACCATTACGCATCCGCGTACAACCCGAGAGTGATGGATTCGTGGGGAGACAATTCTTATCTAAATTCTTATACCTCATTTTCACACCCGTATCCTCCTCCCGAATACCCAGAATTCTACCAACACCCCACTTCAAATCATTGGACTCATTCTCAGCCCATCAACACCCAACCCCACAATTTCCCAAGCTCTGACTTGGACCTCACTGTTGACCCCAAATTTGATTCCTTAAAACAAACACTCCAAACGTTCATGGAAACCACTCAAACTTTATTGAAGTCCAACTTGAATTCCTTGCAAAATATGGAAATGCAAGTGAGTCAAATGACACATCAATTCCATGAACGTGAGGAGGGTAACCTTTCTTGTCAACATGAGGATTTATCTTCCGAAATCGAACCACAACCACATCCACAAATTCAAAGCACAATCTTTCAAAGTCAAACTCCTAGTCAGTCTGAGGGACTTGGGGTTTCAATTGACGATCACTTAGTGGAGGATTCGATTCCAATTGAGAAAAACATGGACAAATTTCATTATGAGTCGGCACATGATTGTGCCTTAACATTTTGTCCCGTGGCCCTTGAGCCACATGATCTTCACGTTGTGCCTCTTAAGGACTCACCTCTGGTGGAGCATGAGCTCCCTAGTATCCTTAATTTCAAACGACCTGATGCGAGTTTGCCTCTCACTATTGTTCCTGATCGTCTTGGAAATGATGGAACATCAAACAACTACATTGCTCATGAGGGTATTAGGAGTTCCTTGGAGGATACCTTGGGTATGAGACCCACTGTTTGTTCGCCTGGTGTGTCGGACATGCCTAACGAGGTTCTTGACCTCGTTCCGACGCACTAGTCTGTTGGTTGGAGAGTTTGGATTGACGATCATAACTTCAGCAGCGCAACGGGAGAAACTCTTCTTCCGTTGCCCCTCATTTCCCAATCTCTTGAGAGGTTCAAGTTCTTTCAGTTTGATCCTTTGAATGAGACGCCTTTGCGTTCAATTCATAAACCTCTCATTTCATCTTGTGCTCTTTGTGAAGGGGGCCCACGCATGCGTATTCTGGCCCCACGTGGTGTCAGGTTCCCTTTCCAAGTGCATTGACCCACTCGTGAGGTTCCCATTTGATATCTTTTGAAAAATGAAGATGGGAACTTATGTTTGTACATAGTTATATATAAAAAGTACAATAAAAGACTCCTTCAGTGAGCATCGATTGTTGTGAGCCCCAACCCTTGTGTATTTGGGCTCCATTTCTTTCACGTATTTGTATCATTTCTTTATCATATCACAAGTTTTGAGGGAATTCGGGTTTGTGTCCATCAACATGACCTTGAACTTCCGGCCCTTTGTACTTAATGTTTGTGAGATCTCTCCTTTTTCATGCATAAATCCATGTATTATCTTGCTCACATTCATTGAGGACAATGCATAAAGTAGGTGTGGGGGGTGTTTTACGTGTGTACATAGTTGAGTCTTTTTCCTTTGATTTTATTTTCTTTTGTGTGCATTATTAGGGTCATGTTAGTGTGCTGCATTTAATATCGATCTATCTGCTTGTCACGATCCTTGGGTGACTTGTCTTCTTTTGCTTGCCTAGTGCTTCAAAATTTTCACATTTCTTTCAAAATCTTCATGTGTTTTCGAAAGAAAATGTTTTGTGGGTTTTGCGTGTGTTTAGCATGTGCAAAACCATTGAGAGGCAAAGTAAAAAGAAAGATCCCAAAATTGTCTTGAACTTGATGCATTAGGATATCTAGTACAGTGGCTTTAGGATTTATCGAGTCGTTAGGATGCACCCAAGTTTTCCCTTGGGGGTGAGTAATCATAGGGTTTCTGTAATAACCTAAACTAAACATCATAATTAACTAAACCTAAACCTAATTAACCTTAATTAATTATGCATGGAGAGCAGGAGGTGTTGGAAGGAGAGGGAGAGAGAGTTGGTTGGCTTTGGTTGGTTAAGGTTTAGGTGAATGATGATTGGATTTAAGAGAGGTGAGTTTGCCTATTTAAAGGGCACTTGAGATCAAGTTGACGTTTTGCTTCATTGTTGGATTATCCAGAGAGTGAGAGAGAGGCTTTCGGAGAAGAAGAAGAAGGAGAGAAGAAGTAAAGAAGAAGAAGAAAGGAAGAAAAGGAGAAGAAGGTGAAGTGTTGAGTTGAAGTAGCCAAAGCTTGGGAGGCTTCTTCAACCGTCAAAAAGGTATGCCAAATCTTCATTATAACTCACATAAGCCTTGTGAGTGTTGGGGATCGACGTTGGTGTCGAATTCCCCGTCGGAATTCAACCAATTCAGAGGTTGAAGACGACGATCGGTCGACCGGTGCCTGTGGGCAGTCGACCGATCCTATTATTATATTGTTGTTTACCCGCGAACGGTCGAACGATGTCGTTAGACGGTCGACCGTTATGCCAGATTTGTGCGGGAAAAAGGGGATATACTGTTATCGGTCGAACGGGACCACTTAGCCGGTCGACCGAATAACGATGAGAATGGGTCGGTTGGGGATTTTGACTTATTAAACGGTCGAACGTCCTTAACCTTGTTCGACCGATCCATTCGATGCTAAGTCGGTTGGGAGCTTTGACCATCAAAACGGTCGACCGCTCTTTAACTCTCGGTCGACCGACTGAGCATTTAATTAAGCGGTAGAGTGCTTGTGTCGATTCGGTCGAACTGTATTTCAGTTCCGGTCGACCGAACGAGACTTGGGCAAAATATTGAAAGTCCTGTTATCGGTCGAACGGCCCCTTGGTTCGACCGGTCGGATATATATATATTATATAAAATTGTATAGCGTAGACCTTCCAAACGGTCGACCGCTAGATGACTTTTGTTCGACCGATTGGTCGGTATTTCGGTTGGCGTGGTTCGACCGGTAGAATTGTTTGCACAGTACTGTGTACTGTGTGGGGGACCGGTCGACCGGTGTGCTTGTAGCGGTCGACCGATCTGCCACAGGTTGGTGGATTTATCCACACGCGATCCGTCGATGTCAGGTCGACTACCGGCTCCGAGGCGACGGTCGATTACCGGCTTTGAGAGCTACGGATTTCACCTTCGACGAAGGCGTATTATTGTTGTACCTTTTTCCTCTCTTACCGAGCGGGGTGTGAGGGATGTGTACCGTAAACCTTGGGCAGTTTGCGAGGGTTTAGCGGTAGGCCGAGGATGTTCCGGCAGGGTGCGCGCTAGGCGACTCTTGGGGGAGCAGTGGCTGTCGTCTGACCCGAGTTGTGTATTCGGCGGGCTGACTCGCTCCTTGGGTGCGGCGTGTACCAGGGGTTCCTTCCTGCACTTTTTGGGGAGCAGTGGTGTCGACTGACCCTTGTGAGGCAGCGGTGGACTGACTTGACCCTAGTGGCAGGAGTGGTTCAGTGCCGCGGAGGCGGTGAGGGCATTATTGTGGGCCCGAGGCGGATGATCATGTGCATAGCATTGCATTGTATTTAATTCCTTTTTATATTTTAGGAGGTTTGGTATACGGGGTTCCTTCAGGGAACTCAGGCATGTTTGTTGTTTGCATTTCAGGTAGCGAGCAGGGTTAGAGTTTGAGGTGGTGACCGAGGACGGTGCCCCCGAGATCAGATCCTGTAGTTGTCAGTCTCTTTCTTTTGAGGTGATTACATATTGTATAGCTTTTGTCGTAATCACAGTCAGTCTGTATATTTGACTTCCACGTGGATCATATTTATATTATATATGTTGGTTTGTTTCCCGTGACGTGCCCAGTGTTGACCGTTGACGGTCTTTATTATTGTTTAAATTTTCCGCTGTTTTCGGGTACGTTACAATTTGGTATCAGAGCGTTGATCTCGGCGTACTTGTCTAAAGAAACCACCTTGGAGTTAGGAGTTAGGTCTAGAGGATCATGCATGCACAGATTATATTGATATTGTCTTGTTTCCTTTGGCAGATGCCTCCTAGACGGGGGAAGGCGGTTGCCCATACTCGCGGTGAGAGTGAGACTGCGAGGGATGAGGCTTGGGAGGATGAGCGTCGGACGTTGTTCGATACGGTCGGACGTCTGACAGAGATGCTACAGCAGCAGACAGCACAGACTGGGCAGACGGGGACTGGTGCTATGCATGACCGGTTTATGCGCCAGCATCCGCCTACCTTTCTGGGGCAGTACGACGCAGAGGCTGCGGAGGAGTGGATCTTCATGATGCAGAAGATCTTCAGTGCTATTGGTTGTCCTCCAGAGGCGAGAGTGGGCTTGGCTACTTATGTTTTGGGTGGTGCTGCGTCCAACTGGTGGAGGTCCACATCTGCAGTGGTGTTTGCGGACAGAGATGATATAGCCTGGGAGGAGTTCATTGGCGAGTTCAACGAGCAGTATTTTCCGCAGCATGTCCAGGATCAGAAGAGGGAGGAGTTTCTGAGTCTTCAGCAGGGAGACATGACCCTAGCAGGCTACATCGGGAAGTTCAACGCCCTTGAGCGTTACTGTCCCGAGATGTATGTTACACAGGAGCAGAGGGCAGGGAAGTTCGTCCGAGGGCTCCGGAAGCAGCTGAGGACGAAGGTGCTGACACACATGCCGAGCACGTTGGCCGATGCAGTGAAGAGTGCCTCTGTTCTTGATCGTGACTACAGGGAGAACTACCAGGATGAGAGGAGGCCATCAGGTAGGTTCTCTGGGAGGCCAGGAGGTCAGACTGGAGGGAATCCGGGCAAGAGGCCCCGATACGAGGGAGCAGGAGTTGCAGTACCACGACCAGAGCCTTGTGGTACTTGTGGGAGGTTTCACTCCGGGCCGTGCTTCACCCCCGGAGCATGTCATGGGTGTGGCCAGCTGGGTCACTTTATCAGGAGCTGTCCGAGCCGAGGAGCTGGGCCGAGCAGACCACCGGGTTTACCCGCACCAGGCAGAGGAGGAGGCGGAGGTAGACCACCTTTCAGACCCCAGCAGGGGCAGCGCACTGGCAGAGTTTTCACCATCCAGGCAGAGGAGGCTCGGGATGGAGGCGCTGTCGTGGAAGGTACATTTCTTGTCGCAGGTTCAGTAGCTAGGGTGTTATTTGATTGTGGCGCGACACACTCGTTCATCTCAGAGCGATTTGCGGGAGTGTTGGGCTGTACCCTTGCGATGTTGACTGCCACTTTGGAGGTCAGCACACCCCTGGGTCTGGTGGGCACTGTGGGGAGATTTGTCCCCGGCGCCACGGTTGTTTCGGGAGATCAGGAGTTTCCGGCAGACCTGGTCTTGCTACCGATGGAGGACTTTGATGTCATACTTGGGATGGATTGGCTGTCCCAATATGATGTTCGAGTCTTGTGCCGTGAGAAGAAAATTTTGATCCCGAGGAATGGTTTGCCTGATATTTTGATTAGAGGGATCAGAAGCAGAGGGGGTCGCATTATTGTATCTGCTGTGAGAGCTCAGAGACTGTTACAGCAGGGATGTGCAGCTTTTCTGGCGACACTTGTAGTTGCGGAGGCAGAGTCCCAGAGGCTAGAGGACATTGAGGTGGTGCAGGAGTTCGCGGATGTTTTTCCAGCGGAGATTCCAGGTTTACCACCACACCGAGAGTTGGAGTTCGGCATTGAGTTGGTAGCTGGCACTACACCACAGTCGAAGGCTCCATACCGGATGGCACCTGCTGAGTTGACAGAGTTGAAGAAGCAGTTGCAGGAGTTGATGGACTCTGGATTTATCAGACCGAGCGTCTCGCCTTGGGGTGCACCAGTTTTGTTTGTGAAGAAGAAGGACGGATCCTTGAGGATGTGCATAGACTACAGGATGCTGAACCAGGTGACGGTGAAGAATAGGTATCCCTTACCTAGGATTGAGGACCTCTTTGACCAGCTGCAGTCAGCGAAGGTTTTCTCGAAGATTGACCTGCGTTCAGGATATCACCAGTTGAGGATCCGAGATGAGGACATCCAGAAGACAGCCTTCAGGACGAGATATGGACACTATGAGTTCTTGGTGATGCCATTTGGATTGACGAATGCTCCGGCAGCGTTCATGGATCTGATGCACCGGACATTCAGGCAGTACATTGATATATTTGTGATTGTCTTCGTGGATGACATCTTGATCTATTCACCAGATGTGGAGCAGCACAGAGAGCATCTGAGGATTGTACTCAGCATCTTGAGGACTCAGCAGTTATATGCTAAGTTCTCAAAGTGCGAGTTTTGGTTGGACAGAGTGGCATTCCTCGGACACATTGTATCGGCAGAGGGGATATCAGTGGATCCGGCGAAGGTAGAGGCAGTGACACAGTGGAGGACCCCTACGAGCGTGACGGAGATTAGGAGCTTTGTTGGACTGGCGGGTTATTACCGTCGCTTCATCAAAGACTTCTCGAGATTGGCAGCACCACTGACAGCTCTGACGCAGAAGGGAGTCACTTTTGTTTGGTCGCAGAAGTGCGAGGACAGCTTTCAGGAGCTGAAGAGACTGTTGACCACAGCAACAGTTTTATCATTGCCGAGTGGCACGGGTGGATTCGTGATTTATAGCGACGCTTCAGGTGTTGGCTTAGGATGTGTACTTATGCAGCACGGGAGGGTGATCGCATACGCATCCAGACAGCTGAAGGTCCATGAGAGGAATTACCCGACACATGATTTGGAGTTAGCAGCAGTGGTTCACGCACTGAAGACCTGGAGACACTATCTTTATGGCGAGCAGTTCGAGGTGTTTACAGATCATCAGAGTCTGAAGTACCTGTTCTCGCAGAAGGAGCTGAATATGAGGCAGCGCAGATGGCTTGAGTTCATTAAGGACTATGACTTCACTATCTCATACCATCCGGGGAAGGCGAACACAGTTGCAGACGCTTTGAGCCGGAAGGTGGAGGTATCAGTAGCAGGCCTATGCATTCAGGAGTGGCGACTGCTGGAGTCTTTAGCAGAGTGGAGGCCATTTGCAGATAGCTCAGAGGGTGCAGTGATTGCCGGATTGAGAGTAGAGCCTCAGACAGTATCAGCAGTGATTCGTGCTCAGACTACAGATGAGGAGTTGAGCAGTTTGTTACAGTTAGCTGCCAGAGATGGGTCAGACTTCAGAGTTGGAGTGGATGGAGGTCTGAGATTCAGAGACCGTATCTGGGTGCCGAAGACAGGGGACCTGAGACATGATATCATGGAGGAGGCACACAGATCGAGATATTCCATTCATCCAGGGAGCACCAAGATGTACAAAGATCTGCAGCGGAACTTCTGGTGGCGAGGTATGAAGAAGAACGTTGCAGACTTCGTGTCGAGGTGTTTGGTCTGTCAGCAGGTGAAGATCGAGCACCAGAGACCAGCAGGACAGATGCAGAGGATTGAGTTGCCCGAGTGGAAGTGGGAGCACGTGACGATGGATTTTGTTACGGGGCTACCGAAGACACGGAGATTCCACGACGCGATTTGGGTTATAGTCGATCGACTGACCAAGTCGGCGCATTTCTTAGCTATTAAGACCACTCTTGCTCTGGAGGGTCTAGCTAAGTTATATATTGAGGAGATTGTCAGACTTCATGGCGTACCAGTCAGTATCATTTCAGACAGAGATCCCAGATTCACTTCGAGATTTTGGGAGAGTCTACACAGAGCACTGGGGACACGTCTGAAGTTTAGCACAGCTTTCCACCCACAGACAGATGGCCAGTCAGAGCGGACGATACAGACATTGGAGGACATGCTGAGAGCGTGTACACTTGACTGGGCCGGGCATTGGGATGAGCATTTGCCGTTGATCGAGTTCGCCTACAACAACAGCTACCACTCGAGTATTGGAATGGCACCCTATGAGGCATTATACGGGAGACCGTGTAGATCGCCGGTATGCTGGAGTGATGTGGGCGAGAGACAGCTAGTTGGACCTGACATTATCCAGTTGTATTCAGAGAAGGTCGACGTGATTCGGAGACGACTAGCTACGGCGCAGAGTAGGCAGAAGAGTTATGCTGATACGCGGAGGCGTGAGCTGACTTTTGAGGTAGGAGATCATGTCTTCCTGAAGATCTCGCCTTCCAGAGGGGTGATGAGATTCGGGAAGAAGGGGAAGTTGAGTCCGAGATATGTCGGACCGTTTGAGATATTGGATCGGGTTGGTGAGGTGGCGTATAGGATTGCTTTACCGCCACAGTTTGCAGGACTTCACAACGTCTTCCATGTTTCTATGCTGAGGAAGTACGTGGCCGATCCAGCTCATGTGATAGAGATATCAGTACCGGAGATCCAGCAGGATTTGTCATTAGATGAGAGACCAGTTGAGATTGTGGATCAGATGGTACATCAGCTCAGGAGGAGAGCGATTCCTATGGTGAAGGTCAGGTGGCAGCATCACACTGACAGAGAGGCTACCTGGGAGATTGAGGAGGATGTCAGGAGGCAGTATCCAGAGTTATTCCGGTAAGTCAGTTGTTTCGAATTTCGCGGACGAAATTCTTTTAAGGAGGGTAGATTGTAATAACCTAAACTAAACATCATAATTAACTAAACCTAAACCTAATTAACCTTAATTAATTATGCATGGAGAGCAGGAGGTGTTGGAAGGAGAGGGAGAGAGAGTTGGTTGGCTTTGGTTGGTTAAGGTTTAGGTGAATGATGATTGGATTTAAGAGAGGTGAGTTTGCCTATTTAAAGGGCACTTGAGATCAAGTTGACGTTTTGCTTCATTGTTGGATTATCCAGAGAGTGAGAGAGAGGCTTTCGGAGAAGAAGAAGAAGGAGAGAAGAAGTAAAGAAGAAGAAGAAAGGAAGAAAAGGAGAAGAAGGTGAAGTGTTGAGTTGAAGTAGCCAAAGCTTGGGAGGCTTCTTCAACCGTCAAAAAGGTATGCCAAATCTTCATTATAACTCACATAAGCCTTGTGAGTGTTGGGGATCGACGTTGGTGTCGAATTCCCCGTCGGAATTCAACCAATTCAGAGGTTGAAGACGACGATCGGTCGACCGGTGCCTGTGGGCAGTCGACCGATCCTATTATTATATTGTTGTTTACCCGCGAACGGTCGAACGATGTCGTTAGACGGTCGACCGTTATGCCAGATTTGTGCGGGAAAAAGGGGATATACTGTTATCGGTCGAACGGGACCACTTAGCCGGTCGACCGAATAACGATGAGAATGGGTCGGTTGGGGATTTTGACTTATTAAACGGTCGAACGTCCTTAACCTTGTTCGACCGATCCATTCGATGCTAAGTCGGTTGGGAGCTTTGACCATCAAAACGGTCGACCGCTCTTTAACTCTCGGTCGACCGACTGAGCATTTAATTAAGCGGTAGAGTGCTTGTGTCGATTCGGTCGAACTGTATTTCAGTTCCGGTCGACCGAACGAGACTTGGGCAAAATATTGAAAGTCCTGTTATCGGTCGAACGGCCCCTTGGTTCGACCGGTCGGATATATATATATTATATAAAATTGTATAGCGTAGACCTTCCAAACGGTCGACCGCTAGATGACTTTTGTTCGACCGATTGGTCGGTATTTCGGTTGGCGTGGTTCGACCGGTAGAATTGTTTGCACAGTACTGTGTACTGTGTGGGGGACCGGTCGACCGGTGTGCTTGTAGCGGTCGACCGATCTGCCACAGGTTGGTGGATTTATCCACACGCGATCCGTCGATGTCAGGTCGACTACCGGCTCCGAGGCGACGGTCGATTACCGGCTTTGAGAGCTACGGATTTCACCTTCGACGAAGGCGTATTATTGTTGTACCTTTTTCCTCTCTTACCGAGCGGGGTGTGAGGGATGTGTACCGTAAACCTTGGGCAGTTTGCGAGGGTTTAGCGGTAGGCCGAGGATGTTCCGGCAGGGTGCGCGCTAGGCGACTCTTGGGGGAGCAGTGGCTGTCGTCTGACCCGAGTTGTGTATTCGGCGGGCTGACTCGCTCCTTGGGTGCGGCGTGTACCAGGGGTTCCTTCCTGCACTTTTTGGGGAGCAGTGGTGTCGACTGACCCTTGTGAGGCAGCGGTGGACTGACTTGACCCTAGTGGCAGGAGTGGTTCAGTGCCGCGGAGGCGGTGAGGGCATTATTGTGGGCCCGAGGCTGATGATCATGTGCATAGCATTGCATTGTATTTAATTCCTTTTTATATTTTAGGAGGTTTGGTATACGGGGTTCCTTCAGGGAACTCAGGCATGTTTGTTGTTTGCATTTCAGGTAGCGAGCAGGGTTAGAGTTTGAGGTGGTGACCGAGGACGGTGCCCCCGAGATCAGATCCTGTAGTTGTCAGTCTCTTTCTTTTGAGGTGATTACATATTGTATAGCTTTTGTCGTAATCACAGTCAGTCTGTATATTTGACTTCCACGTGGATCATATTTATATTATATATGTTGGTTTGTTTCCCGTGACGTGCCAGTGTTGACCGTTGACGGTCTTTATTATTGTTTAAATTTTCCGCTGTTTTCGGGTACGTTACAGTTTCAGTGCTCCAACATTTAATGAAGTCCACCCTGAACCTAGTGAGTCAATAATTCGTGTCTGTTAACTTAAGGAAGTTTGTTGTAGTCAAGGACCCTCTAAATCCTATTGTGAGACATTAGTGTAGGGGTTTTGGTTCATGTGTAGATAAGAAATAAGTGAGTAGGTGTTCTCTCTTCTCGCACGGCTCCTATCACTCGGAAAAGTAGGTCTGAGGGGACTTTGTGCCTGGTGCTTTCGAGTCATCTGACTTGGGATGCGCCGACCGAACTCTCATTACACGGGTGGTAGGGATTGCCCTATGTGGAGATTTGGGGAAAGGTGTACGTGATAGTGTAAGTCCTCATGGGCAATGATGCACGAAACCTGACCCTGGGAGAATGAAGTTCCAACTAATAAAAAGAAAAAGAAGAAAAAAATGTGAAAAGAAACAAAAATAAAAAAAATGGTAATGCAAATAAGAACCTTAATGGACTTTACACTTTGTAGCACTTGAGGATGTTGAGATTGTCCATGTCTTTCACTAAATTCCTTATTTAACTTGCACAAATGGTTCATTAGGTTAGGTGTGTGGACTGATTACCTATATAGAGTCGGCCCGTAGGAGTATCGCGTCCAATGATCGACAAAATATTTCCAACGAGTCGAGTGTCTAGATTGAATAATGCATCTTGTTCGGATTTTGTGGGTATATCCGCTGAAAACCCTCAGGAGACAACACTCCTCCTCCTTGGCAACAAGGAGGTTTAACGGCTTGTTGCACATGCTAAGTGCAACCGTGATTCCTACGAAAGTGAGTTAGGATTTCTTGTTTCTCGTTTGCTTTTCTCTTTCTTTGTTTTGCTCGGGACTAGCAAAAACTTAGGTGTGGGGGTATTTGATTGACATCATTTCATGCTCATATTGGTATCTTATATCCATTATCTTACACTTAAGCAATGCTACGTGACGAGTTTTATGTTTAGTTTTCAGGAATAAATAGGTTTGAAGAGATGAAGCATAAAATGACCCAAAAGCTGGGAAAAAGGACTGAATTGTGAGATCTGGGCACTAAGATGCAAGGGAGAAGGACCTGAATGTAAGACAGAAATACCTAAGAGCAAAACAGAATACTTTACACCATCATGGGGAGTATTTTACCAATTCGATTCGGGTCGGAGCTCCAACAAGTCAAGTAACCGCATCAAAGACCAACAATACCAGAAAGAAAAACCCACAACAAATTCCAACGCGATCCGAAGTTTTTGGACCGCCAATTGGCGGTCCATATTACTCGGGATCCACCCAAATTTCTCCTGAACTTGTATTAATGTTCGTTTAAGCTATTTTTGGTATTGGTTTAGTCCCACATCGGGGAATTGTCCCCGATTAGCTTTTTCCATGCTTATAAATAGAACTCTTCACCTTCCATTGTACTTACCCATTGCTTGGTGGCATTCTCTCTACTAAGGAGTGAGCGTTGAAGCAAAAACTCAAGGTGGAGAAGAATGCTACCTTTAATGTGAGTCATTTGTTAATAAAATAATTCTTCTAGTTTCTTTTAATCTTGTCTTTTAATTTGTGCATGTTTGTTTAATCTTTCCTTTCCTTTTAAGCTTCTTTAATACTTCTTGCTTTCTTAGTTAACTTTCATTTCAGTATTATGCTTTCTTTTGTTAATATAGTTAGTGTAATGAGTAGCGAGTAGTTCCATCCCCATTTGGGGGTGGAGAAATATGTGATATAATCATGTAGTGTATTAAGTGTGTGTTATCTTTAACACTTGAGCTTTATATGATTTCCATAACCATCTAATGGGTTTTCACTCTTATCTTTGATATGCTAATGCTCTTGAATGAAGCTTAGCTTATGCTTTGATTAGTAGACCTATTTTATGGGGAATGATAAGGTTAGGATATGGATGAAGTTAATATTGGAAACACAATGTTGCCTTTACCTTAGCTAATGTCTTGTATGTTTTAATGATGTACTCTTATCTTAATTCATGTGGAGGCATAGTAGGGTCTAGTCTTTATACTTGAGTTCATTTAGCTTCTTTCCAATTATTGTCTTGTATGTTTTAATGATGTAGTATTATCTTAATTCATGTGGAGGCAAAGTTGGATGTAGTTTTATGATTTCATGCACTACATGTTGTGAGGAGCTTAATTGAACACACACACACATATTCATATTCACATTATTTCTCTACCCCCTATGGGACTTAGTTTTATTGCTTATCTTCATTTTCTTTTTGCATCTTAGTGTAGTTTAGTGTAACCAACCTTTCTCTCCTTCTTTTTACCTCTCGCCTTCGAACAAACCAATCGTCGACACACCTCCCAGTGGACGACCCGTATTTTCCACCGCTTCAACGCGGCCGTGCACTTGCGGTTAATATAAAACGATCAATCACAGCTCATTAAGCTATAGAGGTAAAAACATCAAAGCATCAAGTGTGGGTTGCTAAGCTCCAAACCTAACTTGAAGGAACTAAAATTGAGTCGACTTCGGACCAAACTCTAGCAAGACTAAATCGTTCCACCGTGAAATTATTTGCCCATTCCATTATTTTTACACGCCTAAAAAATCTAACTTTTTTGCCCATTCCATTATACAAGTTTTTTAAAAATAACTATAGATACGTGAATACAAAATGGCAGAACAAAAATTTAGCCCAGGTCAAAACAACACATTTCTGTTGTGAGAGGAACTCACAATGTTACTACGAAACGACGGATTAAATGCACCACATAACACGAATATTGAATGCGGAATAAAAAACATATGTCTCGCCCAAACTCTATGGCAACAAAAGACACAAGATAAAGAACAAGCAAAACACAAACTACACCTGAAACAACCACGACACACGAATTTTATAAGGTTCGGCAACATACCTACGTCCTTGGTGGTCTCCTACAAGTTTCATTTCTTTCTTCCACTTCTCCAACAAGAGAAACAACCGAGATTACACCAGGATTGGAGGCAATATGTCCTCCAAAGCTCTCAAGAACTCTCCCTAACCCTAATATCTCTCAAGGAAAAATAACAATTGTGCATCATCTACAAATGAGGGAGGACAATCTCTTAAATACTAGACTCATAACCCTACAGAAACGTGGGCAACAGTCGACTGGAACGATTAACAAGAATGATTCCTGTTAATTTCGGTCGACCCCGACTGGTCGATCGCTCCACGATTATCTTCAACTCCGAACCACTTTCCGGTCAATCGGAATCACCACCAGACGACCGTTCTTGACTCCAAAAAATTGTCTGTTATTTTTGGTCGAATAGTGTCCAACACCAGTCGATCGTTCTACATCCAAAAAGTACGTGATAATTTCGGTCGACCGAGCTTCTCCACCGGTCGACCGTTGATTACGTCTAAGATCTCTTGTTATTTTTGGTCGACTGAACTCCTCTACGGGTCGACTGTTTTATCCTGTTTCCGCCTAGACAAATTTCTAATAATCTCCACTTTCGTTTGAATTTGTTACTTGAGTCAGCTTCTAATCGACTTTGTTCCTGCTTCCATAGAAGCACCGTCGGCGCTACCCCCTGAAGCGCTCCTCCTTCTCAGTTTTTGAGGACGTTGAAAAGTTTCGAGCACAACTCAAAATTCTCCTGACCAACCTCCTTAGTCACTATACCTGCTGAATTCTCGCTCGTATCGATCTTCTGGAGAATAACATGACCTTCCTCAATCCATTCATGAATCTTATGACACCTTATTTCAATATGTTTGGTTCTTGAGTGAAATATCTAATTTTTGGCTACATAAATTGCACTTTCGCTATCACAATGCAATTTAGTCACTTCTTGTTCCATCCTCAGAGAGCTTACCAAATCCTTCAACCATATAACTTACTTTCCAACATCAACAATTGCTATATACTCTGCTTCCTTCGTAGACAGCGTGGTAGTATGTTGGAGAACATATCTCTAACTCACTAGTCCTCCACCTAAAGTGAACACACATTCTATTGTGGATATCCGTTTATCCAGATCACCAACATAATATGAATCAACGTATCCCTCCACCTGCCTTAATTTGTGCACCATCTCTGGTGTACTTCAAACTAACATTAATGGTTCCCTTCAGGTACCTCAACAACCACTACAACGATTCCCAATGGTCCTTTACTGGGTTGGCCATATAATGACTCACGAGGTTAACTGCGTGTAAATGTCTGGCCTAATGCAAATCATAACATACATAACGGACCTGACTACACTAACATGTGGAAATATATCCATATCTCTCCTTTCCTTTTCAGCAGAGGGGTTGCACTTCATCGAGAGCTTGAAGTGAACACTTATAGGTGTGGCCACCTGTTTGGTATTCTTGAGATTGTACATTTCGAGAATTTTCCAGATATAACTCCTTTGAGTGAGCAGAATTTCACCTCTTTCTGTATCCTTGGAGATCTCCATACCGAGAATTTTCTTTGCACTCCCGATGTCTTTCATCTCAAACTCCCCCACGAAGTTTCTATTTGAGATCATCTATATGCATCATCTCCTTTGTCGTGATCAACATAGCATTAACATAAAAGAGCAAGACACGTACGACCTGTCTTTCAGACTCCGCAAGTAAACATAGTTGTCATAGTTGCAACGTACAAAAGCATTATCTAATGTAAATGTATCAAACCTTTTGTACCACTGCTTCGGCGACTGCTTAAGCCCGTAGAGGGACTTCTTCAGCTTGCATACTTGACCTTCTTTGTCCTGTGTAATGAACCCATTCGGCTGCTTCATATAGATCTCTTCCTCTATGTGCCCATGAAGAAATGTTATCTTTACATCCATTTGCTTTAACTTCATGTCATCCATTGCCACCATGGATAACAATACTCTACTAGAGGTATGCTTTACAATGGGTGAGAAAACCTCGTTGTAATCGACCCCTTCCTTTTGAGCATATCCTTTTACCACCAACCTCGCCTTGTATTTTAAAACATCATCCATAGTTAATCATTCTTTCTTCCTGAAGATCAACTTGCACCTAATCGTGTGCTTTCCTTTTGGAAGATCTGTTAGCTCCCAAGTCTGATTCTTATGAAGAGACTTCATCTCTTCCATCATGGCCATCATTTACTTGTTCCTGTCATCTTGCTCAACGGCTTCACTAAATGTGGAAGGGTCCCCATATTCAGTTACAAGTGCAAACACAATGCTAGCATCATCACGACCACACCTCTGCGGTGCCCTAGTATCCTTCTTTGTCTCCCCCGAGCAATACTCTCATGCTCAGACTCTTCCTCTACTTGTGTAGTCAATCCTTTCATGCTGGACTTCTTTACTTGATTCACCCTCTAAAGAGTTGTCCCTTACTTAAGTTTCGTCTCCCTGCATGGAAACATCTTACTGCTCTTACTCCCCAAGGCCTTTGAGTAAACTCATTTCATCAAAGACTACATTACTCCTCAAAAGAACTTTCTTGTCCGTTGGATCTCAAAGCTTATATATATCCTTTAACTGACCTATCGTAACCAAGGAAAATGCATTCCTTTGATTTTGAATCCAGTTTTGACTGTTGTATCACATCAACCAACGCATAAGCTTTGCATCCAAATATTCTCAACCTCAAATAATCATATGGCTCACTCGACCACACTTCCTAAGGCGGCTTTAAATCAAGTGTTGATGACAGTGATACATTTACCGTATAACTAGCAAGATCAACTACCTCAACCTAGAAATCATTTGACAGATCTGCATGTAGCCTCATGCTTCTAGCCCGTTCACACAGAGTCTTGTTCATCCTTTCAGCTACGTTGTTATGTTCCAGACTTCGCAGTGTAGTGAAATGCCTCGTGATGCCTTCTTCTTCACATAAACTTGTGAACTCCTTTAAGGTGTATTCACCTCCATTATCTGTCATCAAGTATTTAACAGATTTTCCCATACTTTTCTCCATCTGAGCCTTCCATGCTTTAAACTTATCAAACACATCATATTTATTCTTCAGAAAATAAACTCATACCTTCCTTGAGAAGTTGTCGATGAATGTAACGAAATATTTGGCTCCACCCTTTGACCGAACCTACGTCAGTCCCCAAACGGCAGAGTGCACATACTCCAATATGTTTTTTGTCTTGTGGATGACCGTCTTAAATCGAAAAATCCTGTGTTATTTCTCAAAGACACAATATTTGCAAAAATCCAATTTACAACGCTTAACACCTTTCAGCAAACTTTGTTTATGTAACTCACACAAACCATTTTCCGACATATGACCAACCTCATATGCCATAGGATGGTGTTGTCTTCGTCGTTTTGTGAAACACTTTCTCCACCCTTTCCTGCTATTGCATTTCCCAGCATCTAATACAGATTTCCCATCTTGGTTCCTTTTATCACTATCATCGCTCCATGAGTGACCTTGACCTTTCCATCCGTACCAGACCTTCTCCACCTCCGGGTGTCCAACTCTCCTAGAGATATTAGCTTCTACTTCAACTTCGGAATACGACACACTCCCGTCAATGTTCGAATGCATCCATCGAACATCTTAAACTAAATGGAACCAATTCCGACGGTAGTACATGGTGCATCGATGCTTGATTGAACATTTTAAAATAACCGTAAGTGCACGACCGCATTGAAGCGGTGACAAATACGGGTCAATCCACAGGGAGGTGTGTCGACTTTGGTTAGTTCGAAGGCGAGTGGGAAACAAAGGGGAGAAGAGATTGATTAAACTAAACTACACTAAACTAGTAGCAACAAGGAAGGAAATGAAAGCACAAAACGAACTAAAACTAAGCGACTAATAGAAGAATATAGAAATTAGGAATGGAAAACCCCTAAGGGGTGGAGTGTGTGTACACATGAAATAAGAAGTGATGAATGCATACAATAAGCTCAAGTGTAGTTAGTGTTTGTAATGCATAAGAAGTACATCATGGCAAGACATATCATTCAAAGCACTAACCCAAGTGATTAATATGAACACGACAAGTTTTTTATTAAGAACCTAAGCAAGCATGAAATATACCTAAACATTATGGCAGAAACCATCAAGTTAAGTGTTCTCATTAATTCAAACAAGCATACTACATTTCTCACATACAACAATGTTTAACATTCATTCCATCTACATACACATGTATAAACATCTACTCCACCCCCAAAGGGCATGGAACTACTTACTAATCATTACACTACAAACTACATTAACAAAATGAAACATTTTAATGAAAGGCAATTAAACAAAGCAAACAAGAAATATTAAAGAAGCTAAATGAAAGGAAATTAAACTAAAGAAGCATGCAAGAATTAAAAGACAAGACAATATTAAAAGAAACTAAGAAAAATTATTTTATTAACATGACTCACATTGTAAGTGGTATTCTTCTCCACTTTGAGTTTTTGCTTCAAGGCTTTTACTCAAGATAAAGAGAATGCCACCAAGGAATGAGTGAATACAAAAGGAGGAGGAGAAGTTCTATTTATAGCCAAAGAAAAAGGCAATCGGGGACAATCCCCCGATATAGGACTAATTGCATACTATAAACGGACATAAAACAACATAATACACCACCCGACCAAAACATGTCGCCTTTGGACCGATTTGGACCGCTAATTGGCGGTCTATAAGTGCCAGATCGAGTCTGGATTTTGGTGGCTTGGTTCTGGTTTGATTTCTTGGTGTTTGATGAACCCGAATTGGTTGTTGATGGTTGGGCCCGGATTTAATTGCCAAAATACTCCTCATTAATGTGTGGAGCTTCTTGATTTGCTCATTGATCCTTTTGGTTTTACATCCGCGTCATTCTCTCTTTCATCTCAGTCCATAAGTCTTGCAACTTAGTCATTTTTCCTTGCTTTTGAGTCATTTTATGCATCTTCTCCTCAACCTTATTTATTCCTGAAACTCAAACACAAAACTCGTTACGTAGCTTTGCTTAGGCTAAGAATAAAGGATATAAGACACAAATATATGCATGATATGATGTCAATCAATGCCCATAACAACGATTCCTCCTTTGACCGGTTCATAGGATGTAAACCATTCTCCCACCGAGCACATGTGATATGATGCTCTTGTATCTAAAATCCATCTCATCGATAATTTGTCGATACATGTAGTGCAAATTATCAGGACGTCTACCGCGTCCCGTTCCTCCACCGGAGTGGCAAAATCATACCCAACTTTACTTTTCTGCTACACTCCTTGAAAGTTCTACAGTCACGGTTCATGTGACCCGTCTTCTGGCAGAAGAAACATTCAAAGGTTCTCCCCTTTAACTTTGCTACTCACCATGCCCCTTTCATTCGGTGAGGCGACCAATCCTTCACCATCATCAGAAGAGCTACTACCTGAATTCTTCCTTGCATCAATAGATATCATCTTTCCCTTGACCTCCCCTAACACCAATGAATCCTTTCCATATATGATCGTGTTTACCAAACTCTCAAATAGGTCTGGTAGAGACGTTCGCAACAACATTGTTTTGTCATGTTCTTCCAATTTGACACCCAACTGCGTCAAATCTGCGACAAGCTTGTTGAACATTGATAGGTGATCAACAAACAATGTGTTCTCTCTCATCCGAAGCATGTACAGATAACGTTTAAAATTCAATTTGTTGTCAAGTCTTTTCTTCATAGACCTCTCCTCCAGAAGTTCCCAATATTCAGCTGCAATCGTCGTCGATTTCTTGAAGAGAATATCATCGAAAATGCACAATTCGATGATCTTTATCGCCCAAAGATTCAACATTTCCAACTTCTCATCAGTCATCTTCGCCAACCTCTTTTCTTCATCGCCAAAGTATTCAGCAATCCGTCCGTTTGGGACAACAATGCATAGACCCTTCTTTGCCAGATGGAAAAGTTCTATTTTCTGGTAAATTTCTCCATACGAACATTTCTTGAATCTTCCACCATCGATAGAAGCAATCAAAAGCTCTAATACCAGCTGTTGGAGATGAACTAACAATGCTACTACAAAACGATGGATTAAATGCACCATGAAACACGAATATTCAATGCGGAATAACAAAACTTCTGCCTTTCCCAAACTTTATGGCATCAAGACACACACACACACAAGATAAAGAACAAACAAAATACAAACGCACACTTGAAACAACCACGACACATGGATTTTACAAGGTTCGGCAACGTGTGTAAGTCATTCGGGGGAGGGGGTCTCCTACGGGTTTCCTTTCCTTCCTCTGCTTTTCCAACAAGAGAAGCAACCGAGATTACACCGGGATTAGAGGCAATATGTCCTCTAAAGCTCTCAAGAACTCTCCCTAACCCTAATCTCTCTCAAGGAAATAACAATTGTGCATCATCTACAAATGAGGGAGGGCAGCCCCTTAAATACTAGACTCATATCCTAAAGAAACATGCAAAAAACGTGAGCAACGTTCGACCAAAAATCTTCATCGGTCGATTGGAATGGTTAATAGGAATGATTCTTGTTAATGTTAGTCGATTGG
The DNA here is from genome assembly GCA_963682175.1 of Triglochin maritima. NCBI lineage: Eukaryota > Viridiplantae > Streptophyta > Magnoliopsida > Alismatales > Juncaginaceae > Triglochin > Triglochin maritima. Next base: position 12,250,945 of record OY821775.1, read on the forward strand.
TGTAACCGACCAGTCGACCGCTCAACGGCTATCTTCCGCTCCGAACCACTTTCTGGTAGATCGGAATCACCATCGATCAACCGTTCTTGACTCCAAAAAAATGTCTGTTAATTTTTGTCTAACAGTATCCAACATCGGTCGATCGTTCATCGCATCCAAAAAGTGCCTGATAATTTCGATTGACCGGACTTCTCCACCAGTCGATCGTTGATTACCTCTGAGAGCTCCTGTTATTTTCAGTCGACCGAAATCCTCCACCGGTCGACCGTTTTATCATGTTTCTGCCTTAACAAATTTAAAAAAATTTCTTACATTTCCCACCTCGATTCCCAACTTACTTCCACTTATTGCTCACATGGTATTCCATCTCTCACGCCTTAAGGCATCATCGCCTGAATTTGTCACCACCACTTCTCCAAGTAACGTAAGTTTATTTTATTGTTATTTTATTTACAAAAGTGCAAAAAATAGATTAAATGTAATTGGGAGTACATTAAAGATGTATATTAAAACTATGGATTTTGCAACATTGTAAAGCAGTGGAGGTTTAACTTGGGAAACTATAGAAATATCATTGTTGATAATTTATTTTCTGTCATTTTTTGTTAAACATGTAAATTAATCGTTTATGTTGTTTGCCATTTTGTTCACCCATCTTCTATTGATACATAACATATGTAGGGCATAGATGTACCCTAATTATTGTGCTTAACTATTCGAAATTATCAGATAGATTAATACCTTATAATGTTTGATAGCTACTTGTAACGTTCCCAAAAATAATGGAAAATTTAAACAATAATCAAGGAAATCAACAACAGATCACACGAGGATGCTACTCAACATATCACATCAATATGGTGCACCACTATAATACATGAGTTGCCAAAATGTACGATTACATCAAAAAGGTATAAAAGATATGTACCAAGTAATCATAACAACCTAACAAAGGTCGACTGAGGATCTGGTCTTGGTGCACGCTCGTCCTCAGTCTCCACCCTACCAATATCTACTGAGGTCCTAAAATGCAAAAGTAATGATATGATTGACATCATATCATGCATATATTTATGTCTTACATTCTTTATTTTTAGCCTAAGTAATGTTACATAATGAGTTTTATGTTTAAGTTTCAGCAATAAACAGGTTTGAGAAGAAGAGACTCAAAAAAGACTTAAAAGCAAGGAAAATGACTAAATTGCAAGACTTATGGATTGAGATATAAGAGAGAATGGCGCGGATGTAAACCAAAATGACCAATGACTAAGTCAAGAAGTTTCACACCTTTATGAGGAGTATTTTGGCAATTACATCCGGGCCCAAACATCAACAATCAAATCGGGTTCATCAAACATCAAGAAATCAAGCCAGAAACGAGTCACTGAAATCTAGACTCGATCCAACCAATCCAGACCACCAATTGGCGGTCCAAATTGCTCCAAATGATTCATGGTTTAGTCGGGTGTTTGATTATGATGTGATGAAGATTTAAATTTATACCGCAAGTGCACAGCGTCTATGAAGACGTGGCAAGTACGGGTCGAACACAAGGAGGGAGAGATCTCGTTGTTAGTGTGATGTCGATTGGGGGAAAGAAGGAGAGAAGAAATAAGTTGGGTTTTTGGTATTTTTGATTTAATTATCTAAAGTACGAAACAAAAGCAATTAGAACTAAAACAAGAAATAAGAAGAGAATTCCGTTTGGTGGAGGTTTAGATTTAAGGTTTAGATTAGAGAACTTAGAAACTTATAATAAATCATGTTTAGTTATGAAGCATTACAAGATAAATGATTTAACATAAACTCAAGTAATCAAAATACTAATCACGAACTTAGAATAATAACATTCATTCATCTTCTCTAACCCTAAATCTGTCACCTCCACCCTTCGGAAAGAGTTAGAAACTCATGGAGGGAGGAAGAAGAAGGGGTCCTTGAGACATTACAAAGAAAACTAAAAAGTAAGAAATAAGAAACAGAATTTTATTAATAAAACTAAGGTACACAAATAAGAACAACAACCAAGGACCCTATTTACATCGTTCTCGGGTCTATTTATAGTTGCTACAAGGGACTTAGGTATAGAATTGGATAGTACACGTGTCCATACACAACTGGACGAAATTGGGACACACAGATCGACCAATGGGCGGCGGAATCGCCGCACATCATGTGTATTGTGCGGCGGATTCGCCTCACACGTTGGTCGGATTTAATCAGGATTTTTGTCACGCGTTTATGGTATGATTTGATCCTCGTTTGCGCGTCTGGATTGATTCTTTCCATTGTCTTGAGCTCCGGATTAATTCCTTCCATTGTTGGAGATTTATATTTGATTTTTCTTTTGACTTTCTCCACACAATAACTTGGTCCTTTTATTTTGCAATCAGGTCCTTGGCATTTTGCAATCAAGCCCTTGACCTTTTTGTAATTAGCTCCTTGAATGCTTTTATGCTTGGATGCATTTCCATTTGAAACCCGATAAACTTGAACTTGGTCTTTATGATAGAAATGAATCTTTTGCATGCGTTTATGCTCGGAATGTGGGTAATTTGCATCCAAGTCCCTGTATTCTGTAAATACGACTAAACACATACCTTAGTAGCATTTATTGATATAAAAGTAATCTAAATGAAAGACATATGATGCAATGTATGCAATGCATCAAATACCCCCACACCTAGATTTTGCTAGTCCCTAGCAAAACAGAATATAAAAGAAATGAAAACAGGAAAATCCTAACTCACTTTCGTAGGAATCACGGTTGCACTTAGCATGTGCAACAAGCCTTTAAACCTCCAAGTTGCCTTAGAGGACGAGTTTTGTCTCGTGAGGGTTTTCAGTTGACACACCCACAAAGTCTTAATTCAACACTCCATTAATAGCTCTTAATATCTCTGCCTTAACCTTATACATCTCACTTAAAGTTCTCGCATGCTCATTATACAGTTCTAACTTATAAAAAGTTTGACTTGTCTTTATTCCTCCAACATTCACACCACTAACCCTTCTACACATGTTTATCACTTGAATTATTTTGCACGCCTCCTCTGGTGGTGAAGTATCATTCGGATCAACCATGGCATGGATCATTCTTTTAGCTTTGGGCCTTGAGTATTTTTTTTTCTTTCCTTTTTTTTCCGTGATTCAACACATTTGCTTTGTGACACTTTTACCCTTTTTGCATTCGTGTAGCGAGTTTGGTCGATAATCCCAAGCTGGTAGACTCAAGTTACCGGGTTTCAAGATACCCCTACGGACCAGTGACTCAAAGGCTTGGGCTTTTGTAATCATTTTGCAAAATGTGTTTTCTTCACTTTATTCCTTTATTTTTATTTTTATTTTCCTCAAGGCTTAATTGCTATTAGAAGTCCACACTTCCCGGTATATTTTCCTCAACCTCTGCTTTTTATCAACCACTTCAAAGATTTGATTCATCCAATTTAAGTGTATACATGTCTTACAAGGGTCATGGGTTATTTCTTTGGAACTTAGATTTATGTCATAATTTCTACAAGTAGAACTATATAATAAGGAACAAAAAACTTAATGCAATTTGTACACGGGTTTTGGCAGTTCAATCTTAAGCTATGTCATAGAATATTTTTTTTTTTTTTAATAAAGCAGAACAGAAAATCAAATAGATAGATATGTACATATAAAAACACCCCCCCACACCTAAATCATGCATTGTCCTCAATGTATGCATAGATAAAATGAATGCACTTATTACCTGCGTCGGCTTGCGGTAGAGGGGTTGAGTTTGCTCAAAGTTAGCCATAATCATAACTGGATTGAATGACACCATGTTGGTGCATGTATCCAGTTGAATTGTTCCCCATGTTGACTTGAGGAAAAGATTCCACTCTTTTCACTTGAATTGGTTCGCTTGTTTGCTCGAGTGATGGCGGTTGGTTAAATGAATTACTCCCTTTTTTCTTACATCCTTTTTGCTTATGTGATGATTTATTTGATTCAGAAGTCTGATAAATACGTGCTCTCATCACAACATCACTTGGGTTGCATATTATTTCTGGCTCATTATCAATATGGAAGATATTAAATTCTGCTTTTAAGTTCCCGAAAGATAATTGCATGAGCCCATTTCGACAGTTTATTAATGCTTCCGAAGTGGCTAAAAATGGTCTACCTAGAATTACAGGGATTTGTCGATTAGGATTTACAACAGGTTCAGTATCAAGTACGACAAAATCCACTGGATAAATGAAGTCACCAACCTTAATCAAAACGTCCTCTACTATACCTCTCGGTTTCTTAACAGAACAATCAGCGAATTGGAGGGTTGTCCTAGAGGGTTTCAGTGGACCAAGGTTGAGTTGCTCGTAGACAGAAAATGGGAGCAAGTTAACGCTTGCACCAAGGTCTAGAAGGGCTTTATTGATAAACGTATCTCCTATTGAACATGAAATTGTGGGACACCCCGGGTCCTTATATTTTATAGGAGATGTGTTGGAAAGAATTGAGCATATGTTTGCAGTTAAGAATGCCTTCTTTGGTACATTCGTTTTTCTCTTCTTAGTGCACAAATCTTTTAAGAATTTAGCATAAGCAGGTATTTGTTGAATCATGTCTAAGAGTGGAATGTTTACCTTAACTTGCTTAAATACTTCCAAGATTTTCTCTATTTGTGCACTAGAGTTCTTTTTGAGTCTATTGGGAAATGGGGCTTTAGGCACATAGACTCGCTCAGGTTCAGGTTGAGCTACAGGTTCAGGTTGGGTAGGTGGATTGGGCTTTTCAATTTGGACGTCGGGTTCAATGGTCAAGTCATATGTGGGTGCTTGATGGCTAGATTGATTAGTCATTCTAGGGTTTACCACATTATTGTCAATTTGTCTTCCGGACCGTAATGATACTACAGCAATGATTTGTTGGAACGGTCCTTCCTCATTAACCATTTAAACCGGTCTAGGGTTGTTATTTCTTGAAGGTGGTTGATAAGATTGATACTGATTATTAGTTCTTGGGTTCACCTCAGGTTGACTTGGAAATTGGCCCTTTTCTCTTTCACCTATTATCTGTGCTAATTGGCTGACCTGTGTCTCTAGCCTTTGGAATGATTGGTTGGTTGTTTGTATAAAAGTTGTCATTAAATTTTCTAATTTTGTCAACCTAACCTCATGATTTCCATTGTTATTACCCCCAGATGATGTATTATTTTGGTTATATGGGGTTGGTTGTTGTCTAGGAGGTTGTCCTTGTTGGGTCCACGAAAAATTGGGATGATTACGCCAACCTGGGTTATAGATTGATGCGTAAGGATCATTTCTAGAATTGTTAAATGTGGCATTAACATGTTCCAGGTCCACACAGTCCTCCATTAAATGACCAGTCTGACCACATCTAGAGCAGGGGATAGACAAGGGTTGATTCATTCGGGGTTGATTTTGTAGCTCTAGACTTTCCATTCTACGCATTAGGGTAGCTAGTTTTGCCTCAGCCGCTATGTTGGAGTCTACAGCTAAGACACCTGGTCGGGGTTGACTCGCTATTCTAGATCTAATACTCGGGTTGATGGGTGTTCTAGCATTGTCCCATTGCATACTATTTTCAGCTAAATCCTCAAGAAAAGTCCAGGCATCATTTTCATTTTTGGACATGAAGTTCCCTTGGCTCACAGATTCTAGCATAACTCTAGATGTGGGTGTCAATCCCTCATAAATAATTTGGCATAATTGCCACTTCGGAATTCCGTGATGAGGGCATTGGGTCAAGACACTCTTAAATCTCTCAAGATAGGAATAGAACGGCTCGCTCTCAGACTGAACGAATGCAACAATTTCATTCCTAATCTTCATAGTCTTATGGTTGGGGAAATATTTTTTTAGGAAAACTTGAACAAATTCGGCCCAACTTCTAATAGATCTTTCGACTAGACTATATAGCCATTTCTTAGCGTCGTCTTTCAGTGCTAGAGGCACGAATTTCAGACGCACTGCCTCTTCAGGGATATGCTGGTATTGCATAAGAGAGCAGATTTCCTCAAATTCTCTAAGGAAGAGATATGGATCTTCCCTAGAGGTGAACTTAGGCAGCATACTCATGTATTGTGCCTTAAGTTCGAAGTCGCGACCCGGTATGGTGGGCATAACGATGCACGATGGCTGAGCAGCCATCGTTGGGTAGCATCGATCCCTCAGAGTTATAGGTTGCACAACAGGTGGGTCCACGACGTTCTCACCCATTAGATCCGGGTGAGGTGGTGCAACAGGTGGGTTGGGGTTAAGCTCTAGACTGGAATCCAGATGAACTCGTGAGAGTCGATTGCTTAAATCCCGCACCCTAATCTGAGTGCACCGGTTTGAATTAATTTTTTTTTTTTTTTGAATTTGAATTCGAAATTTAAATTTCAAATTCAATTCCAAGAATCAATTACTCTTTCTTTTTTTTGAATTTTTGAATTTTAATTTTTTTTTTTATGTTTTTTTAAAGGAAACAAACAATAGAAAGGTAAGGATGAGAAGGGAAAGAAGACTCAGACGAGAAGGGAAACTTAACTCTAAAGGATAAAAATTAGGGTTGGTCAGAAATTTCCTGAACAAGCACGGTCAAAACAATCCTAGACCTAGTGTCACTTAGATCTAGACGACTCCTAACTGGTTGAGTCGAATTGATTTGCTCGATTCACCTCCCTCACCAATCAAACCAAGTTGGTCAGTTAGTGTATAGCTAGTGGGGGCGCTTCCGACAGAGTCGGTGCCAATTAGACAACCACGTCGCTTGGAAGACTTTCGTCAACACAAAAACACTTTCTAGACACCAATTTGAATTCAATTAGCTTCAGGTCATAGCAAGTCAAACCAATCTCCTCCTTAATTGAGTCCGAGTCCTTAGGGACCAATGTCTAATTGATTTTAAATTTTAGGCTTAGGCGACACTTCAGGATTGTGGTTTGTGGGCTACGGGAGGGTGATGAAATCCCCACCGTATCTTTTCCTACGGAGTTGCCCTTAAGATAGTTTAACTTAAATCTAGCAAAGATAGTCAAACAATGGTCCTTTTAATGGGGGCAATTGCAAGGTTGTATGCAACTAAATAATATGCTCTAATGCAATCGATAAAAACCTCGATACGTACCTTGCCTCCAGCAATCTTCAACAAGTATTAATTTGCAAGAATTTAGCAAGAATAATGCAAGCAAAACATTATATGATGCATGCACTAAGGTCTTTCTAATTTTGCCAATTTTAGGTCAGAGTTGAATTATTGCCAATTATGGAATTGTAACCCTAACACGTGCAATTCTACGAAAGGAAACTTTTCAACTATTCAGATTTTACGAGAAAGACAAGAAAAGTTACCTCCGCAATGCTCAGTCGGGTTCGCCGCCCGCTCTCGGAGATTCCAGTAGCTCAGTGTGACCACCCAGAGATGCCGACGACGCCCTCAAAATTTGAAGACCGGAAGACCAACCTGTGCGGCGATTTCGCCGCAAATGCTTCTTATGGGGCGGCGGATTCGCCGCTCTTTAAGCTCAGAATGCGCTCGTATTTCGCCGCGCGCTCTGTTGTCTCCTGAAACACAAATCCAAATACTTAGATCGCGCACAAGATAAACAGGAAAAATCGAAAAACACAAAAACAACAAAAATCTGCGTCGCCTCCCCGGCAACGGCGCCAAAAACTTGATGAAGATTTAAATTTATACCGCAAGTGCACGGCGTCTATGAAGACGTGGCAAGTACGGGTCGAACACAAGGAGGGAGAGATCTCGTTGTTAGTGTGATGTCGATTGGGGGAAAGAAGGAGAGAAGAAATAAGTTGGGTTTTTGGTATTTTTGATTTAATTATCTAAAGTACGAAACAAAAGCAATTAGAACTAAAACAAGAAATAAGAAGAGAATTCCGTTTGGTGGAGGTTTAGATTTAAGGTTTAGATTAGAGAACTTAGAAACTTATAATAAATTATGTTTAGTTATGAAGCATTACAAGATAAATGATTTAACATAAACTCAAGTAATCAAAATACTAATCACGAACTTAGAATAATAACATTCATTCATCTTCTCTAACCCTAAATCCGTCACCTCCACCCTTCGGAAAGAGTTAGAAACTCATGGAGGGAGGAAGAAGAAGGGGTCCTTGAGACATTACAAAGAAAACTAAAAAGTAAGAAATAAGAAACAGAATTTTATTAATAAAACTAAGGTACACAAATAAGAACAACAACCAAGGACCCTATTTACATCGTTCTCGGGTCTATTTATACTTGCTACAAGGGACTTAGGTATAGAATTGGATAGTACACGTGTCCATACACAACTGGACGAAATTGGGACACACAGATCGACCAATGGGCGGCGGAATCGCCGCACATCATGTGTATTGTGCGGCGGATTCGCCTCACACGTTGGTCGGATTTAATTAGGATTTTTGTCACGCGTTTATGGTATGATTTGATCCTCGTTTGCGCGTCTGGATTGATTCTTTCCATTGTCTTGAGCTCCGGATTAATTCCTTCCATTGTTGGAGATTTATATTTGATTTTTCTTTTGACTTTCTCCACACAATAACTTGGTCCTTTTATTTTGCAATCAGGTCCTTGGCATTTTGCAATCAAGCCCTTGACCTTTTTGTAATTAGCTCCTTGAATGCTTTTATGCTTGGATGCATTTCCATTTGAAACCCGATAAACTTGAACTTGGTCTTTATGATAGAAATGAATCTTTTGCATGCGTTTATGCTCGGAATGTGGGTAATTTGCATCCAAGTCCCTGTATTCTGTAAATACGACTAAACACATACCTTAGTAGCATTTATTGATATAAAAGTAATCTAAATGAAAGACATATGATGCAATGTATGCAATGCATCATGATGTTTTATGTCCATTTATAGTATGTGTTTAGTCCCATACTGGGGGATTGTCCCCGGTTGCCTTTTGTATTTACACATTGTTTGATGACATTCTATCTACTTAGAGTAAGCCTTGGAGCAAAACTCAAGTGGAGAAGAATGTTACTTGTAATGTGAGTCATGTAAATAAAATAAATTTTCTTAGTTAGTTTTATATTGTCTCTTTCAATTCTTGCATGCTTAGTTTAATTTCGTTTTGTCTTCTTAATGAGTAGTGAGTAGTTCCATTCCCATTTAGGGTGGAGGTAATGTAAACTATGTGATAGTGATGAGTTCTTTTATTTGTGTCATTTCATATGCTTCATATAGATCTATACTTGTAGTATGCTTAAACTTGTATTAGATGTGATAATGTCCACAGTAGGTATTTATCTCATGCTAGCTTTAGAGTTTATCTTGTTTCTTGTAATGGTTTGATAAGAATGACTTCATATGTATGGATCCATGTTTGGTGCACATTTACATGAATGATTTGGGTTGTATGTAGGATTGATTGATGCTCTAATGACCACACTAGGTACTTATTGCATGCTTGATAATCTAAAATCAACATCAACTTTATGTAAGATATGCATGTTCATGGTTTGTCATGTAGTCTTGTATATCCTACACTTACATTCTACACTAGCTTCTACTTGTATGCCACACAAACTACACTTGTTCCTAATTGAAAAGAAGACTCACTCACACACACATACCTACACACCTCCACTCCATGGGGGTCTAGTTTTATTGTTTGTTCGTCCGTAGTTTAGTTTAGTGTAATCACAACTTCTTCCCCTCTTTTCCCACTTGCCTTCGAATGAACTAGAGTCGGCACACCTCCCTGTAGATCTACTCGTATTTGTCACGTCTTCACCGCCGTCGTGCACTTGCGGTATTAAAACGAACACATCAAGTTTTTGGCGTCGTTGCGGAGGAGGTGCTTTGTCCAGACTCTGGTTTGGATGATTCGAGTGGGTTTCATTTTTTTGTTTGTAGTTGTTCTTTATTTCAGGAAGCTCTAAAGATTAAGGGACATTACTAGGAAAAGTTTGGAGGAGAACAAAGGGAAACTGACCGCCAATCAGCGGTGGTGAACCACCAACTGGCGACCTTGTGAGCTCTGTTTGCTCATTAATTTCTTCTTCTTGTTCTTACATTCAATAGTGTGGTATAGGGCTCAACTTGGCATGTTGTGACTTTTAGTTTGTCCCCACATCAATAATCAATCCCCATTTTTAGACAACTTGGACCCTAAAACTCAAAGCAAAAGACTAGATTATTTGTCATCTAAGTCATGCATCATCTGTAGACCTTCCACGCATCTTGTCTTTCCTTTGCTTTAATTTCTCATTGTCGATTGTTGTCGGAATACATCGTTGGTCATAAATCTATGTAGCCTCCAAGGTCGCACATGTGCTCACACAAACTGAAACACTCGCCTGACTATGACTCAGTCGGCTACCTGCCGGAATAAACCTCGGACAACGTCCAACTCTACTTAAGCCAGGAACATACAATGCATTGGGATCTGCAATCACAGGCTACTATGTAGGGTATGAAATGCAACATGGTGCAAATATGAAATAAAGTAACTAATCAAATCTGTGCACCAACCAGTCGACAGAAAAAGGTCAAGCGGTCAACTATCTGGAAGTTGAACCAAGCAATGGTTCAAACTGCCACCCAACTGGTCGAACAAACATAACTACCAATCAGTCGAACAAAAGGTCATGTGAGGTCGACCGTTTAGAAGGTATAAGCCAACAAAAACATTAAATAATTCACACCAATGGTTGAACGACAAATGTTCCCGTTCGACCGAAAATAACAGGAGCTTCCTACATTCTTCAAATCCATAATCGGTCAAACCAACATACGAGCCGGTCGAACCAAAATTAAGTTCACATAAGTTATCGGTCGAACCAAAATAAAGTTCACATAAGTTATCGGTCGAACTCTGATGTAGGACGGTCAACCGTTTAGATGGTCTAAACGGTCAACCGTTTAGGTGCAACTGGTTGAAAGGCAAAGGGGTTCCATTCGACCAAAACTAACAGAGTTTGCTTCCTCTCGCCAAATTAAGCATAACCGGTCGATCGCTCGTAGGCATTGTTCAACCAGTGCGAGGGAAAAACACACATTTACACTACAATCTGATCAACCAACACTAACCTCGGTCGACCGTTAACATGCAGCAACCTTGCTGCAGCTTGCCACCACGAGGTCTCCGACCTCTGGCGACACTCACAACCACTGGCACACCTTGTGTGGACTTCTAATTGAACTTGACATTCCTTTTTCGTGATCGACGAAGCTCCCAAACGTCGTCGGCGATCACTACTTCACTTCTTCGTACTTCCGACTTCTCTTCTTTTTTTCTGCTTCCGACTTCACTCGAACTCCTTCTCAATTCACTGAGTTCTCTCTCCAAATTATTTCTTTTCTTCTCACCAACACCCTTCTCCTTAACTCACTCTCCCACACCAAGGCGTGGAAAGGTTGTGCAAATTGCACTCACGCCCCATCTTTCCCTAAAACTACACAAAACACCCAATTTGCTTGATTAGTTCCCAAAATAGGGTTTGGGTTCTAACACCACCCATTGAGGAATAGTAATATATTTAACTCCTGAATTAATTGCACAGGAAGAAAATTGAAAAAATGGCAGACGAAGAGTGAGACATTGGATTCAATGGCCATCAATGTCGTTAATACTTGGAATTTGCTTTCTTTTGGATTTCTGAAAGCAGGAGTACTTTAGTTGCACAAATTTTAAGTTTCTTGCTAACCAATCTTACAGATCTCATCTCAAAAGTTTAGTTTATTTCACTTCCTTAGGTTTTCGTGCACACTAACTAGATTTGGTGCCGCAATTTCATTCTTTTGGGACTCTTCTCAAAGTTATTCTCAAGATGGTTCTGACCCATCATCATAAAGCTATTCAAATGTGCTCTTTCTGTGGGAGCAATTGAAGTAGTCGGGCTAGAGTTTATTCCCGCGAGATTGGACTCCGGGTAGTGATTGGACGACAGTTAATTGGGGTCTACCGAATGTTAGATATATCCCCTCAGTTTGTTTCACTTTTCAACCCACTTATTGATGTTGTCAAGGATGTATATGATTCATCATTATGATAGAATTTTGTTGCTTCCAAGTGAAGATGGAATCCAACAGCATCTGAATCGGCAAATGGAAGTGCTTACTCACCAATTACGTAATCTAATTAATCTAGCCGTTATATTTACAACCTTAATCTTCTTCTCCATTAGTGCTAAAACAACATTTCTTTAGAAATGCTTACGCACTGAGTTCCATTCATGTTGAATATTAATAGTGACTTAAAGAAATCCATCTAAACACAATGGCAAGTCGACTGATTTAACTGAATAAATATATAAATACATGTTAGTTGAGTATAATATTATTAATGTTATAAATATTGTATAGTGACCTGGGTGTCACAAACATCAGACCCTTTAGGTTGATGTACCCGACACTATAAATTAATTATGGATAATACATATATAGATTCCAAGCTAAACATACTGCCTCTTTAGCCGCCCAGTCATTTGGAACCCACCAAGACCAAAAGCTCCACCAATTTTGTTCTCGTCTATTCTGTTTTTCCTTTGGTGCAAAGAAACCAATATGGAAAGAATCATATGTACTATTCCATGCATGGTCACTTTCTTACGTTCCTAGTTAATTTAACATGAACATTATAATACATTATGCTTAGCTGATATATATAGATTAGGAGAAAAACAGTAAGGAAGTGCTCGACCAATTAATTGATTGGACTAAATGTTAGATCCCTAACCTAGGGTTAGTGGACTAATGATGGTTAAGGTATGGTTTGCATGGGGAAGTGAGTGTGCAGGAGTTTGCATGGGAAGGTGAAGGGTTGGGGGCACTGTAGCACGAGTTTTAAATAAGGCTCTCTCTCTTCTTCTCCTTCTTTCATCTTCTTTCTTATTTCTCCTTCCTCATTTCTTCCTTCCCTTCCTTGCTGGTGCGTGTGGTGGCAAGCAGCGGAGGAGGAGACCGGAGATCGCGCGGCGTGAGACGTGCGGAGTCGAGCGCGCGGGGAGATCACCGGAGGCGGCGTGCGTGAGCGGAGCTCCGGCGTTTCGTCGTAGTGGTTGAGGTATGCCGCTCCTTAGTGTGGTTTGTTTATTACCCTCATGTGAGGGATGCGTTGGTCGAGTCGGGGGAGGTCGGAGACCTCTCCGGCGACGCGTTTCTTCTAAAATCCTCGGCTGGTGCGAGGTTGAAGACGACCAACGGTCGACCGGACCCTTCGGGCGGTCGACCGTTTTAGCACTGTTTGCCCGACTTTAACCTTCACCGGTCGAACGATGCCTTTGGGCGGTCGACCGGTAGTGCATTATTGCTGGTGAGTTGGGATTTTCTACCTGTTATCGGTCGACCGGTCCGTGTTGTGTTCGACCGGAACTTAAGTGTACCTGCTAGTTTTGCATGTTTGTTCGACCGATTTATATTGCGTTCGACCGATTGCATGTTTGTTCGACCGGTAGTATGTTTACGTTCGACCGTTTGATGACATAGAATGCTAGGTTGACCTGTCTGTTTTCGGTCGACCGAGACCCCTGAGTCGGTCGACCGATAGAGTGGATTTAATGTTGACCAGACTCCGGATTTTGACCTCGTTCGGTCGACCGGTTTTAGACCCTTGTTCGACCGTTGGGGGTTCTGTTTGAGCGCAGCGGTAGACCGTGTTAGGAGTACGGTCGACCGATTCCTTCCAGGAACCGGTCGACCGAATCACCTCTTCCGGTCGAGGCTGTTCCGGCTATGTTGTTTTCCTCGGCTGGGCACCTACCGAGATGATGTTGTTATACCTTCCGGGCGACGGCCCCGTTGGTCCCTGTGGCTCCGACCACTGAGATTTGCAGATCTGTATTCTATCGGCCCGCAGGCGTGACAGAGGCTCCCTGCCGAACCCTTGAGTAGTGTAGCTGCGTGTGGGGGGTGCGATGTCGCGTGCTGTAAGACTGCATGTGCCTGCAGTAGGTCTCCCCGGGAGACTCGTTGATGATTGTCGGACTGATGTCCTGTTTTACCCTTCGGGGGAACTGTTTTACTTTCTGTCGATGCCATGACATGCCACTAGTATGATAGGTTCATTATGTGATGCATGCATATAGGTGAGTTGGCATACGGGGTTTCCTTCTGGAAACTCAGGCATCGTTGTTATATATTTTCAGGACCGCAGTAGGTCCAGTTGGGTGGTGATCGGCGGGGACGCGCATTTTGGAGTTGGATCCTCTTCTCGGGCCGCTGAGGTCGACATGATTACCTTTTATCTTCTGTTGTCGTTTTGCTGTAATCATGTATCTTTTGATAAACTCTGATGTATTTTGGTGCACCGCCTATTTATTTATGAAAAGTAACAGTCCCGCCTTGATTATTGTGCTTTTGATCTTGTTTATGAAATTTTAAATTTTCCGCCGTTTCGGGATGTTACAACTTGGTATCAGAGCGGTCGATTCCTATGTGGTTCCCAATGAAATCACCCTTGTAGTAATAGGACTCATGCATTTTATCTTTTAGCATGCATACATGGCTGAAGTGGTGTTTGTTTCTTCTGTCAGATGGCACCTAGGCGCATGAGGGGTTCTACACGCGATCGTCCTTCCAGTGACGACACATCTGGTACTCATTGGGACAGGTTGGGTGAGTTCCTGGAGCGTCAGGCAGCTCAGAGCGCCCAGGGCGGTTTGGGAGCTGAGCACGATCGGTTCATGCGTCAGCACCCGCCGACTTTCGATGGCAGGAGGGCCCCAGAGGTCGCAGAGGACTGGATCTTCCGTATGGAGAAGATCTTCCGTGCTATTGGAGTAGCACCTGAGAGGATGGTAGAGCTGGCCACTTATGTGTTTGACGGCGAGGCCGCCAACTGGTGGAGGTCTACGTCCACAGTTCTGTTTGAGGACCGTGTGGATATCAGCTGGGAGGAGTTCTTAGAGGTGTTCCATGAGCAGTACTTTCCCCAGCATGTCAGGGATCAGAAGAGAGAGGAGTTCATGTCGCTGGAGCAGAAGGACATGACACTGACGAGCTACATCTGCAGGTTCAACGCATTGGAGCGTTACTGCCCAGAGATCTGCGTGACCCCAGAGCAGCGGGCGAGGAAGTTCGTGAAGGGACTGAGACATCCGCTTCGTTCTCGGGTGATCAACAGCATGCCGCGGACCCTTGCAGATGCGGTGAAGCATGCTACGATCATCGAGCAGGACCAGAGGGAGTGTAATCAGGAGGCGCGGAAGCCGCCAGTGAGCACCGTTAGCAGGGCAGCTGATCGTGGGGCAGGAAGACCGGGCAAGAGACCCAGGTTCGATGGAGGAGGAGCACGTCAGTCAGGAGCGTGCACTTACTGCGGGAGGTTCCATCCAGGACAGGAGTGTCCCCGGCGGACTGGAGCGTGCATGGGTTGTGGTCAGATGGGACACTTTGTCCGTGACTGTCCTCAGAGGCAGGGAGAGCCGAGCAGGAGGCCAGGGCCACCAGTAGCAGGCAGAGGCGGAGGCAGCCGACCAGTTGTTCCACCGGGCCAGAGCAGGAGGACCGGGAGGGTCTTCACTATCCAGGCTGAGGAGGCGAGGGACTCCAACACTGTTGTGGAAGGTACGCTTTCAGTTTCTGGTTCTGTAGCGCGCGTGTTGTTTGATTGTGGCGCCACTCACTCCTTCATTTCGGAGAAGTTTGCTGGCGAGTTGGGTCGGACCCCTGTGCGGCTGACTGATGTTTTGGAGGTCAGCACGCCCATGGGAGAGGTGGGCACTGTGGGGAGCTATTTCCCCGGCACCACGGTTGCTTCGGGAGACCATGATTTTCCGGCAGATCTGGTCTTGTTACCGATGGTGGACTTCGACGTCATACTGGGGATGGACTGGCTGTCACAGTACGACGTGCGAGTCTTTTGCCGTGAGAAGAAGATCCTAATTCCGATGGAGGGCGTGCCTGATGTTCTGATAAGAGGTGCGAGGAGCAGAGGGAGTCGTCTGATTGTGTCTGCGGTTAAGGCACAGAGACTGTTACAGCAGGGATGCAGAGCGTTTGTGGCCACGCTAGTAGTCCCTGATCCTGAGACGAGGAGGTTGGAAGATATAGAGGTAGTGCAGGAATTTCCAGACGTTTTTCCAGCAGAGATTCCAGCGTTACCACCGCACCGAGAGATTGAGTTCAGCATCGAGTTGGTTGCGGGTACGACACCTCAGTCGAAGGCACCTTATCGGATGGCACCTGCTGAGTTGACGGAGCTGAAGAAGCAGTTGCAGGAGTTGATGGAGTCCGGGTTCATCCGACCGAGTGTTTCTCCATGGGGAGCGCCTGTGCTCTTCGTAAAGAAGAAGGATGGATCGTTGCGGATGTGCATCGACTACAGGATGTTGAATAAGGTTACCGTTCGGAACCGGTACCCTTTGCCCAGGATTGATGATTTATTCGATCAGTTGCAGACGGCGAGAGTGTTCTCGAAGATCGATCTGCGTTCGGGCTATCATCAGTTGCGGATCAGGGAGGCGGATGTTCAGAAGACAGCCTTCCGGACGCGGTACGGCCACTATGAGTTCTTGGTGATGCCTTTTGGACTGACGAATGCGCCTGCGGCATTCATGGATCTGATGAATAGGACCTTCCAGCCGTACCTTGACAAATTTGTCGTGGTGTTCGTGGATGACATTTTGGTATACTCGCCTGACAGGGAGCAGCATCGAGAGCACCTGAGGATTGTGCTGGGCATCTTGAGGGAGCAGCAGCTTTATGCCAAGTACACGAAGTGTGAGTTTTGGTTGGATCAGGTGGCTTTTCTGGGGCATATCGTGTCAGCAGATGGGATTTCAGTGGATCCGGCGAAGGTCGAGGCAGTGACTCAGTGGAGAGCCCCGACGAGTGTGACGGAGATCAGGAGTTTCGTAGGTCTGGCAGGGTATTACAGGCGGTTTATCCAGGATTTCTCCAAGCTTGCGTCACCGCTGACAGCGTTGACGCAGAAGGGCGTCAAGTTCGTTTGGTCCCAGAAGTGCGAGGACAGCTTTCAGGAGCTAAAGAGGCGTTTGACGACAGCACCTATTCTGACGCTACCGAGTGGCAGTGGAGGCTATGTGATCTACAGTGATGCATCAGGAGTAGGCTTGGGATGTGTCCTGATGCAGCATGGGAAGGTGGTCGCGTACGCTTCGAGGCAGCTTAAGGTGCATGAGAAGAACTACCCTACGCATGATCTGGAGTTGGCGGCGGTAGTTCATGCGTTGAAGACCTGGCGGCACTATCTGTATGGCGAGCAGTTCGAGGTCTTCACCGATCATCAGAGTCTGAAGTACTTGTTCTCTCAGAAGGAGCTGAACATGAGGCAGCGCAGATGGCTCGAGTTCCTTAAGGACTACGACTTCACCATTTCCTATCACCCGGGGAAGGCGAATTCGGTTGCGGATGCACTGAGCAGGAAGGTGGAGGTTTCTGTTGCGAGTCTGTGCATCCAGGAGTGGAGGTTACTCGAGGCCTTGTCTGAATGGAGTCCTTTCACCGAGGGTTCAGAGGGAGCGGTGATTGCTGGACTTCGGGTGGAGCCACAGACCGTCTCACGGTTGGTTCAGGCTCAGCAGGGGGATGATGAGTTAGCTAGCCTGCTGCAGTTAGCTTCCAGAGATGGATCAGACTTCAGTGTGGGAGTTGATGGTGGTCTGAGGTTCAGGAGTCGGATCTGGGTGCCGAAGGTTGATGGGCTGAGAGATGACATCATGGAGGAGGCACACAGAGCTAGATACACCATTCATCCGGGGAGCACAAAGATGTATAAGGACCTGCAGCGGAACTTCTGGTGGAAGGGCATGAAGAAGGACATTGCGGAGTTTGTGGAGCGATGCTTAGTCTGCCAGCAGGTGAAGATTGAGCATCAGAGGCCGGCAGGACCGATGCAGAGTATTGAGCTTCCTGAGTGGAAGTGGGAGCACGTGACGATGGACTTTGTCACGGGTTTGCCAAAGACGAGGAGATTCCACGACGCGATTTGGGTGATAGTCGATCGACTAACCAAGTCGGCGCACTTCTTAGCGATCCGGACCACGTTGCCTTTGGAGGGTCTAGCTAAGTTGTACGTGGAGGAGATAGTCAGGTTGCATGGAGTGCCAGTGAGCATCATCTCAGATCGAGATCCTCGTTTCACTTCCAGATTTTGGGGGAGTCTGCAGCAGGCGTTGGGGACGCGTCTGAAGTTCAGTACAGCGTTTCATCCGCAGACCGATGGTCAGTCAGAGAGGACGATACAGACCCTGGAGGATATGCTGAGAGCATGCACACTGGTTTGGGCAGGACACTGGGATGAGCACCTGCCGCTGATAGAGTTCGCCTACAACAACAGCTACCACTCGAGTATTGGGATGGCACCGTACGAGGCGTTGTACGGGAGGCCTTGCAGATCACCGGTATGCTGGACTGATGTGGGGGAGAGGCAGTTAGTGGGGCCAGAGCTTGTGCAGATGTACTCAGAGAAGGTGGATGTGATCAGGAGGAGGCTGGCCACAGCACAGAGCAGGCAGAAGAGTTATGCTGATCGACGAAGGCGGGTTTTGAGTTTTGAGGTGGGCGATCACGTGTTTCTGAAGATTTCCCCAGCCAGAGGTGTGATGAGGTTTGGGAAGAAGGGGAAGCTCAGTCCGAGATATGTTGGACCATTTGAGATCCTCGACCGAGTTGGAGAGGTTGCCTACCGGATTGCCTTGCCGCCACAGTTTTCGGGTCTGCATAATGTCTTCCATGTGTCGATGTTGAGGAAGTATGTGGCAGATCCGTCGCACGTTATTGAGATAGCGGTGCCAGAGATTCAGCAGGACTTGTCGCTCGAGGAGAGGCCAGTCGAGATTGTTGATCGTATGGACCACCAGCTCAGGAGGAGGACCATTCCGATGGTGAAGGTCAGGTGGCAGCATCACAGTGAGCGCGATGCCACTTGGGAGATCGAGGAGGACGTCAGAAGGCAGTATCCAGAGCTTTTCGGTGAGTGTTTGCTTGATTTCGGGACGAAATCCTTTTAAGTTGGGTGGATTGTTAGATCCCTAACCTAGGGTTAGTGGACTAATGATGGTTAAGGTATGGTTTGCATGGGGAAGTGAGTGTGCAGGAGTTTGCATGGGAAGGTGAAGGGTTGGGGGCACTGTAGCACGAGTTTTAAATAAGGCTCTCTCTCTTCTTCTCCTTCTTTCATCTTCTTTCTTATTTCTCCTTCCTCATTTCTTCCTTCCCTTCCTTGCTGGTGCGTGTGGTGGCAAGCAGCGGAGGAGGAGACCGGAGATCGCGCGGCGTGAGACGTGCGGAGTCGAGCGCGCGGGGAGATCACCGGAGGCGGCGTGCGTGAGCGGAGCTCCGGCGTTTCGTCGTAGTGGTTGAGGTATGCCGCTCCTTAGTGTGGTTTGTTTATTACCCTCATGTGAGGGATGCGTTGGTCGAGTCGGGGGAGGTCGGAGACCTCTCCGGCGACGCGTTTCTTCTAAAATCCTCGGCTGGTGCGAGGTTGAAGACGACCAACGGTCGACCGGACCCTTCGGGCGGTCGACCGTTTTAGCACTGTTTGCCCGACTTTAACCTTCACCGGTCGAACGATGCCTTTGGGCGGTCGACCGGTAGTGCATTATTGCTGGTGAGTTGGGATTTTCTACCTGTTATCGGTCGACCGGTCCGTGTTGTGTTCGACCGGAACTTAAGTGTACCTGCTAGTTTTGCATGTTTGTTCGACCGATTTATATTGCGTTCGACCGATTGCATGTTTGTTCGACCGGTAGTATGTTTACGTTCGACCGTTTGATGACATAGAATGCTAGGTTGACCTGTCTGTTTTCGGTCGACCGAGACCCCTGAGTCGGTCGACCGATAGAGTGGATTTAATGTTGACCAGACTCCGGATTTTGACCTCGTTCGGTCGACCGGTTTTAGACCCTTGTTCGACCGTTGGGGGTTCTGTTTGAGCGCAGCGGTAGACCGTGTTAGGAGTACGGTCGACCGATTCCTTCCAGGAACCGGTCGACCGAATCACCTCTTCCGGTCGACCGTTTGGGCCCAGGACAGAATTCCTGGTTCCCTTTTGAACGCCAACCTTGTCCACGGAAACCCGTGTCCTCGCCTTGTGCGTGAGCCGGGAGGTGACGGTGGGCGCGTGATGCGTGCCTGCCCAGGGACCGCCGTTGGGAAGAGTGTGGGTGTTCGGGACGCGTCACCTCCATGTATGGACCGTGACCTTTGAGTTGTTTGTTGGCACCTTGTAGTATAGCAGGCCTGAGGGATCACGGATCCCAGTGTTGATGTTGTGCGGGCACGCAACTGGCGTTGGGTGAGGTGACTACCGGCCCACGGGCTACGGAGGTCGCTGCCCTGCTTTTATAGCGGCGCGGTTGGTGTTTGCGGCTCGAGGAGCCTGATGACCTGGCAGACTTCGGTCTGGTTTTGTCCGATGCTGTGCCGGACTGTTGTACCACCGATGCTGTGCCGGTGATGCCGCCGAGGTTGTGCCGGCGATGGTGATTGTTGAGCCGAGGCTGTTCCGGCTATGTTGTTTTCCTCGGCTGGGCACCTACCGAGATGATGTTGTTATACCTTCCGGGCGACGGCCCCGTTGGTCCCTGTGGCTCCGACCACTGAGATTTGCAGATCTGTATTCTATCGGCCCGCAGGCGTGACAGAGGCTCCCTGCCGAACCCTTGAGTAGTGTAGCTGCGTGTGGGGGGTGCGATGTCGCGTGCTGTAAGACTGCATGTGCCTGCAGTAGGTCTCCTCGGGAGACTCGTTGATGATTGTCGGACTGATGTCCTGTTTTACCCTTCGGGGGAACTGTTTTACTTTCTGTCGATGCCATGACATGCCACTAGTATGATAGGTTCATTATGTGATGCATGCATATAGGTGAGTTGGCATACGGGGTTTCCTTCTGGAAACTCAGGCATCGTTGTTATATATTTTCAGGACCGCAGTAGGTCCAGTTGGGTGGTGATCGGCGGGGACGCGCATTTTGGAGTTGGATCCTCTTCTCGGGCCGCTGAGGTCGACATGATTACCTTTTATCTTCTGTTGTCGTTTTGCTGTAATCATGTATCTTTTGATAAACTCTGATGTATTTTGGTGCACCGCCTATTTATTTATGAAAAGTAACAGTCCCGCCTTGATTATTGTGCTTTTGATCTTGTTTATGAAATTTTAAATTTTCCGCCGTTTCGGGATGTTACACTAAAGGCAAAGCAAAGCCAAACCCTCCATTTCCAACCTCTTTGAAATTGGCCATGCAAGCAAAGTAAGGAATTGAAAAGATATTGCACCTACACAACATCCAAACCAACTGATACCCTCCCCTACAAGTTAGTTTCTTATATATACTCCCCCAACCCCTTCATTTCTCCCTCCCCCTTCTCTCTCATGGGTTCTTCCATCTCCCTCAAGCCATCAGCTTTCTCATGTCTCCTCCTCCTCTTCCTCCTCATATCCTCAGGTAGGTGTGCTTCCACATTCTCAAAATTAAACTCAACCCATCTCATTGTTTCCTCATTCCCTATATGTGTTACACCAATGTTCCTAATCGAACCCCACCGGGTAGTTCATGTCCAGTGTCATATTATATTTATATATAGGTTCAATTTCTAGGTGTGACAATTTAACGTACAAGATTATCTTCCTCTCTTTCTCTCCTTAATTACGTGCTGATTTACAATTAGAATTGTCCTTTTAATTCCAGCCACTTCTAAAGGCCTGATATTCAAACATTATTAACATTAATTAATTTTGCAGAACTAAGGTTGATAAGAGAGGTTACATCATTGGGGATCAACTATGGTCAAGTGGCTAACAACCTCCCACCACCCTCCAAGGTCACAACCCTCCTCACATCCCTCAAGATCACTAAAGCTCGAATTTATGACACCAATCCGGACGTGCTCACATCCTTCGCCAACTCCACCATAGAGCTCGTCATAACGGTCCCAAACGAAATGGTGTCTCTCCTCACCGACCCACGTCAAGCCATGCAATGGGTGGCCATACACGTACAACCCTACTTTCCTGCCACAAAGATCACCGGCATAGCTGTCGGTAACGAAGTCTACTCCACCGACGACCAAACCCTAAAGGCGAATCTCGTCCCCGCCATGGTCAACATCTACTCCGCTTTGGTCCAGCTAGGGTTGCAAGGGTATATCCACGTGTCGACTGCCAATTCGCTGGCCGTGCTGGCGAATTCGTTCCCACCATCTTCCGGCTCGTTCAAGACCGATTTGATCCCTGTAATGACCCCGTTTTTGCGCTTCCTCGCCTACACCGGCTCGCCATTTTGGATCAACGCTTACCCGTACTTCGCCTACAAGGATGACCCCAATAAGATCCCCATAGACTACGTTTTGTTCAATCCGAACGAGGGCATGGTGGACCCTTACACTAAGTTGCGCTATGACAACATGTTGTACGCCCAAGTGGACGCCGTGGCGTTCGCTGCCGCCAGGATGGGGTACGGTGGGGTGGAGGTGAGGGTGGCGGAGACCGGGTGGCCATCGAAAGGAGATTCCAACGAGGTCGGTGCGACGGTGGAGAACGCGAGGGATTACAATAGGAATTTGTTGCTTAGGCAGATGGCCGGAGAAGGGACGCCGTTGAGGCCTAACCAGAGGCTTGAGGTGTACTTGTTCGCGTTGTTTAATGAGAACATGAAGCCCGGGCCGACCTCCGAGCGGAATTATGGATTGTACCAGCCGGATGGGAGTATGGTCTACAATGTTGGGCTTAAGCCTTCCTCGGCCTCGGCCGCTACGGTCACGTTCTCCTCCGACGCTCCACAGGTAAAGATGAAATTCTTTCATATATATTTTTTATTATGATTGAATTTGGTTAAGAGTCTTGAACCTCGGATACATACGTAAATTTTTCTTTCAAATATTTTTTCCCCTCTAGTTAAATTCCAAACCAGTAGATCTACCGTACGTGTGTACAAATAATATTATTATTTTTGTTTAATTCGTTAATTAGGGAATGAGATTTCAAGTTTGGCATGTGGGTCCACTAAACACAAATTTTTCATGTAGGAAAATAGTATAAGAGTGGTGATTGGGTCTTTTTAGAACATGTCGATGGACTTTGTAAGATAACTAACCCTTGTTAATATGTAATATTCTTTTCTTTTGTGATTAGGGAGCTGGAGTGAAACATGGAAGCTTGTGGTATTGGATCTTAGTTTGCATCTTAATTAACATTGCAGTGCTTGCTGACGGGAGGTGGTCAATGTTTGAAGTGGATATATGATTGTTTACTTTACCCTCGGCTTTTTTCGTCTTCTAAAGAGAGAAGTTCGAAAATCCATGAGAGCTTCCTCACTTCTATGAAGATTCACTTAGCCAGAAGACCATATACGGTGCATCTTGTAAGGTAATTTTCTGAAAATGAAAACAACTAATGTAGGGCTCCTAAGTGTCAACTGTATAATTTCCAAGCAAATGAGTACTGTCATGAGATTTTGTGCAAAGGAATGGAAATTTCCAAATTGGGTGATTTAGAAGAATTGGAAAGTTTCTGAATGTCCTTCATTTTGAATTGGAAATGGAGATTTTCTGATTGCGAGTACATATTTAAGTCTTGGAATTCGATTTGGAAGATTTATTCCAGGATCTTTTAAATTATTGCACACGAGTCTCCCAAAAGTCAGTTAAAAAATCAATTTCTCACGTCTTTGAAATTGTTTTGGAAACCAAGTACATCCAGAATTTAAGTGAATTTCGACGAAGGGTACTGATTTTACAAAATTCAAACATGAGCCATTTTTTTCAAAAATCAAAGGATTATGTGTGTTGAGTAAAAAAGAAGTAACTTTGACAAAATTATTGCCCATTAGCAATCCATTCATGAACCTAACATGATTCTTAGAGAAAAAAAATTCAAAGTAAATTAGAACCATGTGTGCTTCTTAGTCCAACAAATTAATGTCAAATACCCTTTAGATAGAACTTTATTGTAATTGTTATTTTTTTTCACAGGACAAAATCCGTGTATAAATCGATGAAATAGCTGGATTTATCTGCTTTGGACGTGGAAAGCGTGCGTGCACTTTGTATAAACTTAGATTTCCTTTTAATTAGCATTTTCTTTTCCCTTTCCTTTTCGAACTTTTTTTATTGCAGATATTGTGGGTTATGTACATTGATCAAAAGTAATGGAAAAAGACAATTCGACAACGGAAAAGCAACGGAGGGTAGGGGTGCACACGGGTCGGGTTGGGTCGGGTTGGAGGTGAAACCCGACCCAACCCGAAAATTTCGGGTTAGGGGAAAACCCAACCCGAACCCGAACCCGAACCGGTTCGGGTTGAACCCAACCCGACCCGAAATTTTCGGGTCGGGTTGGGTTGGGTCGGGTTGAACCCGAAAATTTGACATGAAGTATTTGCACACCAAGTGCTAAATAATTCCTGAAATGTAAGCAATAAAAATGATATGGATATTCCAAAAACCACAACCATTCAATCCTAACTTATATAAATTGATTTCAATCCTAAATTAAAAACAAACAACCAAGTGAAACAACTACATAACTTCAAACACACCTTAAATGAATACAACTTCAAAATCAGCAAGCAATAGACAATAGTTCAAGCCTTCAAGGTGTCAAGCCAAGAAGCAATAAGTTCAAAATAACTTCAAAATCTAACAATTAACTTAAAACACGATGCCATGAAACATTACATCAAATAAGTTGAGCAAGCCTAATTCCGACATAACATCCAATATTCGTAATGACTAAATAAAATTAAACATTACATCAAATAAGTTGAGCAAGCCTCTCCACGATGTCTTTATCTTCCGAAATAGCTGAAACAATCAAAATCAAACAAATATGAGATCGGATACGTAAAGAAATTTAACTGATTGCAAATATAAATGGTTCGTACCTAGACTCTCAACTTCTAGAAGCTCTTCCAAAGTTGTAGGCCACTCAATGTCAAGGTTCCCTCTCATCCAATCTTGTGTACAAATTAGACACTCAACAAGCTTTGGAGTAAGTGAACTGCGATAATCGCTAAGAATCCGACCACCTGTGCTAAAAGTCGATTCAGAAGCAACTGTAGACACCGGAATGGCAAACACATCTCTCGCTATTGTTGCAAGAGTTGGGTATTTGCTGGATGCCACCTTCCACCAATCTAACAACTCAAAACTTGTATTGTCATCTTCACAATTCTCATCCAAATACTTCTCCATTTCTGATTTGGCATTTTGGTCATCCTCTTTCAATCTCTTTTGGAAATCGAACCTGAAGTGGTCATCATCAATGTCCTCATCAACACCCGTATTTGTGTGCACAACAATCTGCATTTCATTCACCAACTCATTCCCACTACTACAAGCAACCTCTGACAATCTGTATTCCTCAAAAAGAATCTTCAATTTGTTCAACACCTTTTCAGTTGCTATGTCGATTTCGTCCTTGGTATCATATAATTTGCCATAGCAAAACCTCACAAACTTAATTTTGTATCGAGGATCTAGGACAACTGCAATTAACAACAACTCATTCACAGATTCACTTTTCCCCCAATATTTATCAAACTTCATTTTCATTTTTAATGCCATTGCAGATAAATGTGCATCACTGTTCTTTGACCATTCCTTCAACATACTATCCACCAAGCAAACTTCTTTGAAATAAAGGTTAGATGTAGCATAAGTAGATCCGGAAAGACGCTTCGTTGACTCATAGAAACGTCTCAAAATTCTAACCAAAGTACGAGCTTTAGCCCAATCCGTTTCGGTTGGAATGTCTGAACCAACATCACTAACAAATAATGGAACTTGTTCTTCCATTCTCTCAAAGGCCTTTTGATACTTCAACGCACTATCTAACATTTCGTACGTCGAATTCCACCTAGTACAAACATCCAAACTCAAGCCTTTCTTTGATGTTATGCTTTCCTGTTCCACACAAGCTTTAAAGTGTTGCCCTCTAGCCGTTGAACTTTTAGTGTACTTAATAGCCGTACGAATTCTTTTAACAGAATCATCGACCTCAGATAGCCCATCTCTCACTATTAGATTTAGTATGTGAGCACAACAACGAACATGAAAATATTGACCACCAGAAAGAAGACTATTTTTTTTCACCAGTTTACTTTTCAAGTATTCAACGGCAACGGCATTGGCACTAGCATTATCCAAAGTGATGCATCCCACTTTTCCAATTCCCCAATCGAGAAGAAACAACTCAATGGCTTTACCAATTTCTACCCCTTTGTGGCTGGGAACACTTACAAAGCTTAATATCTTCTTATGTAACTTCCAATTGACATCAATGTAATGGGCCGTTAGACACATGTAAGAAACTTGGTTCCTTGATGTCCACTGATCACTAGTAAGACAAACCCTTTGCCCGGAAGACAACATTTTTTTCAGTTCTTTCTTCTTCGACGCAAACAACTTTACCACATCTCTAGCATGAGTTGTTCTAGAAAGAATTTTAAACTTCGGTTGCACCTTACTCATGAAATTCTTAAAACCCTCTCCATCTCCAAAATTAAAAGGCAATTCGTCGACCACAATCATTTTAGTAAACGCATCTCTAGCCTCCTCTTGATTGAATTTCCATGCAGACAAAGTACTACAACTCCCAAACTTAGATTCAGACACAGAAAATGACAAGGTTTTTTGACTTTGATCTTCCACTTGAACCTCTGACTTTAGAGGACTTTTACGACACATGAGCCTAAGATGTTTCCACATTGTACTTGTTCCATGAGCAGTATTACAAGAATAATCAGTGTTATGACAATAATTACAGACAGCTCGTTCAACCCCTGCTTTTCCTTTGACCCTCTTGAAGTGACTCCACACTTCGGATTTACGTTTCTTACTACTTTTCAGTTCTGATCTAGTACTACTTGGTTCGACCACTTCATCAATAATGTCAAGCCCCTCTACATGATCTTTTTGTTGATCAGATGACATCTACCAATAATAAGATGACATGATCTCAGCACATAACAGCAACAAAATTTGAACAACATCAAAACGACTAAATAAAATCATCAAAACAACATCATTATTTATTGTACATAACAACAACATCAAACTGGAAATTCCAGAATGAAAACCCTAACCCTAATCCTACACATGGTTTAACCCTAACAAATATGTTTAAATAAAAGCATCAAAACAACATCATTATTCATTGTACATGTAAAACACAAGAATGAAAACCCTAACCCTAACTCCAGAAATTCCACAAATTCCACAAAACGGAACACTAATCCGAAATTCCAGAAATTTAGCATCAAAACCCTAACAACAACCCTAGCCGTAACCCTAACAATAATCGGAACCCTAACAGTAACCCTTACTAAAACCCTAACAGTAACGCTAACCCTAAATGGAAGTTTGAAATTACCTGCACCGAGTTTGAAGAGGACGCCGTGTTGGTGAAGCGGGATCGACGACTAACGGCGGCGTCTGACGGTGACCTTCAACCGGGCGACGATATGGAGAGAGACGGACGGCGATGATATGAAGCGTGAGGGAGAGGAGGAACTAGAGCGGGAGAGGGATGCACCGACGGGGGATCGAACGTGAGCGTGAGGGGGATCGACCGGTAGGGGGATCGAGCGTGAGTGTGAGGTCGGGAATTGGGGGTGCTGTGGTCGGGAGGGATTTGGGGGTCGGGAGCTTTTCGCAGTTGTGGAATCGGGTAGCCGGGTAGGGTTTGCTTATATTTGAGCGGGTATTTGGGTCAAGGGTTAATGGGTATTCGGGTTATTAGTGGGTATACGGGTCAGAGGGCATTTTTTTAGCGGGTTCGGGTCGGGTTGGGTCAACCCGACCCCTTCAACCCGAACCCGACCCGAAAATTCGGGTTTCAGAAATTTTTAACCCAACCCAACCCGACACACCTACCAATCCGACCCAACCCGACCCGACCAGTCGGGTTCGGGTCGGTTTCGGGTTCAACCCGACCCGTGTGCACCCCTAACGGAGGGTATGGGCTGGATTTGCTTTCTATGCCCTCAACCTTTATTCCCTTCTTAAATTACAGACGGTTGAAAATCTCAGTATCTTGTGGACTCCATTCTAATTATTTACTAACTAATATAATATGTGATCTTAACGTCATAAACCACATACCAAGATAAGACTTGCTTTCACGGAAAGACCAAGATAAGACGTCTAGGAATCTTTTGTCTCTGTGATAAGACTTACTCCCACGGAGTTGAGACTTTTGGATGGAGAGTAGAACATCGATGATTTAATTTTCATAAATTATAAAGTTGACTTTTTGTTTTTGTTCTATTAGAATTTGCTTTATGGGTTATTATCTTTTTTATATCAAAATGGGCCAATGTAATATCTGGGGAAAAAATCAATTGGGGTATGCAAAAAAGAATTATTTTTCAACTAACTCGTTCAATTAACATCGTTGTTAAGTCATATAAAGCAAAACATATGAATCAACTAAGGAAGCTGATCAAAATCAGGAACATACATACAAGCTGTCTTGTTCCTTATCTGTAGTCCACTGATATTCAACGTCATGCGTACCTCATCATCATATCTAAACGAATATCCTATACGACAAACAAATTTAGCTAATGTCAAAGATAAGTCAAAAGGAACCCCAATTGCAGAGTGTAATTTTATAATGCTATTTGGGTCGAGAAGGTCATAGGAAGGGCAAAACCGCATTAGTGAAGGTATTTATTATTGTTTATTTATTAGAAGGGTACTAGTGATATTGAATTTCACTTAAAAGGCGAAATGAATACCTTTTAAGATTGTGACCCTCCTAGATGTATTATGCCTTGACAGATCTCCACATGAGCCACCACTGAAACTGAATCGAGTGCCAATGATGAGAAATATAATCAATTTAACTAACTCAATCCAATTGGTGCTGGTGTGGGCAAACATGCACCCATCTTAAAGGTGTCGATCTGGGTGAGCTTGTGCCCACCATATCACTCGTGATCTGATTCATATTTGAGGCTTATTGGGTTCCAAATCATGGATTTGACTAAGGACACAAGGAAGCAACTCGTGCTCACCTAATTGCAAAAATTCACTTATACCTTTCTTGTAGTCGATCACGTTTCGGCATTGGTTCTTAGCGATTGTGTTTTCGAATACAGATCAACCTGATTATGCTAACGGATGTATAAAAACCCTTGTAAACCCAACCCTAATCCTAATCAGTTTTTTTCTTTCTTATTTTCCTTCCAAGCCTGAGAAATTGAGACCTCGTCTCAGATATAGACCTCGTACATTTGGACGCCCCTAGATTTTCAACCCTCTTAAATTTTGACGTCCCTGGATTTCGACCTTATATATTTGACCCACTTAGATATTTGACATCTTAGATTTCAGCCTTTTACAAATTACAACCTTCCTGACTTGAAATCCCAATGCGGAGTGAAATTAGTTTTTCTACGGGTTTTTTGCTACAGTACATCTCTCAAGTGTCAAAATTGACGATATGCACTCGGGTATTCGGTATTGCCGCATATACACCTACAAGTCGATCATATTTACGCATATGCACCTTTGTCGTTAGTGGACCCCACTCTGTCACCGTTACCGTCCAACGGTGTTAGACAAGTTGCAAATTAAACCTCGTAAAATTCAAATGTCATTAATTGTAAAAACAACAAATCCCATGAAAAATTAAATTGTCTAACACTCTCTGCTCTTTAACTTTCACTCTTTTTTTCCCTCTCTCTTGAATCTCTCTCTCTCCTTTCTCCCTCTCCACTCTTTCACTCTCACTCACTCTCATCCCTCTTTCCCTATCTCTCTTGAATCTATCTTTTCTCTCTCTCTTGAATCTTTCTCTCTCTCTGGACAGAAGTTGACAGAAGTGTGGACGAATTCTGGACAAATTATGGACTTCTTCCAGAATTCGTCCAGACTTCTTCCAGAATTACAGACTTCGTCCAGACTTCTGTCCAGAGAGAGAGAAAGATAGATTCAAGCAAAGTAGTGGGTCACCAGGTTGGTCGATTTCAACGTTTGTTTTTTATTCTTTCTTGCATCGTTTGATTTACGAACTTCGTTTCTTCTTTCATCTGTTTTAGGAGTCCAACCACTATTTTCGGGAGTCAAAGTGCTCCTGGACGTCGATAGAAAAGCAGGTTGGCAAGATGAAAGACGTCGAGAAGGATGTATTTCGACGAGCCCCCTTCGGTCACTTCCTAGACCTTCCGAACGTCCCCCGACCGATAACGACATTTTTGGTTGGTTCGTCGAACACTACGACGCAAAGGACGTAGGGTTGAGGATCGGATTGGGGGTAGTCCCATGTCGATTGTTACAACAGTTAGCTGACCGCACATCTGAGTGCTACCAGTCTGATGGGCAAAATGGCGGAGTACGTTCGACTCCTCATA
Organism: Triglochin maritima; assembly: GCA_963682175.1. Classification (NCBI taxonomy): domain Eukaryota; kingdom Viridiplantae; phylum Streptophyta; class Magnoliopsida; order Alismatales; family Juncaginaceae; genus Triglochin; species Triglochin maritima. The sequence goes on from OY821775.1 coordinate 12,281,212, forward strand.
TGTTACATATTCAACCATTTTTTGTTCTTTGATGGAACACTTCAAACGAAATGCTGGTTCATGGACCATTTGGGGGACATCAAGCACATCCACAAATACGCATGGGCACCATTAGTTCACGTAGCCTTAGTGTGGGGGCTGGAGAAAGCAAGTCGGGAACTCCAGGAAAGAAGATCCGCCGAGAACTACGCTATAAAGCAGGGGAACGTCGATGGATGTGTTGCCCTACTACAAGTAAGGGTTTGTCCTTTTTAAATTATGGGTCTGTTCATTTTAAGTTGTGTCTACTCTTTTTAAGGTATGAGTTTGTCCATTTTAAGTTATGGGTCTGTCCATTTTAATTTTTGGGTATGTCTATTTTAAGTTGTGTCTCCGTCCATTTTTAGGTATGGGACTGTTCATTTTAAGTTGTGGGTATATCCATTTTAAGTTGTGGGTATGTCCATTTTAAGTTGTGGATCTGTCAATTTTAACTTGTGTGTCTGCCCATTTTAACTTGTGTGTCTGCCCATTTTTAGTTGTGGGTCTGTCCATTTTAAGTTGTATGTCTGCCCATTTTAAGTTAGGGGTCTGCTCCTTTTAATTTGTGACTGCCCATTTTAAGTTTTAGGTTTGCATTTTTTAAGTTATGTCCATTTTAAGGTGTGTCTGCCCATTTTAACCATTGATGTTGTCCCTTTTAAGGTGTGAGAAGTTCAGCCTGGGGGAGCCCAGAAGGGGTGTGTACCACAGATGAAAATGTGGTCTGCAATGTTCAGCAAACGGGTAATTCTGAAGAAATAGGAGGAACACGGAATCACCCTTCATAAAATTTACAACAGCGAATTCTGTAGGATTTCGTGCCCCTATGTATATGTATATTTTAAAATTTTAATACATGCTTACATAATCGATTTTCATATTTTCAATAATTTTATGTACATTATTTTCGTGTTTATTCTAATATCATGCAATCCTACATATATTAAAATAAATTATGAAGAGATGATCATACCCAAAGGTTCTCTAAACCTTTATGAAGATCTGGAGTTGCGCCGCTTGTTGAATCGTCCACCGACCCACCTCCAAGTGTTGACCAAACTCTAAACAAGATTAGAGAAAAATGAACTAGTCAATCAATCTCTAATTAAGCTTAGAATCTAGCTAATAACTCCTTTAAAAATCCACGAGATTTTATCTCCAAAAACATGAAATGATTAAGGAAATTTTGGATGGATTAATAGGGTGGTTAGGGAGAGAGAAATTTTTACATTAATTAAAATAAAGAGGGAGAGAATACATATTTATAAAGTCTCCCAACACCCACATCATGGGCTAACCACTAACTCATGATCCCTTGTTTTTCTCTTCCTAAAATCAATCACAATTTGACACATAATCATCCACATCCACATTTAACCATAATTAAAATAATTCCAATACATGATTAATACTAAATCCTTATTAATTCGGGCAAAACCGTATTAACCATTTTTTGCCTTTTACCAAATTTTGGATTTATATCCAACAAAATTTGATCTTTGGGGTTTTTAGCAAATTCATATATCATGTAATATATTATCAAATGTAATGTCAATCATTACACCCCATAATACATACATCTCATATGAACTTATAAATGATTCTAACTATGTCATTTTCATAACGCATTGATTTTATCGATTCACCATATGTATACTATTTCACATGAAATCCGATACATCATATGAATATAAAAATAATCTTATTGTTTCCCAGTTTTGTGGTGTGACATATAGGAGGATCTAAGTCAATTGACAATAATATTAAACACTTAATATCATAAACTATAAGCGGTATCTAGCTACACATTATAGTTATCCAATTAACATAGATATCTTTGTTCACTCGAACTAAACACTGTCCATTTGGTGCAGGTTGTATGTACACGAATACGATGACTAAAAACAAGTTTGAAGGATGCTTCTTTTTTTGTCCAAATTTAGGAATAGACGTCAAATATTTATACTAGACGACGTCTATTCCTCTAAAGAAAAGACTAAACGTCGGCTTTATTTATAATCTGACGTCTATTCTTTAAGAATAGACATCGTCTGTAAGTTCACTGACGTCCATACCAAAATAATAGACGTCGATTAGATATAAAGGCCGACGTCTATTCTTAAAGAATAGACGTTGGCCGTATGTAGACGCCGACGTCTATTCCTAAAGAATAGACATCGGATATTGGACGTCCGACGTCTGCGTATAGACGACGCACGCATAGACGTCGGATCTGGGAGTTGTTATATCCGACGTATATACCCCCGTACATCCGACGTATATGCCATTTTCTTGTAGTAGTGTCACTTGTGTCCATCCATTGTCTCATGATATTAAGAATATAATACAAACTAGAAATGTGTCACATTTGTATTTTATATTCATTTCTTGATATTTTTAAGCTAATTATAACTATGTAACTCAACTCAAGTTACAGTGTGGACATTATAATTTTATTTTATCAAGGGGTCCACTAATATCATTACTCAATTAAGAGGGCAATGATAATCTTTTGACTAGCTTTCTTTTCCAACACAAGTCATGTTCAACAAACTATTGTCTTTATCAATATACTCATTGATAGTTTTTGACAATAATAAAATTAAACATTCCTTATGTGGAAAGATATGTCTCATATCTTAAGATCCAAGACATAGTGAAAACATTAATGACACATAACATAAGTATATAATGTTTCACTTGTTAGGTCTATTCAATATATAAAAGTAACTATTTTCCTCTTTTATATACTCGTGTCGTCAAATATTTGTAGAGCTACAATAATCTATGACCAACACGAAAATCTTATCTCGGTAATTAATGTTCGATGTTAATTACCATGATTGTGAATAACTTTTTTATTTATGTAAACCATTATCTTTTAGAGTTCTACGGTTAAGGATCATGAGCATCTTCCTTAACACTTCCAAATGACAAATACAATAATCAAGGAATAAAATATTTGCACATCAAATTCATAATAATTAAAACTTTTACAACACATTCCTTTCAATCTCTTACTTGTTATCAAAGTTTTCTTTCACATACATACTCAATGTATAAAACAATAATAACTAGGGTAACCATCTCTAATCACTAATCAAGTCAATCCACGTGGTTCCTCAGACCCATGGACTCGAAATGCATTTCGCCATTTGCTTGGTATGAGGGTTTGTTGAATGGATAAGTTGTGTTATTGTTTGTGTCCACCCATAATAAATCTATTTTGTTTTCGTCGGTGGTTGAGTCGGTCGTAGCGATTTATTTCCAACTACGCCAACTCATGGCTCCACCTTTCAGAATAAAGAATTATCATTATCGCGATCTCCTATCGTCGGGATCACTCATGAAACTTGCATCTGAATATATCTAGGCTATTAGCTTCCTTCGTCCTCCATAAACAAGAAACTTATCTTTGGTCTGGTTAAGGTATCTCAGAATATTCTTGACCGCAGTCCAATGCTCAGGACCTGCGTTGGATTGGTGATGACTTGTCACACTTAGAGCATACGAGACATATGGTCTTGTGCAAGTCAAGACGTACATGATTGATCTTATTTCCGAAGCATAAGGAATATCTTTTATGTACACCAACTCTTTACGTGATTCAGCGCGTTGAGACTTCTTGAGTTGCACACTCATACTCATTGGAAGATTGCCCTTTTTGAAGTTGTTCATGTTGAACATTTCCAAGACCTTGTCAATGTATGTACGTTGACTTAAGTCAATGAGTCTACGGGATCTGTCTCTATATATCTTGATTCATAAGATGTATTGAGACTCACCTATGTCTTTCATTGAAAATGCAGATTTCAATAACTTCTCATTTGCTCAAGCAAAGGTATATGATTTCCCATGAGGAGTATGTCATCGACATATAAGATCAAGAATTAATACTATGTGGCTCCCACTAACCTTCTTGTATATACAATGCTCTTCCTTACTTTGGACGAAGTGAATCTTTTTGACTTCTTCGTCAAAGCACTTCTTCAACTCCTTGATGGTTGCTTCAATCCATAAATGGATATTTGAAGATTGCATACTTTCTTGTTATTCTTTGGATCTTCAAAACCTTGAGGTTATACCATGTACACATTCTCCTCCAAGTTCCCATTAAGGAACGTCATTTTGACATTCATTTGTCATATCTCATAATCATGAAATGAGGCAATAGCGAGCATAATCCGAATAGACTTGAACATGGCAACCGATGAAAAAGTTTCATCATAGTCAATTCATTGAACTTGAGTGAAACCTTTTGCTACAAGTCTTGCTTTGTAGGCTGTCAAGTTCTCATCCATGTTTATCTTCCTATTGAAAACCCATTTATTTTGAATGACTTTCTTCCCTTGAGAAATGTCAACCAAGTTCCACACTTGATTATCATACATGGATTCTATTTCGGATTCCATGGCTTTAAACCATAGTTTGGAGTCCTATTTTTCCATTGCATCTTTAAAGGTTGAGGGATCATCGGTATCAAGTATCATGATCTCATGAGGTCCTAAATACAATTCGGGTTTCTTCATTTCCCTCGTTGACCTTCTAAGTTCTTTTGGTTCTTCATGTACTTCTTGAACTTCTTCCACAATTTCTTGTGGAATTGGCTCATGTTCGATTCTCGAACGTACACGTAGTGGGGATAACGAAGTTTCTCTCACAATTGCTTGCAAGGGTCTCTCACTCACACTCCCACTAACCAAAGGAACCTCGGTTGGGCCTTCATGATCTTGAACGTTTCCATTTATATCATGATCTTGTAGAATATCATGAGTTTCCTCAAGCACAATTCTACTCCCACTACTTTTCATTCTTTCCATAAATTCCTTTCAAGAAATACAGCATCCCTCCCTACAATCACTCAATTGGAGGTTATATGTCAAAAGTAGTATCCTCTTCTCTTACAATGATAACTTATAAAGAAGTATTTATCTTCTTTTGGTTGAAGTTTGGTCGACATCAATCTCTTGACGTAGGCCTCACAACCCCAAATCTTGAGAAAATTGAGCTTAGGTGTTTTACCACTCCATAGCTCATACGGTGTTTTCTCCACGGATTTGGATGGAGCATCATTTAGTGTGTAAGCCGCAGTTTCTAATGCATAACTCCAAAAGTAAAACGGCAATCCAGTTTGACTCATCATTGATCGAACCATGTCGAGCAATGTCTTATTCCTCCTTTCGGATACCCCATTCCACTAAGGTGTACCGGGAGGGGTGAGTTTGTGGTACAATACCACACTCCTTTAGGAACGAATCAAATTCAGTACTTAAGTACTCACCTCCACGATCGGTTCGTAGAGACTTGATTTTCTTGTTGAGTTAGTTTTCTACTTCATTCTTGAATTCCTTGAACTTGTCAAATGATTCACTTTTGTTCCTCATTAGATATATATAGTCATAACGACTATAGTCATCCGTGAATGTAATGAAGTACCTAAAATCGTCTCTTGCACTTGTACTCATTGGACCACATACATCGGAATGTATCAAATCTAATAAGTTACTCACTCTCAGACATTTCTTCTTGAAAGGCCTCTGGGTCATTTTTCCCACAAGGCACGGTTGCAGTTTTTAATGATTTAAAATCAAGTTGACCAAGAAGGTTAGCTTCTTGCAATTTCTTGATGTGTTTTTCATTTACGTGACCAAGACGATAGTGTCACAAGAGTGTATCATTTGTAGGATCGTATGGGTCGGCTATGCTAATCACTTTTAAACTAATTACCTACTCGTTTTATCGATCGAGTTATAAGCAGCGGAATTTAAACAACTAAACGAGCAAGTAAGAAATAAGCAAACCACAATGGACGCTGGGGGTTTTTACAGAGGTTCGGCCACCGCCTACGTCCTCTCTTGCAAGCTCCGCTCGCGTCTTCACTATCCACTCCCCGTTCCGGGCCGGGAGAGAACGCCTTTTACAAAACAAGCTCGACGAACAACCTCGCGAGCTTGACTTTCTTCTCTCACAATCCGAGAGGAACACTTCGGGCTTTCACCGAAGTCCTTGCTTCTTGAACAAACGAAATCTTGAGTGGAACACACTCTCTAAACTTGAGCACACTTGAATGAGATTGAAATTGATTCTAAGTGTGGAAATTTGAGGCTTTGAGTGTTTGGGATTCTCTCTAATGTTTGGGACAAGTTTGTAGTGGGAGAGTTGTGTTAAAATGTGTTTTGCAACTCTATTTATAAGCATTAGAGAGAATAGAGCTGTTGGGTTTTATTGGGTGTGAGTTGATGTTTGATACACAAAACAGAAATCTGCAGGACCCAATTCTGCCTAAAAACGGTCGACCGAATTGGGTATTCCGTTCGACCGTTTGGTCAAATTTCAGCTTTGACTTAAGTTAACATAAGGTAACGGTCGAATAGGCTCAGGGGATCGGTCGACTGAATTAGTCCTGGCACTTCTGGGAGACCAAATTGTGTTGGTTCTGTCGACCGTTAGGAAAGTTTCTGTCGACCGGATGTTTGGAAATTTGGGGTATTTGGGAATAATACGAATACAACCGTTGGGTATAAAACGACAAAACAAACGGTCTGAAAATATGTGTAAACGGTCGAACGGAAAGCTTTCAACGGTCGACCGTTTTGGTCCAGGAAGTTCAAGTTTTGTTTAGGTGTTTTCCAGTTCTAGTTTGGATGATCTATTGAAGTTCAAATTATGTGAAATTTTGTGTGTGACTTCTATAGGGAACCTAGTGTGTGGTTGAGTAGTTTTTAGCTCAAGTATGCTCAATTACACAATGTTCCTAAATACTCAAAGAAATACAAAATACATGTCTTCAAATGAGCTTGATTACATGTCTTGACTTGATTTCCTTTCTTCATTGAGTCTTGATGTAATATCCTGAATTTTTTAGTTTAGGTAATAATCAAATATCTTAATGGACTAATTAAGATTGTTGGATGATTGTGTGGTTTTAGGAGAAGATGGAATTTTGAGAAGAATATTGAGAAGAAAAAGATGGAGATTTTGAGGCAAGTACTGATTCGTTATTCTTCAGTTTCATATCATGTCTGTCTCTCTTGATATTCGTAGTTGCATGCATGTTGAGCATTAATATTGATTTTATGGATATGCATATGATTGCATGGTGGTGTTTCGGTCGACATGTCCTGTGGCTGTGTGTATGTTTCTAGCAGAGCAACTTAGGAAAGAGCTGCCTAACGGACAGCGTGGAGCCACCCGAGAGAGGAAAGGGCTGCCTGTCGTTAGTGTGGAGCTACCAGGTGTGCGTCTGACAGATTGATAGATTTCAGAAGCACAGGATGTGGTCGAATCTGAATGGGGGTTTCAAATTGACATGCATGCATTTTATTTGTGATGCATGTCTCTTGATTGTGCTTATTGACTGAATGTCATATTCTGTATTATTTTCCACATGATTATGATTCTGATTGATTGATGGTTGGTACTTGCGGGCTGTCGAGCTCACAAATTGTTGATTATATTTTTCAGATTAATTATGGGCCTATCAGATGGATTTAAATATCAGAATGCGCAGCGGTCAGGATCGTGGATCGTATCTTAACGCACCGGGTTCGGGCGGGTGATCAGTTGTCCGGGCTCGGGGCGTTACACTTGATCACCTGTAGAGGTTAGCACAAGGCAAAATATATGCAATGCAAAATGTGTGCTACTCTACATGACCATAATTAAGATTAGGTTGATTAAATCATCAAAACATAGATTAAGGCCAAAAAGCCAACATCATTCACGTGAGTAGTTTTAAGCCTTTTGTTATTGATATTTAAAATTTGTCTATTATTCAAGCAAATAAAGATCATTCCTTAAGAATGCATTTACATAGAAAATTCCATTCTTCGATATAGACAAACAACAGTTTGAAATATTTATATTAAAATTATCCATATCTAAACATGATACAAAAATAATGTTCTTGCTAATTGAATGCACATAATAGACGTTCTTTAAACATAATTTTATATCACTAGATAATTGAAGCTTCACGGAACCTTGTGCAATCGCAGCAACGCTTGCACCATTTCTGACCTTTAAAATCATCTCGTTCTTCACGAGTTCCTTCCTAACCTTTAGTAGCTGCACATTAGAAATTATGTGAGTACAAGATTCGGTATCAATTACCTAATCATGGACAGAGGTGGCCAAATTTATTTCAATAGCAAATATACCTTTAGCCTTTTGGGGGCGTTTACGTTCAACCACTCCATTGTCAATGTCCTCCTTGTACTTGGGGCAATTTGACCGGATGTGACCCTTTTCACCGCAGTGAAAGCATTCCGTGTTGGGATCAAAGAATTCCCCCTCGAGGCACTCACACGAGCACATCCTACTCCTTTGATCTTGATTGGCATTTTTTGGTGAATTTGCCTTTACCTTTAGTGATCTTTTTACTCCCTCCATGGACGGCTAGGACGTGCTTATCCTGACCTTTACCCTTGTCAACTTTAGCCATTTTGAGAGCGTTGTGTAGCTCCTCAAGACTCACCCCTTTCTCACGCACATGATAGTGCATAATGAAGTCCTTATAAGAAGGGGCTAGAAAGTCAAGAATCAAATCTTCCGCAATATCATCAGGCATCGGGAAAGAGAGCTTTGACAATTTCTCAAGATATCCTTGCATCGCGAGAAAATACATAGATACCGATGTTCCCTCCGCCATATGGCACATTGTGAGTGCATAATGCTATTTTCTAGCACTATCCATGAACATCTTTGTTAAAGCTTCCATGGAGACTTCTTGGGTTTTGAATCCAAGTATTTCTCTTAACGTGAGTCATCTATAGAGGTCAACATTAGACCGTGAACTTGGTTGTCTTGGCCTTCCCACTAAAGCATCTTTCTCGCTATTGATTGCCTTCTCATTTATTTTTGAGATTTTATCATCCAAAATATGAGATAGTTTCTTAAACTTCAACACGATATTGAGATTGAGTTGTCAGCTTATGAAGTTGGAGTCATCATTTGCTAAAGGATGTTTTTTGCATCATAGATCGCACAATATGTTGAATATTCGACATTTCTACAAAATAAATTTATACATAGGATTTATGTCAATTTTATCTTCGAAAATCAATAGAGCAAATAAATATGTCCTTAAATGCAGTAATTCAAGATCCTATCAATTATAATATAAACTAGCTAAGGGCTATCGGATATATTATAAATTCAAGGTAAGAAAATATTTTCTAATCATAACCATTTCGAAAAATTGCAACTTTTGCATTTTCAAACTCTTATGACTCTTGTCATTTTAATTAAGAGGGAATTTGATCAATCCTCCCACGGTTGTTTCAGGAGATCAGGAGTTTCCGGCCGACCTGGTCTTGCTAACGATGGAAGACTTTGATGTCATACTTGGGATGGATTGGTTGTCCCAATATGATGTTCGAGTCTTGTGCCGTGAGAAGAAGATTTTGATCCTGAGGAAAGGTTTGCCTGATATTCTGATCAGAGGGGTCAGAAACAGAGGGGGTCGCATTATTGTATCTGTTGTGAGGGCTCAGAGACTGTTACAGCAGGGTTGTGCAGCATTTTTAGCGACGCTTGTGGTTGCGGAGGCAGAGTCTCAGAGGTTAGAGGACATTGAAGTGGTGCAGGAGTTCGCGAATGTTTTTCCAACAGAGATTCCAGGTTTACCACCACACCGAGAGTTGGAGTTTGACATCGAGTTGGCAGTTGACACTACACACCACAGTCGAAGGATCCATATCGGATGGCACCTGCTGAGTTGACAGAGTGGAAGAAGTAGTTGCAGGAATTGATGGACTCTGGATTTATCAGACCGAGTGTCTCGCCTTGGGGTGTGATGCATTGCATACATTGCATCATATGTCTTTCATTTAGATTACTTTTACATCAATAAATGCTACTAAGGTATGTGTTTAGTCTTATTTACAAAATACAGGGACCTGAATGCAATTTACCCACATCTCGAGCATAAACGCGTGCAAAAGACTCATTTCTATCATAAAGACCAAGTTCAAGTTTATCATAAAGACCAAGTACAAGGGGTGTGATCCCTTGTATCGGCTATAAATAGCCCCGAGAACGATGGTAGAAGGGTCCTTGGCCTTAGACCTAGTTTTTAGTTGTTTTTATTTTCAGTTTTGTACTCTTCACTTTAGTAATAAAATTCTGTCTTTTATTTCTTGTTTTTACTTTTCTTTTGTAATGTCTCTAGGACCCCTTCTTCCTCCCTCTATGAGTTTCTAACTCCTTCCAAAGGGTGGAGGTGACGGATTTAGGGTGAAGAGAAGATGAATGAATGTTATTATTTTAATTTCGTGTTAGTATATTTTGATTACTTGAGTTTATGTTAAATCATTTATCATGTAATGCTTTATAACTAATATGATTTATTATAAGTTTCTGAATTCTCTAATCTAAACCTTAAATCTAAACCTCCACCCAACGGAATTCACATCTTTGTTCTTGTTTTAATTGTTCTTGTTTCTTGCTTTAGATAATTAAAAATCAAAAATCACAAAACCAACTTATTTCTTCTCTCATTCGTTCCCCCAATCGAAATCACATTAATAACAAATCTCTCCCTCCTTGTGTTCGACCCGTATTTGCCACGTCTCCATTGACGCCGTGCACTTGCGGTATAAATTTAATTCACATCAGGGTGCACCGGTTTTTATTTTTCTTATTTTATGTTTTGCTAGGGACTAGCAAAATCTAGGTGTGGGGGTATTTGATGCATTGCATACATTGCATCATATGTCTTTCATTTAGATTACTTTTACATCAATAAATACTACTAAGGTATGTGTTTAGTCTTATTTACAGAATACATGGACCTGAATGCAATTTACCCACATCTCGAGCATAAACGCGTGCAAAAGACTCATTTCTATCATAAAGACCAAGTTCAAGTTTATCAGGTTACAAATGGAAATGTGTCCAAGCATAAAAGCATTCAAGATCTAATTACAAAAAGAACAAAGACGTAAGCACAAAAGTAGTCGGGGACTTAATTGCAAAAAGTCAAGGACCTAATTGCAAATCACGAGTAGCTTTTATTATTATGGAGAAAATCTAAAGAAAAATCAATGTGAATCTCCATATATATAAAGGAATTAATCCGGAGCTCAAAAGAATGGAAAGAATCAATCCAGACGCGCAAAGGAGGATCAAATCATACCATAAACACACAGGAAAAATCTGGATCGAATCCGAGTCAAAAAGGTGGCGATTCCGCCGCACCTCATGTACAAATTGCGGCGATTTAGCCGCACAAAAGTCGATCCGTGTGCTCAAATTTTTACCAATGTTGTATTGACGAGTGTACGTTCCATTTATATATCGGGATCCCTTGTATCGGCTATAAATAGCCCCGAGAACGATGGTAGAAGGGTCCTTGGCCTTAGACCTAGTTTTTAGTTGTTTTTATTTTCAGTTTTGTACTCTTCACTTTAGTAATAAAATTCTGTCTTTTATTTCTTGTTTTTACTTTTCTTTTGTAATGTCTCTAGGACCCCTTCTTCCTCCCTCTATGAGTTTCTAACTCCTTCCAAAGGGTGGAGGTGACGGATTTAGGGTGAAGAGAAGATGAATGAATGTTATTATTTTAATTTCGGGTTAGTATATTTTGATTACTTGAGTTTATGTTAAATCATTTATCATGTAATGCTTTATAACTAATATGATTTATTATAAGTTTCTGAATTCTCTAATCTAAACCTTAAATCTAAACCTCCACCCAACGGAATTCACATCTTTGTTCTTGTTTTAATTGTTCTTGTTTCTTGCTTTAGATAATTAAAAATCAAAAATCACAAAACCAACTTATTTCTTCTCTCATTCGTTCCCCCAATCGAAATCACATTAATAACAAATCTCTCCCTCCTTGTGTTCGACCCGTATTTGCCACGTCTCCATTGACGTCGTACACTTGCGGTATAAATTTAATTCACATCAAGTTTTTGGCGCCGTTGCCGGGAGGCGACGCAGATTTTGTTTATTTTTGTGTTTTCGATTTTATTCTGTTTATCTTGTGCGCGATCTAAGTATTTGGATTTGTGTTTCAGGAAACAACAGAGTGCGCGGAGAAATCCGGGCACATTTGGAGCTCAACGAGCGGCGAAATTGCCGCACCTAAAGAAGAACTTGCGGCGAATCCGCCGCACACTTGGAGCTTCTGGGCTTCAAATTTTTCTGGGACGCGACTCATCTCTTGGTGAACGCGCAGAGCATCTGAAATTTCGAGAGCGGGCGGTGAACCCGACTGAGCATTGCATAAGGTAACCTTTGTTGCCTCTTTTCCTCGTAATTTCTATTTTCAGAAAATTTCCTTTTCGTAGAACTGCATGTGTAGGGCAAAAATTCCATAAATTGCAATAATTCAACTCTGACCTAAAAATTGGCAAAATTAGAAAGGCCTTAGTGCATGCATCATCTAGTGTTTTGTATGCATTATTCTTGCTAAATTCTTGCAAATCAATTTCTGTTGAAGAGTGCTGGAGTCAAGGTACGTATCGTGGTTTTCATCGATTGCATTTAAGCATATAATCTAGTTTGCATACAACCTTGCAATTGCCCCCTCTAAAGACCATTGTTTGACTATCTTTGCTAGATCTAAGTTAAACTATCTTAAGGGCAACTCCGTAGGCAAAGATACGGTGGGGATTTCATCACCCTTCCGTGACCCACAAATCACAATCCTAAAGTGTCACCCAAGCCTTAAATTAAAATCAACTAAACATTGACCCCTAAGGACTCAGACTCATTTAAGGAGAAGAATTGGTTTGACTTGCTATGACCTGAAGCCGATTGAATTTAATTTGGTGTCTAGAAAGTGTTTTTGTGTTGACGTAAGTCTTCCAAGCGAAGTGGTTGTCTGATTGGCACCGACTCTGTCGGAAGCGCCCCCACTAGCTATACACGGTCTGGCCAAGTTTGTTTGATTAGTGAGGGAGGTGAATCAAGCAAATCAATTCGACTCAACCAGTTAGGAGTCGTCTAGATCTAAGCGACACTAGGTCTAGGATTGTTTGAACCATGCTTTCTTAGGAATTTTCTGACCAACCCACTTTCTATCTTTAGAGTTAGGTTTCCCTTCTCATTTGAGTCTTCTTTCTCTTCTCACCTAAATTCTCTAGATTAGGATTCCTTTCTCATCTTTCCCCATTCTATTGTTTGTTTCCCTTTTGAAAAAAAACAAAAAAATATTAAAAAAAACGAAAATATAAAAAAAATTGTAATTAATTCTTGAAATTAAATTTGGAATTTAAATTTCGAATTTGAATTCAAAAATTGATTCAACCCGGTGCACTCAGATTTGGATTCGGGACTTGAGTAATCGACTCTCACGAGTTCATCTAGATTCCAGTCTGGAACTTAGCCCCAATCCATCTGCTGCACCACCTCACCCGGATCCAATGGATGAGAACGTAGTGGACCCTCCTGTTGCACAACCTATAACTCTGAGGGATCGATGCTATCCAGCGATGGCTGCTCAGCCATCGTGCATCGTTATGCCCACCATACCGGGTCGCGACTTCGAACTTAAGGCACAATACATGAATATGTTGCCTAAGTTCACCTCTAGGGAAGACCCATATCTCTTCCTTAGAGAATTTGAGGAAATCTGCTCTCTTATGCAATACCAGCATATCCCAGAGGAGGCAGTGCGTCTGAAATTCGTGCCTCTAGCACTGAAAGATGACGCTAAGAAATGGCTATATAGTCTAGCCGAAAGATCTATTAGGAGTTGGGCTGAGTTTGTTCAAGTATTCTTGAAAAAATATTTCCCCAACCATAAGACTATGAGGATTAGGAATGAAATTGTTGCATTCGTTCAGTATGAGAGCGAGCCGTTCTATTCCTATCTAGAAAGATTTAAAAGTGTTCTGACCCAATGCCCTCATCATGGAATTCTGAGATGGCAATTATGCCAAATTATTTATGAGGGATTGACACCCACATCTAGGGTTATGGTAGAATCCGTAAGCCAAGGGAACTTTATGTCGAAAAATGAAAATGATGCCTGGACTTTTCTTGAGGAATTAGCTGAAAACAGTATGCAATGGGACAATGCTAGAACACTGCTTAACCCAAGTATTGGATCTAGAATAGCAAGCCAACCCAAACCAGGTGTCTTAGTTGTAGATGCCAACATAGCGGCTGAAGCAAAACTAGCTACCCTTATGCGCAGAATGGAAAGTTTAGAGCTACGAACCCAAAACCGAGTGAATCAAGCCTCGTCTATCCCTTGCTCTAGATGTGGTCAGACTGGTCATGTAATGGAGGATTGTGCGGAATGGGAGCAAGTTGATGCCATGTATAACCATGCTAGAAATGACCCATACGCATCAACCTATAACTCGGGTTGGCGTAATAATTCCAATTTCTCATCAAGCCAACAAGGTCAACCTCCTAGACAACAACCAAACCCGTATAACCAAAATAATACATCATCTGGGTTTAGTAACAATAACGATCATGAGGTTAGGTTGACAAGCTTGGAAAATTTGATGAAAATCTTTATACAAACAACCAACCAGACCTTCCAAAGGCTTGAGACACAAGTCAGCCAACTAGCACAAATAGTAGGTGAAAGAGAAAAGGGTCGGCTTCCAAGTCAACCTGAGGTGAACCCTAGATCTAATAATTCATATCAATCCTATCAAGCACCTTCAGGAAATAACAACCCTAGACCGGTTCAAATGGTTAATGAGGAAGGACCGTTCCAACAAATAAATGCAGTAGTATCATTACGGTCCGGAAGACAAGTTGATAACAATGTGGTAAATCCTAGAGTGTCCAATCAATCTAGCCATCAAGCACCCACATATGACCTGACCATTGAACCTGACGTCCAATCTGAAACGCCCAACCCACCTACTCAACCTGAACCCATAGCTCAACCTGAACCTGAGCGAGTCTATGTTCCTAAAGCTTCATTCCCTAATAGACTCAAAAAGAACTCAAGTGCACAAATAGAGAAAATCTTGGAAGTATTTAAGCAAGTTAAGGTGAACATTCCACTCTTAGACATGATTCAACAAATACCTGCTTATGCTAAATTCTTAAAAGATTTGTGCACTAAAAAGAGAAAAACGAACGTACCAAAGAAGGCATTCTTAACTGCAAACATAAGTTCTATATTGTCCAACACATCTCCTATAAAATATAAGGATCCTGGGTGTTCTATATTGTCCCACAATTTCATGTTCAATAGAAGATACTTTTATCAACAAAGCCCTTCTAGACCTTGGTGCTAGTGTTAACCTACTCCCGTACTCTGTCTATGAGCAAATGAACCTTGGTCCACTAAAACCCTCTAAGACAACCCTTCAATTTGCTGATTGTTCTATTAAGAAACCAAGAGGTATAGTAGAGGATGTTTTGATCAAGGTTGGTGACTTCATTTACCCAGTGGATTTTGTCGTACAAGATACCGCACCTGTTGTAAATCCTAACCGACAAATCCCTGTAATTCTAGGCAGACCCTTTTTAGCCACTTCGGAAGCATTGATAAACTGTCGAAATGGGCTCATGCAATTATCTTTTGGGAACTTAAAAGCTGAATTTAATATCTTTCATATTGATAGTGAGCCAGAAATAATATGCAATCAAAGTGACGTTGTGATGAAATCACGTATCTATAAGATTTCTGAATCATCACAAAATCAAAAAGGAAGTAAGAAAAAGGGGAAGAATTCATCTACACACCCACCATCACTCGAGCAAATAAGAGAACCTATTTATGTGAGGGGTGTGGAACCTGTGACTCGGGACTCTCATTGCAACATGGGGAACAATTCAACTGGATACATGCACCAATATGGTGTCATTCAATCCAGTTCTGACTATGGTTGACTTTGAGCAAATTTCATCCTTCCACCGCATTTCACCAAGGTAATAAGTGCATTTGCTTTATATTTGCATACATTGAGGACAATGCATGATTTAGGTGTGGGGGATGTTTATGTATATATTTATCTATATAGCTGTCTTTTATTTCAAAAACATATATACCTTAAAAAAATCAATGTTTCATGACATAGCTTAAGATTGAACTGCCAAAACCCGTGTACAAATTGCATTGATTTTTTGTTCCTTATTATATAGTTCTGCTTGTAGAAATTATGACATAAATCGAAGTTCCAAATAAATAACCCATTACCCTTTAAGACATGTATGCACTTAAATTCGATGAATCAAATCTTTGAAGTGGTTGATAAAAAGCAGAGGTTGAGGAAAATATACCGGGAAGTGTGGACTTCTAATAGCAATTAAGCCTCGAGGAAAATAAAATAAAGGAATAAAGTGAGGAAACACATTTTGCAAAATGACTACAAAAGCCCAAGCCTTTGAGTCACTGGTCCGTAGGGGTATCTTGAAACCCGGTAACTTGAGTCTACCAGCTCGGGATTATCGACCAAACTCGCTACACGAATGCAAAAAGGGTAAAAGTGTCAAAAAACAAATGTGTTGAATCACGGAAGAAAAGAAAAAAAAATACTCAAGGCCCAAAGCTAAAAGAATGATCCATGTCATAGTTGATCCGAATGATACTTCACCACCAGAGGAGGCGTGCAAAATAATTTAAGTAATATCATGTGTAGAAGGGTTAGTGGTGTGAATGTTGGAGGAACAAAGACCAAGTCATATTTTTAATGAGTTAGATTCATATAATGAGCATACAAGAATTCGAAGTGAGATGTATAAGGTTGAGGTAGGGATATTGAGAGCTATTAATGGAATGTTGAATTAGGACTTTGTGGGTGTGTCAACTGAAAACCCTCACGAGACAAAACTCGTCCTCCTTGGCAACAAGGAGGTTTAAAGGCTTGTTGCACATGCTAAGTGCAACCGTGATTCCTACGAAAATGAGTTAGGATTTCCCTGTTTTTATTTTTCTTATTTTATGTTTTGCTAGGGACTAGCAAAATCTAGGTGTGGGGGTATTTGATGCATTGCATACATTGCATCATATGTCTTTCATTTAGATTACTTTTACATCAATAAATGCTACTAAGGTATGTGTTTAGTCTTATTTACAGAATACATGGACCTGAATGCAATTTACCCACATCTCGAGCATAAACGCGTGCAAAAGACTCATTTCTATCATAAAGACCAAGTTCAAGTTTATCAGGTTACAAATGGAAATGTGTCCAAGCATAAAAGCATTCAAGATCTAATTACAAAAAGAACAAAGACGTAAGCACAAAAGTAGTCGGGGACTTAATTGCAAAAAGTCAAGGACCTAATTGCAAATCACGAGTAGCTTTTATTATTATGGAGAAAATCTAAAGAAAAATCAATGTGAATCTCCATATATATAAAGGAATTAATCCGGAGCTCAAAAGAATGGAAAGAATCAATCCAGACGCGCAAAGGAGGATCAAATCATACCATAAACACACAGGAAAAATCTGGATCGAATCCGAGTCAAAAAGGTGGCGATTCCGCCGCACCTCATGTACAAATTGCGGCGATTTAGCCGCACAAAAGTCGATCCGTGTGCTCAAATTTTTACCAATGCTGTATTGACGAGTGTACGTTCCATTTATATATCGGGATCCCTTGTATCGGCTATAAATAGCCCCGAGAACGATGGTAGAAGGGTCCTTGGCCTTAGACCTAGTTTTTAGTTGTTTTTATTTTCAGTTTTGTACTCTTCACTTTAGTAATAAAATTCTGTCTTTTATTTCTTGTTTTTACTTTTCTTTTGTAATGTCTCTAGGACCCCTTCTTCCTCCCTCTATGAGTTTCTAACTCCTTCCAAAGGGTGGAGGTGACGGATTTAGGGTGAAGAGAAGATGAATGAATGTTATTATTTTAATTTCGTGTTAGTATATTTTGATTACTTGAGTTTATGTTAAATCATTTATCATGTAATGCTTTATAACTAATATGATTTATTATAAGTTTCTGAATTCTCTAATCTAAACCTTAAATCTAAACCTCCACCCAATGGAATTCACATCTTTGTTCTTGTTTTAATTGTTCTTGTTTCTTGCTTTAGATAATTAAAAATCAAAAATCACAAAACCAACTTATTTCTTCTCTCATTCGTTCCCCCAATCGAAATCACATTAATAACAAATCTCTCCCTCCTTGTGTTCGACCCGTATTTGCCACGTCTCCATTGACGCCGTGCACTTGCGGTATAAATTTAATTCACATCAGGGTGCACCGGTTTTGTTTGTGAAGAAGAAGGACGGATCTTTGAGGATGTGCATAGACTACAGGATGTTGAACCAGGTGACGGTGAAGAATAAGTATCCTTTACCTAGGATCGAGGACCTCTTCGACCAGCTGCAGTCAGCGAAGGTTTTCTCTAAGATTGACCTGCGTTCAGGATATCACCAGTTGAGGATCCGAGATGAGGAAATCCAGAAGACAGCTTTCAGGACGAGATATGGACACTACGAGTTCTTGGTGATGTCATTTGGATTGACGAATGCTCCTACAGCGTTCATGGATCTGATGAACCGGACATTCAGGCAGTATATTGATAGATTTGTGATTGTCTTTGTGGATGACATTTTGATCTATTCACCAGATGTGGAGCAGCATAGAGAGCATCTGAGGATTGTACTCAGCATCTTGAGAGCTCAGCAGTTATATGCTAAGTTCTCAAAGTGCGAGTTTTGGTTGGACAGAGTGGCGTTCCTCGGACACATTGTATCGGCAGAGGGGATATCAGTGGATCCGGCGAAGGTAGAGGCAGTGACACAGTGGAGGGCCCCTACGAGCGTGACGGAGATTAGGAGCTTTGTTGGACTGGCGGGTTATTACCGTCACTTCATCAAAGACTTCTCGAGATTGGCAGCACCACTGACGGCTCTGACGCAGAAGGGAGTCACTTTTGTATGGTCACAGAAGTGCGAGGACAGCTTTCGGGAACTGAAGAGACTGTTGACTACGGCACCAGTTTTGTCGTTGCCGAGTGGCACAGGTGGATTTGTGATTTATAGCGACGCTTCAGGTATTAGCTTAGGATGTGTACTTATGCAGCACGGGAGGGTGATCGCGTACGCATCCAGACAACTGAAGGTTCATGAGAAGAATTACCTGACTCATGATTTGGAGTTAGCAGCAGTGGTTCACGCACTGAAGACCTGGAGACACTACCTTTATGGCGAGCAGTTTGAGGTGTTTACAGATCATCAGAGTCTGAAGTACATGTTCTCGCAGAAGGAGCTGAACATGAGGCAGCGCAGATGGCTTGAGTTCATTAAGGACTACGATTTCACTATCTCTTACCATCCGGGGAAGGCGAACACGGTTGCAGACGCTTTGAGCCGGAAGGTGGAGGTATCAGTAGCAGGCCTATGCATTCAGGAGTGGCGACTGGTGGAGTCTTTAGCAGAGTGGAGACCATTTGCAGATAGCTCTGACGGTGCAGTGATTGCAGGATTGAGAGTAGAGCCTCAAACAGTATCGACAGTGATTCATGCTCAGACTACAGATGAGGAGTTGAGGAGTTTGTTACAGTTAGCGGCTAGAGATGGGTCAGACTTCAGAGTTGGAATTGATGGAGGTCTGAGATTCAGAGACCGTATCTAGGTGCCGAGGACAGAGGACCTAAGACATGATATCATGGAGGAGGCACACAGATCGAGATATTCCATTCATCCAGGAAGCACCAAGATGTACAAAGATCTGCAGCGGAACTTCTGGTGGCGAGGGATGAAGAATGACGTTGCAGACTTTGTGTCGAGGTGTTTGGTCTGTCAGCAGGTGAAGATTGAGCAGCAGAGACCAGCAGGGCAGATGCAAGGGATTGAGTTGCCCGAGTGGAAGTGGGAGCACGTGACGATGGATTTTGTTACAGGGCTACCGAAGACACGGAGATTCCACGATGCGATTTGGGTTATAGTCGATCGACTGACCAAGTCGGCGCATTTCTTAGCTATTAAGACCACTCTTGCTCTGGATGGTCTAGCTAAATTATATATTGAGGAGATTGTCAGACTTCATGGTGTACCAGTGAGTATCATTTCAGATAGAGATCCCAGATTCACTTCGCGATTTTGGGAGAGTCTACACAGAGCACTAGGGACACGTCTGAAGTTTAGCACAACTCTCCACCCACAGACAGATGGCCAGTCAGAGCGGACGATACAGACATTGGAGAACATGCTGAGAGCGTGCACACTCGACTGGGTCGGGCATTGGGATGAGCACTTGCCGCTGATAGAGTTCGCCTACAACAACATCTACCACTCGAATATTGGGATGGCACCATATGAGGTATTATACGGGAGGCCGTGTAGATCGCTGGTATGCTGGAGTGATGTGGGCGAGAGACAGCTAGTTGGACCTGACATTGTACAGCTATATTCAGAGAAGGTCGACGTGATCGGGAGACGACTAGCTACAACACAGAGCAGGCAGAAGAGTTATGCTGATACACGGAGGCGTGAGCTGACTTTTGATGCAGGAGATCATGTCTTCCTGAAGATCTCACCTTCCAGAGGGGTGATGAGATTCGGGAAGAAGGGGAAGCTGAGTCCGAGGTATGTCGGACCTTTTGAGATATTGGATCGAGTCGGGGAGGTGGCATATAGGATTGTTTTACCGCCACAGTTCGCAGGACTTCACAACGTCTTCCATGTTTCTATGCTGAGGAAAGACGTGGCCGATCCAGCTCATGTTATAGAAATAGCAGTACCAGAGATCCAGCAGGATTTGACGTTAGATGAGAGACCAGTTGAGATTGTGGATCAGATGGTACATCAGCTCAGGAGGATAGCGATTCCGATGGTGAAGGTCAGGTGGCAACATCACAGTATCAGAGAGGCTACCTGGGAGATCGAGGAGGACGTCAGGAGGCAGTATCCAGAGTTATTCCGGTAAGTCAGTTGTTTCGAATTTCGCGGACGAAATTTCTTAAAGGAGGGTAGATTGTAATAACCTTAATCTAAACACCCTAATTAACCTAAACTAAACCTAATTAACCCTTAATTAAGCCTTGAACAGTAAAGAGTGAGGTGGAGTTGAGGATAAGAATTGGATTTTCCTATAAATAGAGGTGTGAGGTCAAATAAAACGTTTTCCTCTTTGCTTGGGTTGATCAGAGAGTGAGAGAGGCGATCTTGGAGGAGAAGAAGAATGAGAGAAGGAGAAGGAGAAGTGTTGGGTTAGGCTTGCCAAAGCTTGGGAGGCATCCACAAACTTCAATAAGGTATGCCAAGTCTTCATTATAACTCACATAAGCTTTGTGGGTGTTGGGAATCGACGTTGGTGTCGAATTTCCCGTCGGATTGCAACCTATTCAGAGGTTGAAGACGACAATCGGTCGACCGGTGCATGTGGGCAGTCGACCGATTCTATTATTATATTGTTTTGCACCCGCAAACGGTCGAACAATGTCCGAGGACGGTCGACCGTTATGCCAGATTTCTGCGGGAAAAAGGGTTAGATGTTGTTATCGGTCGAACAGATCCACTTCGCCGGTCGACCGAAACAATAAGAATAGGTCGGTTGGGGGTTTTGACTTATAAAACGGTCGAACGCCCTTAACCTGTTTCGACCGATCTATTCGATGCTAAGTCGGTTGGGAGCTTTGACCATCAAAACGGTCGACCGCTCGTTAACTTTCGGTCGACCGACTGAGCATTTTAAATAAGCGGTAGAGTGCTTGTGATGTTTCGGTCGAATAGTATCTTTGTTCCGGTCGACCGAATATTACTTAGGCAAAATGCTGAGAATCCCTGTTATCGGTTGAACGAACCCTTGGTTCGACCGGTCGGATATATATATTATAAATATTGTATAGCGTAGACCATCCTAACGGTCGACCGCTAGATGACTTTTGTTCGACCGATTGGTCGTTAATTCGGTTGGCGTGGTTCGACCGAACGCTATTGTTTGTACAGTACAGAGTACTGTGCGGAAGATCGGTCGACCAGTGTGCTTGTAGCGTTCGACCGATCTGCCGCAGGTTGGTGGATTTATCCACACGCGAGCCGTCGAGTACAGGTCGACTACCGGCTCTGAGGCGACGGTCGATTACCGGCCTTGGAAGCGAGGGATTTCACCTTCGACGAGGGCGTATTATTGTTGGACCTCTCATATCGTACGGGGTGTGAGAGATGATTGTCGTAAACCTTGGGATGTTTGTTGGGGTTTGTCGGTAGGCCGAGGATGTTCCGGCAGGGTGCGCGTCTGGCCCGAGTTGTGCACTCGGCGGGCTGACTCGCTGCTAGGGTGGCGGCGTAGTACCGGGGTTCCTTCCTGCGGCTCTTGTGGAGCAGTGGTGTCGACTGACCCTAGTGAGGCAGCGGTGGACTGACTTGACCCTCGTGGTGGCAGGAGTGGTTCAGTACCGCGGAGGCGGTGGGGGGTATCATTTTGGACCCGAGGTGGATGATCATGTGCATGGCATTGCATTGTCTTTAATTCCATTTTGTATTTTAGGAGGTTTGGCATAGGGGGATCCAGTAGGGAACTCAGGCATGTTTGTTTATTTACATTTCAGGTAGCGAGCAGCATTAGAGTCGAGTTGGTGACCGAAGAGGGTGCCCCTGGATCTGATCCTGTAGTTGTCTGTCTCTTCTTTTGAGGTGATTACATGTTGTATAGCTTTTGTTTGTAATCACAGTCAGTCTGTATGTTTGACTTCCACGTGGATCATATTTATATTATATATATTGGTTTACTTTCCGTGACGTGCCCCTTGTTGACTGTTGACGGTTTTTATATTGTTTAAATTTTCCGCTGTTTTCGGGGTCGTTACACATTGATTTTATCGATTCACCACATGTATACTATTTCACACGAAATCCGATACATCATATGAATATAAAAACAATCTTCTTGTTTTACAGTTTTGTGGTATGATCTATAGGAGGATCTAAGTCAATTGGCAATGATATTAAATACTTGATATTATAAACTACAAGCGGTATCTAGTTATACATTATAGTTACCCAATTAACATAGACGTATGTGTTCACTCGAACCAAACACGATCCATTTAGTTATGTAAGTGCACCATTTGTTTCATTCCCTTGCCTCATGATATTAAGAATATTATACAAAGTCGAAATGTGTAATTTTTGTATTTTATATTCATTTCTAGATCTCTTTAAGCTAATTATAACTATGTAACTCAACTCAAGTTACATTGTGCACATTATAATTTTGTTTTATCAATGACTCACTAATATCATCACTCAATTAAGGGGGTCATTGCATTTATCAATATACGCATTGATAGTTTTTGACAATAATCAAATTAAATATTTCTTATGTGAAAAGATATAAGTCTCATATCTTAGGATCTAAGACACATTAAAACATTAATGACACATAACACAACTCCATAATATTTACTTGTCAAGTCTATTCAATATATAAAAGTAATATTTTCCTCTTTTATATACTCATGTCGTAAAATATTTGTAGAGCTACAATAATCGATGACCAACGCGACAATGTTATCACGGTAATTAATGTTCTATGTCAATTACCAAGATTGTAAACAACTTTTGATTTATGTAAATCATTATCTTTTAGAGCTCTACTGTTAAGGATCAAGAGCCCCTTCCTTAACTCTTCCAAAAGACGAATACAAAATAAAGGAACAACAAAATGTTTGCACATTCAATTCATAATAATTGACATATAAAAGTAAACTTTTAGAACACATTCCCTTCAAGGAGTCCAACGTCATGAAACATTCTACAATCACATGTGAAGTTCACAGTTCTGTGTTGTACCAGGAAACATTTCGACAAAATCTGCTCACCAGCCCATAAACATTCAGATACCTTGTAATGAAAAACGTCATTCTTTTGGAATTCCTCAGTTATATCACAGTATATCATCTTCCCAATTTCTAACTGAAGTTTCTTTAAAACCTCTGTCGTATAAAACTCATTGATCTACCTCTCAAATTGATATATTGAAATCAATTGGGAGTTCTTATGAAAACAATCGAAATCTGATTAAGCTTTCTTCTCGTACTTGTGTCGGAGCGCGAGCGTATTGGTGAACGAACTGCTTAAGGGTGGTCTTCAAAGTCAGGTACGTGTCGAAGAAGGCATTCATACTTTCGCTTCTCACGGGTAAATGTCATTCCGACGAAAAAACAATCACCAACAAAAGCAAGTACCCAGTACTCACGGATTGCAAATATGGATTGGAGCCAACTATGGTTCTGAAGCTCAAAATCTCCAAGGAAACTCTGCCAATTTTGATCAAATTCTTCTAGGTTGTTGGAGTCGTATACAATCAATTTTAGATCAAATAACATGTGCTTCTGATACATTGTTGGCAACTTCATGGGAGCTTTGTTCATTATGTGTCATATACAAAATCTGTGTCTGGCGTTTGGGAAGAAATTCCTTACAGTGGCAGTAATGATGTCACATTGGTCAGTTATGATCGCTGGTGGAGGGATATCTGCAGAATGCGGTTATTGGGTTAAAAAGGACAAAGCCATCTAAATTTAAATAGCCAGACCCACAGCGTAAAAAGGGCAAAACGTTAAGTTAAAATGGACATATTCATAACTTAAAAAGGACAAACTCACACCTTGAAATGGACAAACTCATTGATTAAAATAGGCAGACCATTACTTAAAAAGGACACACACTCCTTAAAATGGACAAACCCCGAAGGTTAAAATGGGCAAACCCGGAAGGTTAAAATGGCATACCCATATCTTAAAATGGGAAAACCCAACCAATAAAACCAAATGTTAAAATAGGTAGACACACACCTTAAAATGGACATAACTTAAAATGGGCAGACCCATAACTTAAATTGCGAACACACCAACACATTAAAATGAACCACCAACCATTACTTAAAGGACACACCAACACCTTAAAATGGACAACATCATCTCTAAAAAAGGACAGACCCGCAACTTAAAATGAATCAACCCAATTGTTAAAATGGACATACCCACATCTTAAAAAGGGTGAACCCACAACTTAAAATGGACAAATCCATGGATTAAATTGACAGACTCACATATTAAAAAGGGTAGACTCATTGCTTAAAAAAGAAAACCAAGAGATTTATACGTACCGCCCATACATGACAGCCGCGTTTGGAACAACCAAATGTAATTTTCAGTGGTCTCACAGGACATGTACTTTTCAGTGGTCTCACAGGACATCAATTCGCAATCGAGCAACACCGATTCGAAATGGTGATTAACTCCTACAAATGGGACAAAAGGCATGTCGTATTTGTTGGTTATGTAGGTAGTGTCGAAACGTATAGTGTCTCCGAAGTAAGAATATGCAATTTTAGAACGGTAGTCAGCCCAGAACACGTTCATTAGTCTTCCTTCGTCATCCATATCCATGACATAGAAAAATATTGAATCAATCTTCTGCATCTTAATGAAATAATTCTGAAAGCTTGAGCATCGTCAAGTCCCATTTTCAAATTTCTTACTTCGTTTATAACGTTCCTGTCAACAAAAAGTTCTAAGACTAGGAAAAATGGTGTACTTCAACTTAGGTTTGTCATTGGCACAAAAAACACAAACCTTAGGTCCCTCTCGTTGAAAGTCAATTTGTCATGTCCTCCAACCTCGACCACAAAAGATTGCATGGTCTTAGCAACCGATATCCCAGCAGCATCATTGCACGATATGCGTGCTACGGCGGCCTCAGGGACACTTTGTTTTTGTCTGAAAAAATGCATCTGCTCCGCTTCAAGCATACCGTGGTTATGTTGAAGATCAACAAAGTTAATCTGGTAACCCATTGTTGGGCTTCCGGAGACCCAGATCTGAGTCATACACTCAACTCTACTGGATAATCGAGTCTTCAATTTCCATTGTCCTTGGTTTGTTAGTGCATAGCCCTTCTTGGACGAAGTCAGTGTGGCCCGTATAACAACACTACGATCGTAATGAGATTGTCTTATTTTAACATCAAACCCACAAGAATCGGCATAGGATATATAAAAGTTTTTGGCTTCTTCAAAAAAATCAACCCGGCCCGGCCCGGCACATTTACGATCCTATAATGTAGTCTCCACCTCATTTTAAATTCCAACTTCCTAAACATTGAAATGAGACTGCTAGGATTCGATCCATGGGATTGGTTATCTCAAGACAAGATATCTCTCAACTAAGTTAACTAATTTCATTTTTTATAACTAATTAAATGCTCATATTAGCGATTCATCGTAGTAAATAACTAAATATACATTAAAGAAAATTTCTTTCCGATCCCACACTTACCAGGGTGGGAGTTAATTTCTTAAATTTGAATAAACATGTTGGTTTCACTTCAAATTACTCCACACCACACATATGCAACCACCTATATATAGATAGATGTCTTGTATATTCCCGTATTTGATCTTTTATGTTTGTAGACATCGAATTCCAACATAGATAAAATTATTATTCTATTATCCGTACAAGTAGAACACCTACCGTATTATTTGCATCTTTTCGCATGTATGTTATACAATATAGACTCAAGCTCATCATCGCAAACAACTACCAACGCATTAATCGGCATAGTATAGTAGAAGGTAAATCCAAGACTGGACCTGAGATGGAAACAAAAGAACAAGGCATGTCATACTTCAACCGAAAGCAGCAAACAACTAATCAAATATATGTCATCTTGGATAAAAGAAAAATTAATTTGTGCATTTTTAGACCCTATGAAGAAATTAACACAAGTTTTCAAACAAAACTTATTCTTTTTAAACATAATTACAATTTATCAACCAAAAGAAGCAACAATGCATACTATTCTAACCTCAACAAATCAAAACAGTAAATCAAATCCAACATTTTTTTCTAAAAAACCACACTATTGATAAAAAAAACTACAAATGAGGGGATAAATTGAAGGCATACTTTGAAATCCCTAGGCACACCCAGAAGCGACGACTGAATGAGATGACCTTGTTCAATGCTTGGACCTTGGCTGGAAGTCCACATTTACAGGTGGGAACGTCGAAGAGAGGAATGGAAGGGCAGTCATCAGAAGACAACATCCAATATTCGGTTTGGATTGGGTTTGCGTGGGTTGAAGAAAAGTAGATACGACTAGGGGTGGACGGTCGAATGCAGCTTGGAGAGGTGGATATGGGGTTCGGGAAGAGGAAGGTCAGATGCAGCTGGGAGAGGTGGATGTGGGGTTCGACAAAAGGAAGGTCAGATGCGGTTGGGAGAGGTGGATGTGGGGTTCGGGAAGAGGAAGGTCAGATGCAGCTGGGAGAGGTGGATGTGGGGTTCGAGAAGAGGAATGTCGAATGCGGTTGGGAGATGTGGATGTGGGGTTTGGGAAGTGAACGCTCGGGTTCAGGATTGAGAGAGTAGGTTGAGGTTGGGGATTGAGAAATCGAGAGGACAGTCAATGGAAGAGGTGGACGGGTTCGAAGAGGTGGCTGGCGATGAGATCCGGAATGAGGGATTTTTGCTGTAGGGGTCCACGATCTTTCACTTACGCCGTGGATTTGAATTTAACGGGAAAATGAAATAAGTGTATAAACGCAAAATCTCTAATTTGCAAGTGCACAGGACCAATATAAAATTATAAGAGAGCAAATGTCAAATAACGGGTGTTTACAAGTGTACCCAAGCAAAAATCTCATTTTAAAAAGGATAAGAATACAAATTACCTCAGACAAAAGACTGGGAGACAATCGGCAATTTACCTTTAAAAAGGGTACCAGTCGAGATGTCTAGAATAATACTGATCAAAAAGAATGACAGAATGCATCTCCAATGTAAAGCAAATTTCTTTAAAGGCTGATGGTCAGCATCAAAAAGCATCAACAATAAGAATTCACAAAATAGTCTTATAGTTTATGAAATGGAGTTACAAGGCAGGAGTGACTTATGTTGAAATGGGAATGGATCAAATGGAATGTGACAGATGGGAATGGAATGAAATGAATGAATGGCAAAATATGGAGAACTATCTAGCAATGGATTATTGTTA
This sequence comes from Triglochin maritima, assembly GCA_963682175.1. Lineage (NCBI taxonomy): Eukaryota > Viridiplantae > Streptophyta > Magnoliopsida > Alismatales > Juncaginaceae > Triglochin > Triglochin maritima. Next base: position 12,309,123 of record OY821775.1, read on the forward strand.
TGCAGGTGAAGCTGTGAATGTATTGTGAGATTAGGAAGTTGGGAATGTGAAGAAGCTCTGGACTTGCTTGTGCTATAGACCATAATGCCTCACAGAGCTCTCAAGTACTTGTTGGCTTGGGCAGATCAGTTCTTTCATTCTTGAGCCATTTTTGTAGATTTTGAATGTCGGGACGATCCGGACGCTCTCGCTTCTTGCTATAGCTGGGTTTTCATCAATATCCACCTGTCAAGATAATTGTAAAAGTGATGAATAAGAAGCAATGCACGTTTAAAAAGGCTATTATTGGTTGGATATTACGAATAACTTACAAACAATATTACCTTGAAAAAATTCACAGATGGGTATCTGCTGCAGAGTGTGTCTACAAATGGAGTGATTTGGGAACATTGTCGATTTGATGCCGCCATATAATGCATAACCGAAACACCTGAAATTTTACTTAAGTTAATCACTGGCTGATTATGAACACTTTATCCTCGAATACGTGCCGAATTCAGTATCATCAAACTTTTGAAATACAAAGATGTGGTCCTATGCACGACAAGTAAGGTGGTAAAATATCACTATTAAATGTGGGGCGGTTGTAGGCAATGTTTTGATTGTGCCTTACCAGGTGAAGAAACTTCTGCTTCAAACTGGTCCATACTCACAACTTTCTCAACTTCCCCACCAAACTTCAAATTCGAGATTTCCTCACCACGAGAAGCTTTCAACGCAACTTGGGTGTGAAATAATGCTTCAGCAACGTCAGTATCGCATGGAAGTTCCTTCCTCAGGACCTCGTAATCTTGGACAGATTCCGCCCACCTTTCAAGCTGATTACTAAAAACACATTCTATGAGATCAACACCAATGTGCTGGCCAGATTTATTTTTTTACAACATGAAGGAAAAGCTAAATTGAAAAGTTGTATAAAAACTATTACACTCTCACCTTAGCATAAGAAGCAGCTCAGCGAAGAAGAGCTTTTGTGTAATTAGGTTTTACTTTGAGAGCTTCATTGCAATCTCTTATAGATTTCTCCCACTCACCAAGCTTTGAATGGCAGACAGCTCTGTTACAGTACAGAATCGAATTAGAAGGGTCGCATCTGAGGCCTTCGCCATAAGCTAAACATGCATCTATGAAGTTTCCAACAGCAAATAGCTCTTTCCCACGAGCCCGAGCCTGGGCAACGGATTTCACAACACTCAGCACTTTTGCTACTCTGGAATTTTGGGGATCAAAGCCTTTAGCTCTCTCAGCTGCTAACTCCGCATTCTCAAATCTGCAAATCATGAAGTGAGAATATCATACACAAGAACCCCTGATATTTCCACTGAAGCTACACCATTTTTTTCAATACCTTCCAAGTGCCATTTCAACTTAGGCTCGTACGATTTGCATGTAAGAACTCTGATGCATTTCAAGGAATTTATCCTGTGAGGAATAAGGGGCCAAAATTTCCAACTTGGCTACCTTAGATAGGATGGAGTCCGCCTTGTCTAGTCTATGAAGATGAAGAAGAGCTTCAGCTTTCAAAGCAATAAGCTGCAGAAATCATAACAATAAATTATATTTGTATTTTTTCGCTGCATTGATTTGGTAAAGTCTGCAACTAGATTTTACCAGAAGGGATGAGTCGGAGCCAGATGTGATGGCAGCATCACTTTCCCTCAATATATTCTTCCAATCTCTCATCTTGCAGAAATCAATACATCGGTTTAAATGCCTCTCCACGGCTTGTAATTTCTGCAACTCCGTCGGATCTGGAAGTTGCCTTTTGAAATTTAAGTGCCTCCGAGCATTCTCAACCAGCCCCAACCTATGAATGACATGAAATGTTTTCCGGTAACAATTTGGTAACAAGCACTAATTGCAAACCAAATGCAATCCTAAAGATTAATCAAACAGATTTTGGTAAATAAATGTATATTGCCTACTGGACATCAAGATACATGACATATAAGGTTACACCAAGGGCAAGTTCGGACTAGAGAGCAATTAATCGTCATAATAAAGTCAACCAAGAAATTGAGGAACAACAATGAGTATTTTGTAAAAGGAAATTGTATGCATGATTCAATTGTTTGAACAAAACAAGGATCGAGCCAGGACATTTATGCTCAGGAAATTACTTTGAAAGAAGTACCATACATGCTTCAATTCTTCCAACAAAATCAGGATCCAACCAGGAGACACGTAATTTGGAATTATTGTGTTTCAAATGTGAAATCAAAGAACAATACCAAGGCCACCATGACATACCAAAATTGAGGCTTGGTATTAATACGTAAGCCCTCAGCATATATCCTATGTAATCAAGGTAGCATTGCCCAAGATAATGTTTTCCTTCTACGCTCACATTATGCACAAAAGCAGCACATTTTACTTGCCTGATGTCGTGTCGTATACGCAACAAAATAATAACCTAGTTAAGTCACATTTGGCATGTTCTTGCAGCAGTAATTTTAGCTTGGTTCGTTATGAAAGATAGGGTGTTCACGTTAAACAGCACGTTGTAACTAAGCAAAAGCATTAATGTCCTTGACGGTACTAGTTCAATTTACGGAAGTTGATATACCAAAACAACACGTTCTTCACTCCGATTGTACTAAGTAACTAACTTAACGAGAATTGGATAAGACAACAACAATGCATATAGAAACATCCCAACAAATACCACCATTACCTGAGATACAGAGACACCAGCCTCTGGTGCGCTCTATCATACTCCGGATCCAATCTAACCGCCTCCTCACAATCCCTCACTGCCTCGCCCAACCTCTCCATTGCCATAAGAGCCGCCGCCCTGTTGCTCCAGCAAGCCGCATTATCAGGGCAAAGGGCTATAGCCCGATCATACAGCCTCAACGCCTCCGCGAATTGTCCCTTCCTATACATCTCATTCCCTACTCTCTTGACCTCCTCCACATCCAAACTCACCATTGCTCTCCTCACCAACGAATCAAACCCGCCAACTCCCTCTACATCACCTCCCACCTTCGCCTTCCCCACATTCCCCCTGATCACGCTCCCATGCCCGTAATTCCCGGATCCCATCCTCAAAACATCGCTCTTTGCGGGGCTCTGGTGCATAATTCCCATCTTCCCGATCCTCCCGGACGGGAAAATATTCCCGACCAGAAGGACATTAGGGGAAGGAGAGCTGACAGAGCTCGCACTACCACTTCCCCGAACACTACCGGCACCGGCGTAAATTAACGGGGTTCGACCGGAAATAACCGTCTTACCGGGACTCGAAACGCATCCCTTCGGGCTCGAGAGCTCACCAGAGCTACTATGACTCCCAACCCCATCCGACCTCCGAAGAATCGAACCGGACGGTATCGCCCTCCCCGACGAACTCGAGCTGCTGCTCGTATTCGTTACAGCACCCGAAGAAATCCTCAAAGGCGAGACCGGAGAGCCGACACTAAATGCCACCGTATCAGGCTTGTCTCTAAAACCCGAATCGAAGCGATCACACAAGGATTCAACTTCCTTTCCACAAAAGGCCTTCTTGGTCCTCCTCTTCCCCTCCCCAGACTGCGACATTGGTTTCAAAATTAAATCTTTCTGCCCCTCTCCTCCAAAGATCTCAGCTTTACCCTTTCCAAAGGCATGAAGAGGGGCAAAGACGAAATTTTGAACAGAGAATCGGAGGAAGGGGAGCAAACGGAGAAATGTGTGACTCGTGAATTGGCCAAAGGAGGAAGAAAAGTGGGAATGCGAGTGGATCGGAGATGGAACAGAACAGAAGACAGGAGAAGAAGAGGAAGAAGAAGAAGAGAGGACTGGGGTATGTGGTGGTGTTTATATCCTTGTTCAGTTGTTCTTGTTTGGCAGTGACGGTAAGGAGTTCCGGTGAGGTTACTCGCGGAGGTGTGTCGAAACGGCATTGTGGAGGTTACGGTAAGCGTTCCCAGAGGTGTTGGACCGCGCTGACTGCGACTGTTACGGGATCGGTGAGGATAAGTTTAGGTTTTCCACCGTTGGAGTGGGGTTTTAAGAAGTGTGATTAAGGATGAAACCGCAAATTTATGGTTGAGTTTATCGTGTTCTCGGGACTTTGTTACCCTTGGTTTGTTAATTTTATTACGGAAATGAGATGTGATTTATTTGGTGGTCGAGAACCGAGATTGCCCGTTACATGTCGTGTACAGTACATAATGAGGGTAGAAAGGTAATTTCGGTGAGGTTAGTGTCGGAAGAAAATGGCCATGTGTCCTGCCAGCTAAGGATATCTGACGCTATCAGCGGTAGTCTAGACGTCTGGTCATGGCGTCACCAAATCTTAGGGGCTTTTTTTGTACAAAAGTTTCACCGGTTCTATGAGACCGATTAAATAGGCGGTAAAAATTATCATTTTATCCTTCTACACTTTCTACTTATATAATCCTTCATTTCACTCTTCTAACATCACTTTCTCTTCATATTACTCTTCTATTCACCAGATATAATATCTCGGAGACCAGGAAAAGAATTAGCGGACGTCCCGAATTACTCAAATCTGGTAAATTACCTTCTTTATTTTAATTAATTTTAAAAACAAATTGGGTGATGCGTCTCCCTTGGACGCCCGAACATAGGGCTATAGGCGTCTGCGGGAGACGCCTCCCACGTAGGAGAGGCAGCTCCGGCAGACGCCACCCCGAGCGTTGGCGTCTCCCGCAGACGCCCCGGATTTTTTTTAATTTATTTAAATTGATTATAAATTGTGATAAATTTAAAATAAATTGATTATTATGTTAATAATGAATTAAATTAGTTTAGTAAATCCTTTATTGATTATAAATTGTGATAATTACTAAATAAATCAATTTTTAAGTTAAAAGTTGTGATAATAGCTAAATAAATTGATTATTATGTTAATAATTAGTTGTGTACGATTTTAGTAAAGGATTATTGAGTAATTGTGATAATTACTAAATAAATCAATTATTAAGTTAATAATTAGTTTAATTATTTTAGTAAATCCATTAATAAAATTTTATTTTTAAAATTGAATTAATAGTCATCGGGTTACCGTGGAGGAAAAGGGAAATCAATTCCCTTACGCGCGGTACATAGTGTAGCAGACGAGTCAGGTCCTCGTCATCCACGTAGACGTGGTATTTCTGCTTCAGGTAGGAGAGAGAGAGATCTTTTACGTCATCGTCAGACACTTGGGGATTCTTTCGACGACGAGGATGATTCAGATGAGTTGAGGAGTCACGACAATAGTGATGATGGGGGCCGGTATGGCTTGGGGCCATAGGAGGAGATGATACATCAGTACGGTCGAGGACGGGGGCGAGATTGTAGTCCTTCGGCTGAGTGGGTCATTAGGAAGGGTCGACGTGACCGGCTTGTGACCGGTGATTCGAGTTCGTGCACTGCAGACGCCCGAGCTCAGAAGAAAAAGAGGGGTGAGGACGAGTCTTGGATCGTCACGGATATGATGCCCGGTGGTCCTCTAGATGGCAGCGTCATTCCCAGTTTTGGAGGCCACATCGCCAGACGCATCTGGAATGGCGAGGATCGGAAGGTTTTGAAGTGCCATAATCAGCACAAAGCTTGTACGACATTGCAGGCTTGGCGTTCAGTGATGACTGATGATATGACGGCAACCGTCAGTGACATTGGATTGGGTTACTTGTCGTACAGCATGTTTTCCTGCATTGACATGTCGTTGATTTCGGCTTTCGTGGAGTGGTGGCAGCCTGACACCAACACTTTCCACTTGCCGTTCGGAGATATGACGATCATGTTGCATGATGTCTATCAGATCTTGCACATTCCTGTTGAGAGTCCTATGGTCAGTGCGTAGGAGCCGACATCTGAGCTGAAGTTATATGTATCTGAGTTCCTGGGTGTCAGCCTGGAGGATCTTCGGCGGGATAGCTCATTTTGGAGTGGCGATGGTGTTAGTATCGATGTTGTGGACGAGTGTTGCAGACGGGGGCGACCACCACGGACTGAGGATACGCAGATCACTACTTACCTCTTCTTACTGCTAGGCTGCGTCTTGTTTGTCGACAAGAGATGTTCCAGAAAGCATGACTCTCCTCCACTTTCCACGCCTTAAACTCTCTGCAAGCTATTTGTCATTGCCAAATACGTGGTATGCGTAGTTGTACACGTCTCTGTTGATATGCCAGGTGCATAGTAATTGAGCAGACTCAGGAAAAACCCCTGCCACCGGTCGCATCAGATCCAACTCTCGGTCTGTTATTATTGCAGTCGGGCTAACAATATCCAATAACAGATCTCGCAACCTCTCCAACACCCACCGGTAACTAGACTCCGTCTCATCCTGCAAAATCGCATATCCGACGAGGAACTTCATGTTTGTTGGAGTAACCCCAACCATCTCAAACAAAGACATCTTGTACTTGTTCGTCTTATACGTTGAATTCATGCAGATTACGAATGGGTATGTACGCAACAACTGAACTGAAGTCGGATGTGCCAAAAATGCGTGAGTGAGGACATTAGTTTCTTCATCTGCCACAATCCAATGCAAATAGTTATGCTGCACTGTCTGACTGAGAAACTGTTGTGCGGGATTCCTGTCTTCAGATTTCGTCCTCCTCATGTACTCTCTGAAGTTATAAATGTGTCTTTCATTGGGATTATCGTCTAGGAATTTCTCTTTTACCGCCAACAAAATGTTACGTGGTCTTGCTTGTGTCTCTGTCATATCACGAACAATTTGCTTGGCCCAAGCACTAAGTCCGTTGACATGTCGGTGACCCTCTGAATAAACTGCAAGTGTGTGGTTGTGCTGGCCATAGGTGCTACTAGAAACAACGACTCATCCATCACGATCCCGTCGCTCCACCACTTTTACCAAAAAACGACAACCGCAACCTTTTCTTTTTGTTTTCTTTCGCAGTGCAATACTCGTATCACGAGAACTCATTTCACGTCTACGATTACATCTCAGGTAACAATCCATTTGGTTATCTGCTTTTGGTTTGTATGATGATATAACCAAAAAATCTGGCTCCTATTGCAACTTGTTTCGCCCATTTACAAGCTTCCTCGATTGTTGTAAATATTTTTTTACTATCAAAAGGCTCACTGTAATCTACTCCATCACCACCGAAATCTTGCAACGGAACCTGGAAAAAATTTATAGAAAATTAAATAAATTAAATAAAAAAACAGGCGTCTGGCTAACACGCCTCCACCTAGGTGGAGGCGTGTTTGCCAAACGCCTCCACGTTAGTGGAGGCGCCTCGCTAAGACGCCTCCACATTGGTGGAGACGTCGTATCCAGACGCCCCCACCTTGGTGGAGACGTCGTATCCAGATGCCCGAGTCGGGAAAAAATCCGCCCATGTTACCTCGCCAGATCCAGGTGCTTCGCTAGACATTTTCGTGGTGTTCGTACTAAGAATGTGAGTAAAACTAAGTCAAACACATTGTTTAAAGACACAGGACGAAATGGGTATTAATGGATTTGTTAAGGGAAAAAAATTAATTTTTGGAGCGATTTAAAGACACATAACGAATAGTAGCTCTTTGTGTGTGTGTCTATATATATGCAAAATAATAGTATCAAATATATTTTAATTTTTCATAACAAAATGGAACAATTCAACAGGTTTTAAAGGTTGAACAAGTCAACAAATTTATCTGATTCACCCGATGTGTATTCTGCCTGTTCCAAGTACTGGTCAGTGGTGGGAGTGTGGGACGGAACGTAGATTTGATCAACATCCTCCTCGTAATAACTCGCAGTCAATAAAACATTAAAATGAAATTACATAGCTCACATTAATAATAACATTGACTACATCACTTATTGAAGAAAAAAAAAGTTTGATCTTGGATTCTAGGAAAGATATCGATATCCTCTAATAGGTTATGCAATATTCAATCAAGTATTGAGTATTCCCAACAATATCATAGTTGATTTATTTCTTTCTTTTTTTTAATTTAAATTGATACGTTGACTTTTTATATATAAAGATGTCTATTAGATGATTTTCTTATTCTGTTATTTCATTCTCTTAGTTATTTTAATTTTAAAGTCAATATGTTCTTACATAAACAGTTAAATATTTTTATTCAAACAATCAAAAATAAATGAAGTTATCATAATCTAGTTTTCAACTTTCTCGTTTTGTCACGTTCTAAAATTATTTGTGCTCGAAGTACAAACTATTCTAACAGATTTTTTAATGATATTTAGTTGTAGATAAAATAGTTCAACATTTCATAAGAGCATTACTCATCCCAAAAAATGTTGTCATTGCTACCTAATACTAATTCGAAGTAGTGTAATTTGTATTAAATCAGTTTAGTTGATTTAACTCGTGGTCTTATAACCACTACAAACATAAGAGGAAGAAAATTGTGAATTTTAGTAAATGTTTAACATGATGGTAAAATTAGTTGTGTTTTTGACAAATGAGAAAATATATGACGAAAAACCAAAAATACTAGCAACCAGTTGAACCTTCTTTTAATAATATTCATGTATTTATACAAAGTCACAAGTTCAGTGTGCGTGCACATTAGAGCATCCTTAAGGAGGATGGGTGAACCCAGGCGCCTGATCACGTTGGCTTTTCCGCGTAAAACCCGTGCCACGTACACCGCCTGATTTCACGCCCGGGTGGGTGGGAGATTTGATTGGCAAACTCAATCCGACCCAAATTCCAACCATATCCGACTTTCGTTTCGATCCAAACTTTCACGTAAATATAGGTTTAAGAGTGTATTAGGGATACAATAAAAAAATTAGGAAAAAATGTCGAATGTGTGTTAAATAATGAGTTTTTGAAGTTCAAGTGGGCAAAGTGTTACAAAATTAAAGTTCAGGGGAGGTAACTGTTAACTTTGAAACTTCAGGGGGGCAAAGTGATATCAAGACATAGTTCAGGGGGCCAAACTGTAATTAAAAAGGGACAGCGCAAGCAATATGGAATCTTAAGGAAAATATACGACAGCACAAGCAAAAGCAAAAGGTCGGTAGAAATTTCTTATTTGCCTACGCATATGCACAAAATCTTAGAGCATTCGTAGTCATGATCTAGGTCATCCATCTACTTTCTTTCTCTTATTTCTTTTCCTATCACGTCATCATGACTCAACTTCATATTTCTTCTTCACTATCCACACATTAACCATGACCTATGTCATCTCATTCTCTTTCTTCAACGTCATTAATTCTTCTCAACCTTTATTTTATTCTAAAATCATTTATATTTACCAAAAATATTAATAATCTATTTGGAAAAAACAAAATAATAATAAATCTCGTATTTCTTTATTGAATATACTTTATTTATTTAACACATTTATCTACAGTACGAGCGTGATTTCTAATCTTGTCGCACTGACAATCTACAGTACGTGTGTGATGTCTTATGTTGTCGGACTGACAATCTACAGTTCGTGTGTCATTCCTTATCTTCTCAGACTGACAATCTACAGTAGGCGCGTGATTTCAAATTTGAAATCTTGTCTGGGAATATAATTATTTTAAAACCATCTTCGGGAAACTAATAATCGGGAAGCTAAGCTAAATCAGAAGAAGTTCTCTATAAATACCCTCAAGTCCACCTTAGTCATCACACACAACTTCATTTCCCTCAACCTTCCAAACTCTCCTGAACCCATATCTTCTCCTGACCACAAGGATATGGGTCCATCGTCGTCTTTTTAAACCTCAAGGATTTACCATGTACTCCCAACCGGATCTCTACTATTGACTTATCCTTCCACACGGCGTAGGAAGTAGTACCCAACCATTTCCCGAACCATACTCCGAACATCCACCCCTGCACCAAAATTGGGGGAGCTCTCAGCAATACTCTGAACATCCACCCCCGCACCAAAACTAAGGGAGCTCCCAGTAAAACTCCCAACTTCCACCATCGAAACAAAACTGGGGAAGCTCCCACCAGTACTCCCAACTTCTACCCCCGCACCAAAACTGGAGGAGTACATCTCAACCACAATACTCCCAACAACCACCCCCGAGACGCTCTTTTATACCCGACCCATTGCATATGTATTCCCAACTCCTCAGTAGTCAATCCAGTAGGAATGAGGATACCACTACTCCAAATGACGAGGATAGTCACGACGCAGACTCTTGCCCCATCGGTTTGTCCCAACGTGCACCAAAAACGGCTACCAGCCCCCTTAAAAGTAAGAACGTATGCGTGAAAGAGGAGGACGAAGCCCTTGTTTTGTCGTACATGGCGATTAGTTGCGATGCAACAGTGGGAACGAACCAGAAGGCAGTGGTCCTTTGGAGAAAGTGAAAATTTTGTACGGCGAAGCGAGGCTCACAAACGAGTGACTGAAGCCACGAAACCTCGACTCTCTCAAAGGGGCTACTATGAAGTGGGGTGGCTACATGGATGACGCCACTCGGCGAACCAGAAGTGGGGACAGCAATAACGACCTCATCAGGCAACCTCACGCGATTTATGAGCACACTTACGGGATGACCTTTACGTACTGCCACACCTGGTTGATGCTGAAAGAGCACCCCAAGTGGCGGTCTACGTCCCCCATGCTCGGGATGATGCGTGAGGATAATTTCCAAAGTAGTCATACCCGCCCATCCACATGTTCGTCCGGGAAAATGGGTCGTATAGACTCGTCGGAAGAAAAAATTTTAGGCTCTCCTCATCCATCAACGACCCCAGAATTTGTCACCCCAATTGCACCCCGTTCAACAGGTGTAAAGAAAAGCAAAAGGAAAGGGAAAGCAGTGACGGAGGATCCGGATGTGGTCGACAACGACACACGCTTACAGTCTCTTTAGGTCGCGGCCTCGGTCAAACTGGATTAAATTGCACTTCGTTGAGAGAAGATGGCGTTGGAAATGGAGAAAGAAAAAACTCGTCGGGCTTCTATGAAGTATGACCTTTATATTTCACATCTGAAGGTCAAAGACCTCAGCATCCTGACGCTGAAGGATGAAATTAATCTATAAAGGATCAGTGACAAAAAAATTAAGTAGAACTCCATCGTTTGTTTTCCAGTTTATGACATATCTTCCCTATTTTCAGTTTATGACCTATCTTCCATATTTTCAGTTTTAATTTCAGTTTAAGACTTATCTTGCCTATTTTAATTATCAGTTTAGAATATCAGTTGTTGTTATTTCGGTTTAGTTGTTGTTTTCTACTTTAAATTTAATAAAATATTCCCTATTTCAGAGAAGTTGGTGTATTTCAATATAATTTTCGTACTTTAATTATAACGTTATCAAAATATAATCAACCATAATCCTAATTATTATCAAAATATATACTACAACTACTTAAATCCTAACTATTTATCAATATATAAACCCTAATTAATAAAACAAATAACAAAACAAAAATAAAAAAAATCTGGACGAACCTGGTTGCTGGAGCGACCCGATCGTCGCCCTGGTCGTCCAACGACCGACCGGGTGGGGGTCGTCCTCCGACCTCGTTAAGACGGGGTTGTCCCCAGTTGTCGGGTGGGGAATAGGGGTGCAACTCGGATGATTTGACTCGGATACCTAGTATATCCAAATTCGAATCTGAAATCCATATTCCATTACCAAATTCGAATCCGAATTCAGTAGAACTATCCGAATCCGAAACTTCAAAATTTTCAAATACTAATTGGTATTCGGATATTATCCGAAATTAAATAGATATGTATATTGTAATTAATTTTCGAATCAAAATTTTCGAATACTAAATTTTTGAACTTACCAAATACCAACTAAATAGAAATTTTCGAATCGAATACTCTGATAGTTGGTAATCATTTGCATCCCTAGTGGGGAATAACCCAGTTAAGGATGATCTTGGCTATTTCTCTACTTTGTTTCATCTATTTAGTACATTCTCTTAACTAAAGTAATCTAACGTTCTGTTGACACTAATTTTTAAAATCCACACTAAATACGTTACGATGGAAATCGACCTTAAATTCTGAAATTATAAAAAAAATTGTAGGGGTTCAACTATTATTTATTTATTTAAGGTGTGTGAATATATCTCGTCTTCGTGAATATATATATATATTGAGTTAAAAAACTGAAATGTTATTCGTCGTCGGAAAACTACTTAAATCGTTCATGTGAATTACAATTTTGTCATTCTCTCATTTTTACTCATATGGCTCGACATTTCACTTCCATATCACCCATCTCTCTTCATCTTCGTCTCATAATCATAAAAAATAATATTTTGGAGGTCAGAAAATGAGTCAACGGATGCCCCGGTGTACTCAAATCTCGTAAAATGTTCAACTTCTTTTTAATATAAAAAATAAAAAGATTAGGAGACGTCCGCCGGATCACCCCCATTGGGGAGACATCTTAGCTAGACCCCCCATGTGGGAGGCATCTGACTTAGACGCCTCTATCTTTTTAATAAAAAATTTAAAAATTATACGGTGTGTTATCTCAAATTATTTTAAACGATGAATAGTAATTCCCTAAAAAAATGGTACAATAACTTTTCACAATAATGCAAAGATTTTTTACGATTATTTGTATGGTCAATAAGTTCTTTGGGTTGTTTAGTTGTAGTATAATATCTAAATATCAACCCAAAAGGTACATCTTCAATCAACAACTCGTAAGAAGATATTCAACTTCCTTCTTCTCATATATGTAAGTAAATGTAACATATTCTTCATTCTCCAACCAAGCTGGGAAAATGAACGATAGGCAGAAGAAAAGAGAAATCAAAGGTGATAAGAAAAAATGTAATACTTTGTAAATACTTTTAAAATGAAGAACTTTTGTATTTTTGAAGATAATAAAACTAAAGAAAGGGGAACTTTACTGAACTGCTATTCGTCTCCGTAAAACTACTTAAATCGCCCGTAAGATTACCATTTTGCCCCTCTAGACTTTCTACTAATATAATTCCTCATTTCACTCTTTTAACACAACTTTCTCTTCATATCACTCTTCTATTCACCACATAAGATGTCTCGGATGCCAAGAAAAGAACCAGCGGAGACCCCTGACTACTCACATCTGGTAAATTACCTTGTTTATTTCAATTAATTTAAAAAAAAACATTTTTGAATCGGGCGTCCGCGGGAGACGCCCGACCCAACGAGAGGGCGGTTAATAACGAGTTAAATTAGTTTAGTAAATCGTTTATTAATTATAAAATGTGATAATTAATAAATAAATTGATTATTATGTTAGTAATTAGTTGTGTACGATTTTAGTAAAGGATTATTGAATAATTGTGATAATTGCTAAATAAATTGATTATTAAGTTACTAATTAGTTTAATTATTTTAGTAAAATCATTTATAAATTTGTATTTTTAAATTGAATTAATAGTCATCGGGTTACCGTGGAGGAAAAGGGAAATCAATTCCCTTACGCACGGTACGTAGTATAGCAGACGAGTCAGGTCCTCGTCATCCACGTACACGTGGTATTTCTGCTTCAGTTAGGAGAGAGAGAGATCTGTTACGTCGACGTCAGACACCTGGAGAGTCTTTCGACGACGAGGATGATTCAGATGAGGCGAGGAGTCACGACGACAGTGACGATGGGGGCCGATACGACTTGGGGCCATAGGAGGAGGCGGTACATCAGTCCGGTGGAGGACGGGGCCGACACGGTGGTCCTTCAGCTGAGTGGGTCATTAGGAAAGATCGAGGTGGCCGGTTTGTGACCGGTGATTCGAGTTCGTGCACTGCAGACGCTCGAGCTTAGAAGAAGAAGAGGGGTGATGACGAGACTTGGATTGTCACGGATATTATTCCCGGTGGTCCAGTAGATGGCAGCGTCATTCCGAGTTTCGGAGGCCACGTCGCCAGACGCATCTGGGATGGCGAGGAGCGGAAAGTTTTGAAGTGCCATAATCGGCACAGAGCCTGTACGACATTGCAGACATGGCGTTCAGTGATGACTGAGGATATGACGGCGACCGTGGTTGACAGTGGATTGGGTCACTTGTCGTACAACATGTTTTCCTGCATCGACATGTCGTTGATTTAGGCATTCGTGGAGCGGTGGCAGCCTGACACCAACATTTTCCACTTGTCGTTCGGAGAGATGACGATCATGTTGCATGACGTCTTTCAGATTCTGCACATTCCTGTTGAGGGTCTCATGGTCAGTGCGCAGGCGTCGACATCTGAGCTGAAGTTATATGTATCTGAGTTGCTGGGTGTCAGCCTGGAGGGTCTTGGACGGGATAGCTCATTTTGGAGTGGCGGTGGTGTTAGTATCGACGCTGTGGACGAGTGTTGCAGACGAGGGCGACCACCACGGACTGAGGATACGCAGATGACTGCTTATTTCTTCTTACTGCTAGGCTGCGTATTGTTTGTCGACAAGAGCGGTTCCAGACTGAGACCACGCGACTTATTGGAGGCGAGGGACCCAGATACCATTGGTGATTACTCATGGGGGTCAGTGACGTTGGCATATCTGTATCGCCAGCTGGGCATATCTAGTCGTGCTGATTGTGGTCAGATTACGGGTTGTCTTACACTGCTGCAGGCTTGGATATATGAGTATTTTCCTGCTTTCCGCCCACATCGTGAGCGGAAGATTGTTGAGCGTGGTCATCCTCGTTCGCGTATGTGGGCTGTCCGGGCGGAGGATAAGAGCGAGAGTCAACTTCTTTCTATTCGTAGACGGCTAGATCAGATGACAGCATCGCAGGTATATAATGTATATATCATTCACGTTTATTTAAATTTAATTTTATTATTATTAACGTATAAACGTTTAGGTGGAGTGGTTACCGTATAGTCCCGAGCCTGATGTAGCTGTGCCGAGGACTACATTTGCCGGCATTATTCGTTATAGGGATATCACAGAGCCTTATATACCTGATCGCGTGTTACGTCAGTTAGGTTACATTCAGGTGATCCCGGTTGACATCCCGACGCCCGAGCATGCAGTACGGTCTGCGACTGCGACGATGTACGACGTCAAGCACAGCGTTTCGTCTGCGGAATCGGTTTGGACATTTCCGAGACTAGGACGACTACACCTGGCCGATCTGAGTCGTAGTCGCGACCCCTCCACTTGTGCTCCAGATTATTTGCAGTGGTTCGGTAGGTGCTCACATCCACTACTCGTACGCGGTATCATTCCGAGACCGGAGAGACCACTAGATAGGACATGTGCCGATGCGGTAAGTTTATCTAATTTTATATTTAATTGTAAAGTATATTTTGTTATTGTACGCTAATTTTTATTTTACATACAGTGGATGAGTAGGGCGATACGGTGTACGCAGTCGTTCTTGCGAGAGAGAGACGTCATACCGAGTGAGGCGACGAGACTTGCATGTACAGATTGGGATCGCCTGATCGAGGATTGGAACAGCCAGTTGGGCATTTCGGACCATGATTCAGATGTTGAGCTGTAGTTGTCTTGCTTTTACTTTCGTTTTGTTGCACTGTTACTACATTTGTTGGTATTTGCTTATGTTTATTTGTGTACTCTTGTTATTTATTTCTGACGAACATATCTTCTACATATTTCTTTGACTATCGTATTTTTTAATATTTATTTTTCACGAAAATATTTTCAACTTATTTCTTTAGATATCAAATAATATTTAAATTTAAAATACGGTAAAAGAACAACACGATATAAGTAGAAATACACGATATATTATACATTACAAAAACATTACAAATTACAATCAAAATGTACCACGTAACCGGTTCCAATACTCCATCCTACTTTGGTACCGATCCTCCCATCCAACAACACTCTCATCTCGCATTTGATACCATAAGGTCGCTATAGGAGGTACTGGGAAATCATCAAGTAATTCCAAATGAATAAAATGTCTGTAACTCCCTAAATGAGCAATGACTAACTCTCTGACAGGCCTCGTCATGGCAGACGGACACTCCCAAGGTAGAACAGTAAGACACGGGAACAACGACCCTTCCGTTCCCACTGCGAAATACATGACCGCACACTTGTAAAAATTAGCAATAAGAAACAAGTCGGACCAAACCTCCATATAATGATCCTCGCCACAAACTCCCCCGCCCCAATCAATTCGTTGACGAGTCTCTCTCACATTGCCGAAATAGACACTCTCATATATAGGATGTGCACCTATCTCATTAGAAATCGCACGACGGGCATACGACCAGATCTCCTGAACACCATGAAAGACATCGGCAACACATCGAAATCCACAGTTGCCATCAGCACGTACGTCATTCCACCTATCCAGAAATGGTAAAATGATTCCTGGCAGTCTATCATTATATGGGAAGTTGTCCACGTCAACCCGTCCGGACACTGTAAGATAGGTAAATAACAATTAATTAAAACAACTAAATTAGGAGATAATATATTTAACCTCATTTAGATTACTGAAATATATTAAATAACATAACAACAAAGATATCGACATACCAGAAGATCTTGTGCCCGTATTCACGGACGCTCGAGACGAATTAGACCGACGACCCCTGCTCCCAGTACTGCCAGACCGACGACGACCCCTGCTCCCACTACTGCCAGACCGACCACGACCTCGCTGAGCATACTCGAAGGCACTCGGGTCCCGACGTGTCGACTTTCCCCTAGGTCGACCTCGTACCTTAGTATTTTCTTCGGGTTCTCCATAATTCGACTGATCGGGGTGTAACTGTTCGTATAAAATACGAGAGGCACTACGAATTACTGCAGGGTCGCTCTCCGAGATCTCATCCACTAGCTTCCGAAAATGTTCGGCGTCTTGTGCTGACCGATCAACAAACTCTGACATCTGGACTCCTTCTCCGATAACAAGTGTTTTCCAGAATGGATGAATCTGCTCTAAATAAATTCCATCACCTGACGCCAAACACTCGTACATGGTACAGGCACAAGGAATCACATGTGTTGTCAGGAAAGCACACCCATAACGATATTCAATTTCATCACTTAAGTCCTCCATTCTCTTCAACTCCTGAGTCATTAACGACAAGCAGTGATGCGAAACTCGACCATTTATATGCTGAAACAGACTTATGTATTGTGTCAAATTTCGACGTCTCGAATCTTCAAGAAAGTTCTGAATATTCGTCAGCTGCATTTCAATAGACGAGTTCACGCGGTCGAAAAGAGTGTCGAGAGCGGTAGTCGATGTAGTGATCCACTCTTTCAGAGCCGAATGTGCACTTTCCACCCTGCAGTTCGTAGTGTTGCCGAAATGAAAAACTTTATTCGTCCAATTCAACACGAATTTTTCCTTATGCACCAACCATGTGTCTTCCACATACTCCGTGAGCACTGGCCAGGACTTGAAAGAATCTTTCAGATTACAGACTGCTCTATCATAATCCGTGTGTGAATCAGAAATCATGACTTTCCTCCACCTTCCACGCCTGAAAATCTCTGCAGACTGTTTGTCCTTACCGAATGCGTGGTATGCGTAGTTGTACACGTCTTTGTTGATATGTCAGGTGCATAGTAAATGAGCTGACTCAGGAAAAACCTCTGCCACTGGTCGCATCAGACCCATCTCCCGGTCCGTAATTATTGCTGTCGGGCTAACAATATCCAATAACAGATCTCGCAACCTCTCCAACACCCACCGGTAACTAGACTCGGTCTCATCCTGCAAAATCGCATATCCGACGAGGAAATTCATGTTTGTTGGAGTAACTCCAACCATCTCAAACAAAGGCATCTTGTACTTGTTCGTCTTATACGTCGAATCCATACATATTACGAATGGGTATGTACGCAACAACTGAACTGAAGTCGGATGTGCCAAAAATGCGTAAGTCAAGACATTAGTTTCTTCATCTGCCACAATCCAATGCAAATACTTATGCTGCACTGCCTCTCTGAGAAACTGTTGTACGGGATTCCTGTCTTCAGATTTTGTCCTCCTCATGTACTCTCTGAAGTTGTAAATGTGTCTTTGATTCGGATTATCGTCCGGAAATTTCTTATTTACCGCCAACAAAATGTTACGGGGTCTTGCTTGTGCCTTTGTCATATCACGAACAATTTGTTTTGCCACAGCACTAAGTCCGTTGACCTGTCGGTGACCCTCTGAATAAACTGCAAATGGGTGGTTGTGCTGCCCATAGATGCTACTAGAAACAATAACTCATCCATCACGATCTCGTCGCTCCACCACTTTTACCAAAAACCGACAACCGCAACCTTTTCTTTTCGTAATTTTTCGCAGTGTAATACTCGTATCACGAGAACTCATCTCACGTCTGCGATCACATCTGAGGTAACAATCCATCCGGTTATCTGCTTTTGGTTTGTACGATGATATAACCAAAAAAAATCTGGCTCCTATTGCAATTTGTTTCACCCATTTACAACCTTCCTCGATTGTTGTAAATATTTCTTTACTGTCAAAAAACTCACTGTAATCTACTCCATCACCACCGAAATCTTGCAACGGAACCTGAAAAATTTGAATTTAACAAAAAATTAAAAAAAATCAAAAAAAATCGGGCGTCTGATTAAGCCGCCTCCACCTTTGTGGAGGCGTGCATCTAAGCCGCCTCCAGCAATGTGAAGGCGTCTGGCTAAACCGCCTCCACCTATGTGGAGGCGGCCTATCCAGACGCCTCCACCTGGGTGGAGGCGGCTTAGCCAGACGCCCGAGTCGGGAAAAAAATTCCGCCCCCGTTACCTCGCCGGATTCGGGTGCTTCGCCAGACATTTTCGTGGTGTTGGTACTGGGAATGTGAGTAAAACTGAGTCAAACACCTTGTTTAAAGACACGGGACGAAATCGGTATTAATTGATTTGTTAAGGGCAAAAATGTCATTTTTGGGGCGATTTAAGTAGTTTTCCAGCGACGAATAATAGTTCCCGAACTTTAACTAACCTACACTCCATCTCAAAGTACGTAAGTTATAATTATTACGGGGGGTCGATCGAATATATTGAAGAACTTTCTTGTGCTAACCAAATTAAACCAACCCCAACACCCTACCCTATCTACAAATATACCAATCACATTCATATGGATACGTTTGACCCCCAAGCAAATAATATATTTGAGATGGGTTCAAAACTTTTAACTTGTCTTTAGCTCCGTTTGGGTCCTTGATGTTTGAGGTTGCGGTTTGTAAAACGTTGGTTTTGGGGTGAGTTTGGGTTTTTTAATTGTGAGAGTGCATTTGCAAATTTTCTTTCCCCAAAACGCAAGTGTTGGTGATTGGATCATTGTAGTTGTGTTTTAGTTATGTTTTTAGGAACATACCCTTCTCAATGGTTACTTAAGATTGGACAAAAATACAATACCTAATCATTAATGTGAGAAAACATAATTAATATAATGAAAAAATGCACAACTAGTTATTAGTAAGTAAAATAAAAGAAGAAAAAAATGTGGTGGAGTTCACTTAAGAATTGAACAAACAATAAAATAATGTGGTAAGGTAGAATTCCAGAAAACAACTAGGTTTGAATAAAATACATGAATAAATGTATTGTGGGAAAAAATATAAGAAATTAGTTAGTTATGAATAAGTACGGAAAATGCAAGAATTTGATGTGATTTGGTGAAAATATAAGAAATTATGGGTAGATTTACCTATTATGATTAAACTAAGATAAATAATCAAGGATACAAAAATGGAATTGCATTTATATATCAATGGGCAAAAATGGAAGAAAAATTGGGTATCTGCTGAAACCAAACATCTGAAATATTGTTTGGATGCTTGCGGTTGCGCTTTGGACCATTTTGCAAAAAAATCCAAACCGAAACGGGCCCTATGATTATTTGCACAGGAGAAGTTAATGCGTGCAGCAAATAATCTCTTTAGTCTTTTGGTTGAGTAGGATTTGTTGTCCAACGAGCAATTAGAGTTCGATTTCACCCTTATCTGACATCTCGGTTCAGTTACTATGTTAAGTAGGTCATTCATAAGTTTGTATCTTTCCTAATCCTTCCCAAGTGTTGCGAAAACGATGTTAAAGTGCTTTAAGAAGTTAGTTAAGTTCTTCCTTGATATTGTATATCACAGATACTACCGTATACACACGCCCGATTGGTAAAATTAATTAAATCCCCTCTTGTTTCTTACTATCATGCCAAAATAAATTTGAATAGTGGATTTTTTTTTATCTAACAATTAGTAAGTTTTAGCTACAAATGAAAAATAAAATAATTTGGTAACTTGCGTATAAAAATACGTGATTTTCATGAAGGGCAGGATGTCTGGTAGAATACACTTTCATTCCAGAATGAGAGATATATTATGGCATTTTTCATCCTATGATGATTGAAGTATCGTATTATGATTTAACAACTTTTTACATTATGTAAGAAGGCTCAAAATTTGTAATTTAAACCCAAAGTCGCTTCCTAGATTTGCGTCAAGAGATGCGTGATTTTCATGAAAGAGACTAGACTAGATGTTTGACAAAATTTACTTTCATTCCATCGTGAAAACTATATTATGGCAATTCTCATCCTATAATGAATGAAGTATCATGTTATAGATTAACTATTTTTTAACATTTTACAACGAGGCTTGAATTTTGCACTTTAAGCCTAAAGTCATCTCCCTCGTTTGCATCAGATCGGTGAACTGCAACATTTGGGCGGCCGACTTAGCAAACGTGTCGTTACCTTGACGATAGCACATCTGGGTGGTCGACCGCCCCATAGATAATTGATAGCCCAGTGCTCTTTCCTCAGTTCGTCAGTTTCAGACATATTCCCTTGTGATTTCTCTTTATGCTTCTCTTGTGAATATTTTTCCTTTATCTACACCTCGGTACGTAGACAATCACGGATCAACTCCATATCGGATTCTAGACACATCACCAATTTGTGACTGCCGACCACACCAAGTTGAACTATTAGTCAAATAACATTAAACTAAACTTTTATTTTATTTATTCAAAGTTCAGCTTGATTTCATATATGTATATAAATATATATATATATATATATATAGTCAAGCTCTAGTAAGCCCAAGGCTCATCAAATTTAGTTTAAATCTTCTACAATCTCTCTTATTTACAGTTAATCTCACTATTCATTAGTATAACTGTTTTTTTCTTAATCTAACTTACAATTTGAAATGAGTAGTGGATATTATGGGGGCTTAATTTAGAAAAATTAAACTCTGTGCTCACCAGAGAATATATATATATTATAATAGAACACTAATGTTGCCTATTATAACGGTACGTGCCTCTTCAAGTAAATTCCAACAAATTTAGAAATGTGAAATTTTGAATTGTTACTTTATTGCTGTTATTTGGATCTGATATATATTAGCTAAAGCTTTTTCCAATCAAAGTTTGGGCGCACTTCGAATGAGAGGAATACGAGCAAAAAGAGTTAGGTCGGGCTAAAACATGCTTCTATAATTATTCTGTACTAATAGAATATATAATTCACACACATATATATATATATATATGAATAAGTTTTAATATTCTTTATATTTATTGTTGTCTAATTATATACCTTTTGTGTTAATGCACTTAATTTATATATATTCAATAAGTTATGGATGTTAATTTTAGTTATTAATGTCTGATCGAAAATTCGTATACAACTAACCACAAGCTATTATGAGAATGAGACTTAAACCCACCGACTATCTAGGATATTTTGCTTTAATTTTATCAGTATACTTTTCGTATTTTCTTTTGTATATCACGCTTTAATGTATCTTTTTTGGATATGGGTAATTCATTATTTAAAGCAAAATGTAATTACAACTTGCACGGTTTCTAGACCACGAGTCCACCACCACAACCATCACGCTTTGATGTCTTGCTACGGGTGTACTTGGGCCATATCATACCCGATCACCCGCCTCGATCGGTTACGGGTAAGAGTACAAAAAATCATAAACGTTTAAAATTTCATTCATGTTTACCATACCCATTTAAATGTTAATATATATTATATATGTTATACCTGTTCTACCCGTTTACTAGTATCATACCCTCTAACATAGCAGGTACAAGTCAGGTACGAGCACAAAATTTTTGGGCCGGATATATACTCATACTTGTTAATTTAGTCATGCACAGGCATAGATAATGGCATACCTGACCCCAGGTGGTCATGGGCCCACCTACTAAATTAAAAAAACGACATTAATGTTGCATTTGCACTTAATGCTCAAAGTGTTGGGAATAACAAATGATTTGTCACAAGCACTTCAAAGAAAAGATTAATATTTGATGAACGCAGTTGAACACGTTAATGTATCAAAAAGTCACTTACAACAACTGAGAGAAAATGGGTGGATGCATTGTTTGCGAAAACTTATGATTTTTGTGCAAAACAACATATAGATGTTCCAGATATGGAAGGTGTAATAGCATTTCGAGGAAACTAGGGAAAACGTGGACATAGAAGAGTTACACATCTTCATTACTTCAATGTTGACATTTTCTATATAGTGATTGACACTCAACTTCATGAGCTCAATGATTATATTACGAATGTTAATAATGAGTTGTTCTTATGTTTGGCGTGTTTTGATCCCCATAACTCATTTTCAGCATTCGATACACAGAGATTATGTGAATTTGTTAATTTATAACCTGTAAAGTTTAATGGGAATGATCGTCTCATGTTTGAAATTCAACTTGACAACTATATTGCTCATGTGATGAAGTCTTCACACTTTTTAGATTTGCACAACACTACAGATCTTGCAAAGAAGATGATCGAAAACAAACTCGATATGGTGTATCAACTAGTTTATTTGTTTATCAAGTTAGCCTTAACATTGCTGGTAGCAACTGCAACGGTTGAAAAAATATTCTGAGCAATGGAGATTGAAACTCAATCCAACCCAAATTCCAACCATATCCGACCTCCGTTTCGATCCAAACTTTCACGTAACTATAGGTTTAGGAGTGTATTAGGGTTACAACAACCAAAAATTTGGAAAAAAACGTCGAATGTGTGTTAAATAATGAGTTTTTGAAGTTCAAGGGGCAAAGTGTTACAAAATTAAAATTCAGGGGATGTAACTGTTAACTTTGAAACTTCAGGAGGGCAAAGTTATACCAATGCATAGTTAGGAGGGCAAACTGTAATTAACCCCAAATAAAATCAGCCACTGTTTTTTTTTGTTCAAAATTGGAAGGGTTAATTTTAATTATTAAAGTAACCCACTATTATTCCATGCAGTGGCAAGAGGCACCTGGAATCCAGGATGAAACTAGCCAGTAATTATCTAAATTCATATGGGTTCATCGTTGTCAAGATGCGAATATTAGTTCTCTTTTTGCCGAAGAAGTGAATAAATTGCTCCGTATTTAACTTGTGGATACAAAAATAGACTAAAATGTAATATGTATTGTTTATACGAGAGATAAGATATTAAAAATTAAATTATTTCTTTTAATTGTATGAAATTTATTAAGGACTTTTTAGATATCAATTAGGAAAACATTTCAATATAATAATAATGAAAAAATAAGAAATTGATAAAATATAAGAGTTGTAAAAATATTCGGCAAAATATAAGAAATGGAAATGGCAAAGGAGATACCGTTTTCAAAAGAAAAAACGGCATCTTAATTACCGTTTTCTAGTTATTATCCTTTTTTAAACATACATTTCAACCCAAAAAAATCCAAACTTGATTTTAACATGAAAATATATATTTTTAAATATTTTGATAACATATTCACATTTCTTCCTTTTTCATCGTCAACTCAAATACCATATTGTAAGGATTTTGTTGAATTTTGAAATTGATTTTTTAAATATAAATTAAGTGTTTCAACAAAATTATAGGAAATTGGTCTTGAATTAAAGATAAAAAATGTGAGGATTTCGATTTTGCAATCAAAGTATCAATAAAAGTCACCTTTTATGTTAAATTGAAATATCAAATTCTTATATTTTTGTTAAAATGGCTAACTTGTAATTAAAACAAAATCAATTTCAAAAGTCAACAAAACTCTTACAATATGTACTTGCATTGATGGGGAAAAGTTAGAAATGTGAATATGTTATCAAAATGCCCCAAAAGTTATCCTATCATGTCAAAATCGAGTTTGATTTTTTTTATTAAAATGCATGATTTGTAAAAAATAAAGATGATAAGTAGAAAACGGTAATTGGATTACGTTTTCTACTTATGAAAATGGTACATTCACTATTGTGTTTTATTTCTCATATATTGCCAAATATTTAATGAACTCTTATATTTTGCAAATTTTATATTTTTTCATTATTATTTTGAGAAAAAAAAATCCTATAAATTATATATAATGTTATATTTACAACTACATTTTGAAGGTTCTCTTTTCCATGTGCGGACTTCTTTTCTATGTGGAAAAAAATTATTTACTATAATTTTCAAATTGTTTTTGAATGATATGTGATTTTGTTACCTTTTAAACTTATTTCATTGTTCTTGGAGGCTTTGTCATCAAAGCTCCGTTGTTTCTTCCGGGTTTCTTAGATCTCTAGTCTCATCTACATAGAATATTATAGTGCATGCTTTGTTATTGAGCTGTGGCTTGGATCTTACATTTGTGTTTAGATTGTTGTCGTGTATTTTTTTTCCTCGATGCTCTTCTCTTTGCGTGCTCGATTTTCATTTATCATATCACCATTTTTCCTAACAGATAATTATTAAGATGAGTGGATTGAATCACCAAAATAATTTACAAACCAAAATAATTTGAAAGATCATGTAAAATAATATAAAACCACAAAAAACACAACTTATTTTTACAATAACCACTCACATGAGTCTACTACTTATCTTTTATTTTGTTTGGTCATGATTTCATTTTGAGAAGGTTGACGATTTTTTTTTCTTTCTAGTATTAAATATACATATTAAAATGCGTGTAATTTCTATGTTGAAGTCTTACATGAAGGTGCTAAACATGAAGAAAAAAAACATATCGATTCAAGTACACCGGTATAAAGTATATGAGCATTAAAAACTTCGAATTGAACTAGTCTCTCTGTGACTTAGAAATTGTTCCCAAACCACAACCACTTTATAGTTAAAATTAATCTCTACCGCTTATTAGAATAAATAATAAAAAAGACAACCATGGAAACCCACCAGGCCACCAACCTAAAGTGGGCATTCTCGTAACATCCAAAGAAAAAAAATTGAAGACATGAGGTAGGAATTATGGTTTTGAAGTGTGCAAAGACTTTCTAAGATGAGTTTATTTTGTTCTATATTCCTAGAGAACATGAACAGTTTGTAAAGTGGGTGCGCTGTGGACTTGTGGTGGCTCGCACGTGAAAGCCACTGATTTGGCAAGTGGGACGATATAAACTGGTCAAATAAATAAATAGTGTCCTAACCTGTGTAGGACCACTCTAGGGTTTAGCCTTTTAGGGTTTGTAACAAAGCCCAACGCCAAATGAGTTGTTGGACTTGTGGTTGTATAAGCTAGATCTTAATTCCTAATACAAATTGAGTTAATTCAAGTAAGATCTTAACTTCTTAAGAGTTAATTCAGTTGGCCGCTTTAGCTGTGTTTGAGAAGTGGATGGATTTTTTAGCAGTTTGAGGATTTGGGGTGGAATCTTATTTTATGTTTGGGAGTTGGGACACTAGCTTTTGGGTTGAGAGCTTTCAGCTTTTAGAGTTTTGGGTATAACATTAAAAAACTTGGTTTATGCCAAGAAGTTGGGTGTTGGAAGATTCTCAAATCAAGAGAAGCTGAATGGAAGCGTCTAGATCCAATCGTAATTTATCGACAGTCAAAAATCTTGTTTGAGACAAAACGTTGTATGTGGATGTTTGGTAAGACTCAAACGTAATTTTCAAGTGTCTCAAACAGACCTTACATAGGCGAAGTTCTCATCATATAATTTGCTATCCCTCCTCAATTGTTCATAAGAAATACATCTCCAGAACAATGTATTCTCTCATTTGTAATCATTCTCTACCAAAGCAATTCAAGTGGTGCGTTTTCTTTTCTTCCTCAAACTCATTATTTTCCTTTGCACTTAATGTCCTACCTTCAAAATCTTCACAAAATACACTGAATTATCCTCTGTGAGACAGTGATAGTATTGGAGGTATTTCATGGTGGTTTAAACTTTAGACCATTTTTTTGTTGCAACAGTAATCTCAACTTCAGTGTCAGCACTGCCTGAGTGACATCTGGAAACACAAATGGAATACATAAGTGGTCTTCTCTTGTCACCATTCTTTTGCCATGCAATGCCCTTCCAAATATGTTTAATCTTCTCTAGTATGAGTGTATGACCAAATGCGTTACCACACTAGAATAGGAGAACCAAGACTACGCAACAACACTATATTTAGTTCGAAAAAGGAAAATTAAAATTGAAGTAGTTGGAACTTCTTTTCTTTTTCTTTTCTTTTTTTCTTTTTGAATAGACAGAATTAGAGTATTCGGGCAGCAAAAGATGCACAGCCGGGAATGAAACCCGGGTCTATACGATGGCATGATACTATTCTACCACTATGCCACTGTGGTGCTATTTGTTTTTTAACTCCATTTTATTAGTTGGATTCCATTTTAACCAAAGAAAAGTGTGTAGAATCGGAGTCATGACTCATAAGAAATCCAAGGAGGCAACCAAGCTGAATCTCATGTGAGGTCTGTATTATTGTATTTGTTGGGTGCCTGTAGTGCGCCGTTCTTTCTACCTGATCCTGGTGGCATGTGTGGTTACCCAGCAGACATGCCTTCAGTGTCTTAACTGCAAACAGAGAAATAATGGAAATCTAGGAATAGTTTGGGACACCATCAGATCACCTTTTATATCATTCTCAAATTCTCAGATCTACTTAGAATGTATTAATCAATGTACCACAAACAATGGCTATGAATCTTCCAGCTCAGAAGCACTTTATAAATTTTGCCATATAAAAACAAGCACTAATGAACATTAGAAAGTATTACCACCTTTTCTAAGGAAGAAATAAAAGAAAGTAAAGCCATCCAAAATTCCATTTAACTTATAAAAAAATCCATATGGGATTTGACTATTTTTAGAAAGACGAGGGAAATCAACATTAGAAAAGACTACTATGAATAGACACAATAAATGTACTACAAATATCAAACTTTTTGGCTTTGCAAGAGAGTTGGAATGATCTATGACTCTATGGCACACACTGCATGCTAACATCTTCAAGAAAGAAGAATTGAACAAGCATTTGCTAGAATCAATGAATGAACGGCCGGAATGAACCTGAGGGCTAGAAACAATCTGGCTTAGAAGACTGAAATCTTATTACAATCAGAAATGTAAGAAAGAAGATAATACAGCAAAGAAAACGTGTAAAGATAATACATCATGATACAATTAACGTCAAAAGGAACCGCGGAACTTGATCTTTCTTACATACTCTTATTCCGATCCACCCAAAAAGGTCAACAATTAATTTTACAATCAACTTTATACATCTGTATAACAATAGAAGACATGGAGCCCCCCTTGTGTAAACAATCAACAAAAAACAAATTGATCTAACATCCGTACAAAGGAAGCCGATTTTTTCTGCGATACCACTTGAACAATTGCAATTGTTCCTAACAAATATAACGATACAGCTACAGCAAATCAAGGAAGTTTGGTTGCTCAGATGCTGGCTTCTTGTGGCGCGAGTGCGATGATGCTTGCATCCGGCCACGTCCTCTACCAGCAGCTGTGGCCGGAGGAGGAGCCAGTCTCAAGGGAGTCTGTTCGTTACTCGATGTGAATATAGATCTGATATCTTCCTTTCTACCAGAATTGGATTTGTTGTGGGCCATTGAACCTAACATGGAATTCGAATGACCCACATGAATAGGATTCTGGGTGTTCAAGGCTCTACCATTTGATATATTGGTGTTCAAAGAATTGGGTTGATATTGACCTGACAGTGCGGTAGGATTTCTATTATTAAGAGATCCTGCACCGAAGGTATTCGTTCCTGAAATCCCAAGAGATGAGGCAGGACTCACACCAAGCCCCATGCTGCTGCCAGAGGTAGCTGGTTTTGGAGGCCAATTAGCAAAAGGATCTATATCATCAAATGTACCATCACCAATTGGCTGATTCTGATTCCCAAAGCCATTACTATGGTAACCTAAACCAGCAGATGAATTCCTAGGTGGCCACTCAATGTCAACTGGAGGGCATGACGGAGTCTGGTGATCTGGCACCAGTATTGATGATTGCACAGGTAGAACAGATATAGGAGTGATCTGTGAAACCTGGATTGGAGCGTTAAGAGGTAGGTTGGGATCTGGAACGGCTGATGAGGAGGCAGCTTCTTTTTTGATTGGGCCCCAATCTTCATCCCACAATGAGCTGCTCTTTGCTGGTAAACTGGGTTTACGAATTTGTTCAGTATGGAGTCCATTGCCAACAGATGGAAGAATCTTGCCTTCAGAACTTCCAGAATCAGAAACAGTAATCCCACGCTTCTCTTCAATTTTCCTGAAAGCTCAGTAGACAACTAATCAGTAACTGACCAAGTCAGTTGAAACTATTATTTTGTGCATCATGGAAGAACGAGTGTACGCATGTTGGTACAGCACACCAATAAATTGCAACAGAAGTACCTGATGATATCTTTGACAAAAAGCATGTACTTCGTGAATTGTTTAACATTCAATTGCTGTGCAGTGAGCAGAGGAAAAAGTAGAGGTACAACATGTTCTGCGGTGAACTCTATGCCATGCTGTAAAGATTTTTATGAGTAGAGTTTACCACATGATAAAAGAGAAAATGAGAAAATCAAAATAATATTATAACATGATATAGCAAATCAAGCACACTTACCTGCTTGAGGATGGAGTTCGCAACTATTAAAGTACACATAAGAGTGGGTGCAGAACAGTCAACGGCGGTACAGCGCTGCAGAGTTTGCAATATATCCAAAACGGCCTGTTTATCAAGAGATGTCACCATCTCGCCAAGACAGCGGAGAGCATTGACTCGCACCTGTAGCATGACAAAAAAAATATCTTAGGTTAAATGGATAATATTATTGCCTACCCAACTAGTTTGGGATTAAAGACTTCGTTGTTGTTGTTGTAAATGGATAATATTATCATCAAATGTCATGACTGTTTGTGCATAATAAGTGAATTGACATTGCATAGTAACGCCGTGAAAGTTGATTTTTTTGGAATGATTTGCCTCTAGCCCTCTAGCCTCTATTACTTCAGAATTACCAAACTGGCCTTTGTCTATGGCACCCAAACAAAAAATCCAACGGAAAGGCCAATATGTTTAACAACTAGTTTGAAATAAGATGACAATAGAGCAACGATAAGAAAATATGGTCGAGAAATTTCGTACGTGCATGCATGAATGCATATACGGAAACACATGACCAATTTTGTGTTGCATTGTAACCATAATAATCTTGACCATGAATTTGAGAATACAGGTCATCACACTTCTTGGAAGACTGCAGATGATTAGGGCTTCTCTAAACTTCACTGAGCATATCATCAGATTGAAGATGAAAGGAAAATGTCACAATGAATATTATAGGACTGTAGGAGAAAGAAAAAAATAGATACATACTGCAGCAACAGTAGTCCTAAGGGCCAAGTTGTGGACACGAGGTAAGAGTGCTTGCTTCACCAGCTGCAAAGTACGTAAATTTACAAGTATAATAAGATATCAACAAATAAATTTTTAAGACAATAAGGAGAAGATATTTCAATATGAAAATAAACAAGTTTGTAATTACTACAAGGTGAAACCATGAACATGATAGCATGGTGCATCAATGACAAAAAAAGGATTAAAATAACTCTTGTTTAGCCAAGTCATTTTCGGGCAAAGCGCATAAATCCTGAAAATGAGAGTGGACTTCAAGAGAAGCATATGGAGCTCTTGCAGAGTGGAATCAGGCACTACAAAGGTAGAGGCAAGCCTATGGGTGTACAGACCTGCATATCTAGTTGTTTAGCAAGTGGAACTGTTCTTTGCAAAACTGCTTCCTGAATTCGAGCATCTGTATCATCGTAGGCACGAACAAGCAAAGGGAGAACATTTTCTATTAAGTGTTCATGACGAGCCTGCAAGTGGCATAAGTTAATATTAGTAAATGATCAGTGTGGTGACTTCATAGGCAAAAAAAAATACAGTTGGCAAGAGAGTCTTATAATATACCAACAAATATACTCCAAGAACCTAATTTTAAGCTAAGAAAGGTACATTATAAAAAACATAAAAGGAAAATTATGGACAACAGAATGTAAGTTGGAAATGTATTCTTGTATCCTCTTGTAGACTCTGTTTATAAGCAAGCTGCAATACCATCTACATTTGATACCAACATGTAAATAATACATTATTAATCAAATAAGCAATTCAATATGTAGTTAAAAATAAACTAACCAAAGTAACTACATTTTTTGATGAAAGTCAAAGATATGTTACTTATCACACCAATAAAACATATTTGAACAGATTACGATGACATGAAAAAGCAGAAAATTATTGGTTTGTTGTGCAAAAGAGAGAATGTATTAGAACAGGTAATGACTAATGCAAAGTACTATGCAACTAATAAAATTATCAAGGTAGATTTATACTTTATTAATAATCAGTTCCGCATGTTTGACAAGAAGCAAAAGTGTATCTCCTGATGCGGAGCTGAAGACTGGAATAAGTGCTGGAAGCGTTGAAATCTCAAATTCATATTTGTCCTACAAAAAAGAACCAGACCAATACCGTTACTTTTCATCCAAAAGGTGTGACTAAGTAGTCAATAAAAAAGTATATCTGCAAATTCACATGTATAACATACTTGAGACTCTGCTATTGCAAGAACCATTGGTAAGATCATAGGCTGCATAACCATATTCCGGAGTTCTGCACAAAGAGGTGGAAGGACCTGTATGAAATAGAATAAATATAACAGTTTTCTTTTTTGCAACACATAAAAAAATCATCCTGAAATAAGTAATCATCCTAAAAAAATTATTATTTTCCAGCTTCTTACAAATATCAATTCAACTCCAAAGGTCAGAGAGTTAAGGGGTACTTCTTACAGCCTTAATAGGATTACCCTCTCTCCAGGATAGGCCTATTTTATGATAAAATTTTCCACATCCTGTTGATAGAAGATACACTAAGCCATTTACTATTCTTCTTAGGTCTATCTCTAGGAACCTGATAAAGATGAGAACCATTGGAGAATGATTTATGCTTAAAACAAACTTCAAGTACAAGGTAAAAATTAGGCTCTTTGCTCAATCATTATTTTCCAAGAAAAAAGTGCAATGGATAAAAATATGGTACAAGAATGCAATAGATGATTGTAACTTTCTCTGAGACCAAGATCATGAACATTTATAGTACTGAAGGCAGGAAGAATAGATCTGCAGAGGAACCCCAAAATAATTATTACAGGAATTAAGATAAGGTTGATAGGATCAAACCTTATACCGCAATACACGAGAATCGAAATCCTTCCACAACTCGGATAGTGCTTTTAAGAACTCGGATTTTTGCATGTTATCCCGTTCCTGCAAAAAGTGTATTTTAATGATCTTTTTGGATAGAATATGCCTCACTTTCAACATAAATATTTAAGCAAAAAAAACTGACTTACAAGCATATGATCCAAGAAACGGAGAGCTCGTAACCGCGTATCATCACGAAAAAATGAAGATCCTGCACAAATGCACATGCAGAACAAACAATGATACCACCAAAGTGAGAATAATAATCAATAACTTAATGACAACATAAGAACATAAGGAAGAAGTTTTAGCCTCCATAATCAGTTACTAACAGAGGGCTCCAACATATTTTATGAAAGATTTCTCAACCTTGAAAATTTGTAGGTATGGAGTGTTACCTGTGAAATCCAAAGCACTTGGCCTAGAAGCTTCATTCTGAGACAGCATCCCTCGCAAGTCAGGGACCAAATCAGGTGGAATACTTGAGAATGCCTCATTGGATAAGTAGGTTAGGCTATTCATGTACTGCAATCATCAAAAGTAGATGTTTCAACTGTCAAGGAAAAATGCGATGGATAAATGGGTGCAAGAAGCAAACATATATGTACAAATAAAATGATTTTTGACATTTCCTTATTACATTGTACGCAAAAAAGCTAAAAGTTTTTCAACAACAAATTGTAAGTAGAATAAAAGGTAGGAGCATATTACAGTTGAATGCTAACATTTAAATATCTTTTGCATTTCATAGTGACAATCATAACACAGCTAAATATACAATCGTTCTTGTTATCTAGATTATGTTAATCAATATTTACCTTAAGTAGGTGATAATTTGATAGGTTTGTTTGGTACTCAAGAGGGCTATACATCAGTAACAAAAAAATACGAGTATTGCAGGCTAAGAATATAAGCAGGGTTCAAAATTAAACAGAATAAAATTGATGTAACCTTAGCTCGAGTGCACTGACAAAATGTGTTATTTCCTCTAACCACATTTGAGCAATGCATTTTGAATAGATAAATAAAGTAAGCTCACGAAAGAGGCTCTCATTTTTGTTATGTGTGATAACTTTTCTAAATAATTTGGGTTCTTGATCCATTAAATTGCATTATATTAAAAATCAAACATAGCATTAACAAACACATTTGTGGTTGTTCAAGATCAGACATCTTACCATTTTGACATTGTTGTGACAATCGAGAAGAGGCTTCCGTGAAACTAGATGGTATGCCAGACACCCAACACTGAACATATCCACCGCGCACCCAATTTTTTGTGTTGTGCTCCGAACTAGTTCAGGAGCAGTGTAGTTTAAAGATGGTTGAAGAGGTAGAACAGAATCTTCTACATCATACTCCTGCAAGTTTAGATAAATTAAAAATCATAAGATTAGCTATATACTGTGCAAAAACATATTTTGGAAATAGAAATGGCAAAAACAGCAAGATATTTCCATAGGTATAGAGAAAAAATGCAAGGAAGCATGACAAGAGTAGGAACAATCATGGGTGTCAAACTTCGGAAAAAGAAATACCACACATCGTGCACATGTTCACTGTTGTGCAGATTAGACTAACAAGCTTGGTATATGCTTGTAAACATAACTTGCAGATATGGACATTTATGTTTGCATACAAATAAATGCTCGGTGTATCTTACTGAGTAGTGAAATTGCTGAGTGGTACTCAAGTCACCAGACATCTGGTCAACAGTGACTGCAAACCCAAAACCACCAAGCTTCCAAGCTCCAGATGATGTGATAAAAACTGCCTGCAACAGCAAAAGTAATGAACATAACAAATAAACAACAAAAAATGGGTAGTGAACGACTTTCCAGTAAGACAGATCTCTACCTGAAATTAATGTTTAAGACTAACTAAATGAGAAAATAGCTTAAGATGAAGACACTAAATGTCCAAAGAAGATATACATTAGGAAATTTATCTGACTTCTAAAAGAATTAACTGTTCAAACAGAAGACTGGGTTGTGTTCCTGTCTGGAACATATGCACAGACATAAAGGACAGAACTTGCAGTCAGTTAAAATGCCAAAGAAATAAAACATAGGTTTTTTAATAATGAAAAATATAGGCTTTTACTATTATATAAAATAGAAAGGTTTGGTAGATAAAAAGTAGGATGCAGCAATATGATGTTTCTCTTTGTGGCCTTTGTTGAATAAAACAGCAAAACACAGGTTTTAAACCTCTGAGCATTAGACCAGACGTTATCACATAGTCTTAGCTATGGGGGAAAAGCTACAGGGTTCTGGGGTTAATTTGATACTGGATCATGGATGCCATTTGGAACCCATTGCAAAAATGTATAACGAATGAAAACAAAATGGTAACCTGTTGACAAACCATCCATCTCATAGTACTACATGAATTCTATCAACTAGATAATGTTTTAACAAACATAGGAGGAAAAAACCAAGATATTAGACAACTGAAGTAGATGCATGAAGGGATAAAACTCTCTAAAATACAAGTTAATTCCCTCATATGGAAGAGGCATCAAGGGATTCAAGTTAATTTGATTGGGCTGTATTGTAATTTTCCTGCATGGGACTAATAATATGGCATGATTAACATATATGATTACATATAAGCAATAGAACAATGGGAAAATTAATGAAATGAAAGGGAGCTGATAAGTTTTTTCTCCATGTACTTCCACAAGAAATTTTTGGATGAAGATTTAAAGATGAGTAATTCTAGTTTAGCCAATTAGCATGAAAGTTGAGTACTTCTGAATGTGAAGTACAGGCATCACATCTTAAAAGAACAAGTTGACATTAAAGTATTAAATGTTGACTCTTAAACCTTAATCAGAAGCCTTCTTTACTTCTGCCACAGTTAACTAGTTCAACAAATACTAAAACTGATTTCACAGTTCGAAATATAACCTCTGGAGAAATTGCCCTGTGTATAAGGCGAGCATTGTTGTGAAGAAAATCCAAAGATTCTGCTATCTGCAACAATCCATGCTTCACCTCTAACAAGCTCATTTCCTACAAATAAAAGAAAAACTCATAAATTAGTTCATTTTCCACACACGAATTGCATACTCAAACGAACCACACAGCAAATCATCATCAGAACCGGAAGAAAACCATAACCCTCACCATCCCTCTGAGCTCCTTGGGGACGGTCCCGACGTTCTCGGTATTCCCCAACGCGTTGGAAACCGACGCGAACAACGGCTCGGTGACCATGGCCATCGCATTCTTACTCTCATCCAATCCCTGCACAACGTGAACCACCCCGGGATGCCTCAACCTCACCAACCTCGCGGCGTCGGCCCTAATAACATCCAAAAAGGCATCTTCCGCCGCCTTGGAGAGGCCAGCCTTGGTCCGGGCATCTGAGACGAAGCGCTTGTCGAGGATCCAGACGCAGACGAGGGGGTAGTGCGTGGACGGCGCGGATCCGCGGGGGCGGGCGGAGAAGAGGCGCCAGGCGAGGCCGGGACCGCCGGATCCGACCTGGTCGAGGAGGTCGTAGTCGTGGAGGGCGCGCGGGCCGGTGACCTCCTGGACGGTGGTCGACACAGTCTTCTCGATCACCGCCGCCGTCTTCGCCAGCGCTTGGGTTAGGGTTTTCATGTTGAGGGACATGGTTGGAAAATTCGGAGGGGAAGGAGGGGTAGATTTGGAATTGGAATTTGAAGAGTAGGTTTCCTTTGCTTCGGCTTCCGCTTCTTCTTCTGCTGATGAAGTGATGATGATTCAACGTTTGGGTCGAGAGTTCGTTGGTTGGTCCATCGCGGTGGAAGTGAGGAGTAATTAAGTAATAACTGCTTTTTTAATTGGGTTTGGCAAGGAAATTTGGGAGTTTTGTGTTTTAGGTTTTTGCATTAATACCCTCCTTTTACACGAGAATACTGTTGAACTACTATTTGTGATTTCCCGCTCCATTCCCATTCCCATTCTCATTCTCATTCTCATAATACATTAGCATTATTAAATCGTCCCAAAAATTATTTTTTTGTTCTTAACAAATCAATTAATACTCATTTCATTCCGTGTATTTAAACAAGATTTTTGACTTAATTTTACTCACATTCCTAGTATCAACACCACGAAAATGTCTGGCGAAACACCTGGATCCGACGAGGTAACGGAGACAGATTTTTTTTTCCAACTCAGACGTCTGGCTAAGACACATCCACCATGGTGTCTGACGAGGACCTCAGGTGTCTGACGACGACGTAAAAGATTTATCTCTCTCCTAACTAAAGCATAAAAAATCATGTCTACGTGGATGACGAGGACCTGACTCATCTGTTATACTACGTACCGCGCGTAAGGGAATTGATTTCATTTTTCCTCCACGGTAACCCGATGACTATTAATTCAATTTTAAAAATAAAATTTTGTTAATGAATTTACTAAAATAATTAAACTAATTATTAACTTAATAATCAATTTATTTAGCAATTATCACAATTTATAATCAATAATTCTTTACTAAAATAATTAAACTAATTATTAACTTAATATTCAATTTATTTAGTAATTATCACAAATTTATAATCAATAAATGATTTACTAAACTAATTTAATTAATTAATAACATAATATTCAATTTATTTAGTAATTATCACAAATTTATAATCAATAAATGATTTACTAAACTAATTTAATTAATTAATAACATAATATTCAATTTATTTTGCAATTATCACAAATTATAATCAATTTAAATAATTTAAAAAAATTAAAAAAATTTGGGGCGTCTACCGGAGACGCCCCATCCATCGGGGAGGCATCTGCCGGAGCCGCCTCCCCTTTCGGTCAGGCGTCCGCCGGAGCTGCCCGACCCAAAAAAAAATATAAAAAACTAAACAAGACAATTTACCATATTTGAGTAATCTGGAGCGTCCGTTGATTCTTTTCCCAGCCTCCAAGACATTCTTTCTGGTGAATATAAGAGTAATACGAAGAAATAGTGGTGTTAGGAGAGTGAAATGAAGAGTTATATAAGTAGAAAGGGTAGAAGAGCAAAATGGTAATATGTTCGGACGATTTAAGTAGTTTTCTGACGATGAATAGTAGTTCAGTATTAATATCGTCCGCAATGCTTTCTTTTTTTTCCATTTCACTTGAATGGTGATTCAACTGTTTAATGGAAGTTTCACTTCTAACCCCAGAATTTTTCTCTGACCTAGGAAGTGAGTCGTAGTTCAAAGAGTTGTTTGCCCACAATCAAATCTAGTTTTGTATTTTTAGGAAAGTTTTTCTGAATTAAATTAAGACAACCCCGGAAGCCATCTAATCATAGCTCTCCGACAAGTTTTGTTTATTTTACCTTAGTGAATTTGCAAGGATTTGTTTCATTGATTTTTATGCTTTTTGTCACCTTTTTTTGGACTGTTGTTACGATGCTAAAATACAAACACAACGATTACACTTTCTGTTCTACATCTTAGGGCCAAACTTCTTGTACACTTTAACTTCCATTTCTACACTCGTCACTTCAATTTCAACACTTGTGTTTAGGGGTGTAAACGAGCTTTGTCGAGCGAATTTTCGAGTCATAAGTAATATCTTATGTTATCAACAAATACAAAAAATAATAATTATGAATTGAGCAATAAAAAATTCGAGCAAGCTGTCGAGCCGAGTATCAAAAAAATTCGAGTTCGAACGGCTCGTTTACCTAACCAAGTTTGAAGATTTTTTAGTTTTTCATCAAGATCATTCATTTTCAAGTTAAACTAGAGTCGAGCGTTTTTCAAGTCGAGTTCGAGTCGAACTATCGAACTGAATCAAATTTGGCAGCCCTACTTGTCTTCTTATTTTCATATCATATCCAAAGCTATTAGAGTGTGATTCTCGCTTTGTATTAAGAATTACAAAGGTCGTAAAGATTTAGGATGAAGTTCCCTCTAATATTGAGAGGAGAAACAAGTTTATGGTATTCTGATTCTTCAATTATGAACGCAATAAGTTGTTTATATTTAACACCTGATATATACTTTAGTTTATATGAAGTTGGGACTTAGGACGTAACAATATATTAATTTAAAAAATGACATTTTTTTATTTTTGTTGCCACGATTCTACATTTAATTTTTATTAATTAGATACTAATTTAAATATTAAATAACGGTGGACTGAAAATAAAAGTTTTTCTCACATTTGTCCTCTATTACATTTATGGAACAACAATATGGAATTCGGAAATTAAAAAAGGATTTTCAAAAAAGGATTAGTTTTGCTGCATTACTTAGTCATCAAGGTTTCTTAGGATTCGCCAAGACAAACAAATAGATAAGCAAACTTTCAGATAAATAAATAGGGAATATAGAAAATTGAAAGAATGTGACATGTTGATACTTAATAGTTGATAAAATAAAATCTATTTAGCATATGAGCGTACACCATTGAAGTTGAATAAATGATGTAATGTCACTTTATTTTGGATTAAGACAACAATAACTCAACTCATCCTAGACAAGCAAGTGTAAATTCAGAGAAACGCCTTCTAACAACTCACAGAGTCAAAGAGAGTGGAACCTTAACCAAAATCACAAAGTTTTCTCTTCCCCTCTCTTGCAACTCCCCGAACATAATCACGATTAAGATCTCTTTCTTCTACCACTTTGCAAGATAACAAATCAAGTGAAATCTAAAATACCTGAAAAGTAACAACTGCTGAAAGATAAGAAGTTTAGAACCGTTTCATATTCATCGAGAAAACGTACGATGATGGCCACAATCAACTTAACAGCTGCTACACATCATGGCTTCTAACCAGTAACCACCCAATAAGAAGTCTGTCTCACTCAAAAACCAAAAAATCACGAATTTAATGGACCAAAGACTCTTCTGGCACAACCACAAAACATATAACATGGAAAGTAACAGTTAATTGACTGAATTTTGTATTTTAGATTACATATAAACAAGATTAACAAAAAATATACTCTATGAGACCCCTTCATTAACCTTATGGGCACGAGATCTGTTAGAACATGGCGGTCTTACGTGGACCTATAAAACACCAACTCTTCTACAAGATTTTTTCCCGAAAATAATGAGGTTTTCCATAAAGGGTACATTGTCCTTAATGCTCCTTTACAATTACCAAACTAACTGAAGCACCAGTTCATTGAGATGTCAAACCAGATTTAACAATTTGCCAATGCTAGTAGAGGAACTTCTCAACTTGTGCATTCGTCAAGTCTAGATTTGTGCAACTGAAATGCTGGATTCACACAAGTGCCACAATTACACTGCATTCCAGCCCAGATGAACTGACCCCGGCGGGCCTTGCAACCGTGGCACCAGAGTTTCTCTTCAACTGATCCATCTTGTACTATACAAAAAATTGTAAATACAGCGTAAGCAAAACTGGTTAATAAAGGAACAAAGATCACAAAAAATGGTTCTAAAATTACCTGAGTCCATCCACTTCATTGGTTCTACAAAAATAGATGAGCATTGAGGTTTTTGGTTTGTTTCCAATGAATTTTCTTTTCTTTTTCCTCTAAAACGAGCCTCACCTTCCTTGGGTTTGTGCGTGACTATCGTTTCCTGTGTGGCCACAATTCTGCGACACTTTTTGCAGCGGTATATAGTTTGGGGGTTTGGATCACTCTCAACAGAGGAAACATCATTGTCTTCCATTTTGGTAGATTTAAGCTCCAAATTTACTCAAACCAGTAATATAGACAGTTGTCTAAAGAGAATTACTAAACCAGCAATAAACACTTTGTTAGTTTTTCTGCTGGTTCATGCAAGTTCTGTTGATACAATTACAAATATGATCATGTAATACAGTGAGTTACACATGTCGAATAAATATTCCGTAACGATCCAGATAAAGCCAACATACAAAAACATGTATAGGAAAACAAGAAACAGTGATCAGAGACGACCTCAAAGACCAAGCTATCGGAATGCGATTTGCCTCAGAGAAAATATCGACTCACATACCAGTGCGTTTGATGGTCTGCCGGTTTTCTCTCAGGATAGAACGGTCAGACCGTCGATCAGGCGCACACCGGAGTCGACGGACCACGAAAGCAATGCGGAACCTCGCAAGAATCGGTCGTCGGAGAACTCTGGATTCGGAGACCTAAAATCGCCGGAGAGTGACGGTTTTCGTAGAGAGATGATGGGAATAAAACGTGTGTTTACAGGAGAAAACCGACTGTGATATATATATATATATATATATATATGTATGTATTTAATCTTGTAACCGTCAAAGACTTAATTGCAAAAACAATTAACATGAGGTCCAAAAATTAAATACACCCATCACCCTGAGGCTAAAGCCTCTAATTTCCCCCCAAAACACTCTCGCCTCGCCACGCCCCGCCCCGGACCGGGACGGGACGGGCGCACGCGCGTGTGTGTGGAGAATTCTCTCCTACTCTCTTTCCACCTACAAAGAGTCAAGTGAATAAGATGTTTATCAACATCCTTCAACTTGTTAGCTTCACCAATGTTGGACTAAAAGTGAGGTGAGCACATGACACAAGGGGCAAAAATTCTCATCTTCATCTCAACATTGGATTTCTTCAATTGAGTTATTCATGGGCCTAGCCCTAACTCAATAATCCAACAATCCCCCACAAATTCATTGTTGATCGAGCGACCAAACCTTGCAGCCTAGTGCTTTCAGTAATGTACCTTTCGGGTTTGAACCACGACCTGAGCCCTTCAACTTTACCCCCACAGGAACTAAGTGAAACGAAGTCTTGAACTTGAACCTTTTGTGTGGAGATGTCCATTGAGAACAACACTAAGCATGTTATGCTGCAATCTACAGGGTTGATGCTTTACGCCATGCATCTGTATCCTGTTTCATGAATGCTTTCAAGGAATGACCCTCATTTCTCTAATTGTGGTCACACAATTGCATTCACATAGTTGAGCTTCTCCAAGAATGCACTGCTAACATCTTGTCTCAAAGACTTGAACTCATTCAGAGTCTACACTCTTACTAAACTTGCAGTTTCAACAACGTATCCATTCTTTGGGTATTGACACAGATACAATGTATGACCTACAATGTATCACCAATGAGTTGCACTTGACTCACTCAAGAACTTGTTATTACCGCATTGAACCAACTTCGTGGGATCTCCACTCAGATTGGTTGGGTTGTCATTCTAGATGAGTCATGTAATGGGTCTCAGTCTCATCCCCAACTTGGATTTCAGAACTTGAGCTAGATCAAGTCCTTTGGTGAAAGGATCAGCTGTATTGTCTTTGGTACCAACAAAATCAACAGATATCACCCTTTCCGAGATTAATTAACTTACAGACTTCAGTCTGACTTGGATGTGTCTCCTTTGTTTGTGGTTATACTTTGAGCTTCTTAACTTTGCAATAGTAGTCATACTATCACAATGTACAGATATTGTAGGAACTAGTTTGCTAGTTATTGGCAATTCAGAAAGGATTCCTTTCAACCATTCAGCTTCCATTTCACTTGTATCCAAAGCACAAAGTTCAGCCTCAAAAGTAGATTGAGACAATATGGCTGTTTTGTAGACCTCCAGGAGATTGCGCCTCCACCCAGAGTAAAAACATACCCTGTAACACCGTTACTTTCAGAGTTTTTGGCTATCCAGCTTGCATCACTGTACCCTTCTAGTACAGTTGAGAACTTCCCATAATGCAACCCAAGGGTAGAAGTACCCTTCAAGTACTTAAGTACTCTATCCAAAGCCTCCCAATGAGTACGATCAGGACAACTTGTGTATCTACTAAGTTTGCTCATCGAGAATAAAATATCTGGTCGTGTGCAATTTGCAAGATACATCAAGTTACCTATAATTTAAGAATATCTTAGTTGTGAAACTGGAACACCACTCTTGTTCTTGTACAAAGGTTTTGATGAATCATATGGGGTTTTCACAGATCTACAATTCGTATAGCCAAATCTCTCAAGAATCTTCTCAACATAGTGAGATTGAGATATAGAAATATCACCAACTGACCTAGTCAGTTTGATACCCAAGATCACATTTGCAACATTCATATCTTTCATCTCAAACTTAGTACACAGACCATTCGAGCACAACAATCGTGTTCCTATCGAACTCATATCAAGTCCATCGAGCTTCGTTAGAATGAGTGTCTAGAACTGGACCAACGTGTAGACAAACCTAGACAAAGTGTGTTACTCATGTAAATATAATTTACAGGAGGTGATTCACGATTTTACTATAATATAATTTAGCTCTCATGTAACACATTTTCAACATACACATAATATTAATGGCAGTAACATGTTTCAATTTAGTCCAAATGAAACTAATATTATGTTTGCAACCGTATTATAGCATTGTTAGCTGTAATATAGTGTCATTCAGTAGATGTAACATTATAATATTATTTTCAGTAGCTATAATATCATTTTGCTATCATGTAACAACCAATCAACATACATTGTATTGTACCACTATTTTTTTTCTTCTATTTAGGGTTATTTGGACCACCGGAATGTAAAAGATTTTGATTTCATACCCGATGTTGAAAGTGAGTTGAAACCAACAATAGGGAAGGAGTTTACTCAATAGAAGAATCTTACAACTATTACAAGACTTATGCAAATGTAGGAGGGTTTAATGTGTGTAAATCATCAACAAAGTATAATGAAGCATCAAATAATAAGTCTAATGAAGTGATCTTGAAAAGTTTGTTTGCTCTAGAGAAAGCTCATCATGTTCAAGAAGCTGGAAAAGGAACGATGTGAATGAAGTTTCTATAACAGTAAAAAAGAGGAAAGTGGGAATGTCAAGATGTGAATGTCAAACCAAATTAAAAATCAAATTTGATCGAGATAACAATAAGTGGTTTGTGTTGAAATTTGTTAAAGGACATAATCATGAAATGACGAGCTCCTCTCAAAGACATTACATGTGAAACAAGCGTAGCATACTGCCCGTTACTCAAAGAATGTTGAACATATATACTTTAATATAATTTTGTTAGCCGCAATATAATGTAATAATTTTTAACAATATTCCTCAAATAATGGTGAATGACTATAACTTGTATAACATGTAACGTTGTTCGTATTAAATTTAATATTACGTTCACAACAATAATATAATGTTGCTGCGGTAATATTATTTTGTTAGCCATAATATAATGAAATTATTTTTACTAACGTCCCATAAAAATGATGAATGATTGCATCATGTGTAACATGTATTGCTATTCGTATAAAAATTAATATTACGTTCAAAACCGTAATATATTGTTGTAATAATATGATGTTGCTAGCCGTAATATAATGTAAGTTTGTTTACCAACGTTTCACGTATAGGGGCTCATGCATGACTGCGTCATTATAACAAATATCGTCGTTCGTATAAAAATTAATATTATGTTCACAACCGTAATATAATATTGTGGTTGTAATATGATGGTGTTAGCCGTCATATAATATAATTATTTGTACAAACGTTCCTCAAAATACCAAGAATTTGGTTTCAATCTATTCACATAACGTGTCAAAAAATAATTTATTAAACTTGGAACATGAAAATGGAA
The DNA here is from genome assembly GCA_963682175.1 of Triglochin maritima. Taxonomy (NCBI): domain Eukaryota; kingdom Viridiplantae; phylum Streptophyta; class Magnoliopsida; order Alismatales; family Juncaginaceae; genus Triglochin; species Triglochin maritima. The sequence goes on from OY821775.1 coordinate 12,351,972, forward strand.
CCAAAGGAATCTGGTTTCAATAAGTAGAAATCCAAAAATTAGGAAACTCGAACCACTTTAATGTCTACATTTGAAAAAAGAGAAAAACAGATACAAAGAACCGGAGCGGAACCTGTCAACTACAGATCCACAAATTTAAATTTTCAATATTCTAGTATGTAATATTTACTTTAAAAATGTATCAATCTACAAACAGAAAATCCCCAAAAAAATTAATGACATTTTATCAACACTAGTTAGAAGTTGTTCCACGAAATATCATAGCCACATATTATGCACGTATCCGAGTTTTATTTTTCTCTCCAAAATCAAAGATTTCTTTTCATGTTCAGTCTTCAGAGACTCCTGAAAAACACAGAATACCAATTAATACAACAAAAGTAAATGTAAAATGTATGCAAATTTTGTAAAAGCTTTTCTCATTTGCAGTAAAAAAAGAGCAATTTTTTGGGTGGGTCATTCACAATTCAATGTGTTAGCTGTCATATCCTTATCACATCCAAATTCAATCTTGACAAAATCTCTCATCTCAAACCTCATCCGAAACTAATCCATAGAATCCAACAAAAGTTGCAAGTCTTCGTTCGGATGTCATGACAGATATTCCAAGAATACTATTCACAACTTCAAGTTTCTCCATACTTTTCATTCTGCAAAGATACACTACAAACAACACATCAATCCAACAAAAAAGACACAATTAAATCACACTCCACAAAGTTCTGGTGGCACGATATTTGGCTGATGTCACAAACCACAAAATATGTGAGCTTTGAATTAGTTGGGATTATCACAACATCATGCAATTAGTTGGGAGTATCAGAAAGTATGTCAATTCGATTTGCACATTAAAATAGAAGTTCCGTATCCAAACATATGAGCATATAGCACAACGAAAATCACAATGGAGTACAAAGTTAGTCGTTGTCTCCCCTCCTTCTCCTCCTCCGCCGACCTCATCTCCGCTGCAAAACCTCGCGAACCGACGACGACTCCACCACTACCCACAAGCCGCAATGCAGCAGGACTGGGATGGTGTCGTCTCCCCCAACAACGACGAAAACGCCGGTGAAGGTGGCAAGAATGGGTTTAGTTTGAGAGAGGTGTAGAAACGCAGGATGTGGGAAGAAGATGGGTGCAATGAGGTATTTGATATTTCCAATTTTATCTTTTTTGTGAATAAAAATAAATAGATCTAACATCCACCTTTGGATTTGATTTAGATGGTGGATGTTTAGGGGGCTCACTTAAGCTTAAATGAGCACTGAGCTCATTCTATAATTTTTGTATGTATATATATAGTAATTTTCCAATAAGCTCGGGACTTAGTCTACATATTTTAAGTTCCTATTATATCTATCATTCATATGAAAATGTAAGGTAGATTGAAATCATGACGGTTATGTCAATAAAATGATCTAATTGTGGATATTAACGGTCAATTAACTGTAATTAAATCTAATAGTGAGATTGTAAGGACTTAAACAAATAAGATGAGTCATTGACTCACTAGATTTTAACCTTATATATATTGGTATATTTCAATTTCACAAGCAAATGAATATGGGTAAAGGTCATACCCACACGGCCACACCCTCGTTTACAAAGGGCCACGACAGGTATGATTAAATGGGTATATAGTTTTAAACAAATATTATTTGTGTATCAATATTCGTACCTTCAAGATAAATGAGACAAGTAATCAGGTAAAACCTACCTCTTCTGGTGAGAGGGAAGACCAGAGCGAGACTTGGGTTTCTATTTTGAGGGTTTTATTTGTAGATAATTTACATTTCTAATAATATAAGACTAGAATGATACCCATTCCTTTATAGATCAGGTAAATGATTAAGGATATTGTTCGGACTTTTGAATGAATAAGATTTTTATACCTACACTATACTCATACCTATTGAGGGATGACAAGTTAAAGCATATTACTCTCCCCATGTATGAATTTAATGGTGCAGAAGGATAATCGATCTAATTACCACATACTTCTATATTAATAAAGTGGAAACATAAATACCCTACGTCAGACTTGCTGTTACAAAGCCACTTGATACACCTTTTATTTTCACTAAATACACTGTTTAAGCATCATTTTCTCGTAATTCTAAATTTGTACTTGCATCCATCCACACATGCACATGTATGTACATACATACACTCACCACTTGTCATGGTATTCAATTTCTACAGGCAAAAACTAAAGAATAAGATATTTTTTATTTAATACTAATCGAGGTTGACCTGTAACATTAACAAATATTTTCATGTTAAACATAAAGTATAGTCCGACAACCTTTAAGTTGACGACAACTATAAACCACAATCTCAAACTTATTTGTTTGTTATAAAATTTGTTTTATTTCAACACGTACTTCTTTCACTACGGTTCTTTGGTCCATCCTTTAATGCTTCTTCCACTGTTTTTGACATCTATGACTCTTTCTGATCCACCGATTTACCAAACCAAGTTTCATCGGGTGTAAAGATTGTGGTTTTGTAAACTTGTACAAGGATTAAACATTAAAGAATTTTTTTTTCTTTTTTATTTTATGAAAACGGACCACCTGTTATCACCTCATTCATTTTCTAAATAAAGCAAATCTCGGGGGTCTCCTTATTGATCGAAGAAATTCAACAATGTAGATCAATTCAATGATGTAAATATTCATCGATCGATAATTTTACAACTATTTCAACAATGATTCTGCGAGCCGATACATACACACGTACCACATATTTCACAATATTAGAAACACAATACTCTATATCAAACTAGGCCTAACGAATTCATTCGACACACTTCTCATTCGGTCAAACACCACTTTGTCACAATTTTTGACTCACACATGCATACACAAAACACTACCAATACGTCGATTAACACATACGTACCATTACAAACTTCTCAATTAATCTTAATGTACTTCTTAATTAATTTTAATAAAAAGACATCATCATTGTTTAATACTTCACAATATTAGAGACACAAATACTCCATATCAAACTCATCCTAACGAATTCACTCAATACGTCCTTTTCTGTTAAACATCACTTTGTTGCAGTTTTCAACTCACACAAATAAAACGCGCACGCAAACACTACGAATTCATCGATTTACTTAACATACAATTACAAATATGGCTATCAACTTTGACTCGATTCGATAGTTCGACTCGAAAAACGTTCGACTCTAGTTTAACTTGAAAATGAAGGATATTAGTGAAAAACAAAAAAATCTTCAAACTTGATTCGGTAAACGAGCCGCTCGAACTCAAAAAATTTGGATGCTCGGCTTGATAGTTCGTTCGAAATTTTCATTACTCCATTTATATATATATTTTGTATTTGATAATAACACAAGTTAATATTTATTGCTCGAAAATTCACTCGGCTCGTTTACATCCTTATTTACAAACTTCTCAAATAAATAACCTTAAAATATTTCTTAATTAATCATAAAAAAGACATAATCATAGTTTAATACACGATAAATAGCCACCCAACCAAAGGAAAAGAAAGGAAGTTGAAGTTCAGGTGACAACCAAACCACCAGTCCCCCACCATCTTCTCCACCTCGAGTCTCGACCCTCCCATGCGATCGAGATCCACTTCCACCTCCAAACCCTAGAAACCCCAACCATGGCGAAGTCCCCGAAGGTGTTCTACCCGCAGCACCCCATCTCCCGCTTCCGCCGCGTCCTCACGTCGCCCCTCTTCTGCGTGGCCTTCGGAGTCCTCGGCGTCGCCTTCGGCGTCGTCGCGACTTTCCGCCCGCTGGTGTCCCCGCGAAAATGCGGGGACTACTCGCCCCGGTCGGTCTCCGTCTCGTTGCGGGACGGTGCGGGTGGGGGAGTGGAGGAGGTGGGGATGGAGAGGCATAAGGTCATGGCCTTCGTCGGGATCCAGACCGGGTTCGCGTCCGGTGGGAGGAGGATGGCGCTGAGGAAGACTTGGATGCCGTCCGATCGGGATGGCTTGAGGAGGTGCGTCCCAAAGGTTTCGCCTTCTTTTTTTTGGTTTTGACTTTTAATTTTTTTTTAATTTGATTTGGAGGAGATGTTAGAAATTTTGGATCATGTGAGAACGAGGTTGGTGATTGTTGATATGAGAAAGTAGCGATTTGATGCGAGGGGAGTGTCGATTGGGTTGGACTTAACATGATAAGAGCTTTGGTGGTGGATTAGATTAGTAATGCTGATTTTTAGAATGAACGTGTAAGTAAGTGAGAACAATTTGATATGAATACGACATGGGTTTGTGGTATTTCTTTGAATTTCTATACGGAAATACGAAGTAAGATGTTGCTTCTTGATCTGAACTCTGAAGATTGATTTCGTAGTGTGTAATAGATGAATCACATTTTTTCTGTTTGAGTAGGTAGGACTAGTAATAAGAGTATCACTTCATTGTAGTTTTATATTCTATTTGACGGAAAGTATGAGAAGTTGGGCTCATGTGAAGAACTTGATTGAAGGATTTTTTTTAGTAGAAGTTATGCATTATGGTTGTTTTGGATTTGGATTCTGTTAAGAACTATTGCTTGTCTTCGTTTTTTGTAACGGCCTCGTCTCTGTATGGGATGTTAGATTTGTTTTCTCCATTTAAAGGGAAAAGTATTGCTTAGATGGTGTATGTGAAATGAATTCCATACATTTTCTAATTAGTGAGGGTACTCATGGAAGTACCATTTCTTTCTTTTTCTTATGACCCCTCTTTGAAGAATTTTAAGGAATATGTCAACATATTCCTATAAGCAGATGTCAAGCTTATAAGAAATACTATCCTACATGTAGTGAATATGCCGGTTTGATTTTGTATAAAGTAGTAACACTTGGTGAATCAATGTTTTTATAAAATTCTTATAATTGCAGCCTAACTTGGCGTTTTTATTTGAAGAGATTTTTTATTTATTCATGGTTTACAACATATGAATCACATGTTGTCTTAAAGTGGTCGGGGTTATTTTGATTGATCCTTTAATGTTGGAGTTGAATATAAAAAATCCATATAAAAATTGTCAATTGATAAGACTTTTAGGTCTTACAATGGCAAATCCATATAAAAATTGTAAATTGATAAGCTTTCTAGGTCTTAAGATGAAATTGATGAAGACTATAGAACACGATAACCAAGTGATTATACACACTAGTACACCACAGTTATACTTTGCAGGGAAACCCCTTGTTGCTCGAGATGGAAAAAGTCAGAAGGCTGCAACGGAGATCAATTGACAAAGAAAGACCATGCTATCACTAAACGTGTAAATTTTATTTAAGTGGGTGAGAAGGGCCTAAGTTAAAAACATTTTTGTGTGTGAAATGTTTTAATGCCGCAGCAATACATGGAAAACCATGGATCTTATTGAAGTAGATTAGTAAGTGACCAAGTATAACTGTTTGGATTTACATAACATGAATAGCATGTAAATGCCGACTCTAAGATCATGTTTCATTAGATAGAATAAGATGCTAAAAGTTTGATACCGAAAACGTATTTTTAACTTCTCATATACAAGTGTGTGCTAGCTTTTCACAGAGAAAGACTAAAACAATTGTCATATACATGGTCGATGAGCCCATAAGAAACTGACTCTAATATTCTTAACTGGGAAATGGTTTCATTTTTTTTCAAGAAAATGTACAATTTTAGATGTATTTTGTAAATCACGAAGTGGTCAATGAAGGGGCAGTATTCCCGTGAACAAGAAGATAATCAAATGTAGCTGGACTGTGGAAAATATATTTGCTTGTTGTATGCTTACGGCATTTACGTACTGCTAGATTATAGGACAAATATGCATTTTTTGTGAACATTTGAGTTCTCTCATGATTAAGCTTTAAAAGCAGAACTTCATTAGTTTCTGATTTTGATTCTAGAAGTCGCCATGCAGGTTGGAAGAATCAACTGGCTTGGCCTTCAGGTTTGTCATTGGGAGAACTAGAGACAAATCCAAGATGATGGCTCTCATAAAAGAAGTCGAAGAATATGATGATTTTGTTCTCTTGGATATTGAGGAAGAATATAGCAACCTTCCTTATAAAACGTAAACATTGGAAATATGATGATCTATTTGATACTTGTATCCTCATATGATCAATTTAGCAATTCCTCATAAGTCTTCTGATCTAGGTTAGCTTTCTTCAAGGCAGCCTATAGATTGTATGACTCGGACTTCTACGTAAAAGCTGACGATGACATTTATCTCAGGCCTGGTAGTTGAACTTTCCTATTCACCTTCTGCTCTTTAAAAAGTACCTTGACCAAGGTGTTGATGGTATTAATTTATTGTGTATGATCAGATAGGCTTTCATTGCTCTTGGCAAAAGATCGGCCTCACAGTCGAACTTACCTGGGTTGTATGAAAAAGGGACCTGTATTCACTAATCCAAAACTCAAATGGTTGGTGTTACATTCTTTAATATGTTGTAAGAGAATGATTTTCCAATTATCCTCTCTATGCACCTAAAGTTAGAAATTGATGTTGGTTGCCGGCGAATCATAGGTATGAACCTTTGGCTCCTTTGCTTGGATCTGAGTACTTTCTCCATGCATACGGTCCTTTGTATGCTCTTTCTGCAGAGGTTGTTGCAAGTGTGGTTACCCTACGGAATGACAGGCAAGCTTTTCTTTGCATGTGTGCCCGTTGTAATATCTTATGAGTGCATTTTTTTTCAGTTTCTGTTTAACTATGTGTTTTAAACCCAATTGCTCTAACAAATTTAGTTTTATCCTCCAGTTTTCGAATGTTTAGTAATGAGGATGTCACGATTGGGGCATGGATGTTGGCGATGAATGTCGATCATGAGAACGAAAGGGCACTCTGTCAAACAGAATGTTCTGCATGGTCTATTGGCGTGTGGGATATACCCAAATGCTCAGGTTGGTAATTTCTTGCCGTGTATATATTTGGTAACACTTTAGGTTTAATTCCTTATATAATTAGTTGTGTTTGAAGTATTTGAACGACCATAATTAATAACATGCATAACGATAATTAAAATCTAGTTATATCGTGGCCTTGCTTTCAGAATGATTCAAAGAAAACACTGTCGATTGAATTTCCCTGTCTTGTTGAAATGTTTGATTGCCAAGGACTTTTTACCGTTCTGAATGGAAAGAGAGAGAACATGAACGGCCTGTTTAGATTTTTATTTTGGCATGTCTAAGCTTGTAACATCAAAGTTGTTCGTGGATTTTTTTAAGTTCAAATCGTGCCATGCAGATTGCATTCCAATTTTTCCATGACTTCTGTCAATGGGTTGAAAAGATAAATGCATCACCATTACCTCGAGAGACCAGGACCTTTAAGAGTCCGCTCTACTTCGTTGTGCTTGTTTTATGCCATAACTGCCTCTTTTGAGTTTTGAGGTGATTTAGACAATCGACATCCAGTCTGGAATTGTATTTTGAGTTCTGACATGTTTGTTACAGGCCTATGCCACCCTGAGAAGAAGCTTATAGAACTACACCAGATGGAAATCTGCTCTAGCAGTCCAACGACAAGTTCTAACGATTGATTTTTTTGTACCATTTTGTCATCCATGAAGCATCGGCAAGCGTTAAAATGTGGAATTTTTATATCATAAGTAACAGTCCATCCTTGGGGAGATCCCGCCGTTCTATCTATTCAAGGTCCACCCAGCCACGTTTGCCAGTCTTTGGTTACATAGTCACTTTCATTTATGATTCTTTTACGATAAAATGATGTTGCAAGTTTTTACATGAACTTAGGACCCCCACTTAACGCACTTTGGGATTTTGTACCATCTTTTGTTACAGTCTGTTGCAAAAACATCCATGTACCCGAAAGTTTTATTCAAGTAAAAAGTTGAATTAGAGATTGTTTGGGACACAATCGTTTGTCCATTCCATTGCATTTCTCTGAAGCACGAACGTTATAAGATTTTTACCATCGACGGTGCAGAACTGAACCTTAAGAAGCAGCTCCTGAAATTACAACATGGCTCAACAAACTTAATTATGAAACACGCCACCTATTCTTAAATCACATTTACATTTACCTTTCTCTGGAATCATCATATAAACTTGTAATTTTCACCTTGAAGTCTAGAACTCAAACGGGTAGTAAACTTAAGTCAACACCGGTGGGATCATGTTCTTGAAAAAACAACCAAGAAACAAATATTTGGGGCCCAAATTCAGCTATCGGCAATAAAACTTGAATCAACTAACAGCGGGTGCATAAAGAAAATAGGTAGAAAGTATCGGACGGACTAAAAACGATGGTCCACTTAATTATGAGTTAAAATTGAACCAAAGATACAGGCCATTATTAGATATCCATACATACTACGATCAACATGAACTCAAAAGTCCCAAACTCATTCACCAGATTCCGCAAATACAACTCTAAGCAAACACAATTTTGTATTAAACCACAACATATTTGAAGTGTTTAGTTGCCTGAACCCCTTAGCTCAGGGCGGACAAAGTCGGCATCTGCAGGCACAGATATGTCCACGCTTGGCCTCAATTGTGCACAGACGTCAATAGCACCATGTATAGGATCAGAGAAAAAGTTGCTCAAAAGGTCCTGGTTGATGGGTGCATCTTTGTCTACAGCCACAAAAGCTTGTTGCATGAGGACGTAGTCAAAACGTGGAGCCCATTTTCTCGACCCCAACCTTGCAGTCGTAGAGCAATTATCCACCATGAAAGACACTCCACGGGCGTGCATGAAAGGATTTAAAGAATCCACTGCCTCTATTAAGCTCTCATTGATGATCTCGGAGAAGGAATGACCTTTCTTCCTTAGGACCTCAATCTAAATTCAGGAAATTTGAGTATCAAAGATTAAGAAAGTTTCAGGACAAAAGTTGCAAAGGAATTGCTAGGAGAGAAATTCCAGTAACTGTTACCGGTTAAAAGGATAGGAAGGTTTGGTACCTGAGCCATCATAAGTGCTACGTACACACCAGCAGTGAAGGGATGTAATGGACCAAGGTCGCCTTCTGGTCGTGAAGCCCGTACCCGTTCACCAACTTTCCACATCCGAGTCTGATCTATTTTACCCATGGGAAAAGCTGGAAGTCCATCCTTTTCCTGTTAATATAAAAACAATGCTAAGATTTCTGAATACATTTATAACTGTCACCGTGTGATAGAGAACAGAGGAAACTTACATAGAAACGTCGGCCTGCCAGGACAACACTCCTAATCTCATTTCCACAAGCAACATCCTCATAGCACTCGTATAGGATATCCATGCAAGGGTAGTATGTAGCGCTGTATGCACTTTGGAATACCTTCTTGTCAGCTTCGGAAAAGGAATTATACACGGACAACATACCCTGAAACCCAAAAATAGAGATCAATTGTGACAAAAAAGTAGCAGAAAATATTAGCATGTGATGTTGGTACCTTAGTTGAAATGGTCCTTGATATAATTCCTGTGATGCACTCTACAGTGTTTTTGTAAGCCTGGTCCTCACTCATCCCATTATCAGTATACCTCCTAAACAGTGCCTCAACAATTCCATGCACCGCTCCAAGTAGGATACCTGAAGTTAAATTATGAGCACGGACACTGCATATGAATGGAAAATGTAATGAATAATTAAGAGCACCAGCAATGATGCTCTTTTAGACGATCGTGGACAGATTGTGGGATAATTTCTTTATCCCTACATGCACATCATCCGTGTGGTTAAACGTGCAGATCGTATTGCTTATTTTGTTTTTGTTTTTTAATGGTAGTGAGACTCACTTCTATTTTGTATTGAATATAATTAAGATTGATGTTTTGTTTTTAATAGATATATCTTAGAAAAAAATAATGAAATTTTAAAACAATTCATATCTTCTCATGTTCTACGGATAAACACTCATATTGATATATAAATATTGTATTTTCGAAATACTAGATTTTCGGTGGTTAAACGGTACAATTATCAAAGTTGAAACGGTTAATTAAAAGTAGATTGATTAGTTGTTTTTAGTTGATGTTTATTTATATGTAATCGCTTTTGTAATGTCTGTACGTTTGGTTATCATATCACTATATCGTTTTGAAGTTAATAAATTAAATATTTTTCTTAAGTTTGTTCAACAATTATTTTTGAAAAATTAAAAATGATAAAAATGTGTATCAAATTTTATTAATAATTTATACATAAAAGAGATAAATGATGATATATTTATTTTTTATTTGTAAAATGTATGAAATGAGTTGGAACAAAAAAAACAACTGATTTGACAGTAGGATCTTTTTATCATGGTTGATAAGAAAAAACAGATTGTGGATAAATATTGTGAAGTGGAAAAACTAACGTGGCAAATAGAGAAAACTAAGAAAATCTTTTTATAAAGATCATGACTACGAATGCTCAGAGTTTGGTGTTGGTAAGAGCATATGCAGTCATGATCATCTATCTTAATTATATTCAATACAAAAAAATATCCCACCAACATTTAAAAAACACAAAAAAATTAAAATAAACAACAAGAACCGCACGTTCAACTGCACAGATCGTGTGCATGTAGAGATTAAAAAAATTATCCCATGATCTACCCACGATCGTCAAGAAGAACATTGCTAGTGCTCTAAGTTGCAAAGAATCTTACCCCTTTCCCCAAAAATGTCACTCTTGTATTCTTGTTCCAATGTAGTGGCAAATGTGAAGGGAGATCCCAAAGCAACCGACCACCCAAGAGCAACATCTGTGGCACGACCATCGACGTCCTACTTGATAAAGAAAAGTCAGACTGATCCATTTTATTAAGTAATACTAACATCAGAATTTGGAAAAGGCAAACACCTGATGGACAGCAAAACTGGAATTGATTCCAGCACCATTTACTTCTTTTCCCTGAACATACAGTCTCCTTACAGAAGGACCCATGCCCTTGGGGCATACAGCAACAACGCTGATGTTCTTGGGAAAATCAAGTCCAAGGGATTGCAAGTGTCCCAAAAGGAAGCCATGTGATAACCCAAGAATGCTATTGGGTTTCATGAGTGAGAGGATCTTCTCATGATGATCTGCCTGCAGAAAATATTTCCCATTATAATGAAAATGCATGAACTCAAGGATGCAACACAATGAAAACAAAATTGCTCAAACTGTGGAAACATGTCCCAAGTAAACAGAAACAACAAAATGTAATTAGATATAGATACTAAAGAGATTATGAACCTCTTTTGCTTTGGAGGAAAATATATGGAGCAAACAGAAAAAAAGTTCCAGTAGGTGGTAGCAGCATAGAAACAAATAGTGTAACCATGGAGAGAGAGAAAGCAAGACACTTGCTTCAAACACTATACATACGTTCAAATCTTATATAGAAAATGCATAACTAACCAAATAAGTAAATCTTAAAGAAAGGACAAATTATAGGAAACTCATGAATCAATTCCATAACATAACTTTTGCTATGACCTTGCTATAAGATATTGTCACATCAAGTCGTTACGTGGAAACGCTTAAGGTAAGAATATACGATGCTTCATAAGCTTGGGGACAAAAATGAAGATAGCTGAATCATTCTATATCAACTGTATAGCTTGGGGCAAAATTTGAATATTGCTGGATTGTTCTATATCAACTGTTTAGTTCCACGTGACAACCAATGCCCAATAAATGACATTATCCAAAGATTTCATTTTAAAGTTCTTAGCGGCAGCATATTTTTAAAATATGCCAAGTGATGCCCTTGGATAAGAGCCAGGTGTAGCACATAAAATAGTAATGAGATAGCAGGACAGGAAGACATTGAATAAGTTGACATACTTGAGCAGCATCAGAGATCAATAGCAGTAGGAGATCACTGCTAGATACAGTTTCCCAAATATCTCCTAAAGTCCCAGTCTCTTCAGTAAATCCAGCAGCACGTGCTTCAGCAAACGAGCTAGACCCCTTCCTAAGTCCAATCTGCATGCAGATAAATAAAAATTCTTTTAGAAGTCACTAAACAGAAAAATACCATAAGTCGGGAGATTGCTGAAAAGATAAATGTGCAGAAAAAGAAAACAGCTTACAGATACTGTATTGCTCAAAGTACGATAAAATTTGAAAATGTTTGATGTACAAAAAAAGAACATACACAACTACACGATACAAGCATATCACATGAAAAGCATGGGAATCAGTGCAACAGCCGTCCACAAATACATATTTGGGATCTTTGACGAGGGCAAGTAACAATGTGCCAACCCTGCAAATCGGAGACTCGTGACCTCATAAGCAGTTGAAATGCATAACAAATGTTTAGAATACAAAGCTGGTCATAGAATGTATAAATGAAGCTAATAGACACATCATCGCTTGTCATTTTTAAACATCAAGTAGAGTTTTGTTTATTCGATGTTAAACAACATCATTCAAGTTACCTTGACTTTAATGTCAGACTTTGCCTCAGCAAGAGAATCCCTCAAATTCTGTGCTTGAGCTGGCCCCTGTAAAATAAATAGGCAGCCAGTTTAACAATACAATGGGATGCACCAAAAATGGAACTCATTTATAGAAGATACATGAAGACGAAACAACAACGAATTATTTCCGTCATTACTCCTCTACAACAGGACACGAGAAACGTTATCTGAAAATTTAATAACCAAAAAGTACCACACTTTACCAGTAACTCAATAAAATATCCTAATTGCTAAATATATTGCATTTGATCCACATTCAATTACTAATTGCTAAACATCCATTACATCAAAAATGTATTCAGTTAACATCATCCACATTGACAGCTTCAATTCAGCATGACAAAATATAAATCATGAGGGAAATAAACGATCACATACTAACCACTCGATCCTCATCTCAAATAACAGCAAACATCATACCGGAAACTCATTTTTGTCATGAGATGAGCCCACAGTCAATCCGAAACAGCACGTCGTACGGTCGTACCCATTCCTCACTAACAAACACCTACCAAAACCAAATCAACAACGCAAACAACTAAACCACGCTACACTCTAATCAAGTATAAGACAACATCAGCTTCCACACTAAAAAGCTCCAATCTTTATCAACACAAGTACTCATATCCCAATCCCGATTCTACTTCCGCAAGGTCAAACCATACGCAAAAAAAAGAGAGGAAAAAAGAGTTAAGAAGCGTCGTCACCTGCGACCCCCATCCGATGACCCCAATCTGCTTAATCCCCTTAAACGCCTCCGGCAGCAAATGGAAAAGATCCCTTCCACCCCTCACAATAAACTGCAACCAAACCCAAACCCATCGTCAGCCCAACCCCACCAAAACTCCAAACCCCAAAATTTCCACAGAACCTCATCTTGCCCGGCGAGGCTGATCTTCTCCTTCTTGAAGACGGCAGTGTCGAAGTCGATCGACGTGGCGACCTTCCCGATGGAGGGCGCGGAGACCATTCTCGCCCCGACGGCACCGAGGGTGGGGCGGCGGGGGGAGGAGACGCGGGAAAGGAGGGAAGGGAGGGACTTGGAGGTGGAGAGGAAGGAGAAGGGTGGGATTAGGGTTTTGGGGGTCGTCGGGATTAGGGTTTTGGGGAGGGTGGAGAAGGTGGGAGCTGTTGGCGCCGCCATTTGTGTGGGTGGAAATGGGAGTGTGGATACGATGGATGGGTTTTATACTACTTTTATAGGGGGTTGATCTTTGATGCCAGTTTTATTTAATTTTTCATCTTTTACTTAGTTTTTTTTTATAAAATTAATCTTTCATCAGGTAGTTTGGATTTTTGATATTGTTCGTCTTCTTTACTAAAATAAAATAAAAACTTTTTTCTGTTATATACTCTAATTTGAAGACAGGTAAGTTCGCATTGACATAAATGAAGTGTCATGTTATGATCAACAACAATGGGTGTAAACTGATGTTGCCAATTCAATTGGTATTCGTTTTCCTATTTAAATATTGAAAAAAGATGTGGAACATCAAATTGTTAGATCTACCGGATACGGGTACATGTTAATTTCAAAAATAAATGAATATGACTGTTAAGTTCAAAAAATAAACAATATATGGATATTATTGTAAAACAAACAAACAAACAAAAGATGAAAGATTGAGGGAGAGAGAGAGGTATGTATTTCTTTTCTTATCACCAAATATGTACAATAGTCTCTTATATATAGGGTGAGGATGTAGTAAGGGTTACAACCAAAATAAATGGAATTACATCATATTAATAAGAGTAAAATCTACTTAAAATATTGGGGTTAAGAAAAGTGAATCATCCACAAAATCTTTGGAATTCTCAACACTTCCCCTTGGATGATCACCGTTATACGCTAGGGATGTTGTCTCGTTAAAAACCTTACCAAGAAAAATATGATGAGATAAAGACTTGGTGAAGGAAAAAAGAGTGCAGCATGTATGATGTCCCCCTCGCTTCAACATATATTTCTCAAACGACAAACACCTATTTTGTGAACAAGTTTCTCAAAAACTGTTGTACGCAATGATTTTGTGAATACATCTGCTAAATTCTCGTTTCATTGGATTTGACGGACATCTATCTCACCATCTTTTTGTAAATCATGCATCGAGAATTTTTTTGGTGAAATATGTTTAGTCATATCGTCTTTGATGTATCCTTCTTTTATTTGAGCAATGCATGCAGTATTGTCTTCATATAAAATTGTTGGATGGTCTTTGATTTTGTCGAGTCCACATTCTTCTTTTATGTTTTGGATCATTGATCTCAATCATACATATTCTCGACTAGCCTCATATAATGCAATCAACTCTTTGTTGTCAATTTTTGTTTCGTTGATCGCCATGAAATTGTTGTACCACCATATGTAAACACATATTATGTTTGTGATTTAGCTTTATGTGAACCTGACAAATATCCATCATCGGTATATCCAATTGATTTGGGCTCTAAATTCTTTTGGAAAAATAACCCCATGTCACGCGTTCCACAAAGCTAACAGAATACATGTTTAATTCCGTTCCAATGTCTACGTGTTGGTTCAGAACTATATCTAGCCAATACATTTACTGAAAAATGCAATATCAGGTCTTGTATTTTTAGTCAGGATATGCCAATTTTTTCTGTGTCGACACTCTTCAATTGATTTTGGCTCACAATATTCAACATTCATCACATCATTTGCTATAACGTATATGAAATTTTCATCAATAATGGTTCTATTTCGGTTCCATCTTTTTCCATTGTGCACATAATTGATGGAGATCTCATCATCATTTTCATTGTCAGGTACATTTACCTCTTTCGGAAATTTGTCATTGTCCATTTGTTGTTGCCTTATCACCTCTACAAGGGTTTCAATAATATCACCTACTGTGTTATTTTGCTCTTTCTTTTTCCGTGGATTTGCATCTTTGGAACCAATTTGTTTTCCACATTTTCGACGTATAATATATTCATTTGTAACATTAGGAATATCAATCCAAACAGGTGCATTTAGAGCAGGTATATGCGACTTTGTGACTCTTTTAGTATCAATGAATGCATCAAGTAACTCATTTGCAATTCTTTGTAAATGTATAATTTTTTAACTTCAAGTTCACATTGACCTGTTCGAGGGTCTGGAATTGATGATGCATTCCAAGTCACTTCTTTGTTTTCTAATTTTTGTTTTTCTCCCCCTAAGATTGGGAATTCATTCTCATTAAATTGACAATCAGCAAATCGTGCTGTGAAAATATCACCGGTTAATGGCTCTAAAAAATTTATGATTGATGGAGACTCAAAGCCAATATATATTCCCAATCTTCTTTGAGGTCCCATCATTGTACATTGTGGTGGTGCAATTGGCACATAAACGCTACAAAAAAAACTTTTAGATGAGACAGATTTGGTTCTCTACCGGAGACCAATTGTAAATGGGATTATTTATGATAAGCAGTTGGTCTTATTCTTATAAGTGCAGCAGCATGTAAAATGACATGTCCCGAGGCAGATGATGGTAATTTAGATCTCATTACCAATGGTCTAGCAATTAATTGTAATCTCTTAATCAAGGATTTAGCTAGACCATTTTGTGTATGGACATGAATTACAGGATGCTCAATTGTGATCCCAACAGACATGCAATAATCGTTAAACGTTTGGGATATAAATTCTCCAGCATTGTCAAGTCGAATTTTCTTAATTGGATAATCTGGGAAATGTGCTCTCAATTTGATTAATTATGCTAGAAGTCTAGCAAATGCGACATTTCGAGTTGATAAAGGCAAACGTGTAACCATCGGGTTGATGCATCTATCAATACCATAAAATAACGAAATGATCCACACGGAGGAGTAATGGGTCCACAAATATCTCCTTGGATTCGCTCTAAAATATAGGCATTTCATTTTCAATTTTATTTGTGGAATGCTGTTTAACGTGGGTTTTTTGTTCTTTTATATTTATATATTGGTGTTGCGAAGACCTCTCAAGAATTCACAATGGAATTCCGCACCTTACAACTTCGTATAGAAGAATGCCTCACTATTGTCACGATCATGCCACCATTTGTAACGCTAAGTAAAGAAAATACAAATGACAACAAAATGATATAAATTCAATATTCCATTTCATTGGATATAGGAATACAAGATCTTTAGCACATTTATATGGTGCACCAAAGATGAATATATGATACATATTTCTCAAACTATTATCATATATCAAATAGCTTGGAGTACATGGCAATTGAGTTCATGCCACAGATGATGCATTTGTATGAAGTCTCGTTCAGAGTCGGAGCTTGATGACTTATTCATTCTTCTATTTCAAGGAACCATATTGCTGCGACAATTTGGTTTCGAGTTTTTGGAGCCTGATGATTTGCTCCTTTTCATATTTAAAGGGACCATCTTGCTATGATAATTTAGCTTCTTGTCCAAAGAGATTCGAGCATATATTTCATCGTTTGACAAGTTTATCTCTGATAAGGAGAGATTATCAAACAATGGTTAGCTTTAATCTCACAACCAAGGCAAACATTTGACTTATATATTCCATACGTGATTTGACGATTTATTCCCTTATTTATTTGAAGGGGACCGTTGTGTATAGCAATTTAGTTTATTTGCTTAGATTTGGTTTGGTGATTGTCTTTATTATGATCACCGCGATCTAGTCGGTTTGGCCTCATAACATGGAGGAAATTTATGTACATATTTGGTTACGGAGATGATGATTCTTATATTGGAATATCACCAAATGATTAGTTTAGCCTCATAACTAGGAGGGTTTTGTATGTGTTTGTATGCTTCGACTTTATGATGAAGACAACCTGATATTAGTGAATTTAACCTCATCACAATGATGAGTTATCTATAATTGATTTATCAATGATAATTCTGATATTAGAATATCGTACAAGCGGTTAGTTTAGCCTCATAACCTAGGAGGTTTTGTATATATGTTTTGGTGCTTCAACTTTATCACGAAGACAACCTAATATTAGTGAGTTTAACCTCATCACAAGGAGGAGTTACATATATTCGATTTATCAACGATAATTCTTATATTAGAATATCGTACAAACGGTTAGTTTAGCCTCGTAACCTAGGAGGTATTTTGTATATATGGGGTATTGTTTCGTATTATAGGAGACATCGTAAACATTTTATTCCCCTGTTTGGGACAACATTGTGTATATGCTTTGTTTGAGTATGACGACTTTAGTTTATCTCATTACTAAATATCGCTAAGGGTTAGATTAGTTTAGCCTCGTAACCTAGGAGGTATTGTATATTTTTTTTGGTGCTTCAACTTTATCACGAACACAACCTAATATTAGTGAGTTTAACCTCATCACAAGGAGGAGTTATATATATGTTTTGGTCTCGTATTTAGGAGACATTGTAAACGGTTTATTCTATTGTTTAGGAGAATATTATGTATATATGGTTTGGGTTTAACGACTTTAGTTTATTTCGTTACTAAAGATCGTCAATAGTTGGATTAGTTTAGCCTCATAACCTAGGAGGTGATATTTATGTGTATTTGACTAGTTTGGATAATTATTATTTTTGATATAGATATTATAATGTTTTGGTCAGTTTAGCCTCGTAACCCGGAGGGATTTTATATGTATGTATTTGTTATATTGTCGATGATTCTTATATTTGAATATCATCAAATAGATAGTTTAATCTCATAACTAGGAGAATATTTTATGTACTTAATTTGTTAAGTGTGTTGGACAGTTTAGCCTCGTGACCCGGAGGGTTTGTATATATTTTGTTTTGTATTTGGGTTTGTTCATTTGTTTGTTAAATGAAGACTCCATCGCCTGTAAGAGAGAGAGAACCCAAGATCATGCTTGGCGTGCATCATCGCCTACGACTAAGGTAGTCCGTATTTTAATTTCTGACCACTTCAACGATAAGAGAGAGGGAACCCAAGATCAAGCTTGGCGTGCATCCTCTTTTATTATTGGAGCAGTCAATATGTATGTTTTATGTTTGTTTTCGAATTTTTAGGTTGGTTGACATATTTTACAACTTTAAAGATTTATTTTGCAATTTATCCACAATTAGGGATGGATTTGTAATTTGTCCATTTAAGGGGATTATTTATATTTTAAGATCAATTTACAACTTTGGGTCAACATGTAAATCAATGGTACAACTTATATATCATTGTAATTTATCCACATTTAGGGGTGGATTTAAGATTTACCTCAATTGGAGATACCATTTGTGATTTGTTTAAGTCTCTTGAGTAACCCCTGAATTCCCTTATTTATTCTTTTCGTAGGGGTTAATATGCAAATTTATCTTCATATAGTAAATATGGTACATGCATGGGAACGTTATTACTATGCACATAGATACATGTGGAGGGTGAGATATGTCACTGCATTGATTTCATTCCTTTGCATTTCATGTGCAGGGGTTTAGTTGAATCAAATTATGCAATATATTGTTTGGTTGCATGAATATAATCCAACTGTAGCAATCAAAGCAAAATATATGCTTTTGACAATTATATTGGGACACATTTTGATGGTTCTAAAACTTGACGTGGGATTCATGAGTTTTATACACCTGCTTGTATCTTTTGGCGACTATGAACTTACTGTCACATAGATGGATGACCTTTTAATTCAATATTTGTAGTCTTATGAATATTAGTTTGTATTAAGATTTTCTATCGATAGCGAGAATCCAATTCACGTATTTTCGGAAATCATCAACATGTGTTTTACGAACATGTTTTTGTTTGTCATCATTGTCGAGATATATATCACCGACTATAGGTTCTCCCTTTTGATCTTTACAATCGGTTTATCTCAAATTCCACCATCCAATTAATATAAATAGGTCCTGAGATATCAACTGCATTTGTTTGATCTACTTTACTCTTGTTTAGAATACAACTCATTTGTGGCCTATTGACGTGAGGTTATTTTAACTTCACTTGATGATAGTTTTCTTTTTATTGCTCAAAATTAGTTTTGTTTGAAGTTTCAATCTTTGCGGATCGCGAGTGCATACTTTCAAAATATACTTCACGTAGACTTTCAAAATTGGCTAATTTTGTTAATTCACATAAACTTCCAAGTAGATTTCGTGCATACTTCACATGGATCAGAATTGATTTGGATATTACTCATTTGGTCATTTGGTCATATGAATAAGAGACATGTGGTTGCACCGTTTAGATAACAAATCCCTTTAGTTATATATTTTTTATTATTGTGTTTGGTTTCATAACTTTGGATTGGATTTGCTGAAATCAACAAGATCGTGATAAGATTTTGACAGCATTTTGATATAAGCGTTTATATCTTTCGGAATTTTTATAACCACCCGAATATCAATTATATCATATCACGATAATACATGTTTAATTTCTGCGACAAATTCGGCAGCCTTCCGGCGTTCCTTTTTTTGTCAAGTTATAAATGATCAAACCGGAGACCAATCCTTTTTAAATAGGACACTGACCGGAATGACGTGGTTTTCGAAGCCAACCGGAGACCGTTCCTTTCTAAATAGGACAGTGACCGGAATGACATGTTCTTCACAGCCAACCGGAGACCAATCCTTTTTAAATAGGATAGTGACCAGAATGACCTTTTTTTAATATTTATTTTAAAGTGAAACCATTGCCGGCGCTAATGTTGCACCTTGTCAGAGTCGACGAAGTCGGAGTAGACGTGAAGTTGCTACGAGGACGCGGAGTCGGCACAGCCGCGGAGTTGGAATCGGCGTTGGGTGAAACCGGCGTTTGTTGCTTGTTGAGAGGATGTTGATCTTCTTCTTTTTATCTTCACAAACTCTTCTCCACTCCCTCACGTTACCCTCTTTTTGGTGTATGTCCCCTCTCCTTTTCTTTTTCTTCCCTCCTTTTTTGTCTTCTCTTTTCTTTCTTTTTCTTTTTTTTCTTTTCTTTTCTTCTCTTCTCTTTTTTTTTTCTTCTTTTGTACGTGTAGTCTTTTGGTGGGTGTATGTATATCATTTTTTTTTATTTGGAAAACTCATCCGATATTTATAGAGTGAGAGGTGTTGTGAGACGTGGATGTTGATTTGGTGGTGATGGGGATTGGTTTGGTGGTCGTGTGTGTAACCGTCTCTCGTGATCATGGAATGTCTCTTTATAAGGTTGAATTAGCATGGGAGATTAACGTTGATGTGGAGGATCATGGGTTAACGTGGAGTATGGTATTGGTCTGTTGGAGATGAGATCAACGTGGAATGAAAACAGTTGAGGTAGAGATAATATTGTATTATATGTATACACGTGCATGGCCTTCTCTCCCGACTTTTCTTCTTCTTCTTCTTCTTCTTTTTTTGTATATTTTTTTTAATGGGCATTTTCAGTTTTTTCCATTTAAAACTTAAAATTATATGGAATCATAATCATAATCTTAATATCCTTATAATTTCATCCATATAAATTTCAAACTATGCTTCTTCAATTTTAGTAGTCTTATTAAATTTTTTAGACAAACACAATTTTTTGTGTCAACAAATGCCTTATTATCATTTTTCCAAGGGAACATGTTGCACATGAAAAACAAATTGATGAAGGAATCTTCAAGTTCCTCATTGTGTGTCCACTTGAATTTTCAATAATTCTTCGCATAATTATGGCACCTGGGTGACCCAATCTGTCATGTCAAGTTTCAAAATTTGGATCGACTAACTTCTGGTTAGTGATCATATTTGATTTAATAGGATTTATGAATGTACAATATAACTCAGAAGAGAGAGCTTATATTTTCCAACACAATTTTCTGGCCAGACATATTAGATGTAATGTGGAGATACTCAATATTATCTTCGTTCACCGTCTCAATGTGATAACCATTAAGACGTATATCCTTAAAACTTAATAGATTTCTTCTGGATCTATTAGAGTATAGAGCATCACTTATTATCAATTTTGTATTGTTAGATAACAAAACACAAGCTCTTCCGGAGCCTTCAATCAAATTTCTAGTGCCAGAAATTGTGTTGACATTTGTTTTTGCTAAACGTAATTAGGAAAAGTATTTTGTACTTTTCAAGATGGTGTTTGTTGTTCCACTGTCTACTAGACATTGATATCCATAATTTGTTATAGCATTAGTCATATCTTTGTCTTTTTACTTGAAACAAAAGAAAAATATAATAAATTTGATTTTATCGTAGCAGTATATTATATAAGAGTTAGAGTTAAAAGACTTAAATATTGATAAAGTCGAAAGCAAATATTCAAGGTTCAAGCATTACATATATAGGAAGATAAAAGACCAAAAATCTAGGTGAACGAAAATCAAACAATAAGAAAAACTACATATTATGGTGGTAATTTCCATTATCGGTAAATGTTTCGGTATTTTCATCATTTAGAAGAAAATCAGAAACATCCAAGTGTGTATCCATGAGCATTCCATGTTGATTATTCTCAATAAAGTTAATTTCAGCACTTTCTCTCTTCTTGAGTGATGCTTGATAGAACTCAACAAGATGTTTGAGTGTACGACATATACGCGACCAATGATTTGTCATGCCACATTTGAAGCAAGCATTTTCAGTTTTCCTTGGAGGATGTTGCATTTCATTTCCTTTAGCATTTCTCTCATTATTATTTGCTTTGAAATCATGACCACCACGATTATAACGACCACGTCCACGACCACGCCTTGGTGTTGCCCACGTCCACGTTTGTAGTTAAATGATGTCTCATTCGCTTCAGGGAATGACTCACGTTTGTGTCCATAAGTAACCTCATTCACTTCGGGAAATGAAACAGAACCGGTGGATCGAGATTGATGATTTTTCATCAAGAGTTCATTATTTTGCTCGACAACTAAAAGTAATGATATTAGTTCTGAATATCTCTTAAAACACGCTCTCGATATTGCTACTGCAGGAGCATATTTGAGGCATGAAATGTAGAGAATGTTTTCTCTAACATATCATTATCAGTAATTGTTTCTCCACATAATTTAAGTTCGGATGTGATATGAAATATTGCTGAATTATACTCGCTTACATATTTAAAATCTTGTAATATCAAATGTATCCATTCATAACAAGCTTTTGGGAGAATCACTTATTTTTGGCGGTCATACATTTCTTTCAGATTTTTCCATAGTTCTAACGGATCTTTCACCGTTAAATATTCAGCTTTTAGGCCCTCATGAAGGTGATGTCGGAGAAAAATCATTGCTTTGGCACGCTTCTGCGGGGAGGCCTTATTTGCTTCTTTGATTGTTTCTCCAAGATTGTGTGATGTGAGATGAATCTCAGCATCGAGGGTCCAAGGGAGATAATTCTCTCCCAAAATATCAGGGGCAACAAATTCAAGCTTGGTGAGGTTTGCCATGATAATAGCTTCAATAAAACAAATAATTAAAAAATACATTATACCATTAAGATCGAAAGGTGAACATTATTAGCATAAACTTATACCTATAATATTCATTAAAAAATCTACCATCTCCGGTAACGAAAAGAAAAGAAATAATTTGGTAGTTGTTTCTCATAATTCGGTAGAGACTTTTATGATGAAGGTGCAAGATTGATTCACCATGATAAACATAACTGGAGTATAAGTGGGTAGTTGTTTTTCATATTGGTTTTAGAGAGGAAAAAAACAACGTGAGGTAATGGTTTTCAAAAGAAAAAAAAACGAACAAACCTAATATGAGTGCATATATGTTGGATTTCCTTCTTTTTATTATTATTAAGTCTCCAAATGTATTTTTATAAGATCCTAATGTAGTGGTTAAGAATGTAATTGGTAAATTAGATAACTAAAATGGTGTAAGTAAATTATCATATGATAAACATAATTTGGTAGAAAATTCATCTACAATTATTTATAATAATATGTCACGTCTTACAATTATTTACTTATGAGATGAACAAATATAATAATAAAAAACAGAGCATGTGCATGAACAAATATATTCAAAGTACGTATGTGAATTTGTCGTATCGAGAACTTGCGATTAATACACACAACTTACACATGTAGTTGACATATTGTTAAGTCTACTAGTTTGTTACCTTGGGCGTGTTTGAAGACTCTAATCGATAGAGCTTCGTGCTGATAACGTGTTGTAAAACAAACAAACCAAAGATGAAAGATTGAGGGAGGGAGGGAGAGAGGTATGTATTTCTTCTCTTGTCACCAAATATCTACAATGATCCCCTATATATAGGGTGATGATGTAGTAGAGGTTACAACCAAAATAAATGGAATTACAACATATTAATAAGAGTAAAACTTACTTAAAATATTGGGGGTTAAGGAAGGTGAATCATCCACAAAACCTTTGGAATTCTCAACATATATAGATGTTTCATTTTTTTCTCTCATAAATAAGGTATCAGTAGATTCTAAAGGTACATGATGTATAAGCACATGTTTTTGTGTAGTGCATTTTTGCCTTAAGGATAGAAACATAAATTGCCTTAAGAATAGAAACAACTGGTCGACCGAACTCCCACTTCGGTCAATCATTTTGTGAATGGATTCGAACCTAACAAGGGTAACTAATAATATCACGGAATCCGTTAACGACGTTTAAAGGAAGTGTACTCAAGCAATTAGTTGGATTAGTGGGCGTTTTGGAGCAATAAAAAATACACTAGTGCAAATACCTAATAAACGAATTTTGGAAGTACACCCAAGCAAAAAAACCAAAATTTTATTGGATTATTTGCTTGGGTGCAATTCAAAAAAATCAATATTGGATATTTCCACTTTGGTACACTTAATTTTTTTCAAACTTAGTTTGGTACACTTGCAGAATCGTAAGAGTCGGTAGCATAATATGTTATATTCATATTAAAAAAATTAGATATTTTGCATAGTAACTACGACTATAAAAGAAATTCTTTTCGAATCCTTAATTCTATTTTTTTTCTTTAAAACCTTGATTCAGTTTACGAATGTTACACAAATTAGATTTATTTTATTTTATTTTATATACTTATCAAACACTTAGGCAAAGAGATATTTTTGGACAATTTGCGAACTACATCAAGACATTCCACGGAATTTTATACTCATCCTTGAATTCTATCCTTTTTCAAATATTGTATTTAATGTAAAGGTGGTTACACATTTTTGTTTAGATTATAAATCCCCCCTATATACTTAATAAACTCACTTAGTCAAAACACACATTTATACAAAAAGTTTATGGATTTTGATATATAAAAAATTGATTTGTATTGGGTTGCTTTGCAATATGTCCAAGATTACGGATCTGGTTAAATTTTTATGATTTTTTGGAGTACTCAACAAAATTTCCAAAAAATGAGTTTTGACCATGTGATTTGTTAGGTACATAAACGAAAAGTAAAAGATTTACTCTGATGTACGTAACCAACCCTAATATTAAATAAAGATTTTGAAGAAAAATGAAATTCAAAAACTTGAAAAGAATTTCATGTATATTTTATGGTAACTCTGCAAAATATTTTTTTATAATATAAATCTAACAATATATATATTGACAAATGTACCAAACTAATTTGAGAAATTCTAAAAAATCAAGTGAAAAAAAAGTGTACCCAAGCAAATAACTATATATATATATATATATATATATATATATATATATATATATATATATACAGGAATTCTCTAGTGAGCTCAGGGTTTAATTTTGCTAAATTAAGCCCCCACAATATCCACCACTCATTTCAAATTGTAAGGTAGATTAAGAAAAAACGGTTATGCTAATGAATGGTGAGATTAATTGTAAATAAGATCCAATGGTGAGATGTTAGGTGTTTTAAAATAAATTTGATGAGTCCTGGACTCACTAGAGCTTGACCATATATATCTATATATACATATATATACATATATACATATATATACATATATACATATATATATATAGGCAGGCCCGACCCAATAGCAGGAGCAGGGTGAGCTCCTGCTCCGGGCCTCATTCCGGGCATCACTTTGAGGGGGCCTCAAAAAAAATAAAAAATGTACATGACCTTATTGGGTTGCAAAAAAAATTAGTGTTAACACATAAATTACACTTAAACATTGATAAATTTGTCTCAAATATTGCTAAGAGGACAAAAAAATTCAATTAATATTGCATTAAGTTAGTAATTTTATTATTATTTAAACTAGGAGGATAATTTTTTTCAAATTTAGGAGTCTCGTTGTTGATTTTCGCATAGAGCCTCAAAAATTTCCGAAACAACCCTGTATATAGGTCGCGTCAAGTCGTTTAAAGTATAATTTTGGTTCTCTCTTAAGATGTATAGGAAAGAGTTAGGTTTAGTTTGTACGTAACATATAATAACTATTGGTGCGTGGAATAGCAGACATAAACATACCACTTAATTACATAGTGAAGCAAACAATCAGCAATCGATGGCTTTTGGACGTTCGAGTTCCGTCATTCCCAAGCTCCTAATCTCGCCCTCCTCCGAAGATGTCAACAATACAAAGTTCCTTTTGTGGCGAGCACGAGTTGGGCCTTTTCTTGAAGCCGGCAAGTTGTGGGATAATGTATCGGGCGCGATTCCGTGTCCACCTGAAACGCTGGAAAAGGTGAGTTCGGACGGCGTGAAGTGGAACGTGCCTAATCTGGAATTCGACGAATGGATGGCTCGAGACGAGAGTGCAAGGAAGTGGTTGTTGACCACCATCTCCGACGACTTGCCCCTCAAGAAGGATCTCGGCCTTCTTTCCACGTCCAAGGAGATCTGGGATTGCCTTAACCAAACTTTCCCTCCTCCTCCTCCGGCTGCTGCTGCTGATGCACTGATATCAGCTGGTGGTGGAGGTGATGATCGTGTCGAGCCGACGACCGAAAAGGACGAGGAGGTCGATCACCTGGAGAAGCTGCAGAAACACAAGCCATTAGCGGCGTCTGCCGAATTCGCATGGATGTCCTCCTACCAAGCCGTGACGGAAGACAAGCTGATTGTCTCCAACAAAAGGGGATCTTACATCATTTCCTCCAGGAAGCTCGGTATAAATATAGAGGAAAACTGGGAATGGATTTCCATTCCAGAGTCAAGGTTAAATACAATTGTAAACTATATATCGATTCTTAATTAATTTCAGTATTGATGGATTAATTGGAATGTACGTACACATGCATATAGGTTTCCGGAGGTGGTAAGGCTTGACAAAACGGATGCCCACGTTTATTTTAAGATAAGCGGTAAAGTGGAGAGGGACATGTTGAGTCCGAAGACGGCTTATGTGGTGAATCTGGTGTACAAGTTGACACCGCTTTCGGAAGGAATGGGCAGTCCTTTCTTTGAGGCAACCGTCTGGGAGGAAGCAGAAGACCTTCGATGGTATTCTTTCAGTGGAGCCTCCGGCAGAAAAGAAGCTAAGAAGACCTTTGTGTGCTTGCAGCATCCACCACCGGAAGGGGATGACGACATCGAGGAGTTCCGCATCGAGACACCACGTCCAAGGACAGATGGATGGTTGGAGGTCACCTTGGGACACTTCACTACCACAATTACGGTCGGAGCCGGCGCTGCGAAGTATGTAAACGTATTCCTCACTGCACAACATGAACAGAAACTCTGGTTGATTCCACCTACGTTGACCAGGAAAAACATCATCGTTGAAGGATTGGAGTTCAAGACTAGGAAGTAATTAGTGACTAGCTAGTAGTCTTGATTATTTGGATTGTCTATCGATCTTCTGTCTTGTGTCGTGTTGATGTTATGGAATAATTCGTGTCGTATGTTTGGCTTGATTATCAATTAATAAAGTTTATTTTGCATTTCTGCTTGATGATCTATGTTATATATCTTCAATTTCTAGAGAATTACAATATCATTGTGAATATTCAACCATGCACCTCATCGGATCTCAAATATTATTTTACAATTAATAACAGCATCAATTAATGCACAAGCTTGTTGGTCTTTTTTTTGCATCAATACCCTCCATTTACGCAGAAATGCCATCAACACCTTCCATTTACGGTACTGTCATGGATACTGTGCATTCTCATCATGGATGTGCGTCTATGTCCTTGTCTTCGATATTAGTTACAAAAATTTAGTTTGGGTTACATTTAAGAAATAAAATATAAACTTCCCCTTGTTTTTGTTAAATAAATGAAAGATAAATCAGATATACATTTTCAAAGATAGAGAGGGAAAAAATGTAATCATGTATCCTCCCGTCTCATTTTTTTGGATCTGAGATGTAGTTCCCATTAAATACTTGCCTGCATGCTCACGCTAAACGACATAAGATGATAAGAACGTGCCTCCACGTCTCGTTGATCGCTACCAAATCCACCGTGAACTCCACTGATTTTATTTTAAAAACCTTTGTTATTAGTTGACCCCCGAATGCCTCCTCGCATTCCGTAACCACCGCGACCTTTTATATTCACCTAAGGGCCAATATCACTCAGCCTCAGACACGCAATTTGACGAAAATTTTATTATCTTATTTTTGGTATGTCTGGATAACTGGGAGTGAATGTGTCTTCCGAGCTGTCACTTCCTTCCGGGACTCCACGACACGGGATCTCTAGATTCTCTATAACACCTCTCACTTGATGTCGACGCTCCGGAACGGTCAGTCTACCGATCTATCCTATGACGAGGCTTCGGATAAGATATGTCTTGCTTTGGGCTTCTCCTAGTCCTCGAGATTAAAAATTCAATGTACGTACTTTTGTTTGACATATAATGTCTACTGAAAAATGATTTGTGCACGTTGCGCTGGTGGACCGTAATTGTGACGTGGTTGTGATGTGGTCAGTCTATTCATACCGATTGAGTGTCAAATCGACTCAAATTCCAACCATATTCGACTTCCGTTTGGATCCAAATTTTCACGTAAATATAGATTAGGAGTGTATTAGGGATACAACAAAAAAAATTAGGAAAAACTTCCGTTTGAATCTGTGTTAAATAATTAGTTTTTGAAGTTCAGGGGGTAAAGTGTTACAAAATTAAAGTTCAGGGGAGGTGACTGTTAACGTTGAAAGTTCAGGGGGGCAAAGTGATACCAAAACATAGTTCAGGGGGGCAAACTGTAATTAACCCTATAATATATATATGTGATCGAGTTTACAAAAGAATGTGATTACATCAAAAGCTCATAACATAAAATATACACGTGTAATCACAACCACCTCAAGAAGGAAGGAAAGCAGGATCCGGTCCCGGGCGCCCCCTCCGCCGTCACCACCCGCCTACCGCCGCTTTCGGCCTGAAAGCATACATGAAACATGTCTGAGTTTCCAAAAGGAAACCCCGTATGTCAAACCCTAACACATATATGAACAATAATGAAACATGTCATGCACAATAAACATCACCACAGACACAACCGCTAAGTTCCCGGGACCTCTCTCCCGGTCATAGCTGAGCCAACAACCTGGGTCTCAATGGTCCACTCACCCCAACCCACCAACACTCGTGCACACAAGGCACCGCCGGTCCAAAACACGACCAAACAACCACACTCTTGCCTCAGTATTACCAGAGCCACGATTTTGCATCAATTGTCGGAGCCACGACGACAAATAAAACATGCCTCATTCGCCGGAGCCACGACTTTGCCTCAATTGCCAGAGCCACGACGACAACAATCACAATTCCTTTCCACGTGTCACCACTGATTGCTATAGGGTCAGCATGTCCGTCCGTTGCCCCCAAAGGGCCGGTGAACCCGTTGCCTTCTAGCCAATCAACAACAACACAAAAACACCAAACTGTGTAACAACGGTCGAACAAAATCTGTCTTTCAGTCGACCAATTCTCACCTAGAGAACTGACCCAACCGAAAAATTCACCGATCGGTCAAACGACAATGGGGACCCGGTTGACCGAAAAGCACCAGTAAGAAATCCAATAATTCATTTTCGCAAACCATGATCAAACGGTCGGACGACCCAAGACTTCCGGTCGACCGAAAACCTCTATAACTCACCAACAGTCCACACTACACGATCGACCGAAACCACACATCCAGTCCACCGGCCATTAAGTTAACTTAAGTAGTCGGTCGGACGAGTCAAACAGGTGGTCGACCGTTTGGATGGTTAACGCCCCAATCGACCTACGACAGTACTCCCGGTCGACCGACAAAGGAGACCCGGTTGACCGAAAAGCACAAGAGCATCCATCTCTCGCTAAAAATGTACAACCGGTCGACCACCACAAATGTATCGTTCGACCGGTGCGAGAGATTCGCCCAAAAATACACTATAATCGGTCGACCGAACCTAGAACACCGGTCGACCGATTTTAGTGCAGAAACTGCTGTGAAGGTCCGACGAGCCAAAACGGCCTACCGTCGACCGCTCTCACCCCCACACTAATAATATGTGAGCGCAAAAGCAAGCTTGACATACCTCAAGGCTTGAAGAAGTCTTAGAAGAACCAACGGCGAGCGTTTCCACGAGAACTCCACGCAATCGGAGCTTCTCCGACGAACCTCCCACGAACGACGCTCCTCGCTCCTCCGGCGACTCCAACTGCAACCCTCGCCTCCACCAACACCGAAGAAACACTGAGGGAGAGAGAGACGAGTGAGATCGTGAGAGAGAGAGTGAGAGAGTGAGTAAAAAGAGAGAAAATCACCTTTAAATACCAATCTCCTCACTTCATCTCAGCCGTCCATCTCAATCCTTCACTAATCCACCTCCTAAACATCATTAAAACATTAAGCAAGGGTTATGATCAAACAGGATATCCAGCCGATCACCGGAGATGGTTAATGTTGCTTATGTTGCTCAAGGGAAGAACCAAGGTAAAGGACCAGTGCAGTGCTATAGTTGAAAGGACAAAAGAACCCAAGCTTTGAGCTTCTGTTACAACAAACTCTAATAATGTCAGCTCTAATTAGTTTGTTATCACTGTAGAAATGATTCAACAAATGATTATTTCGGCATTCTCTGCTCTCTAACTTCAGGGTAAAGGTAAAATTGTTCTTGTTCCTTGGCTTGTTGATTTTGGAGTATCTAATCTTCAAATGATTGGCATGTCTGATTCGTTATGTAATGTTCGAAAATATAGTGGTACCCAAAGTATTCAAGTTGCCAATGGAAGTAGCCTTCCGATAACAGTTAATATTGGTCCTTCCTTTCGTCATGTGTTTGTTTCCCTGAGTTGTTTGCTAATCTCCTTTTTGTTGGTCAGAAGGTGGATGGTAATTGTGATGCACACTTCTTCCGTGATGGTTGTCTTGTGGAGGATCAAATGTCAGGGAAGGTGATTGGGAATGGGCATAAAGTAGGAAGAATATTTCCTTCGCAGTTTACAACTCCTGGAACTTTGTCTTTAGCTTCAAAGGTTGTTGAAAATAAGGTTGAAATCTGGCATAGACGTTTAGGCCATCTAGATAATGCAATTTTAGTCATTTGATGCAAAGTGGTGTCCTTAGTCTGTGTGTTCCTCCTAGATTGTCACTTGATTGTGCAACTTGTATACTTGGGAAAGACTTCGTCTTTTCCTTCTAATGGTGGTCCGGATATTACATGCTTTGAAATTATACACACTGATGTTTGGGGTGTTAGGTTTCCATGCACAATATAATTTTTTTGTGATTTTTATTGATGATTACAACCGTTTCACTTGGATATATTTTCTGCACACTTAGGTTAGTGTACAATGTTTTTCAGATTTTCTTGGCTTATGTTGAGACATTTTCTACTTGTATTAGAGTTTTATGGTCTGATAACGGAGGAGAATATACGGAACATGAGTTTCATGCCCTTTGAACCAAAAAGGAATTTTGTCTCAATGACCTCAAAGACATGTCAACATGGTTGTCTTGCATCGGTTGCAGATATAGATGGTGATACTGCTGCTAACGAGGTTTTGGAGTTGTGGTGTCAATGACCTCAAAGTCATGTCAATATGGTATTACATTTATTCTCTATAGTTGTTTATCGTGCTTTCGTCGTTCACCTTTCATTTTGTGCTTGGGTATTGGTTTTAGGAAGTAAACGTTGCAGTGAAGTGTTTTCAAAGCTTGAGAGCAAAATTGGATGTTGTTGTAAATGAAAAGGCACAACCTTTTCCTATATATCATTTCATTGCTGATGCTTAAGGTTCAAAAAATCTCTTCTTGTCCAAATCTTTTGTTAACTGGGCATCCTAAAAGTTTTTTTGGTTCTAAGCTCCTAAAATTTTATATATTAACATACCACCATCGGAAGTTTCAGCTCAAGTCACTTCCCATTTGAAGAGCTTGAAATTCTTTACTCACTTCCCCCATTTTTGCGTTACATATAAGTTTTTGTTTTTGAGAAATTTACGTATAAGTCTGGGCACAATCACGATGATCTTTAGATGGAATTGATAATTTGTGTTGAGCAAGTCCTAAGGGCACCCTTAGCTGGTCGGGCGCCCGCCTGGGTGGTCAATCGGGTGCCGGAGCACCCGATTTGGCGCCCGGGCGCCCATCGGGCGGGGGGCACGTGTTCCCCCCCCCGTTCGTCGGATTTTTTAATTTTATTTTTTAGTGAATGTTTTGTTATTAGAGTTAATTGATAATGTATTGGGTATTTTTAGTAACGTGAGGGGATAAATTTTTATTATTGTGGTAACGGGTTGGATTACAATGAGTTTTTTTACGAGCAATGAAGATTCAAAAAATTCCAGATCAAACAATTTCAAGATCCAAAAAATTTCCAGGAGGCACTGCCCCCTTGCCACCCCCGTCACCTCACCGGCGAGGTGGAATGACGCTTGCTCACCGGACATAGTTAAACATGCTCTAACCGCACGGGTATATATTTTTATCTAGTTTATAATAAACTTAAAACCACGAAGGTTTACAGCCATCCGACACGTGTTGTTCCCATCAAATCCTTCGTCCACCGCCACGTGTACTTCCCCCATCCCTCTCCCACCACCACTCCCATTCCACTAAACATTATCCATATAGAAATGGCATCAACTCGTCACCTCACAACCCTTTCTCGCCCCTTCTTGAACCGCCTCTTCTCCCCAAAACCTCTCAAAACCCTAAAATCCCGATCCCAATTCTCCTCCATGGCGTCCAATCCCACCTCCAAGC
Source organism: Triglochin maritima (assembly GCA_963682175.1). NCBI lineage: Eukaryota > Viridiplantae > Streptophyta > Magnoliopsida > Alismatales > Juncaginaceae > Triglochin > Triglochin maritima. The sequence continues at coordinate 12,384,397 of OY821775.1, forward strand.
AGGTAAGATCAAACCCCAAACCCCCGATTCCGATCTTGGTTGTGTCATTGACCGATCGGTGCTCTGCAGGTTCTCGTTCCGGTCGCCGACGGTACGGAGCCTATGGAGGCCGTGATCACCGTCTCCGTGCTCCGAAGGGCCGGCGCCGACGTCACCGTCGCGTCGGCGGAGAGGAAGGTGGACGTGGAGGCCTCCTGGGGCGTGAAGCTTGTCGCCGACGCGCTCGTCAAGGAGTTCGTTGACCGGCGCTTTGACCTCGTTGCGCTCCCGGTTCGTGGATTGATTCCAATTTGTTTTTTTTTTGTTTTTTTTGAGTTGAGTTTGTGCTTCTTTTGTGGTTTTGATTGATTGTTTCTGTTTTGCTTTTCTTTGCTTTGAGGTTCAAAAGGGATGCCTTCTTTGGTTGATTTTTGATTGGATTCGTTTCGTCGGTCTTTTTTCTTTGAAAGATGGTGTTTTTCTTTATGTTTGAGTTGATATGATTTTGGGTGTGTTTGGATAACTTCAGTTTAGAGTTTAAATGAGTTTTGAGTTTTTCGAAATTCAAATCTCGGATTTTTTTCATCCAAACATACCTGGTTTTGAGTTTTGGGTGAGGATTTTAGCTTGTAACTTGCGTTTTGCGAAACACCAATTACATTGGTGTTTGCAAAATGCAAATATTCATTCCACAATTGCACCAAGCAACTTCCTCAATTCCACTCACAACACATGAGTTTCCATGATGAGCACCATAATATTTCAAAACTCAAAACCCAAACAAGTGAGCATGAGGTTTGGAGTTTCAGTATGAAAGGTATGTATAGTTTTGAAGTCTGCAACTAACCTCAAAACATTGAGTTTTGAACCTCGAACCTCAAAACTAAAGTTATCCAAAGGAACCATTCGTTCATTCTTTGTTTGAGATTCTGTATTGTTTTGAGTTGTGAGCAATACTTTTTTGGCGAATTTTGATTGGACTGGTTCCTACGGTTTTGATTCTATAGGATGTTTTCCTCTTTTTTGTGGTCTGATTGCTTGTTTGAGGTGATGTGTTTGTTTGATTGTTCTTTATGACTTTATTTGAGCTTTTGTTTTGTAGGGAGGAATGCCTGGAGCGGCTACTCTTAGAGACTGTGATGATTTGGAGAAAATCGTAAAAAAGCACGTGGCTGATGGAAAGCTGTTTTCTGCCATATGTGCGGCGCCAGCTGTTGCACTTGGATCATGGGGGTTACTTAAAGGATTAAAAGTATGTTGTTTGTGAATTTTGATTGACTATTTACAAGGCTTGGGGGGGGGGGGGGGGGGGGGATCTTTGGCATTCTGTAAATTTCAAGTTTTGACTACTTTGTAGAATTGATAAGCATTATGAATTGTTTTGATTTGGTTCACTGTGGTTATGCTATTCTGGATATGGTAAAATTAACGATTTAAATTATGCTCGTTCCATTTAAAAAATTCTGGTTGTAATATTTTATTTGAAGATGCCACTTAACAAGTGTGGTACTCCTGTTTTTATAAGACACAAAGCAATGGTTGAATATTTGTTGAATTTGTCAGGCAACTTGTTACCCATCATTCATGGAGAAGTTTTCACCTGAAGTAATAAAAGTGGAATCCAGAGTCGTGCAGGATGGACATGCGATAACTAGCCGGGGACCTGGGACTGCCATTGAGTTTGCTTTAGCCCTGGTAGAGCAATTATATGGAAGTAAAAAGGCTGAGGAAGTTGCAGGACCCATGGTTAGCTATTCTTCTTGATTTTATGCATAATGAAATGAAGTTTGCAGTCAATTTAAAAAATCTCTAATTAGTCTATCATTGTTCTCCTGTATTCATTTTAGCATTTCAATATGGAATACTTTTTCCCCTTTTCTTTGGCCATGCGAGACATTAGTATGTCAAAAATAAGTATAAAATGTTGTATCAAAATGGCCGCCCTTGGCCTTGTGATTTCTCTCCATTATATAATATGTACAAAAGAATTCTATACATGGAAACATACTAGTATTTGCTAATATTATCTTTACATAATCTGTCAAATATTAAGCTAATTATTCAGAGGAATAAATCAAGGAAATAAATAGGAATAAATATGGACAGCAAAGCTGTCCGTTGACAGAAATAGCAAAGCGGTCTATTGACAACTGTCCATTGACAACCCCCCTCAAATTGATGCGGGTTGATCAACAAGCATCAATTTGCTACTTAGGAAAAAATGTCGATGACGAGTGAGAGCCTTGGTGAAAATATCATCAATTTGTAGTTCGGTGGAAATGTGTGAAAGAGTGATAACACGAGCTTCAAAGGCTTCACGGATAGAATGACTGAATGATAGTTGACTTCGATATGCTTTGTACGCTCATGATAGACAGGATTGGCCGTGATCTGAATGACACTTGTATTATCGGCATGTAACGGTGTAGGATCGTTCTCAGAGAAGTCTAACTCACCAAGCAGACCTCGAAGACAAATAATTTCAGAACAAGCAAGAGATATCGCTCGGTACTCAGATTCTGTAGGGGACTTAGAAACTCTGTCTTGCTTCTTACTCTTCCAGGAGATCAATGCATCACCTAAGAACACGCACCAACCAGTGATGGAGCGACGTGTATCAACACAACTAGCCCAATCAGCATCGTTATAAGCAACAAGACAAGGAGAATTGCCTGCGGGAAAGAATAAGCCACGTGCAGAAGTGCCCTGAACATAGCGTATGATCTGACGAACAACAGTCAAATGAAGATGACGAGGTGTCTCAAGAAACTGGCTGACTTGCTGTACAACAAAAGAAATATCTGGTCTAGTGATGGTAAGATAGACAAGGCTACCCACCAATTTCCGATATAAACTGGGATCAACAAGTAAGTCACCCTTTTCTTTGCGAAGCTTGACATTTAATTCCATGAGAGTATCGACAGAGGTAGCTTCCTGCAGTCCAGGTGTAGCCACCAAATCACTAGCATATTTATGTTGATTGAGTGAAATACCTGAGGGACTACGATGCACCTCAAGGCCAAAACAATACATGAGAGACCCAAGATCTTTCATATGAAAGGATTTTGAGAGATGACTCTTGAGCTAGACAAGTAAAGCAGATCAGGACCAGTGATCACAATATCAACATAAACCAAAAGGACAACAATACGCATATCTGATTTCAAAAGAAACAATGAAGTGTCATACTTGCTCTGCTCGAAGGAAAATTGTAATAAAGTGGTTCGAAATTTATCAAATTAGCCCCACGGAGCTTGTTTGAGACCATAAAGAGAACGACGAAGTTTACATACATTGGAGGTCGGAGAGGGAAACAATCCTGGGGGTGGCTTCATGTAAATACACTCTTTAAGATCCCCGTGAAGGAAAGCATTCTTAACATCCATCTGATGTAGTGGCCAATCATTGGAAGCAACAAGAGCTAGGATCGTACGAACAATGGTCATCTTAGCCACAGGAGCGAAGGTCTCCTCATAATTGACACCATATTCCTGATTGTTCCTAAGGACAACAAGCCGAGCTTTATAACGATCCAAACTTCCATCCGAGCGAACCTTGACTGAGTAAAGCCATTTGCATCCCAGAGGAACTATAGTGGAAGGACAAGGCTCAATGTCCAAGGTGTGATTGGCCTTTAGGGTGGCAATTTCTTCCTGCATAGCTTGTTGCCAACAATCGTGCTTGACAACATGTGAGTAGCATGTAAGAATATCAAAATTGAACAATGTAGCAATAAGAGCTGAAGTAGAATTGCCAGAATAAAGCCTATACCTAGCCGGGGGTACAAACACTTGAGAAGAGCGACGTACCAAAGGCTCTGGAGGTGCTGTAATTGACTGATTCCGGTGCATGTTAGGATCAGATATCGGGTGATCCACCGGAAGGGACCGTGGGTGGGATCGTCTCGTATACACCATACCTGGTTTAAAGAGGGAACTGACTCGATGAAGATCTGAGAACTGCTGCTCAAAGGAGGGGAGGACCACAATAGAAGAAGAGGGCACAAATGATAGGGAAAAAATGTTGATTTTCAAAGAAAATAACATTCCTAGAAATACGTGTACGATGTAATGTAGGATCATAGCAAACAAATCCCTTTTGACACATTATATCTTAGGAATGCACATCTAACAGATTGAGCAGATAATTTATGTTGCTCATGAGGAGGTAAATGGACAAAACATACACAACCAAAGATACGAAGATTATCATAACTAGGTTGCTTAGCAAACAAACGGAAATAGGGAGACTCCATGTGTAAAACTTGGGAAGGTAAACGATTAATCAAGTGAGTAGCAGTCTTTAGAGCCTCAACCCAAAACATGGATGAAACAGAAGATTCTAACAAAAGAGTACGTACCACATCAAGAAGATGACGATTTTTGCGTTCAACTACTCCATTTTGTTGGGGAGTAGCAGGACATGAACGTTGATGGATAATACCTTTAGAAGCCAATAATGCCTGAAATTCAATAGACAAATATTCACCACCAGAATCTGTGCGTGATGTCCACTGTTCTGAAAACCGGACCAGATCGGCCGGTTCAACCGGTTGAACCGTGAACCGGAGGCCTGTCCGGTCCGGTTCACCTCCCAAAACCGTTTTTGCCCAGAACCGGGCTGAACCGCCTGGTTGAACCGCCGGTTCAGGAAAAAACCCTTGTTTTTTGTTTTTTGAATATTTTTTTGCTTAATAAATAATTAAATATGACTATTATATTTATAATATATATTTATGACGTCACCGGTTCACCGGTTCGATTCCGGTCCGACCCCGGTTGAACCTCTGAACCTTTGACGTTGCCGGTTCGACGTCCGGTTCGGTTCTGAAAACTTTGGTGATGTCTTAATATTCGCAGAAAATTGATTTTCAACACGCTAAAAATTCAGTGAAAGTACGAAAAACCTCGGATTTAGAGCGAAGAAAATAAACCCAAATGAATCTGCTATGATCATCAATGAAAGTCACATAGTATTTAAATTTTTCATGTAAACTAATCGGGGAAGGTCCCCAAACATCACTATGGATAACATTAAAGCAGTGAGAAGTTCTACAAGCAGGCAAAGGAAATGGAAGAGTTTTGCTTTTACCAAGTTTAGAAGAATCACACAAGAGATAAAGAACGTTCTTTATTACCAAGAAAGCCAGAGTTCAATACATGAGACAAGATTTGAGTATAAGGATGACCTAAACGACGATGCCACACCATACTCAGATTAGGAACATTATTACAAGCAAAAGACGTAATAGAAGAAACTGGAGAAAGGACTGGAACATGTAAAAATAGTGTAAACAAGCGCCCCACTTTAGGTCCCTTTGCGACCGGCTTCCCTGTTACCTGGTCCTGCACAACACAACCATCACCAGAAAAATTAACGGCACAATTGTTATCAACTAATTAACCAACAGAAATAAGAGTTGTGGAAAGCTGAGGAGCAAGAAACACATTAGTAAATGTAGAAGAGGCATGTCCGACAACGGCGATTGGCAAAGAATTGCCATTGGCAGTCTGAATGGTAGATTGACCAGCATAGGGCCGAACATGAGACATAGTTGTGAGAGTATTTGTCATGTGATTAGAAGCCCCCGAGTCTACATACCAGAGTGTAGTAGAATTTTTACCTTGAAACCCCATCGCAGATAATGCTGAAATGAGTATCTGTTGCACCATTTCAGGGGTGCAGTAAGTTGCTGCAGGAGGTGCAAGATCAGAGGAAGCACTTGAGGAAGAGCCATGTGCTGCAGAAGTCGCTGCTGGAATAACAATAACAGAAGACTGAAATGCTTGGGCCTGACAATTTTGGGGGCGGATACAACATTCTTTGATAATATGACCATTTTTCTTGCAATAAGAACAATATTTTTAGGACAGTTGGCAGCAATATGCCCATATTCTTTGCAACAGAAACATTGCAGATTTTTTGAAGTCATAGGTGGTCCACGTCCTTGGGCAGCATAAGCCATAGTTGGTGTCCCTGTGCTGCCACTATATTGCTCCAGAATAACATGAATACTAAGACGTTCTTCGCGAAGTAACTCACCAAAACAAATATCAAGAGAGGGAACAAGAGATCTGTTCAGCAGAGATGAGCGAACTGATTCATATTCCGGACGTAGTTTCATAAGAAATTGATCACGCTGACTAGTATTGTGAAGATGCTGAATAGTCTTAAGAGCAGCAACAAGTACATCTGCTGTAACCAAATCAGTATATTCATGCCAGAGAGTCAAAAATGCTGAGTAGTAGTCTTGGATGGAAAGACTACCACGTTGAAACATTGCAATCACATGTTCCAACTGAAAGCGATGAGCATCATTATCTTGATGATAAACCTTCTTCAAATAATTCCCCATGGATTGAGAGGAGCGGTGAGCCCGCAAGTTGTTGACAATATGTGGCTCCACCGAACCAAGAAGCCAAAACATGATTCAAGCATCAAGCACCGCCCAAGAAGGGGAAGACGCAACATCCTTGGATTTGTCAGTGTCGGATGTTGGTGCAACATCCGTGCCATTAATATGGTCCCAAAGATTTTTTCCCTTGAGAAAAACTTCAAAATGAAAAGCCCAAGCAGAGCAGTTTTTGCCTGTAAACTTAACACAAACTGTGGCAGAGTCCATTGGAAAGAAATGGAACCCGAGACAACACAAAAATTATCCAAGAAAATAAAGGAACCGAGAGAAGGTGCTGAGATCTGCTGCCAAGATTCAGAAGACGCCGACACACGAAACCAAGAGAAGAAAAAATAATCAACCTTGCTCTGATACCATGTCAAAAAAAAGTCAAATCCTGTATCAAAATGGCCGCCTTTGGCCTTGTGATTTCTCTCCATTATATAATCTGTACAAAAGAATTCTATACATGGAAAAAAGTTAAGTATCTGCTAATATTATCTTGATACAATCTGTCAAATATTAAGCTAATTATTCAGAGGAGTAAATCAAGGAAATAAATAGGAATAAATATGGACAGCAAAGCTGTCTGTTGACAGAAATAGCAAAGCTGACTATTGACAACTGTAATGAAATATAGGTGTCACCTCAAGATAGTTGTCTTTTGTGATTTACTGCAGGTGCAATGCAATGCTTCACATGATGCTTGATGAAGCTCATATATTTTTTAGTTGGTAAAAAAATATAGGTGTCACCTCAAATTAGTGGTCTTTTGTGATTAGTGCAGATGCAATGCGAAGCTTCACATGATACTTGATGAGGCTCGTACATTTCTTAGCTTCTAGTCATGCCCCATTAATTTGCTGTGTTTATCCCCTTAATTTGGTAGTGGAAATGTGCAACAGATACAACAAAAGCTTGATTAATTATTTCTAGATTCAACATGCTGTTAGGGCACCATTGATAAACATCACTTGTAGTGACCATGTAAGTAGCCAAGTAGGTACTGATGTAAACCATGTTAAAAGAGAACAATGCAAGACGTATTTCCTAGAGAAATATCTTTTCTGTAAGGCTAATTAAAATCCTCATGCTTTCTTCTTAAACTATTTAAGAAGTCGCACAGTTGTAGGCTTGTACCTATAGCATGAGAACCACTGTTCTTTCGTTTCACTGCCTTCTGCTGCTTGAGTTCTCAGTAAGCAAAATGAGTAAGTAATAATTGATCATTAACTATGATTATTCATACCTGTACTTATAGATATTATTGCTATGATAACCAATTTATAGAAGACAAATATATGAATATCACGACAGGCAAAAGATTAAGTGATAGCTATCAATTTTTTGAGGGAGAATGCTCTATTGCTTCCTAATTTTCTGCTTTCTATAGGTTTCAAGTATCACTATATATATGTGATCATTCGTAAGTGACATTGTTGAATTATTCTACTCTTGACTAGCGTTTTTTCTAATAAATATACGAGAAATCACTTCATGTATGGGTAATGCGTTCATGTCAACTGGAAGAGTTCAAAACCAGTTGAAACGCCTCACGGTTGTAGCTACAGCATGAGAATCACTGTGTAGTCTTTTCTGTCTGCATCCTCACAGGGAGCGAAAAAGTAATTGATCAATGACCATGATATGCTTAGATATACTTGACTTTCTTGTGGATATTATTTGATTTATTTCTATGATGCTATTGTAACCATGATGTGGAAGGCAAGTAGATTTACTACTAGAAGCAAAAGATTAAGGGTAGCTGGCAATTGTTGAGGGAAAAATCTCTCGGTTCCTTTCCTGACTATTCATAGATTTCAACCGTCACCATAAATAATTATATAATCATGTGACAATTCTTAACCATATTTGCTAAATTGTTCCACTATTAACTAATGATTTTTGATATCAAATTGTTTCATGTATAGTTAATGCGCCCAGTTCATGGTGAAGAGTTTCAAATCACTGAGTTCAACTCAGTCAAGTGGATAGTTAGCAGTCCTCCTAAGGTAAGATTGACTTCTTATTTACATCATGCATTTAACAAATATTTCAATTGCATCTTGTATTTTATTTAGATTTTTATATTATATTGATTCAGTAATGTAGGTTGTAACATCCTGAATTTGGATATATACCAAACGAAGATAGTTGTTTCAAATGTTTTGGACCTTGTTGTAGACATGAAATTCCAGTGAAATGTTACCCTCATTTTATGGGATCAAGCCCAATCCTTTTGTGAATGTGTCTTGTAGTTGTTTGGAGTGGAGGGGTTAAAGTTGATAATTTTGGCTTTGCCTCATATAAATCATTTTCATTGGAATACAGTGCTAAGGACACTATTCTGATTGCTGTGTGCTTTGATGCTCCACTCAACAACAAAGCCTTTGATCCCAAACTAGTTGGGGTTGACACTCCACTCCATATAGGAAATCATTAAGTGTCAACTATTGTGATTTCAATATGAGAATTTACCTGTGATGTAGAATTAAGAAGTGATTCCAAACAAGGGAAAAACAACTTATGTCACTTATAAATCTTTATATTTTGATTGCTGTTACAGAAAGTTCTTTGGAATTCACACATGACACATCCAAATGTACCTTACAAAAGCTAGCATGGAGATATCTTTTGGGGCTGCAAACTTCGAGAATGTATGGAAGGGGGTACCAAAAAAATAGGATATATTTTCTCGAGTAGTATAGTTATGGGATCTGTAATGCACCTTGTTAACCTGACTGGACAAATGAATGTGATGCTATACCACTCCCTTTCTTTAATAGGAAACACACTACTCTGGAAGAAAACTAAGTTGGAATTGAAGGTTTAGTGGGTGAATTTGAAATTCTTGATCAATATCTGTCCCACCTTGTAATGCTTGTTTAGTTTAAATTTCTTATGTTTGAAAGGTCCTGGATACATTAAAGGAAAATCTCAATTGATCCAGTAAGTAATTTTCACTACTTAAATCTGGATCAACAACGTGACAGCTTCATGCATCTTCAGATTCTTGTGCCAATTGCTAATGGCTCAGAGGAGATGGAAACTCTAATGCTAATTGATATCCTGAGACGAGCCACCGCTAATGTCACCGTGGCTTCTGTTGAAGACAAATTAGAGATTGTGGCATCTCGAAATGTCAAGATTGTAGCAGATGTCCTGATAGAAGAAGCTGCCAAAGAGCAATATGATCTTATAGTCCTACCAGTAAGCAAATTTTCAGTGTGCAAGTTTTGGAATTTAAATAATCACTTGACAATGTTGAGAGTTGAACCTATATTTTTAAACTTGTGTTAATAGGGTGGGCTTACTGGTGCACAAACATTTTTCAGTTCAGAAGTGCTGGTTAACCTTCTGAAGAAACAGGCGGAGTCGAATAAAATTTATGGGGGTATATGCGCTTCACCTGGCTTAGTACTTGAACCTCTTGGTTTACTGAAGGCATGTGAAATTACTTGGTTCTTTTGTCTTCTATTTATTTTAAAGCTTGGCTGGAATTTTATCTTAGTTGTATTGTTTTTCTCATAGGGCAAGAAGGCCACTGGTCACCCAAGGACGTGCAACAAACTTTCAGATCAAAGTGAGGTCGAGAACAGAGTGGTCATTGATGGAAACCTAATCACAAGCAGGGGCCCAGGAACATCTATGGAATTTGCACTCGCCATTGTTGAGAAGATATTTGGGCGTCAGAAAGCTCTGGACCTTGCGAAGACCATGGTGTTTATCAACTAGTATGGTTGAAGCCTTGGAGGCAGGCATGTTATGGAGAATACAAATAAACACAGACTGTTCACTGGATTTGGCTGTTTTGAATTTCTAATCAGTGTGTTATGCGAGATTTTATGTTACAATCACGTTTTAAGATGCCCCTCACCTTGGTGAATATTGTTTCTGCGTGATATCGCAGGCATGTTGGAATTAAGATTTCCAAATAATGAAGGATTAAAAAACGTTGTGGATAATGTTTTCGCTACCTAATCCTAATCAATCCCAGCATGGTGAATATTGTTTCTGCGTGACCAATTGAAAATTTGCAATTCGGTGGAAGCATGCAAGGCAGACATCACGCTTGTTCCGAACTCCTGCCTGCTCAAGTGTAGAAGCGGGAATATATATATATATATATATGTATATATATATATATATATGAGGTGGACGCATGAACAACGGTCCTGTTCCTGCTCTCTCCTGGTTACCGGTTCTGATCGACAAAGATGTTATTATGGAAGCATGTGCTATTTTTTATGCCAAAGAAAATGTTTAGGTATGTTAAAATTTTAAATTTATATTATGATTAGAAGTCAAGTGCACACATGAGCAGAGCATGGACCCCGGCGATTTGCTCTGCGGGGAGAAGGGAACAAACAAAGGAGCAGGCTTAAGCATCCCACTGGCCAGAGGTGATTATCAAAAACAATCCACTTACCTACTCCTGTACTTCGCACTTAAAATTGCATAAACTTTCTGATTGTGATAATGATGTTAAAAGCTAAGGGACAAGATCCATGCGTCTTTTGAATCTTACAACGTTGAAAGTAGATCTCGCTGAAATTTGGACATGATTCGGTTGGGAGCTTTACATAAGACGGATACTTGGAGAGAGGAGAAAATGACACGAGGAGATTTGTTTCATAAAAAAAAGAATTTGGATTCCCTGAGAGAAAATAAGACATATGTTCCAATAAATTGACTTTCCTTAGTTATTGGCAATACAACGATAGGGGTCGATTGGTGAGAATCAAAGGTTATTTTAATTTGAAATATTTCATATGTTTCGATCCACTTTTTTTCTCTTTAAATTTTGAGGAGAAAGTTGACGTTCTATTTTATTGAAAAATTCATTCATTCTTTCTCTTTTCCATGTCATATTCTTCCAACAAAATAAAAAAAACTCCAGGTCTCTCTCTCTTCCCCCTCTTTTTCTAAAGCTCCCTAAGAAGAATAATTAGGTCAGCAATCGTGTTGTATTAGTGTACTTTGGTGTTGTGTTCAAGATCGAAAACTACGGTAACATGGACACGACACCATAAAAGATCATGTTTTTACACAATAATTACATATATACACAAATTACACGAAAACTTATCAAGGATAGTAGCTATCACACACGATGACACGATTCAACAAAACCGGTTGAAGATACCTAAGACACGATTATACGTACATACATTCTCTATTGTGTAATCGTGTTTAAGGGCTCACACACAAACACCACATGATAACATATTGTGTTATTCCACGTGTATGTGATAAGGACATGAAACACAATAAAAATGTACCCATATATAAATTTAGTATGCCGTGTTAGTACGTATATAAAAAAATAGTTTATATCCAAATCTAAATATCCAAATGTTGTTTATATATGTTGTGCTTTTATAAGTTGTTGCATAAGTAAAAACACTAAAAATTTATTGATCGTCAGTGTTGATACTCTTAATACTAATGACATATCCGACAATAAGTAACTTTTCAGTAATATGCAAGAAACAAAATAAAAAAAACCATTTGAAGCCAGTCGCATGTCATGGATAAGGGTCATGTTTCTGACCTTTCCTAGGTGACCTAATTCTCAATATGCACTAAGATTTTCGGTATTGCCGCAGGTGCACCTACAAGTCAGACCTTATTTGCGCAAATGCATCCGTACAGTTTCTGGATCCCACACTTGAGCGACGGCGTGAGGATGTCGTTAATGGTCATCTAATTCCATCCATTATCGATGCGTGATTTGGGATTGATTTGGTTTAGTAAACTTATTTACCTACAAACATTGTTTAACCCCCTTTAACCCCGATCAGATCACAACCCATCAATTTGACCTGTAATTTGACCAAGCCCAATCCTACCAGACTCGACCGCAATCCCAAAAGCAGGCTCTAACTCCTAACTCGACCAATGAAAAAAATCAAATCCCTAACTCGCCTCCTTCCCAAATTGAAATCACCGATTGTGCTTCACTCTCCCCACTTCCCCCCCAAACCCTAACTGACTCCTTCCCAAATCGTCAAGTGTTGTTGGTGATTTGCCCACTTCCCCAAAATCTTAACTCGCATCCTTCTCAAATAGTTCGTAACTTGATTTCCCCCATTTCCCAAAATTGGAGGGCGACAACACTGACTATCTGATCGGTTAGAGGAAGCGACGAAGACGTAGAATATGGTACACACAAGAAGTGGTTTTGTTGTCAAACGATGATAGTGAGTGATTTCTTCTTGAAATTGTATCGGGAAGATGAAGATTTCCTGTTTTGGTTTGCATGTTATGTGTTTGGGTTTAGATTTTAGATTTCATTTTTGTTGTTTTATTCAATGTTTGGAGTTTATGGTTAGGGTTTAGACTTTAGATTACATGATCCATGTTCTATGTTTGCAGTTTGAAGTTAGGGTTTAGACTTTACATGTCTGTTCAAAATTGTGATTGCATGGTCAAATTAGGGTTTATTTGGTTATAAATTTTCATAATCGACCAACATATGTGAAATTAATGAAAGTAGTGACCTATGTTAATAACCATTTAAAGTGGAATTAGAACTACTGGTTGGCATGGATCGTGGATTATACTAGTTAATAACCAATTTAAGTGGAATTATAAGTAATATTTGACCTTGATTGTAGCCATTTTATTATGGAAATCTTGATATGTGGATTTTAATTTTTTTAATTAACCTCTGTTACACATCAAATTACCATATCAGTTAAAAAAATTAAAGCTTTGAATAAATTACTATATCTGTCAATTTTGGTTAAACCTTTGATTAAAGGACCATATCTGTCAATATAATTTGTTTTGTTTATGTTTTTTTGGCTTTGCATGTTTTTTGTCTAAGCAGTGTCTGATTTGGGAGGTATTGTGAAAATTAGGCTGCATTGTGGTGGTGGATGGGTTAAGTGCAAGGGTAGGGATAAGGCTGTGGGTTTTGAAGATGTAGCATCATCGATTGTAGTAGAGGAATGTGTTGGCTTTTTGGCCTTAATCCATATTTTGATGATGTAATTCAACCTAATCTTAATTAGGACATGTAGATTAGCACATGTAGTATAATGGTATATATGTTGTATTTTGCTAACATCTACAAGTGATCAAGACTCAAGAAAGAAGAAAAATCAAGTCAAGACATGTAATCAAGCTGGATTGAAGACATGTATTTTACTTTTCTTTGAGTCTTAGGAACATATGTGAATTGAGCATAACTTAAGATAATATCCATGCATTCACACATTAGGTTCCTTAGAGAAGTCACACACAAAATTTCAAATCAATTGGACTTCGATAGGTCATCCAAAACATAGTCGGAAAATCACTAAAAACTAAACCTTAAATCCTGTCCGAAAACGTTCGACCGATTGGACCTTTTGTTCGACTGGTTTCAGTAGATTTAGAGTTTTTACATGACCATTTTTGTTCAACCGATTTGCCTCATAGTTCAACCGATTTCAGTAGTGTTTTGCCCAGACTAAACCGATCGACCGGTTTTGCCATTTTGTTCGACCGTTCCGGGTTTTCATGTGACCGTTTTATTTTGTCGTATTCATACAACGGTCATATACGCATAACACTATTCCCAACCGTTTGACCGAACCATCCATTTGTTCAACCGATCCATTAGTTTCTGTAAGGTTCTGTTCGACCGGTTCCACTTTAGGTCGACCGGTTGGAGACAGTTTTTGCTGAATTTGAATTCTGTTTTGTGTATCTCTTACACAAATCAATCAAATCTTTCCCCAACGGCTAGGAATCTCTTGGAGCTTATAAATAGAGGATCAAACTCAGTTTTACACACAACTCTTCAATTCCTCATAGTCAAATTCATAGAGAGAAATCTCAAATCCTCAAAGCTCTCATTTAGTGATCTTAACCTCAAATCTCCACATTATTCATCACTCACACATTTAGCAATTGTTGTGCTCAGTTAGAGAAGAGTGTGTCCCACTCATTGAGTTGTCAAAGCAAAGGGTTCGGTGAAATTCCGAAGAAGAAGCAACGAGTATAGACTTCGGTGAAAGCCCGAAGTGATCCTCTCGGATTGTGAGAGGTGGAGTCAAGCTCGGCGAGGGTTGTTCGCGAGCTTGAAGACTTGTAAAGGCGTTCTCTCCCGGCCCGGAACGGGGAGTGGTTAGTGAAGACGTAGGCGGAGCTCGCGGAGTCGAGCGGAGCTTGCAAGAGAGGACTAGGACCCGGGTGGGGTACCGAACCTCTATAAAAACCGACGCGTCTTTGTGGTTTGCATTTTCGCTTTCGTTACTTGCTTGTTTTGTTTAAAATTCCGCTGCGCATCTTGATTGCTTAAACAAGTAGGTGATTAGCGTAAAAGTGATTAGTGGACCCATAACCCACACAATCCTACAGAATGGACAATTGAGTTGGTAAGGAATTGGATTTGCACTGTAATAAAGTGGGCATCCACTGAAATTATTGTGCATATGCATTATATGATTCCAAGCAGGTTAGGAAAGACTTTAGACCTTTGAATACCAGTGAAGACATAAATGAGACCTAAATTCCTCAATCAGCAAAGTGAGTTGTACATCTATGCTACCCATGAGAGGCAATCGGAGCCTTCTCTAGTAGTTGAGAATCAAATAAAGCCTTTTGTAGAGAAGGGAATGGAGAGACACAATGTTGAACCTACCCAGTGTGGTGGGGAGTGTAGGCTCACAACCTTTATCTGGACCCTGTGAACCCCTTATGCCAGCTGCTTGTGAACATCATGCCAGTGGTACTCTCCCATGTCACTCTGAACCCAACATACTAGATAGTCTAGCAGGTGCAGAAAAGGAAAGCTCACCACCTAGGGAAGACTTTTTTTCCAGTGGAAGTAGTGGTACACTGAGTATGTTCTGTCTACTGATGAACTTTATGAAAGTGAGGACAATGATGCAGTTGATTTTGATGACCAAGAAGACTATGAGATTGATTTTCTTCCACTTGATGATAGATCTAAGAGTTTGGATGTGAAGGAGCCCAACCCAGAAATAGTTGTGGGAAATAAGTTTTCTAGTGTTAAATCCTTCAGAATGTGCTTGTTAACCTACTGCATTTTGAGTGAATGTGAGATAACATACTTGAAGAGCCAACTGGATAAAATGACAGTCAGGTGTAGAGATGGTAAATGTAAGTTGTGAATCCATGCGTCTAGGTTAAATGATGGGAGAATTTTTGAAATTAAGACTTTGAGGTTGTCACATACTTGCTCATCTTTAAGCAATTGTGCCACTAGGTAGTGGATTGCCCACCAGTGCAAGGAGTGACTTGCACTGGATGATACTCATTGTGAAGAATATATATGTCCAACTTAAGAAGAAATTTCACTTGAGCTTGCCTTATCATAGGGTTTGGAGGGGTAGAGAGATTGCAATAAAGAAGTTTGGGGGGGGGGGGGGGGGGTCAGGATTAACAATACGTTTTGATCCCATCATTAATTTGGAAGATGAGCATGACCAATCTTGGTAGTGTAATCAGTTTTGAGGTCAAATCCGAAGATGTTAACACCCCATACATACCACAAAAATAGCATTAACGAGACTATTCCAATTGTTAAGAGTCTAATTCGAGTTGATTGCGAAAACAACGGAAGTCCTTATTGTTTGCAGGTGAGATGTTCAGATCTCATGGCATCGACGTTCTAGAATGCTTTCATACTCACTGGCAAAGAAGACATGATCCGTTGTTTCCGGTTCTAAACCACACACAACAGACAAAGTGGATCGATCAATAGCCCCCATTTGTGAGCCTATCCTTTGTAAGGAGACCCGTGTTAACTATGTGATCCTCCCTCATAAGCTATGCCCAATTTTTTACTTTTGGTGGGTATGTCGAGTTCGAAATTTGTTTCATGAGAAGATATATTACCCCCTTGTCAATGAACAAAGTATACATGTTTTTTGTCGTAAAAATGTCCTAAGTTAGCAACCAAGTGCATTTGTCTACTCTTAATTTAGTACTGACAAGATTGTTGTGCATTATTGGATGCGTGAAATTTGGCTGGCCAATCCATTCAATTGCGGTGGATAGTAGATCGAACATCACTGTAAAATCCAGTACATTTCTAGTATTTCAACAATGTAAGAATATATCTTTCAACACTATCCAGCCACCGTTATCAATATTATTTATCCAACATACGCATGGATAATGTGGGTTGGAGTGACATTACGGGCCAATTGACCTACTATTAATCTTATACCTTGTGAAATTAGTTAAATCCACCACCTCAACAAAATCCCGAATACTAAAGTTGTGGATATATATAGTGGATTTAACTATATTGTAGAGCGTTTATATAGCAATGTATATCTATATTTTACAAGAAGATATTTTAGAACTGTAGGTGGTATTGGTAGCCAACAACTAAAGTGTGAACTTTGCACATCCAACTTGATCAATAATAGCGACGTAGGAAGCATACACAGGAAGCATGCACGGTGTTAATTCCATATATTCAAACCTACAAGGGGGAAAAACTAGTCGAAGCGAGACGCATGTCATGAGGTCATGCTTGTGATCGTTTTACGAACTAATCCCGAGACATGTGGATGTTTTTTAATGCAAACTTCTCCAACGGCATATTATAATTTTCTTCTATTAACTTTCTTACAATTGTGAGTAGAAGTCAACAAGACACATGAATGGAGAGCAAGAACCCCATTAATTTTCCCTGTGGAGAAGTACACCAGTCAAATGAGTACTACTCCTAACTATCGATCCAACTAATCCGAAGTGATTGCAATAGGTTCTTAATTAAGCACGAGCCAGGTACTTGATAAGTCTCCATCATGTGATGATTAGTTAAAAGCTAGTGTCAAGATCTTCTCTTCCGAATCCCCCCAACACCAAATTGGTCTCTTTAAGTAGCCGAATCAAATGGGCAGGCCAAAGCATCCCATTGGTCGGAAGGCTGATAGTTAATCACCATATTGTCAAGCCGGGGGTACCTACTGAAGTTTCTAATTGGATAATGAGTTAAAGACAAAGTTACAGGATCTTTTTGTGTTTAAGTAGCCGAATCCGAAGAGCATGCATGCACGGTCATCAATCGTATTATTCAAGTTTAGTTCATGCATGGGCACAAGCCAAATTGATCGATCTTAAAGTAGGTTTTGTTCCCATATGATATGACTCACATATAAGCTCCGAAACTTGGACCATGAGAAAGTAATTATCTATATATATACCAATGGAACATATTTCGATTCTCAAATGTGACTTCAGACAAATAAAGATAAAAAAAATTGCTGGAAGTTGTGGAAAGCGCAGAACTGTAGTTTTTCAAAGTTTAGTTTCCAGAAATCTAGTTTATATACAAGTATTTTATGGTGAACTTAAGAAAATTTCCATTTTTGTGTCACGACGAGAAATGAACTTTTTAGGTAAACTACTAGGACGTAGAACTTCTCCTTTTGCTTTTAGATTGGAAGTTGACGAATTCCTTTTAAGTAAAATTTTCGAAACTACTAAAAGCCATGGAGTTTCAGATCCTTTTTTATTATTTGCAGTTTTCTTAAATTCCAATCGTCCATGAATCATCCCAGAATTGCTAGTTTCTACTTCGTTACCGCTTTTCCCTCCAGGCGATCAGACAATTGTCAAACCATAATAGTAACTATGCAAGAAAAAGTGATATTAAAATTAAAAAAATTGCTTGGAAACATATCAAGACTTGACAGGGGCGGGTATTATCCGTTTACCCGCCCCATTTAATAAGTCGGTACTGATACATGTACGATTTTTGTACATATTTGAAAAATTATACTCGTTTACCCATACTCGCTTTATCCGTTTAATAAATGTGGTGGGTACGGGTATACCTATACTCATACTCGTTTAATTATTTATTTAATATATAATATATAGTTAAAATAATAAAAAATAAGATTTTTGTTGACAAAAGTAGTTGTTTCGATGCTTGTTTGTGAGAACCGTAATTCCTAATCGTTTTGACTTAATTCCTAATCTCAAAAATCGAAAATTTAACATCTTTTTGGTTTAAATTATTCTCATCCAATTGTTAGGTTCTTCTAAGTTGAGTTTTGTTAACAAAAGTACACATTTTGTTAGCAAAAATTATACCCGCAATACCCGTTATACCCGCCCCATATCCGTTTATTAAACGGATATGAGACGGGTATGTGTACAACAATATTTAAATAGGTATATACTCATACCCATTTAGTTAAACGGGTATGGTACGGGTACGACCATACCCGACCCGTTTACGTCCCTACTTAGAGTGATAAAATTGGAGTTTGGAAATTCACTTAATGATCGGTTCAGTTACTGTAGGTAAAAATTGGTATGCTAGACATTCATTAAATTGAGACCCACTATGTTACAAATTTTATTATGACAATTTTAATATTAATTTTTGGAAGTTTCGTAACTATGAAAGAATTATACAAATCCATTATCTTTTCCTTCCTCATCAAAATCTTATATTTCCTCTACCTACTTCCTCCGTTGCCAATCACCACTCATCTCTACAACCTTCTCCCGAAGATTTAGGTTTTCTCACGTTCTTTTGTCTTATTGTTTTGGACTAGTTCGGTAGATGGAAGTCATGGGTGGTAGTGGTAAATATCCACATTTCAATATTATAGTACCACAACTTAGATCCTTTTGAGTTCCTCTCCCTCGTGAGAGATTACGAAGGAGGTGGTAAGAGGAGCAGCAGTTGGTGGTGTGGATCGAGGACGTAGGAATAGAAGAGATGAGTTCGAGAAAGAAAAAAAGAAAGAGAAGAGAGGAGAACGGGTCCGTGCAGTTTTGGATTTTGAGGGTTGAATTTATAAAATGCCCAGCAAATGAATACTTATATTAAATTATTTTACTAAAATCGCCCGTCTCAATTACTCTTTTGACTTTCACAATCTATTTAATACTCATTTTGCCCATTCTCTTAAACGAAGATTTCTGTCTCAATTTTTCTCACTCTACCAGTATCAACACCACGAAAATGTCTGACGAAACGTGTAGATCCGGTGAAGTAAGCCCACTCAAAAAACAATTCTGTCATGGTCGTCTGGCTAGGACGCCCACCCATTGGGGGGGGGGGGGGGGGGGGCTCCCGCGGACACCCCTCAAATTTTTATTTTTTTTCAAACGTAAAATAAATTATAAATTTTACAGTATTCGAGTACAGCAGGACGTCCGTTAGTTCCTTTCCTGGCCTCCGAGACATTGTTTTTGATGATTATGAGAGGAAGATGAAGAGATAGTGATGATAGAAGAGTGAAATGAAGATATATATAAGTAGAAATGAGAAAATGAGAAAATGATAATACGTTGGACAATTTAAGTAATTTATGATGTTATATAACATAATCTGCAATAAAGTGGGTCCTACAACGGCTGAGGTATACTATGCCGGTGTTTTTACTACAAGCATGTGTCACAAGTGAATTGGCAAATGTAAAACTTCTATTAGCCTACTTTTGATATGTTTCTAAACCAAAATAACCTACAACAGGTATTATAGATCCAAGCACCCTACAAATCATTGTGAATGCTTCCTACATGGACTACTATAAAAGGCAAACTTGCCATAAACTATCAGATGTTATAGAACTCGATTGTGGTGGCCGACAAGAGTGTACTTTGCACATACAACTTGATCAAACAATACCAACACAGAAAGCATGCACAGTGCTAATTCTAAAAACAAAATCCAAAAGAAAAATGTGCAGGGTTGGTGGTTTGATAAGATTCTTAATTCACAGAAAGAATTATTAAGCTGAGTTAGTCATTGTCATTAACCTAACATATTGATAAGCCTTACACCTCTCCCCCCCACGCATGTAGATGTAGAAGTGTTCGGCCATCGCCGCTACTTAATCCTTCTTTTACATACTAACTTCCTCATTAGCTGATTTAGTTAGCGAAAATGAACGTAGAAAAGTTTTTAAAACAAATTGAAATCTCTCTTTTATTACTAAAAAATCTTTCCATTCAACTCATTCTTTATATTTGCTTTCCAAAAATAAAAAAACCTAACGTTTAACTTTATAATGCATTAGCAGTTATGTTTTTGTTTGCTTTAAATTAAGATATTCCAATACCGTGTCATGATTTCAAGAACTCACAACTTGGACGGGTACGAAAGAATAGCTAAGCTGATCAATGTGTTTCTTTTACTGAATAAAATGGCAAAAGTATATTCATCTAAAACTTAAAGAATGATGTGTATGCTTTAACACTAGTTCTGGAAATCTACTAGACACTCAAGAAGTCTAGCTAATCCAGTAACTATATTAAAATGGCCGTCATTTGATAGATTCATGAATTACATGACAAGCCGGAATGGAACTCCTTAGTGCATGCAATTTTCAATTATATATATCAACATTTTCTGCCCTAAAACACCTAGATTTAGTTAGCCTTGGTATAAACTGTATATCCAAGAACAAATTATTATTTGAAGATATAGTGCTTCGTTGTAAATCTGTGGATTTAAATAACAATGTACAAATATATTGATACAACTTGTCACGGAATCTCCATTCTTAATAAAATCCACTATAATAAGCTGTCGTCTCCCATGCACACCTCCGCCCCTGTGCAAATTGAAAGGACATGTTAATATACGAAGTTACGAACCTTATAATTTTTTTATAGATTTTATTAGTGTCTAATGATTTAGAACACTGTAGGTAGTACAAAGTTATCATTCCAGAACAGTATATTACATCCTAAAAAAAGGGTATGTTAGGAATAGTTAGAATTGCGAGTTGACAAAAGTCAATAATTTTCAGAATGAAGAAATAAGGAAAATAGTATGATAGTATCTATGGAATAATCATGGATACACACCAAAACGCATAAGGAAAATATCTTAATTCCATAAAACCATAACAAGTAACAAACAATAAAGAATGCAATCGTCTTTGAAAATTAGCAGCTATTTAGTTTTGCTAGAAAGGATGAATACGTGAAAACAAAAATTAATCCTGTAAAAGCATAACAAAGGTGTCCATTATTGGTATTGACCTTGAACTTTATATTTCATAATTTAAAAGACATCATCCGTATAGTATGATAATAGGAAGATGATAACCATCCATTACCATCATTTCCTCCACTAATATGTTTTCTCAACAAGATGACCATTATTTTTACCTGCATGCTCATAAAAGTGAGTTTAACACATACCATTACAATGATTTCATCACAATAACTGCCTTTTGTTTTGTTTCTTACGAGCCAATTCATGCTTGCGCGTTTGCAATATCTATTTCGAAAATTGCTAACATAAGGTGACAATCTAATTAAGTCGGTAGCTGTAGCTTATAGTTGTAAGAACTTCACATTGTGATGAGAAGGACGTTATTCAAGATCTTAAACAAATATCTAAATATAGATATGAAGTGAATAATTTGTAAATACAAATATTTAAACAATTTGCTCTTATACTTTCTATTATTATGATAACTGTTGAAATATGGAAAGAAAGATACGTTGGAAAAGACATACCAGAAACGACGATTCTCCCAAATCTTCCAAATCTCCCAAATCTCGCAATCCAAATCAAGGAAATCATGGAAACAATGTATTAGGAAAGAACAACGGTATTCTTAGTATTCCTTTGTATAAATACAACATCAAAACCCTAAATAAAATTAATCTTTTACTGTTCAAATTCAATATGGTACCAGAGCGTGCGTTCTGAGAAAAACAAAACCAAAAAAAAAAAAAAACCCCAACCCAAACCCACCTCCGCCTCAGAAGCTCCCCGGAGCTCATCATCGACCGGGACAGCCAGGCGGTTGCGACCTCTGTCGCCCTCCACTCCTAGCAATGATGGACGGTGGTGGCGACTCTCAGCGCCTCACCACACAACCTCTCAATGGGACCAACTTTCTCTCCTGGGCGCGGGCCATTTCCCTGTCCCTCAGTGGCAAGGGGAAGATAGGCCACCTCACCGGGAAAACCGCAAGACCCACCGACCAAGGATCCGAAGCCAAACAAGAGGAATGGCAGAACACTGACCACCTCGTGATGTCTTGGGTCCTCCAGTCGATGCAAAGCCAAATAGCGGAGATCTTCATGTACAAAAACAGCGCAAAGGAATTATGGGACTCCGTCCATGAACACTATGGTAAGCAACAAAACTTTGCACATATTTTCAAACTAAAACAAGACCTCTCGCAGATCAAGCAAGGGCAGAAAAACGTGACCGAATATCTCGGTATGCTAAAGAAAACATGGGACGAACTCGCCATCTACGAGCCACCGACGACAGATTCAAAAACCATACAAGCCCGAACCGAACAAGATCGCATCTACACATTTCTTGTTGGACTGGACTCGAGCTACGAAGCACTCCGTTCCAGCATCCTTATGTCGCCGGAACTACCTAGCTTCTCGACCATCATTGCGATGGTTAACCGTGAGGAAACCCTCCGGAAAACCAAAACCGCTCAGCCGGACAACCAAGAAAATCAGGCGTTTGTCGCCGCAAAACACATCGCAAACCACCGCGACAAAGGTAAAACAAAATATGGAAATAAAAGTCAAGAATATTGCGATAACTGTAAAAAACAGGGACACAACAGATCCACTTGCTACTTCCTCTACCCACACCTCCGGCCATCCAAGGATAGCTCGGAAAGGAGGGGGGATGGGAGGAGCGGCAGCCAGGCATACTCCACAGGGGGAGGCGGCGGCGATGGAAACCCTAGCGTTTACAAGGAAGGAAACAAATGGGCACATATCGGGTCGGTAGCGGATCAGCACGGGTTTTATATCACAACAAATGGAGCATCCGATTGCACTGGTCCGAATCCGACAAGTTCTCAGCAATCCGGGTTTTATTCCACCCGAGCTGGGCCCGAATCCACAAGCACAGGAGCTGATCCAACCCAACTTGGTGCACTTCTGGCCCACTTAAATGCCTTCTTACAGCAATCCAACACCCCAAGCAAAGGTAATACATCAGGTATAAATTCCGTCTCCGACTCTTACAGAGCATATTTAGTAAATAATTCTCATAACTCTAGTTGGATTATAGATTCCGGTGCAACTGATCACATGACAGGAGATTCCTCCATGATAAATAACATAAAAACAAGTTTAAATTTTTTAAATAAATTTGTCACAGTCGCTAATGGAAACAAAGCACAAATTAAGGGTACAGGAGAAATGCATTTTTTTAATAATCAAATACCTGAAAATGTCTTATATGTACCTAATTTTGATTCTAACCTTTTGTCGGTTGCAAGGCTTACAAAAAATTTAAATTGCAATATTATATTCACTCCTTTTGATGTAATATTTCAGGATCGTATCACAGGGAAGACGATTGGTAGAGGAAAACTCGCCAAAGGACTTTATGTGCTCGAAAATCAAATAAAAGGAATGCTAGTTAATGTTCCTAATCACGATACCTGGCACCAAAGAATGGGGCACCCGTCTCACATGGTTTTACAAAAGCTATTTCCGTCTCTAAAAAATGAATTATCTTGTGATGTGTGTCGTTTATCAAAACAAACCAGACTCCCTTTTTATGCTTCTGAAAATAAAACAGGTCGCGTTCTCGAATTGATTCACTCAGACATTTGGGGACCCGCCCCTTTGGAATCCTATAATGGGTTCAATTATTTTATTTCTTTTATTGATGATTTTTCTCGTACAACTTGGTTATATTTATTGAAAGCTAAGTCCGATGCCTTTTTGGTCTTTTGTGAATTCGTTGCCTTTGTTGAAAATTTGCTTGGTTCTAAAATTAGAATACTTAGATCTGATAATGGATCCGAGTATACTAGCAACAATTTTCAAAAATTTTTGAAACAAAAAGGGATTTTTCACCAAACCACATGCATAAACACTCCTGCACAAAATGGTGTTTCCGAACGAAAAAATCGTCATCTGTTAAATGTTACACGATCCTTACTTTTTCAAAATAACATTCCAAAATATTTTTGGTCTGATGCTATTTTAACTGCCACTTACCTTATAAATCGCTTACCTAGCCCAACAATTCAAAACAAGCAACCCTTGGAGATTTTACATGGAAAAAAAATGAGCCTTGACCACCTTCGGATATTTGGTTGTACTTGTTTTGTTCACAGGAAGCGCATAGACAAGCTTGATCACAATTCAGTCAAATGTATTTTTTTAGGATATTCTGTTAGAAAAAAAGGGTACAAATGTTATGACCCCATTAGTTGTAAACTCTATATTTCTCGTGATGTGTCCTTTTTTGAAAATGTTCCATACTTCAAAAATCATCAAGACTCTTCCGCTGCATCTGAAGCTCCTCTACCGGTCGCGGATATCTTCGACGTTACCTCTTCACCGGATACTATCATCGAGACTCCTCCGCATGAAGCAAATACACCTCCTCTGGACGACCAAGGGGGAGCTGAGCATCTTCCTCAAAGAAGAACCACCCGTCCTACTCGTCCACCTCCTCGGCTTCAAGACTATGTGGTATCTCATGTTACATACCCTATCGAGGACTAC
The DNA here is from genome assembly GCA_963682175.1 of Triglochin maritima. Lineage (NCBI taxonomy): Eukaryota > Viridiplantae > Streptophyta > Magnoliopsida > Alismatales > Juncaginaceae > Triglochin > Triglochin maritima. Next base: position 12,409,229 of record OY821775.1, read on the forward strand.
TTGTCCTACTCTCAAATCAAACCCACCTACCATGCCTTCTTAAGCCAAATAGATAAAATTCAGGAACCCACCAACTATCATGAAGCAATTAAAGACCCAAACTGGGCTAAAGCTATGGATGATGAACTAAAAGCTCTAGAAACTAACCAAACTTGGAGTCTTGTGACCCCTCCACAAGGCACAAAACCAGTAGGTTGCAAATGGGTTTACAAGATCAAATATAATAGCAACGGGACCATAGAAAGATTTAAAGCCCGATTAGTCGCAAAAGGATATACTCAGACTTATGGGATAGATTATCAAGAAACCTTTGCTCCAGTTGCAAAGATGAACACTGTTCGTGTTCTCCTCTCTGTAGCTATTAACTCAGGATGGAATCTCTTCCAAATGGATGTTAGGAACGCTTTTTTGCAGGGCAACCTAGAGGAAGAAGTCTATATGACTCCTCCCCCAGGCTACAAAACAAATCCAAACAAGGTATGCAGACTTCACAAGTCCATATATGGGCTCAAACAATCTCCTCGGGCATGGTATGCAAAACTCAGTCACTCCCTTCTTCTTTATGGGTTTTCTAAAAGTTCAGCTGATGCTTCCATGTTCACTAAACACTCTCATGGAATCACTATAATTGTTTTAGTATATGTGGATGACATTATAATAACCGGAAACAATGATAAAGAAATATCCTTAGTCAAACATTATCTTAAAACCAAATTTGATATTAAAGATCTAGGCATCATGAAATATTTTCTTGGAATTGAAATTGCTCACTCCAAAAAAGGATTATTTCTATCCCAAAGGAAATACGTTCTAGATCTCTTACATGAAACTGGAAAGATAGGGTCTAAACCGGTCAACACCCCAATCGAGACAAACAGGAAAGTTAGTCTTATTGATGGTGAACCGGTTCAAGACATAGGACAATTTCAAAGACTAGTTGGTAAACTTATCTACCTCACTGTCACTAGACCCGACATTACATATGCTGTTAGCGTAGTAAGTCAATTTATGCATGCACCCCACAAAGGACATCTAGAGATTGTGGACCGGATCCTGCACTATCTTAAAAAAACCCCGGGCCAAGGTCTCTGGATGAAGAAAAACAACTCTAATACAATTGTTGGTTACTCTGATGCAGATTGGGCAGGTAGCCACGATCGAAAATCCACTACTGGCTTTTGTACTTTCGTTGGTGGAAACCTAGTCACTTGGAGAAGCAAAAAACAGAACGTGGTGGCTAGATCAAGCGCTGAAGCAGAATATCGTGCAATGGCCTCCACAACAAGTGAGCTAATTTGGCTCAAACAACTTCTCAAAGACATGAATATAGACAATCAAAATCCAATACAAATGTTCTGTGACAATAACGCCGCAAGACATATCGCCTCCAATCCCGTCTTTCACGAACGAACCAAACACATTGAAGTGGATTGTCATTTCATTCGTGAGAAGATACAAAATAAAGAAATCGAAGTCCCCTATGTTCAGAGTAATGATCAACTAGCAGACATCTTCACCAAAGCACTGGATCAGAAACACTTCCAACACATTCTTCACAAGTTAGGCTCCTTCAACATCTTCCGGAGTCAACTTGAGGGGGAATGTTGAAATATGGAAAGAAAGATACGTTGGAAAAGACATACCAGAAACGACGATTCTCCCAAATCTTCCAAATCTCCCAAATCTCGCAATCCAAATCAAGGAAATCATGGAAACAATGTATTAGGAAAGAACAACGGTATTCTTAGTATTCCTTTGTATAAATACAACATCAAAACCCTAAATAAAATTAATCTTTTACTGTTCAAATTCAATAATAACCAATTGTATCTGTCCCATGCGTTTTCTTAAACACGTTCGCATATTGTTATGATACCTTTTATTTTATGTATACTTAATTAACATTAGAACTGTTAGTAGAAGTGTCGGGAATTCGACCATGTAGAATCGATGGTCGAATTCTTACGGGAAAAAGCAAACAAAACGAAGTGTTAGTAGAAGTGTCGGGAATTAACATTAAAGTGACAAAGCAAAACGACAAGCAAACAAACAACCACAAGACACATAATTTTTAGTAGAAAATTCTTATGGGAAAAATCACAGCCACCACATGTTGTTTAATATACTATTTCATAAAGGGTTGCATCAAAAGGAAAGAAAAGGTACGGATATTTATAGGAAAACTCTATCAAAATGCTAATCATGCTGTAATATGCACCATACATTCAAACTACAATTTTGGATATCTGAAATAAAATTTCGTTGCATACTCGCTCGTTCCCCGCACTGGCTGCCGCTCCTCACACCTGACATTCACCGATCAGATCAACATGTATATGTTTAAAACAAGACGCTGTCAGTTAAGTTAGTATTGCTGACGACTGATATATGTTACGATGAAGAGAGCACATGGATGGACATATGCGTCTTCTTATTGCATGAGTAGCTGATGAAACTTAGGGTTTGCTAAAATAATTGAAAGAAGTCCAACTTATCTCTCATAAGTTGCTTTCGGTCATTCCGATCAACACATATAGTCATCTACCATAAAACAAAACCATTTTTATTTTAGAAAAGGTGATGCATGTTGAAAGCAATGGACAAAATATGTCATTTTCATGTGTAGAAGATGACTAGGCAACCCACCCCAACCCTAATTTATATGCTTATCTTAAGTCCTGATAGTACCTTTGATGTCATCTTAATAAATTATGGCAAACCAACTTCAGAAAAGGACGGATTTACACGTACAAGAAGCAGATATTTTGCTTTAAACTTCGAGTTATCAACTTTGAGTTGTAGATTGATTAATGGTCTACAAATTTCTTCTTCATATTGTAATCCCACTTCGTGACAAATCTATGTAACTACAATATGAGACAAATAACGTCCGACGGACTTCATAATTTGGAGGCTTTAAGATATGTAGTTGCCTAGTTAACAAGTTTGTAAACATAAACTAATACATTTTGCATAACAAGTAAGGAAAAACAATGAGATAGTAATAAAAACGATCTGAGTTCGTCAGTAACTTTTCTGCTATTCATGTACACCAAATGATCCCTACTACGTAGGCACCTATGGTTTGAGTCATGCTTATGAACATTTCAATTATTAAGCGTGACTGCCATCTTCTTATTTAAACATTAATCACATGTGATTTGGTTAATGACGTTGCAACCACACATAGCACATTATTCGCCGACTGTATATATTTTGGTCTTCGACGTACGTATAAATTATGTGTTGATATTTGACCATTTCGTATCATTACAATATGCGAGAACAAGAGGGCTTTACGTAATGCTTTTAATTAGATCTTTTCTTGATAGTGACAATTGACATCATGGTAATATGATTCTAATTTAAGACTAATTTTTATATTTTCTGCCAAATTGTCAAAAAAATATCAATTTCGAACCTTATCACTTAACCACCAATTTCCAAATATTCTTCCTGTAATTCCTTCCTTTATCATATTGAATTTAAAATATATATTACGGCAAAATTCCAACCATCTCCATCTAGTTCTTAATCACCTGATCTCCTACGCCTTGTTGCTCCTATATCCTCTTGTAGATAATTACCGCTTGAGCATGTCCTTAAAATTGAGAATAGAAAGCACTTGTTTCAACAAGCCCGGGCATTACCTACACGTAAATAAGCTTCTATTCCTAAGTTATATCAGATTAAAACAAAATTATAAAATTTTGAGAAAAATAGCATATTTGGCCACTAATATATTTCAAATTTAATCAGGCACCTTCCATAATTTTAAATACCATTCTCAACTCATTATTGCTTCAACGATTGAAAGAGGATAGAATTAAGAAATCACAAGATGCTTCTTCTCTTCGTTTACGTACGTTTACAGTTCTACACTCAACGAACGATAATGAGAGGTTCAGATCTTGGACTCCATTATTGGTTTTTTGCATGCAATCCTTTCGTAAAGTCTTCAACCAAGATCTCAAATCTTTAATCTTACGAAGGTTGATAAATAAGAATAGAGATGCGAGAGAAGTTGACTGTATCCTAAAATCCAAGGGCTGTTTAGATAATTAGCTCGTAGGAGTTGATTGTATTTGTCAGAATAGATTAAGATTTTGCCAACTGAATACTTTCAAACATAAGTTGTTCTCCGTAATCAATTTTGCACATTGATTCATACTCTCACATCTTTGTCCTTTCCTAGTATCCATTCAAGCTTCCAGAAAAAAAATATTTCAAAATAAAAAATACAATAATTCTACCAAAAGGTATGAACCTAAATTAATGAAATTGAGTTTTTTTTTTACCTTTTTCTCGAAATTCTTCGTCTTCACGAAAATCTGGCCATCCAGTTTGATCTATTTGTGATTTGTATGTACAGATAAAAATTGAAGGATTTGGTGATTGACTATGGTGTGCTTGAATAGAAATGTAAGAGAGAAAAGGAGAGAAATTGGGAGGAAAAAAAAGAAACCTTATTTCTTTTCTTTTCTCTCATATTCCCGGGATAAACACTACGGAAAAATAAAGAATACATGTAAATTGAGTGAAATATCATTTTTGTATCATTGGGTTATTGATTTATTTGGAAAAATATATGAATAGTTTTTTCATAAAACTACATTAATTACGTTCTCTACATTTCTCTCCAATTTTGGAGAAAAAGTTGTGTATAGACATATCTCTCTCCATTTCTCTCACTTTCTACCTATTTCTATAATATTAAGTTGTTATCCAAGCTGTAGAAACTCAGTTTTCTTTTCTTTTCTCTCTCTTTAATATGTGTGAATTTGATAAAAATGAATTTAAATGTTGAATTCACGTTCATTTAATTAAACACATGAAGTCCTGAATCATATTAGAGTCTATTATTTAAAATTTTATTTTACTTTAGAACAAATATGCATAAGAACAGAAAGGAAATGAGCATAAATGAGTTGAGTCCTACATGTTTGAACTCGGCTAGTTTTGTTGAAAGTTGATCTTAATTCATCCTAGTTGGTAGTCAAGTCATCAAAGGTGATGAGTCATCAAGTTGGAAGATGAAAAGATGAGGGGAAACTAAAAAGATGAGGAGAAGATGAAACGATAGGTCACATCCATTGTAATGATTTGATTTAAATTGTTTTGATTGCTTGTCATTAGTATAGAAGATAGAAGGTCAAAAGTCCTCTTAATGTAAAGGGAGTGTAAGAGACATTTGTAAATGTGTGAGAAGTACATGAAAGATTAGAGAGTACGAGTTTGAGTCATTTTCATCTTGTCTTTCACCTATACCACGATTATCAAGAGACGACCACCATATTATTCCCAACAAACTGGTATCAGAGTCATGTCGAGCTCATGTATGACCCCGTTCGGTCAAGTTATGTTGTCCCGCCTGTCGAAATCCAATTACGACAATTGGAGTATTCAGATGCACGCACTGTTGGGTGTGCAAGATGCATGAGCGTTGGTTGAGAACGACTTCGAGGAGGAGTCGGAGGCCATGAACGCCAACCAAAGCAAGGTGGCAAATGAGTTGCGCAAAGGAGATCAAGGCGTAATGTTTCTTCTCTTTCAAGCGGTCGATGAGGCCAACTTTGAGAAGATTGCGGGAGCAAAGACGTTTAAAGTGGCGTAGGAGATTCTTGAGAATGGGTATAAGGGTGCAGGTCGTGTGAGGTAAGTGTGCCTCCAAGCACTTCGAGACGAGCTCGAAGCATTAAAGATGAAGGAGTCAGAAGGAGAAGCCCACTATATCACAAGGGTACGCGTGATTGCGAACCAATTGAAAACAAATGGAGATGAGTTGAAGGAATGGATAGTGGTGGAGAAGATCTTGCGTTCTCTCACCGAATGTTTTGAAAATGTGGTGTGTGCCATCGAGGAATCAAAGAACCTTAAGGAGATGACGATCGACGATCTTGCTAGCTCGATGGAGGCACATGAGCAAAGGAAGAAGAAGATACAAGATATCTTGAGGAGGCGTTGCAAGCGAAGATGTCGCTTAAGGAGGAACAACCTCGCAACGTAGGTCGTGGAAGAGGTCGTGACTATGGAGGCCGTTCAATAAGAAGGATGACGAGTGAGAGAACGAGTGTTTCAAGTGTGGTCATTTTGCAAACGAGTGTTGGTCTCAAAAGAAGATGGATGAGAGCTCCAACCGTGGTCATGGAGGCCGAACTTCCAAGAAGGATGTTGAATGCTTCAATTGTGGGAAGCGTGGACACTTTGCTAATGAGTGTTGGTCAAAGAAGAAGGTGGAAGAGAGTTCTAACCTTGTTGCCGAGGAGGAAGATGCCCGCGGTGATGGAATGACCTTGTTTGTTAACCACGAGGAGGTGACAAATCATGTCGTGCATGCTCAAGTTGATGATGAGCAAAGAGGAATACGAAGAAAACAATGAAAATGAGAAAGGAGTGGAGGCGGCGACTCTCATTATTAAGGAGGAGATGATGTGGGATTGGGAGTCCAAGAAGGAGGTCCTACATGTGATAACAAATCCACTGTTGGAAGAGCAAGGAATTGAGACAGTGGATGCAACCACTGTCAACGATGAGAACGAAGATAACAATATTGCATTCGATGATGAAGAGACGAGACCGAGGAAGACAAGGAGTCTTCATTATTTCTATGAGGTAACAAGTGAGCTACACTTGGTTTTCCTCTTAGCTCAAGGCGAGAGCATCCCGTTCGAAGAAGCGGTGGTGGCAAATGCAAGAAGTCGAGCCACGATGAATGGGGAGATGCAGTTGATAGAAAAGAATGAGACTTGGGGGCTAGCTTCGCTTCCAAAACGTCACAAAGCCACTAGTGTCAGGTGGCTATATAAGAAGAAGACAACACCCCAAGGAGAGGTCGAGCGATGCAAGACACGTTTGCTAGCAAAGGGATACAAGCAAAGGACCGACATAGATTATGAAGAAGTGTTCGCGCCGGTGACATGCATGAAGACAATCTGTCTTTGTGTGGCTTATGAACAAGTGAGATTCACATGGTGTGTCTTTTAGCTCAAGCAAAGCGTTGCCGATAAGGTTGCATGAGAGGATGTGCAACTTACTTGGGATGTACAACTTCCTAGTTGGCAGCCAAGTCATCAAAGGTGATGAGTCATCAAGTTGGAAGATGAAAAGATGAGGGGAAACCGAAAAGATGAGGAGAAGATGAAACGATAGGTCACATCCATTGTAATGATTTGATTTGAATTATTTTGATTGCTTGTCGTTAGTATAGAAGATAGAAGGTCAAAAATTCTCTTAATGTAGATGGAGTCTAAGAGTCATTTGTAATGTTATAAATAGTATACAAAGTCATGTTTGTAAATGTGTGAGAAGTGCAAGAAAGATTAGAAAGTACGAGGTTGAGTCTTTCTCATCTTGTCTTCCACCTCCACCACAAATAGCGAAACACAATCACCCTGTATATCCCAACAAGTTTCCTAAAAGAGCTCGGGGTCAGAAATTCTTCTACATATCTAATTATTGGTTAGAAAAGATTTTAGAGTTGTTGAAATCCCGAAATGTCAAAATTGGAAAGGATAACTATCCAAATTAGGTGTCGAAGTCTAAAAAATCTCTACAAACCAGGTTAAATTCAAAATGGTGGAATCACATAAGGTCTTCAAAATACAAAAAAATCAGGATCAAAATCCCAAAGAATAAAAAAAATCTAAGAAGTTCGCCCGACCCACCTTTGATAAGGTGGCACCGTCCCTAACCCTACCGAGAACTACTTGAGCCAAATGCATCAGCACTTGTTTATATATATATATATATATATATATATATATATATATATATATATATATATAACTGAACTTAAACTGCAACTAAATCCCTTCACAGTTATGAAGTCTATATAAGAGGTGGAAGCAAGACTACACCTCCCACATGGTCTGGTCTGGTCTCTCCCGCTCTCCCCTCCAAAATTCGCGTTGCTGAATCCACCCCATCTCTAACCACTCCCGAATTCCCCCCGCCGTAGCCGAAGTTCATGCTAAAACCAGAACAATTAAAACACAACCACCTCCACTTCCGGCCACGTGACTTAATTTCCGCTTAAATATCCCTTTTTTCTTCTTCTTTTTTTGTCCGTCCAATGGGTTCCGTTCCGTTCGGAGACTTTCTGGTGTTCAGGGGGTTCGGGGGGGACGCGTTGGACTTCGGAGGTGGGGGGGAGCTGGTGGCGTCGACGTTGGTGTTGGACGGGGAGAGAGGGGAGCTGGTCAGGGCTCCGGCGAGAGTCGGGCGGAAGGTTGGGAGTGGGAGTGTTTCCGAAGTCAGGGCTGCTCTCGCTTTGAAGAGCCACAGTGAGGCTGAGAGGAGGAGGAGAGAGAGGATCAATTCTCATCTTTCTAGGCTTAGGACTCTTGTTCCCACCACTGCTAAGGTCAGTTAGTTAGTTAGTTAGTTGGTTAGTTAGTTGTTTGCCTTATTTCTGCTTAATTAATTGACTTTGTTGCTTGCTTAATTTCATTAGTTTGTTGCAAATTAATGGATTCGGTATTTTGATTTTTGTTTAATTAGTTGTGTTGTGGGAGTTTTTCCGAAGCGAGGAATTTGATTTTCAGAACGAATTCTGAGGGTTGATCTGCAGAAGATAAAGACGTAAACTTGAAAATTCAAAGAGTTGGAATGAGTTTCATCACTTTCGGTTTGAAACGATGGAAAGTTAACTGGAATTCTAGAACTCTCCTTTTTCTGGCAAACCAATCATACTAAGGAAAATTGTTTTTCTACTGTTCTTCATAATTGGCCTTGTTTGCTTGTTCTTTTTGTTGTCGCTTTTGCTTTGTCTTGTAGTATAGAAGGCTTTTTCTTTCTTCCAAATCTATTTACTTAATTTAATCAGTTTTTGTAAGAGGTTGGATTTGTATTTTTCCCAACGGCTTAATTTCTTTGCGGTCGGAAGGGAAAACAATCACGGTTCATATCTTGATATGATGTTCCATTGGTGTATTTTTTAATAGGTATAATTGAAGTTGTTGTTTTTGGTTTCTTTCTTTTTACTTACTTTAGCAATCTTCTAATGATTTCTTGAAAGTTTTGATTAACTTTCTTATAATTCAAAAAGAGTGACCAATAAGTCATCAACTTGTCAAAGATTAGGTTTTCTCTTCAAAAGGTTATGTAGGTTATTTGACTTTACTCGTGTGTGCTTGCCCTTTTATAATAATAAAAATACATTGTTTCCTTTTTCATTGTTATTTCCACAAAAAAGACTTGTGATTTTTTTTTAAATTATTGAAAAGCAATGTACATGTGAAAAGCATATCAAAATCCTCTGCGTTGCACCTCTTTATAAATAATCGGTTCAGTGTCGTAACTTGTCTAAACTCTTCATTCTGGAGGAAGCTTTCCATTGTGTTCCCTCCACCCTTTGCTTTTGCAGATTAAGCTAATTAGTTGTCTAAAACATATCTTAATTCGAGAACATAACATGCAATCTAGAACAAGAAAAAACAATGAAGCCAAATCAAAATTTTACTGGGAAGCTCACCTTATATCAATATTCTTGTAATTTTTTAAAAGTTAAAAAATTTAGTCCCACATTTTTCCCCTTTAATTGTTTAGTTAAATATCAGAAGTTTGTACATATCGACTAAACTATTGGTTCTCAACATTGGAAGTAATTATATTTAACTTCCTTTTTATTGTTTCCATCCTGTTCAGTTGAACTTCGATAATTAATTTTCCTAACTTGAGAAAGAGAAAGACATCCCCATCAGCAAACACATCTACATTTAACGATCTGTTTCATAGTGCTAGGCCCAGTCCATTATCTCTGAGTCCACTTAACCAACCACAAAGTATAGATAATTAGATTGTCTTTAAAATGCACAAGTAATTAACCACGTATGGTAGTAATTAACTCGTATAGATTCTACCATTTTGTAACCTCTAATGGGATGATTTACGTACTTTGAATGTATTACAGTTGGACAAAGCAGCATTGCTTGCTGAAGTAATAAAGCATGTAAAGGAATTGAAGAGCAAAGCATTAGAAGTGGGTAGAAGCTGCCATCTTCCATCCAATGTGGACGTGTTGAGAGTAGAAAACTGTGAATACCAGATCAACTTAGGGGGCTTCCAGATAAAAGTATCCTTATGTTGCGAGGACAGACCGGAGCTTATAACCGATCTAAAAGAAGCCATGAAGCCACTCCAACTGAAACTTGTCAGCGCCGATATCGCAACCGTTGGAGGTAGAGTGAGCACTGTGTTTGTAATGGCATGTGAAGGTGAAGCCAAGGAAACCGAGCGTGATCAAATCACTAGTTTGGTCTACCAAAAATTCAAGACCGTTCTTGATCAAGTTTCCGTTCAGCCGAGTTTCTCCCCGAGGTCTTCGCTTTCAGGGAAGAGGAGGAGGATTATGCCATTCGAATCCTCGATTTCTTCTTTGTGATCCATACGCGCTATATAATAGTAATACTCACTTCCGGATAATTAATTGGTTAATCTTCTTTGAGGTCACATAGTTTCGCAATTGTTAATTTCTGATCTTAGGCTAGCTACTATTGTTTTCTCTTTATTCGGCGTAGAAAATACGTCTATGATCGATGCCAGAGTTTTATCATTATAGCGCTGAATCCGCTGATTATTGTCGTCTCGACAGTGTCGGTTCGGATGCCTCTTAGATCGATACTTCTGATGCCCTTAAGGAAACCTATGGATGTAAGTTCTCTTCCACCATTTTTATGTATAAACCAGTGTAGTGCTGAAATAATTCTCAAAGAAATTTGTGATTAGAAATAGTGTTTTTAATTGTTACTCTCTTGTATCTGCTACTACCACTGCAGTGCTAATATTGTTATTACAAATACTTGGCTCTTGTTATCATCCTTCTATGCTAAGGCCAAATTTTGTTCCCGTATCTTTCAGCTGAAGAGATGATGTCTGAAAAATGTAATCGTTCTCTAAATTCAAGATTCTTAGTTTTTTGTTTAAATAAATAATTTTTTCTAGCTTGAGAAATCTGCAAGTATAAACGGAAATAAGTTAAACATATATTTTAACTAATTAATGTTAGAGCAATTGGTAAGTCTCTACTCTTACCAAATTAAAAAACATGCTTATTACAGTCCACATGAACAAAATTACATATCCACCATTTTCTTAATCTTTGATTCCAAAGAAAGCAAATGTTCCACAATCCAAAGAAGGAATGCACAACCCTGATTGCTAGCCCATGCATTTTGATGGAAACAAACAAAAAAATAGAAAACCCCAGCAATGTCATGAATGCTCAACCAATGTGGAAAAAAGAAGAGAAAGAACAATTAACCTTAATCGACCTTATAAAGTGCTAATCGATCCCCTCATCTCAGCAATCTGTGCCAGAGGTTACACACTCGACTCCTGGCTATTATCAACCTGTGACATCTAACGAACAAAATAACGTAACAAAGAATCCTATAGCCGACGACGAACGCGACCATGACCCCGACATTGATCCACCTCTTGGACACCTCCAAACCTTGCTTCCCCAAGAACAAGCCCCCATCGACAACACAAACCTCTCCCATCTTTTGTAGACACTCCACCCTCCCCCTCCCCACCCCATATTCATTCACAAGGAAGGCCTCGAACGGATACTTGAACAAGCTAAGATAGTGCATGAAAACCCAGTACTTTGGTATACTCTCCTTGGCTATGAAGTAGCCTGAGAATAGAAAGAAGGAGCCCATGAAACCCGCGATGAGGGAGTTGCCCATAATGAAATTTGGAACGAGTGCGCTTAGACACGACACGAAGGAGTTGGCGGTTAGGACGACTAGCCATATCACCAAAACGAAGTAGAAGAAGCCATCTAGTTCTCTCCTAAGGCCCACCATCCAGTAGACGGGGATGGAGTAGAGGAGCGCCACGATGAGGAGAAATGGGAGGAAGACTATGGTGTTAGAGATGACATAGGAGGAGAGTCTGTAGGCTCCTCTTGTGGTCTCTCTTGTCAGGATTCTCCTCTCTTCGAGGAAGATCGGGAGGCCTTCGGTGGTCGAGGAGAGTAGAAAGGTCAGCGTGAAAGCGAAGAAGCCTAACCGGGATTGGACGTCCTTTGCATGCATGAAGATGGTGCCCAGACCGATCCCTGCAGCAATGTCATTAGGTTTGTTAATCGTTTCGTGTTGTGTAATATATTTTTACATTCTCTTGAAAATCGAACACTAATAAAGTGGAAGTGTAAATATAGTAGTGCGGGTTTATATATATATATATATATATATATATATATATATATATACATACGTATTTTTAACATATTGGTGTCTTTATTGCTAGAAAAATTGTGTCTATAATTAATGTGTTGTGTATTAGTCGAAGGGAATTTGTTGTGTTTGAACTGATTAAAACCAAAAGGCATGCATGGCATATTGATGTTCTCACAGTACTACTGGACATTCTCAACGTATATTTCAAGTGAAAATCAATTGATTACTAATAAAATATGGTAAACAAGTCACAATCGTGTACAAATTGAAATTGTTAGTGCTCGTGTCATTTCCATGTGTTTTATTTTTTTTTTATTTCTCCTTCATATTTTTCATAAAAGTCATAGCCAAGTCAATTAAATGTAGAAAAACTTATTTACTGAAATGATGTTTAAATTGTGTCACCGTCTTATATCATGTTGTGTAAGAAATTGATAGACCTACCTGCAATGATGGATTGAAGAATTCTTGCAGTGAAGAGTTGGTTCGTCCGCAAGATGTTTTTGACAAATCTTTCACCTAAGATTGAGATCTCCTTGCACATGGTGTTCGCGTACAAAATTCGAGCACTATCTTCCTTAACCAAGTTGGAGTATAGAGGAGTTGAGTGGGGAGATGGGGAGTTAGAGGGGGATGGAAATTGAGCAGTAATCGCATCCATGGCGTATTCGAGGACGTTAACGTGTGCAGGGATGCGATGACCGGCATCATAGAGGCGCTTTGTGAGGAGAGGGATTGAGCCGTTGTGTCGAACCACACCGTCCGATACGAGGATGATCCGGTTGAACAGCTCCAAGATTCGGAAGCCAGGTTGGTGGATCGTCAAGATGATCGTTTTGCCTGGTGATCATACACTAGAAGGTCAAATTTACATTTTAGTTGATAAATTCTTGATCTTAGAATAGTCAGACAAAATTCATGTTCGCATCTTAGAGTTGTTAGAACATTTGATTAGGGTTAGGGTAGATATGTTATATGATTGTTGAAACAATGAGCGATGAGATATTAATTACGATGTTGATCTGTAAGTCAATTTGTACATATATTGGGATTGGGATTTAAACATTTGACTTGATCAGTTTTAGATATTCAACACAACGTTGTCTATTGAGCAAAGGTGAAATGAATATTTGACATTGAAACAAAACAAAATTACTATTCATTTAGAAATAGAAATGCATCATTATATTCAGCATGAGAACAAGGATTTTCTTTGGTTGTTAGACGAGCTTAGAATTGGGCAGCATGGAATCCGAAAGATGCTTAAGCTAGAGTCAATTATTTCAATTGACGTTGATTTGTTTATGGAATTGCCATGACATACTATTTAATGGGCAAGTGGAAATGGGGATGAGTTAGTTTTTTAATAGATATTTCATAAACATCCTCTAAATAATTACATCACAAGATTCCCTAATTTTTTAAGTACTCCCTAATTTTTAGAAAACTTTCGATTGTGTTCTTATGTTAAAACATAGTTAGAGCTCATTCACTCATCACTTGATAAGAATTTAAAATTTCTAAATTTGATTTTTTATGAAATCGAAATTATATTAGAATAAAAAGAAGGTTAGAATGGTTACCAAAAGATGCAATTTTAAGTACCTGTAAAATTTTAGGATATCTAAGATAATTTAAAAGTTAAAACTGATATCCTTAATTATTTGGAAGGTACTCAAAATCGCCCTTTTTGGAGAAGAAATCTAGATGAGCACCTCGGTTCCATAAGAAAACGAAAAATGGACTATACCTATGCAGTTTTCTTTTGAAAAACTAGCTAAGTCATCGTTAATCGTTTGATCATGGTCATAAAAGACAAATTGGAAGGTATTTATTAAGAAAAAATGTACTGTTGACTTGTTTCTCTCTGGATTTTAGAGTAAGTCTCTAACAAATTTAAAAGCCAAAAACCTCCAAGTCAATAGTCCCCTAAATTGAAAGTGCATATAGGTATATCAAACATGACCTAATTATCTACTGCAATGCCGAAAACACTAGTCATGCATGCATATATATTTATGCTCATGATATGCACGGTTTATATAATCTTCATCGTAACATTTCGTCCAAGGGTTCGATGGTGTTATAAGCTTTTCATATTTTTTAATTAAATCCGAACATCTAACTCACAATATTGGAACTCCAATCTTTGTCCGTTCAATCTATAACTAAAAATTTACCATATGAGTTGACTCCAATAAGGTTGTCAACTCTAGCTCGAGTTAGAAACTTGACTTAAAAACCGAGGTCTTCGCTTTCAGGGAAGAGGAGGAGGATTATGCCATTCGAATCCTCGATTTCTTCTTTGTGATCCATACGCGCTATATAATAGTAATACTCACTTCCGGATAATTAATTGGTTAATCTTCTTTGAGGTCACATAGTTTCGCAATTGTTAATTTCTGATCTTAGGCTAGCTACTATTGTTTTCTCTTTATTCGGCGTAGAAAATACGTCTATGATCGATGCCAGAGTTTTATCATTATAGCGCTGAATCCGCTGATTATTGTCGTCTCGACAGTGTCGGTTCGGATGCCTCTTAGATCGATACTTCTGATGCCCTTAAGGAAACCTATGGATGTAAGTTCTCTTCCACCATTTTTATGTATAAACCAGTGTAGTGCTGAAATAATTCTCAAAGAAATTTGTGATTAGAAATAGTGTTTTTAATTGTTACTCTCTTGTATCTGCTACTACCACTGCAGTGCTAATATTGTTATTACAAATACTTGGCTCTTGTTATCATCCTTCTATGCTAAGGCCAAATTTTGTTCCCGTATCTTTCAGCTGAAGAGATGATGTCTGAAAAATGTAATCGTTCTCTAAATTCAAGATTCTTAGTTTTTTGTTTAAATAAATAATTTTTTCTAGCTTGAGAAATCTGCAAGTATAAACGGAAATAAGTTAAACATATATTTTAACTAATTAATGTTAGAGCAATTGGTAAGTCTCTACTCTTACCAAATTAAAAAACATGCTTATTACAGTCCACATGAACAAAATTACATATCCACCATTTTCTTAATCTTTGATTCCAAAGAAAGCAAATGTTCCACAATCCAAAGAAGGAATGCACAACCCTGATTGCTAGCCCATGCATTTTGATGGAAACAAACAAAAAAATAGAAAACCCCAGCAATGTCATGAATGCTCAACCAATGTGGAAAAAAGAAGAGAAAGAACAATTAACCTTAATCGACCTTATAAAGTGCTAATCGATCCCCTCATCTCAGCAATCTGTGCCAGAGGTTACACACTCGACTCCTGGCTATTATCAACCTGTGACATCTAACGAACAAAATAACGTAACAAAGAATCCTATAGCCGACGACGAACGCGACCATGACCCCGACATTGATCCACCTCTTGGACACCTCCAAACCTTGCTTCCCCAAGAACAAGCCCCCATCGACAACACAAACCTCTCCCATCTTTTGTAGACACTCCACCCTCCCCCTCCCCACCCCATATTCATTCACAAGGAAGGCCTCGAACGGATACTTGAACAAGCTAAGATAGTGCATGAAAACCCAGTACTTTGGTATACTCTCCTTGGCTATGAAGTAGCCTGAGAATAGAAAGAAGGAGCCCATGAAACCCGCGATGAGGGAGTTGCCCATAATGAAATTTGGAACGAGTGCGCTTAGACACGACACGAAGGAGTTGGCGGTTAGGACGACTAGCCATATCACCAAAACGAAGTAGAAGAAGCCATCTAGTTCTCTCCTAAGGCCCACCATCCAGTAGACGGGGATGGAGTAGAGGAGCGCCACGATGAGGAGAAATGGGAGGAAGACTATGGTGTTAGAGATGACATAGGAGGAGAGTCTGTAGGCTCCTCTTGTGGTCTCTCTTGTCAGGATTCTCCTCTCTTCGAGGAAGATCGGGAGGCCTTCGGTGGTCGAGGAGAGTAGAAAGGTCAGCGTGAAAGCGAAGAAGCCTAACCGGGATTGGACGTCCTTTGCATGCATGAAGATGGTGCCCAGACCGATCCCTGCAGCAATGTCATTAGGTTTGTGTAATATATTTTTTACATTCTCTTGAAAATCGAACACTAATAAAGTGGAAGCGTAAATATAGTAGTGCGGGTTTATATATATATATATATATACACATACGTATTTTTAACATATTGGTGTCTTTATTGCTAGAAAAATTGTGTCTATAATTAATGTGTTGTGTATTAGTCGAAGGGAATTTGTTGTGTTTGAACTGATTAAAACCAAAAGGCATGCATGGCATATTGATGTTCTCACAGTACTACTGGACATTCTCAACGTATATTTCAAGTGAAAATCAATTGATTACTAATAAAATATGGTAAACAAGTCACAATCGTGTACAAATTGAAATTGTTAGTGCTCGTGTCATTTCCATGTGTTTTATTTTTTTTTTATTTCTCCTTCATATTTTTCATAAAAGTCATAGCCAAGTCAATTAAATGTAGAAAAACTTATTTACTGAAATGATGTTTAAATTGTGTCACCGTCTTATATCATGTTGTGTAAGAAATTGATAGACCTACCTGCAATGATGGATTGAAGAATTCTTGCAGTGAAGAGTTGGTTCGTCCGCAAGATGTTTTTGACAAATCTTTCACCTAAGATTGAGATCTCCTTGCACATGGTGTTCGCGTACAAAATTCGAGCACTATCTTCCTTAACCAAGTTGGAGTATAGAGGAGTTGAGTGGGGAGATGGGGAGTTAGAGGGGGATGGAAATTGAGCAGTAATCGCATCCATGGCGTATTCAAGGACGTTAACGTGTGCAGGGATGCGATGACCGGCATCATAGAGGCGCTTTGTGAGGAGGGGGATTGAGCCGTTGTGTCGAACCACACCGTCCGATACGAGGATGATCCGGTTGAACAGTTCCAAGATTCGGAAGCCAGGTTGGTGGATCGTCAAGATGATCGTTTTGCCTGGTGATCATACACTAGAAGGTCAAATTTACATTTTAGTTGATAAATTCTTGATCTTAGAATAGTCAGACAAAATTCATGTTCGCATCTTAGAGTTGTTAGAACATTTGATTAGGGTTAGGGTAGATATGTTATATGATTGTTGAAACAATGAGCGATGAGATATTAATTACGATGTTGATCTGTAAGTCAATTTGTACATATATTGGGATTGGGATTTAAACATTTGACTTGATCAGTTTTAGATATTCAACACAACGTTGTCTATTGAGCAAAGGTGAAATGAATATTTGACATTGAAACAAAACAAAATTACTATTCATTTAGAAATAGAAATGCATCATTATATTCAGCATGAGAACAAGGATTTTCTTTGGTTGTTAGACGAGCTTAGAATTGGGCAGCATGGAATCCGAAAGATGCTTAAGCTAGAGTCAATTATTTCAATTGACGTTGATTTGTTTATGGAATTGCCATGACATACTATTTAATGGGCAAGTGGAAATGGGGATGAGTTAGTTTTTTAATAGATATTTCATAAACATCCTCTAAATAATTACATCACAAGATTCCCTAATTTTTTAAGTACTCCCTAATTTTTAGAAAACTTTCGATTGTGTTCTTATGTTAAAACATAGTTAGAGCTCATTCACTCATCACTTGATAAGAATTTAAAATTTCTAAATTTGATTTTTTATGAAATCGAAATTATATTAGAATAAAAAGAAGGTTAGAATGGTTACCAAAAGATGCAATTTTAAGTACCTGTAAAATTTTAGGATATCTAAGATAATTTAAAAGTTAAAACTGATATCCTTAATTATTTGGAAGGTACTCAAAATCGCCCTTTTTGGAGAAGAAATCTAGATGAGCACCTCGGTTCCATAAGAAAACGAAAAATGGACTATACCTATGCAGTTTTCTTTTGAAAAACTAGCTAAGTCATCGTTAATCGTTTGATCATGGTCATAAAAGACAAATTGGAAGGTATTTATTAAGAAAAAATGTACTGTTGACTTGTTTCTCTCTGGATTTTAGAGTAAGTCTCTAACAAATTTAAAAGCCAAAAACCTCCAAGTCAATAGTCCCCTAAATTGAAAGTGCATATAGGTATATCAAACATGACCTAATTATCTACTGCAATGCCGAAAACACTAGTCATGCATGCATATATATTTATGCTCATGATATGCACGGTTTATATAATCTTCATCGTAACATTTCGTCCAAGGGTTCGATGGTGTTATAAGCTTTTCATATTTTTTAATTAAATCCGAACATCTAACTCACAATATTGGAACTCCAATCTTTGTCCGTTCAATCTATAACTAAAAATTTACCATATGAGTTGACTCCAATAAGGTTGTCAACTCTAGCTCGAGTTAGAAACTTGACTTAAAAAATGTTTGACTCTGGTTTAACTTGAAACTGAATTTTTTTGATGAAAAATAAAAAAAATCCTTCTGACTTATTTTTTATAAATGAACTGCTCGAATTCAAAAAAATTGAGATTTCGACTGGAATTTTTTATTGTTAAATTTCTAAACCCTAAACCTTAAACTTTTTTTTGGGAAGACAATTCAAACGAAAAACCCATGAGAAAATATTTTCCTCAAAAGTGGTCCTTGTTTAACCGTAGACAGTGGATGCATCATGCATGTGTCATAATTAACCAAAGTCATGAAAGCATGTTTCATCTTACCTTTACACGCGCAACCACCCCAATTCTACTCCATCCACAGTCCACACACAACCTTTTTTTAATCTTCCACCATCTTATTATCTTATAAAGGTAAAAGTATGCATGTTTCTGAAATTCAACTCCCATGTACCATTTTATATTTACGGGTAATTAAAGTATTCCTCCCTCAACACTTTACTCCTTACATTATAAATCTAACACTTTGCCCCTCTCAACTAACGACTTTGATGATGTTTCAGTTTATTTGTCAAAAACTAATGAACTCGTTAATTTTCTACTTGAAACATAAATTTTTGTCCTTGGTTTAAATATCTTACTAATTTTCCATTTTGCTGTCATATTTTTTCACCAAACTCATAAAGTATGTTGTTGCCTTGTTGGGTAGGAAATATAGAATGGAATTAAAAAAGTAGATGGGAATAAAATAAGCTATTGCAGATAAGATTTTCGCCAGCTTTTATGGATTGGGCCAAACTAAAACATGATCATAATTGAAGGTGACAAAGTATTACATTATAGTTTAGGAGACAAAATGAAATATGATCATAATCTAGAGGTAACTTGTAATTTACCCTCATTTTTTTCTTCCATAACTCACAAACCCAGCTAAGGTGATCAACCAGTCGCCATCAGGGTCTATATCAACAGTGACACCAACAACTAACCGTAAACTTTTAAAAATGCAAGCTCTTTGGATAGGCAGAGGCCGCCAGAGCTTAAACTAGCAAACGCCACGATATATAGCATATAACGTCAATGACTTAATTAAGTAAAAAATACTTGTACGGTTTGAGCACACTACTGTATTTTAGACGGCACAACATTTTAACAGTAGGAAGTCATGTTTCCGGTATCTAAAGACAAACTCACCTTACTCAAGGCAGTGTCAAATAGAGAAGAACCCTTCTAATGTTACGTACGTAAACATGTATTTATGGGAACTGTGTATTATTGCCAATATAAAAAAAAAATGTAGTTAGTAGTATAATTGAGTTGATTTTGTGTGGCAACACCAAAAGTTAATGTGATCTTGGAATACAATAAAAGTGAAAATGATGTAACTAATTGACCCCTATAACTTTGAATAAGACGCACCTCGTGTATAACTCTAACTAATACCATTATCCTTATTATTCGATCAAGTACTTGTATAATAATCATAAGAACGACAAACATACCTTGCAATGTAGCCATGGACTTGAGCAAGCTGACAATCTGAAGAGCAGAAGCTGAATCCAGACCAGAGGTGGGCTCATCAAGCAATAATACACCAGGATCATGCACCAGCTCCACCCCAATTGAGACCCTCCTCCTCTCTCCACCCGACACGCCTCGCCCGCCCCCGCCGACCCTCAACCCCTCCACGTGCTCCAACCCAAGCTCCCTCATCAGCTTCCCCACCCGCGCCTCGCCTTCCTCCCTCCCTAACCCCAGCCTCAGCCGCGCGCTATACATCAACGTCTCTTTAACAGTGAGCAAGGGGAACAAGAGGTCCTCTTGGGTCACATACCCAGAGAGCCTCCGGTACCGACCCACGTCGATTTCACGGTTGTTTACTAGGATTTGGCCGTGGATTTTCGACGGGTCGGTGTTCATGCTTGCTAGGATGGAGAGGAGGGTGGACTTGCCGGCCCCACTCGGGCCCACCACAGCGGTGAGCTCGCCAGGGTGGGCTTGGCATGTGATGTTGGAGAGGATGGTGGTCTTAGGGTGGATGGTGTAAGAGAGATTGTAGGTGGAGATTGTGTGGCGGCCGGCGACGGCCGAGGAGGAGAGATGGTCCATGGTGGTGTGGTGGTGGTGGGAGGTTAGTTGATATGAATGGGGAAGGATTTAGGAAGGAGGGATGGAGAATTATGGTTGTGCAAATTGTGAAGAGAGGATGAGCTAACATTACCTACTAATGCTTTGTGGCACACGTTAGAATGTTGCTTAAATATTAATGGAATCCCATGCAACGTGGATTTTCGGAATTTGACTTGGGTTTTGAAGTTTTGTTGGAGTAAATATCTTTGAATATTTAAAATATATAGTTTCTACGTATCAATGAGAAGATACGGGCCGGACAATCCGTTATGTAAGTCGTGCGTGATAAATATGAAGATAAGTAATTACTTTCAACAGACGTAATAATGTACGTATGAATTGCTGTGTTTGTTTTCCTTTGATCGATGTTCTTATCTGATTTGAGTTGTGTTGTATTGTTTGTTAGACTCTAATTGCCTTAAACAATCCACTAAAGGCTTAAACACAAGGATCCCAAATTTGAACATAAAAAATAAATCGAGTGCTCGAGTAAACGTATTACACCTATCGAGTAAACGTATATAGTAACAAAGTGGAACAATATAACAAAGTCATTTGTTTCAAATTTGATTTTATATATATATAAGTTGTAAGTAGGAGAAGATATCTAACATTTATTAGTTTTGAATTTCTCATGAATTTCCATTGGTTTTGTATGAAATTGGGAGATATCATATCATTTAGAGTTTTTAAATTTAGGACTCAGACCTTTACCACTTCCAAATATTAATCACGTTAAATTTAGCTTCAAAAGTCCAGTTTACAAGTAACACCCTAAAAGGTAAAAACAACAGAGACGTACTCACGTACACAAGTAACACAATGGTACACTTGACAAAATTCAATTGAGAGGACATTAATTTCAATACCACCGTAATGAAGGGTAGAGATGCAAAAACTATGTTTTTTGTGTGTGGATTTTTGGCTATTTTGATACTTGAAAACAATCGATTTTCCAAAATGTCATCAACTTATAGCTATTGTCGTATATGTTACTCAAAAATATTTTTAACCTTCATAATGACATTATGTTTTTGAATTGGAAGCAGAGGATCTATCTTGTCTTATTATATGTTGGGGCTATTCGGGTCGGATCTTTATTGGGTTCAACTCATATATTAAACCATTACAATTTAAGTTTGTCGTCCTATTGTAACATTAGATTAGAATGAAACATTTGATAGGGTGAAGAACAAACTATATATATTTCAAATCTTATAGTTTAACAAAGCAAACTATAATTTATCTCATGTTTGCTTCCTCCTTTCATTGAATTAGTGCGGATTTGACATTGTCTTAATCGTTTTCGTTAGTGGTGTTACTATTTCGTTAACGGTGTTAAAAAAATTTAATAGTTAATTATAAATTTTACAATTTTCCTCTCAAAATCATTTTTCCTCATCTCTTTCTTTTCTCCCTCTCCTCTCTCTCCTTGCATTTCTCTCTCCTCTCATTGTAAAATCTAGACCTTAATTAGAGGAGGATTAGGGCTAATCCTGGATTGGTGGGGGTTTGCACGGGGAAGGAGGAGTGGTGAGGGGTATGGGCTATGGGTGTAAAGGGATGGTTGGGTGTGATGCCTTGGGTCTTGTTTTGGTCAAAGCAAACCCATCTCACTTCATTCTTCTTCTTCTTCTTTTCCATTTTCCTCCACCTTATCTCTCTCTCACTTTCTTTCTCTCTATTTCCTGCGACCGGAGGAGGCAGATCTAATGTGTGGCAGCGAGCGGGGCACCAGGGTGTGAGGTGAGCGGAGTTGGTCGTGCGGAGGTGGTTGTTCGGAGACAGACGTTGCGCGAGCGAGGCTCCGACAGGTTCCGTCTTCCTAAGAGGTATGCCAGTTCAATATATGCATTTTATTTTGCTCGCACTTGTGGTGTGAGGTGTTGGCCGGTCGACGGAGGTTGGAGACCTCGCCAGCGTGGTGTGTGCAACAAAGTAGACCTAGCTCAACTAAGTAGTTGTCGGCCAACGGTCAACCGATGTCTTCGGGCGGTCGACCGAATGTAGTGTAAATGCTCGACTTTAACCAACACTGGTCGAACGATGCCTTATGGCGGTCGACCGGTTGTGCTTATGCTGGTGGGTCAGAGGAACGCATGTTGTTACTCGGTCGACCGTTTCTTTCTGGACAGACCTGGGCAGAGCGTGGACTATCTAACGATCAACCGCTCTTGATTTTGTCTGACTGGTAACTTAAGTAACTTAATGATTGTTCGACCGAAAAAATTGTTAGTTTGAATGATTGATGACTAGAAACTTCTAGCATGCCCCTGGTAGTTTTCGGTCGACTGAGACTCCTGAATCGGTCAACCATTTGACTGGTATGATTTTGCCTTGAGTTCGGATTTTGACCATGTATCGGTCGACCGGTTTTAGATGTTTGTTCGACCATTGGGTTTAGGTTATGAGCAGAGAGTTCGACCGTTCCTTTTGGGAACGGTCGACCGGGTTGCCTATTTCGGTCGACCGTTTTGTGCTTAGAACTGAATTCACAGCCCTAGTGAAGTGTCAACTTTGTTCACGAGAACCTGTGTCCTCGCCTAATGCGTAAGCTAGGAGGTGATAGTGGGTGCGTTGATCGTGTCTGCCCAGGAACCGCCAAGTGGAAGAATGTGGGTACTTGGGATTGTGCCACCTCTGTTGATACATTGTGGCGTAAAGTAAAGCTTTTATTGACTCTCAGTAGAGTAGTAGACCTATGAGATCATGGATCCTAATGTATGATGATGTTTGGCTCATGGAGCATTATGACCTTGCGGACTTTGGTCCGGAACCGTCCGATGTTGTGTCGGACGTATGTTGTATTGTCGATGTTGTTCCGGCGATGTTGTCGATGTTGTTCCGGCTTTGCTGTTGCCGATGTTGTTCCGACTATGATACCTCAGTTGGGCACCTACTTTGTGATTGATGGATCGACCTGAGCGACGGCTCCGTCGGTGTGGTGTTGACCACGATGATTCAGATCTGATTCGTATGACGTGGAAATGCGGACGCCCCTCACCGAACTCCATGATTAGTGTAGTTACGTGTGGGGTGTGGTGCGTACTCTCCGTAAGGCCGTATGTGCCTTCGGTAGGTCTCCTTTGGTCTCCAAAGGAGACCCGATGATGATTGTGGAACTGATGTCTAGATTTACGCTTGGATATGACTTTTTTACTTACTGTTGATGACATGACATGTGACTAGTATGATATCTTCATTTTATTGTACTGTCACATTCATATAGGTGAGCTTGACATACAGGGTTTCCTTATGGAAAACACAGATATTGTTGTTTCATTTTTGTTTCAGGACCACAATAGGTTCTGTTGAGTGGTGACAGCGGCTGCACACATTTTGGAGTCAGGATCCTCTTCGGACTATTCGAGGTCGTCATGATTACCTATATTTCTTTCGTTGTATTGATGTAATCATGTATTTTGACAAACTCTGTTGTAATTGGTGCACCGTCTAGTTATTTATATGAGTAACATTCCCGCTTTGATGATCGTTATCTTGAGATCTTTTTATTGTTAAAATTTCAAATTTTCCGTTGTTTCCGGATGTTACACTCATTTATCTCTCCCTCTTCTTTGGCTCTCATCTCTCTTTTTGAATAATAAAAATGAGAGAAAGAGGACAAAAAGGAGAGAGAAGATAGGAGAAAGAGATTAGAAAAAAATTAATTACATTTTTTAAGGTGAAATTGCAAAATTTATAATTAAATATTAATTTGTTTAACGTCTTTAACGAAATAGTAACACCACTAACAGAAAAGGTTAACGGAGTGACAAATCCGCACCAATCCCAAAATATAATGTCATTCTGGATTTTTTTTTTTGAATGACATAAGAAAATAGTTGTAAGTTGATGGTACTTTGAGAAATCAACTGTTTATTAGTGACAAAATAGCAAAAACCCCGTTTTTTTTTTCTATAGTTGGGTATAGTTAGTTGGGGTTATGGTCTGAACGAGATTTTGTTGGTCTGTTTTTTTTTTTTGGTTGGTTTGTTTTTGTTCCCTTTTGGTGTCTGGAGGTAGCAAGAAGTTATAACTACTGGTCACTGTGGCAGCTTTCGTGGCATGGTTAGCAAAGATGTGGGTGGGTGGTGTACTGCTCTTGTAGGGCTACATAGAAGTCGATCCAATTGATAGTTTCCTTTTCTTTTCCTATTATTTCGGTTGAGCTGAAATGTTGACTGCAGTGTCCTAAGTCCGATATTGTCCTAAAATTGGTATATTTTTTCTTTCTTGCTGACACCATTGGACTTAACCAACATCAACTTTCGTTGCGTGATTTTTTGCTCTAATGGTGGGCAACAATGATTGCCTAGGTCGATACATGTCGAGATACCTGCTACACATTTCAAGACCTGTCAAGGCACATGTAGTTGTGTATCAAAGACAAGTTTAGGCAATTCCCTTGAAATAGAAATAGGTTATTTTGTAGTGAAAACTTATTTAAGCTTTTACTCAAAAAAAAAAAAAAAACCCTATATAAGCACTCGTTGTATAAAGAAGTTAGATTAGATGAGCTTGAAATGTTAAGAAACGGATCTAACATGCTAATATCCAAATAAATGAGCAAATTTTCCACTTCTAGAAACACTACCATACCACCTAAATGATTGCCGGTAATTACAGACTGCGAATCTTTGTTCCAAGAAGTCATTGTTCAGAAAGACAAATTGCAATGCTCGTGCTTAGTGACATCGATCTTTAGCTCCTAAAAAATTGTTTGGTAGACATTATTCCAAGCACAGGCAAAGCATTTTATAGATTTATTATGGAGGCCGAATTCATCTTAGATGTTTGTCGTGTGTTTATCTACGGAATCCAGATATATCATTGACGTGGTGCAAGAGTTTGAGCACAATCTCCCATTTTGGAGCGAGATGCACTATTTAACTACGTCTCCATCGTTGTCTTATGTCAATCTATAACAAGAACATAACACGGCAAGACGAGAGAGTAAAAGAATATAACAACCCCGGTGTTAATTAGGAAATAATAATCCTGTTGTTCCATGAGATACAATGTTACATGAGATCCAAAACAATGGCCCACTCGTGTACACACCTACAACAATTATTTTGGATAAATGTGTTTAGCTGTCGATGTTGATCTTGTGACAGTGCTACGATCCTATACTTGCATAATTTAATTTTCCAACATCAATTTCGGTTTTAGTTTTTCATTTCTGCGGTCAGCTGTTCTAGAGTGGTTGGTAATGAAATCGTCACCTTGCTTGACAGTGTAATTTACGTGGAGGGGAAAAAAGAAGAAATAGAGAAATACACGACACAAAGCATGCTCAGCCAGAAGACTGAAAGATAAACTCACCAAAACCATGGACTCAAGTTAATTAGTAGTTGCATATTGTTTGGTTGGAACTTAACAAAAACAAGATGCATGCGAGAATTTGTACTGTAATTCATTGATCGTCTTCAGTTTTTCGATTTTTTTTTGTTCACGCCTTTCATATGTTAAGTTCGTGTGGCGAATCTACCTTAAACTAAGGTCCATGGTTTTCTCAATTGGCGAAACCAACAACTTCCCAGGTCAACATTATGAGTGTTTTCTGATTCGTGAAGACTAATTTCAGATGACCTTGACATTAGGTAGTTCTAAAATTTACAATAATGTGCTTTATGAATATAATTATCATTTCCACTTACGATAATTTAGATTTTATTCAGATTACTGATGGTACGTATCTCATGTTCCGTATAGTCCCAAATCATAGGTAACGCGTGGATGTATCTAAGATCATAATATTGGGTTAAGAGTCGATTGAAGAGTCAATTGGGGGGACCAATTTCAAGCGAATATTCTCCGATGTCTAATATCTCTATTCGAGACAAGGTAAGGATATAATCATCCATTTACAAATTACAAATAAACAAAAAAAAACCTACAACCATCTGTCCTTGAAAAACCAATATTTGCAACCAACTTCCGGAAGCAGCGGTTGAGTCCGGCAACTCCAATGGCACTTGGGTTATACTATACACCATTCCACAATCGAACCCAACTGGAGGTTGGGATTGATTTTGGACTGACCGGTCGAAACCAAGTGACGTGCAAACAAAAATACCCTAAAAATAACAAAAAGTACCAGAAAAATAAAAAAGCTATTTAATATTTATGAAGTTAAAAACAATTATACTACACAAATTTTACATTAAATACCTTTTTACATGTTGAAATATCATCAAATAAGGAAGCATATCACCTGCTCCGTTCAGACGAAATCTCCACATAGCCGTTGGGATGCATCTCTTCCTGATTCTACGAACGCAATATCACATACAAGGAAAGCATCAATTGCCCCCCCCGCTCCTCCTAATTAGGAAGCTTCCAACGGTTCTTATTTTTGTATCTTCTATTTATACACAAGTTCTTGTAAATCAAACAACACAATTAGAAATAATAATCAAACGTTCTTCTTCCACAATTCAATATGGTATCAGAGCGGGTCGATTGACCTGTGGGGGCTCACTCCAACCTATATTGTT
This sequence comes from Triglochin maritima, assembly GCA_963682175.1. Taxonomy (NCBI): domain Eukaryota; kingdom Viridiplantae; phylum Streptophyta; class Magnoliopsida; order Alismatales; family Juncaginaceae; genus Triglochin; species Triglochin maritima. The sequence goes on from OY821775.1 coordinate 12,436,343, forward strand.
CACGCGTAGACACGGAGAAAATTATCCCGGTTACGCGTGCGGGGGAGTGTTGAGAAAATAGTCCCACATTGCTAAACACAAAAAATGTAAACACTATATAATAAAGTTGCATCTACTACCCTTCACCTAAGTGCTTAGGTTTTGTTGAGGTGGTGGACCAGGGATCACCTGGTAAGACAAACAAGAAGAATGGCAAACCAGGGATCACCTGGTAATGTCATGGATAATCTCTTCCATGCAACCCAACATTGGCGAAATCTTCCTATACAAAGAAAGCGCGCAAGAACTATGGGAAGTCGTCCATGAACAATATGGAAAAGCGCACAACTTCGCTCACGTTTTCAAAATCAAGCAAGAGATCGCGCAGACGCGTCAAAACCAGAAATCCATCACAGACTACCTCGGATGTCTCAGGAAAGCGTAAGACGAGTTAGGGGTTTATGAACCCCCGACCACCGACGCCCAAATCATCAAACAACGCACAGAACAAAATCGCATCTATCAATTTCTGGTGGGCTTAGATGCAAGCTATGAGTCCATAAGAAGCCAAGTGATCATGTCACAAGAACTCCCATCCCTTGCTGCAGTCACGGCGATGATCCAATGCGAGGAAACTCGCCGCAGGACCACCGCTCCTCCGCAAGGACACACCCAAACAGAAACTGGAGGCGAAACTAGTGCATTTTTGTCGCAAAACTCCAAATCCGACCGCAAACCACAACAACAAAAAAAGATACGGAAATCGGAAGGACGAATACTGCGAAAACTGTAAAAAATCAGGACACAATAAAAACCACTGCTGGTTTCTTCATCCGCACCTCCGACCGTCAAGGGATGGCGACAGACGAGAAGGGAACGACAGAAACAACATGAGATCATCGGGTGTCGGCGGCTACTACACCACCATGGGGAGCGGCGGCCACCAGACAAACCCTAGCTCAACCCTTTTTCTCGCTCAAACCGGGAATGGAAATAACGGAGGCGGATCGTGTAGCTTTTATACGATGGGAGATCTGACAATGCATCCGGATCCAACCGACTACCACCCGAATCAGCAACAGTACAGCAACAGGACCGCGACCGCGTCTTCAAGTCTCGTGGGCTTGGGCCCGAGCCACTCTGGACCAGACCAGCTCAACCTTCTGGTGGACCAACTTAAATCCTTGTTGCAAAACAACTCCCATACTTCAGGTAATCAGACAGGTATGCCAAAAACCTTGAATCATTACACTGCATTATTTTGTGATAATCCTTGTAATAAAAATTGGATCATTGACTCAGGTGCCACTAATCATATGACTGGAAATACTACCATGTTAAGTAATATCAACAATAGATTAGAAATGCTTGATAAATTTGTAACTGTGGCCAATGGTAATCAAGTAGAAATTAAAGGAATTGGGGACACTAGATTACTAAACCAAATAACTAAAGATGTTCTTTATGTACCATGTTTTAACTCCAACTTATTATCTGTGGCCAAACTCACAAAGGCATTAAATTGTAATGTTATATTTATTCCCAATGATGTACTCTTTCAGGATCGCTCCACAGGGAAGACGATTGGTAGAGGCACTCTTCAAAATAATTTATATATTCTAGATTCCAATAACACTGCCTTCCATGTCAGCAATAGCACCGTACATGAACTTTGGCACAGGAGGATGGGACACCCCTCTCATTCTGTTTTGAAAACTTTATTTCCATTTATTAATTCTGAAATAATTTGTGATGTTTGTAGTTTATCAAAACAAGCCAGGTTACCTTTTCAGTTATCTACTACTAAAACAAATAGACCCCTCGAGCTGATTCACTCCGATATTTGGGGGCCCGCTCCCACTGAATCCTATAATGGGTTCAAATATTTTATTACCTTCATTGATGATTTTTCTCGTACCACATGAATTTACTTAGATTAAAATCTGATGTTTTTGAGATTTTTCGTGAATTTGTTACATTTGTAGAAAATATGTATGGTTTCAAAATTAAAATTCTTAGATCCGATAATGGTTCTGAATATACCAGTAACCTGTTTCAAAAAAATTTAAAACAAAATGGCATTTTTCATCAAACCACCTGCATTAATACTCCCGAACAAAATGTGGTTTCTGAAAGGAAAAACAGACATTTATTGAATATCACCAGATCCTTGCTTTTCCAACATCATGTTCCAAAAAGGTTTTGGTCAGACGTGGTTTTAACGACTGCTTATCTTATTAACAGACTCCCTAGTCCAAGACTTCAAAACAAACAACCACTAGAAATTCTAAATGGAAGAAAAATGACTCTTGATCACCTCAAAACTAGGGTTGTAAACGGGGCGGGTAATACCCGTATACCCGGTCACCCGCCCCGGGCGGGTACGGGTATGGGTACAAAAATACATACCCGTTTAAAAATTCAAACCCGTATACCCGTACCTGTTTACCCGCTTAATAAACGGGTCGGGTACGGGTATACGCATTACCCATACCCGTTTACCCGTATACCCGTGAAGATATATTATATTATATATATAATATTTTTTTAATATTTTATATGTTATATATTATATATTTTTTATGTATAATATATATTTTATATAATATATATTATATTTTTATATATTATATATTATACCCGCTATACCCGTTTACCCGCCCCGTACCCGCTAACTTAACGGGTACGGGTCGGGTACGGGTATATATGTTTTTTGACGGGTATATACCCGTACCCGTACCCGCTAATTTAGCCGGGTACGGGTACGGGTAGGGGCATACCCGACCCGTACCCGACCCGTTTACACCCCTACTCAAAACCTTTGGTTGTGTTGTCTTTGTTCACAGGACCAGGCTGGATAAGCTAGACTCTAGCTCTTGTAAATGTGTTTTCTTAGGATATTCTTCTAAGAAAAAGGGATATAAATGTTATGATCCCCAAAATTGTAAATTTTATGTTTCTCGTGATGTACAATTCTTTGAAGATAGTCCTTATTTCCAAAGGGACAAAGAAGCTCCTTCTCCCCAAGATACGTCTCCTACAAGCAATGTTCCTCTCCCGGTCAACAACTTCGACACTCCCAGACAAGACACCATCACCAACACAAGACCCGAAGAAACAACCCAAGATGAACCAAGAACAGAGGAGGAAGAAACACATCAAAGACGGTCGAATCGCCCTACTCGTCCTCCCTCCTACTTACATAATTATGTTACCTCTCACGTCACTTACCCCATCGAGGACCACTTGTCCTATAATCAAATAAAAACCAACCATAAGGCCTTCATAACAGAAATAGATAGTCACATAGAACCCACCAACTTTAATATTGCCATAAAAGATCCTAAATGGCTCAATGCCATGAAGGATGAAATCAATGCCTTAGAATCCAACAAAACTTGGACTCTTGTCCCTATTCAACCAGGAATAAAACCCGTAGGATGTAAATGGATCTATAAAATCAAATATAACAGTAATGGCACCATAGAAAGATATAAGGCTCGTCTTGTAGCCAAAGGATATACTTAAACCTACGGTCTTGACTACTTAGAAACCTTTGCACCTGTAGCTAAAATGAACACAATTCGTGTTCTCTTATCCATAGCAGTAAATAAAGGGTGGAATATATTCCAAATGGATGTGAAAAATGCTTTTCTTCAGGGAAATCTTGAAGAAGAAGTATGCATGACACCTCCAGCAGGGGTCAACTCTTCTCCAAATCAGGTATGTAAGCTTCACAAGTCAATCTACGGATTAAAGCACTCACCCCGCGCCTGGTATGCCAAACTCAGCCTTTCTCTAATTAATTATGGATTTACTAAAAGTACTGCTGATGCTTCTATGTTTGTCAAAACCTACAACAATAATACTGTAATAGTCTTAGTATATGTCGATGACATCATCATTACAGGAGATAGTGATAACGAAATAAACTTAGTTAAAATGCATCTAAAATCATCCTTTGACATAAAAGACCTAGGATTCCTAAAATACTTCCTAGGAATAGAATTTGCTTATTCAAAAAAGGGTTTGTTTATGTCCCAAAGAAAGTATGTCATCGATCTTCTACATGAAACTGGTAAAATAGGATCTAAACCTACTAACACTCCTATCGAAACTAATCGTAAAGTGAGTCCAACGGGCGGAGAACCAGTTAAAGATATAGGTCAATTTCAAAGACTTGTGGGTAAACTAATATACCTCACAGTTACCAGACCAGATATAACGTATGCTGTAAGCACCATTAGTCAATTTATGCATAATCCTCATACACATCACTTAGAGATAATTGACCGGATCATGTGTTATCTAAAAAGGACCCCTGGACAGGGACTATGGATGAAAAAGAATAACTCTAACGAAATCATCGGTTATTCGGATGCAGATTGGGCAGGAAGTCATGACCGGAAATCTACTACAGGCTTCTGCACATTCGTAGGGGGGGACTTGGTAACTTGGAAAAACAAAAAGCAAAACGTTGTCGCCAGATCCAGTGCTGAGGCTGAATACCGTGCCATGGCTTCAACTACAAGTGAGCTCATATGGCTCAAGCAACTTCTCAAAGACATGAAACAACCCTATAATCAACCTATGCAGATGTTTTGTGACAACAACGCTGCCCGACACATAGCTTCCAATCCAGTCTTTCACGAAAGGACTAAGCATATCGAGGTGGATTGTCACTTCATTCGAGAAAAGATCCAGTCAAATGAAATAGAAGTCTCATACGTTCCAAGTAAGGAGCAACTCGCTGATATCTTCACCAAAGGATTGGACCACAAAAGTTTTCAACAAATTCTGCTCAAGTTAGGCTCCTTCAACATCCCTCAGGATCCAACTTGAGGGGGCGTGTTGAAATATCATCAAATAAGGAAGCATATCACCTGCTCCGCTCAGACGAAATCTCCACATAGCCGTTGGGATGCATCTCTTCCTGATTCTACGAACGCAATATCACATACAAGGAAAGAATCAATGCCCCCCCCCCCCCCCCCCCCCCCCCCCCCCCCCCTAATTAGGAAGCTTCCAAGGGTTCTTATTTTTGTATCTTCTATTTATACACAAGTTCTTGTAAATCAAACAACACAATTAGAAATAATAATCAAACGTTCTTCTTCCACAATTCAATATTACATAAATTACGTTTAAATTGTCCATTTTTATTTGCAGTATATTTGTGTGACATACACAGACAATAAAATTTTGATTAAAGGAGGAGTTCTATTTGATTTTCATTTCCATTGTTTCAAGTTCACCACAAAATTCATTTAGACTGCCTTTGGGAGGCCAACTTGAAAACCAAGTATTGACCAAACTCCAACCACAAGTCGGGAGGTTATTTGGGATACTAACTTGCCTTCAACTCCAAGTCGAACTGACTTGTAATCTAAAAATGTTTCAACTCATTGTTGCCAAAAAAAACTCCAACCAAATCTAATCGGATAGGACTGTAATGGAGCAAGTTTGACATGTCATCCCGTCCCGTCTAATGCGGGTTGTGGACAAAAATAACCAACCCCTCACCCACACAACCCGCATAATAAGCGGGGTGGGTTGCGATTTTCTAGTAACTCCTCCCGTATAACCCAATAATTCATACCTATGTTTGCTTGTATTTAACTTTAAAAACATACATCAATTGATTTTTTTCCTTAATTTTTTGTATCTAACTTTGATCATAATGGAAAATGCTAAAGAAAATGGTTTGATTTTTTGTATTTAACTTTGATCAAAGAATAACTCACCTAGTCCACCCTAAGACGAGACGAGTAGCTTTTTTTTGCCCCGCCCCACTTACTCGCTTAACTTAGATGAGACATGTAACGGTGGGGCAAAACCCCACCCCGTCACGTCCCAACCCGCTTACACCCCTATAGTCGGACAACTAGGAGATATATGATTGCTTATTTGCCCTAGCAAGAGGAACAATATATTCAATACAAAGAAATAAAAATCAAATTATCACACACATCATGTATCTTTGTTACTAAATATATATTTCTTATGTTGTAATATTTTGTTCATTTATTACAATAGGTTGAATCATTTATTAATGCTATTTTTTTCAAAGATTAAACAAACATCACGTCATGGTCAGCCAATAGCATAACTTACTTCTATGATTTGATTATTTTAAAAAAAAGTTATTTTCGTACGAGTTCAAGTTGTTGTAAGAAAAGAAAAACATGCAAAAATCACTCACCCAAACAATCACCACCGTCTTCAAGACAGACAACTCCTAGTCAAGATTTCTAGTCCTGAGCTGGTCATTGTTCCAAATGCAGCTTAAGGACAATAACCGGTAACCAAGGCCAAAAAAGGACCTTATATCTGAAGCAATCTAGGTGTCCCTTTCAGACACTCTGCCATACTTTCTCACTACTCATGTACATGATTATCGTAAATGATGTTAACTGTAACAACACCTTAAACTTGAAGAGAGTGAACTAGTGATGATACTCTAGAGTAGAAGATATTACTAAATTCGCTCAAGGTATAGATGCAAAACTGAGACTGTTAATGCAGGTTGTGGTCTCTGTTTCCTGAAATAAAATCCCACCCAAGCATTGATAACAAGACCAGAGCATTTCTGAAACAAATTCACAACGCGAATTACTGCAGATGCGGAAATAAAAATATGAAACATGTGTACCAAGCTTCTTACATGTCAATTTGCCGCCTGAAAGTCACCAAAGTCATCATCTACGTCCGGATCTGAAGTGCTCTGACTTCTAAGAGGTTTTTGCTCTTTAGTCTCATTTTCTTCTGCTGAATCAAAACTATGAATAGAACTATGAATGGATATTGGAGCCGCCAGTGGAGGTGGAGGTGGAGGCTTAAGACAACCAACAGTTTGCTTGGGCTTGTCAGTTTTTTCTTGTATTGACAGTTTGTTGAGTCCCTGCTCGAAAAAAGTGGACTTTGGACTACAAGTTCCATTCTGCATCATAAATCCACTATCAACTACGGAAGATGTACAGTGATGTTAGATGATTAAATTTTAATGGAAGATTGAATATGAAATACTTACATTTTTTAACTGAAGCACAAGTTTCTCTCCCTCTTTAAGACTGTAATCAACTGAAGACTTCGTTTGGAAGTGTTCCTCCATCTCTTCTGCAGTCTTTTTTTTGTCTAGATATCTTTTACAATGTTAAGAATACAACATTTTCAAATTTTTCTTCGTAAGTGAATACATGAACTTTAATATTATGCAAGATCAAAGAAACATTGAAAACAATAAACCAGAGATTGTGCACCCGTTATGGGGGTCATATACTATGACCTAGTTAGATAATGGTAGGAAAATTTCACATGGAAAAATGTGTTGGCCTATTGAAGATAAATTGATAGGATACTTCATGTGGTCATGAAGTGCTGCCTGAAAATCATAAGCTTGTGTTCTTTCCCGAAACCCTATGCCTATAAAGGCATGACGCCGACGACCACCTGAACAATGGCAACACTTCTCAATGAAAAAATTGAAACTTGTAATCTTTTGCATTTTTAATTAATTCAAAATGCTTGAAATGTAGAATAAAACTACCTTTGGTGAGAAAATATAGAAGCACATGTTGAAATAAATCTGAAATTCTTTTTTCAGGGTATTTTCAAGGTGATTTCGGTGTGCACTATTAATACAGAAGTATGTACGAAAAAGAAGCAATTGTGCAGTAATACCAGGTCTAAGCAAACAAAATCAAATTGATATGTCAGTCTAAACATATAGAATTTAAGGTGACTTACCAATGGTCTCCTCAACCCGGAGTACAAAGTATCTGGACACCAAAAGATTAACTCAGACACTGAAAGATGATGTATAATCAAGAATACAAAAGCATATTAGCTCTAAGTTATTGAAATTCATGGATGTATTGCAACATGACAATATGACCATAGAAGCATGTATTGGGCTTAAGTAAATGTCAGTGAAACCTGCTGCTGTCAATTACAGGCTCTACAGGGTGTTGTTCTCCTTTAGTTAAAAAAGCTTGAGCATAAAGCTCTCCTGAATATCAAAAACAAAAGAAGAAGAAAAAACCCTTCATGCATGAAGAACAAGAAGAAATTCCAATTATTTATGTTAAAAGAAAATAGTATGAGATTATCACCTGTGTTCTTGTCTACAAGTTTAATAAAACATTGTTCTCCCCTGCTAACAACTTTCAAAGATCCTTCCCATGCCCATTTATTAACGTCCCATTCATCTGCCCTGAAAGTTCATGTGTATTATTTAGAAAATAAACTTGAAAATCTTTAAAATGGAATAAAAAGGGGTATCAAAAGATTATGGTTGACTATATAAAATAATCCAAAGATATGTTTTCAAAGTAACCTATGTGAGAACTGCTAAAAGTTAGCTATTCAATCTGAATTTTAGAAAATAGAAATTAATGTAGGCTTGACATATTACAGTAAAAAAATCAAGAGAATAAAGACATTGACACAAACAATCCTAGGAAAAAATAATTATTATAAGCAATTCAAAATCTTTAAGTTATTTGAAATTTTAAAATTGAAATAAAGAAATCTGGAGGAGCGATGAATCATAACCAGCCTACTTATTGATCAAGCTGAAGAGTAATATAACGACTACTTATAATAATACAAGATGCAATTTATGAATGATAGGTTATCAGTTTATCATATTATGTAATGGTGAAATATTCCACTGAACAGAGCACTGTAGAACAACATATCTAATTCTTTTAGGATAAGGTGTCAGGAGTATCTCTCTAACTAGCAGAGGACCCGAAGGGTTCCTTTTGGGGACCAAGTTGGTCGATGTGATGGTCTATTTAGCATGTAAAACTAATTAGGTTATGATACATGGGTAGTTAAGGCAACAAAACCCACGTCAAGCAGGTGCATATCTAGAAAAAATTAAATGTGGGGCCAAGTTGTAAAGAATGAACGAGTAGACAAAACTAACATTAAATTTAAATACTAAATATTAAATAGTTACTACAAAAATCAAGTCGTAAGAAAGTTTTACGAATTTCCTCTATGGTTTTTTCGCATTCTGAAATCGTTGCATAATAGTATCATTATCATTGTATAACATACATCTCTTTCAATATATGTAATTAAATAATCATTCATAAATTCATCTCCTATCCCATTATGCAATGGGCTCTTGATGATTTTATTGCTGAAAATGCTATTTTTACAGTAGTAGTTGCAACAGGAAAGATTAAGGCCAATTTGACTAACAAATACACCAGGGGATAAATCTCATTCTTCCTTGTGGCAACCATCTTTTGAGAAAGACAACCAATTCCATCTACTTTGTTAAAATTTGTGTCAGTACGGTCGTTAAATGTTTTTTTTTGACAAGGATGAGGTAAATAGAGATGTGCAAGTACAAACACTTGAGCCACTTGTAAACCTACTTAATATGTTCCTCTTGTGATTCACCATGATTCCTCTAAAAATCCTCCACATTTTGGAAGTTGAAGAGGGATTCCTTACCTCCTCTTCAACAGCTAGATGCATACATTTTCAAATTGAAGTAACTTCTCTTCAAATAAATATTTGCCCAAACATATCGATCTATATGTCTATATGCTTTGGGACAAACTTTTGCTCCAATAGACAGTTTTCGACTACCAAAGTTAACCACATAGTCATCAAATCTCAAGCCTAATTTTAGGTGTGTATTAGTGTATATGTAGGAACATTTTCAAATTCCCCAAGCAATGGATTTTCAGACAACTATTGTTGCAAGCCAGAGATATCAAGGCATTGACAAACAATACAATTTAATTGTCACTAGTTCACTATATTAAGAAAAAAGGGAAGTAATTAAAAGCCTGCAGTACTTCTAAGGAGATCTACACTCCAACAAGGCAGTCCATCTACCCATCTCCAATCTGAAAATCATCATTTTTCCCAAAATTCAATTCAACCACAAAATCAAATAAGAGATTCGATTCGACCGCCTAACCTGTAAGAAGCGGCGGTCTTCCTGGGAGGAATCTGCAAAAACCGATCGAAATCGGAATCAGGATCGGAAAACGGAATCCGAGAAGCGGATTTGGGGGGGAAATGAGGTTACCAAGTAGACATAGCACTCGTTGACGTGGAAGAGCACCAGTTCCACCTCAGACTCCGCTTCTTCCTCAATTCGATCCTCTTCTTTCTCCATCAAACCCTAGTTTGTGCTCGGAGAAGATGTGCAAAACAGAAAGAAACGTTCTGAAGAGAGGTTTTGGATAGTACATTGTGGAAAGGACATGAAATAAAAACAAAAATATTATGCACCAGCCGGGAATCGAACCCGGGTCTGTACCGTGGCAGGGTACTATTCTACCACTAGACCACTGGTGCTGTCCGCGTTACCAAGTTATTACACCTTAATATTATTGAACAGTTTCTTTTTCTCTTCGGCAACTACCTTGCAGCCCACCTGGTTGAGATGTGACCTACCGGGAACGAGGCCAAAAGGATATTATTCTACCGTGAGAATGTGTGGTTTCATATCTTATATTTATGGTTAAGACACAAGATATCCTGTTTGCAGTTCTTAGGAGCTTACAACTCAGTGCACCTGTTGTTGAACCACCTTCGGTTTAAATCCACGTTCCGTTTTAAGTCTTTGGAATTTGGAACATTAAAAAGATGATAATTTATATCCGTTTTGATGCAACTTAAGTCCTTGGAATTTGGAACATTATAAAGATGATAATTTATATCCGTTTTGATGCAACTGAATTCATATCGGGGTTTTTGCTTGGGTACACTTGTAAAGACTTCTTATTGGACATTTGCTCCCTTGTAATTTTATATTGACCATGTGCATTTGTAAATCCCAGATATTTCGTTTATACACTTCCCACATCTTCTCGTTATTGCTATAGTCACGTTGTAACTTGAAGTTGAAGTCCTGTTAGATTTAGTTGTTAGCAAAGAAAAATTAGTCATGTAATCTGGTTCAAATGCTACAGAAATATCGTCCCCAATTTCTAACATTCTTCCCAATCGACCCGACCCACCCTTTCTCCCACAAAATCCTCTCCCCTCTCCCAGGACCCCCAATTCCAACCAACCCTTAAATCTTTCGTTCTCTTCCCGAACCCGTCCACCTCTTCCCGAACCACCCACGACAGCCACCCTTGCAAACTCAATCCAGCGTGAAGCTTGGATATGGATCATGTGGTGGTGGTGGATTGTAGGATTTGAATTATTATTTTTTAGTTGATTTTGTTGTTGTGGTTGGTTGGTTGGTGTTGGTGCAGTACTTATGCAAAGTTAAAGATGGTGTTTTTTGTTTTTTAATAATCTCCTTGAAGGTCTATTTTTGGCCAACTTTTGGCATTACATCTAACATAGTTGGACTACTAGAACTTCTCCCTTCTATCCAGCACTATTGTTGAATAATGCCAACGAGTTCTTGAAAGTTTGGATTTGAAGGATGTCTGTGTTTAAAATGGGAATCATCGACACCTAGTTATTTTTTCACAACTTCATCTTACGTTGTTTATAATTATTTTTAATTTTCCCCAATGCAAGATGGTTGGAAGTGGTTTAGGCTACCATTTTTTACTAGTGATCCTAAAGTTTATATCTAAAACAAATGCTCATTGGTTACCATTTAGTGTCTGAATTTTAATGTTAAAATTTGAGTTTTATTGTTGACTTGTTTGGAAGATGACATGTTATTTTTTTGATAGTACATCTGTACAAGTGAGCTTTAACTACTTTTTAAACACGAATTGAGCAAGGTTGAGTTTAAGTGCGTGAATTTTATTGTTAACTTGTTTGTGAAATGAATGTGTTCTAAAAGTTTTACTTTTATATGTCAATTATTATGAATTGGATGTGCAAACATTTTGTTCCTTCATTATGGTATTCGTCTTTTGGAAGTGTTAAGGAAGAGGCGTTTGGTCCTTAACCGTAGAGCTCTAAAAGATAATGGTTTACATCAAAAGTTATTCACAATCATGGTAATTAACATGGAACATTAATTACCGAGATAAGATTGTCGTGTTGGTCATCGATTGTTGTAGCTCTACAAATAATTGACAACACGAGTATATAAAAGAGGAAAATATTACTTTTATATATTGAATAGACATAACAAGTAAAACATTATGGAATTGTGTTTCGTCATTAATGTTTTACTGTGTCTTGGATCCTAAGATATGAGACTTATATCTTTTCACTCAAGAAGTGCTTAATTTGATTATTGTCAAAAGCTATCAATGAGTATAGTGATAAAGGCAATAGTTGGTTGAGCATGACTTGTGTTGCAAAAGATAACTAGTCAAACGATTATCATTGTCCCTCTTAATTGAGTGATGATATTAGTGGACCCCTTTATAAAGCAAAATTATAATGTGCACAATGTGACTTGAGTTAAGTTACATAATTATAATTAGCTTAAAGAGATCAAGAAATGAATATAATACAAAGGTGACACATTTCTACTTTGTATATATTCTTAATATCATGAGGCAAGGGACGGACACAAGTGGTGCACTTACATCACTAAATGGATCATGTTTTGGTTCGGGTTGAACAAAGACATTTATGCTATTTGGGTGACTACAATGTGTAGCTAGATACCGCTTATAGTCTGAGATATTAAGTGTTTAATATCACTGTCAATTTGGTTTAGATCCTCATATAGGTCACACCACAAAACTGGGAAACAAGATGGTTGATTTTAAGTTCATATAATGTGTCGGGTTTCATGAGAAAATAGGACACATGTGGTGAATTAATTAAAATCAATATGTTATGAGAATTAACATAATTAGAATCATAATAAATTCATATGAGATGTATATATATTATGGGGTGTGATAATTTATATTACATAGGATAATATATTACATAAGATGTGAATTTGCTAAAAATCCCAAAAGATCAAATTTTGTTGGAAATAAATCCAAAATTTGACAAAGGCAAATCGGGGTCAAACCCGGTGAACCGTTCATGGTTCGGTCGACTGGGGCATCTTCGGATCGGTTAACCGAATGGGGAACGGACAAGCGCAATTGGTTGACCGAGATTGCCTAGAGTGCCTGGACAATCGGGTTCGGTTAACCGATTGGAAACGGTCAACCGAGAAGTAGTATTTTCGGTAGACCGAAGGTGACCCGGTCATCCGATGACTATGTCCCAAGAGCGATTTTGGTGCGTCAACGGTAGAGCGATTAGAAGACGTGGTTCGTCCGAATTCTTCCAGGGAATTTTTCTCATGAAGAATTGGTCGACCGTCTCTCTCACGGTGCACCGAACACTTGTTATAACCGAATGGTTCGGTTGACCGAATAATACTCGGTCTACCGAACAAGAATGATTCTGCCTGAATTATTAAGAGATTAATTAAATCATGGGTGGATTAATTCCAGATTTAATTAAAACGTTTTTGTGGGTAATTATGTGGAATTTAGAGTTTAATTTTAGGAGAGAAAAATAAGGGATCATGGCTAAATAATAGCTCTTAATAATGATGTTTTGGGAGCCTATAAAAGGACACATATTCCTACTTGTTTAATATTAATGCAAAATCTTTCTCTCATTAATCTCTCCCTCATCACCACGAAAATACTCTTAGTAAAATTAAGTTTGGAGATCAGAATCTCAGGAGACTTAAAGAGGGGTTATTAGCTAGATTTTAAACCTTATTAGAGATTGATTGGCTAGCTCATTTCTCTCTAATCTTGTTTAGAGTTTGGTGAACACTTGGAGGCAATTCCGTGGACAACTCAACGTGCAACGCGACTCCGGATCATCAAAAAGGTTTTAGAGAACCTTTATGTATGATTCTACCTTTGTGGATTATTTTAATAAATGTAGGATTGCATGTTATTAGAATAATCACAAAACTATGTACATAAAATTGCTGAAAATATGAAAACAATCTTGTATGATGTATTAAAATTTTAAAAATATATACATACATGGGGACATGAAATTCTACAGTTTGGAAGTTCTCCACTTTAGTGTCATCTTGGTCTTCTGTTGGCCGAAAAGTAAATAAAGAAGTATAGATTATTCTGCCTGAATTCAGTATATGCCATCTTAAATCCCTAATTTGGCTTATAGGGTATTTCATGACTTTACTCAATAATTTTAAGCATGTGGTTATCCTACAAATAATTGTTATTTATTTTTGTAGAGTTCAAATTCGTGCGCCTTTTTTAGGTGTGTGGTTTGACGACGACATGAAGAAACCGATGATGGAAAGTTTAGTTTGATTAATGATAAGATGGAGTATTGCTTTGACGAGCTTCTCAATCTCAATGTTCGTGTCGAGGAGATGCATGCATTGATTCGTGAAGTTAAGCAAAATGTGGACGAGATGAATGTGATCCTGAAGAAGGCCGACATGTTTTTCTTGGTGTTTGGTGTTGTAGTTTTTGCTTTGTTTGTAAAGTTGGTTGTTTAGAATGAAAGTCAATGTATGTCTCGATGTTTGGTATGTGTGTTAAGAGGTTTGTTATGTGTTAAATGTTTTGGTTTAGCTGAACTAAATGCGACGTTGTGGGAATGTGACATTGAATCAACATTGATGAAATGGTTGTCGCTGAAATAAATGTTTTGGTTTGTCAATTTGATTACTGTTGTACTTACAACTGATCACTTTAGTATCGCTAGAACAATTTTCACATACTTGAACTTGCATTTGTATTATTCAGCTTCTTTGCTCGTTTAATAGCTAGAACAGATCTGTCTTTAAGGGTTGCTTGAAAAATAGTCCCAAAATGGTCTTCCCCTATTTTATTGTTCGTGGATAAATTATTAGTAGCCTTAATAATATCCTGAAAATTGGATAACTGAGATATTTGTTCCCGTGAAGGGGTCTTGAATTTGAGCTGGGGAACTTTTGGTATTGGTGTCAATACTTGTGACAGTGCAGCTGTTGGAACAACAACAAATCGAAGATTAATTAGAGGTAATAATTTTTTTTATAATTGCACTTCTTTTTTAATTTGTTGATATATACTATGATTTTTCTATTCAACTTGGTCATTATTTTTCTTACACATATTTTATCCTGAATATAACATTAGACTGCTAAGCTTACGGAGTGAGGAAATGCTAATCGACAAAAGTTGGTTGGTGTCACTACTTCAGATCCATAAGTGTTGCTTAACATATATACATTCTTGCTTCTATAATCTTATCATACATGGTACACCTACAGAGGGTTATTAAAAATAGGATATTGATGACTACAAACCAGTTGCATTAAACGACTTTTGGATTCGTGATGCATGAATTCTGCATTGTCAAAGATGTGCAAGCGTCTTCAGATTACTTAACATTAGTGTTTCCTCTAAATCCATATCTGAGCAGATGGTTCGATACTCTTTCATTTTTGGACGAGAGATCATGTAATAAATTAACACGAAAATAGGTTCATAATTATATATATATATATATATATATATATATATATATAATTCCAATGGACCATTGCATACGAAAGCTTTGACAAGAGATTCTCCGTGGTGGCCCAATCTACAATTAGGTGCCAAAACCTACATTACTAGTTTATATTTATTGAGATACTTGAAAGTCTACGATTTACCTTGTCATCTTGCAAAATAAGCATTATTTGACGGCTAAACCGCTAAGAAATTAAGAACTTGATCGTTGACTTCTATGAACTTAAGATACACGTCAGCACATGCTATTCCTAAGAGCACCCTTACCGGGTGCTCTTTTCCCGTGCGCCCCCCCACATTTGTCCGGAATTTATTTATTTTTTTGTTTTTTTATTTTAAAAATAAAGATTATTTATATATAATTAGGATAATGTATTAATTAGGTAAATGGAATTTAATTAATTAGGTATTACAAAATAATTGAAAAAATATTTTATGATTAATTAACAATTTTTTGATTTACTTAGATATAAAAAAATTAAAAAAATCATAAACAAATTAAGAAATACAAAATACAAATACAATACATATACACTTCGGAAACAAAATACAATACAAGTACAAAATACGAAATACTGTAGGTCCTCGATGTTTGAGAAGTTCAAGCCTCGATCCAATCGTCTCGTCTTTAGTGAGTCACGCGCGTACTGTAGGTCCTCAATGCTTGAGAAGTCCAAGCCTCGATCCAATCGTCTCGTCTTTGGTGAGTCACGCACGTACTGTAGGTCCTCGATGCTTGAGAAGTCCAAGTCTCGATCCAATCATCTCGTCTTTAGTGAGTCACGCGCGTACTGTAGGTCCTCGATGCTTGAGAAGTTCAAGTCTCGATCCAATCGTCTCGTCTTTTGTGAGTCACGCACATACTGTATGTTACTTCTCACAACTATAAATGTACTCCTCCTGGTTGGTTCTCTCTCATTCATCTACGAACAATGTCTTCACCCGATAAGTCTTCCAGTTAGAAGTCTTCATCATCTTCAACATCCAATGACGAAGTTTACGACCAAGTGTTGAACTCCTTAATGGAGTATGTCTCCCAAGTGGTGGACCAACGTCCTAAGAGACGTAGAATGCGAACTTCGAACCCAGATAGAGATAGGGAGTTTGGTTACAACCGTTTGATTGCCGATTATTTTTCTAACGACCCTGTTTATCCTGACAACATTTTCAGGAGAAGATTTAGGATGCGAAAACATGTATTTCTTCGCATTGTGAGTGTCATTGAGGCGTCTGATGTCTTCTTCCAACGTAATCCAGACGCCACCAGTAGGATAAGCATCTCTGGCCTGCAGAAATGTACCGCGGCGATTCGTATGCTAGCGTACGGTGTTGCGGGTGATGAGGTGGACGAATACTTGAGGCTAAGCGAATCCACGGCAAGAAACGCACTTGAGAAATTCTGCGATGGTGTAATTAACAACTTCGGTGGTGAGTACCTCCGAAGACCTAATGCAAATGACCTAGCACAACTACTTCACGTTGGTGAGCAGCGTGGGTTCCCATGCATGATGGGAAGTATCGATTGCATGCACTGGGTCTGGAAAAATTGCCTTGTTGCTTGGAGGGCCCAATATCAAGGGCGTAATGGCAATGCCACTCTTGTCCTCGAGGCAGTGGCGTCGACTGACTTGTGGATATGCCACTCATTTTTTGGCACACCAGGTTCATGCAATGACTTAAATGTCTTGCAACGATCTCCGGTTTTTGACGACGTAATGGAAGGACGAGCTCCCCCTGTGAATTTTGAGGTAAACGGTTCTCGATATAATATGAGATATTATCTTACTGATGATATTTATCCAAAATAGGCAACATTCATTCCGTCCATCGTTCATCCACAAACACCGAAGGACAGGTTATTTGCCGAACGACAAGAAGCAGCACACAAAGATGTAGAACGTGCATTTGGAGTCTTGCAAGCGCGATTCGCGATAGTGAAGAAGTCATCTCTTGCATGGAGTAATATTGTATTTAACAAAATAATGACAGCTTGCATTGTAATGCATAATATGATAGTGGATGATGAACGTGATTCCTTTGGTAATTTTGGAGATTGGAACGAATTTGTTCAGGATCAACCTGGAAATTCCGTGAACGACGCGGTTCGGTATTCCACTTACCGTGTATTGGATATTACCAGGCACTTGAGAAGGAGAGATCAAGTGCGTGATCGCACCACACATTTGAACCTTCAAGCCGATTTGGTCGACAATATATGACAACGCTTTGGAGGAAATGCGTTTTGATGTATTTGAAGTTTAGTATTTAAGCATGTATTTTTAGTTTTACTTTCTAAATTTTCGGTTAATGTACTATGTAATGTGGTTTTCTAAATTTTAATAATATTTTCGTCTTTATTAATTAAATGTTAATTAAAAACGAATGAATTGTTGATATTAAATAATTACGATAATGATTATTAATATATTTTGTTGATTGTTGAAAGAGTTTTGGAGAGAAGAATAAAAATAATGACGTGACAACAAATACTGTAGCGTGACTGAGTGGATTGGGTAATGGTTAAAGATTTTGTAAGGGGGTTGGTTTGTGCTGACGTGGTAGAAAGAGAAGCTGACGTGACTGAGAGACAAAGCAGGGCGCTCAAGAACTGTCCGGGCGCTGTTAAGGATGCTCTAAGGGCTCCCTCCCTTTTATCGGGCGCCCAATCTGCCTACCCTTAACGGGTGGGTTGATCCCGTTTTGGGGTGCTCTGGCAGGAAAATGGGCGGAAAACCGTTTGATTTTCCACCGGACGTCCAATCCAAGGGGGGCACGTGGTCCTCCGGATTGGTTTTTTAATGGGTTTTTTTGTTTTTTTAGGATAATGATTTTTAGTGGATTGAATAATAGTTAATGATTTGATAGGGAGTTGGATTGTGCTGATGTGTCAAAGAGAAAAAATTAACATGACAGAGAACGTCTTAGAAGTGCTCGGGTGTTATTAATGATGATATAAGATTGATTACGTAGGAAGATCGAGAGTGACGATGCTCTATTATAATGTTGCATGTTTAACTCTAAAAGTGAATCATTATTAATTGGAGTTGGAGAACTAATCAGTTTAAAAATTCTCAGGATTCTAAAATGGTTAATATTTGGATGTGAAAACAAACCCAGAAGTTGAATATCATGCATCAGATATATCAGTTCAAAGCTTTTAGATCTCGTGTTTGAAGTTACCTTTTTTTTATTAGATCTTATTCAAGAGAGTGATCTTATGCATCTCATGAGTTTTCTAGATCTTAACAATTATGAGTTCTCACGTGGATGTTTAAAGCTTTTGAAACCTTATGACCAAACAAACTTGGAGTTGCATTTTTAAGATGGAGTTGTTGATCGAAATATTACAATATATATGTGAATTTCAAAAGTTCAATACGTACGCCTGAATCCTGATTTGTAATTTCGAGATTTAATTAGTTAAATTCCCCTTAGATTCACAAAAGATAGTGACCCCTCCTTTTAAAATTTCTCGGCACCAAAGTTGAATATCTTCCACTAGGATTTGAGTCTTCTATTGAAACAAATAAAAAACGAATTTACATCTAAATAGTTCTTTTGATCCCAACAAAACAATTAAATATAATAAGAAAAATTTCCAAATAGACCCTCAGAATAATTTAAAATACCTTCAGCACCTTTCAACATTTCATATTAATCTAGATGATCTTCAATTTGACCAAATATTCACATGTACCATTTCAGAAAATATCTATATTATGAAAAATAGATTTTATCTCGTATTACATCAAATTTAGGAACGTCAATATAATAATTCAGAATCACAATGGATACAAGTAGTAGTAAACATTAAATATTGTTCAACACAATGATACAACTAAAAGTTTACTTCAAATGTAATCTTGTACAAGATACTAACCAATAGAAGAGAATATCGATAATATTTTAAATTAATTGAAGGAAATCTGTAAAATTATCCCAATAAACAATTGAGAAGCATGTGACCAAAGGATCAGACTTTTTTGCTTTGCCCCTCAATCCCCTCTACCTTTTCATATATATATATATATATATATATATATATATATATATATATATATATATATATATATATATATATATATATATATATATATATATTGTTCTTCACTTCTTCTCCAAACCCAAACACATCCTACTCCAAACCTCTCAAAACCGAAAGAAAAGGGCCACTAGATATGGTGATGGAGAAGAGAGAAGAGAGTGGTCAACAAGCTGGGGTTGTGCTCCAAAAGGCAGTGAAGCAAATTCACTTTGGAGGATCACAAGAGAAGGAAGCTGCTGCAATTGAGATAAGGAGGATTGCCAGGGATCAAGGCAGATTCGCCAGGAAGCTGCTTTCTGAGCTTGGTGTCATACCATGTCTCGTCTCCATGCTTGACTCCGGAGTTGACCGCCACCGCCGGTTGGCCGTCTTGGCCCTCGTCGAGCTCGCCGACGACACATACACGTAAGACAAAACATCTTTGATGTAATCCCGTATTAATTTTAACTAATTGTGATGATGAGTAGAGGTGCTAAGTTTTGAATTAGCTAGGATGCGTACATACATGCATGTTGACCTCTGCTATCAAGATATGTGTCGAACCAAATCTAATCGATCGTTTGTCCCAATGCTTGGTATGATTTCTTTGCCAGTTTTTTTTTTAATTTAATATTAATAACCTGAATTATGACAAGACCATCTATTTGAAATTCGGTCTTCAATTTTGAAATAGTCAAGACCATAAACCTAACAACTGATACGGAAAGTTGGTTTATATTATTTATTATATGACATAGTAGAGTTTCCATCTTATCAAATTAAAAACACTCCAAATAACAAGTATTTTGGGGAATAAGGAAAGGGAAATGGTGGGCAGAGAACATTGCGTGACACAAATGGTCAAGAGGTGATCTTCAACTAAACCAAATATGACGATCAGCCAAACGATTAATATAATCAAGAGCAGGACACACTTGGATTTTAGGATTTCGTTTATTTTGTAAAGACTTTATGTGATTCTGACCCTTCAAATGTTTCGATCCTTTTAAATTCCAACTGCATTTCATTAATTGCCTTTACAAACTCCAACTTCCCTGACCCTTACTTGAATTAACTACACTGCCCTTGGATGTGATAAAGTAAATTCAATAAGGTACTTCATTGAAAAGGTAATAACATATACATCCAAATAAAATTCACTTATGAACTTTTCTCTGCATAACAATGGCGGGGACACAAGTCTGTTGGAGTTGGTGAAGAGACACAGTTGAGGGTTGTTAAATGCTGCAAAGCTAGATGTCTTCGGCCTATTCTAGTTTAAATTTTTATTTTTGCTGACGGTCTTCTGTAGTGTCTCCTTTAATTTGCAGCAAAACAGTACCTTTTCGAAAGGCTCAAGTAGTGTCAGGACTCAGGACAAACTCTGAACCCACGTTGGTGTATCAGGAAATTTTGTTGGATAGTTGGATAGGAATTTAATTAGGCAGCACCAATGTGGGTCAACATATTCGAGTTGGGTAAGGTTGCGTCTCACAACACGACAAACATTTGACCATGGCGAGATTGTCAATCAATCAATACCAAATTTGAAGTTTTATCTGAGAGATTGATAACAATATATGAGTTTGTTATCATTACGACTTCTATTCAAGCTTTTTTTAATAGTCAAGTCGTAGTGCTCGAGATGGTCATGTATCCACGGATTCTTTGTGTACATAATTGAATGGATCGAGTTCTATATTATCCCTGATGTAGCTTGCATTAATTCAAATATTCAATGGTATTCACATAATGGAAAAAAAAAATAGATGTTTTAGTTTAAGGCTACGCCCACCAGAAATCCAACCTTACAACCTTTCTCTGGTATGCGTTCTCTATACTTAATTAAGTTATTTTTCGATGTATATTTAAATTAGACTTTGTTATAACTTACAACAAACTTACGTAGCTATAAGAGATCACAAGCAACACTAGCCATTGTTAGGTTGATCCCATGTCATAGCCACTAACTCCACTTGCCTAACGAATTGCACAAACATAAATCTTGATTTCTAACTAATATATACATACATCCCGGGCGCAACAAGATTCAGTTGGTAAGGATAAAAATATGTTCGAACTTCATATGGATCTTTATGATTTAGAATCCTAGGGGAGACTCCTCTTTACCATTCTGTATAAATAGACTATTCTATTTGTATGGATATGGTAGAGAGGCATATCCAAATGTCCCTTTATCCATTAGTTTGCATCTCTTACGCGTGGAGTAGAACAATTTGGTAGCTCGCAAAACTCATAACCTTGAGGTCACATGTTCAAATCCTGTTTCTGCAACATTTTTTGTCCAAATTCTTCTTATATATACATACATATATATATATGTATGTATGTATATATTAGTTACAAATCAAGATTTATATATATATATATATATATATATAGTAATTCTCCAGTGAGTCTGAAGTTTAATCTACCTATTTTAAGTTATTACTATATTCGTTATTCATCTGAAATTGTAAGGTAGATTAAAATTGTGACGATTATGCTAATAAAATGATCTGATGGTGGAAATTAACTGTAGAATAACTGTAATTAAATCTAATGGTGAGATTGTAAGAGATTTAAACAAATAAGATGAGCTCTGAGTTCACTAGATATTGAATTGTATATATGTATTATATCTTTATAACCTTTTGTTCTTTTCTTAACAGCAACAAGGCCATAATGGTGGAGGCGGGTCTCTTGAATAAGCTAAATTCTCTCATAAGACCAACAACAACCAAATTAGATTACCAACCAATAACAACTGATCTTCTCTCACTTGTCTTGTCAATTTCAACCATAGACAAGGCCCACGTCCACTTCACCTCCCCATGCAACACCCTCCTCCCCACCCTGATACAAACCCTAACCACCACCACAGTTGACCAAGTCAAACACCTTAGCTTAGCCACCCTATCCAACCTCTCCACCAAGCTCCACAATGCCAAACCCCTTGTGTCGGCTGGCATCGTCCCAACGCTCCTCCACTTCTCGAAGAACCCCTTGGTGGCTCCAAGTGCACTCATGGCTCTGGGAAACCTTGTGGTGACTACAGTGGGGAAAAAAGAGATAGAGGAGAATTCCATGGTGCCAAAGTGTTTTGTTGAGGTGATGAGTTGGGATGAGCACCCCAAGTGCCAAGAGCTTGGTGGATATGTCATGATAGTTTTGGCTCGTGGGAACCGGACGCAGTGGAGGAGAATGGTGGAGGTTGGGATGGTGCCTATGCTTGTTAGGGTGGCTTTGTTGGGGAGTGAGGTTGGGAAGAGGAGGGCTCTCAAGTTGTTGGAGTGGTTGAGAGGTGAGAAGGAGGTGGGAAGAGAGGTGAGGTTGGGGGTTCATGTGAGAGAGAAGGATGAGAATGTGAGTGATATGAAGAAGATGGTGAGACAAAGTCTAGACAGGAACATGGCATCTATTGTGAGGAGGGCTAGTGGTGGAAATGGTGATCATGGTGGTTCTTTTGTTAGGTGTTTGGATGAGCCCTCTAGGTTGAAGAGTTTGGATTTGTGAATGGAGGGAATTTTTGGCTATTGCATGTCTTGTTCAATAAATTGTTGAATGTGTTTGGACTCCAACCGAGCTATGCCATTGGATTTGCTTACATGGTTTCAAACCAAATTTGATTGGTTTTATTTTAAATGCAAGCCACAATATGTAACTCTGTTTGCATATGAATAATGTGTTATCTATTAAAGTAAGTACTAACCAATTATAGTAAAACTCACACCAACGTATCTTATGCTCTGGCTAAGGTTTGACTTTGCATCGGTGAAGTAGTAACTCAACTTGGATACCATGATGCGCAAGTTTAGTGTATTTATTTTATTCTGAACACTATCTACATGTTAAAGGTACGCTTGGTATTTAATTTATTAATTGATTGAAAAGAATGTGTAAAAGTGAAATCCCTTTAAATAAAATTTCGCCAAGATTGGCCTATGTTCATGAGCTTATTGCTTGAGTTGTGTTAAATGTCTCCATAAATGAAGAGTTCATTGCTATTTGAATTGTAATTAGCATAAGTGAAAGTTATATGATTCCTAGGACGTTCTATTTTTTAGCTTCTCAAATCTTTCATATTAGTTTTATCTTTTCCTCGAGTCATTAGTCAAGTTTTAAGAACCAAACCATAACTTAAGAATGTTAGATATTAGTATCATTGTTTGTCAAATTTTAAAGAATAAAATAGCACAAACTGTTAAAGAACATACCTAATGGAGATCATGGAAACCTCGCAAGAAACCTTCCAAACCAAGCCTCCAGCTCAGAAGATCTTTCTCATCATCGCCTCCTTCCATAAACGCAACCCAATCACACAAATCTCGGACTACACCTTTTTGGCAACAACAACGGCTACATCTAAAGTTCATGTACAATATAAAACCTCATCTTGTAACCCTAAAAATATACAAGCAATATACAACAAAACCTTAATCTTGTCTCAGTATCAATTTAACATGGTATCAGAGCAACGATTCTGAGAAACAAAAACAACCGCAGTCGACCTCAGGCTTTCCAAAACTCATCATTGGTCTCTGCCTCTCTTAGGGGGTTGAAGGCCAAACAAGCCAACCGTCCTCCCAGCCACAACATCGGTCTCTACCTCTCTTAGGGGGTTGAAGGCCAATCAAGCCAACCATCCTCCTCCCAGAAAGCATGACGGATCCAGAAGTGAATGCACCTCGCCTGGTCTCCCAACCGCTAAATGGGCAAAACTACCTCTCATGGGCGAGGGCGGTCTCGCTTGCCCTCAGTGGCAAAGGAAAACTAGGCCACATCACCGGAACAACAACAAAACCAACCGGCGTGGGAACTGAAACAAAACAAGAAGAATGGCAAGCAACAGATCATCTAATCATGTCATGGGTGATCAACTCAATGCAGCCAAAAATTGGTGGAATCTTCTTATACAAAAACTCTGCAAAAGAGTTATGGGACTCGGTTCAAAGCATCTATGGTAAGGCTCACAACTTTGCTCATATTTTCAAACTAAAGCAAGATATTTCGCAGACAAAACAAAGCACTCAAACCATCACCGAGTATCTCGGAGTACTCCAAAGAGGATGGGACGAACTAGCCATCTATGAACCCCCAACCTCGGACCCAAAAGTCATCCTTACGCGCATGGAACAAGACCACATATACCAATTCCTTATCGGACTCGACAGTAGCTATGAAGCCATTCGAAGCCAAATATTAATGACACCCGAACTTCCAAACTTGGCGTCCATCATCGCAATGGTCCAACGGGAAGAAACCCGCCGCACCACTACTCAGACCCAACAAACCGATCACACATCGGAGTCTCAGGCACTTCTCGCCGGAAAACAACAAACCACCACACAAAACGGAAAAACCAGAGGTAAATATGGAAATAAAACTAACGAAACTTGTGATAACTGCAAGAAATCTGGCCATAACAGGAACTCATGCTGGTTCCTACATCCTCACCTCCGACCGACAAGGGACGGAGGGGGCGATCATCGGAACAAAGGAAGGGGAGGTAGCGGCGGCAGCTTTGGAGGGTTCGCAAACCCTAGCTCAGATGGGGAACGAAGAAAATGGGGTGAAGTCGGGTCTCACGCGGATCCGAGGGGTTATATAGCAGCACAAATGGAACACCCGAATAGCACAACCGATTACCCGAGTCCAGCTTTGTTCTCCCCATCCACAACCAACCCTCTTGTAAGCAACTCCAGGCCTGCTAACACATCTGGAGGTGGACCCATGGACACGAATTCATTGGGCCAGCTACTAGCCCACTTGAACAGTTATTTGCAAAGCAACCCTCGAAGTTCAGGTAATTACTCAGGTATGAAAAAGGTCTTAGATAATTACTCTGCCAATTTTTCTGTTAATACGTCTCTTAATACTAAATGGATTATTGACTCGGGTGCCACAGACCATATGACCGGAAACCCATCATTACTAAATAATACAAAAAATAATTTGGACTTGCTAAATAAATTTGTAACTGTAGCTAATGGTAATCAAGTTGAAATCAAAGGTATAGGGGATATGCAACTGTTAAATAAATGTGCAAAAAACATATTGTATGTCCCCTCGTTCGATTCCAATCTTCTATCAGTTGCTAAAATTACTAAGAATTTAAATTGTAATGTTATATTCACTCCTGTTGATGTACTTTTTCAGGATCGAATTACAGGAATAATGATTGGTAGAGGAGTTCTCATCAATGGGCTCTACATCTTAGACACCCAAAATAAGGCGATGCATGTTATTAATAAACCAAATCATGAACTTTGGCACAAGAGAATGGGACATCCGTCCCATCATGTTTTAAAAACACTATTTCCTTTTATTTCTGCTGAATATTCTTGTGATGTATGTCATTTTTCGAAACAAACTAGACTGCCTTTTCATTCTGCTACAAATAAAGCTAGTTGTCCCCTTGAACTTATTCATTCTGATATTTGGGGTCCGGCCCCTGTTGAGTCTTATAATGGTTTTGAATACTTTATTTCATTTATTGATGATTTTTCCCGCACTACATGGATTTACCTTCTAAAAACAAAATCTGATGCGTTCAAAGTTTTTTGTGATTTTGTGACCCTTGTTGAAAATATGTATGACTTCAAAATAAAGTTTTTTAGATCTGACAATGGTTCGGAATATACGAGCCACATTTTCCAAAATTTTTTGAAAACCAAAGGCATTTTTCATCAAACTACTTGTATCAATACTCCCCAACAAAATGGTGTTTCTGAAAGGAAAAATCGTCACCTTTTGAATGTTACCCGGTCTTTACTATTTCAAAATAATGTCCCAAAACATTTTTGGTCAGATGCTGTCCTAACCGCAACTTATCTCATAAATCGACTACCAAGCTCCAATCTTCAAAATAAGCAACCTTTGGAAATTTTACTTGGAAAAAAACTAACCTTGGATCATCTTCGGATATTTGGATGTGTTTGTTTTGTTCACAGGAAACGAGTAGATAAACTCGACTCTAATTCTGTAAAATGTATTTTCCTTGGTTATTCCTTTAGCAAAAAAGGGTACAAATGTTATGACCCAATAAATTGTAACCTTTATGTTTCAAGAGATGTATCTTTTGTTGAAAGAGATGCTTACTTTCAAAAAGGCACAGACCCACCCACAACGCTTGACGCTCCACTGCCAACCTTCGACACGGGAATATCAGAATCACATACAGATAAATTGGCCCCGAGAGAAGAAGAAGACAAAGAAGAAGAAGAAGAAGAAAACAATAGAGGTGGAGAAGAAGCTGAAGATAACCAAACAAACAACCAAGAAGAAATCATCCAAAGAAGAAGATCTACTCGTCCAAATCGCCCTCCAACTAGGTTAAAAGATTTTATCACTTCTCACGTAACCTATCCCATTGAGGACTACTTGTCCTATAATCAAATAAAACCCACTCACAAAGCCTTCATAAGCCAAATAGATAATTACAAAGAACCTAATTCATACCATGAAGCTATTAGGGATCCAAAATGGTGCAAAGCCATGGACGATGAAATAAAAGCACTAGAATCAAATAAAACTTGGACTTGTGTTCCATTACAAACCGGGATCAAACCTGTTGGGTGTAAATGGATTTACAAGATCAAGTACAATAGCAACGGGACAATTGAAAGATATAAAGCTAGACTTGTGGCAAAAGGGTTCACTCAAACTTACGGCCTAGACTACCTAGAAACCTTTGCACCAGTAGCTAAAATGAACACTGTTCGTGTTCTTCTCTCTATAGCCGTTAACAAAAACTGGAAACTTTATCAAATGGATGTCAAAAATGCTTTTCTTCAGGGGAACCTCGAAGAAGAAGTCTATATGACTCCACCTCCCGGATACAACGTTACTACAAATCAGGTATGCAAGCTACACAAATCAATCTACGGATTGAAACAATCCCCACGTGCATGGTATGCTAAACTTAGTTACGCTCTTCTGTTATTTGGATTTATTAAGTCTTCCGCTGACGCATCCATGTTCATTAAAAACCATCACAACATAACCACCATTGTGCTTGTTTATGTAGATGATATTATAATCACCGGTGATAGTGATCATGCAATTAACCTAGTCAAAAACTATCTAAAATCTAAATTTGACATCAAAGACCTTGGGGTTCTAAAATATTTCTTAGGAATAGAAATTGCCTACTCCACAAAAGGTTTATTTCTATCGCAAAGAAAATACACTATTGACTTACTAAAAGAAACTGGGAAACTTGGGTCCAAACCGGCCAACACTCCAATCGAAACCAACCACAGAGTTGGACTCACTGAAGGAGAACCGGTTAAGGATATTGGGCAGTTTCAAAGACTTGTTGGGAAACTCATATACCTTACTGTAACTAGACCCGATATAACATATGCAGTTAGCATTATTAGTCAATTTATGCATGCACCGCACACACGTCACTTAGACATTATTGATCGAATACTCAGGTATCTAAAAATGACTCCTGGACAAGGATTGTGGATGAAGAATAATAATTCTAACTCTATAATTGGCTTCTCCGATGCAGATTGGGCAGGAAGTTATGACCGCAAATCCACTACAGGTTTTTGTACATTCGTTGGTGGGAATCTCGTAACTTGGAGAAGTAAAAAACAAAATGTTGTTGCTAGATCAAGCGCTGAAGCAGAATATCGGGCTATGGCCTCTACCACAAGTGAGCTAGTTTAGCTCAAACAACTCCTCCGGGACATGAAGCAACCTTTCAATAAAGTCATGAACATGTTCTGTGACAATAATGCCGCCCGCCACATAGCTTCAAATCCAGTTTTTCACGAAAGGACCAAACATATTGAAGTTGACTGTCACTTCATCCGGGAAAAGATCCAAAACAAAGAAATAGAAGTACCGTACATCTCAAGCAAAGAACAACTCGCAGACATCTTCACAAAGGCCTTGGATCAAAGACAATTCCAATCCATCCTTTCCAAGTTGGGTTCCCTCAATCCCTTCCGGACCCAACTTGAGGGGGCGTGTTAAAGAACATACCTAATGGAGATCATGGAAACCTCGCAAGAAACCTTCCAAACCAAGCCTCCAGCTCAGAAGATCTTTCTCATCATCGCCTCCTTCCATAAACGCAACCCAATCACACAAATCTCGGACTACACCTTTTTGGCAACAACAACGGCTACATCTAAAGTTCATGTACAATATAAAACCTCATCTTGTAACCCTAAAAATATACAAGCAATATACAACAAAACCTTAATCTTGTCTCAGTATCAATTTAACACAAACTTAATTCTAATCCGACCTTAAAATAAATAAGATTTGCTACACTCATTGAGTATCTTAGCTTGTATAAATAAGATATTCCTGGGAGTAGCCTTGTAACGACTAGGGGTGACAATGAGTATCCGGAACCGGTCAAACCCAACCGAATCTGGTAGTACCGAACCATAGTAAAATGAATATGGGTCGGATCTAGATATCTAAATTCAGAATCGACCCGGTTCTGACTCAGATCCAGTTCTAGCTACTGGACTTGGAACCGGATCCGGGACTGAATTTTCAATTTTTTTATCCCTCACAAGATTCGAACTTGGGTTAAAAGGACAATATAAATGTCATTTAACACTCCACCAACTCACTATAACTATTAATTAATGTTCTGTTAAGTAATTATTGTTTTGTCAACGAGATTGAAGTATGAGAAATTTAGTCTTACATCGGAAAAATTGGATTTCCCCTTCCTATTCCAACCTATATAACCTCACCATAGGCAAGTGAGTTGAATAATTCATTTGGTATGAGTTTTTTTGAGCAAATAAGTAAAGAATCTCTTGAAAAATACATGTTTTGTATCAGATTCGGTTCCAACAAACCCGGTTATGGGTATTCGTGATCTCATCAGATCCGATTCTGGGTACCTAAGTTGGAAACCGATTCAGATCCAGTTCGATTTTGGGTACCCAAACAAAAAATGTAACCGATTCTGATTCTCTCAATACCCAAATCGGAATCGTTCAATTGTCATCCCTAGTAACAATCATGGTTGGTATTTGGCAATATGTGCGTAGGGATCACACCATCAATACTTAAATTAACCTCAACCGCTTATACAGAAAATGCCGAGCAACAATGTCCAGATGAAACCCAATTCCTCAAAACCTATGCCGAACCTTGTTGTGCTTAACAAATTCAAACTTACAAATATTAGGTATCAAGCAATTGTCGTCTATATCCTATTCCACACGCTACCAACGTGAAACCAAACCAAACGAGCTTAATTTTGAACTGTAAATTGACTTTTTCATGAAAGTTAAAATTGCAGTCAAACAGATCCAAACATAAACCGCGAACTTACACTTTAAAGAAAATAAAAGCAGGTTTAGGTCAAACTCAACTATATATAAATAACTTTGAAACATGACCAAATAAATTAAGGCTTAACTAACTTTGTCAGGTGACCTTTGAATTGTATCGACAAGACGACAACCACCTTATAACTTTGTTACTATTTGGTCACATATTTAGGCCGAAAATACAAAAAAAATATGAATATTAAGAGCATGTTTGAAATCTAACTTTGACAATCCATTTCTGGAGGTAATTTGATTGTTGATGGTTGCTTCATATATGCATGTTTTGATGATATCGATGTACTAGTTTAAGAGAAGATGGTTGACGTTGACATATCAATTGCATTTAGATCTTCATATGTATGATATGTTGTTATGCTTATAATGTTGATGTATCAATTATCAAACTACATGGATACAATTGATATCTTATCTTTTTTTCTTATGCATTTTTCAGTATGCAAGTTCACATCAATGTGTACCTGTGTCGATATTTCAGCTTATTTTCCCGACCTGCTACATAGTTTATATCAGTTAATGTAGATCTTTGAGTAATAAGTTTGATAAACAATGTTGTTATATGTAATAGTGATATTATTTGAAGAAAAGATGAGAGTTAACATGAACCCAAGTCAATTACTATCAACCAACAAAAACGCAAATCACTTCCCCTCGAAAATTAGGAGGATTGTACGACTTTCTTATCACCCAACCCCACAATGTACACTCCAGTTATAGTGTCCAACCGGTCAACCCCGTAACTAGATTTTTCAAGTTGGGAAAGGGGGCTAGAGATTTGGCGGGAGAATTGAGGTCGGGTTAGGTGCACCATTGGATCGGGATTTGAAGTTGTAATTGAGGTCATGTTGGGTGCAACACTGTGTCAGGATTTTAAGTTGTAATTGGGGTCAGATTGTGATACTAATTAGAGTTTTAAGGTGTTGATAAGAGGTAAAAACTGAGAAATCACGGGACGTCATGGAAAACGTAAACGGTGTCAGCTGAATGTGACCCCCACCGTAATGGATATGTATGAGGTCAATTACATTCTTTTGATACGTAAGTGACCAATTTTCCCCGAATCATATGTACGCCGCCAATTAACAATGTGTAGATCGGTACAGAAGCAAAAACCCCATTGATAAATCACGGAACGTTATGGAAAACGTTAATGAATGTGGGTCCCATCGTAACGGATGAATATGAGGTCAATTACATTGTTTTTGATACGTACATGGCCAATGTTCTCCGAACCATGTGTACATCGCCAATTAACACAATGTTTTGATCGGTACGGAAGCAAAAAAATCCATAAAAATAGTAATTCAGGTTCTTAAGTAGAAAAAATATTAGCAAAAGATACAACTTAAATTTGATTACGTCAATAACCAAAAAAAAGCAAATCAAATGCCATATGTTTAACAATCCGATGTGACTTAATTAATTTTTTGGATGTTTTTTTAATCTTTGATTACTATGTTGGAAAATAGTTTAGTCTTTCATGTCTGCTGTCATGAAAAAAAATCAAGTTGTGTGTCAAAGCACCAAGAAAACAATATGTTTTTATCCAAATTACAATAGAAAAGGCAAATTGGATCACTCACAATCGAACCTTTAATTACTCACAATCAGACATTTAAGTTAAGGTAGGCTTGGAACGAGGGTAAAAATTGATGGAAGATTTTTTTTGAAATAATAATTACGAGAACAATCTTTTAGGGAAGTGTTATTTTTTCTTAAATTTGATATGTCAAGCGAATATTTCGTGAAGTAATAATCTCAAAACTTGAGAAAACCCAATCCGACCTGACAAAATTAGTACAAATCAAGTGAGATTTCGTTTGTAGTCATCCTATGATATTTTCTACTGTGTTTGAAATAAAAAAAGAAAAGAAAATCTTCATAATTTTTACCTCACAGACAAAAAAAACATATTACTCTTTATGAGCATTAGAAATAATATTTTAAAGAGGCAGTAGTCAAATCAAATTTGACTACTTAAAAAGAATTCTCCGAAATAACTTTCCATCCTAAAGAATGCAAAGAGAGTTTTCTAGAAGCTAGATATTTGCTAGCTTAAAGACCAAATACGTTTTGAGGATTTGAGTGATATTTATTGTGTAGCTAAAATATCCAAGAAAGTAGAAACTCATTTGTATATTCTTAGGAGGGAAAACCAAACTCCTTTCTTGTACAAAGGTAGAGGGAGTCCCTCTCCTATATAAAAGGGTCCTCTCACCTGATTTGCAAACTCACTTATGTTATGCGTGTGTAACTCATTTTTTGTGAATAATATAATTGCATATTAAACAAACCTCTCAAATGTCCACTTGTGTACATGTTTGCTTGTGTGAGAGTACTATATTTAGCATTGTAGCTAAGTTGAGAGAGAGGGAAAAGGCTGACAAGTCCGAGTAACTTGAGGAAGTTAGTGACTTGTGCCAGTACGATTCTTATTTGGAACAAGCATAAAAATTAAAGGAAGAAAAATTCTGAAATAATAATTATGCGAGCAACTTTTAGGGAAGTAATAATTACTATTTCTCAGGTTTGAAACATCAAGGGAACATTTCATTGAGTAATAATTTCAAAAGTTGAGAAAACCCAATCTGACTTGACAAAATTAGTACAAATCTAAGTGAGATTTCATTTTTAGTCATCATATGATGTCTTATGTGTTTGAAATAAACAATAAAATAAAATATTCATAATTTTTACCTCACTGGAGAAAAGAACAGATTACTCCATATGAGCGTACGAGGTAATAGATTCTCTTACCCTAATTTTTCTTTTCATTCCTAATACGGTGTGAATCCCGGTCCAATAAAATTGTAGTTTGACTAACAACAATCCACAAGAAAGGCCTTTTATTAAGCCCAAAAGAACACAATATATAACAATCCACAAACCTCGAAATAAAAACCACCACAAGAACCAACCGGTCCATCAAACCAACCTCGAACTTCTTCTTCCTCCGTCTTCTTCTAGGGTTAGGGTTTATCCTACGCCATGGACCTCGCCTCGAAGAAGCGCAAAGCCGAAGAGAACGGCGCCTATGGGGTCCTCTCCACCCCATCGAACCTCCTCCCCTCCGACGTTCGCCGCATCGCCGAACCCCTCTCCAAGGACCATCTCCTCGACATCCTCCAGGACGCCGCCGTCCGCCACCCCGACGTGATCGATTCCCTCCGAGCCCTCACCAGTGGGGACCCGTCTCTCCGGAAGCTCTTCATCCGCGGCCTGGGGTGGGACACCACGACCGAAGGTCTCCGTAGCGTCTTCTCCGCTTACGGAGAGCTCCAGGAGGCCATCGCGATCGTCGACAAGGTCACCGGGAAGTCGAAGGGGTACGGATTTATCACGTTTAAGCATGTGGATGGGGCGATCATGGCGTTGAAGGAGCCGAGTAAGTTGATTGACGGGAGGATGACGGTTACGCAGCTTGCGTCGAGCGGTGGGGGCGGTGGGGTCGGGGCCGGACCGGTGGCGGGTGGGGTTGATGTTTCGCTTAGGAAGATATTCGTCGGGAATGTTCCGTTCGATATGCCTGCGGAGAGGCTTTTGTTGCATTTTCTGGCGTACGGGGAGATCGAGGAGGGGCCGTTGGGGTACGATAAGCAGACCGGCAAATCAAAGGGGTACGCGTTGTTTGTTTATAAGACGGTGGAGGGCGCGAGGGCGGCGTTGGTCGACCCTGTGAAGATGCTGGATGGGCATCAGGTTGTGTGTAAGTTGGCTATTGAGGGGAAGAAGGGGAAGGGTGGGGCGCCTGGTGGTGGTGGTGGTGGTGGGGCCGCTGGGGGTATGCAGGGTCAGGCGCCGGTGGGCGTTGGTGGTACCAATGTTGGGGCTCTTTCGGGCCATTTCGGTGGGGCTGGTGGGTTGGCTTCGTATGGTGCTTTCTCTGGTATGGGGATCCCCGGGGCGGCTGGGCTTCAGGGTGCGGTGGGGGTTGCGCAGCATCAGCTGAGTTCGGGCGTGGGGAATCCTCATCCGTCTTTTGGAGGCCAAGTGGGTGCTGGTGGTTTTGGTGATATTTATGGTGGGTCTTCTCAGTTCGGTGGTCCTGGATTGGCTGGTTATAGGGGTTTGGGTACTGGTCCGTCTCCGTTCCAGCTACAGGCAAGTTCCGTTGGAATGCCTTCCGCGGTTTACCAGGAGGGTGGGAACTATGGGCTGTCTGCTGCGGCATTCCAGGGTCAGCAGAGTCAGCTCGGTGGTTCGTCTCCTGGTGCCAGGATTCCAGGTAGAGGAGGGATGTATCAGGGCATGCCTCCTTATTACTGAGGTACCCTTTTGTTTTGTTCTCATAACTATTTTTTGGCCCGTTTAGTGCATTTGTTAACTCATAATGGATGATTGAGTCTGACTTGTTTTGTTCTGTTGATGTGTTTGTGAGTTGCAAGTGTCTGTGTGGGCAGCATAGTACTTCATGCATCATGTTTGGTTCATCTTTTTGTATTTATTTATGTGCTTTTGTTTGGTGGTATGGTTTCTTGTTGTGCTATGTTTCTTATTTGAACGTTCTAATTTTCTAGAATTTTATACCATGCATGTCATTGAGTTTTTTATCCTTAGTTAGGAATTTGAGGCTGTGTTTCTTTTTGCACGTGATGTTTCATGTTGATTTAATGTTCTCTTGCTTAAAAGATACTGTAGTCTTACTTGAAAGTTTGAGGCTATGGTTTCTTTTTATGTAATTTTTGATGTCTGATTTTATTATCTCTTGCTTACAAGATTGTCAACTTCACTTGCTCGGATTTATTATGTTTTTGGAAAGATGTTCGCATGCATTGTGTGTTTTCTTTTCGATTTTACATGTATTTTTGCATTAAGTGCGTACATATGTTGATTTATATGGCGGAGATGGAGAGTTGACTATGCAAAGTATTATATATCACATATACATAGAGAAAAGACTACAGCCAAAATGTAAATAAGAAGTTAGTAGCAAGGGAAGACAACTAAGTTCTTTTTTATAATCTATTCTATGTCCTTGTAGCTTTGTCTTGAGTCTTATTCAGGTTATATCTATTGATTGGCGGGCCCTTCTGTTGTTTCAGTTTGCATATTTGTGTACTGCCATCCATTTGCGATAGATATGCATATAAAATATTTGATATTGCTGGTGATGCGCAATTTAATCCATTAATTCTGCATTTCGTTGTTCACTTAGTTCTGCTTAAGTGCTCTGTAGCATTATATCTTTTTGTTTGTGTCCATGCTATTTGTACTGCGCCTTCGTTATGTTCTTTTGCATATGATTTTAGTGACATATGAGATCTCTATATAGTGTTTCTGTTACAGCACGAAAATTAATGCCTTTTTTACAATGCTTTCTGCCTGGGATTATTTTTGTGTTTGGTATGCATGATTTATTTGTCCTCATTATTTTTCTATCCAATTGGATTATTTTCAGGTGGTGACTTCTTTGATTTCTTTGTTTTGAATGGTTGCATCTATTTGTACATAGAGTGAGTTTGTAAATCTTTGGATAAGCAAGTTATGTCATATCCAAAAGAGCACATTTATTATTGATACCTGCATTTCTATTTCATTCTAATGCAATTGGCTTTATCAATGCTCTCAGTTATTATCTAAATAAATCGTCATGAAAGAGCCTTCTCTATTATATGTTACCTTGTAGGTTTTTGGACAAAGTGACATATCATACACATTAATTTTGCTTCCATAGTTTGTGCTCATAAGTTTTGCAGGTTTTGGATGTAATTTTCATACAATTGTCTTCAGTATGTTGTAAATGACAAGTCAAAGTTGCATATCTTGCATGTTATTTTCCCGTTATTTATGCTTATTTTATTGCATGTTTTAAGCAATTTTCGTAAAATGGTATCCCAACTATTTAGTAGACAACAACATATACTTTTGTAACTGAATTTAAAAAAACACATTTTTGGTTATTTTTCCATTTTTGATTACATTTACCTGCAGTGTTCTCTTGTAGGACTTCTGATTGGGAACAAATTGGTATGAAATGAATCAAATCTTGTGTTTTAGCTGTCACGTTTTGAACTGTTGACCGTGTTATGGCTTGTTTACTTAATTTTTGCATTTGTTATTTTGTTTCTCCCTTATACTGTAATGAAGCTTGAACACATGTGTAGGGTGTCTAGGAATTGAGATGAGTCTAGCTTACTTATGGTCATGCTTGGCTCATTAAGCCTAATGGCAATAATGTTAGGCTTTAGCTAGATTCATCGAAATTTTGAGCTCTTGCCTAGCCCATTGGCTAAGCCCACATTCATTTAGTATGAACAAAAGTTATTTGGATGCTTACATATAAAATAAGAAACAATCTAAAACATGAAATTGAAGTGATTGTTTTATCTCAACATTTTTTTTGGAAGTAGATGTGCCATACTCATAGTGTAGATGTATAGACTCTTATGCAATTGCCTAGATAATTATCTATTATAATTAGTTCTTAACAAACCAATCTGAACCAACTTATTTGTTTTAACTAGGCTCTAGTTGCCTCCATGGTTTGTCTTGTTTAGCTTCAAACAAAGTTGAGTCAATCTTTTACCAAGTTGAACTCACTTATTCAAGTTTTAGTCATACCCTAAAGGGACCCCTATATCTGGCATTCACAATTCAAGTCTTGGTTTATAATAATGGATGTGGGTTTTGGTAATTTGATTTTTACAGATGGGGCCCAGGGTTTCAACCGTGCTTCACAGTTTGTCTAATGTATTTGGTTTTCCCCCCATTTTTGTATTGGTTCACCTACTCAGTGTCAAGTTTCTATTTATTGTGCTTGACCAATTAAGCATGTTGAATGATTCTCTGAGCCTTTTGGGTGTTATTCAGGTGTTTGACAACTCTTGGAAGGATATGGTTGAGCTGAATTTGATTGCGGATTTGTCTCCCTTGCAATAATTTTCTGCTTGTCTGATGTTCTAGATCAGAGTGTGTCATGTGTAGGACTTGATAAGACTTGCAGTTTTATTTTGATGTTTGTTTGCTCTTGGGGAATGTTATGTTTGTTGATCATTGTGAACTTTTGTATACTTTTACATTGGGGCTATCATGTTTTGCACCATCTTTGTTTCTTTTATATCTCTGGATCTGCTTCTTGTGCCTTAGATTACACTTTAATGCTGTATTGGCTTGGTTGTTTTTCATGGATATGCCTGTACAAAACCGACAATTTTCCTTAAGCGTCACACTTCTGTTGGTGTTATTCTTGGTTTACTACCATTGGCTTGGTATTTTTAGATTGGTTGAGTTTGTGGGGACATCAGACATGCAGATGTCCACGTACCACATCTGATACTAGCAATCACTTGGCATGATTAACTTGTAATTTCTACTTGTCAAATGTGCACCTTCTTAATAACTTCAGTTAGGATCTATATCCAATCTTGCATGTTGCCTTTGCATTTGAGATATGATTTTTGGTTGGTATGCTTAGCCTGGTCTAGTTCTTGGGATATGATAAATAGAAGCTATTATATGTTGGATTGATACAATCTGCATATGTTAGTTATTGGCTTGTTGTTTGGTAGGAAATACGCTATTTTTCCTTTATGGTTTGAGTAAAGTGTCTTGGATGATGCTTGAATTAATTATAAGATGGATTTGGTTCAAATGTCATCTTGCTTGATTTTTTTGGATTATATAATAGGTTGATTACTGTCTCTGGTTTCTCAGACTTGGTCATTTTTTCTTTGTTGATAAGTTCGTTCTATTTCATAGTAGTCGTAGGGCATGTCGTAATGACATTTTATGGTGTGAACTTCTATTGTTATGTGTCGTTATCTGAGGTCGTTCTGTATGTATTAACCGGAGGTGATCTGCAATGATTGTCTAACGTTTGCTTCAATTGTTGTTAGTTTAGCTCTCCCCGACTCTGAGAATAATTTCTCTTTTTTTTATGAGTTTTCCTCAAAGTATCTGACATCTCAGGATGCCATTTTTCATAAAAGAAGTGGGTTAGTCTCCATTTCATGTCATTGTTTTTCGTTGTAAAATTCTGATACTTTTCTCCATCTGTTATTACATGGCATCATTATCTGATGTCAAATTATTCTGTCATCTTGTTTGATTATGTTCGAAAGTCAATTGGACAGGATTCTGAACTTGTTTGTGTGAAAGGTGCTTTCATGTGAAGTAGGCATGTGCAATGCAGTTGGCATGAGATATCCTGCATTACCCAAGCATTGAAGTTTGGGTTGATATTGAATCACAATTATATTGAATTTCTATGAGAATATGAGATAACCTCTGTGTTGACTGTATGCGGTGCACGTCAACGTTTGAAATGGAGTATAACCCCAAGCCACAGGCATCGCCTTTTGCTAACCAAACTGTCCTGTTATATTCGTTACCGTGGTGACGAGCTCCTCAGCAACATATCTTACGTGGCAAGTATTATCACTTTGGATAATAGTTTGTCCGATCTTTCTCTCTATGTGAACAAGCGGCAGATAGAGGACAATGGGAAGATGGGTTTTCGAGGGTTAAAAAAGTTCCACCGGATAGTGATAAAGCTGAGCAACCAAACACCTTGTTTTGGTTTTTATTTACCACGAGGTGTAAAATGGGAGAGTTATATCAAGGAGTCTCCGGTTTTTGTGTGCTGATCTTTTTTCTCCAGTTAGATTATCTGTTAAGATGTTGTATGCATCAAGGTCATGTATCAAGATGACTATCTGAAGCGGATTCGTGGTTTAGCTGAGGTGCCATATATCGTATTGGTATTTTGTATTGA
Source organism: Triglochin maritima (assembly GCA_963682175.1). Classification (NCBI taxonomy): domain Eukaryota; kingdom Viridiplantae; phylum Streptophyta; class Magnoliopsida; order Alismatales; family Juncaginaceae; genus Triglochin; species Triglochin maritima. The sequence continues at coordinate 12,474,797 of OY821775.1, forward strand.
TGCTCGTGAACTGCAGTACGTGATAATAGTTACTAAAAAAACCCAGTGCGTGGTAATTATATATGTTTTGTGTTCATATTATTTTTGTACTTGTTTTACACGATTTTAAATCCTTGGTTCATTTTGGTAGTTATCCTTGTTTGACTTCTCTGAAATCCCACTCTCATCTGTTCAGTTTACCTCTTCCTCGTTTCATTTTCCTAGTAGAATCTGAAGTGAAAGCGCTGTTTAATTGAATGCGAGGTGGTCATGTTGAGTGTGTACGTTGAATGGCAGTTGCGAAACCATTTGAAAATTGCAACCCAATTGATTCTGCATGATTCAAGTTATACTTTTAAGTAACTCGTTAGCCATCTTTCTTCCTCGCCGGCGTTTTATGGGAATACCAATAATTTTAATTAAAAAAGATAAGTACCAGATTTTCGACACAGTGATTTCGATTATTCTACTTGGGTATGACAAACTCCTTCCGGTTTATCCGAATGTACAGCTAAGATTCTTAAAGATTCTTTTTTGTTGAACCCGTTTCCACTGATTTCCCCTCGTTTTTAATAATTCATGACCAAAAAAGTATTTATTATATTCGTCTATACTATACTCGAAAAAATAAACTTACAAGTTGGGGCTGGACCGCCCCCATCCACCAGTCCAGGGGTAAGCGCAGCTGCGCAGATGTGAGTGAGGCGGGTGGTCGTCGTCTCGTCAATCCTCGAATATAAATTATATATAAATCATAATATAATAATAATACTATATAAAGTAGGCAAGCAATGGCCAACGCGGAGCACCTGTGGACATGCCCTTCCTCCCTTCTCCTCCCAACTCCCCTCCGTCGCCTCACCTCTCTCCGCTCTCGCTCGGCCTCCCTCCCCATGGCCGCCGCCGACCCCCCTTCCTTGCTCGTCTTCTCAGGTCACTCTCTCTTCATCCCTTGAACCCAAATGTGACTTGCCCCATCTCTGTTGGTTGATGGAGTGGATTAGGAATCCAATCGAGGTGGTTTCGTTAGTCGTCGATTTCGATTTTTAGTTCCCGATTTCAACGTTTTGCTGTGTGTGATTAGTTGGCTACATGTTTACTTAAATGTTGCTCTCTACAGTCATTACTTCTTCTGACCATCAAATCAAACAATTAATCATGCTTTGAAGTCCTTTTCTTTTCGTAAGCAGAGTAGCAGACTTTCGAGTTTCACCAAAATTAAAAGGAAGAAATTGATCATATTTTGGAACTTGCCCGTGGATCTTTCTTTTTTTGGAAGCGGAGTTCTCAATTTCACAAAATAAAAATAAAAATGTCAAGCCTTGAAACCTCGAGAATTCACCACATATGAATTCTCGAGGTTGTTTGAGATGTCTCACTTGTGCGCAGGTTAAGAGATGTCGTGGTGTTAAAAAAATATGTAGTGGGATTTTGGAGTTGCAAATTTGTTTCGCCTTCATTGAACAAAATGTCTGTTGTTATCTAAAGCATAACACAAATTGCTTAAGTTGCCTTGATATTATTTTATTGTTTCTTGTCTTTAAGTTGAAACCGTAGCACATATCTAAGTCATAAGTTCTTCATGAAGGCAGCACCCTTTCCTGATATGGTTTGGAATTTTGTTGATTTAGGAGGCACTGCATTTAATGGGGTTGTGGAAGAGCTTAAAAAGATGACTACACGAGTTGTACACGTTCTTCCTGTTTCGGATGATGGGGGAAGTACGGCTGAGATTGTCCGTGTATTAGGTTAGTCTGGTATCATCATTACAGAAATGTCTTAATGAATAGTTTTATGAACATTACCCTGGTCTTACAGGGGGGCCTGCTGTTGGTGACATAAGGTCTAGATGTCTGAGGTTGTCTGGTGAAAGCACTTCTGAAGCACTTGCTGTTAGGACATTGCTTGGTCATCGTTTGCCTTTAGATCCGGTGCAAGCTAAATCAGAATGGTACCTATTATTCAAGATTTCATGCCTTGAAGGCACTAAAATCATTGCATATTGTTGTATGTATAACGATTACCAAAATCATGAGGGATCTACTACCCTTAAATTTCGTTGACACACAGTTACAGTTGATAATAAAATTAAATCTGAACTCCAAATTGAAAATCAAAACTGCAAATCTTAATCTACAACATAAGTAGATTAAGGATATCGAAAATCATAAAATTTGGTAATCGTTTCATATGAGATCTACAAATCGGATTTTTTAGCGAATGTAGTGCGTTCATTTTTTCATCTCTAGATATTATGTAAAACACATTCCAAATTTTATGATTTTCGGTATCCTTAATCTATATTTGTTGTAGATCAAGATCTACAATTTAGATTTTCAATTTGGAGTTCACATTTGATTTTATTATCAAGTGCAAAAATGTAAAGGTAATGGATCCCTCCTTATATATCATATATGTGCATTTGCTTCATAATTTGTTGGTTTAGTTACTTTATGTTAAGCTATACAAGTTGCACAAGTAACATGGACCCAACGCCGCCTTTAATCTTTACCTAAATATGAAAAATGTGTTGTTTTATTAAATACCAAGTTGTTTGCAAATATTGACAACTATATCACCAACACTCTAATGATTTCATTTCATCGTGATGTATGTTTTGTCGATTGGTTGTTTCTTAACACTAGAACCAGCCATCATTCTTCGAAATAGAAAAGATGCGGTACATTTTCAAGAAACTTTCCTTGGTGAATAGTAATACCATATAATTCTGCTAGTAGTAGCAAGTTATTTGTATGATTAGTTTTTAGCTTTTTTTGGTAAATATTTTTGAAACGTGCTTGTGTTATACTCTTGCGACAAATCCGTTTTGGTCGATAGCAAGAAACTCTCTCTCTCTATATATATATATATCTGTCTCTCTTTTTCCTCTTGTAACATCTTTAATACTTTGTATTTGAACTACTACAGGCCCTACTTAATGTTTTACATGTGTTGCATGTTTTAATTTTATTTTTAATGATGTGAGCTTATTTCTGATTTATTGGTGGTTTGACAGGTATGAAATTGTTGAAGGAGGCCATGAGTTGTGGAATGGTGTGTCACAGCCATATAGGGAAACAATACGTGCTTTTCTGGTGTATTTTCAAAATCAGGTATGATCCTAAATGATAACAATGCAGCTATTTTCTGTATTTATGCGGTTATGCCTGTGCACTTTTCTTTTTTTTCCTTTCCAATTTTGTGTTATTTCTGCCTTCTCAGATTCTCCGTCGTGCAAGTGATGCGTTCTCTTTCAGCAACGGCAGGTATTCTCTTTCTAAGAAAATATTAGGTTATTCACCATTTTCTCATGTTGTCAGAGAGAACATTACTCAACGACACCATTTATCCTTTTGAAATCCACACTCAACCTATCTTATTTCCTTAATTTAAAGGGATCTTCATGAAATAACTAGGCAAACAAAGGTTGCCTGTTGTGACTGACTATATTTTCATTATTTTTTCAGCATATTTATGGTTTGTTACTCTTTATTTTCGTAAAAAAATCCAAAGGCTATCCCTTTTCAGATACTCTTGATGGTGCCACAAAATCATACCTATGCAAAACACCACCACTGAATTCCTTGAGAAACCAAATTCTTGAGTTAATCAGAGAATTCATGTTGGAATGAAGCATCCAATATTTACTTATAGCATTCACACCATGTTTGACTCTCTTTTTTTTAAAATGTGAAGCCCTACATCTTGGACCTTCAATCTAGATTAGCATTTACCTAATGAAATATAGGCTTAGCCTATCAAATCTGTCTCATTTTGTTCAATTGATTCAGATCTGTATTTAGGATGTCTCTCGGGGCAAGGAATTTCCATATTTGTGGATGTGAAAAAGTTCATTACTATAAAAGCTGATCAAGATATTGATTCATGGCCTTATTAGTTTGCTGTGCTATAATAATACTTAGTTGCTTCTTGTCATACCTGATAAAGCAGTGCATTTCATGGCTGTATTGATGATTTCGTTCTTGCTTGCAGCATTGGAAATTTCTTCTTTGCTGGAGCACGCATATTCTTCGAGTCCTTAGATGCTGCTATATTTTTGTTTTCACGCGTATCCGATATTCCTGCAGAAAGTTTTGTTCTTCCTGTTATATCTACGAATGATAGACTTACGTTGGGATGTGAATTATGGGTATGGTAGTGTGACCATTCCCTCATTGTTCCGATATGAATTATCTCTGATTTCTGCACTTCATCAGGGAACTCACTATGCCTATGCCGTCTAATATGGCAGCATTTCTTATTTCGAATTACAAAAAATCATTCATGCAAAGTTTCCAATATGAAAATGAATAAAAAATGATGATTATTTGAGGAAAAAGAGCATTTCTTAACCATTTTGATGATTTCACAAGATAATATTGAACTTTGAAGAGAGAAAATCATGGCATTTGTTATTGTTCCAGTAGATTACTGAGTATAAGTTTTTCTTCTTCTTTACTTAATAAGTGAAGTGTTGATTTTATTGTACTTTTCAGTTAATTTTCCATGTATTACATCTGCTATAATTTTTTCCGGCTCATTGGGTCTCTCTTCTTCCTTTCAGGATGGAACCATAATACGTGGTCAAAATGAAATATCACATCCAACAAATGATGCCATGAAACCCATAGATAAGGTAGAGTTTATGGCTGGTAGGTTGTCTAAACTATCTTCTTAGTTTGTTCTGGTCCGAGTTGCTGCTTGTTCCAAAATGTAATAGGGCAATTGGCTTTCTAATATGATACATTTTGATAATTACCGTGTAAATTGATTTTTTTGGGTACATGTTGAATTAAGTGCAAATTCTAAAATGCAACCGAATGGTCTTAGATACTATTGCTGTACATGAAGTAAACATTTTCAAAGTTGGACATCTGAGCATTGTGGTCATGTTATTCTTGTTGTCACCTAAAATTAGATTATGTTAAAGCCAATGGTTTGTGGCCCTAGTAAAGGTGTCCTAAGAATAATATTGGTACCCTTTTCATGTCCAGTTTTACAGCCGACATTCTGTTTGTAGGTATGTGCATCTGCTGCAGCACTGCCCTCGAGGATAAAACGAGTTTTTTACATGTCAAGTGAAGGCTGCAGCTTGCTGCATGAGGTCAGAAACACATTTCGTGCTTTAGCATATGGATGTCCATGCACGATAAACTTGACAGGCCATAATCATATTGGTCTTTTGTTTCATAAAGTATCTACATGTGATGTGCATCTTCTTCACCTATGCAAAGTTACCTTGGTCTTATGCGCCTCTACTCACCATGTGCTATTAAAAACATTTCTGGCGTTCACTTGCAACATCCTTATTTTTCACGCTCATGGTACACACTTAGTATTTTAATAAAACAAAATGAGGCTTACCTAGTGGGGAATACTGATAATTATTTGAATCTTCATCCCATAATTTCTCATTTCCCATAATCTATTATCATCCTTGGTGCTGCAAAGTCTTTATTTCATTTGAGGGCATTTGAAGAACAAAAGTGTCCCAATAAATTTCTTTGTTTCTTTCCATTTTTTGAACTCTTAAATTCTGCCCTACTTTTCAATTGTAAAGTACCTCTCGATTTGTCTTCTTTCTCTTCTTAAATTGCTCCCAGAAAGAGAGCAACTGGGTTTATTATCATATTTTTTCTCCATTTTTCTTATTCCATTTCTATCCAATCGGATAATTATATAGATTATCCTGATCTCAGATATGATAACTGCAATCCTAGCATAGGATTCAATTTCTGTTTGTGACAGAATCAAGTTAGAGACAAGAACTTCATCCCAAAAATGTTACTAAGAGGAGATACTTGGAAGTGTTAACACTAGTGGAGATTATCCAGTGTGAAACTTCCTTTTTTTGAAGGGAGAGATGCAGGACATTTATAAGCTACAAACACCAATGTGCTACTTTTCGCATTTGCTGTTTTAAAAATACAAGTACTTGGCATTCTTCAAAAGTTTGTAGCATAATTACGTGGGACCAGGAACTGCTTGTTTTGTTCTTTCTGTTTTTCATTTGGAAGAGCTGACTGTCCTTGTTTTTGTTGATGATAGCTTACTTTTTACTCTGAGAAACCATAACTTATACTTGGATCAGTGTATTGAGAACAAAGTTTTTTTTGGTAACGTAATGTTCAGAACAAAGTTACTGTTGGCAAGTATGTACAAAATATGTTTAGTGTTGGGCAAAACATGATTTAAAGTTTAATGTCCTAATATAAAAATATCATGATTTTTTCTATCATGTTGATTAAGATATTAATTTCACACAAAAAAAGTTGGTCTGACTTGTTATTTCTGTATGATGTAGGTTTTCCCCCCGGTTAATCCCAGTGTCTTAGAGCACTTGAGCAAAGTGGATTGCATAGTGTATGCCATGGGTTCTCTTTTCACTTCCATCTGCCCATCATTGGTAATATTTCACGTGTTTTTTTGAAATCAAATGTATATATTCATCTTTGTAGGTTAATTCAGGAGCACATGTGTAAGCTATTATGAAAAATGACAATGAGATTAGTTCCTTCTTTTGGGATAGATTTTTTATTTAATACTTTAATATCAAATTCAGTTGCTGTTGAGTTCTGTAAGATTCTTACTTGCATAAAACATATGAATTAGAAAATTACATTTATAGAATGTAGTTGTAAGACCTTCAGTATCCATGCAGTAAAACAGATGAATGTTCATAGTCTAACCAATCTGTTATGCAGTGGTAAGGCCGTTATCGTGTAATTACTAAAGAGAGAAATTATTTTCTCTTTAAATATACTACATCAGTTCAATTCTTAGTAGTTAGCACTAAATGCTCTATTAGAAGAAAACCACATTCACAAAGTAATTTACTTACCACTCAAGTTGTGTAAGGATCTGGTAAAGTTTGCTATGGGCCACACACAAATAAATTGTCAGAAGTTCTACACCCAAGCATTTACTAATTATTTGGAAGGACAGACATGACAGATTGCTTAATATGTATGTCTTCATATATAGATTATACATAGTCACACACTTAACAGATGTGAGCACAAAGGAAATTTCAGCACATATATTCCAACAAGCAGATACCATTAAAATATATTCAGACAAGTAGATATTCTATTTTAACATTATTCTGTGGAAAACAACATAGCTTCTAGATTTCACAAATTATACGGGACTGTATTTGGAGCCCAATTAGTATGTTTTTCTGAGAGAATACCTTTGATGCTCGTGTCAGCATTTGTCTAGTTTACGAATACATTATTCAAATGGAACTTTATGATTTGGTTCTGGAAAGGCATGGCTGATCACCTTTTTCGTTATTAGTCCTTGGATTACTCCTCGTACTGTTGATAATGTTCTGGGAGATGTTATTGTGCTTAAGGTCAACCACAGTAGTCTTCTTGTTCCAGTCTCTCTGTGCATAATGAAATGATTTTGTAGGTATTACGGGGAATTGGTGAAGCAATATCTTCAAGATCTTTTCCAAAGGTATTTAATCAACTTGCTAAAGGCTATCACTTGTAACTGCCAAGAAGGCAAGAAATAACTATGGTAAAATCCTAGTTTCTGTTTAGTTTTTTCCCCCTTCTCAGTTTACTATGTGCTTAATTTTACATTATTAATGTTGATGTATTCATGGCTCAATGGAATGATACTGCTAGCCTTTCATGTGTGGATTTCGTACTTCCTTTTAGAAATTTGTTTACTTGTTACTTGTACACGATTTCTTTGATGCTTTCCTGCCTGCTATTTCTCGTCTTCACCATCTAACTTAAAATCCGTACTGTTTCTGCTGGCAGCATTTGTGTATTGTCTGTCAACCTTTTATTAATTTTATTGGAAAAAACCCGATCCAAATCTCGTTAGCACTGTTTTTACCGAAATGTCATTACCGCTGGTCACCGCTTTTCATTCACATTTATGATTTAATTTTAAATGGTCAGTGATTGTTTCCTCTATATATTTACTGTAGGTGCTTCTTTTGAATGGCTCTCATGATAGAGAAACCACTGGATTGTCTGCTTCTGGCTTTGTGGATGCCATTACGGATGCTCTCAACAGAACACATGGAGATTCGCATAAATGTTTAAAGAGCCAAGTAACTAATAATTGACTCTTTTGCTTTACAAATGGCAGGTTATGAAGTGTGTAGTTTTTCTTTTTTTCCCCAAGGAAATTCAACAATAACCATAAATGTAAAGTTTATACGGAATTTGACCCTGAACTGGGTTAAACACTTAAAATATTCAATCACAAAACAGCAGAAGTGTAAACCTGAACTTCGATGTTAATTATCACATCTGCTTGGCTGATGGCACATCACTAGATTCTTGAAATCCATCTCCAAAAAATCTCTAATCAAAGTTTAAGCATTTACTTCAAGCTCTTGCCAACAAAGATTAGTACTTTGTTCGACTATCAAGCATAAACACACAAAAATGGCTTATGTTTGATATTTTGATGCATTACTTATTTCCATTTTTAACATGTTTACACAAATATCCCTCTATGATTAGTTTATACTTTTGTAACTTCTGTTATATATGCCTTTTGACTTTCCAAATCCATCAAAAAGTGTTTGTACTGTTTCATCCCCTGATACTCCCCCGTTTATACTTGTTATCTTTCTAACATATTGCTCTAATATCCCATGACATGCAGCCTATTGACTATGTAAATGCCATATTTGTCCCAAGAGGTGGTCAAATCCCTTGTGATGCCCAGGATTTGGCTTCCCGAGGAATCCTCCATGTGGTACTACCATTTTTCAATGACTTAAATATTGAAATTATATGGGACATATGTCTCCATTTCCGCATTCCGCAGTTCTCTTTTGCACTGATTTACTTTCAACTCCTCAGCATGAATGATTTGTTGTGTACAGGTCACTGTGGATTCCGTATACGATAACAGAGTAGGTACAGTATTTGATCCAAAATCTTTAGTTCAGGCCCTTAATAAATTGATTATTGAGCAAAAAAATGCGTCTTGCGTGGAGCATTTGCCATCATGTAGACACTCATAGTTAGCTCCTACGTCTCATTCATCATGACGACTTTTTTCATGGAGCTACCTGCTATTTCTTCATGTAATCATGTGAGTAATTTTCCTTGGACACTGTAGACTGTAGCTGAGTTCTATTTGTTTATTAAGAGTTCTTTGTGATTTATGGTGCAGTATTAAGCACTTATTCCGAAGATAATTCAAGATACGTAAATAGTTGACATGGGTAGGTTTGTATGGTTTCTCCATTACATATTTTAATTTAATTCTGTGTTTCTTGGAACAGCCATTTATACAGAACCTTGACAATGGAATGAAGCACATTTTACGGATTTTAGGTTGGGTTGACAAATTTCTAACTACATTATTTTGGTGTTATGCCTAGTTCTTAATGCAATATCTCATGCTGTACGGACAGTGCGAAGAAATTGTTCCGGTTTGATCTCTCTGTCTGTATACCAGAACATCCCTTATATCGTCGCCACAGCTCAAGTAGGGGTTTTTGAAGTTTTTTTGCAAATTTGTTTTTTTTGGACAAGCATTTGTTCTTAACTTATATTTTCATTATACATGAAAGTATTTTTAAATTACACACTTTTAATTGAATTGACTTGAAAAGCTACATAAAAGAGCATTAATTAATTTTTTTGGTAGGTTATCTGTTGAAAGAAATTAGTTGGAGGTATGAGGCAATTTTTCTCATTGACTCAGGCAAATGACAAAAAAATGACTCCAAAATGAATTAAAACGGAAACACATTTAATCATGTTATGCAGATATGCTTTCTATCATCATTTTGGAGTCTAGTTTTTGATATGGTCCAAGTAGGACCATCTCATCTACATGATGTCCATTTATGTATGTGTGTATGCGTATTCTATTTGTATGCATGCATGCAGCAAAAGAGTTGGAAGAGTCCAACACGTTAAGTCTCACGCGGTGAGCAATCATCGCATGCTTAAATGATGATTAGTTGATTACAAAATAGCACTTGAAGTTATGCTAGGTTGGTTTTGATCGATTTAATCATATGCTCCTGTAATGCTTACTTCCCCCCAAAACACAGCTGAAGTTGATATGCACAGTGCACTACATTCTGTTATTTCATTATTTGCTCAGTGCTAGTGTTGAGAAAATTAAAAAAGAACTTATATTTATTTATTACTAGACTAGATACTAGATTGAGAAGTTAGTAGGCCTCATCTTGAAGGTAGACAAATTGTAAGGAATATTTGCTGTAAGAGTACGACGACAATGTGTGTATTTCTGATTGTGAGGGCTTTGTTTTACTTGGTTCATAATATCACTCTTGTATTATTATGTCTATGATGATCGATTTATGTTTACGCACTAACTTATGCCTACTCCTTTGGTAGTATCCTTTTTACATCATATGTCTATCTTCTTTACTTATTCATGTCGGAGACATGCAATCTGAAGAAATGAGGCGTGACGCGTTGCCTATACTTAGTGGGGATTATAGTGACTACGTTACATGTTTAGATTTCCCCTCATCCTTGCAAAGCTTACACTTAACCTAGTACATCTAGTACAGGGTGAGCATTTGCTAATATTCCCCAGTAGGACCAACTCATCTACATGATGTCCATTTATGTATGTGTATTCAATTTGTATGCAAGCATACAGTGAAAGAGTGGAAGAGTCCAACACGTTATTGGAGGATAGGATGGGGACCCATGGCTCATATTGATAGGGATTACTCACCTAAATGGAAAAAAATAATAACATTTTGAATTGGCACCCAACCTTCCACTAGTCACTAGGTGCCATCCATGTCCAGATCAAGAAAGCTTCTTGACATCAATGTGGAGCTATGAACTGTGTACGTAAGTTTTTTCCCCTTCAATCTCATGGGTTTACGGACTTGAAGGACGTAATGAGCTTCGATGAGCAATATTTAGTGGCAAAACGCCTGAATTAATTAGTCGTGCAATATCATTATGAACCGAGTTAATTTCTATGACATCATCAGATCCTCCTTTCTTCTGCATAGCACGCACGCATAAAAAAACTAGTACAATTTTGAAGGGTCCAACAACTACCTTTCAGAAGAAAAAAATTCACTACAACAAATTGATTTTAGTTTACGGGATATTGCATGCTTTATGTTTTGATACGTGGTGGTTTCGTATTTTGTGGTACGCGTTGAATGTTACTACTTAAGGAGAGTGATGGAAACAAGTTTGAAGGTAGCCAAATATATAAAAACAGGTTTAAAGCAATTAAAGGTAATCAAATAAACCTTATTGGTGGTTTGTACGTACGCATTTCGGAATTATATCTTCGAACGATTTCTCCGGTTTGGGTGATCACGTGTAGTGTTGGCAATAATTTTTGTGACATATAGATACAGTACTCTTCAATCATCGTAGAAAAAACAACCTTAGATAGACAACTAGACCTTTTCTGTGAGTTATTTGTTGAGTAGTTAGTGGCTGTTATAATTTCCATATTATTTTGTGTGCTTGAATAAAAATCATGCTTTGATATTGAGCGCGTGTAGACAGACTGGACAATTGTGATATAAAACCTTTTAATTTTTTGTAGGAATGGAATATAAGACTTGTAGCCGTTATTATTGCCGGTCGCCCTCAAGCCATTTGTCAAATATTAAAAGCTCTTCCTCGGCTCCACTCTCAAGCTTGTTGACATCATCTCTTATAACGTTGCCATGCACACATAATTTACAAAATTAAATATGTGAGCCTAGAAGCTTAAATGAAATCCATCAATTGTTATAATTTAGCCGTGCCTGCCTGTAACTCCATAATGGTTAAATGAAGCTCCGGAGACCGGAGTGCTAGAGAATTGACAAACAATTTATAATTAGGGGTGTACATCAGGTTAAAACCGGTCCAGTCAGTCCAGTTCGAACCAAATTTTGTTCATTCCTTTCTATAATTATCACTTTCAAGAAAATCTTGCAAAAAATTATCATACGTGAAAATTGAAGGAAAATGATTAATGGACGCTTGCGTCCGGGACGCGCGCTGACGTGGTCAGTCCAGTCAGCAACAACAGTCTAGTTATCAAAAATCAAATGTCTTTTCCTTTCTGAAATTAATTGAATAATAGATTTATTTTGTGTCACGTGCAACTTATACTCTCCCAATGTAACATTACGTTTCTCAATGCAACATTTCGTTTCCCCATGCAACATTTATTTTCACAATGCAACTTTTAATTCCCCTATGGAAAAACCCACAACATAAAATGGACAAACGAACACCTTATTCTGTCCAGAATAAATTGTGTGACTGTCCAGAATAAGTTTTGTTTGTTATCCATAATAAGTTTAAAGTATGTTCAAAATATGTTATGTGTCTATCCAGAATAAGTTTAAAGTCTGTCCATAATAGGTTGTGTGTCTGTCCATAATAAGTTCAAAGTTTGTCCATAATAAATTTTGTGTTTGTCCATAACAAGTTCAAAGTCTGTTCAGAATAAGTTCAAAATTTGTCCATAATAAGTTCTGTATTTGTCCAGAATAAGTTCAAAGTCTGTCCAGAATAAGTTCTGTGTGTGTCCATAATAAGTGCAAAGTCTGTCCAGAATAAGTTCAAAGTCTGTCCAGAATAAGTTCAAAGTTTGTCCAGAATATGTTGTGTGTCTGTCCAGAATAGATTGTGTGTCTGTCCATAATAAGTTCAAAGTTTGTCCAAAATAAGTTCAAAGTTTGTCCAGAATAGGTTGTGTCTGTCAAGAATAGGTTGTGTGTTTGTCCATAATAAGTTCAAAGTTTGTCCAGAATAGGTTGTATGTCTATCCAGAATAGGTTGTGTGTATGTCCATCATAAGTTCAAAGTTTGTCCATAATAAGTTTTGTGTGTTGTCCATAATAAGTTCAAAGTCTGTCCAGAATAGGTTGTGTGTCTGTCCATAATAAGTTCAAAGTTTGTCCAGAATAAGTTGTGTGTCTGTCCATAATAAGTTCAAAGTGTGTTCATAATAAGTTTTGTGTTTGTCCAGAATAAGTTCAAAGTCTGTCCAGAATAAGTTCAAAGTCTGTCCAGAATAAGTTCTGTGTTTGTGCAGAATAAGTTCAAAGTCTGTCCAGAATAAGTTCTGTGTGTGTCCATAATAAGTTCAAAGTTTGTCCATAATAAGTTCAAAGTCTATCCAGAATAAGTTTTGTGTCTGTCCAGATTAAATTGTGTGTTTGTTCAGAAAAAGTTGCATTGGGAAAATGTTGCATGGGGAAACGAAATGTTGCATTGGGAATCGAAATGTTGCATCGGGAAAGTAAAAATTGCATGTGACACAAAATAAATATGCTACTTAGTTAAGTTCAAAAAGTAAAAGACATTTGAATTTTGTTGACTGTACTGACCATGTCAGCGCGCGTCACGAACGCCCGCGTCCGTGTATAAGGATCCAAAATTGAACATGTGATCTTTGAAGTAACGTTAAGCTGAAGCATGCTTGCTAAGTTGAATAGTTTTCTCTTAGTTTGATCACGAGGAGCTTTGATGTGTTTGGATATGAGATAAAGAGGGAGAAAAAGAAAACAAGTAAGGTGTAACATCCCAGAATAGCAAAAAAAATTGAAAAATTAGCAAATAAAAGATCTCAAGATAACGACAATCAAACGGGAATGTTACTCATAATAATAATCAGTCGGTGCACCAAATACAACAGAGTTTGTTAAATGATTACATCAATACAACGAAAGACATGTACAAGTAATCATGACAATCTCGAATAGTCTGAAGAGGATCCTGACCCCAAAATGTATGTGCCCACGGTCACCACCCCACAGAACCTAGTGCGGTCCTAAAACATGAATTAAACAACAATGCTTGAGTTTCCCATTAGGAAACCTCATATGCCAATCTCACCTATATGAATGCAACAATACAATAATGAACCTATCATACTAGTGACATGTCATGTCATCAACAACAATGAAAACAGTTCCACTCCAAGGGTAAAACAGGACATCAGTCCAACAACATCATCAAACACCATCTACGGGTCAACAATGACATCTGTCCAACAAACAACATTGGGTCTCCCTCGAAGACCTACCGTAGGCACATACGGTGTTACGGACAGTACGCGACGCACCCTCATACGCGACTACTCGAGCCAAGGGATCAGTGAGGAGCGTCCGCACTTCCGCGCCAAATGAATCAGATATGAAACATCGTGGTCTACACTACACCAACGGAACTGTCACCTGGTCAGTCCAACAATCACTCAGTAGGTGGCAGTTGAGGTATCATCACCGGAACAACATCTACAGCATCACCGACACAACATTAACAGTACAACATGTTGGCTTTTTAGTCTTAATCTATGTTTTGATTATTTAATCAACGTAATCTTAATTGTAGTCAATGTAGAGTAACACACATAATGCATAACATATATATTATTTGTGCTAACCTCTACAGATGATCAAGACTCAAGAAAGAGGGAAATGAAGTCAAGACATGCAATTAAAGCTATATTGAAGACATGTAATCTTGATTTCTTTTGAGTCTTAGGATCATTGTGTATTTAAGCATACTTGAGCTAAAATTAACTCATATACACTAGGTTTCCTATAGAATTTACACACAAAATCTCACATCAATTGGACTTCAATAGATCACTCAAACTAGAACCAGAAAACACTTAAACCAATCTTGATATGCCAGAACCATTTTGGTTGATCGTTTGTTCCTTTAAACAAATAGTGTAATTTACCACCCGACCAGTCGACCGTATAAACATAAGTTTATGACCGTTAGACTTGTCGTATTATACCAACGGTCGTATTTTCATTTTCACCCAAACCCTAAAAATACAAATGCCTATCGGTCGACCGTGGACCTTGTTTCGGTCGACCGAACATAAATGTCTCGACAAACCCAAACTGCCTTGAAGTTTTCAGTCGACTGTGAACCCTGTTTCGGTCGACCGGATATGTTCATGTTTGTCAACCCCGTAAAGTCTGTAAGTTTACGGTCGACCGAACCCATCTCGATGTTCGACCGTTAACTTAAGTGTACCCAAGTTATAGTCTGTTTCGTTCGACCGTTCCCTTATCGGTCGACCGAACATTGTTCAATATTACCAACCGGTCGACCGTTCTACCCGATTCGGTCGACCGAATTTGTTCTGAATTGGGTCCTGCAAGTTTCTATTTTGTGAATCTTACACAAACCTTACCTAACTTGCCCCAATTGCTATAACCTCTTAGGAGCTTATAAATAGGTGTTCCCTTGACACAATTAGACAACTCTTCCAATTCCTATTGTCATATACACTCAAGAGAAAGCTCCAAGTCTCACATTCCCAAAATCATACTCACCAAGCTTACACTTCCACATCGTAGATCAATTCCATATCATAAGCCAAGTGTGCTCAAGTTAGAGAGTAAGTGATCCACTCAACCCACTGTTGTAAAGAAGCAAGGACTTCGGTGATAGCCCGAAGTGTCCATCTCGGATTGTGAGAGGAAGAAATCAAGCAAGTGAGGGTGTTCGTGGTGCTTGTGGTGTAAAGACTTAATCTCGGCCCGGAACGAGGTTGATAGTGAAGACGTGAGCGGTGCTTGAGGGAGATCGAGCGGAGCTTGCAAGAAAGGAAGTAGGCGGGAAGCCGAACCTCTATAAAAATTCAGGGGCCTTCTTGTTGGTTTTCATATTTGCTTTGCTTGCTTGTTTAAGTTTTAATTTCCACTGCATCTTTGATTGTTAAGCAAGTAGAGTTTGGTTAGAGTTAAAAGTGATTAGAACTAAGCCGCATACGTACGTTCCTACAATTGGTATCAGAGTCTTGTGAGCTAAATAACATACTTAATCGTATTTTCCACTCGACAGTCCGTGGGCATGCACGATCAACACACCCACCGTCAAATCCTGGCTCATGCACTATGCGAGGACACACGTTTCCGTGAACAGTTAGCACTTCACTAGGACCGTGAATTCAGTCCTGCACACAAACGGTCGACCGAAATAGGCAATCTGGTGGACCATTCCCATGGGATCCGGTCGACCGAAAGTCTGCAATGGTCAAACTCTCTACACATAACCTAAGTCCCAACGGTCGAACAAAAGTTTAAAACTAGTCTACCGATACGCAGTCAAAATCCAGAGTATGGTCAAATCATACAAGTCCAACGGTCGACTGACTCATGGGTCCCGGTCGACCGAAAACTACCATGGGCAACCTAGCAGTTCTAGCCATTTATCAGTCGAACAAGCAATTATCGGTCGAATAGCACATTAAGTTCACTTAAGTTTGGTCGAACCAAAAGTCAGGAACGACCGACCAAAACTACTAGACATTCCTCCGACCCACCATTACAAGCATAACCGGTCGACCGCCACATGGCATCGTTCGACCGTTGTTGGTTAAAGTTAGGTCTCGGTCTCCGACCTACACCGACCTGCGAACACCTCATACTACTTGTGTGAGCAAAACAAACATGCATCTATTGAACGTGCATACCTTTCTTCGCGGTTGACGATGCCCGTTGGAGACCCACGTAACCACCTCCGGTCATGCATTAGGATCAACGATCCCTCAGGTCTGCTACTCTACTGTGAGTCAAGGCAGTAAAACATCACGCCGGAATCTATCAACATACGTGACTCATCCAAAGTACCCGCACTCTTCCACTCGACTGTCCCTAGGCAGACACGATCAACGCACCCACCGTCACCTCCTGGCTCACGCACTAGGTGAGGACACAAGTTTCCATAAACAGAGTTGACAATTCCCTAGGACCGGGAATTCATTTCTGCGTATAAAATGTCGACCATTCTCATGGGGTCCGGTCTGTAGGATCGTAAGAGTCTCTAGTTCTAATCACTTTTAAGCTAATTACATACTAGTTTAAGCTATCCAGTATATGCAGCAGAATTAAAAACTAAACTAGCAAGTAAAGGAAGAGATAATGCAAACCAATAATAAGGCACCTGAATTTTATAGAGGTTCGGCTTCCCACCTACTTCCTCTCTTACAAGCTCCGCTCGAACTCCCTCGAGCTCCGCTTGCGTCTTCACCATAAACCTCGTTACGGACCGAGATTAAGCCTTTTAAAAATAAGCTTCACGAACACCCTCGTGAGCTTGACTTTCTTCTCTCACAATCTGAGAGGAACACTTCGGGCTTTCACCGAAGTCCTTGCTTCCTTGAACAACAATGTTGAGTGGAACACACTCTCTAACTTGTGCACATTTAGCCTAGGATGTGGAATTGATACTAAAGTGTGGAAGTGTAAGCTTAGAGAGTAGATTTGGGGAATGAGAGACTTAGAGTTCTCTTAAGTGTATATGACAAATGAATATGTAAAAGATGTGTTATTGTGTCATAGGAACACCTATTTATAAGCTCCTAAGGTGTTATAGCCGTTAGGGTTAATTGGATAAGAGTTTGTGTAAGATACACAAAACAGAAACTTGCAGGACCCAATTTTGAGTAAGTTCGGTCGACCGACTTGAGCAGAACGGTCGACCGTTGGGCAATTTTGGACTCGGTTTGGTCGACTGATAAATGAACGGTCAACCACAATAGGCTATAACTTAGGTATACTTAAGTTATCGGTCGAACACCGAATAATGTTTGGTCAACTGAAAACTAACAGTCTTTTCAGGGTTGACAAACATGATCATATTCGGTCGACCGAAAACTAATAGACAATTTGTGTTTGTCGAGACGTATAAGTTCGGTCGACCGAAACAGGTCCACGGTCGACCGATAGGCAAAATGTATTTTGGGGTATTTGGAAATAATACGAATACAATCATTGGTATAAAACGACAAACCAAACGGTTGGAAATATGTGTTGATTCGGTCGACCGAAATAGGTCAGAATGGTCGACCGAAAGAGGGCAGAGAAAACACTACAGGATTATTATCACTCGGTCGACTAAACGGTTTGGGTCGGTCGACCGAAGGTGGGCAGACTGTTCATGTTTGGTGATAGTATTTTCCGGTCTAAGTTTGAGTGATCTATTGAAGTCCAAATGATGTGACATTTTATGTGTGACATCTATAAGGAACCTAGTGTGTATGTGAGTTGATTTTAGCTCAAGTATGCTCAATTACACAATGTTCCTAAGACTCAAAGAAAACAAGATTACATGTCTTCAATATAGTTTTAAAACATGTCTTGACTTGATTTCCTTTCTTTCTTGAGTCTTGATCACATGTAGAGGTTAACACAATACAATATATATGCTATGCAATGTGTGTACTACTCTACATTGATTATAATTAAGATTAAGTTGATTAAATCATCAAAACATAGATTAAGGCAAAAAAGTCAACACGATAAACCGAAAGTCTGCAACGGTCGAACTCTCTACGCATAACTCATGTCACAACGGTCGAACAATAGTCTAAAACCGGTCGACCGATACGTGGTCAAAATTTGGAGTCTGTTCAAAATCATACAAGTCCAACAGTCGACCGACTCAGGGGCCCCGGTCGACTGGAAACTACCAGGAGCAACCTAGCAATTCTAGTCATCTATCGGTCAAACAAACAATTATCGGTCGAACATCACATTAAGTTCCACTTAAGTTCTGGTCGAACCAAAAATCAGGAACGGTCGACCGAAAACTACCAGACATTCCTCCGACCCAGCACAAGCACAACCGGTTGACCGCCACATGACATCGTTTGACCGATGTTGGTTAAATTCAGGCAATTACACTACAACCGGTCGACCGTTGGCTGACATCTACCTAGTCCAACTAAGTATATCGTGCTGCATTCTCAATGCCGACGAGGTCTCCGACCTCCACCGACCAGCCAACACCTCACACTACTTGTGTGAGCAAAACAAACATGCATCTATTGAACCGACATACCTTTCTTTGCGGTTGACGATGCCCGTCGGAGACCCCACTCAACCACCTCCGGTCCACAACGGCACGCTCGCCTCCTCGCGTATTGGTCTCTGCACGCCTCACGTCGGAGCAATCTCCACGCCCTCTGGTCGCCGAAAGAGAAAAGAAGGTGAGAGTGAGATGATGTTTGAGTGAGAGATGAAGGATAGAAGAAGGAAAGGAAGAAGAGGAAGAAGAGTTAGTTTCCTTACGAAAGGTTAGGGACGTAACATAAGGTCTTTATTGTTCGGATAAACTTTTTACGGAGAGAAAGTGAGAAGGAAGAGAAATTAATAGAAAGACTCTTGTACAAAGTGCACATTCAACTTTCTCTCAAATTATAGGGATTTGGAAAGAAATTTGTATTTTGTTCTAATTTTCCAAAATATCTCGTAATAAAATAAATAGGTTAACACAAACATGAGTACTTTGGTAATATGATGTGTCAAAAGTTTCATTTTCTTCTCTTTTTACATATTTCTATTAAAAAAAGAAAAATAATAACACTCTTCTTTTCTCCCTTTCCGAATCAATTTTCTTTTCACTTCTCCCTCTACTTTCTATCCAAACAAAGTAAATCTATAAACGGCAAGATATTACCCCATAGGCTACTTTTTGTTTGTTTTGTTTTTGTAATCTCCATCCTACTTATCCAACTCATGTCATGGAGCTCCGCAAGCTGCTACCTTCAGCATTCTTGTCTCTTTATGTTTTTTTTTAATAAGCTTCTTTGGTTGTGTATGTTGCTAGCTTCAATCCCCATAAGTTTGCAGATATGTGCCCCTATGTAAGACCAAATTCTTGAACAAGTGCATGACCCTAGACAAATTAAGGTGGGAAGACGTGACGTGAACGAGAATGGAACGTAAAAACTCTCCTTGCAAATTACATTTTATGTTGGAGATGTATCTCAAATACAAATAATGAGCTGATAAGTGATCAGTGGTGGTTACCAAGTGTAGAAAAATATAAAATATTAATCACGGAAAAACACAGAAGAATTTCTTTCTTATGGGATTCGATTTACTCGTAATTGTAACTTTGTAAGGTTTCTTTTTGCATTTGAGTATATAATTAACGCGATCTTATAATATAAGTTGCTATATTTATAAATATAAGATTTTTAAGGATTTATTTACATCTAACGCAAGGTAGAAAAAATATGTGTTGGTGTAATTCTTTGTTAATTATAAATATACGTTCCAAATCCAAATGAACTGTTTGATCTCCTCCTGGTCTTAATGTGACATCCTGAGAACCTTCAAAGTTGAAACAAGAGGAAAGTGAATTTCGATGACAGTTATTTATCCACGAGCCAATAAAGACAACAAATAATCTACATTAATTACACATGGTCTATTACGTACGGAGATTTTTGCTTTTGGAATAATCAAGAAACTATGTTATGAAATGCGGCCTAATGCGACTGCATATGTGGATACAGGAATGATACAGTACATCACATATTCTCGATGTAGTCACATTTCAGAACACTCACTTTTTATTATTATTCTGAATTGTTTAATATTAACTTATTGATTATATATATATATTTTAATTAATATATCTATATTATATTTTTTAATTATTAAATCACAAATCACGTATGCATCTACATCGCATCCGTATATGTCGAATGCGGTACATTGCCGTATTGCATCTGCATCTTGTATTTTTGAACCTTGTTTTATATCGACGATCAAAGCAACAAAACCCAAAGACCTGATAGACTTTCGTCTTCTTAGTTTAGATAGGATAAATTGGTAAGTTTTATAATAGAAAAACCGGATAAATATCTTTCGATATAATAAGCATGAAATCCGGACCTACACAAGGATGACATGTGAGGTTTTTTTTTCATAAACCAAAGCTCATGTAATCTTCATGTATCTATATATAATCCCACTGATGGAATGCCTTTTAATTCCCACACCACATCCACCTTCGCACTTCCTTCCTACCATTGTGGCCAAATTAAAACTTAAGTCTGGCCAGGATGGTGTGTGGTTTCAAACATGTCCAAAAACCTTTTGCCTTCACTATCTTTGTTCTGTTCCTTGTTGCTTGTCTTGTTCATCCTTGTAGTTCTCAAAATTGCAACTTCTACCAAGGGTCTTGGGTACGTGATGAATCCTATCCAATGTACAATAGCTGCCCATTTCAGGACGGATTCGATTGCCAATTGTACGGTAGACCCGACAAAGATTATCTCAAGTTCAAATGGAAGCCTCAAGGCTGCGCTCTCCCGAGGTCCGAATCTCACTCATCTTATCAATTTGAATGTCGTGATTTTCACTCATTGTATAGTTTGGGTGTTTGTATTTAATTGGATCGGATTTGATTTGATTTGCTTTAATTTTTGTGAGGCAGGTTTGATGGAGTGGCTTTTCTTAGAAGATGGAGGGGGAAGAAGATCATGTTTGTGGGAGATTCATTGAGTTTAAACATGTGGGTCTCATTAAATTGCATGGTGTATGCAGCAGTGCCCAATACCACTACAACTTTCTCCAAAGAAGGTTCTCTCTACAATAGGGTTTTCAAGGTACTATACATGATGACTTTTTTCTTTCTTTCACCACTATACATATTTCATATTTGATAGGCCCTATTTGATATCACTTCACGGCAAGAACACTGTGTTAACCATTTTTATCCCTGGATTTTCTTTTCTTTTTTGATACATTCATGATACATATTTGGTGCCCACGTAAGTTCGAAGGAACCGACAAAAGTGTGAGCCCACATGAATACTTATAATTAAAGTTGCCATCAACCATAAACAACCATTTGTATTTTTTTGACGTGAACAAAAGACTACAATACATAATTACAAATTGCTTGATTGATTTGAGTTTAATTAATCTACAGGAATATGGAGTTTCGTTGATGTTCTACCATTCTTTGTTCTTGGTGGACGTTGTGAAAGAGAGAATTGGACGGGTGCTTAAGCTCGACGAAATCGACGGCGGGAGATCTGCATGGCTTGACGTCGACGTTCTCGTTTTCAACACGTGCCACTGGTGGTTCCACAGAGACAGAAGCCAACCGTGTGTGAAACAACCCAACTTCCTACATTTTTTCCCCTTCTAATTCACAATAAATATCTAACCAAATCTATGTTAAATAGAGAACTTAGAACTTCTAAGTTCTAACTGTGGTGGTTAAGAATTTTGTATTGGTGTATAGGTGGGATTATGTTGAAGATGGGGATGTGGTCCAGAAGGACATGGATAGGAGTGTGGCTTTGTCAAAGGGCCTATCAACTTGGGCCAAGTGGGTGGACTCTTACATCAACCCTCACAAGACCAAAGTCTTCTTCCAAGCCCCATCTCCAGGCCATGTCAAGTAGGTTTCTTTAATTCCTTCCCGCCTTGTTTATGTTCAAAACCATACATAATCTTTGATTAATTTTAGTGCTGCGGAATGGGGAGGATCAAAGAGGAGAACTTGTAATGGGGAGACCGAGCCGTTGCTCGGGTCGACGTACTCCGGCACGCCTTCGTCTACTTCGGCCATTGTTAAGAGCGCTTTGAGATCCATGTCGACGCCTGTGGAATTGTTGGATGTCACATTGTTATCGCAACTTAGAAAAGACGGTCATCCTTCTCGGTACAGCGCGAGGCCGAGGGGCTTAGATTGTAGCCATTGGTGCCTTGCTGGGGTCCCGGACACATGGAATCAAATCATGTATGCGTCTCTCCTAACACCTTCATCATGACGTCCACCGGGCTTCAAATTGAACAATATTTTTCAAGGGAAACCGAAAATCAGATTTTCCGTTAATTCTTATATTCTTAGTTAAGTTTTTACTTAATTAGGTGGGTTTTTTTCCCGAAAATTAATTAATGTAATTTTTGTAATTTAGATGGAATCAGGTGCCAATATATATATATATATATATATATATATATATATATATATATATATATATATATATATATATATATATATATATACAGGAATTCTCAAATGAGCCCAGGACTTAATCAAACTAAATTAAGCCCCCACAATATCCACCACTCATTTCAAAATGTAAGGTAGATTAAGAAAAAAACGGTTATGCTAATGAATGGTGAGATTAACTGTAAATAAGATCCAACGGTGAGATTGTAGGGGGCTTAAACTAAATTTGATGAGTCCTGGGCTCACTAGAGCTTGACCCTATATATATATATATATTATGACAATGTCAAAGAATTGTTATATCATATTTATACAGGCAAAGGCGTTTGCACGAGACAAGATAAATGTTAATTTTCATCCAATTGCTTCGTTTGTGTACAAAATTATAAATATATATATATATATACCTTAATCCGCAGTATATTTTTGTGGTTAGAAGCAATACGGAAGGACGAATTACGGCAGATAAAGTTTGTTGCCAAATCCATTGTTATAAAATTTGTCGCTGTATGATATGGTATGTATATATCTACAGCGATGAGCAAAGCCCTTGCAAATAAATAACATAATTGAATCTCAATAATACACGATTTATATGAAGTATTTTGCTGTTCCAATAATTCTAATAAAAACAAAAAGGAAGACTTGATTTTATTTGGTGGGAAAGTATTATTCGTTATAATTAATTACCTATTTGAATAAACTTTCCACATACTGAACCGATTGTTTGATTCGTTTGTTCCAGAGGGAGTTAACGTGCAAATGAAATATTCTATCAATAATTCAATATCATCTATACTTTTTTTTTTGGCAGTGACAAAAGGCGAAGAATCACTGACAAAAGAATGGTCTGAGTTCCTTCTCCACTTAATTAGTTACCAAACAATCAGATCGATGGGGTGCTGTAAAAAATAGATCACGTTGGGAAAGCTCTTTCGAATTAGCAGATCTAAATGCTATCCAGATGTAAGACTTGAAATCGTGGATATCATTTGATACCCTGTATAATTACTATTCTTATAACGTGAGAAGAAAATAAGATCATACTCGTCGTGATTAGATTTTATGGAATTCAATTTTATGTAATTAAATTATAGTCTCGTGAATTTAATTTCTTGTGATCCAATTAAAATGTTTGGTGGCATTACAATTTACCTCATGAATTGCAATGTATTTAAAAACAATTTAATAATTTCAAAAGTTCTCGTAAATGACCTAAAAGGTCAACGGACTACCAATAGATTTCCATCATAATCGGGGTTAAATATCAATACTATGACAAGCTTTGTGTAAATTGAAAATGTTTAATTACAGTATAATTGGATTACAACCACACATTTGTAACCATTTATCTTAAAAGGTGTGTAATTGAATTTTCTTCGTACTTTGATTACGGGGTGATTACGAATTTTAATATTCTGAACCAACATATTTATGTAATTAATGGTTTAATTCAATTATATTACACTATAAATTACAACGAACCAAACATGATCTAAAAGTAAAAAAAAAACTTATGACAAATGAAGAGATTTAGGAGGGTATATACATGTTAATATGTAAAATAAAAAATTATAGAATATCTAATTACGTATAAGGATTTATATAGAGCAGAATACAAACCATGCACAATCGCGGTTACTAATTACCTAAGTGAAGATGTGAGTCTAATGCCAGAAGAAGCATGATCATCATCATGGAGACTCAATTAGTTGTGATAAGTAATGGAGATGTTTTATGTTGGTGGATTATGTGGTTAAGAAAATGAACCTTAATTTGTGCCGGATTGAGAGTAGATCGTTAAAACTCATTCAAAGCTTATCTTTTATTTTCCTCTTCCAGTCATGTTCTAACGTACGTCTACTTATGAATACGACTTCAACAATATGTACACAATCCATGATTGGAGAACATTATTGGATGATCACCTCCAAGATTTAAAATGAGGATTGTAATATTTAAAATGAGAACATGAGGACTAATATTTGACTGGGGTTACTGTCACCATAGGAATCCTTTTTCCAAGAGTGGTGAACCACAGTCCAAAAAATAATTGGACCAACTAAATTTTATGCTTATCTATGGAAAATAATGTCACTTTCATAACCACGTCAACCCAACCATTAGTTATCTAAGCCAAATCTTATCTTTTATTGAGATCAAATCAAGCAACATATCGTGATGTCGTGATCACTAGGCAAGCTGAGCTAGATGGAATTTAACTTTTTTGTCCTTCTCACTTGAACCAACCAACCAGTCAGCCCACTTATACTGATTATGATGAATTTCAAATGTGAACAGAGAAGTATTTGGTAGTACCAAATTATTTGAGAAACGATACCCAAAAATATCCCTTGATCTGTTCCTGCTCTCAATTTTATTCATCATTATTGATATATTTCATTTGGTTAAATTTGACCAAGGATCAATGAGTTTGTAAGATATGCTTTCCAATCCAACCCATCGTTTCGCAGGAGATATTAATCTCTTCAAGTAAAATAAATATTTGAATATGATAACAATGGTTGCATAAGTTCAAATAGCTCAATAAAATTTCAAGATAAACATATTTAATACATATACATACTTGAGGTATTTTCAGCAAATATCTACTTGGGCTTTCTTTCATCGTTTAAATATATCCGAACTCATATGCATATTTAATACAATTCGAGCTCATACCCTGCCTGAAGGCAAAGGCACATCATGTGATTTATGTCAGAGTTAACTTCAATAGTCGACGACCATTGAAAAATGTAAAATAGAAATATAACTTCTTTCTTTACTGAAAAAATTCAGCCTCTAACCTAAGAATGTGATCTGACCAATATTAGTTAATGTTAGAAAGTTGTCTTGATGAACAACTTCAGAATGATCGAAGAATCTCATTCGGTTGACCAGAATGCATCCATCAAAGTCGGACGAAGAATATACTGGACTTTTAGAAAGGGAAGACGAAACATCATTCGGCCTACCGATACTCAACCAACAAGGGCCTTCTTGGGAGTTACTTGAATATGGAGAACAGACATCCGAATCATGTTCGGTCGTCTAGAAATGGTCTACCGTCTGGCCAACGATTGACCCAAACCAAATGGATAGTAGTTGTCTGGTGATTGATTGAAACTTGAAGAATGGTTGACCATTTCCTAAATGGTCAACCGAAATATGAACGCGTGCAGTTTTCATTAAGGAAACCATGAGGATTCTTAATTTGTTTATGTTTGACTTAAACTTCTCCTACAAATACCTAAGTTACTTAGAACCCTAATGTTATTGAAATCTTGAGAGAAAAGAGAATCACAAAATTGAGAGGTATGTTTAGCCACCAATACTCCTTCGGGTTTTGGATTTGGGAAAAATATTATTGTTGGAGAATCATCTAGCCTACAATCCGGTATAACAAGTCATATCTGGTTTCATTCTCCTTGTACTCCAACTATTCTCATAGTGAAGCTCAATACGTCTCCGTCGTCATGATTTTCGTAATTGTTTTTCCACGTAAATCTTGTGTTGTTATTGATTGTGTTGCTTGATCTCGCTTATGAGATTGCTAGATACGTGCTAGGTGTTCGATGTATTGCCTAGCTTGAGTTCTATTGGTTTTATTCATTGTTCTGCATATGAACAACTACATTAAAGATCCTAATAGTTAACCCAAAAATATTAAAGATCGAGCTAAGAAAAAGATTACTGAGCTAAGAAAAAGAATTTGAAATGTTCAATTGTTACGATCACAAATGGCATGTCAACGATATAATAACCGGGTTCTACCCAAACTAACTGGGGAAATGAGAATATGTTTTCATATGGCTATCCCGACTTGCAGATCCTATAAACAATTGCTCTATAACCATTTTTCCCCTTAAAAACTTCATGATTCAATTTGCGATCTCAGTTGTTTGATTCCTGATATTGGTTATTTTAAGACTACAAATCAACCAACTAGAGTAACTACAAATGGGTGATAGATAAGTAAAGGTAGAGAGAGAGCCTAGATGAATGTGGCTAGAGAAATTCCACACAAAAATGAATAAATGAGTTAGTTGCTCTTGAAGCATCACTTTTCAGGAGCAGGAGCAATGCTCTGTGTCAGAGATTAGAGAGGGGTCGGGCGATCCTTTTGGATTTTGGATTTTATGATTTTCCCAAATGGGCATGAAGTTTTTCAAAATCCAGCTTTCTAGGTTGATGATTTGTTTGAATTCTAACTCTCTTAGATTTTTGACTCCTTGTATTTCGACTCCCTGTAATTTTCAAAGTGACATTAATTAAATAGGTTGGTGGAATTTTGATTCATTTAGATGCTCCTTAGAGCACCCTTAACGGGTGCTCTAAATCGGGCGTCCAAATCAAGCGTCCGATTTGCCCTCTCTTAATGGGAGGGCGGATCCGTTTGGAAATTCACCCGGGCGTCCAATCAGGGGCCACATGCCCCCCGGATTGGGTGAATTTTTTTGTTTTGTTTTTGATTTATTGTTTTCAAGAATGTTTTAAAAATTATTTAAAATCGTTTTTTTCAAAAAAAAATGAAAATATGTTTTTTATTTGTTTATATTTTAAAAAAATTAAAATGTTTGTGTTTTACCTAGAATTGATCCCCAAATGATGTGGAGGGAAGAGAATGTAGGGCGTTTGAGTTGTTTCTGGGTGTGGTTAAGAAAAATTTAGGTAAGTTGGTTTGAGCTGACGTGATGGAGAAGAAGCTGACGTGACTGAGAAAAAAAATCGGGCGCCCGAGAACTGCCTGGGTGACGTCAACGGTGGTCTCAGGAATTCCAACCTCCTTATCTTAAATTTCTGACATTTATCTTGTCGCCGGTTACACGATGGACCGGTGGTTTACCAAACTTTGACGAAAAAAATTAAGGAACGTAGATGAGTTGGTTTCTTTTGCTTTAAATATGACCGCCATCGAAACTACTAGCTCATGCCTTTATTTAGTTATTTCCCGTTCACTTTTTGACATTTTTGTTGAATTTTGGCTGCAAATTAACTTGTTTCAAAATCCAACTTCTATCTGAATAACATCTAATGATTCCAATAAAAAAAACAAAAGGAAAAAAAGGAAGGCCAATTAAGATCTACTTTACAAAGAGGACACGAGGAATATGAGACATGATATTATATACCACATCCGTCAAACGGTCAAAGATTTAAAATATCTTCCATACTAGGAAAATTATAGAAAACATCACTGCATTATTAAAATAATTATATTACATGGTTAGCTGGAATGATGTGAGATCTAGATCACACACATGGGTCTCCCCACTTCGGCTTCTTTCTTGGTTGTGCTTCTTCTCTTCTTCCATGGTGCAACCCTCCAATCCAAATCCCAAACTTGCAATATTTTCCAAGGGAGTTGGGTCTATGATGACTCCTACCCACTCTACACTTCAGCTACTTGTCCATTCCTTCAAGGACTTGATTGCCAAAAGTATGGGAGACCAGACAAAGATTATCTCAAGTATAGATGGAAGCCACAAGATTGTGATCCCCCAAGGTGAGCTTAGTTAATTAAGATGTCTATAATGAGGTTTGGATATTTGAGGGGAGGATTTTGATGGGTTTTTGTGTTTGCATGTGAATAAAGGTTTGATGGTGTGGATTTCTTGAGAAGATGGAGGGGAAAGAAGATTATGTTTGTGGGTGATTCCTTGAGTTTCAACATGTGGATATCTTTAACTTGTATGCTACATCAAGCAGTGCCCAATGCCACTATCACCTTCTCAAAACAAAAAGACATTTTGCGCACTCAACTATTTCAGGTATTTAACAATTATACTCTAATTGTGACATAGTAAAAATAAATTTGATATTTGTTATGCCAAGTACTGACTTCTAACATTACAACTTGTGATTTTTGTTATACTTGTGGTTAATGATTTTGGTGTAGGAATATGAAGTGTCTGTGGTGCTCTACCACTCACTGTTTTTGGTGGATGTTGTGAAAGAAAATGTTGGGACTGTGTTGAAACTTGACAAAATAGAAAGTGGGGCTAACACATGGAGTGAGGCTGATTTGCTAATATTCAACACTGGTCATTGGTGGTTTCACAGAGGCAACAGCCAACCGTATGTGCCCAATCTACATCTAAGAATTTGATGTCCTGGAATCTTGTTTTTGCAAGTGGTCATGTGATTTAAAACATTTTATATAAAAATGATTTTAATTTTGTGTTGTAGGTGGGAGTACTTGCAAGATGGGGGCAAACTAATAAAAGATATGGACCGGAATGAGGCCTTAGCATATGCGCTGAACACATGGGCACAATGGGTGAACTCCAACATTGACCCATCAAGAACCCAAGTCTTCTTTCAAGGCCCATCTCCAGGCCACTTCAAGTGTGTAGTCTAATTCTCAACTTGAAGGCTATGACATGTTTATATTTCCCTCCAAATTTGAATTTGAAATCTTTCTTGGTTTTGCTTTCAAACTAGTGGGGAGGAATGGGGAGGAGCCAAGAGAAGCACGTGCGACGGCGAAACAGAGCCACTTCCAGGTTCGACGAATTTCATGGCTTCATCTCCTGAGTTGGGGATCATAAAAAGAGCATTGAGCACCGTCTCGAAGCCGGTTCAGTTTCTGGATGTGACATTGTTATCTGAACTTCGAAAAGACGGTCACCCATCCCGTTACAGTGCCAAACCCAAGGTCTTGGATTGCAGCCACTGGTGCCTTCCTGGCGTTCCCGATACGTGGAACCAACTCCTATATTCCTCTCTCACCTCTTCTCCCGGCTCCTTCACAAATGGGACCAACAAAATCCCAATTCTCAGTTATAGGAAAATCACGTATCTTTTACTGATAGCAATTTTTGTGATTATGTTTTGATTAAGATTCAATCAATAATGTCATTTACAAATACATCATATCTTTGTAATATTGGATCATAGTTTCAAATAATATTCCTCAATTTTTCATGCAATGTATTTTCAAGTTTCATATCAACCGCCTCAAGTCCTATGCAACAAGTAGGCATAGAGGATCTCATTCCATGTGTCCGGAACACCGGGTAGACACCAATGTATGCAATCAGCAAAGATGTTGGGCTTTGCCCTCTGTTCGCGGGTCAAGAGACGTCGTCTTTGCTCTCGGAAAACCGACGTGTGGCCGTCCTTTCGGAACTCAGAGAGCTGGGTTATGTTCAGAACATGTAGAACATTGTTCAGGTCATTTTCTTGTAATGTTCGCGCTATGACTTCCATTATGTCTAGACTCGAGCCACCTCCCCAATGTGAATCTTTCATTATCTGTTCGGATTTGTTGAAGCAATTTCCTTTGCTCCTGCTGCTCCATTCGTAACTCCTAAGAATTCAATTTGAACCAAAGTTTTTTCCCCCCAGCAAAATCTAGGTTACATTACATAATATAGTTGGAAGTTCATAAAAGATGCACAACTTTACTGACATACCACAGATGAGTTGGTGACATCGTCATAAAGTAGACCTGTTGTGTTTTGTTGTCAATGGAAGATTTCAGCAAGTTAGCCCAAGTTTTTAGCGCGAGATCATATGCAGTTGGAACATTGTACTCTCTGATCTCTTCTGAACCAATTCTGGAGATAAGCAATTAATAGAGGAATGAAATTAGATGTGCTGAATCTTGTAGAAATTTGTAATGCAGTGTGAGAGTTTAGGTCACCAACGAAGCATTTATAAGCGGTTTATTCATCCACCAAATGTAGGAATCAAAGACAAGCACGTCGACGGCTTCCCAATGCTGGCTGTGCTTTGTGATTGAGTCCAGCCTCACTAGCCTCTTCTGCACTCTGTGTTTGGTTGCGTGGTCTGTGTTCGATTCGACCAGAAATGGAGCCCAATAGAACTCAACTGTGGCATTGAATTTCTTAAGCAGAAAACAACCCATTAAGCATTCATTAGGGATAAAAAAATATTCCAAACATAACTTATCATTCCTCAGCTTTACAGATGAGGGGGAAAATCATAAATTGAACCGATCTATCGTTTTACTTAAATAATGTGAGACTATATGTCCAACACTAGAGTCACTCTTGAAAACAATTAGAACATTTGCTAACAACAACAAAAAGAGTGTATTTTGATAGAAATTGATTTCTAGTAGCACCTTTGCAACAAAGATTTTTCTAGGTGGAAACTTGTAGAAGAACTTGTCATCGTCCGAGATCACCGATTGCACGAGGCAAACCATGGACTCCCACTGCGTCCTTTGCAAGGAGTCTCCCACAAACATCAACCTTTTGTTCCTCAAACGTTCCAACAACCTCAGTGCATCAAATCTAACCAAAACCACCAACCAAAAATCTTAAAACCAATATAAAAAAAAGTAGCCTAACAACACAAAAACTATGTGATTTCAGTGTTAAACCTTGGGAGCTGACATCCATGAGGAGTCCACCTCCATTTCTGAAAATCAGAATCAGGTCTTCCATTGGCCACGCACGTCACCGGCTGTGTAAGATACGGACATGTGCTCTCGTCGTAGAGAGGGTAAGATCCTGTACTGTCTAGTGTCCACTTGCCTTCAAACAAGTTGCAACCTTCTATTAAGGGATCATAAAACTTCTCATTCTCTGGTGGTGAGACCATGAAGATAAATTGGAGAAGTTGATGGATTGAATACAACCAACTTCTGCCATTTGAGCAATGTGAGCTCTCTACTATTATCTTTAACGTGGATGAGATCACAAGGCAGCCCAAAACTACGGGGATGAGGGTTTGAATCGCTCGTCCGGAGGGCGGCGGTTTAGACATGTGTGGAGTAAAATGTGAAGGTCTGCATTTTGTTTGAGTGTTTTGTTTTTATTGTCTTTGGTTATTTTGTTATTTGAGAACTACTCTTTATAATCTAACAACCGTCTTACCTAATTGGGAGCCGAGTCATTTCTAAAAAATAAAACCTTAATGGCAGAGAATTGCATCTTGTAGTAGGGTTAGGATAGAAACTTTTAAGAAAATAAATCTAACAACCATGTTTGTTGCTCGTTTGCTTAGGAAACACTCAGGTGACAGTTGGATTTGTTGCACCAAACAAAAGAAGAGTTGGTTGGGGAAGTTGGGCCATGTGGGCCTTTGCAGACATCTATTGCTACTAATGATGTTTGTTGGGCTATTAGTTAGAATGTCAAAGTCCACTAGTACTAAATGTTTAATGATAGTTTTAGTGTCCCATTTGGAGTTTTAGAAGAAAAAAGTAAGATCTGACTTCATGTTCTTTTAACAATCTTCAGTATCTTTACCTAATTATAGAAGCAAGATTAGTCGCCCAAATTGCCAACCGCTTTTTTCCCTTTCTAAAGGACAGACGGCATGACTTCCATGCAACCCAAAGATTGATATTGGAATTACGAAAATGATATTTCATATATCAAAGTTAATGTTCATAAGTTTTCTACTTTTATTTACATAAGGGCAAATTGTACTTTGTCCCTTGCCCTTCGGCTTAGATGCACTGTGCACCCAGACACTGCTTACACCTCACGTTTGTTATTTTGGCAACTTATCCTCTTAGACAAATTTTGGAGGGTATTGTCCTTCATGCAACATGAGAACTCATTTTTTTCTATCTTATCTTCCTTATACATGCAAAATAGTAGTAAGGATTGAATTTTGAACTATAAATAGAAGAAGCGGAAGAAGAAACATGTCTTTATGTTGTAGAAGTGGAGGACATTATTGCCCAAAAATTTGATAGAATTAAGTTGGTACAAAAGAACAACTTGCCAAAATCATTAAAGATGAGCATGTGTCTACTTTCAAGGAACACGAGCGTAAAGTGCATATAGATGATAAGTCAAGAGAGCAAAGTGCAATTTACCCAAAACATAACGGTGCCTTATTCAAGAGAACAACTCTAAGATTTTTTTTTGGGCACTACTCGTTTGGACATAAAAATATTGTTATTATTGCAATTTAGAGTACACAAGACTACAATTAGCGATTTTAAGAGAATTGGTTCTTCTATTCAACAAATTTAGGTCTTATGAACACCCCATTTCTACTTGAACAACTATTAACCAAACACAAATTAGTAATGAATAACGAACTCCCTGAAGAAATTGAACTTTCTCGTCAACGTATTCTTTTATCAAAAACATATATCACATTGAAGTTCTTGTAACATTTAATAACCTTCCAACTTGGGAAAAAAAGTGAAGACTAATTCAAACTATGGATGCAAACATATATTTTCGAATCAGATATAACATGTATCTGAATTCAAATTCGAGTTCCAAATAAGCATACCATATCAGAATTAGAATCTGAATTTTTATAACTTACCAATTTCATATCTAATTTTGAAAACTTTTCAGATTCGGTTTCGAATTCGGAGAATGTTTAAATTCTTATAACATATTTTTTATATATCTTTTGTTGTATAATCTAAAAATATTTTGAAAAGATGTCTTAATAAAATTATATTATAATTTACTTTTGCATTCTATTATGTTTATATTTTTGTAGGAATAACTTAGTTTTTTTATTAAATCAACATATAAATATAATAACCACATTTATTGGATGCAAAATTTGATATATTCGGATTTTCAGGACCTATATCTAAGTTTGCATCTAATTTTGAAATCGGTAAAGTTTTTTAAATCAATTATATTTCCAAATTGCACTCGATAAGAATTTCTTTTCCAAATACCAATCAAATGTTACCTTTTGAATTAAATGCTCGGATAATCTCGGTTAACATTTGCATCCCTAATTAAGACCCACAAAGAACAACCAATTAGCTTTGATATTCGATTGAAATGAGCATTTAAACTACTGCCCTGGTTGTTGGCTTGATTCTAACGAAAAGCAGCCAAATTTGACTTGTCTCGTGAAGAATAAGGTCCACACGCAACAATTCTCGCTGAAGGTGACAATTCAAAATCAGGATAGGCAGCACCAAAGTTATTCAAAAGTTCGGGATACCTGCACATCATTGTTTGATTTAAAGTAGTAAGAATTCGTATTTTTTTATATAATCCAGAATATGTGCATGTTAAACATACGCAAGTTCTGAAAAAAAATATAATTGTTTTTCAATTGGTAAGATTAGAACTTACAACATTTGATCGAAGGTAATCCAAATTAATCTCCATATATAACGACTAAATAATATATAAATCTTAGCTTGTCAATTGACTTAAAAATAAACAACGAGACCCATCGAAATAAATAGGTGGTGTAATGTAGGAAATTCCAAATGGGGTTAATTGGTTTATCTGCGCGCTGCCCTTCAACATCATGACGTAGCTTTATTGGCATAATAATAAGCATATAATTCCCAAAGTTTCTACTTTTAATGACCACCCATGTGATTGTGGAAACATCAAATCAACAAGTAGTTGTGCAAGAATGAAATATATGGAACAATAAGCTCAAGTATCAATTCCAACGGGTATGTGGTAATCCAATTCTATGTATTCAATAAATTCTGTGGAATTCTTCCATGTCACTGTATATGAAAGTTGATTTTCCCATCAAAGTACTTTGACCACCACATTAATGTTTCACAAATCACAACTAGGGGTGAAAACGGAACGGATACGAAGCGGATGTCCCAGTATCCGAATTCGTATCCGTTTTTTTTCTCGAATCCGAATTCGAATTCGAATCCGAGCGAATGTATGAGAAATGGATCTGAATTCGTATCCGTCGAATTCGGATCCGAATTCAAATAAATTCGCATCCGAATCAAGTTTAAAATCCATTCCGAATTAGGATATCCGAATTCGTTAAAAAAACCGAATAGACTTAAAAACATTTTGTGATTGATCTAAACAAGAATAAATTTCAGTCTTTATTTTTTGCCTACATGAAAAAATATTAAATATAATATAAATAACATAATTTAATTCATATATATTTTATTTATTTATTTATATGTGCATATAAAATACGAACCAGATATTATTCGAATCGGATGTACCAATATCCATATTCGCTTCGTTTTTTGACGGATGTTTATATCCGAATACAAATTAGGTTGCAGATTTTTTTTTCTCGGATAATTTTTTGATTTCGAATACGGAGTCGGTCGGATTGACGGATTTCGGACACAAAGTTTCACCCCTAATCACAACTATGGATCAAACACTATGTGTCTTGTACATCTTTGTGCTTATCTTCAATTATTTCAAATTTTAAGAAAGAGAAGAAATAATATCTATACTAATACTGTTTAAATGAGAAAAAATAGTATGATCCTTGCGTTTGATTAAATGAGAAAAAATCCCTATCGATCATCATCATCATATGTGTTGTCGTTGTCGGGGAATTACTCCTTGAGTCCAACCATTTGAATAAGAAGATAAACTTTGGGTGGGGGAATAAAAATAGCTTAATTATTCACTGTTTATCAAATCTCAAATTATGTTGATGGAAGATCGACCTTAACCGCATGCAACAGGAAGAAAAACAGGAAGAAAAAAAAATACAAATTGAACGTGGAGCTTTCTACACTTTGTACATTCACATACATACCGATTCGGGTTACGAATGGATATGAGAAATTGATATGGATATGCACCAAAACTAGATACATATACAAAGAAATTAGAATAAACAACATATGCATAACAGATATAATTAAGCGACAAACTAGTGCATGCAATTCTTATCCTTAAAAAAATAGTGCAATTCAGAAATTAATGTTAAATTACAACATCATATAAAAATTTGATATTACTAGACTTCCAATTGGCAACACATTACACATACTGGTAACAATAAACCGTAAGAACAACTCCAGGTTGTCCACGTCAATCTTGAAAGGAAATAAGCATTGGCAAGTAATTAACTTTGAGAAATACATGTGCAAAAGGTGTAACATATAACTTTTGTACCTAAGAAAAAAAATACTTTTCTAAATTCGTAGGGACCAGATAAGAAATCTGAAATATAAAAAAATTCCAAAGGTGGTGAGGGCTGAAGATGGTGGACATGCGTACTAAAAGCATATTTAGTGGGGTCATATGCACGGATTACCCCCGGACGACCCGATCGTCCAACGATCAGGTCGTCCACCGGGTTGTGCCACTTGGTACAACCTGGTTGGGTTTTTTCTTTTTTTTTATTTTTATTTTAATAATAAAGTGTTTATATTTTGATAAATAATTAAGATTTAAGTAGTTGTAGTTTATATTTTTAATAGATAAAATCACTAGTTGTAGTATTATGATTAGGGTATTATTTTGTCAGTCCGACAAGATAAGACATCACGTACGGTAGATAAATAGATTATTAATTTTTTTGGTAAATATAAATGATTTTGGAATATAATAATAGTTGGGAAGAAAATTAATGATGCGGAAGAAAGAGTGTGTGATGACCTAGGTCATGGTTAATAAGTGAATAGTAAGAGAGAAATATGAGATTGAGTTATGATGACGTGACAAGCAGAGAGAGAATGAATGACTTAGGTCATAACTATGGGTGCTCTAAAGATAGCAACAAATAAAGTTCAATTGCGAAAATCAAGTAGTGGGGTAGAGAGAGTGGCATGATCAGTGGGTGTGGAAGAGGCGTATTGTCTGTTTTTGATTGAAACATAATTACATTACTGTTCTTATTCTTTTTCAAATCTATGAGTTGTGACTTTAAGACAGACTATTGCTTGTATTACGATCATTTCAAAGGATAATTTGATTGCCTTCTTGACTAACTAGGATGACTATTTTGACTAGTCATGAAAGTATGTATGTGTATATACTTTAAATATTTACAAATATAAAAAATGAATATAACCAAGATAATCTATGTCTATTAGTTGCAGTAATCACACATTCCCACGCATCGTGATTGTCGCTGGAAAATTAGTCTACCACGTCGATTAACTACAGACTGGCGTGAAAGACCCCCTACCACGTCGGTTTTATCAACACCGACGTAGTAGGGTGTCTTTTTAATATATATATATTTTAAATTAAAACTCTACCACGTTGGTTTTTGGAAAACCGACGTGGTAGGGTAATTTTTTAATATTTGTTTTAAAAATTAAAACTCTACCACGTCGATTTTCGGAAAACAAACATGGTAGGGGGTCTTTTTAATGAACATTTACTGAAAGAATATGCAACCGGTGAAATGAACATTTTCAGAAAATTTTGATTAAGTTTAATGGAATGCTTTGGATTTCCACCCGTTTGTTATGGCAGCTGAAATACCATTGGCACTCACTAACTGCATTTATGGATTTCCTCTTTAGCTCATACTCGAAATAAATAAGTTGCAGCTATGGATCTAGAAGCAATGCGTGAAGCATTCCGTTTGCATGAAACAACATAAAAGCAATGTTGAAATTATGAAATCCTAACCTTTAAAAATTAAAACCCTACGACGTCGATTTTCGGAAAATCGACGTGGTAGGGGGTCTTTTTAATATATATTTTAAAATTAAAATCCTACCACGTCGGTTTTAGGAAATCCGACGTGATAGGGGTCTTTTTAAATTTCGGAAATCTGTGATGATGCAATAAATGAGATACGGAAAAACTGTTTGTGGAAAATGTTGTTTGGTTGATGATATGTCGATATTCCCTAAATTCCCTGAATATGTGTTGGATAAACATATATCACAAGATATGCGTTGTTTCCAATAATCAGTTGATTTTTATTACCAAGATATGTGCTATTTGTTTTTAATATAGATATATTAAGTAAAACCCTACCACGTCGGTTTTCAGAAATCCGACGTGGTAAAGGGTCGTCCACGTCGACGAACACATAAGCCGACGTGGTAGGAGATTTGGACCTAATTTTCTGGACACTGGACTGGATCTGGACTGAAGTGGTCTACCACGTCGGATTTTAATTAATCCGACATGGTATGGGGTATTTTACGTCGGCATTTAAATAGTCTGACGTGGAAGGGTTGAATTTTTGGTTTGGTATAGCCGCGTAAACCAAATTGAAATCCCACCAATCCAGAAATCAACAAAATAAACCCTAGCCGCCTACCTCTACCCAACCACATCGACATTCCCATACAAAAGTAGAGATGGGTGAGAGATCCATTTCCTTCTCCACTTCCTATATATCCGCTTCCGACCTCGAGATCCCACGTTCTGCGACGACCGACTGAGATGGAGTCGAGAAAATGGAGACCTAAAGACCGATCCAGTGGAGTCGAATCCATACACCAGGTGGGGGTTCGATTCTGATTTTTTTTGCTGTGGATTTCAATTTGGAAGAAATTTTGACGTTTTTGGTTTGTGTTATTAGTTATGATGGTTGGTCTTTGACTAGTGTTTATGCGGTAGATCTTGGAGGAACTAATTTCCTGTCTTGCACGTTCAACTTGGTGGGAAGGAAGATCGTCTTCTAAAGGAAGAATTTGAGGAGGTGTCCATTCCACCACAATTCATGGCTGACTCCTCAAATGTAAGTTCATTGATGTCAATATTTGATTTAGAAATTTGCTCATCAAATGGTTATCAGAATGCATGTTTGTTTATGGAGATCACATGATGGGAATCCAAGGCCACCCAGAGTACACCACAAATAGTCCTTCACATTCTTCCTTTTATTACTTTCCTCTTGCAGTGTCATGGTAGTATACAAGATGTGGATCAACGTGATTAATCTCTTGAGGGAAATGAAACGTTCATTCATTCATTTTTGTAAATTGACTTAAAAAACTGATTTATATATAAGAAGTTTTTTTATTTGTTGCATTATTAGATGTATCTCTTTGTGTATTGTTTGAATGAATGCTGCAAGAAATGTATGTGAATTTGAAAGTTGCTGAATTGAATATGAATGTTGTAGAGATTGAGTATGAATTACAGACGTTAAATTTAAAAATAAAAAAAAATTGTACAACGTTGATTTTCTAAAAAACCAACGTGGTAGATACCTTACCACGCCGGTTTTATGGAAAACCGACGTAGTAGGGTGTAAAAACCGAAAAATCAAAAAAAAAATTATTAAATGGTCTACAACATCGGATTTTAGACCAACGTAAAAGAGTACTCCCGTATAACACTCACAACTACCACATCGGTCAACTAAGCCGGTCAATTCGACGTTGTACCTCCGTAATATCCAACGTGATAATCATTTTTTCCAGCAGTGATAATTACACATATAATTGCCGTCCAAGTCCCACACACACCAACCTAAAATAGTTGCATGGCGTGTCTTAGTTTCCTAGTTAGCTAGTTGATAAACACAAAGTTGACAAACAAATATAATGACTCAATGCCCAAGCAACATTTCATTATGTGATATCTGCTTGTTAAGCTATATTGACCATGCAACAATGAGATAAGCTTCTTGTGAACATGCATACCCCAAAACACAAGAAGCAAGAAGGGCAGAATTTTCTCAACCACCCTTAATGATCCGTGACGATCTTGAATTTCAAATAGCAAAAGAAGTTAATAACGACACTACGGATCACAACAAAGTGAGGAATTAATGGTGAGAGAAGGACGGTAGTGGCATTCGGAAAATGAAGATGGTAGATTAGATCCACTACTCATGGGCATCGCTTTCAAGGGTTGGTATGGGTTCCATGTCTGCTACTTGTCCTCATGCACGCAATAGAATGGACACTTTTGGACGCCCACAAGCAATATTCCAAAAGTGTTGCTCCGAACATTATTGTGTCACAATTAGTTAGCAAGTCGCGCTTTCATGGCCCAACAACACATACTTATATGTTTAGTGGAGATGTGGTTCCGAAGTCGTTATGGTATGTCTAGTGGGAATCTTGATATCTTGCTTGATTTATGCTCAAATACCTCGAATATATAATTTAGAGTAAATTACGGTTTGCCTCGCTCAATTATAGCTGAGTAATATTTTGATTCTTTAAACTTTAAAATGTTATATTCAAACTCTTTAACATTTGAATTTTGTAATACTTTAACCTCTCTTCATTCAAAAATTATTATTTTTCAAGTTTTTTATCGTTTTTTCTCAAATTATTTTGTGTTGTTTGCAAACATACTTTTAATCTATCTATATGATTTTTTTTGAATCAAATCGTATGTCAGACTTACTTCAAAATTGAGTTGGATTTGGTCATTAACAATTGATCCTAAATTCGAGTAAAATTTGACTTTCAATTTGAACAGAATTTTACCATAAAGATATTAGAAGTATTTTTGCAACAACACGAAAAAAAACGAGAAAAAATGATGTGTATATACATTAAAAAATAACAAATTTTGATGGAAAATAGGTCAAATTGTAACATAATTCAAAGTTTAATGGGTGTGAATTTGACGTTTTAAAATTGAGGATGTCAAAATGTTACTCAATCATGATTGAAGCGGGCAAACTATAATTTACCCTATAGTATATCATACTGGATGTGTAATATTATAGTATAGTTACTAATTAATCGCATACATGTGGTGATACATGTGACCACCTCTGTAATTCTATATGAATATTCAAGCACCGACAAGAAAAACCCAAAGAGATCAGATCATGTGAAGTCTCTGCCTTCTATAGCCTGGTTTTTGAAGATTTCACATGAATTTGATCTAGTTCAGTGGGCATACTATTACTAATTAGGCCAGTTTATGTATTTGATGGATAAAAATGTTATCTCTAGTATTTCGTTTAGGGACATCTCTAGTTAAATAAGTAACATGGCCGTCATAACATGTTGGCTTCATCATTGACTCCTAATCATAACAAGACAAATGAAAGGTGAAATGCCAACAAAAACCTTTTTTTTTCTTCTTTTTTTTCTTAAAAAGGCGAATACGTACCCTTGATCGATCCATCTATGCATCGATCAGTTTGTTGCATTGTGAATTTGACATGGCAAGCGAATGTACAATTTAAGGTAGCTAACCGAGCCCACAATATTATTCGACCATTATAAAATCAATCTAAGATCTATGAAAACAAAGTCCTATACGTGATCGTCGAACCAAACCATGTCCAAGTATACTAAACCATGTTATGTGGCCTAAACAATGTTATGAGTTGTTTCCTCCACTAGATATATGGTAGGCCGACAAGTTAAATTTGTAGTGCCCTATCTAGTGGGGGCGTATGAATAACAAATAAAAAAGGTGACAACTACTTGCAGACTTTTAGCATTCTTATTCTACCAACCAAGATGGATGTAGTATATACTATTCTTCTAGGATTGCAATAATGTGAAAAAGGTCACTCAAATTATTATTTAGTGAAGAAGTGAGAAGAGGAAAGCGGGTATTAAATTGAGAAGGGGGATCTGAGCGTTAATTGGTATGACTGCACCGGAATAGGAGCAACGATTAAGAATTAAATGTTGAGTTAACATCCACCAAAATTATTTCTACTCACACAAATAACATGGTAAAATAGGAACCAATCAACTTTTTTATTATAAAAAAACTCTTTGACTATTTACACTTCGATTTTTTTTGCTTATAATTTTATACCAAATTCGCAGTACTGATTATATACATTTAATAATCTCTATTGTATATATATGTAGTGTGTGCATTATCTATATTCGTTTGTAAAATAATTATTTTATATTTGTATCCATTTTTAAGGAACGTGTATGCACTTGTCATATTCTTAAGTAATTCATAATTGTTTCCATATCTACGTTTCCAAATTCCAATACAGATCACCCAAGAGTGTTTGGCACCATAAAAGCTACGTCAAAAGAAAATAAGATACCTGTAGATGTTTTTTTTTTCCTTTCAAGCTTTAGGAGCACAAAGTCTTACATAACCCCTTTCATTTATTCTATTAATAAGAAACATCTAATGCATAGAGTTAACGGAATCGGGTACGTCAGGAAAATCCTCCTCTTTTGGCTTTTACTTTCACTGAACAGGCCATGATATTACTTAAAAAAAGAAAGTCCGACTCGGATAAATATACTATACACGTAGGACCATATTTACGTTATGAAATAGAACTTGGATGTTAAACAAGAAGGAAAACGATTAGCACAAAGAGTATATATATATATATATACAAACTGCTTACGGACGACGGAGTTAAATCTACGCTACAAAAGTAAATTGGACAACCTTATAATTATGTCCACCGAAAGTTGAGACTTTTTGGTGGCTAATGACCGAAACTATGATTCTAACAAGGGACAAGTTGATTCGCAAAGGAATTCTTGTTGACCCAATATGCCCATTATGTGGACTTGACAAAGAGTCAATTGATCACGAGTTTTTTTAGTGTGAATTTGCTCATAAATTTTGGAGCATAAGCGTCATCTGGACTTAAACTTGATTCAAAGTAACAATACATATTTCAGACGTCTTGTTCGTAATCGACTTGATTTTGATCAGGATGTATGGAATTGTTTTGCTAACCTTTTTTCCGATGCTTATGGCTCGAACACAATAATCGAGTTTTTTGAAGAGAGGCAAACTCATATGTGCATTTAATGAATACTTGTTTTGATCTACTTGAATTATTGACATGTTCGCTTAAAAGAGGAGGGGAACCACTCTAGCCTTCGGCCCATAGGTTGGCTTTCATCCCGACCACCAAAGAATTGACGTCCAATGTCCAGTTGCTTCATGTGTCGACTGGCGTGCTGATAACGCCAAATAACATAGTGTTGAATATTGGTTTACATTTGTTAAAAAAGAAGAACCAGGTTAAAATGGTCGACCGGATGGGATTCGGTCAACCGTCCAAAAACTCCAGGCACTTCAGACTTGTTGGGTTCGATCGACCGATGTTGGACATTTGGTCGACCGAAAACCACGAGAGAGTGTCGAAAAAATAACGGTCCACCGATGGGTTGTCGGTCGATCGTGAAGCAGTTGGAGAATAAGTCAGTTCGTAAAAACGGCCAACCAAATTGTTTAGGAAGTGGTCTAGCGGTTAATCGAGTTACAATGAAAAGTGGTCTAACGGTTAACCGGGAATGATTCAGTCCACCGATCGCAACAGGAAGCGTTCCTGTTAACCGAACGGTCAACCGAATGAGCTAGTTCGGTCGACCGTTGCACACGATTTTTGCACGTTTCTGTTTGTTTTTAGTTTGGTTTTTTGAGTCTATAAAAGAGCTTGTTTCGTACTTGTTTTAACACAACATACAATACTTATTTCCTAGAGAGATATTAGGCTAGAGAGAGATCTAGAGTGCTTTAGGAGACA
The DNA here is from genome assembly GCA_963682175.1 of Triglochin maritima. Classification (NCBI taxonomy): domain Eukaryota; kingdom Viridiplantae; phylum Streptophyta; class Magnoliopsida; order Alismatales; family Juncaginaceae; genus Triglochin; species Triglochin maritima. The sequence goes on from OY821775.1 coordinate 12,517,576, forward strand.
TATTGTTTCCAATTGTTTATAATCTCGGAGACTTCTCTTGTTGGAGAAGAACTTAAAGAAAAGGAAATTTACAGGAGACCCCCCAAAGACGTAGGTACTTTGCCGAACCTTGTAAAATCACGTGTCGTGGTTTGTTTCAGGTGTGTTGTGTGATTGCTTGTTATTTTCATCTTTATTGCGTGTGATTGTTGTTTGAATCTTGAGAGGGACTATTAGTTTAAATTTCATATCAATATTCTTGTTTACTGCAAGTCCTCCTTAATCTCTATCTTATTAGTAATGCGTTAGCATCCTCCCCCAACACATAGCTCTTTTGAAGGATGTCAAACTGACTTTCAAATACGTAAGTACTTGACCCTTTCAGAGACCGAACTGCAGGAGATACGTCGCCTGACTGAGATAGAAGAAGTCATCCGAGAGAGGCAGGATGTGGAAGATGAAAGTAGACGTCAAGCCGAGGACAGGTTGTGCCTCCCGGCCATCCTCGCCGACCCATGAAACCTAAGCTCCTAGCTTCCGGCCGAAAGTCTGTTGTTTGTGTGTTTTAGTATTAGCGTGAGCTATCCTCTCTGTGCCATGTTGGGCACGTTCCCCTGTGTTGGGAACCATATTCTATGTGGAAATGTTGTGTTTTTTAGCATTTAAAACTTTTATTTTAATGAATCAAAACCCAATTATCAAAAAAAAAGTTCAATATTGTGTACATGGCATAAGACGAGCTTGCTTTTCAAAAGCAAAAGGATTATATTTCTGAACATTTCACTTATTTAGATGCCATATCTTCTCAATCTTCTTTTCCTCCAAAATTACATAACGACCCAATATACTTTTCTTCCTCACTAGACTTTTCTATTCATCGAGAGAGAGATATTTTCTTCTCCACCAAACGAGATGGATATTTTTATCATTTGAAATCACTTGAGGGCGTATAATTCATATATTTGTGGTAATCTGACGTGAAAGTGAAACCTTACATTCTAAATGACTTTCAGCAACATTATTCTTAGGATTTACTTTGTTGCTTCCGTTTTTAAAGAAAGGAATAAATCCTACCAAAATAAGGTCGCCCATCATATTTGCATTCACATTAATCACTTTATTTATCCTTTGGTATTTTACTTCAAAACAAATAGTTTTACCCTGCCCAGAATGTCTGATATTTCTCCTTTTCAACAATGTTGGACATGCTTTACAAAAAAATAAATAAGAATATATTAATAATCATAAAATCTTTTTTTATATGTTCAAAATGAAATTATAACATCAAGAATTTACTAATCACGCGCCAATAAATCTGTTGAATAACCAAAGACCATGAAGACAAGGACGAAGTAAAGGACCAAAATGAAGAGCTTCTGGAGGTTACTTGATTAACGATGAAGTATACCAATCATATTTACTGTAGTCATTCTGCCCATTATTTACTGCTTTTAATAACCTTCTAGTAATGTAAAAAGGAGGAAGGACGTTGGAGCAAAACATCCAAACGTATATTGTTGTATTTTCCTACGCGACGTGTGAGACTTGTGAATACATACAGTAAGTCTAAAATTAGAGTTCTGTTAGATTTCGGTTATACTTCTTTAAAATACATACGGAATGGAATGTTCATGGACTAATCCTATTTTCCTGTTTCCATACCAAATTCCCACAAATTAACTTCAGTACGTTTCCTATTCCACCTAACACAGCCTAAAAACTTTCAAAAAACCACTTCTTCTGATTGATTCTTCTAATACTGTGATACACGTTTTTTTACAACTTCTCTGTTTTATTCATAGTGATAATCTTGGTTACTTCCTCCAATGTTTACATAATTCTCAGATTTAGTTTGCTCAAAATCATGAAAGTATATGGCGATGGAAATAAACTTGGACACATAATGTTTCACCAACACATAACGTTGGTCTCAATCACATTATACCACAGATAGCATCCATCGCCTTTGAAGTTTCAATGTCACAATGATTAATGCATAACGTTTCGGATTGAATCTCCATCTTAATGACCTGAATGACCAAGGGCTTGCATGTTTTAATGTCAATACTCAGATTAACAGTTTTATGATGAACGTTCATCATAAAACTGAAGGGCCAATACATGTTAGATGGTCCCCAACGCTTTTTTTGACTATAATTCCCCAACGTATCTTTCAAACCAATTTGGCTAAACATAACATCGAGCTTTGCCGTTTACAGTTGCCATTCTACTCTCCCTCTCATGGTAAAATCCCACGTGAGCTCCAAAAAATCTATATATTGCCAAGGACCTGGCTTCTGCACACTACAAGACACCTCCCACCACTGTCCCTCCCAATCATGAAACTAGGAAACAATATGAATTCTTGTTTCATAAACATTGGTGTTACTATACTACTCTTCTCCAATCTCTTCCTTCTTGTTATTTGTTCTGGGCATCACCAGAACATCAAGAAGGCAAGTGGGTTAAGTGGTGGAGATGCTAAGCTGGGGTGTAACCTTTACAGTGGGAGCTGGGTTTTGGATGCATCATACCCTCTCTACGACTCGTCGAAGTGTCCGTTCCTCGACGCCGAATTCAACTGCCAGAAGTATGGTAGACCTGATAAACTTTACCTTAAGTACAAGTGGAGCCCCAGTGGTTGTGAACTCCCAAGGTTAGTATGAAATTTCATTGTTCTTAGTATGTTGTCATGTTGTTCTTCACTTTGATGTGTCTGTTTTAGACATGTTCAACATGGGTTGATGTTTGTTTACTTGTTCACATGATTGAAGGTTTGATGGTCTGAATTTCTTGAGGAAATGGAGTGGGAAGAAGATTATGTTTGTGGGTGACTCCCTTAGTCTGAATCAGTGGCAATCACTCACTTGCATGCTTCATGCCTCTGTTCCAAATGCTAGGACCACTTACTCCAGGGGAAATCCAATCTCTTCAGTGAGATTCGACGTGAGTATTTTTACTACGTTTCATTAGAAGAAGAAAAACAGTATTTTCATTTTGAATTCAATCTGCTATCAACATCCTTAACTTGGTGGTTTCGTTTTCTGCTGAGACATGATTGCTTATGGTGTTCTTTTTGTTGAACTCCTCTTTGCTGGAGTAGGGTCAGCCACATGGGGAACAGAGAAGCATGTTCCATCTTTCTTTAGTGGTCTCGGATTTATTTTCTAAACAATAACTAACATTTCTTAATCCGAGAAACATGCAGTCTGCTGGACAAAGACATGCAGTTTTTTCGTGTAATATCACTTATTGATTCATTAGAGCTTTTTCAAACTTAGGGGGATTATGTTAAGGGGGGAAAAAACTTAAGCGTGGTTTACTTGGGCAACTTACTTTACCCATAAATCCAAAAAGTTGCATGCAGCCCAGAGATGTCCCTGGTTCTGGGTAAAAGTTGACCCATGTCAACATGTGTAAAGTGAGCACTTGGGTTGGAAGGTGTTATGTTGGGTGGACTTGGTGTTATCGATTCAAACAAAGAAGCCTACAGTGTGTGTTCGTGCAGAACTGACATCTCTACGTCTCAAATAATTGAGACGTGCATGAAGCATGTCACCAGGCTATGAGATAGATAAGTTATACAATTACAGCTAAAATAGTGTTACCATTAGGACATAGTAAGGGAGTAATCCTAGCTTCCCAGTTGGAGCCACCAAAAAACAATATCCAACTTCACTTGTGGGTCATGAATCATTGAGATGGTAGTGCCACTCAAACTTTAGGTCTTTAGTATGACAGGATTGCATGATGATACGCTTTTGTACTATTACATCATGTGATGGGGGAGAATGGGTAGTCGTATCACGGGTCAGTTTGAAGACTTGTTTAAAAGAAGAAGAAGAAGAAGAAGAAGAAGACAGGCCAAAAAAAAAAGGAATATAAATACAACTATCTTGTTCCCTATACAATGACATAAGAGAGGACAGATCTTCACAACTGATTGTAATCTTTGGAGTGCGTCAGTGATACCCAGCAAGTGACCACCGACTTGGTAAAACAGGAAACTTCGAACAGAACAATATTCGTTCACTCTCCTTAAACATTTGCTTTGGAATAAATCGGGATGATTTTTTTAAACTGAGTTACTTTTACTGGAGTCTGATGTGCATGTTGGTGTTTGTTTAGGATTATGGAGTGTCTGTCATGCTGTACCACTCGACATATCTAGTGGACATAGTGAGAGAAAAGATTGGGAGAGTGCTGAAGCTGGAATCTATCGAACAAGGCAGCGCATGGTTGGAGGCTAACATGCTAATCTTCAACACGTGGCATTGGTGGATTCACACGGGCAACAACCAGCCGTTAGTGTTCCTAAAAAGGCTGCTGGATACCATTTTTATTTTGTTTATTAGGTTTTTTCAATAAACTATAAAGTTAGGAACCTTGAATTGTTGCAGGTGGGACTTTGTCGAAGCAGGAGGTTCAGTTCGCAAGGACATGGACCGACTTCAAGCCTTCTCCATAGGCTTGACTACATGGGCTAAATGGGTTGATACCAACGTAAACCCAGCGACCACCAAAGTCTTCTTCCAGGGGATATCACCAGTTCATTATGGGTGAGCTAAATACCACATTTCTATAACATCTTAATAATGAATATTTTCTAAACAGATTTATTGTGACTATTAGAGGTCGAGATTGGGGGGATCCCAAGGCAAAGAGTTGCAATGGGCAAACACAGCCAGTAAGTGGATCTACATACCCTGGGGGTTCCCTACCTCAGGCTGGAATTGTGAAGAAAGTACTGGGCAGCATGACGAAGCACGTCGAACTGCTAGATGTCACCTTGTTATCTCAGCTCAGAAAGGATGCTCACCCCTCAACCTACAGTGGCGGGCACTCAGGTATTGATTGCAGCCACTGGTGCGTTGCCGGCCTCCCCGACACATGGAACCAGCTTCTTTATGCATCGTCTATCTGAGGAAAACAGATTGAACCTGAGAAGTACATGCAGGAGTTTAAAAAAAACTCAGTTCTTGAAATATTCTTGGGATTGGATAGTTTCAGTAGTATAGTGATTGATTGGGTGTGTTACATGTAAAATTGGAAGGAAAAAAGTCCAATTACCTACATTATTATTAATAGGTTTAGATTTACTATTACGAAAATTTTCAAGGTTGTAACAACCAAGTGAAAGGAAATAGTTGTACGCCTGCATTAAATTACTATAAAATCAACTCAGCTTTGTGCCACCTGCCAACCAAGGTTGACATTTCCATAACTGAAAACACCACAACTGGAAGAACATTTGCAAACATCACGTCACGGCAAGTACAACATAACCATGTTGAATAGCAAATTATCCTCGCATAATAATTCCATCTTATATGTTTTAGATGTGTCTGATAACATAATCGATCAGAAGGTCGCTGGTCAATTAGAACTGAGAAAATGAACAGAAATCTGCGCAAGAACAACTACAATATAAGATACACGGGAAAAATGACAAAAGTCAGAGGACAACAGTTGTACAGAATGAAATAAACATACAGAAACTTACAAAACAGTGCCATGCTGACCTTCGAAGATAAGGTTCACTTCTCTGATCAAACATGAATGGGGCACTAGTAACCAACAAAAACAGCAGCATTGACAACATAGCAGGAATCATTCTTATCTCCCATTGCTTCCAAACATACACCACTAGAGCATATCATGCCACCATCCATGACCTCAACGTCAAGTATTTCACCACTGCATGCCACAGATTAAACATATACAGAAGAGTATGGTGTTCGTACTGTAAATAGTAATGTTAAAGTCTTGCCACACTCAACCGAAGGGAATATTATCCTAGTTAGGGATAAAAAAAGTGCACAAGAAAAATGGATACAACATAAAATCTCCACAGTGAAAAACATATCCAATACCTAGCAGTAAATATTGAATGCTCAATAGTATATGAATTTAAACCTTGAATATAAACAGAATAGACGGAGAAACAGAGGCAATTGATAAAAATGGAGAAATATTTACAAAGTTCATGGGAAAAGATTCCTTTGAAAAATTACGAAGTTTAAATGTTGTTGCAACCAAGTAATCAAGACTAGGATGATATAAAGAAGATAAGTTATTTTTAAAGGCAGATTCATCTTGAATGGTGTAAATTACAACTTTTGACGTGTATCGACAACACAACACCAAATGAAAAAAGTACCTAAAATACTTGAATCTATCACATTGTTAGCTTACTTGGGTTAGGAGAGCCTATAGAATATGGTTTGATCTCCGTAACCATCATTTCAATGGATTGAGTAAGGATTTGAAGTCATTTGATCCATTTCAACTCACAAACCCAAAAGGTAATATTCATTTAATATTAAAAAGGGTTAATCACAGTTTGTTTTCCTGAACTATGCCCCAATTTCACTTTGCTCATCTGAACTTTAAAATGTGACAATCACATCTCCTATACTTTCATTTTGTAACACTTTGCCCCCCTCTCCCGTCCGAACATTAAGAATTCGTTATTTTAGCATATATTCGTCGTTTTTTTGCGTTATTTGCCTAAAAAACTTATGATCCTAATTTTATGTTAAAGTTCGGATCAAATCGGATATTTGATTTGGTTGGAATTCGTGTCAGATTAGTAGTTAACCGGACCTAAATTTGAACCATATCTAACTTCTAATTTGATTTGAACTTGAGCAAAATTAGGATTATCAGTGTATTAGGTATACGACGCCAAAAAAAGAAATAACAACGAATATGTGAAAAAATAATAGATTCTTAAAGTTCATGAGGTAAAATATTACAATACGAAAGTATAATGAGGTGAATGTTGCCCTTTGAAGTTCATGGAGGCAAAAAGAAATCGAGGCATAGTTCATGGGGGCAAAAACCCTTTTAAAAACTCATATTTCAGTAACGATAACAGGGCTTGGGTAATTTTCAACTATACAATGCCTATTCAGGGGGCAAAAACCCTTTTAAAAACTCATATTTCAATAACGATAACATGGCTTGGGTAATTTTCAACTATACAATGCCTATTGGCATGGTTAAGATCTAGAGTACTAAATAAGTTCAATGTAAACACGACAGTTACCATCTTGTCACTCCTAAATGGATGTAAGTTAAACTTCTGTTTCAGTAAAGAAGTCTTTTTTTTGTATTTTATGTTTCATTCTTTAAGGAAACAACTACTTGGCTACAACACAAATATGATTTTTACTGTTGTATTAGTGCTCTCTGAAAGAGTAAGTAATTGAGCATCTACAATTAACACCAAAGAAATTATATCTTACATGAAGGCTTTGAGCTGACATATGGGAAGCTTAATAAAGAAACTAGAAGTATAACATATACACTTTCTCCTCGATCTTGTCACATCAAGGACATGTTTATTCTTAATGGGGTCAAAGATTAAGTTATTTTTTTGTCTTTTGGGTTACAATGGACTAAATCAATGTGGTTCATATAAGTTGTATGCGATTTTTATTTATTGTGAATTAATAGAAAATTGTCTAGACATCATATCACGGGTCAATCGGAAACATCTCTGTCACAGGGTGACAGGGTTCAGGGTTATGGTTACGTATATCTGACCCCCCCCCCCAAATGTGGGAGTCATTGTTTTAAAGTGCGACCGCATAATCGATTATGAGGTCGCACTAAGCGGTCTTGGAGCTGGGGTCGCATATAGTCGCACCAACCCTGGTGCAACTATGCGGCTGCACAATGACCGGGGAGGGGAGGGGAAGGGAAGATGGGAGAGGTGAAGGGAGAGGAGGGAAAGCTAGAGAGGGAGGAGAGGATGTTGTTGAAAGGGAGGGAGGTGAGGGGGAGGAAGGAGGAGTTTTCTCACCCAAAAAAAGAAGGGAAGACGTGGAGTAGAGGAGAAGATAAAGGGGTAGATGTGAATATAAGGGGGTAGATAAGTAAGGAGAAGATATTTATGAATTTTTTAATTTTTTTAATGATTTTTTCGAATTTGTTTTATTTTTCGATTTTTTTTTCAAAAAAAATAAAAAATTAAATTTTACCATTGTGCGGTCGCTTATGCGACCGCACAACCGCATATGCGGTCCTGGGCACAATTTCGCACAGGACCGCATATACGGTTTTAAAACCTTGGTGGGAGTCTCTTTTGAGGTTTTGGAGTAACGTTAATGCAATGTTTATTGTAACATCAAGGACCCAAAGGTAATATGTAAAGAGAGTACTGCTAGGTCTCGTGGCTGCATAGAAGAAAACTGACATAAGAACCAAAATCTAAACAAAAAACATTGAAAAAAGATGGTTTTTATTCTTCAACCATTTCCAAGGACATAAAAAGGTCCAATAACAACAGATAAATAAATTGATAAATTTAGAAAAGGAAATCAAAAGTTCTAACTGTATACAATTTGCACATCCCTTTAATGCATTTGATGCAGATGCATAGTTCGTTCTAAAGCTGGAACAAACTAATTCATGTGGATTTTGCAGATCTAAGATCTAAATCTAAATGCTATATAGTCTGGCTTTTTAGACAGGTAAACGAATTACAACTCATCTTCTCGAATAATGAGATAAATTCCAAACATAAATAAAAATAACTGATCACTTAAAAAGTTGAATAAGACTCATTTATCTGTTTCTGCTGCAAAATTCAGCCTAGAAGATAAGCAGCAATTTGTGAAGATTATACTATTGGAATTGCTCTATGCAGAAAAGATACCTCATCACATCATTATATTTTCTGTCGACAAAATTGAACTCAACCAAAAGAATGAAAAAATCTATAGGGATATAAAACTGAAATCAGAGAGACTCACTATGGGAAGACCGATTTCACTCTCTCAATATCCAACAAATGCTGCACCGGCCTAGGCACACCCAACTTCACTTGAAGCTTCATTTGATTTGATTTAACTCCGGAATTGACCCTGCATATCCAAGGCACATGCAAATAACAATTCAATCACTGATATTACACGATTTCATCAAAAAATTGTTGGCTTTTTGGCCTTAATCTATGTTTTGATGATTTAATTAACCTAATCTTAATTATGATGATGTAGAGTAGCACACATATTGCATTGCATGTATATTGTATTGTGCTAACCTCTACAGGTGATCAAGACTCAAGAAATAAGGAAATGAAGTCAAGACATGTAATTAAAGCTAAATCGAAGACATGTAATCTTGATTTATTTTGAGTCTTAGGAACATGTGTAAATTGAGCATACAAGAGTTAAAAACATATCACAAACACACTAGGTTCCTTAGAGAAGTCACACACAAAATTTCACCTCATTTGGACTTCATTAGATCACCCAAACCTTAGTCGGAAATCACTTATAAACTTAAACCCAGATTTCATGTGTGAACCGGTCGACCGAACCAGTTCTCAGTTCGACCGGTTTATAACAGACTCTCCACAGTGATTTTACCGAACTCTACCGGTCGACCGGTTCTACCTTTTCGGTCGACCGATCCCGGATTTTAATATGGCCGTTTTTCTTGTCGTATTCCTATAACGGTCGTATTCGTATAAAACAAACTTAACCCCAAAATACATTCGGTAACCGGTCGAACGAAGACCTTGTTTCGGTCGACCGGTTGAACACATTCTCAGAAACCAAATTCCCTGCTATCGGTCGACACATTTCTCGTTCGACCGATTGACCTTTGTCTCAACCGAATCCCCTTTTCGGTCGACCGCTCCATACTTTGGTTCGACCGATTCACTTAAGTAGAGTTAAGTTCTAGCTCGTTTGTCCGACCGAATATTCTTTTGTTCGACCGTTCTCCTTGAAATCAAGTGAACGGTCGACCGGTTTAGTAGTTTCGGTCGACCGGTTCTGGACAGATTTGCAGCCCGTTTTTCTGCTTTGTGTATCTTGCACAAAACCCAATCAAATCTATCCCCAACGGCTAGAAAACCTTAGGAGCTTATAAATAGAGGATCAAGACTTGTTGTTAACACAACTCTCCAACTCCAATTGTCCCAATACATTAGAGAGAAACCTCAATCCTCAAAGCTCCCAATTCTACACTCTTTAAGCCTAAACTTCACACATTTGATCATATACTCATCCTACTCAAAGTGTGCTCAATTAGAGAGTGAATCCCACTCAGTTACAAGAGTTGTCAAAAGAAGCAAGGACTTCGGTGAAAGCCCGAAGTGTCCCTCTCGGATTGTGAGAGGAAGAATTCAAGCAAGCGAGGGTTGTTCGCGTTGCTTGTGGTGTAAAGGCGTTCTCTCCCGGCCCGGAACGGGGAGTGGTTAGTGAAGACGTAGGCGGAGCTCGCGGAGTCGAGCGGAGTCTACAAGAGAGGACTAGGACCCGGGTGGGGTGCCGAACCTCTATAAAAACGCCGAGTCTCTTTGTGGTTTGCATTTTCTGTTAATTTCCCTACTTGTTTTTAAATTTGTTTCCGCTGCATTTATTGTTTGATTAGTTAGGGATTAGCTTATTAGTGATTAGTGGACCCATAACTCACACGATCCTACATTTGGTATCAGAGCGTTGTTAGCTAAATTTCATTACTTTACCGTAATTTTAGCATGGCTTCAACATCTAATCACTTAGAGGATTTATGCACCACAAGGCCTCCTTTGCTTAATGGGTCAAATTATGATTATTGGAAAAATAGAATGAAAATCTTTTTAATATCAAATGACCTTAAGTATTGGAAGTTTATTCAAAATCCATACATACCCCCAAATGAAGATGATTTAGATTCTCTATCTAGGGCTCAAATGAAAGAAATTGAAATGAATTCAAAAATTATGAATATTCTTTATTGTGGCCTTAATGAGGGAGAATACAATAGAATTAGGGGATGTGAAAGTGCAAATAAAATATAGCATAGGTTACAAATGCATCATGAGGGTGATAGCAAAACCAAAGAAACTAGGATAAGTCTCCTCATGCATAAATATGAAATATTCTCTATGCAAATCGGTGAGAACATAAGCGACATGAACACTCGCTTCACCGATATCACTAACTCTCTTTTGATTCTTGGAAGAAGGATAAATGAAGGAGAGATGACTCGAAAATTCCTCCGGTCATTGAGCAACGATTGGGAAGACAAGGTCGTGGCAATCGAAGAATCGCACGATCTTTCAAAATTGAAGATGGAGGAACTCATTGGAAATCTCATGGCCTATGAGCTCCAATTGAGTCATCGAAGAGAGAAGGAAGCATCAAAGAAAAACTCCGTGGTGACATTACATGCAAATTTTAATGAGCCAAGGAGGGTGGAAGAAGAGGACATTGAGGTCCTTGCCCAAGACTTCTTCAAATACCTCAAGAGGGATAAAGGAGAAAAGAATGAAAGAAGAGGTAGAAGAAGTGAGAAAAGAGAAAAAGAAAAAGAGAGGGAGGAGAGTGAAAATGAGAGAAGAGAAGGGGAGAAGAAAAAGGAGAGAAGGGAGAGGAGAAAAGAAAAGGAGAAGAGCAAGAGAAGAGAAAGGAAGGAGGAAGCACACAAGGCTACATGGGATGATTCCTCATCACCATCATCATCGTCTTCTTCCTTGCAAAGTAGAAGAGAAGTGGCTCACTCATGCTTCATGGCTATTGAAGATCAAAGTGAGGTAGATTCTAACTCTTGTTCTAGTAATTCATGCTCAACTAAATCATATTCTAGTGCTAGCTCTAATTCTAATGCTAATGATGAATCATATACACATGATGAGCTACAAAATGCATTTCATGATTTAGTTAAACAATATGAGATCATTTGTGAAAAGAACAAAAATGCTAGAAAAACTATAAATGATCTCAAATGCCAAATTGAATTAATCATGAATGAAAAGAATGAGGTGATTGCTAGACTTGAATCAAATGAATCATCACTTGCTAGTCTAAGTAAAACACCCATTATTGATGAACATGTAGATCTTAAAGCTTCAAATATGCAATTAAGAAAAGATCTTGAAATGTTCACTAAAGGAACAAAAATGCTTGATATGCTTTTGAGTAGTCAAAGACAATCATTAGCTAAACATGGTTTAGGATACAATGTGCATTTGAAAAACCATGTATCTCATACTACTTTAAATGGCAAGCATTTATTTGTTAAATCTAGTTCCTCAAGTGTGTGGGCACCCAAAACCAAAATGGTTTGGATTCCCAAAACTAACATTCAAGGACCCAAAGTTGTTTGGGTACCTAAATCTACACTTGTAGGAGCTTGAGGAGGAAATTGGTGGTGACCGGGTGAGCCAAAGCGTCGAATTCGAATCCGGTTGCATCACCAAATGAGATTGGAGCTAATCAAGATTCAAGCTTGGTATAAATTTCTATCCTTGAAATTTCTGAAAATTTAGCTCTAATCTAATTTATATGCTCAATTGTCATATCTTTATAAGTTCAATTCATTGAAAATCATTATCCCTATTCATTGCAAATCATTTATCACATCCATTGATTCTAAATGTCAAATTTTAAATGGATGTTAGAATAAGGCTTAAGTTGAAACTTAAATGAACTTAACTTGAATCATACTCATTGTTTCCATTTAGCCTTATTGATAGGGGGAGCTTAAATGTTATATCTTTTAATGAAGTGCAAAATTTAGGGAAAGCAACTTCATTATAAGACATCCAAATTCTAAGCTTAAAGTCTTAAATAATTATTAATTTTGATGGATGTCAAAGGGGGAGAGATAATTAAGGGGGTAACTTGGAATTTGGCATAAAATTGAACAAAAACTATGAACATCCATAGGGGGAGCATTAATATGCATAGTTTACATATACAAATTCCATGTATTTAGATAGAATTAAGATATAGGTTGCCATCATCAAAAAGGGGGAGATTGTTGGCTTTTTGGCCTTAATCTATGTTTTGATGATTTAATTAACCTAATCTTAATTATGATGATGTAAAGTAGCACACATATTGCATTGCATGTATATTGTATTGTGCTAACCTCTACAGGTGATCAAGACTCAAGAAAGAAGGAAATGAAGTCAAGACATGTAATTAAAGCTAAATCGAAGACATGTAATCTTGATTTATTTTGAGTCTTAGGAACATGTGTAAATTGAGCATACAAGAGTTAAAAACATATCACAAACACACTAGGTTCCTTAGAGAAGTCACACACAAAATTTCACCTCATTTGGACTTCATTAGATCACCCAAACCTTAGTCGGAAATCACTTATAAACTTAAACCCAGATTTCATGTGTGAACCGGTCGACCGAACCAGTTCTCAGTTCGACCGGTTTATAACAGACTCTCCACAGTGATTTTACCGAACTCTACCGGTCGACCGGTTCTACCTTTTCGGTCGACCGATCCCGGATTTTAATATGGCCGTTTTTCTTGTCGTATTCCTATAACGGTCGTATTCGTATAAAACAAACTTAACCCCAAAATACATTCGGTAACCGGTCGAACGAAGACCTTGTTTCGGTCGACCGGTTGAACACATTCTCAGAAACCAAATTTCCTGCTATCGGTCGACACATTTCTCGTTCGACCGATTGACCTTTGTCTCAACCGAATCCCCTTTTCGGTCGACCGCTCCATACTTTGGTTCGACCGATTCACTTAAGTAGAGTTAAGTTCCAGCTCGTTTGTCCGACCGAATATTCTTTTGTTCGACCGTTCTCCTTGAAATCAAGTGAACGGTCGACCGGTTTAGTAGTTTCGGTCGACCGGTTCTGGACAGATTTGCAGCTCGTTTTTCTGCTTTGTGTATCTTGCACAAAACCCAATCAAATCTATCCCCAACGGCTAGAAAACCTTAGGAGCTTATAAATAGAGGATCAAGACTTGTTGTTAACACAACTCTCCAACTCCAATTGTCCCAATACATTAGAGAGAAACCTCAATCCTCAAAGCTCCCAATTCTACACTCTTTAAGCCTAAACTTCACACATTTGATCATATACTCATCCTACTCAAAGTGTGCTCAATTAGAGAGTGAATCCCACTCAGTTACAAGAGTTGTCAAAAGAAGCAAGGACTTCGGTGAAAGCCCGAAGTGTCCCTCTCGGATTGTGAGAGGAAGAATTCAAGCAAGCGAGGGTTGTTCGCGTTGCTTGTGGTGTAAAGGCGTTCTCTCCCGGCCCGGAACGGGGAGTGGTTAGTGAAGACGTAGGCGGAGCTCGCGGAGTCGAGCGGAGTCTACAAGAGAGGACTAGGACCCGGGTGGGGTGCCGAACCTCTATAAAAACGCCGAGTCTCTTTGTGGTTTGCATTTTCTGTTAATTTCCCTACTTGTTTTTAAATTTGTTTCCGCTGCATTTATTGTTTGATTAGTTAGGGATTAGCTTATTAGTGATTAGTGGACCCATAACTCACACGATCCTACAAAAATCTCGTAGCTTAAAAATTTACCACAATAGTTAAATTCACCGATGCTAGAACCTGGTCAACTTCACTATTTATGACTCACATTTGTTCTCAGAATTTTAAAAAAAACTACATATGCCTATCCCTGTTGCAAGTTATTGTGATCAGAAACATAGAATCTTCAATATGATTAATTTATATATGATTGTAAAATATACTAGATTGTTGTTTAGAGTCAATTTCATATCTCGAAGATAGTACAGTGAAAAATGTAACTGTTGCATTTTTTTGTGGCCTAGGGGACCGGGTTCGCAATATCAGGAGGACCAAGCTTGATTCTACTGCACCTTTCAAAAAAAAATATAGGTCAGAGGAAGTGGACTCAACCTTTATTGAACATGGTAAACTAAACGTTTAACTATATATTGCCCATGATAAATTAAGTCAATAGATCTGCTACCGATGGAAGTGAGCTGGTGGATTTAATGCTTTTTGAACGGCGACCCACCTTCCAATTATAGCCAATATGGAAATATAAAATGTGATTCTCCAAATATGAATAAAGTTACATATTCAACCAGACAATAGGATTAGGTCAGAGATCAGGACAAGCTGCCAGGGGTTTAGATATATGAGTTATTCCAAGGGTTCTTATGCTTGTCCTACTGGGAAACATGTCCTAAACACGACTCATCTCACGTGACAAAAATTGCAAAACCTTAGTGAATAACTACCAAACAGCAAACATCATTCGCTAGTGACGCCAACAAAGAAAATTACCAAACAAAAAACACATGATAAATGAACTAACCCGATCCCTAGTGAGCAGAAAAATAGAACATTCTTAGGTAGAAGTATTTCTAGAAAAAAAACTCCAGCACATGCTAAGTCCAACTGCTTATACCCTCATGACGAGAAAACATCATGAGCGTGCAAGTAAATTATGTTCCAGTAGTTGTTGTTTCTCAAAATATAAGATAACAAGGTCTATTATCTCTGGGAATGTAGTTTGTTAGAAAGGTTTATAACATCTCTTTAGTTAAAGTTTGTTCTGTGACTATCCATGTATATCCACCTATGTAAACAAATGACAAGTGAAAGGATGGATTTGTAAGAAACAATAGTCTGCTGTGCAAAGGATTCCAACCATTTTCAGTGGGTGTTCGAAATTTCAGAGACATGTAAATTCTAAAACTAGAGCTTGATCCATGTTTCCATAGTGGACTATGTAATCATCTAAAAAATAAATCTCTCAGCATGATTATATCAGCATTTTGATGCTAATCAATAAGTTGCAAAGAACATCCATTCAATTCCAAAAAACATCATTGCCAATTTGAACTTTAAATTCCTAACACGTTTCACATAGAAACACTCCTACGTCTTAATAAAGTAAAACAGTCACGTGATTTAAGTTTCCATAGAAACAACCCTAATCATCTAAAACATGAATTCCCACATGCTTATATTAATTACTTTTAATCCTTAATCAAAACATTCAAGACAATATTCCTTAAATGCGGAAAACATCACAGTTCGCATAAACACCTTAACAATATGTTTCCGCACTCAAATGCTGCTTCCACAAGCTAAAAAGTAATTTTCCTACATTCTTCCCTACTCGATTTCCTGCAGTGAGTTCATCCATCTATATTTTCACAGCTATCTCATTTTCAATCATAACACCATACGGGGGATATCTACACACATAAACACGAACAAAATCTCACATTGGTTAAAACATTTCATGTCAACACCAATTGGTTTCGAGTTGGACAACAATTAACCACCTCTTCGGAAAGCGGGGATGGAGTTGGAGGCGATGGCGTCGCGGCAAGCCCGCGTAGCCGCAGCAGTCACGTCCTGTCTGCAACAAAACCACCATAAGACCGAGTCGAGAACGAATCGGAAAAGTCGAGAGTTCGACTCACCCGTGTTGGTCGTATCCGACGCCCATCTCGACGAAGAGCATCTTCATGCCCGACGGGGACGAGTCTGCGTGTGTATGCTGGGGCTCCATCGAGAGGGTTAGAGGCGGCGACGGACGGCGAGGACGGGAGGGGAATAAGGGTTTGGGATTGGGAGAGCGTTTGGGGAGGGAGAAAGGGGACGGAGGGAGTCGAGACGAGAGGAGTGTTGGGGAAAATGTGGTTATCATCGTCATTTCTTTGGTTTTTGAGGTTTCAACTCTCCATTCGAGTCTCCAATGTGACTAACAACCTTTGGGTTAAAGGTGGTCGTAATATCTTTAAAGACTGACATATTTGAAATGGTTTAGTAGAACATGGTCATTAAATATAGTATTTGTTTAAATTTGATAACAAATAAGATTATAGTAACGTTAAAGTATAATCGATCGTATCTAAATCGTATGCATATTTGTATTCTAAATTTTAAGATTTTCATAAATTTATTAGATAAATACATAATATCTGATATGTATCCGTATCCAATCGTCGTCATCAATCAATTAATTTCAAATATGGTTATATATTATGAAAATCGAAAAATAAACAAATTGTATTCTTATTCATTATACAAATATGATATAATTATAGAAAAGTCGATGGACCGTTTTCAGCCCTACTTTCGGTACATCTGTTTGGGTTTGGGTGTAACGAGAAATTTACTTTTTGTTCCTCGTAGAAATTCCGAAATTAATTTTTCTGGGTTAGAAAATAATTTGTTGAGAGAAAAAAAATCATTTTCTATTATCGTTCTTCATCTACTTATGTTTTACAAATCATTGAAATTACATGTGATTTCCATATGAACTGAGTCAATCATGGGTTTGCCTCCACTTAATTTTAGAAGGGTACGTTGAAAGCAATATTCAAGTGGACTTTTGTCTGCATAAATTTCTATCCCGACACAAATCATGTTACTTACCAATGTTCACTAATTTCTATTCTCCTTTTTGCCTCAAGTTGTTCAAATAGTTGCAGAATTACATCACTTACATTTTCATTCGCCAATAAACGCAAAATAACACCCGAAAAAAAGTCAGGATGATGCAAAGACATGAATCGGGTTACAAAAAGACTCAACGCACCAGAAACGCAAGATAACACGACAAAAATGGAACACAAGACGACACTTAAATAATCCGCCAAAAGTGAATGCAACGCACATGCACAAATCTGTTGCACAATCAGTCTATCGAACCAGACCCAGACATAAACTTTTGTCGAACCAACAACCGCATCAGATACCAGTATACAACCCAGTGTGATCCCATCTGGCCTTCCAATTTGGACCAGGTTGCAGCCCTAGTAAAAACTTGGGAACCACACAGGTAGCGGTGTGTGTGTGTGAAACATTATTCCAACAAAAACACGTAAACTATATTTTTGCAGCTTGTTTCTCAACCCCTCCTAGCGAAACCTGTCTCAACCTTCGACTCAAGAACATAATCATGAAGGATCTCACAGCGACAATTAACTATGGTATGGACCATTTCAATTTAACCAATCATAAGGTGTGGAAACCTCTGGAATTCTATGTTTTCTCAAGCAATACCCCAAGGGTACTATAGAAAGATTCACGTAACTAAACACTCACACTTGAAGTGAATCAAAAGCTCACAAGACGGGAAGGATGGATGCCACGTCAGAAACACTCAATTAGCTACATAGTTGGAGCAATTGGAAGGTCTTCAGTTGCTTGTCAGTGTATTTCAGCGTTGGAACGAAATAGAATAAGAGCCAGTGTTTGGATCCTTGACAGCTTGGAAGTTGTCCACGCTCATTCCAAAACGTCCCAATATGGAGTTTCCCATATCTTTCAGCTTTCCTGCGAAGTCCACATACATTTGAATGGCTAAATAATAGTGCTAAGCGAACAGTCAAACTTGTAGCTTAAAATAGATCACTTGTTAAGGGATAAAAGAATCAAACAGCACATGAGCTGTTTAAATAAAAGCAAAGTATTTCATCTGAGATGGTTTCCAAATAGCTTACCAATCATCTCTTCCTTCATTTTTTCTCTTTTTTCTTCAGCTAATGGCTCTAAGCGCCTCAAGGCTCTTGCAGCTTGGAGATTAGACGGATCCAACTCGATAGCCTTTTTCATATCTGCAAAAAACAGTGAGAACAGATTGTTAGAAATAGAAAAAAAGAGGAAATAGCAAGTGTATCATGTATGAATCTGATGAATGTAAGAAATAGATGATTAACAGTTAAAACAAGAACACGAGAATAAATAACTGGTTCACAGAAACTACAAAAAAGCAACAGCAGAAAACTAAAAAAAAATCACCCCAGACCAGTTGCCAATAGTTTAAGACCCATGAGGTAGAACTAAAAATAGTCAAAAAAAATCTTGATTTCTAAATACATTTAAAAGAATCCAGAAAGAACCATAAACAGATCATATTTTGCATGACATTAATACTCTTTTATGTGAGCATGTTGCATTAACCAGGGTCGAAAAATATTGTTATACTTTTTTTATTGGTGAAAATATTGTTACACATAACAGGCAACTAAACACCATTATAAAAAAAATGTTGCCATTAACTGCAATTATATTTCTCAGCTAATTAAAAACTGGAAATGCAGTTATGACTTACAAACTAGCATTGAAGCAAACATATAAAAAACATTGACAATTACTTGGCTTCGCGCAAACTGAAAGGAAAACCACATAGCAATCACATAACATGCAATGCTTATATCATATGTGCTTGAAGCACAACACAAGAATAATAAAAATGAACATTCTGGATATAAGAATAAGGCATAGTGATCAAATTTACTCTTCAGACTTCCTATGCCAAAACTAGAAGATAATGTATTCCCAAATGAATCACTGTATATATGACAATATGACATTATAATATATACCTGCAATTGATTCATCATAGTGTTCAAGCTTCTCATGGGCTTCTGCTCTTCTCAGAAGTGCTTTTAGGTATGAGGGGTTTAGTTCCAATGATTTGCTGCACTCCTTAATGGCATCATTATAATTCTCCTAGAAACAATCAATCAATTCACATAGAATAAGGAAGATTAAAAAGTAGCAAGAGAACTTCGATACTGCATTTGTTTACACATGTATTTTCAAATAATACTTTTAAACCAACCAAACCTTATAACCTACTTGTATTTTTTTAAGCTTATCAACCATATTGTTTGAGAACATTACAACACCATGATGAAAATTTACACACGATGTCATGATTGCTCACATGAAGGACGTAGAATCGATCCACTCACGCGCTTCACATGTAGTTAGGTAGACTTCTCAAAGTTCAACCTTATATTGATTTTAAGTCCATGTCAACCTTCATAAAGCAACTACTTATGCTTTACTGAGTATGATTCTTATTCCATAGAAAATGACGTTCATTTTAGAAAGGAATTGATTCTTGGAATAAATATGATTGCCAAGTTGGTAAACAAAACTAGAGCCTCCTAAGCAACAACTTTTAAAAAACTCTGAACTGTTTAAGCTGTGTGAAATCTCCGATCAAAAATAAAGAAAAAGCGAGTTGCCCAACAAAGAGCATACTGTAAGTCTATAATAATTTGGTAAATTATTATTGTTTGATGAACCTTTCTCATGCTACAAAAAAATGTGGTTTTATTTAGTGTTGTGACCATATAATCATTCTTTGGGAGGTCATTTGTTGGCTTGCTGCACAAACTATTGTTTGCAGTTCAAAATCGTGTTCAGCTTTCTAAGTAGGAAAACTATTGCATAAAATAATCAAATACGGAATCATTTGCATATATATGCACGTGAAGTAGCAGTCCCATATACTACTACCATATGACCCGCATTGGTTCCACATAATGCAACGCTAGCTTGTGCAAAACTAAGCCAATATGACTTCCGTCACCATAATAGGAGCAAAAAAAACATAATATATGGAAGTTTGCCGTGCATATTGATTATTTTCATATAAGGTGACATTTGTACCACTTTTTCCTTGAAAAGGCTTACAGTATATACTTTCCATCTAATAACTTTCCTTTGCACCCCGTCCTATACTCACATAAGTTCATTATATAAATGTTTCGGCCTGATTGTCTTTTATTTTATTCTTGAAAAGTATATACTGTAGCAATGCAAAACCATGTGCATTGCATTAATCAATTACCTTGTGTGGATTTATAAGTAGTGGTGGTATAAATAGACATAAACAACATAATGCTTACCTCAAAAGTAGTAATGCAAAACCATGTGCACATGCATCAATCAATTACCATGAAGAAATTGAATGCAATTTGCGAGCTAGATATAGAGCTTATCACAACAAAAGAGCTATTGTAGATGATTTTATAGACTTAGATGACGTTGAGGGATTCAGGGCACTGAGGCCGGTTTGGGTTCTAATTGAGGTCGTGGTGGTAGTTCATCTTTCACCTCATGTCTCGTGGTTCATCCTTGAAAGATGCAAAGGAACTAATTGAAGTTCGGACCAATGGACTGTTTTTTTCATGAACATCCCGAGGACGTCGTCATCGACCGAAATGAACGATGTCCCACCCAAACAGCCATATACAACAATTTCAAAAAAGAGAAAATAAGTAACACAAGTTTGGGCCAAATAATCATTGATTAAACTTCCAAATTTGGGCCCAGTTTGAAACCAATAACTACACACGAGGTTGTCGAATCGTGTCAAAAAATGAAGATTGTAGAAATAAGAACCCTTTTAGACTCATATAAGTCCAATTTGAAGATTTATGGACGTACTATTATGACTGATGGGTGAATTGATACTTGTAGTAGAAGCATAATAATTTTTTTAACTAACTGCCCCATAGGTACCATGTTTTGAAGTCTATAAATCCTCTTCTTGCTCCCACACCACAGACTACTGGTTTAAGTTGATCGGTAAGGTTGTGGGAGAAGTTGGAGAGCAATATGTGGTGCAGGTAGTCACTGACAATGTCACAACATACGTATCTGCTGGGAGGATGTTGATGTCAAGGACAAGGTTGTTATTTTAGACCATGTGTGCAGCTCACTGCATTGATCTCATCTTGGAGGACATCGGTAAATTGTACATCAGGGTTGTTACCACTGGTCGAAATATCATCTATTACCTTAATACACACACTTAACTTGACGATAGGATGAAGAAAGTCATCCAAGGGAATCTGATTCGTCCCGACATCACTTGTTTTGCCACTGCGTTCCTGACACTCTAAAGACTTTGGGTGAAACGGCAAGCTTTGAATACCTTCATTGTGTCAGTTGAGTTTGTCAATCCAGACGCGTATTGGCAAAAGAAAGCAAAAGTGAAAAGAGAGACAAATATGATTTACAAAGTCATTATATCGACGACCTTTTAGAACAATGTCACCAACGCTCTATAAACAAGTCAACCGTTAGTGACTGTTCTTAGGTTGGTGGATAATGACGAGAAGTCAACAATGAGTTACTTATACGATGCAATGGAGAATGTGAAGTATCAGATCGACAACTGCAAATTCATCCAGTTGCACCAACAAATTCATCTTGTTACACCAACCGGTTATTGATGTCAGCAATAGAAGATGTGGGGTACCAAATGTCGAGTCTGTTGTGCTCCGTCGGCTTCCTCTTGAACCTGACTACATTTTCGATTGTGAGAACCGATCAAAAGCATTTGACACTCACTTGCCAGGATAGTTGGATGTTATGAAGAGGTTGGTCCCAAATCCTGAAGACCAAGATCACATATCAAGGCAATTGGATCGATACAAGAAGAGTGAAGAAATGTTTGGTCGAGACATCGTAATACAGCAACGAAGCATAAAGTCCAATCTTTGTAGGAGATGACCTGACAAGGGCGGACGTCGAAGAGACTATTTTTGGTCCATCACAAGGCGAATCGCGCCGTGCAGCAACACCTACCTCCAGGATTCTACAAATTGTTGTGGAAGACTTCAACTTCAGAAATCACCATAAGGCATGCACTTCAGCAGCAATTCGAGACAGATGAGAAATTTGTGGGTACAAGCATGAGGAAACCGAGAAAGATGAGACCTATCATGAGAACCTCAATCACTCCGAAAAGTTTGACGACGTAGAGGATGATCCTAACTCTGACGCACCTCAGTGTAGACGTCGGTCCCAGCTACCGCCTACTATTGTCATATATGGCCTACATACCTTAGCTACTACTTGTATTAGATTGTTAGTGTTTTTATTTAGTGTGCTATATGTAAGACTAAGTTTACCTTATTTCCTTGTAATAGTTGAAAGTTATTCAATAAAAATATATCTAGTGGTTTGGCGGGTGAATGACGCTTCCAATGAGACAATGACGTCAAGGAATTGGATGTTTTGTTGAGCCAAATCATATAGGTTCCATCTTTATATATATATATTGTTTCTTATCACCGTGAGGTTTCTCACATCTTTCCTATTTTTTCAAGATTTCCCCTTTTTCTTCAATTTTTTTATATTTTTCCCATTTAATATTATAAAAAAAATACAATTGTGCACCGCATATGTGACCACACAGTCGAGTATGCGACCCTGGCACACTTGGTTGCACAGGGTAGCATACTCGGTACATGAACATTGATCTCAACCCAAACATATGCACATACTTAGCATTCTTTATTGTATAGTGTTAGACTGTCCTCAAACATATTGCCCAACTTCTAATGTTTGAAATAGTAATAATATACAGTAATCCTTAAAAATCATAGAGTTAGGTGAACTTATAGTAATTACATAAAGGTAATTAGGTAAAAAGGTTCACATTGTACAATGCAATAAATTGCCTAGGTCCAAATCTGCCATAGTCATTCAAGTTCTCCAAAATTATCTGCCATTTTTTTCTTAAAACAAGTCAATGCCGCTTTGCAACGGCTCGTCAAAACTATTTTAAAATTGGTATGTACTTTGAAGCAATAGAATATACACCTCATAGACCATGTTATTTAGGAGTCAAAAACTAAAAGGAATATATCTAAAAAAGAAAATGGGTGAAAATCTTAATGACAAACCAGTTTTGAGAAGCATATAGCACGGTTTGCATGACAGATTGATCGAAGTTCGGTAGAGATGGGTCCTTCAGGTGCAGTTTCCAATGCAAGCTCATACTTCAATAGAGCATCCTCATACTGCCCAGCAGCAAACAGTTTGTTTCCTTCTGTCTTTGCATCATTTGCCTGAGATAGCACTCGCTGCGTGGAAACAAATTAACAAAGTGTAAAGTTATCACAATTCACAACAAGATTAACTATTCAGGAGTAAGCATCTACAACAATAATTGCCCTATTCACAAGGCCAGGTGAAATCACCACCACATCTCGGAACTGAATTGTGATAAATTCGTCTGAAAAATGCTCTAATCAAAATATCCACAATGAAATCCAATTTACTAGAGGAATACTATTGGCTTTTGCCCTAATCTCTCCTTCAATTAAAAAAGGTACCTTCTCCAATTGTTCATCGTCAAGGGCGTCCTCGAACCGCTCTTCGGTGTCGGTCTCGGCGTCCTTCGAAGTCGTCGCTTCTTCCCGATCTCTCTCGTTTGAGGCAACCGATTCTTCCACGGCCTCGATCACCGCCATCTCTGCGAAAATAACAGTTGGAGTTGGAATCGGTGGCGATCAAGGATCGGACTTGGAAGAGAATGGAAAAGGCATGTGGTGCTAATACCTACTGGATTGGTGAGGAGGAGTTGGGATCGGACTCCGGTAGAGCCTTCCAGAGACGGGAAGGAACAAAAGTGGACGGCGACTTAACTCTCCAATACCGCGACAAACAGAAGCAACCGGTTGGTGGTACTGGTGATTGAGCTTAGAAATTTTGTCGGGTTTATTATTGGGTTAGGGTTTGTCGGCTGAGTCTATGTAAAGGGTACACCTGGTAACCGGCCGAGCCAGGGGTCGGACCTGCGACGTACGATCAACCGATTTTTTTAAAAAAATAATAAAAAATAATTTTCGTAAATTTTGGTATTATTTTAGTTATTTTTTTACGGTCAAATTCTAGTGAGCCCAGGATTCATCAAATTTAATTTAAGTCTCCTATAATCTCATTATTGGATCTTATTTAGATCATCGTTCCTGAGGAGGATGTCGATAACAAATTTAGCTCCTCGTACTAGCATTCTCTTGGTCTAGTGGAAGTCAGGTTTTGTGTATTCTATTGTTGGTTGGGTTTTTTTTTGTTGCCATCTATAGAATAACTCTACTTTAATTTTCCTTATGTTTTAGAGTCTCTCTCCGGTATCTTCTTTAGTTCTTGCATCCCCAGAAAATGCATATACTCCCTCACTTTAGTTGGATCGAAATTGGAAATTACCCACATCATTTTCATTTTAGTTTGACTTCGGTCACTTTGCCTTGAAGATACATAAGTAATAATTATGTAAGCGAAGATGTGAATTACAAGAGCTATCTTTAGAGTTGAAGAATTTTTGGTGATAATATATTTGTAATGACCTAGAATTTTATGACAATCATTTCAATTTTGAGACAACTGGCTACGGTTCTAAAGTAAGTTGTACCAATACCAGTACTCGAAGCCTTTTTGACTTTGAACTTATGTTAGGAGTGAAGTGATCAAATCCCTCCAACCAACTGCGCTATGTCTTGATAAGCATTTTTACGATAATGTCGCCACTGTCTTGAAGAAGTTTTGTGTTTCAAAAAGTTATTCATAGAGTTTTGTCAAGTGCGATCAGACGACGGTTTTTATGATTTGCATTGTTGTTTTTTCAACTATTATATCCATCAGACCAGTTATTTTAATCATGTTCAGAGAATATGTGAACTTGATGTTTTGAGCTTACATAGATGGAGTTTCGGAGGAGACAGATGATATTTGAAGTTGATTAACGTGCAAGCAGGTACTTTTCCATGTCAAGGTAGGTTATATTTGGTTCTAAATAGATTTCTTCATAGGTTTGTCAGTATGGAGGTATCTATTAGTACAAAAGGAGTATAGATTAGTAGGACTCTTGATCTTTAGACGATTACTTAGCTAGGATTTTGATTGAGAGTGCTTCGTTGGTTATTACTCCTATAATATTCACTGATTTTATTTTCATATGTGTTAATTTATGTCACGTTTGATTTGATCGCCTGTTGATTATGAGTAGATAACAAGTATCAATTCAAGATAAAAATTTATTAAAGAAGTTTTGTTTACACAAGTATCATTTTCAAGTCAAGGTGGAAACAGTTAGGCTTTTGTGCTTGAAAAATACTTGTTTGAAGTTGTAGGAAGGATTCAAACCGGTTTACGGATTTTTGGGAATATTTTTTACGAAAAAATTAAATGTTAATTTGGTTAGTAATTTCTAGGAATATAATTTAGAGATGGTTTTCTAAACCTATAAATACATTACATGTCAAAGGGTTTAGATAACATCAAAAACAAGTAAGAGAGAGTTGAGATAGGTTAGTCACTTAGAAACTTAGGGTTATTGTGATTGGTAGTTTTGTACTAGGGGTGTTTATATTTCACCCAAGCCCGATTGTCCGACTGCTTTCTAGTTTAGTTTTTTTTTTCTTCTGATAAACTTCTATTACTATTAATTGACAGGAATTTGGGAGATTTTAATGATAAAAGTTTACAGCAAAAAGAAAGAAGGAAAAACTAAAAGAAAAGTCGCTCGAACGATCAAACTCGGGTGGTACAAGACTAGTGATCACAATAACCACAAGCTTTTAGTTGGCTAAGCTATCTCAATTTTCTCTTACTTGTGTTTTATATTATCTAAAACCATTGGCATGCGATGTATATTTGTAACTTTAGAAAATCGCCGTTCATCGAATCTATTTATTTAATTAGATTCTTAAAAACTAGTAACCGAATTGACATTTTAATTTTCCGGAACACATATTCCAAATAATCCCTTATCGATTTGAATCCTTTCTACAACTTCAAACAAGTATTTTTTAATTAAGCACAAATTCTAACAATCTTCACGTTGACTTGGAAATAAATTTGCATAAACAAAACTTCTTTAATACGACTCAAAAGTGATTTCTTTAATTCAAAACTTCTTTTGAGTCGATACTTAGATATCGATTTGTAACCGATAGGCGATCTAATCAAACATGACAACAAATTAATATTGGTGAAAACAAATTCGGAGAATAATATATAAGTTATCACCCACAAACAACGAAAATCAAAACCACGAAGTACGATAAGAATGCGTGGAAACCCAAGACTAGAAAAATCACAGGCAGTGACGGTCGACGAAGCTCACCATGTCAAATGGTAATTACTAGGGGTGAGCTCACCATGTTAAATGGTAATTATTAGGGTGAGTATCGTGTCCGGATCAGACCGGATATCCGCAGACCGAAGACTGGACCGATTCCGGTTTTGTCCGGTCAAAAACTGATTTTTTTTAAATAAAAAACAAAAAAAAGACCGGACCGGGCTGAACCAAATCTTCTCGGACCGAAATCCGAACTAACCGGTCCCGTCCGGTCCAAAAACTCGGATTGGATCGGGTTTTACTCTGCCCTGGTAATTACAATGACAGAGAAACTAGATCAGAGCTCTAGACAGACAAAACATCAAGTACAAGACAAATCACCAATCAACGAACCCTTCTTGGTAACCAAACAATCTAAGCAAATTTAATTTAAGAAGATTAGACGTATATCAACGAGTAAAAGACCTATTTGGCTCTCTTTTTATGCGCCCTCAACTTCAAAGTACAAACCCATAAAAATTCATTGTCAAGGCAAGATATTAAAATCCGAACACATGAACTAATCTTATCCCAACCTCACCGGTCCAAACAAAGTTTCGAGATAGTCTACGAACTCGAAACCATAATCATCCGAACCAACTCCAGCAACTCCACGTCAACCCAACACGTAGCACGAGCTCAAACACGTGTCACTCCACAACTCCAACATCAAGACACTTGTTATTCCCAACCAAACCACCCCTCCTCCTTAAAACCCCATCACCACTTACCTCCACCACCACCACCACCGCAATGGCGTCCCGTAAACAAACCAAACCAGTACAGCAAACGACCAAGAAAGAGGAGGCCCACGAGCAGAGGCGAACTCCAGCGCTGTCGAACGAGGAGATCGGCAAGCACCGAGCCATCGCGCAGCAGAACTCTGTCGAGGGGGTGCGGGCAGCGGAGGAGAGGTACAACAAGGCCAAGGAGGCTGCTGCTGCTGCGGCGAAGGACACGAAGGAGGCCGTCGTGCAAACATCCAGCGCTGCGGCTGCGTACGCCTCGGCGAAGGGCGTCGGGGCGAAGGATTATGCCGCCGAGAAAGGGCAGAAGGGGTACGAGGCGGTGAAGCATGGAGTTGTCGAGGGTGGGCATGTGGCCGCGGGTTATGGGCAGAAGGCGGCCGAGAAGGCGAAGGAAGGGGTTGTCGCCACCGGTCAGGTGACGGCGGATTATACTCAGAAAGCAGCCGAGAAGACGAAACAAGGCGTTGTTGCCACCGGTCGGGTGGCGGCGGATTATACTCAGAAGGCCGCGGAGAAGACTAAAGAAGGCGTCGAAGCTACCGGTCGCATGGCTGCTGATTATGGCCAGAAGGCCGCCCAGAAGACGAAAGAAGGTGTCGTAGCTACCGGTCGGATGGCGTCTGATTACACTCAGCTAGCGGCCGAAAAGACGAAAGAAGGTGTTGTTGCTGGCAGTCGAACGGCAGCTAATTACACACAACTAGCGGTCGAGAAGACCAAAGAAGGCGTTGCCACAAGCGCACGTGTGGCCGCTGATTACACCCAGCAGGCGGCGGAGAAGGTGAAAGAAACTGCTGTCAAGACAAAGGATACGACGGTGGACGCCGGACGTAAGGCCGGAGACTACGCGGAGCAGAAGGCGGAGGAAACCAAAGAGAGAACTGCCGATATGAGCCAAAGAGCGGAAGAGTACGCCCGACAGAAGGCGGAGGAGTCGAAAGAGAGAGGAAAACATGCTGACTCTGGTTACCAACGTCAATACAAGGAAGTAGCAAAGGAGGAATTCCCTGGTTACCAACATGAAGACAAGGTGCCAGGGTTTGGTTTACGTCCTTGCCCTTACAAACATGATATATTCTAACTAACTTTTTGGTTTTGACTACTCATTAATTACAATGCTTATCTTTTAATTTGTTTTGTGAGAACAGGGCATTGGAAGAGGAGGAGGCGGG
This sequence comes from Triglochin maritima, assembly GCA_963682175.1. Lineage (NCBI taxonomy): Eukaryota > Viridiplantae > Streptophyta > Magnoliopsida > Alismatales > Juncaginaceae > Triglochin > Triglochin maritima. The sequence continues at coordinate 12,545,894 of OY821775.1, forward strand.
GAGAAGATCAGAGACCTTTCAATCGGAGGCGAGACTGAGGAAGTGCCCGTCAGTACCACAAGCCCTGGAGACCTGCTGGAAGCGGTTGGGGAGACTGTGATCGGCATCGCACAGACAGCCAAGGATTTGGTCATGGGACGTAAGCCCGACTCGAAATAATCTCCTTGTCAGTTCATGTGATCTGTTTGTTTGCAATATATGTCGCGATATGGTTTGTGTTTTGCCTTTTTGCGTGAAATAAAAAGAATGTAAATAGAGTGGATAGTAAGGTCAATGGTAATGGAATTATCATGTGAAGGATTCTGTGGAACATCAGAATCTGAATCTTAAGAGTGCATATTTATATCTACAAGAAAGAATCGATCGATCTACTTGTTGCTCTTTGGACTAGCATGTTGCGGATCTGCTGAACGGTTTCTGAGGGTGGTTGTTTTGAGCCTTGTCCTTCAGTTCCTGGAAGGCTCGCATGGTTTCTACGTCGAAGCCTCCCGCAAACTGCAGAAAATAAGCAAACCGAACATGTCATGTTAGATGTGTTTTATATAATAATAACTGGTCGACTGTTGACTAATAACAAGAGCGACATTGAGTTTCACAATAACTAATCGAGGGTTGACTAATAACAAGTAGGGGAAGTTTTACTTGGTGAACTCGGAATGCGAATCTGACTCCTTGGACCAAAAGTTCCTCCTCATCATCAGGATCTCCATCCATCACTTCCATTTGAGCAGAAACTCTTTTCACGTACTTCAGTGCCAATTTCACCGAAGCTAGTTTTACCTGTGAATCATTCATTTAGTCATAACTACGGAGCTGATTTTCTAGTCTCCGTTCAGAGTGTTGTAATTCAGGTTCCTTTCAAATTCATTGAATTTGATTTGTGGTCATGTTGGTCACAACTAAACTTTGTTTTGTGATACAGATATGTCGTCCTACAGGAATTGTTTTGGAATTTCAATGACGTAGATCTTTGGACCGGTTCAACGAAAGTTAACAAAAGAAGCGTTTTGACCAAATGAACGATAATCGAAACAATATCGTTGGACTCAACAAGACATTAACAAAACGGGACAAAGTCAAAACGTACGACATTAACGGACAAGTATCAATGAGTGGACATTAGACAGACCCAAATGACAGGGTTTAATTAAGCCATCTACTTGTGTGCGTTGGTATCATTCTAGTCCCCAACTTAATCGTGTGCAGCGCTGTGTACACAGTTGTTAGAAGTTGGTCAGTCGTATTAGGAATGTTACCAAAAGACAAATAACAGGACATTATTTTCCGAAGGAGGAATAGGACGTGTTGATCATTTCAAGAAAAAAACTACTGATTACTGGACTTTTAAATTGTGTCTAAATTATATAAATCATGTCCAATAGTGTAATTTTCGTGTTTCAATTGTGTAATCATTTTTTGTCTTGTTGTCAAAATTAAAAAGATTGATAAGCTTAGGTTTCAATCAACTTGTTTATAATTTTTGACGAATTCAAATCTGTACATAGTCAGCAACGCTACCTGAGCCACCAAGCCAGTGTCTAACATCCACTCCCACGGAATCCGAAAGGCTTTGTAGCGTTTCATCGCCAATTCCCTCACCCGTGACAAGTTATAAACTCCATGTTCCAGTCTGGACAAAACATGAATCAGAAATGTAACAAAACAAGTGCGTACAAGCAACATAAACACCTGCAATGACAGTTACTTTTCTAACAACGTCTGCATCTTCTTCATAGCGCCGGAGCAGTGCTGTTGAGGGTCGTCCACGAAAGACGACACCTCGCACTCAATCTTCTTGAGATCGTTGTATCCAAAGGCCGCCTCACGCATCGCATCTGCCTTCTTCTCTGGCCACTCGAAGTGCTTCAGCACTGCCCTTTCGTCAACCTGACCAAAACAAATTAGAACTGCACTCATGCCGAATATCGGAAAATCAAGTGATGGTCAACCATATAAAATTAATTAGATTTTATATTTTTATAAGATTTCCCTTAAATTTCTATAATGTTGATTTATACATACCAGAAACGAGAGCTCGTCGTCCAGCCATTTGACAAAAGCGACCACGTCTTCTATGTTGGTGAATGCAGCGTTTTCGACTTCTTTGATCAGGAATCTGATGAAATCCCCTTGCGTTTCCACCTCCGTTTTAATCTGTACAAAACCAAAACCGAAGTAAGATTAGGAAAGAGAGAGTTCAAATTTCCGTTTATACCATTATCCACAAGATTATTGGCATTGGTTCCATTTTGAAACGTGTTAGTGTTGACTCTAATGATACGTCTCAGTCCTCTAACAAAAACTGAATCTTTAATATTATATTTAAAAGTAGAAGCTCATTTTCTTTCTACGTCCAAATTTACTTGTTATTGGATTGACATTGATACATTGTTGTGAATACCTCCCAAACCATTCAAATTGTGACTTATAATCTTTATTTTGACACAAAGTTGGAATGTAATAACAATATGCTTTAGAAGCTCTCGTACAAAATAATTGTACTCTGTAGCATAGTCAGCATGAGAAAAGTGTCACTACTCACTCCCAAATGTATGTCACAATTGAAATTTCATGCCAAACTAAAAATATCTATGATGATGAAAATATTAGAAAGTAATGGCATTATATGAAGGGCAGTGGTGTAATTATCCCTTTTAAAACATAACGAATCCAATGTTTGAAGACGTTCAAACTAATAAAAAGAATCTCGATCCTTTGCTCAACACTCGATCTCAACTTTTTTTTGATTTTAAATCCCAACATTCCAAACATTAAAATAACTAACCCCAGTTGGTCACTTATCTGAACTTGGATGGTTTGAAGGCTGAAGGATCGACTTGGGAATTAAATACCATTAACGTTACTTCAATAAATAAATAAATACCACCACCACCACTCGAGTGGCAAACAAAACCGTAATAAAACCAAAGCAACCGAATAACAGAAAACGGAGGCGAGAAGACTCACGGCGAGGAGATACGCCGACCGATTCTCGATTTCCCCGATCATATCCTTCGTATTTGCCGCAGACGCAACTTGAACCTCCGTCGCTCCACTTCCACACTCCCTCTTCGACTCCCTCCGCATCAGCGAGTGGTAAAACTCCACCACCTCCGGCACTCTTCTGACCTTCGCCGCCGTCTTGAACCCCTTCACCGGCGGCGGAGGAGGAGGCGGGGGAGGTTTCAATCCACCCAACCCCTTAGGCGGCTCCGGAGGAGGCACCGGGGGCCCCACCTCCCCTCTCGGCGTCTCCGACGAAGACACCGAAGAGCTCGACGAGCTACACGACGAAGCAGAAGAGGAAGAGGAAGAAGAAGAATAAGAAACCGGAGTCGGAGGCGGTTTTGGGACTCGAGGAGTCCGAGCCTTGAGAGCGGTGATCATCGTCTCCGATACATCGGCCGTTTCCTTCCGGTTGAATATCTCCGGCCTCGGCGTCGTCTTCGAGACATTCGGATGTTGTCTGGAAGACGCGTCGAGTGGAGGTCTGAACTTCCTCGTGGAGGAGCACTCGTCGAGGACGATTTTCTGTTGTTGCGGGAGTTTGTTATTCGTTGTACATTGAAATCGCGTCGTATCAGCCACGGCTCTTTTGAGCGATTCGATCTCGGACTCCATCTCGTCGATCCGCCTCTCGACCTCCTCCTCGGCCTTGTACTCCTCCAGTTCCTTCCTCAGCTCCTCGTTCTCGGCCTCCAGGTCGGAGATCTTGCTTTTGGAGGCCTGGAGCTCCTTCTCGAGGAAGGGGACGATGGAGAGGGACTCCTTGAGGAGCTTGTGCTCGAGGAGTTGGGTCCGGAGGAGGGACTCCTTCTCCTGGAGGTCGTCGACGAGGCGGAGGAGGGACTGCTTCTCGAGGGAGGATGACGGGCGGGGGTTGATCTGCGCGGAGGAGGAGGAGGAGGAGGAGGAGCGGGGGAAGTACTTGGAGAAGGAGCCGCTGGAGGAGGACCGGAGAGGGGTGGTGGACCGCTGCTTTGGGGTGGAGGGGGACTTGTGGAACCCCATTGCTGACTTCACTTTGGGTTGGGGAGGAGAAGGCTGACGTCTAACGCTGTGTGTATGACATCCTTTGCCGTCAGCGACTGGGACTAGTTGAACGGCTAGTTTGGAACTTTGGATTGTCTGCCTCTTGCGTTTTGAATAGGGTAGGCTAATAAATTATTTTTATTTTTTTTAACATAGGTCATTCAGTTTTTTTGGGAGTAAGTACCCTACTTACGAGGTTGTTTTGCAACCGGTCCACTAGGCTTCAAAACATCAGATAAATGATGTTAAATAACTTTATCATGGTTTTTTTTGTTATGTCATTTTGTTTCCACTTCACAATATTCGTTGACACGATCTATTTCTCTTTAATTTTCTCAACAGTTCTCTTTCCTCTGACTTATTTATTTCATTTTACAAATTAATTAATTAATGTGAAAAATCATCATTTATCTCTGTATATGAATTGGGTCAAGCTCTAGTAAGCCCAGGGCTCATCAAATTTAGTTTAAACCCCCTACAATCTCATCATTGGATCTTATTTACAGTTAATCTCACCATTCATTAGCATAACCGTTTTTTCTTAATCTACCTTACATTTTGAAATGAGTGGTGGATATTGTGGGGGCTTAATTTAGTTTGATTAAGCCCTGGGCTCACTTGAGAATTCCTGTATATGAATTATTACTAAAATTTGACACCAATTTTTTCATTTTCAATTTTTAAAATTAATTATTCCAAAATTGTGACTCAATAATTGGAAAAAAGTCCCTAGTTTGACACTATTGAAATTATTTGCTTATGTTTCCACAATGTACCCAAAAAACACATTGCATAAACGATTCTCTTTCTCCCTCTTTCTCTTTTTTCCTCAATCGTATCTAATTTCTCGGTTGGAACTGAAGACCATATCGAGTCCACGGTAGTCAATAAAGAGCTCAAATTGTCTCTTTCGGACTCACGTTGGATCCCCCACTGGAATGCACAAGTTGAATTTGTGTTTTCTAAGGTATCTGATTATTTGTGCTCAATGGTGTTTGATGGAGCTCGAGAGAGTTGGATGAATGACCATTTTTGATGGTTGAAGACAATGCTAGATGGTACTCGATAGTGAGGCTCGATGTGTTACTTTTTTCATATAGATATGATGATTTTTAATTATCGAGCATACCCATTGAGCATCACTATCGAGCATCATCGAGTATCGACTAGCATTGTCTTCAACAAACATAAATGATCATTTATCGACGGGAGTCCAAGGTAGACGATACTTGATGGTATTCGATGATGCACGATAGCTAAAAATCATGAGGTCTATATGATAAAAGTAACCCATCGAGCCTCACTATCAAGTGTCATCGAGTACCATTTAACATTGTCTTCAACCATCATAAATGGTCATTCATCGAGCCTTATCAAACACCATCAACACAAAAATAACAAGATACTCCAGAAAATGCAGATTCAACTTGTGCATTCCGGTGGGTGTCTGACAAGAGTCTGAGGTGAGTCTGAAGGGGACAATTTGAGCTCAATATTGACTACTGTGGGCTTGATCTGATATTTACTCCTAACCGAGAAGCTAAATACGACTGAGGAAGAGAGAAAATGAATGATTTATGCAATGAGTATTTTAGGTACATCGTGAAAACATAAACATAGAATTTCAATAGTGTCAAAGTGTGATTTTTTTTCAATTATTAAGTCACTTCGGGAAAAAAAGACTCAAATTTTCCTTTGTAAATCAGTAGATATGTTGTGAAATGTTTTGAATGACCCCGAGTTTGCCACGGGCATCATTTGGTTCACACAACATGCTTCGGTGTTACGTGAGACGCATGGTTTTCGGAAGAAATTTGGTTGGTAACGTCCAGCAAAGTATGGGTTGAATTTGAAAATTTTCAGATGCTAAGAAACTGCAGGCAATCAATCTGTTTATTTCAACCGTACATTTTGTGAACAATCACACACAACCCAGACATCATAGTACCAAACGGACCCATGATGTGGATCGTATTACTTAATGCTTGTCCAATAGAGTGGTACATGCAAAACCATCCATCGGCGCGTTTATTTGGGATGGTATCTTTCAGTTTTTAACTTTTTCCCCCCAAATCAACCCAACCACTACTGCATAAAACCAAAACAATAACATCGATCGTTGTACAACGTCAAAGACATTTTGGTGTCAAGAATGTTTGATTTATGAATAGATTTTTTGTCGGTTAAAAAACATCTTCCAATGACCACTTTGGCGAATAGGTCTTTCCAATTGAAACCTCAAGACTTCCATTGTTAGAACCCTAAACCCATTAGGGTGCTAATGGGGGATTAGGAGGAGAGAGGTGATTAGAGGAAGGGTTGCATGGGAAAGAGGGGAAGCACAGTGGGGAAGTGGGGAAGAGGGGAAGCACAGTGGTGCGCGTGGGAAGTTGGAGGAGGTGAGGTGATGGGGTGTAGTGTGGAGGCCGGCTACTGTTCACGCGTGGGGAGAGGATTTGATTTGGGTTTAAGTAACGTGATTTCTTCTCTCTCTCTCATTTCTCTCCATTTTCATTCTTCTTCTCCTTCATCCAGCAGAGGAGTCGATCGGAGGAGGCGAGAACGTCGTGCGGGAGGAGGTCAGACGTCCGGAGGAGGAGAGGCGCGTGCTGGAGGTCTACCGGAGGCGACGTGCGTGAGCGAGCTCCGACGTTTCGTCGTCGTTGGTTGAGGTATGCCGCTCTCTAGTGTGGTTTTGTTGTTGACACTCATGAGAGGGTCGTGTTGGTCGGTCGGAGGAGGTCGGAGGCCTCTCCGACGTCGCGTTTGGGCGAAGAAACCTCGGCTGGCGCGAGGTTGAAGACGACCGGACGGTCGACCGGCCCTTGGGCGGTCGACCGATTGCATGTATATCTTTACTGCCTGTTGCGTTTCGGTCGACCGAGGCCTTGTGTTCGGTCGACCGGAACTTAAGTTTATTGGTTTATATTGCATGATGTTCGGACGTAGGCTTGAGTTCGGTCGACCGTTATATGACGTAGAAATATTAAGTTGACCCTGTAAGTTCGGTCGACCGAGACCCCTGAGTCGGTCGAAGGATGAATTAAAATGATGTAGAAGATGTACTGTTAGTTTTCGGTCGACCGGGACCTGAGTCGGTCGACCGAGAGACTGGATTGTAATGTTGACCAGACTCCGGATTTTGACCTCGTTCGGTCGACCGGTTTTAGACCTTCGGTAGACCGTTGGGGGATTGTGTTCTGTGCGCAGCGGTAGACCGTGTTAGGGACGGTCGACCGATTCCTTTCTGGAAACGGTCGACCGAATTACCTCTTACGGTCGACCGTTTGGGCCCAGAACAGAATTCCTGGATCCCTTTTTGAACGCCAACTTTGCCACGGAAACCCGTGTCCTCGCCTTGTGCGTGAGCCGGGAGGTGACGGTGGGCGCGTGATGCGTGCCTGCCTAGGGACCGCCGTTGGGAAGAGTGTGGGCGTTCGGGACGCGTCACCTCCGAGTATGGACCGTGACTTGAGATGATTGTTGGGCACTTTGTAGTATAGCAGGCCTGAGGGATCGCGGATCCCAGTGTTGATGTTGTGCGGGTGATGTAGATTTAAATTTATACCGCAAGTGCACGACGTCTATGAAGACGTGACAAGTACGGGTCGAACACAAGGAGGGAGAGATTTCGTAGTTGATGTTATTTTCGATTAAGAGGAAGAAGGAGAGAAGAATCAATTGGGTTTTTAGGTTTTTTTGGGTTTTAATTATCTAAAACAAGAACAAAGAGAGAAATCCGTTGGATGGAGGTTTAGATTTAGGTTTAGATCAGAGAATTACTGAAACTTATTGTAAATCATGTTAGTTATGAAGCATTACAAGATAAATGACTTAACATAAACTCAAGTAATCAAAATATACTAATCATGAACTTAAAATAATAACATGCAATTCATCTTCTCTAACCCTAATTCCATCACCTCCACCCTTTGGAAAGAGTTAGAAACTCATGGAGGGAGGAAGAAGAAGGGATCCTAGAGACATTAAAAGAAAAGAGAAACAAAACAAAATAAAACAGAAATTTATTACTAATGATCCAAGACCAAAGGTTCCAAGATGTGTTACATTCGTCCTACGAGGCTATTTATAGCCGATACAAGGGATACCAATACATAAAAGGAGAGTACACGCGTCATCGCACCACAGGCCGGAATTTCAAATTTTAAACCCTAAGAGGGGCGGCGAATTCGCCGCCTGTTATGTACAATGTGCGGCTAAAACGCCGCCCAGGTTGAAGATATTGCGCCCGGATTTCTGTCATGTGTTTATGGTATGATTTTATCCTCCTTTGCGCGTTGGATGGATTCTTTCCAATCTCTTGAGCTCCGGATTAATTCCTTCCATTGTTGGGGATTTATTTTTGACTTTTCTTTTGACTTCTCCAGCACAATAACTTTGCCCTTTTATTTTGTAGTCAGGTCCTTGACATTTTGCACTTAAGCCCCTGACCTTTTTGTGATTAGCTCCTTGAATGCTTTTGTGCTTGGATGCATTTCCATTTGAAACTCGATAAACTTGAACTTGTCTTTATGATAGAAATGAATCTTTTGCACGCGTTTATGCTCGGGATGTGGGTAATTTGCATTCAGGTCCCTGTATTCTGTAAACAAGGCTAAACACATACCTTAGTAGCATTTATTGAATTAAAAGCAATCTAAATGAAAGACATATGATGCAATGTATGCAATGCATCAAATACCCCCACACCTAGATTTTGCTAGTCCCTAGCAAAACAGAATATAAGAAGGAATGAAAACAGGGAAATCCTAACTCACTTTCGTAGGAATCACGGTTGCACTTAGCATGTGCAACAAGCCTTTAAACCTCCAAGTTGCCTTAGAGGACGAGTTTTGTCTCGTGAGGGTTTTCAGCTGACACACCCACAAAGTCTTAATTCAACATTCCATTAATAGCTCTCAATATTTTTACCTCAACCTTATACATCTCACTTAGAATTCTTGCATGCACATTATACAATTCTAACTTATAAAAAGTTTGACTTGGTCTTTATTCCTCCAACATTCACACCACTAACCCTTCTACACATGTTATCACATAAATTATTTCGCACGCCTCCTCTGGTGGTGAAGTATCATTTGGATCAACCATGGCATGGATCATTCTTTTAGCTTTGGGCCTTGAGTATCTTAAAGTATTTTTTTTTCGTGGTTCAACACATTTGCTTTGACACTTATACCCTTTTTGCATTCGTGTAGCGAGTTTGGTCGATAATCCCGAGCTGGAAGACTCAAGTTACCGGGTTTTAAGATACCCCTACGGACCAGTGACTCAAAGGCTTGGACTTTTGTAATCATTTTGCAAAATGTGCTTTCCTCACTTTATTCCTTTATTTTTACTTTTATTTTCCTCAAGGCTTAATTGTTATTAGAAGTCCACACTTCCCGGTATATTTTCCTCAACCTCTGCTTTTTATCAACCACTTCAAAGATTTGATTCATCCAATTTAAGTGCATACATGTCTTCAGGGTAATGTGTTATTTCTTTGGAACTTAGATTTATGTCATAGTTTCTACAAGCAGAACTATATAATAAGGAACAAAGACTCAATGCAATTTGTACACAGATTTTGGTAGATCAATCTTAAGCTATGTCATGGAACATTGAATTTTTTTTTATTTTTTATTTTTTATTTTTTAAAAACAAACAAATAGATATATACATAGATAAACACCCCCCACACCTAAATCATGCATTGTCCTCAATGTATGCATAGATAAAATAAATGCACTTATTACCTGAGTCGGCTTGCGGTAGAGGGGTTGAGTTTGCTCAGAGTCAACCGTAATCAGAACTGGATTGAATGACACCATATTGGTGCATGTATCCAGTTGAATTGTTCCCCATGTTGACTTGAGGAAAAGATTCCACTCTTCTCACTTGAATTGGTTCGCTTATTTGCTCGAGTGATGGTGGTTGAGTAAATGAATCACTCCCTTTTTTCTTACTTCCTTTTTGCTTATGTGATGATTTATTTGATTCAGAATTCTGATAAATACGTGCTCTCATCACAACATCACTTGGGTTGCATATTATTTCTGGCTCATTATCAATATGGAAGATATTAAATTCTGCTTTTAAGTTCCCGAAAGATAATTGTATGAGCCCATTTCGACAGTTTATTAATGCTTCCGAAGTGGCTAAAAAGGGTCTACCTAGAATTACAGGGATTTGTCGATTAGGATTTACAACAGGTTCAGTATCAAGTACGACAAAATCCACTGGATAAATAAAGTCACCAACCTTAATCAAAACGTCCTCTACTATACCTCTCGGTTTCTTAACAGAACAATCAGCGAATTGGAGGGTTGTCTTAGAGGGTTTCAGTGGACCAAGGTTGAGTTGCTCGTAGACAGAAAATGGGAGTAAGTTAACGCTTGCACCTAGGTCTAGAAGGGCTTTATTGATAAAAGTATCTCCTATTGAACATGAAATTGTGGAACACCCAGGGTCCTTATATTTTATAGGAGATGTGTGTAGGATCGTGTGGGTTATGGGTCCACTAATCACTTTTAATCTAATCCCTAATTAATCAAACAATAAACGCAGCGGAAATAATTTAAAGACTAGTAGGGAAATAACATGCAAACCACAAGAGGACACGGCGTTTTTATAGAGGTTCGGCACCCCACCCGGGTCCTAGTCCTCTCTTGTAAGCTCCGCTCGACTTCGCGAGCTCCGCCTACGTCTTCACTAACCACTCCCCGTTCCGGGCCGGGAGAGAACGCCTTTACACCACAAGCAACGCGAACAACCCTCGATTGCTTGAATTCTTCCTCTCACAATCCGAGAGGGACACTTCGGGCTTTCACCGAAGTCCTTGCTTCTTTTGACAACACTTGTAACTGAGTGGGATTCACTCTCTAATTGAGCACACTTTGAGTAGGATGAGTATATGATCAAATGTGTGAAGTTTAGGCTAAAGAGTGTAGAATTGGGAGCTTTGAGGATTGAGGTTTCTCTCTAATGTATTGGGACAATTGGAGTTGGAGAGTTGTGTTAACAACAAGTCTTGATCCTCTATTTATAAGCTCCTAAGGTATTCTAGCCGTTGGGGATAGATTTGATTGGGTTTTGTGCAAGATACACAAAGCAGAAAATCAGGTTGCAAATCTGTACAGAACCGGTCGACCGAAACTAGTAAACCGGTCGACCGTTAACTTGATTTCAAAGAGAACGGTCGAACAAAGGAATATTCGGTCGGACAAACGAGCTAGAACTTAACTCTACTTAAGTTAAACGGTCGAACCAAAGTATGGGGCGGTCGACCGTTCAGGGGATTCGGTTGAGATAAAGGTGCAACGGTCGAACGAAGAATGAGTCGACCGATAGCAGGGAATTTTGTTTCTTGAAGAAATGTTCAACCGGTCGACCGAAACAAGGTCGTCGTTCGACCGATTACCGAATGTATTTTGGGGTTAAGTTTGTTATATATGAATATGACCGTTATAGGAATACGACAAGAAAAACGGTCATATTAAAATCCGGGATCGGTCGACCGAAAAGGTAGAACCGGTCGACCGGTAGAGTTCGGTAAAATCACTGTGGAGAGTCTGTTATAAACCGGTCGAACTGAGAACTGGTTCGGTCGACCGGTTCACACAGGAAATATGGGTTTAAGTTTATAAGTGATTTCCGACTAAGGTTTGGGTGATCTAATGAAGTCCAAATAAGGTGAAATTTTGTGTGTGACTTCTCTAAGGAACCTAGTGTGTATATGATTGGTTTTTAACTCTTGTATGCTCAATTTACACAAGTTCGTAAGACTCAAAATAAATCAAGATTACATGTCTTCGATTTAGCTTTAATTACATGTCTTGACTTCATTTCCTTCTTTCTTGAGTCTTGATCACCTGTAGAGGTTAACACAATACAATATACATGCAATGCAATATGTGTGCTACTCTACATCATCATAATTAAGATTAGGTTAATTAAATCATCAAAACATAGATTAAGGCCAAAAAGCCAACAATCTCCCCCTTTTTGATGATGGCAACCTATATCTTAATTCTATCTAAATACATGGAATTTGTATATGTAAACTATGCATATTAATGCTCCCCCTATGGATGTGCATAGTTTTTGTTCAATTTTATGCCAAATTCCAAGTTACCCCCTTAATTATCTCTCCCCCTTTGACATCCATCAAAAATAATAATTATTTAAGACTTTAAGCATAGAATTTGGATGTCTTGTAATGAAGTTGCTCCCCCTAAATTTTGCACTTCATTACTCTAATAAAAGATATAACATTTAAGCTCCCCCTATCAATAAGGCTAAATGGAAACAATGAGTATGATTCAAGTTAAGTTCATTTAAGTTTCAACTTAAGCCTTATTCTAACATCCATTTAAAATTTGTCATTTAGAATCAATGGATGTGATAAATGATTTGCAATGAATAGGGATAATGATTTTCAACGAATTGAACTATATGATATGTCAATTAAGCATGTGAAGCTAGATTAGAGCTAATTTAACATGAATTGTATAGATAGGAATTTATACCAATGTTGAATTCGAATTTAGCTCCAATCTCATTTGGTGATGCAACCGGATTTGAATTTGACTCTTGAGCTCACCCGGTCACCACCAATCTCCTCCTCAAGCTCCTACAAGAGTAGATTTAGGTACCCAAACAACTTTGGGTCCTTGAGTGTTAGCTTTGGGAATCCACACCATTTTGGTTTTGGGAGCCCACACACTTGAGGAAGTAGACTTAACAAATAAATGCTTGCCATTTAATGTCGTATGAGATACATGGTTTTTCAATTGAACATTGTACCCTAAACCATGTTTAGCTAAGGATTGTCTTTGACTACCTAAAAGCATATCAAGCATTTTTGTTCCTTTAGTGAACATTTCTAGATCTTTTCTTAATTGCATATTTGAAACTTTAAGATCTACATGTTCATCAACAATGGGTGTTTTACTTAGACTAGCAAGTGACGATTCATTTGATTCAAGTCTAGCAATCACCTCATTCTTTTCATTCATGATTAATTCAATTTGGCATTTGAGATCATTTATAGTTTTTCTAGCATTTTTGTTCTTTTCACAAATAATCTCATATTGTTTAACTAAATCATGAAATGCATTTTGTAGCTCATCATGTGTATATGATTCATCATTAGCATTAGAGTTAGAGCTAGCACTAGAATATGATTTACTTGAACATGAATTACTTCTAGTGGAATAAGATTTAGAGGAGTTAGAAGCTACCTCACTTTGTTCATCTTCAATGGCCATGAAGCATGAATGTGCAACCTCTCTTCTACTTTGTAAGGAAGAGGATGATGATGATGGAGATGAAGAGTCATCCCAAGTGACTTTGTGAGCTTCCTCCTTCCTTTCTTTCCTCTTACTCTTCTCCTTTTCTCTTCTCCTCTCTCTTCTCTCATTTTTCTTCTCCCTCTCTTTTCTCTCATTTTCGCTCTCCTCCCTCTCTTTTTCTTTTTCTCTTTTCTCACTTCTTCTACCTCTTCTTTCATTCTTTTCTCCCTTATCCCTCTTGAGGTATTTGAAGAAGTCTTGGGCAAGGACCTCAATGTCCTCTTCTTCCACCCTCCTTGGCTCATCAAAATTTGCATGTAATGCCACCACGGAGTTTTTCTTTGAAGCTTCCTTCTCTCTTCGATGACTCAATTGGAGCTCATAGGCCATGAGATTTCCAATGAGTTCCTCCATCTTCAATCTTGAAAGATCGTGCGATTCTTCGATTGCCACGACCTTGTCTTCTGTTGAGATTTTTATTTATACCGCAAGTGCACGACCGCGTTGAAGCGGTGGCAAGTACGGGTCGAACACAAGGAGGGAGAGATTCTTGTATTTTTGTGATTTTCTTTGATTAAGGAAAACAAAAGAGAAATAGTGTTGGTTTGAGATTTTGGATTTATATATTTTTTTTATCTTTCTAAAGCAAGAAGAACAAGAACAAAAATTAAGAAGAAATAACTATGGATGAGAGTCCAGTGGGTGGGAGTTATGAATCTTCAAGTTAGATTAGAGATTACGAAAATTATTATAAATCAAGTGAGATATTAAGCATCATATGATAATTGATTTAACAAAAACTCATATGATCAAAACACTAACAAGAAATTAAAATAAAAACGATCTCTCTTCTCTAACCCTAAATCCGTCACCCCCACCCTTTGGAGGGTTTTAGAAACCCATGGGGAGAAGATGAGGAGAAGGGGTCATGGAGATCATCGAGAGAATACGGAAAAAAAAGGGAAATATTATACTAAACTACGATCTACGAAAGTAAAAGCAATTATTCTAAGCACGCAACAAATTATTCTAAGAGAAAAATAAAGAACAACTAAATTACTCTACTGGAATTAAGAACAAGAAACATTAATCTAAAACTAAGCTTACAAAAGACAAAGATAATGGAGAATTAAAAGGGCAGAATTTTATTGCTTTAAAATCTCATACCAAAAAGCTCCTCTTACACAATATTTCGGGGCTATTTATAGCCGATACAAGAAACCCTAAGTATGCATCGGGAAGGACACGTGTTACTACACAATTGGACGAAAATAGGAGGCACGGATCGTGATTGACATCATTTCATGCTTATATTTGTACCTTATATCCATTATCTTACACCTAAGCAATGCTATGTGACGAGTTTTATGTTTAGTTTTCAGAAATAAAGAGGTTTGAAGAGAAGAGCCATGAAAGGACCCAAAAGCAGGAAAAAAGGACCTAATTGTGAGACCTAGGGACCAAGATGCAAGGGGGAAGGACCTGATCGTAAGACAGAAGGACCTAAGAGCAAAACAGGAAACTCCACACCATCATGAGGAGTATTTTGTCAATTCGATTCGGGTCGGAGCTCCACTAAACTAACCAGATGCATCTAAGACCAAGAAACACTTTAAGAAAAGCCCACAAAGAAAACCAGACAGATCTAAACCTTATAGACCGCCAATTGGCGGTCTGGAACCGCTAATTGGCGGTCCATTTAGCCCAGAATCCATCTAGTTTTCTGTAGCACGTGTATTAGTGTATTCTTAGTGTATTTTTGGTATTGGTTTAGTCCCACATCGGGGGATTGTCCCGGATTAGCTTTTCCCATGCTTATAAATAGAACTCTTCACCTTCCATTGTAATGACCCATTGTTTGGTGGCATTCTCTCTACTAAGGAGTGAGCCTTGAAGCAATAACTCAAGGTGGAGAAGGATGCTACCTTCAATGTGAGTCATTGTTAATAAAAGTTTATTTGTTTCTTTTAATCTTGTTTTGTTATGTTGTTTGTTTTGTGTGGGTTGCTTTACTTTGTTTAATTTCTTGTTTAGTAATTTTAGTATCTTAGTTAAATGTTTTCTTTACTTAGTCTAATCAGTAGTGTAATGAGTAGTGAGTAGTTCCATCCCCATTTGGGGGGTGGAGAAATATGTGATATAATTATGTAGTGTATTAAGTGTGTGTTATTTTTATCCATTGAGCTTTATATGATTTCCATAACCATCTAATGGGTCTCCACTCTTATCTTTGATATGCTAATGCTCTTGAATGAAGCTTAGCTTATGCTTTGATTAGTGGACCTATTTTATGGGGAATGATAAGGTTAGGATATGGATGAAGTTAATATTGGAGACACAATTTGTAATGTATGTGCTCTTGTTGCCTTTACCTTAGCTAATGTCTTGTATGTTTTAATGATGTAGTGAAATCTTAATTCATGTAGAGGCATAGTAGGGTATAGTCTTTATACTTGAGTTCATGTAGCTTCATTCCAATTATTGTCTTGTATGTTTTAATGATGTAGTCTTATCTTAATTCATGTAGAGGCAAGGTTGGATGTAGTTTTATGATTTCATGCACTACATGTTGTGAGGAGCTTAATGAACACACACACACTTCTTTATGTTCACATTATTTCTCTACCCCCTTTGGGGTTTAGTTTTTATTGCTTATCTTTCATTTCCATTTGCATTGTAGTGTAGTTAAGTGTAACCAATCCTTTTCTCCTTTCTTTACCCCTTGCCTTCGCACGAACCAAGTGTCGACACACCTCCCAGTGGACGACCCGTATTTGCCACCGCTTCAACGCGGCCGTGCACTTGCGGTTAAATATAAAACGAGATCAATCAAGTTTTTGGCGCCGTTGCCGGGGAGGTGCTCTGTCCAGACCTTGGTTTGGACGATTCGAGGGGTTTTTAATTTTTTGTTTTCAGTTTTTCTTAGTGTCAGGGAACCTGAGGATCAAGGGGAAGCGACTGGAGTAATTGGAGAGCAAAAGACCCCAAAGTGACCGCCAATCAGCGGTCTGGGACCGCCAATTGGCGGCCTGGTGAGCCTCAATTGCTCTCAAATTTGTTCCAGTTGTTATGTTGTTCACTTTAGTTATCTGGGAGCCCAATTTTGCATGTTGTGATCTTTAGTTTGCTCCCAGATTTAATTTCAATCCCCTTTAATCAACTTGGACCATAAAACTCAAAGCAAAAGATTAGACTTCTTGCCATCTAGGTCATGCATCATATGTAGACCTTGCATGCATCTTTCTTTTCTTTGCTTTACATTTTGTCGTTGATTGCTGGAGCGAGGTACGCATTCCTTATCACTCATTCACGCATTAGGACATTCATTAGTGAGTAAGGTTTGCATCGAAACAAGAGTGAGGTGAGTGCTTGTTTGGTGAGTTGCTTGCTAGCCTAAGATTTCAAAACATCTTTAAGGGGCATCACCTATAGACTTCAAAGATAAGGTGGGGGATTTCATCACCCCTCCCTTAGCCCCAAAAAGCACACTCAAGTAAAGCCTTAACTAAAAGCAAGTAGACATTGGCCCTAGGAATTCGGACGCACTAGGAGAGTAATCTAGTTGAGACCGCCATGACCTGATCGGCGTTGCCTACCTTGTCGATAGTAGGAGGTACTGGATCTCCGGATCTGGTATCACTTGCTGGGCATTGTGGTCCTCGTTGTAGGGAGGTGAGGCGTGTCGAAGCTAGTGACCTCGAAGTTAGGCGTCGTCTAGCCTAAGGACCCATTGCCTTACATTGTTTGAGCCCTGCTTGCTAGTTAGGCTTCTACCTTCACCCTGTACCCTCGCTAGCTCTAGGGATTCTTCCCTTCTCCTCTGAGTCATCTTCTTCTCACCTTCTTCTACGTTATAGTCTCCTCCCCTTTACACTCTCTGTTAGCGTTTTAGGGTCGAGTCGAGCACTTTTTGCGAGCTTAGCCTCGTGGTGGTGAGAGTGATCGACTCGAGAGTTTTTCTTGAGATGGATGGTTACATGGGCGACCATCCATATCATTGTTGGGACCAGGACGATTCTCCCTGGTACTCCGGACCCATGCAACCTGGGGTGGCTCAGACTAACACCCCGTATGGTTGGGATGATCGCAATTTTGTGACTGAGCAGTCTTCATATTGGGGTAACATGAGAGAGGCACCGACTGCTAGACCACAATCTAGTTATGCCAGATCATATGCTGGTCAACAAACTGAGACATTACAACAAACTTTGGCCTCTTTCATGCGTATGGCAGACGACATGAGTGCCCCGGTGGCTCCAGTAGCCGTACCGTGCGACTGTTGTGGGTTGAGTGGTCATGTTATCGGGGAATGTCCTTATGTTCCCCCTGAGCCTGAGTATGAGCACACATTTTCCCAAAATGCTCATTATGACCATTACGCATCCGCGTACAACCCGAGAGTGATGGATTCATGGGGAGACAAATCTTATCCAAATTCTTATACCTCATTTTCACCCCCGTATCCTCCTCCCGAATACTCAGAATTCTACCAACACCCCACTTCAAATCATTGGACTCATTCTCAGCCCATCAATACCCAACCACAAAATTTCCCAAGCTCTGACTTGGACCTCATCGTTGACCGCATACCTGATTCCTTGAAACAAACTTTCCTTACGTTCATGGAAACCACTCAACAGTCCATACAAAATATGACACTGCAAGTGGGTCAAATGTCGCAGAAACTACGTGAATGTGAGGAAAGTAACCTTTCTTGTCAACATGAGGATTCATCTTTTGATATCGAACCACCACCACATCCACAAATTCAAAGCACAACCTTTCAAAGTCAAACTCCTAGTCAGCCTGAGGGACTTGGGGTTTCAATTCACGATCACTTAGTGGAGGATTCGATTCAAATTGAGAATAACTTGGACCAGTTCTATTATGAGTCGGCACAGGATTGTGCCTTATCTTTTTGTCCCGTGGCCCTTGAGCCACATGATCTTCATTTTGATCCTCTTAAGGACCCACCTCTGGTGGAGCAAGAGCTCCCTAGTACCCTCAACTTCAAACAACCTGATGAGAGTTTGCCTCTCACTATTGTTCCTGATCATCTTGGAAATGATGGAACATCAAACAACCACATTGCTCATGAGGGTATTAGGAGTTCCTTGGAGGATACCTTGGGTATGAGACCCACTTCCTGTTCTCCTGGTGAGTTGGACATGCATAACGAGGTGCTTGACCTCGTTCCGACCCACCAGCCTGTTGGTTGGAGAGTTTGGATTGATGATCATAACTTCAGTTCCGCAACGGGAGATATTTTTCTTCCGTTGCCCCTTATTTCCCAAACTCTTGAGAGGTTCAAGCTCTTTCAGTTTGATCCTTTGAATGAGACGCCTTTGCGTCCAATTCATGAACCTCTCATTTCGTCTGGTGCTCTTTGTGAAGGGGGCCCACGCATGCGTATTCTGGCCCCGCGTGGTGTCATGTTCCCTTTCCAAGTGCATTGACCCACTCTTGAGGTTCCCATTTGATGTCTTTTGACAAATGAAGATGGGAACCTATGTTTGTACATAGTTAAAAAAAAAGAAAAAAAAAAGTACAATAAAATACTCCTTCAGTGAGCATTGATTGTTGTGAGCCCCAACCCTTGTGTATTTGGGCTCCATTTCTTTCACGTATTTGTATCCCTTCTTTAGCATCTCACAGGTTTTGAGGGAATTCGGGTTATGTCCATCAACATGACCTTGCACTTCCCTTTGTACTTCACGTTGGTGAGATCTCTTCTGTTTCATGCATACATCCATGTCGTATTTTGCTCACATTCATTGAGGACAATGCATGAAGTAGGTGTGGGGGGTGTTTTACGTGTGTACATAGTCGAGTCTTTTCTTTTGATTTTGTTTTTTTTTTGTTTGCATTGTTAGGGTCATGATAGTGTGCTGCATTTAATATCGATATATCTGCTTGCCATGATCCTTGGGTGACTTGTCTTCTTTTGCTTGCCTAGTGCTTCAAAATTTTCACATTTCTTTCAAAATCTTCATGTGTTTTCGAAAGAAAATGTTTTGTGGGTTTTGCGTGTGTTTAGCATGTGCAAAACCGTTGAGAGGCAAAGTAAAAAGAAAGCTCCCAAAATTGTCTTGAACTTGATGCATTAGGATATCTAGTACGTGGCTTTAGGATTTATCGAGTCGTTAGGATGCACCCCAGTTTTCCCTTGGGGGTGAGTAATCATAGGGTTTCAGTGCTCAAACATTTAATGAAGTCCACCCTGAACCTAGTGAGTCAATAATTCGTGTCTGTTAACTTAAGGAAGTTTGTTGTAGTCAAGGGCCCTTAATATCTTTTTGTGAAACTTAAGTGTAGGGGTTTTGGTTCCCATGTAGATAAATGAATAAATAAGTGGTGTTCTCTCTTCTCGCACGGCTCCTATCACTCGGGAAAGTAGGTCTGAGGGGACTTTGTGCCTGGTGCTTTCGAGTCATCTGACTTGGGATGCACCGACCGAACTCCCGTTACACGGGTGGTAGGGATCGCCCTATGTGGAGATTTGGGGGAAGGTGTACGTGATAGTGTAAGTCCTCATAGGCAATGATGCACGAAACCTGACCCTGGGAGAATCAAACACCAACCAATAAATGCTCCAAAGAAAAAGAAAAAAAAAGAGAACAGAAAAAGAAAAAAAGAAAAGAAAAGAAGAGTCAATTAAGAACCAAAATGGACTTTACACTTTGTTTCACATTCAGAAGTTAAGGTTGCCCATGTCTTTCACTTAATTCCTTAGTTAACTCTCACGAATAACTCATTAGTCTAGGTGTGTGGACTGATTACATATATAGAGTCGACCCGTAGTATTACCGCATTCCATGATCGACAAAATGAGTCCAACGAGTCGTGTAGCTAGATTGATTAATGCATCTTGTTCGGATTTTGTGGGTATATCCGCTGAAAACCCTCAGGAGACACCACTCCTCCTCCTTGGCAACAAGGAGGTTTAACGGCTTGTTGCACGTGCTAAGTGCAACCGTGATTCCTACGAAAGTGAGTTAGGATTTCTTGTTTTTCGTATGCTTTTTCCTTTCTTTGTTTTGCTCGAGACTAGCAAAAACTTAGGTGTGGGGGTATTTGATTGACATCATTTCATGCTTATATTTGTACCTTATATCCATTATCTTACACCTAAGCAATGCTATGTGACGAGTTTTATGTTTAGTTTTCAGAAATAAAGAGGCTTGAAGAGAAGAGCCATGAAAGGACCCAAAAGCAGGAAAAAAGGACCTAATTGTGAGACCTGGGGACCAAGATGCAAGGGGGAAGGACCTGATCGTAAGACAGAAGGACCTAAGAGCAAAACAGGAAACTCCACACCATCATGAGGAGTATTTTGTCAATTCGATTCGGGTCGGAGCTCCACTAAACCAACCAGATGCATCTAAGACCAAGAAACACTTTAAGAAAAGCCCACAAAGAAAACCAGACGGATCTAAACCTTATAGACCGCCAATTGGCGGTCTGGAACCGCTAATTGGCGGTCCATTTAGCCCAGAATCCATCTAGTTTTCTGTAGCACGTGTATTAGTGTATTCTTAGTGTATTTTTGGTATTGGTTTAGTCCCACATCGGGGGATTGTCCCGGATTAGCTTTTCCCATGCTTATAAATAGAACTCTTCACCTTCCATTGTAATGACCCATTGTTTGGTGGCATTCTCTCTACTAAGGAGTGAGCCTTGAAGCAATAACTCAAGGTGGAGAAGGATGCTACCTTCAATGTGAGTCATTGTTAATAAAAGTTTATTTGTTTCTTTTAATCTTGTTTTGTTATGTTGTTTGTTTTGTGTGGGTTGCTTTACTTTGTTTAATTTCTTGTTTAGTAATTTTAGTATCTTAGTTAAATGTTTTCTTTACTTAGTCTAATCAGTAGTGTAATGAGTAGTGAGTAGTTCCATCCCCATTTGGGGGGTGGAGAAATATGTGATATAATTATGTAGTGTATTAAGTGTGTGTTATTTTTATCCATTGAGCTTTATATGATTTCCATAACCATCTAATGGGTCTCCACTCTTATCTTTGATATGCTAATGCTCTTGAATGAAGCTTAGCTTATGCTTTGATTAGTGGACCTATTTTATGGGGAATGATAAGGTTAGGATATAGATGAAGTTAATATTGGAGACACAATTTGTAATGTATGTGCTCTTGTTGCCTTTACCTTAGCTAATGTCTTGTATGTTTTAATGATGTAGTGAAATCTTAATTCATGTAGAGGCATAGTAGGGTATAGTCTTTATACTTGAGTTCATGTAGCTTCATTCCAATTATTGTCTTGTATGTTTTAATGATGTAGTCTTATCTTAATTCATGTAGAGGCAAGGTTGGATGTAGTTTTATGATTTCATGCACTACATGTTGTGAGGAGCTTAATGAACACACACACACTTCTTTATGTTCACATTATTTCTCTACCCCCTTTGGGGTTTAGTTTTTATTGCTTATCTTTCATTTCCATTTGCATTGTAGTGTAGTTAAGTGTAACCAATCCTTTTCTCCTTTCTTTACCCCTTGCCTTCGCACGAACCAAGTGTCGACACACCTCCCAGTGGACGACCCGTATTTGCCACCGCTTCAACGCGGCCGTGCACTTGCGGTTAAATATAAAACGAGATCAATCAGATCGCAACCCATGCGGCGATTCCGCCGCATATTGACCGTTAGATGCGGCGATTCCGCCGCATGGATGGTCCAGATCACTTCGTGCTTTTGGGGGTGTGTTTTTGGTATGTTGTAGGTGGCCTCCACGTATATAAATCAATTATTGCATATCTTTGGAGATCCGAATTTGATTTCTTTTTTAATATTCCTCCAAAATAACTTTTTAGTCCTTCCAATTTGCGATCAAGTCCCTGACTTCTTATGCAATCAATTGGACTTCAACTTGAGCTTGAATCTCTATCTAATTGGTCTTTGTGATCCATCTAAGTCCATTGCACGCGTTTTAGCTCGAATATTGGTAAATTGCATTGTAACTCCTGAATTCTGCACAATTGCTCAAAACAATACCTTAGTAGCATTTATTTATATAAAAACACTCTAAATGAAAGACATATGATGCAATGTATGCAATGCATCAAATACCCCTACACCTAGATTTTGCTAGTCTCGAGCAAAACAAAACATGAGAAATATAGGTATGAAAGCACAGAAATCCTAACTCATTTTCGTAGGAATCACGGTTGCACTTAGCATGTGCAACAAGCCTTTAAACCTCCAAGTTTCCTTAGAGGACGAGTTTTGTCTCGTGAGGGTTTTCAGTTGACACACCCACAAAGTCTTAATTCAATATTCCATTAATAGCTCTCGATATCTCCACCTCAACCTTATACATCTCACTTAGAATTCTTGCATGCTCATTATACAAATCTAACTTATAAAAAGTTTGACTTGGTCTTTGTTCCTCCAACATTCACACCACTAACCCTTCTACACATGTTATCACTTAAATTATTTTGCACGCCTCCTCTGGTGGTGAAGTATCATTCGGATCAACCATGGCATGGATCATTCTTTTAGCTTTGGGCCTTGAGTATATTTTTTTTTCTTCCATGATTCAACACATTTGCTTTTTCTGACACTTTTACCCTTTTTGCATTCGTGTAGCGAGTTTGGTCGATAATCCCGAGCTGGCAGACTCAAGTTACCGGGTTTTAAGATACCCCTACGGACCAGTGACTCAAAGGCTTGGGCTTTTGTAATCATTTTGCAAAATGTGCTTTCCTCACTTTATTCCTTTATTTTTACTTTTATTTTCCTCAAGGCTTAATTGCTATTAGAAGTCCACACTTCCCGGTATATTTTCCTCAACCTCTGCTTTTTATCAACCACTTCAAAGATTTGATTCATCCAATTTAAGTGCATACATGTCTTAAGGGTAATGTGTTATTTCTTTGGAACTTAGATTTATGTCATAGTTTCTACAAGCAGAACTATATAATAAGGAACAAAGACTCAATGCAATTTGTACTCGGGTTTTGGTGGTTCAATCTTAAGCTATGTCATGACACATTGATTTTTATTTTATTTTATTTTATTTTATTTTTTTGGAGAATTATATAAAAAAAACAAAACAGATAGGTAGATAACTAGTCACCCCCCTACACCTATTTCATGCATTGTCCTCAATGTATGCAAAATTGAATAATATAGGAAATGCAAGAATTAATAAAGTTACCGCCTTCGGGATGACGACTCTCCACGGTCGGAGAGTGCTTTGTTCAGTTTGCTATTGAGGCGCTTCATCCCGCCCCACATTCGGGACCTATGCTCGTCAGAGTTTTCTGGGGTTGACTGAGCCCAGAATGTTGCGGAGTCTTCAGACGACTCACTTGATTGCATAGCATCCTCCATTTCTGGAGGTGTCCACAGGTCCGCTATAGTGCCACGGTAGGAGGATGTCTCTCGTTCCACCGTACAAGGGAGCATGTCGGCTTCGTACACCCAGAAAGACTCATAGGCCATAAAGTGCTTGCAGATAGTGGTGACGAGGCATGGCAGAGATTGGGAGTTGCGTTGGTGGCCTTCTGCAATGGTGGTCAGAAGCCGTCGGCACATACAGTAAGTGCGATCACGGGTCATCAGGGAGTGAACGATGCCCATCTCAACGGTGCGAAAAGAAGTGTTGTGGGTATTACTCGTGACATTTTGGCATGCCCACCTACATGCTGTAAAGACATTCCGGTACATGGATGTGCCCTTGATACCCCGATCACGGCTAAGCACACAATCTGGTCCCATGAGTGACCGATAGAAACTGAGTTCCTCGGATGGCAAAGTGGAGGCCCCTTGTGGTATGTCAGTCAAGTTGGAGATGATGTTGAGGTCAATCGCCCAGACTTTGTTTCTCCAATTCAGTAAAATGTACCCACTGTCCAGGTCTATGTTAGTGATACTGCTATAGAACTCCTCCACTAAGCTAGGGCAGTACACATCATCGTTATTATGGACCAAGTAGCTCCAACTCCGTGCTATGATTTCTTCGTAAAAGTGGGTGCCGTTTTGATCACTAACAAGCAACGGGTGGAAGTTCTTCTCAGGAAACACCATGGTGATAGAATACTACGCACGCTCAGTCGGGTTCGCCGCCCGCTCTCGACAATTTCCAGCTTCTCTACGCGTCCACCCAGAGATAGTTCGCGTCCAGGAAAAATTTCAGGCTCAGATCTCCAACCCGTGCGGCGTTTCCGCCGCAAACTACACTGCTGGTGCGGCGATTTCGCCGCTTGGTCACCTTGGATTGCGTCCGGATTTTTGCGTCGTCTCTAATACTTCCTGAAAAGCACAGAGAAAACGTTAGATCGCGAAAAACCAAGATCCAAACAAACCAAACAAAAATCACAAAAAAAAACTTGGAATTCTCGTCGCCTCCCCGGCAACGGCGCCAAAAACTTGTTGAGATTTTTATTTATACCGCAAGTGCACGGCCGCGTTGAAGCGGTGGCAAGTACGGGTCGAACACAAGGAGGGAGAGATTCTTGTATTTTTGTGATTTTCTTTGATTAAGGAAAACAAAAGAGAAATAGTGTTGGTTTGAGATTTTGGATTTATATATTTTTTTTTATCTTTCTAAAGCAAGAACAACAAGAACAAAAATTAAGAAGAAATAACTATGGATGAGAGTCCAGTGGGTGGGAGTTATGAATCTTCAAGTTAGATTAGAGATTACGAAAATTATTATAAATCAAGTGAGATATTAAGCATCATATGATAATTGATTTAACAAAAACTCATATGATCAAAACACTAACAAGAAATTAAAATAAAAACGATCTCTCTTCTCTAACCCTAAATCCGTCACCCCCACCCTTTGGAGGGTTTTAGAAACCCATGGGGAGAAGATGAGGAGAAGGGGTCATGGAGATCATCGAGAGAATACGGAAAAAAAAGGGAAATATTATACTAAACTACGATCTACGAAAGTAAAAGCAATTATTCTAAGCACGCAACAAATTATTCTAAGAGAAAAATAAAGAACAACTAAATTACTCTACTGGAATTAAGAACAAGAAACATTAATCTAAAACTAAGCTTACAAAAGACAAAGATAATGGAGAATTAAAAGGGCAGAATTTTATTGCTTTAAAATCTCATACCAAAAAGCTCCTCTTACACAATATTTCGGGGCTATTTATAGCCGATACAAGAAACCCTAAGTATGCATCGGGAAGGACACGTGTTACTACACAATTGGACGAAAATAGGAGACACGGATCGCAACCCATGCGGCGATTCCGTCGCATATTGACCGTTAGATGCGGCGATTCCGCCGCATGGATGGTCCAGATCACTTCGTGCTTTTGTGGGTGTGTTTTTGGTATGTTGTAGGTGGCATCCACGTATATAAATCAATTATTGCATATCTTTGGAGATCCGAATTTGATTTCTTTTTGAATATTCCTCCAAAATAACTTTTTAGTCCTTCCAATTTGCGATCAAGTCCCTGACTTCTTATGCAATCAATTGGACTTCAACTTGAGCTTGAATCTCTATCTAATTGGTCTTTGTGATCCATCTAAGTCCATTGCACGCGTTTTAGCTCGAATATTGGTAAATTGCATTGTAACTCCTGAATTCTGCACAATTGCTCAAAACAATACCTTAGTAGCATATATTTATATAAAAACACTCTAAATGAAAGACATATGATGCAATGTATGCAATGCATCATCTTCCCAATCGTTGCTCAATGACCGGAGGAATTTTCGAGTCATCTCTCCTTCATTTATCCTTCTTCCAAGAATCAAAAGAGAGTTAGTGATATCGGTGAAGCGAGTGTTCATGTCGCTTATGTTCTCACCGATTTGCATAGAAAATATTTCATATTTATGCATGAGGAGACTAATCCTAATTTCTTTGGTTTTGCTATCACCCTCATGATGCATTTGTAACCTATGCCATATTTCATTTGCACTTTCACATCCCCTAATTCTATTGTATTCTCCCTCATTAAGGCCACAATAAAGAATATTCATAATTTTTGAATTCATTTCAATTTCTTTCATTTGAGCCCTAGATAGAGAATCTAAATCATCTTCATTTGGGGGTATGTATGGATTTTGAATAAACTTCCAATACTTGAGGTCATTTGATATTAAAAAGATTTTTATTCTATTTTTCCAATAATCATAATTTGACCCATTAAGCAAAGGAGGCCTTGTGGTGCATAAACCCTCTAAGTGATTAGATATGCTAGCCATGCTAAAAATACGATTAAGTATAGAATTTAGCTAACAAGGCTCTGATACCAAATGTAGGATCGTGTGGGTTATGGGTCCACTAATCACTTTTAATCTAATCCCTAATTAATCAAACAATAAACGCAGCGGAAATAATTTAAAGACTAGTAGGGAAATAACATGCAAACCACAAGAGGACACGGCGTTTTTATAGAGGTTCGGCACCCCACCCGGGTCCTAGTCCTCTCTTGTAAGCTCCGCTCGACTCCGCGAGCTCCGCCTACGTCTTCACTAACCACTCCCCGTTCCGGGCCGGGAGAGAACGCCTTTACACCACAAGCAACGCGAACAACCCTCGCTTGCTTGAATTCTTCCTCTCACAATCCGAGAGGGACACTTCGGGCTTTCACCGAAGTTCTTGCTTCTTTTGACAACACTTGTAACTGAGTGGGATTCACTCTCTAATTGAGCACACTTTGAGTAGGATGAGTATATGATCAAATGTGTGAAGTTTAGGCTAAAGAGTGTAGAATTGGGAGCTTTGAGGATTGAGGTTTCTCTCTAATGTATTGGGACAATTGGAGTTGGAGAGTTGTGTTAACAACAAGTCTTGATCCTCTATTTATAAGCTCCTAAGGTATTCTAGCCGTTGGGGATAGATTTGATTGGGTTTTGTGCAAGATACACAAAGCAGAAAATCAGGTTGCAAATCTGTCCAGAACCGGTCGACCGAAACTAGTAAACCGGTCGACCGTTAACTTGATTTCAAAGAGAACGGTCGAACAAAGGAATATTCGGTCGGACAAACGAGCTAGAACTTAACTCTACTTAAGTTAAACGGTCGAACCAAAGTATGGGGCGGTCGACCGTTCAGGGGATTCGGTTGAGATAAAGGTGCAACGGTCGAACGAAGAATGAGTCGACCGATAGCAGGGAATTTTGTTTCTTGAAGAAATGTTCAACCGGTCGACCGAAACAAGGTCGTCGTTCGACCGATTACCGAATGTATTTTGGGGTTAAGTTTGTTATATACGAATACGACCGTTATAGGAATACGACAAGAAAAACGGTCATATTAAAATCCGGGATCGGTCGACCGAAAAGGTAGAACCGGTCGACCGGTAGAGTTCGGTAAAATCACTGTGGAGAGTCTGTTATAAACCGGTCGAACTGAGAACTGGTTCGGTCGACCGGTTCACACAGGAAATATGGGTTTAAGTTTATAAGTGATTTCCGACTAAGGTTTGGGTGATCTAATGAAGTCCAAATAAGGTGAAATTTTGTGTGTGACTTCTCTAAGGAACCTAGTGTGTATGTGATTGGTTTTTAACTCTTGTATGCTCAATTTACACAAGTTCGTAAGACTCAAAATAAATCAAGATTACATGTCTTCGATTTAGCTTTAATTACATGTCTTGACTTCATTTCCTTCTTTCTTGAGTCTTGATCACCTGTAGAGGTTAACACAATACAATATACATGCAATGCAATATGTGTGCTACTCTACATCATCATAATTAAGATTAGGTTAATTAAATCATCAAAACATAGATTAAGGCCAAAAAGCCAACAATGTGTTGGAAAGAATAGAGCATATGTTTGCAGTTAAGAATGCCTTCTTTGGTACATTCGTTTTTCTCTTTTTAGTGCACAAATCTTTCAAGAATTTAGCATAAGCAGGTATTTGTTGAATCATATCTAAGAGTGGAATATTCACCTTAACTTGCTTAAATACTTCTAAGATTTTCTCCATTTGTGCACTTGAGCTCTTCTTGAGTCTATTGGGAAATGGGGCTTTAGGAACATAGACTCGCTCAGGTTCAGGTTGAGCTATGGGTTCAGGTTGTGTAGGTGGGTTGGGCTTTTCAATTTGGACGTCAGGTTCAATGGTCAGGTCATATGTGGTTGCTTGATGGCTAGATTGATTAGACATTCTAGGGTTTACCACATTGTTATCAACTTGTCGTCCGGACCGTAATGACACTACTGCATTGATTTGTTGGAACGGTCCTTCCTCGTTAATCATTTGAACCGGTCTGGGGTTGTTATTTCCTGAGGGTGGTTGATAAGATTGATATTGATTATTAGTTCTTGGGTTCACCTCAGGTTGACTTGGAAATTGACCCTTTTCTCTTTCACCTACTATTTGCGCTAATTGGCTGACTTGTGTCTCTAGCCTTTGGAATGATTGGTTGGTTGTTTGTATAAAAGTTTTCATTAAATTTTCCAAGTTTGTCAACCTAACTTCATGATTTCCATTGTTATTACCCCCAGATGATGTATTATTTTGGTTATATGGGTTTGGTTGTTGTCTAGGAGGTTGACCTTGTTGGTTCCACGAAAAATTGGGATGATTACGCCAACCCGGGTTGTAGGTTGATGCATAAGGATCATTTCTAGAATGATTAAACGTGGCATTAACATGTTCCAAGTCTACACAGTCCTCCATTAAATGACCAGTCTGACCACATCTAGAGCAAGGGGTAGGGGATGCTTGTCGGGTTTGGTTTTGCAGCTCTAAACTTTCCATTCTGCGCATAAGGGTGGCTAGTTTTGCCTCAGCCACTATGTTGGCATCTATAGCTAAGACACCTGGTCGGGGTTGACTTGCTATTCTAGATCCAATACTCGGGTTGATGGGTGTTCTAGCATTGTCCCATTGCATACTGTTTTCAGCTAAATCCTCAAGAAAAGTCCAGGCATCATTTTCGTTTTTCGACATGAAATTCCCTTGGCTCACAGATTCTAGCATAACTCTAGATGTGGGTGTCAATACCTCATAAATAATTTGGCATAATTGCCATTTTGGAATTCCGTGATGAGGGCATTGGGTCAAGACACTTTTAAATCTTTCAAGATAGGAATAGAACGGCTCGCTCTCAGACTGAACGAATGCAACAATTTCATTCCTAATCTTCATAGTCTTATGGTTGGGGAAATATTTTTTTAGAAACACTTGAACAAACTCAGCCCAACTCCTAATAGATCTTTCGGCTAGACTATATAGCCATTTCTTAGCGTCGTCTTTTAGTGCCAGAGGCACAAATTTCAGACGCACTGCCTCTTCAGGGATATGCTGGTATTGCATAAGAGAGCAGATTTCCTCAAATTCTCTAAGGAAGAGATATTGATCTTCCCTAGATGTGAACTTAGGCAGCATACTCATGTATTGTGCCTTAAGTTCGAAATCGCGACCCGGTATGGTGGGCATGACGATGCACGATGGCTGAGCAGCCATCGTTGGGTAGCACCGATCCCTCAGAGTCATAGGCGGGTTCACAACATTCTCACCCATTAGATCCGGGTGAGGTGGTGTAACAGATGAATTGGGGTTAAGCTCTAGACTGGAATCTAGATGAACTCGTGAGAGTCGATTACTCAAGTCCCGAATCCAAATCTGAGTGCACCGGGCTGAATCAATTTTTGAATTCAAATTCAAAATTCAAATTCCAAATTTAATTTCAAGAATTAATTACAATTTTTTTTTTAATTTTCGTTTTTTTTATGTTTTTTTTCTTCAAAAGGGAAACAAACAATAGAATGGGGCAAGATGAGAAAGGAATCCTAATCTAGAGAATTTAGGTGAGAAGAGAAAGAAGACTCAGATGAGAAAAGAAACTTAACTCTAAAGATAGAAAAGAGGGTTGGTCAGAAATTTCCTGAACAAGCACGGTTCAAACAATCCTAGACCTAGTGTCACTTAAATCTAGACGACTCCTAACTGGTTGAGTCGAATTGATTTGCTTGATTCACCTCCCTCACCAATCAAACCAAATTGGCCAGGTAGTGTATAGTTAGTGGGGGCGCTTCCGACAGAGTCGGTGCCAATTAGACAACCACTTCGCTTGGAAGACTCTCGTCAACACAAAAACACTTCCTAGACACCAAATTGAATTCGATCGGCTTCAGGTCATAGCAAGTCAAACCAATTCTTCTCCTTAATTGAGTCTGAGTCCTTAGGGGCCAATGTCTAATTGATTTTAAATTTTAAGGCTTGGGTGACACTTTAGGATTGTGATTTGTGGGCCACGGAAGGGTGATGAAATCCCCACCGTATCTTTTCCTACGGAGTTGCCCTTAAGATAGTTTAACTTAGATCTAACAAAGATAGTCAAACAATGGTCTTTTTAATGGGGTCAATTGCAAGGTTGTATGCAAATTAAATTATATGCTTAAATGCACTCGTTAAAACCGCGATACGTACCTTGCCTCCAGCACTCTTCAACAATAAAAAATAATTTGCAAGAATTTAGCAAGAATAATGCAAGCAAAACATTATATGATGCATGCACTAAGGTCTTTCTAATTTTGCCAATTTTAGGTCCGAGTTGAATTATTGCCAATTATGGAATTGTAAACCCTAACACATGCAATTCTACGAAAGGAAACTTATTGTAAATCATGTTAGTTATGAAGCATTACAAGATAAATGACTTAACATAAACTCAAGTAATCAAAATATACTAATCATGAACTTAAAATAATAACATGCAATTCATCTTCTCTAACCCTAATTCCATCACCTCCACCCTTTGGAAAGAGTTAGAAACTCATGGAGGGAGGAAGAAGAAGGGATCCTAGAGACATTAAAAGAAAAGAGAAACAAAACAAAATAAAACAGAAATTTATTACTAATGATCCAAGACCAAAGGTTCCAAGATGTGTTACATTCGTCCTACGAGGCTATTTATAGCCGATACAAGGGATACCAATACATAAAAGGAGAGTACACGCGTCATCGCACCACAGGCCGGAATTTCAAATTTTAAACCCTAAGAGGGGCGGCGAATTCGCCGCCTGTTATGTACAATGTGCGGCTAAAATGCCGCCCAGGTTGAAGATATTGCGCCCGGATTTCTGTCATGTGTTTATGGTATGATTTTATCCTCCTTTGCGCGTTGGATGGATTCTTTCCAATCTCTTGAGCTCCGGATTAATTCCTTCCATTGTTGGGGATTTATTTTTGACTTTTCTTTTGACTTCTCCAGCACAATAACTTTGCCCTTTTATTTTGTAGTCAGGTCCTTGACATTTTGCACTTAAGCCCCTGACCTTTTTGTGATTAGCTCCTTGAATGCTTTTGTGCTTGGATGCATTTCCATTTGAAACTCGATAAACTTGAACTTGTCTTTATGATAGAAATGAATCTTTTGCACGCGTTTATGCTCGGGATGTGGGTAATTTGCATTCAGGTCCCTGTATTCTGTAAACAAGGCTAAACACATACCTTAGTAGCATTTATTGAATTAAAAGCAATCTAAATGAAAGACATATGATGCAATGTATGCAATGCATCAGCGGGCACGCAACTGGCGTTGGGTGAGGTGACTACCGGCCCACGGGCTACGGAGGTCGCTGCCCTGCTTTTATAGCGGCGCGGTTGGTGTTTGCGGCTCGAGGAGCCCGATGACCTGGCAGACTTCGGTCTGGTTTTGTCCGATGTTGTGCCGGACTGTTGTGATGGACCACCGATGTTGTGCCTGTGATGCCGCCGAGGTTGTGCCGGCGATGGTGATTGTTGGGCCGAGGCTGTTCCGGCTATGTTGTTTTCCTCGGCTGGGCACCTACCGAGATGTTGTTGTTATACCTTCTGGGCGACGGCCCCGTTGGTCCCTGTGGATCCGACCACTGAGATTTGCAGATCTGTATTCTATCGGCCCGCAGGCGTGACAGAGGCTCCCTGCCGAACCCTTGAGTAGTGTAGCCGCGTGTGGGGGGTGCGATGTCGCGTGCTGTAAGACTGCGTGTGCCTGCAGTAGGTCTCCTCGGGAGACTCGTTGTTGATTGTCGGACTGATGTCCCGTTTTACCCTTCGGGGGAACTGTTTTCATTTCTGTCGATGTCATGACACGCTACTAGTATGATAGGTTCATTGTGTAATGCATGCATATAGGTGAGTTGGCATACGGGGTTTCCTTCTGGAAACTCAGGCATTGTTGTTATATATTTTCAGGACCGCAGTAGGTCCAGTTGGGTGGTGATCGGCGGGCACACGCATTTTGGAGTCGGATCCTCTTCTCGGACCACTGAGGTCGGCATGATTACGTTTTATCTTCTGTTGTCGTTTTGTTGTAATCATGTATTATTTTGACAAACTCTGATGTAATTTTGGTGCACCGCTATTGTTTATGAGAAGTAACAGTCCCGTGTTTGATTGTTGAGTTCATGTGTCTTGATTACAATTTTTAAATTTTCCGCTATTTCGGGATGTTACATCCATTGTTTTCTTTCATGAAATTTACTAGTAACCACTATACAACTATATTTGACAACTCGACCTGTTTTCTTAAGGTGGGTTTCTTCATCTTGGGTCCGTTAAAATCAATGTGTCTAAACATTTGCATATGTATATTTACAAAACCTACCAAATGCCAAAAAGTTTTCCCAACTTGAAAATATGTTTACAACAGGAAAGTAAAATGCGCGACTTGTTTAATTAACAATCGAAAATATTAGGTTCCAAAAGATGCAACATTTATCCCACAATGTTTCTTTGAGACAGAGACCTCGTGTGTTTACCTAATAGAATTGATTTATTTTATCTTAACTTGGAGATGAAAGTGTAAAATAAATCTCCATGAAAATGAACCCTTTGGCTACTAAGGTAAAGGTTATGACAATTGAATTGACTTTGTTTTCTCTCATCAGCCTTATCATGTAATGTGAACTATTATATATCATGTAGTCCATGATATTTCATAGCATTATTTCCAAGATACACAACATTGATATTCAATTAAGAGATTCACCTGAATTTAGTTAAAACATAAATTCTCGTTTTACTGTACAATAAAATGCTTAAGAAAAAAATAGTGATGTTGGACTTACGAACATGCTATATTTGATTGTAGATGTATATCTTTGCTACTTGCACATGCGAACGTACAACAAGCTTGACTTTCTCTTGATCAATCAAGCATTAACTTCATTTTGTTTGCCAATTAGAAATGTAATTTTTCAGATCACCCAAAATGTTGAAACAGAAAAATAATAACGAATGGTAAGACATACAAATTTAATACTTATGTGGTCTGTAACGCCTTGACGATGAAATTATATTACAAATGACTTAAGATAACTAACAAATGAAAGGTTTATAAATTATGGGCGAGAGGCCTCCCGTAGCCCTATAAACAGGTCGGGTTGGGGTTTTCCCAACTGTTACTCGACCCGTCTAAAATAAATAGATAATCGGGATGGGACATGTCGGGTAAAAAAAATCATCCGCTACCTGCACTGTTTAACGTTCGATAAATGAATATTCAGGGCGGGACGATGTGGATAAACGAATAAACGATTAAAACCTATATTTTTTATTTCTACACATTTACTACCAAAAAAATAGTACAAAACAATAATTTCTAACACCAATAGTCGCTAATAACACAAAAGAACAAAACAACTTGAAACATAAAACATCCATTAACTACTACGACCACAAATTATTTAATATATATTAGGAATTAGTATATATATTTAATATATTAAATTATTAATAATTTAATATATAATTATACAGGTAAATGGATAAACGGTACAGATAAGAAATATAATTACCTAA
Source organism: Triglochin maritima (assembly GCA_963682175.1). Taxonomy (NCBI): domain Eukaryota; kingdom Viridiplantae; phylum Streptophyta; class Magnoliopsida; order Alismatales; family Juncaginaceae; genus Triglochin; species Triglochin maritima. The sequence goes on from OY821775.1 coordinate 12,579,959, forward strand.
ACGGATAGTAGATGTATTTTTCGACCCGATTATCCGTTCGCCCCCATCCCAAACGTTCCCGCATTTCTGTTTAACTAACGTGAACCTACGCTAGACGACGAAGTAAAGTGCGAAGACCGAAGCATCAGAGCGCCACGTGGAGAGATGAGGCAGCGAGAAGCGTGCAACGGTAGGATGTCAGAGGGTTTTGATACGGAGGAGATTTGAAATGAGTTGAGGACCTTGAGGTGAGGGTGTTCGTGACATTTAATGAATGTTCCAATGCGAGATGTGGTTTAAACTTTATACTTCAAAATTTGGGCGTGGTTGTCCTTTGTCTTCTACCGGTTGGACAGGTGGTTGTCCTTTACTCGGATGATCCTTTTGGATCGAGTGATTTGGCGCTCTGTTTACTCCGAATCTCATGTTTGGGTTCCAACACCCAAACTAATTTGATTAGGATTATCGGATTTCAGTTCTTGGTATATAAAATTTGATATCAATTATAATGAGAAAGGTTCGTAAATTATGTGCAGTTTTACAGGTATTCTACCTTAGCACAACCATGATTTCAATAACGTTAACCAGTACCAAATGAGCCCATCAATTTATTGGACATGTCACTTTATTTATAACAACTTAAGATAGTTTCTTTCTAAAATCTTGTAAGGTAGACACCTATTGTATCCCAAGTATTCTAGTAGGAGTAGTAGGGTCTATTGAATATTGGCTTATATTTGTTAAGAAAGTAAATCCAGGAAGAATCGGTCGACCAGATGGGATCCGGTCTACTGACGCACAACTCAGGAAATTTCATCGAAAACGGGTTCAGTCTACCAAATTGGATTCAGTCCATCGAACCGAGGATTCCAGGCACTCCGTGTGCAGCTGGGATCGGACGACCGAATTGGATTCGGTCTACCGTCAGAGAGCAAGTGACACTTCAGAACAACGGGTTCGGTAAACAGTTGAGGAGATTTTTGGTGTTCCGAGAATCTAAAAGTGTCTGAACAATTTGGCACGGTCCACCGAGGGGTTCTCGGTGGACCGAAGGGTTGTTGAAGAAATCGTTAGTTCGTGGAAGAATCGTTCTCGCGGTCTACCGAGCTGCGTGAGAAGTGTTCCCTCGGTCAACCGGGAAGGATTCGGTTAACCGAATCGGAACAGGAATCACTCATGTTGAAGCGCGAACGGGCGACCGAATGAGCACCGGTCGACCGTTCCACACGAATAGTTCTGTTCGATTTTGCTTAATTGTAGCTCGGTTTTTTAGTCTATAAAAGGGCTTGTTTGCTCTTAGTTTAACATCACATTGCATACATCATTTATTTCCTTCGTTGTGAGGTGAGAGATTAAGGCTAGAGATAGATCTAGAATGATTTGGAGGACATATTGCCTCCATATACTTGTAATCTCGGTTGCTTCTCTTGTTGGAGAAACGGAAGAAGGAAAGGAAACCCGCAGGAGATCCCCCAAGGATGTAGACATATTGCCGAACCTTGTAAAACAAGTGTGTCGTGGTTGTTTCAGGTGTGCATTTGTGTTTGCTTGTTTATTTCCATCTTATTTGTGTTCTTGTTGCAATTGAGTTTTGGAGAGGGTCCGAAGTTAATTCCGCAATCAATATTTGGTATTACGTGGTGCGTTTAATTCGTGTTTTGTATAAGTGCATTGTTATATCTCCCTCCCAACAATTGGTATCAGAGTTTTGGTTGCACTTTCGATGGCGGAGGAAGCACGGAACTTTCGGGTGGAGAAAATCACCCGGAAGGAGAACTTTTCAACATGGCAACGGAGGGTTCGTGCGTTGATGTCTCAGACTGACGGACCATTGCTGACGTTGGATGGAGTTGAAAAGAAACCATCGAAGACGACCGACGAAAAGTGGGAGAGTCTGAATCTCCGGGCTATAGGGATCATCGAGTTGTGCCTCTTGGATGATTTGCTTTTCTAGGAATCAGCGAAGACCGTAACAGAATATTGGAAACTTCCGGAGGAGAGGTTCATGAAGAAGAACCTTAGCAACAAGTTGAATCTGAAGCGTCAGTTGTACATGCTTCAGATGAAGGAGAACACGCCGTTCATTGAGCATCTCTTGGTGTTCATTGATCTGACTCAGCTTGAGGACAAGATGGAGGATGTCGACAAAGCAATGTTGTTATTGATGTCACTGCCGGACTCGTATCAGAACTTGGTGAATACGATCATATATGACAAGGATTCGTTGGTGTGGGAGGAGGTCAAGGGCACGCTGATCTCTTACGATGCAAGGAAGAATTCAAGTAGTAGCTCTTTCGAGAAGGGTGAAGGATTGATCGCAACACCGGAAAGGGGCAGGACGGGTAACAAAGGAAGTAACAACGGTAAATGACGCTCCAAATCAAAGGGGAGATCCTTTGAATATTTTTCTGCAAGAAGGGCGGTCATGTGAAGCGTGATTGTAGGGCCTTCAAGGAGTCGCTGCAGAAAGGGAAAGACGGGTACAATTCCGCCAGTGTGGTGGGGGAGAAGAACGAAGCCGACGTTCTAACAGTTTGCACTGCAGGTATAGACAAATTATAATCTGGATGGATTTTGGATACAAGAGCATCTTTCCACATGTGCCCGGTCAAGGAGTGGTCCACATCCTATGAGCCACTAAAAGGACGGATTATTGTTATGGGCAACGATGCACCGTGCACTACCGTCGGGATTGGTTCCATACAGTTTAAGATGTTCGATGGGTGCATTCGAACGCTGACGGGTGTGCGTCACATACCGGAGTTGAAGAAGAATCTGATTTCTCTAGGAGATCTCGATACTCTCGGGTGGAGATGGTCCGGCGGGGACGGAAAGATCAAGGTCACTCATTGGGGCGATGATAGTGATAAAAGGAACCAAGGTGGGCAACTTGTATTGGATGCTAGGGAATGCAGTAGCAGGAAAAGGTGCAACAAATGTTGCATACGACGAAGACAGTACCGTACTTTGGCATATGAGGCTTAGTCATATGTCGGAAAGAGTTTGTGTGAGCTACACAAACAAGGACTGCTGAAGGGTATTAAGAGCTGCAAATTGGATTTTTGCAAGTATTGTGTCTTCAATAAACAGCACAGGATTCAATTCAAGATGATTATCCACAAGACGAAACAAATATTGGAGTATGTGCATTCAGACGTCTTGGGTCCGACTCAGGTTCGGTCAAAAGGTGGAGCCGAATATTTCATCACATTCATAGACGACTTCTCAACGAAGGTATGTGTTTATTTTCTGAAAAATAAATTTGATGTCTTTGATAAGTGTAAAGCATGGAAGACCCAAGTAGAGAAAAGTACAGGAAAATATTGTAGGATCGTGTGGGTTATGGGTTCACTAATCACTTTTTAATCTAATCACCTACTTGTTTAAGCAATCGATATGCGCAGCGGAAATTTAAAACAAAACAAGCAAGTGTAGGAAATATGCAAACCACAAGAAGTCGGGTCGATTTTTATAGAGGTTCGGCACCCCACCCGGGTCCTAATCCTCTCTTGCAAGCTCCGCTCGGATCACCGAGCTCCGCCTACGACTTCACTATCCGCTCCCCGTTCCGGGCCGGGAGACAACGCCTTACAACCGTCAAACTCGCGAACAACCCTCGCCGAGCTTGGAATCTTCCTCTCACAATCCGAGAGGGACACTTCGGGCTTTCACCGAAGTCCTTGCTTCCTTTTACAACAATTGAGAACTTGAGTGGAACAACACTCTCTAAACTTTGAGCACACTTGAGTAGGATGAAGAAATGATCACTAAGTGTGTGAGGTTTGAAGCTTTGAGTGTTTTGGATTCTCTCTAAAGTTTGGGACAAGTTTGTAGTGGGAGAGTTGTGTTAAAATGTGTTTTACAACTCTATTTATAAGCATTAGAGAGAATAGATCCGTTGGGACAAGATTTGATTGGGTTTTGTGCAAGATACACAAAGCAGAAAATTCGGGCTGCAAATCTGTCCAGAAACGGTCGACCGAAAAGTGGAACGGTCGACCGAACGCTTGGGTTTGATAAGGATACGGTCGACCGAAATATGAATAGATCGACCGAACACTTAAGTCTATTAAGAAAACGGTCGACCGAACAGGGTTACCGGTCGACCGAATAAGCGTTTCGGTAGAGGGAAAACTGGATCGGTCGAACAAAATCGTATCGACCGATAGCAGGGAATTCTTGACAAGGTTAAACGGTCGACCGAACTTGGCACATGGTTCGACCGTTTGGTTAAGTATATGGAGGTGTATATAGTTTTAATACGAATACGACCGTTGGGCATATACGACAAGAATAACGGTCGGAACAGTAAGTTCAAACGGTCGACCGAAAGATATGGTGCGGTCGACCGCAACTAGGCAGGAAAACACAAATTGGATTACTTGATCATCCGGTCGACCGAACGGCATGTTGCGGTCGACCGAATGTGGGCAGACAGTTAGGGTTCAGGTTTTGTGTTTTTCCGGTCTAAGTTTGGGTGATCTATTGAAGTCCAAATAATGTGAAATTTCGTGTGTGACTTCTATAGGGAACCTATTGTGTATGTGATTGGTTTTTAACTCTTGTATGCTCAATTTACACATGTTCCTAAGACTCAAAATAAATCAACATTACATGTCTTCGATTTAGCTTTAATTACATGTCTTGACTTCATTTCCTTCTTTCTTGAGTCTTGATCACCTGTAGAGGTTAGCACAATACAATATACATGCAATGCAATATGTGTGCTACTCTACATCATCATAATTAAGATTAGGTTAATTAAATCATCAAAACATAGATTAAGGCCAAAAAGCCAACAATCTCCCCCTTTTTGATGATGGCAACCTATATCTTAATTCTATCTAAATACATGGAATTTGTATATGTAAACTATGCATATTAATGCTCCCCCTATGGATGTGCATAGTTTTTGATCAATTTTATGCCAAATTCCAAGTTACCCCCTTAATTATCTCTCCCCCTTTGACATCCATCAAAAATAATAATTATTTAAGACTTTAAGCATAGAATTTGGATGTCTTGTAATGAAGTTGCTCCCCCTAAATTTTGCACTTCATTACTCTAATAAAAGATATAACATTTAAGCTCCCCCTATCAATAAGGCTAGATGAAAACTATTGATATGATTCAAGTTAAGTTCATTTAAGTTTCAACTTAAGCCTTATTCTAACATCCATTTAAAATTTGACATTTAAAATTAATGGATGTGGTAAAAGATTTGCAATGAATAGGGTATATGATTTGCAATGAATTAAACTATATGATATGTCAATTAAGCATGTGAAGCTAGATTAGAGCTAATATAACATGAATTGTATAGATAGGAATTTATACCAATGTTGAATTCGAATTTAGCTCCAATCTCATTTGGTGATGCAACCGGATTTGAATTTGACTCTTGAGCTCACCCGGTCACCACCAATCTCCTCCTCAAGCTCCTACAAGAGTAGATTTGGGTACCCAAACAACTTTGGGTCCTTGAACATTAGCTTTTGGGATCCAAACCATTTTGGTTTTGGGTGCCCACACACTTGAGGAACTATGGTTAATGAACATATGCTTACCATTTAGAGTAGTGTGAGATACATGGTTTTTCAATTTAAAATTGTAACCTAAACCATGTTTTTGCAAAGATTGCCTTTGACTACCTAATAGCATGTTAAGCATATGAGTTCCATTGGTGAATCTTTCTAAATCTTTTCTTAATTGCAAGTTAGAAGCTTGAAGATTTAGTTGATCACAATCTATAGGTGTTGCTCTTAATTTATCAAGATTTGATGCATTCTTTTCAAATTTAGAAATCACCTCATTCTTCTCATTTATGCATGTATCAATTTGGCTTTGGAGATCTTTGATTAACTTTCTAGCATTCTTGTTTTTATCACATATGATCTCATATTGTTTAACTAAATCATGGAATGCATTTTGAAGTTCATCATAAGAATAAGTTTCTTCTTTAGAACATGAACTATCACTAGCATATGATTTAGATGAGCAAGAATGTGATCTACTAGAGTAAGAGTTAGAGGATACCTCACTTCCTTCATCTTGAATTGCCATGTAGCACATATGTGCATATTCCTTTGTTGATGAAGGTGTGGTTAATTTGGATGACGATGAATCGTCCCAAGTAGCCTTGTGAGCTTCCAACCTCTTCTCTTTTCTCTTACTTTTCTCCTTTTCTTTTCTCCTCTCCCTTCTCTCCTTTTTCTTCTCCCCTTCTCTCCTCTCATTTTCACTCTCCTCCCTCTCTTTTTCTTTTTCTCTTTTCTCACTTCTTCTACCTCTTCTTTCATTCTTTTCTCCCTTATCTCTCTTGAGGTATTTGAAGAAGTCTTTGGCTAAGACCTCAATGTCCTCTTCTTCCACTCTCCTTGGCTCATCAAGGTTTGCATGTAATGCCAAGGTGGATATCTTCTTGGTGGCTTCCTTCTCCTTCCGATGCTTGATTTGAAGTTCATAAGCCATCAAGTTTCCAATTAATTCCTCCATTTTGAGTTGGGAAAGATCGTGTGCTTCTTCAATTGCAACCACTTTATCTTCCCAATCGTGGCTTAACGACCGGAGGAATTTCCTTGTCATCTCTCCTTCATTTAATCTTCTTCCAAGAACCAAAAGAGAGTTAGTGATATCGGTGAAGCGAGTGTTCATTTCGCTTATGTTCTCACCGATTTGCATAGAAAAAATCTCATATTTATGCATGAGGAGACTAATGCGTGTTTCCTTAGTTTTACTATCCCCCTCATGGTGCATTTGAAGTCTATGCCATATCTCATGTGCACTAACACACCCTCTAATCCTATTATATTCACCCTCATTTAGCCCACAATATAGAATGTTCATGATTTTTGAGTTCATCTCAATTTCTTTCATTTTGGGCCTAGTGAGTGAATCTAATTCATCTTCATTTGGTGGTGTGTATGGATTTTGTAGAAACATCCAATACTTAAGGTCATTAGAAATTAGGAAAATCTTCATCCTATTCTTCCAATAATCATAATTTGACCCATTAAGCAAAGGAGGTCTAGTGGTGCATAATCCTTCTACATGATTAGATGTGCTAGCCATGCTAAAAATACGATTAAGTATAGAATTTAGCTAACAAGGCTCTGATACCAAATGTAGGATCGTGTGGGTTATGGGTTCACTAATCACTTTTTAATCTAATCACCTACTTGTTTAAGCAATCGATATGCGCAGCGGAAATTTAAAACAAAACAAGCAAGTGTAGGAAATATGCAAACCACAAGAAGTCGGGTCGATTTTTATAGAGGTTCGGCACCCCACCCGGGTCCTAATCCTCTCTTGCAAGCTCCGCTCGGATCACCGAGCTCCGCCTACGACTTCACTATCCGCTCCCCGTTCCGGGCCGGGAGACAACGCCTTACAACCGTCAAACTCGCGAACAACCCTCGCCGAGCTTGGAATCTTCCTCTCACAATCCGAGAGGGACACTTCGGGCTTTCACCGAAGTCCTTGCTTCCTTTTACAACAATTGAGAACTTGAGTGGAACAACACTCTCTAAACTTTGAGCACACTTGAGTAGGATGAAGAAATGATCACTAAGTGTGTGAGGTTTGAAGCTTTGAGTGTTTTGGATTCTCTCTAAAGTTTGGGACAAGTTTGTAGTGGGAGAGTTGTGTTAAAATGTGTTTTACAACTCTATTTATAAGCATTAGAGAGAATAGATCCGTTGGGACAAGATTTGATTGGGTTTTGTGCAAGATACACAAAGCAGAAAATTCGGGCTGCAAATCTGTCCAGAAACGGTCGACCGAAAAGTGGAACGGTCGACCGAACGCTTGGGTTTGATAAGGATACGGTCGACCGAAATATGAATAGATCGACCGAACACTTAAGTCTATTAAGAAAACGGTCGACCGAACAGGGTTACCGGTCGACCGAATAAGCGTTTCGGTAGAGGGAAAACTGGATCGGTCGAACAAAATCGTATCGACCGATAGCAGGGAATTCTTGACAAGGTTAAACGGTCGACCGAACTTGGCACATGGTTCGACCGTTTGGTTAAGTATATGGAGGTGTATATAGTTTTAATACGAATACGACCGTTGGGCATATACGACAAGAATAACGGTCGGAACAGTAAGTTCAAACGGTCGACCGAAAGATATGGTGCGGTCGACCGCAACTAGGCAGGAAAACACAAATTGGATTACTTGATCATCCGGTCGACCGAACGGCATGTTGCGGTCGACCGAATGTGGGCAGACAGTTAGGGTTCAGGTTTTGTGTTTTTCCGGTCTAAGTTTGGGTGATCTATTGAAGTCCAAATAATGTGAAATTTCGTGTGTGACTTCTATAGGGAACCTATTGTGTATGTGATTGGTTTTTAACTCTTGTATGCTCAATTTACACATGTTCCTAAGACTCAAAATAAATCAACATTACATGTCTTCGATTTAGCTTTAATTACATGTCTTGACTTCATTTCCTTCTTTCTTGAGTCTTGATCACCTGTAGAGGTTAGCACAATACAATATACATGCAATGCAATATGTGTGCTACTCTACATCATCATAATTAAGATTAGGTTAATTAAATCATCAAAACATAGATTAAGGCCAAAAAGCCAACAAATATGTGGTTAAGGTTAAGTGTGCTTCTGGTGGTTTGAAATGGATTAGTTAGACTTCCTTAGATTAACTTAAATTAGATTGGTTACTTGAATTTTATTGAATTGGCTAATTTGATTGAATTCGATTTCTTAGTTGGATTTGTTGGTTAATTGTGTTAGTTTTAGTTAAATTGGATGTAGTTGAATGTGTTAGTTTGATTGAGTTGGATGTGATAGTTTGATTGAATGGAATGTGTTAGTTAGTTTGAGTTTGATGTGCTAGGTGGATTAAGTTTGATTGGGTTGCATGTGCTAGCTTGATTGAGTTAAATTTGACTCGTTAGGTCGTGTGAGAGTGGAGAAGTTGCGGCAGTTGAGATAATCTTGACCGAAAACGTGATTATAACACCTCCGACAACCCCCACCACCTAAAATCGTAAACCTAACAAAGCAATGTAGGTTGTAATTACGAATTATCTAGGATGTAGGTTTGATGTTTGTAATGTTTATTTAGAATGTATATGCATGTGAAATGCAATGGATATTGTAAATGTAGAAATTTTCTTGTTAATCCAGGTATTTGAAGATTTTTTTCATAATAAAGTTTAACGAAAGGTTATGTCAAAACTTCTATAGCAAATCCTCGCATTACAACAGTTAACACTACTATTACATATGTACTTAAGTTATATTATTATTGATTTAAATTGAACAGTAATTTGGTTTTTTATAGGAACACTGGAATGTTCCTTAGGGCTCAAAGTCAAGATTATGAGGTCCCTAAATACAAAATGGAAGGAAAACAACTGTCAAATAATAAAATTATTAATTTTAATGGTATTGCAAAATACGAAAACTCAGACGCTCCCGAGCCTACTCGTACATATATGTAGATTCATTTGCATGACAAGAAGAACCCAGAAGCAGTGGTTGTCATTCTAAGTTTATATTCATACTAGTTTTCAATTACTTTATATTGTTGCATTCATTTATAACTTCTAATATTTTTTGCTTGCATGAAAGATTAGAGGCTCTACAAGGATAGAATGAGACGAGCTCTCAGAAGTATTAGTCAGTGTATCCTACATTGACAGAAACGTCCACCATTGTCCATCACCAATGGATATTCGTCTGTCATCTTTGCTCCGACGAAATAAGACGAAAAAAATTGATGGGAAATTTGGCGTCAAAAGTAACACCAACCACGTTTATCCTTTGGAACATCCATCAGTGTAACTAAACACCGACAATAAGTATATCCTTCGATGTTCACCTACACTGTTGGTTAGTATATAACATATACCAACAAATATCTTCCGTCGGTGAAACCATGTTCTGTTGTACTGCATACGGCAAAAAATCATGTCAAATGAACCATTACAGTTAGGGGTGAGCAAAATTCGGTCCGGTCCGGGCACCCGGACCGAACCGAACCGAATTTTTTCGGTCCGGTCTTCGGTCCACAAAATTTTGGAAATTCGGTCTTCGGTCCGGACCGAACCGAAAATTTAAGGGGAAAATCCGGGTTTTGGACCGACCCGGACCGGACCGGACCGAACCTATTCGGTCCGGACTTCCCGAAAATTCGGGTTTCGGTCCGGTCCGGTTCGGTCCGGTCCTGGACCAAAGCTCACCCCTAATTACAGTCTTCCATGTAAATTTCAAAATTTAATAATGTGTAGGCGTTATATTCATGTTTAGACATTACATGACCGAAAAATTAACTTGTGGAAACCTTAGAATTTTATATTTTTTATTTTTATTGAGAAGAATCTATTTTAGTTTGATCCGAAAAATTAAGCCTCAAAATGGCAAAATTGGAAGTGCATTATTTTCTATCAATATTAGTACGTTACTTAAAACATCGTCGCTCTTATTGTACTTTGCGTAGGTCCTGATGACTAGGAATGGTTCTAATCCAACAAGTTTTGCGGTGATTATTAAAAATTAGGTTTGTTAAAGTGGATTTTGAAATTAGATTTTCTGAGACCCAATGCTCTATCCATAAACGCCTCAACTCAAAAAACACTTCTGCGGTATGGAAGTTTTTATTAGTAATTATACATTTTGGAAATTCAGTAACCTAATTAATTTGTTGTTTCGATGGATAGATCCACTTTTCAGAGTCGGTTTGCTGAATTTCAGATTCGATAAACTCAAACGCTGAATTTTGACCTAATTAAGGTCGAACATCTACACTAAAAGCCAATTTTCAATCTTCATTCGTGCAAATTAATATGCAAGGGTGCGACTTATATTCCGAAAATACCACTAGTTACTTCAAAAAAGGAAAAATCTTAAACTTTCCCACCCAACCAATTATTGTTTGATAACAAATGCACTAGTGACTAGTCCGCTCCTTGATGCTCTCAAACTCAAAACCTTGACTGTCTTTCACGTAATTTCTTGCACAATTTTTTTTTTGGGGGGAAGAATTAAGTTCCCTCTTCCTAATGAAATCAATCGAAACTCCCAACCAATGCATTTGGACCAAACATCACAATCCACCCCGAATACCCTTTTGGTGCAACACATCCCTTCCAATAAGATAACAACTCAGACCTGAAAGCATTAGATTGGATATGGGTGGTGTGCAGTCCACAAATGGGCTCTACTCGTTAATAAGTAAATACACGACACTCGAAAGCACACTATTGCGGATTGCATGGATTTGTGTTTTCATGAAGGTTTTGGAATATTGGAGGGAAGAGTAGGGGACCCTTCGTTTGTGACGTGAATTGGTGAAGAAAGAATCGTTGGGGGGAAGAGGCATGTGATGCGGATTACATGTCGATTTGAAGATTATGAACTTATGGTTTTGGAAAAACATAGATTGAGTTTCAAGCACCATTTTTGAAACTGAAGCAAAAGGTGAACCAATATATGCTCGGTTTGGTTCAAAAAGGTTCAACCTTGGTCCAACTGATTATGACGTCAGTATGACATCATCATTTTGTGAATCGAGAGTTAAACGAAACCGACTAAAGGATAACGGTTCAACCGGTGGTCTGACCGGTTGAACCGAGTTTTACATGTAATTTACCAAATATTTAAGTTCTTAAATTCCTTATACAATATATAGGGTTTTTTACTATTCTGCCATTCGAAAACGATCGATTCCCCTCAAATGTCATCAACTTACAACTACTGTCTTATATGTCACTCAAAAATATAGTAAACATCCAGAACGCTATTATGTTTTTGGATTTGTGCAGATTTGCCATTCCGTTAATTTTTTTCTTCTGTTAGTGGTGTTACTATTTCGTTAATTGTAAATTTACAATTTCACCCCAAAAACTTAACAAACATTTCATTCTCTCCCTCCTCCCTCCTATCTCCTCCTTGTCCTCTCTCTCCTCCTCCCTATTCACTCTCATCTTTCTCCCTCCTCTCTTTGTCCTCTCTCTCCTCTTTGTCCTCTCTTCTTTCTCCCTGCTCTCCTTTCTCCCCTCTCTCTCTCTTTGTCATCTCTCTCCTCTCTCTCCACTTTGTCATCTCTCTCTCATTTTTATTATTCAAAGAGAGAGAGGAGAGCCAAAGAAGAGGGAGAGAGGAGAAAGAGAGAGAGGAGAGGGGAAAAAGAAAGAGATGAGGGGAAAAAAATTAAGTTTTTGAGAGTGAAATTGTAAAATTTACAATTAAATATTAATTTTTTAACACCATTAATAGCGGGGTGGTAAATCCACACCAATCCAAAAATAGAATGGTATTCTGGATGTTAATTATATATACGAGTGACATATAAGACTATAGTTGTAAGTTGATGGTATTTTGGGAAATCGACTGTTTTCAAGTGACAGAATAACAAAAAACCTCAATATATAATAAATTAATAATGAAATTTACAAAAATATTGAAACATATTTGTTATTACATAATGATCATCAACCATCAAGAAAAAGGGAAAAATGAATTTTAAGGATATATAATGTTAACTAATTTTATTTCATTGTCATAATCTATTTCACAAACCCAAACTACTAATTATATTTGAAAAGTTTAATTATTAAAACAAAATAATTACTTTTTGGGGTAAACTATTAGTTTTAATAGTTTAGGATGCAAACTAAAGTTTATCATTTTGGTCAGATCGCGATTCAACCAGTGATCAAACCGATCGATTTTTTTAGTTTTTTCGGGTTCAAACCGGTTCGAGAATCTGTTCGGTTCTATTTTTAAAACAGAGGGTTGAAGTTGTTTGTGGTGTGAGGCGCGCAGTAAAGTAGTCAATTGTGAGATAGTGTCATAGACGTACCGCATATACTCAATGGGAAAAATGTTTGATAACACTATTCCGCATGTGTAATTGTCTAATTGTCTATTATTTTCTAAGTTCACTACCATAAAAATCATCCCTTCGGACGACATTGTTTTCTAATTGAGCATTATTTACTCGTGGATTTAACATATCGGTTAGAGAGATCTCACAAGTCAGTTGACATGATTCGTTACTCTATGAATTTTGACCGGTAAACCGCTCGTTTAAAGTCCAATTACATAGATGGAAGATAGTTCATCCAATCCTAACATTAAACAATGGAAGGGAAGAAACTAAAGAGAAACAATAACGTGGAGAAGCTTGGTTTTTGGGGGTAAACTCATCCAGAAGCCGAACCATCCAAGACAGGCATATATTCTTATTAAAATTAGTTGCTCTCGTAAAAACGGTTCATGAGTTGTTTTACTTCTTTTTTCTGTAGTTGTCAATTAAATTTTGGCCGTAGGAAATATCACATTAGTTTGAAATCAAACCCATACAAACTTAGGTTAAATTTTATCATAACTATCATCTAAGATTTTATTGTAACATAATTTACTTAAGTGCACTGAAATTCACCTAATGTAACCTAGGTCTTTATACAACCCAAGTGCACTAAAACTTATCACATTGACTTACGAAGCATTGATAAGTAATATTCACCGTTAACTAAATATTAGTTTTACTTAAATGTGCCTAAGATTAGTTTAAGAAAAAAGGTGTCTAAGACAACTTATTTAATACTCTATAAAGAATATATAGATATCACAAATACTTTTCAATGTTTCATAATATCCTAAATACTCTCCAATGTGACCATTTTTTACTATACCCTTTTTTCAACGACTCAATCATACGTTTGACTTAGAATAAACAATTTCAAAAAAATAAAATAAAATCAAAACTTAAATTCACCATCTGATCAACATATGAAACAAAACAAAATATCAAATTATGTATACTTTTAAGGTATTATGAAATATTGAAGGATATTCAAACAACTTAATTTCCCCAAAAATAAATGTTATGGTCAAAAAGAGAGAAAAAGAGATGGTAGGAAGAGAAATAATGCGATTGTAGAGACAAAAAGAAAGAAAGTAAATTTTGTCAAATTTGCAACCAAATAAATATAGAATTAATTTCAGGATAGTTCAGGATTGGCTTCGCAAATTTCAATAAAATAATATATAAGCAACGGCGTTAGTTATGAAGTGGGATGTGTTTTTTTTGCTAGTGTCACACAAGCAAATAAAAGTTTTTTTATGAATGATATCATACCAAGTAAATACGACTTTTGAAGTACTATTTTGGTAAATTTCAATGTTTGTGAATGAGATGCAAGTAAAAACACCCTAACAAATATCAATGCACGTTGTGGAAACGACGAACAAGGCATGTCTCTTCTGGTAATATGGATTTTCGGTTTGGGGAAGAGGACAGAAGTGGTTGAACTGGTCCTTGTGACTTGCGAGAATTATTGGTGTGAAAAACAAGAGTTAAAGTTCAGATTGGAGGTTGACCTGGGGGCTCGAGCTTCTGGCTTGTAGTTGCCAAACATCGAGCATAGAGCTCCTTCGACGGAAGCTCGTTGAAGGGCAAAGGCCCAATGACAGAACTCATTTCAACATTAAAATTCAACAAAAATACAAGCACAACCTTCAACAAACTCAACAATAAACTAAAGTCTTACGCCTTGGCAAACTTATTAGTGATGTGAACAAACTCTACACAATCAATGACCAAACACATAATATCATAGTTTCATAACTTTATTTCTATCCCACTAGCAAAAGAAGCTAAACAAACATTGTTGCAAAAGGTGGACTTGCATATGGACCTTTGAGCAAGCCTGTTGCAATGTGGTTGTAGGCTGCTTCTGTGAGGTGGATGCCGTCCCAATTGGCGGCCGCGTTGGGCTCACGACAAACCGTCGATCCAGGGTTGCCGCACCACGAGGACAAGTTCATGTTATATGGCCCACCACCACCGCAACATGCATTCAAATGATCATGGAATCCTGCAAAAAAAAAAAAAAAACAGATTCACTCGTAGCTAAATCAAACTAAGCCTACTATAAAACCCTGACCATGGGTAGCAGCAACTAGCAAGACAGCATATATGATCCCAACAATAGCGTGTCACATCCTGAAGTCTAATTAGATTAAAGTAAAAATTAAGAAAACATATGTAATCTGACCATGGTGTTGGGGTGCATGTGCGATCGCAATGGCTGCTTTGTAGTAGTCACCATAGATGATCTTGACATTGGGATACTTTGTCCTCAACCTGGTGAGTTCCCTAAGCAAGACAACGTTATGGTACTTAGACAGACTGTTGAACTCTTTCAGACACCCGTCTCGACTGTCGTAGTCTTCCTTCAAAGAAGTGCCAAACAAGGAAAGGTACAGAGCAGAGCACCCTAGTGGTCCAATTCCAGGCACTAGAAGCTCCTTTGCTCCTTCATTGATCAATGTCTGCATATACAATAGTTCAATTGTTGAATAAAAATAATATTAATCTGATCACAATGTTTAAGGAACACAAACGACTATTAACTCCCTAATGATAAGTGCTTAAGTTTTTAAAAAACGGTGGTCCAATTGACATTACACAATTTACACTTGACAAACTTGATTCTCTTAGTTGGTCAACCAAAATTATCCAAAATGTGTTGTAACTACAAGTTGTAAGATTAAATCGTTACATGAGAAGGTTGTCGTAGATTTCACATCTAATCAATTGAAGTAGAGGAGGAATCCATTACTCTTGGATTATTTTACATTTTCTAACCATTATTGATGAATTAAACTTCAAACTCGGAATGGAATTCTAAACCTAAATGATTGATAATTTAAATTTATGACTTAAGTTATTTATGTATGTGGAAAATCTGAAAATTTGTATTACCATCAACTTTTAACTACTCTAAAGTATATCAGTGAGGTTAGATGTAAGGTAATGTATGTACTTGTATAGTGGAAGTTATGACTCCTATTATGTTGGGAACATAAGTTTTCAGCTCTTTGGCGGTTTTCCCGGAGAAGGAGCCATAATTGTAGTCGTTGCCTCCGATCTCTCCCACCAAAAACAAAGATTTCCCGAACAACTCCTTGCAAGCTGCATTTCACAACTCAATGTTCTCTTACAACGATCCCATAATTAAGAAACCACCTTCAACTTAAACATGATAAACTACAGGATTATGAAAGATTACTGTACCAAGTGGAGTTTTGCATAGAGAAGGCTTGAGCTGCTGGAACCACTTGAGCTGGACGCCCAAGGAGTTGTTCGACCACCGGAAAGTCCCCATCTTTTCCCGTTCGAGGAAGGAGGCATCTAGAGCTGTCGCGCCAGCGAATGCGAAGTTTACACCTTGTTGGAAGCTCTGACCTGACTTTAAGTAGGGTGGAAGCAGTGGTAATCCGAAAGCTTGGGCTGTAATAAATGAGTAAAACCAATGGTTAAAAACTATTTGAATGGTAAATTAGTGTCAGGGTAATGATTAGTAATAATCACATTCCATATTTAGAAATTAGAATGGCAGTACCATAAATTTGACAGTAAAGTAAATAGTTAAAAAGTGATGACAAGTATTCAGGGTGGTTTAATCTGGCAATGATCAGCCAGCAGAAATAGCTTGTTTTATTTATTATCATACTTTTTTTGTTGAAGTTGCTTTCTCTAATCTACTCAAATTACATTGCACGAAATGAACTAATTTACCGAAAGTTTGATACTTGATTTAGCTATTTGTAGTTCATGTTTTGCAAACGAAGCTAAAAATAGGAATCATATATACTACGACACGTAATCCATTTGGGAAAATTTTATAAGCAACTAATACAGACGATCATAAAATTATTATCACAATGATACCGTTACTAACATGGATATCTAATAGTTTTTATTTTATTTTATCTTTTGTACTACACTTGTCAGTTTAAATCTCAAACATGTAAATTAGATTACTATGATTCAATACTTGATTTCACTATTACAAGACAAGATATCCAACTGATTTAACCCAGTTTTATGTGAATGAGATTGAATGTATTATCGTCCACGAATATCGACCAGTGGCTTATGGTTATGGATCCATTTCGGTGCAATAAATGCTATCACGATACTTTAGTCCAACAGCGGTCGCTTGCATTTAATTTCATCACACAGTTGGATCAAAGTCCGTAGACAATTCTATGGCATCAGTTGCATGGCACAATTTTTCAACATATAGAGCTCAAAATCACCAATAAAACAAGTAAAGAACTCATCTATAAGTTTACGAGTTACTTGGTGGTCATGGTAGAAAGGAAAATATTCATAATTCAGCATAATATTATTGGAAATAAACTTTTATATTTTAGTCGTCGAAGAAATGAATTTGTACCTATGATCTGTACTAAAAACAAATATAATCCTTCAATTTCCCTCTACTTTCTTGTCTCCAAACTAAATGAATTTGAAGAAGAAAAACTTCTTTTCTTGGTTAACAGAAAATATATAGTTCAAATAGAAGAAACAATATTAGTTGATACGTACATGGAAACCGATTTGTAAAGATCACTTCTATAAGGTATTGCACTATTATGTACGTCCTAATAATTTTCCGTTACCATCACCAAAATTCCCAATTTACGTCCCTTCTAGTTACTAAGAAGACAAACCAAGGCAGTTCTTACCATTATTATTACAGTTAAAAAAACCATAACAACAGATATATTAACAGAACCAATTCTAATTACGTACCTAAGAAGTCAACCACAAGTCGTCCATCAGAGCACCGGCCAGTCGGTTTACCGAAGTAAGTCATACCATAAGGCAGCTTTTCGATTGCGGAGAATCTCATCGCTCCGGCGATGAGGAAATTGCCGGTGTCGGCAAGCGAGTCACCGAAGCTAAACATGGCCTTATAACGTGGTTTAACACCACTAACAAAGACCAGGCCATAATCACCAACACAAACGAGACAAAGAACTAAAAGAATCACAACACGAGAGGTGGTGGTGGAGCTCATCGGCGCTAATTTGGTTGATCGGAAATTAGAGTTTGTGTTGGTAACTTTGTTGGATGTGTGGGACATAAATAAGAACCGTTGGTAAAATAGGTGGCGGGTAGGTGAGGGAGTAATGGTGCACAACCGTATTCGTAATTAAACAAATAAATAGAGTGGGGGAACTCTTTGATTAATTGGTGTTTAAGTACTTTTGGAGGAAAGTTTTTTTTCTTTGATTTTGTTCGGGTTATTATTGACATGATTTATTTTTATGGGAATTTCTTGAATATCAATCAAATAACTAAGCTATCATTTAATATTTCATAGTATCAAAATATTTTATATCATGGTCTCACCTTAATCATAATCACAACTTGACAATCTTCTATGATGTCGAAGCGGTGAATCGAAGCTTTTAAAGTTAATTTCATGTGAAATTAAAATTCATTTTTTATCAAAATATCTGTAAACTTATAATAATAAAATAAAAATGTGTAAGTGAGGGTTGAGGTTGAGCATATTTAAGATGTTATGAAAAATTAATTAGAGGATGTTAATGAAATTTGGATGTTTCAATGGTGTTGAAATAACTATTCGTACACATTTAATTTAAAGGTTTATTTATGTTCACAACCCGTTTAATTGTGACTACGCTACAAAATTCACACCATGGAAACACTCCAACCAGGAACCAGCAAGCTGTGTTCCCGTGACTGTTCTAGACAAGTTAGATGGGAAATTAATTTCTAGCTCCAAAATAAGATGCCATACTAATTAACTATGCTCCTACCATGCCTTGATGCATCGAGTAGGTTGTGCCTTTAATTTCCGTGAGGGCTTCCATGTCCTTCGACGATGATTTCTAGGTAAGTTAGGTCATCACTGTTAATAATCTATTTCTCTCTTCAAAATCAGTTTTTTTTCTCTTCAAAATCAGTTTTTTTTCTCTTCTACATCACTTTTCTCTTTCCTCAACCCATTTTTCTCTCTTTTCAACACTATTCACCTCTTAACCACAATCCACAACAACTTATCTCTCTCCTCCACATCATTTCGGGGTTCATCTTGGTAAAACTTTAAAAAAATTCTAAAATTCTAAACAATTATAAAACGTATTTTCAAAAAAAAATCAAAACAAAAAACAATTTTTTTTTATTTATTTGGCGACCCGATCTTCCGGGTCGTCAACCCGAGCGTTTCAACGGGGGAGATGACACATCTTCGGATGACCGGGTCACGACCTTAAAAATCCCCCCCCCCCCCCCCAGGGGTGCTCTTAGCGTGAGTGTGGAATGAGTGTGAGACTGGTAAAGTGAGTTTCGGTGGGGGTATTCAGGTTTAATTTCGGTAAAAAAATTTATGGGTAATAGCAGAAAAGAAAATAGGGAATATGGACGGGAAATGGATTAATTGTTGGGGACAAAGAAGTCTAATTTTGTTGCGTTTTGTGAAACTCGGCACTTTTCAAGAGTTTTCCAAACCGCTAATTTATATATAAATCAAATTGCAACTTACTCAAACCTCAAAATGCCAAATAAGGTAGTTTGGAAGAATTTTTTTGGCATTAAGAGGTCAACCTCAAATCCTACTTTCCCAAATGGGCCGTAATCTCAAATCATGAAACTTTATTTACTCCCTCTCGGATCATCTGCTAGAAAACCTCGAAGTAATTTAGGAGAAATCCATTTGAAATATAAACTTAATTCTGAAGGAGTCGTTATCCATTGTTAAAATACTTTTTGGGAAATAGTTACGAAAATGTACAGGAAAAGAATGGAAAACCAAATTAGGATAATAAAATAAGCAACGCAGACTTGTAGAGTTAGTGCAATGCCTGGGGACACCACTTTTGGACTAGGTTATTGTAGAAAAGTGTAAATCCAACGACATCGAACCTTCCACCTTGATTCATGTTATTAATGCATTTTAAAATTCGAGTTTTTACAAAACCTTTGTTAATGTATTCACTGAGCTTCGCCTATCCTTGCAAAAAAAAAAATCAAAAACCTCTTTTTCCATATAAATAATTTCACAAACGTGTTGTGTTTAGTATTAAATCCAAAATAACGAGTTTGAATGTTGCCACAAAATTCACCGAGCTTCGTCTCTCCTTGCTTATTTCAATGGATGGACCTAATCGGGTCAGGTTGGAGGTTAATAAAAAGCCCACGACTCATTTTTTACGGGTTGGTCGACCAATGTAAGGCATGGGACAAGGGATTAACAAGCCCTTACGAGATATGAATTATAGGATCAATGACCTACTAATCGATATTTAATCAAGGTGTACAGGGGGATATACTTACATCGATTTTAAAATAAACAAAATCCAACTTCTTAACCTTGTAGGATTAATTTAATGTGGAAGCTATAAAGAAACAAACACACAAGACAACTAAAAAGTAGAGACTATAAACAACAAAAGAACACCGGATGTATAGAGGTTCGATCGTTCCATGTCCTAATTCTCCCATCGAGTCTCGCACAACTCTTGTGGCCCACTCAAGTGTTCCACTATCCAATATCTCTAATATAATATCCACTCTAGGTTGAGATAACACTCGAGGATGAGATAAAGTCTTTACACGAAAGGCTAGTTGTTGAGACTCAAGATGTAAAAAACGATTTCCCTTAATTGTTAGGGAAGATCACAAATATATATAGGCAGACTTTTTCACAAGTTGGTTACAAGGACTTGTGGCAGCTCTTAACCTGTACCCCCTCCCCCCCCCCCCCCCCCCCCCACACAATGGGGTCAACCACCATGAGTTTGTCCCTGAAAGCAAGGAAATTAAGACTCCTTAGGCAACTGATTGGTCAAAACGTAAACGACTTGATCTATTGTAGCAATTTGACAAACATGAAGATCTTGATGCCCAACCTTCTCACAAACAAAGTAGTAGTCTATCTCAACGTACTTCGCCTTGGCATGGAAGATCGGATTAGTAGTGGATACATTACACCAACATCGTCGCACCAAATCGACAGATAAGTAGGTAGGAAAATGCCTAATTTCGCAAAAAGAGATGGATCCAGATCATCTCTGTCACCATGTCGACAACCACACGATACTTTGCCTCTGTCGAAGATTGGGTAGTGGTAGATTATTTCTTGGTAGACAAGGAAACTAAATGAGTGCAAGAAAATTCACAAAACCACAAGTAGACTTCTATTGGCTAGAGGTTCAAGTGCACCACAACCCTTTTTCATCAATGGACTCCTGACGTATACGTAGTAGTTTGGTTTGTTCGACAAATTCCCAACCCAATCAACATCAAAATACTCTAGAAGACATGACTACAACCCCTTTAGAAAGTAAAGAGAGTGATTTAGAGTACCCTTGAGATACTTGAGCAACCTTTTGAGAGCAATCTAATGGGTGTTGAGTGGGCAATGCATCATTTGACAGAGGCGATTTACAACAAAAGCGATGTCAGGACGAATGAAGGAAATGTATTGGAGACTCCCAATCAAGCTTCAAAACAGGTTGAGGTCTGAGAAGGGCTTCCCATTAGACTTCGATAGGTGAGAGACAAAGGACATCGATGTAGAAAACAGTTTGGAGCCATCCAAATTGAGTCGCTTTAGGAGGTCTACAATATATCACCTCTAGACAAGCACAAGCCTTTGGTGGTGGATTGAACTTCAATGCCCGGGAAGAATGAAGGAAAGTCGATATCCTTAATAGGAAATATTCATCCCAAAGTCTAAAGGAGCGACTGTAAGGCCGGCTCATGGCTACCAACAATGATTATATCATCAACATAGACTAGCAAAAATATGGTGACATTAGTCCGGTTGAGGAGGAATAGAGAAAAATATGTATGAGACCCAACAAAGACAAAGTCAAGAAGAAAAAATGTGAGGCGGTGGAACCACGCACATCGTGCTTGCCTAAGGTCATAGAAGGAACGCTTCAGGGAATTAACGTGGTCGGTTTTGTCTTGATCAACGAATCCTTGAGGTTGCTCCATGACCACCTCATCCTTCAAAAACTTATGAATAAAGGCTCTTGGATGTCCAATTGCCTTAAATACCAAAAACAAGAGATGACAAAGGAGAGGGTTACCCAAATCGTTGTTGGTTTGATAACATAACTGAATGTGTTGGGTTAATCGACACCTTCACGTTGATAAAATCCCTTAGCCACTAAGCACACTTTGTATTGGGAAATTACCTCGTTAGGAATGAGTTTAAGTGCAAACATCGGTCGACAATCTACTACATTTATGTCCTCGTTCCTTGCATCAAGGAACGAGCAACCACATCTGATTTTAAAGAAGTGTGTTGATCTCCACACTCACAACAACGTCGGAAGAGACTCCAGAGCAACAAGTCTGGACTTGCTCTGATCTGGACATTGTGAACACTTAAAGGATTTGTTGTAGCACGTTGGAAGAACAAGATCCACCTCAACAAGTAGGGCCAAAGATAGGAGTACTTGTTTGGAGCAAATGCTTTGGGTTTATGGATTCGGTTCATCAACCTAGTAGTCATTGCATGAGTCTGATGGATAGGCGGGGAAGGAGGAGGCGTAGGGGGAGCATCATCGTTGCCAATTACAAGAGATGCCCTAATTGATTTAACATGAAAAGACTCCAGAGCAACATGTTTGGATTTGCTCTGAGCACTGGAGTCCCTGAGTTATTAGGGCATTAAGGGGGCACAAAGGGTCCATTAATCGAGTGCTACCTTGCAAGATCAAGAGAAGTCCCAAGAGGAGGAAAAATGATTGTGTTGAGTGTGCTGGTGGGTTTGGGCTCGATTTTCCTAAAGAGTTATTAGCAAGTAACATAGGAAAATAGACTCACTAAAGGAGACATGCCTGACTAGGACAATTTTGTTGGATTGAGGGTCTAGGCACCAATATGCTTGATGGAATGGGTTGTAGCCCAGGACCACATGAGGTCATAGCGGAACTCCAATTTGTGTTTATTAGTCGATCAAAGATGTAGCAGTGACAACCAAATATTCGAAGAAAGCCATAATGCAGAGCGCGAGAGTGAAGGAGCTCAAAAGGAGATTATCAACTCGTAGTTGGGAGAACATTGATTAATGATATCGCTTTGACAAACACATAGCTTCAAAAGCCAAGTGGGACACAACTTTCAGCTAAAAATGTCAAGCCCATTTCCGCAACGTGTCGATTCTTGCACTCAACCACCCCATTTTGCTCTGGAATATAAGGGGTGGGGAGACGATGTTGAATGTATATGGTTTTGAAGAATTCGTGAAGCTTCTGATACTCTCCTCCCCAATATGTATGTAGGGTCGTAATTCTCACATCAAATTGAGTCAAAACAAATTCACAAAATTGAAGAAGATTTTTGAAAACATCTGATTTATTGCAGATTGGAAATATCCACTGAATTTGACACACAATGACACGATTGTAATAGGTTGATTAAATCATCAAAACAAAGATTAATGACAAAATGCCAACACAATCTTGATCGGAAAAACTTTAGTCACACCATCACAAATTCTACATATCTTTAATTAAATTCACAAATTTTGTTGATACATTCTTCTTCTCTAGAGCCCACCACATAACATTTCTTGTAACTCTATCAAATGACTTTTCTAAATCAATAAAAATCATGTGTAGATCTTTCTTTTGTTCTCTATACCTCTCCATAAGTTGTCTAATAAGAAATATAACATCTATCGTTGACCTTGCAGGCATGAAACCAAATTGATTATCTCTAACACATGTCTCTTTCCTTAGACGGTGCTCAATTACTCTTTCCCACAATTTCATAGTATCACCCTTGAGCTTGATACCTCTATAATTAGTGTAACTTTGAATATCTCATTTATTCTTGTAAATTGGCACCAAAGTACTCCTCCACTAATTTGGTATTTTATTTTTCTTAAAGATACTACTAAACAATTTAGTTAACCACGTTACCGCTTTATCCTCAAGACATTTCCACACCTCAATCGGGATCTCGGCTGGTCCTAAAGTCTTACCAACTTTCATTCTTTTTAAGGTTTCCTTAACCTTAACTTCTCTTATCCTCCGTACAAATCGTCTATCAGATTCCTCAATTGTATCTTCCATTTCAAAAGTGTCTCTATTATTTTCTCCATTGAACAACTTATCAAAATACCATCTCCACTTTTCCTTGATATCCTCCGCCTTAACTAAAAGGTTATTATTATCATCTTTAATGCATTTAACTTGATTAAGGTCTCTAATTTTCTTCTATATTATTTTAGCCAACTTATATATTCCAACCTCTCTCTCATTTGATCCCAACTTTTGGTATAAATTCTCGTAATCAACCCATCTAGCCTATCTTACTGCTTTCTTAGCTTTTTTTATTAGTCAACCTATACTTTTCTAAGTTAGTTTCATTTTTATCTTTAAACCACATCTTATGACATTCTTTCTTAATTTCAATTGCTTATTGTACATCATCATTTCACCACAACGTGTCTCTCGAATCTAGTCTACCTCCTCTACTCTCCCCAACTTCTTTAGCGACTCGTTGAATGTAAGATGTCATACCCTCCCACATACTATTATTGTCTCCTACAACATCCCAAGGTCCCTCTGCCATAAATCTATCCTTAAATCTAATACATTTTTCTCCTTTTAGATTTCACAACTTAATCTTCACATCTTTATTACACTTATTTCGTACAACACCAATACGAAATTGAAAGTTCACTACTACCAACTCATGTTGAGTCATCACACACTCTTCAGGTATTACCTTACAATCTATACAAGATCCTCGATCATCTTTTCGAGTAAGCACAAAATCAATTTGACTCCGATGTTTACCACTACAAAATGTAACTAAATGAGATTCTCTTTTCCTAAAGAAAGTATTTGCTATCATAAGGTCATATGCTACAGCGAAATTCAGAAAATCTTCTCCTTTTTGGTTCCTTACACCAAACCCAAACCCTCCATGGATATGTTCAAACATTCGCTATCTTTACCAACATGGTCGTTAAAATCTCCTCAAATACAAAGTTTCTCACTACTAGGAATCCCTCTTACCATAATGTCAAGGTCCTCCCAAAACTGTTTTTTACTGTTTCGCTCAAACTTACTTGTGGGGCATAGGTTCTAATGACATTCAAAATCAGTTTTCCGATAACTAACTTGATCAAAATTATTTGATCACCTTGCCTTTTAACCTCTACCACCTCATCTTTTAAGCTCTTATCTACTAAGATTCTTACTCCATTTTTGTTTCTATCTTTTCCACTATACCATAACTTAAACCCTGTATTTTCAACTTCTTTAGCTTTTTCACCTACCCATTTGGTCTCTTGAACACAAAGAATATTGACTTTTCTTCTGTTGATCACATCCACTAACTCTCTTAACTTTCCCGTTAAAGATCCAACATTTCAACTACTTATGCGTATCCTACTATCCTCAACTAGATTCCTTACCCCTCGCACCCGTTGAGTAAATTACGAGGACCCTAACTCCTTGTGTACTACATCCGGGCGTCGATGCAGTGTGCCACTAAGGTGGTGGTGTCCCTCGACTAGCTTCCTTATCACTCGCACCGTCGAGAGTGATGTGTAGACCCTTGCTCACTTTAAATCACTGCATCTGGGACCCGATGTAGCGCGTCGCTAAGAGGGTGACGCCTCAAACACGATTCTCTTTTAATTTTCATTTCTATGGGAGTAGTTATGGTTTTACGTTGGCTCGCAACACCTATCGCAACCCTCCTCCTTTATCCTAGCTTGGGACAGGCTATGTACACGTACATAGGCGGAGTTGGATCACCCTAAACAATACCTTTTAAATATGCATTTTTTCGGAAATCAAGTTTCTCGAAAAAAGATGTAGTATCTCTTTTTTTTGTCTCAACTATGGTGTTTCTATTCATCCTTATTTGTTTCCACGAAACTTTTGATTTTCTAAAAAAATACATTTTTAGCCAAACACATAGTTACTAGTTTGGCATGATAATGTATTTTCAAAAACATTATTTGAATTGGATGTCAACTTCAAAAAATACATTTCTAAAATCAAAGAGCTGAAACATTTAGTTACCCTTGTGAGACCTTAATACTCTTACATAGGTTCAACATTATTAATATGATTTCACAAATTTATGGACACATAAAAAAATGTTATCCAATTTCACGAAATTCATTAAGTATTATCAGACGTGTAAAATCGTTTATAATCAAGTTTCTATTAAAAGTCAAAAGACATACATCCAGTGTAATTTTTATAATCTATTATGAAATGAAGTTGTAAATACATGAGAATGAAAAATATATCAGACCTTCATAAATATAAACGTCCTTGAGCATAAGAAGCTTTTCAAAATTTTGTTGTTTCTAAAGTCTAAATATTACTCAATAACAAATATAATTTTAAGTAATATCATAGTTTATGACACATCACATATTTATGCGAATGCTACCTGAGTTTTGTTTTATTTTATCTACTCTACTCGCACACTCATATTTTAAATCCTAACCTCTCAAACCTTAGAGTGAGACTGTTGGGATTTTATATTTAGTCTTGATTATTTCAATACAAGAAATCTCCCAACTGAGCTACCATCAATTGGTATTGCCACCCAAGAATCAAGTATTTTCTACCAAATACCATTAAATTGATTGGGTTTTTTTTAATTTAATCTATTTTACTCCACCTACATTTTAAATCTCAAACCCATGAATTTTAGTATATTTTACTCCACCTACAATTTTAATCTATTTTACTCTAGGGGCGACGTCACATACTGACCATGGGGTCCTATGACGTCTTGGGCTTTTGATTGCTTTAGATTGTTACCGTTAAATTGTAGTATCTTGCCTACCATGTAAAAACTGCATGGGATTTTGATTCTCTTCAATTTTTGACCCTTTTACATTCAACCCTTCTTAATATTTTCCAAATACCATTTATAAGATAGATAAATGAAAGTACCTACGTACTTGCCAACTTTGGGGTAAAATATCTATTAGTTAGATTCCAAATCAAACTGCACTAACAAATATCTAATTATTTTTTGTTTGTTATTACACATTCTCTGACTTGACTCATTGACTTGAATTCCGGACTCCTCCCAACATAGGTACGTACCAGGTAGTGGTCACATAATCAATAATTCCCTTCTACCGTAATCTTCGAACTTTAAAAAGTAAAGAAAAATTGAAAAGAGTTCAGACATCGACACTTATCACTAGCTTAATTTTTCAAAACAATATTATGCAAATACTAACATGATAATAGCAGATACACACATAACGCGAAGACAACAATAAAAAAAGAAGTAACAGCACGGTTGCAACCACTTCAGAAACCTTTGAAGGGATCATTGGGGTCGATGTCGACGAAAAGTGGGAGATCTAAGGACATGACTTCCATGTCCACTCCATTTTCTTTGAGCTTCTCCACCACCTCCTCCACCACTACTTTACATCCCTCGGGTGTGAGGTGCAGGCCGTCGCTGAAATACATGGAGCATACATGCAATGATTACTCTAATAAACTTATCTAGCTAGTTGGCTATGAAGAAAATAAGAACATATCCAGCTTGGATGGGCATGGTTTTTGTGCTGGTTGTAGCAAAAAAGAACATTTCATGTATAATTTTAAGTCGTACGGGAACTGTTATATTGCTCGTAGGATCTGTTGTTATGATTTTCTTCTAAATTTTGCTACTTCTATCAGCAAAACTTGGTACACATCCTGTAACAGCATATCTTCTCTCGTTATATTGATAAACAAATAGTATCATGAAGATATTAGGATAAAAAACGTATCAACACACGTGCTAGGTGATACCGCAAGTGTGATAATGGAACCAAGAGGCACACACACAAAAAAAAACGAAAACTTTCAAATTTTGAAGCGCAGGATCCTGTATCAGATAAATGGGTTGGGCCGACATGGGTTGAAGAAACCCATAATGTACTGCTTGTTATATGGGTTCAATCCACTTATCTTCGTGAACTCTTGAGAGAAAAAAATTACGTCTTCGAATTGCATAGCACTAGGAAGGAAATCAATTAAACTCGAGGGTCCCAAATGAGCAAGCTCTATTTGTTGATAGCAAGAAAAAGTAAAGCTCCTTATGTTGTTTGCATGAACTTAAAATTAATGTAGCATGACACCCTTAAGCAAAACAAGATCATAAACAAAATACACATAAGTGATAACTGAGTATGCATATATATATTTACCAAAGGTGGATCTTTTCCCAACCAGGAAGAAGTTGCATTTTAGACCAGAGATCTACCACTGGAACTCCAACTTCGGTGGCTACACTCTTGCATGCATTTGCGTATGTAAATATTACATTGAATGTTAGTGATAGTGACTTGATGTTCCCGTAACGAATGTAATCATTTTTCTGTCGTGTGTATTAATTAATATTGCGTTTAAAAAAAAATATTGATCGTGTTTGTCATCATGTTTCTTAAGGTTAATTTTAATTATTAATAAGAATTCCGTAGCTGAACCGACCACAAGTTGTTAATTAGGAGAATAGGGATTGAACTTGTATTCCACGCCCACCCAACATAATATACAAATGTCACATGAAAAAATCTGACGGTTTCATCTGATTTATCAAACATTCTAGCATGAAGTTGTACACGTAGAGAGAAAAACCATAAATTTGATAATAGTATAAATATACACAATCATAACGAAAATGCTTGAATGTGAAACCAGTGTTCTTAAAACCGGACTGGACCGTCCGGTTCAACCGGTTGAACCGTGAACCGGAGACCTGTCCGGTCTGGTTCACTGTCCAAAACCGTTTTTGGCATAAACGGGTTTGAACCGGGTTGAACCGGCCGGTTCAACAAAAAAACCTGTTTTTTTGTTTTTTTTTATATATCAGTACCCGATTATGTATTTAGTGATTCAGATTACTACGTATCCAAAATATCAAACCCAAATCTATACCCAAATCCTAAAAATATTAATATTGAAGATGTTTTGAATATATTTTTGCTTAATAAATAATTAAATATTATTATTATATCTATAATATATATATTTATGACATCATGCTGACGTCACCGGTTCAACCGGTTCGATTCCGGTCCGACCCCGGTCGAACCTCTGAACCTTTGATGTTACCGGTTCGACGTCCGATTTGGTTCTGAAAACCTTGTGTGGAACAGAATTCAAATACACTACAAGACATAATACTACACAATGCTACGCACATCAGCGTACATATAACAATTCATATTAGGTTTTGCATCTTACTTTACGCTTACGATTTGCACGAGAAACTCACAAAAAATAATTAAACAAACAGAATCCTCAATCCAGGGCTATTTCTACCTTGGTTTCCACATGCAAGCAAATAATTAGGGGGTGTACTTTTACCCATCTACATGTTATGATTTATGAACCTAGTGTGCCCTTCTTAGTCTGCTACTGTGCAACCAGCAAAGGTGGTTTCAGTCACCTTTAATGAGATGTATCTGTCACACAAACATGGTCCCTAGATTTCATAATATGTCAGCAAGGTTTGATTAGTTTAAACGTGCTTGAACGTGACAATCGTATTAATTTTATGATTTTGTCTCAGAGCTGTCTGTCTAGTCTAGTGCATGCTCATTATTTGACGTTATTATTTTTTTACTCAAGTAAATCTTACCGTCTAAGTAAGATGTGAAAATTGAATTTAGATGCAGATCTAAAAGCAAAAATCTATAGATAAAAACACCAATGATGATGAATGCATGGGTGAATATATAGATAAAAACAGCACATGTACATGCTGATGAAGAATGATTAACGAGAAGAAAAGGAAATATGGATATGATAGAGAGAAGTGTACTTGATACGGCCATCTTCGTCAATAGGAGGAGGTGTTATGAGAAGTACAACAGCCATAGGCCATCTCTCCTGCACGTCCAATCCCACGATTCCAAGTTTCGTCACATACGAACAAATTCCACGTTAGTACCACACCTCTCCTTTCAATCAAATCCAGAAAGATACACTAAACGAACAATAAATATGCAACCGAAACTTTGATAACCCGAATTACAAGAGATTTTTGTACTTTGGAATAGAAAAGTTGTGATTCTAAATTGTTGGTAATCTAAACATCTTATTTATCAAGTTAATTTTGCAACGAATAAGTGTAATACTTTAAATTTTAGTTACACGTCGGCTAATAATATGTTATTAGTGTGAGTCTACTAGTGCAACAACTAATTGATTTAAGTGGGACAGGACAATACACACGTAAGTGACATACCAGACTTTACAATAAGTTTTAGGATCTTAGAGTCACGAAGCTGGTTTGTGCAATCGCATGATCGCTTCTGTTGCTGGTTAAGCTACATTTGAGGAAACAAAAGCTTGCAAAATATAAACTTTAGGTCCAATATAAAAATTCTTTTCTTGCTTTATTTTCTTCCGTCTAATTTGTTTTGTAAGGATGGCCTCTAGTCCTCTACTGTTATTCTACCACCGGAAAGGACAGGCCGAATGGCCTAATAATTGCTACGAACTGATAAAAAAAGTCACATCCTTGTTGCTTTAGCCTTTGGGAGTGGGTGATCTCTTTTGGAGGCTTTGTGCTTAAGTTTCTGCCTCATTTTTGTTTTTGTTTTTACCTTTTTAATAATAACGATGTCGGGTCTCTTTGTTCTTTAGCTGTGTTTGGTTTTGATTAGATGTCCAAACTCCTGACATTGATATTGTGCATTTAACAAAAGTAGGGCATCTACTATTAAGACGAAAGGGGCGTTGGTAGGAGATAATGATAGACGCGATATCACTTAAACGGAAGACTGTTCTACACAATTTTTTTTTTATTTTTGCAGGTCACAATATGTTGATACAAGTGATGTTTTCTGAACAATATATGTTGTCTTTCTAAACTTTGCTTAATTACTTAACTAGAAGACTATTCTCAACAATAAGTTTTGAACTTTAAAACATATTAATCTTCCATCCTTACCTTTAATTTGTAACACAGCATTAAAAAAAAGATACAAATGACTATTGCAACTCTAAGTCAAATTTTGACAAATTACAACTTTGGAATTCATTTTTCTCACGATACTTGTAATTCATTGCTTTTAAATAAATGGTGGATTTAACAACTCTTCACATGGTATCAGACATTTTTTAAAAATTGAAAACTCCTTTAAACCATCTGACATGTAGTTGCAACACCATAAAGACATGCAAAGGTATATATCAAAGTGACAAAAACTTACACAACTGATAATCGATACAACTGCAAATATACTTGGCTGGAGTGATGAAGGATTATTTTCTTTTTCTTCAATAAGACACCACGCCTAATGTGTAGTCTTGCCGGTAAAAGCACTAGTTAGCTATAGGCGAGGCGCAAGTTGAAACTCTACTTCCATAACAATTTATGGTTAATAAGATGTCTCTTAATAATTAAAAATTATTGTACCTTATTAATAGAACTATATATATACACGAGGGATCTACTACTTTTGAATTTTATTAACACATGATTATACTTGACGATAAAATTAAATTTAAACTTAAAATTGAAAATTCAAACCATAGATCTTAATCTACAACATAAGTATATTATATATAGACATCCGACACCCTGACCAAATTGTTGCCCGCATATAATTAATTACCAATTTAAACAAAAAGATGATATAAAAAGGTCGTAGTTGCCTAGTTGGTAATGAAATAAAGAGAAAAAAAGAAACTAACCTTGAGAAAAGAGACAATGGCTTTGAGATTAGCCATGTACTCATGGACAGGGACATGCTGGAAGCCACCGGCCCTATCCGGCAAAGTAGCATCATTGGCCCCAAAGAAGACGGTGACGGCCACCACCGGACTGCCACCTTCTAAACCGTCGAACACCCTCTCAAGCACCTTCAGAGCCCACCTGGTGTTGTACCCACTGTACCCTCTCAGCACAACATCACACTTCACCCCCACCAAAATTAATTAATCAGAAAAAAGTAATTATTTTAAAAAAAACATAATGTTTGCATGTTGTAGTTGTACGTACGTACGCACGTACCTTGCGGCGGAAGTGGTGGGCGAGGGCGGCGCCCCATCCTCCCTCATCGAAGGAGTACTCAGTTATGGAGTCGCCGAACATGACAAGTTTCGGATGCATCTTAGTTCAGTTTGTGTCCGGTCCTACCTAGCCTGCGTCTCCAGCTCCTTTGGATTGATCTGTGGATCTTGTATTTATAACGTTGCGTATATGTTGTCAAATGGAGAAAAGTATGCTATGTCTGTTAATTTAAGATTGTAAATACGTGATTAGATGACCCTGTTGTCACTATCTTTTTAGATTAAATTGTCTATTGCACGTTTTTGTTTGAAAAAAAAGAAAGAGATGTAAGCGAGTCGAGAGATCGATCGGTTCACTAGGGTAGTTGACCTAACCTACACGACCACATGTCCAATCTCAATTAGATGATTTTAGGGTCTAGCCAATCTTTCTTGGATTAAGACCTAGTCGGATTTAACAATATCATGTTATGGAATGCAAAATTATCTTTCCAAATGATGGTGTGTGTTAATATATAACAAACACATAAAACGCTTTCAATGATCGACAAATTTGACCCTTGAAGATTTCAAACAAAACCCTCAATTATCGGACTGTTGTAATTGGGTTGTCAAGTAGGATTTGGTTAATTAGCGCTTGGATGCAGGAGAGCACTTTCTGTGTTAGTATGGCAGAGTATTCCTTATTAAGTATTATGGTCAAATAAGACAAGAATTAATGTAGTTGTTACTTGTTAGCATCAACCTTGTCTTCACCGTAGATCTCAAATTAGATAATTGGAATAGTAACAATTAAACATTTTTCAATTCTTTTTGGGGATCAAGAGTGTTTCCAGCCAACTTAATTTGCACAATGTACCAATTAATCCATGGAATGTGTTGTTGGTCATTAGTGCACATGATCTGTAACGTCCCGAAACAGTGGAAGATTTTAAAATTTCAAAATAACCAACATAACAGACAACTCACGCGGGAACATCACTAGTATATAAATATATAAATCCGGGTGCACCCAAAATACAAGGAGTTTTCCAAAAGAAGTACAACTACAATACTGATACAATGAAATAGAATACATGTAGTCGTACGGTCTAGCAACTGCCGAAGAGGATCCGACTCCAAAGCGCTCCGTCCTCGGTCACCACCCACCAGGACCTACTGCGGTCCTGAAAAATATGCAACAACAATGCCTGAGTTTCCAGAAGGAAACCCTGTATGCCAACTCACCTATATGCATGCATCACATAATGAACCTATCATACTAGTAGCATGTCATGGCATCAACAGAAATGGAAAACAGTTCCCCCGAAGGGTAAAACAGGACATCAGTCCGACAATCAATCATCGGGTCTCTCGAAGAGACCTACTGCAGGCACATGCAGTCTAGCAGCCCGTGACATCGCACCCCCCACACGCGGCTACACTACACAAGGGTTCGGCAGGGAGCCTCTGTCACGTCTACGCGCCGATAGAAACAGATCTGTAAATCTCAGTGGTCGGGGCCACAGGGACCAACGGGGCCGTCGCCCGGAAGGTATAACAACATCATCTCGGTAGGTGCCCAGCCGAGGAAAACAACATAGCCGGCACAGCCTCGGCCCAACAATCATCATCGCCGGCACAGCCTCGGCGGCATCACCGGCACAGCATCGGTGGTCCATCACAACGTCCGGCACAGCATCGGACGGTCCAGACCGAAGTCTGCCAGGTCATCAGGCTCCTCGAGCCGCAAACACCAACCGCGCCGCTATAAAAGCAGGGCAGCGACCTCCGTAGCCCGTGGGCCGGTAGTCACCTCACCCAACGCCAGTTGCGTGCCCGCACAACATCAACACTGGGATCCGCGATCCCTCAGGCCTGCTATACTACAAAGTGCCCAACAATCATCTCAAGTCACGGTCCATACTCGGAGGTGACGCGTCCCGAACACCCACACTCTTCCCACGGCGGTCCCTGGGCAGGCACGCATCACGCGCCCACCGTCACCTCCCGGCTCACGCACAAGGCGAGGACACGGGTTTCCGTGGCAAAGTTGGCGTTCAAAAAGGAAACCTGGAATTCTGTTCTGGGCCCAAACGGTCGACCGTAAGAGGTGATTCGGTCGACCGTTTCCAGAAAGGAATCGGTCGACCGTCCCTAACACGGTCTACCGCTGCGCACAGAACACAATCCCCCAAACGGTCTACCGAAGGTCTAAAACTGGTCGACCGAACGAGGTCAAAATCCGGAGTCTGGTCAACATTACAATCCAGTCTATCGGTCGACCGACTCAGGTCCCGGTCGACCGAAAACTAACAGTCCATCATTTTCAATCTTTTAATCCATCGGTCGACCGACTCAGGGGTCTCGGTCGACCGATAACAGTTAGGGTCAACCTACATTTCTACGTCATATAATGGTCGACCGAACACAAGCCTACGTCCGAACATCATGCAATATAAACCAATATATTTAAGTTCTGGTCGACTGAACACAAGGCCTCGGTCGACCGAAACGCAACAGGCAGTAAATAAACACATGCATTCGGTCGACCGCCCAAGGGCCGGTCGACCGTCCGGTCGTCTTCAACCTCGCGCCAGCCGAGGTTTCTTCGCCCAAACGCGACGTCGGAGAGGCCTCCGACCTCCTCCGACCGACCAACACGACCCTCTCATGAGTGTCAACAACAAAACCAAACTAGAGAACACCACGCGCTCAAGACTCCGCACCTCTCACGCCGGAATCAATCTTCCGCCTTCGTCACCAACCACACGAGCTCCGTTCTCCTCCGCTGCCGCCGGAAATGAAAGGAGAGTGTGAGGAAGGTGGTGGAAGAATGGAATGGGAAAGGAAAAGAAGAAGAAGATGTGAGATCCCCTCCTTAAAACCCAATCCTCAACCCACGCCTCTCCACTACACCCCAACACACACACCATCCCCCAAGCCATCACTTCCTATCTCTCTCTCCACCAAAGTCAAACCCAACCATACCTCCTTCTCTCCTCTAAATCTCGAATTAACCCTAAAAAGGGTTAGGGACATAACATGATCAGTGTTGGGATTTATTCAAGCTTGGATTAACATTATCAATATGACAACATTTAATATAGGACTCCACGGAAATAAAGAATGTCAAATAGATCTGTGATATATATAGATGCTGTTAGTTGTCCTTTGGTTGCGATTCGCCCACTTACAAGTTACAGCCCGTGTAAGGTAGATAAGAAAGCAAGGAAGCAACTCACATTCATCCAACTAATATCATAATAAAATAGTACAATAATTAGGATTTTGTTTACCGACGGATATTATAATAAAGATGCCATTCTTGTTATTTTTTTGATAATACAACACGAAGAATTTTTTTCTTTTTGAAGTAATAGGTTGATTTGCATTAACGTAAATATTGTTTGGGATTATGAAGCTCCAATCCCTACAAGCCAAATTTTGGATCTACGTACAAGATCCATTAATAACGAAGTTCATAAAGTTGTAATTTATTAATTCCAAGTACATGAATTTGGTTCTACAAGATACCCTTAATTGCCTGCCTGCTCGCAGTTGGTGGCATCATACTTTGCGCTAGCTTGAGGGCGGGTAAGCTACTCTTGCACGTTTAAGGCTTCCCTCTTGCTCAAGATCTTCTCCGGACCTCTTGAGATTAATTTCCTCCCCAAAAAATAGCCAAGTCAAATGCTGAATTAATAATAATATGTCATCTATAGAAGAATTATTAAGAATCCTATACATTTCTCTCAATCCAGACGTGGGGATGACGAAGAGATAAGGTGCATGCGCATTTATTTTTATAAAAGCAAGTGATGCACATTTATTGCGACGGTGATGTTGTTGTAACATGTTCATGTGGGAACCATTGGGTTGAGTTACTTCAGTAAAATGATTCTTTATGTACGTACGGCTTCTTACTTTTAAAAAAGGTCCGTTTGAGCGTTGTGTTTCAATTTTCTTTCATTAGATTTTTCTATAATTTTTTTTTGGCGTATACACCTTTTATTTCGGTTTTATATTTTATATGTCTAGATTACTACGATGTCAACGTACTTCAAAGTATATACTGATAAATTACATATAATTTGAATCTACATTTTGTTTCTCCTGCCATAATGAAACCGTCTTTCCTCTAGGAGAGGACACGCTTCACAAAAGGAGGAAAGACAGGGATAATTATGCAATAAATAAACTCACTCGATGTAGAGGAGAATAACCATGAATTAATATGTAGGACAATTATGCAATAAATAAACCCACTCGTTGAGAGTATTCTGATAGTGGTGGTCGACGAGTCTCGCCGACCGGGGCGGCAGCGTGGAGAATGAGAACGACCGGTTGTGATGAGCGTGTGAAAAATAGTGTTTTGTAGGTTAGGGTTTTGAGAGATTTGCACTATGAGGTTTGAGTTAAAAAAATGGATGTTGTTTAAATACAAGTTCCAACGTTGTCACCGGGTACGAATGTCGATACAAGTATAAGCCGGGTGGGGAGGATTTTTGCCCCGCCTAATATTTGAGAACAAATTGCACATACATATTTCACCATATCATCAATGGTGAAGTATATATCTATGTGAGCATGTCTATGCGAACTCACGATATATCTCGTATATGCTTTAGCTATAACATATATGTAGGTTGCGCCCTCGCGTATCTCTCAATTTAAGAGATCTTTAATGTGAAACATATTTGTAGATTACTAATCAAGAGGAGCAAATCTTTAACAATCATATCCGAAGGATGACTATCACCCAAAAATAAAGCCCAAAAAGCACGTAGTGTGTTTCTTTTTCTTTTTCTAATTTTTCATCCCACGGGATTTTTATTGGTTAAAAGTTTCAACAAGTCAATTTGTGCAATGTTCAGTGACGTGCTCTTTTTTCCTTTAGTTAATTTTTCTTATTGGGTTTTATAACGAGATTTTAACGAGACGCAATATGATCCTAAGGAGTTTTGTAATATGTGTCGAAATGAGAGTAGTATTATACAGTTTGTACTTCATTTTTCTTCACCAAGTTTTTTCTCATTAGGTTTTGTTGGTAGAGTTTTAACGAGACAGATTCAAAACATATATTGCACGGTGATCATACAAAGGGAGTTTTATGGATCAATATTTTTTTGTGGATGATTCACCTTTTCTAATTTTTTATCATCGATTAGATTGTAATTGCTTATCAATGTACTCCCCAATATTGTAACTTCTTTCCTTTCTTCATTGTCTCCTTAGTTCATAAAAGGAGCCTAATGTGATGTAATAGTTCCATAATAATGGAAAGTTGTTCTCCCTTGTACTTTTGTTTTGCGTTTTGGAGATCGAAAACCCTAGTTCGTAACAAAAACTTAATTTTGTTGCAATGAAACCTGTTCTTGACTACTGTGGTGATACATAATTACATATAACGCTTTCCGTTTCGAAGACAAACATTAAGAATCAGTGATCTCTGGCAGACGTGCTAGTTAACTGTTCAAAAGGTACTCGGCCACAAACTATTTATATACATAGAATAAAACAAGAAGCATAACTTTGATTTATCTGTCTTTGTTGATCAAAATACTCCAAAAGGTGTTGCAAAATGAAAGTAAAATGGATGATTGATGTGTTTTAAAGTTGAAATATCACCCTGAATTTGAAATAAAGTTCAGAAATAACCCAAACTAAAACAATTCTCGAAATTCATCAAAAGTCCCTTTCATATTAACCACATCATTAAACTTAATATCTGCTTAACAATTCCATCTTAGTTTCAAAAGCAACATAAAAATAATATAAATTACATTGATGACGAAATAATAGGCCTTCGAAGATATATTTACATCTTTATAATTAAATAAAATATAATCATATAAACATAGATTTACATCAGAAGCTTCATCAAACAGCTAAGGGAGACGTTAACATCGAACCACAAACTAGTCCGGGAGGAATGGTAGCCTAACCGTGCCACTGGCAGAGTTATCTGAGCAGTTATCGATGTCATCGTGATGTCCATAAAAATTAGCATCCTGTCTTTTAGAATGTCCATCCTCTATGGTACTATGAACTGGAAGGATACGTAGAAAATCACCGAGCTCATTGCTAGCTCTCACTGCTTTCAGATTATACTTGGCGATCAGATCGAATTGAGCTGAAAGCACATGGGAAGGTCTAGGGAGCAAGTCCGCAGGCTCTCCTCTTGGAATAACAGCTTGCTCGATGGCCAACCTCGCTTCCTGTTCAATTGAAGGATTCTGAATTATAGTGTCTAGGCACAGTAAACATCACTAATCAAGCATGCTTTTGCACCTGGAACATAATAACTGCCACAAATTGGTTTAGTGGTGGTAATTTTGGAGTTTGACGACCAAATTAATTCCTACATTTCTAAGATCCAAACCTTATCATTTAAATCTTTCCAAAATCATATACTTGGCAATCAATTCCAAAACATTCAAGATAGAAACGTATTTTCTTGCAGTTTACAAAGGTATATATGGATTTCATAATTACATAAATTGAGAGTCTAGGAACAGTCAAAATTCAAACAGATTCACCCTTGCCACATTATGAGAAAGTTCATTGCCCCATTTCCAAAAATCAGATAAGAAGCCCATTTAACTGATTTTTGTGATTTTACAACTACCGTGCATCTTATCTATGTACCCAATCCTAACAAACTATGAATCTCTGATAACACAAAATAATAATAGAATTGTAGAAAAGAAAGATTTTCAAGTAAAGGATCACATAATTTACTTCACCTCTAATGCATCAAGTTTTTCGGATGGCATTATCTCATCCAATTTAAGTTCCTCATCTCCATCATTCTCTTCTTTAATAAGTGTACGTATGCCCTTTGCAATCTCCTCTGATGAGCTCGTCTAAGAAATTGACACAAACTTGATTACAAGAATGATTTGGATAATTATAAAATGAAGGATAGAAATGTGATTACCTTTGTCACATAGATGGGCAACCTGGTTGATTTTGCAGCAGCATGAATTTGAGGATTTTTCTTCAGTTTGGAATGCAAGGCAAGAAAGGCATCTGACTCACTTATGTTGTCACTTAAGTAAACTATTTCATTCATCCTCATCTGCTTGATTGCTTGCATCACTTTTGTCTCCGGAATCTAGAAAATCATTTACTTTGTAAGTCTAATCCACTCTTAATGCAATTACTTAAAAAAATATGCACATACATCAAGAAATGCAAATCAAAACTGGATGGCAATGATTATGTAGTCTCTTGTTTGACCTGACCATATGTGAATGAGAGTAAAATCTCATTCAGTAGTAGAAATAATAGCAAGTGAGAAGGCAAGAGGAAAATACATATTTTGATCTGGTATGGCCTTTCATTAGGATTATCAACAATTAGAAACACCCACTAAGGGTTACAACAAAAAAAAAAGGGGGGGGGGGGGGGGGGGGGGGGGGGGGGGGGGGGGGGGGGGACATATCAGTCCAAGCAAACCAAAAGCAGCAGACAAAACAGAATGATGTGGATCATAGCATGGTTTACTTTATTTTCAATAGTAATTATCAACTTTCAAAATAAAAATAGAAGCACCAAAAATTACATAATAAGAGAAATATAGATATATTGCATCCGTTATTGTCAACTAAAGTTCTGTAGTCATTATCCTATCCAGAAATAATCATGTCTATAGCGTTCCTAACAACGGAAACATCTAGCTCTTAATGGAGAAGCTTCGTTAAGCATGTGTTGACAAATGTTAGCCACGATCATTAGCATTAAGTAAATCTTCCAGTAATGCATGCATCTTTAGGCCTTGTGACTAAAATACTAGCATTGCCATAGCTTTGATACATGTAATGGCTACTACAATATTTTATTCTCATACTCATACTCTAGATTTATGGAGGTCGGATGACCAGATCTGTCAGACGCAAGATCTACACGGATCAAAGATTATGGGTGCCAAACAATCTCTTAGGATTCAGGTATAAAAGACAGCCACAGTTTTGACATTGAAATAATAAGTTGGTGCGAAAGTAAGATTGCAAACTACTACAGGCAACTTTCAAAATAAACCTTGACCTGAGAGAAGGAATGGTTGCAGGCCTTGAAGAAACTATGTGTGCACACCTTAAATACCTTTCTTAGCACATTTAGCATTTGTCACCAACGAAATCAATGAGGATCTTCGGTTCAATAAACTAACCCCATAAACATAAAGCCGAAGACAAATCTGATTTCCATTTGAATAAGGTGTTGGTGTTTCTGCATACACACTGCTGCTTCGGATGACCTCATTGTCCCTCTGAAAAATATCTTCTAATTTAAGCTTGCTTTGTTGGTAAGAAGCAACATCAGTTCTATTTTCACTTGGCAAAGTCACCATTTCACTTGTAAACCCATCAGAGTGCATTTTGCAGATTTTAACTTTTGGAGATCGACCTGCATTGCATCAGAAAATGGCAACGTGTGATTGCCATGACAAGAACTAGGTAAATAAACAGTAACTTTCGTTCAGAAAATCTTGCTGAATACTACTTGAGGCATGAAATAACCTGAGAGGAGAGCATCCACTGTGGCCTCTAAACTATGATGAACTCGCAACTCGGTTTTAGAAATAATCTCCACACCACAAGTAAATGTAGAAGGCCCTTTTCTCTCTAAGATTGTCTTTTGAACACCCCTCCTGCTTGCTTCTTCATCACCCAAGGTAACGCTCTAGATGCATTTGTTGAGGTAAGTACTGACGTTATTATAACCACTCTAACTCATAAGGCAGCTAGGTATTGCCTGAATTGACTAATGCAATCAGGAATCATTAAGTCAAATGGCAGGTCAAATATAATCCTGCGTGATGTTTCTTAC
This sequence comes from Triglochin maritima, assembly GCA_963682175.1. NCBI lineage: Eukaryota > Viridiplantae > Streptophyta > Magnoliopsida > Alismatales > Juncaginaceae > Triglochin > Triglochin maritima. The sequence goes on from OY821775.1 coordinate 12,620,581, forward strand.
TGAGAAAGCAAAAGTTAACAGTCCTTACTTCCAGTTATCAACAAATCATAACATTGGCATTGATTTATCAAGTCATGTGCCTCGAGAAAAGGGAATCATTGAAAAATATGTACCTGTATGCCTCCCACAAGCATCTCCAAGGAAGGGTTCATTATCAAATTCTCAAATGTTACTCCATGAGCAGTGGCAACCAGCTGTATACCCCTCTGTGCAATTGTGCTAGCAGCCATTGCTTCAAGTTTAGTGCCAATTTCATCAATTATAATAGCCTGCGGCATATGGTTTTCTACAGCTTCTATCAATACCTGGATTGGACGAGTAAAGTGGGTGAATAAGCCGCAAAGGTGCTAAAAACCCATCAGAAGGAGACTCGATTCAACACCCACTCCCTAATTTCAGTCCGTTGAAGTATAGACTATAGATGTACAAAGACTTTGACCATAACCGTTAGCTAAACAAACTAGTGGGTTGCCAATGCCAAATCATATGATCATATATCTGTAATGGAGCTTGGTTTGAAGGGAAAGGTGATGAGGGATGAATTTTTTTATAAAGGAATCAATCCTATCAAGGACAGTAGCTGGGAAAAAACAGTACCTATGCTTCAAAATAATAAAGTCAATTTTTAATCAAATTTTAACACATTTCAATTAGACAAAATGGAATAAATGATATAGCTTGAGCTGTGATTATTGTAAAATAATACTTATTAACGAATAGAGGACTATAAAGTTATTGGCTTTTATCAACATTTTAGGCTTCCTGGTTACTCTAGTATTAAAAAAATGGTAAGATCAGAAAGCCAAAGGAAATGGAATTCACATTAAGAAAATTCATACACAGAAAAAAATTATCCATCTTCATTAAAAATAGGAAATAATGATTACACACAAAATGTTGGGCAACACACCCTTGATCAGCAAAAAATTACGAGAGGAGTTCGATTTCACACAAATTAAAATAAAAAAATTGACCTTATGCTGCATGTCCAAATTTGGGACTTGCATCCTGCGGGCATTTCCTATCCCTGGATGAGGAATATCACCATCCCCACCAATCTCATTTGAGGTGTCAACAATCATCACTCGCTTCTGGTAATCATCTGAAAGCGTTCTAGAAATCTCCCTAACAACAATGTATTGAGGTTATTCACTTTTCCTAGGAAGACAAGCTACAAGTGAACAAGTAATTGCACCTGATTATCACTTCGAGATCATCATACAAACACCGTCCATTTCCAGACATTAGAGTAGAAAAGAGAGTTGGATCAAGCTGAGGGACAAATCCTAAAGTAATATTGTACTTTGTTTAAAAGCAGTTTGGATTGCATGGTAAAACACTCATTGCAGTTCACTGTTGCATGGTTTTGTTTTCGTTTTTTCTTATTGGTCACTGCTGCATGGTATTACAATTGCTTGTAGTTGCCGACCTAAACTATATAGGAACACGTGATGTTTTATTCCTACTCCTCTAAAGCCCTTTGCAGCTCAAAATGTTACATGCTAAGTGCTTTAACCTCTAAATACAACTGCCAAGTAACTAGCGTCACAAGTTCATGAAGCCAATAAACTAAGTTTAACGACTGCTATTAATCAACTATCAAATATCAACTTTCTAAAGTGGTTTGTATTTTTTTCAGAAACCAAAATAAGACCAGATTTTTATGATTTTATCTTTGAAATAAATCACAATAATAGTCCATAGGATTGAAAGTTTGCAACAGCGCTCATCTCCTTAGAAATTACAGTTAATTGAATAATCTAATTACTACTTTTCTCAACAATGTCATCAATAATTAAGCACTTTGATTACCTTATGATTGTTGTCTTCCCTACACCGGGTGGCCCAATGAGCAACAATGACGCACCAGCTTGAACCAAATCCCTTAACGAATCAGCACTTCCAGTAATTGCCCGTCCAACACGACATGTCAGGCCCACAACCACACCATTCCTATTCCTAATTGCACTTATTCGATGTAGTGTTCGGCTAATGCCAGCACGATTGTCCGCACCAAACTCCCCAACCTATGTAACACAAATGAACACAGTCAACTCCCACAAAAGTTAAGTATATGGAAGAAAACATTACAACATTCTTATATAGATCACAAAGAAAACAGAGCAATTATTTCCACTAAAGTTTCATACATTATAGATAACTATTTGTTTCCATTTAGGAGTGTCATTTGTACTGGTGAAGACATCTACTTATAAACCCCAATTTCAAATGCTGACATATTATTTTAATTTGAAAACAAGAAAAATTGTTTGATTTTTATTGTCTCGAGTTAAATTTGTTTCTTATCGGTTTGAAGGGAGTGCCGTGTTTTTTAGCCATGGTTCCGCTTTGTTGCCACTTTCAGAATAATTTCTCAATGTGACTACAAATGAAATTGGCAATTAACTATTGTCATGTTTGATATAAAATTAAAAATTAAACGTGACAATGAAATTTTAGCAACCAAAGTTAAAATTGAAATTACTTCGTAACACTTCAGAAGTTTCATACTTGAATTTGAATTCAGATGTATGCCAACCATATTCAGTATCCGAGAAAACCGAGTCCACACATGAAAAATGCAACATATCATATTTCTAAGACTTCAATATAATAAGAAAAGACAATCATTTCCACATAAATATTTATATAAATGAATATCCAACAAATAAGACATCCAAGCCCTAAGATATTTCTTAAAATCATATGTTTAAGGATGTCAAAACATATCCTATCTATATTCCAATATTATCCGAATCCAAGCTTGAATTTGAAAATTACGAAATTCAAGTTTCAAACAGCAAATTTTACTCCGAATTCGGATTCAAATTCAGATAATCGATTCAAAGAACAACCAAACCTTCGAAGTAACCACGAAACAACATATACCACCACAGAACCCAAAAAAAAATGATCAAAACAAAGAAATGAAAAAGAGAGTATACTATACCTTGGAGACGCCGTGGTGGAGGTCGTCGAAGGTGATGGGACTCCGAGCGAGCTCGAAATCCCCAGAAGGGAACCTCGCGAGGGGAGTCCTGCCGAGGTCCATGACGACCTCGATGAGGTGAGGCATCTCGGGGTGGGAGGCGAGCCTCGTTCTCATCCGGTCAGGGAGGAGGTCGATCAGCGCCTCCAGCTCCCCGTCGGGGTTGCGGTCGGCGGAGGGACGGGGATCGGAGGCGGAGACGCGGAGGGAGAGGTGGAAGGGTTTGGGGCGGAGGTGGAGAGGAGGGGTGGGGAGGTGGGGTCGGGGTAAGGGTAGGGGTAAGGGTGGGGCCCATTGAACAAGAGGAAGCCGGAAGCGGAGCATTTTTTAGGAGGATCGGAGGTGAGCGAGTGGACCCAGTTGGCAGGAAGGAGTTAGGGAGTGCTATGCGTATTATTATACTAGTATATATATATGTGTGTGTTTTTTTAAAATAAAAATTTTCAAAAAAATATTATAAATATTATTTTGTGTATTATACTTATATTGTAACACACATTTGTAATTATATACATACTACACACAGATTACATGACTTTAATACTATTGAAATGTAGATATTCAACTCAAAAATAATTTATGATAGAGAAAAATACTACAATTTATAATCCGAGAAAATATCCCACAATCCCCTAACGTGGAGCTATTCTCTACAAAATACAAATATACATCTTCCACCTTGTGCGGTGAATGCTATGACTAAAATGCGAGTTAATATTGGTATTTTTATATTCGAATAATGTTTATATGTGTAAATTTTCATGGGAGTAGCTAGGGTCTTTGAGTTAGTTCACAAATCGCCACATTTATCGCAACTTTTCTCTTTTATTCTGGTTTGACATAGACTGTGTAAAACTTACATAGGTGGAGTTATAGAATAAGTATAAATATGATTATTATTTTTGAATTTGTAACACATTCACATTTTACCTTGCATAACAATCCCATAATAACAAGAATTGGATATTGTGATAGGTAAATTTTAGTTTGTAATTTTACGGTAAAATCTTCACAATTGGAAGTAGTACTAATCAGATAATATTTGATGCCAGATTTCGGAAGTTCTATATTCAGCAATTGTACCTTAACAAACAAATTTGAATTGAATATTATACAGACCACTTTCAAGCCCATGGAATGTAATTTTGAATCAAGTTCAAAATATATAAGTTTGTAAATCTACAAAACTAGTTCAATTATTAAGTTACGGGGGTTCTTAGTTAGTCAGTCTTTCACTTTCAAATACCAAAAACTATGGATTCAACTAACGTAGGCCTTTAAATTCCCGAATTTAGTTAGAATAAAGGATGTGATTCTTTGAAGAAATTGTAAAAAAGTTTGACATCGGCTTTAACTCAACTAAATATTGAGCTACATGTCTAACTTTATGTTCATAAAATAATTATTTTCAACAGGAGTGTACATCGGTCCGAACCCGATCTATCGCCAAGGTGTGGACCGAAGATCAGACTGATCGATCCGAGTTTGGACCGGACCTGACCGGATATGTTTGTATTGAAAACCTAGAAATAGCGTCCATTGGTCCAAACTCAAACCGAATTGGAACCCGATCCGTCACCAGGGTGCGGACTGGAAACTGGATTGATCGGATCTGCTTAAGACCAGAACCCGAACCAACTCCATGTTCGATCCAGACCAGACCAAACTTTGATCTCCTCTAATTTTCAATCATTATGCTAAGAAATTATACAGCAATACATCACCAAAAAACAAAAGAAATTCGACTAGAAATTATCACAGCACTTAAAACACAATCACTGCTATACTTTAAATGAGAAAGGTAAGGCCATGCGCCCATGAGCTTCCAAATAACTGAACTAGGTCAGGAACATGTTTCTGATTCTCACAAATTGAACTGAAGACAGAATTAAGCTTATTAAGTTTCACAGGTCAAGCCACATCTGATGTGGTGAGAGATAATGGATTGGATTTCACAATCAATATATAATTCATTGAGTTGTAGTTAAGGGAGGCAGAATGGTTTGTGCCCCAACTAAGGCAATTAGTTGCTCACAAATTAATGTTGAAACCTAACATAGACTTGGATGATATTAATCGAGAATTTAATTAAGCATCACGCACACGACCCAAAGACTTAAAGACATTCACAATCCTTGAACAACAACAAAATTACAATGGGATCATATCGACGACATTCCTCAAGCAAATTGGAAAAAAACAATATCAATTGACTAAAATTAAGTGAAACCAATTAAAGAAAGTTATCTGAACTCCATTCTCAGAACCCAAGACGCTCTACTAAACCTTCTAGGACCAAAATCGGTCCGAGAGAGAGCAGAATCAGCAATTCTCCTCTCAGCCTTGCGGATGTCGGGCACGAAGAGGTGGGTGATGTCCTGCAGAGGCACTCTTTTCCTACGGCTCTTGCCGATTTTCCGACTAAGCGGGTGCGGTCGGAGAGGGGGGAGGTTCTCCTTGTCCTTGGTGGGGTCGTGGGAGGAGGAGGAGGATTGGGCGGAGATGGGATCCATGGTGGGTTTGAGATGGGGTGCGGCCCTTGTGGGGTGTATATATATGAAGGCGTGGTGGAGGAGGGAAGTGGGAGGTTTGGGATTCGGGGGTTTGGAGGAAGAGAGGGAGAGGATTTGGAAATTGGGTTTGGGTTTGGACACGAAAATAGAGAGAGGTATGCGCGGTTGTTGTGGCGGGAGTATTTGAGGGTTTGAGAGCGGGTTTACTTTTAAATTTCTTAGTTTGGACTTCGGGGAAGGATTTTAGTACTTATTGTTCGTCTCACTCGTCACAGTCATAATTTGCTTTTTTATTTTTTTATTTAAAAATACGATTTCATATATATATATATATATATATGACATTTGATTTCTACTTTAGTAGACACTTTAAATGCACAAAAATGACACACACTTGTCTCACATGAGACACACACGTCCTGTGTGGGATACACTAGTTCTACGCAGGACAAACATTTGTCTCGTGAGGAATACACATCTGTCTCGCGTGGGACACAATCAGTCTTGCGTAAGACACATCTTTGCATATTGAAATGTCAAAAATCACGTACATTGAGAAACCAACGGAAGCCAATATTATCATGCTATCAAATTTAGAAACAAATTAAATAGTTGATTAAAGGTTTCACTTGAAGGAATCATGCCACCGTACGTCGTAAGCTAAGGTTGTTCATCAGACAAGTTTAATCTGTCAACCCGCCTCTTATGGGGCGGGTTGCGGTTGTTTCTTTCACAACCCGCTAACCCACGTCCCGCCAACTCGTTAGTTTAAACAGGGCGGATTGCAGTTGAAGGTTAACCCATCCCGCTAACCCTTTAAACCCGCCAAACTATATTTAATATATAAATATACATTATAAATATATTATTTAAAAGTTTAAGATTGTAACTATAAAAAATAAATGTGTTTATCTTTATTCTTTTATTAACTAAGTCTTTTTTAGTCTTTTACATTTTTACATTTTGCATTTACATGTGTTGATTTTGTATGATTTTTACAAGTTTAGAATTTTAATTTTATTTCATACATGTTATGGGTCCAAATTATATTATATAAACATCAACCCGTTTAACCAACCCTTAAATGTGGAGGGTAGCGATTAGAAAAAAATTCACCCGTCCTGTCTCACTTACCCGTTGAACTTTGACGGTGCGGGTAGCGATCGGTGCGAAACATGTCCCGCCCCGCACCCCTATCAAGAGGGTTATAAAGTACGTATTAAAATGATTCCGTAAATCATTTTTCTTAAATAAATCATGTGAACTCGTGAAGCTATGAAAAATTGAAAACCACAGTTCCACCCAAATAGTAGAGTACCTAACTGTTTGTCTGCCTCGCATTTTCTTTTTTGGACTTTTTTACTTTCTTGCCTTTTGTGTTTTTCATAATAAATAGCAATAGGAAGATGATAATTTGGTCATTTAGAGTCATTAAAAAAGTTTCTTAGCAATTAACATGTAAGATGATTCTCTAAAGTCAAAGAGCTTGGGACTTTCGAGACAATTCGATCCAAGTATTATCCGTTAAATTTCAAGTATGCCACATGTGTCTGGATTAACAATTGAAAGAACGCATATTTTGTGGGAAAATGTTTTAGATAGACATACGTCTTTTAAAATGATTTTTACAAACAAATATGAAAACATAAAAGCCGAAAAACGAGAAAACAAATCGATCGCGAAATATAATCCACATGCATGGTGCAATGTCCAGAGTTCTATTTTTGAGGTTTGGTTATCGTGTAAAAGTCGAGAACCCGCTAATGTCGGTCTCTCCCACTCGTTCTGGGCCTTTGAAAAGCACAATATGATATTCAATGCAATTTCGTGTATAGGTTGTTTTGAAGAACTCGAGTTTAGAAAAACGTTTAACTACTCTAATAGTTGGCAAAGAGCAATCTACTCAATGTAAAAATTAAATTGAAAATGACTTATTTGTACCTTGATGGTAAGTGTTGGCATCATTCCTTGTGTCGGGAGAAAATCAGATAGAAATTGTTAACGGTTGTTGTTTACCTTGAATATGTGTTTAAAGTATTCGTGCAGAAAAACAGACGATCGGTCGACCTGAAGGAGATTATCGGTCGACCAGGTGCGTGTTGAATTGTCCAGCAAAAGTGTCAGTCCATTTTCGGTCGACCGGAATCTAGGATTTGGTTGACCGGACACATACGAAGAGCTGGGAGAAAAGTGTCTGTTGATTTTCGGTCGACCGGAACTTAAGTGATTCGGTCGACCGAGTATGCACTCACGCAATAAAGAAAAGTTACTGTCGCTTTTTGGTCGACCGGTACTTTAGTTGTGATCGACCGGTAAAAGCTGGTTTGCGATACGGTTAAAGGATCGGTCGACCGAAGCACCCGTTCGGTCGATCGTTTGGACCCAGTTCTGCTCATGTTTTGCATATTTCTCCACGCAATTTTGGTGCAATTAATACTTGTTTAGGCCTACTATATAAAGGCAATTTCGTCCCCCTTTGCAAAATGTTAATTCCTATTGTCTACTTTGTATTCTTGAAAGAAAAGAGACAGAGAGCATCCTTGTTGATTCGTTGAGAGAATTTGAGTCGGGTGTCTTCGCCGGTTTGTTCGCGTCTCTTGTAAGTCTCTCTTTGTAATACGTTTCTCTATAGTGGATTTGGAGTTGTGTCGTCCGTGGTTTTTCCCACATTGGGTTTCCACGTTAAAACTTGCGTGTTTTGTGTGGTTTGAATTTTGGATTTGCATTTGATCTCAATTATTAGCCAATTGGATTTGCTATTTCGATTCCGCTGCGTATTTGAGATTTGTTTTAATTCCTAACATTAACATTTTGCTTTCACGAATCAAACGCACATTATTTCGAGTTTATTAGATGAATGAAGATGAATAGAGTGTAGAAGAAGGGTGTGTTTGGATAACAAGGAAGTAGAGAAATAAAAGTGATAGAAGAGAAAAAAATATAAAAGAAATTATGTTTATTTTCTCTTGTTTGGATACAAATAAGTTATGAGAGAAAAAAATAGTGTCATATTACCTAAATACTTGTGTTTTTTAACCATGTTATTTCATTTTTGGGGGTTTTGGAAAAAATAGTTAAAATTCAATTTTCTCTTTATTTCTTCATTTTAGGAGAGAGAAGTTGAGAGCTTATTTTGTATAGGATGATTTCTCTTCTTTTCTCTTCATTTCTTTCCGTAAAATGTTATCCAAACAAAAGAAAATCCAATTTTTTTCCTCTTCATTTCTCATCTTAAGTTACTAGCCAAATACACTCTGAATGCTTTGGCCAAAATGTGGGGCAAGTGTCAGACATAAAATGACCAACTCTGTCTGCCAGAGAAAATCAATGAGAAAAAAAGAATTTTCTTCGATTTTGTGAAAGCCATGTATAAAGCTAGGTACCACACGACCCATTAGTTTTGCCTAGGCCCGACCCGACTTGATGACCAGCTCTAGTCGTTGAACAAACATGCCTAGTGGGTCGGGTCGGGCCAACCCGTTAGTTTTGCCCAGGCCCGACCCGACCTGATACCCATCACTAGACGTTGGACAAACGGGTCTGGCGGGTCGGGTCAACCCGACTCGCCAGGTAGGGGTGAGCAAGGACTAGTCTAGTCCGACTTTCGGTCCAGACTGGACCCAACCAGTATGGTCTTCTTTCTGGGGTCCGGATTAAATTCGGTTTCGGGCCGGACCGGGCTGGATTTTTATTTTTAAATTTATGGTAAAAAAACGGTTCTGAACCAAACCGAACCTAACTGGTTTGGTCTTCGGTCCGATTCCAGTCTGGTCTGGTGGCCCACCCCTATCGTCAGGGCTCGTTTCCTTTAACGTGTCAGGCATGAAGCCGACCTATTAGTTTTGCCCAAGCCCGGGACGACCTGATACCAACTCTAGCCGTTTGGATAAACAGGCCTAGCGGGCCGACCTGACCCAACTCGCAGCCCGACCTGTTAGTTTTACCCGGCCATGTACCCAACTTTAGCTATGTATCTCAAACGTCTAGGAGGGTTCGGCTGAAATTTGGAGAACTTTCTAGGGGTGTATGAATGAAAAAGGGAATCATTATGATTTCAATTAGGTTTTGGGCGTTGGGTAAATCTTAGATGTGATATGAGTCATCTGGGTTTTTTTCTAGCTTTTGCGATTTTTAACTTTGTTGCAGTGTTCTTGTTTAGAAGTTAGAACATTTTTAATAGTTTAGTTTCGAGAAAAAAATTGGAACTAACTATGATTTAATTATTTTAAAATTCCTTTTGCTTATTACTGCTCATTTTTGTTATAAGCACTTGTTCCAAATAATATGCAAACCCGATTTAAATTTTGAAATCAACAGTAGCAACGCCCACGGTGGAACTGAAAGGATAGCAAGCAGTCGTCCCTCATTTGGGTATGGTTTTTTTTAAAAATTAACATTTTTTAATTATTTACAGGAGCAAATGTAAACACATAAGCTCCAAGAATAAGAAGGAAAGAAGAAAATAGCTATTTTATGAATCATGGGGTATGATGAGTTGAAATATCTAAACTTATCAGCGCCTCAGCTGGTATGCCTTTTTAATCCAACCATAATCAAATAAAATCTTCAAAAAAGAGAGTTGTACCTACCACTTTCCCGCAACCACTTTGTGTAGTTTAAAAAAAAATAGACATACGTCTTTTAAAATGATTTTTACAACAAATATGAAAAAATAAAAGCAGAAAAATGAGAAAACAAATCGATCGCAAAATATAATCCACAAGCATGGTGCAATGTCGAGAGTTCTATTTTTGAGACTTGGCTATCGTGTAAAAGTCCAAAACCTGCCAATGTCGGTCTCTCCTGCTCGTTCTATGTCTTTGAAAATCACAGTATAATATTAAATGCAATTTCGTGTATAATAGGTTGTTTTGAAGAACTCGAGTTTGGAAAAACATATAACTACACTAATAGTTGACAAAGAGCAATCTACTCAATGTAAAATTAATTGAAAATTACTTATTTGTACCTTGTGTTAACGTTTTGCTTTAACGAATCAAACGTACATTATTTCGAGTTTATTAGATCACAGTAACAGCCCATGAACTATACCAGGACGTCTTGTACTCTTTTGCCAACGTCAGCTCACCTAACCTATCCAAAAAAACTTTAACCATACCCGGGCTACCCCACCCACCTTATACTTTCTTTCCTCCACATCATTTCTTAATAAAATAATTTTAACTATTACACCACATTTAACAAATTAAAGTTTACATAATATTAATTGTAATTACTACTTCTAATTACTTTAACTTGAAATTTTTTGGATTTTGAAATTGTTGGTTCTGAAATTTTTTAAATCTTTATCACTTGCAAAGATTTATTGCCCCATGTTAATAACAAATACTCAATCCATTAATAACAAAACCTCAACTAAATACTTAAAAATCAACACACACAAAAAAATTGGACGAATGGGAGGGGGACAAGTGCCCCCACCCGAGGGCGCCCCAGGCGTCTGTTCGGAACGCCCAAAGCCCAGGCAAGCGCCTGGGTGGGCGTTCCGGGCGGGCACCCGAGGGGTGCCCGCCCCATTAACGGGGGTGCGCTCGGGCACCCGACCCAGGCGCCCGGACGATTCACCCCGTTAAGGGTGCCCTTAAAGAATAAGGGTGTGAATATGGGAAAAGTATTCCCAAAACACTCGAGGAAATTAAGATAAATGGATATGAATAGTGTAGAATAACTAAATGCTTTGGCCAAAATGTGGGGTAAGTGTTAGACATAAAATGACCAACTTGAAAAAATAAAATTTTCTTCGATTTTGTGAAAGCAATGTATAAAGCTGGGTATCGGTCGACATGGCCTGATACCCATCTCTAACCGTTGGACAAATTGCCCGGCCAGGCCTGACTCACCTGAGCTTGTTTCCTTTAACGGGCCCGACCTGAAGCCCGACCCGTTAGTTTTGCCCAGACTCAGCCCGACTCGTCGGCCTACCGGGCTGCGGGTCGGCCCGGTACCCAACTTTAGCTGTGTATCTCAAACGGCTAGAAGGATCAGGTTGAAATTCGAAGAACTTTCTAAGGGTGTATGTAAAAGGGAATCATTATGATTGAAGATTTTGACTATCTATGCTCCAAGTTGCCCGACATTTGGAAAAAACCCACATTTTGACAATCTCTGAAAAATATGTTCATCTTTTCACTTCTCCCCAAAATACCCATGCTTAAACTGTGAGACTTCTCTTTTCTCTCTCTCTCTTTCAGCTCTCAAAAATCATGAAATTTACAGTTCTTCACACTCAAACGATTTGAATTTTGTTTGTCATAAAATGTCCTAAAAAATCGTACAGTTAAAAGTAGTATTTTTTTCAAAAAATCTAAATTATCAAGGTCATATCACGCACATAGCGAGCTCATCGAGTTTACAATTCTCCACATCCGAATGATTCGAATTCCGTTCGTCATAAAACGTCTTCAAAAATCGTGCGGTGAAGAGTAGTGTTTTTTCAAAAAAAAAAACTAAATTAAAGAGGTCATATCGCGCACATATCTAACGCATCGAGCCCATCGAGTTTACAGTTCTCCACACCCAAACTATTCGAATTCCGTTCGTCATAAAACATTCTTAAAAATCATACGGTGAAAACGACATCGAGCTCCATCGATCCTCTATCGAGCACATAAAAAAACCAACATTAAGTTAAAACAAACTCAACAAACTATTGTCGCGACTTATCGAGCTCATATGCAAAAGGAATCGAACATATCGAGCAAAACAATCGCGTTCCTATTGAACTTCTATCGAGCCCATCGGGTTTCGTTGGAAACACAGAAGATCAGTTTGACTTCTATCGATTCAATCCACTTCACAAAACACTCAATCTAATCATGTCGAGCTCACATGCAAAAGTAATCAAGCCTATCGAGTACAACAATCGTGTTCCTATCAAACTCATATCAAGCACATCGAGCTTCGTTGGAAACACAGAAGATCGTCCGGTTTTGGTGTCCAAACTGGTAGAATTCCTAATAAATCCTCAAGTCCAAAAATACATTGTGCTGGGCCATATGAGGAGGTTGGTGGGGAGATGGAGAGGAGTGGGTTCAGGGTTTTGCTGTCGTTGCCGCCGCATGCCTTGCCCGAGTTTGCAAATGCGATGGAGATGTCCAAAGCTTGATTTGTTTGTCTTGTTTAGGACAGTCTTTTAATGTATTTTAGTGTTAAAATTCGATTGGATTGTTTATTTCATACGCCGTAAGAAAGCTCAAGATCCACAAATCTCATGAAGAAATGTTCAAGTTCAGAGACAGTAGTAAACTAGTAAAAGCACATTCAGTTTCAAAGTTTTAAGTACTCCAAGGTTGACGGCCATTTGTAAATTCTGTCAGGATCTGAGATTCCATAATTTAAAATTGACACAATTTTTATTCCTTATTCAGATAAACTTGTCAATTCTTAAGTAAAGATAATTAAAATGTTGAATTATGTAAATAAGATGATGATTACAGCTGATTTGGATGTTGAATTAACTAGGATTCAATGCTATTTTAGTTCGTCGGCCTTACGCATAATCGGGCACCCGCTTCACCGAACCAAGGCCTGACCCATTTAAGGCTTTATAAACTTCTATTGTAAACGGGTTAATGGTAATCCGGATATCATAACCGGATCACCTATAAATATCATACCTGCCTATAAAAGAAAATAACAAGTCTCAAAAGAATCATTCAATTCTGCTTTCTATTCTCTCTTATTTTTTGTTTTCTTCTCCATCCATCATCACCATCAAAACTCAATATAAAATTTTCATATGATATTGAAGATTGAAGTATATAGTTATGACTTTAATTTGAAACAACCGCAGTTACTATGGTGGAATTTTTAGGTTCCACCCATTGCCTTTTTTTGAAAAGCATTTCACTAATTAAGTTGAACTGGAATCCACCTCTTAGCTTAATATTGGTTTTTAAAACCTGGTGGACTATGCTGCAGTTACATACTATACAATCTATAAGGAAGGAACTTCTGCAACTCAGTCCTAAGAGCATTAGTACACCTTGAATTTAGGCGAAGACTTCAGCAGCACAATGAACATTTAGGCCAAGAACTAAAATCATGTCATGGTTTGCATTTGAAAGTAGTAAAGGTTCATAAAATATTTTCATTTAAATATATGCCCTCAAGTAAAAGTTCCATGACAATTAGTTCCCCAACGAAAAAAATCTAAGAATCTTAATTTTGAGGTTTTTTGTCAGCAAAAGATGATGGTCTTTGATACACAACCGATGCTGCTCGAATCAAAATTCCAGCAGTCAAACCCCATATAACAATTTTCTCATTCTGCCACTCGAAATCAAAACAATGAAGAACTTTTCGCCCATTCCATTCTATTTCTTTTGCACTCCATTTGTCCTCCTACACCCATTTCCATGTTGTCTTGTATGATACAAGCCGTACGAAAAAATGAGTAATCAAGTACTTAGAAAGAACATACCTTGAGAAACATCTCTAGTGGAGCATCGAATATGGCTTCAACTTCACTAGCATTTGGTACGGGATTGAATGCTTTTCTGTCAGAAAGTATGGCGATGACAGGAACTACCCTGAGAAGATGCTGGAAGTTAACAAGTTACAATTTTAGTCAACAACGGAAGCTCACAAATTCAAGTTGAAAATGGAAAAGGAAACTTAGTTCTTCCATGTTGTTGCTTTATTTGATGATGGCAACTTCATTTCGAAGAAATGAAGATTTAGCTTGAAATTAGCGGGCGAAGTTTGGAACATTACCATGGTAATATCACACTCATAAGCATGGTTTCTCTGTGGTTCGGGCTTCCACTGTAGTGGTTTATCCCTGATGAGGAGTTCATGTTACAATTATGAACTTTTTATTGCAAATACGCTTTACCATAATCTAAGTAAACTCAGGGTGCAACTGAGGGTAAAAATTACCGGGAGAAAGATTTCGAGGTACCATTTTAGGTCATATGAAGTTAGCAACTATGTCATGATGGAAAATTTCTGCTCAGTCAGTCAATTCTTTTGTCAATAATCGTTAAGGTGCACTAAAATACTAAATTTATAGAGAGGGTTTACATAAACGTCAGTAAAGAACCACTAGTTTCAAGCCTCTGAGACACTGTTTCTTCCAATTTGATGAACGTGGGAACCAAGTTATATAGAAAGCAAAATCAAAAGATTTTAGCAATGCAGCAAAGAAAAGGCTCCAAACAATTATTATGGAAATCAAATTCAAATGCTCTTAACAAGAAAAGGAACAAGTTTGTTGATGGCACCTTCGACAAGAATGGTTCGAGAACGGCCACAACATTCAGGGTCGATGGATCCAATCCAATCTCCTCCTTGGCTTCTCTCATCGCCGTCGCAGCATCGTCTACATCTCCATCCTCCACTTTCCCTCCCGGCAAAGCCACTTCCCCTAGAACCAACCAAAAAGCTCAATTCTTCAGCAAAATCTAAAATTCCACCTATAAACCAAATCTTCCGCCCAAAAAACTTAGCTTTCCACAGAATCCCAAACCTTTGAACAAATCCAAACAATTCGTATCCAAATCTCAAGCAAACTCTACAATGCCAAAACATGTTTCATTAATTTCCCTTCGAAAACCAACTAACTCCACAACAAAACCCCACAATTTTTCATCAAAATTATTCAAACAAGTATCCCCAAATAAAAAATTCACAACGAAAAATCCAATCTTTCCACCCTAAAAAAGCCAATCTTTTCCAATCCATCATCAAATAATTCCCCTCAAAATAAAAAATAAAAATCTCAACTAAACTCAACCCAACCTTTCCACCCAAAACCAAACGGCATAGTAACAAAAACACGATCTGTTAAATTTGGTAAATACATCACCTTAAAAAACCCAAACACAGAGAGAGGTTACGGATAGCGGATTCAAACCTGAGTGTGTAGAAATTGTGATTATTTGTTGTATTAATCTTAATTTGTGATTAGAAATACAAGTGTTTATATAGTAGATAGTAATCTAGCCGTTCGGAATGGTAACGGGAAACAATTATGATTTTTGGATGAAGAGATGCAATAAGTTGTATTTGTGGTTCCGAGAGGAGGCATTGATGATGTATTAATGTCTGAGCCTTGATTTCTTTGATTTCTTCAACATTCCCCCTCAAGTTGTGTCCGGAAGAGATTGAAGGAACCCAACTTGTGAAAAATGGTATCAAACTGTTTTTGATCCAAGGGTTTGGTGAAGATATCTGCGAGTTGGTCTTTGCTTGTGACAAAGGGGACATCGATTTCTTTGGTCTGAATTTTTTCTCTGATGAAGTGACAGTCAACTTCTATGTGCTTTGTTCGTTCGTGGAACACGGGATTGGTGGCGATGTGACGAGCAGCCTGATTGTCGCAGAACATGTGCATAGGTTCATGATATGGAACCATCATTTCTTTGAGGAGTTGTTTGAGCCAAATCAGCTCACTGGTGGTGGATGCCATGGCACGATATTCTGCTTCGGCGCTTGATCTTGCCACAACGTTTTGTTTCTTGCTTCTCCAAGTGACGAGGTTTCCTCCAACGAATGTGCAGAACCCAGTGGTAGATTTGCGATTGTAACTACCCGCCCAATCTGCATCAGAGTAACCTATGATTGAGTTAGATTGGTTTTGTTTCATCCAAATACCTTGCCCTGGTGTTTTCTTTAAATACCTGAGTATTCTATCAATGATGTCTAGATGGTGGGTGTGTGGCGCATGCATGAATTGACTTACTGTGCTAACTGCATAAGTTATGTCAGGTCTAGTGACGGTTAGATAGATGAGTTTCCCTACCAATCGTTGAAATTGACTTTTATCGCTTAATGGTTCCCCATCAGTGGGACCAACTTTTTGGTTGGTCTTGATAGGTGTGTTGGCAGGTTTAGATCCTAATTTTCCTGTTTCTTTAAGTAGATCAAAGACATACTTTCGTTGAGATAAAAATAGACCCTTTTTTGAGTAAGCAATTTCAATACCCAAAAAATATTTCATGAATCCTAAATCCTTGATGTCAAATTTGTTTTTTAGATATGACTTAACCCTATTAATTTCTTTGTCATTATTTCCGGTGATTATGATGTCGTCTACATACACTAAGACAATGATGGTAATATTGTGATCATGTTTGATAAACATAGAAGCATCGGCAGAACATTTTGAAAAACCAAATTGACTAAGAGATAGACTGAGTTTTGCATACCAGGCTCGGGGTGATTGCTCTAATCCGTAGATTGATTTGTGAAGTTTGCAAACCTGAGTGGTGTTATAACCTGGAGGCGGAGTCATGTAGACATCTTCTTCTAAGGCTCCTTGTAAGAAGGCATTTCGGACGTCCATCTGGAAGAGATTCCATCCATAGTTGACAGCTATAGATAGGAGAACACGAACAGTATTCATTTTTGCAACCGGGGCAAAAGTTTCTTGGTAGTCGATGCCGTAGGTTTGAGTGTATCCTTTGGCAACTAATCTAGCTTTATATCGCTCTATTGATCCGTTGCTATTATATTTGATTTTATAGATCCATTTACAGCCTACGGGTTTGGTTCCGGGTTTTGGGCTGATCATGGTCCAAGTTTGATTTTTTTCTAAGGCTTCTAGTTCTTCTTTCATTGCTCTTGTCCAATTTGGGTTGCTAAGGGCTTCTTGGTAGGAGGTTGGTTCTTTAGTTTTTTCAAGGGATTCTAGGAATGTTCGGTGGGAATTTGCTATGGCTTTGTAGGATACGTAGTTTTGGATTGGGTATGTAACATTATAAGTGACAAAGTCTTGAAGATGAGATGGGGGACGCGTTGGTCTTGTAGATTTTCTTGTGGGGGCTACTTCGTGAGTTGTTTGTGTGTGGTGCTCTCCTTGTTCCTCCGGAGTGTTGTTTTCTCCCCCTCCTTGGGGACCGTTTTCTTCTTCTTGAGGAATAGGATTGTCTTCAAGGAGAGAAAAATCGTTTGGATGCAAGTCGACGGATGGAAGAGAGCCGGTTGATCCTGCAGAAGTGTTAGTCATAGATTCGAAGTATGATTCTTTTTCAGAGAATGCAACGTCCCTGGAAATATAGAGTTTGAAATTCGTAGGGTCATAGCATTTGTAGCCCTTTTTGTGACTAGAGTACCCAAAAAAGACAGTTTTAACTGAGTGAGAGTCAAATTTATCGAGTCGTCTTTTTTGGACATAACACACACAGCCAAACACTTTGAGGTGATCAACGCTCATCTCCCTATTGTTTAGAATCCCCAAGGGTTGTTTGTGGTCTAGAATGGGGCTAGGTAGACGATTGATAAGATAAACAGCGGTTAAGATGGCTTCAGACCAAAAGACAGTGGGAACTTTGGTCTGAAAAAGCAGGGATCGGGTGACATTTAGAAGATGTCGGTTTTTTCTTTCAGAGACACCGTTTTGCTCTGGGGTATTAATACATGTAGTTTGGTGATGAATACCTTTTTCTTTTAAGAAGGTTTGAAATAGGGAGCTAGTGTATTCAGCGCCGTTATCTGACCTAAAAGTTTTAATTTTTGTGTCATACATGTTTTCAACTAAAACAACATATTCACAAAAAATAGAGAAAACTTCAGATTTGGATTTAAGCAGATATAACCAAGTAGTGCGAGAAAAATCATCGATAAAGGTGATAAAGTATTTAAAACCGTTATATGACTCAATGGGAGCTGGTCCCTAAATGTCAGAATGGACCAGTTCCAATGGGTTCCTAGTCTTAGTGGTGGACGAATAAAACGGTAATCTAGTTTGTTTTGCAAGGCGGCAAGTCTCACAACATAATTCCATGTTTGGTATGATGCTAGGAAATAATTTTTTTAAAACAGGAAAAGACGGATGTCCCAAACGTTTATGTAGAAGGTCGGGTGTATAACGGGATGCGTTATTTGCATGGAAGGTATTGTCCGTTTTTTCTAGTATGTAAAGACCATTGACGAGGGTGCCTCTACCAATCATCTTCCCTGATATACGATCCTGAAACAACACATCAGAAGGTGAGAAAATAGCATTACAATTAAAATTTTTTGTTATCCTTGCAATAGATAGAAGGTTAGACGTAAACTCGGGCACATATAATATATTTTCGGGTGTGTTATTTAGGACTGTAGATTGTCCTATACCTCCAATTTTTACTCGGTTTCCATTTGCTACAGTAACGAAATTGTTTATGTTTGGGTTATTTTGAATATTGCACATAAGCTCCTTGTTTCCGGTCATATGATCAGTAGCACCAGTGTCTAAAATCCACGAATTAGAGGTAAAAGTATGATTGCAAGAGATGTGAGTTGAAATAATACCTGACCCATTACCTTGCGGTGTCTGATTTTGACCGTATTTATTTAGTAGACTGTTGAGCTGGGTCAGCACATGACCCAAATCTGGGTGCATAGATTCAGGTCCAAGGTTATTTGATGAGTGAAGCCCACGATGTGCTGGATTGGGCCCGTGACCAGCAGACCGAAGCTCTCCTCTGTCTCGCGGATCAAGATCCGACCCGAACATGAAACCCGGTTTGTCGGTAAGCGGAGGATCCGCGAACTCAGAGGATAAATATCCTCGACTCCCGGATCCAGACCCGGATGCCCATTTTGTTTTTTCGCCTTCGTTGTTAAGGTTTTGCGGGGTGACGTTTGGTCTGCCGCCGGGGTTAGGGTTTCCTCTGCTGTCGCCCCCTCTTTCTCCGGTTCCATCCTTTGGTGGTCGGAGGTGCGGGTAGAGGAACCAGCACCGGTCGCGGCTGTGTCCCTTTTTCTTGCAGTTGTCACAGTGCTCGTCTTTGTGTTTTCCGAAGTATCCTTTTCCTTTCTGGTTTTGATGTTGTGTTGTGACGAAAGCTTGGTTTTCTCCGTTGTTTTCTCTGGTGTTTTGTGGCATAGCATGTCTTCGAGATTCCTCTCGTTGAATCATTGCGATGATCTGAGTGAGGGGCGGAAGCTCCGATGATAGAAGGATCTGAGATTTTAAGGGCTCGTAGCTAGGATCGAGACCTACCAGGAACTGGTAGACTCGGTTCTGCTCGTCCCTTTCTTTGATGACTTTAGGGTCGGTGCTCGGTGGTTCATACACGCCGAGCTCGTCCCATCGGCTTTTGAGCGTACCGAGAAACTCGGTAACCGATCTGGACCCTTGTTTGGTTTGCGCAAGTTCTTGTTTAATTTTGAAAATGTGGGCGAAGTTCTGTTGCTTACCATACAGAGCGTGGATGGAGTCCCATAGCTCTTTGGCTGAGTCGGAGTATAGAAATAGCTCCGCAATCTGAGGTTGAATGGAGTTCAACACCCAGGTCATCACCAGATGGTCGGAGGTTTGCCATTCCTCGAATTTTTCGTCGTCGGTGTCTGGTTTTGGTATGCGACCTGAGATATGGCCAAGTTTCCCTTTGCCGCTGAGTGATAATGTGACCGACCGAGACCAGGGCAGATAATTTGCCCCGGTGAGGAGTTGGGTGGTGAGGCGTTGAGGCGTGGATCCTTCTGAAGTCATGGCGAGCTTTTTCTGAGGTTAGTAACCGATGATGGTTTTTTTTTGGATTTGGGTGAATCTGATGAGAACAAACAGTGTCTGAGGTCAGATGACCGGTGATGGGATTTTTGGATTTTTGGATGAGGGGAGCTTGGTTTTGGGTTTTTTTGTTTTTGGAAGGGGTCTATGAGGAAAGGAGGAAGGCAGAGGAGGTGAATGGATGTTTGCCTCCGATGATGATCCTCCTAGATCTGAGATCGACGCTCTGATACCATGTAGAAATTGTGATTATTTGTTGTATTAATCTTAATTTGTGATTACAAATACAAGTGTTTATATAGTAGATAGTAATCTAGCCGTTCGGAATGGTAACGGGAAACAATTATGATTTTTGGATGAAGAGATGCAATAAGTTGTATTTGTGGTTCCGAGAGGAGGCATTGATGATGTATTAATGTCTGAGCCTTGATTTCTTCAACAGAGTGCGACGACAGGTTGGACGCTCTCTTGGTCAAAATGACTCTCATCTCTCCCGCATCTCCCTTGAAGAGGCAGATCAGGACAGCGGCCCTTTTGGGAATTTTGGAGGTTTGAGACGAGGAAATGGGCGGCAAAGAAGAAAAGGGAGAAGAGTTGATGTGGTTGGGGAAGTGCTGGAGTAGGTTAGCGAGTCTACGTCTAGGGGATATTGTACCGGAGATTGTCGGCACCACGGTTCGGATCTTGGTCGGAGACAGCAGGATCCTCCAGACCGGAACTCTCATCTTCTAAAATTATAATGGTGGTTCGGTTTTCGACGTTTACGTTCGTTTTTGCCGTGGATGGGGCCGTCTCTGGGGTACTTACATAAACGCCCTTCAGCATTTGTTGCGTTTGTGTTAAATCCGCCGTTTTTTTTTCTTTTGTAATTGGAAACTTCCTGCACCTATCTTCATCTTCATCTAGAGAAATTCAATGAGAAAAGTGAAGTCTACAGTATGCACATGTTAATTTGATATGGAATACGAAAACATGTCAATGAGAAAAGTGAAGTCTACAACATGAAGAATCTATGTTTGGGTTTAACCATTTCATGTTTCGTGTTGTATTGGTGGAACATGAATTTTTTTTCGTGTCTCAATTTCTCGTACCCGAAAAACACGAAAATACACGACATTTAAGAAACGAAATAACTCTATAACACTCAACAATCGACCGGACCCTCCTCTCACTATCTCACAACCTTAGTTTCTCTCATAACTTCGATCCTCCCACAGTTTCGCAAAAAAACTCTAACCCGGTCCTCACTCCTTAGCCGTCACTCCTCAGCTGGTTAACCCCACCGTCCCAACCCTAACTATGACGAGTATGAATAACGGAAACAAACTCCCCTTCCTCATCCCTAGTGGTCGGTTGCTGGTCGAGGGGCAGATACGCTTGGGATGTGTGGTCGTTCCCCATCACTCTTTTCCAAAAGCAGCCCCTCCACTCCGACCTCAGCCTCTCCGTCCTCTCCCTCAAAACCTACAAAACCCTAACCCTTAGTCGAACCTCGCCTCCGTTGGTGTCCTCTCCGTTGAACCAAAGTAGGTAACTTCATTGATTTCCTCCTCTTTCGCGCCCTCTTGATTTGTGTTTTCTTAACGATTTTGGAAATTTTCAAATTGCGGTGATTTTTGGGGTCAACGTATTTAATTCAACTATTGTTTTTGGGTTCAAATTGTTGTGTTTTCTCCCTTCTTGTGATATGTTATTGGTTGCAAGCAACGAAAATAAAGAAAAATTGTTTCTTCTTGGGTAATTAGTTGCAAGCTACGGAAATTAGTATATATAACTGACCATAAACATAAACATCATTATTTTAGATACGATGAACGAAAATGTGGCATTTTCTCAGTAGACAAATTTACTTCACATCATCACTTATTCATTTCAGATACGATGTTGGTTGGTTATTAGGATTTCGTTATCTTGTTTTGTCATGTTGTGGCATGTAGCCAAGTGGTTTTTTTAGTTTTTATTCTTGGAATGTCATGTTAAACTTTAGAGGTTCTTGTTATAAGATATTTATCATCAAATTTATCGGCATGTGTTTGATTAGGGTTAGGTGGATGACACAGAAGTGCAACGTTTCTTTGAAATGTGGAAAGTGTGTTTGATTGGTGGTAGACATTGGAAACTTTCTGTTGTGTGTGTTTGGTTGGTTGTTGTGTCCATTTGTCTATTGTCTTGTCTCCTGTTGGACATTCATTTTAAGTCCCATAGTATCTTTCTCAACAGCATTGATTCTGATGCATTGGATTCTCATATCCAGATTCCTTCTTTCCATTATTGTGCAGGTTGTCTCTCTTTGTTATTGTTATTTATGGTCAGGCGTTTCTTTTCTAGTTTCATTGGATTCTTTATTGCCGTTGGATTGCTTCGTGGATGTATTGCAAGGAAGTTATGAGATCTGACCTGGATTGTTCTTTGATTATCGAGATGTGTTTGATTGGGTTAAGTGGATGACCACGATATCAACAAGCTTCAGAGGTTTACGAATGACAGAAGTGGATGACATAGAAGTGCAATTTTTCTTATCTTTACTAGAGGTGTCTTTTGATGTGATTATGTTTCTGTGCTACTTACAGGTTTGTGTGATTATCTTACAAAGTGTGTAAAATGACAAATGAAATTCAATCCCTGAAGGAAAAGGAAGCAAATGTTAATTTTATCCCTACATGTCATGATTAAATTTTTATTTATACAATTACAAATAATATGCTCATGAATCTTGACTTAAGAGTTTTAATATTGTATATGGTTCATTTTTCAAGTGATGATTCCCAAGATAGCTACGAAAGAGAAGTTCTTACTCAAGCTTCAACTTTAAACAAAAAGAAAACTAATAAAAGAAAAGGATTCATGGTCTGGAAATGTTTTGAGCCTCTTCCAGTAGTGGTAGCATAACCGAAATAAGAAGCCAAATGTATGAAGTGTGAATACGTTGTTAATTGTGATTCAAAACATGGAACATGGAACATGTTGAAACATATGAAATTCTGTGAAAGAAACCACGAGTTGATAACAACTGAATTTGGGAGTGGCGAGGACAAAGGAAGGGAGTTTGGGAGTGTTTAATCTTGGGTTTGATCCTCAAACGTTTGGAGAGTTGATAACAACTGTAGTGAGACATAATTTGTCTCTTCAGTTTGTTGAATATGAATCCATTAGAGAAGCATTTCTTTATGCACACCTAAGTGCAAAATTGGTGAGTAGGAACACCATCAAAAGTGACATTTTGGCTTGCTACAAATCTACTAAGAAGAACTTGTTTGAAATGTTGCAATGCTATGGAGGAAGATTGTGTTTGACTTCTGGCTTGTGGACTTCGGTGGCTATTGATGGCTACATCACTCTTAGAACTTATTTTATCACGAATGATTGGGTTTTGTAGAAGAGGTTGTTGAGTTTCTCATATATTCCATCTCTGCATACTGGCATCACAATATCAGATAAGATTTACAAGTTGTTAGTAGAATGTTAGCTTGGGTTCAAGTTGTTTAGCATTACTACAATGTCTAATAATATTTTTTTTGTCGATACTTTGAAAGAACAGTTGGATTTGAGAAATGCTCTTCTTTGTAATGGGAAGTAATTCCATATCAGGTGTTGTGCCCACATTTTCAATTTGATTGTGCAAGAAGGGTTGAAAGACATAGATGAGGCGATTGTTAAAGTACATGAGACGGTCAAGTACATCAAAGTCTCTCAAGGAAGAAGACAAAAATTAAGGGATTGCATTAAACATGTTGGTTTAAACAAAAAGAGAGGATTGCGTCAAGATGTGCCCACAAGGTGGAACTCGATGTACCTTATGCTTAATAATGCCCTTTATTTCTGTCGTGCTTTTGTCCATTTGCAGTTGACATATTCAAACTACAAGCATAGTCTCTCTGTACAGGAATGGGACCGAGTAGAAATTCTTTGCAAGTTTCTTGGGGTGTTCTATAATGTTACTCGGTTATTCCCAGGTACACAATATCTCACTGCAAATTTGTATTTCCCAAATGTGTATTTGGTTAAAAGTACAATAGTGAAGACAATGAAAGACTCTCAAACTATAATGAGATCCTTAGCCGAAAAGATGAAACCGAAGTTTGACAAGTACTGGGCAAATTGTAGCATAATTCTTGCAATTGCAGTGGTCTTCGATCCTCGTTACAAGATCAAATTTGTTTAGTTCTGCTACAAAAAACTCTATGGAGACAGTTGCCAAAAAAATATCAAAATTAATGCTGAATTGAGGTCATTATTTGATTTGTACAAAACTTCGATAGGTGTAAGCCAGGTTGCACGTGGCACACTCGCCCTTGAGGATCATTCACTTAAATACAAAGGCGAAAGTGACTTTGAGGTATATTTTCATAACTTATTATTTACTTTCAAAGTTTGTTTTGTCTTGTGTAAATCAAGTTTCAAACCATAAAAAATAATATTTTGTTTCGTTCTTTATTTTAAGGAATTTGATAAAGAAGATTACGATCTCTACTCGGTTGTGGAAAAAACTGAGTTGGATAAGTATTTGGAAGAAAAGAGATTTAATAGGAATGACGAAATTGTTGTTTTAGCATATTGAAACAGTATAGGTACCCCAATCTCGCACTCATGGCTCGTGATGTGTTGTCCATTCCAATTTCCATTGTGGCCTCTGAGTTGACATTTAGTATTGGAGGAAGAGTGTTCGATCAATACCGTAGTTTTTTGGCCCATAATGCTGTTGAGAGTTTGATTTGCACTCGGGATTAGAAGTTCAATGGCCAAGGTAATACATTTTCTTAATCAAAACTTCATTTCAACGAAACATGATTTCTTTACACTTCTTATCTTTCCTATCATAGATGCTTGTGATTTTACTTGGGAAGAACTTATGGAGGACATTATGGAAGCGATACTTGAAGATGATTCGGGTCATGTTCAAATCCTTCTATCTGGTAATGGATTCTAAGAGTTCAAGGTGAGTTCAAGATTGGGTTTTGTTTGTCTCAAACGAAAAATTGATTGCCGAAAACTGTGACACGCACAAACTTCTTATATTTTTCTCTGTTATGCTTCTATACAATGAAATTAAGGGTTTAAATACCAATCTCAATGTCTTACAGATGTGCTTTATACATGTTCTGGTTCTCAAGTCTTATATCCACTAGCATTTTTACATTTGTGTGTTCTGCTTAGTAAGGCATCATAGCAAATGAAGTATCACAACAGACGTCAATTAAGCAACTGGAGGGCATGATTATGTCCCATGATGGATTCTGATAGACATGTTTCTGAACAACAGGGGAACAATAATATACATAGCATATGTCATATATGAATATAAAATATAACATATATTATACATGAAAACAAGTACAGAAGTACTATATAAAGATAATGTAATGGATAATTGATACTTGAACCACACATTACAAAACCCAATAGCAAAACTTTCAAATGTTTGCTGAAGACGAGATGTTACAGATTTGTGTTTTCAGTTCAGAAAAGCCTCCAAAAATCCTCTCTCAATGGAGCATATGACGCTCTGCCTGATCACATCCTTCCTGAATTCAAACCCAAGATCGGTTAATCTTTTTGATGAATATTGATTGGAATTTTGTCGCTAGATTTGCCAGTACTTAACCTGTAAGTCATTTACTTAGAAACAACAAAAACTAATAATGTCAACTTGTTTTACCGGAACATGGGGCATTAGCGATAGTTCTTGAGCTGTGGGTGAAACTAAAAGGTTTTGATTTTTACTGTGTTTTACTGGAATAAGGGTGAAGGGGGTTAGTGGTGGTTCTTGACCTGTGGAAAACTAAGAGGTTGTGATTTTTACTTTTACATGTGAGTTTGTTGTTAGAATATCTATTGATCCAATACTATTCGATGGACCAATCTCTTCCTTTCTGATAGATTGTATTCAGCCACAATCTTCTAAAGCACCGTGGGTTGCGAACTTGCTATTGGAATAGTCTACTAATCCAACTATTCGATGGACTAATCTATTCTAGTTTTGTATGGTAATAGTCGTATCTATTACATGACAAACTAAACTTATACGGTGCTACTTGTTATCTTGTTGGTGGATGATGATTGGATGTCTACATTTGTATGTTATGATTTTGGAGATCAAATTGTTATACTTGGAAGTTCATGTTTTATTTTTGGATTTGACGAATGTGTTAATTTTTAGGTGATTAAATGTGTTTTAATGAATGTGTTTTATTTTTAATTTTTGTTATATTCTTTTTTTATGTATGTTGTTTTCGTGTAATGGTTTCGTGTAAATCGTGTACAGGTTTCGTGTATATTCGTTTATTGTGTCGTGTTTTTATTACACGATATGTACACGAACAATTTTGTGTACATACCATGTCCTGTTGTGTGTGCACGGTTAATTTCGTGCCGTTTCGTGTACCGAAAGGTAGACAAAAAAACAAACCATGTTGTGTCCATATTCAACAAAAATGACCAGTATACACGAAATCACACGACACAGTTGTCTGGCCTAGTCTACGATCACTTTCCTCCATGTAAGTCAAGATGGAGAACGTTGGTATTCTTGGAGATTGAACTTAATTGTGATACATATTTAGTTTCTGTCACTTATCATTCTTTCACGCCCTAACTATGTTGCCCTGATTACTAGAGAAATCTAATTAATTAAGTTAAATAATCTTGTTAAAAACACAGCATTAAGGTGCAATATAAAAATTCAAGAGAGAACACGTTTGGTGCATTTGGAACTTTCTTTTACAGGTAACGTGGTGTATAGACATAAGAAATACAATATTTTTGAAACCATAAGGACATTCCAGTACGTGAATTTATACAATTTAATTTGTTGAATCATATTTTGATACAATTTTTTCTTCTCAAGTTGAATTGTTGTTTCTATACTCAATATTTATTGAAAGAAAGGAAAATAGTACATGTTATTTTTTAAGGAATTGTTACATCTGCATATTGTAAGAGTAGAGCCGAAAACGGAGTCAATATCTGCATTTTCATATTTGCATAACGAAAAGGAAAACACGGGATACTTTTCCATTGGTTTTATGATACATAAACACATTTCGAGTTAAAGAGGTGAGAATAACAATCAAACACACATACAAATTGAACATAAATTTACAAAAAAACTATAAATTTAGAAAATTGTATGCAAATACAGATAAAATACTATCCTAAATATTCTACCTCTACCGTTACCAAATTTACTACGAAATTCTATATTCAACGATTGTAGTTGGAGCCAGAGCATATATCCGGACTCTTTCACCCTTACGCAGTAGAGTGGGTTGTGGCCTATCTACACATCATAACAGTCGGCCTAAGATCCAAATGAAGGCTTGATTTGAGAAATTAATTGATATCCCAAAGACATGGGCAAGTAATGGCTTTCTCTAAACCTAATAAAGTCCACGGCGTGGTTGGCCTATTGGGCTCATTACCTAACTACAAGTCTGGCCCCGAATGTGAATATTAAATAGTAAGTAGTAAATTCCCTGGTTAATAAAGACACTAATAAATAATAATCCTTTTGTTTCGTTCCTAATTAAGGAAAGTAACGGTCTATAACGATAGATATGAAAATTTTCTTCAAACCTTTTTAAAGGAATTTCTGTTAATTATAACGATAGACTAAGCAATTTCTTCAACAACAAAAAAAAGATACGAATACTTTAAAGGCCATATCTCTAATTTTACTGGTTTAATAATTGCTTAAACAAAATAATTTTTAATTGTTTAATCCAATATGCATGGTTCAATCTCAATCCGGCGATAGCTTGATCAGTCAACCATTGCTTCTTTAAATATCCAAAAAAGCTATTGACTGTCCCCGCATCAACACTTAATTGTATATATTGACGATCGACTACTCTAGTGCTTCGAGAATTCTATCTCCGGTTTACAATTACCTTGAGTTGGTTGACTTAAGTAAGTGATGAGACTTTCTAATTAATATCCATTTTTCTGTGTGATTCATGTCTAATATACGTTGTTCTTTTAAAATATCTACTTTCAGGGTACTTGGACCGCGTTTGGATGAAGTTCCTAAACATGAGATTCTGGGAATGTGAATCCAGAAGCAATTTCTTTTTCAGTTGTTGGGAGTTGTGGGTGGACATAAGACTTCTAGAAATTTCAGATATCATGTTAAAGTAAATTCACAAATTACTCTTGAATTTTAATTAAATAAAAGTTTATACATATATATGCTGAAAATAAACGAGAATAAAATTATACCCAACAGAAGAACTACAGAACACCCCCACACCCACCCAAACACAACTGAGATTAGTTTGGATGCAACTCTGGTTCTGTAGCAGCTACCAGAAGTTGCATCCGAACGCAAACTTGCTCTCCGTGGCTCTACTTACTTTATCCTTACCATGTAAATAAATTATGAATGTGTACAAGTAATGAACTAATCATTAATAGTGTAAATAATCACCGAACCTGATTTAAAACATTAACCCAACACACCTCTCATAAATCACACCATCAAACTTGTGACTTCATCACGTATATTTACAATTTTCCGAAGATACTTTTGGTACCTAGAGGCTATAGTTGTAGACTTTGTATCCCATTTCAAAAAAAAGAAAAAGAAAAAAGAATTGAAACAAACATACTTCAAAAAAAGTAAACAAAAATCTTTTTCCAATTATGTTCTTTTCAAGTTGGATATGGTTGTTTTAATATTTTTAGCAACTAGACTAGGAGAATAATTCGACGTGATTTTTGATCCATCCATTTCATATTCCATTACAACTGCCAACAGTTGTGCAGTTTAGAAGAAGAAAAACATAAACTTTCTAGCAACATATTCGCCTAAAATCTTTTTTTGTTTTATTTAGTTTGTGTGTCTCCGTCAAAATGGATTCAACTTTATACAATATATTGTGGAGATCTATAGCTTTAATTAAAATGGAAGCTGACATCTCACAAACCCACCATGCAAATCAATTTTCACATTGACACTGAAATCTGTGGAAACGAATCTATATCGGTTGCTAGATTCCAACTCTATCTCCACATCAACGTTACGTTATTTTAAGCTTTCAAAAGAAAAGGTTGCATTATTTTAACGATAAAACTTCAAACTCAAAGATTGTTCTAAAATCATCGTTCTTTGTCTAATTGCAATTAGTATAAGAACAACAAACACTTGTCAAAATTCTTCTATTACAAATCTACTTTTGGTTACTGGGGAATTCTCTCATTCAATACACCCTCATATATACATGACACTGTTTGTAGTAGTGCAACAATGAGCAAAGTAGCCCTCGTACATCAAATGTCTTTCATCCTTACTTTGCGAGATCCATTATGCGTCTTAGTGAAAATAGTGTGTGTCACATTCAGTTTAGATTCACAATCAATCTATGACTTTTACCAAAATAAGAACGAGTGTTGGAAAATTCAGAATCATAGAAAAAACAACCAGCAAATTTAAGAATCAACAAGACATTGCACCCCTTCTATGTAGGTGGGTCGTGCCCATTACAGTTTACAATTTATTTGTTTGACATGAGTTAATTGCTAGTATCCGAATCCAAGTATCTTTTTTCCCCGAGAAATGGAGCACTACTTATCACCTAATGATTTATTTAATGAATAATAAGCAAAAAACAAGAGCTCTTCTAGTATTGGTGGCACATCATGCAAGGATAACAGATCCCTCTTGAACCACTTGATTGACAACGTGCTGATCTTATCGTAAATGGTTAATGTGCCAAACTTGTCTTCCTCAATCTAATCGATCGAATCATTCCGAGATTTTTCTGTGTCCAAACACGACTTCAGTTTTTCCCCCATACTTTATCCGTTTGCGGATGTCGTGACTGCTCTCATGTCTACATTCAAGACGTCAACTATACATGTACGAATACAATTTCATATTAATTGTGACTGATTGGGACACTCTCACAAACTTGTTTGTAACATTAAATACGTGTGGAGTAGGAAAGGTAAGTCTTGAGTGATCGAAGTTGTGTAGGTTATGGTATGCTTGACATATATAAGCCGTTGCATGAAAAGTCCTAATACTACTGTTGGGAAATCATATTGGTGACTAATTGTCTCGAATTACTTGTTTTACTGTAAATACTCATAGCTTGGGAATTTTGGGTAGTTCATTCAACGTATACATGTGTACTCTTGCCATGTTGCGTCTATACATCTGTTCATCGTTGGATCCGACTGCTCGATTAGATGTTGTTAGGGATTTGGTCTTTACTAAATCCGTCCCCAAGCACCAACATATGCAAGAGTATCTACATTAAAGAAGAAACAAAATCACAAAGACAAAAATATATGTGTAAACCCCCCACAACTCAGGGAAAAAAAAAACACGGCTCAACAACTTCTTTGAAAAAACACGGTGTGGACTACCTCTAGTTTAGAACCGCAACTCGTCTAATCCAAGTGGGAGCGAGTACCAGTAAATTCTAGATCATCAAAAAAAACTTCTATGTATATTACATTCATGAAAGATAGTTTACATCGGTGAACTCATCAACCTCTTGATAGCTCACCCGCCCCCAAACTACTCTTCTCAACCCAATGTAGAAACCCTGGTCTACGTACTAGGCGTCACCCCACAATTTAGCCACTTGTGGGCACACCTTAAAACACACGAATTTCCTATCAACTTATAGATAAAATACACAGAATTATTGCTATGTTCTAACCGTCCTAAAAGGATACAAATTAGTCCTGATTCATTTTTTTTAATAAGAAACACAAAAAAAAAATCAACTCGGTGCAATTGGAATAATTACTACAAATTGAATTCGATACCATTCCCAGGCCAGCAGATGTAAATCTTCCCCAATAATTTGATTCCAATGGTAATTTGTTTGAGTTGAAAAGAAGTTCCAACAAAGCCAATTATTCTGAACCAAACATGTTCGTAACATGAAGACAAAACGAGAGAAAGAAGCTGTAGATGAATAGTGAAGAAAAGTGCTGCATCAGCAAGAAAAAGGAGAAGACTATGGTTTGATTTCCAAATACTGGCCGTCGTTTTCCTATGGTTTGCCCTCTCTTTTATGGCACTCAACCAAGGATGACCTTAACATTACATATGATGATGGTAGAAAGGTGGCCGACCCTACACCTACAGATATAATTCATACCAGCACCATGTGTAGCACTGGTACGTCAGTACACATAGCCATTAGCCAAGCCAAACGGGCAGGCTTCTTGACAAAAGCACTAACCAACTGTCAGATCAGAAATGTGTTGCACGATACAGGTTACAGAAAGAGAGACAATTAAGCATGCTGTGTTTCTTTATGGTGGAGCGGGCAATGCTCTTTTTATTTTATGTACATCTATATATATATGTATGCAAAATGAATTGATGATTTGCGTCAGTTGATTTCGTGCATGATTATTGTCTGTACGAGTGATTTACAAGCTCAGTTAGATTTTTTGAAAATTCTAATAATTTCCATGGGATTAGGGATGCTAATAGGAACTTGAACGAACGGTTGACTTGAGGCTAGGTGTGCGACACTTTTCTGTTCGTAGGAGTCGCGGACCCACGAAAATATATATTACAACTGGAGAAAATATATATTACAACTCAAAAAAATTCCGAGGGGGGGTAGGGGTCAACTTAATTTGGAATATATCAACCTGCCAACGATTTCCGAAGTACAACCCTCGTTACAGTAGTAGTTTACAAGTGAATATCGACCGGTTTAGTATTTAGGTGCAAGATATGGACCACCTAATTATGAAGCGTTCGATTTGCCTCTTCATATTTTAACAGCGTGAGACTATTAATTATTTCAATCATCTCTTTAGAAGTGCTACCCATATACGTAGACGTACCGTTCTTATTCTTAATATATACTTACCTCTTCTTCTTTTTGTTTTACTAAGACAAAAGATATATATTCACTTCAACTCACAATTGTAACAATTTTGAATAGGAAAATTGACTTTCTATGCTCAAAGTTCCCAAACTTCTAAGAAAAGACTTCTACTTAGACATCTTCTAAAAAATATGTCCATCTTGCTACTTCTTCCCAAAATACTCCTACTTAAATCGTGAGACCACTAACATCGTCTGGAACTCTCTGTCTCTGTCTCTCTCTATGTCTCGATGTTTTAAATTGTTTCAGAAATTGATAGAGTTCGATAGTACTCGACGTTATGCGATAGATAGTGCTCGATATTTGAAATTGTTTAAATTGTTTCAGATATTTTAAATTGTTTCAGAAATCGATAGTGTTCGATAGTACTCGACGGTACGCGATAGATAGTGATCGATATTTTAATTTGTTTCAAATATTTTAAATTATTTCAGAAATAGATGTGTATGTTCGATAGCTACACTTGACGATATGTGTTATACAGAAACTCGATATAAGCTCGATGACGCTCGATGATCAACATGATATATATTCACATGTCGAAGTGAACCACCATTTACTTGTGTCTTTTCAAACATGAAGTCTGGATGAAGTCTCCCTTTTAACCTCGATGGTGGTTCGATATGGACTCGACGGTCTATGACTAATAAAGATAGAAATATCATTTACTTGTGTCTTTTCAAACAAAGTTCTCAGGGACTTTAAGGTTGATGATGGTCATTGTGCAGTTTCAAACAAACCTCGCCCGTCCAACAACAACAACAATGTCATGTCCTTGTACCTCGATTGAGCTCAATGGTGGCTCAATGATTGTTCTATTACCTCTTCGACTACGTCGTTTGCATGAGGAAGATTGAAACAATCACACTATTCACAACATTCGAATATTAACAAAGAACAACGTAAATCATTCACAACATTCGAATATTAACAAAGAAGAACGTAAACCATTCACAACATTCGAATATTAACAAAAACAACGTAACCAACATAACTACTTATGTATTGACCACAAACTTACAAAAAATAGGATTGTCAAAGTTTGCAACTAACACATACACAACAGAAACAAAAAAGTATCGTAGAATAAAATATTAACTAAAACAACTAAAATAACTCTGCCCTCTTCCTAGTCCACCCGGTGTGTTTTTTGAAGCCTGGAGGGACGTCAGGCAATGAGGAGGGCGTTGGGTCAGGGATGAGTGTCTCAACGATGCAGGTCTCCCCACATTTGGGATATGTGTGCTCCAGGAAGGGGGTGTTGGGTTTGGTGTCGTTGTGGTGGAAACTACGCAAACCAAATAATGGTTGGTCAGTGGACATTAACTTATAACCGAAGGTAACTGAAAAATAAAGGAAGAGACGATTAAAACCTACTACTGTCGATGATGACGTCTACCACCGTATCTTGTATGGCGGCCAAACGATGCTCAACGTCAGCGATCATGTGACGGAGTTCCGCCAGGGTCTGCTTGACCTCCTCCAGTGGTTCTAGGGGCGATCGAACCGGAGAAAGCACCATGCACGTAAAACGTGCATTTTAGGCATCCCCTCCCCCCTGCAATGCCAGGTTTGTTGCACCACCTCGATTGAACACCGACACACACCTATCGTGCGAGGTAACCACACAAGCAGGCGATGTCGTCGATGGGCGAGGCCTCAGCGATGTCATCGTTGTGCGTCATTCTGGGACTGGAATGTGGTGGAGGGAAGAAGGCGTTGGCAAGAAAAGTGTAATGGTGTAAGGCCGAAAGCAGGGAAGGGTGTTTCATATTATCTTGATGACAAACACAACGTATGTAAAGAAGGTAACCAGACTGTCAAAAATGCCCTTGATTGTCGTTCGTTTATCAAGCCACCCATTGGTATGATTTTTCACACTTTGGTCATAACTGACGAGATGTTTCAATTGAAGAAAATTCGACCGTCGAAAACGTACGTGCCCTGACAGTAACGTTACTTAACGCGCTTTTATCGAGTACGTATCGAACGCATTGATCCCAACATAGCGTCACTTAGAAGAACACATTGGTACAATTTTCACGCTTTAACTAAACTATCGAGCCACTATCGAGTTCAGATCAAGCTCATTGATCCAAACAAAGATGACCCTCTTGATTCATCATATCAATCTCATATTGTGGTCTGTTTAAGTTCTAGTCTGTCGAGTGATTATCGAACTGCCATCGAACAACAATCGAGCAGAACCACAATCATGTTTCAGTCTAAATTACTGAGGTGACGTTTGGAGAGAATGAGACTGAACCGTCCAAGAATGTACATATCGATCTCATCGATCCCAACAAGACTTTGGCTTCATCAAATCGAGGTCACATCGAACCTCCATATACGATCAATTTTAAGTCTTCGCTCTTAATTAATGAGGTTACGTTTTGTGCAATGTTATGATAACGTTACCCTTTTACCCATCGATCGTGAAAGGTCTACCTATTTACGATGTAGTATTTTAAAATATATTATGTGTCCTTTTTACATGTGTGCGGTTGTCCTTTTTTGGTGTTGAGCGTCACATAGGCTCGACAGCACGATAAGTGCTCGATGTTTTATGAGTTCAGTAATAGGAAATTAATTTTCGTATGTAAACAATAATAGATGCTTCCAAAAACAAGTAACTATGCATTGTACATTCCAAAAAGATACAATAAGGTTACAAATTTAATAAAATGAATCACAAATAACAAAGATACAATAAGGTTACAAATTTAGGTATCCAACAAAATAATTTGAGATGGTTCATGCGGAGACTGCACGGATTATGACTACTCTTAATGTGATTCATGCACATCTTTGTTCCATTCCAATTTGGTGGACGGTTTAGCGTTGTGCAGATAATGAGCAATTGATACATTGAGTTTGAATGTGACGTAGTGTTTCTTGATAAAGTTTGAATGTGACGCAGAGTTGCTTGACATCTTTGTCAAGCAACTCTGCGCGCATTCAAACACAATGTATCAATTGCTCATTATCTGCATTGTGTTAAACCGTCCACGAAATTGGAATGGAACAAAGACGTGCATGAAACACATTAAGAGTAGCCCTAATCCGTGCGGTCTCTGCATGAACCACCTCAAATTCTTTTGTTAGAGACCAAAATATTTAATCAGCAAGATTCTTCAATATCTCCCTCAAAACTCCACCCTCCGTTGTTTCTTGGTCGACCTAGAGTGGTCTTCAAAACCAGGAGGTACGCCAGGCACTGGGGACGTCGGGAGGCACGTTAGGCACTAGAGATGTTGGGAGATCAGTAGTGGGTGTCTTTGAGAGGCAGTTTGGGCAGTTTTGTTCGAGGAAGAGGGTACTGTTGTTGGTGTCTTCGAGGATGGAACTACCCAATAAAAATATGGAAATATCAGTATTTATTATCATAACAACTAGTAACTCAGAAATAATGAAAAAACAAAAACATACTGCTGTCTAGGTGGACGCCTGCCACAGTGTCTTGGACGGGGGCAACGACGGAGAGCGAAGTGGAAGTAAATAACTAAAGAAGAAAATGACATTGTATATTTATAGGATTATATCTGACCCAGGTAACGTTTGGATGGAAGGAAACAATTCGAATTCCGAACTTCATCATATCAAACTGTCAAAAACTGTCGGGAAAAACCGTTCAACACTTGGGAGTCATAATAAAAAGACAGAACCTTCCGTTATGCCATTATGGTATGTGAAGAGAGTCAGCCTTTTCATTTTAGGGACACATCATTCCATTATAGGGTATTCGAAGAGACTCAATCTTTCATAGTTTCTAAACCCCCAACCTTATTGCATTCGTAGTCCGAATTGTGTAGTCAAAAAGCAAAAAAACCTCAATAGTTAATAGTCCAGTATTAACTGATGCGACGTTCGGAAATAAATAAACAAAACCATCTATAACACCTTAAATAATTATTTCGTTGTCAGTGGCGTTTCCTATCGAGCTCATCCATCCCAATAGAGAGGAATAAACGGGTTTTTCGTAAAAAACAAAATTATCGAGTTCATACTGTACGTGCGCCTATCGAGTTCCTATCGAACTAATCAAGGTTATAGTTTAAACAATCTACTCATAATTGTCGAGCTCCTATCGAGCCTATCAAATCACAACTATGAAGTATTGAAATTTGAATTATTTAAAATACTTACGTCGTCGCCGATCCAACAAATCGTACTCCCGGAACTTCTCTTTTATGACATTCATACGTTTACTGCCCTGGTATGTAGTAACGGTCGGGGTAATGATTCTTGGTTGGAACTATTAACTTCGACATTTGGAAAAAAACAAAAGAAAAAAACCCAGTTAAAAAACATGGGGAAAATGGAATCGAGCTCTTCGAGTCAGCAACTCTTCGCAGTCAAACCGATCCTATCGAGCTCACATGCAAAACGATTCGAACTAATATCGAACACAAAGAGAAAATGGTCCAATTTTCATTGAGCACATCTACAAAACCTATCGATGTGAAAGGAAAAACGATATGCATTCCATCGTTCGCAGCTACCGAGTACCTATCGAATGACAATCTAATTTATCGAGCCCCCTCGGTAACACAGGAAAACGGTTCCACTTCCAACCCAGCCGACAAAACTCAGATGAATACAAATAAATGGATGAAATCAACTGCATTTTTGACATAAACAATAACATAACCTTATAAAACTATATCAAGAAGTAAAAAGAAATATATACAAATCGTGCCCTAAAATCGAGCTTCGTCGTCGTTGTTCGGAAGGATACACCACTCAGTTCGAATGACGGGTCGACTACGAGAGAGTAGAGATGTGCGAACGAGAGAGATAACGAGTGTGGTTTCCAACTGTTTGAATGAAAGAGACAGAGAGCATGATTTGCGCATGGTTGAGAGTATGATTTGCTTATTCAAAAGGAAATGGATAGAAAGGGGATTCCACAATTTAGGCATAAGTATATGAGTATTTTAGGGAGAAGTTGAATTATAGGCATATTTTCTAAAAAAAGACAAAGTTGGGGCTTTTTTTAGAAGTTGAGTCACTTGAGGCATATAAAGTCAAATTTTACTTTGAATATTACTGGAACAACAAGTTCAGTTTGGATGTTTAGCTAAAGGAACTTTCGAGAACCAAGAGTTGTAACTATAGCCACTTTCTTTTCCCACCTCTTGAATCATCACTTCTTCAGAAGAGCGCAAGAAAACTCTAAACCGGAGGTGACATTTCTGCTTCTGAAGAAACATCACTTCATAGTAAAAAATTGTTTTGCTCTTCGTCTTATAGTTAAATCCGCCCGGAGAACCCTAATATCCTTAGCATTAATTCCATCAACATTTTCATATAATAGAGTGCATGTGGACAAGAAAGGACGAGATTGTCCCACATCCCGCGAATGGATGAGACTGTCTTGTGGAGGTGATTGCTGGAGAAGGTTTTTTTTCTTAAAGGTAAAGTTGAGTTGAGAAAAAATAAATGAGATCACGTATAGTAAAACCAATGTAATTCGGCTTTAAATTAAAAATGATAAGTGTTGTAATTACGTGAACGTAATAATGCTGCCATGTGTGAAAGATGAATGATGACATGACGTGTCGTTTAGCAAAATCAGAAGTGATATCATGGTAAATTCCAACCAATACAATAGTGAATTTAAGCCCCAAATTGTGATTTTTTTCTCTAAAAAATGTGTCCATCAAGTCGACCAATCTTTTCAAATTTCTATTTTTAATTTTTCGTGACTCTTAGGTCCACTCGTTACTAAAAAAAACCCTACCAAAAACTACTTCCAAATCCGGCATGGGATGTCACGTCGTAGGTATGCAAAGTATAAAATAACTTGCAAAAAAGCATAAAATAACCACTTCCGAGCAAGAACCAACAATTTTGTAATCAGTAAAGTATCTTAGTAGACACCAGACGAAGCCAACCAATCACTCACGCTTTGATTCATGCAACAAAAGTGATTATAATAATTTGCATCAATCTGCGTTCCCTGACGTTTCATCCTACACGTCCGGACTTGCGCGGGCATTACGTGTTAAGACCATCCTTAGCATCATTAACAGCGCCCAAGCAGTTCTCGGGCGTCCTGGTTTCTCTTTCCGCCACGTCAGTTCAAACCAACCCCCATAAATTTTTCTTAAGCACACCCAAAAACACCTCAAACGCCCTACATTCTCTCCCCTACACGTCGTTTCGATATCAATTCTAAGCAAAACACGAAAAATTGTCAAACAAATCTAGAAAATATAAACAAATAAAAACTTATTTTCATAAAAATATATTTGAAAAAACGATTTTAAATTATTTTTAAAACATTTTAAAAAACACACACACAAAAAAAACTAAAGACCAATGGGGGCACATGG
This sequence comes from Triglochin maritima, assembly GCA_963682175.1. Taxonomy (NCBI): domain Eukaryota; kingdom Viridiplantae; phylum Streptophyta; class Magnoliopsida; order Alismatales; family Juncaginaceae; genus Triglochin; species Triglochin maritima. The sequence continues at coordinate 12,658,740 of OY821775.1, forward strand.
CCCCCCGCCCGGGCGCCTGGGGCGCCCTGCCCCGGGCACGCCCTCCCGCTAAGGGAGGGCATTTCAGGCGCCCCTCTCGGGTGCCCGAAATAGAGCACCCGTTAAGGGTGCTCTTAGTGGGTCGGGTGCCCAGGCAGACGCCTGGGGGCACGTGTACCCATTGGTCTGGAATTATTTTTTTTTGATTTTTTGATTTTTTTGAAAATCTTTATAAATTCATTTTAAATTGTTTTCCATATTTGTTTTTTCTGAAAATATGTTTTTAATTTGTTTTGATTTTGTAGTTTTTTTGTGATTTTTTTTTTAAATTTTATGTAGGATTGATCTCCAAATGACGTGGATGAGAGGGAAAGTAAGGTGGATGAAGGTAGTCCCGGTGTGGTTAAGAGTTTTTTTTTTTGGTAAGTTAGGTAAGCTGACGTGACAGAGAGATATCAGGATGGATGAGGGTAGCCCAAACATGATTATTTTCCGTCTAAGCTTTGATAGCTACGTGCTTGCTAGGAGAGGTTTATGCCATCCAATGTTGAAAATGTCTTTTTAATAGCACTTATATTTCATTAAGCTAGATGAAATGTCGTGGTGAGAAATGTCGTCGGTGCGTGTTATTACTTTCACGAGGAGGTAAGTTTGTAATCAAATGAGTTGTTTTCATTTGTTTTACGATATCAAATCATACTATCGCTTTGGCTTGCTAGTACTAAATCTAATGAAATTATTTCGGTTGACTGGGAGTTATATGTTGGTTTAACTCCGAAATATCGCGTTTTGATGAATATTTTGGGCTGATATTATTATACCTTCAAAAAATATCGATGTAACACAGTACGGAAATATAAAACAAATTATAGTGAATATTATAACTTAATTATACTTTGTAATAAGTTACTTTCTGCCCCATTGATGACGATTGCTTTGTGGTTCAATGTTCTTGAAGTACAATCGAGATAACCATGTATGGTTCGGTACAAAGGGAAACTTAAAAAGTACAATCGAGATAATAATAAAAAAGAGCACAAATGGTTCGCTGAAGAGGCCAACTGCCTCGGGTGTTGGCCGACTTTGAATAGGTAAATATGCCCACAGATTAGTTGATTGATCCAATGTCTTTGTCGGTTATCCAATCTACTTTGGTTCTTTGTTATAAATTACCATGGTGATAGCTACCCGATTCGAGAATGGTAGATTTCTCCTTAAGGGGTGGGGAAGAATTTGTGACAGGAAACAAATAAAGCATAATTCAGAATTTTATATATCCCTAAAAGCAACGTACAACTTCTCTTATATAGAGATTATTTATGATTGAGATTGCATGGAAATCTCAATTATGTCTATCATAGGAAACTATCATTAAGGAAACACTAAAATATGATAACGATAATTGGGAGCTGCCAAAGTGAGCACAAATTAGAGATTTAATTTAGTTGGTGCCTTAATAGTCCTTCTTTCCCTGTTGACAGCTAGGCTTTCGGGATTGTGTTGTGCAATCACCGTAACATCTCCACCCTCTTCGGAAATCAGGTCGTCCTCGACCGCATGGATATCCGATGGCAAGCTAGGATGCGCAACAGCAGATGGGTCACCGATAAACTTTTTGAGAACCGAAACATGAAATGTGTCGTGAATTTTCGCATCACTCGGAAGGCGGAGCTTGTAGGCGACACGACCAATTTTCTGAACGATCTCAAAGGGTCCAAAATACCGTTTTCCTAGCTTGTTGGAAGAGCGTGTGGCAACCGATTGTTGGCGATATTTTTGGAGTTTGAGAAGAACAAAATCTCCCACATTGAAAGAAATATCTGATCGGTGGGTATTAGCTAGTTTTGTCATACGTGAAATTGACTTGGAAAGATTGGATTTGAGTTGAGAAATAATATCGGAATGAGTAGTGGTCAATGTCATGGCTTGAGGGTCGGCATTGAAGCCATCAATCTCATCGATCCAACTAGGCGGTTTCCGGCCATAAGTTGCCTCAAACGGTGACATTCCGGTCGAGGAATGAAATGATGTATTGTACCATAACTCAGCTAAATGGAGATAATTGAACCAACGACGTGGGTTCTCCATAACAAAGCAGCGTAAGTATTGCTGGAGACACCGATTCACAACCTCAGATTGCCCATCTGTTTGGGGATGATAAGCAGTACTCCTACTAAGCTTGGTACCCTGCAAGCGAAAGAAATCACACCAAAATTTACTCAAGAAAATTCGATCGCGATCGGAGACGATAGATCGGGGAACTCCATGAAGTTTGGTAATATTCTTCGAGAATGCGCGAGCTACCGAAAGTGAAGAGATCGAAGAGCGTAATCCCAGGAAGTGAGCTCCTTTTGTCAGTCTATCCACGACCACTAGTATGGTATCTCTGCCGGACGAAGGTGGTAGGGAGACGATGAAATCCATCGTTAGATCTTCCCAAACACGTTCCAGTATGGGTAACGGCTGGAGAAGTCCCTGAGGTGCTGAGGTTGGAGATTTGGCGAACTGGCACACCTCACAAGAGCGAATCCAAGAGCGGATGCATGTGGACATGCCTTTCCAATAGAAGGAGTGTTTCAGTCTGGAGAAGGTACCCTTAATACCGGAGTGACCTCCCAATGTGCTTGCATGTCCACTTTCAAAAATACGACGACGAAGGGAAGCATCATTAGGGACGACGAGGCGACCATCATAAAGCAAAAAGTCACCACGTATGGAGAAACGAGAGCTGTTGGGTGATGATGTGAGGGTCGACGACCATTGGGCTTGGTACGCGACATCCTGTGAGGCAACAGTTTGTATGTCCTGCAGAAGAGATGAAGAAGGACAAGTGAGGATTGACAATATTATGGCCTCCCGGCGAGAGAGAGCATCGGCTGCTGTATTGTGGCGTCCCGGTCGATATTTGATGATGTAATCAAACCCGAGCAACTGTCGTAGATATTTTTGTTGGTCAGGTGTAGTGATTGATTGTGATAATAGGTGTTTAAGGCTATGGTGGTCCGTTAGAATGACGAACTGGTGACCCAATAAATAATGTCTCCACTTTTTGACTGATTGGACGATGGCTTCCATTTCTTTAGCATACACTGAAGATCCTGCCATGCGTGGAGAATATTTCTTGCTAAAAAAAGAAATTGGTTTCCCATTTTGGCTCAAAATAGCACCCATTGCTATGCCCGAGGCATCTGTCTCTACCGTAAATGGAACAGAGAAATCTGGGAGTTGTAAGATGGGGGTGGTTGTTAAGGCGGTCTTCAAGGCGAGAAATGCAGCGTTAGCTTGGGGGTTCCACACGAACTTGTCCCGACATAACATATCGGTTAATGGACCAACAATTTTGGCATAATTTCGAACAAATCGCCTGTAATATCCAGTGAGCCCTAAAAATCCCCGGAGATCTCGTACAGAAGTGGGAGCCGGCCAGTCAACAACAGCTGCAATTTTGGAGGGGTCCACTATAATGCCACGAGCGGACACGATATGTCCAAGGTAGGATATGCGTGTCAATCCGAAACTGCATTTTGATAATTTAGCCACCAAAGAGTTATTGCGGAGAACGTGAAGGACCTCTGTAACATGTTTGATATGATCTTCCCAGGTTGGACTATATATTAAAATATCGTCAAAGAATACCAACACAAATCGGTGTAACAATGGACGGAAGACAGCATTCATGGTAGCTTGAAAAGTGGATGGGGGCGTTCGTGAGGCCAAACAGCATAACGAGGAACTCATAATGGCCATCATGGGTGCGAAATGCGGTTGCTTCAATGGACTCCGGTGAAAGTCGAATTTGATGAAACCCAGAATGAAGATCTATCTTTGAGAAGAAATTGGACCCTCGAAGTTCGTCGAAAAGCTCATCGACGGTAGGGATAGGGTACCGGTCTTTTACTGTAATCATGTTGAGAGCCCGGTAGTCAACACAGAAGCGCCACGTACCGTCTTTCTTTTTGACAAGAATCACCGGTGATGAATGGGGACTGCGACTTGGTCTGATCACGCCATCCACCAACATGCCATTGACCAAACGAGTGATCTCCTGTTTCTGGAAGTGTGGGTAACGATATGGTCTGGTCTTCACCGGCCCTGAGCCTGGAGTGAGAATGATGCGATGGTCTTGATCGCGACTAGGTGGCAACCCTTTTGGTTTATCGAACACCGTAGGAAATAAGGAAAGTAATTTAGTAATATCCGCATGTGTAGTAGGTGACGAATCTAACCCAGTAACTTCCAATTTTAAAAAGAATAACGAGAGAGTATTATTAGAATCCATCGTCTTTTGAAGACCAGCGGGAGTGAGCTCAGAAATGCGAGGAGGAATGCCAGTTAATGTAGTCGTGGCATCGCCGTCGCCGAAGGTGACTGTCATCTTGTCGTAGTTGAATAAGACGTCGCCTAATGAGCGTAACCAGTGAACGCCCAAGACAAGATCAGAGCCATGGAAGGGAAGAACATAGAGATCGACGAAAAATGGCGCCCCATTCATTATCACTGGCACATTCGCACAAAGGCCGCTGCACGAGATTTTCTGTCCATTGCCCACAGTGACAAAAAATGATTTGGACTTATCCACCGAGAGTCGTAGCTTTGGGACCAAGGAAGATTGAATGAAATTCAGCGTAGCCCCGGAGTCAATAAGGATCTATACGGCGACGTCCTGGATTGCACCGTCCAGGCGTAGGACACGTGGGGAGGCATTCCCGACCAAGGAATGAAGAGTGATGCTAGACAACTCCGGATTGGTTTCCACAGGTGAATCAATCTCGTCCTCGTCTGTTGGTGAATCGTCCAGGAGCAGTAGTGGTTGAGCCTTCCGACATGTGTGCCCCCGGTGCCACTTATCCTCGCAGTTGAAGCATTGACCCAGCTCTCGCTTACGTGCCAACTCTTCTTTAGATAATGGTCGGACCCCCTGTGGAAGTTTATTTGGAGGTGCCGGCAATAATGGTTGAGGTCGGGGAGAGCTACGACGAGGTTGCTCGATGGAATCTTCATGTAAGAGTGCAAGCTCTTGCGCGTCGCTAAGGGTACGTGGACGGAGACCCCATACGATCTTGCCGAGGGTTGGCTTTAATCCTGCAACGAAATTCTGCAGGAACATTTCAGGAGAGAGACCATGAGTTCGATTTGCACATTCCTCAAATTTATCAATATAATGGATGACCGACGAGGTATGCGAAACACGAGTGAAAGCTCCATAGACGCCGGCAAACAAGCCGGTGTTGAAGCGGGAGCATATCGCCATGCTAAATAGGTCCCACGTTTTGAATGGGGAGGAGCGTTGTTGATACTGGAACCACCTTGCCGTCCAGGTGGAAGGAAGCAATGCGGAGACGTTGGTCATCAGTGATGTGGTGGTACTCGAAAAATTGCTCGCATTGGTAGATCCATCCTTGAGGATCTTCGCCGGAAAAGCGTGGAAATTTCAAATGGACGGGAGAGTTGTGGTGGTGGTTGGGTTGTGGTGGTGATTGTGGTGGTGGTGGTGTCGGTCCAGCATCAAGACGACCGGTAATAGATGTGAGTAAGGTGATGATTTCAGTCATTTTCTGGTCTGACTCATCTTGCCTTTTGCTAATTGTTGCTAACACCAATTCATTTTGTTTTTGGAGTTCTTCTAGGTGTCAAAATCGTGTCCCGTCAGCCATGAAAGCACCAATGATAGCTACCCGATTCGAGAAGGGTAGATTTCTCCTTAAGGGGTGGGGAAGAATTTGTGACAGGAAACAAATAAAGCATAATTCAGAATTTTATATATCCCTAAAAGCAACGTACAACTTCTCTTATATAGAGATTATTTATGATTGAGATTGCATGAAAATCTCAATTATGTCTATCATAGGAAACTATCATTAAGGAAACACTAAAATATGATAACGATAATTGGGAGCTGCCAAAGTGAGCACAAATTAGAGATTTAATTTAGTTGGTGCCTTAATAGTCCTTCTTTCCCTGTTGACAGCTAGGCTTTCGGGATTGTGTTGTGCAATCACCGTAACACATGGTCAACCAGTTAGTCAAGTGATTATTTGCTGATGAGTGTAAATGAGCTGAGTCAAATTCAGTTTTTTTTTGTTCAACTAGACTCATTTAACATTTAAGCTAGAATTTTTCGTTCGATTTGGCTTCTTGACTATTGAGACAAACTCGAAATCGATTTCGATGAAGTTGTAACAGATAATTATGTATGTAGTGTTTCATATTTTATTTCTATTTTTTTGGTGCTTTATGAGTTTTAGGTTATACATTATAGTATTCATAGTGTAAGTATAACACATTAATAATATAATATTTATGATATGTATATATTAATATATAAAAATATTTGAAACCTATATTTTAATGCATTATAATCATATACATATATTACTTATATCCATTGATATTTAATAATTTAAGGTGATCCACCCATTTGAGTTTGTGTTTGTTCGTGTATAGTTTAAAACGATTTGTTTTGCAAATTGAGTCGGGAAATGGGGTTGAATTCAACTCATTTATTTTCGAACGGAGGTTTTATTAAAGCCAAACTTCATTTGCGTCACGAGTTGGAATCAGAATATCGGCAATCCTAATTGATGGCGATGGATATTAGATTTAAGTTGAAATATTATTTTAGACCTTGTTTACCACTTTAGCTCTACTATCAGGACAAAATTGACTTAATATTATGAATTCGGATGAAGTTGTGATTTGTAAAATGGATATCGTATTTTGAGTCTCTCTCTTTTAAGCTATTCTCTTTCAGTTAACTAATGCAAAAATAAATTCACTTGGCACTTCAAACGTATTCATGTTGTCAACAACGTGGTCATGTTGCATAATACTGTAACCTTGTTTGCAGGTATCCACTTGGATTTGAGTATTAACCTCAACGTTGAGTTTTGAGCGATCATTTTCCAGGACGCAAAGGAATAATAATTCTCGAATTATTCGTCGTACTTTCCAATTGTGAGCGAACATTTAAACAGTTTTTTCTACTATTGTCAGAACAAGATAATTTTAACTGCTTATCAAAATAAATTCCAAACTGTAAATAATATTTCTCATACTTAAATGGAAATCCAACGGTAAATACATGGATTTACTTGACAAAAAATAAAAATCGAACTTTTGGTCGGTACATACTACATAACATATGAAGTAATGCAACTTGAAGGGTAGAATGGGCATTTACCTCTTTAGGGTTTGCCACCCACATCGCGTCGGTGCCTCAACATATCCGTCTGAACGCCGCCAATTTGATGATCTAACTTCACCGTTAATGTTCCCGAAACTACGAAATTGCCACTCAGGTAGAGCTGCTAAATATGATTGTCGTTTGCCAAAACACACTCTTAACATAAATATGATTTCGCCAACTACTGACAGGTGACAACATGACAACCATGTTCATCTCATCTCCAATGTGGACTTTAGATTATGTTCCACATCAATATTTTACTATTCTTGAAATGTGCGACATATTTTATGCTTTTCCTTAGCAAACAAAACCATCCATTTTCCTCGATATCACTGCCCACTTTCTATTAATCACGTGACAACACCAACTTTGTTATATTCCAATGCATCTTTGTTATCCCAAATGTGTATTATCCAATCTAATCCCGAGCGCACATGTGACATCCATGCCACAGATTTGGGCAAATATATACATATATAAAAATAGAGCCGGACCTATGTTGCAGGATGCCCAACAAAAAATAATAATGGTGCAATAGCTCCTCTATTTTCTTCCCAAGCGCCGAAGGAGCAGGGAATAGAGGGAGTAGGGAAAGTGTCCAAACTCCAAAGGCTGCAGAAGTCATTGTCTTGGTGTTAAAAGACAAGAGCACTAAGAGGAGGGGAGAGAAAAAACTGATCTGTCTTAATGGAAGTGAGAGAAAGATGTGCGTTTTTGGGGTTGTCTTGCACTCCTTTCTGTGTGGGTGGTGGACCTGGTGGTAAGTAAACTTGAAGCCGTCGTTGGCTTTGATATCATATTATCAGTCCTTCTAATCTCCTATTTTCCAGTCACATACATCATCCAAATCGGAGGTGTCTAATTGCTTGGGTTGGGCCCATGCGTCCCTCTTATTCAGCCTGGGTTATTTGGTTGGGTGCATCTCAATCGTTGCGTAATTGGATCTTGCACCTTATTTTTAACTATTCGTTTCATACACTCACGTTTCAATTTTAATTATTTTCGTGCATCTACATTTTCATTTATTTGTTTGTATGCATCTACGCCGTCAGTGGGCTCACTCTGTCACAAATTATGTCCAATTCATTTAGGAAATTTGTAATTTACACATTCTAAATTTAAAAATATCCTTATTTAAAATAAAAATTGAAAAAACTCAAACCCTCATTTCTCCTCTCTCTCCAAATCTCTCTCTAGTCTTCAATCTTCTCTCTCTAGTAAAAGTAAGTTTTTATTGTTTATTTAACATAAAGACATTTTTTTAAATTTAGAGGTTGTAAATTGTAAATTTCCTAATAGATTATGGAATTAGACAAAATTTGTGATAAAGTGAGTCTCTCTAACGATGTAAGTGCATATAAGCAAATAAATGAAAATATAGGTTCTCGGAGAGAACTAAAGTTGAAATGTAAGTACACAAAATGAAATAACGTAAAATCAGATGCAAGGATCTAATTACGTAATTTTTGAGAATCACTCAAGCAAATGACCTGGTTACCAATGCTAGAAATTGCAAGTTGAATTATACTATAGGTTTTCCCATGCTCATCTGTGCTTAGTGTTTTCAAAAATGTATTTTTAATTTATTTTGTTAACATACTATTGTATGTATTAATATGTTTGGATAAAATTGTAGTTTGTGTAAAAATGATAGTTTTCATAAGAAAATAGGAGGAACAAGGGATGAAACATACTCGAGAAAAACAAAGTTTTACCGCTTTTTAAAAAAAAATGGAAGACCGAAATTTATAATGATTATTTACGGTTATTCAAACATCCATGGGTAATGGGTTTAAAACCCATGTTTATTAAATATATATTTTCTCCCGAAAATCAAATTATTTTGGACAATACAATGGAGGGCCTTAGGTCATGATTGGATTACAATGCCAGAGTTAGACTTAGAATTCACCATAGGAATTACAATATTTTAAAAATATTTAGTAATTTCAATAATTCTGGTACTGAAGGGGTCATCTGAGTTCTCGTAGACTTCTGACATGATTGGGGTTAAGTTTCAATAATATAACAAGTTTTTGGTAAATTGGAAACATCTAATTACAATACAATGTAATTGGATTACAACCACACGTTTCATAATTCAATTATCTTGAAAGATGTGTAATTGGATTACATTCGTAATTCGATTCGAAGTGATGAGAAACTTTGATATTCTCAACCAAACATGGATGCAGTTGTATTATATTACGCCCCCAATTACAACCAACCAAGGAAGACTTTTTCCTTGAAATTTATTAAGCAAGGAAAAGTTAAGAAAAAAATCGTATCTTTGAACCGGCTGATGTAGTTACTTTGATCCTACAATTAACTTGAGAACACAAGATAGCCTACTAGTACTAGCCAATCTAATTGAGGTTGCTTTAGTCAAATTAGAGTTGCTTAAATCTTTGCCTTAAAGCCAACCTGTTACCTCCCACCGGTACTCGTGGCTTTCTGCTCTCCTACCTCACACACAATCTCTCATATATATATAGAGTAGTTATAGACGGACGCGCGCGTCACGGACGCGCCTTACGTGGATCTGTACAACTCAGATATTTTTCTTTGAGTCAGCGTCCAGTCAGCGAAATTTCTCTTCGAGCGTTTTGGTCTTTTTAAAAAACGCCGGTTCTTTAAGTTGAACGATTCATTTCCCAATACACAGATAAGACAGTGTGCAGACCCTAGGACATCGTGCAGTCTCATTATTCGTGCAGAGCCCACACTTATCATAATAAATTATTTGTTTTTAAGTTTTACGTTGGATCAACTTAATTTGTCTAGCTTACTTTATGTGTGTGTGCAGTTTACATTATGTGTTTGTCCTGTTTACGTTATGTGTCTGTCCGGAATAAGTGTATATTGTTGTACGGAATAAGTGTATTTGCAGTCCGGAATAAGTGTATTTGTTGTCCGGTTTAAGAATAAAATGTGTCCAGAAACGGAACATAAAGTTTGTCCGGAATAAGTGTATTTGCAGTCCGGAATAAGTATAGTTGTCCAGAATAAGAAGAAAGTGTGTCCAGAAACGGAACAGAAAGTTTGTCCGGAATAAGTGTATTTGCTGTCCGGAATAAGTGTATTTGCAGTCCGGAATAAGTGTAGTTGTCCAGAATAAGAAGAAAGTGTGTCCAGAAACGGAACAGAAAGTTTGTCCGGAATAAGTGTATTTGCTGTCCAGAATAAGTGTATTTGCAGTCTGGAATAAGTGTAGTTGTCCAGAATAAGAAGAAAGTGTGTCCAGAAACGGAACAGAAAGTTTGTCCGGAATAAGTGTATTTGTTGTCCGGAATAAGTGTATTTGTTGTCCGGTTTAAGAATAAAGTGTGTCCAGAAACGGAACATAAAGTTTGTCCGGAATAAGTTGATTTGTTGTCCGGAATAAGTGTATTTGTTGTCCGGAATAAGTGTATTTGCTGTCCGGAATAAGTGTATTTGTTGTCCGGAATAAGTGTATTTGTTGTCCGGTTTAAGAATAAAGTGTGTCCAGAAACGGAACATAAAGTTTGTCCGGAATAAGTGTATTTGCTGTCCGGAATAAGTGTATTTGCAGTCCGGAATAAGTGTAGTTGTCCAGAATGAGAAGAAAATGTGACCAGAAACGGAACAAAAAGTTTGTCCGGAATAAGTGTATTTGCTGTCCGGAATAAGTGTATTTGTTGTCCGGTTTAAGAATAAAGTGTGTCCAGAAACGGAACATAAAGTTTGTCCGGAATAAGTGTATTTGCAGTCTGGAATAAGTGTATTTGTTGTCCGGAATAAGTGTATTTGTTGTCCGGTTTAAGAATAAAGTGTGTCCAGAAACGGAACATAAAGTTTGTCCGGAATAAGTGGACTTGTTGTCCGGAATAAGTGTATTTGCTGTCCGGAATAAGTGTATTTGCAGTCCGGAATAAGTGTATTTGCAGTCCGGAATAATATATGGCTTCATTATTGTTGGAATAAACGAATCAATATATGGAATGCAATAATATGATGTCGAAACAAAAAAACGTCCGCAAAGCGCGCTCCCTCTGTCCGCTCGCTTTGCGGGGGGGACTCACGTCCCCCGCAGGGGCTGCCGCCCCCTGCCACCCCCGCACAAACTCAACAAATCTCCCACTGTATATTTTACCCCACAAGAATTACGTTTAGGAAAAAAATAGCATCTCAGATTTCCATTACAAACACAAACACACACAAATTACAAAAATAATATATATTTTCCCAGTAAATCGGAAAGAAGATGTAAGACTTAAACATGACCGTCTCATTCACGCTGCTTACGTTGTGAAGAACCTTGGGAGTCGGCATCAGACACTTCTTCGACGTAATATCTTACTCGAAATGGTGATTTATTACGGAGAGATGTACAACATAAACCGAACAGACGTAAGTCTTCACCACGGAGCGTTGACAAGAACATCGGGAAGTCTTCGCACCGTCCCATTCACGCTGCTTACGTTGTGAAGAATCCTGGGAGTCGGCATCAGACGCTTCTTCGAAATGGTGATTTATTCTGGAGAGAAAGAATGAAGAAGAAAGAAAGAGTGTAATCATATTTGTATTTGGGTGGAGAGAGAGAACGTGCTGAGTTGAAACGCATTTAATGTGATTTGAGTGGACATCAGGAAGAAAAAACAAAAAAAACATTCATGCTTTGGCCACGTAAGGGCTGACATGGATGTCCACGTAGAACGCGTCCGTGACGCGCTGCGTTCAACAAACATTTCCCATATATATATATATATATCTCATACTCTCATGTCAAGGTAAATCTTCTCACTTCCTCTCTCTCATATATCTCTATATATCCCTCACTCCAAAACCATAAATATATAAAAAATACCCCACAGGAATTAAACCCTTCCATGCCCATTGGAGTCAGTAAATGGGGGAGGACGGCAGCAACAGCCAGCAGTACCAGTTCCTCCTCCGGCACCCACGGTCGTCGTCCAACAAGCCAAGGCTAGGCGGGGGCGAGATAGTGGAGGTCCAAGGCGGTCACATTATCCGGTCGACCGGCCGCAAAGACAGGCACAGCAAAGTGTGCACTGCCAAAGGCCCCCGCGATCGCCGCGTCCGCCTCTCGGCCCACACCGCCATCCAATTCTACGACGTCCAGGACCGCCTCGGCTACGACCGGCCTAGCAAGGCTGTTGACTGGTTGATCAAGAACGCCAAACCGGCGATTGATGAGCTGGCGAAGCTTCCTCCTTGGACGCCTTCCCAACCCGATTACCCGATTACCAAACATTCCGGTGATGGAACGGAATCCGAATTCCTCCCGCCGTCTTTGGACGCCGACGCCATAGCCGACACGATTAAGTCCTTCTTCCCCGCCGCGCCGGCCTCCCCAGCGCAGGACCTCCGCCTCTCTCTCCAGTCCTTCCAGCACCCCATTCTCCACCACAACAACCCCATCTCCACCGCCGCCGGTTACGACGCTTCTCCGGCGAGCTGGTCGGAGTGGGGTGGAGGAGGAGGGTTCATGTGTAACGTTGCGGCGCCGGCGGCTATGGCGGGAGTGCCGTTGAGTTCGATTTTAGGGCAGAGTTCGTTTGCTTTGCAGAGGGGACCCCTTCAGTCCAGTGGTAATTCGGCTTCCGGCCGGGCGTGGATCGATCCTATGGCTTATCCGACCGATGATGGCGGAGGCCACGGGTTCGGTGGCTTCTCGGGTTTTCGAATCCCCGCGAGGATCCAAGGCGAGGACGACCACGACCACGACGGTGCCGGTTTGGAGAAATTGTCTTGTGCTTCCAGGAGGTGATGGGAGTGTTGGAGAGCTTCAATACCTGTAATTCTCCCACTTCTTCAGGTAAATTTTATAATTCTTAATTCTTACTGAAAATGAGCTACGATATACATTTTTTAGAAATTATGTTTTTAAATTGTGTTAGTTTGCTAGCAAAGGGTCATACAATAAAATGAGACAAAACAATTAGTATTGCCAATTGCCCATCTATATATCTATTGACATGAAAGTGCAAATGCCATTATCATAATTACTTGAACACATTAGGATAATTTTATTCAGATTCATGTTTTAACACGAGCCATTTAAATTAGTTTTTGGAACTTTGTGATTTGGAATCTGCTTCTACTATCAATAGGAGAATTTTGCTCACTGTTTCAGTTCCGTGGCATTATTTTTGCCACAATTTGTGATGAACAAAAAGATAACTGTTTCAGCTGATATTTTGAGATTCTATTGCAGATGTAGTGGAAGAGAAGTGTTGGGCTTTTCCTGGCAGCGTTTGTGGATTAAAGAGGACAAGTTCCTCACATGGTCACAATAGTTATTCCTTTTTTTAAGCTAAATGTTCATTTGTTACTTCTGCTTTGGGAATGTAGACAGATTTTGTTCTGTTAGTTTTGTTGGTTGATGGTTGTAACAGTGTCATTGCTTTGTATTGATGTTCTAATCTCGTTTTGGCAGTTTCCGAATTTGAAATTTTCCTTGGCTTTTGTCTGTCTGCACCAGAGCATGATCCTTTTGGTTTGGATCGATCATGGGGATGAAATCTCCCTATCAGTGACAACTGCACCAAGTTTTGATTTCTTTTCCACAAATAATAACACAAGAATCATTGTACCTTCTCTTGTCTCAACCACAAGTTGTTTTCATACTGCTCCCAACTAGAAAAGTGGATTAAATTGTCAACTCTGGTTTCATCATGCTTATGACAATTGCAGTTCTTTAACTAATATTTTTTCCTTCTTTTGCTTATGTCATCATTTCCAAATAATAACAGGATTAAGTGGAGTTTTTTTTGGGTTAATTACAGTTTGACCCCCTGAACTATGTCTTGGTATCACTTTGTCCCCCTGAACTTTCAAAGTTAACAGTTACCTCCACTGAACTTTAATTTTGTAACACTTTGCCCCCCTGAACTTCCAAAACTCATTATTTAACACACATTCGACATTTTTTTTCCTAATTTTTTTTGTTGTATCCCTAATATACTCCTAAACCTATATTTACGTGAAAGTTTGGATCGAAACGGAGGTCGGATATGGTTGGAATTTGGGTTGGTTTGACACTCAATTCGACCCGAATTTCAACCATATCCGACCTCCGTTTCGATCCAAACTTTCACGTAAATATAGGTTTAGGAGTGTATTAGGGATACAACAAAAAAAAATTAGGAAAAAAACGTCGAATGTGTGTTAAATAATGAGTTTTTGAAGTTCAGGGGGGCAAAGTGTTACAAAATTAAAGTTCAGGGGATGTAACTGTTAACTTTGAAAGTTCACGGGGGCAAAGTGATATCAATGCATAGTTTAGGGGGTCAAACTGTAATTAACCCTTTTTTTTTGAAATTGGTAGGGTTAATTTTAAGTGTTAATTACAGTTTCACTCCGACCCAAATTAAGTGTTAATTACAATCAAACAATTTTTTTCCTTCGATTGCTTATGTCTTGATATTACTCTGCACACATCAATTTTCAAAGTTAACAGTTACATGTCAATCCGACCCAAATTCCAACAATATCTGACTTCCGTTTTGATCCAAAAATTTTCACGTAAATATAGATTTATAAGTATATTAGGGATGCAACAAAAAAATCGAGAAAAAACATCGAGTGTGTTAAATAATGAATTTTTGAAGTTTAAGGAAATAAAATATTACAAAATGAAAGTTCAAAGGAAGTAACTATTTAACTTTGAAAGTTAAGAAATACAAAATGATACTAAAACATAATTCAAGAAGACAAACCGTAATTAACCATAATTTTAATCTAAGAATTGGAATTGTGTCTCAGCGGAGAACCACTTGGAATATAGAACGTCAACAAAGAGAGTTCTCGGTGTGGTTCATACATCTCCTTCAAACAGTGCCAGCCTTTGCTTTACCTTTAATTATATGAACAGCTTTCAGAAGTCCCAAACAGAAGACACCACCTTTCTCATGATTGCTTGATTCGACGCTTGCTCGTTGATTTTTCCAAAGGGGTTTTTGGTTCTTTAAAGTATGCACAACCGTTAGATCTTTAATTCTCTTTTCTTTTTTTACCACGTCATCACGATATAATCACATATTTCTATTTTATTATTCATTTATTAACCATGACTTAAGTCAAGTCACTTTCTTTTCTCAACATCATTAATTTCTCCTCAATTTTTATTATATTCCAAAATCATTTATATTTACCAAAAACATTAATAATCTATTTGGAAAAAACAAAATAACAATAAATCTCATATTTCTTTATTGCATATACTTTATTTATTTAACACACTTATCTACAGTACGTGCATGATGTCTTATCTTGTCGGACTGACAATCTACAGTACGCGTGTCATGCCTTATATGCTGATTTTGTCCGACTGACAATCTACAGTACGAGCATGATTTCAAATTTGAAATCTTATCTAAGAGTATAATTATCTTAAAACCATCTTTGAGAAACTAATAATCTGGAAAACTTGTTTAGAAAGCAAAGCTAAATCAGAAGAAATTCTCTATAAATATCCTCAAGTCCACCTTAGTCATCACACACAACTTCGTTTCACTCAACCTTCCAAACTCTCTTGAACTCATGTCTTCTCCTGACCACAACACTGAGGGTCATCAAACACCCCCAGTCCATCGTCGTCTTTTTAACCTCAAGGATTTACCACGTACTCCCAACCAGATCCCTACTACCGACCTATCCTTCTACACGACGTAAAAAGTAGTACCTAACTATTTCCCGAATCATACTCCGAACATCCACCCCCACACTAAATTTGGGGAGCTGCCAACAATACTCCAAACTTCCACCCCCGCACTAAAAATGGGGGAGCTCCCAAGAATACTCTAAACATCCACTCCCGCACCAAAACTGGGGGAGCTCCCAACATTACTCTCAACGTCCACCCCCACACCAAAACTGGTGGTACTTCCAACAATACTCCGAGCATCCACCATGACACCAAAACTGGGGAAGTACATCCCAACCACAATACTCTCAACCCCATTGCAGATGTACAACCAACTCCTCAGTAGTCAACCAGTAGGAACGAGGATACTACTACCCCAAATGACGAGGATAGTCACGACGCAGACCCTTGCCCCATCGGCCTGTCCTAACGTGCACCAAGAGCGACTACCAGCCCCCTTAAAAGAAAGAACGTATGGGCAAAAGAGGAGGACGAAACCCTCGTTTCGTCGTACATGACGATTAGTTGCGATGCAACAGTGGGAGCGAACCAGAAGGCAGTGCTCCTTTGGAGCAAAGTGAAAAAATTGTACGATGAAGCGAGACTCACAAATGAGCAACTGAAGACACGAAACCTTGACTCTCTGAAAGGACATTGAAGGAGGATAAATGGGGCTACTATGAAGTGGGGGTGGCTGCATGGATGAGGCCACTTGGCGAACCAGAAGTGGGGACAACACGAACGACCTCATCGGGTAAGCTCACGCGATTTATGATCGCACTTACGGGACGACCTTCACGTACTACCACACCTGGTTGATGCTGAAAGAGTACCCCATGTGGCGGTCTACGGTCCCCATGCCCGGGATGATGCGTGTGGATATTTTCCAAAGTGGTCCTACCTGCCCATCCACCGGTTCGTCCGGGAAAAAGGGTCGTACGGATTCATCGAAAGAAAATTTCTTAGGCTCTCCTCGTCTATCAATGACCCCAGATTTTGTCACCCAAAGTGCACCCCGTCCGGCGGGTGTAAAGAAAAGCAAAAGAAAAGGGAAAGCAGTGACGGATGATCCAGACATGGTCGACAACGATGCACGCTTCGAGTCTCTTCAGGTCGTGGCCTCGGTCAAACAGGATGAAATTGCACTTCGCCGAGAGAAGATAACGTTGCAAAGGGAGAAAGAAGAAACTCATCGGGCTTCTATGGAGTACAACCTTTATATTTCACTTTTGAAGGCCAATGAACTCGGCATCCTGACCCCGACGGATGAAATTAATTTGGAAAGGATCAGTAACGAAATCTTTAAGTAGTACTCCGTTGTTTTTTTCCTCCAATTTATGACATATCTTCCCTATTTTCAGTTTATGACATATCTTCTTATTTTCAGTTTAAGAGTTATCTTTCCTATTTATTTTATCAGTTTAGAATATCAGTTGTTGTTTCTTGTTGTTTTCTACTTTAAATCTAGTAAAATATTCCTTGTTTCAGAGAAGTTGGTCTATTTTAGTATAATTTTCGTACTTTAATTATAACGTTATCAAAATATAATCAACCATAACCCTAATTATTATCAAAATATCAACTAAAACTATTTAAATCATAACTATTTATCAAAATATAAACCCCTATTATTAAAACAAATACCAAAACAAACCCAAAAAAACCCCGAAAAAAAGGGGTTGTGCCACTCGGTCGACGACTGGACTAGGGATTCTGTACGGGGAGATTATATTACTCAGAGAATTGGCATCTGAATTGGGATGTACTCCCATCATTATCAACATCAATTATATTGAGAGGAACGTCATTATCATCTGAGTAAGCAATGGTTCTTGTTATCCTTTTATTTATTTATATTGGAGTATCTGTCACCCACTGATATGTTGTCATGGAATCCCCACTAAATAAGTTGTGTTTCTTGTAAGTGCCTGTATTATGAACTTTGTCGAATCCGTACCTTAATAAACTTTAGTACTTGGAGTTGCGCTGAATTGAATTAAGCCCAACCGGCATTAAAAAAGAATGTTCCAGTTCTCATTACATTCTTTCTTTAGCATCCTACCGGGACAGCGAATGTGATTTCACTTGAATATCATTAGTTGAGTACCTTAGAGCATGTTTAACCATGCTCGGGTTACCCCAGGGTGTCTTGCTCCCTCTCTCCGTCACGTCAGTTTCTCTCTCCTCCACGTCAGCTTACCTCACTCACCCACCCAAAAAACTCCCCTTAATCATGCCCGGGCTACCCCACCCACCCTACACTCTCTTTCCTCCACATCATTTATTAATTAAACAATTTTAATTCTTACACCACAAATTACATTTTACATAATATTAATTCAAACTATTAAATCAATTAACCTTAACCATATGTGTTAGACCATAGGTTAACCATGTTAGACCATACTATTAAACCACCTCGACAAGTCGTTTGATTTGGAATTTTTTGAATCTTCATCCATTGTAAAAAACTCATTGTAATCCAACCCGTTACCACAATAATAAAAATTTATCCCCTCACGTTACTAAAAATACCAAATACATTATCAATTAACTCTAATAACAAAACATCCACTAAAAAATAAAAAAAATAAAAAATCCGACGAACGGGGGGGGGGGGGGGGGGGGGGGGGGGGGGGGGGACACGTGCCCCCACCCGATGGACGCCGGGGCGCCAAATCGGGTGCTCCGGCACCCGATTGGCCACTCGGTCGCCCGCCCGACAAGCACCCTCCCCGTTAAGGGTGCCCTTAGAATATCATAAATGCAATCCAATTAGCAGTTCTATAAGTAGTTCATCACTTTACACTCTGTGACCAAAAAAAATTGTGATTATTAGTCGACTTTAACTTTAATCTTATATTTTCCGAGGAATTCCCCACTTCGTAGGAAATCTGAAAAATTGGTCAATGATATATAAGAAATGAACATACTTTGGGGGCTGATAACAGATTTAGTGCTTGTTTGGTATAAAAATGTATTTTGAACATTGTTTTGATTCCTTAATTTTCTCAACATCGACCAATTCAAAAGCTAAGTTTTCAAAAGTATTGTTTCCATCAATTTTGGGTGTTCCGGATAAAAACATGGTTTTTGAAATTTATTTTAAAATTTAAGAGTCAAGAGTTCTTAACACGTGAAACTTGGTTTCGATTAGAAAAAAGAATTTGAAGTTAATTTTTCAAAGCTCTATTTTTGGCCAAAACCGAACTTTCAATCTATGTTTTATTTTCGTATCTAAACACCAAATTTAACATATAAAAACTCCGTTTTCAAAAAATCAAGTTTTCTTCGAAACCATTATTTTGAGGCATATCCAAACTAGTCCTTATCCTATAACTAAATGACTTCATGAATTTACTTTGTGCTTTGAAATCGTTGAACTTGCTCTATTTACACGGTAGACCAATATTTTAATATAACGGATTAAGAAGGCCACCAAAGGCATCTGAAAAAATATTTCAGATTCTACAACATTTGTCATTTGATAAACTCGGCCTAGTGTCAGCAACCAACGACTACGAAGCACCCATTTTCAAGTAAAAAGCAGAAAAGCAAAATCACAGACGTAAACAGTAACCACTTTAAGAATTAAGAGTTACTGATCCATAAAGTTTTAGGCATTGCTGGTTATGGGTGGAGATTAGAGTATATAAAAATATTTTAGCTAAAGAGAACATTAACATCCCACATGACATCCCATGGAGCAGACACAGCGCAAAACTTCAAATCGTTGAGTTCGTACTGAAGACATTTGCTGATGACACAGTCACTGAACAAAGTATTGTCCATTCGCAACTGCCATGTCTGAGTTCATGAGGGTAATAACTAATAACAGACCCCCGTTATAATTCAAATGTGTGATTTTTCTCCTAACATTATAAACTTTTGTTCCTAAGAAGCCAAATTATCTCAGCTAGTCACCTACAAATATCCTTCAAGCACATATTGTAAGATCGCAGTGGAATTGCATTGTGGCATTTTCTAACTACCTCATTATTTTAAGAATGCTTCAGAAAGCTCCAGAGAAGACTTTATTACTCCAGGTATCATACAGCAAAGTGGAATCATGAGGCTACCAACCATCTCTGAGGTATTGAGATTCAAATTTTAAAAAGATGGACATGGTTATAGCTGCTGAAATCATGAGCTGACCATGTCCATGTAGTGCAGAAAGTTGTGTTCCAGACAGATGAATTGAACAACAAACTGAGCGGAAACTGAAAGGTACCTATCAGGGCCAGCTTGCACACCTCATTTTTACTCATTGCCAAGTCAGTCACATTATGAGAAAATCAGAGCCTGTGGCAACTGCCATGCATTGCAATCAATCTCCAAAGCTAAGTCACGTGAAAGCTGGTGGTCACATAAAAATAGTTTCTTCATTTTCTTTTCTTCCTCAAACCATGAATACAAGACCCACCAATCCATTTTTACACACCATTCTAGCAATTTTACATCACATTCATAATGTCACATATTGTCTCTCAATCTTGAACACAAGCTATAACCAGAAGTATCTTAGTAAAACTATGCCATGCAGAGGAAAGCAAAGGAATGATGTTTTCCAATCAAATGGTAACTTCACTTGCTGGTGGTCCCCGATTCATAGTCAGGCCGTTGTCTTGAAGAGGAAGCGAAAGGCGTGCCTTGGATTCTGCCTCCAAGTTTTTTGTTTTTTCAGCAGTTGGTGGTGCTGACAACCTTCTTGTATATTTTTTCCCATTTGAAGCTGGAGATTTTGCCAAATTCAATTTTCGTTCTGCTTTGTCCACTTTACTCGTTGACTTTGTCATTGGCTTACTCGGGCTGATGGACCGAGAAGGGATCCTGGCTTCCCATGGGCGAGCTGCTATCCACCGATCCATCCAGCTCCAACCCCAGTTTCCTTTTCCGAATTCGTAAACAAAAGGCCCCTGGTTGGTGGTTGCTCTCCACTGCAACAGAGTACAAACATAATGTGAGATTATGCAACTGGTAACATGAAAGAAGGTTTAATGAAGACCTGATGGGAGAAGGCATATGCCATAGCTCTTTCACGTTTCACGGCGGCCTCTTCTCTTTGTTTTATTCGTGCAATGATTTCGTCCATGGTTTCAGAGCCTCCACTCCATTCTGACTGTTGGTTACCTCAAGTTGATCAACTTAATTTAAAAAAAATCATGCTAAGTATTTACAACCTTAAGCTATATCATTGTCTACATCCAACATCTGACAACAAACAAAAGTGAAAACTACAAATGATTCAATTATCAATTAGGCATCACAAGGCAACCATCGATCGAATCTACATTGATGGTGCCATTGGTTGTAATTTGTAAATTGCTTAGATTCTCAATTAGAAAATATGCAAATAATCTTTAGACGTGCCAGTAAAAAGGTACAGGATTCCAGATGCTGCTACATCCTCAACCTCGTAATATGATTATACAAAATTACAAACACATCGAAAAAAGAAATCTTTAACCTACAAAACTGTCTCACTACAGACTCGGGTAAGTGAAATTTCACATGGCAATGACAAATTTTTACAATGAAACAGAAACAAAATCAAAATCCTCATAATACATAAATATAAGTTACTACTTACCAACATGGGAATGCTGGTGATATACAACCTTTTTAAAGTCAAATCCCTAGACTACAGAAATAAGTATAACCAACTAATGACTTTCTGAAAGATATAAAATGTAAAGAAACGAACTTATCAAACATTAACTTGGTCTACATTCCTATGCTCTAACTCCAGATTGTCAGGCACTTTAAAAACTATACGAATCAGTTGCTATAAAATTCAGACATCAAATACCATAACTTATGTTCTAGTATGACCAGCTCATATGATGTCAACAATGATTTCCAAACTTCATCAATCAATTCAGATAGCTTTTTTTAAATTATTTAAAAAAAAAGCTGATTAGCTTTTTACTTAGGCCTCTATTACTAAATCAGAAGCCATCCGAATAGCATACGTATCATGCCAAAATATATCCAACTAAGAAGAACTGAGCTGCCCCAATTCAATCTTTTATTTTAGATCCTCGAGGACGCAAAAGCATTAGATGTAAGGTTCATAATGATATATCAAAATTTGTCAATATCTGTTAAATAACTTTCTGAATTTTCTGATCTCTGCGACTTATGCCTTATTTCTTCGGAATAATTCAACCTTCCTAGAGAACAACAAGACATCCTATTTTGCCTCATATCACAAAGATGCTTGTACTTCACTTCCTAGCGTTATTTGGCCTAAAAGGCCTAATTAGTGTAGAAAAGAAAGTTATGCATCAACCAAGACGAGGTCACCATAGGTTTTCATTTTTGAGCTATTTTGCCAACGGATGTCAGTTGCTTGGTTTGAAAGTAAATATAAGATGCAATATGTGCATACTGCGTAGTTTGAAAGTCATAAAACATAACGCATAAAGTGAGTGAGAGAGTGCTCATACTTCAATATCGTGGAGCTTAGCCTCAATCTTTAACTGAGTGTCAAGCCTTTTCTGCTTAATCTGACCTTCTGTTACCATACAAAAACGTCGTGCAGAAATCTGCGCTTGCATTGTACTCCATGACTGAACATAGTTTAGAGTTTTTGAAGCTTGATCTTTTACATACTGGTTTTGTGTGAGAAAGCGCAGCCTTTTGATACCTTTCAGACAACGTAGGGTCCTCCTTGCCTGGTTGACAAAATAATTAAGTGGGAAAAGGAAGCATCTTGATAGTTTTTTAAACTATCGTATATCAAAACCACAATATGGCAATTTGGCAAAACAAGAGCCATCAAAATAGCAGCAGCATGGGCTAATGAACTAAGAAAAATAACAGGATTGAAGGGAAGTACTGAACTTCTAACTTGACCTTCATTTAATTTGTATATTAACTAGAGCTGCAAGAAACAGAGCACATTCGAGTCTCAGCAGAAATTCCTTTCAAACATCATCACATCTACTTAGTTTTTATTATTATTAAAAGAGTGCCAAAGAAGGGGATACAAGGGGCACATCTACTTAGAAAGAGGATTATTGTAGTCAATGGTCATTTTCTTAAATTTTTGCATGATACTAAAATGATTAACATGAACTACGAGGGAACTTCGAAATCACAAGTTTATCATGCTGCTGTGGTTTTGTTGTTGTGCGAAACTGGTTGGTGCTCCCAAGACTACACCAAATTCAGCAGTGTAGTACTCAAAGCGGCGACAAGGAGTATCAACACACCCAATAGGCATTCAGGCTAGCCGGGGTGGTTTTAAGGTAGTCATTACCCAATTGGGGGAAAAAAGAAAAACCAGAGAAGGGAGATTATGTGAATGCGAGGGAAGATGAAAGAGTTCACTGTAAAGTGTAACCATTACATTATAGCGAAATTAACTCCAGTATTTGTGAGGTCCCCCAATTACCCACAAAGGGTTAGCAGACAACCTTAGGCTCTTCTTATGTGTTACATTTGGAGTTGTGGACTTGTGGTTTGCTTGGTTGGTTATATGTGGACTATGTGGTGATGGTGTCTAATTGGACCACTGTACTCCATACTTCGGGTGGATCTGGATGCCGCTCCTAACATATTCCAGATTTAACACCAAGTAAAAGTTCCTTTAGATGTAAATGTTAATAAAGTTTTACTAAGTGGCCTATCCGCGTATGCAAGCACACCTTTTATCCACTAAAGGAAAACTTGTGGCATTAAAATGTACAAGATGAAAAGGTTTCTACAAATTCTTTATCTCAAGGACAGTTGAACATTTAAAATATTCAGTGTTGAAAAGAAAGACAATAGAACAATGTCTCAAGTAAAACATAGCAACAATAGGGAAAATGATAAGCAATATCAGAATAGAAGTATCAAACCTTGTATCCCCGGAATGCAGTTTGAATACGAACAGCAGCGGCATCCTCTGTGGGTAAAAGTGAGATGCCATTTGCATTTGCTGGTCCCTGAACATGGTAACAAAATCAGGTTCCCTCTACAAGGTAACCACTAACTAGTAACAGATTCCATCTCTCTCTCCCCCAAGGAAAATGGAGACCAGATGATGAATGAATGGAATTAGGAGGCCAAAACCTTTTTTAAACAGTATCAGGACCTTTTGAAAATATCTACCTTAGATTTCCTTGATTTCTCCTTCCTTGTTTTCTTCCTGCTAATGATTGTCTTGAACCAATTTCCAGAATCCATATTCAACTACCAAACAGGCATCTAACCACACCTGTACCTGGCACAGAACGTTCCCCATTGTAAGAATTTTCCAAGATAAACAAAACGAGCCAAAAAATGACTAGTACAATTACAAATGATGTGATACAAAGTGACCAAGTGGGTTTATAGGCAGGTTTACAAATGCTTTCTTTAGTAGATGTACTGAAATTTAACAATATAACTCAAGGAACATTCTCATACGAAGACACAGCTTCCAAACGCCACTAAAATAGGTGGGACTGGGATTATAATGGATAGATCATAAAAAATTGTCCAAGTAGATGAAACATTTATCTTTATGAATAATGTCACAATGTGATATGATACCTTTTTTTTGATCGGTCAATGTGATATCATACTTAGTCTACTAAACAAAAAAGTATGCAGGTTGCAGAAATCGAATATTAAATACCAAGATGTGATTCTGAATACTTATCGTCTACCATTTTCATAAGATGGAATTTGAACACGTGTCAAAACTCATTAGCTCAACCAGTGATTTTGAAACCAACATGTCAAGAAGAAGTTAGAAATTTAAATCCCCACGTTGCCAAATCCTAAGAATTTTGGCGAAAATCATTTGCCGGTAGTTCATCCAGAGTAGCACACAAGGTGTATCCCCTTTCAAATCCCCCAATACATGTATCTATTTACCATACCGCATCCTAAATCCTATATACCATTAAGCTGCAATCCGATAGCGAAACACCTACTCCGATTAGTGAAGATGAACTAAATGATCAGAATCATATGTCAAAGACAATCGACATATACACCAATCCTACACCAACAAGTTCACAACCAAAGGGGTAAAACAAATCCAGCGATCGATCAACCCCACCAAATCACACTTACCCACCTCAAAGATCTCAAGTTCTCAACTACATTCCAACCAAAAATCCAAAATCCCAATCACACAAATCACACCACCCACCCCTAAGATCTCAACTTTAATTCATTCCACAATCCAAAACCCCAACATTTCCACACCCACGATCTCAAAACCCAAAAAAACCCACCAACTCACGAATCAGACACAACCCACATCCAAAATCCCAACTTTAGCAGACCCAAAAGCTCAAAACCAAAGAAAACCCACAAAAACTGGAAAGGGAGCAGAGCAACTCACCCACAGATCGAAATCGAATCGAAGAAGGTGGGAAGAAGAAGGGCAGCAAAAAGGGCGTCGTTGGGAGCGCGAAGCGAACACTCCAACTTCACATCACATCACACCCCACATGTGTTCCTGCGAGTGTTTAAATAATATACGCAGAAAGAAAGAAAAAATTAAAAAAATTTGGAGGGAGAGGTGATGGCATGGAAAGAATGGAAAGGGGGGAACTACCAACAACAACCCATCATGTCGAGTTTTTGTCTTGCTTTGATGAGGTGACGTGGGAGACCGTTCAACAACCAGGGGTGGTCAATGATTGGGAAGGCGAGGGTGGACGAGCGTAGCTGGTCGGGTTGGTGCGGCGTCACAGCGACAACCGAACCAATTCGAAATTTTCTGGGTTTTTTGTTTTGCAGACTTGTACTCTGGAGTTTTTGAATTGTGCGGAACGACTTACTTACTTTTTGAGGGTGTCTATGCAAATGACCAATTGTTGGGTTTTTTTACTGAATTGCTAAACATCGTACCAAAATTACTTAAATCGGCCCTTGAAATTACCATTTTGTCATTCTCTCATTTCTACTACTATAACGCGACATTTTACCCTCCACCACACATCTCTCTTCATCTTCCTCTTATAATCATAAAAAATAATGTTTTGGAGGTCAGTAATGAGCCAACGGACGCCCTAGTGTACTCGAATCTGGTAAAATAACTAACATCTTTTTAATAAAAAATAATAAAAAATTACGGGTGTCCGACGGAGCCGCCCCACGTAGGAGGCGGGCGTCTGGGTAAGACGCCTCCCCCATAGGGGAGGCGTTTTACCCAGACGCCCCGCCCATGGGGGAGACGTCTTACCCAGACGCCCCCTCCTACGTGGGGCGGCTCCGTCGGACGCCCGTATTTTTTTTTTATTTTTTTAAAAAGATAATTGATTATAAATTTAGATAATTATTAAATTAATTAATTAATAACTTAATAATTACTATATTCGGATGACAGATACCCTTCGGTAAAAATTTCAGATCCAACAATTTCAAAATCCAAAAAATTTCCCCGAACGACCTGTCGAGGTGGTATTTGTAAGTCAGGATGTTTTACCGCCGGGGGATCTTGGATCTTAAAAAATGTTGGATCTGTAATTTTTTTGAATCTTCATCACTTGCAAAAAACTCATTGTAATCCGACCGGTTACCACCGAAAACTTGCAAAGAAACTTCAAATAATTTGAGATAACACACCGTATAATTTTAATTTGACAAAAAAATTAAAAACAAACGGGACGTCTGGCTAAGACGCTTGTCCCATCGTGGAGGCGTCTGGCTAAGACGCCTCCACAATGGTTGAGGCGTCTTAGCCAGACGCCTAGACCATGGTAGAGGTGTCTGGCTAAGACGCCTGTACCATCGTGGAGGCGTCTGGCTAAGACGCCTTAACCATGGTGGAGGCGTCTTAGCCAGACGCCTCCACGATGGTACAGGCGTCTTAGCCAGACGTCCGAGTCGGAAAAAAAATCCACATCCGTTACTTCGCCTGATCTAGGTGTTTTGCCAGACATTTTCGTGGTGTTGGTACTAGAAATGTTAGTAAAACTGAGTCAAAAATCTTGTTTAAAGACACGGGACGATATGGGTATTAAATATATTGTTAAGGGCAATTTGGTAATTTCATAAGTAGTTTTGGGACGACGTTTAGTAGTCCCCTTTTTTATTATCATGTTCCCCTTTACTGACACCTCAAAAGAGGCTCCTATTCTAAGAAGTTGAGTTGAATATATGCAATCATACTCCTATTACAGATATCAAAAAAATGTTTTCAATTTACCCATAATTTGATGCTTAGGTAATTGACACTCAATCCGACCCAAATTCCAACCATATCCGACATCCGTTTCGATCCAAACTTCCACGTAAATATAGGTTTAGGAGTGTATTAGGGATACAATAAAAAAATTAGGAAAAAAACCGTCGAATGTGTGTTAAATAATGAGTTTTTGAAGTTCAAGGGGGGCAAAGTGTTACAAAATTAAAGTTCATGTGAGGTAACTGTTAACTTTGAAACTTCAGGGGACAAAATGATATCAAGACATAGCTCAGGGGGCAAACTGTAATTAACCCTTAAATTAATCAAGAGATGCAGGAGAAATGTAAAAATGCCCTAAAAGTGTCTAAATAGGATAAAATGTTATTTTTGGACGATTTGATATAATAGTAGTCCATTTTTGGATCATGCATGTGATGAAATTTTGGATCATGCATGTGTGTACTTTGTGAAATTTTGGATCATGCAAGTGTTCATAGCCTAGGAGTTGAACTCGTGAACTAACTATTTTAAGTAGATGAAATTTTGAAATTTCATCTACATAGTAAAAGACTTTTTGGATTTTGAACCATTTGATTATTGATTCATTTAGACTTTATCCTTCCCCCTTCAAGTTTTTTGAAAAATAAAAGTCTAATAAAAACAATTAATACATAAATCATTGACATCATGAATAAGCATGAAATCAAACAAATTGGTATAAAAAAATTGACATCATGGGCTATAAAAGCCTAATAAAAAATAGATAAATCATTGACATTATGCATAAACATGAAATCAAACAAATCTGTAAAAACATTTGACATCATGGGCTATATTTTTGTTTAAAATATATATATTTAGGTGGTAAATTTGACATTTGTTAACTCAGAGAACAAAGTATTACAAATCTCATAGTTGCGAGATGCAAACTGCACAAAATTTTCATTTATATTACTTCATCGTGGCCAAGTTTTGTAGAAGAAAAGGTAGAACTTTTCTATGAATAATAAGCATTTCTGCCATAAAGACACGGTAAACACACGTAATCCTAATTGATACATTTCGGTCATCTTTTGTTTTTGCACATTTGAAGAAATATTGAAGTGTTATGCTCACAATGACATTGAGTTCGTTCATGCATATCATGCATTTATATCACTTTAAATAAGTATTACACGAGTTCAATCATAGTAAAAAATAGATTTTTTGTTTGCGTGTCATTATAAAACACTATAAATTTCCAACGACCATCACTCCACACATAGTTGCTCATATGCCACTTGTAAACAAAAATCGTATCCCAAATGTGATTACTTTTGGCAACTGCCACTCCATTAGGCATCATCCATTTTCCACCGTTTGAGCGTGCCACGTGCAATACTCTCATTGGTAGAAGGATATTAGTAAGTTACTTAGTATGTATTATGTGTTAATCCTACTAATTTCTCCCAAGTTAACCCCCCCCCCCCCCCCCCCCCCCCCCCCCCCGATCCTTGTAAACATGGCTAAACCCATATCACCGAAAATTAGACGCGAAACCCTAATCCCCAAAATCAATCCGCTCCCGACTCTGAAAATCCTCATTCCCTCTCCTTGCGCAGCCAAAGTCATCCCCTCTGACCACATTGTTCCCATTGGTTGTTGTGTCCTTGGAGGAGACGATCGAGCACAATGCGGCTATTGAGAGACTTCACCTTCTTGAAGCGCAATATCAAAAGGTGCTCAAACTTCTTTCGTTTATGCATTTTGATTTATGGGGTATTGAGTGGTTGGGGGAGGTGATTTCTTAATCTGCGTGTTGTTATTGTTGTGGTTTATGTTTTGTCGACATGATTACATGTGGTTTAGCGTTTGCTAATATGATTTGAACTATTTTATTGTCTAGCTTTCTATTGCTATCTAGTTTGTAATGTGGTTAGGGTTTCCTATAGTTGTTGTGCATGTTGGCTAGGGTTTGCCAATGTTATTTGTGGGGTTTTACTGTTTGCTGATTTTGTTGGTTAAGGTATGTTTATGTTGTTAGAATCCACTCTAAATATATGTAATGGTAGAGCAACACTCAGTAAACGATTGGTTTAGTTATTGTGGTCATTTCGTTGTTGCAGCAAAAGGCATTTAGAAAACAACATCTTACATATTTTTAAAGTTGGAAATGTAGGATATTCTCTAAGAAATTTGAGGAAGTTGGTCAAGTTTCTGTTATTGATGAGTTGATCTATGAAGTTCTTAGACCCCAAAAATCAAAATGCATAAACAAAAGAAGTTTGAGTACCTTTTTGCTTTTGCACTTCAGGAGGGTGGAATCTCTTATGGTTGCAATGTGCCCGATCGCTTCCTCCAAGGACACAACCACAACCAATGGGAACAATGTGGCCGACGGGGATATCAGACTTTGGTTGTGCGAGGAGAGGGAATGGGGATTTTAGAGTCGGGAGGGGATTGATTTTGGGGATTAGGATTTTGTGTATGATTTTAGGTGATACGGGTTTAGATTGATGGGGGGGGGGGATTAACTTAAGAGAAATTAGTATGATTAACACAAAAATACAGACTGAGTAACTTGCTAATATCTTTCTACCAATGAGAGTACTACATGCGACACGTCCTAACAGTTGAAAATAGGTGATGCCTAACCAAGTGGCAGTTGCCAAAAAGTAATGACATTTAGGATACGAGGTCTGTTTTCGAGTGGCATATGGACAAATATGTGTGGAGTGGTGGTCATTGGGAATTACAATATGTTATAGTGGGCAAAATGACATTGAGTTTGTTTATGTCTTACATATATGACCTTGAATAACTATTACACGAGTTCAATCATAGTAAAAAAATTATTATATGTATTGAACTCATGTTACAAAGCAATGAACTTAGCTTATTTATTATAAGACATTTGGTTGAAGAACTTAGTAAACATATGATTTGGGTTATGTATAGTATTTCTGAAAAGTTATGTAGTATATGCCTAAAGACAAGAACAGTCTAATAAAACATTATTACTATTAATAAATTGGATTGGCAACCACCGATTTCCACGTGAAGATTCCACTTCTCAACCTCCAAATTTCGATAATGTCTTATACCTTTAACGTGAGAAGGTTAGATAGGAGGGAACAACCTATAACGTCCCGAAACAACACAAAATTTAAAATTTCAAACACAAGCATCACATTGATTAAACCCTAAAAGAGCGGAAATGTTATACATAAAATATCCAAGAGATGCATCATATTACATTAGAGTTGTCAAAAGGTATGATTACATTAAGTACAGTAAGATAAATACAAGTAATCATATGTCCTAGGAAAATACGATAAGAGGATCTGATCCCAGAGTTCCCTCGTCCCCGGTCGCCACCCGCCAGAACCTACTGCGGTCCTGAAATGCAAATAAAATGACAATGCCTGAGTTTCGATAAGGAAACACCGTATACCAAGCTCACTTATATGCATGCTCATAAATACATAAATGAACCTATCATACTAGTATGACATGACAAAATACAATGCAATCCGTAAACATCTCCCTGCAAGGGTAAATAAGGACATTTGTCCACCAATCCATCATCAGGTCACCCGAAGGGACCTACCACAGGCACATATGGTCTTACGGAAATTACGCAACACACCCCACACGCGATGACATTAAACATGGGGTTCGGTGAGGTATGTCTGCACGTCTGCGTCAGTAGAATCAACTAAATCTCAAGGTCAACACCTCACCGACGGAGTCGTCGCCCAGGTCGGTCCATCTTACCTAGTTGTGCCACAACCAAGCTACTTACCAGAATACGTCGTCGGTTAGTCACCACCGCCACACAGGCCACACGGTCCTCTCCTTTGCCATCTAGGTCGCGTGTGTCACATCATCTCCATCAAGGCCAGTCGAAGGCATCCGTCAATCGACTCATCCGGACCGAAGTCCGTCAGGTCACTCACTCCGTAGAGTCGTGCAACATCGTGCATTGTGATACATGATCCCTCAGGTCTACTACTCTAATATGAGTCAAGTAAAGCATATACTACACCATAGTCTATAATACAGAGGTGACACTTCCTCAAGTATCCACACTCTTCCACTCGACGGTCCCTAGGCATGCACAATCAACACACCCATTGTCACCTCCCGACTCACACTCTAAGCAAGGACATAGGTTTTCGTGGACAGAGTTGACACTCCACTATGACAAGGATAGTTCTGGCCCCAAACGGTCGACTGAAAAAGGTATACCGGTCGATTGCTCCCAAAGGATCAGTCGAACAGAAGCATGCAATCAGTCGAACTCTGGGCTCACAACTTAAACCCAACGGTCGAACATATGGTATAAATCGGTCGACCGCTAGACGGTCAAAAATCAGACTAAGCCCAAGTCAAAATCAAGACAACGGTCGAACGACTCAGGGGCCCCGTTTGACCGAAAATATCAGGGTCTTTTCTACAATCATCAAGTCATAATCGGTCGAACCAACATCCAAATGGTCGACCTAACAATAAGTGAACTTAAGGTATCGATCAGACAGAAGTCACGAGCGGTCGATCATTTAGATGGTCAATGCTCGGTCCAACCCAGAATATAAGGCGACAGTCAAACGACTCAGGGGCCCATTCGACCGAAAATATCTAGAACTCTCCAACCCAACAAAAATGCTCAACCAGTCAATTGCCGAAGGCATCGTTTGACCGATACTTGGTAAAGAAGGAGAATTATACTACATACGGTCGACCGCCCAAAGGCATCGGTCGACCGTTAGTCGGCAGCTACCTGGCTCTACCAAGTACATCTTGTTGCCTTCATCGCCGACGAGGTCTCCAACCTCGGGCGACAAGCTAAACATCACACATCCACGTGTGAGCAACTTCTAATGCAAGAACTTGGCATATATTCTCTTTGCGATTGTCGGAGTTCACCGAAGATCCTTTGCAACCGCTCGTGCGTTCTTCTTCCCACGTCGACTCCGCACGCCTCACGCCTCGGGGTCACGCTCGCCGCCACTTGTCGGAGCTCCAACTATCTTCTCTGCTTGTCAGAAGAGAGAGAGGTGAGAAAGATGAGTGAGTTGATAGAGGGAGAAGTGAGTTGTGAAGAGAAGGAAGGAGAGGAGAGGGTTTTGTTTCTCCAAAAACCATCACCACCACTCCACCTCATGACCTCCCACTCCACCTCATAACCTTCCACTCCCCGACACACCCAACCATACCTCTCATCCTCTTCCCGTCACATTTCATTACTTTATGATACAATTGTAAGCTAAAAGGAAATCAATAATGGTGTCAATTGATTTTGTTGGAAATGAATCATTTGAAAGTTCGGTGTACAATAATCAAATCAAGGTTTTTTTTGCATCCATACCACTAAAAATACCTAATTTATGCTATTACATTCATATTTATTTTGATGAAATTACAAAATCTTTTTTTGTGTTAATGCCATTACAAAATCATTTTTTCATAACTTTGATTAGTGGGTAAAAATACCCCCCCCCCCCCCCCCCCCCCAATTTTTTTTTTCTTTTCATCCCCATCTTAAATCAATGAAATCAAAATTTTCTTCTCAAAACTCACTTGCAACCTTAAAACTTTCTTTTTTCACACCAAGGTACTAGGGAATAGTTAGGTTTGAGTGTTACACCTTTGGCTGAAACTTAATTACTACACAAGAATTGAAAATTTAATATTTCAAAATATTTTCCACAATTTTCTAACGATATATCATGTATGTAAACACTATTTCTTTCCAAATTTTCAAGTGAGTGGCTCTACTCTTGTGCAAGAAATGCAAAAAATTAGAAATAATTCGACGCACGAGTCAACAAGAAAAGTAGGACAGAAATCAACTCGTACAGTATGATTTTACTTATCTATTATTTATGTTATAAGTCATACAATTGCGGGACTGTGCAATATATGGATGACATGAATCAACAGGTGTTAGTCAAATTGATGTAAATTCTACATTTGCGCAACTTATCCACAAATGAGCGCTAGAGCAGTTTACATGATTAAAATTCTTTAGTTGAATACCTTCAAGTAATTTGGCGGCACACGTTGTACTTATAGTGCCGGAGTTCAACGATCCACTAGCAAGTAGCAATTTAACCTACGATTAACTTCTTTCATTCTTTTAGTGCACAAAAAATACTCCAAAGTATCAAATATACTTATATACCATTCAGTTTAATTACAGCTTTACCTTAAGTAGGTTAATTGGACTCGATATAATAAATTATCTTCATGAAGTGTTTCCTAGCCTATTCTTCTACATGTTGACATTAAGGAGAAATTACAACAAAGTTAGTTTGTTGAGTACTTTAAGAAGATCATAGGACTGGGGTTTTTTAGCTACTCTGCCCAAAAATCAACATTACTCGCACCTATTTTAAGTAAAGTAAGGACTTGGATGTATACATTCATATTCCTGTTACAGTTACAATGAAGTTGTTTCCATTGGACCCATGATCTGATGATTAGGTAATTGACTGTTAATGCACAATAGAAAGAATCGCAGACAACTTAAGGAACCACTTTGATTTAGTTCGTTGTAATCTAAAATTAAAAAATAACATAATCTTTGACTTCTTTGCGAATGGACAGAAGCTACTCTACTACCCATCATATTTAAATCTCAAACATCTCAAATACAAAAATTAGAATAAAATTCAATTTCTGATCTTAACTATCTCAAAACAAATGATCTTTCAACTAATCTAAAGTGTTGTTAGAAGATGATTAAATTGATCAAGAGATGGAGGAGAAACGTAAAAATACCGTAAAAGAGTCTAAATAGGATAAAAGGTTGTGTTTTGGACGATTTGATACGATAGTAGTCCATTTTGGATCGTGTGATGACGTGTTCATAGCCTAGGAGTTGAACTCATGAACTAACTATTCTAAGATTGTGTTTGGATGTCACCAAATCTCACTCCTCCACCTTCCTGCTGTAGTAGAATCTCACTTGGGCATCCAAACAACATTCCTGATCTGGAGGAGCTGGCTTTCAGCACGCAAAACAAGGTAGCATTTACATTGCGTTGGAAAAGCTCGAGTGAAGGACTTTCTCAGCTCCTTGGTGATTCTGATTTTGTTTGGACTAATTTATCCTCACATCATTTGAAGATCAATCACACGGAGGAAATTGAAAAATTTGTAAAAAATATAAACAAAGAAAAAACATAATTTCCGAAAAAAATTAAAAAATATTTAAAACGAATTTATAATGATTTTTTATTTAATCAAAGTTTGAGGTAATTTAGAAATTTCTTTTGAAAAAACTTCACCCATTACCAGAAGTCGTATACCTATCCAAACAACTCTTAACCTTCAACAAAAAGCAGCTTCTGGATCCACATTCTCAGAAGATGGCTTCCCATTAGAAGTTGACATTTTGGAGCTGCACCCAAAGGTTCCAAACTAAGCCTTAAGTATATGAAATTTTGGAATTTCGTCTAGTTAATTAGTAAAAGAATTTTTGGATTTTGAACCATTTGATTATTGATTCATTTAGACTTTATCCTTCCCCCTTGAATTTTTTTGAAAACTAAGTCTTATAAAAAAATAATACATAAATCATTGACATCGTGAATAAACATGAAATCTGACAAATTGGTAAAAAATAATCGACATCATGGGCTATAAAAGTCTAATACAAATTAATACATAAATCATTGACATCATCAATAAGCATGAAATCGAACAAATCGGTAAAAAAAAATGGCATCATGGGCTATATTTTTGTTTAAAATATATAATTAGGTGGTAAATTTGACATTTGTTAACTCAGAGAACATGAAGTGTTACGAATCTCATAGTTGCGAGATAAACTGCCCAAACTTTTCATATATATTAATTCATCATGGCCAAGTTTTGTAGAAGAAAAGGTTGAAATTTTCTATGAATAATAAGCATTTCTGCCATAAAAACACGGTAAACTAAAACACCCGTCATCCTAATTGGTACATTTGGGCTATCCTTTGTTTTTGTACATTTGAAAAAAATATTGTTGTGTTATGCTCAAAATGACATTGAGTTTGTTCATGCATATCTTACATATATGACCTTAAATAACTATTACTCGAGTTCAATCATAGTAAAAAAACTATTATATGTATTGAACTCATGTTACAAAGCAATGAACTCAGCTTATTTATTACGAGACATTTGGTTGAAGAACTTAGTAAACATATGATTTGGGTTATGTATAGTATTTCTGAAAACTTACCTAGCATATACCTAAACACAAGAACAGTATAATAAAACATTTTACTATTAATACATTGGATTGACAACCACGTATTTCCATGTGAAGATTCCACTTCGCAGCCTCCAAATTTTTGATAATATTTTATACCTTTTGCGTGAGAAGGTTTATATAGGAGGACACAACCACTTTTGATGCTTCGGCATGTGTGGGAATTTTTGTTTCCACAATACAGTTGTAAGCTAAAAGAAATCGATAACGTTGTCAATTGATTTTGTTGGAAATGAATGATTGGGAAGTTCGGTGTACAGTAATTAAATCAAGGGGGGTTTTTCGCATCCACACCAATGAAAAATAGCTATTTTATGTTGATTACATTCTCTCTTTTTTGATGAAATTACAAAATCTCTTTATTTATATTAATGTCGTTACAAAATGCTTTTTTCATATTTATGACATTTGATTAGTGCGTAAAAAAAATCCGTCCTGCAGCGGCAGTTGTAAATCCGTACATGTAAAATGTGTCCCCTGATGCTTACTTAAATCAAGGATATCAAAATTTTCTTCTCAAAACCCACTTGCAACCTTAAAACTATCGTTTTCCACGTCAAAATACCAGGGAATAGTTAGAGCACCCTTAACAGGTGCTCTTTTTCGGGCGCCCTGCCCGGGCGCCCGAAAAGCCCTCCATTAACGGGAGGGTGCGTCCTGGGCGGCGCGCCTGCGGCGCTATTCCTGGCGCCAGATCTGGGGGTGGGGGCACGTCCCCCTCCTGGATTGGTTTTAAATTATTATTTTTTGTGTTTTTGTTTTAAAGAAAAAAGATTATTTATATATAATTAGGTTAATGTATTGATTATGTAAATTGTAATTAAATTAATTAGGTTTTGAAAAAATATTTTATGATTAATTAAACTGTTTTTGATTTATTTAGATAAAAGTAAAATTAAAAATTAAAAAAATCATATACAAGATAAGAAATAGTAGTACAATACTCATAAACTTCGGAAACAAAATACAATACAAAATACAGATACGAAATACAACAGAAATACGGAAAGGAAATGAAGTCCTCATACGGATACGAAATTTAAACTACCACAATACTGATAAACTATAACACACATATTGATATTACAAATGAAACCATGAGCACCTACAGAAATCCTTCTGATTTAGCCCACTCCTTGAGTTCAACAAGTGTTTCTTTATCGAACTCGTCCTTGTTTTCCTTCTTCATCAGAGCAAATAACACATCCAGTTTCTTGCTGTTGAGTTCCCTTTGGAACTTCACCTCAGCTTCGATGTGTTTCCTCTCCACCCGTTCTTCGTAACGAAAGTATTTTTCCTCTCTCACTTTTGCGCTATATTCAATTTGTTTCTCCAGTTCTAACATATCGGGATCGAGTTGCGCCTGAACTGGTTGTTTCCCCTTCTCTTTTTAGCTTTTTTAACACCTTCATGACGAGGACATGGTTCCAACACCATTTCATCTGTTGATGGTGTTGCATGACTCCCATCGTCGTCAGTGTCTTTTCTTTTCCCGTTGCTCAAACTCCCCAGACTTTCTTCAGCGACATCTCCGGTGAGAAGTCAAAGCGCAACTGACTCCCATTTAGGGTACCTGCGTAACATAAACCACACATGAATGTACTGAAATTTGGTGTTGTGTGTTCGTTCGTAGATGATGTGCGCATCTTGGATGACATCGTCCTCGTTGTAACCACTGCTCTTCCTCCGGACCGCCTGATCGAAGCAACCGACCCATTTGTTCATAGACGGCGATGTACGCCATCATCGTCCCTTCAATGACTCATCGTTACGCTCTACTGCACCTGGCTCGCTTGAGTCATTGAAGAGGCGCTCCACGCATCTCCAGAAGAACCTCATTTTTTGGTTTGTCCCAAGAACAACATTGCCACTTACAACCATGTAAGCTGAGACGAGTCGTTGATCCTCTTGTGTGGACCACGATTTTTGCGACCTTATCGTCGCGGTTTTGCTTGTTCCTTGACGACTTGTAGGTTGAACGACATTTTCGTCATTCACATCAGGTGTAATGCGACTTGCATTTACACTACTTTCGCCACTTAGGAGGCGAGTATACATACCCATTGGGAATTGAGTTTGCCTTCTTCCTGAGTTGGCGGTTGGTATGGATTGTGCGGGTAGACCCCTTGGTGTGGCTAAAATTGGTTTTGGTGGGATGGGTGGAATCCTGGTTGTGGGGTATATTGGCTTTGGTATAACGGGTAGAATCCTGGTTGTGGAACATTTTGGAATGGGAAAAAGTGTTGGGTTGGGGGAGGACGACATGGAGATCGTCGGTACTATGGTGAACCATTGTCTTCTGAAGAGGACATTGTGAGACGAGGGTGAAAGAAGTAACATCGGAATAGAGGTGAGTAGAGAAGTAAGGTGGTTGGGGTATATATATTCAAGTAAGATCGTCTTGTGTTCTGTGTAGTCACGTGCATACTGTAGGTCATCGATGCAATCGTCTTGTCTTTTACGTAGTCACGCGCATACTATAGGTCCTCGATGCTTGATAAGTCCAAGCCTCAATACAATCGTCTTGTCTTTTGCGTAGTCACGCGCATACTGTAGGTCCTCGATGCTTGAGAAGTCCAAGCCTTGATGCAATCGTCTTGTCTTTTGTGTAGTCACGTGCATACTGCAGGTCCTCGATGCTTGAGAAGTTCAAGCCTCGATGCAATTGTCTTGTCTTTTTTGTAGTCACACGCATATTGTAGGTCCTCGATGCTTGAGAAGTCCAAGCCTCGATGCAATCGTCTTGTCTTTTGTTTAGTCACGCGCATATTTTTTAATATTTTAATATTTATTAATTAAATGTTAATTAAAAATAAATAAATTGTTGATATTAAATAATATTTTCGTATTTATTAATTAAATGTTAATTAAAAACGAATGAATTGTTGATATTAAATAATTACGATAATGATTATTAATATATTTTGTTGATTGTTGAAAGAGTTTTAAAGAGAAGAATAAAAATAATGACGTGACAATAAATACTGTAGCGTGACTGTGTGGCTTGGGTAATGGTTAATGATTTTCTACGGGGGTTGGTTTGTGCTGACGTGACTGAGAGAAAACCAAGCCATCTGGAAATTGCCCGGTCACCGTTAATAGTGCTTTTAGGTTTGAGTGCTACACCCATAGTTACTATACAAGAATTGAAAAAATAATATTTCAAAAGATTTTCCACAATTTTCTAATCCCTTTGTGAAAGTTCGTGCTTCCAACACCTTTGTAATGATATATCATGTAAACGTTATTTCTTTCTTTCTTTCTTTCTTTCCAAAATTCCAATCGAGTGGCTCTACTTTTGTGCAATAAATCTAAAAAATTAGAAAGAATTCGATGTACAAGTTAAACAACAAAAGTAGGACAGATATCAACTCGTACAATATGATTTTACTTATCTATTATTTCGTTTTTTATTACTTGTATATTATTTATGTTATAAGTCATACAATTGCGGGACCATGCAATAAGGTATTAGTCAAATTGATGAAATTTGCTTTTGGATTAACAACTCACTAGCTTTGACTTGTATACAAGATAAGTCCGTCATAGTTTAAATTTACAATAAAGAAATAGGTTAATTATAGTTTCCCTTGAACTAGGTCTCCATTTTACCTTACCTAAATTAAACTTTCAAACGTTACATTTAGTTTTA
Organism: Triglochin maritima; assembly: GCA_963682175.1. Taxonomy (NCBI): domain Eukaryota; kingdom Viridiplantae; phylum Streptophyta; class Magnoliopsida; order Alismatales; family Juncaginaceae; genus Triglochin; species Triglochin maritima. The sequence goes on from OY821775.1 coordinate 12,697,547, forward strand.
GTTTTATATTTTGTAACACTTTGCCTAGGTTAAGAATTCACACATTTGCCGTTATTTTTTTTGTTTAACGAATTTCTGATCCTAACTTTATATTAAAGTTTAGATGAAATTGAATGTAATATTTGGTTTAAATTTAGTTTGGATCACCATTGGTATTTGTTGGTAAATTTAATTTTTGAGGTTGATGACACTTTCGTTATTCGTTTTGGTCAAAACTAAAATAAAAAAAGTTTCATTGCTCCCATGATTGAAAGTACAAGAGGTCGAAATGCAATTATTTTAAGTTATTCATCAAATTAATCGCCAAAAAACCACTCAAAAAATAAAATTTCTTTACTTTTAAGTTGAATTCCTACTATTAGACCTAGGATTCGGGTCGTGCCGGCCCGATACGGCACGACCCATTAGCCCAACGACTCTTTAATGCTTTTTTTATTTACGAAAATACTCTCCTCTCATCCAATATAAACCTCTAGGCCTGACAATTTGACACGATACACGAAAATACGACATAAACACGACACGGAAAATCTGTGTTTGGGTTTACGGATTTCGTGTCTTACCCACCGTGTACACTAAAGTACCCGAAATAAAGATATGCATATCCATCCTACCAACCCGCATCTATTGTTCTTAAGTCTTCTATTGAATATATATTCATGTATCAGAGGGATTGAAAGTGTGAGAACTTCTTTAGTCGCACATCGGATACACTTAACTTTCACCCCACACTCCAGCCTAGATAATCTGACCACAACCAAAAGAATAGAGCACATTCTTAGGCTTTAGTGCTTCATTTAGAAGCCACACCATCTAATCTTAATCAAGTGAAATTGTGTTTCTACTAACATGAATTCAATACTTGGTTATATAAATTTAATAAAATATTTGTGTTAATTTGTGTCGTGTTAACATGAAATTGGGTCGGGTCGTGTTCGTGTATCAAACATTGGTACACGAATTCATTTCGTGTCGTGTTGATCTATGGTCGTAGTGACTAATATACACGAAAAAACACGACACGGAAATATACGACACGACACGATTGCCAGACCTATAAATCTCCCACCTTTCTTATTTTTTTCACACCAAATTCATTCAACTCTTTTTCTAAATTTGTCCAAATTTCTCTACTATCTCTCTATTTTCTCTGATTGTAATGGAAACTGATGGATTTCGTGTCCCTATGTATGTGTATATTTAAAAAAAATTAATACAAGCATACATGATCGATTTCATATTTTCATTGATTTTATGTACATGTTGTAGGATTTCATGTTTAATTATACATATATATTTTTCGAATTTTCATGTATAATAAGGATCTATTACAATTTTCTTCGATTTATTTATGCATGCATCAGTTTGTTTTAACAACTAGTTTCAAAAATTTATTAAAACAAACACAAAGGGACTCCGAAATTCATACCTAGAAGTTCTCAAAAACTTCTTGACGTTTCAGAGACGTTGAGGAAGTCAATCTTCGCTTCTCGTTGCGCCGGATGCCTCCGAGTGTTCACCGAAACCCTAAATAAGGTTGGAGAGAAAGAAGCTAGCCAATCGATCTCCAAACAAGCTCAGAATCTAGCTACAAACCCATTCCTTAGCCTCTGAGATTTCTCCTTCCAAAGACTTAGAAAACTAAGAGAATTTTTGTGGGTTTTAGTAATGAATTAGGAGAGAAAATAATTTCTGAATTGTGTAACCCAATTAGGGAGAATAAGGACCTATTTATAGGTTCCAATCTTACTCTTAATCATGGCTATTCTTAAGCCACGGTTTTATGACAATTTCTCTCACAAACTAATTCCATAATGCATTATATGCACCCACAAAACGTTTGACCAAATTTGCAGCTAATCCAACCATCGATCAAATTAATCTCTTAATAATCAAAGGCAGAAAATCGACCGCTGTTCGGTTTACCGAGTGCCACTCGGTTAACCGAATTTGTCACGATCGTTTAACCGAGTACGTGACGGATGACCGAATCTTAAGGAGAAAAATTCTCCTTAACCGATCGGACCCATTCACGTCTAAAACCGAGTGCTATTCGGTTAACCGAAAATATCGGAACATGACATTGTTCGGTCGACCGTTTCTGGTTCGGTACACCGTATCAAAGCTCCAGGCACTTTGGTCAAGTTCGGTCAATCAATTACGATTATCCGTTCCACGTTCGGTTGACCGATCCATAGATCCTTCGGTCGACCGAACCATAACGGATTACCGAACTTCTACCCGATTTTGCCTATTTCAAATTTTGGATTTATTTCCAGCAAAATTTGAACTTAAGGGGGTTTTAGCAAATTCACAACTTATGCAATGTATTATCCTATACAACAATAAATTATTGCACCCCATAATATATGCATCTCATATGAATTTATCATGACTCTAATTATGTTTATATACAACATGATTGATTTTACTTGATCACCACATGTGTCATATTTTCTATGAGAAACCCGACACATCATATGAACCAAAAAATCAAGCTTCTTGTTTCCCGGTTTCTTGCGGTGTGACCTATGGGAGGATCTAGACTAAGTTGGCAGTGATATTAAGAGCTTAATATCACAAGCTATAAGTGGTATCTAGCTACACATTATAGCTCCCAATTAGTTAGATGTCTTAATTCCACTCGAACCAAAACCCGATCCATTTAGTGATGGAGTGCACCACTTGTGTCCGTCCCTTGCCTCATGATATTAAGAATACACACAAAGTAGTATTGTGTCATCTTTGTATTAGTATTCATTTCTTGATCTCTTTAAGCTAGTTATAAATATGTGACATAACTCAAATCACATTGTGCACATTATAACTTTGCTTTATCAAGGGGCCCACTAATATCATCACTCAATTAAGAGGGGTAATGATAATCTTTTGACTAACTATCTTCTCCAACGAAAGTTATACTTAACCAACCAATGCCTTTACACTACACTGATCGATAGTTCAAGACACTGATCTAATTAAGTATTCCTTAAGTGATCAGATATAAGTCTCATATCAAAGGACCAAAGACACAGTAAAATATTAATGACAAAGAAACACATTTCTATAATATTTTACTTATTAGGTCTATTCAGTATACAAAAGTAATATTTTCCTCTTTTGCATACCCGTGTTGTCACTCACTTGTAGAGCTACAATGATCTATGACCAACACGACAATCTTAACTCGGTAATTAATGTTCCATGTTAATTACCATGATTGCGAATATCTTTTGTTTTATGTAAACCAATATCTTTTAGAGCTCTACGGTTAAGGACCAAGACCTCTTCCTTAACACTTCTAAAAGAAGAATAACATAAACAAGGAACAAAATGAATTCTCATTCAATTCATAATAATTGACATTTAAAAGTAAAACGTTTAGAACACATTCCCTTCACATGTCTATGTTTATTCTAATATCATGCATTCCTACACATATTAAAATAAACAAAAGAGAGATGATCATACCAAAGTTTCTTTAAAACCTTTCAGAAGATCTGGAGTCCCGTTGCCCGTCGATTCGCCTCCAAGTGTTCACCAAACTCTATATAAGATTAGAGAGAAATGAGCTAGCCATTCAATCTCTAATTAAGCTTAGAATCTAGCTAATAGCCCTCTAAAAGATCTTGAGATTTTTATCTCCAAAACTTAAAATACTAAGAGAATTTTTGGATGGGTTAATTGGGTGGTTAGGGAGAGAAAGAATTTTGCATGTATATAAACAAGTAGGATGAGAGGTTCTTTTATAGGCTCCCAAAACATTCTTATCATGAACTATTCTCTAGTCATGATATCTTGTTTTTTCTCCTAAAATTAATCCCAATTTGCCACATAAGCATCCTAAAAAATGTTTGATCAAATCTACAATTAATCCAACCCATGATCTAATTATTCTCTTAATAATTCATGCAGAAATCGCGTTGAACGGTTAACCGATTTTTTCAATCGGTTGACCAAACCATTCGGTTTTACGCAAGTTCGGATGACCGTAAGCCAGACAGTCGACCGAATATTCATGAGAAAAATTCCCTAGAAACTTTCGGTCGAACAACGTCTCGCTCCGGTCGACCGTTGACCTACCAAAAATTTCTCCTGGTAATATCTTCGGACGACCGTGTCTCTATCGGTCGACCGTCATATCCCAATACAACTCCTGGATATTTTGCTTCAGTCGACCGTTTACGCCCGATTGACCTATTCCTATTGTCCAAGCACTCCAGACAATTTCGGTCGACCACTCGCGCATCTGATCTTCGTCCGGTCGACCATTTCTAAGAAACCTTGTCGCCGAACCCAAAACGGTTGACCATTTTGACCCTGATTTCGCCTTTGTCAAATTTTGGATTTATATCCAAAACTTTTTGATCTTTTTGGGGGTTTTAGCAAATTCATATCTTATGTAATATATATTATATTATGCAATATTAAATTATTACACCACATAATATATACACCTCATATGAATTTATTCATGATTCTAATTATGTCAATTTTCATGACATATTGATTTTATTGATTCACCACATATGTCCATTTTCTCATGAAACACGACACATCATATGAACTCAAAATCAAGCTTCTTGTTTCTCAGTTTTGTGGTGTGACCTATAGGAGGATCTAAGTCAAATTGACAGCGATATTACACACTTAATATCTCAAACTATAAGCGATATCTAGCTACACGTTATAGTTACCAAATTAGCATATATATCTTGTTCCCCTAGAACTATACACGATCCCTTTAGTGATGTTAGTGCACCACTTGTGTCTGTCCCTTGCCTCGTGATATTAAGAATATATACAAAGTAGAAATGTGTCACCTTTGTATTATATTTATTTCTTGATCTCTTTAAGCTAATTATAACTATGTAACTTAACTAAAGTTACATTGTGCACATTATAATTTTGCTTTATCAAGGGCCCCACTAATATCATCACTCAATTAAGAGGGGCAACGATAATCGTTTGACTAGCTATCTTTTCCAACACAAGTCATGTTCAACCAACTATTGCCTTTATCACTATACTCGTTGATAGTTTTTGGCAACAATCAAATCAAACACTTCTTGAGTGAAAAGATATAAGTCTCATATCTTAGGATCCAAGACACAGTAAAACATTAATGACACGAAACACAATTCAATAATGTTTTACTTGCTAGGTCTATTCAATATATAAAAGTAATCTTTTCCTCTTTTATATACTCGTGTCGTCAATATTTGTAGAGCTACAACAATCGATGAGCAACACGACAATCTTATCTCGGTAATTCCATGTTAATTACCATGATTGTGAATAACTTTTAATTTATGTAAACTATTATCTTTTAGAGTTCTACGGTTAATGACCAAACACATCTTCCTTGACGATTCCAAAAGACGAATACAATAATTAAGGAACAAAATGTTTGCACAACCAATTCATAATAATTGACATATAAAAGTAAAGACTTTTAGAACACATTCCTTTCAAGAAACGAGTTGAGTTTGAGGTAAAACGTGAAGCTTAAAGCTACAAGCTGACCGCTGACCGCCTAATTTCACGACTCCTCCGCTCTTCATTCCTCAGGATTTTCTAATCTTTTTACTAGTTAATTTTAGTTCATCAATCATCATCACGACTTTCTCATTCATGAAAACAAATTACTTTTTGTTTGCATATTTACTATTTCCATGACTTTAACATCTAAATCTGAACATAATAATAACCCCTCCTCTTAATCTACCTAGACCTAAAGGTAAAAGTATTAGAAGAAAAAGGGAACTGCTATTCGTCGCCGAAAAACTACCTAAATCGTCCCAACAATTACCATTTTACCCTTCACAATTCATTTAATACTCATTTCGTCATATCTCTTTAAATAAAGTTTCTACCTAAGTTTTCCTCACTTTCCCAGTACCAACACCACGAAAATGTCAGGTTCAGTTGCAAGATTTGGTGGTGATGGAGTAGATTACAGTGAGCTTTTTGTGAGTACACAAGTACTTCCAACAATCGAGGACGCAAGTAAATGAGCGAAACAAGTTGTAATCAAAGCTGGTTTTTTTGGTAATATCATCCTACAAATCAAAGACAGATAATCGAATGGATTGTTATCTGAGATGCGATCGTAGAAATGAAATGAGTTCTCGTGATATGGATATTGCACTACTGAAGAAGACGAAAAGAAAGTGTTGCAGTTGTCGTTTTTTGATAAAGGTGGTCGAGTGACGGGACCATGATGGATGGGTCGTAGTTTCTAATAGTACTCATGGGCAGCACAACCACAGACTTGCAGTTTATCCAGAGGGTCACCGACAGATCAACGGTCTTAGTCCTGAGACCAAGAAATTTGTTCGTGATATGACTGAGGCACAAGCGAAACCACGTAACATCTTGTTGTTAGTAAAGGAGAAATTCCCAGAGGATAATCTCAATCAGAGACACATTTATAACTTCAGAGAGTACATGATGATGACAAAATCTGAAGACAGGAATCCCGCTCATCAGTTTCTGCATCAGGCAGTGCAGTATAAGTACTTACATTGGATTACGGCGGATGAAGAAACTAATGTCATCACTCACGCATTTTGGCACATCCAGCGTTAGTTCAGTTGTTACGCACATACCCTTTCGTAATCTGCATGGATTCGACGTACAAACACAAGTACAAGATGCCTTTGTTCGAGATGGTTGGTGTGACACCAACAAACATGAACTTCCTTGTTGCCTATGCAATTATGAAGGACGATACCAAGTCTAGTTACCGGTAGGTGTTGGAAAAGTTGCGAGATCTGTTATTGGGTACTATCAGTCCGACTGCAATAATAACGGACTGGGAGTTAGGGCTTATGCCACCAGTGAGAGAGGTTTTTCCTGAGTCTGTTCACATACTTTGCACCTGCCATATCAACAAAAACGTGTACAACTACGCATAACACGGGTGTAGGATCTCGTATGACGATATATTTGTTGTTATTATTATTACTTCGTTATTTGTTTTATTAAGTAAACATGTTCTTCCAGTTATTATATATAACTTTGCTATTTTTCCATCTTGTAGTGTCCGGACGGATTGGCGTCGATAACTTCCCATATGTTGATTGACTGTTAGGAATCATTTTACCATTTCTGGAGAGGTGGAATGATGTACGCGTTGATGACAACTGTGGATTTCGATGTGTTGCCGATGTTTTCCATGGTGGTCAAAACAATTGGTCTTACATCTGTCGTGCGATTTCTAATAAGATAAGGGTGCATCCCTTTTATGAGTACGTCTATTACGACGGTGTGGTACAAACTCGTCAACTAATTGATTGGGGTGGAGGACCTTGTGGTGAGGATCACTATATGGAGATTTGATGTCACTTGTTCCCGATTGCCAATTTTTACAATCGCAATTATGTATTTCTTAGTGTGACCGGATGGTTCGTTGTACCCGTGTATTATAGTACTACATTGGGAAAGTCCGTCTAACATGACGAACCCAAGCAGAGAGTTGATCATTGCTCATTTAGGGAGTTACAGACATTTTATTCACTTGGAATTAGCTGACGGATTCCCAGTATCTCCTATATTAACCTTGTGGTTTCAAATGAGAGATGAGAGTGTTGTTGGATGGGAGGTAGAGTACGAAAGTAGGAGAGTGTATTGGGACCGGTTACGTAGTACATTTTGATTGTAATTTTTAATGTATTTGTTAAATTACTGTATTTATTTAATGTGTAATTGGTTCACGATTATATCGTGTATTTGTACTTATATCGTGGGTTTTTATCGAATTTAAGATTTAAATTACATTACATATACCAACATCTCTAAAATGTGCTCGTGAGAAATAAATAACAAAAGTTTAACATATAAGCAAATATGGAGAAGATATGTTCGTCAGAAATAAATAATAAGAGTACAACAGATAAGCAAATACCAACAAATATAGTAACAGTTCAACAAATAATAAAATAAATAATGTACAAGCCAACTACAATTCATCATCCGAATCATGGTCAGAAATGCCCAACTGACTGTTCCACTCCTGTACGAGGTCATCCAAATCTGCACATGCAGATCTCGTCTCCTCGTTCAGCATTTGGGCCCTGTATCGCAAAAACGGTTGCGTAACCCGTATCGTCCTACTCATCCACTGTATGTAACATAAAGATTAGTGTACACTAACAATAAAAACAAAATATATATTACAAATAAAAATTAATTTAGAAAACCTTACTGCATCGCCACATGTCCTATCCAGTGGTCTCTCAGGTCTCGGGGCGGTACCGTGCATGATAACTGGATGTGAGCACCTACCGAACACTTCCAAATAATCTTCATCACAAGTGGAGGGGTCGCGGCTACGTGTCAGATCGCCCAGGTGAAGTCGGCCTCCACTCGGAAATGTCCTCCAAACCGATTCCGCGCTCGAAGCGATGTGCCTGATGTCGTACGTCGTCGCAATCGTAGACCGCACTACATGCTCTGGAGTCGGGATATCAACCGGTATCACTTGAATGTACCCTAACTGACACAAGACGTGATCAGGCAAATAAGGCTCTGTGATTTCCCAATAACGAATGACGCCCGTAAATATAGTCCTCGACACAGCTACAACAGGCTCAGGACTATAGGGCAACCACTCCACCTAAACGTTTACACGTTATTAATAATTAAAATAAAATTTCAATAAACATGAATGATATATAGTTTCATACATGCGATGCACATCTGATCTAGCTGTCTACGAATGGAATGGAGTCACCCCTCGCTCCTATCCTCGGTCCGGACAGCCCACATACATGAACGAGGATGACCCGACTCAATGATCTTCCACTTGCGATGCGGGTGGAGAGGAGGAAAATACTCATATATCCAAGCATGCAGCAACGTAAGACAACACGTAATACCACAACAATCAGCACAGGTCGCTATCCCCAACTGGCGATACAAATATGTCAACGTCGCCGACCCCCATGAGTACTGACCAATGGTATCTGGGTCCCTAGCATCCAATAGGTTGCGTAGTCTAACTCTGCAACCGCTCTTGTCGACACACAAGATGCAACCGAGCAGTAAGAAGAGGTAGGCAGTCAACTGTGTATCCTAAGTCTGTGGTGGTCGTTCACGTCTGCAACAGTCGTCAACAACATCAATGCTAACACCAACGCCACTCCAAAATGAGCTATCCCTCCCAAGACCATCCACACTGACTCTGAGCAACTCTGCTACATAACTCTACAGCTCAGGCGTCGATGCCTGAGCACTGACCATACAACTCTCAACTGGAATAATCATAATCTGGAAGTCGTCGTGCAACATGATCGTCATCTCTCCAAAAGGCAAGTGGAAAGAGTTGGTGTCAGGCTGCCATCGCTCCACAAATGCCAAAATCAATGGCATGTCAAGGTAGGGGAACATGTTGTAAGGCAAGTGACCCAATCCATTATCAGTAATGGTCACTGTCATATCATCACTCATAACTGGATGCCAAGCCTGCAATGTAGTACATGCTCTATGTATGACACTTCAGGACCTTCCGATCCTCACCCTCCCAAATGCGTCTGGCGATGTGGCCTCCGAAACTCAGAATGACTTTGCCATCTAAAGGACCACCGGACATCACACTAGCCACAATCCAAGAATCGTCCTCAACCATCTTCTTCTTCTAAGCTCGGGGCGTCTGCAGTGCACGAACTTGAATCACCGGTCACAAACCTACCACCTCTACCCCTCCGAATGACCCACTCAGCAGAAGAAGAACTACCATGTCGCCCCCGTCTTCTACCATATTGTTGCCTTGCCTCCTCCTGCGGCTCCAACCCATATCGACCCCCATCGTCACTCTTGTCATCACTCTCCACCTCATCTGAATCCTCCTCGTCGTCGAAAGAATCCTCACGTGTCTGACGACTACGTAAACTATCTATCTCCCTCCTAACCGAAGCAGATATATCCCATCTACGTGGATGACGAGGTGTTGAATCCTCTTCGTAAGCATGTACAATGCGTAGAGGTATAAATTTTCATATTCATCTACGGTAACCTGATGACTATTAATTATATCTTACAAACAAAATGTTGTTAAGTGGATTTAAGCATCTAAATTAACAAAAAAATATTAATTATTTTTAACTAATTATCAATTAATAATACTAATTTCTATAATAAAAAAGGGGGCGTCTGCAGGAGATGTCCCTTGGGGGGGCTCCGGCGGATGCCCCACGCCAAAAAAAATTATTTTAAAAAACTTAAAATAAATGAGACATTTTACGAGATTCGAGTACGCTGGGGCATCCGCTGACTCCTTTCCTGGCCTCCAAGACATTCTTTTTTATGATTATGAGAGGAAGATGAAGAGAGAGTGGTGATAAGAGAGTAAAATAAAGAGTTATATAAGTAGAAATGAGAGAATGACAAAATGGTAATTCGCACGGGCGATCTAAGTAGTTTTCCAATGATGAATAGCAATTCAGAAGAAAAACTAGCAAAATATATAAAAAGATTTTAATGAAGGACAAGATTGTAAGGTAAGGCAACTGCTACTTGTAAATCATTTGGTAAATAACTTACGGCTAAGTCAATTTGAGGAACTGATCATCTAATTAAATGTTTAACTTCATGTAAACGTAATCATGCATTTTCGGTAGTGGATTCACGTCAATCGATTTTAGACACAACTACTAGAAGTTTAAATTTCAGAAAATATTATCCAATTAAAGGTAAAGAGATAATTGTTGATTTCATCTTTGCAAAAAAATAATTGGTGATTTCATAATTAGAGATGAATTATCATTTAACAGATGTGAATCTAAAGTCCTTAAGGATGCAATTCTCTACCATAATTCGCAATTTAAACCATTTTGTAGAAAAAAAACACTTACATTATTGATAAATTCGGTATAAAAAAGAATACATGAGTAATTATTCTTCATCAATGAGCAATAATGTAGCATTAACTAGTAATGTTTGGACTGATCTAAATAATTATTATTATTGCGTAATTGCTCGTTATGTAGATTACTTATTGTGTTTAAATATATAAAAAAATTCTACCTATTTTGCATCCATACTACCAATGTTATATTTGATCATATTAAAGATGTCATGGTAGCTAATAATATTGAAAATAAAATTTATACAATTGAATTTGATAATACTACTAATAACTATTCATCAATAAAAATGCGTATAGATTATTGGCATACACCTGTAGATGATTTACTCTATCATATCAGATGTGTTTGTCATAATTTGAACTTGGTAGTACAAGATAGACTTGACATAATTAAACAATAATTAGAAAATGTTAGAAATGTAATTGCCTTGTAAGTTGCAGTAGTATATCAAGATATCATGAATTTAGAGAAATAAACCTAAGAGGTTTAAATGCGATGTCCCATATGGATAGAATACTATATATATAAAATGTTAAAATGTTGTTATCCTTATAATTTTGCAATTACAATCTTTTATAATAAAAACAAAATGAGTACATATTAATTCCCATACATAGATTTTTTAAAAAAAATTCACCTTCACTAATAGATTTAGTGGACAATATTACCCCACTTCTTACATATTTATCTATGAATTACTTCAAATTCCAAATACTAGAGTACTTGCAAAATATAGGTCAATTGGTAGTTTTGTTGAATTTTAAATGTAATGGGGGCGAACTTTAATAAATATTAGAATCATCCTCCATTTAGTCTTTGTTTAATTTTTATTATGGATCATAAATTTAAAATTATCCGTTTACCTGTTTTCTTGGAAGAAAATTTTGAAAATATGAATTATGAAAATTTCCAAAAACATGTAGATAATTGTAAATTTTTGTTAAACAAATATTGTGAAGAATATGAAAGACTAATTATGTAAATCAAATAGATTCAAATGTTGTTAGTTTATCATCACATCCACCTCCAACTGTAATGGATTCAGATGACGAGGACTCTTAATGAAATTGGTTAAATAAAAAAGATTAAAATTAGTGCAAAATGAAACACACAATATATTAATTGGATATTTAAACACTGAAATATATTTAATTACTGCTGAGTTAATTTTTTTTGATGTTTTAAACTGGTGGAGAAAAAACTCAAGTAAGTTTTCACTTGTCTCTTTAATGTCACGAAACTTGTTATGTCATCGGGCGTCAACTGTGGCGTCGGAGTCTGCATTTAGCGCAAGTAAACGTGTCTTGACTGAGAAGAGACAAAACATGTCTGACAAGTCAATCTAGATGAGCGTATGTCTGAAGAATTGAATGGAAGTTGAAAACAGAATGCAAAACATGCGTCTTAACGACAATGAAGATTAAAGACGAATTAGCTAAACCATTATGTTTAAGGAGTAATTTTTTTCCTAATACCCTTAGGTTTTTTCATTAATTCTTAAGTTTAGTTAACTTCCGGGGTTTTTTTATATGTAACAAATTATGCATTTATATTGTTTCTCGATTTGAGTTGACAATTATAAATAAATAAATAAATAAGTTATTTTGAGAAACATATTGTGTGTTAATTCAATTGTGATGGTATAGTATACTTACTCGAACTTTCAAAAATGACCGAAAAGTGGAAATCCGATCCGACCGAAAAAAATTCGACCCGAAGGCCCGATCCAGCCCGGCCCAGACCACCATCCTATGCCGCATCCATGGGTACGATCATAGTGCAATGGGCAAATGAAGTGACACGAGTCCCGAGTCTACCTACGATCACAGTCCAATGGGCAAAGAGTCCTTATACACGGATGCAGGCGTCCCGTGACACGCCTTACGTGGCACCAATAATTTGGTGAGTCAACGTCCAGTCAGCTTGACACGTCATCGTTTCCATACGCACCTTTTATTTTGGACGCTTCTCTGAGTACCAGGGTTGTTTTCCAAACCCCAGATAAGACAACGTAGACACTAGTGCGGCGATGGTTCAGATATCGAGGAAGGAAATGAATAGACCCATTGAAAGGGAGAGTCCATCTTTGTCGTTGTGGAGTACATGTGAACGGAGGAAGCCGAAAATAGTTCCAATTGGTGTCTTTCACAACAAAATGAGAATGGATTTTCCGAGTAATGTTGTCGCTAGCGAAGCTGTGGCGGAGCAGGTGGGTCAATTTAGGTTTTTTTCCCTACCTCGACTCTTTATTCACGAACTTTGGTTTCTTTATTTGTTTGTTTTAGGGAAGCACCTACTACTTCCGGGAAACAAAGTATGGCTGGACGGCAATCGAAAAGCAGTTCGGTAGGATGAAGGAAGTTGAGAAGAAGGTTTTTCGGGGGATCTCTTTCGGTCACTTCCTACATTTTCCTAATATTCCAACGGACAATGAAATACTCGGTTGGTTCGTCGAACACTATGACGCGAAGGAGGTGGGGCTGAGAATAGGATCATGGGTAGTCCCCTTACAGTTGAAGATGTTGCACTAATTTTGGGGCTAAGCGTCCGTGAGAAGACCGTTGTTATGGAACCCATGGGCATACAGAAGCAAGACGAGGTGAACCTTGACAACACTCAACTATTAGGTCATATGACTGCTACTAGTGTGATGGGCGACCCCGAGGAGTACGTTCGACTCCTGATTTGTTTCATCTTCAACCATTTTTTGTTCTTTGATGGAACACTTCGAACCAAGATCTTGTTCATGAAGCATTTGAGGGACATCAAACGCATCAACAGATACACATGGGCGCGTGTAGTTCACACAACCCTGGTTCGGGGTCTGGAGGAAGGAAGCTTAGAACTGCAGGAAAGGAGAACGGTCGGGAACTTCATTATGAAGCAGGACTGCGTCGACGGTTGTGTAGCAATACTACAAGTAAGCATTTTTTAAGTTTTTAGTGTGTCCGGTTTAAGTTTAGTTTCTGTCAAGAATACGTTATGAGTATGTCCAGATTAAGTTCTATGTCTGTCCAGATTTAGTTGTGTGTATGTCCAGAATAAGTTGTGTGTCTGTCCAGAATACGTTGTGGGTATGTCCAGAATAAGATGTGTCTGTCCGGAATACATTGTGGGTATGCCTGGAATAAGTTGTGTCTGTCCGGATTTAGTTGTGTGATTGTCCAGATTTAGTAGTGTGTCAGTCCAGAATAAGTTGTGTGTCTGTCAAGAATAAGTTGTGGGTATGTCCAAAATAAGATGTGTGTCTGTCCAGAATATGTTGTGGATTTGTCTGGATTTATTTGTGTCATTCCAGAATAAGTTGTGTCTGTCCAGAATACGTTGTGGGTATGTCCAGAATACGGTGTGGGTGTGTCAAGAATAAGTTGTGTTTCTTTCCGGAATACGTTGTGGGTATGTCCGGAATAAGTTATTTGTCTATCCAGAATACGTTGACTGGCAGTCTGGAAAAAGTTGTGTGTCTGACCAGAATACGTTGTGGGTATGTCCAAAATACGTTGTGTGTCTATCCATGTTATGTTGTGTGTATGTCCGGATTGGTGTATGTCCGGGTTATGTTGTGTGTCTATCCAGAATACGTTGTGAGTATGTCTGGATTAAGTTTTGTAGTTGTGACAAATTGAATCTTTCCATTTGTAGGTGTGGCTTTGTGAGAAATTCAAATTGGGGGAGCCCAGACGAGTCTATCCACGGATGAAAAATTGGACGGAAATGTTTGGGAAACGTTTAACCCTGAGGAAATAGGAGGAACGCGAAATCACCTTACCCCAGATTTACAACGGCAAATTCGACCTGAAGGGGCCTCCATCACTAAGTTAAAGGGAGCTAGAACTTATTAATTCAAATCAAATTCCTACTCAAACAACGCGCCCAGCAAAGGGGTCAGCTTCAACATGCACTTTGTAAGACTCGCTCTCCTACTACACTATTAAGTCTTATTTCATCCTTATACTTATTTATGTGTTATATTTATGCTTGATGTATTTTTGTGATTTTATTCTTTGTTTCGGGAAAAAAGTTTCCTTTTGGGGAAAGTTCCCTTTTTGGGCGAGTCAAATCGACTCGCAAGCGAGTGCGATTCATCAGGCAACTTGTAACTGATTCACTCAATCGGGTCAATCGGGTGCGAGTTGTTTGTATAAATCGATTTGGCTAGTTGTTAGGGGTGTGTGAGGCATGATGAGTGCCCATGTGAGGTGGCTCCATGTCATCAAATGAAGATCGGATTTTGCAAGGAAAAGGATGGGAGAATCAAGGGGAGATTTTGGTGCACATGTTGGTGTTGCATTTTGGTAAGTTGCACTTTGGATTTGATTTCCTCTTAGCTTGTGGGCTGATTTCGTGGGGTCGATGGCTGAGTGGGCTGGGGAAGGATGGTGTGGCATCCTAGTCAGCAAGGGGGAATCCAATTTGGTGTGCAAACTTTTAAATTATCATGTTTAAGGCATGTTTTAATTGGAGGATATTTGCAATCACTAGTTTCCTTTTTCTCTTCTTGCTTGTAACAAAAAACCCCTCTACCCTAGCCGTCCCTTCCTATTCTCCACCTCCTCCCACACAAAATTCAACCCTTCTCCTCCCTCTCCCACGTTCTGACCAGAAACAACTCCGGGCAGCCAAGTGTGCAACACGCAAGAAGGCTAGGCATGTAGAAGGCTGCAGCAGCTCCTCTCCGGCGATCTTCTAGCAGCAGCAACCTCCAACTCAGGTATGCTTCTGGCCCTGTAGGGTAAGGGGAAGTAGGGGGTGTTGGACGGAGTTTAGTTCAGCACCAGTGGGCTGGTCGGTTCTGATGTCTAGGGTTGCACATCTTGAGTTCTACCCAATGGGGTGGACTGTGGTGCAAGCTAGGGATTTCAGCAGTTGGCTGGGTATCCATCCCATTAGCACGTCACCAACTCCTAGAGTTTATTGGTGGTTTGGTGAGGAAACCAGGGGAGGAGGAGGCTGGGTCGTGGGGAGGGTGTCGGGTAGGGTCGTTGCATGCATATTGCGTGATTTGCAACTCAACTCGGGTGTTTTCATCTTGAGATCTTTTGTTGGTTCCGGGAGCATGTTTTTAACTTACTGTAGCATCATCTTTTCTGTATGTGTTACTGATTTGTGGGTTCTCTTTCTAGTTTTATTTCATGAATTGTTATGTTGGTAATTCATAGATCATCTCTGATTTCAGATCATGTGTTCTGTGAGTTGAGAAATTCTGTCCAGAATTTTTGCATGAGGTGCTTGCTGATTTAGGTGTTTTATTCATGTATAGTTTCATGATTTCGTTTAGACATTAGTTAAAGGAATTGTTACTGGTTCAGTTCACCTAATCTTGCATGATTTCGTAAGTTGTTACATGGATAGTTCGTAAGTGATCACTGATTTCAAATTTTATATCTATGTGTGATCTTGCTAATATGTCTAAATAATACAACATGATTCATTTTGATTCTGTCCAGCAATGAATAATATAAGTATATACTCTGATTTAATCATTCCCTAAGATATATTCATGACATTCCATTTGAGGGTAAGTTGCACATTTCCACCTATATGTTAATACAATCGGTATAGGTGCATGTTTAGACTTGGATGTTGTTGTGGGTTTACCAACCTGATTTTGCAGCAAAAAGGTTTAGTTCATGGTTACGTCTGATTTTCATATGTCTTCTCCGATATATCTTGAGATGCCCTGACATTAGACGAAATCAGAAAATTGGCCATAATGTACGCAATTCATGCTATGACATCTAGAATTATGCAAATCTTTAAGCACGCTTATACATATCAATTGTGTATATATTTAGACTCCTAATTTCTGAGGCATGCTCTTATGTTGGGTTACTGATATATTCATATAAATTCCTGTCCATATAACCTCTGGTCATGTCCTGAATCACAAGTTTCTATGCATGTACGTTCTGAAATTTATGAGGTATACTACCGATTGCTTGTGGGGTTTGATCATGATACATCCTGTTGTTAGACACGTTCTATTGTTCTTTTAATACTGCTATACTACTGATGTGTAGTATTGGGTTGTGGTTATGTATGTTCTTAGGACATCAAACCTTATAACATCCATGCCATGACCCGTAGATGACACAATTAGCTGTTATCTTGATTTGCCGGTCCAGTTATGATTGTTTGTTGTTGCGAGCTTTGTTTGTTTACTGATTGGGATGTTTGATTTCTGAGTTGGTTCGGGGCTGTTAGGAGGGTATCCGGATACTTCTCCTTAAGCTCGTTCTATACACCGTAGCTACATTAGATTTTTAGATGCTTTAGTAGCTTGCATTGCATTTAATTAGATTAATAATTCTGGGCACGTTCTGTTTTCTGGGCCGACGGGCCACGAGTGGGTCCTCTAGCTCCAGAGGTCATGCTGCCATTCCGTCTCAGGGTAGGTGTTTCCAAGTTCGCGATGACACCATGTAGGTCACTTGCCGCGAATTGTGACACTTATCCGGCGCACCGCTTTGTGCCATGCGGTGGGTCACTGTCGAGTGACTGCCTTTGACCAGCGAGGCTGGTGTTCTGGTTCCTTTCAAGGAATTGTTCGGGTGCGCCCGACCGGCACGGCTTATGGAGTCGTAGCCTTCTGTTGCATTTGATGCTTTTCTGTTCTGTTCTGACCAGCATGGTTGGTATTCTGGTTCCCTTGGAGGTATTTCTATGGGTGTTACCCGATTGGCACGACTGATGGAGTTGTAACCTTCTGATGCATTATGTGCTTTTCTGTTTCTATTACGGATGCTTTTGTCTTTCATAGATTGCATGCATTATTCCATATAACTTTGATTGGGTCAGTGGCATACTGAGTTTTCTTAATTGAAAACTTACGCATTTGTTAATGTGGTGCTTGCAGGTACTTAGGTTTCCACAGGGCAGACTGGATGAGTAGTCGAAGATTCTGTACACGAGGGGCACGTCGACCAGATTCTTCAGTTTGTCTTTTGCTTCCGCATTATTTATGATGTATTTCCCTTTTGAACTCGATGTAATGTATTTGACATTGTTATCATATATGGATAATCTATCACTTTTCAGTTATGTTTTATGTTAGTCTATCCATGTATGATCTCTCTACGTATTGTCGAGTCGTTGTTTGGTCTGTCTTTTGTAACTCCTTCGTTCGTCGCGGAGGTCTCTGATCACGACACTTGTAGTCTTTCCCAGTGTGCGTACCCACGAGATCGGGGGCGTTACACACTTTGCCAAGGCTGCAACTAAGAGACTGCAACATTCCATGTGACCCGCTGCTACAAGAGTTGGAGTTGAGCGAGGTGAAGACGAAATGGCTGCAAGCCGAAGCGGCCCTTAAGAAGGCAACTGAAGAGGTTAATAACATGAAGGAAGAACTAAGGATTTCCCAGGAATAGTGTGGGAGGCTGAGTGAAGAGATTGTATCTCTTCGAGGAACGGGGACATATGAAAATGATTGTGAGGAGAAGGAAGAAGAGAAGAAGAGTGAGGAGGATAAGGAAGAAGAGAGGAATAGGGAAGAGAAGAAGAGAGAAGAGGAGGAAGAAGAGAGGAAGAGAGAATAAAAGGAGGAAGAAGAGAGGAAGAGGGAAGAAAAGGAGGAACAAGAGAGGAAGATGGAAGAGAAGAAGAGGAGAAGGAGAGAGAGGAGGAGGAGAGAGAGGAGAGGAAGAGGAAAGAGAAGGAAGAACAGAGGAAGATGGAGGAGAAGGATGAGAAGAAGAGAGAGGAGAGGAAGAGGAAAGAGAAGGAAGAGGGAGAAGGAGAAAGAAGAAGAAAGGAAGAGGGAAGAGAAGAAGAGAGAGGAGGAAAAGGAGGAAGAGAAGAAGAGGGAGGAGAAGAAAGAGGAGAGGAAAGAGAAGGAAGAAAAAAGGAAGAGGGAGGAGGAGAAGGAAGATGAAAGGAAAAGAGTCGAGAAGCAGAAAGAAGAGAAGGAAGAAGAGAGGAGAAGATTGGAGAAGAGGATAGAGGAGGAGAATAAGGAAGAGAGGAAGATGGAAGCGAAGAAGAGAGAGGAGGAGAAGGAAGAAAAGAAGAAGAGCGATGAGAAGAGGAGAGAGGAGGAGAATAAGGAAGAGAGGAAGAGAGAGGAGGAGAAGGAAGAAAAGAGGAAGAGGGAAGAGAAGAGGAGAGTGGAGGAGAATGATGAAGAGGGAAGCGAAGAAGAGAGA
This sequence comes from Triglochin maritima, assembly GCA_963682175.1. Classification (NCBI taxonomy): domain Eukaryota; kingdom Viridiplantae; phylum Streptophyta; class Magnoliopsida; order Alismatales; family Juncaginaceae; genus Triglochin; species Triglochin maritima. The sequence goes on from OY821775.1 coordinate 12,716,562, forward strand.
GGAGGAGAAGGAAGAAAAGAGGAATAGGGAAGAGAAGAAGAGAACGAAGGAGAAGGAAGAAGAGATGGAGGAAAGGAAACCAAACTGGGGTGTGAAAAGACAATGCTCGACAGCCACCACAGAGCACCAGATGAAAGATGATGAAGAACGGGCTAAGAAGAAGAAGGTGGAAGCGGAGCAAAAGAGAAAAGACAAAGCGACCCAAAGGAACCTAAAGAAAAGAAGGGAAAAAGTAGAGGACAATTACAAGTTGGATGTCCACTTAAGGGGGACGATGGAGGAGGAGAAGGAAGAAGAGAGGAAGAGGGAAGATAAGAAGAGAGCGGAGGAGAAGAAGAGAGAGGAGGAGAGAAAGGTGAGGAAAGAGAAGGAAGAACATATGAAGATAGAGGAGGAGAAGGAAGAAAAGAGGAAGAGGGAAAAGATAAGAAGAGAGAGGAGGAGAAGGAAGAAAAGAGGAAGAGCGATGAGAAGAGGAGAGAGGAGGAGAATAAGGAAGAGAGGAAGAGAGAGGAGGAGAAGGAAGAAAAAAGGAAGAGGGAAGAGAGGAAGAGAGAGGAGGAGAAGGAAGAAATTAGGAAGAGGGAAGAGAAGAGGAGAGAGGAGGAGAATGAGGAAGAGGGAAGCGAAGAAGAGAGAGGAGGAGAAGGAAGAAAAGAGGAATAGGGAAGAGAAGAAGAGAACGGAGGAGAAGGAAGAAGAGATGGAGGAAAGGAAACCAAACTGGGGTGTGAAAAGACAACGCTCGACAGCCACCACAGAGCACCAGATGAAAGATGATGAAGAACAGGCTAAGAAGAAGAAGGTGGAAGCGGAGCAAAGGAGAAAAGACAAAGCGACCCAAAGTAACCTAAAGAAAAAAAGGGAAAAAGTAAAGGACAATTACAGGTTGGATGTCCACTTAAGGGGGATGATGGAGGAGGAGAAGGAAGAAGAGAGGAAGAGGGAAGATAAGAAGAGAGCGGAGGAGAAGAGAGAGTAGGAGAGAGAGGTGAGGAAAGAGAAGGAAGAACATATGAAGATAGAGGAGGAGAAGGAAGAAAAGAGGAAGAGGGAAAAGATAAGAAGAGAGAGGAGGAGAAGGAGAAGGAGGAAGAGAAGAAGAGGGAAGAGAAGAAGAGAGAGGAGGAAGAACAGAGGAGGAGAAGAAAGAAGAGAAGAAGAGGGGAGATAATAAGAGAGAGGAAGAGAATGAGGAGGAGAAGAAGAGAGAGGAGAGGAAAGAGAAGGAAGAACAAAGGAAGAGGGAGGAGGAGAAGGAAGAGGAAAGGAAAAGAGTCAACAAGTAGAAAGAAGAGAAGGAAGAAGAGAGGAGAATATTGGAGAAGAGGAGAGAGGATGAGAATGAGGAAGAGAGTAAGAGGGAAGCGAAGAATAGAGAGGAGGAGAAAGAAGAAAAGAGGAAGAGCGATGAGAAGAGGAGAGATGAGGAAAAGAGGAAGAGGGAAGAGAAGAGGAGAGAGGAGGAGAAGGAAGAAGAGAGGGAGGAAAGGAAACCAAACTGGGGTGTGAAAAGACAACGCTCGACAGCCACGACGAAGCACCAGAGGAAAGATGATGAAGAGTGGGCTAAGAAGAAGAAGGTGGAAGCGGAGAAGAAGAGAAAAGACAGAGCAACCCAAAGGAAACTAAAGAAAAAAATGGAAAAGTAGAGGACAATTACATGTTGGTTGTCCACTTATGGGGGACGAGGCCTGATGTTGACATGGATGCATTAGGGATGTTGTCAGCTGATGAGGTCAACATGTTGTTGAACTTGACCACACCCAGCAAGGACCAGAGAGAGGTGATATGGAGAGGGGACATGTGTAGTCTAACACGTAGTGACCTGAAGGAACTTATAGCGCCTGGGATGGATATGGGCGACCAAACTATTGAAGCTATGATTTCTGTTCTCGAAGGAAGATGTCCAACACAAAAGGTTGTATGCATATCAACATTTGAGTCAAGGAGAATTGTGGGTGGCCAACCCAGAGAAATTGATGATTTTATCCTCCAAAAAATAAACGGTTTGTCCCCGATAGAGACCTTAATCGCACAACCACGCTGGTCTGCAGGTCATTGGACTCTGGTGGTTGTCCATGGGTCGTCCGTTGAGAACCAGATGGTAGGCGCACATGAATGCGCATCAATAGAGGTGGCTAAATACTAGAGGGATATACTGAAGGTTGACTGACCATTGAGAATCCTCAGGAAGAATAACCAACGACAACCACCGGGGAGCAACGATTGTGGTGCCTATGTTTTATACTGGATAAGGTGCCTAATGCTAAAGCTTGACCCGACAAAGGAGAAGGACCCCAATAGCATTCACAGTATCAGGGGCGAATTGGTGGTCTGTTTACTTAGGGACCATCGTTCGTGTGTGCAAATCTGAAGACCAAATTTTGTACAGTTTTCTTTTTTACATGTACAAATTACAAACACTGTTTTTTTTCTTTTTTTCCGTACAAATTACCAACAACATAATCTGGACAAATACTCAACTCAACTGAACATAACAACAACTTAAGTCAGACAGACGCAACTTAAACTGGACACTTGAACACCTTAATCTGGACAGACACACAACATAATCAGGACAGACCCAGAACGTAAACCGAACAGACTAGAACCTTAATCTGGACAGACCCACAGCATCATCTGGAATAACACTCAACTTAACCTGAACATAACAAAAATTTAAACCTGACAGACACAACTTAAACTGGACACATGGACACCTTAAGATGGACAGACACACAACATAAATGGGACATACCCAGAATGTAAACCGGACAGACTAGAACCTTAATCTTGACAGACCACAACATAATCTGAACAAACACTCAACTTAAACCAAACATAACAAAAACTTAAACCTGACAGACACAACTTAAACTGGACACCTGGACACCTTAATCTGGACAGACACACAACATAAACGTGACAGACCCAAAACATAAACCATACAGACTAGAACTTTAACAGACCCACAACATAATCTGGACAAACACTCAACTTAAACCGAACATAAAAAAAATTAAACCTGACAGACACAACTTAAATCGGACACCTGGACACCTTAATCTGGACAGACACACAACATAAACGGGGCAGACCCAGAACGTAAACCGGACAAACTAAAACCTTAATATGGACAGACCCACAACATAGTCTGGACAAACACTCAAATTAAACCGAACATAACAAAAACTTAAACCTGACAAACACAACTTAAACTTGACACCTTAATCTGAAGAGACACACAACATAAACGGGACAGACCCAAAACGTAAACCGGACAGACTAGAACCTTAATCTGGACAGACCCACAACATAATCTGGTCAAACACCCAACTTAATCCGGACAGACACTCAACTTATTCCGGACAAATAAGACCAGTAATTCAAATAACAAGAACTGAAAATACACCACAACTTATACTGGGGGTGCGTAGACGTTTCATCATTTTACAAGAACTAAAAAATAACAAGAAATCTTAAATTAAAGAGGAAGTTCCTCGTAATACAGATTCATGTCCCAATCACAGAAATCAGGATCCCCCGGTTTCGGTGCGACTGCGTGCAGCGGCGATGTAACCTTCATCTTGAACTTTCTCTTCTCTTGTTCGTCGTGATTTTTGTGGCTTCTTTTAATTATCTTCTCAACTAAAGAAACCTGACGTCTAGTCGGCGGTCTTCCTAGACGTCTGACCTTATCTGGATTGAGAACAGATGTACCCACGGTCCCAGGTTCAGCAAGTTGAGTAGGGAATTGGGTACTTTTCATACGTGACTTAAGCAATTCAATAGACTTAACGGCCTCAAGATACCTTTCGTGTGAAATGAAGGCTTCCTGTGCGATCCAAACGGCACGACCCATTATGTCGTCGTGACGATGAAGCGCATCCTTCTCCATTACGCCATCGTCTGGGTACATCTTATCTCGATAACTCCTTCAAATATCATTCCGCCATCGATTAACGATGTAAGACTCCGGGAGCAATGCATTAGGATCTAAGCGTGCAATGACAACAAAAGCGTGGCAGCATAGAAGACACACGTGTTGAAACATTCACAATCACATGGGTAGTTCATAGATCTGATTTGTACTAGGAAACGTTTCGACAATAGCTGCTTACTAGATAATACATGTTCAGATACTTTGTAATTCAATACGTCATCCGTATTGAACTCCTTCGTAATATCAGAGTATATCATCTTCCCAATTTGTAATTGTACTTTCTTGAAGATCCCTACCGTATACAACTCGCTCAACTGCCTCTCGAATGGATACATTGAAACCAATTGGGAACTCTTATGAAGACAATCGAAATCTGATTGAGTTTCCTTCTCGTACTTGTGACAGAGCGCGAGTTCGTATTGTTGAACGAAGTGCTTAAGTGTGGTCTTAGATGTCAGGTACTTGTCGAAGAAAGACTTCATACTCTCGCTTCTCTGAGTACATGTCATTCCCGTGAAGAAACAAACTCCAACAAATGCAGGTATCCAGGACCCTCAGATTGCATAAATCGATTGGAGCCAACTATGGTTCTGGAAATCAAAATCACCAAGAAAACCCTGCCAATTACGCTCAAATTCTGCTGGGGTTTTGGAATCGTATACAATCAATTTTAGATCAAATAGCAGGTGCTTCCAATACTGCGTCGGGAACTTCGCAGAAGCTTTGTTCATTATGTGCCATATACAAAATGTGTCTCGGTTATGGGAAGACATTCCTTACGGCAACGGTAATGGCGCCACATTGATCTGTTATGATCACTGAGGGACTTATATCTGCATGATGTGGCAATTTAAAAGGAGTAGAGTCATATATTCAAAGATATATATTCGAAGAAAAACTACTTTGAAAACTTTATTTGGACAGACACACAACGTATTCCGGAATGATCCATGACTAATTCTGGACAGACCCACAACGTATTTGGAACAAACACACTACTTAATCCGAACAGACACACGACTTAATCCGCCCTGAAACATAACTAATTCCGCACAGACCTACAACGTATTCGGAACAGGCACGCAACTTAATCTAGACACACACACGACTATATCCGGACAGACACACGACTTAATCTGGACATACATACAACTTAAACCGGACAGAAACACAACTGATTCCGGACAGAAACACAGTTAATTCTGGACAGACACACAACATATTCCAGACAGACACGCAACTTATTCTGGACACACAATTACACAACTTAATCTGGACAGACACACAACTTAAACAGGACATACACCCAACATATTCTGGACATACCACAACGCATTCCGGACAGAACCACAATGCATTTTGGAAAGTCTCAAAACTTAGTCCGGACATACCACAACGTATTCCGGACAAAACCACAACGCATTTTGGACAATCTCAAAACTTAGTCTGGACATACCCACCACTTAATCCGGGCAGACGTGTAACTTTATCCGGACAAGCATGTAAACTTAATCTGGGCATAACCACAACGTATTCTGGAGATACACACACCTTAATCTGGACAACTACACACCTTAAACTGGATAGGCCCACACCTCAAACTGAACAGGGCCCTAAGTATATACGTATCGTTCATGCACGACAACCACGTTTGGAACAACCAAATGTAATTTCCAGTGGTCTCAGAAGACAGCAAAGCGCAACCGAGCAAAATTAACTCGAAATGATGATTAACTCCTACAAATGGGGCAAATGTCATGTCGTATTTGTTGGTAATGTAGGTTGTGTCGAAACATATTGCATCTCCGAAGTATGAATAGGCAGCTCTAGAATGACAGTCAGCCCAAAACACATTTCGTAGCCTTCCTTCGTCATCCATATCCATTACATAGAAAAACATGGAATCAATATTTTGCATCCTCACGGAATAGTTCTGAAGAGCTTGTGCATCGTCATGTCTCATCTTTAAATTTTTGACTTCGTTTACAATGTTCCTGCACACAGAAATGTTTAAGACCAGGCAAAATGTTTTACTTCAATTATGTTAGGCACAAATACACACAGTAGGTCCCTTTCGTTGAAAGTTAATTTCTCATGATCTTCGGCCTCGACCACAAAAGATTGCATGGTCTTAGCCTATGTTCTGAAATGCGGACAGATGCAGCCGCATATGCGGATGCGGCCGCGATGCGGGGGAGATGTGCATCGCATCTCCCCAATGCGGCCCGCATCTTGACCCGCATATGCGGGTAGATGCGGCCGCATTTCAGAACACCCACTTTTTGATGTTTTTTTTGGGTTTTCTTGTTTTTTTTATTTTGATTTGTTTAATATTAACTTGCTTATCTTAGAAACTATTCAAAAAATTACCTAAATTTTTAGTTACATGTATATAATTTATAATTAATGTATCTATATTATATTATTTAATTATTAAATCGCAAACCGCATATGCACTCGCATCGCATCCGTATACTGCATATGTCGGATGCGGTGCTTTGCCGCATCGCATCCGCATCCCGCATTTCTGAACCTTGGTCTTAGCAGTCGATATCCCCACAGAATCATTGCCCGATATGCGTGCTCTTGCGGCATCAGGGACGTATCGTTTTTGTTTGAGAAAATGCATTTGACCCTCCTCAGGCACGACGTGGTTATGTTTAAGATCAACATAGTTAATGTGATACCCTATTGCTGGGTTTCCAGAGACCCGGATCCGAGCAGTGCACCGGACCCTATTGGATAACCTTTGCTTTAGTTTCTTTTGTCCTTGGTTTGTTGGAGCATGACCCTCCTTGGAGCAAGTCAGTGTGACCCGTATAACAAGACCACGATCGTAATGAGATTGTCTTATCTTAACACCAAAACCACAGGAATCAACATAGTCTACGTAAAATATTTTGACGTCTTCGAAAGAATGAAAAAACATCTACTCCTTTGGAACGTTTGAAAGTTGCTCCACTGGTGAAGACACATTAACGACTTCCATTGGAGTACAAAGAGGATGAGTGGAGAACCAAGAGAAGGAAGAATATGTGCCAAAAATGAGACAAAATGAAGAAGAAACTTCATCTGCTGCGTAGGAGCACTAAAACGAGGGATGAATTTATTTTGAGACGCATTTAACGTGACTTGAGACGTACAAATGGACTGCACCAAAAGACGGACTAAACAACTTGTCAATAATCATTTTCCGTGGGCAAACGGTAAGTAAAAATTGAAGTTCAATTTACATCCCTCTCTCCTTGAGTTCTTTCTTTAACCCTCCATCATCTTCTCTCCAAAGTCCAAAGACCACGTTTTGATATCCCAAAAATGTCGTCGTCCTCTCCCACCTCCACCTCCCCCTCCCAAGACCTCCCCGACCACCCGCACTCCTCCTCCCCCGAACCCACCACCTCCAAACCCCTCCCTCGCAAGCCCAAGAAGAAGCCCAAACCCTTAACCACCAAACAACGCGCCCTTGCTCTCAACCGCCTCCAAACCCTAACCCACCTCCACCCCAAACCCTTCCTCCCCCCGACCTCCGACCTTGACATCTCCCTCCACGAGCCCACCCTCCGCCTCCTCGGCCTCTGGGACTTCGCCAACCTCCGCCTCGACTCCTCCATCCGGAAGGACCTCCTCGTCGACCTCCTCGCCTTCTACGACCGTTCCTCCCGCCGGAGTTTCGTTAAAGAAGTTAGGGTTTCGGTCTCCAGGTCCGACCTCGCCCGCGCGCTCGATCTGCCTGCGAAGAAGGGGGGGTTCGATGGGGAGGTTGGGTCGGAGGGGTTGGGGGAGAGGGCGGTGGTGTCGGCGCTGGTCAAGTTTCTGTTGGGGTGGGTTGTGGTGGTTGGGGAGGCCGGAGATGAGTTGGGGATCGTGCCCGACGAGGCACAGGGCGCGATTCGGTTAATCGAGGCCGGCCAGGCGCATAAGGTCGACTGGGCCGGGGTTATGTGGACGATGGTGGAGAAGGAGATCTTGGATTGCCCCAAGTCCGGGTGTTGTTATTACGCTTCGCATTTGCAGCATTTGATTAGGGCGCAGAAGCCTGGGTTGTTTGACGAGGAGGAGGTTCCGAGCGTGGAGGAGGAGGAAGATTTGGAGAGGACTGAGGTGGGATGTGGTGCTGGAGAGGAGGCTGTTGGGAATTCGGAGGATGTGGGGTTGGAGAAGATGGAGGAAAGTGACGGTTTTGGCGTTGGTGATGATCGGGTTGAGGCTGCGGAGGAAGAGAATCAGCAGCAGGAACAGCAATGGCTTCTTGGTGGTAAGAGCGAGGTTAGTTCGTTTTGCCTGCGGCCTTGCAGTTCTAGTGGTGTTCAGGGTATGGAAATAGATGGTGCTATTGCAGAAGATTGTAAAGTCGACGGTTCTGAGATGAATGACGGTAATCTTGGTTCTAAGTTCCCGAGTTTGGATAATTGTGCCGATCTTCTTCAGGGAATTGATGCTGGGAATGTTCCTTTTAGCCTGCCGTTGCAGGAGGAACTTGATACCACTGCTGGTGAATTCTTGGCTTCACCTGTTGAGGCTCATAAGAACATGTCCTCGAACTTCTGCCCTCCTGGTTCGTCCTTGTTTGGCAATGCCGAAAAAAGGTTAAACGATAAAATTCACGAAGAGGAAGAAGATGGTGATGATGGCTTTCACAATTTCTCCCATGGAATCAACCCGAAGAGAATGAGAATAGACGGATCCTGGGGTCCGGCACCCTCTGGATTTGATAGTGTTATGGAGCAGTTTCTGAATTGTGCAGGGAAGGCCAAGTTGATGTACGAACATAAGGAGCATGAAATTATGAATGCTCATATGCAGCTGCAGATGTTAAGTGAAACCTTACAGCAGAAGGATCAAGTCATTCAGTCGCTTGAAAGCAGTAGACTGGAAGACCAGCATAAGAGGCAGTTAGAGATTTCCCAGTTCGAACACGAGCGTACTGCTTTGTCTCATTTGGTGGTTGGTTATCAGAAAGCTCTCAGAGGAACTCGTGAGGCTTTAGCAGACAGTCGAAAGCAATCGCCTAATGGCGTGGAGCCTCTGTATGAAGATGTTGCTGGATCTGGCGGTGTTGTTCTCACTGTCAGGGAGTTTGAGAGGCAGCGGTTTGAAAACTCTGAAAAGGAAAGACGGCGTTTAGAAAGTATAATTTTTGAAAATAACATGCTTATAAAGAAGGTTAACGAATTTACAAAGGAATGGTCTGGTAAGTTTGAGAACTACGAAGACCAAGTCCAGCGTCTCACTAGGAGGTTGGAGGGTTGCCGTGGGGGAATCACTTTTCTTAAGGATAACATTGCTAAGAACAAGGACTCGGACGAAAAGCAGTGAGTCTTCTTCCTCACTTAAATGCATTCCTCTTGAATTACAGGATCTTAACTTTGGTATTAGAAAAATTAATGTTGTATTAGTTGCTCAAGTGTATTGCCGCCCTATGGCGTACCTTGAACATAAACTTATATTAGTTTAAAACTTAAAGTCAATACACAGCCCTAAATATGTAGAACTATAAGAACACAAAAAAATGTAGTATATCTGAAGCAAAGGCAAATAATCCAAATTGGTAACTGATTGTCATTTACTAGTTGTGTTTTTTTTATTTGGGCACGAGGTCGATAGAGAAGCATACATGGTTGAAAAAGGGGTAAGTCGTATGTCTTAAAATTTGAGTTTGCTGTGTCAGGTAAGATCCTTCAATTGAAAGTTTTTACTATTTTGATTGATAAAAAAGTTTTACTATTTTAACCAAAAAAATCATATTCCATTGTTATGATTCTACCAAGAATGTTTCGTCCATAGTCCATACTGCAGAACATGAATTTGGCATATTTGAGATTGATAATGATGTTAGTTTGAATCATTTGTAATGCAACATTAGATCAGATCATGGTCTCTAATTAATGCAATGGCATGCACAATTCCAAGGAATGGTACAATATCTAGGTTACTGTCCAGATGGCAAATCTTCTTCGGTTGCTTGCTAGTCAACTTGATAGGATCTGATATTGATGTGTTTTCTTTTCCTGCTCTTCAACCCCAAATCTTTAGTGCCACTCTACTTGTTGGTTTAGTGGAGAGATTTTTGAAAGGTAGTGTAATGGGGAGTTGCTTTCTGGTTATTGATCTTCAAGAAACAGTTTGCATGATGGTCACCATATACGAGTCGAGAGTTGAATGTTAAAATTTGTCTGCAGACTATGAACCTCAGAAATTTGCCTTCGGTTTTCCAACTTCTTTCAGTTTATACTGTAAATTGCTTTAAGAATTCACTTGTTATTTGTGATTGAACAGGGCTGCCTGTGAGATCTCGTAGAACACAAAGCTGCTTATGTTGAAAACAACCCCCATCACGAGTTTCCTGCATTTATGCCATGTCGCTTGTTAGAGCTCCATTATCCTCTTCTAAAGAGTTTTACCCCGCCTTCATTGTAGTACGTCTAAGAAGGTAACATGTAATTGCAATTTAGAGACTAATTTTGTAAGAACTGATTGAAATTTGGAGGTGGCTTATCTTTAGACAGTTAGACTCTGTTTTGTTGGTCCCATTTTTTGTGTATTTTTGTAGTTGAGTGCTTGTACATGGTTCCACTTTTGTAATTTGCATGAAATGAATCTTATCATTGATCGTGGATTTTTCTTCTATTATCGCAATGGTTCATGTGCCTTTGCTGATATATGCTAGTAAGTAGTAATAATTGATAAATAAAAAAAGAAACAATAATAAGGATAATGATAATCAAACTTACCTGATGAGAGTTTTGCGTTATTAATCTCTCTGAGTGATTCTCAGCGCTCACTTTTTTCGGCTGTCTTTAGAGGTTGGACTGTTTCTCGTTGCTTATGGATGAAATTAGCGTCTAGTAAAGACCCATGAATCCATGATGCACTTTGGATCTGATCTCACAGAAGTGCTGTTGGTTTCTTTTGCTTCTCCCCTACCTTTATGATCTGGTGGTACGAGATCATGGGGTAGGAACAAATGGTTATTAGAAAAGTAAAAAGAGGACACACAAGTAATACCAGAAGCCTTTGAGCGCGAATGCCTTGTTGGCATTTACGTTCAAGTTTCTTTATTCTCAAAAATACAGTTCAAGTTTCTTAATAATAATAATTTCTTTATCGAAGTATTTAGGAGTGCAATGGCAAACGAGCTCATCTTGCTCAAGCTTGGCTTGACAGGAACTGTGCTCGCTTCTAAAGGAAAAAAAAGATAGACATGACCTGGGCCACAGTTTCATCATCGACTTATTAGCTAGTTAGTTAATTAACGTAAAACAAAACGCGGAGCTCATTGGAGTAAACATGGAATCGCTATAATATATCCCGTACGACTAGTTAGGCAGTACAGTTTTTTTTCCACTTATCCAATGCGGAGTAAAAAATAAACACAACCAAAAGCAACAAAATGGTAGCATTCGAATTGTGATTACATTTACTCAGTTACTCGCCCCTCTAGGGTTGATGAATAAGAAAGTTCTCCATCTGATGGAACGGGCAGCAGCATCACAGTTTAAGTTTACACTGGCCCACTGATTTGGGTCCATGGAATCGGGAGTGGGGATGCAATCACGGTCTCCAAGCTCCACCAGTTCTTTAATAACTTTATTACATAAAAGAAATGCTCAACTTGTCGATTTGGAAGAAACATGATACAAGCAGATGAGTGGTGTTGCAAAATCTGATGGTAAAGAGACAATGAAAAGTTTGAAGCACGGATAAATCATCCAGTGGGCATATCAAGTGCCTGGAGAACATCCTTGAACTCAAAATCAGGGGTCCGTTTGTTGAAGCGCTCGACTAGCTTATACCGCGTGTCATTCAGATAGAAAGATTGTGCAGTTTCAATCAGCCACTTTGCTTCTGAATCCGTCATTTTGCTGGTGAACACAACATCTCCACGTATGAGTACTAAATCCTTGGTTTCAGAAAATTCTTTGTAGTAGGTGACCGTAACGTAGGGACTCGCTTGAGTCCCTCTTGCTTTGTAATCCTCAAGCCCAGTGATGAGCATATGTGGCATTTGAACTGCAATAGGAATATGAATTCAGGGAAATTCATTTAAAACAGGCCAAACTTAGTGTTAAAATTAAGCATATTGTTTCTATCTGTTGTAGATGTCATACTACAAATATATAGCCTTAATGAAAATAGAATTGCTTGAAAGGCCAAAGCAAAAAAAAATTAAATTACACTGGTCATAATCTTCACAAATGTGGTTAAGCTAAGGATGTTTGTACAGCTCGAAATCTAATTGCATCTAGAAGTTTAACCTCAGGAAAAAAGAACTGCAAAAAAGCTACACTACAATACCAAAATTATAGGAAGCTAGTAAGACAAAAATATCAAACCTTGTATGAACATGTTTGTGTAACCACTTCCCTTCCACAATGGTAAGACAAAGTAACAGCTACAAATATGAATTGATATGTTAGCAAGTGAACAAGAAAACAGAACAAGGGATGCATCTAGAAGCGGGCAAAATGTTTACCAGGGAATTGCTCTCTGCTCCAAAAGATGATAGAGCTTTGCTTTCATGGAAGAACCGATATGACCTCTGCCCAGATGGAACTGCAGCACGGAAGAAATCTCAGCTACTTAAAATCAAAGATATGAAGGCAGCACAGGTAAAAACTGGTTCAATTTGCATCCATCAACTGGTTCAATTTGTACTTTCAATGACTAACATCGTTCCTTCTTAGAGAACAAGAATGATAGGATGATCCGAAATAAAAATAATAATAGTAATAAGTCCTCCATATCGTGCTAGTATCAAATATGCATGGTCAGTTGGTCACTAAAAAAGAAAGAAAGACACCAAGGAGAGGAGCACAAATATGTGGTACTTGTAGTGGATCATCTTGATCAGCCGCACTAGGCAATGCAGCCACAGCACCATACACCAGGAGCAGAAAAGAAAACATTTACACCATTTTCTCAAGTTAGCCAAAGAACTAAAAAAAGTGTCAACGAGCACCCATCAGGTATGCCACTTAGTCCACAATGTGGACATCCCTATCATAAGAAATTCATGTTTTGGTTACAGCCAACAAAAGGAAACATTAGTACTAATGATTAAGCAACCAACCACCGAGATGAACTAATTGGGGGTATAGAGACCTACAATCATATAAGTTGAACCATTTTCAATTTGAATTTATTCTCAACACTCCGGACACCAAGAACCCCTACATCTTCTACCTTTGCGACTTACATATTCCGTTCAATTATAAGACTCTACACATTAAAGCCAATATCTCATTTACACATTACACATTTTCTCCCACAAAGAAAAATCCAAACATCTCTACAGACAAATTAAATGCAATTAGTACTAGTAATCGAGATAAACCAATTCGGGGTAGAAACGCCTAAAACCATATAAATCGAACTATTTCCGGTACGAATTTAATCTCAACCCTTGTTATCTCAAACCGCTACATTTCTAATCTAACCATCTCTATAAAAACGAAATCTTTGGACGGACTTACGTCGTCCCAGACGGAGACGAGGTCGTGGGTGGAGAAGTCCTTGGTCCGGTCGAGGTCAATGATGGAACCCAAGGGCTTGTACTTGAGGGGGGAGAAGCCGGAGGCGAACTTGGATCCCCTGCAGGGTCCGAGCGAGCTCCATCGGTGGAGCTCGTGCGGGAGGAGTTGTTGGGGTTTCTTCCCGAGGGAGAAGAGGGTTCTGATGCCGTTGGTGGGTCGCGGAGTTGGGGATTGGAGGAGGGAGAAGAGGGTTCTGATGCCGAAGAAGGCTCGCATTGGTGAGATTAGGGTTTTGTGTTCGCGTTTGATCGAACACCGATTCAGAATTTTGGGTGACGACGTCGTAAACATTTTTGGTTCGGTTATGGCTCGTGTGTGTAAATTATACTTGTGCAAACTAGTACTAATAGTTCCAAAACTGAACAACTCAAACTGTATTTTTGTAAGACTCTACTAGAATTATCCTCAATTTATCGACAGCTAACTAAAGAAACGATGTTAGTTCGGTTGGAAGATTTTTGTCTTGTGACTTTTTGTCTTGAGATGGTAAATCATTAATCGAATCTCAGTAGTAGTATTCGTTTGTTTGGGATGATGAGATAAAAAATGGAATGGACAATAGAGAAGATAAAATTAAAAAAAGAGATGGTATAAATGTGTTAGGAAGATTTAAATTTAAGAGTTTCTACTTGGATCGCACTTGACCTCTCAACAGATGATTTTGTTTTAGCTCGGATGCGTCAAGTTTACCAAGTTTACTTTTTAGTGTTGTTGTTTGCCTTGTTGGTTAAAGAGTATCTTTGGTTCATTTTACTAGTTATAGTATGAAACGCCCCTACCTATCAAGAAACAAAAGGATACTTTGCTTCCTCAAGAAATATCCAAGAAGAATGAGGAAGTCAAAAATCAACCTTTTTGCTTCTTAAAATCAACTCTGAAAGAACTTTTGCTTCCTTAATATGACAAAAAGATGGAATGTGTGAGAACGTTTGAGAAGCAAGATATCTTGTTAATTAGACGCAAAACACGTTTTGGATACTTGATTGATATTTCGTCGTGTAGTCAAAATAAGAAGTAGTGACAAGTGTTGGACTCTATGTAAAGGAGAATGTCAAACTCATTTTGTGTACTAGGGAGACCCTCTCCTATATAAAAGGGTCCCCTCCGCTCTTTCGAAAAGATACTGAAATATAGAGAAAAGCTCAAGGTGTAGGTATGAGACTCAATCTTGATGAGTGTGGAACTCGATCTCTATAAGCTAAGAGTTTAAACCACTCATGTGTGTGTTTTTGTAAACTAAGTGTTGTAAACTATCTTTGTGAATAAGATAATTCATATTGAGTAAACCTCTCAAGTGTCCCTTTGTGTGCATGTTTGTGTTTGTGGAAGTGATCTACTTAGCATTCTAGTCAAGTTATGAGAGAGGGAAGAGACTGTCAAATCCAAGCAACTCGAGAGAGTTAAGGATTTTGGCGGCATGGTTCCTACTTGAGAAGTAGGTGCGTGATAAAGTGGTATCAGAGCCTTAACCAAGTGAGTGAAGTGAAACCATGGGAAAGAATCCTGAGAGCCAGAAGTCGGTTGTTGAAGAGCCTCGTGGTATGGATGTTGGCCCTACCAGAGGAGAGAAATCGAAATACCAAATGGATCAGAGTAGGGGTCCTGGAGGGAGCTCAGAATCCTTGGAGGAGAATGTGTCAATATGTCATGATGTTATTCTCACCATTGGTTCCAAGCTCACGAGTGTGGAGGGACGCTTAGAAGCCATTGATGAAGACATCAAAAGATTCTCAAAGAAATTGCTTTATATACCACATCAAAAGATTCTTCAGCGAACCATAGAGATTCTCAGAGAAATGATAGAGGTTCTTAAAGCATCAAAAGAGTAGCTCAAAGACAAGCTAACCATTTTGCAACAAGTGGTGGGGGAGCAAGGGAAGCATCAAAGATGGACATCCCCTGACCAAACAAGTTCGGTGGTAAGAGAGATGCCAAAGAAGTGGACAATTTTTTATGGTCCATGGAGCAATACTTTGTGGGAGTGAATATGCAAAAGGAAACTCAAAAGGTTAGCTTTGTTTCCTATTATCTTTCTGATTCTACCTCATTATGGTGGCAAATAAAAATGAAAAATGTTAAGAATGATCTAAGCAAACCACTTGAAATGTGGGAAGTATTTAAGAAAGAACTTAAAAGGAATTTCTACCCCCACAAATGTGGTATATGAAGCAAGAAAGAAGCTGATTGAACTTAAACACAAATCTTCTATAAGAGAGTATATTAAGGAATTCACTACGGTAATCCTTCAAATTCCTGGTCTGGACCCCGATGATAAGTTGTTCAACTTTTTGAATGGTCTCCAAAAGTGGGCCAGAAGAGAACTACAATGAAGAGTTGTTAATAACTTGGAAGATGTCATTCTAATGGTTGAATCCTTGATGGAATATGAAAGAAAGGACCCAAGGAAACAAAGGAACATGAAAATAATGGTGGGCAAAACCAAGAAATGAGAACAAATAAAGAGAAGTTCCATAAGAAAGGTTCTGGTAAGAACCTCCACCATGAAGGCAAGAAGCATTTTGTTCCAAAAGATGAGTGCTTTGTTTGCCAAGACCCTCACTAGATGAAGGATTGCCCAAAGTTTGGCTCTACATGTCATGATGAGCTAAAGTGAAGAGAAGGAGGAGGTAGGGTGCATGGGGTCCTACAACTCCTAGGCGCGTTGCAAGTCAAGTCCTGAACCCTAAAAGACCGTGAAGAGATGACCTTGTTGTATGTAGAGGCGAAAGTTGTCAAAATATCTAAGGAAGTAGGGACAAGTGTTGGGCTCTACGTAAAAGAGAATGTCAAACTCATTTTGTGTACTAGGGAGACCCTCTCCTATATAAAAGTGTCCCCTCCGCTCTTTCGAAAAGATACTGAAATATAGAGAAAAACTCAAGGTGTAGGTATGAGACTCAATCTTAATGAGTGTGGAACTCGATCTCTATAAGCTAAGAGTTTAAACCACTCATGTGTGTGTGTTTGTAAACTGTGTTGTAAACTATTTTTGTGAATAAGATAATCGCATACTTAGTAAACCTCTCAAGTGTCCCTTTGTGTGTATGTTTGTGATTGTGGAAGTGATTTACTTAGCATTTTGGTCAAGTTGGGAGAGAGGAAAGAGACTGTCAAATTCAAACAATTCGAGGGAGTTAAAGATTTGGGTCGGCATTGTTATGTCCCTAAACCCATGATTAGGGTGCTAATGGTGATTAGAAGAGGGGTTTGCATGGGGAAGGAGTGGTTGCACAGTGGTGTGGATGGGGAAGAGGTGGATGGTGTGCACTGTTGAGGGAGGTAGGGTGATGGAGTAGGGTTGGGGTGATGATGGGTTTGGTTTGGGCTTAAGAGAAGAAATCCTTTTACCTCTCTCTCCCCCTTCCATACGTTTTTCTCTCTCTCACTCTCTTCTTCTCCTTGTGCGGCGAGCAGCAGCGGAGGAGGCGACTCCGGTGGAGTAGGCGTGGTGCCGGCATGCGGAAGAGATCGTGCGAGGAGGATCACCAGAGGCAACGGAGGCGCGAGCGAGGCTCCGACGGATTCGTTGTTTTTGTGAGGTATGCCGCTCTCTAGTGTGATTTGTTTGTTAACCCTCGTGGGAGGGTTGTGTTGGTCGGTCGGAGGAGGTCGGAGACCTCTCCGACGATGCGTTTTGATGGAAAATCTCGGTTGGCGCGAGGTTGAAGACGATCAACGGTCGACTGGGCCCTTCGAGCGGTCGACCGAATGTATGTATTTTTGTCTGTTTGTTGTGTTTCGGTCGACCGGTTCCTTGTGTTCGGTTGACCGGAACTTAAGTGTACTGGATGTATTGCATGTTTGCGGTCGACCGTTATATGACGTAGAAATAATAGGTTGACCCTGTTAGTTTTCGGTTCACCGAGACCCCTGAGTCGGTCGACCGATAGTTTGAATTTGATGTTGACCAGACTCCGGATTTTGACCTCGTTACGGTCGACCGGTTTTAGACTTTCTGTAGACCGTTAGGACTTATGTTTTGCGCAAATAGTTCGACCGTCGCAGACGCTTCGGTCGACCGATTCCCTTGTGGAAGCGGTCGACCGGTTGTCACGTTCGGTCGACCGATTCCCTTGAGGAAAACGGTCGACCGAGTTGTCTCTTTCGGTCGACCATTTTATACAGGACAGAATTCCTGGTTCCGCTTAGGATGCCAACTCTGTCCACGGAAACTCGTGTCCTCGCCTTGTGCATGAGCCAGGAAGTAACGGTGGGCGCGTTACGCGTGCCTGCCCAGGGACCGTCGTGTGGAAGAGTGTGGGTGTTCGGGACGCGTCACCTTCATGTATGGATCGTGACTAAAATGATGGATTGATTGGACTCATTGTAGTATAGCAGGCCTGAGGGATCACGGATCCCAATGTATGATGATTGTGCGGGCACGCAACTGTCGTTGGGTGAGGTGACTACCGGTCTGAGGGGCTACGGAGGTCATTGCCCTACTTTTATAGCGGTGCGGTTGGTGTTTGCGGCTCGTGGAGCATGATGACCTGGCAGACTTCGATCTGGACGCGTCACCGGTGATGCCGCAAATGTTGTTCCGACGATGATAATTGATGGACCGATGATGTTCCGGTTATATTCCTCAGATGGGCACCTACTGAGATGATGATTGATGGACTGACCGAGTAACGGCTCCGTTGGTGTGGTTTCGACCACGAAGTTACAAATCTGTTTCTTATGGCGCGGACCTGGCGGACGTTCCCTGCCGAACCCCATGATTAATATAGCCGCATGTGGGGAGCGTCACGTCTTGTTCCGTTAGACGGTATGTGCCTACGGTAGGTCTCCTCGGGAGACCCAGTGATGATTGTCGGACTGATGTCCCATGTTACCCTTCGGGGGAACTATTTTCCTTACTGTCGATGACATGACATGCTACTAGTATGATAGGTTCATTTGTACTACTGCATGCATATAGGTGAGCTTGACATACGGGGTTTCATTATGGAAACTCAGGCATTGTTGTCATCTTTTTCAGGACCGCAGTAGGTTCAGTTGGGTGGTGATCAGCGGGCGCGCGCATCTTGGGATCAGATCCTCTATTCTGACCACTGAGGTCGTCATGATTACGTTTCTCTTCTTTTGTTGTTTTGTTGTAATCATGTATCGTTTTTGACAAACTCTGATGTATACTGGTGCACCGCTTTTATGTTTTTATGAGAAGTAACAATCCCGTCTTTTATTATTAGTCTTTGATGCTTTGATAAATAATTTTTAAATTTTCGTTGTTTCGAGATGTTACAGGCACGGTTCCTACTTGAGGAGTAGGTGTGTGACAAGTAACTTAATTAAAGTTGTTCAGTTTGCTTCATCGTTTAGCGATTCAATTCTTGCCCCCAACTGGCATTTCTCCGACGCCTTGATGATTACCATAACCCCGACCTACTATGGCCAATGGCAGACTCCTTTATGCGTGCTCGTGAAATGTCTCTATGCATGCAACGTATCCGTCATTGCACTGCACTACACATGACCCTCAAGCAGAAGAAGTCTCACACTTATCTTTAATGCAAGTTATTCTTGAAGTGAAATACATCTTATCCTGTGGTAGAGTTTGTTTGTTGAAACACTCTTATTTCTATTTGTAATTTGTAACTTTTGCATCAATAAAATTCACAAAATTGTCGCTCTCTTTTGGAAAAAAAAGTGTTAACTTGCACGAACACTCATCAAAATAGTGGTTTCGTAACCTACACAGTTGAAAGACTCACAAACTTTACCATGTATCACAAAAATAACATTGTCTCTTATAAAAAAACAAAAATAACTTGTCTATTAGCTATATAACGAAAGTAGAAAGCAGACAACATCACAACAGTCAATAGACATCATAGAATATATCAACAAAAAACAATGATCACTCTACTTATGATGGAGTCCCAACAACTTATGTTGACAAACACAAAGAAAAGCAAGTTTCTAGCTTTTACATACAACTGCTTCTGCAAAAAGAACCAACGGAAAAGTATGATGTCATGATCTGGATTATGACTATTGGTCTTGTATGTAGTACATAGGCATGGAAGTAATGTTTATGTTGCATCATCGGCGGACATTTTCAACTTCTTCGGCAGTGGGTTTCCTCCAGACATCGGCACATAGGAATAGAAACAAACCATTCCAGCACTGGAAGAAAAAAGACACTTATATGGTTAAAGTACTTGAACAAAATTCATATGAAAAAGAAATGCAAATGATAAACTACCTAAATAAAGCATACAACCCAGTTGGAAAGAGCTTCTTCGTCTGCAAACAATTGATGAAGTCTGTTAAAAAGTGATCAAAATCAAGGGGCAGCAGATGATGGTGTAGAAACACTTACCAATAAATACGCCTGAAAATGCTTTCCAAGAAGCACGGCTGCAAGTGCTGCAATGCAAAAGGGATAAAAACACAGTCACGCCTGCCAACTAGTACTAGTAAGATTTGCTTGAAAAAAAAGGAAACAACAAATATAATATGTTGACTAACGTGATAGGAACTCCCAACATTAACTATAACAAATTCTAACATAAGGAAATTGGCAACCTCATTTGTAGTACTAAGTGAAGATCATACCACGTGAACCAAAACTCAATACCCGATACCCGAATAACAAACATTACTATGTTTTGGCTTCTAGTGACAACATTATGAGACTGAAATTATGAAAGAAAGGGTGCAATCATCTTTCTTTCAAGTGACAAAAAGAGTTGCAGTAATCCTTTTGACAACCGCAGTTCTTTGTGAATTCACCAATGAGGGGGAAGTGAACACACTTCAAATCCATCCTGTTTTTGTCAATGTGTTCGTCCTTCTTTTACAGTTTTATGGTTTTACCTTAAATCAATTATTGGAATTCATCCCAACTTTCTGAAGGAAAATCAACCAGTAGGAGTGCATACAATTTGGTTTGGCTTTAGCAAATTCCAATTAAAAGTTGGCATTCTACAAATTGTTCTATACGCTTAAAAAAATAGTTGCAAAATTGGTGAATTTTCCAATTGAGCTGCTTTTTATAGCTGTGCACATTGGCTGGAATAGGTTCAGTTTGACAAAGAACTAGAATTGATAATTTCAGTTCAGATCCAGTTGACTCTTTAAGTATTCTGCTCATAAAAGAAGAAAAAAAGTGTAACCAATCTCATTATTGGTTAAAAATAGAGCATGACTAAAATAATAGGATTTATAACTAACATAGTTTCAGGATGAATCTCCATTCTGAAAAGACCTAAAATTACACTAGTTCATGCTAAATTGCTAATAAAGTCCAAAAATCATGCATATGCAAAATCACGTTATATGTTCATAAGATCTTAAAATAAAGTAGTCCAATGTTACATGGAGTTGAGGGCAGCTAGTGGTGGAGCGGGAGGGGTCAAGGTGGTGGTGGTCACTGATTTCTTCACAGGCAGGCTATCTTGAGAAACGGAGAAACATTGCACAAAGATAAGTAATTTTGGAAATACAACCATGCCAGATTCAACAAATTGTCTTAAGGGAGGAGACCAACGGATGTGTTTATTTCATTGATTACATATTGACACCGATGCATTTTAAGTAATACCTGTATATGGGAAACTCAATAACATCAAAGTCACCATCTCCCTTTCTCTTTTAAAAAGGTAATCTAGAATTGTAAGATACCTGCTTGTCCTAGTATGAATGGAAGGCTAGATTTCCCTTGTCTCCAAACCTTTAGACTGAAGGTGCTCAACACTAGTAATGCACCACCAAAGAGGAGGCCCAATCTCAGAATTGCAAGGTTCCTGGTGAAAAGAAATCCAATAAGTCCAAAACCAAACACAAATCCACCTGACATTATAACCAACCATTAGATATTTGGTCACTACATGGATGTACAAAACTCTTACTCTACGGCAGTAGCAACATCCTACATGAATATTAGGTGCATACTAGCAAACAAATCTCCAATAGAGCTCCACAACAATCACATGGGCATCATCACAAACACAGATATACTATACCTCAATGTGATAAGGAAAGGGATAAGGTTATTCTTCAATGGGTTAGCTTAATTCTAACATTCATATCTAAATCTAACTCAATGTATATAGCAAATTGTGGATTTAGAAATGAGAATTAGTGACAGAAATAGAGGTGAATCTCTAAATACAAGAAAGCTGCAATAGGTTTGAAGGTGGACCAAAACTATAAGTCACTATTTAACAAAATATGCTCGTACCATATGGGATCCCAAAACAGAAATCATGAATTTTTGTTGTCTTTTTCTGTTCTACGTCAAGCTTATCAGCAGCAGGCTCTGAGTCTGAAATAGAATTTGATGGTTCAACTTTTGATTCAACAGGTTTCACCTCCGAATAGCTCATGCTAGTATTGGCATCAAAACTGGATTTTCCAGCTCCACTTTCAAGCCGCATAGAAGTTCTACACTGCAAGCAATTTTAGAAGAAATGAGCATTTTTTATATGCACACCATTTCGGTACAAATTGCGCACAAGTTTACTCTTTAGTTTTGAGTTACATGAATATTAGGTGCATACTAGCAAACACATCTCCAATAGATCCCCAAAACAATCACATGGGTATCACAAACACAGATAGACTATACCTCAATGTGATAAGGAAAGGGACAGGGTTATTCTTCAATGGGTTAGCTTAATTCTAACATTCATATCTAAATCTAACTCAATGTATATATATAGCAATTTGTGGATTTAGAAATGAGAATTAGTGACAGAAATAAGGTGAATCTCTAAATACAAGAAAGCTGCAATAGGCTTAACATTCATATACAACACAAACAGTTTCGGTCCACCTTCAAACCTAAATCCTGAACTTGTTCCTGTGGTTCTATTATAGTGTAATGAATCCACACTTTTACAAAATGTACAAGTCAGATATCTGACCAAGAGTTTGGAATATCAGCCCTTTCGGTAGAATAATCAGGTTCATAAAACCAGATCTCATCTTCTCATCTTCCAACAATACATCATTATCTCCTTCCAAATCTTTGGTGCTATTCACCATACCTCGACAATGCCAAACTTGTTCATACCCGCCCTATGTTTAGATGTATTTACTCTTGAGTTCTGCCAAAGCAGCAAGGCAAAAATCCTTTTTCTCACACTAATTCCACGACATAGTACTATATCAAATTCTCTTCAAATAGGAACCGATTCGAATCCCTAAAATAGTAAATAAAAAATCAATTTCACACAACCAACAGCCAAATGCATAACAAATAAACAATGCAAACAACACAAACCCTACAAAATCCAACCGAATTTGTTCCGAATACAGAATCAAAAAAACTGAAGAACACATTATCCACATTTCAACTCAACCGAAAAATCCAAAGACGGATCAAGAACGAACATCAAGAACAGGGGAAAGGTGTGTCTACCCGTCGATTGGCGTTGGATCCGAAGGAGAGGAAAAGTTTCGGGACAGCAACTCGGCGAGAGAGATCGAGATTCCTGCCGAACCCGGTCTGAGTCCTCATCTGGAGAAGAGAAGCTTCCATGTTTGGAACTGCCAAGTCCTGTGGATGAATCGAAATCGAACTTTTGCGATTATGTTCCTTACGAAAATTTGCATTTTAAGATTTTGTCAGATTTATTTCGTATATTCTTACGAAGGAATCGAGAGAAGAAGAAGATCCAACAACCAAACCAAGGAGTAATTGACAAAGGAGAGTAACCTGCAATGAAGCACCGGAGGTGTACAGTCGTTGGTTAGTCGAGAGGAGAGGTGTGAGTGAGAAGGATTTGTACGATAACTCGGGTGCATTAGTCAAATCGAGTTGATTCCCAACTACTGCACTGATTTGTGAGTTTTTTTTTCCTTTTTCTGAAAGTATGATTTGTGAATTGGTTTTTTTTAATTAGTTGGTTTTCATCCAGAGTACATATTTCCAGAGTTACAATTACCAACGTACAAACATAAATATTTAACCGAGAGTTCCAACCGTTATGGTTGATATCAATCCTAACTACTCCTTAAAACAAAACTAGGATTTCGAAGAATCGATCTGCATCTCTTTTTAGGTGTCAGTATACGGAAGCGAGCTTGACTCACGAGACAATAACCCTAATGGGCATAATGTTGAGGTCTATTTTAGCCTTACTGTGCCAAAAATGATGCACATAAGTGTACATAAAATTTGTATATTTACCAATTAAATATACTTTTATTCCATCAATAACATTGTTGACAGAAAAGGATAACATCGGAATCTGTCAATGAAGTTGGAGTGTTGAAAATTCAATAACATATGTGAATGGATAATGTTTTTTGGTGGTATACAAGATGGTTGTAGTAACTGACGGCTGAGATTATGATGTTGTAAAGGGACACCCAAGTCAAAAACCCAAAAAAAAAAATACTATTGATTGTTTCAATGTCCTTGCGACATAGGAACAAATTGGGTCAATCAGAACTCCTTTGTTCACGACGTCCGTCCTAAGAAATTGATTTGCATTCAAGAACCATGCAACAAAAAAATTACATTTGATGTGCAAAACGATTTCATCCATTAAGAATTTGTAGAGACTACTACTAGTGAATTTCCCATTCCTTTTTTGTCCCCAACTTCTATCATCCCTTTAGTTTGAAGGTTAGAAGTAAATGAAATCGAGTAAAAAGCCTTCGGGGGTGTTTGTGCACAGGAAGCTGCAAAAAAATAGATTACTTAGTCAAAAGCAAATCAACAGAAAATAGAAACCAAAGGAAACCAGTTTAATTTGACCAAAAATTTGTTGTTTTGTGCAAACCACTAGAATCCACTGGAAATTTAAATAACTGAATTAATTAACTATCATTTACGAAAAGTTGATATTATTTGTAAATGTTGTGTATATAAATGTATAATTTTATTTGAACAATATGTTGTACATTAAAATTTAATTACACATTGCACATTTTAGTTTAATTTAACTGAAAAAAGTGTTGTGTAAATTATATATTATATACATATACACTTTTAAACAATACATTAAATTAAAATTTGAATAATATTTTATTTTAGAATTTAATTTTAACAATACGATATGAAGTTCAAGATGTATTCTTATGGGTAATCTATATTATCTAATTTTATAGTATAACTTTGTAGAAATATTGTCATTATTGTTTTTAAAGATAAGGGAACAAGAGTTGTCACGATAGTGCCAGAGAAATGACGAAAATGATTTTAATGTTTTTGTAGTTAAGTTTTTATGTAATAAAAATAAATATTAAATAAGTTTGATAGAGTTGTACATTTTTTACAACTTTACTGCACTTTCTATTGGTTTCCTGTAGGGGATATGAAAAACTAAGGGAAAAAATTTCAGTACATTCTGGATGGTAGAGGGAAACGGAGAGATAGTATTTTTCTTTTCCAAGACTGACACAAACACTAAGAAAAGTTCTGGTCAAAGAAAAATTATTTTCTTTTCTATATGTTTCAAGGTGCACAAACATCCCTAGGGTGTGGCTATCATCAATGACATTCGAGAACCTCCTACACACACCAATTTTCTTTAAGGAGATCATTGCTGAGTATCCGAGTATCTGATTCGAAAATTACAATTTGGTTAGTATTTGGTAAAGAAGTTTTTACCGAATACAATTTGGAATTGAAATTGGTTTAATTTTTTTTACCGTTTTCAAATTTGGATACGAATTCGGATATAGAACAAATCATATCTGAATATTCTAAAATACCAATTTTGACATCCAATATATGTGGTTATTAATATTTGTATTGTGAGTTAATAAAAAAAACAAAGTTATTTCCTATGTAAATATAAACATAATAGAAATGCAAAAGTAAATTATAATATAATTCTCTGAAAATAACTTTTCAATTTTTTAGATTATACAACAAAAGATATATAAAAACATGTTATAGGAATTTGAACATTATCCGAATTCGGATGTGAAAAATTCTTAGATTCAGATATGAATTGGTAAGATATAAAATTTTGAATTTGATTTCGGATTTGATATGCTTATTTGGAATTCGAATTCGGATACATGTTATACCAAATTCGAAAATATCCATTTACATCCCTATTGTTAAGGCTAAAGAGATCCAGGATTGCTTTGTTTTCATGAATATATCCAGACCTTAGTTAATCGGGCCTGACTAAACCCAGGCACGACTAGTCGGTACCAAGCATGACCCAGCCAACGAGCCCGGCCTGATGGGCCCCGTCGTGCCTGGGGCCTGGTCTGCCTCCCAACGGCTATCAAATGTAAGCCTTCCCATTACCAACTCTAATCTTACTTAAGTTGCAAAGTGTTTGAGTACAATCCACTCTCAAAGGAACAGTGATATTAGTTGTTTCGCCTTGGGAATATCCCCAATTTGTTTTTGAAGTCCTTATATTTACCTGAAATGATTGTTTGAAGTCCTTAGATTTTTTACAAAATTAATTTGTTGAGAGTATAACTAGCTGACTTGACTGTAGCATCTCGCAAAAAAGTCTAAGTAGATTCTCAAATGATGTAAAATGAATGGGAACATCTGAGTTGAGTTGCAATTTTTTGGCCACTAAAAAGTAAAAACCTCTTTTGGGACCCAATTAAGCTAATGTTGTATGACAATGTCCTCTTTGAGGTTTTCTGTTTGAACTCCATTGTAACTTCTTGATAAATAAATACATTATATTAATGACTTCGTTCATTCAAAAATTTTACTTAGGGTGTGTTTGGATTTGATTCTTGTAACATGAATCTTATGAGAACTCAGATTCTAAGTGAAAATATAAGAATCGTGATTCTTAAAAGAATCAAAATTCGTTTGAATGGAAAAAATTCTTGCTCATGATTCTAAATGTTAAATGACCAGTATGCCTCTAGATTTAAATTTATATTATTATTAGATTACTATTATAAGATATGATATGATTCTTTTTACTAAGGTAGAATATTTACTAAGGTAGAAATATTTATGTTATTTTCTAATATTAAAAATTATCATAAAATACAATGTATATGAAATTTATCTAATAAATATTGGAAAATATGAAAATATGTTTGGATTAAAATATATATCGTAAATTCATCAAGTTTATTAAATAAATATTGTAAATTCATCAAGTTTATTAAAAAATATAATATATATATATATATATATATATATATATGACATTTATAGTTTCTAATTAGAAATTTATCGAATAAAAAACATTAAAATATGAATGTATTATGATAAATACAACTGAGAGTAATATGGTAAATGTGACTCTAGAATTTGGATTCTTGTAAGAAGCTATAAAAATTCAGCTTCTTCTTTATATACAAATTTTGTTATTAAGAATCAGACGTAATCTGGAATCTGATTTTCTGTTTGTGAAGCACATTTGAATTCTTACCGAATTTTTGCTAGAATCCAGCTAAGAATTCGTTGCCAAAAACACCCTTAGTTTGACTCAATGAATTGTATCAGGTTATAATGCACATATGAAAAGGTTTCACCTTAACTTTATCGTTGTATATAATATGAATATAATTGATGATTTGTTAAGAAAAAATTAATATATTGAAAAGGACAAAAAAGTACGATTATGAAAGTATTTATATAAAAAAGTAGATTAAACAATTTTTGCTCTTGCAATATTGAACTATGAACTAGTTCAAATAGAGAAGGACATGCGCTCACATTGGGTCGGGATCCTTATTTAATGTTCAATATATAGGCAAATCCAAAGATCAAACCCAACAGGATAAGGATCATACATCACATCTTACAATTTCATTAGAATAGGTTACAAAAGAAAAGACATCTTGGAAGGGACCATGAATGCATGCATCAGTGCACAACCATTCACCACATCAACCACTTTCTTTCCAAAATACTCCCAACATGTGGTCCACAACATGCTCAACCCCTCTTCTCTCCCATTATACTAACCAAAACGAGTTAAAAATTTCAATGCCCACAACCACCCCGCACTAACACACCATTCCCATCCCTCACGGGTGCAAGGCAAGATTCTCCTCTCACAACTTTTCCTTTTATGTAACACCGCAACTGCCACTGATGTAGTGTGACTGGTTGAAGTTGTGGAATCATATATACCTTTAGGTTTTGGGATCAAATCTCCAGTGTATTCAACATAATACACCTCAGATACCTAATATTAGATCAACACCAATTTGAAAGCGCAACTCGTCTCAACGGGTAAGGAAGAATTCTGGGTAATAGAATAGAAAAACACCACAAGTGCACATGCACACTCATACAAAGCATACCCAACCCAACCACCAAAGAGAAGGCAGATGAGATGGAACATTCAAGAGAAACTTGTGTGCTTCTATTGGTCCTCTCTTTGGCCTTATGTTTTGGTGTTACAGGAAAACTTACTGGCGGCAATGGTGTTGGTGGTGCTACAAGAAGGAAGAGCCCCACCCACCACCCTCTCACCTTGGACTTCTACTCCAAGTCCTGTCCTCAGGTAGACCATCTCGTCTACTCCGTCACCTCTCGACAGTTTAAAGACACCCCTGTCTCTGGTCCCGCCACCATTCGCCTCTTCTTCCACGATTGCTTCGTCGAGGTAATACATCTAGAAGGCTCGTATATATGTACTTGCGAATTCTACGTAGCATATATATAGTTGAAAAAGTTGAACCCATCTCTAAATTTCACATATATAAGCTGAACCCAGGAAATTAAGGTCACATATATATATGAAGGAGAGTGTGAAATTTGTAAATCATGTACTAATTAAATATGTTAAGGATATTTTGATGAGTTACATGATCTTGAGCCTTTTTATTAATTCAACACTACTTGGTTCTGAATTGAAAGCCTAGAAGCTTTATTCACTATTAATTTGCACGATAATTGGACAAAGATTCTAATATGCACAATGAATATGCTACTGTAACTTAATCACATACTGCCAGTCCATGTAGTATTTCGAACTAATTTATTTTGTTTTATCTCAATGAGGTGCGGTTTCGATCTTGATTAAGGAGAGCATACTTAAACTGTGTCTTAGAGTACGTAACTGTGGTGCAGGGTTGTGATGGGTCGATATTGATAGCGCCCAGACAAGGAGGGATGGTGGAGCGAGACGTTGCGGCCAACAAAGACTTGGCACCCGAGGCATTCGAAACTGTGGACAAGGCAAAGGCTGTGGTAGAAAGCAAGTGTCCCGGGGTTGTCTCCTGCGCTGATATACTCGCCATTGCAGCTCGAGATTTCGTCCACTTGGTAATTATTTTTACTAATTATATAGTGTTACGTACTAATTAATGCACGCGCGTCATGTTGTTATTTCCTCTTGTGTATGCATATGCATTGCTCACTTCCAGGGGCGGATCCAGACTTTTTTTTGGGTGGGGGTAGACTCTCCACATTGGTCAATTTTTTTTAAAGAATTCATTTAAGATATACTTTAAATTAATTAATTAAATTAAAAAAATATGAAATTATTCTTCACATTTTTTACATTTTTCCAAACCTAGATACGTTAAAATTCAAACACCCAAAAGAACTTTTTACAACTATAAAACACGACACAACTGTTAAATTGATTTTATTCTTACTACACAAATTCCAATATCTAAACACAAAGCAGGTAGTTTGGGAAGATTTATTGGTTATGCTCGTTCTTAAGTTTAAAATCGATAAAATCTAGACAAATAGATGAAACAAAATAGAGTACAAGTATAACCTAAACTTATCGTAAAAGAATTTTGTAGTAATTGTTACTATTTATGCTCATTGCTATTTTCGTTCATGAAATTGCAAGCTTTAGATATATTATTCATTATACGATTGTTATGTCTAGAATGACTTTGATGAATAAGTTTCCTATAAATGCTAATTTATTTTAATTTTTAATTCTATTTTCAACCAACAAACAATCTCGATAGTATCAAAGTGAGAGATATAACATGTCAATAAACATAACTATACTAGAAAAGTAAAATCGCACATAATAATAAAAAATAGTTAAATCCCAAACATCCCGAACACCTACTAAAATCCATGCAATGTTCATTTTTCGACTAAAAATTTATCAAACTTACGTAACACTATAAGTCCAAAAGATTATAGCTTATCTTCTAAATGTAGTTGTTCAAAAGAACTCCAAAGACCCTAAACTGAATTAAAGTGACTTTAAAATTAATTTTCGTCAAAATATTATCTTAGTTCTTCCCAAATCCCAAATTTAACCATAATTAAACAATTATACCGTCAACTTCAGGATACTACACAGTTAAACAATTATATTACACTTAAATATGTGGGATTCAATAAAAAGTTGAATAAATTTTTTTTTGATTTTTTTCTCTCCAAAATCTGGGTGGGGTAGGTACCCCACCTGCCCTCCACTTGGCTCCGCCACTGCTCACTTCCTAGCTAGGAGCCCGCCGTCCATATATATATATGACTTAGTGGGATTGAAATGACGCCTAGGCTAGATTAACTTCAAAACCTTCTGTCAAGTTATGGAAAGACAACCCAATCTTTGGCTGTTTCGAAAATGAAAGTGATTATTATTATTTTGATAAGTTGGTTAATTACTTCATTGCATACGGCCCGTGAACGTGATTATTGTTCAAAATACTTCTTCCCAGTCCCAGTGGTAGAAGTAAAGAAAAGCAAACGGGTCAGAACGTCTGTAATTATTATAGGGCGTTGGGAAGAGTATTATAGCTTGGATTTTTGTGGCAGGTTTAGTCGTTGTCGTGTTCTTGTAACCCGAATGACCACAAGTGGACTGTAATTTTTTCACGAGCCATTCATGTTGGGACTTGGGGACATGAAAGATTTTGCTACATACGGCGAGTCATGTGCCATCTGGAGTACGTAACATTGACAATACCACGTCGGTTATGGTCTGAACTTCATCGAAGAGGTTAAGGTGCGATCTTCTTTGGTGCGAGCGCCATCTTGCTGACGGTCCACATCTTGGGTGAAGTTCCAAAGTTCAAACCACTTAACCAATCTCGAGATGTGGACAGTTCTTGATTGGTAACGATCCAATTTTTTTAGTAAGAAACTGATATATATTTACGAGAGAATTAGTTAATATAATTCGCTGACCAGGTACAACATTCTTAATTATTTAGCTAGTGTGGGAGGGAGGGAACAAATTTTATTATACAGAATTGGTCGGATTTGTTTGCTTCTTTCTGTTAGCCTAGGCAAGTAATAGGAACATAGATATTGACAACGCCTCGGAATATTTCTTCCTTTTCCACTCGTGGGACAAAATCGCATTGACTAAATTAGATTTGGTCTTCACAGGTGAGGTTTTTATGGGCTCATGGTCGACTATCCATCTAGGTTCTGTTAGGAGGGGAATTTAACAAAGCGCTAACACGAATACAGATTAAACGTACCACGGAAAAATGGATATTGATTGCGGAACTTAACTTTGAACTCTCTCCCAATATTAATGCAACAAGAAACACGAATAAGATGAAATAGACAAACAAACACACAACACACCTGAAGCAAACCACGACACACATGAATTTACAAGGTTCGGTAAGATGCCTACGTCCTTGGGGGGTCTCCTGTGAGTTTCATTTCCTTCAAGCTATTCTCCAACAAGAGAAGTCTCCAAGATTATAAAAGATTGGAAGCAAAATGTCTCCCAAAGCACTCTAGATCTCTCTTTAGCCTAATCTCTCTCAAAGAAATAAGTATTATATGTTGTGTTTTAATTTTAGGGCGAAAATTCCTTTTATAATGGGTTAAAACCGTGCAATTAAACAATCAGATCGTGGGCAAATCGTATGCAATCGGTCGACCAGTTTACGGTTTTGCGCGTAACTGTCATCATTCGGTCGACCGCTCACCCCGATCCGGTTGACCGTTCTGCGGATCTGAACGGTGTCTGGGAGCCCCTGGTGGTTTTCGGTCGACCGTAACTTAAGTTCTGGTCGACCGATCCGCGATGCTGATTCTCGACTTGAAGCTCATGGAAGTTTTCGGTCAACGACCGCTCCGTACTTTGTTCCAAGTCCCGAGAGACTATGGATGTTTTTGGTCGACCATGACTTAAGTTCCGGTCGACTGATCCTTGCCTCGATCCGAGCCGTGAAGGCTCTAGAAATTTCCGGTAGACCGCGTGCCCAACATTGGTCGACCGAAACTAACATTTCGACGAATCCTGGACACTCTAGACTTTTCCGGTTGACCGTGACTTAAGTCACAGTCGACCGATGCTCGGTGTTTTCATGCACTTAACAATTCTACAAACCAAATTTCAACAATCTCCACCTTGGTTTGAAATTGTTACCTTAGTCATCTCTGACCTGCATCCTTCGTGCTCCCTAGAAGCACCGTTCGCGCTACCCCCCGGAGCGCTCCTCCTTCTCAGTTTCTGAGGACATTGAGAAGTTTTGAGCACAACTCGAACTTCTCCCAATTGACCACTTTGGTCACCATATTTGCAGGATTCTCGCTCGTGTCGATTTTCTGGAGAACAACTTGCCCTTCCTCGATCCATTCCCGGATCTTATGGTACCTTACTTCAATATGTTTGGTCCTTAAATGGAACGTCTGATCCTTGGCTAGATAAATTGCACTTTGACTATCGTAATGCAATTTGGTCACTTCATGTTTCATCCCCAAGGAGATAATTTAACCCTTCAATCATATAGCTCATTTTCCAACAACAACAACTGCCATATACTCTGCTTCTGTCGTAGACAATGTGGTAGTATGTTGGAGAACAGATCTCCAACTCACTGGACCTCCACCCAAAGTGAACACATACCCTGTTGTGGACCTCCGTTTATCCAGATCCCCAGCATAATCTGAATCAATGTAACCCTCCACCTGCATTTGTGCTCCATCTTTGGTGAACTTTAAGCTAACATCCATGGTTCCGTTCAGGTACCTCAACAACCACTTCAACGCTTTCCAATGCCCTTTTCCTGGGTCATATAACGATTCACGAGGCTAACTGCGTGTGAAATGTCTGGCTTAGTGCAGATCATAGCATACATAACGGATCTAACTGCACTAGCATATGGAACTCTCTCCATATCTCTCCTTTCATTTTCAGTAGAGGGGCTGACACTTCAACGAAAGCTTGAAGTGAGCACTAATAGGTGTGGCCACCTGCTTGGCGTTCGCGGGATTATACCTCTCGAGTATTTTATGGATAAAACTCCTTTGAGTGAGCATAATTTCACCTTTCTCGGTATCCCGTGAGATTTTCATACTGAGAATCTTCTTTGCACTCCCGATGTCTTTCATCTCAAACTCCCCGTGAAGCTTCAGTTTGAGATCATCTATATGTTTCATCTCCTTAGCCGCGATCAACATATCATCAACATACAAAAGAAAGAACATGTGTGTTCCGTCTCCTAGACTCCGCAAGTAAACACAACTATCATAGTTGCAACGTATAAAACCATTTTCAAGCATAATGAATTGAACATTTTGTACCACTGCCTCGGCGACTGCTTAAGTCCATAAAAGGGACTTCTTTAGCTTGCACACTTGCCCTTCCTTGCCTCGTGTGATGAACCAATATGGCTGCCTCATATAGATCTCTTCCTCTATGTGTCCGTGAAGAAAAGTTGTCTTCACATTCATTTGCTCTAACTCCATGTTGTCCATAGCCACCATGACTAACAACACTCTAATCGAGGTATACTTTACAACGGGTGAGATAATCTCGTTGTAATCTACCCATTCCTTCTGAGCATATCCTTTTGCCACCAACCTTGCTTTATACTTTAATTCCTCCATAGGAGTTGACCCTTCCTTCTTCCTGAAGATCCACTTGCACCCAATTGCGCGTTTTCCCTTAGGAAGCTTTGTTAGCTCCCAAGTTTGATTCTTATGAAGAGACTTCATCTCTTCGGTCATGACCACCATCCACTTGTTTCTGTTCTCCTGCTCAATGACTTCTTCGATTGTGCAAGGGCCCCCACATTCAGTAATAAGTGCAAATGCAATACTAACATCATCGTGACCATATCTCACTGGTGCCTTTGTGATCCTCATTTGTTGTAACGTCTTGACCCCGGACATGTGCTTACCCGCCCGAACCCGGTAGGCCCAACTCTTAACCGCTGCGCAACTCTGATATTTATATCCATCTGATAGGCCCATAACTAATCTGAAAAATATAATTAATAATTTGTGAGCTCGACAACCCGCAAGTTCCAACCGTCAATCAATCATAATCATAATCATGTGAAAAATAATACAGAATATGACATTCAGTCAAAAAACACAATCAAGAGATATGCATCACAAATAATATGCATGCATAACAATCTGGAACCCCCATTCGGATTCGACCACATCCTGTGTTTCTGAAATCTATCAATCAGTCAGACGCACACATGGTAGCTCCACACTAACGACAGGCAGCCCTTTCCTCTCTCGGGTGGCTCCACGTTGTCCGCTAGGCAGCTCTTTCCTAAGTGGCTCAGCCAGAAACATACATACAGCCACAGGACATGTCAACTGAAACACCACCATGCAATCATATGCATATCAATGAAATCAACATCGATACTCAGCATGCATGCAACTACGAATATCAAGAGAGACAGACATGATATGAAACTGAAGAATAACGAATCAGTACTTGCCTGTCTCGCAACCACAAGATTAATTCCATAATCACATCCAATCTCCATCTTTGTATATAACAAATCCTACCACCATTCAACTCTTCCCTCACTCCACCTTCACCTTACTTCTCCACTCTCACGTTATCAATTCACTTCTCCACAACAAAACTCATGTATATATATCATTCCATCCACCGCCATCATCTTCTCTCCTAACAGCAAAGCACGTGTAAAGTTCGTGAAAATTGCATCAAAGTCCACACCTTATGAAATATTGAGAACAATCTAGAAACAATTCATGAAATGAAAATCAAGTCCATAGTCATTAATTTATTTGATTATTACCTCAACCTCAAAAATCCAGGATATTACATTTGTCTTCCTTGAGCAATACTCTCTTGCTCAGCTCCTTCCTCTACTTGTGAGTCAATTGTTTCCTGCTGAACTTCTTGATTCGAATCACCCCTTGAAGTCGTGACCTCAACTTCGATTTCGTCTTCCCACATGGAACTCTCTTGCTGCTCTTTATCCTCAAGGCCATTGAGTAAACTTGTCTCAACAAAGACCACATTACTCCGCAAGAGTACCTTCTTGCTCACTGGATCCAAAAGCTTATATCATTTCACTGCCATATCGTAACCAAGGAATATGCATTCCTTTGATTTCGAATCCAGCTTCGATTGTTGTGTCTCATCGACCAACGCATAGGCTTTGCATCCAAATATCCTAAGCCTCGAATAATCAAATGGCTCACCCATCCACACTTCCCGAGGCGTCTTTAATTCAAGTGTTGATGACGGTGAGACATTTACCAAGTAGCACGCAAGATCTACTGCTTCAGCCTAGAAATCCTTCGACAGATCTGCATGAAGGCTCATGCTCCTTTCCCGTTCACACAAAGTTTTGTTCATCCTTTTAGCTACGTCGTTTTGTTTCGGTTTTCGCGGTGTAGTGAAATGCCTCGTGACGCCTTCTTTCTCACAGAATTTTGTGAACTCCTTTGAGGTGTACTCACCCCCATTATCTGTCTGTAAGTACTTAACAAATTTTCCAGTACTTTTCTCTACCTGGGCCTTCCGTGCCTTAAACTTCCCAAAATAACAAATTTATTTTTCAGTAAATAAACCCATACATTCCTTGAGAAGTCATCGATAAATGTGACGAAATATTCGGCTCCACCTTTTAACCGAACCTGCGCCGGTCCCCAGACGTCTGAGTGCACATACTCTAATATTTTTCTTTCGTCTTGTGGATAGCCGTCTTGAATCGAATCCTGTGTTGTTTACCGAAGACACAATATTTGCAAAAATCAAATTTGCAGCTTTTAACACCCTTCAAGAATCCTTGTTTGTGTAGCTCACACAAATCCTTTTCCAACATATGACCAAACCTCATATGCCAAAACGTGGTGTTGTCTTCGTCATGTGCAACATTTGCTGCACCCTTTCCTGCTACTGCATTTCCTTGCATCAAGTACAAGTTGCCCACCTTGGTTCCCTTTATCACTGTCATCGCTCTGTGAGTGACCTTATTCTTTTGGTCCCCGCCGGACCATCTCTACCCAAGAGTATCAAGCTCTCCTAGAGAAATCAGATTCTTCTTCAACTCCGGTACGTGACGCACACCCGTCACCAGTCGAATGCACCCATTGAACATCTTAAACTACATGGAACCAATCCCGACCGTAGTGCATGGTGCATCGTTGCCCATAACAATGATCCCTCCTTTTAGTGATTCATAGGATGTAAACCACTCCTTAATCAGGCACATGTGAAATGATGCTCTTATATCCAAAATCCATCCAGATGATTATTTGTCGATACCTGCAGCGCAAACCGTTAGAACGTCAGCTTCGTTCTTCTCCTCCACCACACTAGCGGAATTATACCCGTCTTTCCCTTTCTGTTGTGCCTCCTTGAAGGCCCTACAGTCACGCTTCATGTGACATGTCTTCTTGCTGAAAAAACATTCAAAGGATCTCCCCTTTGATTTTAACTGGCCCCTTCCGTTGCTTCTTCCTTTGTTACCCGTTCTGCCCCTTTCCGGTGCCGCGATCAATCCTTCACCCTTGTCGAAAGAGCTACTACTTGAATTCTTCCTTGCATCATAAGAGATCAATATGCCCTTCACCTCTTCTAACACTAACGAATCCTTTCCATATATGATCGTGTTCACTAAGTTCTCATACGAGTCCGGCGGTGATGTCAATAACAACATTGCTTTGTCAACATCCTCCATTTTGTCGTTTAACTGAGTCAGATCAGCAATAAGCTTATTGAACACCGAGAGATGATCAATAAAAGGCGTGTTCTCCTTCATCCGAAGCATGTATATCTGACACTTCAAATTCAACTTGTTGTTAAGGTTCTTCTTCATGAACCTTTCCTCCAGAAGTTTCCAGTATTCTGCCGTGGTTTTCGCCAATTCCTCGAAAAGTAGATCATCCGAAAGACACAACTCGATGATCTCAATCGTCTGGAGATTCAAAGTCTCCCACTTTTTGTCGGTCATCTTCGACAACTTCTTCTCGACCCCATCCAACGTTAACAAAAGTATGTCCGTCTGCGATATTAACGCTCGAACCCTCTGTTGCCATGTCGAAAAGTTTCATTTTCCGGTGAATTTCTCCACCCGAAAATTTTGTGCATCCTCTGCCATCGTAAGTGCAACCAAAAACTCTGATACCAGCTGTTGGGAGAGTGATCTAACAATGCACTAGCACAAATACAGATTAAACTCATCACAGAAAAACGAATATTGATTGCAGAACTTAACTTCAGACCCTCTCCCAATCTTAATGCAACAAGAAACACGAATAAGATGAAATAGACAAGAAAACATACAACACACCTGAAGCAAACCACGACACACACGAATTGACAAGGTTCGGCAAGATGCCTACGTCCTTGGGGGTCTCCTGCGGGTTTTCTTTCCTTCGAGCTCCTCTCCAACAAGAGAAGTCTCTGAGATTACAAAAGATTGGAAGCAATATGTCTCCCAAAGTACTCTAGATCTCTCTATAGCCTAATCTCTCTCAAAGAAATAAGTATTGTATGTTGTGTTTTCAAATAAGGGAGAAAATTCATTTTATAATGGGTTAAAATCGTGTAATTACACATTCAGATTGTTGGCAAACCGTCTGCAATCGATCGACCGGAATTCTCCATCGCTCGACCGGTTTGCGGTTTTGCGCGTAACTACCATCATTTGGTTGATCGCTCAACCTGAGCCGGTCGACCGTTCTGCGCCTCTGAACGGTGCCTGGGAGCTCCTAGTAGTTTTCGGTCGACCGTAACTTAAGTTCCAGTCAACCGATTCGCGATGCTGATTCTCGATTTGAAGCTCCTGGAAGTTTTCGGTCGACCGCGTGCCCGACACTGGTCGACCGCTCCGCACTTCGTTCCAAGTTCCGGGAGACTCTGGAAGTTTTCGGTCGACCGCGTGCCCGACACTGGTCGACCGCTCCGCACTTCGTTCCAAGTTCCGGGAGACTCTGGAAGTTTTTGGTCGACCATGACTTAAGTTCTGGTCGTTCGATCCTTCCTTTGATCTGAGCCCTAAAGGCTCTAGAAGTTTCCGATTGACCGCGGGCCCAACATCGGTCGACCGAAACTAACATTTCGACGAATCCTTGACACTGGACTTTTCCGGTCGACCGATGCTCCTTGTTTTCCTGCACTTAACAATTTTACAAACCAAATTTCAACAGGCTCTGATTGTTTCTTTGTATAGCTAAGTAGAGAAATAGAGAAAAGGAGATCAAATGAAAAAAATTGATTATTATTCTTTATTTTCTCTTATTTGGATAAACTCGATGAAAATTTCAATTCCCAGCTTTAAGCAACTTTCAATTTTTTCCCGAAGTAATTTTTCAACTGTGTAGTGTATTTCTTCCAAACAATTGCCAAGCAATCATATTGGCAATGCTCTTCATTCTTGTTTTTTTAGACCACGAGGTCACTCTTGAAAAAATAAACACACATTACTAAACATGAAAAATATCGAACACTCTGTAACGTAATTAGATCCACTACTTTTCGTCTAAATGTTTGAATTTTGTTGAGTTGATGGATCAACTAAATCTTACACTCACTCGAACACTATTATAATCCAAACGGGCTTAGCTTTCAAAAACACAATTACATGTGTTAGGGAGTGAGTTAGTAATTTGATTGATCTATTGTAAATGTCAGCTGTGGCACGTGGCGCCATCTCAGTATTTAATTTGTAACTATCTTCTTCCCCTATATACACATATTATTGTTGGGATCCTCAGATTTATGATGAGAACCATTTATTTAGTCTCTCTCTCCACAATATGCAAATCAAATTTACAAAATGCAAATCAAATTTACAAAATGTTTGCACTTAATTTGTAGGCCGGAGGTCCATACTACGAAGTGAAGAAAGGCCGAAGAGACAGCAAAGTCTCCCTCCCATCTAAGGTCACTCCAAACCTCCCCACGTCCAACACCACCACCGACGACCTCCTCCGCCTCTTCGCCCGAAAGGGCCTCGACCGCAAAGACCTCGTGGCCCTTTCGGGGGCCCACACCATAGGCTTCTCTCACTGCCCCCACATCCTACCTCGCCTCTACGACTTCCGCTCCACCGGCCAACCCGACCCAGCCCTCGACCCGCGCCTCCTAAAGGCGCTACGCATGTCGTGCGCGCGCTTTGGTGGGAACAAGGACGTGGTCGTGCCGTTTGACGTTGACACCCCGTTTGTGTTCGATAACAAGTATTATGGGAATTTGGCCGGTAAGTTGGGGTTGTTGGAGACGGACGAGGGGTTGGTTAAGGATTTGAAAATGCGGTCGGCGGTTGAGACGTTCGCGGAAGATGAGGCGGAGTTCTTTAAGGCGTTTGTGATTGGGATGGAGAAGATGGGGAGCATTGGGGTGAAGAGAGGGAGGAAGGGAGAGGTGAGGAAGATTTGCACCAAGTTAATTTCTTAATTAGTAATTAGTAGTTGACTGATTCATTCATTGATTGGTTAGTTTGGGCATGAGTGTGTTTGTTTGAAAGTGATTAGTTTGGGTACTTTGGGCATGTGTGCTATTGCAATCGTATTATTGAATGGTGAAGATGTGATACCGAACTTTATAAATGTTATTTTGCTTCCCAATGTGTAATTAGAGTAGACTAAACAAACAATTCTATTTTGCAACAATGGTGAAGGATTTATTCATTGTTCGAATCTCAAATGTTATTTTGCTTCGCAAATTCCCAATGCGTAATTTAGAGTAGTAAAAACAAACAATTACATTTGGTAACAATTGAAAGATTATTCATTCATCGTTCGCCCATCGAATGGGTTTGTACCAGCTGTGGTCTTACTACATGTTTTTTTTTTTAATAACATAGCTCCATTTTTTTACTTGGCACATGTCTGACGATATTGTTACAGAAAACACAGCCAACAAAGTGGAATCTGATCACTTAATAATAATAACAACATGGCGAAGAAATTCGCAGTAACCAATTGAAAATAAAATCACAATATACAAGTTTTTTGTGGAAATTTCGTTAATGTAAAAAAAATACGGAGACATCTATCTTTCACGGTGTTAAATTTAGTTGGTCCACCACCTCAACAAAACATAAACACTTAGGTGAAGGGTAGTAGATCCAACTTTATTATAGAGTGTTGTACAATTTTTATGTTTAGCAATGTGAGACTATTTTCTCAACACTCTCCTGCACGCGTGACCGGGATAATTTTTCCTTGATACGCGTGGAAAATATAGGTTGGAGTGGGCCCCACAGGTCAATCGACCCGCTCTGATACAATGTTAAATTTAGTTGATCCACCACCTCAACAAAACCTAAGCACTTAGGTGAGGATAGTGGATCCAACTTTATTATATAGTGTTTACACTTTTTTGTGTTTTACAAGGGAAATCCAAAAAACATAGCCGTTGTAGGCTTTCCTTGTTGGTTACAAATCATGCTTGATTTCCTTGATGTTTCCTTCATTGAGAGATCGTATGATCTGGATGATTTGCTTGATTGTCTCCATAACAAGTATGTTCTTCTAATGTGTATCTCTTCCCATATTTCAACATTCCCCCTCAAGTTGACTCCGGAAGATATTGAAGGAGCCTAACTTGTGAAGAATGCGTTGGAAGTGTTTTTGATCGAGGACTTTGGTGAAGATGTCTGCCAGTTGATCATTACTCTGGACGTAGGGAACTTCAATTTCTTTAGCTTGTATCTTCTCACGGATGAAGTGACAATCTACTTCAATGTGTTTTGTTCGTTCATGAAAGACAGGGTTGGAGGCGATGTGTCTTGCGGCTTTATTGTCACAAAACATTTGTATTGGATTTTGGTTACTTATGTTCATGTTCTTGAGAAGTTGTTTGAGCCATATTAGCTCACTTGTTGTGGAGGCCATTGCACAGTACTCAGCTTCAGCGCTTGATCGTGCCACTATGTTTTATTTTTTGCTTCTCCATGTAACCAAATTTCCTCCAACGAACGTACAAAATCCGGTAGTAGATTTCCGATCGTGACTACCTGCCCAATCTGCATCAGAGTAACCAACGATTGTGTTAGAATTGTTTCTTTTCATCCAAAGACCTTGACCCAGGGTTTTCTTAAGATAGTGGAGAATCCGGTCAACTATCTCTAGATGACTTTTATGGGGTGCATGCATAAATTGACTTATTACGCTAACTGCATAGGTGATGTCGGGTCTAGTGACAGTGAGGTATATGAGTTTACCAACTAATCTTTGGAATTGTCCTAAGTCTTGAACTGGTTCACCATCATCTAGATTTACCTTTCGATTTGTTTCGATTGGGGTGTTAACTGGTTTAGATCCTATTTTCCCGGTTTCATGTAGAAGGTCAAGAGTGTATTTCCTCTGGGATAGAAAGAGTCATTTTTTCGAGTGAGCAATTTCAATTCCAAGGAAATATTTCATGGTGCCTAGATCTTTGATATCAAATTTGGATTTGAGGTAAAGTTTGACTAACGATATTTCTTCATCATTATTTCCAGTTATTATAATATCATCCACATATACTAAGACAATTATGGTGGTTTTAGGAGAACGTTTAGTGAATATGGAGGCATCAACAGAACTCTTAGAAAAACCATAGAGAAGTAGGGAGTGACTGCGTTTGGCATACCATGCACGAGGAGATTATTTAAGCCCATATATGGACTTGTGGAGTTTGCATACCTTGCCTGAATCTGATTTGTAACCTGGGGGAGGAGTCATATAGACTTCTTCTTCTAAGTTGCCCTGTAAAAAACATTCCTAACATCCATTTGGAAGAGATTCCATCCTGAGTTAACGGCTACAGAGAGGAGAACACGAACGGTGTTCATCTTTGCGACAGGGGCAAATGTTTCTTGGTAATCTAACCCGTATGTTTAAGTGTATCCTTTAGCAACTAAGTGAGCTTTAAATCGTTCTATAGTACCATCACTATTGTACTTAATTTTGTATATCCATTTACAACCTACTGGTTTTATTCCTATGGGAGGAACAACAAGACTCCACCTTTTGTTGGTTTCTAGAGCTTTTAGTTCATCTTCCATAGCCTTAATCCACTTAGGCTGTTCATGAAAGTTGGTGGGTTCTTTAATTTTGTCTATTTGACTTAAGCAGGCATAATAGGTAGGTTTTATTTGGGAGTAGGACAAGTAGTCCTCGATAGGGTAGGTAACGTGGGATACCACATAGTCTTGGAGTCGAAAGGGTGGACGAGTACAACGAGTGGTCCTTCTTGGAGGAATACCTTCATCTCCCCCTTGATCCTCCACTTGAGGAGGTGGTTCGAGGTCTTCGTGAGTAGGTGTAGCGGTGACCGGAGGTGCGACTGTGGGAGCGTTGAGGATGTCTGCAACTGGTAGATGAGCTTTGGGTGCAGCGGAAGGATTGTGGTGTTCGTGGAAGTAGGAGATATGCTCGAAAAAAGATACATCACGAGAGACAAAATTTTTACAATTAACGGGGTCATAACATT
The DNA here is from genome assembly GCA_963682175.1 of Triglochin maritima. Lineage (NCBI taxonomy): Eukaryota > Viridiplantae > Streptophyta > Magnoliopsida > Alismatales > Juncaginaceae > Triglochin > Triglochin maritima. Next base: position 12,758,543 of record OY821775.1, read on the forward strand.
TGTACCTTTTTTTCTTGACAGAGTATCCTAAAAAAATACATTTGATAGAATTATGATCAAGTTTGTCCAGATGCTTCCTGTGAACAAAACAAGTACAACCAAATATCCGAAGATGGTTAAGACTCATTTTTCTACCATGTAAACTTTCTAAGGGTTGTTTGTTTTGAATTGTTGAGTTGGGCAAGCGATTTATAAGGTAAGTAGCAGTTAAAACAACATCTGACCAAAAACATTTTGGAACATTGTTTTGAAAATGCAAGGAACGGGTGATATTTAAAAGGTGACGATTTTTCCTTTCAGATACACCATTTTGTTCAGGAGTGTTTATACACGTGGTCTGATGATTTTTTTTTTGTTTTAGAAAGTTTTGAAAATTGTTACTGGTATACTCGGATCCGTTATCGGATCTGAGTATACTGATTTTAGAGTCAAACATATTTTCAACGAAGGTTACAAACTCGTAAAAAACCAAGAAAGCATGAGATTTGGCTTTTAACAAATATAACCAAGTTGTTCGTGAAAAATCATCAATAAACGAAATGAAATACTTGAACCCATTATAGGATTCTACGGGAGTGGGTCCCCAAATATCCGAGTGAATCAACTCGAGAGCACGACCTCTCTTATTTTCTGAATTATAAAAAGGAAGTCTAGTTTGTTTTGATAATCGACATACATCACAAAAAAATTCATGTTTGAAAGTGGGAAATAATTTTTGCAAAACCATATGAGACGGGCGTCTCATTCTTTGATGCCAAGTTTCATGATTAGGAATTTTTGCAGTCATCCCTTTTGTTTGAGTTTCAAGCACATAAAGTCCGTTGGTGAGTTTTCCTCTACCAATCGTCCTCCATGTGGTGCGTTCCCGAAATGTTACATCGAAAGGTGTAAAGACAATGTTGCAATTCAAATTTCTTGTGAGTCTAGCTACCGACAATAAATTTGAGTCAAAATTAGGTACATGCAAAATATTTTCGGTTATTTTATCATCTAAGAATTGCACTTCTCTTGTACCTTTAATTTTCACTTTCTCTCCATTAGCAACAACGACGAATTTATTTAAAAAATTTAAACTAGTTTTTATGTTATTTATCAACGAGGAGTTTCATGTCATGTGATCAGTCGCATCAGAATCTATAATCCAACTAGAGTTATGTGAATTAATTTCAGAAGAATAAGCATTGCAATTATCTAAGAAGGAATACATACCTGAGAAATTACCTTTACTTTGGGTGTTGGATTGCAAAAAGGAGTTTAATTGGGCTATGAGGGCACCAAGTTGTGCTGATTCTCCACCGTTGGATGTATTGTTGGAGTCGGATATCTGGAGCTCCGGATAGGGAGAGGAATCGGGTGCTCCACCGTGGTTGCTATAAAACCCGTGCTGATCCGAACTCGACCCGATTGTCCCCCATTTCATTTCTTCTCCTTGTTTGCTAGGGTTTCCTCTTTGAGCACCGCCACCGCCTCTCCCGCTAGGGTTTGTGTGGCCGCCGCTCCTCCCATCCTGCCTCTCTGAGCCGTCCTTAGATGGCCGGAGATGTAGGTAGAGGAAGTAGCACGTCGACCGGTCGTGTCCCTGTTTCTTACAGTTATCGCAATATTCGTTGCTTTTATTTCCGAATTTGTTTTTACCTTTGTCGCGAGGGTTGGTGTTGGATTTTGCGGCGACAAACGCCTGATTTTTGTGGGGGTTTTCCGACTGAGCGGTGTGGCTTTTCCGGAGGGTTTCTTCCCGGTTAACCATTGCTATGATGGTCGAGAGAGTGGGGAGTTCCAACACCATGAGGATGTTCGATCTGAGCGCTTCGTAACTTGAGTCTAACCCAACAAGGAACGTATAAATATGATCTTGTTCAACTCTTGCCTGTATTATTTCTGGATCTTTGGTGGGTGGCTCGTAGATGGCGAGTTCATCCCATGTTCGTTTCAGCAGGCCGAGATATTCGGTCACAGATTTTTGGTTTTGTTTGATCTGCGACAAATCTTGTTTTAGTTTAAAGATATGCACAAAGTTTTGTTGCTTACCATAATGTTTATGGACGGAGTCCCAAAGTTCTTTTGCGCTATTTTTGTACATAAAGATTTCCGCGATTTGATGTTGCATGGATTGGAGTAGCCAGGACATCACGAGGTGATCGGTGTTCTGCCACTCCTCCTGCTTTGCCTCACTTCCTTGTTCGGTGTGTTTGGTGGCTTTCCCAGTGAGGTGGCTGAACTTCCCTTTGCCGTTGAGGGATAGGGAGACGGCTCGCGCCCAGGTGAGGAAGTTTGTCCCATTGAGGGGTTGGGTGGTGAGGCGTTGTGATTCACCATCGTTGTCTGTCATAGCTAGGAGTGGAGGGCGACGGGGTCGCAACCGCCTAGCTTGCCGGCTGGTGATGAGCTCAGGGGAGCCTCTGAGGTGGGGTTTTGTTGTTCTTAGAACGCATGCTCTGATACCATGTTAAATTTGGTTGGTCCACCACCTCAACAAAACTTAAGCACTTAGGTGAAGGGTGGTAGATCCAACTTTATTATAGAGTGTTGTGCACTTTTTGTGTTTAGCAATATGTGACTATTTTCTCAACACACGGTGAGAATTACAAGCACAAGCACAAGCACGAGCACGGGCGGACACACGACAAAATTGAAGGGTGGACACCATATAAGAAATGTTTTAAAAATTGAACTGAAAACAACTCGTTTGTTTCAAAGTGGTCCAACCGACAGTTCAATCTGGTCCAATCGATGATAACGTCAGTATGACATCAACATTTTGTGAACTGAGTGTTGAACCGAATTGACTGCGTAGCGACGGTCTAACAGACGGTCCACTGATTAAATCGGTTTTAAGATAAACATATAATAATCTTAAGATAAAATATTCAATATTTCCGAACCAAGAAACACTTGATTTCTATTTAGATGAAAATGATGAGAAGAAAAAAGTCAATAAATAATGTCACACTAAAATCACATTGCTCTGAACATAGAAATGATTATAAAAATGTTCTTAACACCTTAAATAGTTAAATACCACAATTTCGGTTATCCTTGAATTCAACAACATTAACCACACATATTAAGCATTTTTAAAAAACCCCAAAGAGTATGAATTTTGTGGTGAAGTGCTGAAACCACACATATTAAGCATTCTTAATATTGAATTTTGTGTATACGAAATACACGTTATTATTATATATTTACTAAACTACATATAAACATTAACAACTTAGGGTGCGTTTGAGTGCAGCTCCCAAATGTCAGTTTCTGATCAGAAGTCAACTTCTAGGAATGTTGATCAAGGAGCAGCTTCTTCTTGAAGGTTGAGAGTTGTTTGGATAGTCAGAAGGTTCTGGCAGTGGGTGATGTTTTGTCAAAAGAAATTTTTAAATTGTCCCCAAACTCAATGTAAATTAAAATTCATTGTAAATTTGTTTGAAATGTTTTTTTCATAAAAAAATCTTCTGAAAAAATGTTTTTTATTTGTTTAAAAATTTTCAATTTTTTTTACTCAGGATTAATCTCCAAATGATATGGGGATAAATTGATCCAAACAAAACCAGAATCACAAAGGAGCTGGAGAAGCTCTTCCACTTGAGCTTTCTCCTTCCAACGTTAATTGTTGTCTTGATTTGCGTGCTAGGAGCCAAGCTCCTCTAGATCCAACCGGTGTTTGGATGATTTGAGTTGTCTTGATTTCAAGACGTGTCAATAACATAAAAATTCAAGCACGGGTACTTGCTTACGCTTGCCCACGCCTGGGTCCGTCCCTGAGCACAACTGATGCTGAAGAATTAGTGCGGAATGAGCCTATACGTTTTTCATTTAGTGAATATACGTCAGGTGTACTAGCCTCCACGACCGACGTACAGTGATGCGGGACGAAAGTGAGGGTTGCCAGAATTGAACTCCGACGGTAGCTCCGACACGAGATGAGAGGGTAAACCCTTGGAATCAACCAAGAAGTCTGGGAATCCACCGGAATCTCTCCCAATTACATAACTTTTGCAAAGACACCCCTAAATTAGGTTAAATATGAAATTAAGTGATAAGATATCTAAGCATATATTATTTTACCCAAACACAATACTAACTCTAAAACACTACATTTGACTACTTTTACTTCCTGTCCTGCATCAACACTTCATCCCAAATTAAATCTAAAACGTATATATGTGTATATATATATGTCGCTCAACTTTAGAGGATAACATATATATCTAAGTAATTAATAGCATTTTATACGTCTAACTTATTCTGGATATGTATATACTTTAATAAGGTTTTGAGAAGAGGGTATATGCGTCACCTAAATAAACACTAGACGTATATAGATATACACGCGCAACTAGAGAGGGGCGCACATAGCTAAGAATTTTCAGCAATTTATATGTCGAGCTACTATATGACTGACGTATATAAGTGTGAAGGAGTTTATACATCAGGTTTTTTGTTGCCCGATGTATATAACCCCAGTATATACGTCTAGTTTGATTGCGAGGGATGTATATATCTCATCGTGCGCTATATATGACTATCATATTGAAGGCGGCGTACATACATCATCGTGCACTAGTGACTTGAGAAAACCCAAACCAATAGAGAGAGGATTGAAGATGATCCATGAAAATTAAAGCACTAACCAACTTCGTAATGTTCTATATCTACTCATGATTAGAGATCTTTCATATCAGAGTTCATCTAAGCCAATTATTCATCTTCCAAATACAAAAAGAAAAACACAATAATGATATATTTAAGTATGATATCATACAATTTTATTTGTGTAGTATGATGTATTGTTGATGTGATAAGTAGGGATGCTTTATGTATAATGAACACGATTTGACACAACATAAATGCAATCAACACAATTTGTTGAATCAGCCAAAATGACAATTTCATCATCTTTGTTGACTAATCAATTATAATTTTTCTTTGAGAATGACCGTTCAAAATCTGTTATAATAGGAAAACAACAACAAACCAAGTTATTTAACTACTATCAACTATAACATCCTTCTTTATTTATTTAATACGTACGGTAATCCGTGTAGACCTGGGTGTCGTGTCGTGTAGATCAGCACGACAAGCTGAGTTTTTTTTGGCTCAACACCGTCCCTCAGCACGTTGTACCGGGCCGGTGATTACTGCTGGGCTGGTTGTGCCTGGCCCGGCCGGCCCGGCATGTTCCCGAGGTCTAGATCGGTGTAGTTGGAGACCCTAGGATATTTTTGTGAATTTGTATTTAAGTCCTTAGAGTTATTATAAAGTGAAAAAAGTGGAATGATCTTTCATGATGATTTTTTCTTGATAGTATTTTACAATGGAAAATTTGTATATGCATTATATTTTTTTGAATTTTTGTGTATATAATTTCTATATTTTAAATAAAACAACTTTTAGTTGGAATTGTATATTATGTTGAATAATTTTTGGAGATATACCGAACTTATTGTCATCGTTTGAGAATCTTTCAATGTTAAAGAATTATGATTGTAAAAACCACACCATACAACATACGGGTTTAAGTCTAGTAACAAATATTCTTGAATTTGTAGTTGATTGGAAGACATAATTTTCCTTAGACATAATCAAAACACAAACATGACTAACTACAAATTAGTAATTACTCTAGATTCCTCTCCCAAGGCGACGTTTGGGAACCCCGCGTCATGGGGTGGGCGTTCCCAACGCTGCCTTTTTTGTTTATTTTGTAGGTGAGTGAATAGTGTAGGTGCACAGTCTGAGGGAGTTGAGCACAAACACTTGAAGGTTGTTTGGTACAAGCGTTTTTATGTTTGTGTGAAGGTACCCCTAGCCGGCTAGCCAAATCGGTACAAATACAAGAATTTACCATATAAATTATGATAAATTATTTAAATAACAAAAAATACAATCCATTACTTAATTTGGTTAAGATACGAGAAATTACTTAGATTGTAGCTAAAACACAAGAAATTACCTACTTTAGGGCCAGTGACAATGCAAGGAATCAAATTCAAGGGGTCAGAATTTGCAAAGACGATAATTGTTTTTTGAGAATTCACCCATTTAGTTTGAATCGAAGTCTAATTAGGTATTTTACCAATAAGTAGGTAAATTGATACTTCTGTATCAGATTAATTACAAAATATTCATTATACTATACTATATTATTATTGGTATTCGAAAATATTCAATAAGGTCCAAACTCAAAGGGGTGAAAAATCTATGGGGTCAGAATCCCACAAGTGCTTCAAAATGTAGACAGGATACCGAAATTTCAGAATCAAATTTAAAAGGGTAAAAATCTAGAGAGGTTGCTCGACCTTGGTGTCCAGTGTTAAGCGTATAATATTATAAATAAAAATATTATTGGATTCCAGAACTGTTACATGTGATGCCACGTAAAATTGGTTTGAAAAAAATTGCCAAAAAGAGATTAAAATTGGTTCAAAATTTGGATAGACACATGAAATTATATAAGTTGCGGGTAAAATATAAGAATTACTTAGGTTGGTAAAATATAATGAATTACCTAGATACATAAAGTTAACAAGTGATGGATAGTATACAAGAAAAATAGCTAGTTCGTAAGTAAAATACAAGAATTTATGGAGTTATGAATATAATACAAGACATGGTTAAAACTGGAAGAAAAAAATATTCTCTCTTGGGCTTACAAGAGGCACAATACTCCTAGTTTCTGAAATTACAAGTAAAACGCAGTACTTCTTGTTTGCCTCTAAAATTGTTGTTACGGGTCTTTTACTACTTCTATCATCTTTGATAAATACAATACCATATGTTTGGCATTTATTCATACTTAAAAAGTAATTAAACGTGTATAGAGTAGTGTCACATGTATAAAGTGATATAAACAAAACTTGAATAAAATCATAATAATAGATCATTCCGCCAGGTTCTCCGTCCGACCCGAAGAAACCTTTGTACGCCTCCGTTACCTTTTGGGCCAACTCTTCCTGTTTGGGATGAAGCGTTTGAGTTAGGAAGTAGTTTGCAAACCCCACACCACCTCCAACGCTTGACGTAGGGTACCTAAACATAGGTGTGAGCTTCGGTTCAAAACTGGATCAGACCGATGATCAAAATTTTGATATCCAACGGTGATCGGTTCAGTCCAAAAACCAAAATTTACTCACAAAACCTCTGTTTGGTCCAGAACTGGACTGAACCGGAGCAGACCGAATCGAGATCCGAATTTTCGGTATCCCAACACCGAAGATCGGACTGAAAAAAATCAGTCCGGTTCGGTCCAGACCGATCGGGTCAGGTCGGACCGAACCCACAAGTCCCAACTCTCTCTAACCCCAACCTCTTGCTCTCGGTTCCGAAATCGACCACATAAGTCGTGCGGAAGTTGTAGACCATGATGAGAGCCGTGGTGCAGAGAGTGGCCTCCGCCAGCGTCGAGGTGAGTGAGCCTTAAACTCCCTCATCTCCTCCATCCTTTCTCTCAACCACCGCTGAGACCGGCGAGGATTCCGATCTTGTGCAGGTGGAGGGACGCGTCGTGTCCCAGATAGGACAAGGACTTCTCGTTCTCGTCGGCATCCACGACTCCGACGTCGAAGCAGATTCCGATTTCATGTGAGCAATCGTAATGGATTTTGCGTTTTCCTTTAATTCCATTTCCTTCCGTAGGGATGGATGTTTGTCGAATTTGGTCGAGTGACAGTTATGGATATCAAATTGATTTAAGTTACGTGTGGAGTCTAGTGAATAGACAAGTTAGAGTATGATCTTAACTTATGAACTGAGGCTAGATCAGTTGGGAGATCTACTGTCCTGAGATAGTCAAGACCTAAGATTGAATCCCACGGTCTCATTTGCATGTTTGGGGTGTTTGGGATTTAAAACGAGGTGAGTAGTAGAGTAGGTAAAATAAAAAAAGTATAATCTTAACTTTACTTGCCTATCTCAACTTATGTTGTTGCATGTATTATCTTTAGAAGTTGTAGTAGAAGAAAAAGGTTTGGCTGTTGAAGATTGTGTATATGTTGGAGAGTCCCTTAGTTAACTTATGTAGTTGTGGAGGAAGCTCAACAAGTAAGAATCATTTCATTTGGTTTATTAAGTGAGTAGATAATTTGGGTTGGTGATGCAATGTGCAAAGAAATATTGGTTGTCCATGTGGTGTTGATTCTGCCATTGCAAAATTGATTTGGGCTACAATTAATAGGGCTGAAATCGGAGTAGATGTTGACATCTAAATTATATCGTATTTTTACTTAATAAATGCAGATGCAAATATCCTTTGGAGTTTGTAATATATATACATATTTGGGGTAAACAAGTAAGCATAAAATGAGCGTAGCGGCATAGGAAGAAGATATTATCTTCTTGGCTTGTAAGTTTATGAACAAATTACGAATTATGATCCTATACAATACAAATCACATGGTTTTTGAGATATTTTGGCAAAATATTTTTCCAATCGTACGCCATGTCATAAATTTGAATTGAAAGTGAACAAGTGGTTGAAGTGAGATGTAATATATTCAACTCTAGATGATAGATATAATGATCAAATCTTCGGCAGCACATATAGGATTATGTTTTTCTACAACTTAACCAAATTTGCTAACTCATCTCATCCCTACTGAAAAGTAAATGCATCATCCCCACTACACAACTATGTTATAGTGTTATGTTATTATCAAATTTTACGGAGAATGCAATACAAGGAATGACACATGGTAGGTTACTCAGGGGTTTACCTCATCAGTTGGCATATCAACCTTTGGGAATGGAAAGATGAGTTGTTGCTACATTTGTATGCTTTCTTTTCTTTTCAATGATTTTCTATTGATAATTCATTTTGTATGAAGTGTTCATTCTATCATGTAAAAAAGTTTGAGTTCCTGTACCAACAGGCATTTTACTAAACTCAGTAACACTAATACCTGTATGCACATAATTAGATGTCTTTCTAATATGAGCTTTGGTTTACTTTTGTGACACTACCAGAACTTGAGATTGAACCCTTTATCATGTATTGGTCATTGTGATCAATCTTATTATTTGTCTTGATTATCAATTTGCAGATGCAGAAAGGTCTTGAACATGAGATTGTTTCCCAATGAAAAGAGTGGAAAAGCTTGGGATAAAAGTGTAGGTTTTAAATTTATGTATGATTTTTTCACAACAGTAATGCCTTGATATCTATGTGGGACCAGCAAGTATTTTTTGGTTATTACTTTTGGGAACTCACCTTCAATAGTACATAATTTAATTTGATAGTTGATTTCTAGTAACTTTGGAAGCTTATTGTTTTATGTCAACTATCTCAATTTCAGTTGCACCTCTAACTCTCTAAGGGTAACAGCATCTAATTATTATCTTGGTTGCTTTTGTAGGTGATGCAACAAAACTTTGAAGTTCTGCTTGGTATAAGTTCTCTACCTTGCTGTGTACTTTTCCGTCTTTTAAATTACCTGAGCTCTTTTGTTGAAAATCCATGCTAGTTTATCCCGATTTATAAATTTTTGGTAAATATGTAGTGAGCCAGTTTACTTTGTATGGCATTTTGAAGGGCAATAAGCCAGATTTTCACGTTGCGATGCCACCAAATAAAGCAAAGCCTTTTTATGCATCACTGGTTGATAAATTTCGAAAAATCTATACTGCTAATGCTGTGAAAGGTAATTTCATGAAGCTTGGTGAACTAAATTTGACTTCTTAAATGTTAATAGTATGTTTTTTTATCTTGAAATTGACTTTATGCAACTTCTTCTAGAAAAACAAACATAGCAATCTAATCTAATGTATAACTTTTGTTGTGATGCTATGTGTTTTGAACTATTGTATATTCTATATCTTTATTAATGAACTATTGTATCATTTGTACGTCAACCCCAAAAAATGTTACTACCCCTCCTTTTATTAATAATGTAAATATGCTACATTGTCGACCTTCACATGTGCATATGTTTTTTCCCATACTTGACAGAAACAAGTTATCATTTTTTAGGTCTGATTTCTCCTTCATTTTCTATTTTGTTCTTTCTTGAGTAAAATTTCTTCATCGTATTGGATTACCATCCATCATTTCTTGGATTTTGCTGTACAGTCCCAAGTCCTCTGGAGTACACATTCTGCCTTTTATCATTGAATTTCAATTAATGTTCCTAAAGCTGAGTATCATTATCAACAAAGATAGCACAAAACATGTGTTCTAACTTCTACTTCTACTTCTACTTCTACATAAAACTTTAGTTAGTTTTCTCCAACAAGAGGTGGAAAAGAAGCCAAACCCTTTTAACTTAAGAATCACAATTGTCTAATTGAGATTGAATAAAGGACATGAATTGTCGCAACACAGAACAATTAAAGTGCTTTATGATACAAAGATGAGTTGAAGTGATGCAAGGATTTGGACGACATAGAGGATAATTTATTTAATTAAACATTATGTATAAGAATTCGATCTACTGTATATCATGATGTTTTTCCATGTTAGATTAGTAGTAGAAAAGGTGGTATTCTGTTTGTAGTATGCGGTAATATGACAGGCTAATAGTTTTTAGGTAATTGGGGTCAAAATAAAAAATGTTGCCTGTATTGCCATGTGACTATCTAAAACGTTTTCACAAATCATTTGCCTCCACAGAATCAGCGTATTGATAATGATACAGAGAATCTCTTTTTTTCCTTGCTTGTAGTTTGATTTGACCGTATATTTCCTCAAACAATTATTAATCCTTAATTTTTTATTATTATTTCAGATGGTGTTTTGGGGGGCAATGATGAAGGTGAAACCAATTACAAATAAAAGTAGAAGGATTATAGGTTGACTTGTTGTCTAAGTGATAATGTTTTCTAATGTAGTTCGGTTGTTGCTTTGCTTTGCTTCGTAGATTCAGTTAGTGAATGATGGCCCTGTCACCATGCACCTGGATTCATGTCAACCATCAAGGTACTGAACATTTTCTTAATATATTATGGGCTAGTCTTTCCGATGATATGTCCAATCAATATAATGTTTATGTGGTGTAGTCTATTTTTCCTTGTTTCAGTTCATGTCCGTAGAGTTTGATTCTGTGATTTTCACCAACCTAATAAATGTAGCAAAAGTTTGTTCTTTGTTTGAAATTAACATTTACTAGATCACCAGATTATTTATGGCAAACAAACATCAGTTCATGATCAGTGGGACTCATGCAATTAAAAGAATGTGATAAGGAAGGATGTTGACATTTCTCTAAAGAATTGAGGGCACCCCGATAACCTATTTATAGAATGGAGTTTAGATCGGGTTATCGGAGCAAAACCGGATCCGAAACTTACAACCCATCTGGGCTAACAAAGCTAAGGAAAAAGCTGATGGGCCTCGAAGTCCTTATTACAGACTTAGACTAATAACAATATAAAGTCTTGCTTTGTTAGCTATTACTTCCCTTCAAACTTGGTGTTGGTGCAAACCAAACACCAAGTTTGGCTCCGAAACAACTTCCGAGTTAATGGCTTCATGAAGACATCTGCCACTTGATTGGCTGAGTTCACAAACTTTGTAACAATATAACAATATTGCTTAGAGTCACTTTTTCTCTAACAAAGTGGTAATCGTTCTACATGCTTAGTTCTAGCATGGACCATATGATTCATACTCATATAGAGAGCGTTAATATTGTCACAACTCACAATACAATGTTGTGGGTTGCTGTTGAAATAGCCCAATGTCCTTCAATAAGCACTGGTGCAGAATGTTTTGTTGGGTAAATTAAATGTATAATAGACGTCAGTTATATATGACCGACGTCTATACATTGTACATTGTATAGACGTCGGTCGTATATAGCCGACGTCTATACACAAGGGTATAGACGTCGGTGGAATATACGTCGGACACTTGGATCGCAAAAATCCATCGTATATACCACTGTATATCCGACGTATGTGACATTTTTTCCACTAGTGAAGAATGACAACCATGTAAGTTCTGAAGTTGCAGTAGCCATGAAAGGTACTCTGCTTCTGCACTTGATCGTGCAACAATTGGTTGCTTCTTTGAGCTCCAGCTGATGCAATTTGATCCAAGAAAAGTGCAGCAACCAGTAGTAGAACGTCGTGTAATAGGTCATCATGCCCAGTCAGCGTTGTTCCAAGCCTACACATAGCAGCTTTAATCTTGTCAAGAGGATACTCAGGTAACATTCATTGCTCTTTTGACATGGGGCTTCAAATTCTTGCTATGACAGATCTGGCCTAGTGATGGTTAGATACTACAAAGAACCAACCACTGACCTGTAGAGAGTCGCATCTTTGAATTCCTCATCAGACTTTGATGGCACATATCTGTTGGCAATTGGGGTATCCACGGACTTACAACTCTCCATCTCTGTCTTTTGTAAAATCTCCAATGCATACTTTGATTGAGATATGAACAGTCCATAGGATGTTCTGACTACTTCAATGACTAAGAAGTAGTGCAAGCTCCCCAAGTTTCGCATTGCAAAATGAGTAGCAAGGTCATTAGGAAAGCTTTGTAACTGAGATTTAGAAGTACCTGTCAGAACTATGTTGTCCACATATAAGAGAAGCAACATCACATCATCTCCACATCTTCTCACAAACAAGGGTGATTCAGCCATGCTGCATATAAAACCTTGATCCATGAGAAACTCAGTGAACTTGTCAAACCAAGCTTTGGTAAGTTTGCACACATGCTTAAGAAATTCCTTGCTGTTAAAACCTGGGGGTTGTGTCATATAAACTGGATTGTCAAGCTCTCCATGCAAAAAGGCATTACACACATCCAGTTTTTGTATTTCCCATCCAAGCACAGTAGCCACACTCAACACTATTCTTATTGTTGCAGACTTTATATCAGGACTAAATGTTTCTGTGAAGTCTATGCCTTCTTGTTTGAACCCCTGAGCTACTAGTCTTGCTTTTAATCTTTTAATGGATCTATTAGCCTTTAGTTTGCCTTTAAACACCCATCTGCTTCCTATAATGTTAGCTGCTTCTGGTGGAGATACTTGTTGCCATGTATTATTTTGTTTTAGAGCATCAAGCTCTTCATTCATAGCCTTCTGCCATCCTTCATCTTTCATTGCTTCCTTAACATTCTTAGGATGCTTGACAAGTGATGTTCGAGGCATACTTGGGGTTTGGTTTGTGTGTACCGGCTTGGGATCTGGTTCTCATTGAATGGGTGGTTGTGATGTTGGTTTCATTTGCTACTTCATGTTGTTCAGTGTGATCATCATCTACAACATCATCATCATGAACACTAGAAGGTTGTTCCTGAGCAGTAACAGTGACTTCATAAACAGTGACATCTTCTGAGATTTTTTCTGCATCTTCAGTTGAATCATAAAAGAGTCTTGCTAATTCTCTTCCTTCACTGAGTATGTTGTCAACAGTCATTGAAACTTCAGGAGGTGTCATCCATTCTGAATAGTTGCTTAGTTCACCAAGAGCAACATTATCAGTTATCTCCTTATCAAAAGGGAACACGGTTTCATTAAAAATCACATTTCTTGAGATATAGATTTTTCCATTCTGAGTATGCAGACATATGTATCCCTTGTGACGAACACTATAACCCAGGAAAATGCAGGGATATGACCTTGGATCCAGCTTAGTCTTTGAGTAATCTCTGAGATATGGAAAGCAGAGAGAACCAAAAACTCTAAAAGAGTTGTAGTTAGGATGTTTATTAAACAACAAGAAGACATGACTGACTGAATTCAAAGTTTTTGAAGGGAGTCTGCTGATAAGGAAAGTTGCAGTTGAGAATGCCTCTGCCCAGTACTTTCTTGGTGTTGAAGCTTGAAAGAGCATTGCCAATCACAAATCTACCATGTGTCTGACTCCCCTCCACCACCATTTTGTTGGGGAGTGTGGGACACGACAACTGATTTACAATACCTTGTTGCTGCAGAAATAATTTAACATCCTTGTTTACATACTCCATCTGTCTGAAAGTACTTTATTTTTGCATCAAATTTCCTCTCAACTGTTGCAATAAAGATAATAAAGCATTTATAGAAGTCTGACTTATTTTTCAGAGGATAAAACCAGGAGAAACGGGTGCATTCGTCAACAAACAATGCATAATATTCAAACTTCTGAACATATGGCACAGGGGATTTACCCCCAAGGTCACAATATATTCTTTCTAAAGGAATTGTTAATTTTACATGTTCGTGAACAAAAGGAAGACGACTACTTTTACTCATGGAACAACTAGTACAGAACTTCACATCAGTACTGCTCATTTTAGTGAGCTTATTCTCTTTGAGTGTATGAACAACACTGGCATGAGGATGCCCTAAGTGCTTGCGCCATATGTCTCCTGTTATAGCCTTGACTCGATTGGAGAAGTGAGTAGCATGCTTACCCCTGTCTAACACATATAGATCTCCCCTTCTAACTCCTGAAGCCAAAAGTCTCTGTTTGTCTGCAACTCCATAATATAGAAGCAATTTTGCACAAACACAAAGTTGCAAGGATAGTGTCTGGTTAGTTGAGAAACAGATAAGAGATTTTTAGACATTGAAGGAACCACCAACACATCTTTAAGAGGAATTGGATGTTTTCCTATGATAAAACCGTCACCCACATGTGATGCAGGAAGATATTCTCCATTCCCTACCATAATATACTTAGAATTATTGTAACTAACAAGATTCTTGAATATACCTGGGTCATTAACCACATGATCTGAAGCTCCTGAATCCACCAGCTACTTTGAGCTTTCTTTACTCCTGATTTCCGGATTTTTTGTTAATCTTCTTGTTATTCCTTAGATTGTAAAAAGCTATGGCAGTGGAGATTAAATAATCTTTTGTATTTACTCTACTCATCTCACGTCCTTCCAACAAAGGAATTACATCAGTATAGGAAGACATTGGTGGCTTTAACATAGCAGTAGTGAAACTCTCATAGTGGCTTTAACATAGCAGTAGTGAAACTCTCATAATCTGACCTTAATCCATTCCACAGATTAAACACCTTATCCTGATCTGAAACAGATTTACTATCGAATGCAACTGATCACAAATCGTCTTGCATTTTCTCAGATATTCATCTAAACCCAGATCTCCTTTGCTCAGAAAACACAGTTGAGACAACAGTTCGTACTCGTGAGCTTGAGAACTTTGAGAGAAATTCAAGATCAAAGTTTTCCATACATTAGCAGCCGATTCAAGGCCAACGACTAATCCAAGCACGTCCTCAAAAAGAGTGCTCGTAATCCATGCTTTAAAAAGGAAGTCTGTCCTAATCCATGATTCCCGATTTGGTTTGGAATCTTGACTCCATTCGCATCATCAATCTCCTTCTCTGGTATAGTCTCTGTGTTGTCGACAAAGCCGAAGAGGTCGTTGCTTCCAATTAGGGATTTGATCTGTGTGTCCCAATAGAGAGTTCGATTGCGTCAATCGAACCGAAACAACGTTCGCCACATTGAGCGAGGTAGGGCAAGGATACTTTGTTGTTCCCGTTCCCACTCCTGATGAAGCCACCATTGTTTGATCTTAGAGAAGAATCATTCTCGCTCTGATACCATAAAAGAATGTGATGAGGAAGGAAGGTGATGCTTCTCTAAAGAATCAAGAAGACTTCAACAACCTATTTATAGAGTGGAGTAGTCTAGATAGGGTTATTCGAGCAAATCCGGATCCGAAAAATACAACCCATTTGGGCTAACAAAGCTAAGGAAAACACTAATGGGCCTCGTGGGGCTTATTGCAAACTCAGACTAATTACAATATAAACTCCTGCTTTGTTAGCTATTAGCAATTAGCATAAGTTCCTGCCTTTGTTTATTGTTTTTTCAGTAGTACCACACTTTTCTCACTCTATTTGTCTGCAAGGTAGTTGTTATATTTTTTTTTATTTACTACAACACAAAGAAACAATCAATTTTGTATGTTTGGTTGTTTGGGTGCTGATTGATGATATACCACTCTCTTGAAACGTTTAGGAGTGAGGTGACGGAAGATGGTGCAAATTGAACATATATGGCATGCTGTCATTTTCGAGGTAAAAGCTTATCTGATTTTAGATAACAGTAGTGGTTGCCATCTTATTGATTTCCATCCATGATATGTGGTCCGTTCTTAATATTGCTAAGAAAGATATATTAATAATTTAATACACTTGGAACTATAAAAGCAAATCCTTAGCTAAAAATATGCCTTTGTCAACACGACATATAACAGGTTGCATCTTAGTTGGGGAGGAGAGTTTATTCTTCATTGGAAGGAAAAATTCACAAGTCTGTTATACAGCCCCAAAGCTTTTCTTCATGTTTCGAGGTTGCCTTTTCTTTTTCTATGATCATTGTCATATTATGCAAGTGATGTTGTAAGATCTTAATCCTAATTGGGTTTTATTGATGTTTTAGGTGGTGATTAGGAGGAGATGAGATAGACGGCTCAGATGGAGTGTGATGGATGAGGGGTGGAGATGGATTAGAGATGGAATGGATGGTGAGGATTGAAGGAGTGGAAGATATTTAGGGGTGATCTCTCTCTCCCCCTCTCACGACTCTCTCATTCTCTCCCTCACATTTCTCTCTCTCAAAGGTGGTGCTCCGGCGTGGAGGGTGTGCTCTGGCGAGAAGGAGGTGTTCGTCACGTTGCGGTTGCGTGTGGAGGTGAGTGTTGGGTTCTCAACCTTCCTGCTCGTTTTGGTTTCTCTCCCTCGACCTAACTTGTTGTGGTCGTGGTTGCGTGTGGAGGTTGACGAAGGTGAAATCGTGTGGATCGTCGAGGAGGTGTTGATCGTGGTTCGAACGTGAGCTTCGTCGATGGATCGTGATTTTGGGGAGACGTGCTCGTGGAAGCGCCGTCGTGGTTCTTCAAAGGTTTCTTCAAACCTTTCGGTATGTCAACTCGCTCACTTAAGTAGTGTGAGTATTTGGAAGTCGACGGTAGGCCTTTCAGCTCGTCGCAAGTAAACGTGCAGCAGATTTTACTACCTGATTGGTCGACCGGTTGGTGCAAACAGTTGACCGTTCGTATAGAGAATTCAGGTTCTACCTCACAACGGTCGAACGATGCCCTTGAGGCGGTCGACCGGTTGTGCACTTGAGGCAAGCCTGGTTGGTTTCGATCGAACGGACCCCCTTTGCCGTTCGACCGTGTGCACCGTCATGGGTCGGGTAGGGTGTTGACCATCTAAACGGTCGACTGCCTGTATGACTTCGTCCGACCGTGACTTAAGTTGGAATAATGGTCGGTTCGACCGAAGGTGGTTTCGGTCGACCAGACTTGATGTGGAGCGTGGGGGAATTCTCTGGTGGAATTCGGTCGACCGAGTGTGCTCGGGTGTTCGACCAGATTCGTGGTAAGAGTTGGGGGAATTCTCTGGTAAAATTTGGTCGACCGAGAGTACTCGGGTGTTCGACCAGATTCGTGGTAAGAGTTGGGGGAATTCTCTGGTGGAATTCGGTCGACCGAGAGTGCTCGGGGGTTCGACCGGATTCGTTGTGGAGAGTGAGGGATTTGTCCCTGGTGACTTTTGGTCGAACGAGCTCCCTTTGCTGTTCGACCGATTGGTCGTTTGTTTAGTTGAACCTGGGAGTTGACCATCTAAACGATCGACCGCCCTTTGACCTTGGTTCAACCGAACGAGTACTGTTGGTGGGAATCGGTCGACCGATGGAGTGCCAGTCGAGGCGATTGCCCTGTGTTTGCGTGATTCGGTCGACCGAGACTTTTGGTTCGGTCGACCGTTTGTGTCCAGTTTTGCACTATGGAGGTGCGGTTGTTGTGGTCGTCCGTGTGTGGCGAGTTGTGGTGTCGATGTTCTTCCGGCAAGTGTGGTAGGGTGCACGAGTGTTGCGGTGGTTGGGTGAAAGAACCCTGGAGCCCCGTAATTGTGTGAGAGCTTGGGTTGGGTGAAAAAGCCCTGGAGCCCAGCTTAGAAAATGTGGTGTTGCGGTGGTTGGGTGAAAGAGTCCTGGAGCCCCGTAACTGTGTGATAGTTGCGGTTAGGTGAAAGAGACCTGGAGCCCAACTAGTCTGTAAGAGGTTGGGTGAAAAAGCCCTGGAGCTCCGTAGTGCGTCCAGGTTGGCTGAAAAATGCCTGGAGCCTGAGTAGGGACCGCGTGTTAAGGGCTGACTGAAAAAGACCTGGAGCCCTTCGATGTTTGAGTTGGCTGAAAAAGGCCTGAAGCCCTTGGTCGTGTCGTGGTAGCTGTGGTTGGCTAAAAAAGGCCTGGAGCCCAGCTTGGCGACGAGTGTGTGTTGCGGTGGTTGAGTGAAAGAGCCTTGGAGCCTCGTGATTGTGGTGTGTGCTGTGGTTGGGTGAAAGAGCCCTGGAGCCCAGCATGCTTATGATGCTTTTCTTGTTAGTAGAATTGCATGCTAGTGTGTTTTTCATTTCATACATTGTAGAGCTTGACATACGGGGTTTTCTTCCGGAAACTCAGGCATTGTTGCATGTTAATTTCAGGTCATGACCGACGTTAGGTGGGGTGGTGACCGAGTAGAGGAGCACCGCTACCTGATCATGCTTTCTCTCATTTGAGGTCGAGTGATTACTTGTATTTATTGTTTAGTCTTTGATGTAATCACCATTTTGGGGAAATATTCGGATATTTATATATTATATATGTTGGTGCACCGTCTTTCCTGTGTTTGAGTAATATCCTCGTTGATTGTTGTTTAGAAAATTTTAAATTTTTCCGCTGTGTTTAAGGATGTTACAGATATTCTGGATAATCATTTGTTATCAAAGCTCCTTGTTGCTCTATCTCATAATGTCTTTCAAGAAGTTTTTAGTAATGATTTTTTTGCAAGGGGTTGAATATGGGTGACTTGTCTCAAGAATGGATGTTTTAGGAATTTAGTTATTGGAACTCTCCCAATTTAGAGAAATGGACTTCAGGTATTTAAGTGTCAATTTCCACTTTGTCAAAGATTAGGTTATTTTTTGACATTTGAAGCATCATGGATTATATCAAATGACTATTTAAACGATCTACATTTCTTTTATTGTGGAATCGCAGATGGTCAGTTGCATTTGCATCATTTGGGTCAATTGAAAACAACATCACTGTTTTACAGTGGTAGGGTTGCGTACATCCGACTCTCCCTTACCTCGCTTAGGCGGGAGCCTCTTCTGAGGCATTGGGGTTATGTTGATGTTGTTGTCGATGGACTTCAGGTATTTAACTGATGTTATCCAAAATAAATCTGGTGTATTGTGTCCCCAAAATACATGTCAGGTATTTAACTGATGTTATCCAAAATAAATCTGGTGAATTGTGTCCCCAGAATACATGTCATCCGAGTCTATTAGCAGTTCGTTCACTTTATTTGCTGTGGGTGCAACCGCCTTCTTGGTATTAGGGAGTTACCTTGTTGTAATGTTAGGATACATGTATCATTTGCAATTTTTTACAGGGTTTAGATCATGGGATTTAGAATGGCAAGATTCACAAATAAAGTGATCTATTTTTTTCTTCCTTGTTTAAATAAGCATTTCAATTTCAAATAACGTGTAAAACATTTTAAAAAGTATTATTCTCAATGATCACATCAGGAGTATAATGTTAGCATTTAGACCAATTTGACTTGATTAAGGTTGGATGAGGTCATATAAGAGCATCCCTTAACGCAGAAAAACTTCGGTCATCTGAAGGTCGTCCCACGGTCGTGAATAAATTTTTTTTTTGGGTGAAAAACTTCGTTTGAACGACCGGGTCGTCAAATATTTTATTATTTTTTGATTTTTTTTTGTTTTTGTTTTGAGTTTTTTTAAATTTTTTTTTCCGAAAATACGTTTTATAATTGTTTTGATTTTTTAGAATTTTTTTTATATTTTTTAAATTTTTATCAAAATGGACCCCGAAATGATGTGGATGAGAGATGTAATAAGTTGTTGTGGGTTGTGGTTAAGAGATGAATAGTGTAGGAAAGAAAAGAACGTGGGTTGAGGAAAGACAAAGCTAATGTGGAGGAGAGAGAAAGCTGATTTTGAAGAGAGAGAGCTGATGACCAGGTCGTCCAGGTCATGGTTAGTGATGCTATGAAGACGAAACCTGGGTCTATTTTACATCCTGAAGTCCTGTAATATTCCAACCTTTGCATGCTTTTTAATGGCAGCACATTTTCTAACAAGCTATGGGAATGTAAATGGCTCACGGGCATCCAAGTCTCACGTCTTGTCTCCAAGATGGGGCTCTCTCTATCTGAAAGATCACATCAGAGTGATCAGACTATCAGAGTTTGGCTGGTACAGTATAGTGTAGTGATAGCGAGTCGATATTTTAGTATACAACCAGGAAGGAGGCAATGTTTAGGTGTCCTGAGAGTTATTCTTTTGTTTTTTAAAATCCCACAGGAAGAATACAAATATCAAGCTTACTAGTTACTACACCCTCCTGCAACATGGAAATCTTAAAGGTTAGATGACAAAAGAATTGAAGTCAATTTCATATCTTTACCGAATACATTGATGTGAATTTATATGTATATAAGCACCGACTGTTGATGGGAGAGCAACATATGGATGCGTCATCTGTTTTTAGTATGAGATCAAGTTCTAAATGACAAAAGAAATGTCAATCAAATAAAGAGTGAAAATTCGAAGTTGTCCTGCCATCAGCTGTACACCGTGAGGCCCAGGCTAGAATAACACTAGTCGTGTAAAACGAGTTCAGATAAATTCAGATTGTTTGGCTGTTTGAATGTCTAACCACCTCGCTCTGCTCAAAACAAAAATTCACTTAAGCAAACAATTCAAAATTCTGGATGGTGCTCTCGCCTAAGAGCTCCCTTTAACGAGTGCTCTTTTTCAGGGCGCCGAGGCCAGCCGCTCGTTTTATCAAAAATATTAATATATTAATTTTCAAATATTTTTTCTTCAAATACGTTTTTTATTTGTTAGGAATTTTTTAGAAAAAAAAATTAACTTAAGATTGACTTCCAAATGATGTAGAGAGAAGAGAATATAAGGTGTTTGAGGGATTTTAAAGTATGTTTAAGAGAATTTTGGAGATGAGTGAGTTGATTTGAGGTGACAGAAAAAGAAATTGACATGACTTGGAGAAACCAAAACACCCATAATAGCTTGAGTGTTGTTATTGATGACCTTGTTTTAGCACATAGTTGCACAATTATGGTTCAAGTGACTTTCATTGCCCAGATTCTGTCGGATTGTGGATGTGACTTCCACTTACTCTAGGTGTACCATTTAGTTCTTGTTGGTTACAACTCTACACCATTTGTAATTACCTATCTTGAAATCTGAGTAATCTTGATCATGTCCATTGTAAGCAAGCTTGGTTTATGAGTTGGATGAGACGGTTCAGAAAAAAAATGAATTAAATTCACTTCAATCATTCCCTAGCAATTGTAGGACATTAATTGCTTAGTTGTGAACTTGATAAAAGTCCATCAAAAAGCTAGCCCAATATGTAAATTTGCGAGCCCCATATTGAATCGAGGTATCAGTGGCTGAAATGTCCACTATCAAACAACCACATGCAATGTTAGTGTCATCCACAAAGTTGTTTGCCATATCAGACTTTTTTCTTTTCTTTCCTTTTTACGTTCTAAGTAAATAGGGAGATCCGTGACAGTGAGGAGGGCTTGACTTCTTTCAAGTAGGTTGTCTAAGAATGTGAAAAAGACAACGGACCCAGATTGTATTGAGATCTCACGGTGGCCCTTCCAGGGGACATGTTCATGCTGGTTTGGTTTAGACGGGGACTTCAGAGAAGAAGCAACAGCAAACTACTGTGTCGTCTTACATCTTCAGCTATACTCTTGTTTGTGGGCTGGCAAGATCTGAATCTTAGCATGCCATGAATTAGATAGATACTTCACCTTCAGAAAACTAGACATATTTTTGTTGGATTAGATAGAATCTTTGTCATACACAACTCCATTTCAAATTCAACAAAATTATGCACAGTATAGAGTAGTGATGCCCTTGATTCCGTATACATATCACATCCTTGAAAGTTGAAACTACAATACATCCAAAATTAATCAACATCCACAAATAAGCTTTTCCCAACATGCTCACCACTAACAACAAACCACCCATCATTATCGACCAACTCACCTTTCATCCCCTAATTAGAAACCATTGACATCATCCACCCCAAACAATGGCAGCAAAGTAAACAAACTACTAATATAATCCTGGGAAACATAATCTCCCTTACTTCCCACACACCACAATGACACACCTCATCTTAACCATCCTAATCCATTCATTATTTTTACCCCCACCCCAAAACTTATAATACAATAAACACTTCTTATCCTAATTAAAAAATTAACAACACCAATCCAAATAATCACACCAGCTTGTAAAACTCCAGCAACCTATCAGCCTCTCTAATCCCACTAAAATACGCCCCGTGAGTGGTCGAATAATGCGTCCGGTGCGTCGCCTCTCCGGCAAACATAACCTGCGGGCACGCCCCTCCACGTGGCAAAGGCTCAGCCATCAGATCGAGATCTTCCCCGCTTGATCCAACGGCCACGTAGCTGTAAGATCCCAGGAACAACGGGTCATTTCCCCACCCACTCCTCAGGATTCTCTTAATCTTCTGGTTTCCGATTCCCGGAAACGCAAATCCGTCGAGCGTTGAGTGGATTCCGTCGATGACACAATCATCGTCCGAGATTTCCTCCAACGCCGTCGCTTCTTTACCGACGAGCCACGATAGGAGCACGTCTGAGCCTTCGTAGACCGGGCAGATGGACGACGTCCGTCGGATCCACCACGGGATCTTCGAGACCGGACGACTGCCGTTAAACGCCAGTTGGAGGTACGGGAACGGGGGATCATCTTGACTTGTGGTTTCTCTCTCCATGAATAGCTTGTTAACGACGCCGAATCCTAACCGTCCGATTGCGTCCTTCTTGAACGCCGGCAACGGCGGGGAGAATAGAAGCCCCTTCCCGGCCTTCAGCACCCCGAGAGACACCGTCACTATAACGTGGTCCGCCGGCAAAACGGATCCGTCACTAAGGTGGACTTTAACAGGCTTCTCATCAGACGGTCGAGGAACCTCCACGTCCCACTCGATCTCGTCGACTTTCCTCCCGAGCTGGAGCACGCCGGGAGGAAGACACAAAGCGAGGTGTTCGATAACCCGCGAGTAACCTTTCGCTATCGTGATCTCCTCCCCGGGGAACTCCCGGTACTCGCTCTCGGCCACCAAATCGAGCTCATCGAGCTCATCGGCGCCGGTATACGTCCTCTCGATATTCTCGTAAACCCCGAAAACAGCCTCCTCGAGGCTTCCATCAGCGCCGGAGCTCCGGCGGTGCTCCTCCAGACCACGCCGGAGCAAACCGCCGACGCTAACATCGCTCAAGTCGGACCTCCCATTTTTGGCGGAGCTGGTGAGGGACTTGTGGAGGGAGGAGAGATTTGCAGTTAGGGTTTCGGGAACGCCGCCGCCGCCTTCGGAGACGGTGACGGGGGAGGTGGGGAAGCCGTCCATGCGCTCCCACGGGGTGGGGGAGGTGAGGGCATTGAGGTCGACGGCGAGGGAGTGGATGGGGCTTCCGCCGATTCCGTGGATCCACGTGGCACCGGTCTCGACTCCAACGCCGGCGAAGGTGGTGGAGAGGATGCGGCCGCCAATGCGAGGGGAGGCTTCGAGGACGAGGAGGCGGAAGGAGGTGTGGAGACGTCGGGCGGCGGTGAGACCCGCCATGCCGGCGCCGACGATGACCACCGTCGGTTTCGGATCCTCCGCCACCATCGCCGGTGAGTTTTGTGTGGTGGGAAGGGAGGAGTGGGATTTATACGGTGGGGTGTGGGGGTAGGATGGTAATTTGGTGTGGGGGAAAAAGACGAAGCGATCCTTTTCTGGGTGTTCACGAGAGCTGATGTCACTGCGTCAGCAACTCTGCTGGAGATGTTGGATTTGGTATGGAATGACTAATGAGTGAGTTATTATTGTTTCTTGTCCTTCTCTGATTTGTTTTTCGTAAGGGTGCATAATTTTGTGAGTTATCATGTTTTTTAAAGTAACAATCTGTTATATTTTAAAAGTTTTTGATATGACTAGTTAAAATTATTTACTATGATCCAGAGCAAAGATTCAAAAGGTTACAAGCTGATTAAGTTTTTTTTTGATAATCATGTTAATATTAATTAGTTAAGAGATGCATCG
Source organism: Triglochin maritima (assembly GCA_963682175.1). Lineage (NCBI taxonomy): Eukaryota > Viridiplantae > Streptophyta > Magnoliopsida > Alismatales > Juncaginaceae > Triglochin > Triglochin maritima. The sequence continues at coordinate 12,782,640 of OY821775.1, forward strand.
CGGAACCACAGGTCGGCCGTCTATTGGAGCCCAATGTTAATACAAAAACTTAAAAAGATTTTTTTATTATAAGTTGGTTACTTCATTGAAATAAAAATCTCCTTGTCATGATCCACAACAAGGAGTAGAGTCTAACATAGTATTTACTTCTCTACGAGGTTACAAAAATCATACATATCAACCCTCGATAACAAACAAATAGGTCAAAGCAACAACTGAGAAAGCTAGAAAAAACTATTTTACAAGAACTTAAAGGTCATTTCTCCACACAAAAAAACCCGACACTGCGACTAAAATCAAAAAAGCGGATGCAAGAAGCACAACAAGGCAAGATGTCGTCATCTCTAGGATTAATCAAACACAAGCTCGGTGATAGACCAACATGCTTCTATTTACAACCCATTACTAACAATAATTAGAAAAAATTTCTGACCGACTATCAAATAATGATTGCCTAAGTTGATGTTCACAACCCATTACTCATCTGACCAACAAAGACGATACTTTTCAAAGATATATTATTTGGAATCAACCCACCACTAAGAATCATTCTGATCAATTCAAGTGAGGTTCGTTTGCCGTTCAACCTAAAATAGTAACGTTCCGAAATAGTAAAAATTTTAAAACAAATAACAATAGAATTACAATCCAAAAGAGTAAGACCACTACTCATATATATCACCAAAGATGCACCAAAATACAATAGAATTTGTCAAAAGTATGATTACATCAAAAGATGTCAACTACAAGTACACACAACACATGTAATCATAAATTACCTAAAAAGATAGACAGCAGGATCCAGTCCCGGGTGCTCCTCCGCCGTCACCACCTCCTACCGCGGTTCACGGCCAGAAATGCAAACATAAAACTATGTCTAAGTTTCCATAATAAAAACATGTATGTCAACCCCCTAACAAATATATGAACCAACAACAACATGACATGATACAAAATGCAACAAATATAAAACATCACCCCTTTTCTCCTCCATCTCACAACAAACCCCACACCACTCGTGCACACAAGGCACCTACCGGAACATTGTCGGCCAACAAATCCCGTCTCACAAGGACAGTCGCTCTAGAGCTCAGAATCACTCCATAGAACCACAACTCGCTCTGTAGAGCCAACACCAACCGCTATCTGGTCGGTCTGTCCTTTTTGTTGCCCCAAAAGGATCAGTGAACCTGTTGCCCTCAAAGTCGATCACACACCTCAAAACACAAAACATAGTAACAATGGTCGACCGAACCAAGCATACCGGTTGACCGACTCCCTCAAGAAACATGCAAGGTTCAACCGTCACCTAGCCGATCGAACGAAAACCAACATCCAACGGTCGAACTAAAGTCATCGGCGGTCGACCGTTTAGATGGTCAACTCCAGGTTCAACTAACAAAACGACCAATCAGTCGAACAAATGGTCACAAAGCGGTCAACCGTTTTGAAGGTCTACGCCCCAACATTATTAATAATAAACATCCCAACGGTCGAACGAAAATGGGACCCGGTCGATGGAAAACAGGGATTTCCAACGTTTCTTCTCAAGTCCACAACTAGTCGAACAGACTTTAAGTGAACTTAAGCTATTAGTTGAACAAGTCTCTAGGCGGTCGACCGTTTTGAATAGTCTAGGCCCCAACCAACTTGCTACAGGTGAAATCGGACGAACTGGTCATCAAGGAGGTTGACTGTTTAGATGGTCTATACCCCCAACCGACTCACCAACAGTGTCATCGGTCGAACGGCAAAGGGGACACGTTTGACCGATAATATAAGAGTTCACCTAGAATGCTTAACAAAGGCATCGTTCGACAGGTGCAAGGCAGAAATCCGCATTTACACTAGCATCGGTTGACCAAGGCACACGTCGGTCGACCGTTATTCAGCAGAATCTTGTTGTTCAGCAACCTCCGACGAGCCTAAAGACCACCGTCGACTAAATCCACCACTCACATACCTCGGGTGACTATTAACGAGAAGTTTGACATACCTTTAAGGCTTGAAGAAGCCTTCAAAGGTTAACGATGAACACCTTCGCATGATAAACCTTATCTCCGACGAACTTCACCCGAGCAACGATCACCACTCCTCCGGCAACCGCAACCGCAGCTCCTTGCTCTCCGATCACCCAACCTCACCGAGCTTCAGAGAGCTTGAGAGAGAGAAAATTAAAGAGTGAGAGGGAGAGTGACGAGTGAGAGAGAGAGAGGGATACCATTAAATACCTATCAAAACACCCTTCACCAATCACAAGCCACCATCTCATCAACCCCAAATCCTTCCTTAAACCCTCGTTGGCCACCTAAACACAATTAAGCCCATAATCCACCATTAGGATCTAACAAATATGATATGCAACCTTATTCGACAACATCTCTGTGAGATTATAATATAGAAGTCGGTATACTTTTTTTTGTCAAGTTGATTATCTTATTCCTGAGATGACAAAATTTACAAAGGAATTGTATTCTTTTTAAAGTGAATGTACGGGGTACCATATGTATTACCAATTTCATTTACATTGTTGAGGACTTAGGTTATTTGTGAAATCCTTAAACCCTATTAGTGGACTATTCGAGTTTAGTGGGGGTATGGTGTGGTTTGACTTGGTAAGAGAGAGGATGCATGGTGGGTATGGTGGGGTGGTTGTGGTTAGACGTGGGAGTATGGGAGGGGTATGGGGTTGCTGTGGTTTTGGTTTTCATAGAAGACCACCTCACCTTCCTTCCTCTTTTCTTCTTCTTCTTCTTCATTCCTTTCTCACTCCAAGCACCCATCCCTCTCTTCCTCAGTTTCGCGATCGTCGGAGGTGGAGGGAACGATTGAGGCGTGGGAAGAGGTCGATAGAGTTGTAGCCTCGAGGCGTGAGGCGCGTGGAGTTTGACGCGAGGAGGACGTTCAGAGGTTGCTGACTGGAGGTGCACGTTGTGCGAGCGGAGCTCCGGCGAGTCTTCATCAACCTAAGGGGTATGCCAAGTTTGATAGTTGCATTTTGCTCACGCCAGTGTGTATGAGTCTTTGCTCGTCACCGGAGGTCGAAGACTTCGTCGGCGACGAGGGCAGCAAGATGTACCTGGCAAGGCCAGGTAGTTGCCGGTGATCGATCGATCGGTGCATGTTTGCAGTCGACTGGTCTTAGTGTAAATTCCCTATCTTAACCAACCATGATCGAACGATGCCTCACGGCGGTCGACTGATTGTGCTTATGTTGGTGGGTCGGAGAAGTCTGTTGTTTTTTGGTCGAATGAGTCTTCTTTGTGTTCCACCGTTGCTATGCAATTTTGAACTGGACCGGGCATTGACCACCTAAACGGTCGACCGTCCATGACTTGGGTCCGACCGGTAACTTAGGTATACTGAATGTTGGGTCGACCGATTGGATATCGGTTCGACCATTTATGACTAGATGTATATAGGTTGCCCCTGTTATTTTTGGTCGAACATGCCCTCCGAGCCGTTCGACCTTTGCCTTGATTTTGATTTAGTCTGGATTTTGACCATGTAGAGGTCGATCGATTTCTACCTTTTGTTTGACTGTTGGGGCTTAGGTTGTGAGCCCATAGTTCGACCGTTTGTAGGTGTCTGATCGACCGGTTTCTTAGAGAACGGTAGAACGGTATACCTTTTCGGTCGACCGTTTGGGCCTAGAATTGAATCCTTATCCTTGTGGAGTGTCATCTTTGTCCACGTAAACTCGTGTCCTCGCCTAACGCGTGAGCTGGTAGGTGAAGGTGGGTGCGTTGATTGTGCTTTCCCACGGACCGCCGGGTGGAAGAGTGTGGATACTTGGGGCGTGTCACCACTGTATATTAGACTGTGGCACAATATATGCTTTACTTGACTCATTTAGAGTAGTAGCTTTAATGGATCACAGATCCCAATGCACGATATTGTACAACTTGGTTGGGCACCTGCTGAGTGAGTGGACCGACCTGAGCGATGACTCCGTCGGGGTGGTGTTGACCACGAGTTTCAGATATGATACTACTGACGCGGAAGTGCGGACGACCCTCACCGAACCCCTGATTGGTATAGTCGTGTGTGGGGGTGCGTTGTGTACTGTCTGTAAGACCGTATGTGCCTACGGTAGGTCTCTGAAGGAGGCATGTTGATGTTGTGGGACAGATGTCCCGATTTTACTCTTGAGGGGATTATTTTTCTTATTGCTGATGACATGACATGTCACTAGTATGATAAGTTTATTGTATTGTACTATTGCATTTCATATAGGAGGACTTGGTATACGAGGTTTCCTTCTAGAAACTCAGGCATTGTTGTCACATTTGCATTTCAGGACATCTGTAGGTGCTGCTGGGTGGTGAGTATGGTGACTGTGGGCGACGTATTTTGGAACCAGGATCCTCTCGTCTGACTTTGAGGTCGTCGTGATTACTTTCGTGTATCTCTTGTTGTATTTGATGTAATCATGTTGTGTTTGACAAACTCTGATGTCATGGTGCATCATACTCTTATTATATTGTATGAGTAATGTTCCCGCCTTGATGATCTTATTTGTGGTGAGTTTTTATTTGAAATTTTAAATTTTTCGTTGTTTCGAGACGTTACATTATTGATTTGGCTTTTCAAGTACCAAGATGAACTCAAAATTGCAAACACCGAATCGTCAAGATACCTCAGTATTGCAGTCGCTAATTCAACCTTTTGGGGGAACGAAAAAATGAAACTCCATAACGTTACATGTCGCCGCATATCATACGAATATTTGTAAATGCTATCTCAAGAAGAAGAAAAGTCCAATTCTTTTTCAAACATGCATGCATACAAACATGCATCATGCATGCAACGAAAATTAGGTTCGCATGTAATTTACACGAGAAACTAATTCTCGCATAAAGGTAACATAGGTTTGCATGTATAAAGTCACTAACTTACAAGCATGGCTCATGTAATCATGTGATTCCTGAGATTATGCACTTGTACTAACTTTATTTTGAAAGACTGCCTTCAGCAAGGTTAAGTTAATATTTCATTCAAGGAGACGATAATGTTCTTTATTTTTTGACTTTTAGGAAGCAAGCTACATGTCTATTTGTTAACCGCTACTAATTTGTACCTTCTGTTTGGAAGACGCAAGATGCGTTTAAAAACCTTATCTAGTGGAACCTTTCAGTAAGAAATCTCACTTAATTATTTCGGTACTCTGCATTTGTATCCCGGGACACCAACGCAATTTCTCACCCATCTTCCCACGCACAGCTGACGTGGCTGACACGTGTGGGAAGCATGGGTTGAGTTGACAAGTTTTGTTTGTTTTGTAACGTCTCAATAAAGTTACAAGGAGAAAACTGGGTTGGTAGGATTTTCTTTTTTTTCCATGTTAAGCGTTAAGATGAGATTTGGGTTTAAGTACACAATTTAACCAGTTATAAATGTGCACTTTGACCATTTAGGGAAATCAAACATGTCAATATACGGTTAATACAAGGAACCAATCTTTAACATCTATTTATCCCATATTTCTCTTTCTTCTCCCATTTTTTCGTTTTCTCCGTCCCATTTTTCTCACAATGTATAGGGTAATTTCAATAATAATGTAGGGCAATTTCAATAACAATGTATTAATTAATGAGTTACATAAAATTAGGTTTTTTAATTTAATACGATGGGGTGTTTTCGTTAGTTTTGGGGGAGATATATAAATTTTATAGTTTGTCATCATGTTGTTGTGGAAGATATTTTTTGGAAGGTAGACTTGACAACAAATTGTGATATTGTCACAGCGTAGGTTTGGCAAATGGAATAGAAAATTGAGTATTTTTCAAAAATCACTTGGGGTTATTTTAATAATAACTTGGGATATTTTCATAAGTAACTTGGATTATTTTTTGGGGTTGTCGTGGAAGATGTTTTTTTGGAAGAAGACTTGATAACAAATTCGTATATTCCTACAATGTAGGTTTGACTAATGAAATAGAAAGTTTGGTTTTTTTAGTAATAACTTGGGGTTTCTTCGTTAATAACTTGGGGTTGGGTGTTTTTGGGGCAATTTCCATAATGATGTTTTTTTTGTTATAGTTAAGCATAGGTAGTGGTATATCTAATAACAGTTTGGGGTATTCTCAAAACTTAACTTATGTTTTTGGCTAATGAAATAGGAACTTGGGATATTTTCACCAATAGGTGGGGTTATTGTCATTGGTTTTGCTGAGTGGTATAAACAACTTCATTCTTGGAGGGGTATTTTTAGTAATACATTGTGGGTATTTTTAATAACAATTTAAGGTATTTTCGTATTGTAAGTTAGTGTGGGGGTAATTAGGAGGTCGAGATTTTTTCAGTATCAGTAATTAGGACAATTTTGAGAGTTGTTCTTCAATCTGTTCATTAATTTTTTATTTGAATTTGGTTGTAGAGGTTGATACTTTGAGTTAATTTTTAGTATTAATACTCCACAGGCTGGAAAAAATGGAGGAGTACACCCACAGTATTCTCACTTTTATTCATTGGTAAAAAGACGCCAAACAAATGAGAGCTCCTCACAAAGATCTTTTCTCGACAACATCTTTTGGCCACATATTGCAAATGGAGAACATTATAGTGAATGACGAGTTGTTACGAGATTTAATAGTGTGTGTTTCGATCAGATGAAAATCCTTCATTAAATTACCTTACGAGTTCCATGCATACCAGGGCAATTTAACATATATAAAATGGTAATTCCATGTATCTGTAAGGGCAATGCCATCTATAAGAGTAATCCACCGTGGAGAGTAAATTCATGTAGATACAAAGGTAAATCGATGTAGAGGATATGATAAGTTGAATTCAATAGTAGGGGAACACAAATTAAATAGAAGGGATGGTAGATTGGGTTAAAAGCTAGTTCCGCTGGGGGTAATTTGTTTTTGTAAGACGAGTAAGTTGGAGTAAATAAAATGAATTTAATGTTGGTTCGCGGGGGTAACCCTGAATGATAGGTGTGGTAAGTTGAATTCAATAGCAAGGTAATTGGTAATAAATGAAAGGATATGGTTCGTGAGAGTAACCCTAATTGATAGACGAGATAAGTGGAAATCAATCGCAGGGTAACCCTAATTCATATCCAATTTCTAGGGGATAGGTTGAGGTAAACTAGTTGTGGTAGGGGGTAATTTGATTAAATACGATGGGTAACTAGGATTAATAAACTGTATTAAATGATGGTTAATTGGGGTAGCCCTCATTGATGGACGGGGTAAATTGAATTCAACAGCAGGGTAAATCTAGTAGAATGTAGCAGGATAAATCTACCAAGGTAATCATAATTGGTTGACAGAGTAAGTTGAATTCAGTAGCAGAAGTTAGTTGAATGCAATAGTAGGGTAGCCCTAAATAAAAAGACAGAGTAAGTGGAATTCAATGGTAGAGTAACACTAATTGATAAATCCAATTCGTAGGATATATGTGTAGGATTTCGTGTCCCTATGTATGTATATATTTTAATTTTTTTAATACAAACATACAAGATCGATTTCATATTTTCATTCATTTTGCGTACATGTATTTGTTTATTCTAATATCATGCATTCCTATACATATTAAAATAAACAAAGGATAGAGGATCATACCCAAAGGTTCTCTAAAACCTTTCAGAAGATCCAGAGTTCCGTTGCTCGTCGAATCGCCCACTGATTCGCCTCCAACTGTTCACCAAACTCTAAACAAGATTAGAGAGAAATGAGCTAGCCAATCAATCTCTAATTAGGCTTAGAATCTAGTTAATAATCCATTTTTAAGCTCCTGAGATTTCTATCTCCAAAACTTAAAACTATTAAGAGATTTTCGTGGTGATTAAGTGAGAGATTAATGACAGAAATAATTTACGCATTAACATAAACAAGTAGGATGAGGGGTCCTTTTATAGGCTCCCAAAACATCCTTATCAAGAATTATTCTCTAGTCATGATCTCTTGCTTATTCTCTCCTAAAATTAATCTCAAATTGCCACATAAGCATCCTAAAAAACGTTTAATTAAATATGGAATTATTCCAACCCATGATCTAATTATTCTCTTACTAATTCAGGCAAAAATCGCACTGTTCGGTTGACCGAGAATATTTCTCGGTTAACCGAACCATTCGGTTATAACAGATGTTCGATGGACCGTGAGCTAGACGGTCGACCGAATATGCATGAAAAAAATTCTCTAGAAAAATTCGGATGATCCGCGTCTTGCTCGGTCGACCGTTGACCCACCAAAATTTCTCCTGACGAACATTCATCGGACGACTGTATCACCTTCGGTCTACCAAAAATATTCCAAGATATTTTCTCTCGGTTGACCGTTCACGCTCGGTTGACCGAACCCAATTGTCGAGGCACTCCAGACAATTTCGGTCAATCAATTGTGCTTACCCATTCCCCGTTCGGTTGACCGTTCCGAAGACACCTCGGTCGACCGAACCCTAAACGGTTCACCGCGTTTCACCCCGATTTTGCCTTTGTCAAATTTTGGATTTATTTCCAACAAAATTTGATCTTTTGGGGGTTTTAGCAAATTGATATCTTATGTAATATATTATCTTATATAATATTAAATTATATAACCGAACACGTGTTATAACCGAATGGTTCAGTTGACCGAATAATACTCGGTCTACTGAACAAGAACGATTCTACCTGAATTATTAAGAGATTAATTAAATCATGGGTGGAATAATTCCAGATTTAATTAAAACGTTTTTTGTGGGTGATTAAGTGGCATTTAGAGATTAATTCTCTAGAAGAATCTGTATGAGAAAAATTCTCTAGAAGAATTCGGACGAACCACGTCGTTTAATCGGTTTACCTTTGACCCACCAAAATCGCTCCTTGAACATAGTCATCGGATGACCGGGTCACCTTCGGTCTACCGAAAATACTACTTCTCGGTTGACCCTTTCAATCAGTTAACCGAACCCGATTGTCCAGGCACTCTGGGCAATCTCGGTCAACCAATTGCGCTTACCCGTTCCCTATTCGGTTAACCGATCCGAAGATGCCACGGTCGACCGAACCATGAACGGTTCACCGTGTTTGACCCCGATTTTACATTTGTCAAATTTTGGATTTATTTCCAACAAAATTTGATCTTTTGGGGTTTTTAGCAAATTCATATCTTATGTAATATTATCCTATGTAAATTTAATTATTACACCCCATAATATATATACACCTCATATGAATTTATTATGATTCTAATTATGTTAATTCTCATAACATATTGATTTTAATTAATTCACCACATGTGTCCCATTTTCATAAGAAACCCGACACATCATATGAACTTAAAATCAAACCTCTTGTTTCCCAGTTTTGTGGTGTGACCTATGGGAGGATCTAAGCCTAATTGGCAGTGATATTAAACACTTAATATCTCAGACTATAAGCGGTATCTAGCTACACATTATAGTCACCAAATTAGCATAGATGTCTTTGTTCCACCTGAACTAAAACATGATCCATTTAGTGATGTAAGTGCACCACTTGTGTCCGTCCCTTGCCTCCTGATATTAAGAATATACACAAAGTAGAAATGTGTCACCTTTGTATTATATTCATTTCTTGATCTCTTTAAGCTAATTATAACTATGTGACTTAACTCAAGTCACATTGTGCACATTATGATTTTGCTTTATCAAGGGGCCCACTAATATCATCACTCAATTAAGAGAGACAATGATAATCATTTGACTAGCTATCTTTTCCAGTACAAGTCATGTTCAACCAACTATTGCCGTTATCACTACACTCATTGGTTGCTTTTGACAATAATCAAATTAAACACTTCTTGAGTGAAAAGAAATAAGTCTCATATCTTAGAATCCAAGACACAGTAAAAACATTAATGACATGGCACACAATTCCATAATATTTTACTTGTTATGTCTATTCAATATATAAAAGTAATCTTTTCATCTTTTATATACTCGTGTCATCAATTATTTGTAGAGCTACAACAATCGATGACCAACACGACAATCTTATCTCGGTGATTAATGTTCCATGTTAATTACCATGATTGTGAATAACTTTTGATTTATGTAAACCATTATCTTTTAGAGCTCTACGGTTAAGGACCAATCGTCTCTTCCTTAACACTTCCAAAAGACGAATACCATAATCAAGGAACAAAATGTTTGCACATTCAATTCATAATAATTGACATATAAAAGTAAAACTTTTAGAACACATTCCTTTCATCATGTTCAACCAACTATTGCATTTATCACTATACACATTGATAACTTTTGACAATAATCAAATTAAGCACTTCTTGAGTGAAAAGATATAAGTCTCATATCTTAGGATCCAAGACACAGTAAAACATTAATGACACGAAACACAATTCCATAATGTTTTACTTGTTCGGTCTATTCAATATATAAACGTAATCTTTTCATCTTTTATATACTCGTGTCGTCAATTATTTGTAGAGCTATGATGCATTGCATACATTGCATCATATGCCTTTCATTTAGATTACTTTTACATCAATAAATGCTACTAAGGTATGTGTTTAGTCTTATTTACAGAATACAGGGACCTGAATGCAATTTACCCACATCTCGAGCATAAACGCGTGCAAAAGACTCATTTCTATCATAAAGACCAAGTTCAAGTTTATCAGGTTACAAATGGAAATGTATCCAAGCATAAAAGCATTCAAGATCTAATTACAAAAAGAACAAAGACTTAAGCACAAAAGTAGTCGGGGACTTAATTGCAAAAAGTCAAGGACCTAATTGCAAATCACGAGTAGCTTTTATTATTATGGAGAAAATCTAAAGAAAAATCAATGTGAATCTCCATATATATAAAGGAATTAATCCGGAGCTCAAAAGAATGGAAAGAATCAATCCAGACGCGCAAAGGATGATCAAATCATACCATAAACACACAGGAAAAATCTGGATCGAATCCGAGCCAAAAAGGTGGCGATTCCGCCGCACCTCATGTACAAATTGCGGCGATTTAGCCGCACAAAAGTCGATCCGTGTGCTCAAATTTTTACCAATGCTGTATTGACGCGTGTACGTTCCATTTATATATTGGGATCCCTTGTATCGGCTATAAATAGCCCCGAGAACGATGGTAGAAGGGTCCTTGGCCTTAGACCTAGTTTTTAGTTGTTTTTATTTTCAGTTTTGTACTCTTCACATTAGTAATAAAATTCTGTCTTTTATTTCTTGTTTTTACTTTTCTTTTGTAATATCTCTAGGACCCCTTCCTCCCTCTATGAGTTTCTAACTCTCTCCAAAGGGTGGAGGTGACGGATTTAGGGTGAAGAGAAGAGAATGAATGTTATTATTTTAAGTTCGTGATTAGTATATTTTGATTACTTGAGTTTATGTTAAATCATTTATCATGTAATGCTTCATAACTAACATGATTTATTATAAGTTTCTGAATTCTTTAATCTAAATCCTAAATCTAAACCTCCACCCGACGGAATTCATCTCTTTGTTCTTGTTTTAGTTTTATTTGTTCTTGTTTCTTGCTTTAAATAATTAAAACCCAAAAATCTCAAAACCAACTTAACTCTTCTCTCCTTCTTTCCCCCAATTGAAATCACACTAATAACAAAATCTCTCCCTCCTTGTGTTCGACCCGTATTTGCCACGTCTCCATTGACGCCGTGCACTTGCGGTATAAACTTAATTCCCATCAAGCTACAACAATCGATGACCAACACGACAATCTTATCTCGGTGATTAATGTTCCATGTTAATTACCATGATTGTGAATAACTTTTGATTTATGTAAACCATTATCTTTTAGAGCTCTACGGTTAAGGACCAAGTGCATCTTCCTTAACACTTCCAAAAGACGAATACCATAATCAAGGAACAAAATGTTTGCACATCTAATTCATAATAATTGACATATAAAAGTAAAACTTTTAGAACACATTCCTTTCAATAGGATGGGGTAAATTTAGTTTTGAGAGTGGGTAATTTGATTTAATAGGACAGTTACATTAGGTTTAATTACTTTAACATAGCAATAACAGGGTAAATGAGATTAAATAAAAGGAATTAAAATATTTATTATTACATGTACGTCAAACCCAACCTTCTTGCAGAGCTCCACAAGCTCCCTCTGGGTCTCGATCCTCAACCCATTCCTCGACACAATCATAATTGTTTTACGGTTTAGGGTTTATGAAATTGCATCCGACTTAGATTCAAGTAACTCAACCTTAAATACCTTAGACATTGGATCACCTCCAATGATTGTTCGTGAGATTAAAACAACTCCTCTCCAAAGAAAACATAAAATTACATTGTTTCTTGTTTCCTACCAAATGCATCCATTAGCAAAAGATCTTTTTTGGGCACTTCACGTAGAATTCTGTTTACAACTTTTTCCAACGGTTTACGGTTTACATAAAATGAGGAACGTATATCAACCATGTTATTCAATAGCAGGGTAAATCTAGTGGATTCTAGTATGATAAATCAAGCCTGGTAATCGTAATTGATTGGCGGGGGAAGTTGAATTCAACACCAAGATAGCCTTAAATACTAGACGAGGTAAGTGGAATACAATAGCAGTGTACCCCCAAATTATAGAGTTGATAAATTGAATTCAACAACAGTGTAACCCTAATTGATAAATCCAAATGGTAAAAGGGATGATAGATTGGGCTAAATTTAGTTTCAAGAATGGGTAATTTGATTCAATAGGACGGGTACATTGAATTTATTTACTTCAACTATAGACTTTATCCTAACATTACTAGGTCGGCCTTTGTTCTTCACCAAATTAGGGTCAAAGACCTTCAGCGGTGCCCTTGTAGTTTAGTTAGACAGTGATCCATTTAGATGAAAAATATTTGCAGCTAGTGTTTATGTGAGGGGAGGAAGAGTTGCACCCTTTTAGTTTTACTTTTGTAGATGTTATGTGATTGACATCATATCACGCATATGTTTGTGTCTTATATCCTTTATTTTTAGCCTAAGCAATGCTACGTAACGCGTTTTATGTCTATGTTTCGGAAATAAACATATTTAAGAAGAAGGAACTCAAAAAGGACTTAAAAGCAAGGAAAATGACCAAGTTACAACACTTATGGACTACGATGCAAGAGAGAAATGAAAGAATGTGTTCTAAAAGTTTTACTTTTATATGTCAATTATTATGAATTGGATGTGCAAACATTTTGTTCCTTGATTATGGTATTTGTCTTTTGAAAATGTTAAGGAAGAGATGTTTGGTCCTTAACCATAGAGCTCTAAAAGATAATAGTTTACATAAATTAAAAGTTATTCACAATCATGGTAATTAACATAGAACATTAATAACCAAGATAAGATTGTTGTGTTAGTCATAGATTGTTGTAGCTCTACAAATAATTGACGACACGAGTATATAAAAGATGAAAAGATTATGTTTATATATTGAATAGACCTAACAAGAAACATTATGGAATTGTGTTTCGTGTCATTAATGTTTTACTTTGTCTTGGATTCTAAGATATGAGACTTATATCTTTTCACTCAAGAAGTGCTTAATTTGATTATTGTCAAAAACTATCAATGAGTATAATGATAAAGGCAATAGTTGGTTGAACATGACTCGTGCTGGAAAAGATAGATAGTCAGACGATTATCGTTGCCCCTCTTAATTGAGTAATGATATTAGTGGGTCCCTTGATATCGTTGCCCCTCTTAATTGAGTAATGATATTAGTGGGTCCCTTGATATCGTTGCCCCTCTCAATTGAGTAATGATATTAGTGTGTCCCTTGATAAAGCAAAATTATAATGTGCACAATGTAACTTGAGTTAAGTTACATAGTTATAATTAGCTTAGAGAGATCAAGAAATGAATATAATACAAAAGTGATACATTTCTACTTTGTATATATTCTTAATATCACGAGGCAAGGGACGGACACAAGTGGTGCACTTACATCACTAAATGGATCGTGTTTTGTTCGAGTGGAAGAAAGACATCTATGCTAATTGGGTAACTATAATGTGTAGCTAGATACCGCTTATAGTTTGAGATATTAATTTAATATCGCTGTCAATTTCGCTTTGATCCTCCTATAGGTCACACCACAAAACTGGGAAACAAATAGCTTGATTTTGAGTTCATTTGATGTGTCAGGTTTCATGTGAAAAATGGACACATGTGGTGAACGAATATAATCAATATGTCGTGAGAATTGACATAATTAGAATCATAATAAATTCATATGAGGTGTGTATATTATGGGCTGTAATAATTTAATATTACATAAGATATGAATTTGCTAAAACCCCCAAAAGATCAAATTTTGTTGGAAATAAATCCAAAATTTGACAAAGGCAAAATCGGGGTCAAACACGGTGAACCGTTCAGGGTTTGGTCGACCGAGGTATCTTCAGATCGGTTAACCGAATGGGGAACGTGTAATCAAAATTGGTTGACCGAAATTGTTTAGAGTGCTTGGACAATCGGGTTCGGTTAACCGAGTGTGAACGGTCAACCGAGAAAACGTATTTTCGGTAGACCGAAGGTGACACAGTCATCCGATGACTATGCTCCAGGAGAAATTTTGGTGAGTCAGCGGTCGACCGAAGAGAAGACGTGGTTCGTTCGAATTTTTCCAGAGATTTTTTCTCATGCGGATTCGGTCGACCGTCTAGCTCACGGTGCACCGAACACGTGTTAAAACCGAATGGTTCGGTTAACCGAGAAAAATTCTCGGTCAACCGAATAGTGCAATTTTTGCCTGAATTATTAAGAGATTAATTAGATCATGGGTGGATTAATTCCAGATTTAATTAAAACGTTTTAGAGTATGCTTATGTGGTAATTAAAGATTAATTTTAGGAGAGATTAAGTAAGAGATCATGACTAAAGAATAGTTCGTGATAAGGATGCTTTGGGAGTCTATAAAAGGACTCATCATCCTACTTATTTATGTTAATGCGTAAATTATTTCTCTCATTAATCTCTCACTTAATCACCACGAAAATCTCTTAATAGTTTTAAGTTTTTGAGATACAAATCTCATGAGCTTAAAGAGGGGTTATTAGCTAGATTCTAAGCCTAATTAGAGATTGATTGGCTAGCTCATTTCTCTCTAATCTTGTTTAGAGTTTGGTGAACACTTGGAGGCGAATCGGCGGACGATTGAACAGGTAACGCGACTCCGGATCTTCAAACGGTTTTAGAGAACCTTTGGGTATGATTCTCTCTTTGTGATTTATTTTAATATATGTAGGATTGCATGATATTAGAATAAACCCAAAGTAATGTACATAACAATTGTTGAAAATATGAAATCGATTTTGTATGTTGTATTAAGTTTTTTAAAATATATACATACATAGGGACACGAAATCCTTCAAGAATGACTTGAATGTAAACCCAAAATGACTAATTTGAAAAATCAAGCACTCCACACCATCACGAGGAGTATTTTGACAATTGGATTTGGGTCTCAACTCACACAACCGATTAGGGTGCACTCCAGGAGAAGAAACAAAGCTACTGAGAAGTCATAAGAAACTGAGCCGGATCCAAGAGATCTAGACCGCCAATTGGCGGTCCATTTGTCTCCAGATCTGACCTGTCTTCTATCGGATGTGTATTAAGGTGTTTTATGTTATATTTGGTATGTATTTAGTCTCATACCGGGGGATTGTCTCCGGTTACCTTTTTTATGGCTATAAATAGAACTTTTTATCATCCTTTGTAAAACATCTCCTCTCTTAGTGGTCATCCTCTCTACTAGGAGTAAAGCCTTGGAGCAAAACTCTAGTGGAAAGAGACTACTTGTAATGTGAGTGAGCAATAAAAATGTTTTGTTAGTTAATTGTTGTTTCTTTTAGTTCTTTGCATAATTAGTTAATCTTGTTTGTTTTAATCTTCGTAGTATTTATTAGTATGTTTCTTTTCCTTAATATGAATGTTAGATTAATAATGTGTGAGTAGTTTCATCCCCCTTTGGGGGTGGAGTTGATGTTTATACATGTCATGTAGAATGAAATGAATGCTTAATGTTGTTGTATATGAGAAATGTTAGAATGCTTGTTTGAATTAAAGAGAATACTTAACTTGATGGTTTCTGCCATAATCTTTAGGTACATTCCATGCTTATTTAGGTTCTTAATAACAAACTTGTCTTGCTCATATTAATCACTTAGGTTAGTGATTTGGATGAAGGTTTTGTCATGATGTACTTCTTATGCATAACAAGCACTACATACACTTGTGCTTATTGAATGCATTCATCACCACTTATTTCATGTGTACACACACTTCACCCCTTAGGGGTTTTCCATTCCTGATTTCTAGCTTCTTTTATTAGTCACTTAGTTTAGTTCTATTTCGTCTCCTGCTTTCATTTTCTTTGTTTGTTTCATGATAGTTTAGTGTAGTTAGTTTAGTTTAATGAATCTCTTCTCCCTTTTTTCCCACTTGCCTTCGAACAAATCAGAGTTGACACACCTTCTCGTGGACACGACCCGTACTTGTCGTGTCTTCACTGACGTCGTACACTTGCAGTTAAACTTAAATTCAATAAAGTTTTTGGTGCCGTTTCCAGGGAGGTGCTTTGTCCAGACATTGGTTTGGACGATTTGAGTAGGTTTAATCTTTTGTTTTTAGTTTGTTTTTGTTTCAGGGACATTGAAGCATTAAGGGGACACACCAAGAGAAATTGTGAGCAAAGATCAGTTCTTTGGACCGCCAATCAACGGTCTGGAACGACCAACTGGCGCCCTGGTGAGCTGATTTTGCTCCATAATATACACACCTCATATGAATTTATTATGATTCTATTTATGTCAATTCTCATGACATATTGATTTTATTCGTCGACCACATGTGTCCTTTTTTCACATGAAACCCGACACATCAAATGAACTCAAAATAAAGCTTCTTGTTTCCTAGTTTTGTGGTGTGACCTATAGGCGGATCTAAGCTAAATTGGCAGCGATATTAAACAATTAATATCTCAAACTATAAGCGGTATCTAGCTACACATTATAGTTACCCAATTAGCATAAATGTTTTTGTTCCACTCGAACTAAACACGATCCATTTAGTGATGTAAGTGCACCACTTGTGTCCGTCCCTTGCCTTATGATATTAAGAATATATACAAAGTAGAAATGTATATTTGTATTATATTCATTTCTTGATCTCTCTAAGCTAATTATAACTATGTAACTTAACTCAAGTTACATTATGCACATTATAATTTTGCTTTATCAAGGGGCCCACTAATATCATTACTCAATTAAGAGGGGCAATGATAATCGTTTGACTAACTATCTTTTCCAGCACGAGTCATATTCAACCAACTATTGGTTTTATCACTATACTCATTGTTAACTTTTGACAATAATCAAATTAAGCACTTCTTGAGTGAAAAGATATAAGTCTCATATCTTAGGATTCAAGACACAGTAAAACATTAATGACACGAAACACAATTCCATAATGTTTTACTTGTTATGTCTATTCAATATATAAACGTAATCTTTTCATCTTTTATATACTCGTGTCGTCAATTATTTGTAGAGCTACAACAATCGATGACCAAACACGACAATCTTATCTCGGTGATTAATGTTCCATGTTAATTACCATGATTGTGAATAACTTTTGATTTATGTAAACCATTATCTTTTAGAGTTCCACGGTTAAAGACCAAGCATCTCTTCCTTAACACTTCTAAAAGACGAATACCATAATCAATGAACAAAATATTTGCACATCCAATTCATAACAATTGACATATAAAAGTAAAATTTTTAGAACACATTTCTTTCATTTATATCCATAGAACTCTAGTAGAATACCCATGATTGCGTTGCATATATTAATAAATTTGGAAAATAAATTTCAAATTTCTGCAAATGGGCATGTTAATTAGACTTTTTCAAAATTTATAGAGAGAAAATAGTAGGTGTCCAAAATAGTCCAGCTGTAACGGGAATCGGGAAGATGAGCTTCCTTGAATAATAAAGCTGATGTTAATATGCACATATATAGCATGTGTATATATGCGATAAAGACAAAACTATTAAAACCTCGCCTTCACCTTCAGCTGGGTAGAAACAGTTCCCCGTTAATCCAAAAGCTAGGAATTGGAGTTGTTGCTCTTCTCACTTCTCAGACATTGAAGGTGTTTATACTTGAGGAGGTTGCTAGACTTTCGATGATGTGACAAGCTTGAGTAATTTAAAAGGATTTGATTACGTTGAGTTAATTAATGACCCTTGTCGACGAGGCAATCCAATTAGTAACCAGTTTGCTATATATTCTGAAGGTCCAAAACTACAGAAACTCAACAAAAAAAACACCTACTACAAGAATATCTTTCACTTTTAGGACTTTTGATTTGAAGCTACAACAGCTGGCAAATGTGATATATATACATATAGATACGGCAGATCTAGATATGAATGTCCTTTGCAGGTATCAGACTGAAGTTGCTTGGAAGCACATGTAGGGTTCTAGCTCGATTTGCTCAATCAACGTGGTCGGGACTCGGGATAGGTGACTTGCAGAGTTGATCATAAATTACATCTGCGAGAAAGAAAGAAAAAGAATCATTGGTGAAATAATTAGCGAATAAGATCACATCCATAGACCATGAAAATGCAGAGTACCGAAATAATTATGTGAGATTTCTTAGAGGTTCCACTAGATAAGATTTTTAAACGTATTGTTACTGATCTAAATCCTAAGAGTTGAATCATTAGTACAATACTAAACTACATTGTTGAAAGACTTGAGATAGTTAAAACTAACGATCGAATTCTAACTATTTGGTTCGCATGTTTGAAATTTTAAATGAGATAGTGGAGTAGATAAAATTAAGAGAAGAACTACATTATTTTTGTACCATTATACTACCTAAAAGTGTTTGAACCAAGCAACGACATCCCCAACTGAAAAATGTAGAATTAATGAATTTCGACAAGATCCAAAATTTTCCTCTTCCATGGAAAAACATGGTTGGGGTATATGAGAACAAAAAGGTTATTGCATGTTGAAGACAACCAAATCACACTCTCCCCAAGTGAATATAAGCTACATGTCAGACCAGCTAAGATTGCTAGCTACAAGTTACGACCCTTCAGTTCATGATCTCATAGAAAGAATCTAATCAGATTGTGGGACCATCTAATGAACAAATAAATCTTCTGTTTTGCAAAAAAACAGTTTTACCTTGGGTGAGTGAGACGAAAGGAAATTACCTAGGTTGGGTAGAAATGTAGAATATAGGAGACTTACTTAGGTTGGGTAAACCACAATAAAATTACTGAAGTTGTATGAGAAAATGACCTAGTTCAGGTAAATTACAATAAAGTGGGAACGACCCAAGAAATTACCTAGAACGGGTAAAGCACAATAAAATCAATTATATTTGTAATGACCCTAAATTTATCCAAGTTGAGTAAAATACAAGAAAATTACCAGATGGGTTTAAATACAAGAAATAACCTAGGTTGCATTAGACATGTGAAATGGCTTAGGTTGCTTAATCTACTTATAAATGGTTAAAAACATGTAAAACGGAAGGCAGTGGAATTAGCATCTGAACTCTGAAGTGGTGTTTCCCTTAATAGGCATTGGACCAATGCCTAATATAACAACAAATATATATAAGTGGACCTCTGGCCCAAGATGGAGTGAGTGGGAGGATGTAAATGTTGTAATTTGTGTAATCGGGTTTAGATCCGAATGTACCTATTTTGTGTGATTGGGTGTGCCATCTGTTATGGCTAGGGGTATAAATGGGACGGGTAATATCCGTATATCCGGTCACCCACCTGTCATGTACGAGTATAAAAAATCAAATCCGTTTAAAAATTCATACTCGTATACCTATATCTGTTTATTTGGTTTATAAACAGGTCGGGTACGGGATACGTATTACCCGTACCTGTATACACGTTAAGATATTATATATATATATATAATATAATTTTTATATACTATATATCATATACTTTTGTTTATAATTTTTTTATATATCATGTTTTTTATATATTATATATTATATTTGTCCTGCTCGTTTACCTGCTCATACCCGCTAAGTTAGCGAGCATGGGTACAAATGTTTCGTACCTGCTAATTTAGCCGGGTATGAATACAGGTAGAAGCAAACCCGATTTGTTTACGCCCCTAGTTACGACGATAAGGATCATAAATTTTGTCTAATGAGTTGTAACAAGTTGTTACTAACAACCTTACTCTACAGATTCCTATTTACTCATTAGATGATTTTAGTCTTGGGAATTGGATCACATCACGCTCATTCGTATGTTTGGGAATTGAAATGAGATTATACCGACCAAATATGATAAATAATATATCTCTCTCTCATATATATATATATATATACATATATATATGGTTAATTACAGTTTGCCCCCTTGAACTATGTCTTGGTATCACTTTGCCTCTCTGAAGTTTCAAAGTTAACAGTTACCTCCCCTGAACTTTAATTTTGTAACACACTTTGTCTCATTTAACTTCAAAAACTCATTATTTAACACACATTCGACGTTTGTTTTCCTAATTTTTTTTGTTGTATATGATATATAGTATATATATAGTATATGATATATAGTATATATATATAAAGTATATGATATATAGTATATATATATATATTTTATATATATATATATATACATATATATCGTTATACACGGACGATGCATCCCGGACGCACATGGCGTGGTCGGTAGGGGTGCACATGGGTCGGGTTGGGTCGGGTTTGGGCCTCAACCCGACCCAACCCGAAATTTTCGGGTTGGGAAAAAACCCAACCCAACCCGAACCCGAACCGGTTTGGGTTCAACCCAACCCGACCCGAAATTTTCGGGTTGGGTCGGGTTGGATCGGGTTGAACCCGAATTTGGAATTTTTCTCCCAAACTTGGTCGGGTTCGGTCGACCGGTGCTTAAACGGTCGACCGGTGGCTTGAAAACCCGAAATTTTCGGGTTGGAAACGGTCGACCGAGTGATGTTCGGTCGACCGAGGGATGTTCGGTCGACCGGTTTATTTGGGAAAAAATAAAAAAATAAAAAAACAAATAAAAAAAAAATAAAAAAATCGGGTTCGGGTTGGGTTGGGTCAACCCGACCCTCTCAACCCGAACCCGACCCGAAAATTCGGGTTTTTGATTTTCCCAACCCGACCCGACCCGAACCCCTCTCCAACCCAACCCAACCCGACCCGACCAGTCGGGTTCGGGTTGGGTTTCGGGTTGAACCCAACCCATGTGCACCCCTAGTGGTCGGTACAATCAACAAACGTCAAATGTATTTTTCTTTCTGAAATTAATTAAATAACATGTTTGTGTCACATGAAATTTTTAGTTTCCCAATACAACATTACTTTCCCCATGCAAGCTTTACTTTCTCAATGCAACCTTTTGTTTCCCAATGCAACATTTGGATACAAATGTAAAGTGAAGAGTTCAGGTTTTTAAGTATGGTTTTGTCCTTTTTAGTGTATGGTTTTGTCCTTTTAAGTAATGATTTGTTTTTTTTAAGTAGTAGTTTGTACTTTTTAAGTATGAGTTTATCATTTTTAAGTATCGGTTTGTACTTTTTAACAGTTGGGTCGGTCCTTCTTATATTAGTGGGTTGTCCTTTTTATTTTGAGGTTTTGTCATTTTTAAGTAATGGTTTGTTATTTTTAAGTAGTAGTTTGTCATTTTTAACAACTTAAGTTGAAATTAACAAACGAGAATACGAAATCAAACCCAATTCCTTAAAAACAAATCAAAACCCCCAAAAAAACTAATATCAAAGACAAAACAACTTTAGACAAGACACTACAAACCTAAATTAAAGAAAAGAACCAAACTTTCAAGACAAACACCAACAACCAAAAAAAATCATCACCACAACACCTCAAATTAGCTACAAAGAACCAAACTTTCCCTAACAACTGTAGGATTTCATGTTTAATTATACATATATATTTTCGAAATTTTTGTGTATAATAAGGATCAATTACAATTTTCTTTGATTTATTTCATGCATGCATCGGTTTGTTTTAACATCTAGTTTCAAAACTCTATTAAAACAAACAAGGGCTCCGAAATTCATACCTAGAAGTTCTCTAAAACTTCTTGAAGATTCGGAGACGTTGGGGATGCTCCTCGCTGCGCCGGATGCCTCCGAGTATTCACCAAACTCTAAACAAGATCGGAGAGAGGGAAGCTAGTCTCTCAATCTCCGATAGGGTTTAGAATCCAATTACTAACCCCTCTTTAATTCCCTTGAGAAGATGATCTCTTAAGAACTAAACTAAACTTAAGAATTTGTGGAATTTTCGTGGAGAATTAAGGAGAGAGATTTTGCATGAAAAGCAATATTAATTAAGATGTAGGAAGACAATGAGATAACCTCTATTTATAGGTTCTCTCCAAATTACCTATTCATGTGCAACCTCTTGCCCATGATTTCATGCAAAATTCCATCTAACTATCCATTATTTATTAATAAATAATATTAGCCACGAATTAAATCAATTATGGACCAATTCCATGCATGATCTAATTAATTCTTAAATTAATTCTGCATAAACCGTCTGGACCGGTCGACCGTTTTTGGAGGTTCGGTCGACCGCTCGAACCAGTTTTGGTCGACCGTTCAATAGCTCGGTCGACCGTTCGTAACAGGAACTATTCCATCGCAATGTTCGGTCGACCGTTCGAACAGATGAAAATTCCCTGTTATCGGTCGAGACATGTCCGGTCGACCGTGCCCTACCGGTCGACCGTTTACTGCTAACCGGTCGACCGTTTGCGCACTGTTTTGCAGACTTGTCAAATTTCGGTTTAACCCCTACAAAATTTGACATTTCGGGATTAGTAGTAAATCCACAACTTATGTAACATATTATCCTATGTAATGATCAATCATTACACCCCATAATATTTACATCACATATGAATTTAATTTAGATTCTAATTATGTTATAAATCACAACATAATTTTGATTTTGCTTGTTCACCCCATGTGTCATATTTTCTACATGAAACCCGACACATCTTATGAACTCAAAATCCCCATTTCTTGTTTCCCAGTTTTGTGGTGTGACCTATGTGAGGATCTAAACTAAGTTGGCAGTGATATTAAAAGCTTAATATCACAAGCTATAAGCGGTATCTAGCTACACATTATAGCTCCCAATTAGTTAGATGTCTTAATTCCACTCGAACCAAAACCCGATCCATTTAGTGATGGCGTGCATCACTTGTGTCCGTCCCTTGCCTCATGATATTAAGAATACACACAAAGTAGTGTTGTGTCATCTTTGTCTTAGCATTCATTTCTTGATCTCTTTAAGCTAGTTATAAATATGTGACTTAACTCAAATCACATTGTGCACATTATAACTTTGCTTTATCAAGGGGCCTACTAATATCATCACTCAATTAAGAGGGGCAATGATAATCTTTTGACTAACTATCTTCTCCAACGAAAGTTATACTTAACCAACCAATGCCTTTACACTACACTGATCGATAGTTCAAGACACTGATCTAATTAAGTATTTCTTAAGTGATTAGATATAAGTCTCATATCAAAGGACCAAAGACACAGTAAAATATTAATGACACAGAAACACATTTCTATAATATTTTACTTATTAGGTCTATTCAGTATACAAAAGTAATATTTTCCTCTTTTGCATACCCGTGTTGTCACTCACTTGTAGAGCTACAATGATCTATGACCAACACGACAATCTTAACTCGGTAATTAATGTTCCATGTTAATTACCATGATTGCGAATATCTTTTGTTTTATGTAAACCAATATCTTTTAGAGCTCTACGGTTAAGGACCAAGAGTCTCTTCCTTAACACTTCTAAAAGACGAATAACATAATCAAGGAACAAAATGATTTCTCATTCAATTCATAATAATTGACATTTAAAAGTAAAACTTTTAGAACACATTCCCTTCAACAACACCACACAAAAAATCAAAACAACTACAAAGAATAAAAACTACAAAAAAACAAATTTTCCAAAATAACATCAAAAACGAAGATCGATCCATCATAGAACAAAACCAAAAACTTCAAATCAGCCACAAAAACCAAAATTCCCCCAAAAAACATAAAAGAAACTTAAATCAGCTACAAAAAACCACATTCCTCCTCCTCCTCGACATCCCTCAAGACCCACTCCTGCGTCGCTCCCTCGGCATCCCTCTTACCGATCTCGCCTTCCACCCCGTCTTCGACCTCTACGTCGACACATTGTCAAAGGTCGTGACAGGTCTTTGCACTGGGAGAAAATGACGGAGAATGAAAGGTTTTGGGGGACAACAAAAGGTTTTGAGGAGATATGAGGTGGAAATCAAATGTCGCATATTTAGTGTGCGTGTGATGTGACACAAAATAAATAAATAATATATTATTTGATTAATCTTTGATAATAATAAAATGTGATTTTTGCTGACTGGATTGACCACGTCAGACAACGTATGGGACACACCGCGTCAACAAATCATTTTCCATATATATAGATATATTCTCTAGTGAGTCCAAAACTTAATTTTTCTATTTAAAACTCCCACCATATTCTAGTCATCTGAAATTGTAAGGTAGATTAAAGTTATTGGTGGTTATGCTAATAAATAATTTAATGGTAGATATTAATCATAGAATAACTGTAATTTAGATCTAACGGTGAGATTAATGAGACTTAAATTAGTAAGATGAGCCCCAAACTCACTGTATCGTGTGTATGTTTATATATATATATATATATATATATATATATATAAAAGGTGAAAATCATAAGTTTTTAACTAACATCAGAATAAATGATATTTTAACTAACATCAGAATAAATGAGTAGATTAAGGTACTACGATCTCATGCAACCAATATGTGTGGCTGGGATCAGAGGAATTGAGAAGTTCGGATCCCAATATGTTTTTAAATACATAAAATAACTGCTGGAACGGATGTTAATTGGTACTGCATTAAGTATTTGGTATCCGCTTTCATGGAGATGCTTTGATTCAGATCAAAGAAAGACATTCTTATCAGGTTATCTACACGCAAAGCATGATTTCACGTGTCATACCTATAATTTAATTTTCATCTTCCAAAGCATTAAAAAATGCTAACTTGTACCGTCATATGTTATATATTAGTTGGAATTAAATAACTAGAATTTACGAGTTGCTTCGTTGTTAGAAGTTTGGAATCATGTCGGCCGATGTGCTGATGACATAAAGAAAATATGACATAATGCCTTGTCTATAACAAATCAACAGTAATACATATGTCCGTCAATCGATAAACGTACTTAAAAATAAATTGTTCTTAGAACGCTAATCGCGGAATCGGCATATGCATGTCATGGTACCAATCGAAACATTCTACGTTAGCTAAACATAAATTATTCTAGGAACATAAGAACTAGCTAATTGCATTTTGGTGAGGTTCGATACGTATACTTGTGTTTTAGTTGATTTACGTTACAATGAAAAGTAAAGTAAAAAAACACTATAGCACGTGGTAGACGATAAAATAGAAAAAAGGAAAATGAAAAACAAGATTCGAATTCTTGTGTTCTATATAATCAGGCACAACCAAGGACTTAGAGTGTACTCTAATTATTCTTTACGTGTTTTAGATAGATAAGATAGGGTCCCTCGAAAACACATCCGCTTAATTTCCCCCAGTTCAGAATGAAGGAGCCTTCTGAAGTGCAGATCACAGGTACAAGCCTACCTATTTTGTTCATTAGTATCAACCAATGTTATCTCGTATGTAAGTCATTCTACTTTCTCATTTATGTAATTCTCGTACGAAGGAACTCTAGTAATTAGCGAAAATAATTAACCTTTGGTGTTTGGTCGTCTTTTGCAATTCCTTTAATAATATAAATCAATAATAATGGCTTAAGTTCAAAACAAGATGGAAGATTAATCAAGTATTTCAATTAACGTTAGATCAACCCATCTAGGTTGCGTTACAACTCCTCCCTCATTTTAAGTCGCGAATGATAAAATTAAGAACTACTTACGGTTACGGTAGCTAAATTCCACGGACACGTACTTGTGGCGTATGCAATTGCAAAATCCATCCAATGACACTATCATCCACTAATTTGCCATCTTTGGATCGACTCTTACACCAACAAGCGATATTAACTGAACAAAAGAAAATACAAATGAAAAGTATTTCATGAAATCCACGACAATCGATCTAGGACTATCCAATTTAATGGTCCTATCTACCGAGCTATGTGCGACATTGGGTGTGGTACCCAAAAGTTTGGGATTTTTTGTTTGGGTGTACTTTTAAAAGTGTCTTATTGGACATTTGGACACGTATAGTTTTTTATTGGTTAATTTTTTTTGCAAACTTGATTAAATATTTTTGTGCATTTCCGTTTAACTGTCGTTAACGACCGTTAGTACCGTCAGGTATCAATGGACCGTATATGGTTCGATCTATCGTTCTGGGAGTCCAGTAACTATAATGAAGATTCAGTTGGTTGGGTATTGGTAGACTGAATGAAGTTCAATCTACCGTTCCTGATGTTTGTTTATTAAGAACAATGATCAAGATCATAACACATTCAATAACTTGTCAAGTATATTAACCACTCAATAACGACAATGTAACAACATATTCAAAAATCCTTTCATAACTTGTCGATTAGAATCCAAATATGACCAAGAAAATTCCATTTAAATCAAAACCAAAACACATTCATAATCATTCAATAACCTGTCAATTACAATCAAAAAAATATCAAGAAAAATTCATTCAAACCAAGTCCATAACACATTCAGAACATTCAAACTTGTTAATTACAATCGAAATAAAACTCATCCATCAGAAAAAAAATTAGGGGGGGGGGGGGGGGGAGTTCGAGAGATATGGTGATTTTGTAGAACATATATAATTGACCAATTAAAAATGGGAGTTCGAGAGATATAGTCGTTTCGTAGAACATATATAATTGATCGAATTGGACTCCCAAAACGATCAATCGAACCTCATTCATTCTACCGATACCTAGACAATAGAGTTTTCTTTATAGTCGACTCAAAGAACGATCGACCGAACCCCATTTGGTCCCCTGATACCCAACCAACAAAATATTCCTCGTAGTTATTTCAGTCTACCAATACCCAAACGTTACTAACGGAACGACGATTAAGTGGAAGTGTACTAAAACAATTAATCAAGTTCACAAGCAAACTTAGAACAAATAAAAATCTACCAATGCAAAGTTACAACAAGACACTTTTGGATGGAAAGGAAGCGACGTGTAAAAATCTCATTAAACTTTTGATTTCAATTCTGGACTGCTGAACGTCGTCTGCGAATTACTTAATTGCCCGCGTCAATTACCATTTTGTTATTCTCTCATTTTTACTTATTTATGCTCTCAATAGATTCTCCTCTTTTCATACCACAACAAAAAATAACTATGAAAAATAAAATCAGAGTAAGAATACGAGAGTGGCAGAGGGCGGTAGCCCCTGCGGGGGACGCTAGTCCCTCTCGCAAAGCGAGAGAGTAGAGAGAGAGCGCTTTATGGATGTTTTTTTGTTTCGACATCATATTATTGTACTCCGGATATTAATCCGTTTATTTACGTTTGTGTTTCTTTTGCACTCCATCACTATCGAAATCTTGCAACGGAATCTGAAATAATTTGAAATAACACACCGTATAAAAACAAAACAAAAAACCCTGTGGGACTATGTTTGCAGATGTTCTAATTTTTTAATTATTTTTTACGGAACATAATAGATATTAAATGGAAGGGTCAAGCTGTAGTGAGCCCAGAGCTCATCAAATTTAGTTTAAGCCCCCCTACAATCTCACCATTTGATCTTATTTACAGTTAATCTCACCATTCATTAGCATAACCATTTTTTTCTTAATCTACCTTACAATTTGAAATGAGTGGTGGATATTGTGGGGGCTTAATTTAGACGAAATTAAGTTCTGAGCTCACTAGAAAATTCCGGTTAAATGGAATATGAAGGACAAAATTGTAATTACAGTGGAAAATTCAAGTAATCCGTAGAGGAAGAACCTTTGGAATCGAGGAGGTATAAAGTAGGGGTAAAAAGTGAAGCGGTGGGAAGGCGACGTTGGACCGCCACTTCACTTCACTTCTCTCTTCTCCTCTCCGCCGCCGCGACGATCCTCTTAACGGAACCCTACCTTCGCCTCCCGACTCGATACCCAAGTACACCCAACCCTTCCTTCCCTCGATTTCCACCTTTCCATACCAAAGTTTCGGTTTTTCGACTTCGTTTCAAGTTTAGGTTGCGCGCTTGTTGTCAATAGTTGTTTGAAATTCGAAGTTTTGGTTGGGAAATAGTGAAATTTGAGTAGTCCTTTTTGATGCGATTGCTTGGTAAGGGAAGAATTTCGATTGGGGAGTTGCACCGGTCGGCTCGACACTGGTCGGGCTGAAAGGTTATGGTGATTTGAAGTGGAACGTGAGGTTCAGTTGGTTTCGTGTTTAAATGAATTGGACAAATATGGTAGTTGTGAAGAAAAAATATATTTTTGTCTATACGTTAGTTTGCACGAGGGCTGAAAATTGTCCGAATATGGAGATGATATCTACTTTTCTGTATTTGTACCATATTTGTAACGATTACAAATACGGATATGATTATTTTCCCATTTTCGTAATACATAACCATATTTGGTGTTAAATGAATTCGGTTAACATTCAAATACCGATACGTAACAGATATTACGTTTAGCCTACAAATTTATGGAAAAATCTTGAAATTTGAAAATTCGGATACGAATTTGAATCGAATATAATCAGTTATACTCTTACTACTACAAATTATCATATTTGTTATTGTATTTAAACGGATACTATATTTAATGACTGTATCACACTAAACAAATTTGAATATGTCGATCGGAATGGATGTTATTTGCACCCTTGTTTGCACTTGGTTACATATGGAGTTGTCACTAGTATCAACCAGGGTTAGTTGAGTTGATAGAACTATGGTCTTGGCATAACTAAGATCAGAGCTTGTGCTGCATCATTACTGGTTGTGTTATGACTCTTAGTTAGAGTAGGATGGTTATTCCTTCCAAACTGAAGTAATCGTCAACATCTCTGCTTCGGTAGCAGCGGTTTACTCTTGGTCAGCAGCAAGCGCAATATGTTTTTCTCTGAGCAACAGAGACAATTAACAAGTTTGTAATGGTTCTTGCTTGGCTTCTTGGGTTTGGTTATGTTTGCCATGGTTCCTCTTTGAACAGAAATATCATGTTGTATTATTACCTATCAGTATTTTTGTTAAATGTGACCCTTTTCATGTATAAAAAGATATTTGGATATAATAATGTCGCCCTTTCTTCATTATTTTCAATCAAACGTCATCAAGTTGCGCTGGACTCTCCATTGTTTTACTGGTGCTTACTCTGCTTTTTCCTTCTTTTCAGTAATGGATGAAGAATGCTGTTCTATTCAACTAATTGATGGTGATGGTGTCTTTAATGTCACTGGCCTTGATCAATTTACAAGAAGCGTTAGGCTCTCTGAATATGGACTATCTTATGCAGTAGTGTCAATTATGGGTCCACAAAGTAGTGGTATGGATTGCTGCTAATTTTTGCTAACATGTCTCACTCATATATTTTCTTTTGACGGGTGATTAGTGATATTGATGCTTGCTAGGAGTTGTAATAATCATTCCCCATTTTCTCATAGATTCGCTAGAGAAGTGCTAATCATTCACCAGTTTGTTATGCATTTCTTTGATCTGTTGTTATGCATATTTCTTTAACCTATTTACTCTTTTACAATATAGGGTTAAATTCTTGAACTAGCCATTGTCATCCTTTACTTCTCCTGCTGGGTTAACTGAAATGAGGTCTTCTATTGCCCAACATGTTTGTGTAGACTGATATTGAAATGTCATGTTATTCCCGTGCCATATAATTCACATCCAACGTACTTCTACATCTAAGAAAAAAACAGCCTTACATGACTATTGTCCTGTTAAACAATAATTTGAAGCGTGGCAATGCAGGGTTTGTTGTAACATGTTTCTGTAATACTTTCTTGCAGAAACTAATTTTTGTCTTTTTTTACCATAGGGAAGAGCACTCTCTTGAACCATCTCTTCCGCACAAGTTTTAGAGAGATGGATGCTTATGCAGGAAGGTGTAATAGTTTTTCCTAAAAAAGTAAAGTTATTACTTGCGATTGTCTTCAAAGACAAATGAAAAGTGTATTTTGTTGTTGATATAATTAGGTCCCAAACTACCAAAGGTATTTGGTTGGCAAAGTGTGTTGATATTGAGCCTTGCACACTTGTTATGGATTTGGAGGGCACCGATGGAAGAGAGCGTGGGGAGGTACTTTCAGTCTTTCATACATCAATTTGTTCAATGATGTTCTGTTTTAGAGGGTATTGTATTGTTTATATTTTGTGGCTCTTATTCTTAGGATGACACAGCCTTTGAGAAGCAGAGTGCTCTATTTGCTCTTGCGGTATCCGATATAGTGCTTATCAACATGTAAGATGATTCAATCATTGTGCAAGTTATTCTTTCTTTGTGGTTTTATTCTTTTAAGCTGTCATCATTGCAATAACAACTCACCATGGTGCAGGTGGTGCCACGATATTGGACGGGAACAAGCAGCAAACAAGCCTCTCCTCAAGACAGTTTTCCAGGTTTGTCAAGGAGATCTATTTGATTAATAGTATGTTTAGTTTCATTACATATTGTAATTTTAAGTGACGCAATTTTGACAGGTCATGATGCGGTTATTCAGTCCGCGTAAAACAACCTTGTTGTTTGTAATTCGTGATAAAACTAAAGTACATCTCATTGCTTGTTTACTGTACTTCAACATTTCATATTTGTTACTAGACTAGGTACTGAAATTTGAGAACTGTTGTCTTTTGCAAGACGCCTTTGGAAATATTGGTGCCAATTTTGAGGGAAGACATACAAAAAGTATGGCCTGCTGCTGCCTCTTTGATGTAGATAGACTCCCACTTTGATCGGTCATTTGAATAGCACTCCAACTTTCTGATAAAAATATTCGTTTGCAGATATGGGATGCAGTTCCAAAGCCTCAGCCTCACAAAGATACCTCCTTTAGTGAATTTTTTATTGTAAGATGCTACAGATTGATATTGTGATTCATTTTTCTTTTCTTCTTTTTAATAGTTATAGTTCAACAAACAATATTGATTCCCTTGTATGAATATTTCTGTGATACGATGCCCTAGGTAGAAATTGTGTGTCTGTCAAGCTATGAGGAAAAGGAGGAGCAATTTAAGGAGCAGGTATACAATTAAAGTGCATACATAAGTACAATGACATGTCTATGTTGGTACATGATTTTGGTTTTTTAACTTACTATGGCTTTGCGATTTGGATTCTGTTGGATGCTTTGTGAAGGTTGCTGCTCTAAGGCAAAGGTTTTTTCATTCAATTGCTCCTGGTGGTTTGGCTGGAGATAGACGTGGTGTGGTTCCTGCTTCTGGATTCTCCTATAGTGCACAACAACTTTGGCAAATTATCAAGGAGAACAAAGACCTCGACTTACCTGCACATAAGGTTTTGTTATAAAAGATTACTGTTTAGCAGAGCCAATCGTGGGATCTTGGAAGATGAATGTTCCATATCATTTATTGAAAATTCTTTTATGTCTTTGTCATGTAGATCGGATGTTTAATTAATGGTTCTAATATCTACTTTATATTCCTATCAAAATATATATCTACTTTATGTCCATAGTATACCTTTCTGAGCATGGACTCCATCACTCCACAAAGATCATTTTGTAGAAGGTGATTCATGTTGTGAAATCTTCTTGGATGTGAGGACTATGTAGTTATGATATAGTAGTTTTGCACGTTTCCATTTGTAGTTATGATGTAATTTTTATTCTTAAATCAATATGATATTATTTGTAAAAAGGTTGCGCTAGACAAATATTTTTAGAATATTTTCACGATCAAACATTTCTTTCTTGTACCGAGAGAGGTAGTCTGTTGAACTGTCATGCTTGTATCCTGGCTTCGTAGGAGTTATTGTTGAAGGTCTCGTTTCTTTTTTAGGTTATGGTTGCTACTGTACGTTGTGAAGAGATAGCTAATGAAAAGCTTTCTTCTTTCAAAGCTGATGAGGTAGATATTTTTGTATTGACATGCGTTAACACTTGTTTCAGAGTCTTTTTTATGATTTTCTGCATATATTTCTCTTAATGATTTTGCAGAGTTGGCGTGAAATTGAAGAAGCTTCACAAAACACTCTAGTACCTGCCTTTGGAAAGAAGCTCAACCAAATTTTGGATTCCAGCCTATCAGGGTATGAATGCATGTATAGATTCTATTTATTTTGTTTTTTTGTGTCTTATCTATATCTACTTGCCTATCTATCAAATAGTACCTCTATGTTTTACACGTACAGTGACACACTAAAGTGGTAGAATATGGTCAGAGACTTAGAGTTCACTATCATTATATGAGTTAAGTAATGCACTTGTCTTTTCTTATGATCTAATTATTACATGATAAGGCTGGCTATAAATTGGTCAATCACTGCACATAAAAATCATCTCATTTGGAGATCTGTGGAATTTTAACAATCTACACAAATAAGTAAAAACATGAATTGCTTTTATCAGAGATCTACCACATATTTACAAATTGCTCTCTTATATTAGAAAAAAGCGAAGTCCAAATTATTTGTGAATGTTCCTATCTTGCATACACACGAGGTGTATAAATGGGAACAAAATAAGTTTTTGTCTCCTTCTATGTAAATCATATATATGTACTAATGTACACATAAAATAAGTCTACCATTTTACGGACACTCAAATTACTGTGTTTGACATACACCTTTTCTTGCTGATAAATTAAGCTCATCTACTCCTGAAAATACTGGATCATCAGAGTGGTACATAAATGAAGTGATGTATGGAGGTATTATTTTCCAATAATTGTTATGTTATTTTGCAAGATGTGGGGGATAACTTGTAACAATGTGACATTCAATCTCAACCTTATAATGTCATTAGTTAGGATGTTTCCTCAATATACTTTCGAACTATATAGAGATTCTTATCATATCTCAGTAACCATTGATGAAATATGTCCCCTTGGAAAGTTACGCAATACAAAAATTAGCCAATTGGCATACCAATTGGAAAAAAAGATGTTCAAATATGACAATACTCTATCAAGAGGTGGTTCTATTTGTTACTCAATCAGGATAAGAATGAAATTACATCTCTATGCATTGGAACTTGGATGTATTTTGACAGTTAGTGTATATAAGCACACTCATGGTGTCTCAATAACCCTTGATGATAATGTGCATAACTGCATATATTAGCAAGTTGGTTGGCTTGTGCAGCTGTGCTATAGAAAGTCCTTGGAGCTTTCATTGAGCTGGTATTTCATCTTCCTAAAATGTAGGTATGATTCAGAGACACTGTACTTTGATGAAAATGTCAGGAGAGCAAAACGGGAGCAACTAGAATCACAGCTTTTGCAGGTAAGCCTTTCACCTAACTTCCAGAATTTTGATATGATGGGTTATGGACATTGCGGTTACGGAAATAAAAGTTTATGTGTTCATGTTTTCCATTAATATAAATTTGGAAGCAAGTTTTAAATCACAATCCTGAGTCGGGTCTAACCAATGCTTGTCAGATGAAGAGTTGATCCTTTTTAAAACCAAGCATGTTACTGACATCACTTTGTGAATGTTGCTCTTTCTCTAGAAAACTGAAAGCCAATTCTACATGATAACCTACTTTTGCTTGAACCAACTTGTAGCAAGTTACTTTGATAATATTGATTGAATGTAATACTGTTGATTTATCAATTCATGCCATCAGGATGGTTCACTTGTTAGTAAGTAATAATCTTCAAAGTTAATTTTCTGATAGCACTATCATATACTTGTCATAGATCAATCTAATCCATACTCAATGCTAGTGGAAGTGGAACATTATTTTGGCCTGAACTCAAGCACGAGGACACAATTTTAAATTGATATAACTTAACTCCTTTGCAGATAGTTCAACCTGCCTACAACTCTGTAGTGAGGCACTTGCGATCCAGAACTCTAGGTGATCTCAAAGAAGCTCTAGACAAGGCTCTGAGTGATGGAGAAGGTTTTGCAGTTGCTGCTCACAACTGTACCCAATATTATATGTCAAAATTTGATGAAGAATGTGCAGGTAATTTATGATTACTATAATTGGAAAATACATGTTTACTCTTCTTTCACCAACCTAGTTGATAGAAGGTTTACTTCTTGCCACTTAAATAAATTTCTATATCAGCTTTGATGATGGTTGTGCATCATTGCACAGGTGGGTTCTTGTTGTATTGGAAGTTTTGCATCTTTGTATTCATATTTATGCTTATACCTTCTACATTGCACTTAAACTAAATTGTGGACCCCATATCATAGTTATGAGAGATGACGCAACAGATGAGAGTCCACTGGAGCATTTTTCTGAGTTAACAATGTGTAAAATACTTTTGATTTTTAATCACATTGTAACATCATAATATTAAATAAGGATTTGGGAAAAGTTATTAATCGAATCAAAATTGAAAACATAAACGGAAGGGTGTAAATTTTAACATTTCGGGACTGAGGGTTATTTTTGAATTTTCATACTTGATAATGTAATTGGAGCCATGCAATATTGACTTCCAGCAATGTAGCAATTGCTTAAGTTTTGCGTACGTGTTAATCTACTATTTTTGAAGTCAGTTTCCACAGAATATGACATTCTTTTTATAGGTGATGAGTTCCATAGAATAAGAACATTTATCTGCATCATTTAGCGATCTTTCTGATTGTTTTCTCCCATTGGAAGCAACATTTGGAAATATGAACTTAAAGGTTCATCTACAGGGAATCATAATTTTAAAATCCTACGGTCCATAAATATGATGCCCTGCTGCAAAGAAGAAAATCATGCTAAAAATTGGATACAATTCTAGTCTCCAAATGTTAGTTGCTCCAAAAGTTGCCCAATTTCATAACTTAGGTATGTGATCTTGTGTACTGATTCTCATTTATTCTACAGATGCCGTGATTAAGCAGGCCAAGTGGGATTCTTCCAAAGTCCGTGATAAGCTTAAGCGTGACATTGATTCACATGTGGCATCTGTTCTCAGTGCCAAATTGGCTGAACTCAACGCCCTTTATAAGGTGCTGAGGTGCCTCTACCCACATCTTATGCAATTTATTTGTTTTTTTTAAATTTTGATTTTTTAGTCACACCATATGTAGATCTGTTGCTGTATCATCATGTTTTTTTAATATATCTTTTAGGATTTACTGTCAAAATATTACAGGGTATACTTAAAACAGCACTTTCAGAACCTGTGGAAGCTCTTTTAGATACTGCCGATGATAATACATGGCCATCAATCAGAAGACTACTGCAACGTGAAATTAAATCGGCTTCAACTGGACTATCATCTGCCCTTACTAGTTTTGATATAGATCAAGAGACCACAGCTAAAATGCTTTCAAATCTAGAGAATTATGCAAAGAGTGTTGTGGAATCCAAAGCCAAAGAAGAAGCTGGTAGGGTTTTGCTCCGTATGAAAGACAGGTAGTCAATTGATGGTACTTTTACTAGTTACATGGTTGTAAATTTGTTGGCATCTTATTTGCAAGTTATTGTATAGGTTCTCAACCCTTTTCAACCGTGATGTCGATTCAATGCCAAGAGTATGGACAGGAAAGGAAGACATTCGAGCAATCACAAAAACTGCTCGGTCAGCTGTAAGTTATAATCCATTGTTATATTTTTATACTGTTATTGCAAAAGAAACTAAGGTGGTGGTGCAAGGTTACTCAGTGATCATCTAAATTCTGTCAGCCTTTTAAACATTAGGGTCCTATCACCTGAGATACGTTGTATCACTTATTCTTTTCAGTCCTTGAAGCTGTTGTCTGTGATGGCTGCCGTTCGTTTGAACGATGATACTGATAACATTTATAAAACACTATCAGTTGCCCTAGATGGTGCTGCTGGGAGCAACATTTCTGATAGAAGCATTTCCTCATTGGACCCACTAGCTTCAAGCACATGGGAAGAGGTGCCCTTCCAATGTTACATTCATTTGACCCACCTATTGAAATATAATTCTTATCCTTGTAACTAAATGTGTCCCTTCACGCTACTGCTTTTATTCACTTCTATTTCTACATTTTCAGGTTCCCTCTTCAAGAACTTTGTTATCTCCTGTCCAATGCAAATCTTTGTGGAGGCAATTTAAGTCTGCGACTGAGTGCACTGTGACGCAAGCTTTTGCTTCTCAGGCATGTTCCTCTCTATTCGGCACTGATTCATTTAAGTTTTAGAATTGTGCTCTGTTGTAGAATTGAAAGGAAAACTTCCTCTGTCTTGTATCCATGTAACACTTGATTTTTTTCAAGCTTGGGAACCCAATTATCGTTATTTGTGGAAGGTAGAACACTCCAGCTTAGCTTGACAGATTCTCTAGCTCCAGAAAGTTGTTTTAATCTCCATTGCAATGATAACTGAAAAACAGCACCAGTCTCTTTTCAGTTTGAAAATCAAATGCAGCTTGATCTTCGGGTGTTCTTTCACTTGCTAATTTGAAATTAAAAAGTAACTTATGTAGATGCATTACTGATAAATAAACGTAGATTCATTTTGCAGACGAATGATGCTTGTTTTAGTTATGGAATTTAGACTAGGACTTGATCTGTTGTAGCTTGTCTTTGCTATCAAAACATGTTATGATAAAGAGTTTAAGATTAATACTATGAATATGATTAGCTTGTCTTTGCTATTGAAACTTGTTATAATAAAGAGTTTGAGATTAATACTATGAATATGATTAAGATTGAAATATGCTTTTGTGTATCAGCATACCTTCAAATACTCATTCGATAGTAACATGGAATTGCTACTTGCTGTTAAACGTACGTCATATTTTACTCTCACGAAAGATGACAGTGGTTTGAGATTGTCAAATTTAAAGTTGACATGATGCTTAGAAACTTATTTCGATTTACATTTTGAATTGCACATCATTAATATTTTTTATGTATTATGCGGAGACCTGTTGTTATCATCTGTTAATTAGTTAGGGGTTTGTTAAGTAGTTCCCGTTTTACCTTGACATTAGAAATTTACTTGACTTCAATTTCACCTTTCAAAAGAAGTATGAGATCTCATGTCCTTGTCTATTTTTTGCACATATCAGGAGGCTAACCGACGGAGTAACCATTGGCTTCCTCCACCGTGGGCGATCGTTGCTATTTTGGTTTTGGGATTCAACGAGTTCATGACTTTACTGAGGTACCATGCAGTATTTAGTATTTACTATTGGATGGGCGCCAGACCATACACCTATATTCCTTACTATCTATCATCTTGTACTCCCAGGAATCCTTTGTATCTTGGTGTCATATTTGTTGCTTTTCTATTGGCAAAAGCTCTTTGGGTACAACTGGATATAGGAGGTGAATTCCAAAATGGCGCGGTAAGTTACTTGGTCTTTATTAAAGAATCCCTCATCTTGATTTCTTGAGAAATAGAAAAATTGTCATCTCTCAATTGTGTTTTCCAAAATGAGTCACCAGACATTTCAATTCAATAGGAAGACTACTAGGTGGGGGCATTAGTAATCTGTTCAAGTTTATTTAAATTTGGCATGGACAATGTTGAATTTATGAAAGGTTGTTGTTTCATTTAGTAATGCAGCTTAGGAGAACTATATTTTACTATAGATAAAGTAATTTCAACGCCACAATATATTACAATTACTCTTGCATTAGATGACTGAAGTTATTTTCCTCGATTAAACAAGTCAAGAGAGAGAGAGAGAGAGAACAAAAGGACTTATGGTCTTCACTGATCCAAAACATTTGCAATGAGTAAATGTCATATGTTAAGAACTTTAAGAAAAAGAAAGTAAATATTTCAACTTGATTAAGAATATGTACAATAGAGTAGTATGTAGTAGTTCGTAAAAATGAAATTGGTTCTTTGCCAATGACTACAAGAATAGGACTACATCATTTGTGAATTTATTTGTTTATCATTAGTCAATTGTAAGTTCAAGTCCCTTTCTCTTAGAAGAGATTAATGTGGTCATGAAGGACATACAAGACGAACTCACATAGAGCGTATATGCTCTTTATTGATGACGTCATATCAACTAATGACAGTACATTAGGTGTTTTTATGGAAAACAGAGTGGTGGAGAAAGACATTAGTTTTCAAAAACTAAGTAGATGAAGTGCAGTTTCAGCTTTATCGACAGTGAGGATGGAGGTGTATGGAAGTTTCAGCTCATGGAAGGGGTTGATTCATGTACTAGAACCATGATCTTTTTCAAGTTTCATTTGTAATCTGTCCCAACTAGTTTATGATTAAGGGATTTGCTGTTGTTGATTATAGGGTACTTTGCTTCATTATCACCTTCATCATAGTAAAACTAGTCTTCATTATAGATACTAACGCCCTGGCACAACCTTCACAATTAAAACCTTGATACAAGAAAACAAGCCACCATAATTTTCTTTTTGATAAATTTTGGAGCGGAAGAAAAATAGAATTGGAAGGTAAAGATGGTTTTGAATTTTTTTATATTAGGGAAGCCACCTGATTTGCGTAAAGCTTGCACCAATTGAAATCAATATAAATTATCCACCACATCTTATTTTACATAAAGTAGATTCTGTGGCATTAGAAATGTTGAACAAACTTTCCAGGAAATGAAAAAATGACTGTCCTAATATTGCTGTTTGATAATTATAAGTACTCAAGGATCATAACATATGGGTTTCTTTTTTATTTTTCTGTAAAAATGTATCAAATAGGAAAAGAATGATTTGTCAAATGCTGAATGACTCAATATACTTTGTTTGTCATTTTTCTATTGACATTGCACGATAACTCTACTGCTGTCTTTTACTATGGTTGATCAGTAATCTCATCAAATTTTCTCCCATAAGATCTATCTCAACAACTATTTCAGGATTTTCATTATAATAATTCCCTGCCAAATTTCTGCTGATACGTATTGCATCTTACAGCTTCCTGGAATTATTTCATTGTTCTCAAAGTTACTTCCAACAATAATGAATCTCATTAAAAGATTAGCAGATGCTGGTCAGCAACCAGGACCTCCTCAACCCCAAAGAAATCCAATTCTTCAGTCAAAGAGCTCTGCAAATGAATTGGCAAGCAGCAGTACGACATCAGAAGGATCATCCACGCTGTCATCTACGGATGCTGACGTTGAGCACTCAAAGCAAAAAATGCAATAAATAACAGTATGGAGCACTTTGTAGTATCTCACTTCTGACATCATTTTGTGCGAACTCAGCTTAGGTAGGTGTTTTAGTAATGCCTTGGCATGTTTTAGGGTGTTAATAAGTTTATAGCTTGTATAATATCAGATGTAGAGAGTGCTATATTTATCACTGCTAGTTTTGAATATGGTTTTGGCTTTGGGGAATCGCCTGTTTTCTGTGGTTTTATTTTACTGTGGGGACAACAGTAGAAGTTCTGTTGTGATGGTGTGGATGCACCCAGATAGTAGATTTCTATATGCATATATGAAAATACGAAAATACGAATTTGAAGAAGGGAAAGAGGAGGAGCCGTCTGCTCGCAACAGATGGAGTGGGATTTATTAAATCAGGTAGTTTGGGTCCTAGTGGATATTGATAGTATTCGTGAACCTGTTTCTGGGCGCACCTGGCTGAGTTGATATGAAGTGTCAGTAGACGTTCCTTTTTTGTTATGATTTTATACATACCAGTGTCTAGCACATGAATGTGGAGCAACGGAGTTGTATTTATGTCAAGCAATGGTGTCATCTTCACTCTCTTTTTTGTTTCTCAATTTTTGTTGCTTTTGTCTGCTTCAGATAATCTTATTTCATATATAGTTTTATATTAAAGATACTCTGAGCCCCTTTAAGGATATAGTTTTTTAACTTCTTCTGTAATGTTATTGTAAATTTGTTAACTTGTTTATCTTCCTTTGTATTTTGTTCTTTTGTAAGTTTCTATAACGGTGAATCTCTTGGGTGAACCTTTTTGATTAGTTTAACTTTGATTACGATATCTTACTTGATGTACTTTTTTGAGCCAGTTTGTTTTCCAACAAAACTCAAAGTGAATGCTTTCAAAGTTTTTAAATGCTTTTAATACTAAGTT
Source organism: Triglochin maritima (assembly GCA_963682175.1). Lineage (NCBI taxonomy): Eukaryota > Viridiplantae > Streptophyta > Magnoliopsida > Alismatales > Juncaginaceae > Triglochin > Triglochin maritima. Next base: position 12,822,843 of record OY821775.1, read on the forward strand.
CTTGTGGTTTCACATATTGGAGTCAAATCAGGTTATTTTTTTGCCTTTTGATAATAACGTGGTTTATATAAGTTGTCTATAATTGTTATTTATTGTGAATTAGTAGAAAATTATTTAAGCATTAGATCAATCAGATACAACCTCGGACAGTGACGAGTATAGTTGCGTAGACCTCCACTTACATGCGACCTCCACTTACTATGCTTAACATGGGAGTTTCTTTTGATGTTTTGGGGGTAATATTGATGTGGTAGGATACCGTTTAGTTATTTTGTATTTGACGTATGTATTTAATGTTATTGTCTCCTTTCATGTGGACCAAAATATTGAAATATTTACTGGATTAGGTCCATAAACATTTTAGATTGCATGTGATCTAACAATTTTTCTGCTACCTCTGGATAGAATTCTTTCCATATAACACATGCATTCAACCCTGGTCCGTGTATGCCTACACATGTTACACGCACGCGTCCGGAGTCAGTCAGCATCATTTCTTTGGGGGGTGTTCCGATAAAAGAAGATGATTTTATTTGTTTTCAAATAATTTGTAATTTCCAAGATTTTGGAATTTTCTTTCCAAAAAGAACAAGATTGTTCACATTATGTTCAAATTCAGTCCAAAATGGACACGATTGTCCAAATTCTGTCTAGATTCAATTCAGAATGGACATGGTTCTGGACACGATTGTCCAAACTCCATAATCATTTTCCATATATATATATATATATATATATATTCATGACCAGTTCTATAGTAGATTAGGAAAGAAAACTTAGCAAACATCACGGCTGTACTACGTGAATTGTCTCTTTCCATGAGAGTGCTCACGTTCAAGGTCAAATCTTTGAAGAAATTTAAATTTTAGAAGTCCTTTTTATTATTGTTCATAAGTTATCACTTAAGCGCCCGCGCCCTACTCTTATCCTTTCTTATGGACTAGAAGTCTAAAATACTGTACCTTCTAGCTGGTGCTTGTAGTGGTAGGGGTTGAACTAGTCCAAAGTCCAAACAATCTCGAGCGAGTTTTTTTTTTGTCAGGCTGCTAAAGTTCTCTTGGATATCCTAATTTCTAATTCAATCTATCCTCATGTTTGCACACATGTACTGTCATACTAACATTTTTGTAACACCATTTTTATGTCTTTTTAAGACCTGATATTTTGTTCCATACATTGTCTTCTATAAAACACGGCTAAGTTAACAAAGGATTTTGTGATCACGATTCGCACAGGACATCTGATGTAACATGTAAACTTAGCTAGTAATTTTTACATAAACCATCCGAAGTGCCTATAAAGGAGGATTATACTATAAGCATAACGGGCCAATGTAAAATCTCAACCACTCGTACGTTTAACAACTCGCAAATTATTAGCGAAAAAGGGTAAGTGCTACAGACGAAAAGTTGATTGTCACATAAGTCTGGAGGGTTAAATTGAAATCAAACATCGTTTGAGGGAAGCAAATAGTAAATTACTCTAAATTTAATTGGTAACTTCACAAAGTTGCAAACCATAGTTTGAGGGAGCAAACTGTAAATTGCTCTAAAAATAATTGGGAATCCTTTCACAAAGTTGCAAAGAAGATAACCTGAATAGATCCTAAATGCTCAACACCACTTCCAAATAATGGTGTGAGTCATAAGTTCGAACCTGTAAATCTTACTGATCAATGTAACGGATTCACCATACGACGTAACTTATTTATGTTTTTGCATAAAACAGAACAGTATAGCATGGAAAATCAAAATTTGATCGGATTACAATGCAAAGAAGGGAGACATCAAATTCCCAATCGAAGACAATAACATGGAAGGCATTTGAACAATCTTAAACCCATTTTCTCAAACAAAATTTACTCTCTGAATCAAACAGGAAAAACTAAAACTCCCGCTTGGTATTTTACACAGAAAGTGAGCAGATACATAGCACTCAAAAGAAGAGCAAAGTGACGCATGTGAGTATGTTATCGCCAGAACAGGATACATAAGACTGGAAGAAGCCCAAAGTGGACGTAAATTCAGGTTTCCACCACGACTAATGGACATTTACAACTTTTATGAAGAGTTCTCTGCTGATGAAAAACTTGTAATGGTTATGGTTTTAGGCAATATACGCCTGTAACATGACACTTCAAACAGCGGGTACTTTCCTTCCATCTTCTATGAAGTAAATTGCGGACTTGGGTACCTGGTATATGACAAGCAGAACAATTTAGTTAAATAGAAAGCACACGTTAGAGAACAGTTACTACAAATATTCATGTGTTGTACTGCAAAAGAAACGAGTAGAGTACAAAATAAAAAGCTTAAGACATGCAATTCTAAATAGTAAGATGCATGGGCCATGAAAAACTAAAAACACCAGAACCTGGACTACGGGCATTACGTTTGCATTTCATTATTGTAAGTTGAGGGAAAAATCAAGGCAAATGGAAAAATAGATATCCATATATAACCAAAAACAGATCTAGAGACAGGTCAAATATAAGGAGGCTACAGATGACACTAAATAATAAGAAAAGATAATGAAAATTAAAAGTAGCATATATCCTCTTAAATCCTGAAGTGGGTTGTAGAAGCAAAAACTTATGCGCCAAATCTCAAAAAGTGACGCAAACAAGGGTAGAGATTCAACAATCCACATCTACTTGCATCATTTCCATCAACTCAAGATTAATATCCTATACTATCAACAAGTCAACTACTTTCCGAGCATGCATATGGAAGGGATGCCATATTATTGAAACAGCTGGCATCAAATGAAACGGGATAAAAATTTCTTATAACAGTAGGAAGATTAGGATAGAGAGTTTACATCAGACCAGGTCTTTGTGATGAACTCCACAATATCATAAAAAATATCACCTTGGACATCAATTTGTTCTTTCTCTGTTGGTCCCTGCAATTACAGTAGTATAATACAATATTAGAATTTCTGAACTTGTTGGTCTAGTATCGCATTTTTGTATATAACATGTATAAAGTTTACCTTCACCACAGATGCCCCTGTTGCAAACTTTTTCCCGAGCTTTTTCGATGCTTCATTTAGTTTGACACCTGAAATATTACAGGAAACCATTAGGGATTTTGGTAATGACTTCACATTCGATACAGGATGCACCTTCATAAATAAAAAATTAAAAACGAAAATCTGAATAACTCACCAAAAAGTTCAAGACCTTTCACAACAGTGACACATTTGCGCTTGTTCCGGACAATCTTTTCGACGACAACTTCTTGCTTCTCCTATTACAAATATATACTTGTAGTTAAAAGAGCTCAGATAAATTATTGCAGTAGTGATATTTTATTGAACAGTCATAAACTAATCTCAGATGGTAAGAATACATGCGAAGTACAGTATACTGAACAAAAATCAAAAGGCTCTTGTGGCATCCAAATACAAAAATTAAAGGATCCTTTTTCTTTTCTGTTTCTCAAGCAGATTTTTTTTCTCCGAAACAGAAGTACAACAAAGATGGTATCAAGTATACTAATAAAACATGAAAACTCATTGGATCTCCATGAGCGATCAAACTACTTTAAGGTTTAGTAAAAAACTTCTCAGAACAAAAATTTCGGAATTCAATAGATTGTAACATATCTCAGAACAAAATATCCTGAAGTCAATAGAATGTAACAGAACAGGAAAATTGCGACATGCAGCAATTGAGCAACACGAAGTTGATGGAAACTTGTTTTCAGCTTCACCTTAACAGGGTATTTAGAAAAAATAAGTGATCAAGCATCTTTGTATGCTAAAAAGAAGGTAAAGAATACCAGTCTCTAACCTTTTTTTTTATTTTGCCACCAGGGAGCCGTTTTACTTCTTCTTGCTTTGCTGTTGAAAGCAAGCATTGCATTAGTAAACCAGTGCAACCAATAGAAAATCAAGTTTTACGTACTCAAAGTTACACAACATGAGGGTGCATAATGTAGATGTTGGCTATGGTACTAACATAAGTGGTCTACATCAATAACGTTTCTAGATAACAATAAACAAACTGAACCTAAAAGGGAAACGTGTCACACATAGGAGAGAAATAAACAATCAGCTTAGCACTCTAACTCCTAAGAGCTGAAACAAATAAAAAAGCTTACACAACAATAAGAAAAAGGCAGCTCCAGTGAGCTTGCATAACCAGTGAAAATTATTTGAAAATCAGATTATATTGAAAAAAATTAGCATTTGATGTTGTACTACATGTTGTCCAACCATAATTATATATCTTGATGAAGATCCCAACAACATTAACCTTTTTTATCGGTAACTAACAACAGTAAGTGTTATATTCTAGACATATCAAGTTTACCATTATTGACCATAAATCAACACATCACATTCTAAGTAGAACTGGGCCTACGGTTGCAAAGCCAATAGAGTATTGGCATGATCCATTTTTTAATTGAAAAACAAATTACTGAAACTCTGAATCAGCGGGCTGGTTTTGGTAGATTAATCCGCCTTTCAGAAAAGATAGACACAAAGAATGAGGATTTCCACAGGTCAAAAGATCAGGAGTCTTCAAAGTTCAAACTCACTGAAAGCCTGAATCAAGGTTTTAGTCCGACATGATTCTAATGAAAATTTTGTTCAATTTACAAATACTCGTAGGCAAATTTTTATACGATAAAATCTTGCTTATATACTTCCAGCCTGCCCAACTTGTTTGGGAATAAAGGCCTTGTTGTTGTAAAATCTTGCTTATGTGCTTATGGCTTATCATATCATAACTTGCAAAAGTTTTATCTATATATGCATCACATGCGAACTTGGTCGCATATGCAACTGTGTACACGCTATGTAGATTGTAGATATATAGCTGAACGTACCTACCATTGTCATCATGCTACTTTTAATCTCTACAAAATCAACATTAATAACTTTATTTACCGCATCAAATAATGTGAACTTAGTTTTCAAAATCTTAAATATTCTTTTTTAACCTTTTGAAATCCACTATCAATAAATTGAATCAATCAAACCTAGAGTTAAAACTGAAATACAAGGTGTGGTCTACTTTCTTATGCTTGGACAAGGATATACAGATATAACCATTGCAAAAGTACAACGTAGGGCAACTGAGATAGGTTGCATGTTAACTAGCACCGTAGAAACATGAAATAGAAAATGACAAATAATGTATGTGATAGTTATTTCATGAACCCAAACTAATTTTTTAGTTAGTCGGGGAAATATATTTCAACCAACAAAACAAACCTCAAAAGTGAATAACATAAACATCTATAGAAAAATGACACAAATTCAAAATTGATATCAAATCTCTCCAATCTCGCCCCTCATCACCCCCAAGGAGACATGAATCTACTAAAAATCCAAAACTTTTACCTACCCATATGAAATTCTCTTTTTTGTTTTTTGACTGTCATAGGGTCACCTTGTGTGTTAAGCACCACCCGATATTGTTCACATTTCCCTTCCGCCAACCTAACAATTTTCTGTGACTTTCCTTGCATTTTCTGTTAATTTCGTAGTTCTTCTATTTTGTCAGATTAAAGATGTAATTAGTTTGATAACAGTTGTAATTAGAGTAAGATGAGGTTTTTTCATCCTCTCCACGTCGGAGGGGTTTTTCCCACCATTTTTGCTTGTGTTTGGTGGTCAAACTGTTGACCGGATCCAATCCGCCATCTCCTCGCCAGAACCTAATCATTGTGTGGTGGTGAAGGTATTGTCCGTAGGAAATTCTCAACTAAAATGCCAAAACACACGAGTGAGTAGTGACCAACACAACACCAATGAGTTTCCTAAGAGGATCTCGTTTATCAAATAGGTTCGTTCCCTAATCCGAAACTCTTCCAATAAACAACCACAAAAAACAACTCCAACACAAACAAATCCAAACGAAACCACGGACCTGGAGTCGCCGGGGCCTGGTGGCTGGCACCGGAAGCACTGGGTGCGGAGATGTCGATGGAGTCAAGCCGGTTCGCAGCATCGACGGCTCCCTTCTCGTTGGCCTCTGGAAAAGCAAATATTATTATTATTTATTTCAGAAACGGAATTAGGGTTTGAAAGAAGAAGAAGAAGAAACCTTTGAGGAGGTCGGGATAGACGTGGGGGGCGTTCTGGAGGAGCCAAGGCTTGCACTTCTGGAAATCGGAGGAGAACTCGCAGTACTCCGCCGGGAGGCTGCAAACCTCGCAGTACAGCACCGACACCGCCTCCATCGAACCGATTCCAACCGAATCGTGTGTTAATTATTATTGTTCGTCTTCCATTTCGCTTTTGCTTTTCTTCTTTTGGGCTGGAAATTATAAAGGCTGGACTGGACGTCTGGACCCTGTAAGTAAGACACTGTAAACCGGATGGATGGTTTTATTTATTTATTTATAGTTGTACTATTTATTTATTTAACGGGTTTTGAGGTGGATAAATGGTTATAAAGAGTAAAATACATGGTAGAATTTAAAAATTGGTTTGACCCTTATTAGATAAAAATTTAAACCTTTTGGATTAAGTTAAACAAGACAAATATGTTTTAAACCTAATTAGACACTAGACATTTATAAATACAATAGTAAAATAAACTCAAGGGAGAATATATTAAAGGGTCGACGTAGGGAAATTAAAAGTTATATAAGGTCAATCATTGTACAAGTTCATTTGAATGTTAAAAATTTAATATATTTTAATATATTTTCAATTTTATCCCTAAAATATCCTCACCATCATCACCACAATCTCACATTTCAAACAAAACCACTAAATCCTAAACATTCCAACTCACCGACGACCCCACCCCTCAGACCACTGTTCCCGCTCATTTCGATCGAACAACTCAACTCGTTTGGTGAAAACAATGTAGCTCGTTTGGTGGAAATGACTCAGCTCGTTGGTGTGGAAAAACGACCCAACTTTTTTTGTGGAAAAAATGACCCCGCTCGTTTGGTGGAAAAAAAACAACTCAGTTCGTTTTATGTTCCCTCCAATCACCAGTCTTCCATGCACTTTATGAACTCAATAGGTTCTTAATTTTGGAATATGTTAAATATGAAAGTCTTGCGTCTCAATATCTTCTTTGTAACAAGTCTTGATTCGTCTTATTTGGATATCGAAAGATAGAGTTATGCACAAATTATTGATGATCTATCGATTTTCCAGTTTCCAAATACGGTCTGTCTTGACACACGTTTTTTCACCCTCGTAACATCAGAATTTGGAAGGTCACAATAGAGATTAATATGTGCTCCTTTCAATTATCTTTCCAACGGATCAAGAATCATCAATTTCTCTGTTTGGATGTGGATGTTATGAGTAAAACAAGTGATGCATGACGTGCAGGACGAGTGCATCCCGAGCAATACAGGTGCTTCCGGGTGGGACTAATGCGTCTTCTGTTGCCTTTTTGCCTTAATCTCTGTTTTGATGATTTAATCAACCTAATCTTAATCACAATCAAATGTAGTGTAGCACACATAATGCATGGAAGATATATTGTATTGTGCTAACATCTACAGGTGATCAAGACTCAAGAAAGAATGAAATTGAAGTCAAGACATGTAATCAAGATTTTGAAGACAAGTAATTTTACTTTATTTGAGATCTTAGGAACTTGTGTAAACTTGAGCATAAAAGAGATAAAACTTACTCACATACACACTAAGTTCCTTGTAGAAGTCACACACAAAATCTCACATCAATTGGACTTCAATAGATCACACAAACCTTAATCGAAAAATCACTAAACTTAAACCTAAACCTAAACCTATCTGCTTGTGCCAAATGGTCAACCGAACCCTGTGTGTTGTTCTGTTGTTTATAACAGTCTCAGTGTATTTTCCTAGTTCAATCGGTCAACCATTGTTAACCTTTCGGTTGATCGTCTTGCATTTTCTTATGGATGTTATACTTGTCGTATTCTCCTAACGTTCATATTCGTATAAACTCAACCAACCCCGAGAATACAATTGGCCACCGGTCGAACGTTGAACTTATACCAGTCGACCGGATGAACACCTTTTTATTGAGCCCAAAGTGCCTGTTATTTTCGGTTGAACGTAACCAATCCTTTTATTCGACTGTTACACTGTTACTCTAGCCCAAACATTGTTATCGGTCCACCACCCCATTTCCTAGTTCGACCTGTGACTTAAGTCATAGCCTAAGTGGTCCAACCGTTCTTTAGTTCGTTTGAACGTTACTTTATTTTTAAAGAAATGATCGACCGTTCCTCCCGATTCGGTCGACCGTTTAGGGACAAAATTACAGAACTTCAATTTCTATTTTGTGTATCTTACACACAAATGAATGAATTCTTCCCCAGTGGCTAGAAATCTTTAGGAGCTTATAAATAGAGGTCCAAACACATTATTTAGATAACTCTCACACTTCCAATTGTCTCATACATTAGAGACAAATCCTCAACTCCTAAAACTCCCAATATTACACTAAAGAGCCTAAATTTCACACCTTTGATCAATTCTCAATCGTACTCAAAGTGTGCTCAAGTTTAAGAGTGTTGAATACTCAGTCCCTTCATTATCAAAGGTTGTAAATGTTTAGGTGAAAGTCTGAAGCATCACTCTCGGATTGTGAGATGAGGTTCCAATATTGGCAAGGGTGTTCGCAAGCTTGAAGTGCAAATGCGTTCTCTCCAGTCCCAGAACGGGGAGTGGATAGTGAAGTCATAAGCAGAGCTCATGAAATCGAGTGGAGCTTGCAATAAAGGAAGTAGACGGGAGACCGAACCTCTAAAAAAATTACATCGTCTTCTTGTGGTTTGCTTGTATTTTTCTCTACTTTGTTTTAAATCGTTTCCGCTGCATATCTTGTTTAAGTAAGTGAGGATTAAGAGAAATTTAATTAGATAATTAGGGCTCATTACGATCCTACATTTGGTATCAGAGTATAGGTACTAAACTTCATGTAGAGGGTTTAACATATCTTATCATGGAGAGGGTTTAACATATTTTATCATGTAGAGGGTATGCACAACTAGACCTCCCTTGCTTAATAGGTCAAATTATGACTATTGGAAGAATAAAATTAAGATTTTCTTGATTTCAAATGACCTTAAGTATTAGATCTTCTTACAAAACACTTACACATCCCCAAATGAAGAAGAACTTGTCATTTTATCTAGAGTTAAAATGAAAAATTATGAGATAAACTCTAGTATCATGAACATTTTATATTGTGGCTTGAATGATGGTGAATATAATAGAATCAGGGGTTGTGAAGTACATATGAAATACCAAAGATTACAAATACATCATAAGGTTGATAGCAAAACAAAATAAACAAGAATTAACCTCCTCATGCATAAATATGAAAATTTCACTATGCAAATCGGTGAGAACATAAGCGAAATGAACACTCGCTTCACCGATATCATAAATCTCTTTGTGTTCTTCGAAGAAAAATTAGTGAAGGAGAAATGGCAAGGAAGTTCCTTCAATCGCTTAACAACGATTGGGATGACAAACAATTGAGAAAACACTTGACCTTTCCAAACTACAGATGAAGGAGTTAATTGGAAATCTCATGGCTTATGAACTCCAAATCAATCATCAAAAGGAAAAAGAAGCCTCCAAGATGAAATCAACCTTGACATTACATGAAAATTTCAATGAACCAAGGACGAGAGTAGAAGATGAGGACATTGATGTCCTTTCCAAAGACTTCTTCAAATACCTCAAGAAAGATAAAGGAGAAATGAGAGAAAGAAGAGGAAGAAGTGAGAAGAAGGAAAAAGAAAAGGAGAAGGAGGAGAGTGAAAATGAGAAGAGAAAAAGAGAAAATGAGAAAAAGAGAAGAAGATGGAAGCTCACAAAGCAACTTTGGATGATTCTTCATCATCTTCTCTACAAAGTAGAAGGGAGGTTGCCCACACATGCTTCATGGCTATACAAGATGAAGAAATTTATGTAACTTCTAACTCTTGTTCTAGTAGATCTAATTCTTGCTCTACTAAATCATACTTTAGTGATAGCTCATGTTCTAAACAAGAAACATATAATTTTTATGAGCTTCAAAATGTCTTTCATGGATTAGTTAATCAAGATGAGATCATTTGAGAAAAGAACCAGAATGCTAGAAAAGCAAATAAATGATCTCCAATATCAAATTGAAATAATCATGAATGAGAAAAATGAGGTGATTGCTAGACATGAAAAATATGTATTAGAACTTGGTAGTCTAAATGCAACACCTATTGATGTTGAACAACTAGATCTTAGAGTTTGTAATGTGCAATTAAGAAAAGATCTAGGAAAGTTCACAAATGAAATAAAAATGCTTGACATGCTTCTAGGTAGTCAAAAAATAATCTTTGGATAAACATGGTATAAGATATGGGGATGAAGTCTCACGATTGCCACACTTTAATGCATCAGGTGTTACTTGTAGCACTGACATCCATATTATCGAAACATGTTAGACATATCATAGTAATGTTGTGTTCCTTTTTTAACAAGATTTGCAGTAAAGTGATCGATCTCGTGCAGTTAGATCAGTTGCAGAATGAAATCGTGGTCACATTATGTCAGTTAGAGATGTATTTTCCACATGCATTTTTCAACATTATGATTCATGTGGTTATTCATTTGGTTAGAGAAGTTAAATTGTGTGAACCTATTTTTTTAAGGTGGATGTATCCTTTCGAGTGCTACATGAAAGTGTTGAAATGTTATTATAAAAATCGTCAAAGTCCAGATTCTAGTATTGTTGAAGAATACATAGCTGAGGAGGTTATTCTAGTATTGTTGAAATGTTATTATTGTTGAAGAATACATAGCGAACATCAAAAGTATTGGACTTCCTAACAATCATCACGATGAACGTTCTGATGGTAAAGGAATGCATGAGATGAAAATGGTAAATCCAAATGACGATAACTTAATGACAACATATTTCTACGTGTTGTGCAATTCAAATAAAGTTCAACCTTATCTAAATGAACACATAGATCTTTCAAAAATCCTTATGAAGTGATCAACAAGTAATTAATAGTCACAATAAAAATTTCATCTCTTGGTTCAATAGGGTTGCTTACAAGCGTAATGTTTCGGAGACAATATAGTTGTTGACCTACGGTCCGCATTCTGATGTTACAAGTTACAGTGGTTATGTATCAATGGATACTCATTCGACATTATTTGTCAAGATGTTAAACATATTGTTCAGAATAGTGGGTTCATTTTAATAGCAGAGTCTTTGCATGCGTCTAGTTCTAAAGACAAAAATCATGTATACGTCAACATGTCCTATTACGGGATAATTGAAGACATATGGGAGTTAGACTTTGTTAAATTCAAACTCTCTATATTGAGATGCAAGTGAGTTGATAATAAAAGTGGAGTTGGAGGGGATGACTTGGGGTCACTTTAATTGATTTTTCGAAAGAAGTATTTAAAGAAGAACCTTTTATTTTGGCTTCCTAAGCAAAACAAGTCTTCTATGTGGCTGATCCATGTAATAAGAAATGATCAATAATTTTAGAAGGGGAAAAAATTATATCAGATGGTAGTAGGGATGCAAATGGTTACCAACTATCCGAGTATTCGATTCGAAAAATTCTATTTAGTTGGTATTTGACAAGTTCAATGTTACCAATTTAATTTTGGATACGAATTTGGTTTAAAAAAATACCAATTAGAATTCGGATACGAATTGGGATAAAAGCTTTTTAAAATTCGAATTATCCGAATTTTTCGAATACATGGTCAAATACATAAATTAGTATTCGAAAATTTTAATACGAAAATTTAGTATTCGAAAATTTTGATTCGAAAATTAATTACAATATATATCTAATCAATTTCGGATAATATCCGAATACCAATTAGTATTCGAAAATTTTGAAGTTTCAGATTCGGATAGTTCTACTAAATTCGGGTTCAAATTCGAAATTGGCGAGTTGGACCGAAGTTGATGAGAAACTGAGAGACATCATTTGGGATGATGTGCGGGTAATGAGTCCATTAAATTGTTCTTTAGTTTTAGTCAAATTTTTAATTTATAGAAAATGAAAATAGTAACGTGTTATAGGCAAGTTTGGAGTTCCTATCCACTGCCATTTTGAAGAAAAAGTGGATGAAATATGTGTCGGTCCGTTGGAGGGACTTCAAGACAAAGTTAACAAACAAGTGGATATTTGGAGAGTATCAGGACAGATATTCATGCGATTACTATAACTTCATCACTCCAAGTACATGAGATCAATCCAAAAAATCAAGAGAAACCCTGAAGTTTTAGATAATTTAGAATATGAACTTAAGTTATTGTTTTAAATGATAATCTAATAAAATTGGTTCTAGGTCCTCCAAGCAAAACACCAAGAACATCAATATTCTAACAAGTATCTTCATCGTATGTCTCGATCGAGATACCGTAAATTAGAAGAACAAATGAAGATCGAAAAATGGCCCTGAAGAAACAAGAAGCAATTGACTCTGATATGAGTGATGAGCAAGAAAGCAACTTGTCACCTCCTTCCTCATAGGTCGATGTGATTCTTGGAAGAGAGCGAGGATAAACTCCAAAGGGGAGTACGTCACAGACGAGTCGCAAGCGGTCGACTCGAAGATAATAAGTTGTATCACTTGTATATTCGTTATATCATATTCACTAAATTTATATTTTTCAATTGTTTGTAACAATTATTTATAAACTTTAGGACTCTTTAAAGTTGAGAGAATCCCAAGGCAATTTTGTTTCAGATGGTCAGAATGAAATTCTACACGATGCCTTGGGAAATGACGAACATACTGGTCGTTGGGGGGTAGGGAGTAGGGTTGGACTGCGACAATATTATGGAAAGACTAATCGCCCGAGTTTATCGACAATTCATACAAAACGCGAGCAACAAATTTTAGATTTGCAAAATAAATTGCAACTTGTTATGAAGAGATTAGATCGTAATTTGCCTACTTCTCCAACCCGCCGTAGGACAACTTCTTCCCCAGTGACCACTCCTCCGGTGCAGCCAGTGGTCAACCCTGACCGACCATCTGATTTTGCGTTTCATTCTCGAGAATTGGCCCTCTTAGGTGGGCCCTCGTTTGGTAAATTTGAGGATGACAGTAGATGTCATCTATTTGTTGAAGACCCTAAGCGAAGATTGATGGGACACAAAACAGTTTATAACCTCTCTAAACACCACTTGAAATATCTAGAAAAGGGAGTCGTAAAGGTTGTCTTGGGGAGTTGTTTAGATGATGGTGTTCTGATGCTTATTCCCGAAGAAGAGGTTGTTATCCTGGGTGATGCTTGCGGTGAGTTCCTAAGGTGGTCTCATCATTTAGTAGAACTTCATGACACACTTGAGGTATCATTTAATTTTGAAAATAAATAAATCATTATTTTGTTAATAATTATATTTCTAATGTTCATATATATATATATATATATATCGGTAAGATTTCAAGCCCCCAAAGCAAAGGGTCAAACAACCAACCTCTGATCAACATTAATTTGCTACCAAATATGTGCAAAATGTTGTATCAATTCATGCTAGTTAGGGAATCACAAGCCTTAACTACCAGCCATTTGGAGGAGGAGGAGGTTAATGGCTTGACATCAGATTTATATGTCGCAAAAGATGATGTTATGTAATTCTTGGTGATGGATCAATTGTGCATATCAATTATCGACGTGCAAGTGAAGTAAGTATTTTCTTGTCTCAAAGATGAAATATATTGAATAATTTTATCGTAATTATAACAGAATGTACCTTTTACTCTTGTAGACATTTTTATGACGCCAGGATGTCAATTTTTTTTGATGATAAAGTATTTGGATTTCTGTATCCATCTACTTTTATATACGAGAATGACGATAAATCAGGTGAGCTTGCAGATCTTATGAAAGAACATGGCAAACAATATTATATGCTCTCATACCATGAGAGGTAAATTTGTTAATTGAAAGTAACTAAAATTTGAGTTTGTAATAAACTTCTAATTATGTATATAAACAGAGCTCATTGAGTGCTTGTCGTTCTATGCCCTAAAGCTAATTCTGCATATTGGTTTGATCATTTGGGGTCGAATACACCAAGGTCATCTTTACAGAAACTTGTTTCAACGTAAGTTCGTCTTAATCATTGTTTTTGTAATTCATGTATTTTTATTAGTATTATCGACTTCATATTGAATAACTTGTGTTACTCAGGACAATGAAGGTTGTTGGGTGGAACAAGGACTATCAAAAATATGGGTGTAACCTGCCATGCAATGTGAGTGAGTTTCTTCTTTTTTTGTTAAGTACTTGAACATATATTTAGCGAATTTATATCTTTGTGGTACCGCAAGTAAACTGAAAATACTAAATGCGGGTACTACGTTATGAGATACATGAAGGAAATCATCGAGATTGCACCTAAAACGTAGAGCTATTTGAGGTAATATAGATCATTTTCAGTGGTATACTTATAGTTTCATTATTTACATATTTATATTGTGTACTTGTATTTTCATAGGTCTTCCAAAAGAGTAATGATCCCTATTCACAACAGGAGCTCGATGATACTTGTGAACGATGGGCTCGCTACTTTGTACCAACATGTTAATGAACAAACATGCTCTAATATCATGAACCACATTTTTTGTAATTAAACATGCAATTTTATTGAACCACGTTCTTTGTATTACCAATGTGTTATTGAACTAACATTATTTGATTACATTTTTACTTTAATATAATCAAACTTCTTTGTGAATGATTGTGTTTATGAATTTGTGAAATATAAATGTGGGTGAATGAAATTAGTTGAATTTGTGTATGATTGTGGATGAATGTGTTTGTTGTGCGGGATGACGATGTTGATTGCATTTAGCATTTTATTTTTTCATTTAGGAAGGGTATAAACGTCGGTTATTAGATTAAGTCGACGTGTAATATGGGTTATAGACGTCGGTTATTAGGTTAATGTGATGCCAAGTCTTTTGTGAAGGATATAGATGTCAGTTGTAAGGGATAATTGACACGTATTCTCTTAGAATCAAAGTCGGTTGTACAGGATAACCGACGTGTATTACCCTTAGAATAGACGTCAGTCTTTCGTGACCAACGTCTAGGTATAGACGAGCCATAAATAGATGTCGGGTTATGGAACGCGAATAACCAACGTATAGAAACTGTATATCTGACGTATATTCTTGATCTGCACTAGTGCATGTAACAAATTGGTTTGTCTCGTCTCAATGTTCGTCTTCGTACAAGTTAACTTGTAACAAGTTGTTTGCGATGTTTTCAACTTGTTTGTCTTGATTGAATTTGAATCTAACAGTGTCATGAAGTTGTTTCAAAACATATGATTTTTCATAGCACTATGAAGTTGTTCTAACACTAAAAACTGATCATCCGTAATTGTATATGTTGTTAATTAAGTTGTGTCATGTAGAACAAATTGTTTCATGTCTTAGAGAGAAGTATTTTTTTGTTAAAACGAGTCAAGTTGTTAATTAAGTTGCAACGACACAGCTACCAAACGATCCAGCTCGTTTGATAGAACAACCAACTTGTTTGGTTATATTTAAAACTCGTTTATCTTGATTCAATGTATTCATGAACAAGTTGGTTTGTCCAGCCTCAATGTTCGTCTTCGTACAAGTTAACTTGTAACAAGTTAGTTTGTGATGTTTTCAACTCGTTTTGTCCCAATATGGACTTAGGACACTCTGGACAGAATATGGACACATCTTGACAATATGGACACAATCTGGATACAATACTGCACATTCTGGACAAATATGGACACATCTGGACAAAATATAGATACATTCTGGACACAATATGGACACATCTTGATAGCTATAGACACATTTGGACACAATATTAACACATTCTGGACACAAATGGGAACATTCTGGACACAATATAGATACATCTCGACAAATCAGGACACATCTGGACAAATCAAGACACAAATGGAAACATTCTGGACACATCTGGATAAATTTGAACACATCTTGACACAATATTAACACATTTTGGACACAATATGGACAGAAATGGATACATTCTGGACACAATATGAACACATTCTAGACACATCGGGACTAGTGCGTCTTCCACGCCATTTTTTAGCCCATTAGGTTCCGAATTTTGAAATGTGTTACATACAAAAGTTTTGCGTCTTGAAATCGTCTTTGTAACAAATTTTAAATAACCTTATTTGGATACAGGAGTAGAGTGTTATGTGCTAATTATTGATGATCTGTTGATTTTCCAGTTTCCAAATAGGGTCTGTCTTGACACACATTTTTCACCCTCGTATCATCGGAATTTCGCAAATCATGTTAGATACGGATATGTGTTTCTTTCAATTATTTTTCCAACGGATCTGAAATCATCAAATTCTATATTTGTATTTGGATGTTATGAGTAAAACAAGTGATGTGTGACACGCAGGACGAGTGCGTTCAGAGCAAGACTGGTGCGTCCTGAGTGGGGTTGGTGCATCTTCCACACCATTTTTTAGCTCATTAGGTTCTGAATTTGGAAATATATTAAATACAAAATGTGAAAGTACGTCATTTATGAGTTCATTCAGTTCCTGATATGTAAAATGTCAAAGTTTTTCTTCTCGAAATCTACTTTGTAATGAATCTTGAATCACCATATTTGGATATCAGATGAGAGAGTTATCCACAAATTATTGAAAACATGTTGATTGTCTAGTTTCCAAATATGATCTGTCTTGACACAAGTTTTTCACTCTCGTATCATCGGAATATGGCAAGTCATAAGAGAAACAAATATGTGTTCTTTTCAATTGTCTTTCTAACAAATCTAGAATCACCAAATTCCGTATTTGGATGTGAATGTTATGAATAAAAGGACCCAGCTCGTTCAGTGAAAAGGACCCAACTCATTTGGCGAAAACGACGCAGCTCGTTGGGTCAACAACGACCCAAGTCGTTCGGCTCAAAAGTGTTAAAACCGAAAAAAGATACCAAAATAATGCGTACATAATGAAAATCGATGTTAAATTGTTAATTCTCTGGGGTATTATGTATAATGGTTGGAGTGAGACCAATCTCTTGCTTAATAATCCATTAATAATTTAATATCGATTAAGATATGAAGTACTTTTGAATGAAAATTACAATTTTAATTAATTAGATTGATATGTTGTTTGATATATATATATATATATCAAACAACATATCAATCTAATTAATCAAAATTGTAATTTTAATATATACACACATACACACGAGAAGGGATATACTACCTTCAAATTTCACTGACACACGGTTACACTTGATAATAAAATCAAATCTAAACATTATAGTTTCTGAACTGTTATTCATCGCTGGAAAACTACTTAAATCGCCCGTACGAATTACCATTTTGCTCTTATGTCATTTCTACTTATATAACTTTTCATTTCACTTTCCTAACACCACTCTCTCTTCATATTACTCTCATATTCATCAGAAAGAATATCTCGGAGGTCAGGAAAAGAATCAGCGGACGCCCTAGATTACTCGAATTTGGTAAAATGTCTTGTTTAGTTTTTTTAATTTATAAAAAATGGTTCGGGCGTTCGCGGGAGACGCCCGACCCAACTGGGGGCGGCGGCTCCACCAGACGCCCATTTTTTTTGAACTTTTTTTAAAATTATTTAAATTGATTATAAATTGTGATATTTGCTAAATAAATTGATTATTAAGTTAATAATTAGTTTAGTAAATCCATTAACGAAATTTTACTTTTAAAATTGAATTAATAGTCATCGGGTTATGGTGGAGGAAAAGAGAAATCAATCCCCTTACGCGTTCTACATAGTTTAGCAGACGAGTCAGGTCCTCGTCATCTACGTAGACGGGATATTTCTTCTTCAGTTAGGAGAGAGAGATATTTTACGTCGTCGTGAGACATGTGAGGATTCTTTCGACAACAATGATGATTCATATTAGGTGGGGAGTCACGACGAGAGTGACGATGAGGCTGGTATGGCTTGGAGCCACAGGAGGAGGCGATACAGCAATATGGTCGTGGACGGGGCGACATTGTAGTACTTCGGCTGAGTGGGTCATTAGGAAGGGTCGAGGTGGCCGATTTGTGACCGGTGATTCGAGTTCGTGCACTACAGACGCCCGAGCTCAGAAGAAGAAGATGGGTGAGGACGAGTCTTGGATCATGACGGATATGATGCCCGATGATCCTCTAGATGGTAGCGTCATTCCGAGTTTCGGAGGCCACATCGCCAGACGCATCTGGGATGGTGAGGATCGGAAGGTTTTGAAGTGCCATAATCGGCACAGAGCATGTATTACATTGTTGGCTTGGCGTTCAGTGATGACTAATGATATGACGACGATCATTACTAATAGCGGATTGGGTCACTTATCGTACATCATGTTCTCCTGCCTTGACATGTCGTTGATTTCGGCCTTTGTGGAGTGGTGACAGCCTGACACCAACACTTTCCACTTGCCATTTGGAGAGATGACAATCATGTTGCATGACGTGTTCCAGATTCTGCACATTCATGTTGATGGTCATTTGGTCAGTGCGTAGACGCCGACGTCTGAGCTGAAGTTTTTTGTATCAGAGTTGCTCGGGGTCAGCCTCGATGGTCTTGGGCGGGATAACTCATTTTGGACTAGCGGTGGTGTTAGTGAAATGAATGTGTTCTAAAAGTTTTACTTTTATAAGTCAATTATTATGAATTGGATGTGCAAACATTTTGTTCCTTGATTATGGTATTCGTCTTTTAGAATTGTTAAGGAATAGGCGATTGGTCCTTAAACGTAGAGCTCTAAAAGATAATGGTTTGCATAAATCAAAAGTTATTCACAATCGTGATAATTAACATGAAACATTAATCACCGAGATAAGATTGTCGTGTTGCTCATCGATTGTTGTAGCTCTACAAATATTGACGACACGAGTATATAAAAGAGGAAAAGATTACTTTTATATATTGAATAGACCTAGCAAGTAAAACATTATTGAATTGTGTTTCGTTTCATTAATGTTTTACTGTGTCTTGGATCCTAAGATATGAGACTTATATCTTTTCACTCAAGAAGTGTTTGATTTGATTGTTGCAAAAAACTATCAACGAGTATAGTGATAAAGGCAATAGTTGGTTGAATATGACTTGTGTTGGAAAAGATAGCTAGTCAAACGATTATCGTTGTCCCTCTTAATTGAGTGATGATATTAGTAGGGCCCTTGATAAAGCAAAATTATAATGTGCACAATGTAACTTGAGTTAGGTTACATAGTTATAATTAGCTTACAGAGATCAAGAAATGAATATAATACAAAGGTGACACATTTCTACTTTGTATATATTCTTAATATCATGAGGCAAGGGACTGACACAAGTGGTGCACTTACATCACTAAATGGATCGTGTTTTGGTTCAGGTGGAACAAAGACATCTGTGCAAATTGGGTAACTATAATGTGTAGCTAAATACCGCTTATAGTTTGGGATATTAAGTGTTTAATATCGCTGCCAATTTAGCTTAGATCCTCCTATAGGTCACACCACAAAACTGGGAAACAAGAAGCTTGATTTCGAGTTCATATGATGTGTCATGTTTCATGTGAAAAAGGGACATATGGTGAACGAATAAAATCAATATGTCATGAGAATTGACATAATTAGAATCATAATAAATTCATATGAGGTGTATATATTATGGGGTGTAATAATTTAATATTACATAGGATAACATATTGCATAAGATGTGAATTTGCTAAAAACCCCAAAAGATCAAATTTTGTTGGATATAAATCCAAAATTTGACAAAGGCAAAATCGGAGTCAAACACGGTAAACCATTTAGGGTTCGGTCGACTGAGGTGTCTTCAGAACGGTCAACCGAATGGGGAACATGTAAACATAATTGGTTGACCAAAATTGTCTTGAGTGCCTGGACAATTAGGTTCGATGAACCGAGCGTGAACGGTCAACCGAGAGAAAATATCTTGGGATATTTTCGGTAGACCGAAGGTGACACGGTCGTCCGATGAATGTTCGCGAAGAGAAATTTTGGTGGGTCAACGGTCAACCCAGCAAGACGCGGATCGTCCGAATTTTTCCAGAGAATTTTTCTCATGCATATTCGGTCGACCCCCTAGCTCACGGTTCACCGAACATGTGTTATAACCGAATGGTTCAGTTAACCGAAAACAAATCTCGGTCAACCGAACAGTGCGATTTTTACCTGAATTATTAAGAGAATAATTAGATCATGGGTTGGATTAATTCCAGATTTAATTATACATTTTTTAGGATGCTTATGTGGCAATTTGAGATTAATTTTAGGAGAGAATAGGCGAGAGATCTCCTCATACCCAGAGGAGAGAAAGATTGACAAGTTCGCGATGCATTGCTGTTCGGAATCAAGATATTGGGATTGGACTTGTCAATCGATTTATAACCTTTAGAGTGCAACCAATATATATTAGAACCCCTTTTACTTGCAGAAGTACATCTTGTATCTGTCAATTATGTTATGGTCGGAGTCCCACCCATGGCGACCTGGTCGAATTGGGGGAAGCTGTAGGTATTATTGCAGGTCAATCCATTGGAGAACCGGGAACTCAACTAACATTAAGAACTTTTCATACTGGTGGGGTATTCACGGGCGGTACTACCGAACATGTACGAGCTCCTTATAATGGAAAAATCCAATTTTACGAGGATTTGCTTCATCCCACCCGCACTCATGACTAAAGAATAGTTTTTGATGAAGATGTTTTGGGAGTCTGTAAAAGGACCCATCATCCCACTTGTTTATAACAATGCAAAAAATTCTTTCTCTAATTAATCTCTCCCTTAATCACCACGAAAATCTCTTAATAAATTTAAGTTTTAGAGATATAAATCTCAGGAGCTTAAAGATGGGTTATTAACTAGATTCTAAGCCTAATTAGAGATTGATTGGCTAGCTCCTTTCTCTCTAATCTTGTTTAGAGTTTGGTGAACACTTGGCGGCGAATCGGCGGGCGATTCAACGGGCAATGCGACTCCGGATCTTTGAAAAGGTTTTAGAGAACCATTGGGTATGATTCTCTCTTTGTGATTTATTTTAATGTATGTAGGATTGCATGATATTAGAATAAACAGAAAGTAATGTACATAAAATTGTTGAAAGTATGAAATCGATCTTGTATGTTGTATTAATTTTTTTAAAATATATACATACATGGGGACACGAAATCCTACAGTTAGCATCGACGATGTGGACGACTATTGCAGACGGGGATAGCCACCACGGACTGAGGATACGGAGATGACTACCTACCACTTCTTACTGCTAGGCTGCGTCTTGTTTGTCGACAAGAGCAGTTGCAGAGTCAGACCACACGACCTATTGGAGGCGAGGGAGCCAGATACCATTGGTCAGTACTCATGAGGGTCAGCGATGTTGGCATATCTGTATCGTCAGCTGGGTATAGAGAGTCGTGCTAATTGTTTTGGTATTACGGGTTGTCTTACACTGCTACATGCTTGGATATATGAGTATTTCCTGCTTTCTGCCCGCATCGAGAGCGGAAGATCATTGAGCATGGTCATCATCGTTCGCGTATGTAGGCTGTTCGGACCGAGGATAAATGCGAGGGACGACTCCTTTCTATTCGTAGACGGCTAGATCAGATGACTGCATCACATGTATATAATGTATATATCATTTACGTTTATTTAAATTTCAACTTTATTATTATTAATGTATAAACGTTTAGGTGGAGTGGTTGTCGTATGTTCATGAGCCTGCGGTAGCTGTGCCGAGGACTACATTTATGAGCGTTATTCGTTATAGGGATATCACAGAGTCTTATTTACCTCATCGCGTGTTGTGTCAGTTAGGTTACATTCATGTGATCCCGGTTGACATCCCGACGCCAGACCATGCAGTACAGTCTGCGATTGCGATGACGTACGACATCAGGCACATCATTTCATTCGCAGAATCGGTTTAGAGGACATTTTCGAGAGTAGGACGACTTCACCTGGACGATCTGAGTCGTAGTCGCGCCCCCTCCACTTGTGATGCAGATTATTTGCAGTGGTTCGGTAGGTGCTCACATCCAGTTATCGTGCGCGGTACCATTCCAAGACCGGAGAGAACACTGGATAGGACATGTGGCGATGCGGTAAGTTTATCTAATTTAATTTTTAATTGTAATGTATATTTTGTTTTTATTGTTAATGTATGATAATTTTTATGTTTAATACAGTGGATGAGTAGGGCTATACGGTATATGCATCCGTTCTTGCGACACAGTGACCGGATGCCGAACGAGGAGACGAAAGCTGCATGTACAGATTGGGATCGCCTCATTAATGAGTGGAACATTCAGTTGGGTGTTTCGGACCATGATTCAGATGATGACTTCTAGTTGGCTTGCACATTATTTATTTTATTATATTTTAAACTTTTACTACATTTGTTGGTATTTGCTTATCTGTGTACTCTTATTATTTATTTCTGACAAACATATCTTCTACCTATTTCTTTAGCTATCGTATTTTTAATACTTATTTCTCGCGAGCATATCATAGTAACTTAAATTAAATTTAAAATCTGATAAAAGAACAACACGATATAAGTACAAATACACGATATATTATACATTACAAATGCATTACAAATTACAATCAAAATATACTACGTAACCGGTTCCAATACGCTATCCTACTTTTGTACTCATCCTCCCATCCAACAACACTCTCATCTGCATTTGATACCACAAGGTCGCTATGGGAGGTATTGAGAATCCCTCAGCTAATTCCAAACGAATAAAATGTCTGTAACTCCCTAAATGAGTAATGACCAACTCTCTGACTGACCTCGTCATGGCAGACAGACTCTCCCAAGGTAGCACAATAAGACACGAGAACAACGAACCATCCATTCCCACTGAGAAATACATGACCGCACACTTGTAAAAATTAGCAATCGGGAACAAGTCGGCCTAAACCTCCATATAATGATCATTGTCACAAGGTCCCCTGCCCCAATCAATTCGTTGACGAGACTCTACCACATTGCCGTAATAGACGTTCTCATAAATAGGATGCGCACCTATTGTAGGATTTCGTGTCCTTATATATGTATATATTTTAAAAAAATTAATACAACATACAAGATCATTTTCATATTTTCAACCTTTTTTATGTACATAACTTTGTGTTTATTCTAATAACATGCAACCCTACATTTATTAAAATAAACCACAAATGTAGAATCATACCTAAAGGTTCTCTAAAACCTTTTGAAGATCCGGAGTCGCGTTGCCCGTTGAATCGTCCACGGATTTGTCTCCGAGTGTTCACCAAACTCTAAACAAGAATAGAGAGAAAAGAGCTAGTCAATCAATCTCTAACAATGTTTAGAATCTAGCTAATAACCCATCTTTAAGCTCTTAAGATTCTTATCTCTAAAACTTAAATTTACTAAGAGATTTTCGTGGTGATTAAGGGGAGATTAATGAGAGAAAGAAATTTGCATTAGTTTTAAACAAGTATGAGTATGGGTCATTTTATAGTCTCCCAAAACATCCTTATCAAGAGTTATTCTTTAGCCATGATCTTTTGTTTATTCTCTCCTAAAATTAATCTCTAATTTCCACATAAGCACCCACAAAAAATGATTTAATTAAATCTGAAATTAATCCACCCATGATTTAATTAATCTCTTAATAATTCAGGCAGAATCGTTCTTGTTCGGTGGACCGAGTATAACTCGGTCAACCGAACCGTTCGGTTATAACACGTGTTCGGTGCACCGTGAGCTAGACGGTCGATCGAATCCGTATGAGAAAAATTCCCTGGTAGAATTCGGACGAACCACGTCTTTTACTCGGTTTACCGTTGACCCACCAGAATCGCTCCTGCGACATAGTCATCGGAGGACCGTGTCACCCTCGGTCTACCGAAAATACTACTTATCGGTTGACCGTGCACACTCGGTTAACCAAACCCGATTGTCCAGACACTCCAGACAATTTCGGTCAACCAAGTGCGCTTACCCGTTCCCTATTCGGTTAACCGATCCAAATATACCGCGGTCGACCGAACCATGAACGGTTCACCGTGTGTGACCCCGATTTTGCCTTTGTCAAATTTTGGATTTATTTCCAACAAAATTTGATCATTTGGGGGTTTTAGCAAATTCATATCTTATATAATATATTATCATATGTAATATTAAATTATTACACCCCATAATATATATATACCTCATATGAATTTATTATGATTCTAATTATGTCAATTCTCATGACATATTGATTTTATTCATTCACCACATGGGTCCTATTTTCACACGAAACCCGACACATCATATGAACTTAAAATCAAGCCTCTTGTTTCCCAATTTTGTGGTGTGACCTATAGGAGGATCTAAGCCAAATTTCCAGCGATATTAAACACTTAATATCTCAAACTATAAGCGGTATCTAGCTACACATTATAGTTACCCAATTAGCATAGATGTCTTTGTTCCACCCAAACCAAAACACGATCCATTTAGTGATGTAAGTGCACCAGTTGTGTCAGTCCCTTGCCTCGTGATATTAACAATATATACAAAGTAGAAATGTCTTATCTTAGTATTATATTCATTTCTTGATCTCTCCAAGCTAATTATAACTATGTAACTTAACTTAAGTTACATTGTGCACATTATAATTTTGCTTTATCAAGGGGCCCACTAATATCATCACTCAATTAAAAGGGGCAATGATAATCGTTTGACTAGCTATCTTTTCCAACACAAGTCATGCTCAACCAACTATTGCCTTTATCACTACACTCATTGATAGCTTTTGACAATAATCAAATTAAGCATTTCTTGAGTGAAAAGATATAAGTCTCATATCGTAGGATTCAAGACACAGTAAAACATTAATGACACGAAACACAATTCCATAATGTTTTACTTGTTAGGTATATTCAACATATAAAAGTAATCTTTTCCTCTTTTATATACTCGTGTCATCAATTATTTGTAGAGCTACAACAATCGATTACCAACACGACAATCTTATCTCGGTGATTAATGTTTCATGTTAATTACCATGACTGTTAATAACTTATGATTTATGTAAACCATTATCTTTTAGAGCTCTACGGTTAAGGATCAAGCGCCTCTTCCTTAACACTTCCAAAACACGAATACCATAATCAAGGAACAAAATGTTTGCACATTCAATTCATAATAATTGACATATAAAAGTAAAACCTTTAGAACACATTCCTTTCACCTATCTCATTAGAAATCGCACGACGAGCGTACAACCAGTTGTCTTGACCACCATGAAAGACATCAGCAACACATCGAAATCCACAGTTGTCATTAGCACGTACGTCATTCCACTTCTCCAGAAATGGTAAATTATTCCTTACAGTCTATCAATATATGAGAAGTTATCCATGTCAGTCCGTCAGGACACTGTAAGATAGAGAAATAGCAATTCATTAAAACAACAAAATTATGAGATAATCTATTCACCCTTCTCTAGATTAGTGATATATATTATATAACACAAACATATCGTCATACAAGATCATGTGCTCGTGGTTGCGGATGATCGAGACGAATTGGAAGACCGACCACGACCCCTGCTCCCACTACTGGCAGACCGACCATGACCTCGCTCAGCATACTCGAAGGCACTCGGGTCCCGACGTGTCGACTTTCCCCTAGGTCAACCTCGTACCTTAGTATTTTCTGCGGGTTCTTGATAGTTCAACTGATCCGGGTGTAACTTTGTGTATAGATTATGTTGAGCGACCGAAATCTCAGGCAGGGTCGCTCCTCGAAATCTCATCAACGAGCTTCCAAAAATGCTCGACGTCTTGTGCTGACTGATCCACAAACTCTGACATCTGGACTCCTTCTCCAATGACAAGTGTTTTCCAGAATGGATGAATCTGCTATAAATAAATTCCATCACCTGACGCAATACACTCGTGCATGGTACATGCACAAGGAATCTCATGTGATGTCAGAAAAGCACACCCGCAATGATATTCAACTTGATTTCTTAAGTCATGCATTCTCTTCAACTCCTGAGTCAATAATGACAAGCAGTGATGCGAAACTCGACCATTTATATGCTGAAACAAAGGACCTATGTAGTTTGTCAAATTTCGACGTCTCGAACCTTCAAGAAAGTTCCGAATATTCGTTAGCTGCATTTCAATAGCCGAGTTCACGCGGTCGAAAAGAGTGTCCAGAGCTGCAGTCGATGTAGTGATCCACTCTTTTAGAGCCGAATGTGCACTTTCCACCCTACAGTTTGTAATGTTGCCGAAATGAAGGACTTTGTTCGTCCAATTTAACACAAACTTTTCTTTATGTACTAACCACGTGTCTTCCACATACTCCGTGAGAACTGGCCAGGATTGGAAAGAATCCTTCAGATTACGGACTGCTCTATAAAAATCCATCTGTGAATCAGAAAGCATAACTCTCATCCACTTTCCACACCTAAACATTTCTGCAGACTTCTTGTCCTTGCCGAAAACGTGGTATGCGTAGTTGTACACGTCTTTGTTGATATGTCAGGTGCAAAGTAAATGAGCAGACTCAGGAAAAACCTCTGCCACTGGTCGCATAAGACCCAACTCTAGGTCCGTTATTATTGCAGTCAGGCTAACAATATTCAATAACAGATCTCGCAACCTCTCCAACACCTATCGGTAACTAGACTCGGTCTCATCCTTCAAAATCGCATAGCCGACGAGGAAATTCATGTTTGTTGGAGTAACCCCAACCGTCTCAAACAAAGACATCTTGTACTTCTTTGTTTTATACGTCGAATCCATGTAGGTTACGAAATGGTATGTGCGCAACAACTGAACTAACGTCGGATGTGCCAAAAATGCGTGAGTGAGGACATTAGTTTCTTCATTTGCCATAATCCAATGTAACTAATGATACTGCACTGCCTGACTCAGAAACTGCTGAGCGGGATTCCTGTCTTCAGATTTTGTCCTCCTCATGTACTCTCTGAAGTTATAAATGTGCCTCTGATTGAGATTATCTTCTGGGAATTTCTCTTTTACTGTCAACAAAATGTTACGTGGTCTTACTTGTGCCTCAGTCATATCACGAACAATTTGCTTGGCCACAGAACTAAGACTGTTGCTCTGTCGTTGACCCTCTGCATAAACTGCAAGTGCGTGGTTGTGCTGCCCATGGGTGCTATTAGAAACAACAATCCATCCATCACGATCCCGTCGCTCGACTACTTTTACCAAAAAACGACAACCGCAACCTTTTCTTTTTGTGTTCTTCCGTAGTGCAATACTCGTATCACGAGAACTCATTTCATGTCTGCGATCACATCTTAGGTAACAATCCGTCCGGTTATCTGCTTTTTGATTTGTATGATAATATAACCCAAAAAAATCTGACTCCTATGGCAACTTGTTTCGCCTATTTACAAGCTTCCTCGATTGTTGTAAATATTTGTTTAATTGTATCTACTCGATCACCACCAAAATCTTGCAACGGAACCTGAAAAAAATTAATTTAACACAAAATAAATGTTCCGTTGCAAGATTTTGGTGGTGATGGAGTAGACTACAATGAGTTTTTTGATAGTAAACAAATATTTACAACAATCGAGGAAACTTGTAAATGGGCGAAACAAGTTGCAATAGGAGCCAAAAGAAATTGGTTATATTATCAAACAAACCAAAAGCCGATAACCGGATGTATTGTTACCTGAGATGTGATCGCAGACATGAAATGAGTTCTCGTGGTACTAGTATTGCACTGCGAAAGAACACAAAAAGAAAAGGTTACGGTTGTTGTTTTTTGGTAAAAGTTGTCGAGCGACGGGATCGTGATGGATGAGTCGTTGTTCTAGTCATTATTAACATAATGATTAATTTATTTAGCAATTACCACAATTTATAATCAATAATCTTTTACTAAAATCGTACACAACTAATTATTAACTTAATAATCAATTTATTTAGCCATTTTCACAAAATTTAATCAATAATTCCTTACTAAAATAATTAAACTAATTATTAACTTAATAGTCTATTTATTTAGTAATTATCACAATTTATAATCAATAAAGAATTTACTAAACTAATTTAATTCATTATTAACATAATATTCAATTTATTTTAAATTTATCACAATTTATAATCAATTTAAATAATTCAAATAAAAAAATTGGGGCGTCTACCGAAGACGCCCCAACGTTTGGGGAGGCCTTTACCGGAGACGCCTCCCCATGGGGGAGGCGGCTCTGCGGACGCCCCAGCCAAAAAAAATTAAAAACAATTAATTAAAATAAACAAGGTAATTTACTAGATTTGAGTAATCCGGGTCGTCCGATGGTTTTTTCCTGGCTTTCGAGATATTTTTCTGGTGAATATAAGAGTAATATGAAGAGAGAGTGACGTTAGGAAAGTGAAACGAAAAGTTATATAAGTAGAAATAGTAGAAGTGATGTTGTTTCAACGATAACATATTGTTTCTAATAAATTAAATGATCGTTTTGTTACTGGAATACTAGTTTGTTGTTTAATTCTCACATACTTTCGAAATGAGCAGATCCTTGTAAAAGATGCAAAGAATTGCATAAAAGCAACTATATATATATATCCTTATTATATATAAAAGAAATTCAAAAATTTTACGGATATATATATATATATATATAATAATATATATATATATAACTTACTAATTGGTATTAGACCTGGGTACCGGGAAAGTGAGGATATCACGTGCATTCACACTTTAGTCAAGATCGTAAGTGAGAACATTAAAATAATACATATAAGAATTTCTAAAGGGACTGACATTGAATAGTGTTAATTTGGATTCTTCCTTGTAACTCTGTCGGTTATTGACCTTTGAACATTCCAAAACGACTGACTTTGAAATTTAATTGAATGCAAGAATCCCTTTGAAGCCACGACCACAGGCAGATCGTACCTTAAATAAAAGGCTTAATTGTTTGTACTCAAGCCGAGCATAATTGATTATTTATACTATTTCCTCGTGTGTTCTTACATTTCAACTAATTGAATCAAATGTTCAACTAATTTCAATCTTATTTTCTTATACGCACCTCCATCGTTAATAAGGTCTATTTCATCACCCTTTTTTTTGCAATTTCTAATAAATTAAATTTTATTTTAGGTAGTGGCAATCTTGTAATTTTTATTTACTAATCGATATAACAAATGATGACAATATAGTAATCTGTTGTGAAGAATCTATGAAAAATCAGGAAAAATGTTTCCTTCCCTCTTGTCTTGCACAAGTAGCAATTTTTCTTCTTCTTTTCCTTGGACTACAAGTTGGTGGTCTCTTATCTATAAATTATAATATGTGGACTCTATTTTCTTCTTTGGCGTCGAAGCTTGCCGTCGCTTTCTCCGGACCATTGCCAAGTCCATTAATTCCGTGGACATATATATCTGCCTTTGGTCTTTCCAACCTACCTCATCCTTCCAAGTAGAGATCCTATGCTCAAACACTTTCAACAATCCCACATCTTAATTAATGGCGGACGAGTCACCGCTTTTCGAAGAGTATATATAGCTAGGAAGGCCTTCTTCAGCGTGGGGAGTAGGTACGTAAGTGCTAGATTTCGGAGTTACAACATCTTTCGATTATCCCCGTGTTTGTGTACATGTTTGTAGGCTTTGGTTTGTGACCAAAACCAAAGAATTTAGGACAGAGGGAATGAACACAACTTTGTTATGCATTATTTTTGAAATCTTCATCACAACTTGATTAGAAAGTGTACATTTTCATACGTATATTGATCGAGCATGTTGGATAATTAATGTCCCAAGGATGTGTGGCCATTTTTCTGTTGTATTGATAAGCTTTACTTGGTTTTGGTTAATTAAGGTGTGTCCCGGGTTTAGCCTTCAGGTGCACCTCAACGTCGAGAATATAACTTTGGATAAAACTAAATTAATGAGGAAATCGAAATTAACACCACAGAGATAATAAGTTTATGGTTGAATTTTTGTTTTTACAAATTATATTAGAAAGGAAGTCTACAACTTTAATGTTGCAATATCCCGGCTGTTATGAGAAAGTGTCTCTTGATCTGGATCGAGAACCATACAAACGACGTCTCACTTAAATTTAGTTTTAATTAGCTTTAAATACACATATATGTGACGCTAAAGTTCACTTTTTTGCGTGATTTGTTGCAGGAAGTTGGAGTGAATATGTCGCAGTACACAAACACAAAAGTTCTTACCTTTTTTTAGTTTCATAAATTGTTGATAAATCTTTTTATTGACAACATGAGTCTGTAGTTTTCATGGCCTCCAATAGTGGTGAGATCGAAGAAGGAATGCCAAGCTGCAACAATGACGTAAGTATATATTGTACATGTTCATAGTCACAATCTCCTACATAAAATCTTGCACATATTGTTATAACCAATATTTACCATGATTAAATATGTTATAGTTCATGTTGTTAACATATAATGATTAATTAAGAGATTGCTTCTCCAATTATATATATATTCACATGAATTCTCAGATAGATATGATGATAAGCCATTTCATTGACAACGACTTTCAAAGGCTCAGCCACACCTCTTCTTCGTCGGGTGGGAATCCTGCGGGCTCATATTTTGTTCCAAACAGCTTAAACACAACTACTACTAGTGCTAATCAAGCAACCCTTTTGCCTCTGCGAAGTTCAGAATTGGCCCAATATTCCACTCACACCCCTTTTAGCCCTCTCCAACTCCCAAACCCTAAACTTCTATTTCCCACAAGTGAAGATGCAACACTCACCCAAGCAATGATCGTGGTCCTTTCTAATTCAACCCAATTTAATCCTATCCATTCTCCTACGCGGTCCGCTTTCGGGCCTTACCGCCCGAAAATCCTTTCGAATATCGATGCTTCTAAGCCAAACCTGATCAAGGTTCTTCACTACATCTTGAGGGACATTCACAAGGTTGATTATGCTGCTCAAGAAGCACCGTCGACGAGTGCTAATCAGATGCAACACGTGATATCGGAGCGCAAACGGCGCAAAATATTGAATGAGAGCTTTGAAGATCTCAGGTCGCTTCTCCCAAAGGGAACAAGGGTATGTTGAGAAAACAAATTGCTTCTCTTAATCTATCTATTGATAATACAGAGAGTCAGTTGTGTTCATTGTCTTTCACCTAAGTGTTTTTTTTATTTGTTTTGGCAATAAGTATAATAGTCATAATATCACATGACCGATTCAGTATTTCTCACCTGAGTACATGTATTTATATAATGGGCTTTTACTTGAAATTTAGCACATGTGATCACATCATGGTAATTAATCCTCTTTACAAAACATAAGAGAAATATGATTACCTTTTCATTAAGTACAATTATATTTACCTGTAGGAATCGACTTCAGAAGTTATAGCTAGCTTCCGAAACATAAGTTTTTAAAACGTCGTCTGGTTTCAAAGTAGAAGCAAGGAAGCAATTTTAAGTACAATTTTTAGGTTATATATGGAAGTTTGTTTTATATTTTTTAAGTCGACCTGTATTATGTAAATATCTAATCCAGAAGTCGTTTCAAAAGTCTAATTCCCTGATTCCTTAAAATTTTCCACAAGCCCTTTCATCACCCTAATTAATTAAGAGCGATAATATGAGCCTTCCGATCGATATGCAACCTTGTTATACTTACATGCATCTTTTTTATCAACTAAATGGTGTATTATTTTCTAATACAGAAAGACAAAGCATCTATTTTAGAAACAACAAAAGAGTACATGAGGAGTTTAAGACTCCAAATAGCTGATCTCCAGGAGAAGAACAGAATGCTAGAGATGAGGCTTTCACCATGCAATGAAGCTGGTGAGGAATCTTATGCATCAGCACAAAGGGTTATGGTTGAAGTTAGGAAGGCAATGGAATCAACTTCTGCGCTCCAGAATATTGATGTCAGTATAACAGTCAAGGCAGAATGTGATATGATAGATTTATTGCTTCATATACTTGAATGTCTCAAGAAAATGGGAGATATCATATTAGTGTCAGTAGAAGCCAATGGCTACCCAAGGAAGTCCAACCATCCATGCAAGATAACAAGTTTGGCATTAAAAATCCAGGTACGTACTCATCGATCTCTTTATTATTTTGTAGTCTACAAGGAATTGCTATTATTATTACTAAAACATTATCTTTCCACATTATTTTGGGGTTGCTATCTAGCTTCGCACTTTATTAACCATGATGAAGTTGGTGGTAACTAAACTCATAATGAGTAATATTAATATAGCTTTTTGGCAGCCACCTAAAGAAAATCCTTAGTAAATAAATCATATCCAATTACGGGTACAAAAAAGGACCCAAGAAGTATTAAGTTTGTGTATCGTTGAAAACCTGTTGATTAAATCTTAACTTGGTATTGCATGTTCAATATGGAGGGTCAAACAATAAAAAGCTTCTCGTTAGCATGAGAAAGGATTGACGTAAGCTATTACCGTAAACCAAATTGTATCAAAAAATTCACTCAAGACTATATATATATTTATTATAGCATAATAACATATGTAATTATGTAAGGTATATAAAAAGATTGGGGAATTTTATTGATACCCTTCAAATGGACTCCAATATTACCAATACCCTTCAAATAAAGAGGTTATCACCAATGCCCTCAAATTTAAAATCTTCTTTCACCAATACCCTTCTATCAAATTTTCAACATAACCTTATGTTAACTTAACTTTTAAGAGTTGGGTTCCAAGTTTGTCCTTATTATTTCTTATAAATATATAAAAAACTAAATTTAAAGAATAATAGAAAAATAAGATGAAAAAATATTGTTCGGGTTCTTCTCAGTGCCTGTAAAAATTAAGTTCAGTCTATTATTTTTTTTATTTGTCATATTCGTTTTTGCATATTTTATTTGAATTTATATTTGATATTTATAAGAATTAACAATGGTAAAAATGTAATTTTAAGCATCAAGAGTGAACTTAATTGAAGTTTATGTTAAGAGAAATGAGAAAATGGTATAGGTGAAAGAGAATTTAAAATTGGAGGGTATTAGTGAAATAATACTTGAAATTGAAGGATACAAATGATAGCCTTTTTAATTGAAGGATTTTCGTGATATTGAAGTTCATTTGAAGGGTCTACATTGTAGTACGTACATATATATAATATACATTTGTGATCTACATATATATTGAAAAGAGTAGTGTGTGATATTCGTGATCTAAATATATATAATTGAAGGGTACAATGTGATATTCGTGATCTAAATTGTAGTGCATACATGTATATAATTGAGTGGTGTTGATGTTCTAAATAAGCAATAACATATATAATATTAGAAATTGAAATAGCACATGTATGCATGGTGGATTGGTGGCGTTCTTTGCTATCCGAAAACTTCAAACTTGACATGCATATTTTTAGTCCAAACAAAACAGCCTTTTGATGTTGTTGTAAATTCCATATATACAGAAGCCAGACAGCGATTGGGACGAGAAGAGGTTGAAAGAGGCTATCAAATTAAGAGTTGATGAGTTATTTCCCCAATTGGCAACTCAGGCAGGCCGGCCCCATGATTGACATGGAGTTGGCTCATCTTCTTTGACCATACTCTCCAACCTTTGAGTTTGCTTCCCAACATCCGGACCACGTACAACTTCGTTGATGCTTCATGGCGTCAATCCAGGTGGCAATGGAGAAAGAGTGTCTACTACCGCGTCGAGGATATATGGATGTGATCAGGCCAACGCTTTCGGCTCATTAATTAGCATGATCATTGATTAACGAAGTAATACACGTAGCAATACGAGACTAATTGTGTTTAAGTACGTGCGATGCTATTTTGCTCGTTGGATCCTTCAACGCCATTCTGTTTTGCGTTTACACTGAGTGTTGTTATGTTATTATGTTGATTACTGTCTTAGTCTTGTTATTTTACTTCAGACGGCAGAATTGATCGAGCTAATGAGAGTATATTGAACTACCCGTTTGCTTCGTTTGGTACGTACAAATTCTAATAGATAAAAATTGTGGCAGTGGTACAGTTGGATGGAAATACAAATGAAAACTCATCGTGCTCTTGATTGTATTAAGCCATAAGCGCAGGGGTGGAACTGAAGCCCCACCTTAATTTCTTCAAACTTTAAAAGGTAGTAGTATCCTGTGGAACCAAGTAGAGTATATGAGGGTTGAAGCCCACCCCAAATTTTGTAAATTTTCAATGAAGTAATATTTTATTACTATGTAGTATCTAGTATAAATAGTTTCGTAAGTTATATAAATTTGATTTTATTAGATTTTTAAATTCCCAATTTCAAATGCATTAAGGAATTATAAGTTATTACATAAATATAAATAATAATAATAATAAATAAATAAATATGTCAAATTTTCTATTCATATAACAAAAATGGTGAGATTACAAGAATCAAGATTAATTACCGAACCATAAGAACCAAAACCCTCTTACTTCTAAATTTTTCATCTTCCTTATTATTTTTTCTTCTGTTATTCACATTCTCACCTAAACGAAAAATTCTAACCGTATTTTCGCGACTAGCAAACACCAACACGCTCTGCTAGTTTTCTTCATCTTCCTATAGTTCACAACGTATACACAACAAATATACTTTTAATTTAAACTCACAACATGGTCGGAATCCCCAATTATGATTTATATATATATCTTAGTATCTCACTATCTCAACGTTGTGATTTTTAGTTACATCTAAGATTTTTAATTTGGAGCTTCAGACTAACATGTGTAGTGGCATGCACCGATTAGTGATCAATTAAGATTTTTTATTGTTTTCTTAACTTTTAGCTCAATTAAATCAAATATTATACTTGTTTTTACAGTTTCAAGTCCAATCGACAACATTCTAAATTTTGTTTACTTTTTCATCGCTTATATTGAACGAGGGATCGTTGGATGAATGACAGCTCAATAGCTACTATTGAGTAAGTTTTTTTTGTTAAGTTAGCAGAGGCACAATCATATATCATTTTCAAAATATATGAAAAATATGTCATGGTCAATTGCAGGTTTTTGTAGAAAAAATATATAGTAATCTTTTTATAGAAAATTGTAACTTTTGAACCACATACATGATAATAAAAAAATCTTAATTTAAGCCCCGCCCCGATACCGCCACTGCATAAACGAATAGGAACAAGGTAAAGAAAGTAAAAAAGAGAAATGCATAATTTCCTTCACAACTTGCAAGCTGGTGAGTGATAGCATTTCTAACTTCTACGCATCTAATAACATATACAAAAGCAAATATCTTCAGAAGCTCCTATTTGGAGCTTGCTTTTGCAGGGTTGTTGCTCTTCGGAAATGGGCCATCTACAAGGTTTAGGTCTCCAACGCCAACAGGGGGACCAATGCTACAGCGTGGTGTGTTATGTTTCACTATAGCATCCTTTATTTTCTGAAACTGCACGTTTCGAAAAGCCAAAAAATGAGCCAAGCGTATCCAATGGTTGACAACCGGAAATTTGCTTGCTCATGGTGTCAAACAACTTACATTGAGCATGTATAAATTTGCACAATAGGAATTCACGTGTAAGCGTCCAACTCAATAAAGATACTTAAAATCTTATAAGTCACAAGATTAGTCTAAATTGTCTATAAGAGGTTATTCTCAACACGTTCTAGGCACGTGGCAACTCATAAGTCTAGATGTGTATATTAAAAGATGGGTAAGAGTGTTAGGTGGGCCGTTGGGCATTTTGGCTATAGTATCGTAATAAATTGTGGGTGTCGTATTCAAAACTAATTGATAATAAGTAGAGATAATCCAAAGTCCAATAAGTCATAAGAATAGTCTAAAACGTCAAATGTGGGACTATTCTCAACAAAATAAATCTATCTGAATCACCAAGTTTTTTTTTGCAAGGTTGATTGGCATGGGTAAGGTTGTGTTGACTATGTACGTTTCACTTGCCTTGTACAAAATGGGAGCCTTTTTTGAGGCGTCAGGGTAACGTTGATGTATGATCAACTGGTTTCTTATCCTACCAAATGATATTGTTGCATCCAATCAGTAAGACAAAGCACATAGATGAAGTTAATAAAACTATCTTGACCATAAAACTTCTAAAAGATATTAAGTCATGCATAATAGGGCCCTGTAGGAATTTCTCAGAGACCATTGTCTTCTTGGAGGGAAGTGTCTAGCAGTCAGCATTGCACCAACCTAGGATGCCTTATCATTTAACTAGACTTGCTTCCAATAACCTAGTCCAGGAAGTCGAGATCAATCTCCTTATCTTATTGCAAGCCCAACACACAAAAAAATCCAAAAAACATGCAACCTTATACTTATTTTTCTTATGCTGGTCACTGAATGCATACTATTGACATGTGAGATGTACCTTTAGGTGTCACTGTCCATATCAGTGATTTCAGAAATGAATCACCTAGCATCAATGTCCTGAACAAAAACTTTGGTCGCAAATCGACGTCTTACGAAAGGTAGGAGAGGAGAAATTTTGGTTTAACTGTCATTCCTAAAGGCCGAACTTGTGACTTCTAGTACAAGAAGTGCAACGTGTGCTAATGAACCATCCCACAGTGTTCATGAGTATACTATACCTGACAGGCTACTAAAAAGTATTTTTATGTAAACACCATCAATCATTAACACTGAAATCTAAATAAAAAATGAGTATTTGCTATATTGTCAGTAAACCTCTGTCATGGTGTATCTTGTAACATGACATGAGTGACTATTCCTAATTGGAGCATCTCATACTTCATCAAGAGTATGCAAGACAACAATCGTCTTATATGAGGTTTTCTTCATTAGTGGAATATCATGGT
Source organism: Triglochin maritima (assembly GCA_963682175.1). Taxonomy (NCBI): domain Eukaryota; kingdom Viridiplantae; phylum Streptophyta; class Magnoliopsida; order Alismatales; family Juncaginaceae; genus Triglochin; species Triglochin maritima. The sequence goes on from OY821775.1 coordinate 12,859,626, forward strand.
TTGGCAGAGATAATATAATGTAAGGGTGTTAAAAATTACACAAATATCATTTTGAACTTAAACAACCGTAATTGATTTAAAAGTAACAATAAAAAAATCATACTAGGTGAAATAGATCAAGGGAAAACACTCACCTTTGCAAAAGAGCACGAAAAGGACTCCAACTGACCATCTGCACCACGATAAAAATGAAAATAAGGGAGCACCCTCACATTTAGCCTTTTGCACATTGGCTTGTTCGCATCAAAATCCACTTTCACAAATAAGATATCTGGATGCTCTTGAGCTGTCCTGCAAAGCTGAAAAACAGATAGAAATTCTAAAAGAGTGATGATAGTGCGAAATACTGACTAGATAAATGCAACGATTGGAAATTATCAGTTCTCGTGCTTAACAACATATAGAAAGATTAAACTAATGTCCAAATGGACAGTAATAATTGGAAGTTACAGGTGAATAGCTTTTAAAGGCTTTTAAGTCAAAGTATATGTAGGAAATATACATCACTTAGTTTGAAGGGGAAGGAAAAGATTGAAATCTCTTGGCTGAGAGGGAGAAAGAGCTAGATGCAAAAGTAGAGTTACTAAGAGTGCAGTAACATGCATGTAACCATCAAGTGCAGTAGAAATCTGTCAGTAGACAAGAGGACATTACAAAAACGAGACGGTCATAGTGGCAAGCAATGCCATCACTGTAAGGAGACAAAAGATAAGCAAAAATGTATTTCAAAATATGAAATATGAAAAATGGTGTTTTGAATCTGGGATTTTGGCTAAAGTATGTAGATTGCCGATGAATATGACCATGTCCGTAAAGGATATAATACCTTCAACACTTTGTATGAATAAAAACTAAAATACTTCTTCGTTTTAGGAACATTTTGTAAATGAAGAGGGAATAATTACCTTAGGAAACAACGCTCGACAAGAAGCACACCATGTTCCATAAAACTCAACTATGACAAGTGTATCACCCGCTTGGCTTAAAATACTTATAAACTCTTCCGTTGAGTGTGCATCGATCATATTTGGACCAACATTTTTTCCCCACCAATTTGAGCCATCACTTTCAGCAACTGCATGTAGCTGAGTGGAAGAACGATAAGATTGATCAAATTAACATTGATGGCTGCACAGGCTTCAAAAGCAAATGCAAAAATAAATGATCAAGAGATAATGTTCGTGTTTGTGTGTATTTTTGTTTTCTTACTACTGCCTGGATATATGCAGAAAAAATATGCATACAGTAACATCTGTAGGCTTAACAAAGTACAATAACCATTCAATTACGATAACACTTGAAATGTCATAGGCACAGAACACACAAATGTAACCATAATCTATGCACTGCAAATATACCATAACCAAAAAAAATCAACATAGTAATCTGTAATTATACATGGATACATTAAATTCATAGTTTGAAGCAGCAGCAGGTGCACGTATAAGTTACAACTACAATCATTAGTAGGATTCCAATTTTTCATTACTAACTGCTATTTGTTAAAACATCTTGTTAGTCATGACATACAAAGGGACCTTCAATCTCGATTTAACAAGTAATCATGTCACACCGCTCTTTTGTACTTGTACCGGAAATGTTGGGCCCATCGCACAAAGAGTAAATTGATGAGAATTTACTATTTTGGAATGATAATAGCCAAATAGTTTTGATACAACGAAATTGTCATACCACAAAAGCAACTTCAACAATCAATCTTACAAGTAAGAAACTATTGAGTGCTTAAAACAGATATCTCATTTTGGTGTAGAAACTCAATAAATCATGTCCAACGTTTCCTTTTTCTCATCGAATTGCAACTTATTCACTTTCACGTTCATTTCTCATAAATTATAAACTCGTGTTAAATCGGCATAATCAAGTCACTAATTTGTATCTTATCATAAATCATACGTTTGCTAAACAAAACCACTAAGTGTGATTAGTTTGGAGGAAGCGGTAAAAATTCAGGACTCAATTCCATGACTTCCTTAGAAATTAGAGTGAAAGTGTGGGAAATCATTAACAATGCAATTTCATAAGATTTTGGAACTCACAGTAATCAATTCCCATAATTATTTTAAGTTTTTATGCAAACCAATTATCAAAAAACGATTTTATAAATCAATTCCCCTACTTCCAAATTGAGTTCCTCCAAACCAACGGAACAGAACGGCAGGCACAAATATATACCTTCAAACCGCCGAATCTCGCCGCCCCACGCTGCCGTCCGAACACCACGGCGACGGAATCGGAATCGGAATCGGAGAGCTTCCGTGGAGACCTAGACCGAACGGGATTAGACGAAGAAGGGGCAAAGAGCGGAGTCCGGGAAGAGGAGAGATGGAGTAGGAGATTGGCCATTGGTTATGGGAGTGTGGCGGTTACAGAGCGAGCGGTGAGGTTAGGCGAGTGGGTGGTCCATGGGAAGGGTCTGGTGCTCCGCCCGGCGGGATGTGGTGCTCCGCCTGGATTGGAGTTGGGAAAGGAAGAAGAGATGATGGTGGTGGTTGTGGGAGTGGGAAACGTACTGGTGTTTTAATTGTGGATTACGTTTGTTGCGGGAAATGTTAAACCGGTTCGCGTTATCCGGTCCGGTTTACGTGCTAATTTGACAACCACTCTCCAATGTAACTCGACTAGTAGTAGTAGGCATAAAAGTGGTCCGGATGATATCCATAATATATTTGAATCTGTTTAATAGATATAGTCACTAAATATATGTCTTTCAAATGCGGTACTGAATATGGTGATGATAGAAATAAAAATGTATAAGATAATATTTGATTCATATTTGTATCTAAATTCTTAATTTTTTCAAGATTTTTCATAAATTTATAAGTGAAAATCATAATATCTCATACATATATGTATTCAACTGTTGTCTGGGTATGTTTAAGGCTGAATATAGTTATGTACTATAAAAATTGAAAAATAACTACATCCATATTCGTTATATAAATTTAGTACAAATATAGTGAAGACGATATACACTTCGTATTTGAATCGTTTTCGGCCCTAACTACAAGCATGTCATGAATACAACAAGGTTATGGTCCGTCATCGTGGATTCGACTGGTCATCTCAAATTTGTACATCTTCTCAATTGGTCATCGGTACTGCTGGGTGTGGCCTTGTGGGACAAGTTGAGAGAATTTTGATTAGGCCGATTTTTCTTCCTTTTTCTGTCTACTGTTATAAACATTCTAATCTCATCATTTAAGTCTAGTTATCAACAAACTAAGAGGTGTAAGTAAGCCGAGCTAAGCCGAGCCATGTAATTTTTTTGTTGAGTTTGGTTTGAATTCCTATCAAATATCAATCATTTTTCTATTGACTATCAACTTGAATAAAGGGCTCAAGCCGGGCTGAGTCGACTCTTTCTGTGTTCGCCACATCGACTTTACATGGCCGATTTGGACTAGATAAATATTTTAGTTTATTAAATTATTAACAAAGAATCAGTATTACAATGTTATAGCAAAATTTTAGTATGTACAACGCATAAGATGTTTTACATTGCGTACGGATTGATCGCGCGCGTATTCTGTGTCGCAAGGATCGGCTAATGCCAATGAGGCTCGGCCTTTTGTACTGGACCTAGTTGATGACGGCTTTAGTCTTTTATGAATTAAGCTTGTTCTTGGCAGGCTTAAATACAAAATGCAAACAGCAAAGTTGAACGGTTGTTTAAGTTATATATGAGATAACATTTTGGTTCATATTTCGACTAATATTTATGCGGAGGGATCATTATCCTTGAATTTTGTCAACACATGGTTGCAGTTGATGATAAAATTAAAAACTCCAAATTAACAATTCAAACCATAGATTACGATCTACAACATATGTTTAGTACTGTAAATTAAAAATGTCGAAAATCATATTTAGAGATGTAAAAAGGACATGCTACATTCGTTAAAAAAATTGATTTGTAGATTTTATATGTAACGATTTATCAAATTTTATGATTTTCGATATCATTAATATACTTATGTTGTAGATCAAAATCTACAATTTGAAATTTTAATTTGGAATCTAGATTTGATTTTATTTTCAAATGTAATCGTGTCAACAAAATTTAAAAGTAGTAGATCCCTCCTCAATATATATAGCTTGTAAGTATTAGATCATAGTGTCTCCTTTTTCGGAGAAAACTCTCTCAAAAGAATATTAGACGTTAGTAACTTGTTCGGAAGAGCGCTGCACAAGCTGGAGTTAACAAAGAAAGCTGGATGACCTAAGATTAAAGGGCGTACTTGAGATTACAAAAAATCACGACAAACAACTATCTACAAGATTAAGGGCGTACTTGAGTCTAGAAAGGTGTATATTTAGTATTGCTCGAGCTTTATTACCGAACATTTGGAACATGCAGACAAACGGTCCGAACCAGACGTTTCAGAGCACCCTTAACGGGTGCTCTACGCCCGGGCAGCCCTCCCTTAACGGGAGGGCGCGCCCTGGGCGGGGGGCCACGTGCCCCCCCCCCCCCCCCCCCCCCCCCCAATTCGTCCGTTTTTTTTGGGTTTTTTTAAAGATAAAAATTATTTATATATAATTAGGATAATGTATTAATTAGGTAAATTGAATTGAATTAATTAGGTATTGAAAAATAATTGTAAAAATATTTTATGATTAATTTATTTTTTTGACTTATTTAGATTAAAATAAAATTAAAAAATCATAAACAAATTAAGAAATAGTAGTACAATACTCATACACTTCGAAAACAAAATACAATACAAATACAGAATACAAAATACAACTGAAATAAGGAAAGGAAAGACAATCATCCTATGGATACGGAATTTAAAAAACCAAAATACTGATAAAGTACCACAGATATTGAAAACATAAACACCTACAGATATCCTTGTGTTTTAGCCCACTCCTTGAGTTCAGCAAGTGTTTCTTTATCGAACTCGTGCTTGTTTTCCTTCTTCATTAGAGCGAAGAGGACATCAAGTTTCTTGCTGTTCAGTTCCCTTTGGAAATTCGCCTCAGCTTTGATGTGTTTCCTCTCCATTTGTTCTTCGTAACGCAAATACTTTTCATCTTTCACTTTTGCGCTATATTCAATTTGTTTCCCCAGTTCTAACATATCAGGATCAAGTTGTGCCTGAAATTGTTGTTTCCCCTTCTTCTTTTTTTGGCTTTTTTAACACCTTCAGGACGAGAACATGTTTCGAACACCATTTTATCTGCTGACGGTGTTGCGTTACTCTCATCGTCGTCGGTGCTTTTTCTTTTCCCGCTGGTAAAACTCTCCGGACTTTCTGCAGCGACGTTTCCGGTGGGAAGTCCAAGCGCAACAGACTCCCATTTAGGGTATCTGCGTAACAAAAGCCAAACATGCATGAACTGGAATTTGGCGTTGTGTGTTCGTTCGTAGATGATGTGCGCTTCATGGATGACATCGTCCTCGTTGTAACCGCTTCTCTTCCTCCGCACCGCCTGGTCGAAGCAACCGACCCATTGGTTCACAGATGGCAATGTACGCCTTCATCGCCTCTTCAAAGATTCATCGTTACGCTCTACTACACCTGGCTCGCCTGAGTCATTGTAGATGCGCTCCACACGTTTCCAGAAGGACTTCATTTTTTGGTTTGTCCCAACCACAACATCGCCACTGACAGCCATGTAAGCCGAGACGAGTCGTTGATCATCTTGTGCGGACCACGATTTTTGTGACCTCATCGTCGCGGTTTTGCGTGTTCCCTCGGTCGCGGTTTCGTCATTCACATCAGCTGTATAGCGACTTGCATTTCCACTACTTTCGTCACTTAGGAGGCGAGTATACATACCCATTGGGAATTGAGTTTGCCCTTCTTCCTGAGTTGGCGGTTGGTATTGATTGTGTGGGTAGAACCCTGGGTGTGGTAAAAATTGGCTTTGGTGGGACGGGTGGAATCCTGGTTGTGTGGTAAATTGGCTTTGGTATAACGGGTGGAATCCTGGTTGTGGAACATTTTGGTAAGGGAAAAAGTATTGGCTTGGGGGTGGACGACGTGGAGATCGTCGGTAATCTGGTGAACCATTGCCTTCTGAAGATGACATTGTGAGTAGAGAGTAGAGGTGAGTAGAGAATTATTGTGGAAGAAGTAAGATTGGAATAGAGGTGAGTATAGAATATATATTGAAGTAGTCACGCGCGTACTGTAGGTCATCGATCCAATCGTCTCGTCTTTTGTGAGTCACGCGCATACTGTAGCTCCTCGATGCCATAGAAGTTCAAGCCTCGATCCACTCGTCTCGTCTTTTGTGAGTCACGCGCATACTGTAGCTCCTCGATGCCATAGAAGTCCAAGCCTCAATCCACTCGTCTCGTCTTTTGTGAGTCACGCGCATACTGTAGGTCTTAAATTTGAAATTTGAAAATTATTAATTTGTGGTTTTCTAAATTTAAATAATATTTTCATATTTATTAATTAAATGTTATTTAAAAACGAATGAATTGTTGATATTAAATTATTACGATAATGATTATTAATATATTTTGTTGATTGTTGAAAGAGTTTTGGAGAGAAGAATAAAAATAATGACGTGACAACAAATACTGTAGCGTGACTGGGTGGATTGGGTAATGGTTAAGGATTTTGTAGGGGAGTTGGTTTGTGCTGACGTGTCAGAGAGAGAAGCTGACGTGACTGAGAGAGAAAGCAGGACGCCTGGAAACTGCCCGGACGCTGTTAAGGCTCTCATTCGAGCTTTATCAAGTTCACACTGAACAGTTGGATATTGTCATAGGTCATTTCAAGAATATAAAATAAACAGTAATTGAGCAAAGAAGACCCTCTCTATGTTCACTTATTACCCACGTCCAAGCAAATCCCTCTCTTTCGCATGCGGCGCCCTCTCATTATTTGAAAAATCAAGGTCAGGTAGACTGTTGAGCAAATGATCTAGTGAAAATGACATGGATACCCACAGCAACTTCCAACTTCTATATGTTACTTCCAAAATTGGTCTCCGTTTCTCAAACCATTTATGTGAATCACGTTCGGAGACTACTACATGCTTACAGCAATTTTCGTAACTAGGGCTCAAAAGGCAAATGATTTAATATACCTAATTTTCGTAACTTTAAAATACTTCATACAAGTCAAGACACCTCCCGATAAGATAATTCACTCACTTATATTTAATATTTATCATCAAAATAAGCCCATAGATAAGTGCACATCATCTCTGGCGGACTTAGCTCATGGTTTTGGAATGGAAGTCCAAATATACCAATTACCAATTGATCCGAAACATGAATATAGGTTAGAACTTAGAAGACGAATAGTTATTACCACGAGTACTGATCCTTTGTTAGTAATAACATCAAATGGATGGGTTCTAATCATTTTCCCCCTTGTGTTGATGTGGAAGTTGAAAATTTTCATAATCAAGAAGTATCTCTACCTCTGGATATCCTCAGTGGTGTTTCTCGATTTTTTTTTCTGAACAAACTCTTCTCGGTTGTTCTAAATTATTAAAGAAGAAGATACCCTACCTTACTGTCAAGCTAGAGAATTTCAAATAGATACCACCACACTAGTGGAATCCCAACCCACATGTGTTGTAGAAAGTGATTCAGATTTCAAACTAAAACCAATCAGCAACCCACTCATTGTCACTTTGGCTTCTCTTTCTGGGATGTTGAATACTTGTCCTAAACTCCTCATAGGTGCTTGATCTAACAGGGCAAAATAATCCAAGCAATAAGTCATAGTATTTCTCTTGAATCTGACTTGAGTAAACATCTAGCAACAGGGGGTATCAGATTATTAAATCGTTCAATTATATCTCCCTTCTTTGCTTTACCCCATTCAATTTTTTCTGAAGTACGGATACAGAGCAACACAACTCAAACAAGATCACAATCTATGTTCAGTTTCAATATCGAATTCAGGGTTACGGAATCTAAGACAATGGCATCCCATAGAAAAAATTACAGTTATATGGTGAGCTTTCAATTAAGCTGAAGAAAATCACACAGATTCGATAAACCACTACCTCAGATGTAATGAAAATCCATAAGAAATCAAGAAAACTGAAGTAATAAACAATATAAATCACCAAATAAAGAGTTCTCTATCTCACCATTTATATCAAATCAACATATATAAAAAATTAACCTGCCAAGTCCAATCACGGTTCATTCCATATTTCATAACTTTTCCCTTCATTTCTCTCTGAATCATCATCAGAAAGAAAGTTGAGAGTTCATTTTGTATAAGAGTCTCTTCATTTCTCCTCCTCTCTATTTGTTTCCTGAAGTTGTCATTCAAAATAGAGAAGACCTAACTTTCTTTTCTTTTCATTCCAATACTCTCCTTCAGTTGCTATCCAGATTCCAAAGTCCAAACACACACTCCAAATTCAGCAAAAGATATATGACATTACAAAAGCTAGAACATAAACCTAATCCATACCCAATAGCAAGACTACATTCATACTCAAATGAAAGAACAAAAAATGTTCAGGGGGAGCAAAAAACCTGCAGCCTAATTCACAATTACAAACAACCACACAAGACAGTACACCACTAATTCCACACAACCTCCATCCCTTCCATTCCAGACCACTTTATTTTCATATACCCAAGACAGTAACACAGTATCCATCCATCCAAACAAATGTCCAAAAATTCCACACACCAAAACCACAAACCCAACAAAACCCTAACCCATTCCTTTATAAACAAACAACAAACCAACAATCAAGCATCCAAACAACAACAACTACTACTTTAAATGCGAAGGCGAAGCAGAAGAAGAAGAAGGATTCGTACCGCCACCGCGTGGATCGACGACCGTATACCATCCTCCGGTATCCCTACCTTCCGCATCCACCCCAACGTCCTCATTCCTCCTCACCAGCGCGTGGACCACCACCACCCCCAACCCCAGCGCAACCGCCCCGACGATATTCCACGTGGCGTTCGTTAACAGCAACGCCCCGAGCGTCACGACGGAGAGAACGGCGAGGACGACGCCGTCGTCGATCTCCCGATGGAAAATAACAACGGGATCGTCGCGGAGGATGTAGAGGAAGAGCCATGCGGCGAGCATGGCGAAGAAGACGATGAGAGAGACGGGGTGGAAGAGGAGGGAGAAGAATACGAGGATGAGGACGAGGATGGCGTAGTCGGCGGCGAAGTAGCGGAGGTTGGCGCGGGCGCGGAGGTAGGCGTCGGAGAGGTGGGAGGGGAGGGAGAGGCCTTCGACGAGCTCGGCCCAGGGACGGCGGGTTGCCAGGGCGGAGCGGCCTCGGGCTTTGGCTCGGGAGAGGAAGGCAAGTGGGGGATCTGACGGGGGCGTCGAGGTCGGGATCGTGCCGTACGTCGTCATCGGAGGAGGAGGAGGAGGACTGGATTGGGATCGATCGGGGGTTATGTTTGTTTTTGTTTGATTTGGTCTTTACTTCTCCTTTTGCATTTGGTTAGTTATGTGGGGATGTCATAGTTGTCATTTATTAGTTTTTGGGTGAATTATGGTTGCATCCCCCCAATTTTGGAGATTCTAAGGTTTACACCTGAATAGTGTCTTGTATAATATTCTTGTAAGTTGTAACAGTCTTGGAATTCGTTTGGATGTGTGTTGAGCGTTTGTTGCAACGTGTGACCTTTTTTCTTCTTCTCTGAACTGCCTAAATGTCGCCCGCCTATTACTTAAATCACCCACGTCAATTATCATTTTACTTTTCTCTCTCTTTTACTTATTTCTACTTCCAATAGATTCTCTTATGTTCATACTACAACAAAAAATAACCATGAAAAATAAAATCGGAGTAGGAATGCGGGAGTTTGTTTCGACACCCTATTATTGTACTCTGGATATTGATCCATTTACCCGTTTATTTATGTTTGTGTTTTTTCCACTCCGTCACCACTGAAATCTTGCAACAGAATCTGAAATAATTTGAAATAACACACCATATAAAAAAATAAAAAAAGGGAGCGTCGTAGCCAGACGTCCCGATCAATTTTTTTATAGACTTATCGTGTCAGATTCAGACAGTTCGTCAGACATTTTCTTGGTGTTGGTACTGGAATTGAGAGTAATTGAGGGTAATTGAGAGAGTGAGGGTAATTATAAGACATGACGAAATTGTTATTAAATGGAATGTGAATGACAAAATGGTAATTGGTGAGGCAATTTAAGTAATTTGCGGGCGACGAATAATAATACTTTTTTACCTTCAACAAAATGGTATACCACGTGGGTTGCAAAAAATCCAACGTAAGAAGCAACCTTGAAATAACGGTCTTTATAGATGACGTGTGCGTCACAGACGCACCTGACGTGGTCAGTACAGTTAGCAGTCCAGTCAGCAAAATTCAAATGTCTTTTACTTTCTAAAATTAATTAAATAGCATTTTTTGTGTTACGTGCAACTTTTACTTCCCTCATGCAACTTTTTAGTTTATCAATGCAACCTTTGGTTTCCTCGTGCAACCTTTGGATACAAAGGTAAAATGAAAAGTATTGGGTTTGCCTTTTTTAATATATGGGTTTGTCCATTTTAACTTACTGGTTTGCTCATTTTAAAATGTAACCTTTTTAAGATATGAGGTTGCCCATTTTAACCTACTAGTGTTTCATTTTTAAGGTGTTGATTTGTCCTTTTTAATATATGAGTTTGTCCATTTTAACCTACTGGTCTGTCCATTTTAAGATGTGTGTTTGCCTTTTTTAATAAATGAGTTTGTCCATTTTAACATACTGGTTTGTTCATTTTAAGGTGTGAGTTTGCCCTTTTAAGATACGAGTCTGTCCATTTTAACCTATGAGTATGCCATTTTAAGGTGTGGGGTTGTCCTTTTTAAGATGCGAGTCGATCTGCCCATTTTAATCTTTGAGTTTGTTCATTTTAAAGTGTGAGTTTGTCCTTTTTAAGATATGAGTCTGTTCATTTTAACTTATGAGTTTGTTCATTTTAAGGTGTATGTTTGTCTTTTTTAAGATATGAGTTTGCCCATTTTAACCTTTGAGTTTGTCTATTTTAAGGTGTGAGTTTGTCCTTTTTGATATATGGGTCTGCCCATTTTAACTTATGAGTTTGTCTATTTTAAGGTATGAGTTTGTCATTTTTAAGATATGAATCTGCCCATTTTAACCTATATATTTGTCCCTAGTTGCGAGGTTGTCATTTTTAAGATATGAGTCTACCAATTTTATCATTTGGATTTGTCAATTTTAAGGTGTAGGGTTACCTTTTTTAATATTTGGGTTTGTCCATTTTAAGGTGTGAGTTTGTCCTTAACTTTCAAGACAAACACCAACAACCCAAAAAAAATCATCACCACAACACCTTAAATCAGCTACAAAGAACCAAACTTTCCCAAGAACACCACACAAAAAACCAAAGTAGCTACAAAGAAGCAAACTTTCCAAAATAACATCAAAAAACCAAGATCGATTCATCACAGAACAAAACCAAAAACTTCAAATCAACCACAAAGAATCAATTTTTTCCCCAAAAACTCCACACAAAAAACTCAAATCAGCTACAAAGAACCACACTTCCAAAAAATTAAGACCGATCAATCACATAACAAAACCAAAACTTCAAATCAGCCACAAAAAACTCAAATCAGCTACAAAGAACCACACATCTTCCTCCTCCTCGCCGACCACTTCCTTTTCCTTCTCGTCGATCAACTTCATTGTGACGTCCTCACCAACCTCTACATTGAGTTTTGGGGAATAATAGAAGGTTTTGAGGAGATATATACGGTGGAAATCAAATGTTGCGTAATTTAGCATGTGCGAAAATAAATAATTAATATGTGATTTTTACTGACTGGACTGCTGAATGTGGGTGCGTATGTTTATCATTTTCCTTGAAATAACTCATTACCCGCTTTTTTCCTAAACAAATTCCACACATAACGTCAAAAAATGTTCGTGTCTATCTTTTTTTCCCGCTCCCAATCAAAAAGTGCAGAAGCTAGAAGCTTATGAATCCAAATGAGACCTTACTCTACATATTCAAAGTTTGCTACCAATTCAGTGATTTCAGTCTGATTTGGTAATTTTTCGACGATAATACTTTTTTATTTTGAAGTCTCAAATACCCATCTTCCTCTTTCTGCGCCTGAAATATCTACACAAACAAATTTCCTTTCCCCAAATATCTTTTTCCTGCGACCAACTCCTATGAAGAAGTCAATATTTGCCGCAAAAGAAGAGAGGGATAACTAGGGTTTAACGACTATTATGTAGATTTAGAGTTGAGAGATTTGGACGACAAAAGAAAAGGATGGCGAATATATCGAATGTCCCACTTCAATCTTGTTTCCATTAAATTTGTTAAATACGCTCAGTATATGCGATAATTTCATAAGACACGTTTCTCCTCTCCCAGGTTGGTGTCTAAACCAAATCAGGCGGTTGTCTAAACCGAATCAGGATTAGAAGAACCAAAACGACAGCCTCAACATATAGAGCAAAAAAATAACATCTGATAAAAAAACATACATACCTTTACAATGTATCTTTATACCAAAATTGCCAACCATAACAACAAAACAGCAGCACAACCACATTTAAACGACATAAATACGTATCCACCAACAGGCATCACCCAAGACGTATCAGTTCTATACAGATACATCGTGTGGTTGTCATTATACAGTAACTTACAATATTATAAACATGGACAAAGTACATGACTTTACCTACATGATGTTGGGGGGACTAAAACTGATCAAGCCCTTTCTTGAAAGATTAATCAATGAATCTGCTATTATTCTGGCATTTGACTTCATGTAACCACCTGCACAGCAATTACGTGAGATTAATATGGCGAATTGCACGCTAAAAGGCTGAAGGGAACTCACAATCAGGAGTGAACAAACCTGATGTGAGCATCACAAGGGGTGCATTCTTTTCTTTTGCAAACCTAAATACTTTCTCATCCCTTGCAGCAATCCCAGCTGGACTTATCTGATTGGTGATCACAGAAGACACCGGACATGAAATAACGATCTTTCAATAATAGATCTGAACATGGTGACAAAAGCCATAAACATACTATTTTCTCGAATGTTATGTTATGCTTCTGTTTTGTGAATGAAGGTATCTTAGTCTTCTCATGATTCAGAGAACCCTAACTGCCAAAAACCTTGTGTTGTTTCTTATATGCATTTTATTCTAAAAAATTACACCACAATATTGCATGTTCACAGTCTGCGAATTTTTTGAGCATGAGTCAGATCTATTTAAAGTTGAACACTGCAGATCTCGCTTGCAAGTAACGTCTTGATTCTCTATAGGAAACTTTTGATGAACACGAGATATGGCCATGATTTTTTGAAAAATGGGACAATACCTTTAATCTTCCTAGAGGATCTCCATCGAGGATGTCTGTGCCGGCATTATAGACTACCAACTCTGGCTCAAAGTTTTTGTTGGCAACCTAGAAAGGAAATGGAAACGGATTGTGATTGAAATTTATGAACGGTATGAAACTATGCATCGATTGATTTACTAATGAACCGACAATAAAATAGCCTCGAATCCGGTAGTATCATATCAATTTTTCAGGTATCAAAAACTCAAAATGGCACAAAAAGAGAGTTAACATCCCCTAAAATAACCAGAGCAATTCTAATAAACACCAAAACCAAACTACCGAAAGAATGTCATAGAACAGAAATCAGGAATTTAAAGCCTCAGCAAGTGCGGCGTAACAGATTGATACCTCGAGAGCATTGTCCAATCTCTCCAAATATTCATTTGTTTTTGTTCCACTCTGAGGTACAAGCAAACAAAAACATGTAAATGTTGATACCTTGCAAAGTTGCATAAGCACCATTTTGTATTGTAATGTTAGCTAGCCTTTTGAATATATCGAAGATTACCACCAACTCCACCTTCTGATCAATGTACCTTCTTGCCTCAACATCCTGCAGACCAGGTACCAACATACCATCTTTAATGTTGCCATTGAGAAAAGTAAATTTTTGAAGATAAACACTTGTGAGAAGAAAAAAAGGAATCTAGGTATTCTTGTCTGCTTTGAATAGTTAGCTTACATTAGGATATATCTCAGCATTGTACATGTCCAGGATATAAACTCTACCTGGTAGCCCGACACGGTAAGTTGCAAAAAAAAAAAATTGACGAGAAATGGGAATGTACAGTAGAAATGTAATAGATATACTGTCATGTGCAAAGTCCATTTCATGGCCATTTCCTTGATGAGCATCAAGGTCAATAATCATCACCCTGTTAAGTTGGAAAAGTAATAACTTTGAAAAATATGCAAAATGGATGAGTATTTAGAAGAGGCCATTAATTTAGTAATATATGTTTCAAGAAAGAAAATAGATCATACCTGGAAATGCTTAATCGAACAAATGCAAAATGAATACAAAGAGATATATCAGCATATGCACAAAATCCCCCTCCTCTCTCCGCTGAACAATGATGAAATCCTCCACCAACATTGACGGCCCAATCTCGTTCCTTCGCTAGTTTAGCTGCCAAGATTGTTCCTCCTACCTTCACAACAATGAACGATAACTTAGGGTACACTAATGAATGATAGTCAACCAACCAATGTACTGCTTCAAACCTGTTTGCGGAATGGGAACAACACCTTTCCCTGAACTAGACAATTGGGAACAAGGGCAACCGGAGGGACCTAGAGAGAAGAAATTTATCACATGATCGATTTAATGTCAGATGTTGATGAAGAAATTTGTCACCTTTTCAACCGTTCAAAAAAATGTCACCTATTCCCGTACCTAGAAGTTAGGTCTGCTGATTTTATTTTGATAAAATACTTAAATGTATGCTGATGATATAGTACTTAAATGTTGTAATAGGCAAACTATTCAGGAGACCACTATATACTTGAAACACCATTTCTAGGTACTGGAAATCCTTCATACATTCTAAGTACTAGAAACTCTAGAAGTCATGAAGGATTTTTATTGTGTCAGGAAGTATATTTTGTTGAGTGTGACCAACCTTTTTGTAAGTTGTGGCTAATAGACACTCCTACTCAAAGTGACATAGTCACAAGGATTACATTGGAAAATATTTATTGCTTGACAATTCTAGTCTTGGAAAGGTTGTTGGTAACTTCTTGTACCGAACAATTACAACATAAGATTTATATTCTTCAATTGCATTGCAGGTCGATTCATTGCTGAACCACAATAATGAGAATACGGTGCATTATACGATCTTAGAATGCAGCAAGGGCCCAACTGCAAAGGTCCTCTAATTTGCCAACAAGAGCATCTCGACATAGTTTCCTGTGTCCATTATGGTAAAAGGTAACAAAAGAAAACTACAATCAAGCTATTATAGAGGTGGCAATCTTTAAGACTTACTGGTGATAAAATTAAACACTTTCATGACTAGAATGCACCCTTTAAATCACATAGATTATTCAAAGAAAAATTAAACCTCAGTACTATAGAAGATTAAGCACGTGGTACTTGGTAAACAATGCACGTGAGAAGATTAAATTTACCTCAACAATTATTGACACATTCAAACTACTTTTAAGACTCTTCAAATATGATTCTGGATGCACCTGTCAAAAAAATCATGCTTCAAAAGATCAGCATACCATAATTTGGAATTTTTGTTTGGATCAAACGAGAATCAAGAAAAATAATAATGACATATGACTACCAGTTACAATTTCTGAACCACAGTAGACAATTAAGCTCTACAATAGATGCAGTCTCTACCCATTTCTCCTTACCAAACAGTTGGGTGTACTGATATGCCAACTTAACAAACTATCCACACAAAAAAGCCAACTTAACATGGCTTTGTTCCATGATTGTAAATTTCCAAGACTGGTTAGAGTATGGCAAACACCACAGAGACATATAATTGACATTTATATCTAAGGACTCGTCACTCAAGGGTATAAGGGCTTACACATTTAGCTATATTGAGATGCACTTTACAGCAATCTTCTGAGGAGAAAGACCTCCTAGCAACATTCTAACTTTAAAGAAACAACAAAACTATACTGCCAACCCTTAATCTGCAATGCATAAATAGTACACAGCTTGTAATTTAAAGGTGTCATTTGAACACAGAACTTAAGACTTTGAGAAAATAATCATTGAAAGTATAAGATGTACCACTAGTAGATCTTCTTGTGAAGCTTCTAATGGTTCTATAACATGATTCTTGTCTAAAATGCCATCCGAGATGAGGAATTGGCAGATGCGACCCCATTTTGAAGAATCAAAAGGGTGCCTACATGAACGTGTAAAAACTTAATTTAAATAAAACAATGCTTTGCCTGAATCTGCAGAGTATATGATATTTAATACAGGATAAAAAGATAAAGAAGTATCAGCTGTGTAATCTTTCTGTTTTCTTTTGCATATTTTAAAATACAAAATAGGGTCAGACGGTACATTTGGGTGGGATTAAGAGAAAATAAAAATATAACGTTAATAAATATCATCAGCATTTCATACAACACACAAGTGATCCTTCATTAAGATCTGATAAGAACAAAAAATGGAAAAGATTTATGATCAGCTCATAGCCGGATAACAAACTTCCATATAGATTCAAAAAAGCAATCAATATGAATATTTAAATAATGCAATACATTGCAAATTAGCAATCACATCTTAATCACCACAGAGAAGACCATCCATGTAATGTTTTAGTATTTCCTAGGTTCCAATGAGTAATGAGCAACATTGAATTGAAAGGTACCACATGGAAACCAAACCAATATTACTTGAATGTGTGATTGGTCACTGAAAGAGTTCAATTTTCTTTTCAAGTCCAATTCACTTCATATTGATTGGTATAGATGCAAAGGGAGGGAATCCAAATATTTTAGGGTTAAATTAATAGAAGTTAATTTGGTTTGGTTTTAGAGTCCGTTTGGATGTCCCAAAAAGCCGACAGCTTTTCCAACAAAAGTTGTCTTTTTTGGGGATTCGTTTAAACTGGCTTAATGTGAGGTTTAAGCTTAATGGCGACACCTAGCTTCGAAATGTCTCTTCAATGTCAATTAGCATATTACCCTCTCCTCAGGGGTATGGAGGTAATTTGATCGGTGGCAAGAGTCGTAAAAATAAACAACGAAAGACCTAAAGATGTAACCTTCAACCGTAGGTTCCACCAGAAAAGCTAAAAGCTCGTTTCACCCAGCTTCTACTGCCTTATTAAAAATTGATAAGTTGGTCTCAGCTTTTACGTAAAAGCTAGACTACTAAAATCTTGTTTGGTTGCAATCTCCAAAATAACCAACTTTTGTTGGAAAAAACTGTCGGCTTTTGGGACATCCAAACGGTACCTTAGAGTCAAACTTGGGTCTCGGATTCACTAAATTTTCATTCATACCAACTACCCAAAAGTCATTTCACAAGTCAAATTCTTCACTTTCTTAAAGTTTTCTGTAAGCAAATCACACCCCAAGTGAGGAACTGGAGACACAAAATGTCCTACGTATCCAATTTACTTGAATCGGAATCACAAAACTAAATTTCTATAAGTCAGAACTCTCAGGTATGGTTCAACCATGATGCATAAAGGAATGCTGAAAAGTCAAAAAACAAAAAGTCAGTCAATTCACTCACACTCCAACTTATCAAGACAATAATCAAGGCATCGAACTTTAGTTCCCTGACATTTAAATCTCCCGTCGAAAGAAACACGCTATTTTGGTTGTTGAGAATAGTCTGACATTAGACAAACCATACTATTCTTACGACTCATAAGATCCTGAAACCCTTCGGTCATCCTCAATTGCATTTGAGTTGGAAACCCGCACTTCAACGTCACACAAGCCTCGATCAACTGAAACAGCAAACAGAAAAGTCAAACATGTACTCACAGCTTCTCGATTCCAAGCAGCGAAATGTCGTAAGAAGGCGAGTAGATGACGGGAATCTGAAGAAAACACAAACGATCGAGGATAAGAAACGAGATTTTCTACTTCGGGGGTGGTTGCGATCGAATTAGGGAGGAAGAGAGTGGTGATTTTACCTTGCTTGGGGGAACGTCGAAGTAAAGGTTGCTGGAGAGGATTCGGTTGTGGAGAAGGGTTTGGGTTGGAGACGCCATCGCACTGTTGGGGATCAAAATCCGTGGAAAAGGTAGAGAAGGAACATTCTACGTCTCTCTTTTTTACAGTTCGCAATAAGTTCCGAAGAATTATTGTATTTGTTTCTAATAAAATCTTATATTTTTTAATTAAAGGACTTATAATCAGATCGTGTCCAGTTGGTCGGTTGGATTAATAACTTAGTTATATCTCTTTTGTCATAAGTGAGAAAAAGTAAGAATGGAGCTTAAATAAATTTTGTCCCTTAAAACCATTGAATTAATTTGTATCTATTCCAATTTTTTACAGGGTTTTAAATTATATATTGAACCGTGTAAGAATGTTGGCAATCACGTTGGGATTGTTGTTTGCACCAAATTGAAATGATTGAAGAGATTACGACACACAAAAATTTCTACACATTTTTCTTATTAATGAAAATATATGGTTGCTTTGATAACTCCCTCTCGTCATCTTGAAGAAAATTTCCTCGACTACCTCGGCAATGGGATCTAGTATGACGACATTGACGAGAAACAACTCATGCATTGGGACCCACTTATCGTCGCAATTACAAGAAGGCTCGTAGCCTTGCTGCATGTCCTTGTGAATCAACTCAAATGACATTGGCACCGAAACTTGCATTTTGCCCCCTTCAAATTATATACGTATATATATATGTACACAAGAATTCTCTAGTGAGATCATGACTTAATTTAGATAAATTAAGTCCTCACAATATTCACCACTCATTTCAAATTGTAAGATAGATTAAGAAAGAAAACGGTTATGCTAATGAATGGTGAGATTAACTGTAATTAAGATTCAATGGTGAGATTGTAGGGGGGCTTAAACTAAATTTGATGAACTTTGGGCTCACTAGAGCTTGACCATATATATATATGTACATATATATATGTATATATATCTTTGGCAAATCCTCGGCCATAAAAAGTATTTTGAGAACAAACTTTGCATGGTTAGTGGAGCATAACTGATGGACATTGGCGATTTGTTCTAGAGGATGGATAATTTTAGGGTTCTTTCCACCGTCACTCATATTGTAGCATGATGCTCTAATATCACTTGATAAATGGTTGAAATCAACAACAAACTTGTGATATGACCTAAATCGGATATCCACCAAACCTCACCGAGTCCACTCGTAGATGAGAGAAAAAAATGAGAATTTCTTGAAACTTGTCGCTACAATTTCCTCTCCTTTTATATTGATCCAAAGTTTGTTACGTCATGTGGGACCCTGCCCAGGAGGTTACATGAATAGGGGTGAGCTTCGGTCCGGGACCGGACCAGACCGGACCGAAGACTGAACTTTTCGGAAGACCGGACCGAAAAATCTGGTCCGGTCTGGTTCGGTCCAAAACCCAAATTTAACCCTTAAAATTTCGATAGAGTGATTGGTCTCGGTCGGGCTTTGCTCAGTTTTGGTTCAACCCAGAAGCGACAGAGTCAGATTAGATCCGAGTTTCACCACAAATTGAATCAACCCAACCTACGTGTGTACCCCCAGAGTCTGCCACTAGCAATATTTATTAGCCAATTTCGAACGTTAGAGAAAAGCACAAATAACTCACTTGACACTTGCATTGGGTGTTGCCGACACACATGTTAGCAATACACCCAAGCTGACCCAAAGTCCTACCAACCACCACCAACTACGGACGCATGATGACGGAATCTCCCAGGAGAGAACTCCTACCAAATTCATATGTTTTTTATATTTAATTAAATGGGAATCTTAGAAAAAAATTAAGAATATACAATGATGGTATCGTGTGTGATGTAACAACAAATCAAGATGGTTGTTGAGCACTAAACACACGATAATGACGCCACATCGACCTAAGACCAATTTTCATATCTCAAATTGACATTAAGGCCCTTCAGAAGAAGTTAATTATGTTTCTTGTCTAAAGTCTAAAGGAGTTGAATAATGACTAGGCCTAATTTTTTCTAATAAAGCAACATGTGGTTGTGATGAAAAGAATGACATATTGTTTAGATTAAATGTTTTTCTCTTCCACAAACTAAGTCTATTTGAAGCTCAAACTATCATTTTTATAAGCATAAATCAAACCCATAGATATCCTGGATCCATCCCCACTTTGGATAGATGGGTTGTGATTCTAGTGGAGGGTGACTCGTATTGTTTGCACCAAGGTCTAGTTCTCAAGCCTCGAACCAGACAATTTAATTGCGAACTATAGATCCTACTAGCGGAGCTACACCAACGGGTGGGAGGGGTGAATTTCGGTTCGGACCGAAATTTTCGGAAGCTCGGACCGAAGACCGGGCCGAATAAATTCGGTCAGGTTCGGTTCGGTCCAAAACTCGAATTTAACATTTAAAATTTCGGTCTTTGACCGGACCAAACCGAATTCCAGTAGTCTCCCGGACCGAACTGAATTTTGCTCACCCCTAGGTGAGATTGTGAAAGTTGTGGGCTTGTGGTTCTGTTGGTATGAATCTTGTACATTTCATTCTGATAAAAAATGTGGTCACCGTATCAAAATTTACAGATTTGAGAAGTATAATTCTTGGTTGGGATATATTTGAGGTTCGAGGACAGAAATGGAATATGAACACATTAAATATGAGCAAACTCTGGTTATTGCTGGACCTTAAATAAACAAGTTAAATTAGCTGCTTTCGTTTAATTAAAAACCAATTTGTTACAACAACAAAAAATATTAATATAACACGATCCTTGTCTACGATTAAATCAGCGAATCACATTCTCCCCCACCCACCCACGCGTGACTTTTTTGATAATAAAGGTATTTCCTCGCAAATATTCTTCAGCAACATGATTATATTCATATATACCACTCGATTTGATACTAAAATCCCGGATATACCCTACAATTATTCCACAACAACTGTGGTGTTTTGAATAAACATTCATTGTCAATGACGTGAACACCCAGGAATTTTGTATAAAAAAATCTCAAACATAAATTTAATATCAATCTAGCTTTGGCTAACGATTTCAAAGAAAAATCTGCCCTGGTGAGTCCTGCATTTCAATTTCGAGCTCACAAATATCACCACTCTAATAAAAAATCTCATCGTCATTTTCTATTCGGGAATCACATGGAAATGTTGGATCGTCTAATAACAACAAGCGTCTCAAACATCAAAACCAAATAAAATTCCGAATGTTTGTGATGTTGGTATCTTACTGCAGTGTCTTGGACGATGGTGGATTGATTGCCCATGTTATGGTTTCAGTGTAGCGTCTTAAACCACGTGAATGGCTTAAAAAATTGCCCGAAGTTGGTGTTCTTGATTTTAATGATCGTAGTTTCGTGGGTGGTGGGGAATAACCACAATTTATTATCGACATGTACTAATCTACCACAAACAAACAACGAGCATGTCTGTCCATTTATTTTACAATTCCATTATGTTAATTTATGCCTTGTTTTGGTTCACCAATTCCAATAGATTCGGTTGGCATTTTTGGGACCTCTAAGATCCGATCTTCAATTTAGCCCACAAAAATTGTTGGTTTATATTTGAAGAAAAGACGGTTAGATTGTTGTAACCCATTGTTGTTTAGTTTCTTTGGAAAATAGTAATTTTCATTTGACCTGTTGGTTCTGCGTAAGGAGGAGTAAAACTTTTGTCCTGCCAATCTTCAAATCCTAACCGTCCATTTCCTTTTTACAAAATGCATTATTTGTTGTTGACACGAGTCCCATCTTGGTTACTCCGCTGATCCATGGTTTCCGACTTGCTTGCAGCATTTGAAAAAGAGCAGTGTCATCCTACAATCTAGGCGTGTAAATGAGCCGAATCGAGCGAAATTTCGAGCCATGAATATTATATTATGTTATTATCAAATACCAAAAAATAATTATAAATGGAACAATAAAAAAATTCGAACGAACTATCGAACTGAGCATCAAATTTTTTCGAGTTCGAGCGACTCGTTTACCGAATTAAGTTTGAAGATTTTTTTGTTTTTCATCAAGATCTTTCATTTTCAAGTTAAACTAGAGTCGAACATTTTTCGAGTCGAACTAAAGTTGACAGCCCTACTACAACCGCCGATCCATATCTTTTCCCCCAAATTCGTCTCCCCATTGAAGGCCTATAGTGGTTATGTTATATGATCATACTCTTTTTTGGATGATGGTTTGTAGTATCCCTATATCTGCTGGTTTTAATTGGGGAGTGATTTATTTCAAATTAGTTTTAATTTCTGTAAAAACTAAAATGTCAGTTTCAATTTGGTTTGTCGTGTTTGTGGGATTATGATGTTGTAATTCATAAGGAATTTCGTGGCATGCGGAAGGATTGTGGTTTGTAAATTAGATTACCGTGGGAACATTAAGGATCAAGATTTTTATTTGTTTCAAAGCTTTGCTAATAAGTGTTTCTATTTGTGATTCATGTAATGTTTTTAATTATTGGTAGTGTTTTCCTTGCATTTCTTACAGGTTTTTATCAGTGGAAATTTGCAAGTATGATTGCGAGTCTCATGCACAATCCCGACTTCATCACTTGTTGTATTATATATATGCATCAAACGTGTTTGGGTACCAAATTAGATTAACCATATAGTAGTGATTCTGCGTAAGATAAGTTAAAACGGTAGATTTTGGTTCCTCTAGAATTCAAACTTAAGTGAGATGACATAAGACTTTTGGCCACAACTATTACTAAATGATACACCAAAATTAATATGATAATGATTAATAATTCTGGAGAAAGAGCGCACACATTGTTGCGTCCACGTCCACGTCCACGCCCACGCCCACACAAGCAGCAGCAAAAGAAAAGGAAAGGTCGAAGCACCCAAACTCGATAACATCTTCCCTTCCACACACACCATCGTGAGGCCACCAAACCCGATAACCTCCGTGTGATTCCCATTCCTTCCAAATTTATTTATTTATTTTCCTTCCTCCATTGGCGCCCAAACGGGATTGCTTGTTGTGGAGGAGAGAAAACGATTGGTGGTGGGTTTCTCTCCTCCTATCCATTCCCACCCCATCCAGATCTGTCCCCTGCCACTTTGTCTTTTTCTCAAGGACCCAACTCGGCCTCTTGGTATATATATATATATTGTTGTTACTGGTGTAGTGGTTGTTGGTGTGAGTGTATAATAGTTTTAATTCAAGGGGAAGAACTAAGGTAGGTAGGTTTGTGATTGTGATTGGATTTTTTTAGAGTTCCATCTTCTATGGTTTTTTTTCTTCTTTGGATTTCGAGTTCAAATGTTTTAACAATATTTGTTTTGTCGTTGTTTTCAACGTAGGTTTTTGGTTTTAATGCAGAAAAATAAAATCGGATTATTTTTGGAGGTAAGGTAAGCCAAAGTTGATGTAATTTTGTGTTTTTGTTCAATCAAATTAAAGCAGACGACAACCAAGCAAGTGTGGAATTGAACCATTTTCTTCTCAATTTTTGTTGTTGTCTTTCCGAACCGTTTCCTGCCATGTTTTCCTTTCCTTTTTTATTATTAGGCAGCATCTCTTCCCATCAGATTCGACCTTCAACTGAATTCTCTTCTATTCTCTGCTCCGTCAATAACACTACAAAGACTGAAATCTCGGTTGCGAATCCGGTAAAATCGATATTCATTCAAATCATCCTTGATTGGTGTTTTTGCAGGATAAGCAATGGAGCGGGCTCGGAGACTTGCGAACCGGGCGATCCTCCGCCGCCTAATGGCGCAGTCGAAACCGTCCCCAACACCACACCACCACCACACAACCCACCGTTACATCTCCTCCCTCACCCCATCCCTCTTCCCAACCATCACCACCACCCACCTCCCTTCCCGCCACACCCAGTCCCGGTCCGTCTCCCTCGAGTCCCTTAAACCGACCGACACCTTCCCCCGCCGCCACAATTCCGCTTCCCCATCTGACCAATCCACCATGTCAGCCTTTTGTGGCTTCCCTTCGCTCGATGCCCTCATTGACGCTACCGTCCCCGCCTCAATTCGCATTAAGCCAATGTCGTTCCCCCCGCAATTTGATTCTGGACTTACCGAGTCCCAAATGATCACGCACATGAAGAGGCTTGCAGACAAGAACAAGGTCTGCAAGTCGTTTATCGGAATGGGATACCATAACACTTTTGTGCCAGCTCCGATCCTTCGCAACCTAATGGAGAATCCTGCTTGGTACACTCAGTACACCCCTTACCAGGCCGAGATCGCCCAGGGCCGTCTCGAGTCCCTACTCAATTTCCAGACTATGGTCACCGATCTTACTGCCCTTCCAATGTCGAATGCATCTCTGCTTGACGAGGGTACGGCTGCCGCTGAGGCCATGGCAATGTGCAACAACATTCAGAAGAGCAAGAAGAAAACTTTTATAATTGCCTCTAATTGCCACCCACAAACCATCGATATTTGCAAGACCAGGGCCGATGGATTTGATATCAAAGTCGTGGTTTCTGATCTCAAGGATTTCGATTACAGCTCGAAGGATGTGTGTGGAGTTCTTGTTCAGTACCCTGGGACTGAAGGAGAGGTTCTGGATTATGAGGAGTTTGTTAAGAATGCACATGCACATGGGGTTAAGGTCGTGATGGCGACTGATTTGTTGGCGCTTACGATGCTGAAACCCCCTGGTGAGATTGGAGTTGATATTGTCGTTGGATCGGCACAAAGGTTCGGGGTTCCCATGGGGTATGGTGGGCCCCATGCAGCATTCTTGGCGACATCACAGGAGTACAAGAGGATGATGCCCGGTAGGATTATCGGGGTCAGTATGGATGCTAGCGGGAAACCAGCACTTCGGATGGCAATGCAGACGAGAGAGCAGCACATCCGGCGTGACAAGGCCACCAGCAACATTTGCACAGCTCAGGTATGGAAGATGTTAGTCTGTTTCATCTGCTTCATGTGTTTTTGGATTGAATTAGTGTGGCCTAGTACTAATTAATGCTAGAATTGCAAGAATTTAATTCATTCTAGTATGTGGATTTCTTGTGTCAGGACCAGCAACCCCTTCTGAAAAGGACAAGCACTAGCTCTTTGATATTTAAACATGTTACTTGCTTTGTTTAACAAATTAGACATGTTCCTCTTAGAGTCAGCATTAATGATTCTCAAATTTTGCCAAGTTTCTTTTAGCATATTTGAGCTTTTGAAGTAAAATTGCTTCATGTAATTGCAAATTATTAATTGAACCCTTGATATATTTACTACTGCCTTTTGCAAGCTGAATCAGATAATTAAAAGAGATTTACCTGTAGTTATTGATTTGTCGCTAATCATTTCATCCATTCAGACAATCCATGCAACCATTCTATTGCTATTTATATTCTTGGAGGTCGTTTGATGTCTTGAGTGGTACATATCTCAAAGAGAGTCTTCTCGGTATTCATGTTTCATGTGTTTACTTGTAGGCACTGCTTGCTAATATGGCGGCAATGTACGCCGTCTACCATGGCCCTGAAGGCCTCAAAGCTATGGCAGAAAGAGTTCATGGTCTTGCTGGTATATTCGCGCGCGGACTAGGCAAGCTTGGAACCGTATCTGTCCAGGGACTCCCCTTCTTTGACACTGTTAAAGTGAACTGTCCCAATGCTCAGGAAATCGTAGAAGCTGCTCACAAGAGTGAAATGAATCTCCGTCTTTTGGACTCAAACACTGTAAGTGATCTTAACTTGTCTCATTTCAAAACCTGATCTGAACATAGAAAGTTGCTCCTCTCTTAGATTAATTTTCATGAATTCTAACTGGAAAGCTACTGATATTTCAGATCACTGTGGCTTTCGACGAGACCTCGACCTTGGATGATGTCGATAACTTGTTCAAAGTGTTTGCTGGTGGCAAGCCTGTGAGCACTGACTGCCTATGCTGCTGGTTTCGACAAGTTCATTACATGTAAATCGTGCTTAATTCAGATTTTCGGCCTTGTAGGTGGGATTCACAGCAGAGTCCCTTGCTCCAGAAGTTGAAGCTGCCATTCCAAGTGCACTTGTGAGGGAAACTTCATTCTTAACCCACCCAATCTTTAACTCGTAAGCGCTGTTTCCGTGAAAATATCATTTTATGTTTTTCTTCTTCTTCTTCTTCTTCTATTTGGCTGTTCTCAATCCCCTTTTCCTAACTACCACAGGTATCATACAGAACATGAATTGCTGAGGTACTTGCACAAGTTGCAATCCAAGGATCTCTCCCTGTGTCACAGTATGATTCCTTTAGGTTCCTGCACAATGAAATTGAATGCTACCGTGGAGATGATGCCTGTGACATGGCCCGAGTTCACAGATATTCACCCATTTGCTCCCATGGACCAAGCTCTAGGCTACCAGGTATTTGATTGTTTTTTGATGCAAAATTCTTTGTAGGCATGCTTGGAGGCAATAGTTCAGCTTGGAATTGCACTTTAACTCCAGTTTTGAAAGTGTGTCGTTTGAAGAATTTTCCTTTGGGATTTCATAAATGCATCATGTTACTTGGCAATACCACATCCACACAAAGTTGTTGAAAGAAAATCCTTTTGGAAATGAGGAATTTGAAAATTATACAAGATTTAGTGTAATTTAGTTATTTCAGTTTCATGCAAATGTTAATGTTACACTTCAAATATGATCATATATACATCATTATATGATTTCAGGATTTGCATTTGATTTTAATCTCTGCCAATATCATATGAAAAATCAACCACTATTATTTGAAAATTGAAGTCAACATTCTTATTGAAAACGGGAAACACAATTGACATCATAGTAAATGTTATGGCAATTCCAGTCAGTTGAAAATGTTTTGAAATTTAGAAATGAGAATCCATATGCAACCTTAATTCTTCAACAGTGTTGGGAAAATTTTGGACCTATTTGACACTGTTTTCTGTCTCTCAAGGAAATGTTCAACAATTTGGGTGACCTATTGTGTACAATTACTGGATTTGATTCCTTCTCATTGCAACCCAATGCTGGAGCTGCTGGAGAATATGCAGGGCTTATGGTTATTCGCGCTTACCACCAGGTTGACTGTAATTATTTTGCCTTTGTATTTTGGTTATCGAGGGAAACTCAAATTTTGATGGTTCTACGACTAATACTTTCCATTGGAATTTCATAGTCAAGAGGAGACAATCACAGGGATGTCTGCATTATCCCCGTCTCTGCCCATGGAACGAACCCGGCTAGTGCAGCCATGTGTGGAATGAAAATTGTTGCCGTTGGAACTGATTCCAAGGGAAACATCAACATTGAAGAATTAAGAAAAGCTGCTGAAGCAAATAAGGATCGGCTATCTGCCCTCATGGTACAGATTGTTGTTTTTGGCATTCAAACTGTCACTAAGAATACATATATGCATGAGTTATTTGATGAAAGCTTCTGCACTGTCCTTGATTTCTTAGCCTTGACAATTTACTAATCTAACATTTTGAAGTAATTTTAAATGTACAAAAACATAAGAAAGCTGGCTAATCAGATAGGCAAGCTGACATTCTCTAATTGTACAGGTGACCTATCCTTCGACTCATGGAGTCTATGAAGAAGGAATCGATGAGATATGTAAGATTATTCATGACAATGGGGGCCAAGTTTACATGGATGGTGCAAACATGAATGCACAGGTAAATTGATTTTTAACTTCAAATGTCATTTCTCTCTTTGATTCTGTTCTCCACAGAAATTATATATCAAACCTTTCTGAGATTTAGAATTTTACCTCAAGATCCATGTGTTGTTGGTTTTCTTCATATTCCAATATGATGGCAGCTTGATAATGGAAATGTTTGTGTAGCATATTAGTTAGTAGTTTTTCCACGATTTTTTTTCTTGTGATATCCCTTTGTACAATTTGCATGCATCTCAGATGTTATTAGTGTACTTATTCAGTTCTTTGTTCTCCAATTTTTTTTACTTAGCCTGTACATCTGGATTCTGGAATTTAATCATAAATTTATTTAAAATAAATGAGCACATCACATTTATGTAAATTAATAGAATTATACACAGTTAGAAACTAGAATGACGTACCATATAAGTTTCTGTACAACTCCTGATGTTGCTTTTGATGAAATACTGATTCATAAGCATTGAACATAAGTAAGATGAAGAGAATCACTTACATGTATGTCATTGCAAGCTTAACCATTTCGGTCCTTGATCATGTGTGGTAGAGCCATTGTTCATTTTTGTTGTTCATTTGTTGGTAAAACTTTTCTGCACGGTCATTTTCCTGTGATTCTCAAAAGGAATCCTCATGATCCCCGGTTATCAGCTGTAGTCCTTCTCGGCTATTTGCCTATTTCATAATATATGTGCTTCGTACATCTTGAATTGTTTCCTCTTTGGTCTTTATTTTTATTTTTCAAGAGTACTAAAAGCTATAATCGTTTCCTCTTTGATCTTTTTTTACTATTCAAGAGTTCTAAAAGCTATTTTCTGTGGTTTAGACGGTAATTTAGAAGCTTCACATTTCGAAGTGTTAAGAAGCCCGCCAAAATCATTGTTGGTTGCAACGACGCTGCATGTCTTGTCTTTATGACTTTTCTTTTTTCTTTCTGATAGAAATTGAATTAGAAAGGAGGCTGATTTGTTTTCAGACCAGTTTTTAGTATGACAAGTAACCAATATGACTTAATCTGAACGATATGCATGGTCTTATGATATATATTTTTCATATCTCATATAATTTCCTAGCGGTCTTCTGGATTTATGCATGACCGCTTCACTAATTTATATCATATTCTTTTTTGGTCATTCTGATAAAAAAACTATTAGTTGTACAGGTTGGTCTTACTAGCCCAGGTGCAATTGGAGCTGATGTATGCCATCTTAACCTCCACAAAACATTCTGTATTCCTCATGGAGGCGGTGGGCCTGGAATGGGACCCATTGGTGTGAAGAAGCACCTAGCTCCATTTTTGCCTTCTCATCCTGTGGTATGTATGAAATCTGCAAGACTGCAATTAGCAGTGATATGATTCCATGAGTAAATTTCTCATAGACATTTTGCATATATACGGAATTTACTCGATTTCTTTACTTTTCCTTGCTTTAATAACATTTCTGTCCCCTTTTTAAGAGAATTTGTTAATGGTTAAACACATCAAAGAAATTTAAAATTGCAACTTTTTAAAATGCATAATGCATCTTCTATTATTGTCCAGCCTCAATCTTCCTTTCTGTTTTTTTAAAGTATATTTTGTTGTATTCCAGCTCTAGTCTTCCTTTTGTTTGTTTTTATTTTTTTCTAATATTACTTCTTTTTCTTCTAATCTTACATAGATCACCACTGGTGGGATTCCAGCTCCTGAGAAGGCTGACCCACTTGGTACAATCTCTGCCGCACCATGGGGTTCAGCACTCATCTTGCCAATCTCTTACACATACATTGCCATGATGGGATCCAAGGGACTCACAGAAGCCTCAAAGATTGCCATCTTGAATGCGAATTACATGGCAAAGCGTCTTGAGGTACTTGAACTTTCTATTCCTTGTCTTGTTTGTGGTGTTCATCCTAATTCAGCAACTTGGTTTGTCGATTATCCTACTGACATTCATACATGTGTTGCTGTTTGTTTCATTCTAGTTGCTTAATTGTGAATTGTTATGCAGAGCCACTACCCTGTTCTTTTCCGCGGTGTCAATGGTACAGTTGCCCACGAGTTTATCATTGATCTAAGGGGATTCAAGGTGCTTTTCTCTTACAGTTATTTATTCAATCAACTTCTTATGGCTTGTGTTCTTTGCCTCTTAAGCTTGATTTATGTTTCAGAACTCTGCTGGCATTGAGCCCGAAGACGTCGCTAAGCGTCTTATTGATTATGGATTCCATGGACCAACTATGTCGTGGCCCGTCCCTGGGACTCTCATGATTGAGCCAACTGAAAGTGAAAGCAAGGTAGGCAAGGAAATGGTCCTCTCTTTTTTTCTTTTTCTTTCTGTCTATTGTTATTTATTTATCTGCTCAAAAAAATTGTGGAGTTTTTTGCAGGCTGAACTGGACAGGTTCTGCGATGCTCTCATTTCCATTCGAGAAGAAATCGCTGAGATTGAGAGTGGCAAAGCTGATATCAACAACAACGTCTTGAAGGTAATTAATCAAACTATCTTCATCTATAAATCACGAAATAAAGTTTGTCTGAATAGTGAAATAACTTAGAACTTTGTTGGATTTAGTTGGACTAAAATCTGAATATTGTATTTGGCTTATCTAGCAAAAATATGAGATCTATTATTAAGATGAAAAAGAGTAAATATTAGCACCGTGTATAGCCTTCGTGCTAAGACTAAATATCAGCACCGAGTATGATTTTCTTGCTAAGAGTAAATATGAGGACCAAGCGTGATCTTCAGTAAGCAAGAAACATAAATGTGTACTCATATGCAGGGGACATTTCTGTAATCTGAAAGAGAAAATATATAAAAATGTAAATGGTGGAGTTTAAATGAGATATATGTAGAGTGGTACCATGTAGAGCTGTATGAACTTCAGATAGTGTATTTGAAGATATTAAATCTTCCTGATCTTCACTTGGATTAAGTCGTGTTCTACTTGGAACATAATTATATCAACTTTCACTGAGATGCAAATGCAATTGCAGGGAGCTCCTCACCCTCCTTCCATGCTCATGGCTGACAAATGGACAAAGCCATACTCCAGGGAATATGCAGCATACCCTGCACCATGGCTCCGAGGTGCCAAGTTCTGGCCGACAAATGGTAAGCTCATAATTTCAGCTCACCACCTTAGTGAGTGTATTGTCTGTTGTTTCAGTTGTAATTTGTTGTGGTTTTAACGTGGCATATTATCAGCTCGCGTGGACAATGTGTATGGCGACCGCAATTTGGTCTGCACCCTTCAGTCGGTAATCCAGACTGTTGAAGAACAAGCGAAAGCTGCCAGCGCCTAGACATTTGGTTGCTGCTGAAGCGTTTTAGTCATCTATGTTACCTTCTACGTGAAAGGAGACTCATATTCTTGTATCTGTACATATAAGCATATGAATACTTACATCACATGCTTCTCTGATCTCTCTGTTCCTGCTGCATCATTAGACAATAAATAATCCATCTTTGCTCATTGTGTTGGATGGAAAAGGTTAGTAATACTAACTTATGGTAATTTTCAAGTCTATTAGATATCAAACCAAAACATTGTTTCAACGTTCTAATCCATGTCCCTTCTTTGACCTTCATTCCAAGCAATAGGTAAGGTGAATTTAAATCAAATTCAACATCAGATCATTCTAATTACCCGCCAACCGGAAAATAAACTCCAGATATCAACGATTTTCTGGTAAACAGTAGTTTTCTCTAAAAGCCAAACATAGAAAGTGGAACCACAGCCCTTTGGGTAAATTGTTCGATCGTGGAGACATAGGTGGGTATCCAAACAATTTTTAACGATCAGATAAAGGAATACGAGAGGTTTCAATTTACCTTGTGAAAAGCTGATGGCAGATACCCAATGAAGACAGGTAAGGGTGTTGTCGAATTGAGCTTAAGAATGTTATCATACACTTCGAGCTCAAAACATTGAACAAAGTGATTCTGTCATCATATTTGATTTAATATATGTTTCATGTTTTGTTATTGTGCTAAAACGCCTTCCATGTTATTTTCGTGACATTTTTCTTCTCTTTTTGGAGTAGAACCAGCTGTAGTCATCTTTCCTTACCTTGAACTTGAAGGAAACTACTAACCTTGCTTTAAAACAGTTTACCATTTACTCAATTGAACACTTTAAATGTCAAAAATAAAACATCTAAGCCACTATATTTATGACATGTTTGTGCCAAAGAAACTATCAAAAAATGGATTATCAGGGTCCAAGGTAAACTAGTGGAAAATGAAATCAGCAAAAAATTCTGCTGTTTGTGCCATGAAATCTATTGAAAATTAAAATGTAACTATTTGACTATGATTTATAAACATGATATTATTAATAACTTCTGGTACATAATGTTTTTGTATAGTTTTGCTCTACACTATTATGTATATTTGTGTTTTTATTTTGGATTTTTTTTCAAAATAATAAGTTAAAAATAAAAAATTGGGAGAATATGCACGTTGAAAACTTATTTGGCAAAGTATGCACATTGAAAACGGCACATGTGATGTCGTTTTCATTAACTAAAAACGGCATCACTGATGCCGTTTTTATTCTAAGTGAAAACGGCATCAGTGATGCCGTTTTTACTTAGGTAAAAATAATAATTCGAGGTCCTGTGTTTTATATAAAAACAACGCTATAAAAATGGAAATCTGAGATGCTATTTATTTCCTAAACGTAATTCTTGTGGCGTAAAATATACAGTGGGAGATTTGTTGAGTTTGTGCGGGGGTGGCAGGGGGCGGCAGCCCCTGTGGGGGACGTGAGTTTTTTGTTTTGCGGACTTTTTTTTGTTTCGACATCATATTATTGTATTCCATATATTGATCCGTTTACCCGTTTAACTGCACCAGATTTACCCGTTTAAATGCACCAGATTTACTCGTTCATTGCAGTACACCTACATCAATCATTGGATTACAATGATTATAACTCTTCCACAATAACTACAATGAGTTTTTGCAAGTGATGAAGATTCAAAAATTTCCAAATCAAACAATTTCAAGACCCCTGACCGACCCGTTGGTAGTTCAACATGTCTTAGCTAAAAACGACATCTCGAAATCAAGAAAAAAATTGCCCAAGTAAAAACAACATCTACAATGCCGTTTTCATTAAGTGTAAAAAACGGCATCAACAGTGTCGTTTTTACTTAATGAAAACGGCACCTGTGTTGCCGTTTTTAATGTGCATATTTTGCCAATTAAGTTTCTGGGATGCATATTTTTCCAATTTTTTATTTTTTCTTTATTATTTTGAAAAAAATTCCTTTTATTTTTCTTCCAATATTCTTGATAAGTAGTCTACATAATTATTAAGAAATCATGTTTATGTATGATTTTTAACTTTCTTACCTTTTCGGTTTTCCCTACGTTTTCCTTAAGAGGAAAAATATTTTTATATTTTAATTTAAGATTACAGACAGAGAGAGGGAAAACTTTTATACTTCTCAAGTAGCTAAAACGCCTGGATAACAAACTAATCAAAAGAAACAATTTTCTCTTCTCTTTAGTTCCCGTGCACAATCATTCTAAACGTCGCAAGTTGAAGAATATTCAAGATAATATTAGTATAGGATTCTGTTTTGTAGCGAAAAATCTGTTATTTCTTTCAAAACTGGAAGCGCGAATCCGTTAAACATACGTATTCGTTCCAAACCCAATTTCACGATAGAGTTTTTCTCTTTTTTATATTCGGAAATATTCTATTTCTGCATTAAGAGTTAACAAGATAGACGCTGAAAAATTCTTGCACGAATCATGGTTTTGAATCCACTGCGAAACCCACCAGTAATCTTAAGCAACACCCACAACACAATTCTCAGCCTATGTCAGCTTGGCAAGCTCAAAGAAGCCCTGCAAGCTCTCTTTGGAACTCCTAGTAACTTAGACTCATCCACTTACTCCTCCATTCTCCAACTTTGTATCGATAGAAACGCGAAAACAGAGGGTAGGGTTGTTCACGAGCACTTGAGGAGTATTGGGTACCAATCGGATTTGCGTTTGGATAATAAATTGTTGATTTTATACGGGAGAACTGGTGAGGTCGATGATGCCCGGAAGGTGTCCGATGGAATGTCACGGAGGACTGCAGTGTCGTGGACTGCGTCGATCTCTGCATACTCGCCGCATGGGTTTTCGGAAAGAGCCGTGGAGGCTTTTGTGTTGATGCGGAGGTCGGTCGGGTGTTTACGCCAATGAATTCACCTTTGGTAGTGTTGTTAGAGCTTGTGTGGGTTTGGGTTGTACCAGAACGGGTGGTCAGGTTCATGGATATGCTTTGAAGAGTGGCGTTAGCGATAGTATTTTTGTTATGACTGCTGTTATGGATTTGCATTTCAAATGTGGGTCAGTGAAGGATGCTCGTTTTGCGTTCGAGAGCATGAGAGAAAGAGATTTGGTATCTTGGAATGCCATGATTGGAGGATATGCGCTTCGGGGTTTAGGACATGAGTCATTCAATTTGTTCTCTTCCATGATGAGGAAAGGTATACATTCTATTTCTTCTTTTAAGCTTGAAGTTTCTTCACTGTCACACATAACATAGATACTAGAGATATTTGATAGTCTTTTTTGATGGTTGCACAACACAGGTATCTCGTTTGATCATTTCACCTTTTCAAGTACCCTGAAGGCATGCAGCAGAATGAAAGTTTGTGCAAATGTTAGTCAGGTTCACGCTGTTATCGTCCGTCTAGGTTTCATGGATGATAGTATTGTATCAAGCTCATTGATTGATGCTTATGCAAAATCTAGGAGCATGAGAAGTGCTAGACTTGTATTTGAAACTCTACAGGACAAGGATTTGATTTCCTTTACCGCATTGGTCACGGGTTATACTCAACAAAAACATGGCATGTTTGATTAGTCTGAGCTTCTTGGATGCATAAACCAGATGGACATTCAAATGGATCATATTACCACATGTTCAATCATAAGCCTTTGTGCCAATGCTGCATGGGCGAGTTTAGGAAGACAAATTCATGCTTGTGCAGTAAAAATTCAGTCTAGGAGTGATTTGGCTCTGGGTAATGCTCTGGTGGATATGTATGCGAAGATTGGGGAGATTAAAGATGCCAGGCGTGCCTTTGATGAGATGCATACCAGAAACACAATTTCATGGACTTCAATCATTAACGGATAGGGAAAGCATGGTTTTGGTGAAGATGCAATCATCCTTTTCGAAAAAATGGAGGATCAGGGCATAAAGCCAAATGATGTTACATTTCTGTCGCTTCTTTTTGCTTGCAGCCATACTGGTTTAACAGAAAAGGGATGGTTTGTTTTCAATTCCATGGTTTGTAAATACGGTATCCGTCCTAGAGCTGCTTCTGGTCTGTGGGAAGATGCATGTAAAATAAGGAAGCTAATGGAACAGGACTGTAGGAAAAAGAATGTCGGTTGGAGTTCGGTGCTTACTGACCAGAAGACCCTTTTTCTTGAGGGTGGCTGACTTGAGCATTAAGAAGTCTCATGACCATTTCTAGTTTTAATTTTGTACATGATACCTTTTGCTAAATTGCTTTATATATCGTTGACATATTCTTGACCTATTCCAACTATAATTTGATATTTTCCAAGTATACCTAGAAATTTTGCAGCCTTCTAGAGTACAAAGCATTGTAGTCCTATGAATCAGAATAACCACAGACATAATGGATTTTGTGTTACCTTTTTGGTGATTCAATGCTGTAGAAAGGATATATATGGAGCCTAAACAACGAACATGACGTTTATTCCACAATAGAGAAACAGGTGATTTGAGTTTTGATTTGACTTCATCGACAAGTGAAATTTCATGACTTTGTAGCCAAGTTAAATGTTACATAAGGTTGGTTTAGATCCCACAAGGAGCTCTGTACCCCAAAAGTAGACTTGTCACTCATGAGCCTTTATAATCCACAAATATATTTAGTTTACCTCATATGAGACTATTCCAACATTCATTATGCTTATTCATTGTACATCCTTCACATTGATTTTTTTTCTTCCGATACATACATTATTGGCAAAGTTGTTATCAGATTCAAGTAGAGTTGTGAATCTTAAGTAACGGGATGTCTTTAATTATGGCGGAGTTGGAATAATAGTGACAGTCTTTTGAAATCTTAAATTGCAGTCATTGCTTCTTATTATGGAAAAGATCAAATTTGTTCAAGAAATCCAAGTGCTTGAAATTGTGTACTTGCATTTTTGACATGTGAAAATTTGATTCCTGTCTGCTTCCTCTATTTTTCTTTCTCTGCTACTTAGACTTGTTATCTCATGTAATCTTGACCTTCGAAACATAAGTATTCGAATATAGAATGATAAATCAGCTCTACAAAGAGAATATTAGTTTCATTTTTTTATGGAGCAATGTGACAGACTCAAACACAATTATTCTGTGGATTGATTAATAACATCTCATGGCTTTTATTTTTAGTGCACACAAGTTGTAACATCCCGAAACAGTATAAATTTTGAAAATTCATAATCACAACAATAAAGAATAATAATCAAAGACGGGACTGTTACTTCTCATAAAACAAATAGCGGTGCACCAAATTACATCAGAGTTTGTCAAAATGATACATGATTACAACAGAACAACAAAAGAAGATAAAACGTAATCATGTTGACCTCAGTAGTCCGAGTAGAGGATCCGACTCCAAAATGCGCGTGCCCGCCGATCACCACCCAACTGGACCTACTGTGGTCCTGAAAAATATATAACAACAATGCTTGAGTTTCCAGAAGGAAACCCGTATGCCAACTCACCTATATGCGTGCATTACACAATGAACCTATCATACTAGTAGCATGTCATGTCATCAACAGAAAGGAAAACAGTTCCCCCGAAGGGTAAAACAGGACATCAGTCCGACAGTCAACATCGGGTCTCCCGAGGAGACCTACTGCAGGCACATGCAGTCTTACAGCACGCGACATCGCACCCCCCACACGCGGCTACGCTACTCAAGGGTTCGGCAGGGAGCCTCTGTCACGCCTGCGGGCCGATAGAATACAGATCTGCAAATCTCTATGGTCGGAGCCACGAGGACCAACGAGGCCGTCGCCCGGAAGGTATAACAACAACATCTTGATAGGTGCCCAGTCGAGGAATCAACATAGCCGGAACAACCTCGACCCAACAATCATCATCGCCGGCACAACCTCTGCGGCATCACCGGCACAGCATCGGTGGTCCATCACGAACGTCCGACACAACATCAGACAGATCCAGACTGAAGTCTGCCAGGTCATCAGGCTCCACGAGCCGCAAACACCAACCGCGTCGCTATAAAAGCAGGGCAGCAACCTCCGTAGCCCGTAGGCCGGTAGTCACCTCACCCAACGCCAGTTGCGTGCCCGCACAAACATCAAACATTGGGATCCGTGATCCCTCAGGCCTGCTATACTACAATGAGTCCAATCAAACCAACATCTTAGTCATAGTCCATACATGGAGGTGACGCGTCCCGGACACCCACACTTTTCCACACGGCGGTCCCTGGGCAGGCACGCGGAACGCGCCCACCGTCACCTCCCGGCTCACGCGCAAGGCGAGGACACGAGTTTCCGTGGACAAGGTTGACATTAAAAAAGGAACCAAGAATTCTGTCCTGGACCCAAACGGTCGACCGGAAGAGGTGATTCGGTCGACCGGTTCCAGAAAGGAATCAGTCGACCGTACGCCTAACACGGTCTACCGATGCGCTCAAAACACAATCCCCAACGGTCGAACAAAGGTCTAAAACCGGTCGACCGAACGAGGTCAAAATTCGGAGTCTGGTCAACATTAAATTCAATCTATCGGTCGACCGACTCAGGGGTCTCGGTCGACCGAAAACAGACAGAGTCAACCTATTATTCTACGTCATATAATCGGTCGAACGCAAACAAACAACGATTGAACAAACATGCATAGAAAATCAGTACACTTAAGTTCCGGTCGAACGACCCAAGGAACCGGTCGACCGAAAACAGACAGAGAGTCCCAACTCACTAGCAATATGCACTACCGGTCGACCGCCACAAGACATCGTTCGATCGGTGAAGGTTAAAGTCGGGTAAAAATACTACATTCGGTCGACCGCCCGAAGGGACCGGTCGACCGTTGGTCGCCTTCAACCTCGCGCCAGCCGAGGTTTTACGAAGAAACACGCCGCCGGAGAGGTCTCCGACCTCTCCCGGCCGACCAACGCCTCCCCCACACTTGGGTGAACAACCAAAACCACACTAACAAGTCGACATACCTTTTACCCGCGAGAAGTCGACGGTGCCGGAGCTCCTACGCCTCGCCTCCGGTAGACCTCGAGCACGCACCGCGCCTCCTCTGGACGTCCGACCTCTTCCTGCGCGTCGTCCTCGCCTCCTCCGATCGCCGCCTCAGCTGGATGAAGGAGAAAAATAAGGAAATGGAGAGAATGAGAGAGAGAGAGAGAAAGAAACCACGTTTTAAACCCTAACCCATCTCCTCTCCACAGTAATCCGCAACCCTACACCACTCATCCATCACCAGGCCACTGTTCTTCACCTCTTCCTCATGCTAACCCTCTTCTAATCCAAGATTAACCCTAAACCGGGTTAGGGTTCTAACACAAGTATTTCTACTGTTGGTGTAAATAAAATGCTAATACATTGTTCAAGGTTGGTTTCTTTTGCCGAGTTACAATCATTTTATGCCGTTTGCAGGAACTAATGGCAAAGTCCACTATGCAGATACCACCCTACTTTGAAGGCATTTTCACCCATATTTGTCTGGGAAGAGTTAGCAGCTGAGATGTGAAGTTCATTCTCTTGACAGGCACTGAATCTTACTGGCACAAACATGTGTGGCCTCATTATATTGTAGGGGCCCTAGAGGAAATACGCACATCTAGCACATCTGTAGAATAGTTTATGCTTGTATTCTGCTAGTCGAGTTGCTATTCACTGAAGCAGTTTGATGGACTCAGACACCAAGTTTCTCAACATCATCAAGGTAATTTGCTGCATTCTTAACAACATGGCTGTAATTCGTATATCTACTAGAGCAAGTGGTAACAAAGATTTCCTCTGATAGTTTGAAATTTGTTCTGGGCTTAAGCCAAGGGGAACATTCTTAAACTTCTTTCCAGACTAATTGCCTCTTGGGAACTTCATCAAATAGCAACAACAAGTTTATTACTACTGAAAAGGAAAGGGCATCATGATCATGAATAACTGTAGTTTATACTTGTTGTTGCTATTGAAACTATAGCAAGATGAAGTAAGTAAAGAGTTTATCGTCAAGGAAGATAAATTGGTATGATGCCAAACTTTACAATTCAGTAGTAATTAATATAAACGCTAAATTTTGCAAGTTGCAGTCCATATTCCATAATATGTATCATACAATCTGACTGTTGTTTCTGTTCCGTGTATTTATAAATTTTATTTTCTACCGCAGGAATTATCGATTATAAATACATCCATAACGTAAACATTTGATGGTCACACAGACATCCACGTCAGTGTAGAAGATCCATACAGTAACCTCAGTTTCTTCTTTTTATTATTTGTCTCTGGGTTTAATCAACACCGTTGCTTGCAGTTGTCCTGTCCTAGATTCCATGCTATACTTCTATTGCCAGTTTGGGAAAATTTGGACTTAGTAAGATTATTTTCCTTCTTGTAATTATTTTTTTTTGTTTGTACACTATTGAATGGAGGAAGCTGGTGATGGTTATGAACTTCAGTTATTTTAATGTCTCGTTCATTATTCTGTTTGTCTAAAAACTAATATAAAACATGTCTCAGACTACCGGAGGATATACAACAAGCCGCGACCACTAGTCAGAGCTAGTCGTTATTTACCAAAAAGTGAATAAAGATGACATAAAATCTTTCATTTTTCTTCAACCTGTGTTCCTTTTCTCTAAAACTACGAAAGATATAATCACACAACTTGGTCATACTATAACTATCTAACATTTTCACACCTCCAATCGAGATGTTATCAAAGCCTGGAGTTTAGTCTACTTCCGTTATCTTCGAGACTACATGAGATCAGCCGATGGATGACATGAGTCTATGATTCCATGTGGCCTAAAGCCATTAGTTAGATCACTTAATAGATTTTTTACCTAACAAATGCAACGTGTTAATGTAATCACTTGGGGCTAATGTGTGTTACATCAGCCGATATTCACTTATAAATTAAAGAACAGCAGTTTGAGGTAGCTGACTTCTCACGAAACACAATGAAAAATCATGTGTACAATGATTTTACCATGTCAATTAGTTCACCATCTCAATACAATCAACAATAAGGTAAAATTATATTCACCGCGGCCGCTTGGTCTTCAAATCCTTAAATTTGGTACAGTCAGTAATCGAACTCTAGTAACGACAAATCGCATTATGGATGTTGGTAGAATGAAGTAGATAATCCCCATAAAAAAACAATAGGGCAAAATTAACTACATCACGACCGTCTAATTCCAGCTAAGATCTTTTTAAAGAATGTTATTAATAGCCTTTTATAGATTTCCCCCTTAATTATCTTC
Organism: Triglochin maritima; assembly: GCA_963682175.1. Lineage (NCBI taxonomy): Eukaryota > Viridiplantae > Streptophyta > Magnoliopsida > Alismatales > Juncaginaceae > Triglochin > Triglochin maritima. Next base: position 12,899,750 of record OY821775.1, read on the forward strand.
AACATCACTTCCAACTCGTACCAAATCAGCAGTGGAACTGCATATGGTGCAGATCTGAGTACCATTACATTAATTCACAGATTTAGAGAGAGGGCTTGTGTCCGTATCATATTTGGGTCCTATGGTCATGGGCTTGTTTGGGTCCAATGGTCATGGGCACTGCCACGTGATTCCAAGACATAACCCCAAAATATCTGAGTTGTCCCTCAGAGATATAGACTCTTTTTGGACCCTTCCCTTTCTATGTCTCTCCACATTCCAATAATTGGAAATCATAGCAGTCTTAAGAAAGCAAAGTTTTGAAACGCTCAATGTCGTTTCTCATATGACACAGGTCTGGCTAAATTATTATAAAAAAGAGACAGGGTCTGACTCGGACGACATGTACATTTATTTACTTGTGAACAAAATAAATGTTTGTCATTACTTTTTAAACATGTCCCATGACAATTATTACATAATATTCCATAGAAGAAAAGAAAAGGACATAATATCAGTGATACCGTTTAATAACTCGTATTATCTTCCATGCATGTTTCTTCTGCTTCGTTGATTTAGGGTTATGGGATGTCATTATAAAAATCAATACCATATTCCAAATGTCATCAAATTTTCCGACATGTCACCTTTGACGGAAGACGATGTCATCTTTTCCATCGATAAAAATAATTTTTAATTGTAAAATTTATAAATACTATTTTATATAATCTAATATTTTATCAAACTTCTCATCTATCTCTCCCTTCTCTTTCTTTTCTCTCTCTACTTTCTCTCTCTCTACTCTTTCACTCTCTCTCCACTTTCAAACACGTCTCTCCTCCTCGTCCAACCCCTCCTGACAATTACCCTAGCCACCACCGCTTTACCATTGTCATGCTCATCTCCGTCATCCCACCATTATAATTCATAATAACCACAATTTGGACAACTATTTGCTTAAATGCTATCAAAAAACCAACATCATGTTCCAAATGTCATTAAATTTTCGAGCATACCACTTATTTGATGGATTCCGACGATGAAGTCATCTTTTCCGTTGATAAAAATAAATTTTAATTGTAAAATTTACAAATCCTACATTGTATAATGTAATATTTTTTTCAAACTTTTCCTCTATCTCTCTCTCTCTACCTTCTCTTTCTACTTTCTCCCTCTCCAATCTCAAACACAACCTCTCTCCCCCTCGTACAACTCCTACCAGCGTCGTTATAACCAACACCGCTCTACCACCGTCCCGTGCATCTCCGTCGTCCCATCCGTCGAGGCTGACACCTTCGCCGCGCTGCTGACGGAGTCATACCTGATGGTGGAGGAGGTCTCATGCAAGTGCCATGATAATTACTCACACACTGAATTCCACGGAAGATTGACTGGACGTTCATGGTTTAAATGAGTTGTTTGTCGGTCGATTTGTCATTTCAAACGACAAGTACTATTTCAATCGGAAGAATTCACAGGAATTGAAAATAAAATGCTAAAAAGCACTCCATTGGTATTAAAGTTATGCATTGTGTACCTGCATTGAGGTTGCAAACCATGAAACAAAAACTGAGTATGAATGCACACATCCTATTTGTCTTGCGCGGAATGGAGATTTAATCAACACCTAAGACAAGAGGTCTTAGGAAGATGATAGGAGAAGAGAAGACTAAGGTTTGAGAGAGAGAGAGAGAGAGAGAGAGAGAGAGAGAGAGAGAGATTAGGGTTTTACTTGTTATTAGATTTGTGAGGGTTTACATATATTTATACATGAGATACACGGATCCGGTAAACATGTTAGCATCTCAGACCGAATAAATCAAGACCCAGACAAATCAAGACTTAGCCCAATAGCCTCAAAATCAGACTCATAATCATGGTTCACTAGTCAGCACTTTGTGTCCAGATGTCCAGCAACACTAGTCAGTACTCATACCTGGATAGGTGTCCAGATGTCCAGAACTGGATCACATACGCATGGACTGGTGATTTTGATTCTCATTTGTTCCTATTTCATCATGGGCTGGATCAATGGGTTGGATCAATGGGCTTAACACTCCCCTTCAAACTTAGCCGAGGGTGAAGGTTAAGTTTGGGCAAGACTAACTTGAAGATATCCTTTGGAAGAGCTTTAGTAAAGAGGTCCACAAGTTGCATTGATGATGGTATGAACTTGGTGATTAACTACCACAGAGCAACTTTTTCTCTAACAAAGTGATAATCAAGTTCCACATGTTTCGTTCTAGCATGAAACACATGATTAATTGATAAGTGTAAGGCACTAATATTGTCATAAAAAAGAGTGGGAGGGTGAGATAGAAAGACTCCCAAATCGCGAAGGAGGAAGATGATCCACTGAAGTTCTACGGTTGCTACAACCATGACTCTATATTCGGCCTCAACATTGGATCTGGAGCCAGTTGGTTGTTTCTTTGCTTTCCAAGAGATGCAATTTTGCCCAAGGAACACACAAAACCCACTTGTCGATCGTCGGATTTCTTCACATCCAGCCCAATCACTATCAGAGTAAACCAAAAGGTCAAGTGTAGAGTGTCTATGAAGTATAAGGCTGTGACTTAGAGTGCCATTAATGTATCTTAATATTCGTTTGAATAATTTGAAATGATAGTTGGTGGGTTGGTGCATATGTTGACATAGGAAATTAACAGGAAAACAAATGTTAGGTCTGGTGATGCACAAATATTGCAACGATCCAATTATATGCCTATAAAGAGTAGGATCACCAAAAGAAGTATTATCTCTAACTTTATCTAGTCTTACAGGCATTGGTGTGCCAATTACTTAGCATGCAACATATTTGCCCTTTTTAAAATACTTTCTGCATAATGATGTTGAGACAAGATGAGGAAGTTAAGAGTTCTGATTACCTCTATTCCTAAAAAATGATGAAGAGGACCTAAGTTCTTCATGTTGAATTCATGAGTTAGGTCAACTATGAGATTTTCTACAACTAATGGGTTTGAACCTGTGATGATTATGTCATCAACATAGATTAGAAGAAAGACAAGTCCATGTTCATGATTGAAAAATAGAGAGCTATCAAAAGTACTAGTATAAAAGCCTTTTGTAAACAAGAAGGGAGCATAGACAAACCTTATTTTAAACCAAGCTCGTGGTGATTGTTTTAAACCATAGAGAGCCTTGTTTATCTTACATACATGTCTAGGATGTGATTCATCTACAAAACCTAGAGCTTGAGACACGTAAACTTCCTCAGAGATGGAGCCATGTAAGAACGCATTTTTAAAATCTGGTTGGTTTAGAGGCCAATTATGCATGACAACAATGCTCAAGACAAGCCGAATAGTGGTAAATTTAACAACAGTGGAAAATATTTCAATATAATTAATGCCTTCAATTTGTTTATATCCTTTGGCTGCTAACCTAACTTTTAACCTATCAAGAGTACCATCTGGTTTATGTTTCACACGAAATACCCACTTACAACTAATTGTGTGGGTGCCAGCTTTCCTTGGTACAAGATCCCAAGTGTCATTGGATTGAAGGACTTCCATTTCTTCAATCATAGCTTGATGCCAACCTGGATCTCTCAAAGCTTCTTCTACTGTGCGAGGTTCCTAAGGAAGACAAGAAACTTGGTGAAGTAAAGCATATCTATGGTTTGGTTTAGTGATACCTGTTTTGAATCTTGTGGTTATATGGTGAGAAGGAGTTTGAGGAGGTTGCTCAGCCGCTTCTATGGTCTTGTTTAGGTGTCTGGATTCATTCCATGAAGAATGATCTGGCACAAGATCAGAATTCTCAGAGGAAGAGTTGGGCTCAGACACTTCTAGGAGTTCAGTCTGATGGTCAATTTCCTCAACATTGTGATCCTGCTCTGGTACATTCTCACCAACATCATCACCAGAATCATTGACTCCTGGTTCAGAATTTTGCTCGACCGATAGGGAGAGAGAGGAGTGTTCATTTGTGTAACCACCCATAGTATGCTCTAACTCTCTTGAAGTTTCAAGAACCACGATACCATCATGCATGTATTCAGTAGAAGATGTAGGTGTAGAATTTACATCCATCCCCATTGTTGTGGAGGGATGAGAATTCTTATCACCATTGTTATGGGTGGAGATGTTACTAGGTTCACACAGCCAATCAGATATGGTACTTATACAAGTGCTGGTGTCAGTGGAAAGCATGATAGATGGTGGAAAGCATGATAGATAGTGGAAAGCATGATAGATGGTGGATTCTTGAACTGAAATCATTTTTCATCAAATATGACATTTCTACTCATGTAAACTTTATTTCTAGTAGGATCAAGACAGATATAACGTTTATATCTTATATTGTAGCCTAGAAACACGCGAGAGGTGGATTGTTCAGACAATTTATCTTTAGCATAATCTCTAAGTCATGGAAAGCATTTACAACCAAACATTCTCATACAATCATATTTGAAGTTTTATTTAACAGAGAAACATAATGGATTTTCCTTTCATAATCAGGAATTCTATTTAAAAGATAGACAACAGTGTTAAAAGCTCCCACCTATAACCTCTTGGGAACTCCACTATTATAAAGAAGAGTAAGTCTCATATCAACAATAAGCCTTTGTCTGCGCTCCACTTGAAAGGAATGTCTTCTAAAAGTTTTACTTTTATATGTCAATTATTATGAATTGAATGTACAAGCATTTTGTTCCTTGATTATGATATTCATCTTTTGGAAGTGTTAAGGAAGATGTGTTTGGTCCTTAACCGTAGAGCTCTAAAAGATAATGGTTTACATAAAATCAAAAGTTATTCACAATCATGGTAATTAACATGGAACATTATTTACCGAGATAAGATTGTCGTGTTGGTCATCGATTGGTGTAGCTCTACAAATAATTGACGACACGAGTATATAAAAGAGGAAAATATTACTTTTATATATTGAATAGACCTAACAAGTAAATATTATGGAATTGTGTTTCGTGTCATTAATGTTTTTACTGTGTCTTGGATCATAAGATATGACTTATATCTTTTCACTCAAGAAGTGCTTAATTTGATTATTGTCAAAAGCTATCAATGAGTGTAGTGATAAAGGCAATAGTTGGTTGAGCATGACTTGTGCTGGAAAAGATAGCTAGTCAAACGATTATCATTGCCCCTCTAATTTAGTGATGATATTAGTGGGCCCCTTGATAAAGCAAAATTATAATGTGCACACTGTAACTTGAGTTAAGTTACATAGTTATAATTAGCTTAGAGAGATCAAGAAATAAATATAATACAAAGATGACACATTTCTACTTTGTATATATTCTAAATATCATGAGGCAAGGGACGGAAACAAGTGGTGCACTTAAATCACTAAATGGATCATGTTTTGGTTCGGGTGGAACAAAGACATCTATGCTAATTGGGTAACTATAATGTGTAGCTAGATACCGCTTATAGTTTGAGATATTAAGTGTTTAATATCGCTGTCAATTTGGCTTAGATCCTCCTATAGGTCACACCACAAAACTGGAAAACAAGATGGTTAATTTTAAGTTCATATGATGTGTCGGGTTTCATGTGAAAATAGGACACGTGTGGTGAATTAATTAAAATCAACATGTCATTGACATAATTAGAATCATAATTAATTCATATGAGGTATATATATTATGGGGTGTAATAATTTTATATTACATATGATAATATATTATATAAGATGTGAATTTGCTAAAAACCCCAAAAGATCAAATTTTGTTGGAAATAAATCCAAAATTTGACAAAGGCAAAATCGGGGTCAAACACGGTGAACCGTTCATGGTTCGGTCGACCGGGGTATCTTCGGATCGGTTAACCGAATAGGGAACGGGTAAAGTGCAATTGGTTGACCAAAATTGTCTGGAGTGCCTGGACAATCGGGTTCGGTTAACCGAGTGTGCACGGTCAACCGAGAAGTAGTATTTTCGGTAGACCGAAGGTGACACGGTCATCCGATGACTATGTCCGAGAAGCGACTCTGGTGGGTCAACGGTAGACCGAGTAAAAGACGTGGTTTGTCCGAATTCTTCCAGGGAATTTTTCTCATACGGATTCGGTCGACCGTCTAGCTCATGGTGCACCGAACACGTGTTATAACCGAACGGTTCGGTTGACCGAGTAATTCTCGGTCCACCGAACAAGAACGATTCTGCCTGAATTATTAAGAGATTAATTAAATCATGGATGGATTAATTCCAGATTTAATTAAAACATTTTTTGTGGGTGCTTATGTGGAAATTAGATATTAATTTTAGGAGAGAATAAGCAAAAGATCATGACCAAAGAATAGCTCTTGATAAGGATGTTTTTGTAGGATCGTGTGGGTTTATGGGTCCACAATTAATGCTAATCACCTAATTACCTACTTGTTTATTCTATCAAAGAAATGCAGCGGAATTTAAACTAAAACAAGCAAGTGTAGGAATATGCAAACCACAAATCGACTCGGCGTTTTTATAGAGGTTCGGCACCCCACCCGGGTCCTAGTCCTCTCTTGCAAGCTCCGCTCGGATCACCGAGCTCCGCTCACGACTTCACTAACCACTCCCCGTTCCGGGCCGGGAGAGAACGCCTTTACAACCGTCAAACTCGCGAACAACCCTCGCCGAGCTTGGAATCCTCTTCTCACAATCCAAGAAGGATGCTTCGGGCTTTCACCGGAGCCTTTACTCTTTTGACAACAAGTGAGAACTTGAGTGGAGCAACACTCTCTAAATCTTGAGCACACTTGAGTAGGATGAAGAAATGATCACTAAGTATGGAAGGTTTGTAGCTTTGAGTGTTTGGGATTCTCTCTAAAGTTTGGGACAAGTTTGTAGTGGGAGAGTTGTGTTAAAATGTGTTTTACAACTCCTTATATAGGCATTAGAGAGAATAGAGCCGTTGGGATTGATTGGGTATGAGTTGAAGTGTGATTACACAAAACAGAAAGTTCAGAACCCAATTCTGGCTGAATTCGGTCGACCGAAACGGGAAGAGTGGTCGACCGGTTGGCAGTTTTACACTCAGTTCGGTCGACCGGTTAAGCAACGGTCGACCTCCCAACTCTACGACTTAGGTTCACTTAAGTCATCGGTCGAACACAAGATAGGGTTCGGTCGACCGATTTCGTCCAGGCACTTTTGGGGGTGACAAACAAATGTGTGAACGGTCGACCGAAACTGGTTTTGGCGGTCGACCGATTATGGACAAGCACTTTGGGTTTGTCAAGAGATGAACCAACGGTCGACCGATCATGGTCCTCGGTCGACCGATACATGAAATACATTTGGGGTATTTTTGGTTTAATACGAATACGACCGTTGGGTATATACGACAAGAGTAACGGTCGGGAAAATATGATCTGACGGTCGACCGAAAGGTAAAACACGGTCGACCGAATAAGGGCAGTGAAAACACAAACAAGAGAATTGATCATTCGGTCGACCGAACGGCATGTTGCGGTCGACCGAATGTGGGCAGACTTTTACAGTTCAGGTTTGGTGTTTTCCGGTCTAAGTTTGGGTGATCTATTGAAGTCCAAATTATGTGAAATTCCGTGTGTAACTTCTATAGGGAACCTAGTGTGTGATTAAGTTGATTTTAGCTCAAGTATGCTCAATTACACTTTGTTCCTAAGACTCAAAAGAAATCAAGATTACATATCTTCGATTTAGCTTTAATTACATGTCTTGACTTCATTTCCTTCTTTCTTGAGTCTTGATCACCTGTAGAGGTTAGCACAATACAATATATATGCAATGCATAGTGTGTGCTACTCTAATTAAAATTCGGTTGATTAAATCATCAAAACATAAGATTAAGGCCAAAAAGCCAACAGTTTTGGGAGACTATAAAAGGACCCCTACTCCTACTTGTTTACTACTAATGCAAAAATCTTTCTCTCATTAATCTCTCCCTAATCACCACGAAAATCTCTTAGTAAATTTAAGTTTTAGAGATAAGAATCTCAAGATCTTAAAGAGGGGTCATTAGCTAGATTCTAAACCTCGTTAGATATTGATTGACTAGCTCATTTTTCTCTCTAATCTTGTTTAGATATTGATTCAACGGGCAACGCGACTCCGGATCTTCAAAAAGGTTTTAGAGAACCTTTAGGTATGATTCTACCTTTGTGATTTATTTTAATAAATGTAGGGTTGCATGTTATTAGAATAAACACAAAACAATGTACATAGAAATTGTTGAAAATATGAAAATCGATCTTGATTAATTTTTTTAAAATATATACATACATATGGACACGAAATCCTACACCACTACCCCCATTTTGCTCAGGGTTATGTGGGCACGACATCTGCAAAAGGATTCCCTGTTGTTGCAAGTGAATCTGAAATTTGTTTGAGGAGAATTCTCTCCTTCCATCACATTGTAAGATTTTGATTTTCCCTTCAAACTATTTCTCGACAAAATTTTCAATTTTTTTGTAACTTTCATAAAATTTAGACTTTGCCTTTTGATGTGTTCGTTTTAATACCGCAAATGCACGACCGTCGGTGAAGACGAGGCAAGTACAAGTCGATCCAAAGGGAGGTGTGTCGACTCTGGTTCTTTCGAATGCAAGTGGGAAAAAGAGGAGAAGAAGTTGTTGATTATGCTAACTACACTAAACTACGAATGAACTAACAATTAAACTAAACCCCCATGTAGTGGAGGTGTGGAGGTATGTGTGTGTGACTGAGTCTTCATTTCAGTTAGGAACAAGTGTAGTTTGTGTGACATACAAGTAGAAGCTAGTGTAGAATCTAAGTGTAGGATACACAACACTACATGACAAACCATGAACATACACATCTCACATAAAGTTGAGGTTGATTTTAGATTATCAAGCATGCAATAAGCACCTAGTGTGGCCATTAGAGCATCAATCGATCCTACATACAACCTAAAACATTCATGTGAATGTGCACCAAACATGGATCCATACATAACAAGTCATTCCCATCAAACCATTACAAGAAACAAGATAAACTCTAAAGCTAGGTTGAGATAAATACCTAGTGTGAACATTATCTCATCTAATACAAGTTTAAGCATGATACAAGTATAGATCTACATTAAGCATATAAAATGACACAAATAAAAGAATCCATCATTAGCACATAATCTACATCACCTCCACCCCCAAAGGGGTATGAAACTACTCACTACTCATTAAGAAAAACGAAATTAAACTAAGCATGTAAGAATTGAAAAGAGACAATATAAAACTAACGAAACTTTATTTATTACTCATTCGCATTACAAGTAGCATCTCTCCACTAAAGTTTTGCTCCAAGACTTTACTCCAAGTAGAGAGAATGACCACTAAGAGAGGAGTTCCTCTACAAATGAGAAGGAAAAGTTCTATTTATAGCAATGAAAAAAAGGTAACCCGGGACAATCCCCTAGTATGAGACTAAACACATACTATAAATGGACATAAAACAACATTATCGAACACCCGACTAAACCATGAATCGTTTGGAGCAATTCGGACGCCAATTGGTGGTTTGGGACAACCAATTGGCGGTCTGGATTGGCTTGATGGGGTCTGGTTTTGGGTGGCTTGATTCTTGCTTGATTTCTTCATGTTTTCTTATTATTATTTCTTCATGTCTCCAGATGTCCAGTAGCACTAGTCAGTACTCATATTTGGATAGGTGTCCAGATGTCCAGAATTGGATCACATGCACTGGACTAGTGATTTTGATTCTCATTTGTTCCTATTTCATCACAGGCTAGATCAAAGGTCTTAACAGTCTGTTGTGACACTTTTTCTATATGCTTCTAGTTTTAACCATGGTTGTTTTTGTTTGCAAGTTATTTTAATTGCTTAAGTCTGAAGTATGAACTAGATCTGCATCCAAAATTATATCCAAACCGGCATTTTTGTAAATTTCCTACTTAACATTTGTAACATTTCGTGGTCCCGTAGTTTTTGGTCATGGTTTTCATACTGAAGTTCAAGCTGATTCCTTTCGTATTTGGTACGTGATGCATTGCATACATTGCATCATATGTCTTTCATTTAGATTACTTTTACATCAATAAATGCTACTAAGGTATGTGTTTAGTCTTATTTACAGAATACAGGGACCTGAATGCAATTTACCCACATCCCGAGCATAAACGCGTGCAAAAGACTCATTTCTATCATAAAGACCAAGTTCAAGATTATCGGGTTACGAATGGAAATGTATCCAAGCATAAAAGCATTCAAGTCCTAATTGCAAAAAGAACAAGGACTTAAGCACAAAAGTAGCCGGGGACTTAACTGCAAAAAGTCAAGGACCGAATTGCAATTAAAGCACCAAAATATTATCTTGGAGAAAATCTAAAGAAAAATCAATGTATATCTCCAAATATGTGAAGGAATTAATCCGGAGCTCAAAAGAATGGAAAGAATCAATCCAGACGCGTAAAGGAGGATCAAATCATACCATAAACATTCAACCAGAATCTGGACCAAATCAGAGCATGATGTGCGGCGATTCCGCCGCAGATCACACACACCATGCGGCGATTCCGCCGCCCCCTAGTCGATCCGTGTGCTCCAATTTCGTCCAGTCGTGTCTGGACACGTGTACTTTCCAATATTATACCTAGATCCCTTGTAGCAACTATAAATAGACCCGAGAACGATGTTAGACGGGTCCTTAGTCTTTGGTTGTAGTTTTTATTCTTAATCTTAGTTTTGTATTCTTCTTTTCATTAATAAAATTCTGTCTTTTATTTGTTGTTTTTACTTTTCTCTTGTAATGTCTCTAAGACCCCTTCTTCCTCCCTCTATGAGTTTCTAACTCCTTCCAAAGGGTGGAGGTGACGGATTTAGGGTGAAGAGAAGATGAATGAATGTTATTATTTTAATTTCGTGTTAGTATATTTTGATTACTTGAGTTTATGTTAAATCATTTATCATGTAATGCTTTATAACTAATATGATTTATTATAAGTTTCTGAATTCTCTAATCTAAACCTTAAATCTAAACCTCCACCCGACGGAATTCACCTCTTTATTCTTGCTTTAGTTTTATTTGTTCATGTTTTATGCTTTAGGAAATTAAAAATCAAAAATCCCAAAACCCAATTTATTTCTTCTCTCCTTCTTTCCCCCAATCGAAATCACACAAATAACAAGATCTCTCCCTCCTTGTGTTCGACCCGTACTTGCCACGTCTTCATTGACGCCGTGCACTTGCGGTATAAATTTAATTCTCATAAAGTTTTTGGCGCCGTTGCCGGGGAGGCGACGCAGATTTTGTTTTTTGTTGATTTCGATTTTATTCTATTTATCTTGTGCGCGATCTAACTATTTGGATTTGTGTTTCAGGAGACAACAGAGCGTGCAGTGAAATCTGAGCGCAGTCTGAGCAACAAGGGCGGCGGAATCGCCGCACATCAAGAGTAACCTGCGGCGGAATCGCCGCACAAGTGAAGCATCTGGGCTTCAAATTTTTCTGGGGTTAGCACCATCTCTGGGTGGACGCGTGGAGCTACTGAAATTTCGAGAGCGGGCGGCGAACCCGACTGAGCAGTGCGTAGGTAACCTTTGTTGCCTTTTCCTCGTAATTTCTCATTTCAGAAAATTTCCTTTTATTAGAATTCCACGTGTTAAGCTTAAATTCCATAATTGACAATAATTCAACTCTGACCTAAAAATTGGCAAAACTAGAAGAACTTAGTGCATGCATCATATAATGTTTTGTTTGCATTATTCTTGCTAAATTCTTGCAAATTATTTTTATTGTTGAAGAATGCTGGAGGCAAGGTACGTATCGCGGTTTAACGATTGCATTTAAGCATATAATTTAGTTTGCATACAACCTTGCAATTGCCCCCCACTAAAGACCATTGTTTGACTATCATTGCTAGATCTAAGTTAAACTATCTTAAGGGCAACTCCATAGGCAAAGATACGGTGGGGATTTCATCACCCTTCCGTGGCCCACAAATCACAATCCTAAAGTGTCACCTAAGCCTTAAATTTAAAATCAATTAGACATTGGCCCCTAAGGACTCAGACTCATTTAAGGAGAAGAATTGGTTTGACTTGCTATGACCTGAAGCCGATTGAATTTAATTTGGTGCCTATAAAGTGTTTTTGTGTTGACGTAAGTCTTTCAAGCGAAGAGGTTGTCTAATTGGCACCGACTCTGTCGGAAGCGCCCCCACTAGCTATACACGGCCTGGCCAAGTTGGTTTGATTAGTGAGGGAGGTGAATCAAGCGAATCAATTCGACTCAATCAGTTAGGAGTCGTCTAGATCTAAGAGACACTAGGTCTAGGATTGTTTGAACCGTGCTTTCTTAGGAATTTTCTGACCAACCCTCTTTCTATCTTTAGAGTTAGGTTTCCCTTCTCATCTGAGTCTTCTTTCTCTTCTCACCTAAATTCTCTAGATTAGGATTCATTTCTCATCTTTTCCCATTCTATTGTTTGTTTCCCTTTTGGAAAAAAAACATAAAAAAAATATATATTAAAAAAAACGAAAATATATATAAAAAAATTAATTAATTCTTGAACTTAAATTTGGAATTTAAATTCCGAATTTGAATTCAAAAATTGATTCAATCCGGTGCACTCAGATTTGGATTCGGGACTTGAGTAATCGACTCTCACGAGTTCATCTAGATTCCAGTCTGGAACTTAGCCCCAATCCACCTGTGGCACCACCTCACCCGGATCCAATGGGTGAGAACGTAGTGGACCCCCCTGTTGCACAACCTATAACTCTGAGGGATCGATGCTATCCAGCGATGGCTGCTCAGCCATCATGCATCGTTATGCCCACCATCCCGGGTCGCGACTTCGAATTTAAGGCACAATACATGAGTATGTTGCCTAAGTTCACCTCTAGGGAAGACTCATATCTCTTCCTTAGAGAATTTGAGGAAATCTGCTCTCTTATGCAATACCAGCATATCCCTGAAGAGGCAGTGCGTCTGAAATTTATGCCTCTTGCACTAAAGGACGACGCTAAGAAATGGCTATATAGTCTAGCCGAAAGATCCATTAGAAGTTGGGCTGAGTTTGTTCAAGTATTCCTAAAAAAATATTTCCCCAACCATAAGACTATGAGGATTAGGAATGAAATTGTTGCATTCGTTCAGTCGGAGAGCGAGCCGTTCTATTCCTATCTAGAAAGATTCAAAAGTGTTCTGACCCAATGCCCTCATCATGGAATTCCGAGATGGCAATTATGTCAAATTATTTATGAGGGATTGACACCCACATCTAGGGTTATGGTAGAATCCGTAAGCCAAGGGAACTTTATGTCGAAAAATGAAAATGATGCCTGGACTTTCCTTGAGGATTTAGCTGAAAACAGTATGCAATGGGACAATGCTAGAACACCGCTTAACCCGAGTATTGGATCTAGAATAGCAAGTCAACCCAGACCAGGTGTCTTAGCTGTAGATGCCAACATAGCGGTTGAAGCAAAACTAGCTACCCTTATGCGCAGAATGGAAAGTTTAGAGCTACAAACCCAAAACCGAGTGAATCAAGTCTCGTCTATCCCTTGCTCTAGATGTGGTCAGACTGGTCATGTAATGGAGGATTGTGCGGAATGGGACCAAGTTAATGCCATGTATAACCATGCTAGAAATGACCCATACGCATCAGCCTATAACTCGGGTTGGCGTAATAATTCCAATTTCTCATCAAACCAACAGGGTCAACCTCCTAGACAACAACCGAACCCGTATAACCAAAATAATACATCATCTGGGTTTAGTAACAATAACGATCATGAGGTTAGGTTGACAAGCTTGGAAAATTTGATGAAAACTTTTATACAAACAACCAACCAGACCTTCCAAAGGCTAGAGACACAAGTCAGCCAACTAGCACAAATAGTAGGTGAAAGAGAAAAGGGTCGGTTTCCAAGTCAACCTGAGGTGAACCCTAGATCTAATAATTCATATCAATCCTATCAACCACTTTCAGGAAATAACAACCCTAGACCGGTTCAAATGGTTAATGAAGAAGGACCGTTCCAACAAATAAATGTTGTAGTATCATTACGGTCTGGAAGACAGATTGATAATAATGTGGTAAATCCTAGAACGTCTAATCAATCTAGCCATCAAACTGCCACATATGACCTAACCATTGAACCCGACGTCCAATCTGAAACGCCCACCCCACCTACTCAATCTGAACCCGTAGCTCAACCTGAACCTGAGCGAGTCTATGTCCCTAAAGCCCCATTTCCCAATAGACTCAAAAAGAACTCAAGTGCACAAATAGAGAAAATCTTGGAAGTATTTAAGCAAGTTAAGGTGAACATTCCACTCTTACACATGATTCAACAAATACCTGCTTATGCTAAATTCTTAAAAGATTTGTGCACTAAAAAGAGAAAAACGAACGTACCAAAGAAGGCATTCTTAACTGCAAACATAAGTTCTATTTTGTCCAACACATCTCCTATAAAATATAAGGATCCTGGATGTCCCACAATTTCATGTGCAATAGGAGATACTTTTATCAACAAAGCCCTTCTAGACCTTGGTGCTAGTGTTAACCTACTCCCATACTCTGTCTATGAGCAAATGAACCTTGGTCCACTAAAACCCTCTAAGACAACCCTTCAATTTGCTGATTGTTCTATTAAGAAGCCAAGAGGTATAGTAGATGATGTTTTGATCAAGGTTGGTGACTTCATTTACCCAGTGGATTTTGTCGTACTAGATACCGCACCTGTTGTAAATCCTAACCGACAAATCCTTGTAATTCTAGGCAGACCCTTTTTAGCCACTTCGGAAGCATTGATAAACTGTCGTAATGGGCTCATGCAATTATCTTTTGGGAACTTAAAAGCTGAATTTAATATCTTTCATATTGATAGTGAGCCAGAAATAATATGCAATCAAAGTGGCGTTGTGATGAAATCACGAATCTATAATATTTCTGAATCATCACAAAATCAAAAAGGAAGTAAGAAAAAAGGGAGGAATTCATCTACACACCCACCGCCACTCGAGCAAATAAGAGAACCAATTTATGTGAGGGGTGTGGAACCTGTGACTCAGGAATCTCATTGCAACATGGGGAACAATTCAACTGGATACATGCACCAATATGGTGTCATTCAATCCAGTTCTGACTATGGTTGACTTTGAGCAAATTCCATCCTTCCACCGCAATTCACCAAGGTAATAAGTGCATTTGCTTTATATTTGCATACATTGAGGACAATGCATGATTTAGGTGTGGGGGGGGGGGGGGGGGGGGTTTATGTATATATTTATCTATAGATCTGTCTTTTATTTTAAAATAAAAATAAAAATCAATGTTTCATGACATAGCTTAAGATTGAACTGTCAAAACCCGTGTACAAATTGCATTGAGTTTTTGTTCCTTATTATATAGTTCTGCTTGTAGAAATTATGACATAAATCTAAGTTCCAAAGAAATAACTCATTGCCTTTAAGACATGTATGCACTTAAATTGGATGAATCAAATCCTTGAAGTGGTTGATAAAAAGCAGAGGTTGAGGAAAATATACTGGGAAGTGTGGACTTCTAATAGCAATTAAGCCTTGAGGAAAATAAAAATAAAAATAAAGGAATAAAGTGAAGAAAACACATTTTGCAAAATGATTACAAAAGCCCAAGCCTTTGAGTCACTGGTCCGTAGGGGTATCTTGAAACCCAGTAACTTGAGTCTACCAGCTCGGGATTATCGACCAAACTCGCTACACGAATGCAAAAAGGGTAAAAGTGTCAAAAAACAAATGTGTTGAATCACGGAAGAAAAGAAAAAAAAATACTCAAGGCTCAAAGCTAAAAGAATGATCCATGCCATGGTTGATCCGAATGATACTTCACCACCATAGGAGGCGTGCAAAATAATTCAAGTGATAAACATGTGTAGAAGGGTTAGTGGTGTGAATGTTGGAGGAACAAAGACCAAGTCATATTTTTAATGAGTTAGATTTATATAATGAGCATGCAAAAAATTCTTAGTGAAATGTATAAGGTTGAGGTAGGGATATTGAGAACTATTAATGAAACGTTGATTTAGGATTTTGTGGGTATATCCGCTGAAAACCCTCAGGAGACAACACTCCTCCTCCTAGGAAACTTGGAGGTTTAAAGGCTTGTTGCACATGCTAAGTGCAACCGTGATTCCTACGAAAGTGAGTTAGGATTTCCCTATTTTTATTTTTCTTATATTCTGTTTTGCTAGGGACTAGCAAAATCTAGGTGTGGGGGTATTTGATGCATTGCATACATTGCATCATATGTCTTTCATTTAGATTACTTTTACATCAATAAATGCTACTAAGGTATGTGTTTAGTCTTATTTACAGAATACAGGGACCTGAATGCAATTTACCCACATCCCCAGCATAAACGCGTGCAAAAGACTCATTTCTATCATAAAGACCAAGTTCAAGATTATCGGGTTACGAATGGAAATGTATCCAAGCATAAAAGCATTCAAGTCCTAATTGCAAAAAGAACAAGGACTTAAGCACAAAAGTAGCCGGGGACTTAACTGCAAAAAGTCAAGGACCGAATTGCAATTAAAGCACCAAAATATTATCTTGGAGAAAATCTAAAGAAAAATCAATGTATATCTCCAAATATGTGAAGGAATTAATCCGGAGCTCAAAAGAATGGAAAGAATCAATCCAGACGCGTAAATGAGGATCAAATCATACCATAAACATTCAACCAGAATCTGGACCAAATCAGAGCATGATGTGCGGCGATTCCGCCGCAGATCACACGCACCATGCGGCGATTCCGCCGCCCCCTAGTCGATCCGTGTGCTCCAATTTCGTCCAGTCGTGTCTGGACACGTTACTTTCCAATATTATACCTAGATCCCTTGTAGCAACTATAAATAGACCCGAGAACGATGTTAGACGGGTCCTTAGTCTTTGGTTGTAGTTTTTATTCTTAATCTTAGTTTTGTATTCTTCTTTTCATTAATAAAATTCTGTCTTTTATTTCTTGTTTTTACTTTTCTCTTGTAATGTCTCTAAGACCCCTTCTTCCTCCCTCTATGAGTTTCTAACTCCTTCCAAAGGGTGGAGGTGACGGATTTAGGGTGAAGAGAAGATGAATGAATGTTATTATTTTAATTTCGTGTTAGTATATTTTGATTACTTGAGTTTATGTTAAATCATTTATCATGTAATGCTTTATAACTAATATGATTTATTATAAGTTTCTGAATTCTCTAATCTAAACCTTAAATCTAAACCTCCACCCGACGGAATTCACCTCTTTATTCTTGCTTTAGTTTTATTTGTTCATGTTTTATGCTTTAGGAAATTAAAAATCAAAAATTCCAAAACCCAATTTATTTCTTCTCTCCTTCTTTCCCCCAATCGAAATCACACAAATAACAAGATCTCTCCCTCCTTGTGTTCGACCCGTACTTGCCGCGTCTTCATTGACGCCGTGCACTTGCGGTATAAATTTAATTCTCATCAGTACGAAAGGCACCTTAGCTGCCCTTGTCAAATATATTTGTTTCTCTGAATGTTGGAAATACTAATCTCTTCCATTTCTAAGTTTTATAACATTATTTGAGTAAAATTATGGTCAATGGTTACAAATTACTCTAGATGCTTGCTTAAAACTCTGTCTAGCGTGGCAAATGTGTTAGCCTCGACAGGTGGGACAACGGAGATGGGCTGGACGGTGGTAGAGTGGTGGTGGCTATGGAGGTGCTGGGAGGGGTTGGAGGAAGGGGGGAGAGAGGTTGTGTTTGAGAGTGGAGAAAGTGTGAGAGCGGAGACGGAGAAAGTAGAGAGAGAAAAGAAAAAGAAGCAAGAAAAGATTAGAAATTTGAAAAAATATTAGATTATACAAGTAGGATTTGTAAATTTTACAATTAAAATTTATTTTTTTATTCCGTCGATGACGTCAACGACGAAAGATGACATCATCGTCAAAATCCGTCAAATGAGTGACATGTCTACAAATTCAATGACATTTAAGTAAATAGTTGTGCAATAGTGACTATTGGAAATTATAGTGTTTTATAATGACATCTAAGCAAAAAACCCAACATTCAATTATATTGTCTCGTGTGAGATGAGGTCGACGGTCCTAGCTATCACGCTTAGTCAAGTATTCATGTTGTCTCTCGCTCTCGATTTCGATCTCCTGCTTGAGGTTAATGCGAGTGTCTCTCATTTCCATATAGAATAGTACGTAGATCACCTGGTGATCATATGAATATCGATCATAGTAATATTAATCGTAACAACAACATAGTCTTGTCATCTTCTTCTAGTGTTAGCTCCAGTTGAACAAGATCTTCGATCAACTTGCTAATCCTACAACGATGCTCCATTTTCCATCCCAATAGTATGATGAAACTTCATCTAGATCTTAGTGGGCTTCTTTTTAACTCCGTATGCTGGTACTAGTGCAGAATGCACAATAGACGTCACACAATAGACGTTGGATAACAAAACATCCAACGTCTATAGGTATATACCTCGGATATTCAACATACGACGTCTATAGGTTTGTATAAACGTCGATTTTTGTAGTATAACCGACGTCTATACATCCTGAAATAAGAAAACAATTTTTTGTTTATTTTTTGCGATTTATTTTGTATAAGAATTAATGTGGATTTATTTTGTATAAGAATTAATGCAATTTCGTACTTCGTAGAATGTAATGTGAATTATTTGGATTGATTTAAAAATCAATGTAACTATCTCATGTGTGTTTATGACCATATGTGTTGAAGTTTAGTCCCACATTGGAGAATTTTTTTTGTTGGTGGAGTTGATGTACTCCACCAGTCCTTTACTTCTAAATGGGAGTTGGATACCACACTAGCTACAAAAGGCAAGTGAGATATATATATTTAATGGTCAAAAGATCGACACTTGGGGCATTAAGATGGATGCAATGTTTTTTAAACTATTTACTCATGTACAGACGTCGGTTGTGTATGGTAGCCGACATCTATAGGACGTATTTTATTATTATTATTATTATTATTATTATTATTATTATTTAAGTGTAAAGACGTTGGATGTAGAGAGTAGCCGACATTTATAGGTTGTACTGTATATATAGACGTCGGTCACGCTATATAGCCGACGTCTATAGGTCGTAATAGTTTAGTCCAACATCGGCCAAATTTGTTTTGCTGCTGTGGTTGATGTAGTCCATCACTCCTCTACAAGTGAATGCGAACGAAGTTTAGTCACTTGGGCTTGATGTACACGGTTATTGGTCCAAAGATTGGCACTTGGGCTTGATTAATGTGCGAGTTGAATGTCTGATATAGGCTGTAATGTATTCTTTTTCATTATTTAAATGTATAATAGACGCCGGTCATATATAGCCGATGTCTATGTAGCAGTATAGACGTCAGTCGTATATAGCCGATGTCTATATAGAAGGGCATATGCGACAGAGAAATATGCGTCAGGTACTTGGACCGCCAAAAGCCGTCGTATATACCCCTGTATATCCTACGTATATGGACTTTTCTGCACTAGTGTGGAAATTAATGAAGTGAATTGGACTTTTGAATAACTGTTGGACGATTGATTGCATGAAGGTTTAAAAGTCATGGAACTTCTAGTTTTTTTTCACTAAGGGTGCGCTTAAGATAAGGATAATAGAGGGTGATATTTAAACTTTATTAACAAGGGTAAACGTGTCAACAAACTTTAAGGGTATTGGATCCCTCCTCTTTATATTTGGTAAAAACATATTGTAAGATGACTGAAAATTCACCCGATTTGTACTAATTTGGCTAGGTCGAGTGATGCTTTTTCAAGTTTTGACATTAGTTATTCATGAAAATTTCCCTTGACGTACCAAACATTGGGGAAAGTAATTATTACCCCTTAAAATGTTACTCTTTAATGCTTACCTTGAAATCTTTTCCCTACTAATATTTACTTTCATTCCAAGCGCACCCTAAGGTTGTGTTGGTTTGGCAGAAGTATAGGAAAATTTAGAAATCTATAGTAACAAAGCTTTAGTTCCTAAAATTCTGATACTCAAAATTTCATTTTCCATAGATTGAAACATATAAATATTTTATGTTAAAGAAAAGAAAAATCATTTATTTTTCCAATATAATGAGAATAGACCTTGTAAGGTAAAATAGAATGAACTCGACTTTCCTTGGTTTCAAAGAAGTGAGAAATTATCTCAAGTACAATTTTGAAAATCCTGGAAGTCAAAAGTTTAGAGATCCAGATCTCTTACAAACCAATCACCCAAAAGTCATCACAAAAGTTCAATTCTCAAATTTTCTTATAGTTTTCGATCGTGTCATCAATCACTCAATATATATCCTTTTATATAGGTCGCAAGTACATATAACTCAGTTCAAATTACCATAGATGAACATCTAAAAAGGAGACGTTATGCGGATTGATCAACCAATCAAATACACAAAATTATTTGCCGACAGTCTGGGTTTAAAATGGTCGATCAATCCTCCTGGTCAATTGCTCCTGCCAATATAGCAATTCTTCCGGATTCCTTTGCTCATAGCTGCTTCAGCGATTCCTTTGCTCATAGCTGCTTCAGCGTAACTCGATCGGTTGATGTACTCATTGGCTTTACCTTGACTTGAACTATTCGACTCTTGCTAATTGTCCGAATTTGAGGCAAATCTCACCACACTCCAAAATCAAACTCCACCCAATATAAGCGATTAATTAAGGCTTTGCTTATGAAATTGATTATTGCTAACCAAAGTTGTAATAATTTAATCACCTCTCAAGTGCAGTGTATACGTATTAAAAAACCACTTTTAATTGCTTGTTGATTGTGGTACGTCAAAATGAGTATGGACCACATTAGTAGAGCCCAGAGAAAGTAGAGACGAGTTGCACCAGTGTCATGCAATCATTGGCCCCTCAACTCTCATTCCAACCTACACCAATCCCGAATTAAACAACTTTGGTGTAACAAAATTTCATCTCCACTGTGATAACACTGCAATCACAGTCTCCCCCCCCCCCCCCCCCCCCCCCCCCCAAAACAGAAAATCCATAATCACGGGCATCAAATCCTTGCCTGATCTGGTTCTTTTGATGTTTGGACCTACGTGGAGTGGACTTCTAATTTTACTGCTCTCACAAGAAGTGAACGAACTTAAAATAGAGGGTACAAGAGAAATATTGGAAGGAGTTCAGGTTCTTTCACCTTTGTTACTGTGGGGGAGATAAGGTGGCGGTACATGTCCTTTTAGTCTGGTTAAGCCATTTAATGATGTGGTCCTGTTCTCGGAATTTATGTTTCAATTAGGGATGAGTGAAAGCAGTTCACA
Source organism: Triglochin maritima (assembly GCA_963682175.1). Lineage (NCBI taxonomy): Eukaryota > Viridiplantae > Streptophyta > Magnoliopsida > Alismatales > Juncaginaceae > Triglochin > Triglochin maritima. Next base: position 12,920,999 of record OY821775.1, read on the forward strand.
TATATACAACTCACAGGTCTCACAAGTCACAACTCGCCAAACTCGCTTAGCTTAATGGGCACCTAATATACATGTTGTAGGTTTGAATCTTGGGAGTTGATAGTACTATAACCAAGTACTCGCGGTTACAGTAGATTAAGTGAATATTGCCGCACAATTTTTTATTATTAATGTACTTGAAAAAAAAGGTTGAGATAGCACACATGATGTAACATCCTCAAACAGCGGAAAAATTTAAAATTTTAAAACATAACATCAAACAGAGAATATTACTCAAATACAAGGAAACATGTGCACCAACATATATAATATATATCTGAGTATTTCAAAAGTTTAATTACATCAAAAGGCTATACAACAAATACAAGTAATCACTCCGACCTCAAAATAAGAGAAAACATGATCTGGTAGCGGCGCTTCTCTCCTCGGTCACCACCTCCTAACGCCGATCACGGTCTCAAAAGCAAACATGCAACAATGCTTGAGTTTCCAGAAGGAAATCCTGTATGCCAAACTCTACAATGCATGAAACTGAAACACTACAACATGCAATTCTACCAACGAAGAAAAACACCAACAACAAGGTTGGGCTCCAGGGTTTTTTCACTCAACCACATCACACACCACCGTTACGGAGCTCCAGAGTTTTTTCACTCAACCACCGCAACACTCAACGTCGTCAAGCTGGGCTCCAGGGCTTTTTCACCCAACCGCAGCTACCACGACACGACCAGGGCTCCAAGGCTCTTTCAGCCAACCCGAACGTCTAAGGGCTCCAGGGCTCTTTCACCCAACCTGAACGCACTACGGAGCTCCAGCATTTTTTCACCCAACCCCGCATAGACTAGCTGGGCTCCTGAGTTTTTTCACCCAACCGCAGCTCTCACAATAGTTATGGGACTCCATAGCTCTTTCACCCAACCACTTCAACACCCGTACTCACTAGCACACTTGCAGGAAGAACATCGGCACCACAACTCGCCTTACACGGACGACCACAACAACCGCACATCCAATGTGCAAAACTGGACACAAAGGGTTCACCGAACCAAGAGTCTCGGTCGACCAAAACTCACTAAAACATGGCAATTGCCTCGACCGACACTCCATCAATCGAACAATTCCCACCAACAACACACGTTCGGTCGAACCAAACTCAGGGACTGGTCGACCGTTTAGAAAGTTACCTCTCATGTTCAACAAACAGAACGACCAATCGGTCGAACGGCAAAAGGGACTCGTTCAATCGAAACCCACCAATGAAATCCATTATCGCTCAACATCAACACCGGTCGAACCCCCGAGCACTCTCGGTCGACCGATTTCCACCAGTAAAATCCACCATGAGTCCAAACAACACCGGTCGACCGAACCACCATCTGCCGAACCCAACCACTATTCAACTTAAGTCATCAGTCGGACGAGTCAAACATGCAGTCGACCGTTTGGATGGTCAACGCCCCAACTGACCAACAACAGTGCACACGGTCGAACGGAAAAGAGTCACGTTCGACCAAAACCAACCAGGCTTGCCTCAAATGCACAATCGGTCGACCGCCCAAGGGCATCGTTCGACCGGTGTGAGGCAGAAACCTGAATTCTCACTAGGAACGATCGATCGTTTGCACCAACCGGTCGACTGATCCAGCAGTAAAATATGTTGCACGTTTGCTTGCGACGAGTCTTTCGGCCTACCGTCGAATTCCAAATACTCACACAACAAAAGTGAGCTACAACTACAAGTTTGACATACCGTGAAGGTTTGAAGAAACCTTCGAAGAACCTCGACGACGCTTCCTCGAGCACTTCTCCCAAAATACGATCCACCGACGAACACTCGCTCGATCAACGATCACGCCTCCTTGCTGATCCACAGCCACACAAACACCTTTGTCGATCACTTCCCCAACCACAACCACTGCAGACGAGAGGGGTTGAGAGAGAGAAAGATGGAGAACCAAATTAGAAGACTTGGTTTGAGAACCGACTCACCTCGCCACCAACCCAAAATTTGCCGATCCTCTCTACTTCGCCGGACTCACCACCTCCCGCTGGAGCTCAACACTGAGAGAGAGAGAGTGAGAAATGAGACGTGGGAGAGAGTGAGAGAGGGCTTACCTCAAAACCCCCCATCACAACATCCACGCCGTCCAATCTTATCCACTCCATCTCAACCATCCAATCAACTCCTCCTAATCACCACCTAAACAATCATTAAACCCCAATTAGGATTAGGATCTCACACCTGGTCACCTCACAATATACCATCAATTTAATGTACTTGCGGTTATGACTACATACTTGGGTTTTATAACGGATGAAGGGAATGTTAAATATGGACTTTATAACGGATGAAGGGAATGTTAAATATGGACACATAAAAAACTTCTACTTATGTGAAAGTTAATAAGAAATGTGGATATACGTGTGATATGATGACATTGCTATTTTGGTTGACAAATTCATGATTCTGTGGTAGCAAGTTAAGATTAGAGATTGAGTCTCAACGAAGCAGATCACATCTTGAAGTTAGATAAATGAGGAAAAACCTTAAAAATGATGAAATTTAGAATGAAATGCATTGGTCACCAAAGTCATTTTGATCAATTAAGATGACACAATTAAGAGCCCTAATAAGTTCAGATATATAGCACATTTGGTCACAATAGCTAAACATTGGAGGATTGAATTCTAGCAACAGCTTTGCAGCTAGAGTTTTCCTCTCCCCTCTTTATGCCTCTTTTTTTGGCCTTGTATGTTTGAGTTCACTACTTCTGTAACATCCCGAAACAGCAGAAATTTAAAAATTGAAATCAAGACACAGGAACCCAATAATCAAGACGGGACTGTTACTTCTCATAAACAAATAGCGGTGCACCAAAATTACATCAGAGTTTGTCAAAATAATACATGATTACAACAAAATGACAACAGACGATAAAACGTAATCATACCGACCTCAGTGGTCCGAGAAGAGGATCCGACTCCAAAATGCGCGTGCCCGCCGATCACCACCCCACTGGACCTACTGCGGTCCTGAAAATGTAAACAACAATGCCTGAGTTTCCAGAAGGAAACCCCGTATGCCAACTCACCTACATGCATGCATTACACAATGAACCTATCATACTAGTAGCGTGTCATGACATCGACAGAAATGAAAACAGTTTCCCCGAAGGGTAAAACGGGACATCAGTCCGACAATCAACAACGAGTCTCCCGAGGAGACCTACTGCAGGCACATGCAGCCTTACAGCACGCGACATCGCACCCCCCACACGCAGCTACACTACACAAGGGTTCGGCAGGGAGCCTCTGTCACGCCTGCGTGCCGATAGAATACAGATCTGCAAATCTCAGTGGTCGGAGCCACAGGGACCAACGGGGCCGTCGCCCGGAAGGTATAACGACAACATCTCGGTAGGTGCCCAGCCGAGGAAAACAACATAGCCGGCACAGCCTCGGCCCAACAATCATCATTGCCGGCACAACCTCGGCGGCATCACCGGCACAACATCGGTGGTCCATCACAACGTCCGGCACAGCATCGGACGGGTCCAGACCGAAGTCTGCCAGGTCATCAGGCTCCTCGAGCCGCAAACACCAACCGCAACGCTATAAAAGCAGGGCAGCGACCTCCGTAGCCCGTGGGCCGGTAGTCACCTCACCCAACGGCAGTTGCGTGCCCGCACAACATCAACACTGGGATCCGCGATCCCTCAGGACTGCTATACTACAAAGTGCCAACAATCATCTCAAAAGTCACGGTCCACACATGGAGGTGACACGTCCCGAACACCCACACTCTTCCCAACGGCGGTCCCTGGGCAGGCACGTATCACGCGCCCACCGTCACCTCCCGGCTCACGCACAAGGCGAGGACACGGGTTTCCGTGGACAAAGTTGGCATTCAAAAAGGGAACCAGGAATTCTGTCCTGGGCCCAAACGGTCGACCGTAAGAGGTGATTCGGTCGACCGTTTCCAGAAAGGAATCGGTCGACCGTCCCTAACACGGTCTACCGCTGCGCACAGAACATAATCCCCCAACGGTCTACCGAAGGTCTAAAACTGGTCGACCGAACGAGGTCAAAATTCGGAGTCTGGTCAACATTACAATCCAGTCTATCGGTCGACCGACTCAGGTCCCGGTCGACCGAAAACTAACATAACATCTTCTACATCATTTTAATCCATCGGTCGACCGACTCAGGGGTCTCGGTCGACCGAACTTAAAGGGTCAACTTAATATTTCTACGTCATATAACGGTCAACCGAACTCAAGCATACGTCCGAACATCATGCAATATAAACCAATAAACTTAAGTTCCGGTCGACCGAACACAAGGCCTCGGTCGACCGAAACGCAACAGGCAGTAAAGATATACATGCAATCGGTCGTCCGAACACAAGGCCTGTTGCGAGGTTGAACGCGAGGTTGAAGACGACCGAGGCCTTGTGTTCAACCTAGGTTTGACCGAGGTTTGGGCGAAGAAACCTCGGTCAACCTAGGTTTGTGTTCAACCTAGGTTCAACCTAGGTTTGACCGAGGTTTGACCGAGGTTTGGTCGACCGAGGTTGAACACAAGGCCTCGGTCAACCTCGCGCCAGCCGAGGTTTCTTCGCCCAAACGCGACGTCGGAGAGGCCTCCGACCTCCTCTGACCGACCAACACGACCCTCTCATGAGTGTCAACAACAAAACCACACTAGAGAGCGGCATACCTCAAACTTGCGAAGAACGGCGAAGAACACCGGAGCTTCACGACACGCCTCCGGTCCGCACCTCGCGCACGACCTCCTCCTCGCGACGACCTCCTCACGCCGGAGCCTCCGAGCCTCCTTCCTCCTCTGATCGCCGGAAAGAAAAGAAAAGGAAATGAGAGAGTGAGCAAGTGAGAGAGAGAGAGAGAGAAAAATCACGTATAAACCCAACACACTCCCCCGCTACAGTGCCCTTCTCGGCAGCCCACGCCTCCCCCTCACGTCCACAGTGCGCGCCTCACCTCCTCTTCCCCATGCACACCATTTCCCCATGCAAAGCAAGCCCTAAACCTAGGTTAAACCAAGCTTAACCCTAAACAAGGGTTTGGGTTCTTACAACTTCAACCACTGAAGAGATTTTAGAGGCTTTCATCCTTTTGTAGAAATTTTCTCTTTACTTGCGGGTTTGCAATCTGTGCTGCATGAGAGAAGATTTCGGTCGACTCGTGTAAATGCACATGTTTCTTCCGCTTTCCTAGTGGTTTGTTGTGTATCCAAATGTCATACCCGTTGTTCGATTAGGGCCCTCGACAATGACATTATACCATTGCCGGAAAATTCAATTATCCTAACGTGACTAGAACATAAAATATCATCCTTCTGGAATGAGTTCTAGGTGATTCGCTTCTAGGTACGAGAACTCAAACATACATGGAACGAGAGTTCCAAGTGAAGCTCCAAGACTTCGAATTTGTAAGTAATGAGTTCCTCCAGTTTCAGATAAAACAAAAAAAATAAAAATAATTGAAGTTCTAAACATCCCTCCATTTGACAAATCAATCACTTCATAATAGTAATTAAGGATAAATGAGATTCTCTACCTTAAACTGAAATGTTACTTTTCTCATGATTATTTTGAGTGAATGGTTGAAACCGGACTGAAGATATCCCATTCTAACCCTTAGATGACCACTGCCTTACATGTGTTTTCATCTCATTAAACCACCACTGAGAGACATGTCAATCATATCGTGTTCGTGTACTATCGTGACAGACAGTTCTAAAGTCGTGTTATGATTTCGTGTTATCGTGTATAACACAATTTGAAAAAGATTCATCATGCTTATATTGAAAATAGTTAAGTGAGATATTTTTCAATCTAATTAACATCTTAATTGATCATTATCAAGTAAAAAAATAATTGATTGTCTAACAAAATATGTAATTCATGTCAGTTTTGTGTAAAAAAAACAACATATCGTATAATTGTGTCGTGTTCGTGTTAAATCATGTACTAATTATTTTATATTTGTATCTTCACAAATCATCATAATAAAATATTACAATCATGCAAAAAAAAAATCATGTAAAATCGTGTTTGAATCGTGTCGTCATATCATGTCGTATTCGTGTCGTGTAATATTGTCGTGTCCAGAATTGAAGCATGTGCACATAGGAAACGTATAGTGTAGAAAATAAGGTCATTTGCTTGGGTACACCTCAAAATGTGCACAATTGCCGAAATACCCTCGTGTTTTTACTATTCACTTGGGTGCACATCATTTTAAACCTTATTGCTTGCATACCCTCGGGGCGTTTATGGGTCTCACTCCGTCAAATTTTCTGTTGGTTCATTTACAAAACACACCCTTTAAAATTCAAATGTCCTTATTATTAAATATAAAAACAAAAAAACAAATATTTTCTTTACAAACACACTCTTCTTCTTCCTCTCTCTTATTCTCTCTCTACTCTCTCGTTACTCCTCTCTCTTATTCTCTCTCTACTCTCTCTCTTATTTTTTGTCTCCTCCCTCCCTCCCTCTCTATCTCACATCTCACATCTCTTTCTCTTTTCTCCCTCTCTCTCTCTTGTTCTCTCTCTCCTCTCTCTATATATAAACTCTCGCTTGTTCTCTCTCTCTCTTTCTTCTCTCTTCTCCCTCTCTCTCCTATTCTCTCTCTCTGATGTTCTCTCTTCTTCCTCTCCCTATCCCTCTCTCCTCTCTCTCTTGTTCTCTCTTCTCCCCCCTCTCTCTCATGTTCTCTCTTCTCTATCTCTCATGTTCTCTCTTCTCCCTCTCTCTTTCTCTCCTATTCTCTCTTCGCCTTCTCTCTCTTTCTCTTTGATCTCTCTCATGTTCTCTTTTCTCTCTCTCTCTTTCTCTCTCCTCTCTCTCTCATGTTCTCTTTCTCTCTCTTGTCCTCTCTCTCTCGAATTCTCTCTTCTCCCTCTCTCTTTCTCTCTCTCCAATTCACTCTTCTCTCCCTCTCCTCTCTTTCTCCAATTCTCTCTTCTCCCTCTCTTTTTGTCTCTCTCTAATTCAAGAGAGAAGAGAGAGAGAATTCGAGAGGGGAAGAGAGAGAAGAGAGAGAGGAGAGAGAATTTGAAAGGAAGAAGAGAGAAAAAGGGAAAAGAGAGAGAGAAAGGAAGAAGAGAGAAAAAAGGAAAAGTGAGAATAGGAGGGTGACAAAGAATTCGAGAGGGAGAAGAGAGAAAGAGAGAAAGGAGAGAGAGAATTGGAGAGGAAGAAGAAGAGAGAGGAGAGAGATTTTTAAAGGAAGAATAGAGTAAGAGGGAGAAAAGAGAATAGAAGAGAGAGAGGAGAGAGAATTCAAAAGGAAGAAGAGAGAAAGAGGGAGAAGAGAGAATAGGAGAGAGAGGAGAGAGAACATGAGAGAGAGGGGGAGAAGAGAGAACCAGAGAGAGAGAACAAGAGAGATGAGAGAGAACAGGAGAGAGAGGGAGAAGAGAGAAGAAGAGAGAGAGAGAGAAAGGAGAAAGGAAAAGGGAGAAGAGAGAACATGAGAGAGAGAGAATATATAGGAGAGAGGGAGAAGAGAGAAGAAAAAGAGAGAACAAGCGAGAGTATATATAGAGAGAGAGGGAGAAAAGAGAAAGAGAGGAGAGAGAGAACGAGAAAGAGAGGGAGAAGAGAGAGAGAACAAGAGAGAGGGAGAAGAAATGTGTGTTTGTAAAGAAAATATTTGTTTTGTGTTTTTATATTTAATATCAAGGACATTTGAATTTTAAAGAGTATTTTGTAAATGAATCAACAGAAAATTTAACGGAGTGAGACCCATAAATGACTCGAGGGTATGCAAACAATAAAGTTTGAAATGAGTTACACCCAAGTGAATAGTAAAAACATGAGGGTATTTCGACAATTGTGCATCTTTTGAGATGTACCCAAGCAAATGACCCTAGAAAATAAGAAAAGAATACCTTTTTTTGTATTATTATTTTCTTATGGCTCTATAAAGAGGGTGTGATTCACTCATGGCACCAATTTTTGTTGTTGCCATTTTGTTGGTTGTTCTCGGTCCTTCAGTACCGTTCTATAAGCATAATTGGCTACTGATCATTAATTCGTAGCCTCTTTCTTTCTATCGTCTATGTCTCCAATTCACCACAACCAACATTTTCCTTTCCAATCGTTGGGAGACAACCACCAAGATCAAACTCAAACACAGCTGATGCCTTTCTTTCAATCATATCAAACATCTTCACTCACTTGCACAATTTCACTCTCATCACAACAAGAGGTAGGTATGCATTCATTGATTTTTGTTTAGTTTGTTTTTGGTCACTAATTATGTTTAGTTTTTTCAAATCCAAATGTGATCCACATATGATCTTGTGTATGTAGGGTGGTGGTTACATCAAGTCTAATGGCTCGGAAGCTTCGATAGGCGGCAGTGAGGAGAAAATTAATAGTATCAAGAAGTTGAGGGGTGATGCTTCACCTAAGTGGATGCCTTCCAAGATGAGGTTGATGAAGAGGCTGATCGATTCTAACAACACTCTCGACCAAAAACCAAGAAGAAACACGATGTTTGCTCCAACCCAAACCTCAACAATAGACACGACCAACTCTAGCAATGACTTCATAAGAGTGTGTTCAGATTGCAACACTACAAAGACGCCTTTGTGGAGAAGTGGCCCTCAAGGTCCAAAGGTTAATTTCACAACTTCCCTTCATATATAGACCATACAATATAATATCATGATAGTTGCAAACATTAATTTGTTATGTATGTAATGTTATGTTGCAGTCTTTGTGCAATGCATGTGGAATAAGGCAAAGAAAGGCTAGAAAAGCAATGGCAGAAGCTGCTGCGAAAGATGATCATTGTGGTTTATTAATCCCTTCTACTGGACAAACAAAGTTGTCTAAAGGGAAGGGATTGGAGGATGCTTTTGCCATTGTTCCCTTGAAGAAGAGGTGCAAGTACACGTCCGAGAGCAACCAAGACGATCGCGATGATTTCACAACTCCAAATTCATCTGATTGTGGTGGAGTTTTCCCTCAGGACGAGAAGGAAGCTGCCATCTTGCTAATGGCTTTGTCTTGTGGCCTCATTTGTCGTTGATCTGCCAATTATTTCTTTTTTAATTGAGTGTGTTTTTTCGAAGTCTTTGATCAGTAAAGACAATTGATGGAGGATGTATTAATCTTGTTAACAAGAGTATCATGTGTGGAAATTTCCAGCATATAAGCTAATATGATGGTTATTTCATTAAGAATAAGATGCAATGTTTAATATTAATTGTTCTTTGCTCACTATTTTGTGTCTTTCATCATATCATCATGCTACGTACTTGTGTTTGATCACTGGAGTTGGACTGATTTTCTATTTTTTTTAGGGTTTCTGTGACGCATGCATGGCCTTTATTCTATAGCTAATAGAGATATCGATGCTGAAGTTCATCAAAGTGGAATAAACAATAAAAATAAGTTTGGTCTTTGGATGATGTAACCACTTGCTTTGCAGTTTGCATCAATGGGAAATGAAAGCAAGATCGAGAATATATCATTGTCTTCTGTTTACAACATATACAAACTCAGGTTTCGATTCACATGCATACCTTAGCATAACTGTCATCATGAACAAATTAATCTTATACCATTATCCGCCAATTAATGGATATATATCATTATGCTTATCTATGTAAACAAGCTCTATTGTACGATATACATGCTTATACTCTTCTTGTATCAAATGTGTTTATAAAGGATATAGAATAGTATGAGTTAGTTTCTTGTATGATGTTGGTTTTCATGTAATGACGTAAGGCTCCCATATTTGCCCATGTAATAAACTGTGTATTCCCTACTCATTTCAGTAGCTGAAGGAGTGTACTTAATAATAAGACTATTTATTGTAAATCACAACACATATAATTAAAAAAAAATGTGTTTTAAGGGATATTAGAGGATTTAGACTGTGATAGCTAGTAATACCAAGTTATATTGGAGGATTTCTTAAGTGACTTATAACCGTCTTGACTATGATACTTTGCTTTTAGCTACTTCCAAAGTGTTATTTTTTTACGAAATTTTGTGAATTACATTTATCATGCCTGTGTAACACGTGCTAAAAAAAATTAAACGAAATTGATTATCATAAACTTTGATCCAACTATTTTAAAATTCACTAAGGACAAGTTTGGATCACTCAGAATATCATGGTTTTTGAAGAATACTGTATTATTAAGAAAAATACAGTTTTTAATCCTAAATAGGTGTTTGGATCACCCTGAAAAATGCATTATAAATCTATATTTTTTGATGAAAACATGTTTTCCAAAAGAAGCTAATCCTCTTTTTTCTCAAATATGTTGGGTCTCTTCTTACTTATTTGTTCTAAGAACCTTTGATTTTACGAAAAAATACTTTTTTAGTCAAGCACATCAATACATATGAAATACATTATCTGAATTAGATGTCATTTTGAAAAATGTATTTTGAAATCAAATATTTCAAACCTTTGGTTACCCAAATAGGACGTCCTAAATGGTAGTCGTTCAAATTTGGACATTTTCGATCAAGTGAAAAATTAACTTCGATCAATTTAAAAATTTAGTGTGTTTGACTTGATAGATAAGAATGAATGTGATTTAGTTTAGTTTTAAGATATGATTTAAAAATGCTAAAAGTGAAACATCATAACTAAACCGACTATAAGTAACTCATAATCACATTATTTCCTTATTATCATAGGATAAATAATTGTTTGCCTCACTCATGTCTTTAGTTCATTCACCTTTGAATAGTTTCATTTGTTTGAAGGTGCATTGTAAGGTGTGTATCAGAAAAACAAACACAACACGAAATGAAATAACATATAGAATATTCCATTATGACATATTGATACGTGATGATCTTGGCGTTGGGTAAAAAATTCAAAATAAAGTCAAAAGATGAAGTGAACTGTTAGTGTATGTGACCGTACATGGCCATGCATCTATAATACACGGGTGTAAAATGTCAAAAACCTAATTCTGCTCTGACCCACTTCTCGGCCTTTTGCTATTGCCGTCTTCGTAGCAACCAAACATTGACAGTTCACAAAGAATTTGTAATATAACTACCAGGACCGTCTCGGAAAATTTTGAGGCCCTGTGCGAAAATCAACGAGGCTTCTAAATTTGAAAAAAAATTGTCCTTCTAGTTTAAATAATAAAAATTTCACTAACTTAATGCAATATTAATAGAAATTTTTTGTCCTCTTAGCAATATTTGAGACAAATTTATCAATGTTTATGTGCTATTTATGTGTTAACATTAAATTTTTTTGCAACCTAATAAGCCCATGTACATAATTTTTTTTTTAGGCCCCTTTAAAATGAAGCCCAGAATGAGGCCCAGAGCAGTAGCTCACCCTGCTCCTGCTATTGGGCCGGACCTGATAACTACTTACAATAACAAGAAGAGGATCTGAAGCTGTCCTTCTCGGACCATAATCCACACACACTTCGCATCATTAAAGTCAAAATAACTGTTATGGACTCTGACCTTGAGACTGATAATTATGATGCGTCATGGACTCATGGTCCATATCAATTTACTTGATTAACTTTCGTCCATTTATATGTATAAGCCATTAATGATTTCCAACGCATAATAGTATATATATATATAAGCGAAACCAATAATCAAATATGACAATTTTAAATTATGAAAATCTAAAAGACTAAAACAAGAAATATCACATGAAAGTGAGAGAACTTTGCACGCTCCAAGAGAGAACTCTGAGGCCATGTTGGAGTAATCATTCTTAACAACCTGTTATCTGTTTAGATCCTACGAATCTCATCATAAAAATTACATAGATATTGTCCTCATGTAACCAATCAGGTGTGCGGCTGCATATCCAACTAGTATTAAACTTCCATTCCAATTGGATGATGACAGAGAATTATATATGTGTGCATCCAATAATTAGTGGGAGGCACTGGTTAATGGGATGCATGTGTTGATTCTTCAAGTTAATATTCAATGGTTTGCTAAAATACCTAATGGGTCGTATATAAAACTAACTATTTGTTGTATTAAAACTATTAGATATGGAATGAAGTGTATCATATGTTAGGATAATGCATCGTTTCTTCTTGCCTTGGATTCTCAAAGTACTCAATATGTAAGATGATTGGCTCTTCATGGTTCCATTATTGTAGGTGGTTAGACAAGTTGTAACATCCCGAAACAACGGAAATTTTAAAAATTTAAACAATCAAGAGAATATCAGAATAAACTCATCAACGAGAATGTCACTCAATAAATCAATCGTCGGTGCACCAATAATCCAACAGTGTTTGTCAAAAGGCGTGATTACAACAGTACAATGAAAAGACAGATAAAGTAATCACGACGACCTCGAAGAGTCCGATGAGGATCCTGGCCCCAAAATGAGTGTGCCCGCGGTCACCACCCGACATAACCTAGTGCGGTCCTGAAACATGAATCAAACAACGATGCCTGAGTTTCCCATTAGGAAACCCCGTATGTCAAGCTCACCTATATGCATGCATAGTACGGTAAATGAACCTATCATACTAGAAGCATGTCATGTCACATCTGCAATGCATCAAATCCCTCAACATGGTAAATGAGACCCAAGTCCAACAACAACGACCCTCAACAGGGTCCACAAGGACATCAGTCCAGCAACAACAACAACGGGTCTCCCTCGGAAACCTACCGTAGGCACATACGGTCTTACGGACAGTACGCAATGCGTCCCCCCACACACGACTACTCGACCCAAAGGGATCGGTGAGGAGCGTCCGCACTTCCGTGCAAAGAACCACGTGGTCTACACCACCTTCGACGGAGTCGTAGCCCGGTCAGTCAACATCCCAGGATAGGTGCCCAATCGGGGATCATCGCTGGCACAACATCAGCGGCATCGCATCAGCGGTACAACATACGTCCGGCACAACATCGGACGACACAACCACAGCCAGAACATCGTCGGCACCATCATCGCCGGCAGCAACCTCGACGGCATCGCTGGCACAACATCGGTGGTACAACATACGTCCGGCACAACATCGGACGGGTCCAGACCGTAGTCTGCAGGGTCATCATGCTCCACGAGCCATGTGTCACACGCATTGGGATCCGCGATCCCTCAGGTCTGCTACTCATACCATGAGTCCAATCAATCCATCAAATTAGTCACGATCCATACATGGAGGTGACGCGTCTCGGACAACCACACTCTTCCACACGGCAGTCCTGGGCGGGCACGCGTAACGCGCCCACCGTCACCTCCCGGCTCACGCACAAAGCGAGGACACGGGTTTCCGTGGATAGAGTTGGCATCAAAAGGGAACCATGAATTATGTCCTGTGCAAAACGGTAGACCGAAAGAGACGACTCGGTCGACCGTTTCCTCATGGGAATCGGTCGACCGAAAGTGACAACTCGGTCCACTGCTTCCACAAGGGAATCGGTCGACCGAAGCGTCTGCAACGGTCGAAATATTTGCGCAAAACATAAGTCCTAACGGTCTACCGAAGGTCTAAAATTGGTCGACCGAAACGAGGTCAAAATCCGGAGAGTGGTCAACATTAAATTCAAAACTATCGGTCGACCGACTCAGGGGTCTCGGTCGATCGAAAACTAACAGGGTCAACCTATTATTTCTACGTCAAAACGGTCGACCGCAAACACATCCATAATATCAGTACATTTAAGTTCCGGTCGACCGAACACAAGGAACCGGTCGACCGAAACACAACAGACAGTAAAAAATGTACTACTTCGGTCGACCGCCCGAAAGGCCCGGTCGACCGTTGGTCATCTTCTACCTCGCGCCAGCCGAGGTTTTCCACGGAAAACAACGCCGAATAGGTCTCCGACCGACCAACATGACCCTCCCATGAGGGTGAGCAACAACAAATCAAACTAAGAACCGACATACCTCAAAAAACGACGAACTACGCCGGAGCTCCGCTCGCGCACGTCGTCTCTGCACCTTCTCGCGCGTCCAACTCCTCGCACGATCGCCTCCAGACGCTTCACACCGGAGCCTCCTCCTCAGCTGCGCCGAAATGGAAGAGAATGAGAGAGTGAGAGAGATGGGTTTTGGTGCAAGAAAATCCTTCAACCAAACACAAAAACCAACACACCACACCTCCACCATCCCCCTACCCATCCTATTCTCCTCATTCCCCACGCACAACACTGTTCACCGCCTCTTCCCCATGCTAACCTCCTCCTTAAACATCATTAGCACTCTAAACCTAGGTTAGGGATATAACAATCCACCCAACTTAAAAGGATTTCGTCCCGAAATCAACAAGCAACTCACCGAAAAGCTCCGGGTACTGCTTCTGAACTTCCTCCTCGATCTCCCAAGTGGCCTCGCGCTCTCTGTGATGCTACCACCTAACCTTCACCATCGGGATGGTCCTCCTCCTCAGCTGATGATCCATACGATCAACGATCTCGACTGGTCTCTCCTCGAGTGACAAGTCCTGCTGTATCTTTGGTACTGCAATCTCAATCACATGAGTTGGATCTGCAACGTACTTCCTCAACATCGATACATGGAAGACGTTGTGAAGACCCGAAAACTGCGGTGGCAACGCAATGCGGTAGGCAACCTCACCAACTCGGTCGAGGATCTCAAATGACCCAACATACCTCGGACTGAGCTTCCCCTTCTTCCCAAACCTCATCACTCCCCGAGCTGGGGAGATCTTCAGAAACACATGGTCACCGACCTCAAAGTTCAACACCCGTCTGCGTCTGTCGGCATAACTTTTCTGCCTGCTCTGCGCTGTGGCCAATCTCCTCCGGATCACATCCACATTCTCTGCATACATCTGCACGAGCTCTGGCCCCACTAGCTGCCTCTCGCCCACATCACTCCAGCATACCGGTGATCTTCAAGGCCTCCCGTACAAAGCCTCGTACGGTGCCATCCCAATACTCGAATGGTAATTGTTGTTGTAGGCGAACTCGATCAACGGTAGATGCCCATCCCAGTGTCCTGACCAATCTAAGGTGCATGCTCTCAGCATATCCTCCAGGGTCTGGATCGTCCTCTCTGACTGACCATCTGTCTGCGGGTGAAACGTTGTACTGAATCGCAGTCGTGTCCCCAAAGCCTGCTGCAGACTCTCCCAAAACCTGGACGTAAATCTGGGATCTCGATCAGAGATGATGCTCACTGGTACTCCGTGCAACCTGACTATCTCCTCCACGTACAACTTAGCTAGACCCTCCAGAGGCAACGTGGTCCTGATCGTTAAGAAGTGCGCCGACTTGGTCAGTCGATCGACTATCACCCAAATCGCGTCGTGGAATCTCCTCGTCTTCGGTAGCCCTGTGACAAAATCCATCGTCACGTGCTCCCACTTTCACTCAGGAAGCTCTATACACTGCATTGGTCCCGCTGGTCGCTGATGCTCAATCTTCACCTGCTGACAGACTAAGCACCGGCCCACGAACTCCGCAATATCTCTCTTCATGCCCTTCCACCAGAAGTTCCGCTGCAGGTCCTTATACATCTTCATACTCCCCAGGTGGATGGTATACCTCGCTCGGTGTGCCTCCTCCATGATGTCATCTCTCAGTCCATCAACCTACGGCACCCAGATCCGACTCTTGAACCTCGGACCACCATCAACCCCTACACTGAAGTCTGATCCATCTCTGGCAGCCAACTGTAACAGACCAGCTAACTCCTCATCCCCATGTTGAGCCTGCACAACATGCGAGACGGTCTACGGCTCTACCCTCAGCCCAGCAAGCACTGCTCCTTCGGAGCCCTCTGTGAACGGCCTCCACTCTGACAACGTCTCGAGTAGCCTCCACTCCTGGATGCACAAACTAGCAATTGACACCTCAACCTTCCTGCTCAGTGCATCCGCAACCGAATTCACCTTCCCCGGATGATAGGAGATGGTGAAGTCGTAGTCCTTAATGAACTCAAGCCAACTGCGCTGCCTCATATTTAGCTCCATCTGAGAGAACAAATATTTCAGGCTCTGATGATCTGTGAAGACCTCTAACTTCTCTCCATAAAGATAATGTCGCCAGGTCTTCAACGCGTAAACCACCGCTGCTAACTCCAGATCATGAGTAGGGTAGTTCTTCTCGTGTACCTTCAGCTGCCTCGAAGCGTACACCACCACCTTTCCGTATTGCATCAGAACACAACCCAAGCAAACCCCTAACGCATCACTGTAGATCACGTAGCCTCCACTGCCACTCGGTAGCGTCAGAATCGGCGCTGTCGTCAGTCGCCTCTTCAGCTCCTGGAAACTGTCCTCGCACTTCTGGGACCAAACGAACTTGACACCCTTCTGCGTCAACGCTGTCAATGGCGAAGCAAGCCTGGAGAAGTCCTGAATGAACCGTCTATATTACCCAGCAAGTCCCACGAATCTCCTGATCTCTGTCACGCTCGTCGGGGCTCTCCACTGAGTCACAGCCTCAACCTTTGCCAGATCCACTGAAATCTCATCTGCTGACACAATATGCCCCAGAAATGCCACCTGATCTAACCAAAACTCGCACTTCGTGTACTTGGCATACAACTCCTGATCTCTCAAGATGCCAAGCACAATCCTCAGGTGCTCCCGGTGCTGCTCCCTGTCAGGCGAGTACACCAAGATGTCATCCACAAACACCACAACAAAGCTGTCGAGGTACGGCTGGAAAGTCCTATTCATCAAATCCATGAATGTTGCAGGTGCATTCGTCAGTCCAAACGGCATCACCAAGAACTCGTAGTGCCCGTACCGTGTCCTGAAGGCTGTCTTCTGAACATCGGCCTCTCTGATCCGCAACTGGTGATAACTTGAGCGCAGATCAATCTTCGAGAACACTCTCGCTGTCTGCAACTGATCAAACAGATCATCAATCCTAGGCAAAGGGTACTGGTTCCCGACGATAACCTTATTCAACATCCTGTAGTCGATGCACATCCGCAACGACTCATCCTTCTTCTTCACGAACAACACAGGCGCTCCCCACGGTGAGACACTCGGTCGAATAAAACCAGAGTCCATCAACTCCTGCAACTACTTCTTCAGCTTTGTCAACTCAGCAGGTGCCATCCGATACGGTGCCTTCGACTGGGGTGTCGTGTCAGCCGTCAACTCAATGTCGAACTCGATCTCTCGGTGTGGCGGTGAACGAGGAATCTCTGCAGGAAACACAT
Source organism: Triglochin maritima (assembly GCA_963682175.1). NCBI lineage: Eukaryota > Viridiplantae > Streptophyta > Magnoliopsida > Alismatales > Juncaginaceae > Triglochin > Triglochin maritima. The sequence goes on from OY821775.1 coordinate 12,938,164, forward strand.
CTCGAAACTCTTGTACGACCTCTATATCCTCCAGCCTCCTTGTCTCAGGATCAGGAACAACCAAAGTCGCCACGAACGCTCTGCAACCCTGATGTATCAGCCTCTGTGCCTTAACCGCAGACACAATCAGACGACCTCCTCTACTCCTCGTCCCTCTGATCAACACATCAGGCGCGTCCTGCCTCGGAATAAGGATCTTCTTCTCACGGCAAAAGACTCGCACATCGTACTGTGATAGCCAGTCCATCCCCAGTATGACGTCGAAGTCCTCCATCGGTAGCAAGACCAGATCTGCCGGAAAATCATGGTCTCCCGAAACAACTGTGGTGTCAGGGAGAAAGCTCCCCACAGTGCCCACCTCACCCATGGGCGTACTGACTTCCAACAAATCAGTCAGTAGCTCAGGGGTCTGATCCGACTCACCAGCAAACTTCTCCGAAATGAAGGAGTGTGTGGCGCCACAATCAAATAAAACACGAGCAACCAAACCTGAAATGACAAGGGTACCTTCCACGACAGTGTTGGAGTCCTTCGCCTCCTCAGCCCGGACGGTGAAGACTCGACCTGCTCTCCTGATCTGGCTCTGCGGGACGACGAACCTGCTGCCTCCGCTCCTCCCTGAGACCGGTGGTCCTGGTCTCCTGCTCGTCTCGCCCTACCTGCTCGGGCAATCTCGGATGAAATGGCCCATCTAACTGCATCCCAAACATGCACCTGTACGTCGGGGGCACTTCTGACCCGGATGAAATCTCCCACACGTACCACATGCACCAGACTGGCGTAATCCTCCTCCATCAACCCGGGGCCTCTTGCCCGGGTTCCCAGTGGAACGTCCAACTGCACGTCCTCCCGTGCTCACTGGAGGCTTCCGCGCCTCCTGGTAATTCTCCGGGTAGTCCTGATCGATGAGAGTCGCATACTTCACCGCATCCGCCAGGGTCTGCGGCATGCTGGTAATCACACGCGACCTGAGATGCTTCCTCAGCCCCTTGATGAACTTCCGTGCACGCTGCTCCGGCGTCACGTAGGTCTCAGAACAATAACGCTCAAGGGCGTTAAACCTGCTGATCGCGACGATCACAACTTCAAATTCATCTGATTGTTGTGGAATTTTCCCTCAGGACGAGAAGGAAGCTGCCATCTTGCTAATGGCTTTGTCTTGTGGCCTCATTTGTCGTTGATCTGCCAATTATTTCTTTTTTAATTGAGTGTGTGTTTTCGATGTCTTTGATCAGTAAAGACAATTGATGGAGGATGTATTAATCTTGTTAACAAGAGTATCATGTGTGGAAATTTCCAGCATATAAGCTAATATGATGGTTATTTCATTAAGAATAAGATGCAATGTTTAATATTAATTGTTCTTTGCTCACTATTTTGTGTCTTTCATCATATCATCATGCTACGTACTTGTGTTTGATCACTGGAGTTGGACTGATTTTCTAATTTTTTTAGGGTTTCTGTGACGCATGCATGGCCTTTATTCTATAGCTAATAGAGATATCGATGCTGAAGTTCATCAAAGTGGAATAAACAATAAAAATAAGTTTGGTCTTTGGATGATGTAACCACTTGCTTTGCAGTTTGCATCAATGGGAAATGAAAGCAAGATCGAGAATATATCATTGTCTTCTGTTTACAACATATACAAACTCAGGTTTCGATTCACATGCATACCTTAGCATAACTGTCATCATGAACAAATTAATCTTATACCATTATCCGCCAATTAATGGATATATATCATTATGCTTATCTATGTAAACAAGCTCTATTGTACGATATACATGCTTATACTCTTCTTGTATCAAATGTGTTTATAAAGGATATAGAATAGTATGAGTTAGTTTCTTGTATGATGTTGGTTTTCATGTAATGACGTAAGGCTCCCATATTTGCCCATGTAATAAACTGTGTATTCCCCACTCATTTCAGTAGCTGAAGGAGTGTACTTCATAATAAGACTATTTATTGTAAATCACAACACATATAATTAAAAAAAATTGTGTTTTAAGGGATATTAGAGGATTTAGACTGTGATAGCTAGTAATACCAAGTTATATTGGAGGATTTCTTAAGTGACTTATAACCGTCTTGACTATGATACTTTGCTTTTACCTACTTCCAAAGTGTTATTTTTTTACGAAATTTTGTGAATTACATTTATCATGCCTGTGTAACACGTGCTAAAAAAAATTAAACGAAATTGATTATCATAATCTTTGATCCAACTATTTTAAAATTCACTAAGGACAAGTTTGGATCACTCAGAATATCATGGTTTTTGAAGAATACTGTATTATTAAGAAAATACAGTTTTTAATCCTAAATAGGTGTTTGGATCACCCTGAAAAATGCATTATAAATCTATATTTTTTGATGAAAACATGTTTTCCAAAAGAAGCTAATCCTCTTTTTTCTCAAATATGTTGGGTCTCTTCTTACTTATTTGTTCTAAGAACCTTTGATTTTACGAAAAAATACTTTTTTAGTCAAGCACATCAATACATATGAAATACATTATCTGAATTAGATGTCATTTTGAAAAATGTATTTTGAAATCAAATATTTCAAACCTTTGGTTACCCAAATAGGACGTCCTAAATGGTAGTCGTTCAAATTTGGACATTTTCGATCAAGTGAAAAATTAACTTCGATCAATTTAAAAATTTAGTGTGTTTGACTTGATAGATAAGAATGAATGTGATTTAGTTTAGTTTTAAGATATGATTTAAAAGTGCTAAAAGTGAAACATCATAACTAAACCGACTATAAGTAACTCATAATCACATTACACTAGTGCATAATTGGCTTTACTCGTCGCCCAATAGACGTCGGCCGTTACAACGGCCGACGTCTATTGTGGCGAGGACAGCATAGACGTCGTCTGAAATGGAAGCCGACGTCTATGCGACACTATAGACGTCGTGTGTAGGAATAACACATTGAACCGACGTCTATAGTGTATAGACGTCGACCTTTAGACGTCGGTGTTTTAGTACCTTGTGAAGCCGACGTCTATAGGGTATAGACGTCGGCCTATAGACGTCGGACGTAATGTAAGACCGACGTCTATAGTCTATCCACATAGACGTCGAGGTATAGACGTCGGCGTTATGTAATATCCGACGTATATAGGTCTTAAAGAAACAGGACAGACGTGCTTTCTTTCATTCATTTCAGTCGAAACCCACCCAAACCCTAGCCGTCCCGCGACCGAACTCTCCTCCGCGACCATCCTCCGACCGATCCGCACCGTCTCCGGCACCGCAGCGAGCTCCCAAGCGCTCCTCCACTTCTCCGGCCCTCTTCTCCTTCTTCCTCCGTCTTCTTTCGTCTCTCTCCACATGTAGGTTTTAAGTTCGTTTTTTCTTGTTTTAAGTTCGTCTTTCTCCACATATTCTCTCTAACTTAGCCTCCTCCGCATGTAGCTTCATCGTGTCGTTTACAGCCGTCTCCTCCGCGACGTCTTCGGGAACCACAAAGAGCTCCTCCGGCAATACAACTTTTCCCTCCTCTGGTTCGTGCTCAATTTTAGATTCTTAATTTAGGATTAGTTTAGACCAAGAATCCAACGCCAAATTAGGATTAGTGCAAATATTGGTTAGATAACGATTCAATGTGGATGTACACTCTTGACATGTAGACGTGATAAGCAACTTCTTCTCGGAGTTTTTTTGCATGTGTGTTATGTGTTGATATTTGATAAACATATTCATTGGATTGATTTAGTTTGGATTGAGTAGGGTTGGTTGGATGATTTAACCAAACTTTGTTTTCATTGGATTGATTTGGTTTGGATTATGTTAAGAATTTGGTTTGGATTGAGTAGAGAAATACATAATGTGAATGTGATTAGATAACTAGATATTAGGATTTGAATAAAATTTAAGTGGATAACTAGATGTGAATGTGATTAGATAACTAGATATTAGGATTTTCTTGTTGATTTCAGGATTTGAAGAATTTTACATATCAAATTTTAAGTGGAGGTTCTGCCAAAATTTCAATAAAATTTTATTCCCAATTATTATTAATAACATGATAGTTTGTGTTTAAAATGTTTTTCTGTCAATTCAAGTAATTAGTTTTAATACTTGATTTTAATATTTTAAATGTTTATTGCCTTAATTTATTGAATTTTTAATATTATGATAATAACTCATTGCCCCCCTTAAACAACTTGGCCTTTAATAACCCAAAGCAAAAGATTAGACAATATTTGTTAAGTCATTCATCATATAGGATTTGCATGCATTGTATTTTCTATTATTTACGCTTTCTGTCGTAGATTGCTGACGTAAGGTACGTACTATCTTTCACTCATCATTCATTAGAAAGCACGCATTAGTTAGTAGGACTTGCATTGTAACAAGAGTGAGGTGAGTGTTTGTTTGGTGTGTTGTTTGTTAGATTAAGGTATGAAAAACACTTAGGGGGCAGTCACCTATAGGAGATGAGGTGGGGGATTTCATCACCCTTTCCTTGGCCCAAAAACCACTTAATAAAAGAGCCTTAATAAAATCAATTAGACGTTGGCCCCTAGGATTTTTGGACGCATTAAGGAGAGGAAACCGTTTAAGACCGTTATGGCCTGAATGTCGTTGCCCATCTAGTCTCCCTGAGATTTTAGGAACCTCCGGGTTCTTGATTTCCTATAGATTAGTGGTCCTCGATGTTTAAGACCCTTTCGGCCTGAACGTCGTTGCCCATCTAGTCTCCCTGAGATATTAGGGACCTCCGGGTTCTTGATTTCCTACAGACTAGTGGTCATCGGTGGGACCTCGAAGTTAGGCGTCGTCTATTACTAAGGACCTATAGTGGACTTTAGGTTTGTTTTGGCCTTGATTGTTTAGTTAGATTTCTAACCTTCCTTATTCCACGCTAGATTAAGGACTTCATCTCTTCTCCTCTGAGTCATTCTTTTCTCATCTTAATGTCTCCGAATCTTCTCATCTACGTACACATTCTTTTAAATTGAAATTTTATTTATGTTCTGCAATAATAACTATCATTTTTGCCTCTGTTTAGATTGAAATGGATCGAGAGTGGATAGTTTCAAACAGATTGAGTGATGAGTATGAGAACGGAGTGAATATGTTCTTAGAGGTTGCCAAAAAACATTCTAAGAAAATGAAAGACAGCGACATGGCGTATTGTCCGTGCAATAAGTGTCATAATATGTCAGTGTTGACTTTTCGGAAAATGAAAGATCATTTGTTTGAGAAAGGTTTCGACCCAAATTACAGACGGTGGATATGGCACGGCGAAAATGAATCATGTAGTCGTTCCAAGAATGATGGAGAAGATGTTAGTGTGGAAGATCACTTAGAGGAAATGGTTCAGGATATGGCTGAAAAGTTTTCGTCCAACCCCGATTTACTTGGTAATTTGTTGAGTGACAATGAGAAGCCGTTGTATAAGAATTGTACCAAATTCACTAGATTGTCAGCGGTGTTGAAGTTGTACAATTTAAAAGCTGGAAATGGTTGGTCCGATGTGAGTTTCACATCAATGTTGAAGTTAGTGAAAGAGATGCTTCCAGATGACAATGAGTTGCTAGATAGAACTTATGATGCAAAGAAAGTGTTGTGCCCTATGGGAATGGAATATAGGAAGATACACGCATGCCCGAACGATTGTATATTGTATAGGGTTGAGTTTGAAAACTTACATTCCTGTCCCAGGTGTAATGTGTCAAGATACAAAATGAAACGTAGTGGACCAAACCACAATGAAGAGGCTGATGAGATGAAAATCAAAGGACCTCCTGCTAAGATTTTGTGGTATCTTCCGATAATACCAAGGCTTAAACGTTTGTTTGCGGGTAAAGAGGATTCCAAGAACATGACATGGCATGCTGATCGTGAGAAACCAAATGATCAGTTGCTACGTCACCCTGCAGATTCACCTCAGTGGAAAAAAATAAATGTCGACTTTCCTGTGTTTGGTGAAGAATCGAGGAATGTACGACTTGGGCTCTGTACTGACGGAATGAATCCTTTTGGTAGTTTGAGTAGCATTCACAGTTCTTGGCCCGTTCTGCTTGTAATTTACAATCTGCCCCCGTGGTTATGCATGAAACGCAAATATATCATGTTGTCCTTAATGATTTCTGGTCCGAAACAACCTGGAAACGACATCGATGTGTATTTAAGACCTTTAATTGATGACCTAAAGAAATTGTGGGGTGACGGAGAGTCAGTTTTTGATTCTTATCGTCAGGAGTCGTTCGTAATGCGGGCAATGATATTTTGCACGATTAATGACTTTCCAGCTTATGGTAATCTGTCTGGATATTCAGTTAAAGGTCATAAAGCTTGTCCAATTTGCGAGGAAAATACATGTTCTTTGCAACTAGTTAATGGTTCTAAGACTGTCTATCTCGGTCATCGGAGATTTTTGCCGAACTCTCATCCTTATCGTAGGTTGAAGAAAGCATTTAACGGAAAACAGGAGTTTCAGAATCCGCCAGTTGAAATCAGCGTCGAAAAGGTGTATGAACGTGTAAGGAACATTGAATGTGAATTTGGAAAACCGTACAAACGAGCAAACGACAAAAGTAGTTGGAAAAAAAGATCAATATTTTTTGATCTCCCTTACTGGAAAACTTTAGAAGTTAGACATTGTATTGATGTGATGCACGTAGAGAAAAATGTTTGTGATAGTCTTGTTGGCACTCTGTTGAACATACCTGGTAAAACCAAAGATGGATATAATGCAAGACTTGATCTTGTTGATATTGGTATACGAGCAATGTTGGCACCAGAGAAGAAAGGAGATCGGAATTACTTACCTCCAGCTAGTTATACATTGTCTAGAAAGGAGAAAAGAATTCTCTGTCAGTGTTTGCACGATGTAAGGGTTCCACAAGGTTATTCTTCAAATATCAGTAATCTTGTTGTTATGAAGGATTTGAAACTTGTGGGGATGAAGTCTCACGATTGTCATACTTTAATGCAGCAGTTGTTACCTGTAGCACTGAGATCCATATTACCGAAAGATGTTAGACAAGCAATAATAAAGTTGTGTTCGTTTTTCAATAAGATTTGCAGTAAGGTGGTCGATCCTGTGCAGTTAGACAAGTTACAGAATGAAATTGTGGTCACATTATGTCAGTTAGAGATGTTCTTCCCCCCGGCTTTTTTCGACATTATGATTCATCTTGTTATTCATTTGGTTATAGAAGTTAAATTGTGCGGACCAGTTTTCTTAAGGTGGATGTATCCTTTCGAGCGTTATATGAAAGTGTTGAAAGGTTATTGCAAAAATCGTCAAAGACCAGATGCTAGTATTGTTGAAGGATACATAGCTGAGGAGGTTATCGAGTTTTGCACTGGATACCTAGCAAACACCAAAACTGTTGGACTTCCGAAGAATCGTCATGATAATCGTGTCGATGGTAAAGGGACACGTGGGATGAAAATGTTAAATCCAAATGGCGATGACTTAATGACAGCATATTTTTATGTGTTGTGCAATTCGAATGAAGTTCAACCATACCTAAATGAACACATGAAGTTTCTAAAGGAAAGAAATCCTTTGTGGAGTGATCAACAAGTAATTAATAGTCACAATAAGAATTTCATCTCTTGGTTCAAAAATCTAGCATACAAGCGTGATGTTTCTGAGACAATACAGTGGTTGGCTTACGGTCCGCATTCTGTTGTTATAAGTTACAGTGGTTATGATATCAATGGATATTCTTTCTACACAGTTTGTGAAGATGCGAAAAGTGATGTTCAGGACAGTGGCGTCACCTTAATAGCAGAGTCTTTGCATGTGTCTAGTTCTAAAGACAAGAATCCTGTATACGCCGACATGTCCTATTACGGTGTAATTGAAGATATATGGGAGCTAGACTTTGTTAAATTCAAAGTACCTATATTTAGATGCAAGTGGGCTGATAATAAAACAGGAGTTCGAGTGGATGACTATGGCTTCACTTTAATTGATTTTTCAAAACAAGGGTATAAAGGAGAACCTTTTATTCTAGCTTCCCAAGCGAAACAAGTCTTCTATGTGGCTGATTCGTGTGATAAGAAATGGGCAGTAATTTTGGAAGGGAAGAAAAAAATTGTATCAGATGATAGTCTGATCGAGTATGAAGAAACACCACCTTTCTCTAAGCAAGCACCTGAGTTGAACTCAGTAGATGAAGAAATAAATGTTGAGACTTGTATGTTTAGAGATGACCACGGTGAAGGTATATGGATTGAAAATCCATTAAGGAAAAAAAAACAGTAAAGGTGCAAATTTTCTGTTGTAACACATTGTAATAGACATTTAATCCATGTCTTTACCTTATTTAATTACTTGAATTTATCTTTTATAGTATAATGGCTCCGAAAAAGAAACCCACTTCCTCCGAGTCTGAAGGTTCGAAGACATACAGTACACGAGGTCCTTGTCTCATGAAAGAATTCGTGGGCAGAAGAACTAGAGACGGTAGAATTCCAATCCAGTTTGATGACCGTCTTGAGCCCTTAGGCATGCTGTCTGATAATTGGAAAAGTTTTCTGGGTAGCTTAGCGAGGGCCAAAGTTGACATTTGTTTATCCAGTTGGGCTGATGTAGATGAGAAGTTGAAGGACACAATATGGGATAATGTGCAGGTAATGGTTCCATTATAGATTTCTATAGTTTTAGTTGAACTTTTGATATATATAAAGTTAACGTGTTGTAGGAATCTTTTGAGTTCCAATCCACTGACAAGTTGAAGAAGAAGTGGATGACATACATGTCAGTTCGTTGAAGGGATTTCAAAACAAATTTAACGAACAAGTACATATTCGGAGACTACCAGGATAGAAATCCATGCGATGTCTATAACTTTATCACTCCGAATCAATGGGAGCTATTCAGAAAATCCAGAGATAGCCCGGAGTTTGAGGTATACTGAGTTTAATTTATAATATAGTAACTGAGTTTCAAAACAAAATTGTTAGTTATTGATTTTAGTGACAATCTAATAAAATTGATTTTAGGCCATCCGAGCAAAAAACCAAAAGATTAGATCTTCTAACAAGTATACCCATCGTATGTCTCGAGCGGGGTACCACAAGTTGGAAGCACAAATGATGGCTGAAAAAATTGCTCAGAAGAGACAGGAGGCAATTGACTCCGGTATGAGTGAGGAGCAAGCAAGTAACCTATCTCCTCCTTCTCCCATAACTCGTTGTGATTCTTGGAAGAGAGCGAGAGTAAACTCCAGAGGGGAGTACGTCACAGACGAGTCGCAAGCTATCGACTCGAAGATAGTAAGTTGCATCAGTTATATATATGTTAATTCAGAATCATTAATTTTATATTGCTCAAATGATAGTAAATATTGTTTTAAACTTAGGACTCTCTGAAGTTGAGAGAATCTCAAGGCGAATTTGCTTCCGATGGTCAGAATGATATTCTACGTGAGGCCTTGGGAAACGACGAACACCCCGGTCGTGTGCGAGGGGTAGGGAGTAGAGTTGGACTTCGACAATATTTTGGGAAGACTCAACGGTCTACTTCGACGACTGGTCATACCAAATGCCAGCAGGAGATTGCAGATTTGAAGAAGTCTTTGCAGCTTCTTACGGAGAGATTGGATCGTGCTTTGCCTACTTCTCCTACCCGTCGTAAGACCGGTTCTTCCACGGAGACTACTCCAGTTCCGCCAGTGTTCCACCATCATAGACATGATGATTTCGTGTCTCATTCTCGAGAATTGGCCCTCGTCGACGGTCCCTCGTTTGGAAAGTTCGTGGATGGATCTAGATGTGCTCTATTTGTCGAAGACCATGATCGAAGATTGGTGGGACACGGGAAAGTTTATAACATCTCCAGACACCACTTCACAGAGGTAGGAGAGGGAGAATTGAAGGTTGCAGTTGAGAGTTGCTTAGATCCTGGTGTTTTTGTGCCATTTCCGGAAGAAGAGATTGTTACTCTCGGCGATGCTATCGGTGGGTTCGTGCGTTGGCCTAGTTATTTAGTAGAGCTAAACGACAAACATGAGGTATAGTTTAACTTTGAAAGACTTTAAACTTCAAATTTGTTAACAATTGTATTTTAACGGTTCTATACATCTTTGTAAGGTGTCAAGCCCCCGGAGCAAAGGGTCAAACAACCAATCTCCGATCAACATTAATTCGCTTCCAAGTAGGTGCAAAATGTTGTATCAATGTATGGTAGGTAGGGAGGCACAATCGTTAAGTACCTTGGAGTTGGAGGGGGATAAAGGGTTGCCTCCGGCTTTGTACGTCACCAAAGAGGATATCATGCAGTTCATGGCGATGGATTCGTTGTGTATCATGATTATCGACGTGCAAGTGAAGTAAGTGTTCTTTTGTATACAATGAAAAGTATTGAATAATTTTATCAAAACTGTAATAAATTATAATTTTTATACTTGTAGACATCTTTACGACGCCAGAAGGTCAATCTTTCCCGAGGATCAAGTATTTGGATTTATCAGTCCATCTACATATATATACGGGAATGACGATAAATCGGGTCAACTAGGGACATTCTTTAAAGAAGAAGACAAGAAATATTATCTGCTCCCTTATCATGAGAGGTAAACTTTGTAATTCAAAGTGAAATTTTATTTTGTAATAAACTTCTAATTATATATATAACACAGGGCTCATTGGATGATTGTCGTTGTATGCCCAACGACTAATTTGGCATATTGGTTTGATCCGTTGGGGTCGAATAAACCAAGGGACTCAATAAAGAAACTTCTAAATATGTAAGTTCGTTTAGTCGTGAATAAAGTAATTCGTGGATTTTTATTAGTATTATTGATTGATATTTTAAGTTGTGCTACTCAGGGCAATTAAGGTTTACAGAGCTTTAGGTGGTAGGAGAACAACCACAAAATCAGGAATAACATGGCATGGAATGAGAGTACGTTCTATCCCATTTTTGTTAATTAAGTTAGGAACAAATATTTAGCGAATTCCTATGTTTGTAGTACCGGAAGCAGGTTGGAAATACGGAATGCGGTTACTACGTGATGAGATACATGGAGGAAATCCTCGATGTGGCAACTCAAGACGTATGTCTAACCGAGGTAATGTAGATCGTTATTCAATTGTATATTCAATTGTAGTTTCAATATTTAGTTATTAATATTCAACACACTTGTAATTTTTTGATAGGTTTTCCCAAAAAGTAGTGATCCATTCTCGCAACAAGAGCTCGATGAAACTCGCGACCGATGGGCTCGCTATTTCATCAGAAACATGCTGACGAACTAAGAGGTTCTACTGCCAATTGTATTTTTTGTAATTTAGTTAACAAGTGCACTTGTATTACAAACCTACACTTTATGCCTTAATATAATCGCCTTAATTTTAGAATGAATTAATTGCAAGTGTGTTGAATGTCAATTGTGTGGTTGTATTTTTGTGTTTGTGTTTGTGCATGTATGCTTGTGGATGTATGCTTGTGAATGTCAATTGTATGGATGTATGTGGGATGTATATGGATGTATGTGGATGAAATTTATAGGTGAACGAATTTGGTGCAGTTGTATGTACACGACGACGATGACTAAAAACAATTTCGTCGGATCCTATTTATTTTTTTTGTCCAGGTTTGGGAATAGACGTCGGCTGTATCTATAAGCCGACGTCTATGCATCTGAAGAAAGGAATAGACGTCGGCTTTCTATGTAATCCGACGTCTATATCTAAAGTATAGGCGTCGTATGTTAGTTAACCGACGTCTATCCCTAAAGTATAGGCGTCGTATGTTAGTTAACCGACGTCTATCCCTAAAGTATAGGCGTCGTATGTTTGTTAACCGACGTGTATACATTAAAGAATACACGTCGGAGTCTAATTAAGGTCGACGTATATCCGTTAGGAATAGACGTCGTCTATACTATGACCGACGTCTATGTATAGACGACGCACACCTAGACGTCGGATTGGGGTGTGCTCATATCCGACGTGTATAACCCCTTATATCCGACGTATATTCCCTTTTCTGTAGTAGTGTTATTTCCTTATTATCATAGGATAAATAATTGTTTGCCTCACTCATGTCTTTAGTTCATTCACCTTTGAATAGTTTCATTTGTTTGAAGGTGCATTGTAAGGTGTGTATCAGAAAAACAAACACAACACGAAATGAAATAACATATAGAATATTCCATTATGACATATTGATACGTGATGATCTTGGCGTTGGGTAAAAAATTGAAAACAAAGTCAAAAGATGAAGTGAACTGTTAGTGTATGTGACCGTACATGGCCATGCATCTATAATACACGGGTGTAAAATGTCAAAAACCTAATTCTGCTCTGACCCACTTCTCGGCCTTTTGCTATTGCCGTCTTCGTAGCAACCAAACATTGACAGTTCACAAAGAATTTGTAATATAACTACTTACATCCAAGTATAGCACATTCATATGCCGAACTGCCAATATATATATATATATATATATATATATATATATATATATAGGGTCAAGCTCTAGTGAGCCCAGGGCTCATCAAGTTTAGTTTAAGTCCCCTACAATCTCACCGTTGGATCTTATTTACAGTTGATCTCACCATTCATTAGCATAATCGTTTTTTTCTTAATCTACCTTACAATTTAAATTGAGTGGTGGATATTGTGGGGGCTTAATTTAGAAAAGTTTAGCCCTGGGCTCACTAGAGAATTCCTGTATATATATATATATATATATATATATATATGATAATTAATATCCAATAAACACAGTTATTGGCATGCAGATAAATTTGTTTAGGTCATTAGGTGTGGAACTGACTGAGGCTTCCACATGGCCCAGTTACGTTGAAGTTCGGCCCATTATGTTTTTGATGCAAACTACACCAATCTTCCATTTATCCGTAATGTTTAATAATATTTACCACTTTGATATTCATAACCTTCAATTTTTACAAACTCACTCATGTATTTAACATTGTGGCGAGTCTAGTTTGCCCCCTTCTCACCACTTTTAAGGTGGGGCTTGAAACGAAGGTGAGTCTTATTTTGGATAAATGGTAGGATTAAGTTTAGTTGTCAAGGTAGGTTGCACATTGCATAACTGTATTCCACAGATCATAGGTCGTTATAAGACCAGTTAGGAATGCATTATTTCGTTTTATTTGTTCAGACCAAAACATGTTATTACTTGGAAAAACTCAACCTGACCCAAATCAACTAGTTTGTTTGGGTCAATAGTTAATTCCACTTGATCGTTCCAAAGAGGAACCTCAACAAAAAGATCATAAAAAGAAAATGAGAGAGAATAAATTACTCCACTAGTTATTGCCGTAGAGGATGGGAGGGTAATAAATTACCCAAGGATGATGATTCCTCACTCCTCCATGATTCCCCTTAACAATAGATCAATGGCTAGCATGTAGTGGTGGAGAACTTAAAACAATGTGGATTTTTCAGAAATTACTTGTTTATTACCACTTTCCGAATCCCATACTCGTTGAGAATCGCAAAACTCACAAAAAAGAAGTATCTGTATTATATGTATCGGTATATTTAGGGGTGAGCTTCGGTCCAGGACCGGACCGAACCGGACCGGACCGAAACCCGAATTTTCGGGAAGTCCGGACCGAAGACCGGACCGAATAGGTTCGGTTCGGTCCGGTCCGGTCCGGGTCGGTCCAAAACCCGAATTTTCCCCTTAAATTTTCGGTCCGGTCCGGACCGAAGACCGAATTTCCAAAATTTTGTGGACCGAAGACCGGACCGAAAAAATTCGGTCCGGTTCGGTCCGGACCGAAAAATTCGGTTCGGTCCGGGTGCCCGGACCGGACCGAATTTTGCTCACCCCTAGGTATATTAGTATATTATACTCTCTTCTTGATCAATATAATGACATCCTATACTAAGAAAAAATTGCATGCGAGATGCATACTTTGGAATTTACTCTATCCCTGAGAGCATGTTTAACGGTGCTGGATTGTCCTGGACGCTCCCTGTTCTCTCTCTCTCTGCCACGTCAGTTTCTCTTTCTACCACATCAACTTTTCTCTCTGCCACGTAAGCTAACCTAACACGTCTAAAAAATTCCCTTGATCACAACCAGAACACCTTACATTATCTTCCTTTCATGTCATTTGGAGATCAATCCTAGGTAAAATCTAAAATATTCACAAAAACATTCTACAAAATCAAAACAAATAAAAAATATATTTTCATAAAACAAATTGATAAAATATTTAAAACGAATTTAAACTGAATTTAATCAGATTTTTAACAAAAAAATATATTATTTGAACGAATGGGGGGGGGGGGGGGGACACGTGCCCCCACCCAACCCACAGATGCGTCCCGCCTGAGCGTGGGACCGCAACACCCACCGCCCGATCATTTGCTCGGGCGGGAGATATGCAGAGGTGTGGCAGTGCGAATTTCTGACGTAGTCGGGTGCCCGACGTGATCCGCCCTCCGTTAAACGTGGTCTAAGTATCTCTGCTACATGGGATTTCACACCGGTTGTATACAATAAACTCAAAATTTAAAATCTAAAGCTACACTAATTGGCAATCATTTCTATATCTCTGGTAACATGCAAATCATAATTCCTTCAACGCCAAAAGCATACTTTGATTGAGCTGAGATTACTTTTTGAGCTGTTCTATTTGTTATCAAACGTGACATTACAATAACAAGGAGAGGATATGGAATAGGGGTGTAAACGACCCGAGTCGAGGGAAATTTCGACTCATTAGTATTATCTTATGTTATTATCAAATACAATAAAAAATTGAACAATAAAAAATTCGAGCGAGCTATCGAACCGAGAATCAAAAATTTTCGAGTTCGAGCGGCTCGTTTGCTTAACCAAATTTGAAGATTTTTTTGTTTTCATCAAAATCTTTCATTTTCAAGTTAAACTAGAGTCAATTTTTTTTCGAGTCTAGTTCAAATCAAGATATCGAGTCGAACCAAAATTGACAGTCCTAATTGGAACCGTCCTTCTCGGACCATAATCCACACACACTTCGCATCATTAAAGTCAAAATAACTGTTATGGACTCTGACCTTGAGACTGATAATTATGATGCGTCATGGACTCATGGTCCATATCAATTTACTTGATTAACTTTCGTCCATTTATATGTATAAGCCATTAATGATTTCCAACGCATAATAGTATATATATATAAGCGAAACCAATAATCAAATATGACAATTTTAAATTATGAAAATCTAAAAGACTAAAACAAGAAATATCACATGAAAGTGAGAGAACTTTGCACGCTGCAAGAGAGAACTCTGAGGCCATGTTGGAGTAATCATTCTTAACAACCTGTTATCTGTTTAGATCCTACGAATCTCATCATAAAAATTACATAGATATTGTCCTCATGTAACCAATCAGGTGTGCGGCTGCATATCCAACTAGTATTAAACTTCCATTCCAATTGGATGATGATAGAGAATTATATATGTGTGCATCCAATAATTAGTGGGAGGCACTGGTTAATGGGATGCATGTGTTGATTCTTCAAGTTAATATTCAATGGTTTGCTAAAATACCTAATGGGTCATATATAAAACTAACTATTTGTTATATTAAAACTATTAGATATGGAATGAAGTGTATCATATGTTAGGATAATGCATCGTTTCTCTTGCCTTGGATTCTCAAAGTACTCAATATGGGCTCTTCATGGTTCCATTATTATAGGTGGTTAGACAAGTAGCTAACAAATTAATTTCGTTTTGATACTTTCGTTCTTTTCATGAACTTTTCTTCAAAGCCCAATATGAGTTTTTGGTTAATAAAATCTTATCACCAATACGGCAATACATATTTGTTGTCTTACGGGCCTTAAATATATAAGTTTCATCAAAGTTGTATGTAATACTAAATCACATCAAGTTTTTGGTTTTTTTAATCTAGATTTACAACTCTAAATAGAGTATGTCTGAAATTTGATTGGTCTATGACCACGATGAAACTCGAAAAGTTATGTGATAGGTGGTGATCCAATTTTTGGTGTTGCTTATTTTTGTTGTGTAACAATATTAGACTATCATTCCTACGACATGCAATCTAATTAACTAAACGATCATATTAACACAAAAGATCACAGAAACAATACATGGGGCAATGACTCTTGGCAAGAAAAAAACGAAGAAAGAAAAATTAATCCATGACCCATTTTAAGTGAAACAGAAACCATACTCGGAATTGTATTGTCATTGTTGTGTTGTCACCTCAAGCCTTTGGAAACCTCCACAGTCCGCAAAGGTTTCTATCGTAATAAAACATGTCGCATTAATGATTGTTAAAGTTTTCGTGACCTAATTGATCTCTTGCAGCTCTTTCAAAGATCGATAACTTGCAGCTATCTTTATTTAATATATAATTAAATAGGATTTTTTACGTACATGCCACGGAAAAACACATATTTTATACTTATGCTACTATTGGATTCATATTTATTTTGAGGTCATTATGTATTTATGTTTATGCCATTAAAAATACTTTTATTTATGCATATGACATTGGATTAGTGGGTAACAAAATTTTCTGTCCCCGTACTTATAAATTTGGTCCTCAAATACTTATTCTAATCAAGGAAATCAAACATTTCTTCTCAAAACCCACTTGTAATATCAAAACTCTCATTTTTCACATATGTAAGTAATAATTTGATTTGAGGGTTACACTTTTAGGGGTAACTTAGTTATTAGACAATGATTGAGATTTTGATTAGAATATAGTTCAAGTTTTATGATTACGATGAACGTTTAGAGACTAAATTTACAATTGAGAGACGAAAAATGTGGTATGCACTAGTCGGATATGTAGGTATAAATTGTTATATCCCTAACCTAGGGATTAAGGTGCTAATGGTGTTTAGAGGAGTGCTTTGCATGGGAAATGGGCGGTGAACAGTGGCCTGGTGATGGGTAAGAGGTGTAGGGTTGCGAGTTACTGTGGCTTTGGGTGTTGGGTTGGAGGAGGCGTTGGATTTCTACTTCTTTCTTCTATTTCTTCTCCACTCAACCATTTCCTCACCTTTCCTTCTTCTCTCTTCCTGCTACCAGACTTGGTGGAGGTGTCACCGGCTACAGAGGAAGGTGCTCGTGCGGGGGTGGCGCAGTGCGTGATCAAGGTCTACCGGAGGAGAGGCGTAGGAGCTCTGGCACCGTCGACTTCACGCGGGTGAAAGGTATGCCGGCTTCTAGCTTGATTTTGTTGCTTCCCCACGTTGGTGGGATGACGTTGGTCGGTCTGGGGTGGTCGGGGACCTCCCCGGCGTCGTGAGCGGCGAAAAACCTCGGCTGGCGCGAGGTTGAAGACGACCAACGGTCGACCGGGCCCTTCGGGCGGTCGACCGAATGCATGTGTTTTTGTATGTCTGTTGTGTGTCGGTCGACCGGGTCTTTGTGTTCGGTCGACCGGAACTTAAGTTTATTGGATTTTTGTGCATGATGTTCAGACGTTGGTTTTCGTTCGGTCGACCGTTATATGACATAGAAATAATAGGATGACCCTGTTAGTTTTCGGTCGACCGAGACCCCTGAGTTGGTCGACCGATAGATTCGATTTTGATGTTCACCAGACTCCGGATTTTGACCTCGTTCGGTCGACCGGTTTTAGACCTTCGGTAGACCGTTCGGATTTTGTGTTGCGCAAATAGTTCGACCGTTGCAGACGCTTCGGTCGACCGATTCCCTTGTGGAAGCGGTCGACCGAGCTGTCACATTCGGTCGACCGATTTCCCCAGTGGAAGCGGTCGACCAGATGTCACTTCCGGACGACCGATTCCCTTGAGGAAAATGGTCGACCGAGTGGTCTTTTTCGGTCGACCGTTTTGCACAGGACAGAAATCCTGGTTCCCCTTTTGATGTCAACTCTGTCCACGGAAACCCGTGTCCTCGCCTTGTGCGTGAGCCGGGAGGTGACGGTGGGCACGTTACGCGTGCCTGCCCAGGGACCACCGTGTGGAAGAGTGTGGGTGTCCGGGACGCGTCACCTCCATGTATGGATCATGACTATTTGATGGATCGATTGGACTCATTGTATGAGTAGCAGACCTGAGGGATCGCGGATCCCAATGCGTATTGACGCATGGCTCGTGGAGCATGATGACCCTGCAAACTACGGTCTGGACCCGTCCGATGTTGTGTCGGACGTATGTTGTACCGCCGATGTTGTGCCGGCGATGCCGCCGAGGTTGTTGCCGGCGATGATGGTGCCGATGAGATTCCGGCTTGTAGTTGTACCGTCCGATGTTGTGTCGGGCGTATGTTGTACCGCCAATGTTGTGCCGGCGATGCCGCTGATGTTGTGCCGGCGATGATCCCCGATTGGGCACCTATCCTGGGATGTTGACCGACTGAGCTACGGCTCCGTCGAAGGTGGTGTTGACCACGTGGTTCCTTGCACGGAAGTGCGGACGCTCCTCACCGATCCCTTAGGCTCGTGTAGTCGCGTGTGGGGGGACGCGTCGCGTACTGTCCATAAGACCGTATGTGCCTACGGTAGGTTTCCGAGGGAGATCCGTTGTTGTTGCTGGACTGATGTCCTTGTGGACCCTGTTGAAGGTCGTTGTTGTTGGACTTGGGTCTCGTTTACCCTGTTGATGGACTTGATGCATTGCAGATGTGACATGACATTCTTCTAGTATGATATGTTCATTTACCGTACTATGCATGCATATAGGTGAGCTTGGCATACAGGGTTTCCTAATGGGAAACTCAGGCATCGTTGTTTGATTCATGTTTCAGGACCGCAGTATGTTCTGTCGGGTGGTGACCGCGGGCGCACACATCTTGGGGTCAGGATCCTCGTCGGACTCTTCGAGGTCGTCGTGATTACTTTATCTGTCTTTTCATTGTACTGTTGTAATCACGCCTTTTGACAAACTCTGTTGTATTATTGGTGCACCGACGGTTGATTTATTGAGTGACATTCCCGTTGATGAGTTTATTCTGATATTCTCTTGATTGTTTAAATTTTTAAAATTTCCGCTGTTTCGGGATGTTACATAAATAAAGTGTTTTTTCAGTGGCAAGGATGCAAATAAATAAATAAATACTGCTCTTGTTCTTGTTGTCGTAAGCATTTTTACTTTTACGTCAAGGAGAATAGTATTGCATGCAAAATCAAACTAATTTTGGTCAAATAATAGTATAAGTGTATAACTCATAAGTATAATTTAGAGTTACAGTGAAGCATATAGGTAGATTTTGAATTCATTTGACAAATGTAGACATGCATGTAGTTGCTCTCATTGCTAAAGAATAAGACTTTCGATTTTCGAACATTTCCATTGGGAATACCCCGAATTCTGTCGGCAATAATCTTGTACACTACATTAATATATTTATAGAAAGGTCAAGTTCATCATCAAATACTTAGATATCAAAGTTACTATTTAAAAAGAAAATGTCTTAGACCATTACAGAGCAGACAAAGTCTCCCAAACAATAACTTCTCCTTGAGGTGGAGAGGATGACCTGGCCTCCCTCCACCTCTCCCCTCCCTTTAAAGCTCTCTACTCCTCTCGCATGACCCATTCGCGTTGCCTCGCTCTCCTCCCTATCGTTGGACATCTGATGTGGCCCATTGTCATCGACGTCAGAGGGCAGTGGTGTTGAGGCTCCTCGTCGTCGTCTTCCTAGTCTCGCTCTTCACTGGGCACGTGGTTATTAAAGACTATGTCTTTCTAATCACAAGCTAAATTCTTTACTAAATCCAATATGGAAATAAGCCGGGATAGAGCAAGCAAACAACAAATCGACTGCAGCAACTTTTATAGAGGTACGATCAAAACCAATATGAGTTAATCCTCTCCTTGAGTTCTGATCAATCATCTGATTCCTACTTGAGTATCCAGTAATCTATTTGTTCTAGGTTGAAGATAAACCTCTACAATCTGAGTCTTGCGAACACCATCGCCTTACTCAATTGGTCTCTCACAACCTGAGAGGTAGCTTCCTCGAAGCTTTACAACTTTGATGATCCTTGGATATGGAATCAGAATCACTAACTAAGACTTTATACTTGAGCACACTTGGATATGATAAGAATTGATACACCAGTGATGAAATTTGGCTTTGAGTGTAGGAAATAAGAGTTTGAAAGTGTTTGATGTTTGGACACAAAAGATAAGAGTATAGAGAGGTTTCTTGATGTGTAAAACTCATGTGTGAACTCCTATATATAAGGCTTCAAGCTTTACTAGCCGTTTAAGAGAGTTTGTACGATTTGGCCAAGATATAAAAAGTAAATTGGTAGATTTGGACAAGGTAAATGTGCTTTAAGAAAAAATACTAATATGATTGTTGGAGTCAAATCCAAAACTTGTCTAATGGGATTCGATCGTCCTAGTAAAAATCCAGTAAGGATTCTAACAACTACTTAGATGGTCAATTCTATTGTCCATTGGGGTTTCGATCGTCTGAACTGGATTGAGACAAAATCTTATCGCTTAAGTTTACATTTGATCATATGGGCTCAATAAATGAAAAATTACAAATCTTTATCCAAAGTTTTGTTACAATCTTAAGTCTTTGTCTCAATGCTGCTTCTTTTGATAATCTTGATTAACCTATTAAAATGATTTACACATGCACAAGTATATATACAATGCATGTAATTATGTTTGTCCACTTTGATTGACTAGATTAATTGATTAAAATTAATTTTATTAATCATCAAAATAAACATAGATAAAGGCTTAAAAACTAACAGTGGAGTCACATCGTGAGTGGGTCATTATGGCTTCAGGAGAGGCAGACTTTAGGAGAAGGTGGGTCATTGCGGCATGGAAGGCGGATTTTTGTGTCTTTATAGGCGTTTGTGGCCTTAGTAGGTGGTCATGTCCGTGTTTGAGTGTCTCTATTTCTACTATTGTCTTTGTAGTATTTGTGTTGTTCATCTATTTCAGTTTATGTTTGTTGTCAATGTGTCTATAAGCCCAATTTTCATTGGGTTGATTTGGTGTTTTGTTTACTAAGTCATGTTGTGGTAGAAGAAAAGGAGGAAGCAAAAGAGATGAAGGGAAGGGATAGAAGAAGACATTGAGGCCAACATTTGGTTTTGCTGGATGTGGGTGCTCTTTCTTTCCCTATTTACTATGTTTTGTGGGGTGATATGAGGATGTGTGTGTTTTTCCTAAGTATTTTGTTGTATTGTTTCCTTTTGCGTTGATGGTTGTAACTTTGTATGGAGGCTGCCTAACTTGTTTATATTTCTAGTTGTATTTTAGATGATATGTAAAGTTTGTTTCAATTGATTGTAAAGAAGAGAAGACGAAGTAGTAGTGGTGGTAGTTGGATTTCGTGTACTATGCTTTAAGTATATATTTTAAAATTTTACAAGAAATTAGTATCGGTTTTCATATTTTTCAACAATTTTATGTAATAAACTTCCTAATTGTATTTCAATAAATATTATATACTAATTGATATTAAAATACATAGATTGGATCATACCTAGGGTATTATCAAATCCTTTTTACCAATCGAAAGTCGGATTGCCTCGGAATCACCTCCAAGTGTTCATCAAACTCTAAATAAGATTAGAGAGATCAAAGCTAGTCAATCTATCTTTAATTCAAGATTAGAATCTAGCTAATAACACATTCTATGCTCCAAAGAATTCAATCTCTCAATGACTCAATTAATAAGAAGAATTTTGGATGGAATGATAGAGAAAATATGGAAAGGAGAATGTTTTGCATTAATTAAACAAAGAAAGGGATGAGTGACCTATTTATAGGGCATCCTCAAACCCACATAATGGGTAAACCACTTACACAAGATCCATTGTTAATCCCTCCACTAAACCACATCATGTGCAAACCACTTTGCACATGATTTCTTATTTATTTCTCATCTCGTCATCCCATAACTACTTTTGAACAATGTTGATTAAATCTAGTCATTAATCAACAAAAATCTCTTATTAATATATGCAAAAACGTGTTAGAATCGATGACCCCTAATTATGTAATCAAATTATGCTTAATCCCTACTCAATTAAACAATAGATGCAGTGGAATCGAATTTAAACAAATAGGGAAGAAACAAGCAAACCACAAATGAACACGAGGATTTACAGAGGTTCGACCACCCGCCCACGCCCTTTCTTGCAAGCTCCGCTCACGTCTTCACTATCCGTTCCCCATTCCGGGCATGGAGACAATGCATTTATAATCTTCAAGCTAACAAACAACCATCGCCTACCTTGGAATCCTCTTCTCACAATCCGAGAAGGATGCTTCAGGCTTTCACTGGAGCCTTTACTCTTTTGAACAATGAAATTGAGTGAAACAACACTCTCTAGCTTGAGCACACTTTGAGTAGTATTTGGAAATGATCAAAGATGTGGAGATGTAAGGCTTAGTGTGTAGTAGTGGAGCTTTGAGGATTGAGAGACTTCTTTCTAGTGTATGGGATAATTTGGAATGTGAGAATTGTCTAAATAATGTGTTTGGACCTCTATTTATAAGCTCCTAAAGTTTTCTAGCCGTTGGGGAAGGATTGATTGATTTGTGTGTAAGATACACAAAAAAGAAATCAAGATTTAGCAAATCTGTCCCTGAACGGTCGACCAAAATAGGGTAACCGATTGACCGAATGACGTCCAGAAATGCAGTCCAGAACGTGCCAGGAAGAATCGGTCGAACGAGCAAAGAGACTGTCAAACCAGATAGGTCCGTGACTTAAGTGAACGGTCGACCAAGGAAGGGACGGTCGACCGAAACCAGGGTTTTGGCAAGGTTAAAAGATATATCGGTCGACCACAAAAGGAAGGTTCGGTCGACCGAAAATAACAAGGACTTTGGTGTCTCGAAATGTTTATGATCGGTTGACCGTTTCAAGGTCCACGGTCGACCAGAAATCAATTGTATTTTGAGGGGTTGGATAAAAATACGAATATGACCATTGATATAATACGACAAGGGTAACAGTCGTCCAAAAAATACGATGTTCGGTCGACCGGAAGTTCAAAATTGATCGACCGAACCAAGGCTTAAAATGCACAAGACAAATCGATCGACCGGATAACAGACGGTCGACCATCTGGGTGCAGACATATCTGATTGGCTTGGTTGTTTATTCAAGTCAGATTGATATGGAAATTTGTATATGACTTCTATATGTTCCTTAGAGTCTATGTGAATAATGCTGAAGATAACATAGATTCCTAATACTAAAAAAAAGAACAAATTGCATGTCTTCAATAAGCTTGATTATATGTCTTGACTTAATTCCATTCTTCCTTGAGTCTTGATCATCTGTAGATGTTAGCACAATACAATATATCTTCCATGCAATATGTGTGCTACACTACATTTGATTATGATTAAGATTATGTTGAGTAAATCATCAAAATACGGATTAAGGCTAAAAAGCCAACAAAACGTGGGCAAACGGTCAGACCATTTTTCACTATTTTTGACTTTAGCAAATTTTGGATTAATATCCAACAAAATTTGTACTTTGGGGTTTTAGCAAATTCATATGTTATAATGTTGTGGATCACATTATATCATGTAATATATTTTCATATATAATGTTAAAATATTATACCCCATAATATATACATCTCATATGAATTTATTTGTTATTCTAACCATGTCGTTATTACGACATATAGATTTTATTATTTTACCATATGTATATTATTTCATAACACATGAAACTTAATACACCATATAAAATATAAAATCACATCTTTTGTTTCCCAATTTTGTGGTGTGACTTATAAGAGAATCTAAGTTATGTTGACAATATTATTAAACATTTAATATCATAAACTATGAACAGTATCTAGCTACACATTATAGTTACCCAAATAATAAAGATGTTTTGTTCACTCGAACAAAACACGATCTATTTAGTGATATGTAATATATAACTTGTGTCTATCCTTTGCCGCATAATATTAGAAATATTATAAAAAGTATGAATATGTTATCTTTGTATTATATTTTTTTTTGATCTCATAAGCTAATTATAAATATGTAACTATGCATAAGTTACATTATGCACATTATAATTTTGCTTTATCAATGAGGCCATTAGTATCATCACTCAAGGCAAAAAGGGCAATGATAATCTTTTGACATATAATCTTTTCCGGCACAAATCATGTATAACCAACTAATATCTTTATCACTATACGCAATGATAGTTTTTGATAATAATCAAATCATACACTCCTCGTGCGGAAAAATATAAGTTTTATATCTTAGGATTCAAAGACATAATGAAAATATTAACGACACAAACGTAATTCCACTACCTACTCGGAATGTTGGACCGGGGAGCTTACTCCTTCAGCGACATCGTAATTAGGATCGATGAAGTTGCTACAGTCTTAGAACATGTCTCAACAATGGTGTATCCAACACTTACATTCTCTTAAATGCTTTCTTTATTGAGGTCCATCCTTGCACATGCTCACATGCAAACCTTGTCAATATCGGTTCTCGCCCAACTCAGATTAATGTTACGAGCAGGGGAGGGCCCACGTATAGGCCCGGGTGGGCACATGCCCACCCACTGAAAGCCCACTAAACACTAAATGAAATCCCTAAATATAGAGTTTGGTATAGGATTTGGGCTTAAATCTATACTTTGAGTTCTTGTTTTGGAAAAGAGACATGTTTCTTTTGTTGGCTTTTTGACTAATAATTGTCAATCCATTTTGATGATTAACTAACATAACAATAAACACATGTATTCCATTAAAATCATCGCATGCATATATTGTATTTCTAACATTTCAGGAATCAAGTTGAATCAAGACAATAAATCAAGAATAAAGATTAGATAGGTTTATATTTCTTGTATTTAGGCTATAATGTAACTTGACACTTGAAATCTTTGTTAAATTGCATTGCATAACCCTTAGGAAACCTATAAAAGTCTCACATTTAAATCCATATCAATTTGACTTCAATAGGAAATCAACGAATTATTAGAAAATCTCATAGAACAGGATTTCTGAGTAAACCGGTCGACCGGTAGAACCATCTGGTTTGACCGGATTTCAACAAACAACCTCTTGTTTCCCAAACGGTCGACCAGGAACCTCTATTAGTTCGACTGATTCAACATCTGGTTTCCCAGTCTATATCGGTCGACCGAAATCCCTCTACCGTTCAACCGTTTTCTTTTGTCAACCGATAGAACTCAGATTGACCAATAAAAATCTTCTCACCTATTGTATGTTGACATGTGTCTCGGTTAAATATGACCGATTTTATTGTCACAACCAGTCGACCGAAACTTTGTTTGGTTCGACCGATTTTATTTCCGTATTTGTCTTAAATATGACCATTAAACTTGTCGTATATACCAACGATCGTATACACATACTCACTTAACCCCCTCACTTAGATTTGGTCTTCCGGTCGACTGAAACTCTTTTTACGGTCGACCGGTTCATGAATCTTCCCAACTCCAAGTCTTACTGGAAGTTTCCGGTCGAACCCACGATCCATTCTGTTCGACCGTTATCCTTTTGTACAGAATTATCTAGACCAAATATTCCAAACGGTAGACTGAAACTCTTTTAATGGTTGACCGGTTCATGAAACTTCCCAGGTCCAAGTCTTACTGGAAGTTTCCAGTCGAACCCAAGATCCATTACGTTCGACTGGTCACCTAAGTTCTAGCCTAGTTGATTCGACCGTTTGCACTTTTGCTCGACCGAACTCCTTACTTTTCACATACCGGTTGACCGATTGACCCGATTCGGTCGACCGTTGGTGTTAAGAAATGTGTCATGTCATTCACTGTCTTGTGTATTCTTACACAACTCAATGCTCACTTAATCCCAACAACTAGAATTAGTTTAGAGTATATAAATAGAGCTGAGAACACACTTCGAAGGTTACCAATCTTTCTCCAAGCTCACATATTTCTTACTACTCACCTTTGCTCTAAAATTCCTTGTGCTCACATCTTTCCACTTGAAATTACTCTCTTTGATTGCATCAATCATTTCAAATGCCCAAGATTAGTTTCTGAAGTAAATTCTTCAAGAGTTGTACTTGTAAAGTCCCTAACTTATGTTATGGACTAATGGTGTTTAATGGGTGTTTAGGTGGAGTGATGATGACCTTGCATGGGGAGTTGAAGAGGGAATAGTGGAGAGAGGATAGGTGACCTGAAGAAAGAGGGGCTAGAAGAGTGGGTGAATAGCGGGAGCAGGGTGTAGGTGCATGGTGAAGAGGTGAAGAAACAGCTCCTCTCCTTTTCTCATTTCTTCTTCCTTCTTCTTCAACTCTTTTCTCTCTTGAAGTATCCATTTTTCCTTCTCCTTGAGTACCGGTGGTGAGGATTGCGGAGCAAGGCGGGCGTGCAAGTTAGAGGGAAGAGGTGTGAGTGGTGCGGACCGGAGTTGGTTGCGGAGCTCCGGTGTTCTTCGTCGATCTTCAAAGAGAGGTATGCCAAGTTCTTGCATTAGAGGCCTTAGTTGATCACCCACGTTGGGTGAGGTTGGGGTCGGTCGCGCGAGGTCAGAGGCCTCGCCGGCGACGAGTTTCGACGTCAAAACCTCGGCTCGCGCGAGGTTGAAGACGTCTGTCGGTCGACCGGGTCCCTTGGACGGTCGACCGAACGTAGTGTTTTAGTCTGTCTGTCATGTTTCAGTCGACCGCGTCCCTTGTTTGGTCGACCGGAACTTGAGTGTACCGGTAGGATGCTAGTGTTTTCGGTCGACCGTTGATGACATAGAAATATTAAGTTGACCCTGTAAGTTTTCGGTCGACCGAGACCCCTGCGTCGGTCGACCGATAGATTGGATTTTGATGTTGACCAGACTCCGGATTTTGACCTCATTCGGTCGACCGATTTTAGACCTTCGGTAGACCGTTGGGATTTATGTGTTGCGCAAATAGTTCGACCGTGACAGACGCTTCGGTCGACCGATTCCCTTGTGGAAGCGGTCGACCGGTTGTCACTTCGGTTGACCGAATTCCCTTGAGGAAAACGGTCGACCGTGTCTCTTTCGGTCGACCGTTTTGCACAGGACAGGATTCCTGGTTCCACTTAGGATGCCAACTCTGTCCACGGAAACCCGTGTCCTCGCCTTGTGCGTGAGCCAGGAGGTGACGGTGGGCGCGTTATGCGTGCCTGCCCAGGGACCGCCGTGTGGAAGAGTGTGGGTGTCCGGAACGCGTCACCTCCATGTATGGATCGTGACTATATCTGGTGGATCGTTTGACTCGCGTTAGAGTAGCAGCCTGAGGGATTGCGGATCCCATTGCTTCAGCAACACGCAACAGCCGACGGGTGCAGTGACTACCGGCCGATGGCTACGGAGGCACAGAGACTACCGGCCAGGATTGGCGACAGAGGTCCAGAGAGGTACCGGCCTATTGACGGCGACGGAGGTCGCGACCCTACTCGTTTGGAGCCGGAGTTGGTGTTGCACGTGGAGCTCGTTGACCCTGCGGACTTCGGTTCGGATCTGTCGATTGTCTGGCCTTTGTGTGGCGGATATGTTCGACTGGCCTTGATGGCAGTTATTGCACGTGTCGTGCGGCCTGTGTGGCGGCGGTAGGGCCCCTGTGCAGTCTGTGTGGCGGCAGGGAGGATCGCGCGTAGCCTGTGTGGTTGCGGCGATGGACTGCCGATGATGTGTTCCGGCAGGTAGCTCGACTGGGCACCTATCGAGTGATATCTCGTGCGGTCTGTGTGGCGCCGGTTGATGGACCGACCTGAGCGACGGCTCCGTTGGTGTGGTGGTGGACCACGATGTTTTCAGATCTGATTCTACCGGCGCGTGGAACTGCGAATGCCTCCTCACCGATCCCTTGGCTTGTGTAGTCGCGTGTGAGGATGTGTTGCGTACTGTCCGTTAGACCGTATGTGCCTACGGTAGGTCTCTACGGAGATCCGATGCTGGACCGTACGGCCTGTGTGGCGGCGATGATGTTGATCGTGTAGCCTGTGTGGTACCGGTGGTTGTTTGGACCGTGCGGCCTGTGTGGCGGCGGTGAAGTTGGACCGTGCGGCCTGTGTGGCGACGGCGATGTTGCGGACCGTGGGGCATGTGTGGCAGCGGTGGCGATTGTAGACCGTGGGGCTTGTGTGGCAGCGGGAACGATCGCGGGACGGATGTCCGGTTTGGCCCTTGGTGGCAATGTTGTTTTACTGCTTTGTATTTCATGTCATGCTATACTAGTATGTTAGGGCATATAGGTGAGCTTGTCATACGGGGTTTCCTTATGGAAACTCAGGCATTGTTGTTATGATTATTTTCAGGACCGCGTTAGGTTCCGGCGGGTGGTGACCGAGGGAGATTGCACTTTGGGACTGGATCCTGTCGTCTACCTACTTTAGGTTGTCGTGATTACATGTACATTGTGTTTTGTGTTATGATGTAATCACTCTTTTGACAAACTCGTATTGGATTATGGTGCACCAGATGTATTTCGGTATTTGTTTCAGTAATGTCCACACTCTTGATGGTTTTATTCTCGTGATTCCTTTGGTTTTAAAAGTTTAAATTTTCCGCTGTTTGGGGATGTTACAGTACTAGCTTCTGGTGTGAAGCTCTTCTCGGATTGTGAGAAGGTGGTCCAAGTTAGGCGAGGGTGTTCACAAGGCTTGTGGTGTAAAGACGTGATCTCGGCCCGCAATGGAGATCGGTTTAGTGGAGGACGCGAAGTTGCTCGAGGAAGAGCAATTCGTAAGAGATGACTATGATCCGGTGGTTGGATCCAAACCTCTATACATCCGGTGTTGTGATTTACATTTCTCTTCTTCACATTTAAGTGATTTGTTCTTAATTTGGCATAGTTTGTTAAAATACTTAATTAGTCTATTCACCCCCTCCCTCTTTATACTAATATTAAGGCACATTAGATCCTACATTTTTTTATATATACTTGTGATTTACTTGTGATGACCCATAGAGTTTGACTTTAGTTATGATGGGGTAATTATATTCTCTTGTGAGAAATAACAAATATATTGTTTTTTATAAAATATATAATTATATTTATCAAACCAAATTGCAATTGACTACTGGACAAATAAAGAAACATATTAGGAATTGAATTTTGATTTGTAATTCTACTTCAATTTTTCTAATTTTGATTTCCACCTTATGTAATTTTCATTTGGTTTTTCATTTTGACTTATATAAATATGATGTAACTAGAGTGCAAACGATACGGATACAGTATGGATATGAATATTCATATCCATATTCATTTATAAATTCAAATACGAATAATGATCATATACGGATACCAAAAATTGCATCCATATCCGCTCAAAATGGATAAAAATATGTATCAAATATAGACCATCCGGATATAGATGAGTGAGAACCCCCCTATGGACACAATACGCCAGATCATCCAAAAATTCGACTATTACGGGGTACACAACATCGACACTCAGTCTACAAATACTTGATCGCATTAAAAGACGCATGTACTCTTATTCTAGCACAACTCTCATTATGTACTATTATTATTATCATAAATATGACTTTGGTCCTTTAAAAAAAGTTAGCTACTTAAAAATTCCAATTCACGTAGAGATAAAAAAAATGATGGACCCGGACCACCTCAAGTCATACTCATACTGTGGGCTATATTAAAAGTAAATGTGAATGCAAATGCTAATAACAGCAAACTCTTCTTGCTGTTTCCGCCGACAATTAGACCTCCAGAGGGGTTTTCAATAATGTGAAAATGGGTGGGTCATTTTCTCGAGCACAAGATTTTGCACACAGAACTTGCCTTGGTAGGTGGCATGCCTTTATGTTTCAAGTCTCCATCATGATTGATTAGTAGGAAGGGAACCAATATTTCGTTTCACTGAGAAGGAAGTATGCTACCAGTGAAAAGGGTCACTCCCTAATTTTCCACTTCAAACCGTGGTTCGTGTAATTGTGCTTTTGTGCATGGTTGAGTGGTCAAAACAAAGAAAGTTGGAAAAAGGAAGAGATGTGTAGAAAGAGAGGATGGATGTGTTCTAAATTTATTTGAGGGGTAAAGTGTCGTGCCATAAACGAATGGGAGTCACATGTGGTGGGTGGATGTCTTGTTTATGGGGAGATTAAAAGTACGTTAAGATTATTATTAGTCTCTTTTTAATTGTTGGTGTTTTGTCCTCAATGATGTGGAGGAAGATTTTCAGGAAGAAGAAGTTTGGAGTATGTCAACTTTAACAATGACAATATACGAATGAAAGTGAAATGTATAGTCTTTTAGAAGGAAGAAGTATTAAAATACAAGTTTATTGATAAAATTTGAAAAGTAATCTAGCAAGAAACAAAGATAAAGTAAGGTAGTTTAAAAGAAAGAAGAGTGAAACTCTATTTTATTTGAAATGGATGTCATTTTTAACTACTACTCAAAATTTATTTGTGTGATCTTTTTCTTGGTAAATAACACAAAAACTTGGTTATATATAAAAAAGACAAAAAAATGCATCATAAGATTAGGAAATCTAATGAAATTAATTTGTAATTGGTAGTGTATCTCTATTTTTGGATTCAAATCTTAAGATTCAATATAAAACCAATTAAACAATAAAGAAGATTGAGATCCTCCCCATAACGGGGAAGTTTGGGATCTTGTGAAGAAACTTATGGAATTAGTATAGCCATCTTATGATGTGACGTGGTACTTTAAAGGACTCATTGAAGGAAAATGATTCATCATGTTAAGAAAAGCGCACACTAAATGAGGGTATTTGCCTCTTTGGTTTGACTAATGGTGGTTATTCCCCAACCTTACTTTTTTAGCCTCTTGATTTCGGCCATAGAGACACCTATATATGAAACATATCGAACATAGAGACAATAGGTAGGTTTGCTAAGAAAATGACTACGAATGGAACAGCTCTTTTCAACTATAATTGCTACTCATTATTTTAGTATAACTTTTCTTTTGGCATAGTAATTATTTTTTAGCTTAATTGTTCTACTTTACAATATTGCCATGTAATAGGAAAGCTATTATTGAAATTGTTTACTATGAATTGTTAGAGATAAATAAAGTGCAAGCAACATAAACTAGCTCAAAAGGTTTATTGGATGAGCATTTAATTCATCACTTTTGGTGCAAGGCATGAAACGACATCATATTATCCACCTATAGTAAGAAAACCTCATCGAGAAATAACGAGATAATGGTACCTTCCTGTGGTTAATTAAATGAAACATCAAGTGAGGTGAAAAAGATCCAAAGGTTCTATTTCTTTCGTTGCAGCTCTACTGGTGTAAAAAATAACCTAGCTTGTCAACTTACATGGCAATCATTAGGGATGTGATTGCCGGATAGAACCTAGAAAATATTGAATCTATTTATTGATATTTGGTGATTGGTTTGCAGAACATCTTAATATAATTTTTTGGAAGTCTAACTCTGAATGTTCCACGTCTGACATCTTTATAATTTGTATTTTCAATAATTTCTCTCACTTTCACTTCAAATTCTGTAGAATTCACGAAACTAAAGCTAAGACATTCATTCACCTTATGCAAATCAATCATTCTGCCCAAAAAATTAGTCAATAAGTATTGAAGTTGACATTAGCACGTGACAGAAAACTAGATATGTGTAGTGTCATTTAAAATTTCAAATGAAGATCGATAGTGGAGATTCTAATTATAAAAACAGCTAAATGGACTTCCTTTCATGTTTGAAGCACATTTGAAGGATGTTCATGGAATTCAATATTTTCCATATATATTTTTCAAATCTCTTGGTTAATTAAGTGTTGGAACACAAATAAGGGTTCTCTTCTCTCTAGAGAAGTGAGCAAACATCTTATCTTAGCCGCATACATTCCTTGTTAACATTGATGTGTCGAATGGACCTCACATGCATGTGTGCACGAGGTGAGCAGTTGTAGCACTGCTATATCTTTAACTCCACCACTCTATCTATCAGACCGCGCGGCTCTTCTACTTTATAGCCTCCCCACTACCCCACATCCATTAATAATATATAACACATGTACAAATTACTCTCTCTCATCTCATCTCATCTCCCTCTCTCATGCTGTGGGTAACTATATATATATATATATAAGGAGACACACAAGCAACCAACCAAATTATAGTGGAAATAAAGTCTGCAAAATGGAGGGTCTTCTGGCCTTGTGCATGGCTGCAACGCCTGCCCTCTTCTTCCTCTTCTTGCCACTTATCCTTTGTTTATGGCACATGGAGACCAACAACAAGAGAAGGTGGAAGGAGAAGATGAGTCAAACATGGTCACCCCAGCTCCCACCGGGCACCATGGGCTGGCCCTTCCTTGGAGAAACCCTGGAGTTCATCTCCCATGCATACACTCCTCGCCCCGAGGCTTTCGTGGAGAAACGCCGTCTCGCGTAAGCCATGATTGATTTAAATTTGTTCGTGAGGTTTTAAATCATACATAACTAGTTTTGTCAAAGTCATATGGTCTTCTATATTTAGTCGTCTTATTCTTGAAAAACATTACTTCCTATGGTACTATGTCATCTGATAAATGAAATACTAACAAAGTATGATTTGAAACCGCACCAGACGATCCTGTAATTTGAAACAAAAATGAGTGCACAAAAGTACTAAAGGTTTTATATAATGTTTTGTCATAATCTCTTCTTGTTATAGGTATGGGAAGGTGTTTAAGTCTCATTTGTTTGGAACCCCAACAATCATATCAACGGATGCGGAGTTCAACAAGATTGCTCTCCAAGGAGACATGACCACCTTTGTTCCATCCTACCCAAGATCTCTTACTGAGTTAATGGGCAAATCCTCCATTCTCTTGATCAATGGAAACTTGCATAGGAGGATGCATGGTTTAGTTGGTGGCTTCTTCAAGTCCGCAAATCTTAAATCTAAGATCATAGAAGATATGCACAAGTACATGGAAGAGTCTACGGGAAGTTGGAAGGATGACCAGCTCATTCACATCCAAGATGAGACCAAACAAGTATGGATTCAATAGTTATTCATGGTTTTATTAATTTGATTATTATATTTTGGTTGTAATTTAACTGTATTGATGTTAAGAAGGTTTATGATGTGGGCACCTTTGAATCCAAAGGTGGGCCTCTGTGATCTCTTGATGGATGAGTTTTTATGACATTATTGGTTAGCTACCTATGGTATCAATAAAAGAGACTAACCTTACTTACCCAATTCTCCTCTTTTTGTTAACCCCAGTCTAGTTTGTTAACAAGAATATAACTCAGTAGCATATGGAAAAAAATTGTTACCAAACAAGACTATCAATTATCAATAACTTTTAAATAAAAGTCTTATCAATTAATAGACATGCAGTCATACTTTATAAGTTACTATGAATGTCCACAAGAATCTATTGGTGTTCAAGACTTGCAAGTATGGCTTTCTTGAAGAGAAAGAAGATGTGACATGTTTTGTTTTAACAGATAATGTTCAGAGTGTTGGTGAGAGCATTGATCAGTTTGGAGAAGGAAGAAGAGGTGCAATTCTTGAAACAACATTTCCGAGAATTTATTGCTGGATTGATGTCTTTGCCAGTGAAAGTACCAGGTTCTAGACTCTATAGGTCACTACAGGCAAGTCTGTTGAATCAATAGCACAAGTATGGTTAATTAATTGCATCATTTGATTCCAACTAATTGACATCAACAGGCTAAGAAGAAAATGGTGTGGTTCCTCAAAGATGTGATTAAGGAGAGGAGAAAAGAGGGTGATAGAATTAGCCGCAGCCCTGGAGATGTGATCGATGTTTTGCTCAACGACGGCAGCGATCAATTCACCGAAGACCTCATCTCCGACAACATTATTGACTTCATGATCCCCGGGGAGGACTCGGTGCCGGTACTCATCACGTTGGCCGTGAAGTTCCTCAGTGATTGCCCAGCCGCCCTTCGGCATATGGAGGTAATGATTGTTGTGATACCAAAAGTTAAGTTGTACATTTACTTTAAAGATACTCATAATTTTATGTGGTTACTTTAATTAGTTATCATGTCTTTATCATGCATGATAGAATTTATTAACGTGCAACTTGTGGGCAATTTAGGAGGAGAACATGCAATTGAAGAAGATGAAAAGTGAGAAAGGTGAAAAGTTGAGCTCTTCCGACTACATGTCATTATCGTTTACACAAGATGTAAGCATCATTTAACTTCTTAATTATACTGATTACATAGAGATATAAAAACAAAGTTATATATGGATTCTTAATAAGATACGTACTGAGCTACTATACATCTACAGGTAATCTCGGAGACTCTTAGAATGGGGAATGTGATCATAGGGATCATGAGGAAGGCCATGAAGGACGTGGTGATAAAAGGGCACTTGATTCCAAAGGGGTGGTGTGTGCTCACATACTTCAGATCTGTCCATCTTGACAATGACTTCTACCATGAACCCTACAAGTTCAATCCATGGAGATGGCAGGTGAGTTAAACCTAGTAAAACCCATTTCTCCTGGTTTGATTTGATTGATTGATTGAGTAAAGTGGGAGGCTTGCCCACCTGCCACACGCATCTTTCTCATCTCACTCCTTCCAAAGATGTGAGAGGGTGTTTGTCATTGTCAACCTCAGTTTTTTTGTTGCATGAGGCTAACTCCTTTTAAAATCTTGCATGTGGATGAAGTAATCATCGATTTATATACCTATCAGATTGTAACCTTGCAAAACATGCATTATATTCTTGAATGTCATTTAAAATTTTCATTTGTAGACTAGATTTCACCTTATTTAGATGAATAAGTGTTCAAACTCATATAAAGTCCGTTCAAATCCAATAGTAGTCTGAAGTAGTAGTAGTCCATTGGGGGAACTCATGTGTTGACCTTCTTGAAAAAAGATTCCTTCCTTAAGAATATAACCTTGGGACTTGGACCCTGAATTGTTGACGCTTAGAAGTTAGAACCATATTTGTCTACATTTCTTATGCTTTTAACTAAATCCCTACGTGTGGTCTATCTTAACACATCTTAATTCAACTTAAGTCGTATTAATCAACTTAAGTTGTCACTGTCAAACATTTCATAGATATTAGTACCTCTCTCATCAAAGAATTATTGTTTTTGGAGTGCTTAGATGGCATACTTGTAAGAGTTAGGCTAAACCGACTGAAATACCAGACGTTCAGATTAATTTAGGAGAAAAAAGAGTTCAATCATTTTTAACAAAAGAGTTTCAAATCCTTACTCACTGATGCATTTGGTGTTTGGATGTGGAACCGACAGAACAAGGACATGGGTACTTGCCACTTCACTCCTTTTGGAGGTGGACAAAGGCTATGCCCAGGGCTCGATCTGGCCAGGCTGGAAGCTTCCATCTTTCTCTACCACTTGCTCACAAACTTCAGGTGAGCAGCACACGCACCCCCATCATGTCCCATCCATCCAACATTTACTTACAAAAACTAATCTTCTTATTTTAATCTTAATTATCTAAAGCCCGTCAAGATATGATGGGCATGCATGGGCAGTGGCGCCCGTAATGACGTTATGCTGTAGGACTCATATCTTGGTCGTGTATACACACCCACGTGTGCCTTCACGTGGGTGATGGAACATAGAAATAGTTATGGCTGATGTGATGTGATAATCAATTAAGTTGGTCCCACAGGTGGGTGGCAGAGGAGGATGCCATTGTGAGCTTCCCAACAGTTAGAATGAAGGGAAGGATGCCCATCAGGGTTTGGAGGAAGACTTGAATGTTTGGGATTACGAATGGAAGAGACATTGTACACTTGTGGTGGGTGGGAAAGGGATGGACTTGGCAAGGAAAAGGAAGAGCCAATCCTTTCTTTGGTGGTCGTTTTGGATATGTTTGTGTCAACGCATCGTATCTGCATATTTTGATGGATTGGTCTCATGTATGTACGTATGTCTGTTTAGATGGTTGGTATTGGGTAAGAATAGGTCTTTTGAAATGTTTAATGGACTGACACAGTTGGTAATTTTTTGGTCTTTAAATAACTAACGTTTAATTGTCTCATGTCAGTTGGAATGGAAAAGTGACAGGGTGGAAATTGTAAATGGTTTATGGTGAGGAGTCCTGTCCTGTTGAATATGAGCTCAAATAATCTGATAAGGATAGGTCGAAAGATGTTCATATATTTGCCTTTGAACTTCATGTTGCTGCGAACAACCGACGAAGTTCACTGACACCGTACATATTATGGAAAGGTTTTTTAGGCTAAAAAAATTGACAGAAATTACCATGAATTTTGTCTTGAGAGTTGCAACATAAGTGGGTAGGCTTTTCTTCCTGCTTGCAAAAATATAAACGGAATTGTCAATTGATAAAATTCTAAACTACACGTTCATTGCTAAATGATATGAAAAATCAACTGACCTTGACACACTCTCCTCCGGTCCTCCCCATCTCCTTGTCGTACCGGTGGATAAGTGGTGTGGTCGTTAGGAGTGAGTGGGTTGGTGGTGGCAGTGACTAGGCCTGACAATCGTGTCATTTTGTGTCGTGTTTTACGTGTATTAGGTTGAATATGCATACATGAACACGACCCAAAATCATTTCGTGTCTGGGTCATAAAACCTTAACACAACACGAAAACATTTCGTGGACAAAACGACCCGAAAAGACACGAAAAGTTTATACATAATCAAATAAGTAGCAATTTTCTTTGTTAAAAACAAGCTCCCGTTAAATTATATTTTTTAACTTAAAAAATATAGCTACACTCCGTGAAGAGAGAGAGAGAGAGCCACAAAATTTAACTTCAGACACTCTCAAAGAAGAAAATAACCACAAGCGAGGGATCAGAGGAATAAGGGATCATTTATGTAGGGTAGATAGGAATGCCACAAACAACATCTGCCGATGTGGGACTAAATCGTGTGGTAGTATAGAATGTGCATAAACCTAGATGAAATTCTTTAACCCAAACATGAATTTTTCATGTCGTGTTTTCGTGTTTCATGTCACATTATCAGGCCTAACATGACGAAATGGGTTGGGGACGATGCATCTGAGGGTGAGAGGCCAACATTTGAAGGGTTTGGGGGTCTTGGCCTAGTGAGGTGCGATCAGAGGAAGGAGTGAGGCGGTCACATTGGTTGTCCTTGTTGGACGGCTCTATCTTCCCCGATCTACTGCCCTCTCTAATTTCCTCAGTTGTATCTCCACTCCATCCCACTCAAACTTCCCCCATCCACCATGTCGACCTCGTCGTTAATTTAAGGTGTTTTCATGTAATTTTGTTAGTTTCAGTTTGGCTTGTTATCATCTTTGTGATGGTTTATGTTGCGTCTTGTTTGTTTTTCTTGTCCTTGATGGTGTCGTTGTTTGGTTATGGCTTGGTACCTTCTCGTACTTTGTTATCTAGTATGTTTTTTCCCTGTCTTATTTTGGTTCTTAAGGACTTTGGTCTTGGTTGATTCACCGATCGACCACCTTGGACATATCGGACAACCTTCCTAAACCTCTGGTTTGTCAGGCCCGCAACACCATTTGGTTGGCTACCTGACACGTTTCCAGCACGATGCTTTTACTTGCATAAACACGTCTTTCTGGAGGTTCTTTGGTGGTTGTCTCTTTGACTTCTCGAAGGGGTTTCAAGTTTAAATACTTAGTTGCTTATGTTTTCAGGTGGCAAATGTTTGGCCATTTCTAGCCTATCTTGTGTTGTTTATTAGTTAATGAACAAATTAATGACCCGAGGTCCTAAAACAAAACTACAAAAAAACAACTATTTTTATATTCTATACTCCACTATCTCACTCCCATTTTAAATCCTAACCTCCCTAACATGTGAATGAGGACCGTTGTGATTCAGAATCTGGTTTTGACTATCTCAAGACAAAAGATCTCCCAACTAAGTTATCATAGTTGTCAAGAAAATAAGTGTCATTATCAACAAGAACAAAACTTTTAATCTCAAACTAGTACAAATGAACTCAAAAATGAACATTCTTCTACGCACTCCTATCCAATACCAAATCTTTGGGGATGTTCCAATCTTTTAGGTCTCTTTTGACCGTTTCTTCCCAAGTTAATCTTGGTATGTCTCTCCCTCTTTTTATGTCTTCATCCCGACTCAACACTAATTTTCTTACCAATGCCTCTATTGGTCTTCTATACATGACCAACTCAACTCAGCCTATGTTGTATAAACATCTCCTCTATTGGGGCAACTTTCAACTTCTCACAAATGTCTTCATTTCTAATATGATTTATCTGAGTATGTCAACACATTCACCGCAACATTCTCATTTCAGCCGAGCTTATCTTTTGCACATGTTATCTTTTGGTGACCTAACATTCCGCATACAACATCGCAGGTCTTACAACGGTTCTATAAAAAAATTCCTTTTAATTTAAGAATGATCTTCTTATCACAAAAGATCTCCGTCGATCTCCTCGTTTAAGGTATCGACCTTAGATATCTAAAAATATCATTTCTACACACCACTTAGACCATCCAATATGATGTCTTTTTCACCAGTATCAACGATACTGAAACAAACTTCATATATTTAGTTTTAGACCTACTTAATTTAAAACATTTTGTTTCTAAAATGTCTCTCAACCGCTCTAGTTTCCTTTCGACACTTATCATACCCTTGTCAATTAATACTACATCATCTGCAAAAAACATACACTATGACACCTCAAACTATATGTCTTTTGTAACATCATTCATCACTAAAGTAAAAAGGTAAGGACTTAAAACTGACCCCTGACGAAATCCAATCATAATCCGAAAGGCACTAGTCTCACCATAGCAAATTGTAACACTAGTTTCCACTATCTCGTACATATCTTTAATCGAGTTCACATATTTTGTTGATACTTTCTTCTTCTTGAGGGTCCACCACATAGTATTTCTTGGAACTCTATCATACGTCTTTTCTAAAGCAATAAAAATAATTTTAAAAATCATTAAAAGAATCTGATGGACCATGCCTTTCGAAACAAACTACTGTTGAATTCCTAATGGTTGAAATTATAGAAATTCAGTAGAGGTCAGTTTGAAGTTTCTTGAAACAAAATCATAAAACTTGCCATTATAAAAATTCCAAAAGTTTGGATGGTTATACACTAGCTAAGGCTCGGGTAAGGTATTCAACTGGAATACCTTGAAATCTGTTCAGTGGTAACTGTAAATAGTTCATAAGGAGAGAACTAGACAAGTAAACGATCAAATAGTCGTGATATAAAGTGAAGGTCACTACAAATAATTTACACAAGGACCACAAGCTAGAGGACCACCACAACTCTTCCTAACCAACAAGCAAGATTTGGGCTTTCAAGTGAGATCTTATCTAATTTCTTTGATGTTCAAGGACCATACATCTTTTCAGCCAACTGAATCATAAAGATCAGCCATGCGGGAAAGAACTATGATAGTAATAAAAAAATTATTATTATAATAACAATTCTGTGAAATCATGTTGTACGGCGAAGTGTGGATTAGATTGCCATAAACACACTAGAGATCATGTTGGTACCCTCTCATGGTTCTCAATGAAACACCAATTAGACCAGTGTCAACATTAACATACACTCTAGCAAGACGCTCAACAGTTCGAATTCTAAAGGAGGTACGAAATAACTATTGAAAATAAACACTTCAATCGGTGTTAAAATGAAATCCAATCATAACAAAACAAAAGGTTTATTTGATGTCAAACAGTAGCTGAAACATCTAATAAAAATATCATAAAACCTTCACTTAAGAGACTCAAACATGGTAATTGGAACTAAATACTACCACCTAAGATACAGAAAAATGAACTGCATATACGATACGTCATTATGAACTCCCCTACTGCAAAGGGCAATATATACAACTATAAATTTATCAGGATAGAAAACTATAGTGTTCCTATATTCAAATAGAATTCTCATTAAAAATGTGTCATTATTTTGAAGTTGTAATTTATGTGGCCGGAAATACTAAAGTACCAAAATGGTCAAGTAGCCCAATTAAGACAACTCTTTGATGCATTTTTTGAATTAAGATTTGCTGGCATGTATATGTGAGGGACCATACCTCCTTATGCATCCTTTTCCAATGGGCAGTGTTGCTCCAAAAATAAATTACATCCTCTTTCAGAATCCAAGCACCTTGTACCATCAAATCTAGGAGACAGTTCTGTGGTTTCCCACAGCTTGGGGGACCATACCAACTGGGTGTCTGCTTTGCTTGTCTAGTAACATAAGAACATATTCCTGAGGCTCGCAAAAGAGGCATGTTTAAGATGAAGGAAAATATTCTTCACAATCTAGACAATATTTATTGGCAACCTTTTAGTTTGGCGAACCATCCTTAACATGAAGCTGCATCATTGCAAGTTGGGAGAAGTTCCTTTGAATCCCCCATAGCACTCCACGTCTCCACTTGCATCCTCCCCTTTATAGGCACGAGTAGGAGAGGATCAGTGATTTTGAATTTTGACCAGGAAACAAAGGAGGCTGTCCAAAAGTGTGTAAAAAAATTCAAACTTATGTGAAGGTGATATTTATGGTCAAGGTATCTTCACGACATGAAGTTGTACTTACAAATCCATATTCTTCACCACATTACAATTACACGTTTGTGTTGTACTTACAAATCCATACTCTTCACCACACTAAAATTACACATTTGTCTACTAACCAGTCGAAATCCATTGTCCACAAATGTATAAATAGGAGATACCTATGTTGTGTAGTATGTCGGTTAGCACGGAGATGATCAAACATGTTTAATCAGTTATTAATGAAAGCAACTTTATCTGCATGTAGAGTGTAGACCAAACATGGGTAAATACATTAGTTTTGTTTTTCCTTGATAAATAGCACTCAAATGATTTCACACTTTCCAATCACAAACCATTTTTTGTAATTGATGTTTTAAGATTCATAATCTCATGTTCAGTATATCTATCATGACCGATAAAAAAAGTTGATCTATCATGATTTTCTTCAACTCGTAACGAAAATAGAAACTAGAAAGCATCTTGACCCTCTTGTATGAACATTTAAACAGAATTGATCTTCATTTTGACGTGTACATTTCTTTAAATATAAATTCCCTACTTCAGTACCAAATTATAGAAGGCTGGTACCTAAGCTCTCCCATATATTAACTAATACTCTATTTAATATGAAATTTACGCTCTCTAAAGAGAAATATCAAAGTTTAAGGGTGTTTACTTGTTTCTAAGCATCCATGGTGTACACAATAATGAACAACAACAACAACAACAAAAACAAAGTCTTTAATCCCAAACTAGTTGGGTGTACACAATAATGAACAATCATGAAAAATATCAGGAAGACTCAACCTAATGAGGATTGTTCAAATTTGCAATGAAAATGAAATATTATTTAAGGAATGAAATATTCCATACCATGATGAGCAGAGATGCACATCAGATTTTCCTTCTTATAACAAAATGGTATCAATTATAAAGGGATCCAGCAAAGGCCAATCAGAATAGTTCTAATCCCAGCTCTCTTTAACCTGCAGTTTTTGGTGAACAGTCTTTCAGAAACTTATTATTACATCATACAGGAACAAGCAACCAAATATACGATAAAACAGTAAGATGGGATTCACTATGCAAACATATAGCTTGTAGATGAGAAGGGGCGGAAAGAAACCTGTGCTGGACTCCCTGTCGACACAAAATTATTGGTCACCAATGAAAAGAATTGAATGATGAATGGTGAAAATGACAGAACATCATAAAGCCACTCTGCCCTGCAAATCGTCATTGTTGCCTAGGCATTTAAGGAAAAGTAATTGCAATGTACAAGTTCTTAGGCGTTCCTCTTCATCTCATATTATCTCTTAATTTCTGAAGTATTTTTCTGCAAGAATTACTGGTTTTCTTCCTGATAGCATGTGCTTCAAATATTGGAATACAATTGAATTTTGAAGTTTTGAAGTCTTCAGAGATATATGTTAAAACTTATGAATTTTAAGTGTGCAAATAGAGATCACTTATGAATCTATTGAGGCAATCACATTTACGTTGCAAAGGATCACGGAGAAGTATCATGTTGTAAGATTGTTGTTGGATCCATGCAAGTCATACCTCTCAGATAGTGATGGACAAGATATTAGCATCTATGGACACATATCATTATTGCATAAATGCTTATAGCAAAATAAATTGAATAAATTTGAAGCAAGAATCAAGAACCTAAAGTTTAACTCATCCATGAACCCAAAGTCCCAAAAATGAAAGTAGAAGATGCAACATGTATAAAACACATCAGCAAGAGCTAGTATCCACTTTTTTTTAAAAAGAAACACCCTTGACACAATTGAATAAGCCACGACTAATAT
The DNA here is from genome assembly GCA_963682175.1 of Triglochin maritima. Taxonomy (NCBI): domain Eukaryota; kingdom Viridiplantae; phylum Streptophyta; class Magnoliopsida; order Alismatales; family Juncaginaceae; genus Triglochin; species Triglochin maritima. Next base: position 12,980,393 of record OY821775.1, read on the forward strand.
CAACTTCTATAACATAAAAGACTACTTTACGAAGCACACGCATATTAACAACAACAACAAAGATTTTAATCTCAAACAAGTTGGGGTAGACTAAAAATGAAACTCAATAAGAATCATTGTTCAATCGAAGCACACGAATGTTAAGGCAAGCAAAATTTATTTCTTAGTATTCCCTGAGAGGAACCATTATGAGTTAATTCAACGTGTAAACTCATTAGACCAAAAATTGATTCCATTAGTAGGTCTTTAGAAATTATGAAGAACCATTTAATCGGGAAAGCAAAAACAAAGAGAAATCATTCTAATCATAGTATTGTTAGGGTCGGTGACCGTCTAATCACAAACTAAATGCGGAATTAAAAAAATAAAGTGATAGAGAATTGCAGGCCACAAAATCAATACTACATTTTTATAAAGGTTCAATCACAACCACCGTGATCTAGTTCTCTCCTCGAGTTCCGATCAATCATCAAATCTCTACTCGAGTATTCATTTTCTAATCTCCATTCCAAACCGAAATCAACGTCTTTACATCACGAGTCTTGCTAACACCCTCACCTTACTTGATTTCTCCTCTCACAACCTGAGAGGCAGCCTCCACAAAGCTTTATAACCCTTTGTGTTTCTTGAAAATGGAATTTGGAATCACGATCAAACACTCTAGAGCTGAGTAAACTTGGATTTGAAATTAATAAACAAGTGGTGAAGATTGAGGTTTGAGTGAAGAAATGGGAATTTGAAGGTATTTGAGGTTTGGACACAAATGATAGGAGTATAGAGAGATGTCTTGATATCTAAAACTTATGAATGAATTCCTATTTATAAGGTTTCAAGTTTTACTAGCCGTCTGGGAGAGTTTGTGAGATTTGGATCGAGAAATATATTATTTAACTTGAGCTCGAGCAGAAATCTGCACAAATTTGGACGACCATTGGATGAACAATTGTCCGAAATAAGGAATTGACTTTGTCAAAATAGTGGATTCGGATGACCAGATAAGGTTCGGTTAACCGATAACTAACTTCCAGTAATTTTTTCAATTTTCGACCAATAGAATTTTGGTTCACCTAACGGGGTTCGCCTAGCTGTTCCAAGGTGGACAGTAGGAACTGGTCGGGCTCTGATCGATTGATTTCGGTCATCCGGGACCAGTTCGAACATCCATATCAATAGCTTGTCTTTTAACACCAACAATTGAAAATTAAATATCCATTGTGAGTTCAACGGTTATATTGGCACATGGGAAGAGGCATTGTGCACCAGAGACGAAGAAGTAAACGGTTGACGGATAAGAGATCGGTCGTCTAATAATAGACAAGGCAAATGGACTTTAAGACAAAATACGAATGTGCCCGTTGGAGTAAAATTCAAAACCAGTCTAAGGGGATTCGGTCGACCAAATGATAATCGATCATCCGAGTAGACAATTTTAGAGAATATTCTAACGGCTACCGATCTTGTGAGTTCAGTCATTCGTTAAGTGTTCAGTCGACCGAACAAAATCCTAGTACTCAAATTTACATTTAATCTTATGAACTCAATAAATGAAAATTTCAAGCTTTTGTCCAAAGTTTTGTTGCAATCTTGAGTCCACGTCCCAATGCTTCTTCTCTTGATATTCTTGATGAACATATTAAGATGATTCACATACATACAAGTATATATGTCATGCATGTAATAATGTTTGTTCACTTTAATTGACTAGGTTGATTGATTAAGATTGATTTGATTAATCATCAAATTAACATGAATTAACGCCTAAAAACCAACAATTATGTTATAATATTTTCATGATTTGATGCGAGTCACATTCGTCGTAAAAACATGAAGTGGTAGGGGTGGCACTTTTTACAATAAGGATTTTTAGATCGTTGTACTCTTCTTTGCAATTACAGTTACATCAAACACTTGAATATCCTTGAGAACTTAATAGACCAAGTGCTTGTGTAGTTTTACCATGGAAGGTAGATATCTTCTCTCAGTGGCAGAGCCACATATAGGGCAGGTGGGGCACTTGTCCCACCCAGATTTAGACCAAATTAGGCTTTAAACATTATTGTTGGTGGAATGTTGTTAGAATTTGAGTTTTAATTTTTACATTTAGAGTTAATTTTGTCGTATTTGAGGTGAGATGAAGTTTAAAGTTTTGATCTTGGAGAGACTAGATAGAATGGTGGCTTCAAATTTTGATTTTGAGGTGCTTGGAGTGGTTTTTGGGGAGTTAGTTATGCTGGGTTTGTGGTGGAATGAGATTTTGGGGTTTCAAATTTTGATTTTGGAGAGATTTGTGGTGAACATTTGGTTAGGTTGGTGGATTGCTATTGTCACAATTTAATAATTTTGAGGTGTTTGGTTTTAAGAATATTGGTGATGAGCATTTGGTTTGTGGGTGGTTTGGTTTGGTCAAAATTTAGATCTCTAACTGTTCGGTTTGGTTGCTGTGAAGTTAGGTCTGATTATTGCCCCACCCACCAAATTCTTTTGGATTCGCCCTTGCCTTCTCTTATAACTGGCAAGTTGATTTTAAAGCATAGCAAATTACCTGTGATGGAAGTGGGTTTTTCTTCAGGGGTCATTGATATAAATTTATGCGTGGGTGTATAGATAACTTACATGAGATAGCTTATAGTATTTCAATTCATGAGAGTTCATTTAGACAAGCATCTATTAGCAAAATGCAGTAAAAGTCTAAACAGGAGAGCAAAATCTTCACCACTGAAATTATCGTCTACAATGTTTCAATGTGGATATGTAACATGAATGCTCCTCATGAAGCAAATTCATGATCTGCATGATACAAATATAATACATAAGGTTTAAAAAGACAGAGGCACCATTATGAAATACATCTACTTCATCTAAGGGTGTGTTAAGGAGTCAATTTAAAAATATCAAGATCCTTAATTCCTTCCTGAAGGAATATTATACAATATAAATTTAAATCCTACATGTAATCATATCATTCTAAACGTCATAGTCGAAAAAAATTCCAAATGACCATTTGGATATCATGATCTCATATAAATTAGGTTCTGGAAAATCGGTTCCCAAAAGTATCCCAATAAAGCTTTTTTATATGATCTCTAATAGATAGAAAAGGGATACAAGGAAAAGGAAAAAAACAAAATATATTGGAAAGTAAGAATCTATTTAATAACCCAAAAGTAGCAACAAAATATGAACTTCATACTAACTAGGTTTCTCAAACAATGGCATCAAATTGCATTTTTATGTAATTACAGATGCAAAAGTGAACCATAGCCATAGACCATATAACTAACCTTCCTGATTTCGATTAGATTTAACTTGAGCATGAATTGCAATGTCCTCGATTTGAAGTGGAAAAATCTTTAAACGAACATACGTAAACTAGGTCATGAAAAGAGTTTCATACCACACACATACAGCCATAGGTAAAACTAAGCATATTAATCAAATGTTGAACATAAAGAACTTCTTGAAAATCTTCAGAAAGAGAGTCGACTAGAATAATCACATACATATTCTATTATTTGTCATTCTCAAACATAAACTGAGTATCAAAATGCCAAAAGATATTATGTAAGAGTACCTTCTAAAATTGAAGTCGTACCTTCTAAGATATTATGAAAGAGAGTCGACTAGAATAATCACATACATATTCTATTATTTGTCATTCTCAAACATAAACTGAGTATCAAAATGCCAAAAGATATTATGTAAGAGTACCTTCTAAAATTGAAGTCTCTTGTATCACAGGAGGTTAGTGTCTCAGTGTCTAAAACAATCCTTCCAGTCTTTATGAGCATTCTTGAATGTCATTAGACTGCTTACGTAAGGCACAAACGGTGAGAATTTACGAAAGGGATAATTTTCATTTTCCTGTTGCTTCACAAGTGCTATGCACCTCTTTTTGTTCATATCATAGGAAAGGATTAAATCTCGGTAGTAAATCACAAGCTTATTGTCTTCCTTCATGTAACAAAAGCACTTCGGCTCCCCTCTGTATACCTCACTCCTCAAGTTCAATGAATACTCTAATGAAACCATCAGGGTCCAAACTTCCTCCTTTCCACAATTCATAACCCACACGCAAATCCTCCTGCGCCACCCTGGAGAATCCAGTTCCGCACAAATAGCCAAACGACCTTTCAATTCCTCCATTGACAAGTGCGACGAAAAAGGATTAAAAAATGCTCTCTTCATATCCCCATCGACCATATCAACCCGCACTTGACGTAGCTTCTCGTCGTGCAAGTCGAAAGACATGATGATCCAATTTACCTCGTCACTCTCCTCTTTAGCATTGCGCACGAGCCAATGAAGCTTCCCTTCCACGACAACATCGCGATAAGGAGACATTTGGTCGGCGAAACTACCCACAATCCTCCAACCTCCAGGGTGCCCGTCCGGAGGAACATCACAAACGGCAATCACCAACCCCGTCTGATCCGAACCCACGCACCACACGATCACCTTGTACACTCTACTCACGCAATCGAATCCGAACCTGACCACAGGAGAAGCGTCAGAATCCAGCTCAGGGCCAAAGCGGGGAAGGCAGACGTAGTCGCGAGTGACCGGGTTGAAGAGGCAGATGCGGCGCCGGTTGGCGGCGTCAAGGACGCACAGCAACCCATCGCACGATCCGACGACTAGGAAGTAGAACGGGAAGGGGTCGGGTAGGGTTTGTAGGGCGGTCTGGGTGACAGATTGGAAATTACAAACGGATAGGGTGCGACACGAAGTGAAGAGGACGGTGTTGCTTTGGAGGGTTTTCTGGCGGCGGAGGTGTTCGGAGACGAATTGGTCTCGGCAGGTCTCGGAGTTCCAGATCTTCGACACAGTCCGGAAGCGAATGACGGATTCGGGGTTGAGGAAGGAGAGGATAACGAGTTGGAGGTCGAGGGAGAGGTCGGGGTTCTTCTTGGTTTCGCCGGAGATCACCATCGGCAGGGTTTTGGGGTTTGGGGAAGAAAAGAAAGTTCGGAAATTTTAGAAAGTAAAGTTTGTAACTTGTAAACCGTCAAACCTCGTTATTACGGTTTTCCTCGAATTATGCACTGTTTTCGGTTTTTTCCCGTATATTCCAGAGACGGTGAATACGTGGAAAAATAATAAATTCTTAAAGTTTATGAAGCAAATTGTTACCAAACGAAACTGCATGTGGTGATTGTTGCATTTTAAAGTTTAGAATGCAAAATAAATAAGGTAGAGTTCAAGGCAAATGGTATAACTTTTTTTTCTTAGGAAACGCAGAATTTTAATATCATATCCACATTTCCTAAAAATCACAACACAAGCTTCAATAATGACTGAAGACTTATTCAATTGAACAAACCATTCTAATGTTCACGCAAAAGTTCAACATTTTTATGGGGACAAAAATAACTCGTTACAATCCTTAGAAACACGAGTTAATTGATACAACAACTGGGGAACAAATTAAAGGAGGGATATTTGTGGAGTAGAGTTACAATTTTGTTCCTAAATTATGCTTCGTTTTCGATTTCCCCCTTTAAACCGTCAAACAAGATTTTCCCAATGCAGGCATTCACAATTAACATAGGAAGAAAACGGTAAGGAAGAAGTTAGAAATGCTAATTGTTTGCATACTTGTGTTGGGGTATTTTAATTTTTCCTAATTAAGGAATGGGGATATATATACATTTTGTTTTCAAAGAAAAAATACGGAAGCGAACTATAAAGATAAGGATCCTTATACACGGACGCGGGCGACCGTGATGCGCCTTACGTGGCACCCAAAATTTGGTGAGTCAGTGTCCAGTCAGCTTGACACGTCGTCCTTTCCATACGCGCCTTTTATTTTGTTTTAAAAAAGAATCGACGGTTCTCTGAGTACGACGGTTGCTTTTCAAACCCCAGATAAGACAGCACGCAGACACTAATGCGGCGACGATTCGGATATCGAGGAAGGAAACGAATAGTCTCATTGAAAGGGAGAAACCATCTTTGTCGTTGCGGAGTACATGTGAACTGAGGAAACCGAAAAATAGTCCAACTCTCAGTGTCTTTCACAACAAAACGAGAATGGATTCGCTGAGTAATGTCGCTAACGAAGTTGTGGCTGAGCAGGTGGGTCAATTTAGGTTTTTTCCCTACATCGATTTGTTATTTACGAACTTTCGTATCTTTATTCGTTTGTTTTAGGGAAGTACCTACTACTTCCGGGAAACAAAGTGTGGTTGGACGGTGATCGAAAAGCAGTTTAGTAGGATGAAAGAAGTTGAGAAGGAGGTTTTCCGGGGGACCCCTTTCGGTCACTTCCTACATTTTCCTAACATTCCAACGGACAATGAAATACTCGGTTGGTTCGTCGAACACTACGACGCAAAAGAGGTGGGGCTGAGAATGGGATCAGGGGTAGTCCCCTTACAGCTGAAGACGTTGCCCTAATTTTGGGGCTAAGCGTGCGTGGGAAGACCGTTGTTATGGAACCCATGGGCGTACAGAAGCGAGACAATGTGAACCTTGACAACACTCAACTATTAGGTCATCTGACTGCTACTAGTGTGATGGGCAACCATGAGGAGTACGTTCGACTCCTGATTTGTTTCATCTTCAACCATTTTTTGTTCTTTGATGGAATATTTCGAACCAAGATCTGGTTCATGAAGCATTTGAGGGACATCAAACGCATCAACAGATACATATGAGCAATTGCAGGAAAGGAGAACGGTCGGGAACTTCATTATGAAGCAGGGTTGTGTCGACGGTTGTGTAGCAATACTACAAGTAAGTATTTTTTAAGTTTTTAGTGTGTCCGGTTTAATTTTAGTTTATGTCCAGAATAAGTTCTATGTCTTTCCAGATTTAGTTGTGGGTATGTCCGGAATTAGTTGTGTGTCTCTCCGGAATACGTTGTGGGTATATCCTGAATTAGTTGTGTGTCTGTCTGGAATACGTTGTGGGTATATCCAGAATAAGATGTGTTCCTGTCCGGAATACGTTGTGGGTATGTCCGTAATAAGTTGTGTGTCTGTCCGGATTTAGTTGTGTGTCAGTCCAGAATACGTTGAGTGTAGGTCCAGAATACGTTGTGGGTGTGTCCATAATAAGTTGCGTGTCTTTCCGGAATATGTTGTGGGTATGTCCGGAATAAGTTGGTTGTGAAAATACAGGAAATGTTGTGGGTATTCCGGTTTTTTGGTTGGTGCGGGAGTAGGCACCTCTGGCAGAGCATCCGCCATCTGTTTGCTAACGGAAAGCTGCATTTTCTTAAATAAAGGAAGGTCGCTTGTCTGTCCGGAATACGTTGTGTGTCAGTCCGGAATAAGTTGTGTGTTTGTCCAGAATACGTTGTGGGTATGTCCAGAATATGTTGTGTGTCTGTCCGGGTTATGTTGTGTGTCTGTTCGGATTGGTGGCTGTCCGAGTTATGTTGTGTGTCTGTTCGAAATATGTTGTGGGTATGTCCGGAATAAGTTGTGTGTTTGTCTAGTTTAAGTTTTGTGTCTCTTCGGATTAAGTTGTGTAGTTGTGACGATTGATTTTTTCCATTTGAAGGTGTGGCTTTGTGAGAAATTCAAATTTAGGGAGCCCAGACGAGCCTATCCACTGATGAAAAGTTGGACGGAAGTGTTTGGGAAACGTTTAACCCTGAGGAAATGGGAGGAATGCGAAATCACCTTACCTCATATTTACAATGGAAAATTCGACCTGAAGGGGCCTCCATCACTAAATGAAAAGGAGCTAGAACTTATTAGTTCAGATCAAATTCCTGCTCAAAAAACGCGCCCAGCAAAGGAGTCTGCCTCAAAGGGGTTAACTTCAACATGCACTTTGCCAATGCTACAACTAAGAGACTGCAACATTCCATGTGACCCACTGCTACAAGAGTTAGAGTTGAGTGAGGTGAAGACGAAATTGTTGCAAGCCGAAGCGGCCTTTAAGAAGGCTGAAGAGGTTAACAACATGAAGGAAAAACTAAGGATGTCCCAGGAAGAGTGTGTGAGGCTAAGGGAAGAGATTGTATCTCTTCGAGGAATGGGGACATGTGAAAATGATTGTGGGGAGAAGACCCAAGATCTAAATATAGAGGAGGAGAAGGAAGAATAGAAGAAGAGTGAGGAGGAGAAGGAAGAAGAGAGGAAGAGGGAAGAGAAGAAGAGAGAGGAGAAGGAGGAAGAAGAAGAGAGGAATATGGAAGAGAAGAAGAGAGAGGAGAAGGAGGAAGAAGAAGAGAGGAATATGGAAGAGAAGAAGAGAGAGGAGAAGGAGGAAGAAGAAGAGAGGAATATGGAAGAGAAGAAGAGAGAGGAGAAGGAGGAAGAAGAAGAAGAGAGGAAGAGGGAAGAGAAGAAGAGAGAGGAGAAGAATGAAGAAGAGAAGAAGAGGGAAGAGAAGAAGAGAGCGAAGGAGAAGAATAGAGAGGAGAGGAATAGGAAAGAGAAGGAAGAACAAAGGAAGAGGGAGGAAGAGAAGGAAGAAGAAAGGAAGAGGGAAGCGAAGAAGAGAGAGGAGGAGAAGGAAGAAAAGAGGAAGAGCGATGAGAAGAGGAGAGAGGAGGAGAATAAGGAAGAGAGGAAGAGGGAAGCAAAGAAGAGAGAGGAGGAGAAGGAAGAAAAGAGGAAAAGGGAAGAGAAGAGGCGAGAGGAGGAGAATGAGGAAGAGGGAAGCGAAGAAGAGAGAGGAGGAGAAGGAAGAAAAGAGGAAAAGGGAAGAGAATAAGAGAGCGGAGGAGAAGGAAGAAGAAAGGGAGGAAAGGAAACCAAACTGGAGTGTGAAAAGACAACGCTCGACAGCGACCATAGAGCACCAGAGGAAAGATGATGAAGAGCGGGCTAAGAAGAAGAAGGTGGAAGTGGAGCAAAAGAGAAAAGACAGAGCGACCCAAAGGAACTGATGTGAATTAAATTTATACCGCAAGTGCACGGCGTCAATGGAGACGTGGCAAATACGGGTCGAACACAAGGAGGGAGAGATTTCGTAGTTGATGTTATTTTCGATTAAGGGGAAGAAGGGAGAAGAAATAAGTTGGGTTTTTGGTATTTTTGATTTAATTATCTAAATACGAAACAAAAGCAATTAGAACTAAAACAAGAAATAAGAAGAGAATTCCGTTTGGTGGAGGTTTAGATTTAAGGTTTAGATTAGAGAACTTAGAAACTTATAATAAATCATGTTTAGTTATGAAGTATTACAAGATAAATGATTTAACATAAACTCAAGTAATCAAAATACTAATCACGAACTTAGAATAATAACATTCATTCATCTTCTCTAACCCTAAATCCGTCACCTCCACCCTTCGGAAAGAGTTAGAAACTCATGGAGGGAGGAAGAAGAAGGGGTCCTTGAGACATTACAAAGAAAACTAAAAAGTAAGAAATAAGAAACAGAATTTTATTAATAAAACTGATGAGAATTTTATTTATACCGCAAGTGCACGACGTCTATGAAGACGTGGCAAGTACGGGTCGAACACAAGGAGGGAGAGATTTCGTAGTTGATGTTATTTTCGATTAAGAGGAAGAGAGAGAGAAGAAATAAATGGGTTTTGAGATTTTTGGGTTTTAGTTATTTAGAGCAAGAAACAAGAACAATTAAAACTAAAAACAAGAATAAAGATGGAGAATTCCGTCGGGTGGAGGTCTAGACTTAGGTGTAGATTGGAGAATGGAGAAACTTGAAATAAATCATGTTAGTTATGAAGCATTACAAGATAAATGATTTAACATAAACTCAAGTAATCAAAATATACTAATCACGAACTTAAAACAATAACATGCATTCATCTTCTCTAACCCTAATTCCATCACCTCCACCCTTTGGAAAGAGTTAGAAACTCATGGAGGGAGGAAGAAGAAGGGATCCTAGAGACATTTAAAAGAAAACTAAAAACAAGAATAAAGATGGAGAATTCCGTCGGGTGGAGGTCTAGACTTAGGTGTAGATTGGAGAATGGAGAAACTTGAAATAAATCATGTTAGTTATGAAGCATTACAAGATAAATGATTTAACATAAACTCAAGTAATCAAAATATACTAATCACGAACTTAAAACAATAACATGCATTCATCTTCTCTAACCCTAATTCCATCACCTCCACCCTTTGGAAAAAGTTAGAAACTCATGGAGGGAGGGAGAAGAAGGGATCCTAGAGACATTTAAAAGAAAACTAAAAACAAGAATTAAAAGAACAGAATTTTATTACTAATGATCCAAGACCAAAGGTTCAAAGATGTGTTACATTCGTCCTACAGGGCTATTTATAGCCGATACAGGGGATACCAATACATAAAAGGATAGTACACGCGTCGACCCGACACTGGACAAAAATCGGGCACACAGATCAATGACTGGGCGGCGGAAACGCCGCCTATTGAAGGTGTTGTGCGGCGAAAACGCCGCACAATCAGGTCTGCTCGGGTCCGGATTTTGGTCATGTGTTTATGGTATGATTTGATCTTTATTTACGCGTCTGGATGATTCTTTCCATTGTCTTGAACTCCGGATTATTCCTTCCATTGTTGGGGATTTATTTTTGACTTTTCTTTTGACTTTTCCAACAAAATAACTTGATCCTTTTCTTTTGCAATCAGGTCCTTGGCATTTTGCAATTAAGCCCTTGACCTTTTTGTGATTAGCTCCTTGAATGCTTTTATGCTTGGATTCATTTCCATTCGGAACCCGATAAACTTGAACTCGGTCTTTATGATAGAAATGAATCTTTTGCACGCGTTTATGCTCGGAATGTGGGTAATTTGCATTCAGGTCCCTGTATTCTGTAAATACGACTAAACATATACCTTAGTAGCATTTATTGATATAAAAGTAATCTAAATGAAAGACATATGATGCAATGTATGCAATGCATCAAATACCCCCACACCTAGATTTTGCTAGTCCCTAGCAAAGCAGAATATAAGAAAATGAAAGCAGGGAAATCCTAACTCACTTTCGTAGGAATCACGGTTGCACTTAGCATGTGCAACAAGCCGTTAAACCTCTTTGTTGCCAAGGAGGAGGAGTGTTGTCTCCTGAGGGTTTTCAGCGGATATACCCACAAAATCCTGAATCAACATTTCATTAATAGCTCTCAATATCCCTACCTCAACTTTATATATCTCACTAAGAATTTTTGCATGCTCATTATATAAATCTAACTCATTAAAAATATGACTTTGTCTTTGTTCCTCCAACATTCACACCACTAACCCTTCTATACATGTTTATCACTTGAATTATTTTGCACGCCTCCTCTGGTGGTGAAGTATCATTCGGATCAACCATGGCATGTATCATTCTTTTAGCTTTGGGCCTTGAGTATTATTATTTTTTTTTCTTTTCTTCCGTGATTCAACACGTTTGCTTTTTGACACTTTTACCCTTTTGCATTCATGTAGCGAGTTTGGTCGATAATCCCGAGCTGGTAGACTCAAGTTACCGGGTTTCAAGATACCCCTACGGACCAGTGACTCAAAGGCTTGGGCTTTTGTAATCATTTTGCAAAACTTGTTTTCTTCACTTTATTCCTTTATTTTTATTTTTATTTTCCTCAAGGCTTAATTGCTATTAGAAGTCCACACTTCCCGGTATATTTTCCTCAACCTCTGCTTTTTATCAACCACTTCAAAGATTTGATTCATCCAATTTAAGTGCATACATGTCTTAAAGGGTAATGGGTTATTTCTTTGGAACTTAGATTTATGTCATAATTTCTACAAGCAGACCCATATAATAAGGAACAAGAACTCAATGCAATTTGTACTCGGGTTTTGGTAGTTCAATCTTAAGCTATGTCATGAAACATTGATTTTTTTTTTTTTAAAAGAACAGAACAAACAAATAGATATATACATAGATAAACACCCCCCCACACCTAAATCATGCATTGTCCTCAATGTATGCATAGATAAAATAAATGCACTTATTACCTGAGTCGGCTTGCGGTAGAGGGGTTGAGTTTGCTCAACGTCAACCATAATCAGAACTGGATTGAATGACACCATGTTGGTGCATGTATCCAGTTGAATTGTTCCCCATGTTGCAATGAGCGTCCTGAGTTACAGGTTCCACACCCCTCACATAAATTGGTTCTCTTATTTGCTCGAGTGACGGTGGGTGTGTAGATGAATTCCTCCCCTTTTTCTTACTTCCTTTTTGATTTTGTGACGATTCAGAAATATTATAGATACGCGATTTCATCACAACATCACTTTGATTGCATGTTATTTCTGGCTCACTATCAATATGAAAGATATTAAATTCAGCTTTTAAGTTCCCAAAAGATAATTGCATGAGACCATTTCGACAGTTTATCAATGCTTCGGAAGTGGCCAAAAAGGGTCTGCCTAGAATTACAGGGATTTGTCGATTAGGATTTACAACAGGTGCGGTATCTAGTACGACAAAATCCACTGGGTAAATGAAGTCACCAACCTTGATCAAAACATCATCTACTACACCTCTTGGTTTCTTAATAGAGCAATCAGCAAATTGAAGAGTTGTCCTAGAGGGTTTTAATGGACCAAGGTTCATTTGCTCATAGACAGAGTATGGGAGTAGGTTAACACTAGCACCAAGGTCTAGAAGGGCTTTGTTGATAAAAGTATCTCCTATTGCACATGAAATTGTGGGACATCCAGGATCCTTATATTTTATAGGACATGTGTTGGACAAAATAGAACTTATGTTTGCAGTTAAGAATGCCTTCTTTGGTACGTTTGTTTTTCTCTTTTTAGTGCACAAATCTTTTAAGAATTTAGCATAAGCAGGTATTTGTTGAATCATGTCTAAGAGTGGAATGTTCACCTTAACTTGCTTAAATACTTCCAAGATTTTCTCTATTTGTGCACTTGAGTTCTTTTTGAGTCTATTGGGAAATGGGGCTTTAGGGACATAGACTCGCTCAGGTTCAGGTTGAGCTATGGGTTCAGGTTGAGTAGGTGGGTTGGGCGTTTCAGATTGGACGTCAGGTTCAATAGTCAGGTCATATGTGGGTGCTTGATGGCTAGATTGATTGGACACTCTAGGATTTACCACATTGTTATCAACTTGTCTTCCGGACCGTAATGATACTACTGCATTTATTTGTTGGAACGGTCCTTCCTCATTAACCATTTGAACCGGTCTAGGGTTGTTATTTCCTGAAGGTGCTTGATAGGATTGATATGAATTATTATTAGATCTAGGGTTCACCTCAGGTTGACTTGGAAACCGACCCTTCTCTCTTTCACCTACTATTTGTGCTAGTTGACTGACTTGTGTCTCTAGCCTTTGGAAGGTCTGGTTGGTTGTTTGTATAAAGGTTTTCATCAAATTTTCCAAGCTTGTCAACCTAACCTCATGATCGTTATTGTTGCTAAACCCAGAAGATGTATTATTTTGGACATACGGGTTTGGTTGTTGTCTAGGAGGGTGACCTTGTTGGTTTGATGAGAAATTGGAATTATTACGCCAACCAGAGTTATAGGTTGATGCGTAGGGGTCATTTCTAGCATGGTTATACATGGCATTAACTTGTTCCCAGTCCGCACAATCCTCCATTACATGACCAGTCTGACCACATCTAGAGCAGGGGATAGACGATGCTTGATTCACTCGGGTTTGGGCTTGTAGCTCTAGACTTTCCATTCTGCGCATAAGGGTAGCTAGTTTTGCTTCAGCCGCTATATTGGCATCTACAGCTAAGACACCTGGTTTGGGTTGGCTTGCTATTCTAGATCCAATACTTGGGTTAAGCGGTGTTCTAGCATTGTCCCATTGCATACTGTTTTCGGCTAAATCCTCAAGGAAAGTCCAGGCATCATTTTCATTTTTCGACATAAAGTTCCCTTGGCTTACGGATTCTACCATAACTCTAGATGTGGGTGTCAATCCCTCATAAATAATTTGGCATAATTGCCATCTTGGAATTCCATGATGAGGGCATTGGGTCAGTACACTCTTAAATCTTTCTAGATAGGAATAGAACGGCTCGCTCTCAGACTGAACGAATGCAACAATTTCATTCCTAATCCTCATAGTCTTATGGTTGGGAAAATATTTTTTCAGGAATACTTGAACAAACTCAGCCCAACTCCTAATAGATCTTTCGGCTAGACTATATAACCATTTCTTAGCGTCGTCTTTTAGTGTCAGAGGCACAAATTTCAGACGCACTGCCTCTTCAGGGATATGCTGGTATTGCATAAGAGAGCAGATTTCCTCAAATTCTCTAAGGAAGAGATATGGATCTTCCCTAGAGGTGAACTTAGGCAACATACTCATGTATTGTGCCTTAAGTTCGAAGTCGCGACCCAGTATGGTGGGCATAACGATGCACGATGGCTGAGCAGCCATCGTTGGATAGCACCGATCCCTCAGAGTCATAGGTGGTGCAACAGGTGGGTCCACTACATTCTCACCCATTAGATCCGGGTGAGGTGGTGCAACAGGTGGAATGGGGTTAAGTTCCAGACTGGAATCTAGATTAACTCGTGAGAGTCGATTACTCAAGTCCCGAATCCAAATCTGAGTGCACCGGGTTGAATCAATTTTTGAATTCAAATTCGAAATTTAAATTCCAAATTTAATTTCAAAAATTAATTACAAATTTTTTTTTTGAATTTTTGAATTTTTTTTTTAAAGGAAACAAACAATAGAAAGGTAAGGATGAGAAGGGAAAGAAGACTCAGACGAGAAGGGAAACTTAACTCTAAAGGATAAAAATTAGGGTTGGTCAGAAATTTCCTGAACAAGCACGGTCAAAACAATCCTAGACCTAGTGTCACTTAGATCTAGACGACTCCTAACAGGTTGAGTCGAATTAGTTTGTTTGATTCACCTCCCTCACCAATCAAACCAAGTTGGCCAGTTAGTGTATAGCTAGTGGGGGCGCTTCCGACAGAGTCAGTGCCAATTAGACAACCACGTCGCTTGGAAGACTTTCGTCGACACAAAAACACTTTCTAGACACCAAATTGAATTCAATTAGCTTCAGGTCATAGCAAGTCAAACCAATCTCCTCCTTAATTGAGTCCGAGTCCTTAGGGGCCAATGTCTAATTGATTTTAAATTTTAGGCTTAGGCGACACTTCAGGATTGTGGTTTGTGGGCTACGGGCGGGTGATGACATCCCCACCGTATCTTTTCCTACGGAGTTGCCCTTAAGATAGTTTAACTTAAATCTAGCAAAGATAGTCAAACAATGGTCCTTTTAATGGGGGCAATTGCAAGGTTGTATGCAACTAAATTATATGCTCTAATGCAATCGATAAAAACCTCCATACGTACCTTGCCTCCAGCAATCTTCAACAAGTATTAATTTGCAAGAATTTAGCAAGAATAATGCAAGCAAAACATTATATGATGCATGCACTAAGGTCTTTCTAATTTTGCCAATTTTAGGTCAGAGTTGAATTATTGCCAATTATGGAATTGTAACCCTAACACGTGCAATTCTACGAAAGGAAACTTTTCAACTATTCAGATTTTACGAGAAAGGCAAGAAAAGTTACCTCCGCAATGCTCAGTCGGGTTCGCCGCCCGCTCTCGGAGATTCCAGTAGCTTACTGCGACCACCCAGAGATGCCGACGATGCCCCAGAAATTTGAAGACCAGAACCCACACTGGTGCGGCGATTCCGCCGCAAGCAACCTTGTAGATGCGGCGATTCCGCCGCCCAAGTGTCTCAGAACGCTCCCGGATTTCGCCGCGCGCTCTGTTGTCTCCTGCTACACAAATTCAAATACTTAGATCGCGCACAACGTAGACAGGAAAAAATCGAAAACACAAAAACACAAAATCTGCGTCGCCTCCCCGACAACGGCGCCAAAAACTTGATGAGAATTTTATTTATACCGCAAGTGCACGGCGTCTATGAAGACGTGGCAAGTACGGGTCGAACACAAGGAGGGAGAGATTTCGTAGTTGATGTTATTTTCGATTAAGAGGAAGAGAGAGAGAAGAAATAAATGGGTTTTGAGATTTTTGGGTTTTAGTTATTTAGAGCAAGAAACAAGAACAATTAAAACTAAAAACAAGAATAAAGATGGAGAATTCCGTCGGGTGGAGGTCTAGACTTAGGTGTAGATTGGAGAATGGAGAAACTTGAAATAAATCATGTTAGTTATGAAGCATTACAAGATAAATGATTTAACATAAACTCAAGTAATCAAAATATACTAATCACGAACTTAAAACAATAACATGCATTCATCTTCTCTAACCCTAATTCCATCACCTCCACCCTTTGGAAAGAGTTAGAAACTCATGGAGGGAGGAAGAAGAAGGGATCCTAGAGACATTTAAAAGAAAACTAAAAACAAGAATAAAGATGGAGAATTCCGTCGGGTGGAGGTCTAGACTTAGGTGTAGATTGGAGAATGGAGAAACTTGAAATAAATCATGTTAGTTATGAAGCATTACAAGATAAATGATTTAACATAAACTCAAGTAATCAAAATATACTAATCACGAACTTAAAACAATAACATGCATTCATCTTCTCTAACCCTAATTCCATCACCTCCACCCTTTGGAAAAAGTTAGAAACTCATGGAGGGAGGGAGAAGAAGGGATCCTAGAGACATTTAAAAGAAAACTAAAAACAAGAATTAAAAGAACAGAATTTTATTACTAATGATCCAAGACCAAAGGTTCAAAGATGTGTTACATTCGTCCTACAGGGCTATTTATAGCCGATACAGGGGATACCAATACATAAAAGGATAGTACACGCGTCGACCCGACACTGGACAAAAATCGGGCACACAGATCAATGACTGGGCGGCGGAAACGCCGCCTATTGAAGGTGTTGTGCGGCGAAAACGCCGCACAATCAGGTCTGCTCGGGTCCGGATTTTGGTCATGTGTTTATGGTATGATTTGATCTTTATTTACGCGTCTGGATGATTCTTTCCATTGTCTTGAACTCCGGATTATTCCTTCCATTGTTGGGGATTTATTTTTGACTTTTCTTTTGACTTTTCCAACAAAATAACTTGATCCTTTTCTTTTGCAATCAGGTCCTTGGCATTTTGCAATTAAGCCCTTGACCTTTTTGTGATTAGCTCTTTGAATGCTTTTATGCTTGGATTCATTTCCATTCGGAACCCGATAAACTTGAACTCGGTCTTTATGATAGAAATGAATCTTTTGCACGCGTTTATGCTCGGAATGTGGGTAATTTGCATTCAGGTCCCTGTATTCTGTAAATACGACTAAACATATACCTTAGTAGCATTTATTGATATAAAAGTAATCTAAATGAAAGACATATGATGCAATGTATGCAATGCATCAAAAACTAAGGTACACAAATAAGAACAACAACCAAGGACCCTATTTACATCGTTCTCGGGTCTATTTATAGTTGCTACAAGGGACTTAGGTATAGAATTGGATAGTACACGTGTCCATACACGACTGGACGAAATTGGGACACACAGATCGACCAATGGGCGGCGGAATCGCCGCACATCATGTGTATTGTGCGGCGGATTCGCCTCACACGTTGGTCGGATTTAATCAGGATTTTTGTCACGCGTTTATGGTATGATTTGATCCTCCTTTGCGCGTCTGGATTGATTCTTTCCATTGTCTTGAGCTCCGGATTAATTCCTTCCATTGTTGGAGATTTATATTTGATTTTTCTTTTGACTTTCTCCACACAATAACTTGGTCCTTTTATTTTGCAATCAGGTCCTTGGCATTTTGCAATTAAGCCCTTGACTTTTTTTGTAATTAGCTCCTTGAATGCTTTTATGCTTGGATGCATTTCCATTTGGAACCCGATAAACTTGAACTCGGTCTTTATGATAGAAATGAATCTTTTGCATGCGTTTATGCTCGGAATGTGGGTAATTTGCATTCAGGTCCCTGTATTCTGTAAATACGACTAAACACATACCTTAGTAGCATTTATTGATATAAAAGTAATCTAAATGAAAGACACATGATGCAATGTATGCAATGCATCAAATACCCCCACACCTAGATTTTGCTAGTCCCTAGCAAAGCAGAATATAAGAAAATGAAAGCAGGGAAATCCTAACTCACTTTCGTAGGAATCACGGTTGCACTTAGCATGTGCAACAAGCCTTTAAACCTCCAGGTTGCCTTAGAGGACGAGTTTTGTCTCGTGAGGGTTTTCAGTTGACACACCCACAAAGTCTTAATTCAACATTCCATTAATAGCTCTTAATATTTCTGCCTTAACCTTATACATCTCACTTAAAGTTCTCGCATGCTCATTATACAATTCTAACTTATAAAAAGTTTGACTTGGTCTTTATTCCTCCAACATTCACACCACTAACCCCTCTACACATGTTATCACATAAATTATTTTGCACGCCTCCTCTGGTGGTGAAGTATCATTTGGATCAACCATGGCATGGATCATTCCTTTAGCTTTGGGCCTTGAGTATCTTAAAGTATTTATTTATTTTTATCCTTTTTCTGTGATTCAACACATTTGCTTTTCTTTTTGACACTTATACCCTTTTTGCATTCGTGTAGCGAGTTTGGTCGATAATCCCGAGCTGGCAGACTCAAGTTACCGGGTTTCAAGATACCCCTACGGACCAGTGACTCGAAGGCTTGGGCTTTTGTAATCATTTTGCAAAATGTGTTTTCCTCACTTTATTTTTATTTTATTTTACTTTTATTTTCCTCAAGGCTTAATTGCTATTAGAAGTCCACACTTCCCGGTATATTTTCCTCAACCTTTGCTTTTTATCAACCACTTCAAAGATTTGATTCATCCAATTTAAGTGCATACATGTCTTACAAAGGTCATGGGTTATTTCTTTGGAACTTAGATTTATGTCATAATTTCTACAAGCAGAACTATATAATAAGGAACAAAAACTTAATGCAATTTGTACACGGGTTTTGGCAGTTCAATCTTAAGCTATGTCATAGAATATTGAATTTTTTTTTTTTAAAATAAAGCAGAACAGAAAATCAAATAGATAGATATGTACATATATAAACACCCCCCCACACCTAAATCATGCATTGTCCTCAATGTATGCACAGATACAATAAATGCACTTATTACCTGCGTCGGCTTGCGGTAGAGGGGTTGAGTTTGCTCAAAGTCAACCATAATCAGAACTGGATTGAATGACACCATGTTGGTGCATGTATCCAGTTGAATTGTTCCCCATGTTGACTTGAGGAAAAGATTCCACTCTTCTCACTTGAATTGGTTCGCTTGTTTGCTCGAGTGATGGTGGTTGGGTAAATGAATTACTCCCTTTTTTCTTACATCATTTTTGCTTATGTGATGATTTATTTGATTCAGAAATCTGATAAATACGTGCTCTCATCACAACATCACTTGGGTTGCATATATATTATTTCTGGCTCATTATCAATATGGAAGATATTAAATTCTGCTTTTAAGTTCCCGAAAGATAATTGCATGAGCCCATTTCGACAGTTTATTAATGCTTCCGAAGTGGCTAAAAAGGGTCTACCTAAAATTACAGGGATTTGTCGATTAGGATTTACAACAGGTTCAGTATCAAGTACGACAAAATCCACTGGATAAATGAAGTCACCAACCTTAATCAAAACGTCCTCTACTATACCTCTCGGTTTCTTAACAGAACAATCAGCGAATTGGAGGGTTGTCCTAGAGGGTTTCAGTGGACCAAGGTTGAGTTGCTCGTAGACAGAAAATGGGAGCAAGTTAACGCTTGCACCAAGGTCTAGAAGGGCTTTATTGATAAACGTATCTCCTATTGAACATGAAATTGTGGGACACCCCGGGTCCTTATATTTTATAGGAGATGTGTTGGAAAGAATTGAGCATATGTTTGCAGTTAAGAATGCCTTCTTTGGTACATTCGTTTTTCTCTTCTTAGTGCACAAATCTTTTAAGAATTTAGCATAAGCAGGTATTTGTTGAATCATGTCTAAGAGTGGAATGTTTACCTTAACTTGCTTAAATACTTCCAAGATTTTCTCTATTTGTGCACTAGAGTTCTTTTTGAGTCTATTGGGAAATGGGGCTTTAGGCACATAGACTCGCTCAGGTTCAGGTTGAGCTACAGGTTCAGGTTGGGTAGGTGGATTGGGCTTTTCAATTTGGACGTCGGGTTCAATGGTCAAGTCATATGTGGGTGCTTGATGGCTAGATTGATTAGTCATTCTAGGGTTTACCACATTATTGTCAATTTGTCTTCCGGACCGTAATGATACTACAGCATTGATTTGTTGGAACGGTCCTTCCTCATTAACCATTTGAACCGGTCTAGGGTTGTTATTTCTGAAGGTGGTTGATAAGATTGATATTGATTATTAGTTCTGGGGTTTACCTCAGGTTGACTTGGAAATTGGCCTTTTTCTCTTTCACCTATTATCTGTGCTAATTGGCTGACCTGTGTCTCTAGCCTTTGGAATGATTGGTTGGTTGTTTGTATAAAAGTTGTCATTAAATTTTCTAATTTTGTCAACCTAACCTCATGATTTCCATTATTACCCCCAGATGATGTATTATTTTGGTTATATGGGGTTGGTTGTTGTCTAGGAGGTTGTCCTTGTTGGGTCCACGAAAAATTGGGATGATTACGCCAACCTGGGTTATAGGTTGATGCGTAAGGATCATTTCTAGAATTGTTAAATGTGGCATTAACATATTCCAGGTTCACACAGTCCTCCATTAAATGACCAGTCTGACCACATCTAGAGCAGGGGATAGACAAGGGTTGATTCATTCGGGGTTGATTTTGTAGCTCTAGACTTTCCATTCTACGCATTAGGGTAGCTAGTTTTGCCTCAGCCGCTATGTTGGAGTCTATAGCTAAGACACCTGGTCGGGGTTGACTCGCTATTCTAGATCCAATACTCGGGTTGATGGGTGTTCTAGCATTGTCCCATTGCATACTATTTTCAGCTAAATCCTCAAGAAAAGTCCAGGCATCATTTTCATTTTTGGACATAAAGTTCCCTTGGCTCACAGATTCTAGCATAACCCTAGATGTGGGTGTCAATCCCTCATAAATAATTTGGCATAATTGCCACTTCGGAATTCCGCGATGAGGGCATTGGGTCAAGACACTCTTAAATCTCTCAAGATAGGAATAGAACGGCTCGCTCTCAGACTGAACGAATGCAACAATTTCATTCCTAATCTTCATAGTCTTATGGTTGGGGAAATATTTTTTTAGGAAAACTTGAACAAATTCGGCCCAACTTCTAATAGATCTTTCGGCTAGACTATATAGCCATTTCTTAGTGTCGTCCTTCAGTGCTAGAGGCACGAATTTCAGACGCACTGCCTCTTCAGGGATATGCTGGTATTGCATAAGAGAGCAGATTTCTTCAAATTCTCTAAGGAAGAGATATGGGTCTTCCCTAGAGGTGAACTTAGGCAGCATACTCATGTATTGTGCCTTAAGTTCGAAGTCGCGACCCGGTATGGTGGGCATGACGATGCACGATGGCTGAGCAGCCATCGTTGGGTAGCACCGATCCCTCAGAGTCATAGGCGGGTTCACGACATTCTCACCCATTAGATTCGGGTGAGGTGGTGCAACAGATGGGTTGGGGTTAAGCTCTAGACTGGAATCCAGATGAACTCGTGAGAGTCGATTGCTTAAATCCCGCACCCAAATCTGAGTGCACCGGTTTGAATTAATTTTTGAATTTGAATTCGAAATTTAAATTTCAAATTCAATTCCAAGAATCAATTACTCTTTTTTTTTGAATTTTTGAATTTTAAATTTTTATTTATTTTTTTTAAAGGAAACAAACAATAGAAAGGTAAGGATGAGAAGGGAAAGAAGACTCAGACGAGAAGGGAAACTTAACTCTAAAGGATAAAAATTAGGGTTGGTCAGAAATTTCCTGAACAAGCACGGTCAAAACAATCCTAGACCTAGTGTCACTTAGATCTAGACGACTCCTAACTGGTTGAGTCGAATTGATTTGCTTGATTCACCTCCCTCACCAATCAAACCAAGTTGGCCAGTTAGTGTATAGCTAGTGGGGGCGCTTCCGACAGAGTCGGTGCCAATTAGACAACCACGTCGCTTGGAAGACTTTCGTCGACACAAAAACACTTTCTAGACACCAAATTGAATTCAATTAGCTTCAGGTCATAGCAAGTCAAACCAATCTCCTCCTTAATTGAGTCCGAGTCCTTAGGGGCCAATGTCTAATTGATTTTAAATTTTAGGCTTAGGCGACACTTCAGGATTGTGGTTTGTGGGCTACGGGAGGGTGATGAAATCCCCACCGTATCTTTTCCTACGGAGTTGCCCTTAAGATAGTTTAACTTAAATCTAACAAAGATAGTCAAACAATGGTCCTTTTAATGGGGGCAATTGCAAGGTTGTATGCAACTAAATTATATGCTCTAATGCAATCGATAAAAACCTCGATACGTACCTTTCCTCCAGCAATCTTCAACAAGTATTAATTTGCAAGAATTTAGCAAGAATAATGCAAGCAAAACATTATATGATGCATGCACTATGGTCTTTCTAATTTTGCCAATTTTAGGTCAGAGTTGAATTATTGCCAATTATGGAATTGTAACCCTAACACGTGCAATTCTACGAAAGGAAACTTTTCAACTATTCAGATTTTACGAGAAAGGCAAGAAAAGTTACCTCCGCAATGCTCAGTCGGGTTCCCCGCCCGCTCTCGGAGATTCCAGTAGCTCAATGCGACCACCCAGAGATGCCGACGACGCCCTCAAAATTTGAAGACCGGAAGACCAACCTGTGCGGCGATTTCGCCGCAAATGCTTCTTATGGGGCGGCGGATTCGCCGCTCTTTAAGCTCAGAATGCGCTCGTATTTCGCCGCGCGCTCTGTTGTCTCCTGAAACACAAATCAAAATACTTAGATCGCGCACAAGATAAACAGGAAAAATCGAAAACACAAAAACAACAAAAATCTACGTCGCCTCCCCGGCAACGGCGCCAAAAACTTGATGTGAATTAAATTTATACCGCAAGTGCACGGCGTCAATGGAGACGTGGCAAATATGGGTCGAACACAAGGAGGGAGAGATTTCGTAGTTGATGTTATTTTCGATTAAGGGGAAGAAGGGAGAAGAAATAAGTTGGGTTTTTGGTATTTTTGATTTAATTATCTAAATACGAAACAAAAGCAATTAGAACTAAAACAAGAAATAAGAAGAGAATTCCGTTTGGTGGAGGTTTAGATTTAAGGTTTAGATTAGAGAACTTAGAAACTTATAATAAATCATGTTTAGTTATGAAGTATTACAAGATAAATGATTTAACATAAACTCAAGTAATCAAAATACTAATCACGAACTTAGAATAATAACATTCATTCATCTTCTCTAACCCTAAATCCGTCACCTCCACCCTTCGGAAAGAGTTAGAAACTCATGGAGGGAGGAAGAAGAAGGGGTCCTTGAGACATTACAAAGAAAACTAAAAAGTAAGAAATAAGAAACAGAATTTTATTAATAAAACTAAGGTACACAAATAAGAACAACAACCAAGGACCCTATTTACATCGTTCTCGGGTCTATTTATAGTTGCTACAAGGGACTTAGGTATAGAATTGGATAGTACACGTGTCCATACACGACTGGACGAAATTGGGACACACAGATCGACCAATGGGCGGCGGAATCGCCGCACATCATGTGTATTGTGCGGCGGATTCGCCTCACACGTTGGTCGGATTTAATCAGGATTTTTGTCACGCGTTTATGGTATGATTTGATCCTCCTTTGCGCGTCTGGATTGATTCTTTCCATTGTCTTGAGCTCCGGATTAATTCCTTCCATTGTTGGAGATTTATATTTGATTTTTCTTTTGACTTTCTCCACACAATAACTTGGTCCTTTTATTTTGCAATCAGGTCCTTGGCATTTTGCAATTAAGCCCTTGACCTTTTTTGTAATTAGCTCCTTGAATGCTTTTATGCTTGGATGCATTTCCATTTGGAACCCGATAAACTTGAACTCGGTCTTTATGATAGAAATGAATCTTTTGCACGCGTTTATGCTCGGAATGTGGGTAATTGCATTCAGGTCCCTGTATTCTGTAAATACGACTAAACACATACCTTAGTAGCATTTATTGATATAAAAGTAATCTAAATGAAAGACACATGATGCAATGTATGCAATGCATCAGGAACCTAAAGAAAAAAGGGAAAAAAGTAGAGGACAATTACAGGTTGGTTGTTCACTTAAGGGGGTGATGCCTGATGTTGACATGGCTGCATTGGGGACGTTGTCAGTTGATGACGTCAACATGTTATTGAACTTGACCACACCCAGCTGATGAGATCAACATGTTATTAATCTGGATAGACCCACAACATAATCTAGACAAACACTCAACTTAAACTGAACATAACAAAAACTTAAACCGGACAGACACAACTTAAACTGGACACCTAAACACTTTAATCTGAACAGACACACAACATAACCGGGACAGTCCCAGAGCGTAAATCAGACAGACTAGAACCTTAATCTTGACAAACCTACAACATAATCTGGACAAGCACTCAATTGAAATTGAACATAACAAAAACTTAAACTGGACATACACAACTTAAATTGGACACCTGAACACCTTAATCTGGACAGACACACAACATAATCGGGACAAATCCAGATCGTAAACCGGACAGACTAGAACCTTAATCTGGACAGACCCACAACATAATCTGGACAAACACTCAACTTTAACTGAACATCGTTATACTGGGGTGCGTAAAAGTTTCATCGTTTTACAAGAACTGAAAATAACAAGAAAATCTTAAATTAAGGAGGAAGTTCCTCGTAATATAGATTCATGTCCCAATCACAGAAATCAGGATCCCCCAATTTTGGTGCGACTACGTATATCAGCGATGTAACCTTCATCTTGAACTTTCTCTTCTCTTGTTCGCCGTGGTTTTTGTGGCTTCTTTTAATTATCTTCTCAGTTAAAGAAACTCGACGTTTAGTCAGCGATCTTCCTGGACATTTGACCTTATATGGATTGAGAACAGATGTACTCGCGGTCCCAGGTTCAGCAGGTTGAGTAGGGAATTGGGTAGTTTGCATACGTGCCTTAAAAAATTCAATAGACTTAATGGCCTCAAGATACCTTTTGTGTGAAACGAAGGATTCCTATGCGATCCAAATGGCACGACCCATTATGTCGTCGTGACGACGAAGCACATTCTTCTCCATTATGCCATCGTCCGGGTACATCTTATCTCTATAACTCCTTCGAATATCCTTCCGCCATCGGTTAACGATGTAAGACTCCGGAAGCGTGCGTGCAATGACAACAAAAATGTGGCAACATAGAAGACTAACGTGCTGAAACATTCTACAATCATAAGTGAAGTTCATAGATCTTATTTGTACTAGGAAATGTTTCGACAGTAGCTGCTCACCAGACAATACGCGTTCAAATACCTTGTAATGAAATGCGTCATCCGTATTGAACTCCTCCATTATATCGGAGTATATCATATTCCCAATTTCTAATTTGACTTTCTTGAAGACCCCTACCGTATACAACTCGCTGAACTGCCTCTCAAAGGGATACATTGAAACCAATTAGGGACTCTTATGAAGACAATCGAAATCTGATTGAGCATCTTTCTCGTACTTGTGGCGGACCACGAGTTCGTATTGTTGAATGAACTGCTTAAGGGTGGTCTTAGATGTCAGGTACTTGTCGAAAAAAGCGTTCATACTCTCGCTTCTCTGAGTAGATGACATTCCCACGAAGAAACAATCTCCAACAAATGTAGCTATCCAGGACTCTTGGATTGCATAAATCGATTGGAGCCAACTATGGTTCTGGAGGTCAAAATCACCAATGAAACCATGTCAATTACGCTCAAATTATGCTGGGGTTTTGGAATTGTATACAATCAATTTTAGATCAAATAACATGTACTTACGATACTGCGTCGACAACTTCACCGGAGCTTTGTTCATTATGTGCCATATACAAAATATGTGCCTCGCATCTGGGAAGACATTCCTTACAGCAATAGTAATGATGTCACATTGATCTGTTATGATCGCTGGGGGAGTTATATCTGCATGATGGGGGAAATTTAAATGGAATGAGTCATATATTCAAAGAAAAACTACTTTGAAAACTTAATCTGGACAGACACACACAGATTCCGACCAGACCCATGACTAATTCTGGACAGACCCACAACGTATGCGGAACAGATACACGACTTAATCCGGACAAACACACGACTTAATTCGGACATACAAACAACTTAAACCAGACAGAAACACAACTAATTCCGGAAAGACCACAACGTATTCGAAACAGACACGCAACTTAATCCGGACAGACACACGACTATATCCGGACAAACACACGACTTAATCCGGACATACAGACAACTTAAACCGAACAGAAACACAACTAATTCCGGACAGACACACAACATAAACCGGACAGAAACACAACTAATTCAGGACAGACACACAACTTATTCCGGACAGACACACAACTTATTCTGGACACACAACTACACAACTTAATCTGGACAGACACACAACTTAAACAGGACATACACCCAACATATTCCGGACATACCACAACGTATTCCAGACAGAACCACAACGTCTTCTGGACAGACTCACAACTTAGTCTGGACATACCCACCACTTAATCCGGACAGACACACAACTTAATCCGGACAGACACGTAAACTTGATCCGGACATAACCACAACGTATTCTGGATATACACACACCTTAATCTGGGCAACTACACCCATTAAAGTTGACAGGCCCACACCTCAAACTAAACATGGCCCTAAGTATATACGTACCGTTCATGCACAACAACCACGTTTGGAACAAGCAAATATAATTTTCAGTGGTCTCAGAAGACAACAAAGCGCAACCGAGCAAAACCGACTCGAAATGGTGATTAACTCCTACAAATGGGGCAAAAGGCATGTCGTATTTGTTGGTAATGCAGGTTGTGTCGTAACATATTGCGTCTTTGAAGTATGAATATGCAGCTCTAGAACGACAGTCAGCCCAGAACACGTTCTGTAGTCTTCCTTCGTCATCAATATCCTTTACATAGAAAAACATGGAATCAATCTTCTGCATCCTAATGAAATAGTTCTGAAGAGCTTGTGCATCGTCAGGTCTCATCTTCAAATTTCTGACTTCGTTTACAACATTCCTGCACACAGAAATGTTTAAGACCAGGCAAAATGTTTTACTTCAATTATGTTAGGCATAAATATCACACACCTTAGGTCACTTTCGTTGAAAGTCAATTTCTCATGACCTCCGGCCTCGACCACAAAAGATTGCATGGTCTTAGCAGTCGATATCCCAGCAGAATCATTGCATGATATGCGTGCTCTAGCGGCATCAGTGCACCGGACCCTACTGGATAACTTATGCTTTAGTTTCCCTTGTCCTTGGTTTGCTAGAGTCTGGCCCTCCCTGGAGCAAGTCAGTGTGCCCCGTATAACAACACCACGATCGTAATAAAATTTCCTTATCTTAACACCAAAATCACAGAAATCGGCATATGCTACGTAAAATGTTTTGGCATCTTCGAAAGAATGAAAAAACAACTGCTCCTTCGGAACATTTGAGGGTTGCTCCACTGGTGAAGACACATTAACGACTTCCATTGGAGTACAAAGAGGATGAGAGGAGAACCAAGAGAATGAAGAAATAAGATAATGCGCCAAAAGGGAGACAAAAGGAAGAAGAAACTTCATCTTCTGTGTAGGAGTGCCAAAATGAGGGATGAGCTGATTTGAGACGCATTTAATGTGATTTGAGACGCATTGGGAAGACAACAAAAGAAAAGAGGGAGGGGGAAGGAAAATGGCAATTTCTTTTGTGCTGCTGACATGGACTGCGCCAACTCAGCAGCGTCCTCAAGGGGTGTCCTAAACAGCGGTCATTAATCGTTTTTGTACAGATAACTAATAAAAACAAAACATTACCAAAACTATATATAGCGTTCATGAGGTTGCACAATACTAAAACCTAATATACCTAACAATTCAACATGATATTTAGTTGAAAAAAAATTCCTGACACAGAACTCCGAAAATTGAATTACACCAAAAGCCTGGAAACGATTTCACGTGTACAGTGGGTCAATGTTGTCCACCAACAAAAAGACTCATATCCTACAACTGCTAAATAAAAACAAGTTTATTCTTCCTCAGTTTATCCTACCAGAATACTATGTTCGAGTCTTTGAATTAAAAACCCAACTTGCAAGCATATTCATCTAACTACTTAGGTTAGGCTACAAAGATTTATTCTAATAACTCAAAATATACCAATTAATTAGTACAATAACATGAAATGAACAATAATTCTCAACATTATTTTTTAATAAAATAAAGTAACAAGTTTGACTTTAAACATTCAAATATACCAATCCATACAATACAAAACACATCATATTTCAATTAACTATCGTTAGTTCAAAAATCAGTCAGTTTTCAGTTTAACATAGTTCAAATTCTGTTCAGAACTGTTTCATTCAGATTATTTCACAAAATCCATTAATAATTACCTGGACCACTCACCACAAACACATTGTGGTCTTCGGTCAACGCATAAGCCAACCTCGCATCAAATTTTTATTTTACAATTTATCTAAAATTTAACTCTTGTGGAACCCTTATACGTTATTTGTATCAGTCAGTCGACATTAGATTTGAGCCTTGTGGACTTATCGTTGACACACAATCCACTTTGGATTTAGTTGCCCTGTCAGGCAAGTTCGTCGACCTATGCTCATAACAGCCAGTATACTCTGAAAAGTCAGTATGCTCTAAAGAGTCAGAAAGTGACAGACCAGCTCAGTATCACTTTCTTATTTTACAAAATAATGATGAAAAAATATTGGAAGAATACAAACATGTGACATTTATTTAGCAAAAATATTAGGGGAAGAAACGGCCCCTGTGATACCATTTTAATTATCAAAACAAGACATCACATATACCAGATGCGATTTTTCAGAAAATGAAAAAAATCATCAAGATGTCATTTTTGCATACCACAAATTAAGAGCTAGGATTAATCAAGACGGATTCACAAATGCGGTAAAACTCTTCTACAATCTTTTAAACTTGTGCATGCCAATTTTTACCTTTTAGATGGATACCCAAGTCATTTGTAGTACGAATGTCGTTTGTAAAAAATAAAGTTTGTAGTACGAATGTCGTTTGTAAAAAATAAAGGTAGGGTTTTAATTTTCCAAATTTTTACGTAGACTAAATAGATATTGTTGGGATGTGAGATCATGGGTAAGTATTTTTAAAGGTGATTTTTAAAATATGAAAATAATAACTAATTGTAATTTTTAATAAAAGTATGTTAAATTGATTCCCCCTATTTTAACTAAGTATTTCTTCTTAATTCGTTCACTGGTTTGTTCCATATGACTTTATCATATCAAGTCGAATGTCAATTACATCTCCAGCATTTTGTTGAGTAATTGTTTTCACAGCCAACCAAGTCTAAACTTTCATAAATTATAATTTAATACTTTAACGAAATTTTTTGCTTCTCTTGTTCGAGATACACAATTTTTAAAAACATTTACCTTTAAATTAATTCACAGCCATCCGAGTCTAAATTTAAATTCATGGTCATCCAAGTTTAAAATATAATTATAATTTATAAATTACCGAAGTTGTTTCTAAAAATTATTGTAGACCATTGATACAAGTTAGTGTTTAATTTTTCAAATTTTAGCCCCTTGTGCAAGATGAAATACGGACATAAAAAATTGTGGAAATGTTTTACCGTATTTGTAAATTAGTTTGCGGTAATAATGTCTTAATTAGTCATGAATCTGCATTGATTAATCATGACTCTTAATTTGTGGTATGCAAAAACGCCATCTTGGAAATGACATAGTTGATGTCGTTTTTAAGAAAAGAAAAAAATGATATCTGTCAATTTTTTGTTAATGAAAATGATATCACAAGTGTCTTTTCTCTCTCATATTTTGCCAAATAATTTCAAATGTTAATATTCTTCCAATTTCTTTTTTCCATCATTATTTTAAATTTTTTCCTAATTTTTTCTTCATTTTAACAACGAAGACAATTAACAACTTCAAATAATTTGGATTTTTGGATTTCAGATCAATGTTCACGAACCGCCTAGGCGATTGTGCGGTGGCCCAGCTCTAGGCGACCCTTTTTTAAATCCTTTTAATTTTATAAAATAGTTAAAAATTTAGGAAAATAGGAAAAATGCACAAATATTATCTAAAAATATCGTACATGTTTAGGCTTCAAAAGGACACCTAGTTCCTCGACCAAGGTCTCACTCGGCACCCCCTCTACCCACCTAAACACTTAGGTATACCATTTATTGCTAAAGTAGTACGATTACAAAGGTAGTTAACTAACTCAGAGTTCATACAATAGCAGATAAGAGAGATTAAAATTACAAGCCAACTAACTAATTCCATTGGACACATTAATAGTCCAACTGGGAACCATATCAAATCCTCCACCATCGGTTCGCGTTCGAATTGTCGACGTAGACATCATGTTCGTCTTCTTCAATTTCTTCATCGTGGGATTGGACGTATTGCTCGTCGATGTCCATCGGTGGTTGAGAACTCGATGCACCTGGATGTCCAGAACTAATGTGAACGATGTCATCATACATTCCAACACCTAATAACGGCGTGTCAGATGTTGTGGACGTGGATCGAAGAAAGCGTCTCCGTGAAGAAGAAGGTCCTAAAGTTGTTTCCTCGGCATCGGCTCATGTAAGCTCCTCTCCAGCGAAGACCGGATCTTCAGTTTCTACCAACCATGGATGCTCATCGAAGAGATCATAGTCCACACTGATGGGGTCATAAATGAAAGGAATGTGTTCTAAAAGTTTTACTTTTATATGTCAATTATTATGAATTGGATGTGCAAACATTTTGTTCCTTGATTATGATATTCGTCTTTTGGAATTGTTAATGAAGAGACACTTGGTCCTTAACCGTAGAGCTCTAAAAGATAATGGTTTACATAAATCAAAAGTTATTCACAGTTGATGAGAATTAAGTTTATACCGCAAATGCACAACGTCAATGAAGACGTTGCAAGTACGGGTCGAACACAATGAGGGAGAGATTTGTTATTTGTGTGATTTTCGAGTAGGGGAAAGAAGGAGAGAAGAATAAGTTTGGTTTTGAGATTTTTGGTTTTTAATTTCTAAAGCATGAAACATGAACAAATAAAACTAAAATAAGAACAAAGATGGTGAATTCCGTTGGGTGGAGGTTTAGATATCGGGTTTAGATTAGATAATTCAGAAACTTATAATAAATCATATTAGTTATAAAGCATTACATGATAAATGATTTAACACAAACTCAAGTAATCAAAATATACTAATCACGAAATTAAAATAATAACTTTATTCTCTTCTCATCACCCTAAATCTGTCACCTCCACCCTTTGGAAAGAGTTAGAAACTCATGGATGGAGAGGAGGAGAAGGGGTCCTAGAGGAATTACAAAAGAAAACTAAAAACAAGAAATAAAATAACAGAATTTTATTGCTAAAGAGAAGAATACAAAACTAAGACTAAGAATTAAAAACTAAGGTTAAAATTTAGAAGATCCTCTACAACATCGTTTCAGGGCTATTTATAGCCGATACAAGGGACTTAGGTATAAAATAGGAAAGTACACGCGTCAACACGCAACCGGTAAAAATTTTAGAGCATGGATCTAATTTTGTGCGGCGGATTCACCGCATTTTGTACATAAGGTGCGGCGGATTCTGAAGGGAATGTGTTCTAAAAGTTTTACTTTTAAATGTCAATTATTATGAGTTGAATGAGAAATCATTTTGTTCCTTGTTTATGTTATTCGTCTTTCAGAAGTGTTAAGGAATAGGCTCTTGGTCCTTAACCGTAGAGCTCTAAAAGATGTTGGTTTACATAAAACAAAAGATATTCGGAATCATGGTAATTAACATGAGACATTAATTACCGGGTTAAGATTGTCGTGTTTGGTCATAGATCATTGTAGCTCTACAATTGAGTGACAACACGGGTATGCAAAAGAGGAAAATATTACTTTTGTATACTGAATAGACCTAATAAGTAAAATATTATAGGAATGTGTTTCTGTGTCATTAATATTTTACTGTGTCCTTGGTCCTTTGATATGAGACTTATATCCGATCGCTTAAGGAGTTCTTAATTAGACTAGTGTCTTGAGCTATCGATGAGTGTAGTGTAAAGGCATTAGTTGGTTAAGTATAACTTTCGTTGGAGAAGATAGTTAGTCAAAAGATTATCATTGCCCCTCTTAATTGAGTGATGATATTAGTGGGCCCCTTGATAAAGCAAAGTTATAATGTGCACAATGTGATTTGAGTTAAGTCACATATTTATAACTAGCTTAAAGAGATCAAGAAATGAATACTAATACAAAGATGACACAATACTACTTTGTGTGTATTCTTAATATCATGAGGCAAGGGACGGACACAAGTGGTGCACTCCATCACTAATTGGATCGGGTTTTGGTTCGAGTGGAATTAAGACATCTAACTAATTGGGAGCTATAATGTGTAGCTAGATACCGCTTATAGCTTGTGATATTAAGCTCTTAATATCACTGCCAACTTAGTTTAGATCCTCCCATAGGTCACACCACAAAACTGGGAAACGAGTAATGGAGATTTTGAGTTCATAGGATGTGTCGGGTTTCATGTAGAAAATATGACACATGGGGTGAACAAGCAAAATCAAAATTATGTTGTGATTAATAACATAATTAGAATCTAAATTAAATTCATATGTGATGTAAATATTATGGGGTGTAATGATTGATCATTACTTAGGATAATATGTTACATAAGTTGTGAATTTACTACTAATCCCGAAATGTCAAATTTTGTAGGGGTTAAACCGAAATTTGACAAGTCTGCAGAACAGTGCTCAAACGGTCGACCGGTTAGCAGTAAATGGTCGACCGGACGTGTCTCGACTGATAACAGAGAATTTTCATCTGTTCGAACGGTCGACCGAATGTGATCGGTCGGTCGACCGAACATTGCGATGGAATAATTCTTGTTACGAACGGTCGACCGAGTTATAGAACGATCGACCGAAACTAGGTTCGAGCGGTCGACCGAACCTTGAAACGGTCGACCGGTCCAGACGGTTTTTAGCAGAATTAATTTAAGAATTAATTAGATCATGCATGGAATGGTCCATAATTGATTTAATTCGTGGCTAATATTATTTATTATTAAATAATGGATGGTTAGATGGAATTTTGCATGAGATCATGGGCAAGGGGTTGCACATGAATAGGTAATTTTGAGAGAGCTTATAAATACAAGCTTATTTCATTACCCAATTAATCTAATTCATTATTTCTTGTGCAAAAAAAATTCTCTCTCCATAATTCTCCACGAAATTTCCACAAATTCTTAAGTTTAGATTTAGTTTCAAGAGGTCATCTTCTCAAGGAAACTAAAGGGGTTAGTAATTAGATTCTAAACTCTATTGGAGATCGAGAGGCTAGCTCTTCTCTCTCCAATCTCGTTTAGAGTTTGGTGAAATCTCGGAGGCATCCGGCGCAGCAACAAGCATCCACAGCGTCTCCGAATCTTCAAGAAGTTTTAGAGAACTTCTAGGTATGAATTTCGTAGACTCATGTTTGTTTTAATAAGTTTGTAAAACTAGTTATTGAAACAAACAAATACATGCATGAAATAAATCGTAGAAAATTGTAGATGATCCTTATTATACATAAAAATTTCTAAAATATATATGTATAATTAAACATGAAATCCAACAGTGGTATCAGAGCATTAGGGTTCAATTTTCTTATGATTTAAGGTTGTAAACGAATTTAGTTTGCCATCTAGGATTTAAACAATTCGGTTTACCGATTTGTCCTCAATGAATGTGAGCAAGATACTACATGGATTTATGCATGAAAAAGGAAAAGATCTCACCAATGTGAAGTACAAAGGAAGGTTCATGGCTATGTTGATGGACAAAACCCGAATTCCCTCAAAAACCTGTGAGATGCTAAAGAAGGGAGTCAAATACGGGAAACAAATGAGGCTCAAATACTTAAGGGTTGGAGCCCACACAAACAATTCTCACTGAAGGAGTCTTTTATTTATTTATTTATTTATTTATTTTTATTTTTTTTGAAATATATAACTATGTACAAACATAAATTCCCATCTTCATTTGTCAAAAGACATCAAAAGGGAACATGACACCACGTGAGGCCAGAATATTCATGCGTGGGCCCCCTTCACAAAGAGCACAAGATGAAATGAGAGGTTCATAAATTGGACGCAAAGGCGTCTCATTCAAAGGATCAAATTGAAAGAGCTTGAACCTCTCGAGAGTTTGGGAAATAAGGGGCAACAGAAGAGTTTCTCCCGTTGCGGTGCTGAAGTTATGATCGTCAATCCAAATCTCCAACCAACTGGCTGGTGCGTCGGAGCGATGTCAAGAGCCTTGTCAGGCAAGTCTGACTCACCAGGCGAACAAAAAGTGGGTCTCTTACCCAATGTACCCTCCAAGGAACTCCTAATACCCTCATGAGCAATGTAGTCGTTTGATGTTCCATCATTTCCAAGATGATCAGGAAGAATAGTGAGAGGCAAACTCTCATCAGGTTGTTTGAAATTGAGGGTGCTAGGGAGCTCTTGCTCCACCGGAGGTGAGTCCTTAAGAGGCACAACATGAAGATCATGTGGCTCAAGGGCCACGGGGCAAGAAGATAAGGCACAATCCTGGGCCGACTCATAATGAAATCGGTCAATTTTATTCTCAAAATGTATCGAATCCTCCACTAAGTGATCATGAATTGAAACCCCAAGTCCTTCAGACTGACTAGGAGTTTGGCTTTGAAAGATTGTGCTTTGAATTTGTGGATGTGGTGGTGGTTCGATATCAAAAGATGAATCCTCATGTTGACAAGAAAAGTTACTCTCCTCACGTTTACTTAATTGTTGTGACATTTGACTCAATTGCAGTACCATATTTTGTACGGACTGTTGAGTGGTTTCCATGAATGTAAGGAGAGTTTGTTCCAGGGAATCAGGTATGCGGTCAACTATGAGGTTCAAGTCAGAGCTTGGGAAATTTTTAGGTTGGGTGTTGATGGAGTGAGAGTAAGTCCAATGGTTTGGAGTGGGGTGTTGGTAGGACTCTGGGTATTCGGGAGGAGGATACTGAGGTGAAAATGAAGTATAAGAATTTGGATATGAATTGTCTCTCCACGAATCCATCACTCTCGAGTTGTACGCATATGCGTAATAGTCATATTGAGCGTTTTGGGAAAAGGTATGCTCATACTCAGGCTCTGGGGGAACATAAGGACATTCCCTGATAACATGACCACTCAACCCACAACAGTCGCATGGTACGGCTACTGGAGCCACCGGTGCACTCATGTTGTCTGTCCTACGCATGAAGGAGGCAAAAGTTTGTTGTAATGTCTCAGTTTGTTGACCAACATATGATCCGACATAACTAGATTGTGGTCTAGCAGTCGGTGTCTCTCTCATATTACCCCAATATGAAGATTGCTCAGCCACACAATTAGGATTGTCCCAACCATATGGGGTGTTAGTCTGAGCCACCCCAGGTTGCATGGGTCCGGAATACCAGGACGAATTGTCCTGGTTCCAACAATGATATGGATGGTCGCCCATGTAACCTTCCATCTTCACAAAGAGCTCTAGAGTCGACCACTCTCACCACCACGAGGCTAAACTCGTAAAAAGTGCTCGAGTCGACCCTAAAAACGCTACCAGAGAGTGTAAAGGGGAGGAGACTATAACGTAGAATAAGGTGAGAAGAAGATGACTCAGAGGAGAAGGGAAACTTAACTCTAAAAGATATATAAGAGGGTTGGTCAGAAGTTTCCTGAACAAGCACGGTTCAAACAATCCTAGACCTAGTGTCGCTTAAATCTAGACGACTCCTAACTGGTTGAGTCGAATTGATTTGCTTGATTCACCTCCCTCACTAATCAAACCAACTTGGCCAGGCCTTGTATAGCTAGTGGGGGCGCTTCCGACAGAGTCGGTGCCAATTAGTCAACCACTTCGCTTGGAAGACTTTCGTCAACACAAAAACACTTTCTAGACACCAAATTAAATTCGATCAGCTTCAGGTCATAGCAAGTCAAACCAATCTTCTCCTTAATTGAGTCCGAGTCCTTAGGGGCCAATGTCTAATTGATTTTAATTTTAAAGCTTGGGTGACACTTTAGGATTGTGATTTGTGGGTCATGGAAGGGTGATGAAATCCCTACCGTATCTTTTCCTACGAAGTTGCCCTTGAGATAGTTTAACTTAAATCTAGCAAAGATAGTCAAACATTGGTCTTTAATTGCGGCAATTGCAAGGTTGTATGCAAACTAAATTATATGCTTAAATGCAATCGTTAAAACGCGATACGTATCTTGCCTCCAACATTCTTCAACAATAAAAATAATTTGCAAGAATTTAGCAAGAATAATGCAAACAAAATATTATATGATGCATGCACTAAGTCCTTCTAATTTTGCCAATTTTTAGGTCAGAGTTGAATTATTGTCAATTATGGATTTTTTCCCTAACACGTGCAGTTCTACGAAAAGGAACTTTTCGAAAATTAAGATTTTACGAGAAAGACAAGAAAAGTTACCTCCGCAATGCTCAGACGGGTTTGCCGCCCGCTCTGAAAATTCCCAGATGCTTTACGCGTCCACCCAGAGATGGAGACGACCTCAGAAAAAAATGAAACCCAGATTCTTAAAATGTGCGGCGATTCCGCCGCAAATTCTTCTTGGTATGCGGTGATTCCGCCGCCCTTCTTGCTCCAACTGTGCCCGGATTTCGCCGTGCACTCTGTTGTCTCCTGAAACGCAAACCCAAATAGTTAGATCGCACACAAGATAAATACGATAGAATCGAAATCAACAAAAAACAAAATCTGCGTCGCCTCCCCGGCAACGACGCCAAAAACTTGATGAGAATTAAGTTTATACCGCAAGTGCACGACGTCAATGAAGACATGGCAAGTACGGGTCGAACACAAGGAGGGAGAGATTTGTTATTTGTGTGATTTTCGAGTAGGGGAAAAAAGGAGAGAAGAATAAGTTTGGTTTTGAGATTTTTGGTTTTTAATTTTCTAAAGCATGAAACATGAACAAATAAAACTAAAATAAGAACAAAGATGGTGAATTCCGTTGGGTGGAGGTTTAGATATCGGGTTTAGATTAGATAATTCAGAAACTTATAATAAATCATATTAGTTATAAAGCATTACATGATAAATGATTTAACACAAACTCAAGTAATCAAAATATACTAATCACGAAATTAAAATAATAACTTTATTCTCTTCTCATCACCCTAAATCCGTCACCTCCACCCTTTGGAAAGAGTTAGAAACTCATAGATGGAGAGGAGGAGAAGGGGTCCTAGAGGAATTACAAAAGAAAACTAAAAACAAGAAATAAAATAACAGAATTTTATTGCTAAAGAGAAGAATACAAAACTAAGACTAAGAATTAAAAACTAAGGTTAAATTTTAGAAGATCCTCTACAACATCGTTTCAGGGCTATTTATAGCCGATACAAGGGACTTAGGTATAAAATAGGAAAGTACACGCGTCAACATGCAACCGGTAAACATTTTAGAGCATGGATCTAATTTTGTGCGGCGGATTCACCGCATTTTGTACATAAGGTGCGGCGGATTCGCCACCTTTTTAGCTCCGATTTAATCCGGATTTTTCCTGTGTGTTTATGATATGATTTCAATATCATTTGCACGTCTGGATTGATTCTTTCCTTTCTTTTGAGCTCCGACTTTATTTCTTTATATATTTGGAGATCCACGTTTATTTTTCTTTAGATTTTCTCCATAATAATAAAAGCTACTCGTAATTTGCAATTAGGTCCTTGACCTTTTGCAGTTAAGTCCTTGTCTACTTTTGTGCTTAAGTCCTTGTCCTTTTTGTAATTAGGTCTTGAATGCTTTTATGCTTGGATGCATTTCCATTTGAAACCCGATAATCTTGAACTTGGTCTTTATGCAGGAATGAGTCTCTTGCACGCATTTATGCTTGGGATATTGGTAATTTTTTATTCAGGTCCCTGTATTCTGTAAATAAGACTAAACACATACCTCAGTAGCATTTATTGATATAAAATTAATCTAAATGAAAGACATATGATGCAATGTATGCAATGCATCAACAGTCATGGTAATTAACATGGAACATTAATCACCGAGATAAGATTGTCGTGTTGGTCATCGATTGTTGTAGCTCTACAAATAATTGACGACACGAGTATATAAAAGAGAAAAATATTACTTTTATATATTGAATAGACCTAACAAGTAAAACATTATAGAATTGTGTTTCGTGTCATTAATGTTTTACAGTGTCTTGGATCCTAAGATATGAGACTTATATTTTTTCACTCAAGAAGTGCTTAATTTGATTATTGTCAAAAACTATCAATGCGTATAGTGATAAAAGCAATAGTTGGTTGAACATGACTTGTGCTGGAAAAGATAGCTAGTCAAACGATTTTCATTGTCCCTCTTAATTCGGTGATGATATTAGTGGGTCATTGATAAAGCAAAATTATAATATGCACAATGTAACTTGAGTTAAGTTACATAGTTATAATTAGCTTAAAGAGATCAAGAAATGAATATAATACAAATGTGACACATTTCTACTTTGTATATATTCTTAATATCATGAGGCATGTGACAGACACAAGTGGTGCACTTACATCACTAAATGGATCGTGTTTAGTTTGAGTGGAACAAAAACATCTATGCTAATTGGGTAACTATAATGTGTAACTAGATACCGCTTATAGTTTGAGATATTAAGTGTTTAATATCGCTGTCAATTTGGTTTAGATCCTCCTATAGGTCACACCACAAAACTGAGAAACAACAAGGTTGATTTTGAGTTCATATGATGTGTCGGATTTCATGTGAAAAAGGGACACATGTGGTGAATGAATAAAATCAATATGTAGTGAGAATTAACATAATTAGAATCATAATAAATTCATATGAGGTGTATACATTATGAGGTGTAATAATTTAATATTACATAGGATAATATATTACATAAGATATGAATTTGCTAAAAATCCCAAAAGATCAAATTTTGTTGGAAATAAATCTAAAATTTGACAAATGAAAAATGAGGGTTGAACACGGTAAACCGTTTAGGGTTCGGTAAACCGAGGTGTCTTCGGAACGGTCAACCGAATGGGGAATGGGTAAATTGGTTGACCGAAATTGTCTGGAGTGCCTGGACAATTGGGTTCGGTAAACCGAGCGTGAACGGTCAACCGAGAGAAAATATCCAGGAGATATCTTGGGATATTTTCGGTAGACCGAAGGTGACACGGTCGTCCGATGAATATTCATCAAGAGAAATTTTGGCGGGTCAACGGTCGACCGGAGCAAGAAGCGGATCGTCTGAATTTTTCTAGAGAATTTTTCTCATGCATATTCGGTCGACCATCTAGCTCACGGTCCACCGAACATGTGTTTAAACTGAATGGTTCGGTTAACCGAGAAGAATTCTCGGTCAACCGAACAACACGATTTTTGCATGAATTCTTAAGAGAATAATTAGATCATGGGTTGGATTAATTCCAGATTAGATCAAACGTTTTTTAGGATGCTTATGTGGAAATTTGAGATTAATTTTAGGAGAGAATAAGCAAGAGATCATAACTAAAGAATAGTTCTTGATAATGATGTTTTGGGAGCCTATAAAATGACCCATCATCCTACTTGTTTATGTTAATGCATAAATTATTTCTCTCATTAATCTCTCCCTTAATCACCACGAAAATCTCTTAATAGTTTTAAGTTTTGGAGATAGAAATCTTAGGAGCTTAAAGAGGGGTTATTAGCTAGATTCTAAGCCTAATTAGAGATTGATTTGCTAGCTCCTTTCTCTCTAATCTTGTTTAGAGTTTGGTGAACACTTGGAGGCGAATCGGCGGGCGATTCGACGAGCAACGGAACTCCAGATCTTCTGAAAGGTTTTAGAGAACCTTTGTATGATCCTCTATCCTTTGTTTATTTTAATATGTGTTGGAATGCATGATATTAGAATAAACAAATACATGTACGTAAAATCAATGAAAATATGAAATCGATCTTGTATGTTTGTATTAAATTTTTTAAAATATATACATACATAGGGACACAAAATCCTACAATAAAATATGGGCTTCTCCATCCTTTGCTAAACCATTTGCCTTAACTTTTGGTTGTAGTTCACATACACTAAGTCATTCATCTTCTTCGCGACCAACTTGTTCCTCCTCTTTGTGTGCAATTGCTCGAAAACACTCCAATTCCGCTCACAACTTGATGTCGAGCATGACAATCCCAACACCCTCAGGGCCAACATCTGTAATGTGGTTTCTCCCATGTCTGTATCATAAGATTGCCACCAATCTAGAGGTCTTTTTTTCATCCTTTGTCTGAGAGTGACCAGAAGCATCCACATACCTCAGGAACATGGTACATGTTGGATAGTTTACTAGAAAATTGATTATATTATTACCGGACATATCGGTCCAGGCATCCGTCATCAATGTGCAACCGTATGTAACCCAATCTTGTCTATATGACTCTAGGATACCTCTAGTGTAGTTAATTTCTTGTTTAAGACACGATTCACTAACTTCATGATATGTCATGGGTAGTCTGGGTCCGTGAGTAAAGGTAGCGAATATCACGTCCTTCCACTTGGGTGTTCTTACAACGTTGAATGATATACCACGTCTATAAAAAATCTACCCCATTTTTTATTAATTGTTTTCACATCTTCATTTTTAAAAGTTCTTTCAATAGTTGTTTGTTGGGGGCTGGAAACCACGTCCTTCCCATGTTCCCCACAAACGTTGTTTTTGTCTCTTTCGAGAAGGAGCGGGGCGAGGACGGGAGGTTGGGGTCCTAGCGGAACCAGAACCCAACCCGGTTTCCAAATCAAATTCTATGTTTACATAATCATCAAGACATACATTTTCGTTTTGTAGTGTCCTACTGTTTCTAACCATGTATGCAGTTATTTATTGTTTAACAGTCAGGAACTTTTTCGCAAGGTCTAGCATTGCTACCGGGTGTAGGGGTGAGCAAGAACCGGTCCAGTCTGGGTTTCGGTCCGGATCGGACCCAACCGGTTCGGTCTTCAGTCTGGGGTCCGGAGCCAATTCAGTTTCGGTCCGATCCAGTCCGGTCTGGATTTTATTTTTATTTTTTTAATTTTAAGGTAAAAAACCGGTTTTGGACCGGACCCAACCAGTCCGATCTTCGGTCCGGAGCCGATCCGGTTCCGGTCTGGTCCGGTCCGAGTCTGACTGATTGCTCACCCCTAACCAGGTGTGTATGCAAGATATTGTTTGTGACAGACTATACCACCTCTAGTTTCCTTATCACATAACTCACAGATAATACAATGTTTATCATTAGCACTAGTGTAATGGGTAATATTCCAATCAAAGTCATTTGTACGGGTAGATCTTGGTGGTGATTTTAGTGTCATCGATTCATTTTAGTCGTAATGTGATTTACTTGAGACCGATGCGATTTATTGTTAGGCTCGGAAACGAGTTTGGGTAGTGCGGAGTGCACGCTTGTTGAGCTAACGGTTTATCGACCACGAATATGAAGTAGGGGTCGAGGGGGCGCAGCCCCCTCGCGGGGTCCAAGGGGCAGTGCCCCGAAAGCTCTTCGGGAAATCCATATTAATTTTTATTGGATTTTATGTATTTCCGTTTGAGTGGATAATACCAACCGAAAAGGCGTTTGTGTAACCGCCCAACCGTCATTCTGCTTTTTCGATTATCTCATTATAAGAGGAATTCAGTACTCAAAACAAACATACGAAAATACATACTCCTTCTCTACCTTTCTGATCGAAGTTCATATTGCCTGAACGAGATTGTTCCTTCTCAGGATTATCCCAGCAAGGTATTCGTGCAACCCGGGCAGTGTAAAAGGGTCGAATAATCTTGTTCGGAAAGTGATTCGTACACGATCTGAGAAGAGTCCAGGATTATCACAACCCGAATTCTTCAACAGATCTTAGGTCATGAGTAGACTAGTGTCAGGTACATAGGTCATATCTTAATACTAGACTAATATGAAAATTTAGACTAATATGAAAATTTAGACTAATATGAAATACAAAAAAATTAATTCTAAAGAGAAGTTAGAAATAGTGCACTTGGTTTTGGGGGTTGAAGAATGAAGAACCGAATCAGAGACTTCACTTTCCAACTTCAAAACTAAGCACTGGACCAGAGACTTAATCGTGAAAACTTGAGGAGTTGGAAACTTGAAGATTAGATGAATGAAGTAGAAGAGAATGAGAGATGTGTGAAGAATGAAAACGTTTGGGGGGGGGGGTTATATAGGATTTGGGAGTAATGACATTTCTGTAATTTAAAAAAAATAAAAAATGAATTCTCCAACGGCTATCGCCTAGGCTACCGCCCACGTGAACATTATTTTAGATAATAATTACTTCATTTGTATAAAATTGTGATATAAATCTAACATTTCTACCGCTACATATTCTGTATTACTCAATTCAGATATGAAAACACAACCTACAACCCAAAATAAACAAATAATGCATCTCAAGTTAATAACCACATGTTACTTTGATCAATTAGTTAAATATCTAAAACTATACGTGCAGCAGAAAATTTCAGATTAATTCAGAACTTAACAAACATATAGCGATTACACTGCTTACTGAATTTAAATTCATCTAACGTTGGCATTCAATCTTATAGTATAGAGTAAAATTCAAACTTTTTTTCTAAATTCTAACAAAGATGTGAATACAAAAAGACCCCCAACCATAATACCCACAAATTCATCTTACCCAACATTTTATCTCTAGGAATTACATCATTTAATTCCCATTGAGCACAACTAGAACAACATCAACATAAACTAAACTTGAGAACCTCACAAAATTTTCTCAACTCCAACCTAGTACCTAGGTGGAACGAGTCATTTAGCTAAGATTTTCTTGCCCAAATCGATGAAATTCCAACCCAAATAAAGAGGTGGATTTGATTCATTCACTAGAACATTTGCATACCTAGAATCGATTTCAAATCATAGAAGATGTCGAGACGACACCAGAGCGAGACAAAGTTGACGACAAAAACGATGCATCCCAATCTTTCTTACTTCTTCCCAATCCATCTCTGCCTCTTTTTCCTCCTTTATCGAGAAACCCTCGCCTAGCTGACATTGATGGATTGGGGTGAAAGACTTGGAAAAAATTATAGTGTAGCCTCTGAAGATCCCATTAATTCCATTTAGTACAAAACATTCATTTACTTCACTTAAGTCCACTATTAAAATTTCTTATATTTATTTGTTTTACTTAAATTTATTTATTCTATATGTTTGACTAAGATATTACCATATCTTTCCCTAACTAAAATCCACCATTGGCCACTACTGCATTGGCTCACATTCACGGCCTACGCAAGGTAATCCAAACATACCATTATTCATGTGTTGCTCTAGCGAGTGACCCATTATCGTTTATAAGCCACTCATCACACATTCCACGTCAAATGAGTAACCGCCTAATTGATGTTAGTTCAGTTAGTAGATCTTTTGTTTTGAGATAGTAAATACTATGAGTCGAATTCCAACGATCACACTAAACTATTTTTGGGAAATAAAAACACAAATTATAATATTATTTTTTAATATAAATAATAATATAAAACAAAATTATACAAAAGTACCAGAACTTACATGTTATAATTAAACCTTAAACTTACCATTATCTTGTTCATAAATCTTAGTTAAATAATTAAATTCTTAAATCTTCCCGACGGATCAATAACTTGCAAAAACAACATTAACTCGTTGTAAGGGTAAATAGATTCATTTCTTT
This sequence comes from Triglochin maritima, assembly GCA_963682175.1. Taxonomy (NCBI): domain Eukaryota; kingdom Viridiplantae; phylum Streptophyta; class Magnoliopsida; order Alismatales; family Juncaginaceae; genus Triglochin; species Triglochin maritima. The sequence goes on from OY821775.1 coordinate 13,024,288, forward strand.
TCGTTTTCCACTAGAGAATTTATTTTTATGAAATTACTCATTGCAACCGGAATAAAGCAAATCAAATGAAATCAAATCAAATAAGTTAATATCAATGTCATCGTTTGTGTTTTTTATTTTATTATTTAAAAATGTGTCCCAATAAAATAAGAGTGTTAATTTTCCCATAAAGTAAAATATTTTAAATGCAAAGAAGAGACTCCCGCGTGGAACACATCAGGCGCGCACGAGACATACCAGTCCCTCGTAGGACACACCAGTCCCACGTGAGAAACACATCTTTCTCGCGCAGGACGCATATCAGTACCGCGTGGGACACACATTTATGTATCTTGGAATGTCAATTATCACGTGTATTGAGACGAGAAACCAACCGACATTATGATTATTACGTCATTAATTTTAAAAATAAATTAAATAGTTGATAAACGTTCGTACAATTTGAATGCACGTTGTCCAGAGTCCAGACTCATAAATTATTTATTTATTTATAACGTCGTGAAACTAAAATGCTATAAAGGTCAATCCATCCACTTGCTAAGAAGGGACGACTCAAATCTAGACGAAGAAGACTTATCGAAGTCCGGTTGTGATTCCTCCCGACACGTACTTCAAAACCTCGTCTCACCCAAACCAACCGCAAAAATCTCATTCTCAAATCCCCTCCTCTTCCTCCTCCTCCTCTCACTCCACTCCTCCATCCAAACCATGTGGGCGGCGCAAACCCTATCTCTCTGCGGCGCCCTCCTCTTCCTCCTCGCGCTTCTCCTTTTGGCGCGGTGGGCCCGGGCGGGGCCGGAACCGAGGAAGAGGAAGAGGAGGGCGAAGAGGAAGAAGGCGCGATCGGACGGCGGAGACGACTCACGGGAGCGTCCGGCGAAGGAGGAGGAGGAGGAGGAGGGGTGTGTGTATCCGTTCTCGTCGTTCTCCAGCGTCACCCAGAGGAGGCTCAAGCAGAAGTACGCTCTGCTCGTGAGGCCCAATCGGGAGAGTGCCTTGACTGTGGCTCAGGTGTTGTTCCGCTTTCTTTCTTTTTTCTTTCAAAAACGTTTTGTTTGTTGTTAAGGTTAAGGATGCGATTGGTTTTACAGGAAGTTTAAAATTCAGAACTCAATTCTACGACTTCCTTAGAATTTAGAGTGAAAGTCGCGAAGTCATTCACTGTGCAATTTCATAAGGTTTTGGAACTCAGAGTATTTTAGGTTTTTATGCAAATCAATCAACAGAAAACCATTTTAGAAGTCAATTCCCTCACTTTCAAGTTGAGTTCTGCAAACCAATCACACCTTAAGATTACTGAGTCGGCTTTGAAATTAGTTTCAAACGTTCGTATAGTCCGTTTGGAATTCCATGTGGAATGTCTCGTTTCCTGAAATCGAGAATAATGCTGGATTCAATCTTAAGTCATGATTTGAAGTTTAGGAATCTGATTCCTAATTCACGAAGAAACGAAGCTATTATCAAAGTTTCGATAACGTCAAGAATTTAACTTCCGAGGAATCAATTGATCTCACTAAATCTAATGACAGTGTTCTCAAATGACACCTGGGGCATACTATGCTTAGTGGGAATTTGAAATGAAGAAAAAAAAGAGACAGACTTGAAAAATTTACAAACTAAAAAAATTGGCTTATAGAAATCATTCATCAACGTTACACCAGTGTTTCAAAAGAGGCTACCGTGCCCGTGTGAGTGAGGTAAGGCTTTATAGGAATCGTAGATTCCATTAAATGTGATTTTCATAATAATGTTTCCAGAGAGTACCTTTATTCTTGCTCTTTTGGTTGTTCACAATTTTTTTAGATCTTATATTTTAGAGTTGGATTGATGATCGTGCATATTATGCTTAGGTACAAGTTACAAGGGCCCTTTGTTTTGCATACACAACCATCTATTGTACGAAGACTAGTATGTTTTACCTATGCTTGAGTGGGTGTTAGTTGATCATTATAAGATTTTTAGGGATGTCTGTATGTAAGAATACTGAGAGAACTTCAGTTAGGGGCACTTTCTGAGTTTCAGAAAACCAATGACCAATTCGGGTAGGATCATCATGACAATGGAGACTGCAAGAGACTATTGGTGGCTCAAGAAATTTTATTTGTTGTTATATCGTGAGATGCTAACATGCATTTCTTGCTTGTAAAGAAAAATCCAGTTTCATGGTCCTTGAAACGATAATTCACTAGTTCTCCACCAGTTATTTTCACGCCAATTTAAAAAAAAATATTCTCTTCTCATGCTCCTTGCCAAGGTTCTTTGCCGCTGTCATGTGTAACCCTAAATTACATGCACCATCAACATATAGAAGCTGCATTTTCCTTAGGTATTCATAGTGACCAAAGCACTTGTATATCAATGTTCAGCTTCTGTGGAATTGTAGAATATGCACAATATCTACCATATGTGATGTACTGATTGGTAAAGTTTGGACCAAGCATTCATATTGACCTCTGGTGTTTCAGGGGATTAGAGTCCCGATGTTGTTCCTGTGTTGGCTTTTCGAACCTAAGTACCTCATATGTGTATCCTTTTTGTGGTAAGTACACACCAAATTTATTAGAGAAGGACACCATGGCTTTTGAATCAAATTACAGGTGTTTTGAGATGTGGAGATCAATTACTACACATATCAGTAGATTTGAATCACCTCCAAAATGGTAGTGTTCATGTGTGTGTGGGTGTTGATTGGACAGTAAGTCATAAGGACATTGGAAGTCAGAAAATGATGATTATTTGATAGTTTGATGAGAAGTTATGCTTACATTTGGCTGATAATTTTTTTATTATCAAGGGAGAAAATGGTGGGGAGTGTTGATCTACTGCAAGAGTAACTTGATATTTAGACATTTGGAGCCTTGGAGGTCCTTTGAGGTGGTCCATACAAGGTTCTGGTGGACTCTACTTTCTCATGCAGACATTACTGTTATATAGTGATACACCATTTCAGAATGTTAATGACTTAATTCCTCTCTGGAAACATGTGACCTAGAAAAACTATTACGGGGTCTAGGCTGATTGGTACCTTCTCATGTTATGGGAATTCATGGGATCTGGAGGGAGTTTATTCAGGCAGAAGAGGTTGTCAGACGAGAAAATGGGTGGGATTGTGGATGGGAGTATGGTGAAGTTCTGAAAGGATGTGTGGTTGGGGATGGATATCATATTGTTTGGCTTTTCCCTCTCTTTTTGGGTTAGTGGTTAGCACAGAGGAATGGGTTTGTGTGGCATGATTGTTTTCCCTTGTGAAGCTATCTTTTCGTCACAACCTTTACTTCTTTTTTTGTTTGAGTCTTGGTCAAAACTGATCCTTCCCTAGGAATTAGGATTCTCTTTTTTGGAGATTTAGCGCAAATTTGAAATTTTCTGTTAAATCAATTTAAAAATGTATTATTGGCTCAGGGCCTGGTCCAGGGGTAGTGTTGCCGATTTGGTACTAGCTTCCCCACCTTGAACCTAATTTTGCAGTTGGTTGATTTTCCAATTCAAAACACTTACTGAGCTCACCCTCAAAGCCAAATGGTGGACTCTGGTGAGTAGATCATTTTGTGTGGTTCAAATCAAGAGGATAATGACCACTTTTTTGTGACATATAAGGTAGTGCTAGAGTTGTTTGGCCGATATGTGTAAAGTTTCAGGTTGTCATGTCTGGTGAATGTAAAATTTTGAGTTGTTTTGGCAACTTCGGTCGAAAGGCCGGTGAGAAGGGAGTTACGTATAGCATGGATGATCAGCCCTCTAGCATTGCGGTGGAATGTTGGAAGGGAAGGAACCTGATCAGATTTTCTAGCAAAAGGTTTCCACCAAATTGGATTTGGGGGGTAGCAGGTTGTGATGTCATTGGGTGGTCTTCCTGATCGGAATTAATTCTGGTTTTGTACTTGGGGCATAATATTTTTGCAGATGCCTTGTCACATTGGGGTGGTCTTATGTAACTCACGAGTTTAGCTTTTCTTCCCTCTAGGTTCTACATTTTGTACACTGTGGACTTGTTTTTGTTTCTTGTTTTTCCTTGTATTTGCTCTTAGTTTACTGATCAAAAGAAGTGTTAATACCGTCGGAAGCAGATCTTTAGTTTCCTTTTAAGTAAAACAGGGAGTGCAATGTTTCACTTATTCCTATCAATACTTGCAGGTTGGTCAATTTGCAAATTGTCTGATTGAGGCTCGAAATAATTTGCAACACAAGTATGTGATGTTGGTCTTTATTTTGTAACATGTTTCTTTCTCTGAGCAATTGATACTCATGTTTTCTTGTCATATTTTTGCATTAGATCTGTGACCGTCCAACGGAAATTCACAATTACGAAGGCACTGCTCCACAAAGCCAACAAATCGTCCTTTGGTCGTCTTTGTCAGCAGGTTCTAGAAATAACATTGTTACCTACTACTGTAAGATGATTGTTGTTTGTCGATGCTAACGTTCTTAAAGCATATTTGTCGGTACTATTACTTGTAGATTTGCAAACTAGAGACAGAACAAAAGAGACTAGAAGAAGATGCACTTGTTTATAATCGTCTCCAGGAACAATTGAAGCTTTCACCTGCTTTTAGAACGGTATAGAGATGAAATTTTCTTGGATTAAATGCATTTTCGTTCCAACTTCCTAGTTCTAATTTGTTTCTTAATCCTTTACAGATGCTTGAAATAAGGGCGCAAATGGAATCAAAAGTCAACCAAGAGAAGCAAATGAAAGCCATAGAGTCTGACATTTCTGAAATATCATTTGAAGAGCTCCTAGCCAAAGAGAAGAAAGATCCGTTCTGGTAAAAAAATCTTTTCCTCTGACCTTTTCTTTACATAGAGTTTCAGTAATAATCAACAACTTTTCCTTTCAGGCAAAGACATAAGTTGCGGTCTTGTGTAAACTGAAGAGGCTTAACAACTTGACACCACATACCTGTAGATTTGCTTTATTGGAGTGGAGGCTTCATGTTTAGCCCCCACATCTCTCTTCTTTTCTTGAAAGCTAATTGACCAACCACGCTCACAACCAATCTCCTGGAAAGGAAGAGAGGATGTATAATCATATGTCCACCTTTTTGTAGTGTAATGACCAGCGTAGTAGTTGTATATACACGGGTTGAGAGTTGAGACTTGTTTCTTCATCAGTCATACTCCATAGCAAATACTTACTCCATGGGTTTGCTATGGAGTTTTTTTAGCCTGAGATTTATTGCGATAATAGAAATATGCGATATTGATGTTATACATCATGATTAGATAATACATGAATAACTAGAGAAGTGCCTCGAACAGTCTAACATCGATGCCACAAGGTAGGATTTCTCTGGGCTATCAAAAGAAAACATAAAGCTACTTATCCCAAATCCGAGGGAGATGAGAGAGAGAGTGGGTGAGAGAGAGTTCTGTCTCCGGCCAAGGGAGACCTATCGTCATGAAAGTGATTCCCATAACCAATTTCACCATCAAGGAAATTGCTACCAAGGAAGGTCCCATGTAAGGTTGCCCAGGTTTCAAAGGAAAAGATGGACTAGTAGAGAGATACAACGATACAGAGTTTGGTTAAGAGAGATGAGGAAAGGAGGTTGGAGGAGGAAAATTTCAGAATAATTGCACTCGGTCAAGATCGTTGAGGACCCTTGCCTTCCACTTTGAGGAACTCAGGTAACATCCCAGCCTTGGGTGCTAACGCAGTTCCTATTGGTGGAGGTGTCGGAGGGTCAGGAAATCGGCCCACATCTACCTATGTCCAATCCTATGCCGACATCCAGAATAATGATGTCAGTAAGGTTAATGGTTCTAGAGGAAGGATCTCAAATAACAAGGCAAAAGGGAAAGTACATCCAAGAGAGAACAAAATCACATGCCTTAAGTGTTTCGATTCCGGTCATAAGGCAATTGAATGTTGGTGTGTCGACGATGTCGTGGAGGGGGTCACCGGGAGAAAGTGTGCACCAAAGGCTTGAATAATCCCACGTTATGGATCCCAAAGAAGAACAATGCAAGACCATCACATACGATCCTCCTGCCGGTGAATTTGAATCCAATGGTCATACTGTTTCATGCTGAAAGGAGCCTAAGTGATTAATAGTTCCGAGTCTGAATTGCACATCAAATCCAATGGCCAAACCTATATTCTCACTCATCGGAACAATGGAGAAGTGGACAGGCGAAAGCTGAAGGAATGGCTCAAGCGTGAGGTTGACATGTCGATCAATGTTATTCAGTGGCTTGATGGTTATGAATTAATTAAGACAACGAAGGACATTGCTGGGGAAATCATGGCTCGAGATTGTGCCATGATTGAAGGCGTACAAATAACTTTCTCACCATGGGACGTTCTGTCTTGCAATTGAAGTGGTGGGTGTTCCAATAGGGGTTAGACTTGGGATCAAAAACCTCCCGCACTACTACTAGAAAGAATAAATTTTCAAACAAATCACCAAGGAGTTTGGGGTATTCTTAAAGGTGGAGGAGATAACTCAGTCCTTTGCACAATTAAACTTGGCGTGGATCCATCTGGTGGCATGGGACAAAAAAATCCCTCAAAAGAAAATGATTATCTTAGATGAAATCCCTTTACTTCTAACCTTTATGATTGATGGAACAAGAGATGTGGCTGCAAACCCTGAGCCTTGCCTGACCATCGACGAATGATTAGTAGCATATCATGCATCATATTCATGTTATATATCCTTTATTTCACTCACAATATTGTGTTACTCGAGTTGTTGTTTGTAGTGTTTCAGGAGTTAGTTAATAAAGAAGAGGAAAAGAGCAAAATGACCTAAATGTAGCAAGTATGGACTGATTTGGAAGGTTCTGGACCTATTTGTAATGCACAAGGACTGGATCGCAAATCAAGAAGAACCCAAGTGAAAACCCAGAAAGACCTGATTGTGAAATGCAAAGTATCGTGACACATGACTTGAACCAAATCAATATTTCGCCAAATAAACTCAAATCGGTTCACGCCAGCAAACCAAGACTTCACCCCATGTGTCAAATGATGAAATCAAACGGGACACAAAATTTCAGCCCGATCAGAGCCATTTGATCCGCCACTGGCGTATCAAAATGGTCCAAATGAGTTGAAACTTCGGTCGTAGGTCGAATATTTGGTTTGGAGCATTCCTGGACTATCTGATGTGATTTAGAGTCGTCCGATTATTCCCAGATTAATCTTAACCATGTATTAGTCTATATATACCATTGTAATTCCTCCTCTCCACCTCTTCTTCCTCCTTCTCCCATTAGAGTAAGTTTTAGTTTCCCGTTTTAGTAGTGTAATAAGGGGGTTGGAGAGGAGCAAACTTTGTATTTTTATTTCTTAATATAGTTTTGTTCTTGTTCTTTACTTTAATGTCTTTGCTTTGATGCGATTTCTTTTATGTTGTTTGCTTAATCTTGTTTTCAGTTATTTACATTATGGGTTATTATTGTTTTTAATGCTTTCTTTAGTGTAGGGATGAGTAGATAGTAGACCATCTCCATTGGGTGGAGAAGAAGGTGATTGATCATATGATGGATTAATGTGTGTGTTAATCTTAATCCTTTGAGCCTTACATGATTTCCATAACCATCTAATGGGTTTCACTCTTATGTTTGATGTGTTAATGCTCTTGAATGAAGCATAGCACATGTTTAGATTAGTATGCTTATTTTATGGGGAATGATGATGTTAGGATAAAGATGGAGTGAAAGAAGGGAACAAGACATGTGCATGCATGTGCTCATGTTGACTTTATCCAAATTAATGACTTGTATGTTTTAATGATTATGATAAATCTTATTTCATGTGGAGACATAGTTGGATTAGAGTCATTTTGCATGTGAACATATTAGCTTCATTTCAATTATTGTCTTGTATGTTTTAATGATAAGGTTTTATTATATTTTATGTGGAGACAAAGTTGAAATTGAGTTTTATGGATTTCATGTATGACATGTTTTGATGAGCACATTTGAACACACACTACACTACACCACACATTTTTCATATTCACATTCTTTCTCTACCCCCGAGGGGTTTAGTTTTATTGCTTATTTTCTGATTTCTTTTGCATTGTAGTGTAGTTTCGACTTCAAACACTTTTCTTTTCCCACTCGAGTATCACGAATCTGAGTCGCGCACACTCCTTGTGGATCGACCCGTGCTTGCCACTGCTTCAACGCGGCCGTGCACTTGCGGTATTTTAACTGATTCAATCAACAACGAACCATCGTCGGAATCACCAAAAATGAAGGAAGTTGGACAGTCGCAAGAGGTGAAGGTGGGGAATACCAATCGACATTGGGAGTCTACCGAGGAGACCGTGGGTGCAGTGGCCAACGTAGAAAGTAGCATGCTCTTTAATGTGGAGGGGGAAGACGAGGAGACGTATTGGGAGAATTCTCTACCACTGCATGCTGATATGGTTGAAGGAGATGACCATATGGGAACCCTAAATAAAAGCATACACGTCCACATAAATGAACCAGTATGTGGTGGATCCGTATATCCAACTTGCATAAATGTAGAGTCAACTTCTAAGTTGGACCTGACTAATTTGGCCCATTACACGAAGCAAAACGAAATAAGTGACTCAGAATTGCTCCACCCAAGCCCGATCATTTTTTCACCTAATTTGCTCGACCATAACAATGATCGCCTTCCTATGCCACCAAAAAGATCATCCCCCCAGTCCCAATCTCAGCTAGCCTTCCCAATCTCCCCTGTTAGTCCCTCTGATTTCAGCCCCTAATCCCAAAGCATGTGGACATTCCAGCTTCGTTCCTGAGGCCGAAGCTGTTAAATGTGTGTAATTGCGGAGTAGATGACCCTGAGGCTTCCCCCCAGCCTAACCCTCCGGATACATCGATTCCATCAACTATTTGGATACCATCATCCATTTCCTCTGTTCCAAGTTGCCAGGGAAGCAATACAAACTTGGGACAAACTTTGGTGGTAAGTTCGGGTCCGAATCAACAATGGTATGGTCTCTTGGGCTCTTCCCAATCCTTATTTCTATTCCCATCCATTGATCGATCTAATCCTTTGCTAGCTTTCCCTTTATTGTTGAATCCTATCTCGTGACGTCTTTTCCCCTAGTTGGTGATGATGACCATGGTAAATTTTCTCAACCCACTTTGGAGGAGGATATGGTGGATGGAGCTGGGGGGAAAGTTTTGATAAGTGAAATGGCCAATGGTAATGGGACTGACTTTCGGGTAGAGTTGGCCGCAAATAGTTTGAAGTCGGGATATAACGAAAATATGGGTGCAAGAGACGACGATGGGGTGGGTGGTGACTAGTCTAAAATGATAGATCAAATCTAGAAGTTGGGAATAGCTTTGGAGTAGAGGAAAACTTTTCAATAGTGCAGTTCGATACTGATAGGCCTAATGGAAAGGGAAATCATGGAGAGACATTAACTGTAGTGTTTCCGGAATCAGATGTTAACCAATCAGGGATTATTGGGAATGATGAAGTGGAATGGACTAATGCTCTAAAATCTGTGGCTCATTTACTCGCGGTGCGGGTGGACAAATATCCAGAATTAACCTAAAAATTCATCAAGTCCATTAGATTTAAGGAATCCAAAAGTGACTCACTTGGGATACACACACCTCATAAGAATAAGTTGAGGGGATTTACGGAACTTTGTGATCTTGGACCCATTTTAGATCCCACAACCACTGGAGGTTGGAGAATGAAAAACAATGGGAAAAATTCAGTTTCCAAATGAAGTTAATTTCTTGGAATCTAAGAGGTTTGAGGGATTGCGATAAAAGAAGACCGCTTAAGGAATTTTGGGTAAAGTATAAGTAATGGATCATGACAATTCAGGAGTCAAAATTTCTAACGGGTGACCTTAGAACCGTTATTCTCATTGGGAGGGATAGGAATATCTGATTTGTTGATAATGGTTCAATTGGGGCCTTAGGTGGCTTAATCACTTTCTGGAACAATAATAAGCTTAATTTGGTTGACCAATGGATTGTGGATTTTTCTATCTCGCTTCATTTTACGTGTGTTCCTTCGGACTTTGAGTTTATTTTCACCAATGTTTATGGCCATTATGAGGACAATCGAATGGGTGATTTTTTTGCCGAACTTAACCAATTCGGGTCTCTCAATTTACAAAACCATGGGTAATCGGGAGTGACTATAACATTACAAGATTTACTTTCGAAAGGACCTCGACTATTAGGCGTGGGAGATCTATGATAATTTTTTCAAACATTATCAATGACCTCGATCTAATTGACCTTCCTCTGTCCAATCAAAATTTCACATGGTCCAACTTTAGGGATGTTCCCGCGCTTTCCAAATTGGACAGATTCCTGGTGAGCACCGAGTGTGACATGGTGTTTCCTTTTTCTGCGGTTGTGGGGTTACCTCGCGTCATTTTTTGATCATGTACCTATTTGCCTTGACACAAAGTGTCCTAATTGGGGTCTTGTTCCTTTTCGTTTTGAAAAAAATGTGGTTTGGAAAAAATGTCCTTATTAAAAAAAGGGAACTACTAAACGTCGCCCCAAAACTACTTAAATCGCCCCTTGAAATTACCAAATTGCCCTTAACAATATATTTAATACTCATATCGTCCCGTGTCTTTAAACAAGGTTTTTGACTCAGTTTTACTAACATTCCTAATACCAACACCACGAAAATGTCTGGCGAAACACCTAGATCAGGCGAAGTAACGGAGACAGATTTTTTTTTCCGACTCGGGCGTCTGGCTAAGACGCTTGCACCATCGTGGAGGCGTCTGGCTAAGACGCATCCACCATGGTTGAGGCGGTTTAGCCAGACGCCTCCACGATGGTACAGGCGTCTTAGCTAGACGCCTCTACCATGGTCTAAGCGTCTAGCTAAGACGCCTTAACCATGGTGGAGGCGTCTTAGCCAGACGCCTCCACGATGGTACAGACGTCTTAGCCAGACGTCCTGTTTTTTTTTAATTTTTTTGTCAAATTAAAATTATACGGTGTGTTATCTCAAATTATTTGACGTTTCTTTGCAAGTTTTCGGTGGTAACTGATCGGATTACAATGAGTTTTTTTGCAAGTGATGAAGATTCAAAAAAATTCCAGATCCAACATTTTTTAAGTTCCAAAATCCCCCAGTGGTAAAACATCCTGACTTACAAATACCACCTCGACAGGTCGTTCGGGGGTCTCGCTCCCCGATGAGCGAGCGGCATTCCACCTCGCCGGTGAGGTGGCGGGAGTGGCAAGGGGGCAGCGCCCCATGGAAATTTTTTGGATTTTGAAATTGTTGGATCTCGAAATTTTTGAATTTTCGGTGTACCGAAGGGGTATCGGTCATCCGAATATAGTAATTATTAACTTATTAATTAATTAATTTAACAATTATCTAAATTTATAATCAATTATCTTTTTTAAAAAATAATAAAAATAAAAAATAAAAATTACGGGCGTCCGACGGAGCCGCCCCCACGTAGGAGGGGGCGTCTGGCTAAGACGCCTCCCCCATGGGGAGGCGTCTTACACAGACGCCTGTCCCATGGGCGGAGCGTCTGGGTAAAACGCCTCCCCGATGGGTAAGGCGTCTGGGTAAAACGCCTCCCCCATGGGGGAGGCATCTTAGCCAGACGCCCCCTCCTACGTGGGGGCGGCTCCGTCGGACGCCCGTAATTTATTATTATTTACTATTATTTTTTATTAAAAAGATGTTAGATATTTTACGAGATTCGAGTACACTGGGGCGTCCGTTGGTTCATTAATGACTTCCAAAACATTATTTTTTATGATTATAAGAGGAATATGAAGAGAGATGTGTGATAGGAGGGTAAAATGTCGCATTATAGCAGTAGAAATGAGAGAAGGGCAAAATGGTAATTTCAAGGGGCGATTTAAGTAATTTTGGGGCGATGTTTAGCAATTCAGTAAAAAAATTGAGGGATGGTGGAAAATGGTGCACCCGAAGAAGAATAAAATCTTGACCTTAACTTTGAAGTTAAAATTTGATTTGTTGATATTGCAAAAAATATAAACATGCATCTCTTAATTTTGAAAAATTGTCTAGTGCAAGTCCTATGTAAAAATCCTCTCATATGTATGCAAATACATAGAAATAGAAATTTGACTTTCACATATATATAAGCCCCTGTGATTGAATAATAATAATATACACATTCATTAATTCATTCACACGTGACTTCTTCGTAACATACGAACTCACATATCCCTGCATTAGAGAACTCGAGCAACGCATGTACATATACTATATATTACTCGATTTAGTTTATCGTGCATCTCTAAATCAAACAATTCTAAAATCATTTGAAATCCATAAAAATGATTTTATGCATCCATAGTTCAATAAACAAAACATTTGAACCGCTGTCTATCCAATTTCCAAAAATAAAAATTTAAAGAAAGATAAACATATGCATTTTTCGTTTTGTCGATTCCTTATAAAATAATCATTTAATTAAAAACGAATTTTTTATATATTATACATAAGTCTAAATTTTAATTCTAACATTCACATGATGTGTTTCAAAACATTTAAAACTATCAAAAGAATCAATTAGAATTAAATCAACAAAACTATCGGAAAACTCGAAAAAGACAGAACATGAATTGTTTCGATTGTAGATGGTAAACTAAAATTAATTATATAGTCTAATCATTGAAAATATGAACCTGGATCTGATACCACTGAAGGATTTCGTGTCCCTATGTATGTATATATTTAAAAATAATAATACAACATACAAGAACGATTTCATATTTTCAACATTTTTATGTACATTACTTTGTGTTTATTCTAATATCATGCAATCCTACATATATTAAAATAAATCACAAAGAGAGAATCATACCTAAAGGTTCTCTAAAACCCTTTGAAGATCCGAAGTCGCGTTGCCCGTTGAATCGCCCGCCGATTCGCCTCCAAGTGTTCACCAAACTCTAAACAAGATTAGAGAGAAAAGAGTTAGTCAATCAATCTCTAATAATGCTTAGAATCTAGCTAATAACCCATCTTTGAGATCCTGAGATTTCTATCTCCCAAACTCAAAATTAATAAGAGATTTTCGTGGTGATTAGATGAGAGATTAATGAGATAAAGAATTTTTGCATTAACATAAACAAGTAGGAGGAGGGGTGCTTTTATAGTCTCCCAAAACATCCTTATCAAGAACTATTCCTTAGTCATGATCTCTTGTTTATTCTCTCCTAAAATTAATCTCTAATTGCCACATAAGCATCCTCTAAAACGTTTTAATTAAATCTGGAATTAATCCACCCATGATCTAATTAATCTCTTAATAATTCAGGCAGAAATCGCACTGTTCGGTTGACCGAGAATTTTTTTTCGGTTAACCGAACCATTCGGTTGTAACACGTGTTCGGTGCATCGTAAGCTAGACAGTTGACCGAATCCGCATGAGAATAATTCTCTGGAAAATTTTGGACAAACCACGTCTTCTCTTCGGTCTATCGATGACTCACCAAAATTTCTCCTGGAGCATAGTCATCGGATGACCGTATCATCTTCGGTCTACCGAAAATACTTTTTCTCGGTTGACCGTTCACACTCGATTAACCAAACACGATTGTCCAAACACTCTAGACAATTTTGGTCAACCAATTGTGCTTACCCCTTCCCCATTCGGTTAACCGACCCGAAGATTCCTCGGTCGACCGAACCCTGAACGATTCACCGTGTTTGACCCCGATTTTGCCTTTGTCAAATTTTGGATTTATTTCCAACAAAATTTGATCTTTTGGGGTTTTTAGCAAATTCATATCTTATGTAATATTATTACACCCCATAATATATACACCTCATATGAATTTATTATGATTCTAATTATGTCAATTCTCATGACATATTGATTTTATTCGTTCACCACATGTGTCTCATTTTCATATGAAACCCAACACATCATATGAACTTAAAATCAAGTCTATTGTTTCCCAGTTTTGTGGTGTGACCTATAGGAGGATCTAAGTCAAATTGGCATCGATATTAAACACTTAATATCTCAAACTATAAGCGGTATCTAGCTACACATTATAGTTACCCAATTAGCATAGATGTCTTTGTTCCACCCGAACCAAAACACTATCCATTTAGTGATGTAAGTGCATCACTTGTGTCCGTCCCTTGCCTCATGATATTAAGAATATATACAAAGTAGAAATGTGTCACATTTGTATTATATTCATTTCTTGATCTCTTTAAGCTAATTATAACTGTGTAACTTAACTCAAGTTACATTGTGCATATTATAATTTTGCTTTATCAATGACCCACTAATATCATCACTGAATTAAGAGGGACAATGATAATCATTTGACTAGCTATCTTTTCCAGCACAAGTCATGTTCAACTAACTATTGCTTTTATCACTATACTCATTGATAGTTTTTGACAATAATCAAATTAAGCACTTCTTGAGTGAAAAAATATAAGTCTCATATCTTAGGATCTAAGACACTGTAAAACATTAATGACACGAAACACAATTCTATAATGTTTTACTTGTTAGGTCTATTCAATATATAAAAGTAATATTTTCCTCTTTTATATACTCGTGTCATCAATTATTTGTAGAGCTACAACAATCGATGACCAACACGACAATCTTATCTCGGTGATTAATGTTCCATGTTAATTACCATGACTGTGAATAACTTTGATTTATGTAAACCATTATCTTTTAGAGCTCTACGGTTAAGGACCAAGTGTCTCTTCATTAACAATTCCAAAAGACGAATATCATAATCAAGGAACAAAATGTTTGCACATCCAATTCATAATAATTGACATATAAAAGTAAAACTTTTAGAACACATTCCTTTCAGTCATGACTATCTGTTAATTGGAATAAATCCTCCGTGACAGGTATAAATATGGGGAATGAGGAAATTTCCGACCGAGCAAACATGCTTGGGTGTAAAGTTGAGACTTTCCTATGTAAATACCTAGGGCTACCTTTGTCACCCAAGAAAATTCGTAAACAAGATTGGGACCCGATTTTGGAAAGAATGGACCTTAGACTTGCAGGCTGGAAAAGAAAGTTGTTGTCTTGGGGGGGGGGGTAGATTGACATTTATCCAATCTGTTTTGACTAATTTGCGTATATATTTTATGTCAATCTTTATGGTTCCAACGAGTGTGGCAAAGAAAATGAGTAGGTTACAAAGGAACTTCCTCTGGAAAGGAGGAAAAGGTGAGAAAACACAGGTTACCCTCTTGTCCCATGGAAAATTGTGTGTCAACCAAAATCGAGGGGAGGCCTGAGTTTCGAGATATTAAGTCTTTTAACCAAGCTTTGTTAGGTAAATGAGTTTGGAGATTTTCTGGTCCGCCTGACCTAGATCCACCTTTGAGGAAACGTTTAATCCGTGATAAATACTACCGTGACTCTTCTGAATGGTTTCGTACTCATATCAAAACTACTAAAGGTCTATGGAATGATATTCTTGAAGGGGAGGTTGTGTTACAATTGAGAATGAGGTGTGGGGTGGGAAATGTGAAGGTTATTAGGTTCTGGATAGATAGATGGGTTGGCCAGTCTTCACTTATGGTAACTTTTCCCCTACTCTACAGGCTAGTGGTGGATAAGGAGGCGTGAGTTGCTGATTTACTTTCATGGCAGGATTTGTCACCAACTTAGAACTTAGTCTTCTCCCGGTCCCTCACAGATCGGGAATCCTCTCAATTTTGTTCTCTTTTGAGCTTGTTAAATGAGTTTTCTTTCTCCATTACTGGAGCCGACTCTCTTATTTGGAAGTTCCGATCATATTGTTCTCAGTTAAATCCCTATATCATATCCTTCTTGGCTCAGACCCGTCCTTAGATTTTGTATCGCTGATTTGGAACAAGAATGCGCCGTCGAAAATTTGTGTCCTTGCTTCGCTGATTTTCCATGGTAAGATTTTGACAAAGGTAGCCCATAAATCTCGGGGATGGTACTTGGCTAGTCGATGCCCACTTTGTTTGGAGGAAGAGGAGCATAATCATCACATTTTCAGGAATTGTGAGGTTACCATAGCTATGCTAGATAAGTTTGGGGCCAAGCTTGGCAAAAGTATGGTTGCTGTGGGTTATGACTTTAGAGATTTTTGGTATAAGTGGACCTCACACATTCCTAGTGGTCAGTTTATGATGGCTGGAAATCTTGGTCATCTTACCTTATGGTGGAATATTTGGGTTGCACGTAACAAACTACGATTTGACAACAAGCAAATTGTAATTGAGGAGATCTGGCAAAAGACTGTTCAAGATGTCTACCTGTGGGTACGAACTTCGGGGAATGCAGGAGATTTTTTGTTTTTAGATTAGTATCTTGTTGGGTTTCTCACGGTCTTGTGTTTTCCCCCCTTCTTGTGGGTTGTTTTGACTTATTCCTTTGGCTATGGTTTTGACGTGTCATGTTCCCCATCTATTTTGTTTTTCTTTTCATCTCCCTATTTTTTTGTAATCCATCAATGATAATAATAATAAAATGTCATATTAAGCTATTTTTGAGATATATCATGTTATACAATGAAATGCATGAAAGTACAACATTCCTTAACTCTGTTTAGTTAACACGTTAAAAACGATTACCTTACGAATATCATGTAGTATTTTTGTTTTGATTTTATCTACCATCCTAATTTTAAATAGGGTTAATTACAGTTTACACCTCTAAACTATACATTGATATCACTTTACACCCCTGAGCTTTCAAAGTTAACAGTTACTTCCTCTGAACTTTCATTTTGTAACACTTTACGCCCCCCCAACTTAAAAAATTCATTATTTAACACATTCGACGTTTTTTCGTGTTTTTTTCCATTGTAACCATAATACACTCCTAACATATATTTACTTGTAAGTTTGGATCGAAACGGAGATCGGATATGGTTGGAATTTGGGTCAGATAGGTACTAAATTCGATCCAAATTCCAACCAGATCCTACCTCCATTTCGATCCAAACTTTCACGTAAATATAAGTTTAGGAGTGTATTAGGGATACAAAGAAATAAATTGGGGAAAAACGTCGAATGTGTGTTAAATAATGGATTTTTAAAGTTCAGATGGGGGAGTATTACAAAATGAAAGTTCAAGGGATGTAACTGTTAACTTTGAAAGTTCAGGGGTGCAAAGTGATATCAAGACATAGTTCAGGAGTGCAAACTGTAATTAACCCTTTTAAATATCAACCTCTCAAACATTAAAATATGATTACATGATTTTGACTATTTCAAGACAAGATCCCAATTGAGTTAACCATAATTGGTGAGTTATTGTATGTGATATTCATTTATTAGAAGAAAACTTCTCGCATTATATTTTAGGGTAAATTATAGTTTACTCCCATCAATAGTCGATTAACACTTTGACTCCTTGAATTTTAAAAACAACATACTTATATCCCTTAAAATTTAATTTATATAACGTTTTGACCCATTATCCACCAAATTGTAATTTTACCCTAATTTTTATAATTAAACTTGTGTAAATAAGCATGGACATCAAAAATTTAGAAAATCTACCCTAAAAAAGTTTAGAAAATCTATGTTGGTCTACTACTCAACCTTCTCCGACTCGTGGATTCGTCAAAAAATTGTTTCGAAAAGGAAAAATAAACATGTGGTAATAATTGGATTCTAGAATACGATTTTTGAAAACATATGAATCCTCACCTCATTTTATATTTCAAACACGTGAATGCATATGACTTTTGACCTTGGATGCTAATCTTAAATATCTCAAAACAATAATCTCCAAAATAATATCTCACTCTGCTAAACAGTTGGTGCTCCTCCTCCCTCTCTAAGGGCACCCTTAACGGGGGTGCCCCGCCCGGCCCTGGTCGGGCGCCCGGGCGCACCCCCGTTAGCGGGCGGGGCGCCCGTGGGGCACCCGCCCGGGTGCTTGCCCGGGCGGTGGGCGTCCCGGGCAGACGCCCGGGCGCCCATGGGAGGGGGACACGTGTCCCCCTCCCATTGGTTATTTTTTTATTTTTTTTGTTTTGGTTTTTTTATTAATGGATTGGGTATTTGTTATAAATGTGGGGTAATAATTTTTTGTAAGTGATTAAAATTAAGAATTTTCCAGAACCAACAATTTCAAGTTAAATAGAAAAAAAATTAATACAACAATACCATAACAACAATACATTAATAATAATAAAATATGAAATACAACCAACCACATGAAACATCTGTTAAAGGGAAATACAAACCATACGGACTACTACAACCCGAAATACAAACTAAGGGAAATACAAACCATACGGAATACATACTACATCAAACTACACGTACCCATTCTCTTCTGCCCAGGCGAGAAGTTTATCGATTACTTTTTGATCCTTCTCCGTCGGGTTGTCCTTCCTCATCAGAGAGTGAAGCATGTCCAACTTATTTTTTATTAAATGTCTCTGGAAATTCCTTTCCGCTAACTCCTCTTGCTTGGAGAAACCATCTTCTCTGACTTGGGCGGTGTATCGCATCTGTTGTGCAAGTTCTCTAACATCGGTGTCTCGTTCGGGGCGTAATGCACTCTTAGCCTTTTTCTTAGCCTTCTTCACACCTTCTGGGCGTGTAGACGACTCCGGCATCGGCTCTTCTGCATCCGAGGGTGATTGCGTCCTCGAGCCGTCCGTGCTCTTTCTTTTCCCAAGGCTTCCTGACTGGGGACTATTTTCATCGTGCAACTCCGGGGACTCCCAGTCAACACGCACGGCATTAGCTCCGGAGATCACACTCTCCCATTTTGGGTACCTACGCAACATAACCCAAGCATCAAAATAAAGAAATTTACTAGGCCCATGATTTCGCTCGTAGATCACGTGCGCTTGTCGGACAACATCGTCGTCATTCTGGCCGCTCCTTTTCCGTCGGAATGCCTGATCGAAGCACCCGACCCACTTGTTCACAGCAGGTATAATTCTCCTCCACCGTCCTTTTAAGGACTCTGCGTTCCTTTCGGGTAGGCCTGTGCCTTCCACGGAGATGTCGTACACACGTTTCACCCTAGTCCACAATGAAGTAGACTTCTGGTTTGTCCTTGTCACCGCATCGCAACTGACTTCCATATATGCAGAGACAAGTCTCTCGTCCTCAGCTGTGGTCCACAACTTCGGATTGACTTTGGCAGTTTGGACTTGCTTGCGGTGACGACGCTGTGGAGGTGGGGATGGTGGTGTGGGGGTGTGTCGTGGTGGGGACTCATCGTCGTCGTTACCCTCATCTTCAGTGTTCGCCATACTCTGGCGGCTATTTTGAGACAAGGGTCGGCCAAACATTTGGAACTGCGGTTGATTATAAGGGAATGGTGGTGCATATTGTGAGTATTGTGGGAATG
This sequence comes from Triglochin maritima, assembly GCA_963682175.1. Taxonomy (NCBI): domain Eukaryota; kingdom Viridiplantae; phylum Streptophyta; class Magnoliopsida; order Alismatales; family Juncaginaceae; genus Triglochin; species Triglochin maritima. The sequence goes on from OY821775.1 coordinate 13,043,577, forward strand.
GTAAGTTTTGATCTGGGGATGCGTAGTGGGAGAATTGTGGGAATGGTGAGTTTTGGTCAGGTGGTGGGAATGGTGGTGCGTACTGGGAGAAGTCGGGTTGTTGGAATGGTTGTTGGTAAAATGGACGTGAGGGATATGGTTGTGGATAGCGTGGATGCGGATTTGATTGTGGAGGAGGGGGGGAACGATTGTACTCCGGAGAAGACATTGTGGGAGAAATATGGGATGTAAGTTAAGTTTTGAGTTTTGTGGAAGAGATATGGGGTGTAAGTTGATTTTTGTGTAGGGTATATATAGAGAAAAAATTAGACACTGTGCAATCACGCGGATTACTTTTCTTTCATGCGTATACTGTACATTCACGCGGACTATTTTGTTTCACGCGTATACTGTAGATTCACGCGGACTACTTTTGATTCACGCGTATACTGTGCAATCACGCGTATACTGTGCAGTCACGCGCGTTTCGAAATTCAAATATTCAAATTTCAAATATTCAAATTTCAAATATTCAAAATTTTGTGTTTAATAGTGATTAATATTGTTAATTAATTAATAGTAATGATAAGTATATCGCGAATTAAAATTATAATGTAATTAGAATTAGATTTATATATAATGTATTTTGTTAAATGTTGTGTGAGAATTAAATTTGTTTAATTAAGAAATGATGTGGATGAAAGAGAGTGTAGGGTGGGTGGGGGTAGTCTGGGCATGGATAATGAGATTTTTTGGGTGGGTTGGGTGAGCTGACGTGGCAGAGAGAGAAGCTGACGTGGCAGAGAAAGAGTGCAGGGCGCCCGGGGTAGCCCGGGCGCTGTTAAATATGCTCTAATCCTCTCATCCCCACCTAAAGGTCCAACACAAGAAAGAGAAAATCGATCATGGCGTCGAAGATGACTCCAGCCATATTCATCTTCATCTTCCTCACCATCGCTCTCTCCTTCTCCCCCGTTTCCTCTACCTCCAAGGTACGCCCCCCTTCCCCCACCAATCCATGGCACGGATCTCGCATCACCACGCCTTGCTGTACTCTAGCCTTGGGGTGTGTTTGGATGACAACTTACGGAACAGAAGAGAAAAAAACGTAGGGAAAGTTTGAGGTTTTTTTTTTTGAACTTTGAGTAGGAACTTTTACTTTTAGAGATGTGCATGGAATAAATGAGATATAATCCATAATTACCTTCTTATTTCTTAGATCTTGGTCTTGCTTGGTTAATTGTAGTCAATTTCCATGTAATAAGATTACATTCCCATGAACATTGGAATTCACCACATGAACTACAATGTATTTAAAAAGATTTGAATAATTTCAATAATTCCGGTAAATGTCTGGAGGGATCATCGAATTTCAAGTATACTTTCGGCATGTTTGTGGTTCAATTTTAATGATATGATAAGCTTTGAGTAAATTGGAAACGTTTAATAACAATGTAATGTATTTTGATTCAACCATGCACTCCGTAACTCAATTACCTTGAAAAGGGGTGTAACTGCATTGCCTTCGTAATTTGATTACGGAGTGATTGTGACCTCTTACATTCTCAGCCAAACATTGCAATGTAATCGAAGGTGCAATTGGATTACATTGCACCCTCAATTACAGCAAACCAAATCGAACCTAATTGTATTGTTTGACAACACTTTGGAATTCACTACATGAATTCTAATGTAGTTTTAAAAAAAAATTATAGTAATTTAATAGCTCTGATAAATGTCAGACGAGGTAGTGCCAGAGTTGTTGCAAACTTCTAGCATGGTTCGATAGAATTTTGACTGGGTTGATTATTTTGTAACGAAATCGAATTACAAGCTCCAATGAGGTAATCCAATTACCTTGAAAAGGGCGTGTGTGGATTACCTTGATAATTTGTTTACAAAGTAATGGAAACCTTCAATTTTCTCAACCAGTCAATGGAATGTAATCATATTACATTATACTCCTGATTACTATTCCATGGCAAACCAATTATGTCTTTAAGGTAATGATAAGGGAGTAAATCATTTCCCCTATTTTTCTCTTTTCTCTCTATTCTGGTACCTGTAACACAAACAAAACTGATTGTGTGGTTTGGAGTAGTTTGGTTTTAAGGGGATCACGGATCAACCAAAATTTGCAATAACTTACAAAGTTGGCTTGATGAACCCACTGCGTGTACATCAAATCAATTGGACACAACTTTTAGTCGAAGATTTCAAGGAGTAGAATGAAGTTGTTACTTTACAAATCTATGCCTTGCTTAGTTGAAGTTGGCATCGAGTATAGCCCTGGTTGGCAAGCTTTTATAACATTAGGTAATGAGCAACAAATTTTTCTTTGTTTCATAGGTGTGTTTCTTCGAGCATTTTTTATTTATCTCACTTGTATGTTCTATTGTGCGAGAAGTTTTGAAAAGGATGTTTATGACATTTTTTACCGATAAGAAAGAAATTTATGACATTGAAGCAATGTGTTTTGAAGTTTAAGTTGGCAAAGTTAGAACAAGCCATTACTGAATATACAAATAATGGACCATTACGAGTGTATTATCATTAATGTGATTTCGTTGAGATCAGATTGTTTTTAATCTTTTTGTAGAGAACTGCTTTTAGAGTTTTAGCATGCATGTCATGAAATAATATGGTAAGCATGTTCTGGAATAAATAAATTGGGAGACTGGTTGCACTTCTATATCCAGTAAACACTACTGCCAAAGCATTATTTATGAGACTCAGAAGCTTAATTTTCTATATAAAAATGAAATCCTTAAGAGTGCAACTTCACATCTTACCACTTATTTTACAAATAACAGGTTCATGCTCGAAGATTTTGGATTTCTGATGACATGTTTTGGAAGGACGGGAATCCTTTTCAGATAATTGGTGGCGATTTGCATTATTTCCGTGTTCTTCCTCAGGTTCTTAACTCACTTTTCAATTTGGTTGTTTCATGGATCATTTTGAACTAGTATTACTACTAAAAATATTACTCCTGATGATGCATGCAGTACTGGGAAGATAGACTTTGGAGAGCGAAGGCACTGGGTTTAAATACCATTCAAACTTATGTTCCTTGGAATTTACATGAACCATTACCTGGAGAATGGGTGTTTGATGGCATTGCAGACCTTGAGTCATTTTTAAAGATCTCACAAGATTTGGGATTCCTTGTCATGCTACGCGTGGGACCGTATATATGTGCAGGTGACATCAAATTTGTGTCTTGACTTACAAAAATACAATAGCACCACTAAAACACCATATTTATTGTTCGGTAAGAATCCATCCATGAAATACGAATTAACTATTTTCTGGGTACAAGTCGTTTTCTAGTGGGGCAAGCTTTTGCTTTATAATTTTCCATGCCATCTTTTGTAGATTTTTACAATTATCTGGATTTTTTTTGAAATAATCTGTAATCCTTCGGTTGACAAATTACCCATTATTGATTTTCACAGTTACTATTGTCAGATAGCTGCTGGAATTCTTTTCAAAATTTGATTTTATCAAATATCAAACATACTTGAAAAGTGCACTTTCAAATTTAAACTAAAAGAGATACTTATGATCTTTGTCTTCTACTTTGATAATATACAACAATATAACCTAGATGTTATTACTTAGGATATAATTTATAAACATACAGCAGGACATGTATCTCTGATTATCAACAAACAGCAAGAGGCAGTTACTGAGGTTAATTTTTAACATGCTACTGAAAAAGCTAAAATATCTGATTGTGCTTGTTACCAACAGAATGCTATTCCCAAAGTGAGGTGCTGTAGTATATGTTTGTATTTTGCGGTATAAAACATCAATGTTGATTTATATCGAGAAAATTTCATGAGAATTCCACCGAACTCGGCGGAACATCATAATTTCTCTCAACATCTACTGTGTGTGTATGTGTGTGTGTGTGATAAGTTTATTGTTAGCAGAATGGGACCTGGGGGGCTTTCCTGCTTGGTTGCTTGCTACAAAACCAGCTCCTAAACTAAGGTCCTCAGATCCTGTTTTTCTTCAATTTGTGAGTGTTTTAATCCCTTTCTGTTTTACATTTCTAGTTATATCATATGTGATATTCATCCTATCCATTCATAAGTTGATGAATGCCAAAGACAGCAGGTTGTTGATATTTAAATGTTGGTTTATGACTATATACTAAAACTCATTTCTTTTCAACAACAACAAAGCTTTCAATCCCAAACTAATTGGGGTAGGCTAGAAATAAAACTCAATAAGAATCACTGTTCTGGCACTAAAGCTCATTTTGTTTCTCAATAATTGTATTCATGTGTGGGAATTAATTAGGAGGCTATCAGAAATGAGTTTATAAATAAAATTTAAACTTTTGGGCAGTTGCAAGACAAAAACGGATGCATACTTTCATGTCTTTATATGTTACTACCTCTGTTTGTATGTTAAAGGTAGATAGAACTATCGGGGAGATTGGAAGTTCATGTGATGTCACAGCATGTATCCTTCTTGGTTCACAGGTAAAGCGGTGGTGGGATGTTCTTCTCCCCAGAATAGCTCCCTTCCTATATGAGAAGGGAGGCCCCGTCATCATGGTTCAAGTGAGAAATATTGACATAGATGCATTTATGTCAACCGTACTCTAGTTTTGTGTATTCAAGATTTTTTTTTTCTGTTGGCCTAAAGTCTAACATCACTCACTACAGATTGAAAATGAGTTTGGATCATATGGAGATGACCAAGCTTATCTTCACCATCTTGTCACATTAGCTAGAAAGAACCTTGGAGCTGAAGCTATTCTGTAAGCAAGCCAAGCAGTTTCTTAGAAGATCAGTAGTAGGTTAATAAATAATAACTTCGAGAACCATATAATTGTAGTTGCATATACCTCGTAAGTTCTGGGAAATATTGTTGATACCCTTGTCTTGTATTGTTCATATCTTAGCCTTTTGCTTTGAAGGGTTGGGTAATAATTTTTGAAGATCTATCAACAAAACAATAGATAGAAAATTGGTGGATTATATTGCATGATTCCTGTGTCAAAGAAAGGCATTCTACTCAGTGATTTTGTAAATACATCATGAATGTTTTTTCTTTCAAGTTGTTTTTTTGTAGATGATGGGGATGATTGCATATATTATCGTGATGCAGGCCTGGAATTATGGGAACCTCCTATGAAGGTCCATTGAAACTTCTAGGCCTTCATGAAAGAAAATACCACTTCCATAGATCCTTGAACATTAATTGTCTCGTTGAAGGATTCTGGAGTTTTCAAGCTGCAAAATTAAACAAAAGTAAATGGTAGGCATTGTTTATAAGTGAAGAGAATTTACATTAACCTACGAAAATTTTCATGTCCTTTTCATATGATGAGTAAGATCATGTGATCGAACCAGTTGGTACTGATGTTGACATGAAATATGAAATGTGGTATTGGAACTGACGACTCGGCCGTGGCACATTTTTGAAGGCGCTAATCTGACCTGTTCCTAGTATGTTGAAGTGTTGGGCAGAAATAGTAGTAGACAAGGGCTTTTACGTTTACCTTATTGTAGATGTGCTTTTAAATTACAATGTCATTGGCAGAAAGGTGATTGTGCAAGGCAATTGCCTTTTTCAAATGCCGCCTTAAAACGATGTTGGTTTTCAAATTCATGTATGTTTTTTTCTAGTTATACTACAGATGGAGGTACTTTAGATACTCTAAGAAGAGGAAGCATTCGTGGCAAGGATGTTTTTTCCGGTGAGTTTTTAAAAAAATTGCTACCTTGGTGCTTCTTTGGTAATGGTGGGAATCACATTTTAAGTTTTTTTGACAAGTTTCTATCAAATAGACTTTCAATCTAGAGTGCACATGTTTATGTCAGTAAGTTAAGTTTGAGCATGCCATGAAAGTCAGAGTGTCCATTTGTCATGAAGAAACAAGGTTTGCAGAATCGAACCGGACGTCGAACCGGCAACGTCAAAGGTTCGACCGGGATCGGACTGGAATCGAACCGGTTGAACCGGTGACGTCAGCATGACGTCATAAATATATATTTTAGTTATAATAGTCATATTTAATTATTTATTAAGCAAAAAAATTCAAAATATCTACAATATCAACATTTTTAGGGTTGGGGTATAGATTTGGGTTTGGTTTTTTTTGGATATGTAGTAATCTGAATAACTGAATACATAATCGGATATCGATATAAAAAAAACAAAAAAACAGGTTTTTTTTCCTGAACCGGTGGTTGAACCGCCGGTTCAACCTGGTTCAAATCCGGTTCAGGGCAAAAACTGTCTTGGGAGGTGAACCGGACCGGACAAGCCTCCGGTTCACGGTTCAACCGGTTGAACCGGCCGGTCCGGTTTTTCAGAACAGTGTGAAGAAATGACACTTTTACACTTAAAGGCACAAATAGATTTAAAATCTTATTTTATGATGTTATATGATCACACAAAAATCTACCGATGAGACTTTACAAAACAACAGCAACAAGTTTAACTGTGGTAAAGGTGTACAAAGTGAAGTGTGCAGATGTGACTAAACAATATATTCAACTTCAAATCCTTGGTAACTTTACTTGATTCAGTACAGCAGTTAAGGAAGAAGCCTTATCTGACATGCAATTCATTTACCTTGTTTCAACATTTATTTCACAATGAATGATATGAATTATAGTGTCTTTGTTCTATATTGCCATTAATAGAAAACATCCATTGTTATTACTGTGCCAATTATTACTACATTTTGTGGTTATAGCTGTGGATTTCTCAACTGGTGAGGATGCATGGTCCATATTTAAGATGCAGAAAAAGTTCAATGCTCGAGGGAAATCACCTCCTCTGTCTGCGTGAGTAATTGTTTTGTTTATTTCAGAAACAAAGATGCTCTATACAATCATTAACATGTCTTTGATCCAGGGAATTTTATACAGGTTGGCTTACTCACTGGATGGAGGACGTTGCAAAAACTGATGCAAACTTTACTGCTACAGAGTTGGATAAAATATTATCTCGAAATGGTTCTGCCATACTCTATGTACGTTATGGTTCAATTCATTGTCTTCTGGGGAACCATCACTGTTTTCACTGGATCCAGTGTTGTGTTGGATCAGATGGCACATGGTGGAACAAATTTTGGGTTCTACAGTGGAGCAAACACTGGTCAAAATGAGTCTGATTACAAGGCAGATCTTACTTCCTATGATTATGTAAGTTTGTTGAATTGACTGGCATGATTAGAAGAGTTTTAAAGTTAATTTACTAATCCCCTGACTTGTTCTTCTAGGACGCTCCAATTAAAGAGTATGGAGATGTGGACAATGCAAAGTTCAAAGGTGTAGTTACTAATTTTGTAATCCAACTATGTCCCCTCATTGTACTTTCTTTTGCCAGGTGAGCCAGGTTTCCCTGGGCATACTACTAACTAGCAAAGAGGGTGCAAAAATAGTCGGGTGTCAAAGAACCCTGATTAGACATCTCCCGAAACCAGAAAGAACTATAAGTGGAGCCCTATAAGGCCCACATTTTTGCAATGACATGACATAAATCGCATGAGAGCTCAGCCCAACCCAACATTGCCATAGCACAAGTAGTTTACCAAACACCAGCAGTCACAGAGCCCGCCGTGACCCTAGTGTCCCCAAAAGTAGTCCCATTTACTTGATTACGAGCACTGAGTACTTGAATGAACCCCAAACATCTCTGAACTTTTTACAAGCTTAATTTAAATTCAATTATGTTGTGGTCCATGTAGGGTTGTCAACTTTGACTCGACTCGATATTTCGACTTGAAAAACATTCGACTCTAGTTTAACTTGAAAATGAAGAATTTTGATGAAAAACAAAAAAAATCTCTCAAAATCTTCTAACTTGGTTCGGTAAACGAGCCGCTCGAGCTCGAAAAAAAATTAAAATTTGACTTGATAGTTTGTTTGAATTTTTTATTGCTCTATTTTTTTATTATTTGATATTAACATAAGATAATACTTATAGTTCGAAATTTCGCTCGACTCATCTCATTTACACCTTTAGGGCCATGGCACCCTAGATTTTCAACTCGGAGCAGTAATTAACCAATGCTTAATTTATATGGTTAATTTACCAAAAGTAAAGTTACCACTGCATCTCTTTCTTAGTACACGTTGATAAACAAATTATTTTTCCGTGTAAAGGTTTGAACACCAGGACAGTCCACACTTAGCGATTAACTTTTGTTTTTCATCTCAAATTAAATATTTTAAACCTCACTTATCAATTTGGACAATCAAAAATTCAGTGCTGGGAGAACATCCATTCAACACTTCCGGAAACATGCCTTTTCTGTACAGTAATGTAAATTGGATTTTTGACACTTATGACTTCCTCATTGTTGCAGCGTTAAGAACTGTAATAGAGAAATACCACAGCACCCTGCTTCCTCCATTTCCTTCCAATATCCAGCGAGCTAAGTATGGGAATGTTAAGGTGCACAGATTTGCTTTTCTTTTCGAGGTGCTTGATTTTTTATGCGATCCTCTCTTGGAGGTGAGAAACAAAAAACCAGTTACCATGGAATCTGTGGGGCAGGTATAGATGCAACAATATTTATAATATTGATTATATCAGGAGAAAGTTTATCAAGTTAACTTTAATTTATCTTGATATTTGTCGCAGATGTTTGGGTTTTTACTCTATGTATGTAACATATCCGAATATACCACAAAGGAAAACAAGGGTACTCTTCTTATACCGAAGGTCTGAATCATGAACAATAATTTATATAATTGACAAAATTTAAGATACTTGCGTTTTATACTTATTACTGTTTGATGTCCCATGAAATGTTTGTCACTAGGTTCATGACAGGGCTCAAATTTTCATTTCATGCTCAAGGTTTGAGAAGTACGAAAATATGATGTATTTGGGGGTGATAGATAGGTGGTCCAACAAGGAACTTGCAGTCCCAAATCTTCAATGTTCTAATGTCAGCTTAATTATCTTGGTAATTTCTATGCTTTTAATTTGCTGCATGATATTTGTGAGATCTCATCTAAGAATACTGACAGTATTTCATAATCTGATTTCTGACATTTTATCATTAAGCTATGTTCAAGGATTCTGCGGTAGGTAGGTCTAAGACATAAATGTGTTTTTGTTGATTATCTGGACCTCTTTTAGTAGTGCAAAATTGCTTTCTTCTTCTTCTGGAGATTTAATACCACCTTTAATAGTGCGAATTGAAATGTAGTTTCTTCTTCTGAAGATTTAATGACTAATCCCACTCTGGCTGCAATTAATAATTCTACTTAGGACAAATAGTCAGACCAGCATTGGCTGAATGCCTGCCTCTTCTGATGCACCCTATTCAAACTCTTTGTATCTGATTTAACTTGCATGAGCTGGTATTTTGACTTATGACTGTGGTCTTCCATGATGCGAACGGTACCTCTAAATTACAATAAAATGGAAGGAATAATCGGTCTTTGTTGAAAGTTACTGCCTTATCAGTCATTTCAATTTTAGCTTAATTTTTAATCATCATTATCATTCCTTACATTAATATATGATATGGTATCTACAGAACAAACTACGTTCGAGAAAGATAAAAGTCCAAATGTCTCAAATGTGATAAAATTTTGGCAATTTATCGTATTTATTTTCTTGAAAAGGTCCAAGATAGCACCAGTACACTTGTTTTCATCCGTTTAGAGTCACCATGTGATGTTTGGAATGTCTGATTAGTTTGCAAAGTAGTGTTATCTAGATCATAATTTCCTCTGATAACTGGTATATATGGGTGTACTATGTCTTCCATGTGGCAATTCTATTGCTTCCTTTTGAGCTTCCCACCTGCCCTATGATCTTGTTTTTGATTCTGCAGGTGGAGAATATGGGCCGTGTGAATTATGGGCTATACATGCATGATGAAAAGGTGAAACCTATTTAATTTGGATTTTCTGGAATTAAATTAGATCGGAATTTTTCGTAATAATCAACTTGCCACTTTTCATAAATATATATGATTATATATCTTAATATATTTTCAAATTTGTTGGTTAATTGGTTAACAATCTCATGCTGCCTTTTGTTATAAAATAGTTACTTTTTTTACATATGTTCATGTGTCTGGAGTATGAGGTTTCTTGAAGCCACGTATATTTCCTGAGCTGCAAAGCTCGACTTGTTCCAGTTTGTGGGGGGAATTTTTTAATTCTCTAATATTGATGCTGATGAGCATTCTTCACTAACCACGATATACATGAGAAATTATGATTTTATTTATTTATTCATAAATAAACTCCATTGATGTTATTACTGATAATGAATAACTCATTGATGTCATTTTAGTCAACTTTGTCTTTTCATCCATGACTGCCACAAATGTTGAGAATCCTAAAATTTCTTGTAGTGAGAAGTAAACAAATTTAATATGTTGCTCTTCAACTTTTATGAACCCTTATTTGGTGCATATTCCTTTTACACGAGCTTCTTCACTATCCTGTGAAAAATTTGATTTATTTCCAGGGAATACTTTCCGATGTTTTCCTCAATGGAGTAATTCTTAATCAATGGAGGATGATTCCAATATCTTTTAACAATTTGAACAAGCTTTTGCAAGCTAATCCAATCATGAAAGTTGCGGCAGATTCCAGTAGTGATACTATGAGATCTTTGAATACTGTAAAAGACCACCCCGGTCAGTTTAAAACCGACTTGTTCCTTACCTACATGTCCATATAATATGTGCATTGGTGAAAAATGTTGGAAACTTTGTCATTGTTATCATGTTTCTACAGGAGTTAAAACAAGTTTTCCAGGATTTTTTGAAGGGCGCTTTAGCATCAATTCAACTGACAAAGTTCATGACACATTTGTATCATTGCGTGGCTGGAATAAAGGGGTTGTTTTTGTCAACGATTTTAATCTTGGGCGATTCTGGACGGTAACTCCCAATCTGTTTTAGCCTTCAGTTTCATGTTAGATTATTGCAGTTTATTTATTTATAAGGTAGATAGTGCCTACTAGTAGACTCTCTAAGCATGGTATATGTTTATCATTTCCATGGCTTTTAGAAGTAATAGTTTTTTCTTTGGTGATATTATGCTACTTGCTACTAATGGTTTAACTTTGCTTGTGGATCTAACTGTTCTGCTTTTGACTTGGTGACTTACAAATTCATGGAAGCTTCTAGTTGCTAGAGGGACCACTTCATGGATGATTTAGCTTTTATTAAATAATACGAACTGGCAGTGGTTCCTGCAAGAACCAATGCATATTCCATCCTCAAGTATCTTTGCTTGCGTGCATGGGAACTAACCCTAATTTTCTCATAATATATGCTAATTAAGACCTCATATTCATGTGGTATTTCTTTGTGGAACTGATCTATGGAAAATAAAAATAAGAATAATATGATGTAGAGTTGCTATAATACGAGGACAGTATGGCTAATGACCTCCATCTTTTTCACTGTCATTGTTAACTTTCTTTAGCAAATTCTTCTAAAAAAAATGAATACCCATTCTCGAAAAAAAGAACTACCTCAATTTGTACCTAAGCTGCTTGAGTTATTGAAGAGGAAGACAACATGACAATAATCTAACCAAGTAATTGAATATGGTCTTAGCATCTTCAAGATGAGAGATACACCCTTTATTATTGCTAGTTGTTCATTTCTGTATTTTAATTATATCCTAAATATGGATAGTGTAAAGGTCGCTTTTACCTTATATGGATTGTATTTTAACTAACTGCCATTTTAATGTCTTTGATATTTTGCCCCGTTACGTACTTTCTAATATTTTAATTAATTATTGCAGTCGGTTGGACCACAGTGCACCCTTTACCTTCCTGCTCCCGTCCTTAAACATGGTGAAAATGTACTTGTAAGTTGATTAACTCATGTCTGGGGGAAACCTTTCTTCAAATAAATGTTTTTAACTCGTGTCCTTAACATGGTGAAAATGACACTTAAACCTTTCTTCGAATAACCAAAATTGTTCTTTTTGGGGGGTAATTACATTCAGTAATGAAGTAAAATTTCAAGTATTCAAATTGCATGTCCACTTTGTTTCATTTTCTACTTCCTGATTAATACCCGGCTACTTGCTCTGTTGGTAGAGAAATATATTGATGTATTTTATTGCTAGGACTTAGAGCCATGAAAATTTTATATTTATTGTATCCGTCAAAGATTAAGTTGTTTTTTGACATTTGGAACATCATGAACTATATCAAATGACTATTTAAACGATCTGCATTTCTTTTATTGTGGAATCGCAGATGGTCAGTTTCATTTGCATCATTGTGGTCAATTGGAAACAACCTTACTGTTTTACAGTAGTAGGGTTGCGTACATCCGACCCCCCTTACCTCGCTTAGGCGGGAGCCTCTTCTGAGGCATTGGGGTTATGTTGATGTTGATGTATTGTATCCCTGAACAAATTAACAATGACGTTTGTCTAAACATCAGATACATAATTGACTTATGGAAGATATTTGATCTACTGTTGTGCGATAATTCGGCTATGAATACCTTATCCCCTAGTAACACTATCAACTTTATTTTTGGTTTCCCTTAAATCATTGCAATGCTATGATATCTGGTATTTTAATTTGTTTGCATCTGAAGTAGCTGCAACAGTTTTCACTGACCAACCAAAATTTCACTTTCCTTTTGAATTCTCAGGTGATATTGGAATTACACGCTCATAGTCCTGCACTCGAAGTTGATCTCGTTGACCAACCAGATTTTTCCTGCAGACCTAATAATTACTTAATATAATGGAGTCGTCCTTTTATGTTGATCATTCAATATTATTTGTACCGACTTCAAGGTTAGATGGTAACTCTCATGAAACTTTCAGCAGATATGCTTCCTGATCTGTCCTGAACTCCTGATACATCTAAAGAAAAGGAGGCAAATATAATGAGGGGTAGAAGAAATTTGTAACCTATCCTTTATAAATGTATGAGAAGATCTCGCTCACCTATGAGACATATACTCTTGCTTACAGGAGGGAGTTTGGTGCTGCAATTCAACATTGTGTTGGTAAAGAACTTCATGTCTGATGAGATACCAGATGGCTTCATCTAAACCAAGGTCTGTTGTCTCAATTTACATGACGGGTATTTGGATTTCCATTCAATCAAACATACTTTGTTATCGCTGCTCGCTGCTCGCTGACTTAAGACCGAAGTCATATACTGGTAAAGTTCCAATCAGGAGACTTTGATCTATTCAGGTGACGTCTTAAAGTTGGCAATACACAAGAAAGAAGTCCTTATAGCAGAAATCAAATGAAAGATTGATAATAAAAAGTTTAGTATAGATGAATTAGGTATGATAAGCTTCTACAACCATTTACTTAATTCTCTTGCAAGTATTTTCATTACATGGCATAGCAATGATATCCTCATTTAGGTGTGTATATTTACAAAAGATACCCTCATTTAGTATAGTTTGTCAAACTCATAATAGTATTATTCGCTTTCGCAGTTACAGTTAGTTCACTTAAGGACAGCTAGTCGTTAATTAGTTCGGCCATTAATCATGTCCTCAAGTTCTTATCTACCAGAGCGAAAATTCCTCGGTCAGTAGACATATGGCTTTGGGATCGTATATTCTTTTCCTGTCCCACACCATATCCCACATACTATCAAAGTGTCACATCCATTCCTCTCTTGTTTTGTAATGTGGCATGTACTGTTTAACCATGTTTGTTCACGACAGAAACGCAGGATCTCTGCGTTTTGGGCGTCTAAGTGCTTCCAATCATCAATGGCAGACCTTAGCAACCCCACTGAGTAGAACACTTGTTCTTCTTCTGGAATTACAGCAGACATTCTCTTGTCCCACGGACCAACTTCCATTTAGTTGTTGAGGTTTCAGTATGTTGAGTAATGGGTTTTTTTAATAAGTGGCAGAGTTTCGCAATTGCATCCAGGTGATCACAGGGTGGAAATTGAACTTGTGCTGCTGCGCCTCACCTCCACCTAATTTTGTTTTCGAAGAGTTAGGGTTGTTTGTGGGGGCGGGTTTGACCTGCCAATCCGCCCTGCCCTGCCCAGCCCCGCGTGGGGCTGGTTGCGGTGAAATTTTGTCGACCCGGGAAGAGCAATAGTTAAGGGCATGTGTTTGGAGTCATAATAATATAATTTCTTTGTTTTCTAATAACACGGGTTTCAAACCTGCAGATGTGGATATCTCCAAATAATACGTTGTAAGTTTTTGTGCTTTTTATTATTCTGAAACGGCATTTTCGGAAAAGAGAAAACCATTTTTTTCCTTCTCAGTATTTTCTTCTCAAGTATGTCGTATCTTTCCTTTTTTTTCATGACTTCTAAGGAAATTCATGATTTTTTATATCAAAAATTGTGTTTTCTATCCACAATAAAATGAATATAAAAGTGTTTTAAAACACAAATTTTGGGCTGTAAGTTAAATTGAAAATTTTGTTTATGAAATCAAAGTTTTTTAATCTTTAATAACTCAAAGGTTAGAATTTGAAGTGAATAAGGTGAATTACAATTTGTCCCTGAACTTTGCCATATTTCAGATTGATCCATTAAACTTTAAAAGGCGTTAGTCAACTCTCTATACTTTTGATTAGTAATATATTGCCTCCTCACGGACCACGGTTAGTAATTTGTTTGTTTTTAACACATTTATCCTTATTTTTCTTGATTTTCATGTCTTTCACAAGAATACATTTACCTTTAACTTTATAAGTATGTGAAGTTTAGATTTGTGCCAAAATTTGATATCAAATAAAATATAACTTTGATATATAAATATCATACAATCAAATTCAAATGGCAGTTAGTTTGAAATTAGGATGAAGGGTATTTGTACCCAAAAAAGAAAGAACAATGACAAATATGTTGATAACCGAAAAGTTACGAACAGAAAAGAAACCAATGTGTAACACAAATCGGAAATACATGGAACGTACTTGTCATGTTGTTAAATATCGAAATAACAAAGAGAATTATTATTGATGGTTGATAAGGGTTTTGGTTATTTGGTTGCGTTCAATGCGTAGACGAGAATTGGACCCAAACACTTGTGTTGGCTGAGAATGCGTGTGAACTCCCCGTCGTTGAAGTAAGAGAATCTTGATCTTGGCACGAAGATGTTGAGCCATGGATGCGGGACGTCCCAAATACCCATCGATTCAATTTCATCGTTCCCTCGTGGACTCTCTCCAAAAATCGGATACGACACATCGTTCCTGAACATGTAAAAATAAGATGTTCAGACTCACAAATGGTGTATTTTCGTCTCAACTGATACATAACAAGTTTGTTGTTTTAAAATGAATATGTAGCTTCTGCCAAATTTGTTATGTCTCTTCTTCTTTCCTCTTTCTTAGCAAGGTTTTAACTTAGCATATGTGGTGCCGTGCGAATTTGTGTTAGGGCTGCATATGCGGTTGTGCGGTCGCACAAGTAAAATTTGCCAAACAACTATAAAATTAATATATTTTTTGAAGAAAAAAAATTGAAATCAGACAAACATACATAACATTTGTCCCCCGTAACTTCCTTTTTCTTCCTTCTTTAACTTCATCACCCCCCACCTCTCTTTTTTCCTTTCTCTCAAACTCCTCTCCCATCTCCCATCTCCATTCTCCACCTACCCCACCCCACCAGCCCTCCACCATGTCCTCTGCGACTGCATACGCATAGTGGTTGCACAAGTCGCACATTGTTAGGTACGCATATGCGACCTCAGTATGCGGCCACACATTAAAACGTTGTTTCTATGCGGCCACACATTAACGTTATTTCTTAGGAAACATTTGATATCTTTAGGGAACTACTATTCGTCGCCGGAAAACTACTTAAATCGCCCCAAAAATGACCTTTTTGCCCTTAACAAATCAATTAATACCGATTTCGTCCTGTGTCTTTAAATAAGGTGTTTGACTCAGTTTTACTCACATTCCTAGTACCAACACCACGAAAATGTTTGGCGAAGCACCTGAATCCGGTGAGGTAACTGGGGCGGAATTTTTTTCACGACTCGGGAGACGCCTCCACAAAGGTGGAGGCGTCTGTCTAAACCGCCTCCACCTATGTGGAGGCGTGTTAGGCAGACGCCTCCACCTTGGTGGAGGCGGTTTAGCCAGACGCCCGTTTTTTTTTTGTTTTTTTTTAATTTTTTGTTAAATTCAAATTTTTCAGGTTCCGTTTCAAGATTTCGGTGGTGATGGAGTAGATTACAGTGAGCTTTTTGACAGTAAAGAAATATTTACAACAATCGAGGAAGGTTGTAAATGGGCGAAACAAGTTGCAATAGGAGCCGGATTTTTTTTGGTTATATCATCATACAAACCGAAAGCAGATAACCGGATGGATTGTTACCTCAGATGTGATCGCAGACGTGAGATGAGTTCTCGTGATACGAGTATTGCACTGCGAAAGAATACGAAAAGAAAAGGTTGCGGTTGTCGGTTTTTGGTAAAAGTGGTGGAGCGACGAGATCGTGATGGATGGGTTATTGTTTCTAGTAGCATGTTTGGGCAGCACAACCACCCATTGGCAGTTTATTCAGAGGGTCACCGACAGGTCAGCGGACTTAGTGCTGGGGCAAAACAAATTGTTCGGGATATGACAGAAGCACAAGCAAGGCCCCGTAACATTTTGTTGGCGGTAAAGAAGAAATTTCCGGACGATAATCCTAATCAAATGCACATTTACAACTTCAGAGAGTACATGAGGAGGACGAAATCTGAAGACAGGAATCTCGCGCAGCAGTTTCTCAGAGAGGCAGTGCAGCATAAGTATTTGCATTGGATTGTGGCAGATAAAGAAACTAATGTCTTGACTCACGCATTTTTGGCACATCCGACTTCAGTTCAGTTGTTGCGTACATACCCATTCGTGATCTGTATGGATTCGACGTATAAGACGAACAAGTACAAGATGCCTTTGTTTGAGATGGTTGGGGTTACTCCAACAAATATGAATTTCCTCGTCGGATATGCGATTTTGCAGGATGAGACCGAGTCTAGTTACCGGTGGGTGTTGGAGAGGTTGCGAGATCTGTTATTGGATATTGTTAGCCCGACAGCAATAATTACGGACCGGGAGATGGGTCTGATGCGACCAGTGGCAGAGGTTTTTCCTGAGTCAGCTCATTTACTATGCACCTGGCATATCAACAAAGACGTGTACAACTACGCATACCACGTATTCGGCAAGGACAAGCAGTCTGCAGAGATTTTCAGGCGTGGAAGGTGGAGGAAAGTCATGATTTCTGATTCACAGACGGATTATGATAGAGCAGTCCGTAATCTGAAAGATTCTTTCAAGTCCTGGCCAGTGCTGACGAAGTATGTGGAAGACACGTGGTTGGTGCATAAGGAAAAATTCGTGTTGAATTGGACGAATCAAGTTCTTCATTTCGGCAACACTACGAACTGCAGGGTGGAAAGTGCACATTCGGCTCTGAAAGAGTGGATCACTACATCGACTGCCGCTCTCGACACTCTTTTCGACCGTGTGAACTCGTCTATTGAAATGCAGCTGACGAATATTCGGAACTTTCTTGAAGATTCGAGACGTCGAAATTTGGCACAGTACATAGGTCCTCTGTTTCAGCATATAAATGGCCGAGTTTCGCATCACTGCTTGTCGTTAATGACTCAGGAGTTGAAGAGAATGCAGGACTTAAGTGATGAAATTGAATATCGTTGTGGGTGTGCTTTCCTGACAACACATGGGATTCCTTGTGCCTGTACCATGTACGAGTGTTTCGCGTCAGGTGATGGAATTTATTTAGAGCAGATTCATCCATTCTGGAAAACACTTGTTATCGGAGAAGGAGTCCAGATATCAGAGTTTGTTGATCAGTCAGCACAAGACACCGAGCATTTTCGGAAGCTAGTGGATGAGATCTCGCAGAGCGATCCTGCAGTAATTCGTAGTGCCTCTCGTATTTTATACGAACAGTTACACCCCGATCAGTCGAACTATGGAGAACCCGAAGAAAATACTAAGGTACGAGGTCGACCTAGGGGAAAGTCGACACGTCGGGACCCGAGTGCCTTCGAGTATGCTGAGCGAGGTCGTGGTCGGTCTAGCAGTAGTGGGAGCAGGGGTCGTGGTCGGTCTGCCAGTAATGGGAGCAGGGGTCGTCGGTCTAATTCGTCTCGATCGTCCTTGAATACGGGCACATGATCTTCTTGTATGTCGATATCTTTGTTGTTATGTTATTTAATATATATTAGTAATCTAAATGGGGTTGAATATATTATCTCCTAATTTTGTTGTTTTAATGAATTGTTATTTACCTATCTTACAGTGTCCGGACGGGTTGACGTGGACAACTTCCCATATAATGATAGACTTCCAGGAATCATTTTGTCATTTCTGCAAAGGTGGAATGACGTACGTGCTGATGGCAACTGTGGATTTCGATGTGTTGCCGATGTCTTTCATGGTGGTCAGGAGAACTGGTCGTACGCCCGTCGTACGATTTCTAATGAGATAGGTGCACATCCTATTTATGAGACAGTCTATTTCGGCCATGTGAGAGAGGCTCGTCAACGAATTGATTGGGGCGGGGGAGGTTGTGGCGAGGATCATTATATGGAGGTTTGGTCCGACTTGTTTCCTATTGCGAATTTTTACAAGTGTGCGGTCATGTATTTCGCAGTGGGAACGGATGGTTCGTTGTTCCCGTGTCTTACTGTTCTACCCTGGGAGTGTCCCTCTACCATGACGAGGCCTGTCAGAGAGTTGGTCATTGCTCATTTAGGGAGTTACGCTCATTTTATTCGTTTGGAATTACTTGATGATTTCCCAGTACCTCCTATAGCGACCTTATGGTATCAAATGCGAGATGAGAGTGTTGTTGGATGGGAGGATCAGTACCAAAGTAGGATGGAGTATTGGAACCGGTTACGTTGATTGTAATTTGTAATGTTTTGTAATGTATAATATATCGTGTATTTCTACTTATATCGTGTATTCCAAGGGGGAGGCGGTTCCGGCGATCGCCCGATCGTTGGGTCGGGCGTCTCCCGCGACCGCCCGACTCAAAAAAAAATTTTAAAAAAAATTAATTGAAATAAACAAGGTAATTTACCAGATGTGAGTAGTCAGGGGTCTCCGCTGGCTCTTTCCCTGGCCTCCGAGACATTCTATTTGGTGAATAAAAGTGTGATATGAAGAGAAAGTTGTGTTAAAAGAGTGAAATGAGGAGTTATATTAGTAGAAAGGGCAGAGGGGCAAAATGGTAATCTTACGGGCGATTTAAGTAGTTTTACGGCGACGAATAACAGTTCAGTACTTTTAAAATTGTTTTATATCCAAATACTACAATGCATACAAAGAATATAATTTTATACATAAAATTTAAATTTTCAACTTGGATTTTTTTTCTAAATAGAAGTTTCTGTTTATCAAAAAAAGACCTACCCTAATTATAAGCTAATATATATATATATATATTTTTATTTGAGAATATTGTTTTTTGTTTACTCATCGATCATGCACCCCCTCAAATTCATGATCCACACTTCTTATCATGATACTAAATGTTAGTCTAAGTATATTTCGAAGTACATTTATTTCTTTTTTTCGGTTTTGCATCCTAATCTTAAGTCATAAGAAATATCAGATCTAGTAAAGATATATGTAAAAATTATTAACCAAATAAGAAAAACCAAATTAGTAGAGATATACCCAACAGTCAGATTTGTCTTCGAGCATTGAGTTCAAACGTGAAGGGTTAAAGTCCAAAGCATATGGAATATTTGTGGACTAATCATGCATGCATGCCGGTTTTAGTTTCGAAATGTTGTGGGCAAGTTAGTTAGTCCCAAAGTTTTTGTTTTTGTTTACTTTGAAAAATGAGATAAAAATAGAAATTTCTCAACCGTCACAATTCACCATGTATTTGATTTTAAGGAAAAAAACTTTATTTAAGACCTTCATATTCTAGCTTATCAAACAACAATAACACTGTGTAGACGTATATCCGTATCAGGACATAATTTTTCTTGTTTGAAAATAACTTTGGAAAAAGATTTTCATATCCTTAAAGATTACTGATAGATAAGGATTTCAAATGTCTTAAATTAATAATCAATGCAGCAATATATAAATCTTAGGAATTCCCATAACATTGATCTGGTTCTCACGTTGAGTTTCGTGTGTAGACTTTTCAAATATTGTCAAGAAAGGTAGGTTTTCATAGCTTTCGAATCCATTCTTAAGCTAAGGATGGGGATGAATTTTTTTATAATAAAATGATTTTCTCTAGTTTTTAGAATTTTGGGTCTCCCACTGTGTGGAGACCTATACGATGGTCACCTTTCCTCAGTCTCTCTCCAATAATCTAAGGGTTGATGTAATGTGAAAGGGCTTGAGGTGAGAAGTCTAGACTCCAAGTGTATAGCTTATACCTTGCGATGGGCACTCAAAAAGGTGCAGAGCAGCACGAGCATAACGAGTGCGTATGCCGTCTATGTATCCACCTACTACATAAACCTCTACCCATACCCATGGACGCCCCAAGGAAGAAAGTGCATGCGGTGGTGAAAAATCATTATCATATAGAAAAATCTCGTTTTGGGGCAGGTTATAGTTATCTGTTTGAAACCTAATCGATTTTAAAATACCTGAACATAGTGGTGAATAGGTAATTGGATTAGAATCCATAAACGAATAACTTGGTGAAAACCTATAATAAATAAACACATGTATTTTACAACAAATAAATGTGTAATATTGATATTTGTTCAGGACTTTAGGATTTTTATGATAAGGTAAAATCGTAATAGCATGTTAGAAACAATAATAATATAATATGTTAGTTTTAATATTTGGTAGGTTATATAATTTATTAGGAAGACTAAAATATTACATCATACTATATATATTTAGGGCTTACTTAAGTTAAACTCCATGTGCCAAACCTAATGTCTCATAAAATAAGTTGTTAAACCATAATATTATTTCACTACAATAATATAATTTAATATGTGGAATGAACGGGAAAATAGTGTATTCCATATAACATTTGCGAACATAAATAAATATTTAAATTTTAAGTTATCAAGAAAGATAGACTTATGTCAATACATTTTAAAGGTAGTAAATCTCTACTCATATTATATATATATAATAGAATAAACCATCATTGTCATTCTTAAATTTCAATCCTCAAATGAAAATTCGACCGTTTAAATTAATCTGCCATATGAGTTGTATCGAATAATTTCGTGATTTTTGTGATCAATTTAATAAAAATTGCATTTTTTTATGAAAAATGATTTTTATCAGTACAACTTTAAACAAGTCATCCACAGGTGTCGACAAAAAATTAAAATGGAAGGAAATTGATTTCCGTGTTTCTGTTGATGTAAGGAATTCAAAGTCTTCAACGGCTCTGCACCAAATCAAACCTATCAACAACCAAATCAAGTTTAGAACCTAAATAATAGAAGAAAAAGAAGAAGAAAAATCGGAGTAGATTAGGTAATGAGATTGGAAATACAAATAAAAACATGAAAATAAAAGAAAAAAAATGAGCGGGTTTGGAGTTTCGGTCTAATCTCACCAACTCAAAAATAGCAATCGCGATTTGAAAAAGGAGTGAGGGAAGGATTTATATAGGCTACGGATGAGTATGAAACTTCTTATAACAAAATTTTGATGTTGTTGATTCCTAAATGTAGTGTTTTTCTCTCGATTTTTGAATTTTGGGCCTTCCACTGAGAGACCTATACGACGGCTTGGCTCGGCTATCAGATTAACACCTATCCTTAGTTATTCTCCAATAATCTAAGAGCTGATGTAATATGAAAAGATCTGTGTTGAGAGACTTAGACGTTTTGGATGTACATATATTACTTTTTTGTTAATTTAAGTTAATTAAGGTATAGAATTTGATCTAAAACTCTATTTTTCTGTAATAAAATGGAATTTTTTTTCTGGTTTTGTAATTTATTTTTCATTGAGTTTATAATCATTTTCTTTATTAAATCGGTCCCGGTAACATTACCTTAACTTTACATACAAAATTTCTAATCTATTTTCTTTTTTTTTTAATTTTTATTATAGAAAATCTAAATAACATTTCAACAATTAATTCATTCGAGATGCACGTGTTAGTTTTTTATTTCTATATCTAATATTGTATTTATTTTATCTTATTTTTGTGTAAATCACTGTTACGTTCACATTATCATGGTAGAAGTTTGGTGCACGATTATATACATACAAGAGCATGTAATTTTACATGATATCTGAGACGTACGAATAAACCAAGAAAAAAGATACATATAACAGAATATATACAGTTGAATTTAGAAGTACAAGCGGTGCTAAATAAAATTGCATTGCTCCGAATCCAAGCAAATGAGGCTGCACATGCAAAAAAATAAAGTTACGCTCTAAAAAAACTATAATTTGCAATTGAATTTCGTTATACAATTGCAAAATCTGCAGATTTCAATTCGTATTACTAGTTCAAATTAACACGATAATTTATTTATAACCTCAGTATTAATAAAAGTATCACCAATGAAATAATAATATCATAAAAATTAATTGAAACATAAAAAGTATAAAAGTAAATAACAATAACAACTCATGTGATTCTGGTAGGATAGTCCTTATTCAACTTTATTCTTTAAGACTTTATTTAATGAATTACAAACTAATAAAAAAACTTTCTTCTTTAATCGGCCACGACTACCAATTGTAAGACTGCATCCAATGTATGGCTATCGAATTCTGCTTGAATTCCGCTCGATAAAGCTCAACTCGAGCTCAACTTGTTTATTAAACGAACCAAACTCACACTAAAATCTGTTCGTTTAACAAACAAGTAAAGTCACAGCTTGACTCGATTAGCTCGATAAAAGTTCGTTTGACCCGTTTAAGTTTATACACATATAACAAATATGTCACAAATAAACATATTATTTTCTATATCCTAATTACTTAAAAGTAGACCATATAATTTATAAAATTTCCCATTTATGCTAATGATGTTTATAAAATGTAACTAGTATGTTTTACAATAAGTTAATCAATTAAACAAAGCTTAAACAAGTTGAAAAACTTGTTGAGCAGATTCTTAAACAAGCAAACGAGTCAAGCTCGAGTTTGACTCGTTTATTAAACGAGTCAAGCTTGAGCTCGACTCGATTATTACAAGGTGGGATTGGCTCGTTTACACCCCTAATTCATTTGATAATCGATTTGGCTTTGTTCCTCTCCTCGAACCCGCTCTTTATAAGCCACTTTTTGACCTCACCCATCTTCTCTCGTGACTGGATGACCCACATGAAAGGGTGGTTCAAGCTCTCGAGTCTCATTCCGATTTCTACGACTTGTAGTGGTGGAGTGCGTGCAAGGCTGCCGAGGTTCACGTAAATAACGGAGTTGGGGTTCATGATGTCGAGCCAATTTAACACTTTGTTTGTGTCTATTGTGGAATTTAACCTATTCTGGCTTTGTTGAAGATGTCTTTGTTGATTAGCAAGACCGGTCCGACGGTCCAGATCTTCTTGTTCTTGGCCTCGACGTATTTGTCGACATATAAGGGCTCCATTTTGGCAACGGTGTTTACTATGATACCATTCGCGGTAGATTCTGCTTCTTTAGCCTAATTAATCGCATTAAAAGTCGAGTAAGCACGTCAAAGTTTTCATCTAATTCCAAATTGAAAGAATTTGTTTGGTTGCAAATGACTATGATATTTTGGTTATTTACGTTGTTCTGTAGTGCTGGCTTATATGTTATCTGAGGCATGCTGAATAGAAAAAACATGAACAAGAAATGCATATATATAACAGAATAAAATCGAACAGAAAAGTATAAGCGGTAGTTGTGGTAGTTCAAATGAAAGCTTGTTGCAGCAAATACAACTAGATGGTGCAAAAAATAAATTTACGGTTTTGCAATAGGTTCGTTATTCAGGTACAAATTAAGGGGTCCGTTTGGCAACAACTTTTTTGGTTGATTTTTGAAAATTCATAGAGATTTTCAAAAGTAATTGTTAAAACGAAAAACGACTGAATAGATTTTTAAAACCCTCAATTCTTATACATTTGTCTCTCCTCCAAAAAGTTAATTTGAAGTTTTTTTTTATTGTTACCCATTGAATTTATTCATTTGCCCTCACTATTCGTACAAAAGAAGATTGTTTCAAATATTGATAATTTACAATATTAATCTAAGTATTAATATTATCTAATTTTAAATTATATAATGCAAACAAATCACATCATTCCACATTCTCAGCTTGCTATAATTGTCTCATTCAACATCGAAGCCGCTCCATCACTCTTTTTCACTGCACTGAAACAACAATTGATACGTTCAGTTCTAGATCTATTTAGTTTAAAACATTTTGTTTATAAAATGTCGTTCCACCACTCTAGTTTCCTCTCAACATCTATCATACTCTCGTCAATTAGCATTACATCATCCACAAAAGGCATACATCATGGAACCTCAAACAATATATATTTTGTTACATCGTCTATCACCAAAGCAAAAGGATACAGACTTAAAACTGATCCCCGATAAAGTCCAATCCTAAGCGGGAAAGCACTAATCCCGTATCGCATACTCTAACGCTAGTCTCCACTCCCTCGTGCATATCTTTAATCAGGTTAACATATTTTGTTGATACTTTCTTTTTCTCAAGGGCCCACCATATCACACTTCTTGGAACTCTATCATAAGGTTTGTCTAAATTAATAAAAATTATGTGTCAGTCTTCTTTTTAGTTCTCTATACCTCTCCATGAGTTGCCTAATCAAGAGTATGACCTCGATCGTCGACCTTTCAGTCATAAACCTAAATTGATTATCTTTAACACTTGTTTCTCTCCTAAAATGATGTTCAATTACTTTTTCTCATAACTTCATAGTGTGACACATGAGCTACTACGACGTGCAAAGATTATTAAATCAACACAACGTCATTATTCAAAAAATAACCTAAAAGGTCAAAAACAGCATATATTACGACGTGCAAAGATCAGGCATTCAGGCAGTTACCTCTGAGCACCCTTCAGAAAACTGGGTTTGTATATACAGTCAGGCTGAAGCTGCCTTTCTAGAATATACAATGTACATCGGGTCTGATCTGCCAGGGTTTGGAGATATGTCGAAAGCCTGCAGTCAACAGATATTAACTACAAGCTCGATGACAAGCTCCACAACATAAAAGGGAAATAGGTCACAAAAAAGAAAGTCCTTCACATGGATATACACACATTCAAACAAAAAAAATAACCTAAAACATCTAAACAATGTCATCTTAGGGTATGATTGGTTTGAAGGAAAACTCTGAGGAAGTGGGGTACAAGATTGTTAAGATGAATTCTGTATGATCAGTTTTTTGGAAAAATTTAAAAGTTCTGAAACAAAGTCTTGTCTTGTGTCTTTCACGGCTTCTAGAAATTAATCAAATTATTCTTAGGAGTTCTTTCACTTCCACACCAAAACAAAAGGAAATCCATTTTTTTGTATTTTACTTACCTGAAAAATGCCATACCATGTCAAAAGCTGGATTATTTTCTTCTTTAGACATAAATTTATATTTGTATAATAGCTAAAGTTCTAGACTTCCTTTCACTTATTTCAAACCAATCACGCCATTAAGTCAGAAGTCTGAATGTTCACCACAAAAAACTATATGTCAATGTAATATAAGAAATTTAGGTCAAACTATTTAGAAAGCTGAGATATGTTTACATAAATGGTTGTTTCCATTGAAACGTAAATACATAACTAGATACAGGATCCTACATTCTTGGGAGATTGAAGATTCATATCAAATTTATGACTCAACATGATCTTTTCTTGTCAAATGAAAGCCTTAAATCGATCAACATGGCAAAACTCGGAACACTGTAAGGTCAGACAGCCATATCAGAATATCATAAAATCACTAAAATAGAATTCCATTTTGACTTGCTAACAGTCTATTTTAAAATATCAACGCCAAACTTTCCCAATAATCACATGAACGACATGGATAAGAAATTAAGGATATGGATATGGACATGGAGGTCACAGCTTGGGCAATGTTAACCAAAACAAAGAAAAAAAAACAAACTGAAATCCGTCGTCTATCTTTCCTGTGACAGAAGTTGGTGCAAGCTTCAAATCGTAACCATAAGTCCAAAATAAATTGAAGGTGACTTCACTAAATAGATAAGCAGCGACTCACTCACTTGCCCTACTTGAGAATTTAGTTAAGAGTGAATAAGAGTTTTACAAAACTAACCATGTAAAGAAATATTTAGATCTAGATCCTATACCAAGATTTTCATGTTGACAGGGATCTCTCATATGAAAGTAAACACTGAAGACTACCAATTTTTAGTATTTTTTAATTGTTGGGAAGTAAGAGGCTGGCTCAATTTTCTATAAAACTCAAATCAAAGTTTAGAAAATATTGAGAGACAAAAGTAGAGAATTGCATACTATGGGCGGTTCATAGCCTCCGGCATAATGAAAGTAAGATCCAACTATCAAAGCATGATCAGCATCACCAGTCGAGGTCCAAATGGAGATAGCCTTTGTCCAGAAACAACGATTTGAGAAACTGTTTCACAAGTAAAAGAAAAAAGTTCACAAAGTCAAGCACAGTCCATTCATACTTGAATATTTTGCTCTGCGAGAAGGTGATGTATATGATTCATAGGATCACAACTAATATTCGAAGGTAATCATTGTTAGTAGCCTGGGTTTGGTACCTAAGCAAGTAAGCATTTAATACGAATATCTCATTATTATTTCTCACTGCAGTGTTCAAACTTTTAGGACATCAAGTTTAGATTGAACATAGAAAACTAATTTGGAACTGAGATAGGTTGCTTATAATTTAAGCATCTCCTATCATATCCTTCACAGCTTATACATTTTTAGCAAAAACTAACGCACAAAACACATGTTGACTTGCCTTCATTAGAGCATAGTAATTTTCACATCTGAAATCACTTAATTCTTTTCTAAATTAATAATTATTGCTGATCTAGTCCGAACAAAAATAGTGAACCATATGCATGTTAATTAATCAATATAGTAGATATTGTTGCAGACCAAGTTTTTTATCATTAATTGTTGCAGACCACCTATTACTTGTCCACATTATTCTTCTTATCTGACAATGTCTTGATCCTTTATCTGTTTGACCTTTTTTATTTTAAAATATTATAGACATGTGAGTGAACAAGTTATCGTGATAATGAAAACAAGATCTCCTCGTCTCATGTAGAGACTTCCTTGAAATTTCCTAAATCTTTCAAGATAGCTCCCTCAAATTTGGAACAATGGGTAACTAGATACAAATCATTACGTGATTGCAACCTTTCGTTATAACATAAAAGTACCAAACATTGAAACATTTGGTATATCTTATAAGGTTAAAGAGGATTTATGCAGACTGCATAACTGCAAACCAAACCAGTAGGGTTGCAGGTTAGTTTGTAAATTGTACTAGATTGCAAGTTCTGCGAAAAAAGTAAAAAAGATTACCTCATTATAGCTTGACCACCTGGCTTTAGGATACGCTGCATCTCCATAAAAACATCAATTGGTTTTGTCAAGTAGTCCACACTAACCTGCAAAAAAGTTAAAAATGATATTAGGTGCACATAAGTTAAACATCATGTAATCTCCCTCTCGATCAGAAATGAAATGCAAGCCTCACAGTTTTTACCTTAAAAACAAAAGGCAAAAAAGATAGTGATTCTGATATTGAAATAATTAAGTATCTAGATCATTGGGAACCACCTAGGACCTGAATTAAGGGTCTCAAGGCAATTCATCATGGAACCACAACAAGAACCCAACTGAGTTGTACCACCTAGAAAAGACCAAGGCAGCCCCTACAAAACCACCTACCTCTTGAACTGGGTTGACGAGATGCTGCAAGTTGACTGATCTGATATTAATAATACTGTTAGGTACAAGTTATAGTGAGGGTAAACTAAGAGTACAAAAGGCATTGTTGATAATAGCAAAAAAATACTCCTATCCAAGGAGAAAAAATGCAACTTACGTACCTTCACAACTTCACCTATTCATTTGGTTTAACTTGTAGGAAATCAAAAGGATCAGAATGCAGTATCAATCCCATAACAGTATAAGACAGGTCTATCTTGCAAACTAACGTGTGTTTACATATCTTAGAAGTTATGTAATGTTTTTTGGTTTACCAAAAGACACTGTAAGAGTAAGTTGATTACATAATGTTATATAATGGCATACTGCAAAGGGAGGTAACGGACTAAATCATATATGAAGGCCATAACAAACATGAAACATCAGTCAAAAAGATAAAAGTTATTCATTATTCACTAATGAATGTAAGTAGATAGGAAACGAAACATACCACGTTAGTTATGACATCAAAAGAATTATCATCAAATGGAAGCTTCGGATTTACGTTCAGGTCTTGCACAAGGTACTCTGT
Source organism: Triglochin maritima (assembly GCA_963682175.1). Taxonomy (NCBI): domain Eukaryota; kingdom Viridiplantae; phylum Streptophyta; class Magnoliopsida; order Alismatales; family Juncaginaceae; genus Triglochin; species Triglochin maritima. The sequence continues at coordinate 13,071,960 of OY821775.1, forward strand.
TAGAACCTAATAATACCAGGGTAAGCCAAATTAGCTACAGAAATGGAAGGGTTGGGGGCAAAACAAATTGCAACTTTTAAATATAACACGTCTGAATATTAAACAAAACAGGATGCTGGAAACTAAGGCATTTTCAGAGTTAGGATGAGTAATACCGGATTTCTTTTGAGCTCTTCTTCGTTCATACCCATGCCAACAATCCTATCCTGTTTGTATCCTTTTGGATAATGGCTGACCTAAGAATGAGCACCAATTGAACTGCATTACTTTGTGAATGAAGGAGAAGCATGAAACGAATCACAAATTTGTGATACATAATTATATATTAAAAAACAAAACACTTACCCAGCTGCTACATAAATCTAAAATACAAGCTCCTGGAGTATTGCTAGGTGGAAGGACTTTGGAGTAATACTTAGTTAGTGCATCAATGGCCGGACCATCAATATGAGTGACAAAGCGAGGCTCCGAGTAGAAAGAAGAATCTTGTGATCTATCACGAGAGACATAATTAACTACCACCCAAACAGATCCTTCTCTTTTATACACAATATTTACACATTTCATTACTTGGAAGAATATTACAATATCTGTGGCAGAGATTGTATTTCAATAAAGAATCCAGTGCAAAGAGAATTGAGGCTATATTTCCAAATAAATTATGTAGGCGAAATTTTGTCCAATTAGTCACTTATTGGTAAAATACTTAATAAAATCCACGAGCACACCAAAACAATGAATTTTCAATTATTTTTGGAGTCCTTACAAATCCGACCCCCCCCCCCCCCCCCCCAACCTGAATTCCTGGGATCGACGCAGCCCTACTAAGTATGCATTGTGTGAAAACATGTTTCACCGGAATAGTGAGAGAAGTTACTTACTCGTCGAAGCGGCTAAAGTCGTCGTCCTTGTAAGGGAACTTCTCAGGCCACTCCACGTTCTTGAGAACCTACACCATAACCAAACTCATCAAACCGGAAACCTTACCACGTCCCGCGATAGAAACTACTACCTGCTCGACTGGGGGCGAGCCCTGGAGGGGCGACGCCGACGCGGCGAAGGGGGACCTCCCGGTGGAGGAGGCCATGCGGAGGGAGTGGTGGAGGATGGAGACGCCGAGGCCGAGGAAGAGGCGGCGAGGGGTTGCGCCGGTGGGGGACTTGGGGAGGAGGAAGAGAGGGATTGGGAGGAGACTGGTGGCCATTGACTGACGTGGCTTCTCCTCACGCTTTTTTGGATGGGATGGAATCGACGCCTATATTACGGGGAATACCACTTGGTTTATGGGCCTCTTTGGGCTTCGGCGTAGATTAGTTCCTCAAACGTTGGAACTTTAATCGTATTATTCCACAGTTCAAACAGGAGTAATTTGCTTGTTACACAATAACCAAAATAAATCCACATTTTCACTATTTACTTGTGTTCATTTACATTTTACTACATATTATTTTAATGTTCCTTCATCTGTGAAATCTTTTAATTTTTCTGTTAAAACATTTACAAAACACACCCTTAAAATTTGAATTATCCTTAATATTAAATAAGAAAATTCAAATAAAAAATATTTTTTACAAACACATCATTTGTTCTCCCTTTCTCTCTCTCTCATCTTATTTTTTCACGTGTACCCATTTTTTTCTCCTCCCTATTCCCTCTCTATTCGATTCTTCTCTCTCCTTCCTCTTTTCCGACCCACCATTTCCACTCCCTCTCCCTCGCCAAACTCCTCTGCGAAGCCCCACCCTTCTCCCCTCTCCTCCGTCTGCCACCTTGTCTTCCCCTCCTGACTCTTCTCCTCCATCTGCTTCTCCAAACGGCTCTCCATCCTCAACTCCCTCGACGTTTCCGCCGGCGACCTTGTCTTCAACCAATCTCGACCTCAACCAAGACTACAAAACACAAAGATTGTAGGGAGAGAATAAAAATTGTAGACTGAGAGGAGAGGTAGAGTTTATAAAGAGAGTAAAGAGAAAGTATAAGAGGTTAGAAAATAAAGATTCTAGAGAGAGAAGAGAGAGAGAAGGCTGAGAGTGGATGGTAATTAAGAGAGAAGAAAGAAAGTAGAACTGAATAATCTTTATTACATAATTTATGGAGATTTAATAAAATTTATAATTAAATATCAATATTTTTAATGGGTTGTCATTGACGAAAAATTAATGACATTTCTGCACAATTTTTTATATTTGAGAGAGAGATCGGGAGAGAGAGAGGAGAGAGGGAGAAGAGATGGTGTGTTTGTAAAAAAACATTTTTATTTAGATTTTCTTATTTAATATTAAGTACAATTTAAATTTTGAGGGTGTGTTTTGCAAATGTTCTAATAGAAAAGTTAATGAAGTGGGTCCCACAAATAATGTAGGGGCACCCAAGTAATATGTAGCAAAATGTAGGTGCACCTAAGAGAATGGTGAAAACACGAATGTATTTCAGTCATTATGTACCTTTTAAGGTGTATTCTAGCAAATTAATCAAATTCAAACAACCTTGTGTTATGAAATCATATGTAATTAGATTGTAATTTATGTATTTATGTAATTAAACTGTAATGTGGAGCTTTTACAATATATGCAATTAGATTGTAATTTATGTGTTTTCTAATTGTAGTAATTTCCTTGTATATGTTTGTCTTCTTAATCTATTGTACTGTAATTGAGATACAAGATTCCTTCAAACATTGTCTCTTGTTTTTCATTGTCAAAATCTTAATTTCACAACACTTTCAAGATTTTGATTATATTTCTTCGTTGGTGCATGTGTCAAAGTTGGAAGGACGAGGGAGCAAGTTTTGTAATTGAATTACAAAATGTTGCCCAAGGTTCGAATTCTTCACAGTTTTGGATAACACAATCTAGAATTCTAGTTGTTGCCAATCTAAACATAATTCCACCATATTTAGATCTCTTCTTATATGCTCAAAATTGGGGGTTTTATACGAACTAACTCTGGAAACCTATTCATGGTTGGTTTGATTGGCAACACTCACGTGCAACTGTGCAAGTGTATTTAAATTGTGAAGGACTCTCATATTTTGGAAGGAAAAAAAAATACACCGGTGTGGTCTCGATTACAGTATTGAGAAGGTGGAGTTACACCGATCACATGTTACAGAACTGTAGTACTGAGGGTTTTTTTTAATAATTGAAGAGATTAATTTTAATTATTATGTGGTTGGGATCTACATCCTACCTGTTACAGATTATTACAATATGAGAATCGAACTTACGACCTGCCTACTATGATACACATTGGGTTGTGTAATATCTAAACCTTTTGGAACCAGCAGTTTGGACAATAATCAGAAACATGACCTTCCCAACTTCAACTAATTCCCAATAACTAGCCGCGATACAAGCTGTTATGTTACATCAAATAAACATGGGCGCGTCAGAATCTGAAAATGTTTAACATCACATGTACATCAATAATATTAAATCCCAACAACTAAACCTTATCTCAGACAATTAACAATCAAACAACACACAAACCAAACAACATGGGGACCACAACCCCAAAAAAAACATAAAATTCCAAACCAAACACGTCGGACCGAATCACCCAATCGGACTCATCACGATTTCTCCTCCTCACCACCGCAGTGGTGGACCTCGACGTCACACTCCGGCACGACGGCGGCCATGAGAACCCTCACCGTCCCCTCCTGCGAAACCAACCCATCCTTCCTCTCCACCAAAACCGCCTTCTTAATCTCCTTAAACTCCCTCTTCACATTCCCCTTAACGACGAACGCCACCAACGCCGCCTGCACCGGCCCCATCGACGGATTATACGCCGCCGACTCGGCGTAGCTCCCGGCGTACACCTCCCCTTCCGAATCCTCCACCGCAACACCAGCATAGCAGCCACTATACGGCGCCCTCGACCTCCTCGCCGCCTCCGAGGCAGCCAAAAGCAGAGAATCGGACCCGCCGGAGACGGCGATGACGTTGGCGTGGGGGTCGAGGAGGAGAGGGGAGTGGGACGGGAGGAGGTCGGAAGGGCCGAAGGGGTGGGGGAGGAGGGAAGAGAGAGGGGAGAAGGTGGAGGAAGGAGTGACGAGGATTTGGATGTCGGAGGAGTGACGGAGCTCCTGGAGGAACTGGCGGCAGTGGCCGCAGGGGTAGGAGGAGACGGCGATGTGGGTGAGGTGGCGCTCGTCGTGGACGGCGGCATTGGTGATCAAGAATTGCTCGGCGTGGATGGAGTGGTGGAGAGGGACGCCGGGGAATTCGATGTTCCCGCCGAGGAATATCCGGCCCGAGACGCCTAACCCGACCGCTCCGACGGGGTAGTTGGAGATCGGGACGCGGCAGAGGGATTGGGCGGATGGGAGGAGGGTTGGGAGGAGGGATGGGAGGCTCAGGGAGAGGTTAGATGCTAAGGATTTGGCGTCGGCCGCAGAGATCATCGTGGCCGTTGCTTCTGGAGGTGGGGTGGTGGTGGTGGTTGTCATGTTGGATGGATGAAGAGGAGAGGAGAGGAGAGGAGAGGAGAGGAGAAGACGAAGGGAAGGGAGTTTGATTGTGGGGATGTGTGGGCATTTTTTATAAGTTTCGTCGTGGGCTTCAGCCACCAGATAATTAAATTATTATTATTTCGTTATAATTGGTTTGGCACGGTTAATTTTAATTATTAGGTTATTACAAAGATCGAACTATCAGAACTTCTCCTCACCCAAGTTATACATAAACCACTTGGGAAACACAATAGAAAATTAAATTAATTATCGTTGCAAATGACAAAAATGTTCCGATTTTTTACATAGTAACTTTGTATTTGCAAGTTAAATATAAATGTGATGCGTAAGAAATGAAAACACGTTGGATCTCATCTATCCATGTATTAAGTTGCTAAAATAGAGTTCAGCTTTTTGGTGCTCCCAGAAAACATTTAAGTTATTATTGCCATGTAGATAAGGTGCGCGATCTTGAGAAGGAAATGGATCTCATGAGTCGTTTTGCGGCCATTACCGTTCATTACAATGCCATATAAGGTGAACTGGACATGTTGTCTTCTAACACACACGATAATGCGACGTTGTGCGACATGAAAAGCTGATATGGCTTGATACAATAAGTGCATTATTTGATGAATGGGTAACTCAAACGTGCACCCTTTTTTAGGGCTAAAAAAGAACATTTTTGGAAATATAAATAAATATTTCATGTGGTGGGGAAAAATGCATCCGGATGCCCATGAATAGTTAATTTGGTGGGCTGGCTAGTTCAGTTACTGTAATCTGTGAAGCACGAACATGAATTAAATGTCAATTTTTTACACAAAATTGGCTCGTTGATGTTATCATTTTGGCCAATTAAACATGGAAACGCTAATATGTTCATGAAGATAGATATCAACACATCATGCTATTTTACAATCTAAAGATGGACAATACGCAATTTCGTTGACATGAGTACGTAGTACCCGTCCTAATTAAACACTAATACGTCAACAACATCACAACGAGACAAAGCTTATAAATTAAAACAAAACAAAACCCAATGAAGTTTCCACGTACGTTGGTATGTTGTACGATTCATTGGGGGATGCAAGCAATAATGCTGCTAACTACTATATGGAGCAATTACTCAATTAGTGATGGTGTGTCTAGTTGGCTTCTTTGTCGGATGGTGCGTGGGATGGTTATTAAAATGGAAATCCAGGCGCGAGTTGGTGACCGGTCTATCCAATCAGGGTGGTTGGATGAGGCGTGTGGAACAGGTGTGTGAATCGGATTCGCACTTAGCTGAATGGAACAGATCCATGGACCGCAAGAGAACAAGACACGATCCGGTCTGGTCGTGGTTTTGTGGGCCGATGCTTGCTTTTGTTCTCCGGAACGTGGATTGGACGGGGCGTGAAGGAATCAGAAAGATTCTTCTAGTTTTACCATAGTTATTATTAGTAGGGTGCGTGACGTGCGTCCATCGATAAGTGCGAATCCAAGAATTTTCAAGTGGGGCCTCGCTCGTTATATCTGTTTTGAGCGGGTATAGACTTTTGATATCCGTATATGATCCTTGTATGTATTTGAATTTATAAATAAATATGGATATGAATATATTCATATTCATACCGTATATGGTATATGTATCGTTTGCACTCTAGTTACATCATATTTATACAAGTCAAAATGAAAATTACATAAGTTGGAAATCAAAATTCAAAAAATTAAAGTAGAATGACTTACACAAATCAAAATTCAATTCCTAATATGTTTCTTTATTTGTCTAGTAGTCAAATGTAATTTGGTTTGCTAAATATAATTATATATTTTATAAAAAATAAATATTTTGTTATTTTTCATTAAGAGAATATAACTACCCCATTATAACCAAAGTCACATTCTATGAGTCATCACAAGTAAATCACAAATATATATTTAAAAAATCATGTTTTTTTTCCAAAACAATACATCAAAGTATGGATTTAACCCCAAATCCTATAGCCAACTCTATATTTGGGTTTTTCATTCAGTTTTTAGTGGGCTTTCAGTGGGTGAGATTATGTCCACCCGGGCCTATACGTGGGTCCACCCCTGCATCAGATCAAAGCATATATTGATGATGTGTTTTTTAAATCTCGATAGTTGGTAGAGGTTAATTTTAATTATTAATTGAAGATTATTGATGTATATTCTACTGATCATGGGAAGGTAGTCACTCCTGACAGAATTTTAAATATTTTTAAAGAAATAGTATTATACAATATTTTTGAAAAAGTATAACAAAATATCATCAAGTAGTCGTCCTCTGAAACTTTGGAAATTATTTAAGATAGTAACATACAATATTTTCCAAAAGCTATAACATAATATCATTGGGATGGGCATCCCTCTTCTTTCTTAATTTTGAAAATTTTAAGGAACTAGTAATATAATTTTTTCTTAACATTTTTCTTTAAAAAGTTCGTTATTCTTTTAATATCTCTCTACTTTGACGAATTTGTTCTTACCTTCAGTATTTGTATTTTCTAAGAGTTGAAGTAATATCACATGGAGTGGGTACGAACCCCTTCTTTCTTTTAATTTTGAAATAAAGACATGACCCAAATTGTAAGACAAAGACTTAGATGACTTACTTAAGGATGTGCACTTATTTTGTGTTTCGTATGAAATTGTGATTCGTATTATTGATAAATAATTTATACTTGATGATCGACCACACCGATTGGGTTAAGAGATCACAAATCTTTATCATCATCGTGCTGAGATGTTATATATATATTGTCATAACTACAAAACTTCAAGAATTAAACAATCATTTCAATGAAAGAAATACATAATTATTTATTTGCACGTCGTACTTGGATCAAAACCAGACCATTTAACATAATGCAATCATAATGAATTCTCCCATATAGATCATGCCAGACTTTTTTAATACGATTCAAACACATATCTTTGACATGCGTATTACATGTGACTTTTGTAACTTCGAAGGAATTGATGTCTTAACAGAGAAAATGGTTGAAAACGAAGAAAATTGAATTTCAAAAGTTAGAATGATGGTCATGGTTAGTGATGACCCGGGGTTAAGAGGGACCATCATTCTAACTTATTGAAATTCAATTTAGTTGACACATTCTTCTAGTATGAAGTGTTTTCTGGAGTAAGATTTGAGGTTCCAACTCAATCCTAACTTCAATTTTCCTCCCAACTCAGGTGTACACATAAGCACCTAAGTAAGTTGAGTTATACATAAAAAATCTGCTAAAATGTACTCCCTCCGTCCCATTTTGATATTCCCACATTTCAAATTGGGGTGTCTCATTTTAATCTTCCCATTTGTGAGAAAATACTAAATCTCCATCTAATTTTATTTTCTCTCTACTTCTCAATCACATCATTTAATAAAAATATCTTGCTGTCAAATCAAATTTTCTCTTATTGGACACACCGTCGACACGTTCTGCACACATTTTGGATACACATTTTGGACACATTCTGAACTCGTTCTGGACACAAATGGGACACAATCTTGACATATTTTGGACACGTGTTTGGAACACATTCTCCCCAAACTATACTATTCCCTCTTCCTACAGCAAACAAAAACAAATCCAAAAAATGTCATGACCCCAGAATTTTGTTTTTCTCCCATTGCTGGTGGCATAATGGTAGGAAACTCTTGGTCCTAGTGTATACACTGCTGGCTTTTTGGTTAATAATTGTTAATCCATTTTGATGATTAACTAACATATCAATAACACACATGCATTCTCTTAATATCATCGCTTGTATATATTGTATTATATAACGTTTCAGGAACCAAGTTTGACTTAACAGAAGAAATGAAGAGTGAAGAGTATATATGTTTACATTTCTTGTATTTAGGTTATAATGTAACTTGTCACTTAAAATATTTGATAATTGCATTGCATAACCCTTAGAAAACCTATAGAAATCTCACATTTAAATCCTTATCAATTTGACTTCAATAGGAAATCAACAAATTGTTGGTTTTTTTGCCTTAATCTATGTTTTGATGATTTAATCAACCTAATCTTAATTGTAATCAATGTAAAGTAGCACACATTGCGTAGCATATATATTGCATTATGCTAACTTCTACAGGTGATCAAGACTGAAGGGAGAAAGGAAATCAAGTCAAGATGTGTAATAAAACTCATTTGAAGACATGTAATCTTGATTTATTTTGAGTCTTAGGAACTATATGTAATTGAGCATACTTGAGCTAAAAACCACTCACATACACACTAGGTTCCATATAGAAGTCACACACAAAGTTTCACATCATTTGGACTTCAATAGCTCACCCAAACTAGAACCGGAAAACACTTAAACCTTACATGAACTGTCAGGACCAAATCGGTCGACCGGAACGAGTTCATCCTTCGACTGATTGGGTTGTTAATTATGATACAAGATTTAATGTTTAAACCAGTCGACCATTTAGAGCCTTTTGTTCGACCGTCTACACGTGACATGACCGTTAGACTTGTCCTATTCTGCAACGATCGGATTTCCCAAAACCCATATTTTACCAAACATCCGGTCGACCGAAACTTTTCTAGCGATTGACCGATCCAACATTTCTTGGTCTCCCTGAATACTCTGAAAGTTTCCGGTCGACCGATCCATTCTTAACATACCAAAACCCCTTGAATGGTCGACCGATCCACTTAGTTAGTTCGACCGTTCACTTAAGTGAACTTAAGTTGTAGCCAAAACCGATCAACCGGTCGATCGACATACCCAATTCGGTCGACCTATTTTGTGTTGAATTGTGTCATGCACTTCACTGCCTTGTGTTTCTCACACAAACTTTTACCCAATTAATCCCAACGGTTATAACTTACTTGGAGCTTATAAATAGAGTTGTCCAACACATTTTCACACAACTCTCTCACGCCATATTGTCTCCAATATAATTGAAAAAGCTCCAAATACTCTAAACCTCAAACCTTCCACACTTTAGTCTTAAATCCTATTCTAATCAAGTGTGCTCAGATTTAGAGAGTGTTGTTCCACTCATCCTTTGTTGTCAAAGTCTTGTAAGGGTTTCGGTGAAAGCCCGAAGTGTCCCTCTCGGATTGTTAGAGGAGTCAAGCTCGGCGAGGGTTGTTCGCGAGCTTGAAGATTGTAAGAGTGTTCTCTCCCGGCCCGGAACGGGGAGTGAATAGTGAAGTCGTGAGCAGAACTCGGTTATTCGAACAGAGCTTGCAAGAGAGGACTAGGACCCGGGTGGGGTGCCAAACCTCTATAAAAATCTCACGTCTTCTTGTGGTTTGCAATATTTTCTCTTTACTTGCTTGTTTGTTTTTAATTCCGTTGTGCATTCATTGATTGTTTAAACAAGTATGTGATTAGCTTAACCCCTCAATTAGATTTGGTCTTCCGGTCGACCGAAATTCCTTTACGATCGACCGGTTCTTAAAATTTCTCAGCTCCTAGTCTTACTGGAAGTTTCCAGTCGAACCCACGGCTTATTCTATTCGACCGATTAACCTTGTGCTCAGTTTTGTCTAAGACCAAATATTCCAAACAGTCGATCGAAACTCTTTTAACAGCCGACCGGATCTTGAAACTTCCCAACTCCAAGTCTTATTGGAAGTTTCCGGTCGAACCCTCGATCCATTCCGTTCGATTGATCACCTAAGTTCTAGCCCAGTTGGTTCGACCGTTTGCACCTTTGCTCAACCAAACTCTTTATTTTCACTTCCCGGTCGACTGATTGACCCGATCCGGTCGACCGTTGTTGTGCAGAATTGTGTCATGGCTTTCACTGCTTTGTGTATTCTTGCACAATATTTTCCCAACTCAATCACAACGACTAGAATTAGTTTAGAGCATATAATTAGAGCTGAGAACACACTTCTAAAACCACCAATCTTTCTCCAAGCTCAAATCTTACTACTACTCTCAAACTTGCTCTAAACATTTTTTGCTCACATCTTCCCACTTGAAATCACCTTTTTGATTGCATCATTCATTTCAAGTGTCCAAGATTAGTTGCTGAAGTAAAGTCTTCAAGAGTTGTACTAGCTTCTGGTGTGAAGTTCTTCTCGAATTGTGAGAAGGTGGTCCAAGCTAAGCGAGAGTGTTCGCGAAGCTTGTGGTGTAAATGCGTGATCTCGATCCGCAACGAAGATTGGATTAGTGGAGGACGTGAAGTTGTTCGAGTAAGAACAATTCGTAAGAGAGGACTAGGATCCAGTGGTTGGATCCAAAACTCTATACATCCGATGTTGTGGTTTGTATTTCTCTTCTCTCACATTTAATTGTTTTAGCTTTTAATTTGACATAGTTTGTTAAAATACTTAATTATTCTATTCATACCCATTGGGAATTGGGTTTGACATTCTTCCTGAGTTGGTGGTTGGTATGGATTGTGCGGGTAGAACCCTTGGTGTGAGAAAAATTGGTTTTGGTGGGACAGGTGGAATCCTGGTTGTGGGGTAAATTGGCTTTGGTATAACGGGTGGAATCCTGGTTGTGGAACATTTTGGTATGGGAAAAAGTGTTGGATTGGGGGTGGACGACGCGGAGATCGTCGATACTCTGGTGAACCATTGTCTTCTGAAGAGGATATTGTGAGACGAGGGTGGAAGAAGTAAGATCGGAATAGAGGTGAGTAGAGAAGTAAGGTGGTTGGGGTATATATATGAAGTGGATGTGTTATAAAAGTTTTACTTTTAAATGTCAATTATTATGAATTGAAAGAGAAATCATTTTGTTCCTTGTTTATGTTATTCGTCTTTTAGAAGTGTTAAGGAAGATGCTCTTAGTCCTTAACCGTAGAGCTCTAAAAGATATTGGTTTACATAAAACAAAAGATATTCGCAATCATGGTAATTAACATGGGACATTAATTACCGAGTTAAGATTGTCGTGTTGGTCATAGATCATTGTAGCTCTACAAGTGAGTGACAACACGTGTACGCAAAAGAGGAAAATATTACTTTTGTATACCGAATTGACCTAACAAGTAAAATATTATAGAAATGTGTTTCTGTGTCATTAATATTTTATTGTGTCCTTGGACATTTGATATGAGACTTATATCCGATCGCTTAAGGAGTGCTTAATTAGACTAGTGTCTTAAGCTGTCAATGAGTGTAGTGCAAAGGCATTAGTTGGTTAAGTATGACTTTTGTTGGAGAAGATAGTTAGTCAAAAGATTATCATTGCCCCTCTTAATAGAGTGATGATATTAGTGGGCCCATTGATAAAGCAAAGTTATAATGTGCACAATGTGATTTGAGTTAAGTCACATATTTATAACTAGCTTAAAGAGATCAAGAAATGAATACTAATAAAAAGATGACACAATACTACTTTGTGTGTATTCTTAATATCATGAGGCAAATGACGGACACAAGTGGTGCACGCCATCACTAAATGGATCGGGTTTTGGTTCGAGTGGAATTAAGACATCTAACTAATTGGGAGCTATAATGTGTAGCTAGATACCGCTTATAACTTGTGGTATTAAGCTCTTAATATCACTGTCAACTTAGTTTAGATCCTCCTATAGGTCACACCACAAAACTGGGAAACAAGAAATGAGGATTTTGAGTTCATAAGATGTGTCGGGTTTCATGTAGAAAATATGACACATGGGGTGAACAAGCAAAATCAAAATTATGTTATGATTAATAACATAATTAGAATCTAAATTAAATTCATATGTGATGTAAATATTATGGGGTGTAATGATTTATCGTTACATAGGATAATATGTTACATAAGTTGTGAATTTACTACCAATCCCGAAATATCAAATTTTGTAGGGGTAAAACCGAAATTTGACCAATCTGCAAAACAATGCTAAACGGTCGACCGAACAACAGTAAACGGTCGACCGGTCTGTGCACGGTCGACCAGACACGTCTCGACCGATAACAGGGAATTTTCGTCTGTTCGGAACGGTCGACCGAATCTATCGGTCGGTCGACCGAACATTGCGATGAAATATTTTACTGTTGAGAACGGTCGACCGAGTGTCTAACGGTCGACCGAACCTCCAAACGGTCCTCCGGTCCAGACGGTTTTCTGCAGAATTAATTTAAGAATTAATTAGATCATGCATGGAATTGGTCCATAATTGATTTAATTCGTGGCTAAGATTATTTGATAGCAAATAATGGATGGTTAAATGGAAGTTTGCATGAAATCATGAGCAAGAGGTTGCACATGAATAGGTAATTTGGAGAGAACTTATAAATACAAGTTTATCTCATTAGCTAATCAATTTAATTCATTATCTTTTTGTGCAAACTTCTATCTCCATAATTCTCCATGAATTTCACCTTAATTCTTGAGTTTAGTTTTAGTTTTCAGAGATTTTCTTCTCAAGGGAACTAAAGAGTGGTTAGTAGTTAGATTCGAAACCTTATTGGAGATTGAGAGGCTAGTTCTTCTCTCTCCGATCTTGTTTAGAGTTTGGTGAATACTCAGAGGCATCCGGCGCAGCAACAAACATCCTCAACATCTCCGGATCTTCAAGAAGTTTTAGAGAAGTTCTAGGTATGAATTTCGGAGCCCAATGTTTGTTTTAATGTGTTTTAAGCAATCATTAAAACAAACTGATGCATGCATGAAAAACAAATCGTAGAAAATATATGAATGATCCTTAATGTACAAAAAAATCGAAAATATGTATGTACAATTAAACTAGAAATCCTACAATATATTCAAGTAAGATCGTCTTGTGTTCTGTGTAGTCACGCGCATACTGTAGGTCCTCGATGCAATCGTCTTGTCTTTTGCGTAGTCACGCGCATACTGTAGGTTCTCGATGCTTGAGAAGTCAAAGCCTCGATGCAATCGTCTTGTCTTTTGTGTAGTCACGCGCATACTGTAGGTCCTCGATGCTTGAGAAGTTCAAGCCTCGATGCAATCGTTTTGTCTTTTGTGTAGTCACGCACATATTGTAGGTACTCGATGCTTGAGAAGTTCAAGCCTCGATGCAATCGTTTTGTCTTTTGTGTAGTCACGCGCATACTGTAGGTCCTCGATGCTTGAGAAGTTCAAGCCTCGATGCAATCGTCTTGTCTTTTGTTTAGTCACGTGCATATTTTTTAATATTTTCGTATTTATTAATTAAATGTTAATTAAAAATGAATGAATTGTTGATATTAAATAATATTTTCGTATTTATTAATTAAATGTTAATTAAAAACAAATAAATTGTTGATATTAAATAATTACGATAATGATTATTAATATATTTGGTTGATTGTTGAAAGAGTTTTAGAAAGAATACAAATAATAACGTGACAACAAATATTGTAGCATCATTGAGTGAATTGGGTAATAGTTAAGGATTTTGCAGGAAAGACGGTTTGTGCTGACGTGGCGGAGAGAAAAGCTAACGTGACGGTGAGAAAAACTAAGACGCCCGGAAACTACCCAGGCATGCTCAAGCTCCGATTTGATGGCATTGATCACGTCAAAGCCTTTCAGTGTTTGATTAGGTGCAGTTTCCTTTTCCGATTTTGTTCCGTTGATTCCATTCAGAAGAACAGACGCGTCACAGCCCTGAAACAAAACTCACAAATTAAACACAAAATGTTTTTCATCCGAACTAGTGAAAAACAAAGGAAGAAATGTTCTTGCCTGGATGAAGCAATCGTGAAAGGCAAAGCGGAGGAGAGACGGTGTGGTGTTTGGTTGCTGGAAGTGGAATCTGGCGACGATTAATCGGATTATCAGCTCAGCTTGAGGGCATTTATCGCGATAGAAATCGACCTCCAGTGTGTTGGCTGGACTGGGAGCTTCAGCTTCTAACAGCCTGGGAGGTTGAGCTACTAACAGAAGGAATTGATCTTTGTTCTTCTTCTCTGCTGTTGTCTGAATCTTTTCAGTTAAGATTCCGGTTAAGTATTTGTTGGTTTGACCATTATGATGTCTCAACAGCAGAAGCAAGGAAAGACCCAGAAACAGTGCTGCCACTGTTCTTCCCATATTCCACATTTGACCTGTAATGTGTTGGAGGCAAGACACAACTGACCACTACCACTTTCTTTTGGTTGTCATTATTTTTAAGCCCAAGAATTCAATTTCTTTTGGGAAAGGTAGATGAGAAGGATTTTGTAGATGCAATGCACTGTTGTTCTTTCTGTCTTATGGTTTTTTTAGTTTTCTAAAAGTTGTGGCCATCATTCAATAGGTGGTGAGCTTGGTGTGGAGTTTTATTTCAACCAAACACACCATTATTTCATCTCCAATGGATGTTCCTAGTTTAGTTGTGCAACAGTCTTTTAGCTTGAACCGATTTAGTCTCTCAGATAATTAGTTAAACCTGATTTCCTTTTCAAAACCTTTAAATACTATAACAGTGCAATATGAATTTTCATTCCATCAACTGGAATTGGCTGTGAAGTTAGAAAGGCACAATATTTCCTGCTGAGAGGGAAAAAGTTAATACATAATGAAGTCAAGTTACACGACCTAATGATACAACATCCAGTATATTTACAGCCACATTTCGCAACAGTGAACAAAACATCTTTACCTGCATATTGAATTTAGACATATCCCTGTTTGTACCTTCTGAAGAGCTCTTCAGTCTGAGCATTTTTTAGTGCACAGCAACCAATTATGTAGACGAAGATCAGTACTACTGTGGCAATGATCAGGGCAATGTTGGCCTTCCTCCATTCCAACTGAAGGTTGCCCAGCAATCCTGCCTTGCAGGAATCACATCCATAGCACAGCTGTGACTGGTCGTTGCTCCAAGCGTAGCAGTCAGGGCTAGCCACTGGGTTCGATGGGTTTATCCACATTGTAGGGTTCACGAATGCATAGCCGCAAACAGTTGGGGGTTTACAGCATCCTGACTGAAAATGAATTTTTTGTCAGGTACAACTAGAGAGATATGTTTTTATATCTCGCATTGAAAATCCTCCAATATACTATAATCAGTGTGCAAACACTTGTTTTAAACATTGAAGGTGTTTAACCATCGATTAATCACAACTAGCTAAGGATCACTACACACAAGACAATAACACACATAGCTAGCACGTAGGTCAGTAGCCATGCCTACCATATATCAGGTTGTGAAAGCAATAATGTCATATCATAACCTTCATGAATATATAAACCTTAGAGAAGGTAAACAAGGATCAAACAAGTTAATCATCTATAGAAGTATGACGGAGAGATACATGACATTAATATGGGTGGAACAAAGTCATCTAATCATGGTAATTCTTTAATTTGGTAATGGTCCGAGTAAGATATGTCTTTTTTTTGTCAAAAATGTATTATTCTATATTGGATAGGCAAAGAGCAGCAACATTAACACTAAATCTTTTATTCTTGTTCTTCTAAAAATATACCCATGAGTTTCGTTTCCATGAAAGTAGTATGGCTATTTTTAACTGGTTCACCACGCCTATCTCAACCTTCCTCGTCCATCATGGGTTGGGCCAAGCTACGTAAAAGTTACATAGGTAGAGTTCCAAAAACAAACCACCTAAATTGATTGCTATTCACTTATCTTGTTTTAACCAAATGAACTAGTTTCTCAAATATTCTGTCAACTTCATCCTCTATCACTATCAAGAGAAGACCACTAGGGCAACCATATCACCAGATATATGACACTACACGATCAATAATGACAGAAAGATGCACACCATAAGCTGAAAGAATATCAAAAGCGTTATGTTTCGATTCTAGAAAGATGAAATCTTAGAACTTTAATCCAATTGTAACGTGTTGATATTCTCAGAACATTATCAACGAATAGTGAATATATTCCTGTCCAATATGACTATCTACTTGCAGAGTTCCTATTGTAGTACATATGCAACAGCTGCACTACCAAAAGAAGTGAAAAGCAAGTGCAAATCAACTACAAACAATGGAGCAAGATTACAAGCACACATGCCAAAATAAATTTCAGTTGACTCATAAACTCAACATAAACCCTACACATGCCAAAAAGGAAATTCCAAGTGAGAAAAAAAGTTCAATGTAACATGTTAAATGATTAATCCAGAAGTGATGCACAACCAACGATTACAAGCTCCATAACCTAAAACAACGTACAAGCACGAATTCCCATTAACTGAATGTGTTGTTGGCCAAGGTAACATGGTACTTAGACAAAAAACGTATATATAAGCTTATTAAGATGGAATTTAATTTACAAACGGACCCACTAATTTGACCCAGGAAGACTCACAGATTGATCAATGAGGACCACAAACAGATTGGGAACAAAATGACCCCTAGATTGCAAGGATCATGTGTTACTTATTGTGCATAAGTACATGACTTTCAGCTACAACATGTTGTTTTCTTTATGAGTTACACAACCTAGATTTAAATAAAAGGTTACATCTATTAAAACAAGTTCTAATGAACTCTGCTCTTTACATTCCTACTCTTATCTATATTATTCTTTTCTTTCCCACCTTTCTATACACTATTCCTTTCTCTCCAACCATGGCCTGCTATATTCTTTTCCCTCCCTTGTTTCTACACATCAAAGAAAGGGATACTAGCTACTCATAGCAACGTATTATGATTATCAATCATTTAAGAAACGAAAGCAAGTCACAAAAATCAGAAATGATGCCCGGGAATGAAGTCGAAGGGGCCGAAAGTTATGTAAGAATGCCCTATACCAGATCACAAGTCATCATGCTATTTTAAACATTTGAAGGGTTCAAAACAAAATTTTGAAGTTGAACAAAAGCAAAATCTTGAATAATTTCCCCTCTTTCCTTTTCAAAAAAGGAGATTTTACTTGGGTGCACTTCCAAAAGTAATTTATTGGACTTTGCACACGTATAGTTTTTTATTGGTCTGGTTCACTTGGGAACTTGATTAATTGCTTTAGTACATTTCACCTTAACAGTTGTTAAGGTCCGTCAATGGATTCTTTGACGGTGTTAGATTTATTTGCACGTAACCCCTCCTACTTCCACAAAACCCCAATGTACCCAAAAAACCCACAATTTTGAACATACCACAAATCAGAACCATCCAAACCTTCTCATTGGACACCATCCCTCTCTTCACTCCTCAAACTTGAATCCCCCTTCAACCCCTTCCCCTCTCCTCCCTTCCTCCCCCCCTCTTCCTCGACTACTCCTCTAAAACCCACTCCCTGCGCCTTCCTAGTACGAAAGCAATTAATCTGGTTTCCAGTGTAGTAGATCAATAAAAAATTACACGTGTGCCAAGATCGAATAAGTCACTTTTGGAAGTATGAAAGTGCACCCAAACAAAAAACCCATTTTCAAAAATTCAATGAGATCAATCAACTCAACCTCCTAGCCTAGTGATCACAACCGTAACAGTAAACCCTAAGCTCTAAGTAAAACAAGAATATTTATAAGCACATATAAAAGTACGATCCTTAATCAAAACAAACAGTCAAGAGTACCTCAAGAGGAGTGAGACGTGCAGTAAAGAACGAACCCGGCGCGGCGTACTTCCCGGCCAATTTCCCACAAAACCCGGATTCCGCCAAGCACGCCCGGATCCTCCCCCAATTGCCCTCCCCGACCACATTCTCCCTCAACCAGCCGGCGTACCCCTGGAGGCGGTACTCCTTGTACCCCCTCCCGGGGACGTCGTAGGCGCCGTCGGGCTTGGTGACGACGAAGGCGAAGACGAGGAGAGTCAACAATAGGACGATGAGGACGGCGGTGGCGACGAGGTAGAGAATCAAGAGGCGGCGGCGGTTCCAGTGGGCGCCGACGAAGCCAGCGAGGGAGACGAGGAGGAGGAGGAGGCCGAGGAGGATGATCGGGAGGCGGAGGAGGCGGACGCAGTGGGCGTCGGAAGTGGTCGCCAGCCAGACGCCGGAGGCGAGGATGGGGATAGAGCAGAGGAGGGCTATGAAGGTGAGGAAGGCGGTTATGTTGTTGCTTAACCCCATTGGAATATTGGATTGGAAGAGCTGATGAGTGAGAGGTTCAGTTTGTTTTAAATGAAATGAAATGAAATGGTAATGGAACTGAACACAGAATAATTGTAAATGGTTTGGTGGAAGTCTTGTTGATTGAACCCTTTATATTAAGTATTAACTATGTGTGTGTGTAATGATGAGATGAGGTGAGGTGAGGTGAGGTGAGGTGAGATGCTTCTAGGAGTGTGGAGCCATCCTTTCATCCTTTTTATGGCAGCTTGTCATGTCGGTCGGTGTCATTGTTGGACATGGTTGGTGGTGTCTTCTGTCTCGACTCGAATTGAGAGCCCAATCCCACTCACAAGTCACACCGCGTATCCACACGTTCGAAAGTTTCTTCGGTTTGTCTGAAGGAAAATGTTTAGGAAAAGTTTCATTTCATTTACAATTATTCTGATGTGGCCAGTCCACTCAGCAGACGCTGCTTAGTTGGTACTATGGGATATGAAAAGTTTTTTATTTTTTTATTCCTCTTTTTTCGTACCTTCATCATTTCCACCATCATTCCCTCCATCCCTCATTAATGCGACTCAAATCACTATCTTCCTTCATCATTTTGGCGCTCGGCGCTCCTACACGGCACAAAAGACTTGTTATCAATCTCAAGATGCCTCTTCCTTTTCCTTCCCTTCTCTTCTGTGGTCATTCCTCTGTACCAAATGGAAATCGTTCTCGTGCCTTCCCTAGTGGAGCAGCCATCAAACGTTCCCCATGAGGGGATGTTTTTCCCCTCTTTCGAAGAAGCCAAAGCATTTTACGTGGCCTATGCCGATTATTGTGGTTTTGGCGTTAAGACAAGACAATCTCATTACGATCGTGGTGTTGTTATACGGGCCACGCTGACTTGCTTCAAGGAGGGCACCGCACCAACGGACCAAGGGCAAGGAAAATTGAAGCCTAGGTTATCCAGCAGAGTACAATGCACTGCTCGGATAAGGGTATCCGGAAACACAGCAAGGGGTTACAACGTTAACTTTGTGGATCTTAACCATAACCATCCCATGCTTGACCCGGAGCAAATGCGATTTCTCAGGCAAAAACGAACCGTCCCTGAGGCCGTCGTAGCACGGATATCGGTTAATGATGAAGCTGGGATATCGGCTGCTAAGACCATGCAATCTCTTGTGGTCGAGGCTGGAGGTTATGACAAATTGACTTTCAACGAAAGAGATTTAAGGTTTGTGTTCTTTCCGTCTAACATAATTGAAGTTGAACATTTTGCGCCTGGTCTTACTGTTTCCTGTTTGCAGGAATGTTGTAAACCAAGTCAGAAATTTGAAGATGGGACCTGGTGATGCACAAGCTCTTCAGGACTATTTCATTAGGATGCAGAAGATTGATTCCATGTTTTTTTATGTAATAGATATGGATGACGAAGGAAGACTACGCAACGTTTTTTGGGCTGACAGTCGTTCTAGAGCTGCATATTCATACTTTGGAGACGCAATATGTTTCGACACAACCTACATTACCAACAAATACGACATGCCATTCGCCCCATTTGTAGGAGTCAATCACTATTTCGAATCAGTTTTGCTCGGTTGCGCTTTGCTATCCTATGAGACTACTGAAAATTACATATGGTTGTTCCAAACCTGGTTGTCGTGCATGAACGGTAAGTTTTTTTCCTTCTTCCCTCTTCATATCTTCCTCTTTTTTGTTTGTCTATTCGTAATAAAAAGTCTGTCTGTTCGGAATAAGAAGAGTGTATGTTCGGAATAAGAAGTCTGTCTGTTCGTATTAAGAAGTCTCTCTGTTCGGATTAAGTGTTGTGTTTGTTCGGAATAAGAAGTCGGATTGTTCGGATTAAGTGTTGTGTCTGTTCGGAATAAGTGGTCTGACTGTTCGGATTAAGTGTTGTGTCTGTTCGGAATAAGTTGTGAGTCTGTTCGGAATAAGTTGTGAGTCTGTTCGGAATAAGTGATGGGTCTGTTCGGATTAAGTGTTGGGTCTGTTCTGATTAAGTGTTCGGTCTGTTCGGAATAAGTGGTGGTTCTGTTCGGATTAAGTGTTGTGTCTGTTCGGAATAAGAAGTCGGACTGTTCGGATTAAGTGTTGTGTCTGTTCGGAATAAGAAGTCTGACTGTTCGGATTAAGTGTTGTGTCTGTTCGGAATAAGTGGTCTGACTGTTCGGATTAAGTGTTGTGTCTGTTCGGAATAAGAAGTCTGACTGTTCGGAATAAGTAGTCTGTCTGTTCGGAATAAGAAGTCCGACTGTTCGGATTAAGTGTTGTGTCTGTTCGGAATAAGAAGACTGTCTGTTTGGATTAAGAAGTCTGTCTGTTCTGAATAATGTCTCACTCCTTTCGAATTGGGTCCCTTATGCAGATATACCCCCCCAGCTATAATAACAGATCAATGTGGTGACATTACTGCTGCTGTAAGGAATGTCTTCCCAGATTCAAGACACAGATTCTGTATATGGCACATAATGAACAAAGCTCCCGTGAAGTTGCCGACGCAGTATCGGGATCACATATTATTTGATCTGAAATTGATTGTATATGATTCCAAAACCCCAACAGAATTTGATCGTAATTGGCAGGGTTTCCTTCTTGATTTTGACCTGCAGAACCACAGCTGGCTCAAATCCATTTATGCAATCCGAGAGTCTGTTCGGATTAAGTGTTGCGTCTGTTCGGATTAAGTGTTGCGTCTGTTCGGAATAAGTGGTGGGTCTGTTCGGAATAAGAAGATTGTGTTCGGAATAATTTGTGAGCCTGTTCGGATTAAATGTTGCGGTTGTTCGGATTAAGTTGTGAGTCTGTTCGGATTAAGTGTTGCGTCTGTTCGGATTCTGTGTTGGGTCTGTTCGGAATAAGAAGACTGTCTGTTCGGAATAAGTTGTGAGTCTGTTTGGATTAAATGTTGCGTTTGTTCGGATTAAGTTGTGAGTCTGTTCGGATTAAGTGTTGCGTCTGTTCGGATTAAGTTGTGAGTCTGTTCGGAATAAGTGGTGGGTCTGTTCGGAATAAAGTTAGCTTAAGAATGACATTGGTAATGTTTGTATTTTTACATGTAAATAGTTTGTGAACTGAATATGTAAACCAAAAATTAAACAAAACTTAAAATATCTTTGTTTGTTTAGACCTGCACACACGACCGACGATCCCTAAGTAACATGACCGCCAATTCACCCCTGATAGAGTGGATGGTATTGGGGTCCTTCTCCTTCGTAGGGTCAAGATTGAACATTAGGCACCTTATCCAGTATAAAACGAAGGCGCCGCAATCGTTGCTCCCCGGTGGTTGTTGTTGACTCTCTTTCCTCAGGATTCTCAGGGGCCAGTCGACCTTGAGTAGATCCCTCCAGTATACAGCCGCATCCGCTGCTGCACATTCATGTAGGCCTACAGTCTGCTCCGGATCATCACCTTCGCCTAGCTCCCTAGAGAGACTGTTGAATGCCAAAATCTCTTTGGACGGGCCATAGACAACCACGAGTGTCCAATGACCTGAAGACCAGCATGGTTGTGCGATCACGGTCTGTGTTGGAGACGCACCTACGATTTTAGGGAGGATAAAATCATCAACTTCTCTGCCTTGCCCTCCAAGAATTCGCCCCGACTCGAATGTGGATATGCATATAACTTTTTCTGGGTGACGTCTTTCTTCGAGCACCGATAGCATAGCGTCGATAGTTTCATCGCTAATATCCATCCTAGGCGTTATAAGCTCCTTCAGGTCGGAGCGTTTTAAACTGCACATATCGCCTCTCCAGATGACCTCCCTATTGTCCTTGTTGGGTTCGGTCAGGTTCAGTAGCATTTTGACCTCATCAACTGACAACGTGCCCAATGCAGGCATGTCAACATCCGGCCTTTTTTTCTTCAGGCTCCTCTGGGCCTTGCTTTCTTCTTCCTTCTCCTTCTTCTTCTTCTCTTCCCTCTTCTTCTCTTCCTCCTTCTCCCCTATTTTCCTCTTTTCTCCCATCTTCCTCTCCTCCTCCCTCTTCTCCTCTTCTTCCTTCTTCCTTTCCTCCTCCCTTTTTCTCTCACATTCCTCATCCTCCCTCTTCCTCTTTTCTCGTTCCTCCTCCTCCTTCCTCTTCTTCTCCTCTTCTTCCTTTGTCCTTTCCTCCCTTTTTCTCTCACATTCCTCCTCCTCCCTCTTCCTCTTTTCTCGTTCCTCCTCCTCCTTCCTCTTCTTCTTTTCTCGTTCCTCCTCGTCCTTCCTCTTCTTCTCTTCTTCTTCCTCCTCCCTCCTCTTTTCTTCTTCCTCCTCCTCCCTCCTCTTTTCTTCTTCCTCCTCCTTCCTCTTTTTTTCTTCTTCTTCTTCATCCTCCTTCCTCTTCCTATTCTCTTCTTCCTCCGCCTCCCTCTTCTTCCTATTCTCCTCCTCTTGCTCTCGCTCGTTCTCCCCACCAGGGACTCCAGTTGTCCCTGTCCCTCGAAGATATATAATATCTTTCCTGAGCCTCCCACACTCTTCCTGGGAAATCCTCAGTTCTTCCCTGAGGTCGTGTACCTGTTCTGTGGCCTTCTTAAGGGCAGCTTCGGCCCTCAGCCATTTTGTCTTCACCTCACTCAGCTCCAATTCTTGGAGCAGCGGGTCGCATGGAATGCTGCAGTCTGCCAGTTGGAGCCTTGGCAAACTGACGGTTGAAGTTGAGCTCTTTCGAACAGGACCAATAAGTTGCAGCTCCCTTTCACTCATTGATGGAGCCCCCATCAGGTCGAACGTGCCGTCGTAAATCCGATGTAAGGTAATTCCACGTTCCTCCCATTTCCTCAGGGTTAATCGTTTCCCAAACATCTCCGTCCATCTTTTCATCCGTGGGAAAACTCCAGTTCTGGGCTCCCCCAATTTAAATTTCTCACAAAGCCACACCTTCAAATGGAAAGGAAAAAAATGAGAACTACTATACCAACGTACCTTCATATTAGAAAGAAAACTGAATCTGAACATACATTAAACGTAAACCGAACAGACACCCAACTTAATCCGAACAGACGGACTTCTTATTCCGAACAGACACACGTCTTATTCCGAACAGACCCACCACTTAATCCGAACAGACGCACCACCTCACCCGAACAGACGCACCACTTAATCCGAACAGACGCACCACTTAATCCGAACAGACACCCAACTTAATCCGAACAGACGCACCACTTAATCCGAACAGACACCCAACTTAATCCGAACAGACGCAACACTTATTCCGAACAGACTCACCACTTAATCCGAACAGACCCACCACTTAATCCGAACAGACACCCAACTTAATCCGAACAGACGCAACACTTATTCCGAACAGACTCACCACTTAATCCGAACAGACGCAACACTTATTCCGAACAGACTCACCACTTAATCCGAACAGACCCACCACTTAATCCGAACAGACACCCAACTTAATCCGAACAGACGCAACACTTATTCCGAACAGACTCACCACTTAATCCGAACAGACCCACCACTTAATCCGAACAGACACCCAACTTAATCCGAACAGACGCACCACTTAATCCGAACAGACCCACCACTTAATCCGAACAGACCCACCACTTAACCCGAACAGACCCACCATTTAATCCGAACAGACCCACCACTTAACCCGAACAGACGCACCACTTAATCCGAACAGACACCCAACTTAATCCGAACAGACGCAACACTTATTCCGAACAGACTCACCACTTAATCCGAACAGACCCACCACTTAATCCGAACAGACACCCAACTTAATCCGAACAGACGCACCACTTAATTCGAACAGACACCCAACTTAATCCGAACAGACGCAACACTTATTCCGAACAGACGCAACACTTAATCCGAACAGACCCACCACTTAATCCGAACAGACACCCAACTTAATCCGAACAGACGCAACACTTATTCCGAACAGACTCACCACTTAATCCGAACAGACCCACCACTTAATCCGAACAGACACCCAACTTAATCCGAACAGACGCACCACTTAATCCGAACAGACCCACCACTTAATCCGAACAGACCCACCACTTAACCCGAACAGACCCACCATTTAATCCGAACAGACCCACCACTTAATCCGAACAGACTCACAACGTATTCCGAACAGACACACATCGTCTTCCTAAAAGAACAAAAACAAAAAAAGAGGAAGAGAGGAAGTGTGAAGCAGGAACAAAAACTTACGTGTAGTATGGCAACACAACCTTCGACGTTCCCCTGCCTCATTATGAAATTCCCTGCATTTTTCCTCTCCTGCAGTTCTAAACTTGCTTTCTCGAGGCCTCCAACCAGGGTTTTGTGAACTGCACTTGCCCATGCGTAGCTGCTTAGGCGTTTGATGTTCCTCATAGGGTGCATGAACCATTCCTTCGGTCGCAGCGTTCCATCATAGAACAAAAAATTGTTGAAGATGAAAGAAATCAGGAGACGAACGTACTCCTCCGTCTCGCCCATGGTACTGTTTGCCATGAGATGAACTAAAAGTTGGGTGTTGTCAAGGTTCACCCCGTCTCGCTTCTGGACGCGCAATGGTTCCATCACCACGGCCTTCCCATGCGTACGTAACCCCAAAATTAGGGCGATGTCTTCCGGTGTAAGGGGAACTACCCCTGATCCTATTCTCAGCCCCACCTCCTCCGTATCGTAGTGCTCGACGATCCAACCGACTATTTCGTTGTCCGTCGTAATGTTAGGAAGGTTTAGGAAGTGACCGAATGGGGTGCTACGGAAAGCCTCCTTCTCCACCTTATTCATCCGGTCAAACTGCTTTCGGATGGCCTTCCAGGAGCATCGTGATTCCCGGAAGTAGTATGTGGTTCCCTAAAACCAAAAATTTAATAAACGACCCAGGGAAAGAAAAAATAACGACCCAGGGAAAGAAAAAATTAGAGACCCACCGCTTCTGGGACGTGTTCGATATCGACGGCCGGAGTTGAAGATTCCATTATCGTTTAGAAGGTGCGCTTCACAGGGAAAGAAAGTCGGGAAAGCTTCACAGGTGTGCTTCCTACGTTCACAGGTAAGAAAGAAAGAAAGCGAGAGTCTCTCTTTAGGTCTGGATATGTTATCTTCCTCGGTATCCGAACCGTCGTTCGTAGGGTGTCTGCCGCTGTCTAATCTGGAAACGAACCGTCCTTCTTCGAAAACCGTCAAAAAAATTTGAAAACAATTTAAGCCGCGTTCGGAAGGAAAGCGTGACATGGCAATCCGAGTAGACGCTGACTCCTCCACTTTTTGAAGCCACGTAGGGCGCGTCCGTGACGCCCGCGTCCGTGTATAAGGACTCTTGTCTAAAAGTTCAGAATTCAGTATTTGGGACTTACTCATCTTTTCCGAATCGGTGCAATACTATAAATTAACATGTTTTGTGATTTGTCGTCTAGAGGAATTGCATGGATTATTTTTAGGATACATTAGGAATTTAATTTCTCTGCGGCAGTCGTGATGTCTTTTAAGTTTCAACAAAGGAAAATGATTCATGACGTCCTTTTTCTGGTGTCACAGTGGTGTCCATGTCATGATGTCTTTTTAAGTTCAACAAAGAAAATGATTCATGACGTTGGTGTTCACAGTGGAGTCCTTTTTTTTCGTAACTTCCTTTCGTCGTCAGAAAATCACTTAAATCGTCCCAAAAATTATCTTTTTGTCCTTAACAAATCAATTAATACTCATTTCGTGTCGTGCCTTTAAACAACGTATTTAACTCAGTTTTACTCACATTCCTAGTACCAACACCACGAAAATGTCTGGCGAAACACCTGAATCCGGCTAGGTAACGGAGGCAGATTTTTTTTTCCGACTAGGGCGTCTGGCTAAGACGCCTACACCATAGTGGAGGCGTCTTAGCCAGACGCCCGTATTTCTTAATAATAAAAAATAAAAAATAAAATATAAATAAATTCTTAAAATTATACGGTGTGTTATCTTAAATTATTTGAGGTTCTGTTGCAAGATTTTTGGTGGTAACAGGGTCAAATTACAATGAGTTTTTTTGCAAGTGATTAATATTCAAAAAATTTAAGATCCAAAATCCCCGGTGGTAAAACTTCGCGACTTACAAATACCACATCGACAGGTCGACCGTTTGCTTCTCGGTCTACCGAACATGTTCCATGCGGATGACCGAGTTTCCATCGGTCCACTGTGATCGTAAATACAGTAAGTTTTTGATCTTCCTAGAATCATTGGGTCGGTTTACCGATCTCTACCCGGTTTATCCGAATATTTATTCTCAGTAGCTTCGACATTTCTCTAGAAATCTCTATTCGGTGTACCGAAAGGGTATCGGTCATCCGAATATAATAATTATTAACTTATTAATTAATTAATTTAGTAATTATCTAAATTTATAATCAATTATCTTTTTAATAAAAAAATAAAAAAAAATTGTGGGCGTCTGACGGAGCAGCCCAGCGTAGGAGAGGGGCGTCTGGCTAAGCCGCCCAACGTAGAAGAGAGACGTCTTAGCCAGACGCCCGTCCCATGGGCGGGGCGTCTGTGTAAAACGCCGCCCCCTAGGGGGAGGCGTCTTACCCAGACGCCACTCTCCTACGCTGGGCGGCTCCGCCAGACGCCCGCAATTTTTTATTATTTTTTATTATTATTTTATTAAAAAGATGTTGGCTAATTTACCAGATTCGAGTACACTGCGGCGTCCGTTGGCTCATTACTGACCTTCAAAACATTATTTTTTATGAATATAAGAGGAAGATGAAGAGAGATGTGTGATAGGAGGGTAAAATGTCGCGTTATAGCAGTAGAAATGAGAGAAGGGCAAAATGGTAATTTGTTGGGGCGATTTAAGTAGTTTTAGGGCGACGAATAGCAATTCAGTTTTTTAATACCTTTTTTTTCATTTGGACATTGCGTTTGGATGTTTCGGGGTGGGCATATAAATGTCAGTATCTGATCAGAAGTCAGTTTCTGGAAATGTGAATTCAGAATTAACTTCTTCTTGAATGTTGAGAGTTGTTTAGATAAATAGAAGTTTCTGGTAGTAGGTGATGTCTTGTTAAAGTAAATTCTTAAATTGTCTTCCGACTTTGATTAAATTAAAATTTATTTTAAATTTATTTTAAATGTTTTTTTAATTTTTTCTTCTTTTGAAAATATGTTTTTTATTTATTTATATTTTAAAAGAAATTTATTTTTTTATACATGAAATCGGTCTTCAAACGACGTGGATGTTAAATTAATCCAAACAAAATCAAAATTTCAAAAGATTTGAGAAACTCCTCCACTCCAGCTTCTCCCTCCAACATTATTTGTTGTCTTGATTTACATGCTAGGGGCCAAGTTCCTCCGGATCCAACCGACGTTGGGAATGTTGCAGCTTCGGGGTGGAGGAGCTGAATTCGAAGGCATCCAAACGGGTCAGTTTCCAGCTTGTAAGTTACGTGAGAGCTGCTACAGTGAAAACATGTTAGAGCATCATTAACGGCGCCCAGGCAGTTCCCGGGCGCCCTGCTTTCTCTCTCAGCCACGTCAGCTTCTCTCTCTGCCACGTCGGCACAAACCAACCCCCTACAAAATCTTTAACCATTACCCAATCCACCCAGTCACGCTACAGTATTTGTTGCCACGTCATTATTTTTATTCTTCTCTCCAAAACTCTTTCAACAATCAACAAAATATATTAATAATCATTATTGTAATTATTTAATATCAATAATCATTCGTTTTTAATTAACATTTAATTAATAAATACGAAAATATTATTAAAAATTAGAAAACCACATTACATAGTACATTAACCGGAAATTTAGAAACTAAAACTAAAAATACATGCTTAAATACTAAACATAAATACTAAACTTCAAATACATCAAGACGCATTTCCTCCAAAGCGTTGCCATATATTGTCGACCAAATCAGCTTGAAGGTTCAAATGTGTGGTGCGATCACGCACTTGATCTCTCCTTCTCAAGTACCTGGTAATATCCAATACATGGTCAGTGGAATACCGAACCGCGTCGTTCACGGAATTTCCAGGTTGATCCTCAACAAATTCGTTCCAATCTCCAAAATTACCGAAGGAATCACGTTCATCCTCCACTATCATATTATGCATTACAATGCAAGCTGTCATTATTTTGTTAAGTACAATCTTACTCCATACAAGAGATGACTTCTTCACTATCGCGAATCGCGCTTGCAAGACTCCAAATGCACGTTCTACATCTTTGCGTGCTGCTTCTTGTCGTTCAGCAAATAACCTGTCCTTCGGTGTTTGTGGATGAACGATGGACGGAATGAATGCTGCCCATTTTGGATAAATACCATCAGTAAGATAATATCCCATATTATATCGAGAACCATTTACCTCAAAATTCACAGGTGGAGCTCGTTCTTCCATTACGTCATCAAAAACCGGAGATCGTTGCAGGACATTTAAGTCGTTGCATGAACCTGGTGTGCCAAAAAACGAGTGCCATATCCACAAGTCAGCCGACGCCACTGCCTCGAGAACAAGAGTGACATTGCCACTACGCCCTTGATATTGGCCCCTCCACGCAACAGGGCAATTTTTCCACACCCAGTGCATGCAATCGATACTTTCCATCATGCCTGGGAACCCACGCTGCTCACCAACTTCAAGTAGTCGTGCTAGGTCATTTGCATTAGGTCTTCGGAGATACTCACCGTCGAAGTTGTTAATTACACCATCGCAGAATTTCTCAAGTGCGTTTCTTGTCGTGGATTCACTTAGCCTCATGTATTCGTCCACCTCATCAGCCGCAACACCGTACGCTAGCATACGAATCGCCGTGGTACATTTCTGCAGGCCAGAGATGCTCATCCTACCCGTGGCGTCTGGATTACGTTGGAAGAAGACATCAGACGCCTCAATGACACTCACAATGCGAAGAAATACATGCTTTCGCATCCTAAATCTTCTATTGAAAATGTTGCCAGGATAAACAGGGTCATTAGAAAAATAATCGGCAATCAAACGGTTGTAACCAAGCTCCCTATCTCTATCTGGGTTTGAAGTTCGCATTCTACGCCTCTTAGGACGTTGGTCCACCACTTGGGAGACATACTCCATTAAGGAGTTCAACACTTGGTCGTAAACTTCGTCATTGGATGTTGAAGATGATGAAGACTTCCAACTGGAAGAGTTATCGGGTGAAGACATTGTTCGTAGATGAATGAGAGA
This sequence comes from Triglochin maritima, assembly GCA_963682175.1. Classification (NCBI taxonomy): domain Eukaryota; kingdom Viridiplantae; phylum Streptophyta; class Magnoliopsida; order Alismatales; family Juncaginaceae; genus Triglochin; species Triglochin maritima. Next base: position 13,101,463 of record OY821775.1, read on the forward strand.
GAACCAACCAGGAGGGGTACATTTATAGTTTTGAGAAGTAACCTACAGTACGCGCGTGACTTACAAAAGACGAGACGATTGGATCGAGGCTTAGATTTCTCAAGCATCGAGGACCTACAGTACGCGCGTGATTCACTAAAGACGAGACGATTGGATCGATGCTTGGACTTCTCAAGCATCGAGGACCTACAGTACGCGCGTGATTCACTAAAGACGAGACGATTGAATCGAGGCTTGAACTTCTCAAACATCGAGGACTTACAGTACGCGCGTGACTCACTAAAGACGAGACGATTTGATCGAGGCTTGGACTTCTCAAACATCGAGGACCTACAGTATTTCATATTCTGTACTTGTATTGTATTTTGTTTCCGAAGTGTATATGTATTTGTATTTTGTATTTATTTATGATTTTTTTTAATTTTTTTATATCTAAGTAAATCATAAAATTGTTAATTAATCATAAAATATTTTTTCAATTATTTTGTAATACCTAATTAATTAAATTCCATTTACCTAATTAGTACATTATCCTAATTATAAAAATAATCTTTATTTTTAAAACAAAAAAAGAAAAAAAAACTGGACGAATGGGGGGGAGGCACGTGACCCCCCGCCCGGGCGCCCAGGGCGCGCCCTCCCGTTAAGGGAGGGCTGCCGCCCGGAAATCCGCCCTGAGCGCCCCGCCCTGGGCACGCCCTCCCGTTAAGGGAGGGCTGCCCGAGCGCCCTACCGGGCAAAGAGCACCCGTTAAGGGTGCTCTTATCCAAACAGTATAGCTTTCATTCGATTTCAGATTCTCACACGGTTTCCGAAGCTTCAAATTACATTCAATACCTACTCGTGGTTGGTGGAGTGAGGTGAATTATTTCCGATTTCCCCCGGTCTATTGCATAAAATAAACGTCCTGTCCCATCTTGTTGTTTCTTTAAATGTCCCAGATTTAATCGAATTTACGTTCCATACTAGTTCTTAAAATTATTCGTGCCACTTGACAATTATGATTCCAAACCAATAAACTATTCAACTTTAACTCCTCTTCAACCAGTGCTATATCCAAACCATGATTTTTTTTCTTCTACAACAAGGTATTCCAAAATCTCATCTTAAGAACTAGTCTTTGAATGTCTCAATCTTATGTTATGGTGAATTGTTTGGTGGTAATGTAATTGAAAGCATTATGTTTTAGTCAAGATGCATTGGATCGTATTAGTGGATGGTATATGTTGGGAGAGAATCTAACAATATTACTCAAACAATCCACGACACACGAAATTTACAAAGTTCGGCAACATACCTACATCATTGGGGGTCTTCTGTAGTTTTCTTTTGCTTTTTCCGCTTTTCTAACAAGAAAAGTAACCGATATTACAAGTTTATAGAGACAATATGTCCTTCAAAGCACTCTAGATTTCTCTCTAATCCTAATCTCTCAAAACTCAATGAAGAAAATAAGAATAATGTGTTGTATACAAGTTAGGGCTCAAAAGTCCTTAAATAGACGACTCAAAACTATACAGAAAATGTGGACAACGGTCGACTGCCCCACGGTTTATCCTCAACTCTGAACCACTTTCCGGACGACTGGAATTACCATCAGTCGATCGTTCCTGACTCAAAAAAAGTTCATGTTGTTTTTGGTCGAACGATGTCCAACACCGGTCGATCGTTCTTCACCTCTAAGTGCTACTGATAATTTTGGTCGACCAGACTTCTCCACTGGTCGACCATTTTTATCTTGTTTCTACTTAACAAAATTAAACCAATTTCTAACAATATAATGTTGACGGAAATAGACATCTTTTGAGTTAAATGGATTGGGGGTGAAGGGTATTTTCGCCATTTGGTTTGACAATACTTGAGCAAAGGGGAACTGTAATCCAAACATCATGGGTTTCTTGAGTAATCAGGCTCCAGGAGAAGTGATGGTGGGAGCTGGACTTCTAGCAGAAACCACCCATGAGAATCTACGTCCAAGCGCACCCTTAGAATCTAATTCAATGAGCAAACAAGTAATAAGTTCTCTTCTAATCATTAGTCTTCTCTTCCCTGAATTTTAATTTATTGGAATCTGGTAATACTTTATTGTTTGACGTGTAATTACCATGTAAAAGTGGATTGCTTTTAACTAACAAAGAACTTTGAGAAACCATATCACTTTAATTATCTGTCTTTTCGAAGTTCCACTCTTCACTTCACCTATTGCTTACCCAACGTATATTTGCTCTCCACCAACCATAATCCGATAATCTTTCTGTTTTCGTTATCTTTCAACTTTTGGTAATGGAAGATTTTAGTATTTCTTCCCATAAAATTTCTAGTGCATTTTTTTACATTCCTCGTTTATTGGTTTCATTTTTTTTAGTTTTTCGTTTCGTCTGCAATTTGTACATTGTACTTATTATTTTACTTTGTTTATGTTATATTTGAATAAGCCCCTCCTGAAATCAACAATTATACATTGAATTTTTGCTCAAACATTTCTAACTAACTAAATAACCATCCAGAAACATTACTGATATTTCAGTGTCCCAAGATTACTACGACGGTCAGACATCCACAACCCATCACAAAAACGACATTCAAAAAACTGATTTATCAAAAGTCTCGCATCTCCACAACCCATCCTCATACGCAGGACAAACGAAAGAAAAAACTATAAACAAAATCTTTAACAACCAAAAAACACCACGAAATATCTACTCCACTTTTAAACCAAACCCAAAATATCTACATGAAAACACTTAAAACGCACTATATAAAACTCTATACTAAAGCCACGACACACAAAATAATCTATCATATCAACAATCATCTGATATATCAATTGTCCGGTATCACAAACATCAAATAACATATCTTTGATAACTCAAAACTTTGATTCGGCATTATTGATTTTAATGATTTTCTGAGAGAGTTCCCCATCTACGTAGCATTCTCCTCCAACTAATCTTCAACAAATAGCACTAGTTAGTTGCACAACATGATGTGTTAGTAGTACAAGTCGCTTCAGGTTTTATTGTGACCTTCTATGTGCAAATTTGGTAATGGTTGGGTGATTGCTCGTGCTGATTGTGACCTTCAACATGATGTATTCAACAAGTTTATAACGTTGACCGATAAGCTTGACCGCTTGGATAATCGTAACGAGGATAAATCATTGCAATTTGTAAATAACTAAATTGCAACTCAAGTGTAGCCCAACACCATACTAATCCAATCTATCCGATATTATGGACACAAGGCCGAGTTGCAATGTGAGCATAAAGCGGACCGGCCCAATGTTATGTTCCAGACTAGATAATTGTAATCCACCAAAATGGAATTTCTAAACCTATTATATTATATTATATTATAAGAAAAAGAAAAAGAAGTGGCGAACAAGTTAGTCAAGACTGGAAACGGATCCAACGGTGATCCATCCAACAAAGCCCGTCCACGTCACGACCACTGTACGACAAGTATTTATCCACTTCCGGAACGAAACAAAAAACACAACAGTCGAAGAACAAACCGCACCGAACCAACCCTTCCGTTTCCCTCTTCTCTGTCCAGAACAGATTCCAGTGGAAGATTTCCGTTCTTTTCGTCGGTATGTCGTCGATTTCGGCCAAAAGTTTGTTTCATCATATCCAGTGGAGTGGAAGTGTCTTTGCTTTGTGCAAAGTTCCATCTTTTTAACTTCCTTTTTTCATTTCTTATTGATCTGACATGTTTTGAAGGAAAACAAGTCAAATCATGTTAATCTTAGGTTGTTCTTGTTGCTTGGTGAGTTTTTTAATTGGTAGTACTCGAGTCAATTGGCAGTGCTTCCGCAATCTTTCACCTGTAAAAGTTCGAAAAAATTGCTTTTGATATTTATTTTTTGATGATTCATGCATTCTTATTCCGTGTCAGATCTGCCTAATTTTTGGATAAATACTAGTTAATTCATGTCAATTTTTAGTTTTATGAGATTGATTTTGGTTGCATGTGAAACTTGTGACAGAGCTATCAAACCCTTATTGCTTGAACGTTCATCTTTAAATAGATGTGTATACTTAAGTTCACAAACACCAGTTGGAGTTCTCCAATATTCTTTTCTTGTCAGATTTTTTTGGGGGTGAAAATTAGTCATATTGCATTTTTTGTGTTTTACAAGGTTGGTCTTGCTTGTTTTCTTGGTTGTAATTTTTGTGTATCTGAATCGGTATGCTTGTTTGATTTGATTGTCACTTTATAATGGATGAATCTATTTTCTCAGGTATGTCGCAAAATGGGGAAGAACCCCTGAGTGTTCCGGACTTCGATGCTTATTTTGAGGTTATCCAGTCAAGGAAGAAGTTGCCACCTTCACTACAGGCGACATTAATGTCCGCCTTTGCTCAGATTCCGATCTCTTCTTTTCCAGTTGTTCCAGGCGGCAAAGGTATTTTTGATTCTCCCCTTGTTTTTTTGTTACATATTGATTTCTAGGTTACTTTTGTGTTTATGATTTCTTTTTTCTCCTCCAATTTCAGTGATCGAAATTCCGGCCGACACACTAGTAGCAGATGCAGTTCGGATCCTATCAGAGCACAAAATATTATCTGCTCCAGTAACCAATCCTGAGGCCGACGACACCTCTGATTGGAGGAAGAGATATTTGGGTGTTGTAGATTATTCTGCAATTGTACTATGGGTATTGGAGAATGCAGAGCTTGCTGCTGTTGGTTTGACAGCAGGTTCTGCAACAGCCGCTGGCGTTGGAGCAGGTGCTGTTGGTGCCCTCGGAGCTCTGACTTTGGCATCAACCGGCCCAGTTGCGGTTGCAGGGTTGACTGTTGCTGCTGTTGGGGCTGCTGTGGCGGGTGCAGTGGCCGCCGAGAATGCTGTGGGGAATGATGCCACTAGTGCGGCTGATCATATGGGAGACGATTTTTATAAGGTCCTCCTTCAGGAGGAACCGGTTAGGTCAACCAAAGTAAGAGGTTTCTGATTCTTCTCACTTCATTTTCACAATTTCAGGCATAACTATTTATTTCTTAGATTGAAAATGATGCTTATATGGAACCACATCATTGAGATGTTTTCATAGCTTTTAGAAGAAAAAAATATGGTTCTTTTACCACAAAGATAAAAAAGAGCATTGTATATATGGTCTAGGACAAAATGGCTCGAGTCTGTGGTTGCGAAAAGACGATCCTTTTTTTTGGGAAATGGTATGTTTAGATACCCCTTATGACAGTCCACGTCAATCAAAGCTCAGACTAGGCCCGCTCAACCCTCTTAACCCACTTGTGTAATCCAAAGTTCCAACAACCACTTAAAGTCTAAGGCATACCCCGCAGTTGTTCAAATTTCCCATCATTCTATTCTCTTGAAGTAACAAATAAGAATTCCTCTTCCTCTTGCATAGAAGCATGTTTTCTATCCGTTGTTTGAATTTTCGCAAAATAAAATTGTTCATAATCTGGAATGTTTTGCAGTTGGTAATGGAGTTCCATAAATAATGCTTGACGGATGCAATTTAGGTTTTTTTCCCTTTAGTAGAGCATGGGCTTTATTTTGTCTTCTCAGAACTCTTTCAGATGTAGGGTTATATACCAATATGATCCTTCGATAGACCTTGTCAACCATTGTCCATTTGATGTCCAATCATTTCTATTAGTTTTGGTTCCTTGAAGCTGATCACATCCCTAAACAGATACTCTTGTTAACAAAACCTGCTAATTATTTTCATATTTTTATGCCATTCAGGTAGAATCCATCGTAAAATCATTTCGTTGGGCTCCTTTCTTTCCTGTGGCATCAAGTACTTCCATGCTCACTGTAATGTTGCTGCTCTCAAAATACAGACTCAGGAATGTTCCAGTAATTGAACCTGGCAACTCTACCATGAGGAATTTCATCACTCAGTCTGCCATCATTAAAGGGCTTCAGCAATGCAAAGGAAGAGATTGGTTTGATTGTATCTCTGCACGCCCGCTCTCAGATTTGGGACTTCCATTCATGTCTTATGATGAGGTGAAATTTTTAATTAATGGTGTATTATTATTATTTTACACTAAAGTAACTTCAAACTAACATTAAATTGAGCCTAAACTAATGAACTTTTGCACTAATGTTATCGGAAATAATGATTTTCTTAACTAAAAAATTAAAACAAATTGCAAATTTATTAAATAATTAAACCGTTTCACACTTGGGCTAAACCTTGGCCGATCGGGGGTATTTGTGGAATTTGATCCCTAGTCCAGTCGGGGTATTGGACCGATGTACACCCCTGGTTCTAAAGAAAGTTTGATGATCTTTCATTTATTATATTCGAAGTTATGCCTCCATAGTTTTAATTGGTTAGAATGGCAAAAGTAATGCTTAAATATAAGGGTATTGCATTCTTCTAAGATAGGATAACCATTAGAACAACAACAACAATCATTTAATTCCAAACTTGTTAGGATAGTCGTCAAGAATCAAGATCCCCACATGTGAATTGCCTCTTTCCACACACTTTGTCCAAAGTTAAACTCTCGAAAATATTCCAACCCTTGAAGCTCCTTTAGATCCTCCCAAATTAGTCATGGCGTGCCGGCCCTGATCTCTTAACATTTTCCCTATGCCAAAATTCATTTTCTTATTGGTGCCTCCATGGGTCTTCGTTGAACATGCCCAAATTACCGATAAAAAAGAATATGTCCAAATCATATCAAGTGATCTTGCATAAGTTGCCTTGCTCTCCGTTGCATTCTAGATTTGCATTGTTAATAAACTAACAAAGATAAAATTTGTGTTCTTTGAGTGACCGTCACTCCCAAAACTAACTCAACAACTAAACTAGACTTCCATGACTCCAAATTCAGTATCATTACATTGGGACTACTCCCCTATTTATAGAGTTGCATCAACTAATCTATACAATATTTAATCCAGAACTATCACTACTAATTCACATCAAGTATCCGTGGCAATTCCTTCCAACCTATCAAGTCATGCCATGTCATCAATTCCATACAAGTTGATTCACCCATTATCTAAACGCCACGTGTCCAATCCATTCAGACCTCAACACGCTCAAGGCTACTCTATCTCGAATATCCTCATGCTAATTCAAATCCATCCACACCTTCAGTGCAAAATTTTCATTTAAGCAATGCTCATCTTATAATCAGACTACATATACAATAGCAGGTCTTATACAATAGCCTTTTTGTGGCATAGTGTTCTGCTCCATATACAATAGCAGGTCTTATAATCAGACTACATAGCTTGCCTTTTAGCTTCAATGATAATTTGTTATCACACAAAAACACATGATCTTTGCTTCCATTGCACTCTCCTACTTTTTTTCATATAACTAGCATTTTCTTCAATTATCTTGTCCTTTTAAGTATTCATCCTCTATATATAAGGTATTTCTTGGGCACAACATATTCATATGTACTTACATCTCCCTTCTTGTAGTGATTGCACTGAAATTGTGCATGCACTCAGTTTTAGTACTACTTAGCTTTAACCCTTTTGATTCTAGAGTACTACTCCAACACTCTAGTTTTCTATTTACAGTTAGCTGACTCTCATCAATTAAAGACACATTATATGCAAAAGAGCATACGCCATGGAACTTCGGAGAGTTGTGTTGTATACTTGTATGACCTTTGGTGCAATTATATCCTAATAAGGTAGACCTAGTCCTGCTATCACATATCCTCACTCCAGTTACTATTCCATTATACATTATCATGAATCAAATTAATGTGGTAATCATTATTTAATTTTTTATCGGTTAATCATCATGTCAATTATGTAGAGAGATTATCCAAAGTGTGGTGTCGAATCAATTGTTATCACTACAAGGTAGTCTAGACTTCCAGTTTGAGTTGGAATCTGGTTTCATCCTCATGCCACAAAAGATTGGTATACTCTGAATCTGTCATTTGTCTATTTTATGGGATTTTATAGTATTGAAATGAGTCCAGGAATAATTCTAGCATTATCATTATTGCAAGAACATTATAATTCGAGATTTTTTTCTTATATAACACTGTTTATGGCATTTAATCCATTTCTTCAGGTAATTTTTGTCAGCGGTGATGACCTAATTTTAGAAGCTTTTAAGCGCATGAGAGACAATCAAATAGGAGGGGTTCCTGTTGTTGCAGGACCTAATAGGAATATCATCGGAAGCGTCAGCATACGTGATATTAGATTCTTATTGCTCACACCCGAGCTTTTCTCCAACTTCAGGTACTATTTTTGTCAGGGTTCAGTTCTTTTCCCTGGTCTTGTCCCAAATATGCAAATCAGTTAAAATCAAAATGCCAATGGTTTACGTTCAGAGAACAGATTCTAGTGCACTGTTGGGAAAAGAACATTGATATAAGCCTTAGGTTGCTGACTTTACATTGAACTTGCTTTTCCCTTTTGCTCTGAATTTCCTTACCCGCACAGGTGTTGCTCTGAATGATGGGAAATATATCTCAATGACCTTGAAGGAAAGTAGAAAGCTGTGTTAGCATGAGATGGAACACAATTGAAGTTATCTTTCGAGATTGAATTGAATCGTCAAAACTTATGTTCAATTTGATTGATAAAAAAAACCAACGTTCAATTTGCACATGCTATATGATGATTGGTTGCTTTTCGACAGTTTCATTACCAAACTTTAAATTCATCATGATTGATATAATCAATTATTTAATCTAGTGACCGCATTCACGTCTCTTGGTGCATGACAGGCAACTAACTGTCAAGAACTTTCTGGAAAAGCTATCAATGCTCGGCCCAGAGACGCAAAACTCGTCCACACTCTCACCTCCAACATGTTCGATGGATGCTTGTCTTGGGAGCATCATCAACACGCTGGCCTCAAGGCGCACCCACAGGATACATGTGGTTGCTGGCGAGGAGCGCGAGGTCGTTGGGGTCGTAACGCTCAGGGATGTCATCTCCTGCTTCCTCACAGAGCCTCCCAAGCATTTAGACAACTACTTTGAATGTAGCATGAAAGAGATGATGAATCAATGAGTGATTTACAAGCTCATCAATGCTGAACTCTTAACCTCTGTTTTCTTTCTTTCTAAGGCTGCCTTGTCACTATAGAAGCTGGAATTCTTGCCTATGAATTTCATTCCCTTCTATTTCAGATGGAAGTTTAGTTTCATCGGATTTTTCTTACTGGGAATTTTGACCTCATAACAATGATAAGCTGATATAAGTTGATACAATGGCCGAGCATGTATGTTGGAATACATATTCTTTTGTACTAGTCTAGCTCGAGCATAGATTGCTATTGATCTTGTTTAGTTCATATCTTGTAATGGTATCTTGGCATAAAATGCTGTTAGCTTGTAACCTAGCTAATGTGTTGACATTTGCCATTATTTAATAAAAAAATTAATGCTTTCAAAACATTTTTTTTTTGTTTTTAGCAGTTCATACGGTGGACAAATTATTCTTCCCTGCTATTTAGAAACTAAAAGCTCAACCTAAGCAATACTCATATATTTAACTGTTTATAATGCAATATTCTCATACCACTGAATGCAAAGATCACGAATAAGATCACAATAGAATGCAAAGAAGAGTTTTCCGATAACAATTACCGTAGAATATGTGAAGAAAATGTGTTACGCAACAAATACGTTTCAAGAGCTGAATGCTTTTTGTAAGTTCGTTTGGTGCAAAAGAAATAATAAAAATTTTAGAGGTCTTGCAAACGTTAATAGACAAGACTTGTTTTTGATATAACACTTGAAAATTGTTTAAATGTGCCATAACAGAAAAGTAACTCAATTAGTCAAGTGGATCGATTTTAACAAAGAAACTGAAAATCTGAAATGGAGTGTCGTCTCCTTCTTGTGTCCTGAAAAAAGTCCACGCATTTGATTCTCAAATATACCACTTGGTAATTTATTATATTGGGGAATTAGGAGCAGAAATAAACCTTAAGAACGGAACGTTTCGGCAAAATTGCCCAAATCTTATACCCAAAAGTTTTAGATTATGTTAAGTAGTTGGGCCGGATGGGCCGAGAGGCCCATTAGGTTGAAGCCCCAGTTCGAACTCGCAATCGAAACATATCCCAAAATTCCACTTCCAAACTTCAATCTGCCCTTCGATTCGCCCCTTTCTTCGTGCCCAAGTGGTCGTAAGTAGTCGTAACCACCAATCTCTACCTTTTCACATAAAATGTTGTAATAATCTGTTCTAGTTTTTGGGATTTCGGACGTGGTGTTGACTTGGGAGTGTCTGTTTGAGTTACCTGAAATCCCTTTCCTAATTCGAATGCCGAAAGAAAATGGAATTTCGGAAATTTTGTTTGTTTGTTAGTGATTTGGCATCGGATTTTAGGTCAATATCATCTTTAAAGTGTCATGATGTCTTCTATGTGATTGCCTTAGGGTGCTCAACATAATCAAGCCTTATTTCTATTAATGAGATAACTAAATGATTCATAAGTTAAGGAAACATGTTTTGACTGAAATTCGGTGTCTTCTGCCAAGGCGAAAACTCAGCCGAAATGTTGGTCGAATAAATAACATAAGATAATGATGCTCCAAATGTTTAATTCTATAATATTGTTAGAGAATAGCCCACGTCAGTTAATTTAGGGACTTTCTTCTGGGTTATAAGTTGTAGGGTTTCTCCACTCATCATCAATTAGTTTTGAGTTGGATACTCACACTTCAATAGATACGAAACGCAAAGCTCGACAAATTCAAATTAAGCAATTTGTTGTAATGCAGACCTTTTACTAGAAATATGTCATTTTTTTGATGTTCGATGCTAGGTTTGCAAACTCAAAGCTTCTAAGCTCAGTGTTGTCACTTTCTTGCTAGTTTTTGTGCACATTTTGCAATATGCCTGTTTCCAATTATGATAGATGTTTTAGTCTGACAACAGTTATGTATGAGGACTGTTTTATTATATCGAATTTGATGACCAGTCAACCTAGTAATTTTTAGCCCTTCATAAGCTTAGTATTTTTTAATGTTTGTAATTAACAAAATAGCTATTTTTTATGTCAGAGTTTTCTTTTGTTCCTTTTTCTTGAAAAAAAAGGTTCTCGTGTTAAAATGTGAACAATGAGATTATTTAGAGATTGCGGCTACCTCTGTGGGAAAAAAACATAATTGCTTAGCATGCATGTAGTTCCTGAAGGAAAATATGTTCAATCATACATTTTTACTTTTTTTCTAGTACATTAGCTAACCGATATTTGTTCATGTAGAGATTTTTTCTAGTCATATTCAACTTGTTGTATTACTGAACCAATCTCTATCACTTATTCTTTTCTACCATCTTACTCAAATTTCCAAGAGAAAATTCAATTAGGCATCCTTTCATCATTTTCATTAAATCTTCTCTTATTGGTTGGCAGGGGAATTGTTCCTAAAAGAGCTAAAGGAAATAATAGCCTGATAGTGAAAGCTACTCTCTAAGAAACATAATCAGTGACAGTGATGGCATTGGCACATTTCCAGGACTATAGCCTTCTTCAGGTTTGATCTCTTTTATCGTCTTAAATTTCAATGGTAGTTCTGTTTGACATGTCTTCAAAATCCTTTTGGTGATGCAGTATATGTGGTCATCCTTTCAATTCACATATTATACCAGCAATAAAATGTTCTTGAATGCATGTAATTAGCAATAAAATATGTGGCATTCTTTAGTATTTAGAAAAATTAGATTGTTGTCGCTGTCATTTCTTTATGTGATTATGAATCTTGTTCTATTTGTAATGCACGCTCGTCTTACGACATCCTTAGAAGCTTCTTTTGGCTTTTGTGAATATCCATCATTTGGATGTAGAATTACTGTCGTTAGATAGCATAGGATTTGTGTTATGAAAGGTTGTCTTGATTCCTAAGCTCACTAGAAAGGTGGTTGGTGGTAGACTTTGAAGGAACTTTTGCTCTTTTTGACGTAATGCTCAATCACACTTTTTTGTCTTTCATTTTCGTTTCCGTTTCCTTTGGTGTGTTGACCAACATAATTTAGGCAACGACAAGTTATCAGGTGAATTAAGCATTGGTTGCATATCTTCACATCTTTGTCAGTTGTTATAGTCAATGTCAATGATACTGTGGGTGTAGTAAGGGAGGTCGCTAGTGCGTAGTCGTATCCCTGAGCTGACAGAGAGAATGTCCCCAATTGACCCATGATGCAAAACAGAAGAATAACTATTTACAACTTCACAATACATAAGAAGCACTAATAGTTTACCAATCAGAAAAAAGAAGTGCAAATATTTGAAGAGTTATTCAACAGTTCCTCTCTAATCTGGCCTCTTTTTGGTCCAACTTGAGTAGGAAAGATGTATGTGTCGGGCCTGCCGGTTGTTAGCCCTTTGTCTCAAACAACATATTAGAGTATGGTTTCCATCTCAAAACCAATTGGTATCGAGTGGAGTGAATCAAAATTCTGTAACTCCCGAAAATATACCTTATTGTCTTTCCTATGTAACTATAGTTAACAACTTAGGTGTATATATTTATAATTTCTCTGCTTTCGTCCTTGGGATAACTCGGACAACAAACTGAAATTTTTGGTGTGGAAGATCCATTGTTGAACAATTCAGTTGTTTCGTGTGGAAGGGGACATCATTTGTTTGTTCTTTTGATTCCATGTAAAAATCTAATGATCCCAAGCTCAATCTGGATCTCATTGTGTGGCAGAAAAGACTAAGACCAAGCGCTCGAAGCTGATAAGCTAGAGAGGGATACTGAGAGCAAAGAAAATTTGACATCTTCTAGCTACAAGCCTACGATCATCAAGATGAAGCAAAGGAATGATAGAATGGTGTTCAGAGGAAGACTGGTAAAATTTTGGATTACCTTTCCCAGTAAAACAATAGTAATATACGAAAAACACCTTTGACCTTTGTTATCTGAGTTAACTTTTAATTGATTTTTATTCTGGTATGGCAATTTGTGTGTTATCTATAGACATCAATACCTCCTAACCCTGTTAGGTTTGGTTTGGATTGAGAACAATCTAGAGCTGCTACTAACTTTGTTGAACCAAGTCATACTTTTTAATCTTGTTTGTCAAACCAAACCAATTTAAACTTGTTAAATTTCGGTGTGGATCGATTCAGCATTTTTTCTTCTTCATGTCTTTCCTTGAATGGAGGTTAGTGCCAAGTTGGGTCAGTAAACACTATAGTAGATTACACTTTCTCCTACATAAACCACTTTTCCTTTGAAACAACACGTATAATTTTTTTTGAAAATTACCTTTTGAAGCTATTAACCTGTAAGCAGATAGTCTAGCCAATTTATGATCTAACCAAATTTATTACAACTGTTTCAGTAATACCCAATCTGTACATATGGAACATTATCCATTTTCGTATGAGTTATGATGGCTACATTTGTACCCGTGATTGCAGATGGCACCATGCACAAACAGTTCCATTCAATACCATACACAGTCTTCTTCCATGATAATATTGAAGATAAGCAAAATTAAATGGGGTTGCACCTCAATTACTAAATGCCCTTCTCCACAAAAGTGTCAAAAGAACAGTTATTTGTAGTTTGGATAAGCCTAGCAGTGCCAAGTTGTGCATATGTGGCCATCTAATCTAGTCACCAGTTATAACGGATAAGGGATGTCTACTTCCAGGACCTGTTTTGCTAATTTCCTTTGCTTGCACTACTCTTGGGAGAACCTTGTCTTATTGTCATAATTGGTTCAAATCCAAATTATCACTCGCATTATCATTAATATTTCGCTTGTCTGGGAGCTGCTTAGGTACGCTTGCAAGTTTGAATCTTGGTAAAAAATAAAAATAAATCAAAGGCATGATCTACATAGTCAAAAGGTCTTACCACCTTTTACCCGTCACTCCTAATAAAAATAACTACAAAACATATCTGTTGTCCGTACTCTGTATTCGGTCTACTTAAGATTCCAGCTTTTCGTGCATTCTTCGAACATATATAATTAAAATTAAAATAAAGGGTCACAGGAATCCTTAAGATATTATTCTCACGTTGAACGTCATCAAGTCATGCTTTGTCTCTGTCTTTGTGTTTTTAATAGAATATGCATGGGAAAAGGCTTGTCCACCTTATACAGATTTTTTGGTCAGTTGGCGTGATCCGTAGAAGCATCTTCCATTTCCCACTTCGGGAGCTTTAATTAACTTTACTGTCATAGTAGAGTGAGAAAATTACTTGCAACTGAACCTAATTCATCAATCCATAGATGCATGAACCTTTCAGTAAAAGATGATGTGATTTTTGTAATTCTGCTTTTCATCTTCTGATCCTTTCAAGAATAGAAGTGTATATATTGGAACATAATATTTCTTTTTGTTAGCTTGGATAAGTTTACTCTTCTTTTGGGGTTATAATAAAACTGTAACATCCCAGAACAGTGAAAAATTTAAAATTTAAACAAACCGAGATCTCAAGACAAGAGTCATCAAACGAGAATGTTACTCATAAATATATAACCAGTCGGTGCACCACAATACAATAAAGTTTGTCAAAATACATGATTACATCAATACACTGAAAGACAGATACAAGTAATCATGAAAACCTCGAAGAGTTCGAAGAGGATCTTGACCCCAAAATGTGTGTCCGCTGTCACAACCCGACAGAACCTACTGCGGTCCTGAAACATGAATCAAACAACAATGTTTGAGTTTCTCATTAGGAAACCCCGTATGTCAAGCTCGCCTATATGAATGCAACAGTACGGTAAATGAACCTATCATACTAATAGCATGTCATATCATCAACTGCAATGCAACAAATCTCCTTCAAAGGTAAAACAAGACCTCAGTCCCTCGGCAACAACAAATACCCTCAATGGGTCAACAAGGACATCAGTCCAGCAACAACAACGTGTCTCCCTCGAAAACTTACCGTAGGCACATACGATCTTGCGGACAGTACGTGACGCATCCCCACACGCGACTAATCGAGCCAAATGGATCGGTGAGGAGCGTCTGTACTTCCGTGCAAAGTGAACCACGTGGTCTACACCACCCCAACGGAGTCGTAGCTCGGTCGGTCCAACCATTCCCCGATAGGTGCCCAATCGAGGAATCATCGCCGGAACAACATCGACGGCATCGCCGACACAACATCGACGGTACAACATACGTCCGACTTCAGACAACACAACCACAAGCCGGAACATCGTCGGCGAAAACCTCGGCGGCATCGCTGGTACAACCTTGGCGGTACAACATACGTCCGACACAACATCGGACATGTGATGCATTGCATACATCGCATCATATATCGTTCATTTAGATTAACTTTATATCAATAAATGATACTAAGGTATGTGTTTAGTCTTATTTAAAGAATACATGGACCTGAATGCAAATTACCCATATCTCAAGCATAAACGCGTGCAAGAGATTCATTTCTGTCATAAAGACAAAGTTCAAGATTATCGGGGTTCAAGTTGAAGTTCATCCAAGCATAAAAGCATTCAAAGACCTAATTACAAAAATGTCAATGACCTAAGCACAAAAGTAACCAGGAACTTAATTGCAAAAAGTCAAGGACCCGACTGCAAATTACAAGTACCAAAATATTATTTTGGAGAAATTCTAAAGAAAAATCAATTTGGATCTCCAAATATATGAAGAATTAATTCGAAGCTCAAAAGAAAGGAAAGAAATCAATCCGGACGCGCAAATGACATTTAAATCATACCATAAACACATAGGAAAAATTCGGATTAAATCTGAGCCAAAATTGTGATTTGCGGCGAAAATGCCGCACCCCTTTCAATCCGTGCTCCCGGATTTTGTCCAGTCGTGTCATGACGCGTGTACTTTCCTATTTCATACTTGGGTCCCTTGTATCGGCTATAAATAGCTCCGAAACGATGTTGAGAAAAACGAGTTTTTATTCCATTCTATAGCAATAAAATTTTGTTCGTTTATTTTGTGTTTTTAGTTTTCTTTTGTAAGTTCTCTAGGACTCATTCTCATTCCCTCCATCCATGAGTTTCTAACTCTCTTCAAAGGGTGGGGGTGACGGATTTAGGGTGACGAGAAGAAGAATGATGTTATTATTTTAATTTCGTGTTAGTATATTTTGATTACTTGAGTTTATGTTAAGTCATTTATCATGTAATACTTTATAACTAATGTGATTTATTATAAGTTTCAGATTTCTCTAAACAAAACCAGATATCTAAACTCTCACCCGCTGGACTCTCATCCATATTTGATTTATTCTTAGTTTGTTTTTGTTGTTCTTGCTTTAGAAAATTAAAAATTAAAAATCTCAAACCAACCTTATTTCTCTCTCTTTCTTTCCTTAATCGAAAGTCACAAAAATAACAATATCTCTCCCTCCTTGTGTTCGACCCGTACTTGTCACGTCTTCATTGACGTCGTGCACTTGCGGTATAAATTAAATTCCCATCAACAGGTCCAGACCGTAGTCTGCAGGGCCATCATGCTCCACGAGTCAAACATCAACATGCATTGGGATCTGCAATCCCTCATGTCTGCAACTCTACTTAGAGTAAATCAACAACTCGTCACACTACAATCCAACAACGGAGGTGGCACGACCCAAGTATCCACATTCTTCCACACGGCGGTCCCGGGGCAGGCACGAGCAACGTACCCGCTGACACATCCTGGCTCACGCGCTAAGCGAGGACACGAGTTTCCGTGGACAGAGTTAACACAGCACAAAGATCGGAAATTCGGTTCTGCGCACAAACGGTCGACCGAAATAGGCTATCCGGTTGACCGTTCCCAATAGGTTCGGTCGACCAAAAATCTGCATCGGTCGAACTCTCTGCACATCACTTAAGTCCCAACGGTCGAACAACAATCTAAAACCGGTCGACCGAATACGGGTCAAAATCTGGAGTCTGGTCAAAATCATACAAGTCTAATCGGTCGACCGACTCAAGGGTTCCGGTCAATCGAAAACTACCAGGGGCATCCTAATAGTCTAGGTCATAAATCAATCGAACAAGATAAATAATCAGTCGAACAACATGCAATAATATCAAGTTCACTTAAGTTCCGGTCAAACCCAAAAATAGGAACGGTCGACCGAAAACTAGCAGGAAATCCTCCGACCCAGTAGCACACATGCAATCGGTCGACCGCCACATGACATTGTTCGACCGGTGTTGGTTAAAGTCAGGCAAAACAGTAAACCGGTCGACCCCCCCACGACCGACCACAACTCCCCACCATCGTGGTGAGCAACAAAATAAATTAACCGACATACCTCAAGTATGTCGGTTACTTCACGTTAAGTTCCGTCTTTTGAAGACCAAACACTTCATTTATATAGAATTTGATAATAGGTGTATTGTGGTTCCTATGATTGCATATATCTAAATGAAAAATGAAGTGTCCTACTTGCAATAACTTCTTGGTTGAGAATGTGAGATTTTTTGGTATTCTACATTTAATTTTACGTGAACTAATACATCAAGCGATGCAAGTAAATTGGAAATCCTTCAACAATTCCTACAAAGTTACAATGCTATAAACTGATGTGAGTATGGTTGAAGGATTTTCTATTTACAAAAAAAATGTTTGGGAAGCAAGTCAGAGGTGATGCCAACTATATCCAATTCTCAAAGAGTTAAGGAAAAGAACTCCCTAAATCAATATCTTGACATGGATTGGCATGTGCCTTGATGCGTGCAGTTGGAAGTAACTCAAAATCATGATTACTTGTTGGAATCATGTTTTTCCTTATCTTAATCCCTAAGGTTATTTTGGTATTTGTGGCCCTTGTTCGTGGGCAACGATTGGTAACACAATTATATGCTATAATTTACTCAATAATTATGATTTGGAATTTTATTGATCTCATCTGGCATGAAAGAAACCTTTGCTTCAAGACTTAAAATAAATGATTCTTTCTAAGGTTCCATGAAGATAACCTTTAAGTGCAACATGAAGACTACTAATAGATCAATGTGAAAGGAAGTTGGTAATGGAAGTGGGCATCATCAATATGACAATAACATGATAAAAAAGTTCAGTACATTTGAAATAGAGAGGAAAAGGTGGGAAACAGGAGAATCAATCTGTATGAACTCTGAATTAGAGTTCACAACCTTATTTAGCATGGAAAGCCAATTTCATGGCATAATAAAGAAAAAATCACTTTCTGAGGTTCCAAGCACATAACCCATTAGTGACAGATTAAGACCAAGATCAGTGCACAAGAAAATGTCAAATTGCTGATCCAAAGATAGGCGTCTTATCTTATATATATTCTTAATCATTTCATTTTGGGCGGCGGTGGATAAACAACAAAGATCTTCCTCCAGAAAAAAAAACCAATGCAGAGGAAAAATGTATAAAATATGTCTGTTACTGACTTGGATACAAAACAAGTGGATAAGGAACGAAAGGCTAACACCACCTGAGCTACAGTGGAATAAACTATGATCTTATCTCTAGAGGAACATATTGTGTTCATTCATGTTTCTTATGAAAAGGATTTGTTAAGAGTTGAAGATAAACTTTGTGTGATATATATGATGACATGGAATGGCCAAGGTTGCAGGTCAGGAGATAATGATGTAATTTTCTATTTGCCAAAACATATCTAGTGATTTGCTTGGTATAACTCATTATTCTGTAAAAGGGAGAACATGTTTTCATCCATCAATAACAATTTTTTTATTCTTGGTATATGATAGATATCTCTATGGATGCCAATAATTTAACTTTCACTAGCATGAGTTGGATGTTTCTACTACAGTACAACCGGGGAAAAGATGCTATAATACTTTTCATGGAAAGTTATAATGCAAATTAAAATTAGAATTTGCTGAGTTGATACAAATAATTTTATTCTTGAAGCTAATTTCATTACTGTATTATTATGTCCTAGCTAGAAGTTTGAGTATTTCTAGAGAGATTAAAAGCACGTATGGGTGACTAGGATGATAATAATATTAATTGGATTAAATGTGGACCATGATTCTCTCATGCAACTTATCCATCGAAAGAAAACGAGGCCCTACACCACTAGTCCCCAACACAATTAGAAAACAGGAAATGGTTGAAACCTAGTCCATTATAACTTATAAGGAATGATAATGACGTCATCACATGACGCAATTGCTATATCTATCCATGCAGTCGTATAGGGTCGAAAATGGAGATGTTTGGTATACATTGAAAAGCTTGTAATCTTATCATGTGGACATTATTCTCTATAGTACTTGATTTCCAAAGAAAATGGTAGCATCAATAAATAGAGATGTAGATTTTTTTTAGAATTATTAATTCGGTAAAAGTACAATAAATGTATGATCTGACCATAATTATTGGTTATACAATAGTACTACTTGCATATTGGAGCTCTGTTCAATATAACTAGGGCTGTAAGCGGGGCGGGTTTTCGCCCCACCGCTACCCGTCCCGCCAAAGTTAAGCGGGTAGGCGGGGCGGGTTCAAAAAAAAAATTCGCTACCCACCCCGCGTAAGGATGGACTAGGCTATGCGGGGCGGGTTGGTGGGTTTGGCGGGTTTAATTTTTTTATTAAAGCTAAATACAAAAATCAATTTATTTTCTTTAATATTATCTATTTTAATCAAAGTTAAGTACAAAAATGAAGGAAAAAATCAATCAATGTATGTTTTTAAATCTATATATAAAAAAATTAAAGCTAAATACAAACTAAATCATAACTAAATACAAAAAAATCAAAAACATGTAAGGCTTATGCGGGTTGCGGGTTATGCGGGGCGGGTTGGGAGAAAACCGCAACCCGCCCCGCTTATTATGCAGGTTGTGCGGGTGGCGGGTTGGCGGGTAGCAATTTTTTGTCCGCAACCCGCGTTAAGCGGGGCGGGGCGGGGCGGGTTGCGGGTAAATTTCAACCCATTTACAACCCTAAATATAACATGCTAAGGATTTTATCTCATCCAACTTGATGTTATAATATTTGCCTATAATCTTAGAACTTTAGGATTCTCTTGAAATTTTCATTTTTTTTCCATCTCAATTTGGTGGTATATATATATATATAGGGATCCACTACCATTAAAATTTGTTAATACACAGTTACGCTTAATAATAAAATCAAATCTGAACTCCAAATTGAAAATATGTACAACATATGTAAATTAAAGATATGGAAAATCATAAAATTTAAAATATATTTTACGTAATATCTAGAGATGTAAAAATGAACGCACTACATTCGCTAAAAAATACGATTTCTAAATCTCATATGAAACGATTATCAAATTTATGATTTTCGATACCCTTAATCTATATATATTGATGTTGTAGATCAAAATCTACGGTTTAGATTTTAATTTTGAGTTCAAATTTGATTTTGTTATCAAGCGCAACCGTGTATCAACAAAATTTAAGAATAGTGGATCCCTCGTTCCCTCCTCATAAATATATATATATATATATATATATATATGAACCAACAATCTATGCCTAGATTATATTATATTAAGGAGTCATGAGAGGGCTCTCGTGGGTCCTCAACCCCCACAGTTTGGTTTTCATGTAGTTACTCTTTCCTTACAATGGAAAAAAATAGTTTGAAAAATAATAAAATAATTTTCTTAAAGAAATTGAGAATAATTAATGTGTGATGTGGAGAAGATGAGGAGAAAAGATGAGGTGTGTTCTGGTTGCTGGGAGGTGATGGGCTGATGATAGACGATGGGCCATCTGATGGCAAAAGGTTCAAAACCCATTAGTAGCATATGAATAATGTGAATGAGGTGGAAATGGAATGATTTTTTTATTTTTTTGATAACGCGAGTGATATATTAGATAAAAGTTTTGAAAAGCCAAGTTACAAGTAAACAGCCAGTGCCGAGACTAATAAACAAATTTCGACTTATGCCTTGCAAATAAATGGAATGGAATGGAATGGAGTTTGTTATATATTTTTCTACCAATAATGATAGGTGGATGATGATTTCGAATAGGACCCAACACAAGATCCCAGATAGGAACGTACCACTCAAGTTATCATTCATTACTTTGCTTCTTCCTCATTTCAAGCAAAGAATCTTCATCTTTACCATCCCATTTTGTGGTTTCGGTTATTTAACCAACTCAACATTGCAAGTAAAATGTGAAGTACACACTTAACTATCCTTATTATTCAATCACTTGTCTTGCCAAATAAATAAATGAAATCACTTTTTTTGGTTCTCAAAAATATAATATATGCAGGCAAACTACGAAATTAATTGTGCTCTGTGAATAATCGAAGTTGTTAGTGCGACGGGTTCACGTGTTGGCGGGAAAAAAAACCTTGTTTACTAATTGGGAAACATGTCGATCTGCCATGAAAATTACCCCAGTGAGGTTTCAGAAGATTTATTTAATAAGTATTTCATGGTTCGTGATTCCATATGAAAGATATAATCATGATGAAATCTTGACCAATTAATGTAGGATTTCCTTAGGAATTTGTATTTTTCTCTCTCGCAACTTTAAGATTCATGATTTTTAATGTCTTATGCTTCATTGTGTGTTCTACTTTTGTTATCTTCTTTGAGTCGTGCAAATAGCAGAATTTTCTTCTTGCAATATTTTCTTCTTAGTTATCGATCCCAAAAAATGATAGCATTAGAATTGTAAGAGCACAATTAAGAGCTTTAATTACCATGAATTGGATCCAAATCTAGCACACAGAGAATTGAGTAGCTTAACAGACAAACAAGAGTAACAATACAAACAAGCAAATCGAGTGTCGAGATGCAAATATATAAAAATTTAAGTCATAGAACAGAATCTGATGTCGGCTATTTATTTATTTAGATATACATGGTCGGTCAAAAGCACTTGCTTACTCATCTATATTTGAATAATCAGAAATAATAATCCACGTTCATGATATCATGATGATATTTAGATTAACCTCCAAATTAAAGAGAAATCGATATGCCTTCACAAAAAAGAAATCCAAAGGACCCAAACATTTCTCAAATCTCAATTTTTCAAGTTAAAATAAAATACAATATAAACAACCTGAAATCTTGTTATATATCTTTTTCTTGGCAACCACAACACTCAAAGTAAAGCCACTATACTGACAAAACCTACACATATTGCATGTGAAAGTCAAAGCAATTCCTCAACTAAAACAGGTTGGAAATCATGAAAACATTTGGTTGCTTCACTTATGGTTCAAACAAATTAAATCTACCATAACCAATGACATATGTACGTCTTCGATCTCTCATGTCCATTAGCTTCATCCTCCTTTCTCTCCACAACCAGAAGAGCTAAAGTGTCCATATATCATGTGGGTGGAGGAGTGGAGTTGTAGATGTATTGATAATGACATCACAACCAAATTTTTCAATGTGGGTTTGTTAGAGTCAAGGAATTCACCAAATATCTAGGACTTTTTGCATTGACAACATATACAACTTTGTTGGAGGTCTAAGAAATTTGTTTATTTTAGATCATTTTACGACATGCATGGATTGTTTTCGTCAATGTTGGCTTCATCTAAAGATATGATGCATATAAGAATCTGATGATAAGAAACATGACCAAACTCCTTTAGAAAAAAAAATGAACCCCTTCCTTCAATTCTTAATGTGTGATGATTTTCAACCGGATTTTCGCTAAAGGAACGAAACTTTTCAGCAATATGCGTCGGCTTCATCTATAAGCACACATCATTAGGTAAATTATTATTTTTTGATAAGATACACCGTTACAAAAAAAATCAATCAGGTCGACCTTGATGATTGTCAAGCATGGAGACCACAAAAATAGGTAGAGTTGTTGAGACTTTATTGTCATCTTAGTTGTAGCAATAATTACAGCAACGTATTGTTTTCAATGTAAAACAAATAATATAATATATTTTTTCTCTTTTAATAGCTCCATATGTTTGTCTCAAACAACTGAAGTTGGTTTTGGGTCCATGATGCCCTTTACATCACAGCAAGGTCCCTCTCACAAGACATGTCTTCCTGGAGTATTTTTCTTGAAAGGATGCTACAAACAAGAGGGGTGGTCTACAACTATAGCTGCCAAACTTAATTGCTAATGGACCACTTTGTGTTTAGATATAAAGGGTTAGTTTTATGAGCTTAGTATATTTTTTTTCTGAGGAGTCACTAATTGGATTAAGCTACAATATATTCTTGATTACATGATTTACGTGTTTGCTAGTTATGCTTAGATATTGCAATTTTGGTTTAGTGAATTTTACTATATTCATATACTTCATATTAAACAATATGACAAACATTAAGGTTTTTTGCTTCAATTTTCATCTTTTTTCTACATCTTCGGAATTACAATGCACAACCGTAAGTATATGAGTTACCTACCCTAGGATATGCTTGGGTTAATTTGGAGTTCCATTGGTACAACTGTATAAGTGAATGAAAGTGCTATAGATTTGTTGAAGTAAATTAAAAACAAGTAAATTTATCACAACATTGTTCTATATATACATATAAAGGTTGACTTTTCAGAAACAATTTTTTTATAGGTGTTATATATAATAGCAATAAATGCATTTTACCCTCCTTTTTTGTCATCTCATGGATTTGCACGCTAGCTTATCAGCTTACGAAGTTAGAGCATATTTAACAGTGCCCGGGCTACCCTGGGCGCCATGCACTCTCTCTCTGCCACGTCAGCTTCTCTCTCTGCCACGTCAGCTCACCCAACCCACCTAAAAAAATTCCCTTATCCATGCTCAGGCTACCCCCACCCACCCTACACTCTCTTTCATCCACATCATTTCTTAATTAAACAAATTTAATTCTCACACAACATTTAACAAAATACATTATATATAAATCTAATTCTAATTACATTATAATTTTAATTCGCGATATACTTATTATTACTATTAATTAATTAACAATATTAATCACTATTAAACACAAAATTTTGAATATTTGAAATTTGAATATTTGAATTTCGAAACGCGCGTGACTGCACAGTATACGCGTGATTGCACAGTCTACGCGTGAATCAAAAGTAGTCCGCGTGAATCTACAGTATACGCGTGAAAGAAAAGTAGTCCGCGTGAATGTACATTATACGCGTGAAAGAAAAGTAATCCGCGTGATTGCACAGTGTCTAATTTTTTCTCTATATATACCCTACACAAAAATCAACTTACACCCCATATCTCTTCCACAAAACTCAAAACTCAACTTACATCCCATATCTCTCCCACAATGTCTTCTCCGGAGTACAATCGTTCCCCCCTCCTCCACAATCAAATCCGCATCCACGCTATCCACAACCATATCCCTCACGTCCATTTTACCAACAACCATTCCAACAACCCGACTTCTCCCAGTACGCACCACCATTCCCACCACCTGACCAAAACTCACCATTCCCACAATTCTCCCACTACGCATCCCCAGATCAAAACTTACCATTCCCACAATACTCTCAATATGCACCACCATTCCCTTATAATCAACCGCAGTTCCAGATGTTTGGCCGACCCTTGTCTCAAAATAGCCGCCAGAGTATGGCGGACACTGAAGATGAGGGTAACGACGACGATGAGTCCCCACCACGACACACCCCCACACCACCATCCCCACCTCCACAGCGTCGTCACCGCAAGCAAGTCCAAACTGTCAAAGCCAATCCGAAGTTGTGGACCACAGCTGAGGACGAGAGACTTGTCTCTGCATATATGGAAGTCAGTTGCGATGCGGTGACAGGGACAAACCAGAAGTCTACTTCATTGTGGACTAGAGTGAAACGTGTGTACGACATCTCCGTGGAAGGCACAGGCCTACCCGAAAGGAACGCAGAGTCCTTAAAAGGACGGTGGAGGATAATTATACATGCTGTGAACAAGTGGGTCGGGTGCTTCGATCAGGCATTCCGACGGAAAAGGAGCGGCCAGAATGACGACGATGTTGTCCGACAAGCGCACGTGATCTACGAGCGAACTCATGGGCCTAGTAAATTTCTTTATTTTGATGCTTGGGTTATGTTGCGTAGGTACCCAAAATGGGAGCGTGTGATCTCTGGAGCTAATGTCGTGCGTGTTGACTGGGAGTCCCCGGAGTTGCACGATGAAAATAGTCCCCAGTCAGGAAGCCTTGGGAAAAGAAAGAGCACGGACGGCTCGAGGACGCAATCACCCTCGGATGCAGAAGAGCCGATACCGGAGTCGTCTACACGCCCAGAAGGTGTGAAGAAGGCTAAGAAAAAAGCTAAGAGTGCATTACGCCCCGAAAGAGACACCGATGTTAGAGAACTTGCACAACAGATGCGATACACCGCCCAAGTCGGAGAAGATGGTTTCTCCAAGCAAGAGGAGTTAGCGGAAAGGAATTTCCAGAGGCATTTAATAAAAAATAAGTTGGACATGCTTCACTCTCTGATGAGGAAGGACAACCCGACGGAGAATGATCAAAAAGTAATCGATAAACTTCTCGCCTGGGCAGAAGAGAATGGGTACGTGTAGTTTGATGTAGTCCGTATTTCGTATGGTTTGTATTTCCCTTAGTTTGTATTTCGGGTTGTAGTAGTCCGTATGGTTTGTATTTTCCTTTAACATATGTTTCATGTGGTTGGTTGTATTTCGTATTTTAGTATTATTAATGTATTGTTGTTATGGTATTGTTGTATTAATTATTTTTTTCTATTTAACTTGAAATTGTTGGTTCTGGAAATTTCTTAATTTTAATCACTTACAAAAAATTATTACCCCACATTTATAACAAATACCCAATCCATTAATAACAAAACCAAAACTAAAAAAAATCAAAAAAAAAATTAACCAATGGGAGGGGGACACGTGTCCCCCTCCCATGGGCGCCCGGGCGTCTGCCCGGGACGCCCACCGCCCGGGCGGGCGGCCCAGGCGGGCGCCCCGCCCGTTAACGGGGGTGCGCCCGGGCGCCCGACCAGGGCGCCCGGGCGGGGCACCCCCGTTAAGGGTGCCCTTATCCTTTCAAACTAAAGACCTACACCAGTAATCTGTACAATTTTAGCAAGTTGCCCCCACCTTCAAAATAAATTCCAGTTTGCCATCTTAATCTCGGTAGCGCTTTGCATCTCTGACTTTTAAAACTTCATATTTACCCCCTAACATTTCTGGTCTTGGCAAGTCTCCCTTTTTGCCTTCTTATTAGAGTTTGATCATTAACTTCAAATTATAACGTTGTTTGATTCAAAAATATCCTCCACATGTACACCTGCAATCTTCATTGTCGTTAATCCCCAAACCCTAACCCTAATGTTAGGGCTGGAAAGGATTGGGGTTGCGGTGGTGGAGGATAGACAAAAGGTTGTAAGGATCCAGGTCAATGACGTTTTTGAAACAAACTGGATTAAGTTTTGAAGTTAACGAGCAAATCCTAAATTAAATTGATAGGAGAGGGACTTGCCATTAGTTGCCAAGATGGAAAAGGTTTAGGTGGGGAGTTGTTAGTTATTACCGAGGTTTAAAGGTTACATGTATAAAGTGTTATTAAGGCAAAAGGCAAGGGGACAAACTTCAATTTACCCATTTTTTGTCAATTTATTCCTAATTAGCATTGAAAACCCTATAAAACAAATTCTTATCTAACCCGATTTATTCTCCAAGTGTATAAGATAATAATCCCACCCTTTAACCATTTTTTTCTTACAAAATGAGAGTCTTATGTTTAAGGATTGATGTGTATCTTAGTTCATCTCAGATCTTTATCTTTTACGTTGAAGGGTAATTCGAGAATAAGTTAACTAAAATTTTGGAGCGGAAAGAACTTCCTAAAATCACGCAAGATCGAGGAGGGTTCCTAATTTCAAAGAATAATGCTGTAAAATGTTACATGACCAAAACTAAAGGGGCAAACTGCAAACAGTCCAAAGGAAAAAAAGTAATATATTTGATAGGCCTTAAATTCTTCAAAATTTAAATTTAAGATATTGAACTCTTATTCATCGTCGGAAAACTACTTAAATCGTCCGTACGAATTACCATTTTGTCGTTTATATAACTCTTTATTTCACTCTCCTAACACCACTATCTTCATATTACACTCATATTCACTCAAAAGCATGTCTCGGATGACCGAAAAATAGCCAACGGACGTCCCAGTCTACTCGAATCTGGTAAAATATCTTATTTAGTTTTTGTATATTTTAAA
The DNA here is from genome assembly GCA_963682175.1 of Triglochin maritima. Lineage (NCBI taxonomy): Eukaryota > Viridiplantae > Streptophyta > Magnoliopsida > Alismatales > Juncaginaceae > Triglochin > Triglochin maritima. Next base: position 13,128,524 of record OY821775.1, read on the forward strand.
ATAAATAAAAAATTCTGTGAACGCCCGACCCCAACTAGGGGCACCTGCCGGAGCCGCCTCCCCCTCCCTTTTTTCAGATTTTTTTTTATTTTAATTGATTATAATTTGTGATAATTGCTAAATAAATTGATTATTAAGTTAATAATTAGTTAAATTAGTTTAGTAATTAGTTAAATTGATTAATTATTATTAGTTTCATGATCAATTTGTAAATTCATTAACGAAATTTTATTTCTAAAATTGAATTAATAGTCATCGGGTTACCGTGAAGGAAAAAGGAAATCAATTCCCTTACGCGTTGTACATAGTTTAGTAGATGAGTCAGGTCCCCGTCATCCACGTAGACGTGGTGTTTCTCCTTCAGTTAGGAGAGAGATATTTTACGACGTCGTCAGACACCCGAGGATTCTTTCGACGACGATGATGATTCAGATGAGGTGGGGAGTCACGACGAGAGTGACGATTGGGGTCAGTATGACTTGGAGCCGTAGGAGGAGGCGAGACAGCAGTATGGTCGAGGACGGGGGCGACATTGTGGTCCTTCGGTTTTGTGGGTCATTAGGAAGGGTCGAGGTGACCGGTTTGTGACCGGTGATTGGAGTTCGTGCACTACAGACGCCCGAGCTCAGAAGAAAAAGAGGGTTGAGGACGATTCTTGGATCATGACGGGTATGATGTCCGGTGGTCCTCTAGATGACAGCGTCATTCCGAGTTTCGGAGGCCACATCGCTAGACGCATTTGGAAGGGCGAGGATCGGAAGGTTATGAAGCGCCACTGGATAGGACATGTGGCGATGCGGCAAGTTTGTTTAATTTAATTTTTAATTGTAATGTATATTTTGTTTTTATTGTTAATGTACGCTAATTTTTATGTTACATACAGTGGATGAGTAAGGCGATACAGGTTACGCAGCCGTTCTTGCGATATAGAGACCAGATGCCGAACAAGGAAACGAGAGCTGCATGTACAGATTTGGATGACCTCGTTGAGGCGTGGCACGGTCAGTTGGGCATTTCAGACCAGGATCCGGATGATGAGTTGTAGTTGGCTTGCACATTATTTATTTTATTATACGGTGAACTATTACTACATTTGTTGGTATTTGCTTATATGTTGTACTCTTATTATTTATTTTTGACGAACTCTCCTTATTTGTTTATATGTTGTACTTTTATTGTTTATTTCTCACAAGCATATTGTAGACCTGTTTGCTATATGTAATGTAATTTAAATTTAAAATCTGATAAAAAACAACACAATATAAGTACAAATACACGATATATTATACATTACAAATGCATTACAAATTACAATCAAAATGTACTACGTAACCGGTCCCAGTACGCTCTTCTATTTTCGTACTCTGCTTCCCATCCAGCAACACTCATATCTCGCATTTGAAACCACATGGCCGCTATAGGAGGTACTGGGAATCCCTCGGTTAATTTCTAGCGAATAAAATGTCTGTAACTCCCTAAATAAGCAATGACCAACTCTCTGACTGACCTCGTCATGGCAGATGGAGTCTCTCAAGGTAGCACAATAAGGCACGGCTACAACGAACCATCCGTTCTCACTGAGAAATACATAACTGCACACTTGTAAAAATTTGCAATCGGGAACAAGTCGGACCAAACCTGAATATAATTATCCTCGCCACAAGTTCCACCGCCCAAATCAATTCGTTGACGAGCCTGTACCATATTGTTGTAATAGACGTTCTGATAAATAGGATGTTGCACGACGGACGTACAACCAATTGTCTTGACCATCATGGAAGACATCGACAACACATCGAAATCCAAAGTTGTCATCAGCACGTACATCATTCCACCTCTCTAGAAATGGTAAAATGATTCCTGACAGTCTATCAACATATGGGAAGTTATCCACGTCAATCCGTCCGGACACTATAAGATGGAAAAATAGCAATTCAGTATATATATTAATAACAACAAACAACTAAGTAACAATATTAACAACAAACAAACCGTCATACCAGAGCCTACGCCCGTGGTTACGGACGATCGAGACAAATTGGAAAACCGATCACGACCCCTGCTCCCACTACTGGAAGACCGACCACGACCTCGCTCAGCATACTCAAAGGCACTCGGGTCCCGACGTGTCGACTTTCCCCTTGGTCGACATCGTACCTTAGTATTTTGTGCGGGTTCTTGATAGTTTGACTGTTGCGGGTGTAACTGTGTGTATAAAATACGAGAGGCACTACGAATTATTGCAGGGTCACTCCCCGAAATCTCATCAACAAGCTTCCAAAAATGCTCGACGTATTGTGCTGACTGATCCACAAACTCTGACATCTGAACTCATTCTCCAATGACAAGTGTTTTCCAGAACGGATGAATATGCTCTAAATAAATTTTATCACCTGACTCAATACAATCGTGCAAGGTACATGCACAAGGAATCTCATGTGATGTCAGAAAAGCACACCAACAACGATATTCAACTTGATTGCTTAAGTTCTGCATTCTCTTCAACTCCTGAGTCAATAATGACAAGCAGTGATGCGAAACTCGACCATTTATATGATGATACAAAGGACATATATAGTTTGTCAAAATTTCGACGTCTCGAATCTTCAAGAAAGTTCCGAATATTCGTCAGCTGCATTTCAATAGTCGAGTTCACGCGGTCGAAAAGAGTGTCCAGAGCTGCAGTCGATGTAGTAATCCACTCTTTCAGAGCCAAATTAGCATTTTCCACCTTACAGTCCGTAGTGTTGCCGAAATGAACGACTTTATTCGTCTAATTCAACACAAACTTTTCTTTATGCACTAACCACGTGTCTTCTAGATATTCTGTGAGCACTGGTCAGGACTGGAAAGAATCTTTCAGATTACAGACTGCTCTATCATAATCCGTATGTGAATCAGAAAGCATGACTCTCTTACACTTTTCACGCCTAAAACCCTCTGCAAACTCTTTGTCCTTGCCGAATACGTGGTATGCGTAGTTGTACACGTCTTTGTTGATATGCCAAGTGCAAAGTAAATGAGCAGACTCAGGAAAAATGTTTGCCACTGGTCACATCAAACCCAACTCCCGGTCGTTATTATTGCAGTCAGGCTAACAGTATCCAATAACAGATATCGCAACTTCTCCAATACCCACCGGTAACTAGACTCGGTCTCATCCTTCAAAATCGCATAACCGATGAGGAAATTCATGTTTGTTGGAGTAACCCCAACCATCTCAAACAAAAGCATCTTGTACTTGTTCGTCTTATACGTCGAATCCATGCATATTACGAAAGGGTATGTACGCAACAACTGAACTGAAGTCGGATGCGCCAAAAATGCGTGAGTGAGGACATTAGTTTTTTTCATCTGCCACAATCTAATGCAAATAGTTATACTGCACTGCCTGACTGAGAAACTGCTGAGCGGGATTCCTGTCTTCAGATTTTGTCCTCCTCATGTACTCTCTGAAGTTACAAATGTGTCTCTGATTAGGATTATCCTCCGGGAATTTCTCATTTACTGCCAACAAGATGTTACGTGGTCTCGCTTGTGTCTCAGTCATATCACGAACAATTTTTTTTGCCCCAGAACTAAGACCGATGATCTGTCGGTGACCCTCTGGATAAACTGCAAGTTTGTGTTTGTGATGTCGATGAGTACTATTAGAAATAACGATCCATTCATCATGATCCCGTCGTTCGACTACCTTTACCAAAAACGACAACCACAACCTTTTCTTTTCGTGTTCTTCCATATTGCAATATTCGTATCACGAGAATCCATTTCATTTCTTCGATCGCATCTCAGATAACAATCCGTCTGATTATCTGCTTTTGATTTGTAAGATGATATTACCAAAAAAAATAGCTTCGATGATAACTTGTTTCGCCCATTTACACGTTTCCTCGATTGTTGTAAGTACTTGTAAATTATCAAAAAGCTCACTGTAATCTACTCCATCACCACCAAAATATTGCAACGGAACCTGAAATAATTTAAAATAACACAAAATAAATAAAACAAAAATAAAAAAATAAAATCAGGGGTGTCTGGCTCGGATGCCCCTACCTTGGAGGGGCGTCTGGCTGGGACGCTCATCCATAGAGGAGGCGGCTAAGCAGACACCTCATCCAAGGATGGGGCGTCTGGCTTAGCCGCCGCCTCCAAACTAGGGGCGTGTGGCTAAGCGGCCCCTGCCAAGGAGGAGGCGTCCCAGCCAGACGCCTCGTCCTTGGAGGGAGGCGGCTTAGACAGACGCCCGAGACGGAATATTTTTTTGTCACACTTACCTCACCAGATCCAGACGTTTCGTCAGACATTGTCGTGGTGTTGGTACTGAGAATGTGAGGAAAACTGAGGCAAAAACCTTGTTTTAAGAGAGGTGACGAAATGTGTATTATATGAATTGTGAAGGTTAAAATGGTAATTGTTAGGGGGCGATTTAAGTAGTTTTCTGACGACGAATAGTAGTTCCCTTTAAGATATCATATTTTCGCTTGACGCCATAAGTGCTACCATGATTTGCAAAATATAAATTAATTGCTTATTTTAATCTAATTGGACAATTTTGTGGAAATCAGTATAATATCCATGTCTAGATCACTTGTTAAATTTCCAGCTAAATTACTCCCATGTACTGTTCACGACTTATTACTTGAAATATCAAATATTGCATGTTAAGTAAAAATAGTCATGTAAGGGGTAAACGAGTTGAGTCGAGCGAGCAATAAGTATTATCTTATGTTATTAACAAATATAAAAAATAATTATGAATAGAACAATAAAAAATTCGAACGAACTATTAAGCCGAGTATCAAAGTTTTTCGAGTTCGAGCGGCTTGTTTACCGAACTAAGTTTGAAGAAATTTTAGTTTTTCATCAAAATCTTTTATTTTCAAGTTAAACTAGAATTGAGTGTTTTTCAAGTTGAGTTTGAGTCGAACTATCTAACCGAATTAAAATTGATTGTCCTGCCTGTAACCCATGCGGTCACGTTATAGGGAGACAATTGTTATCCCAACGTGAAAGTTGTCCGAACGTGAAAGACAGAACTGGTTAATTAAATGTGTCAGATGGAAAGGTATTTTGTTAGCATAACCACAAATCAAGATTCACCTAAATTTATTAGTAATTTTTAAGATCTATGCATTGTGTTGCATTTAATGATGTGGATCGAGGCAGGAAATTGGTTATGATCTTTCCTTTAGCTTGGAATATGCTTTGCAAAGTCACGATTTATCCATAATTAATAGTTTTACTAGAAAGAGAGACTCTTGACAAAACATTAGGAACTTCCTCCAATGTGATTACATGTGCCAAGATCCCAATGGAATATATAACACATTTTCTACTATTTACTAATGTTAGCAATTGACATTTCGATTGGAACTAATGGGGTCGTGGGCTGGACTTGCAGAGAAGTGTAATTATTATACCTGATGAAGTAGTAGCCATACAGAAGCCACAAAGAGTCACATTCACATGTAAACAGTAAGGACAAATAATAATATTTATTCTTCTAAGGAAATTGTGTTCACTTGCTTGGCCAAATAAATTATTTAGTATTCCACTGTCACATAAAGTTAGATATTTCAGTCAATGCTTCAAATTGAGCCTTTCTATTGGTAAAAAATGACTACTTCGAGAAACAACTTATGTTCTTACTCACAAGAATATTAAATGGAAAATATTTATGAAAAAGTTTTCGTAGTATTTTGAAGAGACAAATCATGTATGTTCCCATAATGTGCAAAAAAAGTTTATTTATTTAACAAATTAAAAGAGAATCATGCTACTGAAATATTATCTATCAAAGCTTATTTTTTGTAATCAGGAAAAACAAAATTCAATTTAACATAATACTCTATAAAATTTATTCAGAATGATACTTTGTCTTCAAAATACTCTGGAAATGTTTTTCACAGTGGATGCTTTCTTTTCAGTATAATAATTATTTGTCTCCCAAAGGGTTTTTTTTCTTTTCAAAATTTTCATGTACCAATTGCAATTCAAGAAACTTGGTTGGTAAAAAAAAGCAAAAAAGTTGCAAAATTTGCATTAAGCGAGTTTATTGTGAAACTATGTTTCTCTTTCTTATCATGTAATCAGACATTCAGCATTCTCATCGACAAATCATCGACCGTCTCGAAACAATATCCCAATCCTAATAAAAACTAATCTCAAAGGTGGATATTTGTAGAAAGAATTATGATAAATAAAAAATGGAGGGCATGGATAAATTCATGCATGCATGCATGCAAGAAAGCAAATAAAATACACCCTCCATGGGTCCATCACACCAAACTTCCTAATCAATCCCCACCCATAAAAGGAGCACTCCTCCACACACAACTCAAACTCACAACACTCCCTCCTTCCCTTCCTTCTTCCTCCATTACTCCTCCCCCACTTTTGTTTATGAAAACTTCAAATTTCAAACTACCTTCTCTCTCCTCCTTAATTTTCCCACACCTTTTGCTGCTCTCCTCCCGAAATTAATAAACAACACAAGTGTAGTAGAGAAAGAAAAGGACAACAACAAAAGCAGACTTAAAACACTGTACCAAAAACCAACTCCTCCAAACTCTCTCTTTTACACATCTTCTTATAGTGTTATGGGCTCCTCTCTTTGCATGAAAATGTGGTATTCTCTTCTTGTTGTGTTGCTCTTTGCCACCATTGCCACATGCTCTGTGACATATGACCACAAAGCCATCAAAGTCAATGGGAGGAGGAGAATCCTCATCTCTGGTTCTATTCATTACCCAAGAAGTGTTCCTGAGGTTTGTTTTCTTCACCTATTTTTTTCTTGACTTCTTTTGATGTTGTAAGCAAGATTTTGTTTTGGGTATGTCTTATTTTGCAAAAAGGTGCCACTTTCATGTTTTTCCTTAAGTACAATCTAAACTTCTCTGTTTTTTTTTTTGGATTTTCTTTGCAGATGTGGCCGGAACTTATCCAGAAGGCAAAAGAAGGAGGACTAGATGTGATTCAAACTTACGTTTTCTGGAATGGGCATGAACCTTCTCCTGGCAATGTATGTTAAAAATAAAAATTATATCTTGTTTTTTATTTAAAAAAGACTTTATCTTTCAATTTGGTTTAACGAGTGAGATGGTTTTGATGGGTTTTGTCCATTTTTGTGTTTTTGGCAGTATTATTTTGAAGGAAGATATGATCTAGTTAGGTTCATCAAGCTGGTCAAGCAAGCTGGACTCTATGTTAATCTCAGGATTGGACCCTATGTTTGTGCTGAGTGGAATTTTGGGTGAGAACCCACCATTTCAATCTATTCAAAAAACACCAATTTCTTTTAATTTTTAACCGATAAGTCCATTTTATGAACAATATGTTTTTGGGTTTGTGTGTCAGAGGATTCCCTGTTTGGCTTAAGTATGTTCCTGGAATCAGCTTTAGAACAGACAATGGTCCTTTCAAGGTTGGAATCTTCTTAAAGCAAATGCTTCTCACCCAATCAAATCTTGCTTGTATTGATGACTTTATGTTGTTTTGTCTTAAAAAAGGCGGCAATGGCGAAATTCACCAGCAAGATTGTCTCCATGATGAAAGCAGAAGGGTTGTACGAGTCACAAGGTGGACCTATAATCTTGTCACAGGTATGATTCTTTTTTTCATGTATAGAAGTTAAAGCAAAAATATTATTGTTGTGGGTTGCCTAAATTGTTCATTTCTTTATCTGTTAAGATTGAGAATGAGTTCGGGCCGTTGGAGTACCGGGGTGGAGCTCCGGCTCGGTCTTACGCAGATTGGGCTGCTAAAATGGCTGTGGGACTCAACACTGGTGTCCCCTGGGTCATGTGCAAGCAAGATGATGCTCCTGATCCTGTGGTATGTTATCTCAATAATTGAATTTGGTAGTAACCATTTTTGTTTGATGTGTCATGTACACCAAATTGTCGAAAATAATGATTGGTTGATATATGTTTAAAGGAACATGTTTATTATTGCTAACCATGTGTTTAGGATTTTTGTGGTGTCATTCTGCTTCTGACATTTCAGTTAATATGTTGAAACAGATTAACACCTGCAATGGTTTCTACTGTGATTATTTCTCGCCCAACAAGGCATACAAACCGAAGATGTGGACCGAGGCGTGGACTGGCTGGTAAGATAATTTGATCTGGAATTTTTTTTCCTGATTGCAAATTTTGGTTGCAAAGTCTAATTGAATGTTGTCATGTAATTTAGGTTCACTGGATTCGGCGGTCCAACTCCACATCGTCCGGCCGAGGACATGGCCTTTGCTGTTGCAAGATTCATTCAGAAAGGAGGATCTTTCGTCAACTACTACATGGTAACCAGTTGCTCTTAGTATTGAATCTTAAAAAAAGTTTTCTTTCCTTTCAAAGTTCTTATGTAAAAACCTATTGTTTCTTCTTTTTAGTATCATGGAGGAACGAATTTCGGTCGAACCGCTGGTGGCCCTTTCATAGCAACTTCCTACGATTATGATGCTCCCATTGACGAATATGGTGTGATAAACACTCAGACACAAACCCCTTAAATTCTATCAAAGAACATGTATTTGAATTGTTACTCATCTTTCTAACCTCTATTGATTTGTATCATGTTGTCGAATTTACAGGACTAATAAGACAGCCAAAATGGGGACATTTGAGAGACTTGCATAAAGCAATTAAGTTGTGTGAACACACTTTGGTTGCTGGTGATCCGACAGTTACTTCACTAGGAAAAGCCCAACAGGTTTATTTAAAATTATCATTTTGTTATGAAACGAATGGTAAATAGAAATAAATTGACAAAATGCAAGACAAGAAGTAGACAAGATAATTAGGAGAGATTCTCATTTTATTACATGTGTTGTGTGTGTGTACATCAAACTCCATACATGACTTCTATATATAGGTCTTCAACTCTCAATAAGTTACAACATATAAATTACATCAATATAATGAAGTGTTAAAAAACATAAACTCTTTTGTTATAACATATGGAAGTTGCAACACTAATGCACAAAACTCTTGAGAGTTTTAGCAAGTTACATATTTCATATTAAACCTTGGGAGTTGTAACACATTTACAATTTTTAGAGTTCTTAATTTTGTTGTTTATGCTAATTTTTCAGTATGCATTGTCAGGCTCATGTTTTCAGATCAAGGTCTGGATGTTCTGCATTCCTCGCAAACTATGACTCGAGCTCGTATGCCACAGTATCTTTTGGAGGCATGCGTCATAATCTCCCTCCTTGGTCAATCAGTATCCTTCCTGATTGCAAAAATACCGTATTCAATACTGCAAAAGTACGCAGATTTTTTTCTCCTTGGGTCATTGTTACAATTTACTTCTAATATCGAGTTTGTAATCTAACAAAATTATTCTTTTTACTGTAATTTTTCAGGTTGGTTCTCAAACATCACAAATGAAGATGCAATTTGCTGGAAAATTTGATTGGCATTCGTACAAGGAAGAAGCTGGAGCTACAGACGATAAGTCGTTCACGAAAGTCGGGCTTTCGGAGCAGATTAGTATCACAAGAGACACCACAGACTATCTGTGGTACACAACCTAGTGAGTTGCCAATTTGTAGAACTTGGTGAAATGTCATTGTGCACAATAATTTAATTTCACTTTCGAGACACTTAATGCTTTTCACTTTCAGTGTCGACATTGGCCATGGTGAAGCTTTCCTGAAGAACGGTCAATATCCAATGTTAACCGTGATGTCCGCCGGTCATTCATTACATGTCTATGTCAACGGGCAATTTGCAGGTGAGACAAGTTCATTCATTCTTAGATTGACTTTTGTTTAATTTTTGGCATCGTTTTTACCGATTTTGTTTGTTGCAGGAACTGCATATGGAAGTATGGGTAGTCCTAAACTAACATTCAATGGAAAACTGAAGTTATGGGCGGGCAGCAACAAAATTTCAATTCTTAGCATTGCTGTTGGGCTTCCGGTTAGTTCAGTTTGTTTTCTTAATTTGTCTCTACCTTGATTGAATTGAATCCGTCTAACCTACGAATTCATTTTGTATTTGCCCTTAGAACGTTGGAACTCATTTTGAGACGTGGAATGCCGGAGTACTTGGTCCGGTTTATATGAATGGACTTAACGAAGGAAAACGCGATCTGACAGGGCAGAAATGGACATACACGGTTCGTATATCGCATTTTTGTTCGCCCTCGTGCTCTGAATTTCTTCTCCTAATGTAAATCGAATACCATGCAGGTCGGTTTGAGAGGAGAGGCAATGAATCTTCACTCTCTCAATGGGCTGTCGGCGGTCGAGTGGGGACAAGCATGGCCAAGGCAGCCTCTTTCATGGTACAAGGTAAACACAGTTTTCCCAAACCTTGATGAATTATACAATATGACAAACTTTTTTATTCGAAAAGCTGATCAAGCTCGTGTTCTAGGCTTTCTTCAACGCACCGTCTGGGAGTGAGCCTTTGGCGTTAGACATGGGAAGCATGGGGAAAGGTGAAATTTGGATCAATGGTCAAAGCATTGGGCGACACTGGCCTGGCTACAAAGCATATGGTTCTTGCGGTGGTTGTTCTTATGCCGGATTCTTTAACGAGAAAAAGTGCAACTCTAATTGTGGACAACCCTCTCAAAGATGGCAAGCAAACAATCTCACTTACATTTGCTGCGAAACAAAATTGATCATTCCTTTTAAGAGAATAGCAACTTAACTTGTTTAAATGTATTTCAGGTATCATGTACCTCGGTCTTGGCTCCGCCCGACCGGTAACTTGATAGTCGTATTTGAGGAATGGGGTGGCGATCCGAGAGGAATTGCAATCGTAAAGAGGACCGTTGGAAGTGCTTGTGCAGATGTTTCTGAATGGCAGCCTAAACTGAACATCACCAATTACGGTACGCTTGAAAAGTTGGAAAGACCAGAAGCCCATCTGCAATGTGCTCCAGGACAGAAGATCTCTGAGATTAAATTCGCAAGCTATGGGACTCCACTAGGAGTCTGTGGGAGCTTCTCTGAGGGGAGCTGCCATGCTCACAAATCGTACGATGCATTTCAGAAGGTAACTGAACTTGTCAAGCCCAATATTTGCAGCATAGAAACTAGTAACTTTGACATTGTTAAGATTTTTATTACATAAGAATCGTATCTTTAATAACATGTTGCCAAAAATTTACTATCATGAAACTCCGAGTACGTCTACAAATGAAGCAAAATTATTCCAACACAAGCACGATTCACCTATGTTAACCACTTCAAATTTGTTTGTGTTCGAATTTATGATTGTGTTTCTGATATCTGGGGAAATAATTAACACAGGATGGTGAAATGCAGAACTGCATCGGTCAACAACAGTGCTCGGTGAACATCGCCCCAGATGTTTTCGGAGGGGACCCGTGTCCCGGAACAATGAAGAAACTATCCGTGGAGGCGATATGTGAATGACAACTTACAATATCACAACAAGGAAGACCAAATACAGTTATCTCCAATGATTTATATACCATTATTACAGAGTATTTGTGATTCCACATTTTGACTCAGCTCAAAGATCTGGGTCTGTTCAGAAGGTGATTGAATTATGTTAAATTGCACGAGTTCGGGTAACTATTACGCATGTGTACTTGTACATATGCTGATTTGCAGCAACAAGATTTGGGAGATTAAGCAGATATTGCTATAGAAGGGGTTATAAATTTGTATGTAAGAGCCTGCTCATAAGCAAGTTGTTGGCTTGTTGAGAGCTGGGCGAGTGTGTGTGAGAGAGAGTAGATTGTATGGGAACGGAAAGTGCTCTTTGAAAGTGCTTTTGTAAGTTTACCATTTGTAAGCATTTTTATACTGCTTAATAAAATATATATGTATTTGTATTCACTATTAACTTTGGTTTTATTTTCCAAATCAAAGTTTTGAATGTTTAAGATCAAAACAGAGTTTCAGCATACATGTAAATCAGTTATTGCATCTATAATGCATTAAAAAAATGCAGTCCGTTAATGAACTTACATGAAATAAAACACAACTCGAAGGGGCCAAATGGAATTGTTAGGAATCCGATGGCTGCTCATCTTTACAGTCAAGAAGGCAAATGGTATTTTCTGAGTCAGTAAAGTATTTTTTAAAATTAAAAAGATGGAAGAAAGCTTTGTGTGATTATTTCTTTTGAAATTCGAACAAAGCCACCAGAAGATGAAGCCAAGAAAGCTGATTCAGCATCTCCAATAATTTCTAGAAATGCAATTGTACGGAAAGAACAACTCGCATGAATAGAATAACTGTGGTAGTTGGATAGGTGGTTGGTTAGATGTAGCTATTCATTAGCTAATCTTATTTACCATACATTACATTACATGTGTCATTTATTCATTCGTGAAATTCAGAGAAGTAAAACGAACCACGTTTGGGTCTGAAAAAAATTGAATCCAAACCCGACCTAGATATGACTCAGTATCAGACTAGATCTGACACGATCCAATTAATTTCGGGTATATTCTTGGCTAATCTGTCTTTCAAAAATCCAAACTAATTTTTTCATTGGAATGACTACCACATGCTAATATAAAGCATCATATACTTCAATGGTCACATAACGAAATTCAACAACAAACTCAAAATTACAACAACAAAAAAACGAAAACCAATGTCATTAGAAGATATGTCAAGTAAGCAAACTAAAACTAAGAAATGTCTGAAAGAACTATCAACCAAGAGTTGCATCATCAATGAGGAGATTGAACCTGCAAGGGAACCTTAAAGTAATCAGTTGAGCTCTTTTAACTAGTCGCTCTCTTTTAGCATTGCTTATAGATGACTTGTATGGACAAGCACTTTTATAAGATCTACACTCCAGTCTCTATACATTTTTCATATTATCTAATGCGTGTCTGCGTGTGTGAATGAGCTTTTTAATGGAATGAAAACCTAAAATAAAATAGCGTCAAAGTACATTCAACCGTCGAACCAACGCACTAGATTAGAAATCTTCCATTTTGGAGAGCCAAACTAAAAATCAAAACCTGCCTCATCTTGTATTAAACTTTACTGGTGAAATTCAACATAAGCTTGTCATGATTTCTAAACCACAATCTGATAGGGGTCCTCATCAAGACTCCCACACCATATAGTAAAGGTCATTAAGCCACTGTGAGAAGGTTCATAGTTCATACACTACAAAATTACTCCGTGCATTGCTTCAACAACCACTTTCCACAGCCAAACATCAATTTCTTGTTAGCGAATACAGAAACATGTCATTCCTATTGCAACAAATCATTGTAACTACTCTCTGCAGTAAAAAAAGTGACAGAGTGGCGAGCCGGAGGAAGTTTGAAGTAATCGGAACAAATTGTACATTATGATTCACAGACTTGCAATTTCTATACTAAAACTTCAGCTTGCTACTTGCAATCGTACTTTATTAGTAGACTAATCCCACAAAAAGTGTGAGAATTTCTAACAAAGCCACAATTCCTCCCCTAAGCTGGTGCATCGGCAAGATTTCTATGCTGAGAGAACTTCTTGTTCAGCTCCTCCCTATTAGCGCCTACGATTCTATCAACCTCTTTACCTTCCTTGAGGAATACGAATGTAGGCATGACCTCGACTTGCCACTTGGAGGAAACACTCTGCATAAAGAATGATACTTTCTGTCAGCACTAAACAGAACAGCAGAGAGAGACTCTAAAAGAAAATCATTCACTGGAAATCATATCTGAAGGAATTTGAGGTTAAAAATGATTGAAACGAAAATTTATAGGTATCAATGACACTTATGTATCTCATCATTTAAGTATTTTCCTCGAAACTGCGAAGAACCCAGCTCTTTGTTGCTAGGCTTTAAAGAGTGTAAAGTTGTTCAAGGACGAGTTAGGACAAGTCAAAGCTCATTTCAAGGGCTTATAACTGAACTACTTTTCTAAAATACGAAGGATTCATATACATATGATGTTATTTAGACTTGGTACCTCCAACTCATCAACGTCGATTTTCAGAAACACGACATCCGTGTACTTCTTAGCGCACTCTACAAGAAAAGGTGTTATCGTTCGACATGGGCCACACCAAGATGCAGAGAAATCAACCACCACCTGTTATCAGACCGAAAGAACAAAATCAGTCTACAATACAATTTACCATTAATAAATATGAGCAAAAATGACACAAGAGAGTATGACAAGGTCGTATGGATCATGAGGCAGAACTCAAACGATGAACATAAAGCATCTTTACTTTGAAGTCCATCAAGGCATCAACACATTCCGTTACCAGAAATTGTTTTTTTCTTTTCTTTTGAAACATTGTTACACATTGTTTCATAAGCATTCTGAAGGAATAATTTTCAACAAAACAGATGAGTTCATTTCTCTAAAGTATCATCCCTGTAACTATAAAAAAATAAATTAATAAATGTAAGCCGAAACTAATGAGAGTCGATCTTACCACCATTCATATAATACTTAATATTACAAAAGGCATGTAAATTAAAAAAACATAGATAAGATGTTAATCGTCATTGACATAAATAATTTAATTAAGATCTGCTCAATATAGTATATTAAGATGGAAAAGGAGTTTGTACGTATCATGCATATTCCAGAATATTTAGAACTACAAAAATACTTCATTTCACATTCCAACACATTTTCACAGAATGTTTCTTATAAACTTTATCTGACATTCGAGGTCGAGAATCAACAAAAATCACCATCACATTTCTCGATTCTCAATTCTGCACTATTAATTATGTCGTCTGTGAATCGTACCGAGAGCGGAACTGAACTTCTAAGATGACTTACGGACGATTTATTTATTTCTACGGAAGACAGACGAAATAAATAAGCAAAACTTCATGCAGCATGAATGAACCACGTGGTTTTCCGTGTCATCCCAACCAACCACTAACAACTTCCGACGATAAGAATCGGAAAAAAAGTAACAGAAACAGAAATAAAAACAAAAAAAACTCGATGAGGAAACAACAACTATGGAAGCGAGATGTGAGGATGGGGATCGTACGAGTTTGTTGGAGTCGGCGGAGGAGGCGGCGAAGTGGGCGTTCCAGTCGTCCGGGGTGTGGCAGGTGATGAGAGATCCGGAACCCGATGACGCCATTTTCTGGAATGGAATAACAGATTCTTTCGGAAGGAAGGAAGGAAGGAAACCACCTATTTATACCCTTCCAGAACCTTCTATCTCCTCTCACTATAAATCATGCGCACCACGATATAACGGTTTTTGCTTTTTCAATACGTGGTGACTGGTGAGTGAGTGAGTGGCTTTTTTGCATTCCTTGTTTCGTATAATATGGTATTTGTATTTGTATTTATATAATTATAACTTCACCTGGACGATAACTCAACTAGTCAACTTCTAGTTTTTATTAGGATAATTTATCTTTCCTTCAAGCGGAATAATTTTAAAATGAGACTAGATGATAAAGATAAAAATTAGACTTCAATAAACTTGATTTAGTTTTACTTGCTTAAAATAAATAATACATTCTTTATCTAGGAACAAATTGACTCTAAAATAAAAATAATCAAGAAAAGAAAACAACATAAACGATATAAAAATTCAAAATATATCGAAAATTCAAAATGAACAATTGCAAGCTACGGCTGAAAATGAAACGAACATAACATGAACTTATATTTCATATTTAAATAACAATAAGAATATACATATTTTATCTATTGTCTACCTCATTTCTCACCAAACATCTTCAATTCTTAAAATGCATCCAAACATATAGTTTTATTGTGATAATTGCAACCTTTAATAACTCATTATTTGTGTCAACTCTACCACAATTACTCTTCAATTTCATTCACACAAAAACGATTTAAAAAATAGGTTGGACTCACTTCCCACCTACTTTTAGATTTGATACACAAGAATTATATCCCGAATCCCAACTGATTTAAGTGACAAGTTGGATGGGGTGGAACACGAGCTCAATCATCACTCTCGTAATTTCTGTCCTTTCTTGCCGCCCAAAGCTGTCGGTTTCCGACCCAAATGCTGCGGTCCTTGGCGACCCACTTGGTGCTTGATTCTATTGGAAAAGGTAAGAGCGAGGCTCAATTGGGATAGGAGGTTTTCTGGGTCCGTAGAGCCGCACGTCATCTGCTCGACGTAATTCCCGACCGGAGCCCGGGTGTTTTGTTGAACGTCATGATGAGGGTGTGGAACAGGAGTTTGGTTCTTTGCCTGATTGGCTTCGAACGGTGGCTGAGATCAGTCAACCTGTGCTCCCTTGGTTGCCTCTGTGTCGTGATGATATAAATAGGAAGAGCGAAATTGGAACCAATGTCGTGAGTGATATGAAGTTGAAAGAAAATGTGGATTCTGTGGAAGATGTAAAGGAGGAGATCATGGGAACACAAGTCGAGTTGTTGGGAAGTGGTGTTTGCACTTCACCTCTTTCCACTCAGATTTACGAAAGGGCCATTGGGCTGAAAACCGAAATTCAGGCCATAGCAGATATTCCGATGCTTTCCGTGTCTCGTGTGATATCCAAGAGTTGTGTGTCGATGCTGGAGGAGGAAGTGTTGGGGAGAATTTTGAGATGGTTCTTGGACATCTTGAGGCTTGGGAAGCAGATGATGAGATTGCTCCGGTTCTTTTGTCCAATCTCTTGGCTTGTGAAGTGGGCTATTCGAAATGGCCGGTTTGTGTATTTTCTGCCTTGATTCTGCCCAAGCTCATATTCCTGCAGCTTCCAGTGTCTCGGGTAATTCTATCGTGCACTATTGATTTTTTGCAAAATTCACCAGAAGCATGTCGTGAGCGGGCTTTTGTTTCCACTAGTTTACCACAAAGATGGGATAAATCCACCCCTTTGTGATGTCATTGTGAGGGTCATGAAAGAATGCATGCACCCCTCTGGTCGCAGGTATCTGCTTTTTATCAGAGGCTTTTATGTGGTGAGAGTATACAAACAGATTTTGATTGCTTGTCTTGCCATGTTAACATGATATCCGATGACCTTGTGTGGTCTGAGTCGCTCTTTTCACTTATTCAGCATGTGTTGGCTTGGGGTGTTCCTATGACTCCAGATACCATCGATGTGCTTGCGTCTGTGACCGAAGATGTGTGCTGTAAGCTCTCGAAATCACTCAAATTTGGAAGTTTTCTCTTGAATTTGGTGACGAAGTCAGATCATGCCTTGAAGTTTCATAAGATACGGTTTATGCATGTTGCTGAAAAGACTGAAACTTTTCTTACGAAATCTATAGTATCAAAGTTGAATCAGAATGGTAGCTGAACTTCCGATGGACACTTACCCATGCCTTGACCTAGTTTGGCCGTAACTTCTGTTTCTTTGTCTATACTGTAACTTCTGGTATGGCTTGATTTTGAGATCAATTTGTAAATTATATATTTCACGTCATCAGAAGTGTCTCCATGCCGTAGTAGCAATATTGATGTCATAATATTTGGGGTAAAATATACCGTTTAGATTGGAAACAAAACTCTATTGAAGTCATAAGACTGCTACATCGTTTTGCAATTTTGTCTGAACAATAGAAATTTGCCTTTTTAAATTGCACCCATTACCGCCATAATGTCTAGAGAATAAGCATGACAATTGCATATTCTTTGAGAGTGGTAAAATATAATACAAACTTTTGTTTTCCTTACAAGTCTTAAGTTATAGTTCGCCTCTCTTTTCAGGTTGTTGTCGTAAAGTTAATAAATATACTAAGACGTCAACGAATACATTACAATGACTTTTTGTACTTAAATTAACACAAAACAAAACGACAGTTTATTATGTTTGAAAACATTACATTACATTATATTACATTACATTACATTACAACAATGAAAAACACAAACCTTCACTCATAAGCCCATGAAACATGCCTGACAAGTGTTCCAGGGGTACAATTATTTGGTTCAGACCGGACTTTAGCATTATTACTGAGACATCATCATCTTTATGGATTGAAGTCTTGCATCTTTGTCTGAAAACTTGGTTTTAAAGTAGTAGTCAAGGTATTCCTGGAAGCTGTATTTGCTGGGATACAGGAGCTTTGTAGCCGGAGTGATAACAGAATCAAGTCCTGGATTGTAGAACGTAACGATGGACAATCTGCTCCCTTCCTTGTCGGCGAGAACACGGTGCACAATGCTCTTGTACACTCCATTGCTAATCACCTCAATTTGATCACCTATGTTTACGAAAATCTTGCTCTTCTTCGTAGGATTGACAGGGACCCACTTCCCATCCTTGAGAAACTCAAGCCCTGGGACCGTATCATCTTGGAGCAACATGATGATCCCACCAGCGTCAGTGTGGGCTCGAAGACCAGACACCAGCCCTGGATTTGGACACTGAGGATACTTAGCCACCTTTGTGCCCACAAAAGGCTTGTTGTATAATTTCTTCAGGTGGTCCTTTTCCAACCCGAGATTTTCACTTATAATTTGAGACAGAGTCTCTGCCATCTTAACCAGTTTTTCTACGTATTCATGCATTGTATTGCTGAAAAGTTATGGACTTATCATTAGTGGGGGAAAACGCATTTTGTCAGCAAAAACGATCACGTAATGAGAAGCAAGATGATAAAATAAGCTGATTCTAGTTTTAGCTTATCTTATTGCAGTTTTATCTGGTAGAAGATACCATGCTGCACATGATTTTATTGAAAAGCTTTTATTTATTGCTAAAAGGGAACTTACCGAACTTCCTCATCGACGTCAAGATTGTCATTCTCATTGCTGCTAGGTGGGTGTCGTAAGAAGAAACTGCTCTCCCAGTCAGTATCCAGAGGTTGGTTCTTCCTACTCAACTCTTCAGCAACATCTGACTTATAGAATTCCTCCTTCATGCGTGTTTCATAGTGTGAGTTCACGACTTTGGTGACCCTTGCAAACAGATCGTCGTCCACTCCATGGTTTTCAACCTAAGGTTAGAGGATAGGTATTAAACTACAAAATTTTATCTTGACAACCAAGTCAATATCATTCCCAACTTACCCAGAAGAAACCCCACTTTGCGCAGGCATCATGCAGAAGTGACATTGTTTCACTCCTCTTATCACCATCCAATGCTTTCATGTTGATCACTGGGATCTCCATTATCTATCTCGTGAGATAGTAGGGCTGGGCTTTGTAAGTAGCTACAAGCTCTGATGCCAAACTAAGCACTGTTTGCATGTATATGTACTTGTTCAAGCCTCTAAGTTTAAGATTAAATTATGTCATGGTTTCAACTGTCTAATAAACAAATGAGATAGAACATAAAAGGCAATTAGGCAGCCTATTTTAATGATTGGCCCAAGTGTATTTAACTCTGACCATGTGAATTCCTTTATATTTCTAATCTAATACCACCGTCCCCTTCTTAATTATTGGGATGATTACACACATAACCCCAACTACTTCAAAAATATCATCATTACCTTTCAAAGTTTATAATATCTCAATTGCCCTCTAATTTGACTAAAACTTTCAATTTGAGCCATTTTATCAATTGCCATAATCTTAAATTTGACCTGAAGTAGATTTAACTTCATGTGACAACACTTTTAAAAAGCTTCTGTATTCTATTTTGGCATCATTATGTACACAAGATGAGTGTTTACATTCTGGATATAGTTCAAAAGGAGAGTGCAACTAAATGTGCACTTCAAATTAGAGGGTATTTATGATATTATGAAAAGTTAAATGGTTTTGATAATTTCTTGAATTTAGTTGATGTTTATGAAACCATTGCTTTGTTATTCCATGGGTCGTCATCATGATTTACTTTGTTCACTTTTACGGCTACTCTAAGATCAGGTTCTCAATGAAAGCAACCACCTTTTGACTTGTGGTTAGCGCATTTGCAAGGGTATCTTTGAGTTGATTTGGAGGATAACTTTTCAGATTTTACAAGGATTTGATCATTAAACTGTTAGGAAAAATAAAGCTCAAAAATTTATTCCGTATATTTCCTTAATCATATTTTGACAAAAAATAATCATTTCGAAAAACAGGGGGAGGCGACTGATTCGGTGCATCGTGATTTTGCTTTCTGCTCTCCAGCTGCAGCTGTTTCTATTCACTCCACCAAATCTTGATCTCTGTATAAAAAAATCAGGTTAGTTAGCCCTTGTTTTCTGTGCTAAATGCTGCTTAATTGGCTATTCATATGGGATACGATCTAACCGAATCCAAGCTATCGTGACACACAAAGTCAAACAAAATTTAAAGAAATCCATCTATTGTAAGAAGTGAGGAAGATTAATTAAAGATACTTGTGTTAAGGTGGCTTAAAACCCAATGCTAAGCAACAGGTAACATTCTCTGTTTCAAGGTTTATAACAAAAAAAAAACCAAGTCAAGATATACAGCCCCAACCTCCAAGGAACTCACTGCAGCTTTGAGTAATGCATAAATCTGTCACTTAATTCACTTTTGGCAGTTTGACAGATTTTAGTTGTTCTATGAGGTTTTCTTTTCTTTATTTCGAGGATAATCTATTAAAGATGTTGTCTCAAGTTGCCCATTATGAAAATGTCAAAGCTCAATGATCAAAATAAAATACAAAAGTGCAAAACTGACTGCCTCAAACTATAGCAAGTTCATCAATAATTTGATTTGATACCGTGGGCTTTGGTCGGCAGTAGCAAATGCCTATTTCACAACATATAACATTTCATTTGGTACATTAGAAGAGATCCTGTGTGTCAACAGCGGTTTCTTTTATTCCTTTTTTAGATGCTACCATCAAAATAGAAACCATATATTTCCTTTTATATTTTGTTCTATGCTACATTGTCCAATAGTGTTTCATCTATGGCCATACATGCAAACCCTGATTAGTTAAAACTGGGCTCATTATAAATTTAGATCTTCTGACAACAGTGTGACATGCAGAATCATATGCAGTATTTACTAGCAATCAACCACTGTACTTCATTGTTGTAGCTGAAGTGGACTGCTGACACATTGGTGAGTGTGTTCAGAAAAAGAATTAGAATTATTCTTCCAACTTGCAACTAAGTCATTATTTTGGCAGAAAGAAGAGCTTGGTTAACAAGTTGCAGTACAGATATTTTGATTTGGCTAGATCCTTTTTTGCTTCTCAAGCAATCATTGTTGCCATGAGTTGTAGACTTCTAGTGCAAAAACCATGTTCCGGTGGTTAGACACGAATTTGTATTAACGATTATAAGAAGAAATTCTAGGTTCAAACTGGTGGCTGACTGTTGTGTACTCGACTAGTTAAACTGGGCTTTGTACCTCAGTTGGTCATCTTAAATTCTTAATGCTGCAACCTCACGTGGAGGTGGGTCGAGTGACTTTGCCAAAACAAAAAAAAATTACCTGCCATGAATAGACCAATATCATGATTCATGAGCTGGATCTTAATGATGACAATAATAACACCTATAGTTAGGTAATCACCCCCAGAACATTTGATTAAGTGCAAACTTTTATGCGTTCATGCTGTAGAATCATAATTATGTCTGACACAATGTTGCGGATATGCTGCGTGTTAGTAGTGATCATACTGTTTTAGATGTTCGGAATCCTGTTCTGCAAATAGTTATTCTTCAATCATTCAGTGCCCGAGTCAGGTTTTGAACTTTTCAGCGTAGGTTAGGAGAAGCCTAGTGAAGGTGCAGCAGCTCACGTACTGAGTAGGAGCCCTTGGCGTTTGGGTCATTGTGAATGCTAGTATAACAAAATACAATATGAAAAGATAATTCGATATTTTTTTCCCATTGATTAGGTTAGTTATAATATATTATATGGAAGTGCATGGATAAAATAATATGATTTGACTAAAAAAAGTTTACATAATTTTGTTGAATATTTACATGAAATGTTTCTTTAAGATAAATTACAATTTGTACCTCTCAATTTTAATATATGTAGCAATTTAGGACTTGAACTTATAGTTACACCTCGCTATAAAGTTTCTTTAAAACTTTATCCAATCAATGGACGAAAATACCACTTTATCTCAGGTAAAAATTACATTCTTGAGAACTCATGATGCACCTTAACTTCATGTCTAACTGTATAGTCATGTATTCATGTAAATGTAGTTGATGTTAATTAGACTTAACATTAGTTTCTAGTTGATTTTACCTACTTTAACACTTGTGTGTCGTGTAATCAAGAATCACACACACATACCTACACATTTTCACTCCATGGAAGTTTAGTTTAATTATTTATTAATTCATCATTTAGTATAGTTAGTTTAGCATAATGCCCTTATTCTCCTCTCCTTTCACACTCGAGTATGGTAGTCACAACAACACTCACAACTCCTTGAGATTCGACCCATATTTGCTACATCTTCACCGACGTCGTGCACTTGCGGTTATTAAAATGATCAATCAAGACTTCTCATTACCTTTAGACCCACAAACACTTATTAGCAACGAAGTTGGAATAAACACATTTACTCGTCCTGAAGGGGTTAAAAAAACAACAACAAAAAAGGAGCAGGGGAAAAGCAAAGTCCTCTTATACTCAACAAGTGAAGTTGTCTCTAGTATAACTGACCAAATCAAATGGTACAAAGAGACATGAAATATAGACATTGTGCTACAAAGGGAGAAACTTAAATATAACAAAAAAAAGCTTGAACCGAGAGAGAAAGATGTAGACTCTACCTTAATAAAAGTTAAATGAGAACACGTTATATATTTTAATGTCCAAAGGAACATTGACATCCGAAGAAGAATTGATAAAAAGTAAATTAATTGTTGAACAATATTAATGTATCGTTAGCTCGTTGTAATTTTCAATTTATTGTAGACTCGTTTTATATGTGTTGTAAGCTACTTGTAGTTTTTAATGAATCGTAGACTCACTTTATTATGTATTGTAAGCTAGTAATAGTTTTTAATGTATTGTATCGTACTAGATTATTTAATATCTATCGTATTTCTATTCGTTATAATCATGTTTTTATGTTCTTAACTTTAACTTTTGCCGTGATTATATTCTAAACTTTCATCTTTTCAGAGATTATACTCTCAACTTTAACTTTTGCAGATTTTATATTCTCAACTTACACATATCCAGAGATATATTTTCAACTTTGACTTTTGCAGAGATTTTATTCTCAACTTACCCATTTCCAGAGATTATATTCTAAACTTAACTTTTGTAGATATTATATTCTAAACTTAACTTTTGGAGAGATTATATTCTCAACTTTCACATTTCCAAAGATTATGTTCTCAACTTCAACTTTTGCAGGAATTATATTCTCGTCCTTTTCCCAACGGCCACAATTTTCAAACTAGATGAGTAAACACAAGTTTCTCACCCTTTCAGTCTTCCCCAACCCTCTCTCTCTCTCCTTTGCCTCATTGTTTCTTATTCAAATTCTAGAAAATGATTTAGACGTCTTTTCAAACTCCACTTTGTCTGATTCTGACGATGCGAACAGACGTGCATTAGTTGCGAAAATAGACAAATTAATTGAATCAGTACCTTCATTGCTATCTGAGATGTTTTCTTCAAACTCTCGAAAGAGGTTGAGAAAAGTCAATCAACATCGCAACTACGACAAAGATCGTGAAGCTGGTTATAACAATCTTTTTAAAGACTACTTCGTTGAAGGTGTTGTGTATCTAGAGCATATGTTTCGAAGAAGATTTAGAATCCGTAAGCATGTCTTTGTTTGTATAGTAAGTGGTCTTGAGAACATTGATGTATTCTTTCAATGAAGACCTGATGCCACTGGTAGACTTGGAATATCAGCACTACAAAAATGTACTGGAGTCATGTGAATGTTAGCATATGGCACATCAGCTGATGCTTTTGCAGCTAAGTGAGGGAACAACCATAAACACCCTACAAAAACTCACTGAGGTGTCATTGCCCAATTTGGTGATGAATATTTGAGAAGACCTACACTGATGGTTTTAGTAAGGCTTCTTAATATCAGTGTGTGTTGCAAATTCCATGACATGATAGACAACGTTGATTGCATGCACTGGGAGTGGAAAAATTTCACAATTGCATAGAAAGGTTAATAGGAAGGGCAAGTGGCAAATCGACACTTGTCCTCAAGGCTGTAGTATCCTAAGATCTATGGATTTGACATTTGTTCTTCGGCATCCTAGGTTTGTGTAAGGACATTAATGTGATTCATCGATCTTCAATTTTTGATGATATTCTACAGGGAAGGGCGCCAACTGTAAATTACATGGTCAATGGTCACCACTACAATACGTGATATTATCTTACTAATGATATTTATCCCCAGTGACCCACATTCATCCAATCAGCCATTCCTTCACAAACTCTTAAAGATAGATTGTTTGCTCAATACCAAGAAGCCACATGGAAGGATGTGGAGTGTGCATTTGGAGTGCTTCAAACGCGATTCACAAATAATATGAAATCCATCTCTTGCATGGAATGTCGACTTACTAAACAAATTATAATGACTTGCATCATAATACACAATATGATAGTAGATAATGAACGAGAATCATGTGCTCACTACGTTGATACAAGTGAATTTGTTGAAGATTGTCTTCAACATACAACTAATAGAAGAACAACAAATGATGATGAGTCGTTCGAATACCCCACTGGCCATGTTGACGATATTGATACTTTGACAATAGAGATCGAATTCGTAAGACACATTTTGCTCTTAAACAAATTTAATTCGTGATAGATTAATTAGTTGATTTTAGTTGTTGTAATGTTTAGTTATATGTAATCATTATTGTAATGTATGTAAGTTTGATTATCACATCAGTATCATCATTTTGCAGTTAATAAATCAACTATTTTACCAACGTTTGTCCAACAATTATTTTTGAAAAATTAACAATGAAAATATTTGTATCAAAATTTATTAATAATTCATGCATAAAAGTGATAAATTATGATTTATTTATTTATTTGTAAATTGTAATAAATGAATGGTAGCAAAAAGAACAATTGATTTGACAACATGATTTTTTACAAGGTGTTATAGTTGGGAAAATGAAAGAGATTGTGAAGTTAATATGTTGACGTGATAGAGAAAAAATAAATTGAGATGATTATTTTATAAAGATCATGACTACGAGTCTTCTTACATTCCACACAGTGGCGGATTTAGGGGTGGTCACGTGTAGGCAATTGACCACCCTTTCCTCCCAAATCGATTTTGTATATTAAATATGTGACCACGCAAATTAATTTTTTTAAATATTAATTAGGAAAATATTTGATGTAATTTTATATAGAAAATGTTTAGTGGAAGTCTAAGTATAAATAAAATGTAATTTTACATCATTCATCTCCCCCACACCCTATATTCTCTTTCCTTCATGTCGTTTGTAGACAAATTCTGGGTTAAATAAATTTTAATTTTTTTCCTCAAATCTTTTGCATCACTATTGTAACATCCCGAAACAACGGAAATTTAAAAATCATTAATAAGACATCAGAGACCAATAATCAAAGACGAGACTGTTACTTCTTATCAAATATATAAGCGATGCACAATATTACATCAGAGTTTGTCAAAACGATACATGATTACAACACAACAACAAAGGGAGATAAAAGTAATCATGTCGACCTCAGTGGTCCAAAAGAGAGGATCCAATCCCAAGATGCGCGCGCTCGCGGATCACCATCCAACTGGACCTACTGCAGTCTTGAAAAAGATATAACAACAATGCCTGAGTTTGCATAAGGAAATCACGTATGCCAAGCTCACCTACATGCATGCAATAGTACAAATAAACATATCATACTAGTAGCATGTCATGTCATCAACAGTAAGGAAAACAGTTCCCCCGAAGGGTAACACAGGACATCAGTCCGACAATCATCATCGGGTCTCCCAAGGAGACCTACCGTAGGCATATACGGTCTAACGGAACATGACGTGACACTCTCTACACGCGGCTACACTAATCATGTGGTTCGGCAATGAGCATCCGCCAAGTCCGCGCCATAAGAAACAGATCTGTAACTTCGTGGTCGAAACCACAGCAACGGAGTCGTCGCTCGGTCGGTCCATCAATCATCATCTTAGTAGGTGCCCATCTGAGCAACATAACCGGAACATCATCATCGGCCCATCAATCATCATCGCCGGAACAACATCGGCAGCATCACCGGAACAACATCGGTGGTCCAACAATATGTCCGGCACAACATCGGATGGGTCCAGACTGAAGTCTGTCAGGTCATCAGGCTCCACGAGCCGCAAACACCAACCGCGCCGCTATAAAAGCAGGGCAGCGACCTCCGTAGCCATCCAGGCCGGTAGTCACCTCACCCAACGACAGTTGCGTGCTCGCACAATCATCATACATTGGGATCCACAATCCCTCAAGCCTGTCATTCTACAATGAGTCCAATCAATCCATCACATCAAGTCATGATCCATACATGGAGGTGACATGTCCCGAACACCCACACTCTTCCACACGACGGTCCCTGAGCAGGCATGCGTACGCGCCCACCATCACCTCCCAGCTCACGCACAAGGCGAGGACACGAGTTTACGTGGACAGAGTTGACATTCAAAAAGGGATCAGGAATTCAGTCATGTGCAAAAACGGTCGACCGAAAGAGACAACCCGGTCGACCGCATCCGCAAGGGAATCAGTCGACCGAAAATCTGCAACGGTCGAACTCTCTGCGCAAAACCTAAGTCCCAACGGTCGAACAGAGATCTAAAACTGGTCGACCGATACGAGGTCAAAAGCCGGAGTCTGGTCAACATCAATTCAAACTATCGGTCGACCGACTCAGGGGTCTCGGTCGACCGAAAACTACCAGAGCATCCTAGCAGTTCTAAGTCATATAATGGGCCGAACACAATCATAACAATGGTCGAACAATCATGCATAATAATCCAGTATACTTAAGTTCCGGTCGAACGGACCCAATGACCCGGTCGACCGAAACACAACATACAATCCCATTCACCAGCAAAATGCACTACCGGTCGACCGCCACAATGCATCGTTCGACCGGTGAAGGTTAAAGTTGGGTAAATACACTACATCAGTCGACCGCCCCAAGGAATCCGGTCGACCGTTGGTCGTCTTCAACCTCGCGCCAGCCGAGGATTTACGCAACCACGTCGCCGGAGAGGTCTCTGACCTCCCCCGACCGACCAACAAAACCCTCCCACGAGGGTGAGCAACAACAAAACACACTAAGAACCGGTATACCTCTCAAGACGATGAAAACCCGTCGGAGCCTCGCTCTCGCACGTCGTCTCCGGTGATCCTCCTCGCACGATCGCCTCCTCGCAAGGGGCCTCCGCACGCCTCATGCCGAAGCCTCCAAGTTCTCTGGATCGCCGGAAAGAAAAGGAATGAGTGAGGGAGAGAGAGAGAGAGACGAATTTCTCTTTAAACCCAACAAAAAACCTCTCTACGCTACAGTACCTGACCCCTACACTACACCCATCACCTCATCTCCTCCAACTTCCCATGCACAACACTATGCACCCACTTCCCCATGCTAACTTCATCACTAAACACCATTAACCCTAAGCAAGGGTTTAGGGACATAACAACTATTGTCTTCCATTAGCCTCAAATCTAGGGATACAAATGGTAACTGATTATCCAAGTATTCAGTTTGAAAATTATAATTTACTTGGTATTTAGTAATGAAGTTCTTACCGAATACAATTTGGAATTGTAATCGGTTTAAAAAACTCAATCAATTTCAAATTCGGATTCAAATTCAGATATAGGTTAAATCATATCCGAATATCCAAAAATACTTATTTTTGCATCCAATATATGTGGTTATTAAAAAAGATATGGTTCGTTAATAAAAAACTAAGCTACTCCCATGTAAATATAAACATAATAGAATGCAAAACAAATTATAATATATTTATCTTAAGACAGTTTTTCAAAGTATTTCAGATTATAGAACAAAAGATATATAAAAAATATGTTATGAGAATTTGAATATTATCTGAATTTAACCCGAATTCGAAAAAATTCAAAATTATATATGAAATTGGTAAGCTATAAAAATTCGAATTCGACTCGGATTTGATTTTTTTTATTTGAAATTTGGATACAAGTTATATCCCATTCGAAAATTTCAATTTGCACCCCTACTCAAATGTCTAAACCCTACTCGGAAATCTCCGTATTCCTTAACCCTATCCGCTAATTTCTAATTCCCACACTTAAATCTTGACTTCTTCAGCAAGATTTAGTTGCGGAAAAAAGATATATGGGCTAAGCTTTCAATGATACGAAGATCTAGGTCCAGGATTTAAACATTTGGGGCTAAGTTAAGGGGAGATCAGGCATCAAGAATTGGTTAAGGTTTTTTTATAACCAAGTATGGTTTAAAACATTACCAACATATCTAGGAGCTTGACTGGAAACATCAAAGCTCCGACGAACAGTTCCAAGTCAAAATACTCCACTAAAAAGTTTGGCCCACAACTTGAGCATGCAATGGAAAGATGGAAGCATTTACCAACCCTTAGCTATGCTTGGTTTGTTGCAGTTAAGTGAGTAATGTTATCTGATCATACCCTTCGTTACATTCTACTCTTTGATTGAGAAAATTAATATATAGTTGTAATGAATTCGTAATTCAATTACGAAAATAATCTAATTACACTATTTTAAGTAAGTGAATTATCTCGTTGGAGGTCGTAATCCAATTACATTGCTGTGTAATTAACTCATTTTAAATTACTCAGACATTATCACATCGTCAAAACTAACTTGGCTCTTGCTAAAGTACGCTAGAGTACCAACAACAGGTCCGAACATTTATAGTATTTATAAATAAAAAATATCTTTTAAAATTACACTGTAGTTCATGTGGTGAATGCCAATGTTACAATGCAATGTAATTTGGTTACATAGTATTCAATTCAGGAGAATATAATGTAATTACATCAAATTCGGGTTCCATGTTATCGAATTACGGCGAAGCAAGCATCACCTTGAAGTGTTGCAGTTAGAAAACAAATTACAAAGGTGTAAGGCAACATGATTAATTGTTGTTTCGCTAACAATGGATCTATAATATTAATATAGTTCCCATTAAATTTTCATCCTCCAAATCAATCTCAATCGTTCGTTGAATGATTTGTTTGTCCTTTAAATCGATCATGGATGTTTGTTAAAATCCCACTAATTTTTGGTCCTATTTTAATCTCAACCCCGATTAATACCTCTCTAATTTTTTGGTCACTCAAATAGATCTCGGACATTCATTGATTAAATTATTATTAATTAACCCATAAATCCATGATCATTCCATTAACTTCATCATTTCACATTAATCAAATAAGCAAATCACAATTCATATAAAAAGAACAAAAAACAAGAGAAAAGTTTAAAATTGATGAAGATAGTTTCCTCTGTTATCTTTTGCTCCCTCAAATTGATCTTAATAATTCGTTGATTGATTTTTTTAGTCATTCAAAAATATTTTTGTCGTCCTTTAAAATCCTACTAACTTTTAGTCCTTCAAAATAATCTCAATCGTCTATTAAGTCTTCTCTAATTTTTGGTCCCACATATAAATTCATGTCGTTCATTGAGTAAAAATAATTTTAGTTTTTAATAATTAAACTTTAAATCCACCATCAATCCGTGAAGGCGTGAACCCAATGATTTCATATTAACAAGATGAGAAAATCAAAATTCATTCAAAAATAAAAGTGAAAAAATTATAAGGAAGGACCATATCAACGAGTTTATCTTCATTTTATACTAAACATTTTACACAATGAAAGACCTCATGAAATTTAATTTTCATAAAATTTAAAATTTAATACAATTAATTTTTTTATTACGAATTATTAATTAATTGAAAACCACTAATTTTCATCATAGCAAACAAGAATTTTAAATTCAATGAATTGTGTTTTTCTTATATAATCAATGTGAAATCATGAGGTTCATGTTGTGAATGTGTATGAATTTTACAAGTTCCAATATCTATAATTTTTCATTTTTACAATTCATTAAAAACTTAAGAATTTATTTTTGAAAAAAATATATAAATTTATCTTTTCGAAAAGTCAACCAATTTGATTAGTTATGATTTCATTAATTTTTTTGATACAATTAAAAATTACAATTTATCGTTTAGTCCATCTATTATTTTGTATTATCCAACTCCAAAAAACAACTCCCATAATCTCCATCTCCGTACCCCAAACTCATCTTTTCACATCTTCAACTCCTATCAATAAAGTAGAGTTTCATGCTCCTAATTGTCATCTTACTTAGTGAGAAACAACAAATTAATTCAAACCAGCAGCAACCCAACCCCCTTATTAATCGGATTTTCGTTGTTCAGCTGCATCGGTGGAGGAGATCTGATTGGTTACCTTCCACTAACGGATCATCCTCTCCTGCCAACCACTCCATCACTGCTTAGGAGAGGAGATCAGCAAGCATGCTAATGTTAGATAAATTACAATAAATAATTGAATATCTAAGAAACTACGTGAATGCAATTAAAAAATATTTGCATGGACCGTACGTGTTGGATGTTGGATCCATCGCTAACAATAACATCGTTAATTATCTACTACAATTTTGGTCAACAATTTTGTTTTAAAGTTTTGTCCATTTTTTAAATGTGTTATGACTTTAGTTAACACTTTTGTGAACAATATAAGTTAACATTAGTAACAATAAGTATGCCTACAAATAACTCAATTTAACATAAAAAGGTCTAAGATATTCATATAGTGGTTACAAATGTATTGTTTAAAAAAAGGTAGATAAAGTTGCCGTTTGGATGTGTGTTAGTGGGTGTGAGTCAAACTGAGTAACTTTTGTGGATCAAGTTAAGTGGAAATATAGGATTTAATTAAATAAAAAATAAGTATGTTTAAAATCGATATCTGTGTGTGTTTGAATGGGTGCGTCATCTATGCTAGTTTTGTGATTGTGGGTAAGCCAAATTTCTTACGAAATTAAAAAAAAACTTAATTTTGGTGGGCTTTTGTACACATTTTTTATTAAGTTGATTTGAATGAGTCGATATTTAATTTGTCTTTGGAGAATACCTTATACCGGAAAATAAAGTCTATAACTGCCACGGATGCATATTTTTATACCACAATGGGTTTTCATAACAGGACAAGGGAAATTTGAGTCTATATGTTTGAAGTGACTCAAAAATTGGAAAAAAAATCCACATTTTGATATTATCATAGAAATATGTTTATGTTTCTTGTACCACCTAAAATACTATTGCATAACTCATTCCCCTTCTCGATGGTACTCGATAGTTGGGGTGTAAACGGGGCGGGTAATACCCGTATACCCAGTCACCCGCCCCGGTCGGGTACAAAAAATCAAACTCATTTAAGAATTCATACCCGTATAGCCGTACTCGTTTACCTAGTTTATAAACAGGTCGGGTATTGGTATCCGCAGTACCCGTACCCGTATACCCGTTAAAATATATTATATATATTTATATATAATATATTTTTATATATCATATTTTATATATATTATACATTATACCCGCCCTACCCGTTTGCTCGCCCCGTACCCTCTAACTTAGTAGGTAAGGGTACACTTTTTTTTGACCAGGTATATTCTCGTACCAGCTAATTTAACGAGGTACGGGTACGGGCATACCCGACCCATTTACACCCTTACTCGATGAGTTCGATAAGTTCTCGATATGAACTTGATAGTATGTCCGTTAGAGCTGGATGAAGCATATCGATGAATAAGTCTAACTTCCATCGATTCAACCCATTACTCTATAAAACACTCAATTTAAGGGAGCTCACATGTAAAGGAATCAAGCCTATCGAGCACAAAAATCAAGTGTCTATCGAACTCATACCGAGTCTATCGAGCTTCGTCGGAAACACAGAAAATTGGTCCGACTTTCATCAATTCAACCCACTCCACAAAACAATAATCTAATCCTATCGAACTCACATTTAAAAAGAATCAAACCTATCGAGCACAACAATCAAGTTTCTATCGAGCCTATTCAGCTTCATCGGAAACACATTAAATCGGTCTGACTTCCATCAATTCAACCCACTCTACAAAACACTCAATCTAATCCTATCGAGCTCACATGTAAAATGAATCAAGCTTATCAAGCACAACAATCGAGTTCCTATCGAATTCATACCGAATCTATCGAGCTTCGTCGGAAACACAGAAAATCGGTCACACTTCCATCGATTCAACCTACTCCACAAAAGTCAGATCAACCTACTCCCTAAAACTAACCTTCGTCGTCAACTTCAAAGGAGGAGTTGTTATTCGATCTAGGTTCACTACGATGGGGAATGGTTACGTGAAAAAGAGAGAGAATGGATGCATGAGAGAGAGAGAGGTTTTTGGTATTTTTAAAGGATAGGAATATTTTAGGAAGAAATGAAAACATAAGTATATTTTTAAGATGACGTTTGTGGACTTTTTTTCTCCAAATATTTGACAACTTTAAGCATAAAAACTCAAATTTCTCTTGGACAAATGATATTTGAGTTTGAATGAGTTTTCTTTTTTTTTCTGGATGGATTTTATAAATGTTTTTAATATTTGTTCATTCTAATTTAATAAGCTGAATATATTTTTTGTTTTTAGAAAGTGATGGGCGACTCTGATCAGAATTCATGATCGTTCTACAAAAAATGTTCAAAGTTAATAAAACGATGGCAACCAGGCTGAGTGGTCATATATAGTAGTCTAACAATCGTGATAAGAAGTTCATTACTGACTTATTGTGCTCCGATGACACGTCTAAAAGTTTTTGGTGCTCGAAGGACCCCTGACGAGAGATCACCGGAGCTCTGGCGAATCTCCTTAATAAATCTCGACGGAGTTTGATGCTACATAATATAATATAGAACGTAAACACATGTGATCTAAAATGTTGGGATTCCATCTATCTTGCAAGTTGTACTATTTGGCTCTCATAGTGATCACTCGTTGAACGCAATCCCAATAAGCTCATATCGGATGTCCAAATGACCGAATCGTGTTAAAACTTGGTGTCGTTTTGTGTTTCTTATAGTTGCTTGCTCTCATTTTCCCTTAGATCGTATGATGACATTCCACTAATTTGAGTGTCATTTTAATAGTAAATGTAATAGCCGAGCCTCATTTTTTTTTCTTTTTTTTATATTATAGTTCCGAGCAGGGGCAGACCCATGACAGAATTGAAGGGTGGACACCTTATAATTGTAAATGGTCTCTAAAAGCACCCTTAATGCAACTCTTTTATCGGACGTCCGAGCGAAACCCACGTAGTGGGAGAGGCTAAAGATGCAAATGCTAACCAATTATCCAAGTATTAGATTCGAAAATTACAATTTCGTTGATATTTGGTAAAGAAATTTTTACCGAATACAATTTAGAATGGAAATTGATATAATTTTTTTTACCATTTTCAAATTCGGATACGAATTCGGATGTAGGTCAAACAATATCCGAATATCCGAAAATATCAATTTTGACATCCAATATATGTGGTTATTAATATTTGTATTGTGAGTTAAAATAAAAAAATAAAGTTATTTCTTATGTAAATATTAACATAATAGAAATGCAAAAACAAATTATAATATAATTTAGATTATACAACAAAAGATATATATAAAAATATGTTACAAGAATTTGAACGTTATCCGAATTCGAAAATTTCTCAAATTCGGATATGAAATTGGTAAGTTATTAAAATTTGAATTAAAATTTGGATTTGGTACGTTTATTTGGAATTTAGATTCGATTTCGGATACAAGATATGTCAAATTCACAAGGCAAGAAAAAGGTGCTTGGTTTAAATAATTGCATGGTGTTGTTTATTCTAACAACTCTTGATTCGATTGATAAAATTTTGATTTGTTTCTTTTGTATAAAAGTAATTACACTGAACGCGTAGGATAGAACAACATTTTATACATATAAGAGATTAAAGCATGAAATCACATCTTAGTGTTGCCCTAAATCAGGATTTTACTTTAAAAAGTACCAATCTAACCAAAAGCGGTGTCAATAATTTTAGATATAAGGATTAAGGAGGGTCGAAATTTCCAAGTACAACCCAAATGTGTCAAAAATCAATCAACGTACTCAATATTTTGTACTTTGAAAAGTCAAGTTAGTCGAAAATCCATGAAGGTTGGAATAAAATCAGCAAATCGAAAGAGGTCTAAATCCAAAAAAAAACTTTTACAAAGTAGATAAAATTCCAAAATCTAAAGGACCATCAACGTTGTACGGCACCACAGCTGAACCTAACCGAGTAACAACTCAAGATGCTTGTCGTCCATAAACAAGGCTCGCTGACATTTTCCTCTAATTTCGAACCGTATATACTCTCAAGTAACACCCTCTCATAATAAGTCCAGGTGTTGACCATACAAGTAAAGTGAAATGACGCAAAAAATTTATTCCATAATCCATGCTTAAAAAACTCGGTTGTATGCATTCTCCAGAAACCTGAAACTATCAAAATTCAACCATATCATTGAGGAGTCCCGCATCTTCAAACGCATATAAACATGCTACGATCACACACAAAAATCTAAACTTTCTACTATAAACAATTTGAAGCAAAGACAGTTAACTATGTGGGTCACTTCTGAGCACACAAGAAACATACGTACATATCAGGCACGTCCGCAAATGACGTCAATATCACATTATTTTCAAGAGTAGCCAGATCTCAGAGACTTAGAAATGGATATCTGAACGTGTTAAGATACCAAGAGCATGCATAGCCAAACTGAAATGCAAATACTCCAGCAGCCACTTCTTTTGGATTACAGAATTAGCAAAATTACTTTCCATCTTACTCATTTTAAGGCAACAAAAAAAACGTGATACAACATGACTGTAGAGGTGATCTCCGTAAAATAATTGGAAACCACCTTCCATTTACAACGGGAGAAGTCATGACAAAACAATTCCAAAGGCAGTGGAACCTAAGAAACAGATATGTAAAGACTCCTCTCTCTCACACTCTCCCTCTTTCTTATCTCATCATAACTCCAAAAAAATGAGTGGTGTAACCTTTTCAAAAAACGGAAGCTGTCTGTTATTAACTATGTTAAGAGCGCCAGAAAATTTCTGGGTCATTGCTGTACAATGTAGGATCTTGGATCTCTAGATTCGCAACATGCCAATCAATAAGTCGAGCTTGGATACACTTGCAGAGCAATAATCCAGTAGGAAACATCCACCATCCGCTCTCGTCCCTGCCAAAAAGGAGAAGGAAATTTTCACGCCTGAACAGATACTTCAGGAAATATTCATGCAAACAAGTTAAGAATAGGCACTCACATGCTCCAATTCCAGGGTTGGAAGTTTGGTGGTTTTTTGTTGGAGGACGACTGGGCCTTAAAATGTACAAAGCCACACATGAAGGCCACAACCTGGTTAAAGAAAAATAAGATGATGGTATTGGCAAAAGGAGAAAGCAAGCAAGCAGGTTATCTTTATAGAAAACAAAACATGCCAATATACGTTACATGTCAAGAATAACAGGCCACTTACAACATTAACCAAGGAACCAATGTTCCATAGTGCATATACATGAGAAAGGCCAGCAGATTTCTTAGGACCATGGCTGAAGAGTGCATTAATTCCAGCAGGGAATGGTGCAAGTAAACCGAAAGGTAGTACAAACAAAACAAGAACAACATCCCAAAGAGAAAAAGAATAAAGCTGGAGCAACATAAGCAGAACAAGGCTGAAATCTCCTAGGAGCATTATGGAGACCATCAGGCCAACCAAGTCCTGTACAAGACACGCCAAATTATCATCAAAATGATATTTCATTAGTCACCAAATTTGACAAACAGTTTGTGACATCTTATAGACCTATACCTGATGGCCAACAGGCTTGATGCTGTGTAACATGAGAGAGAATGGATAAAAGAAATCCCGTCTGTCTTCAATCATGCGCAACGTGGAAATATTGATAACACCACCATTTATATGTTTGCCCATGTTTGTTGTCTCATTATTACTCAGGCTACAAGGAGATATGCTAGACGCACTGGAAAAGAGATTCAGAGTTAGAAGATAAACCATTGCCTTAAACAGATTGTGTAAAAGTGTAAAATGATGCTAACTTTGCCTTAAAGAGAGATTAGTCATTTGTAAATTTGATTGAGTAATTGCTAAAATCCATACTAACCGTGATAGTGGTTCCGATTTCGAAAAAGCAGCAAGACCATCAACCGTTGTACCAGCAGACTCTCCTTCAGCACTACATACTACAAGACCAAACTGACAATAACCACGTGATGTAGCCTGGAACCATGCAAGATGTACAGTCACCCCATGTCTACTCAGTGCAGGATTTGCATGACTTTCTAACCAGCTAATAACAGGCAAGAATGTTTTCTTTAGATGGCCTCGGCGGACTAAACGTAATTGTGCATTTAAACCAGCAACCAACCGATACCATATAGTTGGTGGTACAGCCTGCAGGTTAATCAAAAACATGAATGAAGAAAATCAATTTCACAGAGGTTACAGCTTCAAAAAATGGTCACCAGACAACATGATAATCTATTGGGGTCAAAGTTACAGACCTGACTCATGAGGCTAGTAAGAACGTTATCACTATGAAGAGTCAAAGGAGCCATGTAGCTTCCATCACCTCCAAAAATCAAGGAAATTGGAAACCTTCGCTGAAGCCGAGGAGGGAGATCGGGTCTTTTTTCATCCCCACCAAGGAAAAAGTCTATATATGCAAGCATCAAATCTGCAGTTGCCGCAACCTACATCAAACAATTCAGCCTCAAAATTCAGACAGTGGAAATAATACCACAACTATGCTCTCATCATCAAATATGAATTGGAAAACCCTTGGATCTGCTGGTATGGTTTCAACCATTTCAAGCCATATTTGGCTGGTTCTAACTTACATCTTACATGTGAGCCACAATACCTGTAGGTCGTAGCCAAATATGGTAAAAAAACTCATACCAGGAGATCCTACAGGTAAATTAATTCAGAGAAACACTAGATCATTAAGCAAAAGCAACCTTAAGCCCTTCATATAGAGCTCTAGAACGGCAGGACCTCAAGCATGAATGGTCATATTCAGATCGAACAAATTCACGTAGACGCTGTAATTTCTTCCTCCTGCGCCATTGATGCCATGACCATGCAAAAGGATATGCCAGAATGCAAAGGATACTGTAGACAGCCCCCTCCCACCATTGATATGCGGCTAAAGTATTCATCTCATCAACAAATCTATTATATGCATCTTCATAGCTGCCATACAAGATAAACAGATAACTAGGTTTGCATTGTAATAACAGATGGCATATTACCTTAAACTATACAACAGCAGCAGCAGGATGCAGTGAAGGAACTATACTTACACAATTTCCAATATCTGTTTAGGAGGTGAATGAGGGAGATGCCAAGGTTCTCTAAATGTGTTGGGACCCATAAAATACATTCTGTGCACATGGCTTTGAGACTCCTCTGCTCTATTTGTCTCCAGCACCTATTGTCGTGTAATAAAAAATGAATCACACATCCAGTGAAACAGAAAAATTATCAAAGAGAGACTAACAAATGATTCTACATCTTTGTATCAAATACCTCGTTGAGTGATTCCAGAAATGGAAAAGAGTGATCAATTTGAGAACCTTGTTGTGTTGGAGCAGGACCAGGCAACTCATCTGTACCAACAACTTTCATTCGTGCAACGCTCAACACCAAAGCCAGGAGGAAGAGGAGAACACAAAGAAGAACACCAAAAACCCAAGGACCACCAAATGTGTATATCAACTCTTCTATGGTAGTATAGCAACGAGGCATATGATATCTTGAAG
Organism: Triglochin maritima; assembly: GCA_963682175.1. NCBI lineage: Eukaryota > Viridiplantae > Streptophyta > Magnoliopsida > Alismatales > Juncaginaceae > Triglochin > Triglochin maritima. The sequence continues at coordinate 13,166,251 of OY821775.1, forward strand.
ATACACACTTGTATGGGCAAGGAGTCTCAGCAACACCACCTTTTAAGACATATTCCAGTATTAGAGATATGGCATCAAAGATTAATAGACTTTTAAAAACTTTTCCAGTCATTACAAGAATTCTTGCAGATTTGTTGATTTCTTTGTGAAAAAATGATTGAGATAAACAGCAAGTATGATGAGGGAGTGAAGACTAAGAAAGTATGCCATTACATACTTAAGAAATTAATTGAATGATCTAAGAAAGTAATCCATTACATACATAAACAGTAAATATGATGAGGGAGAAAAGGGAACAAAATAGATCAGCAAATGATTGATAGCATAAGAAATTAAGCAGATCAAATCTTTAAGAAGTTTGTGAGAGTTTATTACACCAAATGTTTTAGCATTACCTAGAAAGATTAAAAAACCAGTCACAGTACCTAATGGAATGTATGATACACAAAATTTGGTACCTCTAACATTTACATAGATTGCACGACGAGGAAGTTCATAGGCAGGGCAAGGATGACAAAGTGATTCATCAGACCCAGTCACGTTCTTGAAAGTGCCCAAAGGGCACTCCTGTATTATAAAAGTAAACAAATAGTTAAAATCAGGTAAAATTCAGATAGCGGTGCTTGTCAATCTCCATGTTTTTCATTAAATTTCATTAATTTATCAAATAACAATACGAAATAATTATGTTTTACATATCAAAAGACATGCTAGAGTCTTCCACAAGAAGAAAAACTGTACACGTAAATCACCATACCTCTTAGGTTGTGAAACAGAAGCTATCAAGGTTTTCAAGGAATGATGTCTTATAAGAACAATAGCAGCAGCAACCATATAGACAATATTATCACCCAATTAAACACTAGAACAATGCCTATATGCAGTATCAGAGCATTACTATCTGATTATAGAGAAGCATCTGAAAAGGCTAACAATAATTCTGTTTCTGCAAAAATTATATTGATGTGAAGAAACATTACCTGGCAAAACACACCAAAAAGGCCCTTTGGGCATGATTTTCCAGTAACCGATCCATCTTCTCCAGGAAATCCATGGCCCTGGCCTAATCCTCCACTGCATTTAATGAAAATATAGTTCATGAGTGAGAGATAGAATTGCTTTTAGTATTAATACTCTATATTCCATGAACATAAAAAACATTGATTCTGTTATATTCTAATTTACAGTCACTATAATGATATAAAATTCAAAAAGAACACAAACAAAATGTCCTATTTGAAGAGGATAACTTTCTAGTTAAGACTATTAACAGTTCTAGAAACTTAAAGATAATAGGTTGTGCTAATATATCTTCTGTTACAACTTCTAACCACGTAATTTATTGTGTTTGTACCTTAGAAGTATACACATGTTTTGATACGGCCAATCATCTCCACATGAAGTATGGCTGTTATTTAGACTTGTCAAAATGTGAAGATCTACCTTCAAATTTCACCTTCTGTTATTTTTCATTCTTTCATCACACTTATTTTATAAGTCTATTATATCCCAAGATACCCCAATGTCTGTACCAAATATTAGTAAATTTAAAGAATTATACAAATAATACATATGCACGTCTACAATGTTGGTTAGACAAATTGCATATAACTAAAGTGGCTCGCATCAGAAAGCAATACTTGTATCAATAATACTCAGAAACTACAATTGCTCACATCAAGTGAAATGTTTGGTATGCCAAGGTACATGCCAATGATGTATTTCACATTTCAATGGCAAGTAGAAAAGCATTTTTTCAATGTTGATCATTCAAATTGCATACTATTACCAGAAAAAGTATTCTGTAAAAGATCCACCATAACTAGGGACTCACATCGGAATGCAAGATTTAAATCACTAACATCCACCGTCATCAACTTAAATTTTTCATGTCAATAGATACGTTTGACAAACAGTTGAGAAACAAGTAAGAAAGACGAGAGGTGCATTTTTTACAGAAACATCAAGTATGGTGTATTGACGGGACAAAAGATCACAAGTGAGAAGATAATGGATGGAGATACCTTATACTCAGATTGCCTTTCACGTTAGCTATAGGGAGGTACTCGTCTCCTGTGGGGATATACGACCAGTGGAAATGGATTCGGCCTCCTCCTCCACCACCTCCTCCAAGTGGACTGCCATGCCCCCCAGTACTTGAGAGGACAGAATTGCCATCAAGTGCCAAAGACTGCAGGAACAAAAGAACAGTTCCACCAGAACCACCACCAATACCACCATCGGAGCCATTTCGAGTTAAATAACCAAGCATCCTACTTGCTTGTCCATAGCTTTCCCCATTTGCTTCTATTGATCCATGTACAGATAAACTTGAGAGTGAATGCTCCAGCGAACCCATTACTGCAACACAAGGAATCTTTTCACAAACCAGGTAATTACTGAATCGATTCCGGGGTCAGATCTTAAACAGTACACAAAAAAAGATAAAATATCAAATCTTCAAGGATGAAAGAACCTACGCTAGGTAAACACAAGAAAGACAAGAAGCTACAAGTTGAAATTAACAAAAATTGCCAGCCCAAACTAATTTCATGACCTGCGAAATGGCTCAACATCCTCAAATTCCCGGTTCCATAAGAAGAAAGTGCAAAATTAGGAATAAAAGGACTTCAAAGCAAAAGTTTGAAATCCATTAACTCACAAACCAATGCAACGCTAATAAGGGAAAAACTCTAGTCTATGCAAAAGGTGTAACTCCGAAGGAAAAGATTCTCCATCAGTGATGTGTCTTTAGACAATATCAGTGATGAAACATAAATTCAGAAGAAGAAAAAGGTCATAATGAACCATTCCTGATAGACAAGACTCGTATAACGACCTACCTATGATACCCCCTCCAGCTGTAGAAGCACCAAAGCTGTCATTTCCACTGCCACTGCCAAGCTCACAGGGTAAAGAAGAACTACCATAAGCAATACCACCGTAGACTTTAGTTCCATTGTAAAACCCATCTCCCCCTTTACCACCATGACCTCCTCCTCCTCCTAAGCCATTACCTAGAATCTCACCTTGACCAAAGCCACCTTTACAACCTGCAAAAAACACAAGCATAAAAAAAGTGGTTCCACTATACTCCATCTTGTATCATTCAAGGAGGAAAATAAACGCTCTTACTTTTTTACCCTCAGAAATGACTAAAGTGATGTTGCAATCGGAATATGGGACCCAACTTCCGTTGTACACCCTTTTCCCAAATTGCAGGGTAGGATATGGATAAAGGTAAAGTATTTTTTTGGCCCTATAGGTATGGTATCATATATCTCTGTCATTGCCATCCAACATAACCACCATTCATCCGAAACAATTACGGTTTTAGTCTTAATTAACTTGCTAGTGGAGAAGAGAGTAGATTATTGCAGGAGTTTTATGTGCTTTTTTGAACAGTTTTTAAAAATACCAAACACCACAAACTAAGGAACTCATCAAATATACACCCTAAAGTGGGCTGGAGGAATCTATTTGATTACAGATATAAATCGACATAACACTCCAACCCACATTAGTACGTTACATTCTAACATAAAGATGCCTTCGGTTCTTAAAAAGCATCATTAGTACTGGTATTCCTGCCCAGATTGCGCATAACAGAACTAAAGACACAGTAAGAACTTAACATTCAGTGAATGAAATGTACCTAGTCCTGAAGTGCTAATTGTTCCAGAAGACTGAACAACAACCGATCTTGCCCTGTTAAAATGGATGACATTTCCTTGGATCATTCCTTGGACGTCAATATCCTCAACACGGCAAATCTACATAAAAACAAACCTCATAGGGTAATAACTGAAGATTACATATATAAAAAAAACCATGTTAATAAGGAAAGCTGGCTATACACAACCTAGAAGGGAAAAGAACCTGGAGCGTAAAAGACAATGAGGAGTTCACATTGCAATCTTCTGGTGGATGAAGCAATTCTATTGGACATTCCCTTGCTTCACAATTAAGCCTGGGAGCCCTGTAAGTAATACTTGCAGATAGTCATATTGAATGCTGGATTGGAAGTGCACAGTTGAAAAGGGAAAAAGCAAAATCTTACTTTAACTTACATGTCATCATCTGTCACATTTGCAAGTGGGCCACGCAAAACAGATCCAGGCCCAACCTGAAGAAAATATATCAAAAATAATACAAAGTGCATGAAGATCTGTTTGCTCTAACTAAAGAATGTGTTCCGTTAATGATAAAAGTTCCATATTTCTACAAATAAATATGTGCGGAGACCATGACCTAATAGGAATAATATAAAGAAAAATGCATGTATGTAGATCCCAAATGTTTGAAACTTGAATTAGATGTCATTTCAAGTGGAATTTGAGAACTGTGGAGCAGAAAAAAAAAAGACTGGGAGGGAGTGTCTGACTTAAGTAATAAAATTTCCACATTATTGATGGCAGACTTCCAAGCTAAGCAAGTGAATTTTTTTATCGGTAAGCTAAACTAGTGAATTGTTCATTAACGGCAGAATTTTTACCGTATTTTTCCACTACCCGCTTCCTACACTCCAAAGGCATGTAAAATGGTACATAAAAACAAATAAGACAAGTACTTACATGGATGCTATAAAAAAGAGACAGGATCAACCGTTGTGCTTCAATTACATCTCCAGGTCCAGATAAATTCAACAAGCCTTGGCCATGGACTCCAAGGTTAGCATTGGAATGAATAATTGATCCTCCCTGTGTCAGAACGGAAAGGTTATATTAAGGATTATACCACATAAGATTGTCCAGTTGTTTGGAGAATATTACCTTGAGGACAACCAAGTTACTAGCCTCGAGCACTGAAGTAGCTACTATGGCATCTCCACCACCATCTATTTGCATTTGGGAATTCCACATCAAGAGCATTTTAATTGACATTCTTAAAGCCCCAAATACCTATACTCAATTTAGAATGGCAAAAAAATAGTTAGCATAGGGTTTTAGTGAGCCAATTACTATGGAAAGCAGCAGCAGTGGAGATGAACTGATGTAGTGAGTCTGCTGTAAATTACCCTGACTAAAGAGTCACTTATGAGGAGTTCTTCGGCCATAAGTTCAAACTCAGAGTAAGGATAGCGTGTTAGACCAAAACTCAAAATGCTACCACCTGCAATACTAAGTTGCCCTTGAACCTGCAAATGGTGTTTAAAGTGTAACATCGTACCAAGATCATCAGAAAATGGCAAAACTAAGACTGCAATCAAAATCCAATGATGGCCACGACATGAAAAATCACAGCATGCAATAGACAAATGAAATTTAGGGCCCAAAAGATACAATAATGAGCAACTCAAATGGCAGAACTTGCCTGAACTCTACTCCACAACAGAGGAACAACAACTTTTGCCCTATTTTTGACAAAAACATTGGTCCAAAGTGGCTTATTAGGGAACTCCATCAAAAGTGTATCTGTCTCGGTCGATAGATTGTAGTTGTTGACAGTAAGACTATGTGGGATCGTATCATATAGAGTTCCAGCAGCACCATTGTTGTTAGGACATGAACTGCTCCTACCACCTGATAAAACAACAACAAACCGTCTGAAAAAACATAGAATGACACGATCGATAAAAAGTAGAAACACACACTAACTAAAACAAGGAAGAGGTCATTATAGAGAGTGAACTCAGAACCACCATGAATACCATTTAGGCAGACATCCTAAACCCTTCCCGCAGTGGTTTTTGACATACAGCACACATACTTTGTATCCAGAAAGTAGCATCTAAAGATGACATTATATTTATATAAATTCGATCTGAAGTAAAATCTTAATTAAGACAACACTGCACTATCTGTTGTATGTATTAGAAGTTGAAAGAGCACAAAATGGTTGCATATGCACTTGATGATCTTCAATAGCTTCTCAAACAAAATACATCAAGGAAATTATTTAAAAAAATGGCTTTAGGCATCTTACAGAAATAAGCTAATATACTTATGATAATAAAAAAATATAAACATAACAATTAAGATAAGTAATGCATACACCAAAACCCACCATGAACGAAGATCTTTTGATCGTCATGTTTGCTGAAAACATCAATTGAAACCCTCCCTCCACCACCTCCAGCTACACCACTGCCTCCACAAGCACTTATCATCCCGTTCCCATTCCTGATCTTAGCAAAAGAAAACAGCTAAGAATTGATTTTATCACATCTTCAGTACCAAAAATATCACCCTTATTCAAAACGGCACATGTGGTCAGTTGTTTGACTGATATTATCTTTAGCACTTACGCGAGAGCTTTAATTACATATGGAATTATGGAAATATTATGGAGATTCTGAAGGGGTACTTGGTCAATCTTATGAAGTTGCACATCATGTCCTCCAATGTAAAGACTGCAATTGTAAGAGTGTAAGTGATGATTCTAAGTTCCAATCAATGTTTTGGAAACCAAAACTAGAGTCTTCAGTTCTGGATAAATGTTGTTTCACCACCAGTTCAAACTGTTGACATCATCAAACTGGAAATTGATGACAGGATTGATCTGTAAACTTTAAGAAAGCAACCGAAACGGGTTGAGACAAATTTTCACCTAGCTTTTAGGTACACCTAGTACATGAATAAATAAAGGCCTAAATAAATACATAATAAACGTTAAAATTTCTAACTCGAAGACTCACAAATACAGGGGCATCGTCATCCAAGTAGATAAGAAATAATAAAGTTATTCTATGTCAAATGTACTCTTTTGATCTGAATATCAAAATAAGATTTATTTTTTTGTTGTTGTGGAATACCAACATTTTCGCTGTGTCAAAGATTAAGTTGTTTTTTGACATTTGAAGCATCATGGACTATATCAAAGGGCTATTTAAACGATCTGCATTTCTTTTATTGTAGAATCGCAGATGGTCAGTTACATTTGCATCATTTGGGTCAATTGGAAACAACCTCACTGTTTTACAGTGGTAGGGTTGCGTACATCCGACCCCCCTTACCTCGCTTAGGTGAGAGCCTCTTCTGAGGCATTGGGGTTATGTTGATGTTGATGTTGTTGTGGAATACCAAAATAAGGTATTAATCACAACTACCACATTGCAAAAATAAGAGTATGCAACATACAACATGAGATGATAGAGACATTAGCCACCTTACTCTTTAATGATAGTGTGGTATGAGAAAACTGTAAGAACTTTAAAAATGTGAGTATGCGATGACAACAAGCCACCATCACCAGAAAGAAAGGATAGGGGAGAAAGATAGATTGACTTTTAGTACTAGTGCTTTGAAGCATTAAAGAATGAAAATGAATGGCAACATTGACCTTTCGATTTGTTTTGTTAGCAAATCATCTATCATATTTCCATATCAAAAACTTATAATTGCTAAAAACGGGCCAACTAAATTCAATTAAAAAAGCTAGATTTGTATCATTCATTTGGGGCAGTTTCACTGCTTCTGATTCAGACTGGTTTGTATTGGGCAGTTTAAAGTGGTTAACTGTTTTTCTAGGAATCACAATCGGACTGGTTGAACCAGCAGATATGGTGCGGTTGGCCAGTTTCTAAACAGTAGTTCTGATTAATCTGATGGGACTTGTTGGACTTTCAACAATTGAAGTGACGTCAAGGATAAGATGATGTGGAAGGAAAAAAACTACAGGCTCCATGTTCATGATCTGTTCACAGACCTCAGTGAGTTTTTGCTTGACTCAAACATATATAGGAAGTTTTTCTTGGGAAAAAAACACATAAGTTTCCACTGAACAGGCACCATCGTAAAAAGACCAGAATACATGCGTGTATGGAGAAATATTGACTTTGGTTGGGCACAGCTAGTGTCTAGTGGAAACAATTTTTATTGTACATATTTAGTCCACATTAATTAAATTTGGATTGGGTTGGTGGACTCAGTGGTGGTGGTGTTGCACTGATTCAATTCAGAAAAACATATGAAGAAAATCATGCGAGACAAAACAAATGCGCACCGGATGAGCAGAACATGCAGCAGTTTGTTCAACAGGGTCAATCACTCACCACAACTTGGTTACTCATGGTAGTTATCATCAACCTAGCAAATTTCAGATACCAGAAGATCGAAACTTCGAAAATATGGTCTGGTGGTTACTAACATATATGCTAAATTGCTAATTCGTATTGCACTAGACATATTGAATTTTTAACAACAATTGTAAAGGTGAGTTTTCAGGTCTTCCGCAGAAAAAAAATTATATAGAAAAAGAAAAGTGATGCAGCAAAGTGCAGAAATTTACATCTTGGAAGCCGTGATGAAAATGCTACCACCCGACCCCCCTCCTCCGTGATCACCACCGTCTCCTCCATCAGCACTAACAACCCCACCTATCTCGAAAGTATCAGTAACCATCACCCGCACCCTTCCACCACCTCCGCCCCCATAATCCTCCTCTCTACTAGTCGACCCGCCCCTGCTACCATAACTATCAGGAGCCATCAACGACGCCCAAGCATAAGCATCCCCACCCCAAGAATCATCCGGCGTCTGATCCTCCCTCCTAAAGCAACTCGCACCTCTACCCCCATGCCCCCCTCCATCCCCATGCACTCCGTTCGGAACGCCACTAGTCTGCTCCGGCGGCTCCCCGGCAAGAGCAGTCACATTAACCAACGCCTTCTCGGCCACGCTAACATTCGCCGCCTCCAAGTACACCGTCCCGGCCACAATCGCAGACTGGTTCCGGATCCACACGTTCCCGGAAAGATTCACCACGATCGCGCAACCAGCAACGGGGCAACTCACCACAGCCCCGGGCAAAACCTCCAAACTCCCATTCCCCTTCATGTACACATCCCCCTCGAGCTCCACCCCAGCGCTAATCTGGCAAAGCGTGTTGAACGATCCCACCCCGCCGAGGTCCCCCTCGCAGGACGACGACGGTGGGGTCGGCGGCGGCGGGGTCGGCGGCGACGGCGGGGAGTAATCATGCCACGACGTTAGAACCGAGTAAAACCCCTCCCCATCCTCCACTCCCGAAGCGAGCACCGGGAAAGAGGAGTTAGGGTTAGGGTTGGGGAGGAGGAGGAGGAGAACGGCGACTAGAAGGTAGAAGAATGATTCCATGTCCGATCGGAGGAGGGACTCATCAGATCGGAGCAAACCCTAGGAGACGATCGAGGGTTTGGGGAGAAGAGGAAGAGCACTTTCTTTTTTTCTTTTTCTCTCTCTGTTTTCTTCTTCGTCTTCTTCTTCTCTACTTTCTTTTCTGTTTTTTTTTTTCTCTCGAGATTTTTACGGTTTGGGGAATTTATATGAACCGGAGAGTAAAGTAACGCCGCGTGGGGTAACGAACGGGGGAAGTGGGGATGACGTGATCTGGGTTTGGAGGTTTTCAGCCGTTGGATGGGACGTGGACGGGCCGGATGGGAGCGGGGATTGGAACACCGAGTGCTTTTCACTTTTTCTGGGTGACGATTTTGTGTATTTAGGTGGTATTTTAGGGTCTGAAATTACGTTGATTAATTACTTAGAAATAAACAACTCAGAATCTAAGGATTTTTTTCTCTTTTTTTTGGAATTGAAGCAATACGTAATTTCATTACATAATACATATCCAAAAATAACGTTGACCTTTTTAACAATTACTAAATTCCACCTAAGCTTGGGTTAGTTGTTGAAAATCCAATAATTACGACACTTTTATATTTGCAATTACTTTTCTTGTCGAAGCTCACTCAACATCTAGATACTTTTTTTTGGTATTTTCCCATCTCTTCTAAACATTCAACCAACAATCAACCTAATTAACTCGTCACTCAACCAACTTCATTCTCTTCGTCACACCATAATGTGTTATTTTTGTTTGATTGGCTATGTGTATGATGGCGAATCTAACGATGAGTAAAGTGAACGGCAATAATTATGGACGTTATCGAAAAAATCTCAATTGAGTCGTGTTTATGAGGGTACATGTTCGAGCTTAAGGAAACCATTAAGAAGTTACATGAGAACAAGTGGAAGCTACCACGTCAAAAGAAGCATGGGATGTGTCTGCGTTATTGTTTTCACGGACAAAAAACATATGCTCAGCTTGTTTAATTTCTAAATGAGGTCATGATATTCGCACAGATCATGCTCGGCTTATTTTCTAGATGAAGTCGTGATATTGGCACAGTGAGATATTGATGATCAATGAATAGTTACAACGATACGATCGTTAATTATGTCATGAAAATTTTAAATGACTGTGGTCAAAGCAAAGGGGATCTGCGATATCAAGAATTATCATCGCTGTCGTGAGACCAATGTATAATGGACACATTCAATAAATTATCATTGTAGACACTAATTTGAACACTTAATTTAGTAAATTTTAGTTGTTCAAATATGGTCATTTTAGACCAACTGTAAATTTAACTTAGATCGACATAAATTTTTGATATGTTCTGATTTAAGAGAGAAGAATATATGAAATTTCGTTTGATAAAATACTTCAAAATATCTGAATTTGGAGTATTGTAGATGAATGACTATAGGTCTCCTATCGTGACACTCTTAAAGTCTTTCGTCGGGGGTGTTGACGCGTGCAGACTATTTGGGGAATCTCTGGTGGTCATATGAGTGTAGATGTTATATGGGGGAGAGACTTCAACTCGAAGGTGAGCGCCTACGGGACTGCACTTATATGCAGTTAGAAGCGTAGAGCTGGTTGGGGGATGAAGTCGCTTCCCTGACAAGCTCAACGCAGGGCGAAACCATCTGATGTTGTCTCGCACGCGGAATAGTTGACTATGTGTGCGCGTATATGTGTGCGTGCATAGTGTTATGCGGGCGTGTGCGACTGTCACCGTAAAACTCCGTGATACCTACCATATTCACATATTTCTCCTAATAAATTCTACTAATATCATATCGGAACTAGCTCATGGAAATTTCCCCCCGAGTAACTGGTATTGAAACACGTATAGTTTAGATCTGCAACGCATCTATAAGGGTGTGTACCAAAAAGAAATTGGTTCGTAGACGAGGCATCCTTTGTCTCTGTGACATGATGAAAAAACGCTATATAGGGTTGATATAGAGTTTTGTTTAATTGTCATTGGCTTTTTTATGAGAAAAAAACGAAATAATTGGGATTCCACAATAGTACCTTGCAATGACGTCGCATGTGTCAAAAAAGTTGTAGTGAATAACTAGGAGCATGATAGCCCGTGGAATTTGCTAATTACTTTTTTCGTAAATATCATATTTTATTCATTTAATGACGATAAATACACGAACATACGTATTTAATAAGGGAATATCATCTTTTATTAATTTCCGTAGTTATGTTTGTATTTAAGAAGAGGGCATCATCTTTTACTTATTTAGTGTATATATTTATGTAAATATTTTTGTAAGAGATCATCATCCTCTATTTGTTACTTAATATATTAGTTAATATGTTTTTACGAAGAAAGAGGTACCGGGCATGATGCAATTCTCATAGTCATCTTAACAAAGTCAAACAAGCACAACTTAGAATCACAAAATATCGGGATGATCATCTTATAAGACTCTTATATGCGGACGTTCATGACGCACTATCTTTTTAAACATTGTGTTTGTTTTTTTTATACTTATGATTGACTCATTAAAAACACTAAGTCTTTGCGGGGAGGTGTCCCCGGGGACCTACCCGGGCGGCAAAACGGGATGTTGGTGGTCTCATTTGTTGTGGGGCACATGTTCTCATTCTTTGGTTTGTTTAATTTATTAAATAATGTTAATATATTTATTTTAAAGTAATTTTAATTATTTTTTTAAAATTTTTTTCTTCTGAAAATATTTTTTCATTTGTTTTTATATTTTAATTTTTTTAAACAAATTAAAATTTATTTAACCCAGAATTTGCCTACAAACGACATGAAGGGAAGAGAATATAGGGTGTGGTGGGGAGATGAATGATGTAAAATTACATTTTATTTATACTTAGACTTCCACTAAACATTTTCTATATAAAACTACATCAAATATTTTCCTAATTAATATTTAAAAAAATTAATTTGTGTGGTCACATATCTAATATACAAAATCGATTTGGGAGGAAAGGGTGGTCAATTGCCTACACGTGACACCCCTAAATCCGCCACTGTGTGGAATGTAAGAAGACTCGTAGTCATGATCTTTATAAAATAATCATCTCAATTTATTTTTTCTCTGTCACGTCAACATATTAACTTCACAATCTCTTTCATTTTCCCAACTATAACACCTTGTAAAAAATCATGTTGTCAAATCAATTGTTCTTTTTGCTACCATTCATTTATTACAATTTACAAATAAATAAATAAATCATAATTTATCACTTTTATGCGTGAATTATTAATAAATTTTGATACAAATATTTTCATTGTTAATTTTTCAAAAATAATTGTTGGACAAATGTTGGTAAAATAGTTAATTTATTAACTGCAAAATGTTGATACTGATGTGATAATCAAACTTACATACATTACAATAATGATTACATATAACTAAACATTACAACAACTAAAATCAACTAATTAATCTATCACGAATTAAATCTGTTTAAGAGCCAAATGTGTCTCACGAATTCGATCTCTATTGTCAAAGTATCAATATCGTCAACATGGCCAGTGGGGTATTCGAACGACTCATCATCATTTGTTGTTCTTCTATTAGTTGTATGTTGAAGACAATCTTCAACAAATTCACTTGTATCAGCGTAGTGAGCACATGATTCTCGTTCATTATCTACTATCATATTGTGTATTATGATGCAAACCATTATAATTTGTTTAGTAAGTCGACATTCCATGCAAGAGATGGATTTCAAATTATTTGTGAATCGCGGTTGAAGCACTCCAAATGCACACTCCACATCCTTCCATGTGACTTCTTGGTATTGAGCAAACAATCTATCTTTAAGAGTTTGTGAAAGAATGACTGATTGGATGAATGTGGGCCACTGGAGATAAATACCATTAGTAAGATAATATCATGTATTGTAGTGGTGACCATTGACCATGTAATTTACAGTTGGCGCCCTTCCCTGTAGAATATCATCAAAAATTGAAGATCGATGAATCACATTAATGTCCTTACACAAACCTAGGGTGCCGAAGAACAAATGTCAAATCCATAGATCTTAGGATACTACAGCCTTGAGGACAAGTGTCGCTTTGCCACTTGCCCTTCGTATTAACCTTTCTATGCAATTGTGCAATTTTTCCACTCCCAGTGCATGCAATCAATGTTGTCTATCATGTCATGGAATTTGCAACACACACCGATATTAAGAAGCCTTACTAAAACCGTCAGTGTAGGTCTTCTCAAATATTCATCACCAAATTGGGCAATGACACCTCAGTGAGTTTTGGCAGGGTGTTTATGGTTGTTCCCTCACTTAGCTGCAAAAGCATCAGTTGATGTGCCATATTCTAACATTCACATGACTCCAGTACATTTTTGTAGTGCTGATATTCCAAGTCTACCAGTGTCATCAGGTCTTCATTGAAAGAATACATCAATGTTCTCAAGAACACTTACTATACGAACAAAGACATGCTTACAGATTCTAAATCTTCTTCAAAACATATGATCTAGATACACAACACCTTCAACGAAGTAGTCTTTAAAAAGATTGTTATAACCAGCTTCACGATCTTTGTCGTAGTTGCGATGTTGATTGACTTTTCTCAGCCTCTTTCGAGAGTTTGAAGAAAACATCTCAGATAGCAATGAAGGTACTGATTCAATTAATTTGTCTATTTTCGCAACTAATGCACGTCTATTCGCATCGTCAGAATCAGACAAAGTGGAGTTTGAAAAGACGTCTAAATCATTTGCTAGAATTTGAATAAGAACAATGAGGCAAAGGAAAGAGAGAGGGTTGGGGAAGACTGAAAGGGTGAGAAACTTGTGGTTACTCATATAGTTTGAAAAATGTGGTCGTTGGGAAAAGGACGGGAATATAATCCCTGCAAAAGTTAAAGTTGAGAACATAATCTTTGGAAATGTGAAAGTTGAGAATATAATCTCTCCAAAAGTTAAGTTGAGAATATAATATCTACAAAAGTTAAGTTTAGAATATAATCTCTGGAAAGGGGTAAGTTGAGAATATAATCTCTGCAAAAGTCAAAGTTGAAAATATAATCTCTGGATATGTGTAAGTTGAAAATATAATATCTGCAAAAGTTAAAGTTGAGAGTATAATCTCTGAAAAGATGAAAGTTTAGAATATAATCACGGCAAAAGTTAAAGTTAAAAACATAAAAACATGATTATAACGAATAGAAATACGATAGATATTAAATAATCTAGTACGATACAATACATTAAAAACTATTACTAGCTTACAATACATAATAAAGTGAGTCTACGATTCATTAAAAACTACAAGTAGCTTACAATACATATAAAACGAGTCTACAATAAATTGAAAATTACAACGAGCTAACGATACATTAATATTGTTCAACAATTAATTTACTTTTTATCAATTCTTCTTCGAATGTCAATGTTGCTTTGGACATTAAAATATATAATGTGTTCTCATTTAACTTTTATTAAGGTAGAGTCTACATCTTTCTCTCTCTGTTCAAGCTTTTTTGTTATATTTAAGTTTCTCCCTTGGTAGCACAATGTCTATATTTCATGTCTCTCTGTACCATTTGATTTGGTCAGTTATACTAGAGACAACTTCACTTGTTGAGTATAAGAGGACTTTGCTTTCCCCTGCTCCTTTTTTGTTGTTGCTTTTTAACCTATTCAGGACGAGTAAATGTGTTTATTCCAACTTCGTTGCTAATAAGTGTTTGTGGGTCTAAAGGTAATGAGAAGTCTTGATTGATCATTTTAATAACCACAAGTGGCAAATATGGGTCGAATCTCAAGGAGTTGTGGGTGTTGTTGTGACTACCATAGTCGAGTGTGAAAGGAGAGGAGAATAAGGGCACTATGTTAAACTAACTATACTAAATGATGAATTAATAAATAATTAAACCAAACTTCCATGGAGTGAAATTGTGTAGGTACGTGTGTGTGATTCTTGATTACACGACGCACAAGTGTTAAAGTAGGTGAAATCAACTAGAAACTAATGTGAAGTCTAATTAACATCAACTACATTTACATGAATACATGACTAATACAGTTAGACATGAAGTTAAGGTGCACCATGGGTTCTCAAGAATGAACTAAGTACCTAGTGTGGACATTAAGACATCAATTAACCATCCATATAAATCAATACAATCACACATTCTCTATTAGTCAAGCATCCATACATAACAAGTCAATTACCATAACAAGATAATCATTTTTAAGCAACAAGATAAATTCTAGATCTAGCATGAGACAAGTACCTAGTGTGACCATTATCTCATCTAATACAAGTTTTAGCAAGTTACATGCATAGATGTACATTAAGCATATGAAATGACACAAATAAGAAGAACTCATCACCAACACATCACATAATCAACATCACATCCACCTCAAATATGGTGGATCTACTCTCTACTCATCGCTACAAGCATGAAAAGCAAGAAATCAAGACTACATATGATAAGAATCACTAACTACTAAAATAACCAACAAAACACAAAATTAAGTAGATAGGAAGAAAGCTAGAGATAAAAGGAAAAAGATTCTACCGTTGGATTAAAGAAAACACTAATTTACAAGATCCAACCACCTCCTTATTCTTGCAGTCCAAATAGGTAAAACCTAAGTTATTCTAATGGTGGAGGTGGAGAAGAGAGTGAAAGGTAGGAGAAACATTGCTATTTATAGAAGAAAGTGTGGTGTAAATGAATCTGAAAGCAATTCGACGACTGTAATCGTTTTCTCTTTAGTCTGGTGCACCTAAATAACCAAGATCAAGTCACGGGAGAAATCGAAGCGTATTTGGAGCAAATTAATCCGCCATTAGCGTATTAAAATCCACCATTGACGGATTATTTGTGTCTGATTTGCCTTAATTTTCTTCAGCAGCTTAAGTTGGTCATTTCACACGTGGGGTGCACTTCAAGTCTGCCAGTTCGAGCCCATTTGGTCTTAATTCCCCAAATACTTCTCAAGATCATGATACTGAGGGATTTTTGCCCCAGAAATGTTTTCCTTATGCTCAGGTCCCTCCTGGTTTCATCTAGGTCCTTCCTGAATTGCAGATGGGTCCTTGTCCTTGAGCATGACAAGCAGGTCCAAGATACTTCAATAAGGTCATTTCTTCTTGCATTTAGGTCTTTATTGGTTCATTTCTCATCTTTATTACCTAAAACCTGAAACACGTCAAACAAACATTCGAGTAGCACAAAATTGGGGTAAAATAAATGACATATAGTAATGAATACAATGTATGATATGCTACTAATCAAGTCTCCACTTTCAATAGTTAGAGTTCTTTTTCCCCTACTGCCATTTATAGGACTACTTTCCATTTGGTGAGATAACTTCGGATGTCACGTTGAGTAGAACCTTGCATTACTAGATGCCATTTAGGTTTCTTGTTCAACAAAATCCATGCATGTCAGAAAAGAAACTCTGAATTATATGTTCGCTCGTAGATACAACGGGTGTCTCTAATAACTTCTCCGTCATTCATTCCGCTTGTTTTTCTTCCAATGGCTTTCTCGTAGCACCCTACTCGACCACTTTGTTACATACACTTCTATCCTTCTCCACCGACCTTTCAACATAGGTATATTTCTTTCAACAACGATACTAGGATTGACTTGTCGTGCCATTTTGTACGAGAACTTCACCCTTGCCAAAAGCTGACCACTTTTCTAATTGGTGTCAACAACCGCATCACAACGAATGTTCATGAATGAAGAAATGAGAGCTTCATCTTCTGCAGTAGACCATGCATTTTTTGCTTGTGATGATGGAGTTGAGTTTGGTTGTGAGCAATGTTGCGGAAAATTCTCAGTTTCATATTCATCACCTCCAACTTCATTCTCTGTATTATCATCTTCCACATGAATTTGACTTGAACTCTCTTCGAAACCTCAGAACAATTTGTAGTTCTGAGGATGATTTGGTGGAGTAGGAAATGGTTCATGGAAAGTAAAATGTTGTGAAGTTGGGAATGAGGAATTACCCAGGAAATAATTGAAATACGGGTTACTACCCATGTTACTTTGCATTAGCATTTGGTAATTTGGGTAAAAATAAAAAATAAGATCATATGTGAAGTTTTGAGAAAAGTTTGGTTGAGAGTTTCTTTTCGTTGGATAACGTAGATTATTCCTAGGATTTGGAGAATCCATGTGAAGTAATTCAAAGGAAGAACAAGATGAGAAGATGAAAATTGAGAGAGATGAGAGCTTGTGAAGATGTCTGGGGTTGTTAAAATGAATGTTTATTTATATATCGAGTTGTTGGGAAAATGACGATTTAGAATAGTGAAAACAAGAATATATTCTCTTGAAAAGTTAAAGTATGGAATAAGATCTCTGCAAAAGATAAAGTTGAGAATAAAATCTTAAGGGAAAAAAGTTGAGAATAAAATCTCTGAAAAAGTGGAAATGAAGAATAAATTCTCTACAAAATGAAAAGTTGAGAATATAATGAATTTGAATGTTGAAGTTGCGAGAATAAAAATCCTAAAGAAGTGAAAGTTGAGAATAATTTTTTAAGATGTTTGAAAATATAACTGTTTGAAAAGTGTAATATGAGAATATAATCATTTCATCTTTGGTAATTGTCCAATTTGAGTTAATCATAAAAAATCTAGCATTTCGAAAATACAATATTGATATAACAATATGAATGTCTATCTGTAAAACGTGATAAGATAAAAATTGTAGTGATTTTTTTTAAAATTAATTACTTTTATTTTCTAAGATATCTCCACTTAAAACAATACAATAATATCTCTTAATTATATTCCATACAAAATATAAGGGTAATTTGCTACTATACACCTCCTAGGTTACCTAATTAGTGATATGCACTCGGGTTTTTGGTATTGCTGGATATGCACCTGTAAGTCGAACATATTTGCTCATATGTACCTCTGCCATTAGTGGGTCTCACTCCGTCACCGTTTCCATCCAACGACGTTAGACAATTTGCAGAATAAATCTCGTAAAATCGAGATGTCCTTAATATTAAATACGAAAACAAAAAAAAACTTAAAAAACTAAATCTATCTCTATTCTCTCTCCTCCCTCTCTCCTCTTCTACTCCCGACCAACCTACCAACCAAAACCCTCTCTTCCTCCCAGCAGCCACGACGAGAAGTTGTTCCACTTCTCCTAGTCGTAGGGCCTCTTGTGCCACTTCACCACCATTGCCGCCAACCTGGCCAATGCCCTGAACATCTTAACCAACCCCACTGCCGCCACCCCCTTCTTCTCGTTCGACGACTCCCCTCCTACGCCTTCGACCCGTTTTTCGGCTTGATTGCTTTTAGTTTCAGATGTCCGGTTATTAACATATATCAATCTTTAACATTCGATATTAAACCTTTAAACAACTCAGAAAGAAGACCCCGCCTTTCGTGTCCCGAGAATTATAAGCATGATAAGTAAGTCCACCCTGAACTCCCCATCAAGACTCCCACCGAGTTGCTCTTCTTGAACACCTCCACCCCCATTAAGGAATGCTTATGGGGTACCCAAGTCTTGGCTCGTTGGGCCGATTTGGACCCGCAAGAGACGATTTAGAAGGTGAAGGTGGATAAGCCAGTGAATTTGGATATTGGAGCTAGTTGGGTGCCGGTGTCGGAGATGATTATGTTCGGAGCGGAGACAAACTCAATGGCGTTAATGAAGGCGAATGAGTTCTTGAGAGGAGTGAAGTAGATAGATTATCGCTTGACGGTTGTGTTGACGAGGTACTCCTTAATGGCCCAGTCATTGAGATCGTCGAAGTTGGCGCTGTGGAGGAGGACGAGGTCGTTGATGTTGACCGGGAAGACGACACGGGTGAGGTCGAAGTGAGTGCTTCCAGAGGAGTTGACTTTGTCGAATGGGTGGAAATGGAGTCGCAACCAGTGCCATCCTGGTTAGGTGAGCGAGAACTTGTAGGTGGCTGGCTTGATGAAGACGCGGGCGGTGAGGTAAAACGGGGAGGGGACGTTATCAGGGCCCTTGGAGGCGGGGATGTTGGTGATCGTGGGGGTGGCAATCACGGTCGTGGTGGGGGTGGTGTGGTGGGTGATGTCGTGGAGGAGGAGGGAGTTCGAGAGGAGGAGAGAGAGGGAGGATGAGAGAGATAAAATTTGATTTTTTACGTTTTTTTCGTATTTAATATTAAGGACATTTGAATTTTACGAGGTTTATTCTGCAAATTGTCTAACGCCGTTGGACGGAAAATGTGACGGAGTGGGTGAAGGGAATGTGTTCTAAAAGTTTTACTTTTAAATGTTAATTATTATGAATTGAATGAGAAATCATTTTGTTCCTTGTTTATATTATTCGTCTTTTAGAAGTGTTAAGGAAGAGACTCTTGGTCCTTAACCGTAGAGCTCTAAAAGATATTGGTTTACATAAAACAAAAGATAAAACAAAAGATATTCGCAATCATGGTAATTAACATGGGACATTAATTACTGAGTTAAGATTGTCGTGTTGGTCATAGATCATTGTAGCTCTACAAGTGAGTAACAACACGGGTACGCAAAAGAGGAAAATATTACTTTTGTATACCGAATTGACCTAATAAGTAAAATATTATAGAATGTGTTTCTGTGTCATTAATATTTTACTGTGTCCTTGGTCCTTTGATATGAGACTTATATCTGATCGCTTAAGGAGTTCTTAATTAGACTAGTGTCTTAAGCTATCAATGAGTGTAGTGCAAAGGCATTAGTTGGTTAAGTATGACTTTTGTTGGAGAAGATAGTTAGTCAAAAGATTATCATTGCCCCTCTTAATTGAGTGATGATATTAGTGGGCCCCTTGATAAAGTCAAGTTATAATGTGCACAATGTGATTTGAGTTAAGTCACATATTTATAACTAGCTTAAAGAGATCAAGAAATGAATACTAATACAAAGATGACACAATACCACTTGTGTGTATTCTTAATATCATGAGGCAAGTGACGGACACAAGTGATGCACTCCATCACTAAATGGATCGAGTTTTGGTTCGAGTGGAATTAAGACATCTAACTAATTAGGAGCTATAATGTGTAGCTAGATACCGATTATAGCTTGTGATATTAAGCTCTTAATATCACTGCCAACTTAGTCTAGATCCTCCTATAGGTCACACCGCAAAAACTAAGAAACAAGAAGCTTGATTTTTGGTTCATATGATGTGTCGGGTTTCTTATAGAAAATATGACACATGTGGTGAACAAGTAAAATCAATTATTGTGATATATAACATAATTAGAATCATGATAAATTCATATGAGATGCATATATTATGGGGTGCAATAAATTATTGTTGCATAGGATAATATATTGCATAAGTTGTGAATTTGCTAAAACCCCCTCAAGTTCAATTTTTTTTGGAAATAAATCCAAAATTTGAAAAGGCAAAATCGGGTAAAAGTTCGGTAACCCGTTTATGGTTCGGTCGACCGAAGGTTCTGTGGATCGGTCAACCGAACGTGGAATGGATGGTCATAGTTAATTGACCGAACTTGACTAAAGTGCCTGGAGTTCTGGTACGGTATACCGAACCAGGAACGGTCGACCGAACAATGTCCAGTTCCGATATTTTCGGTTAACCAAATGACACTTGGTTTTAGACGAGAATTCGTCCGATCGGTTAAGGAGAATTTTTCTCCTTAAGAATCGGTCATCCGTCTAGTGCACGGTAATACGAACGTGACATATTCGGTTAACCGAATATGTCTCGGTAAACTGAAGCCCGATCGATTTTCTGCCTTTGATAATTAAGAGATTAAATTGATTAATGGTTGGATTAACTCCAAACTTGGTCAAACGTTTTGTGGATGCATGTCATGCATTATGGAATTAGTTTGTGAGAGAAAATGTCAAGAGAACATGGCTTAAGAATAACCATGATTGAGAGTAAGATTGGAGCCTATAAATATGTCATTATTCTCCTTAATTATGTTAGATGTTTTGTAATTATTTTCTCTCCTAATTCACCACAAAAGCCACGAAAATTCTCTTAGTTTTCTAAGTCTTTGGAAGGAGAAATCTCAGAGATTAAGGAAGAGGTTTGTAGCTAGATTCTAAGCTAGTTTGGAGATTGATTTGCTAGCTCATTTCTCTCCAACCTTGTTTAGGGTTTTGGTGAACACTCGGAGGCATCCAGCGCAACGAGAAGTGACGATCGTCTTCCTCAACGTCTCTGGAACATCAAGAAGTTTTAGAGAACTTCTAGGTATGAATTTCGAAGTCTCTTGTGTTTGTTTTAATAAGTTTTTGAAACTAGTTATTAAAATAAACTGATGCATGCATGAAATAAATCGTAGAAAATTGTAATTGATCCTTATTATGCATAAAATTCGAAACATATATATGCACAATTAAACATGAAATCCTACAGTGGGGACACCCACGACAGAGGTGCATATAAGCAAATATGCTCGACTTACAGATGCATATCCGACAATACCAAAAACCTGGGTGCATATTGCCAATTAGATTACGTGGGAGGTGGGAGGTGTACAGTAGCAAATTACCCAAAATATAATTGGATCCACACTGTCAAAAACAAAACAAAACAAAACAATAACCAAAACGATCGTGAGACCATCCTTACTCGTAAAAAATATACCAGGCGCTTGAAACATGTCAAACACATCTCACATCTACGTGTTCCGCCCGTGCGGAAACCACCCAATTTTCCACCCGGGCGGGTGGATCAGGGGGCACGTTGTGACATGGTTGAGTTTTTATTTTATATATATATATATAATGTGTTAAAAATTGTTTTAAATCGTTTTTTCAAAAAAAGTTTTTATGAAAATATGTTTTTTATTTGTTTATATTTTTTTAAAAATTAATTTTTTATCTGTTTTACCCAGAATTGATCCCCAAATGACATGGAAGGGAGAGAATGTTGGGCGCTTAAGTTGTTTCTGGACGTAGTTAATGAAAATTTGGAAGGTTAGTTTGTGTTGATGTGGTAGAGAGAAAAATTGAGGTTACTGAGAGAGAAAACATGACTCAGGCACTGATTGGGCGCTACCAAAGATGGTATGAGGTGCAGCAAACCAAAAAAGATATTTTTTAATTCACGATTCACACCTCATCCCGATAACTGGTGCCCTAACTTGACTATATCATGGATCTCGAAAAATATAAACGCCATATTGTATCAAAATATCAACCTTCGAGATAAAAAAAAAGTCAATGTCAATGCCATGAACAAAAATTAATAGATTGCACCTAATGAACATTATCTAGTAACGCACTTGTATAGATCATCCAAGTAGGGGTGCATATGGGTTGGGTTCAACCTGAAACCCAACCCGAACCCGACTGGTCGGGTCGGGTTGGGGAGGGGTTCGGGTCGGGTTGGGAAAATCAAAAACCCGAATTTTCGGGTCGGGTTCGGGTTGAGGGGGTCGGGTTGACCCGACCCGACCCAACCCAACCCGAACTTGATTTTTATTTTTATTTTTATTTTTTCCCAAATAAACCGGTCGACCGAACATCACTCGGTCGACTGTTTCCAACCTGAAAATTTCGGGTGTTCAAGCCACCGGTCGTCCGTTTAAGCACTGATCGACCGAACCCGACCAAGTTTGGGAGAAAATTTCCGAATTCGGGTTCAACCCGATCCAACCCGACCCAACCTGAAAATTTCGGGTCGGGTTGGGTTGAACCTAAACCGGTTCGGGTTCGGATTCGGGTTGAGTTTTTTCCCTACCCGAAAATTTCGGGTTGGGTCGGGTTGAGGCCCAAACCCGACCCAACCCGACCCATGTGCACCCCTACATTCAAGTACATGTCTTCTTCTAATTTTTAGGAGAGTTCGAATGTGGTCCCGAAATTTTTATGAAAGACCGAACTTACATTTTGTTTCATGTAGTTTTTCTAAATGTAGGTGCTGTTGTTGCGTGTATTAGTTCTTACTTAAGTTAATTAATAGCATTTGGGACCGATTGAGTAACGATTCTGAAACACGGAGAGCTGCAGCAGATAGAATGTGATTAGTAATTAAAGTAATTTTGAAGTTTAATATGATTTGAACAAATTTCGAGCAAAATAATAATAATAATAATAATAATAGTGTTGTAACTTTGCGACTTTAATTGTTTTACATCTTTGGCTTACTACACAAGAAAAATCCAACGCCTGGGTTGGGTAAAGCATTTTTTCCCCAGTGGGATTGCATTTCGCATAGCAACATAGAACGTGGAATATATGTTGCAACTTTATTCAGGAATCAATTTGAAACTCCCTTGGTTAATCAAAATAATCAAATTAATTACACGGCTTTACGGTGTCTCGGAACAGATTATTTACTCTCCTACACATACTTAGATGTCGTAAAGTCGGTAATATAAAATTTATTTTCAAGAGTCCAATACTCCGATGTAATACCATTTTAGTCAATGAAATTAACACAACAACTCGCTTGCCGCTTTTCAAAAGACATAGCCAGCCAAACAATTAAGATAACCTCAATCCTACATAACTAGTAGTTGTTAAGGAAATTTTATTTGCACTGGTTTGAGAAAAGTGTGTGTGAGGAGGGAGAGAAGGTTCCTCGTGATTCACTTGCTGAAATAATACCTTCTTTCTCAATCAACTAGAGCCCATTAGTTAGTTAAAAAAAATTGGTTCAAACACAACACACCAATTTTTTTTCCACATAACATTTTTCTTCTTCTTATTGTTGAGTGGTAGTCGTACAACTCAAACATTTATGTTTAAAAACTCCTGATTGAACTTGTTATTGCTAGGATTTGATCATTCGTATCGAGTCACAACTCACTATTTACTATTCGGAAGCTGCAAATCTACCAATTGAGATAACCGGCTCATAATTTGTAGTGATTGGTGCTTTCTGTGTGGATTTTATTTTGACATACGTTGGGTTAACTATACTCTTTTAGTTGCCATACCACAAAAGAAAAGAAAAAGAAATCAAGGAGAGAACTTATGAATGGGCAAAGCCGCAAAGGTCTAACCTCATCGAAAGAAAAGCAACTTTGAAATGACGTGCAAACAAAAAAGTAATGCCAAACAACTTTAAAACCAATCCCATGGGTTGTCTTGATAATTGATATTGATTAAACAATCATCCAGAGTTGCACACAGGTTTGTATTCAATGTTGATTTGATTTATAAATATCTATATATGATCTAGTTTTCTCTGTCTGAAGAAAATACGGTAGGGAACAAAAACATTATTTCGAGTTTTCGACCTTGTAAGTTGACAGCATCAATTATATGTGAAAATATATATTATAATATGCTGAAAAATATATACAAATCTTCGGGCTAAATATGGATTAGATTAAAGTTAGGCTTCATTTTATATTTAAAAAGTTAAGTATACGCTAATACGAGTTCAGATTTTACTAGTTCTGTTGAACTTTTTGCAATTCGAACCTAGAAGCCATTCCGTCTGAAAATACTATTTTTATTTGCCCGGTGAAGATTAATTATTTCCAATATTTATGAAAACAATGAGTACCCAAATGGCTTATGGGATAAGATTTAAGGTTTTATATATGATTTCTAAATTGGGTGTCACTTTAACGATTTGGAAATGAAAACATGGATTAGATACCCACTACAGTTGAGTTATTACAATAAGTCCACACTAGCATGTTGCATACCATCAAAAATTAGGTTTGGAATTCTTGATAAGGTATGTTGACCTGTTGTTCTTACTTTTTGCCTGAAATTCTTTAGGAGTAAAGTGGAACTTTGACCAATTAAGTTGCAGTCCCGTGCACTTTGCTTAGTTCCTACTCAAGTGTTGATATTAATTATCTTTTAGATAATTTTTAAAGGGTAAATTACATATACTTTCATTCAACTATACCCTGTAAGGCTGTAACGCAACAAACCTTGAACTTAGAATGTAACATCCCGAAATAGCGAAAATTTAAAAATTATCATTAAGACATCAAAGACCAATAATCAAAAGACGGGACTGTTACTTCTCATAAAACTTTTAAGTGGTGCATCATATTACATTAGAGTTTTGTCAAAAAGCTACATGATTACATCAGAAACAACAAAAGGAGATACAAGTAATCGTGTCGACCTCAATGGTCCGAGTGAGAGGATCTGATCCCAAGATGCGCGCACCCGCTGATCACCACACAACTGGACCTACTGTGGTCCTAAAATAAAACATGCAACAACAATGTCTGAGTTTCCATAAGGAAATCTCGTATGCCAAGCTCACCTATATGCATGCAGTAGTACAAATGAGTCTATCATACTAGTAGCATGTCATGTCATCAACAGTAAGGAAACAATTCCCCGAAGGGTACACACATGACATCAGTCCGACAATCATCATCGGGTCTCCCAAGAAGACCTACCGTAGGCACATACGGTATAGCAGAACAAGACGTGACACTCCTCACACGCGGCTACACTAAACATGAGGTTCGGCAAGAAGCATCCGCCAAGTCCGCACCATAAAAACAGATCTGTAACTTCGTGGTCGAAACCACCCCAACGGAGCCGTCGCTCGGCCGATCCATCGATCATCATCTCAGTAGGTGCCCAACTGAGGAAAAAACATAGCCGGAACAACATCGGCCCATCAATCATCATTGCCGGAACAACATCGGCGGCATCACCGACACAACATCGTGTAGGATTTCTAGTTTAATTGCACATATATATTTTCGAAATTTTTATGCACAATAAGGATCGATTACAATTTTCTATGATTTGTTTCATGCATGCATCGGTTTGTTTCAATAACTAGTTTCAAAACTTCATTAAAACAAATACAAAAGACTCTGAAATTAATACCTATAAGTTCTCTAAAACTTTTTGATGATCCGGAGACGTTGAGGATGCTTGTCGCTGCGCCGGATGCCCTCGAGTATTCACCAAACTCTAAACAAGATCGGAGAGAGAAGAGCTAGCCTCTCAATCTCCAATAGGGTTTAGAATCTAGCTATAAACTCCTTCCTTAGTCTCTCAGATTTCTTCTTCCAAAGACTTAGAAACTTAAGAGAATTTTCGTGGCTTTTGTGGTGAATTAGGAGAGAAAACAATTGGCAAAAAAACTCTAACAATTAAGGAGAATAAGGACTTATTTATAGGCTCCAATCTTACTCTCAAACATGGTTATTCTTAAGCCACGTTTTTCTTGACATTTTCTCTCACAAACTAATTCCATAATGTATTACATGCATCCACAAAACGTTTGACCAAGTTTGGAGCTAATCCAACCATCGATCAAATTAATCTCTTAATTATCAAAAGCGGAAAATCAATCGGGCTTCGGTTTACCGAGACATACTCGGTTAACCGAATATGTCACGTTCGACTTCACGTGCATTAGACGGACGACCGATTCTTAAAGAGAAAAATTCTCCTTAACCGATCAGACGAACCCGCATCTAAAACCGAATGTCATTCGGTTAACCGAAAATATCGGAACTGGACATTGTTCAGTCAACCGTTCCTGGTTCGGTATACCAAACCAGAATTCCAGGCACTTTGGTCAAGTTCGGTCAATCAACTCTAACCATCTGTTCCACGTTCGGTTGACCGATCCACAGAACCTTCGGTCGACCGAACCAAAACGGATTACCGAACTTTTACCCGATTTTGCCTTTTCAAATTTTGGATTTATTTCCAACAAAATCTGGACTTTAGGGGGTTTTAGCAAATTCACAACTTATGTAACATATTATCCTATGTAATGATAAATCATTACATCACATATGAATTTAATTTAGATTCTAATTATGTTATTAATCACAACATAATTTTGATTTTACTTGTTCACCACATGTGTCATATTTTCTACATGAAACCCGATACACCTTATTAACTCAAAATCCACATTTATTGTTTCCAGTTTTGTGGTGTGACCTATGGGAGGATCTAAACTAAGTTGACAGTGATATTAAAAGCTTAATATCACAAGCTATAAGCGGTATCTAGCTATACATTACAGTTTCCAATTAGTTAGATGTCTTAATTCCACTCGAACCAAAATCCGATCCATTTAGTGATGGAGTGCACAACTTGTGTCCGTCCCTTGCCTCATGATATTAAGAATACACACAAAGTAGTATTGTGTCATCTTTGTATTAGTATTCATTTCTTGATCTCTTTAAGCTTGTTATAAATATGTGACTTGACTCAAATCACATTGTGCACATTATATCTTTGCTTTATCAAGGGACCCACCAATATCATCACTCAACTAAGAGGGACAATGATAATTTTTTGACTAACTATCTTCTCCAACAAAAGTCATACTTAACCAACCAATGCCTTTACACTGCACTTATCGATAGCTCAAGACACTAGTCTAATCATGCATTTCTTAAGTGATCGGATATAAGTCTCATATCAAAGGACCAAGGACACAGTAAAACATTAATGACACAGAAAACACAATTCTATATTGATTTACTTATTAGGTCTATTCAGTATACAAAAGTAATATTTTCCTATTTTGTGTACCCGTGTTGCCACTCACTTGTAGAGCTACAATGATCTATGACTAACACGACAATCTTAACTCGGTAATTAATGTCACATGTTAATTACCATGATTGCGAATATCTTTTGTTTTATGTAAACCATTATCTTTTAAAGCTCTACGGTTAAGGACCAAGAGCCTCTTCCTTAACACTTCTAAAAGACGAATAACATAAACAAAGAACAAAATGATTTTTCATTCAATTCATAATAATTGACATTTAAAAGTAAAACTTTTAGAACACATTTCTTTCACATCGGTTGTCCAACAATACGTCCGGCACAACATCGGACGGGTCCAGACCGAAGTCTGCCAGGTCATCAGGATCCACGAGTCGCGAACACCAACCGCGCCGCTATAAAAGCAAGGCAGCGACCTCCGTAGCCATCTAGGCCGGTAGTCACCTCACCCAACGACAGTTGCGTGCTCGCACAACATCATACATTGGGATCCGCGATCCCTCAGGCCTGCTACTCTACAATGAGTCCAACAATCCATCACATCAAGTCACGATCCATAGACGGAGGTGACACGTCCCGAACACCCACACTCTTCCATACGGCGGTCCCTGGGCAGTCACGCATAACACGTCCACCGTCACCTCCCGGCTCACGCACAAGGTGAGGACACGGGTTTCCGTGGACAGAGTTGACATCCTAAAAGGATTGAGAATTCAGTTCTGTGCACAAACGGTCGACCGAAAGAGGCGATCCGGTCGATCGTTCCCAAAAAGGTTCGGTCGACCGAAAGTCTGCAACGGTCGAACTCTCGGCGCAAAACCTAAGTCCCAACGGTCGAACAAGAGTCTAAAACCGGTCGACCGATACGAGGTCAAAATCTGGAGTCTGGTCAACATCAATTCAAAACTACCGGTTGACCGACTCAGAGGTCTCGGTCGACCGAAAACTACCAGGACATCCTAGCACTTCTAAGTCATATAACGGTCGAACACATATAAGGAAACGGTCGAACAAACGAGCATCAAAATCCAGTGCACTTAAGTTCCGGTCGAACGAACACAAGAAATCGGTCGACCGAAACACAACAGGTAATCCCGACCCACCAGCACAATGCACTACTAGTCGACCACCACAAGACATCGTCCGACCAGTGTTGGTTAAAGTCGGGCAAAATACACTACATCGGTCGACTGTTGGTCGTCTGCAACCTTGCAGCAGCCAAGGATTTACGTCGTTCACGTCGCCGGAGAGGTCTCCGACCTCCCCCGACCTACCAACACATCTCTCACACGAGGGTGAACAACAAACCACACTAAGAAGCCGACATACCTCTCGAAAGCGACGAAATTCGCCGGAGCCTCGTTCGCGCAACGTTGCCTCCGGAACCTCCTCGCGCGTCCACCTCCGCACGCCGGAAACGCACGCCTACTCCACCGGGGTCGCCTCCTCCGTCGCTGCTCGCCGAACAAGGAAGAGAAAGAGTGTGAGAGAGTGCAAGAGAGAGAGAGAGGTTTTGCCTTTAAAACCCAACCCACTCAACACCTCACCATCACCCTACACCCACTGTTCACGCCTCCTCTTCCCCAAGCAAAACACTGCACCACTCCCATTCCCCATGTTAACCTCCCACTAAACACGGGATTAGTCCTAAGCACAGGTTAGAGACATTACATGGGAGCATCACAATTACAACCCCTCAAATTTCATTTTCTAACAATTGTGTTTCACTCTCCATTGGTAATTTGTTGTTTTCAACATATTTGTATTTTTTCGTATTGTTTTTCATAAATGCTCATAATCTTATTTTTTTAACAAAATAAAATTCTAAGTTGCTTAAGATGCCATTAAGTTTTTGTATCAAATGTGATATAAATTCGATGTCAAATTGATACACATATGACAACGAATATGTCAAAAATTAAGAAATTATTAATGAAGATGGAGGACAAAATGTTATGAAACAAAATTTTAAGTAGTGTAATTGTGATGATTCTAAGTTGAGATGAATAATGTTACACATGCATAGCGGAGCTGTGATCAATAATTCCAAGTATTTTAGATTATCAATATCTTATAATACTTGATAGACAACAACGTTGAAACCATTTGAAAGTGGACTGGAAATCTGGAACGATGAACGTATACTTCTAGTTAGTTCTTTTATAAATAATACATGACAAAAGAGATATAATTAAAAGTTTTTTTATAGCAAACTTGAGGTATTCAACTATCCATGGTGACATTACTTCGAATATATATAAAAAATGCAATATTTGAAAGACAAGCATGAAACTATCTCAACTTATTATTAATTTAGATAGACACCGTCTATGACTCTTCCATCTAATCTTAAAAGTCCGATGTAAGTTGGATTCAACTCCATGACCATACAAGTACAACTGATCATTGCTCAAGCTTCTTTTTTCATATTTAGTTTATCCATCAACCTATTTACTTTACCAAACTTAATTACAAATTTAAATTCAACCACCAGCCAATTTGGGCCCACCTGTTTTTCCGTCCCAACTCTCACCACAAATCTAAAGCATTTCTTATCTCCACGAAGTCAGAATCATAGGCGATTTATTATCCCCAATGCACTACAGCTCACAACCACATGACAAAGGTGATTAATCAAAAGAAAATCCTCATCGTTGTCCTTTTTAATTTAATCCAAGGAGTAAGGATCACGATTCAACATTTCCTAACTTAAATGCTTTTCTAACTATAGTGGTCCAAGTATATGTTGGGTCGGAGTCAAGAGGTAAATTCGAGTCCCACCTCTATAAACACACATGGTTAGTTGAATATAATTTCGCAATACGTCAATGATAATTAAAATTTAACTCTACCACATATAATTTTTCTTCTTCTAAAATAACCAAAACCAAAAAACTTTCCAACCTGAAATTTACACATCCGATACAAACAGCTTCCAACATCTTTTTGAGCTAAAAACAACATTTCATTTAAATTCTTCCATCTTAGACATGTTTGAAGGCCAGACAACGTCTACTTATCTCATTTCATCAACGCAATCCAACTACTCACAGTCCACTTTCTTGAGGAAATTGATGATACAGGAAACCATTTTGTAATCAATTAAAAAAAGGTAAATATCTACCCATTGAGAACCCTATATTCCAAAGATGACCCGTTGAGGCAATTGCATAAAGGGGGCACCTACCTTCCAACCATCTATTTATAATTTTATATGGTAAAAGTAGGGCTTAAATAGTTTTTTTTCCATTAATGTCAATGTGAATAGTAATGACTAGTAAGAGAATTAAGAAAAACCAAAGATGGGTTTTTGTCTCTCACATAATCACTATTGTATTGTATTCTATTTATAGAAGAATTATTGTTACATCAAGCCAAAATATTTAGTTAAATAATCACAAAAGTTGTGGATAAGAATGGACTTGCTGGCAGAGTATATTAGAGTAGTAGAGCAACATGAGAGCAAATACCACATGGTGGTGTAGGCACGAGCGGACAATGATAGAATACCGTTAATACGCCCTCAAGAAAAGTCTCTGTGATCCGAGAGCAAAAGCCTCTGTTTGGATCGATGGTCTTGAAATTACGAACTAAATACAGAATTAAAACGTCAAGTAAAGGGATTATGAAATAAACAAGCAAATCACAAATTCGACGTCGGAGAATTAGAAAGGTTCAACATCACACACGATCCTATTCATCCTCGTAAGCCTCGTCTACGGTTCCACTAACCGATCTTCGTTTATGGTCGAGATCAACACCTTCTACAAACATTGAGACTAGCGAACAACCTCGTCTCACTCGTGTCTCCTCACAACCCGAGAGAGAGCTTCCTCAGAACTACAACTTGATGATTCTTTGGAATGAAAGTTGAATCACAATTTAACTAGATACTCTAACTTGAGCACACTTGGATATATGATTTGAATGGATATGCAAGTGGTGAAGTTTGTCTTTAAGTGTAGGAAGATGAGATCTTGAAGATGTAGAAGATTTGACTTTGAGTATGAATCAATAGGGAGTGTTCAAGTGTTCTACAACTAAGATATGAGACCATATTTATAAGCTTTCAAACTCTATTAGCCGTTTGGGAGTTGGTGAGATTTTGACTGATGAGAAGCAAAAATGTGCTTTAAGCTCAGGCAGAATTTAGACCAGGTTTGGTCGACCATTTGAAGATTGATAGTCTAAAACATAAAGGTTGGATTTTCGGTTGACCGATAGGTATTTGGATCACCGTTCACAAAATTCCAATAACTATTTCTAATTTTGACCTATTTAATTTTGGTTTACCGTTCCAAGGACTCTGATTATACATGTTTGGTTGACAACATGTTATTCGAATGACCAAAGTTAGCATAGATTTTGCACTGACAATTAAGGGTAAAAAGTTGGTTGAATACAACAGTCATGTGCCACGTGGAAATAATCGTTGGGCACTAGAGGCAAAGAAGGAATCGGTAGACCGATAGAAGATCGATCATCCGAAATTTGACATGTCAATTTGGGCTATAAGGCTAAATTCAAATGTGACTGTTGGAGCAAACTCCAAAATCGATACAAAACACTTCAGTCGACGGAAGGTGTTTCGGTCGTTCGACACGACAATTCCAGAGAGCATCCTATCGTTTACTGATGGGAAGGTTTTAGTTATCTAGTAGGTGCTCGGTGGATCGAAGTTGGAATGTTTCTGTTATTCGATAGGTGTTCAGGACAAGATCTTAGTGCTCAAGTTTACATTTAATATTACGACTCAATTTGATTACAAGTCTTCATCATTGAGCTTTGATTGCAAGTCTTGTGTTTTTGTCCTAATACTTCTTTTTAATAATCTCGATCAACTGATTAAGATGATTGTCAAGTCTGCAAGTATATACAATACATGTAATCATGTTTCCTACTTTGATTGACTATATTGATTGATTAATATTAGTTTGATTAATTATCAAAATCAATATAGATTAAGATCTAAAATCCAATAGTTTGAAGCGACGGGCAAGGCAAAGCCGTTGTTAGAACATCTGTGATCTGGTCATGCAAGCTAAGCAAATGAACGCGAAGGGCACCGGATTTGACTTGATCTCGTACAAAATGAAAATCAATTTCAATGTGTTTCGTTCGAGCACGAAACATGGGGTTGGCCGTGCGAAAAGTGTCTTACAAATTGTCGCATCATAACGTAGAGGGTGAGAGAGGGCAGCCGAGCTCGAGTAATAATACACGAAGGCACAGTACTCCAACTTTGTGGATGAGCGGGTGACGGTTCGTTGCTTGCGTGAAGACCAAGTAATGAGATTGTCCCCAAGATAAATTGCAAAGCCACCAGTGGAGCGCCGGTCATCTAACGAATTTGCCCAATCGGCATTAGTAAAGGCTTTGAATGGCAAAAGACGAGCATGTAGTAATTACCCAATCGGCAGGCGTATCACTGGTCACCAAAATATCATCAATAAACCCCAAATGGCAGACATATAGACAAACACCTTGGGCGCGCGTAGAAAAAGAGTTGTCACTCTTCGATGCAATAAACCCCAAATGGTAGAGAAAACAGGAGAGTCATTCGAACCACATTCGCGGGGCCTGACGAAGGCCATATAGAGAGCGATTAAGCAGGCAAACACAAATGGTCGTGATGGGTCAATGAACCCGGGAGGCTGGGACATGTAGACTGGAGTGGTGAGACGGCCATGGAGTAAGGCATTGGTGACATCTAGTTGAGGCTTGACCACTGGACTGAAGGTCTCACCGAAGTCGATACCCGGTTGCTCATGGAACCCCCTTAGCGACAAGGCGTGCCTTGCGCCAAGTAATGTGTCCAGAGGCATCACGCTTGACCCGATAGACCCATCAACACACAATGTTCATACGAGTAGTAGTAGTAGGGTGTGGATTGGTGTTAATGGGTTGGGTCGGGTTCGACCGAATGAAAGTGGTGAATGAGAGCCAGGGAGAAGGTGACTGGACTGGGCTGTTTTCAGGACTAGAGGAGGAGAAGGGAAAACCATCCTCTGTAAAAGTAACATGGCAGGAGAGGTAAATTCTATTAGTGGAAATATGGAGGCAACAATAGCCGCGGCAAGATGGATGTCATCCAAAATTATGAAGATCCAAAGCTGTGGACAGCATTCCAAGAGCTTGAGAATTTGACTAGCGTGAAGGAAACATCTGAGGCTTGATTCTGTTACAAGTTCTACCACTCAAGTATCTATTATGTATGGAGTTTGAAATGAAAATATTTGTCATTGTTTATGACTGGAAGCTCTGTATGATTATGCAAGATTCACCAAAGATTTGTTTCCATACTTTGCAACCTTTTAATTATTGTTGGACTTATCAACTTTATGTCAAATATATGTGGCTGTTTTCAGTATGTAAAATACTTGGCAGGTTATAATGGTGCTTGTTGCTATACGTGCTTGGAATTGTGAAATTTGGGATTGTTATGTTTAAAGGAAAAAAAGATGACATGCTTAAATGGTTTGTAGTCGTTTCTTATAACACTCTGCATCACGTTAAGAAGCTGCGCACGAAGATACTTCTTCACTTGTTGTCATGATTAGTACAGCCAGCAAAAGGTAAATGTTTTTTACTTTTTGAAATTAAATAAAAAACATATTTATCATGATGTCACATACAATTTTTACTTTTCCCGTTCAACATTACGTTCCCAATGTAAATATTTTATTTTCTCATGCAATCTTTTCCCAATGCACCTTATTCTGAACAGACACACAACTTAATCTGAACATACACATAACTTATTCTGCACAGACAGTCAACCTAATCTGGACAGACACAGAACATAATCTGGACAGACACACAACATATTCTAGACAGATACAACTTATTCTGGACAGAATAAGGTGTGTAACTGTCCATTTTAAGTTATGGGTCTATACTTGGGGAACCAAATGTTGTATTGGGAAAATAATGTTGCATGAGAAAACGAAATGTTACATTAGGAATGCAATGTTGCATCGAGAAAGTATAAGTTGCATGTGACACAAAATAAATCTGTTATTTAATTAATTTCAAAAAGTAAAAAAATATTTCACTTTTGATGACTGGACTGACACGTCAGCACACGTCCCGGTCGCAAGCGTCCATTAATCATTTTCCTAACGAAAATATACCCATTTCGTAATAATTTAACCTTTTTTATTTGGCGATGCTTTTGCATATTTATATTTGTTTTGCATAAAGTACTGGAACTCTAAAAGGGTTCACCGTTCATCTTTTATTCAGCTGTGACGTCCTTCGTAAGAATTTGAAGGAAAAAAATGCGTCCAATTGAAGGAAAAAGACTTTCGTCTCTAGTTAACGTGGAAGTCCATAACCTATGAGAAATATATATAACAACTTATAAGGAAAAAATGCTCCAATACTTTAAAACACCAAACCAACACCCACATTGTTAGTAAAACATCAACATTACCATCTCCGAAACCCCAGAAGAAACACCAACACCTATTCAAACAACAAAAGAGACCAAATCAAACTCCACTATTGCATAAACAACGGCACAAGTAAAAACAGAGAGCGTCGACTTCACCTCGACCTTGTAAGATGGAGAAGAAAGTGAAGCTGATGTTGTTGTTGTGGTTTTTAGGGTTAGGGTTTTGGGAGGAAAATGGAGGGTTTTCTGCTTTTGGGCAGTGCAGAGAAGGCATTGGTGGATTCCAACTGAAAGTGGCGGAGGCGAGGTTGGTTTTGCCTACGTGGCCTCATGCAAAGAATGAAATTAGTATAAATCAAAATACAATTTAATACAAATGAATATACTTGAATGAGAAATAGATTACAACATAAGGATTGAATGTAAAGTGTATTATTTACTTTATATTCTTATTTCATAACACTCACCGCTTGGATGATCATTTTTGTTGTAACACCTCCGACACGCGCGTCCGTGACGCTTCCTACGTGGACGGACCAGTCAACTGCCAGTTCAGCGTCCAGTTAGCCAAAACTTCTGCGCGGGGAAAAGTAAATTACGAATTTTTGGGTGCGACGGTTCATTTCCCGAAATCACGATTAGACGGTTAGACTTCACGTACATCAGTAGCGGCGGTACAACATTCGAGTAACTTTCCTCCCAAGTCTTCTCCTTTTTCATTCCCCATTTCACCCGGAGTTCCTTTCCATACGCTCATCCAAAACCTTCATTCCTGTTTTAGTCGAACGAAAATTATAACCAGGCGAAAATGGATCCTTCTCTACCTGAAACCTCCATCACTCCTGAAATTTTAGCCGTGCAGGTGTTGTGTCAACCACGTTCTTTCTGGTTCATTATTGGTCTCTAACAATTTTTTTGGTGGTTTAAGGGAAGCACGTACTACTTCCGCGAAACCAAGTGCGGTTTCACGGCCCTTCACAAGCAGTTCGACCGGATGAAGGAGGAGGAGAAAAATGTCTTCCAACGGACGTCTTTCGGTCACTTCCTCACCTTTCCTCACGTCACAACTGACAACGAGATACTGAGTTGGTTCGTCGAACACTTCGACGCCAATGAAGTCGGTCTGAGAATAGCCACTGGGGTGATCCCATTTACGGTAGAAGACGTCACCCTTCTACTTGGACTAAGAGCACATGGGCAGAGAGTGGATATGGAAGCCATGTACGTAGAGAAACGTGACGGGGTTAACCTCGACAACACCCATCTACTGGGTCATCTTACCGCCACGAGCTTGATGGGCGAGGAGGAGGAGCACGTCCGACTCCTTATTTCTATGATTTTCAATCATTTTTTGTTCTTCGATGGATCACTGCGAAGTAAAGCGTGGTACACGAAGCACCTTAAGAACCTCAAGCGCCTCAAGAGATATGCGTGGGCAAATGCGGTTCACACTTTCTTGGTTGAAGGCCTGGAGGAAGCCCAACGGGACCTCTCGAGGAGGAGATTGTCAGCGAACTTCTCTATGAAGCAGGGCTACGTGTATGGTTGCGTTGCCATATTACAAGTAAGCATCTTGGTCCGGAATGAGTGTTGTGTCAGTCCGGATTAGTGTTGGTTTATGTCCAGAATAAGTGTTTTGTCTGTCCGGGATAAGTCTTGTGTCTGTCCGGGATAAGTCTTGTGTCTGTCCGGAATAGTGTTGTCTCTGTTTGGAATAAGTGTCTTGAGGTTATCCGGGAAAAGTATTACGTATGTCCGGAATAGTGTTTTGTCTGTCCGGAATAAGTGTGTTGCCTGTCCGGAATAGTCCTGTATATGTCCGGAATGATTGTCTTGTCTGTCTGGAATACATATTGTGTCTGTCCGGAATAAGTATTTTGTCTGTCCGGAATAAGAGTTTTGTCTGTCCAGAATAAGAGTTTTGTCTGTCCGGAATAATGTTGCGTCTGTCCGGAATAAGAGTCTTGTCTGTCCGGAATACGTATTGTGTCTATCCGGAATAAGTATTTTGTCTGTCTGGAATAGTGTTGCGTCTGTCCGGAATAAGAGTTTTGTCTGTCCGGAATACGTATTGTGTCTGTCCGGAATAAGTATTTTGTCTGTCCGGAATAGTCCTGTATATGTCCGGAATGATTGTCCTGTCTGTCCGGAATACGTATTGTGTCTGTCCGGAATAAGAGTTTTGTCTGTCCGGAATAAGAGTTTCTGGTTTTTAACTCATTCCTGTTTTCAGGTGTGGCTTTGCGAGAAGTTCAAATTGGGGGATCCCCGGTCAGCATTTCCACTGTTCAAGTGTTGGACGGAAATGTTTAGTAGACGCCAAATCCTTAGGAAATGGGAAGATCGAGGCATCAACTTGTCCCGGATTTACTCGGGCCAATTTGAGTTGAAGGGCACTCCAAAACTCAGTGAACGGGAGCATTCACTGTTGTCAGAGGATCAATTTCCTCCTGCAGAAGCAACTCCCGCAGCAAAGGTCGCCTCGAAGGAAACACCTTCAACATCCACTCTACCAAGGGTACAACTCAGTGAATGCAACATTCCATGTGACCCACTGCTACAAGAGTTGGAACTTAGTGAGGTGAAGACGAATTGGCTGCGAGCCGAAGCAGCACTTAGGGAGGCGACCGTTAAAATTAACAACCTGGAGGAAGAACTCCGGATCTCTCAAGAAGAGTGTTGTAGGCTGAGAGTCCGTGGGGAGGAGGAAGAGAGGGAAAAGAGGGAGGAGGAAGAGAGAAATAAGAGGGAGGCGGAGGAGAGGGAAAAGAGGGAGGAAGAGAGAAATAAGAGGGAGGCGGAGGAGAGGGAAAAGAGGGAGGAAGAGAGAAATAAGAGGGAGGCGGAGGAGAGGAAGAAGAGAGAGGAGGAAGAGAGGGAGAAGAGAGAGGAGGAAGAAAGGAAGAAGAGGGAGGAGCAAGAGAAGAAGAAGAGGGAGGAGGATGAGAAGACGAGGAGGGAGGAAGATGAGAGGAATAAGAGAGAGGAGGATGAGAAGAAGAGGAGGGAGGAGGATGAGAGGAATAAGAGGGAGGAGGATGCGAGGAAGAGGAGGGAGGAGGATGAGAAGAAGAGGAGGGAGGAGGAAGAGAGAAAAAAACGGAGGGAGGAAGAGAGGAAGAAGAGGGAGGAGGAAGAGAAGAAGAAGAGGGAGGAGGATGAGAGGAATAAGAGGGAGGAGGAAGAGAAGAAGAGGAGGGAGGAGGATGAGAAGAAGAGGAGAGAGGAGGATGAGAGGAATAAGAGGGAGGAGGATGAGAGGAATAAGAGGGAGGAGGAAGAGAGGAATAAGAGGAAGGAGGAAGAGGGAGAGAAGAGGAAGGAGGATGAGAAGAAGAAGGAGGAAGATATGAGGAGACAACAGGAAAGAAAGAGGAAGACTGTGGTAGCGCTACCGCTTTTGCACCCTCAAAAAATGCGGACCATTAAACCACGCTTGCGCACAGAACATATCGACGAAGCGCAAAGCAAATCTGGCCAAGATGAGGCACAGAAGAATGCCGCAGAAAAACAAGAAGAAATAAAGGAGGCCGAAGAAGCCACCACAAAAACAAAAGGGGCCGAAGAAGCCAGTGAATAAATATACGAGGCCGACGAAACAGCGAAAGATGAACTGACCGCCCATGTTTCGTCCACGAGGCCCGATGTGGATGCGACCGCCTTGAGAACGCTGACCAATGATGAGGTACGTCGTTTATTGAATGCAACGGCTCCCGAACGAGAGGCAAAAGATATTATCTGGAGGGGGGTTCTGAGCAATATCACCAGGGGTGATCTCAAGGAAATAATTTCGCCAAAAACAGAATTCACCAACGAAACTCTTGACGGTCTAATTGAGGTACTCCTCAGAAGAGGAGGGCAACAAAAGGTGGTCTGCTTATCATCCTTCGAATCGGAAATGATTGTGGAGGGACAGGGAGAAGATATAAGGAAAGATTATTTACTCCCAAAAATTGAAGGACTAAATGTGGAGGAAGTCATCATCGCACAACCATGCTGTTTGGCCGGCCACTGGACTCTGTTCGTTGCCCACGGACCTCGATCAGAGTTCATTCAGTACAACAGCCTCTCCCGCACACTTAAAAAAGGTGACAATCCTAACCGTTTTGTCGGAACTCATGAATGCACCGCGTCTAAATTAGCGGGATTCTGGCGTGGGTTGTTGAAGGTCGAGTGGCCGCTGAGAGTTGAGAGGAAGGGTAGCCAACGACAGCTACCATGGAGTAACGACTGCGGGCCATACGTTTTGTACTGGATGAAGCGTTTGATGGAGAATGCTGATCCGACGAAGCCGAAGCAGAGCAAGGTTATTCACCGTTTTAGAGGCGATTTGGCGAATTTCTTACTCGAAGACTCTGGGATGTGCGATAAAAAATAAACGCCTTGAAAATGTTTTAATTTACTTTGCACCATTGCGCACTCAACAATTTTTTTTCCAAAGTTATACATGTATACATGTTAAAATTACATAGACTATTTGAATGATTTATCAATACAAGGACATTTGGTGTTGGGTTTTTATCTTTTATAAAATTATTTTTTTGTTTCCGGACATACATGATACGTAATCCGGACAGACATATAACGTAATCCGGACATACCATTAGCGTAATCCGGACAGACATACAATGTAATCCGGACAGAAATAAAACGTAAACCGAACATACAATGTAATCCGGACAGCATAATTACGTATTCCGGACATATTGGTCACTTAATCCGGACATAAATAAAACGTAATCCGGACATTGATGAATCGTAATCCGGACGGACATATAACGTAATCCGGACATACTGGTAACTTAATCCGGACATAAATAAAACTTATTCCGGACAGAAATTAACGTAATCCGGACAGACAAACAATGTAATCCAGACAGCCTAAGTACGTCTTCCGGACATACTGGTCACTTAATCCGGACATAAATAAAATGTAATCCGGACATTGATGAATCGTAATCCGGACGGACATATAACGTAATCCGGACATACTGGTAACTTAATCCGGACATAAATAAAACTTATTCCGGACAGAAATTAACGTAATCCGGACAGACAAACAATGTAATCTGGACAGCCTAAGTACGTATTTCGGACATACTGGTCACTTAATCCGGACATAAATAAAACGTAATCCGGACATTGATGAATCGTAATCCGGACGGACATATAACGTAATCCGGACATACTGGTAACTTAATCCGGACATAAATAAAACTTATTCCGGACGGACATATAACGTAATCCGGACAGACAAACAATGTAATCCGGACGGCCTAATTACGTATTCCGGACATACTGGTCACTTAATCCGGACATAAATAAAACTTAATCCGGACATAAATAAAACTTATTCCGGACAGAAATTAACGTAATCCGGACAGACAAACAATGTAATCCGGACAGCCTAAGTACGTCTTCCGGACATACTGGTCACTTAATCCAGACATAAATAAAACGTAATCCGGACATACTAGTAACTTAATTCGGACATAAATAAAACTTATTCCGGACAGAAATTAACGTAATCCGGACAGACAAACAATGTAATTCAGACAACCTAAGTACGTCTTCCGGACATACTGGTCACTTAATCCGGACATAAATAAAACGTAATCCGGACATTGATGAATCGTAATCCGGACGGACATATAACGTAATCAGGACAGACATACAACAAACCAAAATTACTTAAATATATTTGTCGCTATCAGAAATTAATTCACAAACGAACAAGCAAAGAAAGGGTTGAATCTTATGCAATAATACAGACAGACATACAATGACTTTCAACAAAATTACATAGGAATAATTCCAACCAAGGACAAATACAATAATCAAGGAGGAACTCCCTCGTAATGCAAATTCATGTCCCAGTCATCGAAATCGTGATCCCCCGGTTTGGGTGCTGCAGGGTGTAACGGGGGTAGAACCTTCTTCCTGATGATTTTCTTAACGTTACTTTTAATTATTTTCTCAGACAAAGAAATCCGTCGTTTGCTCGGTGGTCTGCCTTTCCGTCTTGTCTTATCCGGATTGAGAACGGATGTACCATCGAACACAGGATCAGGTCGTTGCATACGTTCCTTAAGCAACTCAAGTGCCTCTACCGCCTGAAGATATCTGTCGTTTGAGTCGAAAGCGGCCTCGGCGATCCAAACCGCAAGACCCATTATGTCGTCGTGGCGACGAAGCGCATCGTTCCCCGTTATGCCACTTTGAAGGGGAAACTTGACTCCATAGCTCCTTCGGATATCCTTCCTCCATCGGTGGACGATGTAAGACTCGGGGAGCAACGCGTTTGGACGTATTCGGGCAATAACAACATAAACCTGACAACATAGGATACCGACGTGATCAAACATTCTGCAATCGCATACCCACTTCTCATCTCTAATTTGCACTGTGAACCGTTTCGACAATGGGAGGATATGTGTCAATACATGTTCGGTCACGTTGAAGTGCAATGTGTCGTCCTCGTTGAACTCATCCTTGATGTCGCAGTACATCATCTTCCCAATTTCTAACTGCACCTTCTTGAAGACACCCACCGTATACAACTCGCTCAATTGCCTCTCGAATGGATATTTCGAAATCAATTGCGGAGCCTTATGCTGACAATCGAAATCAGACTGAGCTTCCTTCTCATACTTGTGGCGTACTGCGAGTTCGTATTGTTTCACGAACTGCTTAAGTGTCGTCCTTGATGTGAGGTACTTATCGAAGAAGGCGTTCATACCCTTACTTCTCTGGGTTGATGTCATTCCTGCGGAAAAACAATCCCGCCAAAATGCAGGTACCCAGTGCTCTCGAATTGCATAAATGGATCGGAGCCAATTATTGTCGTGGAACTCGAAATCATCTAGAAAACCCTGCCAATTCCGCTCGAATTCTGCCGGAGTCTTGGAATCGAATACACAGTTGTTGAGGTCAAACAACGTATGCTCCCGGTACTTCGTGGGCAGCTTCACAAGGGCCTTATTCATTATGTGCCATATACAAAATCTGTGCCGCGCTTCAGGGAACACAGTCCTTACAACCGCAGCTATGGCGTCACATTGGTCTGTTATGATCGCCGGGGGGCTTGTATCTGCACACAACGCGATCAAGATAAAAAGATATGTTAATCCGGACAGAAATAACGTAAACCGGACAGACGTCAAGGGTAAACCGGACGAGCAAAAAATGTAAACCGGACATACGTAAGGGATAAACCGGACGAGCAAAAGACGCAAACCGGACAGACGTAAAGGGTAACCGGACAGGCACATAACATAAAACAGACAAAATAAAACACGTACCGTTCATGCACGTCAACCATGTTTGGAACAACCAAATGTAATTTTGTGTCATCTCGGAAGAGAGGAGTGCGCAACCGAGTAGGACGGACTGGTAGTGGTGATTTACCCCCACAAATGGGGCAAAAGGCATGTCATACTTGTTTGTTATGTATGTTGTGTCGAAACATATTGCATCTCCAAAGTAAGAGTAAGCAGCTCGAGAACGACTGTTGGCCCAGAACACATTTCGTAGTCTGCCTTCGTCGTCCATATCCATTACGTAAAAGAAGCGGGAATCATTCTTCTGCATCCTGATGAAATAATCTTGGATAGCTTGCGCATCTCCTGGTCCCATTTTGAGGTTTCTAACCTCGTTCACAACATTCCTGCGAAACATAATTTTTATGACAAAGCTAAATGCGTAACTTCATCCAGGTTAAGTGGAGAATAAATAACCTTAGGTCCCGCTCGTTGAAAGACAATTTATCGTGACCTCCAGCTTCGACCACAAAAGATTGCATGGTCGTGGCGGCAGATATACCATCAGCATCATTGCACGAAATGCGTGCTCTGGCGGACTCCGGGACGGATCGTTTTTGTCGGAGGAAGCGCATCCGGTCTTCCGACAGTATGGCGTGATTATGTTCGAGATCTACGTAGTTAATTACGTAGCCTCTGGATGGATTACCGGAGACCCTAATCCGAGCAGTGCATCGACCCTACCGGATAACCTATGTTTCGGTCTACCTTCACCTTGGTTTCCAGGAGCATTACCCTCCTTTGAGCAAGTAAGAGTGGCCCGTATTACAACACCATGACCGTAATGAGATTGTCTTATCTTCACACCAAAACAACAAGAATCGGCCTATGAAACGTAAAATGCTTTGACTTCTTCGAAGGAAGGAAAATTCATCATCACTTGAGGGACGTTGGAGGCATGAGCCGGATGTGAGGACACATTTACGAGTGCCATTACAGTACAACAAAAATGGAGGAAGGAGAGAAGAAGGAATGGTTCGTAGGATCGGAATAACCTAGACACTCTTATTTGTATCTCCGTGAAGCGCCAAAGAATAAGAAAGAAGACGGAGGACGTGCTAATTTGAAAAGCATTAAATGCGATGGTGGACGCATCGGGAAAATAAAACAACAGCAAAAAATTCAGGAGTAAGTAGTACGTCTGTCCGGAATAAGTGTTCCAACTGTTCGGCATAAATAGTAACTGTGTCCGGAATAAGTTATGCGCTTGTCCAGAAACTAAAGAAAATGACTGATGTGTGTGTCTGGAAAAAAATGAATTTATTAATAAAGAGAAGGGAAAAAAACAGGAGGACGAATGTTGAGTAACTAGTCTTCAGTCTGTGTAGGAGCGGCAAAATGAAGTGAGTGATTTGAGACGCATTAATGAGGGATGGAGAAATTTGTACGAAACGAGGAATAAACTAAACAAAGAAATTATTTCTGGGGAGAGTGCGCACTCAGCCGCGTCTGCTGACTGGGTTGCCCACATCAGCCAGTGTGCTGACTGGGTTAGCAGCGTCCGTGACGCGAGCGTTCAACAAACATTTCCCTTGTTATAAAACAACGATAAAGTAAAGCGACAACGATAAAGAATGAAAAAGTTGTATTTCAACTTATTATTGTCAACCTTGGACATTACAATTATCTTTGTTTATGGACATAGAAAGACATAGAAATTATAAAGAGAAATTAGTACAAATCAATACAATTTAATACAAATGAATATTTGAATGAGAAATATGTTACAACACGGAAATTGAATGTAAGGTGTATCATTCACTACATATTATTGTTTCATAACACCCCATTTGGATGATCATCTTTTGATATACATTTTTTGATTTGTCTTGTTAAAAACTTTGCTAAGAAAAATTCCGTGAAAAAAAAATACCGAGCATATAACTCTCCTTATTTCAACACAACATTTATAACACTTCCTTAGACAATATACGTTATGTTCATGTATCGTTAAAAATAATGCGACAAAACCATGTGGGGAAAAATAACTAAGAAAAAAAG
Source organism: Triglochin maritima (assembly GCA_963682175.1). Classification (NCBI taxonomy): domain Eukaryota; kingdom Viridiplantae; phylum Streptophyta; class Magnoliopsida; order Alismatales; family Juncaginaceae; genus Triglochin; species Triglochin maritima. The sequence goes on from OY821775.1 coordinate 13,210,447, forward strand.
AGTGCATAACATACATTAACAAAATTGCACAGATTGTCTCATTAAAAACCTTTAGCCAATAAAACTTTTTAGGACAAAACTTGGAAAAAAGGGAAAAAAGTGCAACTACAAGCCTTTTTGGATATCCGTTTTTTAGGGGCGATAAATACAAATCCGCTCCTCCTGATTCATAGTTTACCAAACTTACGAATATATTTTACAAAGTTCTTAAACACAAAAGTGCACGAGGATTCAATAAACAAATACATCATAGTTAAACGGATTTGATGGATATTTACTATATTTCACTTAGATAATAAGAATGTGAAATATGTTTGCACAATTTTTCTCAATTAATATACTGAGAGTAACAAAAATATGATAATTTTTGCAAAATATGAATATGTTAACTCAAAAGATATTACTTATGAACAATTTAAAGACGTCTCATATTTATATTGATGTCATACTGATATGAGAATGTAAGAATCAATAATTGATTCACCAACTTGCATAAAATTATAATGACTCCACACAATGACACCAAATAGTTTGTGATAATAATTGATGTGGATTGGACACGTAGGAAACATCTCTAATGTAAATATGTATCGCATGACTAGAAATTGGTAGATCCTCGAATATCATCTAAATATTTTCAGAGAAAAATATTACTTAGATAAAACATTCATTGCCTTATTAGGTTTCAAGTTATAATAAAATTTTCACGACGTCTAGATAAGGAACTTCAAGTCCTATTGCAACCTCTTTAGATTATTATTCTAATTGGATATTTGTCTATATAGAATAGACGACCTGTTGTTAGTGTGCTTTCAAGGTGAGCATTTTAGTATAATATTTTTCTTCAACGTTCTACAATTGAATCACTGTACCAATTCTTTTCTCGAGAATGTTCAAACTTTAGGTCGAAAAATAATTATTTTTTCTCTAGTCTTTTATTTCAAAAATTCATCTTTTAAATATTTCACAGTTTTCAAAACTCATATAAGTACCAACACCAAAGGACTTATAAAACTTTAAAGTCACAACATATCTTATATGCATATCTATTTACAAGTCATATTGATCATGTAACATAACGTATTATCAATATTACGAGAGAATGAGTAACATCACGATGGATGTTGGGTCATGCGAATATCCTTATATTAATTATCGCTTTATAATGTATCACATTGTTATTGTGATTTGTATTTGTATTCTTCAGGGATATAATTTAAGCAATCAAATAGAAATCTGGACTACATGTCCAAACAATATATTTAATAAACGAGTTTAGTTCTACATTGTTCGCGTTCTTTTATTCATTTAAAATACGAACGCTTCTAGCATTCTTATAATATTATAGGTTTTGGATCCAATTTTTATCTTGAAATAACATGCTATAAAGGAGGTGAATCAATTGTCGACAATAATTTTAAATATTTAATATCTCTCTCGTATCAACATAGTTGATTGCAACTTTTATGTCAATAAAAATCAGATCCTCGTCGTTTCCCAAACATTAGGATTTGACCGTTCTGTATTTCTGGAATTTATTTTGTTTAGCGGTTGCATTTATTTTACCAGGTTTGTATTTTCAGAAATATCATCTTCAGGAGGTATGAATATAAAGATCTTCGCCTTCTCGGCAAATGCATATTATTTTCAGTAACAATATGAGTAAGGATAATAGTCTCAACATGGTAATTAGCGAGACCCCCGAACGACCTGTCGAAGTGGTTTAATAGTATGGTCTAAGATGGTTAACCCATGGTCTAAAACATGGTTAGGGTTAATTGATAATGTATTGAGTATTTTTTAGTAATGTGAGGTGATAATTTTTTATTATTGTGGGATCAATGTTTAATCACTCGTGCACTGTGTCATCACGCTTTGACTATTCAATCACGCGTGCACTATGTAGTCACGCTTGCACTGTGCATTCACGCGGGTACTGTGCATTCACACGTGTACAGTGCAACAAATACCTCTATCTACTCTCAACTATAAATACATCTACCTATCTCATTTAATTCGTCACATCTTCTTAAATTCTTCACTCCTATTAGCTTCTCATCTCGATGTCGAATAGTAGTTGAAACTTCGCTTAATCTGACGATGACAACTGTAGTGAGACATTCGATATGATGGACCGTGCTATTGATTTGGCAGCTCGGGCTGTATATCAACGGAGTACACGTCCTAGGGTTCGTCGAAGGAGAACGACGAACCCTGATAGAGATCGTGAACTTGGCTACCGTCGCCTTATGGACAATTATTTTTCTGACAACCCTGTCTATTATGATTCTCTTTTCAGAAGAAGATTTCAGATGTGAAAACATGTCTTTCCGCGTATTCACAATGTCATTGAAGCATCTGATGTCTTTTTCTAACAAACCCCGGATGCAACTGGTAGAATGAGCATTTCCGGATTACAAAAAATAACGGCAGCAATACAAATGCTAGCATATGGTGTGACAGTTGAAGAGATCGATGAGTACTATCGACTAAGTGCAACTACATCTAGAAATGCCCTCCTAAAATTCGGCGAAGATGTTATTAACATTTTCGGCCATGAGTATTTACGCCGACCAACTGCAAATGACTTGTCACGACTACTCCACGTTGGTGAGCAACATGGGTTCCCAGGTATGATGGGGAGCATCGATTGTATGCACTGGGTTTGGAAAAACTGCCCGGCTACTTGGAAGGGACATCAATGACGTTCTGGGAGAGCAACCTTGATCCTTGAAACGGTGGCATCGTACGACTTATGGATATGACATTCCTTTTTCGAAATTTCTGGTTCGGCCAACGACTTGAACGTCCTGCAACAATCTCCGGTTTTCGACGACATACTGGAAGGCCGAGCTCCCTTTGTAAATTATGAGGTAAATAGTGTTCAATATGATATAGGATACTATCTTACTGATGATATTTATCCACAGTGGACCACCTTCATTCAATCCATCCTTCACCCTCAAACACCGAAGCATAGGTTGTTTGCTGAAGTGCAGGAGGCGACGCGTAAAGATGTAGAACGCGCTTTCGGAGTTTTGCAAGCTAGGTGAGCGATCATCAAAAATCTCGCTCTCGCTTGGAATATGGACGTACTATCAAAAATAATGTCAGCTTGCATCATCATGCATAACATGATTGTGGAGGACGAATGCGACTCTTACGCCAATTTTGGAGATATTCGCGAATTTATGGAAGATCAAGCTGGAACTTCTGCTGAGGAAACACGATATTTGACTGATCGTATAACGGATATTCACGAATATTTTGCCAATCAAGATCGGGTGCGTGACAGGAATCAACATTTAGATCAGAAAGGTGATTTAATCGAGCATATATGGCAATGCTACGAACGAGAAGCGGTTTGAACATGGGTTTAACGTAATTTGTAATGTTCTATTTCGTAGTCCAGTTTATGTAATATGTATTGTCGTTTGTTAACCTTGAATGTAATATTTCGAAATTAAGTTTATGTAATATGTAATGTGGGTTCGTAATATTTAATAACAATTTTGTGATTTAATAGTTCGAGTTAAATATTTTCGAGTTAAAGTAATTAGAAGTAGTAATTTCAATTAATATTATGTAAAATGTAATTTGTTAAATATGATGTAAGAATTAAAATTATTTAATTAATAAATGATGTTGAGGAAAGATAGTGTAGGGTGGGTGGGGTAGCCCAGACATGGTTAAGGAGATTTTTTGGTTGGGTGGGGTGAGCTGACGCAACTGAGTGAGAAGCTGACGTGACACAGAGAGGGAGTATGGCGCCCCGGGGTAGCCCGGGCATGGTTAAACATAGTCTTAAGTATTAAGGTTCTCAAATTTAATGTTGGTGGGGGCATATTTTATGATTAAAAGAATTGATTGTTTACGTATTTTGTTGATCCAAAGTTTTTTTAAGTTTTAAATAAATCTCAAACATCACGTCGAGGTGAAGGAGACTTCTGAAACTGGATCATTGGTCATGAGTACCTCAAGATAAAACATCTCCCGACGAGCTAGTCACAGTTGGTTAATACTGGTTAAAGGGGTAGGGTAAGAAGAGAGGATCATATGCATGCAATTATACGACTGCTGGTATTAGAAGAATTGTTTGCATTTGAATATCTATAGCCACAAACATTTGAAGTTTAGAACATTTATTTCACGCTAAACGTGCTAATTCGGTTTGTACAATCTAAAAGCCGAGACGTAATAATATTTTGCTCCATTAAATTACATATTTTTTTCGTGTTTTCTCACACCTATTGGTTATGTACGAAATTTTGTGAGTCCAACTTGAAAAGGCTTTGTACTGAAGTCCAATGTATTGTCACAAATAGGCCCAAAATTAGAAATTGTGGGTTTTTTAGTTTTTGTAATTGGATATTGTGAAGGATTGCGTTGTCCAGATGCTTCAAGGGTTTTGCACTTTGATCCGTTACTTTGTGCCCAATCAACCTTTTTTTTAGAAATTTGTAATGTAGAAGAGATTCATCTATATCGTGGTTCACTATACTTTCAGTTCCCCAACAAATTCCATTTCAACTTAAAAAAATTCCATCCATCAAATGCGAAAATAGGACCTGTTTTGCTGATAAGAAAAACCTGAACCTCAAATTTCAAACGGAATATGTTGCGTTTGTTTAATTACAGTCATTTTAATTTCAATTATGTCATAAAATAAAATACACATCATCAGTTATTTTATGTGAATTATTGATTGCTCATCCTTTAAAAAAAGCAATCAAGTTAAATGGGCATTAATTGCAATCAGATGATCAAAAAGTTCTTCTACAGTTCACATCAGATATGGACCTTAATCGTGTCAAAAAAATCCTAACTATTGACTTCATATTTTGTGTGGACCAGAAACTTCTAAGATCAGTCCACATTAGGATCATACCAATTTTAACTTCGTTGAAAAATAAAAAAAATTATATACATTTCTCTCTTTCGACGTGAGAACTTTTTTTTTTATCCTTCTGACTAAAAAAAGAAAAGAAACATTGACAATATAAACATAGGTACTCTAACGTTATTAAGAGCAAAAACAACAACGTTGGGGCTACCCCGGGTGCCCTGTCCCATCTCTTTGCCACGTCAGCTCACCCAGTCCACCCAAAAAATCACCTTAACCACGTCCGGGCTACCTACAACCACCATACATTCTCTCCCCTCCAAGTCATTTGGAGATCAATTATGGGTAAAATATAAAAATTCTACAAAATCAAAACAAATAAAAAACTTATTTCAGAAAATAATAATTGAAAAAATAATTTAAAATGAATTTATAAACATTTTTAAGAAATAACAAAAAAATTTAAAAATCGGGTGTGTGTGTGTGGGGGGGGGGGGGGGGGGGGGGGGGGGGGGGGGGGGCTGGGACACGTGTCCCCACCCCAAGGCACCTCGGGCGTTGGACGCCTCGGGCGGCCGACCAACCCGTTAACGGGCACTCGTCCGGGCAAGTTGAGCCTGTTAACGATGTTGTAAGGGGTGCCAATAGAAATAACAACAATAATACACTTGTGTAGTTCATTGACATACAAAATGCCACATCGTCATCTACGTAAAAGATAAAAAATTAACATAAAAATAAAAAAAATTCCAAAATTTTGAGAATCGTTGTTGTTATCGCATGTTTATTTTTTCTTGTTACGAAATTATATAATGAACAACCACCCCAAAGTATGTCATCTAAAAGTGATTCTTGAAAATTCCTAGAGGAAAAATAAATAAATCCGGCCTTTTATGATTTGCATATCAATGTGAGATACATGGAGAATGTGATGGGGAAATCACTTCTCTTAGCGGAGAAAGTGTTGTTGGCGAAAGATGGTATCTTAAACCATCTTAGCGAAAGATGTTAAGTAACGTCTTCGAAAATACGGAAAATTTAAAAAAGAATATCACATGGAATATGATCAGAAATAACGGGACATTACTCATAAGTACTGAAATAAGGTTTAACAAGGTGCACCATTACAAAACATGCATTTCATGTTTAATTGATTACAATTGAAAACAAAGTAGTACAAATACGAATAACAACAACCTAGGAGATAAGACAGGAGGATCCGTTTCCGGGTATACTCGTCTCTTCGGTCGCCGTACACTCAACACCCCTCAAGGCCCTGAAATGCAAAAAATGATAAAATACTTGAGTTTTCATAACGAAAACTCCGTATACCAAGTCCACCTAAAAATGTATGAGTGTACAGTATAATGATCATATCATACTAGTATATCATGACACAAAAAAATGCAACAAGTAAAGTCATCCCCATCAAGGGCAATAAGGGACAAAAAGCCCACCAACACATCAGGTCTCCAAGGGTACCTACCGCAAGCACACACAGTCTTACAGAGTGTTGCGCTACGCATCCACACTCGCTACTATACTAATCATGAGGGTTCGCTGAGGGTCGCACGCACTTCCACGTCATAGATACAGATTTGATATCATAGATAACGCCACATCCGCCAGAGTCGTCGTTCTGGTCGGTCATACTCACCGGGCCGGGCCACAGCCGTGCGATCATACCCGCCGAATTAATCTTCGATCGGTTATTTCTCCCGCCACAAGGTCGGTCGATCATATTTCTCAACAGAATCACGTATTATTAGAAGCATATAATTAAAGATTTTCTAATAATATTTCTGAAATATGTATTTTGGGTGTAAAAATTATAAGCGTCTCTAAACACAACAAACATCCGTGGTGATATGCATTTTAAATAAGATTCCACATATTCATTACCAGGACGATATTTGAAAATACAACAAATATTATAAGTATTCACGCTTAAATCAATAATTAATAATAGTTAAACTAAAAAAGTGTACCATCAAATATGAAAGGTAATTTCCATTGTGAGCGTATAAGTTACGTGCAAATCGAACAAATTCGTATACACTATTTCCACATGTAGTTCCTTTTTTGGACGGTTTGCTAGGACATTCAAGAGATACGGAATAACAATTTTTTTCCGTATAGCTTTCCACCTTGACCGTACTTGGGTTGTTGAACAATCTGTTCGCAACACCCTCCATTGTTCTTCTAAACCTTGAATCATTTTTCAATTTTCTTTTCCAATGCATCAAAAAGAACTAATTCTTATGGCAACTCCAAACAAAAGCATGATCCAAAACTGATTTCCTACAACAAACACAAAAAACTATGCTAATAGTTCATTAAAGGTTCATATCACCCGAGAAAACAAAATTTAAACAAGGTACACCACGTAAACTTTTAGCTAATAATTAAAGCAAGGAACACAAAAACTTGATCTAGAAATTTGTTTGTAACACCCATAACCCTCTGTGACCCTCTTTTAAAAGCTTTACTTGAAACATAAAGTTTTTAATGTAACCTAAGATGTAACATTTTTCTTTATGGCATTAATTCAATATTTATTTCATGTAATTCAGACTGTAACTCATTAAAATATAATTCGTTATTAGACATATAGTTGTTTACTTTATACACAATATTATCCGAGAAACGAACTAGACCTTGACACTACCGAAGTAACTATGATTACAAAGAATTTATGATTTTAGAGATTTGTGATAACTAAATTTTTTTCTTCTTATGCCACAACGAATGCAAACCATATGCATATCAAGATTTGCTATGAAACCATATTTTTTTCAATATACATATGTTGAATGGAAACCATATGCATATCAAGATTTGCTATGAAACCATATTTTTTTCAATATACATATGTTGAATGGAAACCATATGCATATCAAGATTTGCTATGAATTTAGAGATTTGTGATTACTACATTTAAATTTTTTCTTATGACACAACGAATGCAAAAGAAATATTTGCTTTAGTTCAGTGTCTTGTTTTATGTACATATGTTGAATGGAAACCATATGCATATCAAGATTTGTTACGTTGGATTAACTAATATTTAGAAAAGCATTTTCTGTTTTAGTGGACGTATTTGTATTTTACTCAATTTTTTACAGTATAAGTTAAAATTAGGAATAGAAGCATTGTTTTTTACTTTGAAATAAAAAGTTAATGTTATTTTCCTTTGATTATGGACAAGTAACGCCACCAAGTCAAAGCTCGTGAAGATTTTTGTAAAAGACTTATTCATGCATTGTTATTGTGTGTCGTTTATATGAGCTCGCAACACTTGTGATGGTTGTGTTGATAGGATTTTCTGATAAGATGTGAAACGTTGTTGTGATTCATACACATGATATGCTAATGTTAATCTTAAATGTTTCCCAGTTAACAATAGTTTAGCTTCTTATGTAAGTATTTTCGACTATTTTTGTGCATGTATTTATTGAACCTGATTTGAAACACTATTTGGAACACACTTCTAATTGAAGTAGCATAATTACATCATTAGTAATGTTCACACTCTACATTATTAATCACACATGTGTGGTTGTCTTCTATTAAGTTTTAAATAAACATTACTCAACGATTACTTACGTGGAAGTGGCTGTTAGAAGACAATCTTGTAAGCAACAAAGCTCTCGCATATGATAGGCACCTATTTCGTCAAGGATTTGCGTAAGCATGTTAGCCACTCGTTTTAGGTCATTCAATTGATTTCCTGAAATAAAAAAAGTCATTAGTGATTGACAACTACAAAAAAAAATAAAAAATTATTACCTATTTGACGTAATTTCAGTATAATGATTTCTATTTTGTGTACATTGCAATGTTGGTAAATACCTAAACAAGTTCATAACTACGGTTGTGAATGCAATGTTGGTAAAATAATTTTGATTTTTTTTGGCAACGAAATGATTTGGACTTACTGATTTCGTTGCCAAAAATATCAAACATATTTTACCAACATTGTATTCACAATCGTAGTTATGAACTTGTTTAGGTAATTTGCTACTAGTCTATCTCACATTTTTTATTTTTAGAAAAACACTTTTTAATCTAATTTTGTATTAAAACTAAAAACACGTCTGCCACAATTGTCGTGGTCACGTCGTCGCCGCCCATCCAGGGAGCCTCCTTCCTGCTGGCAGCCACCATCAAACCCAACAACGTTGAGTGGCCGGCCATGTTGCCACCCTTGCCCGGCCGGCCGGCCGGCCCGACCACCACCACCAACTAGCATGACACACCATACTTCAACACTCCTACCCATGCGTCCAACCCATACCCACCATACTTCACCCATGCCTACACCATACCTCCCAAGTCAAAGCAAACTTTAGCCTTAAACCATCTCTAAGCATGCTTACCACCCAATTAAGGTTAGGACCTAACATTCCACTTTCCTTAAAGAAATTTCATCCGTTAAATTTGAAACATACAACTTACCAAAAAGATCCAGGTACTTCTTTCAAACCTCATCCTCAATCTCCCAAGTGGCCTCACGAACACTATGGTATTGTCATCGCACCTTCACCATCGGAATGATCCTCCTCTTAAGCTGGTGTTTCATGTGATCCACTATTTCATCAAACTTCTCCTCAAATGACATGTCTGGCTAAATCTATGGAACCTCTATCTCAATGACGTGGGATAGGTCTGCCACATACTCCTTAGCATCGAAACATGGAATACATTGTGAAGACCCGAAAACTGCGGTGGCAAGGCAATCCCGTAGGCAACTCTCTAATGCAGTCCAGAATCTCAAACTGCCCGACATACCTCGGGCTGAGCTTTCCCTTCTAACCGAACCTCATTACTCTCCTAGTTGGGGAGATCTTCAAAAACACATGGTTGCTGACATTAAAACTCAACTCTCGTCTACGCTTATTTGCACAACTCTTCTGCCTACATTGTGCTGATACTAACCTCTTCCTGATCACATCAACTTTTTCTACATACATCTGCACTATCTTGGGCCCAACCAACTGTTGTTGTAGGCAAACTTTATCAACTCCCCGGATAGATAGAGTATCGGGCTCTGTGGGCTTCCTCCATGACTTCTTTCCTCAGATCTTACCCCATCGGCACCTAGATATGGTTCTTGAACCTCAGACCCCCATCTACCCCTATATTAAAAATAAATCCTTCCTCATAGCCAACTGCATCTGGTTGGTCAACTCCGCACCTCCAATCTGGGCCTCGAGACTATATGAGGCTCCACTCTCAGTCTGATAATCACAACCCCTCTTACTTCTTAGCAAAAGGCTTCCACTTTGCTAATGCCTCAATCAACTTCCACTTCTGAATGCATAGACTGGCCACTGAAGCCTCTACCTTCTTACGTAGGGCATCTGCAATAGAATTCGCGTCCCCCGGGTGAAAGGAAATGGTTAAGTCGTAGTCCTTAATAAACTCGAATCATCTGCACTGCCTCATATTCAACTCTTTCTTTGAGAACATATACTTCAAACTCTGGTGGTCTGTGAAGACCTCAAACCGCTCTCCCTACAAGTAGTGCCTCCAACTCTTCAACGTATGAATTACCACTGCTAGTTCCAAGTCATGAGTGAGGTAGTTCTTTTCGTGCACATTCAGTTGCCTCGAAGCATACGCCACCACCTTCTTGTGTTGCATGAGCACACAACCCAAGTCAATCCCTGACGTGTCATTGTAGATCACGTATCCACCACTGCCACTTGAAAGAGTCAGAATCAGTGTAGTCGTCAACCATCTCTTCAACTCCTAAAAATTATCTTCACAGTTCTAGGACAATAAAAACTTGATGCCTTTCTATGTTAGCGTCGCCAGTGGTCAAGTAAGCTTGGAAAAGTCATTGATGAAACGACGATAATAGCCTGCGAGTTCCACAAAGCTCCTGATCTCAGTCACGCTCGTTGGAGCCTTCCAATGCGTCACAACCTCCACCTTCGCTGGGTCCACCAAGATCATCTATTGGGTAAAACATATTGACGAATAAGATCACATTCGTATCATTTTTCGGGATAATTTTGATTCAAAAAGGTTATATGAACACTCTTACTTGTGTTCTTCATATAGTGATCTATTCAAAATTTGTACAATGCAAGTTTTGATTCTTGTTATTATATAATATACTTTTGTTGGCTTTTTGGCCTTAATCCTTGTTTTGATGATTTAATCAACCTAATCTTAATCATAAGTAATGTAGAGTAACACACATATTGCATTGCATATATATTGCATGTGCTAACCTCTACAGGTGATCAAGACTCATGGAAGGAAGGAAATCAAGTCAAGATTTGTAATAAAGCTATATGAAGACTTGTAATCTTGATTTTATTTTGAGTCTTAGGAACATGTGTAAATTGAGCATACAAGAGCTAAAAACATATCACATACACACTAGGTTCCTTAGAGAAGTCACACACAAAATTTCACCTTATTTGGACTTCATTAGATCACCCAAACCTTAGTCCGAAATCACTTAAAACCTAAAACCAGAAATCCGGTGTGAACCGGTCGACCGAACCAGTTCTCAGTTCGACCGGTTTATAACAGACTCTCCACAGTGATTTTACCGGACTCTACCGGTCGACCGGTTCTACCTTTTCGGTCGACCGATCCCGGATTTTATTATGGCCGTTACCTTTGTCATATTCCTATAACGGTCGTATTCATATAAAACAAACTTAACCCCCAAAAACATTCAGTAATCGGTCGAATGACGACCTTGTTTCGGTCGACCGGTTGAACACTTATTATGTCCCAGCTATCGGTCGACACACTCTTCGTTCGAACGATCCAACTTTGTCTCAACCGAATCCCATTAACGGTCGACCGCCCCATACTTTGGTTCGACCGATTCACTTAAGTAGAGTTAAGTTCTAGCTCGTTTGTCCGACCGAATATTCTTTTGTTCGACCGTTCTCCTTGAAATCAAATGAACGGTCGACCGGTTTATTAGTTTCGATCGACCGGTTCTGGACAGATTTGCAGCCCGATTTTCTGCTTTGTGTATCTTACACAAAACCCAACCAAATCTATCCCTAACGGCTAGAATACCTTAGGAGCTTATAAATAGAGGATCAAGACCTGTTGTTAACACAACTCTCACACTTCCAATTGTCCAATTCATTAGAGAGAAGCTCTCAATCCTCAAAGCTCCAATCTCACTCCATAAGCCTAAATCCACACTTAGTGATCATATCCTCATCCAACTCAAGTGTGCTCAATTAGAGAGTGAGTTCCACTCAAGTTACTTTTGTTGTCAAGAGAGCAAGGGTCTTGGTGAAAGCCCAAGACACAAGTATAGACTTCGGTGAGAGCCCGAAGTGATCCTTCTCGGATTGTGAGAAGAGGATTCCAAGCTCGGCGAGGGTTGTTCGCGAGTTTGACGGTTGTAAGGCATTGTCTCCTGGCCCGGAACGGGGAGCGGACAGTGAAGTCGTTGGCGGAGCTCGCGGAGTCGAGCGGAGCTTGCAAGAGAGGACTAGGACCCGGGTGGGGTGCCGAACCTCTATAAAAGCGCTGAGTCGATTTGTGGTTTGCTTGTTGCTTTTCCCTACTAGTCTTTAAATTGTTTCCGCTGCGTTTATTGTTTGATTAGTTAGGGATTAGCGTAAAAGTGATTAGATTAACCCGACCCACGACGATCTTACATTTGGTATCAGAGCCTTGTTAGCTAAATTTCATTACTTTACCGTAATTTTAGCATGACTTCAACATCTAATCACATAGAGGGTTTATGCACCACAAGACCTCCTTTGCTTAATGGGTCAAACTATGATTATTTGAAAAATAGGATGAAAATCTTTTTAATATCAAATGACCTTAAGTATTGGAAATTCATTCAAAATCCATACATACCTCCAAATGAAGATGAGTTAGATTCTCTATCTAGGGCTCAAATGAAAGAAATTGAAATGAATTCAAAAATCATGAACATTCTTTATTGTGGCCTTAATGAGGGAGAATACAATAGAATTAGGGGTTGTGAAAGTGCCAATGAAATATGGCATAGGTTACAAATGCATCATGAGGGTGATAGTAAAACTAAAGAAACTAGGATAAGTCTCCTCATGCATAAATATGAAATATTTTCTATGCAAATCGGTGAGAACATAAGCGACATGAACACTCGCTTCACCTATATTACTAACTCTCTTTTGATTCTTGGAAGAAGGAAAAATGAAGGAGAGATGACTCGAAAATTCCTCCGGTCGTTGAGCAACGATTGGGAAGACAAGGTCGTCGCAATTGAAGAATCGCACGATCTTTCAAAATTGAAGATGAAGGAACTCATTGGAAATCTCATGGCCTATGAGCTCCAATTGAGTCATCGAAAAGAGAAGGAAGCTTCCAAGAAAAACTCCACGGGGGCATTGCATGCAAACTTTGATGAGCCAAGGAGAGTGGAAGAAGATGACATTGAGGTCCTTGCCCAAAACTTCTTCAAATACCTCAAGAGGGATAAGGGAGAAAAGAATGAAAGAAGAGGTAGAAGAAGTGAGAAAAGAGAAAAAGAAAAGGAGAAGGAGGAAAGTGAAAATGAGAGAAAAGAGAGGGAGAAGAAAAATGAGAAAAGAGAGGGGAGAAGAGAAAAGGAGAAGAGGGAGAGGAAAGAAAGGAAGGAGGAAGCTCACAAAGCCACTTGGGATGACTCTTCATCTCCATCATCATCATCCTCTTCCTTGCAAAGTAGAAGAGAGGTTGCCCATTCATGCTTCATGGCCATTGAAGACGAACAAAGTGAGGTAGCTTCTAACTCCTCTAAATCTTATTCCACTAGAAGTAATTCATGTTCAAGTAAATCATATTCTAGTGCTAGCTCTAAATCTAATGCTAATGATGAATCATATACACATGATGAGCTAGAAAATGCATTCCATGATTTAGTTAAACAATATGAGATCATTTGTGAAAAAAACAAAAATACTAGAAAACTATAAATGATCTCAAATGCCAAATTGAATTAATCATGAATGAAAAGAATGAGGTGATTGCTAGACTTGAACCAAATGAATCATCACTTGCTAGTCTAAGTAAAACACTGATTGTTGATGAACATTTAGATCTTAGAGCTTCAAATATGAAACTAAGGAAAGATCTAGAAATGTTCACAAAAGGAACAAAAATGCTTGATATGCTTTTAAGTAGTCAAAGACAATCCTTAGCTAAACATGGTTTAGGATACAATGTGCATTTGAAATACCATGTATCTCATACTACTTTAAATGGCAAGCATTTATTTGTTAAGTCTATTTCCTCAAGTGTGTGGGCACCCAAAACTAAAATGGTTTGGATCCCAAAAGTTAATGTTCAAGGACCCAAAGTTGTTTGGGTACCTAAATCTACACTTGTAGGAGCTTGATGAGGAGATTGGTGGTGACCGGGTGAGCCAAAGCGTCGAATTCTAATCCGGTTGCATCACTAAGTCAAGAATGGAGCTAATTCAAGATTCAAGTTGGTATAATACATATCCTCAAAAAATTTCGATAAAATTGGCTCTAATCTAGTCTATATGCTTAATTGTCATATCTTTAGAAGTTTAATTCATTGCAAATCATTAACCCTATTCATTGCAAATCATATATCACATCCATTGATTATAAATGTCAAATTTTGAATGGCTGTTAGAATAAGGCTTGAGTAGAAACTTAAATGAACTTAACTTGAATCATACTCTTAGTTTCCATATAGCCTTATTGATAGGGGAAGCTTAAATGTTATATTTTTTATTAGAGTAATGAAGTGCAAAATTTAGGGGGAGCAACTTCATTACAAGACATCCAAATTCTATGCTTAAAGTCATAATTATTTTTGTTTTTGATGGATGTCAAAGGTGTTGGCCTTTTGGCTAATGATTGCTTATCCGTTTTGATGATTAATCAACATATAACTTAAACACATGTAATTCATTCATATCACTCTTGCACAATACACATATATCGCTTTGTACTAACATTTCAGGTGACAAGTTTAACGAGAAATGAAGTTGAAGAGTAGATAGGTTTACATTATTGTCATTAGGATTTAAATGTAACTTGAGCACTTAAATCTTGATGCATTGCATATCATGACTCTTTAGGATTTCATAGAAGTAGAACTAAACCTTCAAATTCCATACAAAACTTCTTTAGAAATCAATCAAACCATATCTAGGAATTTTGCACTCAACCGGTTGACCGGTCGACCATCTGGTTCGACCGTTTAATCTAAAACTGTTTTTCTGAACCCTTTCGGTCGACCGAAAGGTGTTCTGGTTCGACCGTTTCATTGGAGTAACATAAAGTATTTTGGTCGACCGATCAACTGTTCATACGTGCTGGAAGACACATGCCTTAGTGCAAACCGGTCGACCGAAAGTCCTTTTCTGTTCGACCGGTTGATTTCTATTTTTGTCTTCTTTTGTGACCATTATACTTGTCGTATTATACAGCGGTCGTATACAGATACTTTCACCATACCCCCAAATACATAGCTTAACCGGTCGAACAAATCTTATTTACCGGTCGACCGTTTGACCATTTATCGTTCGTAGCATTCTTCCTGCTATCGGTCGATACCACCTTGGTTCGACCGGTCACACTTTGTCTCTACCGAACCTTACACATCGGTCGACCGTTTCCTTTTTTCGTTCGACCGGTACACTTAAGTTCCATCCCAGTTAGTTCGACCGTTCCTTGTTTGTCTGACCGTTTGACTACTATTCACGTAACCGGTCGACCGTTTCATTCTTACCGGTCGACCGAACTTTGACAGAATTGCTTCCTGAATCTCTGGTTTGTGTATCTTGTACAAAACCCAATCAAATCTTTCTCAAACGGCTAGAAAACTTAAGAGGCTTATATATAGAGCTTAGATCATCTTTACAAGGTTACCAATCCATTCTCTAAGCTCTCATTGTGCTAAAAAAACTTTCAAGTGCTCTTACTCTCTTTATTGCTCTCAACCACTCTCTTGATCAATCATTCAATCGCATTCATCATCAATTCAAGTGCTCAAGAGTAGGTTACACAAAGTCTACTACAAAGGAGTTGTACAAGCTTCCGGAGTGAAGCTCTTCTCGGGTTGTGAGAAGGAGGTCCAAGCTTGGCGAGGGTGTTCGCAAGCTTGAATTGTAAAGGCTCGATCTTTGCCCGGAAAGAAGATCAAATTAGTGAAGATCGCGAAGTTGCTCAAGGAAGAGCAATTCGTAAGAGAGGACTAGGATCCGGTGGTTGGATCCAAACCTCTATACATCCGGTGTTTGGTTTGCCTTTTCATCTCACTATTTTCATTGGTTATCTTGTTATTGCACAAATAGTTAGTAGTGAGTAATTAGTCTATAAACCCCCCCTTAAGACTAATATTTAGGGCAATTGGATCCTACATTTGGTATCAGAGCCTTGTTAATTGCATATAAACAAATTAACATTTGTAGCAATGACCCAACAACGTGAGGGATTCCACACCAGTAAACCTCCACTTTTTAATGGAACCAATTATGCCTATTGGAAGAAACGCATGATAATCTTTATTCAATCATATGATGTTAAGCTATGGGTATTCTTTCAAATTCTATATACTCAAAACAAAGAGTTTGAACTCATGAGTGATGATGAACTAGCAATGGTTCAAATGAATGCAAAATTAATGAACATTCTCATGTGTGGATTAACCGAAGAGGAATATGGTAGAATTAATGCTTGTGATTCTGCATTTGAGGCATGACATATGTTAGAAAGTCATTTTGAAGGACGATCATCTGTGAAAGAAACTAGGATAGATTCATTTATGCAAAAATATGAAATGTTTGCCATGAAACCCAATGAATCCATTAGCGAGATGCATACTCGCTTTACTCATATCACTAACTCCTTGAAAAACCTTGGTAAGGTCTTGATTGAAAGTGACAGGGTACGGAAGTTTCTTAGATCGTTGACATTGGAGTGGGAGAAGAAGACAATGGCAATCGAGGAGGCCAAAGATCTCTCAAAGCTAAAGATAGAGGATCTCATAGGAAGCCTCATGGCTTATGAGATTAAAATGGAGGAAAGAAGAGAGAAGGAGAAGGAGCGAGAGGGGTTAAGGAGAAAGGAGAAAACAATTGCTCTCAAAGCAACGTCGGATTTGGAAAGTATCGAAGACGATGACACCGATGATGATGTTGCATTTCTAACCCGCAACTTCAAGAAGTTTCTCGCCAAAGGAAGGTTCACAAGAGGGAAAGGAGAATCTTCCCGGACTTTCACGTGCTACGAATGCAACAAGACGGGGCACATGAAGAAGGATTGTCCACTCCTTAAGTCAAGAGATCGTGAACAACGAGAACCAAGAAGATTCCCTCCTAGAAGAGAAAGAGATGAGAGACCGAGGAGAATTAGGGAAGATAGGCCTACAAGAAGAGATAAAGAAGAGAGACCTAGAAGACGAGAACGTGATGATCACAAAAGAAGGAATCACCATGACAAAGATGGAAAGAAGGCTCTAAAAGCCACTTGGGATGATTCAAGCTCATCTACATCCTCCGACACCGAATACTCTCAAGAGGAAGAAGCACACATGTGCTTTATGGCACACAATGAGGATTCGGATTCAAGCACCGCTACATCCCCAAAGAGAAGCAATCAACCCCAAGTGGTGGAAATTGACGACGATGAGGTATCAATTCAAGAAACCCCTTCCTATGATGAGTTATTAGATGCTTTTCATGAACTTGCTGAAAGATATGAGATGATTTGTCATAAAAACAAATTAGGAAGAAAAGTGCATCTAGATTTATCTACTAAACATGAAAACTTACTTAAAGAGAATGAATTGCTTGCTAATGAGATAAACATGCTGAAATCTACTAGTAATTGTAACAACAACAAAGATCTTATTGCCAAGAATGAACAACTTACAAAAGATCTAGAGAAATTCACGTTGGGTAGAAAAATGCTAGACATGCTTCTAGGAACCCAAACTCAATCTTTGACTAAACATGGTTTGGGGTACATGGGTGGAAAACAAAAGAAAGCTACATCTTATTTTGTTAAACATAACAACTCATATGTTAAGAAAGTAAGTTTGTCAAATGTATGGGTACCTAAGACCTCTCAAGTTTGGGTACCAAAAGCTAACCCTCAAGGACCCAAACAAATTTGGGTACCAAAGTCTTCACTTGTCTCTTTGCATGTAGATCAAAGCAAGGAGAAAGGACAAGTGGATCCTCGATAGTGGGTGCTCAAGGCACATGACGGGAGACTCTCAAGTTCTATCAAATCTAAAGCCTAAGAAGGGAGGAACCGTCACATTTGGAGACAACGCTAAAGGTCAAATTGTCGGCATTGGTAATGTTGACAATTCCTCTACTCCTCATATTGAAAATGTTTTGTTAGTAGAAGGGCTAAAACACAATTTGCTAAGTGTTAGTCAACTAGCGGATAAAAATTATATGGTTATCTTTGACAATTCAAATTGCTATATTGTCTCAAAACATAACATGAAAACTATATTTAAAGGTTGTAGATCTCATAATATTTACATTGTGGATGTTAATATCATTAGCAATCTAGCCTTAGAGACTTGTTTAGTTGCCTCAAATGACGAAGCTTGGTTATGGCATAACCGATTGGGATATATTAGTATGTCACAATTACACAAATTATCCAAACTTGAATTAGTTAGAGGACTTCCTAAAATTGATTTCAAAAAGGATAAACTTTGTGATGCATGTCAATTTGGAAAACAATTTAAATCGTCTTTCAAATCTTTAAATGTTGTGTCAACTTCAAAACCTCTTGAGCTTTTACATCTAGACCTTTTTGGTCCTTCAAGAACCGTTAGTTTAGGTGGTAAAAGATATGCTTTTGTGATTGTCGATGATTTTTCACGATTTACATGGGTTTTATTTTTGGCTAATAAATATGATGCATTTGAAAGATTTAAAAGCTTTTGCAAACGTGTTCAAAGAGAAAAAAATTTACATATCATTACTATCCGTAGCGATCATGGAGGAGAATTTGAAAATGAGTTATTTCAAAAGTTTTGTGAAAAACAATGGATTGAACATAATTTTTCATTTCCTCGCACTCCCCAACAAAATGGGGTAGTTGAAAGGAAAAATAGAACTCTTCAAGAGATGGCAAAAACCATGCTTATGGAAAAATGGCTTCCAAAATATTTTTGGTGTGAAGCCGTAAATACTTCTTGTTATGTGTTAAACCGTGTTCTTATAAGACCTATTTTGAAGAAAATACCTTTTGAATTGTGGCACAAACGTATTCCAAAAATCTCTTACTTTAAAGCTTTTGGGTCAAAATGTTTTGTCCTCAACACTAAAGATAACTTGGAAAATTTTGATGCAAAATCCGATGAGGCCATGTTTTTAGGATATTCCGATAGGAGCAAAGCTTATAGAGTCTATAACAAACGAACCTATTGGGTCGAGGAGTCTCTACACGTTAACTTTGATGAGTTGGCTTGTGTAGATAATTCCTCTCTTGATGATGACTATATGAATATAATTAGACATGTCTCATCTCAAGATGTCTCCCATGAGCCACATCAAGATACTCCAAGTTTTCCACAAGAAAACAAAGAGGAGCTTCCCAAGGATTGGACCTATAGAAAGGAACATCCAAAGGACCTTGTGATTGGAGATGTTTCTCAAGGTGTGACAACACGATCAAAGGCTCATGTAGTTTGTGATTCTTATGCTTTCATATCTAAATTAGAACCTAAGAAAGTAGACGAAGCTTGTAATGATGAATTTTGGTTAATGGCTATGCATGAAGAGTTAAACCAATTCGTTCGAAATGACGTTTGGGAACTTGTTGAAAAACCCATTAATCAAACCGTTATTGGAACTAAATGGATCTTCCGAAATAAACTTGATGAGGATGGGAATGTTGTAAGAAACAAAGCTAGACTTGTTGCTCAAGGCTACCGCCAAGAGGAGGGAATAGACTTTGATGAAACTTATGCTCCCGTGGCTCGTATGGAAGCTATTCGTATGCTTTTAGCTTATGCCTCTTTTATGGACATTAAACTTTTTCAAATGGATGTTAAAAGTGCTTTCCTAAATGGAATTATTTCTGAAGAAGTTTATGTTGCTCAACCCCCCGGTTTTATTAATGAATCTTATACGAACCATGTATTTAAACTCAAGAAGGCTCTTTATGGTCTCAAACAAGCTCCTAGAGCTTGGTATGAGAGGTTGAAGAACTTCTTGATTAATAAAGGATTCACAATGGGTAAAGTAGATACCACTTTATTTGTTAAAACTCTTAATCATGATTTATTAGTGGTACAAATATATGTTGATGACATTATCTTTGGTGCAAGTAACCCGCGTCTATGCGAAGAATTTTCAAAGTCTATGCAGGGAGAGTTCGAGATGAGCCTTATTGGTGAGCTAAATTTTTTTCTCGGACTCCAAATAAAGCAAACTCAAGAGAGCAATTTCATACATCAAGCAAAGTACACAAATGAACTTCTCAAACGCTTTGAGCTTGAAACCAGCAAACCTCAAAAGACACCTATGAGTACAAGCGTAAAATTGGACAAAGACGAAAATGGCAAAGATGTGGACATCAAGAAGTATCGTGGTATGATCGGTTCTTTACTCTATCTTACTGCAAGTCGTCCCGATATTATGTTTAATGTATGTTATGTGCACGTTTTCAAGCATGTCCAAAAGAAACTCATTTGAATGCATTAAAAATAATTTTTCGTTATCTAAAGGGCACTTATGATTTTGGACTTTTCTACCCTAAGACTAGGACTTTCGATCTTGTTGCCTATAGCGACGCCGACTATGCCGGTTGTATTTTAGATCGTAAGAGTACTAGTGGCACTTGTCAATTTTTGGGTAAATCTCTTGTCTCATGGTTTAGTAAGAAACAAAATAGTGTTGCATTATCAACAACCGAGGCTGAATATATCGCCGCCGGTTGTGCTTGTGCACAAGTCCTTTGGATGAGGCAAACCCTCAAGGACTTGCAACTTGAGTTTCAAATTACACCAATTTATTGTGATAATACGAGTGCTATCAACCTTTCCAAAATCCTATCTTGAATTCAAGAACTAAGCACATAGAAGTTAGACATCATTTTCTTAGAGATCATGCAAATAAAGAAGACATTAAACTTATATTTGTTCCCACAAATGATCAATTAGCGGATATATTCACCAAACCTTTAAATGTTGATCAATTCAATCTCATTAGACTCAATCTTGGCATGTGTACCCTAAATGACATTTGAGTACGTTTTACTTGAGCCCATTTGACTATATTTGGTTCTAGTGTCTCTTGATTTTTGAAGCTTTGTTGTGGCTTTTACTGTTTCACCGGTCGACCGGTAATGAGAATTAGTTCGACCGGTGTTGAGTTGTTTCTTGACCGAATTTTGTTTGTTCAACCGATTTCCTGAGTTTGGTCGACCGTTTTTAATTGTTCGGTCGACCAGTCTGTTTTGTTCAACCGATAGCAGGGATCCTAAGTTTTCGACTTTGAGTTTTTGTTCGACCGCAAGTGTTTTCCGTGCGACCGTTTTTTTTCGTTCGGTCGACCGGTCGGGTTTGTTCAACCGATAGCAGGGATCCCAAGTTTTCGACTTTGAGTTTTTGTTCGACCGCAAGTGTTTGCCGTGCGCCCGTTTTTAAAAGGTCGGTCGACCGGTCGGTTTTGTTCAACCGATAGCAGGGATCTTAAGTTTTTGACTTTGAGTTTTCGTTCGACCGCTCATGTCTTCCATGCGACCGGTTTTAATTTGTCCGGTCGACCGGTATGTTTTGTTCGACTGATAGCAGGGGATTGTGTCTACCTTGCTCTTCGATCCGGTCGACCGAAATATGCTTCTGTCCGACCGTTCGCTTTGTCGACTTAAGTTTTTACCTTTTTCTTTAACCTTTCGGTCGACCGCAAGATGGATCGGTCGACCGGTGTTGTCGTTTTCTGCTACATTTAGGGCAAAATCGAAACTTGTTCTTCACTTTTACCCTTCTCTCTCTCAAACCCTAAGCCTTCCCCATCACCTTCCTCCTTCGATTTCGCGTTTTTTCTGCGGTAAAACTCAAATCTTTTTGCATTTTTTCGCTTCTCATCATCTCCTCTTCATTTTGCACCCATTTTTTCCCCCAAACTCGAGTTCTTCACCATGACCGGGAAGAAAATGGCTATTCGCAAGAAACGTTCAGTTGCTTCCACTACTTCCACTGAAAAACGCACCAAGAAGGCCCACGATCGCTCCTCTACTACCCCAAATGTTCGGCATCCGCCCACGCCTCCAACTCTTGCCTTCCATCCTATTGACGAGTTCGCCAAAAGCTATTGGGAGAAAAAGCTTTCGACGGCTCCTTTTATTCCGAATCGCGCTGTTGAGGTAGCGGACTTTCATGATTATTCTCTTAAATTGTGCTTAGATGCTAATGGCCTTACTCATTGTCTCACCCGTTTAGCTTCAAAACCTTATTATCCGTTTTTGGTTCAACAATTCTATTGTAATCTTCGTTTTGAACCAAATCACCATATTGCTCGTACCATGATCAATGGACTTAGATATGAAATTATCCCCGGAACTCTTGCTGAAGCTTTTGGCTTATAGTTCTCGGGTGTTCATTTATATGTTGATCATCCTCTTAGTGTTCTTGAAAACATTACTCATAATGATATGGTTGCTGAATTATATGCGTTTCCACCTCCTTCCAAAAATGGTTATATTATTCACAACTCCTCCTTGATGCATCCTTTTGCTCGCATCTTGGCTTATATCGTTTCATTCAATTTGCTCCCTAAACATGGTAATCATAACGAAATCTCTTATACGGAGCTTGTGTGTATCTATTGCATTTACAAGAAAATTCCGGTTTATTGGCCTCTAGTCATTTTCCTTCATATGCGTTTTAAGAAAGGAAGGTGTCTCCCTTATCCCATGTTGCTCACCGCTCTCTTTGACCTTCTGAAAATTCGTGTTACCGATTGTCCATCGGCCACATACAAATACCAAATTTGTAAGACCACTCTCTCTCAAATGAAAACCATTGCCTCATCTTCTATTCAAGCGTCCTCTGAGGGAGATTCTGAGCAAGAAGATGAAGATGATGTGCCGGCCGATCCTCGTTGGATGCCCCAGCCATCTCAGCAGGAGGGTCACTGTTCTTGGGGAGAAGGCGACGAATCTGCTTGGCAGGAGAGTCAGTGGAGATCCGCTTATACTGACTACACTCCGGATCATTCCTTTCAGCAGGTTTCGGATCGTTTTGATGCGTTTGAAGCTTCCACTTCTCAACGACTTGATCGTTTTGAAGCTTCGACATCTCAACACCTAGAGCGTCTTGACGCTAAGTTCGACTCGGTGCTTCATGGCATTGATTCTCTCACATCTATGTTTCGTGATCGTTTTGGACATTGAGTTGATTGTCGTTTTGTTTTAATGGTTTAATGTTGGTTGGTCGTGTGTCTTTTATGAGTTGTTTTCCGTTTTGGTTGTGTGGTGTATCGTTTGCGTGTGTTGTATTTTGAACCTTTCATTTCTTAATGCATGTTTTGCTTCTTCTTCATTGTTTGTTTTGGCAAATGGATGTGCTTTAGTTGTTGGATATTCTCTTTCAGCTTTTTGATTATGCCAAAGGGGGAGAGTAATACTACTCATACATGTCTATTGGGTTTACGAATGCCATATAACTAGGGGGAGCTATAAGATAGGGGGAGCATTGAGTAGAATTCATTGAAATAACATGTATTTAATTTGATAAGTTGTCATCATCAAAAAGGGGGAGATTGTTGGCCTTTTGGCTAATGATTGCTTATCCGTTTTGATGATTAATCAACATATAACTTAAACACATGTAATTCATTCATATCACTCTTGCACAATACACATATATCGCTTTGTACTAACATTTCAGGTGACAAGTTTAACGAGAAATGAAGTTGAAGAGTAGATAGGTTTACATTATTGTCATTAGGATTTAAATGTAACTTGAGCACTTAAATCTTGATGCATTGCATATCATGACTCTTTAGGATTTCATAGAAGTAGAACTAAACCTTCAAATTCCATACAAAACTTCTTTAGAAATCAATCAAACCATATCTAGGAATTTTGCACTCAACCGGTCGACCAGTCGACCATCTGGTTCGACCGTTTAATCTAAAACTGTTTTTCTGAACCCTTTCGGTCGACCGAAAGGTGTTCTGGTTCGACCGTTTCATTAGAGTAACGTAAAGTATTTTGGTCGACCGATCAACTGTTCATACGTGCTGGAAGACACGTGCCTTAGTGCAAACCGGTCGACCGAAAGTCCTTTTCTGTTCGACCAGTTGATTTCTATTTTTGTCTTCTTTTGTGACCGTTATACTTGTCGTATTATACAACGGTCGTATACACATACTTTCACCATACCCCCAAATACATAGCTTAACCGGTCGAACAAATCTTATTTACCGGTCGACCGTTTGACCATTGATCGTTCGTAGCATTCTTCCTGCTATCGGTCGATACCACCATGGTTCGACCGGTCACACTTTGTCTCTACCGAACCTTACACATCGGTCGACCATTTCCTTGTTTCGTTCGACCGGTACACTTAAGTTCCATCCCAGTTAGTTCGACCGTTCCTTGTTTGTCTGACCGTTTGACTACTATTCACGTAACCGGTCGACCGTTTCATTCTTACCGATCGACCGAACTTTGACAGAATTGCTTCCTGAATCTCTGGTTTGTGTATCTTGCACAAAACCCAATCAAATCTTTCTCAAACGGCTAGAAAACTTAAGAGGCTTATATATAGAGCTTAGATCATCTTTACAAGGTTACCAATCCATTCTCTAAGCTCTCATTGTGCTAAAAACTTTCAAGTGCTCTTACTCTCTTTATTGCTCTCAACCACTCTCTTGATCAATCATTCAATTGCATTCATCATCAATTTAAGTGCTCAAGAGTAGGTTACACAAAGTTTACTACAAAGGACTTGTACAAGCTTACGGAGTGAAGCTCTTCTCGGGTTGTGAGACGGAGGTCCAAGCTTGGCGAGGGTGTTCGCAAGCTTGAATTGTAAAGGCTCGATCTTTGCCCGGAAAGAAGATCAAATTAGTGAAGATCGCGAAGTTGCTCAAGGAAGAGCAATTCGTAAGAGAGGACTAGGATCCGGTGGTTGGATCCAAACCTCTATACATCCGGTGTTTGGTTTGCCTTTTCATCTCACTATTTTCATTGGTTATCTTGTTATTGCACAAATAGTTAGTAGTGAGTAATTAGTCTATAAACCCCCCTTAAGACTAATATTTAGGGCAATTAGATCCTACAAAAGAGGGAGAGATAATTAAAGGGGAGCTACTTGAAAATTGGTTAAAATTGAACAAAACTATGCGCATTCATAGGGGGAGCATTTATATGCATAGTTTACACTTAAAATTTTCAAGTATTAAGATATAGGTTGCCCTCATCAAAATGGGGAGATTGTTGGCTTTTCGGCCTTAATCCTTGTTTTGATGATTTAATCAACCTAATCTCAATCATAAGTAATGTAGAGTAGCACACATATTGCATTGCATATATATTGCATGTGCTAACCTCTACAGGTGATCAAGACTCATGGAAGGAAGGAAATCAAGTCAAGATTTGTAATAAAGCTATATGAAGACTTGTAATCTTGATTTTATTTTGAGTCTTAGGAACATGTGTAAATTGAGCATACAAGAGCTAAAAACATATCACATACACACTAGGTTCCTTAGAGAAGTCACACACAAAATTTCACCTTATTTGGACTTCATTAGATCACCTAAACCTTAGTCGGAAATCACTTAAAACCTAAAACCAGAAATGCGGTGTGAACCGGTCGACCGAACCAGTTCTCAGTTCGAACGGTTTATAACAGACTCTCCACAGTGATTTTACCGGACTCTACCGGTCGACCGGTTCTACCTTTTCGGTCGACCGATCCCGGATTTTATTATGGCCGTTACCTTTGTCGTATTCCTATAACGGTCGTATTCATATAAAACAAACTTAACCCCCAAATACATTCAGTGACCGGTCGAACGACGACCTTGTTTCGGTCGACCGGTTGAACACTTATTATGTCCCTGCTATCGGTCGACACACTCTTCGTTCGAACGATCCAACTTTGTCTCAAACGAATCCCATTAACGGTCGACCGCCCCATACTTTGGTTCGACCGATTCACTTAAGTAGAGTTAAGTTCTAACTCGTTTGTCCGACCGAATATTCTTTTGTTCGACCGTTCTCCTTGAAATCAAATGAACGGTCGACCGGTTTATTAGTTTCGATCGACCGGTTCTGGACAGATTTGCAGCCCGATTTTCTGCTTTGTGTATCTTACACAAAACCCAACCAAATCTATCCCCAACGGCTAGAATACCTTAGGAGCTTATAAATAGAGGATCAAGACCTGTTGTTAACACAACTCTCACACTTCCAATTGTCCAATTCATTAGAGAAGCTCTCAATCCTCAAAGCTCCCAATCTCACTCCATAAGCCTAAATCCACACTTAGTGATCATATCCTCATCCAACTCAAGTGTGCTCAATTAGAGAGTGAGTTCCACTCAAGTTACTTTTGTTGTCAAGAGAGCAAGGGTCTTGGTGAAAGCCCAAGCCACAAGTATAGACTTCGGTGAGAGCCCGAAGTGATCCTTCTCGGATTGTGAGAAGAGGATTCCAAGCTCGGCGAGGGTTGTTCGCGAGTTTGACGGTTGTAAGGCATTGTCTCCCGGCCGGAACGGGGAGCGGATAGTGAAGTCGTAGGCGGAGCTCGCGGAGTCGAACGGAGCTTGCAAGAGAGGACTAGGACCCGGGTGGGGTGTCGAACCTCTATAAAAACGCCGAGTCGATTTGTGGTTTGCTTGTTCCTTTTCCTTACCAGTCTTTAAATTGTTTCCACTGCGTTTATTGTTTGATTAGTTAGGGATTAACGTAAAAATGATTAGATTAACCCGACCCACGACGATCCTACAACTTTGTCATCATAGTCCTTCACAGACTCTCGTATAAGTACCAACACCAAGTGACTTATAAATTTTAAAGTCACAACATATCTTATATGCATATCTATTTACAAGTCATACTGATCATGTAACACAACGTATTATCAATATTACGAGAGAATGAGTAACATCACGATGGATGTTGGGTTCTGCGAATATCCTTATATTAATTCTCGTTTTATAATGTATCACATTGTTATTGTGATTTGTATTTGTATTCTTCAGGGATATAATTTAAGTAATCAAATAGAAATTTGGACTACATGTCCAAACAATATATTTAATAAGCGAGTTTAGTTCTACATTGTTCGCGTTTCATTTCAAATAACATCTTCAGGAGGTGTAATGAGTGACTAACTTTTATTTTTATTTCCATGAATGATATCTTTTTCGATCCATACTTCTGGCGTTGGTTGAACTCAGATATGTATCTTACATTGTGGAGACATCCATTTATTATTATGTATTTTATGTCTAGTAATTAGAGTGTAATACAAGACTTAGTTACTCATTTCTGATCAATAAATACGTCTGATAATTAGTTGCTAGATATTGCAAGTTAATTATTTTATGAACATCAAGTTCAGTCATACTTTTACATATGTATTCTTTTATGAACTTCAGGTTCAATATAGTAGACTTTTTTGACATTCCTTAAACATTTGACATATAATCTTATTTATGAACTTCAAGTTTAATATATTATATTTTCTTGGCATTCTTTAAGCTTATAGTTTCTTTCCCTATTGCCAGAAATGTACATCATATATATGATTATTGGATTGGACAATAAAAACTTAGCCCTTTAGGGGCTTTAAATCGTAGGAAGGAAACAATTTATTCCTTATCGCACAAGTAAAGTAAGTGAGTATTTATAATATGATATCGGTTTAATAAAAAAATATTGGCAGATATGCATGTTGATAAATTAACCATGTCTAAATTATATCAGACATATAAATATGAGCAATAAGAAGTGTTCAATAATTTTACTATTTTTGAGATCCCAAAGTGATCTATATTTGAGAGATACTCTAGCAGCAGGGAGACTTTGATTTATTTTTGTTCGACTGATAAAAGTCAACAAAGTTATCTAAAGTTTCATAAAAACAATACCAATGCCGACATTCATAAAAACAATATCAAAATGGATATAATGTGCTCACTAGATGAATACTCGTAATAGTGTTGTAAATAATCACATGATGCATCAAAATTAACAAGTAATAATCACGTGCTTGAACCACTTTACAAATACTTTTTTAATCAACATGATATACTTTTTTAATCAACATGATATTAAGAATTCATAGAACTTATACTAAGCAAGTGAATCAATACAAAGTTGCAGGAGATATAAATCACTTAATTTTAGATGCACTACTAAATATGTATTTATTTCTTTTCATGTTTCACTAGATCGAGAAATCATGATTTTTTAATCAATAACTCGATGTTTTGTCCAACCACAAAACATACACGAGAGATTAAATCGTAATACTTTTAAAATCATTTTAACAAAGAAGATATTAAAAGAAAATCCCAATCTCCACTTTATTTTGATTTGATGTTTCTTTCTCTAGTCATTGATATTTTAAAAGGAAGTATGTTGGGTTCAACATCCATAATCAATGTTAAGTCATTCTTATCCATGACGTCAAGTATAAAGTTAAAAGTCATAATGTAAAAGCATTAAAACATAATTGGCACATGCAACTTATTACCTTTTTAAACTCATATACATGTATTGCTTATCGGTACCCACTAAAACATCTCAAAAATGAATATATTATAATGTACGCATGGGCAGACCCAGGCGTGGGCACGCATAGGCAAGTGCCAACGCCTTTAATAATGTTATGTATTCTTTTCTTGAAGTGTGTCCACCCTTAGTTTTCGCAAGATGATGTTCACCCTTCGATTCTTAGGTCATATTTAGTAGCACTCTGCTTTCTCTTTATGTCCACCCTTAATCGTGCCCTGAAACTCCCCAAACACCCTACATTGTTCCCCATCCACGTCATTTGGAGATCAATCACGGGTAAAATAAATTAAAAAATTGTAAAAAATAAAAACAAATAAAAAACTTATTTTCAGAAAAAAACATTGTAAAAATATATATTTAAAATAACTTTAAAATTAATATATTACCATTATTAACTATTAACAACATAGATAAAAATAAAAATAGGAGACGTGCTACCCACCCACCCACGCAACACACCCCTCTTATGGAAGCAAATTGATATTTTGAATTTAATATAACATGTATCCCAATTCGAATCTAAATTTCAGATAAACACGAATTCCGAATTCAAAAATTCAAATTTTAATAGCTTACCAATTTCATATCCGATTTTGAGAACTTTTCGAATTCGGATAATGTTCAAATTCCTATAATATATTTTTATATATCTTTTTTTGAATAATTTAAAATATTTTGGAAAGTTATTTTAAGAGAATTATATCATAATTATATTAGATAATAAGTTTTTTAAATCAATTTCAATTCCAAATTGTATTCGGTAAAAAACTTCTTTACCAAATACCAACCAAATTGTAATTTTCGAATCGGATACTCGGATAATTGGTTGACATTTACATCCCTAGCCCCTTCCGCTAGAGGGAGGTTTCACCCGGGCGCTCGATATAAGAGTCTTATTAAGGGTGCTCTTAGAGACCGTTTACAATTATGAGGTGCTCACCCTTCAATTATGTCCTGGGTCCGCCCCTGAATATACGTGAACCATATGATAAATAAAAGTGCATATTAGCAATTCCAAAAGCAACATATATTGATTATATATATGCAGTCTCATTTATTTTATTTTTTACAAAATTGACATGATATATTCTATGAACCATGTGAGTAAATCAATTACCTCGTTATGAACAAATACACATTCAAGATGTAAGTAAAATAACCGTATACATACATATTTTGATAATTACACATTTTATGAATAATACAAATCAATAAATGTCAATTCAACCTTCACATTAAAGCAAAAATGTGAAATTCTGAATCATTTGATTCTTAATGATTATAATAAATTAAGATCAATTGACATGATTTTGCATTTAAAAGTTTGTATAATAGAAAAACGGACATTAAGAGTCCATTATGTCAATAACTCATATGCATTAAGTTGGTAATGAAATCAAATTGATAATCTCTCCTTATCAAAACATAGATGAGAGCATTTGTGCCAAATCTATGCAAGACAACTACACAAAAAGAAAACACAAATATACTCAATCATATATCAATGTTGAGAATAATAAAAGCAAACATTCAGTCGACTCATTCAACGTAACAGGGGGAAAATAAAGTAATAAAAACTACACCACAATAATTAATCTTAAATCTATCAAGTACTGTGGTTATGTGTACATAGGGAGAAAAGTTAGGATACGGAAAAAAAACCAAATTCAGGAACATCATATATAGATGCAAACATATATTTTTGTATTCGGTTTGCCCAAGCTGCACAATCGGTAGTCTCACAATGCAATCCAAACATTCTAGATGTGACGCTAAGTATCGTCAATAATATGTTTCGCAATAAGGTACCCAAAAGCATACCTTTCATCATTGTTTGCCAAAGTCGATCCACGAAAATAAGGAAAAGATACACTACCTCGTCGTGTTGGAGAAATTTTTCCACATTCTACTAAATCTTGGTCGATTATTTTAATTGGAGTTTTCATGTTGATAACGTGTTATAAAATAACGATCAACCAAAATGACAAGAGATTGATGGAAAATAGAGTAGTCTTTATTTATAAGTTTAGAAAGACATAGAAATTACAAAGAGATAAAAGATGAATTAGAACAATGTAATACTAATGAATATACTTGAATGATAAATGAGTTACAACATAAGAATTGAATGTAAAGTGTATCATCAACTTTATATTCTTGTTTCATAATACTAATCCAATCATTTTTTTCATTCGGGTTCTATTCCATTTTCAATGGTCATCCTAAGTTTCCAACACAATAGAGTCGTCTTCCGCATGTAAAAATAAATCTATACCTGTGAACATTCTAGCGGACATTTAATAAGAGAATCTTCGATAAACCAGTAAATATGACTGATGTAAAATTTTAAACCTATCAAGTATCAACCTATACTAATTAAGCAAACATTTTATCATAAATTGAATATACTTCTTATACAATACGTATCACTTCTAATTTAGAACCGTACGTAATTTTGTTTAAGGCGACGGTGGATGCGGTAAAACGAAGGACCATTTACAAATAAATAACAAAATAAAGAAAAAGATTCCTTTGAAGGCATCATCAGATTCCCGGAATCTCCTCTAACTTCCTCCTGTAAATAGGAGTCTCCCTTTCTTTGGTTCTTCCCCATATTTCCACTTTCCGTCTCCGGACTTTTCCCAGGAGATCTGTGGAGATGACGACTACCGTCGATTCCAACGCCACTCAAAGGTGATTTCCGTTCTAGTCTCGATTTCCGTGGATTTTGTTGTGTTGTCATGGACAGGATTTACTTTTACCTTCCATTTTGGTTGTTGATTTGAATTTGGTCATGAATCAGTTAGTTTATAGACCTGTTGGGGTTATGATTCGTGAACAACAGAGGTGTATTCCCTTAAATCGGAAATTTGCTTCCTTTTGCGAAAATAGTGTTCATTTTACGTAATTACGCATCTTAAATCAAAATGACACCAATGAGATAGCTTGTGTGATGCAAATTCACACCAAAGGTGTGGTTTTCGTGGTTGTGTGTGCAACCAATTCTTCTATGATTATGATCACATTTTCCGTTGAAGAGAAGAAAACGATAATTCAGTGATCCGTTTGTTTCTCGGTAGAAAAAGACATACAAATTGTGTTCATTAAGAGGTTTTATTCAATTTGGGGTGCATTTGATTCATTGATTGATTTTGTCTTCTTCTATCGCAGTAAATGTTCTTTATCTGTGATTGTCCCTCCTTAAGTGAAGCAGTATTTTTTGATATTGATGGAACGATTTGCGACTCTGATCCTATCCTATCCACTACTACGCCTTCCGTGAAATGCTTCAAGAGGTACCTATTTTCATCAGGTTCAAAGACATGAAATATTTGTGGATGATTGCCTTTGCCTGCGATGATGTTTCCACAAGCATTTAAATAGAATCAGTGTTGTGATCAGTAAATGGGCAGAGCTGGAATATTTGTTGGTATGCATTGGCTTTTGTTTGCAGATTGTAAACCAATTTTTTATGTACATTGGCTATAATGGAGGTGTTCCCATCACGGAGTAGTTCTTCATCTATCAAATTGCTGGCAAGCAAGACGATGAGATATGAGACTTCCTCTTCCCCGATGACCATCAGAGGGGGATGAAATTCTGTGAGGATAAGGAGGCAATGTTTAGAAAGTAATATTGTTATGACCCCAACCCTCATTAGGGAGCTAAGTGGAGTTAGGAGGAGGCTTTGCATGGGGAAGTGAAGAGGGGGCGTGCACTGTTGAAGGGTGAGGGTGGAGTGACGTGTACAGTGGGTGCTAGGGTGTAGGATGATGGTGGAGGCATGGGTTGAAGAAGGGTTGCACACCTCTCTCTCTCTCACGTTTTCTTCTCTTCTTCTTCTTCTTCTTCTTCTTCTAACCTTCCTCCTCTCCATTTGGGGCTCGAGCAGTGGTGGTGCGTGCGGGGTCTGTTGAGGCGCGAGGAGACAGAGCAAGGAGAGTGGGCGTGAGGTGCAGTCCGGAGGCGTCATTGGAGCTCCGGTGAAGTTCGTTGTTCGTTGCAAAGGTATGCCAAGTTCTTGCATTAGAGGCCTATAGTGATCACCCACGTTGGGGTGAGGTTTTGGTAGGTCGCGGGAGGTCGGAGGCCTCGCCGACGACAAGTTTGGGCGTCAAAATCTCGGCTGGCGCGAGGTTGAAGACATCTGTCGGTCGACCGGGTCCCTTGGACGGTCGACCGAACGTAGTGTTATTTGCCTGTCTGTTGTGTTTCGGTCGACCGGGTCTTTGTGTCGGTCGACCGGAACTTGAGTGTACCGGTAGGATGCTAGTGTTTTCGGTCGACCGTTGATGACGTAGAAAATATTAAGTTGACCCTGTAAGTTTTCGGTCGACCGAGACCCCTGAGTCGGTTGACCGATAGATTGGATTTTGATGTTGATCAGACTCCGGATTTTGACCTCGTTCGGTCGACCAGTTTTAGACCTTCGGTAGACCGTTGGATTTTTGTGTTGCGCAAATAGTTCGACCGTTGCAGACGCTTCGGTCGATCGATTCCCTTGTAGAAGCGGTCGACCGAGCTGTCACTTTCGGTCGACCGATTTCCTTTGTGGAAGCGGTCGACCGGTTGTCACAGCGGTCGACCGATTCCTTTGAGGAAACGGTCGACCGAGTGTCTCTTTTGGTCGACCGTTTTTGCACAGGACAGAATTCCTAGTTCTGCTTAGGATGCCAGGAAGATGACGGTGGGCGCGTTACGCGTGCCTGCCCAGGGACCGCCCTGTGGAAGAGTGTAGGTGTCCGGAACGCGTAACCTCCATGTATGGATCGTGACAAATCTGGTGGATCGTTTGACTCGCGTTAGAGTAGCAGCCTGAGAGATTGCGGATCCCATTGCTTCAGCAACACACAACTGCTGACGGTTACAGTGACTACCGACCGATGGTTACGGAGGCACAATGACTAACGGCCAGGATTGGCGATGGAGGTCCAGAGGGGTACCAACCTATTGACGGCGACGGAGGTCGCGACCCTGCTCGTTTGGAGCCGGAGTTGGTGTTGCACGTGGAGCTCGTTGACCCTGCGGACTTCGGTTCGAATCTGTCGATTGTCTGGCCTTTGTGTGGCAGATATGTTCGACTGACCTTGATGGCAGTGATTGCACGTGTCGTGCGGCCTGTGTGGCGGCAGGGAGGATCGCGCGTAGCCTGTGTGGTTGCGGCGATGGACTGCCGATGATGTGTTCCGGCAGGTAGCTCGACTGGGCACCTATCGAGTGATATCCCGTGCGGTCTGTGTGGCGCCGGTTGATTGACCGACCTGAGCGACGGCTCCGTTGGTGTGGTGGTGGACCACGATGTTTTCAGATCTGATTCTACCTGCGCGGAAGTGCGAACGCCTCCTCACCGATCCATTGGCTTGTGTAGTCGCGTGTGGGGATGTGTTGCGTACTGTCCGTTATACCGTATGTGCCTACGGTAGGTCTCTACAGGGACCCGTTGTTGGACCGTGCGACCTGTGTGGCGGCGGTGTTGTTTGACCGTGTGGCCTGTGTGGTACCGGTGGTTGTTGGACCGTGCGTCCTGTGTGGCGACGACGATGTTGCGGACCGCTGGGCCTGTGTGGCAGCGGTGGCGATTGTAGACCGCGGGGCCTGTGTGGCGGCGGTGTTGTTTGACCGTGTGACATGTGTGGTACCTGTGGTTGTTGGACCGTGTGGCCTGTGTGGTGACGGCGATGTTGCGGACCGCGGGGCCTGTGTGGCAGCGGTGACGATTGTAGACCGCGGGGCCTGTGTGGCAGCGGGAACGATTGTAGGACGGATGTCCGGTTTTACCCTTGTGGATGTTTACTGCTTTGTATTCCATGCCATGCTATACTAGTATGTTAGGGCATATAGGTGAGTTTGTTATACGGGGTTTCCTTATGGAAACTCAGACATTGTTGTTGCATCTTTTTCAGGACCGCGTTAGGTTCCGGCTGGTGGTGACCGAGGGAGATTGCACTTTGGGACTGGATCCTGTCGTCTACCTATTTAGGTTGTCGTGATTGCATGTTTTATGTATTTTGTATGCCGATGTAATCACTCTTTTGACAAACTCTTATGTAATATGGTGCACCTTATGTATTTGAGTATTTCTTTCAGTAATGTCCCCACTCTTGATGGTTTTACCCACGTGTTTCCCTTGATTTTAAAAGTTTAAATTTTCTGCTGTTCGGGGATGTTACAAATATACTCTTTGGCCTCTGTACTACAACTTGCTGTTTTTCTTTTTTGTTTTGTAGAACAAAGAAAAACAACTTAAATGTTTTAATCGTTGAATTTGCAGGCTGGCATCCCAGCAGTTGAAACCCATCGATGGCCTCAACAAGATATGCCAATGGGAGAAGGACCCTGGTTTCAAGCGAGCAGCAGTGACAAATGCTCCAAGAGAAAATGCTGAACTCATGATTTCCATTATTGGCCTGTCTGATTTCTTCCAGCTTCTTGTAGTTGGTAGTGAGTGTGACAGAGCGAACTCTACCCTGATCCTTATTTGAAAGCCCTTGGGGCCCTTGGGTTGTCTGCAGACCATACGTTTGTGTTTCAGGTATATTTCTCCTTTTTTTAGCTAAACCTTCGTCAGAAAGTAACGAGGAAGGGTCCTCTTGGGTAGCCTCAAATACCGGTTTTCAAAGTACATTGGATTATTCAGAAAAATACAATTTTCAATCCTACGGGACTTTTGGCTACAACCTTGAATAATACATTATAAATCTACATTTTTTTTTTAAACATGCTTTTAAAAAAGAAGAAGATAGTATTTCTTTTTTGTCTCAAATATGTTCTGTTCTTTCTTCTTTGTTTCTCATGAAAAACACGTCTTACCAAACACATATTGCATAGGATAATTTATTTTCATAGTACATTATTTGAATCGAGTGCAACTTGAAAAATATATTTTTGAAACCAAAGATTCGAAACATTTAGTTACCCAAAGAGGCCCAAGTCTTTAGGTGCTTTTGAGAATATGTTTTACGTGGCAGAATGTCTTCTTTCACAAAACGAACTAACGAAGTTTGAAGTAGATCATGATATTTTGTGAGAACTTAAGAACTAATAGAGAGCCTATGCGGTAGACAACCGACTTTTAAGCTAATCACCTCTTGATGTCCAATTCTTTTTGTGTGAATCCCAACACTAACAATTCCGTACCATTTTAAGTCATTTTCAAATGGATATTTATCATTATTTAAGTGTATTAATTTTCTGTTTTAGGATTCTGGAGTCACAGCTGGGATGCCGATTATAGGTTTGACAACAAGGAATCCAGAGACCTTGTTCGTGGAGGCCAAGCCCGTCTTTCTTATCCATAATTACGAAGATCCAAAGTTGTGGACCGTTCTAGAAGAGCTAGACAAATGAGTAGCCTTAACAATACATCTGAAGCTTGATTTTTCCCCGGACACAGATATGTAGTATCACACTATTGTTGCATGACGACTCAGACTATAGAAGTTCTTCATGTGTTACAACAAAGCTTTGTATTCTGCATAGGTCTGGTAATTTGACACGAAAACACGACACGAACACGACACAAAAAAATAGTGTTTGGGTCAGGAGTTTTCGTGTTTCGTGTCGTGTTCGTGTACCACACATCAGACACGAAAAAAATTCTTGTCGTTTTCGTGTACACGAAAATACCCGAATATACACAATATTATTATTATGACCACAATCCC
This sequence comes from Triglochin maritima, assembly GCA_963682175.1. Taxonomy (NCBI): domain Eukaryota; kingdom Viridiplantae; phylum Streptophyta; class Magnoliopsida; order Alismatales; family Juncaginaceae; genus Triglochin; species Triglochin maritima. The sequence continues at coordinate 13,246,686 of OY821775.1, forward strand.
AAACAACTATGCATGTTATCGCAATGGTAAGGCTGACTCCTATAACACAACAGGGGTTCGAGACTCACCGTAACAAATTTTTTTTTTCAATAAAATTTTTAATCCGTAAAAAAGATAGGCTAGCAAGACTCAAACTTGCGTCTACAAGAGCAGAATACCAACCGCTAACCACTCCACCAGCCGATGAATATAATATATGTTAAACGAGATTCAGTTGTGTGAAACTTTAGTCCCACATCGGTGAAATTCCAATTTTCACTCTCATTCCCACCTATAAATACTCAGCAGAGGGATCCCAAATAGCTCATCCCTTGGCCATTAAGTCTTCCTTCGTGAAGGTGAACAAATTTTGTTCTGTCACGTAACAAAATCAGTTCTTGATTTTCAAAATTAAATAATTTTTTCGTGTATTTCCGGGTTCGTGTCGTGTTTACACAAACCTTGATGGGTCATGTTCGTATAGCCTATATTGGTACACGAATTTATTTCGTGTTGTGTTCTTGTATAGTCAAAATGACTAATATACACGAAAAAACACGACACGACACGATTGCCAGGTCTAATTCTACAAGAGAGGACAGATTCTTAGTCATACTTGTTCAACATTTCCAATGGGAAGTCATACTTCATAGACAATTTTCAGAAGTATCCCCAATTGATATGTCTATCACTTATATTCTTCCATGTTTATTACTACAAAGTTGTGTTGGAGTCCCACATGTTATGTCCCTAACCCTTGATTAGGGTTAATCCCGGGTTAGTGGAGGCTTTGCATGGGGAAGGATCGTGAACAGTGGGTTGCATGGGTTGGAGCGTGAATAGTGGCCTCAGGGGTGGTGGTGGCTGCGATGATAGGGTTTTGAAGTGAGGTTTAAGAGAAAACGTTTTCTTCTCTCTCCCTTCCTTCTTCCCTTTCATTCACTCAAACCTCACTCCCTTTCCTTTCCTTTCCAGCGACAGAGGGGGGCGGAAGCTGGTCCAGCGTGATGCGTGCGGAGGTCGTTGCGAGGAGGCGATCGTGCGAGGAGGATCACTGGAGGCGACGTTGCGCGAGCGAGGCTCCGGCGGATTTTGTCGTTTTCTTGAGGTATGCCGACTTCTTAGTGTGTTTTGTTGTTCTCCCTCATGTGAGGGATGTGTTGGTCAGTCGGGGGAGGTCGGAGACCTCTTCGGCGACGAGTTTTGGCGTAAATTCTTGGATGGCGCAAGGTTGAAGATGACCAACGGTCGACCGGATTCCTTCAGGCGGTCGACTTATGTAGTGTATTTTGCCCGATTTTAACCTTCACCGGTTGAACGATGCCTTGGGGCGGTCGACCGATTGTGTATTGTGCTGGTGGGTCGGGATTGTCTGTCGTGTTTAGGGTGACCGGTTCCTTGGGTTCGTTCGACTGGAACTTAAGTGCACTGAATAGAGATGCATGATAGTTCGACCGATTGTTTATATGTGTTCGACCGTTTATGACTTACAACTGATAGGATGCCCTGGTAGTTTTCGGTCGTCCGAGACCCCTGAGTCGGTCTACCGGTAGCATTGAATTGATCCAGACTCCGGATTTTGACCTCGTATCGGTCGGTCGGTTTTAGATCTCTGTTCGACCGTTGGGACTTAGGTTTTGCGCAGAGAGTTCGACCGTTGCAGACTTTCGGTCGACCGATTCCCTTGAGGAAGCGGTCAACCGGGTTGCCTCTTTCGGTCGACCGTTTATGCACAGAACTGAATTCCCGGTCCTTTTAGGATGCCAACTCTGTCCACGGAAACCCGTGTCCTCGCCTTGTGCGTGAGCCGGGAGATGACTGTGGGCGCGTTACGCGTGCCTGCGCAGGGACCGCCGTATGGAAGAGTATGGGTGTTCGGGACGCGTCACCTCCGTGTATGGATCGTGACTTGATGTGATGGATTGATGGACTCATTGTAGAGTACCAGGCCTGAGGGATCGCGAATCCCAATGTATGATGTTGTGCGTGTAGGATTTCTAGTTTAATTGTACATATATATTTTTGAATTTTTTTATGCACAATAAGGATCAATTATAATTTTCTGTGATTTGTTTCATGCATGCATCAATTTGTTTCAATAACTAGTTTTAACACCTTATTAAAACAAACAAGGGCTCCGAAATTCATACCTAGAAGTTCTCTAAAACTTCTTGAAGATCCGGAGACGTTGAGGATGCTTGTCGCTGCGCCGGATGCCTCAAAGTATTCACCAAACTCTAAACAAGATTGGAGAGAGAAGAGCTAGCCTCTCAATCTCACATAGGGTTTAGAATCTAATTACTAACCCCTCTTTAGTTCCCTTGAGAAGAAGATCTCCGAAAACTAAAACTAAACTCAAGAATTAAGGTGAAATTCGTGGAGAATTATGGAGAGAGAAGTTTGCACAAGAAGATAATAAAATTAATTAATGAGGTAATGAGAAAATCTTGTATTTATAAGTTCTCTCCAAATTACCTATTCATGTGCAACCTCTTGCCCATGATTTCATGTAAATTTCCATCTAACAATCCATTATTTGCTAACAAATAGTCTCAGCCACGAATTAAATCAATTATGTGAAGGGAATGTGTTCTAAAAGTTTTACTTTTAAATGTGAAGGGAATTAAATCAAGTGTGGAACTTGGTTGACCTTCCTCAAGGGAAAAATGCCATTCAAAATAAATGGGTTTTCAAGAGGAAGATGGACATGGATGGGAACTTAACAACCTACAAAGCGAGGCTTGTAGCGAAGGGTTTCACTAAAGTTCAAGGAATTGACTATGATGAAACTTTTTCACCGGTTGCCATGTTCAAGTCTTTCGGATAATGCTCGCTATTGCTGCATTTCATGATTATGAAATATGGCAAATGGATGTCAAAACGGCGTTCCTTAATGGGAACTTGGAGGAGGATGTGTACATGGTACATCCTCAAGGTTTTGAAGATCCAAAGAATAGCGAGAAGGTATGCAAGCTTCAAAGATCCATTTATGGATTGAAGCAAGCATCAAGGAGTTGGAACAAACGCTTTGACGAGGAAGTAAAGAAGCTTCACTTCATTCAAAGTAAGGAATAACCTTGTATATACAAGAAGGTCAGTGGGAGCCATGTAATATTTCTAATCTTATATGTCGATGACATATTGCTCATGGGCAATCATATTCATTTGCTTGAGCAAACGAGAAGTTAATTGAAATCTGCATTTTCAATGAAAGATATGGGTGAGGCTCAATACATCTTGGGAATCAAGATATATCGAGATAGATCCCGTAGACTCATTGGCCTCAGTCAACGTACATACATTGACAAGGTCTTGGAAAGGTTCAAGTTGAACAACTCCAAAAAGGGCAGTGTGCCAATGAGTATGGGTGTGCAACTCAAGAAGTCTCAACGTGCGGAATCGCGTAAGGACTTAGAGTACATGAAGGATGTCCCTTATGCTTCGGCAATTGGATCGATCATGTACGCGATGACTTGCACAAGACCCGATGTCTCGTATGCTCTAAGCGTGACAAGTCGTCACCAATCCAACGCAGGTCCTGAGCATTGGACTGCGGTCAAGAATATCCTGAAGTACCTTAATCAAACTAAGGATAAGATTCTTGTTTATGGAGGACAAAGGGAATTGATAGCCGAAGGTTACTCGGATGCAAGTTTCATGAGTGATCCAGACGATAGAAGGTCGCAATCAGGATACGTCTTCCTTCTGAATGGTGGAGCTGTGAGTTGGCGTAGTTGGAAGCAAAGCACTACGGCCGACTCAACCACTGCTTCCGAAGTGATGGCTGTCGCTGAAGCGAGCAAGGAAGGAGTGTGGATCAAGAAGTTCCTTGAAGAGCTTGGAGTAGTTCCCACGAGCGAGGGACCCATCGAGCTATTTTGCGATAATAGTGCATCTATCTCGCAAATCAAGGATCCTAGATCACACCACAAAGTGAAGTACATGGATCGTAAGTACTTCGTGACACGTGACCTCATCGACGAAGGCAAAAAAAATATTTTATGGGTGGATACCAACAGCAACACAGCTGATCCATTCACAAAACCCTTATCCCAAGCCAAGGGCGAAATGCATTTCGAGTCCATGGGATTGAGGAACCATATAGATTGGCTTGATGATTGATATGTAATGGGGTTTATCCTAGTTATTATTGTTTTATACATTGAGTATGTATGTGAAGGAAAACTTTAATAACAAATGGGAGATTGAAGGGAATGTGTTCTAAAAGTTTTACTTTTAAATGTCAATTATTATGAATTGAATGAGAAATCATTTTGTTCCTTGTTTATGTTATTCGTCTTTTAGAAGTGTTAAGGAAGATGCTCTTGGTCCTTAACCGTAGAGCTCTAAAAGATATTGGTTTACATAAAACAAAAGATATTCGCAATCATGGTAATTAACATGGGACATTAATTACCGAGTTAAGATTGTCGTGTTGGTCATAGATCATTGTAGCTCTACAAGTGAGTGACGACACGGGTATGCAAAACAGGAAAATATTACTTTCGTATACTGAATAGACCTAATAAGTAAAATATTATAGAAATGTGTTTCTGTGTCATTAATATTTTATTGTGTTTTCGGTCCTTTGATATGAGACTTATATCCAATCACTTAAGGAAGGCTTAATTAGATTAGTGTCTTGAGCTATCAATAAGTGTAGTGTAAAGGCATTGGTTGGCTAAGTACAACTTTTGTTGGAGATGATAGTTAGTCAAAAGACTATCATTGCCCCTCTTAATTGAGTGATGATATTAGTGGGCCCCTTAATAAAGCAAAGTTATAATGTGCACAATGTGATTTGAGTTAAGTCACATATTTATAACTAGCTTAAAGAGATCAAGAAATGAATACTAATACAAAGATGACACAATACTACTTTGTGTGTATTCTTAATATCATGAGGCAAGAGACAGACACAAGTGGTGCACTCCATCACTAAATGGATCGGGTTTTGGTTCGAGTGGAATTAAGACATCTAACTAATTGGGAGCTATAATGTGTAGCTAGATACCGCTTATAGGTTGTGATATTAAGCTCTTAATATCACTGCCAACTTAGTCTAGATCCTCCCATAGGTCACACCGCAAAAACCGGGAAACAAGAAGCTTGATTTTGATTCATATGATGTGTCGGGTTTCTTATAGAAAATATGACACATGTGGTGAACAAGTAAAATCAATTATGTTATATATAACATAATTAGAATCATGATAAATTCATATGAGATGCATATATTATGGGGTGCAATGATTTATTATTGCATAGGATAATATATTGCATAAGTTGTGAATTTGCGAAAACCCCTAATGTTCAAATTTTGTTGGAAATAAATCCAAAATTTGAAAAAGGCAAAATCGGGTAGAAGTTTGGTAATCCGTTAAGGTTCGGTCGACCGAAGGATCTGTGGATCGGTCAACCGAACGTGGAACGGATGGTCAAGTTGATTGACCGAACTTGACCAAAGTGCCTGGAACTCTGGGTCGGTATACCGAACCAGAAACGGTCGACCGAACAATGTTCAATTTCGATATTTTCGGTTAACCGAATGACACTCGGTCAAAGACGCGAATTCGTCCGAACGGTTAAGAAGAATTTTTCTCCTTAAGAATCGGTCATCCGTCAAGTGCACGGAAATCCGAACGTGACATATTCGGTTAACCGAGTATGTCTCGGTAGACCGAGTCCCGATCGATTTTCTGCCTTTGATAATTAAGAGATTAATTTGATCAATGGTTGGATTAGCTCCAAACTTGGTCAAACGTTTTGTGGGTGCATATAATGCATTATGAAATTAGTTTGTGAGAGAAAATGCCAAGAATTCGTGGCTTAAGAATAGTCATGATTGAGAATAAGATTGGAGCCTATAAATAGGTCCTTATTCTCCTTAATTATGTTAGAAGAAGTTTGCTAAATATTTTCTCTCCTAATTCACCACAAAAATCAACGAAAATTCTCTTAGTTTTCTAAGTCTTTGGAAGGAGAAATCTCAGAGATTAAGGAAGTGATTTGTAGTTAGATTCTAAGCTTGTTTGGAGATTGATTGGCTAGCTCATTTCTCTCCAACCTTGTTTAGGGTTTCGGTGAACCCTCGGAGGCATCCGGCACAACGAGAAGCGACGATCGTCTTCTTCAGCATCTCCGGATCATCAAAAAGTTTTAGAGAATTCTAGGTATGAATTTCGGAGCCCATGTTTGTTTTAATAAGTTTTCGAAACTAGTTATTGAAACAAACCGATGCATGCATGAAATAAATCGTAGAAAATTGTAATTGATCCTTATTATGCATAAAAATTCGAAAAATATACATGCATAATTAAACATGAAATCCTACATTATGGACCAATTCCATGCATGATCTAATTAATTCTTAAATTAATTCTGCAGATAACCGTCTGGACCGGTCGACCGTTCGAACCAAGTGTCGGTCGACCGTTTGACATTCGGTCGACCGTTCGCAACAATAAAATATTTCATCGCAATGTTCGGTCGACCGACCGATAGATTCGATCGACCGTTCCGAGCAGATGAAAATTCCGTGTTATCGGTCGAGACGTGTCAATTCGACCGTGCACCGATCGGTCGACCGTCTACTGTTAACCAGTCCACCGTTTTTGCACAGTACTGTAGACTTGTCAAATTTCGGTTTAACCCCTACAAAATTTGACATTTCGGGATTAGTAGTAAATTCACAACTTATGTAACATATTATCTTATGTAACGATAAATCATTACACCCTATAATATTTACATCACATATGAATTTAATTTAGATTCTAATTATGTTATTAATCACAACATAATTTTGATTTTGCTTGTTCACCCCATGTGTCATATTTTCTACATGAAACCCGACACATCTTATGAACTCAAAATCTCTATTTCTTGTTTCCCAGTTTTGTGGTGTGACCTATGGGAGGATCTAAACTAAGTTGACAGTGATATTAAGAGCTTAATACCACAAGCTATAAACGGTATCTAGCTACACATTATAGCTCCCAATTAGTTAGATGTCTTAATTCCACTCGAACCAAAACCCGATCCATTTAGTGATGGAGTGCACCACTTGTGTCCGTCTCTTGCCTCATGATATTAAGAATACACACAAAGTAGTATTGTGTCATCTTTGTATTAGTATTCATTTCTTGATCTCTTTAAGCTAGTTATAAATATGTGACTTAACTCAAATCACATTGTGCACATTATAACTTTGCTTTATCAAAGGGCCCACTAATATCATCACTTAATTAAGAGGGGTAATGATAGTCTTTTGACTAACTATCTTCACCAACAAAAGTTGTACTTAACCAATCAATGTCTTTACACTACACTTATTGATAGCTCAAGACACTAATCTAATTAAGCATTCCTTAAGTGATTGGATATAAGTCTCATATCAAAGGACCGAAAACACAATAAAATATTAATGACACAGAAACACATTTCTATAATATTTTACTTCATAGGTCTATTCAGTATACGAAAGTAATATTTTCCTCTTTTGCATACCCGTGTCGTCACTCACTTGTAGAGCTACAATGATCTATGACCAACACGACAATCTTAACTCGGTAATTAATGTCCCATGTTAATTACCATGATTGCGAATATCTTTTGTTTTATGTAAACCAATATCTTTTAGAGCTCTACGGTTAAGGACCAAGAGCCTCTTCCTTAACACTTCTAAAAGACGAATAACATAAACAAGGAACAAAGTGATTTCTCATTCAATTCATAATAATTGACATTTAAAAGTAAAACTTTTAGAACACATTCCCTTCAGTGCGAGCACGCAACTGTCGTTGGGTGAGGTGACTACCGGCCTAGATGGCTACGGAGGTCGCTGCCTTGCTTTTATAGCGGTGCAATTGGTGTTTGCGGCTCTTGGAGCCTGATGACCTGGCAGACTTCGGTCTGGACCCGTCCGATGCTGTGCCAGACGCATTGTTGGACCACCGATGCTGTGCTGGTGATGCCGCCGATGCTGTTCCGGCTATGTTTTCCTCAGTTGGGCACCTACTGAGATGATGATTGATGGACCGACCGAGCGACGACTCCGTTGGTGTGGTTTCGACCACGAAGTTACAGATCTGTTTCTTATGGCGTGGACCTGGCAGATGCTCCTTGCCGAACCCCATGATTAGTGTAGCCGCGTGTGGGGAGTGTCACGTCTTGTTCCGCTAGACCATATGTGCCTACGGTAGGTCTCCTTGGGAGATCCGATGATGATTGTCGGACTTATGTCCTGTGTTTCCCTTCGGGGGAACTGTTTTCCTTACTGTTGATGACATGACATGCTACTAGTATGATATGTTCATTTGTACTACTGCATGCATATATGTGAGCTTGGCATATGGGGTTTCCTTATGGAAACTCGGGCATTGTTGTTGCATGTTTTATTTCAGGACCGTAGTAGATCCAGTTGGGTGGTGATCAGCGGGCGCGCGCATTTTGGGATCAGATTCTCTCATTTGGGCTACTGAGGTCGACATGATTATTTATATATCCTTTGCTTTATCTGATGTAATCATGTAGCTTTTGACAAACTCTGATGTAATATGGTGCACCGCTTATGTGTTTTATGAGAAACACAGGTCGAGATATTCTATTCATCCAGATCGAGATATTCCATTCATCCAGGGAGCACCAAGATGTACAAAGATCTGCAGCGGAACTTCTGGTGGCGAGGTATGAAGAAGGACGTTGCAGACTTCGTGTCGAGGTGTTTGGTCTGTCAGCAGGTGAAGATCGAGCACCAGAGACCAGCAGGGCAGATGCAGAGGATTGAGTTGCCCGAGTGGAAGTGGGAGCACGTGACGATGGATTTTGTTACGGGGCTACCGAAGACACGGAGATTCCACGACGCGATTTGGGTTATAGTCGATCGACTGACCAAGTCGGCGCATTTCTTAGCTATTAAGACCACTCTTGCTCTGGAGGGTCTAGCTAAGTTATATATTGAGGAGATTGTCAGACTTCATGGCGTACCAGTCAGTATCATTTCAGACAGAGATCCCAGATTCACTTCGAGATTTTGGGAGAGTCTACACAGAGCACTGGGGACACGTCTGAAGTTTAGCACAGCTTTCCACCCACAGACAGATGGCCAGTCAGAGCGGACGATACAGACATTGGAGGACATGCTGAGAGCGTGTACACTTGACTGGGCCGGGCATTGGGACGAGCATTTGCCGTTGATCGAGTTCGCCTACAACAACAGCTACCACTCGAGTATTGGGATGGCACCATATGAGGCATTATACGGGAGACCGTGTAGATCGCCGGTATGCTGGAGTGATGTGGGCGAGAGACAGCTAGTTGGACCTGACATTATCCAGTTGTATTCAGAGAAGGTCGACGTGATTCGGAGACGACTAGCTACGGCGCAGAGCAGACATAAGAGTTATGCTGATACGCGGAGGCGTGAGCTGACTTTTGAGGTAGGAGATCATGTCTTCCTGAAGATCTCGCCTTCCAGAGGGGTGATGAGATTCGGGAAGAAGGGGAAGCTGAGTCCGAGGTATGTTGGACCTTTTGAGATATTGGATCGGGTCGGTGAGGTGGCATATAGGATTGCGCTACCGCCACAGTTCGCAGGACTTCACAACGTCTTCCATGTTTCTATGCTGAGGAAGTACGTGGCCGATCCAGCTCATGTGATAGAGATAGCAGTACCAGAGATCCGGCAGGATTTGTCACTAGATGAGAGACCAGTTGAGATTGTGGATCAGATGGTACATCAGCTCAGGAGGAGAGCGATTCCGATGGTGAAGGTCAGGTGACAACATCACAGTGTCAGAGAGGCTACCTGGGAGATCGAGGAGGATGTCAGGAAGCAGTATCCAGAGTTGTTTCGGTAAGTTAGTTGTTTCGAATTTCACGGACGAAATTCTTTTAAGGAGGGTAGATTGTAATAACCTAATCTAAACACCTAAATTAAACTAAACTAAACCTAATTAACCTAATTAAGCCTTGATTAGTATAGTATGAGGTGGCTTGTTTGGATTGGAGGATTTGGAGGTGAGTTGAAGATAAGATTGGGTTTTTGTATAAATAGGGGTGTTAGATTAATTGAAACGTTTTCTTCACTTCTTAAGTTAACCAGAGCGTGAGAGAGGCGATTTTGGTGAAGAAGAAGAAGGAGAGAAGAAGAGGAAGAGGAGAAGAAGAAGAAGAAGTGGGTTGAGGTTGCCAAAGCTTGGGAGGCTTCCACAACCGTCAAAAAGGTATGCCAAATCTTCAATATAACTCACTTATGCTTTGTGAGTGTTGGGGATCGACATTGGTGTCGAATTCCCCGTCGGATTGCAACCAATTTAGAGGTTGAAGACGACGATCGGTCGACCGGTGCCTGTGGGCAGTCGACCGATCCTATTATTATATTGATGTTTACCCGCGAACGGTCGAACGATGTTGTTAGACGGTCGACCGTTATGCTAGATTTGTGCGGGAAAAAGGGGTTATGATGTTATCGGTCGAACGAGACCACTTATCCGGTCGACCGAATAACAATGAGAATGGGTCGGTTGGGGGTTTTGACTTATTAAACGGTCGAACGCCCTTAACCTTGTTCGACCGATCCATTCGATGCTATGTCGGTTGGGAGCTTTGACCATCAAAATGGTCGACCGCTCTTTAACTTTCGGTCGACCGACTGAGCATTTTAATTAAGCAGTAGAGTGCCTGTGATGTTTCGGTCGAACTGTATAGCAGTTCCGGTCGACCGAATGTCACTTGGGCAAGATACTGAGAAGTCCTGTTATCGGTTGAACGACCCCTTGGTTCGACCGATCGGATATATATATTATATAAATTTGTATAGCGTAGACCTTCCAAACGGTCGACCGCTAGATGACTTTTGTTCGACCGATTGGTCGGTAATTCGGTTGGCGTGGTTCGACCGGTAGACTTGTTTGTACAGTACCGTGTACTGTGTGGGGGACCGGTCGACCGGTGTGCTTTTAGCGGTCGACCGATCTGCCGCAGGTTGGTGGATTTATCCACACGCGATCCGTTGAGTATAGGTCGACTACCGGCTCCGAGGCGACGGTTGATTACCGGCTTTGAGAGCTACGGATTTCACCTTCGACGAAGGCGTATTATTGTATTACTGTTTCCTCTCTTACCGAGCGGGGTGTGAGAGATGTGTGCCGTAAACCTTGGGCAGTTTGCGAGGGTTTAGCGGTAGGCCGAGGATGTTCCGGCAGGGTGCGCGTTTGGCAGCTCTTGGGGGAGCAGCGGCTGTCGTCTGACCCGAGTTGTGTATTCGGCGGGCTGACTCGCTCCTGGAGTGCGGCGTGTACCAGGGGTTCCTTCCTGGACTTTTTGGGGAGCAGTGGTGTCGACTGACCCTTGTGAGGCAGCGGTGGACTGACTTGACCCTAGTGGCAGGAGTGGTTCAGTGCCGCGGAGGCGGTGAAGGCATTATTGTGGGCCCGAGGCGGATGATCATGTGTATTGCATTGCATTGCCTTTAATTTTCCTTTTCGTATTTTAGGAGGTTTGGTATACGGGGTTCCTGCAGGGAACTCAGGCATGTTTGTTTGTTTGCATTTCAGGTAGCGAGCAGGGTTAGAGTTTGAGGTGGTGACTGAGGACGGTGCCCCCGGGATCAGATCTTGTGTCCTCTTTTATACTTCTTTTGTTGAGGTAGTGATTACATGTATATTCATTTTTGTTGTAATCACAGTTGACTCTTATGTATACTTTGACTTCCACGTAGGTCTGTATCTTATATATTATATATATATATATGTTGGTTTGTTTTCCAGTGACGTGCCCTGTGTTGACCGTTGACGGTCTTTATTATTGTTTAAATTTCCGCTGTTTTCGGGTATGTTACAAGTGCAGTAGATTCAATTGGCTTAATCTCTAGGAATAACCATGTTTTATTTAATTCAACAGGCTACCCTGTCCATTGTCTTATGGTGGCGCGAAGGTAGGCTAGTTGATGGTGTTGGAGAGCGTCCTGGTGTAAAAGCACGATTTAGCGAGTCAGATCATATTGATTGGCTACGATCATGTTACTGTTAAGAGTATTCTTAGTTTTGCCCGGCATAACCATGTCTTGAATACCGATCGAGAAACTCGTCGGAATATATACGTCAAAATAGCAAGGAATATATGTAAATCACTCGTAATTTTTGGTGAAAATATAATACAAAATCAGGCAATGCCTTGAATAGCAAGAAAGTTGAAAGTAATATAATATATAATATACCAGACAAATAGCGAGGAATATACATGTAAATCACCCGTTCTATAATATAAGGATATTTACAGTGGTGTACTTGGAAATCATCAAAATTACAGAAATACACCTTAAAAGTTTGAATTTAGAGTGATGCACGCAAACGAGTATATATCAAACGTTTGTCGAACTAAAATTGAATAGAGACTAGCAACGTCAGTTATATATGTATTATTGTAAATTCAAACTTTTGTGGTGTATTTCTATAATTTCAATGTTTTTCGAGTGGATCGTTGTAAATATCCCTTAATTAAAGAGTAATCAAAAGGTGTATTCAAACGTGGAACATAAATTTGAGGTGTAATCAAACAGTAATTAAAACGAGTGTCACCGTACATTCAAACTTTTGAGGTGTATTTTAAATTTTTTGATATTTTCCAAAAACATCACCGTAAATATCCCTATAATATATATATAATATAAAATAGAAAGCCCGTCGATTTGGTTAAGCAAACAATCCCCAAAATCCCGAAGCAAACCCTAGATTAGTCACCCCTCCCTCGTCGTGGATCATTCTCCCTTCCTCGTCTCGACATGACAACTCGTTCCCCTTCACCCCCGAAGCCATCCTTTGTATACTACTATAAAGGTAAGCAATCTTCATCATATCTCCATATGTTTCCTCCTTTCATCATCTAAATTCGAAAAGAAAGGAGTAGTTATTGGTTTTTTCTTTCTTCAGACAAACCGATAGCACTGATGGAGCCAGAAGAAATATACGAGAGAATGAAGATAGAAGCGAGGGATGCAAGAGAAGTTCTTGCTGCCCCTGAATCCTGTCTTACGGATCCAGTTCTTTACGAGAAATATGTCAGTCATCCTTACGCGAGGGAGCACAAGATACTGACGGAAATGGGGTTCGCCTGCCGCCATCAGTTCGAAGCACTAGACAAAGCCGGTCGGACCACGAAGAACATGACAATACAAGACTGGCGCAAACTTGAGTTGCCATTCACGCTTATTACTGTCATAGAAAGCAGGGATGTCTTTGTTATGAGACTTCCCTACGAATCGGTAATTTGATTCAATTCAATTCAATTCATCTAAAAGCCTTTACCGGTTTTATCGAAAATTTAAAACCTTCCCTGCCACCTCAGGGAGAAATCATGAAACCGAAGAAGGAAGTCATACATCAATATAAACAGTTGATACACCGGTTGGTTGATAGCACTCCTTGTATCCATGTCAGTACTGAGACCACATTATCTAAATTCATGCTTCTTCTTTTTCTTATGATTCTCTTGTACAAAATATAAATGATTTGTATGCATATCCATCCGCAAGAATTCAAGCATGTATTTGACATCTAATTTCTTTTTGTCTCTGCCTTGTTGTTGTCGCCCAGATTCAGAAACTCTGGATGGTTGAGAGGGGAAGTCGCTGTCTAGAAGCCTTCAATCTTCTTGACAAAGCCTTGTTTGTCTCCGCTCTTGTGGTAATTAACTACACCATAACTTCAGCTTTCTTTTCTTGATCTTAGAACTTCTGTCTTTTTTAATTCTTGAATTTTCTCTTACCATGTGTTTTTCTTATGTCTTTACCCTTTCAAGTTGGCCATGGAGCTGATTGCTGACAGCTCTCGTGTCTGTGATACTTTTAAGGTAATCTTCTCAATGTGCTTGCATAGCATCTTACACTTCGTTCAATGCTTTTCCTTATTTATTTATGTTCGTTCTGGTCTTCTACAACAAAATCTTTAGGACATGAAGGAATGGGTAAAGAATGAAATTGAAAAAATGGATATCTCACTGCCAGTAGAAGGTATGCTTATGTTGTTTGTTTTGTTTATGTTTTTCCAACATTTTATGTTTTTTTGTTTGTCAAATGTTTGCCTTAATATCTTAGATCTCATAATGGATTACTTAGTTGCCTTTGGTTTGGGAATTTCGGATTGTGAATTTAATTGAAATCGAATGCTGGTTTTTATGCTTTCAAATCTTGTGTATTTAATTTACCGTAATGCAGTTTGGTTAAATATAATATAGATATGGATAACTAATCTTTCGGAAAACATACCTGCATTATGAATTGTTGTCATACTCCGTATTGATACTTATTTGTGCTTTGTTTACAAAATCACCCACCACCAGTTATGTGTGAATCATTGTGCTCAACTACGCAAGCAGAAGGCAATCGGAATCTTGCATTTGCTGCACAGAAATTATCCTACCATATTGTACATATGATGATTTTTTTGTTGTGATTTCTTCCTTCCTGTTAACTTGGACTTCTTTTATTCATCCTGAAGTGTCTTTGTTGCATTTGATTTGTTTCGCAGGTTCGAGGAAAAGGCGAAGGGAACCAAGTAAGGAATGCGAACTCTAGCAAGCCAATCTCTTGTTTTGTTGGGCTTGGGCCCATTAATTTTGACATGACACTAAAGCTACGAGATCTGAACACAACTTACACGAGTTTGTTTTTGTGGTTTATTATGTTTTGACTAAATCACGATTTTAATATGAATTCACTTTGCACTTGGGTGAAGGATACATCTGAAGCTTGATTTTTTTCCTCCGGAAACACATATGTAGTATCACAATATTGTTGCATGAAGACTCAAATATAGAAATTGTTCATGTGTTACAGTAAAACTCTATTTTCTGCAAGATGAGACAGATTTTCTTAGCCATACTTATTCAACATTTCCAATGGGAACTCATACCTCCAAGCAATTTTCAGAAGTATTCCCAATTGATAAGTCTCTTTCTTTTACTCTTCCATGTTTGTTAGTACAAAGTTATGTTGGAGGGCCATGCGTTGGGGTTTAAATCTTCAAGCGATGTTGAATTTAAGGGTGTGATTCGTCTGCATGAAGCAAAGATAAATTTGGGAGTTGAATTACTTAATTTTTCTTGGTTTTGTAATATTTGGGAATTTATTTCTGATATGAATTTTTTGGCTATGGAACGTACAATTTGTTTGAGTTTTTCAGTAAACAACCATCTAAGAGTCACGACAGAAGTTGTCTTTACAATATTCTTGGAGACTCTTCAAGTATCCAACTCGTCTCAGTTACCGTCACTCTTGTCCATCTAAAAATTAAAGAAGACTGCGGACCAAGAAAATTACCATTTTAGCAATTTTCAAAGTTATAATCATGAAATCGATATCTTACATATGACGGTTGTCTATTTGTTGTTGTGACCGTGACAACAATCACCAATTCTGTTGTTGATTGTAGTTTAGCATTACCAAAAACAAAAACAAACTAGAATAATATATAATAGTTAAGTGACTTGAGTAAACAACCTCAGAGCTCTTACCTTAAGTTACACCTGGATTTCAAATGTGTGATTGCGTGATGAACCAGTCGAAATTTGTTGTCCAAAGAAAAGGATCAAATTTCGTTGACCTGGTGTTCTTTCGCTTCCATTTTTATTTCTGAAGTTTCAAAGCAAATCAATCATCCAGTATTCCTGCAGGAACCCATACTTCACATCCTGCATTAATGGAAGACCAAATGTTCGACTCTCAAGCCTTCCATCCTTTATTTTGGAAAATGATAGATGATCGCTTTTTAGAACGTTCCTTGAGGACATGGCTTAGTTGAAACTCTCCGATTCTTGTGGTTTTGGTGTTAAGACAATGCAATCTCATTACGATCGTGATGTTGTTATACGGGCCACGCTGACTTGCTCCAAGGAGGGCACAACACCAACAAACCAAGGGCAATGAAAATTGAAGCCTATGATCCAGTAGAGTCCAATGCACTGCTCGGATAAGGGTCTCCGGAAACCCAACAAAGGGTTACCACATTAACTTTGTGGATCTTAAACATAACCACGCCATGCTTGAACATGAGCAAATGCGTTTTCTCATACAAAAACGAACCGTCCCTGAGGCCGCCAAAGCACGCATATCGTGCAATGATACTGCTGGGATATCGGCTGGTAAGACCATGCAATCTTTTGCGGTCGAGGCTGGAGGTCATGACAAATTGACTTTCAACGAAAGCGATTTAAGGTTTGTGTTCTTTCTGCCTAACATAATTGAAGTTCAACATTTTGCGTCTGGTCTTAGTAGTTTCTGTGTGCAGGAATGTTGTAAACGAAGTTAGAAATTTAAAGATAGGACCTGGTGATGCACAAGCTCTTCAGAACTATTTCATTAGGATGCAGAAGATTGATTCCATGTTTTTCTATGTAATGAATATGGATGACGAAGAAAGACTACAAAACGTGTTTTGGGCTGACTGTCGTTCTAGAGCTGCATATTCATACTTTGGAGACGCAATATGTTTCGACACCACCTACATTACAAACAAATATGACATGCCTTTTGCCCAATTTGTAGGAGTTAATCACCATATCGAGTCAGTTTTGCTCAGTTGCGCTTTGCTGTCTTCTGAGACCACTGAAAATTACATATGGTTGTTCCAAACATGGTTGTCGTGCATGAACGGTAAGGTGTGGCTATATCCAGTTAACGGTCAGTGACTGTTCAGTTTAAGCTGTGTATGTGTTCGGTTTAAGTGGTGGAACTGTTCGGTTTGAGTGGTGTGACTGTTCGGTTTAAGGTGTGAATCTGTTCGGTTTAAGTGGTGTGACTGTTCGGTTTAAGAGGTGGAACGGTTCGGTTTAAGTGGTGTGACTGTTCGGTTTAAGGTGTGTATGTGTTCGGTTTAAGTGGTGGAACTGTTCGGTTTAAGTGGTGTGAGTATTCGGTTTAAGGTGTGAATCCGTTCGGTTTAAGTTGTGTGCATGCTCGGTTTAAGGTGTGAATCCGTTCGGTTTAAGTTGAATGTCTGTTCGGTTTAATTTGTCTGTCTGTTCGGAATAAGCTGTCTGTATGTTCGGAATATGTTGTGTGTCTGTTCGGAATAAGTTGTGTGTCTGTTCGGAACAAGTTGTTGGTCTGTTCGGATTAAGTTGTGTGTCTGTTCGGATTAAGTTGTCTGTCTGTTCGGATTAAGTTGTATGTCTGTTCGAAATATGTTGTGTGTCTGTTCGGAATAAGTTGTCTGTCTATTCGGAATAAGTTGTGGGTCTGTTTGGATTAAGTTGTGTCTGTTCGGATTAAGTTGTCTGTCTGTTCGGATTAAGTTGTGGGTCTGTTCAGATTAAGTTGTGTGACTATTCGGTTTAAGGTGTGAATCCGTTCGGTTTAAGTTGTATGTCTGTTCGGATTAAGTTGTCTGTCTGTTCGGATTAAGTTGTGGGTATGTTCAGATTAAGTTGTATGACTGTTCGGTTTAAGGTGTGAATCCGTTTGGTTTAAGTTGTGTGTCTGTTTGGTTTTAGGTGTGTGACTGTTCTATTAAAGTTTTCAAAGTAAGATTTTGTACCTTTTAATATATGACTCACTCCTTTTAAATTGCCCCCTATGCAGATATAACCCCCCAGCCATAATACCAGATCAATGTGGTGTCATTACTGCTGCTGTAAGGAATGTCTTCCCAGATTCAAGACACAGATTCTGTATATGACACATAATGAACAAAGCTCCTGTGAAGTTGCCGACGCAGTATCGGAAGCACATGTTATTTGATCTGAAATTGATTGTATATGATTCCAAAACCCCAGCAGAATTTGATCGTAATTGGTAGTGTTTCCTTCTTGATTTTGACTTGCAGAACCACAGCTGACTCAAATCGATTTATCCAATCCGAGAGTCGTGGATACCTGCATTTGTTGGTGATATTTTTTTCACGGGAATGACATCTACTCAGAGAAGCGAGAGTATGAACGCCTTTTTCGACAAGTATCTTACTTCGAAGACCACCCTTAAGCAGTTTGTTCAACAATACGAACTTGCGCTCCGCCATAAGTACGAGAAGGAAGCTCAATCAGATTTTGATTGTCTTCATAAGAGATCCCAGTTGGTTTCAATTTATCCATTCGAGAGACAGATGAGCGAGTTGTATACGGTAGGGGTCTTCAAGAAAGTGCAGTTAGAAATTGGGAAGATGATATACTGCGATATAATGGAGGAGTTCAATACGAATGACACATTTCAGTACAAGGTATCTGAACGTGTTTTGGCTGGTGAGCATCTACCCTCGAAACATTTCCTAGTACAAAACATATCCATGAACTTCACATGTGATTGTAGAATGTTTCAGCACGTTGCCCTTCTATGCTGCCACGTTTTTGTTGTATTTGGACGCTTAAATCCTAATGCATTGCTCCCAGACTCTTACATCGTTAATCGATGGTGGAAGGATATTTGAAGGAGCTATCGAGATAAGATGCGCTTCGTCGCCACGACGACATCATGGGTCGTGCCGTTTGGATCGCACAGGAAGCCTTCATTTCCCACGAAAGGTATATTGAGGCCGTGAAGTGTATTGAAATGCTTAAGGCACGTATGCACACTACCCAGTTCTTGGTTCCACTTGATGAAGCTGAGTCTGCGGGTACATCAGTTCTTAATCCAGATAATGTCACACGTATAGGAAGACCGCCAACTAGACGTCGGGTGTCTTTAGCTGAGAAGATAATTAAAACAAGCCATAAAAGGCACGCCCAACAAGAAAAGAGAAAGTTCAAGATGAAGGTTACATCGTCGCTTCACGAAGTCACACCAAAACTCGTGGATCCTGATTTCTCGGATTGGGAGATGAATTTGTATTACGAGGACTTCCTCCTTAATTAAATATTTCTTGTTATTTTCAGTTCTTGTAAAACCAAGAAACTTCTAATTGTTGATCTGTTTGGATCTGTAAATGGTTGTTATACACGTTCACTTCGTATTAAACTGTGTCCTTGTTCGGTTTAAGTTTTGTGATTGTTCGGTTTTAAGTTGTGGATTTGTTCTGTTTAAGTTCTGTGTCTGATCGGTTTATGGTGTGCATGTATTCGGTTTAAGATGTGTTACTGTTCTGTTTAAGTTGTGTGTCTGTTCGGAATATGTTGTGTTATTTTTTTGTTTAAGTTGTGTGTCTATTCGGAATATGTTGTGGGTCTGTTCGGAATAAGTTGTGTGTCTGTTCGGATTAAGTTATGTCTGTTCGGAATAAGTTGTTTGCCTGTTCAGTTTAAGTTGTGTGTCTGTTCGGTTTAAGTTGTGTGTCTGTTCAGTTTATGGTGTGCATCTGTTCGGTTTAAGTTGTGTGACTGTTCGGTTTAAGATGTGCATCAGTCCGGTTTAAGTTGTGTGTCTGTTCGGTTTATGGTGTGTATCTGTTCGGTTTAAGTTGTGTGACTGTTCTGTTTAAGGTGTGCATCTGTCCGGTTTAAGTTGTGTGACAGTTCGGTTTAAGTTGTTTGACTGTTCGGTTTCAGGTGTCAATCTATTCGGTTTAAGTTGTGTGTCTGTTCGGTTTATGGTGTGCATCTGTTCGGTTTAAGTTGTGTGACTGTTCGGTTTAAGTTGTGTGTCTGTTCAGATTAAGTTGTCTGTCTGTTCGGAATAAGCTATCTGTCTGTTCGGAATATGTTGTGTGCCTGTTCGGATTAAGGTGTGGATCTCTTTAAGATGTCAGGGAAGAGTTTGTAATTTGTACATTTAAAAATTGACTGTTCTGTTTAAGGTGTGCATCTGTCCGGTTTAAGTTGTGTGACAGGTCGGTTTAAGTTGTTTGTCTGTTCGGTTTAAGGTGTCAATCTGTTCGGTTTAAGTTGTGTGTCTGTTCGGTTGATGGTGTGCATAAGTTTGGTTTAAGTTGTGTGACTGTTCGATTTAAGTTGTGTGTCTGTTTGGATTAAGTTGTCTGTCTGTTCGGAATAAGCTATTTGTCTGTTTGGAATATGTTGTGTGTCTGTTCGGAATATGTTGTGGGTCTGTTCAGAATAAGTTGTGTGTCTGTTCGGATTAAAGTGTGGATCTCTTGAAGTTGTCAGGGAAGAGTTTGTAATTTGTATATTTAAAAATTGATTGTTCTGTTTAAGGTGTGCATCTGTCCGGTTTAAGTTGTGTGACAGTTTGGTTTAAGTTGTTTGACTGTTCGGTTTAAGGTGTCAATCTGTTCGGTTTAAGTTGTGTATCTGTTCGGTTTAAGTTGTGTGTCTGTTCGGTTTATGGTGTGTATCTGTTCGGTTTAAGTTGTGTGACTGTTCGGTTTAAGGTGTGCATCTGTCCGGTTTAAGTTGTGTGTCTGTTCGGTTTATGGTGTGCATCTGTTCGGTTTAAGTTGTGTGACTGTTCTGTTTAAGGTGTGCATCTGTCCGGTTTAAGTTGTGTGACAGTTCGGTTTAAGTTGTTTGACTGTTCGGTTTAAGGTGTCAATTTGTTCGGTTTAAGTTGTGTGACTGTTCGGTTTAAGTTGTGTGTCTGTTCGGAATAAGCTATCTGTCTGTTCGGAATATGTTGTGTGTCAGTTCGGAATATTCTGTTCAGAATAAGTTGTGTGTCTGTTCGGATTAAGTTGTGTGTCTGTTCGGAATAAGTTGTCTGCTTGTTCGGTTTAAGTTGTGTGACTGTTCGGTTTAAGTTGTATGTCTGTTCAAATTAAAAAACACAACACTAAAAAAATAACAAAAAAAGAGAGTTGGTAATTTGTACATGTAAAAAAATAAACACTAGAAAAATTGGAATTCAGATCTGCACACACGATCGGCGGTCCCTAAGTAACATGACCGCCAATTCACCCTTGATACAGTGGATGTTATTGGGGTCCTTCTCCTTCGTCGGGTCAAGTTTTAGCATTAGGCACTTTATCCAGTATAAAACATAGGCGCCGTAATCGTTGCTCCCCGGTGGTTGTCGTTGGCTATTTTTCCTGAGGATTCTCAAGGGCCAGTCGAGCTTTAGTAGATCCCTCCAGTATTCAGCCACATCCGCTGCTGCGCATTCATGTACGCCTATGGTCTGCTCTGGATCTTCACCTTGCTCTAGCTCCCTAAAGATACTGATGAATGCCAAAATCTCATTGGACGGGCCGTGGACAACCACCAGAGTCCAATGACCTGCAGACCAGCATGGTTGTGCGATTATGAACTCTGTTGGAGACACACCTTCTATTTTAGGGAGGATGAAATCATCAATTGCTCTGCCTTGACTACCTACAATTCGTCCTGACTCGAATGTTGATATGCATATAACTTTTTGTGTTGGGCGTCTTTCTTCGAGAACCGAAAGCATAACGTCGATAGTTTGGTCGGTAATATCCGTCCCAGGCGTTATAAGTTCCTTCAGGTCGGTGCGTGTTAAACTGCACATATCGCCTCTCTAGATGACCTCTCTATTGTCCTTGTTGGCTGCGGTCATGTTCAATATCACGTTGACCTCATCAGCTGACAACATTCACATTGCAGCCATGTCAACATCAGGCCTTGTCCCTCCTAAGTGGACATCCAACCTAGAATTCTCCTCTCTTTTTTCTCTTTTTTCTTTAGGCTCCTTTGAGCCGCTCTCTCTTTTCTCTTTTGCTCTTCTTCCACCTTCTTCTTCTTACCCCGCTGTTCATCTTCCTTCATCTGCTGCTCCACGATGGTCGTCGAGCGTTGTCTTTTCACGCCCCAATTTGGTTTCCGGGCATTGCTCTATTGTTCCTTTTCCTCTTCTTTATTCTTCTCTTCCATCTTCCTCCCCTCCTCCCTCTTCTTCTCTTACTCCTTCTCCATTCTCTTTCTCTCTTCTTCCTTCTTCCTCTCCTCCTCCCTCTTCTTCTCCTTCTCCCTCTTCTTCTCTTCCTCCTTCTCCAGTCTCTTTCTCTCTCCCCCCTCTTCTTCTCCTCCTCCCTCTTCTTCTCTTCCTCCTTCTCCAGTCTCTTTCTCTCTTCTTCCTTCTTCCTCTCCTCCTCCCTCTTCTCCTCTTCCTTCTTCACTCTCTTTCTCTCTTCTTCCCTCTCCTCTTCTTCCTTCTTCCTCTCCTCCTCCATCTTTCTCTCTTCCTCCTTCTCTTCCTCTCTCTTTCTCTATTCTTCCTTCTCCTCCTCTCTCTTTCTCTCTTCTTCCATCTCCTCCTCCCTCTTCCTCTCTTCTTCTTCCTCCTCCTCCTCCTCCCTCTTCCTCTCTTCTTCTTCCTTCTCCTCCTCTTTATTTAGATCTTCGCCTTTCTCCCCACCAGTATTTTCACCTGTCCCTGTCCCTCGAAGATATATAATTTCTTCCCTCAGCCTCCCACACTATTCCAGGGTCATCCTCAGTTCTTCCTTCAGGTCGTTAACCTTTTCTGTCGCCTTCTTAAGGGCAGCTTCAGTCCTCAGCCATTTCGTCTTCACCTCACTCAGCTCCAACTCCTGGAGCAGCGTGTAACATGGAATGTTGCAGTCTGTCAGTTTGAGCCTTGGCAAACTGCATGTTGAAGCTGAGCCCTTTTGAATAAGAGTTCGAATAGAACTAATAAGTTCCAGCTCCCTTTCACTCATTGATGGAGCGCCCATCAGGTCGAACTTGTCATTGTAAATCAACTGTTTAGAACGACTCAACATACATACGTTCATATTCTAAACAGACACAACTTAATCCAAACAAACATACAACTTAATCCAAACAGACCCACAACTTATTCCAAATAGTCATACAACTTATTCCGAACAGACACACAACATATTCCGAACAGACAGACAACTTATTCCGAACAGACACACAACATATTCCGAACAGACACACAACATATCCCGAACAAACAGACAACTTATTCCGAACAGACAGATAACCTAATCCGAACAGACACACAACTTATTCCGAACAGACAGACAACTTAATCCGAACAGACCACAACATATTCGGAACAGACACACAACATATTCCGAACAGACACACAACTTTTTCCGAACAGACCCACACCTTATTCCGAACAGACCCACACCTTATTCTGAACAGACAGACAGCTTATTCCGAACAAACACACAACATATTCCGAACAGACAGACAACTTATTCCGAACAGTCAGACAACTTAATCCGAACAGACACACAACTTATTCTGAACAGACACACAACTTAATCCGAACAGACCCACAACTGATTCCGAACAGACAGACAAAAAAAGCAAAAAACGCTTACTTGTAGTATTGCCACACAACCGTCGACGTTCCACTGCCTCATAATGAGGTTCCCTGCCTTTCTTCTCTCCTGCAGTTCTAAGTTGGCTTTCTCCAGGCCCCCAACCAGGACTCCGTGAACTGCACGTGCCCATGCGTATCTGTTTTTACGTCTGATGTTCCTCAAATGGTGCATGAACCATTGCTTCGGTCGAAGTGTTCCATCATAGAACAAAAAATGGTTGAAGATGAAAGCAATCAGGAGACGAACGTACTCCTCCGTGTCGCCCATGACACTGCTTTCCATCAGATGACCTAAAAGTTGTGTGTTGTCAAGGTTCACCCCTTCTCACCTCTGTACACCCAATGGTTCCATCACCACGGTCTTCCCATGCATACGTAACCCCAAAATTAGGGCAACGTCTTCCGGTGTAAGGGGAACTACCCCTGATCCTATTCTCAGCCCCACCTCCTCCGCATCATAGTGTTCGACGAACCAACCGACTATTTCGTTGTCCGTAGTAATGTTAGGAAGGTCTAGGAAGTGACCGAAGGGGGGCTCCGGAAAACCTCATTCTCAACCTTCTTCATCCTGTCAAACTGCTTTCGGATGGCCGTCCAGGAGCACCGGTATTCCCGGAAGTAGTAGGTGGTTCTCTAAAACAAAAAATTGAAGAAACGAAAGTTCATCAAAAAAATAACGACCAAGGTAAAAAAAATAGACCCACCGGTTCTGGGACATGTTTGCTATCGACGACAGGAGTCGAAGAATCCATTATCGTTTAGAGGGGAAGAAAGAAAGCCGGAATAGGTTCACAGGTACGCTTCATTCGTTCACAGGTAATCCAACGAGAAAGAAAGCGAGACTCTCCTTTTCGGTCTGGATATTTTTAATCTTCCTCGGTATCCGAACCGTAGTTCGTAGAGTTTCTGCCGTTGTCTTATCTGGAAAGCAACCGTCGTTCTTCGAAAACCGTCAAAAAAAATTAAAAAACAATTTAAGGCGCGTTTGGAAAGGGTGACATGACAATCCGACTAGACGCTGACTCACCAACTTTTGGGTACCACGTAGGGCGCGTCACGGACGCCCGCATCCGTGTATGACGACCTTTTTTTGCAGTTACACGTATAAGGTCATCTTTAACAATGACATTTTCATAAATATCATTCTTGTTACATCAGCATTATCTTTAGATTCTTTACTCGCAATTTCTTTTTTCCTACGTTAACAATATTCTCATCTTAACCACAACCTATCAATAAATGTCAAGCTTGTCAAATCAGTATTCTTTCTTCCACATCGTTTCTTTTCCTCTCATTTTTAATTTTCGAAAAATAACCAATTAATTAACTTATTGTATTTACAAATAAAGATAAAGATATAAAATTACTAAAAAATATAGTTTTAAATTAAAATTATCAAAGTAATTAACATTATCAAATTAACTAACAATATAAATTTAATTAACAAAATAATCTTATTTATCAATAATAAATTATTTACAAATAAATATAATTTGAAAATAAAAAAACTAAATCTAATTTAAGAAACAAAAAAAGAACCAATGAGTGGAGGCCATATTGAAGGTGCTCTAAGAAAAATGTGGTCTCCTCCCAGGCGGACAACGCTTGGTCGCGACATCCCACTGAAGGTTCTATAAGAATTAATTCTGCTGACCTGATCAAAGAAATCTCCACAAAATAAATGTCAACCACAACCATAACCCACCAACAAATATCAAACTTGTCAAATCAGAACTCTTTCTTCCATATCGTTTCTTTTCCTCCCATTTATAACTTTCAAAAAATAATCAATTAATTAACTTATTGTATTTAGAAATAAAGATAAAGATATAAAATTATTGAAAAATATAGTTTTTAATTTAAATTATCAAAGTAATTAACATTATCAAATTAACTAACAATATAAATTTAATTAACAAATAATATTATTTATCAATAATAAATTATTTACAACTAAGTCTAATTTGAAAATAAAAAACAAAATTTAATTTAAAAAACAAAAAAAGAACCAATGGGAGGAGGCTACGTTTGGCCTCCACCCAGGCAGTCAACATTTGGTCGTGGCATCGCCGTTGAAGGTGCTCTAAGAATTAATTCCGATGATCGGATCAAAGAAATCTCCTCATAATAGCCATATATTTCTCAATTCGAAAAGTCTCATACAAATAAGGAGAGACTCATTCCCGCCAAAGCACTTAACTACAAAGGCCAATGGACCAACTAAATATGACAACTATTTACACAAATTACAGACTTGGGCATCAGAATGGAAATTTTTACCTATTCTGTTTGAAGGGCTATAACATTCGCTTCGGCTGGTTTCAAGCCGAAAAATAATTAGAATTGAATACAGTCGGATGGAATTACATTCCATGAACACTTTACAAAATTCAAGGAAAAATGTTCACTTTACAATCCGATGGTAGCATTCCTTTAAATGCTTCTCGCCATATGCCTAGATTGGTAAATGGTAATAGAACATGCAAGATACAAGGAAAAATGTTAAAACTTAAGAGGTCACATGAAAGTAAATATAAAAATTTACATAAAACGATCAAAGCTTTACTCATGGAAGGAGATGCTGGAGACTCGATTATGTATGCTTACTTCCTAATATCAGGAACCTTAGAACTTTCGAAGACTATATTCTTGACAAGTCTGAACACATTATGGAAAAATCTGGACACATTCTGGCCAGGACGAAACGGTCGACCGGTTCATGACATTCGGTCTATTGTTACATTTTCTAGCGTTGGACACATTTTGGGCAGGTCTTGACACATTCCGGACATGACGCAACAGTCGACCAGTTCGTGACATTTGGTCGACCGTTGCACTTTTCCGTCATTGGACACATTCTGCATAGGTCTGGACACAATTAGGACATGACACAACAATCGACCGGTTCATGACATTCGGTTGACCATTGCACTTTTCCAACATTGGACACATTCTAGACAGGTTTGGGCACATTCCGGACAGGTCTGGACACAATTATAGACACAAATTATGGATGTCATAATTCAAAATGTAAAAAAAAAATAAAAAAGTGTTTTTTTGGGACAAATGGCTTGGTGACACGTGGGTCCCCAGGCCTACCCAACAATTTGCACCTATATGAATGACGCTCTTGCAAAAATAATATGCGATAAAGTTATCGTTAATGTTCGAGGAGTAAGCTCTCTTGTTACTCTACCGATATATTTGGTTGTAGAGTTGCTCGAACTCCTCAAGAGATAAATTTCCGAGCCAAAGTTGGAATTAGTCAAAGAATTGAAAACATGAAAACTCAACAACAAGAGATAATTAAGCAGCAAGAAGCCATATTTGAGCAACAAAAGACGATCGATGAGATAAAAGAGAGGATGAGTCGGAATGAAGCTCGTTCTACAAAGAACAATTTATCAAATGTAGTATTGGTCCACTTGCTTACGAACTTCAAGTGGAATAGCATTGTGATGAAAGACAACTTTGTGAGCCACAATTTACACCCAGGATATAATTCTTATCCTGCATCTTCTAAATATTGGTAAACTTTTGTTGTTTGGTCACTCACGGAAATTTTTACCTATTCTGTTTGAAGGGCTATAACATTCGCTTCGGCTGGTTTCAAGCCGAAAAATAATTAGAATTGAATACAGTCGGATGGAATTACATTCCATGAACGTCTGTTCACTTTACAAAATTCAAGGAAAAATGTTCACTTTACAATTCGATGGTAGCATTCCTTTAAATGCTTCTCGCCATATGCCTAGATTGGTAAATGGTAATAGAACATGCAAGATCCAAGGAAAAATGTTAAAACTTAAGAGGTCACATGAAAGTAAATATAAAAATTTACATAAAACGATCAAAGCTTTACTCATGTAAGGAGATGCTGGAGACCCGATTATATATGCTTACTTCTTCAAACTTTCAATGATTATATTTTGTACAGATCTGAACCGACAAGTCCAGACATACTCTGGCCATGATGAAACGGTCGACCGTTGTACTTTTCTAGTATTGGACACATTTCGGACAAGCCTGGACACATTCTGCACATGACGCAACGTCGACCAGTTCATGACATTCAGTCAACCGTTGCACTTTTCCAGCATTGAACACATTCCGGTCAGGTCTGGACACATTCTAGACAGCAACGGTCGACCGGTTCGTGACATTCGGTCGACTGTTGCACTTTTCTAGCATTGAACACATTCTGGGTAGGTCTGGACACATTTAGGACATGACGCAACAGTCGACCGATTCGTGACATTAGGTTGACCATTGCACTTTTACAACATTGAACACATTCTGGACAAATTTGAGCACATTCTGGATAGGTCTTGTCACAAATTATGGATGTAATAATTCAAAATGTAAAAAAATAATTTTTTATATTTAAAAATAATTAAAAAACAAAAAGTAAAAAGATAATTTTTTGGACCAATGGCTTGGGAACACATCGGTCCCTAGGCCCACCCAGCGATTAATACCTATATGAACGTCGCTCTTTCAAAAGTAATGTGCGATAAAGTTATCGTCAATGTTCGAGGAGTAAGCTCTCTCGTTACTCATACCGATATATTTGGTTGTAGAGTTGCTCGAACTCCTCAAGAGATAAATTTCCAAGTCGAAGTTGGAATTAGTATGAGAATGGAAAACATGAGAACTCAATAACAAGAGATAATTGGGCAGCAAGAAACCATATTGGAGCATCAGAAGACGATCGATGAGATAAAAGAGAGGATGACTCGGAATGAAGCTTGTTCTACAAAGAACAATTTATCAAAATGTACTATTGGTCCATTTGCTTACGCACTTCAAGTGGAATATCATTGTGACGAAAGACAACTTTGTGAGCCACAATTACGATCAAGATATAGTTCTTCTTCCGCATCTTTTAAATATAGGTAAACTTTTGTTGTTTGGTCACCCACGGAAATTGAATCTTCAATGTTTTCATCACGCAACTTGTTTGCATTCATTCGATTGCGTAACAAATCATGGACCATGTCATGCATGTCATCAAATTCCTCAACATTCTCACCCTCAATTTGTGGAGTGGTTGATGGATTTGAAGTTTCAAAATTCTCACCGTGAAAAATCTAACATGTGTAATTACGAATGAAATCTTGGGAACTTTCACTAAATACAAATGTGAAATCCAGAAAATCAGTAAGTCGATTGGTAAAGATAAAACTACTTCCTGCAACATACATCCAATTTTTGTCACGCTCCACCAACCTTTCTGTCAAAGTTCAAATAAATCACGAGAAAAGTAATAAGACAGAGATTTATTTTCAAGAGCATTCGTAATTTGACTTAAAAAACTATTTTAAAAATGCTCTGACAGTTGTCACAGGCTTTACTTTACGCTCAAAGTCAATCGAGTAAACATATACCACCTACATATTTACACCTAACCTATCAAACTCTCCAACGATACTTATCGCACTTCTCATGTGTTATTTTCTAAGTTTATCTCACCTCACACCCTTAACCAAGTTTCTCCCATCACATGTTAAAATCTACTTCCAATGATACTTCTTATGACCTAATTTAAAGTTTTTCCCATCTCACATCGTTAACCAAATTTCTCATATCAAGAACAACTCTAATCCATTTGGTACTTGTACAATCTGAAATAAACATACCATGAATGTACAATACTATATAAAAAATAAATCAAATCATTTTTTTTCTTCTTCTCAACGAAAGTCCCAGTAAACGGATATCATATCAAGACCACATTGACAAGCAAGGCATTGTTCTGCACGGCCTAACATATAAAATAGACAAGGGAACCAGGAAGGACTTATTTCATAATTTAAAGACACCTTCGGCCTTTGCCCATTTAAATATTTAATTTCTGTGCCCATCTTAGATGATATATATCTTATCATTAATTTTGAGCCATAGCGTGTAAACTTTAAAGTCTCACAGACTTTGACAGTACAATAGCCACAACTTAAGACATGTATCTTCCATGTTGTATTTTTCTCACGTTCCATCATTTTCGTTCTATTATTTGATTTTTTTATGTTGTAGTTTACCTTGAATACGTGATTAAAATATTTGGGGGGGGGGGGGGGGGGGGGGGGAAACAAACATTCGGTCGATCGAAAGAAGTTCGGTCGACCGGACGTGTGTTCAAATTTGTCCAGCCAAAGTGCCTGTCATTTTTCGGTCGACCGATAGAAGCTGTTCGGTCGACCAGACACACACGAGGAAGCTGCTTGTCGTTTTTCGGTCGACCAATAGGAGCTCTTCGGTCGACCGGACGCACATAAGGAAGCTGACCCAAAGTGTTTGTCGGTTTTCGGTCGACCGAAACTTAAGTGATTCGGTCGACTGAATATGCACTCGAGCAATCAGGAAAGTGTCTGTTATTTTTCGGTCGACCGGAACTTAGGCTTCGGTAAACCGAAGAAGCCCTGTATTGCGATACAGTTTGAAGTTCGGTCGACCAGAGCAACCGTTCGGTCGACCATCTGTCCCGATTTCGCCCACGTTTTGCACTTTTCTCCACACGATTTTGGTGCAATTAATACTTATTTTGGCCTACTATATAAAGGCAATTTCGTCCCCCTTTGTCTTACGATAACAATTAGATTAATTTCTATTGTCTACTTTTGCATTCTTGAGAGAAAAGAGAGAGAGCATCCTTGTAGATTCGGTGGAAGCAAATTTAACCAGGTATTCTCCTCGGTTGTTCGTGTGTCTTGTAAGCCTCTCTTTGTAATTCGTTTTCTCTATAGTAGATTGGAGTTGTGTCGTTCGTGGTTTTTCCCGCATTGAGTTTCCACATTAAATCTTGCGTGTTTGCGTGATTTGATGTTTGTATTTGCATGCGTTCTTTATTTCCTCCATTGGATTTGCTATGATTGAGAATCAAACATGAAAGAAAATTAAGGTTCTAAGGACGGATAATGGTTTAGAGTTTTGTTCCTCAGAGTTTAACGATTTATGCAAGGATGAAGGAATCGTGAGACCACAACAGAACGGAGTAGCGGAACATCTGAATCAAACTCTCTTGGAGAGAGCTAGATGTATGCTTCTGAATGCTGACATGATTAAGGATTTTTGGGCAGAAGCAGATTGAAAAGAATGTGTTCTAAAAGTTTTACTTTTATATGTCAATTATTATGAATTGGATGTGCAAACATTTTGTTCCTGGGAATAGTTATCAATGAGTATAGTGATAAAGACAATAGTTGGTTGAACATGACTTGTGCTGGAAAAGATAGTTAGTCAAACGATTATCGTTGCCCATCTTAAATGAGTGATGATATTAGTGCCCCCCTTGATAAAACAAAATTATAATGTGCACAATGTAACTTGAGTTAAGTTACAAAGTTATAATTAGCTTAGAGAGATCAAGAAATGAATATAATACAAACGTGACACATTTCTACTTTGTATATATTCTTAATATCATGAGGCAATGGACGGACACAGGTGGTTCACTTACATCATTATATGGATTGTGTTTTAGTTCGGGTGGAACAAAGACATCTATGCTAATTGGGTAACTATAATGTGTAGCTAGATACCACTTATAGTTTGAGATATTAAGTGTTTAATATTGCTGCCGATTTAGCTTAGATCCTCCTATAGGTTGTAGGATTTCATGATTAATTGTGCATATATATTTTTCGAAATTTTATGCATAATAAGGATCAATTACAATTTTCTCCGATTTATTTCATGCACGCATCGGTTTGTTTTAATAACTAGTTTCAAAAAACTTATTAAAACAAACCCAAGGGACTCCGAAATTCATACCTAGAAGTTCTCTAAAACTTCTTGATGTTCCAGAGATGTTGAGGAAGACGATCGTCGCTTCTCGTTGCGCCAGATGCCTTCGAGTGTTCACCGAAACCCTAAACAAAGTTGGAGAGAAAGGAGCTAGCCAATCAATCTCCAAACTAGCTTAGAATCTAGCTACAAACCCCTTCCTTAATCATTGAGAATTCTCCTTCCAAAGACTTAGAAAACTAAGAGAATTTTCGTGGCTTTTTGTGGTGAATTAGGAGAGAAAATAATTAGAAAAACATCTAACATAATTAAGGAGAATAATGACCTATTTATAGGCTCCAATCTTACTCACAATCATGGCTATTCTTAAGCCATGTTCTCTTGACATTTTCTCTCACAAACTAATTCCATAATGCATTACATGCATCCACAAAACGTTTGACCAAGTTTGGAGCTAATCCAACCATTAATCAATTTAATCTCTTAATTATCAAAGACAGAAAATCGATCGGGCTTCGGTTTACCGAGACATATTCGGTTTACCGAGACATAATCGATTGAATTTTAGGGGGTTTTAGCAAATTCACAACTTATGCAATATATTGTCCTATGCAACAATAATTTATTACACCCCATAATATATGCATCTCATATGAATTTATCATGATTCTAATTATGTTATATATCACAACATAATTGATTTTACTTGTTCACCACATGTGTCATATTTTCTATAAAAAACCCGATACATCATATGAACCAAAAATCAAGCTTCTTGTTTCCCGTTTTTGCGGTGTGACCTATAGGAGGACCTAGACTAAGTTGGCAGTGATATTAAGAGCTTAATATCACAAGCTATAAGCGGTATCTAGCTACACATTATAACTCCCAATTAGTTAGATGTCTTAATTCCACTCGAACCAAAACCCGATCCATTTAGTGATGGAGTGCATCACTTGTGTCCGTCCCTTGCCTCATGATATTAAGAATACACACAAAGTGGTATTGTGTCATCTTTGTATTAGTATTCATTTCTTGATCTCTTTAAGCTAGTTATAAATATGTGACTTAACTCAAATTACATTGTGCACATTATAACTTGGCTTTATCAAGGGGCCCACTAATATCATCACTCAATTAAGATGGACAATGATAATCTTTTGACTAACTATCTTCTCCAACAAAAGTCATACTTAACCAACTAATACCATTGCACTACACTCATTGATAGCTTAAGACACTAGTCTAATTAAGCACTCCTTAAGCGATCGGATATAAGTCTCATATCAAAGGAACAAGGACACAGTAAAATATTAATGACATAGAAACACATTCCTATAATATTTTACTTATTAGGTCAATTCGGTATACAAAAGTAGTATTTTCCTCTTTTTTGTACCCGTGTTGTCACTCATTTGTAGAGCTACAATGATCTATGACCAAACGACAATCTTAACTCGGTAATCAAGGTCCCATGTTAATTACCATGATTGCAAATATCTTTTGTTTTATGTAAACCAATATTTTTTAGAGCTCTACGGTTAAGGACCAAGAGTCTCTTCCTTAATACTTCTAAAAGACGAATAACATAAACAATGAACAAAATGATTGACATTTAAAAGTAAAACTTTTAGAACACATTCCTTTCATAGGTCACACCACAAAACTGGGAAACAAGAAGCTTGATTTTGTGTTCATATGATGTGTCAGGTTTCATGTGAAAAATGGACATATGTGGTGAATGAATAAAATCAATATGTCATGAGAATTGACATAATTAGAATCATAATAAATTCATATGAGGTGTAATAATTTCATATTACATAGGATAATATATTACATAAGATATGAATTTGCTAAAAACCCAAAAGATCAAATTTTGTTGGAAATAAATCGAAAATTTGATAAAGGCAAAATCAGAGTCAAACACGGTAAACCGTTTAGGGTTCGGTCGACTGAAGTGTCTTCGGAACGGTCAACCGAACGGGTAAACACAATTGGTTGACCGAAATTATCTGGAGTGCCTGGACAATTGGGTTCAGTCAACCAAACGTGAACGATCAACCGAGACAAAAATATCTTGGGATATTTTCGGTAGACCGAAGTTGACTAGAAAATCAATCAATACAAAAAATATTAACTGAGTGCCAGACCGTTTGAGACCAAAACCAACAAATTACACAAAGTCCTACCCTATCAAATCTTGGATCGGCAAAAGATTACAGGATGAACCATAACGGATTACCGGTACATTGAAGTTAAAAACATAATACTTTTAACTTAGCATTCGCTGAACCAGAAAATACAACACATTACTTGAATGAAATCATACACACACAAAAAACCCAGCAACATAAAGTTGTCCCAAAACCAAATTATCCGGTAAAAGGACGAAAACAAATAAAAAAGCATCGCTCAAATTCAACATGCAAAACGAAGAAGAAACTTCATTACCTGCAAAACAAACTTCATTACCACCATTCAATCGAGAACCCAATAAATAAATCATTAACAACATTAAAACAAACTTCGATATTTATTACCTGCAGAAACGGCAAATAACCACAAAACAACATCAACGAAAATTTCCTAAAATTCATAACAAATCAATCCTACAAAAACCTACAAAAAATGGAATTTTGAAGGCAAACGGTAAGAATCCCAACGAGACAAAAAGGAAAAGAAAATTCTAATCAAATTGGACCTCAAACAATGAGGGTGCAAGTGACTACCGGAAAACAATGAGGGCAGCAGAGGAAGTGACGGTAAGAGGCGAGGGGTCGGGATTACGGGTCAGAGGGGATTGGTTTTTGTGATTTGAGGGAGTTTGGGAGTAGAGGTGCAAGTGGCAATGAGTATCCAGAACCGGTCAAATCGAGCCGGGAAAAATGAATACGGTTGGATATGGATATCAAATTTTAGAACCGACACGATTCCAGTTCGGGCTTACGGAATCGGATCCGGATCAGGTCTATTATTAAAATAAAAAACCTCACACCTAACAAACCCTAACACCTAACACATTACCGCCGTCACACACACTGATTGACATCATTTCATGCTTATATTTGTGTCTTATATTCATTATCTTTCACCAAAACAATGTTACGTGACGAGTTTTATGTTTGAATTTCAGAAATAAATAGGTTTGAAGAGAAGAGACATAAAATGACCTAAAAGCATGAAAAAAGACTGAGTTGAGAGACTCAAGAACTAAGATGCAAGATCGAATGACCTGAACGTAAGATCGAATGACCAATGAGCAAACAAGAATACTTCACACCATCATAAGGAGTATTTTGGCAATTCTATTCGGGCCGGAGCTCCAACAAGCGAAGTAGATGCATGGAAGAAAATCAAAGCCTTCTAGAAAAGCCCACAAGAAAATCCAGAGCGATCCGAGCACTGTAGACCGCCAATTAACGGTCCAAGACCGCTAATTGGCGGTCACTTTTGGTCTGAATCCGCTAAGATTTATGTGGAGTGTGTATTTAGTCTATTTCTAGTATTTGTTTAGTCCCATACCGGGGGATTGTCCCGGATTACCTTTTTCTATGGCTATAAATAAAACTCTTCACCTTCTATTGTAATCATCCATTGCTTAGTGGCATTCTCTCTACTTGGAGTAAACCTTGGAGCAAAATCTCAAAGTGGAGAAGAATGCTGCTAGTGATGTGAGTCATTTAATAAAATAATTTTTCCATTATTTTGTTCTTATGTTGTTTCTTTATGCATGCTCAGCTTAGTTTTATTTCTTTGATTGTAGGCTAAAGTACTTAGAATATTTCCTTTCTTCTTTAGATTAATTGTTAGAATAATGTGTAGTGAGTAGATCTATCCCCCTTTGGGGTGGAGATGATGTTCATATATGCATTAAAGAATTGATATGAATGCTTTATATTTTGATTTTGTTGATAAATGTGAATATATGCTTGCTTGTTAGAGTAGAATACTACACTTGATGGGTTTTGTCACACATCTTAGACACCTCCCATGCTTGTTTAGGTTCTGAAATAACCAGCTTGTGTATATGAATGTTAATCAACTAGGTTAGTGAATGAATTGATAGGTTTTGTCATAACCTTTAGACACTTCCTATGCATGAAAATACTACCTACATTTGTGCCTATAGAATGCATTCTTCACCATCTTTGTACATGTGTGCACACACTCCACCCCTAGGGGTCTTTCTCTTCCTGATTCCAGCTTAGTTTTAAGTTCTCTTAGTTTTGATTGGAAGTAAACATTAGTCGCTTTCCTTTGCATTTTCTTCTTAGTAGTTTAGTGTAGCGTAGATTAGCATAAGACAAACTCTTCTCCATTTTTATTGCCACTTTATTTCTGAAAAACCAGAGGCTACCAACCTCCCTGAGGATCGACCCGTACTTGCCACCGCTTCAACGCGGCCGTGCACTTGCGGTATTATAAATGATTAAACACACACACACACACTCCCTCTCCCAACCTCTCCCTCTCAACTTCTCCACCTCCTGCCGTGAAGCGTGAGCCCGTGACACCGTCGTCCTCGCTAGTCGCCACCGTCAACAACCCTGCCTCCGACCTCTCGTCCCACCAGAAGGTTTTCAAGATCGATGACCACATCGGCGTCGCCATAGTTGGCCTGACCGCCTTCGGAAGGGTTGTCTCTAGGTACCTCCGAAACGAGTGCATCAACCATGCTTTCGTCTACGAGGTCTCTTCCCAAAAGATTTTTTTGTTTGCTTCATCTTTGATGTGGTCACATTCTTATCACACATTCACACGATCTCTTACTGATAATCTTTGATGTGGTCATCTTTGATGTGATCTTGTAGGTATTTTCTTGATTTTACAACTCACATCAATAAACCCTGCAATTGTTGTCTGGTATATTTTGAATTCAAGTATGAAATCATATATTTTTCTGGAAAATTGATTTTGTAGAGAAGATGTAGCTGTATTTTTTTTGAAGGTTTGAGGCTAACAAATTACATATATTGTTGCATGTTTGGCAGTTGTCCTGTTGTTTCAGTGTTTTTTTTTGATAAATTAGTGTATCAATTCTTTAATAAGTAAAGGTTATGGGTGTTATATAAGACACAACAGTCATGTACATGTAAATTTAAGAATACAGATTTTGTATCAGATCCGGTTCTGGGTACCCATGAACCCACCTGATCCAGTTCTGGGTACCCAAGTTGGGAACCGATCCGGATCTTGTTCGATTCTGGGTCCCAAAAATAAAATGGATTCGATTCCAATTCTCCTAGTACCAGAACCAAAACTGATATGTTGCCCCACCTATTTGGGGTTGAGTGGTCGGGTTTGGTTTTTGTTTTAAGTGGATTTATGAACTAGATGGATCTACACCAACGGATGCACTTATTGTGATTGTAGGTTTAATATTTTGTAGGGAGATTTGTCATGAATAAACTCCATGAGCTCAGAAATGAGAAGTAATAACACAAATAGGGTCTTCGACATGAGGTAATTTGTCGATGTAAGTTTGAGGAACAAGTAGTAATAGATGTTACCTAAAGAAGGAATGCTAGACTTGTTTCGGTCAGGGCGAGGGGATGAAGAGTTGCCATGAGAAGTAGAAGCTGACTAAATGTCTCTACTGCTCTGATACCATATTAAGGAAAACCAAAGATTGAGTATTGTCTCTCACATAATCACTGTTGTATTGTGTTCTATTTATAGAAAAAATTGTTAAATCAAGTCAAAATAATTAGTTACATAATGACCAAAGTTATAGATAAGAATGGGCAAATTGCCTTAGTATATTAGAGTAGTGGAGCAGCATGCGAGTAGATCTAAGATGGTGGTGTAGGCACAAGCAGACAATGATGAATACAGTTAATAAGAGAGAGTCCAAGTTCAAGTTTGACGCATTCTTACTTAGAGTTAGGGTATTCCGTGTTTTAATTTCGACTGCTCTAATAATAAGAAAGACGAAACCCAAGATCATGCTGTTGTGATCATTACTTACATTGAAGTCGTGTTTATGTGTTGATATTTGTGTTATTACGTATACATGTTCCCAAATTTAATGTTGGTGGGGGCATATTTTATGATTAAAAGAATTAATTGCATAATTAATTTATGTATTTTGTTGATCCAAAGTTTTTTTAAGTTTTAAATAAATCTCAAACATCACGTCGAGGTGAAGGAGACTTCTGAAACTGGATCATTGGTCATGAGTACCTCAAGATAAAACATCTCCCGACGAGCTAGTCACAGTTGGTTAATACTGGTTAAAGGGGTAGGGTAAGAAGAGAGGATCATATGCATGCAATTATACGACTGCTGGTATTAGAAGAATTGTTTGCATTTGAATATCTATAGCCACAAACATTTGAAGTTTAGAACATTTATTTCACGCTAAACGTGCCAATTCGGTTTGTACAATCTAAAAGCCGAGACGTAATAATATTTTGCTCCATTAAATTACATATTTTTTTCGTGTTTTCTCACACCTATTGGTTATGTACGAGATTTTGTGAGTCCAACTTGAAAAGGCTTTGTACTGAAGTCCAATGTATTGTTACAAATAGGCCCAAAATTAGAAATTGTGGGTTTTTTAGTTTTTGTAATTGGATATTGTGAAGGATTGCGTTGTCCAGATGCTTCAAGGATTTTGCACTTTGATCCGTTACTTTGTGCCCAATCAACCTTTTTTTAGAAATTTGTAATGTAGAAGAGATTCATCTATATCGTGGTTCACTATACTTTCAGTTCCCCAACAAATTCCATTTCAACCTAAAAAAAACCCATCAAATGCGAAAATAGGACCTGTTTTTCTGATAAGAAAAGCCTGGACCTCAAATTTCAAACGGAATATGTTGTGTTTGCTTAATTACAGTCATTTTAATTTCAATTATGTAGTAAAATAAAATACACATCATCAGTTATTTTATGTGAATTACTGATTGGTCATCCTTTTTTTTAAAGCAATCAAGTAAAATGAGCAATAATTGCAATCAGATGATCAAAAAGTTCTACAGTTCACATCAGATATCGACCTTAATCGTGTCAAAAAAGTCCTAACTATTGACTTCTTATTTTGTGTGGACCGGAAACTTCTAAGATCAGTCCACATTAGGATCATACCAATTTTAACTTTGTTGAAAAATAAAAATATATACATTTCTCTCTTTCAATGTGAGAACTTTTTATTATCCTTCTACTAAAAAAGAAGAGAAAAAATGACAATATAAACATAGGCACTCTCACGTTATTAAGAGAAAAAACAACCAATGCCCGGGCGCCCTGCTCCATCTCTCTGTCACGTCAGCTCACTCAACCCACTCAAAAAATCCCTTAACCACGCTCGGGCTACCCCTAACCACCAAACATTCTCTCCCCTCCAAGTCATTTGGAGATCAATCTTGAGTAAAAAATATATAAAAAATTCTACAAAATCAAAACAAATAAAAAACATATTTTAAGAAAAAATAATTGAAAAAATAATTTAAAATTAATTTATAAACATTTTTAACATATAACATAAATTAAAAACAAATCAGACGGGGGGTGCCCCACCCCAGGGCACCCTTGGCGTTGGGCGTCTCGGGCAGCCAACCGACTTGTTAACAGGCACTCACCCGTGCAAGTTTAGCCCGTTAACGATGCTTTAAGGGGCGCCAATAGAAATAACAACAATAATACTTGTGTAGTTCATTGACATACAAAACGCCACATCGCCATCTACATAAAAGATAAAAAAAATTAACTTATAAAAATAAAAATAATCCAAAATTTTGAGAACTGTTGTTATCGCATGTTTAGTTTTTCTTGTTACGAAATTATATAATAAACAACCACCCCAAAATATGTCCTCCAAAAGTGATTCTTGAGAATTCCTAGAGGAAAATTAAATAAATCCAGCCTTTTATGATTTGCACATCAATGTGAGATACGTGGAGAATGTGACGGGGAAATCACTTCTCTTAGCGGAGAAAGTGTTGTTGGCGAAAGATGGTATCTTAAACCATCTTAGCGAAAGATGTTAAGTAACGTATCTGAAAATGTGGAAAATTCAAAAAAGAACATCACATGGAATATGATAAGAAATAACGGGACATTACTCATAAGTAGTGAAATAATGTTTAACAATGTGCACCATTACAAAACATGCATTTCAATTTTAATTGATTACAATCGAAGACAAAGTAGTACAAATACGGATAACCACAACCTAGGAGATAAGACAGGAGGGTCCGTTTCCGGGTATACTCGTCTTCGATCGTCGTCCACTCAACACCCCTGAAGGCCCTAAAATGCAAAAATGATAAAATACTTGAGTTTTCATAACAAAAACTCTGAATACCAAGTCCACCTAAAATGTATGAGTGTACAGTATAATGATCCTATCATACTAGTATATCATGACACAAAAGAATGCAACAAGTAAAGTCATCAAGGGCAATAAGGGAAAACAATCCCACCAACACATCGAGTCTCCAAGGGTACCTACCGCAAGCACACACGATCTTACGGAGTGTTGCGCTACGCATCCACGCTCTTTACTATACTAATCATGAGGGTTCAGTGAGGGTCGCACACACTTCCACGTCATAGATACAGATTTGATCTCGTGGATAACACCACATCCGCCAGAGTCGTGGTTCTGGTCGGTCATACTCACCGGGCCGGGCCACAGCTGAGTGATCATACCCACCGAATTAATCGTCGATCGGTTATCTCTGCCGCCACAAGGTCGGGAGGTCATATTTTTCAATAGAATTACGTATTATTAGAAACATATAATTAAAGTTTTTCTAATAATATTTCTGAAATACGTACTTTGGATGTAAAAATTATAAGCGTCTCTAAGCACAACAAACATTCGTGGTGATATGCTCTTTAAATAAGATTCCACATATTCATTATCAGCACGGTATTTTAAAATCCAACAAATATTATAAGTATTCACGCTTAAGTCAATAAGTAATAATAGTTAAACTAAAAAAGTGTACCGTCAAATATGAAAGGTAATTTCCATTGTGAGCGTATAAGTTACGTGCAAATCGAACAAATCCGTATACACTATTTCCACATGTAGTTCCTTTTTTTGGACGGTTTGGTAGGGCATTCAAGAGCTATGGACTAACAAAAAATTTCCAGATAGCTTTCCACCTTGACGGTACTTGCGGTTGTTGAACAATCTGTTCGCAACACCCTTCATTTTTCTTTTAAACCTTGAATCATTTGTCAATTTTCTTTTACAATGCATCAAAAAGAAGTAATTCTTATGGCAACTCCAAAGAAAAGCATGATCCAAAACTGATTTCCTGCAAGAAACACAAAAACTAAGCTAATAGTTCATTAAAGGTTCAGATCACCCGAGAAAACAAAATTCAAACAAGGTACACCATGTAAACTTTTCGCTAATAATTAAAGCAAGGAACACAAAAACTTGATCTAGAAATTTGTTTGTAACACCCATAACCCCCTGTAACCCTCTTTTAAAAGCTTTACTTGAAACATAAAGTTTTCATGTACTTGAGATGTAACATTTTTCTTTATGACATTAATTCAATATTTATTTCATGTAATTTAGACTGTAACTCACTAAAATATGATCGATACTAGACATAATTGTTTACTTTATACACAATAGTATCCGTAAAACGAACTAGATCTTGACACACTCTACATTATTAATCACACATGTGTGACTGTCTTCTATTAAGTTTTAAATAAACATTACTCAACGATTACTTACGTGCAAGTGGCTGTCAGAAGACAATCTTGTAAGCAACGAAGCTCTCGCATATCATAGGCCCTATTTTGTCATGGATTTGCTTAAGCATGTTAGCCACTCGTTTTAGGTCATCCAATTGATTTTTGAAAAAAAAAAGTCATTAGTGATTGACAACTACAAAAAAAATAAAACAAATTATTACCTATTTGATGTAATTTCAGTATAATGATTTCTATTTTGTGTACATTGCGAGTCGTAAGACCCAAATTGTTCGTTGTGCAATACCCTCTCAGGTGAAAATATTTCATTTTTTTCAAAAGTTTCTATTAAAATACAAAATTAGATTAAAAAACTTTTTTAAAAATAAAAAAGTGGGATAAACTAGTAGTAGATTACCTAAACAGGTTCATAACTACGGTTGTGAATGCAATGTTGGTAAAATATGTTTGAATTTTTTTGGCAACGAAATGATTTGGACTTACTGATTTTGTTGCCAAAAAAATCAAACATATTTTACCAACATTGCATTCACAGCCGTAGTTATGAACTTGTTTAGGTTATCTGCTACTAGTCTATCTCACATTTTGTACTCTTAGAAAATATTTTTAATCTAATTTTGTATTAAAACTAAAAACACGTCGGCCACAACCGTCGTGTCAAGTCATCGCCGCCCATCCAGGGAGCCTCATTCCCGCTGGCAGCCACCATCAAACCCAACAACTTTGAGTGGTCGGCCATGCTGCCACCCTTGCCCGGACGGCCGGCCCGGCCACCACCACCAACCAGCATGGCAAACCCAAATTCAACACTCCTACCATGCCTCCAACCCACACCCACCATACTTCACCCATGCCTACACCATACCTCCCAAGTCAAAGCCAACTTTAGCCTTAAACCATCACTAAGCATGCTTACCACCCAATTAAGGTTAGGACCTAACATCCCACCTTCCTTAAAGAAAATTCATCCGTGAAATTTGAAACATGCAACTTACCAAAAAGCTCCAGGTAATTCTTTCGAACATTCTCCTCAATTTCCCAAGTGGCCTCACGAACACTATGGTACTGTCATCGCACATTCACCATCGGAATGGTCATCCTCTTGAGCTGGTGCTTCATGCGATCCACTATTTCATCAAACTTCTCCTCAAATGACATGTCTGGCTGAATCTATGGAACCTTTATTTCAATGACGTGGGATAGGTCTGCCACGTACTTCTTTAGCACCGAAACATGGAATACATTGTGAAGACCCGAAAATTGCGGTGGCAAGGCAATCTCGTAGGCAACATTCTGATGCGGTCCAAAATCTCAAACGAACCGACATACCTCAGGCTGAGCTTCCCCTTCTAACCAAACCTCATTACTCCCCTAGTTGGAGAGATCTTCAAAAACACATGGTCGTTGACCGCAAAACTCAACTCTCGTCTACGCTTATTTGCACAACTCCTCTGCCCACTTTGTGCTGATGCTAACCTCTTCCTGATCACATCAACCTTTTCTACATACATCTGCACTATCTTGGGCCCAACCAACTGCCTCTTACCTACATCACGCTAGTACGGTGATCTGCAAGGCCTCCTGTACAATGCTTCATATGGTTCCATCCCAATGCTCACATGGAAACTGTTTTTGTAGGCAAACTTTATCAGCGGCAAGTGATCATCACAATGTCCTGCCCAGTCCAGAGTGCAAGCTCTCAGCATATTCTCCAACCTCTGGATGATTTTCTTTGATTGACCATCGGTCTATGGGTGAAAGGGTTGTACTGAACTTCAACTGTGTTCCCAAGGCTTTCTACAAACTCCCCCAAAACTTCGATGGTAACATGGGGTCTCGATATGAGATGATGCTTACTGGTACTCCGTGCAGTCTGACTACCTCCGCAACGTACAACTTAGCTAGACCCTCTAATGGCAACATGATCCTGATCGCTAAGAAGTGTGCCGACTTGGTCAATTGATCGACGGTAACCCAAATTACGTCATGAAATCTCTTCGACTTCGGCAAACATGTGACAAAGTCCATCGTCACATGCTCCCACTTCCACTCTGGCAGCTTGATCCTTTGCATCGACCTTGCTGGTCTTTGGTGCTCAATCTTCTCCTGTTGACAGACCAAACATCTAGATACAAATAAAAACTTGATGTCTTTCTATGTCAGCGTCGTTAGTGGTCAAGTAAGCTTAGGAAAGTCATTGATGAAACAACGATAATAGCCTACGAGTTCCACAAAGCTCCTGATCTCAGTCATGCTTGTCGGGGCCTTCCAATGCGTCACAACCTCCACCTTCATTGGGTCCACCAAGATCCTGTCATTTGGCACGATGTGCCTCAGAAATGCTACCTAATCCAACCAAAACTCGCACTTCGAGTACTTGGTATAAAGCTTATTGTCCCTCAAGATTCCAAGTATTGTGCTCAAATGCTCCCTGTGCGGCTCTCTATCCCAGAGTAGACCAAAATGTCGTCCACGAAGACGATGACAAAACTATCAAGGTACGGCTTGAACGTTCTGTTCATCGGGTCTGTGAATGGTGTAGGTGCATTCGTCAATCCAAATGGCATCACTAGGAACTCAAGTCTGTACCGAGACCAGAAAGTTGTCTTATGGACGTCCTCCTCCTTGATCCTCAACTGGTAATATCCTGATCACATATCGATCTTGGAGAAGACTTTTACGGTCTGCAACTGATAAAAAACTCCTCTATTCTGGGTAATGGGTACCGGATCCTGACGGTAATCTTGTTCAACATTCTGTAGTCGATCTCTTGGTGTGGCACTTGGTCGGAAGATCCCAGCATCCAACAACTCTTGCAACAGCTTCTTCGGCTCAACCAACTCTGCAGGTGACATCCGGTAATGAGCTTATGACTGCGGTGTGGTACCAGCTACTAACTCGATGGCAAACTCGATCTCTCGGTGTGGCGGTAGACCGTTTATATCAACGGAAAATACCTCCAGAAAGTCTTGCACCACCTCTATGTTCTCCAATCTCCTCGCCTAGGTATCTGGAACTACCAGTGTAGCCAAGAAAGACCAGCAACCCTGGTGCAACCACTTTTGAGCCTTCACTGCAAAAACAATGATTCGACCTCCTCTGCTCTTCGTCCCTTTGATCAGCACATCAGGTTGGTCCTTCCTTGGGAGCAGGATATTCTTCTCATGACAAAGGACCTGAACGTCGTACTGTGACAACCAGTCCATCCCTATATGACATTGAAGTCCTCTATCGGTAGCAAGACCAGATCTGCCAGAAAATCTTGGTCTCCGGAAACTACAATGGTACAGGGCAGGAAGCTCCCCACTGTGCACACCTTCCCCATGGGTGTGCTGACTTCTAAACTAGTGGTCAGCTGTACAGAGGCACATCCTAAAATACCCCAAACTTATCCAAAATGAAGGAATGCATAATGCCACAATCAAACAATACTCTAGCAACTTGACTATCAACAAAAAATGTACCTTCCACTACGGTGTTGGCATCCTTGCTTCCTCAACCTGGATAGTGAATACTCGTGCAACTCTCCTTCTCTGCCCCAGTGGTACCACAGATCGGCTGACTCTGCCTCTCCCTGCAAGTGGTGGTCCTAGTCTCATGTTGGGTTCACTTTGCCTGTTAGGGCACTCCCAAATATATTGTCCCTGCTGACTGCAAGCCAAGCAAGCGCCAGAACGGAAAAAGCAATCCCGTCGGCGTGTACCTCCTTTAGCTTAGTGCAGGAATCCCCAAGAATCCCCTGCAATCTCTGGGGCTCCTGGTAGTTCTCCTCATAGTCATTGTCTAGGATCCTTGCGCACTTCATGACATCTAATAGTGTGCGGGATGCTAGTAAGTACAAGGGTCCTGAGCTGCTTACAAAGTCCCCACGTGTACTTCGTCGTCCTTTGCTCCTGGGTGACATAGACTCTGGGCAGTAGCACTCCAATGCATTGAACTTGTTGATGTTACTCTCCAGCGTCAGCTCCTTCTGCTCCAGTGCCAGGAATTCATCTCGCTTTGCGTCCCTGACGTGCTGTGGAAAATATTTCTGGTTGAACTCCTCCAGAAACTTCTCCCAGCTCGCTTCTTCCTGACCGCTAAAAACCACAGTGGACGTGGCCTTCCACAAGGTGGATGCCGAACGACCCAACACATAGGTGGCCCGATCCACCTTCATCTTCGGAAAGCATCCAATCACCCAGAAAATCCTCTGGATCTTGAAGCTCTTCATTGAAAGTTTCTTACATGGTGTTATTTCAGAATCTTTGGAGAAAGAGGGATGAGAAAACAAAAGAAGTGAGAGAGAGAGGTTAAAAAAATGTTATTAGGTTATACAAGGTAGGTTTTGTAAAATTTATAATTAATTAATGATTAATCTAACACCGTTACCGTG
Organism: Triglochin maritima; assembly: GCA_963682175.1. Classification (NCBI taxonomy): domain Eukaryota; kingdom Viridiplantae; phylum Streptophyta; class Magnoliopsida; order Alismatales; family Juncaginaceae; genus Triglochin; species Triglochin maritima. The sequence goes on from OY821775.1 coordinate 13,291,610, forward strand.
AATGAGAAAACGGAGTGGCACTTTTGAAAGTTGAATGTCAATGTGTATACTATGTTTGTTTTCTGATGGCATATAAGCAAATAAGTGTAGAGTGAGGATTATTGGGAATTACAGTCTTTTCAAATGGCATGTAAGCAATTAACCCATTTTTCTTAATGCCAAAATCCTTCATTGCATATGTTTCAAAGAAGTCTATAGTTACTTCAAATGTTTGTTAGGATACCTTGTTATGTATCTTGGTTTCAAAAAACTAAACTAATCTACTAAAACATGTAAGAAACTACCAAAGAATAAGGAAAGAATGACAGCAGTGCGGTAGGGCTTCGTCCCCAAAGAGGAGGAGAGAAAATGCCCCCTTGATTAGAGTATACAAGTACTTATATAGGGTTTGTCCACTGCAGGTCAGTTGTGTTTTTTCCGCCTTTTGACCCTAGTAATGTTTGAATTTGGCAATCTCAATCACAAAAGTATTTTTGATCCTGTGAAAACCTTTTGAACGCTTCTTGAATCAATTGATTTCGATATCCATGTGAAAGTTATGGTCAAATTGGTGACATATTGCGGCTTCTCTTGTTCTCTATTTCAGCTGGACTTGCTCTTTAGTTTTGGATCCTCTATATTCTGATTTTGCAATTGATTATAATATAGAAAAATGGTACTTGTTGAATTACCTTTTTAACTAATCCAAAAATATCGATTTGGATACCAGATGTGGAAGCTATATAAGAAATAAGGGAGATGTGCTGCGGCCCAAAATTTTAAAAATTCAATAACTATAATCCGAATTGATAAATATAATTGAAATAATAACTTCATTTTGAGAGGAAATGGAGAACCTGAATAATCTTGAGTGTGTATTTATAGACCAACCTTTGGATTTCTTTTGATATTTTTAGTTTTACTTTAAGCTCAATGGTTCTTCGATATTTGCGACAATTGCACCCAATTCTCTATTTCTTATCATTTTGATTCTAACATGTTTATCTCACAAATCATACCCGACATAACACATTTTATATCATAACAACTAAATATAAAGCTAATATTATGTAGGATCCGTGATGGCCTAATTAATTTATTCAACTTCTTAACTTCTACTTACCATGCAACGGAAATAACAATTAAACGACGAGTAGAGAAAGACAAGCAAACCACAATGTGTCCTAGTCCTCTCTTTCAAACCACAATGTGTTCTACTTAATAACCGTTTACAGACGTTCGACACCACACCCAGGTCTTAGTCCTCTTTTGCAAGTCCTACTCGAGCACCACTTTTGTCATCCCTAATCTGATCTCCGTTCTGAGCCGAGATCAAGCCTTTACAAAGCAAACTCGCGAATACCCTCGCCGAATTTGGTTTCTTCCTCTCACAACCCGAGATGAGTGATCAAGCCTTACAACCTTTGACAACAAAGGAAATGTGAGTAAAAAACACCCTAACTTTGAGCACACTTGAGTATGATATGATTTTGAGTCAAGCGGTGAAGTTTAAGCTTTTGAATGTATAGGATGAGAATCTTGGGAGGGAGGGTTTCTCTCTAATGTATGAGACAATTTGAAGTGTGAGAGTTTTTGAAAATAAGGTATGGTAGCTCCTAGAAAGATATAACAATTAAGATTGATTTGATAAAGATTTGTGTAAGATACACAAAAAAGAAAAACTAAAGTTCAGCAAATCAAGACACCAACGGTCGACCGGTACGGGCAAGGTGGTCGAACGTTTCCTTATAAATAAGAAAATGTTCAAACTGAAGTACAAGTCAGTCGAACACTAAAGCTACAACTTAAGTGAACGATCAAACTAAAACTAAGGGTGGTGAACCGTGGTAAGGGTTTTGACCAGGATAAAAGTGTTAATGGTCGAACGCAAAAGGAATCACGTCCGATCGAAAATAACATGGACTTTTGAGGCACAAGTTCATCTTCATCCGGTCGACCATTGTCACGGCATCATTCGACCGGTGGCCAAAACCAATTTAGGGATTAAGTGAAATTATATGTATACGACCGTTGTTAGACTTGAAAATAATGCATCAAATCTTGAAAAATTAAAAGCAACACCTATAGATGAACAATTAGATCTTCATGCTTGCAATGTGCAATTAACAAAAGATCTAGAAAAGTTCACACATGGAACTAAGATGCTTAACATGTTATTAGGAAGTCAAAGACAATCTTTGCAAAAACATGGTTTAAGATACAATGCTAAATTGAAAAACCATGCATCTTATACAACCTTAAATTCAAAGCACTTAGTTGTAAAGCATACTTCCTCAAATGTTTGGGCTCCTAAAACAAAAATGGTTTGGGTTCCCAAAGCTAACACTCAAGGACCCAAAGTTGTTTGGGTACTTAAATCTACACTTGTAGGTGCTTGAGGAGGAATTGGTGGTGACCGGGTAATCTCAAGAGTCAAATTCAAATCCGGTTGCATCACCAAATGAGATTGGAAATAATTCAAGCTTCAAGTTGGTATAATTCTCTTATCATCTAAATTTTGAATCAAATTGGTTCTAGTTTAGGATACATGCTTAATTGACATATCATTTACCCATTCATTGCAAATCTTAAATGTTTGAATAGCATCCATAGTTTTTAAGAGTCAAATTGTCTAAATGGATGTAAATAGGGAAATGAGAATATCACATGCTTAATTGTAGTATTTACTTGATGTTAATAGGGGAGAAATAGAAATGAACTTAATTGACAAATCATATTCATATCGATAGGGGGAGCTTATTAAATATCATTTTCTTAGTGTAATGAAGTGCAAAATTTAGGGAGAGCAACTTCATTACAAGACATCCACATTGAACTTAAATCGTATAATTTTTTTATAAATATCATTTTTTGATGGATGTCAAAGGGGGAGAGATAATTAAGGGGGTAAAACTTGGAATTTGATTTTAATTGAACAAAAACTATGCACATCCATAGGGGGAGCATTAATATGCATAGTTTACATATAAAAATTCCATGTATTAAGATATAGTTAAGATATAGGTTGCCATCATAAAAAAAGAGATTGTTGGCTTTTTGGCCTTAATCTATGTTTTGATGATTTAATCAACCTAATCTTAATTATGATCATGTAGAGTAGCACACATATTGCATTGCATATATATATATATTGCTTTGTACTAACTTATACAGGTGATCAAGACTCAAGGAAGAAAGGAAATCAAGTCAAGACATGTAATCAAGCTCATTTGAAGACATGTAATTTGGTATTTCTTTGAGTCTTAGGAACTTGTGTAAATTGAGCATACTTGAGCTAAAATTAACTTAAACACACACCAGGTTCCTTATAGAAGTCACACACGATATTTCACATTATTTGGACTTCAATAGATCACCCAAACTTAGATCGGAAAACACTAAACCTGAACCCTAACAGTCTGCCCACATTCGGTCGACCGTAACAAGCCGTTCGGTCGACCGAGTGATCATTCATCATGTTTGTGTTTTCACTGGTCGGTTTCGGTCGACCGTGTGAACTTATTTTTTCGATCGTTAGTTGTCGTATATACCCAACGGTCATATTCGTATTAAAACAAAAATACCCCATATACTCTTTCATGTATCAGTCGACCGAGGACCTTGTTCGGTCGACCGAATGCCCATCTCTTGACAAACCCGAATCTCCTGGACGAAATCGGTCGACCGCTGGACCCTAGCTCGGTCGACCGAATAGATCAATGTTTGTCAACCCCATAGTGTCTGGTGCAAATCGGTCGACCGAACCCTATTTGGTGTTCGACCGATCACTTACGTGTACCTGAGTCTTAGCGTTGGGCGGTCGACCGTTACCTAACCGGTCGACCGAACTGAGTTCAAAACTGCCAAACGGTCGACCGTTTATCCCGATCCGATCGACCGAATTAACTCAAAATTGGGTCCTGCGAGTTTCTGTTTTGTGTATCCTACACCAACACTCACCCAATCAACCCCAACGGATCTATTCTCTCTAATGCCTATATAAAGAGTTGTAAAACACATTTTAACACAACTCTCCCACACATATTTGCCTCCTACATCAGAGAGAAACTCCCAAGCTCATTTTTCCCCAATCCAACACTCCAAGCTTACATTTCCACACCTTAGCATGAATTCCACATCCTAAGATAAGTGTCCTCAAGTTAGGGAGTGTGTTCCACTCAAGTTCTCATTATTGTAAAAGAAGCAATGACTTCGGTGAAAACCCGAAGTGTTCATCTCGGACTGTGAGAGAAGAAAGTCAAGCTCACGAGCGTGTTCGTGAAGCTTATTTTGTAAAAGGATTAATCTCACCCCGGAACGAGGTTGATAGTGAAGACGTAAGCGGAGCTCGGGGGAGATCGAGTGGAGCTTGCAAGAGAGGACGTATGCGGTGGCCGAACCTCTACAAAAATCCGGTGTCGTTCCATTGTGGTTTGCATTTCTAGTCTTTACTTGCTTGTTTGTTTGTTTGTTTAATTCTACTGCATATCTTTGATAGTTCAAACAAGTAGGTAATTAGGATTAATTGTGATTAGTATTGTGGACCCATAACCCACACGATCCTACAAGCTTAGGCTGTGGAATTGATGCTAAGATGTAGAAGTTTAAGCTTGGAGAGTAGGATTTGGGGAATGGGAGACTTGGGAGTTTCTCTTAGGTGTATTTGACAAATGGAAGTGTAAGAGCTCTGTGATTGTGTCAAAGGAACACCTATTCAAAAGCTCCTAAGGTATTATAGCCGTTGGGATGAATTAGGTAAAGATTGTGTAAGATACACAAAACAGAAACTGAAAGGACCAAATTCTGAGTAAGTTCGGTCGACCGGATTGGGTTGTTCGGTCGACTGTTTGGCAATTTAGATTAAGGTTCGGTCGACCGGTTAAGGAACGATCGACCGCCAAAGGCTACAATCTGGGTACACTTAAGTGATCGGTCGAACACCGAGATAGATTCGGTCGACCGATTCACACTAGGCACTTTGAGGTTGACAAACAAGATCATATTCAGTCGACCGAAACAAGTTCCTCGGTCGACCGAAAACTAACAGGCAGTTCAGGTTTGTCAAGTCTTCTTAGGTTCGATCGACCGAACAAGGTCCTCGGTCGACCGATACACAAAATGTATTTGAGATATTTGGAGATAATACAAATACGATCGTTGGGTATATACAACAAAACAAACGGTCGGAAATTTGTTGATACTTGGTCGACCGAAAAGGTCAGGACGGTCGACCGAACTCGGGCAGTTAAACACTAACAGGATATATGATCACGCGGTCGACCGAACGGTCTGTTTTCTTCGACCGAATGTGGGCAAATTGTTCAGGTTTTGGTTTAGTGTTTTCCGGTCTAAGTTTGGGTGATCTATTGAAGTCCAAATTATATGAAATTTTGTGCGTGACTTTTATAGGGAACCTAGTGTGTGTTTGAGTAGTTTTAGCTTAATTATGCTCAATTACACAAAGTTCCTAAGACTCAAAGAAATACAAATTAAATGTCTCCAAATGAGCTTGATTACATGTCTTGACTTGATTTCTTTCTTCATTGAGTCTTGATCACTTGTAGAGGTTAGAACAAAGTAATATATATGCAATGCAACATGTGTGCTACTCTACATGATCACAATTAAGATTAGGTTGATTAAATCATCAAATCATAGATTAAGGTCAAAAAACCAAGACGTTGTTGAATACGACAATAATAACAGTCACATAGATTCCTAAGACTCAAAGAAATGCAAAATTATATGTGTTCAAATAGCTTGATTACATGTCTTGACTTTATTCCGTTATTTCTTGAGTCTTGATTACCTGTAGATGTTAGCACAACACAAGATATATTACATGCATAATTTGTGCTACACTTAATATGATTGTAATTAAGATTAAGTTAGTTAAATCATCAAAATATAAATTAAGACAAATAATATTAGTGCATAAAATGCAACACAGCAAATATCCATTGCAACGTGTAAGTCGGTGAGCTAACACATTTATTGCTACAACATTTTAGTGCATGAAATCCACGTTTTGTATTACTAAACCATCTGGTGGGGATTTGACATCTACAGAAAGAATGTTGTTTTAATTCTTTTGGCGGTTAAGAAGTGAGAGAAATGAAAACAAGAGTACTTGTGTGACAATTGTTAGCACATGGTTTTAAACTTGTGTGACGAATGGTTTGGTGGTTTTCAATAACACGTGTCGAAATTGGAGTTGGTTGATGATGGAGTGGAGCAGCTGCAGCAAAATGTTTCAAAAAGCACGAATTGAAGCATGATTAGCATTTTCATTTACTAAATTTATGTTATAATTAATTACCTGACAATAGGAATGACAATGCTTGACGGATTAGAGAGCACATCATCTCTTTTGTTTGAAAGCTTTTGGTGCATTCCTCCAAAACAAGTGAAGAAGGGATCTATGGACCTCGACTCCTTCGAACAAAACAGATCCCAAAGTAATACAGGGATTACACAATTACATGGCCTAAATAAAAGACAATACATAGGAAAAGTAAAGACTCAAAACAACAATTGAAATACAAATAAGATAGGAAAATCACGTAACGTCTATGTTTGGAGCCTTGAAGGACTATACTATTATACAGGGCACACGGATGGTCTGAATATAGTTGTTTAAATTATGTGTATTTTTTGTCAAAGTAGGTCTTTATTGTAATTTTAAGAATTTAATTATGATATTGTTATGTTCAGGAGCAACCATTATGAATGACAATCGATTTTCTTAACAACTAGGTTTCACTCTAAATTGATTTTGAAAGTCCAACATAGAGTAGTAGTTGCAATTTTTGTAAGTTTTTAGATCTCTTGGTTCCCTTGTACTCTTTGACTCAATAGTGGTTTTTTTCCTGAGCTAAACCTGTAAAATCCATGCAACTGCCCCAGACCTCCAACCATATCCGTGAACTCCATTGAGATTGTCTCTTGTACGAACTCACCCCCTCAAAAGCATCTTGAAATTGATATTGTAATGGTGGGGAGTTACTGCTACCTATGTTGGGTGCTTCGAGAGAAGATGTCAGATGGTTTTGTTAGTGGTATTGTAGTGTCAACTTTATAAGCTAACTTTTTAAAGAGTCAAACACAACAAGTTTATAATTCTATAAGAGTAGTGGTAACCACTCTCCGACAGACTTAATCAAACTTCCCCGTTGCTCCAAGAAAGCGACAACGACATGAAGGAGTTGCATTATGCTGAAAGTTTATTCGGAACTCTGGTGAAAGTTCCCCGGCTCTAGGAGAATCTTCACAAGGCTTGGAACCTCACCGGAATGGAAAGTAAGTGATTTCCAGCCTGGGGTGTTCCTCATTCATCTCCCTTCCCCGACCCATGTGGATTGGGTCATTAGGAAAGCTCCCAGTCCTTCGAGGTGTATCTGATTAGAAGCATGACATGCACGACGACTTCCATGCCTAAGGAATATGGCTTCAACTTCCTAGATATTTGGGTCTAACTACACAACCTCCCACTCGGAACTCGGAACCACCATGACATCAAACTTCTCGTTAATATAGGATCTATGATGGTCTTTCACTATAATCTCTAAATGCTCTAAACGATAAGGTAAATGCAGTGGAACTCACAAACAACCTCGTCGATCTTAATGTCTTCTTCTCACAACCTGAGAGGATAGCTTCCACCGAAGCTTTACAACCTTATGACAGCAAAGGGAATGTGTTCACAGAACACTCTAACATGAGCACACTTGAGTGGATGAAAGTTTGGACACAAGTTGTGAAGTTTAAACTTGAAGGGTGGGAATTGGGATTTGAGTAGTGGGAGAAGTTTCTCTCTAATTATGAAGCAAATTGAAGTTTGAGAGTTATCTAAATAAGATATGGAAACCACTATTTATAAGCTCCTAAAATATTATAACCATTGAGACTAAAGACAAGAGAAAGTGGTCCAATCAGTAAAGTTGATCAAAAGATAAAGTGTCAGGACAGGGCTAAACGATCAACCGTTTCGTGACATTCTGTCGACCATTCCATTTTTCTCAAGTGAACGGTAAAACTGATGTGCGCGATCAGATGAACAGTCAAGGGTTCAGTCAAAGAGATTTTCTATTGTTCATCGGTTAACGGGTCGACCAAACGACAAAATGATCAACCAGTCTGGACTCAAAAACTCCCTTGAAGTTTCTGTCCAAATTTGATTCCTACACGGACGACAACTAAATAAGTCTCGGTCGACCGGTGATCTGATAACCCAATTTGGTAAAGTAAATTTTATTGTTGTGCGAATAGGATAAATAAAATGGCTAAATTGGGATGTTCAAATATGAGTAAAATATAGGTAAACGGTCAACCAGTAAGTCAGGAATGGTCGACAGGTGGGCTCAAGAAATCACTTAAGTGTACCAATCGAATGTGTGAACGAGACTAACTGGCCGTTTGCAACGGTCAAACGAAAAACCTGTTTCGGTAGACCGTTGTGCACGGACTGACTGAAATGAAGTTTGTGAAACTTTTCGGCTGAGGTTTGAGTGTCTTTTGAGTCTAAATGATGTGAAACTTGGTGTGTGACTTCTTCATGGAAACGAGTATAAATGTGGATAGATAACCAACTGTAGTATGCTCAAGTTTACATAGATTCTTAAGACTCAAATAAAACCAAAATTACATGTCTTCAACTAGTTTGATTACATGTCTTGACTTCATTTCATTCTTCATTGACTCTTGATCATTTGTAGATGTTATCACAATACAAAATATATGAAATGCATGATATGTGTTACACTTAATTTGATTGTGATTAAGATTAGGTTAATTAAATCATCAACATATAGATTAAGGTTTAAAACCCAACAATTAAGTCACAAAGTCTTGGAAATTCCATGTTCGATGCCAAATACAAATCGATATTCGCAAGTCAAGTACAAAGGAGCAACCTTTTTTGTATTCTTGGATGTGAACCAATGTCATGCAATGTAGGCATGAGAGACTTTCTATTTTCTATTTGTTTTGTCGTTGCATAGGTCATGTTGGAGATTCTTGCACTAAGCTAAAGAGATTAGGAGTTCTAACTTCTCAAACCGTCCTTTGCATATGTGGGACAAACTGTAGAAATCCATCCCTTATCGCTTTGATGTTTCTTTGCGAGCTCCGCTGTCAGTAAGGAAAGAGAAGGGGGAACCCTAATTTTGCTTGGAAACATCTTGAAGGGTCCGAAGGTGCAAGTCACGAAAACAGGCATGCCCACTTCTGAGCCAGCTGCCAAAAGCTACTGGGAGAAAAATTCCACTGCAGGAAAGCCTTCCCAGGAGCACCAATCGGCCTGAGATAAAGACAACATTTTATTAACTTCGGATAATACGTAATATGGAAAAACAAGGGAAGAGCAACTCACCAGTAAAATGTGAGGTGTTTCAAATCCCAAGAAAAAGAAAAAAAGAGGAGAAAGTTATAATGTTAATTCCTAGGAAGATCTGATTCGCTTACACGAGGCCCACTAGTTCAGGGAATTCCACGTGACAAGTGATTCGCTTACATGGAGGGCCTACAACAATTTGTCGCTCCCTCCAACCTTTAGTCAAATTCCTAAGTGAAACAAATGCTTCTGAAGCTTCCTCATCTCTCCTTTCAGGATCTCACAATTACAATAAGTTTTTCGTTGTCCCAGTGAAAGGTAATTCTGGGGATCTTTGATTAATGTGGGAGGATCATATGGACGTCTATGTCTTGAGTTCATCAGATGGAGATCCTTACCATGGGTCCTCAGTTTACATAGACTAACATGAGGGCCCCCTCATCTGATCAAGGCTGGATTGTTCTCTAGGCACCCTAGGATGGTTACATTATTTTGAGAGAGCAAGGGAATGAACCTTGGTTTATATGACACTGACCACTACCCAATCCATGTCAACTTCAACACCAGAAAGAGAATTTGCAGGCTACACTTGCATTTGAAAACATTTGGACCATGCATGGGGGTTTCTTACTGATTTTTGACTCCTCTTGGAATAGAGAAGAAGATGAACAGTTCACCTTTAAAATGGAGATCATAAGAAATTTAAAAGCATGTGACAATCTCACTTTGGTCAGTGGCGAAGGAAGACTAAGATGCTGAATCGTGAGATAACATATTACCAATCCCTTCCCCTGACTATCGAATCCTTATCCAAAGAAGCAGATCTTATCACCTACGCGGGAAGAATTGTTCTGGAGGCAACGTGCAAAAGTTAATTGCCTTAAAAAGGGAAACATAAATTCCAAATTCTTCCATATCGAACATCCTGTTTTAGTTCTTTTGGGAGCTATACTCCTCTAACCCCCCTCACATGTTTGATGGTTTAATTAGTACTGGGCCCAAGATCACAAAAAAGTGTTGAGGAGATAGGCTTTAGCTTGGAGCCCTCGTTCAAAAAAATCTAGAAGGTGGTGGGCCAACTTAACCTAGAGAAAAGCCCTGGACCACATGGCCTATCTAGTCAATTCTATAAGTCTTGCTAGACCATTATTCAAGTTTCGGTGGTGAGTCTTGTAGAAGGGATTTTTAAAAGGAAAAATTTTCAAAATAATAAAAAAAAATAAAAAATTGAAAAAATATGCACTTCAGAAACTTAATTGGCAAAGTATGCACATTGAAAAACGGCACCACAAATGTCGTTTTCATTAAGTAAAAACGACACTGTAGATGCCGTTTTTACCCTTAATGAAAACGGCATCAGTGATGCCGTTTTTACTTGGGCAAATTTTTTCTTGGTTTCGAGATGTCGTTTTTATTTAATACATGTTGAACTAGAAACGGGTCGGTCGGGGGTCTCACTCACCGGTGAGGTGGCGGGGGTTGCAAGGGGGCAGCGCCCCCTGGAACTTTTTTGGATCTTCAAATTGTTTGATCTGGAAATTTTTGAATCTTCGTCACTTGTCAAATTTTTTGGATCTTCAAATTGTTTGATCTTTAAGAGAAATATGTTAGTCTTCCTTATGCGAGGGGGTATAAGATTCTGCAGGACATGAAGGAATGGGTAAAGAATGAAATTGAAAAAAAGGATATCTCACTGCCAGTAGAAGGTATGCTTAAGTTGTTTGTTTTGTTTACGTTTTTCCAACATTTTATGCTTTTTTGTTTGTCAAATGTTTGCCTTAATATCTTAGATCTCATAATGGATTACTTAGTTGCCTGTGGTTTGGGAATTTCGGATTGTGAATTTAATTGAAATCGAATGCTGGTTTTTATGCTTTCAAATCTTGTGTATTTAATTTACCGTAATGCAGTTTGGTAAAATAAAATATAGATATGGATAACTAATCTCTCGGAAAACATACCTGCATTATGTATTGTTGTGTCATACTCCCTATTGATACTTATCCGTGCTTTGTTTACAAAATCACCCACCACCAGTTATATTGTGCATTACAAAATCATTGTGCTCAACTACACAAGCAGAAGGCAATTGCAATTGGAATATTGTACATATGATGAAAATTCTTGTGATTTGTTCCTTCCTGTTAACTTGGAGTTGTTTTATTCATCCTGCAGTGTCTTTGTTGCATTTGATTTGTTTCGCAGGTTCGAGGAAAAGGCGATGGGAACCAAGTAAGGAATGCGAACTCTAGCAAGCCAATCTCTTGTTTTGTTGGGCCCATTAGTTTTGACATGACCCTAAAGCTATGAGATCTGAACACAACTTACACGAGTTTGTTTTTGTGTTTTATTATGTTTTGACTTAATCACGATTTTAATATGAATTCACTTTGACTTGGGTGAAGGATACATCTGAAGCTTGAATTTTTTCCCCTCCGGAAACACATATGTAGTATCACAATTTTGTTGCATGAAGACTCAAATATAGAAATTGTTCACGTGTTACAGTAAAACTCTATTTTCTGCAAGATGAGACCGATTGTCTTAGCCATACTTATTCAAAATTTCCAATGAGAACTGTAAAATCTCCGAACAGCGGAAAATTTAAACTTTTAAAATCAAGATGAACACAAGAATAAAACCAAGAGTGTGGACATTACTGAAAGAAAACACCCAAATACGTCTCGTGCACCATATTACATAAAAGTTTGTCAAAAGAGTGATTACATCATAACACAAAACACGTAGTACATGTAATCACGAAAACCTAAAGTAGGTAGACGACAGGATCCAGTCCCAAAGTGCAATCGCTCTCAGTCACCACCCGCCGGAACCTAACGCGATCCTGAAAAAGATGCAACAATAATGCCTGAGTTTTCATAAGGAAACTCCGTATGACAAACTCACTTATATGTCCTAACATACTAGTATAGCATGACATGAAATACAAAGCAGTAAACAACATTCCCACAAGGACAAAATCGGACATCCGTCCTGCAATCGTTCCCGCTGTCACACAGGCCCCGCGGTCTACAATCGCCACCGCTGCCACACAGGCCTCACGGTCCGCAACAGCGCCATCACCACACAGGCCGTACGGTCCAACAACCACCGGTACAACACAGGCCACACAGTCTAACATCACCACCGCCACACAGGCCACACGATCCAACATCGGGTCCCCGTAGAGACCTACCGTAGGCACATATGGTCCAACGGACAGTACGCAACACATCCCCACACGCGACTACACAAGCCAAGGGATCGGTGAGGAGGCGTTCGCACTTCCACGCAGGTAGAATCAGATCTGAAAACATCGTGGTCCACCACAACACCAACGGAGCCGTCGCTCAGGTCGGTCCATCACCGACACCACACAGGCCGCACGGTACCTCACTCGATAGGTGCACAGTCGAGCTACCTACCGAAACACATCATCGGCAGTCCATCGCCGCAACCACACAGGCTACGCGTGATCCTCTCTGCCGCCACACAGGCCGCACAGGGGCCCTCCCGCCGCCACATAGGCCGCACGGGCTCGTGCAATCACTGCCTATCAAGGTCAGTCGAACATATCCGCCACACAAAGGGTCAGACAATCGACATATCCTAACTGAAGTCCGCAGGGTCAATGAGATCCACGTGCAGACACCAACTCCGGCGCTATAAAAGCAGGGCAACGACCTCCGTAGCCCCTCAGGCCGGTAGTCACTTTACCCAACGACAGTTGCGTGCCCACTGAAGCAATGGGATCCGCAATCCCTCAGGCTGCTACTCTACAATAGTCATATCAATCAGAACCGGTGCTGATGACTCCCTAGACCGCGGAGTGCTGATCCGCAATTACTAGTGATTCTTCCGCGATTACTTGCGTAGAGGAAGTCAACAAAAGAAAAGAGTAGAAACAATTATTAGTCACGATCCATACATGGAGGTGACGCGTTCCGGACACCCACACACTTCCACACGACGGTCCCTGGACAGGCACGCGTAACGCGCCCACTGTCACCTCCCGGCTCACGCACAAGGTGAGGACACTGGTTTCCGTGGACAGAGTTGGCATCCTGAGCGAAACCAGGAATTCTGTCCTGTGAAAAACGGTCGACCGAAAGAGACAACTCGGTCAACCGTTTTCCTCAAGGGAATCGGTCGACCGAAAGTGACAACTGGTCGACCGTTTCCACAAGGGAATCGATCGACCGAAAGTGATAAGTCGGTCGACATCTTCCACAAGGGAATCGGTCGACCGAAGCGTCTGCCACGGTCGAACTATTTGCGCAAAACATAAGTCCCAACGGTCTACCGAAGGTCTAAAACCGGTCGACCGAACGAGGTCAAAATCCGGAGTCTGGTCAACATCAAAATCAAATCTATCGGTCGACCGACTCAGGGGTCTCGGTCGACCGAAACCTACCAGGGCATCCTAATATTTCTAAGTCATAAAACGGTCGACCGCACACAACAATAAAAGGTCAAGTACACTTAAGTTCCGGTCGACCGAACACAAGGACCCGGTCGATCGAAACATCACAGACAGTCAAAAATACACTACATTCGGTCGACCGTCCGAGGGACCAGGTCGACCGTTGGTCGTCTTCTACCTCGCGCCAGCCAAGGTTTCTTTAGGCAAACTCGCCGCCGGGGAGGTCTCCGACCTCCCACGACCGACCACAAAATCACCCCAACGTGGGTGAGCAACAATGCCTCTAATGCAAGAACTTGACATACCTTTTTCGCAAGAACGACGATTCCACCGGAGAACTTCGGAACTCCAACGACCAACTCCGGCCCCACAACACGCACCTCCTCCTCGCGCCTTCTTCCCACCACGTCCTTGCCCCGCGCGCCTTGCTCTGCAACCCTCACCACCGGAGCTCAAGGATCAAGAAGGAGAGGAAAAGATGGGTGGAGAGAAGAATGAAGAGAGGAAGGAGAAGACTGAGAGAACGTGAGAGAGAGAGGGGGGAAGCTTCTCCTTCTTCAAACCCACACCAACAGCACCACACCATCACCCTACACTCCAGCCCACTCCTCCTTCACGTCACCACCACATCACCAACAACACCCTCTTATTCCCTCCTCAACTCCACATGCAAACCCTCTGCAATTAGTACCCTAATCACCATTAATCCTTAACCAAAGTTAGGGTCTTTACAATCCACCCTTCTTAAAAGGATTTCGTCCTCGAAATCGCGACAAGCTGCTCCTTGAAGCTCCAAGTCCTCCTTCCACACTCGTTCCGTGAAGATGGAAAACACAACACAAAACCAAACCATACAACAAATAAGGCCCAAAAGCAGATAACGTACCTCTCGTTCCGGTGTGGGCGCCACTCGCCTCCTCAGCCTGGATGGTGAAGACCCGTCCAGCTCTCCGATCCTGCTCTGGTCGTGCAACAGATCTGCCGATTCCGCCCCTCCCTGCCTCTGGGGTCCGGATCTCCTGCTGGGTCCTCCTTGCCTGTGAGGGCACTCTCGGATATAGTCTCCCTGCTGACCGCATCCTCAGCAAACTCCAGCACGGAGGAAGCACCGCTGACCGGGGTGGACTCCGCCACAAGCTCTGCATGCCTCAGGTCGGCTATAACTACCGTCCTCAGTGCGGAACCTCTTACCTGAACTACCTCCAGCACTGTCCTCTACGCGACCAACATAATCCTTCTGCTACCTCTGAGGTTTCTGATAGTTCTCCTGGTCGATGATAGTTGCGAACTTCACTGCATCCGCCAAGGTCTGTGACATACTGTTGATCACACGCGACCGGAGTTGCTTCCTCAATCCCTTGATGAACTTCCTCGCTCGCTGCTCAGGTGTCACATAAGTCTCAGCACAGTAACGTTCCAAAGGATTGAACTTGCTGATGTAGCCGGCCAGAGACATCTCCTTCTGCTCAAGGGCAAGGAACTCATCCTTCTTCCTATCTCTGACATGCTGAGAGAAATACTGCTCATTGAACTCCTCCAAAAACTCATCCCAGCTGACATCCACTCTGTCGTCGAACACCACCGCGCATGTGGACCTCCACCAATTTGCCGCATCACCGTCCAGAACGTATGTGGCCAGATCCACCATCCTCTCAGGTGCAACTCTAATCGCTCGAAAGATCTTCTGCATCTTGAAGACCCAGTCCTCCGCCACCTCTGGAGCACTCCTGCCATCAAAACTCGGTGGGTGCTGACGCATAAACCAGTCATGCTCAGCGCTCATCCCGCCCTGCACATTCTGGGTTGCCTGTCGCTCCAGAAACTCGCCCAACCTGTCCCAGTTGGCACCTCCTGTGTCGTCACTGGCATCGCGATTACGCGGGGAACTCCGCACACGTCTAGGAGCCATCTGGAACAACAATCAAAACTAATCAGCAATGCATGCATGATCTACTACCAGAAATGCAATAATCAAGCTATATTACTCGCAAGGGTGGTTTCTTTGAGAGAATGCACAGGAACCGACCGCTCTGATACCAATTGTAACATCCCCGAACAGCGGAAAATTTAAACTTTTAAAATCAAGAGGAACACAAGGATAAAACCATCAAGGGTGTGGACATTACTGAAAGAAACACCCAAATACGTCTGGTGCACCATATTACATAAGAGTTTGTTAAAAGAGTAATTACATCATAACACAAAACACATAGTACATGTAATCACAAAAACGTAAAGTAGGTAGATGACAGAATCCAGTCCCAAAGTGCAACCTCCGTGAGTCACCACCCGTCGGAACCTAACGCGGTCCTGAAAAAGATGCAACAACAATGCCTGAGTTTCCATAAGGAAACCCCGTATGACAAGCTCACCTATATGCCATAACATACTAGTATAGCATGACATGAAATACAAAGCAGTAAACAACATTCCCACAAGGGCAAAATCGGGCATCCGTCCTGCAATCATTCCCACTGCCACACAGGCCCCGCGGTCTACAATCGCCACCGCTGTCACACAGGCCCCACGGTCCACAACAGCGTCGTCACCACACAGGTCGCACGACCCAACAACCATCGGTACCACACAAACCACACGGTCTAACATCACTGCCGCCACACAGGACGCACGGTCCAACATCGGGTCCCCGTAGAGACCTACCGTAGGCACATACGGTCTAACGGACAGTACGCAACACATCCCCACACGCGACTACACAAGCCAAGGGATCGGTGAGGAGGCGTTCGCACTTCCACGCAGGTAGAATCAGATCTGAAAACATCGTGGTCCACCACAACACCAACGGAACCGTCGCTCAGGTCGGTCCATCACCGACACCACACAGGCCGCACGGTACCTCACTCGATAGGTGCCCAGTCGAGCTACCTGCCGAAACACATCATCGGCAGTCCATCGCCGCAACCACACAGGCTACGCGCGACCCTCCTGAAGGGAATGTGTTCTAAAAGTTTTACTTTTAAATGTCAATTATTATGAATTGAATGAGAAATCATTTTGTTCCTTGTTTATGTTATTCGTCTTTTGGAAGTGTTAAGGAAGAGGCTCTTGGTCCTTAACCGTAGAGCTCTAAAAGATATTGGTTTACATAAAACAAAAGATATTCGCAATCATGGTAATTAACATGGAACATTAATTACCGAGTTAAGATTGTCGTGTTGGTCATAGATCATTGTAGCTCTACAAGTGAGTGACAACACGGGTATGCAAAAGAGGAAAATATTACTTTTGTATACTGAATAGACCTAATAAGTAAAATATTATAGAAATGTGTTTCTGTGTCATTAATATTTTACTGTGTCTTTGGTCCTTTGATATGAGACTTATATCTAATCACTTAAGGAATACTTAATTAGATCAGTGTCTTGAACTATCGATCAGTGTAGTGTAAAGGCATTGGTTGGCTAAGTACAACTTTTGTTGGAGAAGATAGTTAGTCAAAAGATTATCATTGCCCCTCTTAATTGAGTGATGATATTAGTGGGCCCCTTGATAAAGCAAAGTTATAATGTGCACAATGTGATTTGAGTTAAGTCACATATTTATAACTAGCTTAAAGAGATCAAGAAATGAATACTAATACAAAGATGACACAATACTACTTTGTGTGTATTCTCAATATCATGAGGCAAGGGACGGACACAAGTGGTGCACTCCATCACTAAATGGATCGGGTTTTGGTTCGAGTGGAATTAAGACATCTAACTAATTGGGAGCTATAATGTGTAGCTAGATACTGCTTATAGCTTGTGATATTAAGCTCTTAATATCACTGCCAACTTAGTTTAGATCCTCCCATAGGTCACACCGCAAAAACCGTGAAACAAGAAGCTTGATTTTTGGTTCATATGATGTGTCGGGTTTCTCATAGAAAATATGACACATGTGGTGAACAAGTAAAATCAATTATGTTGTATATATAACATAATTAGAATCATGATAAATTCATATGAGATGCATATATTATGGGGTGCAATAATTTATTGTTGCATAGGATAATATATTGCATAAGTTGTGAATTTGCTAAAACCCCCAATTTCAAATTTTGTTAGAAATAAATCCAAAATTTGAAATAGGCAAAATCGGGTAGAAGTTCGGTAATCCGTTGAGGTTCGGTCGACCGAAGGATCTATGGATCGGTCAACCGAACGTGGAACGGATAATCGTAATTGATTGACCGAACTTAACCAAAGTGCCTGGAACTTTGGTACGGTGTACCGAACCAAAATCGGTCGACCGAATAATATTAAGTTCCGATATTTTCGGTTAACCGAATGGCACTCGGTCTTAGACGAGAATTCGTCCGATCGGTTAAGGAGAATTTTTCCCTTTAAGAATCGGTCATCCGTCTAGTACTCGGTCAACCAATCGTGACATATTCGGTTAACCGAATGGGTCTCGGTCAACCGAACATCGATTGATTTTCTGCCTTTGATTATTAAGAGATTAATTTGATTGATGGTTGGATTAGCTCCAAACTTGGTCAAACGTTTTGTGGGTGCATGTAATACATGAAGGAATTAATTTATGAGAGAAAATATAAAGAAAAAACGTGGCTAAAGAATAGCCATGATTAAGAGTAAGATTGGAACCTATAAATAGGTCCTTATTCTCCCTAATTGTGACACACAATTCAATAATTATTTTCTCTCTTAATTCACCACAAAATCCCACGAAAATTCTCTTAGTTTTCTAAGTCTTTGGAAGGAGAAATCTCAGAGGCTAAGGAAGGGGTTTGTAGCTAGATTCTAAGCTTGTTTGGAGATCGATTGGCTAGCTCCTTTCTCTCCAACCTTGTTTAGGGTTTCGGTGAACACTCGGAGGCATCCGGCGCATTGCACGCGAAGAGATAACGGAACAAGTGAGTGCCGTCAAGGTGCCAGGGGTAGGGATCTGTGTTCTATGGAAATATATCGCCGGACTTGGGACTTGGGGGTAAGCACCAGGCAAGAAATACAGTATAGGGTGCGCGTTAAGGCTAGAAGAAAGGACTTAATGGGAATGAACCAGATAGGCTTTGCCAGAACTTTACAACAGTGGCAAGCGCCCGGATTCTGCGACAGACGAGAGAAGGCCTCGTAATGGCTACAAGTGAGGCATCTGCTTTTACAACAGTGGCAAGCTCCTTTCTCTCCAACCTTGTTTAGGGTTTCGGTGAACACTCGGAGGCATCCGGCGCGGCGAGAAGCATCCCCAACGTCTCCGAATCTTCAAGAAGATTTTGAGAACTTCTAGGTATGAATTTCGGAGCCCTTGTTTGTTTTAATAGAGTTTTGAAACTAGATGTTAAAACAAACTGATGCATGCATGAAATAAATCAAAGAAAATTGTAATTGATCCTTATTATACATAAAAATTTCGAAAATATATATGTATAATTAAACATGAAATCCTACACCTCCCTCCCGCTACACAGGCCGCACAGGGGCCCTCTCACCGCTACACAGGCCGCACGAGCTTGTGCAACCACTGCCTATCAAGGTCAGTCGAACATATCCGACACACAAAGGGCCAGACAATCGACAGATCCGAACCTAAGTCCGCAGGGTCAATGCGTACAGACAGTCAAAATACACTACATTCGGTCGACCGTCCGAGGGACCCGGTCGACTGTTGGTCGTCTTCAACCTCGCGCCAGCTAAGGTTTCTTTAGGCAAAATCGCCGCCAGGGAGGTCTCCGACCTCCCACGACCGACCACAACATCACCCCAACGTGGGTGAGCAACAAGGCCTCTAATGCAAGAACTTGATATACCTTCTTCGCAAGAACGACGATTCCATCGGAGAACTCCGGAGCTCCAACGACCAACTCCGGCCCCACAGCACGCACCTCCTCCTCGTTAGGGCTGTCAGCGGGGCGGGGCGGGGCGGGGCGGGTTTTCACCCAACCGCTACCCGCCCCGCCAAAGTTAAGCGGGTCGGCGGGGCGGGGCGGGGCGGGGTCAAAAAAAAAAACCGCTACCCGCCCCGCGTAAGGATGGACTAGGCTATGCGGGGCGGGTTGGCGGGTTTGGCGGGTTTAATTTTTTATTAAAGTTAAATACAAAAATAAATTTATTTTCTTTAACATTATCTATTTTAATCAAAACTAAGTACAAAAATCAAGGAAAAAATCAATCAATGTATGTTTTTAAAGCTATATACAAAAAAAATTAAAGCTAAATACAAACAAAATCAAAACTAAATACAAAAAAAATCAAAAATATATATGGCTTATGCGGGTTGCGGGTTATGCGGGGCGGGTTGGGAGAAAACCGCAACCCGCCCCGCTTATTATGCGGGTTGTGCGGGTGGCGGGTTGGCGGGTTGGCGGGTAACAATTTTTTGTCCGCAACCCGCGTTAGGCGGGGCGGGGCGGGGCGGGTTGCGGGTAAATTTCTACCCATTGACAGCCCTACTCCTCGTGTCTTCTTCCCACCATGTCCTTGCCTCGCGCGCCTTGCTCTGCAACCCTCACCATCGGAGCTCAAGGATCAAGAAGGAGAGGAAAAGATGGGTGGAGAGAAGAATGAAGAGCGGAAGGAGAAGAAGGAGAGAACGTGAGAGAGGGGGGGGAGCTTCTCCTTCTTCAAACCCACACCAACAACACCACACCATCACCTTACACTCCAGCTCACTCCTCCTTCACGTCACCACCACATCACCAATAGCACCCTCCTCAACTCCCCGTGCAAACCCTCCACAATTAGCACCCTAATCACCATTAATCCCTAACCAAAGTTAGGGTCTTTACAGGAACTCATACTTCCAAGGCAATTTTCAGAAGTATTCCCAATCGATAAGTCTATCTCTTTTACTCTTCCATGTTTGTTAGTACAAAGTTGTGTTGGAGTGCCATGCGTTGAGGTTTAAATCTTCAAGCGATGTTGAATTTAAGGGTGTGATTCGTCTGCACGAAGAAAAGAGAAATTTGGGAGTTGAATTAGTTATTTTTTCTTGGTTTTGTAATATTTGGGAATTTATTTCTGATATGAATTTTTTGGCTATGGAACGTACAATTTGTTTGAGTTCTTCAGTAAACAATCATCTAAGAGTCATGACAGAAGTTGTATTTCCCATATTCTTGGAGACTCTTCAAGCATCCAACTCGTCTCAATTACCGCTCACTCTTGTCCATCTAAAAACTTCAGAAGACTGCGGACCAAGAAAATTACCATTTTTCCAATTTCAAAGTTATAATCATGAAATCAATATCTTACATATGACGGTTGTCTATTTGTTGTTGTGACCGTGACAACAATCACCAATTCTGTTGTTGATTGTAGTTTAGCATTACCAAAAACAAAAACAAACTAGAATAATATATAATAGTTGAGTGACTTGAGTAAACAACCTCAGAGCTCTTACCTTAAGTAACACCTCGATTTCAAATGTGTGATTGCGTGATGAACCAATCGAAATTTGTTGTCCAAAAAAATGATCATATTTCGTTGACCTGGTGTTCTTTCGCTTCCATTTTTATTTCTGAAGTTTCAAAGCAAATCAACCATCCCGTATTCCTGCAGGAACCCATACTTCACATCCTGCATTAATGGAAGACCAAATGGTCGACTCATAAGCCTTCCGCCCTTATTTTTTGCACTTGCATGTATAAGGTCATCATCAACAACGAAATTTTCACAAATGTCATTCTTGTCACGTCAGTATTATCTCTACTCACAACTTCTATTTCCTATGTTAACAATATTCTTCTTTCAAGTACAATCTACTAATAAATGTCAAACTTATCAAATCAGAACTCTTTCTTTCCGTATCGTTTTTTCAACTTATTTATAACTTTCAATTACAATAATCAATTAATTAACTTATTGTATTTAGAAATAAAGATAAAGATATAAAATTATTGAAAAATATAGTTTTTAATTTAAATTATCAAAGTAATTAACATTATCAAATTAACTAACAATATAAATTTAATTAACAAAATAATATTATTTATCAATAATAAATTATTTACAACAAAGTCTAATTTGAAAATAAAAAACAAAATTTAATTTAAAAAACAAAAAAAGAACCAATGGGAGGAGGCTACGTTTGGCCTCCACCCAGGCAGTCAACATTTGGTCGTGGCATCGCCGTTGAAGGTGCTCTAAGAATTAATTCCGATGATCCGATCAAAGAAATCTCCTCATAATAGCCATATATTTCTCAATTCGAAAAGTCTCGTACAAATAAGGCGAGACTCATTCCCGCCAAAGCACTTAAGTACAAAGGCCAAATGGACCAACTAAATATGACAACTATTTACACAAATTACAGACTTGGGCAGTACAATGGAAATTTTTACCTATTCTGTTTGAAGGGCTATAACATTCGCCTCGGCTGGTTTCAAGCCGAAAAATAATTAGAATTGAATATAATCGGATGGAATTACATTCCATGAACGTCTGTTCACGTTACAAAATTCAAGGAAAAATGTTCACTTTAAATCCGATGGTAGCATTCCTTTAAATGCTTCTCGCCATATGCCTAGATTGGTAAATGGTAATAGAACATGCAAGATCCAAGGAAAAATGTTAAAACTTAAGAGGTCACATGAAAGTAAATATAAAAATTTACATAAAACGATCAAAGCTTTACTCATGGAAGGAGATGCTCGAGACTCGATTATGTATGCTTACTTCCTAATATCAGGAACCTTAGAACTTTCGAAGACTATATTCTTGACAAGTCTGAACACATTATGGAAAAATCTGGACACATTCTGGCCAGGACGAAACGGTCGACCGGTTCATGACATTCGGTCTATTGTTACATTTTCTAGCGTTGGACACATTTTGGGCAGGTCTTGACACATTCCGGACATGACGCAACAGTCGACCAGTTCGTGACATTTGGTCGACCGTTGCACTTTTCCGTCATTGGACACATAAGGCATAGGTCTGGACACAATTAGGACATGACACAACGATCGACCGGTTCGTGACATTCGGTTGACCATTGCACTTTTCCAACATTGGACACATTCTAGACAGGTCTGGGCACATTCCGGACACGTCTGGACACAATTATAGACACAAATTATGGATGTCATAATTCAAAATGTAAAAAAAATAAAAAAGTGTTTTTTTGGGACCAATGGCTTGGGGACACGTGGGTCCCCGGGCCTACCCAACAATTTGCACCTATATGAATGACGCTCTTGCAAAAATAATGTGCGATAAAGTTATCGTTAATGTTCGAGGAGTAAGCTCTCTTGTTACTCCACCGATATATTTGGTTGTAGAGTTGCTCGAACTCCTCAAGAGATAAATTTCCGAGCCAAAGTTGGAATTAGTCAAAGAATTGAAAACATGAGAACTCAACAACAAGAGATAATTAAGCAGCAAGAAGCCATATTTGAGCAACAAAAGACGACCGATGAGATAAAAGAGAGGATGAGTCGGAATGAAGCTCGTTCTACAAAGAACAATTTATCAAATGTAGTATTGGTCCACTTGCTTACGAACTTCAAGTGGAATAGTATTGTGATGAAAGACAACTCTGTGAGCCACAATTTACGCCCAGGATATAATTCTTCTCCTGCATCTTCTAAATATTGGTAAACTTTTGTTGTTTGGTCACTCACGGAAATTGAATCTTCAATGTTTTCATCACGCAACTCATTTGCATTCATTCGATTGCGTAACAAATCATGGACCATGTCATGCATGTCATTAAATTCCTCAACATTCTCACCCTCAATTTGTGAAGCGGTTGATGGATTTGAAGTTTCAAAATTCTCACCATGAAAAATCCAACATGTGTAATTACGAATGAAATCTTGACAATAACATCTTCATAGACATCTTCCCGTTTTCTTCCATTTGAAGTTGTTACATTTAGAACAATGACAGACTATGTGTAACTTTCACTAGATGCAAATGTGAAATTCAGAAAACTATTAAGTCGATCGGTAAAGATAGAACTACTTCTTGCACCATGCATCCAAATTCTATTACACTCCACCAAGCTTTCTGTTAAAGTTCAAATAAATCATGAGAATGATAATAAGACTTTAAAAAGTATATTAAAAATGCTCAACAGTTGTCACAACCTTTCCTATACACTCAAAGGCAATCAAGTAAACATATACCACCTACATATTTACACCCAACCAATCAAACTTTCGAACGATACTTATCGCACTTCTCATGTGTTATTTTCTAAGTTTATCTCATCTCACACCCTTAATCAAGTTTCTCCCATCACATGTTAAAATCTACTTCCAATGATACTTCGTATGACCTAATTTAAAGTTTTTCCCATCTCACATCGTTAACCAAATTTCTCACATCAAGAACAGCTCTAATCCAATTGGTACTCCTACCCCGACCGAGACGTTGGGGGTGTGCATTATAATTACAACTAATTAATAAAAAAGGAAATTAAATAAATGTAAAAATAACCCAAAATAAAGGAAATTAAATTAACATTAACTGCTTACACAAGCAAACACACATAGATAAGACTGCTTCCATAACTGGAAATACGAAGGAAATGTAGTTAAACCAAATACATCATTCTAAAATAAAGTTCTCAACGACCGACCTCAAAACACCGCTGGAAGTTCAAACGAGTCAGGTCTTCCGTATTCCACTGATAGTATCGTAGATATTAACAAATATTTACGTAACAGAAATCGGGTTCGGGACGTCCGGAAGCATATAGCATTGCGAGCCGATTTGATTGAAAATATATGGCAACGCTTTGGAAGGAATGCAAGTTAATTATCGTATTATGTAATTGTCGAATTTTAATTAAATCTACTTTTTTGAAATTATTTGACAATTAACGTAATTTAATTAGATTAAGTTACTGTAGAAATAATTTATTTAGTAGTTTATGTGTTTTTGTGATGAAATAGAAAATGAGGTAAAAAACAATTATGTGGATGAGAGAGAGTGTTGAAAGTGGGGTTGGGGTTAAGAAGTGAAAAATGGGTTGGGTTGGGTGGTGAGTTGCATAGTATTTTTTGCTGATGTGGCGGAGAGAGAAATTGGATTGGAGGAAAAAAATGAGGTTGGGGTTAATGATGCTCTTAAGAGCTCACAAATATATTTTTGTCTTTTATAAAAGACAATTTCACCTCTGCATTTTCTAATGGATGATCAGAGTACCAGACACAAGGATATCAAGGATTAGGAACATGAAAACACATTGCTTAATGAGATAATTCCCTCAAAGTTAATAATTTGAGAAGAACTCTACCCTTCTTCTTGAACTGGAGTGGCAATCACCAGATAAAACTTCTTCTCCTTCTCTCAATGGCATAACTATAAAAAACATTTTTGTCTTATAGATATGCTTAGTAGCGTAGACAGTCTACCTCCATTCATTGTTTTATGACTTTTATCCGTTGATATTAACTTGAGAAACAAATTAAAATGATAATGATGTCATCTCCCTCGATCAAACAAACTACGGTTGCCACCACTGCAACCTTCTTACCAAATTAATTCTATAAATTTGTTAATTTTCAGGCAACAACACGAGTGCTGGAGTCTGAACAAATATGGAGCAATTGCATAATGGTCCTTGGTTTTTCTCATATTGGTCAAGTTCTTATTATTAAGCATTTAGAACTCCTTCTAAATCACTCTTCCTTAAATTATGAATATAATTAGAATACCCAGATAATATCTCAACTCACAAATGGTTAAGTCGAACACTAATTTTTAACTATTCCAAGTTAAAAAACCATGCAATTGAAACCCAATATAAATTATATAATATTAACATTTTGGTGACATATTAACCTTTAACATACTTTCATGCAATAATCCCAACACTTCTTCCATTATTATACCAAACTACATGTGATGGAGAAGAGAAGAGTGGCCAACGTAGAAGGAAAAGAGAAGAAAGTATTAGGTGCGATTCAAAGAAAACAGTGGGGAGTACTTCATATAAAGCCAGGTGATAAATGTTGATTACAAGAAAATTATTTTTCAAGCACTATAAGAACTAGTGCTGTGAGTTTCTATATGTATTGCGAGTTGCATTAATGTCCAACCAGACATTTTGGATGCTTAAGACATGCTTTTAGGTTATGGAATCGCTTCCTATTTATTGCTTGAAATCATAGTTGATCGGTCGCCGTGATCTCTATGCGCAATATACTAAGTAATATATATTTCTTAAAAGTAGAATAATTGAGAGCATGCGATGATATGACATTTATGTAACTGCGAGTAGCCAGTAAAACTAATTAATCATATATATAGGAATATAGGATTTGTAATCGTACTAGTAGATCGAATCGTTTCCTCTCTCTCTCAATTATACCCAATATAGTCACCATAAAACCAAGAATGTACCAATTACCTTCACTAATAACTACGTGTCTTGGGTTTTTTTTTGCTTGTATACCCATGCAAAACACTGAAATTAGTATTTCGAAATGAAATCAGAGAATCTAAATAATTTTACTGTTGAAAACTGGAAATCAACATTTGAGAGAGTTTATGTATATATATAGGTAGTTGGGAAGTACAAATTTACTGTAGACCTGTCATGACTAACTTTCTTCGGCCGATCTTATCAAGGCCCATTTGGTACACGTCCATAACAACTCAAACCTATATCATCTGTTACTTTGCTTGTTGCGAATTGCTGTGATGCATATGCTCCACGTTTAACTTGCTTTTGTACTCATGCCGTTAGTTATCTCTTTGCGCGCCAAATCTAATATTTTTTAATTTATATTAAACTTAACTTTAACTTAGATAAGTTCGGTCAGCTATTGAAGTTTGAGTCATCATTGACTAACAGATATTTCTCAATTATAGATTGCACAATAGGTTGAATATGCGAAATTGCTACAAAATAATTTATAAGGTTTCCATATCAATTTTATGTTTATAAAATCTGTACTGTAAATAAATAAATATATATATGTGTGTCCATAATTAAAGTTATACAAGATCCTATCATTCATAACATAAGCTAACTAAAGGGCATCGAATATGTCATAAACTCAAGGTAAGAAACATTTTTCTAATCATAACAATTTTGATATTTTGCAAACTTTTGTGTTTTTCAAACTCTTATGATTCTTGTCGTTTTAATTAAGAGAGAATTTGTTCAATCTTCCTAAGAAAAACTCTCATTCTCAAAATCGAAGGATGACTCTTAGTTTTGTTAAGAAAAAAATATTAGAATAAATTGATTTTTGTATCACATACTATTAGGCCCATTAATCAAAAGTCTATTGGTAAACTAAGCCCATTATGTATCTAGTCCACTATGTATTTAGCCATATACATGTCTAGGTATAATATATCTAATTACCTTGTATACTTGATGACCAAGTTTTACTTATAATAATTACATCCCCATTCTCTCTCATTTGTGACTTGAGAATTGATGATTTTCATTAAGTGTTTGTTCAATTTCCATCTAACATGGTATCAATAGCAAATAAATTGGGTTAAAACCCTTGATCGTGTTTTATCTTCTCATTTCTTTCTTTAAGTCCAACCCACCTCCCTAAGCTGATCAAAGAACCCCACCTCCAGCCCAACCACCCTTTTCTTTTCCCAAGCCCACCGAGAAAATGATCCAACGATCCGAATCTCTTCCCGCTGAAGCACACATATCGTACTTTCTTTAAAAGATCCAACCTTTAAACTCAACCAAGGCAACGACCCCGATCTCTTCCCTCCAAGCACACGGATCGGGTTTTTTAAAGCAAAATCCATCCCTTAAACTCAACCAAATCAATGACTCCTAGGCTGTAAATGGGTAGGATTTTACCTGCAACCCGTCCCACCCCGTTTAACGTGGTTGCGGACAAAAAATTGTTACCCTTCACCCGCACAAACCGCATAATAAACAGGGTGGGTTGCGGTTTTCTCGCAACCCACACCGCATGACCCGCATAAGCCTTATATTTTGTTTAATTTTTTTGTATTTTGTTTGTATTTAGTTTTGATTTTGTTTGTATTTAGCTTTGATTTTTTGTATATAGCTTTAAAAACATACATTGATTGATTTTTCCCTTGATTTGTGTACTTAGTTTTGATAAAAATAGATAACGTTAAAGAAAATAAATTGATTTTTGTATTTAGCTTTAATAAAATATTAAACCCGGCAACCCGCCCCACATAGCCTAGTCCATCCTTACACGGGGCAGGTAACGGATTTTTTTTTGACCCCACCCTGCTTACCCCCTTTAACTTTGGCGGGGCGAGCGGTGGGGTAAAAACCCGCCCCGCTTACAACCCTAATACCCCTCCTCTTACATGTGTTTCTTGCTCATAAATCTCCACCACCCATTTTCAAATCCCTACCCCTGATCCAACAATCTTCTTTCTTGGACGGTCGGACTTCCTCGAGAGTCTTCAAGAGCATTCTGTTTATTTTCTTTGCATCTCCACCGCGTATTCTCTTATAACCCTCGATCCAATGATCACCATTCCTCACCTCCCTCGTATATCTTCTTGTTTCTTTACTGTTACGCCATTTTCTTTCCTTACCACCTTCCCTTATGGTTTCTCCACTGTTCATCTTGGTTTTCTTAACTGAGAGCAAATTTTTCGGTTATCTCATGCTTAAAAATTACATGGGTTCCTTTTTATTTTCGAAGTTACAGGCGAGTTTGCTACGATATTGGGAATCCTTGTGAAGATCCTTGTTGACTCATCTCTGATTTAATAGCATCTCATGTTTACTTCAGATCCTTTCTACGATTGGTTTCTTGTTTTTAGTTTTGGATTTTTATCGACGATTGGTTTCTAGTTTTTCGAAGATCGGTGTTTTTTCCTCTTTCTGATCAAAAAATTTCCGTAAAATTCTTGGTCTTGTCTATAGATCGACTGTTTACACTTTCTGATCTGCCTTTTTTGTTTACAAGGTTTTACGAAGAACATTCATCCGTTTTGGGGGTTTACGCTAGACTTGTCAATCGTATCGTGTAAAATCGTATATATAAGTTATAAGTGATGCACAGTATCCGATCCATTTAATAATCGTGTTGCTAGACTTCTGTCGTATTCAACCCGTTTATAATCGTGTTATCATCCAATCCGTTTATACCCGATTATTAAACGGGTTATTTCGTGTACACGTATAATACGACTACCGTTTACACCATTAAATAATAATTCATACACAATTAGTTCTGTTTATTACACGAATACCAAATTGCATGATTGCACGTCACCTGTTCATTATAATTTATAACTTATATATTATTTGTAAACTTGTCAGTATTAGTCGTGTATTAATTGTGTAATATTCGTAATCATATACCTAATTACCTGATTGATTATCGTGTTTTATTGTGTTAATCGTTTTTGCAGCAGAAATCCATATTCAACCTATTTAATAATTGTGTTGACATATCCAACCTATTTATTAATCATTTTCAAATTCTTAATTCATATCTATTAAGATCTTGTCGTTTTTTTGTCGTGTAATTGTGTTTCTTGTAAAATTGACAGCCCTAGTTTACACCATATTATATGGTAGTTTCTCCTGTCTATGTTCCTTCCTTTCAAAGAAGGTTGCATGCCTTGATTTAAGGGTTCTTTTCTTGGATCTATACTTTTACAACTCTTGCATGCATGGATTTCGGGTAGGATTGTAAATGGGTGGTTCGTGGGCGGTTATAGGGCTTGCCCACACCCCTACCCGCCTAATTAAAAGGTTTGCGGTTCGGTTAGAAACCCGTTTATTTTGACCTCTACTCATGACCATACCCGTTTAATTTAATTAAACGGTTTTAAGAGGTTATATGTTTAAGACATAATGGATACTAAAATCGATATAAGAATTGGGTAAATGATTAAATGGATAAAAAACTTGTCAAACTTGTTAAAAACATCAAACATCCATAAATTTATAATCAAAATCTCAAAAATGCATAATCTAAATATCCACAAATTCACATAAAACATCAAACATCCACACATAATGACAATAATAATACAAAAAATTATATGTATATAGTATATATAACAAAATATTATATATATTGATTATGTTTCACGGTTAAACGGACGGGTTAAATCATGTAACCTTATCCGCCCATTTATTAAACGATTATGATTTTCACAACTTTTATTCGCTTATTTATTAAACAGTTATGATTTTTATAACCCGTGACCCTACCTGTTGGTTCGGTTATGGCGGTTAAACGGTTTTGACCTACCCATTTACAACCATAATCTCGGGATTATTACTTTGATCTATTTGTTTAAAGAACTTTCGTCTTTGGTCTCACGGTTTCTCTCCAAGTCTTCTATAGATCTAAGTTTGTGAAATCTTTTTTTCACGGATTCCTTTCTCTGAATCATGGTGGACTTAAGAACTTTCAGCTTTGATCTTCGATCTGCGTGATATTTTACTTTTTTTATTCTTTTTTTGTCACGAAATGATTCTTTCTCATCTCTGACTATAGGAATAACGACACCTCTAGCTTGTCTTCTGGATATAGTGGTTCTACCGCAGCTACTGCCTCCGCTCCTTTAGCTCTTGCCTCTAATCCTTCCTTTTCTGTACATGTTTGCCTTGATCACAAGAACCACCTTTTACAACGTTCTCGGATGATCCCTATCATAAGGGGGAATGACCTATATGGGTTTATTGATGGCTCTCATCCTTGTTCCCTTATGAGTATCGTGTTGGTTTTTTTGCATTAATCTGTGTTTTAATGATTTAACTAATCTAATCTTAATCACAATCAAATGTAGAGTATCACACATTATGCATAGAACATATTGTTGGCTTTTTAGCCTTAATCCGTATTTTGATGATGTATTTCAACCTAATCTTAATTAGGACATGTAGATTAGCACATGTAGTATAATGGTATACATGTTGTATTGTGCTAACATCTACAGGTGATCAAGACTCAAGAAAGAAGAAAAATCAAGTCAAGACCTGTAATCTAGCTAGGATTGAAGACATGTAATTTTACCTTTCTTTGAGTATTAGGAACTTATGTGAATTGAGCATAACTTAAGCTAATATCCATGCATTCACACACTAGGTTCCCTGTAGGAGTCACACACAAAATCTCATATCAATTGGACTTCATTAGATCACCTAAATCTTCGGTCGCCAGTCTGCCTGTGTCCGGTCGACCGCTCACCTTTCGGTCGACCGATTCCACACATAATTTGTTATACCAGACCAATCAGTTCAACTGATCACATTTCTATTAACCGTTTACCCAGACCTGTTCGGTCGACCGTTTCGTTTGCTAATTCTGATAAAAATACGACCGTTATATTTGTCGTATTATACAACGGTCGTATACACATTTTTCTCTTAATACACCCCAAATACTTTTGAACCGGTCGAACAAAATACCTTGTTCGGTCGACCGTTCAAATCGGGAAAAACTACCTGCTATCGGTCGACACAAGTTTAGTTCAACCGATCGAGTTTTCCCTCTACCGAACCCTGAAGTTCGGTCGACCGGTACCTGTTCGGTCGATTGTTGATTTAACGAACTTAAGTGTTCGGTCGACCATTTCCTCTGTTCGGTCAACCGATCCATTAACTGACTCAAGGGTTCGGTCGACCTTTACACCTTTCGGTCGACCGTTGCTGGACATAGAGGTGTTTCCTACGATGCAGTAGAGCTTGCCTAGATCCAAAATCTTCTCTTATAACTAGGCATTCACATGACTCAACCACTCGTACTATAATGTGATAACTTAAGAACCACATACCTCACTTCCAATCCAGTGTTTCATGGTCACATTAAACACGTCTAAATCGACTTTCACTACTATCCGTGAAAGTGTCCTGAAGAAGCAACTAGATGTACGATTCATTTCCACGAAAGATCGGTTGGTTGACCTACTCACCAGTCTCTTCCGTCCAGTCGCTTTGTCATCCTGAGATCCAAGTTTTCTGTTACTTCAGCACCATCACCTTGTGAGGGAGTATTTAGGCCCATTAAGCAAAAAACCCATTTGTAAACTAAGCCCATTATGTATCTAGTCCACATGTATTTATCCATATACATGTCTACGTATAATATGTCTAAATACCTTGTATACTTGATGACCAAGTTTATTCTCATTATAAATACATCCCCATCCTCTCTCATTTGTGACACGAGAGTTGATGATTTTCATTCAAAGTGTTTGTCCAATTTTCATCTAACACATACTAACACAATTTGCTTATTCTTTGGCGCCGATATTTTAGAAAACGACTTGATTAATAAACATTTTCGTATAAAAAAATGTTAAGCTACAACTCAGTTAACGTGGGACCCAGTCGATTAGCCAAATTTAATATATTTTTCATATGTCTCAATAATGGATGGTGTGATTGGTAACATTAATTCCACAACTGAAAATATCATCTAAGCCCCGACAAATAAATTGAGACCTGTAGTAAGTAGTAACGTGATTGCACCTCAAACTTTTGAGATGAAAGAAGTGTACCAAGTAATTTTTTTTCAGAAATTCATGGCCAAATTTGCAGTTTGACCTTTTATGAAGTAATTCACGCAAAAGATAATTTAAGGTAATAATAATTAACATTATTTTATTGTTAAGCTAAACGCCATTTCACACGTGGTTAACGGAGTTAACGAACCACTAATGACATAAGTGTATAAGTAAATTAGGCACTTAGCATACATCCAACTAATTTCCAAAAATCCGCAGAAAGCCAATTTCACTCTTGTATGGGACGGCAGGCAAAAACCTTGTATTTAAATAACAACCTTTGGATTTATTATTATTATTTTATTTACTTACAATCCCATCCCATTTTGATTTTGCCTTTTCGACAATTTAATTCTTGCAGAGACGTGAAAAAATCAGCTGCTTTATTGTATTGGTTTGATGACCTTCTTAACGTTCCCCGAACAAGCCTACACTGACAGCTCCTCGTCAAATATTGCCTTTTCAGTCATGAGATTCTATGTCAAATTTGAACATAATTCTATAAAATTTGGAATATATTAACAGGAAATGGAATGTTAGTGGTTCAAGCTGTGTGGTAAGCTTGATAACGATTCATCGGTTGTTAATGATAATGTTGATTTTGTTATTTTCTCGTGGGCAGTGCTTCGTGGCCTTATTTCTTAGGCTCCTGTGAACAAATATCTCCCTCTTATTTTTCTCTCTTCGCACGTTCAATCATTTTATTTTTTTATTCATTTCTCTCTCTCCTACACTTCCATTCAATTCATTTGTTTATATTTTTACCACAGATTTATCTGACTACCGACATCATTGTGGTTACCTTAGATAATCAGATATATCCAGAGTTTATGCATGTGGTGAATGAGAATATTTAGGAGTAACCAGATATATCTGAGGAGACGTGTAATGTCAGAGATCATTATATTTCCAGATATATCTAGGATTTTGCCCAAGAACCCAGAAAAGAACCCACAAAAAAAAGCACACTTAGCATTTCCCGAGATAAAATGAGTGAAGTAAAATTAATGGAGATTGTTGGAGTAGTCGGATATATATTGGTTCTACTTATGTACTTGTGGAGTAGTCAGATATATCTGCATATCAACACATCCAAAAATATATGCACATCAACACATTCAGATGTAGATATATCTGGATATTCACACATCCAGATATATCTGATAACCTCACCCTCACCCTTTTTATTTTTAAAATGATGTGTTTGAGGATGTTGAAATATAAACGGCTCAGACACAAACGGTCATCACAGCCATATATGGACACACATCCTCAATCAAGCAAATCATTCATCCAGCAAATCTTCACCAAAGGCAACACAACATTCACTCATCAAATGACAACGGCTAGATCTTGTATTAGGAAATAAACCAAACTCATATATATACATGTATCCGTATTATTTTGAAATATATACAAAAATCATACATACACAATTTCTTCATGGTATCAGAGCAATAACTGGGACTCAGAAAAAAGGGGGAGTCTCCTCACCGGTGACGGTCTCCGACCATCCCTCAGAAACAAACCCACCAACATCATCACAGTCCCACCCACCTTCCGCTTCACCACCAAAACCAAAACAAAATCCACCAAAACCGATCATCACTGGTCAATCAAACCTCAGAAAAAACCCTAACACCTGAGAAGGGGTTGACATAAACGACATCCATACCTTCATCATGGCCGAAGGAGCAGCACACAACCCTCAAAGGTTGACCACCCAGCTCCTAACAGGGGCGAACTACCTCTCATGGGCACGCTCAGTAACCCTTTCCCTCAGTGGCAAGGGGAAGCTGGGTCACATCACCGGAAAAACGCCAAAACCGACCACCAACAGTACACAACAAGAGGAGTGGCAGACCGCCGACCACCTCGTAATGACGTGGATACTAAGCTCCATGCAACCAAATATCGGCGAACTTTTCATCTACTCAGACTCCGCCAAAGAACTGTGGGATGCCGCCCACGAGATGTACGGCCAACAAAAAAACTTTGCACATACATTCAGAATCAAGCAAGAAATTGCACAAACCAAACAAGGGCAAAAATCCGTCACCGACTATCTAGGAGCACTCAAGAGCCGATGGGACGAGCTGGGTGTTTACGAACCACCTAGCATCGACCCGAAGGTTCTCCAAGAGCGGCTCGACCAGAACAGGATCTACCAGTTCCTGGTAGGTCTCGATTCAAGTTTCGAAGCACTCAAATCACAAATATTGCTATCATCAGAGCTTCCGCCCTTCAACACAGTAGTCGCCATGACCCAACGAGAAGAAACAAGACGACAAGCCATGACACAACCCACCGAAAAAGAAAACCAAGCATTCGCGGTATCTCGCAACCAAAACCAAAGCGCAAAAGGCAAAAATCAGTTCGGCAAAAGAAAAGACGAACACTGCGACAACTGTAAAAAACAGGGGCACAACCGGGAAAGGTGTTGGTTCCTCTACCCTCATCTCAGACCGTCGCGAGATGGGGTGGGAGATCGGAGAGGAGAGGGAGGCGGAAACATGGGCGGGAGCGGCAGAGGCCCTAACCCTACCTCCGGAAACCCAAACCCTAGCGGCGGAGGCGATTGGAACAAATGGGGACAAGTCGGATCTGGGGCTTCTTCTCGGGGTTTTATATCCGAGACTTGCGCGGATCAACCCGGATCCGAATCCGATCTCCACAGACGAGTGCATCCGATAAACCCAGACCACCACCGTTTTTCTCAGCCCACAGTCCAGCAACAAATGGGTCAGGTGCTAGCCCAGTTGAATAGCCTTCTCCAGAGTCAAAATCAGGGTCAACACTCAGGTAATCTCTCAGGTATTGACTCTCCTAATGATCCTTTTAATTCCAGAGCTAATCACGTTAATTCTAGTAATACATGGATTATAGATACGGGTGCCACAGACCATATGACAGGAAATAAAAATTTATTAAATAATATTCATTTTGACCCCAAAATAAATAATCGAGTTACTGTTGCTAATGGAAACCAAGTCGAAATTGATGGAGTAGGAGAATCAATTTTCTTGAATAATATACCTGAAGAAGTACTCTTTATTCCATCATTTACATCTAACCTATTATCTGTTGCAAGGGTCACTAGAAAATTGAACTGTAATGTTATTTTCTCACCCTTTGACGTACTGTTTCAGGACCGTCTATCAGGGAGGACGATTGGTAGGGGCACTCTCATAAATGGCCTTTACGTATTTGATAGTTCCGAAAATTTCTTACAGGCTAATAATGTGTCCTATCAGTCTCCTGAACTGTGGCACAAGCGCATGGGTCATCCATCATATGCCGTTTTAAAACATTTATTTCCCAATTTGCGTATTCAAGTTGATTTATGTTGTGATATTTGTCGTTTGGCAAAACAAAGCAGACTGCCTTTTTATTCTTCCACAATTAAAACAGGGAAGCCCTTGGAATTAATCCACTCAGATATCTGGGGACCTGCCCCGGTAGAATCATATAACGGTTTTAAATACTTTATCACTTTTATCGATGATTTTTCCCGCACAACGTGGTTGTATTTACTTAAATCAAAGTCTGATGCTTTCTCTGTTTTCTGTGAATTTGTCACCTTGGTAGAAAATATGTATGACTCTAGAATTAAAATCCTTAGGTCTGACAATGGCTCAGAATATACTAGCAATGTTTTTCAACATTTTTTGAAAACTAAAGGTATTTTTCATCAAACTACTTGCATCAACACCCCTGAACAGAATGGTGTTTCTGAACGGAAAAATCGTCACCTTCTTAATGTCACTAGGTCTTTGTTATTTCAAAACCATATTCCTAAAATTTTCTGGTCTGAAGCCATATTAACTGTTGTTTATCTTATTAATCGTCTTCCTAGTCCTCTTATTCAGCATAAACAACCCCTTGAGATATTAAATGGTAGACGTATGAGCATCAATCACCTTAGAATTTTTGGATGTGTTTGTTATGTTCATAAAAAAAGGGTCGACAAATTCGACCCTAACTCTGTCAGAACTGTTTTCCTTGGATACTCATACCAAAAAAAAGGGTACAAATGCTATGACCCTCAAGAATGTAAACTATATATCTCTAGGAATGTCTCCTTCTTTGAAAACGAATCTTATTTTAGGACTACAGATAACCTCTCTGCAGGTCAAGATGAGACATCTCCTTCCCTCCCGACTATGGATTTATTTGAAGAAATACCTTCAGGTCTTGAGGAAACAGTCATCCCTCAAGAAGGGGGAGACGACAATATCACAGGTAATACAGGTAATGAGAATATTGTGCATAATGAAGATCAAGGTAATACAGGAATAACCCCTACAAGAAGGTCCTCACGACCAACTCGTGCTTCGTGTCTCCTACGAGACTTTGTTACTTACAATGTTACTTATCCTATTCAAAATTACGTTTCTTACAAAGCCGTCACTCCTAATCATCACAAGTTTCTAACTACAATGGACTCTCACCACGAACCAACTTCGTATCACGAAGCTCTAAGAAATCCAAAATGGGTTAAGGCCATGGAAGATGAATTAGAAGCTTTAGAAAGGAATCATACATGGTCCATGGTCCCCCTTAAAATGGGAACCAAACCTGTAGGATCCAAATGGGTATATAAAATAAAATACAATAGTAACGGGACGATTGATAGATATAAAGCTAGGTTAGTCGCTAAAGGGTACACTCAAACTTACGGCATTGACTATCAGGAGACATTTGCTCCTGTTGCAAAGATGAATACTGTTAGGGTCCTTTTATCTATTGCTATTAACCATGGTTGGAACCTTTTTCAAATGGATGTCCGAAATGCCTTCCTTCAGGGGACCCTTGAAGAGGAAGTCTTCATGACCCCACCTCCAGGCTATGCTTGTTCCCAGAATCAGGTTTGCAAACTTCACAAATCTATCTACGGTTTGAAGCAATCCCCCAGAGCATGGTATGCAAAACTCAGCCACTCTCTTCTCCACTTTGGTTTTTCAAAAAGTTCTGCTGATGCATCCATGTTTATTAAGCATTACGATACCAACACCATCATTGTCCTTGTATATGTAGATGATATCATAATAACTGGGAATAGTGATAATGAAATCAACCTAGTAAAAACTTACCTAAAAACCAAATTTGACATTAAAGACCTAGGGTTCCTGAAATACTTTTTAGGCATTGAAATTGCACACTCTAAAAAAGGTATGTTTTTATCCCAAAGAAAATATGTCCTTGACCTACTCCAAGAGACAGGGAAATTAGGTTCCAAACCTGCAAATACTCCTATTGAGACAAACCGAAAGGTAAGTCCCACTGATGGAGAACCTCTAAAAGACATAGGACAATTTCAAAGGTTAGTAGGAAAACTTATTTACCTCACTGTCACCAGACCCGACATTACTTATGATGTTAGTACAATAAGTCAATTTATGCATGCTCCCCACACTCATCATCTTGACATTGTAGATAGAATTCTCAGATACCTGAAAAGAACACCTGGTCAAGGAATATGGATGAAAAATAATAATTCTAACTCAATAATTGGCTACTCTGATGCAGATTGGGCTGGCAGCCACGACCGCAAATCCACTACAGGTTTTTGCACATTCGTTGGTGGAAACCTAGTCACTTGGAGGAGCAAGAAACAGAATGTGGTGGCGAGATCAAGTGCAGAAGCAGAATATAGAGCCATGGCATCTACTACAAGCGAGCTCACTTGGCTTAAACAACTTCTAAAGGAAATGCATATCCCATGCCAAGGACCAATGCAAATGTTCTGTGATAATCACGCTGCTCGACATATAGCTTCCAACCCTGTGTTTCACGAACGAACAAAGCATATCGAAGTGGACTGTCATTTCATTAGAGAAAAGATCCAAGCAAAGGAAATCGAAGTTCCTTATGTTCAAAGCAAAAACCAACTCGCAGATATCTTCACCAAGTCATTAGATCAAAAACAATTCAATAACATCCTTGACAAGTTAGGATCCTTCAATCTCTTCCGGACACAACTTGAGGGGGAGTGTTGAAATATAAACGGCTCAGACACAAACGGTCATCACAGCCATATATGGACACACATCCTCAATCAAGCAAATCATTCATCCAGCAAATCTTCACCAAAGGCAACACAACATTCACTCATCAAATGACAACGGCTAGATCTTGTATTAGGAAATAAACCAAACTCATATATATACATGTATCCGTATTATTTTGAAATATATACAAAAATCATACATACACAATTTCTTCAGAGGATTTGACAACCCTACGGATTTGACAACCTCACTCTTTTTATTTTTAAAATGATGTGTAGGAGGGAGCGTATTGAAAAGTTGGGGTTTTTTTTCAAAAAATAAATAAATTTGCATATCCACCATAATAAATTATTTAAATATTGAACAAAAATAAAAACTAATTAAAACAAAAAAGGTGAGGTTGTCAAATCCGTGGAGTGCACTCACTACACTCATTTGGGTCAGTCGCCTATGTGGCGACCTCCACTGGGTCGGTCGGTCATCCGGCGATAGTGGTTGGTCTTAGCATTTTTCTTTTCTTACTGTTGTTTCGGTCGTACTGGACTTGAAGTCTTAAAATGTTCTTCATGACCAGTCGTCAAATCCAAGGGTCTTCAATTAATTACCAAACTAATAAACAAATTTCATTGACAGGGGAGAAAAAGTAATTTCAAATTCTAATAATATTATCACCTCTTCATTTTTGTCTTCATCTTTTTCAAACTTCAGGTAAACGTCGACTTCCCATCTTACACAAGGGACTTCTTCCCCTTTTTGTTGTTGTCTTTTACAATCTTCGTTGCTCCTAATGAGGTAGCCAAGGATGTTCCAAACGAAGTTGGTAAGTCCATTGACACAATATCTGCACATTCTTTTTGCGATATAATTCAACATGAACGAGGCTATCGAATTAATTATCCGATTTCCACCGTGTTGGATCAAAAGCATTGAAAAACAAAACAATAAGACTGGATTCCACACCAACACACTGTTAATAACAATACCCTTGAGGCCCACCAAAGCCCATGATGAAGCTGGACCACGTCTGATCAAATTGACTCACAAATCTGCTGGTATAGTGCAACCCGTGCCCATCAAGAATGCTGGTGCGGGTGCACCTGTGCTCACCAAGTAGACTCATGATTAGGTCCACAATCTGAGGCTCATGGTTAACCCGATAGGACCCATGTACTACTCGGATCTGTACTACTCGAATCTGGGAAAACCCATGTACTACTCGGATCTGTACTCTCGGAT
The DNA here is from genome assembly GCA_963682175.1 of Triglochin maritima. NCBI lineage: Eukaryota > Viridiplantae > Streptophyta > Magnoliopsida > Alismatales > Juncaginaceae > Triglochin > Triglochin maritima. The sequence goes on from OY821775.1 coordinate 13,331,003, forward strand.
CTGTACTACTCGGATCTGTATAAATATGCATTGTAAAAACATAAAACCCTAATAACAATAGATAACTCTTCTCTTGTTTTCGCCGCCTCTCTCTCTCTTTTCCTCAACCCTAACCCTAATCCTACTCCTCCTTCTCCTTCCTTCGTGTGAGAATCTGAGATCTCTTATCTCAGATCTTGTACCAGTGAAGGATTTCTGCATGGTATCAGAGCCTCTCGTGGCGAGACCTACCTTTTAGATCCACCATGACCGCTCCGACCAGCTCCGCCGGCAAGCAGACTTACCCTTACCCGAACGACCTCAACGTTTCCAACTTTGTCTCGGTGAAACTAACATCATCGAACTACCTGTTATGGGAGATGCAACTCAGTGGCCTTATGGAGTCACAGGGAATGCTTGGGTTCATCGATGGCGAGTTTCGAGCCCCAAAGGCAAAGATCGAGGTAAGCGAAGGCAGGTCTGAGCCCGAGCTGGTCACTAACCCTGATTATGAGTTGTGGAGGCGCTCTGATCGTCTTCTGAAGGCTTGGATCATATCCACGCTTAGTGAAGAAGTCTTAAGCGTTGCTGTTAGACTTGAGACCGCAAAAGAAGTCTGGGAAGCACTGCGCTTCTCATTCGCTCAAAACTCAGAAGAACGAGAATTCTTTCTTCTACAACAGCTTCAGATGCTCCGCAAGAACAACTTCAAAGATCTTCAAGATTATCTCTCAAGGTTCAAAACCTTATGTGATGAACTTGCATCAATCGGTCGACCTGTTCGTGATCAGAACAAGGTCTTCTGGATGCTTACTGGACTTGGAATGGAGTACAACCCATTCACTACTGTTTACCTGAAACCACCTCTCCCTTCGTACACCGAGGTCGTGCCCATGCTGCAGAGCTATGAAATGCGTATGCAAATTCACCAAGCTGATGGGAACGTGCAGATGGCCTTCTTTGGTCAGAAAAACTCAAATAAAGGCAAAAACCAGCCTAAAGAGAAAAGGAATGGAGGCTTCAACTCCAAGGGGCGTGGGTTCGTTCCTGCTCCCCAAGGTCAGCCACCTTCAATTTCTAAATTCACAACCTCAGACGAAGGAGGGAAGGAAACCAGTGACTCTGATGGAGCCAATCTGAGTCGGCAACGTCCACTTGTCCACTGCCAGATCTGTGGGAAACCTGGCCATGATGCACTCAAGTGCTGGCACAGGTTCAACCAAGCATATGTCTCCAAAGATCTGCCACAGGCTCTTGCTGCGATGAGTGTGAATGAAGCCGACACAGAATGGCTCCCAGACTCCGGTGCCTCAGCCCATATCTCAGGTAACGCAGGTTTGTTAACTTCTCTTACTCCCTATCATGGGTCAGATAAGATAATGGTTGGTGATGGTTCACTAGTTCCTATCACACACACTGGTAATGCAAAAATCACTCATGATACTGGATCCTTTGTGCTTAAAGACGTCCTGTTTTCTCCAAAAATGAAAGTAAATCTATTGTCTGTAAAGAAGTTCACCAATTCTTTTCCATACAATATTGAGTTTTCAGACACTGCATTTTTTGTCAAGCACAAAGATTCAGGCACTATAATCACAACTAGAAAATTAAAGGAACTTTATTCAATTCCTAGTAATATACATAAAACATTCTTTTCTAACAGGCAAATAACAGTAGACTCACATACTTGGCATTGTAGATTGGGTCACCCCAACCATAAAGTGCTTCACCAACTCAAACTTCAGGGGTGTATCTCAGTGACCTCTCATACATCAATTTTACATTCTTCCATATGCAATAGTTGTCATCTAGGGAAAGCTATTAAACTTCCTTTCTTTGACTCTGTAAATAAGATGACTGAAGCTTTCCATAAAATCCATTGTGATTTGTGGGGTCCTGCTCCTGTACTAAGCAGAAATCAATTCAAATTCTATGCTTGTTTTGTAGATGATTTCAGTAGATTCACTTGGATTTTTCCATTAAAATTGAAATCTGATTTCTTTCAATGTTATTTAGTTTTTGAAAAATTCATTGAAAGACAATTTAATGGAAAAATTAAAGTTTTTCAATGTGATGGTGGAGGTGAATTTTCTTCAAAGGCTTTCCAAAATCACTTACAATTACATGGCATACTTTTGCACATGTCCTGCCCTCACACTCCAGAACAGAATGGAGTTGTTGAGCGTAGGCATCGTCTAATTGTAGACATGGGGCGCACCTTATTAATAAATAGTGGTGTCCCAAAATGCTACTAGGTGGAAGCATTTAACACATCTGTTTTTTTATTAAATAGGATTCCTGATTCTGAAGGGAAAATTCCATATCAAACTCTTGTTGGGAAATTACCTGATTATAGTTGCTTAAGAGTGTTTGGGTGTCGTTGTTTTCCATGCCTAAGTGATTATGTACATGATAAGTTGTCTGAAAGATCTGTTCCCTGTGTCTTCTTAGGTTATAGCATTCGTCATAAAGGCTATATTTGCCTAAATCCCACTAAAAATAAAATTTATATGAGTAGACATGTAATTTTTGATGAGTTATGCATGCCTTACAAAAATCCTCCTAGTATATTACTTCCCACTGACAATGACTGCTCTATAAGCACTTTTACTGATTGGCTTTGTGAAAAATCTGAAAAATCCACCCATATTAATGGTTATGAGAAAGTTCAACCCTCTTCTATTATAGAGCAGGTTGTTCCCTCAGCACCCACATCCTTGTCTCTTGCTATAGAAGATAACTTGCCTCAGTCCAACCCTGATGAAGTGAATTCCAGTGATGAGCAATCTGAGGAACTCCCTTCAACCACAAATCAAACAGAAGAACAAGGCTCTGAAGAGGAAATCACCTCTCATGATGTGGGCCATGAGGAGCCTCTCTCAGATTCTGAACAAACCATCCATGATGATAGCATCCATCCTACTACTGAAGCACAAGCTAATGATGTAACTACTTCCCACCACATGCTTACCAGATACAAGTCAGGTATTATCAAACCAAACCCGAAATATGCTCTATTTCATGAGACCATTGACCTACCTCAGGAACCAAACTCTGTTGAAGAAGCACTTCAACATCCTGGTTGGCATAAGGCCATGATTGATGAAATGGAAGCTTTGTATCAGAATGATACTTGGGATTTGGTTCCAAAACAGAAGGGTACACATACTATTGGGTGCAAATGGGTGTTTAGAGTTAAACTCAAACCAGATGGAACTTTAGAAAAATTAAAAGCAAGATTGGTAGCAAAAGGGTACAAACAGGTAGAGGGAATTGACTTCACAGAAACCTTTTCTCCAGTTATAAAATTCTCCACTATACGCATTGTTCTTAGTATAGCTACAATGCATAATTGGGACATAAGACAACTAGATGTTAAAAATGCTTTTCTTCATGGCTTTATTCATGAAGATGTGTACATGAATCAAGTACCAGGTTTTGTTGATAATGATCATCCCACACACCTTTGTAAATTAAAGAGGGCTTTATATGGTCTCAAGCAATCCCCACGAGCTTGGTTTGATAGATTTGCATCCTTTTTATTTACAAAAGGATTCTTTAGCAGTCCATCTGATAGCTCACTATTCATATCTCATGATTCAGGTCCTTTATTTTTGCTTCTTTACGTTGATGATATTATCATTACTGGTTCAAACACATTAGCTATGCAGCATCTTATCTCTGAACTTACTGTGGAATTTTGTATGAAAGACTTAGGAATTTTGCATCATTTCCTTGGTATAGAAGTCACACGAAATTTATCTGGTTTATTCTTATCACAAAAACACTATGCTACCACCATTTTAAAGGAAAATGACATGCTTTATGCTAAATACATTACTACTCCCATGCCTACTAAGTTCAGCAATGTTAGAGATGAAACTCCTTTTTTTGATCCTACTCTATTTAGGAAAATTGTTAGTTCTCTACAATATCTATGTCTCACTCGTCCTGATATTGCATTTTCTGTTAACTACCTATGTCAACACATGCATTCTCCCACAAATTTTCATTTCAAATTGGTAAAATGCATTCTAAGATTTATAAATGGCACTCTAAGTCATGGCATGCAGATTTTCAAATCATCTACTCTTGATCTATGTGCATACTCCGATAGTGATTGGGCAGGTTGTGAAGTCACTCGTAGATCAACGACTGGTTTTTGTGTATTTCTTGGATCCAATTGTATATCATGGAAATCCAAGAAACAACCAACCGTAGCCCGCTCCAGTGCTGAAGCTGAGTATAGAGCTATGGCTGTTGCCACTGTTGAACTAACATGGGTGACCTTTATCCTACGGGATCTGGGAGTATTCTTGTCACAACCACCAATTCTTTTCTCTGATAACATTAGTGCACTTCACTTATCTATTAACCCCGTGTTTCATGCCAGAACCAAACATGTGGAGCTCGACTATCACTTTGTTCGAGAAAAGGTGGCTCTCGGCTTGCTTATAACCAAGTTTGTCCCATCCAAGGAGCAACTGGCTGACATATTCACTAAAGCTCTTGGCAAAGATGATTTTCGTCGAGGTTCCATCAAGCTCAACCTTCATCCCAGGCTCAGCTTGCAGGGGAGTGTTAATAACAATACCCTTGAGCCCCACCAAAGCCCATGATGAAGCTGGACCACGTCTGATCAAATTGACTCACAAATGTGCTGGTATAGTGCAACCCGTGCCCATCAAGAATGCTGGTGCGGGTGCACCTGTGCTCACCAAGTAGACTCATGATTAGGTCCACAATCTGAGGCTCATGGTTAACCCGATAGGACCCATGTACTACTCGGATCTGTACTACTCGAATCTGGGAAAACCCATGTACTACTCGGATCTGTACTACTCGGATCTGTATAAATATGCATTGTAAAAACATAAAACCCTAATAACAACAGATAACTCTTCTCTTGTTTTCGCCGCCTCTCTCTCTCTTTTCCTCAACCCTAACCCTAATCTTACTCCTCCTTCTCCTTCCTTCGTGTGAGAATCTGAGATCTCTTATCTCAGATCTTGTACCAGTGAAGGATTTCCGCACACACCTCATTAACAGAATAACAGAGGCAAAAATCCTCAAACTACAATGAACCATCTATACTTTCTGTCATACAAAAAAAGACTATTCAACAATGATTTCTAATGACAACCAATATACTAGTTTGTGTAAATAAACAAGTGTTCTCTACTCAAGTAGTAAAAGCATTATTACATCGACAAAACAAGAAAAATAACAAAATTTAAGACTTTCAGATGTTAAAACTAATATTAAAACTAATATTAAAATCCACCATAAACAACCAGATGTTAAAACTAATATTAAAATGAAGAAATAAAAACACAAAACAACTTCTACGAAATTGTAATCTTAGCAACAAAATACCTAAACAAATGATGTAACAAAAATTCAATGTGAGTTCTGACCCACTGCAACCTACTCCAAATTAAACCAAACAAACCATGAGACGAAAAATAAAGTTGATGTTGCTAGCATTGTGGTTGTAGATCTCGTTGATGGCGTGGTTGAGGACCTTCCAGGCCTTGTCGGCGTAGTTGGGGTCGAGCTCGGTGACGAAGCCGTAGGGTATCACGTTGGGGGCTTGTTCTCTCTACCAAAGGATTCCACCATTTCGGTTTGGTTTGGGGATGACGATGAAAACTCCGACGAGGTGTGGAATGAGAGTTTGGTTTGTGAGAGGGTTTGTGCGTGGGTTTTTGGTTTGGGGGTGAGAGAGGAGGTAATGGGGTGTGAGTTTGGTTTGGGGTGAGAGGGTTTTGATTGAGAGTAGGATTTAGTTGAATTCCAATTTTACCCTTTTGTGAGTTATTGGATGAAGATATCATATCTACCGTTAGATTTGATTTGGATGGTGGATGTTTAGGGGGCTTACTTAAGTTTAAATGAGTCATGGGCTCATTCTATAATTTCTGTATATATATATATATTATTTCCATGTAACTATCGAAATATACCGCTTATGATGCTGAGGTTGGTTTACTAAAAAGAATTGGTGAGTTGGGATTTTCCCATGGATTTGCGAACTAATACACAAATTGCATTTGCTTCTCACAGAAATTAAGCAATTACAGTTTCTCTAAGAGTGATTACTTTCACAAAACTTATTTAAGCTGGTCAAAGAGAACATTTAACCTAAGTTTTGAATGGTTACTGACAATCAAGGGCGGAACTAGGATTTCGTTGAAGGGGTGGAAAGATAAAGGAAACAAAAAATTACAATGGGTCTTGACCAGTTTTCATATTTTGAAAACAATATATGATTATTTTATCACTAATTTTACCAAGTAAATTTTTTCCAATATAAGCCACTGCAAATTGTCGTTCAACCAATAATCTTCCATTTGATTGCACAAAAACTTTTGATAATATTCATTGTCGAAAATGACCTTCAACGGTTGTAATTCCAATCAGTCTCACTGGTAAGTAGACTAGAGGATATAAATGATTTTCTTTCACATTTTCAAGAGAGACGACTGCCATATGTCCCCTTTAGTTCCCTGGAATTTTTTTAATTAATAAAAAATTAATTAATTTTTTAGGAAAAAAAGAGGATTTCGATATCTGATCCCTTGGGCCTGGCAGGTCCGAGGGGTGAGTTTTTTTGTTTTAATTTATCTTGGTTTTTGGTTTTTTTTACATTATTTTTAATCTGTTTCATAATAAAAATTTAAAAAATATGTTGAAAAGTTGGTTTATTTTATCGAATAAAAAACTAATTCTTTTTATGCAACATAATAAATTTTTTACAATTAATTTTTTTATCCCATTAAGAGAATTTGTTTTTTATTGGATAATCAACACATTATTTTTGCTACATCGAGTTCAATCGTCGAAAAAAATAAAAAAATAAAAAACAATTATAAAACATATTTTACAAAAAAAAAGATTTAAAAAAACCAAAACATAAAACAAAAACTAATTAAATCTTCTTCTTTTATTTTAGTCACATTTTTTTATTTTAATTAGTTTTGGTTTTGTTTTTTTTAAATCATTTTTATCTGTTTTTAAATCTTTTTTTATAAAATATGTTTTCTAATTATTTTTATCTTTTAAGTTTTTTTTCCAAGATCAACCTCGCGAATAGTAGTGGAGAGAGCATGTTGAAAAGTTGGATTATTTTATCCAATAAAAAGTAATTCTCTTTATTGGATAAAATAATTTAGTTGTAAATAATTTATTATGCTGGATAAAGAGAATTAATTTTTTTATTCGATAAAATAACCCAACTTTTCAAACGCTTTCTCCTTCGTATCATTTGGAGGTCGATTATGGAAAAAATAAAAAAATTTAAAAAATAGATTAAAAATGATTTAAAAGGAACCAAAACGTAAAGCCAAAATAAATTAAAACAAAAAAAAACTCACCCCCACTGGTTCTCCACCCCTCGACACCGCCGAGCCAGAGGGATCAGATATCGAAATCCTATTATTTGTTTCCTAAAAATTTAATTTTTAATTAATTAAAAAAAATTCCTACTCGGCCACCTATTAGCATACAAATGATCCATCACTTTAGTTGGATCCGTCAACTAGAAACTCTGCAATATATTATGCCACTTGTATGGATTATATGCTAAGCAAGCAATGGTTTGGTCAAGAGCAGTCACCACTAAATCCAACTTCATTTTTAATTTATTCCACTGTTCAACTTCACGTCACACAATTCCGTTCCCGGTTCAATCTCTTTGGTAAAAAAAAAACCCCAATGATGACAAAGACAATGGTTTTTTCTTAAATATATGCTTTAAACCTTCCAGGCAGTTCATCGACACATAATGTGCATCTTATTTTAAAGATCAAATGTCCAATTTCCAAACCTTGAAATTATCAACTTGGTTTAGTTTCTCTTATATGAATGTCATAATTACAATTGTAAACCTTTCCCAATGGAAGAAATTTGTTTTCAAACTTGGTTAATCGATTCCATCACATCCTAAATATGACTTTAAGGTCACTGACTTTCTAGTACGCCAAATCTAATCCGATAATAGAAAACAAATTCTATTATAGATGATTTTCCTTGTTTCAAAACCAAACCTTGGAATATCACCGCACTCTTACGAGATAAGGTTTGCAGAACTAACTTTAACTCCTACGACAAGTTTCTTCGGTTCCAATTTGACCTTGAAAACCTAATTACGTTTTCACTATTTTAGTCATACGACAGGTGATTCCTTTTCGTTAACGCCTTCTTTAGCGATAGTCATTATGAAGTAAACGTGTGGATTCTTGTCGGTTGCGGGTTGTTTTTTTTATGATCTAGAATTTCTTAGTACATGTCGACATATAGGTTAGACGGGTTGCGATTCTAAATTGAAGACGATCTACATCATTTTCACCTGAACGTTTGACGTACAAAGTAAAAAATTGAACCTGTAACCTCACGAGTTTACTGCTAATCACTCCACTACGTCCCTGGACAAATCGCGGACTTCATTGATCTCCCAGTAATGCACATATTATATGTCTCACCGTTATTCCAGAGGTCACTTCTGGCGTCTACATCACCAGGATAGTCAAAATGATCTTCTGAATCGATTTGCATCCACACCCTCCGATGTTTCTAAATTTGGAACTGTTCCATCAGACTAATAATTTCCCAAAAGATTTTTTCGAAAATGATTGGATGACATTGACAAAAAGATCAAAATATGGCACAAAGTGGTGAAGTTTCAATCAAAAATAGCGTCACTATTTTGAATATGCAACAGTTCAGTTCACATACGGAAGTTTTTGGACGCGTTGCGATTTAGAAAGAAAACATTTTTGCCAATGAAATTCTAACCCGATAGCATACTTAAATGACGTAATGTGAACAAAAGAAAACCAATCTATAACGTGCAATTTAATATTGATATCAGACAAAAAAATATATTGCTGAAATGGACGCAATGTCTTTCAAATGAAAAAAAGATAAATAGACTAACAAAAATTATAATATGCATATACCTTTAACTGAAAGAAAAAAAGGTTTATACCATGCAAATACAAGTTATACCATAACATCAAATGAACTAGCAAATGTTAATATATTCAAAAGTACGACAATAGTTACCGCATTCCAATATGTCATTTATTTCTTAGTTATTTTTACGAAAGGTTTCTATAATAATAATACATTAGCTAAATTCCAAAGGTCACCCACATTGCTTAGGCACTTCGCCATCTTGAGTCCTTGACTAATCAAGAATCAGAGACGAACAAACTAGGCCAACCAAAGTTGAAATAGATAATATAAATATTGGCACAAGCTACAACTCTAGTAGTACTGATTATCATTTATTATTTATTTTCGACTGATACTCAGTAATTTATTTGTTTGTTCAAGTGAGATGGGCAATAGCTCGTAGTGAAAATAGATCAACTTAGGGGTGTTAGTAGAAATTCATTAAAATTGCAGAATATAGATGCAAACAACAAAGCTCAATAGATAGAGAAAACCAATAATTGAAAAAGTCACATGACAACAACAGTTTTTCATCAACGAAAGTTCGTTGCCACCAACCTTCATTCTTCCTTCAACTATTCCTTTTCTCGTATATAAGCTTTGAGTTATCTCTCAAGTAGTTAGAGCTCTTGCCATTGGAGCGTTAGTTGATGGCTACAGCAAATAATGGACAAGATGGGTCCTCTTTCATAACCCAAGCTGATGCTTTGCTCAGAAAAAATCTTGTGTTCCAGGTATGTTTATGTACAATAAATGACAGTCGTAAATTATTTTCCCATACTATATATTGTATCCAGATAAATATATTGTATCTCTTAGTATCATCCATTAAAGCAAGCTAAATCTTGCTTTCTCTTGTTCTTTACGATCATTCTTTCTCTGTTCTCATTCTTTTAAATGAACAAATACCACCTTCAGAATTAAAATGAATAAACACATATTTAATTTCCTGACGAATATCAAAATTAAGGAAAAAAAGCTATACTTCTCCGGGAATGTGAAAGAGAAGACAATTCGAGTTCATTTCTAGAATGGTATGTTTTGGGGGGATGAAAATTAACTTCTTTGTTTTGATATTCCCCTTACAAGTTATTTCTTGACGAATTTGGACTTTCGGAGATGATTGCCAAACAAAGCTTCAAACAAACGTTTGAGACACATGCATTTAGCCTCTGGGAATTAACTAGCGATCGACTAGAGAGAATTAAAAAAGAAATTCAATAGAAGTTGCTTTTCGCATTGTTTGCAAATAATCTTCAGACAAAAGTTGCTTAACAAATCATGTTTTAACCTAATGATAAGAATCAAATATGAAATTATAGACGTCAAATTCGAAAATCCAAACCACCAAATTTGCGACGGAAGTGAGATTATTCCCAAACGGACCCAAAGTCGTACAAAAGATGGTAACGAAGATTAACATTAATTATTTTTGCAAGTTAGATTGACATTACCTGTTGTTGCAAGTTAGATCAGATGTGTTTTTTTATGGGTGGTGATCGAAGGGAGCTTGAGGCTGATTATAAATAAAAAATAAAAAAATCAACTCTAGCATGCTTGAGAATTGAGATGTTCTTGTTGATCTGGTCGGGGATTTTTTTTCAAGATTCGAGAGCTCTTTTTCCATCTCGACCATTCATGCCGCAATAAATTATCTAAATTATTATTGTTCACTTCGATCCGAAGCGATTGACCATCTTGGGATTTTAATTATCCACGTGCATGTCTTCAAAGTCCACGTATATTTTTTATGCTTCTAACATCGATTTCTACGTGAAAATGTCTTTTATTTTCTTATCATTTTCATCAATTAAAGATAGATATCACATATTATTATATGTACCTAGACAAGGCCAAATTATTCAACTGAGCTTTTTCTTGGAAGTATCCTTGGTTAAAGTCATTTCGTTAATCGTCTAATATTGTCCTTACTTATTTGACTGTTCTTCTCAGGCTGCGCTTGAAAAAACTCTAGAAAAAAGATTAAAATTGTTTATATTTTTTTGGTCTTGGTCTGGTATTCAAATACGACACAAAACGATAGCGAAATTTATGGTCTGAGAAACAACGTAGTCTATGGTTTGAGCAACGGCGTTTTAATCTTTGTCTCTTTCTTTTGGTGATGACAAAGAGATTATGTAACCTAGCTTTTACTCGTACAATTTTTCCCTTGTCGTTTCACTCGATGACACTTTGCACATGTAATCTTTAAAACTTTGCAGTTTGCATCCTGTCTTTTTAGGTATTTAGCAATTTACCCCCATTTGTGTTAATTTTGACAAAAAAAGACCAAACTACTCTCAAACCGAAAATCCAAAATCACCATCAATTTTTTCGAATTTTAAAAAAAAAATTTAATGTTAAAAACAAACATGATAGTTTGTGGGGTTCATTTTTAATGTTTTTCTAAAAATATCATGGTAATTTTGGATTTTAGGTTGAAGGTAACATTTAATGTTAAAAAACATGTTAGTTTGTGGGGTCAAAACTAACATATGGGGCAAATTGCCAACTATTGAAAACACTAGGAGGCAAACTGCAATATTTTAAAGATTATGTGTAATTTGCCGACAAGTAGAGTGATAAAGGGGCAAATTGCAATTAACCTTAAGTATATCCTATAAAATATGGTAAATAGTGTTGATTAGTTTATTCCCTTAAAAAATTATTTATTCAAAATACTGTTCCATATTACATATATATACCCTTAATTCATTCCCACGTATATAATACTTTATATTTTTTTTAGCATTTCATCAAGATATCAATTGATAGTTTGACCATTAATTTATTTTGTTAAATTTTACTTGTATTGTGAATTACTCTTTTTACCGTATTAACAAAGTACCAACATATTAATTCAATCTAACACGAGTAATAACTCAATGTTTGTTAAAAGAAACCGATGTAAATACACAACTAAAAGTATAAATTCACAGCGTACAAATTTTAAAAAACCATCCTTATTTTTCTTAATTAAACACATATTGCAATGTATATTACTTATTTTCTATGAAGAGTCTGAGCTAGTTAGTTTTCCCACACAGAAAAGGAATGTGAAGCAGAACATCGCGTTGATATTGTTCCCGGCATTCCTATGTATTATCATAGTCAGCATCCAAAGAGTAATCGATTTGGAGATAGATAAGCCAAGCTACAAATGTGGCTGCCGCTGCGTCGAAACGAACACCGACGGATCTTGTTCGAGAAAGGTGTGCGGTGTGGAGCAATCCTTGACGCTAAAGCAAGCAAGTGCATGTCCAATACCCAAACCAAGAGAGTGGCCTGCGTTCATGCAATTGCCGGAGGTCCCTTATAGAGCTGTGAGAACTAAAAATTCGCATTCTTCTGGGTTGCCGGATGCGTCTTGCAGGAAACGCAGGTCTTGTGCTGTGACGTCGTTGTTCACCGGTCAAAGTAGAGCCATAGCGGAAGGTAAGTCGAAAACATTGAAATTTACTTATCCATAATAATGCCATTTTTTGACTTTCAATTTCATAAAAAAATCTTATTACAACATGTACGTTTCAATGAATACATACATACATACACACACGTGGAAGTTCGAAGTTCGACTTATAGTCCGCTATAATCGAAAATGTGCACCACTTACCCAAATCAACCCAAGTCAGTCCTATCCAGCCCAAACCAATTTGGATTTGGTCTGTTTGCATCTGTCAACCTGTTTTAAGTGTTGTTATATTGTTGTCACATGCAGGTCTAGTGGGAAAAACATACGAGAATGTAATTCCACAGAACGCCAAAGATGTAAAAGATTTCATCCCTCTAACTTACCTTGTACGTACTCTTCCCAACCAAAGACATGGATATGATTAATGTAGTTGTGTTTTCACATTAATTTGCAAGCATGTTATGTTTGGCGATGGTAAGAAATTGAACGTGATTGTTTTCAGGGAACAAGAAGCATGCCTGGGTTCCAATACTACATAGAGAACGCCTTCATCTCCCATGCTCCCATTGAGCTCGTTCTACCCAAATGCCCCATTAATTTCAAAATCACCTTTCACGGATCTCTCAACAGAACTAAAGGTACACTGAAGGTCAAAAATGTCCTCGACAAATTACCATCTTTGAATTTTATAATTTTAGTTAAATCTTAACATGTAATTTAGATGGTATATATAGATTTATCTAAGACTGAAGATCTACCAATGTATGTTGTCTTGTAGTTTATGCTGGTACCCTTCCTGCGTTTGAATTGCAGGTTTGGAGCCAAATTTTGTTATAAAAAAACTCTCGTTTGTGAGCTCATCCATCCAAAGTTCAAACAACAAATTCCCTTTCCTACTCATTATTTATACGCTCACTATCACTAGTGTATTGCAAAATTTCCCTTTCCCACTCATTATTTCACAATTCATGTTTTTATCTAATTGCCTTTTTTCTAGGCGTCTTCTGCGTTCGAAGTAATCACGCGTGGCGAAATAACTCAACAAGCATTAACAGAGAACTGTTCCAAGGCTATTGGAAAGGAAACCCAGCTCATGAGAGCAACGACATTGTTGGAGGTACGTTATGTTATTTTGCATTTTCCATAATCTTATCAAATACAGCAAATGGGCAGTTCCAATTTTTTGTTATCTATGCAATGCAGCTTATGATTTCTCGAACACCGGCAGAAAAAACTTCAACGTGACTCTTTGGTACAATTCAACATATAGCGGGTTGGGTCCTAGCAGAAGGCTGTTGAGAATTCCGAAACCAGTGAACATGGTACAACTTAATTTCTTATATCGAGGCTCTATTGTAGAATTTAGTTTAGGTTATTTAAATTTTGGTATGAATTCTGGCATTCATTATATATAAGTATATAAGACATTGTTTTAAGCTCCCAATTAACGAATATGATGAATTCCGCCCTACAAAGTGTTTTCTTATCCCTGTTTTTTCCTATGCAGCTTTCAAACGCTTTTCTTCGTCAATTCGGAGGTCGAGAGATGCGACTCTTTCTGGATTTTGTAAAGGAAATGCCAAAATCAGGGGGAGCATTATCGCTAGATTTGTCCACGGTTATAGGACCTCTTTTATATGCATGGGTCATTCAATTACTGCTTCCAGTAAGCACTCTTGTTTTGGAGATCATTTTATTCTTCCTCTACTAATCTATGCAAATTGAAGTCTGTAATTTATAATTTCGTTTCAAATGTTGTTTTAGGAGCTGACACAGTAAATGTCTACTTTCGAAGAAATTGACTTGAAATTTTCATATAATATCTAAATTCTACCACTCTCTTTTTATAAATATGACATGACATGATTAGATTAGATTAATTCGACTTTCTACTTGCAGGTATTTTTGGAATGTTTAGTTTATGAGAAGGAACATAAACTAAGAACCATGATGAAACTACATGGTCTTAGAGATGGACCATACTGGGTGATCACCTATGGCTATTTTTTGCTCATTTCATGTCTTTACATGCTGTGGTTTGCCGCCTTCGGCTATATCATCGGTACGTCAATAACTAAGAAATTGTAGTAGAAATTAACATTCAGCTTTTGTTTAATTGTCCACTCTCATACCAACAAATTGTTGCTTTCTTTACAGGTTTGAATATCTTCCGGTTGAATAGCTACACCATCCAGATTTTGTTCTACTTTCTTTATCTAAATTTGCAGATTGCATTGGCTTTAATAGCAGAAGTTGGATTTTCCAGTGTGAAAACTGCAAGAGGTAGTTTAAAAAAAATATTTTATTTTATGTCTTTTCAGATTTGGTTGATTCATCATATCTTTGAAATTCAAATATCTAGTTGAAACGTAACGGACACAACCCCTGTAATTGAGCATTACACATTTGTACTGTTGAGTAATGTCTCATGACTAATGCAATTTTGGTTTTGTGCAGTTGTAGCTTACATGTATGTTTTTGGATCGGGGCTTCTCGGTGATTTCCTATTTAAATACTTCATAGAGGATACAAGTTTCTCAAGTAAGTGATTTCAAAATTTGGCTTTAATGAATTCACATTTGCAAGAAGTAAAATCATTTTATGTTATTTGAATGATCATAGGGTGGCAAGTTATGACAATGGAATTGATTCCTGGTTTCCTTTTGTACCGGGGAGTTTACGAGCTTCAGCAGTACTCGATATCGGGGAACTATAGAGGAACTGAAGGCATGAGTTGGGAAAGTCTTGATGACAAAGAAAACGGCATGAAAGAAGTCCTGATAATTTTGGTATTGGAGTGGTCGATCTTACTCGGTTTGACATACCTCGTAAAAAAGGTCTTTTCTTATGGAAACATAGTCAAAGTGGTCAAGAAAACAAGAGCGCTATCAGGTAGAGTATCTCAAGGACTTCCGAGTTCAAGCATACAAGTTGATCATGAATCCTCTGATTTACTTGAAGAGGTAAGAGTTTACAACATTCCATTGTTCTTAATCAAAACAACTCGAACTAAAGACTTATGCTTGTTTAATTTACTTGAGATGACACAGAAAGAAAAACATAACATAATTCAGAATGTTATCATCTTCTTTATGGTAGAGATACAAAGTTGAGCAACTACTGATGGAGCCAAATGGACCACACCCAGTTGTTTGCCACAATTTGAAGAAGGTTTATGGTGGAAAGGACGGGGCTCCTATCAAGAGAGCGGTTCGAGATTTGTCGCTTTGTATACCTCGCGACCAATGCTTCGGCTTACTCGGCCCTAGTGGATCAGGCAAAACAACCTTCATTAACATGGTAAGGACCAATTAAGAAATAAATGCTTTATAATGAACATAACACATCTAGTATGATGAACATGATTTGAGATTGATTTAATTTATTTTGGTTGTTTCAGATGACTGGATTCTTGCTGCCTACATCTGGAACTGCGCTCATCAACAATTTGGACGTCAAATTAGCAATGGACCAGATTCAGACAAAGATAGGGGTCTGTCCTCAGCATGAGTATGGGCACCACTTTCATGTTGTCTTTCTTTCGTAAAAAAATTATGACCATCAAACTAAATTCTCATGATTGTAAATATTTTACCCTTTTTTCCAGTGTCATTTGGGAGACTTTAACTGGAAGGGAGCATTTGCGCTTCTATGGCAGGCTAAGAAATCTGAAGGGTGCAGCACTGAATGAGGTAATATATATATATATGATTGTTTGACATTATCGTGTTAATTTTTCTAGCACAGTCAAATACAATTCCACGTTATGTAGGCAAAAAAACTTGGTTGAAACTAAAGAACATGGTTTATTACAATAGGAATTTCCAATTTAAGCGTTCAAATTATGAGATTGTTGCAGGCCAGTGAACTCATGTGTAATGATCTGACTAGACTAATTAATTCTACGTGGATCTGAGATATATTATTACGATGTCCTCGCTCTTCCACATTTCTAAAACTTTAGGGAATACTTGATTTTGTTCCTTGGACTAAACAAAGTTGTGTAATTGAAACACAGGCAGTGGAGGAATCCCTGAGAAGTTTCAACCTTGTCCATTCTAACGCAGGAGATAAGCTAACTGGATGTTATAGTGGTGGCATGAAGAGAAGGCTTAGTGTTGCAATCTCAATAATTGGAGGCACAAAAGTAAATGTTTGTCTCAAACTATATTTCATTACTTCAAGAAAGAAAAGATGTAATGAAACTAAACTATTTGGTTCAATTCGCAGGTTGTGTTTTTGGATGAGCCGAGTACAGGATTGGACATTGAATCGAGGAACTACTTGTGGCGTGTAATTAAACAATCTAAGAGAGATAGAGCTATTGTTCTCACAAGTAAGCACATTCATTAGTATCTTACTAAATATGAACTAAAAGACAATAAAAATTTAAATTACTAATTAGTGGTTTCCTAGTTATTAACTAATTTCATGTTTTTGATGAAATAATGCAGCACATTCCATGGAAGAGGCAGATTTTCTGTGTGATAGATTAGGAATCATTGTCAACGGGAAATTGCAATGTCTTGGGAACTCAAAGGAGGTAACAACACTCTTAATCAAATCCATGATGTTTACAAAAGTTAATTATTTGAAGTTATGGCTCGATGACATTGTTTACTAAAAACAGCTCAAGACAAGATATGGAAGATCACATCTTCTGACAATATCTGTAAATCCTCAACACAAGGAGAATGTTGATTTAATGGTCGCAAACCTTTCGCCAAACGCCGTGAAGGTTTACGACGTCGGTGGGACGCAGAAGTTCCAGCTGCCCAAGACAGATGTAAGAATATGTGATGTTTTTGAAGCTGTAGATAAGTTCAGGAAAGAAGTCCCTGTTTTTGCTTTTGGATTGAATGGATCCTCTTTGGAAGATGTCTTCAACAATGTTGTTAATGAGGCATCATAAAATTTGTTTTGTACATATTTTTTTTTGTGAGTCGTCAAAGTATTTTTTTTGTTCTTTATTATCAAGAAAGATAGATTTTTTACTAGAAATTTTGACAACGGTTTCAGGGAGTCCAATTGGAACCAAAATTGTAAAATGTAATATTTTCTTGAAAGTATATACAACATGAAATATGGGGTTGAGAGCTAAAGAAATTCTCACAGGAAGGTGTAGAATCTTTGCACACCACTGGCTCTGTTAGATTTATTTGTATCTGGAAGTGACAAACATGAGACAGAGATTTGGCATTGTTGTAAAATAAAAAGCATTCTCATTTTGTATACGAAGCAAATTCATCAAATCTCAGTTATTTAATACACCTAATTTGCTCTCATTGGGCTTTATTATTGCATTTTTAATTGTCATGATTGTGATTTAAGACGATGACCAACTGGCGGTAGTTTAGTTGGAAAATCTCCTCTTAATATCGAATCTCATCAATAGATTTATGATGGGTGGGGTACTAGATAAAAAAGATAAATTACAATAATATGGAAAATGCACGCTGGACAGTCGGCACAAAAAAACTGAAATCTTTATCTCTGTTCGTATATGATTTTCAATAGTTTGACTTTGAGGTATTAAAACTTCAGAATAATAGTGGTTCGCATATTGCAATGGTGTCGTCCAATAATATTTTCTTGGCTCTTGTTGTATAAATATCCATGGAAGGTTGTTACAAGAGTTAGTTTTTAAATAAAAAGTAGAGTTAATTTTTATTATTAGATAGATTGCATAAACATTAATTTTAATTATTGGTAACTACTATAATTTTAACAACAAAATTATTTTCTATCATCGTTGTATCATTATTTTCCGTGTAACTACTATAAAGTCATATTTACGCTTACACTACTTAAAATCGTATTTATTTATCGTTCGGTTAACTTTACAACTTACTATGTTAATATAAATTAATTTTTAATTATAAATTTTACAAAATTAAACCTTAACATTCCAGCAATTAGACTTTTATATAATTAACATTGAATTACAAGTTTACAAAAAATCTCCTAAACAATCTAAAATACATCATTCAACTCATATTCTTTTTAACACCGAAAAGCAGTGGTCAATTAAGTACAAACCTTCCACTTGCGGTGTGACGTGTGTTTGTCGTCATATAGGCTCGTAACCTTTTAAACCACATACACATAATTTTTAAATTCAATGAAAGCACTCATTTTATAAATAAATAAAAAAAATCCATGTAAAATAATTGAAGATTATAGAAAAGATTGGAAATACTTTTCTTGTGAAGTAAGGTCCGTGTATGGTTTGAGAACCTTTGACTTGATGTATCGGAAGGAATGTGTGGTTGGGGAAAGGAAGGATCTATATTTTCCCCTTTTGTGGAGTGGGAAGATGGATGCTTTTGGATAAAGTTGATGATTTTGTGTGAAGTGGAGAGATCAAATATGGTTTGGTCAAAGAATTTTTAGAGATTGTGCTTGGAAGTTGGAATCATATTCTCGGCAAAGCATTAGCTTTCCGTTATTTGAACAGTAGTAGAGTTTCCAGAAAAACTGTCAACTTCTGAGCTTTTGTCATGTGCAGCTTAATTAACTTCCAATTGTTTTTTTTCTGAAAGTAGAATAATTCGGATTCATTTTTTCTCTGGAAAGATCGAAATCATTATATAATATATATGCTAAGAGATTACACTGAAGTTTAAATGGGAGATGTTAAAGAAGATCTTGCGATACAACATAATGTTGGGAAATCAAAGTTCAAAATCGTAATTGCACGTAATTGCACAGACACACTGAAGTAGTGGTAAGTATGAGTTGTGTCACGAGGAGCAAGTGCAGGTGGTTGTTGACCATATTCGAGTGGGAAAGAAAATGAAGCATGAGTGTATCTAAACTAACTAACTAATATGACGCGAATCAACTAAAGAAATCCCAATATGACTAGTCCCGTAAGATGTCATGCAAAAGTGTAGATGCGTGATACATGTGTGTACAATTAAGCGTTAATGACATGCATAACATGAAAATCTGATAATGTCACGATTTTAAGTGTGTTTCTATATGGATTAAGATTTATCACAATCATTAAAACATACAAAACATTACTCAAAATAAGAACAAAGACAACCACATGATTACGTACATGTCAATCTTATCTCTAATAAGACATGAAGAACATAGAAATTCATTTGATTACAACCTCAATTATGTATCCACGTGAATTAAGATTTAACATCATCATTAAAATACACAAGACAATACACATGATAAGGCCAACAAGAGAACATGTTCCCACATGTCATCCTTATCTTTTTATTCACTCAAATCTTATCATCACATCATCATTCTCTATAAAGTAGGGTCACTAGTCAAAGCATGTGCTAAGTATCCATTAGGACCATTAACACATCAAATGCAAGAGTGAGAAACTTATCAAAATGACCATGAAAATCATTTGAAGTTCCAAAATTAAGATTAAACACACACCAATCTCACAACATTGTACAATTCACATCATTATCCACCCTCAATGGGGATGAATTATTCACTAATCGACATATTAGCCAAAGAAACAACAACATAAAAATAATCAACATATTAACAAAAGAAACAACAACATATAAACAACTCATAACAAATAAAAAAAATTAA
Organism: Triglochin maritima; assembly: GCA_963682175.1. NCBI lineage: Eukaryota > Viridiplantae > Streptophyta > Magnoliopsida > Alismatales > Juncaginaceae > Triglochin > Triglochin maritima. The sequence goes on from OY821775.1 coordinate 13,350,927, forward strand.
GACAAGAAATAAACAACAACTTTGATTAATGAATAAAAAAATTACAATGTTGCTTACCTGTTCTTAGGGGAGAGCATGACCGGGTCAAACCGGTCATCCGGACCGGACCGGACCGGTCGGTCCGGGTTCGGTCCGTAAATTTTTGAAAAAATCCGGTCCGGTCCGGGTTTTGGTCCGGCAAATTTTAAATTTTCCGGTCCGGTCCGGATCGGTCCAATTTTTTTTTAACTTAAAAAATTCGGTTTTTGACCGGACCGGACCGGTCTGGTCCGGTCTTAGGTCCGTGGGCATCCGGTCCGGTCCGGTCTTCGGTCCGGACCCCGGATAAAAATCCGGTCCGGTCCGGACCGGATGCATATCCCTACTTGTTCTCATCCACTACATTATTAAACAAGAAATAAAACATAACCTAACGAGGAGAAGAAGAATGATAAAAGAGGAATGGAAAGATTACAAGTGTATTTATTGAAGATTAGATGGTCTGAATGAATCTGGACGCGATCAGACGACTATAAATTAGATTTGGATGTTGTGTATTGCTCCTGACCCCACAACCTGACTCACCAGAGAAATTTGGGGTCGAACCGACCAACTGGATATGCCATTGTTGTATCATTTGGGTCGGATCGACCTCTAATTTCACCAGTAGCTTAAATGTATCATTTTAGCACGTGACGTACACTTGGAGTCGTTGGTTCGAACCTGTTTGGTTTAATTGTTGATTTACTTCTCAGGTTCAAGAGATTACGGACTTTTGCAACCAACATATTTTTATTTACACTTATGTCTATCTGGGTTTTCACCTAGGTCTTTCCTGACTTGCAATCCGGTCATTGAACATTACAAATATGCCTAGAAGGTTTCAAAATTAGTTCATTCTTCTTGCATTTTAGTCTTTTTTTGCTTCATTTCTCTTTTGTATTACCTACAACCTAAAATTCATGCAACAATCCGAGTGACACTAATATGTGGTAAAATAAAGAATATATAGTATGGATACATTGTATGGTATGCTATTAATCAATGCACAACTATGTATCTATGCAATACATGTTTTACTGAAGTTAACTATTTGATTTGGAATTGCAATATGAATAAACTTGATACTAGTTAATTAATATTAGATTAATGATAAAAAACAAAATCGACGTTGTTAAGGCCAAAATCCAAAAAGAACAGGCGCTGGGATTGAGAATTGAGATACACGTCTGTGAGGCAAAGAACAAGAAATTTTATAATGACTAACCGTTAACAAACAAAGCGCCGGTGATACCAAAAGGAATCCAGTGTATAAGCCGGAAGTCTAAACCATGCGTCATTCCTGGTTTAGGGCTTACTCGTAGGGTTGGCCGACCATTTCGTGTGAGGATAATTTCAATAAGTTTATCTTAGACAAATGTTACCACAACTTTAATTAGTGGTATTTGTTGGGACTTGTTTATAAGGGTTTGATGTTTCCTTGTTAAGCCCCCAAAATAAACAAATTTCTTGGTGAGATTAGAGGGAAGTCTCATTGCTACCAAACAATTTTTTTTTTTTTTTTTTGCACGAGTAAAGAGAGGTTTTCCTCCAATTTAATTGCTAGATTTTATAATGACCACCTGAAGTCTAATTAAGCAAACATCATACAAAAGACCATCGATCTCTTTTGAAACTCATCATACAAAAGATCATACACACGTGCAATTTGTAAATTATTGAATGTATATATGTGCCTCGAAGCCGCATAACTTCACTACAGCAATGCAAATACAAACATCCCGAAAAGTGCAAGTCTCAATCCTTTCAACTTCTTCCACGACCGTGGCGGCCAGCCAAGTTCGAGTCTCAATCACATCCAGCTAGAACATTAAAACCTTTGGTTTACTTCTTTATTTGAAGATGAAGAAGAGGAGGGAAGAAAGGGATTAAGGAGAAACCCAAACAATTTTAACTTCTGATAACATGATAACACATAAAAACTGTAACGCCCCGAGCTCGGACAACTGATCACCCGCCCGAATCCGGTGCGTTAAGATACGATCCACGATCCTGACCGCTGCGCATTCTGATATTTAAATCCATCTGATAGGCCCATAATTAATCTGAAAAATATAATCAACAATTTGTGAGCTCGACAGCCCGCAAGTACCAACCATCAATCAATCAGAATCATAATCATGTGGAAAATAATACAGAATATGACATTCAGTCAATAAGCACAATCAAGAGACGTGCATCACAAATAAAATGCATGCATATCAATTTGAAACCCCCATTCAGATTCGACCACATCCTATGCTTCTGAAATCTATCAATCTGTCAGACGCACACCTGGTAGCTCCACACTAACGACAGGCAGTCCTTTCCTCTCTCGGGTGGCTCTACGCTGTCCGTTAGGCAGCTCTTTCCTAAGTTGCTCTGCTAGAAACATACACACAGCCACAGGACATGTCGACCGAAACACCACCATGCAATCATATGCATATCCATAAAATCAATATTAATGCTCAACATGCATGCAACTACGAATATCAAGAGAGACAGACATGATATGAAACTGAAGAATAACGAATCAGTACTTGCCTCAAAATCTCCATCTTTTTCTTCTCAATATTCTTCTCAAAATTTCATCTTCTCCTAAAACCACACAATCATCCAACAATCTTAATTAGTCCATTAAGATATTTGATTATTAACTAAACTAAAAAAATTCAAGATATTACAAAAACCACATACAGTTACGCACAGAGACAAAAAAAGGCATCAAGTACAACAACTTTCACAATCATCAAAAGTGTTTTTTGTCCTTTTAAATCTAAACTTCTGGATATAGTCATTTTTGCCCTTTTCCTCCACACATCACTATTGGATGAAATCGTGATCAATTACAATCATATAAAATTTCGAAAAAAGGACCAATTACAATTATATTATAATATGTTCAAAAATTCTATGCTCCTATCAAATGGAACCAATAAAGTACTAGATCTCCTTCAGTCTATACCCTGTAACCTGCAAAACCTACAACCACACATAAAATATCAACCAAGAGTCAGAGAAAACCCATGAAAGCTAACCATTTTATAATCAAAATTTGAAAGAGAAAAAACTTGGAATTAAACACAAAGCATGTGGTGAGGAAGAAGAAGATAATTAGGGTTGGGTGACAGGGAGAGAAGTGAGCACAAATAGCTCCAAGCATGCATGGACTATATATATGCAAGAAAACACCATCTGTGCTCACTCTCTTCTGTCACCTTCTCAATTACCTCCATCAATTGTTATTACATATATACATGAAAAACAATAAAAAACATAACCACCAATATATGACTAATGGAAGAGTTGTGAAATCTGACAGATAGAGAAATGAGCACACATAGCTTCAAGCACATATACTGCGTCTCCTGTTTTGCATGCATGAAAGCACCATGTGTGCTCACTCTCTTCTGTCAGCATACACCAACTCTTCCTTCAATGCTTACCCTATAAACTTTCCTAGTGTGAACACAACATAAAGAACACATATAGGTTACGTTATAGCAACTTTCCAAGTGCATGCATCTCTACCTCGAGCTAGTTCAGTTTGTAAAACCTTCTTGAAATAACTAAGAGAATTGATTCTTCTAGCAACAAGTTGTGCTACAAGTTGTGCTACGAGATTTGATTAGAGTAGAAAAATATTTAAAATTAACTAAGTACACAAACTATCTAATAGCATTGGCCGTGGCAAATAGAGAACAAGGGCGTTGGGCGACCTCCTTGGATTTCAGGATTGCACCTAATTACTAGAAACACCTTAAAATTTTGACCCCCTAGAATCAAGCCTCTTGAATTTTCCGAAATGCTTGTACTTAGATAGCTAAATGATAGTGACGTTAATTTGTCCTGACCTAAACTCATGACACCGCACGTGTGTAACGCTAAAATACATTTTCAAGTTAATTAAGCTACCCGGCCAGAAAAATCAACATATCCACCCTCGAAGGTAATAGAGAGAGAGAGAGAGAGAGCAGAATTAGATGTAGAAGAGAAGAGGAGCCAATGAAGAAGGAGAAGAGAAGTAATTGTTGGGTGTGATCCAAAGAAACAGTGGAGAGGGTCCTTTATATAGAGCATTGGAATGATTGAAGGTTTTGTCACTTGCTATTGGTGCCCACTTGCTCTTGTTTAAAATAATAATATCTCATCTGCATAATTAGGAGGAATGGAAGTTTTTATTCTCTTCTTCCCACCACCTCTTCCTAGTCCAATCAGTTGCAGGAATGTGGAAAAAACCAACAAATCATTGCCTTTATCCCTTCAAAGATTCAAAATGCATGTTCATGAACACGTCAGAGAATATCGGATTCTCAACTATCTTCACTGTATAGGCTTTCTCAGAAGTTAGGGATATGTATTTCCATTCTTTGAATATATATCCTAATTTATTGAGATATTAGGAATATATTCATATCATTCAATTCAATCTGATTTTCTTTTCTTTTTTCTTGTGCAGTTGGTTACTCAATACTGTGGCCTGTGGGCTTCTCGTATCCGCATGATGTTTTGAATTAACTTGTATTCTTAGGTCAGACGGTAAGGGAAGAGATTTTCACCTCTATATTATTGTAAGAAATACCCTCCAAATTAAGTTGTCATCGTCCGAACTAGACTGTACGTCAATCACAACATCCATTAATGTATACTTTGAATAATATTTCTTGATGTTCATATGTAAAATTTTCGTACTTCTTTACGATATTGCTAATTCACTGATGCAGAACCTGTTAGCGAATTGATCTACATGAGCAATCAAACGAAGAAGAAAATAGCACACACAAACCACAAGAACGATTAATATGTGAAAATCCTTTTGGGAAAAAGCATTTTCGCCTCAAACTCTAAAGGGTCTACCAAAATACGAGTCAACCTGCTTAAAGATCCAAATACAATTATTGTGTCACAACAAAAGGGGTTGCATCGCAATCATACTTTAATCAGACCAACGTAAATAACAAAACCAAGAACATTGGTATAACAATGTTTAGCAACATATATGTATCACTGCAAATATGATGAAGATGAGGGCCATGGATTCTACATATATAACATAAGGAAAATGATTTATGAACGCTGCGCGTCACGGACGCGTTATACGTGGACATCCATGTCAACCCTTACGTGGCCAAAGCAAGGATGTTTTTCTTTTTTTATTTTTTCTTCCTGATGTCCACTCAAATCACATTAAATGCGTTTCAACTCAGCACGTTCTCTCTCTCCACGCAAATACAAATATGATGACACTATTTCTTTCTTCTTCATTCTTTCTCTCCGGAATAAATCACCATTTCCAGCAAGATGTTATTTCGAAGAAGCGTCTGATGCCGACTCTCAGGGTTCTTCACAACGTAAGCAACGTAAATGGGACGGTCGATGACACTATTTCTTTCTTCTTTTTTCGTGTAACAGTGCAGCAAAGATGTTGTGGTGTCCTGTTGGAGTGTCCGTAACAGAAAAAGAATGAAGAAGAAAGAAAGAATGTCATCGACCGTCCCATTAACGTTGCTTACATTGTGAAGAACATTGGGAGTCGGCATCAGACGCTTCTTCGAAATAATATCTTGCTCGAAATGATGATTTATTCCGGAGAGAGGTACAACGCTCCGTGATGAAGACTTACGTATGTTCGGTTATGTTGTACCTCTCTCCGTAATAAATCACCATTTCGAGCAAGATATTACGTCGAAGAAGCGTCTGATGCCGACTCCCAGGGTTCTTCACAACGTAAGCAACGTGAATGGGTCGGTTACGTCGTTGCTTCACGAAGTCGCACCAACAAGAGAAGAGAAAGTTCAAGATGAAGGTTACATCGTTGCTTTACGAAGTCGCACCAAAACTCGGGGATCTTGATTTCTCTAATTGGGACATGAATATGTTGTGTGTCTGTTCGGTTTAAGTTGTGTGTCTGTTCGGTTTAAGTTGTGTGTCTGTTCGGAATATGTTGTGAGTCTATTCGGAATAAGTTATGGGTTTGTTCGGAATAAGTTGTGTGTCTGTTCGGAATATGTTATGTGTCTGTTCGGAATATGTTGTGAGTCTGTTCGGAATAAGTTGTGGATTTGTTCGGAATAAGTTGTGTGTCTGTTCGGAATATGTTGTGAGTCTGTTCGGAATAAGTTGTGGGTTTGTTCGGAATAAGTTGTGTGTCTGTTCGGTTTAAGTTGTCTGTCTGTTCGGTTTAAGTTGTGTGTCTGTTCGGAATATGTTGTGTGTCTGTTCGGTTTAAGTTGTATGTCTGTTCGGTTTAAGTTGTAAGTTGTGTTTCTGTTCGGTTTAAGTTGTGTGTATGTTCGGAATATGTTGAGTGTATGTTCGGAATATGTTGTGGGTCTGTTCGGAATAAGTTATGTGTCTGTTCGGATTAAGTTGTCTGTCTGTTCGGAATATGTTGTGTGTCTGTTCGGAATATGTTGTGAGTCTGTTCGGAATAAGTTGTGTGTCTGTTCGGAATATGTTGTGTGTCTGTTCGGTTTAAGTTGTATGTCTGTTCGGTTTAAGTTGTAAGTTGTGTCTCTGTTCGGTTTAAGTTGTGTGTATGTTCGGAATATGTTGTGGGTCTGTTCGGAATAAGTTGTGTGTTTGTTCCGATTAAGTTGTCTGTCTGTTCGGAATATGTTGTGTGTCTGTTCGGAATATGTTGTGGGTCTGTTCGGAATAAGTTGTGTCTGTTCGGATTAAGTTGTCTGTCTGTTCGGAATAAGTTGTGTGTCTGTTCGGATTAAGTTGTCTGTCTGTTCGGAATATGTTGTGTGTTTGTTCGGAATATGTTGTGAGTCTGTTCGGAATAAGTTGTGTGTCTGTTCGGATTAAGTTGTCTGTCTGTTCTGAATATGTTGCGCGTCTGTTCGGAATAAGTTGTGTGTCTGTTCGGAATAAGGTGTGTCTGATCGGATTAAGTTCTGTGTCTGTTCGGTTTAAGTTGTGTCTGTTCGGAATATGTTGTTTGTCTGTTCGGAATATGTTGTGGGTCTGTTCGGAATAAACTGGACAACCATTCTACATAAACAGGACAAACTTTCTACATAAACAGGACAAACTTTCAGTTCCATTTCTGGACAAAACTTAATAATAAAAAATATTATGATAAGTGTGGGATCTGCACGAATAAAGGGTCTGCATGCTGTCCTATGGTCTGCACACTGTCTTATCTGCGTATTGGGAAAGGAATCGTTCAACTTAAAGAATCGGCATTTTTTAAAAAGACAAAAACGCGCGAAGAGAAATTTCGCTGACTGGACGCTGACTCAAAGAAAATACCTGAGCTGTACATATCCACGTAAGACGCGTCTGTGACGCGCGCGTCCGTGTATAACGACCCATAACATAATTATATATAAACCATGAAATTGGATATGACAAAGTGTTAGTATGGTTGCCAATACGATCAAAATTGGAGATATTGATGAGAATACCAATTTGGAAGGCGCTGATGCCAGCACGACGAGAATAAAGGGTGTAGATGCAAAACTCATAAATATATAGCGAATGGTGGTTCTGAATAACATTTAGCTTCATGATTATTTCGCTTTGTTTTGTGAAAATTCATTAAATAAATTTAGAGTTATTTGCTCAGATACACTTCTAAAACGTTGATATTTGAACATCGCATTTCAATTTTCGATATATGTTACACTTGCAAATGTGTGAGTCCCATTTCCGTTCAAATCTCCTTTACATTTATGTTTGATTAATTGACAATTTTGCATATTAACCCAATTGAGAATACTATATTCCACTTAGATCATTTAAATTGCTTAAATTGGTAACTAAAATAAAATTAACCAGACTTCATTTCATTCCCAATATCAACATCATTGCAATTTTCACTAATGCTTTTAACTATTCTCTCGGAAATCCTTTTGCAAAAATTACAGATTTATTTGGAATTCTAACTGAACTGCTAAACATCGCCCAAAATTACTTAAATCGCCCCTTGAAATTACCAAATTGCCCTTCATCCTATTTTTGCTTATATATCTCACAATTTCACTCTTTTTTCAAAACTTTCTCTTCCTATACCTACTACAGAAGATTAGGAATGTCTCGGAGGCCAGGCAAGCAGCCAGCAGTTCCCCCGGTGTACCCGTATACGGTAACCTTACTTTATTTATTTGTTTTTAAAAAAAATTAAAAAAAGTGGTCGGCGTCCGAGGGAGACGCCCCCCGCATGGGTCGGGCGTCCGAGGAAGCCGCTCCCCCCATGGGCACTATGAAGTTTTGGTCGACCAAAGGTCTCACTAAATGGGCACGTGTCGACAACTGATAGGTTGAAGGATTTGTATAGGATAAACTAATTTCTAACACTCGACAAGGTGAGACGGTCGAACAAAACAAGTGTTTCGGTCGACCGATTTCAGACAGTAAAAGAGGATTGATGAAACGGTCGAACGGAATGTATATTCCGGTCGACCGATTTCAGACATGCAAACCAAATAGAAGGCACGACGAACGGGAAATGAAAGTTGGTCAACCATTTTGGACAGATTACGTTTCCTGGGAAGGTCTGTTGATATTCGGTCGAACGAAATGGTTCTACCGGTCGACCGTTTGAGTGCAGATTTCCTGCTCTACAATTCTAATGAGTTTCAATGATTTTCTATTGAAGTCTAAGATAGTTGGAATGTAGTGTGAGACTTCTATAAGTATTCTAAGTGTTATGCAATGCAATGAATCAAGGATTTCAAGTGCCAAGTTACATTTGTAACCTAAATACATGGAATTTAAACATAGCTACGCTTCAATCTTCATCTTTAATTCAACTCAAACTTGATTCCTGAAACGTTAGATAATAAATGTGTATGCAAACAATGATCTTTTAATTGATACATGTTTTTATTGATATGTTGATTAATTATCAAAATGGATTAACTATTATTAGTCAAAAAGCCAACACGTGCGACCCTCATGAGTAGTATAGCCACGAGTGGGGATTAGTCGCGTACCTCCGTAAGACGACGTGTGCACGTGATAGGTAAGCTTGGGGGACCCGATGTAGTTGTTAGGACTGATGTCCTTTATGACCCCTGGATGGGAATGTTATACTATTGCATTTTATTATGACATGTTATACTAGAATGATAGGTTCATTGCACAGTATTTTCATATGCATGTAGGTAGACTTAGTATATGGGATTTCCTTATGGAAACTCAGACATTGTTATTACATTTGCATTTCAGGACCTCAGTAGGTGTTGGATGGGGTGGAGACCGAGGAAGAGCGTGCACTAGGACCGGATCATCGGTCTACATTTTTAGGTTGTTATGATTACTTGTATTTATATCTTGGTGTACTCTGATGTAATCATATTTTTGACAAACTCCTGTATAGTGGTGCACCCTTTTGATGTGATATGTGAGTAACATCCTCATGTGATCTGATGATTGATCTCTTTGAATATCGTTTAAATTTTCCACTAGTTTCGGAGACGTTATAGTTGGGGCATTATTGTGACTTTGAAAATCCATTTTGGGTTCGCGTATGGTTGTGGGTTAGGAAATGGAGGGCATTATTGGAAACGAAGATCCATTTGTGGATCTTATCTTGTTGGTGTTGGTGGGTTTGGAGGAGGGGAAGGAGAGGGAAGGGTGGAATGAGTGCAGAGGAGAGAGAGGGATGGTCATTGACGGAAGTTGCACGACGTCTGTGTGTGGTGGGTCCCACTGACAGGTGAAGTACTGTATATGTGCAATTTATATCGACTACCAGGTGTACTTGAGGTAATAGGAAAAAATCAGGTGTATATCACCAATTACGACTCACGGGAGGCCCTTTAAGGTAAATACGTTACTGTTAGCTTTTTTAGGAAAATAAAATATATTTTATTAAAGAAGACGAATATAAACACATAAGCCACGAGTACATTCTATAGCCCACGCAGTGGAGTAGCGTTCAAATAACAAAGGGGAATTTTCTACAATACACCCCGTAAGTGTCCGAATTGGTCAAATGCACCTGCTTTTTCGGTATTGCCGCATATACACGTACAAGTCGACATATTTGTGCATATGCATCTCTGCCATTAGTGGACCCCACTCTGTCACCGTTACCGTCCAACGGTGTTAGACAAGTTGCAAATTAAACCTCGTAAAATCCAAATGTCCTTAATTGTAAAAATAAAAAACCCCATGAAAAATCAAATTGTTAACACTCTCCGCTCTTTAACTTTCACTTTTTTTTTCTCTCCTCTCCTTTCTCCCTCTCCACTCTTTCACTGTCACTCACTCTCATCTCTCTTTCCCTATCTCTCTTGAATTTATCTTTCTCTCTCTCTTGAATCTTTCTTTCTCTTTCTGGACAAAAGTCTGGACAATTCTGGAACAATTTTGGACGAATTCTGGACAATTATGAAACAACTCTGGACAAATTCTGGAATTATGGAACAACTCTGGATGAATTCTGGACAAATTCTGGACAAAGTCTGAACAATTCTGGACAATTCTGGAACAATTCTGGACAAATTCTGGAATTCTTGACAAATTCTGGAACAATTCTGGACAATTCTGTAACAACTATCGATGAATTCTGGAATTCTGTAACTCTGAATGAATTCTGGACAAAGTCTGGACAATTCTGGAATTCTAGAACAATTTTGGAACAATTCTGGATGAATTCTGGAATTGTTCCAATTTTGACACCTACAAGTCGATCAAATTGTCTAACAGTCTCCACTCTTTCACTCTCTCTCTCTCTTTCATCTCTCTCCAATCTTTCACTCTCTCTCATCCCTCTCTCTCTCCTTTCTCTCTCATCCCTCTTTCTCTCTCTCCTCCATCTTTCTCTTTCTTGAATCTTTCTCTTTCTCTCTCTTCCATCTTTCTCTCTCTTGAATCTTTCTCTCTCTCTTCTTTCTCGCTCTCCAATCTTTCACTCTCTCTCTCTCTCATTCCACTTTCTCTCTCTCCACTCAATCACTCTCTCTCATCCTTCTTTCTCTCTCTCTCCTTTCTCCCACTCCAATCATTCATTCTCTCTCATCCCTCCTTTTTTCTCTCTTTTCGAGAGAGAGAGAGAGAAAGAGGGAGAGTGAAGGAGTGGAGAGGGAGAAAGGAGAGAAAGAGAGATTCAAGAGAGAGTGTGAGAGAGTGGAGAGGGAGAAAGGAAAGAGAGAGAGAAAAATGTTGCATTTTGTGGAGAGAGAGATTCAAGATAGAGAGAGGGGAATGAGAGAGAGAGAAGAGGGATGAGAGAGAGTGAAAGTTTGGAGATGGAGAAAGGAAAGAGAGTGTGAAAGAGTGGAGGTAGAAATGAGAAAGAAAGATTCAAGAGAGAGAGTGAAAAAGTGGAGAGAGAGAATATTCAAGAGAGAGAAAGAGGGATGAGAGAGAGAGATTCATGAGAAAGAGAAAGAATGAGGAGAGAGAGAAAGAGGATAGAAAGGGAGGAGTGAGAGTGAGAAAGAGAGAGTGATAGAGTGGAGAGAGAAAAAGGAGAGAGTGAGAGATTCAAGGGAGAGAGAAAAAAATGGATGAAAGAGAGAGAGAAAGAGTGGAACAATTCCAGAATTCCAGAATTCGTCCAGAATTGTTCTAGAATTGTTCCAGAATTCGTCCACAATTGTTCCAGAATTGTCCAGAATTCATCCAGAGTTGTTCCAGAATTCCAAAATTTGTCCAAAATTGTCCAAAATTCATCCAGAATTGTTCCAGAATTCGTCCAAAATTGTTCCAGAATTTGTCGAGACTTTTGTCCAGAGAGAGAAAGATAGATTCAAGAGAGAGAAAGATAGATTCAAGAGAGATAGGGAAAGAGGGATGAGAGTGAGTGAGAGTGAAAGAGTGGAGAGAGAGAGATTCAAGAGAGAGTGAAAGTTAAAGAGCGGAGAGTGTTAGATAATTTGATTTTGCATGGTTTTTTTTTACAATTAAGGACATTTGGATTTTACGATGTTTAATTTGCAACTTGTCTAACACCGTTGGACGGTAACGGTGACAGAGTGGGGTCCACTAACGGTAGAGGTGCATATGCGCAAATATGTCGACTTGTAGGTGTATATGCGGCAATACCGAAAAAGCATGTGCATATGACCAATTTGGACACTTACGGGGTGTACTGTAGCAAATTCCCCAATAACAAAATAGATACAAAGATTTTAATGTAGCGGACAAGGTTATGAAAAGAACACGATCTAGGGAGCAGCCGCAAGAGCTAACTATCTAGTAATGATTTGTGATGTTTTGAAATGGTAAGCAAAGATTTTATGGCTTTTCATGAGTACAATTTGCCGTGATTTCCATTTACAATCACAATACAAACTCATAAAACCAAATGATGGATCGATTAGCCATCTGCGCCTCCAAGTAAAGCATGGATCTGTTGTACATAAGAAAGTGCCAAACCTATTTGCGGCTTGCCGCCTCTATTGGAACCCTGAAGTTCTTGTGGTATAACAATTTCACGTGAAAAATATATCAGCTTCGTGTGATGGTAATAGGTTAAATTTAACCATGTAATAACATAATTTCGTCTAAATACAATAGGTTCGTTACTATAGTATCTTTTTATAGATATTTCGAAAGAGTCTTTGAATTTTTTTGAGGATACATAAAATGTGTTTAGTTATTAGTGTGATTAAAATACATTAAAACACGTTCAAAGAACACATCATTCGAATAATTTTAATTGTGATGCCCAATTTAGAAAATCAAGATGTCAAATTTAAAAAAAAAACGTTTTGCCTTAGTCTTGGTCGAAACTCGAAACCATAATCACTGGCTGATAGATAAGTAAATGAAGATTGTTGCAAATTAAGTGCACCTGGCATATGCACGCAACCAGAATTATTATAACAAACTTATCATCTAATGGATAATAAGCCATCCTAACTCTCAAAACACCAAAGGGTATTTTTAATACGTAATTTACCACATAATTAAATTAGCTAATTCTCATAACAAGGCCAGTTTGATGACAATGAATGTAGTTGTGATGTTGTACTTGCAACGTATAACGCACGGGCCATGCATGCAATCGTCAATTGATACCATATCATACTAATTTTTGTTTCTGAAAGGGCTTCTAAATCTACATAAATACAAAATAGATTTCCATAACCAAACAAAAACATGAACAAAATGAGCCACAACAGCAAGTATATTTTGTGAAGGCAACCGGAAGAAGAAGTATTTATTGCATCAAGATAGAACCTTTTGATTCACAAAGTACGTACGTACATCATCAAGAAATGAAGAAAAACAACTAAACTCAACGAACCAACATTGAAAAGAAAACAAGAACTAACTTGGACCTGCGATCACGTAGTAATTACAAACTAACCCCAAAGCAAAGAAAGAAACAACCAATAATTATCTTCTACTACTATTCCATGTGGCGCCGGCGGGTTCTGTGGCAGAAGTCCCGGACCGACACCATCAGCTCCAGCAATTCCTGCTGTCGACGCCGCTTCTGCCACCACCGGACGCCCCAGAACGTTAGGCTGGAGGCGGAAAGCAGCCCGAGGATAAGAGAAATCAATATTAAGTCGTTTCTTTCTGTGATCTTCATCACTGCATGCATGCGCTCAAGTCGAGAGAGAGAGAAAAATGTCATTGCGAACTACGTACTTCTGGGCTTTGGTTGTGGACCGGTGGTGCATGCTTAATTTATAGCGAGTGGATCGCCACGTGGGATGTTGTGGTGCTTACACGTGTACTTTATGGTTATTTTCGGTTACAAATCACAACGGCCGAAGCTTCGTTTGTTATATAACGATAACCAAATGGGATGACTAGCTAATGGAATGTCACAAATATTATTATTGAAAGGTAGGTTAAGTATAGTTTCCATTTTAATTACCAGAATCTTTCAATTGTACTCTATATTTAGTAGTCATTTCCTTTAACTTTGAGTTCGACGTACAACTTATCCACCTTCATTCAATTTTTGTTTAAAATGGTTTAGTATTATAGTGATGAATACGGACAACACGACTGTCAATCTTCGTATAAGATTCAAGATGAGGTAGGGTTGAAAGTTTGAGTCAACTCAAGAGTGTCAAAGAAATTTGCTTAAGCTCACACACCACAAAACTAATTGCTTGTATCATAAATTAGACCCCAAATATTTGTTAATCATCCTATTTTACCCATAAATATTTCAAAATTAAGTCCAGTATTTGAGATTACTAGTTTTCCGTCACGTACGTAAAGCATTTTAAAGCATAAATATATTATCAAAAAAGTGATGAAAGCCAATAAATTAGAATGATACATGCAGGCTATAAATTACTCAAAACAAAAATTACTATAGCAATCATATGCTAAAATATTCAAAATAATCTCAAACCACATATATGCGTCCGTGAAAGAAAAAAAACCCATAACTATATATAGTTTACATTGTATTAGTAAGATGTTGAAACTATTATACAGTGATTGATGGAGATCAGTAAATGTTGCTGAAAAACCAAATTTAACAAACGGAGAGTATAGCTATCGTCGTTAACGGCGCCCCAGTCAGTTCCCGGGCGTCCTGATTTCTCTCTCAGTCACGTCAACTTCTCTCTCCGCTACGTCAGTTCAAATCCCCCCCCCTAAAATTTTCTTAACCACGCCCAAAAACACCTCAAGCGCCCTACATTCTCTCCTTTACACGTCATTCCGGGATCAATTTTAGGCAAAACACGAAAAATTATCAAAAAATTCTAGAAAATATAAACAAATAAAAAACTTATTTTCATAAAACAAAATTGAAAAAACGATTTTAAATTATATTAGCACCCGTTAGAGCATCCTTAACAGCGCCCGGGCAGTTCCCGGGCGCCATGCTTTCTCTCTCAATCACGTCAGCTTCTCTCTCTGCTACGTCAGCACAAACCAACCCCCTACAAAATCCTTAACCATTACCCAATCCACCCAGTCACGCTACAGTATTTGTTGTCACGTCATTATTTTTATTCTTTTCTGCAAAACTCTTTCAGCAATCAACAAAATATATTAAAAATCATTTTCGTAATTTTTTAATATCAACAATTCATTCGTTTTTAATTAACATTTAATTAATAAATACGAAAATATTATTAAAATTTAGAAAACCACAAATTAATAAATTTGAAATTTAGGACATACAGTATGCGCGTGACTCACAAAAGACGAGACGATTGGATCGAGACTTGGACTTCTCAGGCATCGAGGACCTACAGTATGCGCGTGACTCACAAAAGACGAGACGATTGGATCGAGGTTTGGACTTCTCAGGCATCGAGGCACTACAGTATGCGCGTGACTCACAAAAGACGAGACAATTGGATCGAGGACCTACAGTACGTGCGTGACTACTTTAATATAAATACCCCAACCACATTAATTCTCTAGTCACCTCTATTCCAATATTACTTCTTCCACCATAATTTTCTACTCACCTCTACTCTCTACTCACAATGTCATCTTCAGAAGGCAATGGTTCACCAGATTATCGACGATCTCCACGTTGTCCACCCCCAAGCCAACACGTTTTCCCTTACCAAAATGTTCCACAACCAGGATTCCACCAGTTATACCAAAGTCAATTTACCACACAACCAGGATTCCACTCGTCCCACCAAAGCCAATTTTTACCACACTCAGGGTTCTACCCACACAATCAATACCAACCGCCAACTCAGGAAGAAGGGTAAACCCAATTCCCAATGGGTATGTATACTCGCCTCCTAAGTGGAGAAAGTAGTAGAAATGCAAGTCGTTATACAACTGATGTGAATGACGAAACCGCGACCCAGGGAACACGCAAAACCGCGACAATGAGGTCGTAAAAATCGTGGTCCGCACAAGAGGATCAATGACTCGTCTCGGCTTACATGGATGTCAGTGGCGATGCTGTGGTTGGGACAAACCAAAAAATGAAGTCCTTCTGGAAACGTGTGGAGCGCATCTACAATGACTCGGGCGAGTCAGGTGTAGTAGAGCGTAACGATGAATCATTGAAGGGGCGATGGAGGCGTACATTGCCATCTGTGAACCAATGGGTCGGTTGCTTCGACCAGGCGGTGCGGAGGAAGAGAAACGGTTACAACGAGGACGATGTCATCCATGAAGCGCACATCATCTACGAACGAACACACAACGCCAAATTTCAGTTCATGCATGTTTGGCTTTTGTTACGCAGGTACCCTAAATGGGAGTCTGTTGTGCTTGGACTTCCCACCAGAAACGTCGCTGCAAAAAGTCCGGAGAGTTTTAGCTGCGGAAAAGAAAAAGTACTGACAACGATGAGAGTAACGCAACACCGTCAGCAGATGAAGAAATGGTGTTCGAAACATGTCCTCGTCCTGAATGTGTTAAAAATGCCAAAAAGAAGAAGGGGAAATAATCATTTGAGGCACTCTTCCAGAGAATCTCCTAATTGTTCCAGAGCAACTAGAGAGATATTTTTTAACCAGAAAGAATTAAGTCCAGATGTAGGATACCTATCCAGAAGTTTTCGCAACTCAATCATGTATGATGGAATCATCAAAGATTTGATTTTTTCTAACTCTGTCTGTAACTCACTAGAGGCTCGGGAAACAAAGAGAAGATGTATACGAACGAAATATCTAGCAACAAGAAGAAAGAAAAGGATTGAATAAAGGAAAAACTTGATCCTGAGATGTTAGAACTGTGGAAACAAATTGAATATAGTGCAAAAGTTAAAGAGGAAAAATATTTACGTCACGAAGAACGGATGGAGAGGAAATGCATCGAAGCTCAGGCGAATTTCCAAAGGGAACTGAACAGCAAGAAACTTGATGTCCTCTTCGCTCTAATGAAGAAGGAAAACAAGGAGGAATTCGATAAAGAAACTCTTGCTGAACTCAAGGAGTGGGCTAAAGCACAAGGATACCTGTAGGTGCTTATGTTTTCAATATGTCTGTGGTAGTTTATCAGTATTCTGGTAGTTTAAATTCCGTATCCGTAGGTTGATTGTCTTTCCTTTCCTTATTTCTGTTGTATTTTGTATTTGTATTGTATTTTGTTTCCGAAATGTATGAGTATTGTACTACTATTTCTTAATTAGTTTATGATTTTTTAATTTTTTTATATCTAAGTAAATCAAAAAATTGTTAATTAATTATAAAATATTTTTTCAATTATTTTGTAATACCTAATTAATTAAATTTCATTTACCTAATTAATACATTATCCTAATTATATATAAATAATCTTTATTTTTAAAACAAAAAAAAACAATTCGGACGAATGGGGGGGCACGTCGCCCGGGAATCCGCCCTGGGCGCGCCCTCCCGTTAAGGGAGGGCTGCCCGGGCGCCCCGGAGGGCGCCCGGGCGAAGAGCACCCGTTAAGGGTGCTCTAAAAGTAAATGCAAAGTGCTGATTGAGCTGCTTGTCGTCAACGAAGGAAAAAAATGGGATTATTTGCTTGGTTGTATTTCAAAAGTATCGATATTTAATATTTGCACTTAAAATTTTGGATTTTGCTTGGATACACTTGACTTCTTCTAATTAGTCTGGTACACTTGAAGAGTCGTGTGACCCACTCTGTCATTAGATTTATACTAAATATTTTGAATAGTTTGCAGCGTAACCAAAGAAAATACATGGAATTCTTTTCAAGTCCTTTAATTTTATTTTTCTTCAAAATCTTTCTTTAATATTATGGTTGGTTACATATTAGGTTAAATCTTTTACTTTTCATTTATGTACCCAACAAACCACCTAGTCGAAACGCATTTTTGGACGATTTGTAGAGTACTCCAATAAAATTCATAAAAATATAGTTGTATCCATAATTTTGGATATATTGCAGAGCGACCAAGGCAAATCACAATATTTTATCAAATTCTGTTAACTTTTTGTATAAATGTGTGTTTTGACTAAGTGGTGTTTGTTAAGTATGTAAACATAAATGTGTGTTCTGAAAAATAAAGTTTATAATCTAAACACAAATGTGTAACCAACTTTACATTAAATACAAATTTGAAAAAAAACAAGGATTAGGATAAAATTTTCTTGAAATGCCTTGGAGTAGTTCGTAAATTGTCCTAAAAATGTCTCTTTGCCTAAGTATTTCTTAAGTAGATAAAAAAAGTAAAAAAAACTAATCTAATTTTTGTAACCTTCATAATATTTAATTGAGGTTTCGAAGAAAAATAGAATTAAGGACTCAAAAATAATTTCCTGAATTGTCTTGGATTACAATGCAAAATATTTATTTTTTTTAATATAAATATAACAAATTATGTCACTGGAGTGGGTCACATGGCTCTCAAGTATATCAAACAGATTTCGGGAGAAATCAATTAATTGCATCCAAGTAAAATTTAAAACGCAATTGCAAATATCTAATATCAATCTTTTTGAAGTGCATCCAAACAAATAATCCAAAAAAATGACATTGGATTCTCATTGTTACAGTAGTAGGATAGGATTCTTCGTCAAAACAAAATTTGTTTGTGTGCACCTTAAAAAGAATTGAATTGTTTGTCTGCGTTTCAGAACGCGTTTGAAGTTGTTAGCTGGATCCTAGCCATTACTTTGGATTATTGTTAGTCAACAATGACCTATTTATAATTAATTTTGAAGTTAGTTTATTCCATGACGATCCCACTTCAGTTGTTAAAGTTATTTATTGATCAACTTTTTTCGTAGAAATATGCAAACAAGTCGCCTAGAACAACTTCTATAGAATTATCTATATTTTGCTTTGTTTAATTTTTAGTGAAAGCGAAAAAAAGCAAACAAACATTAGTTGGCGAAAACAACATGCTCCTAGTTGGTTCGGCTGATTCTTCCATTAACAAAAGATCAATCCTTATTAAATAGACTCCCCATTTCTAACTTATATTCACGAAAACCATCCATTTTTAATCATACTCCTTGTAACTTCTAATTAGATACCATTACGTCATAATATACCTCACTTTATTTCCTGTTGCATATACCTACCTTTGTTGCATTAATTCGAGGCAGTACCCTTAACCTTTGGTTTTAATTGAAATATAGCAACATGAAGTAGCTCAAAAGATTATGCTTTAGTTTGACTAACCACAATCTAGAGCGCATCCCTCAATGGAAATGCGTAGATAGTGATGGAAATAAATGCAAAATCCTCAATTCTACAAACAAAATAAACACATACGAGAGTTGAAGGATTCGTTTGATCCATGACTGTTTTTTTCTTGAGAAAAGTACATATCTTTTTAATTATATCCCAATATATAACTCACGAATACGTGCGTCGGAGAATCAATTTCAAAATTCGAGATCTAATAATTGAACAAACCCCAGTCGAAAGCATTTGTTCCATGATCATCACCACTCACTAACCCTCATTCTCCCTCCACGTATTAGTTTGTTTTGTATGTATAATTATACAATTCAATGGAGATATTAGTATCACCTAAGGCTTAGCTCTTCATCACCAATATGATGGCCACCACAAATATACAAGATGATTCCTCCTTTCTACCCAAGCCAATGCTTTGCTGAGAAAAAATCTTGTCTTTCAGGTACGTATGTATACATATGGCAACTTTGCAAGTCTTTGGATTGTTCATCACTTGATTGATTTGATCAGCTGGTCTCGTAAGAATATTGGTGAAGATCTATTGTAGAATCAAACCTTTGTAACCGATATAAAACTAGAATTTTACGCATCCCCCACAGCCCTGCCGACCTCTTCTCCAAACATGCCTATCAATTTCAATCATCATTTTGCATAATGTTTTCGAAGTAGAAAAATAGTTGGCTCTACTACTTCAATTTGTTCGAATGGACGTTGGAATTCTTAAGAACCATGAAATTTTTCATGCTACTTGATTTCAATTTTTGTAATATCTTAACCCTTGCTTACTGTTTTGAGATGGACGGCTGAGATCGTTTCGGGGAAGAGTATATAATGTTTGATTCTCTCTCTCTCCCATTATCTCTCTCACGTCTCTCACCTTCTCTCACTCACCTCTCTCCCCCTCAGTGCTTCTTCTGTGCGTGTGGAGGTGGGATCCTCGACGCTTGGTGGAGCTCTGTTGTTGCCGCGTCGAGGTGATCGGATTCGTGGAGTTCATTCGAGGAGGAAGGGGTTGCGAGGAAGCGTCGCCGTTGTTTCTTCCAAGGCTTCTTCAAGCCTTAAGGTATGTCAAACTTGCTTTTAAGTTCACCTATTATTAGTGTGGGAGTGGAAGCGGTCGACGGTAGGCCGATTGGCTCGTCGGACCTGCACATCAGTTTCTGAACTGTAAACGGTCGACCGGTGTATGGGTTCGGTCGACCGTTTCTAGTGTATTTTGGGTGAAATCCCTCGCACCGGTCGAACGATACCTTTGTGGTGGTCGACCGGTGGTACAATTCTATCGAGAGATTGAGGCTCTGGGTATTTTCGGTCGAACGGGGCCCCTTTGCCGGTCGACCGAAAGTAGTGTTGTAGGTCAGTTGGGGCATTGACCATCCAAACGGTCGACCACCAGTTTGACTCGTCCGACCGACGACTTAAGTAACGTAAAGTCCGGTCGACCCGAAGAGTGGATTTGGTCGACCGTGTAGAATGGTCTGTTGAAGGAATTGCACTAGTGGATTTCGGTCGACCGATAGTGTTTTGTTGTTCGACCGTGTAGTGTGTTTTGTTGAAGGATTTGTACTGGAGGTTTTCGGTCGACCGGAAGTCTTGGGTCGTCCGACCATTGGAGTTTGGATTGCGAAAATGTTTTCTTACTGGTGCTTTTCGGTCGACCGGCCCCCTTTGTCGTTCGACCGATTGACGGGATTTTCGGTTGGGCTAGTTTTCAAGGTAAGGATCGATCGACCGTTAAACGGTTTTTGTTCGACCGTTTCTGCCGTTTTTGGTGGATTCGTGGTTTTATGAGTACACTTGACGGTGCCTCGTCTCTCCGGCCCCAAGGGGGGGGGGGGCAACGGCACAGACTGTCGCCTGATAGTGGTGTGCTTGTACGCTTGAAAGTGGCTCATCTCTCCGACCCTTTGGCAACGACACAGACTGTCGCCCGATAGCGGTACGAGTGTTGTGGGATTGGGGTGAGAGGACCCTTGAGACTCGGTTGTGTGGTCGTGATGGTACCGGCGGTACCGTGTGTGCACGAGTGTTGTGGGGTTGGGGTGAGAGGACCCTTGAGACCCGGTTGTGTGGCCGTGATTGTACCGGAGGTGTCGTGTGTGCACGAGTGTTGTGAGGTTGGGGTGAGAGGACCCTTGAGACCCGGTTGTGTGGCCGTGATTGTACCGGTGATGAGAATTAAGTTTATACCGCAAGTGCACGGCGTCAATGAAGACGTGGCAAGTACGGGTCGAACACAAGGAGGGAGAGATTTGTTATTTGTGTGATTTTCGAGTAGGGGAAAGAAGGAGAGAAGAATAAGTTTGGTTTTGAGATTTTTGGTTTTTAATTTTCTAAAGCATGAAACATGAACAAATAAAACTAAAATAAGAACAAAGATGGTGAATTCCATTGGGTGGAGGTTTAGATATCAGGTTTAGATTATATAATTCAGAAACTTATAATAAATCATATTAGTTATAAAGCATTACATGATAAATGATTTAACACAAACTCAAGTAATCAAAATATACTAATCACGAAATTAAAATAATAACTTTATTCTCTTCTCATCACCCTAAATCCGTCACCTCCACCCTTTGGAAAGAGTTAGAAACTCATAGATGGAGGGAAGGAGAAGGGGTCCTAGAGGAATTACAAAAGAAATCTAAAAACAAGAAATAAAATAACAGAATTTTTTTTGCTAAAGAGAAGAATACAAAACTAAGACTAAGAATTAAAAACTAAGGTTAAAATTTAGAAGATCCTCTACAACATCGTTTCAGGGCTATTTATAGCCGATACAAGGGACTTAGGTATAAAATAGGAAAGTACACACGTCAACACGCAACCGGTAAAAATTTTAGAGCATGGATCTAATTTTGAGATGCGTATTCGCCGCATTTTGTACATAAGGTGCGGCGTATTCGCCGCATTTTGTACATAAGGTGCGGCGGATTCGCCACCTTTTTAGCTCCGATTTAATCCGGATTTTTCCTGTGTGTTTATGGTATGATTTCAATATCCTTTGTGCGTCTGGATTGATTCTTTCCTTTCTTTTGAGCTCCGACTTTATTTCTTTATATATTTGGAGATCCACATTGATTTTTCTTTAGACTTTCTCCATAATAATAAAAGCTACTCGTAATTTGCAATTAGGTCCTTGACTTTTTGCAATTAAGTCCCTGACTACTTTTGTGCTTAAGTCCTTGGCGTTTTTGTAATTAGGTCTTTGAATGCGTTTATGCTTGGATGGACTTCTATTTGAATCCCGATAATCTTGAACTTGGTCTTTATGACAGGAATGAGTCTCTTGCACGCATTTATGCTCGGGATATGGGTAATTTGCATTCAGGTCCCTGTATTCTGTAAATAAGACTAAACACATACCTTAGTAGTATTTATTGATCTAAAATTAATCTAAATGAAAGACATATGATGCAATGTATGCAATGCATCAAATACCCCCACACCTAGATTTTGCTAGTCCCTAGCAAAACAGAATATAAGAAAAATGAAAACAGGGAAATCCTAACTCACTTTCGTAGGAATCACGGTTGCACTTAGCATGGGCAACAAGCCTTTAAACCCCCAAGTTTCCTTAGAGGATGAGTTTTGTCTCGTGAGGGTTTTCAGTTGACACACCCACAAAGTCTTAATTCAACATTTCATTAATAGCTCTCAATATCTCCACCTTAACCTTATACATCTTACTTAGAATTCTTGCATGCTTATTATATAAGTCTAACCCATAAAAATCTGACTTGGTCTTCATTCCTCCAATATTCACACCATTAACCCTTCTACACATGTTATCACTTAAATTATTTTGCACGCCTCCTCTGGTGGTGAAGTATCATTCGGATCAACCATGACATGAATCATTCTTTTAGCTTTGGGTCTTGAGTATTTTTTTTCTTTTTCCGTGATTCAACACATTTGCTTTTTCTGACACTTTTACCCTTTTTGCATTCGTGTAGCGAGTTTGGTCGATAATCCCGAGCTGGCAGACTCAAGTTACCGGGTTTTAAGATACCCCTATGGACCAGTGACTCAAAGGCTTGGGCTTTTGTAATCATTTTGCAAAATGTGCTTTCCTCACTTTATTCCTTTATTTTTACTTTTATTTTCCTCAAGGCTTAATTGCTATTAGAAGTCCACACTTCCTGGTATATTTTCCTCAACCTCTGCTTTTTATCAACCACTTCAAAGATTTGATTCATCCAATTTAAGTGCATACATGTCTTAAAGGGTAATGAGTTATTTCTTTGGAACTTAGATTTATGTCATAGTTTTTACAAGCGGAACTATATAATAAGGAACAAAAACTCAATGCAATTTGTACTCGGGTTTTAGTGGTTCAATCTTAAGCAATGTCATGGAACATTGATTTTTTTTTATTTTTTTTAAACAAAAATATATAGATAGATACATAAATAAACACCCCCACACCTAAATCATGCATTGTCCTTAATGAATGTGAGCAAGATACTACTTGGATTTATGCATGAAAAAGGAAAAGATCTCTCCAACGTGAAGTACAAAGGAAGGTTCATGGTTATGTTGATGGACAAAACCTGAATTCCCTCAAAAACCTATGAGATGCTAAAGAAGGGAGTCAAATACGGGAAACAAATGAGGCTCAAATACTTAAGGGTTGGAGCCCACACAAACAATGCTCACTGAAGGAGTCTTTTATTTATTTATTTATTTATTTTATTTATTTTATTTTTTTTTTGAAATATATAACTATGTACAAACATAAATTCCCATCTTCATTTGTCAAAAGACATCAAAAGAGAACATGACACCACGTGGGGCCAGAATATTCATGCGTGGGCCCCTTCACAAAGAGCACAAGATGAAATGAGAGGTTCATAAATTGGACACAAAGGCGTCTCATTCAAAAGATCAAATTGAAAGAGCTTGAACCTCTCGAGAGTTTGGGAAATAAGGGGCAACGGAAGAAGAGTTTCTCCCGTTGCGGTGCTGAAGTTATGATCGTCAATCCAAACTCTCCAACCAACTGGCTGGTGCGTCGGAGCGAGGTCAAGAGCCTTGTCAGGCAAGTCCGACTCACCAGGCGAACATAAAATGGGTCTCATACCCAATGTATCCTCCAAAGAACTCCTAATACCCTCATGAGCAATGTAGTCGTTTGATGTTCCATCATTTCCAAGATGACCAGGAACAATAGTGAGAGGCAAACTCTCATCAGGTTGTTTGAAATTGAGGGTGCTAGGGAGCTCTTGCTCCACCGGAGGTGATTCCTTAAGAGGCACAACATGAAGATCATGTGGCTCAAGGGCCACGGGGCAAGAAGATAAGGCACAATCCTGCGCCGACTCATGATGAAATTGATCAATTTTATTCTCAAAGTGTATCAGATCCTCCACTAAGTGATCGTGAATTGAAACCCCAAGTCCTTCAGACTGACTAGGAGTTTGGCTTTGAAATATTGTGCTTTGAATTTGTGGATGTGGTGGTGGTTCGATATCAAAAGATGAATCCTCATGTTGACAAGACAAGTTACTCTCCTCACGTTTACTTAATTGTTGCGACACTTGACTCAATTGCAGTACCATATTTTGTACGGACTGTTGAGTGGTTTCCACGAATGTAAGGAGAGTTTGTTCCAGGGAATCAGGTATGCGGTCAACTATGAGGTTCAAGTCAGAGCTTGGGAACTTTTTAGGTTGGGTGTTGATGGGGTAAGAGTAAGTCCAATGGTTTGGAGTGGGGTGTTGGTAGGATGATTGATTGTTTTATTTAAACCGCAAGTGCACGACCGCGTTGAAGCGGTGGCAAATACGGGTCGTCCACTGGGAGGTGTGTCGACGCTTGGTTTGTTCGAAGGCGAGAGGTAAAAAGAAGGAGAGAAAGGTTGGTTACACTAAACTACACTAAGATGCAAAAAGGAAATGAAGATAAGCAATAAAACTAAGCCCCATAGGGGTAGAGAAATAATGTGAACATAAAGAAGTGTGTGTGTGTTCATTAAGCTCCTCACAACATGTAGTGCATGAAATCATAAAACTACATCCAACTTTGCCTCCACATGAATCAAGATAAGATTACATCATTAAAACATACAAGACAATAATTGGAATGAAGCTACATGAACTCAAGTATAAAGACTATACCCTACTATGCCTCCACATGAATTAAGATAAGACTACATCATTAAAACATACAAGACATTAGCTAAGGTAAAGGCAACAAGAGCACATACACTACAAATTGTGTTTCCAATATTAACTTCATCCATATCCTAACCTTATCATTCCCCATAAAATAGGTTCACTAATCAAAGCATAAGCTAAGCTTTATTCAAGAGCATTAGCATATCAAAGATAAGAGTGGAAACTCATTAGATGGTTATGGAAATCATATAAAGCTTAAGGGATAAAGATAACACACACTTAATACACTACATGATTATATCACATATTTCTCCACCCCCAAATGGGGATGGAACTACTCACTACTCATTACACTAACTATATTAACAAAAGAAAGCATAATACTGAAATGAAAGTTAACTAAGAAAGCAAGAAGTATTAAAGAAGCTTAAAAGGAAAGGAAAGACTAAACAAACATGCACAAATTAAAAGACAAGATTAAAAGAAACTAGAAGAATTATTTTATTAACAAATGACTCACATTGCAGGTAACATTCTTCTCCACCTTGAGTTTTTGCTTCAAGGCTCACTCCTTAGTAGAGAGAATGTCACCAAGCAATGAGTAATTACAATGGAAGGTGAAGAGTTCTATTTATAAACATGGAAAAAACTAATAGTGTTGATCAATCTGAAGGTTGTGTTCTCGGATGAACCAAGTACAGGATTGGACATAGAGTCAAGGAACTACCTGAGGCATGTTATCAAACAGGTCAAAGGAGATAGGGCTATTGTTCTCACAAGTATGTACGTACTATTAAATAACGAAATGAACTCAAACCCCAATAAGATTTCCATTTTCTGTACCTTGCTGATAATTCATAATCTTTTATTTGATGAAATCACGCAGCACATTCCATGGAAGAGGCAGAGTTTTTGTGTGACAGGTTAGGAATCATTGTCAACGGGAAATTGCAATGTCTTGGGAACTCAAAGGAGGTAACAACACTCTTAATCAAATCCATGATGTTTACAAAAGTTAATTATTTGAAGTTATGGCTCGATGACATTGTTGTTACTAAAAACAGCTCAAGACAAGATATGGAAGATCACATCTTCTGACAATATCTGTAAATCCTCAACACAAGGAGAATGTTGATTTAATGGTCGCAAACCTTTCGCCAAACGCCGTGAAGGTTTACGACGTCGGTGGGACGCAGAAGTTCCAGCTGCCCAAGCAAGATGTAAGAATATGTGATGTTTTTGAAGCTGTAGATAAGTTCAGGAAAGAAGTCCCTGTTTTTGCTTTTGGTTTGAACGGAACCTCTTTGGAAGATGTCTTCAATAATGTTGTTGTTGATGCATTTTAAATTTAACTAGAAATATCATTTTTATTATTATCAATCAAATATAAAATATTTCTACTTGACATAGTTTGCAACAAATTCCATCTCTTGCAACATGACGGTTTGCGATTGTAACTTCAAACCAAATAAAAAACAAAGAAATATTTGAGCCATCCACCGATGCAACTAGCTGCTAGCAACATAATGCGGTAAATTACAGTTTGTCCTTAATTATGCTCAAGTATCATTTTGACATCATGAACTTTTAATTGTCAAAATCGCACCCCTTAAACTTTGACTTAGGTAACACAATAACCTACTCTCCATCAATAAAATATTTTTTTTCAACATATTTCTCGTTTTTTCTCAATTTCTTTCATGTTGTTTGCCAGACATACTTCTAATTTATCTTTGTGGTAAAGTTTCAATCAAAACGAATGTCAAATTTGTTTCAAATTTGGGTCAGATTTTTTAACCAATCAGTCTCAAATTCGAGTAAAATCTGACATCTGATTTGATCGAAACTTTACTGTAAGATACATTAGAAGCATATTTGCTAATAATACCAAAAAACGACAAATATATTGAAAAATAAAAATATTATGATGGAAAGGGGGCTCGAAGCGTCACAAAAATCAAAATTTAAGGGGTGTAGAGTGTAGAATTCAAAGTTTAAGGGGTCAAATTTGTTAAAGTTTAAGAGTGTATACCAAACTATAATTTACCCTATTAGGAAACTACGCATCACCATATTTAATATAAGACAAAGTAAGAGTGTTTTCAATGTGGAACTTAAAACTTAAGATTGCATTTTGATTTAGAATTTTGGAAATGTGTCATTGTATATATTTTTTAAAAATAGTAGATTCATTCAAATAAACGAGGTTGAGACCACAACCCCTCAAACAAAAGATCTCAAAGTAAATGAGTTTTAAGGATTACAAACCGCGGCTACATCATACTTCAAAACACCAAGTTAAGGTTACAACAGGCCCAGCCACAGACCAAAACAACCTATGGTGTGCGCATCCCATCCACGATACACAGCCTGTAGAGCACGGTGACGAGCTTCAATGTATCATTGCAAGTTACGTGTTTAGAACTTGGATGTTGTCTTATGTGGATTTAACGATCCAACATGGTACTTAACACATCACCCCCATGCAAGAGTTATTAGAAGCAAATCCCAAATTCAGAGGTGGAAAGCAAGCCCCAATGTGGTAGTTTTAACTTGACCACTCAGATTAATATAAAATATTAATGTTATATTTCAAGTACGAAAATACATGTATCTTCATATGTTTTAAGGTTAGAATATGATTTTAAACTCCATGTGAGATTGAATAAGTATTACCTACAGGAAATTCAAGAATTTTAAATTGTCATTCTTCTTAAGTGACATTTATTCAAACAAGGTATAAATACGTATTACCCCTCACCTAAATGTGTCATGAGACTCATGACATTTATATGGGAGACATCTAAAGCAAGTTGAAGGTAATTTGCCTGGTCCAAGCTACCCACCGTATCCATTCTGAACGGTAAGGTCCCCATTGATCTGATAAAAAAATTCATAGGTTATTGAAATAGTATATTTAATCACTTTCTGAGAAAATGCCATTAGATTGTCAGCGCACTTGCATAATTGAGAAGAACCCCTTCCTCTCAACAATCAACTATCGTAAATCATCTTCCTTCGATGCATGTGTACAACACACACCCGTTCTGATTTTTTGTCAGTAAGCAAACATGTCAACTAATCGTAGCTTATAAATTCGAAGAAAAGAACATGGAACAAAGGTATCTCCGAATCTTGCTAAAAAAATCAAACATAAAAACCAATACCTACAAAGACATTACACAAAATTGTTCATGACTATTCTAAGTCAATTAGAAGGGCAAATGCGGAGTTAAATCTGCAAAATTAAATATCGTTCTATCTAGAGGACTGTACATCTGGGACTTTTAACTAGAAAAACATCATTGGAAATATCTGAAGGTAGAGAAAGTAGAATGCAACCTCATGATACAATGGGCAGAAGAAAATCCCAGATTTTTCTAATGCGTAAACACTAAACTACCAAACTTGAATCTAACCATGGGTAGAGTGCAGAACTTCAAGTCAAAGATCGTCCAGCCCACTCTCTCCCCTTGCGTTTAAGCTTTGCTTGCATCTTGTTGAATTTCTCCTTGCCTTTTTCCAGGAGAGGGTCGTGTACCACATAATCATTTGGATCTTCTCTCCGTGCCATTGAATTCTGTTTAAAATTTTACAAAATTAATATTGTCAAATATAATAGTTCAGGCAAGGAGAAAAAAAGTATAGGCACCTTATTTGAAGGTCCTGAGGTGAATTTCAACTCCTTTGTTAACCATCCTGATACATCTTCCTCCTCACCATCCTTGTTCCCCTCACCCAAATTAGATGTTGAAGCAACAATGTTTGTAGAAATGTTTTGCTTGAACTTGTTTAGCCTAGCCAGTGTCTGAATTTAAGAAAAAGTAATATTACATTAGTGGTAAAGAATCAAAGCCAACTAACATTGTTCTTAAGAACTACAGCCATTTGTAGAAATAAAAACCAAAGTAGTGTAAATGGAAAGCAGGTCATCATTTGATCTTTTTCCTAACAGAGAGAAATTACTATCATATCATGCAGGTGTATATCTGTCAGATGATTGATCTTTCCTTTTTTGCATATAAAATAGAAAAAATATTCTGGCACATTTTCTTAAAGAAGCTGTGAAAAAGAATGTTCTTATGGCATACATCATCTTCACGGCCTTGAAGCCTACGTCTTTTCTGTTTTTTCATCATTCTCCCTTGCTCAGCAAGACCTAAAAGTTATCCGCTCAGCCTTCACTTCCGAGCCAATACCCTTTTTCTTCATGGCCAACTTTTCAACTCTAACAGCATGTCCATCATCGTCGTCACCATTTTCCCTGTGTTGAGTATTAGAGTATTGCAAAACATCAATCCTTGAAAGCATAATCAGCATCAAGCCTTACTTAGCATTGTTGTCATGAAGAGAACGTAAATAACACTCATCTTTTGTCATGAAGAGAACGTAAATAACACTCATCTTTAGCACAATCGACTTGGATTACAAGAATTTATTATCTGCCATCTATATGGAATGTGTGCACAATTCAAACACAATTGTTTTTTTAATGTCATAGGATGGCCATGAACAAAAACAACAATCCACTTGGATTACGAGAATTTGCTATCCGCCGTATAAATAGAAATGGTTGAACCATAATTGTTTTTTATTGTTAGTTTGTTACAGAATGACCATAAACAAATAGAAAGACGTATGCATCGGAATTGACCCCAGAAAATTGCTGCTTTGACATCATTTCTTTTCTCATCTTCCTTGGGCACACAATATTATTTCATTACTGTTAAAATTGATGTTGACCAGCTAATCTTTTATCATGGAAAACGACAGACTCTTGAAGTGATGATAATGTCAGAAAACAATGTTAGACAATTCATCAATACTTTCTGACTACAATGCATAACCATCACAATGTCAAATTAAACCTTTGAGCAACTGATGGAAGCAAGAGGTCCAACATAAGCGATTCTTGGATTGTCACAAGCTGCAATTTGAAGATACTTTACACGTGTCATGTTCACCACATTTGTTAGCAGGAAATACGTTGATGTTTGATAGTTTAATAAAACGACTCATATACCATTTAACTAAAGAAAACACATAATAACCCTGAAACTGTAACCATTTATGTGGGGTAATGGGTTGGCCTTGATTCATATCAGATATATTGATTGTTTATGTGAAACCATAACCTTTTGCGACAAGTTACAACCCTAAAATGTAAACCCAACCTTCCACTGAAAAAATTAAGATGAACAATAGGTTAATGAATGAAAATCAACTCGGCACAGAACTGTGAAATGCAGAACTCGTTACAGAACTCAATATGCTTATATTTTCATCATTGATGAAATGCACATATAATGCTTAAGAAGAAAATGGATCCAAATTAGGAAGTCAGTTAACCTAACCATAGAGACAATCCTTAGATAGTCATAGATATCTCTTCATATAATGTAGCTAGGAATTTTTAGAAAAGAATTCTAAAATTTACCTTGAAAGGGAGACTGAAGCATCCTTTCTAATATGTTTCACTGTGACAAGAAAACCCATAATCAAACATCAAAATGTGAATTATGAAGAATAGAAGTCGTAAAAATAATAAATAAATTGTTAATCATTGACTTCAGTTTGATGTTTTTTCATTATTCATTAATTTGATGTTAAAAACACTTGACAGTATCCTAATTCTGCAGTTGATCTCCCAGTCATATTTCACTAAGCATCATAGTAGCAACACGAAATTGACTACTGTGATTATAAAATTGACATCTATTTGCGACAAGCATCATAGTACCTGAAGACTTTTCTCGAGCGACGATATCTCCCTGTTCTTGCCTTTTTTTAGGATTTGCAGTTTCATTCGTGCATCAAACCTGGCTCCATCGTCGTCGTCATTGTCATCGTCACTATGATAAGTATCAAAAGAGTTCTTCTCTAATTGTTTATCGAACTCTCCTTTTTTAGCAGTTAGTGCTTCTCTTACAGCAATATGTGAATCCGTCTTCTCACCCTTTGGTAAGCTCTGATGATGGGAAGAAAAGTATTAGGCCTCGCATTCAAGACAAAGAATTGTTTGTCTAATGACATAGTTATTAACTTATTATTGTCAAGTATATAGGATTGACAAAAGAAATGTTCAACCCAAAGCATGTTAAAATTGCTTACTTTCTTCTGTGGTTCCTCCTTAAGAAATCGAGGGTCATCTAATACATCATGAATGCTCTTTATCTTCTCCTTCACATTGCCTAATTCCTTTTCATCCTCTTCTGCTTCCTCCTCGAAAGATAACAAATTCAGTTTCCTGCAAAAGTGCAACAAACAGATCCATCAGTTAATAAATACTTAAGGACTTCCATTTTCATTTTCAAGTGTAGCATGGCAGTTTACTTGACTGGTTTCTTTTCATTGTCGAGGGCCTTAGTAACAGGTTCTGCTGAAGATAGAAGCTTTTTATGCACCTCTCTTGGAACAATGTCCTCAAAGGGGTTCCACAATACCTGATAAAGGCAAAAAAAAAACATGAAGTAAGAAAAGAAAAATCACAATAACATACAAAGAAACCCCCAAACACACCGTTAACCATAAAGAGACAATGTTAAAGATCATGTTCCAGTTGCGCAACAAATATCTTGACATCTTGTCATATGAAATGACACTTATCAAGTATAACCTAAGAACCCAAACAAGGTTGTAGAAGAACCAAAAGCACAGAGGCACTCATAAGCAGATTTCATAAAAATTTCAAACGCTACCTCGACGGAGAGAATTTTGGGTTGTGGATCCAAAGGCCGGTCATCTTTATCGGACTCCACATCCCCAATCCTCAACAAATTATAAACAGAGTCACCTGTAACCTGTCCCAATCAAACCAAACTCTCTCTAACAAGCAAATTAAACACCACCATAACAAGTTAATTCATAATTTCTATCTGAAAGCACAAACCTTCCCGAAAATAGTATTCTTCTTGTTAAGCCAATCACAGTTGTCCAACGTCACAAAGAACTGACTCCCATTCGAATGCGGCGTCCCAGCATTGGCACAGGCAACCAAACCTCGATGGTTGAAGCGCAACCGCGAGTGGAACTCATCCGCAAAGGGCCCACCATAGATAGTCTCACCACCTGCAATCACAGAAAAACATAAACAAGGTTCCAATCAGAGATTACAAAATTGATCCAAAATGATCCCGAAAATCAAACAAATTATCTGAAAGCACAAACCTTCACAAAAATAGTTTGGTTAATTGGTTTGTCACCTTAGGCCTATTTCCAAACCAAAACAAACCAAGCAGCAACATTATAAAAAATAATTTATACAAACATACTCGAACTGAGTAACATATAATCCAATACAGCACAAAACTCCTCGTAAAGCATAAGCTTTTGCGTTCCTTTTGTTGTCTTTTACTTCTATTTCCTTCCTACTTATCTACGGAAGTTGGAATTCGACGGGTACCCTAAAACAACGCAGTTAATTCCGTTGTTTCCGATCGAAATAAGTCCAACTCGACTCCGAACCAAATAGAGCCCTAACTTCGAGAAGGAATTGGAGCGCTAGGGTTTGGGGAAGAAGAGCAAGGTTAGTTAACTGACCGGTGCCGGTGCCGGTGGGATCGCCGCCCTGGACGAGGAAGGACTTGATGATGCGGTGGAAGATGGTGCCGTCGAAGTAGGATTCGAGGGAGAGCTGGACGAAGTTGCGGGTCGCCTTCGGGGCTTCCTTGGGCCACAGCTCGATGTCGAGTGGGCCCATCGTCGTGTGCAGAACCACCTTGCCCTTCGTCGGCGGCTCCGACACGTACACTGACGACATCTTTCGATCTCCGGCGACGCCTTTCGGGTCTCCGGCAGCCTTCGCTGCTGGACTTATGCGGTATGTTGGGTACAGAGGGCTGTGTTAGTCGGATCGGGTGGTTATTGGATCCGACGTGAAGATCCGGATACCGAACTAAGGTTACCTGATTAGCATCATGTTCGCGTCAGCACAAGTATGAGCTTCATTTTTTGGCCCACGACTATTTTTAACCATGCACGGGCAACCCTAGACTCCCCTAGACATTCTGGTTTCTCTCTGTCACATCATACCAGCTCCCCTCAAATTCCTCTTAACCATGTCCTGAAATCCCACAAACACCATACATTCTATTTCTTCCACATCATTTCCTTTTTTTTAATTCTTTCACAACAATCAACAAATTACACTAAATAATTGTTATTTTAATTATTATATTAGATTAATTAACTCGAAAATAATTATTAACTAATATTAAGCCACGAAAATATTATTTAAAATTAAGAAACCACACTACATATTACATTAATTGAAATCTGAAATATTAAATTAAAAAATACAAGAAGACATCGTCAATCCGCATTTCCTCTGTAACGTTGTCATATTCTCGATCAAATCGGATTTGAGACTCAAATATTTATGTTGGTCACGCACTCGATCTCTATTGTCCAAATAAATGTTAATACTCACGATACGATCAGTAGAATATTACAACGGTTCCTCCATAGAACTTGCACGTTGATCTTTGATAAAATTAACATAATAGTCGCGTTCATCCTCCAATATCATATTATGCATTATGATGCAAGTTGTCATTATTTTGTTAAGTGCATTCTTACTACATGCAAGAGATGACTTTTTGATTATCGCAAACCACACTTGCAGCACTCTGAATGCACGTTCTGCATCTTTACGTGTTGTCTCCTGCCATTTAGCAAATAATTTGTCCTTCAGTGTCTGAGGAAAAATGACAGACTGAATGAATGTAGCCAATTTGGATAAATATCATCTGTAAGATAGTATCCCATATCATATCGAGCACTGATTGACATCATATCTTACATCCCATATTCATGTCTTATATCCTATATTTTGAACCTAAGCAATGCTACGTAACGAGTTTTATGTTTAAGTTTCAGGAATAAACATGTTTGAGAAGAAGAGACACAAAAAGGACCTGAATACAAGAAAAGAGACTGAATTGTGGGACTTATGGACTGATATGCAAGAGGGAAGGACCCGAATATAAACCAAAAGGACCAATAAGCAAATCGAGAAACTCAACACCATCATGAGGAGTATTTTGGTGCACCACACGTGGAGCATTGAAGCAATAAAGAAGCCAACCGAAATCGAGTCAAATCCGACCAAAAGTGACAGTCAATTGGCAGTCCAAATGCTCAGGATCCGACCTGGCTTCTTGTGGTTGTGTAATATGTTATTTGTATCCATTTGTAGAAGTTTCATTAGTCCCACATCGAGGGATTGTCCCCGATTACCTTTTCCCATGACTATAAATAGAACTATTTTTCCTCCTTTGTAATAACTCATTGTTTTGTGGCATTCTCTCTACTTGGAGTAAAGTCTTGGAGCAAAACTCTAGTGGAGAGATGCTACTTGTAATGTAAGTGAGCAATAAAAGGATGTTTTGTTAGTTTTATATCGTCTCTTTCAATTCTTGCATGCTCAGTTTAATTTCGTTTTGTCTCTTTTCTTAATGAGTAGTAAGTAGTTTCATCCCCCTTTGGGGGTGGAGGTGATGTAGAATATGTGATAGTGATGAGTTCTTTTATTTATGTCATTTTCATATGATTAATGTAGATCTATACTTGTAGCATGCTTAAACTTGTATTAAATGAGATAATGTTCACACTAGGTACTTATCTCATGCTAGATTTAGGGTTTATCTTGTTGTTTGTAGTGGTTTGATGAGAATGACTTGTTATGTATGAATCCATATTTGGTACACATTCACATGAATGATTTAGGTTGTATGTATGATTGATTGATGCTCTATTGACCACACTAGGTACTTATTGCATGCTTCATAATCTAAAATCAACCTCAACTTTATGTGAGATATGCATGTTCATGGTTTGTCATGTAGTGTTGTGTATCCTACACTTAGATTCTATATTAATTTTTACTTGTATGTTATAAAAACTACATTTGTTCCTAATTCAAATACAGACTCACTCACACGCACATACCTACACACCTCCACTCCATGAGGGTTTAGTTTAATTGGTAGTTCATTCATAGTTTAGTTTAGTGTAACCACACTTCATCTCCCCTCTTTTCCCACTTGTCTTCGAAAGAACCAGAGTCGACACACATCCCTGTGGATCGAGCCGTACTTGCCCCGTTTTCACTGATGGTCGTGCACTTGCGGTTAAACTTTAGATTCAATCAAGTTTTTGACGTTGTTGTTGGGGAGGTTCTCTGTTTAGACTCTTGTTTGGACGATTTGAGTGAGTTTAATCTTTTGTTTTTAGTTTTTATTTATTTCAGGGACATCTGAGCATTGTAGGGAGGCACTATGAGAAATTTCCTCAATATCACGTGTGACTAATTCACCATTTCTCCAATATGCACCATTCGACCAATACCAAGGATTCCGACCATTCCAGCAATTCCAACCACAAAACCAACAAAATCAAAACCAATATCAAATGTATAACCAGTACTTAAGCCGAGAAAGTAGTGTGAATGTAGCGGACACTACACAAGATGCCCACAATGGGAAAGTTAACCCTCTCAAAAGTCAACAACCATGGCAACCCGCCAGGACCAACAAGCCAAAGACGTGGTCCACAACAGAGGATGATAGACTCGTCTCGGCATATATGCAAGTAAGTTGCGATGCGGTGGTTGGGACTAACCAAAGAGCCAAATCGTTATGGACCAGAGTGAAATGTGCTTTCGATGAGTCGGTTGAAAGCAACACGAACCTCCCCGTACGGAATGAGGAATCATTAAAGGGACGGTGGAGGAGGATTACACCTTCTGTTACAAAGTGGGTCAGATGCTTTGATGAGGCGTTGTGGTGGAAACATAGCGGCACCAACGACGACGATGTCATCCGGAAAGCTCACGTGATCTACGAGTGAACTCATAGGTCCAAAATTCTTTAATTTGATGTTGGGGTCATGTTGCGCAGATACCCTAAATGAGAGTTTTATCTCTAGAGCTACTGTGGTGGGTGTTGCAAGCGGTGAACAAGTAGCATCCATGGAAATAGAAGTTGAAGATAGTCCCCAAACATGAAGTGTCGGGAAAAGAAAGAGCATTGATGACTATATGGGCCACTCAACACCAACACATGAGAAAATGACGCCAGAACCAGTCAGACGTCGCGAAGGTGTGAAGAAGGCAGGAAAAGGTAAAAAATCATTAGAGGCCGATACTGACCCCCGTGTATATGAACTTGGTGCTCAAGTTGCATACAACGCCAAGTTAGAGAATATGACTTGAAGATGGAGGACAAATGAGCAGAATGGAAGTTTCCAATGCATCTCGAAAAAACAAAGTTCGACATGCTACACTCTTTGCTGGGAAAAAAAACCGACAGAACCAGTTGATCGTTAAAAACATTTCAGTGAGCCAAAATGTGTTCGGTTGATCACATATGATGAGTTTCCGTTGCTTTCCAACCTCAAACGTTGATAAAGAAAAATGAAAATTTTATACATACCACGGAATCTGATGGAAAGTGGGCATGGATTCTCAGAAGTGTACAACACAACCCCCTCCAAGAATCCAAACGGAATCTCATTTCCTTTTCGTCGCTTTCCTTCGTTCCGGGTTGATTCGATTCCAAAAAAAAATACTAAGATCATCCGTAACCATGACCAGGGTCAACCCGATCATGAGTTTCTCTCTCTCTTCCACATCAGCTTTCTTTCTCATCCACATCAGTTTTCTCTCCCCCCAATTCATTTTCTTCTCTTTCCAACATTATTCACCTCTTAACCACAACTCATCTCTCTCCTCCACATCATCTTTTATTTCCACTAACTTTTATTCTATTCCAAAATCAATTATATTTACCCAAAACATTAATAATTCAAACAAAATATATATTAATTAGCAAATAAAAAGTATTATTATTAAAGAAAAATACATATTTATTTAAACGACCGTACATAGCACAATACAACAAAATATTATATTACCTAAATTTCATTAAAATAAAAATGTATACTAATAACAACAATTAATTTTCGCTTCCTTTGAATCGTTGCCATATGTGGTCGATCAAGTCGGATCTGAGGGTGAGATGCGTGTTTTTTTCACGAATGTGGTCTCTGGTGTCCATGTACGTATTAAAGTTGTTTAACGTGGGTTTTTTGTTCTTTTTGTTTTTATATATATTTTGGTGTTGCGAAGACCTCTCAAGAATTCATGATGGAATTCCGCACCTTACAACTTCGTATAGAAGAATGCCTCATCGTGTCATGCTCATATCATTCATTTATACAGGAAATTAAATAAATGTGAATAACTAGCCAGAAAGTAAATAAGTGCAACATTTTCTTTCATTTCATTAAATAGAAGGAATAAATATGAAATATAATAGTTGACATATTTATGCAATGCACATATGGGAGATACATAAGCATCTATTTGCGAACTATAAACCAAAATTGTTGTTATATTAACAATTTCAGATATATTTTATTAATAGGATTTTTATATTTTGATATATTAGGGACGGGGATTTATCGATTTGTGCTTTGATTGATTCGATAATGATCTCCCATTTGTTGCGATATATTGTCACAATATGGTCAGTTTTAGCCTCGTAACCCGGAGGGGATTTATGTTTGATTTGTCAACGATAATTCTTATATTAGAATAATATCGTACAAACGGTTAGTTTAACCTCATAGCCTAGGAGGTGTTTTGTATATATGGATTTATTTGGACAATTATACTTTGATATTGGTATTATGATGTTTTGGTTAGTTTAGCCTCATAACCCGGAGGGTTTTGTATACATGTTTTGGTGCTTCAACTTTATCATGAAGGCAACCAAATATTAGTGAGCTTAACCTCATCACAAGGAGGAGTTATATATCTATTTCAGTCTCATATTTAGGAGATATTGTAGATAGTTTATTCTCTTGTCTAGGAGAACATTGCATATATGCTTCATTTGAGTGTAACGACTTTAGTTTTTCTCATTACTAAATGTCGATAAAGGTTAGATTAGTTTAGCCTCATAACCTAGGAGGATTTTTTATATATATGTTATTTTTGCCGATGATTCTCATATTTAAATATCATCAAATAGTTAGTTTAATGTCATAACTGGGAGAATATTTTATGTATATAATTTGTTAAGTATATTGGACAGTTTAGCCTCGTGACCCGGAGGGTTTTGTATATGTTTAGGTTCTTCAACTTTATGATGAATACACCGTGTTAATTTATCAACGATAATTTTGATATTAGAATATCGTAAAAACGGTTAGTTTAGCCTCATAACCTAGGAGGTGTTGTATATGATTTGTTTTAGACAATTATTCATATATCATAATGTTTTGGTCAATTTAGCCTCGTAACCCGGAGGGATTCTGTATATATGTATGTTATTTTGTATTTGGTTTTGTTCATTTGTTTGTTAAATGAAAACTCCATCGCCTGTAAGAGAGAGGGAACCCAAGATCATGTTTGGCGTGCATCCTCGCCTACGACTAAGGTAGTCCGTATTTTAATTTCTGACCACTTCAACGATAAGAGAGAGGGAACCCAAGATCAAGCTTGGCGTGCATCCTCTCTTATTATTGGAGCAGTCGATATGTATGTTTTATGTTTATTTTCTAATTTTTAGGTTGGTTGACATATTTTACAACTTTAGAGATTTATTTTCCAATTTATCCACAATTAGGGATGGATTTGTTATTTACCCATCTAAGGCGACTATTTGGAATTTAAGGTTGATTTTGCAAATCAATTGATGCAATTTATATATTGTTGTAATTTATGTGGATGTATGGGTGGATTTATAATTTGTCCATTTAAGGGACTATTTGTATTTCAAAGTCTATTTGCATATCAAATTGTACAACTTATGTACTGTTGTAATTTATCCACATTTAGAGGTGGATTTGTGGTTTATTCAATTTTGTGTGTTGCTTTTTTTTTATTTTTTTTTCGAACGAACAAAACTTGGTTAGAAAATTTTTCTTTTTGTAATGACACATATATCATGAAGTTTTCCTTTTTCTTTTTCTGCTGTGAGAATTAATGTTGTATGTCGACAAATTCAAATCTAATAATTAGTGGAGATTGAGAAACGGCTATGTTAAGAGTTCCCTCCTCATCCCAAGGAATGTTTTCACCCAAAACTGGGGTATCAGCTCCATGCAGCAGAAGCAGAACGAGCTTTCTGCCTTGGGACACTCTTAGCCAAGATTTCATCATGTTGTATGTGGTAAAACCAATTGCTACTGAAGGAACAATCTTGATGTAGTTGAGACTCAGTCCAGCAAAAGGTTGCCTCCATCCTTGCTTACGTACAATACTTCTAAGTCCTTGCATGGTGCTCCTCATTTCAGCATCACGTCAACCAAGCTGTGTACATAGAACGGCTGTGCCACCTGCTGCTGATCCAGCCAACAGATCAACAAAAGGACCCCATTTTCTTTATAGAATCCTAGGACACCTTCCTGCCTTCTTAATTTCTTCAGAGAATTGAATATCCCAAAGGACTGAAAATCTTTGGTTCTGGTCTGCAGGAGGATATTAACCTGCTCGATCGGCGCGGTGGCGCTCTTGGCGAACGTACCGGCCGTCCCACAGGCGATGAGTTCCTTGACGTAGACCGGCATCGCGTCAACCAAGCTGACGTCCATCTCCGCCACCGCTGCCGCCGTGGATATTCTTTTTAACGTACTAAATCAAATATTTAAAGATGGTGGTTTTGGTTATTGGTTTATTATACGAAGATTATATGATATATGCAATCATAACTTGAGATTGCCCCCTCAGGATTTCCATTAACGTTAATGGAAACTGTGAATATCGTAACATTTTTTATTGTGAATATCTGGAGTCTTTCCACTACGTTAATGGCATTTATTGGGTTACTTAAACATTCTTTGATTCCGATCATGCGAGGTTATATATTTAAATTGTCGAATTTCAACATATATTACTGTTTATGCTGATGGGTTCTTTTACTTTGATGTTCTCAACGATTTACTCCCTGCCTACAGATTTAACGTGTACAATTCTTAATTATTTTGCCCAATTTAAGGATAATTAAGTGACCATGCATTCTTGTTTGACTTAGACAGCGTTTCAACATGCCTTTGATGTGATTTTGGTTATCATTATTATTATTTTGTACCAATCGTAAAAACCATTGTATTTATTTGGTTCGAGTATATCATTTTTCTGGCTAAATTTCGACAGCCTTCCGGCGTCTCCTTTTTTTATTTGTTAAAATAGGAATGACCAAACCGGAGACCGATCCTTTTTAAATAGGATAGTGACCAGAATGACGTGTTTTTTTTTGAAGTCAACCGGAGACTGTTCCTTTCTAAATAGGACAGTGACCGGAATGACTTTTTTTTTGAAACCGAACGAGACGAATCCTTAAAGGAGGTGGTCGTTTGGCAAATCGGACGACCATCCGGAGACCGTTCCTTTCTAAATAGGACAGTGACCGAATGATCGTGTCTTTTTCGAAGCCAACCGGAGACCAATCCTTTTTAAATAGGACAGTGACCGAAATGACTTTTTTTATTCCTTTTATTTTAAGGTGAAACTATCACCGACGCTAATGTTGCACCTTGCCGGAGTTGACGAAATTGGAGTAGACGTGAAGTTGCTACGAGGACGCGGAGACGGAGTCGATCTTCTTCCCTCCTTTTTTTTGTCTTCTCTTTTTCTTCCTCACGTTTTTTTTGCTGCTTTTTTTTGTGTGCTAAAATCTCTCTTTTTTTTCTTTTCTTTTCTTCTCTTCTCTCCTTTTTTTTCTTTTCTCTCTTCTTTTTTTGTACGTATGTTTTTTTTAGAATTGTAGGAATGGATGGGTTTTTATAGGGGAGAAGAGAGAGAGAATTAAGAGGGGGAAGTGTGATGATCATGGGTGTATTGGGTGGTTAAGAAGAGGTGGGGTTATTAATATGGTTTGAATAATTCCATTATCCTTTTATATATCCATGAAAATGGATTTTCTTTTTTTAATTTTTTTTTGTTGCATTACGTGTGAAAAAAAAAACAAAGGATGAAGTTGGTTGCATTTTGTTGGACGTGGGATCATCATTTTTTTCTTTTTTGAACAATTCTTTTTTTGAACAAATTGAACGTGGGATCATGCATGCACTATTCTTCTTCTTTCTTTTCTTTTTTTGAAATAAATAAAAAAATAAACCAAGTCTTACGAATATGGTTAAAATTCAATTTTTTTATTTGTTTCTTATTTAATGGAAAATTTTCTTTTTTCACCTTTGGATTTTGTGATATTTCACATCTCTTAATGTTTTGACTATATTTCCATGTTTAGACTAATAAACATATATCCAAGATTAATGATTCCTTAATGTTCATTTTGATGTTGTTGCTTAGTCTCATCTCGATAGAGTTCCAATTTCTACTAAACTGGGACGACAATTGGTCGACGATTACTAGAAAAATTATTTTGATTTGAGATGTATATTTTTTTGTGTCAACAAATGTCCACAACACGACCGATGGAGAACCGATTTGAACCCGAAGTTGATGTACCGGTTAAGTTGGGCGGGATGTCCTGCTCAAACTCTGTTGTATCATAAATAGTGGAATACGAGCCTCGTAAATCCTCCACTATCATGTTGTGCATTATGATGCATACTGTGATAATCCTGTTGAGGAGGTCAATGTTCCACGCAAGAGAGGCAGCTTTATTGATTTCCCACCGTGCCTACAACATTCCAAATGCACGTTCTACGTCTTTACGCGCTCCTTCATGGCATTTGCAAATAACCCATCCTTAGGAGATTGGGGCAGCAGGTTAGACTTCACGAAGGATGCCCATTGCGGATAAATATCATCATGAAGGTAATATCCCATACTATAAGGGTGACCGTTGACTGAGTACTGGACGGTAGGCGTGCGTTCTTTTAACATGTCATTAAAAATAGAAGACCGTTGAAGGACGTTCAGGTCGTTACAAGACCCTGGAATACTGAAGAAGGAATGTCATATCTAGAGGTCATAGGATGCTACGACCTCTAGGATAATAGTGAGGTTTCCGCTTCGTCCTTGGTATTGTCCTTTCCAAGCATCCAGACAATTTTTCCATTTCCAGTGCATACAGTCGATGCTCCCCAACATTCCCGGAAAGCCTCATTCCTCACCAACGTGTAGTAGACTTGCCAAGTCCTTTGATGTGGGCCTTCTCAGATATTCCTCGTGAAAATTGGATATGACCCCTTCTACAAATTTTTGGAGAGACTTTCTTGTCGTCCTCTTGCTCATCCGTAGGTACTCGTCTACGTTATTAGTTGTTATGCCATAAGCTAACATCAGTAGAGTTGTAGTTATTTTTTGCAGTCCTGATATTCCAAATCGACTCGTGGCGTCCAACCTTCGTTGGAAGAACACATCGGAGGCCTCAACAACATTCGATATTCAGAGGAATACATGCTTCCTCATTCTAAACATTCTTCTGAAAATACGAGGATCATACTGTTGGATTTCGTGCCCTATAGTATGTATATATTTTCAAAAACATATAGGATCGAAACATTCATATATTCTTCGATTTTCATATAGACATGCATTTATTTGTCCTAATTATTTAACATGCATTAGAACAAACAAACAATTGTAAAGGTGATCATACCTAGAGGTTCTCTAAAACCTCTTGAAGATCCAGAGTCACGTTGCCGCTCTAATCGCCCGGTGGATTGCCTCCGAGTATTCACCAAACTCTAAACGAGATTGGAGAGAGAGGAGCTAGTCTCTCAATCTCCAATAGGGTTTAGAATCCAATTACTAACCCCTCTTTAGTTCCCTTGAGAAGAAGATCTCTGAAGACTAAAACTAATCTTAAGAATTAAGGAAATTTCGTGGAGAATTATGGAGAGAGATTTTTGCATGAGAAAATAATGAATTGATTAAAGAGGTAATAAGATAAACTTGTATTTATAAGTTCTCTCCAAATTACCTATTCATGTGCAACCTCTTGCCCATGATTTCATGCAAACTTCCATCTAACCATCCATTATTTGATAACAAATAATCTCAGCCACGAATTAAATTAATTATGGACCTATTCCATGCATGATCTAATTAATTCTTAAATTAATTCTGCAGATAACCGTCTGGACCGGTCGACCGTTTGGAGGTTCGGTCGACCGTTCGAACCAAGTTTCGGTCGACCATTGGACACTCGGTGGACCGTTCACAATAATAAAATATTTCATCGCAATGTTCGGTCGACCGACCGATAGATCCGGTCATCCGTTCCGAACAGATGAAAATTCCATGTTATCGGTCGAGACGTGTCCGGTCGACCGTGCACCTACCGGTCGACCGTTTACTGCTATCCGGTCGACCGTTTTGCACAGTACTGCAGACTTGTCAAATTTCGGTTTAACCCCTACAAAATTTGACATTTCGGGATTAGTAGTTAATTCACAACTTATGTAACACATTATCCTATGTAATGATAAATCATTACATCCCATAATATTTACATCACATATGAATTTAATTTAGATTCTAATTATGTTATTAATCACAACATAATTTTGATTTTGCTTGTTCACCCCATGTGTCATGTTTTCTACATGAAACCCGACACATCTTATGAACTCAAAATCCCCATTTCTCGTTTCCCAGTTTTATGGTGTGACCTATGGGAGGATCTAAACTAAGTTGGCAGTGATATTAAGAGCTTAATATCACAAGCTATAAGCGGTATCTAGCTACACATTATAGCTCCCAATTAGTTAGTTGTCTTAATTCCACTCGAATCAAAACCCGATCCATTTAGTGATAGAGTGCACCACTTGTGTCCGTCCCTTGCCTCATGATATGAAGAATACACACAAAGTAGTATTGTGTCATCTTTGTATTAGTATTCATTTCTTGATCTCTTTAAGCTAGTTACAAATATGTGACTTAACTCAAATCACATTGTGCACATTATAACTTTGTTTTATCAAGGGGCCCACTAATATCATCACTCAATTAAGAGGGGCAATGATAATCTTTTGACTAACTATCTTCTCCAACGAAAGTTATACTTAACCAACTAATGCATTTACACTACACTCATCGATAGCTTAAGACACTAGTCTAATTAAGAACTCCTTAAGCGATCGGATATAAGTCTCATATCAAAGGACCAAGGACACAGTAAAATATTAATGACACAGAAACACATTGCTATAATATTTTACTTGTTAGGTCTATTTAGTATACAAAAGTAATATCTTCCTCTTTTGTGTACCCGTGTTGTCACTCACTTGTAGAGCTACAATGATCTATGATCAACACGACAATCTTAACTCGGTAATTAATGTCCCATGTTATTTACCATGATTGCGAATATCTTTTGTTTTATGTTAACAAATATCTTTTAGAGCTCTACGGTTAAGGACCAAGAGCCTCTTCCTTAACACTTCTAAAAGACGAATAACATAAACAAGGAACAAAATGATTTCTCATTCAATTCATAACAATTGTCATTTAAAAGTAAAACTTTTAGAACACATTCCCTTCACATACACATGATCGTCAGCAAAATAATCAGAATAAAGTTGAGTGTAACCTGCTTCTCGATCTCTATCGGTAGTTATTGTCCTTCTAGCCCGATGTCGTCTTACTTCAGTGGTTAGTGTGTTCCACTCATTGTCAGAACTCTCATCAGTTGAGGAGGAAATACTACTAACAGAAGACATCTTGAAGGATGAAGATTATGGTGAACAACTATGGAGAAATGCCTTAACCCCCTATTTAAGGATGAAGAATATGGTGAGGCTTAACGGGGTCATCCCCGACCTGGTCGTTCGAACGCTACAAACTTTAATCTGTCAGGATATTGTACCATCGTGAAACTTTAATTGAATGCGTTTAACTCTTGTATG
Source organism: Triglochin maritima (assembly GCA_963682175.1). NCBI lineage: Eukaryota > Viridiplantae > Streptophyta > Magnoliopsida > Alismatales > Juncaginaceae > Triglochin > Triglochin maritima. The sequence goes on from OY821775.1 coordinate 13,395,896, forward strand.
GGAATCTGTCAGGTTACTAAGTAGTCATGTGAAACTTTAATTGGGTTGGGGAGAGAGAGAGTGGGTTGGGGAGAGAGAAAGCAATCGTGTGAAACAAAAAGTTGGTTGAGAAAAGAGAAAGTGGGTTAGGGAGAGAGAAAGTGAGTTGGGTTGGAGTCTAACCCAGGGTCGTCCCTGGGTCGACCAGGTCGTTTGAACGCTACAAACTTTAATTGAATGCGTTCAACTCTTGGCTGGGAATCTGTCAGGTTGCTGAGTAGTCGTGTGAATTTTTAATTGGATTGGGGAGAGAGAAAGTGGGTTGGGGAGAGAGAATGTGGGTTGGGTTGGGTTGGAGTCTATAAGTACCACCAACATTTGAAGAACTCATCACACCATCTATAGGATTTTGTGCCCTATAGTTGTGTATAATTTTAAAAAAATTAACAAACATTTAGGATCAATTTTCATATTCTCAATAATTTTCATGTACAAAACATAGACTATACATTTTAATATATGTATCATACATAAATATTAGATTGTATAGAAGAAAATCATACCCAAAATATTCTCCAAAACCTTTTCAAAGATCTAGAGTCGCGTTGCACTTGAATCGCCTCGGAATTCCTCCAAGTGTTCACTAAACTCTAAACAAGATTTACAGAGAAATAAGCTAGTCAATTAATCTCCAATTCAAGGCTAGAATCTAGATAATTACCCATTTGATGCTCCTGAGAATTTAATCTCTCAAACTCTCAACTAACAAGGGGATTTTAGGATGGATTTGGTGGAGAAATATGGAGAGGAGAATAATGCATTCATATATTAACAATGAGGAGAGGAGAGTCCTATTTATAGGACTTCCTCAAATCTTATTCATATATGCAACCCACCTGCACATGATTCCTTGTTAATAACTCATCTAATCCAATCATATTCCCACACATAATCATCCATTAACTTCCTCTAACCGAATTGGAACAAATCTAACTCATGATCAAAGAAATTCTCTTATTAATTCAAGCAAAATGGTGCAAAAACATTTTCAAAAAAACCAGCATTAATGTTCATCGGTCGATCGTTTTGCACTGGGTTTTTTTGCCTTTTGCCAAATTTTGGATCAATATCCAACAAAATTTGATCTTCGGGGTTTTAGCAAATTTATATATTTTATAATGTTACAAATCATATTATAATATGCAACATATTATCATATATAATGTCAAACATTCCACCCCATAATATATTTACATCTCATATAATTTTTATTATTATTCTAACCAGTGTTTCGGTAGGCGACCAACTAGGTGGTGGTCGCCTGGGCGATCGTATCGCCTAGGCGAGAGCCGTTGGAGGCTCTCCAACGGCTCTCCACTTTTTATTTTTTTTATTATTTTTTTCAAAAATTACAAGTTTGCCACTACCCCAAAATCCTATATAAACCCCTCCAAACCTCTTCATTTTTCACACATCTCTCATTCTCTTCTTCTTCATAATTCTATTCTCATCATCAAGTTTCCTAATCACCAAGTTTTTACGATTAAGTCTCCGGTCTGGTGCTTAGTTTTGAAGTTGAAAAGTGAAGTCTCCGATCTGGTTCTTCATTCTTCAACCGCCAAAATCAAGTGCACTCTTTCTAACTTCTCTTTAGAATTAAATTAATTAGTATTTTATTTTCATATTAGTCTAAATTTTTATATTAGTCTAGTTTTAAGATATGGCTTACGTACCCGACACTAGTCTCTCTATGCATCACGAGAGTTACGATGACCTAAGACCTACCCGTACAAATGACTCTCATGCAAAAACTCTCTCCATAATTCTCCACGAAATTCTCTTAATTCTTAAGTTTAGTTTTAGTTTTTAAGAGATCATCTTCTCAAGGGAACTAAAGAGGGGTTAGTAATTAGATTCTAAACCTTATTGGAGATTCAGAGGCTAGCTCTTCTCTCTCCAATCTTGTTTAGAGTTAGGTGAAATCTCGGAGGCATCCGGCGCAGCAACAAGCATCCTCAACGTCTCCGAATCTTCAAGAAGTTTTAGGGAACTTCTAGGTATGAATTTCGGAGTCTCATGTTTGTTTTAATAAAAGTTTTACAACTAGTTATTGAAACGAACCAATGCATGCATGAAATAAATCATAGAAAATTGTAATAGACCCTTATTACGCATAAAAATTCCGAAAATATATATGTGTAATTAAACATGAAATCCTACAGTGGTATCAGAGCTTAGGGTTCAATTTTCTAATGATTTGAAGTTGTAAACAAATTTAGTTTATCATCTAAGGTTCGAACAATTCGATTTTCCCATTTTTCGGTCTTTAAATGTTTTGTTGGAATAATTTTTTTTAATAATTCGTTTTAAATGTTTTAAGTGGTTTAAAACATGCCATGTAATTATTAGAATTATGATTTAGACATAAGTCTAACTTGTAATAATTTCGTTTTAAGTATAAACGATTGTTTTGCAAGAGAATCAACAAAACCGAAAAACTGCGGTTTGTCTTTCCTTTAGGAAATTGGATGGACAGCGGTTCAAAATTGATTTTTGAACTATGAATAGATGAAAAACGTTTTTTAATGGATTTCAAAATGTTTTTCAAAGAATTGTTTGGGATTCTAGATGATTGATAAACTAGATTGTATAGTTTATAGCGATATTGCGTGCATGGATGCTCGAGTTGTTTTGCAGGAATTGTGAGTTTATATGTTCCAAATCAGCAACTATGAATGTATGTGATAATTATTATACAGGGGCTTATTTATGTGTAAAAGCCAAAATTCTCTTTCCATCTTCTAGATAATTGCATATGCATAGGATAGGTTTTACATAGGACTTGCACTAGTCGGTTTTTATCGAATGTGAGGAGCATGTTTATTTTCTGTAAAATCTACATGTCTGGTGCATGAGGAAGTCGCCGCTATAGCGCATTGATCGAGGATCGAGGATCAGGGATCAAGGATGAAGGATCGAAGGGAACATATAAACTCACACGATGTGGATTGTGTGAATGGTTTAATTTCTGTTTTTATCTTGCTATGCTTGTGCGGAACGAGATTGAATTGAAGGTCGGAAATGGTGCGAACGTTTCTGCGGTTGCACAAGGTTCTGTGGTGCTTCAATTATGTAGTGGTTTAAATTTATGTCTAAAGAATGTTTATTATGTACCTTCGATTAGTAAGAATATTATTTCTGTATCATGTTTGGATATGGATAATTTTAATATAAATATTTCAAATTCTTGTTTGTCTATATCGAAGAATGGTGTTTTCTATGCAAATGCGTTCATAAGGAATGGTCTCTATTTGCTTGAATTGAATAATAAACAAATCTTTAATATCAATAACAAAAGACTTAAAACCACTCACGAGAATGATACTCTCTTGTGGCACTATCGTCTTGGTCACATAAATGAAAAGCGCATCAAGAAATTGCAAGAAGCTAACCTTCTTGGTCTACTTGATTTTAAATCATTGGAGACGTACCAACCATGTCTAATGAGAAAAATGACCAAAAAGCCTTTCAAGAAGAAAGGCCCAAGGGGCAAGTGGCTTGATGGATTTGATACATTCCGATGTATGTGGTCCAATGAGTACTAGTGCACGAGATGGTTTCAGGTACTTCATTACGTTCACGGATGATTATAGTCGTTATGACTATATTTATCTAATGAGAAACAAAAGTGAATCCTTCGACAAGTTCAAAGAATTCAAGAATGAAGTAGAGAATCAACTCGACAAGAAAATCAAGTCTCTATGAACGGATCGTGGAGGTGAGTACTTAAGTGCCGAATTTGACTCATACCTAAAGGAGTTTGGTATTGTACCTCAACTCACCCCTCCCGGTACACCTCAATGGAATGGGGTATCCGAAAGGAGGAATATGACATTGCTCGACATGGTTCGGTCAATGATGAGTCATGCGGAATTACCTCTTTACTTTTGGAGTTATGCACTACAAACTGCGGCTTACACACTAAATAATGTTTCATCCAAATCCGTGGAGAAAACTCCTTATGAGCTATGGAGTGGTAAAACACCTAAGCTCAATTTTCTCAAGATTTGGGGTTGTAAGGCTTACGTCAAGAAATTGATGTCGACCAAACTTCAACCAAAAGCGGATAAGTGCTTCTTTATTGGTTATCCTCGTGAGACAAAATGATACTACTTTTGGCATATCACCTCCAATCGAGTGATTGTAGAGAGGGATGCCACATTTCTGGAAAAGGAATTTCTAGAAAGAGTAAAAAGTAGTGGGAGTAGGGTTGTGCTTGAGGAAACTCAAGATACTCTACAAGATCATGACATGAATGATGACGTTCAAGATCATGAAGGCCCAACCGAGATTCCTTTGGTTAGTGGGAGCGTGAGCGAGAGACCATCACAAGAAATTGTGAGAGAATCTCATTCATCCCCACCAAGTGTACGTTCAAGAGTTGAACGTGAACCAACTCCTCAAGAAATTGTGGAAGAAGTTCTAGAGGCACGAGAATAACCAAAAGAACTAAGAAGGTCAACAAGGGAAAGGAAGAAACCCGACTTGTATCTGGGACTTCATGAAATCATGGTACTAGATACCAATGATCCCTTGACCTTCCAAGAAGCAATGGAAAGGGAAGACTCCAAACTATTGCTTAAGGTCATGGAATCCGAAATAGAATCCATGTATGATAATCAAGTATGGAACTTGGTTGACCTTCCTCAAGGGAAAAATGTCATTCAAAATAAATGGGTTTTCAAGAGGAAGATGGACATGGATGGGAACTTGACAACCTACAAAGCGAGGCTTGTAGCAAATGGTTTCACTCAAGTTCAAGGAATTGACTATGATGAAACTTTTTCACCGGTTGCCATGTTCAAGTCTATTCGGATCATGCTCGCTATTGCCGCATTTCATGATTATGAAATATGGCAAATGGATGTCAAAACGGCGTTCCTTAATGGGAACTTGGAGGAGGATGTGTACATGGTACAACCTCAAGGTTTTGAAGATCCAAAGAATAGCGAGAATGTATGCAAGCTTCAAAGATCCATTTATGGATTGAAGCAAGCATCAAGGAGTTGGAACAAACGCTTTGACGAGGAAGTGAAGAAGCTTCACTTCATTCAAAGTAAGGAAGAACCTTGTATATACAAGAAGGTTAGTGGGAGCCATGTAGTATTCCTAATCTTGTATGTCGATGACATATTGCTCATGGGCAATCACATTCCTTTGCTTGAGCAAACGAGAAGTTCATTAAAATCTGCATTTTCAATGAAAGATATGGGTGAGGCTCAATACATCTTGGGAATCAAGATATGCCGACATAGATCCTGTAGACTCATTGGCCTGAGTCAACGTACGTACATTGACAAGGTCTTGGAAAGGTTCAAGATGAACAACTCCAAAAAGGGCAGTGTGCCAATGAGTATGGGTGTGCAACTCAAGAAATCTCAACGTGCGCAATCACGTAAGGACTTAGAGTACATGAAGGATGTCCCTTATGCTTCGGCAATTGGGTCGATCATGTACGCGATGACTTGCACAAGACCCGATGTCTCGTATGCTCTAAGCATGACAAGTCGTCACCAATCCAACGCAGGTCCTGAGCATTGGACTGCAGTCAAGAATGTCCTGAAGTACCTTAACCGGACTAAGGATAAGATTCTTGTTTATGGAGGACAAATGGAATTGATAGCTGAGGGTTACTCGGATGCGAGTTTCATGAGTGATCCAGACGATAGAAGGTCGCAATCAGGATACATCTTCCTTCTGAATGGTGGAGCTGTGAGTTGGCGTAGTTGGAAGCAAAGCACTACGGCCGACTCAACCACTGCTTCCGAAGTAATGGATGTCGCTGAAGCGAGCAAGGAAGGAGTGTGGATTAAGAAGTTCCTTGAAGAGCTTGGAGTAGTTCCCTCGAGCGAGGGACCAATAGAGCTATTTTGCGACAATAGTGCATCTATCTCGCACATCAAGGATCCCAAATCACACCACAAAGTGAAGTACATGGATCGTAAGTACTTCGTGACGCGTGACCTCATCGACGAAGGAAAAATACATCTTTTATGGGTGGACACCAACAGCAACACAGCTGATCCATTCACAAAACCCTTATCCCAAGCCAAGGGCGAAATGCATGTCGAGTCCATGGGATGGAGGAACCATGTAGATTGGCTTGATGATTGATATGTAATAGGGTTTACCCTAGTTATTATTGTTTTATGCATTGAGTATGTATGAGAAAGAAAACTTTAATAACAAGTGGGAGATTGAAGGGAATGTGTTCTAAAAGTTTTACTTTTAAATGTCAATTATTATGAATTGAATGAGAAATCGTTTTGTTCCTTGTTTATGTTATTCGTCTTTTGGAAGTGTTAAGGAAGAGACTCTTGGTCCTTAACCGTAGAGCTCTAAAAGATATTGGTTTACATAAAACAAAAGATATTCGCAATCAAGGTAATTAACATGGGACATTAATTACCGAGTTAAGATTGTCGTGTTGGTCATAGATCATTGTATCTCTACAAGTGAGTGACAACACGGGTACACAAAAGAGGAAGATATTACTTTTGTATACTAAATAGACCTAACAAGTAAAACATTATAGCAATGTGTTTCTGTGTTATTAATATTTTACTGTGTCTTTGGTCCTTTGATATGAGACTTATATCCGATCGCTTAAGGAGTTCTTAATTAGACTAGTGTCTTAAGCTATCGATGAGTGTAGTGTAAAGGCATTAGTTGGTTAAGTATAACTTTCGTTGGAGAAGATAGTTAGTCAAAAGATTATCATTGCCCCTCTTAATTGAGTGATGATATTAGTGGGCCCCTTGATAAAGCAAGGTTATAATGTGCACAATGTGATTTGAGTTAAGTCACATATTTATAACTAGCTTAAAGAGATCAAGAAATGAATACTAATACAAAGATGACACAATACTACTTTGTGTGTATTCTTCATATCATGAGGCAAGGGACGGACACAAGTGGTGCACTCTATCACTAAATGGATCGGGTTTTGATTCGAGTGGAATTAAGACAACTAACTAATTGGGAGCTATAATGTGTAGCTAGATACCGCTTATAGCTTGTGATATTAAGCTCTTAATATCACTGCCAACTTAGTTTAGATCCTCCCATAGGTCACACCATAAAACTGGGAAACGAGAAATGGGGATTTTGAGTTCATAAGATGTGTCGGGTTTCATGTAGAAAACATGACACATGGGGTGAACAAGCAAAATCAAAATTATGTTGTGATTAATAACATAATTAGAATCTAAATTAAATTCATATGTGATGTAAATATTATGGGATGTAATGATTTATCATTACATAGGATAATGTGTTACATAAGTTGTGAATTAACTACTAATCCCGAAATGTCAAATTTTGTAGGGGTTAAACCGAAATTTGACAAGTCTGCAGTACTGTGCAAAACGGTCGACCGGATAGCAGTAAACGGTCGACCGGTAGGTGCACGGTCGACCGGACACGTCTCGACCGATAACATGGAATTTTCATCTGTTCGGAACGGATGACCGGATCTATCGGTCGGTCGACCGAACATTGCGATGAAATATTTTATTATTGTGAACGGTCCACCGAGTGTCCAATGGTCGACCGAAACTTGGTTCGAACGGTCGACCGAACCTCCAAACGGTCGACCGGTCCAGACGGTTATCTGCAGAATTAATTTAAGAATTAATTAGATCATGCATGGAATAGGTCCATAATTAATTTAATTCGTGGCTGAGATTATTTGTTATCAAATAATGGATGGTTAGATGGAAGTTTGCATGAAATCATGGGCAAGAGGTTGCACATGAATAGGTAATTTGGAGAGAACTTATAAATACAAGTTTATCTCATTACCTCTTTAATCAATTCATTATTTTCTCATGCAAAAATCTCTCTCCATAATTTTCCACGAAATTTCCTTAATTCTTAAGATTAGTTTTAGTCTTCAGAGATCTTCTTCTCAAGAGAACTAAAGATGGGTTAGTAATTGGATTCTAAACCCTATTGGAGATTGAGAGACTAGCTCATCTCTCTCCAATCTCGTTTAGAGTTTGGTGAATACTCGGAGGCAATCCACCGGGCGATTAGAATCTAAATTAAATACATATGTGATGTAAATATTATGGGGTGTAATGATTGATCATTGCATAGGATGATATGTTGCATAAGTTGTGAATTTACTACTAATCCCGAAATGTCAAATTTTGTAGGGGTTAAACCAAAATTTGACAAGTTTGCAGAACAGTGCTCAAACGGTCGACCGGTTAGCAGTAAACGATCGACCGATCGGGCACGGTCGACCGGATATGACTCGACCGATAACAGGGAATTTTCATCTGTTCGAACGGTCGACCGAATGTAATCGGTCGGTCGACCGAATATTGCGATGGAATAATTCCTGTTACGAACGGTCGACCGAGTTATTGAACGGTCGACCGAAACATGGTTCGAGCGGTCGACCGAACCTCGAAACGGTCGACCGGTCCAGACGGTTAATGCAGAATTAATTTAAGAATTAATTAGATCATGCATGGAATTGGTCCATAATTGATTTAATTCGTGGCTAAGATTATTTATTATCAAATAATGGATGGTTAGATGGAAGTTTGCATGAAATCATGGGCAAGAGGTTGCACATGAATTGGTAATTTGGAGAGAATTTATAAATATAAGTTTATCTCATTACCTCATTAATTAATTCATTGTTTTTCTCATGCAAAAACTCTCTCCATAATTCTCCACGAAATTCTCTTAATTCTTAAGTTTAGTTTTAGTTTTTAAGAGATCATCTTCTCAAGGGAACTAAAGAGGGGTTAGTAATTAGATTCTAAACTCTATTGGAGATTCAGATGCTAGCTCTTCTCTCTCCAATCTTGTTTAGAGTTTGGTGAAATCTCGGAGGCATCCGGCGCAGCAACAAGCATCCTCAACGTCTCCGAATCTTCAAGAAGTTTTAGGGAACTTCTAGGTATGAATTTCGGAGTCCCATGTTTGTTTTAATAAAAGTTTTAAAACTAGTTATTGAAATGAACCAATGCATGCATGAAATAAATCATAGAAAATTGTAATAGATCCTTATTACACATAAAAATTCCGAAAATATATATGTGTAATTAAACATGAAATCCTACAGATTATGTAGACCCAGAAAACATAGAATTTGATCTAGAAACCAGGTCGGGTTCCGGTTCTGCTCGGACCCCAACCTCCCGTTCTCACCCCATTCCTGGTAGAAAGAGACAAAAACAATGTTTGTGGGCACCATTTTGCGGACGTGGGAAGGACGTTGTTTCCGGCCCCCAACAAACAACCATTGAAAAAACCTTTAGAAAAGAAGATAGGAAAACAATTAATCAAAAATGGTCTAGGCTTTTCTATAGATGTGGTATATCATTCAACACTGTAAGGACGCCTGAGTGGAAGGAATCAATATCCGCCACTTGTACTTACGGACCCAGACTTAAACCCATGACGTATCATGAAGTTAGTGACTCGTGCCTTAAACAGGAAATTGACTACACTAGAGGTATACTAGAGTCGTACAGACAAGATTGGGCAACATACGGGTGCACGTTGATGCCATCGTTCACATTAGTTCTAGAGATCCAGGTGCATCGAGTTCTCAACCATCGATGGACATCGACGAGCAATATGTCCAATCCGACGATGAAGAAACTGAAGAAGATGATGTCTACGTCGAAAATCCGAACGAGAACCACTCTGACGACTCTGATGGCTGTGGAGGATATGATATGGTTCTCAGTTGGACATTAGATCAATGTGTCCAATGGAATTAGTTAGTTAGCTTGTAATTCTAATTTCTCTCTTATCTGCTATTGTATGAACTCCGAGTTACCTTTGTAATCGTACTACTAAGCAATAAATTGTATACCTAAGTGTTTAGGTGGGTAGAGGGGGTGCCTAGTGAGGCCTTGGTCGAGGAACTAGGTGTCTTTTCGAAGCCTAAACATGTATGGTATTTTAGATAATTTTTGTGCATTTTTTTCCTATTTTTCCCGATTTTTCCTGATTTTTTTTTATCTTTTTTATAAAATTAAATTAAATTTAAAAAAAAGACCGACCAGACTTGGGCGGTCGCACAACCGCCTAGGCAATCGCCTAGGTGACCGGACGTCCCCGGTCGCCTAGGTGACCGGACGTCCCCGGTCGCCTAGGCGGTGCCAGAACATTGATTCTAACTATGTAGTAATCACGACATATTTTATTTTAATATTTTACCACATGTATCGCAACACATCATATAAAATGTAAAATCAAATTCATTGTTTCCCAATTCTGTGGTGTGACTTATAAGAGGATCTAAGTTATGTTGGTAATGATATAAAGCACTTTATACCATAAACTATAAACGGTATCTAGCTACATATTATAGTTACCCAAATAACAAAGATGTTTTGCTCACTCGAACTAAATCTTGGCCTTTTGGCCTTAATCCTTGTTTTGATGATTTAATCAACATAATCTTAATCACAATCAAATGTAATGTAGCACACATAATTCATAGAAGATATATTGTATTGTGCTAACATCTACATGTGATCAAGACTCAAGGAATAACGGAATTGAAGTCAAGACATGTAATCAAACTTTTGAAGACATGTAATTTGCTTTTATTTTGAGTCTTAGGAATCTATGTAATCTTAAGCATACAAGAGATAAAATCCTTTCACATAGACTCCACGGAACCTATAGAAGTCACACACAAAATTTCTCATCATTTGGACTTCAATAGATCACCCAAACTTAGACTGGAAAATCACTAAACCAAAACCTAAACTTCTTGTGCCAATCGGTCAGCCGAAACAAGTTCTTCGTTCGACCGATTTTAACAAAGATTCGAAGTAATTTTTTTTAGCTTAATAGGTTGACCGTTACCTTAATTTCATATGGTCGTTATTCTTGTCGTATTCTTCCAACGATCGTATTTGTATATATCTACCCAACCCCTAAAATACATTTGTCCACCGAGCGAACGTTGACCCAGAAACGGTCGACTGGTTGAACACTTTTCGTGAGCCAATAGTGCCTGTTATTTTTGGTCGAACAAATCCATATCTTGTGTTTGACCGATTACATTTATCCTTGCAAAAATCCCCCAAACGGTCGACTGTCTCATGCTTTTGATTCAACTGTTCACTTAAGTGAACTTAAGTTATAGCCTAGTAGGTTCGATCATTCTTTGGTTCGTTCAAACGTTTCTTTATTTTTAAAGAAACGGTCGACCGTTCCTCCCAATTTGGTTGACCGTTGAGGGACAGAATTGTGTGTCCTGAATTTCTGTTTGTATATTCTTCACATCACTCAATCAATTCTTCCCCAACAGCTCAAAAATTTAGGAGCTTATAAATAGAGGTCCAAACACATTGTTTAGACAACTCTCCCACTTCCAATTGTCTCACACATTAGAAAGAAGTCTCACAATCCTCAGAGCTCCAAATCATACACTCTAAGCCTAAATTCCACACATTTGATAAATTCCTAATCTACTCAAAGTGTGCTCAAGTTAGAGAGTGTGATCCACTCAAGTTCTTGTAGGATTTTGTCTCCCTATGTATGTATATATTTTAAAAAATTTAATACAACATACAAGATCGATTTTCATATTTTCAACAATTTCTATGTACATAGTTTTGCGATTATTCTAATAACATGCAACCTTACATTTATTAAAATAAATCACAAAGGTAGAATCATACCTAAAGGTTCTCTAAAACCTTTTTGAAGATTCGGAGTCGCGTTGCCCGTTGAATCGTCCACGGATTTGCCTCCGAGTGTTCACCAAACTCTAAACAAGATTAGAGAGAACGGAGCTAGACAATCAATCTCTAACAAGGTTTAGAATCTAGTTAATAACCCATCTTTAAGCTCCTGAGATTCTTATATCTAAAACTTAAATTTACTAAGACTTTTCATGGTGATTAGAGAGAGATTAATGGGAGAAAGAATTTTTGCATTAGTTGTTAAACAAGTAGGAGTAGGGGTCCTTTTATAGTCTCCCAAAACATCTTTATCAAGAGTTATTCTTTAGCTATGATCCATTGTTTATTCTCTCCTAAATTAATCTCTAATTTCCACATAATCGCCCACAAAAAACATTTTAATTAAATCTTGAATTAATCCACCCATGATCTAATTAATCTCTTAATAATTCAGGCAGAATTGTTCTTGTTCGGTAGACCGAGTATTATTCGGTCAACCAAACCATTCGGTTATAACACGTGTTCGGTGCACCGTGAGCTAGACGGTCGACCGAATCCATATGAGAAAAAATTCCCTGGAAGAATTCGGACGAACCACGTCTTTTACTCGGTCTACCGTTGACCCACCAAAATCGCTCATGGGACATAGTCATCGGATGACCGTGTCACCTTCGGTCTACCGAAAATACTACTTCCTGGTTGACCGTGCACACTCGGTTAACCGAACCCGATTGTCCAGACACTCCAGACAATTTCGGTCAACCAATTGCGCTTACCCGTTCCCTATTCGGTTAACCGATCCGAAGATACCCCGGTCGACCGAACCATGAACGGTTCACCGTGTTTGACCCCGATTTTGCCTTTGTCAAATTTTGGATTTATTTCCAACAAAATTTGATCTTTTGGGGTTTTTAGCAAATTCACATCTTATATAATATATTATTATATGTAATATTAAATTATTACACCTCATAATATATATACCTCATATGAATTTATTATGATTCTAATTATGTCAATTCTCATGACATATTGATTTTAATTAATTCACCACATGTGTCATATTTTCACATGAAACCCGACACATCATATGAACTTAAAATCAAACCTCTTGTTTCCCAGTTTTGTGGTGTGACCTATAGGAGGATCTAAGCCAAATTGGCAGCGATATTAAACACTTAATATCTCAAACTATAAGCGGTATCTATCTACACATTATAGTTACCAAATTAGCATAGATATATTTGTTCCACCCAAACCAAAACACGATCCATTTAGTGATGTAAGTGCACCACTTGTGTCCGTCCCTTGCCTCATGATATTAAGAATATATACAAAGTAGAAATGTGTCATCTTTGTATTATATTCATTTCTTGATCACTTTAAGCTAATTATAACTATGTAACTTAACTCAAGTTACATTGTGCATATTATAATTTTGCTTTATCAATGGGCCCACTAATATCATCACTCAATTAAGAGAGGCAATGATAATCGTTTGACTAGATATCTTTTCCAGCACATGTCATGCTCAACCAACTATTGTCTTTATCACTACACTCATTGATAGCTTTTGACAATAATCAAATGAAGCACTTCTTGAGTGAAAAGATATAAGTCTCATATCTTAGGATCCAAGACATAGTAAAAACATTAATGACACGAAACACAATTCCATAATGTTTTACTTGTTAGGTCTATTCAATATATAAAAGTAATCTTCTCCTCTTTTATATACTCATGTCGTCAATTATTTGTAGAGCTACAACAATCGATGACCAACACGACAATCGTATCTCGGTGATTAATGTTCCATGTTAATTACCATGATTGTGAATAACTTATGATTTATGTAAACTATTATCTTTTAGAGCTCTACGGTTAAGGACCAAGCGTCTCTTCCTTAACACTTCCAAAAGACGAATACCATAATCAAGGAACAAAATGTTTGCACATTCAATTCATAATAATTGACATATAAAAGTAAAATTTTTAGAACACATTCCTTTCAGTTCTCAGTCAAGCAAAGTTTGTAAAAGCTCCTGTGAAAGCCTGAAGCATCCTTCTCGGATTGTGAGAAGATGATTTCAAGCTAGGCGAGGGTTGTTCGCTAGCTTGAAGATTGAAAATGCGTCGTCTCCCGGCCCATAACGGGAATCGGATGGTGAAGTCGTGAGCGGAGATCGAAGTGTCGAGCGGAGCTTGCAAGAGATGACATAAGCGGGTGGCCGAAACTCTGTAAAATCCCCCGAGTTACTTGTGGTTTGCATTGCTTGTTTCTACTTTGTTTTAAATTATTTTCGCTGCATTATGTGTTTGTTTAAGTACGGATTAAGCATAATTTGATTAGATAATTAGAGGTCATTACGATCCTACACTAAACACGATCCATTTAGTGATATGTTATATCACTTGTGTCTATCTCTTGCCTTGTGATATTGAGAATGTTATACAAAGTAGAATTGTATCATCTTTGTAATATATATTCATCACTTGATATCTCAAGCTAATTATAAATATATAACTATACACAAGTTACATTGTGCACATTAGAATTTCGCTTTATCAAGGGACCCAACAATATCATCACTCAAGTCAAGAGGGACAATGATATTCTTTTGACATATCAACTTTCCATCACAAGTTATGTATAACCAACTAATACATTTATCATTATACTCATTGATAGCTTTCGATAATAATCAATCATACACTCCTTATGTGAAAAGATATAAGTCTCATATCTTAGGATTCAAAGGCACAATGAAACATTAATGACACAAACACAATTCCATAATGTTTCATTTGTTAGGTCAATTCAATATATGAAATAACCATTTTCTATTTCATATACTCATGTTGTTAAATATTTGTGGATATACAATATTTCTCTTAACCAACACGATAATCTTAACTCGGTAATTAATGTTCCATGTTAATTACCATGATTGTGAATTACTTTTGATTTATGTAAACCATTATCTTTTAGAGCTCTACGGTTAAGGACCAAGAACATTTTCTTTAACACTTCAAAAAGACGGATACATTAATCAAGGAACAAAATGTTCAATACATTCAATTCATAATAAAAGACATTTAAAAGTAAAACTTTAATAATACATTTCTTTCATAAACACCATCAACTTCATTTCAAAACATCGCTCAGTATATCTTTTTCTGACAATAGTGATTCACGGGAAATAACTCCCCCAACTCGCCATCTCTTTGATGGACAAGGATTTGCTCAGTACTTTGAACCATCTCCTTACTACAATTGTCCCTTCACTCCACACTCACAAAACCCTTACTACGACGGTAGCTCCCAACCTCCACCTTCTCAAAATTCTTACTATGGCAGTAGCTCCCAACTCCACCTTCTCAAAACCCTTACTACGACGGTAGCTCCCAACCTCCACCCTCTTAACACCCTTATTACGAGGGTAGCTCCCAACCTCCACCACCGCAACACCCTCATTACGAGGGTAGCTACCAACATCCACAACCGCCCTCATTACGGGGGTAGCTGCCAACCCTTTCCTCAACATCCACCGCTGTAAAATCCTCACTATGGAGGTAGCTCCCAATCATATCTCATACCCGACCCATTCCAAATGTATTCCAACTTGCTGAATAGTGACTCCAGTAGGAACGAGGCTCATGATGAGGTAGATCCTTGTCCCATTGACCTGTCTCAAGGGCCACCCGAACATACAACTAGCCCCTTGAAGGCCGAGAAGGGTTGGTCATACCCGGAGGATGAGGCCCTTGTTAAAAATACGATGTGGTGGTGGGGACAAACCAGCAAGCTCAACTTTTTTGGAGAAAAGTTAAAAATATGTACGACGAAGCGCACCTGACTAATGACCAACTCACCGCTAGAAAATGCATACTCCATCAAAGGTCGTTGGAGGAGGATAAATTCGGCAACGGTCAAGTTGGCTGGAATCTTTGATGAAGCGACACGATAGATGAGAAGTGGGCAGAACGAGGATGACGTCATTAAACAAGCTCATGTGATTTACGAGCGCAGTAACACCACCTTTGTGTACACCCACGCAGGGAGAATGCTGAAACAATACTCGAAGTGGATTTCTATGCTCTCTGTACCCACTCATACTCCTCCAAGTCAGTACACAGGCAAATCTCACTTGGGAGGGGAAAGTACTCCAACTGGACATTCCTCCGGGTCCTCTAATAAACGGAGTCGTACGGACCTATCTGAATAGGAACGATACGAAAGCTCGCCTCCTACTTTTTCTCCGACAATCCCTGGATTTATGCCACCTCCTCAACCTCATCCTACGAGTAAAAAAAGCAAAAGGAAAGGTAAAGCGGTAGCAAAGGACCCTGAAGTGGAGGCTACAGACATGACTGCTCGTCTTGCTTACCACACGACGGTAAAAGATAAAGATGATGCGTATAAAGAATAGAAGTTGGAGAACCGAAGACAAAGAGACGAGAATACCCGTATGGATTTAAAGTATCAGATATACCTACAACTTCTGAAGCATAGAGAGTTGTGTTTGCTGACTGAGGATGACGAAGTACAACTAGCCAATATCCGTAAGGAGCTGATGTAATTTAATTTTGATTTAAGCGTTGTAATGAAGTTTAATTTCAATTTAAGTGTTGTAATGTAGTTTATTTTCAATTTAAGAGTGTTAATGTAGTTTAATTGTAATTTAAGCGTTTTAATGTACTTTTATTTCAATTTAAGGGTTGTGTCTTCTATTTTCAATATAAATACTCAACTATTTACAAAATAATAAATATCCAACTATTTATAAAATAATACCACGAAATCATTTAAATTCAATTATATATCCAACCTAAAAGAACCAACAGGGACGCACAGCATCGACCTGGTCGTCGCGCCCCTAGTCAGGATGGACGACCCCATTAAAGATGGTCTAAATGCAAACATAATTTTCTGAATAATACAATTTCTACAAAAGTAAGATATTTTTGGCCGCTTAATAATAATAGATGTACATTTCTAAGATTCGTAAACAAATCACTAATATCTCTATCTCAGTTATTTTTGTTCCACGGAACAAAGTATAAACATCCATCCCATTACCCAAAATCCCCAAACCACACCACATGCCTACCAGACCACTACTAAAAAAAGTCTACAAGCAGTCACAAACCAAATGTTATTGTTGTAAACCCTAAAAAGTAAAAACCCAAACAAGAGCTCCTCTCTCGCCTCTCTCTCTCTCCTTTCTTTTGTGTGGAAATCGGAGCGATCTGTGGTTTGGTCGGAGACGATGCAATCCTTCTTCAGAAGCGCTCGACGAATCCACCTCCGAATCAATTTCCCAACGAATCCTCCTCTTACTACCCCTCTACCGGCCTCCGTCACACCTGTAAGCCCATTTTATTTTTGACTGAAATTGGATTTGTAAACACTTAATCCTTGTGAGTGCTTGGAAATTGAGTTAAAGATTTAGGGGTGCTTTCGAAAAAAAAAACCTTAACCCTTAATCCTTGTGTTTTCAAAAAATAAAAAATATTTTTTTTTTGGAAATTGAGTTAAAGAGTTAGGGGTGTCGGAGTAGGAATGTAAAGACAGATATCGTCTGATGTCCTTATTTTCCTACCATGTTGAGAATGAGTGAGTGAGCAACCGAGATTGGACGGAAAAAGTTTTGTTTTTATTTGTCAATTGGCACCAAAAGATGACATTGGATTTTATGTCGATCGATATATAATGTATTCGCCAGCTATGACACCAAAATATACTCATGTTTTTTAACAAGTTAATAGCTCTCGGCAAAACTCTGTTAGGGATGTCTATTTTTGGTTGCAACAACTTCTTTACTATCTATTAACAATAAAAAAAGTTAATAGCCCATTGATTCAAGGAATTAACTGGTTTTCGAGTATCAGTGTTTGTGGTCTCCGTGGATAGGAATGAATGGGGAAAAGGAGGAATTTTTTTTTGGATCTCTTTATAACTAAGTTAGAGCATATTTAACAGCGCCCGGGCTACCCCCGGGCGCCCTGCACTCTCTCTCTGCCACGTCAGCTTCTCTCTCTGCCACGTCAGCTCACCCAACCCACCCAAAAAAACCCCTTACCCATGCCCAGGCTACCCCCACCCACCCTACACTCTCTTTCATCCACATCATTTCTTAATTAAACAAATTTAATTCTCACACAACATTTAACAAATTACATTTTATATAAATCTAATTTTAATTACATTATAATTATATTTTAACTCGAAATATTGTTAATAATTACTGGTAAATCACGAAATTATTATTAAATATTACGGAGCCACGTTACATTTAAGACAAACTGAAATAGGAAATATTACAATCAAAGTTAAGAAACAACAGTACATATTACATAAACTAAACTTTTAAATACTACATGACCAACTACGTTAACCGACATTGATGAGAGAAGAAGCTAACAAGTTGAGAAGTTAAGGAAATGTGAGGAATCAGGAGATAAATAGATGTATTTATAGTTGGGAGGGTTTGGATGTATTTGTTGCACTGTTCACGCGTGATTGCACATAGTGTACGCGTGATTGCAAATAGTGCACGCGTGATTGCAAACAGTGCACGCGTGATTGAAAATAGTGCACCCGTGATTAAATATTGCACCCGTGATTAAACAGTGTATTGGTTCTGGAAATTTCTTAATTTTAATCACTTACAAAAAATTATTACCCCACATTTATAACAAATACCCAATCCATTAATAACAAAACCAAAACTAAAAAAAATTCAAAAAAAAAACAACCAATGGGAGGGGGACGTGTCCCCCTCCCATGGGCGCCCGGGCGTCTGCCCGGGACGCCCACCGCCCGGGCACGAGCCCGGGCGGGCGCCCCGCCCATTAACGGGGGTGCGCCCGGGCGCCCGACCAGGGCGCCCGGGCGGGGCACCCCCGTTAAGGGGGCCCTTAGGGGAGATTAGAAACTCGGGAAGTTACATCGATGCTATTTTTTAATATTTTATAGCAATAAATGGGTGCTTTCTTGAACATAGCAGAAATTTGTCCATATTGTAGTTTCTTTAACTCACTTTGACATAGCAGAAGTTAAGCATGTTTCATGGTTTCTCATTTTGCGACTCATCTTCCAACATTATGCTGCATTAGTTCTTCGTGTGCGTTTCCTTTCTTTTGTAGGGAAGCAAGATGTATACCCCCAAAGGATGGGGAGTATGTGACAGTACACCTTGGCCAATTAGGCCCTTTGGTGCTAATATCCAAATGAGGGCTATAGGAACATCTGCCGAAAAGGACAATTATGAGCCTGCTATTGATACACGTCCGCCCGGATACATCAAAGTCAAAAGACTTGATAAAACAGCCAAGCATATCATGAATGTGAGCCTTTATGGGTTCTCTCTTTACCTAATGATTTGTTTGAGTTATTACTAAATCAGTGTGATTCTACATGTTTGTGTTTGTAATCTAGATCTTGGATAAGGAGGCAGTGGATGAAATTAGACAAGCAAGGGAGATTCCAGATGTTCGGCCAGGTTATATCGTTGAGCTTAAAGTGGTATACTACATTTGTTTATTATATTTTGTTACTATTCTCATTCTCTTCTGGTTTTAATGATAAGTAAACATCACATTTTGATCCTTTTTTATCTATTTCAATTTCTTATTTAACAGGAAGCACCGGAAAACAAGGGGCGTGTTTCTACTATCAAAGGTCTTGTCATTGCAAGGAGAAATAGTGGTCTAAGTACAACAATCCGAGTAAGGAGGCTGGAATCTAGTGTCGGCACGGAATCCCTTTTCCCTTTGTAAGTTTGCACAATCAGTAATCCCTCTGTTAGTAGTTGGTAAATAGTCACCAATCCATGGAATTGTGGTATTTCTGAGTTTAATTTTGGACTTGAATCCCTTGTGAATTTTGTTATCAACTTTCATGGGACCATTACTATAAGCTGGGAAAGTATGTCTCGGTAGCTTTCTAGTAGAATCTTACGTTTCATTATACATTTCATGTTCTATTGCTGTAACTTTGATGTTCTAGCTATGAATTTATATTCGGCACAAGACATGATGTCCACTGATCATTGGGCTAAGACAACACTAGTACTCGTTTGCAAAATGTGGGATTTTAACTAAGCGTGCAGTGGGATATCATCCTAAATGGGGTTGCACTTTAAATTTGGATTCAAAAGTATGTCATTTGCATAATTTCATGTATTTATTTGTAGTTGCTTTTGATTTTTTCCTGTAAAGTACTTGGTGCGTTCAAGAAGTACCTTCTCCCAACAACTTTGTTGAAAACAAATCA
The DNA here is from genome assembly GCA_963682175.1 of Triglochin maritima. NCBI lineage: Eukaryota > Viridiplantae > Streptophyta > Magnoliopsida > Alismatales > Juncaginaceae > Triglochin > Triglochin maritima. The sequence goes on from OY821775.1 coordinate 13,415,882, forward strand.
CATGAAAATAAGTTGAATTTGGAAATTCGACTCAAATGGAGATAACTTGAATTCGTCTGAGAAGGTGTAAAACCACTATGGTGAAAAGGTGATCAAAATTATATGTAAGCAGCACTTTAATTATATGATTTCAGATGATGTGTTTACCAAATTAAGGGAAACAATATCATTTATTTGCAAATCTAGAGAGATTATATATCTCATCATTTAAATTCGAAGTTTTTAAAATTACAAATCCCATATCAAAATGTTGATAAACACAATCTGCAACGTGCTACAATCTGTTCTCAAAGTCCCTTCAAATTTCAAGTGACTTTTTTTGTCATCCCTTTGACATAAACTCATGGTTAGTATGTCTGTGTTATATTATTCTGCTTATGTGGGTGGTTGTATGTTTTCCAATTCTGAGACAAGTCCTGTTAATTATTAATTTATTGTTTATGTATATGATATTATGATCTACGCTTTGGTCTTTTGTGTAGGTACTCCCCAAACATCAAGCAAATAAAAGTGTTGGAGAAGAGAAGTGTGCGGAGGGCAAAACTTTACTATGTTAGAGATCGGGCTTTCAATGTTGCACTCAGAGAATTGGCCCAACGTACAGCAAAGAAGAAAGACATGGTTCTAAGAGCTAAACGACTTGACCGGGCGAAGAAAAATGAAGCTCATGTGTAGTAGTCCATTCTATATTCCCTTGAGGATGCAAGCATGCTCTTGTTATTTTTCCCTCAAAATTTTCTTCTCAAAAACATGCCTTGGATTTGTTTACTTGATGTGCTCGAAATAAGAAATCTGCATGGTAAAGGATTGTTTTGGTTCCTGTATGATTGTCCAATATATATATCTCAAGGTGTGATCTTTAATATTATAAACTGCTATGTTCTTTCATTACAGGCGACGCAACCTTGTCTGCTGTGCTATCTCTACCCACCATTATGTGAGATTCTGAAATGACGAAATTTGGTTTGAACTCAAGGGAAAAAATGCAGATAAGTAAGAAAATTGTTCGTCACCTAAGATGTTAGTGCGCAATAAATGATTAAAAAATGTAACAGTGCAAATATCAAAATATAAATATAATAGAAGTGATTCTATGCCATATTGCTCTGATTTCCAAAAACGTGTCCAATTTCATTAAAGAAAATCTGGAGTTGGAGAGAAGGTAGAAATGCACGAAGGATCGCAGCCACTAGGCTTCGTATTGCTTTTGTTTGACTTCGTCGAGTTGCTTTAAGTTCAGTTGTCAATGCACAAAGTTTGTTTAGGCCTCCAGCTCACAATAAACCACTAGAAGTGTCTTGAACGGAACCGAATTCATCAACATCCAAATATTGTTCATTACATTATAAGTTCAGAATATATCTTTGGTCAATATTCACAGGAGTTGCTTTTGATTAGGGCATCATTTTTATATAAAAAAAGTAGCACAACGAAATGGCAAAATATAGTAAGGAGTCTATTTTTGTTCGGTGGCAAGTTTTGGAGAGGAAAATTTTGACCGACTTATCATGATTCAATCCTACACATCCAAAAGAGCTAACTTGTTAAAATAGCAGACAAAATTGTTTGGCCTGGACATTGCGGTTTCGTTTTCCCTTTTTCGTTTCTTATTCCCCAACATTATTTCAAGATGTATCATCATAATAATTCCTTCTCCGGTCCTTATTTCACCCAACTCTCTCGCGTCTCATATTTGAGCCATTCAGGCTGGTAGGGTAGTTGGTGTCCAAAGATATCTGCTATTTGATTATTGACGAATCTCATGGTGTGCCGCAAGCAACGTCAATCCAAAATATTCTAACCAGAATACGAAAATAGAGAACGACCAACCCAGTGAATACGTTAAAGAAAGAGTACTTGCACATATGATATGAAGCCTAGAAATGAGATCATCTAATACATGCTTGCTCTTACTCTGGAGCAATTTTCTTTGCTTTAGGTCTCCCTAGATGGTCTGAAAGCATGAACTTGGATGTGGAAAGAGCGGTGCAAACGACTCAGGGCATGCTAAACTGCAGCCTATTTCACTAATCAACCATACTAATGTTCTTGTTTCTCTACAACTACCACTGTAATGTATGGCTTATGTGATTATCGAGTGTAATACACTACAAAAAAACATATTTATGATAGGACTTTATTCTCTTCCCAGTGAAACCAATATATTTCTAATAGAGACTTTATTCTCTTCTCTCTCCATTTATCATCTAGTGTGAAAAAGAAAAGAAAAAACTGGAAAAAAGAGAGGTCCACATTGAGCAAAATTAGCGCCTGAAGATTGTAATATGGGATATCAAAATACAGTCAAAAGGCTTGATTTTTCTGACAAAAAGTGCCTCACGACTCTAGCTAAAACCTAACAATCGCACACAAAAGAAAATTTCCCAGATGTCCTTGTGCCCAACAGACACCAGAAGTTAAGCATCAATCGATACGGCAAAATCTTTAGTTCAAAATCTTCATGACGAAGCAGAACTTAATAAGCAATACATCAAAGAACAATTTGAGCTAGAGGGGAAAAAAACATAATATAAAACCACAGCATTACGAAGGTACATATATATAGGTATGTTTCTAATATGACATGCACATTTATCACATACCATCCAGGCAACCACTTGATACTGCAATTAACTGTGAGTTCCATCTTTTCTCTGTCCAAGAATCCAGTCACTTTAGCTGTTCTACTGGAGAACTCTCAGTAATGTGAATTCAGTTAGTGATGATGCACGTCGTGATTCAGAAACAGACTACAGACTCTGGAAATTAATCGCAAGTTGGAAATATGCGAAACTTAATAGTTGCAACTTTCTTTTCCTTTTAGCTAGGAACAAATATTAAATCTCACCATTAGAGCACCCTTAACGGGTGCTCTTTTTCGGACGCCCAGGATGGGTGCACGAAATATGTGGTTCCCGGGCGGGTGACCGTCCGAATGGGGGGTACCCCCGCAATTGGTTAAATTATTTTTTTATTTTTTTGTTTTAAAAAATATTTTAAAAATTATCTAAAATTATTTTTTCATTTTTTAATGAAAATATATTTTTTATTTGTTTATATTTTTTTTAAAATGACATTTTTTGTATTTTACATGAAATTGATCCCAAATGACGTGGATGGAAGAGAATGTAGACGTTTGAGTTGTTTCTGGGTGTGATTAAGAAAAATTTAGAAGGTTGGTTTGAGCTGATGTGGTGTAGAGAAAAGTTAATGCGGCTGAGAAAGAAAACTGGACACCCAGACGCCGTTACTGATGGTCTTAAGTTTGACCAGACAGGAGCAGTGTAATTAACAAGCACGTACACAAGACAAGCAAGCAAGATCGATCAAAATAAACTAAAACTTCACTGATTAATAACGATTCTACGGAACACCAGAATACATCAAAGGGAACTTATAAATTGGAAGTCACGACACAAACAATTGAATCAGTGAAAATTCAAATTTCAAATACTATAAATATTGAATCAGTAGTACACAAAAAAGTACAGATAAACTTAACTTTCTTTAATCTTCGCACCCTTCCATCTTTTCGAGATAAAAAAGAGGTTAACGAAGACCTCAAAAATTACATCTTTTGCCATATTACATTCATGTCACCCTACAACAAAATGTCATAAACATCTCCTACCCTACAAAGAACAACAAATTTCCAATTTCTATATTCCAACTTCTAATGTTAACCCTGATTCATTCAATTCCAAATACCCATTTACAGTATCATGGTAAAAAGAATCCTAAACTCACTCCAACACTAAACTAGGAATCCAAAAATCCAATGTGACTTCAACTTCACTGCTAAAAGAAGGCCGTACCAGCAAGTCCATGATGCAGCAAATTATGTGCAATGTTATCCCTAACCTGCATCACCATGCCCGACCTCACTGGGTTCTCCGACACCATCTCATCATCCAAAAGATCGAACTTCAGCTCAGGATCGAACTCCTCCTTCATGACCTCACATACATTGTGCAGCACACAGCAAGCCCCGAGCACGACTGGCAAATCCTGCAACTTCACCTCGGTCCTCTTCTGCAAGCACTTCCACCGTCCTTTCAAGTGCACAAATGCCTCCTTTGCAACCCGCTGCACCTCCCCGACCTTCTCATTGAAGGCGTGCTGCGTCCAGGTCAGATTTTGGTGAGCATACGGGACCAGAACCCAATCCATGAGAGGGTAACCTTTGCCCCCTACAATCCACTGATTCCTCAGCAGTCCCCCGGATGCTCGTTGGAACAAAGCTGATTTCTCAAGCACCTGATCATAAGCTTGTGTTAGGGATATCATTAATCTTGTGTTGTGAATAATTTGAACAGAATTTGCACGTTTGGATTCATTATAACTGCATAATAACAGACTTGATTTATCATACTCATAAAAATATTAAATATCAATTCTAAAGCGAAAATCATTTCATTGTCCTTAAACAATGCGAAACGTGTCATTTCTTTAAAAATTCAGCAGGTCATATACAAATCTGTCATTCCTGTGTTCTACCGATTTCGGGTTAGTTTAAATTCACCTTGAGGCTCTAATATTTTCTCACAGAAACTGTTTTTGTTTGTTTATGCAACATGAACAAGAATTTGAGTAGAATTCCATCTCAATCCCATCCCACAATGCACCCAAAACACATAAAAAAGGAAAGTTAGATGGAGAGATCCCCTTTCTATTTTGGTTTTCAAAGTGAAACATAATGTCATTGAGTTATCCAAACATAATGTCACTCTTAGCACTATTGTCAAATTTGGACTTCTACCAGAAACCTAAACTATTAACAAACAAACAGCCAGACCATATGTCGAATCATATCGTATTGTATCATATAATGTTAAAACGCTCAGTATCATATCGTATTGTATAAAACAACAACAACCACATACCTGATCATCCGGCATAGAGCCAGGCCAGCCGATACACACATCGGTAAAAACCCCATCAGGATCAACCACCCCTTGAACGGTGATCGAATACGACGTCTTCTGATTCCTCTCGGTATGCCTCTTATTAAAGTAAGCAGCCACACTAATCTTAGGAGCAATTATGGGAACATGAGTAGTATACATCGCCCCGACGACATTCGGAATCCCCGACATAACCTCGAACCGTCTCTTAACCCCTTCCGCCGCCACCTCATCGGGCCACTGGAGGAACTTCGGCATGAGAACCGTCTTAATCGCCGAGCAAACCTCTAACACCAACTTATGACAAGTCGAGATCCCCAACCCGAACCGCTTAGACACCAATCGTAACGGCTCTCCGGTGGCCAACCGCCAGACACAAACCGCCACTCGTTGTCTTACCGGAATCGCGGCGCGGAGCATGGTGTCCTCCTTGGCGACGGCGGAGCCGAGCTCGTCGCAGATACGATCGAAGGTGGAGCGGCTCATCCGGAACGCCGACCGGAACTCCGACTCGGGGAAGTCAGGGTTGTTGCAGGTCTCCCACCAGGCCTTCGACCGGTACTTGACCCAGAGGCGGCGTTGATGGGTTTGGGGTGGGTTTTTGGAGGTGGTGGCGGCGACGGCGGCGGCGAGGCGGAGGGAGGAGGGGAGAGGGGAGGAGGAATCGAGGTCGTCAGAGGAGGAGTAGAGGTTGAGGAGGGGAGAGTGGTGAGGTGGATGGGAGGAGGAGGAGGAGGAGTGGTCGAGGGCGACGAGGGTGGTTAGGAGTTTGGTTACTTTGGATTTCTTCCGGCGTTTCGAGTTGGGTTCCATTGAGGACGAGGAGGAGGAGTTTGGTTTTGGTTTTGGTTTAGGATTAGGATTAGTGGTTGGTTTGAAGGAAGGAAGGAAGGATGGATGGAAGAAAAGGAAGTGGAAAGTGTGGTTAGTTTAGGTGTGAACGAGACAGGAAGGAGAAGGTGATTTCGTGGGAAGCTCTGGTCGTCTAAACCAGTTTGACAAACGCGGCTTACGCGGTTGGGTTTCTTTTCTTTTTAATTTTTAATTTTTATAAATGAAATAATGTCTCTGTCGTGTCCAACCTCGTGTAACTTATGGTCGAGTAGGTGTCATTTGGGGTGACTTTTAATCATCTCTCAACGTATGTATTCCCGAAGTAGGGACATAACATAACATCCAAACAAAGAGAACGGAGGAAGGATAAGTTTTATTTGTTACCTCCGTGCATCTCTTATGCTCACCCGAAATACACAGATTGGTCAACTTTCACATGTGCAGTTAACCACAAACACAAAACGTAGAGAAAAGTAAGGTCTTGTTAGAATAAATATCAGCTTCCAATGGGGTAACTACAGATTTCAAAATTTTGATTTCAAAATTGTATTTTTGAGATTATCTTATTTAAATAATGTATTTTGAAAATACATTATCGACCGTAATATTGTGCTTGGATAAACAAATATAATATTCGTAAAATCATAGGTTTCATGAGAAATGAGAAGGAGAAAATATAACATGATTGAGAAACACATTTTAAGCAATAAAAAATGAAGATTTATGTAATCCATTAGGGGATATCCAAACGCCATTGTATGTTTGGAATAGCATATTATCTGGAAAACGCATTTTTTTCTTCAAAAATGAATATTCCAAGGTATCCAAAGAAGACCTTACTCAACTATGGATGACTAGGCATGGGATCATGTGTTTTGGTTCTTTAACTATCATAGAACCAATTCTTGACATTTGGTTAGATGTTGGAGTTTAATTAACAAATTAAAATGCTCTAAACAATAGCGATGATCGGTGTTAGTAGTCTCACGAGTAACGACTCACGTTATTAAACAAAAAAGTGTAATATTTTATCATAAAGTTGGACCGTTATCTTTTATCTGGGTGCTTACGTTTTCACACTTTATATATGATAAAATATTGTTTTTTAATTTTTTTCCGAAAGTGGTAAAATATTGGTGGTGTGAATTGGGATAAATGGGGTTTTCGGGGGCACGGGACTAGACTAGCTAGTCAAACGGAGGTCAACGAGGAGAAAGAATATTGAGGTGCCATTTTTATTTTTTTTGTTTTGTTTTATTGGAAGAGTTGCGAATACAGTTAAGACAACAAAATTTTGATTTATGAAATAAACGGTTGATAATTAGTTATCCTATACAACGTTGCGAGTTTTTTTTAATTTCTTTTCTTTGGTTTTTATATGGAAAGAGGATTTGTTTCTATTGCAGAGTGTATCCACGTGTTCACTTAAAGTTGTTAATCGTGTCATGTACTAATTATGTCGCGTACAGTTATTATATATATATATATATATATATATATATATATTAATTTGTATCTGATCCATTTAATAATCGTGTTATTGGATTCTTACCGTATCCAACACATTTATAATCGTGAATATACGTTTATTCACAATTACTAAATTTGTTATGTCGCGTACACAAAATGATACAACAATACCAATTATAATTACAAGATTGTTACCTATTTAGTATATAAATAGTAGATGTGTAGTATATTCTAATGCTATTAGTATCATAGGATTGAATTTTGTAATAAGTAAAATGTTAAGCCTATTAACATGAGTATTACTAGTGTATATCCGTAGTAATTATGTATTACTCTTATTTATGTACCCAAGTAGTTATTGTGTGATTTCGTGTCTATCGTGTTAACGGTGTTTGATCCTTAAATCCTTATTCGACTCAATTATTAACTGTGTTGGAGTATTATACTTGTTTATCAATCGTGTGAAAATTTTCAATCCATATCCACAAATTTCTTGTTATTTTTGTGTCGTGTAATTATATTTTGTAAAATTGACGGCCCTGTGACTTTCGCAAGTACTTAATTCAGATGTTGGACCCTCAAAAGGGTTATGGTTCTAATGAATTTTGAAGTATTTCAATGGATCGAGGAGATGACAGTTTGGAAAGATATTTTAACTTAAAGGTCTACAATTAATGGAGATTCGTGGATGTCATATACTACCAAAACACGAAAAGCCAATGAGGTAAATCCAACGTTTTTGAGATCGGAATAGTAATATGTAACGAAGCTTGTGGCAAATGGCAAATTGCAATTAATCGTTTTGTTTTTACAAAAATCTACTAATTTAGTGGAAAATTGGTAACGGAATAAACTTTATGACAAGTAAATATACCAGTACTACAAGTAAATACAGAAAGTGAAACTAAAATTTTCATGGTAAAAAATTGACAAAATATATCGGTGTCTTGGGCTGGTCGCCATTTTCCAAGCAACGGCTGGGATTCAACACGGTGTGTCACCAAAGCAGTATAGGACCCGCGTTGGACGGTGAAGGATAGGGTGTAGTGGAGACTTATTTCGTTGTGATTGGAAAAGCTTGCTGCATGTCATGATTTTGTTGTCTTATTTGAAGAAGAAGAAGAAGAAGAAAAATCTTATTTTTTGTTCTTTGGCAAGAGGTCAAGACAACCAGGACACGAATTATTAGTTCGCTTGCTTGTACACAAATATAAGGCATAATCAACTTTTCAAAAATCAACAATAAAAAATAACTGTGTATCCTAATTGGTCCAATGGTTAGTGAGATTCAAATTTGATCCGCACCACAGTAATAACTCGTGATCGAATGGAATGTAATTAGACAAATCATTTTAGTAATTAAAATTAACCTTGTAACTTGAAAAACAGTTAAAAACAAAAATGACAGTGACGTAGGCATGTATTCACACCACATCTAACCTAAACTTGTTGCTTACGTATAAGAGACAAGTCTGTGTGCGCTGGAAACAGAGTCGAACAAACCAGACTGGGTCAACGGGCCCCTGCTGGTTTCATACGAGTCATCGGCTACGTCAGTGGAAAATAGGTAAACGATTGTACATTTGTAGCACATGTTTAGTCATTGGATTGTACCCACAAATCATTTGTTCATTCACGTCAATAAACGCGTGATATATTGATGAAAATAAGTTAATGTTGGATAAGGTTTTCATTTATTTCTTACATTCATGTACATCATATTAATTGTTGATTATTTAAAATAAAGTTTACCAAATCTTTTTTGTTCATTGTAAGGTTTGATTATGTTTCCGTTTCTTGATAGTATTGTTTTACACGATAGATTATACCACTTTGTAAGATAGAAATTTGGAATATTTTTTATTAGGGTGCTAGCTGCACTTGTTTTGGTGAATTTCATTGCCACTCTTCAAATGAAACTTCACTGGTGAATATTTCCCAAATATATGGGTTTAGTATATAACTTCAAATTTCAAGCATGCTTTCATTTATGCCATTCTCTGAATCTTTTGGACATAAACTTGAGTTAACTTAACCTCAACACTCATGAGGGTTCGGTGATGGTAACACTCACTTCCACGTCATAGATACAGATCCAATCGCGTCGCCAACGCCACATCATCGGAGCTGTCACCTGCTGGATGGTCAACTCGTATGGCTGTGCCACAGCCAGGCTACCTGCCGGAATAAATCTCAATCAGTCATCCCCGTCACCATCAATGTCGCACGGTTGTCTCCGTCATCATCAAGGTCGCACAGTCATCTCTGCCGCCACATAGGTCGGACGGTCATCTCGCTCCATGGAGTCGGGCAACAATGCAATTCATTGGGATCTGTGATCCCTCGGGTCTACTACGTAGGGTGTGGAATGCAACATGGTGCAAGCATAAGACACAAAGGTGGCATGTGTGCCAAACATCCCCTCTCGATCGCTCGGCGGTCCCTGGGCAGGCATGATCATCGCACCTACCGTCACCTATGTCTCACGCTCGATGCGAGGACACGGGTTTCCGAGGAAACAAAACGACACATAGCAAAATGGTAAAGACTAATTCTGGGCACCAACGGTCAACCGAAATTGGCACACTGGTCGACCGTTTCCTTATGAAAAGGAAACGTTCGAACAGAGGCACAACCCGATCAAACACTAGGGCAACAACTTAATCAACGGTCAAACAAAGGTCTATGGGCGTCGACCGTTTGCAAGGTCTAGGTCATGAAAACATTCTACAACAATGCAACGGTCGAATGTCAAAGAGGTTCCGTCCTACCAAAAATATTAGGGACTTCTCAAGTCCTCAATCCAACCACATTCGATCGACCGCCACCAAGGAATCGGTCGATCGAAAATATCAGGGACTTCATGAGCCCCCAAACTAACTACATTCGGTCGACTGGTACCTGGGCTACGGGAGGCAACGCCTAAGTGTTGCCTCGTTGTGTCGGCCGACACATGTCAACGTCCGACCGGCGCCCGGTCTCATGCCTCCGGCGACGAGTCCAAAACTCCCCACACGCCTTGTGTAAGTAAAACTAAAGAACTTGGCATACCTTTCTCTTGAGATCGTCAGAGCTCATCGGAGTTCAACAATGCCAGCAGCCTCCCCTTGCGCCTGAGCACCACTGGCACCCCCCAAGAACCACGACCACTCCTTCACCTTAGCTCCACACGCCTCAAGCCTTTGGCCCCCCCACTTCTTTTTACTTAGCTGTCGTTTGCCGCCTCCAGTGGCCACTCCTGCAGTTTCTCCAGCAGCTTGAATGAAGATGGAGGTGGAGATGGAGATGGAGATGGAGAATGTTGAGTAGAGAATGAAGGAGAGGGAGAAGGAATGAGGTGTGTGTGTTTTCTTTAAACACAAACCACACCAACCAAGCAAGCAAACCCATAGCTCGCTCACTCCCACCCATACCTCCTCCATACCTCCTCCATACCTCCAAGTCAAACCTCAATTAATCTAAACCCTCCCCACTAACAACACTTAGTCCCTTAATCTAGGTTTAGGTCTTAACATTCTTTGTCTTTTTTCTTAATTTTTAAGGAAAGCTCTATTGTCTTGTATTTAAACAATGGTAAACTTATAGCTCAATTCATGTTTAAGTTAGGAGGGTTGAGAAAAGGGTATAATTGAAGAAAAATATGATATTTTCACATAAAAAAGAATCTACATGTGAGAGCCTATTAATGATGAATATATATTGGTGATATTGAACTTCATTACCATATTTGAAATGTACATATGAAGGCAAATAATTACGCAAGTAGGTATTTTTTACAATAAACACACGTAGGCATTCGGGTTTTGCTTTTGTTCACTAACTATTTAGATGGTGACAGGCGAACCTATCCGATCGAACAAGTTCGGCCATTTGGTACTAATCTAGTCGTTTAGTTGCCAAATAGCATACTTTATTGTTAGAATGGAGGACCAAGTCGGGATGAAACATCATATTAAACTACTGAATTTTAATGGAAGTTGATTGAAGTGTTATAATAAATTTGCTCAACGACCTAGACTTGTTGAGGGTTGTGTGAAAAATATCGATGAGTCTTAAGTTCTTACGTGTTAATATAGCACAAGTTAATTTAAAAATGTCATTTTCATAGTCCATATATGTACAATTATTTTCTAATCTATTGATGGGCTATGTTGCTTTTCAATCAAGTCATAAACTATTCTCTACAATATCATAGTTCATTTATTTGCTAACTGTTTTTCAATTTAAATTGATATGTTAGTATCTACGTATAAAAATGTTCATTAGATTTATTTTTTAATTCGTTATTTGCCTTATTAGTTATTTTCATACTAGAGAAATCCATTCTTATATTAAAGATATAATACTTTTATTTCAACAAGAAAAAAATAAATCAAGTTTATCTAAATTTAGTTTTCATCTTTCTCATTTTGTCACCTTGAGTTACTTTGTTCGAATGAGAAACTATCGTAACAACATCATCAAGAGAAAACTCTTTGTTTTAATTGTAATAAAATATATTGCTATAACTGTCTTCATCAACCTCAATTTCACAATCTTTCTCTTAACGATCTCATTACTTTTCACGTTGCCAACAAAGAACCTCCGGATCTAGTGAATCAATTCACAAACTTTCTAGCCGAAGACAAAGAGCCTCTGGATCGTCATGCATCTTTTAGCTTTGCCAATAGCTATTTAGAACCTTGTGGACAATGTTCAATTGGAGGAGGGGAGTGATGATACGATTATTTCCTAATATGTTTATTGGCTACGCAATATTCAATCAAGTCATACAATATTATCTACAATATCATAGTTGATTTATTTCCCAACTGCTATTGAATTTAAATTGATATGTTGACATCTACAAATAAAGATGTCCATTAGATAGTTTTCTTATCTTGTTATTTTTGCTATTAGTTATTTACATGTTAGAGTAATTTGTTATATAAATGGTGTGGTACTTTTATCTCAGCAAGAAGAAAAAAAATCAAATTTACCCAAATTTAGTTTTAATCTTTCTCATCTTTTCATGTTCGGGTGGTAATCCGCTCGAAGAAGAAACTATTCTATCAATATTCGTCATTATGCTGCTTTTCTTGGTTGTTGGAAATTTAATTGTATTAAACAATAAACATGTGTGTTTAAGCGATGTAGGTAAAATAACCTTTGTGACCTAGTATTTAGCTTTTACGGTAATAAGAGTTTGGACACTTGTGAGTTGTGACTGAGATTTAATACAAGTATTAAACTTGGCATGTCTACCGATCTTTAAAACCCAAGTACGAAGTATCGTACGCTTTTAATTTTTGATGAATATGGAACAACATTTTCAACACTAATATGTTTGGATTTGGTTTTTCTCCCCATCAGATTCTCTACAATACCCTTCCAGATTATAAGTTCTTCAAAAGTTTCGGTTGCCATTGCTGGCGCCAACTAATGCTCATAAGCTCATGTTTAAGTCCAGCCCAACATGTCTTCTTAGGCTACAACGAATATCATAAAGCATATTCTTGCCTCAATTTGGTCAACCGAAAGATCATCATCTAACGACACATTTTATTTGATGATAACAAATCCCCATTCAAAAGCATCAACTCTGGGCCTCCCACTTCTGATGCTGTTGATGGGCCCGTTCTCTTGCAACCCATCACCTCTCCACAGCTTCTTTATGGGCCGCCTCCGGTTCCACCAACCGAGCTCATCACCCTATGGTCACAAAATGAGATTTAAGAAGAAAAATTTGACTATTTATACTTCAAGTTGTCCAACCTCTGGAAAAAAGTATTCACTCTGACTCTTTCTAAAAAATATACTTATGTTTCCCGTTTTACCCAAAATGCATCTCCCTAAATCGTGGGAACATTCCATTTCTCCATCTTTCTCTTTCTTTCTTTTTTTCTCTCTTTCAACCCTAAAAAATCGTGAGGTTTACAGTTCTCAACGCCCAAACGATTTGAATTATGTTCGTCATAAAACGTCTTCAAAAATCGTGCGGTGAAAAGTAGCATTTTTCAAAATCATGGTCATATCACGCACATATCGAGTGCATCGAGCCCATCAAAGTTTACAATTCTTCACACCCAAACGATTTGAATTCCGTTAGTCATAAAACGTCCTCAAAAATCGTGCAGTGAAAACAACATCGAGCTTTATCAAGCCTCTGTCGAGCTCTATCAAGCACATCAAAACAACTCAACATTAAGTTAAAACAAACTATTGTCGAGCCTTATCAAGCTCACATGCAAAAGGAATCAAGTCTATCGAGCACAACAATCGCGTTCCTATCGAACATCTATCTAGTCTAGCGAGCTTCGTTGGAAACACAGAAGATCGGTTGGACTTCCATCGATTCAATCTACTCCACAAAAGACTCAGTCTAATCTTATCGAGCTCACATGCAAAAGTAATCGAGCCTATCGAGCACAACAATCGTGTTCCTATCGAACTCATATCGAGCCCACCGAGCTTAGTTGGAAAGACAGAAGATCGTCCATTTTTGGTATCCAAACTATTAAAATTCCTAATAAATCCTCAAGCCCAAAAATACATTGTGTTTGGCTTCCAGGGGGCGCTGCTCCCGTGCAACCCCCGCCACCTCACCGGCGAGGTGAGCTAGACCCCTGACCAACCCGTTGGAGTGAGCATAAAGAGTATGAGACAATCCCAACACAAACCCCCTGAAATCACTTCACAACACATGCACAAACAACCCTCTTGAAATACATCTGGGTTCAACTACGATGGGGAAAGGTTGCGTGAAAGAGAGAGGATGCGTGATAGAGATAGGTCTTTGATTTTTTTAAAGGTAGGGATATTTTGGGTAAAATGGGAAACATAAACATATTTTTCAGAGAGAGTCAAAGTGAAGTTTTTTTTTTCCAGAAGTTAGGCCACTTGAAACATAGAGAGTCAAAATTTTCTTTTGGAAGGTCTTCATTGCCCCTTGTCATCTCTGAGCCCACTTGCTACTCTCTCTCATCAAAACACAAACGTGGGTTGCATTTGGATCTCCTGAAATGACTATAGTTTTTTTAATAATACGCGACTGTCACGACATAATTTTTGATGTGGTTTTTGACGGTTCGCATTCTGACCATTTGAATGTCAAAACTGCTTTTCAGATTTTCGATGTCTAATCATGACGAAAAGACGCATTAGCCATTCCCTTCGGGTTATAAATTTTGCTCTTCAATTGAGAAGAATAGACTAAAAGTGGTTTAATCATGCATATTTTGGAGAAATGGGTGGATTTCGGGTTGGTGTTAAAGGGGAAGTTGGATTTTGGGTGGGTGGATTAGTTTCTAAAAATGACATTCAATGAAATAACCTAATAAAGTCAAGGGTATAATGCCAAAAAATAAAGTGACAAAATATGTAATTGTACAACAAACGATGTCCAAACAACAAACCTTTTACGTGGGCCTCACCCAAAAACTCAAAGTTAACTTTCTCAACTTTTAAAACCCAGTGTTAAATGCCAAAAATTGGACACAATTTTTTTTAGGAAAACGGGGTCTTACAATTTTTGTTTAGATGTCCAAAAATAAAAAAAATTGAGTTTTATCAAAAACCTTGTCCATTTTTAAACCATCCAAACACACACGTGGTCCCTTGTTTCTTGCCAACAACATATGCATGAATGTGGTCGGTTGTCGACGGGTTTACCATATCAAACAGACGGCCTCAAGCTTGCTTGATATATACAAAATGAGGTTTTCATCAGCATGATGGTCTAGATTTCAACAAAACCTTTAGTCCCATGATCAAAGACACCAACCACCCTTCATTTGGTTATGTCCTTGGCACTGACTCGAGGATGGACCATGTGACAATTAGACGTTAAAAATGCATTATTACATGGAGTTCCTTCAAAAGATGTTTGCATGTGACTATCCCACTCATGTTTGTAAACTCCATCGCTCGATCTGCGACTCGAAACAAGCCCCATAAGCATAGTTCACCCGGCTGGGCTCTCTTTTGCTTGTTTATGGCTTTGTGGCTTCGAAGACTGACACATTGTTGATACAATTACAAATTTAATCATGTAATACAGTGGGTTACATATGTCGAATAAATATTCCGTAAGGATCCAGATAAAGCCAACATACAAAAACATGTAAAGGAAAACAAGAAACGAAAGAACATTGATCAGAGAGGACCTCAAAGGCCGAGCCGTCGGAAGACGACTTGCCTCAAAGAAAATATCGGCCCACATACCAGTGCGTTTGATGGTCTGCCGGTTTTCTCCCAGGATAGAACGGTCTCACCGTCGATCAGGCGCACACCGGAGTTGACGGACCACGAAAGCAGCGCGGAACCTCGCAAGAATTGGGCGCTGAAGAACTCTGGATTCGGAGATAGGAAATCGCCGGAGAGGGACGGTTTTTGTAGAGAGATGGGAATAAGACGTGTATATGTTTTCAGGAGGAAACCGTCATGATATATATATATATGTATTTATTCTTGTAACCGTCAAGGACTTAATTGCAAAAAACAATTACCATGAGGTCCAAAAATAAATACACCCATCACCCTGAGGCTAAAGCCTCTAATTTCCCCCAAAACCCCCGCTGCCTCGCCCTGCCCTGCCGCGCCTCGCCTCGCCTCGCCACGCCACGCCCCGGACCGGGACGGGACGGGCGCGCACGCGCGTGTGTGGAGAATTCTCTCCTCCTCTCTTTCCACCTACAAAGTGACAAGTGAATAGTATGTTTATCAACATCCTTCAACTTGTTAGCTTCACCAATGTGAGACTAAAAGTGAGGTAAGCACATGGCACATGAGGCAATAGTTCTCATCTTCATCTCAACATTGTATTTCTTCAATTGAGCTATTCATGGACCTAACTCAAACTCAATAATCCAACACACATCTCTCTTCATCTATCGACACAATGGTGGTCATTACATCTATTTTTTGTGTTATATTGACGTTATAATTTGTTGCAACCAACAAAGATCATACTCTTCAAGCCTTTGTCCAGTATCTACATAACGAACTTCTAATCAATGACCTTGGATATCTGTCCTTTTTTTGGAATTCAAATCACCCCAACTGCAACCGGATTACTTCTATCTCAACAACAATACATTGTGTCACTACTCAATCGACTAGGCATGACTGGGGTCAAACTGATTCGCACCCCTATGTCCTCTAAGTGTCGACTTTTTCGTTTTGTTGGAGAATGTCTTCATGATCCCAAACCTTTTTAAGAAATAATTGGCTCTCTTCAATACCTCTCCTTCACCGAACCAGATATTGTGTTTGTGGTGAATAAGTTGTCTCAAATGATGCACTCCTCGACGACCGCTCATTGGACAGATATTTCCGGTATCTCAAGGGCAAGCTTTTTGTTGGGCTTCGGCTGCAACCACCTGCAACTTCTCACCTCCATTGCTCCCTTTCAGCTTATTCGGATGTTGATTTGACTTCTTGTCCCGATGACTGAATGTCCACTACTGGCTTCATCATTTTTCTTGGTTGTACCCCTATTTGTTGGTGTTCCAAGAAGTAAACCACCGTATCCCACTCATCTATTGAAGCTGAGTATTGCGCTTTAGCCAATGTTGCATTAGAGCTCACTTGACTTCAGTCTCTTCAGTTCGAACTTGGTGTTTTCATGTCACGTGCCCTATTGTTTGGTATGACAACATTGGAGCCACCTATTTGTCCTTTAATCTTGTGTCTGATCACGCGAGAAAGAAACACATTGAAGTTGATTTCGATTTTGTACAAGACAAGGTTCTGCACCAGGACTTAAGTGTTCAGTTCATCTTGTCTAAAGATCATCTTGGTGATCATAACTTAATATATAATAGCCAAATTATATTTCAAAATATTGAAATATAATACCCACATTATAATTCGACCGATAGATTTGATAATTAAGGATTTTCGAAATAAACAAAAATTGAAAGTAGATTATAATTCAAAATGAATTGGTACATTTATAAATTGGTGGTCATGTGAAGCTAATTTGGTATGTGTATAAATTAATAGATAATAGATTTGGTTGACTTGCCTAAGAAAGCATGGAAAAACAAGTTAATTTATGTCTTTGTAAATTTACAAACTAATCCTTAATTTATGATATTTAGAGAAACCACGAGACAACACTTTTTACTTGGAAAATCCTTGTGGGAAAAATCACGACCACCACATGCTCACAAATCCACTATTTGTCAGAATGTTACAACAAAAGGATGGGAGACGCAGGTATTCATAGGAAATCATACTGAAACTCTGATGTCAAGGCAATCTACATCGTACATCAAATTACAGATAAATTGGTTCACATCCACAATACAAAATTGGATCTCCAAAATACAAAATAATTCAGAAACTCGCTGATATCGTTCCTGCGAGGAGCTATCTCCCCCTCCCCTATCTCCGATTAGACCCGTATACTCAACATGATCCAAGTGCATGCACCAAGAGATATTGTGAATTTTACCAATGTATCATGATAAAATCCGAAAACTCAAATTCATTGTTTCAATATTGATACTTCACAAGTACACCCAAGCAAATATAACCCTATTAAAAATACTTATGTAAAACTTGTTGCTTTTAAAAAAACTCAAGTTGCACCTCCTACTCATGTAGTCAAACTCCACGCACCTAACATGCCAAGCCGCCATCCCAATCTATATTCCACACAAGCCGCCACCCCGATGTATATTTCAAACTCCGTTAACACCAACACCACCACAAGCCAAACACCCTGCCGGATTACTGCCATGTCGGTCGGAAAAGGCCGTTACAGAGGCGTCAAGAAGCGGCCATGGGGCCGGTACGCCGCCGAGATAAGGGACCCGTGGAAGAGGAAGCGGGTCTGGCTCGGTACCTTCACCTTGCCGGAAGAGGCGGCGCTGGCCTACGACGCCGCTGCGAGGGTCATATGGGGGTCCATGGCCAAGACCAACTTCGCCTTGTCCGCGCCTCCGATGGTCTCGTTTGATCTCAACTTGTTGCCTTCTACTATTTCCTCTCGCACCGTCGGGTTCGGTGCTCCCACGCCGCCGTCACCGGAGCAAAGGGTGTTGCAGTTCGATCTCAACGAGCCTCCGCCTTTTAGTTTGATTAATTAGTTGGCATGTTGACCGTTTCCATAACACTATCAATGTGAGATAACAATTGGTTTTAGTAGACTTCTCTTTCTTAATTTCTTTCGTGTTTATAAAGGAGTTAGAGGCGATTTCTGACGACTAAGACTAAAGGTATGTTTTTCGATCTTCGACGTATTCCGTCTTAGCCTTCTTATGTAAAATTTCTTACGGTTGGTCCACTATTTGTGTTCACAAATGTCTTAGTTAATTAATTTACTTTTTGTTGGAGGATATTTTATTTTCTTGTTTTTGTGGTTTTTTGTGTAAGCCGTGACATGAAAGAAAATCTTCGTCATGAATTTATATCTGGAGAGAAATAGTTTTAGAATCTTGGATTGTTTTTTTATTATAATCAATCTTGGATTATTGTTGGTCGTGAGAATTAAACATGTACTCTTGGTACAAGTATGAAGTAACTGTGCTGGATTACTCGGAGTTTTTCTCTCTAACTTTAAACAAGCTTAATTGGAATGAAATAATGAAGAATTATTTTATTAATTAATTGTTTGTTGTGGTGGTTTAAGTCATGCGTGATAGGGATGTCAATCGTGTCGTGTCGTGTGCTAATCGTGTCGTGTCAACTCCTATATATAAGCTCTAGGTGTTGCGCCGTATCCGACCTATTTAATAATCGTGTTGCTAAATTTCTGCCGTATCCAACCCATTTATAATCGTGTTGCCATATCCAACCCGTTTATACCCGATTATTAAACGGGTTACTTTGTGTACACGTTTAACACCGCTACCGTTTACACCATTTAACACACGATTATCCACTCGTTCAGAGTTCAAACTTCAAAGTTTCAAACCAATTATATATATAATTGGTAAAATTATAAATATGACATTCAATTATTAGAATTTGTTTATTATAATTTATAACTTATATATTACTTATAGACTTGTCGGTATTAGTCGTGTATTAATCGTGTCGTATTCGTAATCGTGTGTCTAATTACCCAATTACTTATCGTGTTTTATCGTGTCTTAATCGTGTTAATCGTTTTTGCAGCAGAAATCCATATCCAACCCATTTAATAATCGTGTTGCCGTATCCAACCCATTTATTAATCGTGTTCAAATTCTCAATCCATATCCGCTAATTTCGTGTCGTTTTCGTGTCGTGTTATCGTGTTTCGTGTAAAATTGACAGCCCTAATGCGTGATGCTGCGCCAGTTCCATTGTTATTTTATTGTAATGTATAATTATTCTTGTATTTTAAAGTATCAAGTTGCGGAAAAGCATATTGAGATTTGGAGTTTCGAGACGAATACGACAGAGAGCTTATGGAAGAAGAGATTAATACGACAACTAACGTTGTAGTAAAAAAAAGGTTATGTATGACTGCTTAGAGACTAATTATTATTACTTACACTAAAGTAGAACAGTTTTCAAAAGCCTAACATAGTATAATTAAGATGTATTTTCTAGTTAACATCACCCAAAGCATGTGCAAACTGTAAAAAGTATATTGTATGTTATTATATGGTTAGTTGATAATACCATTTTAGCCGCGTCTAAGATGGGATCTGAATACTTTGATCGGATTGGGATACAATTTGAAACATTAAATTCAACAGACAACCATCCCTTGCAATATAATGAACGTTTGGTCAATAATTAGCAACCCAATTGGCGTTGTTATTTTTAGGCGTTGGAGGAATAACATGCAATTCAAAAATAGTGTGTTTAGAACAAAGTAAAACTTACGTACATATGCAATTCCACCATTAAAATTTTCTAACTTTGACCGAGTTTGTTTAGATGGTATGCAATTAGCCCTCAAGTTATACCAGTTTTTATTTCTATTTCTTTTTTGGGTTTAGCCTAGTGTGCCACTGTTATTTCAAAGATATAACGAAGAACGTATATTTACTATTTTATATGTCTTATTTACTTGTCAAACCCTATTAGATTTCATAATTATCTTCTAACATTTCGATGTTTGAGATTTCACTACATTTCCATTTTGGTGGAGAGGAGAAAAGGGATTATTACTTTTAGATTTGCTTATCATCTATGAGAGAGTGTGGCACTTGAGCATATTAGATGACTTAAAACAATATAAAGATATCATAACATTCTGCAGTTGAAAATTTATGAATTATGATTATATTATGAGTGGGGAAATTTGACCGACATTAGAGGATTATATATGTTGAATTTCATTTATGAGTTAATGGGAGTTAATTGCATGTTACTCCTCTCAACTTCTAGTAACATGTAAATTTACCATTAATTATATATTAAACACCCACCATCAGAATTGATGAAGATTTTCGAATTTGAACTCTTAATAAATTTTACCTCAATTTGAGGGTATCGATATCCCTAAAGTGCAACCAATTTATTTAAATTTGAAGACCATATGTTCCAGGAGTTGTTCTAATTATCAAAGGGGATACGACTCCTCAACTTTGAATGGAAATCAGCCGGATAAAAAAGCTTGTGAGCTTTACCTAATTGCTAAGACAAGTTAAGTCAACCACTAATGCAACAAATATTTGTTTTTTGCTGTATTCCAAATGAAAATAAAGAGTAGAAAAGAGTTGAGATTGGTGATAGTTTGGTGACGTATGTTTAATTTGGTTGTTGAGTCGTGTTGTTTGCTTTTCGTCTCTAAGGACCATGTACTCGTCTTAGAATTTCACCATTTATGAATTGACAATAATCTAATAATGTGATCTAATGATGTCTAAATACTATAGAAAATCCTAAACAATCATTCTCAAGGAAAGAAACAACTAATTAGTCAATAATAGATGCTAATGAATCTAATTTCTGTTGGCTTTTTGGTCTTAATCTATGTTTTGATGATTTAATCAACTCAATCTTAATTGTAATCAATGTAGTGTAGTACACGTATTGCATAACATATATATTGCATTGTGCTAACTTCTACAGGTGATCAAGACTAAAGGAAGAAATGAAATCAAGTCAAGACATGTAATAAAGCTATTTGAAGACATGTAATCTTGATTTATTTTGAGTCTTAGGAACTATGTGTAATTGAGCACGCTTGAGCTAAAAATCACTCACATACACATTAAGTTCCCTATAGAAGTCACACACAAAATTTCATAACATTTGGACTTCAATAGATCACCCAAATTAGAACTGGAAAAACACTTAAACCTAACTTGAACTGTAGGACCAAATCGGTCTACCGGAACGAGTTCTTCGTTCGACCGATTGGTTGTTAATTCTGTTACAGGATTTAGTGTTAAAATTGGTCGACCGTTTAGAGCTTTTTGTTCGACCGTCTACACGTGTCACATGACCGTTAGACTTGTCGTATTCTACAACGGTCAGATTTCCCAAACCCTCAATTTTACCAAACTTCCGGTTGACCAAAACTTTCTTAGCGGTCGACTGATCCAACATTTCTTGGTCACCCTGGACACTCTGGTAGTTTTCGATCGAACGTCGCCTAGACCTTGGTCGACCGAAACTCAAATTCTTCTTTAACCCAGGAGTGCCTGGAAGTTTCTGGTCGAAGCAACCATTTACCTTGATCACCCGATTCATTCTTAACATACCAAAAACCATAGAACGGTCGACCAATCCCCATATTCCGTTCGACCGTTCACTTAAGTGAACTTAAGTTGTAGCAAAAATTGACCAACCGGTCGACCAGTTTACCCGATTCGGTCGACCGATTTTGTGCTGAATTGTGTCCTGCACTTCTCTGCCTTGTGTTTCTCACACAAACTTTTACCCAATTAATCCCAACGGCTGTAACTTACTTGGATCTTATAAATAGAGTAGTCCAACACATTTTTCACACAACTCTCCCACTCCATATTGTCTCCAACATTAGAGAGAAGGCTCCAAACACTCCAAACCTCAAACCTTCCACACTTTAGTCTTAAATCATATTCTACTCAAGTGTGATCAAGATTACAAAGTGTTGGTCTACTCAAACATTGACAAAGTAGCAAGGGTCTTGGTGAAAGCCCAAGACAAGAGTATAAACTTCGGTGAGAGCCCGAAGTGATTTTCTCGGATTGTGAGAGGAGTAGTCAAGCTCGGCGAGGGTTGTTCGCGAGCTTGAAGATTGTAAATGTGTTCTCTCCCGGCCCAGAATGGGGAGTGGATAGTGAAGTCGTGAGCGGAGCTCAGTGATTCGAGCAGAGCTTGTAAGAGGGGACTAGGACCCGGGTGGGGTGCCGAACCTCTATAAAATCTCTCGTCTCCATTGTGGTTTGCTTATTTCCTCCCTCTCTTACTTGCTTGTTTGTTTTTAATTCTGTTGTGCATTATTTGATTGCTTAAACAAGTAGGTAATTAACTTAAAATCGATTAGAATTAAGCTGCATTCACGATCCTACAATTTCATCTAAAAGTTCCGTAAAACAAGTATAATTAGCATCATTTTCACATCAAATTAGGGTTGTCAGCTTCTGCTCGCGCTCGCTAACTCGCTCGAGACTCACTCGATTTCGTTCACTCAATAGCTCAGCTCGATTGTTAACGAGTCCAACACGAGCCAAAAAATTCCCTCGGAAACATAAATGAGTCGAGTTAAGCGAAACTCTGCTCGCTCAACTCGGTTGCTCGTATATACACATACAAGCATGCATTCCTATACTACACGATATGTACATTACAAATATACATTTATCCACTTACCCATTACCGTTTACCTGATCCAATTATCCAAATACTCATTTACCTTACCCTTAACCCTAAAAGGCTAAAATCATACTCTACCTTCTTTGCATTTTGCTCCAGCCGCCACAATACAAATTCTGTCATTCCTCCACGCCACCTCGTCGTTGATGAGTAATGAGTTTAAGAATTTTTATATTTAACATGGAATTAGTACGGGGAAAAGCTCTTACTACCAACGAGTCGAGCCAACGAGCCAAGCAAGCTCACAAGAAAACGAGCCGAGTCGAGCGGCTCGCGAGCAAGTAGTGAGTCGAGCACGAGCACAATTTTTACGCTCGAATCAAACATCAAGCGAGCCACAAGCAGGTCAAAAAATTAAATGAGCCGAGTTCGAGCTAGCATCGCTTGCTCGAATTCGGCTCGTTTATGGTCCTACGTCAAATCATGTTTTATTTTATCTCTGTTTACACATAAAACAACATGCTAAAAGGTTTAAACGTGAAAACTTAAATTTAAAAATCGAAACACAAAAGTAATTGTTTTAAAGAGTGTTGCTAAAACATAACCAAAATATTCAAAAAACAATGTTAGTATATATGACCTATTTAAAGAAGTAAGCCAAAAGGACACAAACTTATTATCATGTATAAGTTGACAAAAATAATTAAAAGACAAGGTATATTGACATGAAATATCATAATAAAACTTAATTAAAAACTACAATACTTTTTTGGGTTGTTAGAAATGAACCCAGA
This sequence comes from Triglochin maritima, assembly GCA_963682175.1. Taxonomy (NCBI): domain Eukaryota; kingdom Viridiplantae; phylum Streptophyta; class Magnoliopsida; order Alismatales; family Juncaginaceae; genus Triglochin; species Triglochin maritima. The sequence goes on from OY821775.1 coordinate 13,439,553, forward strand.
AATTTATGAAAAATGATACATACAATGTTTTGTGGTAAAGATAAAAATAATAAAATAAGTCAAATATTTTCTTTTAAAAAATACTTCAAGTCAAAAGAAAATTGTGGAAGAGGTTTATGCGTAAAGCCCAAATATAAAAAAACAAGAAGTGGGTCATGCAAATGGAACTTGTTGAAGATATTCAATATAAAAGGTCAAAACAATAAAAGGAAGTCCTCTTTCATATGACGTTTCGTGTGGATAGATTCTACAAGGAGTTGGATATGTATTTATGCTTGGGCTTAGGCCCATTATACGCGCAGAAATTTGCAAATCGGCTGATTGAGCTCATAGCATTACAAAAGCCCTCAACTGAAACATCTTCAAAATCAATCACCGACACTTCGATCTTATTTCTAGAGTCCTCGTGATCAAAGTTCAAACTAAACTAAGCTTGGGCTTGGATTTGTTGTAATTGGATTTCATCCCTGTTTCGCGTAATTAGATTACATCCCATTAATCGAATTACATGTAATCAAATTACATTATTTGGTAATATTAAAATAATTGAAAAAATAATTTTGTAAATTATTCGACCGCCAATCTTACCAATGTTTATGATCTCGTGGACTTGTGGTTAGTTTTCAGAACATGCTTATGGTCTAAATTATTTCGGCTATAAAATTATGTCTATTATTATTGTTATTGTTATTGTTATTATTCAATTTTTTGTCACCCTCGAAGATTTTTATGATAGGGATGTGGGTTATACCAAACTATTATTATATATGTTAGAAAAACAGTTTAAAGCCCTGAGAGAACCATTAGTGCTCCACCACTTAGGATTAAATTAAAACTTCAGTTGTTTACTTCTTTGGTAGGTGCAAATACCAAATTATTATAATTTTCCCTGAAGACATTCAATTCTCCGAAAACTATTCTTGATTTCTAAACGGTATGATACGTTTTATCGCCTATAGTAGTAGTCCATATACATTTGGATGGTTCCCGAAGGTCTATTAGTTAGATAATCACTGCCTATGATTCCACAATTAGTAGGTTTATGTTTTCAATCGGTAAAACTAATGTGCTTTTGCACAAAATGTTTGTGTTTGGAAATATTTAAGGTCCGAGGACACTCACGCACAACCTCACCCAATTTCCCACGCGTTTGTGACATGGCAGCCACATAGGAATGATTGGGTTCAGTGAGGTACTTTCTTTTTCTTTTTTTGGTTTAAACATTTTCAATAAATATTAAGTCATTGCAGATTGCAGACTGCATATTGTGTACTTGATTTCTTTGACCCGTTTTATGCTGCTTTTCTGAAGGATTTGGGTTGAGGGTTTCTTTTACATGGTTAATAGATGTTGTTGCACTGGTTTATATAGTTAATAGGGTAGAGAACATAGTTTTAAACGGTCAATAGGGAAAATCATTCATCAACATTATCTCTCTCCACTTTTTACCTAACCCCTTCTTTTCCAGCATATTTTTTTGTAATTAACTTTTGCAACACAAGGCATCCAATTTTGAATTTATTTTAAATTTAGGTAAAGTTACAGTTTTTTACACAACCACTATTAGCATTCGGTTTACAGTTTGTCCGATCAAAATAGAAATAATTTGGTTTGAGAGATGTAACTTTCAACTATAAGGGTAATTTCATGTAGATGTAAGGGTAATTTCATCTATAAGAGTAATCCACCGTGGAGAGTAATTTCACATATATTCAAAGGTAAATCGATGTAGATGATTGAGTAAATCAATTTGGTGGAATCATCATTAAGAACTCGTACAACTTCCATGCATACTACGGTAATTTAACACATATAAAGGGTAATTCCATGTATATATAATGGTAATTCCATCTATAAGAGTAATCCACCGTGGAGATAATTTCACATTGATACAAAGGTTAATCGATGCTGATGATATGGTAAATCCATTTGGTGGAATCATCATTAAGAACCATTGTAGGGTTCCATGTAGACGAGGGTAATTTAACAAATATAAAAGGGTAATTCCATACATACGTAAGGGTTCACACTCATTTTCCCACGCACAAATTGAAAACATTATAGTAAATGACGAGTTATTTTGTGATGTAATTGGGTTATTCAAGTAGACGGAAATTGTTCGTTATTGGTGAATAAGAAATGATATTCGAGGATGTTGACATGGTTTGCATTTTAGGAATGTCACTTGGTGGTGAGAACTATTACAACCTTATTGCGAACATTGTTGAAAGTCACTTCCATCTCTGTTTTTTTCTAGATGAAATTGTAAGACATGTTGAGGTCAAAGCTTTAGAACTCAAATTATTAGATTCAGATGATCTTGTGGATGTTGCTGATTGCGTTCATATTTACACAATACATTTGTTTTGTGTACTCTTAATCGATAGAAATGTACAATTAAACCTCAAACACCAACACATGTAGGGGAAATTCTACGTACATGTGAATGTGATTTCTTAAAACATAGAAAGTAATATCACAGATTGGCTGAGGTAAATCTAGTTGTAAACGGGGGTAATTGGATGTAATACGACAAGTAACTTGGAGTTAATAGAATGGATTAAATGATGGTTCGTGAGGAGTGATGCATTGCATACATTGCATCATATGTCTCTCATTTAGATTAATTTTATATCAATAAATGCTACTAAGGTATGTGTTTAGTCTTATTTACAGAATACAGGGACCTGAATGCAAATTACCCATATCCCGAGCATAAATGCGTGCAAGAGACTCATTTCTGTCATAAAGACCAAGTCAAGATTATCGGGTTTCAAATGGAAGTCCATCCAAGCATAAAAGCATTCAAAGACCTAATTACAAAAAGACCAAGGACTTAAGCACAAAAGTAGCCAGAGACTTAATTGCAAAAAGCCGAGGACCCGACTGCAAATTAAAGTATCCAAATATTATTTTGGAAAAGTTTTAAAGAAAAATCAATTTGGATCTCCAAATATATGAATGAATTAATTCGGATCTTAACGAAAAGGCAAGAAATAAATCCGGACACGCAAAGGACATTTAAATCATACCATAAACACACAGGAAAAATCCGGGTCGAATCTGAGCCAAAAAGGTGGCGATTCCGCCGCACCTCATGTACAAATTGCGGCGATTCCGCCGCACAAAAGTCGATCCGTGTGCTCAAATTTTTACCAATGCTGTATTGACGCGTGTACTTTCCGTTTATATATTGGGATCCCTTGTATCGGCTATAAATAGTCTCGGAAACAATGTTGTAGGGAGCTTTTTGTTTATTCCTTAGTTTAGTAATAAAATTCTGTTATTTTATTTTCTTGTTTTTAGTTTTCTTTTGTAATTCCTCTAGGACCCCTTCTCCTTCCCTCCATCCATGAGTTTCTAACTCTTTCCAAAGGGTGGAGGTGACGGATTTAGGGTGATGAGAAGAGAATAAAGTTATTATTTTAATTTCGTGTTAGTATATTTTGATTACTTGAGTTTATGTTGAGTCATTTATCATGTAATGCTTTATAACTAATGTGATTTATTATAAGTTTCAGAATTCTCTAATCTAAACCCGATATCTAAACCTCCACCCAACGGAATTCACCATCTTTGTTCTCTTTTTAGTTTTATTTGTTTATGTTTCATGCTTTAGATAATTAAAAAACCAAAAATCTCAAACCAAACATATTTTTCTCTCTTCCTTCCTTAATCGAAAATCACAAAAATAACAGAATCTCTCCCTGCTTGTGTTCGACCCGTACTTGCCGCGTCTTCATTGACGTCGTGCACTTGCGGTATAAATTTAATTCTCATCAAGGAGTAACCCTAATTGGTAGACGAGGTAAATTGAATTCAGGAACGGGGTATATTGGATTAAAAAGAAGAAATTGAATGGATTGTTATTACCCTAGAATCGTGTTTACATCTTTTATCCAACACTTTACGTTTTACATAAAATTAGTTCAATTGCAATTATCGTTTGTGAGGTTGGAACGACTTCTCTCTAAAGAAAGCACATAACTCTATTGTTTCTTGTTACCAACCAAATGCATTCATCAGTAAGGGGACATTCTCCAACATCCCAACATGTTAAAAAAATTACACTTGTAGGTCGGCACGGAAGAAATCCATGAACATTAGGGTAATCATAAATAAAATATGGGGTAAGTTTATATCACTAGCAAGTGGTCTTGGATTATATAGTATGATTTTAATTCTGGTTCGTGGGGTTAAACTAATACATGTACGAGGTAAGTGGAATTCCAGAGCAGGGTAAATTTGACTAAATATATGAAATTGAATGGATTGGTATTACCCACGCTTTACGTTTTACATAAAATTAGTTCACTTGCAATTATTGTTTGTGAGGTTGGAACGACTCCTCTCCAAAGAAAACACATAACTCTATTCTTTCTTTCCAATGAATGCCTACCAAATGCATCCATCACTAAGGGGACATTTTTTTGGGAAGCTTGCACCTAGAATTCTCCAATGGTGAATACAATATTTGTGAGAATGTTTTATAAATGATGGTTCCCACGCACAACACCCTAACATGCTAAAAAAAATTCCAATTGCGGGTCGACGCGGAAGACATCCATAAACATTGTGTGCAAGGTTACATGATGGTTATTTAGGGTAAGCCTAAACAATAGATGGGGTAAGTATATAACAGTAACAAGGTAAATTTGATTACATAGTAAGATTTTAATAATGGTTCGTGGGGGTAAACTTATGGATGTTCGGGGTACGTTTATTACATGAGCAGAGTAAATTGGATTACAAGTATACGGAAATCGTTCGTTATGGGTGAATATGAAATGATATTCGAGGACGTCGACGTGGCTTGCATTTTAGGAATGTCACTTGGTGGTGAGAACTGTTACAACGTTATTGTTGAAAGTCGGGGTAACCCTGCTATTGAATTCAACTTACCCCGACTATTATTTCGGGTTACCCTGTTATTTAATTCAACTTACCTCAACAATCGATTAGGGTTACTCTGCTACATTCAACTAGATTTTACACTAATGTTAAATTTAATTTACCTCGTCCATCACTTAGGATTACCCCCCACGATTGATTCATCTTATTTAATTTACCTTGTCCATCCGTTAGGATTACCCCCCCCCCCCCCCCAACGATTACTCCCACTCTACCTAGAGTTACGATCGATGTCCAATTTCTTATCAATCACCAACCAAGTGATCATATACCGCATCAAAGCAATCAAAAAAATATTTACAAGGACGACAGTACCAAGATCGATGTTAATTCAACATATGCAAAACATTACAACTTACAAGACCTTCAAAACACAAACTTACATAACGAACTTAGTACCAACCGCACATTATTCATAGACGCGTACATTACAATAATAGACTCAATCGACCACACCAAACGACCGGAAAATTAAATTCGTTATAGTAACTCCCTCCCTCTGCATGCATTCACTTAGTCGGAGATATCGATGGACTTGACGTCTGGTTTCTTAACCTCCTCATTGGGGACACCATTCTCCATAGAGGCATTGACCTGATCCACCTTGGCGTTCTCCGGGAGACGAAACTGTTGGCTTTTTTGCCTTAATCTATGTTTTGATGACTTAATCAACCTAATCTTAATTGTAATCATGTAGAGTAGCACACATGTTGCACTACATACATATTGCTTTGTGCTAACCTCTACAGGTGATCAAGACTCAAGGAAGAAATGAAATCAAGTCAAGACATGTAATCAAGCTCAATTGAAGACATGTATTTTGCATTTTCTGTGAGTCTTAGGAACTTGTGTAAATTGAGCATACTTGAGCTAAAATCAACTTAAACACACACTAGGTTCCTTAGAGAAGTCACACAAGAAATTTCATAACATTTGGACTTCAATAGATCACCCAAACTTGAACCGGAAAACACTTAACCTAACCTGAACTGTCTCGACCAAATCGGTCGACCGAAACGAGTTCTTTGTTCGACCGATCGGGTAGTTAATTCTGTTATAGGATTAAGTGTTAACACGGGTCGACCGTTTCAATATATTTGTTCGACCGATCACACGTGTCACATGACCGTTTGATTTGTCGTTTTTCTACAACGGTCGGATTTCCCAAAACCCCAAACTTACCAAACATCCGGTCGGCCGAAACCTTTCTGGCGGTCGACCGATCAAACATATTTTTGGTCACCCTGAACACTCTGGACTAATTCAGTTGAACGTGTCTTTGACCCCGGTCGACCGAAACTCAATTCTTCCCAAACCCAGAAGTGCCTGGACGTATTCGGTCGAACCAACCTCTTGCCTAGTTCGACCGATCCCATTTGCTCAGACCAGAAACCCTAGAACGGTCGACCAATCCCCTGAGCCCGTTCGACTGTTCACTTAAGTGAACTTAAGTGATAGCCATAATTTGACCAACCAGTCGACCAATTTTAAGCAGAATTGGGTCCTGCAGATTTCTGTTTAGTGTATCTTACACAATCTTTACTCAATTCATCCCCAATGACTATATTCTCTCTAATGCTTATAAATAGAGTTGTAAAACACATTTTAACACAACTCTCTCACACATATTTGCCTCATACATTAGAGAGAAGATCCAAACACTCCAAGCCTCAAACCTTCCACACTTTAGTCATAAATCCAATCATACTCAAGTGTGCTCAAGAATTAGAAAGTGTTGTTCCACTCAACCTTTGTTCAAGAAGCAAAGGTCTTGGTGAAAGCCCAAGATAAAGAGTATAGACTTCGGTGAGAGCCCGAAGTATCCCTCTCGGATTGTGAGAGGAGGAACCAAGCTCGGCGAGGGTTGTTCGCGAGCTTGAAGATTGTAAAGACGTTCTCTCCCGGCCCGGAATGGGGAGTGGATAGTGAAGACGCGAGCGGAGCTCGAAGTGTCGAGTGGAGCTTGCAAGAGAGGACGTAGGCGGTGGCCGAACCTCTGTAAAAACCTCCGTGTTCCTTATGGTTTGCATTTTCTATTCCTTACTTGCTTGTTTAGTTTTAAATTCCACTGCATATCTTTGATCGTTAAACAAGTAGGTAATTAGGGATAAAAGTGATTAGTGTTGTAGACCATCACGATCCTACAGAAACCTCCTCAGGAACTTCCTGTTCCTCCTCTCAACCCGATGCCATCAGTCTGTCTTCTCTTCTGTTACTTACCCTGAGTACTTTATGAATTTACCATGAGTACTTTATGAATTTACCCTAAGTACCAAAGCACATCTAAATCATGAAACAAACTTACCCAGTACTTGAAATTAATTTACAAATTTCCATCAACAACCATCACTTGGATCTTGTTCCACTTTAGAAAATATTTAAATGAAAATGGTCTTCAAACAACATGAAAAAAATATAACTAGAAGATCATCAATGAAAGTGATACCTTCTTTACCTTTTACAATGAAATCTGAGCTCGTTTGTTACCATGTGAATGACATGGTGCATGACATCTATAGGGGGCGCAAGGTTTTCGTTCTTCACCTATTTGGGGCATGATTGTTCTTGAGGTAAATCCAAATATGAGAATGGGTAACTATAGGATTTGCATTGGTAAAATCACAATATATGTCACTTTCTTGAAAAAAAACTACTGCATAGTTACGAACAATGATGAAGTTGCATCCACAACCATAACATGCACCAAAAAATATAAGATGCCTTAAAAACAAAATAAACATGAAAGGAAACATAAAATGCATCAAATGAAGAAACAACCAAGACTTTTGTGCAATGAAACATAAAATGCATCAAATGGACAAATTGTAGTGGACAACAACCTCATAAATAAAGCACGTAAGTTCAGCTCCTCGACCTCCTCCTCGGCGTCGATCACCTTCCCCGCCAAACACAATTACTTCACCGCCAAACGCAACTCTTCATCCAAACTCAACTTAAACCCATCCAAAGACCACATTCACCATTCCACATCCTGAAACCAAAATAAAGGAAAAATAATTTACGATAAGTTCCATATGAAACCGAACAAAAAACACCTCACTCTTTGATGAAGAAGCCATGAAAAAATGCAAGGAAGTGAGACTTCAGGTTGGAGAATGAAAGAAAAAAAAGATGGAAATGAAAATTTTGTAGCATTTCAGGCCCTGAGGTAAATCCATGTATGCAGATAAGTAACTTCGTGAAATTGGATGGGTAACTTTACAACTCCAATCTCAATTACCTGGACAAAAAAATCCAACAAAACCCACTCACCCTTCTATCCAAACTATAAAGCACATAGGTTAATCACTCCATCATACGTAAATACAACCAACGTAACAACCATAATCTTAACTAATGAAATAGATCGAGAGAGAAAAACCCCCAAAAAAATACAACTTTGCTGCACTTAGACACAAAATAAAATACAACAAAATATACTTAATGAAATTAAGGTTAATAAACAAGATTAATGTTTGGAAATACCTCATTCACCCAGCTGTATATGTAGTCCATGTTTGTTGTTGGAAAATTGGTTCACTGTAAACATGAACGAGATCAGTAAAATACATAAATCTTTATCACCAACAATTAACAACTACTATCACAAAATATAAAAACGTAAAGGTTATTAGAAACGTAAAATAAAAAAAATTAACCATGAAAATATACCTACATTTACAAAAGCTATTGAAGTTTCCTCCTACAGCCACTAGAAAGAAAATGAAAGATGTTAGGGTTTGGATTTAGGGTTTTGAATTTCAAAACTAAAGAAAAGTAAGGTTGTGCATTAATGTGAGGTGGGGTGGATGTACAACGAGGGGGGAGAGAATGAATTTCATTGATTGCAAGGGATTTTGGAGAGAGAGAATGGAGAGAGAGAATGAATTTCATTGGTTTGCTGATGTGGATCTCCACCTCACATGTGCGCGAGGAAGTGAGTAGGAAGATGGGTTAGGAATCATTTATTCCATATTTAAACATGGAGGACAGACATAGGCAATACACAAATGATTTTAAGATTTACTATTGATGACATTAATCTTCATTCTTTTATAAATGATTAGAATAGTATCATTCATAACACTGTTTTAATGTAGTTAGATGACCTCGTGAATGTTGTAAACTCGTAATTCGAGTTGATTAGAGAGAAGCAATTTATTTGAACTAAAAATGTCACAAAAATTTGGCCATTGAGTCGAGGTTTGGTCATTGACTCAATTATTAACTAATATTAAGTTCGTTGTCTTCGTCTGTTGGATTTACATGTTTTCCCTTTGGATTAGTGTGGAGGAACTGTAACTAGGGAGTTTTAAGATGTGAATTAAGTCAAAATTTTAACATTTTTTACTCTTGCAAATTAAACAAATAAAAACAATAAATGTTCTTTGAACATGTCCAAGAAATAGATTTTTCGTAGAAACCATGTTAATGTTGGGAAAGATCAGGTGCATCTTTTGTTGATTGAGCAGAAAGTTCCAACACTATAAAAGTCAAACCACCAAAAGACATTTTTTTATTAGCAGAGTGATCTCTTTCTCATGATACAATATGCTATGTGAAGCTGGCTACTTCATTCGAAGCCGTTGATGGTTAGGGTGGGCCTTGTGGTTCCAGTTGGTGTACAACTGATATGAGAGAGCATTGATTCATTATTATTATTATAAAAAATTAATAAAATTGGTGGCACTGCATTGTTTAATTTTTGAGATATCCGGTAGTCCTTTTCGTAAAGTTGGATACTAAGCTTATGTGTGTGTTGAGACGCGCATTATTGTTGTAGCTAACACGTTAAGTGTTCTGCATGAGGAGTACGTTTGCAAGAATGAAACTCAAAGGAATTGATAAGGTCCACACAAATGGTGGAGCATGCATTTTATTTAAATGCAAACCAAAGTACCCTTCTAAAGCATCACATAACACGAATCTTCTTGAAAGAGATGGGTGCCTTAGGGAATACAGACACATGGTGCATGATTGTCGTCAGCTCGTGTCCCAAGGAATTGGGTTAAGTACAACAATGAGTGCAATCCTAGGTTTAGTTGTCATCATCGAGATGGAGACACTATGGATGATAAGCCAGGTGAAGATGACGACAAGTCATGATGCTCTTATACCTTGGGCGACACACGTGCATGTGCCACAATGTAGAGAACAAAGAGTCATGATCTTTCGAGGGTGAGTTGACTCCAAAAACTCATCTTGAGTTCGGAAATGAGGGACTCTAGATGCAAACTAAGTCAATTTTTTAACGTTTTTTGTACTTTCCACAAATCAAGGAAATAAATTGAATAAATGTTCTTCAAACTGACCAAGAAATAGATTTTTGGTAGAAACCATGGTATTGTTGGGAAAGATCGGGCGCATCTTTAGTTATTCGGTAGAAAGTTCCAACATTAAATAAGTCAAACAACCAAAAGACATTTTTAAATTAAGCAGAGCCCACTCCCTCATGATAGGCTATATAAATCTAGCGACGTCATTCGAAGCCGATGAATATGATGATTGGGATGGTCCTTATAGTTCCAGTTGGTGTAGTACAACTGATATGAAAGAGCATTTGATTCATTAATAATAATAAAAGATCATTAAATTTGGTGGCATTCTTTAGTTTTCTAGGACAAGTCTAGCTTTTGTTCTTCGGCTCTACTGTTCCTATATTTGCACCATTTTGGCTAGTTTCAGATAAATGAATTCACTTACTCGAAAAAGAAATTTTAATGGCTTTCAACACTTCCCAATCTTGGGGTAACACTGTAGCACATTAAATGAGCTATGAAGATTAATCTTCAAAAAAATAATAAAATGCAATGATTGAGTTTGAAAAAAAAAAATCTTTTTTTGAATAAAGATGTCGATCTACGAGACCCTTAGCTTTTATTTAAAGCAATACTACTTATAACAGCTTTGGAAAAACTATTGCTTGTAGTCAACAATTTTATACAAAGAAAGAAGGGATATTTACATATAACACCGTGAAAATTAATTTGCATTTAATTAAATTCTACGTGACGTGAATGTATATATTCTTAAATTCTTTAATAACTTGTTTGGGAACAACTTAAGCCCATCGTCAACGATGGGCTCCCGGGCAACCCCCATGAACAGTTGTTGGCCTGGGGGAGCATTGGATAGTTTTTTTTGTTTTTTTAATATTAAATGTAATATTAATTTTGTTTTTAAATTAAATGTAATTAAGAGAGTGTTGAATTTCTAGATGGGTCTGAGCATTATTAAGAGAGAATTTTTTAGCAGTTGGAGGTTTTAGGTAGGTATGACGTGGTAGAGAGAAAATCTGATGTAGATATTGGGTGCCAAGGGTAGCCAAGGCACCACTACTAGTGCTTTAAATACAGAGGAGACAGAGAGAAAAACAAAAAATAAAACTTTTATTTGGTAAAACACAGAAAAGGCAAATTTGTTAACGTTTCCACAACTCTAACTTAATATCACCTTGGTGTCTTCAAATATTACAGAAAGGGGAATCTCATGACTGCCCATCAAATGGACTTAACGTCACCAATACCATTCTATTGAATTTCAATTCTAAGGTTGTTGGTGATATATACTGGAGTCCATTTGAATTTTGAAGGCTATCAATGAAATTCCTTTAAAGTAATGAATCTAGTACCTGAAGTTATTGATATTGTTTATGAACATAACACTCTTGGGTTGTTGATTGATTCAGTTATAATTAAACGCAAGTGCACGCCGTCGGTGAATACTCGGCAAGTACGGGTCGTGTCCACGAGGAACGTGTGCGAGTTAAAGTCCACAATACTCGAGTGTGAAAGGAAAAGAGAGATATGAGATCAGAATTACACTACGATGTGTGCTAAATCAGAAAACAAATGATAAAAATAAACTCCTAAGGGGTAGAAAAAGAATACAGAAACGAGAATACGTGTACTTGTGTGTTCATTGGTGCTCATCACAACATGTGATACATGAAATCTATAAAAATCAAATCCAAATTTGTCTCCACATGAAATAAGATAAAATATTATCATTAAAACATATAAAGACAATAATTGAGATGAGACTAACATGAAATGCATAATGACCAAACCCACTATGTCTCCACATGAAATAAGATTTAACACAATCATTAAAACATACAAGACATTAATTAGGATGAGACCAACATGAGCACATGCATGCATACACATGTCATGTTTCCGCCTTATCCACTCCATCATTATCATCATCTCATCATTCTCCATAAAATAGACACATTAATCTAAGCATGTGTAAAACATCACTTAAGAGCATTAGCACATCAAAGATAAGAGTGAAAATCTCATTTGATGGTTATGGAACTCATGTGAGGTTCAAAGATTAGGATTAATACACACACTTAATACATCACATAATCACATCACTTTGTTCTCCACCCCTGATTTGATCCAGTTATAATACTGCAAGTGCACGATGTCAGTGAAGATGTGGCAAATACGGGTCGAACATCAATGAGTTGTTAGTGTTGTTGTGACTACCATACTTGAGTGTGAAAGGAAAGGAGAATGAGGGGATTATGCTAACTAACTACACTAAATGATGAATTAATCAACAATTAAACGAAACCCCCATGAAGTGGAGGTGTGTAGGTATATGTGTGTGTATGTGAGTGGTTCTTGATTAAATAAGACAAAATGTGTGAAGTATGTGAAATCAACTAGAAACTAGTGTGGAGTCTAATTAACATCAACTACATTTACATGAATACATGACTGCTACAGTTAGACATGAAGTTAAGATGCACTTTGGGTTCTCAAGAATCAATTAAGTACCTAGCGTGGACATTAGGACATCAATTAACCATTCATACAACTCAATACATTCATGCATTCTCTACTAATCAAACATCCATACATAACAATCCCTTTACCATAACAAGATGATCATTTACATGCAACAAGTTAAACTCTAGATCTAGCTTGAGACAAGTACCTAGTGTGGTCATTATCCCATCTAATACAAATTTTAGCAAGTTACAAGTATAGATCTACATTAAGCACATGAAATGACACAAGATAAGAAGAACTCATCATACACTTCACCATCAACTACATTTCCTCCACCCCAAATGGGGTGGATCTACTCACTAATCATAATAATAAGCATGGAAAGCAAGAGATTAAAACTAAACATGACATAAAACTCTAACTAGAAAACTAACCAACAAAATCAAAAACTAATTGCATAGAATTTTTTTTAATGACAAGTGGAACATGCATCCAACCTTATATTAAAGAAAATGTGAGATTACAATCTTCATCCACCTTCCTCTACTTGCATCCAAATTGGATAAAAACTAACCTACTCTAATGGTGGAAGTAGAGAAGAAAAGGAAAGGAAGAAGAAAAATTGCTATTTATAGAAGAAAGTGTGGTACAGATGAATCTACGAGCAATCCGACGGGTGTAATCGTATTCTTTGTAGTCTGGTGCATCCAAATAAACAAATTCAAGCCACGGGAGAAATTGGGGGCAAATTGGGCCAAAATGATCAGCCACTAGTGGAACTTTTGCGCCCAATCGGCCCCAATTTCTTCCAGGAGCTTAAGTGTCATATTTTGCACGTAGGGTACACTCCTGGTTCGTTGGCTCGAGTTCGTTTGTCTTTAATTGCCTAAATACTCCTCAAGATCATGGTTTTGAAGGATGTTTATGCCTGAAATCTTTTTCGTGCGTTCAGGTCCCTCTAGATTTCATCTAGGTTCTTCCTGATTTGCAGATGAGTCATTATGCATGACAAACACACCATCTTTTTTTCATTTGAGTCATTTCTTCTTGCATTTCAGTCATTTTCTTTTAATTTCTCTTTATTACCTAACACCTGAAACACCACAAATAAACACTCGAGTAGCACAAAATTGAGGTAAAATAAAGGATATATAGCATAGATGCAATGTATGATATGATACTAATCAACCCCCAATGGGGATGGACTACTCTCTACTCATCTCCATAACCAAGAAAACAACAAAATCAAAACAACTCATAAGCAAATAAAGAAAACTAAAGTTAACCAAAGCAAGTGAACAAAATTTGCATCAAATGAAAGATAACAACATGAAGAACATAAAAACTTAACTTGACTAAGAAAATGAAGATTACAAAGTTGTTCATCTTCTCCTCTACTACACTACTAATCAATAAACTAAAACCTACTCTAATAAACAAGAAATAAAAACTTACTCTACTAAACAAGAAAAAAAACCAACCCAATGAGAAGAGGAAGGAAGAAGAAATGAGACATTACAAGTCTATTTATAGAAGATTAGAGGGTTTGGATGGATTTGGGCGTAATCGGATGACTGTAACTTAGATCTGGATGTTGAATTTTTCTCTGACCTGACAACCCGACTCACCACCAAAATTTAGGTTAAAACGAAGCCAAAATATCCACCTCGAATTTCGCCAGCCGATTAAGTTTGGTGTTTTGCACGAGGGGTTGAGCCCTGGTCCATTGTCTCAAGCTGATTTGATTTTAATTTCTGATTTACTCATCAAGTTATGGACTTTTGTGACACAATATATTTCTTTACACTTTGGTCCCTCTGGGTTTACAATTCAGTCTTTGAGCATTACAAACAAGTCCAAAAACCTTCCAAATCAGTCTATTCTTCTTACGTTTAGGTCATTTTCTCTTCCATTATCTTCTTTATTGCCTAAACCCTGAGACACATCAAACAAACACTCGAGTAACACAAAAATGAGGGTAAAATAAAGGATATATAATATGAATGTGTTGTCGTTTGGCCTTAATTTGTGTTTTGATGATTTAACTAACCTAATCTTAATCACAATCAAATGTAGAGTAACACACATTATGCATAGAACATATATTGTATTGTGCTAACATCTACAAGTGATCAAGACTCAATGAAGAATTGAATGAAGTCAAGACATGTAATCAAACTACTTGAATACATGTAATTTTACCTTTATTTGAGTATTAGGAATTTATGTGAACTTGAGCATACAAGAGTTAAAATCTATTCACACACACACTAGGTTCCTTGTAGAAGTCACACACAAAATTTCAAATCAATTAAACTTCAATAAGTCACCCAAACTAAGGTAGGAAAATCACTTAAGCCAGACATCTGCCTGTCTGTGCAAAATGGTCGACCAAAACAAATTTTCCATTTGGCTGTTTCTACCAGTTAACGGTTTTACAAATAGTGATTTTACCTAACTCCACCAGTCAACCAATTTCACCTTTTCGGTCGACCATTGTACACATTTTCATATGGTCGTTATCCTTGTCATATTATACAACAATCATATTTGTATAATTCTACCTAAATCCCTAAATATATTTGGCCACCAGTCGAACGATGCCTCCATGGTGGTCGACCGGATGCAGACAATTTGTGCACCAAAAATGTCTTTATTTTCGGTTGAACGAACTTTTATTCTTGTGTTCGACCGATTAACCTTTGACCTGGCCAAAACCCTCTTAACAGTCGACCTCCCCCAGATGTGGTTCGATCGTTAACTTAAGTTGTAGCCTAATTGGTTCGACCGTAGCTTGAGTCGGCTCGAACGCTTCCTTATTCTTAAGGAAACAGTCGACCATTTATCCCGTACCGGTCGACCGTTGTGTGACAGAATTGTTGAACTTCAGTTTCTGATTTATGTATCTTACACACAACTTACCAAATTCTTCCCCAACGGCTAGAAAACTTTGGGAGCTTATAAATAGAGGCTATTACACCTTATTTAGATAACTCTCCTACAACAAACTCAGACATACTCTAGAGAGAAATCCTCCACTCCTAAAATCTCAATCCTACACGCAAGAGTCAAAACTTCATACATTTAATCAATTTCATATCTTACTCAAAGTGTGCTCAAGTTAGTGATTGTTTGATCCACTTGCATTTGCTGTTGTCAAAGTTAAAGGTTTCGGTGAAAGCCCGAACCATCCCTCTCGGATCGTGAAAGGAAGAAATTGAGCTCGACGAGGATTGTTCACGAGTTCGTGTTGTAAAGGCATTCTCTTCCGGCCTGAAACGGGAAGTGGATAATGAAGACGTAGGCGGAGCTCGCTGAGTCTAGCGGAGCTTGCAAGAGAGGAAGTAGGACCCGGGTGGGGTGCTGAACCTCTATAAAAATCGCCTTATCCATTTGTGGTTTGCTTTGTCTATCTTTACTTGTGTTTTTCAATTATAGTTTCCGTTGCATTATCAAGTAGTGAATTAAGAATTTGATTAGATTATTTAAGGGTCAAACGATCATACATAATGCAGTGTATGATATCATACTAATCAGTTACGTTAGTATGTCTGAATGACATCACCTAAAGGAGTCGAATAAATACGAGAATGAAATTGAATTGTAGTTCTTTTTGGTTTATGGTTGACACACTTGAGAATTAGTCTTGGGAGCCAATGATGCTTGTGTATTTTTTTTGTTTGGTACAACGTTTTACAAAGGAGATGAAATAAACTTCCTAATATGTTCTTTTGTAGTGACAGATCTACATATATCGCAATGGGGACATGGCCCCAGGCCAGGCCCCACTAGGATTTTGCAGAAAAAGCCCCTTAAATCTTAGTATTTAGTAGTTTGAACTCATCATTTTATCTATTAAAGACAAATAAAAACAATAAAGGAATGGAGGATGGAACCACTTATCCACTCCCTACTCAATTCCTACGTACCAAACAACTCGTATTTTTTTGGGTGAGGTGCTTTTCTCTCTACCGTGGTCGCATAAGAGGGAAGAATTGCCAGAAAAATTCTCTCCCAATCCCAATCCCAATCCCAATCCCTAGCTAGGATTTCCTAGAATAATTTTAAATTATAGTTGATTAGGCATTTGGAATAATTTTATAGATGACGCATCAACATGTTGAGCTCCAAGTCATCCACATTCTTCTAATCCCCACTATCATGAAATGACATTCTGTTTAGGTGGCATTGGCTCGAAAGAAATAGATGGACGTTTGGAATTTCAGTTTTAGAACTCAAGTTCCAAAAATCCAAATTCTAGTGCATGGATTAATGTAGGTTTTGCATCTCAAGTTTGGAAGATCTTCCGTTGTCTAGTGAGAAGATTCTTTTGAAGGAAATAGAAGATATAAGACAACATTAGTTTTGCAGTGAACTTCTCAACTTTATTTAGGAGTTAAGGAACTCATGTTCCAATTTTTTAAGTATTTCCACCCTTTTGTATCCCCAGAGGTTTCCTTTCATCAATCATACCATTTAAAAAGCTGAATTGTTATTCATCATCGGAAAACTATTTAAATTGCATGTCCAATTACCATTTTATCATTTTCTCATTTCTACTTATATATCTATTCATTTCACTCTCCTACCACCACTCTCTCTACATCTTCCTCCCATAATTATCAAGAATAATGTCTCGAAGACCAGGAAATGAGCCAATAGACGCCTTAGTGTACTCGAATCTGGTAAAATGTCCCACTTATTTTAAGTTTTTTTTGGGTGGGCGTCCGCGGGAGCCCCCGACAAGGGGGAGGCGTCTCCCACAGATGCTCCACCCAATTTTTTTACTATAAGTAATAATTAGTATTAATTGATAATTAGTTAAAAATAATTAATAATTTTGTTAATTTAGATGCTTAAATCCATTTAAGAATATTTTATTTCAAAAAATTAATTAATAGTCATCGGGTTACCGTGGAGGAAGACGAAAATTCATACCTCTACGCATTGTACATGCTTACGAAGAGGATTTAGCACCTCGTCATCAACGTAGACGGGGTATATCTGCTTCGGTTAGGAGGGAGAGTGATAGTTTACGTCGTTGTCAGACACATGATGAATCTTTCGACGAAGAGAAAGATTCAGATGAGGTGGATATTGACGACGAGAGTGACGATGTGGTCGGTATGCGTTGGAGCGGCAGGAGGAGGCGAGGCAGCAATATGGTAGAGGATGGGAGCGACATGGTTGTTCTTCTTCTGTTGAGTGGGTCATTCGGAAGGGTAGAGGTGGTAGGTTTGTGACCGATGATTTGAGTTCGTGCACTGCAGATGCCCGAGCTCAGAAGAAGAACACCCACCGGTAACTACAATCAATCTCATCCTTCGTAATCGCATAGCCGACAAGGAAGTTCATGTTTGTTGGTGTCACCCAACCATCTCGAATAAAGGTATCTTGTACTTGTTCGTTTTGTACGTCGAATCCATGCAGATTACGAAAGAGTATCTGCGCAACAACTGAACTGTCGTCGGATGTGCCAAAATGCGTGAGTGACGACATTAGTTTCTTCATCCGTCATAATCCAATGTAAGTACTGATACTGCACGGCCTGGTGCAGAAACTGCTAAGCGAGATTCCTGTCTTCAGATTTCGTTTTGCTCATGTACTCTCTGAAGTTATAAATGTGTCTCTGATTGGGATTATCCTCCGGGATTTCTCCTTTACCGCCAACAAGATGTTACGTGGTTTCGTTTGTGCCTCAGTCATATCACGAACAATTTTCTTAGCCCCAGGACTAAGACCGATGATCTGTCGGTGACCCTCTGGATAAACTGCAAGTCTGTGGTTGTGCTGACCATGAGTACTATTAGAAACTATGACTCATCCATCACGATTCCGTCGCTCAACCACCTTTATCAAAAAACGACAACCGTAACCCTTTCTTTTCGTGTTCTTCCGTACTGCAACATCTATACTCCGAGAACCAATTTCATTTATGCGATCACATCTCAGATAACAATTCATCTGATTATCTGCATGTGATTTATATGATGATATTACCAAAAAAACCCGGCTCCGATGACAACTTCTTTTACCTATTTACTCGCGTGATCGATTGTTTCAAATATCTGCTGACAATCAAAAAGCTCACTGTAATCTACCCTATCACCACCGAAATCTTACAATGGAACCTGAAATAATTTAAAATAACACAACATCAAATAAAAAAGGCGTCCTGGCTAGACACCCATCCCAGGGGAGAGGCGTCCTGACCAAGCGTCTCGACCATGGGACCGATGACTGTGTAATCCGCCCCCCATGGATGGGGCATCTGGCAGGGGGCGTCCTAGCCAGACGCCCCATCCTTGGGGGCGGCGTCTTACACAGACGTCCGACACGATTTTTTTTGCTGAGCTTACATCCCCGAATCCAGACGCTTCGCCAGACATTTTCGTGGTGTTGGTACTGGTAAATTGAGGAAAATGTAGACAAAATCCTTAGTTTAAGAGATGAGACAAAATTGGTATTAAATAAATTGTGAAGGGTAAAATGGTAATTGGACGGACGATTAAAGTAGTTTTCCGGCGACGAATAGTAGTTCCCTTAAAGAATGACCAGTGAAAAAGATAGGCTCCATTAGATAAATACGAAGGACCAATGAACCAACATGTTGTTGGCTTTTTGGCATTAATCTATATTTCGATGATTTAATCAACATAATCTTAATCACAATCAATGTAGTGTAGCACACATATTGCATAACATATATATTGTTTTGTGCTAACATCTACAAATGATCAAGACTCAAGGAAGAAAGGAATTCAAGTCAAGACATGTAATCAAAGCTATTGAAGACATGTAATTTTATAATTCTTTTGTGTCTTAGAAACTGTGTACTTGAGCATACTAAAGTAAATAACTACTCACACACACATTACGTTCCGTAGAGAAGTCACACACAAAATCTCATATCATTTGGACTTCAATATGTCACCCAAACTTAGACCGGAAACCACTTAAAAGAAAACCTGAACTGTCTGAGCAAAATCGGTCGACCGAGCTAGTTCCCAGTTCGACCGATTAGATCAGTTAATCTGTAAGCCAATAATGTTAAACCAGTTGACCGTTTTGTACATTTTGTCCGACCGTCTACACGTATCAAATGACTGTTAGACTTGTCTTATTCTCCAACGGTCGTTTTTACAAACCCCTAGATTTCTTGTGGCCACCGGTCGAACGATGCCTTCTTGGAGTCGACTTGACGAAGACTTTTGTGTCTTCCCAAACTGCCTGGTAGTTTCGGTCGAACGTTTCCATGAAATCGGTCGACCAAACCTAGACTTTTCTTGAACCCCTAAGTGCCTGATATTTTCAGTCAAACGAATCCATATCTTATGTTCGACCGATTACATTTTTCCTTGGCCAAGTCCCCTGAACAGTCGACCGTTCCATACCTTTGGTTCGACCGTTTGCTTAAGTAAACTTAAGCTATAGCCTTGTTGGTTCGACCGCCCTTTGTTTGGTCGACCTTTTATTTCTGGACTGTTCTGGACTCCATGTCTGGACAGACTCCGGTCGACCGAACTTGACTAGAACTGTGACCTGCTTAATTTTGTTTTTTGTATCTTACACAAACAACTTCTAATTATATCACAATTACTATAACACCTTAGGATCTTATAAATAGATGTTACCAAGACACAATTTGACAACTCTTACACTCCAAATTGTCATATACATCTAAGAGAAACTCCCAAGCTTTAAATTCCCCAAACCTATACTCTCTAAGCCTAAACTTCATACTTTAGTTTATCAATTCCTTATTCACTCAAAGTGTGCTCAAGTTAGAGAGTGTGTTCCACTCACAATTGTCTGTTAAGAAGCAATGATTTCGGTGTGGTTTGCTTGCTTTTCCCTACCTTTTTTAATTCTGCTGCACAACTTGTTTATGTAGAGATTAACATTAAAAGTAATTAGAATTAAGGTCATACACGATCCTACACATATGTGGTTCACATGTGAGGTAAACTAGCAAAACTTAATTTGGAACTATAACATATACAAAAAAAGAGAAATGAATGTGTTCTAAAAGTATACTTTTACATGTCTTTTATTATGAATTGAATATATAAACATTTTGTTCCTTGATTAATGTATTCGTCTTTTAGAAGTGTTAAGGAAAAGACTCTTGACCCTTAACCGTAGAGCTCTAAAAGATAATAGTTTACATAAATCAAAAGGTAATTCACAATCATAGTGATTAACATAGGACATTGATTATCGAGTTATGATTGTCATGTTGGTTAAAGGATATTGTAGCTCTACAAGTATTTAACAACATGAGTATATGAAATAGAAAATATTTCTTTCATATATTGAATTGACCTAACAAAAGAAACATTATGAAATTGTGTTTGTATCATTAATGTATTCATTGTGTCTTTAAATCCTAAGATATGAGACCTGTATCTTTTCACTTAACGAGTATATGATTTGATTATTATCAAAAGTTGTCATTAAGTATAGTGATAAAGATAATAGTTGTATACATGACTTTGTGCTTGAAAAGATGATATGTCAAAAGATTATCATTACCCCTCTTGACTTGAGTGATGATATTGTTGGGCTCATTGATAAAACAAATTTATAATGTGCACAATATAACTTATGTATAGTTACATATTTATAATTTGCTTAAAAGATTAATAAATAAATATATAATACAAAGATGACACATTTCTACTTTGTATAATATTCTTAATATCATGAGACAATGGATAGACACAAGTGATATTTTACATATCACTAAGTGAATCGTGTTTAGTTCGAGTGAGCAAAACATATTTGTTATTTGAGTAACTATAATGTGTAGCTAGATACTGCTTATAGTTTATGATATAATGTGTTTTATATCATTGCTAACATAACTTATATCATTCTATAGGTCACACCATAAAACTAGAAAACAAGAAATATGATTTTATATTTTACATGATGTATTAAGTTTTATGTGTTATGAAATAATATACATGTGGTAAAATAGTAAAATCAATATGTCCTAAAAACGATATGGTTAGAATAATAATAAATTCGTATGAGATGTATATATATTATGGGGTATAATATTTTGACATTATATATGATAATATATTACATGATATAATGTGATTTACAACATTATAACATATGAATTCGTTAAAACCCCAAAGTCCAAATTTTGTTGGATATTAATCCAAAATTTGGTAGAGTCAAAAATAGTGAAAAATAATCCAACCGTTTGCCAACGTTTTTTCATATGTTGATAAGAGAATTTTTACTAATTAATGATTGAATTTTATTTATCTTGGTCAAATGTAGTTATGGTATGATGATGTGGCAAAATAAACAAGAGATCATGTGCAAAGTGGTTTGCACATGATGTGATTTAGTGGATAGATAAACAATAGATCATGTGCAAAGTGGTTTGCACATAATGTGGTTTAGTGGAGAGATAAAAAATGAATCATGTGTAAGTAGTTTGCACATGATGTGAGTTATAGTAAACAATATAAAAAGGTCCCTCATCCCTTTCTGTTTAGACTAATGCAAAATTCTTTGCTCTCCATCATTTCATCTAAAATTCTCTTAGTTTTTATTGTGTGTTAGAGATTAATTTCTTTGGAGCATAGAAAAGTTTATTAGCTAGATTTTAACATTGCATTAGAGATTGATTGACTAGTTTCGATCTCTCTAATCTTGTTTAGAGTTTGATAAACACTTGGAGGTAATTCCAAGGTGATCCGACGTGCAACCCGACTTCCGATTGGTAAGAGAGATTTGATAATTCCATTGGTATGATCCAATCCATGTATTTCAATTTTAAATAGTGTATTATATATATTGAAATACAATTAGGAAATTGTGTACATAAAATTGTTGAAAAATATGAAAATCGATCCTAATTGCTTGTAATTTTTTTTAAAATTACACACAAGTATAGGACACGAAATCCTACAAAATAACAATAGACAATAAAACTAGCAATGAAACTACAAAGCCATTGAACTCAGTTTGCCAAAACATTCACCAAACAACTCATTCTTCAAAGTTCTAGATGCAAAAAAATTCAATCCAACTTGTTTCATGGACTTATGAACCTAAGTGTGTGAGATCGACCTCGGCTCAAAATGCAAGGTAGAAGTATAACTAGTCGATCACGATTTGGAACTACCAGTGAATCCAACAAACGTCGACAAACATTCAACCAAATAACTAATTATTGAGGGGTGTAGAGGCAAAAATCCCAAAATAGCAAAAAAGCAAGCTGAGCCCAATTAGCGTCCACTACTCCGGCCTCGCCGACCTCCATCCGGTTCCGGTTCACCATCAATCCGATCTGTAAAATTAATAATATTCTAACCAAACCCAAACCCACCTTAAAAACCACACCTATATATATTATATATAATTATAATTACAACCCACCCATTGGAACCAAGAAAGGAAAAGTCGAGATGGAAACGGAGATGGCGGAGGAGGAGCGCGACAACGGCGTGAAGAAGGCAGCGGAGGCGGAGGAGGAGCTCGGCTCGAGCCTCACCATGGAGAAGGTCGCCGCCGCCAAGCGCTTCATCGAGAACCACTACCGCGCCCAGATGAAGAACATCCAGGAGCGCAAGGAGAGGTCAGTCACTCAGATCCGAATACTCCCGATCTCCGGTCGAATTTCTTTGTTTTTCTGTTTGTTCGTCTGTTTGGTGTGGTCAGATGGAATATGATTTTATGATATGTTGACTTGTGCGGTGGTTTGGTTTTGGTGTTCGGATTTACGGCTTTAGCACCGGGTTTGCGGGTGCTGGAGGGACGGAATTTAGTTGTGGAGGCAATGGTTGGGGGGAGGCGATGAAGTTGCGTTGATTTGGGTTGGATTTGCATTGCAATGTTGTTGTTTCCCCCCTTGATTGTTTTGATAGTCGTGTGCGTTGGTTTTATGTGACTCGGTCGTTTTGTCACCGATTGTTGTGATATGGTTGCATTTGGAAAGGATTAGTATAGGAAGTAGGAAGGAAGATGGCTTTCTCTAACACCTTTGTGTGGTCAGACAAGGTGCCTCCCTGTGGTAAAGGTCGCAGGTTTAGATGTTTAATTCGTAGGTGTGGTAATGTCCTTGGGATTTCCTTGGAAGTTGCAATTGTAGACTTCTCTTCTTGTTGCAAAAAAAGGAGCTGACTTCTTGCTAGGTAGCATCCTATCCTCTATAATAGTCTCTGAATGTGGAAATGTGGCATAGCTGGCGTTCAAGACTCCTCTAACTTCTGACCTTGTATATAGACTTTGCCGATCTCGTCTTGTCTCTGTGTAGAGCAAAGAATGATAGGATTACATAACCCAATTGTGCACACTATAATTGATGGGTTTTCTTCTTCTTTGATCCACGCCTATAAGGGATCTAGAATGAGAAAAGCACATGTTCTTTGACCATATTGAGTAGATGGTATCAATGCAGATGAAGGTTGACCTAGGATTTGGGTGGTGTATGTATGGATTTATGTATCATCGTTAAAAACAAAGTCCAGGTACCTTATTGGTGGTGTATGCACTGTTTTGAAAACCGGACCGGACCGGCCGGTCTGACCGGTTCAACCTTGAACTGGAGGCCTGTCCGGTCCGGATTGCCCCCCAAAACCGTATTTTGCCAAGAACTGGGTTGAACCAGGAAGAACTGGGTTGAACCGGTTCAGGAAAAAAAACCAATTATGTTTTTTTTGGATATGTAGTAATCGAATAACTGAATACATAATCGAGAACCAACAACAATTTTGTTGGTATCCGATTATGTATTCAGTTATTCGATTACTACATATCCAAAAAAAACCAAAACCAAACCCAAATCTATACCCCAACCCTAGAAATGTTGATATTGTAGATGTTTTGAATATTTTTTTCTTAATAAATATGACTATTGTATCTATAATATATATTTATGACGTCATGCTGACGTCACCGGTTCAACCGGTTCGATTCGGTTCGACCCCGGTCGAACCTCTGAACCTTTGATGTTGTCGGTTCGACGTCCGGTTCGGTTCGGTTCTGAAAACCTTGGGTGTATGCTTCTGGAGCTGGTGAATGTATCACCATTGCATTTTCTATTTGGAACCTTTTTTGCACTGAGGCTGTTAGGGATGGCTATTGATGTTGGCATATGCATAGATCACTTGCGAACTATTTCGTGAAGTTTTTATAAAATGGTTAAATGGGAACTACGTAGCAAGAGGAAAAATGTTTCTTAGAAACCAGTTTTCAATGAGATAAGAAGATTAATTTCAAATGCTAAATAAGCGTAACTGGCTGCCAATTCCATGTGCTTTGTAAAGGATAAAATTTGAAATACAAACCAAACAATTGCAGACATATTTTAAGCTTGTTAGAGCTTGAAGCAAACATGAAGCTGTTTCTCACATAGTATAGTTTGATATCACTCATGGTGCCTGTTTTTTAATCCACAAGGATCAAGAATCAAGAATCAAAAATGAATTATACCGTAACATATGTTTTGTGAGGGTATAACATGCCAAAAGGTTGCCACCTAGGATCTTCATAAATTCCTTCAAGCTTGTTATTAGTAGTCATGTTGTACATTCTTGAGTTATGAATTTAGAAGAACCAATCATTGTCACTTTCGCTGTATTGAAAGATCACATAATAGCTTGTAAACCAAAATTTGTTCTATTTTGTTGATATTGACTTGTTTATGATTTCACGGACATTAGTTGTTTTATCAACTTGAATAGTCCAGTATCTTCATTTGGGTGTTGATATGAGTTGCAAGAAACTTCTAGTATCTATGGAAGAAGGCATGGGGCTTTCAATTTAAAACTGTAATATACATTTTTTCCATTTTATAGATTTTGTTAAATTAAGTGTTTGTTCCTAGTCATCTTTAACTTCTTTATGATTGCGATTTTGATTTTGTAAATTGCATGTTTTAGTCGTAGACTTTCATTTGGCTATCTTCCTAATCTTTCTGTTGAGGGGTTGACAAAATTTTGGTGCAGGCGTTCAGTTTTGGAGAGGCAGTTGGCTTCATCCGATGTCCCTGCTGATGAGCAAATGAATTTACTTAAAGATTTGGAGCGAAAGGAAACAGAATTTATACGACTCAAGAGGCACAAGATATGTGTGGATGATTTTGAGCTTTTAACAATCATTGGTAGAGGAGCTTTTGGAGAGGTTAGTTTGGCTTCCAGCATACTTTCTTATGACCAACTCTTTTGGTAATTAATGTGTTTATTAGTAGTTCAAACTTGAAAAAGACTCTTGGATCCTGAAACTTCTACCTCACTAACATTTCATTGGAACTAAGAACATCTACCTCATGATATCACCTTTTACTTGTTATCTGTGGTGGGTAAAATGAGGATGCGGCTTGACACAAAGTCAGAATTGTTGGTCAGGTTTGTCAAGATTACATTGCCACCATTTCTGCTCACTGTTATTCATCATAACATAATTGCCAAATTGCCATGGCTGCAATCAAAGGATTATTTATGCCCCAATAGTCGTCTTACTTTCCAAGGTCTCAATCACCTTAATTTTCCCCTCTCTATCGACATGACATCACCGATGAGTTCTGTCTAAAGCAAACTGTTGCATCATATTCCTTCTGTTACAAAGGAGAATTTCCAAGGATCCAACTAAAATAAGCTTTTTGGGTGCTTTATATTTACAATTATGACCGTGTCAACAATAATTCATAGCTTAGTACTAGTATAACACTTGAGAGTAACGGCGGGAATCCTTTTCTTCCTTAGATTTTGCCTCATATCTTTATAGTTTTACATTAACATACTTGCATTTTTTATCAATGCAAACTTTTCCTTCGATTAAAGGCTGGAATGTTTCCTATATCTCTAGAGAAAAACCACTAAAATCAGATAACCTATTGCAAATTTATGATGGCATTTAGCCTTTGTCCTCTAGAGGCTCTAGCAATATGGCATGAATCTGACAAGTGACAACTATCCACGCACCATTGAGAATATATAAGGATTGTCAAAATTGAAACCATTAAGAATCCTTGCTCATAAAGGATAAAGAGTCATCTTGAAGCATCAGATGCTTTCTATCAATATGCTATTATACTAATTGATATTAATATGTCATTAAAATATCACCATATTTTTGTCTAAAACAGTCACTTCCAAAAAATAGCAATCCATAATGTTATCTCTGCTATTCTTATTTCCACTAAATTATTTCATCTGATTCATTGTGGTCCTGCTTAAATAGAGGCTTCGATTCTAAGACCTCATTCCCCTTCATAGTTTCAGCTTAAATTTCCAAAACTAAATTCAACGAGACTCCAAGACCTTATCTGCAAAGGAACTTTGTCAAGGTACATTAAATCATCAATTGGTCCTTTATACCAACTTAATCCACAGTGTGTTGTTATATAGAATTTATTGGATTAGATATGTCTAGCCATTTACTACTGGTGATCTTTCTTGAAAATTCACTCTCCACAAAACAAAAAGTCAATCGGGCATATATACATATATTAAAAATCTCTCCTGAGTCCTGACTCCTAAAATATTCAGCAAATATATATTTTTGGCGTCTAAAGAATTTGTTTTCCTTGTAACGGTTTCCTACTCTGCTTACATCGGTAGTATATTCTTGTCCAAATGTCAAACCAATAACAAATCATTTGGAATGTTGTCTTCTTTATTGTTCTTCATCAAATGTTTTCCAAGGTAATATTTTAGTAAATTCGAATAGATGATCCGTCTTTGTGATTTTCTGCCAAATTCTTAACCATCTTTCCTCATAAAGAAGTCATGTGTTATGTTTCTTTTATTCTATGAACATTAGTAATTCCACAATGAAAATTTTCCTCTACAGGTCAGATTGTGCCGGGAAAAGTCTTCTGGCAATATTTATGCCATGAAAAAGCTGAAGAAATCCGAAATGCTTAGCAGGGGTCAGGTGAGATTTTTTCTGTTAGTGTACATGCTTTGAACTGAAATCCTTGCTTTTGATCTGTCCATTCTGCAATTTTGCTTGAGGTTACTTTGGAGATTCAGATGGGGATACAACCGGGAATTTTTTTTGTCCAACCTTTGCTTGAATTCTTTACAGTAATATGTATAGATTAACATGTTCGTAGAAATCTATATTTTCTGAAGATCTACTGATGCACTTGTAGGTTATCTAGTCTTCATGGGCTCATGGAAATGGGGAAAAAATATTTTTTTATCAGAAAAATGCTGTTGAAATGGAAAGAATGATCTAAACAGATGGTCATTTGACTTAAGAGCTCATTGATGAGGATTTTAATGATATGATTTCTTTTTGTGCTTTACTCAGTGTAACAGTATCCTTTTCAATTTTTCTGTTCTAACTCCAATATTTATTCTTTGGCTTTGTAGATATTTATGCCTTTGTAACTGTGAAACCAGAATTTGATTTTCAAGAAGTGTTGTACACTTGTACTGCTTCATTGTTTGCAATTTTGGTTCTGAAAGTTTGCTATATTATTTGCTAAATTTGAAATGGTATATTGACTTTGGAGGAGTGGTATTAGTCTTCTCTTCAATCCTTGAGTTTTTTTCTTCTAATATTTGATTGCAACATGCAGGTTGAACATGTCAAAGCTGAAAGAAATCTACTAGCGGAGGTTGCCAGTCATTGCATCGTAAAACTGTACTATTCATTTCAAGATGATGAATACCTCTACCTAATCATGGAATATCTTCCTGGAGGTGATATGATGACATTGCTTATAAGAGAAGATACCCTAACAGAAAATGTGGCTAGATTTTACATCGCCCAAACAGTTTTGGCAATCGAATCGATTCACAAGCACAATTACGTCCACAGGTCTGTAGATATTGTACTTATTTCTATATGAGTACACATCCAAAACAATGCCCACCCACTGAAAAAAAGTTACAATTTGATTTGATTTGTGCACTTCACAGAGATATTAAGCCTGATAACCTTCTATTGGACATACATGGCCACATGAAGCTATCTGATTTTGGACTGTGTAAGCCTCTCAACTGTGCCACTTTATCACCTTTGAATGAAAATGAACCTATTAGTGATGAGGACCTAAGGGAGTCAATGGACATTGATGGTGGTTTCTCCTGTGCAAATAATGGAAGCCGATGGAAAAGCCCTCAAGAGCAGCTTCAACACTGGCAAATGAACAGGAGAAAATTGGTAAAAACTCTCTTTATTTCTGGTATCTTTACCCGACAAGAATATTTTGCACATGATTTGTTTTTTTTTGTTGCCATTATTGGATTCTAATTACTATTTGTACTACCACTACCAACAATTCATGGTCTTGGTTCCGGATTATGGGTATTGATCCATTTTTCACTTTTCAGGCTTTCTCTACAGTTGGTACACCTGATTATATTGCTCCTGAAGTATTACTGAAGAAGGGCTATGGCATGGAATGTGATTGGTCCGTATGTTCATAGTTGCCTACTTGTCTTTGAACATAATTATATTGTGTTTGCTTCGTTCTCATGCTTCCTATCTTTGTTTTTTTGGTTTAGCCGCATGATTCCTTGATTTGTTTAATAGAAGTACATTAGTTCTTAATTAATTCTTCTATGGTGAATTTGTCACCATAGAACAACTTTCTATTTACCTTCTGTAAACAGAATAATTAGTTTAAAAATAAAAAGTAAATTTTCGTGCATTTCAGAAAGACAATAGGGTTATTTTCATATCCCAACTATTATCTCTAGCATCTAACTGTTATAACTTCTAAGCCACAGATGTCACAATCTTTTCTCGGTCAATTTTTTGTGAAGAGTGCTAACTAACTCAGATGGAATCAATGACTCGAGAGTAGATTAATTGTTGTTAATGCTCTTTTGCACTCCACTACTGGAGGGTTGTTTTTTCATCCATATGATTCATATGAAAAGGTCCTTAATATGATTTGGTTCTGGATCTATCATTTCTTTTATGATCTTTATTGGCTCCTTCACTCCTTGCTAAATCCATTGCAGATTGCATCTTTGACTGTCACTATGCACATTTGCTTAAGTACCAATTGTGTTTGTATTCTCAAAATTCAATGTCTTGCAGGTGGTCTTTGGGTGCAATCATGTATGAGATGCTTGTTGGCTATCCACCATTTTATTCCGATGATCCAATAACAACTTGTAGAAAGGTAATGCGAGGATCAAAAATGTCATTTGCTTTAATTACAGCAATGTTACATTATTCAATTTAGTTTTGAGCTTAGGTATGATCCGTTTAAAGTATCATAAAGGCCAGTTAAATTTTCTATAAACATTTGTAGATGCTGGAAACGAATCAGTTGCATTGTCAAGCACGTTGAGCTTAGCATGCCCAGAAATGCATGCATCACCTTTTTTAAAACAAAACATATATTATGTATATGCAACAAATAGTTATGTAGCATGTATATGTGAAGTCAGGGGCGGTGTGCGGAATTTCGGTTAGGGGGTCGGAATTTGTAGGGATAATCCAAAGGGGGTCAAAGATCTATCCACCTATTTAATTATTGGTAATAAGAAAACTCGAGGAGGGTCTGTGTACAAAGAGATTAATAATTCAGGGGTCGTAATCCAAAATAGTATGTACAAACCAGGCCAAGTCCCAAAATTCAAGGGGGTTGCCCCAACCCCCCTGATTGTACATGGCGCTGCCCTTGTGCAAAGTTCTCATACCGAGAGAGCAACATCTTGGAGGTTTTATATATCCTTTGGACTTACTGATAAATTTAGCATTTAATTACCTTTTTCTCATTCATGTGTCTTTTAATCTCTTAGAAAACAACCTTCTCATGGTTTTAGTTCAATCCAGATCGTGCATTGGAGAAATCATCTTAAATTTCCAGGTGAAGCGAGATTAACACCTGAAGCAAGGGATCTCATATGTAGATTGCTATGTGATGTTGACCACAGGCTAGGCACCAGAGGGGCTAGCGAGATTAAGGTATGCATGGATCTTTTTTAGTTGTAATTAATTACTTATTCATTTATTGAATTGATGGTCATGTCGATATCGGCTTTTGTCATTCTCAGGCACATCCGTGGTTCAGAGGAATCATTTGGGACAATCTTTATGAAATGGATGCAGCATTTAAGCCTGAAGTCAATGGGGAACTTGATACACAGAATTTTTTGAAGTTCGATGAAGTACGATTGAACTCTACCATCAGTTCCATTTTAGATTTTATTTACTGGTTTTGTTGTAGGTTCTTTTCATGGTCATTAATCACCACTCCTCCAGTTATACATTAATTCGTCTCGTGTGTTTCCGGCAAACTGGAGAGTGGATATATATATATATATATATATATATATATATATATACAGGAATTCTCTAGTAAGCCCAGGGCTCAACTTTTCTAAATTAAGCCCCCACAATATCCACCACTCATTTCAAATTGTAAGGTAGATTAAGAAAAAAACGGTTATGCTAATGAATGGTGAGATTAACTGTAAATAAGATCCAAGGGTGAGATTGTATGGGGATTAAACTAAATTTGATGAGCCTTGGGCTCACTAGAGCTTGACCCTATATATATATATATATATATATATATATATATATATATATATATATTGCTTGGATGCATCTTTTACCTTGTATGAATTGTTGAAAGACATTGATTTTTAACAATGTTATTATTTTTTTAATTTAAAAATAACATCTTTTTAAGATAAAAAATATATTTATGTATCACAGTGGTTATATCTTTTTTTGTACTCATGAGTTCTAATATTAGTACTTGCTATCTTTGGTGAATTGTAGAGTCAAGTAGCTGCATGTCATGGTCTTTTTGTCTAGTGTCTTAATCAATGATTTTGTCAAAATAATACTTTATTAAAGTGGTTTCATAAGTCTTTTTTGAAAGCAAAAGGTGGTCTCATAAGTCAATCTATTCTTTTTCAGCTGGATCCTCCTAAGGCAAGAACTGGTTCTGGACCCTACAGAAAGGTATCACATGCCATCCATTTTCTTTTTCACTTTCATCCATTGCATTATAGCAATTAATAAATATTCCAGTTACCTCTAATTGGACTAAGATAATGATTGCTAACTTTCACTTCTCAAGAGCTCGTGATGATTGTTAAGTGTTAATCCATCTCATTTTACAAGAACTAGTGGTGATTGAATGTTGGTTTTTTCTGTTTCAAATTATTCATCTTTTCTGTTGGATGTCATACCTCTTTGTTATTGTTAGAACTACAGGAGGGTTCCAGCAGTTGCTTTTCACAAGTATCTCCATTCTTTTTGTGCATTTTACTCAATCATGCTTTTGTTTACTCAACTGTGTTCTTAGATCTGTTACATTTTTAGTTTTGTATTGGGACTGTTTGTTTTTGTTTACTCAATTGAACGTACTTATATTTATATATATTTTTGGTTATTGAAACCTCAAGCAGATGCTGCTTACACCAAAAGATATAAGTTTCGTTGGCTATACATACAAGAACTTTGATGCTGTAAAGGCGAAGCAGCAACTTCGGGGTATAGTAACCTCTATATCAACAATCTCTCTTTTATATGCATCTGATTTTTGTTATCTGTACGCTTATGAGCAAACCGTCATGCTCAAATAACAAACATCAAGCTCTGCTTCTTAGACGTGTTCAATTTTGTGTATGGCTTGTTAGTGTGAGAGGCTTAGAGTTAGATGTTATTGTTCATAAGTTGTTTTAAATGAGGTTAGAGTGAGAAGCTGTTCATAGGTTGGTGTAAGGCTTAGACTGATGTGATGTCACATGTATGTTATTCTAAGTGGATACACTAAAGAAGAAATCAGATCTGCCTTACATAGATGATAAGTAAAGATGGTCACGATGCATGTAGCAGGCCAAAGGAAAAACATATCTTTCAAGTGAGGATGTTTTGGAACTTTGGTGAAAGCTAGTTATCTTGGTTTGTGGCATACGGCACAAAAGGAAGTATCATCTATAACAAACAATATTTTGCATACAAATTTATTTCAGTTACTACATAGAGTAAGGTTTCTATTTGTCATACTCCATGATGAACTTCGTCTTTTTAATGAGTTTTCTTCAGGGTTCAATTCTAGATTATTATTTTTGTTCTTTGTTGAATCATATCTATTTTTGGATAAAAAATATCATGCTTTTTCTCTGTAATGTTTTAAATTTGTAGAAATGAGGAGAAGCACGTCACCAAAAGATCCATCAACAAATTCTTGTTTTGGTACTCCTACGATTGCACTACATCATTTCACCTTTATTTTATTTTTTATCTTGGAAACATTTTTCCTAGATCATTATAATTGTTTTCTGTTACAATTGTACAGGCCACTCAGTCGAACACTCTCAAAGACAAGAAGCAATGGAAGAAGCAGAAACACATGTAGTTACATCGGCTGATGCTATGTCCCAGTAAAGATCTTTGCTCCACCTTGTACCATTATTTATTGAGCACACAAGCCATCATCTTGGTTACTCATGGGAGCAAGTCTCGCTTGTTTTTAGTCGAGTTTGCTCGTGTCTATTATCCTGATAAGCTGTTGTGTAGCATCTTGTTAGAACCTATGGTATAGCATATCCAGGATGGTTTGATGATCTCAGTTTCATGAGCTGTTGCTGTTGAAACTGGTCTGGGTTCATTGCAGTGTTCTCGTGTTGAGATTATTTTGTTGTCCTTGGCTGCCCAGGTTGGCAAAAAGCCTAACAATGCCTTCTCTTGTGGCAGTTTCCAGTCAGGACTCAGGGTTCACTTTATGGGACGATAAGAAAATATATGGATGTAACAATGGATACTTAGTTGTGTCAGTAATTTCTGACTGTTTGTGTGAGGTTGCCTTGTTATTATGACTATTATCTATTGAGCTTTTAATTCAAGACGCACCTTTATCATCTTCACTTTCTTTGCATTCCCAGTTGGTATAACTATTATATTCATGAGCTGTTGAAATTGCTATTGATTTTGTTTTCCCTTTTCTCTTCCTTTTTCCTTACTCTTCTCGCACTTCAAGCTGAATTTATAATATCTTATTTTTTCTTACAGATATCACGATTGAAATCATTGTTTTTCGTATGACCAAATTGTCATGACTGTAGCCGCCCTCTTCCCAAAACTTTGGATTTATTTGAAGTAGTAATATACAAATTTGTACCTAATGTATAACAATATTATGGGAGTGGGTGTTTCTCATCTTTTCTGATTTTGAAAAAAATTAAGGAATCATATTTGCACATGATAAGACTTCGTACATATTTGATGTACTCTTATCTTCGAGTGGTCCAAGATTCAACGTGGGTATAAGCATATGGTTATCTGGGTGGTTGAATGCTATTAGTGAGAATAATAATTCACATTTCTTAACAATAGGTGCATGAGATTTCTTGGTTCATCATGTTGTTGCTCTGCTCTAGGGTTGTATACAACTGCATTGATTTTAGTGAAAGTTGCTTTAGATGCATTGATTTTAGTGAAAGTTGCTTTAGATGCAATGACACATTTTATTTGGAGTATTCTGGATGTTAAATATTATTAGATGTTTTACTTTTTATTGGCATTATGGCAAGGTAACGTTTCTCAATTTAATGAATCTTCCACTTAATTGATGGGTAGTTAAGTGATTATCTATGGTTAAACTCTTCACAACTTATCAATGAGTATAATGCTTTTGGTATGAATAGCTTATCCATTTGGG
The DNA here is from genome assembly GCA_963682175.1 of Triglochin maritima. Classification (NCBI taxonomy): domain Eukaryota; kingdom Viridiplantae; phylum Streptophyta; class Magnoliopsida; order Alismatales; family Juncaginaceae; genus Triglochin; species Triglochin maritima. The sequence continues at coordinate 13,473,825 of OY821775.1, forward strand.
CGTGGATGTTCTTGTTTGGGCTATCATATTTATGTTTTTGATTTCCTGGCGTTGATTTTTAAAGGAATTGATTGAAAATTTAGCATGGGCTCATGAATGCACACCTTCGGCTAATTTAATTCGATGGAGAAATAAGCTAGTGCCTTTTTCCATTGTGCAAGCACGGTTGGTTGGATTAGCCCACTTTTCTTTATGTTATATATTCACTTATGCACCTTTCCTTATTGCCTCTACATCAGGAAAATTTGGTTAATTTAGTTAGTTTTTTTGTGTGCTAGATCCACAATAATTTCATTTTTTTTCGATGAAATAGATGGGTCAACCTTCTCATATTTCTACATTTAGGATTTGAATCGTAGCATTGATAATAATAGAAACTAAACATTATGTATTACATACTACATTTTTCTTTAAAAAGTTTATTCTTCTTCTTGATATTTCTGTACTTAATTTGATGAATTCTTTCTTAGATTCAGTATATGTATTTTTTAAGAATGGAACCAATATCATGCGAAGTAGACATCCCACTCTTTCTCTTAATTATAAAATAAAGATTAAGATGAAATTGTGGGATAAAGACTTAGATGACCTACTAAAGGAATCACTTATTTTGTGCACTAATACTTAGGACCGACCATGCTGAAAGGATCATAAAATCACAAAAAATTATCATCATTATGCTAGACTGTTTTACTTTGTCATAAATGATAACTTCAAGAATTAAACAAGGGTTAATTGTTTGCATGTCATTACAAAATACTATAATTCTCAACGGACCCCACTTTACACTTATTATCTGATATGTTATCTCAAAACACACTTAATATACAAGTTGCCAATAAACCTTTTGAAATGTCACTCCGTTAGTCGACTTCCCTAACGGTGCTAGATTAATCATTAATTTATTGTAGATTTTACAAAACTTACTTTTTATAATCTAATAATTTTTGTAAACTTCTCTCTCTCACTTAGTTTTTCTTTTCTCATCCCTCTCTCTCTCTATCTTATCTATCTCACTTCTCTTTCTTTTCTCATCCCTCTTTCTCTCTTTCTTATCTCCGGTGGGGACATCAATGGTTTGATCGTCGTAGATGACGGTGTAGTCGGCCATGATGATGACGTTGGACTGGATATCCTTCCACATGCATTTGCTCTCGACGGGCGGGAGGTTCAGCGCCGACAACACATCAGGCCACCACAACACCGTCGTCACCAGCTGGATCACGCCCGTCCTCACCATTCCCTCAGTCAATCCCTCCCACTGTGAAGATCGAGGAATGTTTTTGTGGCCCAAATTTGATCGAAGACTTCTACTTCTCCTTCGACATCGTCGACATTGACGGGTCTGAGGCCGACGACTTTTTTCCAATGGGAGTGTTGGGCGTGCCATTGCTTCAATTGATAATCTTCTCACATTCAGCAGTGTGCGTGGACCATTCCTACAACTCCAATTTGGCTGCGGTGCTTCTGGGAGGCGCGGCGACCCTCCGGTGGTGACATTCCATTTTTTTAAATTTTTTATATACACATATCTCAGGATGTACCCCACCACGTGGTGCGATGGGTCGATCGGAATGCCGACCAAATTGTTGTTTTTGGTGGCTTTGAGATGAACGATTCTTTTCTCACCTCGAGTGGTTTTGGCCTTGACCCTTGCAGTGACCTATATGAATGTTGTTGTTGCTGCTGTTGGATTTGTAGTTGTTGTTGGTGGTGGATTTGTAGTAGTTGTTGATGTAACATCCCGGAACAACGGAAAATTTGAAATTTAAACAATAAAAATATCTCAATATAACGATCATCAAAATGGGAATGATACTCATATAAATAACCATTCGGTGCACCAGTTACAATAGAGTTTGTCAAAATTACATGATTACATCAATACAACGAAAGGAATACAAGTATTCATGACGACCTTGGATAGTCCAAAGAGGATCCTAGCCCCAAAATGTGTACGTTGCCACCACCCCACAAAACCTATTGTGGTCCTGAAATATAAATGAAACAACAATGCCTGAGTTTCCCATTATGAAACCCCATATGCAAAGCTCACCTATATGAATGCAACAATACAATAAAATGAACCTATCATACTAGTGACATGTCATGTTATCAACAGTAAGGAAACAGATCCCCTCTAAGGGTAAAACAGGACATCAGTCATACAAACATCATCGGGTCTCCCTCGGATACCTATTGTAGGCACATACGACCTTACAGACAATACGTAATGTTGACCTTTTGGCCCTTTAATCTTAATTTTGATGATTAAAAAACTAATATTATGCACATCTTCAATTAGAACATCACACATATTATATTGTCAAATTGCATAGATATTGTGTATTCCTAACAATGTAGGTGATCAATCCAATGAACTAATCAACTTCAAGATCAAGGCTCAAGACTTGTAATCAAAGCTCAAAGACTTCATATGTAATTTTCTATTTATTTGAGTTATAGGATCAAATGTACACTTGATGCACAAAGGATAAACTCGTCTCTGTCGGTCGATCGTTTTCCTCTTGGTCTACCGAACTTGTTCCCAATGGATGACCGAGTGACTCTTGGTGAACCGTGTTCCTAGATTTAGCAACAACTTGATCTTCCCTGAATCCTTGTTTCGGTTTACCAACCTCTACCCGGTCAACTGTTTCCTTATCCCCAGTAGCTTCAAAATTTCTCTGGATATCTCTATTCGGTGTACCGAAAGAGTATCGGTCATCTGAACATCACTTGTGTCTTTTGGCCTAAACGACTTCATCTTATTGGCCCACGTGGCACAAACTAACTCCAACATACTTATCTTTTGTCGTTTAGCAACAACCTTTGAAACGTCCATATCGGTCTACCGATTACCCTTCGGATTACCGAAGACTTGTTGTCAATCAAAAGGTAACGATTATTTTTCCACGTAATATTTCGATCGTTATCGATAAACGAATTTCCCAGGCAATGTCAGTAGAAAACCCACACATGTATCGGTCAACCAACCTTGCAATGGTATACCGAACAAGATCACCAAGTCACAACAATTTTTTACCGTCCAATTGGAACGGTGAACCGAAGTGTTTTCGGTCAACCGAATTTAATTGCTCGATATTAGGAAAAACTTACTGGAAGTTGGTGAACGATTATCTGACCTATAGTCGGTTAACCGAGTGCTTCAATCTGACCAATTAACCCACATTGTGTCGGATGACCGTTGGTCTCCCGGTCGACCAAATTTGCCCCGAATTCTACCCGAGCTTAAGTCACATCTTGTTTCTTATTGGTCCAAACCTCACAAACTTACCATAACGGCTCTATTTGTTTTGAAGGATATATAAGTTTCACTTAAGAGACACATTCACTCCTCTTCTTGCCAAAAATCAATCCTACTCTTGTGCTCTCAATCTTCAATTCTTCAAAGCTCCACCAACTCTCAAACTTCCATTAAATTCACTCCAAGCTTAATTGCAATCCTTGAGTGCATTCAAGTTAGAGTTTAACAACCTCATTCAATTTCCATTGTGTTGTAAAGCTTCGAGGAAGCACCCTCTCGGGTTGTGAGAGGAGATTTGAGCAAGGCGAGGGTGTTCACAAGGCTCCGATTGTAAGTAGGTTTATCTTCGACCCGGAACGAAGATAATAGTGAATTCTCAAGTAGGGATAAGAGAATTGATCGGAACTTGAGGAGAGGAATAGATCACGGTGGTGTGATCAAACCTCTATAAATCTCTGGAGTCATCTTGTGGTTTGCATTCATTCTCTTACTATTTTAATTATGCAGTTGTTTAAGAAAATTAGGACATAATATATTCACCCCCCTCTAGATTAGTGATCGATCAACTTACACGTAACGCACCCTCACACATGACTACTCTAGCCAAGGGTTTGGTGAGGAGTGTCCGCACTACCACGTCATACGAATCAGATCTGAAACATCGTGGTCATCACCACACCGAGGAGTCATCGCTCAGGTCGGTCCATCAATCACTTAGTAGTTGAGGTATCATGCCGGAACAACATCAACAACATCTAGTCGGAACATCGTGGGCAATATCATCGCCGAAACAACATCGACGGTATCGCCGACACATCGGCGGTACAACGTATGTCCAGAACAACATCGAACGGATCAACATACGTCCGGCACAACATCGGACGGTTCCGGACCGTAGTTCGCCACGTCATCAATGCTCCAAGAGCCATGCATCATCAAACATTGGGATCTGTGATCCCTCAGGTCTGCTACTCTACTATGAGTCCAGACAACATTACATTACGCCATAGTCTATCAACAAAGGTGGCTCATCCCAAGAACCCACACTCTTCCACTCGGCGGTCCCTGGGCAGACACGATCAATGCACCCACTGTCACCTCTTAGCTCACGCACTAGGCGAGGACACATGTTTCCGTGAACAGATTTGGCACTTGACTAGGACTGGGAATTCAGCTCTAAGCACAAACGGTCGACCGTTCCCAAGGGGTCCGGTCGAACAAATGTCTACAACGGTCAAACTCTCTGCACACAACCTAAACCCAACGGTCGAACAATCATCTAAAATCGGTCGACCGATTCATGATCAAAATCTAGACTTTGGTCAAAATCATACAAGACAAACAATCGACCGACTCAAGGGGTCCCGGTCGATCGAAACTACCAGGGGAAACCTAGATGTTTCTAGTCATCTACCGGTCGAACTAACAATCAATCGATTGAATAAGTATTAAGTTACATAAGTTACCGATCGGACAAAAGTCACGAGCGGTCTACCAAAATCAACAGGCATTCCTCCGACCCATTAGCATAAGCACAACCGGTCGACCGCCACATGACATCGTTCGACCGGTGTTGGTTAAGGTCGGGTAATTACACTACATTCGGTCGATCGTCCGAAGGAACCGGTCGACCGTTGGCCAGCAACTACTTAGCCGAACTAGGTCTAACTTGTTGCTCGCTCATCGCCAGTGAGGTCTTTGACCCCAACCAACCAGCCAACATTTCACACCACTTGTGTGAGCAATAAAAACATATTATTGAACTGGCATACCTTTTTGCTAGACGGAGCACGTCGGAGATCACTCAACTTCACCGCCCGACTGCAACCTCCAACGCCGCTAACCGCGAGCTGAACTCCTCGCATCACGCCTCACGATTCCGACCTCGCTGGCTTCCCTGATCGCCTCCACTGCTAGCACCTCCGCCGGAGTCCGAGTGACTGAGAGAGAGAGTGAGAGTGAGAAATGGGAATGGAAGGAAAAGAGTGAGAGAGAGGTAAGTTTAGTTTAAGAACCCAAACCCCAACACTACAAAAACCCTCACCATTCCCCTACCCCATCCACTTACAACCCCCAACCATCACATCTCTCTCCTTCCCTATCCACCCTTAAACCTCCTCAAATCCGGGGTTAGCCTTAATAAAGGTCTAGGATCTTACAGTTGACGATGATGATGTTGTTGAGCCTGATGTAGTTGGATTTGTTGGTGTTGATGATGAAGGAATGGTTGATCTTGTTGTAGTTGGATTTGTTGTCGTTGACGAAGTAATTGTTGATGAAGTCAGTGGAGGAGATTCGAGAGAGACAGAGAGAGGCATTAGAAAAGAACGAGAAGTTTACAAAAATTATTTGATTATACAAGGTAGATTTTGTAAAATTTACAATAAATGAATGATTAATATGACGTTATTAGGGAAGTCGACTATCATAGTCGCATTTCAAAAAACTTAATGGCAATCTATATATTAAGTGTGTTTTGAGATGACATATCAGATAATAGGTGTAAAGTGGGAATCGTTGAGAATTATAATCTTTTATAATGGCATGCAAGCAATTAACCCATTAAATAATTGTTTCAATGAAATAAATGCAAAAAAATTCATTTGCATGACTTAGTTCCAAGCTAGTTTGTCAATAGAATATTAGTCTAAAGTACTCCATTATACATTATGCAAGACTTTCTAATGAACTTCAGACATATATCTTTAACATGCGTAGTTCACATGACTTTTTTATATTTGGAAGGAATTTGTGTTTTAGCATAGAAATTGGTTGAAATAATAATAATAATAATCTATACTCTTTGATTTATTTACTGCATTGTTATTCATTGTTGGAAAACTACTTAAATCACTCCAACCAATTACCATTTTGTCATTCTGTCATTTCTACTTATATAACTCTTCATTTCACTTTCCTAACATCACTCACTCTTCATATTACACTCATATTCACCCAAAAGCATGTCTCGGAGGCTCAGAAAAAAGTCAACGGATGCCCTGGTCTACTCGAATCAGGTAAAATGCATTGTTTAGTTTTTGTATATTTTTAAAAAAAAATTGGGTCGGGCGTTTGGGGGAGACGCCCAACCCAACGGGCGGGCGCCTGCCGGAGCCACCGCTAGACGCCTCCCCCCGGGGGGGCTCCGTGAGACGCCCCCATTTTTATCAGATTTTTTTTTAAATTTAAACTGATTATAATTTGTGATAAATGCTAAATAAATTGATTATTAAGTTAATAATTAGTTAAATTAGTTTAGTAATTAGTTAAATTGATTAATTATTATTATTAGTTTCATGATCAATTTGTAAATCCATTAACAAAATTTTATTTCTAAAATTGAATTAATAGTCATCGGGTTACCGTGGGGGAAAAGGAAAATCAATTCTCTTACGTTGTACATAATTTAGCATATGAGTCAGGTCCCCGTCATCCACATACACGGGGTATTTCTGCTTCCGTTAGGAGAGAGAGATATTTCACGTCGTAGTCAGACAAATGAAGATTCTTTCGACGACGAGGATGATTCAGATGAGGTGGGGAGTCACGACGAGAGTGCGATGAGGGTCAGTATGACTTGGAGCCGCAAGAGGAGGCGCGACAACAGTATGGTCGAGGACGGTGCGACATTGTAGTCCTTCAGCTGAGTAGGTCATTAGGAAATGAAGGACTTTATTCGTCCAATTCAACACAAACTTCTCTTTATGCTCTAACCACGTGTCTTCCAGATATTCCGTGAGCACTGGCCGGGACTGAAAAAATCTTTCAGATTACGGACTGCTCTATCATAATCCGTCCGTGAATCAGAAAGCACGACTCTCCTCCACTTTCCACGCCTAAAACTCTCTGCAAACTTCTTGTTCTTGCCAAATATGTGGTATGCGTAGTTGTACACGTCTTTGTTGATATGTCAGGTGCAAAGTAAATGAGCAGACTCAAGAAAAACCTCTGCCGCTGGTCGCATCAAACCCAACTCCCGGTCCATTATTATTGCAGTCGGGCTAACAATATCTAATAACAGATCTCGGTCTCATCCTTCAAAATCGCATAGCCGACGAGGAAATTAATGTTTGTTGGAGTAACCCCAACCATCTCAAATAAGCGTATTATACTTGTTCGTTTTATACGTCGAATCCATGTAGATTATGAAAGGGTATGTGCGCAACAACTGAACTGACGTAAGATGTGCCAAAAATGCGTGAGTGATGACATTTGTTTCTTCATCCGCCATAATCCAATGTAAGTACTTATACTGCATTGCCTGACTGAGAAACTACTGAGCGAGATTCCTGTCTTCAGATTTCGTCATCCTCATGTACTCTCTGAAGTTATAAATGTGTCTCTGATTTGGATTATCCTCCGGGAATTTCTTCTTTACTGCCAACAAGATGTTACATGGTCTCGTTTGTGCCTTAGTCATATCACGAACAATTTGTTTTGCCCCAGAACTAAGACCGATAATCTGTCGGTGACCCTCTGGATAAACTGCAAATCTGTGGTTGTGTTGTCCATGAGTATTATTAGAAACAACGACTCATCCATCACGATCCCGTTGCTCAACAACCTTTACCAAAAAACGACAATCGCAACTTTTTCTTTTCATGTTCTTTCGTAGTGCAATATTCGTATCACGAGAATCCATCTCATTTCTTCGATCGCATCTCAGATAACAATTCGTCCAATTATCTGCTTTTGATTTGTACGATTATATTACCAAAAAAAATTCGACTCCGATGACAACTTGTTTCGCCCATTTACACACTTCCTCGATTGTTGTAAATACTTGTTTACTATCAAAATGCTCACTGTAATCTATTCCATCATCACCAAAATCTTGCAACAAAACCTGAAATAATTAAAAATAACATAAAATAAATAAACTAAAAATAAAAAAAATAATAATTCAGGGGCGTCTAGCTGGGACGCCTTTACCTTGGAGGGGGCGTCTTGCAGGGACGCCCCGTCCATGGAGGAGGCGGCTAAGTCAGGCGCCTCATCCAAGGATGGGGCGTCTGACTTAGCCGCCACCTCCAAGGTAGGGGCGTCTGGCTAAGCTGCCCCCGCCAAGGAGGAGGCGTCTCTGCCAGATGCCCTATCTTTGGATGAGGCGGTTTAGACAGACGTTTGAAACGAAAAAAATCCGTCTCACTTACCTCACGAGATCCAAGCGCTTCGTCAAACATTTTCGTGGTGTTGGTACTAGGAATGTGAGGAAAACTGAGACAAAAACTTTATTTTAAGACACGGGACGAAATGTATATTAAATGAATTATGAATGGCAAAATGATAATTGTTGAGACAATTTGAGTTTTTCTCAGAGACAAATAGTAGTTCCCTTTGTTTAATACTAAGTTTGTCCTTAACACTTTTGTTGAAGAACAATAAATATTGTTAAAAATTGTTTGTACGTCAATTTGTTGACTTATATTGAAAAGAAATTACTATCGCTTTCAAAATATGAAAGCTCATCAAGATCAATAATAGTTTTTTAGAAATATATATTATTGTTTTTCCTTTGTATTTCCACCCCTTAAATAAAATTTCTGGTTCCACTACTTTATATGATGTCAATAATTGGACTATTTAGACATTGAGCTATGTAGAGAGACATTCGTTGAGATGTGAAACTTATGGACCGGAAGAAAGTTTAAAATAATGAGCATGAGTGATTCTCCAAAAATTACGAATTTGTCGTCTCCTTTGTTATCTTTCGGCGGTCATACAAAGTTGGTACGCGAACAATGTTTAGTCTGAGCAGATTTGGAGCTTTTTTCTTTTACGTATCCTAACTCTCCAATCAATGATATCTTGAGCTTCGGGCCTCTTAAAATATGATTCACGATATTAGGGCTTGTGTATGTGACTAATTCAATATTCTCAAAATTCAAATATACCAATAAAAATACCGATAGACAAGATTTTGTACAAAAAATCAGTAAGATAATATTTATTCACTATTTAAGGATAAAATATCTAATAGCCTGAATTTCTAGTACTCTCTTCAAAATAATACAAGCCACATCATCCTCACAGAACCATCCAAATTACCTCCAGATCGGTGAACACATTGTTGGTCAAAAGTCACGGTAAAAAATCCACAATAAAACCCCAAAATACAAGAAAAGGACAGGGAAGCATAAGTCAGAGGACAATCTTTGCTACTCCGACAGCTAAATCCTCAAGCATACCAAGGTTGTAATAGACTTTATATAAGGTCATCTTTACTCATGACATTTTCATATATATATATATACACTTAGTCAAATCAGCACACACTAACATGATATTTTCTCTTTCTATCTTTCTACTATTCAACTTTCAAACACACATAAATATCAATCTAGTCACATCAACACTTTCTCACTTTCACATCATTAATTTTCTCCTTATTTTTAATTTCCCACAATTCCAATTAATTATATCTCATATTTTATTTATCATAACTTATTATAATTAAATGTGAATATTTACACAAAATAAATAAATAACAAAAAACGGATGGGTGGAGGCCTCCATCGCATTATAATTTAATTTTAATTAAACTAATAATTCTAACAAATGTTGAGATTGACTTATACTCTTGATGTCCACTTCAAACACAATGTATTTTTTGGGTTTGAATTTTTTTAGTAATTATGTACCGGTTCTGGGTTACCAATGTATTTTTGGGCCTAATGTGCCATAAGCCATAATTGCAATAAGAGTTATCTAATTACCGTATAAATTGCGTCTTGTATGGACGGTTACAAGAGAGATATACAAGAAAAGAAAAAATGTAAGACGTAACCCACATTGGGTGACCAGGGTAAAAATCGTGTGTTCTTGTTTCGTGGTTTGTTTTTCATCTAATATGTGGTTTGTGTGTTTGAGTTTTTAAATCTAACAACAAATTCATATTATTTATCAATAAAACAAATTTTAAAATTAAAACTAAACAACAACAAAAAATAAGGTGTTGGGACCGGTAAGGATCCCTTGACGGACTCACCTTTGAATCTTAACACCTTCCCAACAACACCTAGTTTGGATGCAACTCCCAATGTTAGCTTCTGATGGGAAGCTAATTTCTGGGAATGCGGATCCAGGAGTAGTTTTTTCTTGAAAGTTAAAAGTTGTTTGGATAAGTAGAAAATTTCTGATAATGGTTGATGTATTGTAAAAGGAAATTCCTAAATTGCTCTCAAACTTTGATTAAATAAAAATTCATTATAAATTTGTTTTATTTTATTTTTTGTCTTGGGAATGATTTCCAAATGATGTGGGGATAAATTGGTCCAAATAAAATTAGAATCACCAAGAAGCTGAGAATCTCATCCACCAAGTTTCTTCTAAGGCAATGTAAATGTTGTCACGTTTTCACGTTGGAAACCAAGATTCTTCGGATCCCTGATGATGTTTGGATGCCCACGTAAGCTTCTGCTACAGTCGGAAGGTGGAGGAGCGTGATTCGGTGTCATCCAAACGCCAGTAATAGTTTCCTTATATATATTGGAAACAATTTAATTTTGTAAGACTTTATGAACTCTTTTGATTAATGATGAACACAACCAATCGCACATGACTCCACATGTGTGAACTCGAAAACGCGCGCGAATTTATAAACCCGAATACTCCCGACACAAAAGCTTATAATATAATAATTTATTATTATTATTATTATTATTATGAAATACGTTGGAGACTTTTGCTTGGCAAATTAACCGGCAACTCCCACGTTGCCAGAGGATGTGAAGCAGTCTTGCTGTCTTGGACTCTCATTTTTCTGTTGGGGACAATAGAGTTTGATTATTATTTTTGAATGAAACACTAATATATGTTTTTTGACATATTTTTTAAAATTTGATGTCTCATTTTATAGAAAATAATGATAACTTATTTAAATGTTATATATGGTTTTTTTTATCTTTCAACCCAAATACCTAAGTCAATTTAGAAAATTTTCTCAATATAATTTTCAAATATAATTAATGTTAATGTTGTTCATCATAGTTGGGTCATATAAGTGTAATTTTTTTTCAATATTAAAAACACATATCTATATTACTGCAAATAAAGAGGTTATAATACACTAAGTTCTTTTTGAAAAAAATACACAAATATGTTTGAAAACGTATAATATAAATTTATTCAGAAAAAATCAATAAAACTAATACATGTCGTAATTTGGTGACATAAACATTCAAGAAATTTAGAAAATTTGATGAAATTTGTGATATAATTAACTTTCTTAGGAAATTAACTTCATTTATGGAATTTTTAACTCACGAATCTAGTTTTATTACATTAGGGATATGAACATCCAATAAGTTGATGTCTCGTGATAAATTGAGTGAGAATATATTTTTAATTCAAAAATAAATAATAGCGCCTGACGACAAAATTCTCGTTCGGGAACAAAAGTCGCGTCTTGATGTTGGATATACTCAAACACATCTTTTCAAGCGTCCCAAACATACCCTAAGAAGAACTTCCATGAGTTAAGGCAAGAATTCATTGGATGTTTGGAGTACTGATCATGGTTGTCTATCAACTTTGGATAGTGCACCATTTTTCTAAATTCAAGTGATTAGCTGAAAAATATCTAAACTGTTATTTATCGTCGGAAAATTACTTAAATCGTATCATCCAATTATCATTTTCCCTTATGTCCTTTCTACTTATATAACTCTTCATTTCACTCTCCTAACACAACTCTCTTCATATTACACTCATATTCACCGAAAATCATGTCTCGGGTGCCAGGAAAAGAGTCAGCGGACGCCCCGGTCTACTCGAATCTGGTAAAGTGCCTTGTTTAGTTTTTGTATATTTTAATAGAATTTTTTTGGATCGGGCGTTCGCGGGAGACGCTCGACCCAACGGGAGCCTGACTGTTGGGACTTCATGAGATCATGGTACTAGATAACGATGATCCCTCGATCCATCAAAATTAAAGTAATTAGAGAAAGATTAGAGAAGATTGGAAGATAGTTGGAGAGAATTGTGTGAAAAAAATTGAGAGATGTTAGGGAATTTATATAAGATAGGAGAGGGGTAGTTTAGGAATTAAAATATAAAAAAGCCTAATGGCTCTTAGAGCCGTTGGAGCTGACCTCAGCAACTAGGGGTGAGCTTCGGTCCAGGACCGGACTGAACTGGACCGAACCGGACCGGACCGAAACCCGAATTTTCGGGAAGTCCGGACCGAAGACCGGACCGAATAGGTTCGGTTCGGTCCGGTCCGGTCCGGGTCGGTCCAAAACCCGAATTTTCCCCTTAAATTTTCGGTCCGGACCGAAGACCGAATTTCCAAAATTTTGTGGACCGAAAACCGGACCGAAAAAATTCGGTCCGGTTCGGTCCGGACCGAAAAATTCGGTTCGGTCCGGGTGCCCGGACCGGACCGAATTTTGCTCACCCCTATCAGCAACCCAACGACTCTTACTACAATGTTGGGCCACCCCAGTCTGTCACGGGCCGTCCAGCTGGGTCGTGCCTCTGGCCCAGGTCTACCCATGTATCTTTAAAATACACGTACCATCAGTAGTGGCGTACGTAAAGTACATTCAGAGGGTCAAGTGATCCCTTTGGATTATGGAATTTTGGTATGGTTTGTATATGGTTTTTAAGATTTTGACATCTATATTGTCAATTTCTTTGATTTCCAGCCTCCTGAATTTAATTCTTTTGAATTTCAATTTTTCTTTCTTTCCAATAACTAGATATTTATGTAAATTAAAATAGAAATGTGCTACATATATATCTTCAACATAAGACCAAATTTTATTCTTCTTTTTCTTTTTCTATTTTTGGTCTAATTCCCCACCCAAACTATTAATTTGTATAAAAGTAATGTCTTACCATGGGCCAGTTCCACATGTCGCTACTGTGGAGTCTCTTCTCGCATTTAATGCACCAAGCACTTAACGATGTCTCCATCGGTTCAAGTTTGTTGTCGACCACGTTTTGTTGCTTAAAATGGACGGAAATGAAATTTGGAACTTTATGTCATATATAGTAAGGTGTTTTGTTGTCTGCCGGTGGTAGGTGTGGCTTTGCTTTTTTTCCTTCTCTCCAACACTCACCAGAAGCATGGTTTGGTCGGCAGAGTTGCTTAGGTTCTCGTCGTGCTTGTCAGAAAGGTTTCTAGTTTGGAGTCTCGCCCTTTAAAAAAAAATTGATGGATATTGCCTTTGTTACGTAATACCTTGTCGTCTTCAAATAAATCAAGAAATGAATATAATAACCGTAGAGCTCTAATAGATAATGGTTTTGTCCTTAATCCACATTTAATATAATGGGGGGGGGGGGGGGGGGGGCAACCACATTTAATGGGTCTCAAATCAGACTGGCGTTTTGTCCTTAACCGTAGAGCTCTAATAGATAATGGTTTACATAAATCAAAAGTTATTCACAATCTTGGTAATTAACATGGAACATTAATCACTGAGATAAGATTGTCGTGGTGGTCATCGATTGTTGTAGCTCTACAAATAATTGACGACACGAGTATGTAAAAGAGGAAAATATTACTTATATATATTGAATAGACCTAACAAGTAAAACATTATGGAATTGTGTTTCGTGTCATTAATGTTTTTACTGTGTCTTGGATCCTAAGATATGAGACTTATATCTTTTCACTCACGAAGTGTTTAATTTGATTATTGTCAAAAGCTATCAATAAGTGTAGTGATAACGACAATAGTTGGTTGAATATGACTTGTGCTAGAAAATATAGCTAGTCAAACGATTGTCATTGCCCCTCTTAATTGAGTGATGATATTAGTGAGCCCCTTGATAAAGCAAAATTATAATGTGCACATTGTGACTTGAGTTAAGTCACATAGTTACAATTAGCTTAGAGAGATCAAGAAATGAATATAATACAAAGGTGACATATTTCTATTTTGTATATATTCTTAATATCATGAGGCAAGGGACGGACACAAGTGGTGCACTTACATCACTAAATGGATCGTGTTTTAGTTCGAGTGGAATAAAGACATCTATGCTATTGGGTAACTATAATGTATAGCTAGATACCGCTTATAGTTTGAGATATTAATTGTTTAATATCGCTGCCAATTTAGCTTAGATATTCCTATAGGTCACACCACAAAACTGGGAAACAAGAAGCTTAATTTTGAGTTCATATGATGTGTCGGATTTCATGTGAAAATGGACACATGTGGTGATTGAATAAAATCAATATGTCATGGGAATTGACATAATTAGAAACATAATAAATTCATATGAGGTGTATATATTATGGTGTGTAATAATTTAATATTACATAGGATAATATATTACATAAGATATGAATTTGCTAAAAACCCAAAATATGTGATTCGACCAGGAGAAATTTTGGTGAGTCAACAGTCGACTGGAGCAAGACGCGGATCGTCAGAATTTTTCCAGAGAATTTTTCTCATGCATATTCGGTCGACCGTCTAGCTCACGGTACACCGAACATGTGTTAAAACCGAATTATTCGGTTAACCGAGAAGAATTCTCGGTCAACCGAACAACACGATTTTTGCCTGGATTATTAAGAGAATAATTAGATCATTGGTTGGATTAATTTCAGATTTGATCAAACGTTTTTTAGGATGCTTATGTGGCAATTTGAGATTAATTTTAGGAGAGAATAAGCAAGATATAATGACTAAAGAATAGTTCTTGATAAGGATGTTTTCGGAGCCTATAAAAGGACCCATCATCTTACTTGTTTAAGTTAATGCATAAATTCTTTCTCTCATTAATCTCTCCCTTAATAATCACGAAAATCTCTTAATAGTTTTAAGTTTTGGAGATAGAAATCTCAGGAGGTTAAGGAGGGGTTATTAGCTAGATTCTAAGCTTAATTAAAGATTGATTGACTTGCTCATTTCTCTCTAATCTTGTTTAGAGTTTGGGGAACACTTGGAGGCGAATCGGCAGACAATTCGACGAGCAACGGAACCCCAGATCTTCTGAAACGTTTTAGAGAACCTTTGGGTATGATCATCTATCTTTTGTTTATTTTAATATGTGTAGGAATGCATGATATTAGAATAAACAAATACATGTACGTAAAATCAATGAAAATATGAAATCGATCTTGTATGTTTGTATTAATTTTTTTAAAATATATACCTACATGGGGACACGAAATCCTAAAGTGGTATCAGAGCATTTAGTTCATATTTTCAATGATTATACTATATAATTAATTTTAGTTTACCATCTAGAATCGAAATAATTCATGTTCTATGTCTTTTTTGAGTTTTCTGATAGTTTTGTTTATTTAATTCTAATTCATTCTTTTGAGAGTTTTAAATGTTTTGAAACACATCATGTGAATGTTAGAATTAATATTTAGACTTATGTCTAATATATAAATTTTCGTTTTTAATTAAAAGATTATTTTATAAGGAATCGACAAAACGAAAAAGGCATATGTTTATCTTTCCTTAAAAAAATTATTTTTGGAAATTGGATAAACAACGGTTCAAATGTTTTGTGTTTTTAACTATGGATGCATAAAATTATTTTTATGGATTTCAATTTTTTTTAGAATTGTTTGATTTAGAGATGCATGATAAACTAAATCGAGTAATTTATAATATATGTACATGCGTTGCTCGAGTTCTCTAATGCATGGATATGTGAGTTTGTATGTTCCGATGAAGTCATGTGTGAATGAATGAATAAATTATTTTGTATGTTATTATTGTTCAATCACAAGGACTTATGTATATGTAAAAGCCAAATTTCTATTTCTATCTATATGCATGAATATGAGAGAGTCTTTACATAGGACTTGCACTGGACAATTTTCGAAATTGTGAGATGCATGTTTATATTTTTGCAATATCAACATCCATGGTGCAAGAGGAAGTCACGGAGACGGTGCAAAAGTCAAGGACGTGGGAACATATAAACTCGCATCAATGTGTGTGTGAATGGATATATTTTTGTTTGTGTGCTTGACATGTATGTGATTGTATGGATGAATGTTAGGATATGTATAGATTATAAATATGCATGATCACCTAAATTCTAGAATCACATATAAATGTTTAAATTGTCCCAACAAAAATTAAGAAAAAAATTTCTTTCTTATTTCATCCACTAGCAGCCATCGATCGAGGGATATTATGCTCGCCCTTAACGGGATATAACTTCCTCCATCTTTGGGAATAGTGGGAGATATAAGGTTGTCTATTGTTGTGTCATGAATAGATGTACGAGGTGTGATTCACCCTTAGTGGACACCGAGTATACTTGTTTGTGAATACAATGGATAAACGTATCTCATATCAAATGAAATAAGTTTTCTTAAGAAGACCCGGAGCCCTAGCTCGGTTTTGAGAAAGAAAGTTTTTCTTACGAGGATTGGTCAGATTCCCTCATAATTAAAACGACAAGAGTCATAAGAGTTTGAAAATGCAAATGTTGCGATATTTCGGAAAGGTTATGATTAGAAAATATTTTCTTACCATCATTTTATAATATATCTGATAACTCTTAACTAGTTTGTATTATAATTGATAGGATCTAGAATTACTACATTTATGGACAAATTTTTATTTGCGGTAATAATTTTTTAAAACATAAAATTGACATTAAATCCCATATAATTTATTTTGTAGAAATGTCGAATATTCAACATATTATGCGATCTATGATTGAAAAACATCCTTTGGCAAATGATGACTCAAACTTCATAAGCTGGCAACTCAAGCTCAATATTGTGTTGAAGTTTGAGAAACTATCTCATATTTTGGATGGAGAAATCCCAAAATTAAATGAGAAGACAACCGATAGCGAGAAATAGGCAAACCCAAGTGGGAAGACCAAGAGAACTAGGTTCACGGTCTAATGTTGGCCTCCATGGGTGACTCGCTTCAAGCAAAATACTTGGATTCAAAATCCAAGAAGACCATGGAAGCTTTAACAAAGATATTCATGGATAATCCTAGAAAAGAGCACTATAAGACCACCACCTCACTCACAATGTGCCACATGGCGGAGGGAACATCGGTATCCATGCATTTTCTCACGATGCAATGATACCTTGAGAAGTTGTCGAAGCTCTCTTTCCCGATGCCCAATGACATTGCAGAAGATTTGATTCTTGGCTCTCTAGTTCCGTCCTACAATGACTTCATTATGCATTATCATGTGCGTGAGAAAGGGGTGAGTCTTGAGTAACTTCACAAAGCTCTCAAAACGGTTGAAGTTGACATGGGCAAGGGTCGGGAAAATCACGTCCTAGCCGTCCATGGAAGGAGTAAGAAGATCACCAAAGGTAAAGACAAATTCACCAAAAATACGTCAATCAAGAGCAAGGGAGTAGGAGGTGCTCGTGTGAGTACCTCGAGGGGGAATTCTTCAAAATCTCTGACTCCCAACACGGAGTACTTTCACTGCGGTGAAAAGGGACAAATCCGGCCAAATTACCCCAAGTACAAAGAAGACCTTGACATTGGAGTGATTGAGCGTAATCGCCCCAAAAAGGCCAAACGTATATTTGTTATTGAGATAAATTTAGTCACCTCTGTCCATGATTGCGTAATTGATACGGAATCTTGTGCTCACATAATTTCTAATGTGCAGCTACTAAAGGATAGGAAGGAACTCGTGAAGAACGAGATGATTTTGAAGGTCGGAAATGGTATGAGTGTTGCTGCGATTGCACAAGGTTCTGTGGAGCTTCAATTATTTAGTGGTTTAAATTTATGTTTAAAGAACGTTTATTATGTGCCTTCGATTTGCAAGAATATTATTTCTGTATCATGTTTGGATATGGATAATTTTAATAAAAATATTTCAAATTCTTGCTTGTCTATATCGAAGAATGATATTTTCTATGCAAATGCATTCGTGAGGAATGATCTCTATTTGCTTGAATTGAATAATAGACAAATATTAAACATCAATAAAAAAAGCTTAAAACTACTCACGTGAATGATACACTCTTGTGGCACTATCGTCTTGGTCACATAAATGAAAAACACATCAAGAAATTGCAAGAAGCTAACCTTCTTGGTCAACTTGATTTTAAATCATTGGAGACGTGCGAACCTTGCCTAATGGGCAAAATGCCCAAGAGACCTTTCAAGAAGAAAGGATCGAGAGCGAATGACTTGTTGGATTTGATACATTCCGATGTATGTGGTCCGATGAGTACTAGTACAAGAGTCAGTTTTAAGCACTTCATTACGTTCACGGATGACTATAGTCTTTATGGATATATTTATCTAATGAGAAACAAAAGTGAATCATTTGACAAGTTCAAGGAATTCAAGAATGAAGTAGAGAACCAACTCAACAAGAAAATCAAGTCTCTACGAACAGATCGTGGAGGTGAGTATTTAAGTACCGAATTTGACTCATTCCTAAAGGAGTGTGGTATTGTACCACAACTCACCCCTCCTGGTACACCTCAGTGGAATGGGGTATCCGAAAGGAGGAATAGGGCATTACTCGACATGTTTTGATCAATGATTAGTCAAGCTGAATTGCCATTTTACTTTTGGAGTTATACACTGGAAGTTGCGGCTTACACACTAAATATTGTTCTATCCAAATCCGTAGAGAAAATGCCTTATGATCTATGAAGTGGTAAAATACATAAGCTCAATTTTCTCAAGATTTGGGGTTGTGAGGCCTACGTCAAGAGATTGATGTCAACCAAACTTCAAGCAAAAGCGGATAAGTGCGTCTTTATAGGTTATCCTCGTGAGAAAAGAGGATACTACGTTTGGCATATATAATCTCAAATCGAGTGATTATAAAGAGGGATGACGTATTGCTAGAAAAGGAATTTCTGGAAAGAATAAAAAGTAGTGGGAGTAGAGTTGTGCTTGAGGAGACTCAAGATATTCTACAAGATCATAATATGAATGGTGACATTCAAGATCATGAAGGCCCAACCAAGGTTCCTTTGGTCAGTGGGAGCATGAGTGAGAGACCCTCGCAAGCAATTGTGAGAGAAACTCAATCTTCCCCACCTAGTGTACGTTCAAGAATCGAACACGAACCAATTCCGTAAGAAATTGTGGAAGAAGTTCGAGAAGTACACGTAGAAGCAAAATAACTTATAAGGTCAACGAGGGAAA
This sequence comes from Triglochin maritima, assembly GCA_963682175.1. NCBI lineage: Eukaryota > Viridiplantae > Streptophyta > Magnoliopsida > Alismatales > Juncaginaceae > Triglochin > Triglochin maritima. The sequence continues at coordinate 13,493,181 of OY821775.1, forward strand.
GCAAGAAACCCGATATGTATTTGGGACTTCATGAGATCATGGTACTAGACAATGATGATCCATCGGCCTCTCAAGAAGCAATGGAAAGAGAGGAGTAGAATCCATGTATAAAGCCATGGAATCCGAAATAGAATCCATGTATGATAATCCATGTATGACGTTCCTCAGGGGAAAAATGTCATTCAAAATAAATGAGTTTTCAAGAGGAAGACGGACATAGATGGGAACTTGAAAGCCTACAAGGCGAGGCTTGTAGCAAAAGGTTTCACTCAAGTTCAAGGAATTGACTATGATGAAACTTTTTCACCGGTGGTCATGTTCAAGTCTATTCGGATTATGCTCGCTATTGCCGCATTTCATGATTATGAGATATGACAAATGAATGTCAAAACGGAGTTCCTTAATGGGAACTTGGAGGAGGATGTGTACATGGTACAACCTCAAGGTTTTGAAGATCCAAAGAATAACGAGAAAGTATGTAAGCTTCGAAGATCCATTTATGGATTGAAGCAAGCATCAAGGAGGTGGAACAAACGCTTTGACGAAGAAGTCAAAAAGATTCACTTCGTCCAAAGTAAGGAAAAACCTTGTATATACAAGAAGGTTAGTGGGAGCCACATAGTGTTCTTGATCTTATATGTCGATGACATACTCCTCATAGGAAATCATATACCTTTGCTTGAGCAAATGAGAAATTCATTGAAATCTGCATTTTCGATGAAAGATATGGGTGAGGCTAAATACATCTTGGGAATCAAGATATATAGAGATAGATCACGTAGACTCATTGGCATAAGTCAATGTACATACATTGACAAGGTCTTGGAAAGGTTCAAGATGAACAACTCCAAAAAAGGCAATGTGCCAATGAGTATGGGTGTGCAACTCAAGATGTCTCAACCGGCTGAATTACGTAAAGACTTGGAGTACATGAAAGATATTCTTTATGCTTCTGCAATAGGATCAATCATGTACGTCATGACTTGCGCAAGACCCGATGTCTCGTATGCTCTAAGCATGACAAGTCATCACTGTTGGCTTTTTGGCCTTAATCCGTATTTTGATGATGTAATTAAACCTAATCTTAATAAGGACATGTAGATTAGCACATGTAGTATAATAGTATACATGTTGTATTGTGCTAACATCTACAGGTGATCAAGACTCAAGAAAGAAGAAAAATCAAGTCAAGACATGTAATCAAGCTAGGATTGAAGACATGTAATTTTACCTTTCTTTGAGAATTAGGAACTTATGTGAATTGAGCATAACTTAAGCTAATATGCATGCATTCACACACTAGGTTCCTTTTAGGAGTCACACACAAAATATCATATAATTTGGACTCCATTAGATCACCTAAACACCTAAAACATTGGTCGTCAGTCTGCCTGAGTTCGGTCGACCGTTCACCTTTCGGTCGACCGGTTATACATAATTTTTGTTATACCAGACCAATCCGTTCAACCGATCACACATCTATTTTAACCGATTACCCAGACCTGTTCGGTCGACCGGTCAACCTTCGGTCGACCGTTTCGTTTGCTGTTTTTGGTAAAAATACGACCGTTTTATTTGTCGTATTATACAACGGTCGTATACACATTTTTCTCAATATACACCCCCATATACATTAGAACCGGTCGAACCATTTGCCTAGTTAGGTCGACCGTTCAAATAGGTAAAATCTACCTGCTATCGGTCGACACAAGTTTGTCCAACCGATCAAGATTTCTCTCTACCGAACCCAGTAGTTCGGTCGACCGGTACCTGCTCGGTCGACCGTTGACCTATAGAACTTAAGTGATTCGGTCGACCAGTACCTATGTTCGGTCAACCGATCCATCAACAGACTCAAGGGTTCGGTCGACCGATACACCTTTCGGTCGACCGTTTCTGGACAGATTTCTGAACCTGATTTTCTGTTTTGTGTATCTTGCACAAAACCCAATCAAATCTTGTCCAAACGGCTAGAAATCTTTAGGAGCTTATAAATATAGGTTCACACTTAGTTTTCCACAAGATTTCACAACTCCAAAGTGTCAAACTTATAGTGAGATTTTCCACAACCTCAAAGCTCCCAATTAGTGATTCCAAAGCCTAATTTCCACATCCTTCATCATACATTCATATTACCATCTGTTGTGCTCAATACTAGAAGAGTGAGTTCCACTCCAATTGTTGACAAAGTGAGCAAGGGTCTTGGTGTAAGCCCAAGACAAAGAAGCAAGGATTTCGGTGAAAGCCCGAAGTGATTCTCTCGGTTTGTGAGAGGTGGTGCCAAGCTCGGCGAGGGTTGTTCGCGAGCTTGAAGACTTGTAAAAGGCGTTGCTCCCGGCCCGGAACGGGGAGGCATAGTGAAGACGCAAGAGGAGCTCGAACGGGGATTCGAGAGGGGCTTGCAAGAGAGGACGTAGGCGCGGCCGAACCTCTGTAAATCCGGTGTCTTCTTGTGTGGTTTGCCTTGCTCTCCTACTTGTGTTTGATTTGTTTTTAATTTCCGCTGCAATTCTTTGATCAATCAACCAAGTAGTTAATTAGGGCTTAATCGTGATTAGTTTGTGGACCCATAGACCCACACGATCCTACATTTGGTATCAGAGCCTCGTTCGTTAATTTTGTTCTTAATCGATAAATTAACATGGCTCTTAATGCATCCACACCAAATGAATCATGTAAACCACCATATTTTGATGGAAATAACTTTAGCTCATGGAAATTTAAAATGTCTTCATTTATTAAATCCATGAATGCAAACTTGTGGTTTATGATTCAAACTCCATATGAATCACCGAGATATCATATTAGTAAATGGAGTTTAGAAGATGAGAAAAATGCATCCCAAAATGCAAAAGCTATGAATGTCTTATTTTGTGCATTAGGAGATGAACATTTTAATCTTGTTTGCTCATGTGATAGTGCTCATCATATATGGCAAACATTAGAAAAGAATTTTGGTGAAGGAGATTCACCAACCGGGAAGAAGGGAGAAGCCACTCCAATGGATGTAGTTCAAGTTAGATGTGAAGAAATCAATTCAACATCTTGTTCAACATCAAGCTCATCCGATGGAGAAAGTGAAGATGAGGTATCTTCTAGTCACTCTTCAAGTTGTAGTTTAAGTGAAAAATCATCACATTCATATAAACTACAAAATGCATTTCTAAAACTTTTAGAAAAATCTAAAGAACTTCATGAGTCTAATAAGTTAGCAAATAAGCAAATTCTTGATTTGAAATGTCAAAATGCATCTATCTTAGATGACAAAAATGATTTGCTTGCTAAAATTGAAGTTCTAACTTCTGAAAATGCATGCTTGAGGAATGAAAATTTAAATGGTAAAACTACCTCATCAAATGCAATTGATAGTCATATGCTAGAAATCGATACAAATGACTTGCTTATTAAACTTGATAAATCTCATCTTGAAAGCAAGCAATTACTACATGACTTGAATTGCATGAATAACAAGGTTGCAAATTTAGAGATTCACATGCTTAACATGAATGAAAAGCATAATTCAATGATTAAAAATCTAAATTGCTTGAATGAATCTCTAGCAACTAAAAATAGTGAACTTAATGCCTTAAATGAAAATTTGTCAAATAAATTGCATAAGTTCACACATGGCAATGAAAACAATTTTTATGTTAAGAACATTCCGGTTCAAATAATTGTTAAACATAATTATGCCATGAAAAGGAAAGTAAGTGTAGAGGTACCAAAATCAACTTGGATTTGGGTACCAAAAGCTAAACTTAATGGACCCAAGCAAAAATGGGTACCAAAATCTACACTTGTAGGTACTTGAAGGAGATTGGTGGTGACCGGGCGAGCTCAAGAGTCAAATTCAAATCCGGTTGCATCACCAAATGAGATTGGAGCTAAATTCAAGATTCAAGTTTGGTATAAATTTCTATCTTTGAAATTTCTGAAAATTTAGCTCTAATCTAGTTAATATGCTTAATTGTCATATCCTTAGATGTTTAATTCATTGCAAATCATATACCAAATTCATTGCAAATCATATACCACATCCATTGATTTTAAATGTCAAATTTTAAATGGATGTTAGAATAAGGCTCAAATAGAAACTTAATTGAACTTAACTTTAATCATACTCATAGTTTCCATCTAGCCTTATTGATAGGGGGAGCTTAATAGTTATATCTTTTATTAGAGTAATGAAGTGCAAAATTTAGGGAGAGCATCTTCATTACAAATGACATCCTAAATTGAACTCAAATAGTTATATATAATTGTCAATGGGGGAGAAATTTAAATTCATATATTACATTGATTATTGTATTTTTTTTGATGGATGTCAAAGGGGGAGAAGTAATAGATTAGGGATACTTGAAATATACATGAAATTGTCAAGAAAAACTATGCGCATCCATAGGGGGAGCATTTATATGCATAGTTAACTTATACATTTTTCAAGTATTAGGTTGGTTTAAGATATAGGTTGCCATCATCAAAAAGGGGGAGATTGTTGGCTTTTTGGCCTTAATCCGTATTTTGATGATGTAATTAAACCTAATCTTAATAAGGACATGTAGATTAGCACATGTAGTATAATAGTATACATGTTGTATTGTGCTAACATCTACAGGTGATCAAGACTCAAGAAAGAAGAAAAATCAAGTCAAGACATGTAATCAAGCTAGGATTGAAGACATGTAATTTTACCTTTCTTTGAGAATTAGGAACTTATGTGAATTGAGCATAACTTAAGCTAATATGCATGCATTCACACACTAGGTTCCTTTTAGGAGTCACACACAAAATATCATATAATTTGGACTCCATTAGATCACCTAAACACCTAAAACATTGGTCGTCAGTCTGCCTGAGTTCGGTCGACCGTTCACCTTTCGGTCGACCGGTTATACATAATTTTTGTTATACCAGACCAATCCGTTCAACCGATCACACATCTATTTTAACCGATTACCCAGACCTGTTCGGTCGACCGTTTCGTTTGCTGTTTTTGGTAAAAATACGACCGTTTTATTTGTCGTATTATACAACGGTCGTATACACATTTTTCTCAATATACACCCCCATATACATTAGAACCGGTCGAACCATTTGCCTAGTTAGGTCGACCGTTCAAATAGGTAAAATCTACCTGCTATCGGTCGACACAAGTTTGTCCAACCGATCAAGATTTCTCTCTACCGAACCCAGTAGTTCGGTCGACCGGTACCTGCTCGGTCGACCGTTGACCTATAGAACTTAAGTGATTCGGTCGACCAGTACCTATGTTCGGTCAACCGATCCATCAACAGACTCAAGGGTTCGGTCGACCGATACACCTTTCGGTCGACCGTTTCTGGACAGATTTCTGAACCTGATTTTCTGTTTTGTGTATCTTGCACAAAACCCAATCAAATCTTGTCCAAACGGCTAGAAATCTTTAGGAGCTTATAAATATAGGTTCACACTTAGTTTTCCACAAGATTTCACAACTCCAAAGTGTCAAACTTATAGTGAGATTTTCCACAACCTCAAAGCTCCCAATTAGTGATTCCAAAGCCTAATTTCCACATCCTTCATCATACATTCATATTAGCATCTGTTGTGCTCAATACTAGAAGAGTGAGTTCCACTCCAATTGTTGACAAAGTGAGCAAGGGTCTTGGTGTAAGCCCAAGACAAAGAAGCAAGGATTTCGGTGAAAGCCCGAAGTGATTCTCTCGGTTTGTGAGAGGTGGTGCCAAGCTCGGCGAGGGTTGTTCGCGAGCTTGAAGACTTGTAAAAGGCGTTGCTCCCGGCCCGGAACGGGGAGGCATAGTGAAGACGCAAGAGGAGCTCGAACGGGGATTCGAGAGGGGCTTGCAAGAGAGGACGTAGGCGCGGCCGAACCTCTGTAAATCTGGTGTCTTCTTGTGTGGTTTGCCTTGCTCTCCTACTTGTGTTTGATTTGTTTTTAATTTCCACTGCAATTCTTTGATCAATCAACCAAGTAGTTAATTAGGGCTTAATCGTGATTAGTTTGTGGACCCATAGACCCACACGATCCTACAATCACCAATCCAACGCAAGTCCTGAGCATTGGACTACTGTCAAGAATATTCTAAGGTACCTTAACTGGACCAAAGATAAGTTTCTTGTTTATGGAGGACAAAGGGAACTAAAAGCCAAGGGCTATTTGGATGCGAGTTTCATGAGTGATCCCGACGATAGAAGGTCGCAATCAGGATATGTCTACCTTCTGAATGGTGGAGCTCTGAGTTGGCGTAGTTGGAAGCAAACCACTACGACCAACTCAACCACCACTTCCGAAGTAATGGTTGTCGCTGAAACGAGCAAGGAATGAGTGTGGATTAAGAAGTTCCTTGAAGATCTTGGAGTAGTTCCCTCGTGCGATAATAGTGCATCTATCTCGCAAATCAAGGATCCCAAATCTCACCACAAAGTGAAGTACATTGATCGTAAGTACTTTGTCACACCTGACTTCATCGACGAAGGCAAAATAAATATGTTATGGGTGGACACAAATAGCAACACAACTGATCCATTCACCAAACCATTATCCCAAGCCAATGGTGAAATGCATTTCGAGCCCATGGGTCTGAGGAACCATGTGGATTGACTTGATGAGTGATTAGAGAGGGTTACCCTAGTTGTTATTGTTTTATACATTGAGAATGTATGTGAAAGAAAACTTTGATAACAAGTTGGAAATTGAAAGGAATATGTTCTAAAAGTTTTACTTTTATATGTCACTTATTATGAATTAGATGTGCAAACATTTTGTTCCTTTATTATGGTATTCGTCTTTTGGAAGTGTTAAGGAAGAGACGCTTGGTCCTTAACCGTAGAGCTCTAAAAGATAATGGTTTACATAAATCAAAAGTTATTCACAATCTTGGTAATTAACATAGAACATTAATCACCGAGATAAGATTGTCATGTTGGTCATCGATTGTTGTAGCTCTACAAATAATTGACGACACGAGTATGTAAAAGAGGAAAATATTATTTTTATATATTAAGTAGACCTAACAAGTAAAACATTATGGAATTGTGTTTCGTGTCATTAATGTTTTACTGTGTCTTGGATCCTTAGATATCAGACTTATATCTTTTCACTCAAGAAGTGCTTAATTTGATTATTTTCAAAAGCTATCAAAGAGTATAGTGATAAATGCAATAGTTGGTTGAACATCACTTGTATGATATTAGTGGGCCCCTTGATAAAGCAAAATTATAATGTGCACAATGTAACTGAGTTAAGTTACATAGATAAATAGCTTACAGAGATCAAGAAATGAATATAATACAAAGGTGACATATTTTTACTTTATATATATTCTTAATATCAGGAGGCAAGGGACGGACACAAGTGGTGCACTTACATCACTAAATGGATCGTGTTTTAGTTCGAGTGGAACAAAAACATCTATGCTAATTGGGTAACTATAATGTGTAGCTAGATATCGCTTATAGTTTGAGATATTAATTGTATAATATCGCTGTCAATTTAGCTTAGATCCTCCTATAGGTTACACCACAAAACTGAAAACAAAAGGCTTGATTTTGAGTTCATATGATGTGTCGGGTTTCATGTGAAAAAGAGACACATGTGGTGAATGAATAAAATCAATATGTCATTAGAATTGACATAATTAGAATCATAATAAATTCATATGAGGTGTATATATTATGGGGTGTAATAATTTAATATTGCATAGGATAATATATTACATAAGATATGAATTTGCTAAAAACCCCAAAAGATCAAATTTTGTTGGAAATAAATCTAAAATTTGATAAATGCAAAATCGGGGTGAAACACAGTGAACCGTTCAGGGTTCGATCGACCGGGGTATCTTCGGATCGGTTAACCGAATGGGGAACGGGTAAACACAATTGGTTGACCGAAATTGTTTGGAGTGCCTCGATAATTGGGTTCGGTCAACCGAGCGTGAAAGGTCAACCGAGAGAAAATATCGAGGACCTATCTTGGGATATTTTCGGTAGACCGAAGGTGACACGGTCATCCGATGAGATTCGACCAGGAGCAAGACGCGGATCGTCCGAATTTTTCCAGAGAATTTTTCTCATGCATATTCGGTCGACCGTCTAGCTCACGGTCCACCGAACATGTGTTAAAATTGAATGGTTTGGTTAACCGAGAAGAATTCTCGGTCAACCGAACAACACGATTTTTGCCTAAATTATTAAGAGAATAATTAGATCATGGGGTGGATTAATTCCAGATTTGATCAAACGTTTTTTAGGATGCTTATGTGGCAATTTGAGATTAATTTTAGGAGAGAATAAGCAAGAGATCATGACTAGAGAATAGTTCTTGATAATGATGTTTTGGGAGCCTATAAAAGGACCCATCATCCTACTTGTTTAAGTTAATGCATAAATTCTTTCTCTCATTAATCTCTCCATTAATCACCACGAAAATCTCTTAATAGTTTTAAGTTTTGGAGATAGAAATCTCAGGAGCTTAAAGAGGGGTCATTAGCTAGATTCTAAGCTTAATTAGAGATTGATTGACTAGCTCATTTCTCTCTAATCTTGTTTAGAGTTTGGGGAACACTTGGAGGCAAATAGGCGGACGATTCGACGAGCAACGGAACTCCGGATCTACTGAAAGGTTTTAGAGAACCTTTGATGATGATCCTCTATCTTTTGTTTATTTTAATATGTGTAGGAGTGCATGATATTAGAATAAACAAATACATGTACGTAAAATCAATGAAAATATAAAATCGATCTTGTATGTTTGTATTATTTTTTTTAAAATATATACATACATGGGGACACGAAATCCTACACCTATAATCCTCCTCTCTCCCCTTTGCTCCTCTATCTCCACCTTGTAGACCATATCCTCGAAGATATGCAATTTCTTCCTTCAACCTCTCATTTTCCTCCTGGTACTTTGTCAGCTCCTCATTCAGACTCTTAACCTCTTTGGTTGTCTCCTTCAGGGCAACTTCCGCTTGGAGCAATTTCATCTTCAACCCCACAAACACCAACTCTTGAAGCAGTGGGTCCCATGGGATGCTGCAGTCTCTCAATTGCACTCTTGGTTCGTTGCTTGTTGAAGGACAATCAATCTCTGTGCGTATCTTGGGCTCAGGTTTTTCAGCCTGCCCAATGATTTCCCTCTCCTTCAGTGTAAGGCTTGTCGGTTGCGCCTGATCGAATTCGCCTTCGAAAATTTTAGAGAGGTTGATGCCGCGGTCCTCCCATTTCTTCAGAATGATCCGTTTTCCAAACATGTTGGACCAACGGTTCCACCTGGGGTAAGCACCCATTATTGACTCCCCCAGAATGAACTTCTCGCACAGCCATACCTAAGAACGAGAAACCCAATCACAAACTAAAACTCAAAAAGGAACTTCCATTACTAAAAATAAAATCGATAAATGATAAAGGATGAAGCACTATTTAAAAAGGAAAATAACTTAAAAAGGATGAGAAACTTCTTAAAAAGTGACCTGGTTTAACTTAAAAAGAATGAGACACTACTTAAGAAAGAAAAGAATAAACTATAAATGATGAGTCACTACTTAAAAATGAAAAAGTATAACATAAAAAGGTTAAATTATAATTTAAAAAGGAACAAGTATAACTTAAAAAGGAATAAGTATAACTTATAAAGGAAAATGTAAAAATTAAAAAGGAAAAGGTATAACTTAAAAAGGATAAGGTGTAACTTATAAAGGAAAAAAGTACAACTTAGAAAGGATAAGGTATAACTTATAAAGGAAAAAGTACAACTTAAAAAGAAATGAGTCGATACTTAAAAAAGATCTGTGTGATTAACAAGGAAGAACATTACTTGTAGTACAGCAACACACTCATCGACGTATCCATTCCTTGTCTCCGTGTCACCGGTAGATCTCATAGCCCGTAGATCCTGGTTTGCCTTCTCCAACCCCGTCACAAGTGCCTCGTGAACAGCCTTGGCCCACGCGTACTTGTGTAGCCGTTTGAAGTCAGCCAAGTGGTTGAGGAACCAGATTCTTGTTCGATGTGTGCCATCACAGAACAAAAAATGGGTGAAGATGTAATAAATGAGGAGTCGGACGTACTCCTCCTCGTCACCCACATAACTGCTAGCAATCATCTAGGCAGAAAGTTGGGTGTTGGTCAGAATCTCCCCCGTCCGGGTTGCGACTTCCTTCGGCTGCATCCTTACAGTCTTCCCACGTAATCTTAGCCCCAAAATTAGGGCGACGTCTTCAGCTGTGAAGTGTACTACCCCAGAGCCGATCCTCAACCCCACCTCGTCGGGGTCATAGTGTTCCACAAACCAATCGACGGGAACGTTGGAGAGGTCTAGGAAATGACCGAAGGGGGTATCCCAGAAGACGTCTTTCTCTGCGTCATTCATCTTCCCCAAAACCTTCTCTATTGGGGTCCACGAACATTTGGACGCCTGGAAGTAATTCGTCGAAGCCTAAGAAAACACAAACCGTATCAGAACCTTCAATTTTAAAGTCAGGAAACATAATGCATGAGTTAAAACTACAAACCTGGTGCACCACCGCACTCGAAGTAGAAGCCTTGTTTGTCAAATCCATGTTGTCGACGACGATGTGTTTCCGGAGGTATCAAACAGAGAATATGGGAGAAAGGGAGTGTGAGAAAGATAAAAAACGATTCTTCTTTTCTTAGGCTTTTCGGGATGTCAACAGGCGCCGATTTGATGTCATTTCCCGGTCTTATCACTGCGTCAGAAAAGGAACCATCGCACGGAAGATTAAGGGTTTTTGCCATTTATTCGAAATTAGGCACGCTTTCTTTTTTATGACTGTGCAGCTGAGTGGATGACTAACTAGATGCCACATCAGCAGCGTTTTGGACGCGCACGTCCGTCTATAAGCACTCTGAGTGTGTGGTGCCATTGGGACCTTGTGGTAACAATAAGGTCGTTTGTTTTTTATGACCACCTATTGCCCTATCGTGGTTAGCCCACTCTGATACATATCTTCAGGCACCTTCTAATTCGACAGTTATGAAGAGTGACACTTATGAAGAGTGCGAGACAGTGATGGTGAAGGATCCTGTAAAACTAGATACGTAGGTAGAACTCCCGTAAATCGCTAGGAGCTCATACCTGAAAATATCATGAAACAAATGCAAGCAACACAAATAAAATTAAAGGAACCATTTCTAGACCCTCTATTTTTTTGACAAATCCAGTGATTCAAGAGACTATGAAAAGAAAATTTTAAAGAGCAAATATTCGTATATCACAAGAATGGCAAAATTCAAATGATTCGAGGGAACGCATGTGAAGACAGACTATTTTTGGAAATAGGACAATTGATAAACCATAAGTAATTTTCTTCTCTAATATCCAAATAAGGTGATTAAATATTCGTTATGAAGATAGTTTTTAAACACACAACTTTGGTCTTTTGAAGATTTTCAAATTCAGACCCTAAGGGACTCCATGAGGACATGAAATACTGCTGATCAATTCTATACTTGGATTTGATTTCTCATACTAGTTACTTTGGGAGATTCTTCAATTCAATACTTGTTTCAGTTGATCAACTATAATCTTCGAACTCATGTACCTCATTCTAATTCTTTATCAAAAAAATCATTTGTTATTTTCTTCTTTATTTTAAAACGAAAAATCATCATTATTTTGTGTTAATGTTTAATGTCCTAGTTGCATGGAAAATTGAAAGTAATTTGCAACATCTTCCTGTGTTTGACTCGTAGTTACGTGATCATATGCAGTTAAAATTAAAACTTAACAAAAGAGAGGGTTTGGAATGATTTCTTTTCGTTGTATGTATCTTCTAAAATCTTGTTAATTTTGATAATACTGCCTCAAACGTCCAAACGAGCATTACTTGATAACCATTTGCAACCAGTATTGGGAAAAATCGCCTCTCATGTGATCTGACACAACGTGAAGAATGCACGCAAAACATGGCGTATACATGGCGTATATTGTCACGACACTCTTTGTATAAAGAAGATAATGCAGAAGAAATGAGTTTTTGTTATGAAATCCAAAAGTCTTGGATGATTCACTTTCTCCCTCACATAACTTCATCAACATTTCACATTCTCATTTGTAAACTCTTGTAACATACACACTTTCATTTGCCTCATTTAGCCTATAAATAAGAGATCATTGTAATACTCTATAGATAGAAAATACAAAGAACTATTCTCTCTCAAATCACCTTCTTTGTTCTTTGTTCTATTATATTATAACACGTTATCAGCACGAAACTTTGTCAATCAAGAAAACTAAATCTCTTCTAAGGTCCTTATTATCCCAATCTTATGCATATTTAGCGTATATATGTTATTTGATATATTGACATATTTCACATGATTTATAACTGAATTAGTTTCTTCGTTACGATTCCTCGCACCATTTTGCTTCCACACGATATGATTTGATCAATGGTTTCTCGTGAGACACAATATGATATTGTTTGTTAGTTTAGAAATTTTATTTTAAATTTTTACCATTGATGCTTACAGATTTTGTATATATCAATGGATCATCAATATGAATTATGGTAAACCATCTAAAAAGAAATATATTCTATATTAAATTTGACCTAGACAAGTAACTCTTGCAAATTAAATTATCTTCAATTTTTCATAAGGAGTAATATTATAAGGGAAAAATCAATATATTTTAAGATAAATATCACACTTTTTCATTATTTTTAGTGTCATGCATTAATGTGTGACTTTGAAAATCAGCAACGTTAGATTTCGAAATCTCTTTAATTTGCTATAAATGATTTATACAATGACATTAAGTCATAACATCTCGTATCAAAGTGGAGTGTCTTGGCCTTGATTATTTTATTTGAAATTATCCTATATTATTTTCGTTGTCTGTCTTTTGGCTTAATTCGGTTGTACTCTTTATCCATATATGTTTCCCAGAAATTACATAGTATAATATAAGTTATGCATGCATAATCTTTCGACCAACACTTGGACTTTGCAATGAGGGTATTAGATGAATTTCAGAAAGACAAAATCTTTACCCATATGTAATTTTATTAATGTGTGACACTTATTTCAAATGGCATGACTTAGTTGCTATATTTTGCATATCTCTTGACACATATTGGTTATTAGCAATTCGTATATATTTACGGCATGTGATATGATTATGTGTATGTTTGTATACATATCCATGATTTGTTTCGAAATTATTACAAATTGATATACCACTATCATTGTGCTAGATTAATGTTTGTATTATATATTACAACAAGTAATTATATAACACGACAATTCATGTTGGGTCATTACTAGTAATCATTGGAAAATCTTGATGACAAACTATATTCTAGCCTTGAAGGCTAAATCTTTAATATATACTCCAAATCATGTTTTAATGTGCAAACAAAATGACTTTTCATTACATGCTGGATCATGGATAAGAATGACGTCTTATCATGGATTATGGATGTTGAACCCAATTCATTGGCTTTTAAAATATCAATGACTAGAGAACGAAGCATCAAATCAAGATAAAATGAAGGTTGTGATTTTCTTTTGCTATCCTATTTATTAAAATGATTTTAAAAGTATTATGATTTAATCTCATGTCTGTTTTTGGGGTTGGACAAAACATCGACTTGTTGATCAAAAATTCATGATTTCTCGATCCAATGAAGCATGAAAAGAAATATTTACATATTTAATAGTGCTTTTAAAATTAAATGATATATATCTCATGCAACTTTGTATCGATTCACTTGCTCAGTATAAGTTATATGAATTCTTAGTATCATGTTCATTAAAAGAGTATTTGTAAAGTGGTTCAAGTATGTGATTGTTACTTGTTGTTACGAGCATTCATCTCGTGAGCACATAATATTCATCTTGATAGATGTATATATATAGTACAATGTGCTACATTATAGTGGAATTTGAATCACCATGTTACAAGTGATCAATGTTATTGAAAATGATATGTATTTGCCCAAAATGCGAATATCTTAATATTCATAAAATGCTACTATACCAAGATTTAGAGATTATTCATTTAAAGAGGGTTATGAAATTTTATGATAATCCCCGAAGGATTCGTATGACCATCTAAACGACGTGCAAATAACTAATTGAGTAAAAATGCATGTTGATCTCTAAATCAAACCCTATGACCAGAAGTTCGTAGATATATAGAGATTAGTAGTAAAAGAAAAATATATATTTATTGATCACTTTACAAATTAATGACCCAATACTTTTTTGGGTTATGTATCACCGATGATTGAAGGTCATGAGAGTTGTTGGAAAATCACGATACATTTCTTGTTTATTTTTTGGTGTGTCGAAAGTACACATTACAAAGTATCGTGAAAACAAGAGCATAAGTAGTGCACTAAATTTTGTGCAAATAAGAAGTATGAAATAAAGATGACAACAAAGAGACGAAACATGCCCAGAAGTGCCTAAACAAAATCATCTCTTATATTAATTATGGATGTCCTTATTGGGATTATTTTTGTAAAGCTTTAGATAATTTTGTTGACTTCTATCACGACCAAAATGAGATCAAATGTGTCGACCGATTTGCACAATAAAGTGAGAGTCCCTCTGTTTTTAAAATATCTCTCAATATTGATCATTATGGGATATTAAAAACTATACATGATACATTAATGTGCATATATTCCTGCTAATATTATTCATTAATTTTTATGGTTGATATACATCATGTTATGAATTTTTCCCTACTTTACTTGTACAATAATAAATAAATTGTTTCCCTCCTGCGATATAAAGTTCCTAAAGGGCTAAGTTTTATTGTCCAATCCAATAATCATATATATAGGCTGTGCATTTTCTTGCATTAAGGGGAGAAGCTAGAAGCTTAAAGAATATCAAGAAAATGTATTATATTGAACTTGAAGTTCATAAGAGAATATACGTACAAGTATGGTTGAACATGAAGTTCATAAAATCATTATCTTGCAATATCTAGTAAGTAATTGTCATACATTTTTATTGATCACAAAAGAACGACTAAGTCTTATATTACTAGACATAAACCACATAATATAAAGTGGAGATCTCCACATATATGATAAAATATATTTGAGCTCAACCAACGCCAGAAGCGTGGACCATAACATACATTATTTGTGGAAATGAAATAAAAGTTAGTCACTCTCATTGCACCTCATGAAGAGGTTATTCCTGAAGAATATAAACCCGTAAAAATAAATGCAGCTGCTAAACAAAAGATTAATGAAATTACGGGAATACAGAACGGTCAAATCCTAAAATTTTGGGAAACGATGAGGATTTGATTATTATTGACGTAAAACATGCAATCAACTATATATGTTGATACGAGAGATATTAAATAATTATTAAAATCATTGTCGACAATTCATTCACCTTCTTAATAGCAATATATCAAGAGAAAAATTGGATCCAAAACCTATGATATTATAAAAATGTCAGAAGCATTCGTATTTGATATAAACAAAAGAAGACGAACAATATAGAATTAACTCGCTGAATAAATATATTATTTGGACTTGTAGTCCTGATTTCTGAAATTATATCCCTGAAGGATACAAATAGAAATCACAATAGCAATGTGATACATTATAAAGCGAGAAGTAATATAAAGGTATTCGCAGGACCCAATGCAACGTGATATTACTCATTCTCTCGTAATATTGATAATATGTTCTGTTACATGATCAATATGATATGCATATAAGATATGTTGTGACTTCAAAGTTTTATAAGTCACTTAATATTGGTACTTATATGAGTCCCTGAAGGACAAAGATGACAATGTATGTTATATAATAAACAAGAATCAAAAGATGCACTATACAAAGATCACTATATGAAGAAACAAGTAAGAATGTGCATAAACCTCTTCAATCAATGTCATCCCGAAGAATGATACGAAGTTGATCTTAGTCGTCCATATGTTTCACCCAATAACAAAAAATACTATTATTTATTATATGCATATGACTTGATGTCATAGGGCCTCCAACAGAGTTTTTGAAAAACTGTGAAATATTTAAATGACAGATTTTTAAATAAATGACTAGAGATAAACCAATTGTTTTTCGACATGAAGTTCGAACATTCTCCAGAAGAGAATTGGTACAATGATTCAATTGTAGAAATGGAATATTGAAGAAAAATATTATACTAAATGCTATCTTGAAATCACATTAACAAATGACATCTATTGTATATCGACAAAGATCTAATTCTTATAGGACCTGAAGTTCCTTATCATGTTCACAGTAAATGTTTTTTCTGAAAATATTTATATGACGTTCAATGATCTACAAATTTCTAATCATGTGACAAAGATTTATATTTGTGATGTTTCCTACATGTCCAATACACATCAATCATTATCACAAATCTTGGTGTCATTACGTGGAGTCATTATAACTTTATGTAAGTTGGTGAATCAGTTATTGATTCTTACACTCATATCGCTATGACATCAATATAATTATGAGACATCTTTAAATTGTCCATAAGTAATATCTTTTGAGGTAACATATTTATATTTTGCAAAAGTTACCACAATTTGTATAACTCCCAGCATATTATTTGAGAAAAATTGCACAAACATATTTCACAATCTTATTATCTAAGTGAAATATAGTAAATGTCCCTCAAATCCGTTAAACTATCAAGTATTTGTTTATTGAATCCTCATGCACTTTTGTGTTTAAGAACTTTGTAAAAAATATATTCGTAAGATAAACTACGAATCAAGGGGAGTGGATTTGTATTTATCATCCCTGAAGGACGGATATCCCTGAAGGATAAAGCCTGGAAGGCTTGTAGTGGCACTCTTTTTCTCTTTTTCCAATTTTTGTCCTACAATGTTTTATTGTTTAAAGGTTTTTAATGAGGTAGTTTGTGCAATTTTGTTAGCGTATGTTATGCACTCTTTTCCTTAGCTACTTTTTCCCATATGGTTTTGTAGGAAGATTTTTAACGAGACATAAACATAACGCGTATTATCTAAGGGAGTGTTATAAATGTATGTTGAATTGATGGGGAGAATTATACGGTGCACTCTTTTTTCTTTCACCAAGTTTTGGTCCCTCAAGGTTTTACTTGGCAAAGTTTTTAATGAGGTGGACCAATCAAGTGACAACTGATCAGATCCAATCAAGCGAGAATTTGACAGATTTATTTACAAAGTTATTGTCCACCAAAGTCTTTAAGAAGTTTGTCTTCAAAATTGGTGTTCGTCGTTTGAAGAATGTATGTTGAAGTGAATGGGAGCATCATAGGCGTTGCACTTTTTTCCTTCACAAAGTTTTTATCCCATCGAGTTTTTTTTCTTGGTAAGGTTTTTAACTATGCAGTATCCTGAACGTGTAAATGTGATCCTCCAAAGGAGAGTGTTATGAAATCCATAGGTCTTGGATGATAAGAGACCATTGTAATACTTTGTGATGGAAAATACAAAGAATTATTCTCCCTCAAATCATCATCTTCTTTGTTCTATTATTTTATAACAGTTTTAACACAGTAGGAGTAAAGAAAATTCCGATTTGAAATTCGAATAGGAGGACAACTCGTCAAAATCACAAAAATAAGGATAGTAAATACATCTCTCTTGTTCTCTTCCGAGAAACAGGGATGCAAAATAGTTTAAGACCAAAAGTCAGGAGACAAATCATAATTTACCCTTTATATCCAACAATGTGGACAAGGGAGTACTTTTCCTGGAATAAAGTCCACCGTCCAATAATCGTCCATCAATTCGGATATTATTGCGAAACAGAGATCCAATCCCAGCCGTCCGATCCCTCCAACGTCCTTGTGGCCGCCGAATCCACGTGCCCACCCTCCACCCTCACATATCACAACGAACCCAAACCCAAATCCAAAACCCTAGATTTGATCATGCCCGGTTCCTCATCCTCTTCTCCCCCGCCCCAGTGGTAACCAATCCGGTGCTTAGAGCTGCTGAATGATGTCCATGGAAGCGCACCGGCGGTGGACATGGAAGACGAATGTGGTCGTGACAAGGACGAGGAATATCTTGCTGTTGGTAATGGTGGCGTCGACGAGTTGTCCATCTTGGATATGAAGATGGGTCCAAAAGAAGACGTATACGTTTCCAACCGTGTGCCTCTCTGGGGATGTGTGTCGGTGTGTGGAAGACGACCGGGGATGGAAGATGCTTTTGCTGTAGTTCCCGATTTCGAAGGTATTCCTCCAGATCGTAGCTCCAATCCTCCTTTGTCGGCCTACTTCTTTGGAGTATACGATGGCCATGGAGGCGCCCAGCTGTTATTCATTCATCCCTCAGATAATCTCGCTAATTTTGTTTTTTAAAATTGTAATTCAGTTACTAATTTGTTGCTTTCTTTTTGGAAGGTTGCAAATTATTGCCGTGAACGGATCCACTTGGCGTTAGTCTAGGAGATCCGAGACCTTGTAGTAAATGGATGTAACGACTTTGGTGACAATTGTGTGAAGAAATGGGAGAGGGCCTTCACAGGATGCTTCAAAAAGGTTGACGCTGAAATTGGAGCAAACCATAAAGAGGGCAATCTAGTCGGTCAATCAGAACCGCTTGCTCCTGAAACGGTTGGTTCCACGGCTGTGGCTGCTATAGTTTGTTCCTCCCATATTATTGTTGCCAACTGTGGGGATTCTAGGGCTGTTCTTTGTCGTGGCAAGCTTCCCGTTCCTTTGACCATGGACCATAAAGTAAGGACATGCTATTAGTCGTCTTTCATTCAAAATTAATTTCGTAATGAATCTTTATCTCAGTAAAAGGTCTTTTTGATTACTGGTTTAGCCCAATAGACCAGATGAATGTGCAAGGATTGAAGCCTCTGGAGGCAAGGTCATCCAGTGGAATGGATACCGTGTCTTTGGTGTGCTTGCGATGTCAAGGGCCATAGGTATTATTAAGGTTTCTGTCTGAAGTTAATTGTAAGAGAGACTGCTTTCTTGCTCTATGAATACGAACTAGCTCTAAGCCGAGAACCTTTTATTTCATCTAAATAATAATAGGTAATGGTTTATGTCTTTAATTTATGTTGCGAAGATGGAGATTTGAATCAATACTTACATATTGTTGTCTCCTTTAGTCCATTTGATTATCGTGACTATATTAGATCCTAAAGGATATTGATAGATAACTTTTACTTACTTTTGGAATCTGTCAACTGCAAATAACCTTGGATTTAAGAGAAAGTAACATTGTTTTATGTTTAAACAGAGATAGTTCCGCATCTTTGGTGGAAATTACTGTTTTTATTGGTGGGAAATTTCTTACCACTAAGGATCAAACCATTTGTTTCATTTGGTAACCAATTGCTTTGCTGCCTTATCATCACTACACAAACGGAATTGGTGATTTGTTCTAAAAAAAATGCATTAATGATCCAATTTATCGTTTAGGTCACCTTTTTTCTTATAATGTGAACTAGGTTTAAGTTCGGATATCTTACATCTATTAGACACATACATGAGTTCAGTCATATGTTTCATGAAATTAGATGAGTAATATTTGAAAATGAATCCATTCAGATAGTTCAGACAAACAAATTGCATCCTGTGACAAAATGCCATAACTTAAACTACTGGGATTGACAATGTACCTATTGTTTTCTTGGGAGCCACCATTATCAATATAGAGTTCCATTCCTATTTGAACAATTTCAAAATAAAAGTAACACAAGAATTTTGAGATCTAACTTGTGTTTAGATTACTCTATTCAAACATATGTAAATTTGTTTCATGTCGTGTGACATATGGTTGGATTCATATGATAGTTTTCTAAATTGATGTAACATGTCTAATATCAGGAGTGTTTGGAATAACATTTTAAAACTGATCAACTGTGCGATGACATAAAATGGGCAAAATGTGTTAACTTGGTGTAAGTGGAAGTTTTGGCAATTTTGTAATATATCTATAGTGAAGCATGGTAAAACTAATTGTTGAGAGACACTGTTACTAGTTACTCTATCACTTTAAGTCTTCTTAAAAGTTGGAACCTAAGTTTTTCCAAACATTGGGGACCCGTTTGTGTAACTGAAGGTTTCAGATCTTTGATTTAAGATATGTATTTTTTTAGGATGGCATCCAATTCAAATAATGTATTATGAAAATACGTTATCATACTTATTAATGTGTTTGGCTAAAAAATGTATTTTTGGTAAAATCAAAGGTTTCATAAGAAACAAACAAGGAAGAAGAGAGACAACAAATTTGAGAAAAGAGGTACTACCTCTTTTTTTTGAAAAACGCATTTTCATCAAAGAAATTTAGATCTATATAATGTATATTCAGGGTGATCCAAAGAACCCCGTAGGACTGAAAACTGTATTTTTCCGAATAATACAGTTTTCCTCAAAAACCTTGTTATTCTGGAATGTCCAAACAGGCCTTGAGCCAACTAGTTCCCACAGATTTAGATGGGCGTTTTTAGTGGTACAAGATGTAAGATGAATATCCTTGACCTATCATACAATTTGTATCAGTTTGGTGGTTCCGAACGTGTATGCCCATTTACGGAATAGTGTAATGGACCACCAAGGCAATATCTTGGACAATCAGAGAGGCAACTGGATTGAATTTTTAGGTTATTATGCTAATGAAAATTCCAGCTCCCTAGTTGCAGAGCCTTGTTCTTCCTTTACAGTTTCAGACCTGTGTCTCCTGGGAGTGTAATTTCAATTTATGGGTGAATATATTTGTTCATCATTTTCTTACTCTGTAATGAGTTAAAACTATCTTCTGAGTTCTATCTCTTATATATTTCATGGTTCAGTCATCAGTGACTCGTCATTGGTAAAAGATTCATGATTATGTTCCCAAATTGTGAACCTTTTCATTCTAAGGCTGCTAAGATGCACTAAATTTTAATGATAAAAAAAAGATGCACAATTTTTACAGAGTATTTTCAGCGAGGCTTTTATCCACTGTCTGCTTATTTCTCACCATTGGTTTCTAACAACAGTGGATTTAATAGATAGGAGCCCATGACAATATTATAGGTAGGTCTTGAGCCAAAATCAGAAGTTAACTGTGTCTTTCGAGAGTGAAGGATCTATAATCCAAACGAGGATGGGAAACTGTCACATGGACTTCAATAATCATGTTTGTTACAAGTTGAAGGGTTAGAAAATGGTGGAGCGAGCCTAGATGCACGGAAAGCACATTATAACATGTGGAAACTTGTATTTTTCTCTAAATGCTCAATTTATAGAGATAAAATATGGTTCCTTTTGAATGATATAAACTAAGTTATATGTTGAATGTTACATGTTTCAGCTGTAAATTGTTTCTTGTTTTACTTTTGTTGCAGGTGATGGTTACTTAAAGCCATGGTTAATCCCGGACCCAGAAGTCATCAGCATTCCTCGAATAAAAGAAGATGACTGCCTCATTCTAGCCAGTGATGATCTGTGGGACGTAATGAGCAACGAAGAAGCCTGCGACGCGGCTCACAGGAGAATACTGCACTGGCACAAAAAGAACGGTCCTACAGTTCAAGCAGAAACAGAGGATGGTGCTGATCCTGCATCAAAGGCAGCTGCTTTGTACCTCTCCAAGCTTGCACTCCAAAAGGGAAGTAAAGACAACATAACAGTTATAGTTGTGGATTTGAAAGCTCACAGGAAGTTTAAGACCAAAACATGAGTAGACTGAAAGGAACTTGTGAAAGAAGACTGGTTCTGATCATTATTTTCTACACTTATACGTAGCTTAGTCCACTAATTTTCAATGAGCTTATGGGATGTGGGGCTTGAGTTATTAATTGTGTTGATTCAACTCTTACCACAGATCCCATGCTAATAATCTACTGTAATATTTAAAATGCTGTGGGTATTGTTACCTTCTTTTAATTCTTATATGATAATTGATGCATATATTTAACTACGAGAATATTGCACATTAACAAGCCTACAATTTAGAAGGACGATATTTTTCATGTATAGTCTTGCCTCGTATATATCTCTTTTCACCATTTGGTCTCCTGGATCTGTAGACCATTTTCTTGGTTACGTGTGGTGGTACTTCAATTTTCATGGGATCCTATAATGCCATGATAAGTGCTTTCGTTGCCAATACGATGCTTCTGAACACTAAGTTGGCACGTATATAGTTATATTTTTTAATATGATGCTTTTCATCGGAAGTCCAGAGATTCCGGGATATAATTTGTTACATGATTGTCTTCACAACTGTGGTGTTTTCATTAATTTTGATGGATTATATGATGTGACTATCATTACCAGCGTCAAAATTATTCAGGCTGAGAATTCAGGGTGTGTTTGGGACGGAATAAAATGATATCATTTTGTATCACTGAACTTTAAAAGGTGACAATTACCTTCCCATAATTTTTCATGTGTAATGTTTTGCTTACTTGAAACTTTAAAATTTATTATTTAAGCACACCTTCGTAGTTTTTTTGTAATTTTTTGCATTGTATCTGCAATTTTTTTGTAATTTCCCACTGAGGGAAAGAGTTACTCCCCTTGCCCAGAAGAGGTAGTTGGTCTCATTCAGAGGAGTTGAGACGAGGCGCTGAGATGTGGCTGCTTCTGGGTGGTTGATATCGGTGCCCTCCGACATTGTTTTGGTTTTGTTTGGGTGTGGATGTCGGTTGTAGTCAATCGTCAACCCCCTTGTATAAGGTGACGCCGATGATGACCTCCGGGAGGTTATGAGGTTTGAGTGTTTGTGGATCAACGCTCTGATACCATATTGAATTCGATCGAGAGTTGTGGAGGAAGAAGAAAAGAGTTTTTTTGTTTTATTGTTTTTTCGTTGTATATTACATATGAGAATATCGGCATATATGTGTGTGTTTACATAGTCGTTGGTAGAAGATGTTGTAGTGATTTCTTTCCTTGAAGAGATGTTGCCATAGAAGGAGGAGCTTGGATGCTCTCCAACGGTCGAGTCTGTGTAAGGTAAGTTTCTCAACACGCCCCTCAAGTTGGGTCTGGAATAAATTGATGGATCCTAACTTGTGAAGAATGTTTGAGAACGTCTTGTGGTCAAGAGCTTTTGTGAAGATATCTGCGAGTTGATCTTTACTGGAGACGTATGGGACTTCTATTTGCTTTGACTGGATTTTCTCTCTGATGAAGTGACAGTCAACTTCTATATGTTTAGTCCTTTCATGAAAGACTGGATTTGAGGCGATATGTCGTACTGCTTTGTTATCACAAAACATATTCATTGACTCATGGGTGTTGATGTTCATATCTTTGAGCAACTGGTTGAGCCAGATTAACTCGCTAGTGGTGGAAGTCATGACACGGTATTCTGCTTCTGCACTGGATCGGGCAACGACGTTTTGCTCTTTGCTCCTCCAAGTAACTAGATTGCCTCCTACAAAGGTGCAAAAGCCAGTGGTGGATCTCCGATCATGGCTCCCTGCCCAATCTGCATCAGTGTAGCCAATTATTGAATTAGAGTTATTGTTTTTCATCCAAAGTCCTTGCCCTGAAGTATTCTTAAGATAGCATAAGATCCTATTTATGATGTCTAAGTGGTGATGTGAGGAGAATGCATGAATTGACTAACTATACTAACAACATAGGTAATGTCAGGACGGGTGACTGTGAGATATATCAGTTTACCAATGAGTCTTTGAAATTGACCGACATCACTTAGGGGTGTACCGTCGGTGGGTCCTATTTTTTGTTGGTTTCAATTGGTGTGTTTACAGGTTTAGCACCTATTTTACCTGTTTCTTTGAGAATGTCTAGAATGTATTTCCTTTGAGAGAGAAAAATACGTTTTTTTTTAGTAGGCAATTTCAATTCCAAGAAAATATTTCATGTATCCTAAATCTTTTATGTCAAATTTGGATTTTAAGTAACTTTTTATTTTATTTATTTCTTGATCGCTATCTCCAGTTATTATAATGTCATCTACATATATAAGTACTATGGTTGTGATATTATGACTATGTTTAGTAAACATGGATGCATCAGCAGAGCTCTTCAAAAAGTCGTAAAGATGGAGAGAGTGACTGAGTTTGGCATACCATGCTCGTGGTGATTGCTTTAGTCCATATGGACTTATGAAGCTTGCATACCTGGTGGGGAGTTGTGGTGAGCCTGGAGGAGGAGTCATGTAGACTTCTTCTTCAAGGTTTCCCTGCAGAAAGATATTTTTTACATCCATTTGAAAAAGATTCCACCATTTGTTTATAGCTATGGACAGGAGAACACGAACAATGTTCATTTTGGCTACGGGTGCAAAGGTTTCTATGTAGTCAATCTCGTAGGTTTGAGTATACCCTTTTGCCACGAGGCGGACTTTATATCTCTCAATTTTTCCATTACTATGATATTTGATTTTATAGACTCATTTACATCCAACGGGTTTTATACCTGCTTGAAGAGGGACAAAGAACCAAGTTTTGTTGGCTTCTAAGGCTCCTAGTTCTTCCTCCATGGCTTTAACCCAATTTAAATTTCCTAATGCTTCATGATATGATGTGGGTTCTTTATTATTGTCTATTTGGGTTAGGAAGGCTTTAAAGTTATGAGATAGATGGTTGTAGGACAAGTAGTCCTAAATGGGGTAGGTAACCTGTGACACAATATAATCATTGTCTGGTAGGAGTCCGAGATGGACGTGTGGATCTCCTTGGTGGAGGTTCATCTTCATTTCCCCCTTCGTTACCAACAGGTGGAACATCTTCGACTTGTGGTGTGGGAGTATGATCTTGCAGCTCATCTTCTTCTTGCGGAGTGCATGGTGAATGTAGAGGTATGTTGAACAAGTCCATGATGGGAACTGGAATGGCAGCAGATGGATCATCGTCTTTGTCGGGAGTGAAGAACGGTTCATTCTCAAAAAAAGTTACATCTCTTGAAACATACATTTTACAATTTTTGGGGTCATAACATTTGTACCTTTTTTTTCTAAAAGAATATCCCAAAAAAATACATTTGACAGAATTGTAATCTAGTTTATCCTCCCGTTTCCTGTGAACAAAACAAGTACATCCAAAAAATTTAAGATGATCAATCTTTATTTTTTTATTGTGTAAGATTTCCAATGGTTGTTTATTATTAGTTGTGGGACTAGGGAGACGATTTATAATATATGTTGCAGTGAGAATAGCATCATACCAAAAACGTTTGGGAACATTATTTTGAAAAAGTAGGGAACGAGTAACATTTAAAAGATGTCGATTTTTCCGTTCAAAAATCCCATTTTGTTGAGGTGTATTAATGCATGTGGTTTGATGAAAAATTCCTTTTTGTTTTAATAGGTTTTGAAACACATTACTCATGTATTCTGAGCCATTGTCAGATCTAAAAAACGGATTTTGGCATTATACATGTTTTCAACAAATGCAAGAAATTCGCAAAAAACTGTGTAAGCACCTGATTTTGTTTTTAATAAATAAATTCATGTAGTGTGTGAGAAATCGTCGATAAAGCTGATGAAATACTGAAAACCATTATGAGTCTATGGGAGCAGGTCTCCAAATATCAGAATGAACTAATTCAAAAGGAACTTGAGTATGAGTAGTAGAATTAGAAAAAGGTAAACGAGTTTGTTTTGATAACTGACAAATATCGCATAAAAGTTCATATTTAAGCAAAGGAAATAAACACTTTAATACTTTATGGGATGGGTGACCCATCCTTTTGTGCCAAAGTTCTTGGTTATTGGGGGACCCAGCATGCAAGACTTTATTTAACGATTCAAGCGCATACAACCCATTTGAGAGAGTACATCTACCAATCATCCTCCCTGTGGTGCGATCCTGAAAGATGACGTCATGAGGGGTAAATATAACATTACAATTAAGTGTTCTAGTGATCCTGCAACGGATAGTAAGTTTGTGTCAAAATTGGGAACATACAAGATTTTATCATGAAATTTGTTAATTAACTCAGCATCTCATGTGCCTTTAATCTTTACTTTATCAGCATTTGCTACGGTACGAATTTATTTAGTAATGTTAGATTATTTTTTATATTTGTTAACATAGTAGGATCTCCAGTCATATGATCAGTAGCCCCGGAATCGATAATCCAGTGTTTTATATTAGCTCTAACTGCTGAAAGGGCATGAAAGTGATAGTTAAGTTTTTGTTCCATACCTGATAAATTACCTGTTCTAGGGGTAGTTCGTTGCAAATATTCATTGAGGTGTCCCACCAGGGCACTTATCTGGTTCGGATCTGGAGCTCCACCACTTGACTTCGTCAACCCATTTAACATGTTTGGTCCATTTAAGCCCAGTCCGTGTCCATGCGATATCGGGTCAGAAGAAAACCCGACTTGACGATCCGGAGTATAAAACCCGTTGTTGTTTCCAAATCTATCATTCGTGTTAGGGTTAGGGTTCTGGACGTCTGAGTGGCCGCCGCCGTCTCTGGGCTGGCTGGCGCTGCCACCGGCGATCTCTTCCACCATATTAGCTCTGGCGTTTCTTTCTCCGTTCTTGGGTGGCCTGAGATGAAGAAAAAGAAACCAACAAGAATTTTTATTATGTCCTTGTTTCTTACAGTTCTCGCAATGCTCGTTTGCTTTGTTGCCGAAACGCCTTTTCGTGTTGTTGTTGCCCTGAGCCTGGTTGCGACCGGCGATGAAGACCTGATTTTCGGAGTTTGGATTTGTATTGTTGTTGTTCATAGTTTTTCTTCGTGTTTCCTCGCGCTGAATGATGCTTGTGATGGTCGCGAGGCTCGGTAGCTCCGGTGCCATGAGTATCTGAGACCGTATGACTTCATAACTAGGATCCAATCCTACCAGGAACGGGTAGATTTGGTTTTGTTCTTGTCTGATTTGAATGGGTTTTGCGTCTGTGGTTGGAGGTTCAAAAATATTTAACTCATCCCATCACCTCCTGAGAGTACCGAGGTACTCAGTGATGGAAGTTGAGTTTTGGCGTGTTTGGGAGATCTCTTGTTTGATTTTGAAGACATGCGCAAAGTTCTCCGTCTTCCCATAGTGGTCTTGAACGGAGTCCCACAATTCTTTTGCGCTTTCTTTGTAGAGGAAGATTTCGGCGATGTTGGGTTGCATGGACGCAAGGAGCCAGGACATGACCTGGTGGTCTCTCGTTTGCCATTCTTCTTGCTTTGTTTCTGTCCCCACCCCTTCAGGTTTTGCGACCTTCCCCGTGATGTGGTCAACCCTCCCCGGCCACTGAGGGAAATGGTTACTCCCCTTGCCCAGGAGAGGTAGTTGGTCCCATTCAGAGGAGTTGAGACGAGGCGCGGGATGTGGTTGCTTCTGGGTGGTTGATTATGGTGTCGTCATACACTGTTTTGGTTTTGTTTAGGTGTGGATGTCGGTTGTAGTCAGTCGTCAACCCCATTGTATAAGGTGACGCCGATGATGACCTCCTGGAGGTTTTGAAGTTTGAGCGTTTGTGGATCAACGCTCTGATACCATATTGAATTCGATCGAGAGTTGTGGAGGAAGAAGAAAAGAGTTTTTTGTTTTATTGTTTTTCGTTGTATATTACATATGAGAATACCGGAATATATGTGTGTGTGTTTACATAGTCGTTGGTAGAAGATGTTGTAATGATTTCTTTCCTTGAAGAGATGTTGCCATAGAAGGAGGAGCATGAATGCTCTCCAACGGTCGTGTCTATGTAAGGTAAGTTTCGCAACAACTCAAGGGCTCCCAATGCAGCGGGAAACCTTGGTTTATCCTCCTAACCCGGCTGGCATTCACCAAGGCGTTACAATCAATAATGTCAATTTGACCGACAACCAAGCCCATGAAAATGGTGGGCTAGAAAGGGGCGCCACTACTGGGCGTTGGAGAAGACAAATAGCCGCTCCAAGTTAGGCTAATCAGCTTTCCATGGCCACGGCTGCCATTTTATTTTGGTTAATATTTGTATGGATGGTTTTTGTGTAAACTCATAAGGGGTAACTCAAACTTGTGTTTTCTCTTTGTCGTGGCAAGAAGAATCCTTTTATTATTCATGAAACTACCTAATTATCAAAAATAAAAATAAACTCTATGTGTCTATCTAATGAGGTATAATAGCATTAATTTCTACGATATGGCACGTAAAACTAAACTACATATTCTAGATCATGGTTTAAAATATTTTATATGGATTTCTATTGAAATATTTAAATTTTGACAAAAGAAGTTGCTTCGATACAAATTTCTCATAACTTCGATTCAAACTCTTACTTGATTAGAATCCTAACAACTGAACTCAAACAAAATTTTAGGCTTAATAGTCAGTCAATCTTAAAGCTAACTAAGCTCGATTAGTTTCGGTGCATTTGCACTCATGGTGCTCGTAATAAATTCCTTTTTTCCCAATGGAAGACCGAAGACCTGATACTATTATGTGTAATTATCATATGCGTGTCTAATTTTTCACAACATAAGGAAATGAACATTTTCATATTTCGTATTCCTATGAAATAAAACAATAAGCCAACTGAACATAAATTAGCTTAATTGGTAGTAGATAATTAAAGACAATACATGTCTTCACTGTCTCAAATAGTGTTTCCATACAAAAATACTAATTGATCTCCAAGTCAAAAGATAGATCGTAGCGTTATTATATGAGTTGAGTTTGAATTTGCCTTTCACATTGTATAATAAACATATTGTGTTTGGATTTTACGGAACTTATAAGGAGTTGTAAACTAGACTAAAATGCAACCCAAGGATGCAAAATAGCACACTTATAATTACATTGTACTTTTTAACCTGAATAATTGCCGTTGATATCCACTAGTTTGACATCTTCATGTCAATTAATTATATCCGTTTATAATTTTGCATAGCACTGTCAGGACAGCTTCCATTTTCTCTTCGTATTCATCCCTTAACGGGGTTTTTTTGCCCCCCATGACCCGGTCAGGTCAAAGATGACCGGGTCATCCCTCCCTTAACGGGGGAGATGACCTGGTCATCTTCGACCAGGTCACTGACCCGGCCGTTGAAACGCCCGGGTCGACGGCCCGGAATATCGGGTCGTCGAATAAAAAAATATTAAATTTTGTTTTTTGTTTTTTGTTTTTTTTGTTTTGATTTTTATAATTTTTTGTTTAAGTTTTTTTTTGAAAATACGTTTTAAATTTGTTTAGATATTTTAGAATTTTTTTTAAATTTTACCAAGATAGACCCCGAAATGATGTAGAAGAGAGAGATAGGTTGTTGTGGGTTGTGGTTAAAAAATGAATAGTGTAGGAAAGAGAAGAATGTTGGTTGAGGAAAGAGAAAGCTGATGTGGAAGAGAGAGAAAACTGATTTTGAAGAGAGAGAGAGAGAGTTGATGACCAGATCGTCCAGGTCATAGTTAGTGATGGTCTAATACAACATACAACGTGAACATGTATTGAATTCTCGATCAGATCCTTCTATTGTCTTATCTCCCACGGTCAGTGGTAGATCCAGAACAAAATATCAGGATAATCACCTTACATGACTCTTATAGAAAGACGCATATGTCCATGATGCACCACTTTTTTAAACATTATGTTTGTCCTTTTTATACGTGGGCGGCAAAATAGGTTGTCGGCGGTCTCATTCGTTGTGGGGCACGTGTTTTCGTTCTTTGTTTTTTTTAATTTATTTAATAATATTAATATATTTATTTTAAAGTCATTTTAAATCTTTTAATTTTTTTTCTTCTTACGAGAATATATTTTTCATTTGATTTTATTTTTTAGAATTTTTTAATTTTTTTATATTTAACCCACAATTTGCGTACAAATAACGTTAAGGGAACATAATGTAAGGTATGCGAGAGAGATGAATGATATAAAATTACATTTTATTTATATTTGAACGTCCATTAAATATTTTCTATATAAAATTACATCAAATATTTTCCTAATTAATATTTAAAAAAATTTGAGTGGTCAAGTATCTAATATACAAAAGAAATTTTAGAGGAGATGGTGGTCACTTGCATACACGTGACCACCCCTAAATCCGTCACTGCCCGGTGCTTTACAATCTCCAATCTTCTCCGGTGTGCCTCTTAACATTAAAGTTTTCAGCTGATTAGTATTCAATAATAGATTTCTAATTAAAGATAATCTCCTTCGTAGGGGTTTGACATGGAATTCTCGTTACCCCTCTCTGTAATAGTGACTTAGAGGTAATTGAACACCTTTTATTTGAATACACAATGCCTTGCGTTCCTTGGGATCCACAGAATGTGAATGCGGTGTGTAATCTGGCTAAACTTATATTTATAGTTTTATACTACTAATGAAACTAAGAGGGTAAACAAATCGGGTCGAGCGAAAATTTTGAATCGTAAGTATTATCTTATATTATTACTAAATACAAAAAAGAAATATATATGTAGCAATAAAAAATTCTAACGAACTATCAAACTGAACTTCACGATTTTTTGAACTTTCTTCGTACAGAATGAACTTTTTTTTGTTTTCCATGAACATTCTTCGTACAGAACCTTTGGAGTCGAACCGAGACAAATTTACAGAATGAAACCAAACTTTAATAATAATAAAAACTTGGAAATTGTTGCTTCCCGACTCCCGAGTTCCTTTTCATTGTTAAAAAAACATGGAAATTATTGCGAAAGCCACCACTATCTTACATCATCATGCACCGCCATGTACGACACGACACCCATTAAAGTTAAACTGGTGGGTCCCGTCCTCCGATAAAGCCCCCATCAACCAAAGATCCAATCCCAGCCGTACGATTCCCAAAATCTCCATCTAACGCCCATGTGCTCCCCCGCCCGCCACGTATCCTCAACGCCGAATCCACCGTCCTACCAACCGGACCTCGCCACGTGTCCCTCCACCTTCACATATCAGTACACGAACCCGAACCCAAATCGGGAGATGAGAAGAGAAGAGATCCGAAACCCTAGATTTCGCCCCTGATCATGTTCGGTTCCTCCTCTCCCCCGCCCTAGTGGTAAGCAATTCGTTGCTTTCTGCTTCGGTTCGTGCCCTTCGTGAGGTGTTTGGAACGATAGAGGTGGCGAATTTGGGTTTTTTCCCGGCCTTTTTTTGGGTTGGGGACTTGTTTGGGGTTGTTTCGGTGCGATGGTGACATGGGTTTGTTGGATTCAGGAGGGTTGACGTGGTGAAGGTTAAAGGTGGCATCTTGTTGCGTTTAGAGTGGGATTTGGTCGTTTTGGGGGGTAAATTTGGTGCTTTCTTTACTTTTTAGGAGGGTTTTGTGGACTATGCCTTTGGTTTTTCGAGAAAGGTTGGGTCTTTCACGGAATTGGGGAAGTAGGAAGTGATCCGGGTTGGGGGGATTTGTAAAATTAGGGTTGTTGATTGAGACGTTGGTGATGGAGAAGCCTCTTGGGGGTTGTCTTTAAAGAGGGTGGATTCTCCCATTGTCAATTATGCGTATGTTACTCTTGAGATCTTTTGTGATGGAGGAAGAGGTGAGAGAAGAGGGGTTTACACTTGAATTGTGATAAGAAAAATCTTGAGCGGATGCATTCGATTGGGCACTGAAACTATTATTGGGGTTTTCGTATTCGATGCTACGGAAGCTCTGGTAAGAAAGAATTTGATGGAAGGGATGTCGGAGACGGTTTCTTTGCCATTCATGATTGGTAGTTCGTTATGCGATAACACAGTGGATGTAACGTGCTTGAAGTTGATAACGGAGACGACGGTCATGCTGGCTGATTCAGCTGCTGAATTGAGCGTGCAAGGTGTTGGTAGGACCGATGTGCATGGAAGTACACCGGTGGTGGATGTGGATGTGGATGTGGACATGGAAGAAGAAGCTGGTTGTGACAAGGATGTCGTGTTTCCCCTTATAGCCAAAGAATATCTTGCGAATTCGTGCTCCACTTCCAGGTTTGGTGACATCGGGGAGTTATCCATGTTGGAGATGAAGATGGGTATAGTGAACTCTGTTGAAGTGTTGAAGAACATATGCAGCAACGTCATTTCCGCGAGTGAGCATAACCCAGTTCCCTTATCTCTGGATGTTGGAAACAAAGATGACTTGAAGGGATCAACTGATGTAGAGCAGATCATACAAGGTGGTCCCAAGCAAGTTGTATCTGTTCCCAATCGTGTGCCTCTTTGGGGATGTATGTCGATGTGTGGAAGACGACCAGAGATGGAAGATGCTTTTGCTGTAGTTCCCGCTTTCTCAGATATTCCTTCAGAGATGCTTTCCAGTGGAGAGCTCGTTCGTGGACCAGATCTGAGCTCAAATCCTTTGCCCGCCCACTTCTTTGGAGTATATGATGGCCATGGAGGCGCTGGGGTATTCATTTTTCAATTTCGTGGGCTGTGTTTCATATCAATAGTCTTGCCATGATTGTTGAATGGTAATTCAGTTACTAATTTGTTGCTTTCTTTTTGGAAGGTTGCAAATTATTGCCGTGAACGGATCCACTTGGCGTTAGTCGAGGAGATCCGAGACCTTGAAGTAAATGGATGTAACGACTTTGGTGACAATTGTGTGAAGAAATGGGAGAGGGCCTTCACAGGATGCTTCAAAAAGGTTGATGCTGAAATTGGAGCAAACAATAAAGAGGGCAATCTAGTCGGTCAATCAGTACCGCTTGCTCCTGAAACGGTTGGTTCCACGGCTGTAGCTGCTATAGTTTGTTCCTCCCATATTATTGTTGCCAACTGTGGGGATTCTAGGGCTGTTCTTTGTCGTGGCAAGCTTCCCGTTCCTTTGACCGTGGACCATAAAGTAAGGACATGCTATTAGTCGTCTTCCATTCAAAATTAATTTCGTAATGAATCTTTATCTCAGTAAAAGGTCTTTTTGATTACTGGTTTAGCCCAATAGACCAGATGAATGTGCAAGGATTGAAGCGTCTGGAGGCAAGGTCATCCAGTGGAATGGATACCGTGTCTTTGGTGTGCTAGCGATGTCAAGGGCCATAGGTATTATTAAAATTTCCATCCAAAATTAATTTTGAGAGTGTTGGATTAGATGACACTGCCTTTTGATCTTTGAATATTAACTGGATCTAAAATCAAACGCCTTTCATTTCATCTAAAATGATATCCCACTGATAATGTTCTTTAATTTAATTTACCAAGATGGATATGCTAATCAATAATTACATAATTGTTGTCTCTTTTAGTCCATTTGATACAGGTTAAAGTTGTATGAATTTTCATTTAGTGGTTGTCCTGACCATAGATCCTAAATGGGTATTGAAGTACGAAGAACTTCTACTCTCTTTTGGAATTCGTCAGCTGTAAATAACCTCGGATCTATTTTAAGAAAACGTAACATCATTTTTTGTTTAAACAAAGGTAGTTCTGCATCTTTTGGTTTTGCTGCCTTACTGTCACTGGCAAATGGAATTTGCAATTTATTGGTGAGTGGTTCCACATGGAAAAATAATAATGATCCAATTTATCATTTGGGTCACTTTATTTTTATTTTTATCCAAATTACCTTTAAGTTCAGATATGTTGCACCAATTATAGACATATTAGATGAGTTCGGTTAGATGTTACATGAAATTAGATGAATAGTATCTGAAAACTGAAAACTGAAATTAGATGAATAGTATCTGAAAACTGCATCTTATGCCAAATGTCAAATGTCCAAGGTTGAACTCCTAGGAGTGACAATTCTCCTTTGCTATGATGCTATCTTTGGAAGCTGCAATTACAGTTATTGAGTTCCATTCCTATCTGCAAGATTTTCAAAATAAAAATAATACACAAGTACCTTCATCTAACATATTTTTAGACTTTAGAAAAATAAGACAGTTGCATTTATAAATTTGTTTGATCTCGTGTGACATGGTTGGATTCATCTGATACTTCTAAGTTGATGTAACATGTGACATGTCTAAAATCAGGAACGTTTTTGGAGAAACACTTAATTGGTATAAAGGTGTGGAAATATGAATCAGGCGAGATGTGCTAACGGGAGCGTAAATGTAATTTTTTTAACAATTTTAAAAAAACACAGTGAAGAATAACAAAATTAATTATCAACCGACACTAATATTAGCTAATCAGTCACTGTTAAGTCTTCTTTAAAGTTGTGCACCGTTTTTTTTAACCGACCCAATTTGCCCTAAACAATTTCAATTTAGTTGGTGGGCCTTTTTTATTGGTCTATTAAGATTCACAATTCATAAATTTCTTCTGGACATCAACAGAGACCCCAATCTGGTAAACAAATGTAAGATGAATACCTTTGACCCATTATACAATCTATATTATGTTGGTGATTCCCAACACATCCCCAATTAGGCAATGGCACAATGACCACAAAGGCTATTTCTTATGGGAGAATGGGCCCGAACTCTAGGTTCTTAATTTCTTATGCTATGATGCTATGATACTTGAACAACTGAAGGGAGAATGGGCCCGAACTCTAGGTTCTTAATTTCTTATGCTAATGAAAATTCTAGTTCCCTGGTTGCAGATCCTTTTTCTTCCCTTGCAGATTCAGACCTGTGGCTGCTTGAAGTGTAATTTCAAAATTTATGAGTGAATATATGTGCTCAACATTTTCTTACTTTGTGATTAGTTAAACTAGCTTCTGAGTTCTCTCTCTCGCTCTCCTATATGATTTCATGCTTCAGTGACTTGTTGTTGAAAATAGATTCATGATTTTTTCGTATTGCTCTCAAAAAAAATGAAAAGACTACTATTTTAAAACCCTTTTCATTCTAAGGCTGCTAAGATACATTTTCAGCCAGGCTTCTTCAATTTTCTGCTTTCACTGCTGGTTTCTAAGAATCATGGATTTAAGAAACAGGAGACTGAATATTTAGAGGTAGCTCAGGTAGGTCTTAGGCCAAAATCAGAAGTGGACGAAGAGTTTCAAGAGACTGAAGAATCTATAATCCAAAAGAGAGGGGACTGATATAGTGTAAAGGCGTACATGGAGATTAGTGATGATTTCAATACTAGTTGGACGGCTCAGAAATGGTAGGGTAAAGCTAGACGCTGGGAGTTCTTATTACAACGAAATGCATTATTAACACGAGAGATAGTTTTCTCTAAATACTCAATGTGTGGACCTGAAATACAGTTCCTATTAATTAATATAAGCTAAGTTGAATGCTGAATGTTATGTGCTTCAGCTGTAAGATATTTTTCCCCCTTTCGCTGCAGGTGATGACTACTTGAAGCCATGGATAATCCCAGATCCTGAAGTCGTCTGTATTCCTCGAACTAAAGAAGACGACTGTCTCATTCTAGCCAGTGATGGTATGTGGGACGTAATGAGCAACGAAGAAGCCTGCGATGCGGCCCGCAGGAGAATCCTGCTCTGGCACAAAAAGAATGGTCCTACAGTTACAGTAGAAACGGAGGATGGTGTTGATCCTGCATCGAAGGCAGCTGCTGAGTACCTCTCCAAGCTTGCACTCCAAAAGGGAAGTAAAGACAACATAACAGTTATAGTTGTGGATTTGAAAGCTCACAGGAAGTTTAAGACCAAAACATGAGTAGACTGAAAGGAACTTGTGAAAGAAGAAGACTGGTTCTGATCATTATTTTATCCACTTATACGTAGCTTAGCCCACTAATTTTTTATGAGCTTAAGGGATGTGGGGCTTGAGTTATTAATTGTGTTGATTCAACTCTCACCACAGATCCCATGCTAATAATCTACTGTAATAGTTGTAGTGCTGTTGGAAACTCTTATCATATTGTTACCTTTTATTTCTTATATGATAATTGATGCATATATTTAACTACGAGAATATTGCACATTAACAAGCCTACAATTTAGAAGGGCGATATTTTTCATGTGTAGTCCTGCCTCGTATGTCTTCTCACCTGTTGATCTGTAGGCCTTCTTCTTTGTTACATGTGGTACTTCAATTTTCATGGGATCCTATAATTCTCTGACATTATTGCTAGTGTGATGCTTCTAAACACCAAGTTGGCATATGTAGTAGTATTTGTTAATGATAGGTAGAAGTCCAGACATTCCGGGATATCTGTAGGCCTTCTTCTTTGTTACATGTTAGTTTCGGTGCATTTGCACTAATAGTGCTCGTTATAAATTTCTTTTTTCAATGGAATATCTGATACTATTATGTGTAATTATCATATGCGTGTGTAATTTTTCACAACGTAAGGAAATGAACATTTTCATATTTCGTATTCCTATGAAATAAAACAATAAGCCAACTGAACATAAATTAGCTTAATTGGTAGTAGATAATTAAAGACAATACATGTCTTCACTGTCTCAAATAGTGTTTCCATACAAAAATACTAATTGATCTCCAAGTCAAAAGATAGATCGTAGCGTTATTATATGAGTTGAGTTTGAATTTGCCTTTCACATTGTATAATAAACATGTTGTGTTTGGATTTTACGAAACTTATACGAGGTTGTAAACTTGACTGAAATGCAACCTAGGGACGTAAATTAGCACCCTAATTACATAATACATTTTAACCTAAATAATTGGCGTTGATATCCACTAGTTTGACATCTTCGCGTCAATTATATCCATTTATAGTATTGCATTGCACCGACACGGCAGCTTTCCATTTTTCCTTCGTATTCATTCCTCCGATGCCAAAATGCAACGTAGCACAGTATTAAATAAGTTAAGCATTGAAAATGAAATGACAACAACCAAAACGCGTTATTTAATCATAAAAATACAAACTATACGACCTTGTCCTTGGCCAGCTGTAACGTATCCGAAAAAAAACGGAAATTTAAATTATTTAACACAAGCATACAACTCAACCACACGAGGACGCTACCCAAATCATAACAAATGTGCATCATTTATACAGGAGTTTGTCAAGAGTATGATTACATTCAAAATGACAAGATAAACTATGCACATGTAATCATAACAACCCCAAAGTAAGACAGAAGGATCCGGTAACAGTGTGCTCGTCCTCAGTCCCCACTCTCTCATTGTCGCTCCGGGTCTGAAAAACAACAAGGAACTATGCCTGAGTTTCCATAAGGAAATCTCGTATGTCAAATCTGTTGGATTATTGAGTTTGGGCTAGGCTCATAGATAACTCAATTGAAGAAATCCAATGTTGAGATGAAGATGAGAACTATTGCCCTATGTGCCATGTGTTCACCTCACTTTTAGTCCCACATTGGTTAAGCTAACAAGTTGAAGGATGTTGATAAACATCTTATTCACTTGACCTTTTGTAGGTGGAAAGAGATGAGGAGAGAATTCTCCACACACACGCGTGCGCCCGCCCGTCCCGTCGCGGTCCGAGGCGAGGCGGCGGGGGTTTTGGGGGAAATTAGAGGTTTTAGCCTCAAGGTGATGGGTGTATTTATTTTTGGACCTCGTGGTAATTATTTTTTGCAATTAAGTCCTTGACGGTTACAAGATTAAATATATATATATATATATATATCACAGTCGGTTTCTCTTGTACATACACGTTTTATTCCTTTCATCTCTCTACGAAAACCGTCCCTCTTCGGCGATTTTAGGTCTCCGAATCCAGAGTTCTCCGGCGACCGATTCTTGCGAGGTTCCTCACTGCTTTCGTGGTCCGTCGACTCCGGTGTGCGTCTAATCAACGGTGTGACCGTTCTATACTGGGAGAAAACTGACAGACCATCAAACGCACTGGTATGTGGGCCGATATTTTCTCTGAGGCAAGTCGCCTTCCGACGGCTCGATCTTCGAGGTCGTCTCTGATCATTGTTCCTTCGTTTCTTGTTTTCATATACATGTTTTTGTATGTTGGCTTTATCTAGATCCTTACGGAATATTTATTCGACATATGTAACCCACTGTATTACATGATCACATCTGTAATTGTATCAACAAAATCCACCTATATGCATATGATATCTTATTACATAACATCTATCATACTAGTACACATGACATATAGTACAGTAACACAAAACTTTACTTAACATAATAAAAGAACATCCACATTAATAATAACAGCGACCCTACATGGTCACCCGTCACATCCACTTAGCTGGAAATATGGTCGGCTACATACTTTGCCGGAATATAACATCGGTCACATACTTTTACTCATAAAAGAGTACATACAAAAGTATACATAAATCAACATAACATCCACCAGATAATAGTACGGTGGTCAACTTCGCCGCTGTAAAAGCTGGGCAAAAATCTTACCTCACGGAGTCCATCTACTCCGTCGTCATAAAGGTTAGGCAGTCTCCACGCCCCCACAGAGTTGAACAACATAAATCATAGTATATAGAAGATATCATTTAACATCACTTACCAACAAAATCACTGAATTTGAGTATCACACAAACCGCTCGCACAACATCATATTTTAATTGAACACAAGCATAGAAACGGTCACAAACCACACGATCGGTCGACCGAAACTTCTCAAACGATCGAACAAACCTTGTAACCGGTCGACTGAAACTACTCAAATGGTCGAACAATATAACTGTAATTGGTCAATTAAACTACTTCAACGGTCGGACAATATCACATATTCGGTCGACCAAAACTACACAATCGGTCGAACAACTTCACATAACCGGTCGACCGTTTACAGGTTTCAAGCATTATTATATTCATATCACTGTGACTACTAAATTTGACTATAACCTAAATCGATTGCACAACATCATAATTCCTTTGAAATAATACATGATAACGGTCGAACAAACACATATAATCGGTCGACCGGAACTATATAAACGGTTGGACAATATCCCATAATCGGTCAACCGTTTAGAGACTTAAAAGTATTATGATATTCATATCAACGGTCCAACAAAGGGGTCCCGTCCAACCGAAAACTACCAGGGCAACCTAGAAGTTTCTAGTCATCAATCGGTCGAACTTACTCGTTAATCGGTCGAACATCCATTTAGTTATTTAAGTTACCGGTTGAACAATTCATTTAATCGTTCGACCGTCTAACAGTATAAATCCAAACCGACTCATTTTACATTCAAACGGTCGAACGACAATAGGTCCCGTTCGACCAAAAATTACCAAAGTCTTCTTCTTCCTGCAAATCATGCTTAACCAGTCGACCGCACCACTAAGCGGTCGACCAAAAGAAGTAGAATTCTACTGAACAAAACGTTTGACGAGCCTTTCGGCCTACCGTCGACTACTCAAACACTCACACAACCATGGGTGAGCATAAGAGCAAGACTTGACATACCTCTTCTGCACGATTGTCGGAGTTCCACACAACACCGCTTACCTTGCTTCCTTTCCTTTCTTCATCCTTCCGTGTATCGGAATAACACGAAGAGAACAACTCACCACCTTCTTCTTCTCTCACCCTCTCTCACTCATGCTCTTTCTTATTTCACGTTTTTCTCACCCGTCCTCCAACATTTCCACCGCACCTTCTTATATATGCAACCTTTACTAACTCAACCTCCTCCTCCACCAATCCCATGTTAACACCTCAACTTCCTCCCATCCCAAGCCAACACGTTGACCCTTATCACCACAACACCATTTCCTTCACCTACAAGCCACGTAACTGACACAACACAGCCCACTAACCATTCTAATTAAGTTAATATTCCTAATTAGGGTTTAATCAAAGTTTATTTTATCTTTATGGGATTTTAAGATTCTAACACCAGCTGAGTGGTGTCGCTGGCTCTCACATCTGTCCAAAATTTTGAGAGTATTTTAGATTTTTTGGAGTTTGTGGATGGACTAAACATTAATAATTAATCCATTATCCCAATCTTGCAAGTTACGAACAGTAAAATTTGGGGAGAAAAGTTCCACACGCCACCAAGAAGAAGCAAGATTTTTAAAACACTAATGTCGATTTCAATACACATTAATACACGATAAGCAATTATTTATCTGATTAGGGAATATTCCACATAGATAGATGAGAACAAGGACATGGACACATGGTATACTTCTACAGATGATGTATACAGTCCGATACCGGTAAAGAACAACCCACGTCTATATTACATTAACAAGAAAAGGATTAAAGAAATGTAGTTAATTAGTTCGATAAGTCTTTTAGATGTTGCTGATGAACAAATAAGTACAGGAATAAAGATTAATTATTTACAAATATTCCGACCTTATTATTACGAAGCAACCAATGATTATATGATTGTATGACGACTACTCAATCATTTACAACTAACATCGACAACCACAAGCGAGTGTTGCGGTCATGCCGTGGGTTATTATAATGGTGTGTACACACTTGTATTTTCCAAGCCGGGAATTTATGGTTACACCTTCGTGATATCTTATATGGAAAATGTTTAGTAGACGCGCGCGTCACTGACGCTACTTACGTGGCGGAGAAATTTTGTCCATTCAGCATCCAGTCAGCATGTACACTAAGCTTCTCAGAGCAATGATGTCTTTCTTATTTGTCTTCCCGATGCATTAAATGCATCTCTACGGAGATACCACCTTTTCTTTTGGCGCTCAACGGAGATCCACTAAAGATCCCTTAGGGTTTCACGTCACCTATTTTTTTACTTATATTCCTTTTTTTCCGGACAAGCGCGTGACTTATTCCGGACACAGTTACTATGTAATCCTGATAGTTGGAACACTTATTCCGAACAAGCGTACTACTTACTCCGGAATGTTGTCTTTTTCTTTTATTTTCCCGATGCGTCCACAATCGCATTTAATGCTCCTCAAATCAGCACGTCCTCCATTTCTTCTTTTTTGGCGCTTCACGGAGATACAAAATGTTTTGTCTACCTTATTCGGATCCTATGAACCCTTCCTTCTTCTTCCTCCCTTTTTGTTGTACTGTAATGACACTCGTTAATGTGTCCTCACAGCCGGCGCATGCCTCAAACGTCCCGCAAGAGAAGATGTATTTTCCTTCCTTCGAAGAAGCCAAAGCATTTTACGTTTCCTATGCCGATTCCTGTGGTTTTGGTGTGAAGATAAGGCAATCTCATTACGATCGTGGTGTTGTTATACGGGTCAATCTTACTTGCTCCAAGGAGGGTAATGCTCCGGGAAACCAAGGTGAAGGTAGACCAAAACATAGGTTATCCGGTAGGGTCGAGTGCACTGCTCGGATCAGG
The DNA here is from genome assembly GCA_963682175.1 of Triglochin maritima. Taxonomy (NCBI): domain Eukaryota; kingdom Viridiplantae; phylum Streptophyta; class Magnoliopsida; order Alismatales; family Juncaginaceae; genus Triglochin; species Triglochin maritima. Next base: position 13,534,131 of record OY821775.1, read on the forward strand.
GTCTCCGTAAATCCATCCAGAGGCTACGTAATTAACTACGTTGATCTCCAACATAACCACGTCATGCTGTCGGACGACCAGATGCGCTTCCTCCGACAAAAACGATCCGTCCCGGATTCCGCTAGAGCACGCATTTCGTGTAATGATGCTGTCGGGATATCGTCCGCCAAGACCATGCAATCTTTTGTGGTCGAAGCCGGAGGTCATGACAAATTGTCTTTCAACGAGCGGGACCTAAGGTTTTTTGTTTTCTACTTAACTAGGTTCATGTTACCCATTTTGCTTTGTCATAAAATGTGTTTTGCAGGAATGTTGTGTACAAGGTTAGAAACCTGAAGATGGGACCAGGTGATGCCCAAGCTATCCAAGATTATTTCATCAGGATGCAGAAGAATGATTCCCAGTTTTTTTACGTAATGGATATGGACGACGAAGGCAGACTACGAAACGTGTTCTGGGCCGATAGTCGTTCTCGAGCTGCGTACTCTTACATTGGAGATGCCATATGTTTCGACACAACCTACATAACCAACAAGTACGATATGCCTTTTGCCCCATTTGTGGGGGTAAATCACCATTACCAGTCCGTCCTTCTCGGTTGCGCACTCCTCTCTTCCGAGACGACACAAAATTACATTTGGTTGTTCCAAACATGGTTGACGTGCATGAACGGTACGTACTTTGTCTGTCCGGTTTACGTTATTTGTCTGTCCGGTTTACGTTATATGTCTGTCCAGTTTACGTTATATGTCTGTCCGGTTTACGTTATTTGTCTGTCCGGTTTACGTTATTTGTCTGTCCGGTTTACGTTATATGTCTGTCCGGTTTACGTTATATGTCTGTCCGGTTTACGTTATTTGTCTGTCCGGTTTACGTTATTTGTCTGTCCGGATTACGTTATATGTCTGTCCGGTTTACGTTATTTGTCTGTCCGGTTTACCATATGTTTTTATCTGGTTTACGTTATGTGCAGATATAAGCCCCCCGGCGATCATAACAGATCAATGTGGCGCCATAACTGCGGCGGTGAGGACTGTGTTCCCTGAAGCGCGACACAGATTTTGTATATGACACATAATGAATAAAGCGCATGTGAAGCTGCCCACGAAGTACCGGGAGCATACGTTGTTTGAGCTCAAAAACTGTGTATTCGATTCCAAGACTCCGGCTGAATTTGAGCGTAATTGGCAGGGTTTTCTCGATGATTTCGAGTTCCACGACAATAGTTGGTTCCAATCCATTTATGCAATTCGAGAGTACTGGGTACCTGCATTTGCGCGAGATTGTTTTTTCGCCGGAATGGCATCAACCCAGAGAAGTGAGAGTATGAACGCCTTTTTTGATAAGTACCTCACATCTAGGACGACACTAAAACAGTTCGTTCAACAATACGAATTCGCACTCCACCACAAGTATGAGAAGGAAGCTCAGTCGGATTTCGATTGTATTCATAAGGCTCCGCAATTGATTTCGAAATATCCATTTGAGAGGCAATTGAGCGAGTTGTATACGGTTGGGGTCTTCAAGAAGGTGCAATTAGAAATTGGGAAGATGATGTACTACGATATCACGGACGAGTTCAACGAGGAGGACACATTCCACTTCAATGTGACTGAACATGTATTGACACATATGCTCACATTGTCGAAACGGTTTGCAGTGCAAATTAGAGATGTGAAGTGGTCATGCAATTGCAGAATGTTTGATCACGTCGCGCTCCTTTGTTGTCACGTTTATGTTGTTATTGCACGACTACGTCCCAACGCGTTGCTCCCCGAGTCTTACATCGTCAACAGATGGAGGAAGGACATCCGAAGGAGCTATCGAGACAACTTTTCCCTTCAAAATGGCACGACGGAGAACGATGTGCTTCGTCGCCATGACGACATAATGGGTCGTGCGGTTTGGATCACCCAGGCCGCTTTCATCTCACACGACAGATATCTTCATGCGGTTGAGGCACTTGACTTGCTTAAGGAACGTATGCAACGAGCTGATCCTGGGCTGGAGGGTACATCCGTTCTCAATCCGGATAAGACAAGACAGAAAGGCAGACCACCGACCAAACGACGGATTTCTTTGTCTGAGAAAATAATTAAAAGTAACGATAGGAGAATCATCAGGAAGAAGGCTTCACTGTCGCTGCACCCAGTCGCACCCAAACCTGAGGATCACGACTTCAATGATTGGGACATAAGTTTGTATTACGAGGGAGTTCCTCCTTGATTATTGATTATGTCTTTTGTTGCAATTACTCTGTGTAAAACTTCAACCTCCTTAATAATATGTAAAACTTATTATTATGTCTGGTTCACGTTTTATGTTTGTCCGGATTACGTTATATGTCTGTCCGGTTTACTTTTTATGTCTGTCCGGATTACGTTTTATGTTTGTCCGGATTACGTTATTTGTCTGTCCGGTTTAAGTTATTTGTCTGTCCGGATTAAGTGTTGTGTCTGTCCGGAATAAGTAGTGTGTCTGTCCGGAATAAGTCATGTGGTCGTCCGGAATAAGTAATGTGTCTGTCCGGAATACGTGTTGTGTCTGTCCGGAATAGGTGATGTGTCTGTCCGGAATACGTGATGTGTCTGTCCGGAATAAGTCATGTGTCTGTCTGGAATAAGTCATGTGGTTGTCCGGAATAAGTAATGTGTTTGTCCGGAATAAGTCATGTGTCTGTCCGGAATACGTGTTGTGTCTGTCTGGAATACGTGTTGTGTCTGTCCGGAATAAGTCATGTGTCTGTCCGGAGTAAGTCATGTGTCTGTCCGGAATACGTGTTGTGTCTGTCCGGAATAGGTGATGTGTCTGTCCGGAATACGTGATGTGTCTGTCCGGAATAAGTCATGTGTCTGTCCGGAATAAGTCATGTGGTCGTCCGGAATAAGTAATGTGTCTGTCCGGAATAAGTCATGTGTCTGTCCGGAATACGTGTTGTGTCTGTCCGGAATAAGTGTTGTGTCTGTCCGGAATAAGTCATGTGTCTGTCCGGAGTAAGTCATGTGTCTGTCCGGAATATGAGTTGTGTCTGTCCGGAATAGGTGTTGTGTCTGTCCGGAATACGTGATGTGTCTGTCCGGAATAAGTAATGTGTCTGTCCGGAATACGTGTTGTGCCTGTGCGGAATAAGTCATGTGGTCGTCCGGAATAAGTAACGTGTCTGTCCGGAATAAGTCATGTGTCTGTCCGGAATACGTGGTGTGTCTGTCCGGAATACGTGGTGTGTCTGTCCGGAATACGTGTTGTGTCTGTCCGGAATAAGTCTTGTGCCTGTCCGGAATAAGTCATGTGTCTGTCCGGAATAAGTCATGTGCATGTCCGGAATAAGTCATGTGTCTGTCCGGAATACGTGTTTTGTCTGTCCGGAATAAGTGTTGTGTCTGTCCGGAATAAGTGTTGTGCCTGTCCGGAATTTATTATTGTGTCTGTCCGGAATTTATTATGTATGTCCGGATTACGTTTTATGTCTGTCCGGATTACGTTTTATGTATGTCCGGATTACGTTATTTGTCTGTCCGGTTTATGTTATTTGTCTGTCCGGATTACGTTATATGTCTGTCCGGATTACGTTTTATGTTTGTCCGGATTACGTTTTATGTCAGTCCGGTTTACGTTCCAATCATTCAACCCAACACTAATCATTCATCCATGAATTGTTCGTAACAACCGTATAAAAATTAACAAATAGTCTATGTAATTTGAACATGTATAAGCTATAAAAAACAATGGTTTATGTAACAATTAATGGTGTAAAGTAAGACAAGTATTTTTGGCCGATTATTGTTGACCGCACACCCCAAAGTCTTCAAGTAACCAGTTAGCCAATTCGCCCCTCACACGGTGGATAACCTTGCTCTGCTTCGGCTTCGTCGGATCAGCATTCACCATCAAACACTTCATCCAGTACAAAACGTATGTCCCGCAGTCGTTACTCCCGGCTAGCTGTCGTTGGCTACCCTTCCTCTCAACTATCAGCGGCCAATCGACATTCAACAACTCTCGCCAAAATTTCATTAACTGAAATGTTGTGCATTTATGAATTCCGAGACACCGGTTAGGATCTTCACCTTTTCTTAGCGAACGGGACATATTGTTGTATTGAATGAACTCTGATCTCGGTCCGTGGGCAACGAACAGAGTCCAGTGGCCAGACTTCCAGCATGGTTGTGCGATGATGGTCTCGGCCGCATTTAGTCCTACAATTTTGGGGAGTAGACAGTCTTCCATTATATCGTCTCCCTGTCCCTCCACAATTCTTCCCGATTCGAAGGTTGATATGCAAACAACCTTTTGCGGCCCTCCTCTTCTGACGAGTACCTCGATTAGGGCGTCCATTGTTTCGTTGGTGAATTCCGATTTTCGCGTTATTATTTCCTTCAGATCTTCACGGGTTATATTACAGAGTTCCCCCCTCCAGATCACCTCTTTTTCGTCGCGTTCGGGAGCCGTGAGATTCAATAAACGGTGTACCTCATCAGGTTTCAACGATCTCAAGGCGGTCACATCCAGATCAGGTCTCGTCGAGGAAACATGGGCGGCCAGAACATCTTTGGCGGCTTCTTCGGCCTCCTCTATCTCTTTGGCGGCTTCTTCGGCCTCCTTTATATCTTTGTTGGCTTCTGCGGCCTTCTTCTCTACCCCCTCTTGGCCAGATATCTTGTACGTTTCGGCTCTATCTTCTGTGCGCAAGCGTGGTCTTTTGGTCCGCAATTTTGTTGGGTGCGTTTCCCTCTCCCTCTTCCTCTCTACATCCTTCCTCTGTCGTTCCTCCTCCTTCCTCGTCTTCTCTTCCTCATTCCTCTTCCTCTCTTCCTCCTCCCTCTTCAAGTTAATCGTCTTTTGCTCTTCCTCCTTCCTCTTCCGTTCCTCCTCCTCCTTCCTCTCTTTCTCCACTTTCTTCTTCTTAATCCTCTCTTCCTCTTCCTCCATCTTCCGTTTCTCCTCCTTCCTCATCCTCTTCCTGTCTTCCTCCTCCCTCGTCTTCCTCTCTTCCTCCTCCCTCATCCTCTTCCTGTCTTCCTCCTCCCTCGTCTTCCTCTATTCCTCCTCCCTCCTCTTCCTCTCTTCCTTCTCCCTTCTCTTACTGTCTTCCTCCTCCCTCGTCTTCCTCTCTTCCTCCTCCCTCCTCTTCCTGTCCTCCTCCTCCCTCTTCTTCCTCTCTTCCTCCTCCCCCTTCTTCCTATCTTCCTCCTCCCTCTTCTTCCTCTCTTCCTTCTCCCTCCTCTTCCTCTCTTCCTCCTCTCTTCCTTCTCCCTTTTCTTCCTGTCTTCCTCCTCCCCCTTCTTCCTCTCTTCCTCATCCCTCTTCTTCCTCTCTTCCTCCTCCCTCATGTTCCTCTCTTCCTTCTCCCTCCTCTTCCTTTCTTCCTCCTCCCTCCTCTTCCTCTCTTCCTCCTCTCTTCATCCTCCCTCCTCTTCCTCTCTTCCTTCTCCCTCTTCTTCCTCTCTTCCTTCTCCCTCCTCTTCCTCTTCCCTCTTCTTCCTCTCTTCCTCCTCCCTCCTATTCCTCTCTTCCTCCTCCCTCTTCTTCCTCTCTTCCTCCTCCCTCCTATTCCTCTTTTCATCCTTCCCACGGAGTCCTTGAAGACCGATTTCGTGTCTCAGCCTCCGACACTCCTCTTGAGAGATCCTTAGTTCTTCCTCCAGTCTGTTATTTTTTTCGGTCGCCTTCTTAAGGGCTGCTTCGGCTTGCAGCCATTTCGTCTTAACCTCACTCAGTTCCAACTCTTGTAGCAGTGGGTCACATGGAATGCTGCATTCACTAAGTTGTACCCTTGGTAGAGTTGATGTTGAAGTTGTATCCTTCGAGGCGACCTTTTGTGCGACAGTTGCTTCTCGAGGAGGAATTTGATCCTCTGTCATCAGTTCATGCTCCCTTTCGCTGAGTGTCGGAGTGCCCTTCAACTCAAATTTGGCGCCATAAATCTCATGCAAGTTGATGCCGCGTTCCTCCCATTTCCTCAGGATTTGACGTCTCCCAAACATTTCCGACCAACAGTTGAACCGTGGAAATGCTGAACTGGGATCCCCCAATTTGAACTTCTCGCAAAGTGATGCATTACATACGTTGCATCATATGTCTTTCATTTAGATTGCTTTTAATTCAATAAATGCTACTAAGGTATGTGTTTAGTCTTGTTTACAGAATACAGGGACCTGAATGCAAATTACCCACATCCCGAGCATAAACGCGTGCAAAAGATTCATTTCTATCATAAAAACAAGTTCAAGTTTATCGAGTTTCAAATGGAAATGCGTCCAAGCACAAAAGCATTCAAGGAGCTAATCACAAAAAGGTCAGGGGCTTAAATGCAAAATGTCAAGGACCTGACTACAAAATAAAAGGACCAAGTTATTGTGTGGAGAAAGTCAAAAGGAAAAAAATCAATTATAAAATCTCCAACAATGGAATGAATTAATCCGGAGCTCGAGAGATTGGAAAGAAATCATCCAGACGCGCAAAGGAGGATCAAATCATATCATAAACGCACAGCCAAAACCCGGACCGAATCAGACTCACATGGGCGGCGAATTCGCCGCACCACACATGTATTGGGCGGCGAAATCGCCGCCCCCCTTGCTCTATATTTGTCCCAATTCTGTCCACTCCTGTATTGACGCGTGTACTCTCCTTTTATGTATTGGTATCCTTTGTATCGGCTATAAATAGCCTCGTAGCACGAATGTAACACATCTTTGAACCTTTGGTCTTGGATCATTAGTAATAAATTTTCTGTTTTATTTTGTTTTGTTTCTCTTTTCTTTTAATGTCTCTAGGATCCCTTCTTCTTCCTCCCTCCATGAGTTTCTAACTCTTTCCAAAGGGTGGAGGTGATGGAATTAGGGTTAGAGAAGATGAATTGCATGTTATTATTTTAAGTTCATGATTAGTATATTTTGATTACTTGAGTTTATGTTAAGTCATTTATCTTGTAATGCTTCATAACTAACATGATTTACAATAAGTTTCAGTAATTCTCTGATCTAAACCTAAATCTAAACCTCCATCCAACGGATTTCTCTCTTTGTTCTTGTTTTAGTTTATTTGTTCTTGTTCTTGCTTTAGATAATTATAATCCAAAAAAAAAAACCTAAAAACCCAATTGATTCTTCTCTCCTTCTTTCCCCCAATCGAAATCACACTAAAAACAGAATCTCTCCCTCCTTGTGTTCGACCCGTATTTGCCACGTCTTCATAGACACCGTGCACTTGCGGTATAAATTCAATTCTCATCAAGTTTTTGGCGCCGTTGCCAGGGAGGCGACGCAGATTTTTGTGTTTTTTGTGTTTTCGATTTTATCCTGTCTACCTTGTGCGCGATCTAAGTATTTGCATTTGTGTAGCAGGAGACAACAGAGCGCGCGGCGAAATCCGGGAGCGTTTTGAGACACTTGGGCGGCGGAATCGCCGCATCTACAAGGTGACTTGCGGCGGAATCGCCGCACCAGTGTGGGTTCTGGTCTTCAAATTTCTGGGGCATCGTCGGCATCTCTGGGTGGTCGCATTAAGCTACTGGAATCTCCGAGAGCGGGAGGCGAACCCGACTGAGCATTGCGTAGGTAACTTTTCTTGCCTTTCTCGTAAAATCTGAATTGTTGAAAAGTTTCCTTTCGTAGAATTGCACGTGTTAGGGTTTAAAATTCCATAATTGGCAATATTTCAACTCTGACCTAAAATTCGCAAAATTAGAAAGACCTTAGTGCATGCATCATATAATGTTTTGTTTGCATTATTCTTGCTAAATTCTTGCAAATCAATTTCTGTTGAAGAGTGCTGGAGGCAAGGTACGTATCGCGGTTTTTAACGATTGCATTTAAGCATATAATTTAATTTGCATACAACCTTGCAATTGCCCCCATTAAAAAGACCATTGTTTGACTATCTTTGCTAGATCTAAGTTAAACTACTTTAAGGGCAACTCCGTAGGCAAAGATACGGTGGGGATTTCATCACCCTTCCGTGGCCCACAAATCACAATCCTAAAGTGTCACCCAAGCCTTAAATTTAAAATCAATTAGACATTGGCCCCTAAGGACTCGGACTCAATTAAGGAGGAGATTGGTTTGACTTGCTATGACCTGAAGCCAATTGAATTCAATTTGGTGTCTAGAAAGTGTTTTTGTGTTGACGAAAGTCTTCCAAGCGACGTAGTTGTCTAATTGGCATCGACTCTGTCGGAAGCGCCCCCACTAGCTATACACTAACTGGCCAACTTGGTTTGATTGGTGAGGGAGGTGAATCAAGCGAATCAATTCGACTCAACCAGTTAGGAGTCGTCTAGATTTAAGTGACACTAGGTCTAGGATTGTTTTGAACCGTGCTTGTTTAGGAAATTTCTGACCAACCCTAATTTTTATCCTTTAGAGTTAAGTTTCCCTTCTCGTCTGAGTCTTCTTTCCCTTCTCATCTTTACCTTTCTATTGTTTGTTTCCATTTTTTATAAAAAAAACATAAAAAAAATTAAAAAAAACGAAAATTAAAAAAAACGAAAATTAAAAAAAATAAAATAAAAATTAATTAATTAATTCTTGAAATTAAATTTGGAATTTAAATTTCGAATTTGAATTCAAAAATTGATTCAACCCGGTGCACTTAGATTTGGATTCGGGACTTGAGTAATCGACTCTCACGAGTTCATCTAGATTCCAGTCTGGAACTTAACCCCAATCCACCTGTTGCACCACCTCACCCGGATCTAATGGGTGAGAATGTTGTGAACCCGCCTATGACTCTGAGGGATCGGTGCTACCCAACGATGGCTGCTCAGCCATCGTGCATCGTCATGCCCACCATACCGGGTCGCGATTTCGAACTTAAGGCACAATACATGAGTATGCTGCCTAAGTTCACCTCTAGGGAAGATCCATATCTCTTCCTTAGAGAATTTGAGGAAATCTGCTCTCTTATGCAATACCAGCATATCCCTGAGGAGGCAGTGCGTCTGAAATTCGTGCCTCTAGCACTGAAGGACGACGCTAAGAAATGGCTATATAGTCTAGCCGAGAGATCTATTAGGAGTTGGGCTGAGTTTGTTCAAGTGTTTCTAAAAAAATATTTCCCCAACCATAAGACTATGAAGATTAGGAATGAAATTGTTGCATTCGTTCAGTCTGAGAGCGAGCCCTTCTATTCCTATCTTGAAAGATTTAAAAGTGTCTTGACCCAATGCCCTCATCACGGAATTCCAAAATGGCAATTATGCCAAATTATTTATGAGGGATTGACACCCACATCTAGAGTTATGCTAGAATCTGTGAGCCAAGGGAATTTCATGTCGAAAAACGAAAATCATGCCTGGACTTTTCTTGAGGATTTAGCTGAAAACAGTATGCAATGGGACAATGCTAGAACACCCATCAACCCGAGTATTGGATCTAGAATAGCAAGTCAATCCCGACCAGGTGTCTTAGCTATAGATGCCAACATAGCGGCTGAGGCAAAACTAGCCACCCTTATGCGCAGAATGGAAAGTTTAGAGCTGCAAAACCAAACCCGACAAGTATCCCCTACCCCTTGCTCTAGATGTGGTCAGACTGGTCATTTAATGGAGGACTGTGTAGACTTGGAACATGTTAATGCCACGTTTAACCATTCTAGAAATGATCCTTATGCATCAACCTACAACCCGGGTTGGCGTAATCATCCCAATTTTTCGTGGAACCAACAAGGTCAACCTCCTAGACAACAATCAAACCCATATAACCAAAATAATACATCATCTGGGGGTAATAACAATGGAAATCATGAAGTTAGGTTGACAAACTTGGAAAATTTAATGAAAACTTTTATACAAACAACCAACCAATCATTCCAAAGGCTAGAGACACAAGTCAGCCAATTAGCGCAAATAGTAGGTGAAAGAGAAAAGGGTCAATTTCCAAGTCAACCTGAGGTGAACCCAAGAACTAATAATCAATATCAATCTTATCAACCACCCTCAGGAAATAACAACCCCAGACCGGTTCAAATGATTAACGAGGAAGGACCGTTCCAACAAATCAATGCAGTAGTGTCATTACGGTCCGGACGACAAGTTGATAACAATGTGGTAAACCCTAGAATGTCTAATCAATCTAGCCATCAAGCAACCACATATGACCTGACTATTGAACCTGACGTCCAAATTGAAAAAACCAACCCACCTACACAACATGAACCCATAGCTCAACCTGAACCTGAGCGAGTCTATGTTCCTAAAGCCCCTTTTCCCAATAGACTCAAGAAGAGCTCAAGTGCACAAATAGAGAAAATCTTAGAAGTATTTAAGCAAGTTAAGGTGAATATTCCACTCTTAGATATGATTCAACAAATACCTGCTTATGCTAAATTCTTGAAAGATTTGTGCACTAAAAAGAGAAAAACGAATGTACCAAAGAAGGCATTCTTAACTGCAAACATATGCTCTATTCTTTCCAACACATCTCCTATAAAATATAAGGACCCTGGGTGTCCCACAATTTCATGTTCAATAGGAGATACTTTTATCAATAAAGCCCTTCTTGACCTAGGTGCAAGCGTTAACTTACTCCCATTTTCTGTCTACGAGCAACTCAACCTTGGTCCACTGAAACCCTCTAAGACAACCCTCCAATTCGCTGATTGTTCTGTTAAGAAACCGAGAGGTATAGTAGAGGACGTTTTGATTAAGGTTGGTGACTTCATTTATCCAGTGGATTTTGTCGTACTTGATACTGAACCTGTTGTAAATCATAATCGACAAATCCCTGTAATTCTAGGTAGACCCTTTTTAGCCACTTCGGAAGCATTAATAAACTGTCGAAATGGGCTCATGCAATTATCTTTCGGGAACTTGAAAGCAGAATTTAATATCTTCCATATTGATAATGAGCCAGAAATAATATGCAACCCAAGTGATGTTGTGATGAGAGCACGTATTTATCAGAATTCTGAATCAAATAAATCATCACATAAGCAAAAAGGAAGTAAGAAAAAAGGGAGTGATCCATTTACTAAACCACCATCACTCGAGCAAATAAGCGAACCAATTCAAGTGAGAAGAGTGGAATCTTTTCCTCAAGTCAACATGGGGAACAATTCAACTGGATACATGCACCAATATGGTGTCATTCAATCCAGTTCTGATTACGGTTGACTATGAGCAAACTCAACCCCTCTACCGCAAGCCGACTCAGGTAATAAGTGCATTTATTTTATCTATGCATACATTGAGGACAATGCATGATTTAGGTGTGGGGGGTGTTTATCTATGTATATATCTATTTGTTTGTTTTCTTCTATTTAAAAAAAAAATCAATGTTCCATGACATAGCTTAAGATTGAACTACCAAAATCTGTGTACAAATTGCATTGAGTTTTTGTTCTTTATTATATAGTTCTGCTTGTAGAAATTGTGACATAAATCTAAGTTCCAAAGAAATAACACATTGCCCTTTAAGACATGTATGCACTTAAATTGGATGAATCAAATCCTTGAAGTGGTTGATAAAAAGCAGAGGTTAAGGAAAATACACCGGGAAGTGTGGACTTCTAATAGCAATTAAGCCTTGAGGAAAATAAAAGTAAAAATAAAGGAATAAAGTGAGGAAAGCACATTTTGCAAAATGATTACAAAAGCCCAAGCATTTGAGTCACTGGTCCGTAGGGGTATCTTAAAACCCGGTAACTTGAGTCTTCCAGCTCGGGATTATCGACCAAACTCGCTACACGAATGCAAAAAGGGTATAAGTGTCAAAAAGAAAAAAAAAAGCAAATGTGTTGAATCACGGAAAAAGAAAAAATACTTTAAGTTACTCAAGGCCCAAAGCTAAAAGAATGATCCATGCCATGGTTGATCCAAATGATACTTCACCACCAGAGGAGGCGTGCAAAATAATTCAAGTGATAAACATGTGTAGAAGGGTTAGTGGTGTGAATGTTGGAGGAACAAAGACCAAGTCATATTTTTAATGAGTTAGATTTATATAATGAGCATGCAAAAAATTCTTAGTGAGATGTATATGGTTGAGGTAGGGATATTGAGAACTATTAATAAAACGTTGATTCAGGATTTTGTGGGTATATCCGCTGAAAACCCTCAGGAGACAACACTCCTCCTCCTAGGAAACTTGGAGGTTTAAAGGCTTGTTGCACATGCTAAGTGCAACCGTGATTCCTACGAAAGTGAGTTAGGATTTCCCTGTTTTCATTTTTTCTTATATTCTGTTTTGCTAGGGACTAGCAAAATCTAGGTGTGGGGGTATTTGATGCATTACATACGTTGCATCATATGTCTTTCATTTAGATTGCTTTTAATTCAATAAATGCTACTAAGGTATGTGTTTAGCCTTGTTTACAGAATACAGGGACCTGAATGCAAATTACCCACATCCCGAGCATAAACGCGTGCAAAAGATTCATTTCTATCATAAAAACAAGTTCAAGTTTATCGAGTTTCAAATGGAAATGCGTCCAAGCACAAAAGCATTCAAGGAGCTAATCACAAAAAGGTCAGGGGCTTAAATGCAAAATGTCAAGGACCTGACTACAAAATAAAAGGACCAAGTTATTGTGTGGAGAAAGTCAAAAGGAAAAAAATCAATTATAAAATCTCCAACAATGGAAGGAATTAATCCGGAGCTCGAGAGATTGGAAAGAAATCATCCAGACGCGCAAAGGAGGATCAAATCATATCATAAACGCACAGCCAAAACCCGGACCGAATCAGACTCACATGGGCGGCGAATTCGCCGCACCACACATGTATTGGGCGGCGAAATCGCCGCCCCCTTGCTCTGTATTTGTCCCAATTCTGTCCACTCCTGTATTGACGCGTGTACTCTCTTTTTATGTATTGGTATCCTTTGTATCGGCTATAAATAGCCTCGTAGCACGAATGTAACACATCTTTGAACATTTGGTCTTGGATCATTAGTAATAAATTTTCTGTTTTATTTTGTTTTGTTTCTCTTTTCTTTTAATGTCTCTAGGATCCCTTCTTCTTCCTCCCTCCATGAGTTTCTAACTCTTTCCAAAGGGTGGAGGTGATGGAATTAGGGTTAGAGAAGATGAATTGCATGTTATTATTTTAAGTTCATGATTAGTATATTTTGATTACTTGAGTTTATGTTAAGTCATTTATCTTGTAATGCTTCATAACTAACATGATTTACAATAAGTTTCAGTAATTCTCTGATCTAAACCTAAATCTAAACCTCCATCCAACGGATTTTTCTCTTTGTTCTTGTTTTAGTTTATTTGTTCTTGTTCTTGCTTTAGATAATTATAATCCAAAAAAAAACCTAAAAACCCAATTGATTCTTCTCTCCTTCTTTCCCCCAATCGAAATCACACTAAAAACAGAATCTCTCCCTCCTTGTGTTCGACCCGTATTTGCCACGTCTTCATAGACGCCGTGCACTTGCGGTATAAATTCAATTCTCATCACAAAGCCAAACCTGCAAATAAGAATGAGTTAGGAGAGACATAAAACCTTTCCGGACAGACAAATAACGGAAACCGAATAGAAATAATAAATTCCGGACAGACACAATAATAAATTCCGGACATGCACAACACTTATTCCGGACAGACACAACACGTATTCCGGACAGACACATGACTTATTCCGGACAGACACATGACTTATTCCGGACAGGCACAAGACTTATTCCGGACAGACACAACACTTATTCCGGACAGACACAACACTTATTCCGGACAGACACAACACGTATTCCGGACAGACACATGACTTATTCCGGACAGACAAATGACTTATTCCGGACAGACACAACACGTATTCCGAACAGACACATTACTTATTCCGGACGACCACATGACTTATTCCGGAAAGACACAACACGTATTCCGGACAGACACATGACTTATTCCGGACAGCCACAACACGTATTCCGGACAGACACAACACCTATTCTGGACAGACACAACACGTATTCCGGACAGACACATGACTTATTCCGGACAGACACAAGACTTATTCCGGACAGGCACAACACTTATTCCGGACAGACACAACACTTATTCCGGATAGACACAACACGTATTCCGGACAGACACATTACTTATTCCGGACGACCACATGACTTACTTCGGACAGACACAACACTTATTCCGGACAGACACATGACTTATTCCGGACAGACACAACACGTATTCCGGACAGACACAACACCTATTCCGGACAGCCACATCACTTATTCCGGAAAGACACAACACTACTACCGGACTAACTTGCTTACTTGTAATATGGCAACGCATCCAGACACGCAGCCCTGCTTCAGAGTGAAGTTCCCAGCCAATCTCCTCCTCGACAGGTCATTTTTGCCTTCCCCTAGACCCCTAACCAAGCAAGCGTGAACTGCAGTTGCCCACGCATATCTCTTGAGGCACTTGAGGTTCTTCAGGTGCCTCGTGTACCACGCTTTAGTTCGCAGTGACCCATCGAAGAACAAAAATGATTGAATATCAAACAAATAAGGAGACGGACGTTCTCCTCCTCGTCGCCCATTGCACTCGTGGCAGTAAGATGACCCAGTAGCTGAGTGTTGTCGAGATTAACGTCGTCTCGCTTCTCTACGTACATGCGTTCCATATCAACTCTCAGCCCATGCACTCTTAGCCCCAGTATCAGGGCGACGTCTTCTACCGTAAATGGGACGACCCCGGTTGCTATTCTCAACCCGACCTCATTGGCGTCGAAGTGTTCGACGAACCAACCCACGATCTCATTATCAGTTGTGATGTGAGGAAAAGTGAGGAAGTGACCGAAAGGCGTCCCTTTGAAAACCTTCTTCTCCTCCCCCTTCATCCGACTGAACTGTCGGTGAATGGCCGTCAAACCGCACTTAGTTTCGCGGAAGTAGTACGTGCTTCCATGAAACCACAAAAAAACATATATTAAAAGTCGGTGCGTAACCCTAAAACCATCAAAAAACACATCCGGGTTGTGGAGAGACCTGCGCGGCTAGAATTTCAGGAGCGATGGAGGTTTCAGGGACAGCAGAATCCATTTTCGCCTTGTCTTGGTTTTTCTTCGACTCAAAATGGGACGACGGTTTTTGGATGGGAAGAGGAAATGAGTGAGGAAAGGGCAATTAGGAAACTGAACAGACAGATACTCGAATGCTCTGGAAGTGTAACCGTCTAATCGTGATTTGGCGAAATGAACCGTCCCACCCAACCAGCCGTCATTTTTTCAAAATAAATCAAGCCCGCGCAGAAAATATAGCTGACTGGATGCTGACTCATCAAATCGAAACTCGTCCACGTAAGGCGCGTCACGGACGCGCGCGTCCGTCTATCACGGCCCATCTTATATCTATGAGAGTCCTGATAAAACAAGGTACGTGCTGGACACACTACGTCATCGTTCATGTTATTATTTACATTTTTTATTTTATTGTTTAAAAATATACTTTCCGATAATAAAAAAGAAACAATTGATTTTCTTGTTAATATACACTTTAGATGCAAAACGAAGACTCACACATGCCCCGCGAGGGACACACCAATTCCTCACGGGACTCACATATATGCATCTTTGTATGTCAATAGTCACGTACACTGGAAAATCAACGGACGTCTAAATTATCACGTCATCAAATTAAATTATTTATAAAAGACTCTACGTACATAACTTGAAGGAATCATGTCCCTTCACATCATGTGCATCTAAAGAGTGTGTTAAAATAAATCCATAAATTATTTTCCTATATTTATTATTCATTGTCTTCCTCAATAATATTGTTGGTTAATTGATGCTTCCATCATTGTCCGAAAAAAATCATTATACATGAACGCGGGCGTCCGTGATGCGCCTTATGTGGCACCCAAAATTTGGCGAGTCAACGTCCAGTCAGCTTGACACGTCGTTGATTTCATACGCGCCTTTTATTTTGTTTTAAAAAAGAATTAACGGTTCTCTGAGTACGACGATTGCTTTCCAAACACCATATAGGACAGCGCGCAGACACTAGTGCAGCGACGGTTTGGATATCGAGGAAGGAAACGAATATACCCATTGAAAGGGAGAGTCCATCTTTGTCGTTGCGGAGTACCTGTGAACAGAGGAAGCCGAAAAATAGTTCCTATCGGTGTCTTTCACAACAAAACGAGAATGGATTCGCCGAGTAATGTTGTCTCTAGCGAAGCTGTCGCTGAGCAGGTGGGTCGATTTAGGTTTTTTCCCTACCTCGACTTTTTATTCATGAACTTTCGTTTCTTTATTCGTTTGTTTTAGGGAAGCACCTACTACTTCTGGGAAACGAAGTGTGGCTGGACGGTGATCGAAAAGTAGTTCGGTAGGATGAAGGAAGATGAGAAGAAGGTTTTCCGGGGGATCCATTTCGGTCACTTCCTACATTTTCCTAACATTCCAACGGACAATGAAATACTAGGTTGGTTCGTCGAACACTACGACGCGAATGAGGTAGGGCTGAGAATGTGATCAGGGGTAGTCCCCCTTACAGCTGAAGACGTTGCACTAATTTTGAGGCTAAACGTGCGTGGGAAGACCGTTGTTATGGAACTCATGGGCGTACAAAAGCGAGACGGGGTGAACCTTGATAACACTCAACTATTAGGTCATCTGACTGCTACTAGTGTGATGGGCGATCCCGAGGAGTACGTTAGACTCCTTATTTGTTTCATCTTCAACTATTTTTTGTTCTTCGTTGAAACACTTCGAACCAATATCTGGTTCATGAAGTATTTGGGGGACATCAAACACATCAACAGATACACATAGGCACGTGCAATTCACGCAACCTTTGTTCGGGGTCTGGAGGAAGCAAGCTTAGAACTGCAGGAAATGAGAACGGCCGGGAACTTCATTATGAAGCAGGGATGTGTCGACGGTTGTGTAGCAATACTACAAGTAAACATTTTTTAAGTTTTTAGTGTGTCTGTCTTAAGTTTAGTTTCTGTCAAGAATACGTTATTGGTATGTCCATATTAAGTTGTGTCTGTCCGGATTTAGTTGTGTGTATGTCCAGATTTAATTGTGTGTCAGTTCAGAATAAGTTGTGTGTCTGTCCATTTTACGTTGTGGGTATGTCCATAATAAAATGTGTGTCTGTCCAGAATACATTGTGGGTATGTCCAGAATAAGTTGTCTGTCCGGATTTAATTGTGTGACTGTCTAGATTTAGTTGTGTGTCAGTCCAGAATAGTTATGTGTCTATCCAGAATACATTGTGTAGGATTTTGTGTCCCTGTGTATGTATATATTTTTAAAAATTTAATATAACATACAAGATCAATTTCATACATTCAATAATTTTAAGTACATAACTTTGTGTTTTATTCTAATATCATACAACCCTACATTTATTAAAATAAACCACAAAGGTAGAATCATACCTAAAGGTTCTCTAAAACTTTTTTGAAGATCCGGAGCCGCGTTGACCGTTGAATCGTCCACGGATTTGCCTCTGAGTGTTCACCAAACTCTAAACAAGA
Source organism: Triglochin maritima (assembly GCA_963682175.1). Classification (NCBI taxonomy): domain Eukaryota; kingdom Viridiplantae; phylum Streptophyta; class Magnoliopsida; order Alismatales; family Juncaginaceae; genus Triglochin; species Triglochin maritima. The sequence goes on from OY821775.1 coordinate 13,551,570, forward strand.
TTAGAGAGAAAGGAGCTAGTCAATCAATCTCTAACAAGGTTTAGAATCCAGCTAATGACCCCTCTTTAAGCTCCTGAGATTCTTATCTCTAAAACTTAAATTTACTAAGAGATTTTCGTGGTGATTAGGGAGAGATTAATGAGAGAAAGATTTTTGTATTAGCTGTTAAACAAGTAGGAGTAGGGGACATTTTATAGTCTCCCAAAACATCCTCATCAAGAGTTATTCTTTAGCCATGATCTCTTGTTTATTCTCTCCTAAAATTAATCTCTAATTTCCACATAAGCACCTAAAAAACGTTTTAATTAAATCTGAAATTAATCCACCAATGATTTAATTAATCTCTTAAAAATTCAGACAGAATCTTTCTGTTCGGTGAACCGAGAATTACTCGGTCAACCGAACCATTCGGTTTTAACACGTGTTCGGTGCACCGTAAGCCAGACAGTCGACTGAATCCACAAGAGAAAAATTCCCTGGAAAAATTCGGACGAACCACGTCTTTTACTCGGTCGACCGTTGACCAACCAGAATCTCTCCTGCGACATAGTCATCGGATGACCGCGTCACCTTCGGTCTACCGAAATACTCTTTCTCGGTTGACCGTTCACACTCGGTTAACCGAACCCGATTGTCCAGGCACTCCAGACAATTTTGGTCAACCAATTGTGATTACACGTTCCCCATCGGTTAACCGATCCGAAGATACCCCTGTCGACCGAACCATGAAAAGTTCACCGTGTTTGACCCCGATTTTCCTTTGTCAAATTTTGGATTTATTTCCAACAAAATTTGATCTTTTGGGGTTTTAGTAAATTCACATCTTATGTAATATATTATCATATGTAATATTAAATTATTACACCCCATAATATATACACCTCATATGAATTTATTATGATTCTAATTATGTCAATTCTCATGACATATTGATTTTATTAATTCACCACATGTGTCATATTTTAACATGAAACCCGACACATCATATGAACTTAAAATCAAACCTCTTGTTTCTCAGTTTTGTGGTGTGAACTATAGAAGGATCTAAGCCAAATTGGCAGCGATATTAAACACTTAATATCTCAAACTATAAGCGGTATCTAGCTACACATTATAGTTACCCAATTAGCATAGATGTCTTTGTTCCACCCGAATCAAAACACGATCCATTTAGTGATGTAAGTGCACCACTTGTGTCCGTCCCTTGCCTCATGATATTAAGAATATATACAAAGTAGAAATGTGTCATCTTTGTATTATATTCATTTCTTGATCTCTTTAAGCTAATTATAACTATGTAACTTAACTCAAGTTACATTGTGCACATTATAATTTTGCTTTATCAAGGGGCCCACTAATATCATCACTCAATTAAGAGGGGCAATGATAATCGTTTGACTAGCTATCTTTTCCAGCACAAGTCGTGTTCAACCAACTATTGCCTTTATCACTATACTCATTGATAGTTTTTGACAATAATCAAATTAAGCATTTCTTGAGTGAAAAGATATAAGTCTCATATCTTAGGATCCAAGACACAGTAAAAACATTAATGACACGAAACACAATTCCATAATGTTTTACTTGTTAGGTCTATTCAATATATAAAACTAATCTTTTCCTCTTTTATATACTCGTGTCGTCAATTATTTGTAGAGCTACAACAATCGATGACCAACACGACAATCTTATCTCGGTAATTAATATTCCGTGTTAATTACCATGATTGTGAATAACTTTTGATTTATGTAAACCATTATCTTTTAGAGCTCTACGGTTAAGGACCAAGCGTCTCTTCCTTAACACTTCCAAAACACGAATATTATAATCAAGGAACAAAATGTTTGTACATTCAATTCATAATAATTGACATATAAAAGTAAAACTTTTAGAACACATTTCTTTCAAAAGGGAGGTGGAACTTATTAGTTCAGATCAAATTTCTGCTCAAACAACGCGCCCACCAAAGGGGTCTGCCTCAAATGGGTCAACTTCAACAGACACTTTGCCAAGGCTGCAACTAAGAGACTACAACATTCCATGTGACCTGCTGCTACAAGAGTCTGAGCTGAGTGAGATGAAGACGAAATGGCTGCAAGCCGAAACGGCCCTTAAGAAGGCGACTGAAGAGGTGAACAACATGAAGGAAGAACTAAGGATGTCCCGGGAAGAGTATGGGAGGCTGAGAGAAGAGATTGTATCTCTTCGAGGAACGGGGACATGTGAAAATGATTGTGGGGAGAAGACCCAAGATCTAAATATAGAGGAGGAGAAGGAAGAAGAGTGAGGACGAGAAGGAAGAAGAGAGGAAGAGGGAAGAGAAGAAGAGAGCGGAGGAGAAGAAGAGAGAGGAGGAGAAGAGAGGCGAGGAAGAGGAAAGAGAAGGAAGAACAATGGAAGATGGAGGAGGAGAAGGAAGAAGAGAGGAAGAGAGAGGAGAAGAAAAGAGAGGAAGAGAATGAGGAAGAGAAGAAGAGGGAGGAGAATAGACGAAGAGGGAAGAGAACAAGAGAGCGGAGGAGAAGAGAGAGGAGAGGAAAAGGAAAGAGAAGGAAGAACATAGGAAGATGGAGGAGGAGAAGGAAGAAGAGATGAAGAGAGAAAAGAAAAAGAGAGAGGAGAAGGAGGAAGAGAAGAAGAGAGAGGAGAGGAAAGAGAAGGAAGAACATGAAAGAATGTGTTCTAAAAGTTTTACTTTTATATGTCAATTATTATGAATTGGATGAATTGTTCATTGATTATGGTTCTTATGGAAGTGTTAAGGAAGAAGTGTTTAGTCCTTAACCGTAGAGCTCTAAAAGATAATAGTTTAAATAAATCAAAAATTATTCACAATCATGGTAATTAACATGGAACATTAATCACCGAGATAAGATTATCTTGTTGGTCATCGATTATTGTAGTTCTAAAAATAATTGATGACACGAGTATATAAAAGAGGAAAAAAATTACTTTTATATATTGAATAGACCTAACAAGTAAAACATTATAGAATTGTGTTTCATGTCATTAATGTTTTAATGTGACTTGGATCCTAAGATATGAGACTTATATATTTTCACTCGAGAAGTGCTTGATTTGATTACTGTTAAAAGATATCAATGAGTATAGTGATAAAGACAATAGTTGGTTGAACATAACTTGTGCTGGAAAAGATAGCTAGTCAAACGATTATGATTGTTCCTCTTAATGGAGTGATGATATTAGTGGGCCCCTTGATAAAGCAAAATTATAGTGTGCACAATGTAACTTGAGTTAAGTTACATAGTTATAATTAGCTTAAAGAGATCAAAAAATGAATATAATACAAAGGTGACACATTTCTACTTTGAATGTATTCTTAATATCATGAGGCAAGTGACGGACACAAGTGATGCACTAACACCACTAAATGGATCGTGTTTAGTTCGAGTGGAACAAAACATCTATGCTAATTGGGTAACTATAATGTGTAGCTAGATACCCCTTATAGTTTGAGATATTAAGTGGTTAATATCGTTGTTAATTTAGTTTAGATCCTCCTATAGGTCACACCACAAAACTGAGAAACAAGAAGCTTAATGTTTGAGTTCATATGATGTGTCGGGTATCATGTGAAAAAGGACACATTTGGTGAATCAGTAAAATCAATATGTCACAAAAATCGACATAAATAAAATCATGGATAAATTCATATGAGCTGTATATGACGTGGTTATATTTAAGATCAACATAGTTATTATGGTTTCCCCTTGCTGGGTTTCCAGAGACCCTGATCCGAGCAGTGCACCAGACCCTACTGGATAACCTATGTTTTAGTTTCAATTGTCCTTGGTTTGTTGGAGCCTGACCCTCCTTGGAGCAAGTCAGTGTGACCCGTATAACAACAACACGATCGAAATGAGATTATCTTATCTTAACACCAAAACCACAGGAATCAGCATAGTCTACGTAAAATATTTTGGCGTCTTCGAAATAATGAAAAAACATTTGCTCATTCGGAACGTTTGAGGGTTGCTCCACTAGTGAAGACACATTAACGACTTCTATTGGAGTACAAAGAGGATGAGAGGAGAACCAAGAGAATGAAGAAATAAGATAATGCGCCAAAAAGGAGACAAAAAGAAGAAGAAACTCCATCTGCAGTATAGGAGCGCCAAAATGAAGGATGGATTGATTTGAAACGCATTAGAAAGACAAGAAAAGAAAAGAAAGATGAAGGAAAGGAAAATGTTGATTTCTTTTTTTTTGTGCTGCTGACATGGACTGTGTCAACTCAACCGCTTTCTCAAGGGACATCCTAAACAGCGGCCATTGATCATTTTTGGTCCGAAAACATCACGGAGTTGCATGCTTTCCCCACCACTGCTGCTGTCAAACATCTTATTCGTACGCTACATGAATCTAATCACAATACGCATCTTTGAAATTGAAATATACACGAGTGATTTACGCAAATGCATATGTTTTATTAAATTATGTATACACTGATGAATGGGAAAACAACTAAACTACAACGACTCTTCTTCCATTTGCTCTAATACGCGGTAGTGATGAGCACAATTTGACTTGTTTATCGCAACCTTTCGTCTTAAGTCATCACTTTTTCCAAACCATATTATCTGGAGAACTCATGGTGGCAAGTGGAACAAACACCAAATCCCCATCAAACCTGATGCCCAATGCCAGCCGATGTTATTCTTAATTCTCTGTTTTCGAAATCAAACAAGGAAAACATGTTCCAATAGACAGCTAATTAATTCACTGTACCAACTCTAGTTTGGACACCAACAAATATGGTAATAGTAGTAATTTTGCATTATGAACTGTTAATGAGTAGTGACTTTAAAGTCTATATTCTTGAGTGGAATGGTTTCTTGAAGCATAACTTTTGACTTCTTTAGGAATATGAACGATACATATCTCACACGTTAATACTAAAGCAAACATAAGGAGTGTAAGTTTTGAAAGTCAAACTTCAGTGTCATAAGATTGTGTATACTATCTACAAGAATATTAACTGTATTTGAATAAATGATTATCACAAAAGTTGACAAACTTCTGATTTTAGAAAAAGTTGGTAAGTATCCATGCCAAACGACCTTATGTATGCAACAAGATAGGAATGTGTGACTGACTATATGTAAGGGTATTATTTAATAGACATATTTAAGAAATGAATAAGTGATCATCACAAAAAAAAACTGCTAACTGATTGTTATCTTAGAACAACCCCAAATACAAAGTTGTATCATGGAAATTTACTTATCGTAAAGTAACCAAACTTTAGAAAAAGTTGAAAGGTAAATATCGATTAATCGATGTTAATTAAACTGACCTTATGTATGGCAACAACCAACAACTCCAGCAACCATCCGATCAGCAGCAAACAGACAACTACATTAGTAAGAAGATGAAAAGCTGTAAACCTTCCTCAGCAATGGCAAAAAGCATGTGCGTGGGGCCACATCGCTTTCATGACTCCTTCCAAACCACACCCCCATTTGCCCATTTTATTATATAACGCAAACCCCACAAAACACGACCAAAATGCAACCTCCAACTTACATGCAATCATCGCATCACATTACACAACCAAACACTATCCCAAAAAGAAAAGAAATCAGATTAAGCGACCATCGCGGGAGCAATGGAAGGCGATCCGAACTCGCAGTTTTGGACTCGCAGGCCGATCCGGACCTCGTCCTCCGCCTCGACCGCCTCGTCGACGACGTCGTCGAATTCGTCAATACTCAAACCGTGGATTCTGGTTCTAACTTTGTCGATACTCTTCTTGTTCTTCTTCCCATCCAAGACGTTCACTTCAAGGGTGAGTAATCTGAAGAACGGCTGGGATTCCCTTAACTTCGCTCTCGTTCTTTTCGCGATTCTTTGCGCGTTTCTCGCGAGAAACAACACCGACGACGACAAGAATATTTCTCAACCTCTTCCCCCGCCCATTTCTACCAACCGGTGGTTCGACGGGTATGCTGACGTGCCGGGTCCTCCACCGTCGGATAGGATCGAGCAGCCGATCGGACGGCTGAGGAGGAGCAGCAGCTCTTACCCGGATTTACGACAGCCGCAGTGGGTCCCTGCCGACGAGTGGCGGTTCTCCGACGACATCGCGATATACAAAAAAGAGCCGAAATGGAATCACGATTCCGTTCCGGAATATTCCGGTGTCAAAACGATCTTCGTCGATCGGGTGCAATCGCCGTCTCCTCCGCCACCACCTCCGCCGCCGGTGATCTGGAGAAGAGCTAGACCGAATCCCAGAATCGAAATCGAACCGGAAATAGAAGAGAAAAGAGAAGCCGTAATAATCCCGCCACCACCGCCGCCGCCGGCGAGACGAAGGTTAAGAAATCCCCCTCCAATCAAATTTCAAGAAGAAACGGAATCCGTAATTCCGCCTCCACCGCCGCCGGCGGCGAGACGAAGGTTAAGAAATCCCTCTCAAATCAAATTTCAAGAAGAAACGGAATCCGTAATTCCACCGCCACCGCCGGAGACGATGCCGGCAGTGAAGGGGAAGAAGAGCCACAAGAGGACCAACAGCGGAGGGAAAGACCTCGCCGGAGCAATCGCGAGATTCTACCAGAAAAAGAGGAAGAGCGCCGGAAGGAAGCGGAGCTACGACGACACGCACCTCTACCACTCCCCGCCGTCGCCGCCGACTCCGCCTCCACCTCCGCCGCAGAAGCACGTCTCCGTCCTAAACCAACTCTTCCACAACAAGAAAGAACGGAGCAAGAGCAAGCGAGTCCACACCTACGATCCTCCACGCCCGCCGCCGCCACCGCCGCGGAGAGGAAGGCCTCCAGTGGCACCAGTGATGGAAACGCGGAATGTGGTGGAAGAGGAGATCATTATATATTCGGTGACTTCGTCGCCGTTGCGTCCGCCGCCGCCACCGCCACCGCCGGCAGCGATGTTCTGCCCGAGTCCGGATGTGGATACGAAGGCGGATATGTTTATAGCGAGATTGCACGAGGGATGGAGGCTTGAGAAGATGAAGTCTATTAAGGAGAAGCAGAAGAAAAAAGAGATTCCGGTAGCCGGAGCGGATCCCGGCGGTGACCGGAATGCGTAGATGATGGTGAAAAGAGTTCGTTTTTTTAAACCAGAAAAACAAGAATTTGATTAGTTTTTCTTTTAATTTTTATTTATTTTTAATCCTTGTACAGCCGAATGAGGATTTTTTTTTGTTTTTTTGTTTTTTACAGTTTGTGTGTGTGAGTGAGGGTTTGAGTGCTGGTGATTCTTTTTGTTGTTGTTAGTTGTTTGTAGCAACACAGTATGAATAGAATTTTAGATTTGTTGAGTTCATTATCGTGTTCTTTATTAATTTTTGTACTTCATTTTGATTAGATTTCTGTGTTTAGCTTGTTTTGACATGATTTCTGTTCTTAATACAACTAAACAAATTGGGTCATTACTTTCTCCACCATTTGCCTTGTCATTAGTTCAATGGAAGTTTGGTAAGCTTGAAATGGATTGGGTGGGAAATGGTTTTGGTCTTGGGTTTTGGAGTGTTGCTTTGTGGCATTAGATATTTGCAATGCTTGCTTTGATTTTTTTTGAAGAGCAAGCATATATTAGCAATGCTTGCTTTGTTGCATTGGATATTTTGAGTGCCACGGAGATTGGGGATGGAGTGGGTTTTTCGGGCCCAAGCTTGCGTGAGAGAACAGAAAAATGTAGCTGTGCTCCAGTGGTGGTGGAGGTGTAGAAGAAAAGGCAACCTTGTCACTATTATTTTCATCTCTTCTGGAGCATCTTCGGGCGGAGTCAAAGAAGGGAAGGCAACCGTCTTCCTTAAAATTTTGAAATTTGTTAAAGGAATAGTATCGTACAATATTTTTTCAAGTGATATAACAAAATATCATAGGAGTAGTCCCAAAATGATTTGGAATTATTAAGGTGGTAGTATGTAATATTTCCAAAATGATATAACAAAATATCATAGGCCTCCCTCATCTTTCTTAATTTTGAAAAATTTAAGGAACTAGTAACATACAACTTTTTTTTTGGGGAAACAGTGGACATCCCGAAGTGGTATGGACGGACTTGTAAAATTGACAAGTGGTTGTGATGATTGTTCTTGTTGGGAGGTAGGTGGAAGACACAAGTGAAAGGGACATGTGAAAGCATATTTCGATATTTAAGATCAGGCAAGTTAGTTCGTTGCATCAAAAACTCCAAAACACATCCAATTGGAATATGACATGTAAACTTTTTCTACGTGTTCCACATTCGCCTCTCGAAAATTTCTTGTAGATTATGGGAAGTTTGGATGACCAAAAAATTGATCAAATTTCTCATAAAAATTAACTTTTCTCTCTTCTGCATCTAAAGTCCAAACACTACACTATCCATAAGGGTAAGACTTTTTCGAAACGATACATTTTTATTCTTGTTGCAGGAGAATGAATATTTACGATACTTTTCTACTTATAAAAAAATTTAAAAGAGATAAAACTAATTTTTCCCATTAAAAATCAAAAAACTAGATAGAAGGCAAATTTTTGCTATTATCTTGCAGACAAGAAATCAATTTTTTACTTTGACAAATCTTTTTTTAAGCCAGAAAATCGTTAATTTCGCACCTATAATTTATTTGTCCTGGGAAAGTCCCATGAGGCGAAGCTCAAAATTCGAGTCCAGAGCTACTGCATCTCGAATAAAGTTTTGTACAGTTAAAAATCTTATCAACGCACGCTGAAATAAGGTATTGATGTTATTTAGTTAAATTTCAATGTATTTTGCAACCCAGCTAAGAAGGTCGAGGATAATGCCACTGTAATAATCACACAATTCGTAAAAAGAAAGAAAACTCCGATACTTACAGGACATATACATGTTATTTGTTTTTTATGCAGGACTCAAGAGTCCGAAGAGTAACATAAATATTCATTTAGGCAAACCAACGTTGTCTTGATGCTTCTCTTTGAAGGCCAACTCCTTCACAACTGCTCCAAGTGTGTTCTCGCTCCTCAGAGCAAGCACCCAGTTGGAATTGATACGTACTCTCTCAAGGCTTTGCTTCAGAGTCCTAGCAATTGAAGGTTTCGTACGAGTTGTGAAAAATTCCTCAACTTCAGCAGCCTTCTCACTTGAGGATAACTGAACCAAACAGAGGACGTCCATTACGAAAACAATTCACTAGGGCGCGATCAATATCAATAGTGAAGTATAGATAGAGTTCACTGGCTCACCGGAGACACAGTAGCACTGACAAATCGGGTGATCAGGAATCCTGAACCCCAAGTTTTTGAGATGGTGTCCCAGTTGTGCTGAATGAAAAGACCAATACAAAATCAGAAATTGATTTAGGAAAGAATGACCAAGGGAAGCCTAACCAAATGTGCAGTCACCCTACGAACATACAACGAATATGAAATACTTCATTAAAAAGAGGAACATAATATATGAATTTAGTCCAACCATTTTTCTTCCCCTCTTGTTATAGAGAGAAGAAAACGGAATAGCAATACAGCCAATGCATACCTTCAACCATTTCCATGCAGTTTCACGGCCACCTCTACTCACCCCTCCTAGGCCGTGAATTGCATCTTGATTTCGAACCTAATCAGCAACAAAAAAGGGAATAAATATCCACATTTGTATTAAGGGTGGGGGCTCACTATAGAGACCGAACATTTATAATGCACTAATGGTCATGCCTCGGAAGTTAACAAAAAGTTCAGAGCTTCCAAAACCATCTCAGTATCAGGTGAAGATGCCAAAGAACCTGATAAGACAAAAATAACATAAAATATCGATTCAAGAACAAAGAAAACCAGTTTTACAGTGATCTCACTTATAAAAAGGTAACAGTTGACTTACCCAAGACCCGGACTTTTTCCTGGCTCAAGTCAGTCTCTCGGTAAATTCTTAGCAGGGACTCATATCCAGATTTATTGGAGATGTTGGTTTTCTGCATCACAGCCATGTATGCTGCCTACAAAGTTTAATGAAGTTAACAAATTCTGACAACAAAAACTAACAAGGTTGTACATCATAAGAATAATTTTAAGTGACCTTGCGCACGTCAGGAGGTAGAAGTGCAGTATTTCTGTCCTCTAAAAATGCATTAATGCGTCTTTCTGCCTCCATGTGAGTTTCATCATGTCCAAATACTGCAAGGGCTGTCAGAATCTCTCCTCTCAGCATTGCATCTAGATGGCTCTCACCATTCTTGGGTTGCCAACCTAATTTCCTGTTGAAATATTGGGAACCTTCAGGAAACTTCCCAAGGAATAAACTAAAAGGTAATGGTATAATAACAATTTACTTTGACGAATCCAGAAACGATAACTCAAAATTATCGACGCATTTGAATAATATATATTATTTAAGGACTGCACAACGAAATAACTACTAAAACCGTAGAGAACCTTTGAACTGGATGGGACCTGGAAAGTGAAAAACTCTGGTACAGGAAATGGTGCAAGTCTAATTCCATGAAAAATCATGATTCTTCTTCATACATCTTTTAGATGACTATATGCTGTGTTAGATTTTATAACGCTTCCAATTATTTCAAATCACTATATACTAATTATTACCTTTCTTAATCATAAAGAAAATGTAGAGCTGTAGACTCAAATTTGATTCTGAAAGGTACGTGTTAAATCTGGACTTCTAGGGATTATTTGTTTGTATAGCTAAAACTGACTCATAATCCTTCCAGCATGATGATTTTTTTGTTGAGGCTGGAATCCGATATGCACAAAGATGATACACTGTGAAGACACTAGAGGTTGGAAAATGCCCTTGCATTCCTCAAAATATTCCATGAGAAATCACATTTTTATCCGCAACAAACAGCCTAAACCTAGTTATGATAGTGTCCATCATGAAGAAAAGGAAGGAATTTCTTAACTATTCAAGGATGATAGTAGAAGGGCTGGTCCTCGGCCCTCCACTTATACAAGGAAAAAACTATTAAATGTTGGAGGAAAAATACACTAATATCTCCATCATACTTTTGATAATATGATGATGTGATGACAATTTTTCTTATGAGTAGGTAACTAAATTGGTTATGGTGATTATTAAAGAGTGAATTATCAACTTGAACCAGTTGGCATGAAAATGAGATGCCCAAGATCCTAAATATCAGATGTACACTCAAGTGGAGGACCATTTTCAACACTCTTATTCCTTCCACAGGTAGCGTCGTCAACATGTGTATGATTAAATATGGATGGATATGAAATACTATATTAAAGTGTTGTCATTTCATCATATCCATCCAGGACCATGGTCTTCAATTGAGGTACCCAAGATCCCACAAGTCATAAGAGTAGCCTGTAGATGTGTGACTATTTTCCACAATGATTAGGTGGAGCATTTACAAGACGTGCATATAAATATTTTAGGTATCGAAAATGTAAAAGGACCAGGCACCTAGCTCTACCACGATTTATTGATGCAGCATTGATACAATAGAATAAATAACATGTTAAGAACCATTATAATAATGCAAATGTTGCAAAGCTCTTATATTTTTTATCATTAATAAAGATGAAACACTTCCATATAATATCAGTAAGAAAAAATAATTGAGAGTTCCTTTAACACTATAATAACAATAGAAGCAAGGAAACTATACTAATTCTACAGCAACTCAGATGCTCGTAATCCTTTACAAGAGTTCACTCTATTATGGAGTATGAAGAAAATACTTATGCTTATTATCTTCTGTGAATGCTTTAGACTTACTCTGCTTTAGACTTTAGAAGATTGACGAAGAATCTTTTGATATCTTCTAGTAATTCTGGGGTTGCATCTGCTGCAATCCTTGTAATTGTGGAGCTTATCTGTAAAATAAATTTGCATAAAAAGATAAGCAAGTATTAGACCATGTTAGTTAAAGAGACATTGCATTGCATGTAAGATAAATTTGCATAAAAAGATAAGCAAGTCCATGACATTGCATGTAAGAACCTCAGATAAGGCAAAAGGAATTACAGTGGTGATATGTGATAGCACAGTATAATCAGTTTCCTCTCTGTAAGAATCCATCAGTGAGAACAGAGATGACATCGTCTGCTTCCCGGCCATGCATAAAGAATAGGAATCATCCAAAATTCCTGCATTTAGCGTGTTTTGAGATGCTATCTTTTCTATAATTCTATACACAGCCATAGATAGTGCCATGAAATGAAATATGAAGATGCAGGATACCATATCTATCTGTTGCAGAAAGCAAATTAGCCTCAATAGCACGTCCAAGTCCAGCTGCAAGCTCGTCATCATATTTCACCCTGTAAAAGCCTGTTTGGTCAACATTAACCTTGATCCAGAAAGAACTTTGCTTGTTGACATCTTCACTTGCAATAAGATCTGATATATCCAGACTTTCAGATTTTTCTTTCAGCAAGAAATTCCTATGTGCATTGTATGAACTACAACATAATGTCACAGGAACAATCCACTGCCCAGTGCCTGGGGATCCACTTGACAGAAATTGGGCCTGCAATGATGGAGGAGATTTTATGGTTTCCTTCTCATGAGATAAAAACATTTCATAACAACAAAACTCTAATATCTTACACAATTATAAAGAATTTGATATTCTCAACATTAAACTCAATCAAAGAGGTGGTTAAACTTTGGTCCGTTACATGCCAGGGTTGCTTTGTTTTCCAAGTTTATTTAATTCACTAGGTTTTATTTGAACCTCAAACTTCATTTAACTTCAAAGAGAATGCTTTAGGAAATTGACCTATAGATTGTCATAATTAAACCTACAACCCCAAAATTCACAACAAAAACCACCCGTGAAAGCATAAAACTTGAACAAAGGAGCAAGAGAGTCCTACACTCACAACAAAGACAGACACTGAAAGTATAACACTTGGAAAATAGCAAGACTATCTGAGCATGGAATGCATATCACGTTCTGGTTTCTGAAAAAACTGCCACTCCAAGAAATGTAACAGTGGTAGGATTGACATACGGCAACTCCAGTCCACAAGACACTATATTTTTTGAGGGTTGGGGAAAAGTGTATTCTTATGCATTCTTCCCCTCAACTTAATGGCAAAGAGGTTAGTTTTGTGAGGATGTAGATTACAGGTAAAATTGTATACCAAATTGAGGAAAGTTCATGTTCTCGACAAAATGAAACTGAAAGGGAGAATACAATTTGGAGCACTGGAAATTGAGAGATCCTACCTGGGAAAATGGACTCCCTTGCAGAAAGGTAACAAAACAAAGATAACTACGGTAGCAACAGAGAGAGAGAGAGAGGACAAAGCATATCACATGTAGTTATGTTCTGTTAAACCATAGCACGAAAAAACAGGTGAGGGTGTAGTAAGAACACCATTTAGCTACTAATCTACATATCAATGTGCTTTCTTTGAGATTAAAAACCCAAAAGTGCTTTTAAATGAACAGGCTGGTGGATCAGGAGGAAAGGTTGACAAATGATAACCTGCTCTAACTCCAACTTTTGCCCTGTTAGCTTTACATGGACAACAGGATATCCCATTTGCTTCGTCCACGAAGTCATTAGCTGTGTCACTGGTTTATCAGATTCTTCCTCAAGGACTGCCCATAAATCTTCTGTCTTTGCATTTGAGCAACCATATCGCTTTATATACGAGGCAAGTGCTTTCTAGCCAAAACATAAGGAAGTCATTGATCATAGCTGATTTGCTTTGCCAATAGGAAAGTAGCGAAACAATACTATAATATCAAACAGCCATATTGAGAAATACCTGGAAACACTCAGCCCCAAGAAAGGTTTGTAGCATTCGAATGACAGCGGCCCCTTTTCTATAGCTTATAGAATCAAAGATCTCGTCAATTTCACTGACATGATTTATATCCACCTGAAAGAAGTTATGAAGTTGTTGCATGAGTTTTTTATGAATTGCCAATTTGCACACTTATATTGGATATGCTCTATGTGATGAAATAGTAGTGGAAGAAGATATTTTATGCCAAATCTAATTTCATAATTATATGTTCCAGGATCCTAGAATTGCTACTGAAAGAACTAAACTGAGTACATAAAGGAGCCTAAATGGAAAGAAAAAAACTGGTTGGCGTTTAACAAGCTACATTTCTGCCCATTCAGAAATTATGTCATTTTAATTACCTCAATAGGGTGTGATTCTGCAAGTGCGTCAAGCCTAAGACCTTCCGTGCTTTGATCAAGAAACTGAGTCCACACTTGCCACTCAGGAAACAAGGCATCATTAGCTAAATAGCTAACCTAAAACAACATAGTTATTTGTTGTAAGATGTTTGATTTCAGCAAGTGCTCAGTTGGTAAAGTATGCCAGGACAAAAGGAATCAAGTACCCAGGTGGCAAATCCCTCATTAAGCCACAGATGTGTCCACCATTCCATTGTAACAAGATTCCCAAACCATTGGTGTGCCAATTCATGTGCTACAACATTTGCAACCTAAAAGCGGTGAAAAACTATATTCAGTTTCACCTTTGAGATTCGTAATAAGATATTACATGTTCATAAATATGTATATGGGCATGAATAGAAATTTCAGCAGAAGAGAATAATCACCCTTTGCTTGTTTGCAGCTGCTGAATGCTGATCGTCATAAAGCAGAGATGTTTCACGGTATGTTACTAATCCATAGTTCTCCATTGCACCAGCAGCAAAATCAGGTATAGCAATCATGTCCAGCTTTGGTAGAGAGTAAGGGGCATCAAAGTACCTAAATACAAAAACAAAACAAAAAAGTTAAATATCTCTCTTAAGGCTCCTAACTACAGTCCAAACCCCAAAGTGCCAAACATCTAATGGCAAGCCAACACCTGAAAAAAAAGATCTAAGGAAAACTAAATGAAGCTTTGAAGCAAGCAACTTCTTCCTATTAGATTTCTGACGTCTGCAGGTATCATAAGAGGCCAAATAACCTTATGAAAAGATGAAGGGTCTTCACAGCAACATCTAAAGCAAACTTTCCTTGATCGCTTTTACCAACTTGGCAGTATACACGAACCTTGGTTCCTGAACCAAGTAGGTGAGAACAAAAATAGTTAATTTACTCCCACAATTATTTTGTTGTTAGGAGAAATATAATGGATTAGAATCGAGACACATATATCATACCATCAGCAGATAATCCTTCAACATAATCAAACAAACCTACAACAACAGCAACCAAATATGTTGACATAATCGGTGATTCTTGGTAAACTACAGTCTTCATGGGACCATAAATCTTTTCCTCATCCACTGGCATGTTGGACAGTGCTACCAAATCGGAGGGAACTTCCAATGTTATCTTAAATGTTGCCTGCAAGCAAGTTATTGGAAATATCTTAAGTCACATTCTGATTTTCTAGTGCAAAGAAAGTCAACAAAGTGTGGATGATCAATACCTAATATGATACCAGCTAAGGCTACGCGTTGGACCTGATTTTCTAATCCTATAGAGTCGTGACATCCAACTAGTCACTTCGAATATTGATTTTCAACTCTAAATTGGAACATCATTGCATTGAGGAATTTGGACCTATAATGCAGTATTTAGGAATGATGGGAGGGTTTAATTGATCCCCATAAACAAGACATAGTTGGAATTAGTTCCCAATTCCCAGATGCACCTTATGTCAACAATTAACTGGGATCTGAGTCAAACCAATCAGATGTTGACAAGCAACTGATTGTTTAGCTACAAGTTCAGAATAATATGATAAAAAAGGAGTAGCCCTAGTGCACAATGCTCCCCACTTTGTGAGAGTTGGGAGATGGCATATTCTTAGACAGTCTTTTCCTTGCCTTCTTTTTCCGCAAAGGGACTATTTACGTGACTTGAACCCGTGACCCTTTGGAATATAATAATGAAGAAAAAAGGAATATAACTTATACCTAGGTACGTCATATTGTTATGAAACAGTGAGAATAAATCCAATACAAAGAAAATATAGCACTAACATTGATATGTGGAAAATGCTTCAACCATGACAAAGTGCTAGAAATGTTTCCATGAGTTTCACCAAGAGTGCATCATTCTGATGTATTGACCACTTATTCTGACTATGCCTTAAGATTTGAGAACCCGCATTGCTGCTCCGAAAGCATGTCGACCAACTTGTTGGTGTACATTCCAAGACCAGACAACAATTATTGGGAATCAGAACCCAAAAAAATCGCCCGATGTGCTAATGGGCATAATTGCTGGTTCAACAAGGTTCATGGCTAGACTTCAAGATCGATATGGACTATGTTCAATCATCAAAGTTTGAAACATAATCACCAAACTTCAGTTGGCTATCGGCCATCACATTTACCTTGCATCAGTAGCTTGTTGAGAGGAACATAATAGATATAATTATATAATAAAGTGAATCAACCCAATCAGCAAACAACAGAATACTAGCTTTTGATCACACAGTGCCAACAATACCTCAATGCCAATCAACAAACCATGGAATACTAGCTTATGAACACACATTGCCAGAAATACCTATATTTGATACCATAGTTGTATACACTCAACCTTGTCAGAAATGCCAAAGGCGTGCTCCAGTTCAACATGTAGACATGGAGTTGACGAGTTGATGAAGGAAACTTCATCAACAACCACCATAATTGAGTTTTAAAAGCTTAAACCCTGTACTATCAAATAGCAAAATTCAAGTCCTTATACACCATCACTCACCTAAACAATGCAGGAGTACTTGATTAAACCAGGATGTCACACTATTTTGTAATTTGTGTGCAGAACAACAAATTCCGATTCAAAAACCAAACAGCAATACCTTAAAAGCAGGCTCATCCCAACACGGGAAGCATCGCCTTGCATCTGCCGGCTCGAATTGCGTGACGGCCATGTTCTTCTTCTCCCCATTATGCTCATAAGTACTATACAAACCCAAAAACCAAAACTCAGCAACCAAAAAATAAAAAAAGAAGATCAACAATCAAACCACAATACCTCCTATAGAACCCTTTCATCTGATCGTTGAGCGTCCCATCGAACCTCATCACCAAAATCCCCTTCCCCAACGGAAGAAACCCGTGGAACTCCACCACCAAGATCTCGTCTTTCTCGAAAGACCCGATCCTCACCGGCCGCACCTCCTGCAAAGAACCCCGTCAAAACCCCACCCTTCGACCAAACCACAGCCAACCAACCCCGCACTCACCTGGCCGGTGGTGGGGTTCTTGAAGGAGACGGATCCATCGGCGATGGAGAGGTCGGCGGCGTTGAGGACGAGGAAGCGGGTGGCGGTGACGACGTCGACGGCGACCTCGACGGCGCCGGAGAAGGTGCAGGCGGCGAGATTGGGCTTTAGGGTTAGGTCGTAGCGGAGTGGGACGGCGAAGCGGGGGAGGCGGGGTTGGGATTGGAACTGATCCATGGTTTTTGTCGTCGCCATTGCTGGTGTTTCTTGTGATGGGACTTCGGATATGTATTTATATGGGAAGAAAGTATGGATATGGATTTTTTGGGTTTGGGTTTTTTGCGTTTAGACACTTGTGGTAGCTGTTAACTGTTATCGATGGTTCAAACATTATCACACGCACCGACTAGTGGTGGTGTCATACTCATGTATGGTCCAAAAGGTTCAAGTTTCTTTTGGATTTTGGATATTTGTCTGGTAAAATATCTAATTAGACTTTGTTTCTTCTAAATTTTGAGTTAAGTATACACCACCTGAATTAATTCCAAGTCTTTTAGACTTTTTCTAGGATGTCATGTAAACAGTGTCCCACTGCGTCCAGACTCAAAATCTTTGGGTAGAATTATTTTCTTTGTAATATATTTGATGGTTCGTAGTAGTGTTGACGGGTGATTACTGTTTTTTTTGTTAAACAAAAGACCATGGCAACTACTTATATGTTATTACAGGCTTATAAGTTATAACACACCATGTAATTAATCAGTTTTTTGATCTTTTAGTACGTCAATACTATGAATCTGACGCAGCAGCATACAAACCACCATTCCGGATTGGTAGAGAGACAAAGCAGCATACAAACCTGCACGTCACTACTGCTTGTTGCGACGCGTCCACACCAAGAGAGCAAACGTGTCGCTTAAACATCTTGTATTTACTCTTTCATTCTGAAACAAGTTTATTTTTTGAAGTTGGTATGTGCTTTTCAAATCAAATGAACCTGCAATGATCCACAATAAGGCCGTCAAAAACTTATACATGGGGATACAATAAAAGATGTGTAAGTCCAACACTGGCAACAAATGAGTTTCCCAGATAAATGAGTATAGAAAGCTAGAACAACAACCATTGTTACGTAAAACGGTGGCTTCCATTAGAACAGTTAAGATGACATTCAACAAGTTTGTGTTACTATTGATGCAAATGATTGCTTCATTCACTCTCTCAAGTTCTAATTACACGTAGATGTCTGGTCTTCAAATAAGTTAAACTACTAGTTCCAACATTTCATTCGTTGCCGAGAGGTCAGGTGGTTGCCTGCTTCGTCTCCGGCCAACTGTGACCGACGAAGTTCGTCTACGTCAAGCTCGATTGGTAGCACTTGTCTCGTAAGGTATGTCCAGTGAGAGCTTGGCGGTGGTGGTATATATATTTTTCGGCCCTTTCAAACTTAAAATTCGAACCTTACATGCAATAGAAATTTGATTCCACCCTTCCAGTTGTGTAGTAGATGTTCAAATATGTTAAGCTAGATTTTTGTTTCCAATTTAAGTTATGTGTTCTAGCATTTCAAACAACATCCAAGTAAGGGATGTTGTATGCGTTTAGCCATCAGTTTAGATTTCAATTTACGCCTTGATCATTTACCTGTTAGTGGCAATTTATGTTACGAGGTCTTGTTTTATTCATATAATCTGTAAAGACCCTAATCTTGGTTAATGGATTAATTGTGATTAGGTTGGCTTGATGGTGGGCTTTGCATGGGAATTGGGGAGAGAGGATGGGTGACGTGAAGGAGGTGGGCTAGAGGTGAGGGTGAATAGTGGGAGCATGGTGTAGGGCATGGTGTGGATTGTTGGTGATGTGATGGGGAAGCTGGTGAAGAGGTGAAGAAACGTATCCTCTCCTTTACTTATTTCTTCTTCCTTCTTCTTCAACTCTTTTCTCTCTTCAAGCTTCCATTTCTTCCTCTCCTTCAAGATCCTTGAGCTCCGGTGGTGCGGGTTGCGGAGCAAGGTGAGCGTGCTGGGCATGGTGCGAGGAGGACGTGTGTGGGGTTGCAGTCCGGAGGCGTTGTCGTGCGAGCTCCGGCGTTCGTCGTCGCCCTTCACGTTGAGGTATGTCAAGTTCTTGCATTAGAGGCCTTAGTTGATCACCCACGTTGGGGTGAGGTTGGGGTCGGTCGCGCAAGGTCGGAGGCCTCGCCGGCGACGAGTTTCGACGTCAAAACCTCGGCTGGCGCGAGGTTGAAGACATCTGTCGGTCGACCGGGTCCCTTGGACGGTCGACCGATCATGGTGTATTTTCACTGTCTGTCGTGTTTCGGTCGACTGCGCCCCTCGTTCGGTCGACCGGAACTTGAGTGTACCGGTAGGATACGTAAGCTTCGGTCGACCGTTTGATGACATAGAAAATATTAGGTTGACCCTGTAAGTGTTCGGTCGACCGAGACCCCTGAGTCGGTCGACCGATAGATTTGATTTGAGCGTTGACCAGACTCCGGATTTTGACCTCGTTCGGTCGACCGGTTTTAGACCTTCGATAGACTGTTGGGATTTATGTGTTGCGCAAATAGTTCGACCGTGACAGACGCTTCGGTCGACCGATTCCCTTGTGGAAACGGTCGACCGAGTTGTCACTTTCGGTCGACCGATTCCCTTGTGGAAGCGGTCGACCGGTTGTCACTTCGGTTGACCGAATTCCCTTGAGGAAAACGGTTACCCGTGTCTCTTTCGATCGACCGTTTTGCACAGGACAGGATTCCTGGTTCCACTTAGGATGCCAACTCTGTCCACGAAAACTCGTGTCCTCGCCTTGTGCGTGAGTCGGGAGGTGACGGTGGGCGCGTTATGCGAGCCTGCCAAGGGACCGCCGTGTGGAAGAGTGTGGGTGTCCGGAACGCGTCACCTCCGTGTATGGATCGTGACTATATCTGGTGGATCGTTTGACTCGCGTTAGAGTAGCGGCCTGAGGGATTGCGGATCCCATTGCTTCAGCAACACACAACTGCCGACGGGTGCAATGACTACCGGCCGATGGCTACAGAGGCACAGAGACTACCGGCCAGGATTGGCGATGGAGGTCCATAGAGGTACCGGCCTATTGACGGCGACGGAGGTCGCGACCCTGCTCAGTGGGAGCCGGAGTTGGTGTTGCACGTGGAGCTCGTTGACCCTGCGGACTTCGGTTCGGATCTGTCGATTGTCTGGCCATGTGTGGCGGATATGTTCGACTGGCCTTGATGGCAGTTATTGCACGTGCCGTGCGGCCTGTGTGGCGGCGGTAGGTGAAGGGAATGTGTTCTAAAAGTTTTACTTTTAAATGTCAATTATTATGAATTGAATGAGAAATCATTTTGTTCCTTGTTTATGTTATTCGTCTTTTAGAAGTGTTAAGGAAGAGGCTCTTGGTCATTAACCGTAGAGCTCTGAAAGATATTGGTTTGCATAAAACAAAAGATATTCGCAATCATGGTAATTAACATGGGACATTAATTACTGAGTTAAGATTGTCGTGTTGGTCATAGATCATTGTAGCTCTACAAGTGAGTGACGACACGGGTATGCAAAAGAGGAAAATATTACTTTTGTATACTAAATAGACCTAATAAGTAAAATATTATAGAAATGTGTTTCTGTGTCATTAATATTTTACTGTGTCTTTGGTCCTTTGATATGAGACTTATATCTAATCACTTAAGGAATACTTAATTAGATCAGTGTCTTGAACTATCGATCAGTGTAGTGTAAATGCATTGGTTGGTTAAGTACAACTTTTGTTGGAGAAGATAGTTAGTCAAAAGACTATCATTGCCCCTCTTAATTGAGTGATGGTATTAGTGGGCCCCTTGATAAAGCAAAGTTATAATGTGCACAATGTGATTTGAGTTAAGTCACATATTTATAACTAGCTTAAAGAGATCAAGAAATGAATACTAATACAAAGATGACACAATACTACTTTGTGTGTATTCTTAATATCATGAGGCAAGGGACGGACACAAGTGGTGCACTACATCACTAAGTGGATCGGGTTTTGGTTCGAGTGGAATTAAGACATCTAACTAATTGGGAGCTATAATGTGTAACTAGATACCGCTTATAGCTTGTGATATTAAGCTCTTAATATCACTGCCAACTTAGTTTAGATCCTCCCATAGGTCACACCACAAAACTGGGAAACAAGAAATGGGGATTTTGAGTTCATAGGATGTGTCGGGTTTCATGTAGAAAATATGACACATGGGGTGAACAAGCAAAATCAAAATTATGTTGTGATTTATAACATAATTAGAATCTAAATTAAATTCATATGTGATGTAAATATTATGGGGTGTAATGATTGATCATTACATAGGATAATATGTTACATAAGTTGTGCATTTACTACTAATCCCGAAATGTCAAATTTTGTAGGGGTTAAACCGAAATTTGACAAGTCTGCAAAACAATGCTCAAACGGTCGACCGGTTAGCAGTAAACGGTCGACCGGTAGGGCACGGTCGACCGGACATGTCTCGACCGATAACAGGGAATTTTCATCTGTTCGAACGGTCGACCGAAAGTGATCGGTCGGTCGACCGAACATTGCGATGGAATAGTTCCTGTTACGAACGGTCGACCGAGCTATTGAACGGTCGACCGAAACTGGTTCGAGCGGTCGACCGAACCTCCAAAAACGGTCGACCGGTCCAGACGGTTTATGCAGAATTAATTTAAGAATTAATTAGATCATGCATGGAATTGGTCCATAATTGATTTAATTCGTGGCTAAGATTATTTATTAATAAATAATGGATGGTTAGATGGAATTTTGCATGGAATCATGGGCAAGAGGTTGCACATGAATAGGTAATTTGGAGAGAACCTATAAATACAAGGTTATCTCATTACCTCCAAAATTAATTCATTATTTTTCTTATGCAAAATCTCTCTCCATAATTTTCCACGAAAATTCCTTAATTCTTAAGTTTAGTTTTAGTTCTTCAGAGGTCATCTTCTAAAGGGAACTAAAGAGGGGTTAGTAATTAGATTCTAAACCCAATCGGAGATTGAGAGACTAGCTTCCCTCTCTCCGATCTTGTTTAGAGTTTGGTGAATACTCGGAGGCATCCGGCGCAGCGATGAGCATCCCAACCGTCTCCGAATCTTCGAGAAGTTTTAGAGAACTTCTAGGTATGAATTTCGGAGCTTCTTCATGTTTGTTTTAATAGAGTTTTTGAAACTAGTTTGTTAAAACAAACCGATGCATGCAATAAATTCTAGAAAATTGAAAATTGATCCTTATTATACATGAAAATTCGAAAAATATATATGTATAATTAAACATGAAATCCTACAGTAGGGCCCCTGTGCGGTCTGTGTGGCGGCAGAGAGGATGATGCGTGGCCTGTGTGGTTGCGGCGATGGACTGCCGTTGATGTGTTCCGACAGGTTGCTCGATTGGGCACCTATCGAGTGATATCTCGTGCGGTCTGTGTGGCGCCGGTTGATGGACCGACCTGAGCGACGGCTCCGTTGGTGTGGTGGTGGTGGACCACGATGTATTCAGATCTGATTTCTACCTTGCGCGGAAGTGCGAACGCATCCTCACCAATCCCTTGGCTTGTGTAGTCGCGTGTGGGGATGTGTTGCGTATTGTCCGTTAGACCGTATGTGCCTACGGTAGGTCTCTACGGAGACTCGATATTTGGACCGTGCGGCCTGTGTTGCGGCGGTGAGGTTGGACCGTGTGGCCTGTGTGGTACCGGTGGTTGTTGGACCGTGCGGCCTGTGTGGCGACGGCGATGTTGCGGACCGTGAGGCCTGTGTGGCAGCGGTGGTGATTGTAGACCGCGGGGCCTATGTGGCAGCGGGAACGATCGCGGGACGGATGTTCGATTTAGCCTTGGTGGCGTTGTTGTTTTACTGCTTTGTATTTCATGTCATGCTATACTAGTATGTTAGGGCATATAGGTGAGCTTGTCATACGGGGTTTCCTTATGGAAATTCAGGCATTGTTGTTATGATTATTTTCAGGACCGCGTTAGGTTCCGGCGGGTGGTGACCGAGGGAGATTGCACGTTGGGACTGGATCCTGTCGTCTGCCTACTTTTAGGTTGTCGTGATTACATGTACCTTGTGTTTCGTGTTGTAATGTAATCACTCTTTTGACAAACTCATATTGTATTATGGTGCACCAGACTTATTTATGTATTTCTTTCAGTAATGTCCCCACTCTTGATGGTTTTATCCTTGTGATTCCTTTGGTTTTAAAAGCTTAAATTTTCCGCTGTTCGGGGATGTTACATAATCCCTCATGTTTGCAGAAGAGTTGTTGGTACTTGTCAAATTTCCTACTGACCGGTTGAATTTGCACCAATTTCTGTATTTATTTAATCCTTTTATTTTTGTCAAATAATGTATAACCAGAGACTAGCAGATGTTAGTAAGCGTTGAGAATAATTCATTTCAGTGTAGACAAAATACTTTTTTTTCATTTGCATGAACAAACCACCTACAGTATGTAGTAATGTCAAATAGTACTCTTCAGGTCTGCTCTTCATTCGTGAGTTATTGACGCTAGTAAAATTTATTAATTATTAGCTTCAAAAAATATATTATTGATTATCCAGCAAATATATATTCTGAGTTTAACATAATTAGGGGTGGTGGGAGATCTCGGAAATCAAACTCCTGCTTGGATTAGTTGTAGACTTTAGTTCAAAGCATAATAGGAAAAATCTAAATCTTACGTTGAAAAATCGTTTATTTTAATATTGATTAAATTAAAAGGGCAACTATTTACTTGTATCAGGTGTTGTAGTTGTATCCCTATAATAGAAGAAGAAAAACTAAACGAAATTATGGAGGAGAACAATGTAGAAATCCTTGTCTTAACATCCTCTCTTGTATTGATGACTACATAGTGTAGGATCGTGTGGGTTATGGGTTCACTAATCACTTTTTAATCTAATCACCTACTTGTTTAAGCAATCGATATGCGCAGCGGAAATATAAAACAAAACAAACAAGTGTCGGAAATATGCAAACCACAAGAAGTCGGGTCGATTTTTATAGAGGTTCGGCACCCCACCCGGGTCCTAATCCTCTCTTGCAAGCTCCGCTCGGATCACCGAGCTCCGCCTACGACTTCACTATCCGCTCCCCGTTCCGGGCCGGGAGACAACGCCTTACAACCGTCAAACTCGCGAACAACCCTCGCCGAGCTTGGAATCTTCTTCTCACAATCCGAGAAGGATGCTTTGGGCTTTCACCGGAGCCTTTACTCTTTTGACAACCAATGAGAACTTGAGTGGAGCAACACTCTCTAAATCTTGAGCACACTTGAGTAGGATTAAGAAATGATCACTAAGTGTGGAAGGTTTGTAGCTTTGAGTGTTTGGGATTCTCTCTAAAGTTTGGGACAAGTTTGTAGTGGGAGAGTTGTGTTAAAATGTGTTTTACAACTCCTTATATAGGCATTAGAGAGAATAGAGCCGTTGGGATTGATTGGGTATGAGTTGAAGTGTGATTACACAAAACAGAAAGTTCAGAACCCAATTCTGGCTGAATTCGGTCGACCGACACGGGAAGAGCGGTCGACCGGTTGGCAGTTTTACACTCAGTTCGGTCGACCGGTTAAGCAACGGTCGACCTCCCAACTCTATGACTTAGGTTCACTTAAGTCATCGGTCGAACACAAGATAGGGTTCGGTCGACCGATTTCGTCCAGGCACTTTTGGGGTGACAAACAAATGTGTGAACGGTCGACCGAAACTGGATTTGGCGGTCGACCGATTATGGACAGGCACTTTGGGTTTGTCAAGAGATGAACCAACGGTCGACCGATTGTGGTCCTCGGTCGACCGATACATGAAATACATTTGGGGTATTTTTGGTTTAATACGAATACGACCGTTGGGTATATACGACAAAAGTAACGGTCGGGAAAATATGATCTGACGGTCGACCGAAAGGTAAAACACGGTCGACCGAATAAGGGCAGTGAAAACACAAACAAGAGATTTGATCATCCGGTCGACCGAACGGCCTGTTGCGGTCGACCGAATGTGGGCAGACAGTTGGGTTCAGGTTTAGGTGTTTTCCGGTCTAAGTTTGGGTGATCTATTGAAGTTCAAATTATGTGAAATTTCGTGTGTGACTTCTATAGGGAACCTAGTGTGTGATTAAGTTGATTTTAGCTCAAGTATGCTCAATTACACTTTGTTCCTAAGACTCAAAAGAAATCAAGATTACATGTCTTCGATTTAGCTTTAATTACATGTCTTGACTTCATTTCCTTCTTTCTTGAGTCTTGATCACCTGTAGAGGTTAGCACAATACAATATATATGCAATGCATAGTGTGTGCTACTCTAATTAAGATTCGGTTGATTAAATCATCAAAACATAAGATTAAGGCCAAAAAGCCAACACATAGGAACTAGCCTAACCAAGTCCGTAGTGCACACGACACTATTTACTGGGAATCAAAAAACCATAGATATGCTAAGGGGACATTGGTGCGTATGCTATGACGGTTGTCGTGTGCACCTAGCCACCTTCCTTAGTTTTTGTGAAACTTTAAAAAGGCATCATCTTCAAAGAAATACGAAAAATGCTACAGTAGAAGAACAACTTCATATGTTTTAATGGGCATTAGGGCACGCACACGTTAATCAGGAAATTAGGGATGAGTTCTAGCGCTCTAGAGAAACTGTCAGTTAGCATTTCAATGTCGTCCTAGATGCACTAACCTTGTGAGCTTCTGATGTTATAAAGGTAAAGGACAATTTGAATGGCATTCCTGAAGAAATAAAGACATGGGCATGTGGTGATTTTTTTCCTTTCTTTGAGGATTGTGTTGGTGCATTAGATGGTACCCATGTGGGCCCATATGTTTCCAAGCAAAAACAATTATGATATCAATGTGGTCGTGACCCTAGTCACAGACTCAATGAATCGGGTGTGTGTGACTTCAACATGAAGTTCACCTTCGCAATTGTCAGATGGGAAGAGAGTGTCCATGATAATCGGATCCTTAATGAATCAATTTATGACTGAAACCAGAATTTCTCAATGCCTCCCAATGGTAAAATCAATTTCCCTAGATATGTTTATAGATTATGAAATTTTTAATTCTAAATTGTGACATTTTGTGAATGGGCGGATAAGTGTTACCTTGTTTATGTTGGGTACCCTAATCGAAATGGATCTCTGGCACCTTATCGCAACACTAGATTAGAGGTGGGTGTCGGGTCGGGCCTGAAGAAAATAAATGGGTCGGGCTTTAGGCCCGACCTGTTTAGATAAACGGGTGGACGGGCTCGTTTGATCGCAAGAACACTAAGGAGATAAACGGGATGACCCGTCTTGGCCCGGAAAGACCCGGCCCGCAGCCTGCCTACCCGACCTCTTTGAAACGGGTCGGGCCAGAGCCCAGCCCGTTTAGCTTCGCAGGCCAGCGGGGTCGGATCGGGCCGGCGGGGTCAGATCGGGCAGGCCTGGCCCGTTACTCAGCTTTACATTAGATATCATCGTAGTGATTTCTAGGCCTCCCAACAACGAGGAAGGGAGGAGACATTCAATCAAATGCATTCGTCGTTACAGAATGTCATAGAACGGGCTTTCGTAGTCCTAAAAATGTGATGGGCACTCCTTAGGAAAATGAGTCCTTACACTCTCTAAAAAAGAGGTATAATAGTGATAGTCGTCATGGCATTGCACAACTATATTATTGATCACGGGACAACGTTTTGATCGAACAATATACCTAAGGCTGACAATTCGGGTCATGACACGAAATCCGAACCCGAACCCGAATCCGACACTAAATATCACGATTCGGGTCGACAGGAATGACACGAACTGTAATTCGGGTCGACACGAATGACACGAACTGTAATTCGGGTCGACATGAATGACAGTTCGTGTAATTCGGGTCGACACGAATGACACGAACTGTAATTCGGGTCGACACGAATGACACGAACTGTAATTTGGGTCGGGTTCGGGTTGGAGTATTTCGTGTTTCGTGTAACTCGAGTTGACACAAATAACATGAACTGTAATTCGGGTCGAGTTCATGTTTCGTGTAATTAGTGTCCAACATGTTAGTTCGTGTTCATGTTAATTCGTGTTTGTGTAAATTTGTGTCAAACATGTCATAATTTGTGTCAAACATGTTATTTCATGTTTGTAAAAATTCGTGTCAAACAAGTCAGTTCGAGTTATTCTGGTTAATTCGTGTTCGTGTCAACACGAACACGAAAAATGGATTTGTGTCAACGTAGGTCGTGTTCGGGTTACCAAATTCGTGTTCGGGTTTAAGATTAGATTTTCGTGTTCGTGACGAGTATTTCTTATTAATTTGTGTTCGTGTTCGTGTTCGGGTCTAGGAAAAACAGTTCGTGTCAATTCGTGTTCGTGTCAAACACGACACAAAACACGAATTTGCCAGCCCTACCTACAACCTAAACGTTAAAATCAATTGAATACGTCGATATTGATTGGAACATCAAAATCTCAAAGGAGATCACCTCTTTGAAGTGAATATTGCTTTTTATACTCTAGATACAAATACAATCTTGCAGCTTCGCTCACGAGTTACCAAATAATTTTATTTCTGAGATGTACCTGGAAAGTAATAAGCAGTAAAAACAATTGAATTTGTCAATATCACTAGTGCAGAATAGGCTTTACTCGTCGCCCAATAGACGTCGACCTTTATAAAGGTCGACGTCTAGTAGGGAGAGGACAACATAGACGTCAGTCGTCATTAAGGTCGACGTCTGTTGTGAATTAAAATTTATACTGCAAGTGCACGGCGTCTATGAAGACGTGGCAAGTACGGGTCGAACACAAGGAGGGAGAGATTTCGTAGTTGATGTTATTTTCGATTGGGGGAAGAAGGAGAGAAGAATCAATTGGGTTTTTAGGTTTTTGGATTAAGTAGCTAAACATGCACAAATAAAACTGAAACAAGAAATAAGAGAGAAATCCGTTGGATGGAGGTTTAGATTTAGGTTTAGATCAGAGAATTACTGAAACTTATTGTAAATCATGTTAGTTATGAAGCATTACAAGATAAATGACTTAACATAAACTTAAGTAATCAAAATATACTAATCATGAACTTAAAATAATAACATGCAATCCATCTTCTCTAACCCTAAATCCGTCACCTCCACCCTTTGGAAAGAGTTAGAAACTCATGGAGGGAGGAAGAAGAAGGGATCCTAGAGACATTAAAAGAAAAGAGAAACAAAACAAAATAAAACAGAAATTTATTACTAATGATCCAAGACCAAAGGTTCAAAGATGTGTTACATTCGTCCTACGAGGCTATTTATAGCCGATACAAGGGATACCAATACATAAAAGGAGAGTACACACGTCATCGCACCACAGGCCGGAATTTCAAATTTCAAACCCTAAGAGGGGCGGCGAATTCGCCGCCTGTTATGTACAATATGCGGCTAAAACGCCGCCCAGGTTGAAGATATTGCGCCCGGATTTCTGTCATGTGTTTATGGTATGATTTTATCCTCCTTTGCGCGTTGGATGGATTCTTTCCATTGTCTTGAGCTCCGGATTAATTCCTTCCATTGTTGGGGATTTATTTTTGACTTTTCTTTTGACTTCTCCACACAATAACTTTGCCCTTTTATTTTGTAGTCAGGTCCTTGACATTTTGCACTTAAGCCCCTGACCTTTTTGTGATTAGCTCCTTGAATGCTTTTGTGCTTGGATGCATTTCCATTTGAAACTCGATAAACTTGAACTTGTCTTTATGATAGAAATGAATCTTTTGCACGCGTTTATGCTCGGGATGTGGGTAATTTGCATTCAGGTCCCTGTATTCTGTAAACAAGGCTAAACACATACCTTAGTAGCATTTATTGAATTAAAAGCAATCTAAATGAAAGACATATGATGCAATGTATGCAATGCATCAACGTCTATGTGGTAACATAGACGTCGGCTAGTTAACATCCGACGTCTATAGGGTATAGACGTTGACCCATAAATGTCGGTTTTTGGAATACCTTGTGAATCCGATGTCTATAGGGTATAGACGTCAGATGTTATAGACAGACGACATCTATACCCCATGCAAATAGACGTCGATGTATAGACGTCGGCTTTCTATAAAATCTGACGTCTATAAGTCTTAAAGAAATCGAACAGACGCATTTCTGTCATTCATCTCAAACGAAAACTCACCCAAACCCTAGCTGTCTCGCGACCGAACTCTCCTCTGCGACCGATCTCCAACCAATCTGCACCGTCTCCGGCACCGCAGCGACGTCCCTTGTGCTCTCCTCCCCTTCTTTGTCTCTCTGCACCGTCTCCGTAGCCTCCGCGACCATCGTCACCGCACCCTCCTGTCACTAAGAGGTTCTACTGTCACTAACATTTTTTGTAATTTAGTTAACAAGTGCACTTGTATTACAAACCTACAATTTATGCCTTAATATAATCGCCTTAATTTTAGAATGAATTAATTGCAAGTGTGTTGAATGTCAATTGTGTATGCTTGTATGTTTGTGTTTGTGCATGTATGGTTGTATGTTTGTGTTTGTGCAAGTTGGCAAATGTGTGTTTGTGCTTGTACGTACATGTGGATGAAAGTGTGAGCATCTGTGAATTAATTTGGTGCAGGTTGTATGTACACGAATACGATGACTAATAACAAGTTTGCAGGATGTTATTTATTTATTTTTGTCCAGGTTTAGGAATAGACGTCGGATATTTATACTAGCCGACGTCTATTCCTCTGAAGAAAAGACTAAACGTCGGCTTTATTTATAATCCGACGTCTATTCTTTAAGAATAGACGTCGTCTGTAAGTTCACCGACGTCTACCAAAATAATAGACGTCGGTTAGATATAAAGGTCGACGTTTATTCTTAAAGAATAGACGTCGTCTGTATGTAGAAGTCGACGTCTATTACTGAAGAATAGACGTCGGATATTGGACGTCCGACGTCTATATATAGACGACGCGCGCATAGACGTCGGATCTGGGAGCACTTATATCCGACATATATACCCCCGTAAATCCGACGTATATGCTCTTTTCTGTAGTAGTGTATGGATCAAAAACATGAAGGAGATCATCTCAAGTCTCATACTCTCGGAACATTATTCTTATTTACAAGTTCAGACTCACAAAGTGGCTGGGAAAATTAAAATAATAATAATTGTACATGTAAATTTAGTTAAATTGAAAAAATTTTGTACCGGATCGGTACCAACGGATCTGGTTCTCAGTACCCGTGAACGGATCCTGTTCTGGGTATCCAAATTGGGAACCGACCTGGATCAAGTTTGGTTATGGATACCCAATTATAATATGGATCTGGTTCCGATTCTCCTAGTATCTGAATCGGAACCATCCGTTGTCACCCCTAATCTCAGCATTGTTTTTATAAATCAAGATAAGATACAACCGTGTAGTTTCGACACGAATTACCAAATCATTTGATTTCTAAGATGTACTTGCAAACTGAAGTAGTAAAAAACAATTGAATTTGTCGATATCGATCGGATCATCATTTAAAAAATGAAAACACTTCAAGACAAGATTAACAGGTATTAATACACGAGGCTTAGCATCCTAATAAAGTCTAAAAGTCCAACCCACGATCGGCCCACAAACCCCACTCTCTCATTCCTTCTCGAAGCACCACCACCTTCCAGAACACCTCCGAACCTTCTCCTTCCATCTCCTTCTCGAATCTCCCACCACCTTCCATCCCCTCCCTACAAATCCCCCAACCACCTCCTCCCCAAACCAACTCGAACCAAATCAAACCTCTAATTTCCCATCAAAAAACCAAAAATGGACGTGCGAATGTTTGGCCTCGACACGCCCCTCATCTCGACCCTCCAACACCTCCTCGACGTCCCCGACGACGCCGAGAAAGCCTTCAACGCCCCGACCCGCACCTACGTCCGCGACGCGAAAGCCATGGCGTCCACACCCGCCGACGTCCAGGACCGGCCGAACGCCTACGTGTTCATCGTCGACATGCCGGGCCTCAAATCGGGGGACATCAAGGTCCAGGTGGAGGACGGGAACGTGTTGGTGATAAGTGGGGAGAGGAAGAGGGAGGACGATAAGGAGGGGAAGTACGTGAGGATGGAGAGGAGGGTTGGGAAGTTCATGCGCAAGTTCAGTTTGCCGGAGAATGCCGACACGGAGAAGGTAACGGCGGTGTGTCATGATGGTGTGCTGACGGTGACCGTTGGGAAGGTGCCGCCGCCGGAGCCCAAGAAGCCCAAGACTATTGAGGTTCAGGTTGCATGAGGGTGGGGTTTGGGGTTTTAAGTTTGAATAATAATGCCGTGTTTGTGTTTGTGTTTGGTGTTTAGTCGTATGTATGTGTCGGTGTGCTATGAAATATAAGCTGATGAGATGTGTTTTGTTTTTGTGAGAAATAATTACTGTTGTTGTGTCTTCTTTTCTTATTAATGTTTCTCTCCATATGCCGACGACCCAGAAATTTAATGCGAGCACCCAGAGATGCCGACGATGCCCCAGAAATTTGAAGACCAGAAACCACACTGGTGCGGTGATTCCGCCGCAAGCCACCTTGTAGGTGCGGCGATTCCGCCACCCAAGTGTCTCAGAACGCTCCCGGATTTCGCCGCACGCTCTGTTGTCTCCTGCTACACAAATTCAAATACTTAGATCGCGCACAAGGTAGACAGGATAAAATCGAAAACACAAAAACACAAAATCTGTGTTGCCTCCCCGGCAACGGCGCCAAAAACTTGTTGTGAATTAAAATTTATACCGCAAGTGCACGGCGTCTATGAAGACGTGGCAAGTACGGGTCGAACACAAGGAGGGAGAGATTTCGTAGTTGATGTTATTTTCGATTGGGGGAAGAAGGAGAGAAGAATCAATTGAGTTTTTAGGTTTTTGGATTAAGTAGCTAAACATGCACAAATAAAAGTGAAACAAGAAATAAGAGAGAAATCCGTTGGATGGAGGTTTAGATTTAGGTTTAGATCAGAGAATTACTGAAACTTATTGTAAATCATGTTAGTTATGAAGCATTACAAGATAAATGACTTAACATAAACTTAAGTAATCAAAATATACTAATCATGAACTTAAAATAATAACATGCAATCCATCTTCTCTAACCCTAAATCCGTCACCTCCACCCTTTGGAAAGAGTTAGAAACTCATGGAGGGAGGAAGAAGAAGGGATCCTAGAGACATTAAAAGAAAAGAGAAACAAAACAAAATAAAACAGAAATTTATTACTAATGATCCAAGACCAAAGGTTCAAAGATGTGTTACATTCGTCCTACGAGGCTATTTATAGCCGATACAAGGGATACCAATACATAAAAGGAGAGTGCACACGTCATCGCACCACAGGCCGGAATTTCAAATTTCAAACCCTAAGAGGGGCGGCGAATTCGCCGCCTGTTATGTACAATATGCGGCTAAAACGCCGCCCAGGTTGAAGATATTGCGCCCGGATTTCTGTCATGTGTTTATGGTATGATTTTATCCTCCTTTGCGCGTTGGATGGATTCTTTCCATTGTCTTGAGCTCCGGATTAATTCCTTCCATTGTTGGGGATTTATTTTTGACTTTTCTTTTGACTTCTCCACACAATAACTTTGCCCTTTTATTTTGTAGTCAGGTCCTTGACATTTTGCACTTAAGCCCCTGACCTTTTTGTGATTAGCTCATTGAATGCTTTTGTGCTTGGATGCATTTCCATTTGAAACTCGATAAACTTGAACTTGTCTTTATGATAGAAATGAATCTTTTGCACGTGTTTATACTCGGGATGTGGGTAATTTGCATTCAGGTCCCTGTATTCTGTAAACAAGGCTAAACACATACCTTAGTAGCATTTATTGAATTAAAAGCAATCTAAATGAAAGACATATGATGCAATGTATGCAATGCATCAAATACCCCCACACCTAGATTTTGCTAGTCCCTAGCAAAAAGGAATGAAAACAGGGAAATCCTAACTCACTTTCGTAGGAATCGCGGTTGCACTTAGCATGTGCAACAAGCCTTTAAACCTCCAAGTTGCCTTAGAGGACGAGTTTTGTCTCGTGAGGGTTTTCAGCTGACACACCCACAAAGTCTTAATTCAACATTCCATTAATAGCTCTCAATATTTTTACCTCAACCTTATACATCTCACTTAGAATTCTTGCATGCTCATTATACAATTCTAACTTATAAAAAGTTTGACTTGGTCTTTATTCCTCCAACATTCACACCACTAACCCTT
The DNA here is from genome assembly GCA_963682175.1 of Triglochin maritima. Taxonomy (NCBI): domain Eukaryota; kingdom Viridiplantae; phylum Streptophyta; class Magnoliopsida; order Alismatales; family Juncaginaceae; genus Triglochin; species Triglochin maritima. Next base: position 13,584,929 of record OY821775.1, read on the forward strand.
CTACACATGTTATCACATAAATTATTTTGCACGCCTCCTCTGGTGGTGAAGTATCATTTGGATCAACCATGGCATGGATCATTCTTTTAGCTTTGGGCCTTGAGTATCTTAAAATATTTTTTTCTTTTTCCGTGATTCAACACATTTGCTTTGACACTTATACCCTTTTTGCATTCGTGTAGCGAGTTTGGTCGATAATCCCGAGCTGGAAGACTCAAGTTACCGGGTTTTAAGATACCCCTACGGACCAGTGACTCGAAGGCTTGGGCTTTTGTAATCATTTTGCAAGATGTGCTTTCCTCACTTTATTCTCTCTTTTTTTTACTTTTTTTTCCTCAAGGCTTAATTGCTATTAGAAGTCCACACTTCCCGGTATATTTTCCTCAACCTCTGCTTTTTATCAACCACTTCAAAGTTTTGATTCATCCAATTTAAGTGCATACACGTCTGAAAGGGTAATGGGCTATTTCTTTGGAACTTAGATTTATGTCATAATTTCTTCAAGCAGAACTATATAATAAGGGACAAAAATTCAATGCAATTTGTACACGGGTTTTGGCAGTTCAATCTTAAGCTATGTCATGGAATATTGAATTTTTTTTTTAGAAGAAGAAAACAAACAAATAGATATATACATAGATAAACACCCCCCACACCTAAATCATGCATTGTCCTCAATGTATGCATAGATAAAATAAATGCACTTATTACCTGAGTCGGCTTGCGGTAGAGGGGCTGAGTCTGCTCAGAGTCAACCATAATCAGAACTGGATTGAATGACACCATGTTGGTGCATGTATCCCGTTGAATTGTTCCCCATGTTGACTTGAGGAAAAGATTTCACTCTTCTCACTTGAATTGGTTCGCTTATTTGCTCGAGTGATGGTGGTTGGGTAAATGAATTACTCCCCTTTTTCTTACTTCCTTTTTGCTTTTGTGATGATTTATTTGATTCAGAATTCTGATAAATACGTGCTCTCATCACAACATCACTTGGGTTGCATATTATTTCTGGCTCACTCTCAATATGAAAGATATTAAATTCAGCTTTTAAATTCCCGAAAGATAATTGCATAAGCCCATTTCGACAGTTTATTAATGCTTCCGAAGTGGCTAAAAAGGATCTGCCTAGAATTACAGGGATTTGTCGATTAGGATTTACAACAGGTTCAGTATCAAGTACGACAAAATCCACTGGATAAATGAAGTCACCAACCTTAATCAAAACGTCCTCTACTATACCTCTCGGTTTCTTAACAGAACAATCAGCGAATTGGAGGGTTGTCTTAGAGGGTTTCAGTGGACCAAGGTTGAGTTGCTCGTAGACAGAAAATGGGAGTAAGTTAACGCTTGCACCAAGGTCTAGAAGGGCTTTATTGATAAAGGTATCTCCTATTGAACATGAAATTGTGGGACACCCAGGGTCCTTATATTTTATAGGAGATGTGTTGGAAAGAATAGAGCATATGTTTGCAGTTAAGAATACCTTCTTTGGTACATTCGTTTTTCTCTTTTTAGTGCACAAATCTTTCAAGAATTTAGCATAAGCAGGTATTTGTTGAATCATATCTAAGAGTGGAATATTCACCTTAACTTGCTTAAATACTTCTAAGATTTTCTCCATTTGTGCACTTGAGCTCTTCTTGAGTCTATTGGGAAATGGGGCTTTAGGAACATAGACTCGCTCAGGTTCAGGTTGAGCTATGGGTTCAGGTTGTGTAGGTGGGTTGGGCTTTTCAATTTGGACGTCAGGTTCAATGGTCAGGTCATATGTGGTTGCTTGATGGCTAGATTGATTAGACATTCTAGGGTTTACCACATTGTTATCAACTTGTCGTCCGGACCGTAATGACACTACTGCATTGATTTGTTGGAACGGTCCTTCCTCGTTAATCATTTGAACCGGTCTGGGGTTGTTATTTCCTGAGGGTGGTTGATAAGATTGATATTGATTATTAGTTCTTGGGTTCACCTCAGGTTGACTTGGAAATTGACCATTTTCTCTTTCACCTACTATTTGCGCTAATTGGCTGACTTGTGTCTCTAGCCTTTGGAATGATTGGTTGGTTGTTTGTATAAAAGTTTTCATTAAATTTTCCAAGTTTGTCAACCTAACTTCATGATTTCCATTGTTATTACCCCCAGATGATGTATTATTTTGGTTATATGGGTTTGGTTGTTGTCTAGGAGGTTGACCTTGTTGGTTCCACGAAAAATTGGGATGATTACGCCAACCCGGGTTGTAGGTTGATGCATAAGGATCATTTCTAGAATGGTTAAACGTGGCATTAACATGTTCCAAGTCTACACAGTCCTCCATTAAATGACCAGTCTGACCACATCTAGAGCAAGGGGTAGGGGATGCTTGTCGGGTTTGGTTTTGCAGCTCTAAACTTTCCATTCTGCGCATAAGGGTGGCTAGTTTTGCCTCAGCCGCTATGTTGGCATCTATAGCTAAGACACCTGGTCGGGGTTGACTTGCTATTCTAGATCCAATACTCGGGTTGATGGGTGTTCTAGCATTGTCCCATTGCATACTGTTTTCAGCTAAATCCTCAAGAAAAGTCCAGACATCATTTTCGTTTTTCGACATGAAATTCCCTTGGCTCACAGATTCTAGCATAACTCTAGATGTGGGTGTCAATCCCTCATAAATAATTTGGCATAATTGCCATTTTGGAATTCCGTGATGAGGGCATTGGGTCAAGACACTTTTAAATCTTTCAAGATAGGAATAGAACGGCTCGCTCTCAGATTGAACGAATGCAACAATTTCATTCCTAATCTTCATAGTCTTATGGTTGGGGAAATATTTTTTTAGAAACACTTGAACAAACTCAGCCCAACTCCTAATAGATCTTTCGGCTAGACTATATAGTCATTTCTTAGCGTCGTCCTTGAGTGCTAGAGGCACGAATTTCAGACGCACTGCCTCCTCAGGGATATGCTGGTATTGCATAAGAGAGCAGATTTCCTCAAATTCTCTAAGGAAGAGATATGGATCTTCCCTAGAGGTGAACTTAGGCAGCATACTCATGTATTGTGCCTTAAGTTCGAAATCGCGACCCGGTATGGTGGGCATGACGATGCACGATGGCTGAGCAGCCATCGTTGGGTAGCACCGATCCCTCAGAGTCATAGGCGGGTTCACAACATTCTCACCCATTAGATCCGGGTGAGGTGGTGCAACAGATGGATTGGGGTTAAGTTCTAGACATGAATCTAGATGAACTCCTGAGAGTCGATTACTCAAGTCCCGAATCCAAATCTGAGTGCACCGAGTTGAATCAATTTTTGAATTTGAGTTTGAAATTTAAATTTCAGATTCAATTTCAAAAATCAATTACCTTCTTTTTTTTTAAATTTTTAAATTTTAATTTTTTTTATGAAAATGGAAACAAACAATAGAAAGGTAAAGATGAGAAGGGAAAGAAGACTCAGACGAGAAGGGAAACTTAACTCTAAAGGATAAAAATTAGGGTTGGTCAGAAATTTCCTGAACAAGCACGGTTCAAAACAATCCTAGACCTAGTGTCACTTAAATCTAGACGACTCCTAACTGGTTGAGTCGAATTGATTCGCTTGATTCACCTCCCTCACCAATCAAACCAAGTTGGCCAGTTAGTGTATAGCTAGTGGGGGCGCTTCCGACAGAGTCGGTGCCAATTAGACAACCACGTCGCTTGGAAGACTTTCGTCAACACAAAAACACTTTCTAGACACCAAATTGAATTCAATTAGCTTCAGGTCATAGCAAGTCAAACCAATCTCCTCCTTAATTGAGTCCGAGTCCTTAGGGGCCAATGTCTAATTGATTTTAAATTTTAAGGCTTGGGTGACACTTTAGGATTGTGATTTGTGGGCCACGGAAGGGTGATGAAATCCCCACCGTATCTTTTCCTACGGAGTTGCCCTTAAAGTAGTTTAACTTAGATCTAGCAAAGATGGTCAAACAATGGTCTTTTTAATGGGGGCAATTTCAAGGTTGTATGCAAACTAAAGTATATGCTTAAATGCAATCGTTAAAACCGCGATACGTACCTTGCCTCCAGCACTCTTCAACAATAAAAAATAATTTGCAAGAATTTAGCAAGAATAATGCAAGCAAAACATTATATGATGCATGCACTAAGGTCTTTCTAATTTTGCCAATTTTAGGTCCGAGTTGAATTATTGCCAATTATGGAATTGTAAACCCTAGCACATGCAATTCTACGAAAGGAAACTTTTCAACAATTCAGATTTTACGAGAAAGGCAAGAAAAGTTACCTCCGCAATGCTCAGTCGGGTTCGCCGCCCACTCTCGGAGATTCCAGAAGCTTAATGCGACCACCCAGAGATGCCGACGATGCCCCAGAAATTTGAAGACCAGAAACCACACTGGTGCGGTGATTCCGCCGCAAGCCACCTTGTAGGTGCGGCGATTCCGCCACCCAAGTGTCTCAGAACGCTCCCGGATTTCGCCGCACGCTCTGTTGTCTCCTGCTACACAAATTCAAATACTTAGATCGCGCACAAGGTAGACAGGATAAAATCGAAAACACAAAAACACAAAATCAGTGTTGCCTCCCCGGCAACGGCGCCAAAAACTTGTTGTGAATTAAAATTTATACCGCAAGTGCACGGCGTCTATGAAGACGTGGCAAGTACGGGTCGAACACAAGGAGGGAGAGATTTCGTAGTTGATGTTATTTTCGATTGGGGGAAGAAGGAGAGAAGAATCAATTGAGTTTTTAGGTTTTTGGATTAAGTAGCTAAACATGCACAAATAAAAGTGAAACAAGAAATAAGAGAGAAATCCGTTGGATGGAGGTTTAGATTTAGGTTTAGATCAGAGAATTACTGAAACTTATTGTAAATCATGTTAGTTATGAAGCATTACAAGATAAATGACTTAACATAAACTTAAGTAATCAAAATATACTAATCATGAACTTAAAATAATAACATGCAATCCATCTTCTCTAACCCTAAATCCGTCACCTCCACCCTTTGGAAAGAGTTAGAAACTCATGGAGGGAGGAAGAAGAAGGGATCCTAGAGACATTAAAAGAAAAGAGAAACAAAACAAAATAAAACAGAAATTTATTACTAATGATCCAAGACCAAAGGTTCAAAGATGTGTTACATTCGTCCTACGAGGCTATTTATAGCCGATACAAGGGATACCAATACATAAAAGGAGAGTACACACGTCATCGCACCACAGGCCGGAATTTCAAATTTCAAACCCTAAGAGGGGCGGCGAATTCGCCGCCTGTTATGTACAATATGCGGCTAAAACGCCGCCCAGGTTGAAGATATTGCGCCCGGATTTCTGTCATGTGTTTATGGTATGATTTTATCCTCCTTTGCGCGTTGGATGGATTCTTTCCATTGTCTTGAGCTCCGGATTAATTCCTTCCATTGTTGGGGATTTATTTTTGACTTTTCTTTTGACTTCTCCACACAATAACTTTGCCCTTTTATTTTGTAGTCAGGTCCTTGACATTTTGCACTTAAGCCCCTGACTTTGTGATTAGCTCCTTGAATGCTTTTGTGCTTGGATGCATTTCCATTTGAAACTCGATAAACTTGAACTTGTCTTTATGATAGAAATGAATCTTTTGCACGCGTTTATGCTCGGGATGTGGGTAATTTGCATTCAGGTCCCTGTATTCTGTAAACAAGGCTAAACACATACCTTAGTAGCATTTATTGAATTAAAAGCAATCTAAATGAAAGACATATGATGCAATGTATGCAATGCATCAACGTCTATGTGGTAACATAGACGTCGGCTAGTTAACATCCGACGTCTATAGGGTATAGACGTTGACCCATAAATGTCGGTTTTTGGAATACCTTGTGAATCCGATGTCTATAGGGTATAGACGTCAGATGTTATAGACAGACGACATCTATACCCCATGCAAATAGACGTCGATGTATAGACGTCGGCTTTCTATAAAATCTAACGTCTATAAGTCTTAAAGAAATCGAACAGACGCATTTCTGTCATTCATCTCAAACGAAAACTCACCCAAACCCTAGCTGTCTCGCGACCGAACTCTCCTCTGCGACCGATCTCCAACCAATCTGCACCGTCTCCGGCACCGCAGCGACGTCCCTTGTGCTCTCCTCCCCTTCTTTGTCTCTCTGCACCGTCTCCGTAGCCTCCGCGACCATCGTCACCGCACCCTCCTGTCACTAAGAGGTTCTACTGTCACTAACATTTTTTGTAATTTAGTTAACAAGTGCACTTGTATTACAAACCTACAATTTATGCCTTAATATAATCGCCTTAATTTTAGAATGAATTAATTGCAAGTGTGTTGAATGTCAATTGTGTATGCTTGTATGTTTGTGTTTGTGCATGTATGGTTGTATGTTTGTGTTTGTGCAAGTTGGCAAATGTGTGTTTGTGCTTGTACGTACATGTGGATGAAAGTGTGAGCATCTGTGAATTAATTTGGTGCAGGTTGTATGTACACGAATACGATGACTAATAACAAGTTTGCAGGATGTTATTTATTTATTTTTGTCCAGGTTTAGGAATAGACGTCGGATATTTATACTAGCCGACGTCTATTCCTCTGAAGAAAAGACTAAACGTCGGCTTTATTTATAATCCGACGTCTATTCTTTAAGAATAGACGTCGTCTGTAAGTTCACCGACGTCTACCAAAATAATAGACGTCGGTTAGATATAAAGGTCGACGTTTATTCTTAAAGAATAGACGTCGTCTGTATGTAGAAGTCGACGTCTATTACTGAAGAATAGACGTCGGATATTGGACGTCCGACGTCTATATATAGACGACGCGCGCATAGACGTCGGATCTGGGAGCACTTATATCCGACATATATACCCCCGTAAATCCGACGTATATGCTCTTTTCTGTAGTAGTGTATGGATCAAAAACATGAAGGAGATCATCTCAAGTCTCATACTCTCGGAACATTATTCTTATTTACAAGTTCAGACTCACAAAGTGGCTGGGAAAATTAAAATAATAATAATTGTACATGTAAATTTAGTTAAATTGAAAAATTTTTGTACCGGATCGGTACCAACGGATCTGGTTCTCAGTACCCGTGAACGGATCCTGTTCTGGGTATCCAAATTGGGAACCGACCTGGATCAAGTTTGGTTATGGATACCCAATTATAATATGGATCTGGTTCCGATTCTCCTAGTATCTGAATCGGAACCATCCGTTGTCACCCCTAATCTCAGCATTGTTTTTATAAATCAAGATAAGATACAACCGTGTAGTTTCGACACGAATTACCAAATCATTTGATTTCTAAGATGTACTTGCAAACTGAAGTAGTAAAAAACAATTGAATTTGTCGATATCGATCGGATCATCATTTAAAAAATGAAAACACTTCAAGACAAGATTAACAGGTATTAATACACGAGGCTTAGCATCCTAATAAAGTCTAAAAGTCCAACCCACGATCGGCCCACAAACCCCACTCTCTCATTCCTTCTCGAAGCACCACCACCTTCCAGAACACCTCCGAACCTTCTCCTTCCATCTCCTTCTCGAATCTCCCACCACCTTCCATCCCCTCCCTACAAATCCCCCAACCACCTCCTCCCCAAACCAACTCGAACCAAATCAAACCTCTAATTTCCCATCAAAAAACCAAAAATGGACGTGCGAATGTTTGGCCTCGACACGCCCCTCATCTCGACCCTCCAACACCTCCTCGACGTCCCCGACGACGCCGAGAAAGCCTTCAACGCCCCGACCCGCACCTACGTCCGCGACGCGAAAGCCATGGCGTCCACACCCGCCGACGTCCAGGACCGGCCGAACGCCTACGTGTTCATCGTCGACATGCCGGGCCTCAAATCGGGGGACATCAAGGTCCAGGTGGAGGACGGGAACGTGTTGGTGATAAGCGGGGAGAGGAAGAGGGAGGACGATAAGGAGGGGAAGTACGTGAGGATGGAGAGGAGGGTTGGGAAGTTCATGCGCAAGTTCAGTTTGCCGGAGAATGCCGACACGGAGAAGGTAACGGCGGTGTGTCATGATGGTGTGCTGACGGTGACCGTTGGGAAGGTGCCGCCGCCGGAGCCCAAGAAGCCCAAGACTATTGAGGTTCAGGTTGCATGAGGGTGGGGTTTGGGGTTTTAAGTTTGAATAATAATGCCGTGTTTGTGTTTGTGTTTGGTGTTTAGTCGTATGTATGTGTCGGTGTGCTATGAAATATAAGCTGATGAGATGTGTTTTGTTTTTGTGAGAAATAATTACTGCTGTTGTGTCTTCTTTTCTTATTAATGTTTCTCTCCATATGCCGACGACCCAGAAATTTAATGCGAGCACCCAGAGATGCCGACGATGCCCCAGAAATTTGAAGACCAGAAACCACACTGGTGCGGTGATTCCGCCGCAAGCCACCTTGTAGGTGCGGCGATTCCGCCACCCAAGTGTCTCAGAACGCTCCCGGATTTCGCCGCACGCTCTGTTGTCTCCTGCTACACAAATTCAAATACTTAGATCGCGCACAAGGTAGACAGGATAAAATCGAAAACACAAAAACACAAAATCTGTGTTGCCTCCCCGGCAACGGCGCCAAAAACTTGTTGTGAATTAAAATTTATACCGCAAGTGCACGGCGTCTATGAAGACGTGGCAAGTACGGGTCGAACACAAGGAGGGAGAGATTTCGTAGTTGATGTTATTTTCGATTGGGGGAAGAAGGAGAGAAGAATCAATTGAGTTTTTAGGTTTTTGGATTAAGTAGCTAAACATGCACAAATAAAAGTGAAACAAGAAATAAGAGAGAAATCCGTTGGATGGAGGTTTAGATTTAGGTTTAGATCAGAGAATTACTGAAACTTATTGTAAATCATGTTAGTTATGAAGCATTACAAGATAAATGACTTAACATAAACTTAAGTAATCAAAATATACTAATCATGAACTTAAAATAATAACATGCAATCCATCTTCTCTAACCCTAAATCCGTCACCTCCACCCTTTGGAAAGAGTTAGAAACTCATGGAGGGAGGAAGAAGAAGGGATCCTAGAGACATTAAAAGAAAAGAGAAACAAAACAAAATAAAACAGAAATTTATTACTAATGATCCAAGACCAAAGGTTCAAAGATGTGTTACATTCGTCCTACGAGGCTATTTATAGCCGATACAAGGGATACCAATACATAAAAGGAGAGTACACACGTCATCGCACCACAGGCCGGAATTTCAAATTTCAAACCCTAAGAGGGGCGGCGAATTCGCCGCCTGTTATGTACAATATGCGGCTAAAACGCCGCCCAGGTTGAAGATATTGCGCCCGGATTTCTGTCATGTGTTTATGGTATGATTTTATCCTCCTTTGCGCGTTGGATGGATTCTTTCCATTGTCTTGAGCTCCGGATTAATTCCTTCCATTGTTGGGGATTTATTTTTGACTTTTCTTTTGACTTCTCCACACAATAACTTTGCCCTTTTATTTTGTAGTCAGGTCCTTGACATTTTGCACTTAAGCCCCTGACCTTTTTGTGATTAGCTCCTTGAATGCTTTTGTGCTTGGATGCATTTCCATTTGAAACTCGATAAACTTGAACTTGTCTTTATGATAGAAATGAATCTTTTGCACGCGTTTATGCTCGGGATGTGGGTAATTTGCATTCAGGTCCCTGTATTCTGTAAACAAGGCTAAACACATACCTTAGTAGCATTTATTGAATTAAAAGAAATCTAAATGAAAGACATATGATGCAATGTATGCAATGCATCAACGTCTATGTGGTAACATAGACGTCGGCTAGTTAACATCCGACGTCTATAGGGTATAGACGTTGACCCATAAATGTCGGTTTTTGGAATACCTTGTGAATCCGATGTCTATAGGGTATAGACGTCAGATGTTATAGACAGACGACATCTATACCCCATGCAAATAGACGTCGATGTATAGACGTCGGCTTTCTATAAAATCTGACGTCTATAAGTCTTAAAGAAATCGAACAGACGCATTTCTGTCATTCATCTCAAACGAAAACTCACCCAAACCCTAGCTGTCTCGCGACCGAACTCTCCTCTGCGACCGATCTCCAACCAATCTGCACCGTCTCCGGCACCGCAGCGACGTCCCTTGTGCTCTCCTCCCCTTCTTTGTCTCTCTGCACCGTCTCCGTAGCCTCCGCGACCATCGTCACCGCACCCTCCTGTCACTAAGAGGTTCTACTGTCACTAACATTTTTTGTAATTTAGTTAACAAGTGCACTTGTATTACAAACCTACAATTTATGCCTTAATATAATCGCCTTAATTTTAGAATGAATTAATTGCAAGTGTGTTGAATGTCAATTGTGTATGCTTGTATGTTTGTGTTTGTGCATGTATGGTTGTATGTTTGTGTTTGTGCAAGTTGGCAAATGTGTGTTTGTGCTTGTACGTACATGTGGATGAAAGTGTGAGCATCTGTGAATTAATTTGGTGCAGGTTGTATGTACACGAATACGATGACTAATAACAAGTTTGCAGGATGTTATTTATTTATTTTTGTCCAGGTTTAGGAATAGACGTCGGATATTTATACTAGCCGACGTCTATTCCTCTGAAGAAAAGACTAAACGTCGGCTTTATTTATAATCCGACGTCTATTCTTTAAGAATAGACGTCGTCTGTAAGTTCACCGACGTCTACCAAAATAATAGACGTCGGTTAGATATAAAGGTCGACGTTTATTCTTAAAGAATAGACGTCGTCTGTATGTAGAAGTCGACGTCTATTACTGAAGAATAGACGTCGGATATTGGACGTCCGACGTCTATATATAGACGACGCGCGCATAGACGTCGGATCTGGGAGCACTTATATCCGACATATATACCCCCGTAAATCCGACGTATATGCTCTTTTCTGTAGTAGTGTATGGATCAAAAACATGAAGGAGATCATCTCAAGTCTCATACTCTCGGAACATTATTCTTATTTACAAGTTCAGACTCACAAAGTGGCTGGGAAAATTAAAATAATAATAATTGTACATGTAAATTTAGTTAAATTGAAAAATTTTTGTACCGGATCGGTACCAACGGATCTGGTTCTCAGTACCCGTGAACGGATCCTGTTCTGGGTATCCAAATTGGGAACCGACCTGGATCAAGTTTGGTTATGGATACCCAATTATAATATGGATCTGGTTCCGATTCTCCTAGTATCTGAATCGGAACCATCCGTTGTCACCCCTAATCTCAGCATTGTTTTTATAAATCAAGATAAGATACAACCGTGTAGTTTCGACACGAATTACCAAATCATTTGATTTCTAAGATGTACTTGCAAACTGAAGTAGTAAAAAACAATTGAATTTGTCGATATCGATCGGATCATCATTTAAAAAATGAAAACACTTCAAGACAAGATTAACAGGTATTAATACACGAGGCTTAGCATCCTAATAAAGTCTAAAAGTCCAACCCACGATCGGCCCACAAACCCCACTCTCTCATTCCTTCTCGAAGCACCACCACCTTCCAGAACACCTCCGAACCTTCTCCTTCCATCTCCTTCTCGAATCTCCCACCACCTTCCATCCCCTCCCTACAAATCCCCCAACCACCTCCTCCCCAAACCAACTCGAACCAAATCAAACCTCTAATTTCCCATCAAAAAACCAAAAATGGACGTGCGAATGTTTGGCCTCGACACGCCCCTCATCTCGACCCTCCAACACCTCCTCGACGTCCCCGACGACGCCGAGAAAGCCTTCAACGCCCCGACCCGCACCTACGTCCGCGACGCGAAAGCCATGGCGTCCACACCCGCCGACGTCCAGGACCGGCCGAACGCCTACGTGTTCATCGTCGACATGCCGGGCCTCAAATCGGGGGACATCAAGGTCCAGGTGGAGGACGGGAACGTGTTGGTGATAAGCGGGGAGAGGAAGAGGGAGGACGATAAGGAGGGGAAGTACGTGAGGATGGAGAGGAGGGTTGGGAAGTTCATGCGCAAGTTCAGTTTGCCGGAGAATGCCGACACGGAGAAGGTAACGGCGGTGTGTCATGATGGTGTGCTGACGGTGACCGTTGGGAAGGTGCCGCCGCCGGAGCCCAAGAAGCCCAAGACTATTGAGGTTCAGGTTGCATGAGGGTGGGGTTTGGGGTTTTAAGTTTGAATAATAATGCCGTGTTTGTGTTTGTGTTTGGTGTTTAGTCGTATGTATGTGTCGGTGTGCTATGAAATATAAGCTGATGAGATGTGTTTTGTTTTTGTGAGAAATAATTACTGTTGTTGTGTCTTCTTTTCTTATTAATGTTTCTCTCCATATGCCGACGACCCAGAAATTTAATGCGAGCACCCAGAGATGCCGACGATGCCCCAGAAATTTGAAGACCAGAAACCACACTGGTGCGGTGATTCCGCCGCAAGCCACCTTGTAGGTGCGGCGATTCCGCCACCCAAGTGTCTCAGAACGCTCCCGGATTTCGCCGCACGCTCTGTTGTCTCCTGCTACACAAATTCAAATACTTAGATCGCGCACAAGGTAGACAGGATAAAATCGAAAACACAAAAACACAAAATCTGTGTTGCCTCCCCGGCAACGGCGCCAAAAACTTGTTGTGAATTAAAATTTATACCGCAAGTGCACGGCGTCTATGAAGACGTGGCAAGTACGGGTCGAACACAAGGAGGGAGAGATTTCGTAGTTGATGTTATTTTCGATTGGGGGAAGAAGGAGAGAAGAATCAATTGAGTTTTTAGGTTTTTGGATTAAGTAGCTAAACATGCACAAATAAAAGTGAAACAAGAAATAAGAGAGAAATCCGTTGGATGGAGGTTTAGATTTAGGTTTAGATCAGAGAATTACTGAAACTTATTGTAAATCATGTTAGTTATGAAGCATTACAAGATAAATGACTTAACATAAACTTAAGTAATCAAAATATACTAATCATGAACTTAAAATAATAACATGCAATCCATCTTCTCTAACCCTAAATCCGTCACCTCCACCCTTTGGAAAGAGTTAGAAACTCATGGAGGGAGGAAGAAGAAGGGATCCTAGAGACATTAAAAGAAAAGAGAAACAAAACAAAATAAAACAGAAATTTATTACTAATGATCCAAGACCAAAGGTTCAAAGATGTGTTACATTCGTCCTACGAGGCTATTTATAGCCGATACAAGGGATACCAATACATAAAAGGAGAGTACACACGTCATCGCACCACAGGCCGGAATTTCAAATTTCAAACCCTAAGAGGGGCGGCGAATTCGCCGCCTGTTATGTACAATATGCGGCTAAAACGCCGCCCAGGTTGAAGATATTGCGCCCGGATTTCTGTCATGTGTTTATGGTATGATTTTATCCTCCTTTGCGCGTTGGATGGATTCTTTCCATTGTCTTGAGCTCCGGATTAATTCCTTCCATTGTTGGGGATTTATTTTTGACTTTTCTTTTGACTTCTCCACACAATAACTTTGCCCTTTTATTTTGTAGTCAGGTCCTTGACATTTTGCACTTAAGCCCCTGACCTTTTTGTGATTAGCTCATTGAATGCTTTTGTGCTTGGATGCATTTCCATTTGAAACTCGATAAACTTGAACTTGTCTTTATGATAGAAATGAATCTTTTGCACGTGTTTATACTCGGGATGTGGGTAATTTGCATTCAGGTCCCTGTATTCTGTAAACAAGGCTAAACACATACCTTAGTAGCATTTATTGAATTAAAAGCAATCTAAATGAAAGACATATGATGCAATGTATGCAATGCATCAAATACCCCCACACCAAGATTTTGCTAGTCCCTAGCAAAAAGGAATGAAAACAGGGAAATCCTAACTCACTTTCGTAGGAATCGCGGTTGCACTTAGCATGTGCAACAAGCCTTTAAACCTCCAAGTTGCCTTAGAGGACGAGTTTTGTCTCGTGAGGGTTTTCAGCTGACACACCCACAAAGTCTTAATTCAACATTCCATTAATAGCTCTCAATATTTTTACCTCAACCTTATACATCTCACTTAGAATTCTTGCATGCTCATTATACAATTCTAACTTATAAAAAGTTTGACTTGGTCTTTATTCCTCCAACATTCACACCACTAACCCTTCTACACATGTTATCACATAAATTATTTTGCACGCCTCCTCTGGTGGTGAAGTATCATTTGGATCAACCATGGCATGGATCATTCTTTTAGCTTTGGGCCTTGAGTATCTTAAAATATTTTTTTCTTTTTCCGTGATTCAACACATTTGCTTTGACACTTATACCCTTTTTGCATTCGTGTAGCGAGTTTGGTCGATAATCCCGAGCTGGAAGACTCAAGTTACCGGGTTTTAAGATACCCCTACGGACCAGTGACTCGAAGGCTTGGGCTTTTGTAATCATTTTGCAAGATGTGCTTTCCTCACTTTATTCTCTCTTTTTTTTACTTTTTTTTCCTCAAGGCTTAATTGCTATTAGAAGTCCACACTTCCCGGTATATTTTCCTCAACCTCTGCTTTTTATCAACCACTTCAAAGTTTTGATTCATCCAATTTAAGTGCATACACGTCTGAAAGGGTAATGGGCTATTTCTTTGGAACTTAGATTTATGTCATAATTTCTTCAAGCAGAACTATATAATAAGGGACAAAAATTCAATGCAATTTGTACACGGGTTTTGGCAGTTCAATCTTAAGCTATGTCATGGAATATTGAATTTTTTTTTAGAAGAAGAAAACAAACAAATAGATATATACATAGATAAACACCCCCCACACCTAAATCATGCATTGTCCTCAATGTATGCATAGATAAAATAAATGCACTTATTACCTGAGTCGGCTTGCGGTAGAGGGGCTGAGTCTGCTCAGAGTCAACCATAATCAGAACTGGATTGAATGACACCATGTTGGTGCATGTATCCCGTTGAATTGTTCCCCATGTTGACTTGAGGAAAAGATTTCACTCTTCTCACTTGAATTGGTTCGCTTATTTGCTCGAGTGATGGTGGTTGGGTAAATGAATTACTCCCCTTTTTCTTACTTCCTTTTTGCTTTTGTGATGATTTATTTGATTCAGAATTCTGATAAATACGTGCTCTCATCACAACATCACTTGGGTTGCATATTATTTCTGGCTCACTCTCAATATGAAAGATATTAAATTCAGCTTTTAAATTCCCGAAAGATAATTGCATAAGCCCATTTCGACAGTTTATTAATGCTTCCGAAGTGGCTAAAAAGGATCTGCCTAGAATTACAGGGATTTGTCGATTAGGATTTACAACAGGTTCAGTATCAAGTACGACAAAATCCACTGGATAAATGAAGTCACCAACCTTAATCAAAACGTCCTCTACTATACCTCTCGGTTTCTTAACAGAACAATCAGCGAATTGGAGGGTTGTCTTAGAGGGTTTCAGTGGACCAAGGTTGAGTTGCTCGTAGACAGAAAATGGGAGTAAGTTAACGCTTGCACCAAGGTCTAGAAGGGCTTTATTGATAAAGGTATCTCCTATTGAACATGAAATTGTGGGACACCCAGGGTCCTTATATTTTATAGGAGATGTGTTGGAAAGAATAGAGCATATGTTTGCAGTTAAGAATACCTTCTTTGGTACATTCGTTTTTCTCTTTTTAGTGCACAAATCTTTCAAGAATTTAGCATAAGCAGGTATTTGTTGAATCATATCTAAGAGTGGAATATTCACCTTAACTTGCTTAAATACTTCTAAGATTTTCTCCATTTGTGCACTTGAGCTCTTCTTGAGTCTATTGGGAAATGGGGCTTTAGGAACATAGACTCGCTCAGGTTCAGGTTGAGCTATGGGTTCAGGTTGTGTAGGTGGGTTGGGCTTTTCAATTTGGACGTCAGGTTCAATGGTCAGGTCATATGTGGTTGCTTGATGGCTAGATTGATTAGACATTCTAGGGTTTACCACATTGTTATCAACTTGTCGTCCGGACCGTAATGACACTACTGCATTGATTTGTTGGAACGGTCCTTCCTCGTTAATCATTTGAACCGGTCTGGGGTTGTTATTTCCTGAGGGTGGTTGATAAGATTGATATTGATTATTAGTTCTTGGGTTCACCTCAGGTTGACTTGGAAATTGACCATTTTCTCTTTCACCTACTATTTGCGCTAATTGGCTGACTTGTGTCTCTAGCCTTTGGAATGATTGGTTGGTTGTTTGTATAAAAGTTTTCATTAAATTTTCCAAGTTTGTCAACCTAACTTCATGATTTCCATTGTTATTACCCCCAGATGATGTATTATTTTGGTTATATGGGTTTGGTTGTTGTCTAGGAGGTTGACCTTGTTGGTTCCACGAAAAATTGGGATGATTACGCCAACCCGGGTTGTAGGTTGATGCATAAGGATCATTTCTAGAATGGTTAAACGTGGCATTAACATGTTCCAAGTCTACACAGTCCTCCATTAAATGACCAGTCTGACCACATCTAGAGCAAGGGGTAGGGGATGCTTGTCGGGTTTGGTTTTGCAGCTCTAAACTTTCCATTCTGCGCATAAGGGTGACTAGTTTTGCCTCAGCCGCTATGTTGGCATCTATAGCTAAGACACCTGGTCGGGGTTGACTTGCTATTCTAGATCCAATACTCGGGTTGATGGGTGTTCTAGCATTGTCCCATTGCATACTGTTTTCAGCTAAATCCTCAAGAAAAGTCCAGGCATCATTTTCGTTTTTCGACATGAAATTCCCTTGGCTCACAGATTCTAGCATAACTCTAGATGTGGGTGTCAATCCCTCATAAATAATTTGGCATAATTGCCATTTCGGAATTCCGTGATGAGGGCATTGAGTCAAGACACTTTTAAATCTTTCAAGATAGGAATAGAACGGCTCGCTCTCAGATTGAACGAATGCAACAATTTCATTCCTAATCTTCATAGTCTTATGGTTGGGGAAATATTTTTTTAGAAACACTTGAACAAACTCAGCCCAACTCCTAATAGATCTTTCGGCTAGACTATATAGTCATTTCTTAGCGTCGTCCTTCAGTGCTAGAGGCACGAATTTCAGACGCACTGCCTCCTCAGGGATATGCTGGTATTGCATAAGAGAGCAAATTTCCTCAAATTCTCTAAGGAAGAGATATGGATCTTCCCTAGAGGTGAACTTAGGCAGCATACTCATGTATTGTGCCTTAAGTTCGAAATCGCGACCCGGTATGGTGGGCATGACGATGCACGATGGCTGAGCAGCCATCGTTGGGTAGCACCGATCCCTCAGAGTCATAGGCGGGTTCACAACATTCTCACCCATTAGATCCGGGTGAGGTGGTGCAACAGATGGATTGGGGTTAAGTTCTAGACAGGAATCTAGATGAACTCCTGAGAGTCGATTACTCAAGTCCCGAATCCAAATCTGAGTGCACCAAGTTGAATCAATTTTTGAATTTGAGTTTGAAATTTAAATTTCAAATTCAATTTCAAAAATCAATTACCTTCTTTTTTTTTTAAATTTTTAAATTTTAATTTTTTTTTATGAAAATGGAAACAAACAATAGAAAGGTAAAGATGAGAAGGGAAAGAAGACTCAGACGAGAAGGGAAACTTAACTCTAAAGGATAAAAATTAGGGTTGGTCAGAAATTTCCTGAACAAGCACGGTTCAAAACAATCATAGACCTAGTGTCACTTAAATCTAGACGACTCCTAACTGGTTGAGTCGAATTGATTCGCTTGATTCACCTCCCTCACCAATCAAACCAAGTTGGCCAGTTAGTGTATAGCTAGTGGGGGCGCTTCCGACAGAGTCGGTGCCAATTAGACAACCACGTCGCTTGGAAGACTTTCGTCAACACAAAAACACTTTCTAGACACCAAATTGAATTCAATTAGCTTCAGGTCATAGCAAGTCAAACCAATCTCCTCCTTAATTGAGTCCGAGTCCTTAGGGGCCAATGTCTAATTGATTTTAAATTTTAAGGCTTGGGTGACACTTTAGGATTGTGATTTGTGGGTCACGGAAGGGTGATGAAATCCCCACCGTATCTTTTCCTACGGAGTTGCCCTTAAAGTAGTTTAACTTAGATCTAGCAAAGATGGTCAAACAATGGTCTTTTTAATGGGGGCAATTTCAAGGTTGTATGCAAACTAAAGTATATGCTTAAATGCAATCGTTAAAACCGCGATACGTACCTTGCCTCCAGCACTCTTCAACAATAAAAAATAATTTGCAAGAATTTAGCAAGAATAATGCAAGCAAAACATTATATGATGCATGCACTAAGGTCTTTCTAATTTTGCCAATTTTAGGTCCGAGTTGAATTATTGCCAATTATGGAATTGTAAACCCTAGCACATGCAATTCTACGAAAGGAAACTTTTCAACAATTCAGATTTTACGAGAAAGGCAAGAAAAGTTACCTCCGCAATGCTCAGTCGGGTTCGCCGCCCACTCTCGGAGATTCCAGAAGCTTAATGCGACCACCCAGAGATGCCGACGATGCCCCAGAAATTTGAAGACCAGAAACCACACTGGTGCGGTGATTCCGCCGCAAGCCACCTTGTAGGTGCGGCGATTCCGCCACCCAAGTGTCTCAGAACGCTCCCGGATTTCGCCGCACGCTCTGTTGTCTCCTGCTACACAAATTCAAATACTTAGATCGCGCACAAGGTAGACAGGATAAAATCGAAAACACAAAAACACAAAATCTGTGTTGCCTCCCCGGCAACGGCGCCAAAAACTTGTTGTGAATTAAAATTTATACCGCAAGTGCACGGCGTCTATGAAGACGTGGCAAGTACGGGTCGAACACAAGGAGGGAGAGATTTCGTAGTTGATGTTATTTTCGATTGGGGGAAGAAGGAGAGAAGAATCAATTGAGTTTTTAGGTTTTTGGATTAAGTAGCTAAACATGCACAAATAAAACTGAAACAAGAAATAAGAGAGAAATCCGTTGGATGGAGGTTTAGATTTAGGTTTAGATCAGAGAATTACTGAAACTTATTGTAAATCATGTTAGTTATGAAGCATTACAAGATAAATGACTTAACATAAACTTAAGTAATCAAAATATACTAATCATGAACTTAAAATAATAACATGC
This sequence comes from Triglochin maritima, assembly GCA_963682175.1. Lineage (NCBI taxonomy): Eukaryota > Viridiplantae > Streptophyta > Magnoliopsida > Alismatales > Juncaginaceae > Triglochin > Triglochin maritima. Next base: position 13,603,950 of record OY821775.1, read on the forward strand.
AATCCATCTTCTCTAACCCTAAATCCGTCACCTCCACCCTTTGGAAAGAGTTAGAAACTCATGGAGGGAGGAAGAAGAAGGGATCCTAGAGACATTAAAAGAAAAGAGAAACAAAACAAAATAAAACAGAAATTTATTACTAATGATCCAAGACCAAAGGTTCAAAGATGTGTTACATTCGTCCTACGAGGCTATTTATAGCCGATACAAGGGATACCAATACATAAAAGGAGAGTACACACGTCATCGCACCACAGGCCGGAATTTCAAATTTCAAACCCTAAGAGGGGCGGCGAATTCGCCGCCTGTTATGTACAATATGCGGCTAAAACGCCGCCCAGGTTGAAGATATTGCGCCCGGATTTCTGTCATGTGTTTATGGTATGATTTTATCCTCCTTTGCGCGTTGGATGGATTCTTTCCATTGTCTTGAGCTCCGGATTAATTCCTTCCATTGTTGGGGATTTATTTTTGACTTTTCTTTTGACTTCTCCACACAATAACTTTGCCCTTTTATTTTGTAGTCAGGTCCTTGACATTTTGCACTTAAGCCCCTGACTTTGTGATTAGCTCCTTGAATGCTTTTGTGCTTGGATGCATTTCCATTTGAAACTCGATAAACTTGAACTTGTCTTTATGATAGAAATGAATCTTTTGCACGCGTTTATGCTCGGGATGTGGGTAATTTGCATTCAGGTCCCTGTATTCTGTAAACAAGGCTAAACACATACCTTAGTAGCATTTATTGAATTAAAAGCAATCTAAATGAAAGACATATGATGCAATGTATGCAATGCATCAACGTCTATGTGGTAACATAGACGTCGGCTAGTTAACATCCGACGTCTATAGGGTATAGACGTTGACCCATAAATGTCGGTTTTTGGAATACCTTGTGAATCCGATGTCTATAGGATATAGACGTCAGATGTTATAGACAGACGACATCTATACCCCATGCAAATAGACGTCGATGTATAGACGTCGGCTTTCTATAAAATCTGACGTCTATAAGTCTTAAAGAAATCGAACAGACGCATTTCTGTCATTCATCTCAAACGAAAACTCACCCAAACCCTAGCTGTCTCGCGACCGAACTCTCCTCTGCGACCGATCTCCAACCAATCTGCACCGTCTCCGGCACCGCAGCGACGTCCCTTGTGCTCTCCTCCCCTTCTTTGTCTCTCTGCACCGTCTCCGTAGCCTCCGCGACCATCGTCACCGCACCCTCCTGTCACTAAGAGGTTCTACTGTCACTAACATTTTTTGTAATTTAGTTAACAAGTGCACTTGTATTACAAACCTACAATTTATGCCTTAATATAATCGCCTTAATTTTAGAATGAATTAATTGCAAGTGTGTTGAATGTCAATTGTGTATGCTTGTATGTTTGTGTTTGTGCATGTATGGTTGTATGTTTGTGTTTGTGCAAGTTGGCAAATGTGTGTTTGTGCTTGTACGTACATGTGGATGAAAGTGTGAGCATCTGTGAATTAATTTGGTGCAGGTTGTATGTACACGAATACGATGACTAATAACAAGTTTGCAGGATGTTATTTATTTATTTTTGTCCAGGTTTAGGAATAGACGTCGGATATTTATACTAGCCGACGTCTATTCCTCTGAAGAAAAGACTAAACGTCGGCTTTATTTATAATCCGACGTCTATTCTTTAAGAATAGACGTCGTCTGTAAGTTCACCGACGTCTACCAAAATAATAGACGTCGGTTAGATATAAAGGTCGACGTTTATTCTTAAAGAATAGACGTCGTCTGTATGTAGAAGTCGACGTCTATTACTGAAGAATAGACGTCGGATATTGGACGTCCGACGTCTATATATAGACGACGCGCGCATAGACGTCGGATCTGGGAGCACTTATATCCGACATATATACCCCCGTAAATCCGACGTATATGCTCTTTTCTGTAGTAGTGTATGGATCAAAAACATGAAGGAGATCATCTCAAGTCTCATACTCTCGGAACATTATTCTTATTTACAAGTTCAGACTCACAAAGTGGCTGGGAAAATTAAAATAATAATAATTGTACATGTAAATTTAGTTAAATTGAAAAAAAATTGTACCGGATCGGTACCAACGGATCTGGTTCTCAGTACCCGTGAACGGATCCTGTTCTGGGTATCCAAATTGGGAACCGACCTGGATCAAGTTTGGTTATGGATACCCAATTATAATATGGATCTGGTTCCGATTCTCCTAGTATCTGAATCGGAACCATCCGTTGTCACCCCTAATCTCAGCATTGTTTTTATAAATCAAGATAAGATACAACCGTGTAGTTTCGACACGAATTACCAAATCATTTGATTTCTAAGATGTACTTGCAAACTGAAGTAGTAAAAAACAATTGAATTTGTCGATATCGATCGGATCATCATTTAAAAAATGAAAACACTTCAAGACAAGATTAACAGGTATTAATACACGAGGCTTAGCATCCTAATAAAGTCTAAAAGTCCAACCCACGATCGGCCCACAAACCCCACTCTCTCATTCCTTCTCGAAGCACCACCACCTTCCAGAACACCTCCGAACCTTCTCCTTCCATCTCCTTCTCGAATCTCCCACCACCTTCCATCCCCTCCCTACAAATCCCCCAACCACCTCCTCCCCAAACCAACTCGAACCAAATCAAACCTCTAATTTCCCATCAAAAAACCAAAAATGGACGTGCGAATGTTTGGCCTCGACACGCCCCTCATCTCGACCCTCCAACACCTCCTCGACGTCCCCGACGACGCCGAGAAAGCCTTCAACGCCCCGACCCGCACCTACGTCCGCGACGCGAAAGCCATGGCGTCCACGCCCGCCGACGTCCAGGACCGGCCGAACGCCTACGTGTTCATCGTCGACATGCCGGGCCTCAAATCGGGGGACATCAAGGTCCAGGTGGAGGACGGGAACGTGTTGGTGATAAGCGGGGAGAGGAAGAGGGAGGACGATAAGGAGGGGAAGTACGTGAGGATGGAGAGGAGGGTTGGGAAGTTCATGCGCAAGTTCAGTTTGCCGGAGAATGCCGACACGGAGAAGGTAACGGCGGTGTGTCATGATGGTGTGCTGACGGTGACCGTTGGGAAGGTGCCGCCGCCGGAGCCCAAGAAGCCCAAGACTATTGAGGTTCAGGTTGCTTGAGGGTGGGGTTTGGGGTTTTAAGTTTGAATAATAATGCCGTGTTTGTGTTTGTGTTTGGTGTTTAGTCGTATGTATGTGTCGGTGTGCTATGAAATATAAGCTGATGAGATGTGTTTTGTTTTTGTGAGAAATAATTACTGCTGTTGTGTCTTCTTTTCTTATTAATGTTTCTCTCCATATGGATTTGTTGCTTCCTTTACTCGCATTGGACTGGCCCATGGACTTTATTGAAGGATTACACCACAAGGATGGCATTATTGGTGGTAGCTCACAAAGTTTGATAACTTTGTAGCATTAAGGCACCCCTACATTGCTTCTGTTGTTGCTCAAGAATTTACTATTTCAGTTATTAAGCTCCATGGCAAGAAATCTTCTAGTTACAAGGTACCCAAGTTTATATTAACCACTAACCTCAGTACTTCAGCTTCTCCACCCTCAGTCAGATTGAGGCAGTCAATAGATGTTTGGGGTCATGTTTTTTGTGACCAACAGTAAATGAATAGGTGGTTAGCATGGACTGCGTATTGGCACAATACCAACCATCACACTTCAATCAACTCTGTTCCCTTTGAAGTAGTGTATGGTAGACCTCCTCCCAGACTCCACAGTGTAGCAACATCATAAAAATCCAGAGATTAAATGCTAAAGGAACTAAAACTACACTTGATTGCAGCACAGAACAAAATGAAGCTTGCTGACTTAAAAGAGAACTGAAAGAAACTTTGAAATTGGAGATAAAGCATATGTTAAGCTACAAGAATACAGGCACTGAGGCAAGGGTCAGTCGTGGTCAGAAGCAATTACAAGTTAACATTCAGGTACTATGGAGCTGACGTGTCGTTTAACAAGGTGGAGCCCACGAGAAGTTGGGTGGAGGAAGTTGGCATCTAACGGACGAGGTTGATAAGAATAAGTTGGATCCAACGACGAATATTCTAATCTGCTGTGAGATGCGGATCCAACCCATTTGCGTGCCCGTTAGTGTGCATTATCCCCTACCTCACGACAGTTACGTGTTTTTCCCTACCCTTCCCAAATTAGTAGCATCATTGGTTTTGCAACCTAATGTTGCAAATTAGATTAGGGTGGAGTTTTTTCATCTTTTCACTCGGAGAAGGGTATGCATGATTAGAGTCCAAATTGTGCATACAGAGATTCGGAGGTTCTCGAAACCCTCCCTTGGTGCTTGGTTAGGCTCGAATCCAACCATATTTGTCCCATTTTCCGTCAATCTGTCGACGGAGTTGATCGTATTCCTCATCGGAATCTTATCAAAGCTATCGATCGTATTCCGGTATAATGTTATCGAGACCTCAATTGCTCGTCGGACCCCTACATTGACATCACCAAAATCCAAAAATAAAACAAAGCAAATTTAGTGAAGGGAACAATGAAATGGAAGAGTATGTGAATGCGTATGAAGTCTGCGTATCCGTTGGGAGGAGAGTCATCTAACCCGTTATGAATTGGAATAAACTACTTCCTCAGTGAGGCGACGAAAGCCAAGAGAAAAGTCTTTGTGGGAAAAGATCCAAAAAGAGAAGGATCGTCGTGGTTACTGATTTGGTTTCCAACAAAAAGAACAAGTTGTGAACTTGTGATCCGAAAGAATCTCAAGCGAGCAAAATATGAGACTAGGTAATTAAACCATAATTTGGTAACTAACTTGTGTCTAACTTTAACCGAAAAATAATTTGGAAATTGTTTTAAAACAAATCCAGTTGGAACCCTTCCAAACCGAATAGTCCATTCCCGTTCCAGGTTGATATGGGTTTTTTTTTTGCAACCTTGGGTTGATATGTTTACGACTAGGTTACAGTTTGTAAAGAACGAGGTGAACTTTTTCCGACAACTTCAAAACGGACGCGCAAAGAACACAACTAAAGCCACGATAATTTTTATGACATTAAAATTTGAAGCTATTTCATACAATTCTCAAGATGTGATGCCCCACCATTACTGTGTATCTTCTTGTATATACAATTTTGAATGGTTTTGCTATAGGTTGGATCAAAAAAAATTCTAAACTACGGACTTCATGTGTTTGTTGTGAATGACCTATCATTGGCCAAATCAGTGATCTTTTTTCCTATGAGAATTTAATACGCTTCTATTGTAATCATAATAAGCGTTTTAGATTTTATTGAAGTGCAATTCATATGTGTAGTTTGAAATTGTTATTGATATTTGAGCATAAAAAGGTTAAATTCGGATTTAGTTGCACAAGATATCAAGGATTATTGTTTCAGTTTTGTAATTGCAAAAATATATTTGCAAGTTAATTATCATATGATCCGTAATTTTTTTAAATAATAATCATTTAAAAAAATTCGAAAACTAATATAAAAAAAAATTAAATCTACGACGATCGCGGGTCGAACCCGCGATCCGTGGGCGCGAGTTCTTATAAATACACATTTCGTCCATCTTTTTTTCAATTCAATTATTTTTTCAATTCCTCCTACATTTCCACTTCTACTCTCCACACAGTTTTGAAATTGTGCCCGGTAATATTAATTTTTCTGATCCGTGTGTCTTTCCTGGTGTTATTTGAGGTAATTATTTTTTTCATTCTTATATTTATAGTTATTAATAATTGGTAATAATATCAAATATTGAAATTCTACTCTCTTCACGGTCTTCAAATTGTGTCTGGTGATATCAATTTTTCTGATCCGTGTGTCTTTCCTGGTGTTATTTGAGGTAATTATTTTTATCATTCTTATATTTATAGTTATTAATAATTGGTAATAATATCAAATATTGAAATTATACTCTCTTCACAGTCTTCAAATTGTGCCTGGTGATATCATTTTTTCCGATCCGTGTGTATTTCCTGGTGTTATTTGAGGTAATTATTTTTTTCATTCTTATATTTATAGTTATTAATAATTGGTAATAATATCAAATATTGAAATTCTACTCTTTCACAGTTTTCAAATTGTGCCTGGTGATATCAATTTTTCTAATCCGTGTGTTTTTTTCCTGATGATTTTTGAGGTAATTTTTTTTTCATTCTTAATTTCTATTTATCTCACATTATTAATAATTGGTAATAATATCAAATCTTGAAGTAATTTGTAATATAAAACTGATTAAAGAATTTTTCATTGTAGTTAACAAAATGATTGCGGTAAGTTTGTACTTTGGCGGTGAAATAGTTCAAAATGCAAGTTACGGTGTAGAGTACACGATATGTCCAAGACTTACACTTTCAGCGAGCGAAAATGTAACCTTAGAAGAACTTAAGAGTTGGATATATCAAGGTTTGAATATCGAAGAATCTTAGTACTCGATGAATATTCAATATCGTTATAACATTGCACCAACCGGTTATTTTTTTTAATGTGATGTCTGTATATGATGAGAATTCTTGGAGAATAGCCTATGAAACAGCTTATTCCAAAATGGGAATGATGGAGTTATATGTACAGTTGAATCCTGTAGAAATTGAGTGGAGGGCTGAGATGTTTACAGGTAACCAACCGGTAGTAGTAGTGGTGCAGGTTTCATATCTCAACAATCATGTGATGCAAACACCATAGCAGAAACCAGTCGACCTGCGAATAGAACTTCTAATTTTGTGCCTATACCAACAGATGATGAAGAAGAAAATGATGACGAAGATTACAATATAGATACAGAGAATGAATCATCAGGTGAGGAGGATGAGGATGCTGATGAGATTGAGGAAGATGAAGATATTGGTCCGAACGTGAGTCAGTTAAGCTAAACACAATCGTGGAAAGGAATTACTGGACGATGTGCACGACATTCCAAAACAGCCTCCGACTATAATATATTCAAATATATTGTGAAAAATACATCAATTAAAAAAATGTAATTTAAATATTTAGAAAATTAACACAATATGATTTTTTTGGGTACTTACATTTGTGCAAATATCATTGACTCTGAACATGCAATTTGGTATTCCGAGAAGTGGGGAAATAGACTCTCTATCCACTGCATCATTATACTCACGTTCGTTTTGTACAGAGCGATTTCTACTTAAATGACTCATTTTGTCAAAACTTCTGTTCATGAAAATAAAAACAGAATTAATTATAATAATTAAAAAATAATTTACTCGTACATTTCATGACAAATTGCATGTTATAGAAATAATGAAAGCTATAACAATTTAACACATAAATACAACTAATATTTAAATTTTAATTTAACAGAAAATAATAAATAACTATTCCAAATACTTATATTATATAATAAATTTCGTAAATGTACGTTATACAAATTTTAAATGTATATACATTTAATTTAATTATAAACAGATACATAAATACAACTAATATTTAAAATTAAATATAATAGAAAATAACAAAACAATTTTAAAATATTCTTAAGTAAAAATTTTGTGTAAAATTTACCTAAGTCCAAGATAAGCTGGGAAATAAGTGTTGTGCGAGCTCCGAATGGAAGAAAAATTAGAAGAGAAGTGTCGTGCGAACCCGAGAAGTTAATAAAAACTAGTTGAGATTAACTGATTTTAACTGAAAACTTAATCTGAAAACTCAAAAATTAACTGAATACTTAATCTGAAAACTCAAAAACTTAATAACTGAAATCAAAAAAAAATTAAAAAAAAACCCAGACGGATCGCGGATCCGATCCCGGATCCGATCCGCGATCGTCGTAGATTTAATTATTATTTTTTGATTAGTTTTCGATTTTTTTAAATGATTATTATTTAAAAAAATTACGGCATATGATTCTATTTGCAAAAATATATTTCCGGCCTGACACGTTCCGTTACCCCCGTCTACTTTAGTATTTATCTTTTTTTAATATTAGCCGACAAATCAAAAACAATTCGAGCAAAGTCCTCCAATATATTTAATTATTTATAGCACCCTCTAGATACAATACCAACCCTTCCTTCATGGATGGTTCTTGAGTTCTTCCACACAAAAAAAAGAGTTCGAAATTCAAAATATTACTTTTCTGGTAGCTCAGAATAGTACAAAAAGGTCTTCATCACAGATACTAATATTGCGTGTTGTTAACTGCATATTAATTTTTATAGTTGGGATTTCAGCCACCGGAAGTAAGTAGACATGGGTGCCGTGCCGGATCCATGGGTGTCGGTTTCCTTCGTTGAGTCGAGTCGGGTTTTGATTTTAAGTAAGTTAACAATCACAATTGAATTAACAAAAACACAATACAATTTATTCTTCCTCAAAATAACCAATTTATTTATTAATAATTGCCGACGTAATTTGAGAAACAATATATTGGTTACATATAAAAAAGATCAGAATGCTAGCTAAATCTAAGAAGTAATGAAAAAAACGCTAAGAGATATTAGGAAAAAATTACTCCTTTAACTGAATGATTTAGTCAATTCATCTTCAATCTTCATCGTCGTTGTTGTCTTGAAGATTCATGTTTAGCATTCTGTCTGCAATGTCACTTCCTTTCAAACAAGACATGTTTACCTGCACTAAAAGCAACCTCCGACGTCACAGTTGACGTCGAAAAACATAATAAGTCTTGCGCCATCAATGAGACAAGTGAAAACCTACGTGAGTTCTTTCTCCACCAGTCTAAAATATTAAAAGATTTTAACTCAGTAGTATTTAAGTAAATTTTAGTGTTTAAATATCCAGTTAATTCATTTTGTGTGTGAGTTTGCACTAATTTTGCATTTTTTTTACTTAACCAATTTCATTGGAAGTCGTCGTCATCTGGATCCATAGCAGTTGGAGGTGATTATGATGATGAACTAGAAACATTTGAACCCATTTGATCTACATTATATAGTCTTTCATATTCTTCAAAAAAATTGATTAACAAATGCATACACCTATCTACATGATTTTGGATATTTTTTAATTCATATTTGGATTTTTTTTCAAGAAAACTTGTAAACCAGTAATCTTAAATCTAGGATCCATAATAAAAGGTAAACAAAAACTAAATGGAGAAAGATTCCAATATTTATTAAACTTACCCTCCATTGCATTTAAAATTTCAACAAAACCACCATGTTGCCTATAGTTCGTAAATACTCTAGCAATTGGACGTGATTCATAGATAAATATGTTAGATATGAGGTAATATTATCCACTTAATCTAGTAGTGAAGGTGAATTCTTTTTAATAAATAATCTAACATAATTTTAAAATTTTCCCAATGTCTGTACCGTCGCCCCAAAAAGGCCGGAAACCCGTTGCCCTCGAGGCAGATCCAACCACACACGGCACAAACATCCATATGAAAAACAATGCCCAAACGGTCGAACAGAAGACCCCAAACGGTCTACCGAACACCACTACTATTCCGCAATAAAACCAAAATAATGTCCAACCGGTCGAACGGCAAATGGGCCCCGTTCGACCAAAATCCATCAGTGAATCCTCTCTTGCTCAAAAAGCATCAACGATCGAACCATCCTAAAATCACGGTCGACCGATTTCCACCAGTAAAACTCACCAACAATCCGCACTACACGGTCGACCGAAACAACTCTTCGGGTCAACCGACCATTAAGTTAACTTAAGTTCCGGTCGGACGAAGTCAACGAGTGGTCGACCGTTTAGATGGTCAACGCCCCCAACCGACTTACAACAGTGCTTTCGGTCGACCGGCAAAGGGGACTCGTTCAACCGAAAACACCCAGAGTCTTTTCCCCTTCCTAAAATGCATCACCGGTCGACCACTCCTAGAGTATCATCCGACAGGTGCAATGGTTTTTTGCCCGAATCACACTACGCCTGGTCGACCGTTCCAGAGCAGAAAAACTGCTGGAAGGTTCTCGATGAGTCTTTCGGCCTACCGTCGACCACTCCAATCCTCACAAAGGCTATAAGGAGGATTAAACTAAAGCTTGACATACCTTTAAGGCTTGAAGAAGCCTTCGAAGAACCCACGAAGGTCGCTTCCACGAGCGCCTTCTCTACTCCTCCGGCGCACTCCCCGCTCGCGATCACCTCTACTCCGGCACTCAACGGGGCTTCACCTCGCCTTGCCGTTCGTCCACTCCACCACGACCCCAAGGCTGGAAGAGGAAGGATTGAGAGAGAGAGAGAGAGAGAGAGAGAAATGCTCGGTAGAGAAAGGAAAAGAGTGAGAGAGAGAGAGAAATCCAACCTTTTATACCCAAACAAAACCAATCTCAGCCGTCCATCTCAATCCCCTCTAATCCACCACCTAATCACAATTAAACCCATAAGCAAAGGGTTAGGATGTAACATTATATTTAGGTTAGTGGGTCGTGAAACACCCCCATGTTCGACGGTTTATCCAGTTCAAATTGAAGGTCCATGAGTCCAATTGGTATGATGAAAACGTGGGTCCAACGCATTGATTAGAACACTATGGCAGCGTATGTGGTGATAGGGTTGTGCAACTTTCGGTCCGGGTTCGGTCTGGGTCCCGGGACAAATTCGGTTTTCGGTCCGGTTGGTCCGAACTCGGTCCAAAATCTATTTTTTTCTCTTAAAAATCCAGTCTGGAGTGAACCTGACCGGTCCGGACCCCGGAGAGCATCCGGGTCCGAGTTCGGTCCGGTCCGATCTGGGTCCGGACTTATGCTCACCCCCACGCGGTGATACCAAATCAACTTCGATCGAGACAAAAGCCGATGGCACCTGGCCTACTCTTCGTCGTATTATTTTTATAAACTAGAAAGCCAATCTAAACAACTTCTACTCATTGGTCATACACGCAACGCAAGCAGCAAAACGGTCAAGATGTGCACAAAACTACAAAATGTGCTCGACTTCGGCCATCTATTCCGGCCACCGCCATATCACATAAAACTACGATAGTACGAATCTATTGCTTATGTCGTTTTGTTTTTGAATTAGCAACAGGCAATCAGCAGTCATAATCAATTTGGAATTTTCTTCTTTCATCTATACGTTTCTGGTTATTGCCATTTATGTTTGCTGGATATCGTTTTGAAATTATCAAAGTCCTTTTTGCAGTGAAAACCTCTCAGATTTTTTGTTTTGCATACTTATTGTTACACTTTTGCGTATTCTATTTAAGTTTCTATCGAAACGATACATTTGTCCAGTGAAGCAAGGAATACAGAGTTTCTCTCCTTTATGTGGTCCTTTCTGATTCATATTAATTAACCAAGATTTTTTGATCTGCCAAAATTCATAAGTTCAATTGACGTGTACTTTTTTGTGAGTAGAACTACTAACATACTAGAAAATCATCCAATTAAGTGTTTTACCAAGAAGTGGTGTTAAATGTATGAGTGAAGATTCTAAGAAGTTTGACGAAGAAGATCTAGCAACAAGAATCTTATTGATGGGTGAGTCAGGACTTGGTGTAATATCCTGAATTTTTTAGTTGAGGTAATAATCAAATATCTTAATGGACTAATTAAGATTGTTGGATGATTGTGTGGTTTTAGGAGAAGATGAAATTTTGAGAAGAATATTGAGAAGAAAAAGATGGAGATTTTGAGGCAAGTACTGATTCGTTATTCTTCAGTTTCATATCATGTATGTCTATCTTGATATTCGTAGTTGCATGCATGTTGAGCATTAATATTGATTTTATGGATATGCATATGATTGCATGGTGGTGTTTCGGTCGACATGTCATGTGGCTGTGTGTATGTTTCTGGCAGAGCAACTTAGGAAAGAGCTGCCTAGCGGACAGCGTGGAGCCACCCGAGAGAGGAAAGGGCTGCCTGTCGTTAGTGTGGAGCTACCAGGTGTGCGTCTGACTGATTGATAGATTTCAGAAGCACAGGATGTGGTCGAATCCGAATGGGGGTTTCAGATTGTTATGCATACATATTATTTGTGATGCATGTCTCTTGATTGTGCTCATTGACTGAACGTCATATTCTATGTTATTTTCCACATGATTATGATTCTGATTGATTGATGGTTGGTACTTGCGGGCTGTCGAGCTCACAAATTGTTGATTATATTTTTCAGATTAATTATAGACCTATCAGATGGATTTAAATATCAGAGTGCGCAGCGGTCAGGATCGTGGATCGTATCTTAACGCACCGGGTTCAGACGGGTGATCAGTTGTCCGGGCTCGGGGCATTACACTTGGAGGGTCAAATGAAAACTCCAAAGTCTTGATCCAATAAAGTAATATTATTTTGAGTACGTAGTTGGTTCCTAATAATCGTAGAATTCAAGATGACCGTGGTTGAAAATAAAACTTGCACTCCAGAAGGTGCTTTCTTCAAAATCTCCAATAAAAATTAATAACTCCATTCCCATTGGCCATTTCCCACCAATTCAACGACTCCAATAAGGCAACAACAACAACAATAATAATTATTATTATTATAATAATTATTATTATTACAAGGGAATTAAATTAATTAAATTAAATTAACAATAAATAAACCAATATAATACAAAATTACCCCCCAACCAACGAACCAACCCCAAACCAAAAGCCTCCACAGAGCCGAAAAAAAGAAAAGAAAAAGAAGCGAAAAGCGAAGAAAACCCCCAAATCTCGATCGTCTCGTTCATCTTCATCTCTCGAAACCCTAATCCGATCCGATCGGGCCCGAGGATGCCGTCGCACGCGGATCTGGACCGGCAGATCGCGTTCCTCAAGGAATGCAAGTACCTCCCGGAGGCGGAGGTGAAGGCGTTGTGCGAGCAGGCTCGGGCGATCCTCGTCGAGGAATGGAACGTCCAGCCCGTCAAGTGCCCCGTCACCGTCTGCGGCGACATCCATGGCCAGTTCCACGATCTCATCGAGCTCTTCAAGATCGGCGGCGAGGCGCCCGATACTAACTATCTCTTCATGGGGGACTACGTAGGTAGGTTGCGATTCGAGCGGGAAGATGGGATTTTGAAGGGAGAAATTGGGTTTTAGGGTTTTGATTTGGTGGTTGATAGTTGGTTTTGGGGGTAAGATGTGATTTTTTCGGGGTTTTTTAATTGTGGCTGCAGTTGTGATTTCGGCTGATCTATCGATAACTTGCGGTTCTGATTCTTTTTCGTTTCCGATGAGGATGATTTTGGGATTTTCTTGTTTTCCGGATTTATATGATTATGCTGTATTTATTTCGACTAGTGATTTTTCGCATTTTCAGTCGTTTTTTGTTTAGTCCATTTTTTGAACATATTGGTAATGATCTTTTCACCCCATGTGGTTGATGTTTGTGGTGGTTTTGGAAGATCCTACAAAAGATGTTTGGTGGTGGACTTTTCTTATGAAGGATCAACTAATTAGACTGCCTTTTTTGGGGGAAAAGATTTTATTTTTGTCTTTATCTCGGTAATCATCCAGATTAATGGAGAGGGTAAGGGTCGTGTACTTGTGTTAAGAGATGAATATGATTTTTAAGTTGTTGGTTGAGAACCAGAGAATTGGTTGCAAAGGTGATACAAGATGTTCTTATTTGACCATCCTATTGATCCAGCTTCTTTTTGTTATTTGAAAGATGATTTGTTTTCTAATGAGTTTTTGGTGACCTACACACGTTATGTTTTGATGGCCTTGAAATTCTGACTCAAGTGATTCGAACTCAAACTATGGGTGTTTCAACTTTCAAGCCTCGGTATTCCTAGTGGTCGTTCTGTTTAATCTGTATGGTATGTGCAGATCGCGGATACTACTCTGTGGAGACCGTCACACTGTTGGTGGCCTTGAAAGTCCGCTACAGGGATAGGATTACAATTCTAAGAGGAAATCATGAAAGCCGGCAAATAACACAAGTGTATGCCTTTTGTTAAAATTCAAATTGATTGGTATTGGTTTAACTTTTCTGAAAGCATGTATTGAAAATTATAAAGTTATGCGATATTGCAAATAATTCTGCGGTATTACAGAAGGCTATTATATTAAAAAATAAAAACAACAACAAACTTGTGGGCTCAGAAGATTTTTTGTCAACGAAGATGCCATGACTCATGAGAAAGAGGTATGAGGATGTGGTTGCTTGTCATCACGCCCTGGTGGTTATATGATCAGAAACTGCCACGGGTTTGTCTTGTTAGCACCATAGATATTTGTAAACATAATAGTTCCTCTTTTGGTTGATATTATTGAAAATGTATTCTGCAGAGTTAATGTATCAGTTTCACTCTTCTCATGAAATAATATCAAGTTATCTGCTGGTGGATGTCTCCTTACAACAGTCTTGAGGGATTAGATAAGATGCAAAAGGGATTCCCTGACCATTGGATCCCCTCAGACTTTCACAAGCCATTGCAGATTTTGGTGACGAGTTGCTTTTCTCTTGAGAGTGTTTCATGTTCTACAGAATCATATGCCCATACATGGAGAAGGGAGGGGGCTATTTAGACTATATTACCTTTGCCGTTAAGTTGCAATATTTGGTTTCGCCAGAAGTACTACCCTGTGTCTTGTGTCCTTTTTGAGTGAATACTTGAGAAATTACATTGGTATTGAGGTGCCGCCCCTATGTTGACTGAAGTTAATTATGGTTGTGCTTAAACACAGATGAGAAATTGTAGTCACCAATCACAAAAAAAGAGTCTGCAACAGGTGCATTTCAATCAAATTTAGGTGATGGAAGAAGTTATCAAGTCTTTTTTTCTGAACAGGCTACAATCCATTCTTTTATTTCTGGGATTCTGGGAGTTTATCGGTTATAGTTGATGGATGATGACATGCTCCTTGAGCACTCCTTGTTTGTCCTACCAAAATGTATTTTCAATACCTATTGCACCTTTTGCTTATGATATGTTCAATACCAACGAAGCGAAAATGATGTATTTGCAATTATGTGGGCATTTTAATGATGATGTTCTACCATGTTATTTTGTCAGTTCCTTTCTCCGCATCATCAATGCTACTAGCATACTACCCATTGGAGACCTTTTTAGTGTTCTCTAGTAAATATGTCACATTAACTGTATGTTGTGTTTGTTTCCAGGTATGGATTCTATGATGAGTGCTTAAGAAAATATGGGAATGCAAATGTGTGGAAGTACTTTACAGATCTATTTGATTATTTGCCTCTTACGGCTCTTATAGAGAACCAGGTTTGTTTTCTTATATGGTTTTATTTACTTTTATTTGTTTCCTATATAATCCGTATTTTGATATATCTTCCAGGTATTTTGCCTTCATGGAGGTCTTTCTCCATCATTGGATAGTTTGGACCATATTCGATCTCTTGATCGTGTACAAGAGGTAGGGCATACAATTCATTATAATCACTATATTACATACTCTATCGGCCTTGATTGTATAAAAGAGGTAAGCATATGGTGTTTGTTTCCATTGTTAATGTTGCAATAGTGCCACTGGTGTATCCACTGAATTTAATACCCTTCTTCCCTCTCTTTGTAAATCTCCCAAAAGATACTCTTGTTACGCATTTTGAACTTATTATTGTTATGGGATCATAAATATCCATCATTTTTTTGTTTTTCCAAAAAAGTGGAAAAAATGAGTAAAGTCCTAGTGTATTAGTGGATTTTTAGTATTTATGATGCCAGTCAGTAGTCACTCTATTTTTATGGTGGAATATAATGGAGGCTCTCATTTCCACACTTATTTGTTGATATATACTGTATAGCTTTCTCTTAACAAGCTATTGGAGTTTAAAGTTTTTTTTGCTCTTAAGATGCATTAAACGACCTCATTGACATCAGGATTGTTTAAGCTTTATTACTTTAAAGATGTATGTAACTATGTATTTGATAAAAGATATTTTGCCTGGCAGTGAAATACTGAAGTTCTTTTCATCAACCTCTTCTAGTTTATTTTGTTATATTTCCGTTACATGTCATATGAAAATTTAATTTATGACTGGTTTTGTCCTTATGCATTTCTAGTACACTGCTCTGGTTTTTTCATTGATTTAAATCTCATATTAGGAATTTTAATATCTTGTGGTTGTTCGAGGTATCATGGCTGATGCACTGTATTTTCAGGTTCCTCACGAAGGGCCCATGTGCGATCTATTGTGGTCTGATCCTGATGACCGTTGTGGCTGGGGTATATCCCCCAGAGGGGCGGGTTACACATTTGGACAGGACATTGCTGCTCAGTTTAATCACAACAATGGCTTGTCGCTTGTGGCTAGAGCCCATCAACTTGTTATGGAAGGATTTAACTGGTGCCAGGTTGGTTATCTCATCTATCATAATTTAAGCTTGTAAGTAATTTATATTGTACCTGAAGCGCCCCGAAGTAAAGGAACAGAATATTGGTAGAAATAGTTCTCTTAATCCTAGTTTTGCACCAATTCTTCATAACGTGGCTCCATAAGTTGATGATTTACGACCATAATATACAAGCATTGTTGACCTTTAAGTCCGTGGCAGAAAGTCTAACTAGATCAACATGCCAACATTTCATTAAACGTTGTGATGCATATTCATATTTGCTCTGATGATATTCTGATGTATAGCACGGCTGTTCGTGTTTCATAATATGTAGGACCGGAATGTGGTGACAGTTTTTAGTGCGCCCAACTACTGTTACCGCTGCGGGAACATGGCGGCAATACTGGAAATTGGGGAGAATATGGAGCAAAACTTCCTCCAGTTCGATCCAGCTCCTCGACAAATAGAGCCGGACACCACACGCAAGACTCCTGATTATTTTTTGTAATCATCTTCTCAATGCTCTCATCTTTGTGTTTGTTCAGCACGGGGATTTTCCTGTAGATGCGTTTCGAGAACAAGGATTTTTGGCTAGCGGACTGATTACACCAGTGTCGTCATTCTTTGTTTGGACATATTCTGCGACTACCTGTATGCTTATGCTTCCCAGCCTAGGGAATTATGATGGTGCTTTTGTTGTGTATTGACTCTCTATTCCTATTTCAAAGAAGAAAATGAAGTTGAAGCGGCCACAAGCTTACAACAAGATGCGTATTCAAATCAAAGTCAATGCTGCAGAAATTCCAATAGTAAGCCGTTCAGTAGCATCTTCTGTCTTCCTATAATTTGTATGACCAATTTCATGTGAATCAGTAGTTAACTTGCCTACACTTTGGAACAGTTTGACCACCTTCCTTTACAAGAATTCATTTCCTTCATGCTTGGTGTTTGCTATTCTTGGTATTGTTGATTATTAGTCTTATGCCCAGAAATGGAGAACGAGCTTGAGACGAATGACAGCTGATGTGGTGTTTGTGGGAAAATCTGACATGTTTCTAAAAATTTCTGAAAATACATATTGGTTATTTATTCAAGTGTTTAATATTTTGGTTTATAAATCTACTCCACGGAATTTTCTTGTTATTAAAATGGCATTTTCGTCCGGTAATCGCTGATGACATGTCGCATGAATATCACGATGATGGCTGCTGTTGTGTGGTTTCTTTATCTTACCGACATTTGAACGATCGCTGCGTTCACAAAACGAAGACGAAATTTTAAAGCTTGTTTTCTTGAAATTTACATCGTTCACAAGAAGGAAATTTTGCGTTCGAAAGTCACTTGAGGTGTTTTTAGTAACCACGTAGACAACAACCTAGAGGTTCTTAGTTTTTGACATGCGTATGCACCATGTCCGTGATGTCATCCTTTGTAGATGTGTTATTTGAAATTAGGATTAATCACGGTTTATTCGTTTGAATTAAGTCTTGTTTTCACTTTGTATTCTTGAACTTAAAAATATGACGGTTAGTACTTTCAAACATAAGTTTTGTAATACTTTATCTCTTGAACTTTAAAAAATAATTATTTATCCACTTATTTGTCATTATTTTTGAAATTTTAGGCGGGTATATCCAACACTCTTTATCCTAACTAAGGTATAAGAATGCGGGATGCGAATTAGATACGGTAAGACACCGCATCTCTTACATGCAGGATTCAAATACAATGCTGGTGCATATGCGGTTTGTAATTTAATGATTAAATGATATTAGTAATATACATAACATGAATATTATGTTAATTTCTAACATAATATTTTTGTTAATTTAATGATTAATACTTGAATTGTGATTTAATTATGATTATACTTGAATTGTTTGTATTATACTTGTAAGGTTGTAAATTATACTTGAATTGTTTGTATTATACTTGCTTGTATTATAAGCTTGTATTCACGATTTTCTCTTGAATCGTTTGTGTTATATGTATTCAATGCACTGATTTAATCTCTTTAGCTTAGGAAAAGTGAGTATTTCGTGTATAACATACCCTTTTTGTTAGTAGTTTTGATATTCATTTGTTTTTCTGAGAAAAAATAAAAAAGTTAAATAATAACCCGTCAGACCCACATAACCCGTCCACCTACCGACATAACTTATGCAGGACGGGTAGCGGTGGGGCAAAAACTCATCGTGCATGCAAATTTTGAATTTTGGTACGAGTAGCCTTTAAACGGACGACTTAGAGCACCCTTAGGGGGGTCATCTGCCCGGATGACCCCCGACGACCGCGATCGTGGGACGAGAGTGACTTGGTCGTTGATTGGGTTGTGCCAAGTGGCCCAACCCGGTTGGGCGGGGTTTTTTTTTGATTTTTTTGTTTCGGTATTTGTTTTAATAATTATGGGTTTATATTTTGATAAATAGTTAGTATTTAAATAATTTTATTTGATATTTTGATAATAATTAGGGTTAGAATTTATTGTATTTTGATAACGCTAGATTTTCAAGATCCAAAAAATTTATCAGAAACTTAACAGGGTCATCCGCCCCGTCGGGGTAAGCATAAGACGTATGTGTAATGTAAATATAAATGTTTTTCTAAATTGATTATTAATGTTTTAGTTAAATATAAATAATTTTGGAATAAAATAAAAATTGAGAAGAAAATTAATGATGTGAAGAAAAGAGAGTGAGATGACCTAACTCATTGTTAATGAGTAAATAGTGAGGAAAAAATACGAAGTTTAGTCATGATAACGTGGGAAGAATGAGAAAGAAAATAAATGATCTATTTCTTCTTTCGCTGTGGGTGCTCTTATAGCCATGAGAAAGCCATTTATGTGGATTCTTTTTACCGCCAAGGAAATGTCAACCGTATCCTTGAATAGATTTCACAAACAAGTATTGATCTTTCGTACAAGCACATTTGACGAAGTGACCTTACATGAACAACAAAGGTTGGCAAAATAAAATAAAATGTAAATACTTGGGGAAGCCTCAATCCCTTGGAATCATATCCATTGGCTTTTTCACAACACCGGAAACTTGAAATCTTAACTTTACTGTGTAGATCCGCGAGAAGAGAAGACAACATGGAATTCTCAATTTGGACCCCTCTCTTCCGGAGGCAAATCATCATGGTAAGTTGGAGGAGTATCAAGTCTCCATCCATGCTAGAGATCCCACTAACAAGAACCGGTTGGGAAGATCACCAGGGCATGGCGCGAGATATGTTATTTTTTTCCTGTTGAAGTTCATGTTGGTTAGTAATAGTCAGGTGGAATTATGAAATTTCGAGAAAAGAATGAATAGTGAAAAGAATAGAGGATTGTACCTATGGTTGTCTATATCTGTTATATAAATGAATCCAGCAACATTGCTGTGAAACATCAGTCAAGCATTGTTGTTAATCCAGAATAAGAAAACAAAGCAATCCTCATTGCAAAGAAGCAATTAGTATAGCAACAAAGCATCCGACACAGAATAAAGCGGCATTCATAGTTACCTAGATATTATCTGATCGATTTCTTTGGCATAGGAAACTGCAAGAACTGAATGCAGCAGATCATCCTTTATGGCTACTGGTACAATACGAGTAGGATCAGCTGCAGGCTCTGCACCAATTGGAAGAGCCGAACGTGGAGCTTGAGGTCCACCACCAATTCTGAAGACAGAGAAGTCACTGAAATTTGCAATATTTGAGTGCGGACAGAGATCATTAGCAAGCCCATAGAAGTATTCCTGCAAAATGTTATAAAATCTCAATTTCCCTAAAAAATTCAAAGGCAACATATAGATACGGTGCAATTTTCTATAGCCACAAAAACATAAGAGAACACATGCAATATGTAGATTAATGACTACTTCATGAAGCACAATTGAAAAGGAAAATAAAATAAAATAAAATGGAAGGGTTCTACCTAGTGCCTATTCAAGGATGAGTTTTTGTATTAGTTAATTAATGCAATTGCTTCATCTCATCTGGCATCATTTTCTTACCGAACCCAACGAACAAGGTCGTAAGGGGTATGTCTTGGTCTCTTGGATGCACTGACCAGCTACCACACTAGTAATGAAATGAAACACATAGGAGGTTAATTTAGTAAGTAGTAAGATCCAAGGTATGCAAGAAACGTTTTATACCATGGCATTATCTTGTCCTAAGTCCACTGGTGTAAAGAGAGATCAATTGTCCATAAATAATCCGTTTGTGTTCCTTTTTTAAGGATATTGATATAATATTCTTTGTCTAGGTTGATACAGATAAGTAAATTAATTTTTTAATTTTTTAAGTTTATTGTGATTACAAATAGGGGTACTGATATTGAATCTTGATCCACGTCTCTTTTTTCAAGAAACATATTACCAAGTAGAGAGATAGAAGTTGAACTTTGGTTTTTGGAGTTTCTACTCAAGGTTTAACCAGTTAATATATATGTCATACTTATATGTTAATACTGTAAACATATAACCAATATTAAATTGAGCAATCTTATAATATATTAAAAAAAAATTTGTTTATATTGTATATATACATATATGAGTTCTACCCACACCAGTTTATGGAATATTTATTTTATCAATATACATTTTCTAAAAGATATACACATCTCAGATGCCCAGGTGATCTGTATCATAATTATATCTGTATCAGGAAAATGGATACGAAATTGGAAATACCTACATCAGCTTTATATTTGGTGTTGTTGCACCTTTATTTTTGTCACATCGAAAGGCATGAAAAACAGTACTTATGATACAATGTACCAATGTCCCAATAAACATACCCTCATCCTGCTGTTCCTGGACTGCTGACGTATTTTGGAACTCCTAGATACAACACCTCCAGATTTATGAAGCTTCACAATGTCCTTGCCCGTGAAAACACCTTTTAGCATACTCCACAGTTTCTCCTGCAAAGTGCAAACGGATGTATCAATATCATTACCATCACAAATAGAGTATGTAAGACATGCACCAACATGTTCACCTCACCTAACGAAAAAAGCAACTGCTAATTTGTAGCAATTATGTCAGTACTTCTCATATGATAATGGTCATTATACTTTTAAATCTAGATCAGCTAAAACCCCAAAAAGCTCCATGGGAAGCAACCTCGTGGACCTAAGTAAATTAGCGATCAGATCTTAAAAGTTTATACTAGATAAATCAGTCCCACGGACAAATGAACTTAATTTTACTATTTGAGCTGAATAGAAAATTATTCCCACGTGTATTAACCAACAAATACAAAATGATTGGTGAACATCTATATGAAACTGTAATATTCATTCTCCCTGCAAATAAAGAATGTAATTCTTGATAAAGAGATTCTTTCACCAATCAAGTAGCATGGAATAAAAACAATAATCATGCCATATACACTTCAAAGCCATAATGTTGTATACCCATTTACTACAAAGTCATACCTGTCCCAAAACCAAAACCACATCCGCATCAAAAGCATCTATTGCATGAAGCAACAACTGCATGAAGAGAACAATAAAAGGGATAAGTTGCATTTTGTAAAATGCTGTGGATAACAAAACAAACTGCACCTAACATAACCAGATGAAAAACCATGCAACATTTCTCCAGATCAAAAACTACCTCGTAACCAAGCCCTTCTACCCACCCCATGGTGTTGATAACCATGCCAGCAGCTCTAGACTCAGCATTGCCAGCTAATTGCTTTTCTAGTGTTTGAGCAAGTTCCTTCACAATTACTTTATATAATTCTGCATTAGCACTGTATAGAAGTATTTCTCTTACAAATTTACAAAGAAAAACAAATCATACAACAACGAATTTTTTACTACTATCAGTAATAAAAGATCAACAAATCTTCATGTACAAGTACAACCTATAATAATTGAATGGTACCAAGTCGAATAACTAAAAGGGCAGGCACAAAGATGCAATTACCTGGGTGTTGTGTGGCCATAAAAGTAAACAAAAGGCATGTCGAGTGGAATCCCTTCAACTGGGTCTATAGGCATTTCAATTGGTGTGGCCGAAATGCAACCAGGAATAGTAATAGACCCCTGACCAATATCCAAGTCCACATATGTTGGCTTCCATCCTCGCTTGGAAGACCAACTGAGAAGCATTTTGGAC
Organism: Triglochin maritima; assembly: GCA_963682175.1. Lineage (NCBI taxonomy): Eukaryota > Viridiplantae > Streptophyta > Magnoliopsida > Alismatales > Juncaginaceae > Triglochin > Triglochin maritima. The sequence goes on from OY821775.1 coordinate 13,626,277, forward strand.
AAACTGCTTTTACCCGAATCTGTAGGTCCAACAACAATAACTCTTGGGCCCTAGGAAGTATGATCAATAGGACAAAATACTTATTTCATGAAGAAAAAATCCACAAACACAAAGAATATTGTTTCATTGAAAATAAGGTGTTACAATAAAGGAAATAAATGAAGATTCTGCATTCAGGCTTTTTTAGTTGCTTTTATGGATACATGTCATACTCAAGAGAACATGCGTATAAACCAAAGTCACACTCTAATAGATAACATCTTGTCCAGCTAACAAATGCACTTATAAATAGTACCTTTGATGACTCTTTATCATTGCCTTGAGATTCTTTCGCACGAGCTCTTCGTCCCTCAAGTATGGCATGGACATTTACATAGCTCACCATAGGAGTCTAAATAATATAGGACTACATGAAAAATGCCTGGACAACAAGAGCAGTGATGAAATAAATGCTTTTAAGAGAGTAGTCCTAGACCTCATCTGCAACATACGCAAGTTCACTCTTTCCTTCAAGATCAATTGTAGCTCCATGCCAAGTAAAAATCTAAAGAATAGCATTGAGAAACCAAGTGAGGAATTGCTCGTATATAGCTATGTAAGACAAAAAAATTGCAAGTTTCCTGGGCCAAACCTACATTATAACCCATGCTGCAGTCAGAAGCTACTAACTAATGTGTACACAAAATGTGTTGTTTTTTCCTTGATTGGTTACACAGTATGTGTTGTTTTTTTCTTGATTGGTTACACAGTATGTGTTGTTAGTCTGGGGGTTCTGAAAATCCGTCGACTCATTTTCATTGGGATTAAAAGAACCGTATACAGCTCATGGAAGACACATATTCAAATGTTGAGGAATACATATGAGGTAACAACAGTTTTCATAACAAGTTAACAACTTTGTGCTTTTCTTGGTTCCACTAGGCGTCAATTGTGATCCACAAGAATGAACATGATACCACTATTTCCTACGTGTAGAAGTTGATGAGTAATTGATTATTTTCTCAATAAGTCAAGATTGTTAGGTGTCTCGACTATGGTTTAGGTACTTAATAACTATCTTGCATTGCTATTTTAGACAATAAACATGCCATTGAATGGAGCAATTCGTGCCAGGGACAAAAGGCAGTAACACCTTAAGAGGTATTTGTGCAATTTGAATTTCGTGTAAAACTTCCATCCTCGAGTCTTAGGTGCAAGAACTCCTAAGGTGTCAAAGACTTCTATTTCCAAGAACTTCTCATGCACACCTTTGTGGCACACAGTGCATGCTTTACATGGAAGCATGACCATTAGGTACCTCAACAATTTGGTGGAGGTGAAAGAGTGATGTGTTATATACTCATGCACTCTCAAATCTTTAAGGAGTCACTTCACCAAAATAGGTTGTGTTAACGGCTCAAGCAAAGAAAACACAATCCTCACTATCATCATCTAAGAGACTCATGCTCTCACCTTATGCTGAGACAAAGTTTTAAAAAAACTAACCATTACTTTCTTCCTTCCTACCGTCTCTAAATAATCAAAAACTACTCATAACATAGGAGTTTGATCCAACACTGCATGTTGGTCCAAGTTGACCTCAATGTCCATCCGATTTTGTAGTAAGTACATCAGTTTCTCTCCAGCAAACCAAGTACCATTTCTTTTGCAACCATTATTGGATTCCTCACAATCAAATCAGGGACAAGTACCAAGACTCAAACCATCATATAAATTCACTGCAATGAGTTTCATAAAAATAAAATAGAATCGCAACAACTTCTTATGTCCACTTGGAAGTTGGAACAACATTAGTATGATACTATTCTACACTTGTGTGATTGGTTTAACAGAAAATTATAAGCGTGGGAATTGGATTTCTAATATGGCTTCTTGGCGATTGCTTTGCAATAACATTTTAAAAGTTCTAGAATTAGAGTTGCGGCACTTCCAAAATTTGCACTCAAGAGGGGTTTCCCCACTTCCACCATGTTATGGGTTTGCCAAGAGAGGAAGAAAACTTCAAAACTCCAGTTCAATGACTTGCACGGAATTTAGGATGCAATTGGTTTGCTAGAAAAAAAAATGGAAGTGAGGGAACTAGACTTCCCGAACAAATTCTGTTGATTGCTTTGCAGAAAAATTTAACGAAATTCTTGAGTTCTACAACCATATAATTTTGTACTTGTGATGACCTATTCTACTTCCAGTCTGAAATGAAAGGAAATCATGGAATTAGAGTTCCAAAAATTCTTTGACTTCCCCAAACCAATCTTAGAGTAGAAATAAGAGAAATTATTCCAAATATAAATTTACAAGTTTCTGAAACTCCGGAACTGAACTTTCAGAAGTTCATTGAATTTTCCTGCAAACCAATAGTTAGAAAACATTCTTAAAGTCCAATTCCTCTACTTGTAAGTTGTTTTCCTAGAAACGAATCACATCCTAAAACCAAGGAAAATCCAATTCCCTCTATCAAAACTCAAAAGTCACTCCTCGTCATAACACAAAAAATCATAATTTTTCACATTTCAACATAAAACATATCACCCTACGAATCACCGGAACTTCGTGCAAAACCAATCTTCCCAAACTCAACCAACCCACAACCTCCGTTCGTTGACGCCTTTTTTTTCTCGACTAAAAAGAAAATTCGGTGAAAATGCGGAAAGAAGAGAGAGGGAATTACGGCGAACTTGTGGTGAGGAGGGAAGGAGATCCAGTTCTCGGGAGGGAGTTCGGTGCCGAAGATCTCGGCGGTGCCGGAGACGAGGCGGATCCGGATGGGGCTCCGATCCACCTCCACCCGGAGCTCGCTCTCCTTTGCCAGCTCGAACTTCCTGACCCCCACCACCGCCGCCGCTCCGGCCACCAACGACGACATTGTTGTTGTCTCGGCCGTGCGAAAACCCCCGATTCTGTTTGGGGTTTTGGCTCTTGCTGACAGGACACCTGGTGGAGTCTATATTAGAACTCGACTTGGAAGCATGAGTACCAGGTTCGTTTGATACAGTGAAACTCATCTAATCTGGTCCATCGCTAAGACCATTTTTAGCAGCGTCCGGACACTTATCATGTGCTATGTTTTCTTTCACGGTCACATCAGTTTTTTTTCTCTGTCACGTCAACACAACCCCCTCCCACTAATTTTTCATTAACCACTCCCAGAAACAAACTCAAACGTCTTACATTCTCTCACATCCACGTCATTTGTGGATCAATTCTGGATAAAAAATACAAAAAATATTAATTTTAAAAAAACAAATAAAAACATATTTTCATTATTATTTTTTGAAAAAAACGATTTAAAATAATTTTTAAAACATTTTATATATAAATAAAAAATCCAACCAGGGGACACCACCCTGATCCACCCCAATTTTCCACCGGACGGAAGAGGCGGAATGTTTTTTGCTGATTTGTCGGACGTTTTGGTTGGGCGTCCGGTAATTTCAGCTCGTTAAGAATGCTCTAATTCGTATTAGACTTGGGTAACGAGTCAGAACCGGCGTCGTATCGGCATGACTCTTAGGTCTAATTCATATAGGATGATTTGTTAGGGCGTATCTTCGAAGTGATATAATTAAGTCGTCTAAGAAGCTGCTTCAACATGATCCTAGGGAGTGCTTCCATAGCAAGAGCTAGACTAATCTCGCGTTCGCGAGTATCCACGGGGAATACCAGGTCATTTTAGACCCTTACCTCCTCTTCCATCCTCGATCACGGTACTTATAAGCTTTTCCCTGTCAACAGGCCTTTCCTTACTCTATTTGTACGCTTTTGCGGTTAGGATCAAGGGCTTTCGCGATGATCATGTCACGAATGGCGATCGTGACTTTATTCTTGCTAATCGGTTAAAGAGAGTCTTGCCGGATCTCCCCTCTGGTGGAGCTATACGTTTGACCTTAAATTTATGTGTATTTACATTTCACTGCAAATTATTTGAGTCCGTCTCTATCATTTTTTGGATTCATTCTGTCATCGTCACTTAATTTTTTAGCAAAATACACCTTTTACGGTGAAAATACTCTTAATGTTAAGGCATGAGGTTTATGACTTGTGTTTGTAGAAGGTTGAGGTCCACGACTTTCTTTAAAGAGTTGGTATGGTCCAGTCCATAACATTGGCTAAACAGAAACTATATTGAGTCGGGCTCATGTAAACTCCAAGTCCAACTCCTATTTTAACTAATACTTAGCTATATTAATGTACTTGTAACTTGTAAGGGTGTACTTGTTAATTTGTTATAAACCCAGATTACAACGAAATTACGATTCATACAAGGCTTATTCAACAACCACCACTACAGTTAATAACTATCATTTGTCGTATTAATAAATTGAAATATACTCAATAAATTTCAAGATTGTTAATTAGTACAATTTTAATCGAAGACGTATATATCTCGATTGTACTACTTTATGTAACCCCACCAACTGAGGTTAGCATAGTTAGGAAATCTGTAGTCTTGAGATAGTCAAAACTAAAAATAGAATCATATCAGTCTCATTCTAATATTTCGGATTTTAGGATTTAAAATAAGGTTACGAGTAGAGTACGTAAAAAAAATATCTTAACATAACCTGTGATACGGATCTTTCGAACAAAACTCCAACGGTTCTAATGCTGCGATCAAAATTCAAAGCACGTTACTTTCAAAAATGACAAGTTTAATTCTTTGCTCAATATCAGTTCAGTGTTGCTGTCCTACGTACTTATCCTAATAAACATCTTTTCAGTTGTTTATAATAATTCATAGACGAGAATTGGATCAAAGAAGAAAGTCTGGACATCAGTCAATATAGCCATGTGTTATAACAATCTAATTAAGTTGTATCAGTTAAAGATTAGAATACATAAACTAATCCCATGCGCTTCTCATACCAACATCACTAAACAAAGAGTTGTCGTGTCGGTATTTCAACAAGAGATAACTTTATGGAATATTTTTGTCTAGTGATTAGGTTGTATATGTCACAGGATTGCTATCAACATGTTGTTTGATACCATAGTGGTAATAAGATGATCGTTGCATAAAATGTTTAATAATTCCTTTGACTTCATTGTTCGTTCTAATTACATGTGATTGTTAAAGTCGATTTTTTAACGGAGGGAAAAAATACATCTATGATAATCTTCTCCGCACTTCATATATATTGTTCAGGGACACACTAACTCTAAGATATATATATATATATGTATCAACCTTCACGGACCGCCTAGGCGACCGGTGGCGTCCGGTCGCATGGGCGATCGCCTAGGCGGTTGTGCAACCGCCCAAGTCTGGGCGGTCTTTTTTTTAATTCAATTAAATTTTATAAAATAGGTAAAAAATCAAGAAAAAATGGGAAAAATAGGAAAAAATACACAAATATTATCTAAAAATACCATACATGTTTAGGCTTCAAAAAGACACATAGTTCCTTGACCAAGGTCTCACTAGGCACCCCCTCACCTAAACACTTAGGTATATAATTTATTGCTTAGTAGTACGATTACAAAGGTAACTCAGAGTTCATACAATAGCAGATAACAGAGAAATTAGAATTACAAGCTAACTAACTAATTCCATTGGACACATTGATCTAATGTCCAACTGGGAACCATATCATATCCTCCACCACCATCAGAGTCGTCGGAGTGGTTATCGTTCGGATTGTCGATGTAGACATCATCTTCATCAGTTTCTTCATCGTCGGATTGGACATATTGCTCGTCGATGTTCATCGGTGGTTGAGAACTCGATCCACCTGGATCTCTAGAACTAATGTGAACGATGACATCGTCCATGGCACCACCTAATAATGTCGCGTCAGATGCAGTGGAATACCGCGCGTCAGATGCAGTGGACATGGATCGAGCAAAGCGTCTCCGTGAAGAAGAATGTCCTAAAGCTGCTTCCTCGGCATCGGCCCCATGTAAGCTCCTCTCAAGCGAAGACCGGATCTTCAGTTTCTACCAACCATGGATGCTCGTCGAAGAGATCGTAGTCCACACTGATGGGGTCATAAAATTCGGGCTTCTCCATCCTTTGCTGAAACCTTTGCTTTAACTTTTGGTTGTAGTTCACATACACCAAGTCATTCATCTTCTTTACAGTCAACATGTTCCTTCTCGTTGAGTGCAATTGCTTGAAGACACTCCAATTCCGCTCACAACCTGATGTCGAGCATGTCAATCCCAACACCCTCAGGGCCAACCTCTGTAATGCGGTCTCTCCCATGTCTGCGCTATAAGATTGTCACCAATCTATAGGTCTTCTTTCCGTCCTTTGTCTGACGACCATATCCCTCGAGAATATTCCGAGGGAGTTCTTGTAACGATTAAGTAGACCACAAATCTTGTCTTGTTCTGCAGGAGTGGGGACGAGCCGCTCTACGACATCCATGAATCCAGGCATATGCTATTGAAAGCTACATTTCGATCCTGAGGTGGGACGGAGAAGAAGGTACCAGGGTTGAGTAAGAAACCAGCTGAGTGTAGCGGTGATGACATCATCTTCCATGGACCCCACCTGGTGTCGATGAGGTTGATGACTTGCTTGTACAACCTCGGGTTTCCGTCAAAGTTCCTCATGATTTGTTCTTTGGCTTTCTCCATTGCGTCACACAGATATCCCATCGGTGGTTTCTCATCGCCGTCAACAAGTCTAAGAACCTGGACCATAGGTTGTGAGGCCTTCAATGCCTTGACGACGTTGGTCCAGAAGCCACTTTGTAGAATGGTCTCGGCAACTTCAGTAAAGATCTCCTACTTTTTCTTGTTCTTTATCCAACTTGCATTAGGATCGTTGTACTCCGGGAAAACAACAAAGGCTCGGAATTTGTCTTTCTTCAGGAGCAACCTTTGCAAAGTCAGAAAGGCGGTGACAGATCTCGTGACAGCAGGGCATAGCAGGTTCCCTTCAATGGCAATTCACATCCTCTTCAACAACATGGCAGATCTGTTGAAATGTTTGACGATCTTACGAGCTAAAGCAATAGTCTTAAAAAATAACTTGCCAATATCCTCCAAGATGAGATCGATGCAATGCGCTGCACAGGGAGTCCAAAACAATGTCCTTTTTTGCTGCAACATCCTACCAGCAAGTACTTACGCGGCGGCGTTGTCGGTGACCACCTGAACAACGTGTTCTTCGCCAATCTCGCCAACTACCTTGTCCATCAGCTTGTACAGGAAGTCTGCAGTGTGAGAGTGACCGGAAGCATCTACAGACCTCATGAACATGGTACATGTTGGACAATTTACTAGAAAATTGATTATATTCCTACCGGACCTATCAGTCCAGCCATCTGTCATCAACGTGCACCTGTATGTTGCCCAATCTTGTTTGTACGACTCTAGTATACCTCTAGTGTAGTCAATTTCCTGTCTAAGGCACGAGTCACTAACTTCATGATACGTCATGGGTTTAAGTCCGGGTTCGTAAGTACAAGTAGCGGATATTGCTTCCTTCCACTCAGGCGTCCTTACAGTGTTGAATGATGTACCACATCTCTAGAAAAGCCTAGACCATTTTTGATTAATTGTTTTCCTATCTTCTTTTCTAAAGGTTCTTTCGATGGTTGTTTGTTGGAGGCCGGAAACCACGTCCTTCCCACGTCTGCAAAATGGTGCTCACAAACGTTGTTTTGTCTCTTTCGACCAGGAACGAGGCGAGAACGAGAGGTTGGGGTCCGAGCAGAACCAGAACCCGACCCGGTTTCCAGATCAAATCCTATGTTTTCTCAGTCTACATAATCATCAAGACATACATTTTCGTTTTGTAATGTCCTACTGTTTCTAATCATGTATGCAATTATGTCTTGTTTAATAGAGTCAGGAACTTTATCACAAGGTCTAACATTGCTACCGGGTGTGTGCAGAATGTTGTTTGTGACGGGCTATACCACCTCTAGTTTCCTTACCACATAACTCACAGACAATGCAGTTTTTATTATTAACACTAATGTAATAGATAGTATTCCAACCAGGGTCATTTGTACGGGTAGGTCTTAGGTCATCGTAACTCTCGTGATGCATAGGTAGACTAGTGTCGGGTACGTAAGTCATATCTTAAAACTAGCCTAATATAAAAATTTAGACTAATATGAAAATAAAATACTAATTAATTTAATTCTAAAGAGAAGTTAGAAAGAGTGCACTTGATTTTGGTGGTTGAAGAATGAAGAACCGGATCAGAGACTTCACTTTCCAACTTCAAAACTAAGCACCAGACCGGAGACTTAATCGCGAAAACTTGATGATTATGAAACTTGATGATGAGAATAGAATTATGAAGAAGAAGAGAATGAGAGATTTGTGAAAAATGAAGAGGTTTGGAGGGGTTTATATATGATTTGGTGGTAGTGACAAACTTATAATTTTTGAAAAAATAAAAAATAAATAAAAAAGAAGCGGCTCTCGCCTAGGCGATCGCCTATTTCGCCCAACTTGGCTGGGCGAATGGCGGTGGTCGCGCAGGCGACCGCCACGATGAGCGGTCGTCTAGGCGACCGCCGACGTGAACATTGATGTATATGATTTTTTTCCAGAATATCCTTGTCGCATCAAGTCCATTTGATTTGGAAAAATTAAATGGAACTCTCGCTGTTTTCCTGAATTGCAACATAGTTACTTAGAAACAATTGGAGCTCTGGTTCCACACGTTTACAAGCTTATACAAGAATATCATGAATTCATTATTAGATTAATTCGAACAGATTATCAATACAAAAATTTGCGGGACTTCATTGGAGTTCCCAAGACAGTGTCTTAATTACATTGACCATAGTTTCGATGGAGAATGATTGTTTTTTTATAGTTTAGGCACTTCTGAGCAAAATGTTTAGATTGATATCAATCAAATGTGTAAGTTGTATTTGAAGGAAAGTGGATACAATCAGGCAATTCTGAAATGGTCGATTCTAAGTTTATTCTTTACCAACTATTTGGGTCGGTTAGGTTTCAGTTTGATCCAAAATACTTGTCAAGTTACTTAACAACTCCTATTGAACTAATTTGAGACAAACACACATCAATACGACAATACCTATGCAACGATTTTTTTAATATGTTTTTATTAGGAATATTTAATCGGGATTAATTCCTATTATTTAAGATAGAGAATAATTCTTGGTGAATTCCTATTATTTAAGATAGAGAATAATTCTTGGTGTATATACAAGGAGGTATATTTTGGGTCCAAGCCTCTAAGACTATAAATGGGCGATTCATGAGCGGATTAATGACCTGTCCATTTCCATAACCATCTACTTATACGGTTCGATTAAAACCTCGTTTATTTTTACCTCCACCTATGATCTAATCTGCTCAATTTAAGTAAATGGTTTTGGGTGGGGAAATTATTATATAGGTAAAACTTAATGGATACTAAAATAGATAAATGCACCTGATAAATTGGTAAAATTTTGTTAAATGGATATCCATTAACTAGATAAAAACTTATAATTCCACAACATTTAATATCAAACATCCACAAATTGATAATCAAACATCCACAAATGACATAAACACATACAATTGTTCCACGTAACGACATAAAATCAAAATAACATAATGAAATAAAACATACAATTGTTCCACGTAATGACATATATATTATGTAATTATATAATAATTATATATATTATTTTAATTTTGCAAATAAATGTTTAAATGACCAAGTGAAATGTCTTACCTTACTCGTCCTGTTGTTAAACACCTAAAATTTTCATATCCTTACATTCCCAGTTTATTAAATGATTAGAAATTTTCTATCTATAATCGTATTCATCCTTGCGATTAAGGGGGTTAAACGGTTATTATTCTACTCACTTACAAGTGACAACTCAATCAATGGGACAGTGATCCAAAATGTGATAAATTAAAAATGCAAACGATGCTTAACAGAAAGTCCGTATTGGGATAACGAGTATAATTCAGGTGCAAAATTGGTGAAAATAAACGTTGAGGGGAGACATTGATACAAGATGGATAGTTGAGGGGGGTAAAGTGTAATTAAACCTTAACAATTTAGTTTAACCTCCACACTTAACCAAAAAGATTAGTTAACAAGACAAAACCTCCATAATACAATAGCCAAGTAGCAAACAATTAATGATATCATCTCACATAAAAAAAGATTTAAAATTTAACCACATCCCAAAGCAGCGAGGCAGCTACCACAACTAGGGGTCAGCTTCGGTCCAGGATCGGACCGAACCGGACCGGACTGAAACCCGAATTTTCGGAAAGTCCGGACCGAAGACCGGACCGAACCGGTCCAGGTCGGTCCAAAACCCGAATTTTCCCCTTAAATTTTCGGTCCAGTTCGGACCGAAGACCGAATTTCCAAAATTTTGTGGACCGAAGACCGGATCGAAAAATTCGATTCGATCCGGATGTCCAAACCGGACCGAATTTTGCTCACCCCTACCCACAACCAACAAGTTAACCCATCCCTCCCGACATATGACACCGAGGAGATCCGACGTCGTCTCGCCTTGACAGACAAAACAAGCGAGACACGTGTGCGGATAGACATCAACTCTCATCCGACGGTTCACATTTCACCTCCACAACTGCCAGATTGATTCCCTTGATATTTTTCGGGTATATTGCTCCTGACTCCCTGAATTTTTAGCATATAATAGGTTGAGCATGTGACCAACTATAGATGCTTGGTTGATTGTTGTTTGTTGGTGTGGAATGGAATTCAACTTTTGGGTTTAGCATGGGAATATGGTCCAACAACGAAAGGACAAAGATAAGAGAATAAAATGAAACAAATGAAAATAGGGAATTGAAGTTGGGTTTCTCTATTTTTGTTGCAACAGGTAAAATATCTTTTCACGATTCTTGCATCATATGTAGAATTTGAAGAAACAATCCACTTTTTTACATTATTTTTCGATGAAAACATTAATATTTGAATCATTCGTTAATCATGATGATTCTCTCCAACGATGGGTTCAGTTTGCCAAAAAGAAAGATTATCTAGAAAATAGCCCTATGTTTGGAGAGTAAGTGAATAAACCTGCTTCAACTACAATTTCTAGAAGTTAAGGAATTGACTACATTTTTTAAGTTTAACTCCATTCATTAATCATCTAGAAGTTTTCCATAAAAAAACCCATCCATAAGTGATCTCAAATGTTCCATTTACCAATAGAAGGTAGGGGCTGTGAACTGGTCCAAGATCAAACTTGATCGGAGACCGGACCAGACAGATTTGGTCCGGACCGAAACTCAAACTGAATTTTTAGTATTAAAATTTAAAATTTTAATTGGTTCCAGACCGGAACCCGGATTGTCTCCAAGGTCCAGAACGGAACCCGAACCGATTGGATCCTATCCAAAAACCCAGACCAGTTGTTGTTCTCCCCTATCGTTGGAGTTACTTTAACCAAACTTTCTCACCTTAAAGTTTTGGAAAAGAATGAAAAATAAGAAACTTTTAGTTCCTAATTCCAAAATAATTCAACATGTTCCCACAACCTCTCTCTGAGCTTTTTGTTGGATTTTTTGCAATCTATGTTTTGATGATTTAATCAACCTAATCTTAATTGTGATCATGTAGAGTAGCACACATGTTGCATTGCATATATATTGCTTTGTGCTACCCTCCACAGGTGATCAAGACTCAAGGAAGAAAAGAAATCAAGTCAAGACATGTAATCAAGCTCGTTTGAAGACATGTAATTTGTATTTCTTTAAGTCTTTAGGAACTTTGTGTAATTGAACATACTTGAGCTAAAAACTACTCAAACACACACTAGGTTCCCTTTAGAAGTCACACACGATATTTCACACAATTTGGATTTCAATAGATTACCCAAACTTAGACCGGAAATCACGAAACACTTAAATTGAATTGTCTGCTCACATTCGGTCGAACGAAACAGACCGTTCGGTCGACTGGATGATCATATATCCTGCTCGTGTTTCACTGCCCAAATTCGGTCGACCGTCCAAACCTTTTCGATCGACCGGATGTCAACTTTTTCCCGACCGTTTGTTTTGTCGTATATACCCAACGGTAGTATTCGTATTAACCAAAAATACCCCAAATACATTTTATGTATCGGCCGACCGAGGACCTTGTTCGGTCGACCGAACGTATGTCTCTTGACAAACCCGAACTTCCTGTTGGAATTCGGTCGACTGTGGACCTTGTTTCGGTCGACCGAATATAACCTTGTTTGTCAACCCCAAACTGCCTGGTGTAAATTGGTCGACCGAATCCTATTCGGAGTTCGACCGATCACTTAAGTGTACCTAAGTCTTAGCGTTGGGCGGTCGATCGTTCTCTCTAATGCTTATAAATAGAGTTGTAAAACACATTTTAACACAACTCTCCCACACATACTTGTCCAATACATTAGAGAGAAACTCTCAAACTCAAATTCCCCCAATCCTACAGACCAAGCTTACACTTCCACACCTTAGCATCAATTCCACATCCCAAGCTAAGTGCGCTCAAGTTAGAGAGTGTGTTCCACTCAAGATTTCGTTTGTAAAGAAGCAAGAACTTCGGTGAAAGCCCGAAGTGTTCCTCTCGGATTGTAAGAGAAGAAAGTCAAGCTCACGAGGGTGTTCGTGTAGCTTGTTTTGTAAAGGCGTTCTCTCCCGACCCAGAACGGGGAGTGGTTAGTGAAGACGCGAGCATAGCTCAAAGTGTCAAGCGGAGCTTGCAAGAGAGGACGTAGGCGGGAGACCGAACCTCTGCAAAAACCTTAAAGTCCATTGTGGTTTGCATATTCCTTCTTACTTGCTTGTTTATTTTAAATTCCGTTGTGCATAACTTAATTGCTTAAACAAGTAGGTAATTAGTTTAAAAGTGATTAGAATTAGAGACCCTCACGATCCTACGTTCACGATCCTATACTTTTCATTTGTCGGAAGTATTTAGGTCACGAACCAAAAATATAATTCATTCATCTTCCAAATCTCTATTTATGTCTCCTGTTTGCTTATGTACTCCATCAAACAAGGTGGTCACATCCTCCTCCAGTTAATAACACATGCTAAATGAGTTGTAAATGTACCACATCCGTCGTGAACTCGTCTCAAAAAATTGATTTAATATTTAAATAGTCGTATCTATGTACATGTGTGATGAAATAGAACATATTAATACTCAAAACTCGAAAATCAGTCTCGAATTAGACCAGTTTACACTCTAAAACGATCGAGACGGCATTTGGAAATCCACAGGGACTCCTACGAAATCCAGTGGACCAAAGAGCAATTTACCCTGTTCCTATCTGAAGTCGGGACTCTCTCTGGCGTCTTCTCTTTTCCGTTCCTGATGCGAGACCCGAACCCAACAACCCCACTTCCGGCGGCGACAGCGTGACGACGAACCCCACCGTCTCCGGCGGCGCATATGGTGGAGCTCGCAGCCTCAACGGCGGCCACGGTGTTCCTCGCGTGGAGTGCCCCAATCCCCAAACCCACCATGTCCTCCTCACCCTTCCTCCTCTCCCTCACCTCCCGCTACTCCGACTGGATCCTAGACGCCCTAGACGAGCTCCACGACAGCTTCATCATCACCGATCCCTGCGCCTCCGGCCACCCCATCGTCTTCGCCAGCCGCGGCTTCCTCGCCATGTCCGGGTACGGGCTCGAGGAGGTCGTGGGGAGGAACGGGAGGATGTTCCAGGGAGAGGGGACGGACCGGCGAGCCATCATCGAGATCCGGGAGGGGATCCGGGACGAACGGACGGTGCAGATCAGCTTGCTGAATTACCGCAAGGACGGGACGCCGATCGCGATTTTGTTCCATTTGTTTCCCGTGTTTGATAGGGAGGACGGCCAAGTTATTAACTTCGTGGCGGTTCAGGTGCCGATTGTGTCGAGAAGGCGGAGGGAGAGTTCGAGGTGTGGGGGGAGTTGTTTGGGTGGGACCGGGTTGGTGTTCAGGTCCTGCCGGAAGGAGATGTGCTCGGAGGCGGAGATTAGGTGTAATCTTGATGTGGAGTCTTTTACTGATTCGGATAACAGGGGTTAGTTCAGTTCTTAAATTTTGAAAATGTTTTTTTAAAATAATATTATTAGTTGGATGCAGATTAGTTGCTATGAGGCTGTACATGAGTTTGATTTAATCCAGTAGCTGAGGTTGGTGGATTGGTGCTCAATCTTAATCTTTGAGAGTGGGTGATTGTCATATCAAGCGTCACTGTGTCAGTATATTCAAGTTCTCTTGGTGTTTTCACCTGAACAAAAAGTATGCAGTCAGTTTCTGGTTTTGGTTCACTTGTTACCATGTAATGTAGCTTAATGTTCTGAACATTGTGGCCATATGATGAACTCTTAAGAATTTCGGATAGTTCAGGTAGTGAGTTATGTGTACCTACTATATCCGTGCTAGTATTCAATCTTAGGGGTCGGGGAAATTCGCTAGTTCGTTATAAGATCCCTCCATGATGCAACTAGGAATTTCCACTTTAAGAGCTTTTGTTTAACGCTACCTGTGTACTTCCATCTATAAAAAGTTTTCTTCTCATGTACATGTAATCTAGTTTCCACTCTTAAATTTGCTCGCATTAGCATATGGTCCCAATTCTGGTTGTCACATCGTGTTAGCTTGGAAAATATGGTTGAGTCATCATTCATTTGATGTCAATTTATGTGATTATAGGGCTGGAAGCAGAACAATTATGCGAGGCTGGTGACTTCGAGAAGCAAAAAGCAATGGATGCTGCTAACAACATTCTATCTGCTCTAACTCACTACAGCGAGCTCACTGGGAAGATTGTATCTGGAAGTAGATGTTGCTCAGTTCGTGCTACTGCTCTAAACTCGTCCTTAAATATATCCCTGGGTAGAATCAAACAAAGCTTTGTGCTGTGAGTTTTGCTTATTCCTTTGCAGCTTTACCATAGTTGTAGGTTTGCTTTGTCATTTTTATGTTGCAACATGGTGTTGTTGTACTTATAAGTTGTTGTGGTTGTTCAGGATTGATCCCGACTTGCCTGATATGCCAATTGTTTATGCAAGTGATGCTTTCCTTTTATTGACAGGTACCAATACCCTTTCCCCTCTAATCTTATCGGTCCTATATGTACAAAATGAGAAGTAAATATAGTCTATAAAACAATTGAGGTTTAGTCTAAGGTAGATTTCGTTTTTCGGTATCTCTTTTACATTTTTTTTTAGATATTTAGAGTAACAGTTGGCTGGAAATTTTATTTAAATTTAGCCTTTTATAGCTCAATAGCTAACTATCTAATGTTGTGTATGTTTCATTGTATATTTGTATTTTCCATGTGTAGATGCATATATGACGATATCTGAAACAACTTCATTTCCCAAAGCCCTGGAAAACTTAGAAGAGTAGATAGCAAGTAAAGTTGAGGCTCATTTCATGAAATCTTCTATGTATCACTTGTTTAGAGTCTAATTCCGTACTTGAAATGAATTCCAATTTTTTATGCAAGTTTTTTATGACTTCCCGACTACTTGATCTCATCTGAAAATTGAAGCTCTCTCCAACTTTTTGTACATGTTGACTGTTGAATAGTTGTGTCGTCGTCAAATAATCTTTATCTCCCCGTGGTGCGAAACTGTACAGATGATCTGGTCCCAAAGGTTTTTAAGTTTATGTATCCAGATTACAGTTGGAAGCCAAACTATATATACATGCTGACATGCCTTCACAAATAAAATATATAACTAACAAAAGAAAGATCCAGTTATACAGGTCCATTAGTATTGGGTTCCCTTCTCCCAATTTTCGCAGAACTGCTCTGAATGTAAAATTTGCCTTAGTCTTTACTCCAATCTCATTTCACTCCTAGATATATCTATTTTTGTAATCCTACATTTATGAACTTCATATAGATCCATTTTTTCAACTTCATTTGTCTATAGTTTCCTTCTAAAACCTTTTCCCCCTTACATTTTCATTTTATGTTTTCATCTATAAATGTGCCTCATTTTATTCAATTTTTAGTTTTTTTACCTTCAAACATTTAATTTTGATTGTAGAAACATATTATAGGATAAAACATTCTGTAGAATTTGTAGCCTGCTTTGTTGTGAGAAGCTACTGAATAAATAAACCACCAAGTCGCTTCTTACATTTCAGTATTTTTTCTTAATTTGATTATGGTTTCTCTCCTGTTTTAAATCATGCAGTTTCTTTTTCTTTATTTCAATATGGTTTATCTCCTGTTTTTAATCATGACATTGCCATAGCATAAATTTTTTGGATTAACAAAAAGGTTTATACCTAAATATCATTTATTTTATTGTAAATGGTTAGAAATATATCCCAGTGAAATAGTGCCACAAATTCACAGCCGGACTGATGTTGACATGATATTTTCCTCCAAAGTACACTATTAGTATTGAAGAATCACAGAGAGCTATTGCCTAGTCCGTTATTCTATGGAATATTATCTGCTCTCTCCTTTTCTTCATTTCATGGTCAACTGTATCAGCGGTGTTAGAGCCACTCTAATTAAGATCGTCATGCTCATGTTTCTGTTAAAAAATGCTGCACTACCTGAACAGTTCCCACTTGCATGTTAAGAAAAATATGTGATTAAGAGATTGTTCAGCCTGTAAAATAATTAAAACCAAAGGTTAGCATCATGCTGCTGATTTGTTTGGTGCTGAATCTGCTAATGTGGCACATGCATGTGGCCATTATTAATTTAGATTTGAGGTGTCGGCCTTGGTTGTCTTAGGTCTAGGATCTAAACATTCGGGGCAAACATACCCGCTTGAGGATCTGATCATCCATTTACAATAAAAAACCCCCCTACCAGACGCCGCAAGCAGTCAAACACCAACTCGAACCCCAAGAAACCAATAACTAAAACAAGGGCTTCCTCAACCGACGACTAACTTAGGCAACTCCTGTGGTGGCCTCCCCAACCCTCGTCTTCTTAGCACATATTATTAGTCAAATTAGTAAAAAAAATACTGATAAAAAAGGGGGGTCCAAAAATAGGTTGTTTTGTGAAAACCAACTACATTAGGCCGCCGATACTAGTCGGCCGACTATTGGCCTAGCAACACTCAATTGTCTGGCCACCTTTAAATCCTTGGGTTACAACTTACAACATGAAAAGGCTGAATGAAAAAGAAGAAGAGGAGAATAAAAGATTGGGGGCGAAACTTTGAGTGAGCTCTTATTGCAAACAGGAAAGGAAGTCTACAATCGTAGCTTCCAAAGCCTAACGAAATTGCCACACCCAGGAATCAAACCTAGAACCTTTTGTCACAAGGGCATTTTCATTTTGTGTTGGTGTTCGTTTTGAGTAAGGTTTCTGAGATATAGTTTTGTTTTAGAGATGAAACACTTTTCTTAACAGAAAGTAGTTATCGGAGGGGAAAAAGAAGGGTGAAACTGTATTAAATTTATTCGTAATGTGCAATGTGACAAAAAGTAAAACAATGTTGTAGTTTCTCTGTAACACAATAAGTGCTTGTCCAAGTTACTTATAACGAGTTTTGATGTTTAAGGTACCAAGCAATACTTGGTAACAATGGAAGTATGATATGAAATCGACACATTAAACAATCAAAATATGCACAATTAGTGTGGGAAATCATCTTGATACAACATTCCAATAACAATTGTTCACAGTTTCACCAAATGTAACAAATTCATCAAATATCAATTATGAATTACAAAGCTAGATCTACTTGAAATTTGACTAAAATATGTAAGGATGGATGCTGCTACAAGTCTACAATATAGCTTTACCCTTTAACTGTTGGTTATAATGATTTCATGGAATGCTTTATATATTTTCCATATCTTTAATTTTTATTCAAAGGCAGTAGCATATATGATATATTGTACTGGTTATGATGATAGATGGCAACTCTTTCTTCTTGAAAGTTAGACATATGCATACCGTTCAAGTGATTATTAGTTATTGTATATGTATGGATATGGATTAACAGAAATGTATATGTGGATAATTTTTTGAAAGTTTGACGACCATGACTTCATTATATTTGCTAAATGTCTTTGAGACGTCGACCTCCTTGCTCAAATAATTTGAATTTCAATATTTTTCACCTTCCTCTATAGGCTATTCTAGAACTGAAGTGTTGGGCCGAAATTGCAGATTTTTGAATGGCCCTGGTACGGATGAAGAGCGTCTGCGCCAGGTATTTTTGACAACTTCCTTGATCAGTTTCTTGAAGTTGATTGAGATGATTGATATTTTGTTCTTTTATATCGTTCAGAAGTAATTTTGTGTTTCATCTGCTTGACAGATAAATGAGAGTATTGTCTGTGCAAAGAACTGCTCTATACGTATTCTCAGTTACAGGTATTTGTCGGTTTACAGGCATCGACATTTTTCTGGTAGTCCTTTAATGGAGTAATCCTGATTTACCATGTAATTCTGCCATTAGGAAGGACGGGAGCTCCTTTTGGAATCTTCTTTACATCTCTTCAGTCCGAAATGCATCTGGAAAGGTATCACGATGTGACTCTAGGCAGCTATTATCTATTTAGGTCATTTCGATCAAAGATGAAATTCTTCTGCTTACCAGAACTCGTCCTGTCATTTTGTTCGAGAGAAGCAGTACAACATATTGTATAAACTTGTTTTGCAGATTGCATATGTTGTTAGTGTACATATAGACGAAAGCGTGAAGACTGATGGGCTAGCGCTGAGTCCGGAAATGAGGCAATTAAGTGTAGTTGGTGCAGTTAAAGTTGCAGTGAGGGGCTTCTCCGCTGGTTCAGGTCCCTCGAAGTCATAGTAAAGTATATGTAGTTTGGTAAATATAGTTCAGTAGCCTTCCAGAAGGATGTCAAAATATGTTATGTAGCTGTGATTTCACAATTACTGTATGCTTTCTCTCTAGTCTCTACGAGATGTATTCTTTGGCTTCTTTGATTTTGTTGTTTGTATACGAATAACTTCCCTGTTGTAAATTGTAGGGGCCTTCTAGATCGCATGCTGCTGCCTTTTGGACTGAGAGATTAGTTTGGCATACGAAGAGTTTAGTGTAGAACTTTAGATATGCAAATAAAGTCCCCGTAGAAACAGATCCAAGCAATAAAATCCAAGCAAAGAATTTTATGTGCCATATCTGATGGCACGTCACCTTCGATCGTAAGAGTGCACGTTGCTGATTTTAAAAATATGCATGTCCTAAAAAATGTTTACGGTAAATTACATTTAGCTAACTAAATTAGGTTTACATTGAAAATGTAGCTAGAGGGATGCTGAAATCCATCGAGATTAAACATTTCAGTGCAAATGTTTGTTAGGAGAGTGCCAAGTTCTTAACAATGTATAATCAAATAAGTCGCAATTGCAAGAGGCTCATTGGAAGGTACACTCAACCCTCTAACAGGAAACTTGATTGGATAATTATCCTTAACTGGGGCTTAACGACGTTCTTTGATCTATGTAGCCACTCATTGGGCTGGAATGGTCGTAAAAAATGGGACTTAAGTTGTAGACCTGGGAGTCGGGCTTGGCCTGTTGTGTCGGGCCGGACTATTTCCAGGTCAGCCTGGCACAGCACGGCCCATCTAATTATTATTATTTTAAAATACAACAAAACCCCCTTTTAATACCTCCAAAATCTACAAAAACACCAAAAATAAATAAAAATACCGGGTCCATGAGCCACCACCCCCGGCCCGACCTGACTCGGTACCTAGGTTTATTGAGTTGGTTGTCTTTTAGGGTTGTTATCATAAGAAGTATTCTTATGCATGTTTAAAATAAATTTTTTATATAAAAAGGTTATCTTCGAATTTTTGTTTCTCATGTCAATGAAAACGTCACCTTCATCGGTGACATGGTCGGTTCCACCTTGGGCACCTAGTTAACATACTTGATTTTCATTATTCGAAGACTACATATCTATCAACAATTAGGCGTATTAGACCACTTCATTCAATGCCACAAATTTAACAAACAGAACCCATAGTTTCCCAGGAAGGCACGCCTCCTACTCATTGTCCACATAATCACAGACAAGTCTCCTAACATTTGGATATAGATATGTTCTCGGAGTCAAGTTAATTAGGTTCACTTAATCGTTAAGCATATCCATATCGTAGAACCACGTATACCGCCAAACAAAAGTCGCTCAAAGCATGTCCAATGCAACACAGCTAGCATGTTAGGAAAAAAATGTACCTTGAATATTTTGAAAGGGTCGTGGAATCATTACGAGTGGAATGGTTACATTATAATATCATCATCCAATTATCCACACGTAGGATCGATTTCACATGTGCGTCAAAGGCCAACCAACATCAACCAGTTGGCGGAAGAATAGTCTTGGTTTTTCAAGTTGACGGTGGAGGAGATCATTTCATCATTTCACGAACTTATTATTATTATTATATTATTGCAATTGCATCAATATGTTTTTGGTAATTCAACATATGATCCATAATATTTAGTTTCCTATAACATATATGTTAGATCCCCTCTAATTTAACCAAATATATCCTTTAGTTTCACCATTACATTAAACCTTGATTCGTGTCAAGCTTGTTCATGCTTTCACTAAGTTCAAATGTCGATCGATTGAAGATTCTGACGTTATAAGGTGACGCCTATTCGTTCCGATTTAGCATATTGGAGGTTCAATTCAAGAATTAATGCAAAGAAGGATGTATTGAAACTTATGATTATAATTATAAAATGGCAACAAAGATAATATGAGAAGTTGCAAAGTATTTAAGATATTACTGGCCTCAAAAGAATGATCAAATAACAAGGAAATTGCATGGAAAATGTGGTCCTTCCATCTATTGTGATGATAAGAAGAGAAAAAAATTGCTAAGATATGCATGGAGTGGGGGGAACCAGGAAAGTTCATCGTGAAAGAGATTGATTAATACTACTAATAATAATGTAAAAAAGAGAGGAAGAAAAAAAGACCTATGCCAAGCATATCCCCGGTCCCCCAGGTAGCTATTATTGTTTTGTTTCCTATAATGGGAAGAATAATGCTTTTTCGTCAAGACTTTTCTTCTTGTTTGTACTTTGTACACGTTTAAAACAATGCATTAGAAAGTTCAATCAGCCCGGCAAGTCCATAAAGAGGCACATGCATGCATGATGAATTTCTTAGGGTGATATTTTATGAAGTTCCTTTCAAAAAATATTTTTTTGTATACTATCAACATATATGAAAGAAAGTCAGTTGTTTGCTCAACTCAAGGTCCTCGGTCGACCGAACTTAAGATGTCTCGACAAACCCAAACTGCCTGTTGATTTTCGGTCGACCGTGGATCTTGTTTCGGTCGACCGAATTTGATCTTGTTTGTCAACCCCAAAGAGCATGTTAGTTTTCGGTCGACCGAACCCTATTCGGTGTTCGACCGATAACTTAAGTGTATCTAAGTTATAGCCTGATCTGGTCAACCGAACCGAGTCCAAAATTGCCCAACAGTCGACCAAACTTACCGATCTGGTCGATCGTACTTCTGCAGAATTGCATCCTGCAAGTTTCTGTTTTGTGTGTCTTCCACAAACACTTACCAAACTTGTCCCAACGGCTATAGCTCACTTGGAGCTTATAAATATGTGTTCTTATGACACAATTACACATCTCTTACACTTCTTATTGTCATATACACCTAAGAGAAACTTCCAAGTCTCCCAATCCCCAAATCTACTCTCCAAGCCTAAACTTCCAAACTTTAGTATCAATTCCACATCCTAAGCTAAGTGTGCTCAAGTTAGAGAGTGTGTTCCACTCAACATTGTTGTTCAATGAAGCAAGGACTTCGATGAAAGCCCGAAGTGTTTCTCTCGGATTGTGAGAAAAAAAGTCAAGCTCACGAGAGTGTTCGTGGAGCTTGTTTTGTAAAAGGCTTAATCTCGACTCGGAACGAGGTTGATAGTGAAGACGCGAGCGGAGCTCAAGGGAGATCGAGCGGAGCTTGCAAGAGAGGAAGTAGGTGGGAGACCGAACCCCTATAAAAATCCAGTGTCGTCATTGTGGTTTGCTATACTTGCTTGTTTTTGTTTAATTCCGCTGTGCATTCTTTGATTGCTTAATCAAGTAGGTAATTACCCTAATAGTGATTAGAATTAGAGACTATCACGATCCTACATAGTTTTCATTTTAAGAAATCAAGCGTTACAGACATATTAACGGTCTACTCCTAATTAATTAAACAAATCTAGATAATTAACCCCAACAAAAAGATTCAAACCCCTATCAAAAAGATGAACTTATGATTTAGCACGCTAGCTACAAACTTATTGATGGTCTAGTCGTAATTGGTTTACCAAAAAGGTAAGTAGCTAGCTTTATCAAAATGGTGATACGCCTATTTGTTAGGTAGGGCTGTAAACGGGTCGGGTTGGGGCGGGTTTCGAACCCACCGCTACCCGACTCGTCTAAGGTAGGCGGGTGGCGGGTCGCGTCAGGTGAATTTTTTTTAAACCGCTACCCGAACCGCTTAAAATTGGGTAAACGGGTTACCCGGGTGGGGCGGGTCGGGTAAACGTGTTACGCGGGTGGGTGGGTCGGGTAAACGGGTTATGCGGGGCGGGTAGATGGATAAATGGATTTTTATATGTTTTTCTTTCTTTCTGCTTAACGCTATAAATTAAAAACATGACACATTAGCACCTTGAAAATATACCAATGTGATGAACACTATAAAATTTTAAATAACTTCAACTTTATAACACTATTAGTAAATTAGGGATTAAAGAATATGTATATGTATATGGTATATAAGTGTATATATAATATTTATTATTTAATTTATTAAATTCTTAGGCGGGTAATCGGGTAAACGGGGCGGGTAGAAAATACAACCGCTACCCGCCCCGTTTATTAGTCGGGTTGGCGGGTATTCAGGTAGGCGGGTGGCGGGTTGGGTTTTTTACACCGCTACCCGACTTAGGCAGGTCGGGTTGGCGGGTCGGGCCGGGTTTCACCCGCCCCATTTACATCCCTATTGTTAGGGTATAATGTCACCTTAAACTGTTTGTTAAGGTCCTCACATCTTTTTGTTAAATGAACATGATTGCACCATCAATAAGTTTGTAACGTTCTAAAATGATTTTCACATTTTAGATTTCATTATCTTCTATTTTAAGACCTTCACATGAAATCTTAGGGTCTTTATCCAAAACATGAATGGTTTGAGGTTATGTAGTGTTTAGGTTTTGGGTTTTTGGGTTTATTGTTCCGGTTTAGCATTCGGGTTATGGTTTGAAGTTCCGGTAGTATTACGAGTCAGTGCTGTGAGATTATGGGTTTATGGATATGGTCTTGGATTAAGGGTTTAAGTTTAGATGGTTTATAGAGTTTAGGTTTTAGGGTTTAGTGTTAATGATTTGGCAGTTTAAAATTTTTAAGGGTCATTTTAGTGGTTTGGGTTATAACTTTCGGTTAACGGTTATGATTATTCTTTTGTGTTTAGTGTTTAAGATTTGGTTGTTAAGGACTGAGAACTTAAGAGTTGTGGATACAACGTTCAAATGTTTGGGTATTGAGTTTGTTGTGTATTGGTCTGTTGGGTACAAGACTATAGGGAATGCAGGTTTAGGCTTTAGGGTTTAACGTTGTGTTTAATAATTTGGTGGTTTAGGATTTTTTCAGGGTCGGGCTTTGTTGTCTAGGGAATATAGTGTGGCTCTTCTTTTAATCAAAATGAGGTTAACTAGTAACACACTGAACAAACGTATCGCTTTAAAAGTGATCGAAATATATGATACTCAAATGGACTCGCCTGATGAGAAGATTTAAAACTATTTACATCTCCTAAAAATCCTTTATAGCTCTTTAAAGTTGAGATTCAGAAACCTGTTAGATTCCACCACCAAATGTAGTGAACTGTGAAAACCTTGATAATTATAATCGAGAAGGATTCACCACCCTTAAATTTTGTTGACACACGGTTGTGTTTGACGATAAAATCAATAAACTCCAAAATGAAAATCCAAATTGTAGATTTTGATCTAAAACATATGTAGATTAAAGATGTCGAGAATCATAAAATTTGGAACACGTTTTACATAATCTTTAGAAATGTAAAAAATAACGTACTACATTTATTACAAAAACTCAAATTTTAGATCTTATATGAAATGATTACTAATTTTTATGATTTTTGATGTTTTTATTCTATATATGTTGAAATTTTGATCTACGGTTTGAATATTTAATTTGAAGTTTAAATTTGATTTTATCTTCGTTAAGCGTAATCATGTGTCAAAATTTAAGGACAATGAATCTTTTCTCATTATACTTATACAAACAAAAGTTTGTGGTGCAAGAGGAGATAAATCCAACAATTTTCGAACCGAGCAAACGCCTCTCCTCCCTGTCTGATTCTCTTTCTTGACAACATCAGTGTTTGTGTCCTGAGGAGAATGAAGTTTCTTCGTCAAGACGACTTTGTTACATGGACGCGTTTAAATCACTACGATAATATTATTAAGTTAAATCAGCATGCCAAGTCAATTAACTTGTGCATTATGACTTATTAATTTAAGAGGCACATGCATAATGTTAAAGCTTTTTAAATCGTCTACATCTATTCGAAGTTGTACATCTATCTCATTCTTAGTTTTCTAGCTTAGATATCACCATGCATGTTGGGTAGTCCACATTCTTCTTTTTGTTAGGATACACGTTAAAAAAGTTGATATTGAATCTTTGTCGTGTGTGTTTTTAAAAATTAATTGCATATACTTCTTCCACGTCGAGATTGTTTGTATACATCTGTTTGGCTTCACAAGTATTGCTTACATACACGTCCATCATTGACTCCACTACATTTAATATATTTTAAGTGCATATACTTTTTATTTAAATTGGATATATTTTGAGTTCATATAATCTTTATATCTTAATTGAAAATAATGACATATTTTAGTATATCTATGTGTACATATATAATATCAACATAAGGTAAAAACAAAAAATGGTTTTGGGGTATTCGACTTGGAACACACTGTATCGATACTATATCTTCCCACTTTCTTAGTAGGAAAGAAACACAAGTATAGAAAAATGACTCAAGTGACCCAAGAGATGTCTATACTAAGAAAGTAGGAAAGACACTCTCACCGACCATTCCATTGTTTTAAATATCTCTAACATTATTGTGTCATTTTTAAAAAGAACCTCGTAATACTTTCAAACTCTTATTTCAAACGCTGAAATCCTAAATTTAACCATTGTGTTATCTATTTCATATAATATCCATGTCATCGAAAATGACTATTTAATATTAGATGAAAAATCCGTCGACCGATTGCTCCACGTCGTCCAGTTCAGAGTGACTATTATCCAATCATAATTAACTGAGTTTTTTTGCTTCCGTACCCATCAGAAAGATCAAAATTGATGTGATATCTATTATTCTCGTTGAAAATTGATTGCATGCACATCAGTTAGCGTGAGACTCACATCTCTTAGGCTCCCGTGACGGAAATCGTTACGAGTGCCTAACGGATGTGAGTCCGACACAAACGGATGTGCATGAGAACAATTTTCAATGCAAGATATGAGTATCATGCCAATATACCCATAACACATGAGTATCATGCTAGTTTTGATGTTTTGATTGGGTAGTCAAGTAAAAAACCCAATTTTCTATTCCTGTAATATAACTGACATCTTTTCTTACTTGCTTTTGATGTTTTATATGTTTGCTTTGTTATATTACGTTCTAGATATTTGTAAATGATTGGACGAATTTTGGATGTCAAAAGTGAGGGTAAGATGAAGGAAGCAAGTAGGAAAAAGATCCTTCATGCAAATGTTTGAGCATATGACTTTCCAGAATCCAAAGGGACTCATCAAGTCAACACTACGTACCTAACACCGCTCCTGATCCCATATAAATAGGTGGTCACCAAAGAAACAAACACTACTTGTCTTCTCAAGAATAGTCCCCCAACATATATAGTGTCCAACACAAACCATGGAGGAGCTTCCTGAGATGACCATGTACTCTCAATTCCTATTGGCAACTGAGGCACCAATAGACCCAATTGATCTCTATCTCCCATTTCAAATTCCTGATCAATATACTCATTTCAATCAAGCTTCCTTCCAAGAAGTTGCACCAGTTCAAATTCATGGTGGGGAAAAGAGCATCAATTCTACTCCACAGCCAACTCAAGGAAATGGAAGCAAGTAAGTTGTTCCAAGAACACTAGTATTTTGATCTCATGCATGTTCTTAGAGTTGATATCTATAATTTGTTATTTATTTATTTATTTGTATGTCCAGGAAATATGAGAGTAAGATGAAGGAAACCAAAAAAGACATCAATCAAAGCAAAGTTGTGTTTAGAACTAAGACAAACGATGAGGTTCTTGATGATGGCTACAAATGGAGAAAGTATGGGAAGAAGTCAATCAAGAACAGCCCACACCCTAGGTATGGAAATTTATTTTCAGAACTTGAATGTATATTGAGACGTTTTAGTTTGATCTCAACGTAATTTTATTTTTGTCAAATTAAATGTGGTACTTAAACATGTGGTCAAATTAAATATACTATTAACGTACGTGAAGTTTTAAGCATGGAAACATCCAAACTTTTGAAATTTAAGTTCAGGCATTCGGTGTTCCATCAAATTTCAGGATACTGTGAGAACTTTTAACATTTCTGTACGCAAAGCATCAATTTTGACGTTGGAGTAAGATTTCACAAAATATACATTCTAAATAACACGACAAAAAATCCAATTTTTTTTGTGGTACTGTGAAAAACTTCGTATCTTACTAAATATTTTTTATTTAAATCTCAACATGTAATTGACATGCTGTTGGGATTTCATTTAATTTCTTAGCCAGGCTAATACATAATCACGAACTTTGCAAAAACAATTCGTTTCTCACATGCTTCTTAGTTCTTACTAACTCGATCTAACGTGATTAAGTGCCTAAAAACATGTTTTATCTTTCGTGGGAACTTCTTGAGGAAAATAATTGCATTCATTTTTTTAATATGCGATATTATGGCAAATTAAGCAGGAATTACTACAAATGCTCAAGTAATGGTTGTGGCGTGAAGAAGAGGGTGGAAAGAGACCCTGAGGATTCAAGTTTTACTTTTACAACTTACGAGGGAGTCCATAACCACATGAGTCCAGGAGCTATTCGTTCTCAAAACGTCACCTGTCCAGGAAGAAACTTGTCTTGAAGCTCTTGATTACTCAGGACAGGAGGTTAAATAATGCATGGAGAATTGATTTGTGTACTTAACTCTTAAATATTGAATGTAGTAATTGGTCATATTTTTGTAATGATGCCATGGGATTATTTGTTGCTGATGTTGTAAGTGGATTTCATTTATGTATATTTATAACATTTGTAGGTACAGTTAGGGCCTTTTGTGCATAGAATTTACTTCTTAACCTTTACAGTTTACATGCATACATACTGAATGGGAGGATTAATTTTTCGTGAATGTACACACAGCTAGACATACATCTTATTCCTCTTCAGCAATGACAACAATTGGTCCTTCAAATACCAATAAAATTCGTTTTTGCAAAGAAGAGAACAAGTCCATAAGCACAACTGCATTTCCAAAGAACATTTAAGATAAATTGATGTCACTCTCGCAGCCTAACGGGAGGTCCTTATTGGTGAACTATACATTATCTCTGGTCTCCAGTCAGGGACTAGCTAGCTAGATAGGCAACATAGAGAGTGAGCAATTGTAGGAGGACAAATGACCGGTAATGATGATGCAGAGGTGGGGCCCGATATATTCATCAACTCATCGTGGTTGCGCAGGAGTGGAGCTTTCCCAAACGAAAGGATCAGGTAACTCCAAGTCTCCACGAGGATGTCACAAATTTAAAGAGTTATTTGCTTGATTGCACCTTAAAAGTGGCATGATTTGATTTTTGCGCCTATTTTTTCTATGAGATTTTTAGTTGGGTGCACTTCTAAAAGTAGTTTATTGGGTATTTGTCATCGTATTTTTTTTATTACTCTCGAACGCCCAGGAATCAAAGTAATTGTTTGGTTACACCTCTCTCAAATGCCGTTAACAATTTATGTGACACCGTTAGTTGACTTAAAACTCCATTATTTGGACTGTTGTTTCTTCTCCAACCACGCCAATCTCGTGGCCGCCACCGTCCTTGTCGAGCTCCCGCTTTGCCTTCCGATCTAACTTTTAGAGCCTCCTTATCCATCTCAAGGATGCAGTTCTCCTTGTGCGGCACTCCACCGCTGCAAACACTCCCACTCCCACGTTGTCGGAGGCGTAGTGGGCTCCGGTGGTGATGGAGGTCACTCGAGTCTTGTGGACTCTTAGATTCGTCTAATTGACAGATCCGACGTGGTGGTCTCTGGTGGTGATGGAGGTCAATCGAGCCTTGTGGTGGTCTCCCTAAACATAAACATGTATATACGATTAGACACGACACAATATGATTGACAACCTAGTTCGAAGCTCTGATACCAAATGAAAGACTTATGACATGTGACTTTACCAGTCTACTAAAAGTAATTGTTGTTAGTGAGTGTGGTACTTCCAACATAGTCTATTCCCAGGCAGCATATAGCTCCAAACTAAGTGTCGAGTGGATATGAGGGGCTGCACGCTAGGGCCAACGAGTCGGACGGTTAAGCACTTAGACCTTTAGGCCCACAAGGCATAGTAAGTGATTGCTTGAAAACAACCCCTTCTTTACATGCGGTCTCACCGTCGTGGAATTATATGGAGTCCCACCCCAACACACAGATATATATATATATATATATATATAATAATAAGGAATTAAAGAATAGCTATTTGTAACACAAAAGAAACCAGGTGACTTATGCCGCCCAAACATGAAAGTTACGTATGAAGGAAAGTTTCTTATTCTTCTTTTCTAATGTAATATCTAATAGTTCCCTTAAAACATGAAAGATGCAGCTCACATAAGGTATCCGGGTATAACTATTTAAGTATGATAAACTTGGTAAAATCACTCAGTAAAAAAAAATAAGTACGTTCAAATTTAGACATGGTTTGTTGGTGTGAATTGAACCTCTTACATATGACTAAAAATAGAAAACAGTAATACGATACTATTTTTGTTTAATTAAAACAGTACTCTGAACACCATTTAATTTGGTGTGTTAGATGAAAATGACAATTCCAATATCATTTTCTATTGTATCAAAACGGAATTTGGGGAGTTGTTTTCATTCCTCATATTTTGCAAAGGGAAATGATTTATGGACTCTAGTTAACACGTCTTTTGGGACACTCCCGGAGTTGAGGAACATGATTCCTTTAAGTTGCTACCGACGTGAGCTATTTATTAGTTATTTAATTTGTTTCCAAATTTGATGGCGTGATATTTTACGCGTACGTTGGTTTCCAAATGCATAAGAGAATTTGCATTCCAAAAATGCACATGTAAAATATGTTACGAAAAGAACAATGAATGTTACATCCTCCCTCTTTCATTCCTTTCTATCTTGCTCTTTTCTTTTCCGGTTCATGTTAATTTTTTTTGCTGCAATGGATATTATTTTTTACGACGACCATGACGTTCCTCTCAACCCTCAGCTTCTTGTCAGCCCTCAATTGGAATGTTCTTCAAATCCTTTGAAGAAGCAAAAGATTTTTATACGTCGTTTGTCGATGTCAATGGTTTCAGCATCAAGATAAGACATTCTCGTTACTTGAATGACGTTAAGGTGTTGTAAAGAGGAGAGTGCTCCACCTCACCAAGGTGAAGGTCAACTTAAGCTTCGTTTGTCTACCCGCATCAACTGTCTCACGTGTATCAGGGTTGCTGACAATCCAGCCAAGGTTACGTCCTAATGGAAGTTTGTTTGGAGCATAATCACGACATGCTGGTGAACATCAGTTGTGTTTTCTTCATGGGAAGCATGAGGTTTCCGAAGTCAAGAGAACAAGAATTGCCTCCAACGATGCGGCTGGCATTTCAGCTTCTAAAACCATGCAAACGTTTGTTGTTGAAGTCGGTGGTCATTCCAACCTCATCTTCAATGAAAGAGATGTCAGGTGAGTTCCTTGTGGGACACGTTTATTTCTCGCATGACACATATGTTTCGTTCTTCGCGGGACATGTATGTTCGTCACGGGACGATTTTGTCCCCCACGGGACACGTTTGTCCCGCGCAGGTCAATTGTCTCCCTATTAGGGCAATTTTATCCCTTGGGAACAATTTTGTCCCTCGCCGGACATGTTTGTCCATCATGAGACAATTATGTCCCTCTCGGGGTAATTTTGTCCATCTCAGGACAAAATCTGGCCCTTGTGGACATGTTAGTCCCTCGTGGACAAAACTTTGTTCATCGCGGGACAATTATGTCATCCGTGTGACAATTTTTCCCCTCGCAGGACATGTTTGTCCCTCGCGGGCCGGGCGACTCCCTCGTGGGCCGGGCGACATGTTCACGGGATACCTTTCCCTTGATGTATGCATTGTTCTTTTATGTTATTTTTATATGTAATTCACCAGTAGGAATGCATTAAATGAAGTGCGTGTATAAATCTTGGTTCGGGTGATGCTCAAACGCTTCAGACCTATTTAACCGAGATGCAAACTTTGGATTCCAAGTTTTTTAAAGTTACGGACATTGGCGATGATGGTCGTTTGAGGAACGTGTTTTTGGCTGATTCTCGTTCTCGTGTTGCATACAACTAGTTTGGAGATGTAATATGCTTTGACACTACATATCTTACCAATAAATACAACATGCCTTTTTCTCCATTCGTTGGTGTCAATCAACATTTTGAATCGGTACTTCTTCTGTGTGCGCTATTGGCTTGCGTAACAATCGAAAACTACATTTGGTTGTTTCAAACCTGACTTTCTTGCATGGGAGGTTAATTGTTATCACAACAATCACTTTTTTTACTTTTTTATATGTCTAATTTATTGCATGGGAGGTTGTTTCCTTATTAGTTTCGGAAATCGACCCGCAACCATCATAATTGATTAGTGTCATGCTATTACTTCTGTCACGCAAACAACTTTTCCACAAACAACACATAGATTTTGTATATGAGACATTATGAACAAGGCAATGTTCAAAATGCTTGTCAACAATTGTGCAGTTATCTTAACTAATTTGAAGCAGTTGGTGTATGAGACAAATGATGCTGTCATTTTTTACGGTAAAGTAATGGGTCGCTTTCATTCAAGAATTCTCTCTTGAAAATAAATCCTGGCTTTAATCAATATACCATCTTCGTGAGTCTTGGGTTCCTGCCTTCCTTCACAGTCATTTCTTTGTGGGGATGTCTTTGACACAGCGTAGTGAAAGTGTGAATGTCTTCTTCGACAAGTATCTCACTTCGAAGACTACTCTCAAACAATTTGTCCAATAGTAAGAGTTAGCATTTCTTCACAAGTATGAGAAGGAGGCTCAAACTGTTCGATTGTCTCCATAGGCATCCTCAATTGATTACAAACTTTCCATTTGAAAAATGGCTATCTGAGTTGTACACAGTCGGAGCCTTCAAGAGATTCCAACATCAGACAATCAGATGGTTTACTGCGATTTGTTGCATGGTGAAAATAGGGAGGAGGTGGTCTATATCTGTGGTAGAGAACGCCTCACTGTCGATGATGATAAGTTTACCAAGGAGAAGATATTTGAAGTTCAATACATTCAACATGGTCTTACCTTTCCTTGTAGTTGTCGTCCTTTTGAACACAAAGGACTCATGTGTTGTCACTGACTCACTGTTTAGTGGTTCTTAGATATTTCAACATTCCTATAATTTCACCTGCTTTCATTCTTAACCGTTGGAGGAAAGATGTCTGACAACGCTAG
This sequence comes from Triglochin maritima, assembly GCA_963682175.1. Taxonomy (NCBI): domain Eukaryota; kingdom Viridiplantae; phylum Streptophyta; class Magnoliopsida; order Alismatales; family Juncaginaceae; genus Triglochin; species Triglochin maritima. Next base: position 13,657,990 of record OY821775.1, read on the forward strand.
GAAACCCCCTCAATGGTTGGCCTAAACCTCGGGTTGGATGGTAATGCCAGTCACGACGACATCAGTAGACATTGCATGTGGTTTGCCGAGGAAGCCTTCATGTCTCATGAAAGGTATCTAGTGGTGGTGAAGTACTTGGATTACATCTGGAATCAAATTTCTACGAACAAGCACCCCGATCAGGATTCAACGTCTTCTCAGAAAGATAAGTGTAATGAGACAAATACTACTTCATTGTTGAATCCAGAAAGATTAGCGTCTTCGTCTTGCACCATGAATGTTGATATTGCAAAAATATAAACATGCATCTCTTAATTTTGAAAAATTGTCTAGTGCAAGTCCTATGTAAAAACTCTCTCATATGCATGCATATACATAAAAATAATTTTTTTGGCTTTCACATATACATAAGCCCCTGTGATTGAATAATAATAACATACACATTCATTCATTCACACATGGCTTCATCAGAACATACAAACTCACATATCCCTGCCTTAGAGAACTCGAGCAACGCATGTACACTCAATTTAGTTTATCATGCATCTCTAAATCAAACAATTCTAAAATCATTTGAAATCCATTAAAAATGATTTTATGCATCCATAGTTCAAAACACAAAATATTTGAACCGCTATTTTTCCAATTTCCAAAAATAAAAATTTAAAGAAAGATAAACATATGTCTTTTTCGTTTTGTCGATTCCTTATAAAATAATCATTGAATTAAAAACGAAAATTTTATATATTAGACATAAGTCTAAATTTTAATTCTAACATTCACATGATATGTTTCAAAACATTTAAAACTATCAAAAGAATCAATTAGAATCAAATCAACAAAACTATCAGAAAACTCGAAAAAGACAGAACATGAATTGTTTCGATTGTAGATGGTAAACTAAAATTAATTATATAGTCTAATAATTGAAAATATGAACTAAATGCTCTGATACCACTGTAGGATTTCGTGTCCCTATGTATGTATATATTTCAAATTTTTTAATACATGCATACATGATCGATTTCATACTTTCAACAACTTTATGTACATTAGTTTGTGTTTATTCTAATATCATGCAACCTTACATATATTAAAATAAATCACAAAGGGAGAATCATACCTAAAGGTTCTTTAAAATCTTTTGAAGATCCGGAGCCGCGTTGCCCGTTGAATCGCTCGCCGATTTGCCTCCGAGTGTTCACCAAACTCTAAACAAGATTAGAGAGAAATGAGCCAGCCAATCAATCTCTAATTAGGCTTAGAATCTAGCTACTAACCTCTCTTTACGCTTCTGAGATTTTTGTCTCCAAAACTTAAAATTACTAAGAGATTTTTGTGGTGATTAAGGGAGAGATTAATGAGAGATTTTTTTTTGCATTAACATAAACAACTTGGAGGATGAGTCCTTTTATAGACTCCCAAAACATTCTTATCAAGAACTATTACTTAGTCATGATCTCTTGCTTATTCTCTCCTAAAATTAATCTCTGATTGCCACATAAGCATCCTCTAAAACGTTTAATTAAATCTATAATTAATCTAACCCATGATCTAATTAATCTCTTAATAATACAGGCAGAAATCGCACTGTTCGGTCGACCGAGAATTATTCGGTCCACCAAACTGTTCGGTCGACCGAGAATTATTCGTTCAATCGAACTGTTCGATTTTAACACGTGTTCGGTGAATCGTGAGCTAGACGGTTGATGGGAATTAAATTTATACCGCAAGTGCACAGCGTCAATGAAGACATGGCAAGTACGGGTCGAACACAAGGAGGGAGATATATTGTTATTTTTGTGATTTTCGATTTAGGAAAGAAAGAGAGAGAGAAATAAGTTTGGTTTGAGATTTTTGGTTTTTTAATTATCTAAAGCAAGAACAACAAAAACTTAAAAGAAAATAAAGCAAATATGGATGAGAGTCCAGCGGGTGGAGGTTTAGATGTCGGATTTTGTTTAGAGAAATCTGAAACTTATAATAAATCATATTAGTTATAAAGCATTACATGATAAATGATTCAACATAAACTCAAGTAATAAAAATATACTAACACGAAATTAAAATAATAACATCATTCTTCTTCTCATCACCATAAATCCATCACCCCCACACTTTGGAGAGAGTTAGAAACTCATGGATGGAGGGAAGGAGAAGGGGTCCTAGAGAAACTACAAAAGAAAACTCAAAACAAGAAATAAAACAACAGAATTTTATTACTAAAGTATGGAATAAAAACTAAGACTCGTTTCAATACATGATTCGGCCTTATTTATAGCCTCAACCGGGGATCCTAATACATAACAGAAAAGTACACACGTCAATACAGCATTGGTAAAAATTTGAGCGCACAGATCGACTTTTGTGCGGCTAATCCACCGCATTTTGTACATGGGGTGCAGTGGAATCGCCACCTTTTGGCTCAGATTCGATCTGGATTTTTCCTGTGTGTTTATGGTATGATTTAAATGTCCTTTGAGCGTCTGGATTGATTTCTTTCCTTTCTTTTGAGCTCCGAATTTATTTCTTCATATATTTGGAGATCCAAATTGATTTTTCTTTAGAACTTCTCCAAAATAATATTTTGGTACTGATGCATTGCATACATTGCATCATATGTCTTTCATTCAGATTAATTTTATATCAATAAATGCTACTAATGTATGTGTTTAGTCTTATTTACATAATACTGGGACCTGAATGCAAATTACCCATATCCCGAGCATAAACACGTGCAAAAGACTCATTTCTACCCTAAAGACTGGTTCAAGATTATCGGGATTCAAATTGAAGTCCATCCAAGCATAAAAGCATTCAAAGACCTAATTACAAAAAGGTCAGGGACTTAATTGCAAAAGCCGAGGACTCGACTGCAAATTACGAGTACCAAAAGATTATTTTGGAGAAGTTCTAAAGAAAAATCAATTTGGATCTCCAAATATATGAAGAAATTAACTCGGATCTCCAAAGATATGAAATAATTAATTCGGACGCGCAAAGGACAACTAAAACATGCCATAAACACACAGGAAAAATCCGGATCGATTCCGAGCCAAAAAGGTGGCGATTCTGCCGCACCTCATGTACAAAATGCGGCGATTCCGCCGCACAAAAGTCGATCCGTACGCTCAAATGTTTACCAATGCTGTATTGACGCGTGTACGTTCCTTTTATGTATTAGGATCCCCGGTGGAGGCTATAAATAAGGCCGAATCATGTATTGGAAGGGGCTCATCTCCTCCTCTTCTTTTTAGCAATAAAATTCTGTTCTTTTATTTCTTATTTTTAGTTTTCTTTTTTTGTAGTTTCTCTAGGACCCTTTCTCCTTCCCTCCATCCATGAGTTTCTAACTCTCTCCAAAGGGTGGGGGTGACGGATTTCGGGTGATGAGAAGAAGAATTACGTTATTATTTTAATTTCGTGTTAGTATATTTTGATTACTTGAGTTTATGTTGAGTCATTTATCATGTAATGCTTTATAACTAATGTGATTTATTATAAGTTTCAGAATTCTCTAATCAAAACCCGATATCTAATCCCCCACCCGCTGGACTCCCATCCATATTTGTTTTCTTTTCTTTTTAGTTTTTTCTTTTCTTTTGTTGTTCTTGCTTTAGATAATTAAAAAACCAAAAATCTCAAACCAACCATATTTCTCTTTCTTCATTAATTCGAAAATCACGAAAATAACAATATCTCTCCCTCCTTGTGTTCGACCCGTATTTGCCACGTCTTCATTGACGTCGTGCACTTGCGGTATAAATTTAAATCTCATCAGGTACTTTAATTTGCAGTCGGGTCCTTGACTTTTGCAATTAGGTCCTGACTACTTTTGTGCTTAAGTCCTTGACCTTTTTGTAATTAGGTTTTTGAATGCTTTTATGTTTGGATGGACTTCCATTTGAATCCCGATAATCTTGAACTTGTTCTTTATGACAGAAATGAGTCTCTTGCACGCGTTTATGCTCAGGATATGGGTAATTTGCATTCAGGTCCCTGTATTCAGTAAATAAGACTAAACACATACCTTAGTAGCATTTATTGATATAAAATTAATCTAAATGAAAGACATATGATGCAATGTACGCAATGCATCAACGGTCGACCGAATATGCATCAGAAAAATTCTCTGGAAAAATATGGACGATCCACGTCTTCTCTTCGGTTGATCGTTGACTCACCAAAATTTCTCCTAGAGCATAGTCATCGGATGACCATGTCACATTCGGTCTACCGAAAATATTCTTCCTCGGTTGACCGTACACACTCGGTTAACCGAACCCGATTGTCCAGACACTCCAGACAATTTCGGTCAACCAATTGTGCTTACCCGTTCCACATTCGGTTAACCGATCCGAAGATATCCCGATCGACCGAACCATGAACGATTCACCGTGTTTGACCCCGATTTTGCCTTTGTCAATTTTTGGATTTATTTCCAACAAAATTTGATCTTTTGGGGTTTTTAGCGAATTCACATCTTATGTAATATATTATCCTATGTAATATTAAATTATTACACCCCATAATATATACACCTCATATGAATTTATTATGATTCTAATTATTTCAATTCTCATGACATATTGATTTTATTCATTCACCACATGAGTCACATTTTCACATCAAACCCGACACATCATATGAACTTAAAATCAAGCCTCTTGTTTCCCAGTTTTGTGGTGTGACCTATAGGAGGATCTAAGCCAAATTGATAGAGATATTAAATGCTTAATATCCCAAACTATAAGCGGTATCTAGCTACACATTATAGTTACCCAATTAGCATAGATGTCTTTGTTCCACTCGAACCAAACCACGATCCATTTAGTGATGTAAGTGCACCACTTGTGTCCGTCCCCTGCCTTATGATATTAAGAATATATACAACGTAGAAATGTGTCATCTTTGTATTATATCCATTTCTTGATCTCTTTAAACTAATTATAAATATGTAACTTAACTCAAGTTACATTATGCACATTATAATTTTGCTTTATCAAGAGCCCTACTAATATCATCACTCAATTAAGAGGGGCAATGATAATCGTTTGACTAGCTATCTTTTATAGCAACAAGTCATGTTCAACCAACTATTGCCTTTATCACTACACTCATTGATAACTTTTGACAATAATCAAATTGAGCACTTCTTGAGTGAAAAGATATGTCTCATATCTTAGGATCCAAGACACAGTAAGACATTAATGACACGAAACAGAATTCCATAATGTTTTACTTGTCAGGTCTATTCAATATATAAAAATAATCTTTTCTCCTTTATATACTCGTGTCGTCAATTATTTGTAGAACTACAACAATCGATGACCAAACAACAATCTTATTTCGGTAATTAATGTTCCATGTTAATTACCATGATTGTGAATAACTTTTGATTTTATGTAAACTATTATCTTTTAGAGCTCCACGGTTAAGCACCAAACGCATCTTCCTTAACACTTCCAAAAGACGAATATCATAATCAAGGAACAAAATATTTGCACATCCAATTCATAATAATTGACATATAAAAGTAAAACTTTTAGAACACATTACTTTCAACCATATCATTAAAACATACAAGACAATAATTGGAATAAAGCTAAATGAACTAATGTATAAAGATCAAACCCCACTATGCCTCCACATGAAGTAAGATTTACACAATCATTAAAACATACAAGACATTAATCAAGGTAAGGACAACAAGAGCACATACAACTACAAGCCATGTTTCCTTTATCAATCTCATCCATATCCTCACATCATCATTCCCCATAAAATAGGTCCACTAGTCTAAGCATATATGCTAAACTTCATTCAAGAGCATTAACATATCAAAGGCAAGAGTGAAATCTCATTAGATGTTATGGAAATCATGTAAGACTCAATGATTAAGATAACACAACCTAATACATCACATAATCACATCAGATTTTACTCCACCCCCCAAATAGGGATGAAACTACTCACTAATCATTACACTACAACCTACATTAATAAAATGAAACATTCTACTGAAAGTAAATTAAATTAAGCAAGCAAGAAATATTAAAGAAGCTAAAAGTACATAAAACTAAAGAAGCATGCAAGATATATGAAATGAAATTAAACTAAGAAAGAAGCAACATAACTAAAGGAAAATTGTATTAATTTCAAACTCACAATACAAGTAGTCTCTCTCCACCAAGGTTTTTGTTTCAAGGCTTTTACTCCTAGTAGAGAGGATGACCACCAAGAGAGTGATGAATATAAGGGAGGATGAGTTCTATTTATTGTCAAAGAAAAAGGCAATCGGGGACAACCCCTCGGTATGAGACTAAACATATACCAAAAACAAACTAAATACACCCTAATACATGACCGACTAAACCACATCGGATCCGGACCAACCAAGACCGCCAATTGGCGGTCTATATGGTTCAGATCAGGTTCTGGTTCGGAGTGTGGTTTCCTGGCTTGATTTCTTCATGTTTGATGCTTCCTAATCGGTTGTGTAGCTTGAGACCCGAATCCAATTGCCAAAATACTCATCATGATGGTGTAGAGTTTCTTCATTTGCTCATTGGTCATTTGGTTTTGCATTCGGGTCCCTCGTTCTTGCATCTTAGTCCATAAGTCTTGCAACTTAGTCCATTTTCTTGCTTTTAAGTCCTTTTAGAGTCTCTCATTCTCAAACCTATTTATTCCTGAAACTTAAACATAAAACTCGTTACGTAGCAATGCTTAGGCTAAGAATGAAGGATATAAGACATAAATATGTGCATGATATGATGTCAATCAAGAAACATCGAGAAGAACACACAAGATGGTAAGAAGAAGTCCAAAAACAAGGAGAAGATAAATATTTGTGGTCTACTCCCTCTTCGTGGAGATCCATACTAGGATGACTAGGATTTGAGAGTCTATCCGATAGAGTAGAAAGTATGTAATATTGTTTGTTGTGTTGTTAAGAGTTGTCCTTCAAATTACTAGTAAAAGCTTTTTTTGTTTCAAGTTTCAATATTAATTATGGGAGGGATTTGAGATGATGTGCTCCCAGTACATTGGTGTCCTTTTAAATCACTGAACTAAAGCAATCCAAAAGACATAAATGACACCCCTTTACATCTACATGTACTCTGCGGGACATAACCATCATTCGTGGGACACAACTCTCACTCTCGGGATAGGTCTGTCCCTCGAGGGACACATTTGTCCCTCGTTGGGACAAGTCAGTTTATCGTGAGTAACAATGATGTAAACTTTTATGTTTAGGAAAAAATTTCAAAATAATTTTTTTTAAAAAATTACCAAAATAAACCTCCATTAAAGGTAATTTTCAAACTATACCCGCTGCCACCACGTGGTGACACGTGACGGCGGCGAGTTTGTTTTTTTGTGCATAGAGAACTCGGCATCACCAGTGCCGAGTTTATCTTTTGAGAACTCAGCACTGATGATGCCGAGTTCAACTTTGGTATAACTCGGCATGAGTGATGCCGAGTTCAACTTTGGTAGAACTCGGCATGTGTGATGCCGAGTTCTCCTTGATTTTTTATTGGCCAACACTTCGACATTTTTTTGAGGTGATTCAAATAGAACTCGGCACTTAGAGTGCCGAGTTCTATTTAAGAAACTGTTCTCCTAACGATCAGATCGTGTATGAGATTGATTGCCAGGAGAACAATTACTTTAATAGAACTCGACACCGAGAGTGCCGAGTTCTAAAGGAAGAACTCGGCGTTACTAACGCCGAGTACGCCGATTTCACTTTAAAAAAATGAGTTTAATAGGCTGAAGTAGACAAATTTGCGGTCCTAAAAAATACATTACATTCATTCGTCTTACAATTAATCAACTCTTAAAAAGGATTTAAGTCGTACATTCATTCAAGTCATAACAAAATACATTACAAATACATTACAAGTCTTACAATACATCAACTCTTACATTCATTCGTCTCACATACAAAATATTTTTTATATAGGTTCCTTGCATCGCTTTCGGTTATGCCCTATACTGCCGCATCTCCCACACCTTACCTTTCTTCCAGAGTGTTCGTCCATCTCGTTTCGGATTCGCGTTGATTTAGGCCGACCGGGAGGTCTTTTGGTTTGGGGAGGCTTTATTGTGATGTTGCCTCGATCTGGCCAATACCTCACATCAAGAATTGGGACAAATATCGGTTTGTACGCCTCCCTGTACATTTGAACCTCATAATACGGGGACACCAAATGTGAAGTGTTGACATTTGCATGCCTGCCACTGCAAACTGCTAGTACATGTGAACATGGGACGTGCATTGCAATTATGTATCCACAAGTGCAAGTAATAACTCCTTCTTCAAATTTCACGAGGTATTTTTTCTGGTCATTGGCTTCAACCTGGTACATCAGCTGGTGGTACCGAGTTACTGTATGTGTTCTGGCCAGATTACTGTTTGCCACCACCACGGTGTGGACTGTCGGTACATATGTTTCATTCCACGGCTCGGCGACGTCCCTTCTTTTAACAAAGAATTTGTTCAAGCGGAGAAAGGTCATCAAAATCATGGTTGTAATTGGCATACCGTGTGCCCCTCGTAAGACATTGTTGAAGCTTTCTGACATGTTTGTTGTCATACATCCAAAACGCCGACCCCCGTCGTGACAACAAGTCCATCTTTTCAAAGAACCTTGATGTTGAATCCACTCGTATATCGGTTTATGTTCCTCTGCAATAACCTTCATTAACTCTTCAAATTTCATAAATGAATGAGTTTTATCCGCTTCGCTATTTTTTTTTATTTTTTTATTAAAAAGATAATTGATTATAAATTTAGATAATTGCTAAATTAATTAATTATTAAGTTAATAATTACTATATTCGGATGACCGATACCCCTTCGATACACCGAATAGAGATTTCCAGATAAATATCGAAGCTACTGAGGATAAATATTTTGATGACCGGGTAGAGGTCGGTAAACCGACCCAAAGATTCCAAGAAGATCAAAAACTTACTGTCTTTACGATCACGGTGGACCGATGGAAACTCGGTCATCCGCATGAAACATGTTCGGTAGACCGAGAAACAAACGGTCGACCGTCCGACATCTCACCTTACAACGAGTTTTTGCAAGTAATGAAAATTCAAAAAAATTCAGATCTAACAATTTTAAAATCCAAAAAACGACATTTCGAGGTGGTATTTGTAAGTTGGGAAGTTTTACCACGAGAGAAATTTGGATCTTGAAATTGTTGGATCTGGAATTTTTTTGAATCTTCATCACTTACAAAAAAAAGTCATTGTAATCCGACCTGTTACCACCGAAAACTTATAAAGGAACCTCAAATAATTTGAGATAACACATCGTATAATTTTAAGATTTTTTAGGACGGGGCGTCTTAGCCAGACGCCCCCTTGGTTGAGGCGTCTTAGACAGACACCCCCTCCATGGGGAGGCGTTTGGGTAAAACGCCCCCCTTGGGGGTGACGTCTGGCTAAGATGCCTCCTCCATGGGGGGGCGTTTTAACTAGACGTCCGACTCGATTTTTTTTGCTGGGCTTACTTCACAGAATCCAGACGCTTCGTTAGACATTTTCGTGGTGTTTGTACTGGGGAAATGAGGAAAACGTAGGTAGAAACTTTATTTTAAGAGACGAGACAAAATAGGTATTAACTAAATTGTTAATGGTAAAAATGTAATTGTTGGAGCGATTTAAGTAATTTTCTGACGACGAATATTTTATTTTCAAAAAATAAAATAAAATAGCATATGTGCTCACCCACATAATACATACACTTATCCTGCAATTCCACGACGCACATCCCTTCCACGAGGAAAGTAGGAAACCCATTTCCACGGGATTCCGAATTCCCGAAAAATGGGGGAGTCCGGGAGGAGCGTGATCGTGGCAGCGGGCACGGTGTTCTGTCTGTTGGGGCTCTTCATGGTGGCCGTTCTAGTCTACACCATTACCATCGACGGGTTGCCCTTCCGCTTGGAGCTCTTGACCCCGTGAGATCTTCTCTCCCTTTTCCTCTGATCTCGACTGGTTTAGTTAGGCTTCGGTTTTCGAGAAAAAAACGTTTTTGTTTATCTATTTGGAATTATAGTTCCCGCTTGTTAGGGTATGATTAGTTTGGAGCTAAGTGAAGTACATGATTTTCTTGGAATATAGAGTTCAAGTGGGAAAAGACAATTCAAGTACAAATATATAAGGTTTTGGAATTCTCACAATTAGGACTTCCAGAAGCTTAAAAATATTTACTCACGGTGGGTTTCAACACTTCTTGGATGCTCTTATCATACTAAGACAAGAAACTTGACGTTGTTGTTTTAGAGTAGAAGCAAGGGAAGTCCTCTCAAGTACAATTTTTAGAAGTTTGGGAATGTTTAAGTCACCCATAAGTCATTCAAGAAGTGTGTTTCCTTAGTTCATTATAATTTTTCTGCAAACAAATCTCAGGAATTGTGTTGTGTACACTACTTTCCACCTAATGCTAAGGGTGTCATTAGTTTGCCACTAAACCGTAAGAAAGTAGGGTTATGTGCTTGTGGAATTACTTCAAGTGATTAGTTTGCAGGACAACTTTAGACAACATAGACATTCATTTCAGTAAATTAAAATATGTTATTTTAAGGAGGTCAAATTTTCTTCTCGTGTTAATTTACAAATGAAGGGCTTCATCTATGCCAATCCCTGGGAAGTGAGTTTAAATTATAGGAACCAATCACACCCTAAATGCTTGAAGTTTAAAGTGGTGGTGAATCAATCAACTTTTTCATGTTATCAGATCCGGTAAATTAACATGTGCCACTATACGGTGTGTTATTACCCCTATTATAATGTGTTGATACGAAAAGTAACTATGATGACGCTTGCGAAGGGCTGGTAGAAATATAGCCTCACATTGCACAAAAGAGTTTGTGTCCTGTGCTTCCCTCTATTTGTAGGTAGATGAACCAAATATTACAACATTGTTGATACATTAGAATATTTGATCATATTGGAAAAGCATGAACCCAACTTAGTTGTTAAGTGTTGAGAAAAATCATCCATTGAATTATTTATCTCTGCTCAAACTTTAATACAAAAACTAGATCACTTTCTGTCAGAGTTGTCATTAGTTCCCTCTTCATTCAGATGATGGCTTGGTGTGGATTTGCACCACACTTGGCTGGATCACCAGTAATTAAAACATATCACCTCATGGTTTTCATATTCTAATTAATCACTCCATTAGCAAGTTAAACATAACAACTCTTGAAACCACAGTTGGTCATCTCTGTAGAAAATTGTTTCTTCAACTATGGGAATATCAATTGTTAAGTGGAGTGCAAGTGTTTGGTAAGTGCAATCGATGACATTGTTGTTGTTTTAAATGAGGCAGGTTATTGGATTGTCTCGCGTAGAATAAATGATTATTGCCTCTTCAGTAGTGCATTTTTCATCATAAGTTTCACTGTGTTTTACTAATTAACTAGTAACTTGCTTTACCTATTAGTTTGTGAAATGTGTTCAACCAAGTAGGGCATTTCTTAAATATAAAAAAATTGATTACTTATAAATTAGATCTGCAATTGTCATGTTTGAATTGTTCAACGGTAAGTCGTGGGGAATAATTTGAATGGCCACAAAATTTTACTGTAAGATCTCAAATATTGATATTTCTCATCCGACATAATAATATCATCACATGGCATTGTTGCTTATGATATGCTCTTGATTCTTGGTAAAAGTAGAAGCTGTTGACCTCAACAACAACAAGAAGAAGAAGTTGGGGTAGGCTAGGAGCTGTTGACATCATCTTCGAATTTGGAATACCCTTGTTGGTTAGAAACTAAGGAAGCACATCAATACTAATCAGAACCTTTTTTAGATCCAATTAAAACATAAAACCTCTAACTCTGACAAGTGAGAAGTTATTTTGCTTGTATGGCTTTCATATTTCTTTTGCTCCGATAGTCATTACTTCTTGGGAGCTTTTGTAGGTGGATGGCGGATTTACTGGTTGATTTCTATATTGATGTGGTTGCCATTGCAGTAAGTTAGAATTTTATGTTCTATTTCGTAGCATGTATTTGGTATGTTTACTGGTATTTTTAGAAACATAAAAGTCTATAGAAACTTTGTATCATATGAACTCCATATAAGTAGTTGTCAGCTATTCACTAATCAATAATCATCACATAGGAAGATCTTCAATTTCTTGAACATGATATCGTCAAAACCATTATTAGCATAACTAGTAATATTTTCAATTAGCAGTCAACGTTATTGGGGTTTTTCTTATCACTTTTTATCGTTACAGGTCTGGGTAGCCTACAAAGAATCTAGTTTCATTAGCACAGCATTGTGGATAGTGCTGCTTATATGCCTAGGGAGGTATGGTTTATTTTCATTAGAGAAAATTATGAAACCTTCAAACATAATCTTAAGCAATTTAAATTTCCATAAAAAAGTTCCCTCCGTATTGTGGTTTTCTTTAAAGTAGTAATTTTTACCTCCATGGAAAACCAAAACTAAATCATTTGTTTTGTTACGCTTCACATTCAAATGTTTATTCTAATTCAATATTTTTCCTGAACATGCAGTGTCACATCATGTGCTTATGTTGTGCTGCAACTTTTCCGTAACTCGACCCAGGACAGGCAAGATCCTGTCTACCATGTTTTAGTGCAGCATAGTGACAGGTAGTAGAAATAAATTTCACAATCTTGCTATGTGTACTTTACTCCCTGTTAATTTTCATCTTACAGTGGGTAAATTATATATATATAACAAAGTACCTTATAAGTTATAAGCCTTTTCATTCATGATAAATGAACTAATTGCTGCATTACATTACGTTGTCAGATTCTGAAGAAAACAAAAGATAGGATTGTTCTTTTATTGTTATTTTCATGCATGTGTGCTTCCTGCTTAGTGCTTTCTATGCTTACCTTTTATACTCTGGAGTTCCAACTCTTTTTTAGATGTAATATTGACAAACCAACAGAATTTCCTTGTATCTGATGTATGAATACTTCTGATTTAGTTGTGTCGAAGGTAACCCCACATTGGATTTACTTCGAATTTTCTCAGGTTGGAAGTAATTTTTTTGTTTTTTGTTTACTTACAACTATCTTCACTTCAATTGATAACTTTTAAGTTGTAACTTGTAGATAACACTTTAGTATGGTTGTAGAGCCTAAAAAGTCCCAACAGATCCAACTAGCTTTAAACATACATGTGCTGGACTTACAAGACGCGGCTTGTGAGAAGGAGCATTGAAAATAGTCTTAAGTTGCACTATTATATTGGCAGGAGCATTGAAAATAGTCTTTTGTTACACTATTATATTGAAATCCCAAGTACCTTCACGGCTTCACCTATTGATGTTAAATTTGGAACTGACACTTCAATAACTCTAATCTTAACTAGTGGATTTTATATCTCTTGATATTAATATTAGAGGAATTGGAAGTTAAACAGCAGTTTTGGGTTTCTGTGTGTGTATATCAATTGTCAGGCACGTATTCCAATATAGATGATTGGTATCATTATCTGTTCAGGTCAGTTTTGGAACTAAACTTTCTACTTTCTAGGATCATTGGAATTAACTCCCTCTTCCTTTTATTCCATTTTCAGTTTATAATTTATCTGTTAATGCATACTGGTTTAGCGGGTTATCAGCATTTTCCATCAACATCTTTGTGTATTCCAGAGATGGTTACTATCTTGAACAGAAGACTAGAAAATTTCCACAGTGATTAGTAAAGTTGTTTTTTGTCCCAAAGTTTTAGTAGGTTTAAACATATTGTTGAAACTAAATAATAACTTGGTTTAACCTTTTTCATTGTATAGATTTGTGCCTCATGCTTGATGCTTGTTTATGATATATACGCTTTGCTGTTTTCAGGAATGACAACGAGAGACAGTGGTCATCTGTTCTTGTGGGAAAAATAACCTTCAGTCTGCTAGGTTTTGTGATGTTGTCCACTCTCGTGTACACCATAGTCACAGATGGATCTCCTTTCCGCAAAGAGATATATACACCGTATGTACAACTTACTTTTAGTATTTTCTACAATTTTACTGCTTGTTTGTTACAGGTTGTGCATATATTGTATTATTTTCTAATTTTCCCCTATAAATCTTTTTTTATTTGTTATTTGATTTTTTTCTTTCTACTGAAGTATCTCCAAAGTTGAAAGACTTGATTAGATATTCATATCAGTTTTGAATTCATGCAGGTGGGTGGTTGCAACATTAATTGATTTTTACATTAACATCACTGTAATCTCTGTAAGTATTTATTTTTTGTGCATGACAGTTTCTTTAAATATAAAAAAACATGCAAGTATTTCCTTCTCAGTCACAAAACACATTAGGTGCTTCAATAGGCATCTAGTATTTGCCATCATGATCTTTCAATATCTAACATCTAATGTATGTTTTCTTATTGTTCTTGGTATGTGGAAGCTATTATGTGAATGCGCTCCAATCTCATACTTGGTCACTTAGCCATCCCAATCTTCATTCTGCATCTTGTTTCCTCTGTTGAAATTGCTTGATTTGCTCCGGCCAAATGGCCAGTGAGAGAGATTGATTTGGTTTGTCTAACCAACATTTCGAATGGTTTTGCATTTTCATTTTTGAGCCAACATTCGCCTTACAATAGAGATTACTGTTAATTATTGTTTTTAGTCACATGTAATAGTTGAGTAAAAACATGGATCTATTGCATAACAGAATCTTCCTGATTTGGTATTCCTGAACGAAGCTTCAGCTTCAGCTTCTTTTTTAACTTTTTACAGGCATGGGTTTTGTACAAAGAAGCTACATGGTTGGGTGCATGTTTTTGGATTTTGCTGTTGATATGCTTTGGCAGGTATGAACATCAAAAGTCTTAACTATTTCACAGAGAATAGCAGCCCCAGAGTTCTTTTTTAGGACATTCTGGATTCATCCACCAAAGTGTTTCAGTTAATTATTATAGGAAAGAGAAATAGATGAGCTCTTAGGGGTTTTGCCATTCTAGAAAATACTTGAAATCTTCACGGAACAAATAAGCACAGACCACATATCCCAAGTCACTTCTTAATAATTTTTATATAAGCACTTGAGCCTTCTAAATAACACATACAAAGATACTGGAGAAAAGTAAAATGATATCAGTTGTCATCGATTCTTATTCTCTAAAAAAATACACTTCTGATTTCAGCATTACTACATGTTTGTACATCGTCATACAACTGTTCAAACTCTCTCCTGGAGAACCTTTGGGCGCTATATTTGTGGCATCCCGTACCAAGCAAGTAAGAAGCGCTTGGACAGACTTATGACTTGTGGATCTAAGTGCATTCTGTAAGTGGTTTGATCCTTGATCTTCCAGGTATAAAGTGAACTGAAGTGGGATGACTTCGCTTCATTACGATACGGTTGTTCGATCATTTCAATGTTTTTGTCCACACTCCACGGAGCCTAGATTAATTTATGTCCACCTCAACATGCTATATTTCCCATTACCTGTTACATGTAATTTCGTCTAATAGAATTGTTGTAGACTTTGAAATCTATGTTAAATTCAACTGGTGTTGTGTTAATATCTTGCGAGTATAAGAATGTTCATTGACTATAATGTATTCTTGTTTGATTGATATTGTTTGATTTCAAAAGTGCATTCTAGTCTCCCTGTCATGTTTTTTTTTAAGATTTTTTTTTTTCTTATAAAGAAGGTTGTGTTTAGGAGATGATCGCTTGTTTACCAGAAATGCTTGTAATGGTGATTGATTTGTTACAGTGATGGTACGAGAAAATCGTTTACGGGTGCGGCAACAACTGAAACTTAGTCTGAAAGCAGCACCATCGACACTTTGATTGCCTTCGGCTACATTCTTATATAACTTAAAAACTTAACATAAAGACTTAAGTTTTTTTTTGAGATGCCATTGTGATGAAGCTACGTGGTGGTGGTTTGAGATATTGGGATAGTCTTGTGTTGCTAAACATTAAAAATGTGTTGTAATAGAGTTTGATCTATTATTCGTTTCTTTGCTTTAATTTTATTCAGCTATTGAATCAACCAATATTAAATTTTGCACTAGGAAAGTTTAGAACATTTGGTTTATTTCTTTCTTTCTATTTGGTAGGCATTTACTTGGAGAAGGTTATTTTAGGTGAAAAAGATTGAAATTGGTTGAACTATCAAAAACAAGGCAGTATGAACTTGTCAACAGATCCGGTAAAAACGAATTTTCTTTTGACAATCAACCAATACGCTTGATTATCATTTATATATAATCAACTCGAACAATATCTGAAATCTTAACTCCGCTCGTTTTCAAATATCCCGATAATTAAATTAAAGTATCCTTTTCAATTACGAGTTGCTAACTTACAAACTGCATAACCACGTATTTTGACCTGATTTTCAGAAAAAAATATTTTTTTATGACCAAAAATTTCTTGATATCAGGGGATCCTGACGTTGTGGCCCAACAAATGGTATCTGCGATGTAATTTTTGTGTCCATTATGAATTAAATATTATGATCTTAATATGTGATTTCAATCCCTCAACTAGTTCAACTGCACGTGACCTGGCAATGTTTTATTGGAATTTTTGTTTGTATGTTATTTTAAAATATTATATTTTCGTCATTACTTCTTATCTATTTATATCACTGTTAATATAAAACTACACAAATTTCATTAATGTTGTTATTTTTTCGGACATGTCATTCCGGTAATTTTTTTCGTTAACGTCGTTACTATTCAAAAATTTATTCCGTTAACGTTATCAAAATATTATTATTTAAATAGTAATATTTACAAATTCTACCGAATACAATCTAATAACTTAGTAATTCAAAAATATCATTTTTATGATTTTCACAGTAAAACACTAAAATTCAAAAAATCAAAAAAATTATTTTTCCTAGCAAAATCAAACAAAACCAAAGCACCGATATCACCATCGTTTGTAGTTATGAAAATTAAAAGTTATGATTTTTGAATTTAAATTGTTTGATGTGAAGATAATAAAAATGATAGATTTGAATGATTAAATTATATAAAATATAATTTTTAAATATTACTATTAAAATAATAATAAAAATTAATGTTTTTAACAGAATAGTAACGTTATTAACGGAAACAATTATCGGAATCACGTGTACGAAAAAGTAACGATATTAATAAAATTTGTCTAATTTTAAGTCACCGATACAAATAACCAACAAGCGACGACAGAAGCGGAATCACAGTGTTTATTAGATGTGTTTTTTAAAGTAATGTTTATTAGAAGTAGACCTGTCAATCGGGTCGTGTACGTGTATTATCGTGTCGTGTATGAACAGATGCTAACAGGTATTGGGTATACACGAACCCGACACGATAAGGAATCGTGTACACGAACCCGGACACGAACACGACACAGTAACTATCGTGTATACACGGACACGACACGATTACTTATCGGGTCGTGTAACACGAAACACGGCAATACCCGAATGGGCACGATAAGTACCTACATACACGATAAGTACCTACATACACGATAAGAACTTAATACACGATAAACACACGAGTACCTACATACACGATAATAAATTAATACACGATACATACACGAGTACCTGATTACACAATAGACACGAATTTATAGAATTTCTGGAAAATAACATAAAAGTTCAAAAGTTCAACAATACATGCAAAATACATGCTGGAAAATAACATAAACTTTGTTGTCTATGTCCATCTCGATTTGTGACTTCTCAAGCTAATATCACACAAACTACCGATGTTTTCCCACAACAAACGAGTGCTGAAAATAAGAACATCATTGAGCACATATCACAAAATATTAGACAACCAAGATATTAGATGACACACCACCAACAGGAAAAAAAAGTTAACACCCAACAGTAACAAAAGTAGAAAACACAACCACAATTAAGTATTCAATTTGAGTTGACAGTGTTATACATGCTACATGCACCATTCGGAAAAGTCATCTTAGAAGCTCAATTTCTTACTCTTCAAGTTTCCCGTGAAATTCGTATCATTAAAAAACCCTTTAAGAGCATGCCCTGGACGGTGGAATACATTGAAGGATCTTAATTGCAGGATTATGTATGCGCTGGCCTGTTGAACGTTTTGGCTCCTATTTACTACATTTGGAACTGAAAACCAATTTGTACGTAGGATGCTATACCTGATAGTCCAATGTGGAAGTATTTCCAATATCCTCTTAATAGACCAATGGTTCTTGCACTCTTGCTAGAGTGCACATTCAAAGTATAATAACTCTAGATGTTTAAATACAAGGTAACATTTATAATTGAGATTTACAAAACTAAATCTTATACAACTGGTTTCTTAGATGTCTTCCTTTTTGTTGTAAGCAACCTCCCTATGCTCAACCTTTGGATTGCATAAGCAATATGGAATCTGTGTTGTACAGTTCAAGCTTGTCCTGATACATGATGTGGAGCCACTTTAAAAACTGGAATAAGATGGCAACATCTGAGTAGGACTGCAACGTTGGAAACAAGAGAACTGGTTGATCTTAGTTGCATAATGGAACCTGCAGGACTACTAAATAAGTGCATTACTGGTTTTGAGAATATTAAGGACTCTCATGTCAAGGTTGTTACCTTTCTCCTTCGAATATCACTCATCCATCTAAATCCTACCGACTACAGATAATATCTAACCGGTTGATTTAAAAGTCGTTTAAAACGGAAGTAAAAACATAAAACTTAATACATAACTCTCACTTGTATTCTCATGTTTAACAACTCCACATGGATTCAACAGCGAACAAGCACCAATCAAAACCCTAGAAACAAGATGAGGGTGGGGAAGGAGATGAACCTGTGAATCGGAAGTTAGGAGTGATGAAGGAGTGACGAGTGAGGGTGGGGAAGGAGATGAACCTGTAAATCGGAAGTTACGGCAAGAGGAGGTGCTGGACGAGGAGTTGCAGCGAGAGGAGGTGGTGGATGGGGAGTTGCGACGAGGGGAGCTGCTGGAAAGCGATTTGCGGAGAGAGGAGGTCCTGGATGGGGAGGGTGGCGACGATTTTGGGGATGGATAGTGTTAGGGTTGAGGGGAAGGAGATGAGCAACGTGGATTTCGTTAGGGTTAGGGAGTGAGGGAGTGAAGCGCATGTGAGGGGGTGAGGGTGAGAGCGTGAGGTGTTTAATTGGGTGAGGAATTTGGGTTGGGTTTAAGTTAAATTGGGTTGGGCTTTTCAGATTTTGTTAGAGTTAGGTTTGGTTTTAATTGGGTTGGGTTGGGTTGGGTTGGTTTTAAAATTTGGGCTCATATTAGTCGGTTTGATCTAAGTTAATTGGATCGAGTAGTAACGTGTCTATCGTGTATCATGTATACCTTATAAACACGATATCCTTATCGTGTATGTTATCGTGTATTTCGTGTATACACCCTCATACCCGGACCCGACCCTATAAGGATTCGTGTATCGTGTCGTGTATGCTTATCGTGTATTCGTGTCTAGGTTCCCATACCCATACACTAAATTATCGTGTCGTGTTCGTGTCGTGTTATCGTGTCGTGTCTGATTTTGACAGGTCTAATTAGAAGTTGAATGAATCGCCAAGTTAGACTCTCTGTGCACCACAGACGAGACAGAAACTGATTTCCACCCACTTCCCAACTTTTACGGCCACTTCTCTCTCTCTTTCTCTCTCTCTGATGGCGTTCTCGAGCGCGAACCCTAGATTTCTCCCTCTTCTCCCGACGACTCGCGGCGATCCAACGCCGCTACGATCGTCTCTCGCTCTCAGGTCGAGTCATGGAAACCTCAATTTCAGGAAAACCGTTTCCGTTCGAGCCGCCACGGCTTCTGGTTAGTACAAACTTATGCATTTTTCCCCTCCCCAAAAAGGACATCTTTTTTGTTGGAATGATTTTTGAGAGATGGTTTAGGTTAGTTGTTATGTTCGAAATAGTCCTAAAAAGGACACTTTTTATGGCTTACAAGCATTTAGGTTAGTGGTCGGGTTTAAGAAGTAGTGTAAGGTGCAATATGGTCATTGTGGGTTGTGAGAAGATAATTTGGAGTAGGAATTGAACCATGAAATGTTTGGAGTAGGTGTTGTTATGTCTGATAAGCGGTGCAAAAGGATATGACCGATTTCGTGCGATTTCAGTAGAAAGTTGAAGAAGATGTTGTTGTCCGGTTAGAAACTCATTTAAACCTGTTGATTTGATTGGCTTGATTGAATGCATTCCCTTTAATCCTGTTGGTTGAAAATTGAACATGTAAACCTGAGTTGCAATTAGTGCATGATGACCAATATGGCAATTGCTGAGCATGTTTCTGAAACATAAAAGGCAAACGCCTTTTCGGTCCTGTTTGAAATGCTGATGGTGGAATGAGATGTAAATCATGCACCCCATGGATCTAGAATTCTATATTGTTTGCCTGTATTATATAAATGGAATCAAGCCTTTTGGTCAAGGTACCAACAATCTTATCGTAGCCATAAACATAGGGTTATACCAAGAATGGGTATGACATGATGATATACATGTTAATTACAGGATCAAAAGTGTATCAATGAATTAACACATTGCAATCATTAATTACAAGTGGCACCGATGGTTCACTTTTGCTTGCATGCAGTAATGAACATTGAGGTGGCCCTTTCTTCCATGGAGAATTTATTGAGACACCTAAAAAGAAGACTCTGATACTTGTTTTGAATTACAAAAGGTGTCTGAGTTCATGTATTTCAAACTAATGTAATTTCAATTTGTTGTCTACTTTGTATTTCAAACTAATGTAATTTCAATTTGTTGTCTACTTTGTATTTCAAACTAATGTAATTTCAATTTGTTGTCTACTTTGTATTTCAATTTTAGCCCCAAATCAATCAATTATTTAGCTGTACTACTTGTCTCAAGTACGCAAGATGTAACATTTTTCTTCTTATGATGGTCAGAGACTAACATAGAGCAATTATTATTATTATTATTATTATTATTATTATTATTATTATTATTATTATTCCATCGTTCCATATTAATTGTCTCATTTACAATCACAATTTTCCAGCACCAACCATTCCTGGGAACTTTGCACCTGCTATTTTGTTGACAGAAAAGGCTCTGAGCCATTTGAATAAGATGAGAGCTGAGAAAAATGAAGATCTATGTTTGAGAATTGGAGTTAAGCAAGGTGGCTGCTCTGGAATGTCATACACTATGGAGTTTGAGAATAGGGCCAACTCAAGAGAAGACGACTCAACCATTGAATACAACGGCTTCACCATAGGTATTACCCCAACATCTTTCTGGTACTAAGTTACAAAGCTTTCAGAATCTATTAATTTTGATCAGCACTACTTGCTGTTTATTAAATACTGGTGATTTGCGGCTGCCGCAGACCATGACTCTTTTCTGACTTCCATTTTCTTTCCATGAATTGGAACTCTTGAAAGTCCGCATTTGTTGGGAATTGCTGTCATGTCTCTTTTATTTAGTCTGAACAATTTATAGGGTTAGACTGGAAGTAGAAGTGGTAAAACGTTTTGGGAATTCTTACTTTTAAGTTTTAACTGGTTTCCTTCTGCCAAATACATCATCCTTCTTTCTTTTTCATAAATAATAAGCTAATTTTCTTTTGAAGTGGTCAGGAACATTACTGTGGAATTTATCAATGTGATTACTGAATTCCGAATATGTTTATGCAGTTTGCGACCCCAAGAGTCTACTATTCCTTTACGGCATGCAGCTGGATTTCAGTGATGCACTCATCGGTGGGGGATTCTCATTCAAGAATCCAAATGCAACAAAGACATGCGGTTGTGGTAAATCTTTTGCTTCAGGCATGCAGAATGAAACTGAGGCGGTTGGTGATTGTTCTAGCGCATAACCATGCTGAAGTATATAATGAAGAAAGTTTCTACTATAGTTCATTACCTCATGCCTTGCGGTCTTATTCCCTTTTCCAACTTGTCAGGGCAATGATTGTACAATATTTTTATTGACGGGGAATTGTATTCCAAGTTGATATACCAAAGTCTCCACTGTATCTTATGCATGGAAATAGAAATCGAAGTAGACGTTTTTAAGTATATAATGCTGCAATGATGGTCTCTTTTAGATAAAAATTCCCAAGTTGTATTCTAAGTTATGGCTTGAGTGGGTGTAATGCATTGTACTGTGTCTTGAACTTTCACGGTCTTGAAAGTAGTATACTCTGATTCAATGATAAATGGAAATTTAAGAGTGAAATTAGAGGAAAAAAGAAGTCACGTAAGATAACTCTATCAAAGATGGTGCTAGGACTCGGGAATCCCGGCACTTGGGAACATATATTGCTGATGGAAAGTTTCTTTTAGGTTTTTTGTTTAGATGTTATTACAAAATACTGTAATTTTCATATTCATCGTTATATAACTATCTGTTTATTAATGTTTATATGTAATCTCAAAACACATCATATATGAACTGTCATTAAACTTTCGAAAAAGCTATTCCATTAGTCCACCTCTATTGTGCGTCGTTATGTCTTGCCACGTGTTGGAGTTTCATTGGTGTGTTTTATTTATAAGGGATTATGTTAGTATTAGTTGCTAATCATAATAATTGATGCGTCATTTACATGCTTAATCAAAATCCCTAAAATTTACCTCCTCAATCGAAATCCCCTTTCCACCCGTGATGCCTTAAATCCTCGATCTTACTTCTAGTCACAAAACCCTAAATCCTCAGTCTCTTCCACTCCCGAATCCCAAAATCCCCTTTCCCTCTCACCTAGTCATCCATTTCGTTGCCTCCTTGGCTCGGCGATAGCAAAATCCAATCTCGCCGGCCACATTATCCGCATTGTGCATCAAACTTTTCTTGGAGGAGGCAATCGAGTACAATGCAGTCATTCAGAGGCTCCACAAACTTAAAGCGCAAAATCAAAAGGTACTTTGATGGTTTATGGTTTGCATGTTGATTTGTGGGGTTTAGGGTTTGTCGACTATGCCAACACACACATTCACTCCAACAACAACAACCACTTGACAAACTTGTGAGCCCACCAAGCATCGCCTAGATTTGATTTCATAGCTAACTGTTGAAGCTCCCACAAGGTGATTTCATCCATTCTCACATATGTCGCAGATGCTTCCATCTTTTGCTTCCCACACTATTGGCTTTGCCGGATACGCATGATTGCCATCATTTCATGCATACATTTGTGTCTTATATCCGTTATCTTTCACCTAAACAATGCTACGTGACGAGTTTTATGTTTGAATTTCAGAAATAAGTAAGTTTGAGAAGAAGAAGCATAAAATAACCTAAAAGCAGGAAAAAAGACTGATTTGAGAGATTTGTGGGCTAAGATGCAAGAGAGGGACCTGAATGCAAATCAAAAGAACCAATGAGCAAATGAAGAAACTCCACACCATCATGAGGAGTATTTTGGCAATTCTATTCAGGTCGGAGCTCTAGCAACCGAATTAGATGCATCAAACATAAACAAAGTCATCCAGAAAAGCTCACACGAAAGCCCAACGTGATCCAAACCCTGTAGACCGCCAATTGGCGGTCTGAAACCACTGATTGGCAGTCTGGGTTGCTCCGGATCCGATGCGGTTTAGTCGGGTCGTGTGTTAGAGTGTATTTAGTCTATTTCTGGTATATGTTTAGTTCCATACCGGGGGATTGTCCCGGGTTACCTTTTTCTATGGCTATAAATAGAACTCTTCACCTTCTATTGTATCACTACATACTTGGTGGTCATTCTTCCTACTTGAAGTGGAGCATTGAAGCAAATACTGAAGTAGGAAGATGCTACTTGTATTGTGAGTCTGAAATCAATGAAATTTTCCTTGTTATGTTGCTTCTTTTATGGTTCTTCATGTTTAGCTTAATTGTCTTTTATTAAATCTAGTAGGCTTAGTTGATATGTTTTCCTATCTTAGTATAATAGTTAGTAAGTAAAACCACTCCCCTTTGTGGGGTGGAGATGATATTTATATATGCAATTAAGAATGAAAAAATGCTTTATTTTGAAATGTGTTGATTAATATGAATGTATGCTTGCTTGTTAGAGTAGAATACTTCACTTGTTGGGTTTTGCCACAAATCTTAGACAACTCCCATGCTTGTTTAGGTTCTGAAATGACCAGCTTGTGTGTGTGAATGTTAATCAAATATGTTAGTGATTGAATTGATGAGTTTTGCCATGACAAGTAGACACTTCTTATACATGAAAACACTACCTCCACTTGTGTCCATTGGAATGCATTCTTACCTTATTATTGCATGTGTGTAATCACTCCACCACCTAGGGGTCTCTCTCTTCCTGATTCACAACCTAGTATTAAGTTTTCTTAGTTTTGTTCGAAGTAATCATTAGTCGCTTTCCTTTGCATTTTCTTCTTAGTAGTTTAGTGTAGCGTAGATTAACATAAACAAAACTCTTGCCCCTTTTTGTTGCCACTTGACTTCGTGCAAACCAAAGATTGCTCTCCTCCCCGTGGATCGACCCGTATTTGCCACGTCTTCACCGACGTCGTGCACCTGCGGTAGTTTAAACGATTAAACAACGCACACCGCCTCTAGCACCTGACATCTACATTCTGAAGGGACCACCGGTGAAGAAACCATCAACCCACTGTGTTCACCAGACTTTTAGATGGTTGAAATCATCATGTGGTGCCAGTAAGAGTGGGGTCAGGCAAAGCAGGTCGAGGAGGAAGAAGGGGTCAGAATTCATGGGAAAATAAGGAGGGAAGATTGATGGTTGGTGGGTAGTTTAATATAAGGGTAATTACTTAATTAATAGTTAAGTGGATCTTCACTAATACCGTTGGAAGGTGGGCTAACATAGTGATATTTTCAAAAATTTAGTGGTAGTTCGTATATGATATATGTTTTTGGGATGACATATATATAAATAGTTGTGGAGTGGTGGTTACTGGAATTATATTATTTTGTAATGACATCCAATTAAAAAACTCTTTTTTATGTTGTGTTTAAATGTGGTATTTGCAAGTTCCATGAAATTTACAATTGACGGAATACAAATCTCTAGATTTATAAATGACGTGATTTGTATTTACTATGTTTGGACAAACTTGTTTCTCTAAAAAGATAACAAAAAAATTATATGTTGTTTTACTGAATTGTTGTTCATCGCCGAAAAACTACTTAAATCGCCTCAATCAATTACCATTTTGTCATTCTGTCATTTCTACTTATATAACTCTCTATTTCACACTTCTAATACCACTCTCTCTTCATATTATATTCATATTCACCCAAAATCATGTCTTGGAGGCCCGAAAAAGAGCCACCGGATGCCCATTCTACTCAAATCTGGTAAAATGCATTGTTTAGTTTTTGTATATTTAAAATAAATAAATTTGGTAGAGCGTTCAGGGGAGACACCCGACCCCAACTGGGGGCGCCCACCAGAGCCGCCCCTCCCTTGGGGGAGGTGGCTCCGTCAGTCGCCCCCCCCCCCCCCCCCATTTTTTCAGATTCGAGTTCGTACATTGCAGACGCCCGAGATCAAAAGAAGAAGAGGGTTGATGACGATTCTTGGATCGTGACGGGTATGATGTCCGGTGGTCCTCTAGATGGCATCGTCATTCTGAGTTTCGGAGGCCACATCGGTAGACACAATCGGCACAGAGCCTGTACGACATTGCAAGCTTGACGTTCAGTGATGACTGATGATATGACAGCGACCATTAGTGATAGTGGATTGGGTCACTTGCCGTACAACATGTTATTCTGCCTTGACATGCCGTTGATTTCGACATTCGTGGAGTGGTGGCATCCTGACAGCCTGACAACAACACTTTCACATGCCTTTCAGAGAGATGATGATCATGTTGCATGACGTCTTTCTGATTCTGCGCATTCCTGTTGAGGGTCCTATGGTCAGTGCTCAGGTACCGACGTCTGAGTTGAAGATGTATGTATCAGAGTTGCTCAGGGTCAACCTTGATTGTCTTGGGCGGGATAGCTCATTGTGGAGTGACAGTGGTGTTAGTATCGACGTTGTGGACGACCGTTGCAAACGGGGACGACCACCACAGACTGAGGATACGCATATGACTGCCTACCTCTTCTTACTGCTAGGCTGCATCTTGTTTGTCAATAAGAGCGATTGCAGAGTCAGACCATGCGACCTATTGGAGGCGAGGGACCCAGATACCATTGGTCAGTACGCATGGGTGTCGACGATGTTGGCATATCTGTATCGCTAGTTGGGGATAGCGAGTCGTGCTGATTGTTCTGGCATTACTGGTTGTCTTACGTTGCTGCAGGCTTGGATATATGAGTATTTTCCTGCTTTCCGCCCGCATCGAGAGCGGAAGATCATTGAGGATGGTCGACCTCGCACCTTAGTATTTTGTGCAGATTCTTGATAGTTCGAATGCTCCGGGTGTAACTGTTTGTATAAAATACGAGAGACACTACGAATTACCGCAGGGTCGCTCCCCGAAATCTCATCAACAAGCTTCCGAAAATGCTCGACGTCTTATGTTGACTGATCCACAAACTCTAACATCTGAACTCCTTCTCCAATCATAAGTGTTTTCCAGAATGGATGAATATGCTCTAAATAAATTCCATCACCTGACTCAATACAATCGTGCATGGTACATGCACAAGGAATCTCATGTGATGTCAAAAAAGCACACCGACAATGATATTCTACTTGATTGCTTAAGTCATGCACTCTCTTCAACTCCTGAGTCAATAATGACAAGTAGTGATGCCAAACTCGACCATTTATATGATGACACAAAAGACCTATATAGTTTGTCAAATTTCGACGTCTCGAATTTTCAAGAAAGTTCCGAATATTCGTCAGCTGCATTTCAATGGCCGAGTTCACGCAGTCGAAAAGAGTGTCCAGAGCTGCAGTCGATGTAGTAATCTACTCTTTCAGAGCCGAATTAGAACTTTCCACCCTACAGTTCGTAGTGTTGCCAAAATGAAGGACTTTATTCGTCCAATTCAACACAAACTTTTCTTTATGCACTAACTACGTGTCTTCCAGATACTCTGTGAGCACTGACTAGGAATAGAAAGAATCATTTAGATTGCGGACTGCTCTATCATAATCCGTCTGTGAATCAGAAAGCATGACCCTTCTCCACTTTCCACGCCTAAAACTCTCTGCAAGCTGCTTTCTCTTGCTGAATACGTGATATGCGTAGTTGTACACATCTTCGTTGATATGCCAGATGCAAAGTAAATGAGCATACTGAGGAAAAACCTCTGCCACTGTTCGCATCAAACCCAACTCCCGGTCCGTTGTTATTGCACTCGAGCTAACAATATCCAATAACAGATCTCGCAACCTCTCCAACACCCATCGGTAACTAGACTCGGTCTCATCCTTCAAAATTGCATAGCCGACGAGGAAATTCACGTTTGTTGGAGTAACCCCAACCATCTCAAACAAATGCATATTATACTTGTTCGTCTTATACGTTGAATCCATGCAGATTACGAAAGGGTATGTGCGCAACAACTGAACTGACATAGGATGTGCCAAAAATGCGTGAGTGAAAACATTAGTTTCTTCATCATCCATAATCCAATGTAAGTACTTGTACTGCACTGCCTGACTGAGAAACTGATGACCGAGATTCCTGTCTTCAGATTTCGTTCTCCTCATGTACTCTCTGAAGTTATAAATGTGTCTCTGATTTGGATTTTCTTCTGGGAATTTCTCCTTTATTGACAACAAGATGTTACGTAGTATCGCTTGTGCCTCAGTCATATCACGAACAATTTGCTTTACCCCAGAACTAAGACCGCTGATCTGTCGGTGACCCTCTGGATAAACTGCAAGTCTGTGGTTGTGATGTCCATGAGTACTATTAGAAACAACGACACATTCATCATGATCCCGTCGCTCGACTACCTTTACCAAAAAATGACAACCACAACATTTTCTTTTCGTGTTCTTCCGTAGTGCAATATTCGTATCACGAGAACCCATTTTATTTCTTCGATCGCATCTCAGATAACAATCCATCTGATTATCTGCTTTTGATTTGTAGGATGATATTACCAAAAAAAACCGGCTCCGATGACAACTTGTTTCGCTCATTTACACGCTTTCTCGATTGTTGTAAATAGTTGTTTACTATCAAAAAGCTCACTGTAATCTACTCCATCACCACCAAAATCTTGCAACAGAACTTGAAATAATTAAAAATAACACAAAATAAAAAAACTAAAATCAAAAAAAATATTCAGGGGCGTCTGACTGGGACACCCCTACCTTGGAGGGGGGGGGGGGTCTGGCTTAGCCGCCACGTCCAAGGTAGGGGGGTCTGGCTAAGCCTTCCCCGCCAAGGAGGAGGCGTCCCTACTAGATGCTCCATCCTTGGATGAGGCGGCTTAGACAGGCACCCGAGACGAAAAAAAACCCACCCAACTTACATCACAAGATTCAGGCGCTTCGTCAAACAATTTCGTGGTGTTGGTACTGGGAATGTGAGGAAAACTGAAGGGAATGTGTTCTAAAAGTTTTACTTTTAAATGCCAATTATTATGAATTGAATGAGAAATCATTTTGTTCCTTGTTTATGTTATTCGTCTTTTAGAAGTGTTAAGGAAGATGCTCTTGGTCCTTAACCGTAGAGCTCTAAAAGATATTGGTTTACATAAAACAAAAGATATTTGCAATCATGGTAATTAACATGGGACATTGATTACCGGGTTAAGATTGTCGTGTTGGTCATAGATCATTGTAGCTCTACAAGTGAGTGACAACACGAGTATGCAAAAGAGGAAAATATTACTTTTGTATACTGAATAGACCTAATAAGTAAAATATTATAGAAATGTGTTTCTGTGTCATTAATATTTTACTGTGTCTTTGGTCCTTTGATATGAGACTTATATCTAATCACTTAAGTAATACTTAATTAGATCAGTGTCTTGAACTATCGATAAGTGTAGTGTAAAGGCATTGGTTGGTTAAGTACAACTTTTGTTGGAGAAGATAGTTAGTCAAAAGACTATCATTGCCCCTCTTAATTGAGTGATGATATTAGTGAGCCCCTTGATAAAGCAAAGTTATAATGTGCACAATGTGATTTGAGTTAAGTCACATATTTATAACTAGCTTAAAGAGATCAAGAAATGAATACTAAGACAAAGATGACACAATACTTGTTAGGATCTATGACCCTCTAATCGATAGAAAAATGCGGAATTAAAAATACTAATCGAAGGATTAAGGAAGAGACAATTGCAAACCACAAATTCGTCGACACCGAAGTTTAGAGAGGTTCGGCACCCACACCCGGGTCCTAGTCCTCCTCGCAAGCCTCGCTCGATCCCCCGAGCCTCGCTTACGGTTCCACTAACCGATCTCCGTTCCGGGCCGAGACCAACGCCGTTTACAACACCGAGCCTCGCGAACAACCTCGCCTCGCTCGTGTCTCCTCTCACAACCCGAGAGGGAGCTTCCTCGAAGCTTTTACAACTCTTTGATTCTTTGATATGGAAGTTGAATCACACTCTAACTAACACTCTATACTTGAGCACACTTGGATATGATATGGAATTGGATATGCAAGTGGTGAAGTTTAGGCTTGAGTGTTGTGTATTGAGAGCTTGAAGATGGAGAGGATTTGGCTTTGAGTATTGGATAGATAGGAAGTGTTCAAGCAGTCCAAAGCAACCAAATGAGGTCCTATTTATAAGCCTTCAAGCTCATCTAGCCGTTTGGGAGTTGGTGGGGAATGGACCAATGAGAAAGCAAGATGTGACTTAAGCTCGGCCAGAAATCGAGACAGATTCGGTCGACCGTTATCCACACGGTAGTCCGAAACAATGGTCTGAACAAAGAACTCGGTTTACCGATTATGTATCGGATCACCGTTCACCAACCTCCAGTAGCTTTTATCTATTTAGCCCTAATTAAATTCGGTTCACCGAAGTCCATTCGGTTCACCGTTCCAAGGTGGACAGTAGAATTGATTGGGCTCTGATCTACTCAAGTTCGGTTGACCGTGTATACTTCGGTATACCGAAGTAGCGCGGGAATTGCGCTGACAAAGCGTGGGAGATTGGTTTACCGATAACGGTCAAGTTAAATAGCCGTTGGTCTCCTAAAGCAATATGATTCTGTTGACCGAATGAAGTTCGGTGTACCGAATATGGATAAGTCAATTTGGCTTTAAGTCAAGATTTAAATACGACCGTTGGAGCAAAGTCCAAAACCGGTCCAGGCTAATTCGGTCTACCGAAGGCTATTCGGTATACCGATGTGGTTATTCCAGGGAACACCTAAAGGATTCTACACGGTTGACCGCAAGGTGTTCGGTGGACCGAACTCTACAAGATTCGGTTTACCGAGAAGGATTCGGTTAACCGTGGGGATACGAGACAGAATCCTAATGTTCTCAAGTTTACATTAAACCTTAGGACTCAAATTATACTACATTACATATTGGTCCAAAGCTTGATTACATGTCTTGAGTCTTTATCTTCTTGTCCCCAAGCTCCTTAGCTTGATTCTTCATCAACCTATTAAGAATATCGCAAGTACACGAATATATATGCAATGCATGTATTCATGTTTGCTTACTTTGATTGTCTAGGTTGATTGATTAAATATAGATTAAGATTAGATTACTTAATCATCAAAACTAAATAAAGATTAAGGCTAAAAAGCCAACAATACTAATTTGTGTGTATTCTTAATATCATGAGGCAAGGGACGGACACAAGTGGTGCACTCCATCACTAAATGGATCAGGTTTTGGTTCGAGTGGATTTAAGACATCTAACTAATTGGGAGCTATAATGTGTAGCTAGATACCGCTTATAGCTTGTGATATTAAGCTCTTAATATCACTGCCAACTTAGTTTAAATCCTCTCATAGGTCACACCGCAAAACTGGGAAACAAGAAATGATGATTTTGAGTTCATAAGATGTGTCGGGTTTCATATAGAAAATATGACACATGGGGTGAACAAGCAAAATCAAAATTATGTTGTGATTAATAGCATAATTAGAATCTAAATAAAATTCATATGTGATGTAAATATTATGGGGTGTAATGATTGATCATTGCATAGGATAATATGTTACATAAGTTGTGAATTTACTACTAATCCCGAAATGTCAAATTTTGTAGGGGTTAAACCGAAATTTGACAAGTCTGCAGAACAGTGCTCAAACGGTCGACCGGTTAGCAGTAGACGGTCGACCGATCGGGCACGGTCGACCGGACATGTCTCGACCGATAACAGAGAATTTTCATCTGTTCGAACGGTCGACCGAATGTAATCGGTCGGTCGACCGAACATAGCGATGAAATAATTCCTGTTACGAACGGTCGACCGAGTTATTGAACGGTCAACCGAAACCAGGTTCGAGCGGTCGACCGAACCTCCAAACGGTCGACCGGTCCAGACGGTTTTGTGCAGAATTAATTAGATCATGCATGGAATTGGTCCATAATTGATTTAATTCGTGGCTAATATTATTTATTATTAAATAATGGATGGTTAGATGGAATTTTGCATGAAATCATAGGCAAGAGGTTGCACATGAATATGTAATTTGGAGAGAACTTATAAATACAAGTTTATCTCATTACCTCATTAATTCATTCATTGCTTTCTCATGCAAAAATTCTCTCTCCATAATTCTCCACGAAAATTCCTTAATTCTTAAGTTTAGTTTTAATTCTTAAGAGATCATCTTCTCAAGGAAATTAAAGAGGGGTTAGTAATTGGATTCTAAACCCTATCGGAGATTGAGAGACTAGCTTCCCTCTCTCCGATCTTGTTTAGAGTTTGGTGAATACTCGGAGGCATCCGACGCAGCGTGGAGCATCCCCAACGTCTCCGAATCTTCAAGAAGTTTTAGAGAACTTCTAGGTATGAATTTCGGAGCCCATATTTGTTTTAATAAAGTTTTGAAACTAGTTATTGAAACAAATTGATGAATGCATGAAATAAATCATAGAAAATTGTAAATTGATCCTTATTGTGCATAAAAATTTCGAAAATAAATATATACAATTAAACATGAAATCATACAAAAACTGAGGCAAAACATTGTTTTAAGACACGGGACGAAATGAGTATTAAATGAATTGTGAGGGGCAAAATGGTAATTGTTGGGGAGATTTAAGTAGTTTTCCGACGACGAATAGTAGTTCTCTTGTTTTATTAGTTTCCCAATTCTAAATTGTATTCAAACCACAAAAATCACTTACTACTGTGCATAAAATAATATTTGAAACATAATATTAATATTTTGTAATAATTTGAATGACAAAAGCTAAAAAAATTGAATGGATTTTCGAAATTCTACCTCTCAACATGAAATTTGGTTTGGACAAAATTGTATAGAGACGGAATTTTAAAATGTTACGAATGATTTGAAAAATCCAACAGAATCTCAACCAATTATGGTAGTTGCAACTGTGATACTTTGAAATTCCTTGTTTACTAGAAATTTCACGTTAAAGTGAGGTAACCAAACTTAACCTTGGTAATGAATTGTGAGGAAAACCAGTTATTACTCTTATGAGTCTTTACTAAAATTATTCTGGTGTATTAAATATAAATTCTGTAATTCAATAGCTATTAGTTACTATCTAAAATTGTGTTTAACATAAAATTGTAATTTTTTGTTGGAAAGAGTCAGGTTGTTATGTTTCATTATTTGGATTAAAATGTTACAAAACGAAGATATCATCGAGTGAGAGTACGACTAGGAGTGGCAACAGATCGATTCCGGTTTGGGTATTGGGAGAACCGGAACCGGACCCATATTGGAATTGGGGATCCATGACCGAACTGGATCCGAGTCGGTTTCCAAATTGGGTACCCAAAATTGGATCCGGTCGGATCAAGGGTACTCGGAACCGGATCCGGTGTAAGCCAAACCCTTCGTCTCTACCAAAAACAAACCTCACGAAGAGCGGTAATCACCATACAAACTCAATCAGATCATATTCAAACCCTCATGAAACCCCAAATTACAGGACCCAAAATCTCGCCTTTTTCGATAGAACGTCAAAATCAACCAAACAAAGTCAATAAGGGAAATGAATACTCAAAATAAGCTCCATCTTCAAAAAATCCCCAAATAGAAGCACTTTTTTAATCGTCTCACAGAAAAATCACAACACAAACACAATCATATCTCTGTCAAATTGGCCAACCTTTTGTAGTCCTGTTGCAAATCAAGCGAACAAACCAGAAATTAAAGAATTCACTTCCAAACACAACTCAAAACCCTCACCTTTCCCAATGTTTTCCAAGTACAATTCACCAAAAACACCTTTTCGGACCATCTCGCAACAAAATCGAACAAGACAACCCAAACTCCAACCAAAACCCCCAAATCGAATCCAAAATCCAAACTTCTCCTCTTTCCGATCCAACACAAAAAAATAAATCAGAGAATTAGTTGCATCAAATCTCTATAAAAGAAAAACCCAAATTGTGGTGGAGGCGGCCAAGAGAGGGTCGTGGAAACTTAGGAGAGGAAAAGGAAGAGGGCTATGGAGACTTTGGAGAGGGAGAGGGATGGAGGCGGCGTGAAGGTAGGGAAAGTGGTGATCTCATCTCTCGTGGGTCTGTGGTTGTAGGGTTAGGTTAGTTTTTTTTAATAATATACCGGATCCGAATCCGATTCTGGAGGTTAGAACCGGATCAGAATCAGAATCGAGTCGGTTCTGAAATTGAATATCTAGATCCGACCTAGATCCGTTTTATCCCAATTCAGTTCTGGTTCAATTCCACCAGTTTCGATTCAATTTGATCAATTTCAGATACCCGTTGTCACCCCTAAGTATGACCCACAAATGCCTGACTGGCTGTCTGATTTGGTGCGTTGCTTCACAGATTCCCTGGACTAATCCCGAAAATTGCAAATCCCAAGTCCAGAGCGCACAAAATTCCCATCCGTC
Organism: Triglochin maritima; assembly: GCA_963682175.1. Taxonomy (NCBI): domain Eukaryota; kingdom Viridiplantae; phylum Streptophyta; class Magnoliopsida; order Alismatales; family Juncaginaceae; genus Triglochin; species Triglochin maritima. The sequence goes on from OY821775.1 coordinate 13,691,898, forward strand.
TCCTCTCGTGGCATCCCATCCCAGTTAGGGCATCACCGGCCACCGTCGATCTTCTTTTCTCTCCGGATGAGTTCACCAGACGAAGCAGGTACTCTTCCCGACCTCTCCGCTCCAGATCGTGGTACTCATCCTCCAGTCAGATTCTTTCTTAGACGAGAATAATTGTTTTTTTAGGTAAAGACTAATAACGTGTCATTTATTTTCCTTGGTTCTGCAGCAGAATGTCCAGTAAAAGAGAGATGCTGGGAACAAAGAGAAGCTCAGTTAGGAGAACCTCGTTGCGTGGTTTGTGGACGCTATGGTGAATACATTTGCGATGTGACAGATGACGATGTCTGCAGCACAGAATGCAAAAGTGCTCTTCTTGACAAGATTGTTGCCAACTCTAAGAAGGCGCTTGTAAAACCAATTCATCATCCGGCGAAAATACCCTTCGTGGACGAGTGTTTTTATGTGCGTGACAATACCGATCATCACGTCGAAGTTATGCGGAAGAATATTGATATTCACGTTGCAGGCGGTTCTCTTCCTGCTCCGGTTATGTCCTTCACTTCTCTCGATCTTCCTGAGAAGCTCCAACAAAATCTTGAAACTGAAGGATATGAGATTCCGACTCCTGTGCAAATGCAAACTATCCCCGCTGCGATGGTGAAAAGAAACTTGCTTGTTTCTGCAAGCACTGGAGCTGGAAAAACAGCGTCGTATTTAATTCCTATCATTGCTCGTTGCTCGAAAATTCGAGTTCAGAACGTTGACGACCGAGCTAGACCGCTTGCCATTGTGTTAACACCAATAAGAGAACTCTGCGTTCAAGTTGAAGAGCAGGCCAAGATGCTTGGGAAAGGGCTGCCTTTTAAAACTGCACTTGTCGTGGGTGGCGATGCCATGCCTCAACAAGTGTATCGGATAAGTCAAGGTGTGGAATTGATTGTTGCAACACCCGGGAGACTGATTGATCTCCTAGCAAAGCATGATTTCGATCTGAGTGATATTTCGATTTTAGTTTTGGATGAAGTTGATTGTATGCTCCAAAAAGGTTTTCTTGATCAGGTCATGCAGATTTCAGTTGCACTCTCAAATGCCCAAGTATTAATGTTTTCCGCTACTATTTTGCCTGAGATCGAAAAGATGGCAAGCCGAATTGCTATGGATGTGGTTTTTGTTTCTTGTGGGAAGAAGAGAAATAAGCCAAACGAATCAGTGAAGCAAGTTGTCATCTGGGTGGAGCCAAAGCAGAAAAAGCAGAAATTATTTGACATTTTGACAAGCAAGCAGCATTTCAGGCCACCTGTGGTCGTGTTTGTCGAATCAAGAATGGGAGCTGATCTTTTGTCTACGGCTATAACCGCTTCAACTGGGCTGAGGGCACTTGCAATTCACGGGGAAAAGCCGATGAGGGAGAGGAGGGAGATTTTGAGACTTTTTTTGACAGGGGATGTCCCTGTGATTGTTGCGACCGGTCTACTGGGACGTGGAGTAGATCTACTAAAAGTGAAGCAGGTAGTACTATTTGACATGCCGAAATCCATTGCGGAGTATGTCCATGAGGTTGGCAGGGCTTCTAGAATGGGAGAGGAGGGTACTGCTTTTGTATTTGTATGTAAGGAAGACAAGAACCTATTCAAGGAGTTGGTCCAGATTCTAAGATCTTCCAGATCTGCTATCCCTCGAGAACTTGCAAATTCATATTACACTATCAATTCACAGCCCGTCAACAATAGGCAGAAAAGAAGGAAGTATTGACTACTGTGAGCATGGTCACATTTTGTTTCTAATGGAAGTAAGCTTGAAATTATTCTTTGTCCCCCAACCATCTTCTTTAAGTATATTCTGTTAAATAGCAGCAATGACTAGATACAAATATACTCGTCCCTTAGGCTGTGGCTTATATATTTCCAAGCTTTTGTGGGAGTTTTTTTTATCGGTTTTTGTTGGATCGGTTTGATATAATAAGTGAAAACCAGTAATGGTTTGTTGATCGCCCAAACGAAGGATGAGTAATCATTTGGTGGGTCGAACCTAAGTACTTCTGTAGGTCACGTTAGTTATTGTCATGACACGTCATAATTATACTTATTGTTTGGCTGTCATACATACAAAAATATTTAGATCTGGCCCATCTTATTATTCTAGATTATGAAACCGAACCCAGTGTGCATTCTCAGTTTTCTCACCATTCACCATAAACCACAATTTGATCTTAAAGTTTTCTGTTTGTGGTAAAAGTATGAATTGGAGATATCCATAGTTCATCTTTGTATACTATTTCAAATTAACTGTGCCTTTTGAGACGTGGAAAGGAAGATAGATCTGATTGGACTTTTATGTATTAAAGCCAATTCCTCTATATGTATTCATGATGCTTATAGTCTTCTACATGATTATGAACAAGAAAGTTCACTCCGAGGTATCCATCCTCCTAGAAAATTTTTTTTAGCTTTGGGCATTTATGCCTCTAATTCTTTCCTTCAGATTCTATAGGCATGATGTAAACTTGATTTTCCTAAATTTTTGTTGTTGAACTTATCATCTCATAAATTATGTCGTTTTAATGATTCATTTATATGGCTTTATTGATAAAACACTCAGTTTTCAGAATTGAAGAAATGGAGGATTACACATGTCAGCCTTTGCAACTCACTTAAAGTGCAGATTCCCAAAATCTCTTACTTAAACAAATACAATGGAGAGATTCTTGAATTCCTTAAACCCTCTGCTTTGGCCAGATTGAAAGTTTCACCATGAAACCATCCCTGCTGAAAGGAGTTTAAGTACGAGGAAACATACTTGTTTTCATTTATACATTTCCTTCCACATTTCAGCTCTCGTGTTTCTGAATATTTTGGCTTGTATTCTGAAAGGTGGAAACTGAAGGTAATTTCAGTGAAGAACGATTCTGGAGATGAACTTTTGCATCAGGGTTGGTTGAGTGGATCTCAAATCAAACTAGGGGAGGATCCTCTATATTTAAACCTCTCATCTCAATTTCTTCTCCATGTAAAATCCTCTACTTAATTGCTTCATTTCATCATCGATACCTGTGTTACTTGGCTTTTACACACGCAATCATAAATTCCTTTCAATGCTGTTTTGCAGAATTTCTGTTGTCTCTTAAAGAACGAGGACATGAATATTTCGTTCAAGGATTGGAGGAGATAGATGATTATTAATCATAAAATTGGAATGATGTTCTAGAAAGAAAAGAAAAGGTGGTGTGCATCCTAGTCCTGATTGCGGAGCTGTTTTTTGGCTGCGTGTATTTCTGTACAATTTCTAAGGCTGCTGAATCTGATACACTCCTTTTTCGTCCTTTTTTTGTGCTTCCGACGATTGTGGATTTTTGGTGCAATTAGTTTTTTACTAGAACGCCCTGGCACTTGTTCATATATTTGTTGGTTTTTTGTTTTTGATGCGAAAATACGTCGTGTATCACTTGGGCAGTTTTTTCTTTTGGTGTGTGCGCTTGTGTTGTTTGTTTGTAGAATAATAGTTATTGGAAATTTGGAATGGAGTTACCGTGCAAAAGCGTAAGGGAACAATTCAAAGCCCATTGCAAATAACCTTGCTAGGAAGTAGGGGTGCACATGGGTTGGGTTCAACCCGAAACCCAACCTGAACCCGACTGGTCGGGTCGGGTTGGGTCGGGTTGAGGAGGGGTTCGGGTCGGGTCGGGTTGGGAAAATCAAAAACCCGAATTTTCGGGTCGGGTTCGGGTTGAGGGGGTCGGGTTGACCCAACCCAACCCGAACCCGATTTTTATTTTTTTTTTATTTTTTTTTATTTTTTTTTAAATTTTTTTTAATTTTTTCCCAAATAAACCCGATCCAACCCGACCCAACCCGAAAATAACCCCGATTCAACCCAACCCAACCCAAAAATTTCCAAATTCGGGTTCAACCCGACCCAACCCGACCCAACCCGAAAATTTCGGGTCGGGTTGGGTTGAACCCGAACCGGTTCGGGTTCGGGTTCGGGTTGGATTTTTTCCCAACCCGAAAATTTCGGGTTGGGTCGGGTTGAGGCCCAAACCCGACCCAACCCGACCCATGTGCACCCCTACTAGGAAGTCCAAGGATGCAGTAAACTTGTACAAGTTAGTGGTACGGATGCATTATGCATATTGTGTGTGTGCGCGCGTGTGGGCATGTGAGATGAGTGAGTGTCAACTTTGTTTATTTTATTTTTTATTTTGTTGGATGTGTACGGAACGGGCATGTGAGATGAGTGAGATACACGGGAACGATTTATTTTATTTTGTATTTTGATGATTCAATTTTGTTAAGTTGATGTACGGTGGATCGCATCGGGATTAGATTTTGATAGAGTTTCCTGCAAATACTCGTACCTCCTCTCTTAGGTCATCTTTACTCGTGATATTTTCATATATGTCAACCTGCTCATATCAGCACTCTCTCTCTTCGTCACTTCAGCATGACATTTTTTACATCTTTTTTTCTACTATTCACTTCTTAACCACAACACACTCATAAAATGTCAACTTAGTCACATCAACACTCACTAACTTCTATCTCATTTATTTTCCTCTCATTTTTAATTTCCCACAATTCTTATTAATTATATCACATATTTTACGAAAATTAATTATATTACATATTTAAAAAAAATTAATTACGAAAATGTAATTAAATTTATTACTTTTATCAACATTATTAAAGTAATTACAACAATCTTTTTTGTTTTGTTTTTTTAAAATCATTTTAAATATTTTTTTCAAATCTTTTTTTTCAAAATAAGTTTTTTATTTGTTTTAATTTTTTAAAATTTTAATTTATTCTTTTGAATTTTATCTAAGATCGACACCCAAATGATGTGACGGGAAGAAAATGTTACAAATTTAGATATTTTTATCCAATATAAAAAAATATTTTTTACTATCCAATATAATAAATTATTTATAATTAAATATAAAACAAAACAAACTAAAACAAAACACACAATTTTTTATTATAAAAAAGATCGACCTGGTCGTAAAAATGGGCGACAGACCGCCAGATCTCACGACCTGGCAGTCTCCCGCCCATTTTTGCACCCCATTGAGGGGTGCAACTAAATGTCAGCAAAATGCTGACATTTAGTTGGGGCACCCGTTGAGGGTGCCCTTATTGCATCTTTTGACGAAATAATAGATTTGACTGTGATTTTTCTTATGGTGTTTTCATGTAAAGTTGTGTCTTGTTGTTTGCACGTTTGTTCTTTGGAAAATGATAGCTGGCCACTCTTTAGGACACGCTATTGAGGGACGCGACTTAGTTGACACTCTCCATGTCATCACAAAAAAGAATTTTTTTATTATTTTATTCCTTAATTCTTTGGTTATACGTACAAATGTCTACATCTCTCCATCCATCCCTCCATCCCTCGTTAATGCGTCTCAAATCACTCACTTCCTTCATCATTTTGGCGCTCCTACACAGTAGAAGACTTGTTATTCATCTCAAGATGCGTCTTCCTTTTTCTTCCCTTCTCTTCTGTGGTCCTTCATCTGTACTCCAATGGAAATCGTTAATATGCCTTCCCAAGTGGAGCAGCCGGCAAACGTTCCTAAGGAGGAGATGTTTTTTCCTTCTTTCGAAGAAGCCAAAACAATTTTATGTGGCTTATGCCGATTCTTGTGGTTTTGGTGTTAAGACAAGACAATCACATTACGATCATGGTGTTGTTATACGAGCCACGCTGACTTGCTCCAAGGAGGGCACGACACCAACAAACCAAGGGCAAGGAAAATTGAAGCTTAGGTTATCCAGTAGAGTCCAATGCACTGCTCGGATAAGGGTCTCCGGAAACCCAGCAAGGGGTTATCACATTAACTTTGTGGATCTTAAACATAACCACACCATGCTTGAACAGGAGCAAATGTGTTTTCTCAGACAAAAACGAACCGTCCCTGAGGCCGCCAAAGCACGCATATCGTGCAATGATACTGCTGGGATATCGGCTGCTAAGACTATGCAATCTTTTATGGTCGAGGCTGGAGTTCATGACAAATTGACTTTCAACGAAAGGGATTTAAGGTTTGTGTTCTTTCTGCCTAACATAATTGAAGTTCAACATTTTACGCCTGGTCTTAGTGGTTTCTGTGTGCAGGAATGTTGTAAACGAAGTCAGAAATTTAAAGATGGGACCTAGTGATGCACAAGCTCTTCAGAACTATTTCATTAGGATGCAGAAGATTGATTCCATGTTTTTCTATGTAATGGATATGGATGACGAAGGAAGACTACAAAACGTGTTTTGGGCTGACTGTCGTTCTAGAGCTGCATATTCATACTTTGGAGATGCAATATGTTTCAACACCACCTACATTACAAACAAATACGACATGCCTTTTGCTCCATTTGTAAGAGTTAATCACCATTTCGAGTCAGTTTTGCTCGGTTGCGCTTTGCTGTCTTCTGAGACCACTGAAAATTACATATGGTTGTTCCAAACATGGTTGTCGTGCGTGAACGGTAAGGTGTGGCTATGTCCAGTTAAAGGTCTGTGACTGTTCAGTTTAAGCTGTGTATGTGTTCGGTTTAAGTGGTGGAACTGTTCGGTTTAAGTGGTGTGACTGTTCGGTTTAAGGTGTGAATCCGTTCTGTTTAAGTGGTGTGACTGTTCAGTTTAAGGTGTGTATGTGTTCGGTTTAAGTGGTGTAACTGTTCGGTTTAAGTGGTGTGACTGTTCGGTTTAAGGTGTGTATGTGTTCGGTTTAAGTGGTGGAACTGTTCGATTTAAGTGGTGTGACTATTCGGTTTAAGGTATGAATCTGTTTGGTTTAAGTTGTGTGCCTGTTCGGTTTAAGGTGTGAATCCGTTCAGTTTAAGTTGTATGTCTGTTCGGATTAAGTTGTCTGTCTGTTCGGAATAAGTTGTCTGTCTGTTCGGATTAAGTTGTCTGTCTGTTCGGATTAAGTTGTCGGTCTGTTCGGATTATGTTGTGTGATTGTTCGGTTTAAGGTGTGAATCTGTTTGGTTTAAGTTGTGTGTCTGTTTGGTTTTAGGTGTGTGACTGTTCTATTAAAGTTTTCAAAGTAGGATTTTGTACCTTTCAATATATGACTCATTCCTTTTAAATTGCCCACCTTATGCAGATATAAGCCCCCCAGCCATAATAACAGATCAATGTGGTGCCATTACTGCTGTTGTAAGGAATGTCTTCCCAGATTCAAGACACAGATTCTGCATATGGCGCATAATGAACAAAGCTCCCGCGAAGTTGCCGACACAGTATCGGAAGCACATGTTATTTGATCTGAAATTGATTGTATATGATTCCAAAACCCCAGCAGAATTTGATCGTAATTGGCAGGGTTTCCTTCTTGAGTTTGACATGCAGAACCATAGCTGTCTCAAATCGATTTATGCAATCTGAGAGTCGTGGACACCTGCATTTGTTGGTGATATTTTTTTCGCGGGAATGACATCTACTCAGAGAAGTGAGAGTATGAACGCCTTTTTCGACAAGTATCTTACTTCGAAGACCACCCTTAAGCAGTTTGTTCAACAATACGAACTTGCACTCCACCATAAGTACGAGAAGGAAGCTCAATCAGATTTTGATTGTCTTCATAAGAGACCCAGTTGGTTTCAATTTATCCATTCTAGAGATAGATGAGCGAGTTGTATACGGTAGGGGTCTTCAAGAAAGTGCAGTTAGAAATTGGGAAGATGATATACTGCGATATAACGGAGGAGTTCAATACGAATGACATATTTCAGTACAAGGTATCTGAACGTGTTTTGGCTGGTGAGCAGCTACTGTCGAAACGTTTCCTAGTACAAAACATATCCATGAACTTAACATGTGATTGTAGAATGTTTCAACACGTTGGCCTTCTATGCTACCACGTTTTTGTTGTGCTTGGACGCTTAAATCCTAATGCATTGCTCCCAGACTCTTACATCGTTAATCGATGGAGGAAGGATATTCGAAGGAGCTATCGAGATAAGATGTACCCAGACGATAGCGTAATGGAGAAGGATGCATTTCGTCGTCACGAAGACATCATGGGTCGTGCCGTTTGGATCGCACAGGAAGCCTTCATTTCCCACGAAAGGTATATTGAGGCCGTGAAGTGTATTGAAATGCTTAAGGCACGTATGCACACTACCCAGTTCTTGGTTCGACTTGATGAACCTGAGTCTGCGGGTACATTGGTTCTTAATCCAGATAAGGTCAGACGTATAGGAAGACCGCCGACTAGACGTCGGGTGTCTTTAGCTGAGAAGATAATTAAAACAAGCCATAAAAGGCACGCCCAATAAGAAAAGAGAAAGTTCAAGATGAAGGTTACATCGTCGCTTCACGAAGTCGCACCAAAACCCGGGGATCCTGATTTCTCTGATTGGGACATGAATTTGTATTACGAGGAACTTCCTCTTTAATTTAATATTTCTTGTTATTTTCAGTTCTTGTAAAACCAAGAAACTTCTAATTGTTGATCTGTTTGGATCTGTAAATGGTTGTTATACACGTTCAGTTCGTATTAAACTGTGTCCTTGTTCGGTTTACGTTTTGTGATTGTTCGGTTTAAGTTGTGGATATGTTCTGTTTAAGTTCTGTGTATGTTCGGTTTTTGGTGTGCATCTGTTCGGTTTAAGGTGAGTTACTGTTCTGTTTTAGGTGTGCATCTGTTCGGTTTAAGTTGTGTGACTGTTCTGTTTAAGTTGTGTGTCAGTTCGGTTTAAGTTGTGGATCTGTTCGGTTTATATTGTGGATATGTTCGGTTTAAGTTGTGTGTCTGTTCGGTTTATGGTGTGCATCTGTTCGGTTTAAGATGTGTTACTGTTCTGTTTAAGGTGTGCATCTGTTCGGTTTAAATTGTGTGACTGTTCGGGTTAAGTTGTGGATCTGTTCGGTTTAAGTGGTTTGACTGTTCGGATTAAGGTGTGGATCTCTTAAAGTTTTCAGGGAAGAGTTTGTAATCTGTACATTTAAAAAACACAACACTAAAAAAATAACCAAAAAAAGAGTTGGTAATTTGTATATGTAAAAAAAATAAACACTAAAAAAATTGGACTTCAGATCTGCACACACGATCGGCGGTCCCTAAGTAACATGACCGCCATTTCACCCCTGATACAGTGGATGTTATTGGGGTCCTTCTCCTTCATCGGGTCAAGTTTTAGCATTAGGCACCTTATCCAGTATAAAACATAGGCGCCGCAATCGTTGCTCCCCGGTGGTTGTCGTTGGCTATTTTTCCTGAGGATTCTCAAGGGTTAGTCGACCTTTAGTAGATCCCTCCAATATTCAGCCACATCCGATGCTGCACATTCATGTACGCCTATGGTCTGCTCTGGATCTCCATGCTTGCAATGTGCAATTAAGAAAAGATCTAGAAAAGTTCACAAATAGAACTAAGATGCTTAACAAGCTATTAGGGAGTCAAAGACAATCTTTGCAAAAACATGGTTTAAGATTTAATGCTAAATAGAAAAATCATGCATCTTATACTTCCTCAAAAGTGTGGGCTCCTAAAACCAAAATGGTTTGGGTTCCCAAAGCTAACATTCAAGGACCCAAAGTTGTTTGGGTACCTAAATCTACACTTGTAGGTGCTTGAGGAAGAAATCGGTGGTGACCGGGCGAGCCTAAGAGTCAAATTGAAAGCCGGGTGCATCACCGAATGAAGGGTAGAACCAATTCAAGCTTCAAGTTGGTATATTTTCATATCCTCTAAATATTTCAATAAAATTGGTTCTAGTCTAAGTTTTACATGCTTGATTGACATATCATTTACCCATTTATTGCATATCTTAAATGATTGAATAACATCCATAGTTTTAAGAGTCAAATTGTCTAAATGGATGTAAAAAGGGAAAATGAAAACATCACATGCTTAATTGTAGTATTTACTTGATGTTAATAGGGGAGAAATAGAAATGAGCTTAATTGAAAAATTATATTCATATCGATAGGGGGAGTTTAATGAATATTATTTTCTTAGTTTAATGAAGTGCAAAATTTAGGTGGGGCAACTTCATTACAAGACATCCACATTTAACTTAAATCGTATAATATTTTTTTAAAATATCATTTTTGATGGATGTCAAAGGGGAGAGATAATTAAGGGGGTAAAACTTGGAATTTGATTTTAATTGATCAAAAACTATGCACATCCATAGGGGGAGCATTAATATGCATAATTTACATATAAAATTCCATGGTTTAAGATATAGTTAAGATATAGGTTGCCATCATAAAAAGGGAGAGATTGTTGGTTTTTTGGCCTTAATCTATGTTTTGATGATTTAATTAACCTAATCTTAATTATGATCATGTAGAGTAGCACACACAATGCATTGAATATATATTGTTTTGTGCTAACCTCTACAGGTGATCAAGACTTGAGGAAGAAAGGAAAATCAAGTCAAGACATGTAATCAAACTCGTTTGAAGACATGTATTTTGTATTTTCTTTGAGTCTTAGGAACTTGTGTATTTTGAGCATACTTGAGCTAAAATCAACTTAAACACACACTAGGTTCCTTATAGAAGTCACACACGAAATTTCACATAATGTGGACTTCAATAGATCACCCAAACTTAGACTGGAAAACACTAAACCTGAACCCTAACTGTCTGCCCACATTCGGTCGACCGCAACAGGCCGTTCGGTCGACCGGATGATCAAGTATCCGGTTTGTGTTTCACGTCCCAGTTTCGGTCGACCGTGTATCCACTTTCGGTCGACCGCGTGAACTTATTTTTCCGACCGTTACTTTTGTCGTATATACCCAACGGTCGTATTCGTATTAAACCAAAAATACCCCAATACATTTCATGTATCGGTCGACCGCTAGACTTTGATCGGTCGACCGAATATCAGTCTCTTGACAAACCCAAACCTGCTGTTGAAAATCGGTCGGCCGCTAGACCTTGATCGATCGAGCGAATAGATCATTGTTTGTCAACCCCTGTGTGTCTGGTACAAATCGGTCGACCGAATCCTTTTTGCAGTTCGACCGATCACTTAAGTGTACCTAAGTCGTAGCGTTGGGCGGTCGACCGTTACCTAACTGGTCGACCGAACTTAGTTCAAAATTGTCAAACGGTCAACCGTTAGTCCCGTTTCGGTCGACCGATTTCTAACAGTATTGGGTCCTGTGATTTTCTATTTTGTGTATCACATATCAACTCAAACTCAATCAATCCCAACGGCTCTATTCTCTCTAATGCTTATAAATAGAGTTGTAAAACACATTTAACACAACTTTCCTAGCACCACTTGTCCAATACATTAGAGAGAAACCCAACACACTCAAAGCCTCAAACCTTCCACACTTTAATCACAAATCCAATCTCATTCAAGTGTGCTCAAGTTTAGAGAGTGTGTTCCACTCAAGTTTGTTGCTGTCAAAGTGAAGTAAAGGTTTCGGTGAAAGCCCGAAGCATTCCTCTCGGATTGTGAGAGAAGAAAGTCAAGCTCGCGAGGGTGTTCGCGGAGCTTGTTTTGTAAACGACGTTCTCTCCCGGCCTGGAACGGGGAGTGGTTAGTGAAGTCGTGAGCGGAGTTCGAAGTGTCGAGCGGAGCTTGCAAGAGAGGACGTAGGCGGTGGCCGAACCTCTGTAAAATCCCCGTGTCCATTGAAGTTTGCATTTCTAGTCCTTACTTGCTTGTTTAGTTTAAATTCTGCTGCATATCTTTGATTGTTTAAACAAGTAGAGAATTAGGTGATTAGCCTTAATAGTGGACCCATAAACCACACGATCCTACAACAGACAGCTTATTCCGAACTGACAAACAATTTAATCCGAACAGACCCACAACATATTCTGAACAGACAGACAACTTATTCTGAACAGACAGACAACTTAATCCGAACAGACACACAACTTAATTGGAACATATATACAGAAAAAGCAAAAAACACTTACTTGTAGTGTTGCCCCACAACCGTCGACGTTCCTCTGCCTCATAATGAAGTTCCCTGCCTTTCTCCTCTCCTGCAGTTCTAAGCTGGCTTTCTCCAGGTCCCCAACCAGGGCTCCGTGAACTGCATGTGCCCATGCGTATCTGTTTATGCGTCTGATGTTCCTCAAATGGTGCATGAATCATTGCTTCGGACGAAGTGTTCCATCATAGAACAAAAAATGGTTGAAGATGAAAGAAATCAGGAGACGAACGTACTCCTCCGTGTCGCCCATGACACTGCTTGCCATCAGATGACCTAAAAGTTGTTTGTTGTCAAGGTTCACCCCTTCTCGCCTCTGTACACCCAATGGTTCCATCACCACGGTCTTTCCATGCATACCTAAGCTCAAAATTAGGGCAACGTCTTCCGGTGTAAGGGGAACTACCCCTGATCCTATTCTCAGCCCCACCTCCTCCACATCGTAGTGTTCGACGAACCAACCGACTATTTCGTTGTCCGTAGTAATGTTAAGAAGGTCTAGGAAGTGACCAAAAGGGGTGCTCCGGAAAACCTCCTTCTCAACCTTCTTCATCCTGTCAAACTGCTTTCGGATGACCGTCCAGGAGCACCGGGATTCCCGGAAGTAGTAGGTGGTTCCCTAAAACAAAAAATTGAAGAAATGAAAGTTCATCAAAAAAATAACGACCAAGGGAAAAAAATAATATAGACCCACCGGTTCTGGGATAGGTTCGCTATCGACGACAGGAGTCGAAGAATCCATTATCGTTTAGAGGGGAAGAAAGTAAGCCAGAATAGGTTCACAGGTACGCTTCCTCCGTTCACAGGTAATCCAACAAGAAAGAAAGCGAGACTCTCCCTTTCGGTCTGGATATTTTTAATCTTCCTCGGTATCCGAACCGTCGTTCATAGGGTGGTTGCCGCTGTCTTATCTGTTTAGCAACCGTCGTTCTTCGAAAACCGTCAAAAAAATTAAAAAAATCAAGCCGTGTTTGGAATGGGTGACAAGACAATCCGACTAGACGCTGACTCACCAACTTTTGGGTGCCAGCGTTCGTGTATAACAACCCTTGTTCTTTTATCTGTTTCATTTGTTTGCTCTTACAAGGTTGAAATTCCAACATACACGTGTGATTTTTTATATGAATATCAGGAGAAAGGCAATTTAAGGCCACTGTCTATCCTAATTGGTTTAAGTAGCAATTAGGTGGGGCCGAGTATGTGTTTTGTTAGAGAATATTCCCATGTTTGAAAGATTTAACGACGTTTGTTATAAGTTCTTAGATTTCTTCATTTATGACTAATTGGATATGAGTTGGATACTCATATTTCAATAGTTTTTCAGTCCTATTCATATTAGTAAGTCGTGGTAACACGAGGGATGCAAGCCAGGTAATTAAAATAAAACTCTTATCACTTACCAAAACATTAACATGTGGTAATAATTACGAGGGATGCAAGTAGGGTTGAGAATTTGGACCGGACCGGATTTTTATCTGGGGTCCGGACGAAAGACCGGAGCAGACCGAATTGGTTCGGATCGGACCGATCTGGACCGGAATTTTTAAATAAATAAAACAAAACGGGCCGGTCCGGTCCGAACCGGAACCAGAATTTTCAAAAAGTCCAGACCGACTAGTCTGATCCAAAAAACTGGACCGGACCGGAATTTTCACACCTCTAGATGCAAGACAGGTAATTAAAATAAAACTCTTATCACTTACCAAAAAATTACTGAACTTCTATTCATCGCCGTAAAACTACCTAAATCGTCCGTACAGATTATCATTTTGCCATTCTACCATTTCTACTTATATAACTCTTCATTTTATTCTCCTAACACCACTATCTACATATTACTCTTATATTCACCAGAGAAAATTTCTCAGATGCCAGGAAAAGAACCAGCGGACGCCCCGGATAACTCAAATCTGGGTCTTGTTAATTTAATTTAATTTTTTTGGGTTAGCGTCCGCGGGAGACGCCCGAACGAAGGGGGAAGCGGCTCCGACAGACGACTCCCTGAACGATGGGGCGTCTCTGGTAGACGCCCCAATTTTTTTTAAATTATTTAAATTGATTATAAATTGTGATAATTTCAAAATAAATTGAATATTATGTTAATAATTAATTAAATTAGTTTAGTAAATCCTTTATTGATTATAAATTGTGATAATTACTAAATAAATTGACTATTAAGTTAATAATTAGTTTAATTATTCTAGTAAGAAATTATTGATTATAATTTGTGATGATTGCTAAATAAATTGATTATTAAGTTAATAATGAGTTGTGTACGATTTTAGTAAAGGATTATTGATTATAAATTGTGGTAATTGCTAAATAAATTGATTGTTAAGTTAATAATGAGTTTAATTATTTTAGTAAATTCATTAACAAAATTTTATTTTTAAAACTGAATTAATAGTCATCGGGTTACCATGGAGGAAAAGGGAAATCAATTCCCTTACGCGCGGTACATAGTGTAGTCGATGAGTCAGGTCCTCGTCATCCACGTAGACGGGGTATTTCTGCTTCAGTTAGGAGAGAGATATATCTTTTACGTCGTCGTCATACACCTGAGGATTCTTTCGACGACGAGGATGATTCAACTGAGTTGAGGAGTCACGATGAGAGTAACGATGGGGGGGGGGGGTATGACTTGGAGCGACAGGAGGAGGCGATACAGCAGTACGGTCGAGGAAGGGTCGAGGAAGGGTCAGACTAGTCCTTCAGCTGAGTGGGTCATTAGGAAGGGTCGAGGTGGCCGGTTTGTGACTGGTGATTCGAGTTCGTGCACTGCAGACGCCCTAGCTCAGAAGAAGAAGAGGGGTAAGGATGAGTCTTGGATCGTGACGGATATGATGCCCGGTGGTCCTCTAGATGGTAGCGTCATTCCGAGTTTCGGAGGCCACATCGCCAGACGCAACTGGGATGGCGATAGTCGGAAGGTTTTGAAGTGCCATAATCGTCACAAAACCTGTACGACATTGCAGGCTTGGCGTTCCGTGATGACTGATGATATGACGGCGACCGTTAGTGACAGTGGATTGGGTCACTTGCCGTACAACATTTTTTCCTGCATTGACATGCCGTTGATTTCGGCTTTCGTGGAGGGGTGGCAGTCTGACACCAACACTTTCCACTTGGCGTTCAGAGAGATGACGATCATGTTGCATGACGTCTTTCAAATTTTGCACATTCCTGTTGAGGTTCGTATGGTCAGTGCACAAGCGCCGACGTCTGAGTTGAAGTTATTTGTATTAGAGTTTCTGGGTGTCAACCTCGAGAGTCGTGGGCGGGATAACTCATTTTGGAGTAGCGGTGGTGTTAGTATCGAGGATGTGGACGACTGTTGCAGACGGGGGCGACCACCACGGACTGAGGATACACAAATGACTGCCTACGTCTTCATACTGCTAGGTTGCGTCTTGTTTGTCGACAAGAGCAATTCCAGAGTCAAACCACGCGGCGTATTGGAGGTGAGGGAGCCAGATACCATTGGTCCGTACTCATGGAGGTCAGCGACGTTGGCATATCTGTATCGCCAGTTGGGTATATCGAGTCGCGCTGATTGTTCTTGGATTACGGGTTGTCTTACACTGTTGTAGGCTTGGATCTATGAGTATTTTCATGCTTTCCGCCCGCATCGGGAGTGGAAGATTATTGAGCGTGGTCATCCTCGTTCGCGTATGTGGGCTGTCCGGGCCGAGGATAAGAGCGAGGATCGACTTCTTTCTATTCGTAGACCAGATGACTGCATCGCAGGTATATAATGTATATATCATTCACGTTTATTTAAATTTCAACTTTATTATTATTAACATATAAACGTTTAGGTGGAGTGGTTGTCGTATGGTCCTGAGCCTGTTGTAGCTGTGCCGAGAACTACATTTATGGGCGTTTTTCGTTATAGGGATATCACAGAGTCTTATTTACCTGATCGCGTGTTACATCAGTTAGGTTGCGTTCAGGTGATCCCGGTTGACATCCCGGCGCCCGAGCTTGCAGTACGGTCTGCGATTGCGACGAGATACTACGTCAGGCATAACGTTTCTTTCGCGGAATCGGTTTGGTGGACATTTCCGAGAGTAAGACGACTTCACCTGGACGATCTGAGTCGTAGCCGCGACCCCTCCACTTGTGATGCAGATTATTTGTAGTGGTTCGGTAGGTGCTCACATCCATTTATCGTACGTCATATCATTCCGAGACCGGAGAGACCACTAGATATGACATGTGCCGATGCGGTAAGTTTATCTAATTTTATTGGTAATTGTAATGTATATTTTGTTTTTATTGTTAATGTACGCTAATTTTTATGTTACATACAGTGTTTGAGTAGGGCGATACGGTATACGCAGTCCTTCTAGCGACAGAGAGACAGGATGCCGACTAAGGATACGAGACTTGCATGTACAAATTGGGATCGCCTCATCGAGGATTGGAACAACCAGTTGGGCATTTCAGACCATGATTCTGATGCTGATCTCTAGTTGACTTGCTCTTACTATCATTTTTTATATGTTGCACTGTTACTATATTTGTTGGTATTTTCTTATGCTTATTTGTGTACTCTTATTATTTATTTCTTACGAACATATCTTCTACTTATTTCTTCGACTATCGTAATTTTAATACTTATTTCTCACGGACATATCTTCTACTTATTTCTTTAGATATCAAATAATACTTAAATTTAAAATTTGGTAAAAGAAGAACACGATATATTATACATTACAAATGCATTACAAATTACAATCAAAATGTATTACGTAACCGGTTCCAATACGTCATCCTACTTTCGTACCGATCCTCCCATCCAACAACACTTCATCTCGCATTTCATACCACAAGGTCTCTATAGGAGGTACTGGGAAATCATCAGCTAATTACAAACGAATAAAATGTCTGTAACTCCCTAAATGAGCAATGACCAACTCTCTGTCAGGCCTTGTCATGACAGACATACTCTCCCAAGGTAGCACAGTAAGACATGGGAACAACGAACCATCCGTTCCCACTGAAAAATACATAAACGCACACTTGTAAAAATTAGCAATCGGAAACAAGTCGACCCAAACCTCCATATAATGATTCTCGTCACAAGCTTCCCCGCCCCAATCAATTCGTTGACGAGCCTGTACCACATTGCCGAAATAGATACTCTCATAAATAGGATTTGCACCTATCTCATTAGAAACCGCACGACGGGCGTACGACCAGTTGTCTTGACCACCATGGAAGACATCAGCAACACATCGAAATCCACAGTTGCCATCAACACGTACGTCATTCCACCTCTCCAGAAATGGTAAAATGATTCCTGACAGTTTATCAACATATGGGAAGTTATCCACGTCAGTCCGTCCGGACACTGTAAGATAGAGAAATAGCAATTCATTAAAACAACAAAATTAAGAGATAATCTATTCAACCCTATCTAGATTAGTGATATATATTAAATAACAACAAAGATATCGTCATACCAGATCTTGTACCCGTGTTCATGGACGATCGAGACGAATTGGAAGACTAACCACGACCCTTGCTCCCACTACTGGCAGACCAACCACGACCTCGCTCAGCATACTCGAAGGCACTCGGGTCCCAACGTGTCGACTTTCCCCTAGGTCGACCTCGTACCTTAATATTTTCTACGGGTTCTCCATAGTTCGACTGATCGGGGTGTAACTGGTCGTATAAAATACGAGAGACACTACGAATTACTGCAGGGTTGCTCTCCGAAATCTCATCAACGAGCTTTCGAAAATGCTCGACGTCTTGTGCTTACTGATCCACAAACTCTGACATCTGGACTCCTTCTCCAATGACAAGTGTTTTCCAGAATGGATGAATCTCCTCTAAATAAATTTCATCACCTGACGCAAAACACTCGTACATGGTACATGCACAAGGAATCCCATGTGATGTCAGAAAAGTACACCCGCAACGATATTCAACTTCATTACTTAAGTCCTGCATTCTCTTCAACTCCTGAGTCAATAACGACAAGCAGCGATGCGAAACTCGGTCATTTATATGCTAAAACAAAGGACTTATGTACTTTGCCAAATTTCGACGTCTCGAATCTTCAAGAAAGTCCCGAATATTCGTCAGCTGCATTTCAATAGCCGAGGTCACGCGGTCGAAAAGAGTGTCTAGAGCGGCAGTCGATGTAGTGATCCACTCTTTCAGAGCCGAATGTGCACTTTCCACCCTGCACTTCGTAGTGTTGCCTAAATGAAGAACTTTATTCATCCAATTCAACACAAACTTTTCTTTATGCACCAACCATGTGTCTTCCACGTACTCCGTGAGCACTGGCCAGGACTTGAAAGAATCTTTCAGATTACGAACTGCTCTTTCATAATCCTTCTGTGAATCAGAAAGCATGACTCTCCTCCACTTTCCACGCCTAAAACTCTCTGCAAGCTGCTTGCTCTTGCCGAATACGTGGTAAGCATAGTTGGCACGTCTTTGTTGATATGCCATGTGCAAAGTAAATGAGCAGACTCAGGAATAACCTCTACCACTGGTCGCATCAAACCCAACTCCAGGTCCGTTATTAATGCAGTCGGGTTAACAATATTCAATAATAGATCTCGCAACCTCTCCAACACCCACCGGTAACTAGACTCAGTCTCATCCTTCAAAATCGCATATTCGACGAGGAAATTCATGTTTGTAGGAGTAACCCCAACCATCTCAAACAAATGCATCTTGTACTTGTTTGTCTTATACGTTGAATCCATGCAGATTACAAAAGGGTATGTACGCAACAACTGAACTGAAGTCGGATGTGCCAAAAATGCGTGAGTGAGGACATTAGTTTCTTCATTTGCCACAATCCAATGCAAATAATTATACTGCATTGCCTGACTTAGAAACTGTTGAGCTGGATTCATGTCTTCAGATTTCATCCTCCTAATGTACTCTCTGAAGTTATAAATGTGTCTCTGATTTGGATTATCCTCCAGGAATTTCTCCTTTACTGTCAACAAGATGTTACGTGGTCTCGCTTGTGCCTCAGTCATATCACGAACAATTTTCTTTGCCCCAGAACTAAGACCGTTGATCTGTCGGTGACCATCTGGATAAACCGCAAGTGTGTGGTTGTGCTACCCATAGATGCTATTCGAAACAACGACCCATCCATTACGATCACGTCGCTCGACTACTTTTACCAAAAAATGACAACCACAACCTTTTCTTTTTGTGTTCTTTCGTAGTGCAATACTCGTATCACGAGAACTCATTTCATGTCTGCGATCACATCTCAGGTAACAATCCATCCGGTTATCTGCTTTTGGTTTGTACGATGATATAATCAAAAAAATTCGGCTCCTATTGCAACTTGTTTGGCCCATATACAAGCTTCCTCGATTGTTGTAAATATTTGTTTACTATCAAAAAGCTCACTGTAATCTACTCCATCACCACCAAAATCTTGCAACAGAACCTGGAAAAATTTAATTTAACAGAAAATTTAAAAAAAACTAAAAAAAACGAGGCGTCTCCGCGACACGCCTCCACCATGGTGGAGGCGCCTCGCTAAGACGCCTCGACCATGGTGGAGGCGGCTGGCTAAGACGTCCGAGTCGGAAAAAAAATCATCCTCCGTTAACTCGCCGGATCCAGGTGTTTCGTCAGACATTTTCGTGGTGTTGGTACTAGAAATGTGAGTAAAACTGAGTCAATTTTTTTGTTTAAAGACACATGACGAAATGAGTATTAATTGATTTGTCAATGGTGAAAGGGTAATTGTTTGGACGATTTAAGTAGTTTTCACGAATAGTAACCCCAAAAATTAACATAAACACGGATGAAGGTAAAAAAATATAGCGAATCCATGTAAATTGCCAAAAGCAATTCGTTTATGATCCACAAGTAGTCACTCTTTAGGTAATATCAAAATGGTTTTCGAATCACAACAGTCAGCAAGCCCAGTCCCAGAATCGATATTTCCGGAGTTTAGGTGTTTGTTTTTCAAAAATAACCAAAAAGTTCTACAAAAAGCATTTGTTTGTCTTCTTGGAGCGGAGGTGGTAGCTAAGATAGGAACATTATAGTTCAGAATTGTTTTTTTTTCTTCTTTTCTGCAAGCCGTTTATGAATGTGGGATTTTCAAATACACTGGTATATATTTTTACATGGAACCATCTTAAGACACACAACACAGCTAATTTTCGGAATCATCAGGTTTGCTTGAGCTGGGTTTGAGTTTAAAACTTCTGAGTTTAAAACTTCATTGGGATGATAAGGATATTGACTGGTTCGCATTCTTGTTAGAAAATCGTATATGAGATGCCCAATTTTTTTATTTTAATAAAAAATTAATACGAAATTAAATATTTAAGTAAATACGAAAAAAAATTCGAGATATATTCACCTTGGACCTGTCAAGTCCGAGGGGTGTACAAACCCCTCCGCCTTGGCTGATCCGAGCGGTGAAAGCCTCCACCTTTTTTTTTAAAATTCTTTTGTTTTAATTAGTTTTTGTTTTATATTTAGTTGTAAATAATTTATTATTATAAATAAAAATAATCGTTTATCAACATTATTAAAGTAATAACAACAATCTTTTTTGTTTTGTTTTTAAATCATGTTTAATTTGTTTTTAAATCTTTTTTTAAAATATGTTTTTTATTTGTTTTTATTTTTTAATTTTTTTTGAGATTGATCTCGAAATGATGTCAATGAGAGTATACTAAAAAATTGTGTTATTTTATCTAATAAAAAATTAATTTTCATTATTTAACATACTAAATTATTTACAACTAAATATAAAATAAAAACCAAAACTAATTAAAACAAAAAAATGGCTGGAGGCTTTCACCCTTCGGACTAATTGGATATGAGTTGGATACTCATATTTACAACCGAGGGAAGTATATCTCAAAAACAAATTCCGCATTTACCTAATTATTTAGTTTTGTATTAAAATTTATAAAAATAAAAAATTCCGGCATGAGTTGTTAGTCAGGTTTATTGTCATAATAATGAGCTACAATTAACAATTAATAGAAATATTACACAAAACGTAAACAAAAATAGTTATTAACATAAATTTATGTTAATAAGTTTCAATTTGTTAATTTATACGGATTCCAGCAGATATGGAACTACTTTGCATCTTAGACAATTTTTGGTATGCATGTCAATATGTGCTGTTACTTATCCGTTATGCAAATGACAACGTTTTAAGTGGATTTAACACGAAACCTAAACGTAGAAATCAAATCCTTGTGTGCATCATATTACTCCAAGATACATATATGTGCATCATATTTTTGTTATAGTAACTTTATGCATCTTACTTGACTGATGGAGTTCATCCTCCTGAAAAAAGTAGAAACAAAGGAACAATTCATTCAACATGCATCAGTCTTTACTTGTTAACACTTAAAATTGTCTTTGTGAATCACAACAGCACCCTCAGAGTCTCAGGCAGGCTACATATTTCGCGACTTTGGATGCCGTTTGTTAAGATAGTCTCGAACCCTCAAGGCATCCATTGCATCGAAGAACATTGGTACGAACATGAACATGTACGAGATGAATATTGCAAACCGGTACCCCTCCTTATTGAACTCAAACAGTAAACCTGCAGGGCCTGCATGTCGCTTATGAATAATATAAGCAACAACAATTTCACTAGCATCTCTTTTGCCATACGGTCCTGGAATTATCAGGTCTACTGGTATACCTGGAACCAGACACAGACACACATGCGTCGAAGCTGGAGGTTGGAGTGTGTCTTCTTCAAAACGTACCTTCCCCGATACGAACTTTAAGAAGTTCATTACCGAACGCTCAGCATCACTTTCAGGTCTCAGTTTCTCTACCAATGCACTGCCACAGAGTAATTTCTCTGAAAGCACCTTAACCAAGTCTTTTTCTGAAAATTTAGCACCACTGTCATGTCTCAATGCCTCTCTCTATCAATCCACTTTGTATCACATTTCGTTTTTTTTGCGAAATCTCTGCTCTTTGTTAGCCAATTGGAGTGAAGATACCCAACTTTTGTTTCCTGCATGTTAACCATATATATTGTTTCGAAGTTCCATTTTACAGGAGAATGAAATGAATGAATATATAACATAATGTCGTAAGTAGTATTTCTCACTATTGAAGACAGGGGGAGTATCCGAAACAAACAAATTAAAGACACATCTCCTCGCTACAACCAGCCCAACGGAAATAAAATGTCATATATATACTAAACAGTTCAAAATGTAAGAGACAGACAACAAAAATAAAAAAACTAAGAATTTCTCTTTTCTCCATTCTTCTCAAATCCGAGTCTAGTTTTCTACATGGTATCAGAGCACTGATCTGATCTCAGATTCCCCGAGAATCATCACTGATCTTAACCTCATTAAGGGGGTTGAAGGCGCAAAACCCACATCCAGACCCTCAAAAACCACCAAACCACAAAAACCACCAAAAAAACCATGTCGGGAAACCACCACGAAAACCCCTCTCGACTTGTATCAATTGTGCTCAACGGGACAAATTACCTGTCCTGGGCACGTGCGGTCTACCTCTCCCTCAGCGGCAGGGGGAAAGTCGGCCACATCACTGGAACAACAAAAAAACCAGATGAAACAGAAACGGAGGCAAAGCAAGAAGAATGGCAGACCTCCGATCATCTCGTCATGTCATGGATAATCGCGTCCATGCAACCTCAGATAGGGGAAATCTTCCTCTACAAAGACAGCGCAAAAGAACTCTGGGATGCGGTCCAAGAGCACTACGGAAAAGTGCAAGACTTCGCACACATTTTCAGACTCAAACAAGACATCGCTCAAGCCCGTCAAAACCACAAAAGCATCACTGAGTACCTCGGTACCTCTCAGGAAGGCATGGGATGAGTTGGGGATCTATGAGCCACCAACAGACGACGCACGAACAATCGAAAAAAGAACTGAACAAAACCGGATCTACCAGTTTCTGGTAGGTCTGGACCCATCATTTGAAAACATCAGAAGTCAGGTGCTCATGGCCCCTGAACTACCGTCTCTTTCCGCAGTCATCTCGATGATCCTTCGCGAAGAATTGCGGCGAAGGACCATCACTCCTTCACAAACCCAATCAACAACCGAAGCCGAGAACCAAGCGTTTTTTTCCGGAAAAACACAAAACCAGCATCAAAACAACAAAAAACGATATGGAAATCGGAAGGATGAGCATTGTGAAAACTGCAAAAAATCCGGACACAACAAAAACAACTGCTGGTTTCTTCATCCTCATCTCCGACCACCAAAAGACAACAATAGAAGAGGAGGAGGAGATGGGAGAAGTTCATCGCACGAGGGGTCATCGGGCGGCAGCGGCTACATCGCCGCCACAGGAGGCAGCAACGGCAGCCACCTACCTAACCCTAACCCTAATATTTTTTCGCAGGATGCATTCGGAATGTCAGCAGTCGGATCAGGAGGTTTAAATACTTCGGCGAATCCGGATGGCACATTCGGGTCGGCTCCAAACCCGACCACCAGGAGGTTATTCTCACCAAACAATCGCATAAACCAACAAGTCGCGGATCAAAACCGCACAGGCCCAATGAGCTCAGAGGAGGACATCCATGTCCTTATAAACAAATTGAATGACTTTTTGCACAATGGTCCTTCTGTTTCAGGTAATTCGGCAGGTATGATACAAACTCTGAAAAATTATTCTTCAGCTTTCCAATCTGAAAAAAGGAAAATAATATATGGGTTATTGATTCCGGCGCCACTGATCACATGACTGGAAATCAAAATTTACTACTGGATCTTAAAAGAAACATATCTCTACTAAATAATTTTGTAAGTGTAGCTAATGGAAACCAAGTAGAAATAAAAGGAAAAGGAAATATGAAATTACTTGATAAAATTGCAAAGAATGTCTTGTATGTCCCCTCTTTTGAATCAAACTTATTATCTCTTGCAAAAATCACAAAAGAATTAAATTGTAATATTATCTTCTCACCTGTTGATGTTGTATTTCAGGATCGTACCTCCGGGAAGACGATTGGTAGGGGTCGACTTGCTAATAATCTTTATATTCTAGATCAAAGTATACATGCATTACATGTTGGAATTTTTTCCAAACATGAGTTATTGCATAAAAGGATGGGACATCCGTCGCATTCTATTTTAAAATCGCTTTTTCCTTCTATTAGAATGGATTTATTATGTGATGTATGCAGATTCTCAAAACAAACTCGATCATCATTTCATTTATCATCTATTAAAACAAAACAACCATTAGAACTAATACACTCTGATATCTGGGGACCAGCCCCAACTGAATCCTACAATGGGTTCAAATATTTTATCACCTTTATCGACGATTTTTCTCGTACTACATGGATTTACTTATTAAAATCAAAATCTGAAGTTTTTGATATTTTTTGCACGTTTACAAAGTTTGTGGAAAACATGTATGATTTCAAAATTAAAATCTTAAGGTCAGATAATGGATCCGAGTACACCAGTAATGTTTTTCAAGTTTTTCTAAAATAAAAAGGCATCCTTCATCAAACCACTTGTGTTGACACACCACAACAAAACGGTGTAGCTGAAAGGAAACTGTGTAGCAAGAAGAATGGATGCCTTAATGTGGGATCGTGTGGGTTATGGGTCCACAATTAAGGCTAATTAACAAGTTTAATCCTAAACAAACTCTACTTGCAAGCCAAAAGATGATGCAACGGAATTTAAACGAACAAGCGAGTAAAGGAAAGGAAATGAGCAAACCACAATCACACGGGGATTTTATAGAGGTTCGGCACCCCACCCGGGTCCTAGTCCTCTCTTGTAAGCTCCGCTCGACTCCGTGAGCTCCGCCTACATCTTCACTAACCACTCCCCGTTCCGGGCCGGGAGAGAACGCCTTTACACCACAAGCACCGCGAACAACCTCGCTTGCTTGAAATCTTCCTCTCACAATCCGAGAGGGACACTTCGGGCTTTCACCAAAGTCCTTGCTTCCTTTGACAAACCATTGAGTGGAGCACACTTGAGTAGGATTGGAATTATGACTAAAGTGTGGAAGGTTTGAAGCTTTGAGTGTTTGGGATTCTCTCTAATGTATTGGACAAGTTTGTAGTGGGAGAGTTGTGTTAAAATGTGTTTTACAACTCTATTTATAAGCCTTAGAGAGAATAGACCGTTGGGGTTGATTGGGTATGAGTTGGTGAAGATACACAAAATAGAAACCTGCAGGACGCAATTCTGCCTAAAAACGGTCGACCGAATTGGGTATTCCGTTCGACCGTTTGGTCAAATTTCAGCTTTGACTTAAGTTAACTTAAGTTAACGGTCGAACGGGCTCAGAAGATCGGTCGACCGAATTAGTCCAGGCACTTCTGGGAGACCAAATTGTGTTGGTTCGGTCGACCGTTAGGAAAGTTTCAGTCGACCGGATGTTTGGAAATTTGGGGTATTTGGGAATAATTCGAATACGACCGTTGGGTATAATACGACAAAACAAACGGTCTGAAAAAAATGTGTAAACGGTCGACCGTTTTGGTCCACACAGTTCAAGTTTTATTTAGGTGTTTTTCGGTTCTAGTTTGGATGATCTATTGAAGTCCAAGTTATGTGAAATTTTGTGTGTGACTTCTATAGGGAACCTAGTGTATGGTTGAGTAGTTTTTAGCTCAAGTATGCTCAATTACACAAGGTTCCTAAATACTCAAAGAAATATAAAATACATGTCTTCAAATGAGCTTGATTACATGTCTTGACTTGATTTCCTTTCTTCATTGAGTCTTGATCACCTGTAGAGGTTACCACAATGCAATATATATGCAATGCAACATGTGTGCTACTCTACATGACCATAATTAAGATTAGGTTGATTAAATCATCAAAACATAAGATTAAGGCCAAAAGGCCAACATTTACGCTCTGCGTGGATGATCCAGTGCTGAGGCTGAATACCGGGCTATGACATCCACTACCAGCGAACTCATCTGGCTAAGGCAACTACTCCTCGACATGGGACAACCTTACCACCTCCCGATAAAAATGTTCTGTGACAACAATGCAGCTCGACACATAGCTCAAAACTCAGTGTTTCACGAAAGAACCAAACACATTGAAGTCGACTGCCACTTCATCCGTGAGAAGATCCAGGCCAAAGAAATAGAAGTTCCCTATGTTCCTAGCAACGATCAACTCGCTGATATTTTCACCAAAGCTCTCGATCAACCTCAAGCAAACCCCATCCTTTCCAAGTTAGGTCTCTTCAACTTATTTCAGGACCCAACTTGAGGGGGAGTATTGAAGACAGGGGGAGTATCCGAAACAAACAAATTAAAGACACATCTCCTCGCTACAACCAGCCCAACGGAAATAAAATGTCATATATATACTAAACAGTTCAAAATGTAAGAGACAGACAACAAAAATCAAAAACTAAGAATTTCTCTTTTCTCCCTTCTTCTCAAATCCGAGTCTAGTTTTCTACACTCATATCATTAGCTCTGCTTAAGATGATATCTTTTGACTCACTTTGTAACTTTTGAGACAACACCACATCCAAAATCTGTATGTTGCAAGTTCCAATTTTGAAAGATAGCTTAGTAATAATACTTCGGTGGAATGTTTTGGTTGAAGCAAAACTTACATAGTTGCATAGTTTATCTTCCATTATGGACAACACCTTCTCAAGTAAATGGAAGTAATATGTCTTTGTACGGTTTTTCTGCCAGGAAAGAAAATCTTAACTACTGCTGGAACATCCACGCAGAGCGTAAAGGCAGTATAAAGTGAGAATCAGGATTTTGTTCACGTTTTTATTCAGCTCCAGTTCCAATGTCTGAAGAGTCACGTATCTTATCTTTTGGTTTTGAATTACATGGGTTTATATACATGATTTGGATGACTGTTTTAGCTTTGGGACGCATCGGTTGGTGAAGAGACGTGCCTGTTTGGTTTGGGTCGCGTTCTCTGGTGAAACGGTGCGGAGAGCATTGGGTTTAGGTGAGCTTTTCGTTTTCTTCAACACTCACCCTCAAGTTGGGCCCGGAAGAGATTGTAGGTGCCTAACTTGTTTATGATAGAGTTGAATTGTGTCTGACTTAGGGCTTTGGTGAAGACATCCGCCAACTGTTCTTTACTGGAGACGTATTGAACTTCTATTTCTCTAGCTTGAATTTTCTCTCGGATGAAATGACAATCAACTTCAATGTGTTTGGTCCTTTCGTGAAATACGGGGTTCGATGCAATATGTCGGGCTGCGTTGTTGTCGCAAAACATGTTTATGGTTTCAGTGTGAGTTTGTCCCATATCGTGGAGAAGTTGTTTTAGCCATATAAGTTCACTGGTAGTGGATGTCATTGCTCGGTACTCAGCTTCTGCGCTTGATCGGGAAACAACTTTTTGTTTCTTACTTCTCCAAGTTACGAGATTTCCTCCAACAAATGTGCAGAAGCCTGTAGTTGATTTTCGATCATAGCTTCCTGCCCAATCTGCATCTGAAAAACCAATGATACTGTTAGATCTGTTGTTCTTCATTAGTAGTCCTTGTCCTGGGGTTTGTTTTATGTATCTTAGAATTCTATCGATGATATCTAAATGTGATGTTCGGGGTGCATGCATAAATTGGCTTACTATGCTAACAACAAAGGTGATGTCGGGTCTGGTTACTGTTACATATATAAGTTTTCCTACAAGTCTTTGGTATTGATGAACATCTTTAACAGGCTCTCCGTTAGTTGGACTGGTTTTGAGGTTTGCCTCAATGAGTGTATTAGCTGGTCTAGCCCCAAGTTTTCCTGTCTCTTTTAATAATTCTAGGGCATATTTCCTTTGTGATAGGAACATACCCCTTTTTGAATATGCAATTTCTATTCCTAAGAAATATTTCAAATAACCAAGGTCTTTTATATCAAATTTTGTTTTTAGGTAATGTTTAACTTGATTAATTTCTTCGTTATTATTACCAGTAATGATGATGTCATCTACGTAGACCAAAACTATGGTGGTTTCTTTCTTATGATGCCTAATGAACATGGATGCGTCAGCGGAAGACTTTGAGAAACCATAAGCAAGAAGAAAATGACTACGTTTTGCATACCAAGCACGAGGAGACTGTTTCAGACCATAGATGGCTTTGTTGAGTTTGCATACCTGGTTTGGAGAGGTGTTGTACCCTGGAGGTGGGATCATGTATATTTCTTCTTCAAGAGTACCTTGTAGAAAAGCATTTCTAACGTCCATTTGGTAAATTTTCCAACCTTTGTTAACTGCTATGGATAGAAGGACACGAACGGTGTTCATCTTTGCAACTGGTGCGAAGGTTTCTAGGTAATCAAGCCCATAAGTTTGAGTATATCATTTGGCCACAAGGCATGCTTTATATCTTTTGATAGTTCCATTGCTATTATATTTTATTTTGTAAACCCATTTGCATCTGACGGGTTTGGTTCCGTTAGGTTTAGGAATAAGTGTCCAAGTGTTGTTAGTTTCTAAGGCATTAAGTTCTTCTTGCATGGCTCTTCTCCATTTAGGGTTGCAGGTAGCTTCTTGAAAGTTCTTAGGTTCTCGGTTTTTGTTTATTTTGATTAGGAAGGCCCTATAGTTTGGTTGTATTTGTTTATAGGTCAAGTAATTCTCAATGGGGTAAGTTACCTGTGAGGTGATAAAGTCATTAAACCTAGTAGGTGGGCGACTTGGTCGAGTAGACCTTCTTCTTGGGGGTATTTCTTGATTGTTTGGAGGTGGATTTCTTTCTTCCCTTTCTTCTCCTCCTTCTCTTCCTCCTTCATCTTCTCCTTCTTCTGTTTGAATAGTGTTGAGTCCTGGTAGAACATGTGTGATGTCTGGGAGAGGCTCGGTTGTATTGACAATTTTTTTGAAGTAGGACTCAGTTTCCCTAAAGACTACATCACGAGAGATATACATTTTACAATTCTCGGGGTCAAAGCATTTATACCCCTTTTTGTTGAAAGAATAACCAAGAAACAAACATTTTACAGAGTTACTATCAAATTTATCTGTACGTTTCTTGTGAACAAAGCAAACACATCCAAAAACCTTAAGATGATCTAAGGTTAGTTTTCGACCTAGGAGTATTTCTAGTGGTTGTTTATTCTGAAGGATAGGGCTAGGAAGCCGATTTATGAGATAAGTAGCAGTTAAGACTGCGTCAGACCAAAAACGTTTGGGGACGTTATTTTGAAAAAGTAGAGATCTGGTTACATTTAAGAGATGACGATTTTTTCTTTCAGAAACTCCATTTTGTTCGGGGGTATGAATGCATGTCATTTGGTGTAGTATCCCCTGGGTTTTCAGAAATTTTGAAAGTTGAGACTGGTGTATTCAGTCCCGTTATCTGTCCTTAATGTTTTAATTTTAAAGTCACACATGTTTTCATCAAATGTTACAAATTCGCAAAAAGTTTGAAAAACGTCGAACTTTTTTTTGAGAAAATAAATCCAAGTGTTTTGTGAGAAGTCATCAATAAATAACACAAAGTACTTGAAACCGTTGTAAGATTCGACTGGAGCGGGACCCCAAATATCAGAGTGAACTAATTCAAAAGGAAATTTTGATTTGGTTTTAGAGTTGAAAAAAGGTAGTCTAGTTTGTTTACAAAACTGACAAACATCGCATGCATAATTGGATGAAATAAAGGGAAATAATGTTTCTAAAACTAGATGAGATGGGTGTCCCATTCGCTTGTGCCAGAGAACATGATTAGGCATATTAGAGGTGTGAAAAGCTTTATTCTGGGTATCTAAGACATAGAGTCCATTAGTGTTAATTCCTTTACCAATCGTCTTCCCTGTAGTTCGATCCTGAAAAAGTACATCACTTGGGGTGAATATAACATTGCAATTCAAATTTTGCGTAATTTTTGCTACTGAGAGAAGATTAGAGGTAAATGTTTGGTACATATAAAACATCTTTGTTTATTTTATATAATATGGTGGTTTCACCTATTCCTTTTATTTCTACTTGATTATTATTTGCTACAGTCACAAATTTGTTAGATATTTTAAAGTGATTTTTGATATTTTCTAGTAAACTAGGGTTTCCGGTCATGTGGTCAGTAGCACTGAATCAATTATCCATTGTTCATTATGTACATGTCTTATTTTTGCTAAGTTTTCATTTGTTTTGTTTGCAGATAAATTTCTGGGCCAAGTTTTTATACCTGCACAATTACCTGATCTTTGAGAGGTGGATTGCAAATAGCTGCTTAGGTGGGCCAGCAACTGGTCCAGCGGAATCGGGTCGGGCTTGGATCCGGATCCGTCAGACTCGCATGAGGTTATAAAACCCCACGGATCCGAGCGGAAATCCGTTTCGCCTTCCCATTTTCTTCTTTCCTCCTCCATGCTAGGGTTAGCCACCGCTCCATTTCCTGTTGGTCCTCCGTTTTTCTTTTTGTTCCGATGATCTCCTCCTCCTTCCCTCGTCGGTCGGAGATGCGGATGAAGGAACCAGCAGGAGTTCCGATTGTGTCCATTTTTTTGCAGTTGTCGCATGTCTTTGCGGTCTGTTTCCGTATTTTTTATTTTTGTTTTGTGTTTTTCCGGTGAAGAACGCCTGAGTTTCTGATGTCCGTTCGCTGTTCTGAGCGGTGGTCCGGCGGGATTCCTCCCGTTGGATCATCGCGATGATGGTTGCAAGGTCCGGAAGATCCGGTGTCATGAGGACTTGGCTTCGGATGGCTTCGTAGCTACCGTCGAGTCCGACGAGGAACTGATAGATGTGGTCCCTTTCTTTTCGCTCAAGCAGGATCCTCGGGTCATTGGTCGTGGGCTCGTAGATAGCGAGCTCGTCCCAACCGCACTGAAGCGTTCCGAGGTATTCTGTGTTGGTCTGTCCGTGCTGTTTTGTCTGCGATAAATCTTGTTTTAGTTTAAAAACATGAGCAAAATTTTGGGCTTTACTGTATATGTTCTGGACCGTGTCCCAAAGTTCTTTTGTCGAGTTTTTGTAGAGGAAGATGGCCTCGATTTTTGGTTGTATGGAGTTGATCACCCATGACATTACAAGGTGATCTATCGCCTGCCACTCTTCTTGTTTTGTTTCAGTGCCTTCTCCATAAGTTTTTTTTTGATGTTCCAGTGATGTGTCCCAGTTTCCTTTTTCCGCTGAGAGCAAGGGTGATCGCTCGTGCCCATGACAGATAGTTTTGTCCGTTAAGCAATTGCGATACGAGTCTTGGGGCGTTTACTTCTGGGTCCGTCATAAAGTTTTTTGCTGATTTTCCTCCAGGGTCTGGATGTCGGGATTTTTTATCACCTTCAACCCCCTTGAGAGGCGAAGATGATGGGTATTTTTGGTGGTGTTGGGAAAAGGTGTGGTTTTTCTGAGGTATCCTGGTGATGAGTTTGGGAAACTCTGAGGTTTACCGATAATGGAAAGAAT
The DNA here is from genome assembly GCA_963682175.1 of Triglochin maritima. Classification (NCBI taxonomy): domain Eukaryota; kingdom Viridiplantae; phylum Streptophyta; class Magnoliopsida; order Alismatales; family Juncaginaceae; genus Triglochin; species Triglochin maritima. The sequence continues at coordinate 13,723,156 of OY821775.1, forward strand.
GCTCTGATACCATATTATAACGGGAATAAACAGAGGAAAACAATCTTATCTTTTGGTTTTGAATTACATGGGCTTATATACATGATTTGGATGACTGTTTTAGCTTTGGGACGCATCGGTTGGTGAAGAGACGTGCCAGTTTGGTTTGGGTCGCGTTCTTTGGTGAAACGGTGCGGAGAGCATTGGGTTTAGTTGAGCTTTTCGTTTTCTTCAACATTTTTATTCAGCTCCAGTTCCAATGCCCGAAGAGTCACGTATCTCCTCAGCTGCATACATACATTTGGATTTTGGTTAGTATCATATATGTTGCAAAGGGTAACTGATTGCAGGATGAATATGAACCACAATAACAGGCCAACATTGAAGTTGTTCTTACGGTTATCTCCATCTGCGTTTTCTGGTCTCTCTCATATTTGGAAGCAATAAGCCATAGTTTGCATTGTTTGCTTACTATAAAAAAAGGCACAATCATCCCCATTTTACAAAAAAAAAACCATGAATGTCATGTGAGCATTACCTTTTGACATAAGGTACTCTCGTCCTTCAGAAAGTCCTGTTCACCAAAACAGCAAAGACAGGCAAAAACATAGATGAAATCAAAACCAGGGATCTTGATTTTTTTGGGATCATATTCGATGAGAATCAAAAGAAGAAAGAAATCACTCAATCATGAACTAACTGAAGGGTTGGACTAGTTACGGGTTTGATACACAATCCAATCAACCTTTTGGCAATGATTATATTCTTGATTAGTTGATTCCAATCAAATGATTTTGGTGCTATTACCATACAAACTAGATTTCAAAGCTCATATTGTATATGGACACTAGAATTTCCTTTACCGGATACAATATTAATTCTAAGACACTACAAATTAGTTCTGTTGTAGACTTAAAATGTAACATCTCGAAACAGCAAAAATTTAAAAATCATAATCAAGACAATGGAACTCAATAATCAAAGATGAAATTGTTACTTCTCATAAAACAAATAGCGGTACACCAAAATTACATCAGAGTTTGTAAAAATGACACATGATTACAACAAAAGGACAAAAGAAGATAAATCGTAATCATGTCGACCTCAGCGGTCCGAGAAGAGGATCCAACTCCAAAATGCGCGTGTCCGCCGATCACCACCCAAATGGACCTACTGCGGTCCTGAAAAATATATAACAACAATGCCTGAGTTTCCAGAAGGAAACCCCGTATGCCAACTCACCTATATGCGTGCATTACACGAATGAACCTATCATACTAGTAGCATGTCATGACATCAACAGAAAGGAAAACAGTTCCCCCGCAGGGTAAAACAGGACATCAGTCCGACAGTCAACATCGAGTCTCCCGAGGAGACCTACTGCAGGCACATGCAGTCTTACAGCACGCGACATCGCACCCCCCACACGCAGCTACACTACACCATGGTTTTGCAGGGAGCCTCTGTCACGCCTGCGGGCCGATAGAATACAGATCTGCAAATCTCAGTGGTCGGAGCCACAGGGACCAACGGGTCCGTCGCCCGGAAGGTATAACAACATCATCTCGATAGGGGCCCAGTCGAGGAATCAACATAGTCGGAACAACCTCGGCGCAACAATCATCATCGCCGACACTACCTAGGCGGCATCACCGGCACAGCATCGGTGGTCCATCACGAACGTCCGGCACAGCATCAGACAAATCCAGACCAAAGTCTGCCAGGTCAACAGGCTCCACGAGCCGCAAACACCAACCACGTCGCTATAAAAGCAGGGCAGCGACCTCCGTAGCCCGAAGGCTGGTAGTCACCTCACCCAACGCCAGTTGCGTGCCCGCACAAACATCATACATTGGGATCCGCGATCCCTCAGGCCTGCTATACTACAATGAGTCCAATCAATCCATCACATTAGTCACGCTTCAGACATGGAGGTGACGCGTCCCGAACACCCATACTCTTCCCAACGGCGGTCCCTGGGCAGGCACGCAGAACGCGCCTACCGTCACCTCCTGGCTCACGCACAAGGCGAGGACACGGGTTTCCGTGGACAAAGTTGGTATTCAAAAAGGGAACCAGGAATTCTGTCCTGGGCCCAAACGGTCGACCGGAAGAGGTGATTCGGTCGACCGGTTCCAGAAAGGAATCGATCGACCGTACGCCTAACACGGTCTACCGCTGCGCTCAGAACACAATCCTCAACGGTCGAACAAAGGTTTAAAACCGGTCGACCGAACAAGGTCAAAATCCGGAGTCTGGTCAACATTAAATTCAAATCTATCGGTCGACCGACTCAGGGGTCTCGGTCGACCGAAAACAGACAGGGTCAACCTATTATTCTACGTCATATAAACGGTCGAACGCAAGCATACAACGGTCGAACAAACATGCATAATAAATCAGTACACTTAAGTTCGGGTCGAACAACCCAAGGAACCGGTCGACCGAAAACAGACAGAGAGTCCTAACTCACCAGCAAAAACGCACTACCGGTGAAGGTTAAAGTCGGGTAAAAACACTACATTCGGTCGACCGTCCGAAGGGACCGGTCGACCGTTGGTCGTCTTCCACCTCGCGCCAGCCGAGGTTTCTCACGGAAACAACGCCGAAGAGGTCTCCGACCTCCCCGTCCGACCAACACAACCCTCCCACAAGGGTTAGGAACAACAAAATCACACTAGAGAGCGGCATACCTCAAGCAAGGATGACGAACCGTCGGAGCTCGCTTACGCACGTCGCCTCCGGTAGACCTCGAGCACGCGTCGCGCCTCCTCCAGACGAGCACCTTCCTCGCTCACCTCCTCCGCGACAGCTGCTCACCACAACACGCACCAGCAAAGGAAAGGAAAGGAATGAGGGAAAGGAAGGAGAAGAAAAGAAGAAAGAAGAAAGAAGAAAAGCTTGGGTTATAAACCCGAAAACGCTATAGTGCACGCCTCCTACACCTCTCACCCATCACCAGGACACTGCTCATCACTCCTTCCCCATGCAAACCCTCTCTCTAATCCATGATTAACCCTAATCAAGGGTTAGGGTTCTAATAATCCTCCCAACTTAAAAGGATTTCGTCCCGAAATCAAAGCGCACTACTCACCGAAAAGCTCTGGATACTGCCTTCTGACGTCCTCCTCGATCTCCCAAGTGGCCTCGCGCTCACTGTGATGTTGCCACCTGACCTTCACCATCGGAATGGTCCTCCTCCTGAGTTGATGGTCCATGCGATTGACTATCTCGATTGGTCTCTCCTCGAGCGACAAGTCCTGCTGAATCTCTGGCACTACTATCTCAATCACGTGAGCTGGATCTGCAACGTACTTCCTCAACATCGATACATGGAAGACGTTGTGAAGACCTGAAAGCTACGGTGGCAATGCAATCCGGTAGGCAACCTCTCCAACTCGGTCGAGGATCTCAAACGGCCCAACATACCTCGGACTGAGCTTCCCCTTCTTCCCAAACCTCATCACACCTTGGACAGGGAACATCTTCAGAAACACATGATCGCCCACCTCGAAACTCAATACTCGTCTGAGTCAATCAACATAACTCTTCTGCCTGCTCTGTGCTGTGGCCAGTCTCCTCCTGATCACATCCACCTTCTCTGCATACATCTGCACGATCTCTGGCCCCACTAACTGCCTCTCTCCCACATCACTCCAGCATACCGGTGATCTACAAGGCCTCCCGTACAACGCCTCATACGGTGCCATCCCAATACTCGAGTGGTAGCTGTTGTTGTAGGCGAACTCTATCAGCGGCAAGTGCTCATCCCAGTGCCCTGCCCAATCCAGTGTGCATGCTCTCAGCATATCCTCCAACGTCTGAATCGTCCTCTTTGACTGGCCATCTGTCTGCAGATGAAACGTTGTACTGAACCTCAGACACGTCCCCAAAGTCTGCTGTAGACTCCCCCAAAATTTGGAAGTGAATCGAGGATCTCGATCGGAGATGATGCTCACTGGCACTCCATGCAACCTGACTATTTCCTCCACGTACAACTTAGCTAGACCCTCCAAAGGCAACGTGGTCCTGATCGCTAAGAAGTGCGCCGACTTGGTCAGTCGATCGACTATCACCCAAATCGCATCGTAGAATCTCCTCGTCTTCAGCAATCCTGTGACAAAATCCATTGTCACGTGCTCCCACTTCCACTCAGGAAGCTCAATACACTGCATCGGTCCTGCTGGCCTCTGATGCTCAATCTTCACCTGCTGACAGACCAAGCATCGCTCTACAAACTCTGTAATGTCCCTCTTCATGCCCTTCCACCAGAAGTTCCGCTGCAGGTCCTTATACATCTTCGTGCTCCCCGGGTGAATAGTGTATCTAGCTCTGTGTGCCTCCTCCATGATGTCATCTCTCAGCTCATCGAACTTCGGCACCCAGATCCGACTCCTGAACCTCAAACCACCATCAACCCCTACACTGAAGTCTGATCCATCTCTGGAAGCTAACTGTAGCAAACCAGCTAACTCATCATCCCCCTGCTGGGCCTGAACCACCCGTGAGACTGTCTGCGGCTCCACCCGAAGCCCAGCAATCACTGCTCCCTCTGAGCCCTCTGTGAACGGTCTCCACTCTGACAAAGCCTCGACTAGCCTCCACTCATGGATGCACAGACTCGCGACTGAAACCGAATTCGCCTTCCTGCTCAGCGCATCTGCAACCGAATTCGCCTTCCCCGGATGGTAGGAAATGGTGAAGTCGTAGTCCTTAATAAACTCAAGCCATCTGCGCTGCCTCATATTCAGCTCCCTCTACGAGAACAAATACTTCAGACTCTGATGATCTGTGAAGACCTCGAACTGCTCGCCATACAGATAGTGTCGCCAGGTCTTCAACACGTGAACTACCGCTGCCAACTCCAGATCATGAATAGGGTAGTTCTTCTCGTGCACCTTCAGCTGCCTCGAAGCGTACGCGACCATCTTCCCGTGCTGCATCAGAACACAACCCAAGCCTATCCCTGATGCATCGCTGTATATCACATAACCTCCACTGCCACTCGGTAGAGTCAAAATAGGTGATGTCGTCAATAGCCTCTTCAGCTCCTGGAAGCTGTCCTCGCACTTCTGGGACCAAACGAACTTGACGCCCTTCTGCGTCAACGCTGTCAGCGGCGACGCAAGTTTGGAGAAATCCTGAATGAACCGTCTGTAATACCCTGCCAGTCCCACAAAACTCCTGATCTTCGTCACGCTCGTCGGGGCTCTCCACTGAGTCACAACCTCGACCTTCGCCGGATCTACTGAAATCCCATCCGCTGACACAATATGCCCCAGAAAAGCCACCTGATCCAACCAAAACTCACACTTCGTGTACTTGGCGTAAAGTTGCTGATCCCTCAAGATGCCAAGCACAATCCTCAGGTGCTCTCGATGCTGCTCCCTGTCCGGCGAGTATACTAAGATGTCATCCACGAACACCACGACAAATCTGTCAAGGTACGGCTGGAAGGTCTTATTCATCAAATCCATGAATGTCGCAGGTGCATTCGTCAGTCCAAATGGCATCACCAAGAACTCGTAGTGGCTGTACCGCGTCCTGAATGTTGTCTTCTGAACATCTGCCTCCCTGATCCACAACTGGCGATAACCCGAACGCAGATCGATCTTTGAGAACACTCTCGCCGTCTGCAACTGATCAAACAAGTCATCAATCCTGGGCAAAGCGTACCGGTTCCGAACGGTCACCTTATTCAGCATCCTGTAGTCAATGCACATCCGCAACGATCCATCCTTCTTCTTCACGAAGAGCACAGGCACTCCCCATGGAGAAACACTCGGTCGAATGAACCCGGACTCCATCAACTCCTGCAACTGCTTCTTCAGATTTGTCAACTCAGAAGGTGCCATACGATACGGTGCCTTCGACTGAGGTGTCGTACCCACAACCAACTCGATGCTGAACTCGATCTCTCGGTGCGGCGGTAACGCTGGATTCTCTGCTGGAAACACATCCGGAAACTCCTGCACTACCTCTATATCCTTCAGCCTCCTCGTCTCAGGATCAGGAACTACCAGCGTGGCCACAAATGCTCTGCATCCCTGCTGTATCAGTCTCTGTGCCTTAACCGCAGACACAATCAGACGACCCCCTCTGCTCCTCGCACCTCTGATCAGAACATCCGGCAAGCCCTCCATCGGAATCAGGATCTTCTTCTCATGGTAAAAGACCCGCACGTCATACTGTGACAGCCAATCCATCTCCAGTATGACATCGAAGTCCACCATCGGTAACAAGACCAGATCAGCCGGAAAATCATGGTCTCCCGAAGCAACTGTGGTGCCGGGGAAAAAGCTCCCCACAGTGCCCACCTCACCCATGGGCGTGCTGACCTCCAAAACATCAGTCAGCAGCACAGGGGTCCGACCTAACTCGCCAGCAAACTTCTCCGAAATGAAGGAGTGAGTGGCGCCGCAATCAAACAACACACGCGCAATCAAGCCAGAAACAGAAAGTGTACCTTCCACGACGGTGTTGGAGTCCCTCGCCTCCTCAGCCTGAATAGTGAAGACTCGCCCGGTCTTCCTGCCCTGTCCTGGTGACACCACGGATCGACTGTCTCCGCCTCTGCCTACTGTTGGTGGTCCTGGCCTCCTGCTCGGCTCTCCCTGCCTCTGAGGACAATCACGAACGAAATGTCCCATCTGACCGCAACCCATACACGCTCCAGTCCGACAGGGACATTCCTGTCCTGGATGAAACCTCCCGCAGTAAGTGTACGCTCCTGACTGACGTGCTCCTCCTCCATCAAACCTGGGCCTCTTGCCCGGGTTTCCCGCTCCACGACCGGCTACACGGCTACCTGTGCTCACTGGTGCCTTCCTCGCCTCCTGAAGACACTCCCTCTGGTCCTGCTCTATGATCGTAGCATGCTTCACCGCATCTGCAAGGGTCCGCGGCATGCTGTTGATCACCCGAGATCGGAGCGGCTGTCTCAGTCCCTTCACGAACTTCCTCGCCCGCTGCTCTGGGGTCACACAAATCTCTGGGCAATAACGCTCCAAGGCGTTGAACCTGTTGATGTATCTCGCCAGAGTCATCTCCTTCTGCTCGAGCGACATGAACTCCTCCCTCTTCTGATCCCTGACGTGCTGGGGAAAGTACTGCTCATGGAACACCTCTAAGAACTCCTCCCAGCTGACATCCACCCGGTCATCAAACAACACCGTGGATGTGGACCTCCACCAGTTGGCGGCCTCGCCATCGAACACATAGGTGGCCAGCTCCACCATCCTCTCCGGTGCTACTCCAATAGCGGAGAAGATCTTCTCCATCTTGAAGACCCAGTCCTCCGCAACCTCGGGAGCCCTCCTGCCATCAAAAGTCGGTGGGTGCTGACGCATGAACCGATCGTGCTCAGCTCCCACCCCGCCCTGTACACTCTGAGCTGCCTGACGCTCCAGAAACTCGCCAACCTGTCCCAGTTAGCGCCCTTACCGGCGTCACTGGAACCGCGATCGCGTGGAGAACTCCTCACGCGCCTAGGTGCCATCTGACAGAAGAAACAATCACTTACTTCAGCCATGAATGCATGCTAAAAGATAAAATGCATTAATCCTATTACTACAAGGGTGATTTCATTGGGGACCGCATAGGAATCGACCGCTCTGATACCAAATTGTAACATCCCGAAATAACGGAAATTTAAAAATTCATAATCAAGACAATGGAACTCAATAATCAAAGACGAGACTGTTACTTCTCATAAAACAAATAGCAGTGCACCAAAATTACATCAGAGTTTGTCAAAATGATACATGATTACAACAAAACGACAAAAAAAGATAAAACGTAATCATGTCGACCTCAGCGGTCCGAGAAGAGGATCCAACTCCAAAATGCGTGTGCCCGCCGATCACCACCCAACTGGACCTACTGCGGTCCTGAAAAATATATAACAACAATACCTGAGTTTCCAGAAGGAAACCCCGTATGCCAACTCACGTATATGCGTGCATTACACGAATGAACCTATCATACTAGTAGCATATCATGGCATCAAAAGAAAGGAAAACAGTTCCCCCGCAGGGTAAAACAAGACATCAGTCCGACAGTCAACATCGAGTCTCCCGAGGAGACCTCCTGCAGGCACATGCAGTCTTACAGCACGCGACATCGCACCCTCCACACACAGCTACACTACACCAGGGTTTGGCAGGGAGCCTCTGTCACGCCTGCGGGCCGATAGAATACAGATCTGCAAATCTCAGTGGTCGGAGCCACAGGGACCAACGGGGCCGTCGCCCGGAAGGTATAACAACATCATCTCGATAGGTGCCCAGTCGAGGAATCAACATAACCGGAACAGCCTCGGCCCAACAATCATCATCGCCGACACTATCTCGGCGGCATCACCGGCACAACATCGGTGGTCCATCACGAACGTTCGAAACAACATCGGACAAATCCAGACCGAAGTCTGCCAGGTCAACAGGCTCCACGAGCCGCAAACACCAACCGCGTCGCTATAAAAGCAGGGCAGCGAACTCCGTAGCCCGAAGGCCGCTAGTCACTTTACCCAACGACAGCTGCGTGCCCACACAAACATCATACATTGGGATCTGCGATCCCTCAGGCCTGCTATACTACAATGAGTCCAATCAATCCATCACATTAGTCACGCTCCAGACATGGAGGTGACGCATCCCGAACACCCACACTCTTCCCAACGGCGGTCCCTGGGCAGGCACGTGGAACGCGCCTACCGTCACCTCCCGGCTCACGCACAAGGCGAGGACACGGGTTTCCGTGGACAAAGTTGGTATTCAAAATGGGAACCAGGAATTCTGTCCTGGGCCCAAACGGTCGACCGGAAGAGGTGATTCGGTCGACCGGTTCCAGAAAGGAATCGGTCGACCGTACGCCTAACACGGTCTACCGCTGCGCTCAGAACACAATCCTCAACGGTCGAATAAAGGTTTAAAACCGGTCGACCGAACGAGGTCAAAATCCGGAGTCTGGTCAACATTAAATTCAAATCTATCGGTCGACCGACTCAGGGGTCTCGGTCGACCGAAAACAGACAGGGTCAACCTATTATTCTACGTCATATAAACGGTCGAACACAAGCATACAACGGTCGGACAAACATGCATAATAAATCAGTACACTTAAGTTCCGGTCGAACGACCCAAGGAACCAGTCGACCGAAAACAGACAGAGAGTTCCAACTCACCAGCAAAAACGCACTACCGGTCGACCGCCACAAGGCATCGTTCGACCGGTGAAGGTTAAAGTCGGGTAAAAACACTACATTCGGTCGACCGTTCGAAGGGACCGGTCGACCGTTGGTCGTCTTCCACCTCGCGCCAGCCGAGGTTTCTCACGGAAACAACGCCGAAGAGGTCTCCGACCTCCCCGTCCGACCAACACAACCCTCCCACAAGGGTTAGGAACAACAAAATCACACTAGAGAGCGGCATACCTCAAGCAAGGACGACGAACCGCCGGAGCTCGCTCACGCACGTCGCCTCCGGTAGACCTCGAGCACGCGTCGCGCCTCCTCCAGACGAGCACCTTCCTCACTCGCCTCCTCCGCGACAGCTGCTCACCACCACACGCACCAACAAAGGAAAGGAAAGGAATGAGGGAAAGGAAGGAGAAGAAAAGAAGAAAGAAGAAAGAAGAAAAACTTGGGTTATAAACCCGAAAACGCTACAGTGCACGCCTCCTACACCTCTCACCCATCACCAGGACACTGCTCATCACTCCTTCCCCATGCAAACCCTCTCTCTAATCCATGATTAACCCTAGTCAAGGGTTAGGGTTCTAACATAAAATATGCGACAAGCAGCAATTGCATGTTCCTCCAAGATCCAGTGCATAAAATAATCATGCTCTTTAACAAAGAAACTTATCAATAAAAACATATCGGTTCCAAGAAGTGGACGAACTCAACAGTGAGAACACACGCTCAACCTTAAGAGCTAAGCAAGTATATTTGTACTAAATTGCAACTGTTAATTTAATCGGTCCATTACCTCTGTAAAACACGACTTAGGTGAAAGGTATTGGGCACAACTCTAAACAATGTTGTACATGTTTACTTGTGAGGCCATACTTTCAACAATAACACTCACTTAGTTGAGAGGTAAAAGAGAAGGATGATTAAACAGAGTAAGCAGTTACCTCCTAAAACAACAGATGCTATTCCTGAGACAGTTTTCCAAGCAGACGATTTCGGTTGGGGTCAGCGTGGGAAGCTGTAGTGGGCATTGCAGAAACCCCTGATCCCATTCCCAGGACATCGCACTATTTCATTTTAAGTTAGACAAAACAAAAACATCTATTTTTTACTTCTTGTCTTTATAGCTTTAAGGGATAAATTAGGGCTGTCAATCGTGTCGTGTCGTGTGCTAATCGTGTCGTGTCAACTCCTATATATAACCTCTAGGTGTTGCGCCGTATCCGACCCATTTAATAATCGTGTTGCTAAATTTCTGCCGTATCCAACCCATTTATAATCGTGTTGCCATATCCAACCCGTTTATACCCGATTATTAAACGGGTTACTTCGTGTACACGTTTAACACCGCTACCGGTTACACCATTTAACACACGTTTAACACACAATTATCCACTCGTTCAGAGTTCAGAGTTCAAACTTCAAAGTTTCAAACCAATTATATATATAATTGGTAAAATTATAAATATGGCATTCAGTTATTAGAATTTGTTTATTATAATTTATAACTTATATATTACTTATAGACTTGTCGGTATTAGTCGTGTATTAATCGTGTCGTATTCGTAATCGTGTGCCTAATTACCCAATTACTTATCGTGTTTTATCGTGTCTTAATCGTGTTAATCGTTTTTGCAGCAGAAATCCATATCCAACCCATTTAATAATCGTGTTGTCGTATCCAACCCATTTATTAATCGTGTTCAAATTCTCAATCCATATCCGCTAACTTCGTGTCGTTTTCGTGTCGTGTTATCGTGTTTCGTGTAAAATTGACAGCCCCTAGGATAAATGCTAGTCTAGGGTTTTATCTGGTTTTGTAAGATGAAAAGAAGTGATGACTGGTGTGAGTAGTAGGGAGGGAGAGAGAGTGAGTAGAGTCTCACGCCTTTTATCCATTCTAACAAACTTTTGTTTCATTCGTAACGAACTCTGAGGCAATTGTTGCAATTTACCAATTTACCCCTGCCACTATTACTATAGTTAAATTAGCTTTAATCAAGTTGGATTCTCGTGTTACCCCCCGGTTGGATCTTCTTCGGCTGGGAGGAGAAGACGTGAAATAATATTTAGGTGCAGAGGACATGAGACGGTGTTTTAAGTGTCGGTAATTTCCTCAAAATTATGAAATTTTGGATTTAAGTACGATATTTTGGAGGATATATTAGCATAATGAATGGCGAAGCACACGGAGAGTATTTAAGCAAAACTGACAATGCTACTGGTATTTTGACATGTATGAATGAGACCCACGAACGGTATTTAAGCAAGCCACCCAAATACCAAATTCAGCTGCAATATAGCCCTGTTAAGTGATTAACATGTAAATAAATAAAATAAATAAATCCAAAAATAGTAACACATGTTTTTAATTGTTCATATTGGAGATTGTCTTCCCGAATCACACCAGAAAGCCCAGATTAGGTGTGTTAGGAATTCGTCCTAAGCACCCACAGGAAGCTCATACATCTCAAGTTGACATTTCGCCTTGTAGATGATGACCCTTACAACTCTTTTGTTGCCCTTCGTTTGTTGATATCTGGGACTGGAAAAGGCTCCAACTCCGACATTCGAACATTTGTTTCACCATTTGGTCTCGGGATTATTATACCTACACGTACACCTGGAACCAAAATAATGTTTTTCATACGTATGTTCCCATCTGATTTACCAGATCTTTCTCATACTTGGAAGTTCATATTGTTTTCCTACTTAAAGAAATTGCAAAATCATTTTGTTATTCCAAAAGAAAATAAAATAATGAACATAGCGTTCGTTTTACCTTTTGATTCGAGGTATCCTGACCACCAAAAGGGAAAAAACAAGACAACATGGATGAAACCAAATACCAGCAAGCATGTATATTTTGTATCATATTCGATAAGAACCACTTAAAGGAAAACTGCCCCTAAACTAACTGAAATATTGGACTATTATGGCCTTATGGGTTCTGTGCACAATCTGAAATTCTGAATTGGACTTTGATCATAAAATACATCTTTGATTTCCTCCTCCACCGACCGCTCTGAAGAATGATTTGAATTTTTCTGATAGCAGATGAAACAGCTCTGGTTCTTAGTTTTATCTTTTCCAGCGGCAAGCATATCATCTTGTCCAGGTGCATTTTTTAACATTAAAAAAAATCAGTGGTTTCAGTGCAAATTTCTTTAATAGCAAATGTGTAAAAGAAAAAATGTTCCATTAAATCCGATAGCTATCTTTATTTCTATTGGATAAATATGGTATCCGCTCCTGTGGATTCTGTTACAATGGAAATGTGAATGTACAAGGGTATTTAATTATTTATACAAGGAGACATAATGTGGTAAATACATAGAATGTAACGTCCCCGGGTGGAAATTTTGAAACTTTTAATAAAAGATAATCAAAGGATATCAACATCAACACAGGAAACACTATTCAAAAATATACACATAATATATGGTATTGCACCGTATATAAGAGTTGTCAAAAGAATGACTACATCAAAATACAATATACATATATACAAGTAGTCATAATAATCTCAAAATAGACACGATGACCTGACTCCAAAATGCACTCGTCCTCAGTCAACACCCAAATAGCTCCCGAAGGGGAACATGAAATAAAACATAACAATGTCGTGAGTTTCCATAAGGAAACCCGGTATGTCAAACCCACCTACATGCACATGCAATACATGACCTATCATACTAGTATCATGCCAACATAAATCATAACAAATCATTCCCCAAACGGCTCATCAGGTCATAAATCATAACAGTCATTTTCCCAACTGGGGTTCATTAGTCATAAGTCTAGTTTTGGACATCCGTATATACTCACTGCAGGCACATGCGGTCATACGGAAAGTACGCGACACACATCCACTCGCAACTACACTAGTTATATGGGTTCGGTGAAAGTCGCACGCACTTCCGAGTCATCATCAGATCTGATCAGTGGTCGAAGACCACAACCCGCCAGAGTCGTCACTCTGGTCGGTCATACTCACCAGCCGTGCCACAGCTGGACGATCATACTCGCTGGAACAACATCGGTCGAGCACATCCACCGGAACAACATCGGTCGGTCATCTCCGTCGCCACACAGGCTAAGGCACAAAACTCTGTTGCACAAGGGCCAACAGTCAACTCTGTCGCCACACATGCCGACAATCATCATGCTCCGTAGAGCCATATAGATCATGCAAAGGGGAATATGGTCCCACAAGTCTACTACCTAGGTCTCAATGCACATGTCATATCATGAGAACATAAGCAGTAAATGAAATCCATGCACCAACGTATTCATAAAACAAACATACAATTTCAGTGCTCCAACGGTCGACCGAAGAAGGTCATACGGTCGACCGTTTGGTCGTTAAAACCGGTAATTGGTTTGAACCACAGTCAATCCGTCGAACAAACATTTACAAGAAACGGTCGACCGTGGTCGACCGAAGAAGGTCATACGGTCGACCGGTTGGTCGTTAAAACCGGTAATTGGTTCGAACCACAGTCAATCCGTCGAACAAACATTTACAAGAAACGGTCGACCGTTGGAAGGTCTACGCCACAGAAATAATATTAAATATCCCACCCCAACGGTCGAACGACAATGGGCTTCCGATCGACCGAAAAACATCAGGGACTTCAACATTCCTCTAAGTCATTGCCGATCGACCGAAATATGAATCGGTCGAACTCTACATATGTCATCTTAAGTCATCGGTCGAACGAGATCTCTGGGGAGTCGACCGTTTAGAAGTTTAACCCCCAACCGACTTAAAACAGTACGTCCGGTTAGACTGATCAATGCGGTGGTCGACCGTTTAGATGGTCAACGCCCCCAACCGACATACTACAGTGCGTTCAGTCGAACGACAAAGGGGACCCGGTCTACCGAACACACGCAGAGTTTGCCTAACTTGCTTGACCGGTCGATCGCACGAAGAATCGTTCGATCGGTGCAAGGCAGACTCCCCAAATCACAACAACGGTCGACCGATCCACCAATCGGGTGACCGAACACAGCAAAAAACTGCTGAACTGAAGTCTGACGAGCCATTCGGCCTACCGTCGACCGCTCCCACACCCACACAACTTAGGTGAGCATAAAAGCAAGGCTTGACATACATTGGAAGCTTGAAAAAGCTTCAAAAGAACAACGACAATCCCACCACTGGAACAAGCGTAACGCCGGTGAACTCCTCACACGAACGCGAATCTTCACCCCTTCCTTGAACTTCGGCGAACTCGACTTGCAGGTGCACCCGCTTCTCTTTCCTTCCTTGCTGCCGAACTCAGGTGAGAGGGAGAGAAAGAGTTGAGGGAGAGAGAAAAAGAGAAGAGAAGTAATGAGTTTTGATTTTATACTCTCACCTAAAAAGGATTAACGTTCTTAAACCCAATTAACGTTCTTAAACCCAATTAACCTTATCAAAAGGATTAGCACACACAACTCACTAACTAACCATACTGGCTACTTATCCAAGCAGTAACAATTTTGTTTCAATCTAATCCATGCAGGTACTCAGACAAAATCTGAAATGCTACTTTATCAAAATTCTTAATCGTGTAAATACATCTGAAAATAAAGAAATAACTTCATATTTTTCTATCCATTTTTTCCCATTTCCCTCCCTTCCTACAATGGTGATCAACATGTCATGCTCCACTTCTCGTAAGCCAATAAAATAATTCAAGGGCGATCTACCCGATCTTATATAATTGATTATTTTTGCTGTTTATTGCTGTTTTCCATCTTACTTTTGTCTGAATTAAGACATGTATCTTAGTTTGTTCAAGTATGAACTGAGTTACGTGAGACGGAAATTTGGTACTGGCTCGTGTGATTGGTGGGATATCTATAATAACGGTTCCTACTATTTTTTGGTCATTCAAATCGATTTTAAATGTCCATCGATTGATTTCTTTGGTTCTTCAAATCGATCTTGGTCGTCTATTAAAATTCAACTAATTTTTGGTCATTCAAATCGACTCAACCGTCTATTAAGACATCCTAATTTTTGGTCCCTCAAATTGTTCTCATTCATTGATTAAAAGTAATTTTTACTTTTTAATAATTAACCCATCAACCCAGGATCAATCCATGAACCCCATAAAAACACATTGACTAAGAAAACCATAATTCATTAAAAAAAGAAAGAAAAAAACAAGTTAAATTTGTAATATCGACTTATATAATTCCCACTAATATTTTTTGCTCCCTCAAAATTAATATTGACTAATATAGTTCCTACTATTCAATAAAACAATAAGAATCTAATAAATCTTGAGCGTCTAATATAAAACAAAAACAAATTCATTTTGATAGTTGGATGTAATTGGTATCTCAAATGAATTTTGGATGATTTTTCATATATTAATTATTAACTCATCAACCCATTATCATGGCATGAAACTCATGATTTTAGATTTATACTTATTTTTAAATAAACAAACGAATAAATAGAGTTTATTCTTTTAATTTTATAAATCTTTAAAATTCATTAAAAACGTAATAACTTTTTTAAAAACAATAGATAAATTTATCTTTTCTAAAAGTAAACTAATTTGAAAAATTATGATTAGATTTTTTTAATACAATTAAAAGTACGACTTGTTATTTCGTCCTTTAAATTATTTCGTTCTACTTATATAAAAGAATGCATTTATGGTCATATGTTCTATAAATAAAAGGGTATAATAAACAATTGAAGGTGCCAATATATAGTTTCAAAACACCTAGCTACTTAAGAGATGTGCATGATGATAAAAATTAAAACAAAAAAGGAATATTGTGTTATGATATGCCTTTAAAAACATCCCAAGAGGATGAATATTGAAAAAAACTAATCGGTTATGACAAATAAGTGCATGGTATCATTTACGAATCAAGATTAGCATAACAAATATAATCAAGAATGACACTAATACTGAAAATGACACTAATACTGAGCCCATATGTACATAAGTTGATTAGAGGGCAGATTACAAACCCACGACGATGCACTTTTAGTTATTTAAAGTTGAAGTAGATGAAGACACATTTGAAGCAGGTGGAACAGATCAGACTTTATTCTCTATCAACTTGTTAGCATAATATATTTTCTTTTGTGTTCAGAAAGAGGTGTTGGTTTGCGTTCGTTATAATTTCCCACTGGCTACTGTTAGAGAATGAGTGGTTTGTGAAGACCGTTTGCCGATCATATTTTCACAAGAAGTGTGGCTGTGTTGGGATGTTTGAAACAACTTTAAGGAATTCACTCCGTTCTTTCCTGTTAAACCATCAGCAGGTCTGCTCATTATCATCTCATGTCACCAAAGTACCAAATTTGAAGTGGGGTATTTCCTACTCAAACAAAATCTTATTGGAGCACGCAAAAGGTGGAGATTTGGAAACTGCAAAAGACGTGTTCGATAAAATGTCACATAGAGATGTTGTCTCTTGGAACTCCCTGATGTCGGCTTATATTCACAATGGTCGTTATGACCTAGTGCTTCAAACCTTTGTGGGTATGCAGCACCATGGTATTCGACCCACTCAGACTACATTTTCCATTGCCCTTTCCTCATGCGCGAGGCTTGGAACTCTTGTTCACGGTAAATTGCTTCATGGGCTGTTCATAAAATCTAGTTCTTCTGAAAATGAATTTGTGGGTACTTCTCTGATCACAATGTACTCCCAATGTTACGCGGTTGATAGTTTGGAGAAGGTGTTTGATGAGTTTGAACATCAGAACGTTGCCTCGTGGAATGCTCTGATCGCTGGCTTTGTTTACAATGGTTATGTTGAATGTGCACACAGCATTTTTGATCGTATGCCTCGTAGAAATGTTGTTTCCTGGACTACTATGATCAGTGCTTATATGGACATTGGTAGGGTCAACTGTGCATTAGGTTTGTTTACCGTGATGCCGGTAGAGAAAAATTTTGTCACATGGTCAGTGGTATTGGGTGGGTTAGTTTCGGATGGACAGTATGATCAAGCTCTTGGGTGGTTCCTTCAGATGTTAGCCAGTGGAACCCAGGTCAGTGTTTCCTGTGTTCTTAAGGTTGTAATTGCATGTTCAGGATTGAAAAGCCTCAGGACATGCCAGGCAGTTCATGGGTATGTCATCAAATTGGGACATGATCTCAATTCAAGTATTGAAGCTTCACTTGTTGCTATGTATTTTAAAATTCTCAAAGCTGAGGAAGCAATGACAGAATTCCTGAAAATGAATGTCACGTCAGTCGGGTCTTGGAATTGTTTGATTGCTGTATATATTGATAATGACAAGGTTGATGAAGCAAGATGGTGGTTTGATAAGATGACGGAAAGAGACAAAATTTCATGGAATTTGATGATTAATGGCTATCTGCGTGATGAGAGGATAAATGACGCACTCACTTTGTTCTCATCAATGCCAGAGCCAACAGTCGAGACCTACACAGCTATGATCTCGAGCTTTATTGGAAATGGTAACATTGATGATGCTCGAAAGCTCTTTAATATGATGCCTGAGAGAGATGTAACAGCTTACACAACAATGATATTTGGTTACATGGAAGAGGGTTCTTTGGAGGATGGTTTAAATCTCTTCGATAAGATGCCAATAAAAAATGTTGTGGCTTACAATATCATTATCTCTGGATTGGCACGTCACGGGAAGGTCAGGCAGGCAATTGTTATATTTGATAAGTCTCCTCTGAAAGATGCTATATCTTGGAATTTTTTGATTGTTGGCTTCATTCAGAGTGGTTTCCATGACGAGGCATTCCTGTTGTTCCAGAGGATGACTCTATCTGGTATGAGACCCAATGATTCAACTCTAGCTAGTCTTCTAAGTGTATCAGCCAAACTATCTGTCTTGCGAAGCGGAGAAATGTTCCATGGGGCCACCATTAGATATGGTCATGAACCAAGACTGGTAGTAGCAAATTCACTAATTAATATGTATGCCAAGTGTGGAAACATGTCGGCTGTGAAGTATATATTTGATGGCATGGAAAAACATGATCTGGTCACATGGAATTCTATTATTCATGGGTATGCTATCAATGGGTTTGGCATGAAGAGCATAGCGGTGTTCGAGAAGATGAGATTTTCAGAAACGAAACCCGATGACATTACATTTCTTGGTGTTCTTTCTGCTTGCATGCATAGCAATCTTCTGGAAAAGGCTGAACATTATTTTGACTTGATGAAATATGATTATGGCTTGATGCCGGGGTTGAGCCATTATGCTTGCCTTATCGATCTTCTGTGCCGCAACAATTTACTTGAGAAAGCTGAAACAATAATAGCCTCATTGCCTTTCGAACCTGATTTGGTCATTTGGACTTCCGTGCTCTCTGGATGCAAAACAAACTGCAATATCAGGTTAGCAGAACATGCTGCTAATAAATTGTTTATGCTCACTCCGGGGGATCCCATGCCATACGTACATCTGTGTGAAATTTATCAATCTTCTGGTAGATGGGCGGAGTTGAAGGACATAAAACATCAAATGAATATACTTGGATTCAACAGAAGACCAGGTTGTAGTTGGATTGATATGATAAGCTGAAAAAACTTCATAAGTTGGTGTTAGGCTGTCTTTTATGATGATACCACATGGGTTATTCTCCTTTCAAAATGTTACTTGGTATTGTTTTCCTTGAAAAACAGTTGAAATCACACAAGGAGTGCATTACTGTGGGAAAAGGAGATCTCTTCTCGGGTAATATGAGGATTGGTCAGGTGAAGGTTTTATGGGTACGTGTTCCCTTCATGCCATACAAGTATGATTATGTTTTTTATGGTACTTTTAAGTGATTTGTAGTCTATGGGTTAGGGCTAAAGAATTCGACCGGAATTAGTATTTGGATATGCAGCTTCGCATCCTCAAGAGCATGGGAAAGATTGTCACGACATTGGCACAAGGTTTCACGGGAACCTGTTCGTTGAGCATCATGAGGCATGGTTGTACAACTGATTTACCAAGAGGTATGGTTTCATTTTGGTTTGATTTAAGTTTTTGGTAAATTAAAATTCAGGATATGTTCTGAATCATGTAAAGGCTATTATGTAACTTGCTTAGGTTGAAATTGGAGTTTCTCTCTCTCGAGTGGTGCATATGACGATCTCAAGCCTTGTTGAGTTGTTGGGAAACAAAATCCACATAACCATTATTCATAGGTTTGCTCATTCATAGAGAAAATAGCTGGATGCTAACAAAAATAATGATACAAGCAAAACCTTCCTTGCAATTTTCAGGTACATTATCCATCAGATCTCCATTTGAAGAGAATTCGGCTTCTACATTCAGAATGCTCGCAGTGCACCAACTGGTCCATTTGGACCGACGATTTTTCCATTAGAATCATAGGTGATGACACCAGAGAATTCAGGCATCTGACACTTCTCCCCCATAATTATGCTCCTCTGCCATAGACATGCTTCTCCATCAGTAACCTGGTTAGAGCTTATAACTGGGTCGTTGGTATGATGCCGGATTGCTAAGAAACGGCGCCAGCGTCTTCCATGACTAGCACAAGCCATCAGTGCAAGCATGCACATGAAGAAACTTGCAAGGCCAATGTATACACTGGTTGCAGTATTGTCAGTGAAGCCGTTGTGAAGTAGACGTGCCATTACTTGTGGTTGGTCGGCCAGTTGGTTTCTTAGCCTTGTTTCGTTGTAAGCTATTTATAAGATTTTCATGGTCAGTAGATGGAGTCTCTATAGGAGTGGTTTGGAGTTGGATAAGTGAGAGAAGGTGTTCTTTGCATAATGTAGAAGTTGAGATGCTGATGGTTGTGGTGCTGGTGCAATTTTGTATTATACCCACCTAAACCAAGGATATGATTCGGCTTGAATTATTTTAATGATGGGAGTCTTCCTTAAACCACTTTGTTGGAGAAAGTCTTAAAGTCAAACTTAATTTTCCAGTTAAAAGTGATTTGGTTGGTCTTTGGTTAACTCCTAGACAACAGCTGCTATGATGACACAATCCCCTGATCCCAGGCTCTAATTACTAATCTGTCCACCAATTACCACTACATTCATCTAATTACTAATCTGTCCACCATTTACGGTTCCCCTACTGAACCGCTGGAATCCTTCTCTTTGACGGTGAATGTTAGGTTTCGTTCGTATTTGTTTGTGCAAGATAATGTTAAATGAATTATTGAATTATTGTCTATTTATCTTGTCAAAATAATTCATATCGGGGTTTTTCTTGTTTCGGTTAATGTGTTTTGGTGTTAACATTAGACTAACTGAGAATGTAAAAAAAGTCGGTATTACTGTATAATTGCTGAAGTAAAAAAAGTTCAGGAAATGATCACATACTTGAGGTGTAAACTGTCGAAGCCAGAACACATTTCAGTTCAGGAATGATTTACTTTTGCTATTACCTTAGACTTAGAGAAAGTAAAACTCAAAATTAATGTTGTAAATGGACTGTAGGATTCCCAAACCTTTCTTAGGAATGGCGGAAGCCTTTACTCAGTACACTACTAATTCTGAGAGATTTCACAATTATCCCATCTTAATGGAATAGTAATACATCTGGAACATCCATATTTTTGTCGGAATAATTAACTAGAACTTGTTTTCAATCAAAGTATCAGTCAAAATAAATGAGTTATATTAATCAGAAATTTGCAGAAGAATAGTAGAGAATAATAATCATCAAGAGCTACATTGAACAGATTTATATTCAATGTCCATATAAAATTTGTAATAAGCAAAGTCATGATAAGGATATCGAGATACCAGAATGTCACTCTTCTATCCAAAAGCAAAATGTTAAAATCATCTTTTAGCGACAAATAAATTAGTCCCATAAGAAACTCACAAGTTCAACTAAAATCCAAAAAGCTCGAACGGCTTAACGATCCATTCTACTCGAGAACATTGCCACAGTGAATCGCTTCCGGTCTTGGGTTTGGCCTGAAGGAAAATAATAAGAGGAAAAGGCGTGATGGTGTACTCCTAACAAACTCTCGTCTTATTCATAACTAACTCTCTTCCTTTAATCACCATTTTGCCCCTTTAGTATCACTTATTTTACATTTTTAGCCCTCCTAAATAGGGAGTATGTTTGAAATATATGAAATTTGAGTTCCAATTGAAGACCGTAGAAATTAGAATAGATTTCTACTTCCACTTCGAAACCAATAAAAGTCAAAGAACTATAATTAATACTTGCTTCCCGCAAATCTGTCACCCCCTTAGTTCCTAAATCACTGTTGTTTGTTGGCTCAGCGAGTTCAATATTAATTCTATTGTGAAATTTACAATTCCAAAATTATAAATATTGTGATTTACACTTGCATTGTTTGGATGGACAATTATTTTATTATTATTTATTGCCTAGATAATACTTAATTTGAACCATATATGAAGATAACCGTACAGAAACTATATGAGCATGTGACAATTCACATATGATCACTCTTCACAACCTTTTCATAGAGATGATATCTGAAAATTTTAAGAGCAATTAACTAGTGATGAATTCAAGGGAGAAATCATCCAAACAAGTCAATTGCAATTGACATATTCTTAAGTCTCAAGTTGAAGCAGTCTCAAATGGAATCAGCACATCCTAACTCACAGTTTAGGAATAACATTCAAATTCAAACTGAATCATCAATTGAGCATGAATTTAGCTACTTTCATACATTGCTAGCATATAGCACTTCGGCAAGCCCTGACACTGTCCACCATCATGTATCAGTAAAATATATTCATACATCAAAAACCAAACTTCCATGTTTATACATCTTTTCCAGCCCTAGAAGCATCTGTTTCTGCAGTAACAGGTCCTGAAGTTTTTGATTCTACAGCAGTGGTAGATGTTCCTGCCTCTATTGCTGGAGGCTGAACTTTGTCTTTTTTATTACCAATTAATTCATAAAAAAACATTGCAGAAACCTTGTGAAGGGGACATTTATCACCACTTTCGTGTCTCAATTGCTCTGTCAAACGACACATTACCTCCGTCCTTTTCTTTCCAATCTCTCTTCTATTTTTTAGCCATTGCTCATAGATATACTGCACTTTTTCTTCCTGCACATTAACCATTGCTTAGAATTGCTGCTCATGTCACAAACAGATGGATTGTAAATCACATGGAAGTGGTATTTCTCACATCATTCGCTTTGCGTAGAATGTGATCCTTCGCCAAACTCTTGAACGTTAGAGTCCGTTCTAATTCGTCAATCTAGATGTTCAAATTCCTGATTAGAAGAGAGTATTTCCTCAGAAAATTATAGTCAAGAAATACGTACATCTCTGTATAGTAAGTCCTCCATTAAAACCAACACCTTTCTGAGTAAAAGGAAGTAATATGAGCTGGATTTCTGCACGGAAGGGAAATTCGAACCGCTTCTTAGATATCCAGAGTAAAGTTTAAAAGCAGATGTAATATAATTCCAGATGGATTTTTTCTCACTTCTTTACTGTATGAGGATATTTCTTCTATCCTCTTGAGATTCGAGTATGTCCTAAACTGCCAATATTTGGACTTTGATTAGTTTCAATTCACAGGTGTTAACCAACAAGATTTGTAGGAATACTGAAGCTATTCTTACGTTCCTCAGCATGGTCACCGTCAGGTCTTGCTCAAAGTTGTACATAACATGCCAAAGATGGCATTGTCGGCCTACAGAATGAAATTGCACATTCATCACCATTTTCAAAGGAAAATATAAAGATGAATATCATGTTAATTTCCAAAGGATATTAATATGAAAATCATGTTCGTTTTACCTTTTGCTTTGAGGTACATCCCTGTTTCATACAGTCCTGACCATCAAAAACAAACAAAATGTCAATGACATGAAAAACAGCCATTTAAAGTTTTTTCCTATCATATTCAACAACCACAAGAAAAATAAAAACAATCTGCAATTAACTTTAGTGTTGGACCTACTGTGGATTTGGTGAAAATCCATATCAAACATTGATCATAAATAACATCCTGGAGTAAACTCCTGGAACTCATATGTCGTTAGCTTAAAAATAAATATAAAAGTAATCATGCAAACCAACTCTAAACCTTAAGTTAGGAATGGAAATTATTTATACATGGTACACTAATTATAAGAAAATTCAATTTTGTCCAATCTTTTTTTCTCTGACCAGTTCAAATTTGTCCAATCTTAAACGAAAGAATTTGTTGTTTTTAGTTACCCTATCAGCTTACATGAATGAATGACTTTTTACTTGGCTGAGTTATCTTTTCCATTGCATAGCACACAATAAAATGGGCTAGCCAGAGTCTGACTTCAGACCTAAAATGTATATTCTCTTCTCTTTGCTTTATCCAGAACAAGTAATTAACCTTGCATAGGAGTTATTTTGAGCATTTTGAAATATAATTTGCATGTACAGTTTTAAAAGTTAAAACAAGTTGTCCATTGCATCAGGTCTCCCGTCTCATACCTATCTTGATTTCATTCTGGTTCATGCGGCATACCGCCATAAGCAATTCAAAATGGAACTCCAAAAACAATTCCTAATAACCATGTCAGTTCATCTGAAAAATCAAAATAAATTTATCTTTTTCGCAATCAAACGCTTGACAATTATCTAGAACTTGGTAAAGTCCTATCTTTCAGTCAATAACAGGTGCTTAACTAAAGTCAAAAAAATGATGGTACTAATCCAATGGGTCATATGAGTTAGATATTTCCGTAACACACATATTCAATTTCAACTAAATTGCTCCCTAACAAAGAAACACTAACAGCTGCAACGTCTCAACAACACAACAAACATACATTCTATCATTCTAGTAGAGAAAGAAGTATCTAAATAAGATAGGCAAGATCTTCTTAAAGTTGGGGGGTTAACCACAGTTACCTCCAGCAACAAGAGCTGCTGAAACTGCCATGGTACGCCAAGAAAGAAACTTCGGCTTCTGAGGAGGTCGACGCACGTCCTCGTAATTGTCCTCCGCCATTCTCCAGGAATAAGGTTCCGGTCTCCGCTGCAAGCTAAAGTGACCATGACACAATCCCCTGATCTCGGGACTCTTCACCATTACACCTCCTACACAAATGGCCCACAAATTAGCCCCAGATTTCAGATAAACCATCGACTACCCTTTTCACATCGACAAATTCCAAACCCTAACTAAACAAAATCCTTAATCCTTTTTCCTTCTTTCCTAAATTTTTTTCCCAACACAAAAAAGAAACCTTTTTTCCCCAAACGAAATCCTTCTCCCTCTTTCATCCGTTTGGGTTTATTTCAAATCCGACTTTAAAAAAGTGAATCTTTTTTTTTCTTTTTTGTTCTGGTGGTCACATGAGACTACGTGAGGAGAAGAAAAGGTGATTGTTTACCTCTGGATTGGCGCACGAGTAGCAGAGCTCGGGAGTGGCGCAACATTTCTACGCGATGGATTCTAGGGTTTGGTGGGGGAGAAGAGAAGAGAAGGCGTAGTGGGGGTGTTTGTTGTGGAGACGAGAGCAAAACAAGAAAGGAGTGAGCGAGCGAGAGTCGTGGAAACAGGGAAAAGGCGTACAGATTTTTACTTAAACCCGTCTAGGATTTTAGTCATGTGAGCATGTGAGAGTCCTTCGGCTTCCTTTGGTAAGATACAATTTTTGCATGACGCAAGCGTCTCGAGGTGAAGTGTAGATTCTCATAAACTCCTGATGCTTTTGAAGTATGCTTCTGCCAGACATTTGATTGTTAAGTACCAACCGTTACTTGAGATTTGTTGGGAGTTAGCGGAGGCTCTGTTTTAAAAATCGGAACTGAATCCCGATTTCACAAAATTCAAACTCTTTGACGTGTGAAACTAAGCCCAACTCTTACTAATTGTTGTCTTTGGTTTTCACCTTTATCTAGTAGTTGGTTATCATTAGCAACTTCTCTGTGTAAACATCGTCTATCTTTTGCAACATTTTTACATCAGAAATTTGAAAATCATGTTATAACGCATCCATTTAGTGACACACTAACAAGTCTGAACTTTATCATCAACTATGTTATATGAATGTTTTCTCTCTGTCGTTTATGACATTTCTTTACTCTAGCTAGTACGTGTGTTAATTTTTTTTAATGCTTAGATGTGTGGTAATTTTGTTAAATGCTTAGCATGCGTGGTTAACAAGAAGAGTCAATAAAATGGTGGTATTTAGGGTGTTAAGAGCATTCTTATAGTTATTTCTATGTTCGAAGAAATATGGTTTCAGTTTTACATTATTTTTCGACACTTTTTGTTGAATGCTTAGCATCCATTCTTATAGTTATTTAAATAGAAATCAAGTGTTTCTTAGTTCGAAAATGTCGAATATTTTATCTTAAGATTACTATATGTTTATCTGAAAACCAGTTCAATCGATCAAACTGTCGCTACGGAGTCGATTCGGTTCAACCATCGGTTCACAAAATGTTGATGTCATGATGACGTCATCATTATTTAGACCAGGTTGAACCGCTAGTTAGACCACTTTGAACCAAACTGAGCTATTTTTTATTCACTTTTCGGTTCGGTTTTTAAAACATTAAGTGGATGACATTAAAGTCGTTGTGAGTGTAATATGAAGTGGACTAGCCATTGCATTTGATGGAGCCCACAAGAGAATATATGGTTGAGGAGGTTGGTGTCTAATGGTTAAGGTTGATAAGGCTAAGTTAGATATAACGGTGGGAATTATAAGTTGATGGGAGATCCGGATCCGACCAGGTAACGCATCTTTTACTGTGCATCATCACCAACCTCACGACAGTCGCATGTTTCCCCCCCCCCCCCCCTTTTTCTTACTGTTATTGTTGAATTATTTGTTATGCTGCTGTAATTCTCAAATCAATAGCGTCATTAGGAATGTAATGTCGTTAATTAGATTATGGTGTTGATTTGAATCAGTTAAAATACTACAAGTGCACGGTCGCGTTGAAGTGGTGGCAAATACGGGTCGGTCCATAGGGAGCGTGTGTGAGTCGGATGCACAATACTTGAGTAGGGGAGAAGAAGAGAGAGGTGATCGAAACTACACTACAATGCAAAAAAATTCGGAAAATAAGCAATAAAACTAAACCCCTTAAGGGGTAGAGAAAAAATGTGAATACAAAAAAGTGTGTTGTGTGTGTTCAAATATACTCATCAAAATATGTCATACATGAAATCCATGAAACTCAATTCCAACTTTGCCTCCACGTGAAATAAGATAAAACATTATCATTAAAACATAAAGACAATAATTGAAACGAAGCTAATATGTTCACATGCAAAATGACTCAAATCCAACTATGTTTCCACATGAAATAAAATTTATCACAATCATTAAAACATACAAGACATTAATTTAGATAAAGCCAACATGAGCACATGCATGCACATGTCTTGTTTCCTTCTTCCACTTCATCTTTATCCTTACATTATCATTCCCCATAAAATAGGCTCACTAATTTAAGCATGTGCTAAGTTTCATTCAAGAGCATTGCACATCAAAGATAAGGGTGAAATCACATTAGATAGTTATGGAAATCATGTAAGGCTCAAATGATTAAGATTAACACACACACTAATCCATCACATGATCAAATCACATTCTTCTCCACCCCCATGGGGATGGACTTCTCTCTACTCATCTCTACACTAAAGAAAGCATAAAAATACATAAACCCATGAAAAAATGTAGAAGACTAGATTAAACAAACAACAACATAAAAGAAATTTCATTAAAGGAAAACATCAACTAAATAAACAAGAACTAAACTAGATTAAGAAAATAAAAGACAAAGTTTGCTCCTCTCCAACCCCTTATTACACTACTAAAACATGAAACTAAAACCTACTCTAATGGGGGAAGGATGAAGAAGAGGTGGAGATGGGGGTTTACAATGATATTTATAGAAGAAATAAGGGTTTGGATGAATTTGGGAGCAATCCGACGGTTGTAATTACTTTTTCTATACTCCGGAGTACCCAATTAATCAAGTCCAAGACATGGGAGAAATTAGGGATCAATTGGAGTAAAATGATCCATTAGTGGCGTATCCAAATCCACCACTGGCGGATCTTTTACGCCCGATTAGTCCTTATTTCTTCCAAGAATTTCAATGTTGTATTTTGCACGTTGGGTGAATCCCTGGTACACTGTCTTGAACCGATTTGACTTTAATTGGCGAAATATTGGTTTGGTTCAAGTCATGTGTCACAATACTTTGCATTTCATAATCAGGTCTCTCCGGGTCTTAACTTAGGTCCTTCCTGATTTGGGATCAAGTCCTTGTGCAATACAAATGGATCCAAAAGTCTTCAATTCAGTCCATTCTTGTTGTATCCAAGTCTTTTTTGTTCATTTTTCTCTTCTTTATTACCTAACACCTGAAATACTACAACAACAACTCGAGTAGCACAATATTACGGTAAAATAAATGATATATAACATAAATATGATGCATGATATGCTACTAATTATGGGGGGGTTCCGTCATTCTCACATTGGGAAAACATTTCCCCCACATGTAAATATTTTAGAATGAATAGAAATGGGTATGAGTTGGGCCCAATTTTCGTGAGTCTAAAGAACGAAAGTTCCCAAAACCCTTCACGGGAGCTCGCGTGAACTTGAATCCACCCAAATTTCTCTTAACCAATTGTTAACTTGTTGATACACTAAACATGTCAATCGTGTTGTGTTCGTGTACTATTGTGTCAGACAATTCTACAATCGTGTCAGGATTTCGTGTTATCGTGTATAGTACAAATTGAAAAATATTCATCATGTTTAGATTGAAAATAGTTAAATGATATGTTATATTGATATTGTTCTTTCTAAATAACATCTTAATTGACTATTATCAAGTAAAAATAATTGATTATCTAACAAAAGATGCAGTTCGTGTCAGTTTCATGTAAAAAATAACTTATTATGTAATCTTGTCGTGTTCACGTGAAATCGTGTACCAATTATTTTATATTTCTATCTCCACAAATCATAATAATAAAGCATTTCAATTATACAATATTTTTTGTGAAAAGTTGTGTCTAAATTATGTCACCGTATCTTGTCGTATTCATGTCGTGTAATCGTGTAATGTCCAAAATTGACAGACCTATGACACACTTAAAATCCACCACTGTCAACGGGTTGGTTGAAGGTCTCAACTGGAATCCCTGTCGTGAACCTACCATTTTTCACAAAAATTCTTCATCCAGACGCACAAAATCCCCAACCTTAAACCCAACATTTGTTGTTTGGAAGCCATCTCAAAGTCTGAGGTGTTAGGGGGTGGGTTGTAATTTTTCCACGCCCAGACTCAAACACAAGGGGGCAAATAGACATACCCATAATTGATATAACACGAAATGTATCCAAGTTCCTAATAGGTTTAAGAATTAGTTGGGTGGAGTAAGGACATAGATTTGATCCTCATTCTCGTTTCAATCTCTACCCAGTTGGACATAGTTACTCTGTAATAACCCTAACTTGTTTAATGGACTAATTGGTGATTAGGAGGCTTAATGGGGGAGTTTTGCATGGGGAGTGGAAGAGGGAATAGTGGTGGCTTGTGTGGAGTGACGTGAAGGAGATGGGTTGTGGAGTAGGGTTGCTGTTTTGTGTGGGGAGGCGTGGATGAACAGGAGGCAAGAGGGTAGGGAGGAGGCTGAGGTGATGGTTGGCTTAGTTGGGGTTTAAGAAGGAACGTGGACTCCTCTCTTCTTCTTCTTCCCCTCTCCACCCATCTCTCTTCCTCTCCTGTTGCGCGCGAGCTCCGGTGGTGAACGTGGGTACGTTGAGTGAGACCGGTGGAGAGCTCAGTGTGAGGTGGTGATTGTCGGAGACAAGCAAGGCGGTGAGCTCCGGTGTTCTTCGTCGATCTTCAAGAAAGGTATGCCAAGTTCTTGCATTAGAGGCCTATAGTGATCACCCACGGTGGGGTGATGTTTGGGTAGGTCGCGGGAGGTCGGAGACCTCGCCGACGACTAGTTTCGGCGTCAAAACCTTGGCTGGTGCGAGGTTGAGGACGTCTGTCGGTCGACCGGGTCCCTTGGACGGTCGACCGATCGTAGTGTTTTTGCCTGTCTGTGGTGTTTCGGTCAACCGGTTCCTTGTTCGGTGGACCGAGACTTAAGTGTACCGGTAGGATGCTAGTGTTTTCGGTCGTCCGTTGATGACATAGAAAATATTAAGTTGACCCTGTAGGTTTTCGGTCAACCGAGACCCCTGAGTCGGTCGACCGATAGATTGGATTTTGATGTTGACCAGACTCCG
Organism: Triglochin maritima; assembly: GCA_963682175.1. Classification (NCBI taxonomy): domain Eukaryota; kingdom Viridiplantae; phylum Streptophyta; class Magnoliopsida; order Alismatales; family Juncaginaceae; genus Triglochin; species Triglochin maritima. Next base: position 13,752,523 of record OY821775.1, read on the forward strand.
GATTTTGACCTCGTTCGGTCGACCGGTTTTAGACCTTCGGTAGACCGTTGGGAATTATTGTGTTGCGCAAATAGTTCGACCGTCGCAGACGTTTCGGTCGACCGATTCCCTTGTGGAAGCGGTCGACCGAGCTGTCACTTTCGGTCGACCGATTTCCCTTGTGGAAGCGGTCGACCGGTTTTCACAGTGGTCGACCGATTCCCTTGATGAAACGGTCGATCGAGTGTCTCTTTCGGTCGACCGTTTTGCACAGGACAGAATTCCTGGTTCCGCTTAGGATGCCAACTTTGTCCACGGAAACCCGTGTCCTCACCTTGTGCGTGAGCCGGGAGGTGACGGTGGGCGCGTTACGCGTGCCTACCCCGGGACCGCCATGTGGAAGAGTGTGGGTGTCCGAAACGCGTCACCTCCATGTATGGATCATGACTATATCTGGTGGATCGTTTGACTCGCGTTAGAGTAGCAGCCTGAGGGATTGTGGATCCCATTGCTTCAGCAACACGCAACTGCCGACGGAGGCACAGAGTCTACCGACCAGGATTGGCGACGGAGGTCCAGAGAGGTACCGACCTATTGACGGCAACGGAGGTCGCGACCCTGCTCGTTTGGAGCCGGAGTTGGTGTTGCACGTGGAGCTCGTTGACCCTGCGGAGTTCGGTTCGGATCTGTCGATTGTCTGGCCTTTGTGTAGCGGATATGTTCGACTGGCCTTGATGGCAGTGATTGCACGTGTCGTGCGGCCTGTGTGGTGGCGGTAGGGCCCCTGTGCGGCCTGTGTGGCGGCAGGGAGGATCGCGCGTGGCCTATGTGGTTGTGGCGATGGACTGCCGATGATGTGTTTCGGCAGATAGGTCGATTGGGCACCTATCGAGTGAGATCCCGTGCGGTCTGTGTGGCGCCGGTTGATGGACCGACCTGAGCGACGACTCCGTTGGTGTGGTGGTGGACCACGATGTTTTCAGATCTGATTCTACCTGCGCGGAAGTGCGAACGCCTCCTCACTGATCCCTTGGCTTGTGTAGTCGCGTGTGGGGATGTGTTGCGTGCTGTCCGTTAGACCGTGTGTGCCTACGGTAGGTCTCTACGGGGACCCGATATTGGACCGTGCGGCCTGTGTGGCGGCGGTGTTGTTCGACCATGTGGCCTGTGTGGTACCGGTGGTTGTTGGACCGTGCGGCCTGTGTGGCGGCGGTGTTGTTTGACCGTGTGGCATGTGTGGTAGGGTGGTTGTTGGACCGAGCGGCCTGTGTGGCGACGACGATGTTGCGGACTGTGAGGCCTATGTGTGCGAGAACGATCGCGGGACGGATGTCCGGTCTGGCCCTTGGTGGCAATGTTGTTTTACTGCTTTGTATTCCATGTCATGTTATACTAGTATGTTAGGGCATATAGGTGAGCTTGTCATACGGGGGTTCCTTATGGAAACTCAGACATTGTTGTTATGATTATTTTCAGGACCGCGCTAGGTTCCGGCGGGTGGTGACCGAGGGGGATTGCACTTTGGGACTGGATCCTGTCGTCTACCTACTTTAGGTTGTCGTGATTACATGTACCTTGTGTTTTGTGTTATGATGTAATCACTCTTTTGACAAACTCGTATTGTATTATGGTGCACCAGATGTATTTCGGTATTTGTTTCAGTAATGTCCCCACTCTTGATGGTTTTATTCTCGTGATTCCTTTGGTTTTAAAAGTTGAAATTTTCCGCTGTTCGGGGATGTTACATACTCAATCCACCTTAATATATATAAAAATATTCTACTAATTACAAAGAAATGTTGATATTTGATATATTTGACTCTTTTTTTTTGAAAATGAGAAAGCATAATAACAAAGAAATATATAATGTAAAAGTTAAGTTATCAATGCACATTATAAAATAAAATAAACACAAGCGCCATGCCACTTAGCCTCCCAGGTGTAATTCAATGGTGACGGAAGTGAGTTTATTCTTTTGGGACATCCATTCGAACTATGCATATGTCTTGATGAAAATGATGGTAGAGCACCTTCAGTTCAGAACACCAATTCTCATATCCCAATGTGGGAATGAGTGCCGGATACTAACCATTACCAATATTGCAACAAGAATGACTCAGGTAAGACGGAAGTAGAATTAGACGCAACCTCCAATCTTACCCGAATCAAAATGTAAGAGATCTCAATTAACAACAACAACCGATCGCATCAGGGTCTTACTCTAATACCCTGATAAAAACAAAAATCTAACAAATTGCAAACTAATTATCCAAAGGTAGAGAATAATCTCTACACAAAATGGGGGAAAATCCCTCCAAAAGTTTGAACATAATTTAGTGACTTGTGGAGGGGGACCGGAAAACCCTTTACATTCCTCTCAAGCTCAGCACCACGTCGGATCTAGTGAGATATCCGCCTAATCAGAACCATTTAATGTTACAATTACATCGAGCATAATGTAGTTGGGCCTTAAGCCGATTACAGCAATAGACTTTGTATTGAGCTTATGAATAACAAAATTAGCAGTAAGTTTTAAATTTTACCTATATATGAGGCGAGGAAGCACTATATATAGTTGCCACTACAATTGTAGTAGGATAATACAAGGAAATTGTTATATAATTACTAATTTCATATACAATTCAATCTGAAGGCCATCTATTTAACATCAAATATTTAAACTGCACATCAATTGGCCGTTATATGAATACCTTCTACATACAACTTCAAAAAATTAATGAAAAAAAAACATAAGAAAGAATCCTACAATACGTAGCACCCAGAAGATACGTTTTCTTCTCAACTCTTGTTCTCTCCGTTCTCAACAGGTGAAGCACTGGAATTCTTATTGCTTGATAGTGCCAAAGAAGTTTGAAGGAACAAGTTGTTCCCCTTGCTTGAGGCACATCCACTCCCATTTGCAGTTGGCACACTAGATGATCCCCACTTCCCCATAACCTCACCAACACTGGTGTTATTCCCTTCCTTCCCATTTGCACCAACTATCGACGTGATTGCGGCCGCCAATGCCGATTGGAAGCTCGGGTCGGTAGTGATCGCCTTCGCAATGGTATCGGTTAGAGCATTGTTAGTGGCTGGAGTTGGTGGAGTGATAGGTTTCTGCAAATGTGTTGGTTGATAGTATGTTTGAGTGCTACTCTTGGAGGTGTTGTTATAAACTTGGGGTGAACCATAGCCCATGTACCCGCCACTCCACGAAGAGGGAAGCGCCGTCGTATCGGTCCCGCTCGAGAAGTTGAAGCTCGTGGTGGAGTATCTTGGAGTTGAAGTGGTGTAGTTTGTGGGGAACCTATTGAATTGGGGTGCAAGTAATGGTTGGGATGAAGGTGGAGTTGTGAGGTCTAGTGTTATGGTTTGGTATGGGGTGATGGTGCTTGATATTGTTGGATTTGGAGGGAAGTAGAATTGTCTTCCTCTTGAGTTGTCGGAAAGGCTGAAGTTTAGGCCGTGGTGTAGCCCGGCGGTGGCCATGCCGGATTGCGAAACCGAGGAGCCGGATAGGAGCATGCTTGCCGCTGCCGACGTGGTGGAGGCCATGGCTGTGGCTGCCATTGGAAGTGGGTGGTTGTGGTTGCCTTCGTAGGTTGTGATGAGTATTGACATGTCCTCAGCACATCTTTGTACCTACACAAATTAATTTTAATTATGGTTAGAACATTAATCATCATAAATACAACTATTAATCCTTAAATAAAGATCTCTTGTGAAGAATTTAATCTCTACTATCTCAATAGCTTTTTGTTTTCTTGAAGGTTCTTATAACATACTTTAATTAACCAAACCCAAGTTTCGTCTTATTGACCACTTCGCTTGGGTGTGACCAAAGCCGAGTTGGTCTCTATTATTATAAACATAAGCTACATGAATTTCCTCAAATATCAATTACTCTATCTTCAAATTTTATACCATGACATAAAACAAGACCTCTTTTTTTTCTTTGAAAACAGAAAGAGCTTCAAAGTTTCTAAATTTTTACCTGCTTTCTGACAGGGCAAGCTGGTGCAATAGTGCAACGATAGTATGCTCGTGGGCAAGGATTTCCTTTGGAAATCTTCTGGCCATATTTCCTCCATTGGCATCCATCATTCATCTGCAACAAATTAATTACACAATTAACACACTATCTTAAGCACATGATATTTACTCCACTTAAATCATATCCACTTTAATCCCATTACGTACATTTAATATATTGATCTTAACTATTCTAACGTTGTGTTCATTGAATAAAAGAAAAGAAGTACATACCGTGGGAGTATCGCATCTTGCCCTAACGGAAACCCTAGCTTTCTTGACATGAATTTGCTGAGCAACATCATCATGATCATCTCCATCTCTCGCACTAGACTTCAAAATCTTGCTCGGCTGCCACGCTTCTCTCGCCTCCTCATCCTTCACCTCCTTCGATCCGTTCTCGCTCGAGTAAGACTTGTTTTGTGCACCAACACCGAATCCGCACTCCAATCCAAGGGTCAACCCTTCATTTCCACTACCTTTGGTGGTAGTTTCAACCGTCCCGATCGCCTTTCCTCTTTTCTTATGTCCACTTGATGTGGTGGATGTTGTGCCGAGACTCAAAGACGTCACAAGCCCAGCGTCATCGTCATTTTCTTCCTCTTCTACTTCTTCCATTTCTTGGTCCGGAGTAGTGCTAATTGTGCTGCTGCTGGTTTGAGTGGTTGGAGCACTAATCTTGTTGGTTTGAGTAGTGGTAGTAGCAGTAGTAGTCGTATTTTTAGTTTTGTGAAGTTGAGCTTGGAGGGATTGGTAATCCTTCGTGATACGCGCCAACGTGGTTTTCAACCTCTCGTTCTCTTCCCTCACTTCTCCCATCTCCGCTCTCGTGGACTCAAGTCTGTCTTCCTAAACAGGTGAAGCAATCCATAAGCCTAATTAAGCATTAATGATAGGACAAAAAATGTCATTAAACTAAGGGGGTTTACATGTAAGAAGAAAACATTCATTAGAGATGGTTCCACTAATTAAAAATTACAATTGACATTGGCAACTACTGATATTATCACAACAACTCCTTGTTACAATATTATATCTCGTGCATGAATGTTTTTTGTGTAGACCTTGTTTGAGCTTAGATCTGTTGGGGTTGAAGGTTTTGGTGCAGTTTCTGTTGATGACTTTTCACTTGCATATGCATTAGATCCTTGTTATTAATGTTAATTGATATTAGAGCTTATACAAGAAATCTCTTAGTAAATCAAAATTGATTTGACTTAGTATTTCATTTAAGTTCTACAACACCTGATAAAAGCTTGATTGGTTTACGTGCAACTGTAGACCATTATTAGCAATTAGTCAAAGAACAGACATCATAACTATTTGACTAAACAAATATACTTGATCTTAGTTCTGTCGTAACTTAGATCCGAAATTCAAAAATCATTGCAAGTGGTAGTAGGGTCATCATACACGCTTCTTACATAAATATAAATATATGTTAATAAATTAGTTCTACTACTTGATTAAAATTGCCATTCGGTGGCCATGTGACAGCTATAATGTTCCTTTAACTTTAATTAGACGAAGCTTCGTCTAAAAATATTCCATAAGTACGTACCTACCATGGGGAACTTAGCCAAGCCATTGGGATTGATGACTTCTAGGCTAATATGGAGCTTCTCAAAGAAATTAATTAATTAATTTCATTTGGGTAATTATGCGATTTCTAGTCTTCCCAAGCTCATTGGGAATTAAGTCCCTACTTACCTAAGCCTATGGAATAGTACCTATTTTTATTATATGCTTTTGAAGCTTACATTGTGGTAGACTGGTAGTTGAGTTAAGTTAGACTTTCTAATCTAAACTGCAGCAATGGTAGGTGTCCGAGCTTCTAGCGTTCGTGTTTTTTGTGCAATTTGGAAATCAATTCCATTTTGTGACATAAGTAACTTTTTATTGGATTCCCATTTTGGTGAGAGAAATAGTTCATGGTATCAAAGAATTTGAATCAAAGCAACAAATCTTGTGATCATAGATCTCTAAGTAATCCATATATAAAAATAAAGTTTTTTTTAAAAAGTTTGTTATCTTCTCTTCTAAAATTTAGAAGCTTCAGAACCCCCTACCATACAACACATATTCATTTATTGTTGGTTTCATATTATACTCAAGAATCATTACTAGCTAATTCATGTTAATCATAATTCATAACCCATACTAAACTTACAACTATGTATCACTTACAAAACAGAAACTTTGGAACTCAAGCTTAATTAGCATACTAAGAATATTATGTTGCTTGTAAATTCTATATAACTATCAAAACATTGTAACAACTAACATCCATCTAATTCCTTACATGTTTGCTGAAGATCGAATTCTTGGCGCCTTGCGAAAACGACCTGGTAAAATCCTCTCCTTTTTCTCGTGTATCATTTGCAAACTGCAAGAAACAAAATTCCCCACTAAATTAGAGCCAGAGAAAAACATTGCATGGAAAACTAAAAACACAAATTAAATATGAAAAACATGAGAGAGAAAGAGAGATTAATTTTAGTACCTTAACATCTCCATTAGCTTCCTCTTCACGATCACTACTAAACTTGGGCTTCTTGTTAATGTCATCATTAGTAACAAAAGGACTCTTCACCAAAACTTCCATTTGTGGAAAGAACTCAAAGGGTCTACCTCTCTTCTATTGCCGTCACCTTCGCTTTCTTCTCTCTTTCCCTTCAGAACCCCCTTCATTTATAGAAGTAAGCAGCAGCTGCCACCGGTTTTGACTTGTTTACACAACCCTTATTCAAACCCCAGTTGTTATCTAACTATGGGCCCACCAGAGGATAATTAAATGCCAACAACCCCACAAAAAGGTGTTCTCCAATTGCAAACCAAGAGGGGACAATGTATTTGAAAATCAGAGTTGCCTTTGCAGGATTACCCTTTTGAAAGATGATATTGACATTTGTTACTTTAAAATTTCTATATTAGTTTTAATTTTAAAACTCCTAAAATGCCAATTTGTGCTTTTTCTGACAAGTTATTCTTTTATTTCTCTCTAAGCTAGAGTCTATTAATCTCTATCAAATCTAATAATGTTCTTCGAAGATTAATGCGGAGTGTGTTCAAACATGTAGATAGGGATCATCAAACTAAACACAAAAAATTATGCACACAAAATACAAGAAAATGCAAAATAAACGATAAATCATCGTGGACACAAATCTTGTAAGAACGAGATATATATACCAACCTCACTTCTTGATACCAACCTCTTAAACAGCCTTTTTAAAAGGTCGGCAAACCACTGATACAATTGTATCAGCCTATGAACTAACATTTTCTCCATAAAGGGGACCGACAAGGAATTATATTGAAATTAGACTTTAAAAAAACATTCGATAAAGTGGATTGGATGTTCCTATACTATCTAATAATCTTAAAGAGTTAAAGGCCTCAGATGCCCACGTTTATGGTGTGACTAAATAGAATTATGCATATCCACTTGATACGGTTGCTAAACCAAGGAGCTTGTTGCCCAGTAGGGGAAAGAGAATCATAAAAGTTCCAAGTAAATTAAATCTTTAATTTAGCAATCATATCAATTAATCATATCAATTGATACTAATATACTGATATACCATATATAGGAGTTTCCCTTATTTTACAAGATCTTTATGTTTTAGGAATTAATTCCTTTTTGTTTCTTCCTATTTACGTTTGTAAGTCTCTTATAAGAGAAACTGGTTGTTATGAAAACCAAATCTGAATAAAAGTTCTTCCTAGTATTTTGGAGATCGTCTCTTCTCGAATTGAGACCTTATCAATTGGTGCTTTCATTCTTCCTATGGGCGTAAGGAACTCGCTTCAAAACCCTTGAAGACGCATCCAAACGTCACGACGCGGTGTTGCAAGACATGACCAAACAAGTTAACCACATCAGAGATCGTTTAGGAGAGGTAATTACTCTCCTTACATCCATCACTAGCCGCCTCAACGTCGACCAATCACCACCACCACCACCCGTCACCGCATCACATACCCGTCCATCTGAAATTCCCACAGTTCTCTGGTGAGGATCCACATGGCTGGATTTTCCAGTGTGAGCAATTCTTCGACTACAACCGCACCCCTCCTGATCAACGTCTCCTCCTTTCACCTTGACGGTGAAGCTTTGGGTTGGTTCCGACATGAGCAACATTCGGTTCCATTTCTAGCATGGGAGAGATTCATCGACGAATTGGTTTCTCGTTTCGATGAGCCGCCGTTCGCCGGAGTTTACGGCTCCTCTCGCGAGTAACACAATCTTCAACGGTCCGCTCTTACATTAAGGATTTCGAGCTGAAGGCAAACCAAACTTCTAACCTACCTCCTGTTGTGTTCCTCCAAAACTTTGTCGCCGGCCTCAAACCTGAGTTAGGCAAACTTGTGTGGGGATTCCGTCCACGTACGCTCAAGGACGCGAAGGAGTTAGCCGTCCTCTCGTCTCTTCTCGAATTGAGACCTTATCACCACTTCGAAAGCATCTATTCTCATCAACGAAACTCCAAAGGGATACTTAATTAGTAGTGCCAACGAGATTAGGCAAGGACATCCACTCTCATCCCATTATTCCTGGTGGTAGCAAACTTCTTGAGCAACATCCTACGGCTGGGAACGGAGAATTATATCATCCAAGGACTCAAGGTCGAAGATGGCCCATACTCGAGCATGAATATACAAGTTGTAGATGACACTATTTTTTAAAACCTTCAAGAAAAAAATATGATTAATGCAAAACGATTACTAATTAGATTTGAAGCACTTTCCGGTTTAAAAATAAACTTTGAAAAATCAAGCCTTACGGGCTTACATGTCACCATGAATGAATTGGAGAACTTTACAAACATTTTTGGATGCCAACCTTGTGAGCTACCTTTCAAATATCTAGGCATTCCTTTACAACCAATCACGAGACCACAAACGATTTGGAATACAATTATACAAAAAATTGAGCCTAAAATCGGAAGTTGGTCCACTAAACATCTGTCCATTGGGGGTAGAATGGCAATGATCAACGCCATCTTAACACCAATGGCCTCTTATTACATGAGTTGTCTGAAAATGCTAAAAGGAGTAATCAAGAGAATTTACAAACTAAGGCATAATTTTCAGTGGAACAGTTCCAAAGAAATTGCGGCATCCAATTCAAAAACTTAGTAAGCTGGAAAAAATATGCCAAACTAAGAAATGTGGGGTTTGGGGATTATAAGCATATAGCACCGCAGTCTCGGGTTGAGATTAAAAAAACTTTGGGATATATTATCCAGAGGAAAAATGCTCTGTCAGTGAATAGTGAGAGATAATGAGAGGGATCTAATATCTTTAAATTTTGTTGACATACGGTTACGTTTGACGATAAAATCAAATCTAAACTCTAAATTGAAAATCCAAACCGTAGATCTTGATCTACAACATATATAAATTAAGAATGTCGAAAATCATAAAGTTATGACTTTCCCATTATAAATGCAATACCTACGTTGTAAAAAAAAAGATATAGCAACCGACATGTAAAACTACAATACCACAAAAAATACAATTTCAAGTTCAAAACCACAATACCCATTAATATATCGAGGTTTGAAGATGCTTACATCCTCAAGGGAGTTATATTCATCTACCCTTTCTTCTCCAAATAAGAGAGGCAAATCATCGGCAAAGATCCTCCAAATCTCTCCCTTAGTGTACTAGAATACGAGAAACCTATGTTGGTTTCTCAAATCTCAAAAGACGTAAACCAAAATTTGGTATGCTAATAACCGTTGGGGGACAATGTGGTCATATTTTTTTGTTTCCTATTTCCTGTTTCGTTCCTTAATTTTCTATACCAATCATATTGAAGATCGTTGATTTAACTGAAAGAGAAGAAATAGTAGTAAATATTATCTTTCATAAGGGTATTAATGCAAGAAGGAACTATTTTTATAATATTAATATCGACTTTGACGTCTGAGAAACTTGTTCATGGTTGGTGGGCCAGTGGTACCGGTCAACGGTCAAACCGCCACCGTCGCAGTACGATTCCGATGAGTTATTTCCATATCCAAGTGGGATCACCAGCCAATACGTGTGGATGCAACTCAAACATGATATCAATAACATTATAGGCTAACACTGCGACTTCTAAGCATAGTTTCAAGCAATGGGTCTCCGTATGATTGTGAAACTTAAGAAGTTGTTAGTTGTCGCACATGGATTAGTTTCAACAATAATTGAGTTGCGACTTTAGGTCCACAAATGTTTGGAGGAAGGAAAAGTGGTGATAGCAAATGCCATAAAAATCCAAAGACTAAAATTGAGACTATAGCGCAAGATCAACCTTTTTAGACATTGAAATTGGTTGAAATTGTTGGTTTTGTTGGGAGGGGATCTAACAATGCACTAACTCGACATGTATTAAACGCACCACGAAATACTAATTATTGATTACGGAATTAACTTCTGACACTCTCTCAATCTCAATTGCAACAAGAACACTAATAAGATGGAAATAAACAAGCAAACACAAATGCACACCTGAAACAACCACGACACACACGATTTACAAGGTTCGGCAACGTGCCTACGTCCTTGGGGGTCTTCTGCGGGTTTCATTTCCTTCTTCCGCTTCTCCAACAAGAGAAGCAATCGAGATTACAAGTATATGAAAGCAATATGTCCTCCAAATCACTCTAGATCTATCTCTAGGCTTAATCTTTCAACTCACAATGAAGGAAACTATGTTGTATGCAATTGTATTTGAAAGTAAGAGCAAACAAACCTTTTTATAGACTCAAAAACCGAACTATAATTAAGCAAAACCGTCTTGTGGATAGCTGTCTTGAATCGAATCCTGTGCTGTTTACCGAAGATACAATACTTGCAAAAATCCAATTTGCAGCTCTTAACACCCTTCAGCAGTCCCTGTCTGTGTAGCTCACACAAACTCTTTTCCGACATATGACCAAACCTCATATGCCAAAGTGCGGTACTGTCTTCGTCGCGTGCAACATTTGTTGCACCTTTTCCTGCTACTACATTCCCTAGCATCCAATACAAGTTGTCCACCTTGGTTCCCTTTATCACTGTCATCGCCCCATGAGTGACCTTGATTTTTCCGTCCCCGTCGGACCATCTCCGCCCGAGAGTATCAAGCTCTCCTAGAGAAATCAGATTCTTCTTCAACCCCGGTACGTGACGCACCCCGTCAGCGTTCGAATGCACTCATCGAACATCTTGAACTGTACGGAACCAATACCGACGGTAGTGCACGACGCATCGTTGCCCATAACAACGATCTCTCCTTTCAGTGACTCATAGGATGTGAACCACTCCTTATCCGGGCACATGTGAAAAGATGCTCTTGTATCCAAAATCCATCCAGATGATGATTTGTCAATACCTGCAGCGCAAACTGTTAAAACGTCGGCTTCGTTCTTCTCCTCCACCACACTGACGGAATTATACCCGTCTTTCCCTTTCTGCAGCGACTCCTTGAAGGCCCTACAGTCACGCTTCATATGACCGACTTTCTTGCAGAAAAAACATTCAAAGGATCTCCCCTTTGATTTGGACCGCCATTTTCCGTTGTTTCTTCCTTTGTTACCCGTCCTGCCCCTTTCCGGTGTTGCGATCAATCTTTCACCCTTCTCGAAAGAGTTACTACTCGAATTCTTCCTTGCATCGTAAGAGATCAGCGTGCCCTTGACCTCCTCCAACACCAACGAATCCTTGCCATATATGATCGTTTTCACCAAGTTCTCATACGAGTCAGGCAGCGACGTCAATAACAACATTGCTTTGACTACATCCTCCATCTTGTCCTCAAGCTGAGTCAGATCAGCTATCAACTTATTGAACACCGAGAGATGCTCAATGAACGACGTGTTCTCCTTCATCCGAAGCATGTACAGTTGACGCTTCAGATTCGACTTGTTGCTAAGGTTCTTCTTCATGAACCTTTCCTCCAGAAGTTTCCAATATTCTGCCACGGTCTTCCCCGATTCCTCGAAAAGCAAATCATCAGAGAGGCACAACTCGATGATCCCAATAGCCCAGAGATTCAGACTCTCCCACTTTTCGTCGGTCATCTTCGACGGTTTCTTTTCAACTTCATCTAACGTCAGCAATAACTCGTCTGTCTGCGACATCAACGCACGAACCCTCCGTTTCCATGTTGAAAAGTTCCCCTTCCCGGTGAATTTCTCCACCCGAAAGTTCCGCGCTTCCTCCACCATAGAAAGTGCAACCAAAACTCTGACACCACATGTTGGGAGGGGGATCTAACAATGCACTAACTCGATACGTATTAAACGCACCACGAAATACTAAATATTGATTGCGGAATTAACTTATTGCCCTCTCCCAATCTCAATTGCAACAAGAACACTAGTAAGATAGAAATAAACAAGCAAACACAAATGCACACTTGAAACAACCACGACACATGCGATTTACAAGGTTCGGCAACGTGCCTACGTCCTTGAGGGGTCTCATGCGGGTTTCCTTTCCTTCTTCCGCTTCTCCAACAAGAGAAGCAACCGAGATTACAAGTATATGGAGGCAATATGTCCTCCAAATCATTCTAGATCTAGCTCTAGTCTTAATCTCTCCACTCACAATGAAGGAAACTATGTTGTATGCAATTGTATTTGAAAGTAGGAGCAAACAAGCCCTTTTATAGACTCAAAAATCGAGCTACAATTAAGCAAAACCGAACAGAACTATTCGTGGGGACACATTTAACCGATGCTCGTTTGGTTAACCGTGCGTGCTTCAACAGGAGCGATTCCTGTTCCGATTCGGTTAATCGAATCCTTCCCGGTTGACCGCGGGAACGCTTCTTATGCGGCTTGGTTGACTGCGAGAACGATTCTTCCACGAACTAACGAATTCTTCAACAACCCCACGGTCGACTGAGCACCCTCGGTGGACCGTGCCAAATTGGACATGCACTTTCCAGATTCTCGGAACACCAAAAATCTCCCCAACGGTTTACCGAACCCGTTGTTCCGAAGTGCTTGTTGCTTTCTGACGGTGGACCGAATCCAATTCGGTCGTCTGATCCCAGCTGCACACGGAGTGCCTGGAATCCTCGGTTTGGTGGACCGAATACAATTCGGTAGACCAACCCGTCTTCGCCGAAATTTCCTAAGTTGTGCGTCGGTAGACCGAATCCAATCTGGACGACCGATTCTTCATGGATTTGCTTCCTTAACAAATATAAGCCAATATTCAACATGTCCGTGGGTTGTGGTTCGGTCATAAGCCACGTTTGCTGCAATGAGGATCTTTATACTCTAAGTCATATTAATTTGGTAAATGTTTTTCATTGGGACTAAGCAGGATTTTGAGAGTTAATTTCTTGGCGTGTATGTGCAAGGTGTAAACATGATTTGGAGCTTTGCCCTCGTTGACTTTTGTATCTAGCACGTATTATATTGCATAAATTTGAGGTATGATCATTAGTCATAAAGTTAATATCGTGGACCACCTAATAATAAAATACGTGAAACCCAGAGTCCTGATGCTTTTGTGTACGACACCAATAACTATGTCAACTATGTCCTAATTAGTGGAACAAAAAAGGGTACCCCTAGTAATTAGGTTCTATAATACAAAATTAGTAATTTTTGTAGTACGCGTACGCAATATGGAGCTTATATCCCAATCAACTAGTCTTCTTTTTGTTTTCTTTAGTCAACTCGAATAGTATAATTACTCAAACTAAATGCTAATATATTCTCCGCAAAATGAGCTTTTCACACTCACAACATGACATGCCAATTTGGCAACCGCGGTTTCCTTCGGGTTAGAGTTTTAATCTTCATGTAACAATAAATCAAATGCATGATTGCTTGAAGGGGCATCAACTATTCTGATGACCTAGGTCATGCAAACACTCTCTCTCCATTTCTCTCTCTGTCACGTCATCATGACCAATCTTCTCTTTTTTCTTCACTATTCACCAATTTACCATGACCTAGGTCATCACAATCTCTTTCCTCTACATTATTGTTTTCCTTATCAACTTTTATTCTATTCCAAAATCATTTATATTTACCAAAAACATTAATAATCTATTTGGAAAAACCAAAATACCAATAAATCTCGTATTTCCAAATTACATATAATTTTTTTATTTAACCATCAATGATTAGCAAATAGTAAATATCATTAATATTAATAAAACAAATATTATATTAAATAAAACAGTGAGCGTGTGATGCGTTATCTTGTCGGATCGACAAGCTACAGTGCACGCGTGATGCCTTATCTTGTCGAACTGACAATCTACAGTACGCGTATGATGACTTATCTTTCGGACTGACAAGCTACAGTGCACGCGTGATGACTTATTTTGTCGGACTGACAAGCTACAGTACACTCGTAATGCCTTATTTTGTCAGACTTACAAGCTACAATGCGCGCGTGATGCCTACTCTAACTGATTTGAAATCTTGTCTGCAAATATAATTATCTTAAAACCATCTTGGGAAAACTAATAAAATGAGAATCTTGTTTAGGGAACTAAGCTAAATCAGAATAAGTTCTCTATAAATACCCTCAACTCCACATTAGTCATCACACGTAATTTCATTTCCCTCAACCTTCCAAACTCTCCTGAACCCATGTCTTCTCCTGACTACAACAATGAGGCATGTGAAACACCCAAGGATTTGCCTCCTTGTCGTCTTTTTATACCTCAAGGATTTGCCGCCTACTCCCAATAAGAACAATACTATCGACCTATCCTTCCACCCGGTGTAGGAAGTAGTACTCAACTACCTCCCAAACAATACTCCGAACAACCACCATCGCACCAAAACTGGGGGTATTCTCAACAATACTCCGAGCAACCACCACCGCTGCAGAACTGGGGGTATTCCCAACAATACTATGAACATCCACCATCACACCAAAACTGGGGGTATTCCCAACAAATAACAATACTCTGAGCAACAAACACCACTTCAGATATGGGGGTATTCCCAACAACCACCACCGAGACGTATACCCGACCCATTGCTCAGTAGTCAATCCAGTAGGAACGAGGATACCACTACCCCAAATGACGAGGATAGTGAGGAAGCAGACCCTTGCCCCATTGGCCTATCTCAACGTGCGCCCAAAACGGCGACCAGCCCCCTGAAAGGCAAGAACTTATGGGTGAAAGAGGAGGACGAAGCTCTCATTTCATCGTACATGAGGATTAGTTGTGATGCAGTGGTTGGAACAAACCAAAAGTCAGTGATGCTTTGGGCAAGAGTGAAGACTTTGTACGACAAAGTGATGCTCACAAACTGGCAACTGAAGCCACGAAACGTCGAGTCCCTCAAAGGGCGTTGTGGGAGGATAAATATGGCTACTATGAAGTGGACTGGCTGCATGGATGAGGCCACTCGACGTAGTAGAAGTGGGGACAACACTCAGGACCTCATCGGACAAGCTCATACGATTTATGAGCGCACTGAAGGGACAACCTTCACGTACTACCACACGTGGTTGATGTTGAAAGAGTACCCCAAGTGGTGGTCTGCTGTCTCCATTCCTCATTTTCAAAATAATTAGAACCCGCAGATGCAAACTAGTACTACCCGACCATCTACCTATTCGTCCGGGAAAAGGGGTCGTACAGACTCTTCAGAAGATAATTTATTTGACTCTCCTCCTCAATCAACCACCCCAGAATTTGTCGACTCAACTGCACCACCCCGTCCTGAGGGTGTAAAGAAAAGTAAAAGGAAAGGAAAACGGTCATGGAGGATCCAGACAACTACGCATGCTTTCATGCTCTTCAGGTCGTGGCTTCGGTAAAACATGATGAAATTACGTTACAACGAGAGAAGATATCGTTGGAAAGGGAGAAAGAAGAAACTCGTCGAGCTTCTTTGAAGTACGACATTTATATTTCACTTCTGAAAGCCAAGGAAAAAGGCATCCTGACCCCGCAGGATGACATTAATTTGGAGAAGATCAGTGACTAAATATTTAAGTAGAATTGTGTGGTTTTAATTTTTCCAGTTTATAACGTCTTCCCTAATTTGTACTTGTGGTTTTTATTTCAGTTTACGACTTATCTTCCATATTTTCATGATTAGTTTCAGTTGTTGATATTTCAGTTTAATTGTTTTTTTTTCTACTTTAAATTTAGTACAATGTTTCCTATTTCAAAAAAGTTGGTGTGTTTCAGTATAAATTTCGTACTTAAATCCTAACTATTTATATTGTATAAATCTCTAATTATTATAACAAATACCAATAAATCTTGTATTGTTATTTTTTATATGTTTTTTAAATCTTATTTTCTTAAAATATGTTTTCTAATTGTTTTTTATTTTCCATTTTTTAATTATTTTTTTATTTTTTTCCTGAATCGACTCAAACTTTTCAATACCACTCCCTCTTACGTATCGTTTGGAGGTCGGTTTTGCAAATAATTAAAAAAATAATTATTTTTAAAAAAAATATAAACAATTATAAAACGTATTGTAAAAAAAGAATTTAAAAAAGAATTTAAAATAATTTAAAACAAACAAAACAAAACCAAAAACATAAACATAAACATTTAAAAAAAACAGACCGACCTACCCATCACCAGGTCGCTCCAGCGACCTGGTTGATGATCCGGTTGATGGATGACCGGGTCATCCTCCCCATGACCAGGTCGGTCATGGGAATGACCGACTTGTTGGGAGGTCATCTGCGGATTACCTCCCCACAGTGGATGGTCTAACAACGTTCATCACCTCCTAGCTTCTGTCTCTTGACTTCTGCTAAGTGAGAGAAAAAAATAAAACTTAATGTCCATATTGAGCCAAAAGTAAGGAAAAAACAATTTCAGAGATGTGTAACTACTTAGGTGATTAGTAACATAATTGCAAAGATATTACACTTGCCTCGTAGAAAATGTTAAATTAATTCCTCTCTGATAATATTTAGTTTGATATGCGCATTCATGCGCTCTTATTTAGACCTTCAAAAAGGAGATCCTCTATACTACAAAACAAGCAAAAAATCTGATAGGATGACCTATGACCATTGGTTGATATTGTACAAGTAGACATAAGGTAGATCTCACATGGATGCATGCTGACATGGAATTGATGGTGATAGTTAGGGTTGCTTTTGTCTTGAATGATGTGTTTAATTGTTTGAGATCCCAAAGCGTTGAAACATAGGATTGGGCTCCAAATCCCACCCAAGCTGCATGTTCATTTCAACATGCAAATGTTTCACATTTTCCCCCGTCCACGTCCACGCAACGTGTTACCGATTGGTAGTCACTTGAGGGAAATCTTGAATATAAAATGTCTGATTGATTTGTAGGAAAATAACATAGAATGGGGGGGGGAGGAATTCGACTTTCATAATGAATTCTGGTAACTGATTTGTAGGAAAACTTATTAAAGTTTGAAAAGTCCAATTCCAAAAGTTTTACACTCTTATAATTTTGTACATCTTGAGATAATTTTTTCTAATTCTATTCTAAAGTGAAAGAAATCATGAAACTAGAGTTCTAAAAGTTTTCTTTAACTCCCTCCAAACAAATCACCCCTTAAGTTCTATGATTTTATTTTGGAGCTGAAGTGTTCAAGCGGCAAAACTTACTTTAAATACAAATCTTTAACATATGAAACTCTACGCAAGGACAATGCCACATCATGGGGCGAGAGGTCAGGTGACCTCTTGGTATCTTTTTGTATTTTTTGACCACTGAAGTTTGGTAATTCGTATATTTTGAATTTTGAACCCCATCAATTTTTGACCTCTTGATATTTTGATTCCCTTGAATATTTTCAAATACTTATAATAAGTTATGTATATGAGATTTTGTCCCATCAATCTAGTACATAAGTATGTGAGATTTAGCCATTTATGAATAAAATACTTAATAAAAACCCTAATCACACCAAACTAATGGATTTTCAATTTTTTTTGGAACATTCTTATAGTCCAACCATCGTACCTAAATTTCTGACTTCGTCCCTAACTCCAATGCAACTAAAGTTCCATGATGGTATTTTGGTGCGGAAGTGTTCAAGTGAGAAAACTTAACCTAAATACAATTTTTTAAAAGATGAAACTCTATTAGAACTTAAGTTCCAAAAATTGTAAGTTTCAATTGCGACATCGGTAAGCCACTTAAGAAGTCGAGCGCTCCACTTCCTTGAAGTGTCTTAAGGGATGACTTGCCAAGCATACCAACAATCAATATCATTATCAAAGGACAAAAAAGTCAATACGCAAGATTTATAATTTTTAATGGTTCCCTACCTTACCAATTGTCATCACAAATAAACACACAATTATATAGAGAGGAAAAAAAGAGGTTTCAACGCTTTAGTTCAAACGTCGACGGATTAGGTGATGCATAACGAAGTATGCGCCGATCTCCACGCTTGGGTTATGACTGAAGTCTTTCTTAATGGTTTTAAAAAGACTTGGCTTCGTTAATTATCGTTACGCAGGCATTGTTTAATTCATCTCATTATTATAGTTGTATTTACCGTATAATGTGTGTACTTTGTACCATCATTTCTTTTGGTCTTCACGTTACCACCGACATGGTCGTCGTTGTATGGATAGGCATAGGATATATAACATGGTCAATGCTGAGATTTTTTTGCCATTTTAGTTGCGTTTAGATTAATTATTCTCATGATTTTTGAATTCAATTGGAATTTCACATTATCATGTTTGCAACAAAAATATGGATATTGAAAATGGAATGAGTATAATCAAAAGAGAAATGAAATGGGCACTTATAGGGCAACTGAAAATAACAATCTAGAAAAACCACACAATGGCAAACAAACAATTAAACAATAGTATTTTACGTAGAAGTTCTTTCTTAACGTAAGAAATGGAAAAAAAAATCCACACGCTGAGATAAAAACCAACAAATTTCTACCATCAGCAAACATGTACGAAACTAAAATGAAACATAATCTTATCCGATACTAGTTCCATCGCTCGTGGGATTTGCTAGGAAATAAGTGGTAACTTGTTTGGACAAACCATTAAGAAAATAAATAACAAGGTAATTGTAATATATAAGCCACGTTATACAACATTTATTAATTCTTTGAGGACTTCTAGAGATATTCTGAGACGAAATTGATGTGTACTTGAAGTCTTAATTAACAGTCTACTTTGAAAAATCCGATGCTCATAAAAAAAATATAGAAGAAATTGGATCAAAAGGTTATCACAATCTTACTACTTTTCTTAATAGAGGAACATTAAAGCGATTGCTTTCACAAGTCAACTTACAAGGATTTATTTCAGCACGTATAACGGAAGCGAAAACGGCTTCAAATTATAATTTAATAAAAAGATATAAAACATTTAAAGTTTTACTGTAATTGAGCTTCATAGTCGATGACCAGGAAAAAAATAAAGTGATTACTATTGTCAATATGTGAAAGCGGCTGAGGGTCATTCATTACGTAAAACAATTAATAAACGCTAATTAAAGAAAATAGAAACTTCGTGAAAACTACAATAATAGAAAAAAAAATTGGATGGTTAATCGGCACAACATGCGGCTGATGTGAAAGTCATTTTAATTCTTGGTCTGATAAAAAATTTAGAATCTTCCTGGAAGATACAACTGTACACTCTTTTTTTGTTTGCAATAATAAAAGAGAAGAAATAATATGTAAATAAATGATAGAGGGAATTTGGAAGAAAATAATGTGTAAATTGAAGGAAATGTGTTCTGAAAGTTTTACTTTTAAATGTCAATTAATATGAATTGAATGAGAAATCATTTTGTTCATTGTTAATGTTATTCGTCTTTTAGAAGTGTTAAGGAAGATAATCTTGGTCATTAACCGTAGAGCTCTGAAAGATATTGGTTTACATAAAACGAAAGATATTCGCAATCATGGTAATTAACATGAGACATTAATTACCGAGTTAAGATTGTCGTGTTGGTCATAGATCATTGTAGTTCTACAAGTGAGTGACAACACGGGTACACAACAGAGGAAAATATTACTTTTGTATACTGAATAGACCTAATAAGTAAAACATTATAGAATTGTGTTTTCTGTGTCATTAATGTTTTACTGTGCCTTTGGTCCTTTGATATGAGACTTATATCCGATCACTTAAGAATTGCTTAATTAGACTAGTGTCTTAAGCTATCGATTAGTGTAGTGTAAAGACATTGGTTGGTTAAGTATGACTTTTGTTGGAGAAGATAGTTAGTCAAAAGATTATCATTGCCCCTCTTAATTGAGTTATGATATTAGTGACCCCCTTGATAAAGCAAAGTTATAATGTGCACAATGTGATTTGAGTTAAGTCACATATTTATGACTAGCTTAAAGAGATCAAGAAATGAATACTAATACAAAGATGACACAATACTACTTTGTGTGTATTCTTAATATCATGAGGCAAAGGACGGGCACAAGAGGTGCACTCCATCACTAAATGGATCAGGTTTTGGTTCGAGTGGAATTAAGACATCTAACTAATTGGGAGCTATAATGTGTAGCTAGATACCGCTTATAGCTTGTGATATTAAGCTATTAATATCACTGTCAACTTAGTTTAGATCCTCCCATAGGTCACACCACAAAACTGGGAAACAAGAAATGAGGATTTTGAGTTCATAAGGTGTGTCGGGTTTCATGTAGAAAATATGACACATGTGGTGAACAAGCGAAATCAAAATTATGTTGTGATTAATAACATAATTAGAATCTAAATTAAATTCATATGTGATGTAAATATTATGGGGTGTAATGATTTATCATTACATAGGATAATATATTACATAAGTTGTGAATTTACTACTAATCCCGAAATGTCAAAATTTGTAGGGGTCAAACCGAAATTTGACGAGTCTGCAGTACTGTGCAAAAACGGTCGACCGGATATTGCACGGTCGACCGAAATGTTGTACGGTCGACTGGATGTGTCTCGATCGTAACGAGAATTTCTACTGTTCGTTTTCGGTCGACCGAAGTATGTCGGTCGGTCGACCGAACATTACGATGAAATAATTATGTTACGATCGGTCGACCGAGTTCGTGAACGGTCGACCGAAACTTGGTCTAAACGGTCGACCGAACCCTTAACACGGTCGACGATTCAGACGGTTACTGTAGAATAAATTTAAGAATTAATTTGATCGTGCATGGAATTGGTCCATAACTGATTTAATTCGTGGCTAAGATTATTTGTTAGCAAATAATGGATGGTTAGATGGAAGTTTGCATGACATCATGGGCAAGATGTTGCACATGAATAAGTAATTTGGAGAGAACTTATAAATACAAGTTTATCTCATTACCTTATTAATTAATTCATTATCTTTTTGTGCAAACATCTCTCCATAATTCTCCACGAATTTCACCTTAATTCTTGAGTTTAGTTTTAGTTTTCAGAGATCTTCTTCTCAAAGGAACTAAAGAGGGGTTAGTAGTTAGATTCTAAACCCTATTGGAGATTGAGATGCTAGCTCTTCTCTCTTCAATCTTGTTTAGAGTTTGGTGAATACTCGGAGGCATCCGGCGCAGCGACAAGCATCTTCAACGTCTCCGGATCGTCAAAAAGTTTTAGAGAACTTCTAGGTATGAAATTCGGAGTCCATGTTTGTTTTAATAAAGTTTTGAAACTAGTTATTGAAACAAACCGATGCATGCATGAAACAAATCAAAGAAAAATTGTAATTGATCCTTATTGTACATAAAAATTTCGAAAATAAATATGTGCAATTAAACTAGAAATCCTACGTAAATAAATGTGTCTAGATATTTCTATCTCATGCCAACTTCACGATGCATGTATTGTCGTCTTAAAAAAAAGATAGTCTTACATTCTTAAACACTAAAAATATTCAACCCTTAATTAAAGATAAATTAACCATCCAATACTTATGTATTTACATGTTTGGGTTTGTTAATACAGTGGACAAAACAAATTTCACACATTCAAATGTTCGTATTTGACTTCTTACTAAATGGTCCATCAGCCTGACAATATTTTGGTCAATAGCGTATTATGCCGATTAGGAAATAATTTTCACCTTATTTAGGCATTTGGAGTAAGCGATATGTTGTAGAAAGGTATGATTTTGAACCATAAAAACATTTCTCCCAAGAACCATTCAAAACTTGCTCGGATCAAATAAGAAAATTTCTAAACTGTAGTAAGTTTTGGCAGAATAATATTTTCCCATGTTGAATTTTTCGAACACCCAGAACCATTTCGATGATCTCAATTTCTTGAATAGTAGATAGGTCTGATTCACTAATAGACTAGTGAATCATGACCGATGATAGGTGAGACATATTATTATTATTATTACTATTAATTATTTGGTGAAGTTCAAGATTGATAAATGATGTATTAGGTACCAATAAAAAATAAAAATATAGAATTCGTAACGAAACTTTTGTTTCTCCAAAAAACATGAAGGAGGTCAGACACGCTAGTTGAAGATTAATACTTAGACAAGTTGAGTATGTTGCCGAAATCAATAAAGTCTTTAATATTTATTTGGTAGTCAATCATCTTTGCTTTGCAAATTACAACTCCTAGAGAAAATGCAAATTCTTGCAAGATAAAGCACGACAAACATTATGGAATTTTAATAGATGATCGTCCAAATGGAATTTTTTTATCAAAATGGAATTTTAAGCTTAGTTTGTTCAGTAGCCCTAAGATCGTTTCTGAATCAAATTAATGTTTCGATTTCTCACTTTTGTTTAACGTTAAACACTACTAGTCATATGCACTTCTGTCATTTTCCTAATAATATTTCATATTCAAAGACCTTAGACTCCTCCAAACAAATTGCAATTCATACTAATAATATGAATTTTGTGGGAACACTCTATAATAGCTTAGATATCACAATATTTCATAGTAGCAGTTTGGGATTTCTATGGTTCGATACTTTCCTTTATTTTTATGAGTCTTTCTTCTTAAATTGTACAAACTTCAAAATTTAACCGGGCATCATAAATTGTACAACAAATAAGGGTATGCCTTAATTAACACAAGCAAACCACAACTTGTTCAATTAAAACAACGAGATTCGGCAAACAACTTCATACAAAAGAATCATATGAAGAACATAATCAATTCCAATTACAACAACAGATCTTCTAAAATGTGAAGAAGTGGTGGTATCGCAACATATGTGGTAATCACCAACTGTCTTCTACACTATAAATTAGACATTTTCTTCTTGTTGCGTAAGACGACTTCTCAAGGCAAACACTTCCCTACGATAATCTAATCTAATATGTTTAAAATGTTAAAACCTCCATAATTGATACTTTTTGTATAATGATGAAAGACTTGCGAGGCTATTGTTTAGCGAAGGAAACCAATTAAGGTCCACTATTTGACGTCATGAACTTGACAACTTTCAATTCTATTATTCCGTTGACCAAAACTATAGCTTTGATGCAACTCAATAATTATTTTATTTTCTTCACGTCTTCTTAAATTGATGTTTCATTTTCAACGCCACATGCAATTAACAACAAAACACGTCTTAATATATTTGATTGTTGAACATTAGAGTCTTAACATCGGTATCATCATGGCACGAACAAATTTTGATTTCATCGGCTTAACTTTTCTCTTTTAATTTCCTTCTTAAATTAGTTCAATATTTAAAAAAATGTTTTTGAAAGTGTTTTTATTTTGTTTGACAAAACTTCAAGATAAGATATTATACAAAAGGAGAATAACAATTGCAAACAATGTGCAAGCAAATCTATTCTTCTTCTAGTTGTTGCTTCTTTTAATTATTTTTGGGAAATTTTAAGCATTATTGACTTTCGATTCATACCGATCCAAACATAAATTAATGGTTATCTTGCACTCTGGCTTCAAACATTTGTCATTAAAGAGCAATTCTAGTAAACTAAGAATTGGCACCACTTGTCTTATGACTAGCATATTATCAATATTATAAGGTCCACAGGCATCTTATCTAATGGGAGGAAAATATTGTTGGGTCACAATAAAATAGAACAATTATTGTTCCTAGAATATATCATTGGGTCAATGCTTTCGTTGGACTTTTGGTTATTTTTATGGTGAGGTCTTAGATCCAACATTTCTTATTATCTCACAATAACTCAAGTGAGATATGGTTGTCTTAAAATAACAAGTAAGAATTCATTAATGATATTGACTTGGAATAATATTGAATAATCATAAACCACCTAATAGGAGATGTTGATGCTAATACTTCTATAATGTTGTTTATTATGCAAGATGACATGGAGATGGATCTAAGTGACCAATACATGCCAGCATTGTTCTTGATCAAAAGTCTTCTTGGTTGCTAACTTGCTATTGTTGATGTAACTGCTAATCCATCCTCTACACAAAAGTCCAATCTTGCAATTATCCTTGTCTTCATGATATGACTAGTTATCTTAATTGTCCATCTATTTTTAGCACAAAAATGTAATCTCTATTTTACTCTAGTATATATAATAGGTAGATAGTCGCATGTTAATTGATTTGCCTCAAACTTGTGAGAAAGGCAAATGTGAAAAATGTGTCCTTGTTTAAGTAAAATACTTGATTGCTTATGTATACCAAAATGATACTACTTAGTTTATTGCATTTTGAAAAAATATAGTCGCAAGACAATCGAAGATTGGCAAGACAAATTTTAGGTTTTCGTATTCCAGGACTTCCAATGCAACAAATACTTAAAAAAAACTAATATTTTTTGTTTACCAAAGCCATTCTTACAAAAGTTATAAACTGAAACAATGTTATTTCGTGCAAGACTTGCACGGGTCATTTGGTTCTCATAACTAAGTAGACTCTTGTCCAAAGAGAATAATTATTAGCATCTATTTAAAAAATAATAACAAAAATAATCCAAAGTTGCATTGTTTCTTTCTAGTAGTTGTGTTGTTTCTTGAATGGAACAAAATTACACTTTGTAGGAGTCTATGCTTACCGACCAACAAGTGCTAACAACTGCGGGAGTTAAACGAACGACAAAGAAAAGGTCACATTTCAACGTATTAATTTGAACACAAAATTAACCGTACTTGCCCATAAATTTTTCTATAACAATTGTACTTGCCTACATTGATGATCGAGTACACACGAAGAAGTTCATGTAATCATGTTGGCGTTGGTTTCATCCAACCACCGAAGTTATCTCATGATAGCTTACTATTTATATTACTTATTAGTTAATTTAGGCCGACTTAGGTTCTATTCATACTTCAAATACCAAACCAATAAGAAACCATTAGATTTTGTCAAAGCATGGCGCCATGTGACGCCCTCATCTCACCGGATTAATTAATAGGCTGCTTACTCCTAATGAAAGAGTCAAGTTCATCTCACAATTTTCCAAAGGGAAATTTGCATACTCACAAATCAGTTTAGACTTTGGTTAAAGTCGCAGTTTGGTGTTCAACTCTTACTTGAATAAGCCAACATGCATGTATTACGAGTAACAATATAGAAGTAATGTTTGATTGGTAATAAATGCAACACAAGCAAGCCATCAAAATGGAATTTATATGGGTTGACAGACGTAGACTTGATTAATCTTTGATCTGTTGTTATCTTTTTTACGTTACTCTATGGAAAAAAAAATCTGACGTACGAAGCCTTGGTTTATTATTTGAAGCCTTTTCGAGCTTTGTTGCTTGCGAGCTCGATAACATGGGTTTGGAGTTTGGACTGGAAGTTTAAGAGATAATGAATGGAGTTTGGACTTTGGAGTTTGGAGTAGAAGTCTATTTGTCAATTCCAGCTGCGGCCCACAAACTCAAGTTACATCATTTGACCGTAAATACTGCAATGTAATCACGATGTCAATATCGGGACATGGAGTGTCAATATTTTGGAGTGCTATTGAGTAATGAGTATTGACACCTGACGAATGGTTATTCGAACCAAGAAGCTCCGGAAAGTTTCAATTCGTAATAATATTTATCAAAATGTTATTATAATTTTTTTCTTCTGTCGTATCATTTGTTTTACTTCACAACGTTTAATGACAATTTCTTTATTTATCTTCTTCTCAATAACAACATTTAATAAAAATATCTTAGTGATAAATCAACTTTTTTTCTTACCTTCAACTTATTTCTCACTCTTTACAAATAAATATATATATTATCATTTCACTTTTATATATTAGTTTTATTTATTAATAAACCTGGCTATTAATGTTATTCATTTCTTTCTTATTTTTCAAAATCATTGTTAGATGGGTGGTTGTCCCATTTGATTTAACTACATGTGTTTTAGAATTTTGATATTGCCAAATTTACATAACAACACTAGTGTCTATTTGTAGAAATTGACAATATAAAAAAATTGGTGTTTTTTTTTAAAATTTAATAATTTTTAATAAATTGCAAAACTTGTTTTAATGTTGACCATTCATGGGGCCCACCACAGACAAAAAACAGTTACACCTGTAAGGCTGCGTTTGGGTGTGTGTAGTGCATTTTCGGATTGTTGAGAAAACATACGGTTAAAAAGATATCCACATCCAAACATAATCCAAATTCTCCTTAACCTTTTTTACTTGAATTCTCACTGTAGCACATGCAAGCCCTTTCTAGAGGACCCCGAATTTCATGTTATTTACTGATCATACCATCAACATCATTACGAAATTGCCCTTGCAAGTAATTACAATGTGAGCCCATGTCCCATTGAAAGAAGGGTCGTTATACACCGACGTGGGCGTCCGTGACGCGCCTTACGTGGCACCCAAAAAGTTGTCGAGTCAGCGTCTAGACGGATTGCCATGTCACCCTTTCGAAACGCGCCTTAAATTGTGTTTTAAATTTTTTTTGACGGTTTCGAAAAACGACGGTTGCTTTCCTGATAAGACATCGGCAGACACCCCACGAACGACGGTTCCGATACCGAGGTAGATACCAAATATCCAGACCGAAAAAGGGAGAGTCCCGCTTTCTTTCTCGTTGGATTACCTGTGAACGGAGGAAACGTACCTGTGAACCTATTCCGGCTTTCTTTCTTCCCCTCTAAACCATAATGGATTCTTCGACTCCTGCCGTCGATAGCGAACTTGTCCCAGAACCGGTGGGTCTATATTTTTTTTCTTCCCTTGGTCGTTCATTTTTTTTGAACTTTCGTTTTTTCAATTTTTTGTTTTAGGGAACCACCTGCTACTTCCGGAAATTCCGGTGTTCCTGGACGGCCATCCGAAAGCAGTTTGACAGGATGAAGAAGGTTGAGAAGGAGGTTTTCCGGAGCACCCCTTTCGGTCACTTCCTAGACCTTCCTAACATTACTACGGACAACGAAATAGTCGGTTGGTTCGTCGAACACTACGATGCGGAGGAGGTGGGGCTGAGAATAAGATCAGGGGTAGTTCCCCTTACACCGGAAGACGTTGCCCTAATTTTGGGGTTACATATGCATGGGAAGACCGTGGTGATGGAACCATTGGGTGTACAGAGACGAGAAGGGGTGAACCTTGACAACACACAACTTTTAGGTCATCTGCTGGCAAGCAGTACCATGGGCGACACGGAGGAGTACGTTCGTCTCCTGATTTCTTTCATCTTCAACCATTTTTTGTTCTATGATGGAACACTTCGACCGAGGCAATGGTTCATGCACCATTTGAGGAACATCAGACGCATAAACAGATACGCATGGGCAAGTGCAGTTCACGAAGCCCTGGTTGGGGGCCTGGAGAAAGCCAGCTTAGAACTACAGGAGAGAAGAAAGGCAGGGAACCTCATTATGAGGCAGAGGAACGTCGACGGTTGTGTGGCAATACTACAAGTAAGTATTATTTGGTTTTTTTTGTCTGTTCGGATTAAGTGTTATGTCTGTTCGGATTAAGTTGTGTGTCTGTTCGGAATAAGTTGTCTGTCTGTTCGGATTAAGTGGTGTGTCTGTTCGGAATATGTTGTGTGTCTGTTCGGTTTAAGTTGTGTGTCTGTTCGGAATATGTTGTGTGTCTGTTCGGATTAAGTTAGGTGTTTGTTCGGATTAAGTTGTGTGTCTGTTCGGAATAAGTTGTGGGTCTGTTCGGAATAAGTTGTGTGTCTGTTCGGAATAAGTTGAGTGTCTGTTCGGAATAAGTTGTCTGTTTGTTCGGATTAAGTGTTGTGTCTGTTCGGATTAAGTGGTGTGTCTGTTCGGAATATGTTGTGGGTCTGTTCGGAATAAGTGGTGTGTCTGTTCGGATTAAGTGTTGTGTCTGTTCGGATTAAGTGTTGTGTCTGTTCGGATTAAGTTAGGTGTCTGTTCGGATTAAGTTGTGTCTGTTAAGAATATGAACATATGTCTGTTGAGTCGTTCTAAACAGTAGATTTTTTCCATTTGAAGGTGTGGCTTTGTGAGAAATTCAAATTGGGGTAGCCCAGAACTGGAGTTTTTCCACGAATGAGAAGTTGGACGGAAATGTTTGGGAAACGATTAACCCTGAGGAAATGGGAGGAACGTGGAATTACCCTACCTAAGATTTACAACGGCGAGTTCGACCTGATGGGGGCTCCATCAATGAGTGAAAGGGAGTTGGAGCTTATTAGTTCTGTTCGAACTCCTGTTCGAAAGGGCTCAGCTTCAACTAGCAGTTTGCCAATGCTACAACTGACTGACTGCAACATTCCATGTGACCCGTTGCTCCAAGAGTTGGAGCTGAGTGAGGTGAAGACGAACTGGCTTAGGGCCGAAGCTGCCCTAAAGAAGGCGACAGAAGAGGTTAACGACCTGAAGGAAGAACTGAGGATGACCAAGGAAGAGTGTGGGAGGCTGAGGGAAGAAATTATATATCTTCGATGGACAGGGACCGGTGAAAATACTGGTGGGGAGAAAGACAAGAGCGAGGAGGAGGAAGAAGAAGAGAGGAAGAGGGAGGAAGAGAAGGAAGAAGAGAGAAAGAGAAAGGAGGAGAAGAAGAGGGAGGAGGACAGGAAGAAGGAAGAAGAGAGAAAGAGAGTGGAGAAGGAGGAAGAGAAGAAGAGGGAGGAGAGGATGAAGGAAGAAGAGAGAAAGAGAGTGGAGAAGGAGGACGAGAAGAAGAGGGATGAGGAGAAGAAGAGGGAGGAGGAGAGGAAGAAGGAGGAAAAAAGAAAGAGAGTGGAGAAGGAGGAAGAGAAAAAAAGGGAGGAGGAGAGGAAGAGGGAGGAGGAGAGAAGGAGAGTGGAGAAGGAGGAAGAGAAAAAGAGGGAGGAGGAGAAGAAGAGGGAGGAGGAGAGAAGGAGAGTGGAGAAGGAGGAAGAGAAAAAGAGGGAGGAGGAGAAGAAGAAGGAAGAAGAGAGAAAGAGAGTGGAGAAGGAGGAAAAGGAAAAAGAGGGAGGAGGAGAAGAAGAGGGAGGAGGAGAGGAAGAGGGAGGATAAGGAGGAAGAGAAGAAGAGGGAGGAGGATAGGAAGAAGGAAGAAGAGAGAAAGAGAGTGGAGAAGGAGGAAAAGGAAAAGAGAGAAGAAGAGAGCAAGACACGGAAACCAAACTGGGACGTGAAAAGACAACGCTCGACGACCATCGTGGAGCAGCAGATGAAGGAAGATGAACATCGGGGCAAGAAGAAGAAGGTGGAAGAAGAGCAAAAGAGAAAAGAGAGAGCGGCTCAAAGGAGCCTAAAGAAAAAAGGGGAAAAAATAGAGGATAATTATAGGTTGGTTGTCCACTTAGGAGGGACAAGGCCTGATGTTGACATGGCTGCAATGGGAAGTTTGTCAGCTGATGAGGTCAACATGATATTGAACGTGACGGCAGCCAACAAGGACAATAGAGAAGTCATCTGGAGAGGCGATATGTGCAACTTAACACGCACCGACCTGAAGGAACTTATAACGCCTGGGATGGATATTACCGACCAAACTATCGACGCTATGCTTTCGGTTCTCGAAGAAAGACGCCCAACCCAAAAAGTTTTATGCATATCAACATTCGAGTCCGGGCGAATTTTGGGTGGCCAAGGCAGAGAAATTGAAGATTTTATCCTCCTTAAAATTGAAGGTGTGTCTCCAACAGAGTCCGTAATCGCACAACCATGCTAGTCTGCAGGTCAGTGGACTATGGTGGTTGTCCACGGCATGTCCAAGGAGATTTTGGCGTTCAACAGTATCTCTAGGGAGCTAGAGAAAGGTGAAGATCCAGAGCAGACCATAGGCGTACATGAGTGCGCAGCAGCGGATGCGGCTAAATACTGGAGGGATCTACTAAAGGTCGACTGACCCTTGAGAATCCTCAGGAAAAATAGCCAACGACAACCACCGGGGAGAAACGATTGTGGGGCCTATGTTATAACTTGACCCGACGAAGGAGAAGGACCACAATAACATCCACTGTATCAGGGGTGAATTGGCGGTCATGTTACTTAGGGACCGGCGATCGTGTGTGCAGATCTGAAGTCCATATTTTTAGTGTTTATTTGTTTACATGTACAAATTACAAACTCTTTTTTGTGTTTATTTTTTAAAAGATGTACAAATTACAAACTCTTCCCAGACAACGTATTCCGAACAGACACTCAACGTATTCCGAACAGACACACAACTTATTCCGAACGGACACACAACTTATTCCGAGCAGACACTCAACGTATTCCGAACAGACAGACAACTTAATCCGAACAGACACACAAAATATTCCGAACAGACACACAACATATTCCGAACAGACACACAACTTAAACGGAACAGACACACAACATATTCCGAAGAGACACACAACATATTCCGAAGAGACACACAACTTATTCCGAACGGACACACAACTTATTCCGAAAAGACACACAACATATTCCGAACAGACAGACAACATATTCCGAACAGACAGACAACATATTCCGAACAGACACAGAACTTAATCCGAACAGACACACAACATATTCCGAACAGACAGACAACATATTCCGAACAGACACAGAACTTATTCCGAACAGACACTCAACGTATTCCGAACAGACACACAACTTAAACCGAACATAGACACATCATATTCCGAACAGACACACAACTTAAACCGAACAGACATACAACTTATTCCAAACAGACACACAACTTAAACGGAACAGACACACAACATATTCCGAACAGACACACAACTTATTCCTAACGGACACACAACTTATTCCGAACAGACACTCGACGTATTCCAAACAGACAAACAACTTAATCCGAACAGACACACAACATATTCCGAACAGACAGACAACATATTCCGAACATACACAGAACTTATTCCGAACAGACACTCAACATATTCCGAACAGACACACAACTTAAACCGAACATACACACATCATATGCCGAACAGACACACAACTTAAACCGAACAGACACACAACTTATTCCGAACTAACCCACAACATATTACGAACAGACAAACAACATATTCCGAACAAACACAACATATTCCGAGCAGACACACATCATATTCCGAACAGACCCACAACATATTCCGAACAAGGACACAGTTTTATACGAACTGAACGTGTATAACAACCATTTACAGATCCAAACAGATCAACAATTAGAAGTTTCTTGGTTTTACAAGAACTGAAAATAACAAGAAATATTAAATTAAGGAGGAAGTTCCTCGTAATACAAATTCATGTCCCAATCAGAGAAATCAGGATCCCCGGGTTTTGGTGCGACTTCGTGAAGCGACGATTTAACCTTCATCTTGAACTTTCTCTTCTCTTGTTGGGCGTGCTTTTTATGGCTTGTTTTAATTATCTTCTCAGCTAAAGACATTCGACGTCTAGTCGGCGGTCTACCTACACGTCTGACATTATCTGGATTAAGAACCGATGTACCCGCAGACTCAGGTTCATCAAGTCGAACCAAGAACTGGGTAGTGTGCATACGTGCCTTAAGCATTTCAATACACTTCACGGCCTCAATATATCTTTCGTGGGAAATGAAGGCTTCCTGTGCTATCCAAACGGTACGACCCATGATGTCGTCGTGACGACGAAGCGTATCCTTCTCCATTACGCCATCGTCTGGGTACATCTTATCTCGATAGCTCCTTCGAATATCAGTCCGCCATCGATTAACGATGTAAGAGTCTGGGAGCAATGTATTAGGATTTAAGCGTCCAAGTACCACAAAAACGTGGTAGCATAGAAGGCCAACGTGCTGAAACATTCTACAATCACATGTGAAGTTCATGGATATGTTTTGTACTAGGAAACGTTTCGACAGTAGCTGCTCACCAGCCAAAACACGTTCAGATACCTTGTACTGAAATGTGTCATTCGTATTGTACTCCTCCGTTATATCGCAGTATATCATCTTCCCAATTTCTAACTGCACTTTCTTGAAGACCCCTACCGTATACAACTCGCTCATCTGTCTCTCGAATGGATAAATTGAAACCAACTGGGGTCTCTTATGAAGACAATCAAAATCTGATTGAGCTTCCTTCTCGTACTTATGGCGGAGCGCAAGTTCGTATTGTTGAACAAACTGCTTAAGGGTGGTCTTCGAAGTAAGATACTTGTCGAAAAAGGCGTTCATACTCTCGCTTCTCTGAGTAGATGCCATTCCCGCGAAAAAACTATCACCAACAAATGCAGGTATCCACGACTCTCGGATTGCATAAATCGATTTGAGCCAGCTATGGCTATGCAGGTCAAAACCAAGAAGGAAACCCTGTCAATTACGATCAAATTCTGCTGGGGTTTTGGAATCATATACAATCAATTTCAGATCAAATAACATGTGCTTCCAATACTGCGTCGACAACTTCAAGAGAGCTTTGATCATTATGTGCCATATACAGAATCTGTGTCTTGAATCTGGGGAGACATTCCTTACAGCAGCTGTAATGACACCACATTGATCTGTTATTATGGCTGGGGGGTATATCTGCATAAGGGGGGCAATTTAAAAGGAGTGAGTCATATATTGAAAGATACAAAATCATACTTTGAAAACTTTAACCGAACAGACCCACAACTTAATCCGAACAGACCGACCACTAAAACCGAACAGACCCACAGCTTAAACCGAACAGACCGACCACTTAAACCGAACAGACCCACAACTTAATCCGAACAGACCCACATCTTAATCCGAACAGACAGACAACTTAATTCGAACAGACAGGCAACTTATTCCGAACAGACAGTCAACTTATTCCGAACAGACAGACAACTTAATCCGAACAGACCCACAACTTAAACCGAACACATACACAACTTAAACCGAACAGTCAACCCACTTAAACCGAACAGTCAACCCACTTAAACCGAACAGTCAAACCACTTAAACCGAACCGTTCCACCACTTAAACCGAACAATCAAACCACTTAAACCGAACAGACCCACAACTTAATCCGAACAGACCCACATCTTACTATGAACAGACAGACAACTTAATCCGAACAGACAGTCAACTTATTCCGAACAGACCCACAACTTAAACCGAACAGTCACACCACTTAAACCGAACAATCAACCCACTTAAACCGAACAGGCAAACCACTGAAACCGAACAGTTCCACCACTTAAACCGAATAGTTCCCTACTTAAACCGAACAGTTCCACCACTTAAACCCAACAATTCCACCACTTAAACCGAACACATGAATAACTTAAACTGAACAGTCACACCTTACCGTTCATGCACGACAACCATGTTTGGAACAACCATATGTATTTTCAGTGGTCTCAGAAGACAGCAAAGCGCAACCGAACAAAACTGACTCGAAATGGTGATTAACTCCTACAAATGGGGCAAAAGGCATGTCGTATTTGTTTGTAATGTAGGTGGTGTCGAAACATATTGTGTCTCCAAAGTATGAATATGCAGCTCTAGAACGACAGTCAGCCCAAAACACGTTCTGTAGTCTTCCTTCGTCATCCATGTCCATTACATAGAAAAACATGGAATCAATCTTCTGCATCCTAATGAAATAGTTCTGAAGAGCTTGTGCATCACCATGTCCCATCTTTAAATTTCTGACTTCGTTTACAACATTCCTGCACACAGAAACCACTAAAAGCAGGCGCAAAATGTTGAACTTCAATTATGTTAGGCAGAAAGAACACAAACCTTAAATCCCTTTCGTTGAAAGTCAAATTGTCATAACCTCCAGCCTCGACCACAAAAGATTGCATGGTCTTAGCAGCCGATATCCCAACACTATCATTGCACGATATGCGTGCTTTGGCGGCCTCAGGGACGGTTCGTTTTTGTCTGAGAAAACGCATTTGCTCCTGTTCAAGCATGACGTGGTTATGTTTAAGATCCACAAAGTTAATGTGGTAACCACGTGCTGGGTTTCCGGAGACCCTTATCCGAGCAGTGCATTGGACTCTACTGGATAACCTAGGATTCAATTTTCCTTGCCCTTGGTTTGGTGGTGTCGTTGAAGGGAATGTGTTCTAAAAGTTTTACTTTTAAATGCCAATTATTATGAATTGAATGAGAAATCATTTTGTTCCTTGTTTATGTTATTCGTCCTTTAGAAGTGTTAAGGAAGAGGCTCTTGGTCCTTAACCGTAGAGCTCTAAAAGATATTGGTTTGCATAAAACAAAAGATATTCGCAATCATGGTAATTAACATGGAACATTAATTACCGAGTTAAGATTGTCGTGTTGGTCATAGATCATTGTAGCTCTACAAGTGAGTGACGACACGGGTATGCAAAAGAGGAAAATATTACTTTTGTATACTGAATAGACCTAATAAGTAAAATATTATAGAAATGTGTTTCTGTGTCATTAATATTTTACTGTGTCTTTGGTCCTTTGATATGAGACTTATATCTGATCACTTAAGGAATACTTAATTAGATCAGTGTCTTGAACTATCGATCAGTGTAGTGTAAAGGCATCGGTTGGTTAAGTATAACTTTCGTTGGAGAAGATAGTTAGTCAAAAGATTATCATTGCCCCTCTTAATTGAGTGATGATATTAGTGGGCCCCTTGATAAAGCGAAGTTATAATGTGCACAATGTGATTTGAGTTAAGTCACATATTTATAACTAGCTTAAAGAGATCAAGAAATGAATACTAATACAAAGATGACACAATACTACTTTGTGTGTATTCTTAATATCATGAGGCAAGGGACGGACACAAGTGATGCACTCCATCACTAAGTGGATCGGGTTTTGGTTCGAGTGGAATTAAGACATCTAACTAATTGGGAGCTATAATGTGTAGCTAGATACCGCTTATAGCTTGTGATATTAAGCCTTTAATATCACTGCCAACTTAGTTTAGATCCTCCCATAGGTCACACCACAAAACTGGGAAACAAGAAATGGGGATTTTGAGTTCATAAGGATGTGTCGGGTTTCATGTAGAAAATATGACACATGGGGTGAACAAGCAAAATCAAGATTATGTTGTGATTAATAACATAATTAGAATCTAAATTAAATTCATATGTGATGTAATATTATGGGGTGTAATGAGTTGACATTACATAGGATAATATGTTACATAAGTTGTGAATTTACTACTAATCCCGAAATGTCAAATTTTGTAGGGGTTAAACCAAAATTTGACCAGTCTGCAGTACTGTGCAAAAGTCAACCGATGAATAGTACTGGTCAACCGATGAACAGTACCCGGTCGACCGATGAACAGTAACCGGTCGACCGATGAACAGTACCCGGTCCATGATGAACAGTACGGTCGACCGGTCCAGACGGTTTTCTGCAGAATTAATTTAAGAATTAATTAGATCATGCATGGAATTGGTCCATAATTGATTTAATTCGTGGTTAATATTATTTATTAATAAATAATGGATGGTTAGATGGAATTTTGCATGAAATCATGGGCAAGAGGTTGCACATGAATAGGTAATTTGGAGAGAACCTATAAA
The DNA here is from genome assembly GCA_963682175.1 of Triglochin maritima. Lineage (NCBI taxonomy): Eukaryota > Viridiplantae > Streptophyta > Magnoliopsida > Alismatales > Juncaginaceae > Triglochin > Triglochin maritima. Next base: position 13,788,311 of record OY821775.1, read on the forward strand.
TAGAGGTTATCTCATTGCCTTCCTACATCTTAATTAATATTGCTTTTCATGCAAAATCTCTCTCCTTAATTCTCCACGAAAATTCCATAAATTCTTAAGTTTAGTTTAGTTCTTAAGAGATCATCTTCTCAAGGGAATTAAAGAGGGGTTAGTAATTGGATTCTAAACCCTATCGGAGATTGAGAGACTAGCTTCCCTCTCTCCGATCTTGTTTAGAGTTTGGTGAATACTCGGAGGCATCCGGCGCAGCGAGGAGCATCCCAACCGTCTCCGAATCTTCGAGAAGTTTTAGAGAACTTCTAGGTATGAATTTCGGAGCTCCTTTATGTTTGTTTTAATAGAGTTTCTGAAACTAGTTTGTTAAAACAAACCGATGCATGCAATAAATTCTAGAAAATTGAAAATTGATCCTTATTATACATAAAAATCCGAAAAATATATATGTATAATTAAGCATGAAATCCTACAGTGGTATCAGAGCATAGGGTTCAATTTTCTCATGATTTATGGCTGTAAACAAATCTAGTTTACCATCTAGGATTTAAACAATTCGTTTTACCGGTTTTTCGGTCTTTAAATGTTTGTTGAAATAATTCTTTATAATAATTCGTTTTAAATGTTTTGAATGTTTAAAACATGGCATATAATTATTAGAATTATGATTTAGACATAAGTCTAACTTGCAATAATTTCGTTTTAAGTACAAACGATTATTTTGTAAGAGAATCAACAAAACCGAAAAAACTGCGATTCATCTTTCCATTGGAAATTGGATGAACAGCGGTTCATAATTAATTTGTGAACTATGGATGTATGAAAAATGTTTTTAATGGATTTCAAAATATTTTTCAAAGAATTGTTAAGAATTCTAGATGATTGATAAATTAGATTCTGTAGTTTATAGCAATTGCGTGCATGGATGCTTGAGTTGCTTTGCAGGATTGTGAGTTTATATGTTCCAAATCAGACACTACAAATGTATGTAATTATTATTATACAGGGGCTTATGTATGTAAAAGCCATATTCTATATTTTCTATCTTTAGAATTGCATTTGCATGTGAGAGGTTTTTACATAGGACTTGCACTAGTCGGTTTTTATCGAATGTGAGGAGCATGTTTATTTTCTGTAAAATCTACATCTCCGGTGCAAGAGGAAGTCGCCGCTGTAGCGCATCGATCGAGGATCGAGGATCGGGGATCGAGGATCAAGGATCGAAGGGAACATATAAACTCACACGATGTGGATTGTGTGAATGTTTAATTTCTGTTTTATAATTTCTGCTATGCATGTGATGAATGGTGAATGTTAGGATGTGTATGAATATTAATATGCATGATAACCTAAAATTCTAAATCACATGTTAAATTGTCCAACAAAAATTAAGAATAAATTTCCTTCTTATTTCATCCACTAGCAGCCATTGATCGAGGGATATTCTGCTCGCCCTTAGCGAGATATAGCTCCCTCTATCTTTGGGAATAGTGGGAGATATAAAGGTTGTCTGTTGTTGTGCCACAATTAAATATATGAGGTGTGTTTCACCATAGTGAACCCCAAGTATGTTTAGTTGTGAATACAATAGATAAACGTATCTCGTATCAAATGAAAATAAGTTTTCTTAACATTACCTAGAGCCCTCGCTCGGTTTTGGGAAAAAGTTTTTCTTACGAGGATAGGTCATATTCCCTCATAATTAAAACGACAAGAGTCACAAGAGTTTGAAGATGCTAAATATTGCTAAAATTCAAAAAGGTTGTGATTAGAAAATGTTTTCTTACCTTGATATTGTAATGTATTCGATAGCCCTTAGCTAGTCTATATTACAATTAATAGGATCTTGGATTGTTGCATTTATGGGCAAGATTTTAATTTGCAACATTTACATTTATATATTCGATATATGTATGCATGTGTATTAAAACATAAAATTGGCATTAAAACCTGTATGATTTATTTTGTAGAAAAATGTCGAACATCCAACCTATCGTACGATCCATGATAGAAAAACACCCTTTAGCAAATGATGGCTCAAACTTCATTAGTTGGCAACTCAAACTCAACATCGTGTTAAAGTTTGAGAAACTATCTCACATTTTGGAAGGTCCAATCCCAAAGTGGAATGAGAGATTAACCGATGAAGAGAAAGAGGCTAAGGCCAAGTGGGAAGACCAAGAGAACCAGGTTCACGGTCTTATGCTAGCATCCATGGGTGACTCGCTCCAAGCGAAATACTTGGATTCAAAACCCAAGAAGACCATGGAGGCTTTATCTAAGATGTTCATGGATAGTGCCCGAAAGGAGCGCTATAAGACCACCATCGCACTCACAAGGTGCCATATGGCGGAGGGAACATCGGTATCTATGCATTTTCTCACGATGCAAGGATACCTTGAGAAGTTGGCAAAGCTCTCTTCACCAATGCCCGAGGACATTGCTGAAGATATGATTCTTGGCTCTCTAGCCCCGTCCTTTAAGGACTTTGTGATGCACTATCACGTGCGTGAAAAAGGGGTGAGTCTTGAGGAGCTTCACAACGCTCTCAAAACTGCTGAAGTTGACATGGGCAAGGGTAGGGACAAGCAAGTCCTTGCCGTCCATGGGAGGGGCCAGAAGATTGGTAAAGGAAAGGGCAAATCTACCAAAAGTGGTTCAATCAAGAGCAAGGGAGTAGGAGGTGCTCGTGCGAGTGCCTCAAGGGGGAAATCTCAGAAATCTCCAACTCCCAATACGGAGTGCTTTCACTGCGGTGAAAAAGGACACATCCGGCCAAATTGCCCCAAGTACAAGGAAGACCTTGACAACGGAGTGATTGAACGTCGGCGCCCCAAAAAGGCCAAAGGTATATTTGTTATTGAAATAAATTTAGCCACCTCTGTCCAGGATTGGGTAATAGATACCGGATCTTGTGCTCACATAGTTTCTAATGTGCAGCTACTCATGGATAGGAAGGAACTCGTACGGAACGAGGTAGAATTGAAGGTCGGAAATGGTGCGAACGTGTCTGCGGTTGCACAAGGTTCTGTGATGCTTCAATTATGTAGTGGTTTAAATTTATGTCTAAAGAATGTTTATTATGTACCTTCGATTAGCAAGAATATTATTTCTGTATCATGTCTGGATATGGATAATTTTAATATAAATATTTCAAATTCTTGTTTGTCTATATCGAAGAATGGTGTGTTCTATGCAAATACGTTCATAAGGAATGGTCTCTATTTGCTTGAATTGGATAATAAACAAATCTTTAATATCAATAACAAAAGACTTAAGACCACTCACGAGAATGATACTCTCTTGTGGCACTATCGTCTTGGTCACATAAATGAAAAGCGCATCAAGAAATTGCAAGAAGCTAACCTTCTTGGTCTACTTGATTTTAAATCATTGGAGACGTGCCAACCATGTCTAATGGGAAAAATGACCAAAAAGCCTTTCAAGAAGAAAGGCCCAAGGGCGAGTGGCTTATTGGATTTGATACATTCCGATGTATGTGGTCCAATGAGTACTAGTGCACGAGATGGTTTCAGGTACTTCATTACGTTCACGGATGATTATAGTCGTTATGGCTATGTTTATCTAATGAGAAACAAAAGTGAATCTTTTGACAAGTTCAAAGAATTCAAGAATGAAGTAGAGAACCAACTCGACAAGAAAATCAAGTCTCTACGAACGGATCGTGGAGGTGAGTACTTAAGTGCCGAATTTGACTCATACCTAAAGGAGTTTGGTATTGTACCTCAACTCACCCCTCCCGGTACACCTCAGTGGAATGGGGTATCCGAAAGGAGGAATAGGACATTGCTCGACATGGTTCGGTCAATGATGAGTCATGCGGAATTACCTCTTTACTTTTGGAGTTATGCACTACAAACTGCGGCTTACACATTAAATAATGTTTCATCCAAGTCCGTGGAGAAAACTCCTTATGAGCTATGGAGTGGTAAAGCACCTAAGCTCAGTTTTCTCAAGATTTGGGGTTGTGAGGCTTACGTCAAGAGATTGATGTCGACCAAACTTCAACCAAAAGCGGATAAGTGCTTCTTTATTGGTTATCCTCGTGAGACAAGAGGATACTACTTTTGGCATATCACCTCCAATCGAGTGATTGTAGAGAGGGATGCCACATTTCTGGAAAAGGAATTTCTAGAAAGAGTAAAAAGTAGTGGGAGTAGGGTTGTGCTTGAGGAAACTCAAGATACTCTACAAGATCATGAAATGAATGATGACATTCAAGATCATGAAGGCCCAACCGAGATTCCTTTGGTTAGTGGGAGCGTGAGCGAGAGACTATCACAAGAAATTGTGAGAGAATCTCAATCATCCCCACCAAGTGTACGTTCAAGAGTTGAACGTGAACCCACTCCTCAAGAAATTGTGGAAGAAGTTCGAGAGACACGAGAAGAACCAAAAGAACTTAGAAGGTCAACAAGGGAAAGGAAGAAACCCGATTTATATCTGGGACTTCATGAAATCATGGTACTAGATACCAATGATCCCTTAACCTTCCAAGAAGCAATGGAAAGGGAAGACTCCAAACTATGGCTTAAGGCCATGGAATCCGAAATAGAATCCATGTATGATAATCAAGTATGGGACTTGGTTGACCTTCCTCAAGGGAAAAAGGTCATTCATAATAAATGGGTTTTTAAGAGGAAGATGGACATGGATGGGAACTTGACAACCTACAAAGCGAGGCTTGTAGCGAAAGGTTTCACTCAAGTTCACGGAATTGACTATGATGAAACTTTTTCACCGGTTGCCATGTTCAAGTCTATTCGGATCATGCTCGCTATTGCCGCATTTCACGATTATGAAATATGGCAAATGGATGTCAAAACGGCGTTCCTGAATGGGAACTTGGAGGAGGATGTGTACATGGTACAACCTCAAGGTTTTGAAGATCCAAAGAATAGTGAGAAGGTATGCAAGCTTCAAAGATCCATCTATGGATTGAAGCAGGCATCAAGGAGTTGGAACAAACGCTTTGACGAGGAAGTAAAGAAGCTTCACTTCATTCAAAGTAAGGAAGAACCTTGTGTATACAAGAAGGTTAGTGGGAGCCATGTAGTATTCCTAATCCTATATGTCGATGACATATTGCTTATGGGCAATCATATTCCTTTGCTTGAGCAAACGAGAAGTTCATTGAAATCTGCATTTTCGATGAAAGACATGGGTGAGGCTCAATACATCTTGGGAATCAAGATATATCGAGATAGATCTCGCAGACTCATTGGCCTCAGTCAACGTGCATACATTGACAAGGTCTTGGAAAGGTTCAAGATGAACAACTCCAAAAAGGGCAGTGTGCCAATGAGTATGGGTGTGCAACTCAAGAAGTCTCAACGTGCGCAATCACGTAAGGACTTAGAGTACATGAAAGATGTCCCTTATGCTTCTGCAATTGGGTCGATCATGTACGCGATGACTTGCACAAGACCCGATGTCTCGTATGCTCTAAGTGTGACAAGTCGTCACCAATCCAACGCAGGTCCTGAGCATTGGACTGCGGTCAAGAATATCCTGAAGTACCTTAACCGGACTAAGGATAAGATTCTTGTTTATGGAGGACAAAGGGAATTGATAGCTGAAGGTTACTCGGATGCGAGTTTCATGAGTGATCCAGACGATAGAAGGTCGCAGTCAGGATACGTCTTCCTTCTGAATGGTGGAGCTGTGAGTTGGCGTAGTTGGAAGCAAAGCACTACTGCCGACTCAACCACTGCTTCAGAAGTGATGGCTGTCGCTGAAGCGAGCAAGGAAGGAGTGTGGATTAAGAAGTTCCTTGAAGAGCTTGGAGTAATTCCCTCGAGCGAGGGACCAATAGAGCTATTTTGCGACAATAGTGTATCTATCTCGCAAATCAAGGATCCCAAATCACACCACAAAGTGAAGTACATGGATCGTAAGTACTTCGTGACGCGTGACCTCATCGACGAAGGCAAAATAAATCTGTTATGGGTGGACACCAACAGCAACACAGCTGATCCATTCACAAAACCCTTATCCCAAGCCAAGGGCGAAATGCATTTCGAGTCCATGGGATTGATGAACCATGTAGATTGGCTTGATGATTGATATGTAATGGGGTTTACCCTAGTTATTATTGTTTTATGCATTGAGTATGTATGAGAAAGAAAACTTTAATAACAAGTGGGAGATTGAAGGGAATGTATTCTAAAAGTTTTACTTTTAAATGCCAATTATTATGAATTGAATGAGAAATCATTTTGTTCCTTGTTTATGTTATTCGTCCTTTAGAAGTGTTAAGGAAGAGGCTCTTGGTCCTTAACCGTAGAGCTCTAAAAGATATTGGTTTGCATAAAACAAAAGATATTCGCAATCATGGTAATTAACATGGAACATTAATTACCGAGTTAAGATTGTCGTGTTGGTCATAGATCATTGTAGCTCTACAAGTGAGTGACGACACGGGTATGCAAAAGAGGAAAATATTACTTTTGTATACTGAATAGACCTAATAAGTAAAATATTATAGAAATGTGTTTCTGTGTCATTAATATTTTACTGTGTCTTTGGTCCTTTGATATGAGACTTATATCTGATCACTTAAGGAATACTTAATTAGATCAGTGTCTTGAACTATCGATCAGTGTAGTGTAAAGGCATCGGTTGGTTAAGTATAACTTTCGTTGGAGAAGATAGTTAGTCAAAAGATTATCATTGCCCCTCTTAATTGAGTGATGATATTAGTGGGCCCCTTGATAAAGCGAAGTTATAATGTGCACAATGTGATTTGAGTTAAGTCACATATTTATAACTAGCTTAAAGAGATCAAGAAATGAATACTAATACAAAGATGACACAATACTACTTTGTGTGTATTCTTAATATCATGAGGCAAGGGACGGACACAAGTGATGCACTCCATCACTAAGTGGATCGGGTTTTGGTTCGAGTGGAATTAAGACATCTAACTAATTGGGAGCTATAATGTGTAGCTAGATACCGCTTATAGCTTGTGATATTAAGCCTTTAATATCACTGCCAACTTAGTTTAGATCCTCCCATAGGTCACACCACAAAACTGGGAAACAAGAAATGGGGATTTTGAGTTCATAAGGATGTGTCGGGTTTCATGTAGAAAATATGACACATGGGGTGAACAAGCAAAATCAAGATTATGTTGTGATTAATAACATAATTAGAATCTAAATTAAATTCATATGTGATGTAATATTATGGGGTGTAATGAGTTGACATTACATAGGATAATATGTTACATAAGTTGTGAATTTACTACTAATCCCGAAATGTCAAATTTTGTAGGGGTTAAACCAAAATTTGACCAGTCTGCAGTACTGTGCAAAAGTCAACCGATGAATAGTACTGGTCAACCGATGAACAGTACCCGGTCGACCGATGAACAGTAACCGGTCGACCGATGAACAGTACCCGGTCCATGATGAACAGTACCGGTCGACCGATGAACAGTAACGGTCGACCGGTCCAGACGGTTTTCTGCAGAATTAATTTAAGAATTAATTAGATCATGCATGGAATTGGTCCATAATTGATTTAATTCGTGGTTAATATTATTTATTAATAAATAATGGATGGTTAGATGGAATTTTGCATGAAATCATGGGCAAGAGGTTGCACATGAATAGGTAATTTGGAGAGAACCTATAAATAGAGGTTATCTCATTGCCTTCCTACATCTTAATTAATATTGCTTTTCATGCAAAATCTCTCTCCTTAATTCTCCACGAAAATTCCATAAATTCTTAAGTTTAGTTTAGTTCTTAAGAGATCATCTTCTCAAGGGAATTAAAGAGGGGTTAGTAATTGGATTCTAAACCCTATCGGAGATTGAGAGACTAGCTTCCCTCTCTCCGATCTTGTTTAGAGTTTGGTGAATACTCGGAGGCATCCGGCGCAGCGAGGAGCATCCCAACCGTCTCCGAATCTTCGAGAAGTTTTAGAGAACTTCTAGGTATGAATTTCGGAGCTCCTTTATGTTTGTTTTAATAGAGTTTCTGAAACTAGTTTGTTAAAACAAACCGATGCATGCAATAAATTCTAGAAAATTGAAAATTGATCCTTATTATACATAAAAATCCGAAAAATATATATGTATAATTAAACATGAAATCCTACAGTCGTGCCCTCCTTGGAGCAAGTCAGCGTGGCCCGTATAACAATACCACGATCGTAATGAGATTGCCTTGTCTTAACACCAAAACCACAAGAATCGGCATAGGCCACGTAAAATGTTTTGGCTTCTTCGAAAGAAGGAAAAAACATCTCCTCCTTAGGAACGTTTGTCGGCTGCTCAACTTGGGAAGGCACATGAACGATTTCCATTGGAGTATAGAGGAAGGACCACAGAAGAGAAGGGAAGAAAAAGGAAGACGCATCTTGAGATGAATAACAAGTCTTTTGCTGTGTAGGATCGCCAAAATGATGAAGGAAGGGAGTGATTTGAGATGCATTAATGAGGGATGGAGGGAGGGATGGAGAGATGTAGACATTTGTACGTATAACCAAAGAATTGAGGAATAAAATAAAAAAGGAAACTTTTTTCTGTGCTGACATGGATAGTGCCAACTCAGCCGCGTCACCGAAGTAGCGTCCTAAAGAGCGGTCATCTATCATTTTCCTTGAAAGAATAAATTAAATGGAAAATGATTTATGAACGCTGCGCGTCACGGACGCGCTATACGTGGACATCCATGTCAACACTTACGTGACCAAAGCAAGGATGTTTTTCTTTTTTTGTTTTTTTCTTCCTGATGTCCACTCAAATCACATTAAATGTGTTTCAACTCAGCATGTTCTCTCTCTCCATGCAAATACAAATATGATGACACTATTTCTTTCTTCTTCATTCTTTCTCTTCGGAATAAATCACCATTTCCAGCAAGATATTATTTCGAAGAAGCGTCTGATGCCGACTCTCAGGGTTCTTCACAACGTAAGCAACGTGTATGAGACGATCGATGACACTATTTCTTTCTTCTTCATTCTTTTTCGTGTAACAGTGCAGCAAAGATGTTGTGGTGCCCTGTTGGAGTGTCCGTAACAGAAAAAGAATGAAGAAGAAAGAAAGAGTGTCATCGACCGTCCCATTAACGTTGCTTACGTTGTGAAGAACCCTGGGAGTCGGCATCAGACGCTTCTTCGAAATAATAACTTGCTCGAAATGATGATTTATTCCGGAGAGAGGTATAACGCTTCGTGGTGAAGACTTACGTCCGTTCGGTTTATGTTGTACCTCTCTCCGTAATAAATCACCATTTCGAGCAAGATATTACGTCGAAGAAGCGTCTGATGCCGACTCCCAGGGTTCTTCACAACGTAAGCAGCGTGAATGGGTCGGTTACATCGTTGCTTCACGAAGTCGCACCAACAAGAGAAGAGAAAGTTCAAGATGAAGGTTACATCGTTGCTTCACGAAGTCGCACCAAAACCCGGGGATCCTGATTTCTCTGATTGGGACATGAATATGTTCTGTGTCTGTTCAGTTTAAGTTGTGTGTCTGTTCGGTTTAAGTTGTGTGTCTGTTCGGAATATGTTGTGAGTCTTTTCGGAATAAGTTGTGGGTTTGTTCGGAATAAGTTGTGTGTCTGTTCGGTTTAAGTTGTATGTTTGTTCAGTTTAAGTTGTGTGTCTGTTCGGAATATGTTGTGTGTCTGTTCGGTTTTTGTTGTATGTCTGTTCGGTTTAAGTTGTAAGTTGTGTCTCTGTTCGGTTTACGTTGTGTGTATGTTCAGAATATGTTGTGTGTATGTTCGGAATATGTTGTGGGTCTGTTCGGAATAAGTTGTGTGTCTGTTCCGATTAAGTTGTGTGTCTGTTCAGAATATGTTGTGTGTCTGTTCGGAATATGTTGTGGGTCTGTTCGGAATAAGTTGTGTGCCTGTTCGGAATATGTTGTGAGTCTGTTCGGAATAAGTTGTGTGTCTGTTCGGATTAAGTTGTCTGTCTTTTCGGAATATGTTGTGCGTCTGTTCGGAATAAGTTGTGTGTCTGTTCGGAATAAGGTGTGTGTCTGTTCGGATTAAGTTCTGTGTCTGTTCGGTTTAAGTTGTGTCTGTTTGGAATATGTTGTTTGTCTGTTCGGAATATGTTGTTTGTTTGTTCGGATTAAGTTGTGTTTCTGTTCGGAATAAGAAGAAAGTTTGGTGTCCGGAATAAGTGTATTTTCTGTCCGGAATAAGTGTATTTTTGTCCGGAATAAGTGTATTTTCTGTCCGCAATAAAATAAGTGTATTTTCTTTCCGGAATAAGTGTAGTTTTGTCCAGAATAAGTGTATTTTTGTCCGGAATAAGTGTATTTTATGTCCGGAATAAGTGTATTTTCTGTCCGGAATAAGTATGAATTTCAACGTAAACTGGACAACCATTCCACATAAACAAGACAAACTTTCTACATAAACAAGACAAACTTTCAGTTCCATTTCTGGACAAAACTTAATAATAAAAAATATTATGATTAGTGTGGGATCTGCACGAATAAAGGATCTGCACGCTGTCCTAGGGTCTGCACACTGTCTTATCTGTGTATTGGGAAAGGAATCGTTGAACTTAAAGAACTGACGTTTTTTATAAAGACAAAAACGCGCGAAGAGAAATTTCGTTGACTGGACGCTGACTCAAAGAAAATACCTGAGTTGTACAGATCCACGTAAGACGCGTCCGTGACGCGCGCGTCCGTGTATAACGACCCAATAATATACATTTACACCACTCACCTGCACACTTTACCATGTTTGCTCGCAGAGTCGACGAAGAGGAAGTGCTGCTCCGCCACCTCGATTTCTCCTCTCATCCCCTTCTTCCAACATCCACTGTCGGCCACCGTTACCCACCATAGCAGTAGGTATGCCCTTTTCTTCACATACGACATTGGTGTGTTATTTTGGGTACGTAGTCAAACATTGTAACGGGGAGTAAAACTTGTTCTTCACAAAATTTGTTTTCAAGTGGGGGTGGATTTTTTCTCCTAAGGTCGTGATCTGAGCTGTTTCGTGTGTGTTTGTTTTTGATTTCCAGCGTGTAATGTTTGTTAGTGATGAGCAACTTTTGTTAAAATGTTACTGGATGAAGCAAACCATGTATTCCAGAAGTTGTAATTTGTTCCCAACATTTTCAGTTCGATTTGTATTACTAATTTGATTTTAACCTGGCAGTCATCCATCGGAGCCTAAAAAACTGAAACTGACTCAAAAGCATAATTTTTGGGGGTTACTATTTGAAAATTTTCTTAAATGGTCCCAAAATTACATTTTACCATTAACAAATTAATTAATATACATTTCGTCCTGTGTCTTTAAACAAGATTTTTGACTCAATTTTCTTGTTTGAATGAATTGTTATTTATCTATCTTACAGTTTTCGGACGGATTGACGTGGACAACTTCCCATATGTTGATAGACTGCCAGGAATTATTTTACTATTTCTGGAGAGGTGGAATGACGTACGTGCTGATGGTAACTGTGGATTTCGATGTGTTGCCAATGTCTTCCATGATGGTCAAGACAACTGGCCGTACGCCCGTCGTGCGATTTCTAATGAGATAGGTGCACATCCTATTTATGAGTGTCTATTTTGACAATGTGGTAGAGGCTCGTCAACGAATTAATTGGGGTGGGAGAGCTTGTGACGAGAATCATTATATGGAAGTTCGGGCCGCCGCGAGAACCGCCTCCCCCAAGGGGGAGCGGTTCCGGTGGCCGCCCTCTCGTTGGATCGGGCGTCTCCCGTGGACGCCACACCCAATTTTTTTTATTTAAAAATTAATTAAAATAAACAAGGGAAATTACCAGATTTGAGTAATCTGGGGCGTCCGTTGGTTCTCTTCCTGGCCTCCGAGACATTGTATCTGGTGAATAGAAGAGTAATATGAAGAGAAAGTGGTGTTAGAAGAGTGAAATGAAGACTTATACAAGTAGAAAGGGTTGAAGAGCAAAATGGTAACTGTACGAGCGATTTAATTAGTTTTAAGGCGACGAATAACAGTTCAGTATTTTTTTCCACTACAAATGTAATTATGTGACATATTTCTCCTATATAATATGCTTACAATTTCCAGATTTTTTTGTGACTTAATTGACTTCGTCTTGTTGATTGACTTAAAATTCCCTTTCCTAAAATCAAACAGTAAACCATTTCCCTGTTCAGCTTCGTTTGTTGCCTATAAATTTGATTAGACATGTAATTGTCATTTCTTTATAGTTGATTTATCAAATTGTTTTACAGTGAATGAACATAGCTATGTTGAAACCTCTGTTCAGGAATGTGGCCCGATGTTGTTGCATATGCGGGCCCGATGTTGTTGCATATGCGGGCGCGATGCCATGGAGATGCGCATCGCATCTCCCCGGTGCAGTTTGCATTGTGACCCGCATCTTAAAACTCCCATTTTTTTTGTTTTTTACTCTTATTTGTTTAATATTGAATTATTGATCTTAGAAATTATTCAAAAACTTACCTAAATTTTTAGTTATATGTATATAATTTATAATTAATATATATATATATATTATTTAATTATTAAATCGCATATGCACCTTTATCCCGCATATATCGGATACCGTGTCTCGCCGCATTGAATCTGCATCCTGTATCTCCGAACCTTGGTTGAAATAACTACTAGAGGACGACGAGAGGGATGAATTACTAGTACTTACTATGGTAAGTTGTGTAGATGAATACATTAGGTACTCCCTATTGAAGACCCCGTCCACATCACCCCTTTGACTAGAAATGTAAAAACGTTAGACATGTCATCTAAACATTGGCAGGTATTACGACACTTGTAGAATGCATAATGAGGTTTTCTTAAAACTCTGTCACATTTTGAAATTGAAAGACCTACTAAAACCGACCCGTGAGTTAGTGTCGAAGAACAATTGCACATGTTCCTATATGACTTAGGTCACACACACATTAATAGGGCATTGCAAGATATGTTTCAACATTCCGGGGAAACTGTTAGTCAACACGTGAATATTGTCCTACATGCTCTCACGATTTGAGCATGCGATATTATTCAACCAATAGAACCTTTAACAGAGCGCCCCATACATCCACGACCACGGTGGTGGTAAGTTTTTCCCCTACTTCATATAATGTGTGGGTGCAATTGATGGGACTCATGTGGATGTGTACATCCCCAAAGACAAGCAATTAGCTTATCGTTCAGGTCTAGACCCCAAGCACACAACCCAAAATATGTTAGCAATTTGCGATTTCAAGATGTGATTTACGTTTGCTATTTCCAGATGGGAAGGTAGTGCCCACAACCGTCGAATTTTAAATCAGGCCATCTATGATTGTACCCCAACTGCCCCCAAATTGTAAATCCCTCAACTTTCTTGTTAGTTCCTTTGTCGCAGACCCAGTTAATGTAATTCATGTTGACTTCCTAACTATTTACCATATAATTACTACGTTGTTGACACAGGTTATCCAATCGAAGGGGTTTTCTGGTCCTCAAGGATTTTGTGCATCTCGTCCTCGCGACAAATGGTTAGGAAACGTAATAGAGAGAGTTTTTGGTGTGTTAAAGATCTGTTGGGCATTGTTAACACACATGGATCTTTATCATCTAAAATCACAAGCATTGTTTGTACAAGTAGGAATGACACTCTACAATTTCATAATAGATGAAAGAAATGACGAGATGATAGAAGAAACTGAAGAATTGGTTCATACGAAACGACAAACCATCACCATCTCGTCATCAAAGTACCAATGTTTGTGATGAATTAAATATGACCCACTTAAGGGACCTAATTTGTGACGTTATTGTAACTGCGAATACAAGGGTTTAGAATATGAATTGAATTTGCACTTTTGTTTAGCAAATTATGAACTACTTGATGTTGGTTTGAATGTATGGCATTAAATTTGTACTACGTTTTACTTTTTAAGGGATTGAAATTAATGTTCTTATTTGATTGGTACAAATGTTATAAAATTGTGCTTCACTACTGTTACCTTTGTTGGGAGGGGGATCTACGATGCACTAACTCGACACAGATTACACGCACCACGAAAAAACGAATATTGTATGCGGAAATTAACTTCTGACCCTCTCCCAAACTTAATGCAACAAGCAAACACAAATTAAGATGGAAATATCAAGCAATCACACAACACACCTGAAGCAAACCACGACACACGCGATTTTACAAGGTTCGGTAAAATGCCTGCGTCCTTGGGGGGTCTCCTGCGGGTTTCCTTTCCTTGAAGCTCTTCTCCAACAAGAGAAGTCTCCGAGATTACACAAGTTTGGAAGCAATGTGTCTCCCAAAGCACTCTAGATCTCTCTCTAGCCTAATCTCTCTCAAGGAAATAAAGATTGTATGTTGTGTTACAAGATTAGGGCAAAAAACCTATTTATAATGGGATAAATTCGTATAGGAAATAAGTCAGATCGTGCATAACTGTCTCCAAAGGGTCGACCGGAATTGCCCATTCGGTCGACCGTTGTTCGGTTAATATGCATAACCGTCAATGTTCGGTCGACCACTCGCCCCGAGCCGGTCGACCGTTCCGCGCTTCTGAATAGCGTCCGAAGCTCCTGGACGTTTTCGGTCGACCGCGAGTCCAACAACGGTCGACCGTTCTGCATGTCGATTTTCAACTCCCAGCACTTTCGCTTTTCGGTCGACCGCGTGCCCAACACCGGTCGACCGGATCTCGATCCATCCCGAGCTCCAAATCTACTGACGTTTTTCGGTCGACCGATTTCTCCGAAACGGTCGACCGTTCCTCGATCTGTTCCAAGCCTCCAGGCTCCTGGAGTAAATCGGTCGACCGTGACTTAAGCTCCGGTCGACCGTTTCTCCCTGTTTCCTGTATTAACAATTATAAACCAAATCCAACAATCTCCACCTTGGTTAGAATTGTTACCTTAGCCTTCTTTGCCTCCACATCCTTTGTGCTTCCTAGTAGCACCTTTAGCGTTACTCCCCGGAGCGCTTCTCCTTCTCACTCTCTGAGGACATTGAGAAGCATCGAGCACAACTCAAACTTCTCCCGATTGATGACCTTAGTCATCATATCTGCAGGATTCTCACTCGTGTCGATTTTATGGAGAACAACCTGCCCTTCTTCGATCCACTCCCGGATCCTGTGGTACCTTACTTCAATATGTTTGGTCCTTGAATGGAACGTCTGATCCTTGGCTAGATAAATTGCACTTTGACTATCACAATGCAATTTGGTCACTTCCTGTTCCATCCCCAAAGAGCTAACCAAACCCTTCAACCATATAGCTTCTTTCCCGGCATCGACAACATCCATGTACTCCGCTTCCGTCGTAGACAACGTGGTAGTATGTTGGAGAACCGATCTCCAACTCACTGGACCTCCACCCAAAGTGAACACGTACCCTGTTGTGGACCTCCGCTTATCCAGATCTCCAGCATAATCTGAATCAACGTACCCCTCCACCTGCCTTTGTGCTCCATCTTTGGTGAACTTCAAGCTAACATCCATGGTTCCCTTCAGGTACCTCAACAGCCACTTCAACGCTTCCCAATGCTCTTTTCCTGGGTTAGCCATATAACGACTCATGAGGCTAACTGCGTGTGAAATGTCTGGCCTAGTGCAGATCATAGCATACATAACGGATCCCACTGCACTAGCATATGGAATTCTCTCCATATCTCTCCTTTCCTTTTCAGTAGAGGGGCTGGACTTCAACGAGAGCTTGAAGTGAGCACTAATAGGTGTGGCCACCTGCTTGGCATTCTCGAGATTGTACCTCTCGAGTATCTTCCGGATATAACTCCTTTGAGTGAGCAGGATTTCACCTTTCTTGGTATCCCTGGAGATCTCCATACCGAGAATCTTCTTTGCACTTCCGAGGTCTTTCATCTCAAACTCCCCGTGAAGCTTCAGTTTGAGATCATCTATATGCTTCATCTCCTTAGCCGTGATCAACATGTCATCCACATACAAAAGCAAGAACCCGTGTGTACCGTCTCCAAGACTCCGCAAGTATACACAACTATCATAATTGCAACGTACAAAACCATTATTAATCATAAAAAAATCGAACCTTTTGTACCACTGCCTCGGCGATTGCTTAAGTCCATAGAGGGACTTTTTCAGCTTGCATACTTGTCCTTCCTTGTCTCGTGCGATGAACCCATCCGGCTGCCTCATATAGATTTCTTCCTCTATGTGCCGGTGAAGAAAAGCTGTCTTCATGTCAATCTGCTCTAACTCCATGTTGTCCATAGCTACCATAGCTAACAACACTCTAATAGAGGTGTGCTTTACAACGGGTGAGAAGATCTTGTTGTAATCGACCCCTTCCTTCTGAGCATATCCCTTTGCCACCAACCTTGCTTTATACTTTATCTCCTCCATAGGAGATGACCCTTCCTTCTTCCTGAAGATCCACTTGCACCCAATCGCGCGCTTTCCCTTGGGAAGCTCCGTTAACTCCCAAGTTTGATTCTTATGAAGAGACTCCATCTCTTCGGTCATGGCCACCATCTACTTGTTCCTGTCCTCCGGCTCAATAGCTTCTTCGAATGTGCAAGGGTCCTCACATTCGGTAACAAGTGCAAACGCAATACTAGCATCATCGTGACCATACCTCACCGGTGCCTTTGTGATCCTCCTTTGTCTTCCTTGAGCAATACTCTCTTGCTCAGCTTCCTCCTCTACTCGTGAGTCAGTTGTTTCTTGCTGAACTTCTTGATTCGATTCTTCCCTTGAAGTCGTGACCCCAACTTCAATTTCGTCTTCCTGCATGGGAACCTCTTGCTGCTCTTTCTCCTCAAGGCCCTTAAGCAAACTTGTCTCATCAAAGACCACATTACTCCGTAGGAGTACCTTCTTGCTCACCGGATCCTAAAGCTTATATCCTTTCACTGCCCCATCGTAACCAAGGAATATGCACTCCTTCAATTTCGAATCCAGCTTCGACCGTTGTGTCTCATCGACCAACGCATAGGCTTTGCATCCAAATATCCTAAGCCTCGGGTAATCAAATAGCTCACCCGTCCACACTTCCTGAGGTGTCTTTAATTCAAGTGCCGATGACGGTGAGATATTTACTAAGTAACATGCAAGATCTACTGCTTCCGCCCAAAAATCCTTCGACAGATTTGCATGAAGCCTCATGCTCCTTGCACATTCACATAGTGTCCTGTTCATCCTTTCAGCTACACCGTTTTGTCCCGGACTCCACGGTGTAGTGAAATGCCTCGTGACGCCTTCTTTCTCACAGAAACTTGCAAACTCCCTTGAGGTCCACTTACCTCCGTTATCTGTCCGTAAGTACTTAACAAATTTTCCTGTACTTTTCTCTACTTGGGCCTTCCATGCTTTAAACTTATCAAAGGCTTCAAATTTATTTTTCAGAAAATAAACCCATACCTTCCTTGAGAAGTCGTCTATGAATGTGACGAAATATTTGGCTCCACCCTTTGACCGAACCTGAGTCGGTCCCCAGACGTCTGAGTGCACATACTCTAGATTTTTCTTCGTCTTGTGGATAGCCGTCTTGAACCGAATCATGTGCTGTTTACCGAAGACACAATACTTGCAAAAATCCAATTTGCAGCTCTTAACACCCTTCAGCAATCCCTGTTTGTGTAGCTCACGCAAACCCTTTTCCGACATATGTTCAAGCCTCATATGTCAAAGTGTGAACCTGTCTTCGTCGCGTGCAACGTTTGTTGCATCTTTTCTTGCTACTGCATTCCCTAGCATTCAATACAAGTTGCCCACATTGGTTCCCTTTATCACTGTCATCGCCCCATGAGTGACCTTGATCTTTTCGTCCCCGCCGCCACCCGAGAGTATCAAGCTCTCCTAGAGAAATCAGATTCTTCTTAAACTTTGGTACGTGACGCACCCCGTCAGCATTCGAATTCACCCATTGAACATCTTGAACTGTACGAAACCAATACCGACAGTAGTGCACGGTGCATCGTTGCCCATAACAACTATCCCTCCTTTCAGTGGCTCATAGGATGTGAACCACTCCTTATCCGGGAACATGTGAAATGATGCTCCTGTATCCAAAATCCATCCAGATGATGATTTGTCAATACCTGCAGCGTAAACTGTAAGAACGTCGACTTCGTTCTTCTCCTCCACCACACTGGCGGAATTGTACCCGTCTTTTCCTTTCTGCAGCGACTCCTTGAAGGCCCTACAATCACGCTTCATATGACCAACCTTCTTGCAGAAAAAACATTCAAAGGATCTCCCCTTTGATTTGGACCGGCCCCTTCCGTTGCTTCTTCCTTTGTTACCCGTTCTGCCCCTTTTCGGTGTTGCGATCAATCCTTCACCCTTCTCGAAAGAGTTACTACCAGAATTCCTCCTTGCATCATAGGAGATCAGCGTGCCCTTGACCTCCTCCAACACCAACGAATCCTTGCCATATATGATCGTATTCACCAAATTCCCATACGAGTCCGGCAGCGACGTCAATAACAACATTGCCTTGTCTACATCCTCCATCTTGTCCTCAAGCTGAGTCAGATCAGCTATCAACTTATTGAACACCGAGAGATGCTCATGAACGGTGTGTTCTCCTTCATCCGAAGCATGTACAGCTGACGCTTCAATTCAACTTGTTGCTAAGGTTCTTCATCATGAACCTCTCCTCCAGAAGTTTCCAATATTCTGCCGCAGTCTTCACCAATTCCTCGAAAAGCAAATCATCCGAGAGGCACAACTCGATGATTCCTATAGCCCGGAGATTCAGACTCTCCCACTTTTCGTCGGTCGTCTTCGACGGCTTCTTCTCAATCCCATCCAACGTCAGCAATAGCCCGTCCGTCTGAGACATCAACGCACGATCCCTCCGTTGCCATGTTGAGAAGTTCCCTTTTCCGGTGAATTTCTCCACCCGAAAATTCCACGCTTCTTCCCCCATCGAAAGTGCAACCAAAGCTCTGATACCAGCTGTTGGGAGGGGGATCTACGATGCACTAACTCGACACGGATTACACGCACCACGAAAAATCGAATATTGTATGCGGAAATTAACATCTGACCCTCTCCCAAACTTAATGCAACAAGCAAACACAAATTAAGATGGAAATATCAAGCAATCACACAACACACCTGAAGCAAACCACGACACACGCGATTTTACAAGGTTCGGCAAGGTGCCTACGTCCTTGGGGGGTCTCCTGCGGGTTTCCTTTCCTTGAAGCTCTTCTCCAACAAGAGAAGTCTATGAGATTACACAAGTTTGGAAGCAATGCGTCTCCCAAAGCACTCTAGATCTCTCTCTAGCCTAATCTCTCTCAAGAAAATAAAGATTGTATGTTGTGTTACAATATTATGGCAAAAAACCTATTTATAATGGGCTAAATTCGTACAGGAAATAAGTCAGATCGTGCATAACTGTCTCCAAACGGTCGACCGGAATTGCCCATTCGGCCGACCATTGTTCGGTTAATACGCATAACCGTCAATGTTCGGTCGACCACTCGCCCCGAGCCGGTCGACCATTCCGCGCTTCTGAATAGCGCCCGAAGCTCCTGGATGTTTTCGGTCGACCGCGAGTCCAACAACGGTCGACCGTTCTGCATGTCGATTTTCATCTCCCAGCTACTGTCGCTTTTCGGTCGACCGCGTGCCCAACACCGGTCGACCGGATCTCGATCCATCCCGAGCTCCAAATCTACTGACGTTTTTCGGTCGACCGATTTCCCCGAAACGGTCGACCGTTCCTCGATCTGTTCCAAGCCTCCAGGCGCCTGGAGTAAATCAGTCGACTGTGACTTAAATTCCGGTCGACCGTTTCTCCCTGTTTTCCTGTATTAACAATTATAAACCAAATCCAACAACCTTTACTATTCTACAATTACTGTGTCGTACTTGTCTCTTCACTCCACAACACAGGCTTGGTCTCACAACAACAAAAGAATGGTTCACCGGTACACAAGCTTTATTCCACTGATTGCAATGGGACTTTGGTCCCCTACTCATTCTCGTTTGAGGAGATTTACAAAGACGAAATTTTTATGGATATTTTACAAGATCCTCCACTGTAGAATGCACAAAACATGACAACGTCGATGGCTATCAGGCGGCAGAGGTACCTCCCCGATGCTTCCATCCCTATAGTGCGAGAACCCCGCAAGGAGTAAAGGACTACAAATTGGACAGTAGAGCAACATGCTCTGTTATTCGTCTCTGTTGGAACAGGCACAAGAGGGGAACATGCTTGGCATGTGTTTAAATGTCGTAGGATGAAGAAAATTGTCAAGAAATTCAACACATTCACGAATTTAAGCTATTTGTGGGAGCAAATGAAAAACCACTGAAACAATAAAAAAAGATATACCACGTGGAAGTGGTTAAAGCAACAAACGGGATTGGGCTGGGACAAGGCCCGAGGAACTTTATCTATGGACGAGCAGTGGTGGAAGGGCAACGCTTTGGTGAGTGGTTTTTTCGTCAATATAGTGTAATTTTCCCTTCTATAGCACACTTATGTGAGATATAATATCCTTAATTTGCTTGTTGAACAGAGCCACAAATATCCGTTCGACTTCAAGTATGGGCCTCTACTTTATGAGGATGAAATGTGGTTCATCTTTGATAATGGTTTCACTGAGAGTGTTGGAAACATATGTTTCAGAAGAAGAGGCACCAAGAACCGGCTACACACTAACGTGAGCAATTCATCCCATGCTAACATAGTTGACCAAGCAAGAGTCGAAGATGGAAGTGGAGAATCTGGTGATAATCTATTAAACGGAATTAGGGAGAAAGAGGTTGATTTCTATATATTATTCTGAGTTTTACATGAGTTTGTATATATATACATCACTAAGTTGGGTGACCGTTTGAAGTTAATGCTGAGTGAAGAGATGCATCCTTTGGGAGAAGACGTGATGGTTGACGAGGAGGCGCGTTGCATGTTGGTGAAGATGTGCGTCTGCATATTTCAACACTCCCCCTCAAGTTGGGTCTGGAAGAGATTGTAGGTGCCTAACTTGATTATGATGGTGTCGAACGGTTGTTTACTTAGGGCTTTGGTGAAGATGTCCGCCAATTGTTCTTTACTGGGGACGTATGGAACTTCTATTTCTCCAGCTTGAATCTTCTCACGGATGAAGTGACAGTCAACTTCAATGTGTTTGGTCCTTTCGTGGAACACGGGGTTGGAAGCAATGTGTCGTGCGGCGTTGTTGTCGCAAAACATATTCATAGCTTTAGTGTGAGTTTGACCCATATCGTGAAGAAGTTGCTTTATCCAAATGAGTTCACTGGTGGTGGACGCCATTGCTCGATATTCTGCTTCTGCACTTGATCGAGCAACCACCTTTTGTTTCTTACTTCTCCAAGTAACAAGATTTCCACCAACAAATGTGCAAAAACCGGTAGTTGACCTACGATCATGGCTTCCTGCCCAATCAGCATCTGAAAAACCGATGATGTTGTTAGAATTGTTATTTTTCATTAGCAACCCTTGTCCTGGTGTTTGTTTTATGTACCTCAGAATTCTATCAATAATATCTAAATGTGATGTTCGAGGTGCATGCATGAATTGACTTACTATACTAACAGCAAAGGTAATGTCGGGTCCGGTCATGGTTAAATATATAAGTTTTCCTACAAGTCTTTGGTATTGGTGAATGTCTCTAATCGGTTCACCGTCGGTTGGACTGGTTTTGAGATTTGCCTCAATGGGTGTACTAGCTGGTCTAGCTCCAAGTTTTCCTGTTTCTCTTAAGAGGTCTAGGGCATATTTTCTTTGTGATAAAAATAGACCCCTTTTTGAGTATGCAATTTCTATTCCTAAGAAATATTTTAGGAATCCTAGATCTTTTATATCAAATTTGGTTTTTAGATAGTGTTTAACTTGAGTAATTTGTTCATTATTATCACCAGTAATGATGATGTCATCTACGTAGACCAAGACTATGACAATCTCTCCTTTACGATGCCTAGTGAACATAGATGCGTCAGCAGAGGATTTAAAGAAACCATAAGCAAGAAGAAAGTGACTAAGTTTTGCATACCATGCGCGGGGTGATTGCTTTAGGCCATAGATGGCTTTGTTGAGTTTGCATACCTGGTTGGGAGAAGTGTTGTATCCCGGAGGGGGTACCATGTATACTTCATCTTCAAGGGTGCCTTGAAGAAAAGCATTTCTGACATCCATTTGATAAAGCTTCCATCCTTTGTTAACTGCTATGGAAAGAAGAACCCGAACAGTATTCATTTTTGCTACTGGTGCGAAGGTTTCTAGGTAGTCAAGCCCATAGGTTTGAGTATACCCTTTTGCTGCAAGGCGAGCTTTATACCTTTCGATAGTACCATCGCTATTATATTTTATTTTGTAAACCCATTTGCATCCAACGGGTTTTGTTTTATTTGGTCTAGGGATGAGAGTCCAAGTGTTGTTGGTTTCTAGGGCTTTAAGTTCTTCTCGCATTGCTTTTTGCCATTTAGGATTGCTACTGGCTTCTTCATAGTTTTTTGGTTCTAGGGTTTCACTTATTTGGTTTAGGAAAACCCTATAGTTTGGTTGTATTTGTTTGTAGGTGAGGTAGTTCTGAATGGGATAAGTTACTTGAGAGGTGATAAAATCATTAAACCTAGTGGGAGGACGTTTTGGTCGGGTAGACCTCCTTGGGGTTGGAGCTCTTGTTTCTCCTTGTCCTCCTCCTTCTTCGTGTCCTTCTCCTTGTCCTTCTCCTTCTCCTTCTCCTTGTCCTCCTCCTTCTTCGTGTCCTTCTCCTTGTCCGTGTGCTTTGATGTTGAACTCAGGTAGAACTTGTGAGGAGTCTGGACGAGTTTGTGTTGTAGGGTTGTAGTAGGGTTCAGTTTCCCTAAATATTACATCCCGGGAGATATACATTTTACAAGATTCAGGGTCAAAGCATTTATACCCCTTTTTTGAAAAGAATAACCAAGAAATAAGCATTTTACAGAATTGCTATCAAATTTATCTAAGCGTTTCTTATGAACAAAGCATACACACCCGAAGATTTTAAGATGATCCAGGGTTAGTTTTCGTCCTAAGAGTATCTCAAGTGGTTGTTTATTCTGAAGAGTAGGACTAGGAAGACGATTTATTAGATAAGTCGCAGTTAAGATAGCGTCAGACCAAAATCGTTTGGGAACATGATTTTGAAAGAGCAATGACCTTGTTACATTTAGAAGATGGCGATTTTTCCGTTCCGAGACTCCATTTTGTTCAGGGGTGTGTATACATGTTAATTGGTGTAATATTCCCCGATTTTTCAAAAAATTTTGAAAGTTGTGGCTGGTGTATTCGGTCCCGTTATCTGTCCTTAAGGTCTTAATTTTAAAATCATACATGTTTTCAACAAAAATTGTAAAATCGCAAAAAACTTGAAAAACTTCGGATTTATTTTTGAGAAGATAGGTCCAAGTATTTTGTGAGAAGTCATCGATAAATAGCACAAAATATTTAAAACCGTTGTAAGACTCAACAGGAACGGGTCCCCAAATATCGGAGTGAACTATTTCGAAAGGAACACTTGATTTGGTTTTAGAGTTAAAAAGGGTAATCTAGTTTGTTTAGAATACTGACAAACATCACATGCATAATCAGAAGAAATAAAAGGAAATAACGTTTTTAAAACCAAAGAAGATGGGTGTCCCATTCGTTTGTGCCATAGAATATGGTTTGGTAAACTAGTAGTATGAAAACTCCTGTTTTGAGCCTCTAAAACATAAAGTCCATTGGTATGAATCCCTTTACCAATCGTCTTCCCTGTAGTTCGTTCCTGAAAGAATACATCATTAGGGGTGAATATAACATTACAATTTAAATTTTGTGTGATTTTTTATACTGAAAGAAGATTAGAGGTGAAAGTAGGTACATATAAAACATTTTTATTTACTTGATCTAATATGGTGGTTTCTCCTATCCCTTTTATTTCTACTTGATTATTATTTGCAACAGTCACAAAATTATGAAGAGAGTTCACACGTTTCTTTATTTTCCTTATTAGACTAGAATTTCCGGTCATATGATCAGTAGCACCGGAATCAATTATCCATTGATTATTATTTATATGTCTAAGATTTTTTCCTGTTTTGTTGGCAGAGTAATTTCTGGAACAAGGGGATATACTTGCGCAATTACCTAAACCCTGAGGGGTGGACTGCAAATATGCGCTGAGGTGGCCCAGCAGTTGGTCTAGTGGAATCGGGTCGGATCTGGAGCTGGATCCGGGTCCGTTGGATGCAGCATCTGGTCGGATCCCTATTTCGGGTCGGGTTAAAGGGAACCCGGATCCGACCGAATCGCGTGAGGTTATAAAACCTCGTGGATCCGAGCGAATAATCGATTCGCCTTCCCATTTTCTTTGTTCCTCTTCTGCGTTAGGGTTTGCCGCCGCGCTGTTTCCTTTTGGTCCGCCGTTCCTTTTTTTGTTCCGATGATCACCTCCTTCCCGTGTTGGTCGAAGATGAGGGTGTAGGAACCAACATGAGTTCCTGTTGTGCCCGGTCTTTTTACAGTTGTCACATGTTTCCTGAGGTTTATTTCCGTATTTTCTTGTCTGATTTTGGGGTTTTCCGGCGAAGAACGCCTGGTTTTCTGAAGATCGGTCCGCGATCTGAGCGGTGGTCCGACGAGATTCCTCCCGTTGGATCATCGCGATGATGGATGCGAGATCAGGGACTGTGGGGGTCATCAAGACTTGGCTTCGGATGGCTTCATAGCTGCCGTCGAGTCCGATGAGGAACTGATAGATTTGATCTCGCTCCTTTCGTTCGAGTAGGATTTTTGGGTCAGCAGTCGTGGGTTCGTAGATGGCGAGCTCGTCCCATCCACGCTGCAGTGTCCCGAGATACTCCGTGATTGTTTGTCCTTGCTGTTTTGTCTGTGACAAATCGTGTTTTAGTTTAAAAATGTGAGCAAAGTTGTTGGTTTTACCGTATATGCTTTGAACGCCGTCCCATAGCTCCTTTGCGGAATTTTTGTAAAGGAAGATAGCCCCGATTTTGGATGTCATGGAGTTGATTATCCATGTCATTACAAGATGGTCTGTCGCCTGCCACTCTTCTTGTTTTGTTTCGGTGGCATCCTCCTCTGGTTTTCTTGCTGTCCCGGTGATGTGTCCCAGCTTTCCCTTCCCGCTGAGAGCTAGCGTCACAGCCCGTGCCCAAGATAGATAGTTCTGTCCGTTGAGCAACTGTGACACCAGTTTTGGAGCGTTTGTTTCTGAGTCCGCCATTTTTGATTTTTCCTTCAGGGGTTTTGGATGTCGGGGTTTGTTTTGTCTCCTTCAACCCCCTTGAAAGGCGAAGGTGATGAGTGGTGGGATTCTTTTGGTTTTGGTTTTTTTTTCTGAGGTGGATCGATGATGAGTGGGGGCACTCTGAGATTCACCAGTGATGGAACACTTGCTCTGATACCATATTAAACGGAATTAGGGAGAAAGAGGTTGATTTCTATATATTATTCTGAGTTTTACATGAGTTTGTATATATATATACATCACTAAGTTGGGTGACCGTTTGAAGTTAATGTTGAGTGAAGAGATGCATCCTTTGGGAGAAGACGCGATGGTTGACAAGGAGGCGCGTTGCATGTTGGTGAAGAGGTGCGTCTGCATATTTCAACATAATCATTTAGGACCAACTGGTTGTTACACAACAGTCCCGTCAGAAACCAAAAAAAAAACGAAAAGGCCCCACATTCGACCATCGATCTAGTACTTGCGTGAAAAAATTGCGAACGTGTTTGACGTCATATCTCAAAAGAAGGACATCCTCTTGGTAGAGGTTAATTCCCAACAATGGGGTCCAAAGGTTGCAGATATAGCCGAGTGACTGCAGCTTTCGAAGGCCTATGGAATGGTTGCCGACATTACTGACTGGGTGAACTTGAACAATATCTTTGAATCTGTGACAAAGAGGGAGGTGTTGGGGGCACTTGGTGATGTGGATAGTCGAACTATATGGATTGAGAAGGAGTT
The DNA here is from genome assembly GCA_963682175.1 of Triglochin maritima. Classification (NCBI taxonomy): domain Eukaryota; kingdom Viridiplantae; phylum Streptophyta; class Magnoliopsida; order Alismatales; family Juncaginaceae; genus Triglochin; species Triglochin maritima. Next base: position 13,814,243 of record OY821775.1, read on the forward strand.
GCCGAAACTAAAGAGGTCGAACATGTAAACTAAGTCAGAAGAACACTATTAGGTCATTTTATTAGGTGCGACATGACTCATCTTTATTTCTAATTAATAACGACGTTGATCTATTTTTCGTAATTGAACGTTTGTCTGTGTTAAATTTGGTTGGTCCACCACCTCAACAAAACCTAAGCACTTAGGTGAAGGGTAGTGGATCCAACTTTATTATATAGTGTTGTACACTTTTTGTGTTTAGCAATGTGAGACTATTTTCTCAACACTCCCCCGCACGCGTGACCGGGATAATTTTCTCCGTGTCTACGCGTGAACAATATAGGTTGGAGTGAACCCCCACAGGTCAATCGACCCGCTCTGATACCATGTTAAATTTGGTTGGTCTACCACCTCAACAAAACCTAAGCACTTAGGTGAAGGGTAGTGGATCTAATTTTATTATATAGTGTTGTACACTTTTTGTGTTTAGCAATGTAAGACTATTTTCTCAACAGTCTTTATATATTATACCATGGATCTACTTTAATTTTCATATTCAAATGTTCGATAATTGTGAGTCGACAATTTATTTCACTAGTTGTTTACCTCGTTTTCAGTGTGATTTATTTCATTGTAATGTTGCAGCTATGATGAGTTCGTTTTTAATTCTGTTTATTTTCAGTTCTTGTGAAGTTCAGTTGAACTTGTGGGGATTCAATTGTTGCAGCTAAGTTGAGTGCCTTTTTAATTAAGTTTATGATATGTTGTTGTCTACTTTAGTGTGACCTGTGGGCATTCAATTCCTTGAGACTAGTTGAGTCCTTTTAAATTAAGTGTATCTTCAGCTTATAGTTGTTAGAGTGTGATCTTTTCTAGTAAAAGAAGTGAAACAGAAGATCTCCCCATGAAAAGAACACCCATCCACACTATCAACACAACCAATCCAGGCAAAATAATCACACCAAAAAAATCACATGACCACCAAATGAAACAGTATTAAAATTTGATTACCACAACATCCTCGCATAAAATTAAGTAGACGTACACAGGCCCGGCCCATAGCAGGAGCAGGGTCAGCTCCTGCTCCGGGCTTCATTTTGAGGAGGCCTCAAAAAAATGATTTATGTATATGGGCTTATTGAATTTCAAAGAAGATTAGTAGTGCTAAGATGACAAAAAATATTTATGTATATGGGTTTATTGGGTTGCAAAGAAGATTAGTGTTAAGATGACAAAAATTATTTATGTATATGAGTTTATTGGGTTGCAAAGAAGATTAGTGCTAAGAATATAGCACATAAACATTGATAAATTTGTCTCAAAAAATGCTAAGAGGACAAAAATTCAAGTGATATTGTACTAAGTTAGTGAATTTTTATTTATTTAAACTAGGAGGACAATTTTTTTCAAATTTAGGAGTCTCATTGTTGATTTTCGCACAGGGCCTCGAAAATTCCCAAGACGGCCGTGGACATACACACAACACTTTAGTACAACACACAAACACGACATCAACAGACTCACAAATTAACTAAAACTAACATGACGACTCCAACACATTTTTCCATCGCAACTTCCTGAATTTATTTGGTTATCAAGGCTATTATCATTATGTGGATGATACCAACTAGGAGTGAGCAAGGACCGGTCCGGTCCGGGTTTTTTGACTGGACCCAACCGGTCCGGTCTTCGGTCCGAGATCGGAGCCGATCCGGTTCCGGTCTGGTACGGACCGGTCTGAGTTTTTTTTATTTTAAGGTAAAAAATGGTTTTGGACCGGAGTCAACCGATCCGGTCTTCGGTCCGGGGTTCGGAGCCGATCCGGTTCCGGTCCGGGTCAGACCGGTTGCTCACCCCTAATATCAACTGTTGGCCAATAAAGGTAATCAAAGTCGAACGGAGTCCATGTCGATGTTGTTGTGAGTGTGAATGTGCCGCATAGTATCCCCCAAATGAAGTTGAAGGCCTGCACAGATGGTTTGACAAAGTTTGTAACCAATCAAACATAATAATGGTGAATCAATCCATTTTTCTTCAGTTATTTTTTATATTTTTTTGGGGTGGGCACACAACAAACTGACTGTATTATTATACAACAATAAACTTCAACTAGTCAAGACAACACGATATTGAGTATGCGAATTGGACAAGTAGTAACAACAAGATTCCGACAACAGTCAACAAGTGAAATACAACCATTTCACTGCATTTAGAAAGTAGATTTTTACATACAAATAATAAGCATGTTAATATGTAAACCATTCCACAAAAAATGGAAGTGGTTCTGCAACAACTTCAAACATTGGAACTAACCAAAAGTTGCTAATGATAACGTAATTCACTCAAAAAACAAGTTCTAAAACATTCCTACTTGAACTTGCAATCAGTGGGCACATATTCCCTGTATCCCTCTTATTGACATCATATCATGCATATAATTATGTCGTATATCCTTTATTCTTAACCTAAGCAATGCTACGTAACGAGTTTTATGTTTAAGTTTCAGGAATAAAACAAGTGAGAAGAAGAGACACAAAAAAAGACTTAAAAGCAAGAAAAAAGATTGAATTTCAAGACTTATGGACTGAGATGCAAGAGAGAATGACCCGGATGTAAACCAAAATGACCAATAAGTAAATCAAGAAGTTCCACACCATCATGATGAGTATTTTGACAACTAGATCCTGGCCTAAACATCAACAACCAAATTGGGTTCACCAAACATGAAGAAATCAAGCCAGAATCGAGACACCAAAAACCAGACCCTGTCAAGCCAAACCAGACCATTAATTGGTTGTCTGAAACTACCAATTGGTGGTCCAAATGACTCCAAATGATTCATGGTTTAGTCGGGTGCTCGATTATGTTGTTTGATGTCCATTTATAATATGCGTTTAGTCTCATACCGGGGGATTGTCCTCGGTTACCTTTTTCTATGACTATAAATAGAACTTTTTCCCCTCTTTTGTATTTACTCATTGCTTAGTGGTCAATCCCTCTACTTAGAGTCAAGTCTTGAAGCAAAAACTCAAGTAGGAAGATGCTACTTGTAATGTGAGTCATTTAGTAAAAGAATTTTTTGTTAGTTTAATGTGTCTCTTTTTTATCTTCTTGCATGTTTACCTTAACTTCGTTTCATTAATCTTAGTTGACTTAGTCAACATGTTTTTCTATCTTAACATAATAGTTAACTTAATGATTAGTGAGTAGTTTCATCCCCCTTTGGGGGTGGAGATGGTGTACATATATATTGTGATGTTTGGATGTTTGTATGTTTATTGGAGGTATTTTAATCATCATGTTGGGGGATTTTTTATGGGTTTTGCCACAAGATTTAGACACTTCCCATGCTTAGTTTCCTCATGTTTATTGACTGAAATTTCCTGTTGAATATGTTACATGTTAGTTAAGTGTTTGTATTTGTGGTTGTTTTCTTGATTGAATGAAGGAACTTTATATTGATGAGTTTTGCCATAAGATTTAGACACCTCCCATGCTTAGATTTGTTCTTCACATGAGGTTATGGTTTTTGATGAGTCTTCTCATATCTTTAGTCACTTCTCATGCTGAGCCTAATCTTATGATAATCAAGTAGTAATTGCCGATAAGTTGTGTGAATGGATTGATAAGTTTTGCCACATCTTTAGACACTTCCTTTGCATGAAAACACACACACGACACACACACATACATGCTTACATGCGTCATTCATCACTTATTTCACTTCATACATGCACACACTCCACCCCTTAGGGTTTTTTCTTCCTGAATTCTAATATATTTGTTAGTCTTTTAGTTTACTTTTAATCAATCGTTAGTTGCTTTCATTTGCATTTGTTACTTACTAGTTTAGTGTAGTTTGACTTAGCATAATCAAATCTCTTTTTCCTTTTTCGTCATTTGATTTCGGACAAACCAGAGGCTACTCATCTCCCCGTGGATCGACTCGTACTTGTCACCGCTTCATCGCAGCTATGCACTTGCAGTTATTAAAAACGTTTAAACACCCTCCTCAGGGGAGATGGACCGAGTTGAGGGTTGTCCATACCAGGTATTGCTTCAGTTGGGGCAGGTGGGTTGGGGGGAATGACACCATGCATTATTAGGCGGCCACAATTACACACCATATTTCCTCTAACTCATACTCCTTCTATGGGTCTTCATGAGATCTGATCCCATACGACAAAACAAATAGACCCATAACTTAGATATTGGATTGCAAGACAAAAAATATGAATAAAACATTCAAAAGTAAAGAAAGTATGGTCATTTCGGTTGCTTTATCAGCCTCCAATCAATTGCATGTGTGTTGTTCTACTAAGAGGGTTAATATTTATAACATAATATAGTCATTCGAATTGCATACATTAAAGCCAAACTCATAATGAGCTTTTTAGGATGCAACAACTGCCCAGCCAAATAACACCTTTGACCAACCATCCACTTCATTTGGTTTGCAACAACAACTTATTGGCCTGATATGATGTTCTCATCTGGAGGTTGATATATTTTTTCATTCAATTACTGGTTATTCTGTTGACAATTGAATTCTTGATAGTCGACCAACAAAGCACAGACATATGATTCATACAATACTTTTTCTTTCTACCTAAGTAAAGCAATCAAACTTTTTTTATACGAAGCGCAAAATAGTGGAACGCCAACACATTTTGTAACATCCCGAAACAACGGAAATTTAAAAATTTAAACAATCAAGAGATTATCAGAATAAACTCATCAACAGGAATGTCACTCAATAAATCAACCGTCGGTGCACCAGTAATACAACAGAGTTTGTCAAAAGACGTGATTACAACAATACAATGAAAAGACAGATAAAGTAATCATGACGACCTCGAAGAGTCCGATGAGGATCCTGACCCCAAAATGAGTGCGCCCGCGGTCACCACCCGACAGAACCTACTGCGGTCCTAAAACATGAATCAAACAACGATGCCTGAGTTTCCCATTAGGAAACCCCGTATGCCAAGCTCACCTATATGCATGTAATAGTACGTTAAATGAACCTATCATACTAGTAGCATGTCATGTCACATCTGCAATGCATCAAATCCCTCAACACGGTAAACGAGACCTCAGTCCAACAACAACGACCCTCAACAGGGTCCACAAGGACATCAATCCAGCAACAACAGCAATGGGTCTCCCTCGGAAACCTACCGTAGGCACATACGGTCTTACGGACAGTAAGCGACGCGTCCCCCCACACGCGACTACTCGAGCCAAAGGGATCGGTGAGGAGCGTCCACACTTCCGCGCAAAGAACCACGTGGTCTACACCACCTTCGACGGAGCCGTAGCCCGGTCGGTCAACATCCCAGGATAGGTGCCCAATCGGGGATCATCACTGGCACAACCTCAGCGGTCATCGCTGGCACAACCTCAGCGGCATCGCCGACACAACATACGTCCGGCACAACATCGGACAGCACAACCACAAGCCGAAACATCGTCAGCACCATCATCGCCGGCAACAACCTCGGCGGCATCGCCGACACAACATTAGTGGTACAACATACGTCCGACACAACATGGGACGGGTCCAGACCGTAGTCTGTAGGGTCATAATGCTCCACGAGCGATGCGTCAACACGCATTGGGATCCGCGATCCCTCAGGTCTGCTACTCTACAATGAGTCCAATCAATCCATCAAAATAGTCACGATCCATACATGGAGCTGACGCGTCCCGGACACCCACACTCTTCCACACGGCAGTCCCTGGGCAGGCACGCGTAACTCGCCCACCGTCACCTCCCAGCTCACGCACAAGGCGAGGACACGGGCTTCCAAGGACAGAGTTGGCATCCTAAATGGAACCAGGAATTCTGTCCTGCGCAAAACGATCGACCGAAGGAGGCAACCCGGTCGACCGTTTCCTCAAGGGAATCAGTCGACCGCTTCCACAAGAGAATCAGTCGACCGAAACGTCTGCAACGGTCGAACTATTTGCGCAAAACATAAGTCACAACGGTCTACCGAAGGTCTAAAACCGGTCGACCGAACGATGTCAAAATCCGGAGTCTGGTCAACATTAATTCAAACTATCGGTCGACCGACTCAGGGTCTCGGTCGACCGAACTAACAGGGTCATCCTAATATTTCTACGTCATATAACGGTCGACCGCAACATGCAAAACAACCAGTACACTTAAGTTCCGGTCGACCGAACACAAGGAATCGGAATCGGTCGACCGAAACACAACAGACAGACAAAATTACATACATTTGGTCGACCGCCCGAAGGCCCTGGTCGACCGTTGGTCGCCTTCAACCTCGCGCCAGCCGAGGTGTTTCACGGAAAACGACGCCGGAGAGGTCTCCGACCTCCCCGACCGACCGACACCACCCTCCCACGAGGGTGAGCAACAACAAACCAAACTAAGGACCGACATACCTCTCAAGACGATGAAGACCCACCGAGCCTCGCTCGCGCAACGTCGCCTCCCGAACGCAACCACCCACGCGACCGCTTCCTCGCACGCTATCCTCCGCACGCTTCACGTCGGACCTGCCTCCTCCGCCTCTGCGCCGTCGGAAAGAGGAAGGAGTGACAAACAAGGTGAGTGAGGAAGAAGAGTTGGGAGAAGAAAAATGGAGGACAAAGGTTTTTTTGCTTTAAAACAAAACCCAAACCCAAGGCAACACTCCCCACCTGTAGGATTTCATGTTTAATTATACATATATATTTTCGAAATTTTTATGTATAATAAGGATCAATTACAATTTTCTTTGATTTATTTCATGCATGCATCGGTTTGTTTTAACATCTAGTTTCAAAACTCTATTAAAACAAACAAGAGCTCCGAAATTCATACCTAGAAGTTCTCAAAAACTTCTTGAAGATTCGGAGACGTTGGGGATGCTTCTCGCCGCGCCGGATGCCTCCGAGTATTCACCAAACTCTAAACAAGATCGGAGAGAGGGAAGCTAGTCTCTCGATCTCCGATAGGGTTTAGAATCTAATTACTAACCCCTCTTTAATTCCCTTGAGAAGATGGTCTCTTAAGAACTAAAACTAAACTTAAGAATTAAGGGATTTTCGTGGAGAATTATGGAGAGAGAATTTTGCTCAAGAGAATAATGAATTAAATTAAGGAGGTAATGAGATAACCTTGTATTTATAGGTTCTCTCCAAATTACCTATTCATGTGCAACCCCTTGCCCATGATCTCATGCAAAATTCCATCTAACCATCCATTATTTAATAATAAATAATATTAGCCACGAATTAAATCAATTATGGACCAATTCCATGCATGATCTAATTAATTCTTAAATTAATTCTGCATAAAACCGTCTGGACCAGTCGACCGTTACGAAGGTCCGGTCGACCGCTCGAACCCAATTTCGGTTGACCGTGCAAGATTCGGTCGACCGTTCTTAACGTAGAATATTTCATCGCAATGTTCGGTCGACCGACCGATAGATTCGGTCGACCGTTCCGAACATACGAAAATTCCTTGTTATCGGTCGAGACATGTCCGGTCGACCGTGCACCTTCGGTCGACCGTTATCCATTAACCGGTCGACCGTTTGCACAGTCTTGCAGACTTGTCAAATTTCGGTTTAACCCCTACAAAATTTGACATTTCGGGATTAGTAGTAAATTCACAACTTATGTAACATATTATCCTATGTAATGATCAATCATTACACCCCATAATATTTACATCACATATGAATTTAATTTAGATTCTAATTATGTTATTAATCACAACATAATTTTGATTTTGCTTGTTCACCCCATGTGTCATATTTTCTACATGAAACCCGACACATCCTATAAACTCAAAATCCTCATTTCTTGTTTCCCAGTTTTGTGGTGTGACCTATGGGAGGATCTAAACTAAGTTGGCAGTGATATTAAGAGCTTAATATCACAAGCTATAAGCGGTATCTAGCTACACATTATAGCTCCCAATTAGTTAGATGTCTTAATTCCACTCGAACCAAAACCCGATCCACTTAGTGATGGAGTGCATCACTTGTGTCCGTCCCTTGCCTCATGATATTAAGAATACACACAAAGTAGTATTGTGTCATCTTTGTATTAGTATTCATTTCTTGATCTCTTTAAGCTAGTTATAAATATGTGACTTAACTCAAATCACATTGTGCGCATTATAACTTTGCTTTATCAAGGGGCCCACTAATATCATCACTCAATTAAGAGGGGCAATGATAATCTTTTGACTAACTATCTTCTCCAACAAAAGTTGTACTTAACCAACCAATGCCTTTACACTACACTGATCGATAGTTCAAGACACTGATCTAATTAAGTATTCCTTAAGTGATTAGATATAAGTCTCATATCAAAGGACCAAAGACACAGTAAAATATTAATGACACAGAAACACATTTCTATAATATTTTACTTATTAGGTCTATTCAGTATACAAAAGTAATATTTTCCTCTTTTGCATACACGTGTCGTCACTCACTTGTAGAGCTACAATGATCTATGACCAACACGACAATCTTAACTCGGCAATTAATGTCCCATGTTAATTACCATGATTGCGAATATCTTTTGTTTTATGCAAACCAATATCTTTCAGAGCTCTACGGTTAAGGACCAAGAGCCTCTTCCTTAACACTTCTAAAAGACGAATAACATAAAAAAGGAACAAAATGATTTCTCATTCAATTCATAATAATTGACATTTAAAAGTAAAACTTTTAGAACACATTCCCTTCACCACCATCCCCTACACTCCTAGCCCATACCTCCCTCACCTCCCATACCCTCTCACATCAACCCCACCTAATCTCCATTAAGGCCCTAAGATGGGTTAGGGACATAACACATTTAGTATGTAAGAGTCCTAATAGTGCATGATTCCAACTTAAAAAATTCATCCAACCATAAGTGTGTCTTTTTCTCCTTTCATTTTAGTAGTACCATCTTAACGACCGTGTAGAAAAACGCAGCAATACATGTGCTTGGTTTGGTTTTGTTTGTAAAATGCAGCAATATATGAAACAAAAGGACTAGTTTTTGTAATACTCATTGTTCGTTTGGTGAGTTAAAAAGTAGGACATAAAATGGGGGCTGAAGGTTAAATAAAATGAACAAACGACAAGAAAAATGTGTGATAGACATTGACTTCACAATTCTATAAACAAAATAGAGTGACATAGACATATACCAGTCGGGACAGTTTGGAGACCTGCATGAGATGATCTGCATTATTTTTCGACTGCGTCCAACCAAAGCTTCATGTTGTGAAGGGCCTCCATAACCTTTTCAATGAGGAAACGGTAGCACACTTCCAACTTAAAAGTGGGTCACAGAAAGACGAAAAACATGGAAATAAGAGGTTGCACATCCGTAATCCTTTGTAGGACATAAAAAACAAACATAAAGAAGTTAGGCGTTGCTTACCGGGTGAGACAATACCCCGCACATGAAGATGGAGGCGTCGTAGGCGGCCCACTCCTTGCGTGCGAAGAACCCGCAAAAGCATATAGGAAGGTTATGGCCGGTGGATACGTGATTGATCGTTTTAATAACCGCAAGTGCACGACGTCGGTGAAGACGTGACAAATACGGGTCGAACCTCAAAGAGTTGTGAGTATTGTTCCAATCATACTCGAGTGAGAAATGAGAGGATAATGAGTGGGATATGCTAACTAACTAAACTAAACTATGAGTGAATTAACAATTAAACTAAATCCCTTGGAGTGGAGGTGCAACAATGAGGTGTGTGTGCATGAGTGAGTTTTCATTTCATTGAGCACAAGTGTGTAAATTAGGTGAAATCAACTGGAAACTAGTGTGGAGTCTAATTAACATCAATTACATTTACATGAATGCGTGACTAATATAGATAAACATGAAGTTAAGATGCACTTTGGGTTCTCAAGAAAGAACTAAGGACCTATTGTGGTCATTAGGACATCAATTAACCATTCATACAACTCAATACATTCATGCATTCTCTACTAATCAAGCATTCATACATAACAAACCACTTCCATACAAAGATAATCATTACAAGCAACAAGATAAACTCCAGATCTAGCATGAGACAAGTACTTAGTGTGACCATTATCCCATGTAATATAAGTTTTAGCAAGTTACAAGTTTAGATTTACATTAAGCACATGAAATGACACAAGATAAGAAAAACACATCATACACTTCACCATCAACTACATTGCCTCCATCATGAATGGGATGGATTTACTCTCTACTCATGTTAACAACTATGGAAAGCAAGAAATCTACAATAAAACATGGCAAGAAAAGCAAAGTAGAAAATCAACCAACAAAACACCAAAATATTTGGATAGAAAGAAAGTTAATGACAAGAGGAAAAAGATTCTACCATTAGATTAAAGAAAGTACTAGTTTACAAGCTCCTTCCACTTCATTATTCTTGTAGCCCCAATGGGTAAAACCTAACATATTCTAATGGTGGAGGTGGAGAAGAAGAAGAATAAGAAGAAGAAGAAAGGTAGAATAAACATTGCTATTTATAGAATAAATAAGAGTTTGGATGAATATAGAAGCAATCCGACGACTGTAATCATTATCTCTATAGTCTGGTGCACCTAAATAATCGAGACGAAGTTACAGGAGAAATTATAGACTAATTGGGGCAAATTGATCTGCCAATGGTGGATGATTTGCTTATGATCCGTCCTATTTTTCTCCAGCAACTTAAATGTTGTATTTTACACGTGGGGTGTACTCCTGGTCTATTGGTTCGGGCTTGTTTGTCTTTATTTTACCAAATACCCCTCAAGATCATGGTATTGGAGGATTTTTGTGCATGAATGTTTTTATTGCATTTAGGTCCCTCTAGATTACATCTTAGTCATTCTTGATTTGCAGATGGGTCCTTGTGCATGACAAACATGTCCACTTTGATTCATTTGAGTTATTTCTTCTTACATTTTAGTTTTTTCTTCTTCTTTATTACCTAATACCTGAAACCCTACAAACACTCGAGTAGCACACAATTGGGGTATAATAAAAGATATATAACATGAATGTGATGTATGACATGCTACTAATCAATATGCTCTTCTGGCCATCAAGTTTGACCATTTTTCGTAGAGGGGGGAGACGGGTGGAAGGATGAAGATTTAGAGGGTGGAAGGTGGACGGTTGTGTTGGGAGAAGAAGGAAACGGTGGGAATGGGTTTGGAGGGAAGAAATTAATTTTTTGGGGAAGGGGATAAAACAAGGGTTTGTTGGTAATTCACTTCCGATTTGAGTGTTTTGGTTTATAAAGAAACTGGACACCCAAACGTCACGACTTTTTGCTTAAAGGTAAACCAAAGAAATCAAAACTGTAGCGATTTTCACACGGTTTTCCATAAACCAAACCTACCCAAACACAGCCTAAGAAATCACACATGTCCTCGTGCTACATCCAAACACTTTATCATTGTTGATCATTGCCCAACATTTTTTTGTTTGCCTATTACCAGGTTTATAAAAGATTCAAAGCACCATCATTTTCCAATTTTCATTTCTCCATTGCTGGTAACCTCATGGGCTTCCAAAACAGCGTGCATTTATTGTGACAGCAACTCCGCCCCCAAGTGTTTGGATGTAGCTTCTGCCTTAGTCCAATTTCTTCAATGAAAAAAGTTGGTAGAAGCTGGATCCAACCGTGACCTTAGTCATTTTTATCTAACCCTAATGGTCTTATTGTTTTAAAATTAAGAATGTACCAACTAAGCTAATCCAAAGCCTGCAATATTGAATAGTGGTACCGTGGGTTCCACCACTATCCTCCATGTTGCAAAGTGATGCAAAAATATAATTATTTTTGTAACTCATTTTCGTAAAAGATCGATATAGTTTACTTTATTGGAATTATCTTTTATTGAACTTCAATTAAATAATATCATTATTTAATTGTTTTCGAGTGGACAACTTAGACATACATCAACCCTTAGGATCTGTTGTTATGGATTTTTCCCAAATTTTGTTACTTTTACACTCTTTGATAAACACAATACCCCATGTTTTCCACTTATACCTATTTTACAAGTAATTACCTTGTATATACATGGGTATGTATCACATGTACATTGTAGTATCAGCAAAAGTTGGGCAAAACCCATAACAACAAATCTCCACTCTTATGATGTGTAAGTATTCGAATCCAAACTGATAATTACGTTGTATGACTTACAAATCATTCTGACAATATGACCCAAAAGCATATCTAAATATCCCGTTGCAGTACATGTACGATCGATGAACGCATTTGACGACACAAGACACCCGAGAGTAATTAAGATTTTTTCGCTTAATTTTTTTTTAAACATGTATAATGGGGTTGAGTGTGCACACTATACTTTATGGAAGTAATACAATAGTTATACTACAAATGAGTACAACTTGTATGATTAGTAACGTACAATAGTCATATGACTTAGACGACCATTAACGGGTGGTCTTTTTTGGGCGCCTGAAATGCCCTCCCTTAACGGGAAGGTGGAACCACCCGTGCACCCAATTTGAGGGGCCACGTGCCCCTCCCCCCGGATTGGTTAAAAATGTATTTTTTTGTTTAAAAGAAAAAAGATTAGTTATATATAATTAAGTTAATGTATTGATTAGTTAAATTGTAATTTAATTAATTAGGTGTTGAAAATTAATTGTAAAATTATTTTATGATTAATTAAATTGTTTTTGATTTATTAAGATGTAATTAAATTAAAAAATTAAAAAAAAAATCATATACGAAATACGAAAGACTAGTACAATACTCATAAACTTCGGATACGAAATACAAATACATATACGAAATACTGTAGGTCCTCGATGCTTGAGAACCCCAAGATTGGACGTCATCGTCTTGTGTTTTGTGTAGTCACGCACATACTGTAGGTTATCGATGCTTGAGAAGTCCAAGAACCGATGTCATCGTCTTGTGTTTTGTGTAGTCACGCACGCACTGTACGTCATCGATGCTTGAGAAGTCCAATAGTCATTGTAATGCATACTATGATAGTGAAGGATGAACGTGATTCCTCCGCTAATTTTGAAGATTTGAATGAATTTATTGATGATCAACCTGGAAATTCCGTGAACGAACCGATTCGGTATTCCACTGACCGTGTAGTGGATATTACGAGGTACTTGAGAAAGAGAGATCAGTTGCGTGACTAATCTTTTTAAATAATTATTTAACGATATTAAATAATTACAATAATGATTATTAATATATTTTGTTGATTGTTAAAAAAGTTTTAGAGAGAAGAATAAAAATAATGACGTGACAACAAATATTGTAATGTGATTGGGTGGATTGGATAATGGTTGAAGATTTTATAAAGGAGTTGGTTTGTGCTGACATGATTGAGAGAGAAAACATGACGTCCGGGAACTTTCCGGGCGCTGTTAATGGTGGTTTTATAGTCTACCCTCAACTACTTTGAGAAAAGCTCGGTTGTTGTGTTCATTTGACTTATGTTACTTAATTACTAATGTAAATACTTTTGTCAACTCATTTTCATAAAAGATTGAGCAACTCACGAGATAGATTACTTTATTCAAATTATTTTTATTGAACTTCAAATAAATAATAATATTTATTTAATTGTTTTCAAGTAGACAACCTACTCATACGTCAATACGTACGATGTGTAACTCGGATCCATATCCAAATTAAAAATTGCTTTGTACGATCTACAAACTATTGTGACTATACGCCCAAAAGCATATCCAAATATCCCGTTGTAGTACATTTACGACCCGTGAACGTATTAACACGACCCAAGCTAGACACCCGAGATAGTAATTATGATTTTCTTTCGTTTAATTTTTTTCCAACACGGCTGAGGGTGCACACAACACTTTATGGAACTAATACAATAGTTATACAATAGCTAGTTGGGATTAATGACTTTGTTGTTGTTTTTTCATTAGACTAATACTATTTAGTTAGTAACGTAATTAGTTTTGCCAACTCATTTTCGTAAAAGATCGAGTTAGTCACGTGGTAATTTACTTTATTCGAATTTTCTTTTATTGGACTTCAATACAATAATATTATTTATTTAACTATTTTCAAGTCAACAACCTAGACATATGTCAATATGATGTATACGGATCCGAATCAAAATTACAAACTACGTTGTATGGCCTACAAACCATTGTGAGATTATACACCCCGAAAGCATATCCAAATATCTCATTGCGGAGATAATAATTATGATTTTTTTGTTTTTTAGGAAGACTCTAGCTCCGCTGCTCGATCGAACCAATATCTTCACATGGTTCAACGTTGGTATCGGTTCTTATTAAAAAAAAGATTGGTTGTTTGTCTGGTGATTTTTGGTATTGGTTTTGGTTCTGTAGGTGTGTAATAGTGGTGTCTAAAGAGGAATGATTTGTATTTAATTGAGGTAAAATCAGTTTGTTTCCTAAAGTAGTGGAATTGAAAGGCAGAAGGGATAGATTGTGAAATCAAATTTGATTTTAAAAAGATGGAATTAATTTTTTTTCCTGAACAATCACATGTTGGCTGGTGTCACCAACTTGAGATTGAGGGAGACGCCTAGGGTGCACCAACCAGACGGGTCTAGTAGCCGGGACTACATGAGAGACGAAGAAGTGCACAATTTGTGGCTTAGAGCGCAAGGGTTCGTGGAAGAGCACCAATGCTTGGAATCTGAGGATGCCCAAGGGAGGTCGAGGAGCATCAACAAGCATGGCGCAAGCGTGTCACTTGGGAAGTGCATACTCACATGCAGGCAGCCAAACGCGCTTGAGAAGCACAAGGTGGGTTGTGGCAATGAGGGCACGCGCTAGACATTGCCCGGGCAGCACATAGGCGTGCCTTGGAGGCGTGCGTGGGCAGGCAATGCCTAGGAGTTGAGGTGTGGATGTTTGGGAAGCCAAGACACTTGCGTAGGGGTCAACAAGGACTGAGAACGAGTCAAGAGAGGTTGTTGATCGTGTGGGAACGGTTAGACAATCTCTCCTTGAAAATAGGATTCGGTTATGGAACGGGTCCATAACCGAATCGGGGAAAATTTGGGTTGATCAAAATTGTTCTCCTTAAAAATAGGGATCGGTTATACTTGTCCTTAAAAATAGGGATCGGTTATACTTGTCTTTAAAAATAGGAGTCTGTTATTGAATGAGTCCATAACCGAACGGAGGTGGCATGAGTGGGCTGACCGGGTCAAGCCCCACTAATACATGCCTCTCCAACGTGTGCATTCGGTTTTGGGGAAAAACCGAACCAGCCAACATGTTCCCCACGTTCTGGTCAAGGATGGACAAGTCCTTAACCGTTTTATTCGGTTATAGCCCCATGCGTGATTTATACAAGGCACTAGAGAGAGTGACCTTAGTGGAGAGAGTGGGCATTCGGGTTTGCCCCACTCCTCCACAACCAAAGGAGAGTTAGAGGTGATAATGGGAATCGTGGATCCCCATGTGTGCATGTAGTGGGAGGTTCACAACATGTATAAAAGGGATGCACCTCCAACCTGTGGAAAGGGCATCACGACTAGAGATAGGGTTTTCTAGTTGTATCGGGTTTTTCCTTCCTTCTTACATCCTTAAGGAATTGTAATTCGTTTGTTCATAGTAATAAAGAGTTGTGATTCCGTCAACGTTGTTTGTGTGTACGTTTTCGTTTGTGCTTGTTTGACTCTGCGGGAAACCGAGAGAGTTATACGATTGTGTTGGTGTTTTCAATATTCTCCGCGGGGATAGAGTGTTTGGCGAGGTCAAAGCTCGAAAAAGTTGAAATTTAAGAGTCTCTAAAGGACTCCTAACATAACCGGTGACAAGCTCTTAGAAGAATTTTGACTTTTCGAACGCTTTTATCCGAACAATGACGACGTAAGATGACTTTTAAATGATAACCCTAAAAAAGTAGAAAAATATTAATACTGTCACCAAAAAAGTAGAAAAATATTATCAACCAAGGTTGAACTCAGTTCTGCCATCTGTTTCAGAGGAAGAATTCAGTTGACCACAAACTGATATACAGAAAGCCTGTTAGTCTGCAGGCTTGATCGTGCGTATAGATTGCGTGAAATAGTAACTGGGACATGTCCCACGAGGTGTTTAAGAAATATCCTAAGTACAATACTTATCAGAAGATTTAGAGAGAGAATTGTACCATCAAAGCACTTTCGTGACCAATTTTTATTTTATGCAACAGAATTCACCGTAGTAATCAACAGTACCAAGTTCCAAGCCCCACCTACCAGGCTTGTATTGCCATGTACAGAGTGAAGCTGATTAAAGTAAACATACAAGCTTCTCTAATCTTAAAATCGTTTTGGAGCTCATAATCAAGAGGGGTCATCCCAAAACTTGGAAAAAGGCTTGTAATCATCTAATGACAAGGGAATAGAGCAGTTAGAGAAGTCTCTCAAGCATGCGATGCTCGTGCCTTCTTCATAACCAGCAGTAACAATTCTACAGCCGTCTACTGCCATGGCTGACAGTCCAGTGACACCCTCGGGATCATCAAAGTCGCAACATTCCAAAGTGTTGGTTAGCACCCCTGTATCCGTTTCCCAGACCTTGATACAAGGATCATGCGGTCCCCCAGTGACTATTTTGAATGAATCCATGTGTACCGTAGCTATATGTCCAACATGTCCTTCCAAATCAATCACCTCTTTCTTCGCATGGTTTCGGATGTCCCATAACATAGCCCTGCAAGAAATGTGATGGCTCTCAGAACCAAACAGAAACGCTAAGCACAAAAAAAAAACATTGCAAGTTGTAATTGGAAAATGCACCATATGGAATGCTGACGTCTCACAAAAAAGAAGAATCATAGAAAATGTGGATTAGGAGGCCAAAATTTGCTGCTCACCTGTCCTTTCCGCCAGTGCAAATTAGAGACTTAGTTGATGACATTCCAAAAGAGTACAATACTGGAGGGTGAGCAGCTGCAACGAAAACCTTCTGCATTGTTCGCAAATCGATAGCAGTGATGAACGAACCAGCACCAACGTAACACATTGCTTCATGGCATCTCATTCCAATTGGTTGTCCAGAAACAGACGTCATTCCTACACATGATGAGGAGCGGGAGGAGGATACATTGGCATCCCAAACTCTTATCTACAGAAACACCACTATTTTTAAAGAATGAATGAAAATTCTACAAATCAAGCAAAATAGTATATTTAGATGAAAATTGCTTTCCTCCTGGTTATTAGCAAATCTAATAAAATGGTTACTTTTCTTGGTTCACATTTATATTTCGAGATTAAAATGGTGCTTTATAAATGAAATTAGCAAATCTAACAAAATAAGATCATAGTACAACTTCCATCCAGGCGGAAAAAATACACCATCGTTAATTAATGACATTCAATTTCTTTGCATCACCTTTCGGAAAAGTTGGTCTATATCTATAATAAAGGAAAGTGTTGCCAACAAAGATGACTAACATAATCACAGTTTGCTGACAAGAAACTCAATCAAAACTAAAGCTTGAAATACAGAATAAAATTCATACCTTTGCATCCTTAGACACGCTCACTAGAAGAGATGGGTTATGCCTGGAAGAGACAATGGATAATATTTCAATTATTGATGAACTCATAAAGAACCCAAAATATTGGAATGCAAAGAATCCGAGTCTGTCATTTCATTTTCTGTGCATCATACGTAACATGGCACGTGCTTGGTACATCGAAACAGAAACCTAGGGTAGTAGTACTCAACACACAACTTGATGAGAAAAGCTAAAAAATGAAGCTCTAAAAATGTCATAACACTTTAGGTGCTGTATGCTACAGGAATACTATCCCAGAAACAACATTATCTTAATTCCAGATTAAATGGTTTCAGAATTAATAAAATTGTAGTCATACCCAGCAGTTACCAAAGACGAGATAGGTTTTTCATGCCCATAAAAAGTGGTCTTTAGTGGATTGCGTTTCCCACTTGAACTGAAAGACCAAAGGCGAACTGTACCATCTTCTCCACCACTTGCCAGCACTTTTGAACCACAGCTTCCAAGCAGTTGATCTGCAAGGGTCGTTACTGGGCTCATGTGACCCTTAAAACAGCGTTGTGAGTTACCCTACAAGTAAAAATTGAAGCACCATTGTGAATAGCCCACGTGCACGAATCCTTAAAACATGACTTGTCAAAACTTTTCCTTGAAGCGGTGTTATATCCACTATTTCTTTAGATTTAATCACCTCAAAAATCTATTTGGACTATGCTTCTTGGAAATGCAAAAGGTAAAACACCAGGGCAAACGAGTAATCATATTGAATATACTCACAAGTGGAACATCTATGACATAAAAACTTCAAAAAGCTATGAAAATCTAGAATAATGAGTAGGGATGCAGTTTCTGATTATTGGGTTATGATAATAGATCTTACAGTAAGCACGTAATATAGTATTACAGCATAATTATTGTGTAGTAGTAAATTTTCCATATGTAGGAATCTAGGAGCTGAAGCTAATGCAAATAAATAATTAGTGCTACTCCAATGAAAGATATATCATAACATAAACCAGAAAACCTTTAAATTTAAGAAACTGATGGTTGAAGATAATAGGTCCATGGTAATCTCAATAACTAATTGTTAAAAAGGATTGGAGCACAGTTATCTCAAAACAGCAGTCATAATTGGGTCAAGATGAACTAAGCATTGCATATGGAATGAAGGTTTGTGGTTGACAACACTTAAAAAGATAACATTGCAGATATCTATATTAAAAAGAAAGAATTGAAGATTACCTTCCACCACAGACGAATAGTATGATCAGCACTTGAAGTGACTAATACAGTATCTTGGTCTTGCGATGCACTTCGACCCAAACAAGTATCACTGACAGGAAACAATCTGCAGCAAAACAGGAGTTTGTAAAAATTGGAGACTTATGTTAACCATTAGGATCAATTTAATTGAATTTCAAACCCCAAATGGGCCAAGAAAAAGGTTGTAATGATCATCTTTCTTTTAGTAAGACGGTCTGAAAGACTAACAAATGGGTACATTAAAGTGAACAGCAGAAATAAAAAGGCAAGGGGTGTCATCTTTTGAGCCTATTTTCTTCATGGGAAAAAAAGACTGCAGGTCTTGGCAGCATTTTCTTGTATCCCTAGAAACACCCCTTGCCCAGGTCAACAATTTCACCATCTCATCTACTAACCATGAATTTACTTTTACTTGCCCAAAATGCAACAGAACTCAGACTAGATTTTTCATATATTGGCGAATTCCACAAATTCATTAATCTAAATATGGACAAGTGTAGCTCGTCTAAAATTAAATGCTACACAGAATATTTCCTACGTCTCTGCACGATGCATGTGTTGCAAAACATGATGAACTGCAAGGATCAAAATCATCAATGGACTGACCTCATACAAGTAATCCTTGCATTGTGAGCCCTTATAATCTGGTCAGATGGCACCATCCAACCACCAAACTTGTACTTCTGTAGAAACGACCCCTGATAAACAGCACATACAAATGACAATGATGTAAGCAGGTGCATAAGAAAGAAATCCACAAAGAGTTCCAAAAGTCAAAATATTGCCAAACATACTAAAAGCAACCCACAGAACCTACAGCCTACAGCAAAATGGTAAATTAGGACTAACTATTTAAAAAGAGAAAAAAAAGAAAGATATAAAGCATTATGCAAATTACTCGAGGGACCATAACTTCAAGAATTAATTGATTGCAAATAAATGTGTTACACTCTTGCAACCTTACTGGAAAATCTAACTTAACATTCAGAATCTCATATAAAATACCCTGCCATAAGAACTCAAAGGAATGCAATTTGGACAGGGTAGGCATATCAGTAGACCTATGACTGCTGGCTGAAGCTTGTGTGGAGGCTTGGCTCGAAGTCTTACCAAGCTGATCTCAAACACCCAATTAAGCTCAATTACAACAACAAACCAGCTCGAGATTTGAAAAGGCTAGAGATTAGCTCATTACCCCCATTGAGATACACACTTCCTTATCTAATTTATTACTGCTATAACAACAACAACCCAAACAAAATATTCACTGCTTATTCAACAGAAATAAGGCAACCTTCACAACAATACAACAAAAAATTGTTGAGTTCAATTATTCTTCGACCAACACCATCCTAAGGGGTGTTTGTGCACCTAGAAACAAAAGGAAAAGAAAACAGATTCCCTTTTGCCAGAACTTTTCCTAGTGTTTGCGTTAGTCTTGGAAAATGATTTTTTTCCCTTAGTTTTCTTCTACCATCCAGAATGTACTGAATTTTTTCCCCTCAGTTTCCCATACCCTCTCACAGTTTAATAGAAAGTGCATGACTACAATAATCTTATATATTAATTAATTTACTCTTCAACAAGAGGTATATGTATATAATATATAATTCACATATCACATTTTTTAGTTAAATTATACATTTATATATACAACATTTACAGATAATATCAATTTCCAGAAATGACAGTTAATGAATTCAATTTTTTTATTTTCCAGTGAATTCCAATAGCTTGCACAAACAACAAAATCTTGGTCAAAGGAAAATTAATTTCCTCTGGTTTTTGTTTTCCGTTTTTTTCCCTTTGACCACAGAATCCATTTTTCAATGGTTTCCTGTGCAGAAAAACCCCCTAAGAAGGAACGTCAAAAGATGTTTCCATATTTAATTTATGACGTAATGGGAGGAAAGAGGTTAGCAATATCAAGGTCCCTACTCTTTCAAGGAAATCAAATGCATCTACTTGAACATCCCATGTTTTTCACTTTTTTGTACATTACTCAATGGTTTGCACATGGAGAGGATTTCCTTTTTCTCATGCAATCCGTGAAGGACTATGTACTCCAATTCCTACTTATCATGAAAAAAGGAGGAAAAAAACAAGTTGACCAAGTAGTTTTAACCTTTAAGAATTGTGAAACAAAACTGCAAAAGATCTGTGGATAACCAGCTATTTTCTCGGGTATGTGAGTATCATCATTTCCCTCTCCCCAATCTACTTATCATTAAGGGTGAAAACGGAGCGGATACGAAGCGGATGTGCCAGTATCCGAATTCGTATCCGTTTTTTTTCTCTCGAATCTGAATCCGAAATCGAATCCGATCGAATGTATGAGAAAGAGATCCGAATTCGTATCCGTCGAATTCGGATCCGAATTCGAATAAATTCGCATCCGAATTAAGTTTAAAATCCATTCCGAATTAGGATATCCGAATTCGTTAAAAAATCCGAATAGACTTAAAAACATTTTTTGATTGATCTAAACAAGAATAAATTTCAACATTTATTTTTTGCCTACATGAAAAAATATTAAATATAATATAAATAACATAATTTAATTCATATATTTGTATATATATATTTTTTTATTTATATGTGCATATAAAATACGAACCGGATATTATTCGAATCGGATGTACCAATATCCATATTCGTTTTGTTTTTTTACGGATGTTTATATCCGAATACAAATTCGGTTGCGGATTTTTTTTCTCAGATAATTTTTTTGATTTCGAATACGGAGTCGGTCGGATTGACGGATTTCGGACACAAAGTTTCACCCCTACTTATCATCAGATGGTAAACATATGTAAAATAGTATCAAAACCGTGAAGAAAGAAGTGCATTTGACAAACAAACATGAGGAATCAAGTATCACAGACAATTAGTCGCAGAAAGACATAGTAACTATAAATAAAAGTCACAGATTACTACATATCCAGAGAAATAGTTTCAACTCCCAAAAACATTCTACAAAAAATTAAAAAGAAAAAAGAAAACTCGCCTTTGCAAGAAAAACATGACCCTTGTCCAGTAAGATATGGCTACAAGGGGATCCATATTGAGAATAAGTAACAATTTGAGGATCAAGGAACTTAAATTGTTGCAAAGCAGCATGTCTTGCCAGATATGCGTCCCTCATAGTCATACCCATCATATTAGAATGCATAGGCTGCATTGGCCAGCGCTCTCTGGACATAAAAAAGAAAGAACCACCAAAACTCACTAATCAATAAATTTTCCCAACCAAAGAAGTCGGTACCACCGACTATATTACTTAAAATAGCAATATGTGCAAACTTGATCTTCAAAACATAGGAACAAAGCAAGAAGGCAGAAAAACACTAAATTACTCAAGGAAATGAGAAACGAAAAGAAAACCTTGACAAACATCTACCCTAAAAAGGATTCAAATGGGAACAGCCAAAATCCTACAGAAAACGCAAAAGTTGGCCAAAATAACACAACAGCTGACTCAAGCACTATAGTAGTCGAACAAGTTTTAAGACATCCAGGAATGATTGCATTCCATTCCTTCACAACTTCACCCAAACAGGACTGATACACTATTAAGTCATAATTACCAATTTAAAGAAGGCAGGCCTCTACGTAACCGAAACAAAACAAGAGTGAAAGGGGAAAACCAAACCTTCATTAATCCCTCCAATGATCACTATAATCCCAACTAACTTTCTACAAATTACACGACAAACATATAACAGACTATAACAAACTATTCGAACCCTAACTAACTAAAGTAACATCAAATAATCGTAAAGATTAGAACTTTGCCTACAAAAACAGATAATTCTCACGGAATTGAGTCCAAGAAACAGAAGAGCTAGTACCGGAAGAAGCGGGACCAGATGGGGTCGGAGTAGGCGACGCGGCGGAAGAAGGTGCAGGTCATGGACATGTGGGCGAGGTCGGGGAGGTCGAGGAAGGAGGCGCAGTGGGCGACGGAGTCGGCGTCGAGGTCCTCTAGGGTTTTGGACCGCCCGGCGGAGGTCACCGTAGAAGGTGAAGTCCGGGACGCGGCCATCGCCGGCGTGAGAGATCGACTTGGGGGATCGGAGACTCCGATTTCCGAATTATTGGGTTTTTAATTAGTTTGATTTGGGCTTAATGATTGTAGGGAGAGAGAGCAGTCAAACTTTCGGGCGGAAATTGTTCGAAGTCAAAATTTTGTCCAGGTGAAATGTGAAACTCGTACTTTCTAAGAGGAGGAAAGTCCTACTACTGTACTACACGTCTCCACAACCGAAAGTCTTTTTAGCAAGAGGAAATGTCAAAAAATGAATTTTCCAAGTCAACTTGAAAATAATTAAAAATGAAATCAACAAAAATATTAACTTTTTAAACATTTTTTTGTTGTTTGTGCATAATATTAAAATATGTTGAAAATATTAAAGATTTAATTACTTACTAAGATTTATGAACAACATAATAATAAGTTTAATGTAAATTATAATGAGTAATTTCTGGTGCAATTGTATAATTTTGTTATACATTATTATGAATATGTAAAAATAGGTGACTTTTCCAAGGATAAATGAGGTTACCCAATCTGGACCGTTAAATTTTAATCCAATGGTTAATACTTAATAGCTAGTGTAAGTGGATACAAACATATTTGGTAGGTTGCATTGATTGGAATAGATTTTGTTGTTATAACCCAAATACTATGTGTTGTTTTGCAATTTGGACGAGAATTAGTCCTTTGGACAAAATACAAATCCATGTTAAAAAATGAGTTAATTCTCATTTTCATTTAAACTTAGGCCCCGTTTGGCACGTGTACTGTTGATTTTTTTCGTGGTTTATTGGGTAGTTGCCAAACGGTCCCGTTTTTATCTTCAATTTTTCAAAAATCGGATTTTATTCTTGGATTCTTGCACTCACATGTGAACAGGACAATTGAAACCAGTTCTCATCCATTTCTTTGGTTTTTTCTTCCATTCAATCTGACATAACCTTCCTTTGGACGAGAATACCCACTTTTACTCCCAACAACCAACCCATCACTTTCCTTCCCCCACCCGTCTATCTCTCTCCCTTGCCCTAACGTCCTCCACTCCACTATTTGCCGTCGTCAAACTCTTCTTTTTTGGAGCTGTTGCACGTTCGGACGTTTTGTTTGCATTTCAGGGTCCACTGCCGACCACTCGAGCGGCAACCCGGTTGTACCCCTACGAACGCCTGAATCTGCTACCTGCGCCGACCCGATCGTCTTTCTCCCTTCCATATGTAAACCCACTTCCACCAAAGATCTACTAATCATCTTGAGAATCCATCAAATTTTCCCTAAAAATTTCAAACGTTTGGAATTTAGTTGCATGTTTAGTGAGTGATGCAGTCTGGTCCTATGTTCGATCGTAGCAGTTGGTTCATACTAGAAATTTTAATTTTATGTTGAAATTTTGTTAGATGATTTGGGTTTCAAACTTCTGAATTTGGTAGATGAAGTTGAAGAATATCGTACAAGTGACATATATGGTAACAATTTGGTAAATAAGTAAAATGAATGAAATGGTGAAAAAAATATGTGACTGCTTGTATAACAAAAGGTTTAATTTTATGACATGTATTACCTTTGTTGTTTCCCCTTTTCGAAAAATTAAAGAAATTTAATTATTTTCAGTCAAACTCGGACAGTTTGAACATCAACTCATAATTGTGTCTATAGTTGTTAACAACAAATACAGTTGCTGGGCCTTTTTTCCAATCGAAATTGGTTTTGCTTTGATGTATGTTGTTCATGTTTTGCATGTTGACTGTACTTGATTAAACAATAAATTCTTGATTTTTAGGTTCTCATTCAATTAATAGATTACAAATTTTTTTCAACTAAAATATTACGGTGCTCAACCTCAAATAAACGGTCGTAATTTTTGAAGGGAATATGTTCAAAAAATATTCTTGTATATGTCAATTATTATAAATTGAATTTACAAACATTTTTTATTTCCCTAACTGTATTCGTCTTTAGAAGTGTTAAGGAAGAAACTATTGGTCATTAACTGTAGAGCTCTAAAAGATAATAGTTTACATAAATCAAAAGTTATTCACAATCATGGTAATTGACATAGAACATTAATTATCGAGATAAGATTGTCGTGTTAGTTAAAGAGTATTGTAGCTCTACTAATATTTAACGACACGAGTATATAAAAGAGGAAAATGATTACTTTTATATATTGAATAGACATAGTAAGTGAAATATTATGGAATTGTGTTATGTGTCATTAATGTTTTTACTGTGTCTTGAATCCTAAGATACGAGACTTATGTCTTTTCACATAAGAAGTGTTTGATTTGATTATTGTCAAAAGTTATTATTAAGTACAGTGATAAAGGCAATAGTTGGTTAAATATGACTTATACTTGAAAAAATAGTTCGTCAAATGATTAGCATTGCCCTCTTTACTTGAGTAGTGATATTAGTGGGCCCCTTGATAAGATGAAATTATAATGTCCATAATGTGACTTGTGTTAAGTTACATATTTATAATTAGCTTAAGAAATCAAAAAAAAATATAATACAAATGTGACACATTTCTACTTGTATAATATTCTTAATACCATGAAACAAGGGATAGATACAAGTGATGTTCTTACATCACTAGATGTATCGTGTTTAGTTCGAGTGAGCAAAACATATTTGTTATTTGAGTAACTATAATGTATAGCTAGATACTGCTTATAATTTATGATATAAATTATTTTATGTCATTGCCAACATAACTTAGATCATCTTATAGGTCACACCACAAAACTGGAAAACAAGAGATGTGATTTTATATTTTATATGATGTATTAAGTTTCATGTGTTATGAAATAATATACATGTGGTAAAATAATAAAATCAATATGTTTGTGAAAACGACATTGTTAGAATAACAAATAAATTCGTATGAGATGTATATATATTATGGGGTATAATGTTTTGACATTATATATGATAATATATTACATGATATAATGTGATCCGCAACATTATAACATATGAATTAACTAAACCCCAAAGTCCAAATTTTGTTGGATATTAATCCCAAATTTGGTGAAGTCAAAAACAATGAAAATGGTCAAACCGTTTGCCCACATTTTTGCATATATTAATAAGAGGTTTTTTGTTGATTAATGACTGGATTTAATCCACATTGGTCAAAGGTAGTTATGGGATGATGATGTGACAAAATAAACAAGAGATCATGTGCAAAGTGGTTTGCACATGACATAGTTTATAGGAGAAATAGACATGAGATCATGTGCAAAGTGGTTTGCACATGATGTGGTTTAGTGGAGAGATTAACAAGGAATTATGTGTAAGTGGTTTGCACATTATGTGGGTGAGAGAAAATCCTATAAATAGGTTCATCCTCCCTTCCTTGTTAAGACTAATGTAAAAATTCTCTTCTCTCAATTTCTCTATCATTCCATCCAAAAATTCTCTTTAATTAATTGCTGGAGATTAAATTCTTAGAGCAAAAGAGGTTATTAGCTAGATTTTAACCTACTAGTATTAGAGATTGATTGACTAACTTCAATCTCTCTAATCTTGTTTAGAGTTTGGTGAACACTTGGAGGTGAATCGGCAGACGATTCAACACACAACCTTGTTGGTTACAATGAAACGTAACAGAAAAATAACATAGAAATGATTTTTTTTAATTCATCAACCACCCAAGATCCATGCAAATGATAATAATGAGGAAAACTAACGTACAACGATTTATACCTTTGATGTGTGCCTTTCTTTTGCTCACGGAGGAGGTGTGA
Organism: Triglochin maritima; assembly: GCA_963682175.1. Classification (NCBI taxonomy): domain Eukaryota; kingdom Viridiplantae; phylum Streptophyta; class Magnoliopsida; order Alismatales; family Juncaginaceae; genus Triglochin; species Triglochin maritima. The sequence continues at coordinate 13,840,761 of OY821775.1, forward strand.
AGAATCCCAAGTGTGATTTCTCTACTTGGGACATACGAACCACTGACTAAACTCCACCAATACGTTAGCTAGAACGAGAGGAGTGGAAGAACAACTTTTTTCCTTGCTGGAGAGAGATCGGACGGCTAAAGGGCAGCGGCTAAGGTTAGGAGGGGAAGAAATTAGGTTTGCATCTTTTTATCTTTTTATTTATGTCTCTCCAAAGCTAACCCTAATCTCATTAGGTAAGTTAGTTTATGGCCCCTTTAGCCATCCATGTGTTTAGTCCATTGGATCAATGTGTGTGACCCTTTGTAGGACCTGATCGTATTAGTAACGCGCACAACGATTGACACGTAGATCGTAATTGGTTTCTAGCTAAACGTTACGACTCCTAATATAATCGGATTAAAATTCCTTTCAACTATTTATTCATTGCCACCTTGATTAATGGACACCTCCTTCAAACGCAACTCTGGATCTTCATAAAGGTTTTAGAGAAATTTTGGATATGATCATCTTCTATTTATTTTAATATATATGTGCATTACATTGTATTAAAATATGGAAACCGATCATGTATGCATGTATAAAAATTTCTAAAAATATATACAAGTATAGGGCACGAAATCCTATAATTTTTTGGGCTTACATAGGTTTAAATTTTTGTAAGGTAGGTAATGGCTTCTACATCGCTACCTGTAGATTATGATGAAGAGTTGTTTCTGATGTCATCGTTTTTACTACTTTCTAAGCAACAATTTCGAATAGAAAAAGTCCCTCGGAATCTACTGTACACTGCCCCATTCACCGATGCTCATATTATAGCTGACATGATGTCTGGGCATTATAGGATTTGTTCCGATGCGTGTAGATTGTTGCCTCAGAGTTTCAAAAATCTTTGTGAATTGTGTAGAGGTTCAGGTAAACTGAAAGACTCAGACAATAAGATAAGGGTAGAGGAGCAAATGTATATTTTCTTAAGAATTTTAGGTCACGGTGACAATAATAGGTCGTTACAATCAAGATTGCAACATTCCGGGGAAACAATAAGTCGGTATTTCGATGAGGTAACTGACGTTGTGTTCGAGTGGGCTTGTAATGTGATCAACCACCTACTAGTCTAGCAATCAATCTTTAATTAAGCTTAGAATGTAGCTAATAACCCCTCTTTAAGCTCCTGAGATTTCTCTCTCCAAAACTTAAAACTATTAAGAGATTTTCGTGGTGATTAAGAGAGGGATTAGAGAGAGAGAATTATATTGCATGTAATAAAACAAGTAGATGAGGGGTCCTTTTATATGCTCCCAAAACATTTATATCAAGAGTTATTCTCTAGTCATGATCTCTTGCTTTTTCTCTCCTAAAATTAATCCAAAATTGTCACATAAGTATCCTAAAAACGTTTGATCAAATCTCGAATTAATCCAACCCATGATCTAATTATTCTCATAATAATTTAGGCAGAAATCGTGTTGTTCGGTGAACTGAGAATTCTTCTCGGTTGACCGAACCATACGATTTTATTTCAAGTTCGGATGACCGTGAGCTAGACAGTCGACCGAACATTCATGAGAAAAATTCTCTGGAAAAATTAAGACGATCCGTGTCTTGCCCTAGTCAACCGTTGACCCACCAAAATTTCTCCTAACAAATCTCTTCGGACGACCGTGTCACTTTCGGTCTACAAAAAATATCCCAAGATAGCTCCTGGATATTTTCTCTCGGTTGACCGCTCTAGCCGGTTTACCGAATCCAATTATCCAAGCACTCCAAACAATCTCGGTAAATCACTTGCATTCATCCGACCCTTGTTCGGTTGATCGTTCCTAAGATATCTCGGTCGACCGAACCCAACACGGTTTACCGTTTTGATCCTAATTTTGCCTTTGTCAAATTTTGGATTCATTTCCAACAAAATTTGATTTTTTGGGGTTTTTAGCAAATTTATATCTTATGTAATATATTATCCTATGTAATATTAAATTATTACACCCCATAATATACACCTCATATAAATTTATCCATGATTCTAATTATGTCAATTCTCAAGACATATTGATTTTATTGATTCACCACATGTGTCTCTTTTCACATGAAACCCGACACATCAAATGAACTCAAAATTAAGCTTCTTGTTTCCCAGTTTTGTGGTGTGACCTATAAGAGAATCTAATCCAAATTGGCAGCGATATTAAACACTTAATATCTCAAACTATAAGTGATATCTAGCTACACATTATAGTTACTCAATCAGCATAGATGTCTTTGTTCCACTCGAACTAAACACGATTCATTTAGTGATGTAAGTACACCACTTGTGTCTGTCCCTTGCCTCATGATATTAAGAATATATACAAAGTATAAATGTGTCACATTTGTATTATATTCATTTCTTGATCTCTTTAAGCTAATTATAACTATGTAACTTAACTCAAGCTACATTGTGCACACTAAAATTTTGCTTTATCGATGGGCCTACTAATATCATCACTCAATAAAGAGAGGCAATGGTAATCGTTTGACTAGCTATCTTTTCCAGCACATTTTATGTTCAACCAACTATTGTCTTTATCATTATACTCATTGATAGTTTTTGACAATAATCAAATCAATCACTTCTTGAGTGAAAAGATATAAGTCTCATATCTTAGGATCCAAGACACAGTAAAACATTAATGACACGAAACACATTTCCATAGTGTTTTACTTGTTAGGTCTATTCAATATATAAAAGTATTTTTTTCCTTTTTTATATACTTATGTCGTCAATTATTTGTAGAGCTACAACAATCGATGACCAACACGACAATCTTATGTCAGTAATTAATGTTCCATGTTAATTACCATGATTTTGAATAACTTTTGATTTATATAAACCATTATCTTTTAGAGCTCTACGGTTAAGGACCAAGTGCCTCTTCCTTAACTCTTCCAAAAGATGAAAATCATAATAAAGGAACAAAATGTTTTCACATCCAATTCATAATAATTGACATATAAAAGTAAAACTTTTAGAACACATTCCTTTCAACAACTCCCCAACATATAATAGAAGGTTGTGGCGGAAAATATTTCCCATACTTTAAAGATTGTATTGGGGCTCTTGACGGGACACATGTAGACACATTGGTTCCCACCGACATGCAAATTCTGTATTGATCTGGTCGGGACCCAAAGATGTGCACTCAAAATGTTTTGGCAGTTTGTGACTTCAGTATGATGTTCACTTTTGTTTCCGCGGGATGGAAGGGTGTGCTCATGATTGCAAAGTCATCAACCATGCCTTAGCCGACAAATCAAATAACTTCCATAGTTTCCCTGGTCTATTTGAAACCAAATGATTTTTCCAACTGTATAAATTTTAAATAAAAATTTATAGTCCAGGAATCCAAATGTTGTACTTGTTGCAGACAAGTACTACCTCGTCGATACCGGATACCCTAATTGATAAGGTTTCTTGGCCCCGTATAGAAATACAAGGCACCATGTCCCCCAGTTTTGAGCCTAGGGACCCAGAGGGAAAAAAGAGTTGTTTAACCACTTGCATTCTTCGTTCATGAATATAATTGAACGTGCATTCGGTGTGCTAAAGAAAAGGTGGACCATTTTAAAAAATATCCTCCTTCCCTATGCGCAAACAAGTAAAGTTGGTGATATGTGCAATGAGTCTGCACAATTACATTATTGAACAAAGAATGGTGGGCGAAATCATCTTGGAATTTCAAACGCAACATGTCGTTGGGGAACCCACAAATGTGGACGAAGTCAGTTTGGGAACGGATGGTCAAGTTGATGAAACAACCATGTCCATTAGGAGGGATTCAATATGTGATTTGATAGCCAATAGTAGAGGGTTGGAATGACATAGTTTGTTTTCTATTTCAGTTGTACATAGGGTGTTAAAAATGTTACTATATTTGTGCATTGTCAGACTATAAAATATAATTTTTTTCTTTCACATTCTTCTTATGTACACTGGATGGTATTCCTATTGATGTTAATGTTGAAGAGTCTTACGATTTAGATGACCCAATGTTCCGCAACACGACATTCCCCAACAATGCATAGACATTAGTGCCTATTATGACCCAGAACAACCTGCTTAACCATTCCCAATTTCGCCCCCCAAGGTTTTTGGATTGTAGACCCGTCAAACCCCCCTAACCACCCAAATGCACCCTCCATTCAGTGGTCCTCTCCAATTTGAAACCCACCAATTTGGTTTTAATCTGATGGGTTACAATCTTTGGAATCAATCGATCACCATCCACAATATTTCCTGTAAACCCCACACAAATCAACAATCCACCAAGTAGTAGCACAATTACCCGGGTGGTCGTGGAAACCGCAAATTTGTCCAAAAAGAAAAAAAGGAAATCTTGTAATGGGACACCACATGCAATGTGGACCAACAAACATCACCCTGAAATTTTCCTTAAGATTTGTGCCAAACAAGTTCGGTTAGGTAACCGACCAAGTGGATCATTTGATAAGACAGGGTATGAGAACTTAATTTCACAGTTCATGAAACAAACAGGGTTGTCATACACGAAAGAACAATTTAAGAATCATTGGAAAAAAAACAAGAACGGAATGGCAAGGTTGGAGCGCTTTCCGCTCCATGACCGGAACAGGTTGGGATGACGAACGGGGCACATACACCTTAGATGATGACCGTTGGACAGATTTTGTAAAGGTATTTCGAATGTTTTTCAAATTACAGAAAACATGTTTTTGTTCCTTTCATCTTTTCTGATAAAGTTATGTCAGGGTTACCCCCAATGTGAAGGGTTGAGGTTTAAAGGCCTACAAGTTCCTGATTTGTGCGATGAGTTGTTCAACAAAGCAACACCGACATGGAGGTTTAATTGCGTTACCAACAACAAGGCATTATCGTCTTCTTTTATTGGGGACATCTACTCAAATGATGGTGGCCCAGACTTTGATGACGTTGTACGTTCTCAACAAATGCCTAATGACAAATCCCAACCATGCCAGGTGGAGGACAATGTTGATCTTATTCCAAGAAGAAAAGAAGAAGGTCAATCAACAAAGACTCTAGCAATGATGAACATCTGTACCGATCTGAAATGGACAAGGAATATAGGTCACGTCTGCTAATCAACAGACATCGGGTAGATGGGCCTACTTTTGAGCATTGCATCGGTTTGTCGATAGAGACAGAGACACTGTCTACTAGCAAATGTTTCTTGCTACCATGAATATGTTCAAGAAGAAAATGAATAGAATGGTTTTTGCCAACATTCCAGACAAAGCGGGCAAACTAGCTTGGATGGAAATGGAGTTCAAAGAGCGATTTCCAAATGAGAGTGCCTAGGAAGTAGTTGGGTATTACCTTTCACGTGTTTTATTTCTCAGATCTAATGTTGCAACATCTTTGTAATAACAGTCCAACATTTGAGTCGGTCTGTTATATGTTGGAGTACTTTTATGTTTCGTACGTAATGTTAATAAGTGTTATATATTTCTGTCTTTGTCATTTATTTTCACTGTGCATGAGAATGAAAATGTTTCACTTTATTCCAGGCCTGAAGTTAGAAGAAAATTTCCACCTGAGATTTGTCAGCTTCTTGGTTTGGTTCAAGACACACAAGAGTATAATACTCAGCTTGGATTATTTTTTTTGGGGGGGGGGGGGGGGGGTGGGGGTGGGGGGGGGGGGGGGGGGGGGGGGGGGGTATTATCCCGTGTAATTGAGGTGTGCTTGTCTTCTTCTTCTTCCTCTTCTAGTTTTGTTGTTGTACTATACACCCACAAGATATGTAAGGAGCGTTGTTGTAATTACACTACAGATTGTAGGCCATCCAATTTAACTGATATGAGTTATACATATTTACACCGAGCAATTCAGGTTGAGCAGCTGGAGCATGATATATCTGCTGAAGAGCCACAATATGAAAGGAGGGGGCAACAGGGAACAAGAGATTTTGTTTATGTGGGGACCTTTTTTAATTTCTTATGCTTGTCGTTGAACATGCCTAGACAATGTCATTTCCTTACTAGTTGGACCACGTGTCATCCAATCGTTATGGTTGATTATTTTTTCGCAAACATGTCCCCACCTTTTGTGTATGTCTTTAGTTCTTAAATGAAATCATGTGTTTAGGTGTGTTGTAAAGTCGTGGAAGTGAGAGAGAGAGAAGGTATGGGGTGGTATGGGTGGAGTGATGTGTGTATGGAAGGAGGTATGGTGGGAGTATGGGTTAGGTGTAGGGTTTGTTTATATAAACCAAAACTCAACCCTTTCTCCCCTTTTTCTCTTCTCCATTTCGTTTCCACTCAAACTCACCCATTCTTCTTGCATCCCGGCGACCAGAGGAGGAAGGAGAGGAGCTCCGGCGGCGTGGTGGAGGCGAGCACGAGGAAGGAGCGTGAGGAGGTCTTCGGAGACGGCGGTGCGCGAGCGAGGCTCCGGCGGGTCTTCATCGTCTTTAAAGGTATGCCAAGTCTTCATAGTAACTCCCCAAGAGGTGTGGGAGTGTAGGGGGCGGCGTTGGTGCCGTTTTCCCCGGTGTAACCCACTGAACCGAGGTTGAAGACGACTGGTTCGGTCGACCGTTGTGTGTCTCGGTCGACCGAACATCGTCTAAATGATGCCTGTTCAGTGGCGATATTGTAGTGTTTCGGTCGACCGTGTGAGGTTCGGTCGACCGATATTTTATAAAAATAACTTGCTGCCCGAAAACGGTCGAACGACGTCTGTGTGACGGTTGACCGTTTATGCCAAATTTTAGCGGGAATATTTTATAAGGGTTATATTAGTCCGGTCGACCGGTGGTTGTTCGGTCGACCGATCCCAGTAGATAGGGTAGACAGACCTTCGGCCGACCGAGTGTGCGTCTCGGTCGACCGAACTGCGCAAAGTCGGTCAAGAGCGTTGACCATCTAAACGGTCGACCGCTCTGGATCCGGTCGACCAACTGCGTGCAGTTTTCCTGTAGTGAAGTGTCTGCTGATCCGGTCAACCGAAAGAGTTTCGGTCGACCGAATGCAGTGGGCAGGATTCATGCAGTTTCCTTATCGGTTGAACGGACCCTGGTTCGACCGACAAGATATATATGTATATAAAACGTATAGCGTAGACCTTCCAAACGGTCGACCGCTAGATTTGACCTTGTTCGACTGGTGGGTCGAATTATCTTTCCTTGGTGGATTTTTCCACATACGTGACGTCGAGCAGAGGCGACTACCGGCTGCCGAGCCCACGGTCGATCACCGGACCTCGGAGCTACGGATTTCACCTACGACGAGAGCGTATTTCTGTTGGACCCCTCGTGGAGGCCTGTGCGGCAGAGAGGGATGCCTTCCATGCCTGTGTGGGTGGTAGATGCCTCCTTCCCTGGTGGGGGAAGGGGTTGCACTTTCCGTGTGTCGGAGAGCGAGGTCACTTGTGCCGGTGCGACCGAGAGACGCCTTCTTCCCTGGTGGGGGAAGGGGATGCACTTTCCCTGTAGAGGAGAGCGGCGACCCCCTCGTGTGGGCCTGGATTGGCAGGGGGGATGCCTTCCAAATGCCCCAGTGTGCGGCAGGGAGATGGACCGTGGTGGCGGTTGGGCATTCATTGGGCCCGAGGCGGATTGCATTGCATGAGCATTCTTGGCATTTTCATCTGTATTTCTGTATATGTAGGAGATGTTGGCATACGGGGTTCCTTTCGGGAACTCAGGCAGATTTTATGTTTTATTTTCAGGAAGCAGGCAGTCTTAGGTTGGTGGTGACCGAGGGGAGTGCCTCCGGGATCGGGTCCTGTCTCTTTATCTTTTTGTAGAGGTAGTGATTACTGTAGTTATGTATTAGACATGTAATCACTCTTTTGACACTCTGTATTATGACTTCCACGTGGAGATATTTTATATATATATTCTGTTGACTTTTCCGGTAGCGTGCCCTTGTTGACCGTTGACGGTCGTATGTTTATGTTTTAAAATTGAAAAATTTCTTCCGCTGTTTCGGGACGTTACATGTGTGATGTGAGTTACTTCTTGAGACCAAAATTTTGCCATTCATGGGCCACGGTGGTTACACTGAATATGGTTGAAGAGGTGAGGTGGTGAAGCATGTTTGGGAACACTTTCCAAATGCAAGTAGGCAACACTCGTGCTACTTCTACTGCATAGACAAACAAACATAATTCCGTATGATTGGATGCATGCCCATTACTAGTGTAAGATCAATGGATGTAAATAAATGAGAAGTGCCTCAATATTAGGGATCCACAATAGTTGTTTCTGTTATGGTATTTCCATCACGATCGTAATAGCATGGACAAAAAAAAATTGCAGACAGATTCAACAACTGTTGCTCCATCATAGCTTTCTTAAGTTGAATAAAACATATCCCTCCATCATATTCATGTGCTCAATCATCATACAACCCATAACTTAATTTTAGTCACTCAACAAACTAGCATAACTAGTAACATGGAGAACCATAAAATGCGTTTCACTCAGAAACACACATGAGACTACCAATGCAACTAACACCAATAAATCTAACATCACCAATAGAAACATATTTAATCGTCGAGGAAGCCATTAGTTATATCATATAATTAGTACTTTTAAACATGGAAGCAACATAGACCAGACCGTAAACACTAGATAGACAGTGCTCCTACATATCAACGGGAAACAACAACATCGACAACCACAAAAGACCACCGTCCCCACATTTCGGCAAACAACAAAATTTGTGGGTTGAAGCTACTCCCGACCTAGATGCCCCACACACCTCAAAGGAGGAGTACAACAGCGACTACCACAATAACAAGCAAGATGAAGTGGACAATGGGGAGCAGCGTCACGCGTGTAGTACCGTGAAGGTGTCGGAGCATAGCCATTTCCTCCTCCAGAGCCTCCAGTCGACGAGCTACTTCCAGGATTGGGTTTGGAAGATGTATTGCACGGCCATCAACCATCGCACGTCGAGGTGGTTGGTCGACCTCCACTCCATCATCGTGGAATGACATTTGGTCCACCCACCGGAAGTAGCTGCATCTCAGGGCCGGCTGAACGGAAACAGGAAGTTAGGGACAAAATTAAAAATCAAAATCCCTAATATCTTTCAAAACAATAATAGTACTCACGTTGTCCGATCCACAGCTGTAGAAGAATCTACCAGGTTTTTCAACGTGCGCGACATGCCAAGATGAGCGGGAACTCCACGATGCAAGTAGGGCGTCGAAACATAATGGACTCAACGGTGCTCGAGGCCGATGACATGCTATTTTGACGACAAAAGTGGAGGCGAGGCATTTGATGGCGTGGTGAGGTGAGGGAGGGACATTTATAGAGTTGTGGGGTGGTGATTTTGCGCGTTTTCCAGGGGCAAGGTCGGAAAGGGATGGAGAAAAAACCGAAGAATAGTGTCAGGATCACCAACGGGCGTGTTTCTCAGAGATGAATGACTTTTGATATGACAGAAATGGGTCAGGGTTTTAGGGCAGAAAAACCCACCACAGTAAACGTGTCAAACGGGTCCTTAGATTTCGAGAATTACAAAACGTTTTTTTATTAAAAGACTAACCGTATATTTGAGATCTTCTAATTTTTACAAATCAATTTAGGTACAATATTATTTGATATATTCCGATCACTCTTCAAAAAACCCAACTTTACCAAGATACTTTATTTCTTAATTTTTATATGTTCTTATGAAATTTCTGGCTTATTTTCCTGTCTCAAATAAAAAATTCATAATAAACAAAAATAACATTTTGTGTAACACAACTGTATTCGAGACTAATACTACAAGATAATTAAAGAAATAAAATTACGAAAGGTTTACAAACACAAGATATCCTTCCTCAATTAGCTTGAAAGTGTAAGATGTAAAATGAGAAATGGAAATTATAAAATGTAAATTGTAAATTATAAATTGAAAGGGCAATTATACCTAGGATCATGAACTACAATTTCTGAAAGTGTAAAATATAAACAATGATTTTTAAATTGTAACTAAGATAATGAACTACAATTGCCGAAATTGCAAATACTTAAACAACGATTTTGTAAAATTAAAAGTATAAAATGCAATCACGTAAAGTGAGAAATTTCCAAAAGTGATCAAAACACATCGATCATTGTACTTAAACTGACCGCAAAAAATAGATTCTTCCATAATATAAATTCAATCTTTGTTACTAAGTTACTAATAAACCATATATATTACCCTAATCCTAGGTTACTTAAAACACAGTACTTATAACCTAACCGTATTTGTCTATGTATACATATAATTAAATAAAATTAGGAACAACCCATCTAAGGGAAGCCAGCACGGATATGGATAAGAGTTTACTCATCCTATAATCAACCCATTTACAACCCTCCCGTTTAAAATATCCAGTTTTTGAGTTTGTGCTTGCCTAAAACTACATTCGAGAGATGGGTAAAGTGGCTAAGAGTTTTTGAAGTGGGAGTCTCATTTTTTTTTTTATATTTGCCACACTAGCTTCTAGGTTGTTGGTTCTTAGGTACTAAAAAAAATTCAAAAAAGCTAGCTACAATATGGTGAAAAGCCGAATGTAGGTAGATTTTAAAATCAAGGAAAAATAAATAGAGACATTTGGTTCTAATTGCACCTTCTCAACTGCCCAAAATCTCCTTCATGACGAAAAATTGCTTTTGTGACTTTAAGCTCCAATTGGTAAAAGCTTTTTTAGAGGATTATGGATAAAAGTGTGGCTTGTGGTTTTCTTATTTACACAACAAACTTTTGAATGAACAAACATGCTATTCTGTTTGGCTTATTCCCCTCATGCATATAACAACAAAAAAACAACTCAAATGATACTTTTGCTGGCTTTTAGTCTAGATGTTGTTAATATTAACTTGGATTTCATAAGAATTGCAATGCAACCGCACTAAAATTATGATTTCTACCAATGAAATGCATGAGGGGAATAAGCCAAACAGAATAGTGAATAATTGAAAAATGGAAACTATGGTGTCGGATATCAAGAATGTGTAAAAACATTTTCAAATCCCTAAGTTTGTCCATTTTATCGATGCAAATGTGTGTAAACGAAAATTGATTTTGTATGCCTGTGAGCGACAAACTGAAAGATTATATATATAAAAAGAAACTAGAACACAAATCCATGGATCAGCGGATGGAATCGAAACGGAAGCATATGCACAAGAGAAAACAAGGCTTTATGGCATAGTGGTCCGCTCGTTCTGCGATGTATCTTCTCTTCTCTCCATTTTTATTCCGTAAGTTTATATGTACTAAATATTTATATCTAAAAAGATTCGAATACGATGACTAAAAGCAAGTTTGCAGGATGCTATTTTTTTGTCCAGGTTTAGGAATAGACGTCGGATATTTATTGTAAGGAAACGAATTTGAAGCGTTGGAAGGAAGCTAAAATCATAATAAAATCTAATTAAGGATTTAATTTGGCAATAACTGTGATTTAAGGAAGGGGTTACGTTTAGGATACCTTTTATCCTACTTAAGCAATATTAAGGTTGGAAGAAAAGGAAGTTGTTCTCACCCTAAAACACTACTCGACTGCAGTTGACGGCGACGCTGACGGCGGAACGTGAACAGAGGACACGGCCGGAGCTCGGAAGCACGAACCTATCGGAGGTATGCCTTTGGTATATGCTTGAACGTTCATCGTAGTTGGTCATGTCGAGGGTCGAGTTGTGAGCTCACCCTCAACCTATCTCGCCGTGAGGTAGGAGGTTGACGTCAGAATTGACGTCAGAGTCGTTGTCGAGGTCGCGGGAGGAACCCTATTGGGAACCGCTAGAGGGATCCGCTTGTCGAAGGAGATCACCGTGGATGCCGCTGATGGAGGCCACACCTCGGTGCAGATCGTGGTCGTCGATCTCGTAGTTGGAGTTCGTCGAAGTCTGGATCGTTACTGGAGCAGTCGCGTGCGCGAGGAGAAGGGACGAAGTCGGAGTACACGTGATGGTCGCCGCCATGCGCGAAGGTGAGAGGCCTTGGTGGCTGGATCGGAAGAAGAAGAAGAGGAAGAGGAAGAGGAAGAGGAAGAAGAGGGTGACGGCTGGTTGGTTTGATAATTGGGCGAATTGCGTGTTGGCCCACACGTTTTGGGTTTTGCGATGGAAGGATTTAAATGCTGGCATTTTACATGTTAGGTTTATGGTTTACAGTATTGCACTTTCTACCTAGTCTTTTATGAATATTACGATTTAATGTTTTGGGTGAATGACATTTAGTACCCATGCCCTTTATAATATTGGGTTTAGGATTTTGGGTTAATTGCTTTTCCTACTCTAGACTGTTAGATATCGGGCTTTTACATCAAACAACATAATTGTATTTTCTACTACTGTTAGTTATTGTGCTTTTAAATGGTATAATCGCACCCTCAGCCTTGAATTTCTATATTATTGTTTACAGAAAATAGATGATATTTGCCTCCCTTAGTCAATTGGAAAGAACACTGGTAAATAATAACAAATTGACTGTATTGGCACTACTGACTCTTAATGAGCAATACTGGCCTGTTGAGGCGATAGTCTCTGAGGAGACGTGTGGCAGCAATAAGTCCACAGAATCAGATCTGATTTCTACCATGACACAGGTTGGTGTATGCGATCCTCACATTAATTAATGAAAGTTTTAATTGATGATGTCAGTAGTGATGATTAATGTATGGTAGTGAGGATGAGTCATACACCAACTGGAAGACCGCATGTGCCTGCGGTGGGAGATCCATAGGATTCCCGCACTAGTATGATTGTATCGGCTAACTGAACTGACGGATGATAATGTTAATTTTTAATGTTATGGGGACTGCCCGTATTGTATTGACCGTACTTACTGAAAGAAATGATAAAGTGGTATTGTGATTAATAACTATTGGATTATCTTCACTGTGATTAATGATATTGATAATTGGTTTCACCGACTACGTGAGAATTGGTTTTTGCTTCCCGAAGGCATACTGGGTTTTCTTTATGAAAACTCATTCGTTGTATGATGGTCGTTTTGCAGGTATTACCGAGTAGGTAGCCTGTGGTGGATAACCTTGGGGAACTATGTGCACTGGGAACTGATGTGTTCTATGTTACTGTTATTTGTCCTTTTATGCTATCGAGTCATGTCATTACTTTCAAATCACACTCAGTGTCTGTTCTCAAATCTTTTGAATTATCTTATTCCGGATTGTTATGGAGCTCCAATTATTCTCTCTTTGTTCCTTTACTGTTTTATCGTTTCTTGTGATGTTCCTTGTTTCCACGAGAACTCTGATTTTGACTTCCGTGTTGACCCGTGTGGAACCGGGATGTTACATTTATACTAGCTGACATCTATTCCTCTGAAGAAAAGAATAAACGTCGGTTTTATTTATAATCTGACGTCTATTCTTTACGAACAGACGTCATATGTTAGTTCACCGACGTCTATACCTAAATAATAGACATCGGTTAGATATAACGGCCGACGTCTATTCTTTAAGAATAGACGTCGGATATTGGAAGTCCGACGTCTATGTATAGACGACACACACAAAGATGTCGGATCTGGGAGTGCTTATATCCGACGTATATACCCCTGTACATCCGACGTATATGTCATTTTCTGTAGTAGTGCAAGCTGAAATCAAAATATTAAGTAAGCGACTCGTGCTTATTCTCTCTAGCTTAAAATAGATTTGATATTTGGTGAGAAGTGTACTTCAAAATGTCAAAGACCTTACAAATTGTAGGATTCTAGCCTAATCCTAATCCTAATTGTGCTTTGATGTTGATTAGTTGGTGATTAGGGGGAGATGGAGATGGATGGCTTGGATTGAATGTGGGTGGATGTGTGGTTGAGATGGAGAGGAGTGGAATGGATGGTGGAGATGGAAGGATGGGGAGATATTTAGAGGTGAATTCTCTCCCTCTCTTCCCTCACGTTCTCTCTCTCTCTCTCGTTGATCTCTCTCTCTCACTCACGTTCTCTCCCTCTCTTAGTGCATTCCGGCGAGGAAGAAGGGGTGTTCTCCGGCATAGGAAGGATCGGCTCGAGTGGTGGATTGGAGGTGAGTTCGTTGTGCGCCAACCGTTCCTTTTGCTTCGTTCTCTCTCCCTCAACCTAACTCGAGTTCTGTGGTCGTGGGTGGTAGTTGGAGGTTGCCGGAGGTGGTGTTGTGGCTGTGGATCGTTGAGGAGGTGATTGATCGTCGTTTGGACGCGATAGTCGTCGACGGATCGTATTTGGGGAGACGTGCTCGAGGAGGCGTCGTCGCGGTTCTTCAAAGGTCTCTTCAGACCTTCTAGTATGTCAAGCTCGCTCACTTAATTACCGTGAGTATTTGGAAGTCGACGGTAGGCCGTTTGGCTCGTCGCAAGTAAATGTGCAGCAAATTTCACTGCCTGATCGGTCGACCGGTTGGTGCAAACGGTCGACCGTTCGTCGAACGATGCCTTGTGGCGGTCGACCGATTGTGCGTAAAAGGCAAACCTGGAGAGTTTCGGTCGACCGGGTCCCCTTTGCTGGTCGACCGTGTGCACTGTCTTAAGTCGGTTGGGAGCGTTGACCATCTAAACGGTCGACCGCTCTTTGACTTTGTTCGACCGTGACTTAAGTGAGTTTGGGGTCGGTTCGACCGAATGTGGGTTCGGTCGACCGAACCTGCGTGTTGAGCGTGAGGAACGCTCTGGATGAAATCGATCGACCGAGGAGGTCTCGGCATTCGACCGGTTTCAGGACGCGAGAGTGGGATTATTCCCTGTGGGATCGGTCGACCGAAGGATGCTCGGAGTTCGACCGATCGGACGTTTTGTTCGTTGAACATGGGAGTTGACCATCTAAACGGTCGACCGTCCCGTGATTTTGGTTCGACCGAACGAGTGTGGTTTTGGGAATCGGTCGACTGATGGAGTGTCGGTCGAGGTGGATTGCCCTGTATTTGCTTGATTCAGTCGACCGAGACTTTTGGTTCGGTCGATCGTTTGTGTCCAGTTTTGCACTATGGAGGTGTTGTTGTTGTGATCGTCCGTGTGGGGCGAGTTGTGGTGTCGATGTTCTTCCGGCAAGTGTGCTAGGTGCAGGAGGGTTGCGGTGGTTGGTTGAGATTAGACCTGCAGCCCCGTAACCGTGTGTGAGCTTGGGATTGGCTGAAATAGGCCTGAGGCCCATCTTAGAATTGTGGTGTTGCGGCGGTTGGTTGAAAGAGACCTGGAGCCCCGTGACTGTATGAGAGCTGCGGTTGGTTGAAAATAGACCTGGAGCCCAACTAGTCTGTACGGAGTTGGTTGAGATTAGACCTGGAGCTCCGTAGTGCGTTCGGGTTGGTTGAAATTAGACCTGGAGCCTGAGCAGGGACCGCGTGTATGGGTTGTTTGAAAATAGACCTGGAGCCCTTAGACGTTTGGGTTGGTTGAAATTAGACCTGGAGCCCTTGGTCGTGTCGTAATAGCTAAGGTTGGTTGAGATTAGACCTGGAGCCCCGTGACTGTGGTGGGTGCGGCGGTTGGTTGAGATTAGACCTGGAGCCCCGTACCTGCGGTGTGTGCTGTGGTTGGGTGAGAGAGCCCTGGAGCCCAGCCTGGTTGTGATGCTTTTCTTGTTTAGTAGAATTGCATGCTAGGGTGCCTTTTCATTTCATGCATTTAGAGTTTGGCATACGGGGTTTCCTTCTGGAAACTCAGGCAGTGTTGCATGTTTACTTTCAGGCCGTGATCGGCGTTAGGGGGTGGTGACCGAGGAGAGGAGCGCTGCTACCGGATCCAGCTTTCTCTCGGTTGAGGTCGTGTGATTACTGTTTCCTTCGTTTATGCTTTCGATGTAATCACAACTTTTGTAAACTCTGATGTTCGGATAAATATATATATATGTTGGTGCACCTGTGTTCCTTTATTTGCGTAATATCCTCTGTTGATTAAGTGTTTATAAATTTTAAATTTTCCGTTGCTTTGAGGATGTTACAACTTGGTATCAGAGCGGTCGGTTTCAGTGTCCTTATCCAAAGAAACCACCCTTAGAGTTATAGAGTCTGTATTAGTTCATGCATTTATGGTTTTGATGTGTGTTGTTTTCTTTGTGTATAGATGCCTCCGAAACGCGTGAGACCTCCCCCACGGGACCGCAGCACCAGTAGTGAGATTGGGGGCGCGGACTGGGCAGAGGAGTGGCGGATGCTCTATGACACGGTAGGTCAACTGGGAGCGATGTTGGATCGCCAGTCAAGCAGAGGAGAGCCAGCGGCGGCAGGAGCGATGCTCGACCGCTTTATGAGACAGCACCCGCCTACTTTCGATGGTAGAGGAGAGTCTGAGGCTGCAGAGGATTGGGTCCTGAAGATTCAGGAGATCCTGCAGGCGATTGAGTGCCCGCCTGAGAGGCAGACATGCTTGGCAGCTTATGTGTTGGGCGGAGACGCGTCCAACTGGTGGAGGACCACATCTGCTGTGGTGTTTGAGGGCAGGGCTGAGGTCAGCTGGGAGGAATTCCTACGGGAGTTCAATGAGCAGTATTTCCCAGAGCATGTCAGAGATGGGAGGAGAGAGGAGTTTATGACTCTCGAGCAGGGAGATGCGACCCTGGCTGAGTATACCCGGATGTTACTGTCCGGAGATCTGTGTGACGCCGCTGCAGAGGGCGAGGAAGTTTATACGGGGGCTGAGGAAGCACCTCCGTACTCAGGTGACCTACAGTATGCCGCAGACGCTGGCAGATGCGGTGAGATTTGCGACGCTCATTGATCAGGATTACCAGCAGAATTATGCTGAGGCCAGGAGAGCACCGGGGAAGGTCAGTGGACGTCCGGGTGCTCCGCTAGCAGGGATTCCGGCAAGAGGCCCCAGATCGGAGGTGGTGGATCACGCCAGCCTGAGGCGTGCAGAGGTTGTGGCCGAGTTCACTCCGGAGAGTGTTGGGGCCGTGCAGTGTGCCACGGGTGTGGCAAGCCAGGTCATTTTGTGCGGGATTGTCCGAGTGGGCCAGGCGGGTCCAGCAGGCAGTCAGGGCAGCCAGCAGGAGGCAGAGGCAGAGGTCGTCGACCTTTTGTGTCGTCGCAGCAGCAGGGTCAGAGGACTGGACGGGTCTTTACCATCCAGGCGGATGAGGCGAGAGATGCCAGCACGGTGGTGGAAGGTACGTTTTTTGTTGCTGGGTTGAGTGCGAGAGTGCTGTTTGATTGTGGGGCCACTCACTCGTTCATCTCGGAGCGATTTGCGAGCGTGTTGGGTCGTACCCGTGCGATGTTGACTGCCACGTTGGAGGTCAGCACACCCTTGGGTCTGGTGGGCATTGTGGGGAGCTTCCTCCCCAGCGCCACGATTGTTTCGGGAGATCAGGAGTTTCTGGCTGACCTGATCTTGTTGCCGATGGAGGACTTCGACGTCATACTGGGGATGGATTGGCTGTCCCAGTACGATGTGCGAGTTTTGTGCCGGGAGAAGAAGATTCTGATCCCGAGGAAGGGTCTACCTGATGTGCTGATCAGGGGGACGAAAGATAGAGGAGGTAGAGTGATCGTATCAGCAGTGAGGGCACAAAAGTTGTTGCAGCAGGGTTGCAGAGCTTTCATGGCCACTTTGGTAGTTCTAGATCCAGAGGCGAGGAGATTAGAGGACATTGAGATTGTTCGGAAGTTCCCAGATGTATTTGCAGATGATGTCACTGGGTTGCCGCCTCACAGAGAGATTGAGTTTGGGATCGATTTGGTAGTTGGGACTACGCCGCAGTCGAAGGCACCGTATCGGATGGCACCTGCTGAGCTGGCAGAGCTGAAGAAGCAGTTGCAGGACCTGATGGATTCGAGATTTATCCGCCCAGTGTCTCACCTTGGGGAGCGCCAGTACTCTTCGTGAAGAAGAAGGACGGATCACTACGAATGTGTATTGATTACAGGATGCTGAACAAGGTTACCGTGAGGAATCAGTATCCCTTGCCCAGGATCGAGGACCTGTTTGATCAGTTGCAGTCAACGCATGTGTTCTCGAAGATTGATCTGCGATCCGGTTATCATCAGCTGAGGATCAGAGAGGCAGATTTGCAGAAGACAGCATTCAGGACGAGGTACGGGCATTACGAGTTTCTGGTGATGTCGTTTGGGTTGACGAACGCGCCTGCAGCGTTTATGGATTTGATGAACAGGACGTTCAGTCAGTACCTCGACCGGTTTGTGATCGTCTTCGTGGATGATATTTTGGTTTACTCGCCAGATGTGGAGCAGCATCGAGAGCACTTGAGAGTTGTACTTGGCATTTTGCGGGATCATCAGTTGTATGCCAAGCTATCGAAGTACGAGTTCTGGCTGAGCAGTGTCGCCTTCTTGGGACACATCGTGTCAGGTGACGGGATTTCCGTAGATCCAGCGAAGGTCGAGGCCGTTACACAGTGGAGAGCCCCGACGAGTGTGGCAGAGGTCAGGAGTTTTGTGGGTCTAACGGGCTATTATCGCCGCTTTATTCAGGATTTCTCGAGGTTGGCTTCGCCGTTGACGGCTCTGACGCGGAAGGGCGTCGAGTTCGTGTGGTCCCAGAAGTGCGAGGACAGTTTTCAGTAACTGAAGAGTCGGCTGACGACTGCTCCAGTTCTGACACTTCCCAGTGGCAGTGGTGGGTTCGTGATTTACAGTGACGCGTCAGGAGTTGGACTGGGATGTGTACTTATGCAACGCGGGCAGGTGGTTGCATACGCGTCGAGGCAGCTGAAGGTGCACGAGAGGAACTACCCCACTCATGATTTGGAGTTGGCGGCAGTGGTGCACGCTTTGAAGACCTGGAGGCATTATTTGTATGGCGAGCGATTCGAGGTGTTCACAGACCATCAGAGCCTGAAGTATCTGTTTTCGCAGAAGGAGCTGAATATGAGGCAGCGCAGATGGCTCGAGCTGATTAAGGATTATGATTTCACCATCTCGTACCATCCGGGGAAGGCGAATTCGGTTGCTGATGCTTTGAGCAGGAAGGTGGAGGTCACCGTAGCAGGTCTTTGTATCGAGGAGTGGAAGCTGCTTGAGGCGTTGACCGAGTGGAGACCGTTCACCGATGAGTCGCGAGGTGCAGTGATCGCCGGGCTGAGAGTGGAGCCTCAGTTGGTCTCGAGTATTGTTCAGGCTTAGAGTACTGATGATGAGTTAGCTGGGTTGCTGCAGTTAGCTGCCAGAGATGGATCAGACTTCAGTATTGGAGTTGATGGTGGGCTGAGGTTCAGAGGCCGTGTCTGGGTGCCGAAGGGAGGAGATCTGAGGCAGGACATTCTGGAGGAGGCGCATAGATCCCGTTATTCGATCCACCCGGGCAGCACGAAGATGTTTAGAGATCTTCAGAGGAATTTCTGGTGGAAGAGGATGAAGACGGAGATCGCAGAGTTTGTTGGCAGATGTCTGATTTGTCAGCAGGTGAAGATTGAGTACCAGAGACCTGCAGGGCCGATGCAGAGGATCGAGCTTCCAGAGTGGAAGTGGGAGCACGTGACGATGGATTTTGTCACCGGGCTGCCGAAGACGAGAGGATTCCACGACGCGATTTGGGTTATAGTCGATCGACTGACCAAGTCGGCGCATTTCTTAGCTATCCGGACCACGTTACCTCTGGAGGGTCTATCTAAGTTGTATATTGAGGAGATTGTCAGGCTTCATGGAGTGCCCGTGAGTATTATTTCAGATCGAGATCCGAGGTTCACTTCCAGATTCTGGTGGAGTTTGCAGCAGGCCTTGGGGACTCGGTTGAAGTTCAGTACGACATTCCATCCGCAGACAGACGGTCAGTCTGAGAGAACCATCCAGACGCTAGAGGATATGTTGCGAGCGTGTACTCTGGATTGGGCAGGTCATTGGGATGAGCATCTGCCATTGATCGAGTTTGCCTACAACAACAGTTACCATTCGAGCATTGGGATGGCACCGTACGAGGCCCTGTACGGGAGACCGTGTAGATCATCGGTATGCTGGAGTGATGTAGGCGAGAGACAGCTAGTTGGTCCTGAGATTGTGCAGATGTATGCTGAGAAGGTTGATGTGATCAGGCAGAGACTAGCGACTGCGCAGAGAAGGCAGAAGAGCTACGCGGATAGGCGTAGGCGAGAGCTGAGATTTGAGGCAGGTGACCATGTCTTCCTGAGGATTTCACCATCTCGAGGAGTGATGAGGTTCGGGAAGAAGGGGAAGCTCAGTCTGAGGTATGTCAGACCGTTTGAGATTCTCGAGCGGATTGGAGATGTTGCCTACAGGGTAGCGCTACCGCCGCAGTTTTCGGGTCTTCACAACGTCTTCCACGTTTCGATGTTGAGGAAGTACGTAGCGGATCCTTCTCATGTGATTCAGTTGGAGGTTCCAGAGATCCGTCAGGATTTGTCTCTTGAGGAGAGACCGGTGGAGATTGTGGATCGGATGGAGCATCAGTTGAGGAGGATTACCATTCCGATGGTGAAGGTCAGGTGGCAGCACCACAGTGAGCGAGAGGCCACTTGGGAGATTGAGGAAGAGGTTCGGAAGGAGTTCCCGGAGTTGTTTGGTGAGCATCAGTCTTAATTTCGAGGACGAAATTCTTTTAGGAGGGTGGATTGTAGGATTCTAGCCTAATCCTAATCCTAATTGTGCTTTGATGTTGATTAGTTGGTGATTAGGGGGAGATGGAGATGGATGGCTTGGATTGAATGTGGGTGGATGTGTGGTTGAGATGGAGAGGAGTGGAATGGATGGTGGAGATGGAAGGATGGGGAGATATTTAGAGGTGAATTCTCTCCCTCTCTTCCCTCACGTTCTCTCTCTCTCTCTCGTTGATCTCTCACTCTCACTCACGTTCTCTCCCTCTCTCAGTGCATTCCGGCGAGGAAGAAGGGGTGTTCTCCGGCATAGGAAGGATCGGCTCGAGTGGTGGATTGGAGGTGAGTTCGTTGTGCGCCAACCGTTCCTTTTGCTTCGTTCTCTCTCCCTCAACCTAACTCGAGTTCTGTGGTCGTGGGTGGTAGTTGGAGGTTGCCGGAGGTGGTGTTGTGGTTGTGGATCGTTGAGGAGGTGATTGATCGTCGTTTGGACGCGAGAGTCGTCGACGGATCGTATTTGGGGAGATGTGCTCGTGGAGGCGTCGTCACGGTTCTTCAAATGTCTCTTCAAAGGTCTCACTTAATTACCGTGAGTATTTGGAAATCGACGGTAGGCCGTTTGGCTCGTCGCAAGTAAATGTGCAGCAGATTTCACTGCCTGATCGGTCGACCGGTTGGTGCAAACGGTCGACCGTTCGTGAAGAAAATACGGGTTCTGCCTGAAATCGGTCGAACGATGCCTTGTGGCGGTCGACCGATTGTGCATAAAAGGCAAACCTGGTGAGTTTCGGTCGACCGGGTCCCCTTTGTCGGTCGACCGTGTGCACTGTCTTAAGTCGGTTGGGAGCGTTGACCATCTAAACGGTCGACCGCTCTTTGACTTTGTTCGACCGTGACTTAAGTGAGTTTGGGGGTCGATTCGACCGAATGTGGGTTCGGTCGACCGTACCTGCGTGTTGAGCGTGAGGAACGCTCTGGATGAAATCGGTCGACCGAGGAGGTCTCGGCGTTCGACCGGTTTCAGGATGCGAGAGTGGGATTATTCCCTGTGGGATCGGTCGACCGAAGGATGCTCGGAGTTCGACCGATCAGACGTTTTGTTCGTTGAACCTGGGAGTTGACCATCTAAATGGTCGATCGTCCCGTGATTTTGGTTCGACCGAACGAGTGTGGTTTTGGGAATCGGTCGACCGATGGAGTGCCGGTCGAGGACCGATGGAGTGCCGGTCGAGGTGGATTGCCCTGTATTTGCTTGATTCGGTCAACCAGGACTTTTGGTTCGGTCGACCGTTTGTGTCCAGTTTTGCACTATGGAGGTGTTGTTGTTGTGGTCGTCTGTGTGGGGCGAGTTGTGGTGCCGATGTTCTTCCGGCAAGTGTGCTAGGTGCAGGAGGGTTGCGGTGGTTGGTTGAGATTAGACCTGGAGCCCCGTAACTGTGTGTGAGCTTGGGATTGGCTGAAATAGGCCTGAGACCCAGCTTAGAATTGTGGTGTTGCGGCGGTTGGTTGAAAGAGACCTGGAGCCCCGTGACTGTATGAGAGTTGCGGTTGGTTGAAAATAGACCTGGAGCCCAACTAGTCTGTACGGAGTTGGTTGAGATTAGACCTGGAGTTCCGTAGTGCGTTCGGATTGGTTGAAATTAGACCTGGAGCCTGAGCAGGACCATGTGTAGGGGTTGGTTGAAAATAGACCTGGAGCCCTTAGACGTTTGAGTTGGTTGAAATTAGATCTGGAGCCCTTGGTCGTGTCGTGGTAGCTAAGGTTGGTTGAGATTAGACCTGGAGCCCAGCTTGGCGATGAGTGTGTGTCGCGGTGGTTGGTTGAGATTAGACCTGGAGCCCCGTGACTGTGGTGGGTGCGGCGGTTGGTTGAGATTAGACCTGGAGCCCCGTACCTGCGGTGTGTGCTGTGGTTGGGTGAGAGAGTCCTGGAGCCCAGCCTGGTTGTGATGTTTTTCTTGTTTAGTAGAATTGCATGCTAGGGTGCCTTTTCATTTCATGCATTTAGAGTTTGGCATACGGGGTTTCCTTCTGGAAACTCAGGCATTGTTGCATGTTTACTTTCAGGCCGTGATCGGCGTTAGGGGGTGGTGACCGAGGAGAGGAGCGTTGCTACCGGATCCAGCTTTCTCTCGGTTGAGGTCGTGTGATTACTGTTTCCTTCGTTTATGCTTTTGATGTAATCACAACTTTTGTAAACTCTGATGTTCGGCTATATATATATATATATGTTGGTGCACCTGTGTTCCTTTATTTGCGTAATATCCTCTGTTGATTGAGTGTTTATAAATTTTAAATTTTCTGCTGCTTTGAGGATGTTACACAGATCCATATCAATCAAACTCACACCTCAAGACTCAAGTAGCCACCACAAATTCACAACTTCAAATAAAACACCAAACATATTCTGCATAATAAATATCCATTTGTGGTTGGGGATGGCGGGAAAAACGAGTCAGTCAAATTCATGCAAACGAGAAGGCAGATTCATGGAAGCAAGGAGGAACTTCTAAAATCGGTTTATGGAGACATAAACTTGGTCATGAGTGGAGTGAACTTTTGGCAAACATAATTTTTGTCACAAGCGAGACCCATAGACACAAAATCAATATTCATAATCCCATCGTTACATTCAACAATTCAATCAACACAAACAACAATCAATCTCAAAACATGTATAAGCTTCACAAATTTAATTACAATACATCAAAGGAATCGACGATCTAAATTACCCGTAACCAAAAAAAAAAACCACAACATACTCTCTTAATTCCTTGTCCAAAATCTTATTGAAACAAAACACAACACAGAAAGAAAAAAAGGTCCAACGGTCGAAACATGTTCAACAAGGGCGGTTGACTTTGCAGGTGAGCGCACCGGCAAAGCGGGTGAGGCGGGTGACCCAAGTGCCGTGCTTGGCGGTGATCATGTCCTGCTTGCTGTAGTGAGTCCTCAGAGGCGTCCCCGACTCGACGAAAAAGGCTCCGTTCATCATTAGATCGTTCTGGGACCGCCACTTCCAGCCGTGCCACGGGTCGGCCGGGTTAACCCGGTGGGTCACTTCCTTGTGGAAGTAGTCGTTCGGGGCGATGTACCGGTTGCCTTGGCTTATGATCGTCGAGTTTTCGCTCCCTCCGATCGCGTACATTTCCCAGTGCGTGTAGTCGTTGTTCAGGACGTGGAAGAACCCCAGACGGCACCTTCTTTCACCAATTTGTTACTAATTGATTAGTTCAAAAATGTCTTAACTCGTAATAATTAAGCTGTAAATATACAATGCGTTTTACTAGAAAATGCAGTTAACGGATTGGAAATTTGTGCTGTATTGGCATAAAATTATACCTACTACAACTTAATTACTTTAAAATTTCGTCATTAGTAGGTGATTTCATAAATAAAGTCTTGATAATTCAAAAAATATCATCAAATTCGCCACTAGTGTTCTTAGTTATTATCATTCTTCATTGTTGCTCTTCGTTTAACTGAACTTCCATTGTACCCTTTTGGCAAATATTCCAATGTCAATTTTGACCTAGATTGGATTTAAATCCATATGAAATGGAGTTTTGAAGCTCCAAATCACTAGCTTCGAATCATATTACATATCCAGCATGAGATGGGCATTTAAACGGTAAGAATATATGGTTGAATGTGGGGAACTAAGGGTATTTTTGTTTGAAATGTGAGAGTATTATGATGTTATGAAATATTAATGATCAGTATTCGTCACATTCTAATTACTAAAAGGCATGAAACTATTCATAAAATTAATGACGCTCTCACATCTAAGATAAATTAAAATTGCTATAGAAAACTGAATTATCTCCTCCAAATCAATCTCATAGCTAGCTAGGAACCAACCTGGGCATCCTCTGAATCAATCCTTTCCCGAAGTGGTTAAAGGCCACTGTGATCTGCATGCGCTTGTCCGGCCAGTAACTGTCACTTGCACCAAACAACATCACCTAAACATATATAACATCAACCAATTAAGTCATGAAAATCCCTCCAAACTACCAAACTACGAACAACAAGATTGCATGCATGCACGTTTATATAACAATCAATCTTACATGGTCGTGATGTGTGAGATGGTTGTTAGAGATGGTAATAGCAGTCGACCCCTCGACAACATCAATGAGCCCATCAGCACAATTGTAAGCCGAGACATGATCAATCCAAACATAGCTCGAACCGAAGATACTAATCCCATCCCCGTCACTAACCGTCCTTAGCCCGAAGTGGTCCACAGTGTCCCTTATCATCCCACCGAACGCCGGGATGGTGTGGTGCACATGTAGTCCATGAATGATAACATGTTTGGCGAATTGGATGGTAATTTGGGCCCCATAGGCGACGTGGACGTTGGCACCGCGGGCGTCGATGGTCTTGTAGCTCGCGACGAGGAGTTCTTGTTTGAGCCTTATTATCATGTCGTGGGCGAAGACGATCCAGAGGGGTTGCTTTCTGGTGACACCGTACCGGAGAGTGCCCTTACGGGGGCTGATCATGTCGTCGTCCGATGCGTCGGTCACGACGTAGTACTTGCCGTCCTTGCCTCCTCGGGTCTTGCGGCCGAAGCCTAGGACGCACTTTGCTAGCCTCTTCCGGTGCTTTGCCCAATTTGGATCACATCTGAAAATCATTCGTACACATATTTGAATGGTTAAATTGAATTTAGCTTTTTCTTTACATTGTACTTTTAATTTGTGTTTCATGCATGTTTGCGATAATACGTATTTGTTAGTTTTCCAACACCAATTTTAAAGGCTTTTGTATAAATTGGTTATTAAATACTATTTTAACTGATGTCTCAACAGATCACCGACGCCTTTCAATTGTTCGAAATATGTTGGACACCTTAAAATTTTACCTAAACATCCAATTGTGTGTTCATGATGAACAATAGTCACAGCTCAAAATTCCTTGTACGTTTACTAATTACTATAGTGCCGAATTAGTGAATTAAATTAAGCTTCTACATTTAATCTCATTTGAATTTGAATCCAAAGCAGATTGAAATTTAAGTTACAATGAGCGGCAGATTACCTCCAGCAACGGTCGATGGGATTGGTCGCAATGCATGGACCGTTATATCTCTGGAGATGTCTCCTTGTGCTGTTCTTTTCTAGCGCACTGCAACAAATTCAACAAACTATAACTACTTTAAGGAATCACATTCATTTCTAGCTTTAATTCTCAAAAGTACTCTCATAAAACGCGCAAAAATATACTTATTTTGCTTACCATTAAGTCATTATATAAACTCTATACGTCCTTCAAAAGAAATATATACTTTGTGCAAAAACACGACATGATTAGACGAAACGACTTACTGGTGAACCTTCTTGTTGATATGGTTGGTGACGGAGTAGGGATTGGGACGATAAGCCTCCTTGGCAGTCTCATGAGCTTCTTCGGCCCGTTTCTTCCATGTTGCATCGTAATGCGCTCTATTCGCCGATGACAAGGCAGCCATCGCCGAAAAGAAGAGTAGGAGGAGCATGGATTTGGCCTCCATTATTCTTGCTTTCTTCTATAATTGTCCTAACAGTCTATATGTATCATGGAGCTGGTTAGCTTAAATTTATTAAAAATCCAACTCTCGTCGAACAGACTAGTTATGTTGGGAAATAGGGGATTATATATAAGGTGATGGAAGAAATACGAGAATGTGGCTATGGATATTAACGTGGGGTTGTCATGGGAATTGTAAAGAGAGGAGGAGAGAAAAGAGAGGTACGTACTTCGCTATATTTGTTGAGCACTCCTTCTAGATTCTAAAACAATTGGAGGAAAAAGAGTTGACTATTTTAGTTGGGTCATCGGGTGGCATCCTTAATTAGCTGTAATCTAAATGACTAATCAATTTTATTAACTAATATGTACAACAGAAAAAATAGAGAAATACGGTTTTCAAGTTTGCATCCAATTCAAGTGACATATTTTCAAAAATCATTATCATACCTATTAACGTATTAGACTAAAATATGTATTGTTTGTAAAATCAAAGATTTCGAAAGAAACAAAAACGAAGAAAAAACATAACATATTTAACAAAAAATGTCTTAGCACTTTTTTTGAAAAACACATTTTCAGCACAAAAAAATAATACAAATTTATAATACATTATTGCGAATGATTCACACCCTCGTAGGATTGAAAAATGTAAATTCCAAATAATAATTTTTTTGAGCTATCTAAACAAGCCCTTAAATAAAGAGTTGGAAGCCGTTATTATTATTTTTATTAATTTATAAGGAGTGTCGTTTTCACTTAAAAATTAAATAGAAAGGATACTTGAGCTCAAGTTTTCAATTAGGGCATTATAAGGAGTGTCGTTTTCATTTCTTTATTCCTTTTTCGTGCGGATTGTTGAACCGGTGATCACTTCTAACTCCTCGCATCCCATTCTGAATCGAACTTTCTTGAGAGTTCACTTTGGGTTTTTTTTCCTTTCCTTCGCATGATGACAAGGATAGCCCTTGATGAGAGGATTCTAGCGATCAAATATCCTCCATAGAAGACCCATGAAGATCACTGCCTCACAAATTTCGTCGTCATTTTTCCTACTTGTGCTGTATAGATCAATCTCGAACTCATCGATACAAAAGTACCCTTCATTAGACAAAAATGCACCTTTTTTTGCTGAAGTAGGACGGACAAAAATGTTATGGTTTGGGCACCAGTGTGCCACCAACCCTTTAACAACCCTATGAGAGGCCCTACGACCCTCAAGAGGTCTAGCTCGACCGTGTGATGGTCGTAGTGGTATGCCTTACCGTCTTTCCCTCTAGTCAAATCTCATCACAAACTGGATTGTACCAACATGAACCGTTAAATCATAAACCCAATTAGGATGCTAATTCCGGATTAGGTGGGGGAGGTATGGGTGATGTGAGAGTGGGTATGGTGAGGTGGTGGAGGTATGCTGAGGGTGTTGGTTCTATTTAGGGAGAAATGATGCACATCTCACACTTTTCTCTCCCTCACTCTCTCACATTTCTCATCATCTCTCATCTCTCTCTCTTCCGGTGATCAGAGGTGGTTGCAGGAGCTCTGGCGGCTAGTGGCGAGTTTGCATGTGGAGGTGTGCCAGGTGGATCTTGACGCGGGAAGGAGGGCGGGAGAGCAAGACTGGAGGTGTTTGCGCGTGAACTCCGATGAGCGTCGACAATCGTGAAGAGAGGTATTCCAAGTTCATTGCACTAGAGGTTGTTCACACAAGTGTGTGTGAGGTTTGGTTTGTCGCCAGAGTCGTCGCCAGAGGTCGGAGATCTCGTCGGCGACGAGAGGCAACAAGTTGTGCCTCGCAAGGCCAGGTAGCTACCGGCTAAATGTCAATCGATGCTTGTTTGTGGTCGATTGATCTTAGCGTAATTCTCCTTGTTCACCCAGCATCGGTCGAACGATGTCTTACGGTGGTCGACCGGTTGTGCATATTAGTAGGGTTGGAGAGTCTCTGTTATTTTCGATCGAATGGGCCCCCTGAGTCGTTCCATTGTTGCCTGGTTATTTTGGTCTGGACCGAGCGTTGACCATCTAAATGGTCGACCGCTTTAGACTTTCGTCCGACCGGTAACCTAAGTATACTGGATGTCGGTTCGACGGATCAATTTCTGGTTTGACTGATAGTGAATGTAGGAGAGACCATATTTTGGTCGAATGAGGCCCCTGAGTCGTTCAACCGTTGCCTTGATTGATTTAGTCTTTGACCAGGCGTTGACCTTCTAAAAGGTTGCAGCATAATCTGCTTAGTGTTGTTCTCAATAGACATCTCCACACAAAAGGTTCAAGTTCAAGACTTCGTTTCACTTAGTTCCCGTGGGGGTAAAGTTGAAGGACTCAGGTCGTGGTTCAAACCCGAAAGGTACCATTACTGAAAACACTAGGCTGCAAGGTTTGGTTGCTCGATCAACAATGGATTTGTGGGGGATTGTTGGATTATTGAGTTTGGGCTAGGCCCATGAATAACTCAATTGAAGAAATCCAATGTTGAGATGAAGATGAGAACTATTGCCCCATGTACCATGTGCTCACCTCACTTTTAGCCCCACATTGGTGAAGCTAACAAGTTGAAGGATGTTGATAAACATCATATTCACTTGACCCTTTGTAGGTGGAAAGAGAGGAGGAGAGAATTCTCCACACACGCGCACGCGCGCCCGTCCCGGTCCAGGGCGTGGCGAGGTGAGGCGAGGCGAGGCAACGGGGGTTTTGGGGGAAATTAGAGGCTTTAGCTTCAGGGTGATGGTTGTATTTAATTTTTGGATCTCATGTTAATTGTATTTTGTAATCAAGTCCTTGACGCTTACAAGATTAAATACATATATACCACAGTCGGTTTCCTCCTGTATACACACGTTTTTCATTCCTATCATCTCTCTACGAAAACCGTCCCTCTCCGGCGATTTTAGGTCTCCGAATCCAGAGTTCTCCGGCGACCGATTCTTGCGAGGTTACACGCTGCTTTCGTGGTCCGTCGACTCCGATGTGCGCCTGATCGATGGTGTGACCGTTCTATCCTGCGACAAAATCGGCAGACCATCAAACGTACTGGTATGTGGGCCGATATTTTCTCTGAGGCAAGTCGCCTTCCGACGGCTCGGTCTTTGAGGTCGACTCTGATCACTGTTCCTTCGTTTCTTGTTTTTCCTATACATGTTTTTGTATGTTGGCTTTATCTGGATCCTTACGAAATATTTATTCGACATATGTAACCCACTTTATTACATGATCATATTTGTAATCGGTTGGTGAGACAAAAAGGTAGGTTTGACTGCCTCGGGATCCGCATGCAGAGATTTGTCTCCACCGCTTCAAGCATGTGTCGGGTATTTGGCGCGAGAAAAGGAGGCAACTGCTGCACGTGACTCGGAATTCTCTGCGTTACGTCACGGCGACGTGGATTTTGCTGGGACGACAACGCCCAAGGCCCACTTGGGCTAGGCCGTTCAGCACGTGGACCCACCATTCTGTGCTGTCAACGTAAATCACTGCATTTGGGCCCAAAAGGAGGACATAACCCATGAGCTGGGATCTTTGGAGATGGGTCACGGGAATACAACTGCTGATGCCGACAATTGGCCCACAGGAAATGACGCATCATGGGTCCGGGAGGGAGAATCTGGTCCGCGAAAATCCTCCATGGGCAGTGCTGACTAGACCTGTCAATTTTGGACACGACACGATTACACGACACGGACACGACACGATAAGGAGACACGATGTAGAGACGACTTTACACGATTTTTTTTGTATGATTGAAATGAT
Source organism: Triglochin maritima (assembly GCA_963682175.1). NCBI lineage: Eukaryota > Viridiplantae > Streptophyta > Magnoliopsida > Alismatales > Juncaginaceae > Triglochin > Triglochin maritima. Next base: position 13,870,503 of record OY821775.1, read on the forward strand.
TTATTATGATGTTTTGTGAACATATAAACATAAAATAATTGGTACACGATTTGACACGAACACGACACGATAACACGATAAGTTGTTTTTGTACACAAAACAGACACGAGTTGCATCTTTTGTTAGATAATCAATTGTTTTTACTTGATAATAGTTAATTAAGATATTATTTAGACTGAAAAAGATCATTTTAACATGTCATTTAACTATTTTCAATCTAAACATAATGAATTTTTTTCAATTTATACTATACACGATAACATGAAATCCTGACACGAATGCAGAACTGTCAGACACGATAGTACACGGACACGACCCAATTGACAGGTCTAGTGTTGACCAGGAAATACACAAGGAGCAAGACGAGCACTTGGGTGGTCAAAGCCTCGTGCACGTCCAGCAAGACCGTAGTTGTGCACTCCCACCAAACACGGAGAGGACGCGACTGCGATCTCCACCACCTACGGTGGACTTAGATATGTTTCCCCCAATCCAACTTCAAAGGTGTCAAAGAGGCCGTCCTTAGGAAACTACGAGAACAGGAAGTGGAACTGAGCACGCCGAGGGAGGCGAACCTTACCCCGAGCGACATCGAGGAGGCAACAATCTTCGGTTTGGACCACACAGAGTACAAGCGGTTGCGGGATCAGTATGCAAACATGGATACAGATTACGAGGACCCAGAGGATCCTTGGAGCTATGGCTCAGGAACACAAGTTGTGAGGGTCTACTTCACCAAAAGTGAAAGCAAGACGAAGTCAAAGAAGAAAAGGGAGGAAATGAGAAATGCACAAGCACTGTGCATGGGTAGGAGTTAGTACTGTGCGTTTACGATCTGTTCGCTTCAGAGCAGATCCTAGTACTTCACTTGTATGCTTTTTTGCATGTACATTTATTGAGACATCAATAAATTTAACGGCAATGCCGCCCTTTCGATTTGCAAAAAAAGAAAAGAAAGAGTGATGAGAGAGTAGGGAGAGAGAGAGAAAGAGGGATGAGAGAGTATGTGAAAGAGAAAACAGGGAAGAGAGAGAGTGTGTGAAAGAGTGGGAAGAGAGATTCAAGAGATAAAGAAAGAGGGATGAGAGAGTGTATGTGATTGACATTATTTCATGCTCATATTTGTATCTTATATCCATTATCTTTCACCTAAACAATGCTATGTTACGAGTTTTATGTTTAGTTTTCAGGAATAATTAGGTTTGAAGAGATGAAGCATAAAAGGACCCAAAAGCTGGGAAAAAGGACTGGATTGTGAGATCTGGGGACCAAGATGCAAAGGAGAAGGACCTGATCGTAAGACAGAGGGACCTAAGAGTAAAACAGAATACTTCACACCATTATGGGGAGTATTTTGACAATTCTATTCGAGTCGGAGCTCCAACATGCAAACTAGATGCATCAAACACCAACAAAGCCTTCCAGAAAATCCCACAAGAAATTCCAGAGCGATCCGGACACTGTAGACCGCTAATTAGCGGTCCAAGACCGCTAATTGGCGGTCACTTTTGGCCCAAATGCGCTCAAATTTCTCCAGCACATGTATGAGAGGATGTTTAGGCTATGTGTGGTATCTGTTTAGTCCCACATCGGGGGATTGTCCCGGATTAGCTTTTTCCATGCCTATAAATAGAACTCTTCACCTCCTTTTGTAATCACTCCATATTTTAAGTGGCTATTCTTCCTACTAGAAGTGAGGCCTTGAAGCACACACTAAAGTAGGAGGATGCTACTTTTAATGTGAGTCATTTTATCAATAAAGTTTTGTGTTTCTTTCATTGTTTGTTTTATGCTTCTTTTATTGTTTGTGCATGTTTTAGTTTAATCATCTTTTAATTCTAGCTTAGTTTTAATATGCTTTCTTTGCTTAGTTTAATAATTAGTGTAATATTTAGTGAGTAGTTCCATCCCCTTTGGGAGGTGGAGTAGATGTACATACATGCATTAGAGAATGGATGAATGCTTTATTTTTGATGTGTTGATAAAACATGAATGTATGCTTGCTTGTTTAGGATAGAATTTATAACTTGATGAGTTTTGCCAAAATGATTAGACACCTCTCATGCTTGTTTAGGTTCTGAAATAAACACCTTGCATATGTAAATGTTAATCAACCAAGTTGGTGAATAGATTGATAGGTTTTGCCATAACATTTAGACGCTTCCTATGCTTGATAAACACCACCTTCATGTGCTTAAAGAATGTATTCTACACCCACCTCTTTGCTTGTGTGCACTCACTCCACCCCTTAGGGGTTTTCCCTTCCTGAAATTCCAGCATTCTTGTTTTGTTCTTAGCTTAGTTTTTATTTCATCGTTTGTTTGCTTCTTTCACCTTTCATACTTCTTAGAGTAGTTTAGTGTAGAGTAGTGTAATCAATCTTTCTCCCCCTATTTTTGTCACTTGATTTCTGATAAATAAGAGCCTGCTCACCTCCCTGAGGACGACCCGTACTTGCCACCGCTTCATCGCGGCCGTGCACTTGCGGTAGAAATATAAAACGTTCAACAAGTTTTTGGCGCCGTTGCCGGGGAGGTGCCAGTCCAGACTCTTGTTTAGACGATTCGAGTGGATTTGATCTTTTTTTTTAAAGTTTTGTGTTATCTCAGGACATTTGGGATTCAAGGATAAAGCAACAGGAAAAATTTGGGAACACTTCAAGCCCTCAAGACCGCCAAGTAGCGGTCTGGGACCGCTGTTTGGCGGCCCGGTGAGACCTTTTCACCCCCAGTTTTCTTCTGTTTGTTTCTATTTACAGTTTAGTTATCTGGGAGCCCAATTTGGCATGTGTGAACCTATAGTTTGCTCCCAGATCAATAAATAACCAATCAACCCTCCTTTAATCAACTTGGACACTAAAGCCCAAAGCAAAAGATTAGGCATTTGCTATGTTTAGGTCATGCATCATCTAGTAATGACTTGAGCATGTTAATTGTCTTCTCTTAGTTTTAATCTTTGTCGTTGATTGCTGGAGTGAGGTACGCATTCCTTAACACTCATTCACGCATTAGGACATTCATTAGTGAGTAAGGTTTGCATCGAAATAAGAGTGAGGTGAGTGTTTGCTTGGTGAGTTGCTTGCTAGCTTAAGGATCAAAACATCTTAAGGGGCACCACCTATAGTCTTCAAAGATAAGGTGGGGGATTTCATCACCCCTTCCTTAGCCCCAAAAAGCACACTCAAGTAAAGCCTTAATCTAAAAGCAAGTAGGCATTGGCCATTAGGACTTGGGCGCATTAGGAGAGTGAACCGGTCACGACCGTCATAGCCTGATCGGCGTCGCCCACTTTGTCGATAGTAGGAGAGACGAGATCTCCGGATCTTGGCTCACTTGCTGGGCATTGTGGTCTTCGTCGTAGGGAGGTGAGGCGTGTTGAGGCCGTGTGACCTCGTAGTTAGGCGTCGTCTAGCTGTAAGGACCCATAGCTAGCCTAAGCTTGTTTGAGCCGTGTTTGCTAGACTAGGCTTCTAACCTCACCCTTTACCCACGCTAGTTTTTAGGGATTCGTCCCTTCTCCTCTGAGTCATCTTCTTCTCACCTACTTCTACGTTTTAGTCTCCTCCCCTTTACACTCTCTGTTATCGTTTTAGGGTCGAGTCGAGCAGTTTTTGCGAGGTTGGCCTCGTGGTGGTGAGAGTGATCGACTCGAGAGTTCTTTGTCGAGATGGATGGTTACATGGGCGACCATCCATATCATTGTTGGGACCAGGACAATTCTCCCTGGTACTCCGGACCCATGTAACCTGGGGTGGCTCAGACAAACACCCCGTATGGTTGGGATAATCTTCATTGTGTGACTGAGCAATCTTCATATAGGGGTGATATGAGAGAGGCACCGACTGCTAGATCTCCATCTAGTTACGTCGGATCATATGTTGGTCATCAAACTGAGACATTGCAAGAACCTTTGGCCTCTTTCATGCATGTGGTAGAAGACATGAGTGCACCGGTGGCTCCAGTAGCCGTACCGTGTCGCTGTTGTGGGTTGAGTGATCATGTTTGCGGGGAATGTCCTTATGTTCCCTCAGAGCCTGAGTATGAGCATACCTTTTCCCAAAATGCTCAGTATGACCATTACACATCCGCGTACAACCCGAGAAGGATGGATTCATGGGGAGACAATTCTTATTCAAATTCTTATACATTACTCCCACCCTAGTACCCTCCTTCTGAATATCCTGAATTCTACCAACACCCCACGACCAATCATTGGACTCATTCTCAGCCCATCACCACCCAACCCATCCATTTCCCAAATTCTGACATGAACCTCACAGTTGACCCCAAACTTGATTCTTTGGAACAAGCCCTCCAAACGTTCATGGAAACCACTCAAAATGTGTTGAAGTCCAATCACGATTCCCTGCAAACTATAGAAATGTATGTGGGTCAAATTACACAACAATTAAGTAAACGTGAGGAGGGTGACATTTCTTGTCAACATGTGGATTCATCGTTTGATATCGAACCACCACCACATTCACAAATTCGAAGCACAATCTTTCAGAGTCAAACTCCTAGTCAGTCTGAGGGACTTGGGGTTTCAATTCATGATCACATTGTGGGGGATTCGATCCGAATTGAGAATAACATGGACCAATTTCATTATGAGTCGGCACAGGATTGTGCCCTATCTTTTTGTCCCATGGCCCTTGAGCCACATGATCTTCATGTTGTGCCCCTTAAGGACTCACCTCTGGTGGAGCAAGAGCTCCCTAGTACCCTCAATTTCAAACCACCTGATGAGAGTTTGCCTCTCACTATTGTTCCTGATCATCTTGGAAATGATGGAACATCAAACAACTACATTGCTAATGAGGGTATTAGGAGTTCCTTAGAGGATACCTTGGGTATGAGACCCACTTTTTGTTCGCCTGGTGAGTCGGACATGCCTAACGAGGTTCTTGACCTCGTTCCGGCTCACCAGCCAGTTGGTTGGAGAGTTTGGATTGACGATCATAACTTCAGCAGCGCAACAGAAGATTTTCTTCTTCCGTTGCCCCTTATTTCCCAAACTCTAGAGAGGTTCAAGCTCTTTCAGTTTGATCCTTTGATTGAGACGCCTTTGCGTCCAATTCATGAACCTCTCATTTCATCTTATGCTCTTTGTGAAGGGGCCCCACGCATGAGTATTCTGGCCCCGCGTGGTGTCATGTTCCCTTTCCAAGTACATTGACCCACTTTTGAGATTCTCATTTGATGTCTTTTGACAAATGAAGATGGGAACTTATGATTGTACATAGTTATATTCAAAAAACAAAAAAGAAAGAAAAGAAAAGAGTGTAATAAAAGACTCCTGCAGTGAGCATCGATTGTTGTGGGCCCCAACCCTTGTGTACTTGGGCCCAATCTCTTCACGTATTTATCTCCCTTCTTCAGCTTCTCACAGGTTTTGAGAGAATTTGGGTTTGTGTCCATCAACATGACCCTGAACGTCCCTTTGTACTTCATGTTGGTGAGATCTTTCCTTTTTCATGCATGTATCCATGTAGTATCTTGTTCACATTCATTGAGGACAATGCATGAAGTAGGTGTGGGGGGGTGTTTTACGTGTGTACATAGTCGAGTCTTTTTCCTTTGGTTTTATTTTCGTTTGTTTGTACTGTTAGGGTCATGTTAGTGTGCCGCATTTAACATTGATATATTTGCTTGCCATGATCCTTGGGTGACTTGTCTTCTTTTGCTTGCCGAGTGCTTTAAAATTTTCACATTTCTTTCAAAATCTTCATGTGTTTGTGAAAGAAAATGTTTTTGTGGGTTTTGCGTGTGTTTAGCATGTGCAAAACCGTTGAGAGGCAAAGTAAAAAGAAAGCTCCCAAAATTGTCTTGAACTTGATGCATTAGGATTTCTAGTTTATTGGCTTTAGGTCTTGTCGAGTCGTTAGGATGCACCCTGGTTTTCCCTCAGGGGGCGTGTAATCATAGGGTTTCAGTACTCAAACATTTAAAGAAGTCCACCCTGACCCTAGTGAGTCAAATAATTCGTGTTTGTGAGTATAAGGAAGTTTGTCGTAGTCGAGGGCCCTTAATCTCTTTTTGTGAAACTTAAGTGTAGGGGTTTTGGTTCCCATATAGATAAATAAGTGGTGTTCTCTCTTCTCGCACGGCTCCTATCACTCGGGAAAGTAGGTCTGAGGGGACTTTGTATCGCATTCAGAAGTTAAGGTTGCCCATGTCTTTCACTTAATTCCTTAGTTAACTCTCACGAATAACTCATTAGGCTAGGTGTGTGGACTGATTACATATATAGAGTCGACCCGTAGTATTACCGCGTCCCATGATCGACAAAATAAGTCCAACGAGTCGTGTAGCTAGATTGATTAATGCATCTTGTTCGGATTTTGTGGGTATATCCGCTGAAAACCCTCAGGAGACAACACTCCTCCTCCTTGGCGACAAGGAGGTTTAACGACTTGTTGCACGTGCTAAGTGCAACCGTGATTCCTACGAAAGTGAGTTAGGATTTCTTGTTTTTCGCATGCTTTTCTCTTTCTTTGTTTTGCTCGGGACTAGCAAAAGTTAGGTGTGGGGGTATTTGATTGACATCATTTCATGCTCATATTTGTATCTTATATCCATTATCTTTCAACTAAACAATGCTATGTTACGAGTTTTATGTTTAGTTTTCAGGAATAATTAGGTTTGAAGAGATGAAGCACAAAAGGACCCAAAAGTTGGGAAAAAGGACTGGATTGTGAGATCTGGGGACCAAGATGCAAAGGAGAAGGACCTGATCGTAAGACAGAGGGACCTAAGAGTAAAATAGAATACTTCACACCATTATGGGGAGTATTTTGACAATTCTATTCGGGTCGGAGCTCCAACATGCAAACTAGATGCATCAAACACCAACAAAGCCTTCCAGAAAAGCCCACAAGAAATTCCAGAGCGATCCGGACACTGTAGACCGCTAATTAGCGGTCACTTTTGGCCTAAATGCGCTCAAATTTCTCCAGCACATGTATGAGAGGATGTTTAGGCTACGTGTGGTATCTGTTTAGTCCCACATCGGGGGATTGTCCCGGATTAGCTTTTTCCATGCCTATAAATAGAACTCTTCACCTCCTTTTGTAATCACTCCATATTTTAAGTGGCTATTCTTCCTACTAGAAGTGAGGCCTTGAAGCACACACTAAAGTAGGAGGATGCTACTTTTAATGTGAGTCATTTTATCAATAAAGTTTTGTGTTTCTTTCATTGTTTGTTTTATGCTTCTTTTATTGTTTGTGCATGTTTTAGTTTAATCATCTTTTAATTCTAGCTTAGTTTTAATATGCTTTCTTTGCTTAGTTTAATAATTAGTGTAATGTTTAGTGAGTAGTTCCATCCCCTTTGGGGGGTGGAGTAGATGTACATACATGCATTAGAGAATGGATGAATGCTTTATTTTTGATGTGTTGATAAAACATGAATGTATGATTGCTTGTTTAGGATAGAATTTATAACTTGATGAGTTTTGCCAAAATGATTAGACACCTCTCATGCTTGTTTAGGTTCTGAAATAAACACCTTGCATATGTAAATGTTAATCAACCAAGTTGGTGAATAGATTGATAGGTTTTGCCATAACATTTAGACACTTCCTATGCTTGATAAACATCACCTTCATGTGCTTAAAGAATGTATTCTACACCCACCTCTTTGCTTGTGTGCACTCACTCCACCCCTTAGGGGTTTTCCCTTCCTGAAATTCCAGCATTCTTGTTTTGTTCTTAGCTTAGTTCTTATTTCATCGTTTGTTTGCTTCTTTCACCTTTCATACTTCTTAGAGTAGTTTAGTGTAGAGTAGTGTAATCAATCTTTCTCCCCCTATTTTTGCCACTTGATTTCTGATAAACAAGAGCCTACTCACCTCCCTGAGGACGACCCGTACTTGCCACCGCTTCATCGCGGCCGTGCACTTGCGGTAGAAATATAAAACGTTCAACAGTATGTGAAAGAGTGGAGAGAAATATTCAAGAGAGAGGGGTGAGAGAGTGAGAGTGAAAGAGTGAAGAGTGTTAGACATTTTGATTATTTTATGGGTTTTTTTCTGTTTACAATTAAGGACATTTGGATTGTACAATGTTTAAATTGTAAATTTTCTAACGTAGTTGAACGGAAGCAGAGTGAGATCCACTAACGGCAGATGTGTATATCAACAAGTAAGACCGGATCACAAGTGCAAATCAGGAAATAACAAAAAATCAGATGTATTTGACCAATTAGATCACTTGAGAGGTGCACAGTAGCAAATTACCCAAAAACAAAATGATAAAAGGAGTTGGTACCTACGTAACAACACACAGATACATCAAAATACAGTAATGTTTGAAATGAGCCCGCACGAATATATAATCGATTGATTGCGTTTAACAACATAAGTACAGAACTAATAAGTGTGCCACAATTAATACGTATCATGCATCATCTCAGACGCACATATGCTTGTCATCAGCAAGGTCGGTTGTTCCTACAGGTGAGTGCGCCGGAGAAGCGGGTCATTCTGCCGGCGTGGCTGCCGGGCTTCGCCTTGATGACGTTGCTTCTAGAGAACCTGTGCTTGTACCTTGGCGGGCCCGACGGCACGAAGTAGGCTCCGTTCCTCATCACGTCTCCCTCCGACGTCCACACCCAGTTCTTCCACTCCGACGGGTCGGCATTCTCTCTCTTCGTTATCTGATTCCAAATTAACCATCCATTTTAATTTGGTCACGTTTCATTATCGAAGTTGATATAAAAATTGTTAGTTGATGCACTACATATCTCATTATATATGCAATTTGCATCTTCCATTTTGGCCTTACTTAATTATGTTAATTATATCTTTGAAGTACTTGATGTGGTTATTCGAAATACGATTGAAAATGTGTTATTCGTCTAATCAATCGTGTTTACCTCGGTGGCGTTGTGTTGGCTGTCAGTGTTGGGAGGAGCAATGTATCTGTTGCCTTGGCTTAGGATGGTGGGATTGTGGCTGCCACCGATGGCATACATTTGCCAGTGAGTGTAGTCATTGTTCACAACATGGAAAAATCCATACCTACACCTCGGCATCCTCTGAATCAACCCTTTACCGAAGTGGTTGAACGCCACCGTGATTTGCATGATCTTGTCGCGATCGTAGCCATCGGTCGCACCGAACAACATCACCTACAAAAAAGGGCACTGAGTGAATACTAAGGAATGTAAAATTTCAATATAAACTACTTTATGTGTGTATCCAAGAAAATGATCTTATTATTTATAAAGTATGTGTACTTTATATGTGAATACTAACATAGATAGATGAGAATGACTGAATGAGTCTCAATAAGTTGATCGCTTCACTCTGATATCACACACACACACACACACACACATATATATATATATATATATATATATATATATATATATATATATATATATATATATATATATATGAAATTTGGTTTGCTACTAAACCTTTAAAATCTAAGCATCTAAATAAAAGAATGTGATATACTTAAGTTTAAATGCAATCGGTCGAGAATGTCATATTGTTTTTGTTTGATTAAGATGTACTTACGTGGTCATGACGGGTGAAATGGTTATTAGAGATTGTGATAGCAGTAGAGCCCTCAACGACATCGATCAGCCCATCACTGCACTTGTACATAGAATTATGATCAATCCAAATATTACTAGAGGCGAACACACTAATCCCGTCCCCATCACTAGTAGCCCTTTGCCCAAAGTGATCGATGGAGTCCCTAATCATTCCACCCGACCCTGGGCTAATGTGGTGGATATGCAGCCCATGAATGATAACATGTTGCACCATCTGGAGCGTTATCTGCGCCCCAAAGGCGATATGCACGTTGGCGCCACGACCGTCGATGGTCTTGTAGCTGGCGACGATGAGCTCCTCGTGGAGACGGATGATCATGTCGTGGGCGAAGATGATCCAGAGGGGCTCCTTGCGGGTGGCCGCATGGCGGAGGGTGCCCGGTTTGGGGTCGGTCAGGCTGTTGTCGGACGGGTCGGTGACCACGTAGTACCGGCCTTGTTTGCCACCGATAGTCTTGTGGCCGAAGCCCAGGACGCACTTGGCTAGGCGCTTGCGATGGCCGGCCCAGTTCCGGTCGCAGCGCCAGCATCGGTCGATCGGGTTGGTGGCCTTGCAGGGGCCTACGTATCTCCGGAGGTGCCTTCGGGTGCTGTTGCCGTCTAATGAACTGTTCCATGTTCCAAAAATAATAATTAATAAACTTGTTTACTCTAGTTATATACATGAGAATTGGTTGAATATTATTTTCAATTGTTAGTATTCTACACTAATCCCAAATTTTATATGGAGCTTAGAAAAAAATGTGACACTTGTTATAGGTTAAGTGAAAAATTGGAACTTTAAAATTTGATTGTAATTGAATCTATCTACTTTAAATTAAAATTAAGATTATAAACTAGAATGAATTGAACCATAGACTATACTTGAATTTTCGTTAAATTGAAGGAATTTACGACATTACCAAAATCAGAGGGTGTTGGTAATAGGTACTATTTTGTGTTATTTGGAAACTATTTAAAAGTTAAAAAAACGTGTTTTCCAAAAATAAGAAATATTATGAGTTTTTAATTATATCACTTTCAACCCTTATAATATCCCATTTTGGCACGGTTAAGCACCAAATATAATTAAGAAGAAGTTATATATATATATATATATATATATATATATATATCAAAGTTGTAATTAAAACATTATGAAAGTAAGAAATATATTTAAGAACCTATACCGTTTATAACTAGAACTAAGAACGTGCAATAATATTATAAGCCAAAACGAGCACAGGGTGTGATTAATGCATGGTTTAAGGATTATACCTGTGTGCTTCCTCGTTGATTTGGTCGGTGACTGTAAAAGGATCAGGATGGTAAGCCTGAAGCGAGGCCTTATGAGCCTCCTCCGCTCGCTTCTGCCACGTCTCGTCAAAATCGGTGATGTGGGCCCCAGCGAGGGCGGCCGAGGAAAGAAACAAGGCGAGGAGGGTGAGAGAGCGGAGGAGGCCATCAAAAGGATTTTCCATTTCTTCTTCCAATGGAAAATAATACCAACTCAGGTTTGGCACCGTATTTATACATCGTATCTGCAAGTATTTAACTACCTAAACCACCTGTATTAGCTGTAAGAACGACCCACGACATGAGTGGTGAACCACTGAAGGAATCCACCTCAATATCGCATGTTGTTATGAGTTTGTTGTTTGGTGGGGTTATCTTAAATTAGAGATTTGTGGCTAACATATGTGTTTTTGCCGTGAATGGGATTAACTTACGTTGGTTAGTTTAACGTGTACGAAATTATTGCAAAGAATAACGTGTGGTGCTGAGGGGAAATTGTTTAGTGTTTATTAACCCGAAACTTCAACATTTTGAAGCAATTTGTGATTTGGAAAACAAAAACAAAAACCCTACCTGCAGCAACCTGAATATGCAATAATTACACCTTTTATTGCTAAATATATTTTTTCCGATTTTATCTAATATACTCTTTCACTTTTATTTTAAATCTCAACACCGCAAACATACAAATTAGACTCGTGAGATTCTTCCAAATATTATTTTGAGATCATTTCAATAAATTTAGGTGAAACTAAATATGGGTCCTAGTTTTAGGCCCAAATTAAGACTTGTTACTTTCAAAAGTCAATTTAAGTCTTATATCTTTAAAATTTAAAAACTCTAGCGATTGGTATTTTCTTTATAATAATAAATATTTTCCCCATTTTATCCTTGAATCTTATTCTTATTTTCTACCCCCGTTGACAAAAAGGAACCCTCCTTTCCTAATACCCTCAACGGCTCAACCCCACCTGTCGTCCCCTTCCTTTTCCTCCACTCACCATCTTCTCCTCTCCCTCTCCTCCTCGTCTTCACCTTCTCTATCCGTGGCTGCAACGAGGTCATCCGACTACTCCGGCTGACCCCCAGACGACATTTGACAAATCTCGAAGTCACGACTGTTTGAGTTTATGGTTAGTTTGGAAATTATGTGTATAAAGGTTGTGATTTTATTTTAATTTTCCCTCTATTTCGCTGTGTAGTTTTCAAAACTTTGTGGTTCTTTTGTTTTGATTTGGTTAAAGTTTTGGTCGGTTGGTTTAGAATTAGATGATTTTGGATTAGGGTGGTAAATTTTGGTTCGACTCAATATTTCAGTTCGAATTCGACCGGTAAAACGTTCGATTATGTTTTAATTTGAAAAATAAGGATAGAGATGAAAAACAAAAACAATATTCGATTCGCTCGAATTCGAAAAAAACATGATTGTATTTGTTGGTTCAATTTTTTTGTTATTTGATAATAAAATAAGATAATACTTATTACACTAAACTGGTTTACCTCCTTATTTTGCGTATCATGTCGGTCTTTTTGGAGTTAAGCAGATGATCATGTGTGGTTATTAAAATATTTATGGTTAGAATTTCAGTATTATTTTACAAAGCGTAAGAAAACTAGAAAAGGAAGTGAAACATTACCTTTACTTAAGTGAACTTCAAAATTTTGTGAGGCTCAAACAAAGTGCATCGGTTACTTTACCGTCTCGAATATTGGCATCTAAATGTTATTTATTTTAGGACACAAGTAGGAATGCACACGAGTCGAGTTGAATCCGAAAATCGACCCGAACCGGACTGGTCGGGTTGGGTTGCGTCGGGTTTGGTAGGAGTTCGGATCGGCTTGAGTTGTAAACCTGAAAACCCGAAGATCTCAAGTGGAGTTCGGATTATTGGTTCGGGTTGACCCAACCCAAACCTGATTTTTAAAAAATGTAATATACTCAGAATAATGATGTCTCCAAACCCTATCCAAATCTTCTCCTCATTCTCCTTGAACACCATTCCAATTTCCAAACGGCAAATTCTATCCCACCCTTCTCCTCAGACGTCTTCCAAACGACCAAACCCATTCCCTCGCAGCCTCACCTCCTCACGCACCTCTCTCCTCGCGGCCTCACCCCATTGTGACTCCACTCTCCGTTGATCCCTCCGCCCCTCCACACCCTCTCTGTCGATCCTGGCGTCCCAAACATAACAATCTCACGTACTGGGTCCAATGAGAACATAACAATCTCCCTGCCCCCTCTCCACGTACTACTGTAGCCTATAGTTGAGAGGTTTTTTAGTTTTTAGTATTGGAATGTCATGTTATGTTGAAAATTCAGAGATTCTTGTTATATGACATTTATCATCAAATTTATCTGCCTGTGTTTGATTTTGGTTATGCTTCTATGTTGGTGTGGTACTAATAACGGGGGGTTATTGTTGGGCTTTCTTGGCACAATATTTCTGAGGATTTGGTTTGAGTTTGTGTTTTGGTCTCATGTCTTTTAGAAAACTCAAGAGTCTCTGTTGATTTTGTTGTTTTGGTTTGATAAAAAAACACGTTGGATTTCTACCTTTTGTCTACTCCTTACATTATTCATTGACTCATCGTTGTCCTTCTATCTTTCGATTGCAGTAGTTTGAGAACACATTGTGGATTGTATGGAAAAGTTGTCTAGTTTGAGAACGCATTGTAGATTGTATGAAAGTTGTCTTGATAGTCTGCATTGCTCTTTCATGGAGGCTTTGATATGCATTTTCAGTTTTGTTCATCACCTTTTTGCTGGACTTTGGAGTCTTATTTCAGGTCCAACCCGATCCGACCTGAAAATTTCGGGTTGGCTTGGGTTGAACCTGAATTGGTTCGGGTTGGATTTTTCCCGAACCCGAATTGGGTCAGATTTTGGCCCAAACCCGACCCGTGTGCACCCCTAGACACAAGTATGACTTCTAATAAGCAACCTCAATCTTTCTTTTGCCCAACATGTCCATGATTTAAATTCGAATATGATCTATAAGATTAGTGATGGCAAGGTGGTGAGCTTCAAAAATCCAAGAAAACAAAGAGTCGTTTGAATACATATTACCATATCGTTCTCCACGAAACAATACGTTGGCCCAATGCTCTATTTTTTTTGGCAAGAGAGGACTCCTGACATAATTTGTCTTAATAGTCTTGAAAGTTTGTATCTGTAGTAGAATAAGTTATTCATCTAATTGTTGACGACACCCTACAAGTAATAACAAAGTAGACAACTACGTAAATAATAGTGACCAACGCAACCACACAAAACAACTTACTTGAGATTATGTATAATAAACCAACAAATGAAAAGAAGGGTTTGTAAAAATCAATGAATCATACCTATTTCTTGTGTCCACCTTACAATGTTGAAGGACGACACCTTTGAAAATTTCCTTCAAGTGTCTCAAACAATACGAATAATACAAGTCGGGAAATATTCTGCAAATCATTGCACATAAACCTTTGCAACGATCAGAGACAAACATGATCTTCATTTTTGGGTTCAAAATTTGCTTCATGTTAGTTAGAAATCAATCCAAATTCTCGTTGTTTTCCAAATCAACAACAACGAATGCAAATGGGAAAAAACCCATTGTTTCCATTCATAGTACCGGTAGCTGCAAGGAATGTGCCTTGGTACTTGGATTTCAAGAAAGTGCCATCAAGAAATAACAAAGGTCTGCAACCGTGTTTAAACCGAATAATGCAAAAGTGGAAGGCAATAAAAATTCTTCTAAATGGTGATGAGTCCGTGTCAACCTGTAGATCAATATATGAATCTTGGTTGTTTTTTATGACAACAACTCGATACCAATGAAGCAAACCATATAAAAATTGTTCATCACCATATAAAAGTTTTCTTGTTTTCTCCTTCCCAAACCATAGCTTGTGATAAGGATTATCAATAGCATAGTCACTACAAATATTAGCAACATATTTCAGAAGGTTTGTACAATGGTCAAGTTCTACAATGGTAAGTACAATACTAGCAACCCAACTCATAGAATCTCTAGGATGACCTGTTGTTCTAATTCCACTGCCACATGAATGATTTTTCTCAAATGATTTTTCACAAATGTTCTCATATTTGAATTACGTAGGGCATGAACACGCCAACTACTACTTTTATTAGTACATCGAGCAGTCACAACTTGCAAATTGTTCTTCACAAACTTATAGTTGAATTCTCATCAAATCGTGAAATCACACAGTGTAACATCCCGAAACAGCGAAAATTTAAAAATTTAAACAATCAAGAGATTACTCAGATAAAATCATCAACGGGAATGTTACTCATATAAATCAACAGTCGATGCACCAATAATACAACAGAGTTTGTCAAAATACGTGATTACAACAATACAATGAAAAGCCAGGTAAAGCAATCACGACGACCTCGAAGAGTCCGATGAGGATCTTGGCCCAAAATGTGTGCGCCCGCTGTCACCACCCGACAGAACCTACTGCGGTCCTGAAACATGAATCAAACAACGATGCCTGAGTTTCCCATTAGGAAACCCCGTATGCCAAGCTCACATATATGCATGCAATAGTACGGTAAATGAACATATCATACTAGTAGGATGTCATGTCACATCTGCAATGCATCAAGTCCCTCAACAAGGTAAACGAGACCTCAGTCCAACAACAACAACCCTCAACAAGTCCACAAGGACATCAATCCAGCAACAACAGGTCTCCATCGGAAACCTACCGTAGGCACATACGGTCTTACAGACAGTACGCGACGCGTCCCCCCACACGCGACTACTCGAGCCAAAGGGATCGGTGAGGAGCGTCCGCACTTCCGCGCAAAGAACCACGTGGTCTACACCACCTTCGACGGAGCCGTAGCCCGGTCGGTCAACATCCCAGGATAGGTGCCCAATCGGGGATCATCGCTGGCACAACATCAGCGGCATCGCCGGCACAACATCGGCGGTACAACATACGTCCGGCACAACATCGGACGACACAACCACAAGCCGGAACATCGTCGGCACCAACATCGTCGGCAAAACCTCAGCGGCATCGCCGGCACAACCTCGCGATACAGCATACGTCCGACACAACATCGGACGGGTCCAGACCATAGTCTGCAGGGTCATCATGCTCCACGAGCCATGCGTCACACACATTGGGATCCGCGATCCCTCAGGTCTACTACTCATCCTAGATTAAGGCAACAACACGTCACACCACGTCCGATACGGAGGTGGCGCAACCAAAGTGTCCACACTCTTCCACACGGCGGTCCCTGGGCGGTACGAGCACGTACCTGCCGTCACCTCCCGGCTCACGCTCTAAGCGAGGACACAGGTTTCCGTGGACAGAGTTGACACAACACAAGGACCATGATTTCAGTTCTCCACACAAACGGTCGACCGAAAGAGTCTAACTGGTCGACCGTCCCCAATAGGTTCGGTCGACCGAAAGTCTACAACGGTCGAACTATTCTACGCATCACCAAAGTCCAAACGGTCGAACAACAGTCTAAAACCGGTCGACCGAATACGAGGTCAAAATCCGGAGTTGGTCAAAATCACCAAAGACTATTCGGTCGACCGACTCAGGGGTCCGGTCGATGGAAAACTACCAGGGTCATCCTAATAGTCTACGTCATATAACGGTCGAACAATATATATAAATCGGTCGAACAACATGCAAAATCATCAAGTACACTTAAGTTCCGGTCGGACGACCCCAATGAACCGGTTGACCGAAACACAACAGGAAGCCCCGATTCACCAGCACAATACACAGCATGTTGACCGCCGCAAGGCATCGTTCAACCGGCGATGGTTAAAATCTGGCAAAAACACTACATCGGTCGACCGCCCGAAGGGACCTGGTCGACCGTTGGTCGTCTTCAACCTCGCGCTAGCCGAGGATTTACGTCATTCTCGTTGCTGGGGAGGTCTTCGACCTCCCCCGACCGACCAACCAAACCCTCCCACGAGGGTTAGCAACAACAAAACACACTAAAAGCCGGCATACCTCAAGACGAAGACGGTGAACGCCTGAGTTCGCTCCACGTCACCCGCCGACCGCAACCTCCGCACACACGAGCGTCACGACCGCTCCTCCTCAACTCCAAGCTCGCCTCCACGCGCCGGAGTCGCCTCCACAAGCTTTGGTTCGTCGGACAAGGAAGGAAAGTGAGTGAAATGGTTGAGTGAAGAAGAAGAAGAGAGGAATGAAGAGTTGATGGTTTTATCTCCTCAAAACCAACAAAACCCAACAGTGATCGGCCCCCTACTCCATCACCCATCACCAGCCCACTATTCACCACCCCTTCCCCATGCAAAACACCCCACTAATCAAGGGATTAGTGCAAACGCAGGGTTAGGGCCTAACACAAAGCTCTACGGAAATGCTTAACATCCACACATTCTTGTCCAACATCCGGTAGTTCTTTCTCCTGTAGTTTGACTAGTTTCCTTTTACGACCATGTACAACGTCTCCTCTAAATACCCAACAATCATTGCTTGGTCTCAAAACATTAGAAGGAGAATCACTTGATTTCCTGTTACTAGGAGTTGAGTTGCTATCAATAACTATTGTTTTATCAATTACTAATATCTTCAAACTAGGATGACAATTTCTGGTTGCCAAATCAACCATGTGTTGCACATCATCGTTCTTTGATAAGGAAATTTCAAGATGCTCTTGCCTCGGAAGAATATAGCTTAAAGTAAGCAACGATGATTTCAAAGATCACCATTGAGAAAAGAAAGAAACTCACAAATATCCTCAATAGTTGTGTTTTTGTTCACATATATTACACTTCCCTTGTTTTCATAAGCACAAATTGCCTTTAGACATATCCACATTTGTCATCTATCATACAATAACAAAAAACAATTTAGAAACCCAACACAACCACAAGATTAATTATCAACAACAAATGCAAACAAGTTTTAACTCCATCAACCTCATCACTTTTTTAAGGAAAAAAAATAAAATTTACCTACAAGTCAAAACAATATAGCAATATGTAACATTCAAAGTCAAAAAACCAACAAATCAACACTTACATTCAATTTGTAAGTAATACATGTAATGAATACGAAATAAATTGAAAATAACAAATCCTTTACAACAAAACAAAATCTAGCAACTGAACAATTTCATCCCTACATGGAAAACTCATACTCTAAAACAGAAAGAAAAAAGTAACACTTGAGATCAAAACATATTTGTCATACAACAGAAATGACAAAATAATAATGGAATCAAACCTTTCAATCTTTGCCTTCAATAAATTTACCTTTTAAACATCTTGGGATGTGAGAAAAAGGGAGTCGGAAGGATGTGAAATGAGATAAACTTTGGGTTCCTTTTACCTAAAACCCTAGATAAAGGAACATGGTAACTTTGTAATTCTAGAACCTAATAAGGACAAAATGTGAACAAAAAAAGACAAGACTTAGTGTCAAGAAACTATCAGAAAATGAATTCTGTGGTCAACAGGAAACCAAAAGAAAACAGAAACCAGTGAAATTCAATTTCCTTTTGACCAAATTCTTGTTTGTGCTTTTCGTGGAATATGTAAGAACTCAAATTCTGTTGTTTGTGCACACTGTCATAATTCACCAAAAAATAAAAATAAATTATCTTCCATGTTAATCAAAATACAACCTCTATCGTTAGAATGAGAAACAACTATGAATAATAAACGCCTCTAAGAATCCAATAGGAAGTAAGCCAAAAGAACTCAATTCCTTAATTTGCAATATGCTGCCAATCTCACCTTCCGAAATGGGGTGCTAGGAAGTAGGATCCAAACCAAGAACAAAATCCTGACGCAATAAAGTAAAACTCATAGTTCTTAGAGCTCTCTTTCGAGAGGAAACTGCTGCATGATTCTTTTCTGCAGCTACCGAACATTAGAAACTTGATACAGGGAACACCATTACACATTTTAATGGAATATATGCAGCAAAATACTAGAATAGAAATAACAGCCCACCTCTACAATAACATGGCCATACCAAAATACAATCTTTTAGAAATTACAAAATAATAGGAAAACCCTAGTTAAATTAACTATACAAATTACAAAATCTAAGCAACAAATCAAGCACTTTAACTACACAAAACATAAACTATACAAATCTAGCACTTTAACTACATAAAACAAAAACCATACTTATCAAGTACTTTAACTATAAAACACCTAAACTATACAAATCAAGCACTTTAACCATACAAAACCTAAACTATACAACTCAAGCACTACAAAAGGAAGTTACTTTCATTTAATTCAAGACAAAATCTGGCACACCCAGCAAGCAAGCATTCATATCTAATTCTTAACCATCAAAATCACATCTTTGTCCATTGTGAGAACACCAGATCCCATGTTACCGAATAAAAAACACCAAAAAAATTTAAAATTTAACGAAACCTCGATCGAGCATGAGAGCAAAATGGAGGTCCAAAACCTTAGAAAAATAGTGGAGCCCGGTTGGTTTCTCCCCCAACGAAAACCCTGATTTGGGAGGACCAAAGAAAACCCTAATCCGAAAGAGAATAATAATAAATTAATGTTATAATAATGGAAGTCCAAATCCAACTTCTTTGGGATTCCGGAATCCATATTCCTTTCAAAACCGAAACCCAAAATCCATTCCGAAACCATATACTCATCTGGAATCCAAAATTGAATATGGAAAAGCAAAGCAGAAATCAACCCCTATTCAATCAAAATCGAAACCGGAAAGATGAAACATATTTCTCACGATGATATAATGGCAGTAAAAACTAAGAAAATTATTAAAATCCATACCTTTGTTGTTGGTTTGTCACCGGAGAAGAGGATCGTCGGAAAAGAGAGTGACGCCGAGCCGAAGAAGGGACTGTCACCGGAGTAGGTTGCCAAAGGAGAGGAGGGACGTTGCTGGAGGGAGTGGGTTGCAAGAAGAGCGGTAGGGTTTTGTTTCGGAGTGTTTTCGTTTCGTTTCTTTCGGAGGTGAGAAAACAAAACAAAAGTTTTCGTATTTTGCACTACGGAAATCAATGAAATCTATTTTATTTTCTCAATGTCACACAAACATAACGAAAATAGTTGGCCAAACAGAATTTATTTTCTTTTTTCTTGATTTATGGGTGCACAAACTCCCCTTAAACTAAAAGTTGACTTTTGAAAGTAGCAAGTGATAATGTTATTTTAATCGGGAAACATACCGAACCATCGCTCTTTGGACACCGGCCCGACTACAAATCCCGAGATGGTCCACACCATTTTCACTGGGGTGTTTGACTTGCAAGATGGAGATTCGAACCTGGGTCATTAAACACAACTCATGTCCCCTAAACCACCATGCTACGTTCCTAGAGTGATAATTTGGGCCTAAAACTAAGACTCATAATTAATTTCCCCATAATTTTAGGGAATTGTTATTTGTCGCCCCTCAATTACCATTTTGTCATTCACATTTCATTTAATAACTATTTTGTCTCGTCTCTTAAAATAAAGTTTTTGTCTCAATTTTTCTCACTCTACTATTATCAACACCATGAAAATGTCAGGCAAAGCGTCTGAATCGGGTAATGTAAGTTAAAAAAAACTCGACCTAGGCGTCTGTAAAAAATGCCTCCCCCATGAGGGTGTCTGTTGCAGACGTCGATTTTTTTAATTTTAATTTGGTAGTATCCTCTTATAAATCACAATGATATAGTTGGATGAATTGTTATCTTAGATGTGATCGCAGAAAGGAAATGGGTTCCCGAGATATGGATATTGCAGTACGGACGAACACGTAAAGAAATGGTTGTGTATGTCATTTTTTGATAAAGGTGGTCGAGCGATGGGAGCATGATGGATGGTTCGTAGTGTTTGATAGTTCCCATGGTCAACACAACCACATGCTTGCAGTTTATCCAGAGGGTCACCGACAAATCAGCGGTCTTAGTCGTGGGGTCAAGAAAATTGTTCGTGCTATGACTGATGCACAATCGAAACTGTGTAACATCTTGTTGGCGGTGAAGAAATTCCCGGAGGATAATTCAAATCAGAGACATTTATAACTTTAGAGAGTACATGAGGCGGGTGAAATCTGAAGACATGAATCCTACTTAGCAGTTTCTTCATCAGGCAGTGCAGTATCAGTACTGTATTAGATTATGGCATATGAAGAAAGTAATGTCGTAACTCACACATTTTTTGGACATCCGGCGTCAGTTAAGTTGTTACGCACATATCATTTGGTAATTTGCATGGATTTGACGTACAAAACGAACAAGTACAAGATGCATTTGTTCGAGATGGTTGAAGTGACACCAACAAACATGAACTTTCTTATCGACTATGCAATTATGGAGGATGAGACCGAGCCTAGTTACCAGTGGGTATTGGAGAACTTGTGAGATTTGTTATGCAGTACTGTCAGCCCGACTACAATAATAACAGATCGCGAGTTGGGCCTGATGCGACCAGTAAGAGATGTATTTCTTGACTCTGCTCATTTATTTTGCTCATGACATATTAATAAGGAAGCATACAATTCCGTATACCGCTCATGCGGCAAGGACAAGCCGATGGTAGAGATTTTTAAGTGTGAAAAGTGGAGGAGAGTCATGTTTTCTACTTCAGAGAACGAGTATAATAGAGCTAGCTGTGTCTATTCTGAAAGATGCGTATAGGTTTTGGCCGACTATCACGGAGTATGTGGACGTGATGTGGTTAGTGCATAAAGAAAATTTTGTGTTGAATTGGACGAACAAAGTTCTTCATTTCGGCAACACTACGAACTGTAGGATCGAACACGCTTATTCAGCTCTGAAAGACTGGATCACTTCATCGACTGCAGCTCTGGACATTCTTTTCGACCGCATCAACGCGGTTATTGAAATGCAGCTGACGAATATTCAAAACTTTCTTGAGGATTCGAGACTCCGAGTAGCTCGACTACATAACGCTCCGTAAACATTAGTAAAGGATCTGGTCCAGCAACGATCACCCCGAGTAGCTTGGCTACATAACCCTTCAGCTTAGTCGTTGATACCTGAGCACCAACCACATTGTTGGCTTTTTGGCCTTAATCTATATTAATTTTGATGATTAATTAAACTAATCTTAATCAATCAACCTAATCAATCAAAGTGAGCAAACACGATTACATGCATTACATACATATTTGTATACTTGCAATCATCTTAATAGGTTGATCAAGATAATCAACAAAAAAAGCATTGGGACAAAGACATCAGAACTCAAGACTTGTAATCAAAGTTTTGGACCAAGTCATGTAATTTTGTATTTAATGAGTCCATAAGGTTTAATGTAAATTTGAGTACTAGGATTCTGTCCCGTCAAGATTCAGTTATCTGAATCCCAGATGGTCCACCAAAACCTTCTAGTTCGGTCCACCGAACACCTATCGGTAACCCGAATTCTCCCACCAGTAAAACTTAGGTGTTATCTGGAATTGCCCCGAAGGAAGACCAAACCACCTTCGGTCGACCGAATAGTCCTGGACCGGTTTTGGACTTTGCTTCAACAGTCGGTTTTGAATCAAGTCCCTAGAGCCCAATTTATTTGTCCTAATTCAGATGACCGAATATCTATCGGTCAACCGAGTTCTTCTTGGCTTTAGGCGCCTAACGGTTATTTACACGTGACACTTGACTGTTGTACTCAACGACTATTTGAGCTATAACTGTCAGCGCAAAACCCACGTTAAACTTCGGTCTACCAAAGTGTAAACGGTCAACAGAACTTGAGTAGATCAGAGCCCAACCAATCTTTCTATCCACCTTGGAACGATGAACCGAATGAAATTCGGTTAACCGAACTTAATTAGGGCTAAATTGTTAAAAGCTACTGGAAGTTGGTGAACGGTGATCCGAATCACTTTCGGTAAACTGTATACTTAATTCAGACCAATCTTTCGGACTACCGTTCGGTTAACGGTCGACCGAATATGCATAGAAAACTGCTCGAGCTTAAGTCACATCCTGCATTCTCATTGGTCCATTTGCCTACTAACTCCCAAACTGCTAGTACAACTTAAGGGCTTATAAATATGACCTCATTTGATGGTTGAGACTTCTGAACACTCCCTATCAATCCAATACTCAAAGCCAAATCCTCTTCATCTTCAAGCTCTCAATACTTAACACTGAAACCAAAACTTCACCACTTGCATATCCAATTCCATATCCATATCCATGTGTGCTCAAGTATAGAGTGTTAGTTAGATTGTGATTTCATCTCCATATTCAAAGAATCACCAAGTTGTAAAAGTTCGAGGAAGCTCCCTCTCGGGTTGTGAGAGGAGACACGAGCGAGGTGAGGATTGTTCGCGAGGCGAGGAGTTGTAAACGACGTTGATCTCGGCCCAGAACGGAGATCGGTTAGTGGAACCGTAAGCGAGGCTCGGGGGATCGAGCGAGGCTTGCGAGGGGGACTAGGACCGGGTGCGGTGCTGAACCTCTCTAACTCCGGTGTCGTCGATTTTGTGGTTTGCATTGTCTCTTCCCTTAATCGTTCGATTATTATTTTGAATTCCGCAATAATATAGTGATTAAAGGGCCTTAGATCCTAACACATACGACCCTCAACAGGAATGTGTAGGATCTGGACAACGTCATGCAGCATGATCGTCATCTCTTCGAAAGGCAGGTGGAAAGAGTTCGTGTCAGGTTGCCACCGCTCCACACAAACGTCGATATCAACGACATGTCAATGTAGGTGAACATTTTGTAAGACATGTGACCCAATCCGGTAACAGTAATGGTCCTTGTCATATCAACACTCAAAACTGATCGCCAATTTTGCAGTGTAGTACATGTTATGTTTCGATTATGGTACTTCAGAACCTTCCGATTATCGCCCGCCTAAATGCATCTAGCGATGTTGCCCCCAAAACTAGGAATTACGCTCCTATCTATAGGATCACCGGGCATCATAGCAATCACGATTCAAGAATCGTCATAACTCTCTTCTTTTTGTGAGTTCGGGCATCCATAGTGCACGAACTCGAATTGTCAATCACAAACCTACCACCTCTTGAACTACATACTCAGCAGTAGAAGAACTACCATATCGACCCCGTTCTCTACTATACTGCTCCTCTCGCCCCCGTCCTCTACCATACTCCTCCTGCCGCTCCTCCTCCTGCCACTCCAACCCATACTGCCCCTCATTGTCACTCTCCTCGTCATTACCCGCCACCTCATCCGAAACGTCCTCATTGTAAAATGAGTCATCCCATGTCTGATGACGACGTAGACTATCCCTCTCTCTCCTAACCGAAGCAAATATATCATGTCTACGTTGATGACGAGGTGATGAATCCTCTTCATAAACATGTACAACACGTATGGGTATTGATTTTTCTTTTCCTCTACGGTAACCCGATGACTATTAATTAAATTTTAGAATTTTGTTTTGTTAAATGGATTTAAGTTACTAAATTTACAAAATTACTAATTATCATTTACTAATTATCAATCAGTACTAATTAATAATCAATTTAAAAATTAAAAAGGGGGGGGGGGGGGGGGGGGTTCCGTCGGACGCCTCCCCCATAGACCCCCTCTTTTTTGTTAAAAAGAAGGTAGAAATTTTACCATATTTGAGTGTACCAGGCGTCTGCTGACTCCATTCCTGGCATCCGAAACATTATTTCTTATGATTAAGATGAAGATGAAGATATAATGAAATTTAGAAAGATATAAGTAGAAATGAGATAATAACAAAACGGTAATTGACACAGGCAATTTAAGTAATTTGCTGGCGACGTTCATTAGTTCAGTAAATTTATGTTACCAATAAGCCTAGATTTTAACGAGTTTTGAGGTTTTGTTGTATTTTATCGAAAATTACACTGTGCAACCAACTTGCTTTAGGCAAGGAATACTTTAAGTTTTTGTATGCTAAATATTTTTACGTGAATTTAGGACTTTGATTGTAAATTAATCGTCCAGACATGATTTTTACGTATGCTTATTTGATTTTAGTTTTCTATTGTGTATTTTTAATAAATTCATTGAACTTGTAAAACACTATCTTTGAAAATTAGACCTGTCAATATCAGACACGACACGATAACACGACACGAACACGACACGATAATTTAGTGTATGGGTACAGGAACCTGGACACGAATACACGATAAGCATACACGACACGATACACGAATCCTTATAAGGTCGGGTCCGGGTATGATAGTCTATACACGAAATACACGATATCATACACGATAAGGGTATCGTGTATACCAGGTATACACGATAGACACGATATACACGTTAGCACGCGATTTAATGTTATTAATTTATCTTGTATATGTTATGTAATATCAAAAATCATATACTTTTTATACAATTTCCCCACATATATAATCTCATTTTTCTGGACCAAACCCTAAGTCCCTAACCTAACCCCGCCGATCTGCCTTCTGTCTCCGCGCTACTCACACTGGTTTTCTTTGTTGGGTTTGGAGGAAAGGGTCAGAAGAAACGACAAGGTTTGCACTCATCACCCAGAAGGGGACCGCTTCTGTTCTGTTCGTGTTCTTCTTCTATCATTTCTGCTGCTGGTGTTTGCGTGATTTGGGGTTCTGTTCTGTTTCTGCTTCTGTTCGTGATTTTGTTCTGTTCTGTTCTACATTTCTGCTTCTGTTCTGTTCGTGATTTTTGTCTTCGAACTCCATATAGGATTGAGGGTTATGCAACTTCACCCTTCTTAGAAGATCTTAGTATGCATAAGAACTTTGCATTGATCTAGCTCCCATTTTTGTGTGGAATAAGAAGTCGAATAACACTCTTAGTAAGACATGAAAAACTTGGGGCTAACAAATCTCAATTACACGTTCATTAAGCTACGCTACTATTTCTATATGTCATGGAAGCATAATGTCCACTTCATTTCCTGTTCTCCAGCATTAACTACTTTCGTCAGTCATGCATATGCCAATTATCCCCATTCAACAGATGGTATATCATCAGTCCTTTGTTTTCAATTTTGTCGGCCTCTAAATCTTGCAATAGATATTGATTCCTAACCTTGCATTAAAATGCGACAGGCCACATCCTCACTTGTATTGTGCTGCATTAGGTGCGCACCATGTGCTGAATTCTTTTGTGCGGCAAGTATAAGATTTTGCACGATGAGTCCCTTTGGCGTCAAACTTTCCACTACATACTGCGTAGTGATTCTATTTCGAAGACCATTGTTTCACTTTTTATTCAGATATCTTCAATTCAGATATCTTCTATGAGAGTTGTGAATATTTGTAGTAGCTTTTCCTGTTATTTTCCTGATATTACTGTTATTTTCCTGATATTAGCTTGAATAGTCAAGAATCGAGATGGACTATAATGTCTTTGTATTTGTTTGGTTTATTTGGTATTTTCCAGAAATTCTATAGTTTCGTGTTTATCGTGTAATCATGTCTTTATCGTGTTTATTATTTTATACAGGTAATCGTGTATACATATATTATCGTGTATGGAGGTTGTTATCGTGTATATAGGTACTTATCGTGTATACAGGTACTACTCGTGTCCATTCGGGTATTATCGTGTATCGTGTTACACGACACGAGTAGAATTCGTGTACAAATCGTGTCGTGTCCGTGTATACCCGATAATTATCGTGTCCGTGTCCGAGTTCGTGTACACGTTTCCTTATCGTGTCGGGTTCGTGTATACATAATACCTGTTAGCATCCAACTATACACGACACGATAAGACACGTACACGACCCGATTGACAGGCCTATTGAAAATACACTGCTATTACTATATGCCTAAATTTTAACATCACAAAATATTATTTTGTTACAATAAAAAAAAAGTCCAAGTAGGTGTCTTCGATGATGCCCTTAGTTCTTTCCGATTTGCTTTGAAGCACAGTTCGTTGAGGCCATTCAAATCAAGCACAAGCGCACCTTGCAGTAAAAAATATCAGGCACAATCGTCAGCCCACTTCAAATAATCCTTTATGTGTGAGTTGTGTAACTTTTTATTTTTTATGTTAATCCTTTTCGAGCAATGTCTTATGTGAGTACAAGGCTAAAATGTGTTGTAAACTGATTTCTTTACAATGTACTTCTTGGTGGCACCTTAAGTTACCAGTTTACCGCCCTTTCTATTGCAAAAAATAAATAAATTGGTTGCTTCATGATCAACATTCAAGAAGTCGGCCCATTCGACTACTGCTCCGGGCTTCATAAGTCATAGCCAGCCCATTAAGGTCCATGTCTCAGTAGTCAAAAGAATCTTCGTGGCCACAAACTCAGTTTGATTTTTCTTTTTGTAGACTTGTCACTTGACTTGGAGTTATTGGTTTCAATTCTATCTTCAAATTTTGTTCTAATTATATTTTCATTAAATTAGGTTTCAACTACGTTATACATTTTTGTAATTGTTGGTTAATACTATATTACCGTATAGATCATGATTTTGTAAGTGCTTAATCTCATGCGTTCCTAAATTTGGATTTTGTTTCAGGGCCATAAGATATCCAAGTATAGTTTCAAACAGTATATATTAACTAACTCTATCTTGTTTTCAAATCACATCATGTTTTCTCACACATTCTGTTTTTGAATACCAACTACTTGTTACATATGCTAACGTGTGATTTAAGAAGCCAATACCGAATCATGGTTCAAACCATATTGTATAAGCACATCCTAGCTATCTCCATTTCAGGAAACCACAAACCTACCAAGGCCTTAAATTAACTTACGGGAACGGTATGTGTAAATATTATACAGTTTTGCACAAACAGGTCCGACTCCAAAATTTGAGAAAGTTTAGATTAAAATTTCAATTTTGATAGTTTAGAAAGACATGTAAGCAAATGACTTGCTCTTTCTTTTGTGGCCATAAGTAGGAGGAGATAACGAAAGATACCAATAGGGGTGCACATGGGTCGGGTTGAACCCGAAAACCAACCTGAACCTGACTCGTTGGGTCGGGTTGGGTTGGAAAAACTTGAAAACCGATTTTTTCGGGTCGGGTTGACCCAACCCAACCCAACCCGAAACCGAATATTTTTCTAATCCATTTTCCCAGAATTATTTGAACCGTCCATCTTCGACTAACCCTAAATTTCTAAAACGAACTCCACACTTCACAACCTCCACTCGACTCCACTCCACTCACCTCCACACCTCAAACCCCTCAACCCTCCCCACTCCTCGCGGCTTGTCCCCTCAACCATCTCCTCGTGCTCGTGGAGTCACGGCCTCGCCCCCTCTCCTCGCGGTCGATCCCTCCTCTCCGTCGGTCCCTCCACTCCTCGCGGCCTCGCCCCCTCTCCGAGCGGCTCCACTTCTGCTGACACACTGGGAGATGTTCAAGTTCAGCCATTCCTTGCCATGGCAAAGAGACTTAAGGCATGCTGGATTCCACCTCTTAATTATATGTTATTTTGTAGGAATTTGGTCACCATGTTCGTTTGGCCACCAATGTTAACTTTTGCAATTTTGTCAAATCAGCTTAGGAGGAATTCTATGTTGGATTCAGCATTTTTTTCTTTTTCTTTCTATACATGACGTCCTTGCATTGAGCATTTCTGTTCATTTCTTCAGTGAGCTTGGTTTCTAAGTTATTCTCCTAAGGCATTCCGTGTTCATCTAATTGTTGTTTTTTATTTAATTGTTGAGTTCCCTATTGGTGAATGTTTGTATCTCGGGAAAGCACGACAAAGAATGGTGCATTGAATTGTTTGTTTGATAACCAAAAATGAAATTCGGGTCCAACCCGAACCGACCCAACCAAACCCAAAAATTTCGGGTCGGGTTGAACCCAAACCGGTTCGAGTTCGGGTTCGGGTTGGTTTTTTTCCCCAAACCCGGGATCGGGTTCTAGCCCAAATCCGACCCAACCCGACCCATGTGCACCCCTAGATACCAACCACAACTACAAACAAACATGGAAGATGGAACACACCAAAGTAGTATACATATTCTTTTTGGTGATTTTGCTGAACTTCTCTCCTGTTGAGAAAGGATCAGCTGCATGGGATATTCATTTGCCCAATGTCTACACGGTCCATAGAGCTATCAACCGATTAGCTCTGGGCACAAAGACTTTCAAAACATTAATCGGGAGCCGATTAGCCCCACATGTAACCCCTGCACTGTAGGCAGGTGCGGAACCATCTGAACTTGATACGTTAATTCGATCCACGATCAATTTTCATTGCAAACTCTGATATTTAAATTACTCTGGTAGACCTTAAATAATCTGAAAAATGTAGTCAATAATTTGTGACTTCGACAGTCTGTAAGAACCAACCATTAATCATCCAGTAATATAATCATGCGGAAAAGATAGATTGGATCTTCCATTAGCGAATAGAATCACGAATCATCTATCTCAAAAATGCATGTATCTCAATATGGAATCCTCAATCGGATCAATATCGTCCCGTGCTTCTGAATCATTTAATCAAATTAGTAGCACGCTCACTTAGCAACTCCACACTAACAACAAGTTGTTAAACCCCTAAACCTAGTTTGGAGGCTAAGTGGTGATTAGGGAGAGGATTATGTGGGAAGTTTGACTTGGTGAGGTATGGAGGGTGTGCGTTTGAGGTGATATATGGTAGGGTTGTGGTGTAGGAGAGGGATGGGTGGGGTGTAAGTGTAGGTTTATTTAAGGGAGAGCAAAACCCTTACTTCAGTCTTTTCCTCTCTTTTCCACAACCCCCTCTCCTCTCCACTGAATTCCGTCCACCAGGCCTAGCGGAGCTCCGACGAGTAGTGACTTTGGTGTGCGAGGAGGACGACGTAGTTGGGACCTTGAGGTGTGAGGCGTGTGGAGCTTTGCGCAAGGTGAAGGACGCGTGAGCGATTGCTAACCAGAGTTGGTTGCGAGTGAGCTCCGACAAACGTCGACAATCACGAAGAAAGGACAAACGTCGACAATCACGAAGAAAGGTATGCCAAGTTCAATGTAGTAGATTTTGCTCACACAAGCATGTGTGAGGTTTTGCTCATCACCGGAGGTCGGAGACCTTGCCGACGACGAGGGGCAGCAAGCTATACCTAGCATGGCTTGGTAGTTGCCGGCTAACGGTCGACCTGTGCCTTTGGGCGGTCGACTGGACGTAGGGCATTTCTCCATTTTTACCCACTAATGGTCGAACGATGCCTTTCGACGGTCGACCGATTGTGGAGATTTGTTGGGTCAGAGAAGTCTCTATTATTTTTGGTTGAACAAGTCTTTCTTGCGTTCAACCGTTGCTTGTAATTTTGGCATGGATCGGGCGTTGACCATCTAAGCGGTCGACTGCCCTACACTGTGGTCTGACCGGTAACTTAAGTGTACCACATGTTAGTTCGACCATTGGAATTTTAGTTCGACCGGTAGCGACTAGAGGAACGTAGGAAAGACCTTGTTATTTTCAGTGAACGGCCCCCCTGAGACTTTCGACCATTGCCTTGATTTACATAGTCTTAGTTTGGCCTAGACCATCTAAATGGTCGACCGCCATGATCTTTAGTTTGACCGTTGTGGCTTAAGTCTTGAACTCAGGGTTCGATCGTTATAGGCGTTTGTTTGAGCGTCTCCCTATTTTGTGGGAGCGTTCGACCGGTTTTCCTTTTTCGGTCGACCATTTGGGTCCCCGTATGAGTCATTCTTGTTGTGAAGTGTCAACTTTGTCCACAGAAGCCAGTGTCCTCGCCTAGAGCGTGAGCTGGGAGGTGACGGTGGGTGCGATAATCACGCTTGCCTAGGGACCTCCGAGTGGAAGAGTATGGATACTTGGGACGTGCCACCTCTGTATTATAGACCGTGGCATAGTGTAATGCTTGTATTGACTCATATTAGAATAATAGCCCAGAGGGATTATGAATCCTAATGTACGATGTTACACGACTCTACGGAGCATGATGACCCTACAAACTTTGGTCCAGATGAGTCGATCGGTCGGCCTGTGAGCGATAGATACAATCGGTTGGTTTTGAGAGCGATGATGTGCCCCACGCGACCTAGTGGTCGTGGTGACTGTCCGACGATGTATTCTCGCAGGTTGCTTGGCTGTGGCCAACAAGGTGAGTTGAACGACCTGAGTGACGGCTCCATCAGTGCGGTGTTGACCACGAGTTCAGATCTGATACTACTGACGTGGAAATGCGGGCGTCCCTCACCGAACCCCATGTTTAGTGTAGCCGCATGTGGGGTACATTGCGTACTCTCCATACGACCGTATCTGCCAATGGTAGGTCTCTTTTGGAGACCCGATGATGATAGTGAGACATATGTCCTTTATTTTACTCTTGGAGAGAAATGGTTTACTTATTGCAATATACCATGTCATGTTACTAGTATGATAAGTTCATTTCTTTGTACTTTAACATGCATATAGGTGCGCTTGGTATACGTGATTTCCTTATGGAAACTCAGACATTGTCGTCATGTTTGCATTTCAGGACTACAGTAGGTGTTGGCGGGTGGTGACTGAGGGAGACAACATTTTGGGACCAGATCCTCTTATCTGTCTATTTGTAGGTTGTTATGATTATATGTATTTATATCTTCTATTTTTCCGATGTAATTATGTTTTTGGCAAACTTTGTTGTATAATGATGCACCATTTGAATATAATTTGAGTAATGTTCCCTCTATTTATGGTTATTCTGTGTTTTATATTTTTAAAAATTTCGCTATTTCAGGACGTTTTACTAGTAGTCCTTTCTTCTTTCAAGATAAAATTCACTTAAGATATCTATTGCATGCTCCAACTTTATCCGTAACACAACATAAGTGTAATTCCCCTAATCCACACTCGGGACACAGCAAAAACTACAACACTAAAAGGAAACGAAAAACGGACGTTAACTGAAATAACGAACTCGAGGCCTCAATAATATATATATATATCAAAGTCAAGGACAATACGGAAGGGAAATACAAGAATTATGAATCCTACTACTTAACCACTGAAAGGAGTAGGAAAAATACATGACAAATTGAGCTCAACAGATCCAGTCCACGCGTCCCAAGCCCAAGTCGCCCCTAGCCGCCTATCGCATCCCACCTGCACATGCAAGCCACGACTGAGTCTCAAATCAAGACTCAGTAACCACCCCAACTTGACACCAATACAAGGTCTAGCCGTCCCTAACGGCTCACATTGGTCTCGTGTCCTAAGGCAACACTACACTCGCTCTCATGGCAGAACTGTCACACGTCCCAAGGCGACCACACGCCCAACCAGGCCGAGCGTGCACCCTCGACAAGATCATGCAATCGTTCGACAAGGCAACGCTCTCTAATGACACCACTCCCGCACACACGTGTCACACAAAGCCCCGACCATCTGCTGACCCACGTAGCTACTCCAACAAGGCGAGTTCCTACACCCGAACTCCCTTGCATGAACCACGTGGCGTCACGCCGCACCACTCCCACCTATGGGCCAGCGAGCAAAGCTCCACAGCTGCCTCTCCTAGGCATGGATGCACAGACTGGAGCCCCCCTTTCAAACCTCAATAACACATGGGGAAACACGGCTCCGGAAATCCAACCACAACACCTGAGCCCACGAGCCCAACTTCAGCGGTAACTCGTCGCATCGCTGGTAAACCCTTCGGACCACCCCAACAAGGGAAACACCCTAACATCTACTCATACGAACCTCACATGCCAACCCCACTACTCGACCACACGCCTGAGTTAGTGAGCAACGCTCCAACGATCACTCGCCACAACGTGGACGAACAAACGGTTCTACGAACCTCACATTCTCACCAAGCAAGGGGTAAATGCAATTTACACGCAAAAGCACGGGTCCACGACCCCAACAATATTTAGAGCAATAAAGAATCAACAAGACTATAAAATCCTATAAGAAGCGTAACGAAATTATAGCTCTAAACCCACAATCAAAAGTACAAGGGTACAAGTGTAATTTTACCAAAATTCCGAGCAAAACACAATTCTTATAAGTTCAGGGAGAAATAGTAATTTGCCAAATTATAAATTATTAAATCAAATATTGATAAATCCAGGGCTTTTGCATGCAAATAATCCAATTATCACTTAATCAAACGAACACTTACTTCCAGGGTTCTCAAGGTAGTTATGCGGTTATTAACTATTTAACCAAATAGAATTATATTACGAGGTTTATTTTGCAATTAACCCAGATTAATTGATTCAACTACATATTCATAAAATCTGGGATTTCTTTGCAATTATTCGAATTAAATCATACAACCCAATTATTACAACAACCAGGGGCCACATGCAAATACCCAACCCAAACCCAACACCCAACCCAAACAACCCTAGCCGCCAGTAGCCAGCCCGCCACCTCCGGCCCGCCCCCATTGGCCCAACCATGACACATGCCTGCTCCCACCGGCCACCATGGTGGCACGACCCAAGCACGACCACACGCGCTTCCCCACGCGACCAACCTCTCAACCCCGTTCCGAGCCTCACCGTCGACCGCCGGTGCCACTATCGCAGGTTGCCTCCTCCAACACCCAACTCTCTCCCAACCCGAGCCTGGACCTAAAAGAAGAGTGGATGACGTACCTTGGGGTGAGAAGGAGACCGGAGAAGGGGACGATTTCCCCTCTACGCCTACGCACAGTCGCCGGAGCTCCTCGTCGTTGGGTCGTTGTCATCCTCGTCCTCGTCTTCGACCTCGTTGGAGCTAGGGGAAGGGTTGGGTGAAGAGAAACGAGATGAGGAAGAGAGGGAGGTGAGGGAGAGGGTGTAACAATAAGTTCTAAAAAATTACATCAACATCTCCTATTTTTACCAAATTACAAATCAAAGATATAATTTAAAATTCAGGGTATTATTACACCACGTCTGACTATTCAAGAGACTCTTCACGGTTAAAAACTCTAGCTTCGGCTGGTTGCATACATGACCTTGATTTGTGTAGATTTTGATATATTTTTGTGGGTGTAGTAGACTAGTAGTAGTAGTAGTAGTACATTCTTGTAGATGGACATAGATTCCGAGGACTTGACTTGGAGTCAACTGGTCTAGGATATTTTCTGAGGACTTGACTTGGAGTCAACTGGTCGAGGATATTTTCTGAGTGAGTTTTGCTTAGTTACCCTTTGAAGTTACTGGTTTGAGTGTGTAATATCGTCAAAATTTGTTCTAGTTATAAACTGGATTCTAGATTGTAAGATTGTTGCTTATAGTATGATATTATTGTGGAGCTCAAAACGTTATACAATCCTTATGCTCCTTAGGCCTGGCAATTTGACATGAAACATGATAACATGACACGAACACGACACGAAAAATCTGTGTTTGGGTTTACTGATTTCTGGTTTCGTGTCGTCGGTACACGGAAAAAATTTTGTGTCGTTTTCGTGTCTCCCTCTCGGGTACCCGAAAGTACACAAAAGTACCCGAAATACATTTAACCCAAATACCCGATTACAAAAACACCTAATTAGATAAAACCAAAAAACCCTAACTCCCACTCTCCCTACTCTCGTCTGGCCGTCTCCCTATTCCCTAACCCTAAGTCCGACCTCTCTCTCCCACCCACAGCCACAACCACTCCTCCCATCTCTGTCTCCCACTCCCACCCACAACCACAAGCCTACAACCACTCCTCCCATCCTCCGGCCTCCCTCATCTCAACTCGATCCCACAGCCACAAGCACAACCACGCCCTCTCTGCCACCACCGCCACGACAATCGTTCTTTGCTCCGCGCCACCACGTACCGTGACTCTTCTTCTTCTTCTTCTTGAATAGTTGTTTGCCCTATGCTCCTGTCTCTTCCCAGGTAGGTTTTGATGATTTTACTCAGTTTATGAGGTGTCATTCTACTGTAGAGAAGTTCTGATTTATGATTTTAGTTTTTGGTGGACGTATTTATGGTGGTGATGGTGGTGGTTAGTGTGTTTAAGGTTTTGTAGGTTTGATTAGTATATGAGTTTTCATTCTACTGTCATTATGCTTTAAACTATTAGTGTGTTATGTTCTCATGATATGCTCTCATGATTTTAGAACATAAGTTAGTAGTGGCTTTTTCATTAAAATTTTCATTAATTACCATGTGAAGTAGAGAAAACACACAAAAGTATCCAATACTCTTTCGTTAACAACAATAGATTTGTTAATAGGATGAGCATTACTATGTGCACCAGAGTAGCCTTTTTTCTTACTATATTTTAGTTATGTTCAGCGTATCCAATCCAATTGTTATGATTTCAGTTAGCTTGTTTTGTTAGTTTGTTATATATATTTGATTTATGATTTTAATTAGTATGTTTTGTTCTTTGCACTTGTAAATCAAGGTTCAAACCATAAAAAATAATAGTTTGCAATGTTTTTGGTTATGCCTTAGGCCTTAGCTCTATTCTAGAGTAATTAAGATGACAGATGAAGATGAATCATCAAAGAAAAAGCAGCCCTCGAAGGAAAAGCAAGCAGAGGTTAATTTTACCTTACATGCCATGATCAAATTTTTATTTACACAATTACAAACCATAGGCTCATGAATATTGACTTAAGAGTTTTAATATTGTATGTGGTTTATTCTTCAAGTGATGATTCAGAAGATAGCTATGAAAGAGAAGTTCTTATCAAGCTTCAAGTTTAAGGAAAAAGAAAGGTACCAAAAGAAAGAGATCCATGGTTTGGAAATGTTTTGATCCTCTTCCAGTAGTAGCAGGAAAGAAAAAAGAAGCAAAATGTATGAAGTGTGGATATGTTGTTGGTTGTGATTCAAAACATGGGACAGGTAACATGTTGAAACATATGAAATTCTGTGAAAGAAACCACGACATCAAGCAAATGACTGTGGCAAGGACAACGGAAATGGGTTTAAGAGTGTGTGATCCTGGGTTTAATCCTCAAGTGCTTAGAGAGTTGATAACATCAGCTGTGGTGAGACATAATTTGCCTATTCAGTTTGTTGAATATGAAGGAATTAGAGAAGCATTTCTTTATGCAAACCCAAGTGCAAAATTGGTGAGCAGGAACACCCTTAAAAGTGACATTTTGGCTTGCTACAAATATGTGAAGAAGAACTTGTTTGATATGTTGCAATGCTATGGAGGAAGTGTGTGTTTGACTTC
This sequence comes from Triglochin maritima, assembly GCA_963682175.1. Lineage (NCBI taxonomy): Eukaryota > Viridiplantae > Streptophyta > Magnoliopsida > Alismatales > Juncaginaceae > Triglochin > Triglochin maritima. The sequence continues at coordinate 13,906,395 of OY821775.1, forward strand.
TGACTTGTGGACTTCGGTGGCTACTGATGACTACATCACTTTTATGACACATTTTATCATGGATGATTGGGTTTTGCAGAAGAGGTTGTTGAATTTCTCATATATTCCATCTCCACATACTGGCATCACAATATCAGATAAGATATACAAGTTGTTAGTAGACTGGAAGGTTAAGTTCAAGTTGTTCAGCATTACTTTAGACAATGCCTCTAATAATAATTCATTTGTAGATACTTTGAAAGAACAATTGGATTTAGGAAATGCACTTCTTTGTAAGGGGAAGTGCTTCCATATCAGGTGTTATGCCCACATTCTTAACCTGATTGTGCAAGAAGGGTTGAAAGACATGGATGAGGCGATTGTTAAAGTACGGGAGACTGTCGAGTACATCAAAGGTTCTCAAGGAAGAAGACAAAAATTTATGGATTGCATTGAACTAGTTGGTTTAAAAAAAGGAGAGGATTGCGTCAAGATGTGCCCACAAGGTGAGAATCGGCATACCTTATGCTTGATAGTGCTCTTTATTTACGTAGTGCTTTTGTCCATTGCAGTTGACAGATTCAACTACAAGCATAGTCTCTCCGTACAAGAATGGGACCGAGTAGAAAGTTTGTACAAGTTTCTTGGGATCTTCTATAATGTTACTCAATTATTCTCAGGTACACAATATCCCACTGCCAATTTGTATTTCCCAAATGTGTATTTAGTTGAAAGTATAATATTGAAGACAATGGAAGACTCAGAAACTGTAATGAGATCCTTAGCCGAAAAGATGAAACCAGAGTTTGACAAGTATTGAGCAGATTATAGCATAATTTTTGCAATTGCAGTGGTCTTCGATCCTCGTTACAAGATTAAATTTGTTGAGTTCTGCTAGAAAAAATTCTACGGAGATGGTTGCGAGCAAATTAAAAAATTTAATGCTGAACTGAGGTCATTATTTGATTTGTACAAGAACTCCATAGGTGTAAGCCGGCCTACACATGGCACACTCTCCCTTGATGAGGATCATTCAGTTCAATATAAAGGTGAAAGTGACTTCGAGGTATGTTTTCATAACTTATTATTTACTTTCATAGTTTGTTTTATATTTTGTAAATCAAGTTTCAAACCATTAAAAATAATATTTTGCTTGGTTCTTTATTTTTAAGGAATTTGATAAAGAAGATGAGGATCTCAACTCGATTGTGGAAAAAACTGAGTTGGATAAGTACTTGGAAGAAAAGAGACTTAATAGGAATGACAAAATTGAAGTTTTAGCATATTGGAAAACCAACCAGTATAGGTACCCCAATCTCGCACTAATGGATCGTGATGTGTTGTCCATTATAATTCACTTTGGCCTCTGAGTCGGCATTTAGCATTGGAGGAAGGGTGCTCGATCAATACCGTAGTTCTTTGGCTCATAATGTTGTTGAGAGTTTGATTTGCACTCGAGATTGGAAGTTCAATGGTCAAGGTAATACATTTTCTTAATCAAATTTTCATTTCACTCAACATGATTTATGTACACTTCTTAACTTTCCTGTCATAGATGCTTGTGCTTTTACTTGGAAAGAACTTACGGAAGACATAATGGAAGCAATACTTGAGGAAGATTTGGGTCAAGGTTTAAATCCTTCTATCCGATAATGGCTTCTAAGAGTTCAAGGTGACTTCACTTGTGGACACTTGATTAGTTTTATGGTTCAACTTGTATTATCACCCTTAGTAAGCTAATACAAGTCATGCAATCATATTCAGCACAAGACCACAACCAACTACTACAAAACTACAACTTGCATATGGATATGGGAATCAATTGCAAAATAATAACCAAATGGGTCATCTTGGGTAGTTGATTACATATTCTACATTGAGGCTAGGACAAAAAGGGAGAACATGAAGACCAAATGGAACATTTTGCCAGGAATCCTAAATAGATCAATTTTATAATCAAACACTTGCATTATATTAAAGATAATTGTATTTACCATAATGGATTCTCATAGACATGTTTCTCAACAACATGGGAATAATATGAGTTTGTTTTTAGAATATCTACTAATCCAATGCTATTCGATGGACTAATATGTTCTTTTTTGGTAGATTGCATTCAGCCAAAGTCTCTAAAGCACCGTGGTCTGTGGGTTGCAAACTTGTTATTGGAAATTTTGAATAGTCTACTGATCTAGCCATTCGATGGACTAATCTATTCTAATTTTGTACTTATGATAGTCTTCTCTTATGTTAGAAGCTAATCTTATATTGTGCTACTTGTTACCATGTTGGTGGATGATGATTGGATGTCTACATCCATGTTATTATTTTGGAGATCAGTTGCAACCATTTACAAGTTCATGTTTTATTTTTGGAATTGATGAATGTGTTTTAATTTTAGGTGATCAAATGTGTTTTAATGAATGTGTTTTATTTTTAAATTTGGTTGTATTCTATTTTATGTATCTTGTTTTCGTGTAAATTGTGTACAAGTTTGTGTATCGTGTCGTGTAAATCATTTCGTGTAAAACGTGTACAGGGTTTGTGTATTGTGTCGTGTCGTTGATACACGATATGTACACGAACAATTTTGTGTATATTTCGTGTCGTGTCTATACAGTTTATTTCGTGTCGTTTTCATGTACCAAAAAACAGACAGGAAACCAAACCGTGTCGTGTCCGTGTTTAGGGAAAATGATTAGTGTACACGAAATTATACGACACAAAAGTACATGACACGACATGATTGCCAGGCCTAATGCTCCTAGACCAATTCCTGCATCTGGGATATTTATCCTTGTCTAACGTATTTATCAAAATTTGGATTTGTTTCACTATTGAAATCAAGGAATGCTTTTCAAGCAGTTCAATATTGAAATCAAGTATTTATTTAAATCAAGCTTCAACTATAGGTTTCCTTTCTTATTTGAGAAAAAAATATCTAAACCATTGTACGTTTAACTATTATCCTAATATTAATGAGGTTTTTGAAGAATAATTTTGAATTTTGTTTGAGGGTCATGACATCTGCTAGTATGGTTTCAAAAAAAAACATACACATAACTAGCTCTATCTTGTATTCAAATCACATCACCTCATGTTCCTGACCCCTCGTGCATTATTCTTTTGAATACAACTACTTGTTACATATGCTTACGTGTGATTTGAGAATATAACAATACCCAAGAGGCTTTAAACTTATGGAAACGACATGTATAAATATTGTGTCATTTTGCACTAACGGACCGCCCAAAATTGGAGAAAGTTAAGATTACAAGTTCAATTTTGATAGTTTGGAAATACATCTGAGCAAAGCCATTTCTTTTGTAGCTATATATAGGTGGTGATGTGGAAGACCCCAACCACAACTACAAACATCGATCACACCAAAGTAGTATACATATTCATTCTGCTGCAAGGGATTTTCATTTTCCCAGCAGACACAATCTATAAAGCTATCAGGAATCCTAATATTCCTTACGTCCGTTGTAACGTCCCTGAAACATCAGAATTTTTTAAACTTTTATAAATAGATAAACAAAAGATATCAACATCTCATCACTGGGAACACTACTCAAAATACACATAATATACATAAGGTGCACCTAGACTCGAGTACCAGATGCCTAAATGTACTCGTTCTCACTCACCACCCAGCTGGAATCAACTGCAGTCCTGAAAAGCTAACGTAACAATGATGCCTGAGTTTTCATAAAGAGAACCCAGTATACCAAGTCCACCTATATGCAAGTACAATGCATGACCTATCATACTAGTATCATGCTAACATAAACATAACAGTCATTTCCTCCAAACAGGATCATCAGGTCATAAAGCATACCAGTCATTTCCCCAAATGAGGTCATAAGGTCATAAGGCATATAAAGTTTGGGTATCCGAAAAGATTCTCATCGCAGGCACACGCGGTCATGCGGACAGTACGCGACACCCCCCACTCGCAGCTACACTAGCATGAGGGTTCGGTGAAGGTCGCACGCACTCCCCGAGTCATCAATCAGATCTGATTCCGTGGTCGCAATGCCACATCAGCCAGAGTCGTCACTTTGGCCATGCTACAACTGGACGATAATCCGCCAGAACAACATCGGTCAGTCATCTTCGTAGCCACAAAGGCTAAGGCACAGAACTCTGTTGCACAAGGGCTAACAATCGTTTCCGTTGCCACAAAAGCTTAGGTCATCTTGCTCCGTAGAGCCACAACATATAGATCATGCAAAGAGGAGCTATGCCCCCTTAGGTCTACTACGTATGGTAACAATGCTATTATTTACAAATATGCCCCCAGACATAAGACTGTGCTAGTTTAGGGAGAATACAATCCTAATATTTGGTAATACAAACATTTAATTTTTATTATTATTTACAAATGTTTAAATGTTTAAAAACTCATTTTAAATTCGTTTTACATCTTTTTTTTCCTTCTGAAAATATGTTTTTTATTTATTTATATTTTTTAAAACAATCATTTTTTATTTTTTAACCCAGGATTGATCTCCAAATTATGTGGGGGTAAATTGGTTTAAATAAAATCTAAATTACGAAGGAGTCGAGAAGCCCCTCCACCCGAGCTTCTCCTTCCAACGTAAAAGTTGCCTTGGTTTGCGTACCAGGAGCAGAACTCCTCAAGATCCATGTTGGTGTTTGGATTCCCAAGTGAAGAAGTGTTGCACCTTTGGGGGGGGGGGGGGGGGGGGGGGGGGCGGCGTAGCTGGAGTCGGAGACATCCAAACGGGGTCTTAGTAACCAGGAAACCTATGCTTCTTATTTCTTAATTTACTTCAACTAGGGATGCAAATAGTTAGGTAAAGAATGGATCTTGCTATTTCCATATCGGTATTTTGAATTACGAACACAAATATATGGACATAATACAGACACAAAAAATTGCATATCAATATCCAAAAAAGGAACATTACTGATATTAAACAATCAAATATGAATAAAAATTGGATATGTGTGATTTACTAATACAATATAAAGTCTGTGAATATTTTTTGTAGCTCTCGCAATTTTTTTACTAATGAAATGAGAAAAAACTTATATAATTGGTTTACTAGTATTTGTAACAAATAAATGTATCGTTGTAAAATTTTAAGTAAAAGTTACAAGAAAACATTAATAAATTCTTAATTTAGAAATATTGAAAAGTATATCATTAAAAAGTAACACTTCAAATTTTTCGAAGTAAACTCACAACACATGTTTTTCCCCAAAAATTCCACTTAGAACAGGAATTCTGCATCAACTGGTCGACCGGTAGATCATCTGGTTTGACTGGATTTAATAGTGTCCTATTTCTTTTCCCAAACGATCGACTAGCAACACTTGTGGTTCAATAGATTTTAAAAGGTGATTTCCCTGTCCTAATTGGTCCACCGATTCTCTTTCCCCGTTCGATCATTCTTTTTATGTCAATCGATACAACCGAGTTCGACCGATGTTATCTTTCTCTCTAGTTATATCTTGAAATGTGTCCCGGTTAGAGTGACAACCAGTCGACCGTAACTTACATTTTGTTCGACCGTTTGCGTTTCCGTATTTGTCTTATATATGACTGTTATACTTGTCGTATTTTACAACGGTCGTATACACATACTCACCTAACCCCTCTTTTGGATTTGGTCAACCAGTCGAACAATGCCATGACGGCGGTTGACCGGTTCAAGACATATTCTAGCTCCAAAACTCCCTGTTATTTTCGGTCAGACGAATTTCCTCTTTTTTCGACCATTAACATACTTGCTTAGATTTATTTTGACCAAAATCCCCCAAACGGTCGACCGAACTCTACCCCAGTTCGACCATTCACTTAAGTTGGTTCGACTTGTCTGCATCTCAATTCGAACGTTTTCTTAATTATAAGAAAACGATCGACCGATATACCCAATTGATTGTATACGATTCCAAAACCCCAACAGAATTTGATCGAAATTGGCAGGATTTTCTTGGTGATTTTGAGCTCCAGAACCATAGGTGACTCCAATCGATTTATGCAATCCGAGAGTCCTTGGTATCTGCTTTTTTTGGTGATTGTTTTTTCGAGGGAATATCATCTACCCAAAGAAGCAAAAGTATGGACGTCTTGTTCCACAAGTACCTGACTTCGAAGACCACCCTTGAGCAATTCGTTCAACAATACGAAGTCGAGCTCCGCCACAAGTACGAGAAGCAAGCTCAATCAGATTTCAATTGTCTTCATAAGAGGCCCCAACTAGTTTTAATATATCCCTTCGAGAGGTAGGTCAGCGAGATGTATATGGTAGGGGCCTTCAAGAAAATCCAGTTAAAAATTGAGAAGATGATATACTGCAATATAACCGAGGAGTTCCATACGAATGATGTGTTTCATTACAAGATATCTGAACTTGTATATGTTGGTGATCAACGACTATCGAAACGTTTCCTGGTACAAAACTGAACTACGAACTTTACATGTGATTGTGGAATGTTTAAGAATGTTTCAGCACGTTGACCTTCTTTGCTGTCACACTTTGGTTGTATTTGGATGCCTAGATCCTAATGCATTACTCTCGCCGTCCTATATCGTTAATCGATGGTAGAAGGATATCCGAAGAGGCTATCAAGATAAGATGTACCCAGACGATGGCGTAATGGAGAATGTTGCGTTGCGTCGTCACGATGACATCATAGGTCGTGTCATTTGGATCGCACAGGAAACATTCATTCCCACGAGAGGTATCTTCAGGTCGTGAAGTGTATTGAACGGCTTAAGGAATGTATGCACACTACCCATGCCCCTACTCAATTTGATGAACCTGGGACCGTGGGTACATCTGTTCTCAATCCAGATAAAGTCCCCAGTGCAGGAAGACCTCCGACCAGACGTCGCGTTTGTGTACCTGAGAAGATAATTTTAAAAAAGCCATAAAAGAAGAACGACAAAGTGTAGGATTTCGTGTTCCTATGTATGTGTATATTTTAAAAAAAATTAGGCAAGCATACATGATCGATTTCATATTTTCAGCAAATTTATGTACATTGTTTTGCGCTTATTATAATACCATGCAATCCTACATATATTAAAATAAACAAACAGAAGAGGATCATACCCAAAAGTTCTCTAAAACATTTTCGAAGATCCAGAGTTCTGTTGCCCGTCAAATCGCCTGCCAATTTGCCACCAAGTGTTCACCTAACTCTAAACAAGATTAGAGAGAAAGGCGCTAGCTAATCAATCTCTAATTAAGCTTAGAATCTAGCTAATAACTCCTTTAAACCTCCATGAGATTTTATCTCCAAAAGCTCTAATTGATTAGTGGAGAGATTAGGGAGAGAGAAAATTTGCATTAACACTTATCTTTGAAACAAGTCGGGTGAAAGGACCTATTTATAGTCTCCCAAATCACCTACATCAAGTACTATTCTCTAGCCATGATCTCTTGTTTTTCTCTCCCTTAAACCAATTACAATTTGCCACATAATCACCTTTAAACACGTTTGACCAAATCTGGAATTAATCCAGTCCATGATCTAATTATTCTCTTAATAATTCAGGCAGAAATTGTGCTAAATGGTCGACCAGAATTTCCAATTGGTCGACCAAACAGTTAAGTTTTTTACAAGTTCGGTCGGACCGTGAGCTAGACGGTCGACCAAATTTGCAAGACTTAGAGTCCCGAGAAATTTCTAGTCGAACCACGTCTCACTCCGGTCGACCGTTTACCTACTAAAATTTCTCCTGGTAAATTTCGGTCGACAGTGTCCTCGTACCGGTCCACGTTATATCTCCAAACAAGTCCTGGAAATTTCTGGTCGACCGGACCGCGTACACACTTCCGGTCGACCGATCCTATTATCATGCCACGTCCTGATAATTTCGGTCGACCCATGCATTCCGATCCTTGTCCCGTCGACCGTCCCTAAGGGCCCGGTCGTACAAACGCACAACGGTTTACCGTTTTGACCCTGATTTTGTCTTCCTTAAATTTTGGATTTGTCTCCAACAAAATTTGATCTTTTGGGGTTTTAGCAAATTCATATCTCATGTAATATATTATCTTATGTAATGTCAAATTATTACACCACATAATATATACATCTTATACGAATTTATCCATGATTCTAATTATGTTAATTCTCATGACATATTGATTTTATTGATTCACCACATGTGTCGCTTTTCACATGAAACCCGACACATCATATGAATTCAAAATCAAGCTTCTTGTTTTCCAATTTTGTGATGTGACCTATATGAGGATCTAAGCTAAATTGACAGTGTTATTGAACACTCAATATCTCAAACTATAAGCGATATCTAGCTACACATTATAGTTACCCAATTAACATAGATGTCTTGTTCCACTCGAACCAAACACGATCCATTTAGTGATGTAAGTGCACCACTTGTGTCCGTCCATTGCCTCATGATGTTAAGAATATATACAAAGTAGAAATGTGTCACCTTTGTATTATATTCATTTCTTGATCTCTTTAAGATAATTATAACTATGTAACTTAACTCAAGTTACATTGTGAACATTACAATTTTACTTTATCAAGGGGTCCACTAATATCATCACTCAATGAAGAAGGGCAGTGAAAATCATTTGACTAGCTATATTTTCTAGCATAAGTCATGCTCAACCAACTATTGCTTTTATCAATATACTCATTGATAGCTTTTGACAATAATCAAATTGAACATTCCTTATGTGAAAATATATGTCTCATATATTAGGATCCAAGACACAATAAAACATTAATGACACAAAACACAATTCCATAATATTTTACTTGCTAGGTCTCTTCAATATATAAAACTAATATTTTCCTCTTTGATATACTCGTGTCGTCAAATATTTGTAGAGCAACAATAATCGATGACTGATGCATTGCATACATTGCATCATATGTCTTTCATTTAGATTGCTTTTAATTCAATAAATGCTGCTAAGGTATGTGTTTAGCCTTGTTTACAGAATACAGGGACCTGAATGCAAATTACCCACATCCCGAGCATAAACGCGTGCAAAAGATTCATTTCTATCATAAAGACAAGTTCAAGTTTATCGAGTTTCAAATGGAAATGCATCCAAGCACAAAAGCATTCAAGGAGCTAATTACAAAAAGGTCAGGGGCTTAAATGCAAAATGTCAAAGACCTGACTACAAAATAAAAGGACCAAGTTATTGTGTGGAGAAAGTCAAAAGAAAAAAATCAATTATAAATCTCCAACAATGGAAGGAATTAATCCGGAGCTCAAGAGATTGGAAAGAAATCATCCAGACGCGCAAAGGAGGATCAAATCATACCATAAACGCACAGCCAAAACCCGGACCGAATCAGACTCACATGGGCGGCGAATTCGCCGCACCACACATGTATTGGGTGGCGAATTCGCCGCCCCCTTGCTCTGTATTTGTCCCAATTCTGGACACTCCTGTATTAACGCGTGTACTCTCCTTTTATGTATTGGTATCCTTTGTATCGGCTATAAATAGCCCCGTAGCACGAATGTAACACATCTTTGAACCTTTGGTCTTGGATCATTAGTAATAAATTTCTGTTTTATTTTGTTGTGTTTCTCTTTTCTTTTAATGCCTCTAGGATCCCTTTTTCTTCCTCCCTCCATGAGTTTCTAACTCTCTCCAAAGGGTGGAGGTGATGGAATTAGGGTTAGAGAAGATGAATTGCATGTTATTATTTTAAGTTCATGATTAGTATATTTTGATTACTTGAGTTTATGTTAAGTCATTTATCTTGTAATGCTTCATAACTAACATGATTTACAATAAGTTTCAGTAATTCTCTGATCTAAACCTAAATCTAAACCTCCATCCAACGGATTTCTCTCTTTGTTCTTGTTTTAGTTTATTTGTTCTTGTTCTTGCTTTAGATAATTATAATCCAAAAACCTAAAAACCCAATTGATTCTTCTCTCCTTCTTCCTCTTAATCGAAAATAACATCAACTACGAAATCTCTCCCTCCTTGTGTTCGACCCGTATTTGCCACGTCTTCATTGACACCGTGCACTTGCGGTATAAATAAAATTCTCATCAAGTTTTTGGCGCCGTTGCCGGGGAGGCGACGCAGATTTTGTGTTTTTGTGTTTTCGATTTTATCCTGTCTACCTTGTGCGCGATCTAAGTATTTGAATTTGTGTAGCAGGAGACAACAGAGAGCGCGGCGAAATCTGGGAGCGTTCTGAGACACTTGGGCGGCGGAATCGCCGCATCTACAAGGTAACTTGCGGCGGAATCGCCGCACCAGTGTGGGTTCTGGTCTTCAAATTTCTGGGGCATCGTCGGCATCTCTGGGTGGTCGCATTAAGCTATTGGAATCTCCGAGAGCGGGCGGCGAACCCGACTGAGCATTGCGGAGGTAACTTTTCTTGCCTTTCTCGTAAAATCTGAATTGTTGAAAAGTTTCCTTTCGTAGAATTGCATGTGTTAGGGTTTACAATTCCATAAGTGGCAATAATTCAACTCGGACCTAAAATTGGCAAAATTAGAAAGACCTTAGTGCATGCATCATATAATGTTTTGCTTGCATTATTCTTGCTAAATTCTTGCGAATTATTTTTTATTGTTGAAGAGTGATGGAGGCAAGGTACGTATTGCGGTTTTAACGATTGCATTTAAGCATATACTTTAGTATGCATACAACCTTGAAATTGCCCCCATTAAAAAGACCATTGTTTGACTATCTTTGCTAGATCTAAGTTAAACTACTTTAAGGGCAACTCCGTAGGCAAAGATACGGTGGGGATTTCATCACCCTCCCGTGGCCCACAAACCACAATCCTAAAGTGTCACATAAGCCTAAATTTAAAATCAATTAGACATTGGCCCCTAAGGACTCGGACTCAATTAAGGAGGAGATTGGTGTGACTTGCTATGACCTGAAGCTAATTGAATTCAATTTGGTGTCTAGAAAGTGTTTTTGTGTTGACGAAAGTCTTCCAAGCGACGTGGTTGTCTAATTGGCACCGACTCTGTCGGAAGCGCCCCCACTAGCTATACACTGACTGGCCAACTTGGTTTGATTGGTGAGGGAGGTGAATCAAGCAAATCAATTCGACTCAACCAGTTAGGAGTCGTCTAGATTTAAGTGACACTAGGTCTAGGATTGTTTGAACCGTGCTTGTTCAGGAAATTTCTGGCCAACCCTTGAATTTACCTTTAGAGTTAAGTTTCCCTTCTCGTCTGAGTCTTCTTTCCCTTCTCATCTTTACCTTTCTATTGTTTGTTTCCATTTTCATAAATTAAAAAAAATAAAATAAAACGAAAATATAAAAAAAAATATTAATTAATTCTTGAAATTAAATTTGGAATTTAAATTTCGAATTTGAAGTCAAAAATTGATTCAACCCGGTGCACTCAGATTTGGATTCGGGACTTGAGTAATAGACTCTCACGAGTTCATCTAGATTCCAGTCTGGAACTTAACCCCAATCCACCTGTTGCACCACCTCACCCAGATCCAATGGGTGAGAACGTAGTGGACCCGCCTGTTGCACAACCTATAACTCTGAGGGATCGATGCTATCCAGCGATGGCTGCTCAGCCATCGTGCATCGTTATGCCCACCATACCGGGTCGCGACTTCGAACTTAAGGCACAATACATGAGTATGTTGCCTAAGTTCACCTCTAGGGAAGACCCATACCTCTTCCTTAGAGAATTTGAGGAAATCTGCTCCCTTATGCAATACCAGCATATTCCTGAGGAGGCAGTGCGTCTGAAATTCGTGCCTTTAGCACTGAAGGACGACGCTAAGAAATGACTATATAGTCTAGCCGAAAGATCTATTAGGAGTTGGGCTGAGTTTGTTCAAGTGTTTTTAAAAAAATATTTCCCCAACCATAAGACTATGAAGATTAGGAATGAAATTGTTGCATTCGTTCAGTCTGAGAGCGAGCCGTTCTATTCCTATCTTGAAAGATTTAAAAGTGTCTTGACCCAATGCCCTCATCACGGAATTCCAAAATGGCAATTATGCCAAATTATTTATGAGGGATTGACACCCACATCTAGAGTTATGGTAGAATCCGTAAGCCAAGGGAATTTCATGTCGAAAAACGAAAATGATGCCTGGACTTTTCTTGAGGATTTAGCTGAAAACAGTATGCAATGGGACAATGCTAGAACACCCATCAACCCGAGTATTGGATCTAGAATAGCAAGTCAACCCCGACCAGGTGTCTTAGCTATAGATGCCAACATAGCGGCTGAGGCAAAACTAGCCACCCTTATGCGCAGAATGGAAAGTTTAGAGCTGCAAAACCAAACCCGACAAGCATCCCCTACCCCTTGCTCTAGATGTGGTCAGACTGGTCATTTAATGGAGGACTGTGTAGACTTGGAACATGTTAATGCCACGTTTAACCATTCTAGAAATGATCCTTATGCATCAACCTACAAACCGGGTTGGCGTAATCATCCCAATTTTTCGTGGAACCAACAAGGTCAACCTCCTAGACAACAACCAAACCCATATAACCAAAATCATACATCATCTGGGGGTAATAACAATGGAAATCATGAAGTTAGGTTGACAAACTTGGAAAATTTAATGAAAACTTTTATACAAACAACCAACCAATCATTCCAAAGGCTAGAGACACAAGTCAGCCAATTAGCGCAAATAGTAGGTGAAAGAGAAAAGGGTCAATTTCCAAGTCAACCTGAGGTGAACCCAAGAACTAATAATCAATATCAATCTTATCAACCACCCTCAGGAAATAACAACCCCAGACCGGTTCAAATGGTTAACGAGGAAGGACCGTTCCAACAAATCAATGCAGTAGTGTCATTACGGTCCGGACGACAAGTTGATAACAATGTGGTAAACCCTAGAATGTCTAATCAATCTAGCCATCAAGCAACCACATATGACCTGACCATTGAACCTGACGTCCAAATTGAAAAGCCCAACCCACCTACACAACCTGAACCCATAGCTCAACCTGAACCTGAGCGAGTCTATGTTCCTAAAGCCCCATTTCCCAATAGACTCAAGAAGCGCTCAAGTGCACAAATGGAGAAAATCTTAGAAGTATTTAAGCAAGTTAAGGTGAATATTCCACTCTTAGACATGATTCAACAAATGTCTGCTTATGCTAAATTCTTAAAAGATTTGTGCACTAAAAAGAGAAAAACGAATGTACCAAAGAAGGCATTCTTAACTGCAAACATATGCTCTATTCTTTCCAACACATCTCCTATAAAATATAAGGACCCTGGGTGTCCCACAATTTCATGTTCAATAGGAGATACTTTTATCAATAAAGCCCTTCTAGACCTAGGTGCAAGCGTTAACTTACTCCCATTTTCTGTCTACGAGCAACTCAACCTTGGTCCACTGAAACCCTCTAAGACAACCCTCCAATTCGCCGATTGTTCTGTTAAGAAACTGAGAGGTATAGTAGAGGACGTTTTGATTAAGGTTGGTGACTTTATTTATCCAGTGGATTTTGTCGTACTTGATACTGAACCTGTTGTAAATCCTAATCGACAAATCCCTGTAATTCTAGGTAGACCCTTTTTAGCCACTTCGGAAGCATTAATAAACTGTCGGAATGGGCTCATGCAATTATCTTTCGGGAACTTAAAAGCAGAATTTAATATCTTCCATATTGATAATGAGCCAGAAATAATATGCAACCCAAGTGATGTTGTGATGAGAGCACGTATTTATCAGAATTCTGAATCAAATAAATCATCACATAAGCAAAAAAGAAGTAAGAAAAAAGGGAGTGATTCATTTACTCAACCTCCATCACTCGAGCAAATAAGCGAACCAATTCAAGTGAGAAGAGTGGAATCTTTTCCTCAAGTCAACATGGGGAACAATTCAACTGGATACATGCACCAATATGGTGTCATTCAATCCAGTTCTGATTACGGTTGACTCTGAGCAAACTCAACCCCTCTACCGCAAGCCGACTCAGGTAATAAGTGCATTTATTTTATCTATGCATACATTGAGGACAATGCATGATTTAGGTGTGGGGGGTGTTTATCTATGTATATATCTATTTGTTTGTTTTATTTAAAAAAATAATAAAATAAAAAAAAATCAATGTTTCATGACATAGCTTAAGATTGAACTGCTAAAACCCGTGTACAAATTGCATTGAGTTTTTGTTCCTTATTATATAGTTCTGCTTGTAGAAATTGTGACATAAATCTAAGTTCCAAAGAAATAACCCATGGCCCTTTAAGACATGTATGCACTTAAATTGGATGAATCAAATCTTTGAAGTGGTTGATAAAAAGCAGAGGTTGAGGAAAATATACCGGGAAGTGTGGACTTCTAATAGCAATTAAGCCTTGAGGAAAATAAAAATAAAAATAAAGGAATAAAGTGAAGAAAACACATTTTGCAAAATGATTACAAAAGCCCAAGCCTTTGAGTCACTGGTCCGTAGGGGTATCTTGAAACCCGGTAACTTGAGTCTACCAGCTCGGGATTATCGACCAAACTCGCTACATGAATGCAAAAGGGTAAAAGTGTCAAAAAGCAAATGTGTTGAATCACGGAAGAAAAAAATAATACTCAAGGCCCAAAGCTAAAAGAATGATCCATGCCATGGTTGATCCGAATGATACTTCACCACCAGAGGAGGCGTGCAAAATAATTCAAGTGATAAACATGTGTAGAAGGGTTAGTGGTGTGAATGTTGGAGGAACAAAGACCAAGTCATATTTTTAATGAGTTAGATTTATATAATGAGCATGCAAAAATTCTTAGTAAGATGTATAAGGTTGAGGTAGGGATATTGAGAACTATTAATGAAATGTTGATTTAGGATTTTGTGGGTATATCAGCTGAAAACCCTCAGGAGACAACACTCCTCCTCCTTGGCAACAAGGAGGTTTAAAGGCTTGTTGCACATGCTAAGTGCAACCGTGATTCCTACGAAAGTGAGTTAGGATTTCCCTGTTTTTATTTTTCGTATCTTCTGTTTTGCTAGGGACTAGCAAAATCTAGGTGTGGGGGTATTTGATGCATTGCATACATTGCATCATATGTCTTTCATTTAGATTGCTTTTAATTCAATAAATGCTGCTAAGGTATGTGTTTAGCCTTGTTTACAGAATACAGGGACCTGAATGCAAATTACCCACATCCCGAGCATAAACGCGTGCAAAAGATTCATTTCTATCATAAAGACAAGTTCAAGTTTATCGAGTTTCAAATGGAAATGCATCCAAGCACAAAAGCATTCAAGGAGCTAATTACAAAAAGGTCAGGGGCTTAAATGCAAAATGTCAAAGACCTGACTACAAAATAAAAGGACCAAGTTATTGTGTGGAGAAAGTCAAAAGAAAAAAATCAATTATAAATCTCCAACAATGGAAGGAATTAATCCGGAGCTCAAGAGATTGGAAAGAAATCATCCAGACGCGCAAAGGAGGATCAAATCATACCATAAACGCACAGCCAAAACCCGGACCGAATCAGACTCACATGGGCGGCGAATTCGCCGCACCACACATGTATTGGGTGGCGAATTCGCCGCCCCCTTGCTCTGTATTTGTCCCAATTCTGGACACTCCTGTATTAACGCGTGTACTCTCCTTTTATGTATTGGTATCCTTTGTATCGGCTATAAATAGCCCCGTAGCACGAATGTAACACATCTTTGAACCTTTGGTCTTGGATCATTAGTAATAAATTTCTGTTTTATTTTGTTGTGTTTCTCTTTTCTTTTAATGTCTCTAGGATCCCTTCTTCTTCCTCCCTCCATGAGTTTCTAACTCTCTCCAAAGGGTGGAGGTGATGGAATTAGGGTTAGAGAAGATGAATTGCATGTTATTATTTTAAGTTCATGATTAGTATATTTTGATTACTTGAGTTTATGTTAAGTCATTTATCTTGTAATGCTTCATAACTAACATGATTTACAATAAGTTTCAGTAATTCTCTGATCTAAACCTAAATCTAAACCTCCATCCAACGGATTTCTCTCTTTGTTCTTGTTTTAGTTTATTTGTTCTTGTTCTTGCTTTAGATAATTATAATCCAAAAACCTAAAAACCCAATTGATTCTTCTATCCTTCTTCCTCTTAATCGAAAATAACATCAACTACGAAATCTCTCCCTCCTTGTGTTCGACCCGTATTTGCCACGTCTTCATTGACACCGTGCACTTGCGGTATAAATAAAATTCTCATCAATGACCAACACGACAATCTTATCACGGTAATTAATGTTCAATGTTAATTACCATGATCATGAATAAGGTTTGATTTATGTAAACCATATCTTTTAGAGCTCTATGGTTAAGGACCAAACATCTCTTCCTTAACACTTCCAAAAGACGAATACAATAATCAAGGAAGAAAATGTTCGCATATCGAATTCATATTAATTGACATATAAAAATATTTTTTTAGAACACATTCCTTTCACAAAGAAGAGGAGCAAGTTTAGGAGGAAGGTTACATCACCGCTGCACGAAGTTGCACCGAAACCCGGGGATCCTGATTTCTGTAATTGGGACATGAATCTGTATTACGCGGAACTTCCTCAACTTTGGATTTATTATTTTTTATAAGTTAATGTAAAAGCACAAAGGAAAACAAACCTTTTCCCTACATAGTTTATGTGTCTGGATAAATCTACAACTTAACATGGACATACCCACACCTTAAACTGGATAGACTCACACTTTAAACTAGACATATATATATAACTTAAAATGGACAGACGCACACCTTAAACTGGACAGAGACATAACTTAAACTGGATAGACCCACACCTTAAACTGGATAGACCCACACCTTAAAATAGACACACAAACAACTTAAAACGGATAGACCCAAAACTTAGATTGGATAGACCCACACCTTAGCATGTGGGTCTGTCCAGGTTAACATGTGGGTATGTCCAGTTTAAGGTGTGAGTATGTCCAGGTTAACGTGTGGGTATGTCCAGTTTAAGGTGTGGGTCCGTCCATGTTAAGTTGTGGGTCTGTCCAGTTTAAGGTGTGAGACTGTCTAATTCAAGGTGTGAGGCTGTCCTACAACTTAAACTGAGTCTGTTCATTTTAACTAATGCGTCTGTCCATTTTAAAAACACAAACCTTTTAAATTTAAAAACATAAAGTATCGCTAAAAAGGGGAAAATTATGTTTTTAATTTATACATGTAAAAATGACAATAGTCCATAAATTGGACCTCAGCTTTGCACACAAAACCGGGGGTCCCTAAGTAAACAGACCGCCAATCCCCCTATGATACAATGAATGGCCTTGGGGTCCTCCTCCATCGTCGGGGGAAAGCTTTTAGCATTAGGCACTAGATCCAGTATAAAACAAAGGCTCCGCAGTCGTTGCTCCCCGGTGGTTGTCGTTGGCTCGCAGACCTGAGGATTTTCAATGGTCAGTCCACCTTCGGTATATCCCTCCAGTATTTACAACATCCACTGAGGCGTATTTATCTTCGCCTACCATGTTGTTGGGATCATCATCTCGAACTAGCTCTGTAACGCCCCTGATCTCGCGGGTACGCACACTGGGAAAGACTACAAGTGTCGCGATCAGAGACCTCCGCGACGACCAAAGGAGTTACAAAAGACAGACCAACAACGACTCGACAATACGTAGAGAGATCATACATGGATAGACTAACATAAAATATGACTGAAAAGTGAGAGATTATCCATATATGGTAACAAGGTCAAATACATTACATCGAGTTCAAAAGGGAAATACATCATAAATAATGCGGAAGCAAAAGACAAACTGAAGAATCTGGTCGACGTGTCCCTCGTGTACAGAATCTTCGACTACTCGTCCAGTCTACCTTGTAGGAATCTAAGTACCTGCAAGCACCGCATCAACATATGCGTGAGTTTTCTATAAAGAAAACCCAGTATGCTCCTGGCCCAATCAGAGTTATATGGAAGAATGCATGCAATCTATCTAAAACAAAAGCATCCGAAACAGAAACAGAAAAGCACATAATGCAACAGAAGGCTACGACTCCCTAAGCCATGCCGGTCGAGCGCACCCGAATCATTCCTCAATGGGAACCAGAACACCAGCCTCGCTGGTCAAAGGCGGTCACTCGACAGTGACCCACCGCTCGGCACAAAGCGGTGCGCCGGATAAGTGTCCCAATTCGCGGCAAGTGACCTACATGGTGCCATCGCGAACTTGGGAATACCTACCCTGAGACAGAATGGCAGCGCGCCTGCCCAGGACTTATCTTACGCCTGGCCTCTCAACGTGAAGGTCTTATGCGAATGGCCTCTCTAGCTAGAGGACCCACTCGTGGCCCGTCGGCCCAAAACAGAATGTGCCCAGAATTATTAATCAGATTAAATGCGATGCAAGCTACTTAAGCATCTAAAATCTAATGCATCTATAGTGGATGGAGTGAGCTCAAGGAAAGGTATCCGGATACCCTCCTAACAGCCCCAAACAAAACAAAATTAGAACATCCCAACAATAACCAAACACAAATCAGCAAGCAGACAACCCTAATGGCAATTCAAGGTAAACAACACATTGAGTTATCTACGGGTCATGATAAAGATGTCATAAGGCATGATATCCTAAGGGTCAACTAAAATCACCACACAACATCTCATATCAGTCATATATTGGTAATAAACGAATAACAAAAAGCATGTATAGCAACAGAATACATGATGATCAACCACTACAGGTAATCGATAGCATAAACCATAAATTTGAGGAGACGTATGCATTAGAACTTGTGATCCGAACATGCTCAGAGAATAGGTGGATGGGACTTAATTCATACATGTAACAGTAGTCCTATATATATAAACATGCCTCTGAAATCAGGAGTCTACGTTCCTTCATTGTCAAAACAGATATATATGGACATGCATGTTGGTTGATTTGCACAATACTAGATGTCATAGTATGAGTAGCATAGATCATAGATGAGTCTTGGTTTAGTCTCGTGTGAGAGCATAATGAGATATGTCAGATATATCATACACAAATCTGATTGTACTCCTGATCTAGACATGGTTCGAATAAAATCAGATTCGATGAACTCAATGCAATGTTCGAGTCGAGACGGCAACTATACTTGTTACATTATAATCTTGATGAAAGTATTCGATTTATTCACTGCTGGAATGTCATGAATATATCATAAGGGATCAACAAATCAGAGTGTGTATGGGTGTTAATGATTTCTGGACTAAAATCAGAGCGATTCATGCAATATTATTTATACTTACTAGTTAGATCATGCATGGACGTAAGGGCAGAATTCAGTAACGAGTCCTACATATGATGTCTGACCCTACTCATGAAATAACACATAAATACGTGACTCTAATATCTGAGAATATCTCATGCAAACACATCTGAACATGATCACAATATCACACACAAGTATAATATTCGAAGCTCACAAAACAACATCACAAGATGAATAGCAAGAAGCACAACATGCACGCAAAAACCCCTCTCCTCTAGATCTCCACGACCCAGCCTCACCACCTCTGGTTTTTCCAACAACCACCAAGGAATCATGAGTCAAAATTCGTGGTAGAGAGAGAGGTGCTCAGCCAACCTCTGAAAATTTGAAGAGTGCACCACAGTCCACCCTACCGGGTAGATCTCCATTTGTGCAACTCCAAACCTCAGACCGACCACTCTATTTGTGCTGGACTAATCTCCATCCAACACTCCATGCTTCCTACTACAGTAAGGGTCCAGGAGCATACCTGATTGGCAAGAAGATTGCCCAAGTTTTTCCGGAGATTCTGCCGACAATCTCTTCTTCTAGCCGCACCAGGCTGCACTTGACGTAGCTCCCAACTCTACGGAGATCAGCCCACCAATCAGCTGGAGAGGAGGGATGAGTGGTCTGAAATGGTGTGTGTGAAGATGGAAAGGGGAGGAAGAGGACGAATGGGAGGGCCTTATATTTGTGCACACAACCCTCCAACTTCCTAGCCATGAACCCATTTCAAAACTTGCCAAGAATGGTGCTAGCATGGACACCCAAAAGTCTCCCTTGCAAAATTCGTGTAACTCCCAAACCCTCTTCCCATTTCATGCCACTCCTAACCAAGCTCAGCCCAAAGTCGTCTCTACACACATCCGGGCCCAAATTGAGTCGATCGATTCAACCCACCGCGAACTAGCTCGATGTGTCGCACCCGATCGACCAATGGGAAATCCGATCAAATATACTTAAACAAACATACCATAACACAAATTGACATTCTAAGAACTAAATTATATATAACCGAGGAGAGTGGATTTATTATTATTATAGCAGGAGAGCGGGTCTTACAACCTCCCTTGAGATATTGTTGAACTGCAGGATCTCCTCAGATGGACCGTTGACAACCACCAGAGTCCAATGACCTGCAACCCACCATGGTTGTGCGATTATTGTCTCATTCGGAGAGGTACCTTTTAGTTTGGGGAGGATAAACTCTTCAATTGCACTACCTTGTCCACTCATGATTCACCCTGACTCCAACGTTGATTTGCAGATAACCTTTTGCGTTGAGCATCTTTCTTCCAAAATCGAAAGCATATCGTCAATCATTTGGTCGCTCATATCCTCCCCAGGTATTATAAGGTCCTTCAGGTCGGTGCGTGTTAGAGTAGTCATATCGCTTCTCCAGATCACCTCTCTCTGGTCGTTGCTGGCTGCGGTCAAGTTCAATAACATGTTGACCTCATCAGCGGACAACGTTTTCAATGCAGCCATGTCAACGTCAGGCCTTGTCCCTTTTACGTTGACAACCAACCTGTAATTGTCCTCTGCCTCTTTCCCATTTTTCGTTAGGCTCCTTTGGGCCACTCTATCTTTTCTCTTTTTCTACGCTTCGACCTTCCTCTTCTTAGCCTACTCTTCATCTTCCTTCCTCTGTTGCTCCACGATGGCCATTGATCATTGTCTTTTCGCTCCCTAGATGGCTTTCCTCTCCTTTTCCTTTTCTTCCTCCTCCTCCATCTTCTTCTCAATCTCTTCTTGTTTCCTATTTTCTTCCTTCTCCTCCTCCTCCTCTATCTTCTTCTCTTCTCTCTTTCCTATTCCTCTCTTTTTCCTTCTTCTCCTCTCTATTCTTCTCTTCTCTCTTTCTCTTTTCTTCCTTATCCTCTATCTGCCTCTCTTCTCTCTTCTTCCTTCTCCTCTTCTCTCTCTTCTTCTTTTCCCTCTTCCTCTCCTTTTCCTTCTCCTCCTCTATCTGCGTCTCTTTTCTCTTCCTCTGCTCTTTCTTCTTTACCTTTTTTTACTTCTCCTCCTTTCTCTTCTTCTCTTACCTCTTCCTCTCTTCTTCCTTCTCCTCCTCTCTCTTCTTCTCTTGCCTCTTCCTCTCTTCTCTCTTCTCCTCTTATCTCTTCCTCATTATCCTACTCTCTCGTCTTCTCTTCCCTCTACCTCTCTTCTATCTTCTCTTTTTCCCTCTTACTCTCTTCTTCCATCTCCTCCTCTTCACATGTCCCCGTTCCTCGAAGAGATACAATCTCTTCCCTCAGCCTCCCACACTCCTCTCGCTACATCCTCAATTCTCCCCTCAGGTTGCTAACCTCTTCAGTCACCTTCTTAAGGGAAACTTCGGCTTGCAACCATTTCGTCCTCACCTCACTTAGTTCCAACTCTTATAGTAGCGGGTCCGCAGGAATGTTGTAGTCTCTTAATTGCAGTCTTTGCTCGGTGCCTGTTGAAGCGCACCCCTTTGTCGGGCCCCTTCTTTGAACATGAATTGGATCTGAACTAATAAGTTTCAGCTCCTTTCGACTTAGTGATAGCGGTCCCCTCAGGGCGAATTTACCGTTATAAATCTGAGGTAGGGTGATTTCGTGTTCCTCCTATTTCCTCATAATTAGCCATTTGCCGAACATCTGACTCCAACTGCTCAACCGTGGATAGGCTCCCCGTCTGGGCTCTCCCAATTTGAATTTCTCACAAAGCCACACCTTCAAATGAAAAAAAATGGTTTAAAAGGACTACCTGAGTCTTAAATGAACATATACACAACTTAAACTGCACAAACCAACACTGTAAACAGGACAGGCCAACAACTTAAACTGGACAGACCAACAAATTAAACTAGACACACCCATAACTTAAAATGGACAGACTCACATCTTAAACTGGACAGACCCAGACCTTAAACTGGATAGATACATAACTTAAACTGGACAGACCCACTCTTTAAACTGGACAGACCCATAACTTAAACTGGACAGACCGACACTTTAAACTGGATAGACCGATAACTTAACCTGGACATACCCACATTTTAAACTCGACAGATACATAACTTAAACTGGACAAACTCACACATTAAACTGGACAATACATAACTTAAACTGGATAGACCCACACTTTAAACTAGACAGACCCACACTTTAAGCTGGACATATACATAGCTTAAACTACACAGACCCATAACTTAAATTGGACAACCCACACTTTAAACTGGACAGATACATAACTTAAACTGGACACACCCATAACTTAAACTGGACATACCCACACTTTAAACGGGCAGATACAAAAGTTAAACTGGACAGACCCATAACTTACCATGAACAGACTCGCACTTTAAACTGGACAGACCCACACTTTAAACTGGACAGATATAGAACTTAAACTGGACAGACCAATAACTTAAACTAGACACACCCATAACTTAAAATGGACAAACTCATACCTTAAACTGGACAGACCCAGACCTTAAACTAGATAGATACATAACTTAAACTGAACAGACCCAGACTTTAAACTAGACAAATATATAACTTAAACTGGATAGACCCACACCTTACAGAGGGCAAACCAAAATATTCAAAGGCCAAACGCTTACCTGTAGTAGGGCAACACAACCGTCGACATTCCCCTGCTTCATAACGTAGTTCTCGGCCATCCTCCTTTCCTGGAGTTCTGTGCTTGCTTTCTCCAGCCCACGGACCAAGGCTGCGTGAACTGCAGGTGCCCATGCATATTTGTCGATGCGTTTGATGTCCCTCAAATTGTTCCAGAACCACATCTTGTTTCAAAGTGTTCCATCAAAGAACAAAAAATGGTTGAAGATGAAACAAATCAGAAGACAAACGTACTCCTCTATCTCGCCCATCACACAGGTAGTAGTCAGATGACCTACCAGCTGAGTGTTGTACAGGTTCTCCCCTTCTCGCTTCTGTACGCCCATGGGTTCCATCACAACGGGCTTCCCATGCATCCTTAGGCCCAAAATTAGGGCAACATCTTCAGGTGTAAAGGGGACTACCCCTGATCATATTCTCAGCCCCACCTCCTCGGCGTCGTAGTGTTCGACAAACCAACCTACTATTTCGTTGTCGGTGGGAATGTTAGGAAGGTCTAGGAAGTGACCGAAATGGGTCCACAAGAAAACATCCTTCTCAACGCCCTTCATCCTATGAAGCTGCCTTTCGATCGTCATCCAAGAGCACTTTAATTCCCAGAAGTAGTAGGTGGACCCTTAAAACAAATGAATGAAGAAACCAAGTGCGTAAGTAAAAGGATGAAGTAAGAAAATAACGTACAAATCAACCCACCTTCTGCTCCGCTAGTTCGCTTGCGACAGAATGACTCGGAGAATCCATCCGACGTTTTGAGGGGAAGACAAGATCCAGCAACTATTTTAGGCTTCCTCGATTTGAAAAATGGACTCAAAAACAACGAAGATGTTTTCTCCATTTCGATCTGTCGGTTTATTTATTTCCTCGGTATCTGAACCATCGTTGGTTTGATGTCTGAATGTTGTCTTATCTTGCATTTGGAAAGCAAACAGGCATACTCGAGAAACCGTCGATCAATTTTTTATATAAAAAAGGCACGTATGGAAGGGGTGACGGGCCCAACTGAGTGGATGCTGACTCGACAAACTTTGGAGGCCACGTATGCGGCGTCACAGACGCCCACGTCCGTGTATAAGCACTCGTATAAGACTTGTCTGGGTGTAACTAGCAACTATTTAAAAGAAAAGCAACGTTAAGCTTGAAACAGCATTGCATCTTCGCATCATCTTCTGCATTATTTTGATCATGAGTCAACCCATTAGGTCCACGTCTTACTGGTCAAGAGACTCTTCATAGCCACAATCTCTAGCTTTGGTTGGTTGCAGACGGCAGAAATGACCTTGACTTGTTTACATGGACAAAGATATTTTTTATATTTTATTATATAGAGATGGATGTAGATTCTTAGGGACTGTTATGTTTTATTATCAAGTTGGGTCGGTATTTGTTTGACACACTCACGTGTACAATGTAATTTTTGTTCAAAGATGGATAAATGTTTAATATGGGATGTTGTGTTTAAGAGTAGAAGGAACAAAACTTAGGAAAAAACTATAAAACAGATCTAAAAGCGACTTCGAGTTGGCATATGATATTTTATTAGTGAGTTTTTTTTATTTGTTACTCTCTGAAATTATTGGTATGAGGTAGAACTATCTTCAAAATTTGTTCTAATTATAAACTCCATTCAACAAGGTTTCAACCACGTTACACATTTTTGTACGGTGTTTGGTTAGTACTATATATATTACAGTGGAGATAATAAAATTGTAAGTTAATTGCATATCTTCCAAAGCAGTACATTTCTTCTGCTCCGAGACCATTTTCCTACATCTAAGGCCATCAACAATGCCGTCAGAAAATACTGGGGTTAAAACTTTAAAAAACTAGGCAATCGTATAACTCAAAAAAGTGTGTGAACAAACATTTGTAACACCATGTTCTAATGATTAAAAGAAAATGAAGTTTATAATGTATTTATCTTGTGAAATAAATTTTATATTTATTTTAAAAGATGACCAAAAATATTATCTTTTTAAGAACTACAAATATACACTCATATTGTTATATAAAATTTTGTAATTTTAAAATTCTAAACGGTCCACGTAGGGATGTGTTGGAACTAATTTGATTTTTAATATAATTTTATTTCAGACAATAACTTTAAAATTTTGATTTGATAGCAATACATTTTTATTAATTGTAGTGATTGAAAAAAAAAATCGTGATTAATCGTTGTGAAGTGGAACATACCACGTAGGAGAGAAAAAAAAACTAAGATAACATTTTAATAAATACTCTCGTAGTGGAAGACCTAACTAACCTTTGTTTACAACATTAATTATGCTATTGTTGTGATGACCTAGTTATACTTTGACTACCGCATTAAATAGGTTGTTGTTAAGGATATTTATCCTTGTCTACCACATTAATTAAATTTTCACTCATTTCACTACACAAATCAAGGAATACCTTTGAGGCAGTTCACGGACAGAAAGATTGTTTTTTTATTTCTTGGAAGCTGCAACTTTCGACTTCCTTTCTTATTTGCCAAAAAAACTAAATCATTCCTACATTTAACTATTATATATATCCTAATATTAATAGCCTTTTACTGAAGAATAAATTTGCATATTTTTGGCATCTACATGATCTGCTAGTTTGGTTTCAAAAATATATGCATATAGCTAGCTCTACCTTGTATTCAAATCACATCGCCTCATATTCTTCTGTCGTGCATTTCTCTTTTAATTACAACCACTTGTTAATGTGTGATTTAAGAATAAAACAATACCCAAGTATGGTTCAGACCATATTGAATTAGCACATCCTACCTCCGTCTGAGGAAACAACAAAGCTACACAAGGCCTTAAACCTATGGGAAGGATATGTGTAAATATTGTATGATTTTGCACTAAATAAGATGCAGTTTGAGAAAAATTGAGAAGTTAATATTACAACTTCAATTTTGATAATTTGGAAGACATGTTAGCAATACCGTTTCTTTTGTGGCTATAAATAGGATGCAGGTGACATGGAAGACAGACACCAACCACAATTAATTAATTAGAGATCACATGGAACACACCAAAATAGTTTGCATATTCTTTGTGCTAATTTTGCTGAGTTTCTCTCACCCGGAGAAAGCTTCAGCTGGCAGGGTTTCTCCCACCACCAATCCAGTTCCTACTACAGGTGAGTCATATTTATAATCACATCATATACGTATATAATTACTAGATGCATATATCGTACTTTGCTAATATTAACTTATTTTATATGATTTCCATATGGTGATGATCGTGTAAACTAGATATGGAGAAGGGACAGGACACAATGAAGTCCGATGGAGGTCGCTATAGAAGCTATGGAGCGATTAGGAATCCGAATCGTCCTTTCATTCCTCGTTCTGGCCGTCCTTATAGGCGCGGATGCGTCTCAATCCATAGATGCAAAGATTATCCACCACCTCCACCTTATTAGACATATATAGATACCTTAATTACCTCATTAAAATAAGATGACTCTTGTCATATTTGAGTATCACCACAACTAGATCTAGTGGGGATGGTGAATCTTGACCGATACATGTACTCCCCTGAGCTTTATTATTGAGTTGTGTGAGTATTTTCTATTACCATAATTGAAAATTTATTATAATATAAAAATATGTACCTTGCGAATCTTTGTTTTAGTAACCAAGAAATCTATGCTTCTTATTTCTTAATTTACTTCAAATATATATTGCCACATACCTGGCTTCAACTAGGGATGCAAATAGTTGGGTAAAGAATGAATCTTGCTATTTCTATATCGGTATTTTGAATTACGAACACAGAATCACAGATATGGACAGAATACAGACACAAAACTTGCATATCAATATCCAAAAATGCAACGTTACTGATATTAAACAAGCAAATATGAATAAAAATTGGATATGAGTGATTTACGAATAAAATATAAAGTCCGTGTATATTTTTTGTAGCTCGTATAAAATTTTACTAACGAAATGAGAAAAACTTATATAATTGGTTTACCGGCTTCTGTAACAAATAAATGTATAGTTGTCAAATTTTAGTAAAAGTTACAAGAAAACATTAATAAACTCTTAATTTAGAAATATTGAAAAGTATATCATTAAAAAGTAACACTTCCAATTTTCCGAAGTAAACTCATAGCACATGTTGTGTCCCAAGATATCCAAAATCTAGATCTCCAGTGTTACATTACCGTGTGGTCTTGGATTGAGGTTAAGATATTATGGGACACACCGGGGATTTGCTCACTTGCTCAGTCGAATGTTTTGTGAAACTACAGGCCGGTGGATCAATTAATTAAGTATATAGTGATGAGATTATATATCATTAGTAGCAAGGTTTGTCCTTGTTGTTTATGTCTCTATCTATATTGGTTAATTTTTAGTTATATATGTGGGTAGCATGCAATAGAATATGCTAAATAATTTGGAAAAGAAAAGTCGCAAAAAGCAAAAGCACCAAGCACGACATTCGGCGAGACGACGATGATGGTAATGTACATTTTTTATATTAAAATAATAAAATTTAACGATTATCGTAACAAAGTTAGAGATGACGTCCGACCCACCAAACGGCACGTGCATAACAACAAAAGCATGGTTTTCAAGTGCACCCAAGCCAATTCGGAAAACACGGGAGCATAACATCAATTCAGCAATTTTACAGGTGTAACTAAGCAAAAAAACTCATTTTTATATCAACATACCTACGCGTCTCATCACGATCATTAGTTACGACAAAGTTTCCACAATCATGATTAATTAATTCCATGGTTCCGACTTGAGTCAAACAATGTGGACGATTTAGACCTTACAAGGACATCCACATCCACAGATCAACGACCCATGTTAACCCTTCAAACTTCAAAGATTTCTTCCGTTGTGTGATTCTTGTCCTGCCTTCCAAGTTGCAGACAAGAAAACAAATTCCACTATGCCATTTAGGGACTGGACATCCACAGAACTCTTTATCACTCTATCCTCTTAACAAATTAAAATTTTAGTCTTGTGGATCTTTCATTTACGGGACTGTAGGTAAGTTTTGGTCAATAGTGTTAAGTTAGCGTTACAATGCGAGAAACTTGGGGCATCGAATTCTCTAATGATACGTTTACGGCCAAATGAGAAGTGTATAATTTGGATTTTGAAACACACACTGTATATAATCCACAATAAATAGAGATTAGGGTACACCACAAGAATGGTTGTTATGAGAAAGGGACGCACTAACCGCCTTAATTCCAACGAACTTCCAACTAAGGTTACCGCTAAATTAAGATATTAGAATATATATACTTTCAAAACAAGTTAAAAATATTGATATAACATATTTGGCAAGAGATGTTCAGAACCTTAACCAAATTTCAAGAAACATCCCGGTTTTCCAGTGAAGAATTGATCCGGATCCCATTCAATTTCTATAGAACTGAAAGCATGTAGGCTAGGCATATACGCAAACCCCAAGGCCCAACTGAGCCATAATTTGAAGACATAACAATAACAAATAACCTCCTAGGGTTTCATCTCCTCCCAAGTCTCAATCCCTTCACCCAAACTATATAAAAACCTGTTGTAGTAAAGTATAGAGTGACATTTCGCTGCATTTCGATGAAACACCCTAACCTCTCATGTCTGCACAAATAAACACCACTTTCTCGCTCAATTTTGATAGTTAGTATGGGTCATTTAAGGGTTTAGTTGTCTTAAGGGTTTGGTCTTTAATTAGTTATGACAACAAATTAAAGAATGAATATGTACAATAAAAGCATGGATAAATAGTGCTTACCCTTTTTCTAAGACAAAACCATATATTTAAATGATAAGAAATTGTATCCATACCTGTGCTTTTAATGAGAGGGATAAATGGATAATACATACATCATTTACAGCCCTCCTTATTAAACTCGGCTTCGTGCCCGGTTGCCATGACTAGTTCAAGAACATTGATGATGAGTTGACTGCGTCCGCATGCTCTCCATTGCAACAAGCTCTGGCCGGCATCCTTGACTTGTATTATTCTCTACCTAGGAAGCACGGAAACTTCTGAATGGTATTCGTGTCCGAGTTGTTGCCGTGTCGGACATCGACACTCCTAGGACACACCTTGGACACGTGTCGGACACGTCAAGTGGCGTGTCCGAGGCAGTTTTGACATTTCACAGTGGTGGATACTCCTTAGATACTCCTCGGACACGACCAAGACACTCATTGGACACTCATTGGTCTCGATTTTGACTTTTTTTCTTCCTCATTTTCGGTACCGGAATGTTTATACAGAGGAGAAGAAGAAGATAAACCATTATGTCAAAGAAGTTTCAATACAACCCTTGAAGTATATTATTTTATTAGGTAGTAATCAGTTTGCTACCCTTTAAGAATATGCTCAATGACTACTTTTGTCGTGGACAATGAAGAGCCAACTTGAAGCAACATATATTATTTTATTATGAGAATTTAACATTTATGAGTAATTATTTTTTTACAAGTATATTATTTTTTATTTATATATATTATAATTTTATTATAATATTAATGGCGTGTCCGTGTCCTACTTTTTAGAAAAATATTGTATCCCCGTGTCCGTGTCGTGTCCTATGTCCGTCTCTTTGCTTCTTAGTTCTTTACCATATAAATTAGTATTTTGACCTATTTGAAGATTTAAATTTAAAAAATCACTGGTCCAACTCATAAGTGTGGTAATTTCCCAAGGATCGTCTTTCATGTTATATTGTAGACTTCCTTTCTTGTTTGCAAAAAAAAATATATATAAAAGAAATCAATATACAGTTAACAATCAGCCTAATATTGATTAGCTTATTTAAGAATACGTTTTGCTGAAATATGAGATTTGCCAGTGTGGTTTCAAACGTAACGATATACAATCAATTAAATCTATATTGTTTTTAACACATCATTGCATGTTTCTCGTTCATTCTTCTTTTGAGTATAATTACTTGTTACGTATGGTAATGTATTATTTAATGAACAAAATAATACTAAACCAAGATTCGACTGTATTAGCAAGTCCTACCTCCTAAGAAACAACAAACGTTTAGGAGGCCTTTAAGTTGAGGGAACGTTATTTCGCACTAATTATGGGATCCCCCAAATTTTGAGAATGTTAAGATCAGAACATCAATTTGGACAATCCAAAGAGACATGTTAGCAAAGCTGATTCTTTTGTGGCTATAAATATATAGGAGGTGATATGAAAAACTAAACTCACACTGACAGATATGGAACATGTTGAAAATTGGTTTATGTTTGTTAAGTACAGAAATGGGAGAATCGGTGAGGAGACGGTCGACCGAAAACTTCCAGACACTTTTCAGTAGTGCGGAGTGGTCGACCGATGCTGGGCAATCGGTCGACCGGAAACTTCCAGAGTCTCCCAGGCATGGATCAGTAGAACGGAGCAGTCGAGCGGTGCTGGGCAATCGGACAGCCGGAAACTTCCAAAGTCTCCACTAGTGCAGAATAGTCTTTACTCGTCGCCCAATAGACGTCAGTTGTTTTAACAGCCGACGTCTAATTTGGGGAAGATAGCATAAACGTCGGGCGTTACCGAGGCCGACGTCTATGAGGTACTATAGACGTCGGCTGTTGTAATACCCATTGTATCCGACGTCTATACTCTATAGACGTCAACCTATACACGTCGGTTGTTGGAATATCCATTTCATCCGACGTCTTTTCCCTTATATACGTCGACCTATAGACGTCAGATGTTATGGACGGCTTGAAAGGAATGTGTTCTAAAAGTTTTACTTTTATATGTCAATTATTATGAATTGGATGTGCAAACATTTTGTTCCTTGATTATGATATTCATCGTTTGGAAGTGTTAAGGAAGATGCGCTTGGTCCTTAACCGTAGAGCTCTAAAAGATAATGGTTTACATAAATGAAAAGTTATTCACAATCATGGTAATTAACATGGAACATTAATCACTGAGATAAGATTGTCGTGTTGGTCATCGATTGTTGTAGCTCTACAAATAATTGACGACACGAGTATATAAAAGAGGAAAAGATTACTTATATATATTGAATAGACCTAACAGGTAAAACATTAGGGAATTGTGTTTCGTGTCATTAATGTTTTACTGTGTCTTGGATCCTAAGATATGAAACTTATATCTTTTCACTCAAGAAGTGCTGAATTTGATTATTGTCAAAAGCTATCAATGAGTATAGTGATAAAAACAATAGTTGGTTGAGCATGACTTATGCTGGAAAATATAGCTAGTCAAAAGATTTTCATTGCCCTTCTTCATTGAGTGATGATATTAGTGGACCCCTTGATAAAGCAAAATTGTAATGTGCACAATGTAACTTGAGTTAAGCTACATAGTTATAATTATCTTAAATAGATCAAGAAATGAATATAATACAAATGTGACACATTTCTACTTTGTATATATTATTAACACCATGAGGCAATGGACGGACACAAGTGGTGCACTTACATCACTAACTGGATCGTGTTTGGTTCGAGTGGAACAAGACATCTATGTTAATTGGGTAACGATAATGTGTAACTAGATATTGCTTATAGTTTGAGATATTGATTGTTCAATATCGCTGTCAATTTAGCTTAGATCCTCATATAGGTCACATCACAAAACTGGGAAACAAGAAGCTTGATTTTGAATTCATATGATGTGTCGGGTTTCATGTGAAAAGGGACACATGTGGTGAATCAATAAAATCATGAGAATTAACATAATTAGAATCATGGATAAATTCATATAATATGTATATATTATGGGGTGTAATAATTTGACATTACAAAAGATAATATATTACATGAGATATGAATTAGCTAAAACCCCAAAAGATCAAATTTTGTTGGAGACAAATCCAAAATTTAAGGAACGCAAAATCAGGGTCAAAATGGTAAACCGTTTTGCGTTCGGATGAATGGGCCCTTAGGGACGGTCGACGGGACAAAGGATCAGAACGCATGGGTCGACCGAAATTATCAGGACGTGGCGTGATAATAAGACCGGTCGACCGGGAGTGTGTACGCGGTCCGGTCGACCGGAAATTTCCAGGACTTGTTTGGAGATATAACGTGGACCGGTACGAGGACACGGTCGACCAAAATTTACCAGGAGAAATTTTAGTAGGTAAACGGTCGACCGGAGTGAGACGTGGTTCAACTAGAAATTTCCCGGGACTCTTAAGTCTTGCAAATTTGGTCGACTATCTAACTCACGGTCCGACCGAACTTATAAAAAACTTAACTGTTTGGATGACCAATTGGAAATTCTGGTCGACCGTTTAACACCATTTCTGCCTAAATTATTAAGAGAATAATTAGATCATGGGCTGGATTAATTCCAGATTTGGTCAAACGTGTTTAAAGGTGATTATGTAGAAAATTGTGATTGGTTTAAGAGAGAGAAAACACAAGAGATCATGGCTACATAATAGTTCTTGATGTAAGTGATTTGGGAGGCTATAAATAGGTCCTCTCACCCGACTTGTTTCATAGATAAGTGTTAATGCAAATTTTCTCTCTCCCTAATCTCTCCACTAATCACCACGAAAATCTCTACTTTGTATATATTCTTAATATCATAAGGCAAGGGACGGACACAAGTGGTGCACTTACACCACTAAATGGATCGTGTTTTAGTTCGAGGGAACAAATACATCTATGCTAATTGGGTAACTATAATTTTTAGCTAGATACCGCTTATAGTTTGAGATATTAATTATTTAATATCGCTGTCAATTTAGCTTAGATCCTCCTATAGGCCACACCACAAAACTGGGAAACAAGAAGCTTGATTTTGAGTTCATATGATGTGTCGGGTTTCATGTGAAAAAGGGACACATGTGGTGAACGAATAAAATCAATATGTCATGAGAATTGACATAATTAGAATCATAATAAATTCATATGAGGTGTGTATATTATGGGGTGTAATAATTTAATATTACATATGATAATATATTACATAAGATATGAATTGCTAAAAACCCCAAAAGATCAAATTTTGTTGGAAATAAATCCAAAATTTGACAAAGGCAAAATCGGGGTCAAACACGGTGAACCGTTCAGGGTTCGGTCGACCGGGAAATCTTCGGGTCGGTTAACCGAATGGGGAACGGGTAAGCACAATTGGTTGACCGAAATTGTCTAGAGTGCCTCGACAATCGGGTTCGGTTAACCGAGTGTGAACGGTCAACCTAGCCAAAGTATTTTCGGTAGACCGAAGGTGACACGGTTATCCGATGACTATGCTCCAGGAGAAATATTGGTGAGTCAACGGTAGACCGAAGAGAAAACGTGGTTCGTCCGAATTTTTCCAGAGAATTTTTCTAATGCGGATTTAGTCGACCGTCTATCTCACGGTGCAGCGAACATGTGTTATAACCGAATGGTTCGGTGAACCGAGAAAATTTCTCGGTCGATCGAACAGTGTGATTTCTGCCTGAATTATTAAGAGATTATTTAGATCATGGGTTGGATTAATTCCAGATTTAATAAAACATTTTTAGGGTGCTTATGTGGCAATTAGAGATTAATTTTAGGAGAGAATAAACAAGAGATCATGACTAAAGAATAGTTCTTGATGATGATGTTTTGGGAGCCTATAAAAGGACCCCCATCCTACTTGTTTATGTTAATGCAAAAATTCTTTCTCTCATTAATCTCTCCCTCAATCACCACGAAAATCTCTTAGAAATTTTAAGTTTTGGAGATAGAAAATATCAGGAGCTTAAAGAGGGGTTGTTAACTAGATTCTAAGCATAATTAGAGATTAATTTGCTAGCTCATTTCTCTCTAATCTTGTTTAGAGTTTGGTGAACACTTGGAAGCGAATCAGCGGGCGATTCAACGGGCAACGCGACTCTGGATCTTAGAAAGGTTTTAGAGAACCTTTGGGTATGATTCTCTCTTTGTGATTTATTTTAATATATGTAGGATTGCATGATATTAGAATAAACACAAAGTAATGTACATACAATTGTTGAAAGTATGAAATCGATCTTGTATGTTGTATTAATTTTTGTAAAATATATACATACATAGGGACACGAAATCCTACACGGCTGACGTCTATACCCCCTTGCATATAGACGTCGGGTATAGACGTCGACTGTCTATAACATCCGATGTCTATAGGTCTTAAAGAAATCGAACAATTGTGTTTTGTGTCATTCATTCAAGACAAAAACCTAACCAAACCCAAGCCGTTCCGCGACCGATCTCCGACCGATCTGCAGCGTTCTCCGGCACCGCCGCGACGTCCCAAGCTCTCCTCCTGTTCTCTGGCCCTCTCCTCCGTCTTCCTCCACATCCCTAACCACCGTAAGAGTTTTGTTTAGTTTTGGTTAGTCTAGTTTCAGATTTTAGGTGGAGTTATGTGTCTTGTCTGTCTTGGTTTCGTTAATTTGTTTTGGCAACAACAACGTTTCTCTAGGTCCTAGATGAACAAAAGGTTCACTTTTGCACTATTTGAGGAACAAGTCAATTAGTTTTTTTTCTTCCTTCTATACATGACATTCACACCAAGTAATTTCCCAGATAGCAACATTGGACATTAAGTAAAACATGACATTTCACGGTTAAGAGCTTCTATCATTTTCTGAATGAAAATGACAACGAATACCGCTCTTCAAGCATATTTAGAGATCCAACAACCCTCTCAAAGTTAAAATCCTCAATTGGACTTTGTATGAACAAAGATTATTAATTAGGGATAAGACTTATCAAAAGGAAAACTCATATTGATCCCAAATGCCCAATGTGTGGTATTGAGAATGAAACAATGGAACATTTATTCTTCACTTGCAAGTTCGCAAAGCAATTCTTGGATGTGACTAAATGTAAACATGCGTATTGTGTTTGTGATTAATTAGGTGGAATTGAGATCAAGTTTATATCGTGTATTGTTATAAAATTTTCTTGTTAATTTCAGGATTTGAAGATTTTTACATAGCAAATTTTAGGGGAGGTTCTGCCAAAATTTCAAAAAAAATATAATCTCAGTTGTTATTTATAACATGATATTTTAAAATAATAACTTAAATTTTATATTAAAAGGACTATAACTTAGATCATGTAAAAAACTTATGTTTAATTAGTTTAGTGAGTTCATACATTTATTTATGTTTAGCTTAGTTAAATGTTTATTTATTTATGTTTATTTATGCTCAAAACAATTTATTTTGTTTAGTTAAATGTTTATTTATGTTTAGTTTCTAATAACTCATTGCCCCCCTTAAGCAACTTGACATTTAATAACCTAAAGCAAAAGATTAGACAATATTGCTAAGTCATTCATCATATAGGATTTGCATTCATCGTATTTATTGTTTATTTTACGATTTCTGTCGTAGATTGCTGGCGTAAGGTACGTAATATCTTTCACTCATCATTCATTAGAAAGCACACATTAGTTAGTAGGACTTGCATTAGAACAAGTGTGAGGTGAGTGTTTGTTTGGTGTGTTGTTTGTTAGATTAAGGTACGAAAAACACTTAGGGCAGTCACCTATAGGAGATGAGGTGGGTGATTTCATCACCATTTCCTTGGCCCAAAAACCACTTAATAAAAGAGCCTTAATAAAATCAATTAGACGTTGGCCCCTAGGATTTTCGGACGCATTAAGGAGAGGAAACCGTTTAAGACCGTTATGGCTTGAACGTCGTTGCCCATCTAGTTTCCCTGAGATTTTAGGAACCTCCGGGTTCTTGATTTCCTACAGTTTAGTGGTCCTCAATGTTTAAGACCGTTTCGGCCTGAACGTCGTTTCCCATCTAGTCTCCCTGAGATATTAGGGACCTTCAGGTTCTTGATTTCCTACATACTAGTGGTCCTCGGTGGGACCTCGAAGTTAAGCGTCGTCTAGTACTAAGGACCTATAGTGGACTTTAGGCTTGTTTTGACCTTGATTGCTTAGTTAGGTTTCTAACCTTCTTTATTCCCACGCTAGATTAATGACTTCATCTCCTCTCCTCTGAGTCATTATTTTCTCATCTTAATGTCTCCGAATCTTCTCATCTACGAACACATTCTTTTAAATTGAAATTTTATTTATTTCCTCCAATAATGACAATCATATTTGTTAATGTTTAGATTGAAATGGATCGAGAGTGGATTCATTCAAACAGATTGAGTGATGAGTATGAGAATAGAGTGAATATGTTCTTAGAGGTTGCAAAAAAACATTAAAAAAATGAAATACAGCGACATGACGTATTGTCCATGCAATAAGTGTCATTATATGTCAGTGCTGACTTTTCGGAAAATGAAAGATCATTTGTTTGAGAAAGGTTTCGACCCAAATTATAGACGGTGGATATGACACGGCGAAAATGAATCATTTAGTTGTTCCAAGAATGACGGAGACAACGTTAATGTGGAAGATAACTTAGAGGAAATGGTTCAGGATATGGCTGAATTTTTTTCGTCCAACCCCGATTTACTTGGTAGTTTGTTGAGTGACAATGAGAAGCCGTTGTAAAAGAGTTGTACCAAATTGACTAGATTGTCAGCGGTGTTGAAGTTGTACAATTTAAAAGCAGGAAATGGTTGGTCCGATGTCAGTTTCACATCAATGTTGAAGTTATTGAAAGAGATGCTTCCAGATGATAATGAGTTGCCAGATAGAACTTATGATGCTAAGAAAGTGTTGTGTCCTATGATAATTGAATATAGGAAGATACATGCATGCCCGAACGATTGTATATTGTATAGGGGTGAGTTTGAAAACTTACATTCCTGTCCCAGGTGTAATGTTTCACGATACAAAATGAAACGTAGTGGACCAAACCACAATGAAGAGGCTGATGAGATGAAATCAAAGGAGGATTCCAAGAACATGACATGACATGCTGATCATGAGAAACCAAATGATCAGTTGCTACGTCATCCTGCAACTCACCTCAGTGGAAAAAAATAGATTTTGACTTTCCTGTGTTTGGTGAAGAATCCAGGAATGTACGACTTGGACTCTGTACGGACTGAATGAATCCTTTCAGTAGTTTGAGAAGCATTCACAGTTCTTGTCCTGTTCTGCTTGTAATTTACAATTTGTCCCCGTGGTTATGCATGAAACGCAAATATATTATGTTGTCCTTAATGATTTCTGGTCTGAAACAACCTGGAAAGGACATCAATGTGTATTTAAGACCTTTAATTGATGACCTAAAGAGATTGTGGGATGACGGAGAGCCAGTTTTTGATTCTTATCGTCAGGAGTTGTTCATAATGCGGGCAATGATATTTTGCACGATTAATAACTTTCCAGTTTATGGTAATTTGTCTGGATATTCAGTCAAAGGTCATAAAGTTTGTCCAATTTGCCAAGAAAATGCATGCTCTTTGCAACTAGTTAATGGTTCTAAGACAGTCTATCTTTGTCATCGGAGATTTTTACCGAAGTCCCACCCCTATCGTAGGTTGAAGAAGGCATTTAACGGAAAACATGAGTTTCGGAATCCACCAATTGAAATCAGCGTCGAAAAGGTGTACGAACGTGTAATGAACGTTGAATGTGAATTTGGAAAACCGTACAAATGAGCAAACGACAAAAGTAGTTGGAAAAAGGTCCATATTTTTTGATCTCTCATACAGGAAAATATTAGAAGTTAGGCATTGTATTGATGTGATGCACGTAGAGAAAAACGTTTGTGATAGTCTTGTTGGCACGCTGTTGAACAAACCTGGTAAAACCAAAGATGGATATAATGCAAGACTTGATCTTGTTGATCTTGGTATACGAGAAATGTTGGCACCAGAGAAGAAAGGAGACCGGAATTACTTACCTCCAACTAGTTATACATTGTTTAGAAAGAAGAAAAGAATTCTCTGTCTGTGTTTGCATGATATAAGGGTTCCACAACGTTTTTCTTCGAATATCAGTAGTCTTGTTGTTATGAAGAATTTGAAACTTGTGGGGATGAAGTCTTACGATTGTCACACTTTAATGCAGCAGTTGTTACCTGTAGCACTGAGATCCATATTACAGAAAGATGTTAGACATGCAATAATAAAGTTGTGTTCCTTTTTCAATAAGATTTGCAGTAAAGTGGTCGATCCCATGCAGTTAGATAAGTTGCAGAATGAAATTGTGGTGACATTATGTCAGTTGGAGATGTTCTTTCCCCCTGCTTTTTTCGACATTATGATTCATCTAGTTATTCATTTGGTTAGAGAAGTTAAATTGTGTGGATCAGTTTTTTTAAGGTGGATGTGTCCTTTTGAGCGTTATATGAGAGTGTTTAAAGGTTATTGTAAAAATCGTCAAAGACCAGATGCTAGTATTGTTGAAGGCTACATAACTGAGGAGGTTATCCAGTTTAACACTGGATACCTAGCAAACAAAATTGTTGGACTTTCGAAGAATTATCATGATAAACGTGTCGATGATAAAGGGACACGTGGGATGAAAATGTTAAATCTAAATGTTGAGGATTTAATGACAACCTATTTTTATGTGTTGTGCAATTCTAATGAAGTTCAACCTTTCCTAATGAACGCATGAAATTTCTAAAGGAAAGAAATTCTTTGTGGAGTGATCAACAAGTAATAAATAGTCACAATAAAAATTTCATCACTTGGTTCAAAAATGTGGCTTACAAGTGTGATGTTTCTGAGACAATACAATGGTTGGCCTACGGTCCGCATTCTGTTGTTATAAGTTACAGTGGTTATGATATCAATGGATATTCTTTCTACACAGTCTGTGAGGATGGCAAAAGTGTTGTTCAGAACAGTGGCGTCACCTTAACAGCAGAGTCATTGCATGTGTCTAGTTCTAAAGACAAGAATCTTGTATACATCGACATGTCCTATTACGGTGTAATTGAAGACATATGGGAGCTAGACTTTGTTAAATTCAAAGTACCTGTATTGAGATGCAAGTTGGCTGATAATAAAAGTGGAGTTCGAGTGGATGACTATGGGTTCACTTGAATTGATTTTTCAAAAAAAAGGTATAAAGGAGAACCTTTTATTCGTGCTTCCCAAGCGAAGAAGTATTCTATGTGGCTGATCCATGTGATAAGAAATGAGCAGTAATTCTAGAAGGGAAGAAAAAAATTGTATCAGACGATAGTCTGATCGAGTATGAAGAGACACCACCTTTCTCTAAGCAAGCACCTGAGTTGAACTCAGTAGACGAAGAAATAAATGTTGAGACTTGTATGTTTAGAGATGACCACGGTGAAGGTATATGGATTGAAAATCCATTAAGGAAAAAACCCAGTAAAGGTGCAAATTTTCTGTTGTAACACATTGTAATAACCATTTAATGTCTTGACTTTTTATTTTTTAATGTCTTGAGTTTATCTTTTATAGTATCATGGCTCCGAAAAAGAAACCCACTCCATCAGAGTCTGAAGGATCAAAGACATACAGTTCACGAGGTCCTTGTCTCATAAATGAATTCGTGGGGAGAAGAAATAGAGACGGTAGAGATCCAATACAGTTTGATGACCGTCTTGAGACGATACGCATGCTATTTGGTAAATGGAAAAGTTATCTGGGTAGCTTAGAGAGGGCCAAAGTTGACATTTGTTTGTCGAGTTGGGCTTATGTAGATGAGAAGTTGGACACAATATGGGATAACATGCAGATAATGATTCCATTATAGATTTCTATAGTTTTAGTCGAACCTTTGAGATATATAAAGTTAACATGTTGTAGGAATCTTTTGAGTTCCAATCCACTGACAAGTTAAAGAAAAAGTGGATGACATACATGTTGGTTCGTTGGAGGGATTTGAAAACAAATTTAACGAACAAGTACATATTCGGAGACTAACATGATAGAAATCCATGCGATGTCTATAACTTTATCACTCCGAATCAATGGGAGCAATTCAGAAAATCCAGAGATAGCCCGGAGTTTGAGGTAACTGAGTTTAATTTAGAATATGAACTTACTAAGATATTATTTTAAATGACAATCTAATAAACTTGGTTTTAGGCCATCCGAGCCAAAAACCAAAAGATTAGATCTTCTAACAAGTATACACATCGTATGTCTCGAGCGGGGTACCATAAGTTAGAAGCACAAATGATGGCTGAAAAAATTGCTCTGAAGAGACAAGAGGCAATTGATTAAGTAGCATGCAAGTAACCTATCTCCTTCTTCTGCCGTAGCGCGTTGTGATTCTTGGAAGAGAGCGAGAGTAAATTCCAGAGTGGAGTACGTCACAGATGAGTCGCAAGCGATCAGGTCGAAGATAGTAAGTTGCATCACTTGTATATGTTATTAATTCATATTCTATAATTTTTTATTTTTCAATTGTTGAAAAAAATTAAACTTTAAGACTCTCTGAAGTTGAGAGAATCTCAAGGCGAATTTGCTTCCGATGGTCGGAATGATATTCTACGTGAGACCTTGGGAAAAGACGAACACCCCGGTCATATACGGGGGGTAGGGAGTAGAGTTGGACTGCGACAATATTATGGAAAGACTCAATGGTCTACTTCGTCGACTGGTCATACCAAATGCCAGCAAGAGATCGCAGATTTGAAGAATACATTGCAACTTGTTTTGGAGAGATTGGATCGTGATTTGCCTACTTCTCCTACCCGCCGTAGGACCGGTTCTTCCCCGTAGACCACTCCTCCAGTGTAGCCAGTGTTCCACCACGATCGACAATACGATTTCGTGTCTCATTCTCGAGAATTGGCCCTCGTCGGTGGTCCCTCATTTGGAAAGTTTGAGGATGGATCTAGATGTTCTTTATTTGTTGAAGACCCTGATCGAAGATTGGTGGGACACGGGAAAGTTTATAACATCTCCAGATACCACTTCATAGATGTGGGAGAGGGAGAAGTGAAGGTTGCAGTTGGGAGTTTCTTAGATGCTGGTGGTTTGGTGCAATTTCTGGAAGAAGAGATTGTTACTCTCGGCGATGCTATCTATGGGTTCGTGAGGTGGCCTAGTTATTTAGTAGAGCTAAATGACAAACATAAGGTTTAGTTTAATTTTGAAAGACTTTAAACTTCAAATTTGTTAACAATTGTATTTTAACGGTTGTATATATATTTGTAAGGTGTCAAGCCCCTGGAGCAAATGGTCAAACAACCAATCTCCGATCAACATTAATTTTCTTTCAAGTAGGTGCAAATGTTGTATCAATGTATGGTAGGTAGGGAAGCACAATCCTTAAGTAGCTGGGATTTGGAGGAGGGGATAAAGGGTTGCCTCCGGCTTTGTACGTCACCAAAGAGGATATCATGCAGTTCTTGGCGATGGATTCATTGTGTATCATGATTATTGTGTATCATGCTTGGGACTCTCATGAAAGAAGAAGACAAAAGATATTATCTGCTCCCTTATCATAAGAGGTAAACTTTGTAATTCAAAGTGGAATTTTATTTTGTAATAAGCTTCTAATTATATATATAATATAGCTCATTGGATGCTTGTCATTGTATACCCTACGATTAATTTGGCATATTTGTTTGATCTGTTGGGGTCGAATAAACCAAGGGACTCAATAAAGAAACTTCTAAATTTGTATGTTAGTTTAGTTATCGTATTTGTAATTCATGGATTTTTATTAGTATTATTGAATGAAGATTTAACTTGTGCTACTCAGGGTACTTAAGGTTTACAGAGCTTTAGGTGGCAGGAGAACAACCACAAAAGTAGGAATAATATGACATGGAATGAGAGTAAGTTCTCTCCCTTTTTTTTAATTAAGTTAGGAACACATAATTTAGCGAATTTCTATGTTTGTAGTACCGGAAGCAGGTTGGAAATACGGAATGTGGTTACTACGTGATGAGATACATGGTGGAAATCCTCGAATTGGCAACTCAAGACCTATGCCTATCCTAGGTAATATATATCGTTATTCACTTGTATAGTTGTAGTTTCAATATTTAGATATTAAAAGTTTTACTTGTATTTTGATAGGTCTTCCCAAAAAGTAGTGATCTTTCTCGCAACAAGAGCTCAATGAAACTCGCGACCGATGGACTCGCTATTTCATACATGTTGATGAACTAAGAGGTTCTCCTGTCACTAGCCTCTTTTTGTAATTTAGTTAACAAGTTCACTTGTATTATAAACATTCAATTTATTCCTTAATATAATCGCCTCAATTTTAGAATGAATGTCAATTGTTTATGTATGAATTAATTCCAAGTGTGTTGAATGATTGTGTATGCTTGTATGTTTGTTTTTGTGCATGTATCTTGTATGTTTGTGCATGTATGCTTGTATGTACATGTGGATCAAAGTGTGTATCTATTTGTGAACGAATTTGGTGTAGGTTGTATGTACACGAATTACAAATACGATGACTAAATACAAGTGTGCAGGATGCTTTTTTTTGTCCAGGTTTAGGAATAGACGTCGGATGTTTGCATTAGCCGACGTCTATTCCTCTGAAGAAAGGTATAGACGTCGGCTGTATGTATCAGACAACGTCTATTAGTTAACCGACGTCTATACCTAATGAATAGACGTCAGCTCGTATATAGGACCGACATCTATTCTTTAGGTATAGACGTTGACTGATACATACAACCGACGTCTACTCTTTAGGAATAGACGTCGGATTTAGCGTGTCTGACGTCTCTGTATAGACGACGTACACATAGACGTCGGATCTGGGAATGCTTATATCTGAAGTATATACGCCCGCACATCCGACGTATATTCCCTTTTTCGCAGTAGTGCTCCCAGGCACGGATTAGTAGTGTGGAGAGGTTGATCGGTGTTGGGCACTTGGTCGACCAGAAACTTCTAGTGTCTTTCAGGCGCATATCTGCAGTGCGGAGTAGTCGACCGGTTCTGGGAAACCGGTCGACAAATATGTGGCAATTAAGCTAGATAACCATAGAACGGTCGATCGGTGTTGGACAACAGTTAACCGGTGCAGACGGTTTTGCCCACGATTTGCATGTTCTCTCGTACGAATTTAGCCTAGTATTTAAGGGTTTTTGACCTAATTTTATATACAACACATTACTATTATTTCCTTGAAAGATATTAGGGCTAGAGAGAGATCTAGAGTACTTTGGAGGACAAATTGCCTTCATCAACTTGTAATCTCGAGTGCTTCGCTTTTGGAGAAATAATTGAAGGAAAGGAAATCCGCAGGAGACCCCCCAATGACATAGGCACGTTACCGAACCTTGTAAAATGCATGTGTTTTGGTTTGCTTCATGTGTGATGTGTTTTTGCCTTTGTTTCCATCTTGTTGCATGTATTTTGTTGCTTTAAAGTTTGGGAGAGAGCTAGAAATATATTCCGCATTCAATATTCTTGAGTCCTGTTGCGTTTAATCCGTCGTTTTGTTTAGTAGCATTGTTAGAACTTTCTCCCAACAACTGGTATCAGAGCTTTGTTGGCTACTAAGCATGTCAGAGGACGTGCAAAATTTCCAGGTGGACAAATTTCCCAGAAAAGGGAATTTTTTGACATGGCAATGGAGGGTCCGTGCGTTGATGTTGAAAATGAATGAGCTCTTGAACATGTTGGATAGGGTCGAGAAGAAGTCGTCGAAGATGACTGAAGAGAAGTGGGAGAGTCTGAATCTTAGGGAAATTGGGATCATCGAGCTATGCCTTTCCGATGATCTTCTCTTCGAGGAATCGGCGACGACAACGGTTAAATATTGGAAACTTCTGGAGGGCAAGTTTATGAATGAGAACCTGAGCAACAAATTGAATTTGAAGCATGATGCATTGCATACATTGCATCATATGTCTTTCATTTAGATTAATTTTATATCAATAAATGCTACTCATGTATGTGTTTAGTCTTATTTACAGAATACAGGGACCTGAATTCAAATTACCCATATCCCGAGCATAAATGCGTGCAAGAGACTCATTCCTGTCATAAAGACCAAGTTCAAGATTATCGGGTTTCAAATGGAAATGCATCCAAGCATAAAAGCATTCAAGACCTAATTACAAAAAGGACAAGGACTTAAGCACAAAAGTAGACAAGGACTTAATTGCAAAAAGCCAAGGACCTAATTGCAAATTACGAGTAGCTTTTATTATTATGGAGAAAATCTAAAGCAAAATCAATGTGGATCTCCAAATATATAAAGAAATAAAGTCGGAGCTCAAAAGAAAGGAAATAATCAATCCAGACGCGCAAAGGATATTGAAATCATACCATAAACACACAGGAAAAATCCGGATTAAATCGGAGCTAAAAAGGTGGCGAATCCGCCGCACAAAATTAGATCCATGCTCTAAAAATTTTACCGGTTGCGTGTTGTTGCGTGTACTTT
Organism: Triglochin maritima; assembly: GCA_963682175.1. Classification (NCBI taxonomy): domain Eukaryota; kingdom Viridiplantae; phylum Streptophyta; class Magnoliopsida; order Alismatales; family Juncaginaceae; genus Triglochin; species Triglochin maritima. The sequence goes on from OY821775.1 coordinate 13,950,422, forward strand.
CCTATTTTATACTTAAGTCCCTTGTATCGGCTATAAATAGCCTCGAAACGATGTTGTGAGGGTCCTTGTCTTTAGTTCTTAATTTTAGTAATAAAATTCTGTCTTTTATTTCTTGTTTTTTGTTTTCTTTTGTAATTCCTCTAGGACCCCTTCTCCTTCCCTCCATCTATGAGTTTCTAACTCTTTCCAAAGGGTGGAGGTGACGGATTAGGGTGATGAGAAGAGAATAAAGTTATTATTTTAATTTCGTAATTAGTATATTTTGATTACTTGAGTTTGTGTTAAATCATTTATCATGTAATGCTTTATAACTAATATGATTTATTATAAGTTTCTGAATTCTCTAATCTAAACCCTATATCAAAATCTCCACCCAACGGAATTCACCATCTTTGTTCTTATTTTAGTTTTAATTGTTCATGTTTCTTGCTTTAGATAATTAAAACCCAAAAATCTCAAAACCAACTTATTTCTCCCTCTTCCTTTCCCTTAATCGAAAATCACAAAAATAACAAATCTCTCCCTCCTTGTGTTCGACCCGTACTTGCCACGTCTTCATTGACGCCGTGCACTTGCGGTATGAATTTAATTCTCATCAAGTTTTTGGCGCCGTTGCCGGGGAGGCGACGCAGATTTTGTTTTTTTTGTTGATTTCGATTCTATTCTGTTTATCTTGTGCGCGATCTAAGTATTTGGATTTGTGTTTCAGGAGACAACAGAGCGCGCAGCGAAATCTGAACGCAGTTTGAGCAACAAGGGCGGCGGAATCGCCGCACATCAAGAGGAACCTGCGGCGGAATCGCCGCACATTTGAAGCATCTGGGCTTCAACTTTTTCTGGGGTCGTCTCCATCTCTGGGTGGACGCGTAGAGCATCTGGAAATTTCGAGAGCGGGCAGTGAACCTGACTAAGCATGCGTAGGTAACCTTTGTTGCCTTTTTCCTCGTAATTTCTAGTTTCGGAAAATTTCCTTTTGTAGAACTGCACGTGTTAAGCTTAAATTCCATAATTGGCAATAATTCAACTCTGACCTAAAAATTGGCAAAACTAGAAGAACTTAGTGCATGCATCATATAATGTTTTGTTTGCATTATTCTTGCTAAATTCTTGCAAATTATTTTTATTGTTGAAGAGTGCTGGAGGCAAGGTACGTATCGCGTTTTAACGATTGCATTTAAGCATATAATTTAGTTTGCATACAACCTTGCAATTGCCCCCATCTAAAGACCATTGTTTGACTATCTTTGCTAGATTTAAGTTAAACTATCTTAAGGGCAACTCCGTAGGAAAAGATACGATGGGGATTTCATCACCCTTCCGTGGCCCACAAATCACAATCCTAAAGTGTCACCCAAGCTTTAAAATTAAAATCAATTAGACATTGGCCCCTAAGGACTCAGACTCAATTAAGGAGAAGATTGGTTTGACTTGCTATGACCTGAAGCTGATCGAATTTATTTTGGTGTCTAGAAAGTGTTTTTGTGTTGACGAAAGTCTTCCAAGCGAAGTGGTTGTCTAATTGGCACCGACTCTATCGGAAGCGCCCCCACTAGCTATACACGGCCTGGCCAAGTTGGTTTGATTAGTGAGGGAGGTGAATCAAGCAAATCAATTCGACTCAACCAGTTAGGAGTCGTCTAGATTTAAGCGACACTAGGTGTAGGATTGTTTGAACCGTGCTTGTTCAGGAAACTTCTGACCAACCCTCTTATATATCTTTTAGAGTTAAGTTTCCCTTCTCCTCTGAGTCATCTTCTTCTCACCTTATTCTACGTTATAGTCTCCTCCCCTTTACACTCTCTGGTAGCGTTTTTAGGGTCGAGTCGAGCACTTTTTACGAGTTTAGCCTCGTGGTGGTGAGAGTGGTCGACTCTAGAGCTCTTTGTGAAGATGGAAGGTTACATGGGCGACCATCCATATCATTGTTGGGACCAGGACAATTCGTCCTGGTATTCCGGACCCATGCAACCTGGGGTGGCTCAGACTAACACCCCATATGGTTGGGACAATCCTAATTGTGTGGCTGAGCAATCTTCATATTGGGGTAACATGAGAGAGGCACCGACTGCTAGACCACAATCTAGTTATGTCGGATCATATGCTGGTCAACAAACTGAGACATTACAACAAACGTTTGCCTCCTTCATGCATAGGACAGACAACATGAGTGCACCGGTGGCTCCAGTAGCCGTACCATGCGACTGTTGTGGGTTGAGTGGTCATGTTATCAGGGAATTTCCTTATGTTCCCCCAGAGTCTGAGTATGAGTATACCTTTTCCCAAAACGCTCAATATGACTATTACGCATCCGCGTACAACCCGAGAGTGATGGATTCGTGTTGAGACAATTCATATCCAAATTCTTATACTTCATTTTCACCTCAGTATCCTCCTCCCAAATACCCAGAGTCCTACCAACACCCCACTCCAAACCATTGGACTTACTCTCACCCCATCAACACCCAACCTAAAAAGTTCCCAAGCTCTGACTTGAACCTCATAGTTGACCGCATACCTGATTCCCTGGAACAAACTCTCCTTACATTCGTGGAAACCACTCAACAGTCCGTACAAAATATGGTACTACAATTGAGTCAAATGTCGCAACAATTAAGTAAACGTGAGGAGAGTAACTTGTCTTGTCAACATGAGGATTCATCTTTTGATATCGAACCACCACCACATCCACAAATTCAAAGCACAATCTTTCAAAGCCAAACTCCTAGTCAGTCTGAAGGACTTGGGGTTTCAATTCACGATCACTTAGTGGAGGATTCGATACACTTTGAGAATAAAATTGACCAATTTCATCATGAGTCGGCCTAGGATTGTGCCTTATCTTCTTGCCCCGTGGCCCTTGAGCCACATGATCTTCATGTTGTGCCTCTTAAGGACTCACCTCCGGTGGAGCAAGAGCTCCCTAGCACCCTCAATTTCAAACAACCTGATGAGAGTTTGCCTCTCACTATTGTTCCTTATCATCTTGGAAATGATGGAACATCAAACGACTACATTGCTCATGAGGGTATTAGGAGTTCCTTGGAGGATACATTGGGTATGAGACCCATTTTATGTTCGCCTGGTGAGTCGGACTTGCCTGACAAGGCTCTTGACCTCGCTCCGACGCACCAGCCAGTTGGTTGGAGAGTTTGGATTGACGATCATAACTTCAGCACCGCAACGGGAGAAACTCTTCTTCCGTTGCCCCTTATTTCCCAAACTCTCGAGAGGTTCAAACTCTTTCAGTTTGATCCTTTGAATGAGACGTTTTTGCGTCCAATTTATGAACCTATCATTTCATCTTGTGCTCTTTGTGAAGGGGGCCCACGCATGAATATTCTGGCCCCACGTGGTGTCATGTTCCCTTTTGATGTCTTTTGACAAATGAAGATGAGAATTTATGTTTGTACATAGTTATATATTTCAAAAAAAATAAATAAATAAAAGACTCCTTCAGTGAGCATTGTTTGTGTGGGCTCCAACCCTTAAGTATTTGAGCCTCATTTGTTTCCCGTATCTGACTCCCTTCTTTAGCATCTCACAGGTTTTTGAGGGAGTTCGGGTTTTGTCCATCAACATAGCCATGAACCTTCATTTGTACTTCACGTTGGTAAGATCTTTTCCTTTTTCATGCATAAATCCATGTAGTATCTTGCTCACATTCATTGAGGACAATGCATGATTTAGGTGTGCGGGGTGTTTATGTATATATCTATCTATATATCTATTCTTTTATTAAAATAAAAAATTAAAAAAATAAAAATAAATAAAAATAAATAAATTCAATGTTCCATGACATAGCGTAAGATTGAACCACCAAAACCCGAGTACAAATTGCATTGAGTTTTTTGTTCCTTATTATATAGTTCTGCTTGTAGAAACTATGACATAAATCTAAGTTCCAAAGAAATAACCCATTACCCTTTAAGACATGTATGCACTTAAATTGGATGAATCAAATCTTTGAAGTGGTTGATAAAAAGCAGAGGTTGAGGAAAATATACCGGGAAGTGTGGACTTCTAATAGCAATTAAGCCTTGAGAAAAAAAGTAAAAAAAGAAGAAGGAGGAAATCACATTTTGCAAAATGATTACAAAAGCCCAAGCTTCGAGTCACTGGTCCGTAGGGGTATCTTAAAACCCAATAACTTGAGTCTGCCAGCTCGGGATTATCGACCAAACTCGCTACACGAATGCAAAAAAGGTAAAAGTGTCGAAACAAGCAAATGTGTCGAATCACGGAAAAACATAATACTTTAAGATACGCAAGGCCCAAAGCAAAAAGAATGATCCATGTCATGGTTGATCCGAATGATACTTCACCACCAGAAGAGGCGTGCAAAATAAATTAAGTGATAACATGTTTATAAGGGTTAGTGGTGTGAATGTTGGAGGAACAAAGACCAAGTCATATTTTTATGAGTTAGATTTATATAATGAGCATGCAAGAATTCTAAGAAAGATGTATAAGGTTGAGGTGGAGATATTGCGAGTTATGAATGAAATGTTGAATTAAGACTTTGTGGGTGTGTCAACTGAAAACCCTTACGAGACAAAACTCGTCATCTAAGGAAACTTGGGGGTTTAAAGGTTTGTTGCACATGCTAAGTGCAACCGTGATTCCTATGAAAGTGAGTTAGGATTTCCCTGTTTTCAATTTTCTTATATTCTGTTTTGCTAGGGACTAGCAAAATCTAGGTGTGGGGGTATTTGATGCATTGCATACATTGCATCATATGTCTTTCATTTAGATTAATTTTATATCAATAAATGCTACTCAGGTATGTGTTTAGTCTTATTTACAGAATACAGGGACCTGAATTCAAATTACCCATATCCCGAGCATAAATGCGTGCAAGAGACTCATAACTGTCATAAAGACCAAGTTCAAGATTATCGGGTTTCAAATGGAAATGCATCCAAGCATAAAAGCATTCAAGACCTAATTACAAAAAGGACAAGGACTTAAGCACAAAAGTAGACAATGACTTAATTGCAAAAAGCCAAGGACCTAATTGCAAATTACGAGTAGCTTTTATTATTATGGAGAAAATCTAAAGAAAAATCAATGTGGATCTCCAAATATATAAAGAAATAAAGTCGGAGCTCAAAAGAAAGGAAAGAATCAATCCAGACGCGCAAAGGATATTGAAATCATACCATAAACACACAGGAAAAATCCGGATTAAATCGGAGCTAAAAAGGTGGCGAATCCGCCGCACCTTATGTACAAAATACGGCGAATCCGCCGCACAAAATTAGATCCATGCTCTAAAATTTTTACCGGTTGCGTGTTGACGCGTGTACTTTCCTATTTTATACCTAAGTCCCTTGTATCGGCTATAAATAGCCTCGAAACGATGTTGTGAGGGTCCTTGTCTTTAGTTCTTAATTTTAGTAATAAAATTCTGTCTTTTATTTCTTGTTTTTAGTTTTCTTTTGTAATTCCTCTAGGACCCCTTCTCCTTCCCTCCATCTATGAGTTTCTAACTCTTTCCAAAGGGTGGAGGTGACGGATTTAGGGTGATGAGAAGAGAATAAAGTTATTATTTTAATTTCGTAATTAGTATATTTTGATTACTTGAGTTTGTGTTAAATCATTTATCATGTAATGCTTTATAACTAATATGATTTATTATAAGTTTCTAAATTCTCTAATCTAAACCCTATATCTAAACCTCCACCCAACGGAATTCACCATCTTTGTTCTTATTTTAGTTTTAATTGTTCATGTTTCTTTCTTTAGATAATTAAAACCCAAAAATCTCAAAACCAACTTATTTCTCCCTCTTCCTTTCCCTTAATCGAAAATCACAAAAATAACAAATCTCTCCCTCCTTGTGTTCGACCCGTACTTGCCACGTCTTCATTGACGCCGTGCACTTGCGGTATAAATTTAATTCTCATCAAAGCATCAACTATACACACTTCGGATGAAGAAGAACACGTCATTTATTGATCACCTATCGGGGTCCAACAAGCTTATTGCTGATCTGACTCAGTTAGATGATGAGATGGAAGATGTTGACAAAGTAATGTTATTATTAACGTCGCTGATAGACTCGTATGAGAATTCTGTGAAAATGATCATATATTGGAAGGATTCACGGGTGTTAGAAGAGGCCAATGACACATTGGTCTCTTATGTTACAAGGAAGAATTCGGGTAGTAGCTCTTCTGACAAGGGTGAATGATTGATCGTAGCACCGAATGAAAATGGCAAGATGGGCAACAAAGGAAAAACAAGCAAAGGAAAGGGTCGGTCAAAATCAAAGGGGAGATCCTTTGAATGTTTTTTCTACAAGAAGATATGTCACATGAAGCGTCACTGTAGAGTCTTCAAGGAGGCACAACAGAAAGGGAAAGACGGGCAAAATTTCACCAGTGTAGTGGAGGAGAGGGACAAAGCTAACGTCCTAACAGTTTACGCTGCAGGTATCGACAAATCATCATCTGGATGGATTTTGGATACAGGAGCATCATTTCATATGTGTCCGATTAGAGAGGTTTACATCCTATGAACCACTGAGAGGAGGAATCATTGTTATGGGCAACGACGCACCATGCACTACTATCGGAATTGGTTCCATATAGTTCAAGATGTTCAATGGATGCATTCGAACGCTAACAGGTGTGCATCACGTTTCGGAGTTGAAGAATAATCTGATTTGTCTTGGAGAGCTAGATACTCTTGGGTGGAGATGGCCAGGTGGAGACGGAAAAGTCAAGTTCACTCATGGAGCGATGACAGTGATTAAAGGAACCAGTGGGCAATTTGTATTGAATGTTGGGCAATGCAGTAGCAGGAAAGGGTGCAGCATGTGTTGCACACGATGAAGACACCACTTTGGCATAAGAGGCTTGGTCCTATGTCAGAAAAGGGTTTGTGTGAACTACACAAGCAAGGTCTGCTGAAGGGTGTTAAGAGCTGCAAATTGGAGTTTTGCAAGTACTACGTCTTCGGTAAACAACACAAGATTCAATTCAAGACGGCGATCCACAAGACGAAAGGTATCTTGGAGTATCAGCACTCTGACGTCTAGGGACCGACTCAGGTTCGATCAAAATGTGGAGCCAAATATTTTGTCACATTTATCGACGACTTCTCAAGGAAGGTATGGGTTTATTTTCTGAAGAATAAATCTGATGTGTTTGAGAAGTTTAAAGCATGGAAGTCTCAGGTGGAGAAAAATACTAGTAAATCCGTAAAGTACTTGAGGACACATAATGGAGGTGAACACACCTCAAAGGAGTTCACTGATTTCTGTGAGAAAAAAAGCATCACGAGGTATTTCACTATAGCACGAAGTCCATAGCAGAACGGGGTAGCTGAAAGGAGAACATGACATTGTGTGAACGGGCAAGATGCATGAGGCTACATGCAAATCCGTTGAAGGATTTCTGGGCGGAGGCAGTTGATCTTGCATGCTATCTAGTAAATCTCTCACCATCATCGACACATGAATTGAAGGCGCCTCAGGAAGTGTGGACGGGTGAGCCATGTGATTATTCAACGTTGAGGATATTTGGATGTAAAGATTATGCATTGGTTGATGAAACACAATGGTCAAAGCTGGATTCAAAATCGAAGCAATGTGTTTTCCTTGGTTTTGATAGGGCAGTGAAAGGATATAAACTTTGGGATCCAAAGGAAAAGAAGGTGCTCTTGAGGAGTAATGTAGTCTTTGATGAGAAAAGATTACTCAAAAGCCTTGAGGAGAAAGAGCAGCAAGAAGGTTCCATGAATGGTGATGAAACTGAAGTAATGGTCACAACTTCAGAGGGTGAATCGAATGAAGAAGTTCAGCCGGAAAGAATCGACTCACAAGTAGAGGAAGAAACTGAGCAGGAGAGTATGACTCAAAGGAGACAAAGGAGAATCACTAGGGCACCGGTGAGGTATGGTCACGAGGACGCTAGCATCGCGTTTGCACTTGTTACCAAATGTGAGGACCCTTGCACATTTGATAAAGCCATAAAGGAGGAGAACAAGAACAAGTGGATGGTGGCCATGACCGAAGAGATGAAGTCTCTTCATAAGAATGAAACCTGGGAGTTAATGGAGCTTCCAAGAGGAAAGCACACAATATGGTGCAAGTGGATTTTCAGGAAGAAAGAAGGGTCAACTACCAATGAGGAGTTAAAATATAAGGCGGGGTTGGTGGCAAAAGGATATGCTCAAAAGGAAGGGGTCGATTACAACGAGATCTTCTCACCCGTTGTAAAGCATACCTCAATCAGAGTTTTATTATCTATGGTAGCAATGGATAATATGGAGTTAGAGCAAATGGATGTGATGACAACATTTCTTCATGGGTACATAAAGGAAGAAATCTATATGAAGTAGCCAGATGAGTTCATTACACAAGGCATAGAAGGGCAATTATGCAAGCTGAAGAAGTCTCTATACGGGCTGAAGCAGTCGCCGAGGCAGTGGTACAAAAGGTTCGATACATTTATGTTAAAGAAAGAATTTGTACGGTGCAACTATGATAGCTGTGTTTATTTGCGGATTCTAATAGACGGTTCGAAGATTTTCTTACTCTTGTATGTTGATGATATGTTGATCGCGGCTAAGGAGATTAAGCATATAGATGATCTCAAAGAAAAATTTCGTTGCGAGTTTGAGATGAAAGACCTTGGGAGTGCAAAGAAAATTTTGTTGGCTTTTTTGCCTTAATCTATATTAATTTTGATGATTAATTAAACTAATCTTAATCAATCTACCTAATCAATCAAAATGAGCAAACACTATTACATGCATTGCATATATATTTGTATACTTGCAATCATCTTAATAGGTTGATCAAGACAATCAAGGAAATGAGCATTGAGACAAAGACATCAAGAATCAAGACTTGTAATCAAAGCTTTGGATCAAGACATGTAACTTTGTATTTTTTGAGTCCATAAGGTTTTATGTAAACTTGAGCACTAGGATTCTGTCCCGTCATTCGGTTAACCGAATCTTGTCTAGTTTGGTCCACCGAACACCTTTCGGATACCCGAATACTTCCCACCAGTAAAACTTAGGTGTTCTCTGGAATTGCCCCAACAGAAGACCAAACCACCTTCGATCGACCGAATAACCTTGGACCGGTTTTGGACTTTGCTCCAACGGTCGCTTTCGAATTGAGTCCCTAGAGCCCAATTGACTTGTCCCATTTCGGATGACCGAAAACCTATCGGTCAACCGATTCCTTATTGGCTTTAGGATCCCAACGACTATTTACACGTGGCACTTGACTGTCATCGTTAAACAAATTTCCCACTCAATGGCAGCAGAAAATCCTAAAGGGAATATGTTCTAAAAGTTTTACTTTTAAATGTCAATTATTATGAATTGAATGAGAAATCATTTTGTTCCTTGTTTATGTTATTCGTCTTTGAGAAGTGTTAAGGAAGAGGCTCTTGGTCCTTAACCGTAGAGCTCTAAAAGATATTGGTTTACATAAAACAAAAGATATCCGCAATCATGGTGATAAACATTGGACATTTATTACCGAGTTAAGATTGTCGTGTTGGTCATAGATCATTGTAGCTCTACAAGTGAGTGACAACACGGGTACACAAAAGAGGGAAATAGTACTTTTGTATACTGAATTGACCTAACAAGTAAAATATTATAGAAATGTGTTTCTGTGTCATTAATATTTTACTGTGTCTTTTGGTCCTTTGCTATGAGACTTATATCCGATCACTTGAGAATTGCTTAATTAGACTAGTGTCTTGAGCTATCGATGAGTGTAGTGTAAAAGCATTAGCTGGTTAAGTATGACTTTTGTTGGATAAGATAGTCAAAAGATTATCATTGTCCCTCTTAATTGAGTGATGATATTAGTGAGCCATTTGATAAAGCAAAGTTATGATGTGCACAATGTGATTTGAGTTAGGTCACATATTTGTAACTAGCTTAAAGAGATCAAGAAATGAATACTAATACAAAGATGACAGAATACTACTTTGTGTGTATTCTTAATATCATGAGGCAAGGGACGGACACAAGTGGTGCACTCCATCACTAAATGGATCGGGTTTTGATTCGAGTGGAATTAAGACATCTAACTAATTGGGAGCTATAATGTGTAGCTAGATACCGCTTATAGCTTGTGATATTAAGCTCTTAATATCACTGCCAACTTAGTTTAGATCCTCTCATAGGTCACACCACAAAACTGGGAAACGAGAAATATGGATTTTGAGTTCATAAGATGTGTCGGGTTTCATGTAGAAAATATGACACATGGGGTGAACAAGCAAAATCAAAATTATGTTGTGATTAATAACATTATTAGAATCTAAATTAAATTCATATGTGATGTAAATATTATGGGGTGTAATGATTTATCGTTACATAGGATAATATGTTACATAAGTTGTGAATTTACCACTAATCCCGAAATGTCAAATTTTGTTGCAGTAAAACCGAAATTTGACCAATCAGCAGAACTATGCACAAACGGTCTACCGGTTAACGGTCGACTGGACACGTCTCGACCGATAACAGGGAATTTTCATCTGTTCGGAACGGTCGACCGAATCTATCGGTCGGTCGACCGAACATTGCGATGAAATATTTTACTGTTGAGAACGGTCGACCGAGTTACGAACGGTCGACCGAAACTTGGTTCGAGCGGTCGACCGAACCTCCAAACGGTCGACCGGTCCAGACGGTTATCTGCAGAATTATTTTAAGAATTAATTAGATCATGCATGAAATTGGTCCATAATTGATTTAATTCGTGGCTAAGATTATTTGTTAGCAAATAATGGATGCTTAGATGGAAGTTTGCATGAAATCATGGGCAAGAGGTTGCACATGAATAGGTAATTTGGAGAGAACTTATAAATACAAGTTTATCTCATTATCTCATTAATCAATTCATTATTTTCTCATGCAAAAATCTCTCTCCATAATTCTCCACGAAATTTCCTTAATTCTTAAGATTAGTTTTAGTTTTCAGAGATCTTCTTCTAAAGGGAACCAAAGAGGGGTTAGTAATTGGATTCTAAACCCTATTGGAGATTGAGAGGCTAACTCTTCTCTCTCCAATCTTGTTTAGAGTTTGGTGAATACTCGGAGGCAATCCACCAAACTCTAAACAAGATTTGAAGGTCCAATCCCAAAATGGAATGAGAGATTAACAGATGAAGAGAAAGAGGCTAAACCCAAGTGGGAAGACCAAGAGAACCAAGTTCACGGTCTCATGCTAGCATCCATAGGTGACTCGCTTCAAGCGAAATACTTGGATTCAAAACCCAAGAAGACCATGGAGGCTTTGTCTAAGATGTTCATGGATAGTGCCCGAAAGGAGCGCTATAAGACCACCATCGCACTCACAAGGTGGCATATGGCGGAGGGAACATCGGTATCCATGCATTTTCTCACGATGCAAGGGTACCTTGAGAAGTTGGCAAAGCTCTCTTCACCAATGCCCGAGGACATTGCTGAAGATATGATTCTTGGCTCTCTAGCCCCGTCCTTTAAGGACTTTGTGATGCACTACCACGTGCGTGAAAAAGGGGTGAGTCTTGAGGAGTTGCACAACGCTCTCAAAACTGCTGAATTTGACATGGGCAAGGGTAGGGACAAGCAAGTCCTTGCCGTCCATGGGAGGAGCCAAAAGATTGGTAAAGGAAAGGGCAAATCTACCAAAAGTGGTTCAATCAAGAGCAAAGGAGTAGGAGGTGCTCATAAGAGTGCCTCAAAGGGGAAATCTCAGAAATCTCCAACTCCCAATACGGAGTGCTTTCACTGCGGTGCAAAAGGACACATCCGGCCAAATTGCCCCAAGAAACAAGGAAGACCTTGACAACGGAGTGATTGAACGTCGGCGCCCCAAAAAGGCCAAAGGTATATTTGTTATTGAAATAAATTTAGCCACCTCTGTCCAGGATTGGGTAATTGATACCGAATCTTGTGCTCATATAGTTTCTAATGTGCAGCTACTCATGGATAGGAAGGAACTCGCAAGGAACGAGGTAGAATTGAAGGTCGCAAATGGTGCAAACATTTCTGCTGTTGCACAAGGTTCTGTGGTGCTTCAATTATGTAGTGGTTTAAATTTATGTCTAAAGAATGTTGATTATGTGCCTTCGATTAGCAAGAATATTATTTTTGTATCATGTTTGGATATGAATGATTTTAATATAAATATTTCAAATTCTTGTTTATCTATATCGAAGATTGATGTTTTCTATGCAAATGCATTCATAAGGATTGATCTCTATTTGCTTGAATTGAATAATAAACAAATCTTTAATATCAATAACAAAAGACTTAAGACCACCCATGAGAATGATACACTCTTGTGGCACTATCGTCTTGGTCACATAAATGAAAAGCGCATCAAGAAATTGCAAGAAGCTAACCTTCTTGGTCTACTTGATTTTAAATCATTGGAGACGTGCCTACCATGTTTACTGGGAAAAATGACCAAAAGGCCTTTCAAGAAGAAAGGCCCAAGGGCGAGTGGCTTGTTGGATTTGATACATTTCGATGTATGTGGTCCAATGAGTACTAGTGCTCGAGATGGTTTAAGGTACTTCATTGCGTTCACAGATGATTATAGTCGTTATGGCTATGTTTATCTAATGAGAAACAAAAGTGAATCCTTTGACAAATTCAAAGAATTCAAGAATGAAGTAGAGAACCAACTCGACAAGAAAATCAAGTCTCTACGAACGGATCGTGGAGGTGAGTACTTAAGTGCCGAATTTGACTCATACCTAAAGGAGTTTGGTATTATACCTCAACTCACCCCTCCCGGTACACCTCAGTAGAATGGGGTATCCGAAAGGAGGAATAGGACATTGCTCGACATGGTTCGGTCAATGATGAGTCATGCGGAATTACCTCTTTACTTTTGGATTTATGCACTACAAACTGCGGCTTACACACTAAATAATGTTCCATACAAATCCGTGGAGAAAACTCCTTATGAGCTATGGAGTGGTAAAACACCCAAGCTCAATTTTCTCAAGATTTGGGGTTGTGAGGCTTACGTCAAGAAATTGATGTCGACCAAACTTCAACCAAAAGCGGATAAGTGATTCTTTATGGGTTATCCTCGTGAGACAAGAGGATACTACTTTTGGCACATCACCTCCAATCGAGTGATTGTAGAGAGGGATGCCACATTTCTGGAAAAAGAATTTCTAGAAAGGGTAAAAAGTAATGGGAGTAGGGTTGTGCTTGAGGAAACTCAAGATACTCTACAAGATCTTGATATGAATGATGACATTCAAGATCATGAAGGCCCAACCGAGATTCCTTTGGTTAGTGGGAGCATGAGTGAGAGACCCTCGCAAGAAATTGTGAGAGAATCTCAATCATCCCCACCAAGTGTACGTTCAAGAGTTGAACGCGAATCCACTCCACAAGAAATTGTAGAAGAAGTTCGAGAGGCACGAGAAGAACCAAAAGAACTAAGAAGGTCAACAAGGGAAAGGAAGAAACCCGACTTGTATCCGAGACTTCATGAAATCATGGTACTTGATACCAATGATTCCTTGACCTTCCAAGAAGCAATGGAAAGGGAAGACTCCAAATTATGGCTTAAGTCCATGGAATCCGAAATAGAATCCATGTATGATAATCAAGTGTGGAACTTGGTTGACATTCCTCAAGGGAAAAAGGTCATTCAAAATAAATGGGTTTTCAAGAGGAAGATGGACATGGATGGGAACTTGACAACCTACAAAGCGAGGCTTGTAGCGAAGGGTTTCACTCAAGTTCAAGGAATTGACTATGATGAAACCTTTTCACCGGTTGCCATGTTCAAGTCTATTCAGATTATGCTCGCTATTGCCGCATTTCATGATTATGAAATATGGCAAATGGATGTCAAAATGACGTTCCTTAATGGGAACTTGGAGGAGGATGTGTACATGGTACAACCTCAAGGTTTTGAAGATCCAAAGAATAGCGAGAAGGAAGAGGCTCTTGGTCCTTAACCGTAGAGCTCTAAAAGATATTGGTTTACATAAAACAAAAGATATCCGCAATCATGGTGATAAACATTGGACATTTATTACCGAGTTAAGATTGTCGTGTTGGTCATAGATCATTGTAGCTCTACAAGTGAGTGACAACACGGGTACACAAAAGAGGGAAATAGTACTTTTGTATACTGAATTGACCTAACAAGTAAAATATTATAGAAATGTGTTTCTGTGTCATTAATATTTTACTGTGTCTTTTGGTCCTTTGCTATGAGACTTATATCCGATCACTTGAGAATTGCTTAATTAGACTAGTGTCTTGAGCTATCGATGAGTGTAGTGTAAAAGCATTAGCTGGTTAAGTATGACTTTTGTTGGATAAGATAGTCAAAAGATTATCATTGTCCCTCTTAATTGAGTGATGATATTAGTGGGCCCTTTGATAAAGCAAAGTTATGATGTGCACAATGTGATTTGAGTTAAGTCACATATTTGTAACTAGCTTAAAGAGATCAAGAAATGAATACTAATACAAAGATGACAGAATACTACTTTGTGTGTATTCTTAATATCATGAGGCAAGGGACGGACACAAGTGGTGCACTCCATCACTAAATGGATCGGGTTTTGATTCGAGTGGAATTAAGACATCTAACTAATTGGGAGCTATAATGTGTAGCTAGATACCACTTATAGCTTGTGATATTAAGCTCTTAATATCACTGCCAACTTAGTTTAGATCCTCCCATAGGTCACACTACAAAACTGGGAAATGAGAAATGAGGATTTTGAGTTCATAAGATGTGTCGGCTTTCATGTAGAAAATATGACACATGGGGTGAACAAGCAAAATCAAAATTATGTTGTGACTAATAACATAATTAGAATCTAAATTAAATTCATATGTGATGTAAATATTATGGGGTGTAATGATTTATCGTTACATAGGATAATATGTTACATAAGTTGTGAATTTACCACTAATTCCGAAAAGTCAAATTTTGTAGAAGTAAAACCGAAATTTGACCAATCCACAGAACCTTTAGGTGTTCAACCGATCACTTAAGTGTACCTAAGTCGTAGCGTTGGGCGGTCGACCGTTGCTTAACCGGTCGACCGAATTTAGTTCAAAATTGCATAACGATCGACCGTTCATACCGATCCGGTCGACCGAATTCGTCCAGAATTGGGTCCTGCAGTTTCTGTTTTGTGTAATCACACATCAACTCACACCCAATCAATCCCAACGGCTCTATTCTCTCTAATGCCTATATAAAGAGTTGTAAAACACATTTTAACACAACTCTCCCACAACAAACTTGTCCAATACATTAGAGAGAATCCCAAACACTCAAAGCTTTAAACCTTCCACACTTAAGTCATAATTCCAATCCTACTCAAGTGTGCTCAAGAATTAGAGAGTGTTGCTCCACTCAAATTGTTTGTCAAAGGAAGCAAGGACTTCGGTGAAAGCCCGAAGTGTCCCTCTCGGATTGTGAGAGGAAGAATTCAAGCAAGCGAGGTTGCTCGCGGTGCTTGTGGTGTAAAGGCGTTCTCTCCCGGCCCAACACGGGGAGTGGTTAGTGAAGACGTAGGCGGAGCTCGCGGAGTCGAGCGGAGCTTACAGGAGAGGACTAGGACCCGGGTGGTGCCGAACCTCTATAAAAATCCCCCGTGTCGATTGTGGTTTGCTTATTTCATACTTGCTCGTTTAATTGTTTAAATTCCGCTGCATATAACTTGATCGATAAAACGAGTAGGTAATTAGTTTAAAAGTGATTAGCATAGCCGACCCACACGATCCTACAAGTGGAACCGTAAGTGAGGCTCGGGGGATCAAGCGAGGCTTGCGAGGACGACTAGGACTCGGGTGTGGGTGCCGAACCTTTCTAAACTCCGGTGTCGACGAATTTATGGTTTGCAATTGTCTCTTCCTTAATCATTCGATAATTATTTTTAATTCCGCATTTATCTATCGATTAGAGGTCCATAGATCCTAACAAATTCTTGGTATTGAAATCTCCAGGGATACCAAGAGAGGTGAAATCTTGCTCAGTCAAAAGATCGATATCCGGAAAATACTCGAGAGGTACAATCTCGAGAATGCCAAGCAAGTAGTCACACTTATTAGTACTCACTTCAAGCTTTTCATGAAGTGTAGCTCCTCTACTGAAAAGAAAAGAAAAGAAAAGAAAAGATATAGATAGAGTTCCATATGCTAGTGCAGTTGGGCCCTTTATGTATGTTATGATTTGCACTAGACCAGACATTTCACATGCCGTTAGCATGGTGAGTCGCTATATAGCTAACCCAGGGAAATGAGCATTGGGAAGCGTTTAAGTGACTGTTGAGGTATCGAAGGGAACCATTGATGTTAGCTTGAAGTACACAAAACATGAAGCACAATGATAGGTGTAGGGATTCGTGGATTTAGATTATGCTGGTGATCTAGACAAACAAATGTCCACAACAGGGTACATGTTCACTTTAAGTGGAGGACCAGTGAGTTAGAGATCCGTACTCCAACAAACGACCGCATTGTCTATGACGGAAGTAGAGTACATGGCAGCGGTTGATGCCGGAAAAGAAGTTATATGGTGGAAAGGTTTGGTAAGCTCTTTGGGGATGGAACAAGAAGTAACTAAATTGCATTGTGATAGCAAAGTTAAATTTATCTAGACAAGGATCAAACGTTCCATTCAAGAACCAAACATATTGAAGAAGTCCAAGTTATTCTCCAGAAAATTGATACGAGCAAGAATCTGGTGGATATGATCACCAAAGTGGTTAATTTTGAGAAGTTCGAGTTATGCTCGAAGCTTCTCAATGTCCTCAGAAACTGAGAAGGATGAGTGCTCCGGGGGTAGCGCCAACGGAGCTTCATGGAAGCATGAAGGAAGCGGGTTAGAAGATGGCTCACTTTACAAATTCAAACAAAGGTGGAGATTGTTGAAAATTGGTTTATATTTGTTAAGTACAGGAAATAGGACAATTGGTCGACCATTGGAGGAGACGGTTGACCGAAAACTTCCAGGCACTTGTCAGCAGTACGGAGCGGTCGAACGGTATTGGCTAATTGGTTAACCGGAAACATCTAGAGTCTCTCAGGCACAGAACAGTAGTGTAGAGTGGTCGACCAGTGTTGGGCACTCGGTCAACTAGAAACTTCCATAGTCTTCCTGGCACGGGTCTGCTGCGCGTAGAGTTTGACCAGTTATGGGAAACCGGTTGACCAATATGTTGCAGTTAAGTTGGATAACCGTAGAACGGTCGACCGGTGCAGACAGTTTTGCCCACAATTTGCATGTTCTCTTGTACGAATTTGGCCAAGTATTTAAGGAGTTTTGGCCATAATTTAATATACAACACATTTTTATTATTCCCTTGAGAGAGATTAGGGCTAGAGAGAGATCTAGAGTGTTTTGGAGGACAAATTGTCTGCATCAACTTGTAATCTCAAGCACTTCTGTTGTTGGAGAAGTGCATTGAAGGAAAGGAAACCCGCAGGAGACCCCAAGGACGTAGGTACGTTGCTGAACCTTGTAAAACGCATGTGTCGTGGTTTGCTTCATGCGTGTTGTGTCTTTGTCTTTGTTTCCCTGTTGTTGAGTGTGTTTTGTTGCTTTAAAGTTTGGGAGATATCTAGAAGTTTATTCCGCATTCAATATTCTTGGGTCATGGTGCGTTTAATCTGTCGTTTTGTTTAGTAGCATTGTTGGTACCCTCGCGCAACATAACACACCAAAGCAGTTTACGTTTTATTTATGTTGATTTTGCTGACCTTCTCTCCCCTAAAGAAAGCATCAGCTTCAAGGCATTTTCCCACTGCGGGTACTGCTGCAGGTGATCAGTCATATAATCACATGTATGATGCATAGTTTGGACGAATTAGTCTTATTGTCTTAATTTCATCCCATCGTATATTAATAGTTGTCTTCTACGTCGCTAATATTGTGATTTACATATGGTGTTTGTGTTATATAGGAATGGAAAAGTGAAGGTATGACTCTTATAGAGCTTTCAACAAGCATTATCGTCGTAATACTCCACCTGGTCGCCCTTACCTCGACGGAAGCTATGGTCATACAGAACCACTACCACATGATTAGTCAGATGAATGTCTTCATTTAGTTTGGACTGAAGTATCATGCTATAAAAATAAGATTGTGGTCATGTTTTGGTATTATACTAATTCACACAACTAGCTTAGGTGTGTGTAGATGCGTGATGTATATTCTAGGTCAATATGCAAGTAACTACATGTATTCCTCTGAGTTTTCTTATTTTGTTGTGTGCTTAAGTTATGTTCCTTACCTTATTGGGGAAATTATTATGAAAGAGTATCGTGTAGTTTTGTGAATCTTTGTTCCATTGGGTAACTAAATTGTGCATTGGTGTGCTTCCCTTTTGTGTGCTTCTTAATGTAGTGCCAACTGTGGAATTAATGTATAGAGTACTATTGTAAGGGGAAGTTAAGGTTTTATATAGAATTTTGTAATGATAGACCAGCTATAGAGTACTTGTATAAGGCCATGAATGAAGTAAAGAAAAAAATAAAAAAATTGTTTCGTGAGAGCAATAAATAGTACATACCTTGTTGGAGGATAACTGATAGTTGGTGGAATAAACAAGGAAAATTTGACTTACTATACTCAAAGTGACTCAAAATGAAAAAAAACCCTACATTGACATCCTTTAGGAAATATGCTTATCTTTCCATAGATCCCAAAATACCACTGCATAAACCGTGGGACAATTTCCTTCCCGTCCTTCACTTTCACTCTCTTTCTTTCTCTCTTACAGTCGTATCGAGCTCTGATCTTTCAGTTGGGAGTGAAGACCAGATCGAGCCCACAATACAATATCGAGCTAAGATTGTCCCCTTCGGACTCCCAACGGTAGCCCACAAGATCGACCTCACGGTAGCCAAGATCGAGCCCACAAGATCAACCTCACGGTAGCCAGATCGAGCCCACAAGATCGACCTCACGGTAGCCAAGATCGTCCCCTTCGAGCCCACAGTACCCACATAATGGGTAAGTGAAATTGTAAAAAATTGATGTGGGTGTTACTTTGTTGCATTTTCTTTCCATTTTTGAATAGTTTTGCCGATGTCGTGATGTGCATTGTTGGTATATTCAAGTTTCGTTTGAATTTACAATTTATGGGGTAGTTGTGCTCGATTAATGACCCTTTATGATAGTTGAAGATGATGTCAGACGATACTCGATTATACTCAATAGATGGGATCGATGGGTATCCTCGATAGTTAACATTGTTTTTAGAGTTTGATCAAGTTCGAGTGGACTTGACAGTACACGATAGTGCAATTGGATGTGTATGGTTGATAGTTATACTTGATTATAGTTCGATTGAACTCGATTGTGCTCGACTGTGTTTCTCAAAATGTGTTTGATAGAAACTCGATAGAACTCAATGGGCTATGGTTATTAATATAAATTCCATCATTTTGGCCATTTTTTGGTCGTATTAGGTTCGACTGTTAACATATTAGCTGTGTACAATGGTGTTTGGGAAATAGATGGTAGAGATTGGCTTTCATGGATGACAAGAGTAAAGGGATCACGATAGAAAATGATGTAACATCCTTGCAACTGCTTGAAATTTTGCAAAAGACGTTTGATGTTGATAAGCTGAAGTATGAGCTCACATTGGAGGCCCCTTACAAAACACATGACCAACCATACAGACCTGCTGAAATTATAGACGATTCTGACTTTCATTTCTTCGTCTCTGAAATATTACATGACATGATCCCTTTATGTCTGACTCTGGTAAAGAAGAATGCACATGTAGAACCATCACCTTATTCCAACTTTAATAAAGAAGTTAGGAGTCAGGTTGAGACTTTTGTTCCCTAAATATATCCCACGACTATCGGAGGTGAGATAATTGTTCCTAAAGTTGATGTCCCCCACCAATTGAATGAGTAAGAACCCCATGTGAATGACGATCCTATTGTGAACTTAAGTGACGAAGATGGAAATTAGGAAGAAGATTTTGAAGGATATGATAGTAAAGATTTGTCACTCCCACACTCACAACCCACAACAAAAAGACACCCACAACCCGAAACTTCAGGAATCCAAACACTTGGGACAAGCAGCAGTCGTCCAAGTAGAACAGAAAATAACACAGGACATAGTTCTCAATTCATTTCATTAGAATATCACAAAATATGAACTATTCCAATGTTAACAAGAGAAGATATATTGGATTCTAGCCACAGTCATACAACTTCTGCCAGCAAATCATTTGTAAAATTCCACATTGGTAAGACTTTCAAAAGCAAGGTTAAATTGAAAACCAAAGTTGCTCTCTTTGCAATGAAGAATAATTTTGAGTTTATTGTGAAGAAGTCTAGTAAAGGGGTATGGTATATCACATGCAATGATTCTAATTGTGGATGGAGGTTGAGGGGCGAAAAACAACTGCGCTCACCCATGTTTGAGCTTACTGTCTTCCACAATGTACATAATTGCACATTAGAACTCAGACAGAAAGACCACCAACCACCGACAATCAGAACCTTGGGTGGTTGGCCACCTAATCAAGAACATATATGTCAATGACGGTACTAGTTACTTGGCAAAAGACATAAGAGAAGATTTGAAGGAACAACGAGACATAAATATAAGTTACCTAAAGGTGTGAAGATACAGAGAGAAGGCACTTACGTATGTCAGGGAGACAGTTGAGGAATCTTATTCAAAGTTACCTGCACACCTGTACATGTTAGAGCAAAAGAATCCAGGCACCATCACTCATTTTCTCACAGAAGATGGTCACTTCCTGTATTGCTTCTTCTCTCTTGGAGCTTCAAGAAAGGGATTTAGATAGTGTCGCCTGTGTTATATGTCAATGGCACATTCCTGAAGACCCAATATGGTGAGCACATGTTATGTGTCATTGTATTGGATGCAAATGGTCACTTGTATCCTATTGCGTTTGCACTGGTAAACAGTGAGAGTCACAACTCTTGGACCTATTTCATGAATAAATTGAAGGAAGTCATTGGGAACGTTGAGAACCGAGCTTTTATATCAGACAGATATGCTAGCATTCATGCTTTGGAGACGACATTTCCAGATGCCCATCACGGTGCATGCTACCACCACATCTGTATGAATGTTGTGAAATTAAAGACGAACCGTTGTCATGAAAAGATGTGGTGTGTGACATATGCATTTGGAAAGTCAGATTTCCACATGCACTTTGAAATGATAAAAGAAATTGATCCTCCCCTTTTAACATATCTTGAAGACATCGGTTTCAATAACTGGACTCATTCACATTTTCCTTGGAATCGATACAATTTAATGACTAGCAACTACGCCAAAAGCCTAAACAACAAAACCAGGAGGCAAGAACATGGACAATCATGACTTTTGTAGAGTACATTTAGTTCACACTTCAAACATGGTTTTGTGAATGACGAGTAGCTGTCGAGGCGAGTACAACGAAATTGTCACCTCTCATGGAGCGTGACTTATTTGGAATAGCTAACAAAGCAAGGTTCTGGAGAATCCACAACCTTAATCAGTTTGAATTTTATGTGGCACATGGGGATGGTGATGGTGAGGTTAATTTAATCACAAAATCTTGTTCTTGTGGCATGTTTCAAATTAATGGAATACCTCGTGTTCATGCAGTTACTGTAGCTCTTGATCGGGGGTTAATATGTACTCTCTGTGTTCCTCATTTTACACCATTGAGTCGTGGAGGGAGACATATAAAGAAATAATTTACCATTATGTTAATGAGAATGAATGGAGTGCTCCTGATGAAATAAAGAATATGCAATTGAAAGTGCATGTTGAGAAAATTTTAGTTGGTCGCCTGAAGAAGAAAAACGTCGGAATGATGAAGTGTAAACGTCTACCATCTCTAGGGGAAGTTGTGGTGCGATCGTGCAAGTGCTGCATATGTGGTGGAAGTGGACACAATAAGGGGGGATGTAAAGTTAGACTCTAAAGCTTTTGTTCTACTAAAAAATGTATTAAATTATCGTGTTCTGAAACAGGTACTTGATAGACCATGATATAAGCTCGATATAGCTCAATGGTTGTTTTCCTTTATAGTTGATGTGCATTTAGACTTTATTCTCAATGCTCGATATTTTATGAACTATCATGGAACAACCATAATTTGAATATTTTTAAATTCCGCGCCCTATTAATGCTCGATCAGTGTACGATGTAGCTAGACGGTTGTTTTCCTCTGACGTTGAGTTTGTTGGGAAATGTTTTCTTCTTGTGCTCGATTGAGAGTGATGGAAGCTCTACAGTGCTCGATACTTTATGAATTAACATGGAACAACCTTAATTTGAATATTTTTAAATTCTGCAATCAACTAGAGCTCGATCAGTGCTCGATGTAGCTCGATGGTTGTTTTCCTGTGACATTGAGGTCGTTGGGAAATGTTTTGTTCTTGTGCTCAATCGAGAGTGATGGAAGCTCGACAGTGATCAATACTTTATGACTTAACTTGGAACAATTTTAATTTGAATATTTTTAAATTCCACGCTCGACTAGTGCTCGATGTAGCTCGATAGTTGTTTTTCTATGACGTTGAGTTCGTTTGGATATATTTTGTTGTTGTGCTCGATCGAGACGAAGAGAATGTGTTCTAAAAGTTTTACTTTTAAATGTCAATTATTATGAATTGAATGAGAAATCATTTTGTTCCTTGTTTATGTTATTCGTCTTTTAAAAGTGTTAAGGAAGAGGCTCTTGGTCCTTAACCGTAGAGCTCTAAAAGATATTGGTTTACCTAAAAAAAAGATATTCACAATCATGGTGATAAACATGGGACATTTATTACCGAGTTAAGATTGTCGTGTTGGTCATAGATCATTGTAGCTCTACAAGTAAGTGACAACACGGGTACACAAAAGAGGGAAATAGTACTTTTGTATACTGAATTGACCTAACAAGTAAAATATTATAGAAATGTGTTTCTGTGTCATTAATATTTTACTGTGTCTTTTGGTCCTTTGATATGAGACTTATATCCGACCACTTGAGAATTTCTTAATTAGACTAGTGTCTTGAGCTATCGATGAGTGTAGTGTAAAGGCATTAGTTGGTTAAGTATGACTTTTGTTGGAGAAGATAGTTAGTCAAAAGATTATCATTGCCCCTCTTAATTGAGTGATGATATTAGTGGGCCCCTTGATAAAGCCAAGTTATAATGTGCACAATGTGATTTAAGTTAAATCACATATTTATAACTAGCTTAAAGAGATCAAGAAATGAATACTAATACAAAGATGACACAATACTACTTTATGTGTATTCTTAATATCATGAGGCAAGGGAAGGACACAAGTGGTGCACTTCATCACTAAATGGATCGGGTTTTGGTTCGAGTGGAATTAAGACATCTAACTAATTGGGAGCTATAATGTGTAGCTAGATACCGCTTATAGCTTGTGATATTAAACTCTTAATATCACTGCCAACTTAGTCTAGATCCTCCCATAGGTCACACCGCAAAAACCGAGAAACAAGAAGCTTGATTTTTGGTTCATATGATGGGTCGGGTTTCTTATAGAAAATATGACACATGTGGTGAGCAAGTAAAATCAATTATGTTGTATATAACATAATTAGAATCATGATAAATTCATATGAGATGCATATATTATGGGATGAAATAATTTATTATTGCATAGGATAATATATTGCATAAGTTGTGAATTTGCTAAAAAACCCAAAAGTTCAAATTTTGTTGGAAATAAATCCAAAATTTGAAAAGGCTAAATCGGGTAAAAGTTCGGTAATCCGTTATGGTTCGGTCGACCGAAGGTTCTATGGATCGGTCAACCGAAGTGGAACGGATGGTCAAAATTGATTGACCGAACTTGACCAAAGTGCCTCGAATTCTGGTTCGGTGTACCGAACAAGGAACGGTCGACCGAACAATGTCCAGTTCTGATATTTTTGGGTTAACCGAATGGCACTCGGTTTTAGACGTGGGTTCGTCCGATCGGTTAAGGATAATTTTTATCCTTAAGAATCGGTCGTCCGTCTAATGCACGGTAAACCAAACGTGACATATTAGGTTAACCGAGTGTGACTCGGTAAACCGAACCCCGATCGATTTTCTGTCTTTGATAATTAAGAGATTAATTTGATCGACAGTTGGATTAACTCCAAACTTGGTCAAACGTTTTGTGGATGCATGAAATGCATTATGGAATTAGTTTGTGAGAGAAAATGTCAAGAGAACATGGCTTAAGAATAGCCATGATTGAGAGTAAGATTGGAGGCTATAAATAGGTCATTATTCCCCTTAATTAGGTTAGATGTTTTTCTAATTATTTTCTCTCCTAATTCACCACAAAAAGCCACGAAAATTCTCTAAGTTTTCTAAGTCTTTGAAAGGAGAAATCTTAGAGACTAAGGAAGGGGTTTGTAGCTAGATTCTAAGCTAGTTTGGAGATTGATTGGCTACCTCCTTTCTCTCCAACCTCGTTTAGGGTTTCGATGAACACTCGGAGGCATCCGGCGCAACGCGAAGGGACGATCGTCTTCCTCAACGTCTCTGGAACATCAAGAAGTTTTAGAGAACTTCTAGGTATGAATTTCAGAGTCCCTTGTGTTTGTTTTAATAAGTTTTTGAAACTAGTTATTAAAACAAACTGATGCATGCATGAAATAAATCGTAGAAAATTGTAATTGATCCTTATTGTGCATAAAAATTTCAAAAATAAATATGTATAATTAAAGTAGAAATCCAACACGAGAGTGATGGAATCTCGACAGTGCTCGATCTTTTGGATTAACATAGAACAACCTTAATTTGAATATTTTTAATTTTGTGCTCGACTAGCGCTCGACAAGTGATCGATGTAGCTCCATGGTCGTTTTCTTGTGACGTTGAGTTTGTTTGGATATGTTTTGTTCTTGTGCTCTATTGAGAGCAATGGAAGCTAGTTAGTGCTCGATGTTTTGACTTAATGTGTAAAAATCTTAATTTGAATATTTTTTTACTTTTGCGCTCGACTAGTGCTCGATAGTCCATGTTATGTTCGGATTCTTCAAATATTGTTTACATATAATTTTGTGATTTCAACATTAACAACAGTAACTCAAAAACATTAACCAACAAACATCTTCATTAACATAAACAACAAAAAGTTTGTGACTTATAAAACAACATTAACAACAAAAAAGATTGTGCCTCCAAAGCATGCACATTAAACTTCGCTTGTTTCCTGCACTACCCAGAGTGGTCTTCAAAGTCAGATGGCATGTCAGACACTGGGGATAGTTGGGGAAGTGGATGTCATCAGACTGTTCCAGGAAGGTCAGGAATGGGTGTCTCGGT
Source organism: Triglochin maritima (assembly GCA_963682175.1). Classification (NCBI taxonomy): domain Eukaryota; kingdom Viridiplantae; phylum Streptophyta; class Magnoliopsida; order Alismatales; family Juncaginaceae; genus Triglochin; species Triglochin maritima. Next base: position 13,975,721 of record OY821775.1, read on the forward strand.
GAGGCATGTCGACCCGCAGTTAGGGCAATTGTGTTCCAGGAAGGGGTGTTGGTGATGGTGTTTCCGGGGAGGAAACAATAAGATTTCGTGTCTCTATGTATGTGTATATTTTAAAAAAATTATACAAGCATACATGATCGATTTCATATTTTCAATAATTTTATGTACATTATTTCGTATTTATTCTAATATCATGCAATCCTACATATATTAAAATAAATCACAAAGAGATCATACCCAAAGGTTCTCTAAAACCTTTATGAAGATCTAGAGTTGGGCCGCTTGTCGAATCGTCCACCGATCCTCCTCCAAGTGTTCACCAAACTCAAAACAAGATTAGAGAGAAATGAGCTAGCCAATCAATCTCTAATTAAGCTTAGAATATAACTAATAACCCTTTTAAAGCTCTACGAGATTTTATATCCAAAAGCTCCAATTGATTAAGAGAATTTCGTGGTGATTAGTGGAGAGATTAGGAAGAGAGAGAATTTGCAATAATACTTACCTATGAAACAAGTAGGGTTAGAGGACCTATTTATAGCCTCCCAAATCACCCACATAAAGAACTATTCTCTAGCCATGATCTCTTATTTTTCTCTCCCTTAAACCAATCACAATTTGCCACATAATCACCCTCAAACACGTTTGACCAAATCTAGAATTAATCCAACTCACGATCTAATTATTCTCTTAATAATTCTGGCAGAAATCGTACTAATCAGTCGACCAAAACTAACCAACCGGTCGACCGATTGTTTAGTAAATCGTGATTTTGGTTGGACCCTGAAACCAAATGGTCGACCCATCACACACACCTAAGGCTACTGTGACTTTCCGGTCGAACATAATACATAAACGTTCGACCGATTCAACGTGAGAATCGGCTATCGGAAATTTTGGTCGGACTGAGTCCTTAGTCAGTCGACCGATCACTACCAAGATCAATACGCGAAATCTCCTGGAAGTTTTCGGTCGAACCACGACCTTACACCGGTCAACCGGTCACTACCAACACGAGCTCGTAGAAGCTAATGGAAGTTTTTGGTCGACCAAACTAATCCTTCCGGTCGACCGTTCACATGCTCATCAACTATTGTGAATTTTCGATCTACCGATCTCCAAAAAACATTCGACCCTTTTGTCCGATTTTTGCCTTTATGAAATTTTGGATTTATCTTTAACAAAATTTGATCTTTTGGGGTTTTAGCAAATTCATATCTCATGTGATATGTTATCCTATGTAATGTTAAACAATTACACCCCAAAATATAATCTTATACAAATTTATTAATGATTCTAATTATGTCAATTTTCGTGACATGTGTCCGTTTTCACATGATACCCGATACATCATATGAACTCAAAATCAAGCTTCTTGTTTCCCAGTTTTGTGGTGTGACCTATAGGAGGATCTAAGCTAAATTGACAGCGATATTTAATACTCAATATCTCAAAATATAAGTGGTATCTAGCTACACATTATAGTTACCCAATTTGCATAGATGTCTTGTTCCACTCGAACCAAGCACGATCCATTTAGTGATGTAAGTGCACCACTTGTGTCTGTCCCTTGCCTCATGATATTAAGAATATATACAAAGTAGAAATGTGTCACCTTTGTATTATATTTATTTGTTGATCTTTCAAGCTAATTATAGCTATGTAACTTAACTCAAGCTACATTGTGCACATTATAATTTTGCTTTATCAAGTGGCCCACTAATATCATCACTCAATCAAGAGGGCCAATGATAATCTTTTGACTAGCTATATTTTTGAGCATAAGTCATGTTCAACCAACTATTGTTTTTATCACTATACTTAATGATAACTTTTGACAATAATAAAATTAAAGGCTCCTTATGTGAAAAGATATAAGTCTCATATCTTAGGATCCAAGACACAGTAAAACATTAATGACACATAACACAATTCCATAATGTTTTTGTTGTTAGGTCTATTCAATATATAAAAGTAATATTTTCCTCTTTCATATACTCGTGTCGTCAATTATTTGTAGAGCTACAACAATCGATGACCAACACGACAATCTTACCTCGGTATTTAATGTGCCATGTTAATTACCATGATTGTCAATACCTTTTAATTTATGTAAACCATTATCTTTTAGAGCTTTACGGTTAAGGACCAAGTGCATCTTCCTTAACACTTCCAAAACACGAATACAATAATCAAGGAACAAAATGTTTGCACATCCAATTCATAATAATTGACATATAAAAGTAAAACTTTTAGAACAAATTCCCTTCAGAAACTACCCAATAAAAGTAAGGAAAGTTCAGTGTTCATTATCATAACCACTCAATATAAAAAAATAAAAAACAAACATACTGTTGTCAACGAGGAGGTCTACAACCATGTCTTGGACAGCAGCCAGACGACGGTCTAGATCACCCACGAGGTTGGCGAGGTTGGCCAAGTTCTTGATAATTTGCTGGAGTGTTGTCGGGGGCAAGAGTAAGCTTGACACAACGTCAACCACCAAAAATAGACATTTCTAGTGGTCTTGTAACAACTATACGACATTTTCATTGATTTGAACCTAAAAAAAATTAAAAACCACAAAACCATTTCTCAACAACGCAAACCAAAGGAAATAGCTTGTGACCCACACTGCCAGGGCACATGCATCAGCCCAGCCAATGTCACGATGCATAGCGGGGTACCGACACAAGCATAACAGGTCATCCCGCCCCATGACCTCCATGATGTCATCGTTACACAACATTATGTTATGAGTATAAAGAAGTAACGAGAGAAGGAACAATGGCGTCCTACTTATATCTGAGGTGAGGTGACGTTTCGAGTGGAAGGACACTTTTCCAATCCCGAACCGTAAAAAAGAATGTCATCGAAAATCGTGCCCGAACAGTCGCATCGAAAATGAAAGGAAAAGTTTCCAATCCCGAACCTCAGTCATTATCGAGCACGTATAGACTTCTTATTGAGCCCGTCGAGGTTACAATTCACATTGAGCTCATATATGAGGTGATGTTTGGAGGGAAGGAAATCAAACCGTCAAAAAATGCTATCAAAAATCATCCATGAATAGTTGCCTTTTTCAAAAAATCTAAACTATTGCCTGCATATCAAGCTTCTATCAAGCAACTATCGAACTACTAGAATCTATCAATTTTCATCAAAAAGACAGAAAATTGGTCCGACTTCCATCAATTCTACCTAGTCCACAAATCTCTAATCTAATCCTATCGAGCTCAAATGTTGAAGGAATCGAGTCAATCGAGCCCAACCGTTGAGTACCTATCGAACAACGATCGAACCTATCAAACAAATACCAAGCATCGTCGGAAGAATGGTTCGAACTAATAAATCAACATGGAAGAACTATTGCGGTCTTTGAATTCATAATTGTTCGGTTTAATCAACATTGAAAAAAATAAAAGGAAAAATAAAAATTGTTCAATAATTGTTCCATTGAGGGTATGATATGCTGGTAGAATAGGTCAACGCTCCATTGATCCTTAACTGTCCGACGATGTTTTCCAGTAGGTAGCTGGGCCGTGGCATAGCCAGGTGGGTTGACCGATCTGAGTGACAGCTCTGTCGGTGTGGTGTTGACCACGAGCTCGGATCTGATACTACTGACGTGGAAGTGTGGGCGCCCCTCACCGAACCCCATGTTTAGTGTAGCCATGTGTGGGGTGCATTGCGTACTCTCTGTAAGACTGTATATGCCTGCGATAAGTCTCTTTGGGAGATCCGATGATGATTGTGGGACAAATGTCCTTTATTTTATCCTTGGATGGAAATGGTTTACTTATTGCAATATATCATGTCATGCTACTTATGGGTGAGCTTTGGTCCGGGACCGGACCAGACCAAAAACTGAATTTTTTGGAAGGCCGAACTGAATACCGGACCAACTAAATTTGGGTCGGTCCGGTCCAAAATCTGAATTTTACCCTTAAAATCTCGGTTCGGTCCGGGACCGAAGTTTGCTCACCCCTAATGCTACTAGTATGATAGGTTCATTTCATTGTACTTTAGGGTGCATATAGGTGAGCTTGGTATACGGGGTTTCCTTATGAAAACTCAACCATTGTCGTTATGTTTGCATTTCAGGACCGCAGTAGGTGCTGGCGGGTGGTGACTGAGGGAGAGTGCATTTTGGGATCAGATCCTTTTATCTGTCTCTTTTTTGGTTGTTATGATTACATGTATTTATATCTTATGTATTTCTGATGTAATCATTCTTTTGGCAAATTCTATTGTACGATGGTGCATCGTTTGAATATAATTTGAGTAATGTTCCCGTTCTTTTTGCTTTGATTCATTGTATTTTATATTTCTAAAATTTTCACTATTTCGAAATGTTACACTAGTAGTCCTTTCCTCTCCCAAGATAAAATTCACTCAAGATATCTATTGCATGCTCCAACTTTATCCATAACACAACACAAGTTCTAAAACATTACATTAACATCTCCTATTTTTACCAAATTACAAATCAACGATATAATTTAAAATTGAGGATATTATTACACCACGTCTCACTAGTCAAGAGACTCTCCATGGTAACAAACTCTAGCTTCGGCTGGTTGCATACATGACCTTGACTTGTGTAGATTTTGATATATTTTTTGGAGTGCTTATAGATGGACGCGCACGTCCAGAACGCTGCTGATGTGGCATCTAGTCAGTGGTACACTCAGCTGCCCAGTCATCAAAATGAAAGTGCGCCTAATTTCGAAAAAATGGCAAAAATCCTTAATCTTCCATGCGATGGTTCCTTTTCTGATGCAGTGATAAGACCGGGAAAGGACATCAAACCAGCGCTTGTTAACATCACGAGTTTCGAAAGAAAACAAGAATCATTTCTGATCTTTCTCACGCTCCCTTTCTCACCTATTCTCCGTTTGATACCTCCGGAAACACCTCGTCGTCGACATCATGGATTTGACAAGAGAGGCTTCTACTTCGAGTGTGGTGGTGCACCAAGTTTGTTGTTTTAACCTATGAATTAGGTTTCCAGTCTTTAAAATTAAAGGTTCTGATACGGTTAGTATTTTCTTAGGCTTCGACGAATTACTTCCAGGCCTCCAAATGTTCGTGGATCCCAATGGAGAAGGTTTTGGGGAAGTTGAAGGACGCAGAGAAAGACATCTTCCGGGGTACCCCCTTCGGTCATTTCCTAGACCTCTCTAACGTTCCTTTCGATAATGACATCGTCGACTGGTTCATGGAACACTATGACCTCGACGAGGTGGGGTTGAAGATTGGCTCTGGGGTAGTACACTTCACAGTTGAAGATGTCACCCTAATATTGTGGATCAGATTACGTGGGAATGTTGTAAGGATGCAGCCCAAGGAAGTCGCAGCCCCGACGAGGGAGATTCTGACCAACACCCAACTTTCTGCCCAGATGATTGCTAGCAGTTATGTGGGTGAAGAGGACGAGTACGTCCAGCTCCACATTTGTTACATCTTCAGCCATTTTTTGTTCTATGATGGCACACATCGAACAACAATCTGGTTCCTCAACCACTTGCCTGACCTCAAACGGCTACACAAGTACGTGTGGGCCAAAGTTTTTCACGAGGCACTTGTGACGGGCCTGGAGAAGGCAAACCGGGGTCTACGAGCTAGGAGATCTACTGGTGACTCGGATACAAGGAGTGGATACGTCGATGGGTGTGTTGTTGTACTACAAGTAATGTTCTTCCATTTTAATCACGTAGATCATTTTTAAGTAATGACTCATCCTTTTTAAGTTATACCTTTTCCTTTTAAAGTTATACTTTTTCCTTTTTAAGATATATTGTTTCCTTTTTAAGTTATACTTTTTTCCTTGTTAAGTTATACTTTTTCTTTTTTAAGTAGTGTCTCATCCTTTTTAATTTATACTTTTCCTTTTTAAGTAGTGTCTCATTCTTTTTAAGTTAAATTTTTCCGTTTTAAGAAGTTTCTCATCCTTTTTAAGTTATTTTTCCCTTTTTAATTAGTCTATCGTCAATTTTAAGTTATAATTTTTTCAGTTTAGACTACTGTTTCATCCTTTTTAAGTTTTAGGTTTTCCTTTTTAAGTAGTGTTTCCTCTTTTTAAGTAATATTTTTTCCTTTTTAAAAAGTATTTCATCCTTTATCATTTATCGATTTTCCTTTTAGTAATGGGAGTTCCTTTTTGAGTTTTAGTTTGTGATTGGGTTTCTCAATCTTAGGTATGGTTGTGCGAGAAGTTTATTCTGGGAGCCGAAAATGGGTGTCTACCTCAGGTGGAACCGTTGGTCCAACATGTTTCGAAAAATGATTATGCTGAAGAAATGGGAGGAACGCGGCATCAACCTCTCTAAAATTTTCGAAGGCGAATTCGATCAGGCGCAACCGACAAGCCTGACACTGAAGGAGAGGGAAATCATTGGGTTGGCTGAAAAACCTGAGCCCAACCTGCGCACAAAGATTGATTGTCCTTCAACAAGCATCGAACCAATGGTACAATTGAGAGACTACAGCATCCTACGGGACCCACTTCTTCAAGAGTTGGAGTTTGTGGGGCTGAAGATGAAATGACTGCAAGCGGAAGTTTCCCTGAAGGAGGCAACCAAAGAGGTTAAGAGTCTGAATGAGGAGCTGAGGAAGTACCGGGAGGAAAAAGATAGGCTGAAGGAAGAGATTGCATATCTTCGAGGATATGGTATACAAGGTGGAGATAGAGGAGCAAAGGGGAAAGAGGAGGATTATAGGGAAGGCGATGGAGGGCAAGAAAGAGAGGAGGAGACAAAGAAGCAAAATGAGAGGGAAAGAGAAGATAGAAGGAGATAGGAGGACAAAAAAGGAATGGAGGAAGAAACAGAGAAAAAGGGAGAGAGAGAAAGTAAGAGGAGAGAGGAGTAAAAGATTAGGAGGGAGGAAGAGAAGGAAAAGAAGATGAGAAGAGGAGGATGGAAGCAGAAAAGTAAAGAGACAGGAAGGCGAGAGAGAAGAGAGAAGCAAAGGAAACGAGGAGGAGGGAAGCCGAAACAAAAGGAAAAGGGTAAGAGAAGAGAAGGAAAGAGGAGGAAAATGAGAAAGAGAAGGAAAAGAAGAGAATCGGATGAGGGAAGGGAAAAATCCAGGAGGGCAAGCTGGGGGGTCAAAGGACAATGCTCATTGGCCAAAAAATAAGAAGATGAATTGAAGGAAACAAAGAAGAAGGAAGAGCAGCAGAAAAGGGAAGAAAGAAGGTTCCAGAGGAGCATGAACATTAAAAGAAAGAGGGAGGGCAATGAGGAATTCAAGTTGGCTCATCGTTCGAGAGAGACAAGACAAGACATTGACATGGATGCATTGGCCACGTTGAGCCCTGTGTAGGATTTCATATTTAATTGTACATATTTATTTTCGAAATTTTTATGCACAATAAGGATCAATTTACAATTTTCTATGATTTATTTCATGCATGCATCAATTTGTTTCAATAACTAGTTTCAAAACTTTATTAAAACAAATATGGTCTCCGAAATTTATACCTAGAAGTTCTCTAAAACTTCTTGAATATTCGGAGACGTTGGGGATGCTCCTCGCTGCGCTTGATGTCTCCGAGTATTCACCAAACTCTAAACAAGATCGGAGAAAGGGAAGCTAGTCTCTCAATCTCCGATAGGGTTTAGAATCCAATTACTAACCCCTCTTTAATTCTCTTGAGAAGATGATCTCTTAAGAACTAAAACTAAACTTAAGAATTAAGGAATTTTCGTGGAGAATTATGGAGAGAGAATTTTTGCATGAGAAAGCAATGAATGAATTAATGAGGTAATGAGATAAACTTGTATTTATAAGTTCTCTCCAAATTACCTATTCATGTGCAACCTCTTGCCCATGATTTCATGCAAAATTCCATCTAACCATCCATTATTTAATAATAAATAATATTAGCCACGAATTAAATCAATTATGGACCAATTCCATGCATGATCTAATTAATTCTTAAATTAATTCTGCACAAAACCGTCTGGACCGGTCGACCGTTTGGAGGTTCGGTCGACCGCTAGAACCTGGTTTCGGTTGACCGTTCAATAACTCGGTCGACCGTTCGTAACAGGAATTATTCCATCTCGATGTTCGGTCGACCGACCGATTACTTTCGGTCGACCGTTCGAACAGATGAAAATTCCCTGTTATCGGTCGAGACATGTCCGGTCGACCGTGCCCGATCGGTCGACCGTGTACTGCTAACCGGTCGACCGTTTGAGCACTGTTCTGGAGACTTGTCAAATTTCGGTTTAACCCCTACAAAATTTGACATTTCGGGATTAGTAGTAAATTCACAACTTATGTAACATATTATCCTATGCAATGATCAATCATTACACCCCATAATATTTACATCACATATGAATATTATTTAGATTCTAATTATGTTATTAATCACAACATAATTTTGATTTTGCTTGTTCACCCCATGTGTCATATTTTCTACATGAAACCTGACACATCTTATGAACTCAAAATCCCCATTTCTTGTTTCCCAGTTTTGCGGTGTGACCTATGGGAGGATCTAAACTAAGTTGGCAGTGACGACTTGTCATGCTTAGAGCACGAACTCAAAATCCCCATTTCTTGACCGCAATCCAATGCTCAGGACCTGCGTTGGATTGGTGACGACTTGTCACGCTTAGAGCATACGAGACATCGGGTCTTGTGCAAGTCATCGCGTACATGATCGACCCAATTGCCGAAGCATAAGGGACATCCTTCATGTACTCTAAGTCCTTACGTGATTGAGCACGTTGAGACTTCTTGAGTTGCACACCCATACTCATTGGCACACTGCCCTTTTTGGAGTTGTTCATCTTGAACCTTTCCAAGACCTTGTCAATGTATGTACGTTGACTGAGGCCAATGAGTCTACGAGATCTATCTCGATATATGATGCATTGCATACATTGCATCATATGTCTTTCATTTAGATTACTTTTATATCAATAAATGCTACTAAGGTATGTGTTTAGTCTTATTTACAGAATACAGGGACCTGAATGCAAATTTCCCACATCCCGAGCATAAACGCATACAAAAGACTCGTTTCTATCATAAAGACCAAGTTCAAGTTTATCGGGTTTCAAATGGAAATGTATCCAAGCATAAAAGCATTCAAGACCTAATTACGAAAAGAACAAGGACTTAAGCACAAAAGTAGCCGGGGACTTAATTGCAAAAAGTCAAGGACCTAATTGCAAATCACGAGTAGCTTTTATTATTATGGAGAAAATATAAAGAAAAATCAATGTGGATCTCCAAATATATGAAGAAATTAATTCGGATCTCCAAAGATATGCAAGAATCAATCCAGACGCGCAAATGACATTGAAATCATACCATAAACACACAGGAAAAATCCGGGTCGATTCGGAGCCAAAAAGGTGGCGATTCCGCCGCACCTCAAGAGCAAATTGCGGCGAATCCGCCGCACCAAATTAGATTAATGCTCTAAAATTTTTACCGGTTGCGTGTTGACGCGTGTACTTTCTTATTTCATGCTTAGGTCCCTTGTATCGGCTATAAATAGCCCCGAGAACGATGTTGTGAGGAGTTCTTACTTTTGTTCCATAATTTAGCAATAAAATTCTGTTTCTTCTATTTTGTGTTTTTAGTTTTCTTTTGTAATGCCTCTAGGACCCCTTCTTCCTCCCTCTATGAGTTTCTAACTCTTTCCAAAGGGTGGGGGTGACGGATTTAGGGTGATGAGAAGAGAATAAAGTTATTATTTTAATTTCGTATTAGTATGTTTTGATTACTTGAGTTTATGTTAAATCATTTATCATGTAATGCTTTATAACTAATGTGATTTATTATAAGTTTCAGAATTCTCTAATCTAAACCTTAAATCTAAACCTCCACCCAACGGAATTCACAATCTTTGTTCTTGTTTTAGTTTTAATCGTTCATGTTTCTTGCTTTAGATAATTAAAACCCAAAAATTTCAAAATCAACCTTATTATTGTTCTTTCTTCTCTAATCGAAAATCAAAAAAATAACAATATCTCTCCCTCCTTGTGTTCGACCCGTATTTGCCACGTCTTCATTGACACCGTGCACTTGCGGTATAAATAAAAATCTCATCAATATATCTTGATTCCCAAGATGTATTGAGCCTCACCCATATCTTTCATTGAAAATGCAGATTTCAATGAACTTCTCGTTTGCTCAAGCAAAGGAATATGATTGCCCATAAGCAATATGTCATCGACATATAAGATTAGGAATACTACATGGCTCCCACTAACCTTCTTGTATATACAAGGTTCTTCCTTACTTTGAATGAGGTGAAGCTTTTTCACTTCCTCGTCAAAGCGTTTGTTCCAACTCCTTGATGCTTGCTTCAATCCATAAATGGATCTTTGAAGCTTGCATACCTTTTCGCTATTCTTTGGATCTTCAAAACCTTGAGGTTGTACCATGTACACATCCTCCTCCAAGTTCCAATTAAGGAACGCCGTTTTGACATCCATTTGCCATATTTCATAATCATGAAATGCAGCAATAGCGAGCAATATCCGAATAGACTTGAACATGGCAACCGGTGAAAAAGTTTCATCATAGTCAATTCCTTGAACTTGAGTGAAACCCTTCGCTACAAGCCTCGCTTTGTAGGTTGTTAAGTTCCCATCCATGTCCATTTTCCTCTTGAAAACCCATTTATTTTGAATGACATTTTTCCCTTGAGGAAGGTCAACCAAGTTCCACACTTGATTATCATACATGGATTCTATTTCGGATTCCATGGCCTTAAGCCATAGTTTGGAGTCTTCCCTTTCCATTGCTTCTTGGAAGGTCAAGGGATCATTGGTATCTAGTACCATGATTTCATGAGGTCCCAGATACAAGTCGGGTTTCTTCCTTTCCCTTGTTGACCTTCTTAGTTCTTTTGGTTCTTCTCGTGTCTCTCGAACTTCTTCCACAATTTCTTGAGGAGTTGGTTCACGTTCAATTCTTGAACGTACACTTGGTGGGGATGATTGAGATTCTCTCACAATTTCTTGTGATGGTCTCTCGCCCACGCTCCCACTAACCAAAGGAATCTCGGTTGGGCCTTTATGATCTTGAACGTCATCATTCGTGTCATGATCTTGTAGAGTATCTTGAGTTTCCTCAAGCACAACCCTACTCCCACTACTTTTTACTCTTTCTAGAAATTCATTTTCCAGAAATGTGGCATCCCTCTCTACAATCACTCGATTGGAGGTGATATGCCAAAAGTAGTATCCTCTTGTCTCACGAGGATAATCAATGAAGAAGCACTTATCCGCTTTTGGTTGAAGTTTGGTCGACATCAATTTCTTGACGTAAGCCTCACAACCCCAAATCTTGAGAAAACTGAGCTTAGGTGTTTTACCACTCCATAGCTCATAAGGAGTTTTCTCCACGGATTTGGATGGAACATTATTTAGTGTGTAAGCCGCAGTTTGTAGTGCATAACTCCAAAAGTAAAGAGATAATTCCGCATGACTCATCATTGACCGAACCATGTCGAGCAATGTCCTATTCCTCCTTTCGGATACCCCATTCCACTGAGGTGTACCGGGAGGGGTGAGTTTAGGTACAATACCAAACTCTTTTAGGTATGAGTCAAATTCGGCACTTAAGTACTCACCTCCACGATCCGTTCGTAGAGACTTGATTTTCTTGTCGAGTTGGTTCTCTACTTCATTCTTGAATTCTTTGAACTTCTCAAAGGACTCAGTTTTGTTTCTCATTAGATAAACATAGCCATAACGACTATAATCATCCGTGAACGTAATGAAGTACCTGAAACCATCTCGTGCACTACTACTCATTGGACCACATACATCGGAATGTATCAAATCCAACAAGCCACTCGCCCTTGGTCCTTTCTTCTTGAAAGCCTTTTTGGTCATTTTTCCCATTATACATGGTTGGCACGTATCCAATGATTTAAAATCAAGTAGACCAAGAAGGTTAGCTTCTTGCAATTTTTTGATGCGCTTTTCATTTATGTGACCAAGACGATAGTGCCACAAGAGAGTATCATTCTCGTGAGTGGTTTTAAGTCTTTTGTTATTGATATTAAAGATTTGTTTATCATTCAATTCAAGCAAATAGAGATCATTCCTTATGAATGCATTTGCATAGAAAACATCATTCTTGGATATAGACAAGCAAGAATTTGAAATATTTATATTGAAATTATCCATATCTAAACATGATACAGAAATAAAGTTCTTGCTAATCGAAGGCACATAATAAACATTCTTTAGACATAAATTTAAACCACTACATAATTGAAGCACCACAGAACCTTGTGCAACCGCAGACACGTTCGCACCATTTCTGACCTTCAATTCTACCTCGTTCCTTACGAGTTCCTTCCTATTCATGAGTAGCTGCACATTAGAAACTATGTGAGCACAAGATCCGGTATCTATTACCAAATCCTGGACAGAGGTGGCTAAATTTATTTCAATAACAAATATACCTTTGGCCTTTTTGGGGCACCGACGTTCAATCACTCCGTTGTCAAGGTCTTCCTTGTACTTGGGGTAATTTAGCCGGATGTGTCCTTTTTCACCGCAGTGAAAGCACTCCGTATTGGGAGTTGGAGATTTCTGAGATTTCCCCCTCGAGGCACTCGCACGAGCACCTCCTACTCCCTTGCTCTTGATTGAACCACTTTTGGTAGATTTGCCCTTTCCTTTACCAATCTTTTGGCTCCTCCCATGGACGGCAAGGACTTGCTTGTCCCTACCCTTGCCCATGTCAACTTCAGCAGTTTTGAGAGCGTTGTGAAACTCCTCAAGACTCACCCCTTTTTCACGCACGTGATAGTGAATCACAAAGTCCTTGAAGGACGGGGCTAGAGAGCCAAGAATCATATCTTCAGCAATGTCCTCGGGCATTGGTGAAGAGAGCTTTGCCAACTTCTCAAGGTACCCTTGCATCGTGAGAAAATGCATGGATACCGATGTTCCCTCTGCCATATGGCACCTCGTGAGTGCGATGGTGGTCTTATAGTGCTCCTTTCGGGCACTATCCATGAACATCTTTGATAAAGCCTCCATGGTCTTCTTGGGTTTTGAATCCAAGTATTTCGCTTGAAGCGAGTCACCCATGGATGCTAGCATAAGACCGTGAACTTGGTTCTCTTGGTCTTCCCACTTGGCTTTAGCCTCTTTCTCTTCATCGGTTAATCTCTCATTCCACTTTGGGATTGGACCTTCCAAAATGTGAGATAGTTTCTCAAACTTTTACACGATGTTGAGTTTGAGTTGCCAACTAATGAAGTTTGAGCCATCATTTGCGAAAGGGTGTTTTTCTATCATGGATCGTACGATAGGTTGGATGTTTGACATTTTTCTACAAAATAAATCATATAGGATTTTAATGCCAATTTTATGTTTTAATACACATGTATACATATATTGAATATAAATGTAAATGTTGCAAATAAAAATTTTGCCCATAAATGCAACAATCCAAGATCCCATCAATCGTAATATAGACTAGCTAAGGGTTATCGAATACATTATAATATCAAGGTAAGAAAACATTTTCTAATCACAACCTTTTTGAATTTTAGCAACATTTAGCATCTTCAAACTCTTGTGACTCTTGTCGTTTTAGTTATGAGGGAATACGACCTATCCTCGTAAGAAAAAGTTTTTCCCAAAACCGAGCGAGGGCTCTAGGTAATGTTAAGAAAAGTTATTTTCATTTGATACGAGATACGTTTATCCATTGTATTCACAACTAAACATACTTGGGGTTCACTAGGGTGAAACACTCCTCATATATTTAATTGTGGCACAACAACAGACAACCATTATATCTCCCACTATTCCCAAAGATGGAGGGAGCTATCTCCCGCTAAGGGCGAGCAGAGTATCCCTCGATCAATGGCTGCTAGTGGATGAAATAAGAAGGAAATTTATTCTTAATTTTTTGTTTGGACAATTTAACATGTGATTTAGAATTTTAGGTTATCATGCATATTACTAATCATACACATCCTAACATTCAACACATTCATCACATGCATAACAAGATAAAAACAGAAATTAAACATTCACACAATCCACATCGTGTGAGTTTATATGTTCCCTTCGATCCCTGATCTTCGATCCTCGATCGATGCGCTACAGCGGCGACTTCCTCTTGCACCGGAGATGTAGATTTTACAGAAAATAAACATGCTCCTCACATTCGATAAAAACCGACTAGTGCAAGTCCTATGTAAAAACCTCTCATATGCAAATGCAACTATCTAAAAGACGGAAAGAGAGAGAATTTTGGCTTTTACATACATAAGCCCCTGTATAATAATGATTATAAACATTCATAGGCGCTGATTTGGAACATATAAACTCACAATTCCTGCAAAAAAACTCGAGCATCCATGCACGCAATATCGCTATAAACTATACACCCTAGTTTATCAAGCATCTAGAATCCCAAACAATTCTTTGAAAAATATTTTGAAATCCATTAAAAACGTTTTTCATGCATCCATAGTTCAAAAATTAATTATGAACCGCCGTCCATCCAATTTCCAATGGAAAGATGAATCGCAGTTTTTCGGTTTTGTTGATTCTCTTATAAAATAATCGTTTATACTTAAAACGAAATTATTGCAAGTTAGACAAATGTCTAAATCTTAATTCTAATAATTACATGGCATGTTTTAAAACACTTAAAACATTCAGAACGAATTATTATGGAGAATTACATCAACAAACATTCATAGACCGAAAAAACCGGTAAATCGAATTGTTTAAATCCTAGATGATAACCTAAATTCGTTTACAGCCTTAAATCATGAGAAAATTGAACCCTAAGCTCTGATACCACTGTAGGATTTCATGTTTAATTGTACATATTTTTTTTCGAAATTTTTATGCACAATAAGGATCAATTTACAATTTTCTATGATTTATTTCATGCATGCATCAATTTGTTTCAATAACTAGTTTCAAAACTTTATTAAAACAAATATGGTCTCCGAAATTCATACCTAGAAGTTCTCTAAAACTTCTTGAATATTCGGAGACGTTGGGGATGCTCCTCGCTGCGCTTGATGTCTCCGAGTATTCACCAAACTCTAAACAAGATCGGAGAAAGGGAAGCTAGTCTCTCAATCTCCGATAGGGTTTAGAATCCAATTACTAACCCCTCTTTAATTCTCTTGAGAAGATGATCTCTTAAGAACTAAAACTAAACTTAAGAATTAAGGAATTTTCGTGGAGAATTATGTAGAGAGAATTTTTGCATGAGAAAGCAATGAATGAATTAATGAGGTAATGAGATAAACTTGTATTTATAAGTTCTCTCCAAATTACCTATTCATGTGCAACCTCTTGCCCATGATTTCATGCAAAATTCCATCTAACCATCCATTATTTAATAATAAATAATATTAGCCACGAATTAAATCAATTATGGACCAATTCCATGCATGATCTAATTAATTCTTAAATTAATTCTGCACAAAACCGTCTGGACCGGTCGACCGTTTGGAGGTTCGGTCGACCGCTCGAACCTGGTTTCGGTTGACCGTTCAATAACTCGGTCGACCGTTCGTAACAGGAATTATTCCATCTCGATGTTCGGTCGACCGACCGATTACTTTCGGTCGACCGTTCGAACAGATGAAAATTCCCTGTTATCGGTCGAGACATGTCCGGTCGACCGTGCCCGATCGGTCGACCGTGTACTGCTAACCGGTCGACCGTTTGAGCACTGTTCTGCAGACTTGTCAAATTTCGGTTTAACCCCTACAAAATTTGACATTTCGGGATTAGTAGTAAATTCACAACTTATGTAACATATTATCCTATGCAATGATCAATCATTACACCCCATAATATTTACATCACATATGAATATTATTTAGATTCTAATTATGTTATTAATCACAACATAATTTTGATTTTGCTTGTTCACCCCATGTGTCATATTTTCTACATGAAACCTGACACATCTTATGAACTCAAAATCCCCATTTCTTGTTTCCCAGTTTTCCAGTGTGACCTATGGGAGGATCTAAACTAAGTTGGTAGTGATATTAAAAGCTTAATATCACAAGCTATAAGCGGTATCTAGCTACACATTATAGCTCCCAATTAGTTAGATGTCTTAATTCCACTCGAACCAAAACCTGATCCATTTAGTGATGGAGTGCACCACTTGTGTCCGTCCCTTGCCTCATGATATTAAGAATACACACAAAGTAGTATTCTGTCATCTTTGTCTTAGTATTCATTTCTTGATCTCTTTAAGCTAGTTATAAATATGTGACTTAACTCAAATCACATTGTGCACATTATAACTTTGCTTTATCAAGGGGCCCACTAATATCATCACTCAATTAAGAGGGGCAATGATAGTCTTTTGACTAACTATCTTCTCCAACAAAAGTTGTACTTAACCAACCAATGCCTTTACACTACACTTATCGATAGTTCAAGACACTGATCTAATTAAGTATTCCTTAAGTGATTAGATATAAGTCTCATATCAAAGGACCAAAGACACAGTAAAATATTAATGACACAGAAACACATTTCTATAATATTTTACTTATTAGGTCTATTCAGTATACAAAAGTAATATTTTCCTCTTTTGCATACCCGTGTTGTCACTCACTTGTAGAGCTACAATGATCTATGACCAACACGACAATCTTAACCCGGTAATCAATGTCCCATGTTAATTACAATGATTGCGAATATCTTTTGTTTTATGTAAACCAATATCTTTTAGAGCTCTACGGTTAAGGACCAAGAGTCTGTTTCTTAACACTTCTAAAAGACGAATAACATAAACAAGGAACAAAATGATTTCTCATTCAATTCATAATAATTGGCATTTAAAAGTAAAACTTTTAGAACACATTCCCTTCACCCCGGTGAGCTGAACCTTCTACTGAATTTGACCGCACTTACACATAACCACAGGGAGGTGATTTGGAGAGGTGAAACCTATTTTTCAGACATTTTGACCTGAAGGAGCTCTTGACGAAGGGGATGGATTTGTCCAACGAGGCGATCGACAGTATGCTATGTGTACTGGAAGAGCACCAAAAAATAGAAAACTACCCCCAAGAGGTAATTTGTATTCCAAGCTTCTTTTCGGATACCATTTTGAACGACCAAGGCCAAACCATTGAAGAGTGCCTGGCGCCCAGACTACAAGGCGTCGAGCCTGGAAGTGTCGTCATTGCACAACCAATGCTATTGGCAGAACATTGGACCCTGGTGGTTGTTAGTGAGTTGGTCGAGGAGATCCTGCATTACAATAGTTGTTGTAGGGGGCTACTTCGATATGAGAATGCTGACAGTGCAGTTGGCATACATGAATGTTCGGCCAAAGACGTGGGTGAATTCTAGAGAACCCGTCTTAAGGTGAACTGACGAGTGAGATACCTGAGGGACATGTGCCAAAGACAAATGTCGGGAAGCAACTACTGCGGTGTTTTTGTTTACTACTGGATAAAATGTCTCATGCGAAAGCTCTCCCCAACGGAACAAAAAGACCCCAAGACACTTCACTCGGTCAGGGGTGAAATGGCCATGACATTATTAAGGGATTCCCGCACTTGTGTGGGATTAAAGTAGTGGTTTGTAAATTAACATATACATTTTAGATTGCAATTTTTAAGTTTTCATACTTCAAAGTAATATTGTACACATGTATGTCGGTTGATCGACGCGTCAGCACGAACCTTTACTGAAAAAGAACATAAACCCACTTAAAAGGGGAAATGCGAACTTAAAAAGTTAAAACGCCCACTTAAAAAGGACAAATTCAAATTAAAAAGGTCACTCATTTACTTAAGAAGAACATACACCTACTTATAAAGTACAAACCCCTACTTAAAAAGGGACAAGCTCATTACGACATCCTCCCACAGAAGGTAACATGTATGTTGGTTGATCATTGCGTAATCGCGAACCCTTTCTGAAAAAGTACATAAACCCACTTAAAATGGAAAAACCCCAACTTAAAAAGTTAAAACGGCTACTTAAAAAGGACAAATTCAAATTAAAAGCGTCAGGCTCATTTACTTAAGAAGAACATATGCCTACTTATAAAGTACAAACCCCTACTTAAAAGGTACAAGCCGATTTACGACATCCTCCCACAGAAGGTCACATGTATGTTGGTTGATCGTTGCGTCAGTGCGAACCCTTACTTAAAAAGTACATAAACCCACTTAAAAGGGAAAAACACCAACTGAAAAAGTGCAAACGCCCACTTAAAAAGGACAAACCCCTACTTAAAAGGTACAAACTCATTTACAACTTCCTCCTTCATTGGGACAAAAACGTTCTTACAAAGGCAATGCGTACTTAATGAAAGAAAATGTGCTTTCTCACTTTGTTAAAGAGCATGCTACTCGTAATATAACTTCAAGTCCTAATCGTCAAAATCTGGATCCCCTGGGCTAGGCGCGATTTGATGCAGGGGAGATTTGCCCTTCCATCGAGCTCTTCTCTACTTTGAGGCCATTTCTTTGGCTTCTTTGAAGTATTTTATCGGCTAAAGAAACTCGACGTCTCGTAGGAGGTCTTCCTCGACGGGTGACCTTATCTGGATTGCACAAACAGGTACCGCCAGGCACAACTTCATCGACTATGGGAGGGCCCTCGGTAATGTTCATACGTGACCTCAGCCACTTCATACACTTCACGGCATTAAGATACCTTTCATGAGAAATGAATGCTTCCTGTGCGATTCAAAGAGCACGACCCATTATGTCGGCATGACGACACAACACATCATTCTCCATCATGCCATCGTCTTGGTACATCTTGTCTCGATAGCTCCTTTGAATATCCTTTCGCCAACGATTTGTCATGTAAGACTAGGGGAGTAATCCATTAGGATCTACGCGTGAAAATACGACCAGCACGTTGCAGCAAAGAAGACCAACACGCTAAAACTGTCTACAATCGCATGTAATGTTCAGACTTGTCTTTTGTACAAGGAAACATTTCGATAATAGATGCTCACACGTCCGTACACATTCAGTAACCTTGTAATGCAACACGTCGTTGGATTAGAACTCCTCGGTTAGGTCGCAGTTCATCATCTTACCAATTTGTAACTGGACTTTCTTGAAAACCCCTACGGTATACAACTCGCTCATTTGCCTCTCGAAAGGGATATATTGAGACCAATTGGGGTTTCTTATGAAGGAAATCGAATTCTGATTAAGCTTCCTTCTCGTACTTGTGACGGAGAGCAACTTGGTATTGTTGAACGAACTGCTTAAGGGTGGTTTTTGAAGATAAGAACTTGTCAAAGAACGCATTCATACTTTCGCTTCTTTGGGTAGAAGTCATTCCCATGAAAAAGCAATCACCCAAGTAAGCAAGACTCACACTACTACAGAAAAGGTAATATACGTCGGATGTATGGGGCTATACACGTCGGATATAAGCACACCCCTATCCGACGTCTAGGTGTGCGTCGTCTATACATAGACGTCGGCCATAATTAGACGCCGACGTGTATTCATTAACGTATAGACGTCGGTCACCTTATCGACTGATGTCTATACGTTAACGAATACACGTCGGTTAACTAACATACGACGCCTATACTTTAGGGATAGACGTCGGTTAACTACCATACGACGCCTATACTTTAGGGATACACGTCGGTTAACTACCATACGACGCCTATACTTTAGGGATACACGTCGGTTAACTAACATACGACGCCTATACTTTCGGTATAGACGTCGGTTTCAATATAAAGCCGACGTCTATTCCTTTCTTCAGAGGAATAGACGTCGGCTAATAGAAACAGTCGTCGACTATTCCTAAACCTGGACAAAAAAAATAGAATTCGACGAAATTGTTTTTAGTCATCGTCGTCGTGTACATACAACTGCACCAAATTCGTTCACCTATCAATTTGTTCACAAATACTCACAATTTCATCCACATACATCCACAATTTCATACAAGCACAAACAAACAAGCATACATGCATAAACATAAACATACAACCATACATGCACAAACATACAAACATACACAATTGACATTCAACACACTTGCAATTAATTCATTCTAAAATTAAGGCGATTATATTAAGGCATAAAGTGTAGGTTTGTAATACAAGTGCACTTGTTAACTAAATTACAAAAAATACAATTGGAAGGAGAACCTCTTAGTCGTCAGCATGTTTCTGATGAAATAGCGAGCCCATCGGTCGCGAGTTTCATCGAGCTCCTGTTGCGAGAATGGATCACTACTTTTTGGGAAAACCTATCAAAAAAATACAAGTGTGTTGAATATTAATTACTAAATATTGAAACTACAATTGAATATACAATTGAATAACGATCTACATTACCTCGGTTAGACATACGTCTTGAGTTGTCACATCGAGGATTTCCTCCATGTATCTCATCACGTAGTAACCGCATTCCGTATTTCCAACCTGCTTCCGGTACTACAAACATAGGAATTCGCTAAATATTTGTTCCTAACTTAATTAGCAAAAATAGGATAGAACGTACTCTCATTCCATGCCATGTTATTCCTGATTTTGTGGTTGTTCTCCTACCACCTAAAGCTCTGTAAACCTTAATTGCCCTGAGTAGCACAAGTTAAAATATCAATCAATAATACTAATAAAAATCCACGAATTACTTTATTCACGACTAAACGAACTTACATATTTAGAAGTTTCTTTATTGAGTCCCTTGGTTTATTCGACCCCAACGGATCAAACCAATATGCCGAATTAGTCGTTGGGCATACAACGACAAGCATCCAATGAGCCATGTGTTATATATAATTAGAAGTTTATTACAAAATAAAATTTCACTTTGAATTACAAAGTTTACCTCTCATGATAAGGGATCAGATAATATTTCTTGTCTTCTTCTTTAAAGAATGTCCCAAGTTAACCCGATTTATCGTCATTCCCGTATATATATGTAGATGGACTGATAAATCCAAATACTTGATCCTCGGGAAAGATTGACCTTCTGGCGTCGTAAAGATGTCTACAAGTATAAAAATTATAATTTATTACAGTTTTGATAAAATTATTCAATACTTTTCATTGTATACAAAAGAACACTTACTTCACTTGCACGTCGATAATCATGATACACAACGAATCCATCGCCATGAACTGCATGATATCCTCTTTGGTGACGTACAAAGCGGGAGGCAACCCTTTATTCCCCTCCAACTCCTAGGTACTTAAGGATTGTGCCTCCCTACCTACCATACATTGATACAACATTTTCCACCTACTTGGAAGCGAATTAATGTTGATCGGAGATTGGTTGTTTGACTCTTTGCTCCGGGGGCTTGACACCTTACACATATGTATAGAACCGTTAAAATACAATTGTTAACAAATTTGAAGTTTAAAGTCTTTCAAAGTTAAATTATACCTCATGTTTGTCGTTTAGCTCTACTAAATAACTAGGCCAACGCACAAACCCACCGATAGCATCGCCGAGAGTAACAATCTCTTCTTCCGGAAATGGCACAAAAGCACCAGGATCTAAGGAACTCTCAACTGCAACCTTCAATTCTCCCTCTCCTACCTCTGTGAAGTGGTGTCTGGAGATGTTATAAACTTTCCCGTGTCCCACCAATCTTCGATCAGGGTCTTCGACAAATAAAGCACATCTAGATCCATCCGCGAACTTTCCAAACGAGGGACCGTCGACGAGGGCCAATTCTCGAGAATGAGACACGAAATCATCTTGTCGATGAGGGTGGAACACTAGCGGAACTGGAGTAGTCTCCGCGGAAGAACCAGTCTTACGACGGGTAGGAGAAGTAGGCAAATCACGATCCAATCTCTCTGTAAGAAGTTGCAAAGACTTCTTCAAATCTGCGATCTCTTCCTGGCATTTGGTATGACTAGTCGACGCAGTAGACCGTTGAGTCTTCCCATAATATTGTCGAAGTCCAACTCTACTCCCTACCCCTCGCACACGACCGGGGTGTTCGTCGTTTCCCAAGGCCTCGCGTAGAATATCATTCCGACCATCGGAAGCAAATTCGCCTTGAGATTCTCTCAACTTCAGAGAGTCCTAAGTTTAAAACAATATTTACTATCATTTGAAAAATATAAAATTAATGATTCTGAATTAATAACATATATATAAGTGATGCAACTTACTATCTTCGAGTCGATAGCTTGCGACTCGTCTGTGACGTACTCCTCTCTGGAGTTTACTCTCGCTCTCTTCCAAGAATCACAACGAGCTACGGGAGAAGGAGGAGATAGGTTACTTGCTTGCTCCTCACTCATACCGGAGTCAATTGCCTGCTGTCTCTTCTGAGCAATTTTTTCAGCCATCATTTGTGCTTCTAACTTGTGGTACCCCGCTCGAGACATACGATGGGTATACTTGTTAGAAGATCTAATCTTTTGGTTTTTTGCTCGGATGGCCTAAAATCAAGTTTATTAGATTGTCACTAAAATCAATAACTAACAAGTTTGTTTTGAAACTCAGTTACTATATTATAAATTAAACTCAGTTACCTCAAACTCCGGGCTATCTCTGGATTTTCTGAATAGCTCCCATTGATTCGGAGTGATAAAGTTATAGACATCGCATGGATTTCTATCCTGGTAGTCTCCGAATACGTACTTGTTCGTTAAATTTGTTTTGAACTCCCTCCAACGAACTGACATGTATGTCATCCACTTTTTCTTCAACTTGTCAGTGGATTGGAACTCAAAAGATTCCTACAACACGTTAACTTTTTATATATCAAAAGTTCGACTAAAACTATAGAAATCTATAATGGAACCATTACCTGCACATTATCCCATATTGTGTCCTTCAACTTCTCATCTACATCAGCCCAACTGGATAAACAAATGTCAACTTTGGCCCTCGCTAAGCTACCCAGAAAACTTTTCCAATTATCAGACAGCATGCCTAACGGCTCAAGACGGTCATCAAACTGGATTGGAACTCTACCGTCTCTAGTTCTTCTGCCCACGAATTCTTTCATGAGACAAGGACCTCGTGTACTGTATGTCTTCGAACCTTCAGACTCGGAGGAAGTGGGTTTCTTTTTCGGAGTCATTATACTATAAAAGATAAATTCAAGTAATTAAATAAGGTAAAGACATGGATTAAATGTCTATTACAATGTGTTACAACAGAAAATTTGCACCTTTACTGTTTTTTTTCCTTAATGGATTTTCAATCCATATACCTTCACCGTGGTCATCTCTAAACATACAAGTCTCAACATTTATTTCTTCATCTACTGAGTTCAACTCAGGTGCTTGCTTAGAGAAAGGTGGTGTCTCTTCATACTCGATCAGGCTATCATCTGATACAATTTTTTTCTTCCCTTCCAAAATTACTGCCCATTTCTTATCACATGGATTAGCCACATAGAAGACTTGTTTCGCTTGGGAAGCTAGAATAAAAGGTTCTCCTTTATACCCTTGTTTTGAAAAATCAATTAAAGTGAAGCCATAGTCATCCACTCGAACTCCTGTTTTATTATCAGCCCATTTGCATCTAAATATAGGTACATTGAATTTAACAAAGTCTAGCTCCCATATATCTTCAATTACACCGTAATAGGACATGTCGGCGTATACAGGATTCTTGTCTTTAGAACTAGACACATGCAAAGACTCTTCTATTAAGGTGACGCCACTGTTCTGAACAGCACTTTTCGCATCTTCACAAACTGTGTAGAAAGAATATCCATTGATATCATAACCACTGTAACTTATAACAACAGAATGCGGACCGTAAGCCAACCACTGTATTGTCTCAGAAACATCACGTTTGTATGCTAGATTTTTGAACCAAGAGATGAAATTCTTATTGTGACTATTAATTACTTGTTGATCACTCCACAAAGGATTTCTTTCCTTTAGAAACTTCATGTGTTCATTTAGGTGTGGTTGAACTTCATTCGAATTGCACAACACATAAAAATATGCTGTCATTAAGTCATCGTCATTTGGATTTAACATTTTCATCCCACGTGTCCCTTTACCATCGGCACGTTTATCATGACGATTCTTCGGAAGTCCAACAATTTTGGTGTTTGCTAGGTATCCAGTGCAAAACTCGATAACCTCCTCAGCTATGTATCCTTCAACAATACTAGCATCTGGTCTTTGACGATTTTTGCAATAACCTTTCAACACTTTCATATAACGCTCGAAAGGATACATCCACCTTAAGAAAACTGGTCCGCACAATTTAACTTCTCTAACCAAATGAATAACAAGATGAATCATAATGTCGAAAAAAGCCGGGGGGAAGAACATCTCCAACTGACATAATGTGACCACAATTTCATTCTGTAACTTGTCTAACTGCACATGATCGACCACTTTACTGCAAATCTTATTCAAAAAGGAACACAACTTTATTATTGCTTGTCTAACATCTTTCGGTAATATAGATCTCAGTGCTACAGGTAACAACTGCTGCATTAAAGTGTGACAATCGTGAGACTTCATCCCCACAAGTTTCAAATACTTCATAACAACAAGACTACTGATATTTGAAGAATAACCTTGTGGAACCCTTACATCGTGCAAACACTGACAGAGAATTCTTTTCTCCTTTCTAGACAATGTATAACTAGCTGGAGGTAAGTAATTCCGATCTCCTTTCTTCTCTGGTGCCAACATTGCTCGTATACCAATATCAACAAGATCAAGTCTTGCATTATATCCATCTTTGGTTTTACCAGGTATGTTCAACAGAGTGCCAACAAGACTATCACAAACATTTTTCTCTACGTGCATCACATCAGTACAATGTCTAACTTCTAAAGTTTTCCAGTAAGGGAGATCAAAAAATATTGATCTTTTTTTCCAACTACTTTTGTCGTTTGCTCGTTTGTACGGTTTTCCAAATTCACATTCAATGTTCCTTACACGTTCATACACCTTTTCGACGCTGATTTCAACTGGCGGATTCTGAAACTCTTGTTTTCCGTTAAATGCCTTCGTCAACCTACGATAAGGATGAGAGTTCGGCAAAAATCTCCGATGACCGAGATAGACAGTCTTAGAACCATTAACTAGTTGCAAAGAACATGTATTTTCCTCGCAAATTGGACAAGCTTTATGACCTTTGACTGAATATCCAGACAGATTACGATAAGCTGGAAAGTCATTAATCGTGCAAAATATCATTGCCCGCATTACGAACGACTCCTGACGATAAGAATCAAAAATTGACTCTCTGTCATCCCACAATCTCTTTAGGTCATCAATTAAAGGTCTTAAATACACATCGATGTCGTTTCCAGGTTGTTTCGGACCAGAAATCATTAAGGACAACATGATATATTTGCGTTTCATGCATAACCACGGGGGCAGATTGTAAATTACAAGCAGAACGGGCCAAGAACTGTGAATGCTACTCAAACTACCGAAAGGATTCATTCCGTCAGTACAGAGCCCAAGTCGTACATTCCTCGATTCTTCACCAAACACAGGGAAGTCGACATTTATTTTTTTCCACTGAGGTGAATCTGCAGGGTGACGTAGCAACTGATCATTTGGTTTCTCACGATCAGCATTCCATGTCATGTTCTTGGAATCCTCTTTACCCGCAAACAAACGTTTAAGCCTTGGTATTATCGGAAGATACCACAAAATCTTAGCAGGAGGTCCTTTGATTTTCATCTCATCAGCCTCTTCATTGAGGTTTGGTCCACTACGTTTCATTTTGTATCTTGAAACATTACACCTGGGACAGGAATGTAAGTTTTCAAACTCACCCCTATACAATATACAATCGTTCGGGCATGCATGTATCTTCCTATATTCAATTATCATAGGACACAACACTTTCTTAGCATCATAAGTTCTATCTGGCAACTCATTATCATCTGGAAGCATCTCTTTCAATAACTTCAACATTGATGTGAAACTGACATCGGACCAACCATTTCCTGCTTTTAAATTGTACAACTTCAACACCGCTGACAATCTAGTCAATTTGGTACAACTCTTTTACAACGGCTTCTCATTGTCACTCAACAAACTACCAAGTAAATCGGGGTTGGACGAAAAAAATTCAGCCATATCCTGAACCATTTCCTCTAAGTTATCTTCCACATTAACGTTGTCTCCGTCATTCTTGGAACAACTAAATCATTCATTTTCGCCGTGTCATATCCACCGTCTGTAATTTGGGTCGAAACCTTTCTCAAACAAATGATCTTTCATTTTCCGAAAAGTCAGCACTGACATATAATGACACTTATTGCATGGACAATACGCCATGTCGCTGTATTTCAGGACCACTAGTATATAGGAAATCAAGAACCCGGAGGTCCCTAATATATCTCAGGGAGACTAGATGGGAAACGACGTTCAGGCCGAAACGGTCTTAAACATCGAGGACCACTAATCTATAGGAAATCAAGAACCCGGAGGTTCTTAAAATCTCAGGGAGACTAGATGGGCAACGACATTCAGGCCATAACAGTCTTAAACGGTTTCCTCTCCTTAATGCGTCCGAAAATCCTAGGGGCCAACGTCTAATTGATTTTATTAAGGCTCTTTTATTAAGTGGTTTCTGGGCCAAGGAAAGGGTGATGAAATACCCCACCTCATTTCCTATAGGTGACTGCCCCCTAAGTGTTTTTCATACCTTAATCTAACAAACAACACACCAAACAAACACTCACCTCACTCTTTTTCCAATGCAAGTCCTACTAACTAATGCGTGCTTTCTAATGAATGATGAGTGAAAGATAGTACGTACCTTACGCCAGCAATCTACGACAGAAATCGTAAATAATAGAAAAATACAATGCATGCAAATCCTATATGATGAATGACTTAGCAAATATTGTCTAATCTTTTGCTTTGGGTTATTAAAGGCCAAGTTGTTTAAGGGGGGCAATGAGTTATTATCATAATATTAAAAATTCAAAAAATTAAGGCAATAAACATTTAAAATATTAAAAGCAAGTATTAAAAATAATTACTTGAATTGACAGAAAAACATTTTAAAAAACAAACTATCATGTTATTAATAATAATTGGGAATAAAATTTTATTGAAATTTTGGCAGAACCTCCACTTAAAATTTGATATGTAAAATTCTTCAAATCCTGAAATCAACAAGAAAAATGTATATCTAGTTATCTACTCACATTCACATCATGTATTTCTCTTCTCAATCCAAACCAAATTCTTAACATAATCCAAACCAAATCAATCCAATGAAAACAAAGTTTGGTTAAATCATCCAACCAACCCAACTCAATCCAAACCAAATCAATCCAATGAAGTTGTTTATCAAATATCAACACATATAACACACACATAACGTCAAGAGTGTACATCCACATCAAGACCATACAACTCATGCCATTACACATCATCAATCCATAATTTTGATTTCTTTTTTTCTACTTTGGAAACCATTTGCTACACACCAACAAATTGAATCATTAAATAACTTGGAAAATAAAAGGAATTCTAAATGTTGATATTTGCATCAATACACTTAGATTATCACATTAACCAATAATGATTATCACATTAACCAATATTTGCATCAATACGTTATTATTGTGAACTAATCCTAATTTGGCGTTGGATTCTTGGTCTAAACTAATCCTAAATTAAGGATCTAAAATTGAGCACGAACCAGAGGAGGGAAAAGTTGTGATGCCGGAGGAGATCTTTGTGGTTCCCGAAGACGTCGCGGAGGAGACGGCTGTAAACGACACGAGGAAGCTACATGCGGAGGAGGCTAAGTTAGAAAGAATATGTGGAGAAAGACGAACTTAAAACAACCAAAAACGAACTTAAAACCTACATGTGGAGAGAGACGGAGGAAGACGGAGGAAGAAGGAGAAGAGGGCCGGAGAAGTGGAGGAGAGCTTGGGAGCTCGCTGCGGTGCCGGAGACGGTGCGGATCGGTCGGAGGATGGTCGCGGAGGAGAGTTCGGTCGCGGGACGGCTAGGGTTTGGGTGGGTTTCGACTGAAATGAATGAAAGAAAACGCGTCTGTCCGATTTCTTTAAGACATATATACGTCGGATGTTCCATAACACCGACGTCTATACCTCGACGTCTATATGGTTGGAGTATAGACGTCGGTCTTACATTAAGTCCGACGTCTATACCCTATAGACGTCGGATTCACAAAGTACTACACCACCGACGTCTATAGGTCGACGTCTATACACTATAGACGTCGGCTAAACATGTTATTCCAACACCCGACGTCTATAGTGTCACATAGACGTCGTCTGCCATGACGACCGACGTCTATTCGGTCCTCTCCACACCAGACGTCAGTGGTTGTAACGGCCGACGTCTATTTGGCGACGAGTAAAGCCAATTCTGCACTAGTGTCACAAATACCGTAAATCGTTTGGAGCCAACAATGGTTTAAGGTCAAAATCAACCAGGAAACTGTGCTGATTCTGCTCAAATTCAACTGGGTTTTTTGAGTCGTACACAATCAATTTTAGATCAAATAACATGTGCTGGCGATACTGCGTCGACAACTTCACCGGAGCTTTGTTCATTATGTGCCAAATGCAAAATCAATGTTTGGCATTTGGGAACACATTCCTTACAACAGCAGTAATGGTGGCACATTGGTCCGTTATGATAGCTGATGGAGGGATATCTGCACAAACACGGATATTTTAGGAAAAAAGAAAATCGCTAAAAAGGAAACGAGAAAACTTAAAAGGACAAACTGATTGTTAAAAAGACCAATCATTAGTTAAAAGGTACAAGCCCAACACCGTGATACGACAAGAACATCGCCCGACTACGGATAATTAAAAAGTACAACCTATAATACTAAAAGGTATCAATCATAAGGTAAAAAGGACAAACTGTTTCTTAAAAAGGACAAACCCAACACCATCAATACGAGATACTCATCCCTCCACACGTAAAATATTAAAAAGCACAAACTCATTCTTAAAAAGGATAATTCGTTATTTAAAAAGTACAAAGCCCACTAACATACATACGACAAGAACATCTACCGACTACGGATACTTAAAAAGTACACCCTAACATACTAAAATAGACAACTCATCAGGTAAAATGGACAAATCATAAGGTAAAAAGGACAAGCCCCAACACCATCAATACGAGTACAAACTCTTGAAATGTACCGCACATACACGAAAGGCACGTCTGGAACAACCATATGTAATTTTCAGTAGTCTCACAGGGCAACAAAGCGCAACCGAGCCACACATACTCAAAATGATGATTAACTCCTACAAAGTGTGCAAAGGGCATGTCGTATTTGTTTGTGACGTACGTAATGTCAAACGTATAGCATCCCCAAAGTATGAATAGGCAGCTCTAGAACGGCAGTGATTAACATCATTTCAAGCTCATGTTTGTATCTTATATCCATTATCTTACACCTAAGCAATGCTACGTGACGAGTTTATGGCTAGTTTTCAGGAATAAAGAGGTTTGAAGAGAAGAGCCATGAAAGGACCCAAAAGCACGAAAAATGACTTAATTGTGAGACCTAGGGACTGAGATGCAAGGGAGAAGGGCCTGATCGTAAGACCGAAGGACCTAAGAGAAAAACAGGAAACTCCACACCATCATGAGGAGTATTTTGGCAATTCGAGTCGGGTCGGCGCTCCAATAAACAAAGTAGATACATCAAAGACCAACAAAGACCACCAGGAAAGCCCACAACCAAAACCAACTCGATCGGGATCATATAGACCGCCAATTGGCGGTCCATATGTCTCCAGATCCGCTAAGATTTGTGCTAGGCTTGTATTAGTGTATTCTTAGTCTATTTTTGGTATTGGTTTAGTCCCACATCGGGGGATTGTCCCGGATTAGCTTTTTCCATGCCTATAAATAGAACTCTTCACCTTCCATTGTAATTACCCATTGTTTGGTGGCATTCTCTCTACTAAAGAGTGAGACTTGAAGCAATAACTCAAGGTGGAGAAGAGTGCTACCTTCAATGTGAGTCATTGTTAATAAAAGCTTATTTGTTTATTTTAATCTTGTTTTGTTATGTTGCTTGTTTTGTGTGGGTTGCTTTACTTTGTTTAATCTCTTGTTTAGTAATTTTAGTATCTTAGTTAAATGTTTTCTTTACTTAGTCTAATCAGTAGTGTAATGAGTAGTGAGTAGTTTCATCCCCATTTGGGGGTGGAGAAATATGTGATATAATCATGTAGTGTATTAAGTATGTGTTATCTTTATCCCTTGAGCTTTATATGATTTCCATAACCATCTAATGGGTTTTCACTCTTATCTTTGACATGCTAATGCTCTTGAATGAAGCTTAGCTTATGCTTTGATTAGTGGACCTATTTTATGGGGAATGATAAGGTTAGGATATGGATGAAGTTAATATTGGAAACACAATTTGTAGTGTATGTGATCTTGTTGCCTTTACCTTAGCTAATGTCTTGTATGTTTTAATGATGTAGTGAAATCTTAATTCATGTAGAGGCATAGTAGGGTATAGTCTTTATACTTGAGTTCATGTAGCTTCATTCCAATTATTGTCTTGTATGTTTTAATGATGTAGTCTTATCTTAATTCATGTAGAGGCAAAGTTGGATGTAGTTTTATGATTTCATGCACTACATGTTGTGAGGAGCTTAATGAACACACACACACTTCTTTATGTTCACATTATTTCTCTACCCCCGTTGGGGTTTAGTTTTCTTGCTTTTCTTCCATTTGCACCTTAGTGTAGTTTAGTGTAACCAACCTTTCTTCCCTTTCTTTACCACTCGCCTTCGCACAAACCAAGTGTCGACACCCCCCTAGTGGACGACCCGTATTTGCCACCGCTTCAATGCGGTCGTGAACTTGCGGTTAAATATAAAACGAGATCAATCAAGTTTTTGGCGCCGTTGCCGGGGAGGTGCTCTGTCCAGACCTTGGTTTGGACGATTCGAGGGGTTTTTGATTTTTTGTTTCCAGTTTTGTTTAGTTTCAGGGAACCAGAATAGCAAGGGGAGGCTACTGGGAAAGTTTGAGCAACAGAAGCCACAAAGAGACCGCCAATCAGCGGTTGGAGACCGCCAATTGGCGGCCTGGTAAGGGCTTCCTGCTCTCAAATTTCTTCTGGTGGTTTATTGCTTTACTTTAGTTATCTGGGAGCCCAATTTTGCATGCTGTGATCTTTAGTTTCCTCCCATATTTAATTTTAATCCCCTTTAATCAACTTGGACCATAAAACTCAAAGCAAAAGATTAGACTTCTTGCCATCTAGGTCATGCACCATTGGTAGACCTTGCATGCATTTGTCTTTTCTTTGCTTTATATTTTGTCGTTGATTGCTGGCGTGAGGTACGTGCACCCACATCCCTCATTCATGCATGTTTCGTTCATGCATTAGTTAGTAAGGTGCATCGGGACAAGAGTGAGAGAGCATTTGATTGGAGCGATTGATTGCTAGATCTAGGATTAAATCGCTACTAAGGAGGTGCTGTCCCATAAAAGATAAGGTGGGGGATTTCATCACCCTTTCCTTGGCCCCAAAAAAAATCACTCTTAATAAAGCCTTAACTAAAAGCAAGTAGACATTGGCCCTAGGATTGCGGGCGCACTAGGAGAGTAATCTAGTTGAGACCGTCATGACCTGATTGGCGTTGCCTACCTTGTCGATAGTAGGAGGTACTGGATCTCCGGATCTGGTATCACTTGCTGGGCATTGTGGTCCTCGTTGTAGGGAGGTGAGACGTGTCGAGGCTAGTGACCTCGAAGTTAGGCGTCGTCTAGCCTAAGGACTCATTGCCTTACATTGTTTGAGCTGTACTTGCTAGTTAGGCTTCTACCTGATCCCATTACCCACGCTAGCTCTAGGAGTCTTCCCTTCTCCTCTGAGTCATCTTCTTCTCACCTTCTTCTACGTTATAGTCTCCTCCCCTTTACACTCTCTGGTAGCATTTTAGGGTCGAGTCGAGCACTTTTTGCGAGCTTGGCCTCGTGGTGGTGAGAGTGATCGACTCGAGAGTTCTTTGTTGAGATGGATGGTTACATGGGCGACCATCCATATCATTGTTGGGACCAGGACGATTCTCCGTGGTACTCCGGACCCATGCAACCTGGGGGGGGCTCAGACTAACACCCTGTATGGTTGGGACGATCGCAATTTTGTGACTGAGCAGTCTTCATATTGGGGTAACATGAGAGAGGCACCGACTGCTAGACCACAATCTAGTTATGCCGGATCATATGTTGGTCAAACAAACTGAGACATTACAACAAACTTTGACCTCTTTCATGCGTATGGCAGACGACATGAGGGCACCGGTGGCTCCAGTAGCCGTACCGTGCGACTGTTGTGGGTTGAGTGGTCATGTTATCGGGGAATGTCCTTATGTTCCCCCTGAGCCTAAGTATGAGCACACATTTTCCCAAAATGCTCATTATGACCATTACGCATCCGCGTACAATCCGAGAGTGATGGATTCATGGGGAGACAATTCATATCCAAATTCTTATACTTCATGTTCACCCCAGTATCCTCCTCCCGAATACCCAGAATTCTACCAACACCCCCCTCCAAATCATTGGACTCATTCTCAGCCAATCAACACCCAACCTCAAAATTTCCCAAGCTCTGACTTGGACCTCATCGTTGACCGCATACCTGATTCCTTGAAAAAACTTTCCTTACGTTCATGGAAACCACTCAACAGTCCATACAAAATATGGCACTGCAAGTGAGTCAAATGTCGCAGCAATTACGTGAACGTGAGGAGAGTGACATTTCATGTCAACATGA
Organism: Triglochin maritima; assembly: GCA_963682175.1. NCBI lineage: Eukaryota > Viridiplantae > Streptophyta > Magnoliopsida > Alismatales > Juncaginaceae > Triglochin > Triglochin maritima. Next base: position 14,008,455 of record OY821775.1, read on the forward strand.
GGATTCGTCTTTTGATATCGAACCACCACCACATCCACAAATTCAAAGCACAACCTTTCAAAGTCAAACTCCTAGTCAGTCTGAGGGACTTGGGGTTTCAATTCACGATCACTTAGTGGAGGATTCGATTCAAATTGAGAATAACTTGGACCAGCTTCATTATGAGTCGGCACAGGATTGTGCCTTATCTTTTTGTCCCGTGGCCCTTGAGCCACATGATCTTCATGTTGTGCTTCTTAAGGACTCACCTCTGGTGGAGCAAGAGCTCCCTAGTACCCTCAATTTCAAACAACCTGATGAGAGTTTGCCTCTCACTATTGTTCCTGATCATCTTGGAAATGATGGAACATCAAACAACTACATTGCTTATGAGGGTATTAGGAGTTCCTTGGAGGATACTTTGGGTATGAGACCCACTTCCTGTTCTCCTAGTGAGTTGGACATGCATAACGAGGTGCTTGACCTCGTTCCGACCCACCAGCCTGTTGGTTGGAGAGTTTGGATTGATGATCATAACTTCAGTTCCGCAACGGGAGATATTTTTCTTCCGTTGCCCCTTATTTCCCAAACTCTCGAGAGGTTCAAGCTCTTTCAGTTTGATCCTTTGAATGAGACGCCTTTGCGTCCAATTCATGAACCTCTCATTTCATCTGGTGCTCTTTGTGAAGGGGGCCCACGCATGCGTATTCTGGCCCCGCGTGGTGTCATGTTCCCTTTCCAAGTGCATTGACCCACTCTTGAGGTTCCCATTTGATGCCTTTTGACAAATGAAGATGGGAACTTATGTTTGTACATAGTTATATAAAAAAGAAGAAAAAAGAACAAAAAAAGAAGGAAAAAGAAGAAGAAGAAAAAAAAAAAAGGAAAAACAGAAAAAAAAGAAGTACAATAAAAGACTCCTTCAGTGAGCATCGATTGTTGTGAGCCCCAACCCTTGTGTATTTGGGCTCCAATTCTTTGACGTATTTGTATCCCTTCCTTAGCATCTCATAGGTTTTGAGGGAATTCGGGTTTGTGTCCATCAACATGACCTTGAACTTCCCTTTGTACTTCATGTTGGTGAGATCTCTCCTTTTTCATGCATAAATCCATGTAGTATCTTGCTCACATTCATTGAGGACAATGCATGAAGTAGGTGTGGGGGGTGTTTTACGTGTGTACATAGTCGAGTCTTTACTTTTGATTTTGTTTTCTTTTGTTTGCATTTTTAGGGTCATGTTAGTGTGCTGCATTTAATATCGATATATCTGCTTGCCATGATCCTTGGGTGACTTTTCTTCTTTTGCTTGCCTAGTGCTTTAAAATTTCCACATTTCTTTCAAAATCTTCATGTGTTTGCGAAAGAAAATGTTTTGTGGGTTTTGCGTGTGTTTAGCATGTGCAAAACCGTTGAGAGGCAAAGTAAAAAGAAAGCCCCCAAAATTGTCTTGGACTTGATGCATTAGGATATCTAGTACAGTGACTTTAGGATTTATCGAGTCGTTAGGATGCACCCCAGTTTTCCCTTGGGGGTGAGTAATCATAGGGTTTCAGTGCTCAAACATTTAATGAAGTCCACCCTGAACTTAGTGAGTCAATAATTCGTGTCTGTTAACTTAAGGAAGTTTGTTGTAGTGAAGGACCCTCTAAATCCTGTTGTGAGACATTAGTGTAGGGGTTTTGGTTCATGTGTAGATAAGAAATAAGTGAGTAGGTGTTCTCTCTTCTCGCACGGCTCCTATCACTCGGGAAAGTAGGTTTGAGGGGACTTTGTGCCTGGTGTTTTAGAGTCATCTGACTTGGGATGCGCCGACTGAACTCCCGTTACACGGGTGGTAGGGATTGCCCTATGTGGAGATTTGGGGAAAGGTGTACGTGATAGTGTAAGTCCTCATGGGCAATGATGCACGAAACCTGACCCTGGGAGAATGAAGCTCCAACTAATAAAATGAAAAGAAAAAAAATGTGAAAAGAAAAAAATGTGAAAAGGAAAAGAAAAAAAAAGGAAAAAAAATGCAAATAAGAACCTTAATGGACCTTACACTTTGTAGCACTTGAGGATGTTGAGGTTGTCCATGTCTCTCACTTAATTCCTTATTTAACTTGCACGAATGGTTTATTAGGCTAGGTGTGGACTGATTACCTATATAGAGTCGGCCCGTAGGATTACCGCGTCCATTGATCAACAAAATATTTCCAACGAGTCGAGGTCTAGATTGAATAATGCATCTTGTTCGGATTTTGTGGGTATATCCGTTGAAAACCCTCAGGAGACAACACTCCTCCTCTTTGGCAACAAGGAGGTTTAACGGCTTGTTGCACGTGCTAAGTGCAACCGTGATTCCTACGAAAGTGATTTAGGATTTCTTGTTTCTCGTTTGCTTTTCTCTTTCTTTGTTTTGCTCGGGACTAGCAAAAACTTAGGTGTGGGGGTATTTGATTGACATCATTTCATGCTCATATTTGTATCTTATATCCATTATCTTACACCTAAGAAATGCTACGTGACGAGTTTATGTTTAGTTTTCAGGAATAAAGAGGTTTGAAGAGAAGAACCATGAAAGGACCCAAAAGCAGGAAAAATGACTTAATTGTGAGACCTAGGGACTGAGATGCAAGGGAGAAGGACCTGATCGTAAGACCGAAGGACCTAAGAGCAAAACAGGAAACTCCACACCATCATGAGGAGTATTTTGGCAATTCGATTCGGGTCGGCGCTCCAATAAACAAAGTAGATGCATCAAAAACCAACAAAGACCACCAGGAAAGCCCACAACCAAAACCAACTCGATCTGGATCATATAGACCGCCAATTGGCGGTCCATATGTCTCCAGATCCGCTAAGATTTGTGTTGGGCTTGTATTAGTGTATTCTTAGTCTATTTTTGGTATTGGTTTAGTCCCACATCGGGGGATTGTCCCGGATTAGCTTTTTCCATGCCTATAAATAGAACTCTTCACCTTCCATTGTAATTACCCATTGTTTGGTGGCATTCTCTCTACTAAGGAGTGAGCCTTGAAGCAATAACTCAAGGGGGAGAAGAGTGCTACCTTCAATGTGAGTCATTGTTAATAAAAGCTTATTTGTTTCTTTTAATCTTGTTTTGTTATGTTGCTTGTTTTGTGTGGGTTGCTTTACTTTGTTTAATCTCTTGTTTAGTAATTTTAGTATCTTAGTTAAATGTTTTCTTTACTTAGTCTAATCAGTAGTGTAATGAGTAGTGAGTAGTTTCATCCCCATTTGGGGGGGTGGAGAAATATGTGATATAATCATGTAGTGTATTTAGTATGTGTTATCTTTATCCCTTGAGCTTTATATGATTTCCATAACCATCTAATGGGTTTTCACTCTTATCTTTGATATGCTAATGCTCTTGAATGAAGCTTAGCTTATGCTTTGATTAGTGGACCTATTTTATGGGGAATGATAAGGTTAGTATATGGATGAAGTTAATATTGGAAACACAATTTGTAGTGTATGTGCTCTTGTTGCCTTTACCTTAGCTAATGTCTTGTATGTTTTAATGATGTAGTGAAATCTTAATTCATGTAGAGGCATAGTAGGGTATAGTCTTTATACTTGAGTTCATGTAGCTTCATTCCAATTATTGTATTGTATGTTTTAATGATGTAGTCTTATCTTAATTCATGTAGAGGCAAAGTTGGATGTAGTTTTATGATTTCATGCACTACATGTTGTGAGGAGCTTAATGAACACACACACTTCTTTATGTTCACATTATTTCTCTACCCCCTTTGGGGTTTAGTTTTCTTGCTTTTCTTCCATTTGCACCTTAGTGTAGTTTAGTGTAACCAACCTTTCTTCCCTTTCTTTACCTCTCGCCTTCGCACAAACCAAGTGTCGACACACCTCCCAGTGGACGACCCATATTTGCCACCGCTTCAATGCGGTCGTGCACTTGCGGTTAAATATAAAACGAGATCAATCAGGCAGTCAGCCCATAAAATGTTCCTTACTCTTCCGTCCTCATCTATATCCATGACATAGATAAACATTGAATCGATCTTCTGCATCTTAATGAAATAGTTCTGAAGTTCTTGTGCATCGCCGGGTCCCATTTTCGAATTCCTAACTTCAGTTATAACATTCCTGAGCACACAATAAATTGTTAAGGACTGAGATTTCCTTAAACGCAATGACGACCAAAACAAAATAAACCTTAGGTCCCTATCGTTAAAAGTAAGTTTGTCACGCCCCCAACCTCGACAACAAACGATTGCTTGGTCTTATCAGCGGAGATCCCAGAAGCATGATTGCACACTGTTTGTGCACTTGCGGCCTGAGGAACAAAACATTTCTATCTTAGAAAACGCATCTGCTCCTCCATAAGTATTTCATGGTTATGATTGAGATCGACAAAAGTTAATCTGGTAACCCATTGCTGGGTTTCCGGAAACCCTGATGCGAGTCGTGCACTCAACTCTACTCGATAAACATGGCTTCATTATTCCTTGACCTTGGTTTGTTGATGTTTTGCCCTCCTTGGAACAAGTAAGCGTAGCCCGGGTAACAACACCACCTTCGTAATGAGTATGTCTAAGTTTAACCCCAAAACCACAAGCATTAGTGTATTCAGTGTAAAAGGTCCTTGCTTCATCGAAGGAGGGAAAACACATCTTCTCCTTAGGAACGTTTAAGGGGCTCGGATGTATTCTTGTGTAGACATCTTTACAATTTCCATATTGTTAGTGAATAAAACATTTGAAATGAAAAGAAAAACACGAAGAAGAAAAGAAGAAGAAGAAAGGAAGAAGAAATGTCGTCATTCTGTGCTCCTTCATAGGCTAGGGGGTTGGGGGAAGATGGAACGTCAAAAGTGTGGTGCAAGAAAGAGCGCCAAATTGGATATTTTCAGTCTGATTTGAGACCCATTAAATGAGGTTGCCCCCCACCTACCGCGAAAGAAAAAAAAAATCTACAGAGCTGAAGATATCCAACTCAGCAACGTCCACGCACAACATTTTCCTATTTTGGAGACCACTTCAATAAATATGTCAATTGACACTTTAATTCCAATCATGTTACTATTTGAAACTTTTAAACCACACTGTTGGTTTTCTCACTTTTGAATCAATTTTGAACTTGTATATCCAAACTACTATTATCAAATAAATATTTTATCTTGATTTGTAGAAACAGAACTTGTATTTGTAGAAACAGAAATTGTTGAACTTGTATATCCAAACTGTATATCCAAAATTTAGTGTTTCATTTAAAAAACGCTTTCGTGTAAACTCTTGACATAATTTTGTAAAAAACCCTTAAAAACATAACATTTCCAATAAACTCAACTTCTATTAACCATTCACTTGAAATTATATTTTTTTGTCGTATCAAATATTATTTGTCTAACCAAAACTCGTCTATAAAAGCAAACCCAAAGATTTACTTTAAAAAACACAATTTTCATTTAAAATACTATGATTTTATAGAAAAACCTAAAAATGAAACTTCCAGATTTTATATTTTGGTTCATGTCGTTCTACCTTCGACGCCATCGATGTCTCATTTAATATGAGAAAATATTTTAGGTTAAAAGTTGATTTTTGGAATGATAAGATTTGTGAAGCTTTTACACGTTTCAACCTAAATTCTACACTGCGAGAATGATTTTTTACACAAAATGTACAAATTTTACATGACGTATTGTTTTGCGAATCAATATAAATTATGGAAGTATAAGGGTAGTTTGTGTATAAAATTTCAAAATTGGTCTGAAAGGGAAAACAACTTATGTCTTCTCAAAGTGTCAATTAACCATAAATTTAAGATACCATAAATTTTTGGATATTAATAAGTTTTGAGGTTTTATTGTATTATATTAAAATTAAAAAAATTACAATATACCACCAACTTGCTCTACGTTGCTACGTAAGGTATATTTTAACTTTTTTATGTTTAATTTAGGACTTTAATTTTAAATTAGTCCTCAAAACATGTTTTTTTCCGAATTCTAGTTTGATCTAATTTTCAATTGCGAATTTTTAATAAATTATTTGAACGTGTAAAAATACATTGCTATTACTATTTTCCTAAATTTTATCTTCACAAAATATTATTTTGTTAAAATTAAAAACAACGCCGTTGAGCCCTAAGAATATTGCGGTTTTGCAAAGCGTGCACCTCGATGTAAACATTGTTGCACAACTTCTAATTTAGATCCTACATTCATGTTGGATGTCACAAAAAGAACGGTGCGTTGATGCCAAACAAATCGTACACAGTGCAATTAGACGAAACAAATCAAGCACAATCGTACTTTGCAAAAACAACAATAAAAAAGTAAAATAAAATCAAGCACAATCTGAGCCCAATTCAAATGATTGTCGCATACTTGGGTTGGTCTCACTCGAATTGGACTTGAGCATGTAGTCTAAATTTTGCCAGAATGGGTAGGCCTTATGAGTCTAGGCTCATTGCTGAGCCAAGTTCTATAACATGGTGACGCGGGAGCGAGTTGGTCAGATTTAGCTTCCGCCGGTAAGATAAAATCTGGAATCTACTGAAAAAGATTTTGGAATTCATGAACAAGATGAATATAACACCAATTTTAGGACAAAACAAAAACGACATCTTTTTCATTCATTCGTCCAAATACAAAGGGTGTTTAATTACAAAACTATACAATTTACAATGACCTCTAATTATACTAAAATACTATTTCTAGCAACTATTTAAACGAAAAGCATCGTTAAGCTTGAAACAACATTGCATCTTCGCATCATTTCCTGCGTCATATTGATCATGAGTCAACCCATTAGGTCGACGCCTTACTAGTCAAGAGACTCTTCATGGCCACAATATCTAGCTTTAATTTGGTTGGTTGAAGACGGCAGATATGACCTTGACATGTCTACATGGACATATTTATTTTTTTATATTTTACTGTATAGAGATGGACGTAGATTCTTGGGGACCAAAGATTACTATGTTTTATTATCAAGTTTGGTTGGTACTTGTTTTAACGTGTGTATGAGGTAGTTATTTTTCAAAGATTGATAAATGTTTAATATAAGATGTTGTATTTAAGAATAGAATGAACAAAACTTAGGTAAAAATCATAACAATAGATCTAAAAGCGACTTGAAATCGGTAGAGGATATTTGATTATTGGGTATTTTGCTTTGTTACCCTCTAAAATTATTGATTTGAGTTACTACTATCTTCAAAATGTCTTCTAATTATAAACTCCATTCAACAAGGTTTCAACCACGTTATACATTTTTGTAAGATTGTTGGTTAGTACTATATATATATATTACTATATATTACGGTGGAGATAATAAATTTGTAAATTAACTGCATGTGTTCCAAAGTAAGTACATTTCTTCTGCTCCCAGGCCATTTTCCTACATCTAAGTATATTTATCCTTGTCGACCACGTTAATTAGACTTTGACTCTTTTCACTGTACAAATCAAGGAATACCACTGAGGCTCTGAGGCAGTTCACCGGCAGAGAGATTGTCTTTTATTTCTTGGAAGCTGCAACTTTAGGCCCGAATTTTTTTGATTAATAAAAATTAAATCAAAAATTAAACTTTTAGGAAAAAAACGTGGAGATTTCGAAGATTGATCCCCTCGGGCCTGCCAGTCCCGAGGGGTGAGCACACCTCCAGACTTCCAGGCCCTTGAACTTGTATATCCAAACTACTATTATCAAATAAATATTTTATCTTGATTTGTAGAAACAGAAATTGTTGAACTTGTATTTGTAGAAACAGAAATTGTTGAACTTGTACATCCAAACTGTATATCCAAAATTTAGTGTTTCATTTAAAAAACGCTTTCGTGTAAACTCTTGACATAATTTTGTAAAAAAACCTTAAACATAACATTTCCAATAAACTCAACTTCTATTAACCATTCACTTGAAATTATATTTTTTTGTCGTATCAAATATTATTTGTCTAACCAATACTCGTCTATAAAAGCAAACCCAAAGATTTACTTTAAAAAACACAATTTTCATTTAAAATACTATGATTTTATAGAAAAACCTAAAAAATGAAACTTCCAGATTTTATATTTTGGTTCATGTCGTTCTACCTTCGACGCCATCGATGTCTCATTTAATATGAGAAAATATTTTAGGTTAAAAGTTGATTTTTTGGAATGATAAGATTTGTGAAGCTTTTACACGTTTCAACCTAAATTCTACACTGCGAGAATGATTTTTTACACAAAATGTACAAATTTTACATGACGTATTGTTTTGCGAATCAATATAAATTATGGAAGTATAAGGGTAGTTTGTGTATAAAATTTCAAAATTGGTCTGAAAGGGAAAACAACTTATGTCTTCTCAAAGTGTCAATTAACCATAAATTTAAGATACCATAATTTTTGGATATTAATGAGTTTTGAGGTTTTATTGTATTATATTAAAATTAAAAAAATTACAATATACCACCAACTTGCTCTACGTTGCTACGTAAGGTATATTTTAACTTTTTTATGTTTAATTTAGGACTTTAATTTTAAATTAATCCTCAAAACATGTTTTTTTCCGAATTCTAGTTTGATCTAATTCTAGTCCTCAAAATCATAACAATAGATCTAAAAGCGACTTGAAGTCGGTAGAGGATGATTGCACGCTATTCGTGCACTTGCGGCCTCAGGTACAAAACATTTCTATCTTAGAAGACACATCTGGTCCTCCTTAAGTATTTCATGGTTATGATTGAGATCGACAAAAGTTAATCTGGTAACCCCTTCCTGGGTTTCCGGAAACCCTGATGCGAGTCGTGCACTCAACTCTACTCGATAAACGTGGCTTCATTATTCCTTGACCTTGGTCTGTTGATGTTTTGCCCTCCTTGGAACAAGTGTAGCCCGGGTAACAACACCACCTTCGTAATGAGTATGTCTAAGTTTAACCCCAACACCACAAGCATTAGCGTAGTCAGTGTAAAAGGTCATTGCTTCATCGAAGGAGGGAAAACACATCTTCTCCTTAGGAACGTTTATGGGGATGTATTCTTGTGTAGACATCTTTACAATTTCCATACTGTTAGTGAATAAAACTTTCAAAATGAAAAGAAAAGCACGAAGAAGAAAAGAAGAAGAAACGAAGAAGAAATGTCGTCATTCTGTGCTCCTTCATAGGCTAGGGGGTTGGGGGAAGATGGAACGTCAAAAGTGTGGTGCAGGAAGGAGTGTCAAATTGGATATTTCCAGTCTGATTTAAGACCTTTTCAATGCGGTTGCCCCCCACCTACCGCGAAAGAAAAAAAAAATCTACTGAGTTGTAGATGTCCAACTCAGCAGCGTCCACGCACAACGTCCCTAAGAGCGGCCAAACAACATTTTCCTATTTTTGTGGGTGTAGTAGACTAGTAGTAGTAGTACACTCCTGTTGATGGACATAGATTCTGAGGACTTGACTTGGAGTCAACTGGTCGAGGATATTTTCTGAGGACTTGACTTGGAGTGTGATTGTACATATGCTAACGTGTGATTTGAGAGTATAACAATACCCAAGAGGCGTTAAACTTATTGAAACGGCATGTGTAAATATTGTGTCATTTTGCACTAACGGACCCAACCCCAAAATTGGACAAAGTTAAGATAGAAAAACTTCAGTTTTGATAGTTTAGAAAGACATGTTAGCAAAACCGTTTCTTTTGTGGCTATAAATAGGTTGTGATGTGGAAGACCCCAACCACAACTACAAACATGACACACACCAAAGTATACATATTCTTTGTACTGATTTTGCTGAGCTATTGTCCTGTGGAGAAAGTTTTAGCTGCGAGGGTTCCTCCCACCACTAATCCAATTCCTACTGCAGGTGAGTCAGATATATTACATGATCACATCATGCGGCTAACATTAACTTAATATATATAATTTTCATATGGTGATGATTGTGTAAAGTAGATATGGAGAAGCAACAGGATGCAATGAAGTCAGGTAGAGGTCACGTAAGCTATGGAGTAATCCCGTATTCGAATCATCCTTATAGGCGCGGATGCGGCGCACTCCATCAATGCAGAAACGGTGGATACGATAATTATCCACCGCCACCTCCTCCTCCACCTTATTAGATATATAGATGGCTTTATTTGGTTATGAATTAGGTGTATAACTTCATACAAATAAGACGACTCTTGTCATGTTTCAGTATCAGTTAACTAATTCACAGAACTAGCTCTAGTGTGGATGGTGGATCTTGACCGATACATAATGGAGAAATTATTACAATATAAGATTATGTACCAAGAATAAAACTATGCTTCTTTATGTAGTTTCAACTTTTTTTTTAATAATAATTTAGTTTGAATCTTTTTTTAAGAAAGTTTTCATTGCATTATACGAAAGGATAAGAAGCTATGGAACTACAGCTTCTAATCTAAACATACAATGTTCCTCATCTCTTCGTCTCTCCTTCCCACCCCATTCCTCATCACCTCAACTCCACCTCATCAGCCAATGTTCGCAAGATGTGCCAATCATCATTGGCATCAAACAGTCTCATGAAAGCATTACCGCCCTGAGTTGCATTACAAACATTGATGTTGTTCAGAAGTGGATCACTTTGTCCAATAAGGTTTGATTGTGGTGTTTGTAGGGTGAGACCCGCTCGATCTCCTAAGCTCGGCCTTTGCTTGTTTGACACCATCGCTTTGAAGTGTGTCTCCCGTAAGTTTTGTTCTTGTCCAAGATAAAACCAAGTCAAAGCATTAATTCATAACAATAATTAATTAAGTCAACTCAGGCATTTATTCATAAAATTAAGTCAAAGCATTTATTCATAACAATAATTCATAATCCATAACAGGGGAGTTATTTTCCTAAACCATATAGACCACACAAAAAAAATTAAGGCATTCCAATCAGCAATCCCTAAATCGAGATGATTCTGAATTGCAGTTCTAAAAGAAATGTATTTTGTAACGTCCCAAACCAACATAAAATTTTAAAATTAAACACAATAGAGTACACCCAAAAGAGCGGGACATTACTCGAATCTCATTCAAACGGTGCACCAGATTACATCACAGTTTGTCAAAAATTCATGATTTCATCAAAGTATAGACACGGACAAAATACAAGCAATCATGACGACCTCAATAGTCAGATGAAAGGATCCGGTCCCAGAACGCACGCATCCACAATCACCACCCAATCATAACATACTACGGTCCGGAAAAGCAAATGTGACAACAATGCCTGAGTTTCCATAACGAAAATCCCGTATACCAAGCTCACCTATATGCATGCTAAAGTATAATGAAATAAACCTATCATACTAGTGGCATGTCATGATATATAATGCAACAGGCGAAACGATTCCCTCCAAAGGTAAATCAAGACCTCAGTCCTCACAATCATCATCGGGTCCCACTCGGAGACCTACCGCTGGCACAAACAATCTTACAGACAGTACCCAACGCACCCCACACGCGACTACACTAGTCAAGGGTTCGGTGAGGAGCCTCCTCACTTCTGTGTCAGTAGAATTAGATCTGAAACATGTGGTCAACACCACACAAGCAGAGTCGTTGCTCAAGTAGGTCCATCTCACTTGATTGTGCCACAACCAAGCTACCTGCGGGAATACATCGTCGATTAGTCACCACCGCCATAGTCCTCCTGCCGCCACTCGGTCGCACAAGGCCCTCCCGTTGGCACTCGGTTACGTGGGCCCAATCATCGCCATCAAGGTCAGTCGAAGGTATCCGTCGCCCAGAAGGCCAGCCAATCGACAGATCCAGACCAAAGTCCGCGGAGGTCATCGTGCTCCGTGAGTCGAGAAACATTGTGCACTAGGATCAGTGATCCCTCAGGGATACTACTCTAAATGAGTCAATGTAAAGCATTAGACCATGCCAGAGTCTATAGCAAAGGTGGCCCGTCCCAAGTATCCACATTCTTCCACTCGGCGGTCCCTGGGTAGGCACGATCAACACACCCACCGTCACCTCATGTCTCACGTACTAGGAGAGGACATATGCTTCCGTGGACAGAGCTGACACTTAATAAAGACAAAGGCTTAGTCTTGTGCCCAAACGGTCGACCGAAAAAGGCAAGCTGGTCGACCTCTCCCAAGGGAGGGGAGACGCTCGAACAGACGCCCTTCCAACAATCAAACTCTGGATTCAAGACTTAAACCACAATCAGTCAAACAAAATAAATTGGGCGATCAACCGTTTAGATGGTCAATGTTAAGACTAATACTAAGTTAAATAGGGCAACGGTCGAACGCAAAGGGGTCCCGTTCAACCAAAAATAATAGGGACAATCCTACATTTATCTAGTCATAATCGGTCGAACCAATATACTATTGGTCATCCTAACATCCAGTTCACTTAAGTTACCGGTCGGAACATGTTCTAGGACGGTCGACCATTTGGGTGGTCAACGCCTCGTCCATGTCAAAATCACATAACAATGGTTGAACGCAAATGAGGCTCGTTCAACCAAAAATCACAGAGTCTTTCTCCGCCCAACAATTATGCACGCATTGTCGACCACCGCAAGACATCGTCCGACCGATGCTAGGTGAAATCGGTGAACTACACTAAGGTCGGTCAATCGCTAACAAACATCAGTCGACTGTTACTCGACAACTACGTAGTCGTGCTACGTTTAACATGCTGCCCCTTGTCGCCGGCGTGGTCTCCGACCTTGGGAGACAAGTAAAATCCCATACAACGATAAGTAAAACCCCACACCACAAGTGTGAGCAGAACAAAAACTATTGAACTTGGCATACCTTTCTCGTTGGAATTTGCCAAAGAACATTCACGCTGACAACTTTAACTTAGCGCCTAGCTGCCCTCGCTCTTAGCCGTCTCTTTGCTCCTCTAGACTGGAGCTCCAGTCGTCTCCTCCGCTCACCGTCGTCCGAGGAGCTAAGGGAGAAGAGAAAGAGTGAGAAGGAGAAGGATGTTTGTGATGAAGAAGAAGAGAAGGGAGAGGCGTGGGGTTTCTCTTATAACTTAACCAACCAAACAACACCTCACCCATACCTCCCATCCTCTAAGCCTTACCCCCCTCACCTCAGCACATACATCCCCAGTCAACACTCATCTAATCTCCGGACCAACTACCATTATCACCCTTAATTTTGGTTTAGGATTCTAGAATCCACCATCCTTAAAGAAATTTCATCCACGAAATTCAAACCAGGCAACTCACTGAAAAGCTCTGGGTACTGCTTAAGAAATCACTACTCGATCTCCTAGGTGGCATCGCGCTCGTTGTGGGGTTGCCAATGGACCTTCACCATCGGAATGGTCCTCCTCCTGAGCTGGTACTTCATGCGGTCTACGATCTCCACTAGCCTCCCCTTTAGAGATAAGTCATGCTGGATCTATGGAACCTCTATCTCTATAACATGAGCTGAGTATGCAACGTACTTCCTCAACATCGAAACATGGAAGACGCTGTGAAGACCTAAAAATTGTGACGACAGAGCAATCTAGTAGGCAACCTCATCGACACGGTCTAGGATCTCGAACGAACCAATATACCCCGTACTGAGCTTCCCTTTCTTCCCAAACCTCATTACTCCCTTGGTAGGAGAGATCTTCAGAAACACGTGGTAGTCAACCTTAAAACTCAACACTCGTCTGCCCCTATCAGCATAGCTCTTCTACTTGCTCTGCACCGTGGCCAGCCTTATCCTGATCACATCAACCTTCTTTGCATATATCTGCACAAGCTCTGGCCCACTAATTGCCTCTTGTCTACATCACTCCAGCATAACAGTGATCTGCATGCATGCCTCGTACAGTGTCATCCCAATACTCACGTGATAGCGGTTGCTGTAGGCAAACTCTATTAGTGGCAGGTGACCATCCCAGTGTCTTGCCGAATCCAGTATACATTCTCTCAGCATATCCTCCAAGTCTGCATAGTCCTCTCTGACTGTCCGTCTGACTACGAGTGAAATGATGTCCGTCTGACTGTCCGTCAACTACTGCAACTGCTTCACCAACTCTACTAACTCTGCAGGTGTCATCCGATATGGAGCCTTCGAATGCGGTGTGGTACCTGCCGGCTCCCACCAACTCAATACCGAACTTGAGATCTCTAGTCCAGGGATATCTACTAGGAAAACCTCTGGGAATCTTGTACTACCTTGATGTCCTCCAACTTCCTCGTCTCGGGGTTTGGAATGACCAGAGTAGCCAAAAAAACTATGTTGTTGCCTTTTTTGCCTTAATCTATATTAATTTTGATGTTTAATTAAACTAATCTTAATCAATCAACGTAATCAATCAAAGTGAGCAAACACGATTACATGCATTGCATACATACTTGTATACTCGCAATCATCTTAATAGGTTGATCAAGATAATCAACAAAAGGAGCATTGGGACAAAGGCATCAAGACTCAAGACTTGTAATCAAAGCTTTGGACCAAGACAAGTAATTTTGTATTTATTGAGTCCATAAGGTTTAATGTAAACTTGAGCACTAGGATTTTGTCCCGTCAAGATTCGATAAACCGAATCCCAGACGGTTGACAAAAACCTTATAGTTTGGTCCACCGAACACCTATCAATAACCCGAATTCTTCCCACCAGTAAAACCTAAGTGTTATCTGGAATTGCCCCTACGGAAGACCGAACCACCTTCGGTCAACCGAATAGCCCTGGATCGGTTTTGGACTTTGCTCCAACGGTCGCTTTTGAATCAAGCCCCTAGAGCCCAATTGTTTTGTCCTAATTTGGATGATCGAATATATATCGGTCAACCTAGTCCTTCTTGGCTTTAAGAACCTAACAACTATTAACACGTGGCACTTGACCGTTGTACCCAATCAGTATTTGAGCTATAACTGTCAGTTCAAAACCCACGCTAAACTTTGGTTTACTGAAGTGTACACGGTCAATCGAACTTGAATAGATAAGAGCCCAACCAATTTTACTTTCTACCTTGGAACGGTGAACCGAATGGAATTTGGTTAACCGAACATAATTATGGCTAAAATGTTAAAAGCTACTGGAAGTTGGTGAACGGTGATCCGAACCACTTTCGGTCAATCGTATGCTTAATTCAGACCAATCCTTCGGGCTACCGTTCGGTAAACGCTCGACCGAATATGCATAGAAAACTGCCCGAGTATAAGTCACATCTTGCATTCTCATTGGTCAATTTCCCACCAACTCCCAAACGGCTAGTAGAGATTGAATGCTTATAAATAGGACCTTATTTGATGGTTTTGTGACTCAAAAATACTCTCTATCAATCCAATACTCAAAGCCAAATCCTCTTCATCTTCAAGCTCTCAATCCTCAACACTCAAGCTTAAACTTCACCACTTTATTATCCAATTGTATATCCATATCCAAGTGTTCTCAAGTATAGAGTGTTAGTTAGATTGTGATTCCATCTCCCAATTCAAGAATCGCCAAATAGTTGTAAAGCTTCGAGAAAGTTCCCTCTCGGGTTGTGAGAGGAGACACGAGCGAGGCGAGGTTGTTCGCGAGGCTCGATTGTTGTAAACGGCGTTGATCTCGGCCCGGAAAGGAGATCAGTTAGTGGAATCGTAAGCGAGGCACGAGGGATCGAGTGAGGCTTGCGAGGAGGACTAGGACCCGGGTGTGTGAAGGGAATGTGTTCTAAAAAGTTTTACTTTTAAATGTCAATTATTATGAATTGAATGAGAAAATCGTTTTGTTCCTTGTTTATGTTATTCGTCTTTTAGAAGTGTTAAGGAAGAGGCTCTTGGTCCTTAACCGTAGAGCTCTAAAAGATATTGGTTTACATAAAACAAAAGATATTCGCAATCATGGTAATTAACATGGGACATTAATTACCGGGTTAAGATTGTCGTGTTGGTCATAGATCATTGTAGCTCTACAAGTGAGTGACAACACGGGTACACAAAAGAGGAAAATATTACTTTTGTATACTGAATTGACCTAACAAGTAAAATATTATAGAAATGTGTTTCTGTGTCATTAATATTTTACTGTGTCCTTGGTCCTTTTGATATGAAACTTATATCCTATCGCTTAAGGAGTTCTTAATTAGACTAGTGTCTTGAGCTATCGATGAGTGTAGTGTAAAGGCATTAGTTGGTTAAGTACAACTTTTGTTGGAGAAGATAGCTAGTCAAAAGATTATCATTGCCCTTCTTAATTGAGTAATGATATTAGTGGGCCCCTTGATAAAGCAAAGTTATAATGTGCACAATGTGATTTGAGTTAAGTCACATATTTATAACTAGCTTAAAGAGAATCAAGAAATGAATACTAATACAAAGATGACACAATACTACTTTGTGTGTATTCTTAATATCATGAGGCAAGGGACGGACACAAGTGGTGCACTCCATCACTAAATGGATCGGGTTTTTGTTCGAGTGGAATTAAGACATCTAACTAATTGGGAGCTATAATGTGTAGCTAGATACCGCTTATAGCTTGTGATATTAAGCTCTTAATATCACTGCCAACTTAGTTTAGATCCTCCCATAGGTCACACCACAAAACTGGGAAACGAGGTATGGGGATTTTGAGTTCATATGATGTGTCGGCTTTCATGTGGAAAATATGACACATGGGGTGAACACGCAAAATCAAGATTATGTTGTGATTAATAACATAATTAGAATCTAAATTAAATTCATATGTGATGTAAATATTATGGGTGTAATGATTTATCATTACATAGGATAATATGTTACATAAGTTGTGAATTTACTACTAATCCCGAAATGTCAAATTTTGTAGGGGTTAAAACCGAAATTTGACAAGTCTGCATGCACTGTGCAAAAACGGTCGACCGCTAGACCATAAACGGTCGACCGAATGTTGCGCGGTCGACCGCAATATTGCATGGTCGACCGGATGTGTATCGAGCGTAACGAGAATTTCGTCTGTTCGTTTTCGGTCGACCGGATTGTTTCGGTCGGTCGACCGAACATTGCGATGAAATTTTTTTGTTACTAACGGTCGACCGAATATATCGATTGGTCGACCGAAACCTGGTCGAAACGGTCGACCGGACCTCGCGAACGGTCGACCGGCCAGACGGTTTTATCCAGAATTAATTTGAGAATTAATTAGATCATGCATGGAATTGGTCCATAATTGATTTAATTCGTGGCTAATATTATTTATTATTAAATAATGGATGGTTAGATGGAATTTTTGCATGAGATCATGGGCAAGGGGTTGCACATGAATAGGTAATTTGGAAATAACCTATAAATACAAGGTTATCTCATTACCTCCTTAATTAATTTTGATTATTTTCTTGTGCAAAAATCTCTCTCTATAATTCTCCACGAAAATTCCTTAATTCTTAAGTTTAGTTTTAGTTTCAAGAGGGCTTCTTCTCAAGGAAACTAAAGAGAGGTTAGTAATTAGATTCTAAACCCTATTGGAGTTCGAGAGGCTAGCTCTTCTCTCTCCAATCTCTTAGAGTTTGGTGAAATCTCGGAGGCATCCGGCGCGGCGTGAAGCATCATCAACGTCTTCGAATATTCAAGAAGTTTTAGAGAACTTCTAGGTATGATTTCGGAATCCTTGGTTTGTTTTAATAAAAGTTTTAAAACTAGTTATTGAAACAAACTAGTACATGCATGAAATAAATCATAGAAAATTGTATAAGATCCGTATTATGCTTAAAATTCCAAAAATATATAGGCATAATTAAACATGAAATCCTACAGTGGTATCAGAGCATAGGTTTCAATTTTTTCATGATTTATGGCTGTAAACAAATTTAGTTTACCATCTAGGATTTAAACAATTCGTTTTACCGGTTTTTTCGGTCTTTAAATGGTTGTTGAAATAATTCTTTATAATAATTCGTTTTAAATGTTTTGAATGTTTAAAACATGTCATGTAATTATTAGAATTATGATTTAGACATAAGTCTAACTTGCAATAATTTCGTTTTAAGTATAAACGATTATTTTGTAAGAGAATCAACAAAACCGAAAAACTGCGATTCATCTTTCCATAGGAAATTGGATGGACAGCGGTTCAAAATTAATTTTTGAACTATGGATGCATGAAAAACGTTTTTAATGGATTTCAAAATGTTTTTCAAAGAATTGTTTGAGATTCTAGATGCTTGATAAACTAGGTTGGATAGTTTATAGCGATATTGCGTGCATGGATGCTCGAGTTGTTTTGCAGGAATTGTGAGTTTGTATGTTCCAAATCAGCAGCTATGAATGTTTATAATTGTTATAATACAGGGGCTTATGTATGTAAAAGCCAAATTCTCTATTTCCATCTTTTAGATAAATTGCATATGCATATGAGAGGTTTTTAAATCGGACTTGCACTAGTCGGTTTTTATCGAATGTGAGGAGCATGTTTATTTTCTGTAAAATCTACGTCTCCGGTGCAAGAGGAAGTCGTCTCTGTAGTGTATCGATCGAGGATCGAAGATCAGGGATCGAGGATCGAAGGGAACATATAAACTCACACGATGTGGATTGTGTGAATGTTTAATTACTGTTTTTATCTTGCTATGCATGTGATGAATGTGTGGAATGTTAGGATGTGTATGATTAATAATATGCATGATAACCTAAAATTCTAAATCACATGTTAAATTGTCCAAACAAAAATTAAGAATAAATTTCCTTCTTATTTCATCCACTAGCAGCCATTGATCGAGGGATACTCTGCTCGCCCTTAGCGGGAGATACCTCCCTCCATCTTTGGGAATAGTGGGAGATATAATGGTTGTCTGTTGTTGTGCCACAATTAAATGTATGAGGTGTGATTCACCCTAGTGAACCCCGAGTATGTTTAGTTGTGAATACAATGGATAAACGTATCTCGTATCAAATGAAAATAAGTTTTCTTAACATTACCTAGAGCCCTCGCTCGGTTTTGGGAAAAAGTTTTTCTTACGAGGATATGTCGTATTCCCTCATGATTAAAACGACAAGAGTCACAAGAGTTTGAAGATGCTAAATGTTGCTAAAATTCAAAAAGGTTGTGATTAGAAAATGATTTCTTACCTTGATATTGTAATGTATTCGATAGCCCTTAGCTAGTCTATATTACAATTAATAGGATCTTGGATTGTTGCATTTATGGACAAGATTTTAATTTGCAACATTTACATTTATATATTCGATATATGTATGCATGTGTATTAAAACATAAAATTGGCATTAAAATCCTATATGATTTATTTTGTAGAAAAATGTCGAACATCCAACCTATCGTATGATCCATGATAGAAAAACACCCTTTAGCAAATGATGGCTCAAACTTCATTACTTGGCAACTCAAACTCAACATCGTGTTAAAGTTTGAGAAACTATCTCACATTTTGGAAGGTCCAATCCCAAAATGGAATGAGAGATTAACCGATGAAGAGAAAGAGGCTAAAGCCAAGTGGGAAGACCAAGAGAACCAAGTTCACGGTCTTATGCTAGCATCCATGGGTGACTCGCTTCAAGCGAAATACTTGGATTCAAAACCCAAGAAGACCATGGAGGCTCTATCAAAGATGTTCAGGGATAGTGCCCGAAAGGAGCGCTATAAGACCACCATCGCACTCACAAGGTGCCATATGGCGGAGGGAACATCGGTATCTGTGCATTTTCCCACGATGCAAGGATACCTTGAGAAGTTGGCAAAGCTCTCTTCACCAATGCCCGAGGAAATTGCTGAAGATATGATTTTTGGCTCTCTAGCCCCGTCCTTTAAGGACTTTGTGATGCACTACCACGTGCGTGAAAAAGGGGTGACTCTTGAGGAGCTTCACAACGCTCTCAAAACTGCTGAAGTTGACATGGGCAAGGGTAGGGACAAGCAAGTCCTTGCCGTCCATGGGAGGAGCCAAAAGATTGGTAAAGGAAAGGGCAAATCTACCAAAAGTGGTTCAATCAAGAGAAAGGGAGTAGGAGGTGCTCGTGCGAGTGCCTGGAGGGGGAAATCTCAGAAATCTCCAACTCCCAATACGGAGTGCTTTCACTGCGGTGAAAAAGGACACATCCGGCCAAATTGCCCCAAGTACAAGGAAGACCTTGACAACGGAGTGATTGAACGTCGGCGCCCCAAAAAGGCCAAAGGTATATTTGTTATTGAAATAAATTTAGCCACCTCTGTCTAGGATTGGGTAATTGATACCGGATCTTGTGCTCACATAGTTTCTAATGTGCAGCTACTCATGGATAGGAAGGAACTCGTAAGGAACGAGGTAGAATTGAAGGTCGGAAATGGTGCGAACGTGTCTGCGGTTGCACAAGGTTCTGTGGTGCTTCAATTGTGTAGTGGTTTAAATTTATGTCTAAAGAATGTTTATTATGTACCTTCGATCAGCAAGAATATTATTTCTGTATCATGTCTGGATATGGATAATTTTAATATAAATATTTCAAATTTTTGTCTGTCTATATCGAAGAATGGTGTGTTCTATGCAAATGCGTTCATAAGGAATGGTCTCTATTTGCTTGAATTGGATAATAAACAGATCTTTAATATCAATAACAAAAGACTTAAGACCACTCACGAGAATGATACTCTCTTGTGGCACTATCGTCTTGGTCACATAAATGAAAAGCGCATCAAGAAATTGCAAGAAGCTAACCTTCTTGGTCTACTTGATTTTAAATCATTGGAGACGTGCCAACCATGTCTAATGGAAAAAATGACCAAAAAGCCTTTCAAGAAGAAAGGCCCAAGGGCGAGTGGCTTGTTGGATTTGATACATTCCGATGTATGTGGTCCAATGAGTACTAGTGCACGAGATGGTTTCAGGTACTTTATTACGTTCACGGATGATTATAGTCGTTATGGCTATGTTTATCTAATGAGAAACAAAAGTGAATCTTTTGACAAGTTCAAAGAATTCAAGAATGAAGTAGAGAACCAACTCGACAAGAAAATCAAGTCTCTACGAACGGATCGTGGAGGTGAGTACTTAAGTGCCGAATTTGACTCATACCTAAAGGAGTTTGGTATTGTTCCTCAACTCACCCCTCCCGGTACACCTCAGTGGAATGGGGTATCCGAAAGGAGGAATAGGACATTGCTCGATATGGTTTGGTCAATGATGAGTCATGCGGAATTACCTCTTTACTTTTGGAGTTATGCACTACAAACTGCGGCTTACACACTAAATAATGTTCCATCCAAATCCGTGGAGAGAACTCCTTATGAGCTATGGAGTGGTAAAACACCTAAGCTCAGTTTTCTCAAGATTTGGGGTTGTGAGGCTTACGTCAAGAGACTGATGTCGACCAAACTTCAACCAAAAGCGGATAAGTGCTTCTTTATTGGTTATCGCCGTGAGACAAGGGGATACTACTTTTGGCATATCACCTCCAATCGAGTGATTGTAGAGAGGGATGCCACATTTCTGGAAAAAGAATTTCTAGAAAGAGTAAAAAGTAGTGGGCGTAGGGTTGTGCTTGAGGAAACTCAAGATACTCTACAAGATCATGACATGAATGATGACATTCAAGATCATGAAGGCCCAACCGAGATTCCTTTAGTTAGTGGGAGCGTGAGCGAGAGACCATCACAAGAAATTGTGAGAGAATCTCAATCATTCCCACCAAGTGTACGTTCAAGAGTTGAACGTGAACCCACTCCTCAATAAATTGTGGAAGAAGTTCGAGAGACACGAGAAGAACCAAAAGAACTTAGAAGGTCAACAAGGGAAAGGAAGAAACCCGATATGTATTTGGGAGTTCATGAAATCATGGTACTAGATACCAATGATCCCTTGACCTTCCAAGAAGCAATGGAAAGGGAAGACTCCAAACTATGGCTTAAGGCCATGGAATCCAAAATAGAATCCACGTATGATAATCAAGTGTGGAACTTGGTTGACCTTCCTCAAGGGAAAAAGGCCATTCAAAATAAATGGGTTTTTAAGAGGAAGATGGACATGGATGGGAACTTGACGACCTACAAAGCGAGGCTTGTAGCGAAGGGTTTCACTCAAGTTCAAGGAATTGACTATGATGAAACTTATTCACCGGTTGCCATGTTCAAGTCTATTCGGATCATGCTCGCTATTGCCGCATTTCACGACTATGAAATATGGAAAATGGATGTCAAAATGGCGTTCCTTAATGGGAACTTGGAGGAGGATGTGTACATGGTACAGCCTCAAGGTTTTGAAGATCCAAAGAATAGTGAGAAGGTATGCAAGCTTCAAAGATCCATTTATGGATTGAAGCAAGCATCAAGGAGTTGGAACAAACGCTTTGACGAGGAAGTGAAGAAGCTTCACTTCGTTCAAAGTAAGGAAGAACCTTGTATATACAAGAAGGTTAGTGGGAGCCATGTAGTATTCCTAATCTTATATGTCGATGACATATTGCTTATGGGCAATCATATTCCTTTGCTTGAGCAAACGAGAAGTTCATTGAAATCTGCATTTTCGATGAAGGACATGGGTGAGGCTCAATACATCTTGGGAATCAAGATATATCGAGATAGATCTCACAGACTCATTGGCCTCAGTCAACGTACATACATTGACAAGGTCTTGGAAAGGTTCAAGGTGAACAACTCCAAAAAGGGCAGTGTGCCAATGAGTATGGGTGTGCAACTCAAGAAGTCTCAACGTGCGCAATCACGTAAGGACTTAGAGTACATGAATGATGTCCCTTATGCTTCGGCAATTGGGTCGATCATGTACGTGATGACTTGCACAAGACCCGATGTCTCGTATGCTCTAAGCGTGACAAGTCGTCACCAATCCAACGCAGGTCCTGAGCATTGGACTGCGGTCAAGAATATCCTGAAGTACCTTAACCGGACTAAGGATAAGATTCTTGTTTATGGAGGACAAAGGGAATTGATAGCTGAAGGTTACTCGGATGCGAGTTTCATGAGTGATCCAGACGATAGAAGGTCGCAATCAGGATACGTCTTCCTTCTGAATGGTGGAGCTGTGAGTTGGCGTAGTTGGAAGCAAAGCACTACGGCCGACTCAACCACTGCTTCCGAAGTAATGGTTGTCGCTGAAGCGAGCAAGGAAGGAGTGTGGATTAAGAAGTTCCTTGAAGAGCTTGGAGTAGTTCCCTCGAGCGAGGGACCAATAGAGCTATTTTACGACAATAGTGCATCTATCTCGCAAATCAAGGATCCAAAATCACACCACAAAGTGAAGTACATGGATCGTAAGTACTTCGTGACGCGTGACCTCATCGACGAAGGCAAAATAAATCTGTTATGGGTGGACACCAACAACAACACAGCTGATCCATTCACAAAACCCTTATCCCAAGCCAAGGGCGAAATGCATTTCGAGTCCATGGGATTGAGGAACCATGTAGATTGGCTTGATGATTGATATGTAATGGGGTTTACCCTAGTTATTATTGTTTTATGCATTGAGTATGTATGAGAAAGAAAACTTTAATAACAAGTGGGAGATTGAAGGGAATGTGTTCTAAAAAGTTTAACTTTTAAATGTCAATTATTATGAATTGAATGAGAAAATCGTTTTGTTCCTTGTTTATGTTATTCGTCTTTTAGAAGTGTTAAGGAAGAGGCTCTTAGTCCTTAACCGTAGAGCTCTAAAAGATATTGGTTTACATAAAACAAAAGATATTCGCAAGCATGGTAATTAACATGGGACATTAATTACCGGGTTAAGATTGTCGTGTTGGTCATAGATCATTGTAGCTCTACAAGTGAGTGACAACACGGGTACACAAAAGAGAAAAATATTACTTTTGTATACTGAATTGACCTAACAAATAAAATATTATAGAAATGTGTTTCTGTGTCATTAATATTTTACTGTGTCCTTGGTACTTTTGATATGAGACTTATATCCTATCGCTTAAGGAGTTCTTAATTAGACTAGTGTCTTGAGCTATCGATGAGTGTAGTGTAAAGGCATTAGTTGGTTAAGTACAACTTTTGTTGGAGGAGATAGCTAGTCAAAAGATTATCATTGCCCCACTTAATTGAGTAATGATATTAGTGGGCCCCTTGATAAAGCAAAGTTATAATGTGCACAATGTGATTTGAGTTAAGTCACATATTTATAACTAGCTTAAAGAGAATCAAGAAATGAATACTAATACAAAGATGACACAATACTACTTTGTGTGTATTCTTAATATCATGAGGCAAGGGACGGACACAAGTGGTGCACTCCATCACTAAATGGATCGGGTTTTGGTTCGAGTGGAATTAAGACATCTAACTAATTGGGAGCTATAATGTGTAGCTAGATACCGCTTATAGCTTGTGATATTAAGCTCTTAATATCACTGCCAACTTAGTTTAGATCCTCCCATAGGTCACACCACAAAACTGGGAAACGAGGTATGGGGATTTTGAGTTCATATGATGTGTCGGGTTTCATGTGGAAAATATGACACATGGGGTGAACACGCAAAATCAAGATTATGTTGTGATTAATAACATAATTAGAATCTAAATTAAATTCATATGTGATGTAAATATTATGGGGTGTAATGATTTATCATTACATAGGATAATATGTTACATAAGTTGTGAATTTACTACTAATCCCGAAATGTCAAATTTTGTAGGGGTTAAAACCGAAATTTGACAAGTCTGCATGCACTGTGCAAAAACGGTCGACCGCTAGACTATAAACGGTCGACCGAATGTTGCGCGGTCGACCGCAATATTGCATGGTCGACCGGATGTGTATCGAGCGTAACGAGAATTTCGTCTGTTCGTTTTCGGTCGACCGGATTGTTTCGGTCGGTCGACCGAACATTGCGATGAAATTTTTTTGTTACTAACGGTCGACCAAATATATCGATTGGTCGACCGAAACCTGGTCGAAACGGTCGACCGGACCTCGCGAACGGTCGACCGGCCAGACGGTTTTATGCAGAATTAATTTGAGAATTAATTAGATCATGCATGGAATTGGTTCATAATTGATTTAATTCGTGGCTAATATTATTTATTATTAAATAATGGATGGTTAGATGGAATTTTTGCATGAGATCATGGGCAAGGGGTTGCACATGAATAGGTAATTTGGAGAAAACCTATAAATACAAGGTTATCTCATTACCTCCTTAATTAATTTTCATTATTTTCTTGTGCAAAAATCTCTCTCTATAATTCTCCACGAAAATTCCTTAATTCTTAAGTTTAGTTTTAGTTTCAAGAGGGCTTCTTCTCAAGGAAACTAAAGAGGGGTTAGTAATTAGATTCTAAACCCTATTGGAGATCGAGAGGCTAGCTCTTCTCTCTCCAATCTCGTTTAGAGTTTGGTGAAATCTCGGAGGCATCCGGCGAGGCGAGAAGCGTCATCAATGTCTCCGAATCTTCAAGAAGTTTTAGAGAACTTCTAGGTATGATTTCGGAATCCTTGGTTTGTTTTAATAAAAGTTTTAAAACTAGTTATTGAAACAAACTAGTACATGCATGAAATAAATCATAGAAAATTGTATAAGATCCTTATTATGCTTAAAATTCCGAAAATGTATAAGCATAATTAAACATGAAATCCTACAGTGTGGGTGTCGAACCTCTCTAAACTCCGGTGTCATCGATTTTGTGGTTTGCATTGTCTCTTCCCTTAATCCTTTGACTATTATTTTTAATTCCACATTTATCTAGCAATTAGATGGCCATAGATCCTAACAATTGGTATCAGAGCATTAGGTTGCTAATTTCATTTACTTAATCGTAATTTAGCATGACATCTACTTCTAATTATTGTGAAGGATTACCCACAACTAAGCCACCTTTGTTTAATGGGTTAAACTATGACTATTGGAAGAAAAGAATGAGAATTTATTTGCAATCCAATGACTTAAAATTTTGGACATTCATCTTAAACCCATACACACCTCCAAATGATGATGAAATTGAATCCTTAACTAAACACAAAATTAAGGAAGCGGAGATGAATTCCCGCATTATGAACATCTTGTATTGTGGATTAAATGAAGGGGAATACAATAGGGTAAGATGATGTGAAAGTGTTTATGACATTTGGCATACATTAGATATGCATCATGAGGGTTCAACTAGATTGAAGGACACTAGGATTAATTTTCTTATGCATAAATATGAACTATTTTGTATGCAATCAGGTGAGAACATAACGAGATGCACACTCGCTTCACCGAGATAATTAACTCTCTCAAAGAACATGGCAAGGATTTTAGCACGAGAGAAATGACTCGAAATATTCTCTGGTCACTCACCGACGATTGGGAGGAGAAGACGACCGTCATCGAAGAAGCACAAGATCTCACCAAGTTATGGGTAAAGGAGCTTATAGGTAGTCCCATGACATATGAGATACAAATGAAAGACTGCAAGGACAAGGGAGCCAAGAAATCCTTGGTGCTACACGTCGTCGCCAATTCAATCAAAGGAGATAGTGACATTGAAGAACAATTGGCCACATAACGATTCAAGGAGTTTCTCAAAAAGAGAAAGAAAGGATAAAAGATAAGAAGAAGAGCAAGAGAAAAGATAAGAAGAAACCTCTCAAAGCTACTTGGGACGAGTCATCATCTTCGCTCAATGTGCTTCATGGCAATAGAAGATGAAGATAGTGATGTATCTTCTTTCTCTAGTCCTGATTCAATTGATTCAACTCATTCAAATGCGTATAATGAACTTCAATGTGAATTCAATGAATTGCTTGAAAATTTTGAGAAAATTTGTCAAAAAAGCAAAGTAGCTAAAAAGAAAATCAATGAGCTACAATCTTAAATTGAATCTATCATGAATGACAAGAATGAGTTGCTTGCTAGTCATGATAAAATTGCATTGTTAATGTACACTACTTTTTATGTTACATACAGTGGATGAGTAGGGCGATACGGGTTACGCAGTTGTTCTTGCAATACAGGGACCAGATGCCGAACGAGGAGACGAGACCTGCATGTACAGATTTGGATGACCTCGTTGAGGAGTGGAACAATCAGTTGGCATTTCGGACCAGGATTCGGATGATGAGTTGTAGTTGGCTTGTACATTATTTATTTTATTATATGTTGAACTGTTACTACATTTGTTGGTATTTGCTTATCTGTTGTACTCTTATTACTTATTTTTGACGAACATATCTTCTCTCTATTTGTTTATCTGCTGTATTTTTAGTACTTATTTCTCACGAGCATATCATAGACCTGTTTGGTATATGTAATGTAAATTAAATTTAAAATCTGATAAAAGAACAACACGATATAAGTACAAATACATGATATAATCGTCGATATATTATACATTACAAATGCATTACAAATTACAATCAAAATGTACTACATAACTAGTCCCAATACGCTCTCCTACTTTCGTACTCTTCCCCCCATCCAACAACACTCTTATCTTGTATTTGAAACCACATGATCACTATAGGAGGTACTAGGAATCCCTCAGCTAATTCCAAGTGAATAAAATGTCTGTAACTCCCTAAATGAGCAATGATCAACTCTCTACATGGCTTCGTCATGGAAGACAGACTCTCCCAAGGTAGCATAGTAAGACATGGTACAACGTACCATCCGTTCCCACTGAGAAATACATAACTGCACACTTGTAAAAATTGGCAATCGGGAACAAGTCGGCCCAAACCTCCATATAGTGATCCTCATCAGAAGGTCCCCCGCCCCAATCAATTCGCTGACGAGTCTGTACGACCAGCCGTAATAGACGTGCTCTTAAATAGTATGTGCACCTATCTCATTAGAAATCACACGCCGGGCGTACAACCAATTGTCTTGACCACCATGGAAGATGATGCATTGCATACATTGCATCATATGTCTTTCATTTAGATTACTTTTATATCAATAAATGCTACTAAGGTATGTGTTTAGTCGTATTTACAGAATACAGGGACTTGGATGCAAATTACCCACATTCCGAGCATAAACGTGTGCAAAAGATTCATTTCTATCATAAAGACCGAATTCAAGTTTATCGGGTTTCAATTGGAAATGCATCCAAGCATAAAAGCATTCAAGGAGCTAATTACAAAAAGGTCAAGGGCTTAATTGCAAAATGCCAAGGACCTGATTGCAAAAGAAAAGGATAAAGTTATTTTGTTGGAAAAGTCAAAAGAAAAGTCAAAAATAAATCCCCAACAATGGAAGGAATTAATCCGGAGTTCAAGACAATGGAAAGAATCATCCAGACGTGCAAATAAAGATCAAATCATACCATAAACGCACCACAAAAATCCGGACGCGATCTGACTATATTGTGCGGCGAATTAGCCGCACAATACATGTACCAGGCGGCGATTTCGCCGCCCCACCTTCTCTTCTCGCGTTCAAACTTCGTCCAGTGTTGTGTTGACGCGTGTACTCTCCTTTTATGTATTGGTATCCCCTGTATCGGCTATAAATAGCCCTGTAGGACGAATGTAACACATCTTTGAACCTTTGGTCTTGGATCATTAGTAATAAATTTCTGTTTTATTTTGTTTTGTCTCTCTTTTCTTTTAATGTCTCTAGGATCCCTTCTTCTTCCTCCCTCCATGAGTTGCTAACTCTCTCCAAAGGGTGGAGGTGATGGAATTAGGGTTAGAGAATGATGAATGCATGTTATTATTTTAAGTTCATGATTAGTGTATTTTGATTACTTGAGTTTATGTTAAGTCATTTATCTTGTAATGCTTCATAACTAACATGATTTATAATAAGTTTCAGTAATTCTCTACTCTAAACCTAAATCTAAACCTCCACCCCACGGATTTCTCTCTTTGTTCTTGTTTTAATTTTAATTACTTTTGTTTCGTACTTTAGTTAATTAAACCAAAAACTCCAAAAACCCTAAGTGATTTTTCTCTACTTCTTCCCCTCAATCGAAATAACAAAAAATAACGAAATCTCTCCCTCCTTGTGTTCGACCCGTACTTGCCACGTCTTCATAGACGCCGTGCACTTGCGGTATAAATAAAATTCTCATCAAGTTTTTGGCGTCGTTGCCTGGGAGGCGACGAAGATTTCGTTTGTTTTTTTTGTATTTTCGATTTTTTTCTGTTTATCGTGTGCGCGATCTAACTATTTGGATTTGCGTTTCAGGAGACGACAGACCACGCGGTGAAATCTCACCGCATTCTGAACCAAGTGGGAGGCGGAATCGCCGCACCAACAAGGTAAAGTGCGGCGGAAACGCCGCACAGGGTTGGAATCTGGTCTTCAATTTTCTGGGGCATCGTCGACATCTCTGGGTGGTCGCATTGAGCTACTGGAATCTCCGAGAGCGGGCGGCGAACCCGACTGAGCATTGCGGAGGTAACTTTTCTTGCCTTTCTCGTAAAATCTGAATAGTTGAAAAGTTTCCTTTCGTAGAATTGCACGTGTTAGGGTTACAATTCCATAATTGGCAATAATTCAACTTTGACCTAAAATTGGCAAAATTAGAAAGACCTTAGTGCATGCATCATATAATGTTTTGCTTGCATTATTCTTGCTAAATTCTTGCAAATTAATACTTGTTGAAGATTGCTGGAGGCAAGGTACGTATCGA
Source organism: Triglochin maritima (assembly GCA_963682175.1). NCBI lineage: Eukaryota > Viridiplantae > Streptophyta > Magnoliopsida > Alismatales > Juncaginaceae > Triglochin > Triglochin maritima. The sequence goes on from OY821775.1 coordinate 14,037,847, forward strand.
GGTTTTTATCGATTGCATTAGAGCATATAATTTAGTTGCATACAACCTTGCAATTGCCCCCATTAAAAGGACCATTGTTTGACTATCTTTGCTAGATTTAAGTTAAACTATCTTAAGGGCAACTCCGTAGGAAAAGATACGGTGGGGATTTCATCACCCTCCCGTAGCCCACAAACCACAATCCTGAAGTGTCGCCTAAGCCTAAAATTTAAAATCAATTAGACATTGGCCCCTAAGGACTCGGACTCAATTAAGGAGGAGATTGGTTTGACTTGCTATGACCTGTAGCTAATTGAATTCAAATTGGTGTCTAGAAAGTGTTTTTGTGTTGACGAAAGTCTTCCAAGCGACGTGGTTGTCTAATTGGCACCGACTCTGTCGGAAGCGCCCCCACTAGCTATACACTAACTGGCCAACTTGGTTTGATTGGTGAGGGAGGTGAATCGAGCAAATCAATTCGACTCAACCAGTTAGGAGTCGTCTAGATCTAAGTGACACTAGGTCTAGGATTGTTTTGACCGTGCTTGTTCAGGAAATTTCTGACCAACCCTAAGTTTTTTTTATCATTTAGAATTAAGTTTCCCTTCTCGTCTGAGTCTTCTTTCCCTTCTCATCCTTACCTTTCTATTGTTTGTTTCCTTTAAAAAAAAATAAAAAAAAATATTTAAAATTCAAAAAAAAAAGTAATTGATTCTTGAAATTGAATTTGAAATTTAAATTTCAAACTCAAGTTCAAAAATTGATTCAACCCGGTGCACTCAGATTTGGATTCGGGACTTGAGTAATCGACTCTCACGAGTTCATCTGGATTCCAGTCTAGAGCTTAACCCCAACCCATCTGTTGCACCACCTCACCCGGATCTAATGGGTGAGAACGTAGTGGACCCGCCTGTTGCACAACCTATAACTCTGAGGGATCGGTGCTACCCAACGATGGCTGCTCAGCCATCGTGCATCGTCATGCCCACCATACCGGGTCGCGACTTCGAACTTAAGGCACAATACATGAGTATGCTGCCTAAGTTCACCTCTAGGGAAGATCCATATCTCTTCCTTAGAGAATTTGAGGAAATCTGCTCTCTTATGCAATACCAGCATATCCCTGAAGAGGCAGTGCGTCTGAAATTCGTGCCTCTAGCACTGAAAGACGACGCTAAGAAATGGCTATATAGTCTAGCCGAAAGATCTATTAGAAGTTGGGCCAAATTTGTTCAAGTTTTCTTAAAAAAATATTTCCCCAACCATAAGACTATGAAGATTAGGAATGAAATTGTTGCATTCGTTCAGTCCGAGAGCGAGCCGTTCTATTCCTATCTTGAGAGATTTAAGAGTGTCTTGACCCAATGCCCTCATCACGGAATACCGAAGTGGCAATTATGCCAAATTATTTATGAGGGATTGACACCCACATCTAGAGTTATGCTAGAATCTGTGAGCCAAGGGAACTTCATGTCCAAAAATGAAAATGATGCCTGGACTTTTCTTGAGGATTTAGCTGAAAATAGTATGCAATGGGACAATGCTAGAACACCCATCAACCCGAGTATTGGATCTAGAATAGCGAGTCAACCCCGACCAGGTGTCTTAGCTGTAGACTCCAACATAGCGGCTGAGGCAAAACTAGCTACCCTAATGCGTAGAATGGAAAGTCTAGAGCTACAAAATCAATCCCGAATGAATCAACCCTTGTCTATCCCCTGCTCTAGATGTGGTCAGACTGGTCATTTAATGGAGGACTGTGTGGACCTGGAACATGTTAATGCCACATTTAACAATTCTAGAAATGATCCTTACGCATCAACCTATAACCCAGGTTGGCGTAATCATCCCAATTTTTCGTGGACCCAACAAGGACAACCTCCTAGACAACAACAAACCCCATATAACCAAAATAATACATCATCTGGGGGTAATAATAATGGAAATCATGAGGTTAGGTTGACAAAATTAGAAACATTAATGACAACTTTTATACAAACAACCAACCAATCATTCCAAAGGCTAGAGACACAGGTCAGCCAATTAGCACAGATAATAGGTGAAAGAGAAAAGGGCCAATTACCAAGTCAACCTGAGGTGAACCCAAGAACTAATAATCAATATCAATCTTATCAACCACCTTCAGGAACTAACAACCCTAGACCGGTTCAAATGGTTAATGAGGAAGGACCGTTCCAACAAATCAATGTTGTAGTATCATTACGGTCCGGAAGACAAATTGACAATAATGTGGTAAACCCTAGAATGACTAATCAATCTAGCCATCAAGCACCCACATATGACTTGACCATTGAACCCGACGTCCAAATTGAAAAGCCCAATCCACCCACCCAACCTGAACCTGTGGCTCAACCTGAACCTGAGCGAGTCTATGTGCCTAAAGCCCCATTTCCCAATAGACTCAAAAAGAACTCTAGTGCACAAATAGAGAAAATCCTGGAAGTATTTAAGCAAGTTAAGGTGAATATTCCACTCTTAGATATGATTCAACAAATACCTGCTTATGCTAAATTCTTGAAAGATTTGTGCACTAAAAAGAGAAAAACAAATATACCAAAGAAGGCATTCTTAACTGCAAACATATGCTCAATTCTTTCCAACACATCTCCTATAAAATATAAGGACCCGGGGTGTCCCACAATTTCATGTTCAATAGGAGATACATTTATCAATAAAGCCCTTCTAGACCTTGGTGCAAGCGTTAACTTGCTCCCATTTTCTGTCTACGAGCAACTCAACCTTGGTCCACTGAAACCCTCTAGGACAACCCTCCAATTCGCTGATTGTTCTGTTAAGAAACCGAGAGGTATAGTAGAGGACGTTTTGATTAAGGTTGGTGACTTCATTTATCCAGTGGATTTTGTCGTACTTGATACTGAACCTGTTGTAAATCCTAATCGACAAATCCCTGTAATTTTAGGTAGACCCTTTTTAGCCACTTCGGAAGCATTAATAAACTGTCGAAATGGGCTCATGCAATTATCTTTCGGGAACTTAAAAGCAGAATTTAATATCTTCCATATTGATAATGAGCCAGAAATAATATGCAACCCAAGTGATGTTGTGATGAGAGCACGTATTTATCAGAATTCTGAATCAAATAAATCATCACATAAGCAAAAAGGAAGTAAGAAAAAAGGGAGTGATTCATTTACTCAACCACCATCACTCGAGCAAATAAGCGAACCAATTCAAGTGAGAAGAGTGGAATCTTTTCCTCAAGTCAACATGGGGAACAATTCAACTGGATACATGCACTAACATGGTGTCATTCAATCCAGTTCTGATTATGGTTGACTTTGAGCAAACTCAACCCCTCTACCGCAAGTCGACGCAGGTAATAAGTGCATTTATTTTATCTATGCATACATTGAGGTCAATGCATGATTTAGGTGTGGGGGTGTTTATATATGTACATATCTATATATTTGATTTTCTGTTCTGCTTTATTTTAAAAAAAAAAATCAATATTCTATGACATAGCTTAAGATTGAACTGCCAAAACCCGTGTACAAATTGCATTAAGTTTTTGTTCCTTATTATATAGTTCTGCTTGTAGAAATTATGACATAAATCTAAGTTCCGAAGAAATAACCCATGGCCCTTGTAAGACATGTATGCACTTAAATTGGATGAATCAAATCTTTGAAGTGGTTGATAAAAAGCAGAGGTTGAGGAAAATATACCGGGAAGTGTGGACTTCTAATAGCAATTAAGCCTTAAGGAAAATAAAAGTAAAATAAAATAAAAATAAAGTGAGGAAAACACATTTTGCAAAATGATTACAAAAGCCCAAGCCTTCAAGTCACTGGTCCGTAGGGGTATCTTGAAACCCGGTAACTTGAGTCTGCCAGCTCGGGATTATCGACCAAACTCGCTACATGAATGCAAAAAGGGTATAAGTGTTAAAAAGAAAAGCAAATGTGTTGAATCACGGAAAAAGGAAAAAAATAAATAATACTTTAAGATACTCAAGGCTCAAAGCTAAAGGAATGATCCATGCCATGGTTGATCCAAATGATACTTCACCACCAGAGGAGGCGTGCAAAATAATTTATGTGATAACATGTGTAGAGGGGTTAGTGGTGTGAATGTTGGAGGAATAAAGACCAAGTCAAACTTTTTATAAGTTAGAACTGTATAATGAGCATGCGAGAACTTTAAGTGAGATGTATAAGGTTAAGGCAGAAATATTAAGAGCTATTAATGGAATGTTGAATTAAGACTTTGTGGGTGTGTCAACTGAAAATCCTCACGAGACAAAACTCGTCCTCTAAGGCAACTTGGAGGTTTAAAGGCTTGTTGCACATGCTAAGTGCAACCGTGATTCCTACGAAAGTGAGTTAGGATTTCCCTGTTTTCATTTTCTTATATTCTGCTTTGCTAGGGACTAGCAAAATCTAGGTGTGGGGGTATTTGATGCATTGCATACATTGCATCATATGTCTTTCATTTAGATTACTTTTATATCAATACATGCTACTAAGGTATGTGTTTAGTCGTATTTACAGAATACAGGGACTTGGATGCAAATTACCCACATTCCGAGCATAAACGTGTGCAAAAGATTCATTTCTATCATAAATACCGAATTCAAGTTTATCGGGTTTCAATTGGAAATGCATCCAAGCATAAAAGCATTCAAGGAGCTAATTACAAAAAGGTCAAGGGCTTAATTGCAAAATGCCAAGGACCTGATTGCAAAAGAAAAGGATAAAGTTATTTTGTTGGAAAAGTCAAAAGAAAAGTCAAAAATAAATCCCCAACAATGGAAGGAATTAATCCGGAGTTCAAGACAATGGAAAGAATCATCCAGACGTGCAAATAAAGATCAAATCATACCATAAACGCACCACAAAAATCCGGACGCGATCTGACTATATTGTGCGGCGAATTAGCCGCACAATACATGTACCAGGCGGCGATTTCGCCGCCCCACCTTCTCTTCTCGCGTTCAAACTTCGTCCAGTGTTGTGTTGACGCGTGTACTCTCCTTTTATGTATTGGTATCCCCTGTATCGGCTATAAATAGCCCTGTAGGACGAATGTAACACATCTTTGAACCTTTGGTCTTGGATCATTAGTAATAAATTTCTGTTTTATTTTGTTTTGTCTCTCTTTTCTTTTAATGTCTCTAGGATCCCTTCTTCTTCCTCCCTCCATGAGTTGCTAACTCTCTCCAAAGGGTGGAGGTGATGGAATTAGGGTTAGAGAATGATGAATGCATGTTATTATTTTAAGTTCATGATTAGTGTATTTTGATTACTTGAGTTTATGTTAAGTCATTTATCTTGTAATGCTTCATAACTAACATGATTTATAATAAGTTTCAGTAATTCTCTACTCTAAACCTAAATCTAAACCTCCACCCCACGGATTTCTCTCTTTGTTCTTGTTTTAATTTTAATTACTTTTGTTTCGTACTTTAGTTAATTAAACCAAAAACTCCAAAAACCCTAAGTGATTTTTCTCTACTTCTTCCCCTCAATCGAAATAACAAAAAATAACGAAATCTCTCCCTCCTTGTGTTCGACCCGTACTTGCCACGTCTTCATAGACGTCGTGCACTTGTGGTATAAATAAAATTCTCATCAGAAGACATCAGCAACACATCGAAATCGACAGTTACCATCAACAAGTACGTCATTCCACCTCTCTAGAAATGGTAAAATGATTCTTGGCAGTCTATCAACATATGGGAAGTTATCGACATCAATCCATTCGGACACTATAAGATGGAAAATAGCAAAGTTATATATATTAATAACAACAAACAACTAAGTAATAATAGTAACAACAAAGATATTGTCATACCATATCCTACATCCGTGGTTACGGACGATCGAGACGAACTAGAAGATCGACCACAACCCCTGCTCCGACTGCTAGAAGATCGACCACGACTTTGCTCAGTATACTCGAAGGCACTCGGGTCCCGACGTGTCGATTTTTCCCTTGGTCGACCTCGTACCTTAGTATTTTTTTGCGGGCTCTAGATAGTTCGACTGATCGGGGTGTAATTACGCGTATAAAATATGAGAGACACTACAAATTACTGCAGAGTCGCTCCCTAAAATCTCATTAATGAGCTTCTGAAAATGCTCGACGTCTTGTGCTGACTGATCCACAAACTCTGGCATGTCGACTCCTTCTCCAATGACAAGTGTTTTCCAGAATGGATGAATCTGCTCTAAATAAATTCCTTCGCCTGAGTCAATACAACCATGGATGGTACATGCACAATGAATCCCATGTCATGTCAGAAAAGTGCACCCACAACGATATTAACCTTGATTGCTTAAGCCATGCATTCTCTTCAAGTTCTCACTCAATATCGACAAGCAGTGATGCGAAATTTGACCATTTATATGATGATACAAAGTATTTATGTAGTTAGTCAAATTTCAACGTCTCGACTCTTCAAGAAAGTTTCGAATATTCGTCAACAGCATTTCAATAGCCACGTTCACACGGTCGAAAAGAGTGTCCAAAGCTGCAGTCGATGTAATGATTCACTCTTTCAGAGCCAAATGAGCGCTTTGGACCCTACAGTTCGTAGTGTTTCCGAAATGAAGAACTTTGTTGGTCCAATTCCACACAAACGCTTCTTTATGCACTAACCACGTGTCGTCTAGATACTCCGTGATAGCTGGCCAAGACTTTAAAAAAATACTTCAGATTATGGACAACTCTATCATAATCGGGTTCTGAAGTAGAAAGTATGATTTTCCTCCACTTTCCACACTTCAAAGTCTCTGCAAACTGCTTGTTCTTGAGGAATGCGTGGTATGTGTAGTTGTATACGTCTTTGTTGATATGTCGGGTGCAAAGTAAATGAGCAGAGTCAGGAAAAACATCTCTCACTGGTCGCACAAGCCCTAACTCCCGGTCCGTTATTATTGCAGTCGGGCTGATAGTACCCAATAACATATCTCGCAACTTCTCCAACACCACCGGTAACTAGACTCAGTCTCATCCTTCATAATTGGATAGTCGATAAGTAAGTTCATGTTTGTTGTTGTCACCCTAACCATCTCGAACAAAGGCATCTTGTACTTATTCATTTTGTACGTCACATCCATGCAGATTACGAAAGGTTATGTTCGCAACAACTAAACTGACGTCGGATGTGCCAAAAATGTGTGAGTGACGATATTAGTTTCTTCATCCGCCATAATCCAATGCGAGTACTGATACTGCACTGCCTGATGCAGAAACTATTGAGCAGGATTCATGTCTTCAGATTTCATCCTCCTCATGTACTTTCTGAAGTTATAAATGTGTCTCTGATTTGGATTATCCTCCGGGAATTTCTCTTTTATAGCCAACAAGATGTTACGTGGTTTCACTTGTGCCTCAGTCATATCACGAACATTTTTCTTGGCCTCGGGACTAAGACCGTTGATCTGTCGATGACCCTCTGGATAAACTGCAAGCATGTGGTTGTGTTGACCATGAGTACTATTACAAACTACGGCCCATCTATCACGCTCCCGTCGCTCGGGCACCTTTATCAAAACCGACAACCGCAACCCTTTCTTTTCATGTTTTTCCGTACTGTAATATCCATATCCCGAGAACCCATTTCATTTCTGCGATCGCATCTCAGATAAAAATTCATCTGATTATCTGCTTGTGATTTATAGGATGATATTACCAAAAAACCTAAACTCCGATGGAAACTTGTTTCTCCCATTAATTCGCGTCATCGATTGTTGGAAATATTTGTGAATTTACATAAATCTCACTATAATCTACGCCATCACCACTAAAATCTTGCAACGAAACCTAAAATAATTTAAAATAACACAACATAAAAAACAAAAAAAAAATTGGGCGTCTGGCTAGGACGCCCCCTTGGGGGAGCGTCCTAGCGAGACACCTCTATCATGAGGGTGGCGGCTTAGGACGTCGGGGACATGCATGAATGAGAAGAATGAGGTGGTTGATAAACTAGAAAACAATGCATCAAATCTTGATAAATTAAAAGCAACACCCATAGATTGTGAACAATTAGATCTTCATGCTTGCAATATGCAATTAACAAAAGATCTAGAAAAGTTCACCAATGGAACTAAGATGTTTAACATGTTATTAGGAAGTCAAAGACAATCTTTGCAAAAACATGGTTTAGGATTTAATGCCAAATTGAAAAACCATGCTTCTTATACAACTTTAAATGGAAAGCACTTAGTTGTAAAGCATACTTCCTCAAATGTGTGGGCTCCTAAAACCAACATGGTTTGGGTTCCCAAAGCTAACATTCAAGGACCCAAAGGTGTTTGGGTACCGAAATCTACACTTGTAGGTGCTTCAGGAAGGAATAGGTGGTGACCGGGTTAGATCAAGAGTCAAATTCAATTCCAGTTGCATCACCAAATGAGATTGGAACCAATTCAAGCTTCAAGTTGGTATAACTTCTTATCCTCTAAATTTTTTGATTAAATTGGTTCTAGTCTAGACTACTACATGCTTAATTGACATATCATATACCCATTCATTGCAAATCTTAAATGCTTGAATAACATCCATAGTTTTAAGAGTAAAATTGTTTAAATGGATGTAAAAAGGGGAAATGAAAACATCACTTGCTTAATTGTAGTATTTGCTTGATGTTAATAGGGGAGCAATAAAATTGAACTTAATTGCAAAATCATATTCATATCGATAGGGGGAGCTTAATAAATATCATTTTCTTAGACTAATGAAGTGCAAAATTTAGGGGGAGCAACTTCATTACAAGACATCCACATTGACCTTTAATTGTATAATCTTTGTTTTTACTAATATTAATTTTTTTGATGGATGTCAAAGGGGGAGAGATAATTAAGGTGGTAACTTGGAATTTTGGAATAAAATTGAACAAAAACTATGCACATCCATAGGGGGAGCGTTAATATGCATAGTTTACATATACAAATTCCATATATTAAGATATAGTTAAGATATAGGTTGACATCATCAAAAAGGGGGAGATTGTTGGCTTTTTTGCCTTAATCTATGTTTTGATGATTTAATCAACTTAATCTTAATTATAATCATGTAGAGTAGCACACATATTGCATTGCATATATATTTCTTTGTGCTAACCTCTACAGGTGATCAAGACTAAAGGAAGAAAGGAAAATCAAGTCAAGACATGTAATCAAGCTCTTTTGAAGACATGTATTTTGTATTTTCTTTGAGTCTTAGGAACTTGTGTAAATTGAGAATACTTGAGCTAAAATCAACTTAAACACACACTAGGTTCCTTATAGAAGTCACACACGAAATTTCACATAATTTGGACTTCAATAGATCACCCAAACTTAGACCGGAAAACACTTAACCTGAACTCTAAAAGTCTGCCCACCCCGTAAGAGATCGTTCGGTCGACCGCGTGATCAATTGTCCTATTTATGTTTTCACTGCCTAGTTTCGGTCGACCGTGTTTTGACTTTCGGTCGACCGTGTGAACCTTATTTTTCCGACCGTTAGTTTTGTCATATATACCCAACGGTCGTATTCGTATTAAAACAATTATACCCCAAATACATTTCATGTATCGGTCGACCGAGGACCTTGATCGGTCGACCGAATGTCTGTCTCTTGCCAAACCCAAACCTACTGGAGGAAAACGGTCGACCGCTAGACCTTAGCTCGCTCAACCGAATAGACCATTGTTTGACAACCCCAGAGTGTATTGTGCAAATCAGTCGACCAAACCCCTTTCGGAGTTCGACCGATTACTTAAGTGTACCTGAGTCGTAGCGTTGGGCGGTCCACCGTTACCTAACCGGTCGACCGAACTGAGTTCAAAACTGCCAAACGGTCGACCGTTCATCCCGATCCGGTCGACCGAATTAACTCAGAATTTGGTCCTACGAGTTTCTGTTTTGTGTATCCTACATCAACTCACACCCATTCAATCCCAATGGCTCTATTCTCTTTAATGCCTATATAAACAGTTGTAAAACACATTTTAACACAACTCTCCAACTACATACTTGCCCAAAACATTAGAGAGACACCTAACACACTCAAAGCCTCAAACCTTCCACACTTTAATCACAAATCCAATCTCATTCAAGTGTGCTCAAGTTTAGAGAGTGTGTTCCACTCAAGTTCTCATTGTTGTAAGAGAAGCAAGGATTTCGGTGAAAGCCCGAAGTGTTCCTCTCGGAGTGTGAGAAAAGAAAGTCAAGCAAGCAAGGGTGTTCGCGGTGCTTGTTTTGTAAAAGGCGTTCTCTCCCGGCCCGGAACGGGGAGTGGTTAGTGAAGTCGTGAGCGGAGCTCGGTGATCCGAGCGGAGCTTGCAAGAGAGGACTAGGACCTGGGTGGGGTGCCGAACCTCTATAAAAATCTCCAACTTCCATTGTGGTTTGCATTTTCTTTCTTTCTCTACTTTTGTTTGTTTATTCCGCTGCGCATTTGATTGCTTAATCAAGTAGAGAATTTGGATTAGCCTTAATTGTGGACCCATAACCCACACGATCCTACATTTGGTATCAGAACCTTGTGCGCTAAATTCATTACTTAATCGTATTTTTAGCATGGCTTCTACATCATCTAATCACATAGAAGGATTATGCACAACTAAACCTCCTTTGCTAAATGGGTCAAATTATGATAATTGGAAGAATATGATGAAAATATTCCTAATTTCAAATGACCTTAAGTATTGGATGTTTCTTCAAAATCCATACACACCCCCTAATGAAGATGAATTAGATTCACTTACAAGACCCAAAATGAAAGAAATCAAAATGAATTCGAAAATCATGAACATTTTGTATTGTGGTCTTAATGAGGGTGAATACAATAGAATTATGGGTTGTATAAGTGCATATGAAATTTGGCATAGATTGCAAATGCATCATGAGGGGGATAGTAAAACTAAGGAAACCCGCATTAGTCTCCTCATGCATAAATATGAGATTTTTTTCTATGCAAATCGGTGAAAACATAAGCGAAATGAACACTCGCTTCACCGATATTACTAAATCTCTCTTGGTTCTTGGAAGAAGATTAAATGAAGGAGAGATGACAAGGAAATTCCTCCGGTCGCTATGTAGGATTTCTAGTTTAATTGTACATATATATTTTCGAAATTTTTGTACAATAAGGATCATTCATATATTTTCTATGATTTGTTTTTCATGCATGCATCGGTTTGTTTTAATGATTACTTAAAACACATCAAAACAAACATTGGGCTCCGAAATTCATACCTAGAAGTTCTCTAAAACTTCTTGAAGATCCGGAGACGTTGAGGATGCTAGCCTCTCAATCTCCAATAAGGTTTAGAATCTAACTGCTAACCCCTCTTTAGTTCCCTTGCGAAGAAGATCTCTGAAAACTAAAACTAACTCAAGAATTAAGGTGAAATTCGTGGAGAATTATGGATAGAGAAGTTTGCACAAGAAGATAATGAATTAATTAATAAGGTAATGAGATAAACTTGTATTTATAAGTTCTCTCCAAATTACCTATCATGTGCAACCACTTGCCCGATTTCATGCAAACTTCCATCTAACCATCCATTATTTGCTAACAAATAATCTCAGCCACGAATTAAATCAATTATGGACCAATTCCATGCATGATCTAATTAATTCTTAAATTAATTCTGCAGAAAACCGTCTGGACCGGTCGACCGTTTGGAGGTTCGGTCGACCGCTCGAACCAAGTTTCGGTCGATCGTTCGCAACAATAAAATATTTCATCGCAATGTTCGGTCGACCAACCGATAGATTCGGTCGACCGTTCCGAACAGATGAAATTCCCTGTTATCGGTCGAGACTTGTCCGGTCGACCGTGCACCGACCGGTCGACCGTTTGTGCACAGTTATGCTGAATGGTCAAATTTCGGTTTTACTCCTACAAAATTTGACATTTCGGGATTAGTAGTAAATTCACAACTTATGTAACATATTATCCTATGTAATAATAAATCATTACACCCCATAATATTTATATCACATATGAATTTAATTTAGATTCTAATTATGTTATTAATCATAACATAATTTTGATTCTGCTTGTTCACCTCATGTGTCATATTTTCTACACGAAACCCAACACATCCTATGAACTCAAAATCCTCATTTCTTGTTTCCCAGTTTTGTGGGTGACCTATGGGAGGATCTAAACTAAGTTGGCAGTGATATTAAGAACTTAATATCACAAGCTATAAGCGGTATCTAGCTACACATTATAGCTCCCAATTAGTTAGATGTCTTAATTCCACTCGAACCAAAACCCGATCCATTTAGTGATGGAGTGCATCACTTGTGTCCGTCCCTTGCCTCATGATATTAAGAATACACACAAAGTAGTATTGTGTCATCTTTGTATTAGTATTCATTTCTTGATCTCTTTAAGTTAGTTATAAATATGTGACTTAACTCAAATCACATTGTGCACATTATAACTTTGCTTTATCAAGGGGCCCACTAATATCATTACTCAATTAAGAGGGGCAATGATAATCTTTTGACTAGCTATCTTCTCCAACAAAAGTTGTACTTAACCAACTAATGCCTTTACACTACACTCATCGATAGCTCAAGACACTAGTCTAATTAAGAACTCCTTAAGCGATAGGATATAAGTCTCATATCAAAAGGACCAAGGACACAGTAAAATATTAATGACACAGAAACACATTTCTATAATATTTTACTTGTTAGGTCAATTCGGTATACAAAAGTAATATTTTCCTCTTTTACGTACCTGTGTTGTCACTCACTTGTAGAGCTACAATGATCTATGACCAACACGACAATCTTAACTCGGTAATAAATGTCCCATGTTTATTACCATGATTGCGAAGATCTTTTGCTTTATGTAAACCAATATCTTTTAGAGCCCTATGGTTAAGGACCAAGAGCCTCTTCCTTAACACTTCTAAAAGACGAATAACATAAACAAGGAACAAAAATGATTTCTCATTCAATTCATAATAATTGACATTTAAAAGTAAAACTTTTAAAACACATTCCCTTCACGCTAAGCCACGATTGGGAAGATAAGGTGGTTGCAATTGAAGAAGCACACGATCTTTCCCAACTCAAGATGGAGGAATTGATTGGAAACTTGATGGCATATGAACTCCAAATCAACCATCGAAAGGAGAAGGATGCTTCAAGGAACAAACCCTTCTTGTCATTACATACAAATATTGACCAACCAAGGAGTGTAGAAGATGAGGACATTGAAGTCCTAGCCAAAGACTTCTTCAACTACCTCAAGAAGGATAAGGGAGAAAAGAATGAAACAAGAGGTAGAAGAAGTGAGAAAACAAAAAAAGAAAAGGAGAAGGAGGAGAGTGAAAATGAGAGAAGAGAAGGGGAGAAGAAAAAGGAGAGAAGAAGAGAAAATGAGAAGAGCAAGAGAAGAGAAAGGAAGGAGGAAGCACACAAGGCTACATGGGATGATTCTTCATCACTATCATCATCGTCGTCTTCCTTGCAAAGTAGAAGAGAAGTGGCTCACTCATGCTTCATGACTATTTAAGATCATCAAAGTGAGGTAGAATCTAAATCTTGCTCTAGTAATTCATGCTCAGCTAAGTCATATTATAGTGATAGCTCACATTCAAGTGTTAATGAAGAAACTTATACACATGTTGAGCTTCAAAATGCATTTCATGACTTAGTTAAACAATATGAGATCATTTGTGAAAAGAACAAAAATACTAGAAAGCAAATTAAAGATCTCCAAAGTCAAATTGAAACATGCATGAATGAGAAGAATGAGGTGGTTGCTAAACTAGAAAACAATGCATCAAATCTTGATAAATTAAAAGCAACACCCATAGATTGTGAACAATTAGATCTTCATGCTTGCAATATGCAATTAAGAAAAGATCTAGAAAAGTTCACCAATGGAACTAAGATGCTTAACATGCTATTAGGAAGTCAAAGACAATCTTTGCAACAACATGGTTTAGGATTTAATGCCAAATTGAAAAACCATGCTTCTTATACAACTTTAAATTGAAAGCACTTAGTTGTAAAGCATACTTCCTCAAATGTGTGGGCTCCTAAAACCAACATGGTTTGGGTTCCCAAAGCTAACATTCAAGGACCCAAAGGTGTTTGGGTACCGAAATCTACACTTGTAGGTGCTTGAGGAAGGAATCGGTGGTAACCGGGTGAGCTCAAGAGTCAAATTCAATTCCGGTTGCATCACCAAATGAGATTGGAACCAATTCAAGCTTCAAGTTGGTATAACTTCTTATCCTCTAAATTTTTTGATTAAATTGGTTCTAGTCTAGACTACTACATGCTTAATTGACATATCATATACCCATTCATTGCAAATCTTAAATGCTTGAACAACATCCATAGTTTTAAGAGTAAAATTGTTTAAATGGATGTAAAAGGGGGAAATGAAAACATCACTTGCTTAATTGTAGTATTTGCTTGATGTTAATAGGGGAGCAATAAAATTGAACTTAATTGCAAAATCATATTCATATCGATAAGGGAGCTTAATGAATATCATTTTCTTAGAGTAATGAAGTGCAAAATTTAGGGGGAGCAACTTCATTACAAGACATCCACATTGACCTTCAATTGTATAATCTTTGTTTTAACTAATATCAATTTTTTTGATGGATGTCAAAGGGGAGAGATAATTAATGTGGTAACTTGGAATTTTGGAATAAAATTGAACAAAAACTATGCACATCCATAGGGGAGCGTTAATATGCATAGTTTTTAGATATACAAATTCCATGTATTAAGATATAGTTAAGATATAGGTTGACATCATCAAAAATAGGGAGATTGTTGACTTTTTGGCCTTAATCTATGTTTTGATGATTTAATCAACCTAATCTTAATTATAATCATGTAGAGTAGCACACATATTGCATTGCATATATATTGCTTTGTGCTAACCTCTACAGGTGATCAAGACTCAAGGAAGAAAAGAAAATCAAGTCAAGACATGTAATCAAGCTCTTTTGAAGACATGTATTTTGTATTTTCTTTGAGTCTTACGAACTTGTGTAAATTGAGAATACTTGAGCTAAAATCAACTTAAACACACACTAGGTTCCTTATAGAAGTCACACACGAAATTTCACATAATTTGGACTTCAATAGATCACCCAAACTTAGACCGGAAAACACTTAACCTGAACTCTAAAAGTCTGCCCACCCCGTAACAGGCCGTTCGGTCGACCGCGTGATCAATTGTCTTTTTTGTGTTTTCACTGCCTAGTTTCGGTCGACCGTGTTTTGACTTTCGGTCGACCGTGTGAACCTTATTTTTCCGACCGTTAGTCGTATATACCCAACGGTCGTATTCGTATTAAAACAATTATACCCCAAATACATTTCATGTATCGGTCGACCGAGGACCTTGATCAATCGACCGAATGTCTGTCTCTTGACAAACCCAAACCTATTGGAGGAAAACGGTCGACCGCTAGACCTTAGCTCGGTCAACCGAATAGACCATTGTTTGTCAACCCCAGAGTGCCTGGTGCAAATCGGTCGACCGAACCCCTTTCGGAGTTCGACCGATTACTTAAGTGTACCTGAGTCCTAGTGTTGGGCGGTCGACCGTTACCTAATCGATCGACCGAACTGAGTTCAAAACTGTCAAACGGTCGACCGTACATCCCGATCCGGTCGACGGAATTAACTCAGAATTGGGTCCTACGAGTTTCTGTTTTGTGTATCCTACATCAACTCACACCCAATCAATCTCAACGGCTCTATTCTCTCTAATGCCTATATAAACAATTGTAAAACACATTTTAACACAACTCTCCCACTACATACTTGCCCAAAACATTAGAGAGAAACCCAACACACTCAAAGCCTCAAACCTTCCACACTTTAATCACAAATCCAATCTCATTCAAGTGTGCTCAAGTTTAGAGAGTGTGTTCCACTCAAGTTCTCATTGTTGTAAGAGAAGCAAGGATTTCGGTGAAAACTCGAAGTGTTCCTCTTGGATTGTGAGAGAAGAAAGTAAAGCAAGCGAGGGTGTTCGCGGTGCTTGTTTTGTAAAAGGCGTTCTCTCCCGGCCCGGAACGGGGAGTGGTTAGTAAAGTCGTGAGCGGAGCTTGCAAGAGAGGACTAGGATCCGGGTAGGGTGCCGAACCTCTATAAAAATCCCTGACTTCCATTGTGGTTTGCATTATCTTTCTTTCTCTACTTTTGTTTGTTTATTCCGCTGCGCATTTGATTGCTTAATCAAGTAGAGAATTGGGGTTAGCCTTAATTGTGGACCCATAACCCACACGATCCTACAGATATTAGTTTCTTCATCCGCCATAATCCAATGCGAGTACTGATACTGCATTGCTTGATGCAGAAACTACTGAGCAGGATTCATGTCTTCAGATTTCATCCTCCTCATGTACTCTCTGAAGTTATAAATGTGTCTCTGATTTGAATTATCCTCCGGGAATTTCTCTTTTATCTCCAACAAGATGTTACGTGGTTTCACTTGTGCCTCAGTCATATCGCGAACATTTTTCTTGGCCTCGGGACTAAGACTGTTGATCTGTCGATGACCCTCTGGATAAACTGCAAGCATGTGGTTGTGCTGACCATGAGTACTATTACAAACTACGGCTCATCTATCACGCTCCCGTCGCTCGAGCACCTTTATCAAAACCGACAACCGCAACCCTTTCTTTTCATGTTTTTCCGTACTGTAATATCCATATCCCGAGAACTCATTTCATTTCTGCGATCGCATCTCAGATAACAATTCATCTGATTATCTGCTTGTAATTTATAGGATGATATTACCAAAAAAACTCAGCTCCGATGGTAACTTGTTTCTCCCATTTATTCGCGTCATCGATTGTTGGAAATATTTGTGAATTTACAAAAATCTCACTGTAATCTACGCCATCACCACTGAAATCTTGCAACGGGACCTAAAATAATTTAAAATAACACAACATAACAAACTAAAAAAAAATTGGGGGCGGTGGCTTAGACAGACGTCGGGGACGATTTCTTTTCCTAGGCTTACTTCACCGGATTCAGACGCTTCACCATACATTTTTGTGGTGTTGGTACTAATAAAGTGAGGAAAACTTAGACAGAAATCTTAGTTTAAGAGACGAGACGAAATGAGTATTAAATGAATTGTGAATGACAAAATGATAATTAGACGGACGATTTAAGTAAAAACGGGACGACGAATAGTAATTCCCTCAAATAATTGTCGTATACTTGGCTCGATTGTGCATTTTTATTTTTATTTTTTGGCAATAGAAAGGACAGTAAACCAGTAACTTAAGGTGCCACCAAGAAGTATATCGTAAAGAAATCAGTTTTCAACACATTTGAGCCTTGTATTTCTTAGATTCACGGAGAAAATTCGATTCAGTACTCACATGACACATCGCTCGAAAAGATACATAAAAATCAAAAAATTACACAACACACAATCTAATCATGAATCCTATCAAGGCATTCATATTTCGTAACATTACATGACACATCTAAAGTAGAATGCCTCCAATGACATACATAGCGCAGCCAATTTCCGAACCACTTAAAGAAGCGGTTTGTTCTAATCTATGCCCACGAAAAAGAATAGGCCGCAGACCATAACCAAGCCCAAGAAGACCAAGCTTCAATTTCTTTCCGGCACAACCAACTTACAACTCAAAACGAAGTAGCTTAGACAAATATTCTTTATCGATCGGACCAATTAATTGAACATGGAGTAATACGTAATTGCTCTATCCACCAGATGGCCCCACTTTATACTTATTCGCAACAAAACATCACAAGAAGCTGGTCCGCCCATTTAGGTCCACGTCTCAGACTCAGTAGTCAATAGAATCTCTATGGCCACAAACTCAGTTTGATTTTTCTTTTTGTAGACTTGTCACTTGACTTGGAGTTATTGGTTTAAATTCGTACCATCTTCAAATTGTTTTATAAATTTCATTAACTTAGGTTTCAACTACATTATACATTTTTGTAAGATTGTTGGTTAGTACTATATTACCGTATAGATCATGATTTTGTAAGTGCTTAATCTCATGCGTTCCTAATTTAGTATTTTTCTTCTGCTCCCAAACAACTTCCACATCTCATTGTCTACCATATTAATTAGAATTTGGACTCGTTTTACTATTCAAATCAGGGGATACCTTCGAGGAGAGAGCTTGTCTTTTATTCTTGGAAGCTGCAACTATAGGCTTTCTTTCTTCTTTGTGAAAAATCTAAATCATTGTAAATTTAACTATTATCCTAATATTAATTAGCTTTATTTAAGGATAAATTTGGATTTTGTATCAGGCCCATGAGATATGCTAGTATAGTTTCAAACATAACTAGCTCTATCTTGTTTGTTTTCAAATCACAAGATGTTTCTCACTTATTCTGCTTTTGAATACAACTACTTGTTACATATGCTAACGTATGATTTAAGAAACCAATACCCAAGTATGGTTCAAACCATATTGTATAAGCACATCCTATCTCCGTTTAAGGAAACAACAAACCTAATACCAAGGCCTTAAATTAACTTATGGGAACGATATGTGTAAATATTATACAGTTTTGCACTAACAGGCCTGACTCCAAAATTTGAGAAAGTTAAGATTAAAATTTCAATTTTGATAGTTTAGAAAGACATGTTAGCAAATGACCTACTATACTGTTTCTTTTTGGCTATAAGTAGGAGTCTAGGAGATAATGGAATGCACCAACCACAACTACAAACAAACATGGAACACATCAAAGTAGTATACATATTCTTTGTGGTGATTTTGCTGAGCTTCTCTCCTCTTGAGAAAGCATCAGCTGCAAGTGATTTTCATTTTCCCAATAGAGGGAGAGTCTATAGAGCTATCAGGAATCCCAATATTCCTTACCGTCCTGGTCATTCTGGCCGTCCTTATAGTCGTAGATGCAGCTCAGCCTATGCATGCAGGCCCGGAGGATACGGGGGCCATCCACCACCTCCACCTTATTAATATTGGTCTGTCTGATCCTTTTATTTGGCTGGGCAGTATCTTATCCTATTATAATTAAAATAAGATGACTCTTGCCATGTTGCAGTATCAGTTAACTAAATCACACACCCAGCTTTACTGTATGCAAGTGACATTTTGTCCGCCCTTGTGCTTCTTATTTGTTACTGGTGTGCTTATGTACTCTTTCCTTATCAATTGTGAGAGTTATTATGAAATGAGATTATGAAACTTTGTGAATGGGATTAACTTGCGTCGGTTTTCTTAACGAGTACGGACCACTGCGAAGAATAACGTGTGGTGCAGAGGAAATTGTTTAGCTAGCTTCGTTGGTTTCTCTTAACTAGTGTTTCTTAACCCGAAATTTTTAACACATTGAAACGTTTTGTGATTTGGAAAGAAAAATAAAACTACACGGCGACGTTGATTGTGGAATTTGAGAATCACTACAGCTTTCATTCGCTAAATCAATTTTTTGTTACGAATTTCGAATGTTAATTGGACCAGTTCTCCCCAAATTATTATTTTTTGAGACCACTTCAATAAATATGTCAATTGACACTTTAATTCCAATCATGTTACTATTTGACACTTTTAAACCACACTGTTGTTTTTCTCACTTTTGAATCAATTTTGAACTTGTATATCCAAACTACTATTATCAACTAAATATTTTATCTTGATTTGTAGAAACAGAACTTGTATTTGTAGAAACATAAATTGTTGAACTTGTATATCCAAACTGCATATCCAAAATTTATAGTGTTTCATTTAAAAAACGCTTTCGTGTAAACTCTTGACATAATTTTGTAAAAAACCCTTAAAAACATAACATTTCCAATAAACTCAACTTCGATTAACCATTCACTTGAAAAAAAAAATTGTCATATCAAATATGATTTGTCTAACCAATACTCGTCTATAAAAGCAAACCCATAGATTTACTTTAAAAAAACACAATTTTCATTTAAAATACTATGATTTTATAGAAAAACCTAAAAAGTGAAACTTCCAGATTTTATATTTTGGTTCATGTCGTTCTACCTTCGACGCCATCGATGTCTCATTTAATATGAGAAAATATTTTGGTTAAAAGTTGATTTTTTGGAATGATAAGATTTGTGAAGCTTTTTACACGTTTCAACTTAAATTCTACACTGCGAGAATGAATTTTTACACAAAAGGTACAAATTTTACATGACGTGTTGATTTGCGAATCAATATAAATTATGGAAGTGTAATGGTAGTTTGGGTATAAAATTTCAAAATTGGTCTCATAGGGAAAACAACTGACGTCTTTTCAAAGTGTCAAATAGGATCATAAGTGGAGTTAAAGTGTCAATTAACCATAAATTTAAGATACCATTAATTTTTGGATATTAATGAGTTTTGAGGTTTTATTGTATTATATTAAAATTAAAAAATTACAATATACCACCAACTTCCTCTACGTTGCTACGTAAGGTATATTTTAACTTTTTATGTTTAATTTAGGACTTCAATTTTAAATTAGTCCTCAAAACATGTTTTCCCGTATGCTGGTTTGATCTAATTTTCTATTGTGTATTTTTAATAATTTATTTGAACGTGTAAAAATACATTGCTATTACTAGTTTCCTAAATTTTATCTTCACAAAATATTATTTTGTTAAAATTAAAAACAACGCGGTTGAGCCCTAAGAATATTGCGGTTTTGCAAAGCGTGCACCTCGATGTAAACATTGTTGCACAACTTCTAATTTAGATCCTACATTCATGTTGGATGTTTGAAAATTTCTGCGTCACAAAAAGAACGGTGCGTTGATGCCAAACAAATCGTACACAGTGCAATTAGACGAAACAAATCAAGCATAATCGTACTTTGCAAAAATAACAATAAAAAAGTAAAATAAAATCAAGCACAATCTGAGCCCAATTCAAATGGTTGTCGCATACTTGGGTTGGTCTCACTCGAATTGGACTTGAGCATGTAGTCTAAATTTTGCCAGAATGGGTAGGCCTTATGAGTCTAGGCTCATTGCTGAGCCAAGTTCTATAACATGGTGACGCGGGAGCGAGTTGGTCAGATTTAGCTTCCGCCGGTAAGATAAAATCTGGAATCTACTGAAAAAGATTTTGGAATTCATGAACAAGATGAATATAACACCAATTTTAGGACAAAACAAAAACGACATCTTTTTCATTCATTCGTCCAAATACAAAGGGTGTTTAATTACAAAACTATACAATTTACAATGACCTCTAATTATACTAAAATACTATTTCTAGCAACTATTTAAACGAAAAGCATCGTTAAGCTTGAAACAACATTGCATCTTCGCATCATTTCCTGCATCATTTTGATCATGAGTCAACCCATTAGGTCCACGCCTTACTAGTCAAGAGACTCTTCATGGCCACAATATCTAGCTTTAATTTGGTTGGTTGAAGACGGCAGATATGACCTTGACTTGTCTACATGGACATATATATTTTTTATATTTTACTGTATAGAGATGGACGTAGATTCTTGGAGACCAAAGATTACTATGTTTTATTATCAAGTTTGGTTGGTACTTGTTTTAACGTGTGTATGAGATAGTTATTTTTCAAAGATTGATAAATGTTTAATATGAGATGTTGTATTTAAGAATAGAATGAACAAAACTTAGGTACAAACCATAACAACAGATCTAAAAGCGACTTGAAGTCGGTAGAGGACATTTGATTAGTAGGTCTTTTGCTTTGTTACCCTCTAAAATTATTGGTTTGAGTTAGAACTATATATCTTCAAAATGTGTTCTAATTATAAACTCCATTCAACAAGCTTTCAACCACGTTATACATTTTTGTAAGATTGTTGGTTAGTACTATATATATATATATTACTATATAACGGTGGAGATAATAAATTTGTAAATTAACTGCATGTGTTCCAAAGTAAGTACATTTCTTCTGCTCCCAGGCCATTTTCCTACATCTAAGTATATTTATCCTTGTCGACCACATTAATTAGACTTTGACTCATTTCACTGTACAAACCAAGGAATACCTCTGAGGCAGTTCACCGGCAGAGATATTGTCTTTTGGAAGCTGCAACTTTAGGCCCGATTTTTTTTATTAATAAAAATTAAATCAAAAATTAAACTTTTAGGAAAAAAACGTGGGGATTTCGAAGACTGATCCCCTCGGGCCTGCCAGTCCTGAGGGGTGAGCACGCCTCCGGACTTCCAGGCCAGGGGATGAGCACCCCTCAGGACTTCTAGGCCCGGGGGGTGAAGACGATGTTTATAAAATCCACCTCCCAGTTGCATCTTGACACATTCCTTGTCTTGAGGTGAAACCAAATATTTGTTCTGTCGGACTCAGTTGCTGATATTTCAGGTAATTTTTTCC
This sequence comes from Triglochin maritima, assembly GCA_963682175.1. Taxonomy (NCBI): domain Eukaryota; kingdom Viridiplantae; phylum Streptophyta; class Magnoliopsida; order Alismatales; family Juncaginaceae; genus Triglochin; species Triglochin maritima. The sequence goes on from OY821775.1 coordinate 14,060,171, forward strand.
TCTTAATTTGTTTTATATCTATTTAATAGTTAGTATTTTTGTCAAAAAATCAAGTAATTATTGTATGAAACTGATGAAAAACCACTGCATTATTGTAGATTGAAATTATTCTGAGATGTGTGTACTTTGGTAGTGATATAACTCAAAATGCAAATATTGGTGTAGTACGTACACGATAGACCCAAGACTTACACTTTCAGCAAGCAAAAATGTAACCCTAGAAGAAATTAAGAGTTGGATTAACCAATGTCTACATGTCGTAGAATCTCGGATCTCGATTGATATTCAATGTCGAGTCAACATTGCACCGATAGGTTACTTTTATTTCAACGTGATGTCCGTATATGACGAGAGTTCCTGGAGAATAGTCTATCAGAAGACATATTCAAAAATGGGGATTGTCGAGCTATATGTTAAGTTGAATCCTTTGAAGATTGAGTGGAATGCTGGGATGTTTACGGGGAACCAACCCGGTAGTAGCAGTGGCCCACGGTTAACATCTCAACAATCATGTGTTGCAAACACCATAGCAGAAACTAGTCGGCTTGTGAGTAGAACTTTTGATTTGAATCAACAAGAAAGAACAAACTTCGAGCCGATACGGACTGAAGATGAAGAAGAAATGATGACGAAACTTACAATATGGAGTCAGAGGACAGAAATGAATCATCAGGTGAGGAGGATGAGGATGATGATGAGGTTGAGGAGGATGAAGATATTGGTCCGAATGTAAATCAGTTAAGCCAATTCAACCCATTTAGAGGTAGGGGTTGGGTTCACCCAAGTAAAAGCTTCCATGATTGTTCTAATTGGCTCCCAGTAGATACAACGTTTATAGGAACTAGCGTAGCAGTTGAGTGTTTGTTAGCTGAGAATCAAGTCTTTTCATTGAAAGACTATCTCAAGAATGTCGTATCAAAATGGCATATTGACAATAATTGAGAGATCAAGGTGCAAGGCAACAACAAAATCAAATATAGGGTAAGATGCAAAGATGTAAATTGTAGCTAGATGTTGTACGCTGCATGAACCAACTCTGGTGATGCATAAGCGATAAGAAAATGCTCGTACAACCATATTTGCAGGTCCACGGCTGCCCGAATCGATCATGCTCAGCTGACTGCGAACATGATGACCAATATCATCCGTGAAAATGTAGAAAATAATGTCTCTCTTCCCATTAAACATGTTCATGGTCTGGTTAGAAAAGTATTTCCAGGTCTTTATCCAAAGTACAATAAATTATGGTGTGCCCGCGAGATTGTTTGAAAGTTGGTCGGGTTCATATTCATTGTTGCCTCAATTGTTAAATGTCATTACACAATCAAAGCCTGGGAGTAAAACTGTAGTTCATTCCAACCATTTGTCTTGCGCTGGTGTTCGTTAGTTTAAATGTGCAGCATGGGCTTTTGGTCCTTGTATTCAGGCCTTCCAATATGTGTGTCCCGTTCTCAGCATAGATGTCTCATTTCTAAAAGGTAGATATGAAGAGAGGTTACTTGTTGTTGTTGGGTATGACACTGAGAATCAGTTTTTGCCTCTTGCATTTGGACTCGTTGAGAAGGAAAATATATCTAATTGGGGATGGTTTATGAGATGGTTGAGACGAGAGGTGATTAGAGATAGGAAAATATGTGTCATATCTGATCGATATGCTGTAATAAAACACATATTTCGAAATCCCGATTATGGTTGGCACGAGGAAGCAAATGAAGCAGTTCCCCGCTTATGCACACAACACCTTGCCGAAAACTTGCTTAAAATTGTAAGAACCAATATACGGTTGACGCCTTCGAAATGGCATGCAGACATAATAGTCTGTGGGATTTCAAAGCCAGTGTGGACCGAGTTAAGTACTGGAGTAAGGATACATTACAATACATAAAAGGTATTGGGAAAAAAGATGAAACCAATGAGCATGAGCCTGAGGTTCCTAGTAAGTGGTCATTGAGTCATGATGGAGGCCACTGATGGGGAATAATGACAAGCAATGTTGTGGAGTCCCTAAACAATGTCTTCAAAGAAGCTCGTGGTTTACCAGTTTGTGCTATTGTGTAGGCGACATACTATAAGGTTTTGGAGTGGTTCAATAACAGAAGGCAACATGCACGTGTGTTGGCACTGATTGACATCATATCATGCATACATTTGTGTCTTATATCCGTTATCTTTCACCTAAACAATGTTGCGTAACGAGTTTTATGTTTGAGTTTCAGGAATAAACATGATTGAGGAGAAGAGGCATAAAAGGACCTAAAAGCAGAAAAAAAGACTGAGTTGAGAGACTTAGGGACTAAGATGAAAGGGAGAATGACCTGAATGAAAGCCCAAAGGACCAATGAGCAAATCAAGAAACTACAGACCTTCATGGGGAGTATTTTGGCAATTCGATTCGGGTTGGAGCTCTAGCAACCAACTTGGATACATCACACGTGAAGAAACCTATCCAAAATATCCCACAAAAATTCCAGACCAGATCCAAACCTTGTAGACCGCCAATTGACGGTCTGGGACCGCTGATTGGCGATCCGGGTTGCTCCGGATCCTATGTGGTTTAGTCGGGTCTTGTATAATTGTGTGTTATGTCTATTTTTGGTATTGTAATAGTACCATACCGGGAGATTGTCACGGATTACCTTTTTCTATGACTATAAATAGAACTCTTCCTCCTCCTTTGTATCTCATCACTCTCTTGGTGGTCATCCTTTCTACTAGGAGTAAAACTCTTGAAGTAAAAACCCTAGTGGAGAGAAGCTACTTGTAATTGAGTAAGTAATAATAGATGTTTTGTTATGTTTTCTTCATATTGCCTCTTTTCAATTATTGCACACTTAGTTAGCTTGTTTGTTTTAGTCTTTTTATAATTAGTTTAAGCATGTTTTCTTTCCTTAGTATAAATGTTAGTTTAAATATGTGTGAGTAGTTTCATCCCCCTTTGGGGGTGGAGTAGATGTCTATACATGTTATTGTAGATGGTGTGAATGCTAAACATTGTTGTATGTGAAAAATGTTGGTATGCTTGTTTGAATTAATAAGAACTTTTACTTGATGGTTTCTGCCATAATGTTTAGGTACCTTCCATGCTTGTTTATGTTCTTAATAACAAACTTGTCATGCTCATATTAATCACCTAGATTAGTGCTTTGAATGATAGGTCTTGCCATTAGGTACTTCTTATGCATTAATAAACACTAACTACACTTGAGCTTATTGTATGCATTCACCACACTTATTTCTTGTGTACACACTCTCCACCCCTTAGGGGTTTTCCATTCCTGAATTCTATCTTCTTTTATTAGTAGCTTAGTTTAGTTCGTTTTGTGCTTTCATTTCCTTCTTGTTGTTTACTAGTTTAATGTAGTTTAGTTTAATCAATCTTTTCTCCCCTTTGTTTCCCACTCGCCTTCAAACTAACCAAAGTCGACACATCTCCCTGTGGATCGACCCATATTTGTCACTGCTTCAACGCGGTCGTGCACTTGCGGTTAATTAAAACGTTCAATCAGCACAGAGAGGACAAATATTTTCCGAGATGGTCACACAAATATTGGAAAAAATAACAGCAGTTGCATGTCAACTTGAGGTGAAAATAACTAATTTGGATACAAGAATATACGAGGTCATAGCCAAACATGAACGAGTGACAAGAACTGGAAGTAGGAGGGATCATAGTTACAATGTGTTTTCAGCTGAGGGGAACAAACCGAAATGTAAGTGTTAGGAACTACAAAATATAGATATCACTTACAACCATATTATGGTTATGTGTGTCGTGCATAACTATAATTCCAATGAATATACACATCTGTACTATAGTGTCAACTCTTTGGTGCACACATGGGAGGGTCGCTTCGATATATATGGGAAGGAAGAGGATTTGCCGGAATATCATGGAGACAAAATCATACCTGATCGCAAACTCATGAAGAAAGGAAGGAGAAGATCAAAGCGTTTACCAATGATGATGGATGTCATGGAAGGAAGGATGGGTCTGGGACATTGTACAGATTGTGGCTCAATTAATCACTCAAGTGATCGCTGCAATAGCTCCAACAACGACTAATTACGAGTTTTATTATGTTGAATGTATTGTAAGCTTCATTATGTTGAATGTATTGTGAGGTTCATTATGTTGAATTTAGTGTGACTTTTATTATGTTGAATTTACAGTGAATTTTATTACGTTAAATTATAAGTCAACCCTTATTAACTAAAATGACAATAACTTATAATAACAACTTAAAGTAGCATAAGTTTACAACTAAATTAAAACTAAGAGGAGGTAGGAAGCAATACCCAGAGCTTTTCGGTGAGTTGCTTGTTTGATTTCGGGACGAAATCCTTTTAGGTGGGTGGATTGCCACGTCCCTACCCTTCTTAGGGTACTGTTGGAGGAAGTGGGTTGCATGGGGATGGAGGAAGGCTTGATGGGTGTAGGGAGTGGTGTATGGTGATGGGTTGGGTTGGTTTCGGGGTGAAGAGAAAAACCAACGTTCTTCTCTCCTTCCTCTTCTCTTCTTTCATTTCCATCTCACTTCCACTATTCACCTCATCTCTCTCTCACTCTCTTCCATTTCCGTTTCTCTCCTCCCAGTGGCTCGGTTTGACGGCGAGGTGGTGGAGACGGCGTCGACGTTGGGCGAGCAGAGCGCGGCATGAGGCGTGAGGTGCTCGAGCACGGCTTCGGGGTTGAGGCGACGTTGAGCGAACTCCGACGTGCTCCATCTTGCATTTAAGGTATGTCGGCTTTATAGCTTTGTTTAGCTGCTCACCACGGTTGTGCGGAATCGTGGTCGGTCGCGGGAGGTCGGAGACCTCACCGACGACGATGAACGACGTAAAATCCTTGGCTGGTGCGAGGATACGATCGACCGGTGTCTTCGGACGGTCGACCGGATTAGTGTTTTTCCCAACTTTACCTAACACCGGTCGAATGATGTGATGTGGCGGTTGACCGGTTGTGCATGTGCTGGTGAGTTGGAGGATTTCCTGGTAGTTTTCGGTTGACTGTTCTCGATGTTTGGTCTGATCGGAACTTGAGTGAACTTATTTATATTGTATGTTGTTCGACCGATTGTATATCTTGTTCGACCGATATATGACCTAGACTATTGGGATGCCCCTAGTAGTTTTCGGTCGACCGAACCCCTGAGTCGGTCGACCGTTTAGACTTGTATGATTTTGACCTGACTCCGGATTTTGACCCTGTATTTAGTCAACCGGTTTTAGATTGGTGTTCAATCGTTGGGACTTAAGTAATGATCTTTCAAAACCATCCAAAATCTAGATCTTTACAAAACACTTCTACCTTTGATTACCCAATCAAATTTGCCTTCTCTGCGTCAGTTCATACTCATTGACATCCCACCAATGTTTTATTGCCAACATTCCACTACTCCGTTAATGCAATTGCCAGCAATCCAACACTTCGAAAATTCACAATATGATATCCTCTGTTTATTAGCATGCAAGTTGTAACGTCCTCAAACACAGCGGAAAAATTCAAATTAAAATCATACAATCAACGAGGACATTACGAAAGAAATACACACGCTGGTGCACCAACATATAATATATATATATATATGTGAACGAGTTTACAAAAGAATGTGATTACATCAAAAGATCATATACAGAGAATACACACAAGTAATCACAACCACCTCAAAATGTAGGGAAGCAGGATCAGGTCTCGAGCACTCCCTCCGCCGACGCCACTCACCTAACGTCGCTCTCGGCCTGAAAGCAGACAATGAATGCCTGAGTTTCCAGGAGGAAACCCAGTATGCCAAACCCTAACACATATATGGACAGAAATGAAATGTGCAAAGAAACGTAAAACACCACAACAGAAACACCCGCTAAGTTCCCGGGACCTCTCTCCCGGCCATAGCCCAACAACACGGGTCTCAAGGGTCCTCTCACCCCAACCCACCAACACACGTGCACATAAGGCACCGCCGGTCCAAAACACGACCACACAACCCCCTCATTGCCTCAGTGTTACTGGAGCCACGGTTTTGCATCATTCGCCGGAGCCACGGTTTTGCCTCATTCGCCGGAGCCACGGCCACAAAATCACAACCCACGTGTCACCACTAATCGCTATAGGGCCGGAATGTCTGTGTCGTCGCCCCAAAAGGGCCGGAGACCCGTTGCCTTCTAGCCAATCAATAGCAACACACACCCACACAAAGACAGCGTAAAACGGTCGAACAAAACATGGCTTCCGGTCGACCGATCCTCACCCAGAGAACTGGCAAACCGAAAAACCCGCCAAACGGTCGACCGACAAAGGGGTCCCGGTCGACCGAAAAGCACCAGTAGAAAATCCATTTTCGCAAACAACAGTAAAACGGTCGAACAACCGAACCCTATCGGTCGACCGGAAACAACCAGTAGAACTCATCCAGAGTCCACACTTCACGGTCGACCGACACCACACGTCCGGTCGACCGGCCATTAAGTTAACTTAAACGTCGGTCGAACGAGTTAAACGGGCGGTCGACCGTTTAGATGGTCAACGCCCCAACCGATATACAACAGTACTTTCGGTCGACCGGCAAAAGGGTCCCGTTCGACCGAAAATACACAGGACATCTTTCTCTCGCTAAAATTACAACAACCGGTCGACCGCCCAATGGGCATCGTTCGACCGGTGCGAGGGATTCTGCCCCAAATACACTATAACCGGTCGACCGAACCAAAACACCGGTCGACCGTTTATAGTTCAGAAACGGCTGTGCAGGTCCGACGAGCCCGAAACTGAAGGGAATGTGTTCTAAAAGTTTTACTTTTAAATATCAATTATTATGAATTGAATGAGAAATCATTTTGTTCCTTGTTTATGTTATTCGTCTTTTAGAAGTGTTAAGGAAGAGGCTCTTGGTCCTTAACCGTGGAGCTCTAAAAAGATATTGGTTTACATAAAACAAAAGATATTCGCAATCATGGTAACTAACATGGAACATTAATTACCGAGTTAAGATTGTCGTGTTGGTCATAGATCATTGTAGCTCTACAAGTGAGTGACAACACGAGTATGCAAAAGAGGAAAATATTACTTTTGTATACTGAATAGACCTAATAAGTAAAATATTATAGAAATGTGTTTCTGTGTCATTAATATTTTACTGTGTCTTTGGTCCTTTGATATGAGACTTATATCCGATCGCTTAAGGAGTTCTTAATTAGACTAGTGTCTTGAGCTATCGATGAGAGTAGTGTAAAGGCATTAGTTGGTTAAGTACAACTTTTGTTGAAGAAGATAGTTAGTCAAAAGACTATCATTGCCCCTCTTAATTGAGTGATGATATTAGTGGGCCCCTTGATAAAGCAAAGTTATAATGTGCACAATGTGATTTGAGTTAAGTCACATATTTATAACTAGCTTAAAGAGATCAAGAAATGAATACTAATACAAAGATGACACAATACTACTTTGTGTGTATTCTTAATATCATGAGGCAAGGGACGGACACAAGTGGTGCACTCCATCACTAAATGGATCGGGTTTTGGTTCGAGTGGAATTAAGACATCTAACTAATTGGGAGCTATAATGTGTAGCTAGATACCGCTTATAGCTTGTGATATTAAGCTCTTAATATCACTGTCAACTTAGTTTAGATCCTCCCATAGGTCACACCACGAAAACCGTGAAACAAGAAGCTTGATTTTTTGTTCATATGATGTGTCGGGTTACTCATAGAAAATATGACACATGTGGTGAACAAGTAAAATCAATTATGTTGTATATAAACATAATTAGAGTCATGATAAATTCATATTATATGCATATATTATGGGGTGCAATAATTTATTGTTGCATAGGATAATACATTGCATAAGTTGTGAATTTGCTAAAACCCCCTTAAGTTCAAATTTTGTTGGAAATAAATCCAAAATTTGAAATAGGCAAAATCGGGTAGAAGTTCGGTAATCCGTTGAGGTTCGGTCGACCGAAGGATCTATGGATCGGTCAACCGAACGTGGAACGGATAATCGTAATTGATTGACCGAACTTGACCAAAGTGCCTGGAACTTTGGTACGGTGTACCGAACCAGAAACGGTCGACCGAACAATGTCAAGTTCCGATATTTTCGGTTAACCGAATAGCACTCGGTCTTAGACGTGAATGAGTCTGATCGGTTAAGGAGAATTTTTCCCCTTAAGATTCGGTCATCCGTCACGTACTCGATTAAACGATCGTGACAAATTCGGTTAACCGAGTGGGACTCGGTAAACCGAACAGCGGTCGATTTTCTGCCTTTGATTGTTAAGAGATTAATTTGATCGATGGTTGGATTAACTCCAAATTTGGTCAAACGTTTTGTGGGTGCATATAATGCATTATGGAATTAGTTTGTGAGAGAAATTGTCATAAAACCGTGGCTAAAGAATAGCCATGATTAAGAGTAAGATTGGAACCTATAAATAGGTCCTTATTCTCCCTAATTGTGACACACAATTCAGAAATTATTTTCTCTCCTAATTCACTACTAAAACCCACGAAAATTCTCTTAGTTTTCTAAGTCTTTGGAAGGAGAAATCTCAGAGGCTAAGGAAGGGGTTTGTAGCTAGATTCTAAGCTTGTTTGGAGATCGATTGGCTAGCTTCTTTCTCTCCAACCTTGATTAGGGTTTCGGTGAACACTCGGAGGCATCCGGCGCGGCGAGAAGCATCCCCAACGTCTCCGAATCTTCAAGAAGTTTTTGAGAACTTCTAGGTATGAATTTCGGAGCCCTTGTTTGTTTTAATAGAGTTTTGAAACTAGATGTTAAAACAAACCGATGCATGCATGAAATAAATCAAAGAAAATTGTAATTGATCCTTATTATACATAAAAATTTCGAAAATATATATGTATAATTAAACATGAAATCCTACAGTGGTATCAGAGCATAGGGTTCAATTTTCTCATGATTTATGGCTGTAAACAAATTTAGTTTACCATCTAGGATTTAAACAATTCGTTTTACCGGTTTTTCGGTCTTTAAATGTTTGTTTAAATAATTCTTTATAATAATTCGTTTTAAATGTTTTGAATGTTTAAAACATGTCATGTAATTATTAGAATTATGATTTAGACATAAGTCTAACTTGCAATAATTTCGTTTTAAGTATAAACGATTATTTTGTAAGAGAATCAACAAAACCGAAAAACTGCAGTTCATCTTTCCATTGGAAATTGGATGGACAGCGGTTCAAAAATAGTTTTGAACTATGGATGAATGAAAAACGTTTTTAATGGATTTCAAAATATTTTTCAAAGAATAGTTTGGGATTCTAGATGCTTGATAAACTAGGTTGTATAGTTTATAGCAATTGCGTGCATGGATGCTTGAGTTGCTTTGCAGGATTGTGAGTTTATATGTTCCAAATCAGACACTACAAATGTATGTAATTATTATTATACAGGGGCTTATGTATGTAAAAGCCAAAATTCTCTCTATTTCCGTCTTTTAGATAGTTTCATTTGCATATGAGAGGTTTTTACATAGGACTTGCACTAGTCGGTTTTATCGAATGTGAGGAGCATGTTTATTTTCTGTAAAATCTACATCTCCGGTGCAAGAGGAAGTCGCCGCTATAGCGCATCGATCGAGGATCGAAGATCAGGGATCGAGGATCGAAGGGAACATATAAACTCACACGATGTGGATTGTGTGAATGTTTAATTTCTGTTTTTAATTTCTGCTATGCATGTGATGAATGTATTGAATGTTAGGATGTGTATGATTAATAATATGCATGATAACCTAAAATTCTAAATCACATGTTAAATTGTCTAACAAAAATTAAGAATAAATTTCCTTCTTATTTCATCCACTAGCAGCCATTGATCGAGGGATATTCTGCTCGCCCTTAACGAGAGATAGCTCCCTCTATCTTTGGGAATAGTGGGAGATATAAAGGTTGTCTGTTGTTGTGCCACAATTAAATATATGAGGTGTGTTTCACCCTAGTGAACCCCAAGTACGTTTAGTTGTGAATACAATAGATAAACGTATCTCGTATAATATGAAAATAAGTTTTCTTAACATTACCTAGAGCCCTCGCTCGGTTTTGGGAAAGAGTTTTTCTTACGAGGATAGGTCGTATTCCCTCATAATTAAAACGACAAGAGTCACAAAAGTTTGAAGATGCTAAATGTTGCTAAAATTCAAAAAGGTTGTGATTAGAAAATGTTTTCTTACCTTGACATTGTAATGTATTCGATAGCCCTTAGCTAGTCTATATTACAATTAATAGGATCTTGGGTTGTTGCATTTATGGGCAAGATTTTAATTTGCAACATTTACATTTATATATTCGATATATGTATGCATGTGTATTAAAACATAAAATTGGCATTAAAACCTGTATGATTTATTTTGTAGAAAAATGTCGAACATCCAACCTATCGTACGATCCATGATAGAAAAACACCCTTTAGCAAATGATGGCTCAAACTTCATTAGTTGGCAACTCAAACTCAACATCGTGTTAAAGTTTGAGAAACTATCTCACATTTTGGAAGGTCCAATCCCAAAGTGGAATGAGAGATTAACCGATGAAGAGAAAGAGGCTAAGGCCAAGTGGGAAGACCAAGAGAACCAGGTTCACGGTCTTATGCTAGCATCCATGGGTGACTCGCTCCAAGCGAAATACTTAGATTCAAAACCCAAGAAGACCATGGAGGCTTTATCTAAGATGTTCATGGATAGTGCCCGAAAGGAGCGCTATAAGACCACCATCGCACTCACAAGGTGCCATATGGCGGAGGGAACATCGGTATCTATGCATTTTCTCACGATGCAAGGATACCTTGAGAAGTTGGCAAAGCTCTCTTCACCAATGCCCGAGGACATTGCTGAAGATATGATTCTTGGCTCTCTAGCCCCGTCCTTTAAGGACTTTGTGATGCACTATCACGTGCGTGAAAAAGGGGTGAGTCTTGAGGAGCTGCACAACGCTCTCAAAACTGCTGAAGTTGACATGGGCAAGGGTAGGGAGAAGCAAGTCCTTGCCGTCCATGGGAGGGGTCATAAGATTGGAAAAGGAAAGGGCAAATCTACCAAAAGTGGTTCAATCAAGAGCAAGGGAGTAGGAGGTGCTCGTGCGAGTGCCTCGAGGGGGAAATCTCAGAAATCTCCAACTCCCAATACGGAGTGCTTTCACTGCGGTGAAAAAGGACACATCCGGCCAAATTGCCCCAAGTACAAGGAAGACCTTGACAACGGAGTGATTGAACGCAGGCGCCCCAAAAAGGCCAAAGGTATATTTGTTATTGAAATAAATTTAGCCACCTCTGTCCAGGATTGGGTAATTGATACCGGATCTTGTGCTCACATAGTTTCTAATGTGTAGCTACTCATGGATAGGAAGGAACTCGTAAGGAACGAGGTAGAATTGAAGGTCGGAAATGGTGCGAACGTGTCTGCGGTTGCACAAGGTTCTGTGGTGCTTCAATTATGTAGTGGTTTAAATTTATGTCTAAAGAATGTTTATTATGTACCTTCGATTAGCAAGAATATTATTTCTGTATCATGTCTGGATATGGATAATTTTAATATAAATATTTCAAATTCTTGTTTGACTATATCGAAGAATGGTGTGTTCTATGCAAATGCGTTCATAAGGAATGGTCTCTATTTGCTTGAATTGGATAATAAACAAATCTTTAATATCAATAACAAAAGACTTAAGACCACTCACGAGAATGATACTCTCTTGTGGCACTATCGTCTTGGTCACATAAATGAAAAGCGCATCAAGAAATTGCAAGAAGTTAACCTTCTTGGTCTACTTGATTTTAAATCATTGGAGACGTGCCAACCATGTCTAATGGGAAAAATGACCAAAAAGCCTTTCAAGAAGAAAGGTCCAAGGGCGAGTGGCTTGTTGGATTTGATACATTCCGATGTATGTGGTCCAATGAGTACTAGTGCACGAGATGGTTTCAGGTACTTCATTACGTTCACGGATGATTATAGTCGTTATGGCTATGTTTATCTAATGAGAAACAAAAGTGAATCCTTTGACAAGTTCAAAGAATTCAAGAATGAAGTAGAGAACCAACTCGACAAGAAAATCAAGTCTCTACGAACAGATCGTGGAGGTGAGTACTTAAGTGCCGAATTTGACTCATACCTAAAGGAGTTTGGTATTGTACCTCAACTCACCCCTCCCGGTACACCTCAGTGGAATGGGGTATCCGAAAGGAGGAATAGGACATTGCTCGATATGGTTCGGTCAATGATGAGTCATGCGGAATTACCTCTTTACTTTTGGAGTTATGCACTACAAACTGCGGCTTATACACTAAATAATGTTCCATCCAAATCCGTGGAGAAAACTCCTTATGAGCTATGGAGTGGTAAAACACCTAAGCTCAGTTTTCTCAAGATTTGGGGTTGTGAGGCTTACGTCAAGAGATTGATGTCGACCAAACTTCAACCAAAAGCAGATAAGTGCTTCTTTATTGGTTATCCTCGTGAGACAAGAGGATACTACTTTTGGCATATCACCTCCAATCGAGTGATTGTAGAGAGGGATGCCACATTTCTGGAAAAGGAATTTCTAGAAAGAGTAAAAAGTAGTGGGAGTAGGGTTGTGCTTGAGGAAACTCAAGATACTCTACAAGATCATGAAATGAATGATGACATTCAAGATCATGAAGGCCCAACCGAGATTCCTTTGGTTAGTGGGAGCGTGAGCGAGAGACCATCACAAGAAATTGTGAGAGAATCTCAATCATCCCCACCAAGTGTACGTTCAAGAGTTGAACGTGAACTCACTCCTCAAGAAATTGTGGAAGAAGTTCGAGAGACACGAGAAGAACCAAAAGAACTTAGAAGGTCAACAAGGGAAAGGAAGAAACCTGATTTGTATCTGGGACTTCATGAAATCATGGTACTAGATACCAATGATCCCTTGACCTTCCAAGAAGCAATGGAAAGGGAAGACTCCAAACTATGGCTTAAGGTCATGGAATCCGAAATAGAATCCATGTATGATAATCAAGTATGGGACTTGGTTGACCTTCCTCAAGGGAAAAAGGTCATTCATAATAAATGGGTTTTTAAGAGGAAGATGGACATGGATGGGAACTTGACAACCTACAAAGCGAGGCTTGTAGCGAAGGGTTTCACTCAAGTTCAAGGAATTGACTATGTTTAAGTCTATTCTAAAAGTTTTACTTTTAAATGTCAATTATTATGAATTGAATGAGAAATCATTTTGTTCCTTGTTTATGTTATTCGTCTTTTAGAAGTGTTAAGGAAGAGGCTCTTGGTCCTTAACCGTGGAGCTCTAAAAAGATATTGGTTTACATAAAACAAAAGATATTCGCAATCATGGTAACTAACATGGAACATTAATTACCGAGTTAAGATTGTCGTGTTGGTCATAGATCATTGTAGCTCTACAAGTGAGTGACAACACGAGTATGCAAAAGAGGAAAATATTACTTTTGTATACTGAATAGACCTAATAAGTAAAATATTATAGAAATGTGTTTCTGTGTCATTAATATTTTACTGTGTCTTTGGTCCTTTGATATGAGACTTATATCCGATCGCTTAAGGAGTTCTTAATTAGACTAGTGTCTTGAGCTATCGATGAGAGTAGTGTAAAGGCATTAGTTGGTTAAGTACAACTTTTGTTGAAGAAGATAGTTAGTCAAAAGACTATCATTGCCCCTCTTAATTGAGTGATGATATTAGTGGGCCCCTTGATAAAGCAAAGTTATAATGTGCACAATGTGATTTGAGTTAAGTCACATATTTATAACTAGCTTAAAGAGATCAAGAAATGAATACTAATACAAAGATGACACAATACTACTTTGTGTGTATTCTTAATATCATGAGGCAAGGGATGGACACAAGTGGTGCACTCCATCACTAAATGGATCGGGTTTTGGTTCGAGTGGAATTAAGACATCTAACTAATTGGGAGCTATAATGTGTAGCTAGATACCGCTTATAGCTTGTGATATTAAGCTCTTAATATCACTGCCAACTTAGTTTAGATCCTCCCATAGGTCACACCACGAAAACCGTGAAACAAGAAGCTTGATTTTTGGTTCATATGATGTGTCGGGTTTCTCATAGAAAATATGACACATGTGGTGAACAAGTAAAATCAATTATGTTGTATATAAACATAATTAGAGTCATGATAAATTCATATTATATGCATATATTATGGGGTGCAATAATTTATTGTTGCATAGGATAATACATTGCATAAGTTGTGAATTTGCTAAAACCCCCTTAAGTTCAAATTTTGTTGGAAATAAATCCAAAATTTGAAATAGGCAAAATCGGGTAGAAGTTCGGTAATCCGTTGAGGTTCGGTCGACCGAAGGATCTATGGATCGGTCAACCGAACGTGGAACGGATAATCGTAATTGATTGACCGAACAATGTCAAGTTCCGATATTTTCGGTTAACCGAATAGCACTCGGTCTTAGACGTGAATGAGTCCGATCGGTTAAGGAGAATTTTTCCCCTTAAGATTCGGTCATCCGTCACGTACTCGGTTAAACGATCGTGACAAATTCGGTTAACCGAGTGGGACTCGGTAAACCGAACAGCGGTCGATTTTCTGCCTTTGATTATTAAGATATTAATTTGATCGACGGTTGGATTAACTCCAAATTTGGTCAAACGTTTTGTGGGTGCATATAATGCATTATGGAATTAGTTTGTGAGAGAAATTGTCATAAAACCATGGCTAAAGTATAGCCATGATTAAGAGTAAGATTGGAACCTATAAATAGGTCCTTATTCTCTCTAATTGTGACACACAATTCAGAAATTATTTTCTCTCCTAATTCACTACTAAAACCCACGAAAATTCTCTTAGTTTTCTAAGTCTTTGGAAGGAGAAATCTCAGAGGCTAAGGAAGGGGTTTGTAGCTAGATTCTAAGCTTGTTTGGAGATCGATTGGCTAGCTTCTTTCTCTCCAACCTTGTTTAGGGTTTCGGTGAACACTCGGAGGCATCCGGCGCGGCGAGAAGCATCCCCAACGTCTCCGAATCTTCAAGAAGTTTTTGAGAACTTCTAGGTATGAATTTCGGAGCCCTTGTTTGTTTTAATAGAGTTTTGAAACTAGATGTTAAAACAAACCGATGCATGCATGAAATAAATCAAAGAAAATTGTAATTAATCCTTATTATACATAAAAATTTCGAAAATATATATGTATAATTAAACATGAAATCCTACAGAAACGGCCTACCGTCGACCGCTCCCACTCCCACACTAACAATAGGTGAGCTTGAAAGCAAGTTTGACATACCTTAAGGCTTGAAGAAGCCTTTGAAGAACGACGGCGAGCTTTTCTACGATAAACCCAAACTCCGGCGTACACAACGATCTCTACGACGACTCCGGCGAATCCAACACTCTGATCCTCGCCTCCGCCAACACCGAAGAACCACAGAGGGAGAGAGAGAGAGACGAGTCTAGAGAGAGAGTGAGTGAGTGAGAGAGAGATGCAAATGAGAGAGAGAGAGAGAAAAAAACCAACCTTTATATACTTTTCTCCGACTCAATCTCAGCCGTCCATCTCAATCCATCACTAATCCTCTCCTAAACACAATTAGCACATAAGAAGGGTTAGGATCTAACAATCCACCCTCCTTAAAAGAATTTCGCCCACGAAATTAAATCCAGTGCTCACCAAACAGCTCCGGATACGATTTCCGAACTTCCTCCTCAACCTCCCAAGTAGCTTCTCGCTCAGAGTGATGCTGCCACCTGACCTTAACCATAGGAATCGTCCTCCTCCTGAGCTGGTGATCCATCCGATCCACAATCTCTACCGGTCTCTCCTCGAGAGACAAATCTTGTTGTATCTCTGGAACCTCAAACTGAATCACATGAGAATGATCTGACACGTACTTCCTCAGCATCGAAACGTGGAAGACGTTATGAAGACCAGAAAACTGTGGCGGCAACGCAATCCGGTAGGCGACCTCTCCAACTCGGTCCAAAATCTTGAACGGCCCAATGTACCTCGGACTGAGCTTCCCTTTCTTCCCGAATCTCATCACCCCACGCGACGGTGAGATCTTCAGAAAGACATGATCGCCAACCTCAAAAGTCAACACTCGCCTACGCCGATCCGCGTAGCTCTTCTGCCTGCTCTGAGCTGTCGCTAGTCGCTGCCTGATCACATCCACCTTTTCAGCATACATCTGTATAATCTCAGGCCTGACTAACTGTCTCTCGCCTACCTCACTCCAGCACACCGGTGATCTGCAAGGTCTCCCGTCCAAAGCCTCGTACGACGCCATCCCAATACTCGCATGGTAGCTGTTGTTGTAGGCGAACTCGATCAACGGCAAGTGCTCATCCCAGTGCCCTGCCCAATCCAGAGTGCACGCTCTCAGCATGTCCTCTAACGTCTGAATGGTCCTCTCTGACTGACCATCTGTCTGCGGGTGAAATGTTGTACTGAACTTCAGACGAGTACCCAGAGCCTGCTGCAAACTCCCCCAGAATCTGGAAGTGAACCTCGGATCTCGATCTGAAATGATACTCACTGACACCCCATGCAGTCTGACGATCACCTCAATATACAATCTCGCAAGACCCTCCAAAGGTAGAGTAGTCCGGATGGCCAGAAAATGTGCCGATTTGGTAAGTCGATCGACTATAACCCAAATCGCGTCATGAGAGCTCCTCGTCTTTGGCAACCCGGTGACGAAATCTATCGTCATGTGCTCCCACTTCCACTCAGGTAGCTCTATACTCTGCATCGGTCCCGCTGGTCTCTGGTGCTCGATCTTCACCTCCTGGCAAACCAAACACCTAGCCACAAAATCAGCCACATCACGCTTCATCCCTCACCACCAGAAGTTCCGTTGCAGATCCTTATACATCTTCGTGCTCCCCGGGTGAATGGAATATCTGGCTCGGTGTGCCTCCTCCATGATGTCATCTCTCAGCGCATCGTCCTTCGGCACCCAGATCCGACTCCTGAACCTCAAACCTCCATCCCCTCCCACAGTGAAGTCCGACCCATCTCTGGCAGCTGACTGTAGCAGACTAGTCAAATCCTCATCCTTGTGCTGAGCCTGGACAACTCGACTGACGGTCTGCGGCTCCACTCGAAGACCCGCAATCACTGCTCCCCCAGAGCTCTCGGTGAACGGCCTCCACTCTGACAATGTCTCGAGTAGCCTCCACTCCTGAATACACAAACTCGCAGCTGACACCTCCACTTTCCTGCTCAGCGCGTCTGCAACTGAATTTGCCTTCCCCGGATGATAGGAGATGGTGAAATCAAAATCCTTAATCAGCTCAAGCCACCTGCGCTGCCTCATATTCAGCTACTTCTGTGAAAACAGGTACTTCAGACTCTGATGATCCGTGAAGACTTCGAACCGCTCACCATACAAATAATGACGCCAAATCTTCAGAGCATGAACCACGGCTGCCAACTCTAGATCGTGAGTGGGATAATTCTTCTCGTGCACCTTCAGCTGCCTCGAAGCATACGCCACCACCTGCCCGTGCTGCATCAGTACACAGCCCAAACCAACACCTGAGGCGTCGTTGTAAATCACATAACCTCCGCTACCGCTGGGAAGAGTCAGAACTGGAGCAGTCGTCAACCGACTCTTCAGTTCCTGAAAACTGTCCTCGCAATTCTGGGACCAAACAAACTTCACTCGTTTCTTCGTCAGCGCTGTCAGTGGTGAAGCAAGTCTCGAGAAGTCTTTGATGAACCGACGGTAATAGCCCGCCAATCCAACAAAACTCCTAATCTCAGTCACACTCGTCGAGGCTCTCCACTGCGTCACTGCCTCGACCTTCGCTGGATCCACTGATATCCCAGCTCCTGACACGATATGCCCCAAAAATGCTACACTGTGAAGCCAGAACTCGCACTTCGAAAACTTGGCATACAACTGCTGATCTCTCAGAATGCCAAGTACAATCCTCAGATGCTCCCGGTGCTGATCCATATCTGGGGAGTAGACTAAAATATCGTCCACGAAGACAATCACGAAACGGTCGAGATACTGACTGAAAGTCCTATTCATCAGATCCATAAATGCTGCAGGCGCGTTCGTCAACCCGAACGGCATCACCAGAAACTCAAAGTGCCCGTACCTCGTCCGGAAAGCTGTCTTCTGAACATCTGCCTCTCTGATCCTCAACTGATGGTACCCGGATCGCAGATCAATCTTCGAGAACACCTTCGCTGACTGCAACCGGTCAAACAGGTCCTCGATCCTGGGCAAAGGATACTGATTCCTCACAGTAACCTTATTCAGCATCCGGTAATCTATCCACATCCGCAACGAGTCGTCCTTCTTCTTCACAAAAAGAATCGGCGCACCCCACGGTGAGACACTGGGTCAGATAAACCCAGTATCCATCAGAACCTGTAACTGCTTCTTCAGCTCCGACAACTCTGCAGGCGCCATCCTGTACGGAGCCTTCGACTGCGGTGTAGCCCCAGCTACCAAATCAATGCCGAACTCAATCTCTCTGTGGGGTGGTAGACCGGAGACATCATCAGCAAACACCTCGGGAAAATCCTGAACAATCTCGATGTCCTCCAGCCTCCTCAACTCTGGGTCTGGAACTACCAAGGTGGCCACAAAAGCCCTGCAACCCTGCTGAATCAACTTCCGAGCTCTAACCGAAGAAACATTCAACCGACTCCCGCGGTCCTTCAATCCTCTGATCAGAAGATCAGGCAAACCTCGCCTCGGAATCAAAATCTTCTTATCACAGCACAAGACTCGGACGTCATACTGGGACAACCAATCCATCCCGAGTATAACATCGAAGTCCACCATCGGTAGCAAGACCAGGTCAGCCGGAAATTCCTGGTCTCCTGAAGCAATCGTGGCGCCGGGGAGAAATCTCCCCACAGTGCCCACCAAACCCAGGGGTGTGCTGACTTCCAAAGTGGCAGTCAACATCGCAGGGGTACGGCCCAACACACTCGCAAACTTTTCAGAGATAAACGAGTGTGTGGCCCTAGAGTCGAACAACACCCTAGCTACCAAATCTGCAACAAGTAGCGTACCTTCCACCACCGTGCTCGCATCTCTAGCCTCCTCCGCCTGGATAGTGAATACGCGACCTGCTCTCTTCCCCTGCTGGGGTGCTGCTGCAGAACGACTCGGTCCAGCTCCACCAGCTGTGGATGATCCCGACCGAACAATAGGTCCACCCGGCCTACTCGGGCAAGAACGAACAAAGTGACCCAGCTGGCCACAACCATGACACGCGCCAGAAGAGGGGCCCGCAACCGCGTCCCGGATGAACTCCACCACACTGCCTGCACTGCCCAGCCTGCGGTGGTCCACCTCCGTCAATCCGAGGCCTCTTGCCCGGATTCCCTGACAACTGACTCCCCGGACGCACTCCGGTCTTCACCTGCGACCTCCTAGCCTCCTAAATGTCATGGCTATCCTGATCCATGATGGTCGCGAACTTCACAGCGTCTGCTAACGTCTGTGGCATGCTCGTGGTAACACGGGCCCTGAACTGTGGCCTCAGACCGCGCACAAACCTCCGAGCCCTCTGCTCCTGCGTCACATAAATCTCTGGACAGTAACGCTCCAAAGCGTGAAATTTGCTGATGTAGGCAGCTAGAGTCATGTCCCTCTGCTCTAAAGCCAGGAACTCCTCTCTCTTCCTGTCGCGGGCGTGCTGCGGAAAGTACTGCTGGTTGAACTCCACCAAGAACTCCTCCCAGCTCAACTCCTCACTGTCCTCGAACACCACAGCAGAAGTGGATCTCCACCAGTTGGTTGCACCGCCGTCCAACACGTAGGTGGCCAGATCCACCTTCCTCTCCGGAGGACACCCAATCGCCCGAAATATCTTCTGGATCTTAAAGACCCAGTCCTCTGCTGCCTCAGGGTCGCCACAACCATCGAAGGATGGGGGATGCTGTCGCATAAACCGATCCAACACTGCGCCTGCTCCTCCCTGATCAGCCTGGGCGGATTGGCGCTCGAGAATCTCGCCCAATCTACCCAGCGTGCCCTGCAGCGTCCTCAGCTCCTCACCTCTACTCCCCTCGCCCACCTCATCACTGGTGCCACGGTCTCGGGGAGAAGGTCTCACACGCCTCGGAGTCATCTACACATGAGACACAAAACATGAATGAGAATAATGCATGCATGATTGACACAACTCTAACGGTGGTTTCATTGGACGAAGACACTGAAACTGACCGCTCTGATACCAAGTTGTAACGTCCTCAAACACAGCGGAAAATTTCAAATTAAAATCATACAATCAACGAGGACATTACGAAAGAAATACACACGCTGGTGCACCAACATATAATATATATATATATATATATATATATATATATATATATATATATATATATATATATATATATATATATATATATATATATATATGTGAACGAGTTTACAAAAGAATGTGATTACATCAAAAGATCATATACAGAGAATACACACAAGTAATCACAACCACCTCAAAATGTAGGGAAGCAGGATCAGGTCTCGAGCGCTCCCTCCGCCAACGCCACCCACCTAACGTCGCTCTCGGCCTGAAAGCAGACAATGAATGCCTGAGTTTCCAGGAGGAAACCCAGTATGCCAAACCCTAACACATATATGGACAGAAATGAAATGTGCAAAGAAACGTAAAACACCACAACAGAAACACCCGCTAAGTTCCCGGGACCTCTCTCCCGGCCATAGCCCAACAACACGGGTCTCAAGGGTCCTCTCACCCCAACCCACCAACACACGTGCACACAAGGCACCGCCGGTCCAAAACACGGCCACACAACCCCCTCATTGCCTCAGTGTTACCGGAGCCACGGTTTTGCATCATTCGCCGGAGCCACGGCTTTGCCTCATTCGCCGGAGCCAAGGCTTTGCCTCATTCGCCGGAGCCACGGCCACAAAATCACAACCCACGTGTCACCACTAATCGCTATAGGGCCGGAATGTCTGTGTCGTCGCCCCAAAAGGGCCGGAGACCCGTTGCCTTCTAGCCAATCAATAGCAACACACACCCACACAAAGACAGTGTAAAACGGTTGAACAAAACATGGCTTCCGGTCGACCGATCCTCACCCAGAGAACTGGCCCAACCGAAAAACCCGCCAAACGGTCGACCGACAAAGGGGTCCCGGTCGACCGAAAAGCACCAGTAGAAAATCCATTTTCGCAAACAACAGTAAAACGGTCGAACAACCGAACCCTATCGGTCGACCGAAAACAACCAGTAGAACTCATCCAGAGTCCACACTTCACGGTCGACCGACACCACACGTCCGGTCGACCGGCCATTAAGTTAACTTAAACGTTGGTCGAACGAGTTAAACAGGCGGTCGACCGTTTAGATGGTCAACGCCCCAA
The DNA here is from genome assembly GCA_963682175.1 of Triglochin maritima. Lineage (NCBI taxonomy): Eukaryota > Viridiplantae > Streptophyta > Magnoliopsida > Alismatales > Juncaginaceae > Triglochin > Triglochin maritima. The sequence continues at coordinate 14,081,544 of OY821775.1, forward strand.
CCGACATACAACAGTACTTTCGGTCGACCGGCAAAGGGGTCCCGTTCGACCGAAAATACACAGGACATCTTTCTCTCGCTAAAATTACAACAACCGGTCGACCGCCCAATGGGCATCGTTCGACCGGTGCGAGGGATTCTGCCTCAAATACACTATAACCGGTCGACCGAACCAAAACACCGGTCGACCGTTTATAGTTCAGAAACGGTTGTGCAGGTCCGACGAGCCCGAAACGGCCTACCGTCGACCGCTCCCTGATGAAGATTTAAATTTATACCGCAAGTGCACGGCCGCGATGAAGCGGTGGCAAGTACGGGTCGAACACAAGGAGGGAGAGATTTTGTTATTTTTGTTGTTTCGATTGATGGGAAAGAAGTAGAGAAGAATCAATTAGGGGTTTTGGGGTTTTTGGTTTAATTAACTAAACTACGAAACAAAAGCAATTAAAATTAAAACAAGAACAAAGAAGAGAATTCCGTCGGGTGGAGGTCTAGACTTAGGTTTAGATTGGAGAATGGAGAAACTTGAAATAAATCATGTTAGTTATGAAGCATTACAAGATAAATGATTTAACATAAACTCAAGTAATCAAAATATACTAATCACGAACTTAAAACAATAACATGCATTCATCTTCTCTACCCCTAATTCCATCACCTCCACCCTTTGGAAAGAGTTAGAAACTCATGGAGGGAGGAAGAAGAAAGGATCCTAGAGACATTAAAAGAAAATAAAAACAAAACAAAATAAAACAGAAATTTATTACTAATGATCCAAGACCAAAGGTTCAAAGATGTGTTACATTCGTCCTACAGGGCTATTTATAGCCGATACAGGGGATACTAATACATAAAAGGATAGTACACGCGTCAACCCAACACTGGACAAAATTGGAGCACACAGATCCTCACTGGTGCGGCGAAATCGCCGCACAATGCATGGGAGATGCGGCGGAATCGCCGCCCAAGTCAAGGATTTCGCGCCCGGATTTCTGTGGTGCGTTTATGGCATGATTTGATCTTTATTTTCGCGTCTGGATGGATTCTTTCCATTCTTTTAAACTCCGGATTAATTCCTTCCATTGTTGGAGATTTATATTTGACTTTTCTTTTGACTTTTCCAACAAAATAACTTGATCCTTTTCTTTTGCAATCAGGTCCTTGGTATTTTGCAATTAAGCCCTTGACCTTTTTGTAATTAGCTCCTTGAATGCTTTTATGCTTGGATGCATTTCCATTTGAAACCCGATAAACTTGAATTCGGTCTTTATGATAGAAATGAATCTTTTGCACACGTTTATGCTCGGAATGTGGGTAATTTGCATTCAGGTCCCTGTATTCTGTAAATACGACTAAACACATACCTTAGTAGCATTTATTGATATAAAAGTAATCTAAATGAAAGACATATGATGCAATGTATGCAATGCATCAAATACCCCCACACCTAGATTTTGCTAGTCCCTAGCAAAGCAGAATATAAGAAAATGAAAATAGGGAAATCCTAACTCACTTTCGTAGGAATCACGGTTGCACTTAGCCTGTGCAACAAGCCTTTAAACCTCTTTGTTGCCAAGGAGGAGGAGTGTTGTCTCCTGAGGGTTTTCAGCGGATATACCCACAAAATCCTATCAACATTTCATTAATAGTTCTCAATATCCCTACCTCAACCTTATACATCTTACTGAAAATTCTTGCATGCTCATTATATAAATCTAACTCATTAAAAATATGACTTGGTCTTTATTCCTCCAACATTCACACCACTAACCCTTCTAAACATGTTATTACTTAAATTATTTTGCACGCCTCCCCTGGTGGTGAAGTATCATTTGGATCAACCATGGCATGGATCATTCTTTTAGCTTTGGGCCTTGAGTATCTTAAAGTATTTATTTATTTTTTTCCTTTTTCCGTGATTCAACACATTTGCTTTTCTTTTTAACACTTATACCCTTTTTGCATTCGTGTAGCGAGTTTGGTCGATAATCCCGAGCTGGCAGACTCAAGTTACCGGGTTTCAAGATACCCCTACGGACCAGTGACTCGAAGGCTTGGGCTTTTGTAATCATTTTGCAAAATGTGTTTTCCTCACTTTATTTTTATTTTATTTTACTTTTATTTTCCTCAAGGCTTAATTGCTATTAGAAGTCCACACTTCCCGGTATATTTTCCTCAACCTCTGCTTTTTATCAACCACTTCAAAGATTTGATTCATCCAATTTAAGTGCATACATGTCTTACAAGGGTCATGGGTTATTTCTTTGGAACTTAGATTTATGTCATAATTTCTACAAGTAGAACTATATAATAAGGAACAAAAAAAAAACTTAATGCAATTTGTACACGGGTTTTGGCAGTTCAATCTTAAGCTATGTCATGGAATATTGAATTTTTTTTTTTTTAAATAAAGCAGAGCAGAAAATCAAATAGATAGATATGTACATATATAAACACCCCCTCACACCTAAATCATGCATTGTCCTCAATGTATGCGAGCAAGATACTACATGGATTTATGCATGAAAAAGGAAAGATCTCACCAACGTGAAGTACAAAGGAAAGTTCATGGCTCTGTTGATGGACAAAAACCAGAATTCCCTCAAAAACCTGTGAGATGCTAAAGAAGGGATAAAAACAATTTTTTTTTTTAACTTATTGTTATACAAATATAACTATGTACAAACATAAGTTCCCATCTTCATTTGTCAAAAGACCTCAAAAGGGAACATGACACCACGTGGGGCCAGAATATTCATGCGTGGGCAACCTTCACAAAGAGCACAAGAAGAAATGAGAGGTTCATGAATTGGACGCAAAGGCGTCTCATACAAAGGATCAAACTGAAAGAGCTTGAACCTCTCGAGAGTTTGGGAAATAGGGGGCAACGGAAGAAGAGTTTCTCCCGTTACGGTGCTGAAGTTATGATCGTCAATCCAAACTCTCCAACCAACTGGCTGGTGCGTCGGAGCGAGGTCAGGAGCCTCGTTAGGCAAGTCCGACTCAACAGGTAAACATAAAATGGGTCTCATACCCAATGTATCCTCCAAGGAACTCCTAATACCCTCATGAGCACTGTAGTCGTTTGATGTTCCATCATTTCCAAGATGATCAGGAACGATAGTGAGAGGCAAACTCTCATCAGGTTGTTTGAAATTGAGGGTGCTAGGGAGCTCTTGCTCCACCGGAAGTGAGTCCTTAAGAGACACAACATGAAGATCATGTGGCTCAAGGGCCACGGGGCACGAAGATAAGGCACAATCCTGGGCCGACTCATGATGAAATTGGTCAATGTGTATCGAATCCTCCACTAAGTGATCGTGAATTGAAACCCCAAGTCCTTCAGACTGACTAGGAGTTTGGCTTTGACAGATTGTGCTTTGAATTTGTGGATGTGGTGGTGGTTCGATATCAAAAGGTGGATCCTCATGTTGACACGAAAAGTTACTCTCCTTACGTTCACCTAATTGTTGTATCATTTGACTCAAATGCGATGTTATATTTTGTACGGATCGTTGAGTGGATTCCATGTACGTAAGGAAAGTTTGTTCCAAGGAATTAGGTACGTGGTCAACTATGAGGTCCAAGTTTGAGCTTGTGAAATTATGGGATTGGGTGTTGATGGGCTGAGAATAATGATTTGACGTGGGGAGTTGGTAGAATTCTGGGTATTCGGGAGGAGGATACTGAGGTGAAAATGAAGTATAAGAATTTGGATAGGAATTGTTTCTCCACGAATCCATCACTCTCGGGTTGTACGCGGATGCGTAATAGTCATTTTGAGCGTCTTGGGAAAAAGTATGCTCATACTCAGGCTCTGGGGGAACATAAGGGCATTCCCTGATAACATGACCACTCAACCCACAACAGTCGCACGGTACGGTTACTGGAGCCACCGGTGCACTCATGTTGTCTGTCCTACTCATGAAAGAGGCAAAAGCTTGTTGTAAATTCTCAGTGTGTTGACCAGCATATGATCCGATATAACTAGATTGTGGTCTAGCAGTCGGTTCCTCTCTCATGTTACCCCAATATGAAGATTGCTCAGTCATACAATTAGGATTGTCCCACCCATATGGGGTGTTGGTCTGAGCCACCCCATGTTGCATGGTTTTAGAATACCAGGAAGCATTGTCCTGGTCCCAACAATGATATGAATGGTTGCTCATGTAACCATCCATCACAACACTCTTGAGTCAAGTACTCTTACCCTTATGAGGCTAAGCAAGCACAAGTTCTCGACTCGACCCTAAAATGCTAATAGAGAATGTAAAGGGGAGGAGACTAGAACGTATAAGTAGGTGAGAAGAAGATGACTCAGAGGAGAAGGGAAACTTAACTCTAAAGATAGATAAGAGGGTCGGTCAGAGGTTTCCTAAGAAAGCACGGTTCAAACAATCCTAGACCTAGTGTCGCTTAGATCTAGACGACTCCTAACTGGTTGAGTCGAATTGATTTGCTTGATTCACCTCCCTCACCAATCAAACCAAGTTGGCCAGTTAGTGTATAGCTAGTGGGGGCGCTTCCGACAGAGTCGGTGCCAATTAGACAACCACTTCGCTTGGAAGACTTTCGTCAACACAAAAACACTTCCTAGACACCAAATTGAATTCGATCGGCTTCAGGTCATAGCAAGTCAAACCAATTCTTCTCCTTAATTGAGTCCGAGTCCTTAGGGGCCAATGTCTAATTGATTTTAAATTTTAAGGTTTGGGTGACACTTTAGGATTGTGATTTGTGGGCCACGGAAGGGTGATGAAATCCCCACCGTATCTTTTCCTACGGAGTTGCCCTTAGATAGTTTAACTTAGATCTAACAAAGATAGTCAAACAATGGTCTTTTTAATGGGGGCAATTGCAAGGTTGTATGCAAATTAAATTATATGCTTAAATGCAGTCGTTAAAAACCGTGATACGTACCTTGTCTCCAGCACTCTTCAACAAAAATAATTTGCAATAATTTAGCAAGAATAATGCAAACAAAACATTATATGATGCATGCACTAAGGTCTTTCTAATTTTGCCAATTTTTAGGTCAGAGTTGAGTTATTGCTAATTATGGAATTTTTGACCCTAACACGTGCAATTCTACGAAAGGAAACTTTTCGAAAATTCAGATTATACGAGAAAGGCAAGAAAAGTTACCTCCGCAATGCTCAGACAGGTTCGCCGCCTGCTCTCGGAATTTCCAGTAGCTCAATGCGACCAATCCACGATGTAGACGACCCCAGAGAAAAATGACGCCCAGAAGCCTTACTGGTGCGGCGAATTCGCCGCAAGTTGTTCTTCAGGTGCGGCGAATTCGCCGCAAGTTGTTCTTCAGGTGCGGCGATTTCGCCGCTCGTTTAGCTCCAAATGTGCCCGGATTTCTCCGCGCACTCTGTTGTCCCCTGAAACACAAATCCAAATACTTAGATTGCGCACAAGATAAACAGGATAAAATCGAAAACACAAAAACAACAAAAATCTGCGTCGCCTCCCCGGCAACGGCGCCAAAAACTTGATGAAGATTTAAATTTATACCGCAAGTGCACGGCCGCGATGAAGCGGTGGCAAGTACGGGTCGAACACAAGGAGGGAGAGATTTCGTTATTTTTGTTGTTTCGATTGATGGGAAAGAAGTAGAGAAGAATCAATTAGGGTTTTTGGGGTTTTTGGTTTAATTAACTAAACTACGAAACAAAAGCAATTAAAATTAAAACAAGAACAAAGAAGAGAATTCCGTCGGGTGGAGGTCTAGACTTAGGTTTAGATTGGAGAATGGAGAAACTTGAAATAAATCATGTTAGTTATGAAGCATTACAAGATAAATGATTTAACATAAACTCAAGTAATCAAAATATACTAATCACGAACTTAAAACAATAACATGCATTCATCTTCTCTACCCCTAATTCCATCACCTCCACCCTTTGGAAAGAGTTAGAAACTCATGGAGGGAGGAAGAAGAAAGGATCCTAGAGACATTAAAAGAAAATAAAAACAAAACAAAATAAAACAGAAATTTATTACTAATGATCCAAGACCAAAGGTTCAAAGATGTGTTACATTCGTCCTACAGGGCTATTTATAGCCGATACAGGGGATACTAATACATAAAAGGATAGTACACGCGTCAACCCAACACTGGACAAAATTGGAGCACACAGATCCTCACTGGTGCGGCGAAATCGCCGCACAATGCATGGGAGATGCGGCGGAATCGCCGCCCAAGTCAAGGATTTCGCGCCCGGATTTCTGTGGTGCGTTTATGGCATGATTTGATCTTTATTTGCGCGTCTGGATGGATTCTTTCCATTCTTTTAAACTCCGGATTAATTCCTTCCATTGTTGGAGATTTATATTTGACTTTTCTTTTGACTTTTCCAACAAAATAACTTGATCCTTTTCTTTTGCAATCAGGTCCTTGGTATTTTGCAATTAAGCCCTTGACCTTTTTGTAATTAGCTCCTTGAATGCTTTTATGCTTGGATGCATTTCCATTTGAAACCCGATAAACTTGAATTCGGTCTTTATGATAGAAATGAATCTTTTGCACACGTTTATGCTCGGAATGTGGGTAATTTGCATTCAGGTCCCTGTATTCTGTAAATACGACTAAACACATACCTTAGTAGCATTTATTGATATAAAAGTAATCTAAATGAAAGACATATGATGCAATGTATGCAATGCATCACTCCCACTCCCACACTAACAATAGCTGAGCTTGAAAGCAAGTTTGACATACCTTAAGGCTTGAAGAAGCCTTTGAAGAACGACGGTGAGCTTTTCCACGATAAACCCAAACTCCGGCGAACACAACGATCTCTACGACGACTCCGGCGAATCCAACACTCTGATCCTCGCCTCCGCCAACACCGAAGAACCACAGAGGGAGAGAGAGAGACGAGTCTAGAGAGAGAGAGTGAGTGAGAGAGAGATGCAAATGAGAGAGAGAGAGAGAGAGAGAGAGAAACCAACCTTTATATACTTTTCTCCGACTCAATCTCAGCCGTCCATCTCAATCCATCACTAATCCTCTCCTAAACACAATTAGCACATAAGAAGGGTTAGGATCTAACACAAGTTCTATGCTCCATGTATGTACTTGTATTACAATATGACTTGTAGCCCAGTGGGTTGAGAAGTAATCTTATAATCTTGAGGTACAAGGGATTAACTCTTAGAATTGTCCCCCGGGTGTAGCTCTACTTGTGTGGATGTGTAGTTTCATGTCTTGTGATCACAGTTGAGCCCTAAGAATGCGGTTTCACAAAGCGTGCACCTCGATGTAAACCTTGTTGCATCACTTCCAATTTAGATGCTACATTCATGTTGGATGTTCGAAAATTTCTGCGTCGTAAAAAGAGCAGTGTATTGACACGAAACAAATTGTACACTGTGCAAGTAGACGAAACAAAACAAGCACAATCGTACGCGAAAATAATAATAATAAAATGAAATAAAATCAAGCACACTCGTGAGCCCACTTCAAATGAATATCGCATACTTGGGTTGGTCTCACTCGAATTGGACCCTTTGAGCATGTAGTCTAAATTTCGCTAGAATGGGTTGGCCAAGTTCTAGAACATTGTGACGCGGGACGAACGCGAGGTGGTCAGATTTAACTTCGGCCGGTAAGATAAAATATAGAATCCACGGGAGAAGAAAAAAAAACTAATTTTAGGGCAAAGCAAATAACGACTTCTTTCTCGTTCATTCATCCAAATACAAAGGGTGTTCAGAAAACTAAGCAATTTGCAATGACCTCTAATTATACTAAAATACTATTACTAGTAACTATTTAAACGAAAATCATCGTTAAGCTTGAAACAACATTGCATCTTCGGATCATCTCCTGCATCAATCATATTGATCATGAGTCAACCCATTAGGTCCACGCCTTACTAGTCAAGAGACTCTTCGTGGCCACAATCTCTAGCTTTGGTTGGTTGCAGACGGCAGATATGACCTTGACTTATCTTTATGGACATAAATATTTTTTATATTTTATTATATAGAGATGGACGGAGAATCTTGGGGGACTAATTAAATAATGCTATGTTCTATAATAAGTTTGGGTGACACACAGGTGGTTATTTCTCGAACATGGTTAATTACAGTTTGTCCTTCTGAACTATGTCTTGGTATCACTTTGCCCCCCTGAACTTTCAAAGTTAACAGTTACCTCCCCTGAACTTTAATTTTGTAACACTTTGCCCCCCTGAACTTCAAAAACTCATTATTTAACACACATTCGACGTTTTTTTTCCTAATTTTTTTTGTTGTATCCCTTATACACTCTTAAGTCTTAACCCTATATTTACGTGAAAATTTGGATCGAAACGGAGGTCGGATAGAGTGTCAAACCGACCCAAATTCCAACCATATCCGACCTCCGTTTGGATCCAAACTTTCACGTAAATATAGGTTTAGGAGTGTATTAGGGATACAACAAAAAAATTAAGAAAAAACGTCGAATGTGTGTTAAATAATGAGTTTTTGAAGTTAAGGTGGGCAAAGTGTTACAAAATTAAAGTTCAGGGGAGGTAACTGTTAACTTTGAAAGTTCAGGGGGGCAAAGTGATACCAAGACATAGTTCAGGGGGTCAAACTGTAATTAACCCAAATATTTATTATGTGATGTTGTGTTTAAGAATATTTTATTAGTGTGTTTTTGCTTTGTTACCCTCTAAAATTATTAGTTTGAGTTGGTACTATCTTCAAAATTTGTTCTAATTATAAACTACACTCAACAAGGTTTCAACCACGTTGTACATTTTTGTAAGATTGTTGGTTAGTACTATATATATTACTATATTACAGTGGAGATAATAAATTTGTAAGTTAACATGGTGTTCCAAAGTAGTACATTTCTTCTGCTCCCAGACCGTTTTCCTACATCTAAGGATAAATGATATTTATCCTTGTCTACCACATTAATTTGACTTTGACTCATTTCACTGTACAAAACTACAAATCGGCAGAGAGATTCTGTAACGTACCCGAAAACAGCGGAAAATTTAAACAATAATAAAGACCGTCAACGGTCAACACAGGGCACGTCACGGGAAACAAACCAACATATATATATATATATAATATATAAGATACAGACCCACGTGGAAGTCAAACTATATAAATGAGTCAACTGTGATTACAACAAAAGTGAATATACATGTAATCACTACCTCAAACAAAAGAAGATATAAAAGAGAACAGGATCTAATCCCGGGGGCACTCTCCTCGGTCACCACCTGACTCTAATGCTACTCGCTACCTGAAATGAAAACAAACAAACATGCCTGAGTTCCCTGAAGGAACCCCGTATACCAAGCCTCCTAAAAATATAAAAAGGAATTAAAGACAAAGCAATACAATGCACATGATCATCCACCTCGGGCCCACAATAATGCCCTCACCGCCTCCGCGGCACTGAACCACTCCTGCCACTAGGGTCAAGTCAGTCCACCGCTGCCTCACAAGGGTCAGTCGACACCACTGCTCCCCAAAAAGTGCAGGAAGGAACCCCCGGTACACGCCGCACCCAAGGAGCGAGTCAGCCCGCCGAATACACAACTCGGGTCAGACGACAGTCACTGCTCCCCCAAGAGTCGCCTAGCGCGCACCCTGCCGGAACATCCTCGGCCTACCGCTAAACCCTCGCAAACTGCCCAAGGTTTACGGTACACATCCCTCACACCCCGCTCGGTAAGAGAGGAAAATGGTAGTACAATAATACGCCTTCGTCGAAGGTGAAATCCGTAGCTCTCAAAGCCGGTAATCAACCGTCGCCTCGGAGCCGGTAGTCGACCTGACATCGACGGCTCGCGTGTGGATAAATCCACCAACCTGCGGCAGATCGGTCAACCGCTAAAAGCACACCGGTCAACCGGTCCCCCACACAGTACACGGTACTGTACAAACAAGTCTACCGGTCGAACCACGCCAACCGAAATACCTACCAATTGGTCGAACAAAAGTCATCTAGCGGTCGACCGTTTGGAAGGTCTACGCTATACATTTTAATATACATATATATCCAATCGGTCAAACCAGGGTCCGTTCCACCGATAAGGAAAACTGCCTGAATCCTGCCTACAGCATTCGGTCAACCGAAACCTACCTCCCGGTCGACCGATCTACAGGCACATCACTGCAGGAAAACTGCACGCGGTCGGTCGACCGGATCCAGAGCGGTCGACCGTTTGGATGGTCAACGCTCGAACCGACCTTGCGCAGTTCGGTCGACCAAGACACACACTCAGTCGGCCGAAGGCCTGTCTAACCTATCTACTAGGTTCGGTCGACCGAAACAACACCGGTCGACCGGCTAATGTAACCCTTTATTTTCCCGCGAAATTTGGCATAAACGGTCGACCGTCACCCAGACATCGTTCGACCGTTTTCGGGCAGTAAGTTAATATTTATAAATATCGGTCGACCGACCCATATACCGGTCGACCGAACAATACATCTTCCCTCTGGACAGGCATCATTTAGACGCTGTTCGGTCGACCGAAACACCCAACGGTCGACCGAACCAGTCGTCTTCAACCTCCGTCCAGTAGGGTTTTCACCGGAGAAACGGCACCAACGTCGTCCTCTACACTCCCACACCTCTTGGGGAGTTAATATGAAGACTTGGCATACCTTGAAGGAGTTTGTAGACGCCTCCCAAGCTTGCACCACTTCACTCCACTTCTTCTTCTCTTTCTTCACTTCTTCTCTTCTTCTTCTTCTTCACCTTCTTCTTCTTCTTCTCTCTAAACTCTTCTCTCACTCTCTGATAAGCCACGAAATGAAGAAAACGTTTTCAGCTTAACCTAACATCCCTATTTATAAAAGAACCCAAGCTTATCTCACCTCCCTATCCTCCAATCACCACTCACCTAAAACCTTTCCAATTATAACCAGCCAACACACTCTCTCTCCTTTCAACACCTCATGCTACACTATTCCAGGATTAGATTAGGTTAATTAGGTTTAGGTTTAGTTAATTAAGGTGTTTAGATTAGGTTATTACAGATTCACTTATTTCTTGGAAGCTGCAACTTTAGGCTTCCTTTCTTATTTGCGAAAAAAAAATTCTAAATCATTCTACATTTCTTCATAGTTAAATTATTATATATATCCTAATATTAATAAGCTTTACTTAAGAATAAATTTGCTCTTCTTTTTTTTTTACATCTACGGAATCTGGTTTCAAACAATATATGCATATAGCTAACATCTACCTTGTATTCAAATCACATCGCCTCATATTCTTCGGTCATTCATTTCTCTTTTATTACAAGTACTTGTTACATACTCTAACGTGTGATTTAAGAATAATACAATATCGAAGTATGGTTCAGACCATATTGTACGTATTAGCACATCCTACCTCCGTTTGAGGAAACAACAAAGCTACAAAAGGCCTTAAACCTATGGGAAGGGTATGAGTAAATATTGTCTGATTTTGCACTAAATAGGATGTAGTTTGAGAAAGTTTGAGAAGTTAAGATCACAACTTCAATTTTGATAATTTGGAAGACATTTTAGCAATGCCATTTCTTTTGTGGCTATAAATAGGATGCAGGTGACATGGAAGACACCAAAGTAGAGACATGGAACACACCAAAGTAGTTTGCATATTCTTTGTGCTAATTTTTCTGAGCTTCTCTCCCCCGGAGAAAGCTTCAGCTGGCAGGGTTTCTCCCACCACCAATCCAGTTCCTACTGCAGGTGAGTCATATTTATAATCACATCATATACGTATATAATTACTAGATGCATATATCGTACTTTGCTAACATTAACTTATTTTATATGATTTCCATATGGTGATGATCGTGTAAACTAGATATGGAGAAGGGACAGGACACAATGAAGTCAGATAGAGATGGCTATATAAGTTATGGAGTGGTCAGGCATCCGAATCGTCCTTTCAATCCTTCTCCTGTTGGCGGTCCTTATAGGCGCGGATGCAGCAAAATCTATGAATGCCCGGGAAAAGGAGATAATCCACCACCTCCACCTTATTAGACATATAGATGCCTTAATTACCTCGTTAAAATAAGATGACTCTTGTCATGATGTTTCAGTATCAGTTAACTTTTAATTCACACAACTAGCTCCAGCGTGGATGGTGAATCTTGACCGATACATGTACTCCCCCTGAGCTTTATTATTTAGTTGTGTGAGTACGTTCTATTACCATAATTGAAAAATTATTATAATATAAGATTATGTACCTTTGTGAATCTATCTTTGTTTTGGTTACGAAGAATAAAACTATGCCTTTTGATTTAGTTTCAACTATTTTTTAATAATAATTTAGTATTAACCTTTTTTTAAGAAAGTTTTCGTTGCATTGAACGAAAGGATCAGAAGCTATGGAACCACATCTTCTGATCTAAACATACAAGGTCTCGATAAAATAAGCAATCTGGGGATCACCCGATAAAACCAAAAAAGTTCCAAAAGCAGGAAAGGGAAACTCCAAAAGCAATTGGAGAAACACACCGCCTAAAAGGCTAAGCCTCCCGCTGTTACGGTGGAACGTCCAATGAAGTTGGAAGTTCCAGCCTCCTCGGCTCCCCTTCCCGCCCTATTTCTTGCCTTCTCTAACTCCACCTCATCTGCCAATGTTCGCATGATGCTCCTACCATTGTTGGCATCAAACAGTCTCGTTAAGGTGTTACCTGTAATATCTTGAATTTTTAGTTGAGTTAATAATCAAATATCTTAATGGACTAATTAAGATTATTTGATGATTGTGTGGTTTTAGGAGAAGATGACATTTTGAGAAGAATATAGAGAAGAAAAAGATGGAGATTTTGAGGCAAGTACTGATTCGTTATTCTTCAGTTTCATATCATGTCTGTCTCTCTTGATATTCGTAGTTGCATGCATGTTGAGCATTAATATTGATTTTATGGCTATGCATATGATTGCATGGTGGTGTTTCGGTCGACATGTCCTGTGGCTGTGTGTATGTTTCTAGCAGAGCAACTTAGGAAAGAGCTGCCTAACAGACAGCGTGGAGCCACCCGAGAGAGGAAAGGGCTGCCTGTCGTTAGTGTGGAGCTACCAGGTGTGCGTCTGACAGATTGATAGATTTCAGAAGCACAGGATGTGGTCAAATCTGAATGGGGGTTTCAAATTGATATGCGTGCATTTTATTTGTGATGCATGTCTCTTGATTGTGCTTATTGACTGAATGTCATATTCTGTATTATTTTCCACATGATTATGATTCTGATTGATTGATGGTTGGTACTTGCGGACTGTCGAGCTCACAATTTGTTGATTATATTTTTCAGATTATTATGAGCCTATCAGATGGATTTAAATATCAGAGTGCGCAGCGGTCAGGATCGTGGATCGTATCTTAACGCAGCGGGTTCGGGCGGGTGAGCAGTTGCCCGAGCTCGGGGCGTTACATTACCTCCCTGAGTTGCATTTATTCATAACAATAATTAATTAAGGCAGCGCAGGCATTTATTCATAAAATCAAATCAAAGCATTTGTTCATAACAATAATTCATAAAATCAAATCAAAGCATTAATTAAGGCATTCCAATCAGCAATCCCTAAATCGAGATGATTCTGAATTATAGTTCTAAAAGGAACTTTATTTCCCCTGACCAGGTTAAGGCCTCGAATGTTAGCAAGGTCCCAAAAGGTTTTGGCAAAGCTACAAGTAAAGAAGAGATGCTGAATTGTTTCGTTTTCCAAGTCACACAAAGGACATACTTTGGTCCACCTCGAATCCTCTCTTTCGCAATCTGTCTTTTCTTAAAATTCGATTTTCGAATAGGAGCAGATTGAAAATTCCGACTTTCGGAGGACAATAAGATATCCAAATTTGGGAAAAAAGTGGATATCTTGGTCCCTCGAAAGTTATCAGACGATAAATATCTCTAACTCGAAACTCCCATTTAGTGTTAAGTTTTCCATACTCAAATATCCCTTGACATGGAGGGGGAGAGCCAGGTATGCACCATAAAGTTTAGAAAAGTAGTCCTCATCTATTGCCCCTGAAAATTTATTTGAAATCCATTGGGTGGAGAAGGGATTCCTGCTGAAAAAATCAGCAAGGGAAATCCAAAAGTTTTTGGATCTGCTGTAGAGATCCACCCGGCCTTCTGCTAAAGGATAAGCAAACATCCAGTTATCCTGCCAAAATAAGGTCAGTTGACCATTTTTAACTGGAATCTTGTTGTATTTACAAAGGGTAGGAATCCACCCTATAATATGCCGGAAGAAGGGCGAGAGTGTCGTTATTGCTTGTTAGCCAGAGAATATCCCCAGTGAACGGCCCACATTATGGTATTTGTCGTGGACGATCTGTGTGAGGATGCTCGATTTCACGGAGAGGATTTCCAAAGCCTTTTCAATATAAGGCCCGAACAATGTGCTTACAGAATGTCCTCGCAATTTACAAAATATCAGATACGTAAAAATGAACACACCACGTTAAGTTGCGATACCATATATATATATATATACATATATATACATATATATATATATATACATATGTATATACATATATATATACATATGTATATACATATATATATATATGTATATATATATACATATGTATATATACACACATATATATATACATATATATATATACATATATATATATTAAATGGATAAATGGGTATTGTTAAAATTGTATTTTTATCCATTCTATTTACCAATCATGTTAGGCGAGTACAGGTAAATAGACATAAAATTTTAAAGGATTTTTTTTCAAAATAATACTATTTTTAAAAAAACTCAAACTAAACATCTCTTCAAAGTAATTTTCAAACTAGACTTGTTGTTACCATGCGGCGGCGACGAGGTTTTTTTGGCGTCTACAGAACTCGGTGTCCTAGACGTCGAGTTCTAGGAAAAAAATCTTTTCATGCAGCGTTGCTGACGCCGAGTTCTTCATAGACAAAATCGGTATTGTTGCCGCCAAGTTCCAAGATTTAGAAAAATTTACAACTCTCCCAGGAGGGTGTGAAGCGAGATCATGGTCTAATTTGAACGAATAGAACTCGACATTGCAAAAGTCGAGTTCAATTAAACAAAACCCGACATTTTAAGTGATGAATTCTATTTAATAGAACTTGACACCTTAGTTTCCGAGTTCGTTTTGGGAAGTTTAGCAGAACATGCATGGGTAGTTCGTAGTCGTGGAATTAATATGGAACGCGACATCTACGTTGTTGAGTTCGATCATAAGTCGGCATCGCTAACGTCGAGTTCATTTAAAAAATTGAACTCCGTGTTACAAACGTCGAGTTCCGTCGGGCTATAAAACCAGCCCCCCCCCCCCCCCCCCCCCCACACACACACACACACCACGTCGATTCTTGCGATTTTTAAGTTAGGGTTTTGATATTTTTTTTCGTTTTCCACCGTGTTCTTTCCATTTATATGTATCGGGATGGAACTACCTTACCTATGAGACTAGGGTGAGTGGTCGATTGGTGGGCCGAGTTGTAGAACATTGATAGGAGCTGACTAGGTCAACGTCTCATCAGGCAGCAGTCAATAGACTCTTAATTGCCACAAACTAGCTATGTCTGATTGCATGCAAGACCTTGAGTTGTGGAGGATATTTTTTACCGAGTTTTTGCCTAATTACCGTCTAAAGTTATTGAACGGCTTTGTACTTTTCTCAAAATTCTGAAGTTGTTTCTAAATTATAATTATAATTTTCATTGACTTAGGAGTTAGGTCTCAAGACTCTCAACACACAACTACATAAGTAGTTTTTTGAGATTGTTAGTTCGTACTATATGATCATCTCTTAATATCATGTGCATATTCCCAATTAAGATTATTTCTTCGCAAATTTGATCGAGAACGTGCATCCTTCTCTGCCATATTAGGGTACCTTGTGCTCGGGCGACCCTGGGGGTTGCTTTTTTTAAACTTTAATAATAATAATAATAATTGTTGTTTTCAGTTAATAGTTAATAGACGAATTTGTTGATTTAATATGTATTTTAGTTTAATTTGAAAATGTAATATTGTTTAAATTAATTATGTACATTTTCTTAAGTAATGAAAATTCATGAAAATTTAATATTAATTAATAATTATTTTCGAGTTAATTAATTATAGTAATTACAATAACAATTATTTAATGTAATTTGTTGATTGTTGTGAAAGAATTGAAAATGAAAAAAAAATGATGTTGATGAAAGAGAATGTAACGGGAGGCTGATCGGTATGACGGGACAGAGAGAAGCTGACGTGACAAAAAAAGAAACTAGGGCGCCCAGGGGTTGCCCATGCATGGTTATTGATGGCTTTAACTAGGCTTTGGACCTTTTTCACAATCTAAATTAACAATCTTAAGGGTTCATTTCCTATGTGTGGTAATTTCTCGAGGATCATCTTCCATGTTACAATTGTATACTTGTTTTCTTGTCTTCCTAGGTTTCGACGGCATATGATATTTGCTAGTGTAAAATACATATTCATATAATATATAGATCATGGTTTACATGAATATCTATTTGTAGCAATAAAAAAAAGGAAATTTTTCAAAATAAATTTTTTTTTTAAAATTTGCCAAAATAGACCTCAATCAAAAGTATTTCTCAAACTAGACCCGCGGTCACCACGTGGTAACACGTGGCGGCGACGGGTTTTTTTGTGCATAGAGAACTCGACATCACCAGTGCCGAGTACCTTGGTAGAACTTGGCATCACCAGTGTCGAGTTATCCTCGAGAGAAATCGTCATCATCACGTGGTGACAGCGGGTCTAGTTTGAGAAATACTTTTGATAGAAGTCTATTTTGGCAAAAAAAAATTAAAAAAAATTATTTTGAAAATTTTTCCATAAAAAATCATGGTTTTGAAAGGGTTTTAAACGTGTGTTAGTAGTTGCATATCCTTTTAGGGAAAAAATACAATGAATAATTAAAAATATAAAAGGAATTGTTGAAATCAATATTACAAAATTAACAAAAGCACAATCATGGTTAAGATCGCTAAATAGAATAGCAAGTTCCATTAAATCAAGATAAATATTAATACATTTTTTTGAATGATTAAGGAATATTTTTTATCTAGTCAAAGTGAAATCATTAGGATCATGGAAGATCATGTGCTGATGATGAGTTAATCTTTGGAAACTAAACATTTCATCAATTTACAGATGACGTGTGAAGATCGATTTGAGGGATAAAAACATTTCATCAATTTACAGTTGAGATTGATTTGAGGGACCAAAAATTAATAAGGTCTTCATAGACGATTAAGATTAATTTGAAGGAACAAAAATTAGTAGGATATTACTAGACCACCAAGATAGATTTGAAGACCAAAGGAATTAATTAAGGGATAGTCAAATACAGAATTCCGATTTAGGAATAGTCAAATACCTTCCGATCGGATATAAAAATAGATATTTATATCCTTATAATATCATATAAAATATTATTGCTTCGAAAAATATAACATATTAGAAAAATTAAATAACTTTATCCTATACCTCTTTAGAAAGAGAACAAGATTGATCCGTTTTTGTGTAATTCTCGTTTTGTCCTGATCTTTTATATACCTTTTGATTTTTTATTATTATATACTCTCCCACTAACATTATTTTAATAATAAATAAGCTGTTATTTTATCAAACTCTATGTAAATTCTTCTCCACACAATCTTGAAGTCATTCCGATTTTATAGTGTTATTATTATAGAGCATATTGTTTTACATTAAGTTCACTCTGTTACAATTACGTGTAGTAACATTAATTTATAAATTTTTTTTGCTTGGACGTCACTTTAAACACTATATTTTTTTTTCTGTCATCTTTTCATTATTATTTCTATAAGTGTTACTACAAAACTACAATCACTCTATATATATCATTAAATTTTTTGCAATGTCACTTTATTACCCACCCGATTTGACGTCGTTACCTAGTCGCAATTAATTTCTAATTAACTAAATGACCAGCCTAAACCCCCTTAACGTTTCCCTCCCTTGTTCTCGTCATCTACCCTACCATTATTTCCCATTCTTGGCCAGCATCTTTCTTCCATGTTTCTTATGCTTCCTTTCCTCTGCCCAGCCTAGACGACCCACCTTCGGTCTTTCGAAGAAGTTGATGGTCACCAACATGCGTCAGACCGGTGAGAACAGTGAGTCGACGATCTCCAACACTATTCCGTTTTGTGGTTGTGGGGTGTCTGCTATCATTTTCACTTCTGGCAGGACGAAAAGCTTAAGGAATCGTTTTTTCATTGCCGCCACTTTGGGGTAACGCATTCCCTTCAATTTCTTAAATGGATGGGTTTTTGGGGTGCTGGCTATGTGTTTGTTAAAATGCCTAAAAGGGTTTCCTTATTCTAGGATGGTGGAGGTTGTGGATATTTCGAGTGGATACCTGGGTCATCTCTATTGGACATCACGTTTGTAGATGAGATGCAAAAAATGGAGTCTTTTTAGTACAAAATTTGAAAACGTGAATCAGAAGCTTGAAGCAATGGCAGATGTTTACATGGAGCAAAGGTGACATCA
Source organism: Triglochin maritima (assembly GCA_963682175.1). Lineage (NCBI taxonomy): Eukaryota > Viridiplantae > Streptophyta > Magnoliopsida > Alismatales > Juncaginaceae > Triglochin > Triglochin maritima. The sequence continues at coordinate 14,100,056 of OY821775.1, forward strand.
AAAGAAGTTTTGGTTTGGAATTGTTGTCTGTATTGGTTTAGTTTATGTGTTTAATTATGTATTTTGTACTCAATAGTGTTGTGTTTGTGGTAATGTTATTTTGTAGTGATGTTTGGTTGTGAAGTGTTGTTGTTTGCTGTGTTCTAGTTGGTGATTGTTATGATGTGTGGTTGTTTGTTTGTTGTTGTCAGATATTGATGTCAATAGTGCAATGATATGAAGTTGTAATTGGTTATTTTATCTTGGTTGTTGTGTTCAACTTGTGCAATATATTGTCGCTACAATTGTAGTTGCATCTTACAAATATATAACTCCTAACTGTGCAATGTAAAAGAGATTCGGATGTAGCAATCACTTCATTCAAACTAGTGAAAAGTGCAATGTATTACACGTTAAATTAACTTGTTCATAAGTGCTCAAATGTTAACTACACCAAATAATACATCTGAACTACAAGCAGACCACAAGAGTACATATTTGTAAGTGAACCAAAAATTATATGTCAACTATTGCAGTATAATATTGCAATTAATGCATCCTCTTCTGAGTAGCCAACTTCCTTCAAGTCTTTAAATGTTGTCATCCTCTCAGAGTTAGGTGTTCCTAACATGCCTTCTTGATGGATATGGGGTTTCTTGAGCTGCATCAAAATGGGGTGGTTGTGTTTGCTATGGAGTTGAATTGGGTGTTGGTGCATCAGAGGGATCTTGTTGTGGAGCTGCAGTGTGTGTTGGTGCATGAGAGGGGGATGGTTGTGTAGGTGCACATGAGAGGGGGATGGTTGTGTAGGTGCACCTGCAACAGAGGGGCTTTCTTGTTTAGCTACAATTGGTGTTGGTGCATTAGAGGGAGATGGTTGTGAAGGTGTAGTAGGTGTACCTGCAACAGAGGGCTCTGCATCTTCAACTGCAGTGTGTATTGGTGCATCAGAGAGATGTGCATTCGTGTTGATGCATAGTGCTTATGGACGTACATAGTGTTCCCAAACTACCTGCCTAAATTTGCCTATGGATGTTGCTGCATGGCAACCCAATTAGTTGTCACTTTCTGCATGTGCATGTCCCCACGTCTAGCTCAACAATGCACCTCCTTGTGGGCACTGTGTCACACTTTGGCACTCACTCCAAACTGAGATCTAGCACAACATTTGTCCTTCAACTCAACATTATCGAGCAACTCATATGCATCTGCATTTGCCAACGACAACTCCTCAATTCGCCTACTAAAATCGTTTGTTGTGTATGCTCTGGCAGCACCCCACACCAAATCAATCATTGAATCACCCCCAAGATGTCTCCTGAAATTTTTACAAAGATGCATTTTACATGTCCTATGCTCACACTGAGGGAAATGCTTAGCAATGGTTGTTTCCAAACCTGTACACCTATCACTAAGTAGTACAAGGCCATTAACTTCTTCAACTGCTTGTTTTAGTAGAAAGCAAAACCACATCTAGTTTGATTCATTTTCAATTTGTACCACATTGAATGATATAGGCAAAATCCCAATGTTGCTATCTACTCCCATTGCTGACAGACATGCACCTCTAAACTTATTCTTCAAATGACACTCATCTAGTCCTATAACTGGCCTACAACCTTGAAGGAATCCATGTAGGATCTACTAGGCCCTAATATTAGTCTAATGGGGAGGTGAATAGGCTAATTGGTTCTTTAACTATTTTAAATTAAAAGCTAGAACAATTAAAAGAATGATAGAAATGTGCAAACCACAACACATATGTATAAAGGTTTGGATCCAACCACTGGATCCTAGTCCTCTTTTACGAATTGATCTTTCTCGAGCAACTTCGCGTCCTCCACTAATCTGATCTCCATTGTGGGCTGAGATTGAGCATTTACACCATAAGCTTTGCAAACAACCTCACCTAGCTTGGACCACCTTCTCACAATCCGAGAAGAGCTTCACTCTAGAAGCTAGTACAACTCTTGTAGAAATACTTTAGCAACTTAATCTTGGGCACTTGAAATGAATGATGAAAGCAATGAGCTTGTTTCAAGTGGGAAAATGTGAGCACAAGGATGCTTAGAGCAAGTTTGAGAGTAGTAAGAAGATTTGAGCTTTGAGAAAGATTGGTGACCTTAGAAACGTGTTCTAAGCTTTATTTATATGCTCTAAACGTAATCTAGCCGTTGGGATTAAATTGGTAATAAGTTGTGTAAGAATACACAACACAGTGAAGGACATGACACAAATCTGGACACCAACGGTCGACCAGATCAGGTCAATCGGTCGACCGGTGTCAAGAGATTTAGAGACTGATCAAACTAAAGTGTATATCGGTCGTTCAATCCAAGCTATAACTTAAGTGAACTGTCAAACCAAATAAAGGGTTGGTCGATCGTTAAGGTATAATTGGCCAGAATAATATTAAACAATTGTTGCCTTCTCAAAATAATGGGTTCGACCGAAAATAACAGGAAGTTTGGGATTTCTCAATGTGTCTGATTCGGTCGACCGTCGTCTTGGCATTGTTAGACCAGTGGCCAAATATACGAGTAGGGTTGGTAGAAATATGTGTATACGACCGTTGTATAATACAACAAGTATAACAGTCATATTCAAATGAAAATATGAAGTGTCAAACGGTCGAACTAAAGTGAAAGTTTGGTCAACCAATTAAAGGACACATGTCAAGCTATAACAGATGAGCAAGAATGTATCAATCGAATTGGGAAAAGAGATTCGGTCGACCGATTTTGACTGGGAAAATACGTAATAGAATCGGTCGAACAAAAAGTGTGACTGGTTGACCGTTTGGGTGAAAGAATTAAGTATGTTGAGTTCCGGTCGAACCCAATGTCCTACCGGTCAACCATATTGAACCTGAAATCCTATTCTAAGGACATTTCTATGTTTTGATGATGTCCTAACGAAGTCGTTTAGATATATAATTAAGTGTGAGACTTCTATAGGTTTTCTAATGGTCATGCAATGCAATAGATCAAGGATTCAAGTGCTCAAATTACATAATAATCCTAAGAACAAAAAATATAAAACATATCTACTTGCAATCTTGATTTATTGTCTTGATACACTCTTGTCTCCTGAAATGTTAGAGATACAATATATGCATGCGATGATATTAAAGAATTACATGTGTTCATTGATATGTTAATTAATCATCAAAACATATTAACGACTATTAGCTAAAAAGCCAACAATCCATACCTACAAGCACCAAGACATATGAACAACCTCAAGAACTTGTTGTCTAGAGCTACCTCTAGTTTGAGGACAGAATCTGGATTCCTAGTGTGCAGCTCGGAAATAAGATTAGGAAGCATCTCAAATTGTTGTTGCTCATATCCATGGATCTTTTTAAGGGCAAGCTCTCTACCTCTACATATTCTACTATAAGACCATCCTCCTTAAGCACAACATCTAGTTCATCCTCATCTTCAACCTCACAACTCTCATCACCACTACTTTCTTCTTCTTCTTCTTCTTCTTCTTCAGGCACAGTCTTCCTCATCAGACTCTAAAGTGTTGTGCAAATCCTCATCATAGTCATCACCCTCACTCTTTGCCTATTTGTCTGGTATTAGGTTCCTACTGGGCCTCACTATGTTAAGCGTTGGAGTAGGGCTACTCACATGAGTTGATTCCACAAAACCAGTGGACTGTGTTGGCTTTGGTGATTCAGGTTTATTAACTAGAGGCTTTTTGGCACAGACCTTTCTAACATGTGGTGATTTGGGTATTGGTGATTGTGGTGTTGTTAATTTGGGTATTGGTGATTGTGTTGTTGGATTTTGGTGTGTTGGGGATGGATGTGTTGGAGTACCACTGGTTGAATTTTGGTGTATTGAAGATTGTTGTGTTAGAGGTTGATTGTTAGAGGTTTCAGTAGGCTTAGTAGATGGTTCTCCAAAGAATAGAGTGGCAAATGGTATAGCAGAATGGTCCAAACTAACATATACTTCGACTTCTCTCATTGGGTTTGGGTATGCAACATCCTCGACACGCCTATGTCCCTTATATTCAAACCTCTGAAGCCCAGGAACCTTATAAATGAAGCACATTCGGTCCTCTAACCCCCACTTCATGTGTGTTGTAATGCAAGACATCATCATTTCATAGTTTAATGAGTAATCTACTACTAATACTTGGCCAACTTTTAGGATTTTTTGTAGAAATGCCCTACCCTTCCTATTTACCCATTCCCCCCTCTGAAAATGCGAAAAGTATAGTGTTTTAGAGTGCCCTGACTGTAACAGGTAATAAAACAACACTAAACCAAGAAATCCATATTCAACAAATTAAACCTAAAACTACTAAGCATGGTGACAAAAAATCAAAGCAACACACAAGAATCATTCAACTACTAAACATTGAACCAGTAACCACATCTTCTAGGGACATTCAACTACTAAGCCATCTTCAAATAACACACAAACTAACCACAAATCCAAAATATACCAGATTTCGTGCATTCTAACAACATGCAACCTAAATTCAACCAGTAACGCATATTACGAAAACACTAACCACAACATGCAAGCTACATTGAACCACTAACCACCAACATTCAACTATTAACCACAACAACAAGAAACACAAATTTGGGACCCATACCTTTTAACCTTGCGCTTCAAGTTTGTGGACTACCACAACAACCTCATCATGACACACAGACTCCAAAAGGCAACTCGACACTTCAACCTCAAGAAACTACCCAATGCGTCGTCACAGTAGGGACGAAATACAAAACCCAGAGAGGAATGCAGGGTTACTTCATCGGAGTTAGGATTGGGGTGGTCGGAATTTCAAAATGTATGGGGGAGGGGACCAAATTGATCGAGATGACTTGGAATTGGGAGTTAGGGTTTGTCGGGTGGGAGAGGGAGGTTGGGGAAAATTTTGGGAAATTAAGGCATGTCGGGTGGGATTTGGGGTCCGCTTAGTTGGTTCGAAATTTAGTTAGCCAAATCTTAGTTTAGCATCTAATGAAATGAGTAGGTGTCGTTACATAATACAAAACAAATTATTTTTGCTTTATTGCAAAAGAACGAATGGGAATAAAACACGTGTCCTCGTCCAACGGAAATTAACGTCAGGTGGGTAACAGAGTGGCATTGTAAAAAACTTAATGACATCTATGGAGTAGTTGTAGTTTTGTAGTGGTACTTATAGAAATAACGATGAAACGATGGTAGAAACGAAAATATTGTATTTTGAAATGACATCCAAGCAAAAACACTTTGTATTAAGTAACTTTATTAGTTTGTCAATTAATCTAAATCAACGTAGGTTTATCTCTTAGATACTCATCCGATACATATATCCTCTTCCAACACATGTTTCATTTTTAGTTAGACTAGACTATGAGGTACTATTGGCATGCATACAAAATTGGGAATGTGAATTTGCAAACTTTTAAGTTTTGAAGAGCACAAAGGTGAAGAAGACGAAATAAATGTGGTCTCTATCGTTATACCAGTTGTCAAGCTCTACAACTACAAAGAAGCTTACAAACTATTACTGGATTACTAACAATCACTATCACAAGTTAGCAAATTTTCAAAGTTGATCAATTGATTATGAGTTTTCAACTTGCCGATGAATTTATTCAATTGCCACTACTATTTTACGAATTCATATTGTAATTGGCTCTCTAGATAGGCTTGCAATTAACTTACAATAAATGACACTGTTTAGAAATGATAATTGTGGACTTGAAAAATGCTTCTTCTTTTATTACTTTTCATTGGAAGTGCTTTCTATCTTATTTCGTATTTTACACTTTAAATCAAATATTAGCAACTCTTTCAGGTGTAATTCACAAAGAAATTCATCCATTGGAGATAAGAAAAGGTTATATTCAGAATGTCAGGGCAAATGATAAATTATAGACACACGGTTATATTCACTTCAGTGCATTACTGTCCAATAAATCTAAATAAGATAGCGAAGTAACTTCCGGGAGGTGCTTGTTTCAGCAAATTGTTTTGTACGATTACACACCACAAAAAATAATTTTGTATAGTTAGAACTAGATGTATAGCATTTACATAGCATGTATTTTGCCTTATCAACAACGTAAATTGAATACGAATTGTAAACTAATGTCGATTTAAAAACAACATTAACATCTCTCAATTAAATAAAACCTAACCATTCTCATAAGGGTAAATTACATATAACCTTCTGAATTATGGACTCAAACAACTTAACCCCTCGAGCTTAACATTTTATCCCTTGAACTTTGGATCTATAACACTTTACTCCGGTGAACTTCTTTGAATCCATAGATTTCACATCTTCATTGTTAATTTTTAATTTTTTGGATTCATTTGCCTAGAACACTCGTAAACCTAACTTTATGGTAAAGTTCAGCTCACATCATATTTTAGTCGAATTTGATAATAATCAGAATCAAATTCCACTCAAATCATACATCCGATCCGAACTTTACAATTAAGTTTCATTTATGAATATTCTAGGCAAACACCGTGAAAAAATTAATAATTAAGATTTAAAATCTAACAATTAAAATAAATTCAGTAGGTAAAATGTTTAAGATCAAAAGTTCAAAAGATTAATCGTACGTTAACTTTGAAAGTTAACCGGAGTTAAGTGATTTGAGTCCGTAATTCAGAAGTCTAGGTTATATGTAATTTCCCTTCTCATAACTAAAGCCTACTTTAATGCAATAATAGAAATAAATGTTTAAAAATAACTTAAGTTTAACCGTATGGGAGAAACTGGAAAGATTTTAGGTCCGTGGAGTTTCAAGCATTGGGCAATGAGAAGAATATTAAATTTGTGTTTAAAACAAACTTCTGGAGTATTTTAGATTTTAAAGTTGGTATGATTCACGGTAAATAAATAAAAAGTTGTGAGGAAATACCACATGGTAGTTTTTAGTAAATTTAGATTTATAATCTTATAAAGTTAATAAAACACAACTTAAAGAAATCATAGTCAAAATAATACATTATGAGTAATTATTAGCTATAATCAAAATATATATGTTGTAATTAGGTTCATAACTATGTACAAGTTAAAGATCCGTGCTTTTTTTAAACATCTTTTGTTGTATTATGTGTAAGTTAAAGATGAACTTTGCAACAAAGGAAAAATACCAATTTAAGGCAAAATGCAAAAATGTAGTTACTAGCTACCATCACATTTACTTACTTAAGAAATTGTGTCAAGGACAATACAACCCTTGGGAACCTACAGGCTACAGCCTACATGTGTAGCTGATAATTAAATTTCTAATTTGGTTGCTGGTGCACAATCATGAACCGAACTTTCATCTTTTCCTGGCAAGATTTACTTGACCAGGTTGAAATAACTTCGTGAACTGCATGTGTGAGAAAAATAAATGATGAAGTAATGTCTTGATGAAGTAATGTCTAAAAAAAAGACGAAAAAGAATACTGATGGGTATGACTAACCTGAGACGCCTTCAGTTCCAATTCTTGCCACTCGGACGATGGATCAGTCCCTTCCACTATACCAGTCCCCGCGTAAGCAAATACCCCAGATTTCTGTGATCCCAAATACAAAAGACTTATCATGGTTCCACATAAATATTAATATCTGGCCAGTCGGTAAAATTATTCCAACAAAAAAATCTACTATCACACTGTTGAAATATAATTTTGCATTACTAAGTATAAAACTTCTGTAACATTATATAATAGACTTGGTGCTTATGTTCATTAACTAAGCTCCCTTGGGTTTAAAAATGGTAATTATAACCACTTGTTTAAGTACTTCATAATTTAAAAAGACGGTTTGTCAACTAAAAGTCAACAAAATACCAACAAAGAACAAATACTTTACTAATGTTTGAAAAGGATAGCAATGGATAGAAGAAATGATGATTCTAATAGAAAATAATGGTTCACCTGATCTACTAAAGCAGATCTGATCCCGACAGCGAATTCACTCTCATTTCCTCCAAACCAACCGACAGGACCAGCATACATACCTCGATCGAAAGGTTCTTGAACACATTATGCCAGAAAATTAGAAAAAGGACAAATACCATAAGAAGTTCATGCAGTTGTAGTCTACAAATTTACATGAAGTTAACAAGAACATGAATTTAGATGCAGCCTCGCACAATAATGTGATTGCATTCCTATACCTTGCAAGTTCTAGTGCATCATAAAGGGACGCCTGAGATAATGTTGGAGAAAACAAAACAAAATAAATGGCAAGAATTCGTGGATAGAAGTGTTGGGCCTTTCAGCTTCGTACCATATGAAAGTGTGGGTTTCCAACTAAAACCAATTGACGTTCTATGGAGCTTTCAAAAGCTTTTAAGTCATAAAAATAGTCCAAAACATCCAGTGTAGTATTATTTCCAAGATGGGCAATTGAATACCACACCCATGCCCATCCGCTGATATCGGTAGTTGAAATAGTAACTGGATTACTGAGTTACCAATTACAATTAAAAAGCAATATGCTTCGGCTGCAAACCTTACAACCTTAAAGAGTGTATAGTTTAGATACAAAAGTTACGCAGTTAGAAAAACAAAAATGTTACCAGGGGTTAGCCATATCGATGTTAAATCTTTCTTGAACAAAAAGTAATGGATATATTGCAAAGCATTTCCGAAGTGAACAATATATACCAGTTTCTGCAATAAATTGGCGGGCCTGTTCTGTTGGCAACCCACAAACTGCAGGAGTAGGGTGGAGAGATGATAAAATGGCAAACTGCAGGCATGGATTAAAAATGGTATTCAGAAAATGTAGAAACCTGCACCTATAAAGCGCAGCAACTAATGAGTAGACACAACAACAAAAAAGAAGATAAAACGCCAGTAAACATGTATGTACACACATATATATCATTAAGCCGCAATGGTTCCATATTTGCTAATGTAGTTTGGTGTTTTATTGTATTTAACTGAGCTCAAAAACCAACCCTTCATCCTTCCCTCAGATGGAATCTGTGTTGAATTTCACACTTGATTCCAATCTTGAGAGGAGCTAATAAGATTCAACTTGAACGAAAAAAGGCATCATGTATTAAATCAATGATCCAAAATGGAAATTGATTTGGAACTGCACCAAACCATTATAAAATACATCACGACAACTTAAGAGCAAGAACACAGAAATTATCTAGATAAATTAAAACATAGACAAAATTGAATGACTTTTACGTTGACTGCCGCAAATATTAATTCAGAAAACTAAACTGAAGGTCTACCTCATCATCTGCATTCCTCAACCTTGCTTTGAATTGAGCAGATAGATGTTGTACTCTAGGAAGCTTTCGAATAGCTTTCCTTGGCTCCACAACTACCTCATCGCAAATAACCTAAACGGAAGAAAAAAGAAATCGATCCCACTTAAACAAGGTCTCCTAATGAAAATAAAGTCCAATATGAGTTCAAAAATTCGTAGATATCTTTTGCTAGCTCAGAAACAAACAATGCAGTGAATATACTTGCCTCTAGCTTTCTTCTGATATTTTCTCGTACTATGGTGAACTCAATGTGATCCTTGGGACTGCAGAAAATTCAAGAGTTATGTTCTCATTTTCTTTTATAATGGAGTTTGTCTTACTAAAATTCCACAGCAATAGGATTCGTTTTGCAATTGCAAGAGAGAAGTATTACAAACTAGAATGGCATACCGTAAAAATAAGGATATGAATAAAAAAGGCAGAAAATATAATTTGTGCAAAAATTTCAAAGAACTTGAAATGTCTCAATTTCTTATTTAAAAGTTAAACATAAAAAGTATAAAATTAGACATGCATTTTGTGCCCTTAAATTTATTGACAACAAAATAGGGGGAAATAAAAGCATTTTATAATTTTATCATGAAGAAAGTATTATATTAAAGGGTTATTTAAATGATCTGCATTTCTTTTATTGTGGAATCGCAGATGGTCAGTTGCATTTGCATCATTTGGGTCAATTGGAAACAACTTCACTGTTTTACAGTAGTAGGGTTGCGTACATCCGACCTCCCCTACCTCGCTTAGGCGGGAGCCTCTTCTGAGGCATTGGGGTTATGTTGATGTTGAAGAAAGTAGATGTAGATCTTTCATGTTAGAAACCAAGAAAAACCAGATTCGGAAGACAAAGGAAAGCAAATAAAGGAACTTGAAGCCTCACCTTAGAAGTAAATCATGTTCAAGTTCAAGGTCTTTGGCCATGGTAACTCCTCGTGCTCTGGTCCCAGCCAAAGCCTCACTTGAGACATACAAATGTTTTCGGTGAAATAGTTGTTCTGGCTATTAGGAAATCGAATACAGCAGAAGTAGAATATTATGCAGTGCTATTTCTTAATATGTTTAAAAAATGGCAACCACTGAATGAAATGAATTAAGAACAAACAAGCTTAGGAAGCACTTCAATGCACACAAAAATCTTATAGGTGTGATTTCGAAATTAGCACAAACGAATATTAGTGTTTATGCACTTGGGAAAAAAGGAAATGCAGGAACAGATAGCAAAAGGTCCCTGTAAAATCTAAAAGTAGATGTATTGTTTACATTTTTTTTGCAGTAAAGAAGTTCAGGAAAATAAACTAGGTTGATACTCAATTCTACAATTATTAGGAGACTTATGCTTTTGAGAATTTCGCACATGGGAAGTTCTGAAAAAGGATGAGATGATGTGTTACAATTCTGTAACTTTTTGGCAAGAAGACGTATTAAGTTTCTTTTTTTGATTTTGTACTTTCATCATTTCTAGCCTTAAATACTTATCATGTAAATTTTGGACATCTAGTCCTTCCGTTAAAACATCATCAAACTAAACCTGATGTTTCTGGGGCTACTTCCTTTAAGCAGGAATTGTAGAGTATTTGAACTTTGAAGTGTAAACACAAGCATCAACTTCTAATGTTACCTTGCCCAAATATATCTATTTATATTGTATATGTGTGTCTACTGTCTAGCATGTGTTGTGCTCTAACTGTTACCATAACATAAGTACATAAGAGTAAATATTTCAAAAGGAAGCCATCTCAAACATCATCTACAATCTCTAAACACTATAATTTCTGAATTATAAAAGGAGCAGGATTACCGTAACTTCTATATTTGAATTAAAAAATAATAACAATATTTCATTTCGATGAAAGTTCAAAGCACAAATCTATACAAAATCACACGAAGGAAATTACTGAAACAATAAAATCATCCAGAAATAATAGATGTAGATTCAGAGGTGACATACAGTATTCCCTATAAATGCTGGTGAATTAGGTGGCTGGATAGAAAACTGGTAAGCATTTTGACCTTCAACCTACACAATAGAATGGGAGCATATAAGCAACTGTAAAACAGTTCTCCACGAATGTGTTCGTGTATGGAGAGAGCATACCAATAAACGTGATAAAAGCATTATAGGGTCCAGACAAGAATTAGTGAGAATTCTACTGCTTCTTGCAAGTACAACCTAGAGAAATCAGTAATCACAAATAAATCAGGAATCACAATTAAAGTAAACATAACTAACATATTAAGCCCAATGATGTTGTTGATCCAATATAAGGATCCCCAACTAAAATAGTAAATAAAAATGCTTTAACAAAAAAGTACCTTCATCAGCTCAGAATCACTTCCATCTATAAACTGCAGTGCTTTTCTAACAGCAAGTACCCATTCTGCTTGAGTGGGAATCTGGAAACTATTGAGGATGGTTGTTGTAGGAGTTTCCGTTGACAAGTTTCGACAGAGGGGGCTAATCTATATGATTATTAATTAGATGTATCTATACAGTTTGAGCAACATTAATGTTTTTTATGCTTGTACCGAGTCAAGAAGTTGCATTCAGACAAACCTGGCTCAGAGCAATGTGAAGACAATCAATTGCTTTTCGCCAAGGCCGTCGAAGGCCATCGTCCCAGGCTATATTTGTAGAAAGTGTTAAACTATCATCAAGCTCATTGAACTCCACCTGTCATTCATTTCTATATACGATGTTGGCATGCATTGGAATGCTAAAATACAAAAACAGGCAGCTTATATATCAGAAGCAACATGAAAGAGAATTTACTTGTGGAATAACAAAATAGAATGAACGGAACTTGCTCCATTCATCGGAAATGCTTCTTCCAGGGTCAAAACGTATAGCTCCATATGCACGAAGGAGCGAGCAGTCCTTCATGAGAAATCTTTAGAAAACAATACATCAGCATACTAAAATTCATTTCTGTTCGCATCCAAATTTGTAAATCGGCTAAAATCGACGTCATGAAATCCATCCATTATAAGATTTGTGTGATTGATCAAAGCACCAAAACCCACAACTCAAAATTGAAGTTGCCAATTTTAATTGACATGACAATCTAACATGATGCCATTGGGTCTAGATCTACCACTACCAGTGAGACTCATGAAAAGGCCAAAGAGTTTATATGATTATAGTATGAGTAGGAAGTTTTCACATGAGTAAACACAGAAATTTGTAAGATCCTATTAAGATTCCTATGATGGCGGTAGATCTGAGGTTCTGCATATGTAAATCTAGATAATTCACTCAAAGGCTTCATATCTTCAATGCAGAATCTAATGCATGTTGGTTTTTAGCCTTAATCTATGTTTTGATGATTTAATCAACTTAATCTTAATTATAATAAATGTAGAGTAACACACATATTACATAACATATATATTATTTTGTACTAACTTCTACAGGTAATCAAGACTCAAGGAAGAAAGGATTGAAGTCAAGACATGTAATTTGCACTTCTTTTGAGTCTTAGGAACTTTGTGTAATTGAACATACTTAAGTTAAAATCAACTCAAACACACACTAGGTTCCCTATAACAATCACACACAAAATATCACATCATTTGGACTTCAATAAATCACCTAAACTTAGACCGGAAAACACTAAAACTACACTTGAACTGTCTGCCCAGATTCGGTCAACCGAACCAAACCTTTCGGTCGACCGAGTGATCAATTATCCTATAGTGTTTTCAATTGCCCACATTCGGTCGACCGTGCAGACCTTTCGGTCGACCGAATCAACATAATTTTCCGACTGTTAGACTTGTCGTATTATAACGATCGTATTTGAATTATTCACAAATACCCCAAAATACAAATTGTCTATCGATCGACCGTGGACCTGTTTCGGTCGACTCAACTTAATTGTCTCCAAAATGTGCAACTGCCTCAAAATTTCCGGTCGACCGAATTCTTTGGATCGGACGACCAAACTTGATCATTTTCGCCAACCCCATAAAGTCTGTTAGTTTTCGGTCGACCGAACCTTATTCGGTGTTCGACCGCTAACTTAAATGTACCTAAGTTATAGTCTGTTTTGTTCGACCGTTCCATTATCGGTCGACCGAACCTTGTTCCAAATTGACTAACGGTCGACCGTTTGAATCGTCCGGTCGACCAAATTTTGTTCTGAAATGTGTGTTGCAGATTTCTGTTTTGTGTTTCTTACACAACTTACCACATTTAACCCCAACGGCTATAACACCTTAGGAGCTTATAAATAGAGTTGTCCAACACTATTTTACATATCTCTCTTACTCTATATTGTCCACTACCTTAGAGAGAAAGCTACACACTCAAAAGCTCAAACCTTCCACACTTAGTAATCAATTACATATCTTAATCAAGTGTGCTTAAGTTTAGAAAGTGTTGTCTCACTCATTCCTTTGTCAAAGAAAATAAGGATTTCGGTGAAAGCCCGAAATGTTCCCTCTCGAATTGTGAGAGCAAGAAAGTCAAGCAAGCAATGGTGTTCGCGGTGCTTGTGTTGTAAAGACGTTTTTCCCGGCCCGGAACGGGAAGTGGTTAGTGATTTCGGTGATCCGAGCGGGACTTGCAAGAGATGACTAGGACCCGGTTAGGATGCCGAAGCTCTTTAAAATCTTCCGTCTCCATTTGTGGTTTGCTTATTTCCTTCTTTTATTTGCTTTTGTTTTTAATTCCGTTGCATCTTTGATTATTAGGCAAGTAGAGTTTGTTTAAGCTTAAACGTGATTAGAATTAAACCGGATTCACGATCCTACAATGCCTTCACCACAAATTTCAGTTTACGATTAGGCATTGAACAACAAAGTGCAACAACTTCAATATGATCTATGAAAACCATCTAAAATCTAGATCTTTGCAAAACACTTCTACCTTTGATTACCCAATCAAATTTGCTTTCTCGGCTTCAGTTCATACTCATTGACACCCCACCAATGTTTTATCGCCAACATTTCACTACTCCGTTAATGCAATTGCCAGCAATCCAACATTTCGAAAATGTACAATATGATATCCTATGTTTCTTATTATGCAAGTTCTACACTCAATGTATGTGCATTAAGTTAGGATTTGCATTAGATCTTTAAACGGGTAAATGAATTTGAGCATCGTGACTTTGTGGCTTGTGACCATGTTAAATGAATTCAAACATATTAAACATTACATATGTAACTTTTCTTGTTAGCCCATTTGTCTTTTTTAGTATAAAATGACAAATATTTTAAGAAAAAAATGGTTGAAAAATCTACATTTCAATATATTGAAAAAAATCAAAACCAGTTATCGATGTATGTTAGAAAATCATACAGTTTGGGGTATTTTTTGAATATTATTAAGGGATAAAAAATAAAAGCATAACATTGTTACAAAACCTAATATTTTGATCAAAAATGAAATGATTTCCAAAATTTATGATTTTTGATCTGCACAGATAACTCAAGTCATGGACCAAGACCTACACAGTATGAATACCTACGGTTTGAATTTTATTAATTTCTTTATATTGAAAATCTAGATTATTTTGAAAGAAATTTACGGACTTTGGTCCTCAAGTATATGAAGAGGATCCCATGTTCGAGTTTTATGACTTACAAAGTTTACATTAGAAAGTAATTCTCCACTCCCACCCCATAACTAACCAAATCAAAGAACTTAAGTTCTAGACTCCAGTCCACTTCCTGTAAATCAATCACACTAATGCATCATTAACCAATTTCGAAAAGCATAGGACAGAACAATTTCAAAATCTACACAAAAACCAGTAAACCACAATGCAACTCATTTTCAGGTTCACTCACCTCTTTATGCTCGTCCAGTCCTCCAACGAGAAGGGACCAACCCGAGTAAAGTGAACGGCAGATCCAACACCAGCAACACTAACAACATTCTTCCCAGACGACTGACCGCAACCAAAACTCCCATCACCACTTGCTCCGGACTCCAACGCTCCCCTTCCGGAAAAGAAGCAATGCGGGAGCGCGGTCTGCGCGTGGAGCCAATCGATCGCCCCCGCCTTCTCCTCAACCGGAACCTGCGTCGAAAACACAAACACGTTCCGATCCAAAACAAAAATCAAAGCAAAAACTGCGTTTTTGCTCACCTCGAGGCGGATAATACCGGACCGCGCGCGGGGAGGATCGGCGTCGAGATTCGAAACCTCCGCCCGGAGCCTCGGAATCGCCGAGTCGACGGAGGGAACAGGGGAGAGCACGCGTCTCTCGCGGATCTCCACCGGCTCCGGTCCGCCGCCGCAGCCGTTCATCGAAACGAAACGGAAGCATCTACTCCGGTAGTAACAGTACTTCTTCTACGAAAAACAAAACAAAGCAAAAAAATGTCACTCCAGGAGTCTGAAAGGCAAAATGAAGAAGCATCGGAGAAAGAGTTTGTTACGAATGGAGGAGAGGCGGATATGGAGAGGCGGGAGTTGGGAGAGTCGGGGAGGAGGAGAGTTCGGGCGACGCCGGAAGCCGGAGACGCCATTGCTGAGAGTAGAGGAGAGGAGTGGTGGAGTGGAGTGAAGTGAAGTGATAGTTTGGGGGTTATTTATAGCGGCAAGAGTGTGGAGTTGTTGATAAGACGACGTTTCAATTTGTGGGGTTTTTTTACTTTTTTATGTTAGGGGTTTTCGCTTGGGTACATCTGAAAAACATGAATATTACGTCTTTGCCCATCAAATTTCATATTTGGTAGTTGGTACACCTGCTCTATTGCATAATTGCTTGGGTATACCTCAATCCAACCCAGGGGTGCACATGGGTCGGGTTGAACCCGAAAATTGACCCGAACTCGACTGGTCGGGTCAGGTTGGGTCGGATTGGGAAGGGATTTGGGTTGGGTTGGGTTGGGTTGGAAAATTTGGAATCTGAATTTTCGGGTCGTGTTCAGATTGAGGGGTCGGGTTGACCCTCTTGGCGTTTTGGCCTTAATCTATGTTTTGATGATTTAATCAACCTAATCTTAATTATGATCATGTAGAGTAGCACACATATTGCATTGCATATATATTGATTTGTGCTAACCTCTACAGGTGATCAAGACTCAAGGAAGAAAAGAAAATCAAGTCAAGACATGTAATCAAGCTCTTTTGAAGACATGTATTTTGTATTTTCTTTGAGTCTTAGGAACTTGTATAAATTGAGCATACTTGAACTAAAATCAACTTAAACACACACTAGGTTCCCTATAGAAGTCACACACGAAAATTCACATAATTTGGACTTCAATAGATCACCCAAACTTAGACCGGAAAACACTAAACTTGAACCTTAACAATCTGCCCACATTCGGTCGACCGTAACAGGTCGTTCGGTCGACCGAGTGATCATTCATCTTGTTTGTGTTTTCACTGCCTGGTTTCGGTCGACCGTGTATACACTTTCGGTCAAACTTATTTTTTCGACCGTTACTTTTGTCGTATATAGCCAACGGTCGTATTCGTATTAAACCAAATATAGCCCAAATACATTTCATGTATCGGTCGACCGAGGACCTTGATCGGTCGACCGAATATTTGTCTCTTGACAAACCTGAATCGCCTGTTGGAATTCGGTCGACCGTTAGACCTTTTTTCGGTCGACCGAATAGAACATCGTTTGTCAACCCCAAAGTGTCTGGTGCAAATCGGTCGACCGAACCCTATTCGGAGTTCGACCAATCACTTAAGTGTACCTGAGTCTTAGCGTTGGGCGGTCGACCGTTACCTAACCGGTTGACCGAACTGAGTTCAAAACTGCCAAACGGTCGACCGTTCATGTAATATCCTAACCCTTGCTTACTGTTTTGATGGTGTTTATGGGTGGATTAGTGAGGATTGAGATGGACGGCTGAGATCGGATGTTGGTTTTGTTTATAAGGTAAGGATTTTTTCTCTCTCTCTCTCACTCGTTCTCTCACTCATTTCTCTCCCCCTCTCTCAAGCTTTTGTCCTCCAGTTCGGGGAAGTTGTGGAGGCGAGTGGAAGACGCTCAGAGGAGCTCAGGCGTTGCCGGAGTTGTGGTGGACGAGTTCGAGAAGTGTACCGGAGTTGAGTTGATCGTGGAAGCGCTCGCCGTTGGTTCTTCGAATGCTTCTTCAAGCCTTGAGGTATGTCAAACTTGCTTTTACGCTCACCTATTATTAGTGTGGGGGTGGGAGCGGTCGACGGTAGGCCGTTTTGGCTCGTCGGACCTGCACAACAGCTTCTGCACTAAAATCGGTCGACCGGTGTTCTGGGTTCGGTCGACCGGTTATAGTATATTTTGGGCGAATCCCTTGCACCGGTCGAACGATACTCTTTGGGTGGTCGACCGGTTGTGCAATTTTAGCGAGAGAATGACGCTCTGGGTATTTTCGGTCGAACGGGACCCCTTTGCCGGTCGACCGAAAGTACTGTTGTATGTCGGTTGGGGCGTTGACCATCTAAACGGTCGACCGCCTGTTTGACTCGTCCGACCGACGACTTAAGCAACTTAATGTCCGGTCGACCGGAAGTGTGGTTTCGGTCTTCCGTGTAGAATGGTTTGTTGAAGGAGTTGTACTGGAGGTTTTCGGTCGACCGGAAGTCTTGGGTCATTCGACCGTTGGAGTTTGGTTTGTTAAAATATTTTCTTACTGGTGTTTTTCGGTCGACCGGGCCCCCTTTGTCGTTCGACCGATTGTCGGGTTTTTCGGTTGGGTCAGTTCTCTAGGTGAGGATCGGTCGACCGTTAAACAGTTTTCGTTCGACCTTTTTCTTCCGTTTTTGGTGGATTCGTGGTTTTATGAGTACACTTGACGGCGAATCGTCTCTCCGGCCCCAAGGGGGGCAACGACACAGACTGTCGCCCGATAGTGGTGTGCTTGTACGCTTGAAAGTGGTTCGTCTCTCCGGCCCTTTGGGCAACAGCACGGACTGTCGCCCGATAGCAGTACGAGTGTTGTGGGTTAGGGTGAGAGGACCCTTGAGACCCGGTTGTGTGGCCGTGATTGTACCGGCGATGTCGTGTGTGCACGAGTGTTGGGGGTTGGGGTGAGAGGACCCTTGAGACCCGGTTGTGTGGCCGTGATCGTACCGGCGGTGCCGTGTGTGCACGCATGTTCGTGGGTTGGGGTGAGAGGACCCTTGAGACCCGGTTGTGTGACCGTAATCGTACCGATGGTGCCGTGTGTGCACGCGTGTTGGTGGGTTGGGGTGACAGGACCCTTGAGACTCGGTCGTGTCAGATTGTGCTATTCATTATTCATTGCATATTTCATTATTGTCCATATATGTGTTAGGGTTTGGCATACTGGGTTTCCTTCTGGAAACTCAGGCATTTTGTCTGCTTTCACGCCGTGAGCGGAGGTAGAAGGTGGTGTCTGCGGAGGAGAGCGTCTGGGATCAGATCCTGCTTCCCCCTCTTTTTGAGGTTGTTGTGATTACATTGTATATTTCATCTTATAGCTTTTGATGTAATCACCTCTTGTTGTAAACTTAGATCTGTATATTTATATATATACGTTGGTGCACCTTGTGTTATCTTTGGTGATGTCCTCATCCGTTCGCATGTTTTAAATTTTAAATTTTCCGCTGTTTCGAGGACGTTACAGTTCAGCCCGATTCAGTCGACCGAATTAACTCAGAATTGGGTCCTGCGAGTTTCTATTTTGTGTATCCTACACCAACACTCACCCAATCAACCCCAATGGATCTATTCTCTCTAATGCCTATATAAAGAGTTGTAAAACACATTTTAACATAACTCTCTCACACATATTTGCCTCCTACATTAGAGAGATCATTCCAAACACTTCAAGCCTCAAATTTCCACACTAAAGATCAATTCTAATCTTTTTCAAGTGTGCTCAAGTTTAGAGAGTGATTGTCCCACTCAAGTTCTCATTGTTGTAAAAGAAGCAAGGACTTCGGTGAAAGCCCGAAGTGTTCCTCTCGGATTGTGAGAGAAGAAAGTCAAGCTCTCGAGGGTGTTCATGGAGCTTGTTTTGTAAAGGTGTTCTTCTCTCCCGGCCCGGTGAGTGGTTAGTGAAGTCGTAAGCAGAGCTCGGTGATCCGAGCGGAGCTTGCAAGAGAGGACTAGGACCCGGGTGGGGTGTCGAACCTCTATAAAAATCCCCGACTTCGATTGTGGTTTGCATATCTTTCTTTCTTTACTTGCTTGTTTGTTTATTCCGCTGCGCATGTTCATTGATTAATCGAGTAGAGAATTAGGATTAGCCTTAATTGAGGACCCATAACCCACATGATCCTACAGACCCAACCCAACCCAATTTCGGTTTGGTGTTGTGATTTGGGGGAATTGAAAATTATTTGATTTGTGTCAATGCTGCGAGTTTTGTTTTTGGATTACCGGATAAGTTGATTTGAAGTTGGGAGTGTTTAATTTGAGCACTTCCAAGCATGAGTTTGAAGATTCTGGTTAGATGTAGATTTATATTTTGGTGATCGGTTTTGAATTCGGAAGCTACCGTGGATTTGACTTTAAGAATAAACAATGTTGTTTAAAAATTGAGGAATCAGTGTGTTTAGGATTTTATTTCAATAGATAAGTGTGTTCTGAAATTTAGTTGAGTGTGTAATTGCAATAAACTCGGGTCCAACCCGACCCAACCCAACCCAAAAATTTCAGGTCGGGTTGGGTTGAACCCGAATCAGTTCGGGTTCGGATTCAGTTTTTTCTAAAGCTGGAATTTTCAGGTTGGGTTGGGTTTGGGCCATGTGCACCCCTAATCCAACCTATTCCGTTATTAAAATTGTTTGCTACAGTTATCACTTATCACTCTATCAATTTTGTGTTAAATGATATATGAATATTATAGAGTTCCCCTTGTTTCATAAAAAATATCTAAAACATAGTCTCCCCCTTCTCATCTTTCTTCAATTTAAGGCCACCCTTAACGTGAGGGTCCCCCCCCCCCCCCCCGGGTCGTTGACGGGCAGGCGGCCGCCCGGGACACCCACCTGCGTGCTTGCCCAGGCGTCCCGGTCAGCTGGCTCGTGTCGCCCCCTAGTAATCCGGGAAAAAAATTAATTTTTTTTGTTACTTGTTGAAAATGTTTATAAATTCATTTTAATTTTTTTTTCAATTTTTTTCTTGTGAAAATATGTTTTTTATTTGTTTTGATTTTGTAAATATTTTTGTGATTTTTTTTATATTTTACCCAGAATTTGATCTCCAAATGACATTGAGGGGAGATAATGTAGTGTAGATATGGTAACTCGGGCGTGGTTAAAGTTTTTCGTTGGTGGGTTGGGTGAGCTGACTTGACAGAGAGAGATAGTAAGGTGGGTGGGGTAGCTCAGACATGGTTATTTATGGTCTAAGTCACCATACTCTCCTCTGCGGTATGCACTCTTAGCAACACCACGTAGCAAATCATTCCAAACATATCTTACATCTTCTACATCGAATTTTTCAGATTTCGTGCTCGAAGGACAATTAATGGATCTTCAAGTTGCTAAGATCTAACACAATTATGTCCGAGCGTTAGGCTCTTTCAAGAAGGAGACATTATCGAGGAGAGAGGAGGCAAAAGAGAGGGTGCAATTGTGGGATTCAACGCGGTGCATAGTTGATCTAGTGAAGGAGGTGAGGACTCAATATGCGTTGAAGATGATGGACACTTGTAGATTGTCGACAGTGCTATGGTGTCTGCAATGACATTGGATGAGGAGAAGTGGGAGATTAGGGTTTGAGTTTAAAAATTACGAATATTAACTTTCTTTATTTAGTTTGGACTTTAAGGACATTTTTATGAAACGACGATAATTCTGTAAAATTCAGTATAAACGGAATACAAATTTGATGGAGTTACAATTGTGGCAAAAGATTTTGCCAAACGAATGGCTCGAAACGGATTGAAAATGTATCCAAGTAAATAATGAATTTCAATAGTCAAATATTCAATATTCATATTATTTAGGTGTGCAGAAGCAAAAACTCCGTTCCAGCGGGAATCTGTCAGGAACCGGATTTGCATTTCCCAAACGAGGAAAAGTCAAATGCGTATCTGCTTTCCTTCCAATTCTCCACGCTTCCTAGTTTCTGCTTATCAAAAAAGATATCTCCACAGTTCCTCAGTGTTGTTTTAAGCTACTTCTCAAGGTAATTTATGTTACCGTAATTTTTTAAAATAATAATCATTTTAAAAAAAATTCGAAAACTAATAAAAAAAAACAAAACCACGCAGATCGCTGGTCGAACCCGCGATCCGCGAAACCACGGATCGCGAGTGCGATCCGCGATCCGTGAGCACGGATCGCGGGTTCGACCCGCGATCCGTCACCACGGATCGCAGATCGCACGCGCAATCCGTGCGCGCGAGTTCTTATAAATACACGTTTCGTCCTTTTTTTTTCAATCCAATTATTTTTTCAATTCCTCGTACATTTCCACTTCTACTCTCCACACAGTTTTGAAATTGTGCACGGTAATATTAATTTTTCTGATCCGTTTGTCTTTCCTGGTGTTATTTGAGGTAATTATTTTTTTCATTCTTATATTTATAGTTATTAATAATTGGTAATAATATCAAATATTGAAATTTTACTCTCTTCACAGTCTTCAAATTGTGCCTGGTGATATCAATTTTTTTGATCCGTGTGTATTTCCTGGTATTATTTGAGGTAATTATTTTTTTCATTCTTATATTTATAGTTATTAATAATTGGTAATAATATCAAATATTGAAATTCTACTCTCTTCACAGTCTTCAAATTGTGCCTGGTGATATCAATTTTTCTGATCCGTGTGTATTTCCTGGTATTATTTGAGGTAATTATTTTTTTCATTCTCATATTTATAGTTATTAATAATTGGTAATAATATCAAATATTGAAATTCTACTTTCTTCACAGTCTTCAAATTGTGCCTGGTGATATCAATTTTTCTGATCCGTCTGTCTTTCCTGGTGTTATTTGAGGTAATTTTTTTTTTCATTCTTATATTTATAGTTATTAATAATTGTTAATAATATCAAATATTGAAATTCTACTCTTTTCACAGTCTTCAAATTGTGCCTAGTGATAACATTTTTTCTGATCCGTGTGTCTTTCCTGGGGGTATTTGAGGTAATTATTTTTTTCATTCTTATATGTATAGTTATTAATAATTAGTAATAATATCAAATATTGAAATTCTACTCTTTTCACAGTCTTCAAATTGTACCTGGTGATATCAATTTTTGTTATCCGTGTGTTTTTTCCTGGTGAAATTTGAGGTAATTTTTTTTTCATTCTTAATTTCTATTTATGTCAAATTATTAATAATTGGTAATAATATCAAATCTTGAAATAATTTGTAATATAAAACTGATTAAAGAATTTTTCATTGTAGTTAACAAAATGATTGCGGTAAGTGTGTACTTTGGCGGTGAAATAGTTCAAAATGCAAGTTACGGTGTAGAGTACACGATAGGTCCAAGACTTACACTTTCAACGAGCGAAAATGTAACCTTAGAAGAACTTAAGAGTTGGATATATCAAGGTTTGAATGTCGAAGATTACTTTTTTTTAATGTGATGTCTGTATATGATGAGAATTCTTGGAGAATAGCCTATGAAACAGCTTATTCCAAAATGGGAATGATGGAGTTATATGTACAGTTGAATCCTGTGGAAATTGAGTGGAGGGTTGAGATGTTTACAGGTAACCAACCGGGTAGTAGTAGTGGTGCAGGTTTCATATCTCAACAATCATGTGATGCAAACACCATAGCAGAAACCAGTCGACCTGCGAATAGAACTTCTGATTTCGTGCCTATACCAACAGATGATGAAGAAGAAAATGATGACGAAGATTACAATATAGATACAGAGAATGAATCATCAGGTGAGGACGACGAGGACGCTGATGAGATTGAGGAAGATGAAGATATTGGTCCGAACGTGAGTCAGTTAAGCCAATACAACCCATTTAGAGGGAGGGGTTCGGTTCACCCTGCTAAAAGCTTTCATGATTGTTCTAGTTGGGTTCCTGCAGATACATCATTTATAGAAAGCAACGTAATAGTTGAAGGTCCGTTAGCTGAGAATCAAGCATTCTCATCAAAAGACGCTCTGAAGAACGCAATATCGAAATGACACATTGACAATAATCGGGAGATCAAGGTGCAAGACAGCAGCAAAACCAAATATAGGGTGAGATGTAAAGATGAAAATTGTAGCTGGATGTTGTACGCTACACGGACCGGTTCGGGTGATGCATGGTCTATAAGAAAATGTCCGTATAAGCATATATGCAGGTCCACAGCTGCCCGATTTGATCATGCTCAGCTGACTGCAAAGATGATGGCTGATATCATCCGTGAAGATGTCGAAAATAATGTCTCGCTCCCGATTAAACAGGTGTTTGGTCTGGTAAGAAAAATATTTCCAGGTGTTAATCCAAAGTACAATAAATTATGGCGTGCCAGCGAGATTGCTATTGCATACATGTTTGGAAGTTGGTCGGGTTCATATGCTTTGTTGCCTCAATTGTTAAATGCTATTAAACAATCAAATCCTGGAAGTAAAGTTGTAGTTCATTCTGACCCTTTACCATGCGCTGGTGTCCGTCAGTTTAAATGTGCAGCATGGGCTTTTGGTCCTTGTATTCAGGCATTCAAATATCTGCGTCCTGTTATCAGCATAGACGCCTCATTTCTTAAAGGTAGATACGAAGGAAGGTTACTTGTTGTTGTTGGGTATGACGCTAAGAATCAACTACTGCCTCTTGCATTTGGGCTCGTTGAGAAGGAAAATATATCCAATTGGGGATGGTTTATGAGATGGTTGCGACGAGAGGTGATTGGAGATAGGAAGATATGTGTCATATCTGATCGACATGCTGCAATTAAACACATTTTTAGGAATCCCGGTTACGGTTGGCACGAGGAAGGAAATGAAGCAGTTCACTGTTTATGCGCACAACATCTTGCCGAAAACTTGCTCAAAAATTGTAAGAATCAATATGCAGTTGACGCCTTCAAGGCAGCATGCAGACACAGTAATCCGTGGGATTTCAAAGCCAGTTTGGAACAAGTTGAGTATTGGAGTAAAGATGCATTACAATACATAAAAGGGATAGGGAAAAAAGATGAAATAAATGAGAATGAACCGGAGGTTCCTAGTAAGTGGTCGTTGTGTCACGACAGAGGCCAAAGATGGGGAATAATGACAAGCAATGCTGCAGAGTGTCTGAACAATGTTTTCAAAGAAGCTCGTGGTTTACCCATTTGTGCAATTGTAGAGGCGACATACTATAAACTGTTGGAGTGGTTCAACAACAGAAGACAACATGCACGTGTGTTGGCACAAAGAGGACACATCTTTTCCGAGAGGGTTACACAAATATTGGAAAAATCTGCAGCAGTTGCATGTCAACATGAGGTGAAAATAACTGATTTCGATACAGGAGTATATGAGGTCATATCCAAACATGAAAGAGTGAGCAGAACTGGAGGTAGGAGGGATCGTAGTTACAAGGTGATTCTACGTGACGGCACCAGACCAAAGTGTAAGTGTCAGGGACTACAAAATACAGGTATCGCTTGCAGTCATGTTTTGGCAGTGTGTGCCGCACGTAACTACAATGCCAATGAATATACACATTCGTACTACAGTGTCAACTCTCTAGTGCACACATGGGAGGGTCACTTCGATGTGTACGGGAAGGAAGAGGATTGGCCTGAATATATGGGAGACAAAATAATACCTGATAGAACTCTCGTCAAGAAAGGAAGGAGAAGGTCAAAACGTTTACCGATGACGATGGATGTCATGGAAGGAAGGATAGGTCCGGGTCATTGTACAGGTTGTGGTTCTATTAATCACCCAAGCGATCATTGCAATGTAAGGGAAGGTTGAATGTATAGTAATGTTTAATATATTGTAATGTTGAATGTATTGTAATGTTGAATGTATTTTAATGTTGAATGTGTTGTATTGTTGAATGTGTTGTAATGTTTATAATGTTTATAATGTGTTATTTATAAGTCAAACCATATCAATTAAGATTACAAACCATATCAAATCATAAGTCAGTGAAAGTACAACCGCGAGTACAACTGAATTACAATATGAACTACTGCGTGGGAGTGAAAATCTTTGTCTTCATCTTGCGTCGGCAGCCTCGACCGACTGGAGTCGCAACATGCACTGATTCTTCTTCATCATCAGAGACGACGTATGGAACCAACTCAGAATGGGTTGAGTCTGAACAGGTGAATGAGACTCAACAGGTCGAAAAGGTGACTGATTTTGAACAGGCAAATAAGGTGACTGGGTCTCGTAAACTATAGAAGGTACAGGATTTAATTCACAAGTGTACCCTTGGTCAGTGAATGGACTGAATATACCATCCAACAAAGTCCCGAAGTCTGTTTGCGGCAACTGAGGGGTATCATAATTACTACCAGGTGTCTGATAAGTTGGATAATCTTCGGGAATCTGGGAAAGCCCGAACTGCGTTGGCTGCGATGGTCCTGCGTCAATGTCACCATATGTTTCAGAATATCCAAACTGGGTTGGCTGCGATGGTCCTGCTCCAATGTCACCATATGTTTCAGAAGATCCAAACTGCGTTGGCTGCGATGGTCCTGCTCCAATGTCATCGTATGTATATGAACCTCTAAACTGCGATGAATCTGGGACAAAATCATCGTAAGATGCATTGGATAGCCTAAAACTATATGTTGTTTGGTCTGCAACTCTAGGTACAGGACAGTCATCACGAATCTCATTATTACCATCATCATCTTCAGGAATCGACTCCACATCTGCAGGTAATCCAGCATCACACAGTACTCTTTCAAATTCGTGCACCTGATCGCAGTCGACAGCATCGAGTTGGTGACTCTTCAGCAACATTTTACAGAGTCCCTTAGTTCCACGTTTGTACAGCTGCTTGATAACAAATTTAGCCCGTTGAATACCACGTAAGCCCTGCAATTGTAGTTTGAAAATTAGATAGTAAAACACAACAAGGAACGTTGAATGCGTCGAATTGTAGTTCAAAAAACATACCATACGTCGAATACGTGGTCCACCAGGAACGTAACCTAAGTCCTCGATAGAATCACGTGGGGGTGGCAATGGCCTTTCCAGACCGAACTCTATTTGGCCTCGTATGTAGACTGTGTACATACCATTATGCTGAAACCACTGACGATACCGTCGATTTTCTCTCGGATCATATGGTCGACCTTCATGAAGAATATGCGGTCTGTCCCACATTCGTATGTAAATTTCATGCTTCGCTGACCAATCATCTCTCTGTCGGGCCGCATGTACAATCTTATCAAGTCTTTTGAGTTCTGTCCACGGATGAGGTTCTGGCGGTGGCGTCGTCTGATAAAATCCAAATTGTCTCATAGTTCTTTCTGGATAATGCCATGAAATCATCCAGAAATGAATCAAAGACACTCTCGCAAGCCAATATGCAGCATCAGTAGTAAATACCCGGCCAGGAAGCAACATCATATTTTCATAATACGGCTGCCAGTTTACATGCTCATCCAACATACATTCAAATTCATTTCTGTAATGTGTAAGACAATTATGTGCGGCACTAACCTCATAAGTCTGTGGGTATTGCCACTTAATAGCAAATGGAGGTCGCGATTCTAGGTCGTCTCCACCTAAACACTCAGCATGACCCACGTGTCTCGGCCGGGCTACGGCAAACCGAGTCCAAGACCAGTGTTGAAGAATTAACAATGCACCACCAATGTTCCTTTTTCCAGTTTGACATGAAATAGACAAGTTGCGATATAAACATGAAAGTACGGCCGCACCCCAATTGTATACTATCGGCTTGTCCAACACCTGCAAAAACCTCAAATACATAACTGGAACACCTGTCCCAGAGCTATCTGGGAAAACCATGGATCCAAACAAATCTAAAATGAAAGCCCGTGTATATTGTGCCACTTCTTCATCTGTGGGAAATTCTGGCAGATTCCCGTAATTTACCCGCAACCATTGCAAACTGATGCTAAATCCGGACTCTTTGAACTTTTGTGGCTCATCTCCTCCTACCATTCTTTTACCTTTTTTCATAATCTCGGCGTTTATATCAATCCCGAAGGAATTTCTAATTAACTCACGACTATCTCGATCACTGTGCCCGATTATTGGAATACCACTGATAGGTAGACCCCACAAACATCTAACATCCTGCAATGTTAATCCAACCTCCCCAACCGGTAAGTGGAAAGTGTGAGTCTCAGGACGCCAACGCTCTACAAGTGCAGTAATCAATTTATTGTCTGTCCTTGTATGTTTTATTTGGGCAAGTTGATATAATCCCAAATTTTTGAGTGCTTCACTAAAACAATCGTGGAAAGGAATTACTGGACGATGTGCACGACATTCCAAAACAGCCTCCGGCTATAACATATTCAAATATATTGTGAAAAATAAATCAATTAAAAAATGTAATTTAAATATTTAGAAAATTAACACAATATACTTTTTTTGGTACTTACATTTGTGCAAATATCATTGACTCTGAACATGCAATTTGGTATTCCGAGAAGTGGGGAAATAGATTCTCTATCCACTGCATCATTATACTCACGTTCGTTTTGTACAGAGCGACTTCTACTTAAATGACTCATTTTGTCAAAACAACTGTTCATGAAAATAAAAACAGAATTAATTATAATAATTAAAAAATAATTTACTCGTACATTTCATGACAAATTGCATGTTATAGAAATAATGAAAGCTATAACAATTTAACACATAAATACAATTAATATTACAATTTTAATTTAACAGAAAATAATAAATAACTATTCTAAATACTTATATTATATAATAAATTTCGTAAATGTACGTTATACAAATTTTAAATGTATATACATTTAATTTAATTATAAACAGATACAAAATTACAACTAATATTTAAAATTAAATATAATAGAAAATAACAAAACAATTCCAAATAATTTAAATTTAACAAAGAAATTAAATCTTAATTTAAAATATTCTTAAGTAAAAAAATTGTGTAAAATTTACCTGAGTCCAAGATAAGCTGGGAATTAAGTGTTGTGCGAGCTCCGAATGGAAGAAAAACTAGAAGAGAAGTGTCGTCCGAACCCGAGAAGATAATAAAAACTAGTTGAGATTAACTGATTTTAACTCAAAATTTAATCTCAAAACTCAAAAATTAACTGAAAAGTTAATCTGAAAACTCAAAAATTAATTGAATACCTCTGAAAACTCAAAAACTTAATAACTGAAATAAAAAAAACAAAAAAAAACAGACGGAACGCGCTTTTATAGCGTGATCCGTGAAACACGGATTGCAGTTTGGACCCGCGATCCGTGGTGGCGCGGCCGCGATCTGCGTAGTTTTGAATTTTTTTTTTTGATTAGTTTTCGAATTTTTTTTAAAATGATTATTATTTAAAAAAATTACGGTTATGTTACGTAACATCTTAATTTGGTAAGCTTTCGTAACACTTCACAATTTTTAGTAATTTGACAGTAAAGTAATATGAAGAGTTTTAAGTCATGGCAATAATCTACACTATCCAAATAAGATAATATACTCCTAGAAATCATAATTGGTTGCCTTTTCATTCGGTAGCTTGTGCCAATGGATTCTTGAGTTGGATTCCTGTTGTGATCCAATAGGAATCCGAAATCACCACCCAAATAATTTTTTAATTAAGTTCTTATTTTGTAATCTCATGATTTGTAATGCTCGTATTTGTACACAAATGTTTCTTTGTATAAGTTAGATCTTTATGTTTCTAGATTCTTTGTGTTACAATAATATCGTTACTTATAGTCAATAAATTTCCCTGTGTATTTTTTGCAGTGACTTAGTTTGGTAAATTTTCATACCATACTTACTTACGGAAGTTATTAGTAATACATTTTATTTAAAAGTAATTTTGTAGTAACAAAACTCTACCCAGGTAACCTCTTTCCACACAAAAAATCATATAATCAGGGTTTTCTGCCCTGATTACTTTTTTGTGAAAGTAATTGTCAATGCCAATATAAGTTTTTGTAGTTGGAAATAAAATTGAAATCCAACCAACCAAACTAGAGCTTCGTTCCAAATACCAATCTTGACTCCTCATTAAACACCAAAATCAGATTTATGTGAGAGTCCAGTCATAGAATTATTCAAAATTGAATATGTTGTCAAACAGACCCTTAAAATATTGTTATCAATTGTATCGTGAACTAATAATGTCGTATATACTCGTAAATACAAGACTTATATTGTAACCGATATAATTGTGTTGTTAGATTCTTATCCATATCCAACTTGTTTATTATTGTGTAAACACAATAATAGTAATTTAACACAAATAGTAAACGTGTCATCCTGCGTACACGCTAGGATAAATGACGTGCTTAAACGATTAATTACATGTCCTTCCGTATACTTGCTAAGAAAAGATTGATGAGAGAAAGAAACATAAGTAGGATGTGTTTTTCATTTTTCTAAAATTCTAAAATGAAGTTAATAAGTAAAAATATTGTATTTGTAAATAAGTAAATGCTAAACCTATTCACATAAATATTACTCATGTATCTTTAGTGTAGTAATTGTTTATTACTTGTATTCATGTACTCAAGTATCCAGTTAGTTATCGTGTATTGTCGTGTCTCTACTATGTTGATCGTGTTTGCTTTGCCCTTAAATCCATATCTAACTTTTTTTTATTAATTGTGTTACAAATGCATATTCATTTATTAATTCTGTAATTTTGCTAATGTATTGTTGGGATTGGCCCATACATCTTATGCTCACTCCGATGGGTCGGTTGGAGGTCTCGTCGGTGGGGGTGGTAAGGGGGCAGCGCCCCCTGGAAGCCAAGCACAATGTATGTTTTGGGCTTGGAATTTATTAGTGATTCTGTACAAGGTTTTTTTGGGTTACTAATGTGTTTTTGGGCCTAATGTGTTTTTAAACCCATGATTGCAATTAGGGTTTCTAATTGCTGTATAAATTACTCGTGTATGGAGGGTTACAAACATAATACAAGAAATGAAGAAGGAAAGATAGCACGTAACCCACATTGGGTGAATCTAGATAAATTCGTGTGTTCTTGTTTTGGTGATTATTCTTCATCTAATTCGTGGCTGTGTGTGTTTGGATCTAGAAAATCTAACATGTATATCCACTAATTTTGTGACATTTTCATGTTATATAAACGTGTTGGTCATATGTAAACATGTTTGTCACAAATTGACAAACAATAATTTCAAGCTAAATGAACAATGGACTTGTTAATTGGACACGTGTTCTTTCCATTTTTGGATTTTTTTTATTAGTTAGGACAAATTATTCTAAGTTTTTTTAATAATCAGTCGTCTTGTGTTTATTATCTTGAGTGTGTTAGGAATTCGGCACGAGGTAGACCACATGCAATAAATTGTCTTTTGCTACATAAGTGATCACATAGCATATGGAGCCAAATACTCAAAAGTGACTCGACGAGTGATTCAAAGAGAGAATCACGAGTGAGTAGCAAAGCAGAGTAGCTAATTATAGTGAGTGCACATTTGTAATATTCCTTTCAATTGGCAGTTGCAGTGAGTGTGTGGACATATGAGATTTGCACATGGTTCTCAAGGCTCACAATTATAATATGAAAGTCAGCAAAAGGACATTGGAGATGCCAAGAATCTAGAAAGAGAAACTGAACGAGACTCTAACGACACTCTTTTAGGAGTTGGCGAACCTTCTTCCAACAACGATCACTAGTATTATTGTACAAGCCTATGTGTTTGACCAAACCTAAAGAAACGAGTGTTTGATGTCGAGATTTAAACAACAAATAGTCAAGGCCATCACACGCTATCTAATCCACTTTATCTTCAAAGAGTTACATCAAATTGAAGGGAAGCATGAGTATTTATAGGAAAATCCTACTAAAATTCAAATCCTAGTGCAATATGTATCATACATCAAGTTATAGATAAGCGGGATGAACATGTAAAATTCGGAATGCATGTTTGTGCATCCAAAATAAAAAAGGGAAATTTGGTTTTCTATGCCTCAAGTGACCCAACTTCTGTAAAAAAAGCTCCACTTTGACATACTCTCAAAAATATACTTATCTTTTTACTTCTTCCCAAAATACCACTGACTATCCTGTGAGACCACTAACATGGAACAACCTATGTCTGCTTTGTTGGGATTGACAAGCTCGATATGCACTTTACACGATGAGCTCGATATGCACTTGATAGTGGTTCGATAATTTAGTCGACCCACAACGACACGATTACTATGAAAGTCTTCGACGGTTCTGTTTCCCACTTTGACTCAAATAAATGATGTTTCTTGGTCTCTCTAATTTAAATTGTTTCAAAAATCGATAGGGTTCGATGGTACTTGACGGTACACGATAATAGTGTGGTTGATGTGTATGCTCGATAGTTATACTTCGGTATGGTTTGATTGAACTCGATATTTGTTATATAGAAACTCGACATGGGCTCGATTGCGCTCGATGGTCAACATGATAAATGTTCAGATGTCGAAGTGAAACATCACATGATGGGACAAGTCATTATTATGCGAAGAGATGCAACTGTTAGACATTCCTTTCTTTTGAGAGGAAGCTATTATAGACCCTTCATTACAGGGTCTATAAAAGGAAATCATAGGTTATGGTGTCTTCCATCTAGTTGTGTATTCGATCCCCTCCCAAACCTCAACTAAGTGTATTCAATTTGTCTCATCCACCTAAAAAATGGTCTTCCAACACAATGACTCAGACTACTCAACCGATGAAGCTGAGCACATCGTCGGGGACCAATATGGGGAGGTTGTCCCCCCATACCGGGAGTGCCTTATCGCACATGTAGGTGCGGGCTAAAGTCAATGAAGTTGTGGTCCAACACTCCGAACAAGATCAACAAGAAGTTAAACGTTTGTGGCTCCTCGGAGCCAACCCATCGTTGTCGGTACTTCGTCTATGACAATGGAACATCAGTATCACCGGTGGTTGAGTCAGAGCCAAGAGATAGACAAAACTATCTTTTGGGCTCGCAGGTGACATCTGAGCAGATCATTCTCTTCCAATTGACTGGGAAGAGATATATAATTTTTGTGTGTTTGTATTTTTTGTTTGTCTTTATGTTTGTGTTTTCTCATTGTACCTCGGTAATAGTTACTATCAATAATAACTCGATGTTTGTGTTTGTGTTTGTGATCTGTCTTTGCTCTCTCCTTTAACCTCGATTGTGATTCGATGATAGTTCGATACATACTCGACGGTCTACGACTAAAAAAGAAACATCATTTACTTGTGTCTTTTCAAACGAAGTCTGAATGAAGTCTCTCATTTAACCTCGACTGTGGTTCGATGGTAGTTCAATACGGACTCGACAGACTACGACTAAAAAAGAAACACCATTTAGTTGTGTCTTTTCAAATGAAGTCTGAATGAAGTTTCTCCTTTAACCTCGATTGTGGTTCAATGATAGTTCGATATGGACTCTACGGTCTACGACTAAAAAAGAAACACCATTTAGTCGTCTTTTCAAATGAAGTCTCTCATTTAACCTCGATTGTGGTTCGATGGTAGTTCGATACGCACTCGACTATCTACGACTAAAAAAGAAACATCATTTACTTGTGCATTTTCAAACGAAGTCTGAATGAAGTCTCTCCTTTAACCTTGATTGTGGTTCGATGGTAGTTCGATACGCACTCGACGGTCTATGACTAAAAAAGAAACACTATTTACTTGTGTCTTTTCAAACGAAATCCTCAAGGACTTTAGGGTTTAGGATTTAACAAAAATTTAGTTCGACAATAGCTCAATAATACCTTAATGGTCATTGTGCAGTTTCAAAAGAAACTTTGCCCATTCAAGTCACTCCTATCCTTTTACCACGATAGAGCTCAACGGTTGTTCAACGTTGGTCAATGGTTGTTCTATTACCTCTTCCGTTGTTTGACTATTCACAACAACGTAACAAAAAATAACGTAAATCATTCACAACATTCGAATATTAACAAAAAATAACGTAAACAACATCATTGCTTGTGTATTGGCCACACATTTACGAAAAACCATGGTTGTCAAAGTTTGCAACTAACACATATACAACCAAAACAAAAAAGTATCATAGAATAAAACATTAACTAAATAACTTCGTCATCTTCGTAGTCCACCCGATGTGTTCTTTGAAGTCTATAGGGACGTTAGCAGTGGGGAGGGTATTGGATAAGGGGTGAGTGTCTCGGCGAGACAGGTCGCCCCGCATTTGGGGCAGGTGTACTACAAGAAGGGGGATTTAGGGTTGGTGTCCTCGGGGTGGAAACTACGCAAACCAAATAACAAAATATCAGTGGACATTAACTTATAACCACTGGTAACTAAAAAATAAAGAAAGAAACAATTAAAACCTACCACTGTCGATGAGGAGGTTTACCATCGTGTCTTGTACGACGGCCAAACATCACTCCACGTCGGCTATCATACGATGGAGTTCCGTCAGGGTCTGCTTGACATCCTCCACTGGTTCCGGGGGCGGTCGATTTGTAGACATTGCGTCATGCACGTAAAACGTGAATTTCTGGCTTCGTGGGGCCTCACAATGCGAGGTCTGTTGCACCACCCCGGTTGAAGACCCAACACACACCTGTCGTGTTGGGTAACCGCACAAGAAGATGATGACGTCGATAGGTGAGACTAGGGGAGAGCATAATCCAGTTCGAGTTTCGGTCCGGACCCCGGGACAGGTTCAGGTTTCGGTCCGGTCCGGTCTGGTCTGAACCTTGTCCAAAACCCAATTTTCCCCCAAACAATTTGGTCCGGTCCGGACCGAACATCCGGGTTCGGTCCGGTCTGGTTCCGGTCTGTTGCTCTCCCCTAGGTGAGACCTCGGTGATGTTGTCACTGCGCATCATTCTGAGACTGAAATGTGGTTGAGGGAAGAAGGCGTTGACAAGAGAAGTGTAATGGTGTAAGGTCGAAAGAAGGAAATGACGTTTTATAATATCCTGATGACAGACGCGATGTATGGAGAGAAGATAACCAAACCGTTGAAAAATGCCCTCGTTTGTCGTGTGTTTCAGTCGCGTGCATAAGGTAGACAGAAGGCTGAGAGAATATCGAGATCAGGTCGACATATCGTGCTCATCGATCCCAACATAGAGAACTCTCTTTCTTCATCATATCGCGTGCATATCCAGCCTCCCATTGGTATGGTTTATCACACTTTGCTCATAACTGACAAGATGTTTCGACAAAAGGAAACCCGACCGTCGAAAACGTGTGTGCCTTGACAGTAGCATTACTTAACAAACTTCTATCGAGTACGTATCGAACTCATCGATCCCAACATAGTGTCACCTCGAACCACCCGTTGGTATAGTTTTCACGTTTCTCTCTTAATTGCTGAGTTGATGTTTGGTGATTAGGTAAGTGAAACGAAAAAAAACATCCTCAATAATCGTGTCGAGTAAACTATCGAGCCACTATCGAGTGTATATCGAGCTCATCAATCCAAACAAAGATGATCATCTTGATTCATCATATCGAGGTCACATCGTACCACCATCGTGTAGTTTTCACGCTTCGTTCTTAATTACTGACGTGACGTCTGGAGAGAAGGAAATGGAACCGTCGAAGACTTTCTCAATAATCGTGTCATTGTGGGTCGAC
The DNA here is from genome assembly GCA_963682175.1 of Triglochin maritima. NCBI lineage: Eukaryota > Viridiplantae > Streptophyta > Magnoliopsida > Alismatales > Juncaginaceae > Triglochin > Triglochin maritima. The sequence continues at coordinate 14,134,878 of OY821775.1, forward strand.
TAAATTATCGAACCACTATCAAGTGCATATCGAGTTCATCGTGTAAAAAACATATCGACGTCATCAATCCCAACAAAGCAGACATAGGTTGTTCCATGTTAGTGGTCCCACGAGATAGTCAATGGTATTTTGGGAAGACGTAGAAAGATAATCATATTTTGAGATAGAAAGATAATCATATTTTGAGAGTATGTCGAAATGAGAGTTTTGTTGCAGAAGTTGGGTCACTTGAGGTATAAAAAATCAAAATTTTCATTAAAAATCCATTTGACACAATTTTTATGCACGAAAGAACTCACATGCTTGTTCCCTGGGAAAAATGTCATCCCAGTTCCCACTGCCACCCTTGCATTAATCTAGCTATCATGCTCACATACTCAACAAAATACAATTTTTTTACTCTTACCCCGACCATTTTAAAAAAAGAGCTAGCCTGTAGGGCCTAGGATGGTCCTCACGATTGTATGTCGCCGTCACATGGTCACGCGGAGGACAATTTGACGCATCTAGTTAAAGTTGGGCTTTTGTCATGTTGGTAATTGTGCTTAGTTTATTAATTAATCATAAATGCTTTGACTAATAATAATCACTTGACTAAAAAACCTTATAATAATTAAAGCTGTGAAGCATAGGTTTGTTTCTTCACTGATGTAAACGTAACAATGTTATAAAATCAAAATACTAAGCCCTTGGCGTGTCAGTAATTGTAGTAAATTCATAAACTAATCAAAATGGTTTGACTAATAATGTCCATACTCACTTGACTAAAAACCTTTTAATAATTAAACTTCTGTCAAGCACAGGTTTGCTTTTCGCTGACATAAATGTACCAATGTTATCAAATTAAATTAAAAGACGGTAGAACTGAAAATAAAATCTGTAAGAGTATTGAAATAAAGTGAAGCATATAAGAAATATATCTAAGAAGATACTCAGAAAGAAAGCATTTAAAGAAAAAGTGACTCGTGTGGAAACTGTTAAAGAAAAAAACATTCTTAATTATTTCCTCTTATGATTTTTCATTTTTTTCCCTGCTGATGGTTGGGCTTTCCATGCTACGTACTACCACTGGATGACGACGCACTTAATGACGTGGTACATTAACGTGCCAGATTACAAATCCCAAGGTGGTCCACACCGTTGAACTGGAACATATTGACTTGCAAGGTAGGAATTTGATCCTGCGTTATTTTAACCAACACACCCTCACTTTACCACCCCGTTATGTCCGGGGGACGGATTTTAGGTCATATTATGACCCCATTTGATGTATGTTGATAGCATATTAGGAATCTTACCTTCCTCGGCTCCCATTGGATATTGGTTCTTGACTTCTTGTCCCTTTGAAATCGATGTCTCAAGATCTCTTCAATTAATCATCTTCTTACGGAACCAATATAAGATAATGCACAAGGAAACTATGATTGTTTGTAGTTGGTAACTCATATTTTTGTGTTGGGTGGTTGAAACCATGTGATATTCAGATCTTCAAAAAAAACTGCATGAAAAAAGAGATTAAGACAAGTAATTTGCAATTAAAAGGAACAAAGTTAACCTTATTATCACTATCCAATGCAAAACGATCCCTGAAATAGAAAAAAAACAGTAGCTCAAGTATTACATAATTATCGATCCCACACCCAAAACAATACACTTGTGCAAACACCTTTTCACGTGGAAAGAAATAGGTCTTTTTCCCCTGGGAGTCCCTAAAAAAATGTTAATATCCAGAATACACTTGTATTTTAGAATTTTACTTGGATGCACATTGTATTTTTTTTACCGTAGTACACTTTTGCCATAAAAAAACTCACTCCGTTACCTTTTTATGTAAGAAAATTTACAAAAAAAGTTCATCCTATAATAAAAACGTCATTATATTTATAACAGAAATTAAAATGAAAAAAATAAAAACCCAACAACTTCTCTCTCCCCTTTCCAATTCTCTACCGAAAAGTGAAGTAGTTGGGTTTCTTAGATTTTTTTTCTTTTAATTTTTATTATTAAAGTAACTATGTATTTTAGGAGGGATTTTTTGTAAAATTTCTAATAGAAAAAATAACAGAGTGAATCCTTTTGACGGCCAAGGTGTACCGTGTAAAATTCCAAAACACAGATGTATTTAGAAGATTAACATCATTTTGAGGTACACCTGGTTTAAAAACCAAAAAAAAAACACTCCCACGACTCCACGGACGACTAAAGAAAAGATTAAATGACTACCTAAACAGTATTCCCTATCAAATAATTCTCATAAGATACCCACTCCAATATCCATAATAATAATAATAATCTATTCACTCTCCTGCTCTAGTACCCATCTGAAATAATAAACCTCATCCAAATACTGTTCATAAATTATATAACTCACTCACTCATCAATTGCCACTACCCACCCATGTGTCATACAAAAATATCACATACCAAATAAGCTTATCAATGTACTATTCATCCACACACACAAAAAAAAGATATTCATACCTATTTGAACTCTTCCTCATTTCTATCAACATGTACACCACGCTCTCAAAAATCTATTACACAAACCATTCACATTCACACACTACAAATAAAATAAAATTATCCCCAATATTCATGGATGCCCATCCACCATAAGTCGCAAGCTTATTTCAACTTCTTCACTCTCACACACACACAATATGTAACGTACCCGAAAACAGCAGAAAATTTAAACAATAATAAAGACCGTCAACGGTCAACACTGGGCACGTCACGGGAAACAAACCAACATATATAATATAAATATGATCCACGTGGAAGTCAAATATACAAACTGACTGTGATTACGACAAAAGCTATACAATATGTAATCACCTCAAAAGGAGGAGACTGACAACTACAGGATCTGATCTCGGGGGCACTCTCCTCGGTCACCACCTGACTCTAATGCTACTCGCTACCTGAAATGAAAACAAACAAACATGCTTGAGTTCCCTGAAGGAACCCCGTATACCAAACCTCCTAAAAATATAAAAAGGAATTAAAGACAATGCAATGCTATGCACATGATCATCCGCCTCGGGCCCACAATAATGCCCTCACCGCCTCCGCGGCACTGAACCACTCCTGCCACTAGGGTCAAGTCAGTCCACCGCTGCCTCACAAGGGTCAGTCGACACCACTGCTCCCCAAAAAGTGCAGGAAGGAACCCCCGGTATACGCCGCACCCAAGGAGCGAGTCAGCCCGCCGAATACACAACTCGGGTCAGACGACAGCCACTGCTCCCCCAAGAGTCGCCTAGGGCACACCCTGCCGGAACATCCTCGGCCTACCGCTAAACCCTCGCAAACTGCCCAAGGTTTACGGTACACATCCCTCACACCCCGCTCGGTAAGAGAGGAAAAAGTACAACAATAATACGCCTTCGTCGAAGGTGAAATCCGTAGCTCTCAAAGCCGGTAATCAACCGTCGCCTCGGAGCCGGTAGTCGACCTGACATCGACGGACCGCGTGTGGATAAATCCACCAACCTGCGGCAGATCGGTCGACCGCTAAAAGCACACCGGTCGACCGGTCCCCCACACAGTACACAGTACTGTACAAACAAGTCTACCGGTCGAACCACGCCAACCGAAATACCGACCAATCGGTCGAACAAAAGTCATCTAGCGGTCGACCGTTTGGATGGTCTACGCTATACAATTTTATATAATATATATATCCGACCGGTCGAACCAAGGGGCCGTTCGACCGATAACAGGACTTTCAATATTTTGCCCAAGTCTCGTTCGGTCGACCGGAACTGAAATACAGTTCGACCGAAACAACACAAGCACTCTACCGCTTAATTAAATGCTCAGTCGGTCGACCGAGAGTTAAAGAGCGGTCAACCGTTTTGATGGTCAAAGCTCCCAACCGACTTAGCATCGAATGGATCGGTCGAACAAGGTAAAGGACGTTCGACCGTTTAATAAGTCAAAATCCCCAACCGACCCATTCTCATCGTTATTCGGTCGACCGGCTAAGTGGTCCCGTTCGACCGATAACAACATATCCCCTTTTTCCCGCACAAATCTGGCATAACGGTCGACCGTCCTAAGACATCGTTCGACCGTTCGCGGGTAAACATCAATATAATAATAGGATCGGTCGACTGCCCACAGGCACCGGTCGACCGATCGTCGTCTTCAACCTCTGAATTGGTTGAATTCCGACGGGGAATTCGACACCAACGTCGATCCCCAACACTCACAAGGCACAAGTGAGTTATATTGAAGATTTGGCATACCTTTTTGACGGTTGTGGAAGCCTCCCTAGCTTTGGCAACCTCAACCCAACACTTGACCTTCTTCTCTTCTTCTTCTTCTTCTCTCCTTCTTCTTCTTCACCAATTTCGCCTCTCACACACTCTCTGAACTGAACACAAGTGAAGAAACGTTTTAATTAACCCTACACCTCTATTTATAGGCAAACCAATTCTTATCCAACCTCCACCTCATCCAATCCTAAATCAACACCTCATGCTACACTATTCCAGGATTAGATTAGGTTAATTAGGTTTAGGTTTAGTTAATTAAGATGTTTTAGATTAGGTTATTACAATCTACCCTCCTTAAAGAAATTTCGTCCGCGAAATTCGAAACAACTGACTTACCGGAACAACTCTGGATACTGCTTCCTAACATCCTCCTCAATCTCCCAGGTAGCCTCTCTGACAGTGTGATGCTGCCACCTGACCTTCACCATAGGAATCGCTCTCCTCCTGAGCTGATGTACCATCTGATCCACAATCTCAACTGGTCTCTCATCTAATGACAAATCCTGCTGGATCTCCGGTACTGATATCTCTATCACATGAGCTGGATCGGCCACGTACTTCCTCAACATAGAAACATGGAAGACGTTGTGAAGTCCTGCGAACTGTGGTGGTAGTGCAATCCTATATGCCACCTCACCGACCCGATCCAATATCTCAAAAGGTCCAACATATCTCGGACTCAGCTTCCCCTTCTTCCCGAATCTCATCACACCTCTGGAAGGTGAGATCTTCAGGAAGACATGATCTCCTACATCAAAAGTCAGCTCACGCCTCCGCGTATCAGCATAACTCTTCTGCCTGCTCTGCGCCGTAGCTAGTCGTCTCCGAATCACGTCGACCTTCTCTGAATACAACTGGATAATGTCAGGTCCAACTAGCTGTCTCTCGCCCACATCACTCCAGCATACCGGCGATCTACACGGTCTCCCGTATAATGCCTCATATGGTGCCATCCCAATACTCGAGTGGTAGCTGTTGTTGTAGGCGAACTCTATCAACGGCAAGTGCTCATCCCAATGCCCGGCCCAGTCCAGTGTACACGCTCTCAGCATGTCCTCCAATGTCTGTATCGTCCGCTCTGACTGGCCATCAGTCTGTGGGTGGAAAGCTGTGCTAAACTTCAGACGTGTCCCCAGTGCTCTGTGTAGACTCTCCCAAAATCTCGAAGTGAATCTGGGATCTCTGTCTGAAATGATACTGACTGGTACGCCATGAAGTCTGACAATCTCCTCAATATATAACTTAGCTAGACCCTCCAGAGCAAGAGTGGTCTTAATAGCTAAGAAATGCGCCGACTTGGTCAGTCGATCGACTATAACCCAAATCGCATCGTGGAATCTCCGTGTCCTCGGTAGCCCCGTAACAAAATCCATCGTCACGTGCTCCCACTTCCACTCGGGCAACTCAATCCTCTGCATCTGCCCTGCTGGTCTCTGGTGCTCGATCTTCACCTGCTGACAGACCAAACACCTCGACACGAAGTCTGCAACGTCCTTCTTCATACCTCGCCACCAGAAGTTCCGCTGCAGGTCTTTGTACATCCTGGTGCTCCCTGGATGAATGGAATATCTCGATCTGTGTGCCTCCTCCACAATATCATGTCTCAGGTCCTCTGTCTTCGGCACCCAGATACGGTCTCAGGTCCTCTGTCTTCGGCACCCAGATACGGTCTCTGAATCTCAGACCTCCATCCACTCCAACTCTGAAGTCTGACCCATCTCTGGCAGCTAACTGTAACAAACTGCTCAACTCCTCATCTGTAGTCTGAGCGTGAATCACTGCTGATACTGTCTGAGGCTCTACTCTCAATCCTGCAATCACTGCACCCTCAGAGCTATCTGCAAATGGTCTCCACTCTGCTAAAGACTCCAGCAGTCGCCACTCCTGAATGCATAGGTCTGCTACTGATACCTCCACCTTCCGGCTCAAAGCATCTGCAACTGTGTTCGCCTTCCCCGGATGATAAGAGATAGTGAAATCGTAGTCCTTAATGAACTCAAGCCATCTGCGCTGCCTCATGTTCAGCTCCTTCTGCGAGAACAGGTACTTCAGACTCTGATGATCTGTAAACACCTCGAACTGCTCGCCATAAAGATAGTGTCTCCAGGTCTTCAGTGCGTGAACCACTGCTGCTAACTCCAAATCATGTGTCGGGTAATTCCTCTCATGGACCTTCAGCTGTCTGGATGCGTACGCAATCACCCTCCCGTGCTGCATAAGTACACATCCTAAGCCCACACCTGAAGCGTCGCTATAAATCACAAATCCACCCGTGCCACTCGGCAATGATAAAACTGGTGCTGTGGTCAACAGTCTCTTCAGCTCCTGAAAGCTGTCCTCGCACTTCTGCGACCATACAAAAGTGACTCCCTTCTGCGTCAGAGCCGTCAGTGGTGCTGCCAATCTCGAGAAGTCTTTGATGAAGCGACGGTAATAACCCGCCAGTCCAACAAAGCTCCTAATCTCCGTCACGCTCGTAGGGGTCCTCCACTGTGTCACCGCCTCTACCTTCGCCGGATCTACTGATATCCCCTCTGCCGATACAATGTGTCCGAGGAATGCCACTCTGTCCAACCAAAACTCGCACTTTGAGAACTTAGCATATAACTGCTGAACCCTCAAGATACTGAGTACAATCCTCAGATGCTCTCTGTACTGCTCTACATCGGGTGAATAGATCAAAATGTCATCCACGAAGACAATCACAAATATATCAATATACTGCCTGAATGTCCGATGCATCAGATCCATGAATGCTGCCGGAGCATTCGTCAATCCAAATGGCATCACCAAGAACTCATAGTGTCCATATCTCGTCCTGAAGGCTGTCTTCTGGATGTCCTCATCTCGAATCCTCAACTGGTGATATCCTGAACGCAGGTCAATCTTCGAGAAAACCTTCGCTGACTGCAGCTGGTCAAAGAGGTCCTCGATCCTAGGTAAGGGATACCTATTCTTCACCGTCACCTGGTTCAGCATTCTGTAGTCTATGCACATCCTCAAGGATCCGTCCTTCTTCTTCACAAACAAAACTGGTGCACCCCAAGGCGAGACGCTCGGTCTGATAAATCCAGAGTCCATCAACTCCTGCAACTGCTTCTTCAACTCTGTCAACTCAGCAGGTGCCATCCGGTATGGAGCCTTCGACTGTGGTGTAGTACCAGCTACCAACTCTATGCCGAACTCCAACTCCCGGTGTGGTGGTAAACCTGGAATCTCCGCTGGAAAAACATCCGCGAACTCCTGCACCACCTCAATGTCCTCTATCCTCTGAGACTCTGCCTCCGCAACCACAAGTGTCGCTAAAAATGCGGTACAACCCTGCTGCAACAGCCTCTGAGCTCTCATGGCAGATACAATAATGCGACCCCCTCTGCTTCTGATCCCTCTAATCAGAATATCAGGCAAACCCTTCCTCGGGATCAAAATCTTCTTCTCACGGCACAAGACTCGAACATCATATTGGGACAACCAATCCATCCCAAGTATGACATCAAAGTCCTCCATCGGTAGCAAGACCAAGTCTGCCGGAAACTCCTGATCTCCCGAAACAACCGTGGCGCCGGGGACAAATCTCCCCACAGTGCCCACCAGACCCAGGGGTGTGCTGACCTCCAACGTGGCAGTCAACATCGCAAGGGTACAGCCCAACACTCCCGCAAATCGCTCTGAGATGAACGAGTGTGTCGCGCCACAATCAAATAACACCCTAGCTACTGAACCTACGACAAGAAGTGTACCTTCCACGACAGCGCCTCCATCCCGAGCCTCCTCTGCCTGGATGGTGAAAACTCTGCCTGTGCGCTGCCCCTGCTGTGATCTGAAAGATGGTCTACCTCCGCCTCCACCTCTGCCTGGTGCTGGTAAGCCCGGTGGTCTGCTCGGTCCAGCTCCTCGGCTCGGACAGCTCCTAATAAAGTGGCCCAGCTGGCCACAACCATGACATGCTCCGGGGGTGAAACACGGCCCGGAGTGAAACCTCCCACAAGTACCACAAGGCTCTGGTCGTGGTACTGCAACTCCTGCTCCCTCGTATCGGGGCCTCTTGCCCGGATTCCCTCCAGTCTGCCCTCCTGGCCTCCCAGAGAACCTACCTGATGGCCTCCTCTCATCCTGGTAGTTCTCTCTGTAGTCACGATCAAGAACAGTAGCACTCTTCATTGCATCGGCCAATGTGCGAGGCATATGTGTCAGCACCTTCGTCCTCAACTGCTTCCGGAGCCCTCGGACGAACTTCCCTGCTCTCTGCTCCTGTGTGATGTACATCTCGGGACAGTAACGCTCTAGGGCGTTGAACTTCCCGATGTAGCCTGCCAGGGTCATGTCTCCCTGCTGAAGACTCAGAAACTCCTCCCTCTTCTCATCCTGGACATGCTGCGGAAAATACTGCTCGTTGAACTCGCCAACGAACTCCTCCCAGGCTATATCATCTCTGTCCGCAAACACTACTGCAGATGTGGACCTCCACCAGTTGGACGCAGCACCGCCCAAAACATAAGTAGCCAGGCCCACTCTCGCCTCTGGAGGACAACCAATCGCACTGAAGATCTTCTGCATCGTGAAGATCCACTCCTCCGCAGCCTCTGCGTCGTACTGCCCCAGAAAGGTAGGCGGATGCTGGCGCATAAACCGGTCATGCATAGCGCCAGTCCCCGTCTGCCCAGTCTGTGCCGTCTGCTGCTGTAGCATCTCTGTCAGACGTCCGACCGTATCGAACAACGTCCGACGCTCATCCTCCCATGCCTCATCCCTCGCGGTCTCACTCTCACCGCGAATATGGGCAACCGCCTTCCCCCGTCTAGGAGGCATCTGCCAAAGGAAACAAGACAATATCAATATAATCTGTGCATGCATGATCCTCTAGACCTAACTCCTAACTCAAAGGTGGTTTCTTTGGACAAGTACGCCGAGATCAACGCTCTGATACCAAATTGTAACGTACCCGAAAACAGCGGAAAATTTAAACAATAATAAAGACCGTCAACGGTCAACACTGGGCACGTCACGGGAAACAAACCAACATATATAATATAAATATGATCCACGTGGAAGTCAAATATACAAACTGACTGTGATTACGACAAAAGCTATACAATATGTAATCACCTCAAAAGGAGGAGACTGACAACTACAGGATCTGATCTCGGGGGCACTCTCCTCGGTCACCACCTGACTCTAATGCTACTCGCTACCTGAAATGAAAACAAACAAACATGCCTGAGTTCCCTGAAGGAACCCCGTATACCAAACCTCCTAAAATATAAAAAGGAATTAAAGACAATGCAATGCTATGCACATGATCATCCGCCTCGGGCCCACAATAATGCCCTCACCGCCTCCGCGGCACTGAACCACTCCTGCCACTAGGGTCAAGTCAGTCCACCGCTGCCTCACAAGGGTCAGTCGACACCACTGCTCCCCAAAAAGTGCAGGAAGGAACCCCCGGTATACGCCGCACCCAAGGAGCGAGTCAGCCCGCCGAATACACAACTCGGGTCAGACGACAGCCACTGCTCCCCCAAGAGTCGCCTAGCGCACACCCTGCCGGAACATCCTCGGCCTACCGCTAAACCCTCGCAAACTGCCCAAGGTTTACGGTACACATCCCTCACACCCCGCTCGGTAAGAGAGGAAAAAGTACAACAATAATACGCCTTCGTCGAAGGTGAAATCCGTAGCTCTCAAAGCCGGTAATCAACCGTCGCCTCGGAGCCGGTAGTCGACCTGACATCGACGGATCGCGTGTGGATAAATCCACCAACCTGCGGCAGATCGGTCGACCGCTAAAAGCACACCGGTCGACCGGTCCCCCACACAGTACACAGTACTGTACAAACAAGTCTACCGGTCGAACCACGCCAACCGAAATACCGACCAATCGGTCGAACAAAAGTCATCTAGCGGTCGACCGTTTGGATGGTCTACGCTATACAATTTTATATAATATATATATATCCGACCGGTCGAACCAAGGGGTCGTTCGACCGATAACAGGACTTTCAATATTTTGCCCAAGTCTCGTTCGGTCGACCGGAACTGAAATACAGTTCGACCGAAACAACACAAGCACTCTACCGCTTAATTAAATGCTCAGTCGGTCGACCGAGAGTTAAAGAGCGGTCGACCGTTTTGATGGTCAAAGCTCCCAACCGACTTAGCATCGAATGGATCGGTCGAACAAGGTAAAGGACGTTCGACCGTTTAATAAGTCAAAATCCCCAACCGACCCATTCTCATCGTTATTCGGTCGACCGGCTAAGTGGTCCCGTTCGACCGATAACAGCATATCCCCTTTTTCCCGCACAAATCTGGCATAACGGTCGACCGTCCTAAGACATCGTTCGACCGTTCGCGGGTAAACATCAATATAATAATAGGATCGGTCGACTGCCCACAGGCACCGGTCGACCGATCGTCGTCTTCAACCTCTGAATTGGTTGAATTCCGACGGGGAATTCGACACCAACGTCGATCCCCAACACTCACAAGGCACAAGTGAGTTATATTGAAGATTTGGCATACCTTTTTGACGGTTGTGGAAGCCTCCCTAGCTTTGGCAACCTCAACCCAACACTTGACCTTCTTCTCTTCTTCTTCTTCTTCTCTCCTTCTTCTTCTTCACCAATTTCGCCTCTCACACACTCTCTGAACTGAACACAAGTGAAGAAACGTTTTAATTAACCCTACACCTCTATTTATAGGCAAACCAATTCTTATCCAACCTCCACCTCATCCAATCCTAAATCAACACCTCATGCTACACTATTCCAGGATTAGATTAGGTTAATTAGGTTTAGGTTTAGTTAATTAAGATGTTTTAGATTAGGTTATTACACAATATGCTCAAACACCACGATGAAATTCAGCTCAAACTCCAGACAAACCTCGCACCATTTTAAAACCAACCCTAGCTAGCTTCAATTCTTACTCCATTCAACATTCTAAACCACCACTTGAGACTCGATCTCAACAGATCATCGATCACTCCTTCAACTGTTAGTATTCAATCCAACTCCATGTTGAATTAATTTGTCCAAACCTCAAGACCATGTCGGGGGGTCGGAATTTGCAAGGTCGATCAAAAATAATTGGAAGTTTGTTGGTTTGGTATGATAGGAAGCTTGATATGTATTTTACCCATAAATGACTATATAGATATCCTTGTGTTAGAGTAGTTTCACAAATCGCATACACATATCTTATAATTGATATTTAAAAATATTCAGAGGGTTGAGATCTATACGGGTCCAAGATCCGAGGGTCGACATACTAAATGCTCTACATAAATTGGCAAAATATCAAAAATCAATGGTCAAAATCCAAATGGATAAAAAATCTTACTGCCTAGCACCGTCCCTGTGTTCTAGAGGTTAAATAAGAGAATCAAGGCAAAATATAAGAGAACAAGTACGAGAGATCTACTTGAGTCTACCAACTCAAAAGACTCCCAAAACGAGAAAAAAAAATCCAACGAAGGAAAGAAGGTCAACGAAAAAAAAATTCCTGAATTTTCACCCCTCGCAAAGACAAACTCTCAGCAATTTTCTCTCTCAAAATTCCTTAAGTCCGCCCTCTACAATTGGCATAATAAAACCCACGACCAAATACAAATCTCAATTCTCCTGAGATTATAGCCCATGGAAATATTTTTTATGACTTGTGGTTCGCATGATGACCATTTTAAAGATATACTTGCTGATAATAAAATTAGCTAACACAAATTATTTAAGGTCATGGCTGAAACACTTGTGGGCCGCCAGCCGAGATCAAAAGTTTTAAGTTCTAACACAATTAGCTACTACATGTTCATTAAGTTTCTCAAAATAATTAAAGCCCCCAGAGTACATGAGCAGCAAGTTTCTCAACAAATCAGTTTCGGTTCTGCGAGATCGTATTTCAAAGAAGACCCCTCGTCCACACACAGCTTGGAGCCTTTGATTCTCTTCTGCTACAGCCTCAGCTTTGAGTGTCGCTTGATTTCAACAAAGCCGTGTTTCTACCATGGTCTCTCTTCCTTTCCTGTCCCAACACACGAGCATCCTTTTGGCAACTACCATTCTTGCCTGCTACCGAGCTTTACTAAAATGAATTAACGAAATGAACGCGACATTTTGCCTTGGGATTTTTGGAGTTAACCGATTCTTCTTCCATACACTTCGCTAGAACTTCTCATTGATGAACACCCAAATACCAGTCAAACTTATCTACTATACTTGTTGTATCACTCTATTAGACGCAAGTAGTTTGATCCTGCTCAACGTGGACATGGAATGACATACTGGAAGACAGGTCAAGGCCCATCTGGCTATAATGAGAATACTTCTGAAAGGATTTGAACTTTAATTCCTCATCTTCAGTTTTGTTGGATCTTTAGAAGAATTTGGATGGATGCGTTGCCTTCGAGCATGCTAACAACAGCTGTCATTGTTGGTCTTAGAATAGGGGATGAATTGGTGCAGATAAGAGTCAGGTGTAATGTTATATCCTAAATCTTGTTTAGTGCTTAATCTTGTTTAGGTGGTTGATGAGGAGTTAAGGGAGAATTTGAGGTGGTAGGTGGTGATTGGTGGGGTGTGGTGAGGAGTATTTAAAGGTATTCTCTCTCTCTCATACTCACGCACACACTCTCAACTCTCTCTCACGCACTCTCATCTCTCTCTCGCCTCCTCTCTCAAACCCATTTTCTCTTCCGGCATTGAGGGGTCGGCGACGTGTGGTGACCGGCGAGCACGAGTGTTGCGGTTGGAGTTGCCAGAGGTGCAACGATCGTCGTTTGTGTGAGGAGTTCATCGGAGAAGAAGAGCGGGTGCGAGGAGACGCTCACCGTGGATCTTCAAGCCTTAAAGGTATGTCAAGCTTGCTTTTACGCTCACCTAAGTTTGTGTGGGTATTGTAACGGTCGACGGTAGGCCGAAAGCCTCATCACTCCGTGGCGCTTGCTGGGGCTCTCTCAAACCCATCCCGAAGAGCCGAGATCTCGTAAAGGAAAAATGAGCCAGAAAAAAGCGTGAATCAGTTCAGTGAAGTAAGGGAGCCAGGAGGCTTTTCAAAGCCTTGCCGATATGGGCCTCCCCCACTCCAGCTTGCTCAGTTTGATCGCGGGATTCCTTAGATCAGTAGATCTATAAGATCTGTACCGAGTCTCGCAGAAGAAGATACGATACACGCGCGGGGACCTCCCTAACTATCCAAGAAGACACTCGAAACTGGAAGTACCAATAAACCTACCCGGTGGACTGCCGAGCTACAAGTCCTACGACACAGGAGCGGGATTTTCAGTTCAGCAGTTTTCTGTTGTGTTCGGTCGACCGTTGTTGGTGTGATTTTGGGGAGTTTTGTCATTCACCAGTCGAACGATGCTTCGTGCGGTCGACCGGTCTATCATATTAGGCAAGCTCTGGTGGTCTCTGGTCGAACGGATCCCCTTTGTCTTTCAACTGAAGCACTGTTTTAAGTCGGTTGGGGTGTAGACCACCAAACGGTCGACCGCCCTGAGATCTCGTTCGACCGATGTCTTAAGTTTAACTTAGAGTTTGTTCAACCAATTGTTGTTTCGGTCGACCAGTATAGCTTGGATCGATCTCGAGTTTTACTGGTGGTTTTCGGTCGAACGAGTCCATTTTTCCGTTCGACCGATGGGGTGTTGAATTTAATATTAATTTGGCGTAGAGCATTCCAAACGGTCAACCGTCAGAGACCTTCTGTTCGACCGATTGGTTGTTTTATTAGGTTTGTGGTTCGACCGGTTGCGGAGACGGTCGAACACATATGCGTTCTAAGGAGAAACCGGTCGACCGGTTGGCTTGTTCGGTCGACTGTTTCTACACAATTGGTATATTTTTGTGTTTGTTTTTGATCGGCTAGAGGGCAACAGGTTCACCGGATCGGCCGGCCTAATAGCGATCAGTTGTGGTTCTACGGAGCGGATTGTATTGTTGTCGTCGTGGCTCCGGCAAATGAGGCAAGGTCATGGCTCCGGCGAATTACGCATGTATACGTCGTCACCGTGACTCCGACAATTGATGAAAAATCGTGGCTCCAGTAACATTGAGGCAAAACCGTGGCTCCGGTAACATTGAGGTAAAACTGTGGCTCCGGTGAAAGATGAAATTTATGTTGTTTTAGTGTTGTTGGGTTTATGCCATTTACAATTGTTGTATTTGTTCATTCATGTGTTAGGTTTGGCATATGAGATTTCGTTATGGAAACTCAGGCATAGTTTCATGTTTACCTTTCAGGCTGGGTTTGGCACTAGGGAGTGATGACTGCGGAGGAGAGCGCTCGGGACTGGATCCTGCTTTCCTTCCTTTTGAGGTGGTTGTGATTACATGTGTATATTCTCTTTTATGAGCTTTTGATATAATCACCCTTTCGTAAACTCGGTTATATATATATATATATATATATATATATATATATATATATATATATATATATATATATATATATATATATATCGGGTCAAGCTCTAGTGAGCCCAGAGCTAATCAAATTTAGTTTAAGCCCCCTACAATATCACCATTGGATCTTATTTACAGTTAATCTCACCATTCATTAGCATAACCATTTTCTTTCTTAATCTACCTTACAATTTGAAATGAGTGGTGGATATTGTGGGGTCTTAATTTAGATAAATTAAGCCTTCGGCTCACTAGAGAATTCCTATATATATATATATATATATATTATATGTTGGTGCACCTGTGTTTCTTGTCTTGCTGTAATGTCCTCGAGTCGATTGTATGTTTTAAATTTTCCGCTGTTTAAGGACATTACAACTTGGTATCAGAGCGGTCAGTTACAATGTCTTCGTCCAAAGAAACTACCATTAGAGTTGTGTAGAGCATGCATGCATTATCTTTTGACTCTTGTTTGTATGTCTCTTGTGAATATGGCATTGAGACGTGTGAGACCTCCTCCCCGGGACCGTAGCACCAATGACGAGGTTGGTGGAGTGGACAGGGAGGAGGAGTGGATGATGCTCCATGGCACAATGGGTAGACTGGGTGAGTTTCTAGAGCGCCAGTCTGCATAGGCTGAGCAGGGAGGAGCAGGTGTGGTGCTTGATCGGTTCATACGTCAGCATCCCCCATCTTTCGATGGTCGTGGCGACCCTGAGATAGCGGAGGATCGAGTCTTCAAGATCCAGAAGATTTTCCGGGCGATAGGATGTCCTCCTGAGATGAAGGTGGATCTGGCCACCTATGTTTTGGACGGCAGAGCGGCTAGCTGGTGGAGGTCTACTTCAGCTATGGTTTTCGAGAACAATGAGGAGTTGAGCTGGGAGGAATTCCTTGCAGAGTTCAACCAGCAGTACTTTTCACAGCACGCCCGTGACCGGAAGAGGGAGGAGTTCCTAGCTTTAGAGCAGAGGGATATGACTCTGGCAGCCTACATTAGCAGATTCCACGCTTTAGAGCCTTATTGCCCAGAGATATATGTGACACATGAGCAAATGGCTAAGAAGTTTGTGCGGGGTCTGAGGCCGCAGTTCAGGGCTCGTGTTACCACGAGCATGCTGCAGATATTAGTTGACGTCGTGAAGTTTGCAACCAATATGGACCAGGATAGCCAACAGATCATTGAGGAGGCTAGGAGGTCGCAGGTGAAGGCCAAAGTGCATCCAGGGGCAGTCTGCAGGGAATCTGGGCAAGAGGCCCCGGATTGACCTTGAAATTTCCACAAAACTAAACTGTGATGAAATTTCCACAAAGAAGCTATCTTTTTATCGAAGAATAACATTGTCACAAATTGTTTCCTACACGCAAATGAAAATTGTGCCCATCAAAATCAAGTACTTTTAATATTACAAACATTTCGAAGGTATTGCAGATATCATGGTGATATAGGTCATGCTCCAGTATCTGGAATGTTTTTACATAGACCTATCAATTTGACACACGGAACACGAAAATTCTATGTTTAGATTTAAAGATTTCATGTTTCGTGTCGTGTTCATGTCTTATTGGGGGCACACAAATTTATTTTCGTGTCGTTTCCGTGTTGGTCAAGTCGTGTACACAAAGTACACGCATATATTTAAAAACACAAAAAGACACCGGTGGGATTTGAATTGTGGTCTCTAACATCAAGAGTCAAAGACAACACCACCCAGACAATGACGCGGTAGTAATCTATTTTCATTTGTAATACTTATTACTATCATCATTTACTTTCTCAGACATTAGTCCCACATCGACTAATGCTAGTTACAATCCTACACAGCCTCTACGTAAGCACCACTAGTCCAGTTACTTAGGTATTCTCTCTTTGGAGAGTGGTCCCCCTTTGATGCTAAAAATTCATGAAATGTTGATTTTTTCAGTGGAGTGTATTGCTTGTATATATAAAATAAAAAATCATATTTATTGCATATAGTTTCATGTTTACACGAAATTACTTAAGTCGTGTTCGTGTCTTCATATTTGGACACAAGTTTCTTCCATGTCGTGTTCATGTACGAGAGATAGTTCTAATACACGTAAAAAAACATTACATGAAAATACATGATTGTCAAGTCTACTTTTAAATTTCTCAGATTTTTTTTAGCGTTTCACTTGCCGTTGTGATTGCTCATGTATCATTTTCATGAATTTTAAGAAATGTTAGGGAATAGTATCACATTGGTGGATTTGTGGGTATTTTTTGGGTTATATTTTTTTTAATCCTGTTGGGATTTGTCCTGTACTAACTCAATGTAGTTAGAAGTTCACATATAGAAAAGTAAAGAGTTAACTCAATGTAGTTAGAAGTTCACATATAGAAAAATAAAGAGTTAACTCAATGTATTTGTAACATTTATTTGGATATGATCAGGTCCATTTTCTGGTAACCATTTACATGCCCCACTTACCTATATATAGGTGAGATGCCTCCAGATGAATGATATAACAAACTTTTGACGTCATTATTCTTCTACCGTCAATTCTATTAGATCATATCACTCGTCACCAATTGATTTTGAGTTGGATACTCATATTTCAATAAGAAATCAATTTATATTGGAAAATAATTTCATGTCGTTTAATATTGAAAAACACAACATTTTATAACAAATTTGTACCCATCAAAATGCACCACAGAGTCTCCTTGAAAAAAGTTGTGGGCTTTCAAGTTTCAACCAAAAAGAAGCGGTGGGCCAACCCAATTTAATGGTATCTCCGTTTATTATGCGTTCCAAGTTAGGTACCGAAACTAAAGGTCTGTTTGGATTTCGATTCCAAAGAATCATGAACTGATTTTGGGATTTCATCTCTTTGACAAATTTATGATTCTACTTCCTCTAAAATGACGAAATCTACCTATAAAATAAACTCACGGTTCCTCTCATTTTTCTCCCTTAAGTTTCTTCCACCTTCATCAAAACAAAGGTTCCGTTTGAACGATTGTGAAGTGATTCTTGGTTAGAATCGATTGTGAGCATTTATTACAAAATCCAATTCTACAATGAAGCAACTTGGTGTTTGGGTTGCTTTTGCAAATATTATGATTTCGGTAAATGAAAATGTGATTATACAATCTCTTCCTTATCTTGTACTATCACGAAACCTACCTTTTTCGACAAATTCAATCGTCCATAATTTCAAACCATCCAAACAAAGAACTGAAATATTGCAACAAGAATTTACAAAGAGAATCTAACAAAAAAAAGAGAAAATCGTGAATCACAATGATTTCCAAAGAAATTCACGAAATATCCACACTCAATCATGCTTCGAAAAGAGAAGGACGCAATGGATGAAAGTTACACGAGCGGAAGACGTACGAGAAGAGGATTTTAATGGTGGTAAAATTAAACGAAGATGAGAGGTATTGGATGGTTGGAGGAAGTAGTTTGGAGGGGAAGGGACGATGGGGGGATTTGGGATTTGGTGTTGAAAATAATCCTAAATTATCGAGGAAAACATTGGTACCGTTTGGATAGGAATTCTCAGCTGAATTCTTGCAAGAATCATGTATTGGAATTTCTGGATTCTTAATAATGAAATTGTATAGAACGAAGAATTTGAATTTTTATAAATTCTTGTTAGAATTCAAAATTTGGAGTGATATTTATTATATTACACTCAGTTGTATTTATCATAATAACCTCATATTTTAATCTTTTTATTTGATAAAATTCTAATTAGAAACTAATATTTTACAATATTTATTAGATAAATATCATATATATTATATTTTATGATAATTTTTAATATTAGAAACTAATATTAAAGACATATAGTTGTGACATTGAAACATATAATATTCTACCTTAGTAAAAAAACCATACCATATCTTATAATAGTAATCTACAATATAAAATTAAATTTAAAAGTATACTGGTAATTTAACATTTAAAATTATGAGCAAAAATTTATTCCATCCGAACGAATTTTGTTTCTTTTAGGAACAAATTTTAGGAATGAAAAAACGAATTGTGTTTATTCCATCTCGTCAGAATCCTATCTAGGATTTTGTTGTCAAACGAAAGTCTGTTGTAGTGAGAGATGGTCCCACATCAGAAGAATGTGGGTTTCTCTTGGACTTATAAGTCATTAGGTCACTCTCCTCTTCACCAATTGATTTTGAGGCGTAAACCGATTCTCACCTGAATCAATGATTTGTGTGGCAGAATCAAAAAAAAATTCTTGATTCTAAAAGGTGAGAGACTGCGTGAAGACGAGTGATTGACAAAATCGATTCTGATCTAACAGATTCTTCAAAATATCTCTCAGAATCGTTAGCCAAACGGGACCGTAGGTCCTTTTTGGATATAGATTCCTGAGTAGATTATTGAAAATCTAGCACAGTATAATCAAATCACCCCATCCGAACACCATTAACTGAAATTGATTCTTGAGAATCAAGATTCCACGTGGTTAACCCGCTCTCACAAATATCTCTCATGGTGGAATCGATTGGTGCGTTTGGATTGGATTCTTGTGACAGGATTCATATTCTAAGTGAAAATGTAAGAATCATTATTCCTAAAATAATCAAAATTCGTTTGGATAAAAAAATTCTTGTTCATGATTCTAAATGTTAAATGACCAATATGCCTCTAGATTTAAATTTATATGGTTATTAGATTACTATTGTAAGATATGATATGATTTTTTACTAAGGTAGAATATTTATTAAGGTAGAAATATTTATGTTATTTTCTAATATTATAAATTATCATAAAATACAATGTATATGAGATTTATCTAATAAATATCGAAAAATATGGAAATATGTTTGGATTAAAATATATATATCGTAAATTCATCAAGTTTATTAAATAAATATATCGTAAATTCATCACATTTATTAAAATATATATAATGCATATATGTCATTTATAATTTCTAATTAGAAATTTATCGAATAAAAATATTAAAATATGATGGTATTATGATAAATACAACTTAAGGTAATATGTTAAATATGACTCTAGAATTTGGATTCTTGCAAGAAGTTATAAAAATTCTTCTTCTTCTTTCTATACAAATTTCGTTGTTAAGAAGCAAAGATTCCTACAGAATCTGGAAGTTGTTTTTTATTTGGGTAGCATATTTGGATTTTTACGTGATTCTTGTTGGAAACCAGCCAAGAATCTGTTACCAAATGCATCCGATGTTTTCATGATTCCGACTGCATGATTCATGATCTTAAATGTCTTAACTATCCACGCGTACATGAATTATTGAAAACATCAACAAATCAATAAACAATTGATTATACTCTTTTTTCTTCTTCACTCCTCGTCTCCTCCTTTTTTCCCATATACATCCTTTTCTCTTCTCTTTATTTTATGTTTTCTCCATCAACCTTTCTTAGCTCTTTGCAAATATTTTGCCAACTACTGATTCTTGTGGAAACTTGGTTTGGTTGGGACAAATAAGATTTTTCTAGGTACTTCAAAAGTCAGCGCATCTAATCTCGCGACAGTGTCTGCTGCACGCAAGTTGTTGGTTGCATGATAGTAGCAATGCTCTGTCATTTGATAGCGATTTGTGGGTCCAATTAGAAATAATTGACTTAATTGCAAGGAAACTTCCATCCTAATTGGACAAGAGAGGTCTGTGGTCTTAAAAGCACAAAGCTTTGCTGAGATTCCACAACTTGGTGCCTACTGCTAGACTTGGTATTGTTCTGATTTCAACAGATTTTTTTTTCTTTTCAAATTGCACAATTTTGTTCTCATTTAGTTTTACCATGTAGAGATCAATATTAGAGATGGGTCAGTTGCTTTGCTGCGTTCAAGTAGACCAATCCACTGTGGCTGTTAAGGAAAGATTTGGAAGGTATCAGGAAGTGCTTGAGCCAGGATGTCATTGTATCCCTTGGTTCCTTGGTAGTAGGGTGGCTGGTTACCTCACCCTCCGCTTGCAGCAGCTCGACGTCAAATGTGAAACCAAGACGAAGGTTTGTTGATTTCTTCTCACTTAATTACTTCAAAATTAAGCTTAATTTAGTGGGGATAACGATCGTGTTGTATGTAATTATGTACCGATGAGTTCTATTCGTACTGTCTGATCAAGGTTGTTATGAAGGTCATAATTAGTGGGATCCATGATTCCTAAGAAGCTTGATTAAGTTTCTCAAATCTTTGATTTTCTTTTCTTTTTTCTTCCTGAATTAGGAATTAGATTCCTACAAATTTATGCAAGACTCTGGAGAATTTGTAAATGAATTCTGCTGTTTGACAGATTTTAAGGAATATTGTGTCACAAACGTGATACCAGATGGACCCTTAGCCCTTCACCTATTGCTTCATATTTACTCTATCGCTCCAAATTATTTCGTTTTAGTTTGATGATCACTTGAGACATCCTTAACTGTTTTCTGTCAATTGCAGGACAATGTGTTTGTAAATGTCGTTGCATCTATTCAGTACCGTACTTTGGCCGACAAAGCAAGCGATGCTTTTTACAAGTTGACCAACACGAGGAGTCAAATCCAAGCTTACGTCTTCGACGGTATTTATGAGCCAAAAACCTTAACTCTACTTGAATTTTGTTAGTGTATAATTGGTTCGAAAGAAGTAGGTAAAAATCTAGGACTCCAATTCTAAAAACTTCAATTTCCACAACTCTAGTTGGAGTTTTGTTTGTTGGTACAAGAATGTAATTTTTGATGAAGTGATCAAAAATAAAATTTTTTTTGACACTACTCGACAAAGAATATTTTTCGGTAAAATATAGGAATTAGATTTCTTTAGTTTTTAAGTGGAAGTGGGAATATTTTTGAAGCAGTTGGCATTGGTGAACCGAGCTTGTTGTGCTTAATTAACTTCTAATTTCATATTTTGTTTGAACATGTTTAGTGATCAGAGCAAGTGTGCCGAAGCTTAATCTTGATGACGCTTTCGAGCAGAAAAATGAGATTGCCAGGGCTGTAGAGCAAGAACTGGAAAAGGCCATGTCAGCATATGGTTTTGAGATTGTCCAAACGCTTATTGTCGATATCGAACCAGATATTAATGTAAAGCTCGCCATGAATGAAATCAACGCTGGTAACGTAGCTTCTTTCTCACATAATGCACCAATTGTTAGGCACCATTTGCTCTTATTCCTTCACTCTGTGACGTCCCTTTTTCTATAGGAGCCGTTTTGTATGTGTTATCAAACAGAGGGTTCGTTTGGAAGATGAGGTTATGTCTCCCACAGATATGGTTTTTTTCACATCGCATCGTTTGAAGATCCATTTTAAGTTCTCAGACGCATGGAAGCTAAATTGATCATGTTGTCATGTTATTCTTGTCATACTTGATGCACAAGATGGGAAATGGTCTTTGACATATATATTGATATCAAAACAAAATATGAGAACCATTTTTTCATACTATTTCGGTATATTCTTACGTTATGAAAAAAACATAAAGGAGTCTCTATCTCTGTTCAAGCCACTTATCCTTTTGGTATGAAGATGGTCATAGTCTTTTTCTTACTCAGCTAAAAAACATATTGACGCCAAACGTGAGGAAATGGTAGACGTTTGGTTAACGAATTGCTTTTTCTTGTTAAGAAGTTCTAATGAAGTTTTTTTTCTTCTTCTTCTTTCAACAGCGGCAAGATTGAGGGTAGCAGCCAGTGACAAGGCAGAAGCTGAGAAAATCCTACAAATAAAGAGAGCTGAAGGCGAGGCTGAATCAAAGTATCTCTCTGGTCTAGGCATTGCCCGACAACGCCAAGCCATCGTCGATGGCCTGAGGGACAGTGTTCTAGGCTTCTCTGTGAACGTGCCTGGGACAACAGCGAAGGATGTCATGGACATGGTTCTTGTCACACAATATTTCGACACCATGAAGGACATTGGTGCTGCCTCCAAATCATCTGCTGTTTTCATCCCTCATGGCCCTGGTGCTGTTCGTGATGTTGCGACCCAAATAAGAGATGGATTGCTCCAAGGAACGTCTGTCGAACACTAACATCCGTTTGTAAGAAGATTATGGGATTTGTTTGTGGCTTGTGAAAACGATTTGCTTATGCTGAATTACGTTTTTCATGTTTGGAAGTTTGAAATCGTGCGTAAAAAATTATACAAAAGATGATGGGTTTTTTGCATGTGTATTATGTGTGTGTATATATATATAGATATACATTGTACATTCAAAATGCACTTATAAAGTTGTAAGATCTGTTCTATGCTGTCATTTCTTTGTTAAAAAGTTATACATATGCATGTTTAGAACCTTTTGACATTTGGATTATCATGGGACCGAAATTATCATTAATTGTCTATCTTTCCCAATTCTATTGTACTATGGCAATCGATTGCGTTTCTTACCAGTCAAATAAGGGTTTGTTTGGTTGTGATTTTTATTGAAGTGCTCCTCCCAAGGACAGATGTAAGAGTTTGTCCCCTACCTTCTTTACTATGTACTGTAGACGCACACGTGAAACGATAGAAAATTTAAATAAAAAAAGAATCATAGCACATGTAAAGGGGGGTAAAAATGGTATTTCACTAAACATTATACGTGAAGCTGAGAGAATCTCCAATTAAGCTTCTCCAACCTATACAGAACTTGCTACAGGTAAGCGTGTCAAGTTGAGAAGATTGTCCCCCTCCTCCACCTCAGGATGTTGTTCAGATGGGGACAACTTTCAGTATGCAGCTTCAAAAGGTTGCATCCAACGGCAATGTAAATAGCTTATTCGATCAGTAAATGTATGGTCAGTTGGTCGTTGAAGCCTCTTTTGAGGTTTAAACTGCTCAATTGAAGGTTTTTCGTCTAAAATATTTTTTACAAGGTTGAAACTTGTCAAAGTTGAGGGGTGTTAAATGCTTATTTCCAAAGTTCAAAAGTGTTGAAGTGGTATGAGACCAAATTTGATGGAGCTAATTGTAATTCCCCCTAGAATTGAAGTAGCAGTCGCATATATAAGAAAAGATAATGATGGAAGGTATGTATCGAAAGCAAACAAACACAGCTAGTCATCATAAACCTTAACAAAATCGAATGTTTTTCTAACCTTCCAAAGAATAAGGCTAAGGAATAGACTGCAGCGTCGCATACAGAAAACCCAAGAAGGAAAAAACACCTATCATTAAAATATAGTAAAGAAGCCGTAAATTTTTTTGTACCTTCAAACTTCTAATCGGGAGTAACAAAGCTTAGATTTGACTTGAATAGAGGAGTGAGCTCGTTAGCATGCTAGTTGCAACAAGCTACATAGGAATGTAATTGAAATGGTAATTATGATCATAAACACGTTCGCCTAGCACGTTATCGGAGTAGCAAAAATGAAATCATAATGATATTCTGTGTATATATAACTTGTGTTTTTGAGTGGCATTGAGGGAAATATCTATTTAGTGATGACATTTTGGAAGAAAAAAAATGTTTCCGAGTGGTACGCAAGTAAAATCCTATTAAACGAGGGGCACGAAATGAAATAAATGCACATGTAAGGTAGCAAATTGTAATTTACTTTGTAATTTATTTTTGCGTTACGGAACTATATTTTTATTTTGCCTTTTCGAGAGCATTTATATTTCTTGAGATTTTTTTTTCATAGCTCCCACATAGATCGCTGCGATTGCTCACATTGCATATGATTTTCGCGAATCTGAAGAAATCAAATCATGTTGGAAAAACAGTTTCACCCTGCTTAAAACTAAAATAAAACACGCCAACTGTGTCCATCCATCGCAGAGCCTCTCTTGAAAAATGATGGGCCAACCTAATTTAACTGTATCTCAGTTTACCTCTATTATGCGATCCAGAACCAAAAGTCAGCGCCTCTATTCTCCCGAAACTATGTCTGCTGCTGCAAGTTTTTGGTTGGATGCTATTAGCAATGCTCTGTCAATTGATAGCGATTTATGGTCCAATTAGAAGAAATTGAATTAATTAAGGTGGTGAATTGCATGGAAACTTACATAGTAATTACATAAGAGAGATCTGTGGTCTTTAATTTAAAGCACAGAGTTTCGCAGAGATTCCACAACCTGGTCGTGCCTACTGCTGAACTTGGTATTGCTCTTTGTCAATCCCTTGCGCTCATTTGTTCTCATTAGAAGCAATTGAACTTAGTTAAGGTGGTGAAGTTTCAACTTGTAAAAATTGGTTCTCATTTTGAGATCAATATTTAGAGATGGGTCAGGTTTTTTGCTGTGTTCAAGTAGACCAGTCTACTGTGGCTATCAAGGAAAGGTTCGGAAGGTATCAGGAAGTGCTTGAGCCAGGATGTCATTGTATGCCTTGGATCCTTGGTAGTCAAGTGTCTGGTTACCTCACCCTCCGCTTGCAGCAGCTCGACGTCAAATGTGAAACCAAGACGAAGGTTTGTTGATTTCTTCTCACTTAATTACTTCAAAATTAAGCTTAATTTAGTGGGGATAACGATCGTGTTGTATGTAATTATGTACCGATGAGTTCTATTCGTACTGTCTGATCAAGTTTGTTATGAAGGTCATAATTAGTGGGATCCATGATTCCTAAGAAGCTTGATTATTGAGTTTCTCAAATCTTTGATTTTCTTTTCTTTTTTCTTCCTGAATTAGGAATTAGATTCCTACAAATCTATGCAAGACTCTGGAGAATTTGTAAATGAATTCTGCGGTTTGACAGATTTTAAGGAATATTGTGTCACAAACGTGATACCAGATGTACCCTTAGCCCTTTACCTATAGCTTCGTATTTACTCTATCGCTCCAAATTATTTCGTTTTAGTTTGATGATCACTTGAGACACCCTTAACTGTTGTCTGCTAATTGCAGGACAATGTGTTTGTAAATGTTGTTGCATCTATTCAGTACTGTGCTTTGGCTGACAAAGCAAGCGATGCTTTTTACAAGTTGACCAACACAAGGAATCAAATCCAATCTTACGTCTTCGATGGTATGTACGAGCCAAAAACCTTAACTGTATTTGCAAGTTTGTTCGATTCAATGGATTTCATGAATTCTCTAAAAGTCGTTGGCACTGGCGGGTGTATTAATTGTACTTAACTAGCTTCTTATTTTCTTTGTTTTTCTTTTTCAGTGATTAGAGCAAGTGTGCCAAAGCTTAATCTTGATGACGTTTTCGAGCAGAAAACTGAGATTGTCAGGGTTGTAGATGAAGAACTGGAAAAGGCCATGTGTAATATCCTAAATCTTTGTTTTGCACTAATCATGTTTTGGACTTGATTAGGGGAGGTTTAAGAGTTGGTGAGATGGACGGCTGGGATTGAATGGAGAATTGTGTATATAAAGGTTGGTTTCTCTCTCCCTCTCCCTCTCATTCTCTCTCACTCGTCTCTCAACTCTCACACACACACTCTCTCTCTCTCTAGTCTGATCCGCAGCTTTCGGAGGAGCCGGAGGAAGTGGTTTTGGGAAGGCGAGGTGAAGCTCGGACGTTCTCCGGAGTGGAGTAGATCGTGACTCGGTTGGTTATCGTCGGAGGTTGGGTTCGTGAGGGAAAAGCTCGTCGTTGGGTCTTCAAAGACTTCTTCAAGCCTTCAAGGTATGTCAAGCTTTACTTTAATGCTCACTTATGCTTTCGTGAGTGTCGGAGTGGTCGACGGTAGGCCGGATGACTCGTCGGACCTGTGCAACAGTTTTCTGCACTGTAACGGTTGACCGGTGGCATGGTGCGGTCGACCGGTCGTAGTGTAAATTGGGAAAAATCTCTCGCACCGGTCGAACGATACCTTGGGGTGGTCGACCAGTAGTGCATGTTGAGCGAGAGAGGGAGACTCTGGGTGTTTTCGGTCGAACGGGATCCCTTTGTCGGTCGACCGAAAGTACTGTTGTAGGTCGGTTGGGGCGTTGATCATCCAAACGGTCGACCGCCTATTTGACTCGTCTGACCGACGACTTAAAATGACTTAAAGTTTGTCCGAGCGGTTGAGGGTTTCGGTCGACCGGTGTACCTTGTTATGAATTGGATTTTACTACTTATTTTCGGTCGACCAGTGATCACGTGTGGTTCAACCGGTTGTGCTTTTTTATTGCGACAAGGAGTTTTACTGGTCGAATTCGGTCGAACGGGTCCCCTTTGCCGTTTGACCGGTTAGCAGGTTTTTCGGTTGGGTCAGTCTTGTGGAGAGGATTCGGTCGACCAGTTTGGTTGTTTTGTTCGACCATTGTAGTGCAGTTTTGTGTGGTTTTGGTGTTGAGGGGTCAGCTCAAGATGACAACGGGTCTCCGGCCTTTTTGGGGCAACGGTATAGACATTGTCGGCTTGAGAGTGGTTCATGGGAGTTGTAGGGCCAACCCAAGATGGCAACGGGTCTCTGGCCTTTTTGGGGCAACGGTACAGACATTTTCGGCCTGAGGGTGGTTCGTGGGTGTGTGGAGCCAACTAAAGATGGCAACGGGTCTCCGGCCCTGGAGGGGAAACGGTAAAAACATTGCCGGCCTGAGAGTGGTTCACTGGATCAGCTGTGAAGGCAACGGGTCTCCGGCTCTGGAGGGGCAACGTTACGGACAGTGGCGGCCTGATAGTGATCCGGCGTTGTGTTGTAGCCGAGGGTGTTTTCGGCTGTGGTGTCTGGGGCACGTGTGAGGGTTGGGCTAGAGGACCCACGAGACCCGTCACTTCTTGTTGTCTACTGTGGTAGGGAGAGAGTTCCCGAAAGCTCAATAAGACGATGGTTGTTTACTGCATTTCATATCATACATGCTTATAGACGTCTAGTTCATTTATTTTGATAAGAAGCTTGGCATACATGGTTTCCTTATGGGAAACTCAGGAATAGTTATGTTTTATTTCAGGTCGTGAGCGGCACTAGGAGGTGGTAACCGAGGAGGAGCGCGTTCGGGGTCAGATCCTGTTTTTCTTGTTTTTAAGGTCCGAGTGATTACATGTATATTTTCCTTATCTTTTGTTGTAATCACACTCTTGAAACTCTCATATATATATATATATATATATATATTGTATATATGTTGGTGCACCAGTTGTCTGTTTTTTTCGATAATATCCTCGTGTTCTGTTTTAAGCAGAATAGCATTTTCTAGTTGGTGCGCGAGGGAATGTTTAAAAGTTCTAACTCAACGAATAGCATTTTCTAGTTAAAAAGTTCTAAACATCCAAATCATCTGCTGTTTTCATCCCTCATGGCCCTGGTGCTGTTCGTGATGTTGCAACCCAGATAAGAGATGGATTGCTCCAAGCAACGTCAGTCGGACACTAATGAGTGTGTTGTGAGATTATGGCTTTATTTGTGTGAACGATTTGCTTGTTCCGTATTTCGTTTTCCATGTTTGACGTTTGAAATTGTGTAAATATTAAACAAAAGAAGATGGCCTTATTGGTTTTTGTGTGTATATATAAATTAATATAATAATATACAAAAATATACATTATGTACGTCTAAAATGCATACAAAATTGAAAGATGCCTACGATGTCATTTCTTTGTTATGTTATACACAAATGCATGTTTGTGCGTCTACTGAGCCAAATGCTTAGACCGTTTTCTGACAGTCTAAATCAAAGCCATCATTAATTGTATGCGTATCTTTCCATTTTTTTATAAAAATGGCAGTGAAATGCACTTCTTGTTAACTAATCAACTGAAAATAACCTTCCTAATTAGCAAAGGTATGGTCCTGGAAGCCTCTATTATCCACGTGCAAGCCTCTTCTGAGGAATGGGGAAATGCTTATGTGGTCACATATAATATTGCTTAAATGACTGACAAGTACATAAATTCATTGTTTTTTCCTAAGACTGAAGTAGCAGTCGTGTCTCGGAGAAGAGTAAACGACTGAAGGGAAAGATCAACAGCAAAAAACACAGCTAGTCATTAACCTTAACAAAATTGAATGTTTTTCTCCGAAGGAAATGCCTACGGAATTAGACTGCAACATTTGCATATTTTGATGAAAAAACACAAGCGAAGAAAGGAAAATCAAATCTCAACGTAATCCTTATTCCTGGAATCCATCCAGATTAGACACAACGAACGATTAGCAGAAAGGTCTAACTTTTCTCAAGGTTTCAGTGCTATGTTGAGACCAACTTTGGAGCTCTTCTCAACAGCCTTCGTGTCAACCTCGCCCGATAACGTGATGAGGGATTTGGGCATCCACTGGTGCTGGATAAGAGCATTGGCTTTGCCACTGTTGCTGAAGCGAGCTTTGACCGTTGTGAGGGGGTCGAGTGCATGTTGGGTGCCAAAAGTGAGGCTGTTTTCATTGCTCGAGAAGTTGTGCTTCAGTTCTGCTCCAACTGCAGTGCTTGTCAATGGGTTGACCGTGTGATAGTATGAAGCACTTAGGGAGTCTCCCTTGTCATTTCTACATTCATTGAAGGATCAAAATAAGAATCTCAACTTAAGCATTTAAACAATCCTAGGGTGTGCTCTTTGAATAAGCACAATTTGTCAGTTTCCTAATGCAAGGCACTATATTCAAAGTTTCAAACTCACACAGTCAAAGAAGCAACAAAGTCCACATTGCTATAGTTCAGGCCAGCATTGTACTTGACGAAATTCCCACTTGCAGTATCAAACCCAAGGTCAGCCCCAACAGATAAAGCATTAGTTCCAAAGACACCAGCAAAGTTCACCACGGGACTTGCCGTCAAGCCAAAGCTTGTGTTTATGCCTGCATAATCATGCAGATACTGGATCTCTAGCTGGACAACAGTTCCACAAAACCCGTAAGTAATACTAAGAAGGAAAAATACCAATCATTAAAATATAGTAAAGGCGAGTAATTTTTTGTTTACCTTGCCAGACTTCTGATCAGGAACAACAAAGCTTAGAATTGACTTGAATCCAGGAGTGAGCTTGTCCACAGTGACAGTTGCAACAAGCTACAAAGGAATGTAATTGAAATGGTAAGTATGATCATTAACACATTCAACTAGCAATTTATAAACACGAAGTCAAATAGCGAAGGACCAGGGGTACTTAGCAATATGATCAGTGGAATTTCAGAAAACAGTAAATGGTGCAATCTCACCAGTCTAAAAACAGCAAGTGGATCAATCTCATCTAAAGGAGTTTTGGTTCGTATTTTTTCAAAGTAAAATGTGTGCTCCATGTAAAACATCTTGTAAATTTATTATTAATGTCACCATAAAGTTCAAATTACAGCTTCAAGTTATGACGTTGCATTGATGCATTCAATAGAATAAAGAGTTTTTTGCTTGGATGTCATTACAAAACACTATAATTCTCAGAAACCTTTACTCCATCACTATTTGCATACATTTCATCAAAAAACCAACACTATGTCCCAAATGCCATTAAATTTCTGGGCATGCGACTCTTTTAACGGATTCCGACAATGACGTCATCAACAACAACAAAGCTTTTTATCTCAAACTAGTTGGGGTATGCTAGAAATGAAACTCTAAGGAGTCACGGTTCAGGCACGTGAATCGCTTTCTTCCACGCGTTTCTATCCAATGCAAATTCTCGAAGAACATTCCAATCTTTTAAATCTCTTTTGACTGCTTCCTCCCAAGTCAATCGTGGTCTGTCTCTTCCTCTTTTTATGTCTTCGATCCGATTCAATACTCCTCTTCTTATAAGTGTTCATAGGTCTTCTTTGTACATGTTCATATCATCTCAGTCTGTGTTGGATAACTTTCGCTTCCATTGGAGCAACTTCAACTCTCTCACGAATGTCTTCATTTCTAATCTGATCCATTCGTGTATGGTCACACATCCACCTCAACATCCTCATTTCAGATACACTCATCTTTTGTATATGTTGTCTTTTAGTGGCCCAACATTCCGCACCATATAGCATTGCAGGTCTTATTGCGGTTCTATAAAACTTTCCTTTTAACTTAAGTGAAATTTTCTTGTCACATAAGACACATGAAGTTTGTCGCCATTTCATCCATCCTGCTTTAATCCTATGGTTAACATCTTCATCGATCTTCCCATCTTTTTGAAGTATTGATCCAAGATATCTAAAAATATCTTTTCTACGCATCACTTGCTCATCTAATATAATCTCCTCTTCCTCGGTATTAACGGTACTGAAACAACATTTCATATATTCAGTTTTAGATCTACTTAGTTTAAAACATTTTGTTTCTAAAGTATTTCTCCACAACTCTAGTTTTCTCTCCACACCTACCTTACTCTCGTCAATTAATACTACATCATCCGCAAAAAACATACACCATGGAACCTCACATTGTAAGTCTTTTGTCACCTCATCCATTACTAAAGCAAATAGATATGGACTTAAAGCTGAACCATGATGAAGTCCAATCTTAATCGGAAAAGCTTTAGTCACACCATCACAAATTCTAATGTTAGTTTCATACATATCTTTAATTAAATTTCCATATTTTGTTGATATTTTTTTTCTCCGACAATGACGTCATCAACAGATTAAAAAAATAAATTGAAACGAATCCCACCAACTTTTCCATTCCATCTCTGCCAAACCCCATCTCCTCCGCCCACTCCACGACCACTTCTTCGGCTACCCTTTATTCCCCACAAGACTCCTCCATGTCCACTCCTGCCTTGGCCAATCCCACGCCACCCTCCTCACCTTCTATCACATCCCAAACAAAACTATCTTCACTTGGAACACCGTCCTCTCTTGTCTCGTCCAGAACACACTTTTCCCTAAAGTCGTCGATGCCTTTTACGAAATTGTTCAGTACTTCAGTTCAAACTCCGACCCAATGGCCTTCACCTTCCTGGCTTTGGAAGATGATGTTGGGATAGGGAGAGGATAAATTGTTGGGTTTGGAAGATGGGGTTGTAGAGGATTTGTATGTTTTGGCTTCGTTGGTTCATATGTATTCCAGTTTTCGGAGGGTGGGCTGGGCTTGGACGGTGTTTGTGGGAATGATTGTGAGAGATTTGGGTTTGTGGAATGCGATGATTTGTGGGTTTTGTCAGAGTGAGTGGGTTGAAGAGAGAGAGGTGTTTGGGAGTGGAGAGGGAGAAAGGAAAGAGAGAAGAATGAGAAGGGGGGAGGGGGGAAGAGCAGAAGTATGAAAGAAAAAAATATTAGGTTATACACGGTAGAATTTGTAAATTTTACAATTAAAATTATTTTTTAATTGTCTCGTCCAGAACGAACTTGGAACACCGTCCTCTCTTGTCTCGTCCAGAACGCACTTTTCCCTAAAGTCGTCGATGCCTTTTACGAAATTGTTCAGTACTTCAGTTCAATCTCCGACCCAATGGCCTTCACCTTCCTGGCTTTGGAAGATGATGTTGGGATAGGGAGAGGATAAATTGTTGGGTTTGGAAGATGGGGTTGTAGAGGATTTGTATGTTTTGGCTTCGTTGGTTCATATGTATTCCAGTTTTCGGAGGGTGGGCTGGGCTTGGACGGTGTTTGTGGGAATGATTGTGAGAGATTTGGGTTTGTGGAATGCGATGATTTGTGGGTTTTGTCAGAGTGAGTGGGTTGAAGAGAGAGAGGTGTTTGGGAGTGGAGAGGGAGAAAGGAAAGAGAGAAGAATGAGAAGGGGGGAGGGGGGAAGAGCAGAAGTATGAAAGAAAAAAATAGTAGGTTATACACGGTAGAATTTGTAAATTTTACAATTAAAATTATTTTTTATTCCGACGATGACTTCATCGTCGGAATCCGTCAGAGGAGTGACATGCCTGAAAATTTAATGACATTTGGGATATGGTGTTAGTTTTTTATGACATATATACAAATAATTGTGGAGTAATAACTTTAGAGAATCATAGTGTTTTGTAATGGTATCCAAACAAAAAACCCTAAAATAAAACAACGTAATTTTTATTTGGAAAGTCTCCAAAGTCGAATGGTCAATAAGCACTAACATTAACAAAAGGGCTTTTTTTATTAAAACAAATTAACAAAAAAGGCCTTAAATTTAAAGTTCAAGAGAATGTATGCTCTTGGAATCAATACTTTAAAACATAATAAGCAGCAAAAAAACAAAATAATTTTAAAAAATGCTTACAAGTTTATCTAAAATGGCATAATAAATGTGTATCTAGCACAAAACATTTGGGGGGGGGGGGGGGGGGGGGTTCAGTGAAAGATGGAACGATTGCACCAAACATCAAGCATTTATTTCACAGAAGTCAAGGTGTTCCAAGTGGCAGGTACCATCAGTGCGTCTGTGACAGCAATCTCACCCATACAGAAATATTGCTAAAACTAATATAGCCAGAATTAACACCATCGATAAAACTCTTACATTTGCGTTAGAGTTCACTTTGAGATCAGTGATGAAGCTGCTGCTCTTTATCTGAGTTTGGACCTCGCCAAGAATCAGACCATTCTTCTTTGTTCCTGAAGTAGTAATAGCCTGAAATACGACATTGAAATTACTTGTTAAAATTGAACTATATCTCAAGCTCGCAAAGAAAAGCATGGGAACCGAACAATTCTACTGCCACTAAGAAATTGAGATATTTGACATGAATCTAAATCACAGCAAGTTTACTAGCCACCTAAAATGAGTCATGTTTCAGAACATTCCTCTTTGTTCCTGAAGAAGAAATAGCCAAAAATACAGCACTGAAATAACCTACTAAAATCTGAGTCATCTGACAACCCAAAAACACCACTACTAAGAGTAACACTTAAAGAAACTGAGATGTTCCAAACATGAATCTAAAACATGTGAATCACAGCATGTCTATTAGCTACATAAAAGTAGTCATGTTTCCACTTCCTAGTCAGAAATAACCACTGCCTTTAGAGCATTATAAAGACTCCACCTAGTAGTTGCACCTAGGGGTGAGCAAAATTCGGTTCGGTCCGGGTGTCCAGACCGAACTTTTTCGGTCCTGTCTTCGGTCCGGGAGACCACGGGAATTCGGTCCGGTTCGGTTAGGTTCGGTCCAATCAAAGACCGAAATTTTAAGAGTTAAATTCGGGTTTTGGACCGAACCGGACCGGACCGAACCGAATTTATTCGGTCCGGTCTTTGGTCCGGTCTTCCGAAAAGTTCGGTCTTCGATCCAGTCCAGTCCGGTCCCGGACCGAAGCTCACCCCTAGTTGCACCACCAGACACTAAACTCGCACACACAAACATGCACAGACAACACAAGGGACAATTTGTGACGGTTGGCAAAATAACCATTCTTAGAGTTAAAATCAGTGGATACTGTGTTCACATTTATCTAAGAAATGACAATTTACTACAGTAAGAGACTACAAGCACGACCCGCACAAAAAAATCAATCTACAATTTTTTCCTGAGCAACTTATGTAGAAGAGGGGGGTGCAATCGCAAGACCCATCAAATGAATAGTGCCCACATAAGATTTTTTTCTGTTGAAGATCTACAAAGCTTACAGTTGCATGATGGCACAATTGAACTACCCAAATGCATAACCTGGAGTATTCTTAGTAGCTCATTTTTTATGTTCCACACCAAAACTATTTAATCAACCTATAGCTCATACTTCTACAGAGTGAATATGCAACCATCTGTTTGCACCTAAAGATTGCAAAAGTTATTAAACCCCAAAAGCAATCGAAGTATTCAAGACATATCTTACTTGTGACAGCTAAATTAAAACAAAAATCGTGCAAAACAAAAGCTATAACATCGTCAAAAGAAGAAAATGTCCATTTCTGCCCTCTTATTTGGATAAACATGAGAGAAAACGAGCTACTCCTGTTTAGATAAGAACCTGAAGAGAGAAGAAAATAAATGTACTCTAATAAATTTAACAAAATCATCACCATTACAACAGAAAGGGTTCTTACTTCTTACATCGGAACATAAAGGGTAGTTCGGAATAAAAAAAGGTCTCAACTCATGCATGTTTCTTCTCCATTAATATAGGACATAAAGTTAAGAGCTCAATTTGTAAAGGTGACTTTCCTTCATTTCTCTCAATTTTCATCCAAAATTCCAAACAAAGAGAAATGGGATTTCTCTCCATTTCACTTCTTTACTCTACTTAACACTTGGATTTACGGTAAGGGCGTGATTGGTTTGCAGTGGTGGGAAATTCAAAACTCAATTCCATGACTTCTTTAGTCATTCAAACTTAGTTCCCAATCGCATCCTAATAGGAGGGTAAAACCTAAGGGTGTAAAATTTTCCTATTACAATATCTTTTAGTTCGTAGGCAAACAAACCCCAAAAGCAATCCAAGTACTCAACATATCTCACCTATTACAAGACAACATGTCTCACCTATTACAAGACAACATGTCTCACCTATTACAAGACAACATATTTAAGAAAAGCATTCAATCCAGCGACTACTAAAGCTACAAACATCAACATTAATCACAAGAAAGCATGTCTTTGTTCCAACTCACAACTCCATTAGCGGTGTAGGTAGTGACCGTCAGCTTCTGATCCGTCATGTGATCCCTATACAGAAGATCTGCCAAACCCCCCAAAAACAAAAACAATCAAACGAACCGAAACAAACACAATTACAGACGCGACGAGAAGAGAAGGTGGAGTACCTCTGGCCTTCTTGCCGATGTCGGAGTAGAGTCCGGGTCCCATTTCGACGAGAGTAGCGCTTTGGGTCCGGAATTGGGGTTTTCTCCGAGGAAGGGAAGGAGACGAGTGGAATTAGGGATTCGGAGGCATTTATATGGGAGGGTCTGGCCTCCTTCAGTGTCTTGGGAAAGGGGAGAGTTTTATTTTTTTTATTTTCTTCTAAAATGTGTCTGAAAAGCTTGTGGTAATTATGTTGTTAGATTTTTATTTAAAATTTATTTTGATATCGATTCCATAAATGTTCCAACTGTATTTTAGAATTTGAATTTACACTGCTTGAGAGTTGAGTGTGAATGTCTTTACACAAATGTTGGAATTTACATTATTTTTGTACTTCTTTCTTTCCATAAATGGTCTAATACTTGAGTGTGGCAGCATTGTTAGTTTGATCGACATCAAATCAGTGTTGAATAAAACTTGGATTATGGTGTAATATCTAACAGTGTCCAAAGCCAATCGAAACAAACACACTTCACCCATAAATTTCTACGAGTACAAAAGTTCAAAATACTTTTGCATGTAAGTGAGGAATTTGGTGGGAGAACTTGTGGAGAATGGGGTTGGGATATTTATTTTTGAGTGCTTATAGAACGTTATTGATGTATCATCTAGTCAGTCATCCACTTAGCTGCACAATCATCAAAAAGAAAGTACGCCTAATTTCGAAAAAATGGAAAAAACCATTAATCTTCCGTGCGACGGTTTCTTTTCTGACGCAGTGATAAGACCGGAAAATGACATCAAACTGACGCTTGTTGACATCCCGAAAAGCCTAAGGAAACAAGAATCATTTCTGATCTTTCTCATGCTCCCTTTCTCCCACATTCTCCGTTTGATACCTCCGGAAACACATCTTCGTCGACAACATGGATTTGACAAACGAGACTTCTACTTCAAGTGCGGTGGTGCACCAGGTTTGTAGTTTTATGTTTACAGTCTTTAAAATTGAAGGTTCTGATACGATTGGTCTTTTCTTAGGCTTCGACGAATTACTTTCAAGCGTCCAAATGTTCGTGGACCCCAATAGAGAAGGTTTTGGGGAAGATGAAGGATGCAGAGAAAGACGACTTCTAGGCTACCCCCTTCGGTCATTTCCTAAACCTCTCCAACATTCCCGTCGATAATGACATCGTCGACTGGTTCGTGGAACACTATGACCCCGACGAGGTAAGGTTGATGATCGACTCTGGGGTAGTACACTTCACAGCAGAAGACGTCGCCCTACTTTTGGGGCTAAGATTACGTGGGAAGGTTGTAAGGATGTAGCCGAAAGAAGTCGCAACCCGGACGGGGGAGATTCTGACCAAATTAAACTTCATACGTGTGGTTTAATTTGAATTAAAGTAGTGGTTTGTAAATTAATTTGAATTAAAGTAGTGGTTTGTAAATTAACAAATACATTTTAGATTGCAAATTTTAAGTTTTCTTACTTCGTAGTAATATTGTACACATGTATGTAGGTTGATCGATGGGTCAGCGCGAACCCTTACTCAGAAGAGAACAAAAACACAATTAAAAGGGAAAAACACCAACTTAAAAAGTTCAAACGCCCACCTAAAAAGGACAAATTCAAATTAAAAGGGTCAGGCACTTCCTTAAGAAAGACAAATGCCTACTTATAAAGTACAAACCCCTACTTAAAAAGGTACAAGCTCATTTACGACATCCTCCCACAGATGGCCACATGTATGTAGGTTGATCGATGCGGCAGCGCGAATCCTTACTTAGAAAGAACAAAAACCCACTTAAAAGGGAAAACAACAACTTAAAAGGTTCAAACGTCCACCTAAAAATGACAAATTCAAATTAAAAGGTCAGACACTTCCTTAAGAAAGACAAACGCCTACTTATAAAGTACAAACCCCTACTTAAAAAGGTACAAGCTCATTTACGACATCCTCCCATAGAAGGTCACATGTATGTAGGTTGATCGATGCAGTAGCGCGAACCCTTACTTAAAAAGAACAAAAACCCACTTAAAAAGGAAAAATGCAAACTTAAAAAGTTCAAACGCCCACTTAAAAAGGACATACCCCTACTTAAAAGGTACAAACTCATTTACAAATTTCTCATTCATGGGAACAAAAACGTTCTTACAAAGGCAATGTGTACTTAATGACAGAAAATGTGTTTTCTCCCATAGTTAAGGAGCATGATGCTTGTAATATAACTTCATGTCCCAATCGTCAAAATCTGGATCCCCTGGTCTAGGCGTGATTTGATGCAGGGGAGATTTGCCCTTCCTTCGATACTTGCTCTTCTCTACTTTGAGGCCATTTTTTGGCTTCTTTGAAGTATTTTCTCGGCTAAAGAAACTCGACGTCTCGTAGGCGGTCTTCCTGGACGGGTGTCCTTATCTTGATTGCACAAACAGGTACCGCCAGGCACAACTTCATCGACTATGGGAGGGCTCTGGGTAATGTTCATACGTGACCTCAATCACTTCATACACTTCACGACATTAAGATACATTTCATGAGAAATGAATGCTTCCTGTGCGATCCAAAGAGCACGACCCATTATGTCGGCGTGACGACGCAGCGCATCCTTCTCCATCACGACATCGTCTTGGTACATCTTGTCTCGATAGCTCCTTCGAATATCCTTCCACCAACGATTTGTGATGTAAGACTGCGGGAGTAATCTATTAGGATTTATGCGTGCAAATACGACCAGCACGTGGCAACAAAGAAGATCAACGTGCTAAAACTGTCTACAATCGCATGTAAAGTTCAGACTTGTCTTTTGTACAATGAAACGTTTCGATAATAGATGCTCACCAGTCCATACACGTTCAGTGACCTTGTAATACAACACGTCGTCCGATTAGAACTCCTCGGTAGGTCGTAGTTCATCATCTTACCAATTTGTAACTGGACTTTCTTGAAAACCCCTACAGTATACAACTCGCTCATTTGCCTCTCGAAGGGATATATTGAGACCAATTGTGGTTTCTTATGCAGGCAATCGAAATCTGATTGAGCTTCCTTCTTGTACTTGTGATGGAGAGCAAATTCGTATTGTTGAACGAACTGCTTAAGGGTGGTTTTTGAAGATAAGTACTTGTCGAAGAACACGTTCATACTTTCGCTTCTTTGGGTAGAAGTCATTCCTACGAAAAAGCAATCACTCAAGTAAGCAGGTACCCAAGACTCACGGATACCGTAAATCGTTTGGAGTCAGCTATGGTTTTGAAGGTCAAAATCAACCAGGAAATCGTGCCAATTCCGCTCAAATTCAACTGGGTTTTTTGAGCCGTACAATCAATTTTAGATCAAATAACATGTGTTGGGGATACTGCATAGACAACTTCACCGGAGCTTTGTTCATTATGTCCCAAATGCAAAATCGGTGTCTGGCATTTGGGAAGACATTCCTTACAGCAGCAATAATGGCGACACATTGGTCCGTTATGATAGCTGGTGAAGGGATATCTGCACAAACACAGATATTTTAGGGAAAAAGAAAATCGCTAAAAAGGAAACGACAAAACTTAAAAATGACAAATTGAGTATTAAAAAGTACCAATCAATTGTTAAAAGGTACAATCCTAACATCGTGATGCGACAAGAACATTGTCTGACTACGGATAATTAAAAAGTACAAGCTATAATACTAAAATGGATCAATCGTAAGGTAAAAAGTACAAACTCTTTCTTAAAAGGGACAAGCCCAACACCATCAAAACGAGATACTCATCCCTCCACTGTAAAATATTAAAAAGGGCTAACTCATTCTTAAAAAAGATAATTCGTTACTTAAAAAGTACAAAACCCACTAACATACATACGACAAGAACATCTCCCGACTACGGATACTTAAAAAGTACACCCTAACATACTAAAAAGGACAACTCATCAGGTAAAATGGAGAAATCATAAGGTAAAAAGGACAAGCCCCAACACCATCAATACGAGTACAAACTCTTGAAACGTACCGCCCATACACGAAAGCCACATCTGGAACAACCATATGTAATTTTCAGTGGTATCACAGGACAAGAAAGCGCAATCGAGCAACACATACTCGAAAATGGTGATTAACTCCTACAAATGGTGAAAAGGGCATGTCGTATTTGTTTGTGTGGTACGTAGTGTCAAAACATATAGCATCCCCGAAGTATGAATAGAAAACTCTAGAACGGCAGTCAACCTAGAAAACATTCATTAGTCTTTCGTCGTCATCCATATCCATGACATAGAAAAAACATTGAATCAATCTTTTACATCTTAATGAAATAGTTCTGAAGAGCTTGTGCATCGCCGGGTCCCATTTTCAAATTCCTGACTTCGGTTATAACACTCCTGCGAACACAATATATTATTAAGGACTGAGATTTCCTTAAACACAATGACGACCAAAACAAAACAAACCTTAAGTCCCTATCGTTAAAAGTAAGTTTGTCATGCCCTCCAGTCTCGACAACAAACGATTGCATGGTCTTAGCAGCGGAGATCCCAGAAGTATCATTGCACGCTATTCGTGCAATTGCGGTCTCAGGTACAAAACGTTTCTGTCTTAGAAAACACATCTGGTCCTCCTGAAGCATTTCATGGTTATGATTGAGATCGACAAAGTTAATATGGTAACCCCTTGCTGGGTTTCCGGAAACCTTGTTGTGAGTCGTGCACTAACTCTACTCGATAAACGTGACTTCATTATTCATTGACCTTGGTCTGTTGGTGTTTTGCCCTCTTTGGAACAAGTAAACGTAACCCGGGTAACAACATCACCTTCGTAATGAGTATGTCTTAACTTAACCCCAAAACCACAAGCATTAGCGCAGTCTGTGTAAAAGGTCTTTGCTTCATCGAAGGAGGGAAAACACATCTTCTCCTTAGGTACGTTTAAATGGATGTTTTCTTGTGTAAACATCTTTACAATTTCCATACTGTTAATGGAAAAAACTTTCAAAACGAAAAGAAAAGCACGAAGAAGAAAGGAAGAAGAAAGGTCGTCATTCTGTGCTCCTTCATAGGCTAGGGGGTTGGGAAAAGATGAAACATCAAAAGTATGGTGCAGGTAGGAGCGCCAAACTGGATGTTTCCAGTCTGATTTGAGACTCATTAAATGCGGTTGCCCCCCACCTACTGCAAAAGGAAAAAACTGTGGAACTGGACATGTCCAACTCAGCAGCGTCCGCGCACAACGTCCCGGAAAGCGGCCAAAAAACATTTTCCTTTATTTTTTGTGCACGAGAGTGCTCTCATTGATTGAGAGAGAACAATGGATTGAAGTGCGGAAAACCAACCACTCAAGATCTTGAGACAAGTGGTCTCTAGATTCTCTGGGTGGACGGAGGAAGAAGAAGGAGGAGAAGTTTTAGGGTTGAGAGGAGTTGCGGCGGATGAGGAGATGAAAGGATTTTTCTTATTAGGGTTTCGTCGATTTACATTAGTATTTATACCCATCTAGTTGGGTAAACCCGTATACATATTCGGTTACACACATGTTCTTTGATATAGATCCGACTAAGTACCAACCCACATGATCCAACTACACTCAACAAGCTACAACATCTTTAACACATGAATCCATAATGGATCAGATGAGCCAGCCTTAGAAGTCATAGACCAAATCAGAAGTCGATTGCAATGGGCATGGTTGAAGCATGCACCAACACCTTGTTCCGTGGGCACAAGCTTCATCACACCTACATTGTGTGGCTTCATGGTGGTCTGATATCATCATGGGTAATATTGTGTTTATTTGATGTAATGGGCTGCTGCTCAACATGAAGAGCATGAAATAAAATGTACGGTGAAGAGGCATTTTTAATTGTTGAATTAAAACAAACACAACTTCAGAGTAAGAAAGCAGTGTTGAAGCCAATGACTAATAATTTAGATTTCGTAGGTGATCTGGTATCAGAATATGGCTTGGCCTTGGGAAAATTCGATTTCATAAAAAAATTGAAAACAATTTTCTTACACAGTCATTCCCTTTGTTTCCAATGAAGATGTCCACTAATACCTGGTCATTAACACCTTTTTCAATGAAAATGTTCACTAATAGTCCATTCTTAGTATTGTGCTTAAAGCATAATTTTTTTACTTCATTAGCTTTGTTGTTATCGTCAATCTATCTTACTAAACAGACCACACATATCTAGGAACAGTTAAGGTCCGTTTGGACACTAATCTACGAAATCAATTTTGGGGTAAAATCTGATTTTCAAGAATCAATTTTTTAGTCAGATTTGATTTCAACCAATGAGGTGTTTTGATACAAGAGATTCTTAGAAAGACTAATTTACTAGAATACATTGTGGTCTGCTCCATCTTCTCCCTCGTCATTTTGCGAACTAAATTCTTCACCTCAAATTTCAATTTCCACAAAAAAATCTAACCTATTTCATTACTAATTTTCCTTAACATATCAAACAAGAAAAACAAACCAACCAATTTTTCCACCATTTTTTGTTGCAAACACAGAAGCAAAACACAAAAAAGAGGTGAAATAAGACGGTGTTGCGTGTAAAGTGGCCAGACAAAAACAAAGCTAAAAGAAAGGAGAAAATGGAGTTTATCGAGGAAATTGGACAAAAAAAAGGAAGACCGTCTTATTATCGCTAGACCTATATTATTTCATTAATTAATTAATTAAAACCATGTATATTCATTACTTGTGTTAGTGGGTAATTATTTTGACGGAAGAAACTACCCCACATAAAATCTATAAATAAAGATTTTTTGTCCTAATTGTTGTCATAATTAATTTTCACCACCATCTTCCTAAATTTCTCCCAAAATTCAAGAGTATTATCCATCATCAAGTCTAGGGAAAAACAATTGAAGATCAATTCTCTAAAGTTTCGTTTCCGCTTTGTATTCTTCAAGATGTCTTTGACATTTAATTGTAAGTATTTCTTTTATATTATTTTATACAGAATTTAGTAGTAGATCTTGATTATTTGATTATGTTCTTGATGTATTTGAACACACTTAAATCTAACATACCCTCGTTGCATGGAGATCCATTTTAGAAAATGACAAGAAACTCGTCGTATCTTTGCCACCTAAATCGAAAATGATCCAGAAAAATAAAGAAAGGGTTTTGGTGTTGGATGAGCTAGGGTAGGAGGTTGTGTAAAGTCATCACAACCCAAGAAGAAACTAGTAGGACAATATCTGTAGCAAGTTGAACTTGCTGGTTGTGGTAATAATAACTGTTTTGTATATAAATATTGTCTAATTGTAGGACAATATCAATTTAGCAAGTATCAGGAAACAGTTTCTGCAGTTCAATAAATCAATTAGGCAAGCCACAACACATGCCTTGTCATAGAAAGTAACATTACTTGGAGTGTTAGTATTTAAGAACAATGCATTTCTTGTGAATGATGTGTGTGAAATCAGTATTCAGCTGCATGCCAAAAGTACTGAACAATAGACAACAAATATTGGAATTACAAGCATAAACTTGTGATTCTTTAACTACACATTTACAACCTAAGAAGTAAGCGTATCCGAATTTCACCTTTATGAGCTTTCCATTAATTTCAAATTTTCTGCTACAATACAAGCTCTGGATCCAGAGCTACATATACTGAGGAAGTCATCACAACCCAAGAAGGAAATAGTACCCCAAAGATATTGGGACTGCAACTAACATGCCTAAAATGACACTGCAGTCAAAACAAAATTAGATTTTAGTGTGGAACTATGAAAAAATTGAATTTAAATCATAATATCAATTACCTGGTGCTTAAAATATCTGGATGTAGATCATACTCCTTAGCAAATACAAATGGTACAATTCCCTGGGGAAGAGCAGCCTGTGAAATGGAAAAACTGCATTCATTTCTCAGATTTGCTATGTAAATGGATTAGTAATGGGATGAGGAGATGTGATATGTTGTGTTTATAAGCTTGATTTTTTTATAGATGATCTTCCAAGAGAGGGAAATTAACCTGCACTATTGCCACATTCAGTAGTGTGCTCCTCATTCCAATTGCATAAGAAAAAAGTGCCATCAATCCAGGTCCTAATAAAAATCTGATGATCATAGATGAGAATAGCAACCGAGCCCCACATGCTATGATTTTGGATTGTGATGCCATGAAGAGACCTAGAGAAAGGATAATGGATACCATAACTTGTAATGGATTGTTTGGAACACCTAGATGTCTGTAATATTCATTGCAATTTGCAATACAAACCTATGCTGAACATTGCCATTCCGAGCCCCCCATCTGCCATTATTGAGATGGAGTTGCCCACAATCTTTGGTAGATGAATTTCCCACCTGCAGTATATTTAGACCTGTGAACTGATGAATACAGTGATGCTTAGCCTCTAGAGCAACCCTTATTTTGTATTGACCAAAACTTTCGTCAGCATCCTACTGGATCAGAATTCCTACCTGAAGCTGATCAGAGCCCAGGCAAGACCCCCGAAACTTGCATAAGTATTAGGATTTGTCATAAGTTTTTTCCAGACCATCAACAAAATAAGACTACTTCTCTTCTTCTTCTTTGAGACAGCAACCTGCACTCCCTGCTCGCCGTCGATAGCTTGTTCCTCAATGGATCCTTGTCCTTCTACAAGAAGTTAGTAGATTAACGTACTTTGTGTCATTTCAGTGTGTTCTATGTTTGACATTTCATTAAATTTTTTGACCAATGGAATCAAGAGATAATAGCTTAATGAGTTGTATTATCTTAGAACAGTCAGTGCAATTTGGACAATTTTTTGAATTCCGTTCTATTATGTGATGGTTGAGTGTTTTTTTCTGTAACAAAAGCAAATATGAGTTAAAGAGGAAGAGATCAATCATTTTCTTGTTTTTGTTTATGTGGTTGATCGGATTTAGAAAAATACCTGTGTTTTCTGTTGCCTGAGCTCCAACTGATGCCATTGCAGCTCTGAATTCAAACAAAAACAACAGCAGAGTATACCAAATTATACTCTGCAACACAACTATCTGCCCTACAAGTTTTACATTTTCATCACCATACATGCCCTGTATTAGTGGGATCCCGACAATAAGGGTATTAGGCAGTGTCGACACTGAGAATCCCGTAATCAACCAGTCCAGCCGACCCCCTGAGATGCGTTTATCAAGTAATGCAAATATCAATATGGCCACAACTTTCTGTAGAGCATCGGCAAGTATGAGCTTGACGTTCATCTGGTAAGGATTGCTGCTGGATATGACTCGAAACGACAGCAGAGGGACCGAAATTTTGGATACAAACTTGTTGATCCCTGAGCATTGTTCCTTGGTGAAGATCTTCCACCATCTCAAGGAGCCGTAGGCTAATAACATGGCAGCATAGAGTGGGACAGTAGCCACCACCACCTTGTAAATGTCTGCAAGAGACACCATGTTTTTGCCTGTTGCTGGTTGGAATGGGATCAACCTTCCAATGTCTCCTTACATCTTATGTCAAGTCATCCATGTGTTGGTAAATATATGAGGATAAAGTGGATCCTGATGCTGACTTTCCCCAATAACAACTTTGTTGTCTGAGAACACTAATTGCTTAGGAT
This sequence comes from Triglochin maritima, assembly GCA_963682175.1. Lineage (NCBI taxonomy): Eukaryota > Viridiplantae > Streptophyta > Magnoliopsida > Alismatales > Juncaginaceae > Triglochin > Triglochin maritima. The sequence continues at coordinate 14,179,509 of OY821775.1, forward strand.
GTCCAATCAGTTATGGAAAGGATTACGGCCCACAACATATGAAAATGGTTGAGTTTAGTTTTAACTATGCTTTTGTGATGCTCTTTGGTTGCGATGGTGATAGTGTATTACTATTACAGGCATGCCACCCGTTTTGCTTATCTTTTTTTCCGTTAATTGTTGTCTCTACCTTTTTCTTCAATTTCTCGACTACTGCAGGGATAATACTACCCAATTTCATATCCGGACAGAACATTTACTTATTTCTTAATGTAGGTTAGTTTTTCTTAGTAAAGAGATGATTTTTTATGGCAATCAGGCAATGATACTAGCATAGTTTCTTGTCAAAAAAAGACTCGTTTTTTCTTTCCAAAAATAGAAGAAGTTGGTTGTCTAAGTGCCCCTTTTTGACCGATAAAATTGCTTTGCTTAGTGTTGATTGGAGAAGTAATTTTTGTCTCTGTGGGGGTTACACAGGTTAGCATTATTATTCCAAACTAGGTGTAGAATGCTGAAGCTATATTGGAATATGAAGGTCATTTCTTTAGATTGTTAAAGGTCTTAGGCTTTATTGCGAGACCATTTACTTGTTTCTAATTGTCTGTCATTGATCTCGACTAAAATAGAAGTCCAATTAGAGCCATGTTTTTTGTTCGGAAGGCTGTCAAATAAAGTAATCTTTCATGTTTCGCTTGGTGTAATTGTTAAGATGTTCATTTTCAGTACATTATCTATAAAACTTGAATCAGGTTAGACATGCATGTAATAACTAACTTAATGAAATGGGTGTGAGTGATTAGGAGTTTAATCCCTCTGGTTTTATTATCTATCATCCTCTGTGGAAGTGTAAATGGTGAAGGCAAGAATAAAGAAGTGAATTGCGGAGAAAGCAAAGGAGTGTAGATTTTACCCAACAGGGCGGAACAGGACAATTTCGGAAAACTTTCGAAAGCATGCGAATAAGTGTTACGTGTAACTTGCTTTTATTTTTATTTTATTTTTTTTATATCAGGAACAGAAGGCCAGTCGAGGAGTACTTTTCCTTGTTTCCTTAGGATCACTGTTGTAACTCGTGGCATCCCTTGACTCAATGCGTTTCTTTTAATTTTCGTGAGTGGATTGAGTTTTTTTTTAATTTAAAGTTTCTGAGTTCAAATAGGTTTTGTCGAGTTTTAATTGAAAGTCTGTCTAAAGAATTAATCCTAGAATTTTTTATGATCAAAATTTAAGAATAATTACAAGCCAATAAGAAAAAAGTGGATCAGAAGTTCAATCTTTGCATGGATAATCCACCTAGGCGTGGTTTTGTTTTCGGTCGAGTTTGGGGTTTTGTTTATTGGTTTTGAAGGCTGCAAATTGGAACATCATATTTACTTGGTAGTTAGCTGTTATGAATTGAGTTGGTTACCTAACTTTGAGGATACTACTTCCGTTCGTGTTAGCAGCGTAGTCAGTTGGTGATTGTAGATTGAGTTTCTTAGTTCCCAAACATGCATTGCTATTGATATTCTCGTGTAAAAAAACACTGTCCTGCTATTGCTTGTTGAGGTTAGTTGTATACGTATGCATGGGCATCAGAGAATGGAGCAAAGTTATTTAGAGATCATACTGAAATGAGGTTGCCACCTCCTGCCACTCTTCACTTAACAAATTCTCACTTGGGATTATCGCTCAAACATCTCCCAACAATTTTCCTCGGCGTGATTAGATTATCTAATCATTTATGTATGCTTAATCTACACTAACAAGAATCTCGTGTGGTGCGCGATTCTTTCTTCAAACGAAATCATGAACATATATAATGAAAAATGAGTATTAGACTCAATTGTGATAGTTACGTAAAAGTAAATTGTAGTACTTCTATCAAATCAATAATTGAATAAATTAATAAAACTTGCAAATCGCATTAAATACCGTAAAACTGCTTATAAAGTCATTGAATAAAAAATATGCAATCTTAATGTTGGAGTCTTGGAGAAAAATTTCCAAGCTAAATTTGCAAAAATTAATGATATTTTAACTAAACTGTTATTTATCACCGGAAAATTACTTAAATCGTTTGTACCAATTACCATTTTGCTCTTCTGCTCTTTCTACTTATATAACTCTTCATTTCACTCTCCTAACATCACTCTATTTTCGTATTACTCTCATATTCATACGAAAGAATGTCTCGGAGGCCAGCAAAAGAACCAGCAGATGCCCTCGACTACTCGAATCTGGTAAAATGTCTTATTTAGTTTTTTTAATTTTAAAAAATAAAATAAAATTGGGTCGGACGTTCGAGGGAGACGCCCGACCCAACAGACCGATACAGTAAGTTCTTGATCTTCCTGGAATCCTTGGGTCAGTTTACCAACGTCTACCTGGTCATCCGAATATTTATCCTCAGTAGCTTCGACATTTCTCTGGAAATCTCTATTCGGTATACCAAAAGGGTATCAGTCATCCAAATATAATTAGTGGCGACTACTATATTCGGATGACCGATACACTGTCGGTACACCGAATAGAAATTTTCAGAGAACTGTCGAAGTTACTGAGGAAAAATATTCGGATGACCGGGTAGAGGTCGGTAAACCGACCCAAGGATTCCAGGAAGATCAAGAACTTATTGTCTCTACGATCACAATTCCTGATGGAAACTCAGTCATCTGAATGGAACATTTTCGGTAGACCGAGAAGCAAACGGTCGACCGTCCGAGACCTCACCAACTCACCAGATCCTGCGCCCGTAGTTACGGACGATCGAGACGAATTGGAAAACCGACCACGACCCCTGCTCCCACTACTGGAAAACCGAACACGACATCGCTCAACATACTCAAAGGCACTTGGGTCCCGACGTGTCGACTTCCCCTTGGTCGGCCTCGTACCTTAGTATTTTCTATCGGTTCTTGATAGTTTGACTATTCCGGGTGTAACTGTGCATATAAAATACGAGAGACACTACGAATTACTACAGGGTCGCTCTCTGAATCTCATCAATGAGGTTCTGAAAATGCTCAACATTTTGTGTTGACTGATCCACAAACTCTGACATCTGGAGTCCTCCAATGATAAGTATTTTCCAGAATGAATGAATCTGCTCTAAATAAATTTCATCACCTGACTCAATACACTCGTGCATGGTACATGCACAAGGATTCATATGTGATGTCAGAAAAGTACACCCACAACGATATTCAACTTGATTGCTTAAGTCATGCATTCTCTTCAACTCCCGAGTCAATAATGACAAGCAGTTATGCGAAATTCAATCATTTATATGTTAAAACAAAGGACCTATATAGTTTGTCAAATTTCGACGTCTCGAACCTTCAAGAAAGTTCTGAATATTTTCGTCAGCTGCATTTCAATGACCGAGTTCACTCTTTCAGAGCTGCAGTTGATGTAGTAATCCACTCTTTCAGAGCCGAATGTGCACTTTCCACCTTACAGTTCGTAGTGGTTCCGAAATGAAGGACTTTATTCGTCCAATTTAACACAAATTTTTCTTTATGCACTGACCACGTGTCTTCCACATACTCCGTGAGCATTGGCTAGGACTTGAAAGAATCTTTCAGATTACGAACTGCTCTATCATAATCCGTCTGTGAATCAGAAAACATGACTATCCTCTACTTTCCACGCCTAAAAATCTCTGCAGACTGTTTGTCCTTGCCGAAAACGTGGTATGCGTAGTTGTACACGTCTTTGTTGATATGTCAGGTGCATAGTAAATGAGCAGACTCAGGAAAAACTTCTGCCACTGGTCGCATCAAACCCAACTCCCGGTCTGTTATTATTGCAGTCAGGCTAACAATATCCAATAACAAATCTCGCAACTTGTCCAACACCCACCGGTAACTAGACTCGGTCTCATCCTCAAAATCACATAGCCGACGACGAAATTCATGTTTGTTGGAGTAACTCCAACCATTTCAAACAAAGACATCTTGTACTTGTCTGTCTTATACATCGAATTCATGCAGATTACGAAATGGTATGTGTGCAACAACTGAACTGACGTCAGATGTGTCAAAAATGTGTGAGTGAGGACATTAGTTCCGAATATTCGTATCACGATAACTCATTTCATTTTTGCGATCGTATCTCAGGTAACAATCCGCTCGATTTTTTTTTTTTGATTTGTAGGATGATATTACCAAAAAAAACGGCTCCTATGACAACTTGTTTTGCCCATTTACACGCTTCCTCGATTGTTGTAAATACTTGTTTACTATATAAAACTCACTGTAATATACTTCATCACCACCAAAATCTTGCAACAGAACCTGAAAATTTTAAATTAACACAAAATAAATAAACTAAAAAAATTGGGGCTTCTGGCTTAGACACCCCACACAAGGAGTTGGACGTCTGACGGAGACGCCTCATCCATAGGCGAGGCGTCTTAGCCAGGCGCCTCATCCATGGATATGGCGTCTGGCTAAGCCACCCGCACTAAGGCGGAGGCGTCCTATCCGGACGCCTGAGGCCAAAAAAACCCGTCTCGCTTACCTCACCAGATTCAGGCGCTTCGCCAGACATTTTCGTGGTGTTGGTACTGAGAATGTGAGGAAAACTAAGACAAAAATCTTGTTTTAGGACTCGGGACTAAATGGATATTAAATGAATTGTGATAGGCAAAATTGTAATTGTTGGGGGCGATTTAAGTAGTTTTCCAACGACGAATAGTAGTTCCCTTTTAAAAAGTTGAAACCTAGACGGTGATTTTATCTTATCAGTGAACATATATTTTGAAAGATTTATAAACTTAAAAAATAATTAAAGCTGTAATAATATGTTTGTATATTTAAAAATAAGTATAAACCTAAAATCATAGGTTTCATGGCTTATCATCGGTTGATGAGTTAATAATTAAATCTATAAAAATCGTCCAAAATTCGTTTGCAATACCAAACATCCGATGACAAAAATACATTTGTTTTCTATTTTATATTACTAGACCGTCAAGATCGAATTGAGAGACCAAAACATTTAATCAACAAACGACTGAGATCGGTTTATTGGCCTCTCTTAATAAAAATATTTATTTGATATAAAAAGGTTTTTATTGTTTTATTGTAATAGAAGACGGCCAAAAATACAAAATCATTACGAGGGACCAAAAAATAATATTGGGAACTATATTATTCAATATTAAAATTTAAACTTGTTTTTCTTTCTTCTTTTTTCCCAATGAATTATGATTTTCTTATCTGGTCAATTTGAAATCATGGGGTTCATGGATTGATCATGAGTTCATGGGTTGGTTTTTCTTTTATTTTTCAATTAATTGCGATTTTCTTATCTAGTCAATGTGAAATTTTGGGGTTTATCGATTCATCATGGCTTCATCTGATAATTATTAAAAATTAAAAATCAATTTTTAATCAATGAATGACTAAGATGGATTTGAGGGACCAAAATTAGAGAAGTTATAATAGACGATCAAGATCAATTTGAAGGACCAAAAAAACAAATCAACTGCTAAGATTAATTTGAATGGCCAAAAATTAGTCGGAACCATTTTATTATTGTAGAAGAGCTTTGAAATGTCTTCCTTCACAAAAAAAAAACAATATAACTATTTCAACATTTGCATGTCCTTAAATGATGCGTAGAATTATTTGCCAAAGGAATGTCACTTTGATTGTCTCTTGCAAGCTACAATTTTGCTGTTCATATCCCGATTCCTTAAACAAACTTCGTACGTTGATCTTCATACGTTGATCGCCTTGTTTGTTTTTGCAGCCCCAACATGTGCTGGTCATCCGTAAAATTGATAACTGGATAATTGTTATATTGCCATTAATAAACATTAAACACGTAAGAGGCTATTATTTTCTTTCTTCCACGAAATTCTCCTGATATGAATAGCTGTTTTTCTTTGGTATACATTAGGGAAAAAGTGATATTGGAGATTTGAACATAAATCGTTCATATTTGCTTAGATACTTTCAACAGTTACATATCATACCTGCAAGAAAGAATGAGCTTCTTTTTAAAATTGAAGTATCCTAACGATGTTTATGTTTTAATCATATTAAACGTGGTCATTAGAAGAAAAAGAAGGCAAAATAAAATATAATCCATCAATAGGAAAGGAATTTCCATCAGAAAAAAATTGAAGAGAAAATCATATAACATGCTATTAAATTTGTGATTGTGAATATTATTGATCGTTAATCTCGTATTACAAATGTGATGTACATATATAGGTTGATAGAATTAGCCGTTGGGATGATTATAATTGCCTATTACATGAGATATGAATTTTACTAGATGTGTGATGAATATTTGTTTCCTTTGTGGTGATCATGAATGTGGTGGATGTGTCCCTTGATTGGCGGTGATGACCGTTGTGTCTGAGCTGCCGTTATTTTAACACTCCCCCGGTCCTCAAGTTGGGTCTGGAAGATGTTGAAGGATTCCAACATATGAAAATTGTTATGGAATTGTCTTTGGTCCAATGATTTGGTGAAGATATCAGTCAGTTAGTCTTCACTTTGGACGTATGGAACTTCAATTTCTTTTGTTTGGATTTTTTCTCTAATGAAATGACAGTCGACCCCTATGTGTATTGTTTGTTCATGGAAAACGGGGTTGGAGGCGATGTGTCGGGCAACATAGTTATCGCAATACATTTGCATTGGTTCTTGGTAGAGAACTTTCATTTCTTTAAGGAGTTTCTTGAGCCATATCAGTTCGCTAGTAGTGGATATCATAGCCCTGTATTCAGCTTTTGCACTGGATCATGCAATTACATTCTACTTTTTGCTTCTCCATGTGACAAGGTTTCCTCCAACGAACGTACAAAAACCTGTGGTAGACTTGCGATTGTGGCTACCAGCCCAATCTACATTAAAGTAACCAATTATAGAATTAGACTTGTTTTGTTACATCCATATTCTTTGGCCCGGAGTTCTCTTTGAATATCTAAGGATTCTATCTATGATGTCGAGGTGGTGAGTGTGGGGAGCATGCATGAATTGACTTATTGTGCTAACAACATAAGTTATGTCAGGTCTGGTAACAGTGAGATAAATGAGTTTCCCTACTAATTTTTGAAATTGCCCTATATTGCTTAGGATTTCCTTGTCAGTGGGACTAACCTTCTGATTGATCTCGATGAGAGTGTTAACGGTTTGGATCCTAATTTCCTAGTTTCCTTAAAGAGATCTAGGATACAGACATTTCTTGGAATGACTTATTACAATGCCTAAAAAATACTTCATGAACCCTAGATCTTTGATGTCAAACTTGTTTTTTAAGTATGATTTCACAATATTAATTTCATTATCATTATCCCTGTGATTATGATGTCGTCTACATATACAAGGACAATGGTGGTAATGCTTGATAAAAATAGATGCATTAGCGGAACATTTAGTAAAACCAAGTCGAGTAAGAGAGTGACTGAGTTTTCCATATCATGCTCTCGGAGATTGTTTCAATCCGTAGATGGATTTGTGGAGTTTGCAAACATGATTGTGACTTTGTGAGTGGAGTTGTACCCTTGTGGAGGAGTCATATAGACTTCTTCTAAGTTGCCTTGAAGAAAGGCATTTCGAACATCCATTTGATAAATGTTCCACCCATAATTGACAACAACAGAAAGAAGAACCCTAACATTATTCATTTTTGCTACAGGGGCAAAGATTTCTAGATAATCAAGGCAGTAAGTCTGAGTGTTAACCCTTAGTGACTAGTCTAGCCTTGTAACAGTCAATAGAGTCATTACTATTATACTTAATTTTATATATTCATTTACAACCTACAGGTTTAATTCCAGGTTTTGAGGGTACCATGGTTCAAGTTTGATTTTTTCCTAAGGTTTCTAGTTCATCATTTATGACTTTTACCCAATTAGGATTCCTAAGGGCTTCCTGGTATGAGGTTGGTTCACTATATTTATCAATTACATTAAGGAAACTACGATGAGAGGAAGTTACAACGTTGTAGGAGATGTAGTCTTGGATGGCGTAGGTCGCATTGTAGGTGATGAAATCTTGGAGATTAAGACGGAGTATGAGTGATTCTTGTGGACCTTTTTGTGGGAGCCTCTTCATGAGGTTCTTCTTGTTCGTCCTTTTGATCACATGTGGTATGTTCTTCTCTCCCGACTTAAGGGACATTAGTCTCCTCAAGAGATGGACAGATATCAAGCAAGTCGGTAGTAGGAAGCGCAGGTGTCTCACCTATAGAAGTAGTATGTGTAGAAAAATATGATTCACTTTTGAAAAAGAATACATCTCTAGAGATGTACATTTTACATTCCAGAGGATCATAGCATTTGTATCCATTCTTTTGGAAGGATTACCCAAAAAACACAATTTTGACAGAAAGATGACCAAGTTTATCAATTTGTTTTTAATGCACATAGCAACTCCTTTTGGACTGAACCCGACCCGTGACCAGGACCACGTCCTACTGCCGCACGCTCCCCCGCAACAGCATGCAGACCTGTGTATGGACCCGGATTTGGAGTGCGAGCCTTACCCAAACCAACAGAGAAGTAGTGTATTTGATCATCCGCTAATGTGTTGGATATAAAACCCCATCTTCCAGAGCATGACCGGATTTATGTCCATTTCTGATTTCCACCTCCGTTGTTAGGGTTAGGGTTTAAGCCGCCGCCGCTAGGGTACCCTCTTTCAACGCCCGTTCATTCTCTGATTCCATCCTTGGGTGGCTGGAGGTGCGGTAAAGGAACCAACATCGGTCGCGACTGTGTCCTTGTTTCTTGCAGTTGTCACAATGTTCGTCTTTGAACCTTTCGAACTGTCTTTTTCCTTTTGTGATTTGGTTTTGGTTGTATGTGGCGGCAGATGCTTGGTTTTCCTTGTTGGTGTGTTGGGGCATGGCATGTCTTCGGGTCTCTTCCCGTTGTACCATCGCTATAATTTTTGTGAGGGGCGGAAACTCCGATGATAATAAGATTTTTTGATTTTAAGGTCTCATAGTTGGAGTCAAATCCTACCACAAAATGGTAGATTTGATTTTGCTTGACCCTCTCCTTGATGATTTTTGAGTCTGTGCTCGGAGATTCATAGATCCCGAGCTCATCCCACCGACTTTTTAACACACCGAGGTATTCTATAACGGTTTTCTACCTTTTTTTGTTTGCGCAAGTTCTTGCTTGACTTTGAATAATTTGTCCCATTCAGAAGTTGAGTGTAAGCCTCTGGGGTTGTGCTCCTTTTGCGGCGATTGGAAAGGATGGTCGTCGTTTTGTGCGTTAGCCTCCTTTTGTATTATGATGTTGATCGGTTGGTGATCATTTGGGATGTTCTGAGACCGACTTGGCCGATGATGCTTTTTGGGTTTTGGGTGAACGAATATATGATGACTTTTGGGGTGATCTAATGCAGTGATCGAGAGATTGTCGTCGATGATGACTCCCCGATTCTGAGGTCCGATCAAAGCTCTAACACCATATTAAATTTGTGATTGTGAATATTAGTGATCCTTAATCTCGTATTACAAATGTGATGTACATATATAGAATGATGGAATTAGCCGTTGGGATGATTATAGTTGTCTATTACATGAGATATGATTTTTACTAGATGCGTGATGAATATTTGTTTCCTTTGTGGTGATCACGAATGTGGTGGATGTGTCACTTGATTGGCGGTGATGACCGTTGTGTCCGAGCCGACCGTTATTTTAACACATGCAATATCATAAAATTCACCACTATTGCCGAGATTATTGTTACTGCAGACAAACTTCTCAGTTCTCATTGCTTTCTCATCAAAACAAGCAGAATGATTTCTTTGAAAGAAAAGTAATACCAAGAATAATAGATTACAACAAGTAATACCAAAGTTTCAGATAGAGAAACCTGCAAATCTTGCTGAAAATGTAGTAAATCAATAACATTTTCTTCACCATCCTTGCCCGATTGCAGACTTAATGTAAGGTCTAGGACGTGGGGGGAGTGGTGTGAGGAGTGGGGTGGAGTGAGGTGTGGAGTATGGTGGGTATGGTGAGGAGTATGGGGGGGTAGGTGTAGGTTTTTGTATTTAAACCCAACCCAACCCTCTCTTCTCCCTTTCCTTTCCATTTCCTTTCCACCGAAACTCACCACCTCTTCTCCTTGTTTTTTTCCGGCGACCAGTGGAGGAAGAAGGCGGCGCGAAGGCTCCGGCGTGAGGAGGTCGTGCGTGCGGAGACGACGGGCGTGAGCGTTGCTCCGGCGGATTCGTCTTTCTTTTGAGGTATGCCAAGCATTAGAGTGTTTTGTGGTTCTCCATGTTGGGGGAGGTTTGGGTCGGTCGCGGGAGGTCGGAGACCTCGCCGTGCACTTGCGGTATAAATAAAATTCACATCAAATCCCTCATAAATAATTTGGCATAATTGCCACTTCGGAATTCCGTGATGAGGGCATTGGGTCAAGACACTCTTAAATCTCTCAAGATAGGAATAGAACGGCTCGCTCTCAGACTGAACGAATGCAACAATTTCATTCCTAATCTTCATAGTCTTATGGTTGGGGAAATATTTTTTTAGAAACACTTGAACAAACTCAGCCCAACTTCTAATAGATCTTTCGGCTAGACTATATAGCCATTTCTTAGCGTCGTCCTTCAGTGCTAGAGGCACGAATTTTAGACGCACTGCCTCTTCAGGGATATGCTGGTATTGCATAAGAGAGCAGATTTCTTCAAATTCTCTAAGGAAGAGATATGAGTCTTCCCTAGAGGTGAACTTAGGCAACATACTCATGTATTGTGCCTTAAGTTCGAAGTCGCGACCCGGTATGGTGGGCATGACGATGCACGATGGCTGAGCAGCCATCGTTGGGTAGCACCGATCCCTCAAAGTCATAGGTTGCGCAACAGGTGGGTCTACTACGTTCTCACCCATTAGATCCGGGTGAGGTGGTGCAACAGGTGGATTGGGGTTAAGTTCCAGACTGGAATCTAGATGAACTCGTGAGAGTCGATTACTCAAGTCCCGAATCCAAATCTGAGTGCACCGGGTTGAATCAATTTTTGAATTCAAATTCGAAATTTAAATTCCAAATTTAATTTCAAGAATTAATTAAGTTTTTTTTTTATTTATATATTTTCGTTTTTTTTTTAATTTATGAAAATGGAAACAAACAATAGAAAGGTAAAGATGAGAAGGGAAAGAAGACTCAGACGAGAAGGGAAACTTAACTCTAAAGGATAAAAATTAGGGTTGGTCAGAAATTTCCTGAACAAGCACGGTCAAAACAATCCTAGACCTAGTGTCACTTAGATCTAGACGACTCCTAACTGGTTGAGTCGAATTGATTTGCTTGATTCACCTCCCTCACCAATCAAACCAAGTTGGCCAGTTAGTGTATAGCTAGTGGGGGCGCTTCCGACAGAGTCGGTGCCAATTAGACAACCACGTCGCTTGGAAGACTTTCGTCGACACAAAAACACTTTCTAGACACCAAATTGAGTTCAATTAGCTTCAGGTCATAGCAAGTCAAACCAATCTCCTCCTTAGTTGAGTCCGAGTCCTTAGGGGCCAATGTCTAATTGATTTTAAATTTTAGGCTTAGGCGACACTTCAGGATTGTGGTTTGTGGGCTACGGGAGGGTGATGAAATCCCCACCGTATCTTTGCCTACGGAGTTGCCCTTAAGATAGTTTAACTTAGATCTAGCAAAGATAGTCAAACAATAGTCTTTAGAGGGGGGCAATTGCAAGGTTGTATGCAAACTAAATTATATGCCTAAATGCAATCGATAAAAACCACGATACGTACCTTGACTCCAGCACTCTTCAACAGAAATTGATTTGCAAGAATTTAGCAAGAATAATGCATACAAAACACTAGATGATGCATGCACTAAGGCCTTTCTAATTTTGCCAATTTTAGGTCAGAGTTGAATTATTGCAAATTATGGAATTTTTGCCCTAACACATGCTGTTCTATGAAAAGGAAATTTTTCGAAACTAGAAATTACGAGGAAAAAGGCAACAAAGGTTACCTACGTAATGCTCAGTCGGGTTCGCCGCCCGCTCTCGAAATTTCAGTAGCTCCACGCGTCCACCCAGAGATGAGTCGCGTCCCAGAAAAATTTGAAGCCCAGAAGCTCCAAGTGTGCGGCGGATTCGCCGCAAGTTGTTCTTTAGGTGCGGCGATTTCGCCGCTCGTTTAGCTCCAAATGTGCCCGGATTTCTCCGCGCACTCTGTTGTCTCCTGAAACGCAAATCCAAATACTTAAATCGCGCACAAGATAAACAGAACAGAATCGAAATCAACAAAAACAAAATCTGCGTCGCCTCCCCGGCAACGGCGCCAAAAACTTGATGGTAATTTTATTTTATACCGCAAGTGCACGGCCGCGATGAAGCGGTGGCAAGTACGGGTCGAACACAAGGAGGGAGAGATTTCGTTGTTAATGTTATTTTCGATTAAGAGGAAGAAGGAGAGAAGAATTAATTTGGGTTTTTGGGGTTTTTGGTTTAATTAACTAAAGTACGAAACAAAAGCAATTAAAATTAAAACAAGAACAAAGAGAGAAATCCGTGGGATGGAGGTTTAGACTTAGGTTTAGAGTAGAGAATTACTGAAACTTATTGTAAATCATGTTAGTTATGAAGCATTACAAGATAAATGACTTAACATAAACTCAAGTAATCAAAATACACTAATCATGAACTTAAAATAATAACATGCATTCATCATTCTCTAACCCTAATTCCATCACCTCCACCCTTTGGAGAGAGTTAGAAACTCATGGAGGGAGGAAGAAGAAGGGGTCCTTGAGACATTAAAAGAAAACTAAAACAAGAATTAAAAGAACAGAATTTTATTAATAAAACTAAGGTACACAAATAAGAACAACAACCAAGGACCCTATTTACATCGTTCTCGGGTCTATTTATAGTTGCTACAAGGGACTTAGGTATAGAATTGGATAGTACACGTGTCCATACACGACTGGACGAAATTGGGACACACAGATCGACCAATGGGCGGCGGAATCGCCGCACATCATGTGTATTGTGCGGCGGATTCGCCTCCCACGTTGGTCGGATTTAATCAGGATTTTTGTCACGCGTTTATGGTATGATTTGATCCTCCTTTGCGCGTCTGGATTGATTCTTTCCATTGTCTTGAGCTCCGGATTAATTCCTTCCATTGTTGGAGATTTATGTTTGACTTTTCTTTTGATTTTTCCAACAAAATAACTTTATCCTTTTCTTTTGCAATCAGGTCCTTGACATTTTGCAATTAAGCCCTTGACCTTTTTGTGATTAGCTCCTTGAATGCTTTTATGCTTGGATTCATTTCCATTCGGAACCCGATAAACTTGAACTCGGTCTTTATGATAGAAATGAATCTTTTGCACGCGTTTATGCTCGGAATGTGGGTAATTTGCATTCAGGTCCCTGTATTCTGTAAATACGACTAAACACATACCTTAGTAGCATTTATTGATATAAAAGTAATCTAAATGAAAGACATATGATGCAATGTATGCAATGCATCATCTTTCTTTTGAGGTATGCCAAGCATTAGAGTGTTTTGTGGTTCTCCATGTTGGGGGAGGTTTGGGTCGGTCGCGGGAGGTCGGAGACCTCGCCGGCGACAAGAAAATGGCGTAAAATCCTTGGCTGGTGCAAGGTTGCTGTCGACCAACGGTCGACCGGTGCCTTCGGGCGGTCGACCGGTGCTAGTGTAATTTGATGTTTTTGCCCAGAACCGGTCGGACGATGCCTTGGGGCGGTCGACCGGTTATGCCAAATTTCGTGGGTTCGTGTTTGATGTTGCCTGTTTCCGGTCGACCAAGCCTTGTGGTTCGACCGGAACTTAAGTTGTTGTTGTTTACTGCTTGTTGGTTCGACCGGTTAGTATATGCGTTCGACCGATTATATGACTTAGAATTACTAGGCTGACCCTGTAATGTTCGGTCGACCGGGACCCTTGAGTCGGTCGACCGATAGTTGATTGATTTTGACTTAGTCAGACCTAGGATTTTGACCCGTCCGGTCGACCGGTTCTTCCCGCTGGTTCGACCGATTGGAGACAGAGTTTTGGGCACTTTGTTCGACCGTTTGGAGGAAATCCGTTCGACCGTTACTGTTGGTTTCGGTCGACCGGTTTGCCTGATTCGGTCGACCGATGGGGCACAGTACTAGTTTTCTTGTCCTAGTGAGATGTCAACTCTGTCCACGGAAACCCGTGTCCTCGCTTAGCGCGTGAGCCGGGAGGTGACGGTGGGTGCGTTCTGCGTGCCTGCCCAGGGACCGCCGTGTGGAAGAGTGTGGGCATCTGGGACGTGTCGTCTCCACAGATGGAGGGCGACGTAGCCTTGATGTTCTGACTCACAGTAGAGTAGCAGGCCTGAGGGATTGAGGATCCCGGTGCACGAGGTGCACGGCTCGTTGGAGCATGTTGACCCTGCGGGCTGTTTGAGCTCGGATCGCTCGTGTAGACGAGGCGATGATCGTTCCACCCGATGCTGTTCCGGGTGATGATTGTTCTGCCGATGCTGTTCCGGCGGAAGTGTCGTCTGACGACGTTTCCGGGCGATGGTGTCCCACCGATGCTTTTCCGGTGAGGGTATGGACTGCCGACGATCTTTTCCGGCAGGGTAGTCTGGACGGGCTCCTCCAGATGAGTGGACCGACCTGGGCGACGGCCCCGTTGGTGAGGTGTTGACCTCGAGATTTCAGCTGATTTCTACTTCGCGCAGGCGTGCAGACGCTCCTCACCGATCCCTTGACTAGAGTAGTCGCGTGTGGGGTTCGTTGCGTACCTTCTGCTAGACCGTATGTGCCTACGGTAGGTCTCAGAGTGGGACCCCTTACAGTTTGCGTACAGAGGTCCTATGTTACCCCGTAGTGGGTCTGTTTACCCGTTGTGGGATTGTTTATGTATCACATTGATGCCATGCCATGATGACTAGTATGATAGGTTTCATTGATAGTCTTGCATGCATTTAGGGCTTGGTATACGGGGTTTCCTTTCAGGAAACTCAGGCATTGTTGTTGCACTTTTTATTTCAGGACCACAGTAGGTCCGGGTGGGTGGTGACCGAGGACGGAGCGCTTTGGAGTCGGATCCTCTTCGGCATTTGCGAGATCGTACGACTACTTGTATTTTCATTTCTTTCATCTGGATTGTAGTTGTACACCTTTTGTAAACTCCATGTATTTTGGGTGCACCCGGATTTATATATTTATATATTAGTGACGTTCCCGCCTTGAGTTGTCAGTTTTATTCGTTATTTCGAAATTTTAAATCTTCCGCTGTTTCGGGACGTTACAACTTGGTATCAGAGCGGTCGATTCCTGTGTCTTCGTCTAAAGAACCACCCTTAGGAGTAGTGTTAGAGGCATGCATTACTTTCTGTAGCTCATGCATGCATTGTTGCTTATTTGTTGATTGTTGTTATGGCAGATGCCTCCGAGGCGTGTGAGAGGTACGCCCCTGCCGCGTAGTTCCAGTGAGGGGACGGGAGGCGCGACATGGGAGGAGGAGCGGCGTACGCTCTATGGCACTATGGACAGGCTGGGCGAGTTTCTGGAGCGCCAGGCTGCCCGAGCTGAGCAGGCAGGACCTGGTGCGGTGCACGACAGGTTCATGAGGCAGCATCCTCCGACTTTTGAGGGCGGAGTGGATCCTGAGCTGGCTGAGGACTGGATCTTCACGATTCAGAAGATCTTCCGTGCGATTGGATGTGCACCAGAGCTGCAGGTAGGTCTGGCTACCTACGTGCTGAGAGGTCAGGCGTCGAGCTGGTGGAGGAGTACATCTGCAGTTGTGTTCGCCGACCGAGACGATGTGACTTGGGAGGAGTTTCTGGAGGAGTTTAATCAGAAATACTTCCCGCCGCATGTCAGAGATGCGAAGAGAGAGGAGTTCCTGGCGTTGGAGCAGAGGGATATGACGTTAGCTGCCTACGTCGATCGGTACAACGCCCTGGAGCGCTACTGTCCAGAGATTTATGTTACTCAGGAGCAGAGATCGAGGAAGTTTGTGAGGGGACTGAGGAAGCAGTTGAGGTCTCGTGTTCTCACCAGTATGCCGCGGACTTTGGCAGATGCAGTGGAGTGCGCGACGGTTCTTGATCGGGACTTCCAGGAGAACTACCAGGAGGCTAGGAGACCTCAGGGTAGTGCAGTGGGGCGTGCAGCTGGCCGTTCCGCAGTGGTGGCCGGCAAGAGGCCTCGGTCTGATGGGGGAGGAGCACGTCGGCCCGGGATGTGCAGTTCTTGTGGTGGAGCTCATCCGGGGCAGGAGTGTCCCCGTTGTACTGGAGCATGTCTGGGTTGCGGTCAGATGGGGCACTTCATTCGAGATTGTCCGCAGAGGCGGGGAGAGCCGAGTAGGAGGCCAGGACCGCCAGCAGCAGGCAGGAGCGGAGGCAGTCGCGCAGTTGCACCACCGGGACCGAGCAGAGTCGCCGGGCGGGTTTTCACCATCCAGGCTGAGGAGGCGAGGGACTCCAACACTGTGGTGGAAGGTACTCTTTCTGTTTCTGGTCGTGTTGCTAGAGTCCTTTTTGATTGCGGTGCCACTCACTCCTTCATTTCGGAGAAGTTTGCTGGCGAGTTGGGTCGGACCCCTGAGCTGCTGACTGTGTGTTTGGAAGTCAGTACGCCCATGGGTGAGGTGGGCACTGTGGGGAGCTTCCTCCCCGGCACCACCGTTGTTTCGGGAGACCAAGATTTTCCGGCAGATCTGGTCTTGCTACCGATGGAGGATTTCGACGTCATACTTGGGATGGATTGGCTGTCCCAGTACGATGTTCGGGTCTTTTGCCGCGAGAAGAAGATTCTGATTCCGAGGGAGGACCTGCCAGATGTTGTGATCAGAGGGCTGAGAGGCAGAGGTCGGATTATGGTCTCGGCAGTGAAGGCACAGAGATTGATCCAGCAGGGATGCAGAGCTTATGTGGCTACACTGGTAGTGTCGGATTCTGAGTCGAGGAGTCTGGAGGACATAGAGGTGGTACGGGATTTCGCAGATGTGTTTCCAGTGGATATCCCGGGGCTACCGCCACACAGGGAGATCGAGTTCGGCATCGACTTGGTGGAGGGTGCGACTCCGCAGTCGAAGGCTCCGTATAGGATGGCACCTGCAGAGTTGGCTGAGCTGAAGAAGCAGTTGCAGGAGTTGATGGATACTGGGTTCATCCGACCTAGCGTCTCGCCATGGGGAGCGCCAGTCTTGTTCGTGAAGAAGAAGGATGGGTCGTTGCGGATGTGCATCGACTACAGGATGCTGAATAAGGTTACCGTTAGGAACCGGTATCCCTTACCCAGGATCGAGGACCTGTTTGATCAGTTACAGACGGCGAAGGTCTTCTCGAAGATTGATTTGAGATCTGGGTATCATCAGCTGAGGATCAGGGAGGCAGATGTTCAGAAGACAGCCTTCAGGACACGGTACGGGCACTACGAGTTTCTGGTGATGCCGTTTGGATTGACGAATGCCCCTGCAGCATTCATGGACCTGATGAACAGAACGTTCAAGCCGTACCTTGACAGTTTTGTGATTGTGTTCGTCGACGACATCTTGGTGTACTCGCCGGACTGGGAGCAGCACCGAGAGCACTTGAGGATTGTGCTTGGCATCTTGAGGGATCAGCAGTTGTATGCCAAGTACAAGAAGTGCGAGTTTTGGTTGGATCAGGTGGCGTTCTTGGGACACATCGTGTCAAAGGACGGGATCTCAGTGGACCCAGCGAAGGTGGAGGCAGTGACGCAGTGGAAGGCTCCGACGAGCGTGACTGAGATCAGGAGTTTTCTGGGGTTAGCAGGCTACTACAGGCGATTCATTCAGGATTTCTCCCGACTTGCTTCTCCGCTCACGGCTTTGACGCGGAAGGGAGTTAGGTTTGCTTGGTCCCAGAAGTGCGAGGACAGTTTTCTTGAGTTGAAGCGACGGCTGACGACAGCACCGATCCTGACACTTCCGAGCGGCAGCGGAGGGTTTGTGATTTACAGTGATGCATCAGGGATCGGTTTGGGTTGCGTACTTATGCAGCACGGGAAGGTCGTGGCGTACGCTTCGAGACAGTTGAAGGATCATGAGAGGAACTACCCCACTCATGACTTGGAGTTGGCGACGGTAGTTCATGCACTGAAGACTTGGCGGCATTATCTGTACGGGGAGCAGTTCGAGGTTTTCACCGATCACCAGAGCTTGAAGTACCTATTTTCGCAGAAGGAGCTGAATATGAGGCAGAGGAGGTGGCTCGAGTTCATTAAGGACTACGACTTCACCATATCCTATCATCCGGGGAAGGCCAATTCAGTTGCTGATGCACTGAGCAGGAGGGTTGAGGTGTCGGTAGCGAGCCTCTGCGTTCAGGAGTGGAGATTGCTTGAGTCCCTGTCAGAGTGGAGGCCGTTTGCTGGGTCAGCAGAGGGGGCAGTGATTGCTGGTTTGAGAGTTGAGCCGCAGACTGTCTCGAGAGTTGTGCAGGCTCAGGGTACCGATGCAGAGTTGGCTGGTCTGGTGCAGTTGTCTGCTCAAGAGGGATCTGATTTCAGCATTGGAGCAGATGGTGGTCTGAGGTTCAGAAGCCGTATTTGGGTGCCGAGGGTGGATGAGCTGAGAGAGGAGATCATGGAGGAGGCACACCGAGCACGATATTCCATTCACCCGGGGAGCACGAAGATGTATAAGGACCTGCAGCGTAATTTCTGGTGGAAGGGGATGAAGCGAGACATAGCGGAGTTTGTGAGCAGATGCTTGGTCTGCCAGCAGGTGAAGATCGAGCATCAGCGACCAGCAGGACCGATGCAGTGTATCGAGCTTCCAGAGTGGAAGTGGGAGCACGTGACGATGGATTTTGTCACGGGATTGCCGAAGACGAGGAGATTCCACGACGCGATTTGGGTGATAGTCGATCGACTGACCAAGTCGGCGCATTTCTTAGCGATCCGGACCACGTTGCCTTTGGAGGGTCTGGCTCGGTTGTACGTGGAGGAGATAGTCAGGTTGCATGGGGTGCCAGTGAGCATCATCTCCGATCGAGATCCTCGATTCACTTCCAGATTTTGGGGGAGTCTGCAGCAGGCTTTGGGGACGCGTCTGAGATTCAGTACAGCGTT
The DNA here is from genome assembly GCA_963682175.1 of Triglochin maritima. Taxonomy (NCBI): domain Eukaryota; kingdom Viridiplantae; phylum Streptophyta; class Magnoliopsida; order Alismatales; family Juncaginaceae; genus Triglochin; species Triglochin maritima. Next base: position 14,198,537 of record OY821775.1, read on the forward strand.
CCATCCGCAGACCGATGGTCAGTCAGAGAGGACGATTCAGACCTTGGAGGATATGCTGAGAGCATGCACACTGGACTGGGCAGGGCACTGGGATGAGCACTTGCCGCTGATAGAGTTCGCCTACAACAACAGCTACCACTCGAGTATTGGGATGGCACCGTACGAGGCATTGTACGGGAGGCCTTGCAGATCTCCGGTATGCTGGAGTGATGTGGGCGAGAGGCAGCTAGTGGGGCCAGAGATCGTGCAGATGTATGCAGAGAAGGTGGATGTGATTAGGAGGAGACTGGCCACAGCACAGAGCAGGCAGAAGAGTTATGCAGATCGACGCAGACGAGCGCTGAGTTTCGAGGTGGGCGACCATGTGTTTCTGAAGATTTCCCCTGCCCGAGGTGTGATGAGGTTTGGGAAGAAGGGGAAGCTCAGTCCGAGGTATGTGGGGTCGTTTGAGATCCTTGACCGAGTTGGAGAGGCTGCCTACCGGATTGCATTGCCGCCGCAGTTTTCGGGTCTGCATAATGTCTTCCATGTGTCGATGCTGAGGAAGTATGTGGCAGATCCGTCGCATGTCATTGAGATTGCAGTGCCAGAGATTCAGCAGGACTTGTCGCTCGAGGAGAGACCAGTCGAGATTGTTGATCGTATGGATCATTAGCTCAGGAGGAGGACCATTCCGATGGTGAAGGTCAGGTGGCAGCATCATAGCGAGCGCGAGGCCACTTGGGAGATCGAGGAGGAAGTCAGGAGGCAGTACCCAGAGCTTTTCGGTGAGTAGCTCGCTTTGATTTCGGGACGAAATCCTGTTAAGGAGGGTGGATTGTAAGGTCTAGGACGTGGGGGGAGTGGTGTGAGGAGTGGGGTGGAGTGAGGTGTGGAGTATGGTGGGTATGGTGAGGAGTATGGGGGGTAGGTGTAGGTTTTTGTATTTAAACCCAACCCAACCCTCTCTTCTCCCTTTCCTTTCCATTTCCTTTCCACCGAAACTCACCACCTCTTCTCCTTGTTTTTTTCCGGCGACCAGTGGAGGAAGAAGGCGGCGCGGAGGATCCGGCGTGAGGAGGTCGTGCGTGCGGAGACGACGGGCGTGAGCGTTGCTCCGGCGGATTCGTCTTTCTTTTGAGGTATGCCAAGCATTAGAGTGTTTTGTGGTTCTCCATGTTGGGGGAGGTTTGGGTCGGTCGCGGGAGGTCGGAGACCTCGCCGGCGACAAGAAAATGGCGTAAAATCCTTGGCTGGTGCAAGGTTGCTGTCGACCAACGGTCGACCGGTGCCTTCGGGCGGTCGACCGGTGCTAGTGTAATTTGATGTTTTTGCCCAGAACCGGTCGGACGATGCCTTGGGGCGGTCGACCGGTTATGCCAAATTTCGTGGGTTCGTGTTTGATGTTGCCTGTTTCCGGTCGACCGAGCCTTGTGGTTCGACCGGAACTTAAGTTGTTGTTGTTTACTGCTTGTTGGTTCGACCGGTTAGTATATGCGTTCGACCGATTATATGACTTAGAATTACTAGGCTGACCCTGTAATGTTCGGTCGACCGGGACCCTTGAGTCGGTCGACCGATAGTTGATTGATTTTGACTTAGTCAGACCTAGGATTTTGACCCGTCCGGTCGACCGGTTCTTCCCGCTGGTTCGACCGATTGGAGACAGAGTTTTGGGCACTTTGTTCGACCGTTTGGAGGAAATCCGTTCGACCGTTACTGTTGGTTTCGGTCGACCGGTTTGCCTGATTCGGTCGACCGATGGGGCACAGTACTGGTTTTCTTGTCCTAGTGAGATGTCAACTCTGTCCACGGAAACCCGTGTCCTCGCTTAGCGCGTGAGCCGGGAGGTGACGGTGGGTGCGTTCTGCGTGCCTGCCCAGGGACCGCCGTGTGGAAGAGTGTGGGCATCTGGGACGTGTCGTCTCCACAGATGGAGGGCGACGTAGCCTTGATGTTCTGACTCACAGTAGAGTAGCAGGCCTGAGGGATTGAGGATCCCGGTGCACGAGGTGCACGGCTCGTTGGAGCATGTTGACCCTGCGGGCTGTTTGAGCTCGGATCGCTCGTGTAGACGAGGCGATGATCGTTCCACCCGATGCTGTTCCGGGTGATGATTGTTCTGCCGATGCTGTTCCGGCGGAAGTGTCGTCCGACGACGTTTCCGGGCGATGGTGTCCCACCGATGCTGTTCCGGTGAGGGTATGGACTGCCGACGATCTTTTCCGGCAGGGTAGTCTGGACGGGCTCCTCCAGATGAGTGGACCGACCTGGGCGACGGCCCCCGTTGGTGAGGTGTTGACCTCGAGATTTCAGCTGATTTCTACTTCGCGCAGGCGTGCGGACGCTCCTCACCGATCCCTTGACTAGAGTAGTCGCGTGTGGGGTTCGTTGCGTACCTTCTGCTAGACCGTATGTGCCTACGGTAGGTCTCAGAGTGGGACCCCTTACAGTTTGCGGACAGAGGTCCTATGTTACCCCGTAGTGGGTCTGTTTACCCGTTGTGGGATTGTTTATGTATCGCATTGATGCCATGCCATGATGACTAGTATGATAGGTTTCATTGATAGTCTTGCATGCATTTAGGGCTTGGTATACGGGGTTTCCTTTCAGGAAACTCAGGCATTGTTGTTGCACTTTTTATTTCAGGACCACAGTAGGTCCGGGTGGGTGGTGACCGAGGACGGAGCGCTTTGGAGTCGGATCCTCTTCGGCATTTGCGAGATCGTACGACTACTTGTATTTTCATTTCTTTCATCTGGATTGTAGTTGTACACCTTTTGTAAACTCCATGTAGTTTGGGTGCACCCGGATTTATATATTTATATATTAGTGACGTTCCCGCCTTGAGTTGTCAGTTTTATTCGTTATTTCGAAATTTTAAATCTTCCGCTGTTTCGGGACGTTACACTTAACCCTCCAGCTCCACAGTTATATTAACAAGCCTTTTCAAACAATCATAACCACAATTTTAATGTTTTATTATCAAACTGCATCAAATAGAATAGCATATAGATCTCATACTGACACAACTATTACCGAATTACGAGCTTCATTTATCTATACAAGGATAACGATGAAAATGGACTCCATTGTATAGCTCAAACCACACCAATGTGACGAGTAACTAGAAAAATATGTAGCAACATACATGTCCATATCGAGACAGAAATTTTGAAGGTTCCTCAATTGCCCACCACATTGGCCTGGAGAAGTCCATCTCTGATTTGAGTAGCTACATCCTTCACAGCGCCTGGACCGTGCGGGATGAAAACAGAGGAGGATCTGGATGTTGCTCCAATCTCCCTGAGGGTATCGAAATACTGGGTCACTAGAATCATGTCCATGACATCCTTGGCAGAGGTTCCAGGTACATTCCCAGAGAAGGCGAGGACACTGTCTCTCAGGCCATCCACTATGGCCTGACGCTGGCGAGCGATTCCCAAACCAGACAGATACTTGGATTCTGCGTCTCCCTCGGCTCGCTTTATCTGAAGGATCTTTTCGGCTTCTGCTTTCTCATTTGCTGCCACCCTGAGCCTTGCAGCTGTTGGAAAATATACTTCTAGCATTAAATGAGAAGATCAACAAGTTAATACTGATTTTTACTAGTATAAATTTGACAACATGCCTGCATTTATCTCGTTCATTGAACTTTTCACTTGTTGATCCGGCTCGATGTCCACAATCAGGGTCTGAACTATCTCATATCCATAACTTGACATGGCCTGTCATACATCGTCGGAGAACAATTCACTAGTGTCCATGGGGTAGATGAAAAACATAGATAATCTCTCAAAAACTATTACCTTCTCAAGCTCCTCTTCAACACTTTTAGCAATGTCATTCTTCTGCTCGAAAACATCGTCTAAATTAAGTTTTGGAACACTTGCTCTAATAACTGAAAACAGAAAGAAGATGGCTTTAATCTTCGCATGGATGATGTAATGAATACTGTTTGTAAATTTCAAGAAACATGGGTATTGGTAAGTTGATGCATTCCCCCAAATAAATTTGATTAGGATCTAGGTAACAATAAAAAAATAGCAAAAAAAAACTTGATGCATGATTAAAAGAGCAAAATTTCCATCCTAACCAGCATACAAAATGGCATTCATTCTCTATATGCAAAAAATGTCATGTTAAAAGTTAGTGATAAAGGTAAATCAAAACATAAATTTCAAAAGTAAATAGCAAATTATCTTACAGAAATCATAACACATATATAGTGTGATTCCCAGTGTAAAAACAGCAAAGAAAATTGTTAAAAGAGAAGGTGAACATTTTTTTCATGAAGATCTACATAAACACGACTATATGATTAAAGAGAAAGTGAAAAAAATTCATGAAATCTACATAAACATGGATGCACAGAAGCCATACCATCAAAGACATACGCTTGGATTTGCTCCTTGGTGTTGCTAAGCTTGTAGAATGCATCTGCCGCTTTCTCAGAAACTGCTTGGTATTGGACAGATGCAACAACAATGACAAATACATTGTCCTGAAATGGAGAAGAGAAATTCAGATAGCAATCCGAAATAGTATTGAATGTAAGCTTATGATAATGAACAATAGTGCGATGTGTAAACTAGAGAGTTTGTGTTTTCTATGGAGTTACTAAGCATTTATTGGCACCGTTGGCCTTTTTCAATTGATCCCGTTTCACTAGTTGGGTAACAAGAATACAAGATAATGCAATTGGGAAAATCTGCAAATAAAATGCAAATGAAAAAGAACACATACCTTCGTTTTTGTTTCACAACTAACATCAAGTTGCTGAACGCGCAAAGAAAGATGCCCAGCAACCTGTTTGCCGAAACACCACGGCAGAAAGTGACATCCAGGCTGAAGGACGTCATTGTACTTGCCAAAACCTTCCTTAATCGCAACGGTCGACTGGTCTACTTGCACACAGCCTAATGCCTGCCCCATTTCGAATTCTACACGAAGCAAAGAAAATGTTAAAATTCTTTAAGGAGGTATCTCAAGGTATTTGTAAGTTATTGAGCGATTCAATACATCTACTGGAATATTACAATAACATAATATCAACGGAAATTGCCTCCAATGAATTTATAATCATACCAGACTAGCTATATTAATATGTTGCTTCTCCTAGAATGGGATTCACAGAGGATCTTGAGTACTTTTTTTTGGTAAATACAAAACTGACATAGAGGTGTGAACTTTTCCAATCTTGTGAGTTAGGTGTGTTCCGTATCCAAGATAACACTAATGAACTATGAAATTGGATTTCAAAAACGACTTTTGAGTAATCGGTAGTCTTCAAAACTTTAGAAATTGTGGAACTTGAGAACAAGAGGAGTTCCATGACTTATGAACATGTATTTAGAGTGAGTTATCGTACTTTCAGTCTAAAATGAGGGGAAGCCGTGAAAGTGAAAGTTCAAAACTTCCATCCACTACCAAAGCACCAATCGCAAAAGAAGTCTAATTTAGTTTCTATTGTAATCTCAAGAACACAAAATCAGTAAACAAGTTTTGGAAGATATAGCCTTCCATGTTTATGCACTTCAGAATCTTATGACTAGTTAAATATATAGTTCATATATGCTTTAGGTAATGATCCACAAATTACCCATACTGTATTTTTTAAAATACTTCGGAATTCAAGAAGTATTATATGATAGTTCAAACCATCAAATTCAAACACAAACCCAAATCCTAAGCTGGAAGGCTAAGGTGGTATTCCGAGAATAACGACCCAGATTGTTATAAACTCCGTTAAAATTTAAATAGTCAACTAAATTTGTTACTTTATTGTAAAATTTACAATTAATCAAACAAAGAAGCTACAATGAGAAAAACGCAACCTAATTTGATATCTAAATATCACACAAAAAGTGGCCCAATATAACCTGCACTCTTCATCTTCAATATAACCAAATATAAATTCCAAAAAAAAATAAATAATTCAAATTTAACATCATACCGACCAGAAACAAACACGACAACTTCGAAACAACACGATCACACCCCCAAATCAAGTTGTCTCTAAGAAACCCAAGACATGGAGTAGCAGAGATTTTCTTACCAGGGGAAACAACAAGAAGACGAAAAGTAGTGGGGAGGGACAAAGTCACAAAACAAAATTTGGTACGTATCTGAACTGGATTTGTTGTCCTTTTTTTGTGTGGTCAAAAGTAGCCCCCAAAGTCCCAAACGAACTTGATTGGAAAATGCATCGTATGATGTGAATCCCCATATTAGGATTTTTTTGTTTTTGTTTTGAAGTATGCATATTAGGACAAAATTTAAAGTAACATCCGAAACAGCAGAAAATTTAAAAATTCATAAACAAGACACAGGAACTCAATAATCAAGACGGGACTGTTACTTCTCATAAACAAATAGCGGTGTACCAAAATTACATCAGAGTTTGTCAAAATAATACATGATTACGACAAAATGACAAGGGACGATAAAACGTAATCATACCGACCTCAGTGGTCCGAGAAGAGGATCCGACTCCAAAATGCGCGTGCCCGCAGATCACCACCCCACTGGACCTACTGCGGTCCTGAAAAAGATGCAACAACAATGCCTGAGTTTCCAGAAAGGAAACCCCGTACGCCAACTCACCTATATGCATGAATTACACAATGAACCTATCATACTAGTAGCGTGTCATGACATCGACAGAAATGAAAACAGTTCCCCCGAAGGGTAAATCGGGACATCAGTCCGACAATCAACAACGAGTCTCCCGAGGAGACATACTGCAGGCACATGCAGCCTTACAGCACGCGACATCGCACCCCCCACACGCAGCTACACTACTCAAGGGTTCGGCAGGGAGCCTCTGTCACGCCTGCACGCCGATAGAATACAGATCTGCAAATCTCAGTGGTCGGAGCCACATGGACCAACGGGGCCGTCGCCCGGAAGGTATAACAACAACATCTCGGTAGGTGCCCAGCCGAGGAAAACAACATAGCCGGCACAGCCTCGGCCCAACAATCATCATCGCCGGCACAACCTTGGCGGCATCACCGGCACAACATCGGTGGTCCATCACAACAGTCCGGCACAACATCGGACAGATCCAGACCGAAGTCTGCCAGGTCATCGGGCTCCTCGAGCCGCAAACACCAACCGCGCCGCTATAAAAGCAGGGCAGCGACCTCCGTAGCCCGTGGGCCGGTAGTCACCTCACCCAACGCCAGTTGCGTGCTCGCACAAACATCAACACTGGGATCCGCGATCCCTCAGGCCTGCTATACTACAAAGTGCCCAACAATCATCTCAAGTTACGGTCCATACTCGGAGGTGACGCGTCCCGAACACCCACACTCTTCCCAACGGCGGTCCCTAGGCAGGCACGCATCACGCGCCCACCGTCACCTCCCGGCTCACGCAAAAGGCGAGGACACGGGTTTCCGTGGCAAAGTTGGCGTTTAAAAAGGGAACCTGGAATTCTGTTCTGGGCCCAAACGGTCGACCGTAAGAGGTGATTCGGTCGACCGTTTCCAGAAAGGAATCGGTCGACCGTCCCTAACACGGTCTACCGCTGCGCACAGAACACAATCCCCCCAACGGTCTACCGAAGGTCTAAAACCGGTCGACCGAACGAGGTCAAAATCCGGAGTCTGGTCAACATTACAATCAAGTCTATCGGTCGACCGACTCAAGTCCCGGTCGACCGAAAACTAACAGTCCATCATTTTCAATCTTTTAATCCATCGGTCGACCGACTCAGGGGTCTCGGTCGACCAATAACAGTTAGGGTCAACCTACATTTCTACGTCATATAACGGTCGACCGAACTCAAGCCTACGTCCGAACATCATGCAATATAAACCAATAAACTTAAGTTCCGGTCGACCGAACACAAGGCCTCGGTCGACCGAAACGCAACAGGCAGTAAAGATATACATGCAATCGGTCGACCGCCCAAGGGCCGGTCGACCGTACGGTCGTCTTCAACCTCGCGCCAGCCGAGGTTTCTTCGCCCAAACGCGACGTCGGAGAGGCCTCCGACCTCCTCCGACCGACCAACACAACCCTCTCATTAGGGTTAACAATAAACCACACTAAGGAGCGGCGTACCTCACGAGAACGACGAACAAAGCCGGAGCACCGCTCGCGCACGCCGTCTCCGGTGACCTCCCCGCGCGTCCACCTCCTCGCACGATCGCCCCCTGGAGCTTCACACCGATGCCTCCTCCTCTGGTTGTCAGAAAGGAAAGGGAAGGAGTGAGTGAGAGGGAGCAACGAATGGAAGAGAGAGAGAGAGAGAGATTTTCGTTATAAAAACCCACCCCTCTCACCTCACCATAACCCTACACCATCACCCCACCCACGACCCATACCTCCCACGACCCTACTGTTCTTCCCCTCTTCCCCATGCAACCCTTCCTCTAATCACCTCTCTCCTCCTAATCCCCCATTAGCACCCTAATGGGTTTAGGGTTCTAACAGAAAGACTTGAACGAGTGGTTGAGGAAATATCCGAATAGGTGGTTTAATGTTTTAGGCAAGAGAATTGATTCGCAAATCACATCAAAATGTATTTTGATTACTAATCGTATTTTGGACTTATATTACCAGTAATTCTTTAAGCTTCAGATTTTCTCTACTAATGCTAAAAAATGTACCTCAATATGTATATAGTTATTGGACTAGACATTAAAACATTTAGTCTTCAAAAATATTACCAGTAATTTAATATTATCAAAAATATGAATCATTTTCAAATTGACCAATTTCATTTGAGGTCATTTAAGACTTTGTGAATGTAATAATAAAAACATTACATAAAGTAGAATGTGGAAACATTCATTTAATATCGTACAAGTAGAATATGGAAACATTCATAATTGGATGTATATCAAACATGAAAAATGATTATTTTTCTGAATAGTATCATCAAATATGTATGTTAATTAATATATCACATCTAAATTTTGTTAGACGTAAATACAAGAAGGGAAGTTAAAATATTGATAAGTTTTCTATTTTGAGAGCTCAAAACGATCAATACCTCAACAGTGGGACTGCCATTTTATAGTGTAACAAACTCAATCTCTTTTTTGTTCAACCAGTAGAAGTCAAGTAACCTACAACATCACAAAAACAAGGCCAATCTTGACATTTATAATAAATATAAGTAATAATTTTATTTAGGCATTTTTATGCATGTTTTGGCCTAGTTGACTCTTTTGATAGTCATTTTAATTTCTTATTCACACAATTTTCCCTACCAACTCTTGTGATTCTAGCTTAATTTCATGATGCTTAATAGCATGTGCTCCGCTCATACTATTATGAATCTCACAAATATTTGCGTAATATTTGACGGTGCACTACTACTGAAGTATCACGTCCTTATCTTTCAACGTGGAAAAAGTCCCCCAGCTTTCACTTCTCAAGCCTCGCAATTTTCGGGCCAGTTAGAACTTTTATGGCTCAATAATAATACTGAACCGCTAAACATCGCCCTAAAATTACTTAAATTGCCCCTTGAAATTACCAAATTGCCCTTCCTCCTATTTTTGCTTATATATCTCACAATTTCACTCTTTTTTCAAAACTTTCTCTTCCTATACCTACTACACAAGATTACGAATGTCTCGGAGGCCAGGGAAGCAGCCAGCAGTTCCCCCGGTGTACCCGTATGAGGTAACATTACGTTATTTATTTGTTTTAAAATATAAAAAAAATCGTCGGCTTCCTCGGACGCCCGCCCCATGCGGGGGGCGTCTCCCTCGGACGCCGACCCGTAGCGGGAGACGTCTGCGGAAGACGTCTCCCCGATGGGGGAGACGTCTTCCGAAGACGTCTCCCCGTAGGAGGCGGCGTCTCCGACAGACGCCTCCACCGCAAGGCGTCTCTCGCAAACGCCTCCACCCTTTTTTATTTTTTTAATTAATAAATATCATAATTACTTTAATAAATAGTGATAAATCAAAAAAATTAATTTAACAAATTCTTATTAAGTTTAACATTTGTGATATTTAGTTTTAACAAATTTTGATTTAGTTTAACAATTGTTTTAATTTAGTTTAACAAATTTTGATTTAGTTTAACAATTTTGATAATTTAGTTTAACAAATTTTGATTTAGTTTAACAATTTTGATAAATATGATAATTTAGTTTAACAAATTTAACAAATTTGTATTTAAAATTTCAATTAATAGTCATCGGGTCACAGTGGAGGGAAAGGCAAGTCGATACCATTACACGCCTTCCGTTCTTTAGTTGATGATTCAGCACCGCGTCATCCACGTAGACGGGTGATATCTGCTTCGGTCAGGAGGGAGAGGGAGGCATTACGTCGTCGTGAGGAGGAGGATGATTCCTTCGATGATGAGCATGTGGATAGTTTCGACGACGAGAGCGACAATGATGGCCCGTATGAGTTAGTGCGGCCGGAGGTGGAGAGGCAGGGGGATTATAGCGGAGGACGTGGTCGAGCGGGTACTTCTACTTCTGCCGGATGGAGGGTGCAGAAGGGTAGGGGTGGGAGGTTTACGACCGGGGATTCGAGCTCGTGCACTGTAGATCCCCGCGCTCAGAAGAAGAGGAGGGTTCCGGACGATTCTTGTATCGTGAGCAGTATGACGCCTGGTGGTCCTTTAGATGGGAGCGTCATTCCTAGTTTCTGGGGTCACATTGCTAGACGGATCTGGGACGGAGAGGATCGGAAGGTTCTGAAGTGCCATAATCGGCACAGAGCCTGTACAACACTACAGGGTTGGCGGTCTACACTGAGTGCTGATATCAGAGAGGAGATTAGTGCCACGCATTTGGGGCACTTACCGTACAACATGTTCCCTTATCTCGACATGCCTTTGATTTCGGCGTTTGTGGAGCGGTGGCAGCCTGACACCAACATTTTCCACATGCCTTTCGGAGAGATGACGATCATGCTTCACGATGTTTTCCAGATCCTGCGCATTCCTGTGGATGGTCGTCTGGTTAGTGCTCAGGGGTCGACGTCTGAGCTGAGGTGTTATGTGGCAGAGTTGCTTGGTGTCACACCTGATGGTCTGGCGAGAGATACAACTTTATGGAGTGGTGGTGGTGTCGGCATCGACTCCCTTGAGGACCTATGCAGACGGGCACGACCTCCGCGGGCCGATGATACACAGTTGACGGCGTACCTATTCTTGAGCTGCCTGAGACACAAACTCTGCGTTCCCGGCTCCTTCTCCAATGACAAGTGTCCTCCAGAACGGATGAATCTGCTCTAATTAAATTCCGTTTTCTGATTCAAGACATCCACGGATGGTACATGCGCAAGGTATCCCATGAGAAGTCAGAAAAGCGCACTCGCAACGATATTCAACTTCATCATCTAACTGTTGCATTCTCTTCACCTCCTGACTCAGCAACTGCAAACAGTGATGCGAAACTCTACCATTTATGTGACGATATAGAGCATGTCCGAAATTAGTCAAATTTCGCCGTCTCGAGTCTTCAAGAAAGTTTCGAATATTCGTCAGCTGCATTTCAGTAGCCGCGTTGACGCGCTCGAAAAGAGTGTCCAGAGCTGCAGTCGATGTAGAAATCCACTCTTTTAGAGCCGAATGAGCACTTTCGACCCTACAATTCGTGGTGTTCCCAAAATGAAGGACTTTGTTCGTCCAATTCAGCACAAACTTTTCTTTATGCACCAACCACGTGGTGTCCAGATACTCCGTGATAGCCGGCCACGATCTATACAAATCTTTCAGAGCATACACAGCTCTATCATACTCGGCTTCTGAAGTAGAAAGCATGATCTTCCTCCATCTTCCACGCCTCAAAGTCTCTGCCATCTCCTTATTCTTGCCGAATACGTGGTATGCGTAATTCAATACGTCTTTGTTGATGTGCCATGTGCAGAGTAAATGAGCAGAGTCAGGAAAAACCTCTCTCACTGGTCGCATAAGGCCTAACTCCCGGTCTGTTATTATTGCAGTCGGGCTGACAGTCCCCAATAACAGATCTCTCAACTTCTCCATCACCCACAAATAACTGGAGTAAGATTCATCCATCAAAATCGCATATCCAATAAGGAAATTCATGTTTGCTGGTGTGACCCCAATCATTTCGAACAAAGGCATCTTATACTTGTTCGTCTTGTAAGTCGAATCCATGCAGATAACGAAAGGATATGTCCACAACAACTGGACTGACGTCGGATGTGCCAAAAAAGCGTGAGTGACGACATCAGTTTCTGGATCCGCCATAATCCAATGTAAGTACTCACACTGCACTGCTTGGTAGAGAAACTGCTGAACGGGATTCCGATCTTCAGATTTTGTCCTCCTCATGTAATCTCTGAAATTATAAATATGCCTTTGATTTGGATTGTCCTCCGGGAATTTTTCTTTTACTGCCTTCAAGATGTTCCGTGGTTTTGCTTGCGCCTCTGTCATATCACGAACAATCTTCTTCGCCCCAGAACTTAAACCACTAATTTGACGATGACCCTCTGGATAAACTGTCAGTCTGTGGTTGTGATGTCCGTGAGCACTATTATAAACCACAACCCATCCATCACGATCTCGTCGCTCCACCACTTTTATTAAGAAACGGCAACCGCAACCCTTTCTTTTGGTGTTTCTTCGAAGTGCAGTATCCATATCCCGAGACTCCATTTGATTTCGCCGGTCGCATCTCAAATAACAATCCATCCGACTATCTGATCTTGTTTTGTACGACGACACGACCAAAAAAAACCCAGCTCCGATAGCTACTTGTTTGACCCATTTACATGTTTCATCGATTGTTTCAAAGATTTGTGTAGTTTGAAATAACTCACTGTAATCCACTCCATCACCACCGAAATCTGGAACCTACAAAAATAAAATCGAAATAAAAAAAATAAAAAAATAAAATCGAAATTAAAAAATTTAAAAAATAAAGTCGAAATTAAAAAAACAAAATCAAAATCAAAAAAAAAAAAACAGGCGTCTGTATTAGACGCCTGCCCCATGGCTGGGGCGTCTGTGTTAAACGCCTTCCCCAACGGTAAGGCGTCTGCGTAGGACGCCTTGCCGTTGGGAAGGGCGTCTAATACAGACGCCTTACCCATGGGGAGGACGTCTACATAAGACGCCTCTCCCATTGTGTAGGCGTCTGCGTTAGACGCCTCGGCCATGGGGAGGGCGTCCTACGCAGACGCCCTCACCATGGGGGAGGCGTCTAATGCAGACGCTCGGCCCAAAAATTTCCCCGCGCCAGGCTTACCTCACCCGATGCATCACCCTCGCCAGACATTTTCGTGGTGTTTTTACCCACAAATTATGAATATACAAGACCATAGGCCTTATTTATAGACACGGGACGATATGGGTATTAAATATATTGTTAAGGGCAATTTGGTAATTTCAAGGGGCGATTTAAGTAGTTTTGGGACGACGTTTAGTAGTTTCCTAATAATATTGTAAAAATATGCCTCAGGCACATGTGATAAGACAAACATTGACAATTAAACAACAATTGATTGTTAACTTTCTACGTTACTTTGACATGTACTACTCCCAGAGTACTAAATTATTCATATTAAGTGGTATATATGAAGAAGAAAAATCCCATCCATTTTTTTCACAAATTTGTTCGTGATTTTCTGGCTGCAAACTCTAACTTGTGATGTATTGTGAATATGTGACGGACACATAATGGTTGTAATAAGTAATAAAAGATTCCACATCCTTTTGTCAATCATATGGATCCTTAAGGGATTGTGTGCCATATGCAAATGGAGTCCTTGTACACGACCGCGCGCGTCCTGGACGCGGCTGACGTGGTCAGTTGAGCCAGCAATCCAGTCAGCAGAGAAATTCATTTAATAACATGTTGGTGTTACATGCAACCTTTAATTTCTCAATGCAACATTACTTTCTCACTGCAACGTTTGCTTTCCCCATGCAATTTTTACTTTTCTCACTGCAATATTTGGTTTCCCCATGCAACTTTTACTTTTCCCAACGTAACTTTTGGTTTCCCCAAACAACAACTTAAAAGCAAAACATGTTCCTTTTTAACATCTACGTCTATCCTTTTTAAGTTTGCGGTTCACCTTTTTAACTGTGAGTTGTACATTTTTAAGTGATGTTTGTTCCTTTTTAAGAATTGATTGTTCCTTTTTATTTTTGAGGTTCTTCTTTTTAACTGCGAGTTGTACATTTTTAAGTGTAGTCTGTTCCTTTTTAAGTGAAGCTTATTCCTTTTTATATTTGAGGTTCTCCTTTCTCACTGCAACGTTTGGTTTTCCAATGCAACTTTTACTTTTCCCAACGCAACTTTTGGTTACCCCAAACAACAACTTAAAAGGCAAAACATATTCCTTTTTAATATCTACGTCTGTCCTTTTTAAGTTTGCGGTTCACCTTTTTAACTGTGAGTTGTACCTTTTTAAGTGATGTTTGTTCCTTTTTAAGAATTGCTTGTTTCTTTTTATTTTTGAGGTTCTCTTTTTTAACTGTGAGTTGTACCTTTTTAAGTGTAGTATGTTCCTTTTTAAATGAGTGTACATTTTTAAGTGCGAAGTTTTCCTTTTTAGTGTTTTTTGTTCCTTTTTAAGTTTGTGGTTCTCCTTTTTAACTGTGAATTGTACCCTTTTAAGTGATGTCTGTTCATTTTTAAGAATTGATTGTTCTTTTTTATGTTTGAGGTTCTCCTTTTTAACTGTGACTTGTACCTTTTTAAGTGTAATATGTTCCTTTTTAAGTGAGGCTTGTTCCTTTTTATATTTGAGGTTCTTTTTTTTAACTGTGACTTGTACCTTTTTAAGTGTAATTTTTTCCTTTTTAAGCGAGGCTTGTTCCATTTTAGCTGTGAGTTGTACTTTTTTAAGTGTAGTATGTTCCTTTTTAAGTGAGTGTACTTTTTTAGTGTGAAGTTTTTCTTTTTGATTTTTGTTTCGTCCTTTTTAAGATATGTTGTTCCTTTTTAGGTACTACTTCATCCTTTTTAAGTTCATGTTTTTCCTTTTTAAGTATTGCTTCATCCTTTTTAATTTTCTGTTGTTCCTTTTTAAGTTGATGTTTTTCCTTTTTAATTTTCTGTTTTTCCTTTTTAATTTTCTGTTGTTCTTTTTCAAGTTATGTTTGTTCTTTTTTAAGTTGTTGTTTTTCCTTTTTAACAAAACCAAAAACTTTAAATCAACCACAAAGAAACAAACTTTTCCTCAAAAACTCAACACAAAAAAACTCAAATCAGCTACAAAGAGCCACACTTCCAAAAAAAATCAAGATCAATCAATTATAGAACAAAACCAAAAACTCAAATCAGCCACGAAAACCAAGCTTTCCCAAAAAACCACCACACAAAAAACTCAAATCAGTCACAAAAAATCACATTCCTCCTCATCCGTGAAAACTCTACACAAAAACTCAAATCAACTACAAAAAACCACGTTTCCGAAAAATTCAAGACCAATCCATCACATAACAAAACCCCAAACTTCAAATCAGCCACGAAAACCAAACTTTCCCCCAAAAACATCATACAAAAAACTAAAATCAACTACAAAAAATCACATTCCTCCTCCTCCTCGCCTCGAGAAAGACTCCAACGCCGACTATTTCCTCCTCTTCCTCGCCGACCAACTACATCGTGACGTCCTTACCAACGACGTCGGCGTCCCAACCTCCTTAAGACTCACTCCCGCGTCATCTCCTCAGCATCCATCTTACCGATCTCGTCTTCCATCTGGAGAAAATGATGGAGAATAAAAGGTTTGGGGGGATAATGGAATGTTTTGAGAATATATGTACGTTGGAAACCAAAGGTTACATAGTTCCGCGTGCGCGTGATGTGACACAAAATAAATAAATAATATGTGATTTAATTAATCTTTGGTTTTTGCTGACTGGATTGTCCACGTCAGACGGCGTCTTGGACGTACCGCGGCCATAAAACATTTCCCATGCAAATGGGTGTTGCAGGTGGACGTGCCACCCGACACCCCAGGGATACATGGCTGAGTTATCATCCGAGTCAACCTATGCTTTGAACGATTCAACCTAGTCAACATTTTCTATTAGGAGCAAAATTAGATTTCATGTACGAAGGGTTTAATGTGATGAGACAATTCTACGGGAATAACTTTATAGGCCTGTAAACGGAATTGACGTTGCATGACGGAAGAAATTGAAAACAAAGGAAACTTTATACCCAGCAAACTACTCGTATTATCTCCCAAAAACAAAACTGAATTGCTAAACATCGCCCCAAAATTACTTAAATCGCCCCTTGAAATTACCATTTTGCCCTTCTCTCATTTCTACTGCTATAACGCGACATTTAACCCTCCTATCACACATCTCTCTTCATATTCCTCTTATAATCATAAAAAATAATGTTTTGGAGGTCAGTAATGAACCAACGGACGCCCCAGTGTACTCGAATCTCGTAAAACATATAACATCTTTTTAATAAAAAAATAATAAAAAATAATAAAAAATTACGGGCGTCTGACGGAGCCGCCCCCACGTAGGAGGGGGCGTCTGGCTAAGACGCCTTCCCCATGGGGGCGGCGTTTTACCCAGACGCCTTACCCATCGGGGAGGCGTTTTACCCAGACGCTCCGCCCATGGGACAAGCGTCTGTGTAAGACGCCTCCTCCATGGGGGAGGCGTCTTAGCCAGACGCCCCCTCCTACGTGGGGGCGGCTCCGTCAGACGCCCGTAATTTTTTATTATTTTTTATTATTTTTTTAAAAAGATAATTGATTATAAATTTAGATAATTGTTAAATTAATTAATAAGTTAATAATTACTATATTCGGATGACCGATACCTCTTCGGTACACCGAAAATTCAAAAATTTCCAGATCCACCAATTTCAAAATCCAAAAAATTTCCAGGGGGCGCTTGCCCCCTTGCCACCCCCGCCACCTCACCGGCGAGGTGGAATGCCGCTCGCTCACCGGGGAGCGAGACCCCCGAACGACCTGTCGAGGTGATATTTGTAAGTCATGATGTTTTACCACCGGGGGATTTGGAACTTTAAAAATGTTGGATCTGGAAATTTTTTGAATCTTCATCACTTGCAAAAAAACTCATTGTAATCCGACCGGTTACCACCGAAAATTTGCAAAGAAACGTCAAATAATTTGAGATAACACACCGTATAATTTTAATTTGACAAAAAACATTAAAAAAAACGGGACGTCTGGCTAAGACGCCTGTACCATCGTGGAGGCGTCTGGCTAAAACGCCTGTACCATCGTGGAGGCGTCTGGCTAAGACGCCTCCACCATGGTCGAGGCGTCTTAACCAGACGCCTAGACAATGGTATAGGCGTCTGGATAAGACGCCTGTACCATCGTGGAGGCGTCTGGCTAAGACGCCTCAACGATGGTGGAGGCGTCTTAGCCAGACGCCTCCACGATGGTACAGGCGTCTTAGCCAGACGCCCGTGTCGGAAAAAAAAATCCACCTCCGTTACTTCGCCTGATCTAGGTGTTTCGCCAGACATTTTCGTGGTGTTGGTACTAGGAATATTAGTAAAACTGAGTCAATAACCTTGTTTAAAGACACGGGACGATATGGGTATTAAATATATTGTTAAGGGCAATTTGGTAATTTCAAGGGGCGATTTAAGTAGTTTTGGGGCGACGTTTAGTAGTTCCCAAACAAAACCCACACGCAGCACCGGACACTTTTTAGGAACAACCGAAAAAGACAAGTTTGGGTTTTTTTTTCCTGTGTTTGTTTTATGGGGTTTTGGGTTTGGTTTGATTCTCTAGAGTAGTTTGTGGGTGAAAAATGTTGTAGTTTTGACGGTTTTCTTTGTTTTGGGAAGATTTTGATTTTTTTTTCCTATTGGGTTTTAATAGAGTAGGAGTTCAAAGTTGGATTTTGTTAGGTTGGTTGTGGTCATTCATGTTTTTGTTTTTAAGATGAATTTTTTTATGGGGAGGAAGAAATTTTGTTTCTATTCTAAGAGTTTATAGACCTTCTTTAAGATTTTTTTTGCTAATACTCATGCATAATCTGTTTGTGATAATTGGAATTGTATAGTCTTAAATGAAATGTTTTTATTGATTTCTACCCAATTCAAATTTTGCTTATGTTTTTCATGTGTGTGGCCATTTTTCTCTCCTACTGATTATTTTTGTTTGTTTTCGTTATTGTGTTTTTTAATCTCAAGTTGTGGTGGCTAGATGAATTTAAATTTTCCTTTTCAAAACTTATTTTAGGTAATTGCTTTGGACCTTTGGTGGTCCGAATAAGTGACTTCTCACTCTTACTCGAAATCATTTTAGATAAATAGTTGAAACTTGAAAGGTCACTCCTCTCAACTTCATTATTTAAGAACTTATGAACAATAACAAAAATCTTAATCTTTACTATTTAAAGCAAAACTATTAGAAGTAATTCTTTCTTGTATACTAAAGAGAACATCAAACAGAACAAGTAACCATAATTTATGAACACATCACATATCTTAAATAAATACATACAAGAGCTTCCAAAGATACTATAGTGGACATTAAAAATTTAAAAGTGATCAGCACGGTTGGAGTGGTGGTTCAAAATGAGTTGAAAGTTTATTTTAGAGTTTTGACAGGATAGAAAATAAAAGAGAGAAAAGGACTAAAGTAAAAGCCCATAGCCATATCTCCGCTATGTACAACCCACATTCACATTTTTACCTCAATTTCACTAGTAGTTTATCAAATCGGTACTTTATATGTTAGTTATGTTGGTTTAGCGATTGAAGTGGCAGCTGAGTTTTGAAGGTCTTACTTCAAACTTGATTTGCAATTTTTGTTTGTGAGAGATTGTCATATTCAAGAGGAGGGTTCAAATGATTGTACATTGTACGTGATTGACTGATCAGGTCCATGTTTCTGAATGAGGATACGAAGAAAGAAACTGTTAGAACCCTAACCCGGTTTAGGGGTTAATCCCGGATTAGGTGGGGATGATGTGAGAGGGTATGGAAGGTAAGGGAGGTATGGGCTAGGAGTGTAGGGGATGGTGGGGAGTGTTGCCTTGGGTTGGGTTTTGGTTTTTAAAGCAAAAACCTTCTCTCCTCCATTCTTCTTCTCCAACTCTTCTTCCTCACTCACCTTGGTTCTCACTCTTCCTCTTTTCGGCTGCACCAGAGGAGGCGACACCGGCGACGGAGGAAGGTGCTCATGCGGGAGAGGCGCGGCGCGTGCTCGAGGTCTACCGGAGGCGACGTGCGTGAGCGAGCTCCGACGGTTCGTCGTCTTCGCTTGAGGTATGTCAACTTGATAGTGTGATTTTGTGGTTCCTAACCCTCGTGGTAGGGTTGTGTTGGTCGGACGGGGAGGTCGGAGACCTCTTCGGCGTTGCTTCCGTGAGAAACCTCGGCTGGCGCGAGGTGGAAGACGACCAACGGTCGACCGGTCCCTTTGGGCGGTCGACCGAATGTAGTGTTTTTACCCGACTTTAACCTTCACCGGTCGAACGATGCCTTGTGGCGGTCGACCGGTAGTGCATATTGCTGATGAGTTGGGACATTCTGCCTGTTGTCGGTCGACCGGTTCTTTGGGTCGTTCGACCGGAACTTAAGTGTACTGAGTAGATTTGCATGATTTGTTCGACCGATTGTATATTGCGTTCGACCGATTGTATGTGGTTTGACCGTTGGAGGTTTGCGTTCGACCGACTATATGACTTAGAATAATAGGTTGACCCTGTCTGTTTTCGGTCGACTGAGACCCCTGGGTCGGTCGACCGATAGAATTGAATTTAATATTGACCAGACTCCGGATTTTGACCTCGTTCGGTCGACCGGTTTTAGACCTTTGTTCGACCGTTGGAGATTGTGTTTTGAGCGCAGCGGTAGACCGTGTTAGGCGTACGGTCGACAAATTCCTTTCTGGGACCGGTCGATCGAATCACCTCTTCCGGTCGACCGTTTGGGCCCAGAACAGAATTCCTGGTTCCCATTTTGAACGCCAACTTTGTCCACAGAAACCCGTGTCCTCGCCTTGTGCGTGAGCCGGGAGGTGACGGTGGGCGCGTGATGCGTGCCTGCCCAGGGACCGCCGTTGGGAAGAATGTGGGTGTTCGGGACGCGTCACCTCCGTGTATGGACCGTGAGTTGAGATGGATGGTTGGGCACTTTGTAGTATAGCAGGCCTGAGGGATCGCGGATCCCAGTGTTGATGTTTGTGCGGGCACGCAACTGGCGTTGGGTGAGGTGACTACCGGCCCACGGGCTACGGAGGTCGCTGCCCTGCTTTTATAGCGGCGCGGTTGGTGTTTGCGGCTCGAGGAGCCTGATGACCTGACAGACTTTGGTGATTGCGGCTCGAGGAGCCCGATGTTGTGCCGGACGTTTGTGATGGACCACCGATGCTGTGCCGGTGATGCCGCCGAGGTTGTGCCGGCGATGATGATTGTTGGGCCGAGGCTGTTCTGACTATGTTGATTCCTCGACTGGGCACCTATCGAGATGTTGTTGTTATACCTTCCGGGCGACGGCCCCGTTGGTCCTTGTGGCTCCGACCACTGAGATTTGCAGATCTGTATTCTATCGGCGCGCAGGCGTGACAGAGGCTCCCTGCCGAACCCTTGAGTAGTGTAGCCGCGTGTGGGGTGTGCGATGTCGCGTGGTGTAAGGCTGCATGTGCCTGCAGTAGGTCTCCTCGGGAGACTCGTTGTTGACTGTCGGACTGATGTCCTGTTTTACCCTTCGGGGGAACTGTTTTTCATTTCTGTCGATGTCATGACACGCTACTAGTATGATAGGTTCATTTGTGTAATGCATGCATATAGGTGAGTTGGCATACGGGGTTTCCTTCTGGAAACTCAGGCATTGTTGTTGCATCTTTTTCAGGACCGCAGTAGGTCCAGTGGGGTGGTGCTCGGCGGGCGCGCGCATTTGGAGTCAGATCCTCTAGTCGGACCACTGAGGTCAACATGATTACGTTTATCTTCCATTGTCGTTTTGTTGTAATCATGTATTCATTTTGGCAAACTCTGATGTATTCTGGTGTACCGCTATTTGTTTATGAGAAGTAACAGTCCCGCTTTTGATTATTGTGCTCTTTGTCTTGATTATGAATTTTTAAAATTTTCCGCTGTATCGGGATGTTACAGAAACATATAAAACTTACTTCTATTTAATTCGCGGGGAGTTGTTGATGAACCTTTTTGGAGATGACGGAATGTGTCTCGATCTGTTTGCAATATAATTTCAGTATTATTATTTTTATGTTATGAACTTTAAATTTACTGAAGACAACAAATGTTTGGTGTGGTTAAATTGAAACCTTGTTTGTGCCTTTCAATTTCAACATAAATTGTTTGGACAGAAAATGTTTGTGTCTTTCGATTTTAATGTTTGGACATACTTTATCAACATTCATTTAAATATGACATGTCTACATAATTGTTTTCAGTGTCAATGGTAGTTAATGTTTGGATAGATATTATTAAATGTTGGTGGTTGTTGAAATATGAATGACTATAGTTATAGTAGTTGTTAAGCTATCCTACTACAATAAATGAAGTCTTGTATGCTTCAATCATGTAATTACAATATAATAATTAATAATATAATGAAGAGTTATTACTACACTTGAATGGAGACATTATGTTATATGTCAATGAGGAGATTACAATTAAGGTTCAAGAATTTGTAACATTAGGTGTCAAGGTGAGTTATCCATACAAACTATGATTTCACAACAATCACGGATTCCATATTTATATTCCTAAACAAATGTGCAACTCTCTATGAGAAAATTTGATCTATTACCCATTACCAAAGTGCAGGGTCGGTACTACATAGAGGACAGGGGGTCGGGCGACATTCTTGGAATTTTTATCCCTTTAATTTTGACCCCTGAATACTGAATTTTGGTATTTCGCTTATATTTTGAAGACCTTATGTGATTTTGACCCTCTGGATTTTTAATCCTATATGTTCCAAACCTTCTGAATATTTTTAAATACATAATAAGACAATTAAATGAAAATTTGTCAAGTTAATTTAGTACAATAGTATTGTCTTAGCCTTCAAGGGTAAAAATACTTAAACAAACTTCAAGTTAAATTTAAACTAACAAACTCTAAAACATTTTTTTATTGTATTTATGATATCTGATCCGTGACCTGTATTCGTGGCACTGTCCCTACTTAAGTGTTTAAGTTTTGTAGAGGTAAACCAACTTACCAACCAAAAATTACAAAAGCCATTAAAGATCTTTTAAAGTTTTGTAGAAGTGGTGAACCAACTAACCAACCAAAAAATTTAAAAAGCTTATCGCTAGGACCAATGATCTTTTGAATTGTGGTGTGCTACCCAACCCTTATTGTATAGGATTTTTTTTGAAATAACATATTTAAAAAATATATCATAGTAAACCTCCCAAAAACATATTTCTCATACTAGACCCGCTGCTACCACGTCGCGACACATTGTGGCGACTGGTCTTGAATTTTAGTGTTTGCAGAACTCGGCATCAAAATGAAAGATTTCAAAAAACACAATATTTAAGATATCGAGTTATAACACTTAACATTTTCCCACCCAACCAAGAGTATGAAGTGTCAGTTTGTAGTTCCAACTGAAAATGACACTTCTAACGTCGTCTTCATTACAAGGAACCCGACTGTAGGATTTCATGTTTAATTATACATATATATTTTTGGAATTTTATGTATAATAAGGATCAATTACAATTTTTCTATGATTTTTTTCATGCATGCATCGGTTTGTTTCAATAACTAGTTTTAAAACTTTTATTAAAACAAACATGGGGCTCCGAAATTCATACCTAGAAGTTCTCTAAAACTTCTTGAAGATTCGGAGACGTTGAGGATGCTTATTGTTGCGCCGGATGCCTCCGAGATTTCACCAAACTCTAAACAAGATTGGAGAGAGACGAGCTAGCCTCTCGATCTCCAATAGGGTTTAGAATCCAATTACTAACCCCTCTTTAGTTCCCTTTAGAAGATGACCTCTGAAGAACTACAACTAAACTTAAGAATTACTGTAATTTCGTGGAGAATTATGGAGAGAGATTTTGCATAGGAAAAATAATGAATTAATTATTGGAGGTAATGAGATAACCTTGTATTTATAGGTTCTCTCCAAATTACCTATTCATGTGCAACCTCTTGCCCATGATTCCATGCAAAATTCCATCTAACCATCCATTATTTATTAATAAATAATCTTAGCCACAAATTAAATCAATTATGGACCAATTCCATGCATGATCTAATTAATTCTTAAATTAATTCTGCATAAAACCGTCTCACCGGTCGACCGTTTGCGAGGTCCGGTCGACCGTTTCGACCTGGTTTCGGTCGACCGTTTAGACACTCGGTCGACCGTTCGCAACATTAAAATATTTCATCACAATGTTCGGTCGACCGTTCGCAACATTAAAATATTTCATCACAATGTTCGGTCGACCGACCGATAAATTCGGTCGACCGAAAACGAACAGACGAAATCCCTGTTACGATGTACACACATCCGGTCGACCATGCAATATTGGGTCGACCGTTTATGGTCTAGCGGTCGACCGTTTTTGCACAGTGCATGCAGACTTGTCAAATTTCGGTTTAACCCCTACAAAATTTGACAT
This sequence comes from Triglochin maritima, assembly GCA_963682175.1. Lineage (NCBI taxonomy): Eukaryota > Viridiplantae > Streptophyta > Magnoliopsida > Alismatales > Juncaginaceae > Triglochin > Triglochin maritima. The sequence continues at coordinate 14,222,062 of OY821775.1, forward strand.
TTCGGGATTAGTAGTAAATTCACAACTTATGTAACATATTATCCTATGTAATGATCAATCATTACACCCCATAATATTTACATCACATATGAATTTAATTTAGATTCTAATTATGTTATAAATCACAACATAATTTTGATTTTGCTTGTTCACCCCATGTGTCATATTTTCTACATGAAACCCGACACATCTTATGAACTCAAAATCCCCATTTCTTGTTTCCCAGTTTTGCGGTGTGACCTATGGGAGGATCTAAACTAAGTTGACAGTGATATTAAGAGCTTAATATCACAAGCTATAAGCGGTATCTAGCTACACATTATAGCTCCCAATTAGTTAGATGTCTTAATTCCACTCGAACAAAAACCCGATCCAATTAGTGATGGAGTGCACCACTTGTGTCCGTCCCTTGCCTCATGATATTAAGAATACACACAAAGTAGTATTGTGTCATGTTTGTATTAGTATTCATTTCTTGATCTCTTTAAGCTATTTATAAATATGTGACTTTACTCAAATCACATTGTGCACATTATAACTTTGCTTTATCAAGGGGCCCACTAATATCATCACTCAATTAAGAGGGGCAATGATAGTCTTTTGACTAACTATCTTCTCCAACAAAAGTTGTTGTACTTAACCAACCAATGTCTTTACACTACACTGATAGATAGTTCAAGACACTGATCTAATTAAGTATTCCTTAAGTGATTAGATATAAGTCTCATATCAAAGGACCAAAGACACAGTAAAATATTAATGACAAAGAAACAAATTTCTATAATATTTTACTTATTAGGTCTATTCAGTATACAAAAGTAATATTTTCCTCTTTTGCATACCCGTGTTGTCACTCACTTGTAGAGCTACAATGATCTATGACCAACACGACAATCTTAACTCGGTAATTAATGTTTCATGTTAATTACCATGATTGCGAATATCTTTTGTTTTATGTAAACCAATATCTTTTAGAGCTCTACGGTTAAGGACCAAGAGCCTCTTCCTTAACACTTCTAAAAGACGAATAACATAAACAAGGAACAAAATGATTTCTCATTCAATTCATAATAATTGACATTTAAAAGTAAAACTTTTAGAACACATTCCCTTCACCGACTAGTATGTCGAGTTCATTTGAACTAGATAATCATGATGTCGAGTTCCCAGTGTGGGCACCTGAAGTGAAATCGGCGTCTCAGACGTCGAGTTCGGGAAACAGAAGTTGGCATCAACAACGTCATCCTTAGGAAATGGCAATGCGAATGTCGACTTCAAAAACATAACCCGGCATTTTGGATGCCAAGTTTTTTGTTGACAGGTTTGTTTGTTGTCTCATTTTTACATTATTCAACATGTCATACACAACACACGTTCGAATACTCACCCACAATATATATTTAAAACATTCAACTAAATAACAACATTGAAACAAAAGAGTATTAACTTTATCTCAACATTCAGACAGTGTCCAAAAGTTAAATTTGCAAATAAGTAACGACACAAGTAGCGATACAAACATAGACTACCCTAAATGATCATCACCACCATCATACCCTAAATAAATAAGCTCTTTACATCTCTTTCGGTTGTGCCTTACACCACCACATCTCCCACATCTAACTCTTCTACCAGAGTGTTTGTCCATCTCGTTTCAAACTTGGGTCGAATTTGGACGACCTGGAGGTCTTTTAGTTTCAAGTGGCTTCATTGTAATGTTGCTAGGCTCAGACCAATATCTGTCGTCATATACATCGTACATATATATATATATATATATATATATATATATATATATATATATATATATATATATATATATATATATATATATATATATGGACCATCCCACGATGAGGCAGTGTCTCTTCTTGTCACAAAGAATTTGTTCAAACAAAGATACATCATCAAAATCATCGTTGTGATAGGCATCCCGTATGCACCTTGTAAGTTGTAACACATTGTTGAAACTTTCTGACATGTTGCTGGTCATAGCTCCGAATTGGCAACCTCCATCGTGACAACAAGTCCACTTCTCTAACGCACCTTGATGTTTAATCCACTCGTTTCCATGTTTGTGTTTCTCTGTTAGGGTCTTTATTAGCTCTTCAAATTTCATCAAGGAATGTGTGTTGCCCGCTTCATAAAACTTGATTTGTCCAAACATTTCCTTGTAATTACAATGTTTTGTTTGGTTAGCTTTCATGTGTCGTAGACAGAATAGATGCACATGTCCTTTGGAAGGAGGAAACATGAAAGGTTGGAAATGCATGTCAAGGTGGTGGTTGCGATCGTGGTAGAGGACGTGGATAAGCACACCTCAAGAAGTAGAAGAGATTGAGAAGTCATTTAGGGTGATATATGTTTGTATTGCTACTTGTGTCGTTACTTGTTTGCAAATTTAACTTTTGGACGTCGTCTTAATGTTAAGATAAATTTAATACTGTTTTGTTTCAATGTTGTTTTTGTAGGATCGTGTATGACCCTAATTCTAATCACTTTTAACCTAATTACCTACTTGTTTAAGCAATGAAGAATGAACAACGGAATTTAAAACAAGCAAACAAGTAATCGAAGGAAATATGCAAACCACAAAAGAAGACGACGTTTTTATAGAGGTTCGACACCCTACCCGGGTCCTAGTCATCTCTTGCAAGCTCCGCTCGAATCACCGAGCTCCGCTCACGACTTCACTATCCACTTTCTGTTCCGGGCTGAGAGAGAACACCTTTACAATCTTCAAGCTCGCAAACAACCCTCCTCGAGCTTGACTCCTCCTCTCACAATCCGAGAGGGACGCTTCAGGTTTTCACCGAAACATTTACAAGACTTTGACGACAACAAACTTGAGTGAGACAATCACTTTCTAAACTTGAGCACACTTGAGAAAGATAAGAATTGATCTAAAGTGTAGAAATTGAGGCTTGGAGTGTTTGGAATGATCTCTCTAATGTATGAGGCAAGTATGTGTGGGAGAGTTGTGTAATTGTGTCTTGGACAACTCTATTTATAAGCTCCTAATGGGTTATAGTCGTTGGGGCAAGTTTGGTAAGTGTTTGTGTAATATACACAAAATAGAAACATACAACACACATTTCAGAACAAGTTCGGTCGACCGAATTGGGTCTCACGGTCGACCGGTAGGCAATTTGGAACACGGTTCGGTCGACTGATAAAGGAGCAGTCGAACGAATCAGGTTATAACTTAGGTTCATTTAAGTCATTGGTTGGACACCAAGATAGGTTCGGTCGACCGTAAACTTCCAGACTCTATGGGGTTGACAAAAACGTTCATATTCGGTCGACCGGAAACTTCCACACTTGGGGTTTGTCAAGACATTTAGGTTCGATCGGCCGAAATAAGGTCCACGGTCAACCGATAGACATTTGTATTTTGAGGTTTGGATGAATAATGAGAATAAGACCATTGGTATAATATGACAAATTTAACGGTCAAAAACTATGTGTAGACGGTCGATTGAAAAGGTCTCAACGGTCGACCGAAATGGCTCTGACAGTTATAGTTAGTGAATTCCGGTCTAAGTTTGTGTGATCTATTGAAGTCCAATTGATGTGAGATTTTGTGTGTGACTTGTATAGGGAACCTAGTGTGTGTTTGATTAGTTTTTAGCTCAAGTATGCTCAATTACACGATGTTCCTAAGAGTCAAAAGAAATCAAGATTACATGTCTTCAATACAGCTTTAATTACATGTCTTGACTTCATTTCCCTCTTTCTTGAGTCTTGATCACCTGTAGAAGTTAGCACAATACAATATATATGTTATGCATAGTATGTGTTATTCTACATTGATTATAATTAAGATTAGGTTGATTAAATCATCAAAACATAGATTAAGGCAAAAAAACCAATAGTTTTTTAATTGAGTGTTTTAAATATTTACCGTGGATGAGTATTCTAACGTATGATGTGTATGACAAATTGAATAATGTGAAAATGGGACAACATATTGGAAACAAACCTGTCAACAAAGAACTCGGCATCGAAAATGCTGAATTCTATTTTTGAAGTCAACGTTCGGGTTTCCGTTTCCTAAAGACGACATTGTGGATAGACCTGTCAATCGTGTTGTGTACGTGTCTTATCGTATTGTGTTTGGTTTGATGTTAACATGTGTTTCGTATACACGAATACAACATGAAAGAAATCGTGTACACGAACCCGGACATGAACATGACACGGTTATTATCGTGTATACACGACACGACACAATATGTACAAGAATTCTTATCGTGTAGTGCAAAACGATACAACGATAATACCTGAATGGGTACGGGTAGTACTTGTATACACGATAATTACATACATACACGATAACTAACTGTATACACGATAACTAACTGTATACATGAATAGACACGCTAATACCTGTATAATTAATTATCTAGTTATTTAGGTATCAAATTAATTATCAGGTTATCGTGTATTAAAAAATAATTTATCGGGTTATTGTGTACTAACGGGTTATCGTGTATACTCGTGTATCGTGTATTATATTGTGTACAACCGTGTAATCGTGTATCCGAATACACGATACCTTATCATGTATGTTATCGGGTTATCGTGTATGAAGTCTTATACACAAACCCGACACGATAAGGATTTGTGTATCGTGTCATGTATGCTTATCGTGTTATCGTGTACAGCTTTGTGTACCGGTACCATACACAAAATTATCGTGTTGTGTATGTTTCGTGTTATCTATCGCGTCTGATTTTGACAGGTCTAGTTGTGAATGTCAACTTCTGTTCCCCAATCTCGACGGTTGAGATGTTGAGTTCGTTTCAAGTGCTCTGACGGGGATACTAAGTGTTGAGATGTTGAAGTCTGTAAATACTAAAATTCAAGGCATGTTGCCACGACGTGTCGCGACGTGGTGACAGCGTGTTAAATATGATAAATAATTTTTCGGAAGGTTTACTACGAGATTTTAAATTAAAAAATCCAAAAAAAAATCATATTGTATACAGTTTGGCACATTCGCATGTGACACCTTCCATGATTTAATGTTTGATTGATATAAATTAAGAAACTACCAACTAAACTAATTCAACTTGGTTATATGTATATTTTCTTATACCACAAGTTTGTATATTTAGATATACGAAAATACGATCACTGAGCATGAGAGATTGAGAATTTGCTCATCGTGGGCTATATTGCAAATTACTCTCCAAGGAAAAATTTAGTGTATATGTACAAATTTGGAGATTATCGGCCTCGCAACTCAGAGTGCACGAGTCAACTAATCTAAGGTAGATTATTGCGGCCACAAAGTTAAATTTTAACTTTCAAATTGATAATGATTTTTTGGTTTACTTAATGGACAACTAATAGCGACCTACGTCTACTTTGAGTTTAGAATTGAGATACATATGTCACAGAAAACACTAACGTTTTCTTTTACATTAGAGGTTAATTTATAATTATTAAGATAGATTACGAACACACATTCCACAAACTTAAAGATAAATTTTAATTATTAAAATAGATTTCAAGCACAATTGCACAAACCACGGGTTATTACAAAATAATACTTGGATCGTTTGACTCCAATCTAACTAATATTTAAGCCAGTTTATAGTTTATACACAATGTTCCACTCGAATCTACTAATACTTAAAAAGCAGTTAATACATAATGAGCGCGAAAAATATAGCGGGACCCAAAGTAACGACAAAGAAAATGTGGGAGCAATTCTCTAATCCGTAACGGCCAGCTGTCATTTTAGTCTCAAAGCAAATAGTCCTCCAATGATTCATAATAATTAACCACTGTGGGTTGAAGCATCAGAGAAACCTGACCTAGTGACCTACTTAAAGCATCTTAAAGTTACAAGTTTCATATATAATCAAATCAATCCCCTGTTGTGCAAGCAAGAAGATGAACTACAATTGGCAGGATCAATGTGCCAAAAGAAATAAATGAACCCTTGCATGAAGAAACTGAAAGTTTCAATTTATGAAGCAAGAAGAGTTGCAACAAGTTCAGAATGGTAACAGACACACCACTTTATACTAGTTACAGATTTTCCAAATGTTCATCTATGATTGCAGAAATTAAAAATAAGGTCTGATGAAGTTTAAAAGTTTGAAATTGGTGTAAGCAAGAAAGGGAATAGAAGTGACGGCGATCCTCGATTGAGATCATTACAAACCTTCCCATTCTAAACTATATTTGTAACCCTATTGAAGGGACTGAAGATATGGAAGCTTTCAATCTGTCAATGCACTATCCGATTTTGATCTTCAGGATTTGTGCATAGGATGAAGCAGTAAAGAGATCGATGTAACTGGACCGACGAAGGTTGTCATGATTGTTGACCGTTAGGCCTTGGTGGCAACTGGCGGTAAGGAGAACCAAGCATCGCCATACCATTTGAAAGGCTCCTCATAGGTTGCTTTCCACGCCCCTCCCTATGCCTCGGAAATGATGACTGTGCCCTCAGGCTGTATCTGATGGCTGCTGCTCTTTCCGCGTGCATTATCTGGCGGAAGAACACAGTCGTGTCCATGTCTTTAAGGTCGACGAGTGGCTGGAGATCTTGGACCACCTCACTCATGAGGGGCCTTATCTTGGGTTCCCGAGACAGGCAATGCTGAGCAAGTTGAGCCGTCTTAATTACACCTCTTATGGAGAAACAACCTTCTAAACGAGGATCCATCAGCTTATAAAGCCTTGATTGATCCGCAAGGACGGGCCACGCCCAGTCTACCAAGTTCTGGTCTCCCTTTGGAAGAGATTTGTCCATGGACCTCCTCCCAGTCAACATCTCAAGCAAAAAGACCCCGAAACTGTAAACGTCACTTTTTGATGTCAAGTGCCCTGGAAGATGGAAATTTGTTAAATCCAACGGGCAGCTTAAAAAGAAAGCAACTAATCCTGAAGATCGCCCACGCAAGAAGTAACCTCTAGGAGCATAGACAGTAGATAGAAGCCTTATTATATCACATGTTCTCATGCTGAAGTAAAATATCACATCTATTGGTACTTTAGGTTATTTACCTGTCGTTACATAATCAGGGTCAGCATATCCAGGTGTCCCCATCACTGGGGTAGTTATATGTGTTTCATCTCCCTCCGGACCATCTATGGCAAGGCCAAAATCAGATAGCTTTGCATTGTAGTTCTGAAAGAGCAGGCTTTTAGAAAATGTGAACTAAAAATGGAATGAAACGACACAAACGAGTGAGTCAACAACTGTAGGTGGATCTTGGCACTTACATCATCTAACAGGATATTTGCAGCCTTAAAATCACGATATATTACAGGTCTGTCAGTTTCCTCATGGAGAAATGCAAGTCCTTTCGCCACACCAAGAGCAATCTTCATTCTGATGGACCATGACAAAGGCAGAGGTCCTTCTGCAAATAACATTGTTTCCACAAAAGAAGATGAATATCAACATGTATATTAAATCAATAAAAATGTGAGCTGCCAAATGGATCGCTAAAAATGATTTTGTTAAAGATGACGTCTGATTGCTGTAGTTTTAACCACCATCAGTTGTGGTTCATAAAGAGATCAGTAAAGAAATTAAAAGAAGACATCAGAGATCTTTAGTCTTTTAGTTTAGCCAATTTGATCAAGAAATATTAGATGAACAAAATGATCAGCAAGAGAAATGACAGAAGTTGCCGATCTAAGGAACAATTATACGATCTCACAAACAAAAAAAGCCAATAATAATAGAGGATCATGATAGCCATAATTACGTACTTCTGAAAAGGTGATTTTCCAAACTTCCCTGAGCCATAAACTCATATACAAGCATTCTGTGATCGTCTTCAATACAATATCCAATGAGTTTTACTAAATTGGGATGAAGAAGGTCACCAAGATATTTTACTTCAGCCTGAAGGAAGCAGAAGCTTAAAACTTGAACAAAGAGAAAATAGCAACACAAAATACATTACAACATAATAATATATCCCGTCAATTGAGACATACCACCCATTCTTTGTGCCCTTGAATTCCAGAATGGTTGAGTGTCTTAACAGCTACTGTGAGCCCAGTACCAGGTGTGACAGGTGCAGTGCCGTTAGGCTCAATCCATCCCTTGAAAACACAGCCAAATCCCCCCTCACCGAGAAGACTCTCAGGCTTGAAATCTGTTGTTGCAGACTTCAGCTCATTGAATGTGAATCTTCGTAACTGGGATGCAATTCTGAGATCTCTCCCCACTTTGGGTATTGAAAGGATACTTTCTAGACTAAAAGTCATTACTGCTGATTCAGAAACAATGGGAGCCACTGGCTGGTCCATACAGCCTTCATTAGTTGATTTGCTTTCGGCTGAACAAAAACAATTTCTAATTAGGTATGATAGAGTAAAGGAGCAGGATGATGAAATACATGGTAAATATTAATATGCCAAAACAGAAAGGTATATAAACATTGATCTCATAATGCTTCTTTCGTTTTCTAGGGAAGAAATCTAGTAAAGAAGTAAATTGAACCGAACAGATATCGACAACAGAAACATGTCAAAATGTCAAAGCACAACTAAATTTAGAAAAGAAATTAGGACAAAATAATTGATTTCCATTTAAAGCCATTTTTACTTCATCTGACCAATACGCCGAGGGAGGCCACCATGGGGTCCCTAGCACAGTTATTCCTTTGGTGGTTCATTGGGGTTTTCCTAGAAAAACCGTCGCACATACCGATCAACCTACAAGTCTTCATGGTTGCACTAATTCTGACCTTGGATTTTTACGTTGAATTTAGTGGAACTACGATGGGAAAGGAAAGTTGAGTCCAATCAAACACAACGTTGCATGACTGGCAGATACGAACATCCCAAGCACTGAAACGTTTATTTCGACCAAATTCAAAATATAATCGAAGTTGCGAAATTCACGGCAACAAATATTTTAACTAACATGTGGTGCTTTTGGCAAGAGAGCATATAAAATTCTTCGTGATAAACATTCGTAATGTACTGAAACTAATGATTAAAGAGTGTCTAAAGTTCTAAACTTACCAAGTTGAAGAAGTGGGTACTAACAATGAAAAAATTAGGAAATGCTAGACCATGTGAGTTGAGCATTACATTGTAATTTAAGGAAAGATCACAGGATTATGGAAAAAACGTTAAGACACGTACCACATGGATTTGATTAAATTAGAAGCCTGATTGTAGAATAGACAGGAGTTCTGAGGAAAATCTTTTGAATCTCCTCATTGGAATGATGCAAAAACAATTAAAGTACTTCAGTTATCCAAAATTAAGAATCATATTGGTGGAAATCTTATAACCACATTAAACCTAGGAATTTCAAAATCAAAATATCAAGAAACTTTTAAGAAACAATAAACCATTAGAAGCCTTTATATACATAATAAAGATAATCTTAAGCCGAAGATATAAGAAGATTGATTAATTAATAGAAAGCATTGAATATTGTAATGATAATGGAAACTTATTCTTTTTCACGAAAATTATAGCAATGCAGCAAAAAGATAGAGAAGACAAATTTCAGAACTCATAAAAAAATCAAGTAGCCATAAAGTATTAACAGAAAATCGAAGAAAATACCAAAGTTGACCTAACATCAACATTACCCTAATGCCGCAAAAGAGGCTCCCGCATGAGGTAAGGAAGAGTTGAATGTATGCAATCATGCCCTTTGTAAAGATACCTAAAAATCTAATATGATCTAAAAAAACCTAATTGCATGAAATGTCCCGGTAAAGATCGAATAGGGCAATTTCCATTGATTTTGGATGAAGGAAAAATTGTATGCCCTTTCCCAAACTCCAAACGAGTAGCTTCCTAATTTATCCGTAAGTTCATTAGAAACTAATCATTCTACAACCTAATCATTATGATCTTGTGGTAGCAACCTAATCATTCTACAAGGCTATGTTATATCTACTTTGATCGAAGTTCATTAGAAACTTCCATTGTTGGCTCATTGTCAAAGTACCTATTCAAAATCAAAATCATGAAAACCAAGAGATTTCATCTTTCGACTTCACATAGTAAATATTCTCGATATGAATTGATGCAGGCTACACATAGAAGTAGAGGAATTCGTAGAACAAACTACACAAATCATGTTATGCACATCAGCACATGCCAAATGGTTGCTATTAAGGCAGCCAATTGGTTTACATCGGCATGCAATGTCATATTTATGTGAATTTCACAACAACTCTCTTGACGATCATCATGGTTGATATTCAATGTGATAGTTTTCTAGTTTCTTTCTAACTTTCTAGCTGCAACTTAACAATTGCTTAACACATTCCCCGCAAAGTCATGGGCATGTTTATTTAGTAATTTAATAATTTTGATCGGGATGCTTAATGTAGTTTTTATCAGTTATTGATAACTAGCATAATTTACGGTAGGCAATTCAATGAGCGAAGATGGCAGCTCGAACTGTTAAAGAATTATTGGATTAAATGGTTTAATCCAAAAAAACAAGTTGCACAAGCCATTTGGCTTCTTATTTGAAGATAAGGTGCTTCGATGATCACCATTGAGGCTCATACATACACATTATTGGCATTGGTTATCAGGAATTTAGGATCTATGAAGTATCCTGACTCCATATATTCGAGATGGAGTCAAAGATTTACTAGTTTTGGTTTTTGTACTAAAGTGAACTAAATTAAAATGATTCATTAAACTGATTCCACTTCTTATTCATTCTGAAATAGCAAATGACCATTGCATTTTGGAGCAATGGTCAATCTATAAAAATCTCTATCATTGCAGGGGTAAGGTTGCCACGTTCGACCCCCTAACCCTGCCCTACGCTGGCTACGCATGAACTTTTTTAGAGGCTTTGGAGTAACAATGACGTTGACGTAAAATATCATAATGGAAGTACAATGAGCTACCTCTTACCCAATTAGAGGCAGGATTAAAGTTAAGATTAACTTAACAATTACCATTGAAAACAAAATCATGGATTTTACATTAAATGGAATTTTTACATTAACTTCTTTATTAAACTACATGTATTATTCTATAAAGTTTGGAATTGTCAGTCATATAAATACAATAGATCAAAATTTAGTAGTAAAAAGTGTTCTCCTTCATTTTCTACGGGAAATATGGAAAGAAACCAAGTCAATCAATAATTCACGGGGTGAAAAATTAGAAGTGAAGCAGAGTCATATTGCCCCTTTCAAAGATTTCACACAAACAAAAAATAATGCGTCCATTGCTTCCTAATTCTTAATTGGCTTTCTTGTAGTAATCACAAGATGCCTACATTTTTCGTTCATATAAGAGGCATGACCCTACGATGAACCTTAAAAGTTTTGTGCAATAAAAGGCTAAAAATAAAGATAAATACAAAAAATGTTACAAAACTCTACATGAGTCATAACTCGTAAGATCATTTTGTATTTAAGTGACCTCATCAGTCATCACTCATCAATAATCCATTGGTTCTACATTTGTATCAAGATAAAGAGGCCTACCGCAAACAATAAGAGATCATACAGAGGAACAAACAGTGGCCATGCAGTAAAGCTGATTCAACTCAGCTTAACCATAGACATTATTTACATGAAGATATTGGGTAGAGTTGCATAAGAACATTAAAGCAGCCACATCTTTCAATCTACAGAATAATCACTGGAAATCCAATTTTAATGTTTTTGTTTTGGCCTTCTAAATGGAGATATCATTTCTCCTAGAAGAGTCAAATGGAAAATATTATCTCAAGGGAGGAGAGACGATAAGTTATAACTACAGGAACTCCTAAACTAAACTTCTGCTAATATACCAACACATACAAGGCAAATTTTAAATTTGATATAGTTAGCACAGCAACATGAGCTGTTTTCTTTTCGTTTTACACTTAAAAGTATTGTGTGGAATGGTTAAGGTATCATTTGGAATCAGAGGGGAAGATTAAGGGGGTAAAATTTTGAAGTGAAAAACATAAGTTTTTCAATACAAAACTCTATACCCTCTTTAATGATTCCCCACTCATTATTCTCATTCCAAATGATACCTTAGAAGCACTCATGGTCATAGCATGTTGCTAATATCGGCTACCTACCTAGAAATATGAATTTCCAGTTCAACTTTCACACCATTGCCAATACACAAAGAGATACATCTAATAAGGCAACAAATATATAAAAAATATTACGATATGACAATAAGAAAAAGGTCGAAGGATGACCAATACATCCAAAAAACAGCAAGAACAAATAAATGTGCACGGATTATGGAAATTCTAAGGAAGTAAACAACTTTAAGCATCATACTGTTACAGGACGAGACCATCAACAAACATGGGAATCACAGAGCAATAAAAATACAACAACAAACAGAAAACCAACCAATTCAAGAGTTAATAGTAAAACAAGTAATTACACACAACTTTGGACAAGCACAGCAGGCAAGTTTACCATGGACAGCGCTGGTATTGCTCATTGAGTTGTCGACTTTGGCTTTCGAACTCGACGAGACGCAGCTAAACCCGAGGTAACTCCAACACCCGGGTTTCTTCTCCTTCTTCTTCCCCACTTCCTTGGGCTCTGCAGCATTCCTCTCATTCCCAGCAGCAACAAACCCTTCCATCTTCCCAAACGCAATCAAACGAAAACAACAAACAAAGAAAGAAAGATACGAATCACCTCAGAGACCTCCGAGTGGAGCAGAGACGACAACTTTAACTCCAATGGGAGCAATAGATCGCAACTTTATCGCGACCCAGAACGGATTCAGGGGAGAGAAGGCGGAGGAACCCTAAGAAACCGGGGTTGGGAGAGGAGTCATGGAAGAAGAAGAAGAGAAGAGAGGTGGTGTTTGTTTAGAGGGAAAATGGAAAGGATTCGGTTGAGGACAAAGCTGAGGCAAGCAAAAAACATGTGTGTTTGTTGTTTGATTACATTCACCACTTCAGTCTCACTGCTTGCCCTTTCCTAATCACACTCGGGAGAATGTAATTAACGGGTTCATTCTCCTGTGTAACTTCCTCATTATTTGTTCCTATCCACTTCGTGGGTAAGTTTAACTCTCTCTGCTTTTCTTCCATAAAAAGACATTTCGAATTAAAAAACAATCATTACGATTTGTTTTGTTTTTTTTTAAATCCTTATCGTTTGTTTTGACTTCGAAACTCCGCTGACCTACTCTCACAACAAGTTAGTGAGTGTTGTGACTAGGGCTGTGCATCCGGTCCGGACCGGACCAGACCAGATTTTTATCCGGGGTCCGGATCGAAGACCAGACCGGACCGGATGTCCGCGGACCGAAGACTGGACCGGACCGAATCGGTCTGGTCCGATCAAAAACCGAATTTTTTACATTAAAAAAAAAAATTGGACCGGACCGGACCGGAAATTTTAAAATTTACCGGACTGAAACCCGGACCGGACCGAATTTTTTCGAAATTTTCCAGACCGAACCCGGACCGACCGGTCCGGTCCGGTCCGGTTGACCGGGTCAACCCGGGTTTTGCTCTCCCCTACTTGTGACGACCGGCGGAAGTACAATAACACAAATAGTAAGGTGTATGACCGAACTTATAATAATTAGTGGTAAATTGACATGCTCAATAAAAGTAAATTTATTGAAATATCATTCAATTACAACTATTGTCTAATATGTCACACAAAAACATGGTTAATATTCAGGAGATGTTAGTACCTAGGAAACCGACAAAAAGTTGATTTAGCAGTCAAATAGAAAACAATGGAAAACAAAATCCAACATAAATTAGTCTCCATTTAACTGAATTATGTTGTTTTTCACGTTATTAAAATATAGTACAATCAAATTATGTTATTTGTGTATTTCATGGGGTTCACTAAAATGTTTATTGTTAAAAAGAAAAAAATAGAAAAAAATTAAAATTGGATCAACTCTAATTTTCCCTTGGTTTCCAAACGTGGTGAGGTGAAATTTACTTAGTTAACAAATATTTATGGTATGGAAAGCAATGTGAAAGTTGTTTCACTTTCTAGGTGTACCACAAAGGCACAAACACCGGAAAATTGGTTGGTTAAATATTATTTTTTCAACTTTAATATTTAAAAGTAAAATTTACAAATTCAGCCCCAAAAATCTTAATTAGCATTTCTTTATTCTCTCTTCTCGATCTTTTTCCCCTCTCATCTCCCTACTCTTTCACTTTTCTTTATTTCATCTCTCTCTTCTCTCATCTCTCCCTCTTCTTTGACTCTCCTCTCACTTAGAACAATAGGAAGGACGGAGAAAAGAGTCAAAAAGGAGAGAGAAGAATGAAAGGTTTGTTAAGATTTTTAGGACTGGATTTGTAAAATTTATAATAAAATAATATATTTTTAACATTGTTAAGAATACAAATTACACCAATCCGAATATCTGGATGTTTTTGAGTGACATCTAAGATAATACTTGTAATTTGATGGTATTTTAGAAATTCGACAACTGTCGAGTGGCATAACAGAAAAAAAGGACTTATGCTTATCTTGTTACAAATTCACTTTAATTCAAGTTGGAAAAAATTTGGACGACTTTGATTCAGTAATTTATATCAATTAGTAATAGTAGTTTGATACAAGTCGTGAAGGCTTTAAATTTCCTCGTTTCGTATCATTTTAAGGTATATATGCATCTGTGAGTCTTCCTTCTCAAGAATCTATCTATAGGCCTCTAACTCCATACGTGAGTAACACGACTTCTATTTATAGGCCTCCGACTACTAGTTACAATTTACAAACACATAAATTATATAAATATAAATAAGATAATCAACCCAACATATAATCTTAGGAGTTGGAACATTAATCTCCTTGGGTGAACATTCCACCATAAAAGTATACATTTCCCCCTACGAATATACTTCTCAAACAATTCTAGTGCTAAAGCAAATATTCAAGGTGGCATGGAAGGTCGAAACGAAACGAACCGTACGATTGAAGATTCAAAAACTACTTACCGTCCTATTGAATGATGGAGTATGGTTGGTTAATAAAAGTAATATAGCCCTTGGGGTGAAAAAGTTGATTATGACAATAATTAGAACGACTACGTTTAACTTTAACCAAAGGACTGAAGGAGTCAGATGATGAAGAATTGAGCTAATTGAATTGGAACGGACATTGACACATATATACCATTTGAAGCTGGAGCATATGGTTTAGGAAGTTTGGTGCAGGCATCTCGAACGTCTGAAGCTTATTTGGACTATGTGAACCTTATTTGGACCATCTGAAGTCTATGGACAGTAAAAGTTAAGTGAATTGGACAATAGAAAGTAAAAATATCGTCCGATAGAAACTGAGCCAAGTGAATCAAACTGCATGTGTTGAGACACATATAACATCCATACATATGTGTTGAGACACATATGTATGTTGATCGAGTATCTATCTTCGTATCTTTTGAAACCAAATTCTCAAGGAAATCACTACTCTAACATCCAAACATCACTTGGATTCTCTAGGAACTAATTGCTTGGAGAATCCAGATTCTCCATTTTACATGCAAAATTGTAAATGGAGAAACTCCCCAAAGAGTTTCTCCAGTTTCAATCGTAATTACTCGAGTTATCATCCACTTATTGACTTTTTTGATGGCAAAATAGTCAGACTCAGTAATGTTTGCACCCACGCAAAGTTGGTTTCCCCGTTTCCTAGTAGTTTTGAATATTAAAAAAACTTTCATATGACATAGTTTTACATAAACTCAAAAATTCAAGAAAGTCCATACAATTTGACCAACCAACCCATTCTACGAGCTTTTGTAGTCCCAATCTATCGGTGACTATGAAGGGGTTTGTAGTTAGGATTTCCATTCACAATCATGTCCTTGTAATCACAATAAGAAGCCAGAATTTCAAACCAAGGCGGGAAGATCACAATGATGTACGTAGGTGTGGGTTCAATACCAGAAGATGATAATAATAGGATTTTTATGTTTTTTATTTTTAATATTAAATACATTTGTATTTTACGAGATTTAATTTATAAATTATTTAACAAACGAAATTAACGATAAAGTTACATATAAACAGATATATTCGATTTAAAAGTATATTTCTGATGATAACAAAAACCTAAATACATATCTTCCGAGCCAAAATAATAATAATAATAATAATAAGAGAAGCCAGAATTTGAAACAAACGAAGTCAGGAACTGGAACGCATGAGGATGAGCATGAGCAAACCCAGGCGGCTCCTTCTACTATCCCGCATCATAACCCACCACGACCCCATCTCCCAACTCCACCCTTCAACTCCCTCACACCATCTCCCCCAACTCCACGCCCACCTCCTCATCACATCCTCACCCCACCTCCCCACCCTCGCCACCACCCTCGCCCTCACCGGCCACGTCGCCTACTCCCGCCTTCTCCTCCTCCGCTCCCCTTCCCCTCCCATCCCCTCCCTCTTTGCCCTCAACACCCTCCTCCGCGCCCACCCCTCCCTCGCCTTCCTCCTCCTCCGTACCTCCCCCTTCCCCCCCGACCACTGCTCCTTCACCTTCCTCGCCCGCGCCTCGCCGGACTGTTTCCCTGCTGCACCTGCCGTTGTTCATGGGGCGGTCGTTAGGAGGGGGTTTGTGGGGGATGAGTTTGTCCGGAGCGCGTTGGTGTGTGTGTATGCGGAGGTTGGGGAGGTTTGGGCGGCTAGAAGGGTGTTTGGGGAGATGGAGAGGCCGGACTTGGTGTGTAGGACTGCGATGGTCGGTGCTTGTGCGGAGGGTGGGGATGTTGAGGGTGCCAGGGAGGTGTTTGATGGAATGCCCGATAGGGATTGTGTTGCTTGGAATGCAATGATTGCCGGGTATGGGTTTAATTGGATCGGTTATGTGACTTTATGTTTGTGTTATGATCTGCAGCTTGGCATATTTGATTTTGTGCCTTTGATTTAATGGCCGTGTTTCTTTTCGTGGTAGTTTGATGCGTATGGGATGGTCTCGGATTTGGATGCTTCTTAAACTTGAATTTGTTTTATATCTAGTAGGCCAGAGGTTTTGAATAACAAATAGTGAAAAGTTCAGGTTGAATTGGTTGTTGAGAATAGCATCGTATTGTAAAGCTTAAGAACATGCTCATGAGCTCACATCCTAAATTACTTTACTCAACATTAAGTGATTTTGTATTGGAAGCTCACACATTGATGTTGGTTTTTAGTTTCTTAAAAGAGAGATACCATCGACATTATATTTTTTGGGATTGGATATTGTGATAATTGATTACCATTTACCCTATTAGGTATGAGCATGCTGGTCGCTCACGCGAGGCCTTGGAGTTGTTTCGGTTGATGCAGTCAGAAGGGGTACCTGTAAACGAGGCGACATTTGTATCAGTACTTTCAGCATGTGCGCACTTGGGTGCTGCTGCACAAGGCAAGTGGGCCCATGTATTTGTCCAGAGGAGTGGTCTCCGGTTGACTGTCACATTGGGCACAGCCCTAATTGACATGTACTCCAAGTGCGGGGATATGTTGAGAGCTATGGAGGTGTTTTGGGAGATGAAGGACAGGAACGTCTACACCTGGAGCAGTGCAATGAACGGGCTGACCATGAACGGTGCGGGCGAGAAGTGCCTTGAACTTTTCGAGCTCATGAGAAGAGAGGGAGAACGAGTCTCGCCCAATGCCGTGACATTTGTTTCGGTTTTGCGAGGGTGTGGTATGGCTGGACCTGTTGAGAAGGCACACGAGTACTTCAATTTGATGAGAAACTTTTACGAGATTGAGCCGTGGCCGGAGCATTACGGTTGTTTGGTAGATTTGTATGGTCGGGCTGGGCGGTTGGATGAGGCACTTGGGGTCATTAAGACGATGCCATTCGAGCCCCATGTAGGCGCTTGGATGGCACTGCTTCATTCATGCAGGATACATGGTAACAAGGAGCTTGGTGAGCTTGCGTTGAACAAGATTGTGGAACTGGAGGAAAGGCATGATGGTGCCCATGTACTTCTTTCCAACATCTACGCTGAATCTAGGAATTGGGATGGAGTTAGCAAGGTGAGAGACCTTATGAAGGCCAAGGGAGTGAAGAAGGAACCAGGGTGTAGTGTCATAGAGGTTGGTGGTGAAGTGCATGAATTTTTTGTCGGTGCAAAGTTCCACCCGAGGTACCGGGAGATCGAGGCAATGCTCGGGGAGATTGATAGGAGATTGAAGGTTGCTGGTTACACTGAAAAGACGAAAGAAGTGCTTTTTGACATAGAAGAAGAGGAGAAAGTGGATGCGTTGGGCTTGCACAGTGAGAAGCTTGCTATTGCACTTGGGCTTCTTAGCTCTGGGGGAGGGGAGGTTATAAGGATAGTGAAGAACCTCAGGGTGTGCTCTGACTGCCATGACTATACCAAGTTTGTGTCCAAGGTGTTCGACAGGGAGATTGTTGTGAGGGATAGGAACAGATTCCACCATTTTAGAGATGGAACGTGTTCTTGCAAGGATCGTTGGTGAAAGAATGTGAGGCCAATAATGTTTGTTGTGGAGCATCGGGTAATATTTATTTTCCATTCTTTGATTCTTTTGACTGTGTTGATGTCATGTAAATTCTCTCGTTGGTAACTCGTTTTCAAATATTAGTTGAATGACACTACTTTCGGTATAGTAAAAATTATTTCTCTCAAAGTGTCTGTCGTGAAATAACGAGCCCATGAGTGTTGATCGATTTCGCTAAGTTTTGGGTTGTGGCAAAGTATCTTGTCTAAATTGCTAAAATTCTATCTGTTGCTTTCAAGAGACTCAATAGACTAAGCAGGAACACATTTGTGCATCCCGGTAAGATGCAACTGCATGAAATCACACATATTGAAGCAATTTGTCCTTGAGAGAGGAAAGGAAAAAAAAACGCAAGCTGAAGTTTCTCTTTTGTTTGTGTTTCCAGTGATATATAGTGCCTATAATGGGCGCTTTAGCTTGAAACCTCAAAGCTTGTAGAAGGTGAAGGAGTTGTTAGATAGTTGCTTGCGATTGAAAAATAAAATTTTGCTGCACCATTTGTTTCTCAACGTCACTAAGCATTATGACGCGGCATTAGGACAAAACAAGTTTAAATAATTAGTGATCATTGTTATCAATCTACTAGCTTAGAAACTTCTTTATTCTACCTAGAATATTCTTTGTAGATTTGGCTAAATAAAAAGCAGAGTTAACACCAAATTGGTGTGGGGCAAAACTTTGTTGTTCTTATCAAATGTACAAAGAATATTACATGCACAATTTTTTTTCCTAGACCAATGAACAAAGTCAATGATTGAGTACATTAATTGAT
This sequence comes from Triglochin maritima, assembly GCA_963682175.1. Taxonomy (NCBI): domain Eukaryota; kingdom Viridiplantae; phylum Streptophyta; class Magnoliopsida; order Alismatales; family Juncaginaceae; genus Triglochin; species Triglochin maritima. Next base: position 14,241,282 of record OY821775.1, read on the forward strand.
AACTAATTACACTTATTTTGTCCTAATACTAGGCTACTTACAAGTTACTAGGAAAGTAGTTAAAAATCTTACATTCATTCCATCAAGATTAGTTAATAAAAATGTTGACCAAAGATCGGAAAATCAATTCCCATAGCCACAAAACAAATAGAATTTTCTCCCTTCTCATCTTAAAATCATGTGTTACATTCACTCCGCTAAATAATAAAAATGTTTAAAACTTGAAAGAAAGAAAATAAATGTCAGCAAAAAAAGTTGGCTATACTAAAACCAGAAATGTTGCCCTTTGGTCTATTGCATTTGAATTTGAAAAGAAAATGAAACCAACTTTGCCCCTTGGTCTATTGCATTTGAATTTGAAAAGAAAATGAAAACAAATTAGCTAATAAAAATATGTAATAGCACGTTGAGAGACATGCCGAGGATGAGCTTTATTACTATCCAAGATTGTTGTCCTTAATTACAAAAGTACAGCGGCAGTAAAATTAAGATATATTTCAGAAAAATGCTTACTCAATGACAAAATATTCAATCTCAAAGAGTTCACAACAATAAACATAATAAAGCACAACACGCATCACAGTCATCACAGTGAGAGTAAAAATACATCAATCGAAGCCTTTCCCCTGTACATGCCACCAGAAAACACATCCCGAGACAAACAAGTCAAACACACCAAATTTAATAAATAAATGATTTTTACCACAGTTACATCAGAATTTGCACCAGATGAATGACACTAAGGAATGAGGATATTGTAAAAACCCTCAACCATCTCTTGAGAATGGAACCAATTAACCAAGTGCATCATCCTCGGCATAATCATCTTCTCCATTCTATTTGAATTGGTTTATCTGGATCAAACAAGGAAACATCTAAGAAAAGGGTCTCATGCAAGCTTGATAGGAAATAATTAGACACGAGACTAGCATTAATTTCAAAAAACAGATCAAGTTTCATCATCAAGGAACAAGTAAAACCCCCAGATTTGCTTCAAGAAAGTACACCCAGGCCCCAGTTATACAGACATCCAGTAAATCTATCTTCAGAAAATGGTAAAAAAAACACATAAGAGTATTAAGGTGCAAACTAGATAGCAACCCTGAAACAACCTCAAATAGCTCCAGGAAAAAGGAAAACAAATGCTAAAAATAAAGTCGAGGAAAAGAAATAAATGTCAAATAGAGAGCAAGGTCTAACCATGTCCGTCTCTAGAAGCCGAAAGGGAAACGTCATTTTTAATGCCTCCAATTGTTTGAATCAGTTTTTGCCTGCCATTAGTCACAGATGGCAAAGAATGTCGCCGGGTATGGCCATTTTTTTCAGTACCTTCCGAGCTAAGCCTTGGGGAACACTGTCCACGAAGTTTTGCCTTGGCAGATTCAGTTGCAACCATGTAACTAGGCAGACTTGGAGTGTTCGGTGCACTGTTTTCCTGGGAATCGGTCTTCGCAGATAAAGAAACCCTTCTCTTGATTCTTTTCTTATTTTCTCTGCTAGGCTGTTCTTCATCAATTTGTTTTCCCACATTCAACAATCCATGACTCTTATCTTTTACAAGACCATCTGGTGGGCATAACTCAGCAAAGTTACTATTAGTGAGTGGAGTTAATTCAGCATCTCCATCAGCTTCTTTTGTACCTGTTTCTCTAACCGTATCATCTGAATGAGTTTCAAAGCAAGGTTCTTGAACAACTACATCCGGCAATTCTGTCTCTGGAGCAAGTTTTGGTGCCATTTCAAATTCTTTCGTAGCAACTGAATAATGTGTTTTGTTATTCACCATCTCCAATCCATCATTTGGACCAAGAGCCACAATACTCTTCTTTGTTTTCTCTGCAGAACTTGTTAATCTAGATTCGGGAATATCAGGTGCCATTTTTGATGGCCTTTTCACATTATACGTTGATATTTCAGTCTCAATCCCAACCTCATTTGAAGGCCGTAAAACAGAGCTTGATATCCTTCTCAAATTTTGCTTAACCTTTTCAAGTTCACTTTGTGAATGTTCCTCAGCTGACTTTGTGTAGGAGCTAGTAACTTTTTTAAAATTGTGTTTACTTGGGTTATTGATTCCTACTGGATTAGTATTTACAGAAGTTCTTCTAGCAATGCGCTTTGTCCTTGCTGATTCAGTTTCCATTGCATAGCCACCACTCCTTGGCTGAGATTTAAGGCCAGGTATCATTTTCTGCTGCGGAGGTGGTTTCCAGAAGCGGGAGCAAGTCCATCGTTCCAGCCATTTATCAGCGGAGTTTGGTTTGTCCTGAACATACTGTATTCGCAGAGGCAATACAATTGTCTTTGAAGAGAGAAGCTGAAACAGATGAAGCAACTACACATAAGAATGTGATAACTGATATGTTCGACTAAAATAATATGTATGCACGGAAAGGTGTGATTTTACTGCAATGTAAGAGTTACAAAAAAACTGAATTTCAATTTGTAAAAATAAACAATCAGAAATCAAGATAAAAGAATCGCTACCGAACTGTAGAATAAAAATGGCCTTCAAAAGAAATTTTAGGCAGAAATGTTAGAATGAGGTCAAACCATAAATTTGTTGTATTAGAAAAAGAAACCCATTTGTGTATAGATAGTTTGAGAGATTCATTACAAAAAGATACACAAGGATATCTCTTTAAAAGTTCGCTCCTCCAAGTTATATTCCCACGTGAGGTCAATATTACAAGTTTGCAACCCTAAAAAGAAAAGAAAAACTAAATCAACCTTACACACAAAAGCATTGGATGAGCTCTTCATCTTGATTGATGAGATGTTTGGCTTGAGAAAGTTAGATTGCTTTGCATCCTGAAAAACATTAAAACAAAACACAATCAAAGACTGAAAGGAGAAACATGCATATGAAATAAAACATCATTATGTGTAGTAAACTAGAAAGGAAACAAAGTCCCACTAATCACTTTTAATAGCTTCTACTGTATCCTCTTTCGCTTTATTTCACCCAAAAAAATGATCTCTAAAATGTAACAGCATGAACTCTAGCCTCCAGGTAAGTTTCCTCCGCTTTGCAACAAAAGACAAGTGGAAAGAAAACTATCTATCATGTTTATCTTAGTACAAGCTTGAAAACAATGAATAGACCAAAATGGAAAACAAAAACCAGCAATGCTCTCATGATTACTCTTGCTGCTTTCAAACTTACCAAACATTTACCACTAGATATTGTTGAATCAGAAAGTCCAACTTTTCTCCCACGAACTAATAATTGTAACTTCACAATTCCCTTCGTGCAATGCAATGTAGCAACCGCTTGCCTTCGCACTAGATGACCTGTAATTAGGGCCTGCAACTTTATGATACCCTGGAGAGCACGAAAAGCTCTTCGTGCCTTTAAAAGCAAGTTAAATTTCCATTAGTAAACCATTCACAAGACAAAGTCAAAATAAGAATACTATGAGTCTATTAACATCATACGTCCACCCTACTTATCTCTTGCTGATCTGATTCATAATGCTTCATTACTAACTTAAATCTAGAAAAACATCTGTAGTAGTACTGCTAAATAAACTACCAGATAGCCCCTAAAGGCTGCTTGGGCTGTGATAGCAGCTTGCTCTAATTTAATATTTTCCACAGTGTCTGAAACGGCAGATTGAACAGTTCCTTGTTTGACAACACCATTGTTGTAGGATTGGATGATCGCTCCATCAGTAGTAGAAAGTTTCACTTCCCCCACTGCTAAATCATTTCTGGAAGCACTCACAGGTACCGGTCGTGAGATAACAGGGGAGGTGACCGAGTAATCCAACGTAGCTTTCTCCCCAATAGAATCCTTATGGTCAAAAGTTTTCTGCATACAAAATTAGTAAGTAGATAAGTTTTATTTAGACCTAGATAAACACATGGATGGCGGAATATATTTTAATTTTTTTGAGAATTAGAATTTAAGTCCTGCTGCAATTCAATCAAAAATCTGAATTGTGAAGTTTTTTTTTTGGCACGGCATTGTGTAACTTCGACATTAGTAAATTGCATAGTTACCGAAGGTAAACCATAATTCACAGACACAGTGTGATCATATATCCCTTCGTCTCAGTACAAACACTGCCATGGTAATGGGATTGTGCAAACCATATACATATCTATTGTCTATAAAGAATCATTTAAGTATTTAACATCAGTGTGAACCCTGTAATTCTATCTGATAATGATTTATCATTTACTACTACAGAAACAAAACCAACTTACCGAAGCTCCCCTTTCCTTGGTCGGATGAGATCGTGATGATTTCTTCCGAAACAACACCGCCTTAATCCACTTCGCAGGGGACTTTCCCATCCTTCCAGGACCAGGAAATTACCAAAAACCCTACACAAACCCAGATCAAACAACAGTTACTAGTTACTACACTTTGCTCCCAAGCATGCAAGAATGCAGGTATAGGTTCTATCATAACCAAGTTGAGTATAATCTATTCAGCATAACAACCACAGTGCTTAAAAAAATCAACTTTTTCCATAATAAACTTCAGATTCGAAATATAAAATAAGTCACCAACTTAGCACAGCTCACGTCTGACTCGAACAAGCCTATCCCTTTCAAACCACAGAAAATAGACTTCCATAACTAAATCAACCACCACACCTCTTCCAACAAACACTCGTACTCCACACCAAAAAGTCCAACTCTAGCAAATGCGTATACCTCACAAAAACATCATCAGAAGCTGAAACTTCACAAAAACGCCAAAAAAAACGATCGATTCTCACCAACGGATTAGGGATCTGGAAAAGTTAAATCCCCGAAGCGGAAGCTACGGAAGTGGAATGCAAGAGAGGAAAGCCGGAAAAACAAAAAGAGCAGAGGGAGCACAGGTGGGGCCCGCGAGAGGGGTAAAATGGTAATTAGGGCGCTCGACTGTCCGTTGCTGTAGCTGCAGAGTGCATTTATTTGACTGGCTTTGGACTGTTGTGGACTCGGGAGTCGGGGGTTTTAGTTTGACGTTTTTACCCTTGCTATGAAGTCTTATTTACGGGGGTTGGGGGGATTGGGATGGGTTTGGGAGGAGGGGTATATGCGTCTTTGGGGCAGAAGAATCCAACGGCTGGAATGGTTGGGGGTGGTTTGATGCCGTTGGCATGCGTGCTTCTTCAATTCCCGTTTGGTCTTTCGGCTACGAATGCACACACTACTAAACCTCTTTTCTCACTCTCTTTTTTTATACTTTTTTCGTAAGGAAAATTGCTTTTTAAATAGTTACTTACGTAGACTCATTAATTAGAATATGGCTACAAAACCACGACCTAACTCGCAAACAAGATCCATTCATCAAATGATTTAAGCAGTTTGCATGCGTCGATTACACAAAGTCAAAAACTTGGGGTTGTATTCCTTATCTATAAGAGCATCCCTTATCGGGATAAAACCTCGGTCACGACCGGGTCATGACCAGGTCTTGGGGAAAAAAAAATTAACGGGGGAAAACAAGGGGTCGAAGATGCCCAGGTCACTGCGGGTCGACGACCCAGAATTCCCGGGTCGTCGAATAAAATAATATTAAATTTTGTTTTTTGTTTTTTATTTTTTTTTGTTTTGATTTTTAGAATTTTTTGTTTTAGTTTTTTAATTTTTTTTTTGAAAATATGTTTTATAATTGTTTAGATTTTTTAGAATTTTTTTTAAAATTTTATCAAGATAGACCCCGAAATGATGTGGAGGAGAGAGATAGGTTGTTGTGGGTTATGTTGGGTTGTGGTTAAGAGGTGAATAGTGTAGGAAAGAGAAGAATGTGGGTTGAGGAAAGAGAAAGCTGATGTGGAAGAGAGAGAAAGTTGATTTTGAAGAGAGAGAGAGAGAGAGTGCTGATGACCAGGTCGTCCAGGTCATGGTTAGTGATGACCTAACACAAAAAGGCATAAGCAAGGTCGAGTGTCCAACATTCCAACCGAAGCTCATGCGTCGAAGTCTTCAAAATTATTAGTACGGTGAGTAATCTCTTGCCTAATTATCTTCCTTCAAGATTCTCCCTCCTTTAGACCATCCTTAACGGATGGTCTTTTGGGGTCGGGTCGGAGGTCGACCCAACCTCAGGCTCCTTAACGGGGGGCGGCCCAGGTCGGGTCGCGACCTGGGTTGGCCACGTGACCAACCCAGGTTGGCCCAATTTTTTTGTTTTTTTAAATAAAGATTAAAATTTAGTTTTTTATTTGTTAAATAATATTTAATTGATATGTATATGTTTTTATATAATTAGAAATAATTTCTGAAAATTAAATAAACGAAAATAATTAATGAAAATTAGTCAAATAAATGTAAATAATTAATCAAAATTAGTAAAAATAAATGTAAGTAATTTAAAAAAAGTAAGATAATTATAAATATATATAATTAAAGAAAATTACCTAGCAAAATAGCACACATGAATTTATCCAGGTTCACCTAAAAACGCATTAGTAACCCAAAAAATCGGCAGAGAATTACTAATCGAGTGAGACCCCCGACCGACCCGTTGGAGTGACCATTATTAAATCTAAAGTTTCGAAATTATTTGACAATTGGCGTAATTTAATTAAATTAAGTTACTGTAGAAATATTTTATTTAGTAGTTTGTATATTTTTGTGATAGAATAGAAAATGAGGTAATAAAAATGATGTGGATGAGAGAGAGAGAGTTGAAAGTGAGGTTGGGTTAAGGAGTGAAAAATGAGTTGGGTTGGGGGTGGGTTGCATAGTGTTTTTTGCTGACGTGACGGAGAGAGAAACTGGGTTGGAGGGGGGATTTTGGGTTGGAGTTAATGGTGCTCTTAAAGGGCAATGTCCTCAACTTGGGCAACAACATCAATGACTCTCGTCTATGCTTCTAGCCAACCCCTTCTACCTCCCTTACCTACACCTAGCATGGTTGGGTCACGAAACCTGTAGTCAAAAATATAACTAGCATGCATATCAATGGGGAACATATGTCGATTAACATTCAAATTTCAATCCAAATAAAACCAACGAACAAATCCATGATAACAAAACAACAAAAGTAAACAAGGTTAGGAACAGAAAACACCTTGACCGGACCGCATTGTCAAACTCCCATTATAGAAAATATTACCCTCACGTAATTGTGCAATGGGTACATGCGCTTTCTCCCAGGATAAAATGATCGCAACGTCAACAACGGTGCACTCTGATGATGACAAACCACGATAACATATCGAGACTAGGAAAATCTCTTCGAGAAACGCAGGCGGAGGGAAAGATATGGTGGTTACGTATGGAAAAAGAATTGTTTCTTCAAGTTGAGAACGTAGTCTTTTATATCCACACAATTTGTAATTGGCAGAACAAACAAAAAAATCTTTTTAAATCAATTTTTTGTCATAGTCAATATAAGAGAAGCCTCCACAAAATTTAATGCACACGAGAAAGAGAACAACACACTGTACCTACGGGTGCGTGTACGCGGTACGTAGGGGTGATGTGTGTGTCTCTCTCTCTCTACCTCTTATATATAAGGGTATGAGAAACATATGTACATAATTTTTTTCCATTCCCCCAATTCCATAAATGTGAGAGTTCCATATTCCAACTTTACAACTTAATATTAGATTTTCAATTAAATATTACATGAATCTACCCCAATATTTAATAGTCCAATAGAACCTTCACAATGAAACTACTCTCGGGGTTCGCAATCCCAATTCTTGACACAACCTCGACTATTTATTCTGTACGAACAAAGATGATCTATGTTGTCCAAAACCTCAATTGTTGGTGCTATCCTTCTTAGAATTCAACATTTTCACAATAGGTATCCGACAATGCGAAACTTGGTGCAATTTGGAAGAATCCTTAAGTGGGCAATTGTGTGAAATATGGCTGAATCCCTTGCAATTGTAACAAAACCAATCAAGTCTACAATTAAGCTTTATATGTCACTCAATACCACATTTATGACATTTAATTTTAGATTTCTGGTTATCATTCAATGTATTCTGATTACCAAAGGTTTATCTGATTTTCAAAATCTCTTGGATTACTTATGATTTGCTTCAGTCCATCCCTCTTCCATATCTTTATTAATCAAATTTAAGGTTATATTAGTCATTCAAGGAGAATTTTATTTGTGACAACTAAATTCTCCATCGGTTAAGCCATCTTTATAGGTACCCCACCCCATTAATTGAATGAACATTGGAATTTGTTGGCGCATTCAATAACCCAACCTCTCAGCTTCGAACACATCAACCCTTGACGGTGAACCCACAACCACATACCTGGCCACCCCTAGGGGGATTGAGCCTATATCGGAAGAGGAACGACGTGGGATAACCGTATATGGCGAGAGAGACAACTTCTTTTTGATGGAAACAAAGGAGGCATTGATGGTGACTTGAGTGCGAGAATTTAATGCATCAGCAGTTTTCACCTCTATGTAAGTTAACAGAAATATTGTTTAAGCGACAACTGGCAATCGTTTATGGTGATTCAGAAATGTAGGTCTCGAGTCTCGACCCACTTGAGATGGTTAGGCTTCGGCTTTCTATGCCGTGAGATTCTGATATTAAATTGCAAGTTTGTTTTTCAACTACGGTAAATTTGGTTGCTTTCCTTGGAGTTGGCTATTATTATGTTGTCATCCCATGAATTTATGTTAGGTTGATTCGGTAAGAAAAAAGACGATAGTGTTGGAAATTGGTTTAAATTTGTTAATAAGAAAATAGGAAAAAATGGTCGATCGGTGTGGGGGCACCTTTCCATCGATTTTTTCAGGAGCTTCAGATGTGAAAAATTGTAGATCGGTGTTAGACACCGTTCGACTGGATTTTTCAAGGAGTTTTTGGAGTTCAGGAACGATCGACCGAATGGGTATACCGGTCGACCAGAAAGCTGAAGATAACTGTGGAGCGGTCGACCGGTTGGTGGCACCGGTCGACCAAATTATCAGGAAGCGTTCTGGTAACGGTACCAGTGGAGAAGTTCGGTCAACTGTCGCCCACGTTTTGCATTTTTTCTATACAATTTTGAGTCTAGTATTTAAGGGGTTTTCCCCATTTTCTTGTACCAAACGCTTCATTAATTATTTTATTTTGAGAGATTAGGGTTAGAGAGAGTCCTTTGGATGATGCATTGTCTTCAAACCTTTGTAATCTTGGTTGTTTCTGTTGTTGGAGAAGAGGAAGAGGAAATGAAACTCACAGAAAAACCCCCAAAGGACGTAGTCATGTTGCCGAACCTTGTAAAACTCGTGTCGTGGTTGTTTCAGTTGTGTGTTTGTTTACTGTTTGTTTATTTTATCTTGGGTGTGTTTATTGTTATTAAGTTTGGGAGAGAGAGAAGTTTCGTAGTTAAATTTCGCAAATCAATATTCGTACTCCGCTTGTGCACTTAACCCGTCGTGTCGTAATAGCATTGTTAGAATCTCTCCCAACATGTAGGTGTCAACTATTCTTAATATGTATTGAAAGTGTAGCCAATAAACTTAACTAGGATACTACTTCCTTAAAGTGGTAGCAAACCCATGAGAAGATCGCACGGGTTTTGCCATCGGTTGAGTAAAAAAAGGGGGCTACTATTCGTCGCCGGAAAACTACTTAAATCGCCCCAACAATTACATTTTTGCCCTTAACAATTCATTTAATACTCATTTCGTCCCGTCTTTTAAAATAAGGTTTCTTCCTACGTTTTCCTCATTTTCCCAGTACAAACACCACGAAAATGTCTGGTGAAGCGCTTGAATTCGGTGAAGTAAGCCCAGTAAAAAAAATCGAGTCGGGTATCTAGGTAAAACGCCCCCTCCATGGGGAGGCGTCTTAGCCAGACGTCGCCTCCATAGGAGGGGCGGATCCCGCGAACGCCCGCTAATTTTTATTAATTATTATTATTATTTATTAAAAAGATGTTAGATATTTTACCAGATTCGAGTACACCGGGGCGTCCGTTGGCTCATTACTGACCCCCAAAATATTTTTTTATGATTATGAGAGGAAGATGAAGAGAGATGTGTGATAGGAGGGTTAAATGTCGTGTTATATGAGTAGAAATGAGAGAAGGGCAAAATGGTAATCTGTACGGACGATTTAGGTAGTTTTCCGACGACGAATAGCAGTTCAGAAATTAAACTCTTTATAAACATTATATTTCTTAAAGCATCGATGATCTCAAACTCTTACCTATTGTGCACCTTCACCGGTCAAAGTGTCAATTGAGTGGAGGTGAGATTTAGGTTCAATTCGTATCCTTATAGCAAATTCCAATTCTTTGAACAAATTCTATAAAGTGTGTCTTCTGTAATTTTGGTCGTGAAGGGTTATTTCTTGGTTTTGTCCAATCATTAGCAATTTGATTATTTAAGAAAATAATAGATAGTAATAACGTTCGTAAGAGTCCTATTAAATATTGATACCAAAAATATAAGCATGCAGATCCACAAGACATCTAAAAGACTAAAGCCCACGAATAAGAAAAACCTCAATCATCAAGATTTAAAAGCTCTGCTCTTCAAAATAAACTCTAGCACATAAAATTACAAAAACTTACTTGACGACAAATGTCAAAACATGAAATTTACCACAAATAGGGTAAAAGCACAAAAAAGTTACCTTTACCTGTACGGCTATACCTAATCTAACTCAAAATATAACAGCCCGTGCAGTTTTCGGACGCCATAGTTTCTCTCTCAGACACGTCAGTTTCTCTCTCCGCCACGTCAGCACAAACCAACCTCCTACAAAATCTTTAACCATTACCCAATTCACCCAGTCACGCTACAGTATTTGTTGTCACGTCATTATTTTTATTCTCCTCTCTAAAACTCTTTCAGCAATCAACAAAATATATTAATAATCATTATCGTAATTATTTAATATCAACAATTCATTCGTTTTTAATTAACATTTAATTAATAAATACGAAAATATTATTAAAATTTAGGAAACCACATTACATAGTACATTAACTGGAAATCTAAAAACTAAAACTAAAAATACATCATTAAATACTAAACTTAAAATACATCAAGACGCATTTCCTTCAAAGCGTTGTCATATATTGTCGATCAAATCGGCTTGAAGGTTCAAATGTGTGGTGCGATCACGCAATTGATCTCTCCTTCTCAAGTACCTGGTAATATCCACTACACGGTCAGTGGAATACCGAACCGCGTCGTTTACGAAATTTCCAGGTTGATCCTCAACAAATTCGTTTCAATCTCCAAAATTACCGAAGGAATCACGTTCATCCTCCACTATCATATTATGCATTACAATGCAAGCTGTCATTATTTTGTTAAGTACAACCTTACTCCATGCAAGAGATGACTTCTTCACTATCGCGAACGGCACTTGCAAGACTCCAAATGCACGTTCTACATCTTTACGTGCTGCTTCTTGTTGTTCAGCAAATAACTTGTCCTTCGGTGTTTGTGGATGAACGATGAACAGAATGAATGCTTCCCATTTTGGATAAATATCATCAGTAAGATAATATCACATATTATATCGAGAACCGTTTACCTCAAAATTCACAGGTGGAGCTCGTCCTTCCATTACGTCGTCAAAATCGGAGATCGTTGCAGGACATTTAAGTCATTGCATGAATCCGGTGTGCCAAAAAATGAGTGTCATATCCACAAGTCAGCCGACGCCACTGCCTCAAGGACAAGAGTAGCATTACCACTACGCCCTTGATATTTGCCCCTCCAAGCAACCAGACACTTTTTCCACACCTAGTGCATGCAATCGATACTTCCCATCATGCCTGGGAACCCACGCTGCTCACCAACGTGAAGTAGTCATGTTAGGTCATTTGCATTAGGTCTTCGGAGGTACTCACCGCCGAAGTTGTTAATTACACCATCGCAGTATTTTTCAAGTGCGTTTCTTGCCGTGGATTCGCTTATCCTTAAGTATTCGTCCACCTCATCAGCCGCAACACTCGCCTCCTAAGTGGCAAAAGGAGTGGAAATGCAAGTCGCATTACACCTGATGTGAATGACGAAAATGTCGTTCAGACTACAAGTCGTGAAGGAACACGCAAAACCGCGACGATGAGGTTGCAAAAATCGTGGTCCACACAAGAGGATCAACGACTTGTCTCGGCTTACATGGTTGTAAGTGGCGATGTTGTGGTTGGGACAAACCAAAAAATAAAGTCCTTCTGGAGACGTGTGGAGCGCATCTTCAATGACTCAGGCGAGCCAGGTGCAGTAGAGCGTAACGATGAATCATTGAAGGGGCGATGGAGGCGTACATCGCCGTCTGTGAACCAATGGGTCGGTTGCTTCGACCAGGCGGTGTGGAGGAAGAGAAGTGGTTACAACGAGGACGATGTCATCCATGATGCGCACACCATCTACGAACGAACACACAAGGACAAATTTCATTACATGCATGTGTGACTTATGTTACACAGGTACCCTAAATGGGAGTCAGTTGCGCTTGGATTTCCTACCGGAGACGTCCCTGAAGAAAGTCCGGGGAGTTCGAGCAGCGGGAAAAGAAAAGGCACCGATGACGATGAGAGTCATGCAACACCGTCAACGGATGAAATTGTGTTCGAACCATGTCCTCGTTCTGAAGGTGTTAAAAAAGCTAAAAAGAAGAAGGGGAAACAACCATTTTAGTCGCAACTCGATCCTGATATGTTAGAACTGGGGAAACAAATTGAATATAGCGCAAAAGTGAGAGAGGAAAAATACTTGCGTTTCGAAAAACGGGTGGAGAGGAAACACATCGAAGCTGAGGCGAAGTTCCAAAGGGAACTCAACAGCAAGAAACTTGATGTCCTATTTGCTCTGATGAAGAAGGAAAACAAGGACGCATTCGATAAAAAAACACTTGCTGAACTCAAGGAGTGGGCAAAATCACAAGGATATCTGTAGGTGCTCATGTTTTCATTTGTAATATTAATATTTGTGTTGTAGTTTATCAGTATTGTGGTAGTTTAAATTTCGTATCCGTAGGAAGACTGCATTTCCTTTCCTTATTTCTGTTGTATTTCGTATTATTTATTTCTATTGTATTTTTGTTTCCGAAGTGTATTAGTATTGTACTACTATTTCTTATTTTGTTTAAGATTTTTAAAAATTTTAATTTTAGTTTTATCTAAATAAATTCAAAATAATTAAATTAATCATAAAATATTTTTTCAATTAATTTTCAAAACCTAATTACTTTAATTTCAATTTATCTAATTAATACATTAACCTAATTATATATAAATTATATACAAAAAAACAATTTTTTAAAACCAATCCGGGGGGCACGTGCCCCCCAGATCAGGCGCCTGGGGTGCTTTTCTGGGCGGACGGGCGCCCGGAAAAACACCCTGGGCGCCCTACCCTTGAACCGCCCTCCCGTAACGGGAGGGCTATTCGGGCGTCCTTCCCGGAAAAGAGCACCCGTTATGGGTGCTCTTATGCACCCAACGGTAAACCATGGTAAAATGGGATCTTATCTTCCCCCATGTCAGCTTCAGAGCAACACTATATTCAAACCAGCACTAAATTAATGATCCCATCAATGCCCAACGCCTACTCCGTCCCCATCACATCCACTTCAAATCTCTATAAATACAATAACAAACCAAAACCCTGAACAGATCGATCAATCAGATCAAAATGAACTCAGTAGCACAACTGCACCATGTCCTGATCAAGCCCACCACCCTCCCATTTTCTCATTGTATTCATCACACTAACTTTTTCTCCTGACTGCTTCCAGTCCTCCTCCTCGACTACACCTGCTTCCTCCCTGATCGCGAAAGGCGGTGTAGCTTCGAAGTGTGACGATGCACGTACTTTAGATACGTTGATACTATTATTATTAATAAAAAAGTAACTACTGTGTTTCCTTCTAATATGAAGGTTGCAAATTTCATTGTATATGTTTTAACCAAGTGTTATCACCTAGCCATATGTTAACCCACCAAAGTAAATCTCAACTATGCCTTCATGACTTCATATATACTTATCCGTCATAATGTTGTTTATCTATGACATGAGAGCTACTCTGCTACCATTTTTTAGTGTCCTTTCGTTTTCAGTTTTGATCAAATTTAACATCAACGTGTCATGGTTTTAGGCTTAAAACCACCATTTTTAAACCATCGTTTAAAATCCTTATATTAAATCTATTTGTTATGTCCTTAGCCCTTACTTAGGGTTAATCCAGTGATTAGGACGAGGTTAGCATGGGGAAGAGGAGGGGCATGAACAATAGGTAGGGGTGTGGTGAGGTGATTTTGTGTTGGGTTTTGTGTTAGAATAGAAAGCTCAAACCTCTCCCTCTCTCTCACTTGCTCTCTCACCCTTATTCTATTCTCTTTCCGGTGGCTAGCAGAGGAGGAGGAAGCTCCGACGAAGGTGGGCAAGCTCGGTGTCGCGGAGCGGTCGTGAAGTGCGTTGGAGCGGAGGTTGTGGTGACGGATCGACGTCGAGAGAATCTCCAGCGTGCTCCATCTTCCTTTGAGGTATGTCGGCTTCTTAGTGTGATTTTGTTGCTCACTCACGTGTGAGTGAAGTGTTGGTTGGTCGGGGGAGGTCGGAGACCTCTCCGGCGACGAGAACGGCGTAAATCCTTGGCTGACGCAAGGTTGCAGACGACCAACGGTCGACCGGATTCCTTCGGGTGGTCGACCGATGTAGTATATTTTGCTCGACCTTAACCATCACCGGTCGAACGATGCCTTGTGGTGGTCGACTGGTTGTGCATTGTGCTGGTGGGTCGGGGTCTTCTGTTGTGTTTCGGTCGACCGGTTCCTTGGGTTCGTTCTACTAGAACTTAAGTGTACCGAATAGAGATGCTTGTTAGTTCGACCGATTGTTTATATGTGTTTGACCGTTGTATGACTTAGAACTGCTAAGATGCCCTGGTAGTTTTCGGTCGACCGGGACCCCTCAGTCGGTCAACCGGTAGTATTGAATTGATGTTGACCAGACTCCGATTTTAGATCTTTGTTGGACCGTTGGGACTTAGGTTTTGTGCAGAGAGTTCGACCGTTGCAGACTTTCGGTTGACTGATTCCCTTGAGGAAGCGGTCGACTGGGTTGCCTCTTTCGGTCGACTGTTTGTGCACAGAACTAAATTCCCGGTCCTTTTTAGAATGTCAACTCTGTCCACGGAAACCCGTGTCCTCACCTTGTGCGTGAGCCGGGAGGTGACGGTGGGCGCGTACGCGTGCCTGCCGAGGGACCATCGTGTGGAAGAGTGTGGGTGTTCGAGACGTGTCACCTCCGTGTATGGATCGTGACTTGATGTGATGGATTGATGGACTCATTGTAGAGTAGCAGGCCTGAGGGATCGCTGATCCCAATGTATGATGATTGTGCGAGCACGCAACTGTCGTTGGTTGAGGAGACTATCGGCCTGGATGGCTACGGTGGTCGCTGCCCTGCTTTTATAACGACGTGGTTGGTGTTTGCGGCTCGTGGAGCTTGATGACCTGGGAGACTTCGGTCTGCACCCGTCCGATGTTGTGCTGGACGTATTGTTGGACCACCGATGTTGTGCCGGTGATGCCGCCGATGTTGTTCCGGCGATGATGATTGATGGCCCGATGATATTCCAACTATGTTTTCCTCAGATGGGCACCTACAGAGATGATGATTGATGGACCGACCGAGCGACGGCTCTATTGGTGTGGTTTCGACCACGAAGTTACAGATCTATTTCTTATGACGCGGACCTGGCGGATTGAGGAGAATTTTAGTTATACCGCAAGTGCACGGCGTCAATGAAGACGTGGCAAGTACGGGTCGAACACAAGGACAGAGAGATATTGTTATTTTTGTGATTTTCGATTAGGGAAAGAAAGAGAGAGAGAAATAAAGTTAGTTTGAGATTTTTGGATTTTTTATTTCTAAAGCAAGAACAACAAAAACTAAAATGAAAATAAAGCAAAGATGGATGAGAGTCCAGCGGGTGGAGGTTTAGATATCTGGTTTTGATTAGAGAATTCTTAAACTCATAATAAATCACATTAGTTATAAAACATTACATGATAAATGACTCAACATAAACTCAAGTGATCAAAATATACTAACACGAAATTAAAATAATAACGTAATTCTTCTTCTCATCGCCCTAAATCCGTCACCCCCACCCTTTGGAGAGAGTTAGAAACTCATGGATGGAGGGAAGGAGAAGGGATCCTAGAGAAACTACAAAAGAAAACTAAAAACACAAAATAAAAGAATAGAATTTTATTGCTAAAAAGAAGAGGAGGAGAGGAACCCCTTTCAATACATGATTCGACCTTATTTATAGCCTCAATCGGGGATCCTAATACATAAAAGGAAAGTACACGCGTCAATACAGCATTGGTAAAAATTTGAGCGCATGGATCGACTTTTGTGCGGCGGAATCGCCATATTTTGTACACGAGGTGCAGCGGAATCGCCACCTTTTTGGCTCGGAATCGATCCGGATTTTTCATGTGTGTTTATGGTATATTTTAGCTGTCATTTGCGCGTCCGAATTAATTATTGCATATCTTTGGAGATGCGAGTTAATTTCTTCATATATTTGGAGATCCAAATTGATTTTTCTTTAGAACTTCTCCAAAATAATCTTTTGGTACTCGTAATTTGCAATCGGGTCCTCGGCTTTTGCAATTAAGTCTCTGATCTTTTTGTAATTAGGTCTTTGAATGCTTTTATGCTTGGATGAACTTCAATTTGAACCCCGATAATCTTGAACTTGGTCTTTATGATAGAAATGAGTCTCTTGCACGCGTTTATGCTCGGGATATGGGTAATTTGCATTCAGGTCCCTGTATTCTGTAAATAAGACTAAACACATACCTTAGTAGCATTTATTGATATAAAATTAATCTAAATGAAAGACATATGATGCAATGTATGCAATGCATCAAATACGCCCACACCTAGATTTTGCTAGTCCCTAGCAAAACAAAATATAAGAAAAATGAAAACAGGGAAATCCTAACTCACTTTCGTAGGAATCACGGTTGCACTTAGCATGTGCAACAAGCCTTTAAACCCCTAAGTTTCCTTAGAGGACGAGTTTTGTCTCGTGAGGGTTTTCAGTTGACACACCCACAAAGTCTTAATTCAACATTTCATTAATAACTCTCAATATCTCCACCTCAACCTTATACATCTCACTTAGAATTCTTGCATGCTCATTATATAAATCTAACTCATAAAGAATCTGACTTGGTCTTTGTTCCTCCAACATTCACACCACTAACCCTTCTACACATGTTATCAGTTAAATTATTTTGCACGCCTCCTCTGGTGGTGAAGTATCATTCGGATCAACCATGACATGGATCATTCTTTTAGCTTTGGGCCTTGAGTATCTTAAAGTATTTTTTTCCCCCGTGATTCAACACATTTGCTTTTTTTTGACACATTTACCCTTTTGCATTCGTGTAGCGAGTTTGGTCGATAATCCGAGTTAGCAGACTCAAGTTACCGGGTTTTAAGATACCCCTACGGACCAGTGACTCAAAGGCTTGGGTTTTGTAATCATTTTGCAAAATGTGCTTTCCTCACTTTATTCCTTTATTTTTTTACTTTTGTTTTCCTCAAGGCTTAATTGCTATTAGAAGTCCACACTTCCCGGTATATTTTCCTCAACCTCTGCTTTTTATCAACCACTTCAAAGATTTGATTCATTCAATTTAAGTGCATACATGTCTTAAAGGGTAATGAGTTATTTCTTTGGAACTTAGATTTATGTCATAATTTCTACAAGCAGAACTATATAATAAGGAACAAAAACTCAATGCATTTTGTACACGGGTTTTGGCAGTTCAATCTTAAGCTATGTCATGGAACATTGAATATTTTTTTAAACAAACAGAATATGTAGATAGATAAACACCCCCACACCTAAATCATGCATTGTCCTCAATGAATGTGAGCAATATACTACATGGATTTATGCATGAAAAGGGAAAGATCTCACCAACGTGAAGTACAAAGGAAAGTTCATGGCTATGTTGATGGACAAAAACCCGAATTCCCTCAAAACCTGTGAGATGCTAAAGAAGTGATTCAAATACGGGAAAGAAATGAGGCCCAAATATTCTTGGAGCCACACAAACGATGCTCACCGATGGAGTCTTTTATTGTATTATTATTATTATTTTTATTTTTTTATTTTTTTTAAAATATAATTATGTACAAACATAAGTTCTCATCTTCATTTGTCAAAGGACATCAATTGGGAACCTCAAAAGTGGGTCAATCCACTTGGAAAGGGAACATGACACCACGCGGGGCCAGAATACGCATGCGTGGGCCGCCTTCACAAAGAGCACCAGATGAAATGAGAGGTTCATGAATTGGACGCAAAGGCGTCTCATTCAAAGGATCAAACTGAAAGAGCTTGAACCTCTCTAGAGTTTGGGAAATGAGGGGCAACGGAAGAAGAGTTTCTCCCGTTGCTTTTCTGAAGTTCTGATCGTCAATCAAAACTCTCCAACCAACAGGCTAGTGCGTCGGAACGAGGTCAAGAACCTCGTTAGGCATGTCCGACACACCAGGCGAACAACAATTGGGTCTCATACCCAAGATATCTTCTAAGGAACTTCTAATACCCTCATGAGCTATGTAGTTGTTTGATGTTCCATCATTTCCAAGATGATCAGGAACAATGATGAGAGGCAGACTCTCATCAGGTTGTTTGAAATTGAGGGTACTAGGGAGATCTTGATCCACCAGAGGTGAGTCCTTAAGAGACACAACATGAAGATCATGTGGCTCAAGGGCCACGGGACAAAAAGATAAGGCACAATCCTGTGCCGACTCATAATGAAATTGGTCCATGTTTTTCTCAATTTGAATCGAATCCTCCATTAAGTGATCGTGAATTGAAACCCCAAGTCCCTCAGACTGACTAGGAGTTTGACTTTGAATTTGTGGATGTGGTGGTGGTTCGATATCAAAAGATGAATCCTCATGCTGACAAGAAAAGTTACTCTCCTCACGTTCACGTAATTGCTGCGACATTTGACTCAATTGCAGTACCATATTTTGTGTGGACTGTTGAGTGGTTTTCATGAACGTAAGAAAAGTTTGTTCCAAGGAATCAGGTATGCAGTCAATTATGAGGTTCAAGTCAGCGCTTGAGAAATTTTGAGGTTGGGTGTTGGTGGTCTGAGAATAAGTCCAATGATTTGAAGTGGGGTGTTGGTAGAATTCTGGGTATTCGGGAGTAGGATACTGGGGTGAAAATGAAGCATAAGAATTTGGATATGAATTGTCTCCCCACGAATCCATCACTCTCGGGTTGTACCCAGATGCGTAATGGTCATATTGAGCATTTTGGGAAAATGTATGCTCATACTCAGGCTCTAGGGGAACATAACAACATTCCCTGATAACATGACCACTCAACCCACAACAGTCGCACGGTACGGCTACTGGAGCCACCGGTGCACTCATGTTGTCTTCCATACGCATGAAGGAGGCCAAAGTTTGTTGTAATGTCTCAGTTTGTTGACCAGCATATGATGCAACATAACTAGATTGTGGTCTAGCAGTCGGTGCCTCTCTCATGTTACCCCAATAAGAAGATTGCTCAGTCATACAATTAGGATTGTCCCAACCATATGGGGTGTTAGTCTGAGCCACCCCAGGTTGTATGGGTCCAGAATACCAGGAAGAATTGTCCTGGTCCCAACAATGATATGGATGGTCGCCCATGTAACCATCCATCTCAACCAAACACTCTCGAGTCGACCACTCTCACCACCACAAGGCTAAACTCGTAAAAAGTGCTCGACTCGACCCTAAAAACGCTACCAGAGAGTGTAAAGGGGAGGAGACTATAACGTAGAAGAAGGTGAGAAGAAGATGACTCAGAGGAGAAGGGAAACTTAACTCTAAAAGATAGATGTGAGGGTTGGTCAGAAGTTTCCTAAACAAGCACAGTTCAAACAATCCTAGACCTAAGGGAGCCTAATTCTAGACGACTCCTAACTTGTTGAGTCGAATTGGCTCACTTGATTCACCTCCCTCACTAATCAAACCAACTTGGCGAGGCAGTGTATAACTAGTGGGGGCGCTTCCGACAGAGTCGGTCCCAATTAGACAACCACTTCGCTTGGAAGACTTACGTCAACACAAAAACACTTTCTAGACACCAAATTAAATTCGATCAGCTTCAGGTCATAGCAAGTCAAACCAATCTTCTCCTTAATTGAGTATGAATCCTTAGGGGTCAATGTCTAATTGATTTTAATTTAAGGCTTGGGTGACACTTTAGGTTTGTGATTTGTGGGCCACGGATGGGTGATGAAATCCCATCGTATCTTTTCCTACGGAGTTGCCCTTAAGATAGTTTAACTTAAATCTAGCAAAGATAGTCAAACATTGGTCTTTTTAGTGGGGGGCAATTGCAAGGTTGTATGCAAACTAGATTATATGCTTAAATGCAATCGATAAAAAACCGCGCACGTACCTTGCCTCCAGCACTCTTCAACAAGAATTAATTTGCAAGAATTTAGCAAGAATAATGCAAACAAAACATTATATGATGCATGCACTAAGTCCTTCTAATTTTGCCAATTTTTAGGTTAGAGTTGAATTATTGCCAATTATGGAATTTTGCCCCAACACGTGCAGTTCTACGAAAAGGAAATTTTTCGAACCTAGAAATTACGAGGAAAAAGGCAACAAATGTTACCTACGCACGCTCAGTTGGGTTCGCCGCCCGCCCTCGAAGATTTCCAGTTGCTCTACGCGTCCACCTAGAGATGGAGACGACCCCAGAACAAATTGAAGCCCAGATGCTTCAGACGTGCGGCGGAGTCGCCGCAGATTGTTCTTTAGGTGCGGCGATTTCTCCGCCCTTCTTGCTCCGACTGTGCCCGAATTTCGCCGCGCACTCTGTTGTCTCCTGAAACGCAAACCCAAATAGTTAGATCGCGCACACGATAAACAGAATAGAATTGAAATCACCAAAAATAAACAAAATCTTCGTCGCCTCCCCGGCAACGGCGCCAAAAACTTGATGAGAATTTTATTTATACCGCAAGTGCACTGCGTCAATGAAGACGTGGCAAGTACGGGTCGAACACAAGGACGGAGAGATATTGTTATTTTTGTGATTTTCGATTAGGGAAAGAAAGAGAGAGAAATAAAGTTGGTTTGAGATTTTTGGATTTTTAATTTCTAAAGCAAGAACAACAAAAACTAAAATGAAAATAAAGCAAAGATGGATGAGAGTCCAGCGGGTGGAGGTTTAGATATCGGGTTTTGATTAGAGAATTCTTAAACTCATAATAAATCACATTAGTTATAAAGCATTACATGATAAATGACTCAACATAAACTCAAGTGATCAAAATATACTAACACGAAATTAAAATAATAACGTAATTCTTCTTCTCATCACCCTAAATCCGTCACCCCCACCCTTTGGAGAGAGTTAGAAACTCATGGATGGAGGGAAGGAGAAGGGATCCTAGAGAAACTACAAAAGAAAACTAAAAACACAAAATAAAAGAATAGAATTTTATTGCTAAAAAGAAGAGGAGGAGAGGAACCCCTTTCAATACATGATTCGGCCTTATTTATAGCCTCAACCGGGGATCCTAATACATAAAAGGAAAGTACACGCGTCAATACAACATTGGTAAAAATTTGAGCGCACGGATCGACTTTTGTGCGGCGGAATCGCCGCATTTTGTACACGAGGTGCGGCGGAATCGCCACCTTTTCGGCTCGGAATCGATCTAGATTTTTCATGTGTGTTTATGGTATATTTTAGCTGTCATTTGCGCGTCCGAATTAATTATTGCATATCTTTGGAGATGCGAGTTAATTTCTTCATATATTTGGAGATCCAAATTGATTTTTTCTTTAGAACTTCTCCAAAATAATCTTTTGGTACTCGTAATTTGCAGTCGGTTCCTCGACTTTTGCAATTAAGTCTCTGACCTTTTTGTAATTAGGTCTTTGAATGCTTTTATGCTTGGATGAACTTCAATTTGAATCCCGATAATCTTGAACTTGGTCTTTATGATAGAAATGAGTCTCTTGCACGCGTTTATGCTCGGGATATGGGTAATTTGCATTCAGGTCCCTGTATTCTGTAAATAAGACTAAACACATACCTTAGTAGCATTTATTGATATAAAATTAATCTAAATGAAAGACATATGATGCAATGTATGCAATGCATCACGGATGCTCCTTGCTGAACCCCATGTTTAGTGTAGCCGCGTGTGGGGAGTGTCACGTCTTGTTCCGCTAGACCGTATGTGCCTACGGTAGGTTTCCTTGAGAGACCCGATGATGATATTCGGACTGATGTCCCGTGTTACCCTTCGTGGGAACTGTTTTCCTTACTGTTGATGACATGACATGCGACTAGTATGATAGGTTCATTGTACTTCTGCATGCATATAAGTGAGCTTGGCATACGGGGTTTCCTTATGGAAACTGAGGCATTGTTGTTGCGTGTTTTATTTCAGAACCACAGTAGGTCCAGTTGGGTGGTGATCAGCGCGCGCACGCATTTTGGGATCAGATTATCTCGTTCGGACCACTGAGGTCGACGTGATTACTTGTATCTCCTTTGTTTTATCTGTTGTAATCATGTAGCTTTTGACAAACTCTGATGTAATTTGGTACACCGCTTATATGTTTTATTAGAAGTAACAGTCCCGTCTTTTGACTATTAGTCTCTGTTATCTTGATGATAATTTTTAAATTTCCGCTGTTTCAGAATGTTACACTATTCTTCTTCATCCTTGTAGTCCTACTTGAATGTCCTGCGTTATCATGTTTCACTTCAAATTAAATGTTATAGCATACGACCATTTTTTAACTACCAAAAATAACTAATAGATGTTCGATCGTTTAAAAGCTTTTATGACAAACCTTTTTTGTTTGTTGCTGAAATATTATTTTAGTACATATATAAATTTCCTTTTTTTATTTCAAAGTCTTTTGAAAAGTTTATGTACCGGTAAGAGAAATATTGTGCAATGACAAGGAAGGGACCTGTATCCCCGCAAGGCATGAGTGCCCCTAGGTCATCTTTCTTTGAAATATTTATGAAAAGAACAAACTACATATAAATTCTTCAAGTAATTTACTATTAGCTTAAATATTTCGTAATGTCAAAAGATCTTCTATGAAGTAAATTTTCGAAAGAAATAGTGGACTAAAATTTTAGACATGATTTTAAATTATTTACTAAACAATCATAGTTAAAATGTTTGATAATGATTACAATTGAAATTCTTAATCAAATTAAATCCATTGTGTATCATAGTTGGTTATTGAATCAGTTGGATTAGGGTAGGGTTCGACTTTGCGCTCCAATCCTGTAACAACACATGGTTGGTGTAATATAGATCTACACCCTACGGTTGATAATTAAAGTCAAATCGTATAACATCCAAAAAATCCTGACCAAATTAGGTGGTATCTAATTTTGTATGAAATATTGGTTTATTGTATTTTAATTTGAAAAGTTTATTTTGAAATTATTACGTTATGGAAATCTATCGTAACTCGTAAGGCGTGATCGAGGGGCAAGGACTAACAAGTCCCCTTTGCACATTCCTTTGCCGGTATTCATTCATACCAGAGGCCAATGTGGTGATTAACGTAAACAGCAAAACTTATCTCTTTTTTCGGAATTAGTGATTATGAAGTTTGTCTATTTCTCTACTTTTGTATTGACATAATTTCACGTATTGTGCGACTATTAATAAAAAAACACAACAATAATATCAACTATTATCTGTTCTGATTAATTATTAATTACGTATGCGGTCGAGTACTTTGGCCGCCGAATTTCGCAAACAAGTGAAGATTTCATGAAGCAAATCTACTGGAAATCGGAGCTGGGGGACGAGACCTACGACGCGAAGCTCCAGAACGCGGTGCAAGAGGCGGAGGAGGGCATGTTCACGACCGTGGACTAACCGCTGGTCAAGACTGGCGTCGGGGTTGCCAACATCGGCATTGTCATTTTTGTTTGATCCTAATCCTAATTGAGTTTTAATGATGTTTTAGGCGGTGTTTAGGAGGATATGGGTTTGGACGGCTGAGATCGAGTGGAGTGGATGGATGGTTCAGATTAGAGGATTGGAAGATATTTAGGTGAGGCTCTCTCTCTCACCCTCTCTCACGTCTCTCTCATTTTCTCTCTCACACAATCTCTCTCCCTCAGTGGTGATACTCCGGTGTGGAGGTGTCGAGCTCGGGCGTGGCGGAGGCGTGCGTCGGGTATAGGTTGCTCGTGGAGGTGAGTTGTTGGTTTCCTAACCCTTCCCGCTCGTTTTGGTTCTCTCCCTCCCTCGACCTAACTCGTTTTCTGTGGTCGTGGTTGGTTAATGGAGGTTGACGGAGGTGGAGTTGTGTCTGTGGAGCATCGAGGAGTTGTGATCGTTGACCAGGTGAGTCGTTCGTCGGTGGATCGTGATTTTGGGAAGAAGTGCTCGTGGAGGCGCCGTCGAGATTCTTCGAAGGTTTCTTCAGACCTTCACGGTATGTCAAACTTGTAGTTGTAGCTCACTTTTGTAGTGTGAGTATTTGGAAGTCGACGGTAGGCCTTCTGGCTCGTCGCAAGCAAACGTTCAGCAGATTTTACTGCCAGATCGGTCGACAGTTTGGTGCAAACGGTCAACCGTTCTTAATGAGATTTCAGGTTCTGCCTCATACCGGTCGAACAATGCCCTTAGGGCGGTCGATCGGTTGTGCATTTGAGGCAAGCCTGGTGGCTTTCGGTCGAGGCAATTGCCCTGTGTTTGTGAGATTCGGTCGACCGGGACTTTTGGTTCGGTCGACCGTTTGTGTCCAGTTTTGCACGTTGGAGGTGCAGCTGTTGTGGTCGTCCGTGTGAGGCGAGTTGTGGTGTCGATGTTCTTCCGGCAAGTGTGCTAGTGAGCACGAGTGTTGCGGTGGTTGGGTGAAAAAACCCTGGAGCCCAGTAACTGTGTGAGAGATGTGGTTGGGTGAAAAAGCCCTGGAGCCCAACTTGGAAATGTGTGTGTTGCGGTGCTTGAGTGAAAAAGCCCTGGAGCCTCGTAATGGTGGTGTGTGTTGTGGTTGGGTGAAAAAACTCTGGAGCCCAGCATGGTTGTGGTGTTTTTCTTGTTTGTAGAATTGCATGCTAGAGTGTTTCAGTTCATGCATTGTAGAGTTTGGGATACGAGGTTTCCTTCTGGAAACTCAGCCATTGTTGCATGTTTGCTTTTCAGGCCGTGACCGACGTTAGGGGGTGGTGACCGAGGAGAGGAGTGCTGCTACCTGATCCTGTTTTCTCTCATTTTGAGGTCGGAGTGATTACTTGTATTTATTGTTTAGCCTTTTAATGTAATTACACTTTTGAAATACTCGGATATATATATTATATATGTTGGTGCACCTTCTTCCATGTGTTTGAGTAATATCCTCAGTTGATTGTTGTTTAGAAAATTTTAAATTTTTCCGCTGTGTTGAGGATGTTACAACTTGGTATCAGAGCGGTCGGTTCCGGTGTCCTTATCCAAAGAGATCACCCTTAGAGTTTTAGAGTCTGCATTAGTTCATGCATTCATGGTTTTGACGTGTGCTGTCTTCTTTGTGTATAAATGCCCCCGAGACGCGTGAGACCTCCCCCACGGGACCGTAGCCCCAGCGGTGAGACTGGGAGCACGGACTGGGCAGAGGAGAGGTGGACGCTCTATACACGTTGCGGCGACTGGGTGCGATGTTGGATTGCCAGTCAGGCAGAGGAGAGCCAACAGCGGCAGGAGCGATGCTCGACCGCTTTATGAGACAACACCCGCCTACCTTCGATGGTAGAGGAGAGTTTGAGGCTGCAAAGGACTGGGTCCTGAAGATCCAGGAGATCCTTCAGGCGATTGAGTGCCCTCCTGAGAGGCAGGCAGGCATGGCAGCGTATGTGTTGGGCGGAGACACGTCCAACTGGTGGAGGACCACATCTGTGGTGGTGTTTGAGGGCAAGATTGACATCACCTGGAAGGACTTCCTGCGGGAGTTCAATGAGTAGTATTTCCCAGAGCATGTCAGAGATGCGAGGAGAGAGGAGTTCATGACCCTCGAGCAGGGAGATGCGACCCTGGCTGAGTATACCCGGAGGTTCAACGCGTTGGAGCGTTACTGTCTGGAGATCTGTGTGACGCCGCTGCAGAGGGCGAGGAAGTTTGTATGGGGGCTCAGGAAGCACCTCCGTACTCAGGTGACGTATAGTATGCCGCAGACGCTGGCCGATGCCGTGTGATTTGCCATGATCATTGATCAGGATTATCAGCAGAATTATGTTGAGGCTAGGAGAGCACCAGGGAAGGTCAGTGGACGTCCAGTTATTTTGAAATGAGTGTAATTAAATTACTTCCGTAATTAGATGACGAATAATTAGGACATTCAATTTTCTAAATCAAGCAATATAATGTGATCAATGATGTAATTAGATTACATTACACTTTCAATTTCAGTAAATCAAGCATGACCTAGATGTAAAACTAAGGTAAATACAAATGAGTACTAAATTATCCATGGATACAAATGGATTGACATATCCAGACCATTGCCTGCTGGGCTCTATTATTATATAACAGTTGTTAATGTTCAATACATGGTAAATTAAAGGTTTCGAATATGAAATCAAATAAATCAATATGCTTTCGAAATCATAGGTTATGCTGTTACTAAAACCCATTTTCTAGCAGGTAAAGTGTGTAAGTCATGGGTGTAAGTCCAGTGGCGGATCTAAAAAATTTAATCGGGGGGAGGGGGGGGGGGGGGGGGGAACTTTCAAAGAAATAAATATCATGTAGACAAACAATTTCAAAAGAAAAATAAACTTTAAATAGTTTATTATAGAAAGAGTAGCAAAAATATAACATGATGTTAAAGTGTTACAAAATTCATCTGTGACTTTTCATATTCTGAAATCATCTCATAATAGTGTCGTAATATACTGTAGAGAATATATCTTTCTCAATGAAGTAATCAAGCAGTCATTCATATGTTCATCTCTCATCCTATTACGATGTTGACTCTTGATGATCTTCATTGATGAAAATACTCTTTCGATGATAGTTGTGACAACATGCAAGAGCAAAGTCATCTTGACTAATAAATACGCCAATGGATAAACTTCATTTTTCCTTGTGGATACAATTTTTTGAGAAAGAGTTCCAATTCCATTTATTTCACCAAAATTCTTGTCACCACGGACATCGTAGATGTAATTCTGAAGCTAAAACCCATGGTACCCAAAACAAATACTCAAAATTAAGGAATTTTTTCCTAAATTTCAGTGGGGGCCATTGTGGGATCGTGAGGGTCTCTAATTCTAATCACTTTTAGGCTAATTACCTACTAGTTAAAGCAATCAAGTTATGCACAGCGGAATTTAAAATAGACAAGTAAGTAAAGCAAACCACAATGGAATACGGTGTTTTTTTACAGAGTTTCTGCCACCCGCCTATGTCCTCTATTGCAAGCACCACTCGACACTTCGAGCTCCTCTCACGTCTTCATTATAGACTCCCCGTTCCGGGCCGGGAGAGAATGCCTTTACAAAACAAGTTCCACGAACACCCTCGTGAGTTTGACTTTCTTCTCTCACAATCCGAGAGGAACACTTCGGGCTTTCACCGAAGTCCTTGCTTCTTTTACAAACGAAATCTTGAGTGGAACACACTCTCTAACTTGAGCACACTTGAGTAGAATATGGAATTAATTAGTAAGGGTGGAAGGTTTTGAGCTATTGAGTGTGTGAATCTTCTCTCTAATGTTGGGGACAAATAGAAGTGGGAGAGTTGTGTTAAAATGTGTTTTACAACTCTATTTATAAACATTAGGGAGAATATAGGCATTGGGGTTGATTGGATATAAGTTGGTGTAAGATACACAAAACAGAAACTCGCAGGACCCTATTCTGGATGAGTTCGGTCGACCGGATCGGGCTGAACGGTCGACCGTTAGACAATTTTGAACTCATTTCGGTCGACCGATTAAGGAACGGTCAACCGCCCAATGCTAAGACTTAGGTACACTTAAGTGATCGGTCGAACACTGCAAAGGGTTCGGTCAACCGATTCACAACATGCTCTAAGGGGTTGACAAACAAGGTTATATTCGGTCGACCGAAACAAGGTACATGGTCGACCGATTTCCAACAGAAAGTTCGGGTTTGTCAAGAGACAGATATTCGGTCGACCGAACAAGGTCTTCGGTCGACCGATACAAGAAATGTATTTGGGGTATTTTTGGTTTAATACGAATACGACCGTTGGGTATATACGACAAATCAAACGGTCATGTGACACATGTGATCGGTCGAACAAAGATGTTTAAACAGTCGACCGGTGGTAACACTTAATCCTGTAACAGAATTAACAATCCGATCGGTCGAACGAAGAACTCATTTCGGTCGACCGATTTGGTCCAGACAGTTCAGGTAAGGTTAAGTGTTTTCCGGTTCTAGTTTGGGTGATCTATTGAAGTCCAAATGTTATGAAATTTCGTGTGTGACATCTCTAAGGAACCTAGCGTGTGTTTAAGTTGATTTTAGCTCAAGTATGCTCAATTATATAAAGTTCCTAAGACTCAAAGAAATACAAAATCCATGTCTTCAATTGAGCTTGATTACAAGTCTTGACTTGATTTCCTTTCTTCCTTGAGTCTTGATCACCTGTAGAGGTTAGCACAAAGCAATATGTATGCAGTGCAACATGTGTGCTACTCTACATGACAACAATTAAGATTAGGTTGATTAAATCATCAAAACATAGATTAAGGCAAAAAAGCCAACAGCCATGACCCCCACTGTAGGATTTCGTGTCCCTATGTATGTGTATATATTTTAAAATTTTAATACATGCATACATGATCGATTTCATATTTTCAACAATTTTTATGTACATTACTTTGTGTTAATTCTAATATCATGCAACCCTACATTTATTAAAATAAACCACAAAGAGAGATCATACCTAAAAGGTTCTCTAAAACCTTTTCGAAGATCCGGAGTCGCGTTGCCCATAGAATCGTCCACCGATTTGCCTTCGAGTGTTCACCAAACTCTAAACAAGATTAGAGAGAGAAATGAGCTAGTTAATCAATCTCTAATAAGGCTTAGAATCTAGCTAATAACCCATCTTTGAGCTCCTGAGATTTCTATCTCCCAAACTCAAAATTAATAAGAGATTTTTGTGGTGATTAGAGAAGACATTAATGAGAGAGAGAATTTTGCATTAACATAAACAAGTAGGATGAGTGGTCCTTTTATAGGCTCCCAAAACATCCTTATCAATAACTATTCTTTAGCCATGATCCCATGCTTATTTTCTCCTAAAATTAATCTCTAATTTCCACATAAACATCCTTTAAAACGTCTTAATTAAATATGGAATTAATCCACATATGATCTAATTAATCTCTTAATAATTAAGGCAGAAATCGCAAAGTTCGGTCGACCGAGAATTATTCGGTCAACCGAACCGTTCGGTTTTAACACGTGTTCGGTGAACCGTGAACTAGACGGTCGACCGAATCCGTAGGATAAAAATTCTCTGGAAAAATTCAGACGAACCACGTCTTCTCTTCGGTCGACCGTTGACTCACCAAAATTTCTCCTGGAGCATAGTCATCGGATGACTGAGTCACCTTCGGTCTACCGATAATATTCCTTCTCGGTTGACCGTTCACACTCGGTTAACCGAACCCGATTGTCAAGGCACTCTAGACAATTTCGGTGAACCAATATTGCTTACCTGTTCCCCATTCGGTTAACCGATCCGTAGATACCCCGGTCGACCGAACCCTGGACGGTTTACCGTGTTTGACCCCGATTTTGCCTTTGTCAAATTTTGGATTTATTTCCAACAAAATTTGATCTTTTGGGCTTCTTAGCAAATTCACATCTTATGTAATATATTATCATATGTAATATTAAATTATTACACCCCATAATATATATACATCATATGAATTTATTATGATTCTAATTATGTCAATTCTCATGACATATTGATTTTATTCATTCACCACATGTGTCTTATTTTCACATGAAACCCGATACATCATATGAATATAAAATCAATCATCTTGTTTCCCAGTTTTGTGGTGTGACTTATATGAGGATCTAAGTCAAATTGGCAGCGATATTAAACACTTAATATCTCAAACTATAAGCGGTATCTAGCTACACATTATAGTTTCCAAATTAGCATAGATGTCTTTGTTCCACCCGAACCAAAACACGATCTATTTAGTGATGTAAGTGCACAACTTATGTCCGTCCCTTGCCTCATGATATTAAGAATATATACAAAGTAGAAATGTGTCATCTTTGTATTATATTCATTTCTTGATCTATTTAAGCTAATTATAACTATGTAACTTAACTCAAGTTACATTGTGCACATTATAATTTTGCTTTATCAAGGGGCCCACTAATATCATCACTCAATTAAGAGGGGCAACAATAATCATTTGACTAGCTATCATTTCCAGCACAAATCATACTCAACCAACTATTGCCTTTATCACTACACTCATTGATAGTTTTTGACAATAATCAAATTAAGCACTTCTTGAGTGAAAAGATATGTCTCATATCTTAGGATCCAAGACACAGTAAAACATTAATGAAACGAAACACAATTCCATAATATTTTACTTGTTAGGTCTATTCAATATATAAAAGTAATCTTTTCATCTTTTATATACTCGTACCGTCAATTATTTGTAGAGCTACAACAATCGATAACAATCTTATCTCGGTAATTAATGTTTCATGTTAATTACCATGATTGTGAATAACTTTTGATTTATGTAAACCATTATCTTTTAGAGCTCTACTGTTTTGACATCCATTTGTCATATCTCATAATCATGAAATACGGCAATAGCGAGCATAATCCGAATAGACTTGAACATGGCAACCGGTGAAAAAGTTTCATCATAGTCAATTCCTTGAACTTGAGTGAAACATTTTGCTATAAGTCTCGCTTTGTAGGTTGTCAAGTTCCCATCCATGTTCATCTTTATCTTAAAAACTCATTTATTTTGAATGACCTTTTTCCCTTGAGGAAAGTCAACCAAGTTCCACACTTGATTATCATACATGGATTCTATTTCGGATTCCATGGCCTTGAGCCATAGTTTGGAGTCCTCTCTTTCCAGTGCTTCTTGAAACGTCAAGGGATCATCAGTATCTAGTACCATGATCTCATGAAGTCCCAAATACATATTGGGTTTCTTCCTTTCCCTCGTTGACCTTCTAAGTTCTTTTGGTTCTACGTGTACTTCTCGAACTTCTTCCACAATTTCTTGCGGAATTGATTCGTGTTCGATTCTCGAACGTACACTAGGTGGGGAAGATTGAGTTTCTCTCACAATTTCTTGCGAGAGTTCCTTTTCTATAAATACGGCATCCCTCTCTACAATCACTCGATTGGAGGTTATGTGACAAAAGTAGTATTCTCTTGTCTCACGAGGATAACCTATAAAGAAGTATTTATCCTCTTTTGATTGAAGTTTGGTCGACATCAATCTCTTGACGTAGGCCTCACAACAACAAATCTTGAGAAAATTGAGCTTAGGTGTTTTACCACTCCATAACTCATAAGTCGTTTTCTCTACGGATTTGGATGAAACATTATTTAGTGTGTAAGTCGCAGCTTCTAGCGCATAACTCCAAAAGTAAAATGGCAATTCAGCTTGACTCATCATTGATCGAACCATGCCGAGTAATGTCATATTCCTCCTTTCGGATACCCCATTCCACTGAGGTGTACCGGGAGGGGTGAGTTGTGGTACAATACCACACTCCTTTAGGAATGAGTCAAATTCGGTACTTAAGTATTTACCTTCACGATCCGTTTGTAGAGACTTGATTTTCTTGTTGAGTTGGTTCTCTACTTCATTCTTGAATTCCTTGAACTTGTCAAAGGATTCACTTTTGTTTCTCATTAGATAAATATAGTCGTAACGACTATAGTCATCCGTGAACGTAATGAAGTACCTAAAACTGTCTCTTGCACTAGTACTTATCGGACCACATACATCAGACTGTATCAAATCCAACAAGTCATTTGCTCTCGGTCGTTTCTTCGTGAAAGGTCTCTTGGTCATTTTACCCATTAGGCAAGGTTCGCACGTCTCCAAGGATTTAGAATCAAGTTGACCATGAAGGTTAGCTTCTTGCAATTTCTTGATGCGTTTTTCATTTATGTGACCAAGACGATAGTGTCACAAGAGTGTATCATTCACGTGAGTAGTTTTAAGTCTTTTGTTATTGATGTTTAAGATTTGTTTATTATTCAATTCAAGCAAATAGAGATCATTCCTCACGAACGTTTTTGCATAGAAAATATCATTCTTCGATATATACAAGTAAGAATTTGAAATATTTATATTAAAATTATCCATATCCAAACATGATACAGAAATAATGTTCTTGCTAATCGAAGGCACATAATAAACATTCTTTAAACATAAATTTAAATCACTAGATAATTGAAGCTCCACAGAACCTTGTGCAATCGCAGCAACGCTCGCACCATTTCCGACCTTCAAAATCATCTCGTTCTTTACGAGTTCCTTCCTATCCTTTAGTAGCTGCACATTAGAAATTATGTGAGCACAAGATCCGGTATCAATTACCCAATCATGGACAGAGGTGGCTAAATTTATCTCAATAACAAATATACCTTTGGCCTTTTTGGGGCGATTACGTTCAATCACTCAATTCTCAAGGTCTTTCTTGTACTTGGGGCAATTTGACCGAATGTGTCCTTTTTCACCGCAGTGAAAGCACTCCGTGTTGGGAGTCGGAGATTTCAAAGATTTCTCTTTTGAGGCACTCACACGAGCACCTCCTACTCCCTTGCTCTTGGTTGACGTATTTTTGGTGAATTTGCCTTTACCTTTGGTGATCTTCTTGCTCCCTCCATGGACGACTAGGACGTTCTTGTCCCGACCCTTGCCCATGTCAACTTCAGCCGTTTTGAGAGCGTTGTGAAGTTCCTCAAGACTCACACATTTCTCACGCTCATGATAGTGCATAATGAAGTCCTTGTAGGACGGGGCTTGAGAGCCAAGAATCAAATCTTTCGCAATGTCATCGGGCATCGGGGAAGAGTGCTTCGACAACTTCTCAAGGTATCCTTGCATCGTGAGAAAATGCATGGATACCGATGTTCCCTCCGCCATGTGGCACCTCGTGAGTGTGATGATGGTCTTATAGCGCTCTTTTCTAGCACTATCCATGAACATCTTTGTTAAAACTTCTATGGTGTTCTTGGGTTTTGAATCCAAGTATTTTGCTTGAAGCGAGTCACCCATGGAGGCTAACATTAGACCGTGAACCTAGTTCTCTTGGTCTTCTCACTTGGCTTTTGCCTCTCTCTCGCTATCGGTTACCTTCTCATTTAATTTTGGGATTTCACCATCCAAAATATGAGATAGTTTCTCAAACTTCAACACGATATTGAGCTTAAGTTGCCAGCTTATATTGTTTGAGTCATCATTTGTCAAATGATGTTTTTCAATCATATATCGCACAATAGGTTGAATATTCGACATTTCTACAAAATAATTATATGGTATTTAATGTAAATTTTATGTTTTAAAAATCAATACCGCAAATAAAAATTTGTCCATAAATGCAGCAATTCAAGATCTTATCAATTATAATATAAACTAGCTAGGGCTATCAGATATATTATAAAATCAAGGTAAGAAAACATTTTCTAATCATAACCATTTTGAAATATTGCAACATTTGCATTTTCAAACTTTTATGACTCTTGTCGTTTTAATTAAGAGGGAATTTGACCGATTCTCGTAAGAAAAACTCTTTTTCTCAAAATCGAGCTAGGGCACCGGGTCTTGTTAAGAAAACTTATTTCATTTGATACGAGATACATTTATCCATTGTATTCACAAACAAATATACTTGGTGTGCACTAAGGGTGAATCGCACCTCCTACATCTATTCGTGGCACAACAATAGACAACCTTATATCTCCCCATATTCCCAAAGATGGAGGAAGCTATCTCCCGCTAAGGGCGAGCAGAATATCCCTCGCTCGATGGATGTTAATGGATGAAATAAGAAAGAAAGATACTCTTAATTTTTGGTTGGACAATTAAAAATTTACATGTGATTTTAGAATTTAGGTGATCATGCATATTTATCATCTACACACATCCTAACATTCATCCATACAATAACATACATGTCAAGCACACAAACATAAATAAATCCATTCACACACACATTTTGTGAGTTTATATGTTCCCGCGTCCTTGATCCTTGCACTTCTTCACCATCTTCGTCTTGCACCATGGATGTTGATATTGCAAAAATATAAACATGTATCTCTCAATTTTGAAAATTTGTCTAGTGCAAGTCCTATGTAAAAACTCTCTCATATGCATTCATACACATAGAAATAAAAACAATTTGGCTTTCACATATACATAAGCCCCTGTGATTGAATAATAATAACATACACATTCATTCATTCATTCACACACGGCTTCAATGGAACATATAAACTCACATATCCATGCATAAGAGAACTCGAGCAACGCATGTACATATACTATATATTACTTGATTTAGTTTATCATGCATCTCTAAATCAAACAATTTTAAAATCATTTGAAATCCATTAAAAATGTTTTATGCATCCATAGTTCAAAAACATAAAATATTTGAACCGATGTTTATCTAATTTCCAAAAATAAAAGTTTAAAGAAAGATAAACATACGACTTTTTCGTTTTGTCGATTCCTTATAAAATAATCATTTAATTAAAAAACGAAAATTATATATATTAGACATAAGTCTAAATTTTAATTCTAATATTCACATGATGTGTTTCAAAACATTTAAAATCATCAAAAGAATCAATTAGAATTAGATCAACAAAACTACCGGAAAACTCGAAAAAGTCATGGAACATGAATTGTTTCGATTTTAGATGGTAAACTATAATTAATTATATAGTCAAATCATTGAAAATATGAATTAAAAGCACTAATACCACTGTAGGATTTCGTGTCCCTATGTATGTGTATATTTTTTAAATTTTTAATACACGCATACATGATCAATTTCATATTTTCAACAATTTTTATGTACATTACTTTGTGTTTATTCTAATATCATGCAACCATACATTTATTAAAATAAACCATAAATAGAGATCATACCTAAAAGGTTCTCTAAAACCTTTTCGAAGATCCGAAGTCGCGTTGCCCGTAGAATCGTCCACCGATTTGCCTCCGAGTGTTCACCAAACTCTAAACAAGTATAAAGAGAGAAATGAGCTAGCCAATCAATCTCTAATAAGGCTTAGAATCTAGCTAATAACCCATCTTTGAGCTCTTGAGATTTCCATCTCGCAAACTCAAAATTAATAAAAGATTTTTGTGGTGATTAGAGGAGAGATTAATGAGAGAAAGAATTTTTACATTAACATAAACAAGTAAGAGGATGGGTCCTTTTATAGGCTCCTAAAACATCATTATCAATAACTATTCTTTAGCCATGAACCCTTGCTTATTCTCTCCTAAAATTAATCTATAATTGCCACATAAACATCCTCTAAAACGTTTTAATTAAATATGGAATTAATTCACATATGATCTAATTAATCTCTTAATAATTAAGGCAGAAATCGCAAAGTTCGGTCGACCGAGAATTATTCGGTCAACCAAACCGTTCAGTTTTAACACGTGTTCGGTGAACCGTGAACTAGACGGTCAACCGAATCCGTATGAGAAAAAATCTCTGGAAAAATTCAGAAGAACCACATCTTCTCTTCGGTCGACCGTTGACTCCCCAAAATTTCTCCTAGAGCATAGTCATCGGATGACTGAGTCACCTTCGGTCTACCGATAATATTCCTTCTCGGTTGACCGTTCACACTCGATTAACCGAACCCGATTGTCAATGCACTCTAGACAATTTCGGTCAACCAATATTTCTTAGCTGTTCCCCATTCGGTTAACCGATCCGAAGATACCCCGGTCGATCGAACCCTGGACGGTTTACCGTGTTTGACCCCGATTTTGCCTTTGTCAAATTTTGGATTTATTTCCAACAAAATTTGATCTTTTGGGCTTCTTAGCAAATTCACATCTTATGTAATATATTATCATATGTAATATTAAATTATTACACCCCATAATATATATACATCATATGAATTTATTATGATTCTAATTATGTCAATTCTCATGACATATTGATTTTATTCATTCACCACATGTGTCTTATTTTCACATGAAACCCGATACATCATATGAACTTAAAATCAATCATCTTGTTTCTCAGTTTTGTGGTGTGACTTATATGAGG
The DNA here is from genome assembly GCA_963682175.1 of Triglochin maritima. Classification (NCBI taxonomy): domain Eukaryota; kingdom Viridiplantae; phylum Streptophyta; class Magnoliopsida; order Alismatales; family Juncaginaceae; genus Triglochin; species Triglochin maritima. Next base: position 14,277,560 of record OY821775.1, read on the forward strand.
ATCTAAGTCAAATTGGCAGAAATATTAATCACTTAATATCTCAAACTATAAGCGGTATCTAGTTACACATTATAGTTACCCAATTAGTATAGATGTCTTTTTTCCACCCGAACCAAAACACGATCCATTTAGTGATGTAAGTGCACCACTTGTGTCCGTCCCTTGCCTCCTGATATTAGGAATACATACAAAGTAGAAATGTGTCATCTTTGTATTATATTCATTTCTTGATCTCTCTAAGCTAATTATAACTATGTAACTTAACTCAAGTTACATTGTGCACATTATAATTTTATTTTATCAAGGGACCCACTAATATCATCACTCACTTAAGAGGGGCAACAATAATCATTTGACTAGCTATCATTTCCAGCACAGGTCATGCTCAACCAACTATTGCATTTATCACTACACTCATTGATAGTTTTTGACAATAATCAAATTAAGCACTTCTTGAGTGAAAAGATATGTCTCATATCTTAGGATCCAAGACACAGTAAAACATTAATGAAACGAAACACAATTCCATAATGTTTTACTTGTTAGGTCTATTCAATATATAAAAATAATCTTTTCATCTTTTATATACTAGTGTCGTCAATTATTTGTAGAGCTACAACAATCGATGACAATCTTATCTCGATAATTAATGTTTCATGTTAATTACTATGATTGTGAACAACTTTTTATTTATGTAAACTCTTATCTTTTAGAGATCTACGGTTAAGGATCAAGCGTCTCTTCCTTAATACTTCCAAAAGACGAATACAATAATCGAGGAAAAAAATGTTTGCACATTCAATTCATAATAATCGACATATAAAAGTAAAACTTTTAGAACACATTTCTTTCACCCACAACCATGTATGTGGCTCCGCACACTTTGTGAGTTTATTACCATTGTTACCATTGTTGAAGGTTCCGAACGGTAATCCACCGAAAATAGAATTGTGTGATAAAAGATCTGGCTGTACAACGGAAAAAAATGAAAATTACTAATTATACTACATCGCAGAAGTCCGAGCTCATAATAAATGATTGCATGTACTAAGTACTAACCGTTGACAATATTATTTTTTGTCAATATGGCCATTAAATAAAAAAATAAGATTGTTATAAGTCACAACATCCTAGTACAAAACGTACCTAATGGGAAAAATACATATGGAGTGTCTACAACATAACACACTACAACCACATTGTTGCTAAAATCTCCTGACTAGAGACCGAAACCCTTAATTTATTTGATTTCATATTTGAAACCCTCAATTTACCATGTATTAAACATTAACAGCTGTTAGAGAATAATTTTACACAATTTTTTTACTTAAGAATATTTTAAATTAAGATTTAATTTCTTTGTTCAAGTAAAATTATTTGGAATTGTTTTGTTATTTTCTATTATATTTAATTTTAAATATTAGTTGTATTTATGTATGTGTTTATAATTAAATTAAATGTATATACATTTAAAATTTGTATAACGTACATTTACGAAATTTAATATATAATATAAGTATTTGGAATAGTTATTTATTATTTTCTGTTAAATTAAAATTTAAATATTAGTTGTATTTATGTGTTAAATTGTTATAGCTTTCATTATTTCTATAACATGCAATTTGTCATGAAATGTACGAGTATATTATTTTTTAATTATTATAATTAATTCTGTTTTTATTTTCATGAACAGTTGTTTGACAAAATGAGTCATTTAAGTAGAAGTCGCTCTGTACCAAACGAACGTGAATATAATGATGCAGTGGATAGAGAGTCTATTTCCCCACTTCTCGGAATACCCAATTGCATGTTCAGAGTCAATGATAGTTTTCTAAAATGTAAGTACCAAAAAAATGTAAGTACCCAATTGCACAAATGTAAGTACCAAAAAAATCATATTGTGTTAATTTTCTAAATATTTAAATTACATTTTTTTAATTGATGTATTTTTCACAATATATTTGAATATATTATAGCCGGAGGCTGTTTTGGAATGTCATGCACATCGTCCAGTAATTCATTTCCACGATTGTTTTAGTCAAGCACTCAAAAAAAATTGGGATTATATCAACTTTCCCAAATAAAACATACAAGGACAGACAATAGATTGATTACTGCACTTGTATAGCGTTGGCGTCATGAGACTCACACTTTCCACTTACCGGTTGGGGAGGTTGGATTAACATTGCTGGATGTTAGCTGTTTGTGGGGTCTACCTATCAGTGGTATTCCAATAATCGGGCATAGTGATCGAGACAGTCGTGAGTTAATTATAAATTTCTTTAAGATTGATATAAACGCCGAGATTATGAAAAAGGTAAAAGAACGGTAGGAGGAGATGAGCCACAAATGTTCAAAGAGTCCGGATTTAGCATCAGTTTGCAATGGTTGCGGGTAAATTACGGGAATCTGCCAGAATTTCCCACAGATGAAGAAGTGGCACAATATACACGGGCTTTCATTTTAGATTTGTTTGGATCCATGGTTTTCCCTGATAGCTCTGGGACAGGTGTTCCAATTATGTCTTTGAGGTTTTTGCAGGTGTTGGATAAGCCGATAGTATACAATTGGGGTGCGGCCGTGCTTTCATGTTTATATCGCAACTTGTCTATTTCATGTCAAACTGGTAAAAGGAACATTGGTGGTGCATTATTACTTCTTCAACACTGGTCTTGGACTCGGTTTCCCGTAGCCCGGCCGAGACACGTGGGTCATGCTGAGTGTTTAGGTGGAGAAGACCTAGAATCGCGACCTCCATTTGCTATTAAGTGGCAATACCCACAGACTTATGAGGTTAGTGCCGCACATAATTGTCTTACACATTACAGAAATGAATTTGAATGTATGTTGGATGAGCATGTAAACTGGCAGCCGTATTATGAAAATATGATGTTGCTTCTTGGCCGGGTATTTACTACTAATGCTGCATATTAGCTTGCGAGAGTGCCTTTGATTCATTTCTGGATGATTTCATGGCATTATACAGAAAGAACTATGAGACAATTTGGATTTTATCAGACGACGCCACCGCCAGAACCTCATCCGTGGATAGAACTCAAAAGACTTGATAAGATAGTACATGCGACCCGACAGAGAGATGATTGGTCAGCGAAGCATGAAATTTACATACGAATGTGGGACAGACCGCATATTATTCAGGAAGGTCGGCCATATGATCCGAGAGAAAATTGACGGTATCGGCAGTGGTTTCAGCATAATGGTATGTACAGAGTCTACATACGAGGCCAAATAGAGTTCGGTTTGGAAAGGTCGTTGTCACCCCACGTGATTCTATCGAGGACTTAGGTTACGCTCCTGGTGGACCACGTATTCGACGTATGGTATGTTTTTTGAACGACTTTAACGATTATTGTTTGTTGTGTTTTACTATCTAATTTTCAAACTACAATTGCAGGGCTTACGTGGTATTCAACGGGCTAAATTTGTTATCAAGCAGCTGTACAAACGTGGAACTAAGGGACTGTGTAAAATGTTGCTGAAAAGTCACCAACTCGATGCTGTCGATTGCGATCAGGTGCACGAATTTGAAAGAGTATTGTGTGATGTTGGATTACCTGCAGATGTGGAGTCGATTCCTGAAGATGATGATGGTAATAATGAGATTCGTGATGACTGTCATGTACCTAGAGTTGCAGACCAAACAACATATAGTTTTAGGCTATCCAATGCATCATACGATGATTTTGTTCCAGATCCATCGCAGTTTAGATGTTCATATACATACGATGACATTGGCGCAGGACCATCGCAGCCAACCCAGTTTGGATATTCTCAAACATATGGTGACATTGGAGCAGGACCATCGCAGCCAACCCAGTTTGGATATTCTCAAACATATGGTGACATTGGCGCAGGACCATCGCCGCCAACGCAGTTGGGGCTTTCCCAGATTCCCGAAGATTATCCAACTTATCAGACACCTGGTACTAATTATGATACCCCTCAGTTGCCGCAAACAGACTTCGGGACTTTGTTCGATGGTATATTCAGTCCATTAACTGACCAAGGGTACACTTGTGAATTAAATCATGTATCTTCTATAGTTTACGAGACTCAGTCACCTCATTTGTCTGTTCACAATTTGAAGACTGTGAAGAGAGTAGAATTTCAATATTTGATATTATTACCAATTATTAATAACTATAAATATAAAAATGAAAAAAATAATTACCTCAAATAACACCAGGAAAGACACATGGATCAGAAAAATTGATATCAACAGGCACAATTTGAAGACTGTGAAGAGAGTAGAATTTCAATATTTGATATTATTACAAATTATTAATAACTATAAATAGAAAAATGAAAAAAATAATTACCTCAAATAACACCAGGAAAGACACACGGATCAGAAAAATTGATATCACCGGGCACAATTTCAAAACTGTGTGGAGAGTAGAAGTGAAAATGTGCGAGGAATTGAAAAAAAAATTGGATTGAAAAAAAATGGACGGAACGTGTATTTATAGGAGCTCGCGCCCACGGATCGCGGGTGCGACCCGCGATCCGTGGGCACCGATCGCGGGTGCGACCCGCGATCCGTGGGCACCGATCGCGGTTCGAACCCGCGATCCGTGGTTGCGCGGATCGCGGGTTCGACCCGCGATCTGCGTAGTTTTGAATTTTTTTTTGATTATTTTTTGAATTTTTTTTAAAATATATTAATTAAAAAAATTACGGTGTATATATATATATATATATATATATATATATATATATATATATTGTATCCATGGATATTAACATGTGTTTTAAACACATTTTTAACACGTGTTTTTCCACTAACTGATAACATGTAACGTGTGTTTTTCAACTAGACTTCCGATAACTAATCAAAGAATCTTATAACGTATAAACGTCAACATCCTCTTGTCATAATCTTCAATCCTTTTGTCCCAAATCTCCCATGGCAAAGCAACACCGACACCTTGCCACTTATCCACACAAAAAAAACACCGACACCTGCCACTCTTTATATGTCGCCACCCCAATCAACACCACATAAACGTTGTGTTCATTCCAACTAACTTATCGTCCAATTGAAGCAGGGATGACGGTATAAGATATTATCTAAGATCTCGATAATTAAATTCTTTGACAACATAACAAAAAACAATTCTCAGATAATGTTTTTCGTGATCTAGAATTTTCCGACACTTATTTCGATAAGAATTTAATTTGCACATCTAAAGTGACACTTACTTCAAGTTTGAGACAGATAGTTTGCACATCTAAACTGACAATAGTCCAATAATATTTTCAAGAAGACACTTATAGGATTGGAACCGACGTACTTAAGCTACGAAAACACTGACTTCACCCACCACGCCTTGGTGACAACTCTCAGTCTCATGCATGGAATTTTTTTTTTTGATGACCCAGAATTTCTCGGCAACCGCTTCCACTTAGGACAAGCGGGTTGCAGCTCCAAACTGGTGGTGGTCCAACACCATTTTCATCGGAACGCATTAGCATTAAATAAAGTACCTTGTTAGGATTCGATCTTGTGACCTAAGGTTTGTGAACTCACATACCTAACCAACTCGGCTGCGTCCTGGAGGACCTCATGGAAAGTTGAGTCAGAAGTTATCTCCAAAGCTGAAGGCTTTTACGAGCATGTGCTTTTCTCTCATCCAGTTGTAACTTGTAAGATGAGTTGATGTGGTCTTATACCAGAACAACTTATTTCGATAAGAATTGTCTACTTCATTATTAATGTTCATGATATGTCTCATATGTCTACGGTGAAGTATGGTTGGACTTAAACTCGAAAGATCTGGTGAGAATAAATCCAATCGTATATTTGTCCTAAGTTTGGCGGACGGAAGTGATGTTTTTGACTTCCAACTTAAGTTTGGCAACTGTGTCCGTTGACTTATTTTAGGCTTTGTAGTTGAGCGTACGTGTTAAGGGGCGGGGTTTGTGCAAAATAATCAAGGGAAACCAATACAAAGTTGAAAACTCTCTCTTTGACCAAATAAATTCATGTCATTCCTAAAAAGTAAAGCAACTTTCTTTTACTCTCCAGACCATAAGAATTTGTTAACAAATTCTTACGTCAACCCAATTGGAAAACAACGGAAAGTAAGTGTAAGATATGTTTGGTTCAATTTTGATCTTTGATATAATTATTTTTATTTTTAAAATTGTCTTCAAAAACTATGTTTTCTTATTATGGTAAATTTAGTGGTAAATGTCTAAATTATTTTGTATTACTTTGAAAACCATATTTTTCTTTTTACACTAGCTAGTTAGATTTTAATTTTGATCTTTTGTTTCGTGTTTATTATATTAAAAAAGTATGTTATGTATTTTCATGAATAATGAGGTTTCTAGATATATCTCATAAAACATAAATTGCTCAATATTTTTGTTTATTATATGTTAGCGTAAAGTAACGAAATTTTCAATAATAACTCGTAAGATTTGTGTTGAAATTATTTGAATAAAATAAATATCATGTTTTTTTCCTACATTAATCGACATTCGAATTTGAACCTATTTTCAGATTATTTTTTTTTTGGCAAATACAAATAATAAACTGCATCCAGTCACAAACAACAAATTTTGATTGAACTAAATCTAACAACATACAAAAACAGCAAAATTCAGTAAAAAAAGAAACTAATTTTCGTTGGATTATTTTTCACGGCTTTCTATTTGCTTTTAAATTACTTTCTGTTGGTTTCCTGGAATTTAAGTGAGTTTTGAGTTTTAATCATCTTCCGAGTTTATATTGTGATTTTTTAGCCATTATTTTCTTTCAACGTTCAGGATATATAAATATAGCTTCACAATTTCAAATATATTATACTCCCTGCTCTTGAATTTTTACGGACACGTGTATTTCGGTCATATATTTATCTCCACTTACAAAGGTACATATGACAAGATATCTTCTTATAAATATAGCCCTCAAAAAATGTAAGGTGTTCTACCAAATTCAAAAAACAAAAATGTAAGGTGCTTGTTAAAGGTCCACCAAAATAAATAGACGTGGACTTCTGGGCACCCAAAATGGGTTGTACCATCTGTCAAACTATTGAAGAAAGTGACCTATGCTTTTGTTTGTTCTGTGGATAAATCAGACACTTTGAAGTACCACTTCATTCAGCAGTGGACTTCATCCTAAGATTCCTAACACTCCACCTGTTGCTGAAACACCTAAAAACTTATTTTCTTCAAGCAGTTCAGTCATCACAGCTGAATTTGGCGAAACCAACATTAAAATTTGAAAGGTTGAAGAAGTTCGGTTTTATTCCATTTGTTGATACAATTACCATTTTTTTTAATTTTTAGAGTATTTATCAATAAATTACATATGCCATTGCCCAACTTATATCAATTAAGTTATAACCTGTGTAAGAGAGAACATTATTTAAATTTGTGTTGTGTTCAAGATGAACAGACGTATCGAGTTGCGTAAAAATCCACAAGTTTAAAAGTCCCTTTCTTAGAAGAGGTTTGTAGAAATAAGGAGGTTACATTAGTTCTGAAATCATAAGCACGTGCACATTCCCGTCAGCTTCTTCTCCCTCTTCCCTCTCTTTTCTTCCATACATACATAACTTCATATTATTCCACAACCAAACCAAACCAAATCTCTTTTGTTCACATCAATGGGCATTATGTCTTCCTCTTCTCCTCCACACATCGTCACAATTATATTGATAATCATCCTCTATAACGCTATCCTCTCCACATGTCTCTCCCAATCCCAAACCATAGCTCTCTTCCGAATCCAACGAGCGCTCGAGTACCCACCGTCGCTCCGGTCCTGGAACCGCTACACCAACTTCTGCTCCCTACCCAGAAACCAGAACCTCTCCATAACCTGCGTCGAGGACAACGTCACGGAGCTCACTATCGTCGGGGACAAACCGAACCTCTTCGACGGAAACCGACGAATCCTTTCGGCGAATTTCTCTGTAAATTCTCTTTTTAAGACTCTCACGAGGCTGGAGAAGTTGGAAGCGGTTTCTTTGGTGTCTTTGGGACTCTGGGGACAAATCCCCGACAGGGTAGACAGGTTTGGTTCTCTTGAGATGCTCAACCTTAGCTCGAACTACTTGTACGGGCGGATTCCCGGAGGGATTTCGAGTTTGGGGAAACTCGAAAGACTTGATCTTGGTGGGAATTTGCTTGAAGGGTCGGTTCCTGACCTCTCGGGGTTGTCCGTTCTTGAGGAGTTGGACTTGGGTTTGAACCGGTTGGGACCGGAGTTTCCGGATGTGGGAAAGAACGTTGTGAGTTTGGTGCTTAAGAATAATTCTTTCCGTGGGAGTTTGACTCTGGGGTTTAAGGATTTGAGTAGGATTCAGAGGTTTGATGTTTCTTCCAACAACTTGTTCGGGCATATTCCGGAATTTTTGTTCCGACTTCCGGATGTTACGTACTTGGATTTGAGTGGGAATTCATTTAGCGGGCAGATTCCGGAGAATTTAATTTGCGCTAGTGGGCTTGAAATCGTCGATCTTTCGCGGAATAGGTTGGTGGGTAGGCTGCCGGAGTGTCTCCGGACGAACACTACGACAATGACGGTGATGTACTCGTGGAATTGCTTGGTTTCTGTGGAGACGAGTTCTCAGCATCCGAGTTCTTACTGCAATGAGAAGCCATTGGTCGCAATGCCGAATGCTATGAAGAAGAAAGAGAAGAGTGGATCCAACAGCAAGTTGGGGCTTGTGTTGGCAATTGTTGGGGGAGTGTTTGTTGGAGCTCTTTTGATGGCTTTGGTTTTGGTAGTGGTTGTGAAGAAGATTAAGAGAAGAGATGGCGATGGGAATGTCGTGTTGACGAAGGCAGCGCCGGAGAAAGTTTCTACTCAGATCTCTCCGGCCCTTACCATCAATGCAAGTAAGTCAAACTTAAATGGTTCATTTGAATATGTGAAATTCTAGTGTTCTTCTCGGTGATTGAATTTTCCAATTTTCGGATCAATTTTTTAGCACATATGCATCCAGAAGTAAGACTAGGAATGCTTGGTCTAATGCCTTATCGTGAGTTCGAGATGGAAGAGCTAGAAGAAGCCACAAACGGATTTGACGCTTCGAATCTGTTGCAGGAAAGCTCCCAAGTCCAAGTAAGTGATATTGGTGTTTAATTATTTTTGTAGCAAAACGTATATCTAATGCAAGTTGAAGAGTGGTATGAACATGCATGCTACTGCTTCCTCCCCATTAATAATTACTTCCATTACCTTATTGATCGGTCATTATAACATTGTTAAATCAGGTTGCTATGGGCTTCATTGAATATGAAGAAAAGTGTTTCTGAATAGGTTGGCAAAGTCAAAAGGGGTATAGAAGTTATAAAAGTGGGCATGTGAAACACTTTCTTCAAGATGGTGCAATGATTATTAAATCTCTACATGAGTTGTTTACCTTGCTTATGGAAGTGTAGATAATAAAAAAATTAGAAATTGAATTTGCTATAATTTTTCTCAACTTCACATAAATTTTGGAACAACTTGTTCTGCATTTTCAGCTGTACAGAGGTTGGATTCGAGACGGTTCTACTATCACCATAAGATGTTTGAAGCTAAAACAGAAACATTCACCTCAGTTATTACTTCAGCACATGGATGTGTTCTCCAAACTCCGACATCGCCACTTGGTCAGTATGCTTGGGCATTGCATTGGATATGACCAGGAGACGTCAGCTGCGAATGCTGTCTATCTTGTGTTCGAGCATGTCTCCAACGGAACCCTCAGGAGTCATCTAACTGGTATGGAAAATCCATTGCCCCAATTCGGTTCACTGGGACATTGAGTTAACAATATGATTCCACAGATTGGAGAAAGCGCGAGATGTTCAAGTGGTCACAGAGGATTGCGGCTGTCATTGGGGTGGCAAGGGGGGTTCAGTTCTTGCACACAGTCACTACACCTGGAATTGTCGGCAATGATATTGGAATAGAGAATATTATGTTGGACGAGACATTAACAGCAAAAATACAAAACTACAACCTCCCAATGCCATTGAGGAGCAAAAGGGGCAAGGTGAATGCAACATTCCATAGTTTGTTTTTTTACTTAAAATCTCTATCAATCGTTGTAATCTTGCTTAATGTGTTCAGGCTAATTCAGATTTTTCATTTGGCTTCATGGAAGAAAATAGAACCTGCAGGTACCATGTTTTTTTGTCATAATGTTCGAGTTTCAAAAGAACATATAATTCCAAACATCCTTTGGAGACCTAACTTTCTTATGATATCAATACTTCTCCACAGTTCGAGAAATGGAGATAAAGAGGATATTTATCAGCTTGGGCTTATACTCATGGAAGTGATTACTGGAAGACCCGCTTCAACCGAGAGCGATTTGGATGCTACGAGGCATCAGGTAAAATATTCCAAGTAAAATTCTTTATATGACAGTCGATTGTAGTTAGGATGTCAATTAAGTATTATAATAATCTATTTAGAATAATATGAATCAACATATTATGCTTAAAAATGCACTTTTCAGAACTACTTGTTAGACTAAGTCATTATGTTTTGTATTTCATTTGTGATTTTGAAGCCAAAAATTTCGTCTCTTGCATATCTTCCGACGTGTATTGAGTTTAATGTCTAGTAATTGTGTTTTTTTCTTCTTCTTCTTCTTGATGTTTACAGGCACAAAAATTCTTGGCAGCAGAGGACAAGAAAGAAGTGTGTGGGCTAGCAGATTCTGCAATTCATGGCACTTTCGCGTATGAATCCCTGAGGACTACCGTTGAAGTAATGCTCAATTGTTTGTCGAAAGATTTAAGCAAGCGCCCGTCGGTGGACGACATCCTCTGGAATTTGCAGTATTCAGTTCAAATCCAAGATGGTTGTACAAGCAGTGAAAATCTCAGCTTGCAGTCCTACAACTAGACTCCACAACCTGTGTCAAATTTACTCCCTGATACCAACCAAAGCTATGTTTATTATGTTGCCCCTGCTTTGGTGTGTATCCGTTTGTGTTGATTAAGCTCTAATGTTGATACTCTGTGCAGACTGTGCTGTAGAAAAACGTTATTCGTGTCGTAGTTAACAAAGTGGAGATTATATATGCGAACATACCGTTCGCAACTAGTAATAGGGTGCGTCACAATTTAAATCATAAACCAAAAACTTATTCCTGATTCTAAATTTGTACTGAAATTAATTATGCTGTCCAAATTAGGATAATTTTGATTTCGAATACAAACTGGAATTTGGATTTTATTCGAGATCAAATTAAACTTTTTTCATCTAGAACTTGGTCCATAAACATATCAAGTTTCAGATAACTCTTCACGTAATAACAAAATGACCCATTTAAATAAACAACACATGTAGTTTTTATGTGTTTAGGCAATGAATTGACAAGCTTTTACAATAAGATAAGTAGCTTAGTAATATATCCATATATGAATCATCCTAGGGATTGGTTCTCATATTGAGATTTGTGAGAACTTCTAATCTCATTAGTCAAAACCAAATAAATAAATCTAAGCTTAAAAATGATTTGAAATTTAAGGTTAAAGTAATTGAGTTGAAATTTGGAAGTGTAAATTAATGATTTGATAAATGTAAAAAAACATATTTTAAAAATAAACACCTCTTCATCTGAACCAAATGCCCCTCCAATAAACAAAAACAGGACAAGCTGTAGGCCATACCAACTAATTTTAATCAGCGTCCACAAGGACAACGCCTCCAACCGCTAGCCCACAGTGTGCCCGATCCGGCGTCCATTTCGATCTCTTCAAAATGATTTTGAGAGGTAACTCCTCGTGTCAAATTCATTTTTAAGTCGTTTTATGTTTGTGCATTTTTTCTTCTTCAATAACTAGTTTTTATATAGTTTTTTTTTGTTGGTTTTTAGTTTTTTACTGTTTTTATATAGTTTTTTGTCAGTTTGTATATTTTTTATCCCCCCTTGATCGTGTTTTCGAAAAGCATTTCATCATGCCAGTTTTTGTTATCTCTCTTTTATTTTTTGCATTTTTCTCACCCCATATTCGTGTTTTATGTTATGAAATCCAAAGATTTTATGGATGACTCATCTTCTTTAACCCCCACAATTTAAGTAGGTTTTACTCTTATTAATATGATGTATTTCCATTTATTTTGGTTGTAACCTCTACTACATCATCACCTTATATATAAGAGATTATTGTACATATTTGGATACAAGAGAAGAAATACATAACTCTCTCCCTCCCCAATTTTTTTTTATCTTTGGTTTGTTTGTTTTACAACACATTATCAACACGGAGTTCTATCAATTAGAGTCTTTAAATATACCCATGGTAACAAACTAGTAGACTTAACAATATGTCAACTACATGTGTAAGTCGGTGTGTATTAATACGACAAATTCACATGCGTACTTTGAATCTATTTGTTCATGCACATGCTTTATTTTTTATTATTATATTTGCTCATATCACAGGTAAATAATTGTAAGACGTGACATATTATTATAAATAATTATAGACGAATTTTCTACCAAATTATGTTTATCCTATGATAATTTACTTACTTAGACGAGAGTAAGTCACATCACTAGGAAGACCCAAAAACCCGAAAGAGGAAGCACCGAAAGAAAGCAAGAAGAACGGCAAACCATGGATCACCTGGTTATGTCATGGATTCTCGCTTCCATGCAACCAAGTATCGGTGAAATATTCCTGTACAAAAATAATGCAAAGGAACTATGGGAGGCAATCCACGAGCATTTCGGGAAGGCCCAAAACTTCACGTACGTATTCAAAATCAAGCAGGAGATATCACAAACCCGTCAAAACACAAGAAGAATCACCGAGTACCTCGACACTCTCAGAAAGGCGTGGGATGAGTTGGGGGTATACGAACCCCCTGTTGGCTTTTTGGCCTTAATCTTTGTTTTGATTATTTAATTAACCTAATCTTAATTATGATCGTGTAGAGTAACACATATATTGCTTTGTGCTAACCTCTACAGGTGATCAAGACTCAAGGAAGAAAGGAAAAATCAAGTCAAGACATGTAATCAAGCTATTTTGAAGACATGTATTTTGTATTTTCTTTGAGTCTTAGAAACTTGTGTAAACTGAGCATACTTGAGCTAAAATCAACTTAAACACACACTAGGTTCCTTATAGAAGTCACACACGAAATTTCACATAATTTGGACTTCAATAGATCACACAAACTTAGACCAGAAAACACTAAACCTGAACCCTAACAGTCTGCCCACAGTCGGTCGACCGTAGCAGGCCGTTCGGTCGACCGAGTGATCAATCATCCTGTTTGTGTTTTCACTGCCCGGTTTCGGTCGACCGTGTATACACTTTCGGTCGACTGTGTGAAGTAATTTTCCGACCGTTAGCTTTGTCGTATATACCCAACGATCGTATTCGTATTAAACCAAATATACCCCAAATACATTTCATGTATCGGTCGACCGAGGACCTTGATCGGTCGACCGAATATCTGTCTCTTGACAAACCCAAACCTACTATTGAAAATCGGTCGACCGCTAGACCTTGTTTCGGTCGACCGAATAGATCATTGTTTGTCAACCCCAAAGTGTCTGGTGCAAATCGGTCGACCGAACCCCTTTTGGAGTTCGACCGATCACTTAAGTGTACCTGAGTCGTAGCATTGGGTGGTCGTCCGTTACCTAACCGGTCGACCGAATTGAGTTCAAAACTACCACACGGTCGACCGTGCAGCCCGAGTCGGTCGACCGAATTAACTCAGAATTGGGTCTTGTGAGTTTCTGTTTTATGTATCTTACACCAACTTATACCCAATCAACCCCAACGGCTCTATTCTCTCTAATGCCTATATAAAGAGTTGTAAAACACATTTTAACACAACTCTCCCACTACATACTTGTCCAATACATTAGAGAGAATCCCAAACACTCCAAGCCTCCAATTTCCACACTTAAGATCAATTCCAATCTTTCTCAAGTGTGCTCAAGTTTAGAGAGTGATTGTTCCTGATGAAGAATTAAAATTTATACCGTAAGTGCACGGCGTCTATGAAGACGTGGCAAGTACGGGTCGAACACAAGGAGGGAGAGATTTCGTTATTTTTGTTATTTTCGATTAGGGGAAGAAGGGAAGAAGAAATAAGTTGGGTTTTTGGTATTTTTGATTTAATTATCTAAAGTACGAAACAAAAGTAATTAGAACTAAAACAAGAAATAAGAAGAGAATTCCGTTTGGTGGAGGTTTAGATTTAAGGTTTAGATTAGAGAACTTAGAAACTTATAATAAATCATGTTTAGTTATGAAGCATTACAAGATAAATGATTTAACATAAACTCAAGTAATCAAAATACTAATCACGAACTTAGAATAATAACATTCATTCATCTTCTCTAACCCTAAATCCGTCACCTCCACCCTTCGGAAAGAGTTAGAAACTCATGGAGGGAGGAAGAAGAAGGGGTCCTTGAGACATTACAAAGAAAACTAAAAAGTAAGAAATAAGAAACAGAATTTTATTAATAAAACTAAGGTACACAAATAAGAACAACAACCAAGGACCCTATTTACATCGTTCTCGGGTCTATTTATAGTTGCTACAAGGGACTTAGGTATAGAATTGGATAGTACACGTGTCCATACACAACTGGAAGAAATTGGGACACACAGATCGACCAATGGGCGGCGGAATCGCCGCACATCATGTGTATTGTGCGGCGGATTCGCCTCACACGTTGGTCGGATTTAATCAGGATTTTTGTCACGCGTTTATGGTATGATTTGATCCTCCTCTGCGCGTCTGGATTGATTCTTTCCATTGTCTTGAGCTCCGGATTAATTCCTTCCATTGTTGGAGATTTATATTTGATTTTTCTTTTGACTTTCTCCACACAATAACTTGGTCCTTTTATTTTGCAATCAGGTCCTTGGCATTTTGCAATTAAGCCCTTGACCTTTTTTGTAATTAGCTCCTTGAATGCTTTTATGCTTGGATGCATTTCCATTCGGAACCCGATAAACTTGAACTCGGTCTTTATGATAGAAATGAATCTTTTGCACGCGTTTATGCTCGAAATGTGGGTAATTTGCATTCAGGTCCCTGTATTCTGTAAATACGACTAAACACATACCTTAGTAGCATTTATTGATATAAAAGTAATCTAAATGAAAGACATATGATGCAATGTATGCAATGCATCATATACCCCCACACCTAGATCTTGTTAGTCCCTAGCAAAGCAGAATATAAGAAAATGAAAGCAGAGAAATCCTAACTCACTTTCGTAGGAATCACGGTTGCACTTAGCATGTGCAACATGCCTTTAAACCTCCAGGTTGCCTTAGAGGACGAGTTTTGTCTCGTGAGGGTTTTCAGTTGACACACCCACAAAATCTTAATTCAACATTCCATTAATAGCTCTTAATATTTCTGCCTTAACCTTATACATCTCACTTAAAGTTCTCGCATGCTCATTATACAGTTCTAACTTATAAAAAGTTTGACTTGGTCTTTATTCCTCCAACATTCACACCACTAACCCCTCTACACATGTTATCACATAAATTATTTTGCACGCCTCCTCTGGTGGTGAAGTATCATTTGGATCAACCATGGCATGGATCATTCCTTTAGCTTTGGGCCTTGAGTATCTTAAAGTATTTATTTATTTATTTATTTTTTCTTTTTCCGTGATTCAACACATTTGATTTTCTTTTTAACACTTATACCCTTTTTGCATTCGTGTAGCGAGTTTGGTCGATAATCCCGAGCTGGCAGACTCAAGTTACCGGGTTTCAAGATACCCCTACGGACCAGTGACTCGAAGGCTTGGGCTTTTGTAATCATTTTGCAAAATGTGTTTTCCTCACTTTATTTTTATTTTATTTTACTTTTATTTTCCTCAAGGCTTAATTGCTATTAGAAGTCCACACTTCCCGGTATATTTTCCTCAACCTCTGCTTTTTATCAACCACTTCAAAGATTTGATTCATCCAATTTAAGTGCATACATGTCTTACAAGGGCCATGGGTTATTTCTTTGGAACTTAGATTTATGTCATAATTTCTACAAGCAGAACTATATAATAAGGAACAAAAACTTAATGCAATTTGTACACGGGTTTTGGCAGTTCAATCTTAAGCTATGTCATAGAATATTGATTTTTTTTTTAAAATAAAGCAGAGCAGAAAATCAAATAGATAGATATGTACATATATAAACACCCCCCCACACCTAAATCATGCATTGTCCTCAATGTATGCATAGATAAAATAAATGCACTTATTACCTGTGTCGGCTTGCGGTAGAGGGGTTGAGTTTGCTCAAAGTCAACCATAATCAGAACTGGATTGAATGACACCATGTTGGTGCATGTATCCAGTTGAATTGTTCCCCATGTTGACTTGAGGAAAAGATTCCACTCTTCTCACTTGAATTGGTTCGCTTATTTGCTCGAGTGATGGTGGTTGAGTAAATGAATCACTCCCTTTTTTCTTACTTCCTTTTTGCTTATGTGATGATTTATTTGATTCAGAATTCTGATAAATACGTGCTCTCATCACAACATCACTTGGGTTGCATATTATTTCTGGCTCATTATCAATATGGAAGATATTAAATTCTGCTTTTAAGTTCCCGAAAGATAATTGCATGAGCCCATTTCGACAGTTTATTAATGCTTCCGAAGTGGCTAAAAAGGGTCTACCTAGAATTACAGGGATTTGTCGATTAGGATTTACAACAGGTTCAGTATCAAGTACGACAAAATCCACTGGATAAATGAAGTCACCAACCTTAATCAAAACGTCCTCTACTATACCTCTCGGTTTCTTAACAGAACAATCAGCGAATTGGAGGGTTGTCTTAGAGGGTTTCAGTGGACCAATGTTGAGTTGCTCGTAGACAGAAAATGGGAGTAAGTTAACGCTTGCACCTAGGTCTAGAAGGGCTTTATTGATAAACGTATCTCCTATTGAACATGAAATTGTGGGACACCCCGGGTCCTTATATTTTATAGGAGATGTGTTGGAAAGAATTGAGCATATGTTTGCAGTTAAGAATGCCTTCTTTGGTACATTCGTTTTTCTCTTCTTAGTGCACAAATCTTTTAAGAATTTAGCATAAGCAGGTATTTATTGAATCATGTCTAAGAGTGAAATGTTTACCTTAACTTGCTTAAATACTTCCAAGATTTTCTCTATTTGTGCACTAGAGTTCTTTTTGAGTCTATTGGGAAATGGGGCTTTAGGCACATAGACTCGCTCAGGTTCAGGTTGAGCTACAGGTTCAGGTTGGGTAGGTGGATTGGGCTTTTCAATTTGGACGTTGGGTTCAATGGTCAAGTCATATGTGGGTGCTTGATGGCTAGATTGATTAGTCATTCTAGGGTTTACCACATTATTGTCAATTTGTCTTCCGGACCGTAATGATACTACATCATTGATTTGTTGGAACAGTCCTTCCTCATTAACCATTTGAACCGGTCTAGGGTTGTAATTTCCTGAAGGTGGTTGATAAGATTGATATTGATTATTAGTTCTTGGGTTCACCTCAGGTTGACTTGGAAATTGGCCCTTTTCTCTTTCACCTATTATCTGTGCTAATTGGCTGACCTGTGTCTCTAGCCTTTGGAATGATTGGTTGGTTGTTTGTATAAAAGTTGTCATTAAATTTTCTAATTTTGTCAACCTAACCTCATGATTTCCATTGTTATTACCCCCAGATGATGTATTATTTTGGTTATATGGGGTTGGTTGTTGTCTAGGAGGTTGTCCTTGTTGGGTCCACGAAAAATTGGGATGATTACGCCAACCTGGGTTATAGGTTGATGCGTAAGGATCATTTCTAGAATTGTTAAATGTGGCATTAACATGTTCCAGGTCCACACAGTCCTCCATTAAATGACCAGTCTGACCACATCTAGAGCAGGGGATAGACAAGGGTTGATTCATTCGGGGTTGATTTTGTAGCTCTAGACTTTCCATTCTACGCATTAGGGTAGCTAGTTTTGCCTCAGCCGCTATGTTGGAGTCTACAGCTAAGACACCTGGTCGGGGTTGACTCGCTATTCTAGATCCAATACTCGGGTTGATGGGTGTTCTAGCATTGTCCCATTGCATACTATTTTCAGCTAAATCCTCAAGAAAAGTCCAGGCATCATTTTCATTTTTGGACATGAAGTTCCCTTGGCTCACAGATTCTAGCATAACTCTAGATGTGGGTGTCAATCCCTCATAAATAATTTGGCATAATTGCCACTTCGGAATTCCGTGATGAGGGCATTGGGTCAAGACGCTCTTAAATCTCTCAAGATAGGAATAGAACGGCTCGCTCTCAGACTGAACGAATGCAACAATTTCATTCCTAATCTTCATAGTCTTATGGTTGGGGAAGTATTTTTTTAGGAAAACTTGAACAAATTCGGCCCAACTTCTAATAGATCTTTCGGCTAGACTATATAGCCATTTCTTAGCGTCGTCTTTCAGTGCTAGAGGCACGAATTTCAGACGCACTGCCTCTTCAGGGATATGCTGATATTGCATAAGAGAGCAGATTTCCTCAAATTCTCTAAGGAAGAGATATGGATCTTCCTTAGAGGTGAACTTAGGCAGCATACTCATGTATTGTGCCTTAAGTTCGAAGTCGCGACCCGGTATGGTGGGCATGACGATGCACGATGGCTGAGCAGCCATCGTTGGGTAGCACCGATCCCTCAGAGTCATAGGCGGGTTCACGACATTCTCACCCATTAGATTCGGGTGAGGTGGTGCAACAGATGGGTTGGGGTTAAGCTCTAGACTGGAATCCAGATGAACTCGTGAGAGTCGATTGCTTAAATCCCGCACCCAAATCTGACTGCACCGGTTTGAATTAATTTTTGAATTTGAATTCGAAATTTAAATTTCAAATTCAATTCCAAGAATCAATTACTCTTTTTTTTTGAATTTTTGAATTTTAAATTTTTTTATTTTATTATTATTTTTTTTTAAAGGAAACAAACAATAGAAAGGTAAGGATGAGAAGGGAAAGAAGACTCAGACGAGAAGGGAAACTTACCTCTAAAGGATAAAAATTAGGGTTGGTCAGAAATTTCCTGAACAAGCACGGTCAAAACAATCCTAGACCTAGTGTCACTTAGATCTAGACGACTCCTAACTGGTTGAGTCGAATTGATTTGCTTGATTCACCTCCCTCACCAATCAAACCAAGTTTGCCAGTTAGTGTATAGCTAGTGGGGGCGCTTCCGACAAAGTCGGTGCCAATTAGACAACCACGTCGCTTGGAAGACTTTCGTCGACACAAAAACACTTTCTAGACACCAAATTGAAGTCAATTAGCTTCAGGTCATAGCAAGTCAAACCAATCTCCTCCTTAATTGAGTCCGAGTCCTTAGGGGCCAATGTCTAATTGATTTTAAATTTTAGGCTTAGGCGACACTTCAGGATTGTGGTTTGTGGGCTACGGGAGGGTGATGAAATCCCCACCGTATCTTTTCCAACGGAGTTGCCCTTAAGATAGTTTAACTTAAATCTAGCAAAGATAGTCAAACAATGGTCCTTTTAATGGGGGCAATTGCAAGGTTGTATGCAACTAAATAATATGCTCTAATGCAATCGATAAAAACCTCGATACGTACCTTGCCTCCAGCAATCTTCAACAAGTATTAATTTGCAAGAATTTAGCAAGAATAATGCAAGCAAAACATTATATGATGCATGCACTAAGGTCTTTCTAATTTTGCCAATTTTAGGTCAGAGTTGAATTATTGCCGATTATGGAATTGTAAACCCTAAAACGTGCAATTCTACGAAAGGAAACTTTTCAACTATTCAGATTTTACGAGAAAGGCAAGAAAAGTTACCTCTGCAATGCTCAGTCGGGTTCGCCGCCCGCTCTCGGAGATGCCAGTAGCTCAATGCGACCACCCAGAGATGCCGACGACGCCCTCAAAATTTGAAGACCGGAAGACCAACCTGTGCGGCGATTTCGCCGCAAATGCTTCTTATGGGGCGGCGGATTCGCCGCTCTTTAAGCTCAGAATGCGCTCGTATTTCGCCGCGCGCTCTGTTGTCTCCTGAAACACAAATCCAAATACTTAGATCGCGCACAAGATAAACAGGAAAAATTGAAAACACAAAAACAACAAAAATCTGCGTTGCCTCCCCGGCAACGACGCCAAAAACTTGATGAAGAATTAAAATTTATACTGCAAGTGCACGACGTCTATGAAGACGTGGCAAGTACGGGTCGAACACAAGGAGGGAGAGATTTCGTTATTTTTGTTATTTTCGATTAGGGGAAGAAGGGAAGAAGAAATAAGTTGGGTTTTTGGTATTTTTGATTTAATTATCTAAAGTACGAAACAAAAGCAATTAGAACTAAAACAAGAAATAAGAAGAGAATTCCGTTTGGTGGAGGTTTAGATTTAAGGTTTAGATTAGAGAACTTAGAAACTTATAATAAATCATGTTTAGTTATGAAGCATTACAAGATAAATGATTTAACATAAACTCAAGTAATCAAAATACTAATCACGAACTTAGAATAATAACATTCATTCATCTTCTCTAACCCTAAATCCGTCACCTCCACCCTTCGGAAAGAGTTAGAAACTCATGGAGGGAGGAAGAAGAAGGGGTCCTTGAGACATTACAAAGAAAACTAAAAAGTAAGAAATAAGAAACAGAATTTTATTAATAAAACTAAGGTACACAAATAAGAACAACAACCAAGGACCCTATTTACATCGTTCTCGGGTCTATTTATAGTTGCTACAAGGGACTTAGGTATAGAATTGGATAGTACACGTGTCCATACACAACTGGACGAAATTGGGACACACAGATCGACCAATGGGCGGCGGAATCGCCGCACATCATGTGTATTGTGCGGCGGATTCGCCTCACACGTTGGTCGGATTTAATCAGGATTTTTGTCACGCGTTTATGGTATGATTTGATCCTCCTTTGCGCGTCTGGATTGATTCTTTCCATTGTCTTGAGCTCCGGATTAATTCCTTCCATTGTTGGAGATTTATATTTGATTTTTCTTTTGACTTTCTCCACACAATAACTTGGTCCTTTTATTTTGCAATCAGGTCCTTGGCATTTTGCAATTAAGCCCTTGACCTTTTTTGTAATTAGCTCCTTGAATGCTTTTTATGCTTGGATGCATTTCCATTCGGAACCCGATAAACTTGAACTCGGTCTTTATGATAGAAATGAATCTTTTGCACGCGTTTATGCTCGGAATGTGGGTAATTTGCATTCAGGTCCCTGTATTCTGTAAATACGACTAAACACATACCTTAGTAGCATTTATTGATATAAAAGTAATCTAAATGAAAGACATATGATGCAATGTATGCAATGCATCAGTTCCACTCAAGTTTATTGCTGTCAAAGAAGAGTAAAGGTTTCGGTGAAAGCCCGAAGCATCCCTCTCGGATTGTGAGAGGAGGAGCCAAGCTCGGCGAGCGTTCTTCGCGAGTTTGAAGATTGTAAAGGCATTCTCTCCCGGCCCGGAACGGAGAGTGGTTAGTGAAGTCCTGAGCGGAGCTCAGTGATCCGAGCGGAGCTTGCAAGAGAGGACTAGGACCCAGGTGGGGTGCCGAACCTCTATAAAAATCCCCCGTCTCATTGTGGTTTGCATTATCTCGTTCCCTACTGTTGAACGTTTTATTTAAAATGCAAGTGCACGGCCGCGATGAAGCAGTGGCAAGTACGGGTCGTCCTCAGGGATGTGAGCAGCCTCTTGTTTATCAGAAATCAAGTGGCAAAAATAGGGGGAGAAAGATTGATTATGCTACGCTACACTACACTACGCTAAGAAGTACAAAATGTGAAAGAAACAAACAAACGATGAAATAACAACTAAGCTAAGAACAAAACAAGTGCTGGAATTCAGGAATGGAAAAACCCCTAAGGGGTGGAGTGAGTGCACACATGCAAAGAGGTGGGTGTTGAACACATTCTTTAAGCACAAAGTAAGGTGGTGTTATCATGCATAGGAAGTGTCTAAATGTTATGACAAAACCTATCAATCTATTCACCAACCTAGTTGATTAACATTTACATATGCAGGATGTTTATTTCAAAACCTAAACAAGCATGAGAGGTGTCTAATCATTTTGGCAAAACTCATCAAGTTATAAATTCTATCCTAAACAAACAAGCATACATTCATGTTTTATCAACACATTGAAAAATAAAGTATTCATTCCATTCTCTAATGCATGTATGAACATCTACTCCACCCCCAAAGGGGATGGAACTACTCACTACACATTACACTAATTATTACACTAAGATAAGAAGACATTTTAACTAAGCTAGATTTAATAAAAGACGATTAAACTAAAACATGCACAAACAATAAAAGAAACACAAAACAAATAAAAGAAACACAAAACTTTATTGATAAAATGACTCACATTTCAAGTAGCATCCTCCTACTTTAGTGTGTGCTTCAAGGCCTCACTTCTAGTAGGAAGAATAGCCACTTAAAATATGGAGTGGTTACAATAGGAGGTGAAGAGTTCTTTTTATAGGCATGGAAAAAGCTAATCCGGGACAATTCCCCAATGTGGGACTAAACAGATACCAAAAACAGCCTAAACATCCTCTAATACATGTGCGGGAGAAATATGAGGGGAATTGGGCCAAAACAGACCGCCAATTGGCGGTCTAAAATATCCGGATCGAGTTGAATCTTGTTATGGGCTTTCCTTGGTGTATTTGGTGGTCTTGGATGCATCTATTTCGTTTATTGGAGCTCCGACCTGAATCGAATTGTTAAAATACTCCTCATGATGATGTGGAGTATTCTGTTTTGCTCTTAGGTCCTTCTGTCTTGCGTTCAAGTCCTTCACCCTTGCATCTTGGTCCCCAGGTCTCACTATTAAGTCCTTTTTCCCAGGTTTGGGTCCTTTTATACTTCATCTCTTCAAACCTATTTATTCCTGAAAACTAAACATAAAACTCGTAACATAGCATTGTTTAGGTGAAAGATAATGGATATAAGATACAAATATAAGTATGAAATGATGTCAATCAAATACCCCCACACCTAACTTTAGCTAGTCCCGAGCAAAACAAAGAAAGAGAAAAGCATACGAAAAACAAGAAATCCTAACTCACTTTCGTAGGAATCACGGTTGCACTTAGCACGTGCAACAAGCCGTTAAACCTCACTGTTGCCAAGGACGAGGAGTGTTGTCTCCTGAGGGTTTTCAATGGATATACCCACAAAATCCGAACAAGATGCATTAATCAATCTAGCTACACGACTCGTTGGACTCATTTTGTCGATCATGGGACGCGGTAATACTACGGGTCGACTCTATATATGTAATCGGTCCACACACCTAGCCTAATGAGTTATTCGTGAGAGTTCGTTAAGGACTTAAGTGAAAGACATGGGCAACCTTAACTTTTGAATGTGATACAATGTGTAAAGTCCATTTTGGTTCTTATTTGACTCTTTTTTTTTTCTTTTCATTTTTTTTCTTTGGAGCAGTTTATTGGTTGGTGTTTGATTCTCCCAGGGTCAGGTTTCGTGCATCATTGCCCATGAGGACTTACACTATCACGTACACCTTCCCCCAAATCTCCACATAGGGCGATCCCTACCACCCGTGTAATAGGAGTTCGGTCGGTGCATCCCAAGTCAGATGACTCGAAAGCACCAGGCACAAAGTCCCTTCAGACCTTCTTTCCCGAGTGATAGGAGCCGTGCGAGAAGAGAGAACACCACTTATTTTTCTACATGGGAACCAAAACCCCTACACTTAAGTTTCACAAAAAGAGATTAAGGGCCCTCGACTACGACAAACCTCCTTATACTAACAGACACGAATTATTGACTCACTAGGTTTAGGGTGTACTTCTTTAAATATTTGAGTACTGAAACCCTATAATTACACGCCCCCGAGGGAAAACCGGGGTGCATCCTAACGACTCGATAAGACCTAAAGCCAGTAAACTAGATATCCTAATGCATCAAGTTCAAGACAATTTTAGGAGATTTCTTTTTTACTTTGCCTCTCAACGGTTTTGCACATGCTAAACACACACAAAACCCACAAAACATTTTCTTTCGAAAACACATGAAGATTTTGAAAGAAATGTGAAAATTTTAAAGCATTTGACAAGCAAAAGAAGACAAGTCACCCAAGGATCATGGCAAACATATATATCAATGCTAAATGCGGCACACTAACATGACCCTAGCAATACACAAAAAAGAAAACAAAACCAAAGGAAAAAGACTCGAATATGTACACACGTAAAACACCCCCCCCCACACCTACTTCATGCATTGTCCTCAATGAATGCAAGCAAGATACTACATGGATATATGCATGAAAAAGGAGAGATCTCACCAACATGAAGTACAAAGGGAAGTTCAAGGTCATGTTGATGGACACAAACCCAAATTCCCTCAAAACCTGTGAGATACTGAAGAAGGGATACAAATACGTGAAAGAAATGTGGTCCAAATACTCAAGGGTTGGAGCCCACAACAATCGATGCTCACTGAAGGAGTCTTTTATTGTACTTTTTTTGTTCTTCTATTTTTTTTTCCTTCTTTTTTTTCGATTTTTTTTACATGATATATACAGCAACAACGATATTCTCATAATCATTTGGTCAAGGTACATCAAATGAGAACATCAAGTCATGAGGACCAGAGACTTGCCGAGATGGGCAAACTTCACCGGTACTCTGAGGTGTCATGAGGGGTGAAATGTCAAAACTGAAAGGCTCGAACCCCTCATGATATTGGTCGGGTGTAGGCAACATGAATGAGTGAAGTTGTGTTACCTCACTAGGGTTTAGTTGCTCATCGAACAAAACCCTCCGACCAAGAGGTGAGTGCATCGGAATGAGTTGCTCAAGCTCATTCGATTGATGCAGCAAACCTGCATCACTAAGAATGGGGCTTCTCCCCAAGTCATCCAACAAGGACCTCCCACCATCATTTAGATCATCAAGCATAAGCTCGATCATAGGTGGGTCCTTGTTGGAGTCAATATGAAGCTCAAATGGCTCAAGGGCCATGGGACATAAGGTAGAGACACCTTCTGGTATAGGCATATGATGAGGTGTCTCACTATCACTAGTACTCTCAACTGAATCATGCAACAAACACTCCTTTTGGACATTTATGTTTGATGTCAGCTCACTCTGTTGCATTGCAAAGACAAGCAATGAGTTTTTGCTGGTCCTACAAACATTCTCAATGGGTTGCATTGGGGTTAGGGGTGTTCGTTGATTTTGAGGTGCTTTCTCCAATTGGCGGATGAGATTGAGATTTAAAGGTTGATCCATGGGCTCCTGTTGCCTACCAGAGTTGAACACATGAAACTCGGCACTCATGTTACCGAATGAGAGCTTCATGAGACCATTTCTACAATTAATTAAGGCGTTGGAAGTTGCCAGAAATGGTCTACCCAAAATCAAAGGTATTTGAGAGTGGGTGTTCGCAACAGGATTGGTATCGAGGACAATAAAATCGACTGGAAATATAAAATCTCCAATTTTGATAAGCACGTCCTCGATAATCCCCTTTGGAATACGAATGGATCTATCTGCCAATTGGAGGGTGATCTTAGTTGGTTTCAATTCTCCCAGATTTAACTGTTGATAGACAGAAAATGGGAGGAGGTTGACCGCTGCTCCTAAATCAAGCAAAACATTACTCATGCTAGTGTCCTCTATCGTACACTGAATAGTAGGACACCCAGGGTCCTTGTATTTTGTGTAGGCGGGATTGGACAAAAGTGAGCTTACATTTGCAGCCAAGAATGCTTTCTTAGGAACATTGGTCTTCCTCTTGGTTGTGCAGAGATCCTTCAACACTTTGGCATATTGATGTATTTGTTGGATGACATCCAACAAGGGGATGTTAACCTTAACTTGCTTAAACACCTCTAATATCTTTTCCATTGTGTCACTCTGCTTTTTGGTTAACCTACTTGGATAGGGAGCTTTTCGCAGGTAGGTTTTCTGCGGTGCCTGAGAAAGAAGCCTTGGTGTATTACCCTCACCGTCAGTCTCTTCTTCACCACCATTCCCACTGAGGGGCTGCATAGATGGTGGTGGTGGCAAGGAAATGTGATTGTCAACCTGCTTTCCATTTCTTAAGGTCACAATGGAATTGACATGGTGAACAGGTTCCTCCACATGGTTCACTTACCTCCCCCGAGGTACCACATTCTCATTTTTCACGTGTTGTTGTTGGTACATACGGGGGTTAGCATTATCTCCTTCCCTACTGTTGAACGTTTTATTTAAAATGCAAGTGCACGGCCACGATGAAGCAGTGGCAAGTACGGGTCGTCCTCAGGGATGTGAGCAGCCTCTTGTTTATCAGAAATCAAGTGGCAAAAATAGGGGGAGAAAGATTGATTATGCTACGCTACACTACACTACGCTAAGAAGTACAAAATGTGAAAGAAACAAACAAACGATGAAATAACAACTAAGCTAAGAACAAAACAAGTGCTGGAATTCAGGAATGGAAAAACCCCTAAGGGGTGGAGTGAGTGCACACATGCAAAGAGGTGGGTGTTGAACACATTCTTTAAGCACAAAGTAAGGTGGTGTTATCATGCATATGAAGTGTCTAAATGTTATGACAAAACCTATCAATCTATTCACCAACCTAGTTGATTAACATTTACATATGCAGGATGTTTATTTCAAAACCTAAACAAGCATGAGAGGTGTCTAATCATTTTGGCAAAACTCATCAAGTTATAAATTCTATCCTAAACAAACAAGCATACATTCATGTTTTATCAACACATTGAAAAATAAAGTATTCATTCCATTCTCTAATGCATGTATGAACATCTACTCCACCCCCCAAAGGGGATGGAACTACACATTACACTAATTATTACACTAAGATAAGAAGACATTTTAACTAAGCTAGATTTAATAAAAGACGATTAAACTAAAACATGCACAAACAATAAAAGAAGCACAAAACAAATAAAAGAAACACAAAACTTTATTGATAAAATGACTCACATTTCAAGTAGCATCCTCCTACTTTAGTGTGTGCTTCAAGGACTCTCTTCTAGTAGGAAGAATAGCCACTTAAAATATGGAGTGGTTACAATAGGAGGTGAAGAGTTCTTTTTATAGGCATGGAAAAAGCTAATCCGGGACAATCCCCCGATGTGGGACTAAACAGATACCAAAAACAGCCTAAACACCCTCTAATACATGTGCGGGAGAAATCTGAGGGGAATTGGGCCAAAACAGACCGCCAATTGGCGGTCTAAAATATCCGGATCGAGTTGAATCTTGTTATGGGCTTTCCTTGGTGTATTTGGTGGTCTTGGATGCATCTATTTCGTCGATTGTTTAAACAAGTTGGTAATTAGCTTAAAAGTGATTAGTATTATAGACCCTCACGTTCCAACACCCCTGACTACTGACGCTAAAATAATCCAGCAACGAGTAGAACAAGACTGGATCTACCAATTTTTGGTAGGTCTTGATGCGAGCTATGAAGCAATACGGAGTCAAGTGCTCTTGGCACCAGAACTCCCACCACTCGCCACAATCACTGCCATGATTCAACACGGGGAAACTCGTCGAAAAACCACAACTCATCCGCAAGGCCAAAATCACATCCAAATCGAAGGTGAAAACCATGTGTTTCTTGCCGGAAAAGCACAAAATCAAAGCCAAAACCACAAGAATAAGAAAAGATACGGGAATCGGAAAGACGAGCAGTGCGATAATTGCAAGAAAACCGGACACAACAGAAACAACTGCTGGTTTCTCTACCCCCACCTCCGGGCAACAAAGGATGGTGATAGAAGAGGCTATGACAGGAGGGGCCACACGGGATCCTCGGTCCCCCACCACCGCCGCATCCGACTATGGGAGGCGGCGGCCACCCAGCAAACCCTAACCCTAACTTTTCTTTGCAGGAATCCAGATATGGAAATACGGGAGGCGGATTTCAGAAGCTTTTATACCCAAGGAGATCTGAATACAAGTGCTCTGACTGAATACACGACCCATGCAAGCCTCTCTGATGGAGCAAATGGAGCAAATAACGTGAACTCACATACTGGGCCCAATGACTCAACACTACTCAACCAATTGGTAGCACATTTAAATGGTATTTTGCATAACTCTCCCCAAGCTTCAGGTAATCACACAGGTATTGTCAAATCTCTAGATAATTACACTGCTTTATTTTCTGCAAACAAACATTGTGACAAAAGATGGATTATCGACTCGGGTGCAACATACCATATGACTGGAAACCCGACTCTATTAACTAATATTAAACATAATTTAGAACTTCTAAACAAATTCGTAACCGTTGCTAATGGGAATCAAGTCGAAATAAAAGGAATAAGTGACATGGCATTGTTAAATAAAATGGCTAAAGATACCCTTTATGTGCCAGCACACGATCCGTACACGATACATCTAGACGTGCGAATCGTGTGATTTTTTTAATTATTTGTTTATTAGTAATGGGACCCACTCATATTTTGTTACGGATAAAATTAAAGGAGATAATTTTATTGTTTTAAATGGATATATCTTAGAAAATAAAAGAAATTAAAATTTTAAAAAATCACCATAATTCTTATCTCCAAATGTTCTACGGATAGACACCCATATTGCTATATAAATATTGTATTTTCGAAATACTAGATTTTCAGTGGTTAACTCAAACGAGACAACTACCCATGTTGAAACGATTATATTATGGTATTATATCTTTCAAACATTAATATTTTCAAACATCTTCAAAAATTCATTCACAACTTTCATTTTTTAGGATTTTTATTCCTACAACTTCAACTTTCCATCTCATTATATTCTCAACTTTCTCTTTTTTAGAAATTTTATTCTTGATTTTCTCTTTTCCTTAGATTTTATTATGAACTTTAATTTTTACTCAGTTCTAATTCCCTACTTTAACTTTTCTAGAGATTTTATTTCATACTTTAAATTTTCCAGAGAATATATTTTTGCTTTTACTATTCTAAATCGTCTTTTTCACAACTCCTCTGTACTTATAAATAAGCATACATTTTCTAACAACTCCACACATCTTCACAACTCTCATCTCTTTCAATTTTCATCTCATCATCTTGATCTTTCTTTGAATTACTTCATATTAATTCACAAAATCCTAAGAATAAGCCACGTGGTCCAACACAAAGAATTTCTCAACCAAAATTTTCTCCAAATTTTACATATAGTCCTAGTTTTATTCTTACCTAAATTACCAAATGTCAATGCAAAGTAACATGGGTAGTAGTGTGTATGTCAACTATTTCGCAGGTAATTCCTCATTCCCAACTTCACAATTGTTTCCATTCCAATAACAATTTCCTACTCCATTAAATCATCCCCAAAACTACCAAAATTTCTAAAGGTTGTAAAGGGTGTTCAAGTCAAATTCAAGTGAAAGATGGTATTGCAGGAAATGAAGTGGGAGGTGATGATAATGAAACTGAGAATGTTCCACAACATTGTTCACAACCAAACTCAACTTCATCATCACAAGCAAAAAAAGCATGGTCTACTCTAGAAAATGAAGCCCTTATTTCTTCATTCATGAACATTAGTTGTAATGCAGTTGTTGACACCAATCAGAAAAGTGGAGTGCTTTGAGCGTGGGTGAAATTCATGTACGAGATGGCACGACAACCAATCCTAGTATGGTTGTTGAAAGAAATGTACCTATGTTGAAAGGTCGGTGGAGAATGATAGGAGCGTCTGTAACGAAATGGGTAGGGTGCTACAAGGAAGTCATTGCAAGAAAAAAGAGTGGAATCAAAGACAAAGACGTTATTAGAGAGGCTCACTGTATCTACTAGCGAACATATAATTCAAAGTTTCTCTTTCAACATGCATGAATTTTGTTGAACAGGAACCCTAAATGCCAGGCAGTAATGCAAGGTTTTACTCAACAAGGATGTCCAAAGTCATCTCATCAAATGGAAAGTAGTCCTACTAGCGGCAGTAGTGGAAAAAGAACTCGGACGACTCAAAGTGGAGACTTCTCATTACCTACAGACCCATAAACACCAATTAGTGACGGAGTTAGAACAAACACATTTACTCGTCTTAAAGTGATTAAAAAGGCAAAAAGAAAAGAGAAGGGGAAAGAAAAG
Organism: Triglochin maritima; assembly: GCA_963682175.1. Classification (NCBI taxonomy): domain Eukaryota; kingdom Viridiplantae; phylum Streptophyta; class Magnoliopsida; order Alismatales; family Juncaginaceae; genus Triglochin; species Triglochin maritima. Next base: position 14,307,682 of record OY821775.1, read on the forward strand.
ACCTCTGACTCGGCAAGAAAAATTGTGTCTAGTATACATGACCAAATTAAATGGTAAAGAGAGACACGAAATGTAGACATTGAGCCCCAAATGGAGAAACTTGAAAATAACAAACGAAAACTTGAAGCGAGAGAGAAAGAGGTGAACTCTGCCTTGATAAAAGTCAAATGGGACATGCTATATCTTTTGATGTCCAAAGGGACATTAGCATCCGAAGAAGATTATATAAAAAGTAAATTAATTGTTGAATTGTATTAATGTATTGTAAGTTCGTTGTAATTTTTAATGTATTGTAGGCTCCTTTTATATGTATTGTAAGGTCTTAGTAATTTTTATTGTATTGCATCATATTTGATAATATAATGTGTTTAATGTTTATGTTTGTTTTATTTTTTTTATGTTCTCAACTTTCACTTTGGCAGAGATTATATTCTCAACTTTCACTTTGGCAGGGATTATAATGTTAACTTTTGTAGAGATTATATTCCCAACTTTAACTTTTGCGGAGATTATATTCTCAACTTTCACTTTTCCAGAGATTATATTCCCAACTTTCATTTTCTAGAGATTATATTCTCAACTTTCGCTATACATAATCGTCCTAACATTATGTTCCCGTCTTTTTCCCAACGGGCACATTTTTCAAACTATATAAGAAGCAACATGTTTCTCACATTTTCATCATCCCGAACCCTCTCTCTGCCTTCTTCTTTCCTATTGAAATTGTAGCAAATGAATTTAGATGCATTTTCAAACTCCACTACGTATGATTCTGACGATGAGAATAAACATGTATCGGTGGCAGAAATAGACAAATTAATTGAATCGGTGCCTTCGTTTCTATCTGAGATGTTTTCTTTAAGATCTCGAAGGCGGCGGAGGAAAGTCAATCAACCTCCCAACTACAACAAATATCATGAAGCCGGTTAGAACCATCTATTTAACGACTACTTCACTGAAGGTGTTGTGTACCCAGAGCATGTGTTTAGAAGAAGATTTAGAATGTGTAAGCATGTCTTTCTTCGTAAAGTAAGCACTCTTGAAAATACTGATGTATTCTGTCAACGGAGATCATGCACCACTAGTAGATTTGGAATATCAACACTACAAAAATGCACTGCAGTCATGTGAATGTTAGCATATGGCACATCAGTTGATGCAAATAATGAATATTTGCGATTAAGTGAGTGAACAACCAGAAGTGCCCTACAAAAATTCACTGAAGGTATCATTGCCCAATTTGGTGAAGAATATCTAAAAAGGCCTACACAACCGGATTTAGCAAGGCTACTTAACATCGTCAAGCGACGTGGCTTTCTAGGCATGATAGGCAACATTGACTGCAAGCACTAAGAGTGCAAAAGTTGCCCAACTACATGGAAAACTCAATACCAAGGTCGAAATGGCAAAGCGTCACTAGTCCTCGAGGCTGTAGCATGCCAAGATCTATGGATTTGGCATTCGTTCTTCACTATCCCACTATCCCTGGTTTGTGCAACGACCTTAATGTGATTCATCGATCTTCAAATTTTGATGATATTTTACAAGGAATGGCACCACCTATAAATTACATTGTAATTGGTCACCACTATAATATGAGATACTATCTTACTAATGATATTTATCCGTAATGGGCCGCATTCATACAATCAGTCATTCTTCCACAAACTATTAAAAATGAGGTTTTTGCTTGGGTGCACCTCCAAAACTCGTTTATTACGTCTCCGCACTCGTGTATTTTTTATTGCTCCAGAACGCCTACAAATCCAACTAATTGTTTGGGTGCACCTCCCTCAAACACCGTTAACGGATTTCGTGACACCGTTGGTTGCCCCCATTAAGTTCGAATCCAAACGGTCGACCGAAAGCCAAACAGTCGACCGAAAACCAAATTGACTCCCAATTTGAGCCGACCGAGTCTAAATATGTCACTTGACACCTAATTATACACCACTTAAGTTCGAATCCAACGGTCAACAAGAAGTCAAACCGTCGACTAAAAACCAAATTGACTCACAATTCGAACCGACAGAGTTTTCTAGATACTTTTGGATGTTAACTAGAGCTAAAATTGGTGTCTAATTAGGTATCAAGTAGCATATTTAAACACGATCGGCTCGAATTAGGAGTTAATTTTGTTTTCGGTCGACCGTTTGGATTTGAACTTAACGGGGGCAACTAACAGTGTCACGAAATCAGTTAACGATGTTTGAGGGGGGTGCACCTAAGCAATTATTTGGATTTGTGGACGTTCTGGAGCAATACAAAAATACACGAGTGTAAAGACCTAATAAACAACTTTTGAAGGTGCACCCAAGAAAAAATCCCTATTAAAAATAGATTGTTCGCTACATACCAAGAAGTCGTACAGAAGGGACGTGGAGCGTGCATTTGGAGTGTTTCAATCATGATTCACAATAAATTCAAAATTCATCACTTGTTGTGTTGACGTGCTAAACAAATTCATGATGGTTTGCATTATAATGCACAATATGATAGTAGATGATGAACAAGAATCATATGATAGTAGTTGATGCACAATATCAATTATTATCCTTTGGCAGATAATAAATTAATTAATATTACTAAATTTTGATACTAATTTTTTTTATAGTAAAAATAAAAATAATTGGTATCAAAATTTAGTAATATTAATTTATATATACATAAACGAGATAGATGATGATATATTAATTAATTAATTTGTAAAATGTAAGAAATAAGTTGGAGGAAAGAGAAAAATTGATTTGACAGTAGGATCTTTTTGTAGGATTTCATGTTTAATTATACATATATATTTTTCGAATTTTCATGTATAATAAGGATCAATTTTCAATTTTCTAGAATTTATTGCATGCATCGGTTTGTTTTAACAAACTAGTTTCAAAAACTCTATTAAAACAAACATGAAGGAGCTCCGAAATTAATACCTAGAAGTTCTCTAAAACTTTTCGAAGATTCGGAGACGGTTGGGATGCTCCTCGCTGCGCCGGATGCCTCCGAGTATTCACCAAACTCTAAACAAGATCGGAGAGAGGGAAGCTAGTCTCTCAATCTCCGATTGGGTTTAGAATCTAATTACTAACCCCTCTTTTAATTCCCTTGAGAAGATGATCTCTTAAGAACTAAAACTAAACTTAAGAATTAAGGGATTTTCGTGGAGAATTATGGAGAGAGAATTTTGCTCAAGAAAATAATGAATGAATGAAATTAGGTAATGAGATAAACTTGTATTTATAAGTTCTCTCCAAATTACCTATTCATGTGCAACCCCTTGCCCATGATCTCATGCAAAATTCCATCTAACCATCCATTATTTATTAATAAATAATATTACCCACGAATTAAATCAATTATGGACCAATTCCATGCATGATCTAATTAATTCTTAAATTAATTCTGCATAAAACCGTCTGATCGGTCGACCGTTTGCGAGGTCCGATCGACCGCTAAAACCCGATTTCGGTCGACCGTCCTAAACTCGGTCGACCGTTTTCAACAGTAGAATATTTCATCACAATGTTCGGTCGACCGACCGATCACATTCGGTCGACCGTTCGAACAGACGAAATTCACCTGTTATCGGTCGAGACGCGTTCTGTCGACCGGACACCACCGGTCGACCGTGCACCGATCAGTCGACCGTTTACTTCCAACCGGTCGACCGTTTGTGCACTATTTTGCAGACTTGTCAAATTTCGGTTTAACCCCTACAAATTTGACATTTCGGGATTAGTAGTAAATTCACAACTTATGTAACATATTATCCTATGTAATGATCAATCATTACACCCCATAATATTTACATCTCATATGAATTTAATTTAGATTCTAATTATGTTATTAATCACAACATAATCTTGATTTTGCTTTGTTCACCCCATGTGTCATATTTTCTACATGAAACCCGACACATCTTATGAACTCAAAATCCCCATTCCTTGTTTCCCAGTTTTGTGGTGTGACCTATGGGAGGATCTAAACTAAGTTGCCAGTGATATTAAGAGCTTAATATCACAAGCTATAAGCGGTATCTAGCTACACATTATAGCTCCCAATTAGTTAGATGTCTTAATTCCACTCGAACCAAAACCCGATCCATTTAGTGATGGCGTGCACCACTTGTGTCCGTCCCTTGCCTCATGATATTAAGAATACACACAAAGTAGTATTGTGTCATCTTTGTCTTAGTATTCATTTCTTGATCTCTTTAAGCTAGTTATAAATATGTGACTTAACTCAAATCACATTGTGCACATTATAACTTTGCTTTATCAAGGGGCCCACTAATATCATCACTCAATTAAGAGGGGCAATGATAGTCTTTTGACTAACTATCTTCTCCAACAAAAGTTGTACTTAACCAACTAATGCCTTTACACTACACTCATCGATAGCTCAAGACACTAGTCTAATTAAGAACTCCTTAAGTGATTAGATATAAGTCTCATATCAAAGGACCAAAGACACAGTAAAATATTAATAACACAGAAACACATTTCTATAATATTTTACTTATTAGGTCTATTCAGTATACAAACGTAATATTTTCCTCTTTTGCATACCCGTGTTGTCACTCACTTGTAGAGCTACAATGATCTATGACCAACACGACAATCTTAACTCGGTAATTAATGTTCCATGTTAATTACCATGATTGCGAATATCTTTTGTTTTATGTAAACCAATATCTTTTAGAGTTCTACGGTTAAGGACCAAGAGCCTCTTCCTTAACACTTCCAAAAGACGAATAACATAAACAAGGAACAAAATGATTTCTCATTCAATTCATAATAATTGGCATTTAAAAGTAAAACTTTTAGAACACATTCCCTTCAATCTCCCACTTGTTATCAAAGTTTTCTTTCACATACATTCTCAATGCATAAAACATCAATAACTAGGGTAACCTTCCCAAATCACCTATCAAGCCAATCCACATGGACCCTCGGATCCATGGACTCGAAATATATTTCGTCTCTTAGCTTGGTATGAAGGTTTGTTGAGTGGATCAGTTGTGCCACTGTTGTGTCCACCTATTTATTTATTTTGTCTTTCATTGGTGGTTGAGTTAGTTGTAGTGATATTACTCCTAACTACACTAGCTCATACCTCCACCATTGATAATGATGACGCATCATCACTCCAACCTCTTATTGTCTAGAATTCCTATAAGAATTGCATCAAAACAGCCCTCGGCTATTTTCTCCTTTGTCTTCCATAAACAAGAACCTTGTCTTTAGTCCGGTTAAGGTACTTCAGAATATTCTTGACCGCAATCCTACGATTAGGACTTGCGTTGGATTGGTGACCACTTGTCACGTTTAGAGCATACGAGATATTGAGTCTTGTGGAAGTCATCGTGTACATAGTCCTTCCTTTTGCCGAAGCATAAGAGATACCTTCATGTACCCAAAGTCTTTGTGTGATTGAGCACATTGAGACTTCTTGAGTTGCACACCTATACTCATACTTATTGGCATATTGTCCATATCGGAATTGTTCACCCTGAACATTTCCAAAGACCTTGTCAATGTATGCACGTTGACTGAAGCCAATGAGTCTACGGGATGTATCTCAATGTATCTTGATTCTCAAGATGTGTTGAGCCTCGTCCTTTTCTTTTCATTGAATACACTGATTTCAACGAAATTTCTCGTTTGCTAATGCAAAGGTATATGATTGCTCATGAGCAATATGTCATCGACATATAAGATCAGAAGTACTACATGACTCCCACTAATCTCCTTGTATATACAAGGTACTCCTTTACTTTGAATGAAGTGAATCTTCTTCACCTCTTCGTCAAAGCGTTTGTTCCAACTCCCCGATGCTTGCTTCAATCCATAAATGGATTCTCGAAACTTGCATTTCTTCTCGCTAGTATTTGGATCATCAAAACCTTGAGGTTGTACCATGTACATATCCTCCTCCAAGTTCCTGTTTAAAGAACGCCATTTTGATATCCATTTTCCATATCCCACAATTGTGAAATGCGGTAATAGTGAGCATAATCCGAATAGATTTTAATATGACAACTTCTCAAAAATTTCATCAAAGTCAATTTCTTGAATTTGAGTATAACTTTTGCTACAAGTCTTGCTTTGTAGGTTGTCAAGTTACTATCCATGTCTATCTTCCTCCTAAAAGCTCATTTATACCAAATGATATTTTCTCTTAAGGAATGCTAATCAAGTTTCATACTTGATTATCATACATGGATTCTACTTCGGATTACATGGCTTTTAACCATAGTTTGGAGTCTTTTCTATTGCTTCTCGGAAGGTCGAGGGATCTTTGGTATCTAGTACCATGATCTCATGAAGTCCCACATACTTATTGGGTTTCTTCCTTTCCCTCATTGACCTTCTTAGTTCTTTTGGTTCTTCTTGTGTCTCTCGAACTTCTTCCACAATTTCTTGAGAAATAGGTTCATGTTCGACTCTCGAACGCACACTAGGTGAGGATGATTGAGATTCTCTCACAATTTCTTGTAAGGATCTCTCGCTCATGCTCCCACTAACCAAATGAATCTCGGTTGGGTCTTCACGATTTTGAATGCAACATTCATATCATGATCTTGTAGAGTATCTTGAGTTTCCTCAAGCTCAACTCTACTCCCACTACTTTTCTCTCTTTTCCAGAAAAGCCATATCTCTCTCTATAATCTTTCGATTGGAGGTGATATACCAAAAGTAGTATCCTCTTGTCACACGAGGACAACCTTTAAAGAAGCACTTATCCACTTTTGGTTGAAGCTTGGTCGACATCAATTTCTTGATGTATACCTCACAACCCCAAATCTTGAGAAAGTCGAGCTTAGGTGTCTTTCAACTCCATAGCTCACAAGACATTTTCTCCACGGATTTGGATGGAACATTATTTAGTGAGTTTGTCATTATTTGTAGTGCATAATTCCAAAAGTAAATCGGCAATTTAAATTGACTCATTATTGATCGAACCATGTCGAGCAATATCCTATTCCTACTTTAGGAATGAGTCAAATTAGGTATTCTAAGCACTCACCCCTACGAACCTTTCATAGAGACTCGATATTCTTGTTGAGTCGGTTCACTACTTCGTCCTCGAATTCCTTGAACTTGTCAAAGAATTCACTTTTGCTTCCCATTAGACAAATATAGCCATAATGACTATAGTTGTCTGTGAACAAAATGAAGTACCTTAAACCGTCTCTTGCACTTGTACTTATCGGACCACATACATTAGAATGTATCATATCCAATTAGTTGTTCGTTTTCGTTCCTTTCTTCTTGAAAAGTCTCTTGGTCATTTATTTGACCAATCCGATAGTGCTACAAGATTGTATCATTCACGTGAGTTATCTTAGTTTCTCTTTTGTTATTGTTTGTTTGAGTTTGTTCATTATTTATTTCAAGCAAATAGAAATCATTCCATATGAATGTATTTGCATAGAAAATTCCATTCTTCGATATAGACAAGCAAGAATTAAAATATTTATTAAAATTTATCCATATCCAAAACTTGATACAGAATAGTTCTTGCTAATCGAAGGTACATAACAAACATTCTACAAAACATAAATTTAAATCACTAGACTATTGAAGTTCTATAGAATCTTGTACAATTGCAGCGATGCTTGTACTATTTCCAATCTTCAATATCATCTCGTTCCCAACGAGTTCCTTCCTATCCTTCAATAGCTGCACATCAAAATTATGTGAGCACAAGATCCGGTAACCATTACCAAATCAAGGATAGAGGTGATTAAATTTATCTCAATAACAAACATACCTATGGCGTTTCTCGGGCGCCTACGTTCAATCATCCCATTTTCAAGGTCTTCCTTGTACTTGGGGCAATTAGGTCGGATGTGTCCCTTTTCACCGCAGTGAAAGCACTCCGTGTTGGGAGTTGGAGATTTGAAAGATTTCCCCCTTGAGGCACTCCCATGAGTACCTCCTACTCCCTTGCTCTTGATTGACGTATCTTTGGTAAATTTGCCTTTACCTTTGTTGATCTTTTTGCTCCTCTCATGGACGGCTAGGACGTGATTGTCCTGACCTTTGCCCATGTCAACTTCAGCCGTTTTGAGAGCGTTGTGAAGCTCCTCAAGACTCACCCCTTTTTCACGCACATGATAGTGCATCACAAAGTCCTTGAAGGACGGGGCTAGAGAGCCAAGAATCAGATCTTCGGCAATGTCCTCGGGCATTGGAGAAGAGAGCTTCGACAATTTCTCAAGGTATCCTTGCATCGTGAGAAAATGCATAGATACCGATGTTCCCTCCGCCATATGACACCTTGTGAGTGCGATGGTGGTCTTATAGCGCTCCTTTCGGGCACTATCCATGAACATCTTGGTTAGAGCCTCCATGGTCTTCTTGGGTTTTGAATCCAAGTATTTCGCTTGAAGCGAGTCATCCATGGATGCTAGTATAAGACCGTGAACTTGGTTCTCTTGGTCTTCCCACTTGGCCATCGCCTCTTTCTCTTTATCGGTTGCCTTCTCATTTAATTTTGGGATTTCACCATCCAAAATATGAGATAGTTTTTCAAACCTCAACACGATATTAAGATTGAGTTGCCATTTAATGAAGTTTGAGCCATCATTTTGCAAAGGGTTCTTTTCGATCATAGATCGCACAATTGGTTGGATATTTGACATTTCTATAAAATAAATTATATAGGTTTTAATGCCAATTTTATGTTTTAATACATACATACATATATATATCGAATATGATGTAAATACTGCAATTAAACTCTTGCCCGTAAATGCAGTAATCCAAGATCCCATCAATTGTAATATAGACTAGCTAAGGGCTATCGAATACATTACAACATCAAGGTAAGAAAACATTTTCTAATCACAACCTTTTTGAATTTTAGCAACATTTAGCATCTTCAAACTTTTGTGACTCTTGTCGTTTTAATTATGAGGGAATGCGACCTATCCTCGTAAGAAAAACTTTTTCCCAAAACCGAGCGAGGGCTCTAGGTAATGTTAAGAAAACTTATTTTCATTTGATACGAGATACGTTTTATCTATTGTATTCATAACTAAACATACTTGGGGTTCACTAGGGTGAAACACACCTCATATATTTAATTGTGGCACAACAACAGACAACCTTTATATCTCCCACTATTCCCAAAGATAGAGGGAGCTATCTCCCGCTAAGGGCGAGCAAAGTATCCCTCGATCAATGACTGCTAGTGGATGAAATAAGAAGGAAAAATTAATCTTAATTTTTGTTGGACAATTTCATTTGTCAACATGTGATTTTGAATTTTAGTTTATCATGCATATTAAAATTTATACACATCCTAACATTCACCACATTCATCACATGCATAGCAGAAATTAAAAACAGAAATTAAACATTCACACAATCCACATCATGTGAGTTTATATGTTCCCTTCGATCCTTGATCCTCGATCCCCGATCCTCGATCGATGCGCTACAGTGGTGACTTCCTGTTGCACCGGAGATGTAGATTTTACAGAAAATAAACATGCTCCTCACATTCGATAAAAACCGACTAGTGCAAGTCCTATGTAAAAATCTCTGATATGCAAATGCAACTATCTAAAAGATGGAAATAGAGAGAATTTTGGCTTTTACATACATAAGCCCCTGTATTATAATAATAACATACATTCACAATCGCTGATTTGGAACATATAAATTCACAATTCCTGCAAAAACAACTCGAGCATCCATGCACGCAATATCGCTATAAACTATGCAATCTAGTTTATCAAGCATCTAGAATCTCAAACAATTCTTTGAAAAATGTTTTGAAATCCATTAAAAACATATTTCATGCATCCATAGTTCAAAAAATTAATTATGAACTGCTGTCCATCCAATTTCCAATTTCCAATGGAAAGATGAATCGCAGTTTTTCGGCTTTGTTGATTCTCTTACAAAATAATCGTTTATACATAAAACGAAATTATTGCAAGTTAGACTTATGTCCAAATCATAATTCTAATAATTACATGCCATGTTTTAAACATTCAAAACATTTAAAACGAAATATTATAAAGAATTATTTCAACAAACATTTAAAGACCGAAAAAACTGGTAAAACGAATTGTTTAAATCCTAGATGGTAAACTAAATTTGTTTACAGCCATAAATCATGAGAAAATTGAACCCTAAGCTCTGATACCACTGTAGGATTTCATGTTTAATTATACATATATATTTTTCGAATTTTCATGTATAATAAGGATCAATTTTCAATTTTCTAGAATTTATTGCATGCATCGGTTTGTTTTAACAAACTAGTTTCAAAAACTCTATTAAAACAAACATGAAGGAGCTCCGAAATTAATACCTAGAAGTTCTCTAAAACTTTTCGAAGATTCGGAGACGGTTGGGATGCTCCTCGCTGCGCCGGATGCCTCCGAGTATTCACCAAACTCTAAACAAGATCGGAGAGAGGGAAGCTAGTCTCTCAATCTCCGATTGGGTTTAGAATCTAATTACTAACCCCTCTCTTAATTCCCTTGAGAAGATGATCTCTTAAGAACTAAAACTAAACTTAAGAATTAAGGGATTTTCGTGGAGAATTATGGAGAGAGAATTTTGCTCAAGAAAATAATGAATGAATGAAATTAGGTAATGAGATAAACTTGTATTTATAAGTTCTCTCCAAATTACCTATTCATGTGCAACCCCTTGCCCATTGTTGGCTTTTTGGCCTTAATCTATGTTTTGATGATTTAATTAACCTAATCTTAATTATGATGATGTAGAGTAGCACACATATTGCATTACATGTATATTGTATTGTGCTAACCTCTACAGGTGATCAAGACTCAAGAAAGAAGGAAATGAAGTCAAGACATGTAACTAAAGCTAAATCGAAGACATGTAATCTTGATTCCTTTTGAGTCTTAGGAACAAAGTGTAATTGAGCATACTTGATCTAAAATCAACTTAATCACACACTAGGTTCCCTATAGAAGTCACACACGAAATTTCACATTATTTGGACTTCAATAGATCACCCAAACTTAGACCGGAAAAACACAAAACCTGAACCCTAACTGTCTGCCCACATTCGGTCGACCGCAACATGCCGTTCGGTCGACCGGATGATCAAGTAATCCAATTTGTGTTTTCCTGTCTAGTTTCGGTCGACCGCACCATATCTTTCGGTCGACCGTTTGAACTTACTGTTCCGACCGTTATTCTTGTCGTATATGCCCAACGGTCGTATTCGTATTAAAACTATATACACCTCCATATACTTAACCAAACGATCGAACCATGTGCCAAGTTCGGTCGACCGTTTAACCTTGTCAAGAATTCCCTGCTATCGGTCGATACGATTTCGTTCGACCGATCCAGTTTTCCCTCTACCGAAACGCTTATTCAGTCGACCGGTAACCCTGTTCGGTCGACCGTTTTCTTAATAGACTTAAGTGTTCGGTCGATCTATTCATATTTCGGTCGACCGTATCCTTATCAAACCCAAGCGTTCGGTCGACCGTTCCACTTTTCGGTCGACCGTTTCTGGACAGATTTGCAGCCCGAATTTTCTGCTTTGTGTGCTTTGCACAAAATCCAATCAAATCTTGTCCCAACGGATCTATTCTCTCTAATGCTTATAAATAGAGTTGTAAAACACATTTTAACACAACTCTCCCACTACAAACTTGCCCCAAACATTAGAGAGAAATCAAAACACTCAAAGCTTCAAACCTCACACACTTAGTGATCAATTCCTTCATCCTACTCAAGTGTGCTCAAAGTTTAGAGAGTGTTGTTCCACTCAAGGTTACAATTGTTGTCAAAGAAAGTAAAGGCTCCGGTGAAAGCCCGAAGCATCCTTCTCGGATTGTGAGAAGAAGATTCCAAGCTCGGCGAGGGTTGTTCGCGAGTTTGACGGTTGTAAGGCGTTGTCTCCCGGCCCGGAACGGGGAGCGGATAGTGAAGTCGTAGGCGGAGCTCGGTGATCCGAGCGGAGCTTGCAAGAGAGGATTAGGACCCGGGTGGGGTGCCGAACCTCTATAAAAATCGACCCGACTTCTTGTGGTTTGCATATTTCCTACACTTGCTTGTTTTGTTTTCAAATTTCCGCTGCGCATATCGATTGCTTAAACAAGTAGGTGATTAGATTAAAAAGTGATTAGTGAACCCATAACCCACACGATCCCACAATGATCTCATGCAAAATTCCATCTAACCATCCATTATTTATTAATAAATAATATTACCCACGAATTAAATCAATTATGGACCAATTCCATGCATGATCTAATTAATTCTTAAATTAATTCTGCATAAAACCGTCTGATCGGTCGACCGTTTGCGAGGTCCGGTCGACCGCTAAAACCCGATTTCGGTCGACCGTCCGAAACTCGGTTGACCGTTTTCAACAGTAGAATATTTCATCACAATGTTCGGTCGACCGACCGATCACATTCGGTCGACCGTTCGAACAGACGAAATTCACCTGTTATCGGTCGAGACGCGTTCTGTCGACCGGACACCACCGGTCGACCGTGCACCGATCGGTCGACCGTTTACTTCCAACCAGTCGACCGTTTGTGCACTATTTTGCAGACTTGTCAAATTTTGGTTTAACCCCTACAAAATTTGACATTTCGGGATTAGTAGTAAATTCACAACTTATGTAACATATTATCCTATGTAATGATCAATCATTACACCCCATAATATTTACATCTCATATGAATTTAATTTAGATTCTAATTATATTATTAATCACAACATAATCTTGATTTTGCTTTGTTCACCCCATGTGTCATATTTTCTACATGAAACCCGACACATCTTATGAACTCAAAATCCTCATTCCTTGTTTCCCAGTTTTGTGGTGTGACCTATGGGAGGATCTAAACTAAGTTGCCAGTGATATTAAGAGCTTAATATCACAAGCTATAAGCGGTATCTAGTTACACATTATAGCTCCCAATTAGTTAGATGTCTTAATTCCACTCGAACCAAAACCCGATCCATTTAGTGATGGCGTGCACCACTTGTGTCCGTCCCTTGCCTCATGATATTAAGAATACACACAAAGTAGTATTGTGTCATCTTTGTCTTAGTATTCATTTCTTGATCTCTTTAAGCTAGTTATAAATATGTGACTTAACTCAAATCACATTGTGCACATTATAACTTTGCTTTATCAAGGGGCCCACTAATATCATCACTCAATTAATAGGGGAAATGATAGTCTTTTGACTAACTATCTTCTCCAACAAAAGTTGTACTTAACCAACTAATGCCTTTACACTACACTCATCGATAGCTCAAGACACTAGTCTAATTAAGAACTCCTTAAGTGATTAGATATAAGTCTCATATCAAAGGACCAAAGACACAGTAAAATATTAATGACACAGAAACACATTTCTATAATATTTTACTTATTAGGTCTATTCAGTATACAAACGTAATATTTTCCTCTTTTGCATACCCGTGTTGTCACTCACTTGTAGAGCTACAATGATCTATGACCAACACGACAATCTTAACTCGGTAATTAATGTTCCATGTTAATTACCATGATTGCGAATATCTTTTGTTTTATGTAAACCAATATCTTTTAGAGTTCTACGGTTAAGGACCAAGAGCCTCTTCCTTAACACTTCCAAAAGACGAATAACATAAACAAGGAACAAAATGATTTCTCATTCAATTCATAATAATTGGCATTTAAAAGTAAAACTTTTAGAACACATTCCCTTCACTTTTTATAAAGACTGGTTTAAAAGATGAAAGAAAAAGAGATTGTGGGTAAATATTGTGAAGTGGATAAGGTGGAGTGGAAGACAGTGAAAAATGAGATGATCTTTTTTAAAGATCATGGTTGTGGAGCATGACTTGTCGATCACCATTGATAGGAAGGGAGAGAAATGGGAAAAAAATAATAGAAAAATATGAAGTTCTAGTTTAAGTTCACTTAATATTTTAATAAGAAATATAAATTTTATTAACAAGATAATAAGTCAAAACAAATTTTAAAGATAGTTTTGTTGATGTAATCTAATTAAAACTCAACATCTCAGACTCCGAGTTCAACGATTAGAAATGAAAGTTAACAAATTTGTTGTCTTCGAAATTAATCAATATCATTAACAACCTCTGAGAGAAAAAATCAACCGACGCACACCACGTGCCACAGCGTCACGACAACAGTCATGTACTACCAAAAAAAGACAACTGCCATGTATATATTTTAAGATACCCTTGCAAGTTTTTAGGAAAAATAATTTTAAGACAATCACCTAAATAATTTGTATTAAGGAACAAAATTTTGCAACACAAACTTATGTACCTATATAAATTTTTACCCTCACATATAACTCACATTCCAATCAATACGAGGCCTAAGAGTTTGACCACTTACAGGAGTGAGAAACTCAAATGAGGCCTAAGAGTTTGACACAGTTGAAAGAAGAGTGAGAAACCAAAGGTCTGAAATAGTGGTGTAATTCATAAATATTTCAAAAAACAATTCCTCGTTCGTATCCAGAAAAGCACAAGCAAGCTTCAGGGTACGATGAGATGGTACTGGATTCCAGTAAAGATTTTAACGACTACTGAGATGGTAAATTCAGTCGTCTCTTAGGGTTTCGATCATCCAAATTGGACTGAGATAGAATCTTAGTGCTCAATTATACATTTGATCATATGGACTTAATAAATGAAAAATTACAAGTTTTGGTCCAAAATTTTGTTACAATCTTAGTTTTTGTCTCCATGCTTCTTATCTTGATAATCTTGATTAACCTATTAAGATGATTTTCACACATACAAGTATATATGCAATGCATCTAATTATCTTTGTCAACTTTGATTGATTATGTTGATTGATTAAGATTAGTTTGATTAATCATCAAAATTAACATAGACTAAGACCTAAAATCTAACCCTCATTGGGCTCTAGTATCTTTTGACCCGAGTATTAGTTGAAATGAGCATGATTTTGATGACAATGTTGTGATTTTTCTTCGGGTCACTTATGTTAATTAGGTTCTACAATCTATTTAACCACACAAGCATGAAATTCGTTCGTTATGAGACGATGACCTATTTGTTGGATACTCTGGTCGTGTGGTTATTGGTTAGTATCTTCTGGTTCGGTATGAATTTCCTTCGTATACCTTACATAGAAAAATGACAAAAGTTATCAAAATTTATCGAAAGTGGTACTCAACCTGAAAGGCTTCGTGAGAGGATTCTAAATCTACACTTATATATTTAGGAAACTTGTTGTGGATCTCTAAATACTTGGTTTGAAAGAAATAAGGTGTAGAGATATAACATATTAAGAACAACAAGATGTTCAACTGCAAACAAACTTTGACAACAATATAAAAAAACATTATGTGGTGGAGATTGATCCAAAACCCCAATAAACATCTCTCTTCCAACACAACAAGTCACATAAGAGCATAACTAACAGGGCCAGGCTACCGTTGGGCGCCCTGCTTCCTCTCTCTGCCACGTCAGCTTCTCTCTTCACCATATCAACTCACTCAACCCACCCAAAAAATTCCCTTAGTTGAGCTACCCCCACCCACCCTACACTCTCTTTCCTCCACATCATGTATTAATTAAAAAAATTTAATTCTTACCCAACATTTAACAAATTACATTTTATATAATTCTAATTCACGAAATGGTTAATATTAATATTTATTAATTAACATTAATAATTGATATTAAACCACGAAAAAAATTTCAAAATTAAAGATAGAAATGCACAGGGTACGCTTGAATGCACAGTACGCACATGATTACACAGTGTATGCATGAATGAGCAGTACCCACGTGAATGTACAGTATACGCGTGAATGCATAATCTACGTGTCAAAGCAAAGTAGTCGGCGTGAATGCATATTGTCTGATTTTCTCTCTATATATACCTTACACAAAACACAACTTACACTCCATACCTCTTCCACAATGTCTTCTCCAGATCACAACAATTCCCCATGTCGTTCACAATCAAATCCACGTCCACGCTATCCACAAAGATGCCCATCACATCCATATTTCCAACAACTAGACTTCTCCCAATACGCACCACCATTCCCACGTCCAGACTTCTCCCAATACGCACAACCATTCCCACCACCAGACCAAAACCAATCATTCCCAAAATTCCCCCCAATATGCACCACCATTCCCACAAATCAACCCCAATTTCAGATGTTTGGCCGAAACATGTCCCAAAAAAGTACTCCGAGTATGGCGAACAATGAAGAAGAGGACCACGACGACGATGAGTCCCCACCACGCCACACATCCACACCACCATCCCCATGTCCACAATGACGATGTCGCAAGCAATATGAAGTCGTGGACCACAACTGAGGACAAGCCACTCGTCTCGGGATATATAGAAGTCAGTTGCGATGCGGTGGCGGGAACAAACAAGAAGTCTACTTCCTTGTGGACCAGAGTAAAACGTGTTTGCGACGACTCCGTCGAAGAAACATACCACCCCGAGAGGAATGCAGAGTCCTTAAAAGGACAGTGGAGGAGAATTGTACATGTTGTCAACAAGTGGAAAAGGAGCAACCAGAATGACAACGATGTCGTCCGGCAAGCTCACGTGATCTACGAGCAAACTCATAGGTCCAAATTTCTTTATTTTGATGCTTGGATCATGTTGCGTAGGTGCCCAAAACTGTAGTCCTTCATATCTGGAGCAAATGTCGTGAGTGTTGGTTGGGGTCGGGAGTCTCCGGAGTTCCACAATGAAAGTAGTCCCCATTCAAGAAGCCTTGAGAAAAGAAAGAGCACTGATGACTATAGGACGCAATCACCATTGGAGGTAGAAGAAATGATTCTGGGACCGTCTGCATGCCCAGAAGGCGTCAAGAAGGCTAAAAAGAAGGGCAAAAGTTCAATAAGCCTCGAAGGCAACACCGATGTTAGGGAACTTGCACAACAACTTGCATACACCACCCAAGTGAGAGAAGATGGTTTTACCAAACAGGAGGAATTAGCGGAGGAATTAATTACCAAGGAGGAGGAATTAATTACACCAAAAATTATCACCCCACATTAATAAAAAAATACACAATACATTATCAATTACTTCTAATAACAAATCCTCCACTAAAATAAAATAAAAATTCGGGCCAATAGGGGGGGGGGGGGGACACGTACCCCCACCCCAGGGCGCCCGGGCGTCTTCCTGGGACGCCCAACGTCCGGACAAGCGGGTGGTTAACGGGCACTCGCCCGGGCGCCTGAGTTGGGCGCCACGGCAAGATGTGCATGTTAACCATGGCCAAAGAGAGTGTTTTTTGCGTCAAAACCGATCATGAGCATCTCATGGTCCTAAATATAAATATTGGTGAACATGAGGACACCAGACAAAAATAAATACAAAAAATGATGAAAAATAATAATAAGACATGTATTTTTCATTGGCAAAGAATAAGATAATTGGGAATGAGTTTTTCTATCAATTAAGAACATGAAATAAATTTCTTACCAAAGTTCAATAGTATTTTTTTTTCTAGTTAGGGGCATGAAACCCTTTTTTACTGATAGAAGTTGAAGATGTGAAAAGTTGAATTTTGAGTACGGAGATCATGAGAGTTTTTTGTCGTCGAGGTGAACCTTACATAATAATAAATGGACGAAATAACAAATT
Source organism: Triglochin maritima (assembly GCA_963682175.1). Classification (NCBI taxonomy): domain Eukaryota; kingdom Viridiplantae; phylum Streptophyta; class Magnoliopsida; order Alismatales; family Juncaginaceae; genus Triglochin; species Triglochin maritima. The sequence goes on from OY821775.1 coordinate 14,325,328, forward strand.
ATATTTTTAATTGTATTAAAAAATTCATGTAGCGATAATTTTTCAAATTGGTTTACATTTCGAGAAGATAAATTTATATATTGTTTTCAAAACATAATTTTTAATAATTTTTAAAGATTTATAAACTTAAAAGATTGAACTCCATATTTCATTTGTTTATTTAAAATTAAGTATAGACCTAAAATCATGGGTTTCGTTACATGATAATGGGTTGATGAGTTAATAATTACTTAATTAGATATATATAAAAAATCATCCTGATTTCATTTGAGATATCCAACTAATCACACGACCCAGGATCAAATTTTCGACTCACGTAACTATGTTTGTACTTGAACCAGCTAATGTACATATCTTAATTCAGACAAAAGTAAGATGGAAAACAGCAATAAACAATATAAAAAAACCATGTAATATAAGGTAGATCGCCCTTGAATTTTTTAAATACTTTTATTGGCTTAAGAGAAGTGGAGCATGACTTGTCAATCACTATTGATAGGAAGGGAGAGAAGTGAAGAAAATAGATAGAAAATTATGAAGTTCCAGTTTAAGTTCACTTAATATTTTAATAATAAATATAATTAACAAGATAATAAGTCAAAATAAAATTTAAAGATAATTTTGATGTTACAATCTAATTAAAACTCAACATCTCAGACTACGAGTTCTACGACAAGAACTAATTGGTGCACTAAGCATCCAGGATTCCAAGTTTTCTTTGGTACTGATTGACAAATTCGTTGTCTTCAAAATTAAAAAAGATCATTAACAACTCATCTGGAATGCCAAGTTCACCTATGAGAAAAAAATCAATCCACGCCACAACGTCCCGAGACTCACGACAATAGTCATGTACTACCGAATAAAAGACAACATCATGTATATTTTTTAAGATGAGACATACCCTTGCAATTTTTTAGAAAATTTTTTTTTGAGATAATCACCTAAATAATTTGTATTAAGGAAAAAAAATTGTAACACAAACTTTTTTACCAATATAATTTTTACGCTCACATATTACTCACATTTCAATCAATATGAGGCGTAAGAGTTTGACCAGTTAAAGAAGAGTGAGAAACTCAAATGAGGCCTAAGAGTTTGACACAGATGCAGAAGTGTGAGAAACTGAAAGTCTGAAACAGTGGTGTGAATCACAAATCTTTCGGAAAACAATTTCTCATCTGTATCCAGAAAAGCCCAAGCTTTAAGTAGGAATACATATGTTTATTTGGAAAAGGAAAATGATTGTTGGACATGGGCGTCTTGGACGTTGCTGATGTGGTTGTCGATGTGTCACTTATCAACATTTCTCTTAAGATTTCACCAACACGTGGATGACGTGATGATTTATGCGTCAGTTCAATTCTAAATGCAGTTTTAAATACTTCCAATCTACCATCCTTCCTCATCCCTTTCTCCAAACTATATTCTTCCATCTTCCCTATCCCTACGTGGGCGGAGTCTCCAGGGCAAGGCATCTCCGAGAGTAATACAAGTGTTCCCTCGACGATGACATCAAGCTCAGTAGGGTGTCTCCGAGAGTAGTTGTTGTAGATGACGATGGATATGAGAGGAAAGGGAGGACGAGAAAGGGCGGTGTCAAGCTTTGAGATGGTGAGGGGGTTTTGGGGAGTGGTGTGGATATTGGAGGTTTGGAGTTGTGCATCTGCGATCAGACTCAAGTTTAAAGAGAACAAACTCGTGGTGTTCAATTATGTGGAGAAATCAGATGCTTAATAAATTTGGGTCATCAACTCTCAAATTTCAATTCAGAATCCCCCCCCCCCCCCCCCCCCCCGAATGGTGGTCAAGTACTTGGATTAAATCAAGTCTCAAATTTCAATTCAGAAGTCTCCCAATAACACAACTATTGTACAGAAAGAGAAGACAAATAATACGAATTGAAGAGTGTCGGTTATTCCTCGCCCTGAAGATCTAGACTATTCTGATTGGAATTTGAGAGTCTCTACAGAAAATTAGAAGTTATAAATTGTAATTTTGTTACTTGTTCATTTTTGTAATTATTATTTTCAAGAGCTAGGAATGATATATGTTTATTTGAACTAAAAATTTACTTCATATGTGTGTACAACAAAAATTATGAATGATATGTGTTTATATGTCAATCGTATATATTGTCTGCAATTTTTGTGTTAAACAATTATGAATGATTTGTCCAGAATGTGTTCACACTATGTCCAGAATGCCTCCAGAGTGAGTTCAGAATGTGTCAAGAATATGCTTATTATGTCCAGAACGTGTGAAGAACATATCCAGAACGTGTGAAGAACATGTCCAGAATGTTTGTCTAGAACATGTCCAGAATGTGTGTCACAAATGTGTCTAGAACGGGTCCAGAACATGTCCAGAATGTGTGTTCAGAATATGTCGAGAATGTGTGTCACAAATGTGTCTAGAACGTGTCCATAATTTATCTGGATGAACTCTCGACACATTTTGGACAAACTCTGGACACAATCCGGACAAATTTTGGACAAACTGTGGACAAATCCACTGTTGGGAAACAAACTGTTTCCTCTTTTATCGGGAATCACAAATTATTAATGATTTAAATAATCCACCAATCATGATTCTTTTATGGGAAACACCTTACGTTTACTAACGTGTCTGGTGACATGACGCACGTCCGTGTCGCAAGACGTTCGTGTATCAACACCCTTTGGAAAAATCATCTGGAAAATCTATGTAGGTTATTTTGCAACTCATGCAGTGACTATAACATAAGCATACAAACATTGGAATAACTCTGAGATACTTTTTTGATAGATTAAATAGTGAAACTTTTTTAATATCTTAAATAGTGAAACTTGTCTTTTTTTATATAAAAGATAGATTGCAATCGATTAAAACCCTGCACTATGAACCATAGTGGGGGTGAAATTTACAAGCATATTAAGGACTACAGAAATAGATACATTCATTCATACAAAAGTTTGATCCAGTCGAGTAGTCAAATACTAGTAGTCTTAAAAACTAAGCAAAATCCACCAGTAAGATCCTCCAACATCATCAACTTCTGGCCTGCCCCCACCAGCTAGTTGCTCAGGAGCCGGTAGCGGATCAACAGATTCAGTGAAGCCAGTGTTTCGGATCAAACCCATTACATCACTATTTTGAAGGGTTCCGTGGATGGGACAATCCAAAACCATAAGGATAGCTAGTGAAGCTGGCGAGTCCAACATAGAAGCTCAGGCTCACTTGAAGCCACCAATTCAATTGAGGTCTTCTCCCTGTCGCTTAAGAGTTCTTCTCCAGAGTTCAAAGAAGTCAAGCAAGTAATAATGAGCAAATTATATGTGGTGGAGGTTTGCCTGAAGATTCTGTTATTTCTTTCTAACCAGAAACACCAATTAAAAGTGTTAATTAAAGAATCTCACTCGGTTGTCCTTAAATGAAGGTGATTTCGGATCGAGTGTCGGAAAAAAATATTATTATTTTGTATTAAGTTTAAGTCAGGGAGAGAACCTCTATCCCAAAAGGTTGTGGCTACATCACATCAAAAAATAGGTGATCGATCGATTCTCGTTTGGTTCCGCATAAGACACACATCAGGTTAGTGTTGATCCCTCTATGGATTAGGTTGTCTTTAGTGAGTCTTATATTTTCGACCAAAAGTCATTTAAAGACTTTCACTTTGGAGGGGACTAATGAGTGCCATATTTGTTTTTCCATCGGGTATCACTCTCCTCCGTCAATAAGGAATTTGTAGAAGCTTCTAGTCACTACTACAGAAAAGGGAATATACGTCGGATGTACGGGGCTATACACGTCGGATATAAGCACACCCCTATCCGACGTCTAGGTGTGCGTCGTCTATATATAGACGTCGGCCATAATTAGACGCCGACGTGTATTCGTTAACGTATAGACGTCGGTCACCTTATCAACCGACGTCTATACGTTAGGGATAGACATCGGTTAACTAACATACGACGCCTATACTTTAGGGATAGACGTCGGTTAAATAACATACGACGCCTATACTTTAGGGATACACGTCGGTTAACTAACATACGACGCCTATAATTTAGGTATAGACGTCGGATTCAATATAAAGCCGGCGTCTATTCCTTTCTTCAGAGGAATAGACGTCGGCTAATAGAAACAGCCGTCGTCTATTCCTAAACCTGGACAAAAAAAATAAATAGCATCCAACAAAATTGTTTTTAGTCATCGTCGTCGTGTACATACAACTGCACCAAATTCGTTCACCTATAAATTTGTTCACAAATACTCACAATTTCATCCACATACATCCACAATTTCATACAAGCACAAACAAACAAGCATATATGCATAAACACAAACATACAACCATACATGCACAAACATACAAAGCATACACAATTGACATTCAACACACTTGCAATTAATTCATTCTAAAATTAAGGCGATTATATTAAGGCATAAAGTGTAGGTTTGTAATACAAGTGCACTTGTTAACTAAATTACAAAAAATACAATTGGCAGGAGAACCTCTTAGTTCGTCAGCATGTTTCTGATGAAATAGCGAGCCCATCGGTCGCGAGTTTCATCGAGCTCCTGTTGCGAGAATGGATCACTACTTTTTGGGAAAACCTATAAAAAAAATACAAGTGTGTTGAATATTAATAACTGAATATTGAAACTATACAACTATACAATTGAATAACGATCTACATTACCTCGGTTAGACATACGTCTTGAGTTACCACATCGAGGATTTCCTCCATGTATCTCATCACGCAGTAACCGCGTTCCGTATTTCCAACCTGCTTCCGGTACTACAAACATAGGAATTCGCTAAATATTTGTTCCTAACTTAATTAACAAAAATGGGATAGAACGTACTCTCATTCCATGCCATGTTATTCCTGATTTTGTGGTTGTTCTCCTACCACCTAAAGCTCTGTAAACCTTAATTGCCCTGAGTAGCACAAGTTAAAATATCAATCAATAATACTAATAAAAATCCACGAATTACTTTATTCACGACTAAACGAACTTACATATTTAGAAGTTTCTTTATTGAGTCCCTTGGTTTATTCGATCCCAACGGATCAAACCAATATGCCGAATTAGTCGTTGGGCATACAACGACAAGCATCCAATGAGCCCTCTGTTATATATATAATTAGAAGTTTATTACAAAATAAAATTTCACTTTGAATTACAAAGTTTACCTCTCATGATAAGGGAGCAGATAATATTTCTTGTCTTCTTCTTCAAAGAATGTCCCAAGTTGACCCGATTTATCGTCATTCCCGTATATATATGTAGATGGACTGATAAATCCAAATACTTGATCCTCGGGAAAGATTGACCTTCTGGCGTCTTGTTCCCACCTCATCTCCTATAGGTGACTGCCCCCTAAGTGTTTTTCATACATTAATCTAACAAACAACACACCAAACAAACACTCACCTCACTCTTGTTCCAATGCAAGTCCTACTAACTAATGCGTGCTTTCTAATGAATGATGAGTGAAAGATAGTACGTACCTTACGCCAGCAATCTACGACAAAAATGGTAAATAATAGAAAAATACAATGCATGCAAATCCTATATGATGAATGACTTAGCAAATATTGTCTAATCTTTTGCTTTGGGTTATTAAAGGCCAAGCTGTTTAAGGGGGGCAATGAGTTATTATCATAATATTAAAAATTCAAAAAATTAAGGCAATAAACATTTAAAATATTAAAAGCAAGTATTAAAAATAATTACTTGAATTGACAGAAAAACATTTTAAACACAAACTATCATGTTATTAATAATAATTGGGAATAAAATTTTATTGAAATTTTGGCAGAACCTCCACTTAAAATTTGATATGTAAAATTCTTCAAATCCTGAAATCAACAAGAAAAATGTATATCTAGTTATCTACTCACATTCACATCATGTATTTCTCTACTCAATCCAAACCAAATTCTTAACATAATCCAAACCAAATCAATCCAATGAAAACAAAGTTTGGTTAAATCATCCAACCAACCCAACCCAACTCAATCCAAACCAAATCAATCCAATGAAGTTGTTTATCAAATATCAACATATATAACACACACATAACGTCAAGAGTGTACATCCACATCAAGACCATACAACTCATGCCATTACACATCATCAATCCATAATTTTGATTTCTTTTTTTCTACTTTGGAAACCATTTGCTACACACCAACAAATTGAATCATTAAATAACTTGGAAAATAAAAGGAATTCTAAATGTTGATATTTGCATAAATACACTTAGATTATCACATTAACCCATAATGATTATCACATTAACCAATATTTGCATCAATACGTTATTATTGTGAACTAATCCTAATTTGGCGTTGGATTCTTGGTCTAAACTAATCCTAAATTAAGGATCTAAAATTGAGCACGAACCAGAGGAGGGAAAAGTTGTGATGCCAGAGGAGGTCTTTGTGGTTCCCGAAGACGTCGCGGAGGAGACGGCTGTAAACGACACGAGGAAGCTACATGCGGAGGAGGCTAAGTTAGAAAGAATATGTGGAGAAAGACGAACTTAAAACAACCAAAAACGAACTTAAAACCTACATGTGGAGAGAGACGGAGGAAGACGGAGGAAGAAGGAGAAGAGGGCCGGAGATGTGGAGGAGAGCTTGGGAGCTCGCTGCGGTGCCGGAGACGGTGCGGATCGGTCGGAGGATGGTCGCGGAGGAGAGTTCGGTCGCGGGACGGCTAGGGTTTGGGTGGGTTTCGACTGAAATGAATAAAAGAAAACGCGTCTGTCCGATTTCTTTAAGACCTATATACGTCGGATGTTCCATAACACCGACGTCTATACCTCGACGTCTATATGGTTGGAGTATAGACGTCGGTCTTACATTAAGTCCGACGTCTATAGGCCGACGTCTATACCCTATAGACGTCGGATTCACAAAGTACTAAACCACCGACATCTATAGGTCGACGTCTATACACTATAGACATCGGCTACACGTGTTATTCCCACACCTAATGTCTATAGTGTCACATAGACGTCGTCTGCCAGGACGACCGACGTCTATTCGGTCCTCTCCACACCAGACGTCGGTGGTTGTAACGGCCGACGTCTATTTGGCGACGAGTAAAGCCAATTCTGCACTAGTGAGTAGTGAAGTTTCCATTTTTGAAAAAATTTCTATCTTCTAGAGTCATTATAATTTTGTGGAGAAAAAAACAAGTAAGTCTAGTGTAACCTAAAAGGTTGTTCTTCATTCAACAAAGCATAGAAATGCCATGTTAGCCATTGATGACTAAAAGGGTTACCAGAAAAGAAGTTATGGATTGTTATTGTCTTTTGTTTACTCAATGTATAAAGTTCAGGCTAAATGTCACCCAATGTGTTGTTGTGGAACCATGCATCCAGCCAGAAGATGGTGTTTTTACCATCTCCTACAGTGATGCTACTAAACTTGCATATGGTCGGTAGTCATTCTGCAAGGTCTCCAAAAAGGTGAGATCAAATTTTTGGAGTCTGGTAGTAGACCAACTTCCCTATTGGCCTTGCAGTATTTGCAATGGATAATATCTTGACATAATATGGGTTTTGAAGTTATGAGTTCCCAAATTTTCTTCATTCGGAGGCTAAGGCCATGAACGTAAGTCAAGGATGCCAAGTCCCCCAAGTTTTTTGGGTCTGCAAACTCTTTTCCATTTTATCAGATTCTTTAAATTTGCATTTTCGAGAGAATTGTTCCATAGGACTTCCCCCCGTGATTTAATCAATTTTTTATTCTATTTTAGCCAGAAGCTTCTTAAAGCCCATTTGGTAAGTAGCTAATGGGGACAAAACAACATTAATAGGTTTGATTCTCCCCATAGAGAAAGATTCTTTGTTTTCCAAATTCCAACTTTTTTTCCAATTTGTTTATGATTGGTCGCCAAGATCCTGGAGACCCGAGTTTGTGTGAAAGAGAGATTCCCAAATAATGAAAAGGGAGTTGTCCGAGTGTGCATCCCTGTATTCTTCTAGAGGGTTCCAAATCAGAAGTCTCGCAATGTGTTCCGCTTAGTCAAGATTTATCATAATTAATCTTTAGACCTGAAAGCTTCTAAAAATGGCTAGGATTCTTTTAACATTTGTTATGTTTGTCATTGTAGGTTCTAAAAAACGAATCGTATCATCAACATATTGAAGATTTAGGATTTGAAACGAGGATTGTCCAAGCTTTATTCCTTTTAAAACATTATTTTGAAGGCTTAACCTAAGCATGTGTCCTAAGAAGTTGGCCACCACACGAAAGAGAAGTGGTGAGAGCGGGTCACCCTGTCTTAGGCCATTGGAGGAGGAGAAGTAGCCTTTTGGGTTCCCATTTATTAGAACTGGGGCTTTGGAAGTGGAGATACACAGTTGGATCCAATCACACCAAGTTTTGTTGCATCCTAAAGCTTGTATGTTTGCTAGTAAAAATCCCAAGTTATTTTGTCAAAGGCCTTTTCAAAGTCCAACTTTCGGATTAAGTCTTTATGTTTAGAGGTTTAGAGGCGATGTACCACTTCATAAGCAGCCACCACTGTATCATTATCTGACGGGCCTTGAGAAAGGCAGATTGGGTTTTATGAATGGGTTCAGTTAAAGCAACAGAGAGTCTTGTTGCAAGAAGCTTGGCTACACTACAGGAGAACTAGTCTTCACCGACGGACCACAACCGTCGGTGTATAGTCATGTCCGTCGGTGATGCTTTAGACCGACGTATGTTTCTCCGTCGGTGTTACGTTTATCGGTGTACCTATACACCGATGGATGCACCGACAGATCAATCCGGTTTGACTTATTTTTGGTGCCAAATGTTTTTGCCCATTTTTCATGCGTGTTTTCGTCGAAACAGAAACCACCGACGGGTCTTTAACACCAACCTATAAGTAATAGTATTTTTATTCGACAAAAGTTAATATATACCGACGGATGTGTCGTCGGTGTATATTCAATGCATATAACTGACGGATATCCGTCGGTACCTGAAAAATAAACTTTAATTACACCGACGGATATTCGTTGGTGTAAACTATTTCCAGAATTCGAAAAGAGTCTGAAGGCTCTACCCGAACTCCAGTTTTCCCTGATCAAAGAAAATACAATGTGTTTCATTCATTCACAACAACAATACCATTCACACAACCATTCATTCATTGACAACAACAAAATCATTCACACATTCATTAAGTCAATACCAAACAATCCATAAAAGTAAACATTCATTCATTCAAAAAACAGTTATAGTCACAGATGAATTTGACTTAGTCAAACAACTAAGCCGTCAAACCTCCCGTCCTTGCCGCCTACAGGCCTGTGATCGTCATCTCATCTTGGTGCCGGCATCTGTGTGCAAAGAGGGGCAACGTCGTAATCCTGCACATTACAAACATTATGTATTGATAAAATGTTGCACATAAACTACTAAATATAACAATTTAACTAAAGGACATGTATTATACCTTGCTTGTGAAACCTGCCTTCTCGAGGAGAAAGTTCATTTGGAGTTGCATATTGTTGAGTGAGGATTGCGTCGTCTTCAGCGTATCTTGCATCGTCTTCAGCATTTCTTGCATCGTCGCAAGGTCACTGTTGACGCGCTTCAACTCTACAGCTGCTTACACATTCTGCTCCACGTTCGCTCTGGCATCCTGATGTGAATTAAATTTATACCGCAAGTGCACGGCGTCAATGGAGACGTGGCAAATACGGGTCGAACACAAGGAGGGAGAGATTTGTTATTAATGTGATTTCGATTGCGGGAAAGAAGGAGAGAAGAAATAAGTTGGTTTTGAGATTTTTGATTTTTAATTATCTAAAGCAAGAAACAAGAACAATTAAAACTAAAACAAGAACAAAGAGGTGAATTCCGTTGGGTGGAGGTTTAGATTTAAGGTTTAGATTAGAGAATTCAGAAACTTATAATAAATCATATTAGTTATAAAGCATTACATGATAAATGATTTAACATAAACTCAAGTAATCAAAATATACTAACACGAAATTAAAATAATAACATTCATTCATCTTCTCTTCACTCTAAATCTGTCACCTCCACCCTTTGGAAGGAGTTAGAAACTCATAGAGGGAGGAAGAAGGGGTCCTAGAGACATTACAAAAGAAAAGTAAAAACAAGAAATAAAAGACAGAATTTTATTACTAAAGTGAAGAGTACAAAACTGAAAATAAAAACAACTAAAAACTAGGTCTAAGGCCAAGGACCCTTCTACCATCGTTCTCGGGGCTATTTATAGCCGATACAAGGGATCCCAATATATAAATGGAACGTACACGCGTCAATACAGCATTGGTAAAAATTTGAGCACACAGATCGACTTTTGTGCGGCTAAATCGCCGCAATTTGTACATGAGGTGCGGCGGAATTGCCACCTTTTTGGCTCGGATTCGATCCAGATTTTTCCAGTGTGTTTATGGTATGATTTGATCCTCCTTTGCGCGTCTGGATTGATTCTTTCCATTCTTTTGAGCTCCGGATTAATTCCTTTATATATATGGAGATTCATATTGATTTTTCTTTAGATTTTCTCCATAATAATAAAAGCTACTCATGATTTGCAATTAGGTCCTTGACTTTTTGCAATTAAGTCCCCGGCTACTTTTGTGCTCAAGTCCTTGTTCTTTTTGTGATTAGGTCTTGAATGCTTTTATGCTTGGATACATTTCCATTTAAAACCCTATAAGCTTGAACTTGGTCTTTATGATAGAAATGAGTCTTTTGCACGCGTTTATGCTCGGAATGTGGGTAATTTGCATTCAGGTCCCTGTATTCTGTAAATAAGACTAAACATATACCTTAGTAGCGTTTATTGATATAAAAGTAATCTAAATGAAAGACATATGATGCAATGTATGCAATGCATCAAATACCCCCACACCTAGATTTTGCTAGTCCCTAGCAAAACAGAAAATAAGAAATTTTAAAAACAGGGAAATCCTAACTCATTTTCGTAGGAATCACGGTTGCACTTAGCATGTGCAACAAGCCTATAAACCTCCTTGTTGCCAAGGAGGACGAGTTTTGTCTCGTGAGGGTTTTCAGTTGACACACCCACAAAGTCTTAATTCAACATTCCATTAATAGCTCTCAATATCCTTACCTCAACCTTATACATCTCACTTCGAATTCTTGTATGCTCATTATATGAATCTAACTCATTAAAAATATGCCTTGGTCTTTGTTCCTCCAACATTCACACCACTAACCCTTCTATACATGATATCACTTAAATTATTTTGCACGCCTCCTCTGGTGGTGAAGTATCATTCGGATCAACCATGGCATGGATCATTCTTTTAGCTTTGGGCCTTGAGTATTTTTTTTCTTTTCTTCCGTGATTCAACACATTTGCTTTTTGACACTTTTACCCTTTTTTGCATTCGTGTAGCGAGTTTGGTCGATAATCCCGAGCTGGTAGACTCAAGTTACCGGGTTTCAAGATACCCCTACGGACCAGTGACTCAAAGGTTTGGGCTTTTGTAATCATTTTGCAAAATGTATTTTCTTCACTTTATTCCTTTATTTTTATTTTTATTTTCCTCAAGGCTTAATTGCTATTAGAAGTCCACACTTCCCGGTAAATTTTCCTCAACCTCTGCTTTTTATCAACCACTTCAAAGATTTGATTCATCCAATTTAAGTGCATACATGTCTTAAAGGGTAATGGGTTATTTCTTTGGAACTTCGATTTATGTCATAATTTCTACAAGCAGAACTATATAATAAGGAACAAAAAATCAATGCAATTTGTACACGGTTTTTGGCAGTTCAATCTTAAGCTATGTCATGAAACATTGATTTTTTTAAGGTATATTTTTTTGAAATAAAAGACAGCTATATAGATAAATATATACATAAACATCCCCCCACACCTAAATCATGCATTGTCCTCAGTGATGCAAATATAAAGCAAATGCACTTATTACCTTGGTGAACTGCGGTGGAAGGATGAAATTTGCTCAAAGTCAACCATAGTCAGAACTGGATTGAATGACACCATATTGGTGCATGTATCCAGTTGAATTGTTCCACATGTTGCACTGAGGCACAGATTCCACACCCCTCACATGTATTGGTTCTCTTATTTGCTCGAGTGATGGTGGGTGTGTCGCAGAATTACTCCTCCTTTTCTCACTTCCTTTTTGATTTTGTGATGATTTATTTGATTCAGAAATCTTATAGATACGTGCTCTCATCACAACATCACTTTGATTGCATATTATTTCGGGCTCACTATCAACATGAAAGATATTAAATTCAGCTTTTAAGTTCCCAAAAGATAATTGCATGAGCCCATTTCGACAGTTTATCAATGCTTCAGAAGTGGCTAAAAATGGTCTGCCTAGAATCACAGGGATTTGTTGTTTAGGATTTACAACAGGCGCGGTGTCTAGTACGACAAAATCCACTGGGTAAATGAAATCACCAACCTTGATCAAAACATCCTCTACTACACCTCTTGGTTTCTTAATAGAGCAATCAGCAAATTGAAGGGTTGTCCTAGAGGGTTTTAGTGGACCAAGGTTCATTTGCTCATAGACAGAGTACAGGAGTAGGTTAACACTAGCACCGAGGTCTAGAAGGGCTTTGTTGATAAAAGTATCTCCTATTGAACATGAAATTGTGGGACACCCAGGATCCTTATATTTTATAGGAGATGTGTTGGACAATATAGAACTTATGTTTGCAGTTAAGAATGCCTTCTTTGGTACGTTCGTTTTTCTCTTTTTAGTGCACAAATCTTTTAAGAATTTAGCATAAGCAGGTATTTGTTGAATCATATCTAAGAGTGGAATGTTCACCTTAACTTGCTTAAATACTTCCAAGATTTTCTCTATTTGTGCACTTGAGTTCTTTTTGAGTCTATTGGGAATGGGGCTTTAGGAACATAGACTCGCTCAGGTTCAGGTTGAGCTATGGGTTCAGGTTGAGTAGGTGGGTTGGGCATTTCAGATTGGACGTCGGGTTCAATGGTTAGGTCATATGTGGTAGCTTGATGGCTCGATTGATTAGATGTTCTAGGATTTACCACATTATTATCAATCTGTCTTCCGGACCGTAATGACACTACTGCATTTATTTGTTGGAATGGTCCTTCCTCGTTAACCATTTGAACCGGTCTAGGGTTGTTATTTCCTGAAGGTGGTTGATAGGGTTGATATGAATTATTAGATCTAGGGTTCACCTCAGGTTGACTTGGAAACCGACCCTTTTCTCTTTCACCTACTATTTGTGCTAGTTGGCTGACTTGTGTCTCTAGCCTTTGGAAGGTCTGGTTGGTTGTTTGTATAAAGGTTTTCATCAAATTTTCCAAGCTCGTCAACCTAACCTCATGATCGTTATTGTTACTAAACCCAGATGATGTATTATTTTGATTATACGGGTTTGGTTGCTGTCTAGGAGGTTGACCATGTTGGTTTGATGAGAAGTTGGAATTATTACGCCAACCCGAGTTATAGGTTGATGCGTATGAGTCATTTCTAGCATGGTTATACATGGCATTAACTTGGTCCCATTCCGCACAATCCTCCATTACATGACCTGTTTGACCACATCTAGAGCAAGGGATAGACGAGGCTTGAGTCACTCGGTTTTGGGTTCGTAGCTCTAAACTTTCCATTCTGCGCATAAGGGTAGCTAGTTTTGCTTCAGCCGCTATGTTGGCATCTACAGCTAAGACACCTGGTTTGGGTTGGCTTGCTATTCTAGATCCAATACTTGGGTTAAGCGGTGTTCTAGCATTGTCCCATTGCATACTGTTTTCAGCTAATTCCTCAAGAAAAGTCCAGGCATCATTTTCATTTTTCGACATAAAGTTCCCTTGGCTTACGGATTCTACCATAACCCTAGATGTGGGTGTCAATCCCTCATAAATAATTTGGCATAATTGCCATCTTGGAATTCCATGATGAGGGCATTGGGTCAGAACACTTTTGAATCTTTCTAGATAGGAATAGAACGGCTCGCTCTCAGACTGAACGAATGCAACAATTTCATTCCTAATCCTCATAGTCTTATGGTTGGGGAAATATTTTTTTAGGAAAACTTGAACAAACTCAGCCCAACTTCTAATTGATCTTTCGGCTAGACTATATAGCCATTTCTTAGCGTCCTCCTTCAGTGCTAGAGGCACGAATTTCAGACGCACTGCCTCCTCAGGGATATGCTGGTATTGCATAAGAGAGCAGATTTCCTCAAATTCTCTAAGGAAGATATATGGGTCTTCCCTAGATGTGAACTTAGGCAACATACTCATGTATTGTGCCTTAAGTTCGAAGTCGCGACCCGGTATGATGGGCATAACGATGCACGATGGCTGAGCAGCCATCGTTGGATAGCATCGATCCCTCAGAGTTATAGGTTGTGCAACAGGCGGGTCCACTACGTTCTCACCCATTGGATCCGGGTGAGGTGGTGCAGCAGATGGATTGGGGCTAAGTTCCAGACTGGAATCTAGATGAACTCGTGAGAGTCGATTACTCAAGTCCCGAATCCAAATCTGAGTGCACCGGGTTGAATCAATTTTTGAATTCAAATTCGAAATTTAAATTCCAAATTTAATTTCAAGAATTAATTACAATTTTTTTTATATTTTCGTTTTTTTAATATATTTTTTATGTTTATTTTTCAAAAGGGAAACAAACAATAGAATGGGGAAAGATGAGAAAGGAATCCTAATCTAGAGAATTTAGGTGAGAAGGGAAAGAAGACTCAGATGAGAAGGGAAACCTAACTCTAAAGATAGAAAGAGGGTTGGTCAGAAAATTCCTAAGAAAGCACGGTTCAAACAATCCTAGACCTAGTGTCGCTTAGATCTAGACGACTCCTAACTGGTTGAGTCGAATTGATTCGCTTGATTCACCTCCCTCACTAATCAAACCAACTTGGCCAGGCCGTGTATAGCTAGTGGGGGCGCTTCCGACAGAGTCGGTGCCAATTAGACAACCACTTCGCTTGGAAGACTTACGTCAACACAAAAACACTTTCTAGACACCAAATTAAATTCAATCAGCTTCAGGTCATAGCAAGTCAAACCAATTCTTCTCCTTAATTGAGTCTGAGTCCTTAATGGTCAATGTCTAATTGATTTTAATTTAAGGCTTGGGTGACACTTTAGGATTGTGATTTGTGGGCCACGGAAGGGTGGTGAAATCCCCACCGTATCTTTGCCTATGGAAATGCCCTTAAGATAGTTTAACTTAGATCTAGCAAAGATAGTCAAACATTGGTCTCTAGTTGGGGGCAATTGCAAGGTTGTATGCAAATTAGATTATATGCTTAAATGCAAGCGATGAAAAACACGATATGTACCTTGACTCCAGCACTCTTCAACAGAAATTGATTTGCAAGAATTTAGCAAGACTAATGCATACAAAACACTAGATGATGCATGCACTAAGGCCTTTCTAATTTTGCCAATTTTAGGTCAGAGTTGAATTATTGCCGATTATGGAATTTTTGCCCTAATACATGCAATTCTAATAAAAGGAAATTTTCTGAAAATAGAAATTACGAGTTAAAAGGCAACAAAAGTTACCTACGCAATGCTCAGTCGGGTTCACCGCCCGCTCTCGAAATTTCAGATGCTCCACGCGTCCACCCAGAGATGGTGCTAACCCCAGAAAAATTTGAAGCCCGGAAGCTTCAGGTGTGCGGCGATTCCGCCGCAGGTTGCTCTTGGTATGCGGCGATTCCGCCGCCATTCTTGCTCAGACTGTGTTCAGATTTCGCCGCGCGCTCTGTTGTCTCCTGAAACACAAATCCAAATACTTAGATCACGCACAAGTTAAACAGAACAGAATCGAAATCAACAAAAAAAACAAAATCTGCGTCGCCTCCCCGGCAACGACACCAAAAACTTGATGTGAATTAAATTTATACCGCAAGTGCACGGCGTCAATGGAGACGTGGCAAATACGGGTCGAACACAAGGAGGGAGAGATTTGTTATTAATGTGATTTCGATTGCGGGAAAGAAGGAGAGAAGAAATAAGTTGGTTTTGAGATTTTTGATTTTTAATTATCTAAAGCAAGAAACAAGAACAATTAAAACTAAAACAAGAACAAAGAGGTGAATTCCGTTGGGTGGAGGTTTAGATTTAAGGTTTAGATTAGAGAATTCAGAAACTTATAATAAATCATATTACTTATAAAGTATTACATGATAAATGATTTAACATAAACTCAAGTAATCAAAATATACTAACACGAAATTAAAATAATAACATTCATTCATCTTCTCTTCACCCTAAATCTGTCACCTCCACCCTTTGGAAGGAGTTAGAAACTCATAGAGGGAGGAAGAAGGGGTCCTAGAGACATTACAAAAGAAAAGTAAAAACAAGAAATAAAAGACAGAATTTTATTACTAAAGTGAAGAGTACAAAACTGAAAATAAAAACAACTAAAAACTAGGTCTAAGGCCAAGGACCCTTCTACCATCGTTCTCGGGGCTATTTATAGCCGATACAAGGGATCCCAATATATAAATGGAACGTACACGCGTCAATACAGCATTGGTAAAAATTTGAGCACACAGATCGACTTTTGTGCGGCTAAATCGCCGCAATTTGTACATGAGGTGCGGCGGAATTGCCACCTTTTTGGCTCGGATTCGATCCAGATTTTTCCAGTGTGTTTATGGTATGATTTGATCCTCCTTTGCGCGTCTGGATTGATTCTTTCCATTCTTTTGAGCTCCGGATTAATTCCTTTATATATATGGAGATTCACATTGATTTTTCTTTAGATTTTCTCCATAATAATAAAAGCTACTCGTGATTTGCAATTAGGTCCTTGACTTTTTGCAATTAAGTCCCCGGCTACTTTTGTGCTCAAGTCCTTGTTCTTTTTGTGATTAGGTCTTGAATGCTTTTATGCTTGGATACATTTCCATTTAAAACCCGATAAGCTTGAACTTGGTCTTTATGATAGAAATGAGTCTTTTGCACGCGTTTATGCTCGGAATGTGGGTAATTTGCATTTAGGTCCCTGTATTCTGTAAATAAGACTAAACATATACCTTAGTAGCATTTATTGATATAAAAGTAATCTAAATGAAAGACATATGATGCAATGTATGCAATGCATCACATCCCATTCCTCTCTGCTTGGCATCCCACGAGGCATGTCATATCAGCAGGCGTGACATAGTTTGAATATATATGAACTCGTCCATGTTTGTCACCCAACATCGTGCCAACTAGATCATCATGAGCGACTGAGGTGATAGAGCCCTGAGAGCTTGTCTCACCGGATCCTCTTATAGTCTCAAATTGTTCTTGAAATTAAACATTTTAATATTTAAAGTTCAATACAAGCGTTAAACATTGTAAATGTATACACGTAATTAGCTTACAATGAGTCGAGCGGCTTCCGGATGGTTCCTATTGTGGAGTTTAATCCACATGTCCGTCCGTGTGGGCTTCGGGGCAGGTTGGTCTTCTACAACCTAAAGAAAAAATAAATCAGGTCTTTACACTAAATGATTAACCAATTACTCTCTTCTCCTTATGTCGCACAACAGACTTTATACCGCACGTTTGTGGTATAATGAGATTCGCCCGATTTTTCCTGTTGATCTCACTTTTTTCTGCATCCAAAATTAAACCAAAAGGTTAGATTTCAAATTATTTGCATAAGATTAAAATTAATATAAATAAAATATACATGAAAAACCTCGCTGCCCCAATAATTTAAAAGAGTATACCAATTCTCCACAGATATGTTTTGTGGCTATCGGGCCATCCACTCCTCTCGGGTCTGTGTCGGCTCCACCCGCTTCTTGTAGAGGTCAAATTTGTATTCCTTCCACTTCAGGTTTAGAGACCTCATGACCTTGTCTCTAAATACCTTAGGAATCATCCAATGTGCCTGTAAAACAGTGTTTGTACGTTATTAAATGAAATACATAACTAATAAAAAAGTTACAATAAGATGAAAGGTTACCAAAATCTATTCCCATGCCATGTCCTTGTCCTTCTTTGGCACTAGTCTCCAATCTGCATAACGTGGGGGAATTATTTGTAACCTTCTCGCAAGTGACCCAATGAAATTCTAGAAATTCTCAGCCATGGGTCCTCTGGGTACCCCCTCTGGTGTGAAATCAATCGGAGATGGGTCTTTCTTCAACCATTCTTCCAAACACTGAGTGGGACCGCGTCCCCTACTCCTACTCCTACTACTATTGGTTTCACCGGCAGAAGACTCATCCAGAAGGAAGCTGGTGGATAAGATGTTTCTTTGCCGTCCTCATCATGTGTTACATACAGATCCCGTCTTATACCCATTTCTTTCAAGTCCTTCCTTGATTTTGTGTTATCTTTACTTGCTTTGGGGTTAATATTGTCTTCAAAAAACTATCACAAATATTCCACTCCATGTGCATCACATCAATATTGTACCGCACTAAAAGATTTTTCCAATAATGCAGTTGGAAAAAAATACTTCTCTTCGTCCAGTTATTCTCGTCACCGATATAAAAATTTTGCAAATTTTCAAGAACTTCCCCAGATTTGTATACCGATGGAGTTCTATGTTCCTCTTCACCATCAAAGGTTCTCTTGTTTCTCCTCCAACGATGATCTGATTCAAGCCATCGACGATGTTCTAAATATACATTTTTTCCACTATGCTTCAGATAAATGGAATGAGTATCTTTCATACAATGGGGACACGCCATATATCCTCTAGTCATCCACCCACTCAGATTTGCATAAGAAGAGAAGTCGTTGATAGGCAACATCAATGCAGCCCTTAACGTGAAACATGACTTAGTGTCAGCGTCATAAGTATCCCAAACTTCTTTCAGCACTTCGATTAAAGGTTGTAAGAAAACATTTATCTTGTTGTCAGGGTGACCGAGTATGATCAACGACATAATAAAAAACGGGTGCTTCATACTCATCCATAACAGGAGATTATATGACACAAGAATTATGGGCCATATGTTTTGTTTAGTTTGGTTGAACGATTGAAAGCCATCGCCGGCCAACCCTAGCCTCATATTTCTTAACTCTAAAGCGAAACTTGGATGTTTGTTGTCCAACTCAGCTCAACACGTATAATCAACTGGATGACGCAATTTCCCATCTTTTTGATGTTCTTCCGAATGTCATCTCATCGACTTCGCAATATCAGCAAAGAGATACAACATGCGAAGCCTTGACTTCAATGGGAAGTGTCATAAAACAACTATGGGATTTTTTTTGGATTTTTTAAAACCCTGTTCTTGACAAACGAGATTCTCCGCATATCGTACATGAATTGGCTTTCTCATTCTCTTTCCAGTAAAAAATGCAATGATTTTTGCACATGTGAATATTTTCATAATAAAATCCTAAATTTCGAACTAATTTCTTCGTCTGATACATATCTTTCGGCAAACAAGCCCCATCTGGCAGTAATTCAGCTTGAAACACCAAGCATTTGTTGAAAGAAGTGTTTGACCATTTACAAGTGGTCTTCGTATGAAATACTTTGATGGAAAACAACAACTTTGTCAATTCTGGTTTACATCCCGGATACAACGGTTGTTCTTCATCTTTCAAGTAATTTAGAAACTTCTGAGAATAATCTGTTATCTTGTGTCTCGACACATCGTCGTTGACATTATCACCTACGACAACGTCATTTAGCATCCCTTCAATGTCCTCCATCTCATCTTCACTCGCCTCATTTTCTGTTGTGGGAGCTTCAGCTGTTGGGACTACTATTTTGGCGCTCATACTAGCAAAAGATTCTTCGTGAAAAACTCATTGCTCATAATTTCGAACAGTCATTAACGACAATATCATCAATAACATTCCCTCTGGTTGCCCACTTGGTGTTGCAACATTTTTTGCACGGGTACAAGATCCTTCCACCTTGAATGTACTGGTTCTTGGAACTAAATGCCAATTTCAGGAAAGACTCAAAATTATCGGCAAATGTTTGACTAACTCTTTGTCCATACATCCAACTTTTGTTTGAGGTCATGATTCCAATAATCTAACACAAAAAATTTGTTATCCAAAATTGATTACAAAATCCAAATCGACTCCAAACTAGAATCCAAATCCGAACTTCAATCAAAATTTATGTTAAATTCTAACTAAATTTTGGCAGAACCTCCTTTATGTTTTCGATAGCAATTTTTTCATAAAACATGTATTGACAAGAAAATATGTTCACTTTTCAAAGACAAACATCACAACATCGTCAATTCAGAAAATTATACAATCCAATCCAATCCTAAAGTCAATCGCAAATCCTAAATCAAATCTCAATCCTCAAAAGGATTTACTTCGTAAACTTGAATCTCAATCCAATCCAATCCTAAACTTTAATCCAAAATCAAACTTCAATAAAAAATTATTTGAAATTCTCACTAAAATTTGGCAGGAGCCCCTTATATATTCGATACCAAAAAATTCATAAAACATGTATTGACAAGTAAATGTGTTCACTTTTCAAAGACAAGCATCCCAACATCGTCAACTCATCACACTTAAATCAAAAAGCAATCCTAAATCAATTCCTAAATCCTTAAAAGGATCTACTTCAAATCCAAACAATACTTCCAAAATCTAAACTTCAATCAAAATTTATTTGAAATCCTAACTAAATTTCAGCAGAACCTCCGCTATATTTTTTATTGTTTTTCCAGAAAACCTGTATTGACAAGAAAATATGCTCACAATTGAAGTACAATCATACAATCACAAAATCCAATCCTAAATCGTAAATACCAAAACTTAACGAAATTTGTAGCTTCTAGTTTAAGTAATAGAGAAGCAAAATTAAGCTAAAACAATCACATGATGTCAAAGTGTATCGCGGTTACATCACTTTGTTTCCATTATTTTGAGTTATACCGATATGAAGTTGGGTTTTGAGGCCCACTTTATTTGGGTCCAAATTTTGAATACTAATGTCATGTCACATTGGTAATTAACCATTGTCATTAAAGTCACCAAACGAGTCCAAAGACAACGGAAAATCACAAATATTGAAAAGTTACAAAAAGCAATCAAAACTATAATTCTAAACAATAATAAAAACAATTAATGTAAACTATAATCAAAACTATAACATTGAATTCAAACTATACTCAAATTCAAATAAAGAATTGATGTAAATTTATAATCAAAAATTTATAACATTGAAACTAACAATTAATGTAAACTACAATTAAAATTATAACATTGAAATAATCTATGCGAGTATGAGGTCGGGTTTGGGGTTGGGGGGTTGGGTTTAATGGCTGAGGGTCGAGTTTGGGATTGGGTTTGATGGCTGAGGTTCGGGTTTGGGGTTGGGATCATGTTTATGGGTCGAGGATGGGATGGGGGTCGGGGATGGCATGGGGGTCGGAGTCAGGGATGCGATTCAGGATTGGGGTGGGGGTCGGGGATAGGGTAGTTGAAGGTGGCTGGTCATGGTGGCTTGAGGATGGAGGAGGTCGGGCGGTGGTGATTGGGAGGCGTTACCAGAGGATGGAGGAGGTCGGGGGGAGGGGAGGGTCGGCGAGGATGGGGGAGTTGCTCAGGTGGGAGAAGGAGGTCGTTACCAGAAAGGAGAGCTGGCGTGCAGGCGCGACGAACGGAGGCGCGCTCAGTGGGCGGGCGGCGGCGGGTCTGGAGTAGTTAGGGTATTTTGGGAGAGAAAGGAAATGGAAGGGAGCCCCGAACCGGCTACTGATAAAACAATATACCGATGGAATCTATCCGTCGGTGTAATGGCTGAAGAAACATTCGATTTTCAAACTTATCTCCAAGGGCGTGTGGTTTCCGTCGGTGACTTGAATAAGTGGTACACCGAAGACACATATATGTCGATGGTATATCACTATACGTTAGTGTAGTAGCCCGATAAATGGTTGATTTTCACAGTTATCACCAACATATAGTATTTGTCGGTGCCTTGAAGGATGAGTACACTGACGACACTCATCAATCGTTGGCATATAGTTATACGTTGCCCAAGAAATGGTTGGTTTCAGGAGTTTTCACTGACAGATACAAATCCGTCGGTCCAGTCAAGCACAGGTACACCAACGGTGTTATCCGTCGGTATTTTGTTATGGTCTGTCGGCGGAATAAAGTCCGACGAATATATAAATCCGTTGGTGTTATGTACGTAACATCGTCAGATAGTACACCGACGGATAAGATGTCCATAATTTTAGTAGGGCTAGAATTTTTAGGTGCTATTAATCAAAGATATAGGTCTTAGGTCACGAACGGATTCGACTCCTGGTTTCTTAGGGATGAGGGCTATACAAGTTTGATTAAAACCCATGAATTCTAAGGGAGTGATGCGACCATGAAAAAATCTAGTGAATAAGTTTGTTAAGTGATCTTTGATGTTGTACCACAAATTTTGGTAAAAGTTGTGGTTGAAACCATCTGGACCCAGAGATTTGCTCGGCCGAAGTGCGAAAGGTACATCCTTAATTTCCTTGAGTGATAAATTTTTAGTTAGGAGTAGTGGGTCTTAATTTTTTGGTTGAGACAATGTCCCAGGAGATTGGGATTTTATATCCCTTGCTACCATTAAATCTGCAAAAAAAGGTGTTGCACTATCTCATTAATGATGGTTGTTTGAGAGTAATGTTATAAAATAATAGAACAAAGAACAAAGAAGATGATGATTTGAGGGAGAACAAAGAACAAAGGGTGTATGTTACAAGAGTTTACAAATGAGAATGTGATAGGTTGAAGGAGTTATGGGAGGAGAAGGTGAATCATCCAATGACCTTTGGATTTCATAACACTCCCCCTTGGAGGATCACTTTTACACGCTAGGGATGCTGCCTCGTTAAAAACCTTACCAGGAAAAACCCGATGGGATAAAAACTTGGTGAAGGAAAAAAGAGTGCAACACCTATGATGCTCCCCCTTACTTCAACATACATTCTTCAAACAATGAACAACAATTTTGAAGACAAACTTCTTAAAGACTTTGGTGGGCAATAACTATGTAAACAAGTATGTCATATTCTCGCTTGATTGGATCTGATCAATTGTCACTTGATTGGTCTGTCACATCAAAAACTTTGCCAAGTAAAACCCTGTGGGACAAAACTTGGTGAAGGAAAAAAAGAGTGCGTCGTATAATACTCCCCCTCAATTCAACATACATTTATAACATTCCCTTAGATAATACGTGTTATGTTTATGTCTCGTTAAAAACCTTGCTACAAAACCTTGTGGGAAAAATAGCTAAGGAAAAGAGTGCATAACATACGCTAACAAAATTGCACAAGTTGCCTCATTAAAAACCTTTAACCAATAAAACCTTTTAGGAAAAAAATTGAAAAAAGGGAAAAAGAGTGCAACTACAAGCCTTCTGGGCTTTATCCTTCAAGGATATCCGTCCTTCAGGGACGATAAATACAAATCCGCTTCCCCTTATTCGTAGTTTACCAAACTTACGAATATATTTTACAATGTCCTTAAACACAAAATTGCATGGGGAACAAATACATGATAGTTTAACGGATTTAATAGATATTTACTAAATTTCACTTAGATAATAAGATTGTGAAATATGTTTGCGCAATTTTGTTTTCAAATAATATGTTGGGAGTAACACAAATTGTGGTAACTTTTGCAAAATATGAATATGTTACCTCAAAAGATATTACTTATGGACAATTTAAAGATGTCTCATAGTTATATTGATGTCATAGCGATACGAGAATGTAAGAATCAACAACTGATTCATCAACTTGCATAAAATTGTAATTACTCCACGTAATGACACCAAATTTTTGTGATACTAATTGATGTGGATCAGACATATAAGAAACATTGCTAACGTAAATCTTTATCGCATGACTAGAAATTGATAGATCCTTGAACGTCATCTAAATGTTTTCAGATGAACATAATGCTTAGATAAAACACTTATTGTGAACCTTATTATGTTTCAAGTTATAAGAAAATATTCATGACATTTTGATAAGGAACTTCAAGTCCTATTACAATTGGATCTTTGTTGATATACAATAGATGTCATTTCTTAGTGTCATTCCAGAGAATGTTCAAACTTCAGGTCGAAAAATAATTGAGTTTTCTCTGGTCATTTATTCTAAAAAATTGTCCATTAAATATTTCTTGAGTTTTCAAAAGCTCTGCTGGAGGTCCTATGACATCAAGCATGTTATAAATATAATAAATAACAATAACTTTTGTTATTGGATGAAACATATGGACGACTAAGATCAACTTCGCATCATTCTTCATGATGACTTTGATTGAAGAGGTTATATGCACACTCTTACTTGTTTCTTCATATAGTGATCTTTTCAAAAATTGTATAGTGCCTCTTTTGATTCTTGTCATCATATAATATATTTTGTCATATTAGTCCTTCAGGTACTCTCATATAAGTACCAATATTAAGTGACTTATAAAATTTTAAAGTCACAACATATCTTATATGCATATCATATTGATCATGTAACAGAACATATTATCAATATTACGAGAGAATGAGTAACATCACGATGGATGTTGGGTCATGCGAATACCCTTATATTACTCCTCGCTTTATAATGTATCACATGTTTTTCTGATTTCTATTTTTATCCTTCAGGGATATATTTTCAGAAATCAGGACTACAGGTCCAAATAGTATATTTATTCAGCGAGTTTAATATATATTGTTCGCATTCTTTTGTTTATATCAAATACGAATGCTTCTGGCATTCTTATAATATCATAGGTTTTGGATCCAATTTTTCTCTTGATATATAGCATGCTATTAAGAAGGCGAATGAATTGTCGACAATAAATTTAATAATTATTTAATATCTCTCGTATCAACATATATAGTTGATTGTGAGTTTTACGTCAATAATAATCAAATCCTCATCATTTCCCAAAACTTTAGGATTTGACCATTCTGTATCCCTGTAATTTCTTTAATCTTTTGTTTAGCAGCTGCATTTATTTTTACGGGTTTATATTCTTCCGGAATAACCTCTTCAGGAGGTACAATGAGAGTGACTAACTTTTATTTTATTTCCACAAATAATATATGTTATGGTCCACGCTTCTGCCGTTGGTTGAGCTCAAATATATTTTATCATGTGGAGATCTCCACTTTATATTATGTGGTCTATGTCTAGTAATATAAGGCGTAGTCACTCTTTTGTGATCAATACAAATGTATGACAATTACTTGCTAGATATTGCAAGATAATGATTTTATGAAATTCAGGTTCAATCATACTTGTACATATATTCTCTTATGAACTTCAGGTTCAATATAGTACATTTTCTTGAAATTCTTTAAGCTTCTAGCTTCTCCCCCTAATGCCAGAAAATGTATATCATATATATATATATATATATATATATATATATATGATTATTGGATTGGACAATAAAATTTAGCCTTTCAGGAGCTTTAAATCGCAGGAGGGAAACAATTTATTTATTATTGTACAAGTAAAGTAGGGGAAGATTCATAACATGATGTATATATACCATAAAAATTAATGAATAATATTAGCATGTATATATGCACATTAATGTGCCATGTATAAATTTTAAGATCCCATAATAATCAATATTGAGAGATATTTTAAAAACAGAGGGACTCTCAATTTATTGTGCAAATTGGTCGACAAATTTGACCTCATTTTGGTCGTAATAGAAGTCAACAAAATTATCTAAAGCTTCACAAAAACAATACCAATGATGACATCCATAATTAATATAAGAGATGATTTTATTTAGGCACTTCTGGGCATGTTTCGTCTCGTTTATGTCATCTATATTTCATATTCTTATTTGCACAAAATTTAGTCAACTGCTTATGCTCTTGTTTTCACGATACTTTGTAGTGTGTACTTCCGGCACACCAAAAAAATAAACAAGAAAGGTATCGTGATTTTCCAATAACTCTCATGACCTTCAATAATCGGTGATGCATAACTCAAAAGAGTATTGAGTCATTAATTTGTAAAGTGATCAATAATTTTTTTTTTCTTTTACTACTAATCTCTATATATCTATGAACTTCTGGTCATAGAGTTTGATTTAGAGATCGACGTGCATTTTTACTCAATTAGTTATTTGCACGTTGTTTAGATGGCCATATGAATCCTTCAGGGATTATCATAAAATTTCATAACCCTCTTTAAATGTTTGTATAGTAGCATTTTATGAATATTAAGATATTCGTCTTCTGGGAAATGCATATCATTTTTAATAACAATGATCACTTTGTAACATGGTGATTCAAATTCCACTATGTTGTAGCACAATGTACTATATATATCTATCAAGATGGATATTATGTGCTCACGAGATGAATGCTCGTATTGGTTGTGAATGATCATTTGATGCATCAAAATTAACAAGTAATAATCGCATGCTTGAACCACTTTACAAATACTCTTTTAATCAACATGATGCTAAGAATTCATATAACTTATACTAAGCAAGTGAATCAATACAAAGTTGCATGAGATATATAAATATCATTCAATTTTAGAAGCACTACTAAATATGTAACTATTTCTTTTCATGTTTCATTTGATCGAGAATCCATGAAATTTGGATCAATAACTCGATGTTTTGTCCAACCACAAAAACAGACATGAGATTAAATCATAAAACTTTTAAAATCATTTTAACAAATAGGATAGCAAAAGAAAATCACAACCTCTATTTTATCTTGATTTGATGTTTCTTTCTCTAGTCATTGATATTTAAAAGGCAATGAGATAGGTTCAACGTCCATAATCCATGATAAGACGTCATTCTTATCCATGATGTCAAGTATAAAGTTAAAAGTCATAACTTACAAGCATCAAAGCATAATTGGTACATGCATGCAACTTATTACCTTCTTCTTCTTTTTTTATCGGTGCATACTAAATTAAACATCTCAAAACGGAATATATTATAATGTACTTGAATCATATGATAAACAAAATTTCATATTAGCAATTCCAAAACCAACATATATTGATTGTATATATGTAGTCTCATTTATTTTATATATATACAAAATTGTCATGATATATTCTATGCACCATGTGGGTAAATTAATTACCTCATGATGAACAAATACACATTCAAGATGTAAGTAAAATATCCATATATGCCTTTTAGATAGAAGTTATGCATATCAATATATTAGCATGTAAATTATTAATATCTAGAAGAATCTCATCGTAACTGAATAAAAATCACAAGTATGGAAATATATTGGACTAAAGAAAGTACTAACCAATATAAAACATTTTCTCACGAAAAATTTAATATAATAATCAATGTTAAACCATGACATTAGTTTTTATTTTATTTTGTCTTTTGAACATAATTTGTTGGGTAAAAACAACAATTATTGACTGATGCATCAATGTATTATAGCACATGCCAGAGTAACCAATAAAAAAAATCACGAGTTTAAAAATGTATTTGTTGTGCAAGATTTAAATTAATATATTGACCAAAATAACAAAATAAATATCCGAAATATCATATAAATTCTAATTTTTGTTGTTATTGTAAAGCACTAAGATATACCATGGTTTGAGATTCACACGTCCAAAAATATTTTTTTTATTTCATTTTTAGAGTATACATATACAACCCTCAATTGATTGTAAATGATATTTTAATTAATCATGCAAGATAGAATCACATTTCTAACATTTTTTTATGATCAAAACAAACAATCTTTTTGACAGATAAACGGAAGAACTTATGTATGTCACCTTGAGAATCAAAACATGGATTTGTTACCTTGAGACTTGAGTGACAACAAAGGTTTTAGCCGGCAGTAGAACTTTCGTGCTGATAACGTGTTATAAAATAATAAAACAAAGAACAAAGAAAATGATGATTTGAGGAGGAATAATTGTTTGTATTTTTTCCATCCACAAAGTATTACAATGGTCTCCTATTTATAGGTTATAGGAGGCAAATAAAAGGGTGTATGTTACAAGAGTTTACAAATGAGAATGTGATAGGTTGATGGAGTTACGGGAGGAGAATGTGAATCATCCAATGACCTTTGGATTTCATAACAAGTAAGTAGGGGAGAGCAACATCCGGTCCGGTCCGGGTTCGGTCCGGACCGAAACCAACCGGTCCGGGTTTCGATCTGGCCCACCGGAGCGATTCAGGTTTCGGTCCGGTCTGGTCCGGTCCGGTTCCGGACCAAAACCCAAAAATCCCCACAAAAGTTCGGTCCGGGTTCGGTCCAAACCGAACCTGACCGGTCCGGTCTTCGGTCCGGACCCCGGAGAGAATCCGGGTCCAGTCCGGGTCCGGACAGATGCTCACCCCTACAAGTAAGTAATATTTTTGTTTACTCCTGGAGAGAGGATGCGGTTGATACGCTTACAATCATTGGCTACCCGATGGAAAAATAGTGAAACTTGTCGAGTCAACGAAAAGAAAGAGTATCTCCCGTCTTCCGGGCAACAATTTTCGACCCAATAGCAGCTTGTATTGTAATCTCAAACATTTGCCTGTCAATCATTAAGCACCAGTCAAATACAATAAACATATCAGCGATCACTGTGGAATCACATCAAAGCATAGATAACAACTTCACCTATCGATGAATTTTTTCAATTTATCGACGAATTCCCGTCCAATTCTTTGTGTCTTTTGATTATGAACAATAGCAGCCATGGCATCCACGAGTTGACCATTGAGAAGGATATCCAGCTTCACCAGATCGGACTTTAGGTATCTGTCGAAGGATGAAAAACATCATCACTGTCTTTATATGGATTCATTATCGAAGGATAAAGCATGAAGGTTGCATCACTATTTTGTTAGAGGACATTCACTTGACTCAAGGTTGCTACAACATTTTGCAATACTGTGTGCAATACTGTTTCTCGAAGTAGGGCTGCAAACTTCGTTTTGCAATACTGTTTCTCCAAGTAGGGCTGCAAACTTCGGATCGACTTGTTAGTTTTAGTTCGAACTCAATTCGAAAAATGTTCCATTCTATTTTAATTTAAAATTAAAAATCTTGATAAAAAATAAAAAAATCTTTCGACTTGGTTCGGTAAACAAGTCGTTCGAACTTGAAAAAATTGAGACGACTCGATAACTCGACTCGAATTTTTTATTGTTCCATTTATAATTATTATTTTATATTTGGTAATAACATAGGATTATATTTTTTGCTCGAAATTTCGCTCGACCCGACTCGTTTACACTCTTATATTGAAGATTTAGAAAAATTAAATAATTAGTCAACCAAATGGAATGTGCATAATTAATAACTAATCCAAGGGGTTTTACGTGATTAACACTACAATCGAAACCAAAGAGAATTTTTAATGGATTTGATTTCTCTAGAAGCCGTCTGACCCAAGCCGGATTAGCTCGACCTGGACTGAACTCCATTACGTCGGGTTGTATTGGGTCTGAAGAGACCAATATTTTGGATTTGGATCCATCCAAAATATGCAAATTGCAAATGTCAGTTTGGGCCTCGATCTGGTTGAAATCCAACCGATGCGTACTTCCAATTGGATGTAAGAAAAATAACCTATATGGAACAAAAAAGGAACGAAGGAAATTCAATGTTTTAACAAGCAAAAAGGACAAAAGTTACGTAAGAATCTCTATTTATTCGCTTTGCCGTTCAGAAACAAGCTAGCTACTTGCCTTGTTTGTCACTGGTTGATTCTTTAGCTGAACGCGTTTCAAATCCAAAACAAAGAGATTTCGGTTTATGTAGATCTAAGTTACGATTGGTCAAAATAAATTTTTTTCCAACTCTGCAAAGCAAGAAAAAAAAATTGAACTCAATGGTCATGATCTGAATGGCCGAATGTAGGATGCTGTTCAAAAATTAGAAAACCTAATTCGACCGCCGCCGCCAATAATAACAGGTGCAAAAAAAGAATATTAGGGTCTGTCAGACAACCCCTAACCACCCCAGATATCAAAAGATAGCTGAGAACGATCATCTGCGGCCATCACAACCAATCCGAAACCAGAGGGTCGGGACCAATAATCACGCTCTGGTCTAGGAGTTTGGTTCATCCACCAGACTTGTAGGTCTGTCTCCTTTCAACTTAAGGAGTCAGTAGTACGATCCTATAGAACAGATCATGTTCAAGTAAGGTCGTGCTAATGCCTTGAATCCACAGATTTGGTTGGAGATTGAGACAGAAGATGTGGGACTATTTCTCCCTTGGCTAGTTGGTTGTGCCACAAGTTCCTCAAATAATCGGCGCGATGTGGTCGTGAATTGTGATTTTAACAGACTGTTTTTGGACCAACTCGACATATTTTGACCATATTAGAGAAGTCCAAGTATAAGCCTTCTCTTAGTTATGTTCCTTTTTTAATCTAAGTGGTTTGGGGAGAATGAGAATATAAGCTGGTCTTGTGCATTTGTGACGAAAGGTTAGCTTTTCCGGTTATCATGCATTGTGATTCACAGAATTTGAGATGAAAGATTTAGCTTTTCCGAATGAACTTCCAACTCCAAGACTTCTAATTTTTTTTAAATTGAGTTGAAATGTATTGTCAAAAAGTATTGATATTCTAACACAGGTAGACCGAAAAAACTAACGGAGTAGCAAATCCAAAAAAAAAAAAAAAATAGCATGATTGAATGAGTTGTTTTTGTAGTGGTATAACAAGAAATAGTTGTAGACTAATGATAAAATTAGAATTATAATGTTTTAAAGTGACACGCAAGTAAAAAAATCTTTTTCTTTTGAATACAAGTTTGGTGTTCCTAAGGTGTATTTGTCACTAGCAACAACCAGGTGTGTCGCACGACGTTTCTTCAAAGAAATAGTGAACATACAATAGAAAATATGAGTATCAAACTCATGTGATTGTTACATTAAATTAACTTATATTACTTCTATCAACAAGCCAATTATTGAATAGATGAATTAAATTTTTAAGACACATTAAATATTGTCAAACAACCTATAAAGTCATTGATAAAAAAAGTATACAATTTTATTGTTGCAAACTTTAGAAAAATTTGTGTATTACATAGTTAAGATACAATAACTGAACAATTAAACGTCGTCCGTAAATTACTTAAATCGTCCGTCTGAATTACTATCTTGTTTTTCTCTCATTTCTACTTATATATCTCTTCATTTCACTCTTCAATCATCACTCTCACTTCATCTTCCTAAAACTCATAAAAAACAATGTATCGGAGGCCAAGAAATGAACCAGCGAACGTCCCGATACACTCGAATCAACTAAAAATTCCCATTTATTTTAAGTTAACAAAAAAAATGAACGGGGCTTCCGCGAGAGCACCCCCTCCCCCTCTCAGGAAAAGGCGTCCGCGGGAGCCACCCACTTCTAGGGGGCTCCAGTAGGCGTCCCTTTTAATGAAATAAAATTTAATTTTAATTCTTAGTTAAATTGATTAATTAGTTAATTAAATTGTTTAATTGAATAATTAGTTATAATTGTTAGTCAAATTGATTAATTAGTTAATTAAATTGTTTAATTGTTATAATTAGTTAAATTGAATAATTAGTTATAATTGTTAGTTAAATTGATTAATTAGTTAATTAAATTGTTTAGTCGTTATAATTAGTTAAATTGAATGATTAGTTATAATTTTTAGTTAAATTGATTATTAAGTTAGTAATTAGTTATAATTGTATTAATATATATATATATATGAATTTTTATTTGGGTATGGCCGAACGGAGAAAATGTTGGTTGTGTTTCTTGTGGTGAACCATACAAAATAATAAACGGACGAAATAAAAACAAAGTATTTTTAATTGTATTAAAAAATCATAATTTTTCAAATTGGTTTACTTTTCGGAAAAAAATAAATTTATATATTGTTTTCAAAACATAAATTATTAAGTTAAAGATTTATAAACTTAAAAGATTTACTTCTATTAATTCATTTGTTTAATTAAAATAAGTGTAAACCAAAAATCATGGGTTTCATGCCATGATAATGGATTGATGAGTTAATAATTAAATACAAAAATTCTCTAGTACGCCTAGGGTTTAATTTTTCTATTTTAAGCATTTACCATATTCATCATTATCTGAAATTATAAGGTAGATTTAGGTTATAGGTAGTTATGCTAATAAATGATCTAATGGTGAATATTAACCTTAGAAAAACTGTAATTTAGATCTAACAGTTAGATTGAATGTGGTTTAAATTAGTAAGACGAGTCATGGGCTCACTAGATCTTGAATCCAATTATATATATATATATATATATATATATATATATATATATATATATATATATATATATATATATATATATATGTATATAATCATCCATATTTCATTTGAGATACCAATTACATCCAACGATCAAAATGGATTTGTTTTTTGTTTTACATTAATAGACGTTCAAGATCGATTTCAGGGACAAAAAAGATAATCAACAAACAACTTGGTCGAGCGACGTGAGCGTGATGGATGGTTCGTAGTTATTGATAGTTGATATGGTTAGCACAACCACAACATTGCAATTTATCCAGAGGGTCACCGACGGATCAGCGGTACTAGTCGTAAGACCAAGAAAATTTTTCGTGGTATGACTAAGGCACAAGTGAAATTGCGTAACATCTTGTTGGTTGTAACGGAGAAATTCTCAGAGGATAATCGAATTAGAGACACATTTATAACTGTAGAAACTACATGAGGAAGGTGAAATCTTAAGACAGGAATATCGCTCAACAGTTTTTGCATCAGACAGCGCAGTATCAGTACTTGTATTATATTATGGTGGATGAAGATACTAATGTTGTCACTCACGCATTCTTGGCACATCTGACGTCAGTTAAGTTGTTACGCACATACCCGTCGGTAATTTGCATGGATTCGACGTACAAAATGAACAAGTACAAGATGTCTTTGTCTGAGATGGTTGGGGTGACACAAACAAACATGAACTTCCATATTGGCTATGCAATTATGATCGATGAGACCGAACGTAGTTACCGATGGGTATTGGAGAAGTTAAGAGATTTGTTATGCAGTACTGTCAACTATAGTGCAATAATAGCGGATATGGAGTTAGACCTTATGCGACCAGTGAGAGAGGTATTTGATTGACATCATATCATGCATATATTTGTGTCTTATATCCATTATCTTGAACCTAAACAATGCTACGTAACAAGTTTTATGTTTGAGTTTTAGGAATAAACAAGATTGAGGATAAGATGCATAAAAGGACCAAGAAGCAAGGAAAATGACTGAGTTGCAAGACTTGGGGACTGAAATACAAGAGGGAAGGACCCAGATGTAAGCCCAAAGGACCAAGGAGCAAATCAAGAAACTCCACACCATCATGAGGAGTATTTTGGCAATTCGATTCGGTCCTGAACTCCAACAGCCTACTCAGATGCATCAAACATGAAAAAATGAAGCCAGACAACCACACACCAAAACTAGGCCGGATCCAGACAACATAGACCGCCAATTGGCGGTCGGTTTTGGTCCGGATCCGCTAAGACTTCGTCGGGTCATGTATTAGGTTGTGTTTAGTCTATTTTTGGTATACATTTAGTCTCATACCGGGGGATTGTCCCATATTATATTTTTCTATGACTATAAATAGAACTTTCCCTCCTCATTTGTAATCATTCATTGCTTGTTGGCATTCTCTCTACTTGGAGTAAAAGCCTTGAAGCAAAAACTCAAGGTGGAGAAGAATGTCACTTACAATGTAAGTCATGTTAATAAAATAATTTTTCTTAGTTTCTTTTAATTTTGTCTTGTCTTTTATTTCTTGCATGCTTCTTTAGTTTAATTTCCTTTCATTTAACTTCTTTAATATTTCTTGTTTGCTTAGTTTAATTGTCTTTCATTAGAATGTTTTGTTTTGTTAATGTAGTTTGTAGTGTAATGATTAGTGAGTAGTTTCATCCCCTTTGGGGTGGAGTAGATGTGTATACATATTATGTAGATGGTATAAATGCTAGACATTGTTGTTTGTGATAAATGTTAGTATGCTTTCTTGAATTAATATAAAAAAAAATTGATGGTTTCATCCATAATGTTTAGGTACATTTCATGCTTGTTTATGTTCTTAATAACAAACTTGTCATGCTCATATTAATAACCTAGGTTGGTGCTTTAAATGATATGTATTGTCATTAGGTACTTCTTATGCATTACAAATACTAACTACACTTGAGCTTATTGTATGCATTCATCACTTCTTATTTCATGTGTACACACACTCCACCCCTTAGGGGTTTTCCATTCCTGATTTCTATCTTCTTTTATTAGTCGCTTAGTTTTAGTTCATTTTGTGCTTTCATTTCCTTCCATGTTGCTATTAGTTTAGTGTAGTTTAGTTTAATCAATATTTCTCTCCTTTCTTTCCTACTCGCCTTCGAACTAACCAAAATCGACACACCTCCCTGTCGATCGACCCATATTTTTCACTACTTCAACGCAGTCGTACACTTGCGGTTAATTAAAACGTATCAATCATTATTTCTTGACTCTGCTCATTTACTTTGCACCTTACATATTAACAAGGGCGTATACAATTATGCATACCACTCATTCGGCAAGAACAAGCAGATAACATAGAGTTTTAAGTGCTGAAAGTGGATGAGAGTCATGCTTTCTACTTCAGAAAACGAGTATAATAGAGTTGTGTTTGTTCTGAAAGGTGCGTATAGGTCTTGGTCGGCTATCACGGAGTATGTGGACGGTACGTTGTTAGTGGATAAAGAAAAGTTTGTGTTGAATTGGACGAACAAAGTCCTACGAACTGTAAGGTCGAAAGCGTTCATTCGGCTTTGAAGACTGGATCACTTCATCGACTACAGCTCTGGACACTCCTTTCGACCGTGTCAATGCGGAAATTGAAATGTAGGTTACGAATATTCAAAACTTTCTGAAGGATTCAAGACGTCAAAATCACACTAACTTCAGAGAGGCTCTATATCAGCATTTAAATAGTCGAATTTCTCATTACGGCTTGTCATTGTTGAGTCAGGAGTTTATGAGAATGTAGGACTTAAGTGATCAAGTTGAATATCATTGTGGGTGCATTGTTGTGACTTCGCATGGGATTCCTTCTGCATTACCATGCACCGTTGTATCCAGTCAGGTGAAGGGATTTATTTATAGCAGATTCATCCATTTTGGAGAACACTTATCATTGGAAAAGGAGTGGAAATCCCAGAGTTTATGGAGCAGTCATCACAAGACTCGAGCATTTTCGGAACCTTGTTGACGAGATTTCTAGCAGCGACCCTGCAAGAGATATTGGGAGCTGGAGTACGAATAGAGGAGAGCTTATTGTGAGCAGTTACGTAGTAGATATTGATTGTAACGTGTAATTTGTAATGGATTGGTTAATTTACTAGATTTTTAATATGAAATATGTTCGTACATTATATCGTATTACTTTTTTATCAGATTTCAAATTTCAAATGCAATTATATATAGCAAACAATGAAAAGATATATTTGTCATAAAAAATAAGAGTACAACACATAAACAAATACAATAAAAAGGTAAATAGGGTACAAGCCGACTACAACTACGAGTACAACTATGTCTCATCCACCGAATCAGGGTCAGAAATGCCTAACTGACTGTTCCACGCGTGTATGAATTCATCACACTCTACATATGCAGTTATCGTATCATCGTCCATCATCAGGTCCCTCTTATCCAAGAACGGTTGCGTAAGTCGTATCGCCATACTCATTAACTGTGTATAACAACAAAATAAGTGTCCATTAACAATAAAAACAAAAAATGAATTACAAATAAAAATAGATTAAAAAATTACCGCATCGGCACATGTCCTATCCGGTAGTCTCTCAGCTCTCTCGGTGATACCACGCATGAGAAAAAGATGTAAGTACTTGGAAAACCAAGACAAATAAAATCTGCATCACAAGTGGAAGGGTTGCGGCTACGTGCGAGATCGGTAACATGAAGTCGGGCTCCTCTCGAAAATGTACATCAAATTGATTCCGCGGTTGAAATGGGGTATCTCAGGTCGTACATTGCCGAAGTCTCAGACCACATTGTATGCTCTACCGTCGGGATGTCAATCGGGATCACCTGAACGTATCCTAACTGACATAAGACATGATCAGGCATATAAGGCTCGATGATATCCCGATAACAAATATAACCACCCATCAATAAGGTCCTCGGCATCTCAGCAGTAGGGTCAAGACCATAAGACAACTACTCCACCTAAACGTCGACATGTTAATAATAAATAAAAAACAAATGCAAATAATGTAGTGTCTTATACCTGCGATGCAGTCATCTGATCTAATCATCTACGAATGGAACGAAGTCGCTCCTCGCTTTTATCCTCGTTCCGGACGGTCCATATACACAAACAAGGACAGCCTGAATCAACAATTTTCCGCTTCCCATGCGGGCGGAAAGGAGGAAAGTACTCATATATCCAAGACTGCAGTAGCGTAAGACAACCCGCAATACCAACACAATCAGCACAGCTAGCTATCCCAACTGACGATACAGGTATGCCAACCTCGCCAACCGTTATGGTTACTCACCAATGGTTCCGAGTCCCTAGCCTCCAATATGTTACGTGTTATAACCCTACAACCGCTCTTGTCAACAAACAAGACGCATCCGAGCAATAAAGACACGTAAGCAGTCAACTACGTGTCATCGGCCCGCGGAGAATGAAGGCATTTGCAGAACTCATCAACAGAGTCAATGGTAACACCACCGTCACTGCAAAAGGGACTATTCTTCCCAAGGCTAGCAACGGTCACCCCGAATAGTTCGGCTACATAACTCTTCAACTCAACTGTCGATGCTTGAGCACCGACCATACGACCCTCAATGGGAATGCAAAGGATCTTGACCACGTCATACAGCATGATCATCAGGTTGCCACTGCAAGGCAAGTGGAAAGAGTTTGTGTTAGATTGCCACCACTCCACAAACGTAGATATCAATGGCATTTAAATGTAAGTGAACATGCTCTAAGGCAACTAACCTAAACGGCAATCAACAATGGTCTCCGTGATATCGGCACTCAACTAACTGCCCACTCTGTAGTGTAATATAGTCTTTGTTTCGATTATGACACTTCAGAACCTTCCGATCATTGCCCACCTAAATGCGTCTAGCGACGTGGCTACCAAAATTAGGAATTACGCTCTCATCTATAGGACCACCATGCATCATATCAGTGACGATCCAAGAATCGTCATCAACCATCTTATTTTTATGAGTTCGGACATCTACAGTGCACGAACTGGAATCGCTAGTTACAAACCTACCACATCTATCCTTCCGAACTACATACTCAGCAGTAGAAGAACTACCATGTCGCCCCTGTCCTCTATCATACGTCTCCTCCCGCTCTAACTCAACTCATACCGCCCATTATCGTCACCCTCCACCTCATCGAAAATGCCATCAAACGGGTCATTACGTGTTTGATGATGACGTAAACTCTTCATCTCCCTCCTAACCGAAGCAGATATACCCCGTCTACGTGGATGACGATGACCTGAATCCTCTTCATAAGCATGTACAACGTGTAAGGGTACTGATTTTCCTTTTCCTCCATAGTAACCCGATGAATATTAATTAAATTTTAGAAATAAAATTTCGTTAAATGGATTTTAAGTTACTAAATTTACAAAATTACTAATTATTATTTACTAATTACCAATTATTACTACTTAATAATCAATTTAATAAAAAATGTGTCTCCGTCGGACGTCTCCTCCTTGGGAGGGGCCTGGGTTTTTTTTTAAAATAAAAAAGTTAGAAATTTTACTGTATTCGAATGTAAAGGGATGTCTGCTAGCTTGTTTCCTGGCTTCCGAGATATTGTTTTTGATGATTGAGGGGAAAATGAAGATAGAGTTGAGTTGGGAGAGTGAAATGAAGAGAGATATAAGTAGAATTGAGAGAATAACAAAATGACAATTGAAACACACGATTTAAGTAATTCGTCCAGCGATGTTTAGCAGTTCAGCAAAAAAATGGATAGAAAAATATGCAGTTCTAGTTTAAGTTCACTTAATATTTTAATAAAAAATATAAATTTTATTAACAAGATAATAGGTCAAAACAAATTTTAAAGATAATTTTGTTGTTGTAATCTTATTAAAAGTCAACATCTCACTAAGCATCCATGATTCCAAGTTCTCTTTGGTACTCAAAATTGAGAGTTAACAAAGGGAACTACTATTCGTCGCCGGAAAACTACTTAAATCGCCTCAAAAATGACCTTTTTGCCCTTAACAAATCAATTAATACTCATTTCGTCTTGTGTCTTTAAACAAGTTGTTTGACTCAGTTTTACTCACATTCCTAGTACCAACACAACGAAAATGTCTGGCGACGCACCTGAATCCGGCGAGGTAACGAGGGCGGAATTTTTTCCCCGACTCGGGCGTCTGGCTAAGCCGCCTCCACCCACGTGAAGGCGTCTCGATAAGCCGCCTCCACATAGGTGGAGGCAGTTTAGCCAGCCGCCTCCACCTATGTGCAGGCGTCTTAGATGGACGCCTCCACTAAGGTGAAGGCGTCTGGCTAACACGCCTTCACGTATGTGGAGGCGTGTTAGGCAGACGCCAGATGCCTCCACCTTGGTGGAGGCGGCTTAGTCAGACGCCCGTTTTTTTTATTTTCTGTTAAATTCAATTTTTTCAGATCTCGTTGCAAGATTTCGGTGGTGATGGAGTATATTACAGTGAGTTTTTTGACAGTAAAGAAATATTTACAACAATCGAGGAAGCTTGTAAATGGGCGAAACAAGTTACACTAGGAGCCAGATTTTTTTGGTTATATCATCATACAAACCAAAAGCTACGCAGTCGTGTATTTCTCAATGGGAAAGGATGGTTCGTTGTTCCCGTGTCTTACTGTGCTACCTTGGGAGAGTTCGTCTGCCATGACGAGGCCTGTCAGAGAGTTGGTCATTGCTCATTTAGGGAGTTACAGACATTTTATTCATTTGGAATTAGTTGATAATTTCTCGGAACCTCTTATAGCAACCTATGGTATCAAATGCGAGATGAGAGTGTTGTTGGATGGGATGATCAGTACGAAAGTAGGATGGAGTATTGGAACCGGTTACGTAGTACATTTTGATTGTAATTTGTAATGTTTTGTAATGTATAATATATCGTGTATTTGTACTTATATCGTGTTGTTCTTTTACCGTATTTGAAATTTAAATATTATTTGAAGAAATTTAAAGAAATAAGTTGAAGATATTTTCGTGTCAAATAAATTTTAAAAATACGATAGTCAAACAATACGTAGAAGATGTGTTCGTAAGAAATAGATAATAAGAGTACACAAATAAGCATAAGCAAATACCAACAAATGTAGAAATAGTGCAACATATAACAAAACGAAAGTAAAAGCAAGACAACTACAGCTCAGCATCTGAATCATGGTCCGAAATGCCCAACTGGTTGTTCCAATCCTCGATGATGCGATCCCAATCTGTACATGCAAGTCTCGTCTCCTCAGTCGGCATGATGTCTCGATGTCGCAAGAACGGCTGCGTACACTGTATTGCCCTACTCATCCACTGTATGTAAAATAAAAATTAGCGTACATTAACAATAATAACAAAATATACATTACAATTAAAAATAAAATTAGATAAACTTATCGCATCGGCACATGTCCTATCCAGTGGTCTCTCCGATCTCAGAATGATACCGCGTACGATAAGTGGATGTGAGCACCTACAGAACCACTGCAAATAATCTGCAGCACAAGTGGAGGGGTCGCGGCTACGACTCAGATCGTCCAGGTGTAGTCGTCCTACTCTCGGAAATGTCCTCCAAACCGATTCCGCGAATGAAACGTTGTGCCTGACGTCGTACGTCGTCGCAGTCGCAGACCGTACTGCATGCTCGGGCGTCGGGATATCAACCGGGATCACCTGAACGTAACCTAACTGGCGTAACACGCGATCAGGTAAATAAGACTCTGTGATATCCCTATAACGAATAACGTCCATAAATGTAGTCCTCGGCACAGCTACAGCAGGCTCGGGACCAGTCATCTGATCTAGCCGTCTACGAATAGAAAGAAGTTGACTCTCGCTCTTATCCTCGGCCCGGACAGCCCACATACGCGAACGAGGATGACCACGCTCAACAATCTTCCGCGCACGATGTGGGCAGAAAGGAGGAAAATACTCATATATCCAAACCTGCAGCAATGTAAGACAACCCGTAATCTGACCACAATCAGCACGACTAGATATGCCCAGCTGGCGATACAGATATGCCAATGTCGCCGAACCCCATGAGTACTGACCAATGGTATCTGGGTCCCTCGCCTCGAATAGGTCGCGTGGTCTGACTCTGGAACCGCTCTTGTCGACAAACAAGACGCAGTCTAGCAATAAGAAGAGCTAAGCAGTCATCTGCGTATCCTCAGTCCGTGGTGGTCGCCCCTGTCTGCAACACTCGTCCACATCATCGATACTAACACCACCGCCACTCCAAAATGAGCTATCCCGCCCAAGACCCTCCACGCTGACACCCAGCAACTTAGATACATATAACTTCATATCAGATGTCGGCGCCTGCGCAATGACCATAGGACCCTCAACATGAATGTGCAGAATCTGAAAGACGTCATGCAACATGATCGTCATCTCTCCGAACGGCAAGTGGAAAGTGTTGGTGTCAGGCTGTCACCGCTCCACGAAAGCCGAAATCAACGGCATGTCGATGTAGGATAACATGTTGTACGACAAGTGACCCAATCCACTGTCAACCACGGTCGCCGTCATATCCTCAGTCATCACTGAACACCATGCCTGCAATGTCGTACATGCTCTGTGTCGATTATGGCACTTCAAAACCTTCCGATCATCGTCATCCCAGATGTGTCTGGCGATATGGCCTCCAAAACTCGGAATGACGCTGCCATCTACAGGACCACCGCGTATAATATCTGTGACGATCCAAGACTCGTCATCACCCCTCTTCTTCTTCTGAGCTCGGGCGTGTGCAGTGCACGAACTCGAATCACCGGTCACAAACCGACCACCTCGGTCTTTCCTAATGACCCACTCAGCCGAAGGACCACAATGTCGCCCCCGTCCTCGACCGGATTGATGCACCGTCTCCTCCTGTGGCCCCAAGTCATACAAGCCCC
Organism: Triglochin maritima; assembly: GCA_963682175.1. Taxonomy (NCBI): domain Eukaryota; kingdom Viridiplantae; phylum Streptophyta; class Magnoliopsida; order Alismatales; family Juncaginaceae; genus Triglochin; species Triglochin maritima. The sequence continues at coordinate 14,366,450 of OY821775.1, forward strand.
CATCGTCACTCTCGACGTGACTCCTCACCTCATCTGAATCATCCTCGTCAACGAAAGAATCTCAGGTGTCTGACGACGACGTAACAGATCTCTCTCTCCTAACTGAAGCAGAAATACCATGTGTACGTGGATGACGAGGACCTGACTCGTCTGCTATACTACGTAGCGCGCGTAAGGGAATTGATTTCTCTTTTCCTCCACGGTAACCCGATGACTATTAATTCAATTTTAAAAATAAAAAAATATTAAGGGATTTACTAAAATAATTAAACTAATTATTAACTTAATAATCGATTTATTTAACAATTATCACAATTAATCAATAATCATTTACTAAAATCGTACACAACTAATTACTAACATAATAATCAATTTATTTAGCGATTTATTTATTAATTATCATAATTTATAATCAATAAAGGATTTACTAAACTAATTTAACTCATTATTAACATAATATTCAATTTATTTTAAATTTATCACAATTTATAATCAATTTAAATAAATTCAAAAAAAATCGGGACGTCTGCGGGAGACGCCTACCCTACGTGGTAGGCGTCTGCCGGAGACGTCTACCCTACATGGTAGGCATCTCCCTCAGACGTCTTGGCCATGGGTCGGGCGTCTCCCGCGGACACCTGACCCAAAAATATTTGTTTTTTTAAATTAATTAAAATAAATAGGGCAATTAACCAGATGTGAGTAGTCTGGTGTGTCCGCTGGTTCTTTTCTTGACCTCCGAGACATTGTATTTGGTGAATAGAAGAGTGATATGAAGATAAAGTTATGTTAAAAGAGTGAAATGAAGAGTTATATAAGTAGAAAGGGTAGAGGTGCAAAATGATAATCTGTTGGGGTGATTTAAGTAGTTTTACGACGACGAATAACAATTCAGTTAACAAATTCGTTCTCTTCGAAATTGACCAAGATCGCTGACAACTCATACGGAAAGAAAAAAAATCTGACCAAGCACACCACGTACCACGTCACGAGACTCACGACAGTAGTCATGTACTACCAAAAAAATACGACATAGTAATGTATAAAAGGGTTAATTACAGTTTGAGCCCTGAACTATGCCTTGGTATCATTTTGCCCCCCTGAACTTTAATTTTGTAACACTTTACCCCCTGAACTTCAAAAACCCATTATTTAACACACATTCGACGTTTTTTCATAATGTTTTTGTTGTATCCCTAATACACTCCTAAACCTATATTTACGTGAAAATTTGGATCGAAACAGAGGTCGGTTATTGTTAGAATTTGGGTCGGATTGAGTCTCAAACGGACCTAAATTCCAACCATATCCGACCTTCGTTTGGATCCAAACTTTCACGTAAATATAAATTTAAGAGTGTATTAGAGATACAAAAAATTAGGAAAAAAAACGTCGAATGTGTGTTAAATAATGAGTTTTTGAAGTTTAGGGGGACAAAGTGTTACAAAATTAAAGTTCAAGGAAGGTAACTGTTAACTTTGAAAGTTCAGAAGTACAAATTGATAGTTCAGGAAGTCAAACTGTAATTAACCCTATATTTTAAGATGGGACATACCCTTGCAATTTTGTAGGAAAAATTATTTTAAGACCACCTAAATAATTTGTACTAAGGAACAAAAATTTGTAACACAAACTTTTTTACCTATATAAATTTTACCCATATGTAAAGCACATTCCAATGAATATGAGGCGTACGAGTTTGCCAGTTAAAGAAGAGTGAGAAACTCAAATGAGGCCTAACAGTTTGAAACAGTTGCAGAAGAGTGAGAAACTGAGTCTGAAACAGTGGTGTGATTCACAAATCTTTCAGAAAACAATCTCATTCGTATACAGAAAAGCCCAAGCTTTAAGTTTAAGGTATGATGAGATGGGAATACAAATGTTTATTTGGAAAAACCATTTCGAAAAGCTTGGCATCTAGAAGCCTAACAGAATAATGTCCTAAACTTAAATTTTCAAAAAGAAAGAAAACCATTTTCAGCCCTTATAATTTATTTGTTACTGCAGTTTCAGCTAAGAAACTTTCAGCAGCTCGTGAAATGCTTCCTGTGGTATATCGACCGAGCCTACACGTTTCATTCGCTTCTTGCCTTCCTTCTGCTTCTCCAAAAGCTTCCTTTTTCTTGTAACATCACCGCCATAGCATTTCGCAAGGACATTTTTTCGCAATGCAGTGATTCTGCAAAAGCAGAAGATTGTCAACACTATACTGTGTGAAAATCATATCATTCCATTTTCAAGACCGAATAATACAATATTTAGAAACACGTGGCTTGAAGGAGACAAACACAATGAACGATTTGTAAGTTGGTTTTCGCAACTCATGCAATGGCTATAACATAAGTATACAATCATTGGATTTACTCTAAGATATTTTTGGATAGATTAAATAGTGAAACTTTTTTTAATATCTTAAATAGTGAAACTTGTCGAGTCAATGAAAAGAAAGAGTATCTCACGTCTCCCGAGCAACAATTTTCGACCCAATAGCAGCTTGTATTGTAATCTCAAACATTTGCCTGCCAATCATCAAGCACTAGTCAAATACAAGAAACATATCAGTGATCAATGTGAAATCACATCAAAGCATATAGATAACTTCACCTATCGATGAATTTTTTCAATTTATCGACGAATTCCCGTCCAATTCTTTGTGCCTTTTGATTATGAACAATAGCAGCCATGGCATCCACGGGTTGACCATTGAGAAGGATATCAAGCTTCACCAGATCAGACTTTTGGTATCTGTCAAAGAAGGGTGAAAAACAACATCACCGTCTTTTAAATGGATTCATTATCGAGGGATAAAGCATGCAGGTTGCTAACTGGCAGCATGTACGATGGATCTTGCAAGTACATCCTGAAGTTCTTATATGGTCTTAAAGCAATTCTAAAATGCATCACTATTTGGTTAGAGGACATTCACTTGGCTCAAGATAGAAAAATGCTACAGCATTTGGCAATACTGTTTCTCAAAAGCTTAGAAAAAGGTTATTTCGGTACTTACTCTCCATCTTCATAATCAAAAGAAGCATATCCGGATGTTTTACTCTTGAGCTCATTATAAAAATCCACAACAATTTCTCGTAATGGTAAGCGGTACTTCATCAGCACCCGCTGACTGCAAATGCAATTTGTGTTATTAGGTTTCTTTCAGCATATGTACTCAACCTTGAAGTCCAGCCAAGGAAAATACCCACCTATCAATAAAGGTGTACTCTAGTTGCTCTCCTCTCCTATCGGAGCAAAGGGTGAGAACGGAACCAATGTATCTACAAGTGAAGTAAAGTGAGTTATATTTGAAATGCGTATGCACGTGACATTAAAAATACTTAACGAAACCAAGAAAGAAGGAGCTTACTCACTGGGGATAATAATGGTAGCAATTACAGTTGGTTCCCAGCATGCATTTACACGTTTCGTAGGACTTGAATCCAGTTCTGCGGGATTCTGCACCTGTGCCTTACTGAATAAATCAAGTAGGATGTGTTACTGCCAAAAAGAGCAAACAACATTCATGACTAAAATCTTGGGACATGAGTCATTGACAGCCTACCTTCCATCAGAATACTCGAATATGTACGGAACAGTTGGAATTGTAGAAATAATCTGAGCTCCATACTCCTACAGAAAGAATCAAATGGTTTCGGGAAGGCTAAATAAAGCACATGGAGATGATAATTCCAAGTTAAGATCTTACAACAGATAATTAAACATCTTATAAGATCTAACAACTAGGTACAGATGATAAACAACCTTTTGTATTATCTTTAAAGATATAACAAAGAAACTAAAGCTTTAAACACAACTAGTTCCATCGTATTTACTTCTATTTAACATGGATAACAGCCTAACACTCACTGCTATATAGATGATACCATAAAAAGATTGAAGCATAGCAAACATATAACAATTTCCCATCACAAAAGGTCTACAATCATTAAGAAAATAGTAATCAAGTAATACTTTTTAGATACATAATCTGCAAACTATTAGCGGAAATATTCTGCAAGGTGATGTAACAATTTTCCAGGAAAAAAATTCACATTCTCATTATTTGATGATTAAATTGGGATCCAGGGTTTTGTGGTTTCAATTCTGGTGGGAAATTCTCAGTCGTCTCTCTATACTATAATTTTTCTTCCTCAGGTTCGAATAAGGATGTGTTGTAATACTCAAGCTTTTGCTTGGCTGATGAAGCAAAAACAAGTTCTATCTTAAGTCACTTTGAGGTTTAAAGGTTTATTCTTTGAACAGGTGCTGCCTCTGCAAGAAGCAAAAGGATAAGGCGTCATATATTTCTAACATGTTTTACGATCTTCTTGATAGAAATATGATGCGGCCTTTGGAAGTAGTGGGTGTTTTGTCAGAGGAAAACCCACAGCATTTCAGCGAAAGGTGGAGTTCGGTTAAATTGTCAGCAGTAGGATAAAGGTATGATTGCTATTTAACTATTTTCAATAGCCTTATGGTGGAATAGACGGTTTGTGAGGAACAAGGTCAGTTTCTTAAACGATGTGACAACAGTTGAGGGCAGTTGGAAGCCTATATAAATGCTAGGGGCCTAGGAGGATTGTGTAAAGATTGACTGCTCTGGTTTCGTAGAGCTTGAAGGTTTTCGAAGAGACACAAGGCTGAATGAGTGGCAGTTCATGAATACCCCCCAAACCCCTCTACTCACCCCCCACAACTCTCATTATTCTTACATAAACTCTCAAGTGCTCAAGTTTCACATTCCGATTTTTTGGTTGAAAGAAAGACGGTTTTGGTGATCGTTGTGCGGGTTTTGGAAGCAAATTTTCTCTGAAACTCGACTCCGCTGCAGCTTCCTTCCATGTTCCCTAATTCAAGTGCCCTTTTTCATCCCTCTTTTAGTGTAATATTTAAATTTAGTGTAAAATGGCATATAAATGGACCCAGTTGTGACAAATTTCCCTTGAACCATGAAGAATTTCATCATCATCATCATCATCTCTCAAAAATAACCGACCCAGGATGGAAAACCACACATTACCTTAGCCTTGAACATAAATTTAAACTTGTATGTGAATTATGTGATTTTGTTAGTAGTGGTGGAATAAATAGACATAAACATATTACTCATCTGGATGGTTCAAATGTTAAACCATGTGCATATGCATCTTCTCTTTATCGTCAAGAAATTGAATTAAATTTAAGAGCAAAATCTATAGCATATCAGAATTAAAAATCATTTTTTGATGATTACATAGACTTAGATGATAGTGAAGGTTTTGGGTCCGGTTCCGGTCAAGGACCTGGTGATGGTAGTTCATCTTCCGCCCAACGTACCGTTCCTCAACCTCGAAAGAGGCAAACGAACCAATCGATATGGGGACCAATGGACCGTTTTTGTCGTGGACGTCCCGACGACGTCATGGACAGAAATGAAGGTCTTGTCCAAACCACAATATACAATCATTTTAAAAAAGAAGAGAGAAAATAAGTAACCCAACTTTTGGCTAAATTTTTCTATAAAACTTGTTTGTCTTTTAATGCGTGCAACTTTAAAGAGTTTAACAATGCAATTAATAGAACTGTTAGATTTGGACCGGGTTTGAAACCGATGACTCCACACGAGATTGCTGAACCTTGTCAGGGACGGAAACTTGAATCAACCAAACCTTATTAGATTCATATAAGGAAGATTGGAAAATATATGATTGTACAATTATGACTGATGGGTGGACTAATGGTTGTGGTTGTAGTATAATAAATTGTTTAGCTAACTGCTCCACGAGCACCATGTTTTTGAAGTTTATCGATACCTCTGCACACTCCCACACCGCAGACTACTTGTTTAAGTTAATCGATAAGGTTGTAGGGGAAGTGGGAGAGAAATATGTTGTCCAGGTGGTCACTGACAATGCCGTCGCCTATGTATCCAATGGTAAGATGTCAAAAAAAAAGGTTGATATTCTAGACCTCGTGCACAGCTCACTACATCGATCCAATCTTGGAGGACATAGGCAAATTGTACATCAAGACTTTTACCACAGCTTGAAAGATTGTCACCTACTTCAAGGTGCACAATCAACTGAACGACCGGATGAAGAAAGTGATTCAAGGGAATCTGATTCTTCTAGCCGTCACCCATTTTGCAACCGCATTCCTAACACTCCAAATGCTTTGGGTGAAACGACAAACTCTGAAGACATTCATTGTTTCAGCGGAGTTTGCTGATCCAAATGTTTTTTGGCAAACAAATGCCAAAATGAAGATAGAGACCCATCAGGTTTACGAAGCCGTCATATTAACCGTCTTTTGTAACGTCACCAATGCTTTTAAGGCAAGTCAATCGTTGGTGATTGTTCTTAGGTTGGTGGATGGCGACGAGAAACCTGTAATGGGTTACCTGTACGATGCAATGGAGAAGGTGAAGTGGCATATCAAGGACATCTACAAGTTCAGATCGCAATTATACCAGCCTGTTATTGAGGTCATTGATTGAAGATGGGAACCAAATGTCAAGTCCTTTGTACTCCGCGAGCTTTCTCTTGAACTTGACCACTTTCTTTGGTGTTGAGAACCGATCAGAAGCCATCAACACTCACTTGACAGGCTGGTTGGATGTTCTAGAGAAGATGGTCCCAAACCGTGAAGACCAAGACCACATAATAGGGCAACTAGATTGTTACAAGTATAGTGAAGGATTGTTTGGTCGAGATATTATTAGGCAAAAAAAACCACGAAGATCTCTACTGATTGGTGGTCTGATTACGGAAGTGAGATCAATAGCGGGAACCGATCTTTGAAGGAGTTGGCGCATAAAAATTTGGGTCTCACTTGTTCAGCATCCCTATGTGAGAGAAACTGGAGTGTGTTTGAACAAATACACACAATAAGGAATTGATTATTGTCGAAGAAGTTGAATGACCTAGTGTATGTCAACTACAACCAGAGATTGAGGCAACGATTCGGGGAGAGGGACAAACCACGCTTCTACGACCCTATCAGCGTAGATTATGACTTGATGGAAGATCATTCTTGGTTGGTGAAAACAGATGATCTAGTCTTTGCAGGAAATGATATGACATGGGCGGATGTGGAGAAGGCTACCTTTGGTCCATCATGGGGACCATGTCGTGCAATAGCATCAACCTCCAGGATATTACAAACTACTATGGAGGAAGACTTCAACTTCAGACATTACCATGAAACATCAACTTCATAAGCAGTGTCAGTTCAAGACATACAATGTGGAACCAAGGAATAAGAGACCTACCATGATGACCCTGACGATTCAGAAGACTCGGACGATGCAGAGGAAGACATTCCTCAGTGGGTTCATAACCAAACATATCTGTTGTAGACTACTAGATCTAAGTTTTCTTGTTGTAGTTGTTTAATGGTACTAGTACTTGTAACACCTTGGCGCTAATAAATGAAAATAAACCTAGTAGTTTGGTGCGTAGACGGGGTTTCCAGTGAGGCAATGGCGTCGATGAATTGGTTGTTTTGTCGAAGCCAAACAACCTACGTATTTTATACACATTGTTTCTGATTTTTCCTTAATTTTCCTTTTTTTATTTTTCCTGATTTTTTTCTATTTTTGGGAAATTCTTGCAATTAAAAAAATTACAGTTATGTAGCCGCTTATGCAACTGCACAACCGCATATGCAGCCCTGGGGCACCCAATTGCACAGGGCCGCATATTCGAAGTTAAAACCTTGACTGGGCAGGTAATAAGCTATTCTCCGTTTCAGTGTTGGTCTGTATTTTAGTCTGCAGAGATTTTTGCATTGATAGGAGAAAGGGGATACAGGGGGGTATTAAGTCGTTACTTGCGAACTTACACCTTGTAGATCTTTGCTATTGGAACATGTTACTTTTTTTCTTTTCAGCTGTCCTTTCTTTATGATAACATTTAGTTTTAAATTTTAATGCACCATGGCCCACCTTTTAGAGCTTACAGATAAAAGAAATCAACAGCTCTTTAGTTATTTTTAATGGATCACCAAAACCAAGAAAATAGCCCAGGTGAGGAGATACAAAAACAAGGAGTACAATAAAGAATTAACCAGATATTTTGAACTGCGATGTAAAATTAAGAGTGGCAAGTATCATACTTGTTCAAGACGTTGATGGAACACATCCATGTGCAGTAGCCCTAGGAAGCCACATCTGCAAATGACAGGTAGAAAATGTTTGATCAAGAAAGTAATCTCTAGCCCCCAAAAGTTTTGCTTTGTAAAAAAACTTTCCGTTTCCAAAAATAAAATGTGCATTTATTTTATAAAAGAACCTAAAATAACCAAAGTAATCTTTTTGAGCTTATCTTTGTACCTGAAACCATTGCCCAGAGCTGTGCTAGTCTCTTTTGTAACAGAAACACTGGCATCATTACATGTCAGTCTTTCTATAGCATGATTGAGGGCCTCAAAATCTGATCCATCTGCCGGATAAAGGCCGGAGAATACCATATGTCTTGCAGGTTTGAATCCTGAAAAGTAAATATTGCATGCCAATAAATATTTGAAGATACATGCAAGATGATACATGAAAAAATGGCCAAGGAGTCACCTCAGAATGCAGATAATCATGTAAATAAAAAGTAGAAAATCATGAGCCCTCGACTGCAACAGAGAATGTGTACTTGGGGTTTTAGCAGTAAATTTACCTGGAAGAGATTCTACAGAACAATGGGCATGGTAAAGAGTGTCGCCAACACGAGCCTCTTTTGTTGATCGCATGCCACTCACAATATAACCAACTTGTCCTGCGTACAGAACTCCCGTCGATTTCAACTCAGGGTGCATGATCCCAGCATCAGAAACTTCATAAACTTGATTTGTTGCAGCAGCTGATATTTTGTCCCCCTTACGTAGAGCACCATCCACAACTGCAACATGGCATATCACTCCTTTGTACTCATCATAATAAGAATCCAGCAGAAGCATTCGTAGATGGCCATCACACTTCCCTGGAGGAGGAGGAATCGTCTCAATTACAGCAGGTAGAACATGCTCTAGTCCCTGCCCAGTTTTTGCAGACGTCAAGAGAGCAGACTCCGGTTCAAGATCAAACAAAGACTTCAGCTGGGCTTTAACACAGTCAGGGTCAGCAGTTGGCTGATCAATTTTATTTATCACAGGGATTATCGTCAAGTTCAACTCAAAAGCAAGATGGAAGTTAGCAACCGTTTGTGCTTGTACACCTTGGGCAGCATCTACTACCAAAAGCGCTCCTTGACAAGCTGCAAGAGATCGTGATACTTCATAGCTAAAATCAACATGACCAGGGGTGTCAATAAGATTAAGAAGAAACGTTGGCGCTTCTTCCGCAGCAAAATCTGTGCCACCAATCGCATGTTGGTGGAACATAGTAGCTGTTTGAGCTTTAACAGTAATTCCTCTCTCTCTTTCAACCTGGGGATCAACATAGCGTTAAAAACTCTGACAACATCAATATATCCTCGCAGTAGATCAATGGAAACCCAACTTTAAGCATTTTGGAAGAAACAAAAATCTAGCGTCCCACAATTTGAAAGCCAAAATCGCAGCTTTTTTTATCAGAACAACATCATATCATCTGACTTACTTAGTAGTGAAACTAAATCTCTAAAACTCAACTTAACCTTCTCACATTTTATCCAATCTCACTATCACCAAAACCAATCTATTCCTAAACAATCCAGCGAATGTTCACTAAAATTCCTAGACGAAAACACAAACTTAAGCAACAAATGCAACAAAACGGCCTCCAACAAAAAAATCTCCAAACGAAGAACTTTTAAAGTCTTACGAGATTTTTAAAACAAAACACCAACTTCATTTCGCAAACAGGAAAGGAAGTCTACAATTACAATCAGCATCGAAAGCGAAACAGAACACCAAATTCCTTCGGCATTGGAAGGCACAATCTCTCCACAAACCTGCAACTTGTCGAGGTATTGAGGCTGTCCAAGCCCCTTTTTGATCGTCCCAGTGAGCTCAAGCAGCCGATCGGCCAACGTTGACTTGCCGTGATCCACATGAGCAATGATGGAGAAGTTCCTGATCCTTTCCGGAGGGTACCGGCTCAAGTCCACTGGGGCTTCCTTGCTGTTCTGCCGAGACTGCGAGGAGAAGCCACGGGAGAAGGGGGTGAGAGGGCGAGGAAGAGATCCACCAACTTTGTTGGTGCTGGAGAGATGTGATAATGGGCAGGAGATCGAAGACAGCAGTCGGTGGAGCTTCGAGATGGTGGTGGTCGAGGACCGCCGGAGAAGAATACCCATTGGGGTTCTTCGGGAACAAATTAGGGTTTTGGATTGGGTTTCGCACTCCAAATGCCCAAACCGACCCTTAGATTTTGGAAGGGATTTTTACTTATGGTCAGTGACTCAGCGTCAGCGGTGTCTTAACTAGGGAAATGTGCACCAGCAAAATTAGCACTTGAAAATAAAAGCCAAAACGAAAAGAAAGTAAGGTTTCTTCGTTCGTATAGAATTTCCAAGGACGTTGTTAGTAGTTACTCGTGTGATCGATTTGTAGAAACTCATCTTCGGAGTATCAGCTATCATGATCTACGTCATCCTGATGATCTAGGTCATGCACACTCTCTATAATCTTTTCTTTCTCTGTCACGTCATCATGATTAATCTTCTATTTTTCTTTCATTATTCAACAATTTACTATGACTTAGGTCACCACACTCTCTTTCCTCCACATTATTAATTTCATTATCAACTTTTATTATATTCCAAAATCATTTATATTTACCAAAAACATTAATAATCTATTTGAAAAAATCAAAATACCAATAAATCTCGTATTTCCAAAGTACATATAATTTTGTTATTTAACCATCAATGATCAGCAAATAGTAAATATCATTAATATTAATAAAGCAAATATTACATTAAATTAAACAAACGTAAGCTTACGTTACCCGAAATGATAAACCAAATACACGACATAAACAAAATAACACACGACATAAATCAAATATTAAACGAAACAAACCACAAAACACCTACAATACATATTAATAAAACACACTTAAGTGTCACTACTGCTGAATCGTTGCCCGATGTTTTCGATCAAATTGGTCGATGTTGGGTTTTATCACGAACGCAGTCTTTGTTCACCATGTAACTAGTAATGTCAACAACCCGTGCAGTGGAGTAAGGTGTTGTCCCAGACTCGGTATGTCGTGATCTTGTTCAAACTCAGTTGTATCATAAACCACGGTATCTTCATATTTTCTTGATTTGTTTCGGTTGTTATTTCAGTTTAATTATTGTTTTCTATTTTAAATTTAGTAATATTTTCTATTTCAGAAATGTTGGTGTATTTCAGTATAAATTTCATACTTAAATCCTAACTATTTATAAAAATATAAACCCCTAATTATTATAACAAATACCAATAAATCTTGTATTGTTATTTTTTTTATCATTTTTATCTGTTTTTAAATCTTATTTTCTTAAAATATGTTTTCTAATAATTTTTTATTTTCCATTTTTTTTTATTTTTTCCTGAATCGACCTCAACTTTTCAATACTGCTACTACCTCTTACACATCGTTTGGAGGTCGGTTTTACAAATAATCAAAAATAATAATTTAAAAAAATATAAACAATTATAAAACATATTTTTTAAAAATAGATTTTAAAAAATAATTTAAAACAAACAAAATAAAACCAAAAACAAAACCAAAAACATAAACAAAAACATTTAAATAAAAAAAGCCCGACCGACCTACCCATGACCAGGTCGCTCCAGCGACCTAGTCGATGACCCGGTCGATGGATGACCGGGTCATCCTCCCCATGACCAGGTCAGTCATGGGGATGACCGACCTATGGTGGATGGTCTTAAATTCTGATGTAGTTTTTGGAAATCCTAGAATTCGTAGTTTCATAATGTTTAAAATTTCCAAAAAATTCCATATAAGATCGTTAAATCATCTTGATGACTGATCAACTTTCTCTAGAGAGGACTTCTTGTGGATTCCCTTATGCATATTAAAGTTTACAACAATAATCAAAGGTTTGTTGTGCTGGGTTATAACATTTCTTGTTTCTCCCGTCAACTCTTTTTTTCTTCTATTATTCATGCAAGATCCATGGACTTCACTTAAAACCTATTTTTTGACATTTACTTCTACTTTTATTGAAATTGCAAAGAGAAGTCTTGTTTGTTTAGAATTATGATGTGGCTCGTATTCTAGCCTAAAAAGGATGCCACCGGAATTATCATTTGAAAGCATATTGTTAGATCCCTAACCCATGTTTAGGCTAATCCCGGGTTTAGTGGGGGATTAGCATGGGGAAGGAGGACGTGCACAGTGGGTGCATGGGGAAGAGAAGGTGTAGGGTGATGGTGGTTTTGGGTTTTGGTTTAAAAGCTAAAATCTCTCTCTCTCCCTCACACTTGCACTCTCTCATTCTCTTCCATTCCGGCGCAGCTGAGGAGGAGGCTCCGGTGTGAAGCATCTGGAGGTGATCGTGCGAGGAGGTGGGCGCGTGAGGAGGATCACCGGAGGCAACGGAGGCGCGGGCGAGGCTCTGGCGGATTCGTTGCGTTTGAGAGGTATGCCAGCTTCATAGTGTGTTTTGGTTGTTCACCCTCGTGTGGGGGTTGTGTTGGTCGGTCGAGGGAGGTTGGAGACCTCCTCGGCGACGAGAACGGCGTGAATCCTCGGCTGGCGCGAGGTTGAAGACGACCAACGGTCGACCGGGTTCCTTCGGGCGGTCGACCGATGTAGTGTTTTACCCGACTTTAACCTTCACCGGTCGAACGATGCCTTGTGGCGGTCGATCGGTAGTGCGTTTTCGGTCGACCGTTTGTGTGCAGAACTGAATTCCTGGTCTTGTGGTTGTGTCAACTCTGTCCACGGGAACTCGTGTCCTCGCTGAGAGCGTGAGTCGGGAGGTGACGGCGAGTACGTGCTTATACCGCCCAGGGACCACCGTGTTGAAGAGTGTGGACAGTTGGGTCGTGCCACATCCGTATTGGACGTGATGTGACGTGTTGTTGTCTTACTCTCTGGTGAGTAGCAGACCTGAGGGATCGCGGATCCCAATGCATGTGATGCATGGCTCGTGGAGCATGATGACCCTGCAGACTACGGTCTGGACCCGTCCGATGTTGTGCCGGACGTTGTGCCAGACGTATGTTGTACTGTTGATGTTGTGTCAGCGATGCCGCTGATGTTGTGCTAGCGACGATCCCCGACTGGGTACCTATCCTGGGATGTTGACCGACCGAGCTACGACTCTGTCGAAGGTGGTGTAGACCACGTGGTTCCTTGCGCGGAAGTGCAGACTTTCCTCACCGATCCCTTAGGCTCGTGTAGTCGCGTGTGGGGGAACGCGTCGCGTACTGTCCGTAAGACCGTATGTGCCTACGGTAGGTTTCCGAGGGAGACTCGTTGTTGTTGCTTGACTGATGTCCTTGTGGACCTTGTTGAGGGTCGTTGTTGTTGGACTGAGGTCTCGTTTACCCTGTTGAGGGACTTGATGCATTGCAGATGAGATATGACATGCTACTCGTATGATAGGTTCATTTACCGTACTATTGCATATAGGTGAGCTTGGCATACGGGGTTTCCTAATGGGAAACCCAGGCATCGTTGTTTGATTCATGTTTCAGGACCGCAGTAGGTTTTGTTGGGTGGTGAGAGCGGGCACACAGATTTTGGGGCCAGGATCCTCATCGGACTCTTCGAGGTCGTCGTGATTACCTTACCTGTCTTTTCATTGTATTGTTGTAATCACGTCTTTTGACAAATTCTGTTGTATTATTGGTGCACCGACTGTTGATTTATATGAGTAACATTCCCGTTGATGATTTTATTTGAGTAATCTCTTGATTGTTTAAATTTTTAAATTTCCGTTGTTTCGGGATGTTACAACTTGGTATCAGAGCGGTCAGTCCCTATGTGTGGCTCCCAAAGAAATCACCCTAGTGTAGTAGTGTAGGTTGCACTTTACATTTAACATGCATTCATGGCTGATCTTGAGTTGTTTCTTGTGCCAGATGCCTCCGAGATGTGTGAGGAAAGTCGCGAATGAGCGCGTTGCCAGTGATGCCACTGAGGGCGCTACCTGGGATAGGTTGAGCGAGTTCCTTGAGCGTCAGGCAGCGAGGGCAGAGCAGACAGGGACAGGTGCGGAGCATGATCGCTTCATGAGGCAGCACCCGCCTAGTTTCGACGGCAGGAGTGACCCTGAGGCTGTAGAGGACTGGGTCTTTAAGATCCAGAGGATTTTCCAGGCGATCGGCTGTGTACCGGAGCGGATGGTGAGCTTGGCCACCTATGTGCTGGATGGAGAGGCAGCAAACTGGTGGAGGACCACATCTGCTGTGGTGTTCGCTGACCGAGTTGACATAGCTGGGAGGAATTCCTTGTGTAGTTCAACCAACAGTTCTTTCCGCAGCACGTCAGAGACAGGAAGAAGGAGGAGTTCTTGGCCCTCGAGCAGAAGGAGATGTCATTGGCTAGTTACATCAACAGGTTTAACGCCCTTGGGCGTTATTGTTCTGAGACTCACGTGACGTCGGAGCAACGTGCACAGAAGTTCATCAAAGGGATGAGGAAGCATCTCAGATCGCGGGTGATTACTAGCATGCCACAGACCCTGGCGGATGCGGTGAAGTATGCGACTATCATCGATCAGGACTACCAGGAGAATTACCAGGAGGCGTAGAAGCCGCCAGTGAGCACGGGAGGACGTGCAGTTGGACGTTCCACTGGGAACCCAGGCAAGAGGCCTCGGGTTGATGGAGGAGGATCACGCCAGTCTGGTGCGTGTGGTACGTGTGGGAGATCTCATCCGGATCAGGAGTGCCCCCGACGTACAAGTGCGTGCTTGGGATGCGGTAAGATGGGCCATTTCATCCGAGATTGCCCTAGCAGGCAGGGCGAGATGAGCAGGAGGCCAGGACCACCGGTCTCAGGGAGGAGCGGAGGCAACAGGTCCATTGTTCCGCAGAGCCAGACCAGGAGAGCAGGGCGAGTCTTCACCGTCCGGGCTGAGGAGGCGAAGGACTCCAACACTGTTGTGGAAGGTACCCTTATCATTTCAGGTTTGGTTGCTCGTGTTTTATTTGATTGCGGCGCCACACACTCCTTCATTTCAGAGAAGTTTGTTGGCGAGTTGGATCAGACCCCTGAGCTACTGACTGATTTGTTGGAAGTCAGTACGCCCATGGGTGAGGTGGGCACTGTGGGGAGCTTCCTCCCCGGCACCACAGTTGTTTCGGGAGACCATGATTTTCCGACAGATCTGGTCTTGCTACCGATGGAGGACTTCGACATCATACTGGGGATGGACTGGCTATCACAGTTCGATGTGC
This sequence comes from Triglochin maritima, assembly GCA_963682175.1. NCBI lineage: Eukaryota > Viridiplantae > Streptophyta > Magnoliopsida > Alismatales > Juncaginaceae > Triglochin > Triglochin maritima. The sequence goes on from OY821775.1 coordinate 14,381,756, forward strand.
GAGTCTTTTGCCGAGAGAAGAAGATCCTTATTCCGAGGAAGGATGTGCCTGATGTGTTGATCAGAGGGACGAGGAGTAGAGGTGGTCGTCTGATTGTGTCTGCGGTTAAGGCACAGAGGTTGTTGCGTCAGGGTTGCAGAGCGTTTGTGGCGACCTTAGTTGTTCCTGATCCTGAGACGATGAGGCTGGAGGATATAGAGGTTGTACGAGAGTTCCCTGAGGTGTTTCCTGCAGAGATTCCTCGTTCACTGCCGCACCGAGAGATCGAGTTCGGCATTGAGTTGGTTGCTGGCGTGACACCCCAATCGAAGGCTCCATATCGGATGGCGCCTGCTGAGTTGACAGAGCTGAAGAAGCAGTTGGAGGAGTTGATGGATTCCGGGTTTATCCGACCGTGTGTCTCGCCATGGGGAGCGCATGTGTTGTTCGTAAAGAAGAAGGATGGGTCGTTGCGGATGTGCATCGACTACAGGATGTTTAATAAGGTTACCGTCAGGAACCGGTACCCTTTGCCCAGGATTGATGATCTGTTTGATCAGTTGCAGACGGCGAGAGTGTTCTCGAAGATTGATCTGCGTTTGGGTTATCACCAGTTGCGGATCAGAGAGGCCGATGTTCAGAAGACAGCCTTCAGGACACAGTACGGGCACTACGAGTTCTTGGTGATGCCGTTTGGACTGACGAATGCACCTACAGCATTCATGGACCTGATGAATAGGACCTTTCAGCCTTACCTCGACAGTTTTGTTGTCGTGTTTGTGGATGACATCTTGGTGTACTCGCCTGACAGGGAGCAGCATCGGGAGCACCTGAGGATTGTGCTTGGCATCTTGAGAGATCAGGAGTTGTATGCCAAGTACACGAAGTGCGAGTTTTGGTTGGATCAGGTGGCATTTCTGGGGCATATTGTGTCAGTAGATGGGATTTCAGTGGATCTGGCGAAGGTTGAGGTTGTGACTCAGTGGAGGGCCCCGACGAGCGTGACTGAGATCAGGAGCTTCGTGGGACTTGCTGGGTATTACAAACGGTTTATTCAGGACTTTTCCAGACTTGCTTCGCCGTTGACAGCGTTGACGCAGAAGGGCGTCAAGTTCGTTTGGTCCCAGAAGTGCGAGGACAGTTTCCAAGAGTTGAAGAGGCGACTGACGACAGCGCCGATCCTGACGCTACCGAGTGGCAGTGGAGGCTATGTGATTTACAGCAATGCGTCAGAGGTTGGCTTGGGTTGTGTTCTGATGCAGCACGGGAAGGTAATGGCGTACGCTTCGAGGCAGCTGAAGGTATACGAGAAGAACTACCCTACTCATGATCTGGAGTTAGCAGTGGTGGTTCACGCGTTAAACACCTGGCGACATTATCTTTATGGCGAGCAGTTCGAGGTCTTCACGGATCATCAGGGTCTGAAGTATCTATTCTCGCAGAAGGAGCTGAATATGAGGCAGCGCAGATGGCTTGAGTTCATTAAGGACTACGACTTCACCATCTCCTATCATCCGGGGAAGGTGAATTCGGTTGCGGATGCACTGAGCAGGAAGGTTGAGGTGTCAGTTGCTAGTTTGTGCATTCAGTAGTGGAGGCTACTCGAGACGTTGTCAGAGTAGAGGTCGTTCACAGAGGGCTCTGAGGGAGCAGTGATTGCTGGGCTTCGGGTGGAGCCGCAGACCGTCTCACGTGTTGTGCAGGCTCAGCATGGCGATGAGGAGTTAGCTGGTCTGTTACAATTGGCTGCCAAAGATGGATCAGATTTCAGTGTGGGGGTTGATGGTGGTCTGAGGTTCAGGAGTCGGGTCTGGGTGCCGACGGTTGATGGGCTGAGAGATGACATCATGGAGGAGGCACACCGATCGAGATATACCATCCACCCTGGGAGTACGAAGATGTATAAGGACCTGCAGCGGAACTTCTGGTGGAAGAGCATGAAGTCAGATATTGCAGAGTTTGTGGGTTGATGTTTAGTCTGTCAGCAGGTGAAGATTGAGCATCAGCGACCAGCGGGACCGATGCAATGTATTGAGCTTCCTGAGTGGAAGTGGGAGCACGTGACGATGAATTTTGTCATGGGGTTGCCGAAGACGAGGAGATTCCACGACGCGATTTGGGTGGTAGTCGATCGATTGACGAAGTCGGCGCACTTCTTAGCGATCAGGACCACGTTGCCTCTGGAGGGTCTAGCTAAGTTGTACGTGGAGGAGATAGTCTGGCTGCACGGAGTACCAGTGAGCATCATCTCTGAATGAGATGCTGATTTACGTCCAGGTTTTGGGGGAGTCTGCAGCAGGCTTTGGGGACTGAGGTTCAGTACAGTGTTTCACCCGCAGACAGATGGTCAGTCAGAGAGGACGATCCAGACCCTAGAGGATATGCTGAGAGCATGCACACTGGATTGGTCAGGACATTGGGATGAGCACCTGCCGTTGATAGAGTTTGCCTACAACAACAGTTATCATTCAAGTATTGGGATGACACCGTACGAGGCACTGTACGGGAGGCCTTGTAGATCACCGGTATGCTGGAGTGATGTGGGCGAGAGGCAGTTAGTGGGGCCAGAGCTCGTGTAGATGTATGCAGAGAAGGTGGATGTGATCAGGAGGAGATTGGGCACAACACAGAGCAGGCAGAAGAGTTATGCCGACAGACGCAGACGGGCGTTGAGCTTTGAGGTTGGTGACCATGTGTTTCTGAAGATCTCCCCAGCTCGGGGAGTGATGAGGTTTGGGAAGAAGGGGAAGCTCAGTCCGAGGTATGTCAGACCGTTTGAGATGCTGGACCGAGTTGGAGAGGTTGCCTACAGGATTGCATTGCCACCGCAGTTTTCGGGTCTTCACAACGTCTTCCATATATCAATGCTGAGGAAGTACGTTGCAGATCCAGCTCACGTAATTGAGATTGCAGTGCAAGAGATCCAGCAGGACTTGTCGCTCGAGGAGAGACCAGTCGAGATTGTTGATCGCAAGGATCACCAGCTCAGGAGGAGGACCATTCCGATGGTGAAGATCACGTGACAGCATCACAGTGAGCGCGAGGTCACTTGGGAGATCGAGGAGGAAGTCAGAAGGCAGTATCCAGAGGTTTTTGGTGAGTTATTTTGATTTCAGGACGAAATCCTTTTAAGTTGGGTGGATTGTTAGATCCATAACCCATGCTTAGGCTAATCCCAGGTTTAGTGGGGGGATTAACATGGGGAAGGTGGACGTGCACAGTGGGTGCATGGGGAAGAGAAGGTGTAGGGTGATGGTGTAGGGGAGGTGAGGTGATGGTTTTTTTGGGTTTTGGTTTAAAATCTAAAATCTCTCTCTCTCCCTCACACTTGCACTCTCTCATTCTCTTCCATTCTGGCGCAGCTGAGGAGGAGGCTCCGGTGTGAAGCATCTGGAGGTGATCGTGCGAGGAGGTGGGCGCGTGAGGAGGATCATCGAAGGCAACGGAGGCGCGAGCGAGGCTCCGGCGGATTCATTGCGTTTGAGAGGTATGCCGGCTTCATAGTGTGTTTTGGTTGTTCACCCTCGTGTGAGGGTTGTGTTGGTCGGTCGGGGGAGGTCGGAGACCTCCCCGACAACGAGAACGGCGTAAATCCTCGGCTGGCGCGAGGTTGAAGACGACCAACAGTCGACCGGGTTCTTTCGGGCGGTCGACCGATGTAGTGTTTTTACCCGACTTCAACCTTCACTGGTCGAACGATGCCTTGTGGCGGTCGACCGGTAGTGCGTTTCGCTGGTGAGTTGGGATTGCTTGTCGGTTTTCGGTCGACCGTCCCTTGTTTTGGGGTCGACCGGAACTTAAGTGTACTTGATGATTTTGCATGTTGTTCGACCGTTTCGATATATCGTTCGACCGTTATATGACGTAGACTATTAGGATGACCCTGGTAATTTTTGGTCGACTGGGACCCCTGAGTCGGTCGACCGAATAGTCTTTGGTGATTTTGACCAACTCTGGATTTTGACCTCGTATTCGGTCGACCGGTTTTAGACTTTTGTTCGACCGTTCAGACTTAAGTGACGCGCAGAATAGTTCGACCGTTGTAGACTTTCAGTCGACCGAACCTATAGGGGACGATCGACTGGTTAGGCTTTTTCGGTCGACCGTTTGTGTGCAGAACTGAATTCCTGGTCTTGTGGTTGTGTCAACTCTATCCACGGAAACTCGTGTCCTCGGTGAGAGCGTGAGCCGGGAGGTAACGGTGGGTACCTGCTCGTACCGCCCAGGGACCACCGTGTGGAAGAGTGTGGACACTTGGGTCGTGCCACATCCGTATTGGACGTGGTGTGAAGTGTTGTTGTCTTACTCGTGGATCCCAATGCGTGTGACGCATGGCTCGTGGAGCATGATGACCCTGCAGACTACGATCTGGACCCGTCCGATGTTGTGCCGGACGTATGTTGTACCGCTGATGTTGTGTCAGCGATGCCGCCGAGGTTTTGCCGGCGATGATGGTGCCGACGATGTTCCGGCTTGTGGTTGTGCTGTCTGATGTTGTGCCGGACGTATGTTGTACCGTCGATGTTGTGTCGGCGCTGCCGCGACGATCCCCAATTGGGCACCTATCCTGGGATGTTGACCGACCGGGCTACGACTCCGTCGAAGGTGGTGTAGACCACGAAGTTCCTTGCGTGGAAGTGCGGACTTTCCTCACCGATCCCTTAGGCTCGTGTAGTCGCGTGTGGGGGGACGCGTCGCGTACTGTCCGTAAGACCGTATGTGCCTACGGTAGGTTTCCGAGGGAGACTCGTTGTTGTTGCTTGACTGATGTCCTTGTGGACCTTGTTGAGAGTCGTTGTTGTTGGACTGAGGTCCCGTTTACCCTATTGAGGACTTGATGCATTGCAGATGAGATATGACATGCTACTGGTATGATAGGTTCATTTACCGTACTATTGCATATAGGTGAGCTTGGCATACGGGGTTTCCTAATGGGAAACTCAGGCATCGTTGTTTGATTCATGTTTCAGGACCGCAGTATGTTCTGTCGGGTGGTGACAGCGGGCACACACATTTTGGGGTCAGGATCCTCATCGGACTCTTCGAGGTCGTCGTGATTACCTTACCTGTCTTTTCATTGTATTCTTGTAATCACGTCTTTTAACAAATTCTGTTGTATTATTGGTGCACCGACTGTTGATTTATATGAGTAACATTCCCGTTGATGATTTTATCTGAGCAATCTCTTGATTGTTTAAATTTTTAAATTTCCGCTGTTTCGGGATGTTACACATATAATGTCCCTTCCTCCCATCTATTAAACCCCACGTATAATTCTAAGGTTTTCTGGGGAAAAATATTCACAATTAGTTTTCTGTATCACAATGATGATTTTCTGAGAACGCACTGTATCTCTTATTACTTTTCTTTTAGAAAAAGATCAAATACCTCTTATATTCCAAGTTATTATCTTCATTAACAGGATTATAGACTCAAAACTCTTAAACGAACATCAGCAACCCAAGCTCTTTGCTTGGATGCTCGCGGTTTCAACTCATAGTATTTTATCCCGAATTGAGTCCAAGTTGGACTCCGATAATTTATAAATCTTATTTTATCAAATGCATATTTGGCTTCTAGGTGGGAGAAGAAACACACTCCTAGTAACATAGCAAAACTGCAAAAAATGACTACATCATTCCAAAGTAAAGAAACAATTATATTTTTATACGCAATGTCCATTCAGCACTGATACACCTATGGTTGTGCATGGACCAGTCCGGGTCCGGTCCGGACCTGTTGGAACCATTCTGGGTTTCGGTCCGGAGGTTTTGAAAATTTCGGGTTCGGTCCGGTCCGGTCCTCGGTCCACGAGAATCTAGTCTGGTCCGGTCTTCGGTCCGGTCTGGTCTTCGGTCCGGTCCGGATCGGATACTCACCCCTAGATACACCACCAAAATTGATGTAGTTTAGGGCGAAGAGTTGAAGGAAAATGAGGATGTAGGTGGTTTTCGGAGGTCGATCGAGGTGGCCCAACAAGAACCAGGGAAATAGGGTTACTCGTTTGTTTGTTGATAGGATTTTCCGAGGGAGTCCTAATCATTGAATAAATTAAGGTGACAACAACAAAGTCTTCGTCTAAATAGTATTAATATATCAGGACCATATACTTAAGAATTTACATTGAAATTCTATAAAATACGATAACACTCTATACAAATAATGAAGCTCTAACAGGAAAGTATGAATGAGCTAGCTACCACTTTCCTTAGAGAATAATTTTTCCATTGAATTGAAAAGGGTACTAGACAAAATATTGGATTCAAATGGTTGTATCGAGTAATGACCTCGGAGTTGTTCCATAGACATAGAGTTCATGCTCAGATTGTTGTAATTGATGTAGAGTTTTCTAACGGGCCCTGACTCCTGATAAGTGGAGTCTTTAACGGTACATATCGAGGACCCTTCCTTTGAGAGTTCTGGTACATGCGACATCTTAAGAAGCTCTTTGTTTGATCTAGATCGAGGCCGAGAAGACAGATTCCTTCGTGGTCGAGTTTGCATCCTCATCAAGGTTCCCCCAGATGGTTCAACCCATTATCCACTAATGCAGATTGTTGTATGAATTGAAACCAATGGTTCTAAGTTGATGATTTTGTAGCCCTCCAGGGCTTCTAACTACCACCACTACAGCTTGGTAGGTAATGAGGAATAGTTTCAAGGTTAAAGTGCAGGTATTCTATAACGTCAGACCAACATTCCTCTATGGTATTTTCTACACGAACCACACTCACTAATAGTCCACTGACCTGTGTCGACACGAAAAGGCTGCAGGAGAGTTGTTGAAGATTTTAAGGATCTGAGTACTTGGTTTGATACCAACAAGTTCTTCGTAGCCGAGTTGTTGGGGGTTTCCTTCTCTTCTTATTGTTGGGTTTTCGGTTTGGGAGGGTTGCAAGCAATGTGAGGCTCTGTGACCTTTTTTTCAAACATTTCCAGCAAACTCAATGATTTTTGCATTTAGCCTTCAAATGTCCTTGTAATATCCATTTTTGATGTCATACCTTCATACCAGTCAGAGCCATTGCTTCTCCTGTGAGTGACTAGTATCCAAGGGTTAGAGTTAGTAATAGTTATTTAAATGGGTATTTTTGTAGGCAAATATTATTTGGTCGACTCTGACTATCCCAACTATTAAAGGGTTCCTGATGTCTTACCGAAGCACACATTACCATCTTCCGGAATTCCAGTCGAGTCAACTCCAAGGGAAGGAGGAGTTGTTTAACATTATACACTCGTCCTTAAGGAGTGTCATCGAGAGGGTGTTTGGGGTATTGAAAAAGAGACAACGTATGTTGAATGTGATGGGGCCCTACTCTCTCGAGGACTAAGCGAAGTTTGTAGCGGTAGCAATGACATTGCATAACTTCATCATTGAGCACAACAACGACGAGCTAACTGTGGAGTTCGATAACGACGACACAATGGTCATCAATACCAATAACAGTGGACGTCAATCTGTAGGGGGGACGATAGCGATATGGTTGTAGTCCGCAACCGCATTCAAGATGCGATTGCAGTTAGTAGAGGGTTGTAATGTTTGGTTGATTTTGTTCCCTAGCTACCATTATTTTTCACTTGGTCCTTAACGACTGAAGTCAGTCATGTGTCGAAACTATTTCAATTTAATGTCAATTGTTGCACTTTCTTATCAAAGTTGTGGAATTATAGTCCTTGAACATGGGATTTGTAACTAATGCGTGTATATATATATATATAATAGATGTTATTGTTTGTGTTCTCCTAAATTTGTTGCCATTATTGACTTTTTGATTGTGTTTGAAATTGAATGTGGTTTTAGCAATGGGAACCCCTACGTCACTCGCGGATGAAGAATCTTGGATAGTAGAGCTACAACTCTACCACCATCCATCATCAACGTCAAATTCGGAGGGTACGAACGCTGGTACGCATTCCGTCCAGCAATGCCACAGTATATTGGGTTCGTTGAATCATAATTCTTCTGAGCCTCCAACTACAATTGTTCAATACAATGGGGGTCCTATCTACGATGGAAAAAAACTAAGAAGAAAGTGAGTACACCGTGAATGCAACAAGGTGGACAATGTCGTAACAAGTACCGGTAAGAAAATTTAGAACAAAATTTCTTTAGACCAACTGGCATGCAGTACACACGTGTGCAACACAAGAACCATTGTGACAAAACAAAAAGGCCAATTGCAATTGGCAATGGTTGTAGAAGCAAACAAGTATTGAATGGGATGACGAAAGGAAGATGTTCATTGCAGATAATGATTGGTGGGCAGCGACCTCTCAGGTAGTACGATGATTAGTAGCATATATTGCATCATATTCATGCTATATATCATTAATTTTACCCTAATTTTGTGTTACTCGAGTGTTTGTTGTGTATTTTCAGGTATTAAGTAATAAAGACTAGAACGGAAGAGAAATAACTGAAATATAAGAAGATAAGACTTAAATGAAGCAAACTGGACATGTTTGTCATACACAAGGATTCATCTGCAAGAGGGAAGGACTTGGATGTAAGCTGGAAGAACCAAATAGCAAATCAAGAAACTCTACACCATCATGATGAGTATTTTGACAATTAGATTTGAGCCCAGACTCCAATAACCGATCTGAGTGCACACTACGTGAAGAATTGAAGAACTAAAGAAGATATTTGAAATCAGTTCACATCAGACAAAAAGTGATTACCAATTGGCGGCCCTAGACCTCCAATTGGCAGTCCATCTTGATCAGATACCGATCCGATTTCGCATGGTTGTGGGTTATGTAGTTTATGTTCATTTTAGATAATTTTCATTAGTCCCACACTGGGGGATTGTCCCCAGTTGCATTTTTCATGTCTATAAATAGAACTTATCTTCTTCATTTGTAATCTACCCATTGTTGCATGGTCATTCTCTCTACTTGGAGTAAGTCTTGGAGCAAAACTCAAGTGAAGAAGAATGCTACTTTTAATGTGGGTCATCAATAAAATAATTCTTCCTCTTTTATTTTAATGTTGTCTCTTTTAATGCTTGCATGTTTAACTTAATTTTGTATCTTAATCTTAGTATAATTAGTTAGAATGTCCTTCTTTCTTAATATAGTTGTTAGCTTAATTGCAGTGAGTAGTTTCATCCCCTTTGGGGGTGGAGATGATGTTTATACAAGTATGGAGAATGTGAATGAATGTTTTCTTATGCAATATGTGATGAATATGAATGTATGCTTGTTTGTTTAGTTAGAATACTTAACTTGGTTGGTTTTGCCACAACTTTTAGATACTTCTCATAGTTGTTTATGTTCTTGATAATGCTCATGTTAATCAACTAGGTTTGTGATTAGATTGAAAGGTTTTGCCACAACCACTAGCACTTCCTATGCATGAAAGCACGATCTATACTTATGCCGTATTGAATGCATTCTTCACCACCTTATTACATGTGTAGACACTCCATCCTTTGGGGGTTTCCTTACTGAATTTCATCTTGCTTGGTTAGTTGCTTAGTTTAGTTTCAGTTACTCTCGTGCTTTCATCTTTCTTGTTGGTTAATTGCTTGTTAGTGCAACCTAGTTTAGTGTAATCATACTTCTTCTCCCTTTTATTTTCCACTTGATTTCTAAACAACCAGAGTTGACACACCTCCCTATGGACTCGATCCGTACTTGCCACCGCTCCATTGCATTCGTACACTTGCGGTTTAAGCTTAATAAAAAACATACGACATACCTTGATATAAGTTTTTTATGTTACTATATTGCAGATGTTAAGTCATCCAAATTTTGGGTCATCTTAATTGTAGAAAAGGGACAACGTGGAGAGGCTTAAGAGCCAAGGATTTAAGTTCGAGGAAGAACTATGTGTCATATTTGGTGACCACATCAGTTACGGTGATACAAACTTCATTCCCGGACAACCAGGATTGAGACAGAAACTAACAACAGTGAAGTCCACCTCGTCCCACATCAGTGACATTGATGGCCATGAATCAAAAAACATAGGCCAGACAGACGGGGGGAACAATATCGACTCAGTTGTCCAGCAAGGAAGTAAATGTGGGAGTGTCAAGCCAAAGAAAGCAAGACTGACCCGTGCAGCTAGTGCAATCACAAACTCTTATGCTTGTCGCATGCATAATGATGTGTTACTGCATTTTCTGTGTTAGTGTTGGTGGTTTGGATTTACTTTGATTTCTGTTTCTATACTCACTGCAAGGACCATTTCTGATTCTATTTGTGAGAAGATGATTGTAACATCCTCAACTAGCAAAAAAATTTAAAATTTCAAATAAAGATCACAATAGAACGATCATCAAAACGGGAATGTTACTCAAATATATAACCAGTCGGTGCACCAAAATACATCAGAGTTTGTCAAAATACATTGTTACATCAAATACAACAGAAGACACATGTAAGTAATCATGACAACCTCGAATAGTCCGAAGAGAGGATCCTGATCCCAAAATATGTGCGCCCGCTGTCACCACCCAACAAAACCTATTGCGGTTCTAAAACATAAATGAAACAACAATGCCTGAGTTTCCATAATAAAACCTCGTATGTCAAGTTCACCTATATGAATGCAACAGTTCAATAAAATAAATCTATCATACTAGTAGTATGTCATGTCATTGATAGTAAGGAAAACAATTCTCCTCTAAGGGTATCATGCTGGAACAACATTGGCAATATCATCGCCGGAACAACATCAGCGGCATCCTTGCTGGAACAACATCGGTCGAGTCCATCAATACGTCTGGCACAACATCGGATGATACAACATACGTCCGACACAATGTTGGATTTTTGGCTAAATAAATGTTAAGTCCGTCATCAGCGCGAGATGCTGGGTTCTATCACGAACGCAGTCTCTGTTGTCCACGTAGGTATTAATGTCCAGAACTCGTGCAATGGAGTAAGGCATTGGTCATGGACTCGATATCTCGCGATCATGCTCAAACTCAGTTGTATCATAATCATGGAATAAGAGTTACACTCATCCTCCACGACCATGTTATGCATTATGATGCACGTGGTGATTATTTTGTTTAGGAGATCAGCATTCCACACAATAGATGACCTCCTTAGGATTGCCCATTGTGCCTGCAACACTCCAAACGCGTGTTCTATGCCTTTACGCATTGTCTCCTGGTGTTGTGCAAATAACCTATTTTTGGGAGTTTGTGGAAACATGATGGACCTCATGAATTCTGCCCATTGCAAATAAATACCCTTTGTAAAATAATATCCAATATCATATTGACGGCCATTCACCTCATACCGAACGAAAGGCGCACATCCTTCCAACATGTCATTGAAAAGGGGAGATCGTTGAAGTACGTTGAGATCATTACAGGAGTCGGGAATACTGAAAAATGTATGTCATATCTAGAGGTCGTACGATGCTACGACCTCTAACACAATTGTTGTGTTGCCGCTTCGGCCTTGGTATTGTCCTTTCCAAGATGCTAGGCAATTATTTCACTCCCAGTGTTGTGCACCATCGTGAAGTAACCATGTCACATCTTTTGTTGTGGGTCTTCTTAGGTATTCAACACCATGTAGCATCTAGTAGGCTCTAATATTAGTCTAAATGGGGGTTGAATATACTATTATCGTTCTTTAAATAACTATTGCAAATTAAAAGCTATAACAATTAAATAAGGGATAGAAATGTGCAAACCACAACACGGATGTATAGAGGTTTGGATCCAACGACCGAATCCTAGTCATCTCTTATGAATTGCTCTTCCTCGAGCAACTTCGCATCCTCCACTAATCTGATCTAAGTTGCGGGCCGAGATCACGCTTTTACACCACAAGCTTTGCGAAAACCTTTGCCTATCTTCTCACAATCCGAGAAGAGCTTCACTCCGGAAGCTAGTACAACTCTTGTAGAAAATCTTTAGTAAGCTAATCTTGAACAATTGAAATGAGTGATGAGATTAATGAGTTTGTTTCAAGCGAGAAGAAGTGAGCACAAAGATGTTTAGAGCAACTTTGGAGAAAGATTGGTGGTCTTAGAAGTGTGTTCTCAGCTCTATTTATAAGTTCTAAACTTAATCTAGCCATTGAGATTAAAATGGTAAAGAGTTGTGTAAGAATACACAAATCAAGGAAAGACAAGACACAAATCTTTGACATCAATCGATGGACCGGCCCGTGTCCATCACTCGACCAGTTAGGTAAAAAATAAGTAGTCATTCGAACTGAGGTACAAACAGTCGAACCGACTAGGCTAGAACTTAAGTGAACGGTTGAACAAATGGATGGTTTGGTCGACCATTTGGGTAATTTGGTCAGGATGAAACAATACAAATTGAGATAACGGTCGACCAAAATAGAGAATTGGTTCGACCAAAATCGTCCAGAAAGTTTGGTGCTAGAGAGTTTCATGAACCGGTCGATTGTTGTAAGGTTTGGGTCGACCAATAGATCAAATACGAAATGAGGGGTTAAGTGAGTATGTGTATACGACCGTTGGTATAATATAACAATCATATTAAAGACAAATACGACAGCCAATCGGTCGAACAAAATGGACTTTCGGTCGATCAATTTCTACTTTAACCAGGACACGTGTCAATACATGATTGGTGAGCGAGACAAGTACTGGTTGAACTGGGTAATATAGGTTGACAAAGAGAAACGGTCGAACGGGGAAAAAATTTGGTTGACCGATGAGGACTATGAAAGCACACAGTGGAATCGGTCGAACAAAGAGAATGTTTGGTCGACCTTTTGGGAAAAGAGAGGACAATCTATTGAATTCCGGTCGAACCAGATGGCCTACCAGTCGACCGGTTAAACATAGAAAGCCGATTTAAAGGGAATTTCTATATTTCATCGATGTCCTATTGAAGTCAATTTGATATGGAATTATTTTAAGGACTTCTATAGGTTCCTTAAGTGTTATGCAATACAATTCATCAAGGATTTTAAGTGCCAAGTTACATTATAATGTAAGAACAAGAAATGTAAACTTAACTACTCTTCATTCTTGATTTTTTGTCTTGATTCACACTTGATTCCTGAAAAGTTAGAAATATAATATATGCATGCAATGATATCAATTGTTTACATGTGTTTATTGATATGTTAGTTAATCATCAAAATAGATTATCGATTATTAGCCAAAAAGCCAACAATTTGCCACTTTTTGATGATGACAACCTATCAATCCAAATACATGTTTCAATTTTTTTTATCAATACTAAGGTCCCATATCTCATAGCTCCCCTTATCTCAGATGCATGTATTTATTTCTCCTCCTTTGGCATTGTCAAAAAATACCCATGAATAGATAGTGATATTTTTGAAGGCTTGTCATGAGATGATATAACGAAAGCGCACTACATGTGCCAGAAAGAAACAATGTCTAGTGAAGAAACATGTCTAGTGAATCTCAAAAGCAGTTAGGCATTCACACAAGTAATATCCAAAACACACATTAAAATATCATAAACGAAGTCATAACAAAGTATCCAACAAAATTCAGAGTAAGCACGAGATAAGCACAAAAAGTTCAAGACAACTTAAAACGAGACCGAACACAATAACCAAAACAAACATAACATCACAAAATCAACCGAGTCGCTGATCACGAAAGTAGGAAGTGATGGAGTCAAGAGAGGCTTCAATACAATTCAGTTGAGTAGAGGAGGAAGTAGCAATCAACTGTTCGTCAAAATGAGCATTGGATGATGCCTCAAATGCGTCAAAATGAACAGAGGTGGATGTCTCAAAGTGATCAAGACGTTCAGAAAGTTGTTGATACGCATAAGCGTCAAAAGAATTAATAGTCAGCCAATTTCAACCACCAGCCCATTCAGCTTTGTCCCCTTCACCCACGAGTCATCCGACACCCGTAGTGCTTGACTTGGTAGCCATCTCGGATCACAAGAGACTTCTCCTTCTTCTACATCATCTTCCTCTTGGTCAGAATCATGGGAGGAGGAAGGTTGCAGAGCGGCGATCGTCTTCATTTTGGCTAAGGTGGTCTTATCAATTGGTACTTGTAGATCGCCGAAGGGAACTTGATTGACATCATTTCATGCTTATATTTGTACCTTATATCCATTATCTTACACCTAAGCAATGCTACGTGACGAGTTTTATGTTTAGTTTTCAGAAATAAAGAGGTTTTAAGAGAAGAGCCATGAAAGGACCCAAAAGCAGGAAAAAAATACCTAATTGTGAGACCTGGGGACCAAGATGCAAGGGAGAAGGACCTGATCGTAAGACAGAAGGACCTAAGAGCAAAACAGGAAACTCCACACCATTATGAGGAGTATTTTGTCAATTCGATTCGGGTCGGAGCTCCACTAAACAAGTTAGATGCATCCAAGACCAAGAAACACACTAAGGAAAGCCCACCAGAATACCCAGACGGATCTGGGCTTTATAGGCCGCCAATTGGCGGTCTGGAACCGCCAATTGGCGGTCTGGATCATGCAAGATCCGCCCCAACTTCTCCTGGACTTGTATTAGTGTTCGTTTAGGCTATTTTTGGTATTGGTTTAGTCCCACATCGTGGGATTGTCCCTGATTAGCATTTTCCATGCTTATAAATAGAACTCTTCACCTCCCATTGTATCTATCTCTCTCTTGGTGGCCTCCTTCCCTACTAAGAGTGAAGCCTTGAAGCAAAACTCTAGTGGAGGAAGGGCTGCTTGTAATCTGAGTGAGTTCATAATAAAAGTTTTCATTAGTTTGTTAATTCTTGCTTAGTTAAATTCCTTTAATGTTTTTGCTTTGATGCTTGTTTTGTTTTATGCTTCTTTAATATTTCTTGCTTGATTAGTATAGTTTCATTTCAGTATTATGCTTGCTTCTGTTAATATAGTTAGTGTAATGAGTAGTGAGTAGTTCCATCACCATTTGGGGGGTGGAGAAATATGTGATATAATCATGTAGTGTATTAAGTGTGTGTTATTTTTATCCCTTGAGCTTTATATGATTTCCATAACCATCTAATGAGTCTCCACTCTTATCTTTGATATGCTAATACTCTTGAATGAAGTTTAGCTTATGCTTTGATTAGTGGACCTATTTTATGGGGAATGATAAGGTTAGGATATGGATGAAGTTAATGTTGGAAACACAATTTGTAGTGTATGTACTCTTGTTGCCTTTTCCTTAGCTAATGTCTTGTATGTTTTAATGATGTAGTCATCTTAATTCATGTGGAGGCATAGTAGGGTATAGTCTTTATACATGAGTTCATTTAGCTTCATTCCAATTATTGTCTTGTATGTTTTAATGATGTAGTCTTATCTTAATTCATGTTGAGGCAAAGTTGGATGTAGTTTTAGGATTTCATGCACTACATGTTGTGAGGAGCTTAATGAACACACACACACACACTTCTTTATGTTCACGTTATTTCTCTACCCCCTATGGGGCTTAGTTTTATCGTTTCTTCTCCATTTCATTTCAGCTTTGTAGTTTAGATTAGTGTAATACATCTTTCTCCCTTCTTTTTACCTCTCGCCTTCGAATAAACCAAGTGTCGACACACCTCCCAGTGGACGACCCGTATTTGCCACCGCTTCAACGCGGCCGTGCACTTGCGGTTAATATAAAATGATCAATCAAGTTTTTGGCGCCGTTGCCGGGGAGATGCTCTGTCCAGACCTTGGTTTGGACGATTCGAGGGGTTTTTAATTTTTTGTTTTCAGTTTTTCTTAGTTTCAGGGAACCACAAGGTCAAGGGGAGGCTACTGGAGAAGTTTGAGGAAGCGACGACCTAAACAGACCGCCAATCAGCGGTGTAAGACCGCCAATTGGCGGCCTGGTGAGCGTTGATTTCCTTGAAATTTTTGTTAGTAGTTAGTCTTGAAATTTGTGTTATCTGGGAGCCCAATTTCGCATGCTTTGACCTCTGGTTTGCTCCCAGATCATTAATCACTCCCCCATTAATCAACTTAGACCATAAAACTCAAAGCAAAAGATTAGACTTCTTGCCATCTAGGTCATGCACCATTGGTAGACCTTGCATGCATTTGTCTTTTCTTTGCTTTACATTTTTGTCGTTGATTGCTGACGTGAGGTACGTGCACCCACATCCCTCATTCATGCATGTTTATTTCATGCATTAGTTAGTAAGGTGCATCGGGACAAGAGTGAGAGAGCGTTTGATTGGAGCGATTGATTGCTAGATCTAGGATCAAATCGCTACTAAGGAGGGGTTGTCCCATAAAAGATAAGGTGGGGGATTTCATCACCCTTTCCTTGGCCCCAAAAACCACTCTTAATAAAGCCTTAACTAAAAGCAAGTAGACATTGGCCCTAAGGAATTCGGACGCACTAGGAGAGTAATCTAGTCGAGACCGTCATGACCTGATCGGCGTTGCCTACCTTGTCGATAGTAGGAGGTACTGGATCTCCGGATCTGGTATCACTTGCTGGGCATTGTGGTCCTCGTTGTAGGGAGGTGAGGCGTGTCGAGGCTAGTGACCTCAAAGTTAGGCGTCGTCTAGCCTAAGGACCCATTGCCTTACATTGTTTGAGCCGTGCTTGCTAGTTAGGCTTCTTCCTGATCCCACTACCCACGCTAGCTCTAGGGATTCTTCTCTCCTCACCTGAGTCATCTCCTCATCTATTCTCTACGTTTAGTCTCCTCCTCTAGTACACCTTCTGTTGTGTGTTTGTTAGAGTCGAGTCGAGCATTTTTATGCGAGGTTGGGCTCGTTCTGGTGAGAGCGCTCGACTCGAGAGAGTGCTTATTTCTGAGATGGAAGATCTTGGTGATCGACCATCTCCGCCTCGTGCTCCTTTGGAGCAAGAAGGCGAGTCGTCTCGTGGTGGCGTGGGAGACCGGGTTCCATACATGGACTACCTCGGTCCATTCCCACCACCACGTAGACCTCCTTCTCCTCCTCCTCTGACTCGAGAGGAAGGGAGATTCGGTCAGGATCGAGTTCTAGGTGCACCACCACCTTTAGCTCGACAGGATAGGCCGATGACGTTGTGGGAGCGGACCCATCCTGTTCGGGCCGCGCAACCTTCTTGCATAGTTGTTCCCCCTGCTCGCGGGAACAACTATGAGCTGAAACCTCAGTATGTGAGCATGCTTCCAACCTTTACTGCCAATAAGGAGGATCCGTATATTTTTATACGCGAATTCGAGGAAGTATGCTCCATGTTCAAGCTTCAACAGCTTGACGAGGATTCTGTCCGGTTGAGGATGATTTCGTTCGCATTGAAGGATAATGCGAAGAAATGGATGTATAGCCTCCCGGCGAGCTCGATTCGGTCTTGGGATGACTTTGTGACCGTCTTTCTGAAGAGATTTTTCCCTCAAAGGAAAACTCAACAGATACGGCACCAGATACATCAAATGTATCAGACCGAGACCGAATCTTTTCATGGTTTCTTTGAGAGGTTCAAGGACCTTCTCCTGCAATGCCCTCATCATGGACTTGAGCTATGACAATTGTGCCAGATTGTTTATGAGGGCATCAACTACAACACCCGCACATTGTTGGAGTCGATGTGTCAGGGTGACTTCCAAATGAAACCCATCGAGGAGGCATGGGACACTTTTGAATCCATGGCTGAGCGCACCTTCGAGTGGGACACCATGAGAGAGCCACCAGCCGCCAGGTCTTCTGGTCGAGCTGGATCATATCATGTTGAGTCGACTATCGCGTCTGAGGCGAAAATGGCTGCTCTCATGCGTAGGATAGAGAGTTTGGAGATGGACCGAGCTCCTGTAGCTCAGGTCGCTACTCCCGGGTGTACTAGGTGTGGACTGTCGGGACATGATGACTTGGAGTGCGCTTACGCTCCAAGGGATACTGAGCATGCAAATGCGATGTATCAACAAAGGCCCCGAAACGACCCGTACAGTCATTCCTATAACCCGGGATGGCGTAACCATCCTAACTTCTCTTGGGGGTCTAGTGGAGGACACGGTCAGAGCTCGCACGCTCAACCTCAACCTCCACCTTATCAACCTCCACGCCCATCGGCGACCTACCAACCCCCACATCAAAGGTCTCAGCACCAAAATTACCAACCTGGTCAGGCCTCTTCGTCGGGTTATTCTAACCAGACTCCACCACCCCAGCGGGTTGACCCTAAGGACTCTACCATTTAACAAACCCTTCAAGCATTCATGCAGAGCACTCAATCCATGCTTGCGGCCAACAATAATACGGTCAAAGCATTGGAAATGCAAGTAAGCCAGTTGGCTCATCAGCTCCATGAACGCGAGAAGGGTCAATTCCCGAGTCAACCTGTGGTAAATCCCAGGGGTCAGCCTGCTAATACCAGGCAGAATGTACACAATGTTGAAAGTAGCCCTTCCCAACATGCTAATGTTATTCATACCTTGAGATCGGGAAGGGTCGTTGACAACAATGTGAAAATGCCGGAAGCCAACCCTGTTGGCGAGACTTCCGAGGAGAGTCTTGAGCCTGTCAAGGAACCTAATTCTGAGACTCCTCCTCGTGATTCTTATGTCCCCAAGGCACCATTCCCTCATCGATTGACTAAAAAACGTGATGAGCATTGGGATAAGATCGTTGAGGTACTTAGGCAAGTAAAGGTGAACATCCCGTTGTTGGACGTTGTTCAACAAATGCCACCGTATGCCAAGTTCCTCAAAGACCTTTGCACCACCAATAGAAAAACAAATGTGCCCAAGAAGGCCTTCTTGGCCGCCAATGTGAGCTCCATATTGACACAACCCATGAATGTCAAGTACAAGGACCCTGGTTGTCCAACTGTCTCTTGCATGATTGGGAATGTGACCATCTCTCAAGCTCTATTGGATTTGGGGGCATCTGTGAATCTCCTGCCTTACTCAGTCTATGTCAACCTTGGGATAGGCGATCTTAAACCAACAAGGACAACCCTCCAGTTGGCTGATAGATCTGTCAAAATCCCACGAGGGAGTGTGGAGGATGTCCTTATCAAAGTGGGTGAGTTCGTATTTCCAGTTGATTTCATCATCTTGGATACCGAACCCGTGTCCAACCCACAAGGACAAATTCCTGTAATCCTTGGGAGGCCATTTCTTGCGACATCTAATGCTTTGATCAATTGTCGCAATGGCTTGATGAGGTTGTCTTTTGGAAACCTCACGGCGGATTTCAACATCTTCACTCTTGGTAAGCAACCTGGGCTCTTCGACGACACTGTCGGAGCCAATTTCATCCAGGACACAGATGAGTCTGACTCATTAGGCATGTTCGACTCACATCGACATATTATTGAGGTGCCTAATGATCAGGTTGCGAGTGATGAGGATCTTGAGGAATCCGCCAGCATATCTCTGGATGAGGAGGCACATCTGGGTGCTTGCTCCTCTTACCCCGTGGTCCTTTTGCCACTTGAAATTAACTCTGAATCCGACAAGGACCCACCTCTGGTCGAGCTTAAACCGCTCCCCGATAACCTAAAGTACATCTTTTTAGGGGATAATGAGACTTTGCCACTCATTATTGCTTCTGATCTTGAAAAAGATCAAGAGGTTGCCCTCAAAAGAGTACTCTTTGAAAACAAAGAGGTGATCAGGTGGTCCTTGAAGGATATCAAGGGAATTAGCCCTGGTATTGTTCAGCATCGGATCCACATGGAAGAGGATTCTAGGCCCCGCAGGGACCCACAACGGAGATTGAATCCTGTACTGAAAGAAGCCGTCCGAAAGGAGGTTCTTAAGTGCTTGGATCATGGCATAATCTATCCTATCTCTGATAGTTCGTGGGTGAGTCATGTCCATGTGGTTCCCAAGAAGTCAGGCGTGACGGTTGTGGAGAATGAGCATAATGAGCTTATCCCGACACGCCTGCAAACTGGCTGGCGAGTTTGCGTTGATTATCGCAAGCTCAATGCGGCAACGCGGAAAGATCATTTCCCGTTGCCATTCATTGATCAGATGTTGGAAAGGTTAGCCGGACATGAGTACTATTGTTTTCTTGATGGATACTCTGGTTACAACCAAATTTCCATCGCCCCCGAGGACCAAGAGAAAACCACATTCACTTGTCCCTTTGGCACGTTTGCCTACCGTCGCATGCCCTTTGGGTTATGCAATGCGCCGGCAACGTTTCAGAGGTGTATGATCAGCATCTTCTCCGATATGGTTGAGCGTTTCCTTGAGATATTCATGGACGACTTTTCCATATTTGGCGCTTCCTTTGATGAGTGCCTTCATCACTTGAGCCTTGTCCTCAAGCGATGCCGTGAGAAGAACCTCGCTCTCAATTGGGAGAAATGTCACTTCATGGTGAAGCGAGGGATTGTACTTGGACATGTGGTCTCAAGTAGGGGAATTGAGGTCGATCCCGCCAAAGTGGGTATCATTGCTAATCTCCCACCGCCACGTAATGTGAATGATATCCGTGCCTTTTTGGGGCATGCTGGATTCTATCGGCGGTTCATTCGGGATTTTAGCAAAATCGCTCGACCTCTCACTGCGTTGTTGGCTAAGGATGCCATTTTTGAGTTCACACCGGATTGCCACCATGCCTTTTTGACCTTGAAGAAAGAGTTGACTTCAGCTCCCATTATTAAGGCACCGGTGTGGACTGAACCCTTTGAGTTAATGTGTGATGCATCTGACTTCGCTGTGGGAGCAGTGCTTGGGCAACGATTGGACAAATTGCCTCATGCGATCTACTATGCCAGTAGAACACTCAATGATGCCCAATTGAACTACACTGTGACCGAGAAGGAATTCTTAGCGATCATATTTGCTTTGGAGAAATTTTGGTCGTACTTGATTGGCTCCCACGTGATTATCTATTCTGATCACACAGCCATCAAGCACCTCATGGCGAAGAAAGATGCAAAATCCTTACTCTTGAGATGGATCTTGTTGTTACAAGAATTCGATCTCGAGATTCGGGACAAAAAAGGGTGTGAAAACGTTGTAGCTGACCACTTGTCTCGTCTAGAGACGACCAACCCACAGGACCAAAACATTAACGATAAATTTCCTGACGAGCAGTTGTTCACGATCGAAGATAACCCTTGGTTTGCCGACATCGTGAACTACCTCGTGACCGAGCAATTTCCTGTGGGTTGGTCAAAATCTGACCAATCCAAATTTAGATCGTATGTCAGATTCTTTCACTGGGATGACCCCTACCTATTCAAATACTGCTCTGACCAAATTTTCAGGCGGTGCGTCCCAGATTCCGAGTTCCAAAGTGTACTCCACTTCTGCCATTCTAAGGCATGTGGAGGACACTTTGGAGCAAAGAAAACTGCTGCCAAGGTGCTCCAATCTGGATTCTACTGGCCCACTCTTTTCAAGGATGCTTACAACTTTTGTAAGCAATGTGATAGGTGCCAGCGCCTTGGCAGGGTTGGTCGACGTGACATGATGCCTTTGCAAAATGTCCTTGTTGTCGACATCTTCGATGTGTGGGGCATCGATTTCATGGGTCCCTTCCCGAACTCGTTCGGGAATGTTTACATTCTGGTGGCCGTTGACTATGTGTCTAAGTGGGTTGAGGCTATACCCACAAAGACCAATGACAACAAGGTGGTCACCAAATTCTTGAGGGACATTTTTGCGCGATTTGGTACTCCTCGTACCATAATCAGCGATAGGGGTACCCACTTCTGTAATCGCTCCTTTGAAGCGCTTATGAGGAAATATTCGATCACCCACAAGCTTGCGACCCCATACCATCCGCAAACTAGTGGGCAGGTCGAAATCTCTAACCGTCAATTAAAGCAAATTCTTGAGAAGACGGTTAGTTCCTCGAGGAAGGATTGGTCTACCAAGTTGAATGACGCGTTGTGGGCTTTCCGCACCGCGTACAAGACCAATTTGGGTATGTCCCCATATCGGGTAGTGTACGGCAAGGCTTGCCACCTACCCGTCGAGCTTGAGCATCGTGCTTTCTGGGCGATCAAGAACATGAATATGGATCTTGATCAAGCAGGAGTACAACGTAGGCTCGACATTGTGGAATTAGAAGAGCTACGCAATGATGCGTACGAGAATGCCAAAATTCATAAGTCCCGAGCCAAGATGTTTTACGATCGCATGATTATGCGAAAGGTGTTTACGGACGGGCAGAAGGTGTTGCTCTACAATTCCTGGCTTCATCTGTTTGCGGGTAAGCTCCGCAGTCGCTGGTCTGGCCCGTTTATCGTCCAAACCGTTTATCCTCATGGAGCGGTTGAGATCTTGAACCCAGGGAATGGGGACGTGTTCAAAGTTAATGGACAATGCCTCAAACCCTACTTGGAGGGGGCACCAGCCGAAGTCGAGGAGGTCATGTTCCTTCATGAACCTCCCTCGCACTCAACCATTCATGCTCCTACATGAGTGGTTGAGCTTTCATGTGTATATATGTTAAAAAAATACCTTTAGTGAGCATCGATTGTAGTGGGCCCCAACCCTTGAGTATTTGGGCCCCATTTCTTTCACGTATTTGTATCCCTTCTTTAGCATCTCACAGGTTTTGAGGGGAGTTGGGTTGTGTCCATCAACATAGCCATGAACTTCCTTGTGTACTTCACGTTGGTGAGATCTCTTCTGTTTCATGCATACATCCATGTCGTATTTTGCTCACATTCATTGAGGACAATGCATGAAGTAGGTGTGGGGGGGTGTTTTACGTGTGTACATAGTCGAGTCTTTTCTTTTGATTTTGTTTTCTTTTGTTTGCATTGTTAGGGTCATGTTAGTGTGCTGCATTTAATATCGATATATATGATTGCCATGATCCTTGGGTGACTTGTCTTCTTTTGCTTGCCTAGTGCTTCAAAATTTTCACATTTCTTTCAAAATCTTCATGTGTTTGCGAAAGAAAATGTTTTGTGGGTTTTGCGTGTGTTTAGCATGTGCAAAACCGTTGAGAGGCAAAGTAAAAAGAAAGCTCCCAAAATTGTCTTGAACTTGATGCATTAGGATATCTAGTACGTGGCTTTAGGATTTATCGAGTCGTTAGGATGCACCCCGGTTTTCCCTCGGGGGGCGTGTAATCCTAGGGTTTCAGTACTCAAACATTTAAAGAAGTCCACCCTGAACCTAGTGAGTCAAATAATTCGTGTCTGTTAGTATAAGGAAGTTTGTCGTAGTCAAGGGCCCTTAATATCTTTTTGTGAAACTTAAGTGTAGGGGTTTTGGTTCCCATGTAGATAAATAAATAAATAAGTGGTGTTCTCTCTTCTCGCACGGCTCCTATCACTAGGGAAAGTAGGTCTGAGGGGACTTTGTGCCTGGTGCTTTCGAGTCATCTGACTTGGGATGCACCGACCGAACTCCCGTTACACGGGTGGTAGGGATCACCCTATGTGGAGATTTGGGGGAAGGTGTACGTGATAGTGTAAGTCCTCATAGGCAATGATGCACGAAACCTGACCCTGGGAGAATCAAACACCAACCAATAAATGCTCCAAAGAAAAAGAAAAAAAAAGAAAAAGAAAAAAAGAAAAAAAGAAAAGAAGAGTCAAATAAGAACCAAAATGGACTTTACACGTTGTTTCACATTCAGAAGTTAAGGTTGCCCATGTCTTTCACTTAATTCCTTAGTTAAGTCTCACGAATAACTCATTAGGCTAGGTGTGTGGACTGATTACATATATAGAGTCGATCCGTAGTATTACCGCATTCCATGATCGACAAAATAAGTCCAACGAGTCGTGTAGCTAGATTGATTAATGCATCTTGTTCAGATTTTGTGGGTATATCCGCTGAAAACCCTCAGGAGACAACACTCCTCCTCCTTGGCAACAAGGAGGTTTAACGACTTGTTGCACGTGCTAAGTGCAACCGTGATTCCTACGAAAGTGAGTTATGATTTCTTGTTTTTCGTATGCTTTTTTCTTTCTTTGTTTTGCTCGAGACTAGCAAAAACTTAGGTGTGGGGGTATTTGATTGACATCATTTCATGCTTATATTTGTACCTTATATCCATTATCTTACACCTAAGCAATGCTACGTGACGAGTTTTATGTTTAGTTTTCAGAAATAAAGAGGTTTGAAGAGAAGAGCCATGAAAGGACCCAAAAGCAGGAAAAAAGGACCTAATTGTGAGACCTGGGGACCAAGATGCAAGGGAGAAGGACCTGATCGTAAGACAGAAGGACCTAAGAGCAAAACAGGAAACTCCACACCATTATGAGGAGTATTTTGTCAATTTGATTCGGGTCGGAGCTCCACTAAACAAGTTAGATGCATCCAAGACCAAGAAACACACCAAGGAAAGCCCACCAGAAGACCCAGACGGATCTGGGCTTTATAGGCCGCCAATTGGCGGTCTGGATCATGCAAGATCCGCCCCAACTTCTCCTGGACTTGTATTAGTGTTCGTTTAGGCTATTTTTGGTATTGGTTTAGTCCCACATCGGGGGATTGTCCCTGATTAGCTTTTTCCATGCTTATAAATAGAACTCTTCACCTCCCATTGTATCTATCTCTCTCTTGGTGGCCTCCTTCCCTACTAAGAGTGAAGTCTTGAAGCAAAACTCTAGTAGAGGAAGGGCTGCTTGTAATCTGAGTGAGTTCATAATAAAAGTTTTCATTAGTTTGTTAATTCTTGCTTAGTTAAATTCCTTTAATGTTATTGCTTTGATGCTTGTTTTGTTTTATGTTTCTTTAATATTTCTTGCTTGATTAGTATAGTTTCATTTCAGTATTATGCTTGCTTCTGTTAATATAGTTAGTGTAATGAGTAGTGAGTAGTTCCATCCCCATTTGGGGGGTGGAGAAATATGTGATATAATCATGTAGTGTATTAAGTGTGTGTTATTTTTATCCCTTGAGCTTTATATGATTTCCATAACCATCTAATGGGTCTCCACTCTTATCTTTGATATGCTAATGCTCTTGAATGAAGTTTAGCTTATGCTTTGATTAGTGAACCTATTTTATGGGGAATGATAAGGTTAGGATATGGATGAAGTTAATGTTGGAAACACAATTTGTAGTGTATGTACTCTTGTTGCCTTTTCCTTAGCTAATGTCTTGTATGTTTTAATGATGTAGTCATCTTAATTCATGTGGAGGCATAGTAGGGTCTAGTCTTTATACATGAGTTCATTTAGCTTCATTCCAATTATTGTCTTGTATGTTTTAATGATGTAGTCTTATCTTAATTCATGTTGAGGCAAAGTTGGATGTAGTTTTAGGATTTCATGCACTACATGTTGTGAGGAGCTTAATGAACACACACACACACACACACACTTCTTTATGTTCACATTATTTCTCTACCCCCTATGGGGCTTAGTTTTATCGTTTCTTCTCCATTTCATTTCAGCTTTGTAGTTTAGATTAGTGTAATACATCTTTCTCCCTTCTTTTTACCTCTCGCCTTCGAATAAACCAAGTGTCGACACACCTCCCAGTGGACGACCCGTATTTGCCACCGCTTCAACGCGGCCGTGCACTTGCGGTTAATATAAAACGATCAATCAGAACTCATACACATTGATTGACAGGTGCATGAAGATGGTTGTTAACCACATGGGATAAGGTAAATACCGTCCTTTCCAATGCCACATGTGTAGGAAAATAAAGATGGGTCAATCTACCGCAATCTTCTTGAAAAGACAATAGATGCAAATAAGCCTTATAGAAGAAATTTCATTGTGATGGCCAAGATTGGGGTAAAGTTTATATGACACAATTTGGGCAAGGATGTAGTGTAAGACCCGCTCTATTGCTTTATTAATAATAAGTCCACTTTCCTCATTTATGCATAATTTAGTTCTTATCTTACCTAATTGTGTTTTTGGTATGTTTATATGCTTGATTTGGGTTTAGTTTCCTTGTCGGTTGATTGGGTGTGACTTACCGGGTTAGTGCACATTTTGAGCTCAATCGGTTTGGCATGGATGCGAGTGGGTGGGGTGATTTGTGTGCTGGGCTGAGCCCAGGTGAGGTGGTGTTGGGTTTTATGTGTGCACTAGGGTGTTTGAATGCACACCTCTTCACTTCCCACACGTCTCCTCCACCTCTTCCACTCCTCAGCCATGTGGTCAGGCCACTCAGGTGGTGCTTCAGCAAACTTCAAATTCGGCAAGGCTAGAAGCGACGCCTAGTGCAACCTGTGGCGCGGCTAGAAGTTTGGTGGGCAGAATTTTCGGCTAACTCAGGCATTCTCCTTGCAGATCAGGTATGCTCCTGGTCCCTTAATGAGATGAGAGGTGGGGGTGATGTTCATAGGGCCGTCTATCACGCGAGGTGGCTGGTGGTGCGAGTGTTGCACCATCACGCCAACAGCCTTAGGCGCAGGAAGGTTCCTGCGTGGCTGTGGTTGCTGCTAGAGCTCCGGTGAGCTCCGGTAGGGTTGGGCCTTGTTCTGACCTTGAGAACCTAAAGGGTAGGGATGGGGCATGGTTGTGGTGGAGAATCTGGTCAGCACGCGGGTGCAGATTGGTGTTAGTCGTGAACTCGGTTAATATCATGTATGTGTTCCTGCGGTGTGAGTTGGCTGATCAGACTTGCCTCACCGTGTGCTCATCCTCTCTGCCTTGAGGAGTCTGGAAGGGTGAGGACAGGAGGTCAGGAGATGTATCCAGAGGGGTTGCATGCATGATTGGGCTTCATTTGTGGTTGTATCTCTAGCTATTGTATGCTTATCTATTTATTGATGTGTTAGTGATTTTGATTATGTTCCAATAGTGGTGGTTCATGTGTATGATCTGATACCTTGAAATTATTCTGAGATGTATAGATATATATGCACTTCATATGAGAATGAAATCTGAATACATTTATAGAATATGCAGCTCACTACATGCCATGTTGTATATAATCCGTTGCACATGCATGTATGGAATATGTATGGATACACTTGGGTTTCTGATCTTCACATGCACGTTTTAATGTGATGAGTTACTGATATATATATATATATATATATATATATATATGTATTCACACTCTTGCAATACTTGATTATGTTCTAAGTATGGGCAAATAAATACGTCTAGGTGCATCAACTAGACGACTATGCCATGTGACTCTTGTAGCATCTGAATCATGCTCTCTAGTGATTGTTGTGCATATTTCTCCATGCGTAATGCCACACATCCTACTGATCTGAGTATCCTTGTTGAGAATGTGTGTTGCCACTTACGAACTCAACTCCATAACTTCAACTCATGACCCGTAGATGACTAAGTTTTGTCATGTTGTTTAATCGCGTACTGTTATGGTTGTTTGCTTTTACTAGCATCTTTTGGTTGCGGATTTGAGTATGTTATTCCTATTTGGTCTGGAGTTGTGAGAGAGTATTTACATACTCATCACGTTGGGCTCATTCTTATTAATGTAGCTATAAAGATAGGTGGATCTATAGATAGCTTGCATCGCATTTAATAATAAATGAACTCTGGGCACGTTTGATTTAGGGCCGACGGGCCACGAGTAGGACCTCTATATAGAGAGACCTATTCGCAAATACCTCTATGTAGATAGGTCAGGCGTAAAGACCTGGGCAGGCGTGCTGCCATTTTTGCTACAGGACAAACATACCCAAGTGACAATGGCATCATGTAGAGCATTTGCCGCGAATTGGGATGTCAATCCGGAAGACCGCTTTGTGCCAAGCGGTGGGTCATTGTCGAGTGACCCGCTTGTGATTTGGACCAGTGTGGTTGGTGGTTTGATTCCTATATAGAGGGATCACTTCGGGTGGGGCCCGATTGGCGCAACTATGTAGAGTCGTCGCCCGGTGCAACTATGTAGAGTTGTTGCCTTCTTATTGCATGTGTGTTAGATAGGACTCATGTGTTGCTTCTCATCTTGTTTTTTGACGTGGAGCATACTGGGTTTTCTTTATCGAAAACTCAGGCATATGTTGATGCGGTGCTTGCAGGTACTTAGATTCCTACATGGCAAACTGGACGAGTAGCCAAAGATTCTATACACGAGGGACACGCCGACCAGAGTCTTGAGTTTATCTTACTTCCTCTTTATGTTATTGTATTTCCTTTGAGACTCGGATATTGTTGTTGAACCTTTTCATATTGGATAATTTATTGCTTGAGTTATTTCTGTAAGTTGTCTATCCATGTATGTCCTTTATGTCTTGTCGAGTCGTCTTGTTTGGTCTGTCTTTTGTAACTCCTTCGGTCATTATGGAGGTCTCTGATCGCGACACCTGTAGTCTTTCCCGGTGTGCTTACCCGCGAGATAGGGGGCGTTACATGCGGGGTAGGGGATGCAAAAGAGAGGTATTATGTTTGAATCTAACATTTAGTCGTTGTGGTGGAATGGCATATAGGTCATCCAGCATTTCTTGAGCTTCTTTACCGAGTAATTTGGATTGTGGTTGGTCTGAGTAGATATGAATACCAAAGGAGTCCATACATAGGGTTGAGGCAATCACTTCAGGTTTAATCTTGTATTTAGTCCCATTAATTATAGTAGTCATTATGTGGCAATTGGGGTCTTTTCTCAGATTGCAATAAAATTATTGCACAAGGAAAGAGTAGTAGGGTTTGGATGCTAGTCTAGTTTGGCTATAGGTGAGTTTATTTGCATCAAAATATCCTGTAAGAGAGAATTCAATAAAATCCATTACCTCAATCTTACGGCAAGGAATGAACGAAGCAATTGAGAACACTTTGTGCCAAGCCTCTTGAGCATCGTCGTCAATCGGGTAGAATGGGTGTGTTGGAGTAGCTGGGGGATGCTGCGCACTGGAGGATGACGGAGGGTGATCATGTCTCCTCTTAGTTCGACGTTCGGTGGTGATAACTCTGGGCACAACTAGAGCCATGTGGGTGACCAATTTCTTGTGTCCCATAAAGGAAGAGATGGGTAGAGGAAGGCAAGGGAAGGCAAAATGAGGTGGAAAAAGGCAAGATGGACGACCAAAAGAGGGGGATAGTCGATTGGCAGGAGAGGGGGAACAACTAGGGTTAAAAATGGGGAGGGTAAAAATGAAATGAGAATTCGATTTTGCCCTAAAAGAAGCAGAAGAAGCATCAACGGTCGACCGATCGGGTACAACGGTCGACCAAAAGGTTGAAAAAATTCAGTCAATTTGGGTGAAAGTTCGACCGAAAGGTTAAATGGTCGACCGACACGAGAAGGTCCAAACAACCTTGAAATATTCGGTCGTACAAGTAAGGTACCCCGATCGACCAAAAGGGTAAAGAAGAGTAAAACACACACTTCCTAGCAATGTTCGGTCGGATAAAAAGCAGACTGATCGTCGAACAGATTAAGCGTACACTGCCTGGACGATTCCGGTCACAGAAGAGGGAAGTTGTGGTCGACCAAAAGACCAAAAAACCAGAGAGAATGTAAGACCTTATGAACATTCGGTCGAACAAAGATTAAAATGTTAGCAACGTCGGTCGACCGAACCAAAATATGTTTGACCGATCACTTAAGTGAACTTAAGGATCAGATTAATCAAGGAGCAACCAGCCGAATGAAACACCTATTTAGGTCGACCCAAAAGAATCAGAGGAAGGAAAAACAGCTCAAAACACATCAAACAATCAAGAGACTTAATGAGGACCCAATCAAGATGCAATTTTCGAAAAGATGGCATGAGATAACAAAGTTATAAATCATTTAAGTTGCACAAGCCTAGATTGAGTCTTATGTGATGGAATTGATCAACAATAAGAGGTTTTGTGAAAATATCCGCTAATTGATCATTTGCAGGGATGAATACAAGTTAAAATATCCGATAATTGATCATTTGTAGGGATGAATACAAGTTTTATGTCTTCCTTAGTTACATGATCTCTAAGAAAATGATGTCTTACTTCTATGTGCTTAGTTCTTGAATGCAAAATATGATTTTTTGAAAGGTTAATTGCACTGGTATTGTCACAATAGATAGGAGTAGTTTGAAACTCAAGTTGCAAGTCCTTGAGGGTTTGCCCCATCCATTGGACTTGTGCACATGCACAACCGGCGGTGATATATTCGGCTTTGGTTGTTAACAATGCAATACTATTTTGTTTCTTACTAAACCAAGAGACAAGAGATTTTCCCAAAAATTGGCAAGTGCCACTAGTGATTTTACGATCTAGAATGCAATCGACATATTTCACGTCACTATAAGCAACAAGATCAAAAGCCCTAGTCTTGGGGTAAAACAAACCAAAATCTTGAGATCCTTTGAGATATCAAAAAATTCATTTCAAAGCATTTAAGTGAGAGTCTTTTGGACATGCTTGAAAATGAGCGTATAAACACACGACAAACATTATATCGGGGTGACTAGCAGTAAGGTAGAGCAATGATCCGATCATACCTCGATATTTTTTGATGTCCACATCCTTGCCATTTTCATCATTTTCTAGTTTAATGCTAGTGCTCATGGGAGTCTTGTATGACTTTCTATCTTCAAGACCAAAGCGTGTAAGAAGTTCCTTTGTGTATTTTGCTTGGTGTATGAAGGTCCCATCACGCATTTACTTGATTTGAAGTCCGAGGAAGAAATTTAGTTCATCAATTAAACTCATCTCGAGCTCCTCCTGCATACACTTAGAGAATTCTTCGCAAAGACAAGGGTTACTTGCACCAAATATAATATCATTTACATAGATTTGTACCACTAATAGATCATGATTATGAGATTTGTACCACTAATAGATCTAGGAGCTTGCTTCATTCCGTAAAGAGCATTCTTAAGTTTAAAAACATGGTTTGGGTAAGTTTCATTTACAAAGCTGGGGCATTGTGCAACACAAACTTCTTCATTAATAAAGTCATTTAAAAATGCACTTTTTACAACTATTTGAAATAATTTTATGTTCATAAAAGATACATATGCTAACAACATGCGAATGACTTCCATACGAGCAACAGGAGCATAAGTTTCATCAAAGTCTATCCCTTCCTCTTGGTGGTAGCCATGAGCAACAAGTCTAGTTTTGTATCTAACTATATTCCCGTCTTCATCAAGTTTATTTTAGTTCCAATAACCAATTGGTTAGTTGGTTTTTTGACAAGTTCCCAAACATCATTTCGAACAAATTGAATTAGCTCTTCATGCATAGCCATTAGTCAAAACTCATCATTACATGCTTGTTCAACGTTCTTGGGTTCTAATGTAGAAATAAATGCATAAGAGTCACAAACCACGTGAGCTCTAGAACGTGTTGTCACACCTTGAGAAACATCTCCTATCACAAAGTCCTTCGGATGATCCTTTCTATAGGTCCAATTCTTAGGAAGTTTCTCTTTGTCCTCTTGTGGAGAACTTGGAGGTTCTTGATGAGACTCAAGTGTGGCATCTTGTGATGATACATGTCTAATGGTGTCCATGCAATCATCATCAAGAGAGGAGTTACGTAGACAAGCCAACTCATCAAAGTTGACGTGCAAATATTCACCGACACAACTAGTTCGTTTATTGTAGACTCTATAAGCTTTACTCCTGTCGGAATACCCTAAAAAGATTGCATCGTTGCATCCAATTTATCCAAATTGTCTTTAGAGTTTAGGACAAAACATTTTGAATCAAAAGCTTTAAAGTAGGAGATTTTAGGAGTATGGTTAAGCCAAAGCTCAAAAGGAGTTTTCTTCCAATGGATCGAATGATAAAACAATTTAAAACATAGACAGAAGTATTAACAAATTCGCACCAAAAATATTTTGGAAGCTCTTTCTCAACAAGCATGGTTCTTAGGGGTGGCAACGGGTCGGATCCGGTTCGGGTATTAGTATAACCGGAACCGGATCCGGATTTAAAATTGAGATCCAGAACCAAACCGGATCCGATTCGGTTCTCATCTTGGATATCCAGAACCGGATCCGTTTGATTGATAGGTACCCAGAACCGGATCCGATGGAACCGGATCCGGTATGCAAAAAAAAAATTCCCCCTATTTAAATAACATGAGCTTTGAGGTTGCATATTATGAGACTGGCATGCAAATATGTCATTACCAGATAAATAATGAAAGTTTATGCACTGGAAACTAAACTGAAGCATCACTTGCCACTTGCCAGTTACCACTCAATACACAAATATAGATGTAAATAAATCTATCCTCATGCGAACTATCAATATCACCAACAAAAATTCAGCTTCCACTCTCCAACATTTGTATGAAATATGAATCATGATTTCAAACATTTGTATGACAAAACACTACCAACCTCGTCCATAGGATCAATTAAATCATTGGATGCCATATTAGCTGCAAAAACATGTAAAATTCCAAGGAATATCAAACAATAGAACTATGATCCATGATCACATAACAAAAAAATTCAGTTTTGACAAAATTTACCTGACAGGAAGGAACAAACACAGTTGACGAATCCAAACTTCAAAAGTCCATTCTCTCTTCTGAACAGTGTTTCCAAATATTTAAATCTGCAATACAAGAACAACATGTTGTTTGTCAAATAACATTTGACTTGTAGAGTTTGGAACTTCTCTATATCATTAAACAAAGTTAATGGTTATTTTAACTTCTGCATCTCCACAGTTGACGAATGCTTAACATAATGATATGACTAAAGAAAAAAAAGATTCTTTTTTGGAGATCTAAACATGCTCCACACAGGATCCTTTACAGCATTCAAACGGGCTTATATTTGGAACCTCGTATACTTCGTTTTTTAGTGAAATACATGGACAAACAAACACAAGGTTGATGTGAACATTGCTAGACGACATATTTTGCTGGTTTTTTGAAGGGACAAAAAACACATGAATGAATGGAGAAATACCGAACCGAAGAGCAGCGGAGGGAGACGAAGTGGGAGAGGGAGTAAGGGCTGATAACGGCCTGGGAGAGGGGCAGCAGTGCAGCAGAAGAGGAGATGGCGTCGCAGTGCAGCACTTGGAGATGGCACCGCAGAAGAGGGAAAAAACCCTAGGTGATTTTGCTTTCTGGACAATGGACGGGTATACCGTATACGGGTAGGGTTTTTTCTTTGCAAATTTAATCGGATCCAGTTCCGGATCCGGTTTCAGCGGTAAGAACCGGATCCGAACCGGATCCGGGTCGGTTCTGAAAATTAAAAACCATATCCTAGCCATATCCATTTTATCCCGGTTCGGTTCCGGTTCGGTACCACCGGATCTGGGTCGGTTTGGCCGGTTCTGGATACCAACTGCCACCCCTTATGGTTCTAGACATTTCTTGAAGTATTATATGTTTCCTCTCAACTACCCCCATTTTGTTGAGGAGTGAGAGGAAAAGAAAAGTTATGCTCAATTCCATATTTTTCACAATTTTTTTGAAACGACTCATTTTCAAATTCTCCTCCATGATCACTACGAATAGAGATTATGTTCAAATCTTTTTCCATTTAAACACATTTGCAAAAACTTTTGAATCTTTCAAAAGCATTTTGTTTATTTGCTAAGAACAAAATCCAAGTGAATCTTGAGAATTCCTTAACAATTACGAAAGTATATCTTTTCCCTCCTAAGCTTACTGTCCATGAGGGTCCAAAAAGATCTAAATGGAAAAGCTCAAGAGGTTTTGAAGGTGGCCCCACATTTAAAGAATTGAAGAAAGATTTAAATTATTTTCCGAATTGGCATGCATCACAAAGCTTGTCTTTTTTTAAATCAATTTTAGGCAGTCCTCTAACCAACTCAAGTTTGGACAATTTTTGCAATTGTGACATACTAATATGTCCTAAACGATTATGTCATAATCAAACTTCGTCATGTGAGACAACAAGACAAGTTTCAACATTCATATTGCTAAGATTATCAACCTGCACAATGTAAATATGATTTGAGCTATAACATTTGAAAACGGTTTTCATGTTATGTTTGGAAATGATATAGCATGTAGGTTTACCAAACAACAACTAAGAAATTCTTATCGGTTAATTGACTGACACTAAGTAAGCTATTCTTCAAACCATCTACTAGCAAGACTTTTTCAATAGTAGGAGTAGAAGTATTGCCAACATTACCAACGCCGACAATGTGACATTTAGCGTTGTCTCCAAATGTGACGGTTCCTCCATTCTTAGGTTTTATGCTTGATAGAACTTGGGAGTCTCCTGTCATGTGCCTCAAGCACCCACTATCGAGAATTCACTTCCCCTTTCTCCTTGATTTTATCTACAATCAGTGAAGCATGTGAAGATTTTAGTACCCAAATTTGTTTGGGTCCTTTAGGGTTAGCTTTTGGTATCCAAACTTTAGTAGTCTTAGGTACCCAAATATTTGAATGGTTCACTTTCTTGAACAATGAGTTGTTCATTCTAACAAAGTATGAAGTGGATTTCTTTTGTTTACCTCCATTGTATCCTAAGCCATGCTTTGTTAGGGATTGAGTTTTGGTGCCAAGAAGCATGTCTAACATCTTTCTTCCTAAAGTGAATTTTTCTAAATCTTTTCTAAGTTGTTCATTCTTGGCAATAAGTTCTTCATTTGTGTGACATTCTTTTGTAGATTTAAAGATCTTTATTTCAACATTTAGCAAATCATTTTCTTGACCAAAAAGTCATATTTGATGGATAGATCTTGATGTGCTTTTCTTCCTAGTTTATTTTATGACATATCATTTCATATCTCTCAGCAAGTTCATGAAATGCATCTAATAAGTCATCAAAGGAAATTTTCTCAAGAGAATTTACCTCATCGTCATCAGTTTCCACCACTTGGTGTAGATTGCTTTTCTTTGGTGATGTGGGTGAGCTTGAATCCGAATCTGCATTAGTTCCCATAAAACACATGTGTACTTCCTCTTCTTGAGAATGCTCGGAGTCGGAATCTTTTGATGAGCTTAAGTCATCTCAATTAGCATTGAGGGCATTCTTCCATCTTTCTCGCGATGATCCATTCTTTTGTTATCATCATGATCTCTTCTTCTAGGTCTCTCGTCTTTGTCTCTTCGCGAGGGCATTTCATCTCTATGTCTTCGTGGTCTCTCATCTCTCTCTTCTAGAAGGATATCTCTTTTCCTCTCTTCGTTCACAATCTCTCAGCCTAATCAAGGGGCAATCCTTCTTTATATGGCCATTTTTGTTGTATTCGTAGCAAGTGAACGTGCGAGATGATTCTCTTTTTCCCTTCACAAATTTTCTTTTGGAGAGGAACTTTTTGAAGTTGCGGGTTAGGAAAACGACTTCATCGGTGTCCTCATCTTCGATTGCTTCTGAATCTGAGGTAGCTTATAGAGCAATTGTCTTTTGTTTCCATCTTGACCCTTCCCGTTCCTTTTCCTTCTCTCTTATTTCTTCCATTTGAATCTCATACGCCATGAGGCTTCCTATTAGATCCACCATCTTCATCTTTGAGAGATCTTTGGCTTCTTCAATTGTCGTAGTCTTCTCCTCCCATTCCAAAGTTAAAGACCAAAGAAACTTGCGTACCCTGCCACTTTCAACCAATCCCTTACCAAGGTTCTTCAAGGAGTTAGTGATATGAGTAAAGCGAGTGTGCATCTCGCTTATGGATTCATTCGGTTTCATTGCAAATATTTCATACTTTTGCATGAATGAATCTATCCTAGTTTCCTTAACAGACGATCGACCTTCAAAATGACCCTCTAACATATGCCATGCTTGAAATGCCGAATCACATGCATTTATTCTACCATACTCTTCTTCGGTTAAACGACACATAAGAAAATTCATGAGTTTAGCATTCATCTGTATCATTGCTAATTCATCATCAGTCAAGAGTTCTAATTCATTGTTTAGAGTGTATGGTATTTGAACGAACACCCACAATTTAACATCATATGATAGTATGAAAATTATCATACGTTTATTCAAGTATGCATAGTTTGTTCTATTAAACAAAGGAGGTATACCGGTGTGGAATCCCTCACGTTTCTGGGTCATTGCTACAAATGTGAATTTGTTTATATACAATTAACAAGTCTCTGATATCAAATGTAGGATCTAGTAGACTCTAATATTAGTCTAAAGGGGGTGAATAGACTAATCTAGTTCTTTAAATAAC
Source organism: Triglochin maritima (assembly GCA_963682175.1). Lineage (NCBI taxonomy): Eukaryota > Viridiplantae > Streptophyta > Magnoliopsida > Alismatales > Juncaginaceae > Triglochin > Triglochin maritima. The sequence continues at coordinate 14,417,551 of OY821775.1, forward strand.
TATTGCAAATTAAAAGCTATAACAATTAAACAAGAGATAAAAATGTGCAAACCACAACATCAGATGTATAGAGGTTTGGATCCAACGACCGGATCCTAGTCCTCTCTTATGAATTGCTCTTCCTCGGGCAACTTCGCGTCCTCCACAAATTTGATCTCCGTTGAGGGCCGAGATCATGCCTTTACACCACAAGCTTTGCGAACATCCTCGCCTAGCTTGGACAACATTCTCACAATCTGAGAAGAGCTTCACTCCGGAAGCTATTGCAACTCTTGTGGAAAATCTTTAGTAATATGATCTTGAGCACTTGAAATGAGTGATGAGATCAATGAGCTTGTTTCAAGTGAGAAGAAGTGAACACAAAGATGTTTAGAGCAACGTTGGAAGTATTATGAAGATATGGGCATGGAGAAAATTGGTGGTCTTTGAAGTGTGTTCTCAACTCTATTTATAAGCTCTAAACATAATCTAGACATTGAGATTAAAATGGTAAAGAATTGTGTAAGAATACACAAATAAAGGAAAGACAGGACACAAATCTTGACATCAATCGGTTGACCGACCCGTGTCCATCAGTCGACAGGTTAGGTAAAAAATAAGTAGTCATTCGAACTGAGGTACAGACAGTCGAACCAACTAGGCTAGAACTTAAGTGAATGGTCAAACAAATGGAACGTTCGGTCGACCGTTTGTGTAATTTGGTCAGGATGAAACAATACAAATTGAGATAACGGTCGACCGAAATAGATAATTGGTTCGACCAAAATCGTCCAGAAAGTTTAGTGCTGGAGAGTTTCATGAACCGATCGACCATTGTAAGGTTTGGGTCGACCAATAGACCAAATACGAAATGAGGGGTTAAGTGAGTATGTGTCTACGACCGTTGGTATAATATGTCAAGTATAACAATCATATTAAAGACAAATACGACAGCCAATCGGTCGAACAAAATGGACTTTCGGTCGATCGGTTTCTACTTTAACCAGGACACGTGTCAATACATGATTGGTGAGCGAGACAAGTACTGGTCGAACTGGGTAATATAGGTTGACAAATAGAAATAGTCGAATAGGGAAATGAATTTGGTTAACCGATTGGTACTGTAAAACACACAATGGAATCGATCGAACAAAGAGAATGTTTGGTCGACCTTTTGGGAAAAAAGAGGACAGTCTGTTGAATTTTGGTTGAACCAGATGACCTACCGTTCGACTGGTTAAACTCGGAAAGCCTGTTTATAGGGAATTTGTATGTTTCATCGATGTCCTATTGAAGTCAATTTGATAGGGACTTATTTTAAGGACTTATATAGGTTCCTTAAGTGTTATGCAATGCAATTCATCAAGGATTTCTAGTGCCAAGTTACATTATAACCTAAGAAAAAGAAATGTAAATTTATCTACTCTTCATTCTTGATTTCTTGTCTTGATCCACACTTGATTTCTGAAATCTTAGAAATACAATATATGCATGCAATGATATCAATTGTTTACATGTGTTTATTGATATGTTAGTTAATCATCAAAATAGATTATCGATTATTATCCAAAAATCCAATACATCGAAGTTCGCTATCACTCCTTCTACGAACTTCTGGAGAGTCATCCTTTTTTGTTCCTCACTAAGGCGTATGTACTCGTCAACGGTATCGCCTGCAACGTCATAGGTTAACATTCACAGAGTTGCAATGATTTTTTGTAGTCCCTATATAGCTATTCAACCAACAACATCCAACCTTGGTTGTAAGAACACGTCAGAAGTCTCAACGACACCTGATATACGTATAAATACATGTTTCCTCATTCTGGATCTTCTTCTGAAAATACCCCTGCCAAACACCCCCCATCCCTCGTCATCTTTTTAAACCTCAAGGATTTGCCTTGTACTCCCGACCAGATCCCTACTATCGACTTATCCTTCCACACGGTGTAGAAAGTAGTATCCAACTATTTTTCCGAACAATACTCCGAACATCCACCCCACACCAAAACTGGGGGAGATCTCCACAATACTCTGAACATCCACCCCCACACCAAAACTGAGGAGCTCCCAACAATACTCTGAACATCCACCCCCGCACCATAACCGGGAGAGCTCCCAACAATACTCTGAACATCCACCCCCACACCAAAACTAAGGGAGCTCCCACCAATACACCCAACCACAATACTCCTGATTGATTAGTTTTAAATAACCACAAGTGCACGACCACGTTGAAGCGGTGGCAAATATGGGTCGATCCACAGGGAGGTGTGTCGACTTTAGTTGGTTCGAAGGCGAGTGAGAAAGAAAGTAGAGAAATGAGTTATCACCTAAACTACACTACAATGGGAAAAGAATTGGAAATACGCAATAAAACTAAACCCCATAGGGGGTAGAGAAAGAATGTGAATACAAAGATATGTGTATGTGTGTGTTCAATTATGCTCATCACAACACGTAGTGCTTAAAAATCATAAAACTAAATCCAATTTTGCCTCCACATGAAATAAGATAACACAATATCATTAAAACATACAAGACAATAATTGGAATGAAGCTAAATGAACTCATGTATAAAGACCAAACCCCACTATGCCTCCACATGAAATAAGATATACACAATCATTAAAACATACAAGACATCAACCAAGGTAAGGGCAACAAGAGTACATGCAACTACAAGTCATGTTTCCTTTATTAATTCCATCTATATCCTCACCTCATCATTCCCCATAAAATATGTCCACTAGTCTAAGCATATGTTAAGCTTCATTCAAGATCATTAGCATATCAAAGACAAGAGTGAAATGTCATTAGATGGTTATGGAAATCATGTAAGACTCAAAGGATTAAGATAACACAAACCAAATACATCACATAATTACATCACAAATTTCTCCACCCCCTAAACAGGGATGGAACTACTCACTAATCATTACACTACAACCTACATTAACAAAATGAAATATTCTACTGAAAGGAAATTAAACTAAGCAAGCAAGAAATATTAAAGAAGCTAATTGAAATGAAATTAAACTAAAGAAGCATGCAAGAATTAAAAGACAAGACACTATTAAAAGAAACTAAGAAAAATTATTTTATAAAATGACTCACATGCAAATGACATTCTTCTCCACCTTGAGTTTTTACTTCAAGGCTTTTACTCCAAGTAGAGAGAATGCTACCAAGCAATGTGTGAATATTAAAGGAGAGGAAGAGTTCTATATATAGGTATGGAAATAGGTAATCCGGGACAATCCCCCGGTATGGGACTAAAACGCACATAAATGGACTAAATACAACATAATTCAACACCCGACCGAATCACGTGTAATTTGGGACAAAATAGACCGCCAATTGGCAGTCTGAATGGGCTTGATTGGGTCAGGTTTCGGGTGGCTTGATTTCTTGGTGTGTGATGAACCCGATTTGGTTGTTGATGGTTGAGCCCAGATTTAATTGCCAAAATACTCCTCATTAAGGTGTGGAGCTTCTTGATTTGCTCATTGATCCTTTTGGTTTTACATCCGGGTCCTTCTCTCTTTCATCTCAGTCCATAAGTCTTGCAACTTAGTAATTTTCCTTGCTTTTGAGTCCTTTTATGCATCTTCTCCTTAACCTTATTTATTCCTGAAACTCGAACACAAAACTCGTTAGGTAGCATTATTTAGGCTCAAAATAATGGATATAAGACACGAATGTATGTATGATATGATGTCAATCAACTCCCAACAACCACCCCCGAGACACTCTTCTATACCCAAACCATTTCAGATGTATTTCCAACTCCTCATTAGTCAATCCAGTAGGAACAAGGCTACCGCTACCCTAAATGACAATGATAGTACGACGTAGACCTTTGCCCCCATTGACATGTCCCAACGTGCACCACAAACGGCTACCAGCCCCCTTAAAAGCAAGAACGTATGGGCAAAAAAGAGGACGAAACCCTCGTTTCGTCGTACATGGCAATTAGTTGCGATGCAGCGGTGGAATGAACCAGAGGGCAGTGATCCTTTGAAGAAAAGCGAAGAATTTGTACGACGAAACGATACTCACAAACGAGCGACTGAAGTCACGAAACCATAACTCCCTCAAAGGGCACTGGAGGAGGATAAATATGAGTACTATGAAGTGGGGCGGCTGTATGGATGAGGCCACTCTGCGGAGCATAAGTGGGGACAACACGAAAGACCTCATTTGGCAAGGTCACGTGATTTATGAGTGCACTCACAAGATGACCTTCACGTACTACACCACGTGGTTGATGCTGAAAGAGTACCCCAAGTGGCGGTCTACGGTCCCCATTCCCACGATGATGCGCGAAGATAATTTTCAAAGTGATTACAGCTACCAGATGCAAACTATTCCTACCCGACCATCCACCGGTTCGTCCAGAAAAAGGGTCGTAAGGACTCTTCGAAAAAGAATTTCTTAGGCTCTCCTCCTCCATCAACGACTCCAAAAAAATTCGCCCCAACTGCACCACGTCCAGTGGGTGTGAAGAAAAGCAAAAGGAAAAGGAAACAATGACGGAGGATCCGGACGTGATCGACAACGACGTATGCTTCCAGTCTCTTCAGGTCGCGGCCTTGGTCAAATAGAATTAAATTGCGCTTTGACGACAGAAGATAGCATTGAAAATGGAGAAGGAACAAACCCGTTGGACTTCTATGAAATACGACATTTATATTTCACTTCTAAATGTCAAGAAAATCGACATCCTGACCCTGAATGATGAAATTAATCTGGAAATGATCAAGGACAAAATATTTAAGTAGAACTCCGTTTTTTTCAATTTATGATCTATCTTCCCTATTTTTTAGTTGTGATTTTTATTATAGTTTAAGACTTATCTTCCCTATTTTAATTAATAGTCTAGAATTTCAGTTGTTGTTATTTCAGTTTAATTATTATTTTCTACTTTAAATATAGTATAATATTGGAAAAAATTTCAAAATAATCAAAAAAAAATAAAAAAATTGGAAAAATATGCACTTCAGAAACTTAATTGGCAAAGTATGCACATTAAAAAACGGCACCACAGGTGCCGTTTTCATTAAGTAAAAACGACACTGTAGATGCCGTTTTTACCCTTAATGAAAACGGCATCAGTGATGCCGTTTTTAGTTGGGCAATTTTTTTCTTGGTTTCGAGATGTCGTTTTTATTTAATACATGTTGAACTAGAAACGGGTCGGTCGGGGGTCTCGAAACCAAGAAAAAAATTGCCCAACTAAAAACGGCATCTCGAAACCAAGAAACCATGCTAAAACTATGCTAAAACGACATCTCGAAACCAAGAAAAAAATTGCCCAACTAAAAACGGCATCACTGATGCCGTTTTCATTAAGGGTAAAAACGGCATCTACAGTGCCGTTTTTACTTAATGAAAACGGCACCTGTGGTGCCGTTTTTTAATGTGCATACTTTGCCAATTAAGTTTCTGAAGTGCATATTTTTCCAATTTTTTATTTTTTTTTGATTATTTTGAAAAATTTTCCTATAATATTACCTATTTCAGAGAAGTTTGTGTATTTCAGTAAAAAAATTGTACTTTAATTATGATGTTATCAAAATATAAATTAAAACTACTTAAATCTTATCTATTTATGAAAATATACACCCCTAATTATTAAAACAAATAACAAAACCAAAAAATCAAAACCAAAAACCGGACCAACCGGGTTGTGCCAAGTGGCACAACCCGGTCGACGTCTGGGTCGCCGGACGACCGGGTTGCTCCAGCGAGCGACCGGGTCGCCTGGCGACACCATTAAGGATGCTCTAAGAAGCTTTGGAGGTTACAAGCTGCATTTCTGATCTAACATTATCTACCTGTTATCTGCAGATTTGGTTTTCTAGGATTGCTGCATATGGATATATTCCATTAGTGTCTTGAGCAAGTATGATATTTGTTACTCTCCTTTCATTTTTACATCCCAGTTCAAAAAGTATTTCAGTCTTTTTGGGTAGTCATTACTTGTATATATCTCTCTTGAGCGATTTTTATTGGTTTTGATGCCGAGTGGTTATTGGTCTGATCATCGAATGATGAGAATCCAAATTAATTTTTTGTTGGAAAATGGTGAAATCACCTTGTAGAATATTTCCATCATGCAGATTTTCTATTTTGAGAGTGTTGCTTGATTGCTATTTTCTTAATTGGTGTACAATGTACAATGAATTTTTGGTGATAATAGACCGTCAGATGTTACCGGTAAAAAATTGCATTTCTAAGTGATTATAGCTCATCTGTTGTGGTGAGTGTTAGGCTGTTAACTATGCTAAATAGGATTGAATAGGATGAAATTAACTGCACTTAAAACTTAAGTTTAATCGTTAGTAATCAACTTTAATGTCAACCTGAATCAACTTTTGATCTGATTTTGTGGTAAGTTTAGTACAGTATTACCGAACCAAAGAAAAAGTGTAATACAGTATTCACTTTACTCTGTCGTGTATGATGGAAGGGATCATTCCAATAAATTCCTCGAGACTTGTATTTTGATGTATTAATTAATAATTTTTATTAATTAATACATCAAGAAATAACTATAAGTTGGAGCCTATCATTTCTGCAATTGCAACTCCAAGTCACTTCCTGTAAGAATGTCTACAAGGTCGTCCTTCTGCATGCACTCACTAATATGATTAACAACTTGAATTGCTTTATCCCTGGGCGTTGGAAAGGTAAACAAGGAGCTTCTTAGTTGGTAACTACATACGAGGAACTTTTGGCATTTCACGAATTACGTAAGAATCAGCTGTAATTCTGTAAATTGTAAAAACAAAAGGAATATATATAAAACCCCACTATATATCTTATTGCCTCTACTACGTACTAAGTACTAATAATACTATTTCGACAATACAAATGTTGTTATTTATTGTCTCGACCTAGATGTTGGATCGTATAGGATGTTGAAATGACTCTTTGTAAGATCCTAAGTTTGAAATATTTATATCTTTGTGCTTTTTACAGCCTTTCTTCAGCTTCATTTGACTCTTTCTGTAGGATATCGAGCTCAGATTACTGATTCAACTGTGCCATGCATATTTGAATATTTTGATGGAAGGTAGGTTGTTATGTCCAATTTCGGTAAGAAATGTCATTTACCCTTTTCCACAGTAATACATCATACTAGATCTATTTGGTCAGGTGCAAGTGCAAAATCCCCCTAACTGGTTTCAAGTCCTGGAAAATGTGTCACTGCTGATGCTGGGGGAACATGAGATATTCTCTTTGGTTTTTTATTTTCTTTGGGTCTACAATTATCACTTTTCCATGGTTCTGTTCGTATACTTCTATTACTGCACGAGTAGCCAAATTATAATTATAGACCATGAAGCCACATTTAGAATCATTCCAGGACTAATAAGATTTTTACATGGAAAATACTTGACATTCTTTTGCTTTCCAGAATCACAGCATTGCGAGTAAATGCCGTTAAGAAATATGTTGTGTGATAATGGTACCAGAAGGTTCTAGCTTTTGGAGAAGCAACGGAAGGGAAAAGGCTTTCGATCCGTATACGACATGAAGCAATTCGGTAGCTGCTGAAAGTTTCTTAGCCGTGCTGGGTCAGGTCAGGTCAGTACAGTATAAAAAACAAAGTGGCTTTCTTGTGTCCTTCCATTTTTTGAAAATCGAACCTCCGCCTAAACAAGAGTTCCACAAATGTAGCACATTATTTTCCTAGGACTTACAGATGCTACACTTTTTGAGATGATTTCCAGATAAACATCTTTATGATTCGATATTATCTTATCAACAACTAAAACCTTGTCTTAGTTCTTATCTTTGAACCTCTACTTCCATACTAAAAGCTATATTAAAAAAAACACGATAATTTCAGGAAACTCAAAACTCGTCTTGATTTTTCATCCCTACGCAATCTGATTTCCCATCCCCTACTCACACGAGCATTTCAAATTTAAATTTGGAATCGAAAATTAAACCCACATTTTCGTTTCTACACCGTCACGCTTTCCACGCCCTACTCACAACACACGCAGAGTGAAACCTTAGTGGCATCTCGGTAAATAATCTCAACTGATTCTTCACTACAACAACCAACGAACCCACCAATTCTTCTCTCATCTCTCTCCCAATAGTAGAGAAACCTTTCTTCTCCATGACGACCCAAGATAAAGCTCCCGTTTGGTCTATGGCCTTAGAGAAGCACATGTACGGTGAGTACTCCTTGGCTCGCACCCGATCATCTGTGAAAAAACAGCTTTCTCAAGTGGAGACGTTACCATCTGGTATGTTCTTCGGGATCTACGACGGCCATGAAGGCTGGGAGGCATCCAAGTTCGTCTCGATTAACCTTTTTAAGAAGTTGACGGGTAAGTTTTTTTTTTGTTCTTTTCTTTTGTTTCCATTCTACTTTCTCAAGGTTCACGGTTTTCTCGGATTCGACTAAAAAGAGTGGGGAAGAATCCAGATTCCGCAACAACCTCTTCAACCCCCACTTCTTGTTGGGATTTGCAGCTTTAAGAATTGTTTTAGGTATTAGGGAGTCACAAGTACAATTAGTTTTTTATATATTAAAGTTATCAGCTAGTTTTTTGTTTTTTAAAAAGCCAAAGCCGTACGTTGGTTGTTTGAGTAATTTGGTTCTTTCTTTTGTTTCCGTAAACAAAAACACAACAACTAACAACTTTGTGGAAAATATTGGAGGTGACCCTCTAGATTTCAGGAAGGGTGCATTTGCTACGAGGGTAAAACTTAGGAAAGCGGAGGGGCGAGGTAGATTTTAGGATAACCATTAGTGGAGAGAATTTTCATGGAACAATAATCTGTAACTTGGAAAAACTCAACCCAAGACGATCAAATGAGTACAAATCTTAATAAGATTTTATTAGGCATTCAGCACTATTTTTTACCATACAAAAGTGTTAGAAGTGAAAAGAAAAATAATAATAAATTCTAAAAAAATTACCACACAGTGACGGTGGGAGATAGATTACTTCTATATGAGGGTCATATTCCACAATATTTATGGCTGTAGAGGGGTGTGTTAATGGTTTTGACTTTTGAGATTGATTGAATGGTTATATCTTTTACACCGTTGCTATATGTTTCATTGGTTGCAAATCTTATGGAAGTTAAAATTTCTTTTGTGGTCTTGCATTATGTGACAGTAACATTGATTTGTTTGTTAAATTCAAATTATTTGCTAAAATTGTGTTATTTGCTAATATCATGTATTTACTGAATTGTACATATTTCATTAGAAAACAATGCTAACATCTCAACGGACACCATCAAACAAGCTTTCATCGATACAGAGTCTTCTTTCATAGATTTAGTTGACATGCAGCTTCAGATTGGACATTGGAAAATAACTGGTGTTGGAACATCTTGTCTGGTTGGAATCATTTGTGAGGATATACTTTATGTTGCCAATCTTGGGAGTTCTAGAGCGATATTGGGCAACCTGGAAAAAAAGAAAATTGAGCTATGTGCAATTTCTAGGGATCATGTAGCTGACAGTGAAGAAATTAGAGAAGAATTGCGAACACTATATCCCAACGACAAATTTTTATTTGCGTGTCAGGATGATTCATGGCGTGTAAAAGGATGGGCGAAGGTTTCAAATCCAACTGTATATATTTGATGATTTAGTTGTGTAAAAATTTTTTAAACTAAAAAATTGTTGTTTTGGCATGCACGCAGGTTACAAAATCCATAGGGGATGGTTATCTAAAACATAACCATCTGCGTGTGCATAGACCACACATGAAATACTTCTATGATTCAGATTTGCATGGCCCTGCATTGAGCAGTGAACCTGAAATTCAAAAAATCCAACTTTCTGAAAAAACTAAGTTTCTCGTATTGGCATCTAAGGACTTTTGGGACCTACTTGAACCTGATGAGTTGGTCAATATCATCACTACAAATGATAGAATGGTAAGAATCATTTTATCATAGTTGCTTTTTCCACATGTGTGGTCCTTGTTTAATTGTATTTATCTGATAGAGTGTAGCCTGGAAGTTAATATCAGAAGCTTGGAACATCGCCAAAAATGCAAAATCTGGATGTGGTACCAGCAATTCAACCCCTCCTAAAATGACTGTGTTCGTGATATTCTTTGATGGTTTCAATGGGAACGCAAACAACTCTTTTCGCCCATTTGAAAAAGAGGGAACTTCCTTGTCCTCTATGGTGCACAAGGTTTAAAATCGATTACTGGTTTAGTCATTCTTGAATTTATATTTGGTCTTATTATATTTGGCTGAAATTCAAATTTTCGTACAACAATTCAAGGCAGGCATTCCCCTTCAATCATATCCAATAGAAAGCTCATGTTCAAGCAGATCTCGACAGGAGCTGCTCTTAATGTCGCTGGATGAACGCCTTCGAGTTTTATTTGCGGAGGTTAGTCACCTCCTAATATCTTGAATTTTGTTTGATGTTGGCATTCAAATGTATCTATTAGTGAAACTTTCGTTTTAGTTGGTTACATTTTTACTTAGTGAGCATATATAATTGTTTTTTGTTGCTACTTAATTCCTCATCCAAATGTTGTTTTGAACATCCTAGTGTCTTTTCGATGCTTTGTGGTCACTCGTACTATTTATTTTTTCTTGTCAAATGGTTACAGTTTGTATATCACTTATTGCATTATTTAATTTTAGTGTGATTGGCATCTTTTGTACAGAGTTCACAAGTGCAGCGATTTGATGCTCTGATGCATTATGTTTCGCAATACAATGATGAAGATGTCTTGGGCTTGCTTCCTGAACATGCAGATCTTGTTCAGGGTGTATGGGTTTACAAAAGTGTTCTACTTTACGAAGGAGGCTTTGATGCTGTAGTTAGAGATTATGTTCTTCTGTTGTTTAGTAAGAACCATCGCATCCCCTTTGCAGAGTTGAAGTGGATAACTTCTGATGCTCAGATGCGTGTCTTGGGTCCATTATCCAAGCAAAGGATTCTTTTAAAAGATTGGAAATTCAAGGAACCTACTGATATTTCATTTATGAAAAGGTATCCACGTATTGTAGAAGAACAGAAAGCTCTTTGGACCAATCGGGAAAAGAGCATTATGGATTCTCTCTACAAGGGGTTGGGGAGAAGCTTGCCAATGCCTCCGGCCAATACAGATCCTACCGCAGGTGTCTGAGCAAAGATGGTCCCACTACCCACATCTAGACCTACGGATTACTGAACCTGCACAGTATTATGCAATAATCAGCTACCTCTCTTGCAAGCGAAGAAACATAATTTTGAATAAGAGTTGACTGTTTGATTCAAAAAACCTGTGTTACTTGATTGTAACCTCCGCCCATGGCGTTTTTTTTTAAAACACCCACAGCTGTAAACAATGAATTAGAAGCTCATAAAGGCTCAATTGGTTGTTAGGTTACATCTATGCGTCCGTATATTGATTATCTTTTAATTCAAGACGTGGAATTTAGTTGTTCAAATTAATTTGAGATTTTTTTAGACATGCTAGTCGGGGATACCATCATTGGTCTCCGGCCGCAACCTAGTTGTCGCGTAAGCCATCAAAAAGCACATCCCATTTTCCACCACCCACCATGCTTCAAGTCAACGTCAAAACCGGTTACGATTCCATAATGATAGGTTTCTTTTCAACGAGAATCTTACAAAACCGTCAAGTGCTTCAAAATTAATAACGAGATAATTTAATCGTCCGTCCGTTGATTTTCCAATGCACGTGACCATTGACATTCTAAGATGTGTAGATGTATGTCATGTGAGACTTGTGTGTCCCGCACGAGATTACTGGTAGGGCTGCAAACGGGGCGGGGCGGGTTTGGCTCCGCCTGCTACCCGCCCCACCAAAGTCAGGCGGGCAAACGGGGCGGGGCGGGTAAAAAAAATTTGGGCCGCTACCCGCCCCACGTAAGGACGGGTTACGCAGGGCGGGGCGGGTTCAGCGGGCGTAACAGGTGAATTCCTGTAAAACTCATTTTAACTTATTACATTGACACATACACACATAAATGTATTTCTACAACTCTATAATTAAACTTACATGCATAAAATATTTATACAAGTCTATAAAATTACAAGTCTACGATTTAAAGTGCTTAAATGAATAATTAACAAACACATAAAGTCACAAAATCATCACATAAATGTTAGAAGTTTAATGAAATAATGAAAGTTTTAATACATAAATATGTATTTTTTTTAATAATTATATTTGTAACGGGTTAACGGGGCGGGTAGCACATTAACCGCAACCCGCCCCGTTTAGTCCGGCGGGTTAACGGGTCACGGGTAGGAAAAATTTCAACCGCAACCCGTCCCATGCGGGGCGGGACGGGTTGGCGGGTCAAACCCGCCCCACGAACAACCCTAATTACTGGTTTGTCTCACACATAATAGATGTAAATTAATTTTTTGTATTTTATGTGTTTACTAATGGACAATCAATCATTTGTTATTTTATCGGACATCGTATTTTTAAATAATAAAATAAAAACACACAGATAACGACATGAATAGTAAAATGCACTCGTGTCTTCCGTGCATCACGATAATATCTGTTTTCATAAGCAATGTTCAGGTATCGCCTAGGCTCGCCTAGGCGACCGGGTGCGTCCGGTGGCCTAGGCGATCGTGCGACCGCCCAACTCTGGGCGGTCTTTTTTTTTAATTTTAATTCAATTAATTTTGATAAAATAGATAAAAAATCATGAAAAATCGGGAAAAATAGGAAAAAAATGCATAAATATATATCTAAAAATACCATACATGTTTAGGCTTCAAAAAGACACATATTTCCTCGACCAAGACCTCACTAGGCACCCCCCCCCCTCTACTCACCTGAAGAAGAAGAGAATGAGAAAGTAAAATTTTCAAAATAATAAGTTAAAAAAGAAAATTGAAAGAATATGCACTTTGGAAACTTAATTGACAAATTATGCACCTTAAAAACGACACCACAAGTGTCGTTTTTAGTTAATGAAAACGATATCACTGATGTCGTTTTTACCTAAACAAATTTTTCTTGGTTTCGAGATGTCGTTTTTAGCTAAGTCATGTTGAACTAGCAACAGGTCGGTCGGGGGTCAACTTGTTTGGATCTTCAACTTGTTTGATCTGGAAATTTTTGAATCTTCATCACTTGCAAAAACTCATTGTAATCATTTTTTATCTACAACCCCGCCAGCGAGACCCCCGACCGACCCGTTGCTAGTTCAACATGACTTGGCTAAAAACGACATTTCGAAACCAAGAAAATGTGTGAAAAATAAAGAGGTTTGGAGGGGTTTATATAGGATTTGGGGTAGTGGTAAACTTGTAATTTTTGAAAAAAAAAACAAAAAATGAGATCGCCTAGGCTAGGCGACCACCCATTTCGTCCAGCTTTGCTGGGCGATAGGCGGTGGTCGCCCAGGCGACCACGCCGACGGGCGATCGCCTAGGCGGTCACCTACCGCCTAGGCGGTCGCCTACGTGAACAATGTTCATAAGTCAAATAGAAGAATATGTATATCAATCTTTCAGTGGATACTCATATTGATACATATATATTTTGGATAAGGTACGGATATCAAGTTCAAAACATTTGTCATATATGATGCGGATATTATTTTTCTCTCGTATACGAATACAAATATCCACAGGATTAGAACCCTATTTACACAATATATTCTGACTTATTATTATTAATTACTCATGAAGTATTATATTAGTATGTTTAAATTAACTTTAAAATCATAAATCTAAATATCAAAAATTATCAGAACTAGGCTTTCATTTCCTCAAAATTGACCTAATATATCTTTTTCCTATAATGTAAAGGCAAAAATGTTGTTGCCTCCACATAGCCATGGTGGGTGCAAGTATGTGAATTTAGTCATTGGATTTTAATCCAATAATCAATATTGTATGGTCATTTTAAAAGGAAACTACTATTCGTCGTCGGAAAACTACTTAAATCGCCCCAAAAATGACATTTTTGCCCTTAACAAATCAATTAATACACATTTCGTGCCGTGTCTTTAAACAAGGTGTTTGACTCAGTTTTACTCACATTCCTAGTACCAACACCACGAAAATGTCTGGCGAAGCACCTGAATCCGGCGAGGTAACAGGGGCGGAATTTTTTTCTCGACTCGGGCGTCTGGCTAAGCCGCCTCCACATGGGTGGAGGCGGTTTAGCCAGACGCCTCCACCTATGTGCAGGCGTCTTAGATGGACGCCTCCACTAAGGTGAAGGCGACTTAGCCAGATGCCCTTTTTTAATTTTTTTTTAATTTTCTGTTAAATTCAAATTTTTCAGGTTCCGTTGCAAGATTTCGGTGGTGATGGAGTAGATTACAGTGAGTTTTTTGACAGTAAAAAAATATTTATAACAATCGAGGAAGCTTGTAAATGGGCGAAACAAGTTGCACTAGGAGTCTGATTTTTTTTGGTTATATCATCATACAAACCAAAAGCAGATAACCGGATGGATTGTTACATCAGATGTGATCGCAGACGTGAGATGAGTTATCGTGATACGAGTATTGCACTGCGAAAGAATACGAAAAGAAAAGGTTGCGGTTGTCGGTTTTTGGTAAAAGTGGTGGAGCGACGAGATCGTGATGGATGAGTCATTGTTTCTAGCATCTATTGGCAGCACAACCACTCATTGGCAGTTTATTCAGAGGGTCACCGACAGGTCAGCGGACTTAGTGCTGGGGCAAAGCAAATTGTTCGTGATATGACAGAAGCACAAGCAAGACCCCGTAACATTTTATTGGCGGTAAAGAAGAAATTCCCGGACGATAATCTGAATCAAAGACACATTTATAACTTCAGAGAGTACATGAGGAGGACGAAATCTGAAGACAGGAATCCCGCGCAGCAGTTTCTCAGGGAGGCAGTGCAGCATAAGTATTTGCATTGGATTGTGGCAGTTGAAGAAACTAATGTCTTGACTCACGCATTTTTGGCACATCCGACTTCAGTTCAGTTGTTGCGTACATACTCATTCGTAATCTGTATGGATTCGACGTATAAGACGAACAAGTACAAGATGCCTTTGTTTGAGATGATTGGGTTACTCCAACAAACATGAATTTCCTCGTCGGATATGTGATTTTGCAGGATGAGACCGAGTCTAGTTACCGGTGGGTGTTGGAGAGGTTGCGAGATCTGTTATTGGATATTGTTAGCCCGACATCAATAATTACGGACCGGGAGATGGGTCTGATGCGACCAGTGGCAGAGGTTTTTCCTGAATCTGCTCATTTACTATGCACCTGACATATCAACAAAGACGTGTACAACTACGCATACCACGTATTCGGCAAGGAGAAGCAGCTTGCAGAGAGTTTTAGGCGTGGAAGGTGGAGGAGAGTCATGCTTTCTGATTCACAGACGGATTATGATAGAGCAGTCCGTAATCTGAAAGATTCTTACAACTCCTGGCTAGTACTGACGAAGTATGTGGAAGACACGTGGTTGGTGCATAAGGAAAAATTCGTGTTGAATTGGACGAATCAAGTTTTTCATTTCGGCAACACTATGAACTACAGGGTGGAAAGTGCACATTCGGCTCTGAAAGAGTGGATCACTACATTGACTGCCGCTCTCGACACTCTTTTCGACCGCGTGAACTCGTCTATTGAAATGCAGCTGACGAATATTCAGAACTTTCTTGAAGATTCGAGACGTCGAAATTTGGCACATTACGTAGGTCCTTTGTTTCAGCATATAAATGGCCGAGTTTCGCATCACTGCTTGTCGTTAATGACTCGGGAGTTGAAGAGAATGCAAGACTTAAGTGATGAAATTGAATATCGTTGTGGGTGTGCTTTCCTGACAATACATGGGATTCCTTGTGCCTGTACCATGTACGAGTGTTTGGTGTCATGTGATAGAATTTATTTAGAGCAGATTCATCCATTCTGGAAAACACTTGTTATCGGAGAAGGAGTCCAGATGTCAGAGTTTGTTGATCAGTCAGCACAAGACGTCGAGCATTTTCGGAAGCTAGTGGATGAGATCTCGGAGAGCGACTCTGCAGTAATTCGTAGTGCCTCTCGTATTTTATACGAACAGTTACACCCGATCAGTCGAACTATGGAGAACCCGAAGAAAATACTAAGGTACGAGGTCGACCTAGGGGAAAGTCGACACGTCGGGACCCGAGTGCCTTCGAGTATACTGAGCGAGGTCGTGGTCGGTCTGGCAGTAGTGGGAGCAGGGGTCGTCGGTCTAATTCGTCCCGATCGTCCGTGAATACGGGCACATGATCTTCTGGTATGTCGATATCTTTGTCGTTATGTTATTTAATATATATCAGTAATCTAAATGTGGTTGAATATATTATCTCATAATTTTGTTGTTTTAATGAATTGTTATTTACCTATCTTACAGTGTCCGGACGGATTGACGTGGACAACTTCCCATATAATGATAGACTCTCAGGAATCATTTTACCATTTCTGGAAAGGTGGAATGATGTACGTGCCGATGACAACTGTAGATTTCAATGTGTTGCCGATGTCTTCCATGGTGGTCAAGAGAACTGGTCGTACGCCCGTCGTGCGATTTCTAATGAGATAGGTGCACATCCTATTTATGAGAGTGTCTATTTCGGCAATGTGGGAGAGGCTCGTCGACGAATTGATTGGGGCGGGGGAGCTTGTGGCGATGATCATTATATGGAGGTTTGGGTCGACTTGTTCCCGATTGCTAATTTTTACAAGTGTGCGGTCATGTATTTCTCAATGGGAACGGATGGTTTGTTGTTCCCGTGTCTTACTGTGTTACCTTGGGAGAGTCTGTCTGCCACGACGAGGCCTATCAGCGAGTTAGTCATTGCTCATTTAGGGAGTTACAGACATTTTATTCGTTTGGAATTAGTTGATAATTTCCCAGTACCTCCTATAGCGACCTTATGGTATCAAATGCGAGATGAGAGTGTTGTTGGATGGGAGGATCAGCACCAAAGTAGGATGGAGTATTGGAACCGGTTACGTGGTACATTGTGATTGTAATTTGTAATGTTTTTGTAATGTATAATATATCGTGTATTTCTACTTATATCGTGTTGTTCTTTTACCTTATTTTAATTTTAAATATTATTTGATATCTAAAGAAATAAGTTGAAGATATTTTCGTGTAAAAATAAATATTAAAAAATACGATAGTCAAAGAAATATGTAGAAGATATGTTCGTCATAAATAAATAATAAGAGTACACAAATAAGCATAAGCAAATACCAACAAATGTAGTAACACTGCAACAAAACGAAAGTAAAAGCAAAACAACTACAGCTCAGCATCTGAATCATGGTCTGAAATGCCCAACTGGCTGTTCCAATCCTCGATCAGGCGATCCCAATCTGTACATGCAAGTCTCGTCTCCTCAGTCGGCATGATGTCTCTCTGTCGCAAGAACGACTGCATACACCGTATCGCCCTACTCATCCACTGTATGTAAAATAAAAATTAGCGTACAATAACAAAATATACTTTACAATTAAAAATAAAATTAGATAAACTTACCGCATCGGCACATGTCCTATCCAGTGCTCTCTCCGGTCTCGGAATGATACCACGTACGAGTAGTGGATGTGAGCACCTACCGAACCACTGCAAATAATCTGGACCACAAGTGGAGGGGTCGCGGCTACGACTCATATCGTCCAGGTGTAGTCGTCCTACTCTCGGAAATGTCCTCCAAACTGATTCCGCCGCAGAAACGAACCACTCCACCTAAACGTTTATACGTTAATAATAATAAAGTTAAATTTAAATAAACGTGAATGATATATACATTATATACCTGCGATGCAGTCATCTGATCTAGCCGTCTACGAATAGAAAAAAGTCGACTCTCGCTCTTATCCTCGGCCTGGACAGCCCACATACGCGAACGAGGATGACCACGCTCAACAATCTTCCGCTCACGATGCGGACGGAAAGCAGGAAAATACTCATATATCCAAGCCTGCAGCAGTGTAAGACAACCCGTAGTCTGACCACAATCAACACGACTAGATATGCCCAGCTGGCGATACATATATGCCAACGTCGCTGACCCCCATGAGTACTGACCAATGGTATCTGGGTCCCTCGCCTCCAATAAGTCGCGTGGTCTAACTCTGGAACCGCTCTTGTCGACAAACAAGACGCAACCTAGCAATAAGAAGAGGTAAGGAGTCATCTGCGTATCCTCAGTCCGTGGTGGTCGCCCCCGTCTGCAACACTCGTCCACAGCATCGATACTAACACCACCGCCACTCCAAAATGAGCTATCCCGTCCAAGACCCTCCAGGCTGACACCCAGCAACTCAGATACATATAACTTCAGCTCAGATGTCGGCGTCTGCGCACTGACCATAGGACCCTCAACAGGAATGTGCAGAATCTGAAAGACGTCATGCAACATGATCGTCATCTCTCCGAACGGCAAGTGGAAAGTGTTGGTGTCAGGCTGCCACCGCTCCACGAAAGCCGAAATCAACGGCATGTCGATGCACGAAAACATGTTGTACGGCAAGTGATGCATTGCATACATTGCATCATATGTCTTTCATTTAGATTGCTTTTAATTCAATAAATACTACTAAGGTATGTGTTTAGCCTTGTTTACAGAATACAGGGACCTGAATGCAAATTACCCACATCCCGAGCATAAACGCGTGCAAAAGATTCATTTCTATCATAAAGACAAGTTCAAGTTTATCGAGTTTCAAATGGAAATGCATCCAAGCACAAAAGCATTCAAGGAGCTAATCACAAAAAGGTCAGGGGCTTAAATGCAAAATGTCAAGGACCTGACTACAAAATAAAAGGACCAAGTTATTGTGTGGAGAAAGTCAAAAGAAAAATCAATTATAAAATCTCCAACAATGGAAGGAATTAATCCGGATCTCAAGAGATTGGAAAGAAATCATCCAGACGCGCAAAGGAGGATCAAATCATACCATAAACGCACAGCCAAAACCCGGACCGAATCAGACTCACATGGGCGGCGAATTCGCCGCACCACACATGTATTGGGCGACGAATTCGCCGCCCCCCTTGCTCTGTATTTGTCCCAATTCTGGCCACTCCTGTATCGACGCGTGTACTCTCCTTTTATGTATTGGTATCCTTTGTATCGGCTATAAATAGCCTCGTAGCACGAATGTAACACATCTTTGAACCTTTGGTCTTGGATCATTAGTAATAAATTTCGATTTTATTTTGTTTTGTTTCTCTTTTCTTTTAATGTCTCTAGGATCCCTTCTTCTTCCTCCCTCCATGAGTTTCTAACTCTTTCCAAAGGGTGGAGGTGATGGAATTAGGGTTAGAGAAGATGAATTGCATGTTATTATTTTAAGTTCATGATTAATATATTTTGATTACTTGAGTTTATGTTAAGTCATTTATCTTGTAATGCTTCATAACTAACATGATTTACAATAAGTTTCAGTAATACTCTGATCTAAACCTAAATCTAAACCTCCATCCAACGGATTTCTCTCTTTGTTCTTGTTTTAATTTTAATTGTTCTTGTTCTTGCTTTAGATAATTAAAACCCAAAAATCTCAAAACCCAATTATTTCTTCTCTCCTTCTTTCCCCCAATCAAAATCACACTAATAACAAAATCTCTCCCTCCTTGTGTTCGACCCGTATTTGCCACGTCTCCATTGACGCCGTGCACTTGCGGTATAAATTTAATTCTCATCCGCAAGTGACCCAATCCACTGTCAACCACAGTCACCGTCATATCCTCAGTCATCACTGAACGTCATGCCTGCAATGTCGTACAGGCTCTGTGCCGATTATGGCACTTCAAAACCTTCCGATCCTCACCATCCCAGATGCGTCTGGCGATGTGGCCTCCGAAACTCGGAATGACACTGCCATCTACAGTACCACCGGTTATAATATCCGTGACAATCCAAGAGTCGTCCTCACCCCTCTTCTTCTGAGCTCGGGCGTCTGCAGTGCACGAACTCGAATCACCGGTCACAAACCGGTCACCTCGATCCTTCCTAATGACCCACTCAGCCGAAGGACCACAATGTCGCCCTCGTCCTCGACCGGACTGATGTACCGCCTCCTCTTGTGGCCCCAAGTCATACCGACCCCCATCGTCACTCTCGTCGTGACTCCTCACCTCATCTGAATCATCCTCGTCGTCGAAAGAATCCTCAGGTACCTGACGACGACGTAAC
The DNA here is from genome assembly GCA_963682175.1 of Triglochin maritima. NCBI lineage: Eukaryota > Viridiplantae > Streptophyta > Magnoliopsida > Alismatales > Juncaginaceae > Triglochin > Triglochin maritima. Next base: position 14,437,692 of record OY821775.1, read on the forward strand.
AGATCTCTCTCTCTCTCCTAACTGAAGCAGAAATACCACGTGTACGTGAATGACGAGGACCTGACTCGTCTGCTATACTACGTACCGTGCGTAAGGGAATTGATTTCCCTTTTCCTCCACGGTAACCCGATGACTATTAATTCAATTTTAAAAATAAAAATTTATTAATGGATTTACTAAAATAATTAAACTAATTATTAACTTAATAATCGATTTATTTAGCAATTATCACAATTAATCAATAATCCTTTACTAAAATCGTACACAACTAATTACTAACATAATAATCAAGTTATTTAACGATTTATTTATTAATTATCACAATTTATAATCAACAAAGGATTTACTAAACTTATTTAACTCATTATTAACATAATATTCAATTTATTTTAAATTTATCACAATTTATAATGAATTTAAAATAAATTCAAAAAAAATAATTCCGGGCGTCTGCGGGAGACACCTACCCTACGTGGGGGGGGGGGGGGGGGGGGGGGGGGGGGGGGTGGTCTGACGGAGACGCCTACCCTACGTGGTAGGCGTCTCCCGCGGACGTCTAGGCCTTGGGTCGGACATCTCCCGCGAACACGCGACCCAAAAATATTTTTTTTTTAAATTAATTAAAGTAAACAGGGCAATTTACCAGATGTGAGTAGTGTGGGGTCTCCGCTGGTTCTTTTCCTGACCTCCGAGAAATTCTATTTGGTGAATAGAATAGTGATATGAAGAGAAAGTTGTGTTAAAAGAGTGAAATGAAGAGTTATATAAGTAGAAAGGGTAGAGGGACAAAATGGTAATCTATTAGGACGATTTAAGTAATTTTACGACGACGAACAACAGTTCAGTTTTAAAAAGTAAAGAATCTTAGTTACCTAGTACATTGACTTTTGACATGTAATTTTTCATGCCACACCCATCTTTTTTTTTGTTTTCCCTTCTCTTTCAAAATCCCCCACCGTAAAGCAATAGAAAAATCTATTAACCATTTTCACACCGAAAATTTGGATGTGGTCAAAGCTCATGATTTCGCATTAACCAGATAATAAAATCACAATTTTCAAATTTTAATATGAAATAATATAGCTCTCACTATCAATTTTTGGTCCCTCAAATTTTACTATTGAATAATATAGTTCTCAGTCCCCTCATGGATTGATCATGAGTTCATGGGTTAATTATTAAAAACCAAAAAAAAAAACCCAATGAACTACTACTACTACCGATTTGAGAGACCAAAATTTAGAAAGTTCTCCAAGACAGTGGTAATTAATTTGAGTGACAAAATAATAGTGGGATTCCAATAGATGACTAGGATCGATTTGAATGACCAAACAAATCAATCTACGAACAACTAAGATCAACTCATCGAACCAAAAATTAGTAGGAATCATATTATTGTAAACTTGTAGTATAATGAAAGTTGCATTCAAACCCCCTGTACGAGTCTCTCCAATGCAGGGGCCTTTCTAGAGACTACATTAACATTGATCTATGTGAGTATAGTTCTCAGTTTTTATTTTATTTTATTTTATCTTCCACACTGCTTATATTATTTTAAATCTCGACATCCTAAATATACGAATAAAACTATTGGGATTTGATCCACTTTGAATATCTAAAGAAAAGAATAAGAGATCCACTCATTTGACCACCGAATAATTTGCGTATATACATATCATGCACTACAATTATCACCTCAACAAATATCTTAATAACCAGAATATATCAAATATAACAAAGGAAAAGATCACGGAGTTGTAAAAAGTGATAGTATCCATTGTTTGGGACAAAAACAACAAATACAATTGCCAACATCATGATTGTTTTAGCATAAATACCGTAATTATCATATGTATTCAACACACTGTTTTTGATCGACACAAGGGACACAAATGTTTTACGTGCAGCCATCTTGTAATGCATGTGTTATGAAAGTAGTGATTACATGGTGCAACCCCCACTACAGATCCAACGACAAAATCTTCCATGCAGATAGAACAATCGCCCACGAATTTGTCGTCTACTCCCTTTGTTACTGATGCCAAGTTAGACATTTGCAAATCAACCGATCCAAAAACGTCATTCTCTCCACCCTCGTCCCAAATCAAACTATTTCTCCATTCCACATCTTGCGTTGGATCATCAGATAAACGCATCATGGAGTCCATCATGGAGTCCATCATCTGGTCTTGGCACTCCTCTTCTGGAAATGACTCTGCAAAGGTTGTCTTGTAAGTTACCCCTAATCTATCAAGAGGCACATTATGGTGCAAACATGCATTCAACTCTGCCATTGTCACCCTTCGAACTACTACTGAATCTCCACGACCTATATGCAAAATTGTAGTGTATTCTGTCCTAGGAGCACTGTCCGTCAGTCTAGCTGCTGGTACTTGTTCTAATTCATTAAGATTTGCACCTTCTTCTACAAAATCCATGTCATTTATCTCCTCTTGCTCTTCACCCATGTAATTAAAATCCTCTTGTTCTTCACCCATGTCAGTATAATCCTCTGGCTCTTCGCCAACCGATTCGTGGACACTGACACAAATGCCTTCGTCAACGACAAAAATCGACTCATTTCTCGATTTCACATCATTTATCTGCTCATCACGCAAATCAAACATATTGTCATCTTCATTGTCCAAAAATATCTCATTTCTAGGTTGTTCCCCTGTGTTGTCAGTTCCTGCTTGATCATTTGAATTGTCATATTCAAGTGTGGAGGTTGAGTTCCCTATGATACACATTAAACCGAAAAAAAGTAGGTCGAAGTGTTAAAAATTCTGAAAACTGGAAATGGAATTAAATTCAGAAAACAAGAATATGAATGATGGTGACCATTTTACGGAATAGAAGAAAAAAATCAATACTAAGGAATAATGCTGAGGACGAGGCATGGCTAACAAAATAGCATTTGATATTTAAACATTCTAATTTAAATCATGAATGATTCAATCCAATTTTGATAAAAAGATAACTGAAATGAGCCCCCTCACCTTTAGCCCATTGCACTTTGCACACCTTATTGCTCTTAAATTAGCTTTGAACCGTAAATGTCAAAAAAACTCACTAAACCCAAGTTACCCTTTAAATCTAGAAGATATGACTCAAGTACTACAAGAAAAAAAATAGTTTGAGGATGGGAGTCAGTCTTATCATATAAGACTTAAGGGTAACTTGAACCTGATTTGAGTTTTATTATGGAAGATTCCAAGGACACTTGAGAATTATTTGTCAAAATTTTTGGAGAGGGAGGCAACTTACAAAGATCGCAAATGGGTTCGGCATAACTGCTCACTTTTAAATGATAGGGTTTGAAAGTGTTATAGACCAAAGGTGATTAGGTGAAGGACAAACTACAATATTTTTAAAAGAAACGTCAAAAGTGCGAATTGAACATGTCAAATTTTGGATCTGAATAACATCAAAAAATGACTACACCTCTTGTTTATTATTATACCTCTTGTTTGATCAACAAAATTTCATGGATCGCTGTGCACATACGACCACTTAAATTTAGTAGAAATTTCAACATCAATCCTATAAATGCTAATATATCTCCTCAAGTGGTTTCTCATTTGGGTTCATTGATTTACTTTCTCTTTCTTCCTAACCTTTTTTCACATTTTTGTCTCCAACCTTATATTTGGTTGTAGTTCACTCCACGTTCAACTATGCATTCGCAGGAAGCGGTTATATTGGTGGAGTTAGCCTATGTGAGCTCCGCACAATTGCACAAAATATCGTGCAGTTTGCGTTGTTGCTTATGTTGTCGGCCTAGTCGCACAAGAGACCTATTATCATTTGGTCTTTTAAATTCCCCTGCCCCTAACACCTATAATGCCCACATTCATTGCACACTTATAATAAAATTCTTTTCTGAAATTCCATTTCTTCCAACTTGCACCATTTTATACTTTTTTTCTTCTGAAATTCATTTAATTTTTTATTTTTGAATTAGAAAAAAAATTAATGTGTGCCACCCAATCCAACCGCTTAATTGCATGTGCGCCTCAGCACATGTTGACCGCACAAGATCACATATATTATAAGACACTCAAAGGTTTGAGGAATGGGTATAAACCATGGTTTAAAACTAGACCAGACCGGTCGGTCAAATCGGTTGAACTGGGACCCAGTTGGACGCCAGCTAGGACATAAAACCCACTTTGAGCGGTTTTCACTCTGGACGAGTGGTCGACCCAGTGAACCAATGGTTCAACCGCCTGATCTAGATCCAAGTAGCAACCAATTAGAAGGATATGTATATCCAAATAAAACTAATCCCAACCCTATTGACACCTCTCTCTCTTCCAAGTCCCAACTAACCCCTCCGGCTCTAGCAAATTGCTATAACCCTTCTTTCGCCGCCCTCCACTGTTGAATTTCAACTTCGATCGACGCCGGCAAAGTCGTCGAACCTCCTCTACGCCCCCCTCTGTCTCTAGTGAATTGCTACAACCCTTCATGTTTCATAGAATTAAATATTGCTACTTTTTCTAGAATCAACATATAAATATAAAGACAAAAAACCCAAAAATACTATGAGAACTGGTTGAATGGTTTGACAAATTAATGTTATATGAGTGTTGTAGATCAATGTTCAGGTGGGCGATCGCCTATGCGACCTCCCCTTCGGGTGGGGGTGTGCGGTGTGCGGGTGGTCGCATAGGCGACCGTGTGTTGTGCACAGCACTGTGCACGACAATGGCTAGTTTTTGTTCCGTCCATTCGTCGAAGCAACAACACCACGAGAATGGTGGGAGAGAAGAAGATTAGGGTTACTGGGCTAAGGATTGGGGGAGAGAGGGTGGCGGCTGGGTTAGAGTTTGGGGGAGAGAGGGTCATATATAGAGTGGTTGTTTTGGTGTGATGCAATCTTGACTGTTCGTTTTTCTTATTCTTTTTTTACACCCCTCCCTTACCCATCTTCCATTCCTATAAATACCTAGTAAATCAGTGATTTAAGTGTCTTTTTTAAACCCAAACATGTAAGATTTTTTTTGTTGTTGTATTTTTCCTCATTGTTTCCTAATTTTTCCCTATTTTTCATTAAAATAAAAAGAGGTCGCCCACACTTGGGGTCCGCCCAATCGCCTAGGTAGGGGTGTGCAACCGGTACGGTACGGTCTGGTTTTTTGTATCAATTTTTTTATAAAAAAACCGGACCGGACTCGATCCGGCCCCAGGGTCCGGATCGGAACCTGGACCGGTTGATGCTCACCCGTACGCCTAGGTGTTACTTGAACCTTGTTATAGATTAAGTGAAATAATCTCCATTTTAGTCATTGTAATGTTAAACTCATATAAAATGAATAAGATACTTAAAATTCCTGAGGAAGAAATTTTAAAGCACGTTACTTGTTCAAAAAGGTAGTTGAGTCCCATCATTTGTAAAAAGTTACAAATTACAACCTGATTATACCTATCTTCTAGATGAAACCATATATTTACTTGGTGTCATGAACTCGTGATATACGACAAACTATAATAAGTGACCACAACTCTCAAGGAAGATTTCAAAAAATACACACCTCGCACCTAGTTCTTCCAAGATACTTAAGCTTAATATTTAATTGCAATTTTATGTGTCATGATTTAAAAGTTTGAACATTTTATTCTGGAAAAATAAGTTATAATTTGGTTTCTTCAAGACACAAGTTTTTAGGATGCCATAGTTTATATTACCATGGAAGTTATACAATGAGAAATACTAAGCACATGAACTAGACAAACACTGCACAACTATTTGAACATTGCTAAATTTTAATTCGTGGTAGTGAGACGTACCTGTATTCAAGATTCTCTCTTGTGACAAGCTACAACCACTCCCCATTATTTGCATTGTACACATCTAACAAATCAAAAGAAGTTAAGAATAATTCTCTTATTACCTCAAAAAAGAGAACAAATTGTACACATCGAACCACTAAAACCAACATTCCTTTTCAGGAAACAGTACGAGACACATCTCAACTGATAAAAAAACTGAAAAGGAAACGCCAACCTCATCATCACTGGCCTCATCAAAAGCATGTGTGTTGGTGAAGACTTCCTCTTTCAAAACCTTCGACAAACAAAACATTACTTGCAATACAAAAAAGGCATAAAATTAACATCGCAACCGCAACACGTCAGAAAACACTTCTTGGGAATAAATATCATCTATGGGTGCACAAAAGTCAGGTTCGATTAGATTTGGTGTTGAACCGGAACTCAACTCGACTTGGGTTGATACTGGGGGAACCAGAACTGATCACGACCCGATGGGTGCTTGGAACAAAACGAACAGCGACAGTGCCACATTGTTGTTGGGGGAGGGGGTCGTCAGGCGAACCCCCTGGATTTTTTATTGCTCTGTGTTTTGACCTTTAATTTTTGGTATTTCACGGATTCACCTATTTTGTAAAGACTTCTTGGGATGTTAACTCCACTCGAATTTTGATTCTTTGAGATTTCAATACATTGAATATTTTCAACTACAAAAAATAAGTTATGTGCATGAGATTTTGTCCAACTAGTCCAATACATGAGTATCTATTTAACCACTTAAAGGTAAAATACTTAATAAAACCTTCAATCACGTGAAAGAAATTATTAACATCGTCCAGAGAACCAACCCCGCCCAGTTAATACGGTTTGGGTTGGTTTCGTTCCCTGTTGAGGTTTGAAACTCTACTAGATCAACGGAGGATAAAAACTCTATGGGTGTGAGAATTTGGGTATCTGGATTCTCGAGAATCTGGGTTTCTGGGTTCATGTGGAAAATCTAGGTTTTTGGGGCCAAAATCAGATTTTATTATTACAAAATAAAACATGAAAAACATAATAAGTATAAAAAAATCGGACTATACGTAATCAAACATGACTGCAGGGGCTTATGGAGGTCGGAGAAAAGGAAGAGAGGCGGATCGGCGGCCGAGAGGCTATTGTGATGGAAGTCGGCACGGCCGGAGTGCAGGGAAGATATGTTATGACTTTAGGCCAGGGTAGGGTTTGGAAAAGTTGCACTATTGTCCTTTTCTGAAAAGCACTAATGTTTTTCCTTTGTTTTTTTACCTCATCTCATCAACAATTGTTACTAAATCTCAAATCAATCTCAACCGTCTACTAACACGATCCGGTGTTTTGGTTTGAGCATGAATACTAAAAAAGTAAAGTCATAATACTCAATTTGGATAAGTTATTTATTTTTAACAAGAAAATTAGTGGATGGTTGCCACTTGCCACACCGCGCTTTATTGGGCTTTGACTATTTCTTAAGAATTATTCCTAATTCTTTTTCGTAAGCCTTTTTTGGTGTTACAAAATGAAACAACAATTATCCATTAATGTATTTGCTTGTTTTGGTTTTGAATTACTTAAAATATTTCCATTTTAGTATCATTGAATTTATTTAAAATGTAATTTTTAGCTTTACTGAGAAATACTTCTTTTACGTTTTGAAATCAACTTTTTTTTGTTAGTAAATTGACTATAAAATTTAAATATTTTGTTAGAAGATTTTTTTAGTATACCTAACTAAGTCATAGTTCATACTTCATATAGAGTCAAATAACTAAAAAATAAGCATGATTTAAATAACACATTCAACAACATGAGTGGAATTCTACCCATTAACTAAAATAATAGAAAAAAATTTATTGTGCCATTTAAGTTATAAAGAAATTTCTGAATGCAAAAATTCTTAATGGAAAGTTCTTCATTCCACATCACAAAATAATAACTTAGAATAGTGAAACAAATTATAATTGTTTAAAAAACCAAAATGATATGTAAATAATATTCATTGTGTTTTGTCCAATTGCATAGTCTCTTCATGGATGCCTAGCTATAAGCATTAAGTATAATGGTTCACCAGACTTAGATCTCATCACCTCCTAATCAAATCAGACAAATCATGCATCAACTAATAAAAGCAATACTACAACGGTTACATACAAGACAACAAGAATAGGAAGCATACAACAACTATACACAAAAATGACAACCAGGATCTACAAGCATCAATTATTTCCTTCTTGTTTCTTGTACACTATATATGTACTCACAAAATTGTATGTTGATTTTGTATGATTTTGGAATGATTTTATTATTCTTTTGTATGTTTGAATTTGTATATGAGGATATATATATATATAGAGTACAACTAAAGAATATGGAAGGAGTCCGTTGAGGACTTTCCATATACACAGGAGTGTATATCGTTTATTGCTTTCCATGTAGGCTTGATCTTGAATGATATTGTTGAGGATGAGATTGGTGTAACGGCTATGATGAGGATTCTCTGAGCTGCTTGGATTGGTTTCCATGTTCGTATATCTTTTCAACACGCCCCCTCAAGTTGGGTCCGAAAAAGGTTGAATGATCCCAACTTGAGTAGAATATGTTGAAACTGTTTGTGTTCCAACCCCTTGGTAAAGATATCAGCAAGTTGTTCTTTGCTTGGAACGTATAGAACTTCTATCTCCTTTGATTGGATTTTTTCTCGGATGAAGTGACAATCAACCTCGATGTGCTTGGTTCTTTCAAGGAAGACAAGGTTGGATGCTATGTGGCGAGCGGCGTTGTTGTCACAAAACATTTGCATTGGTTCAGAATACGGTTGCTTCATGTCTATAAGTAGTTGCTTGAGCCATTGGGCTAACTTGTAGTTGAGGCTGTGGCACGGTATTCAACCTCGACACTTGATCTAGCCACAACGTTTTGTTTCTTGCTTCTCCACGTTACAAGGTTTCCTCCTACAAATGTACAGAACCCCGTGGTGGACTTTCGGTCATGACTTTCGGCCCAATTTGCATCCGAGTAACCAATTATAGCATTAGAATTATTTTGTTCATCCATAGTCCTTGCCCTGGGGTTTTCTTAAGATAACACATTATCCAATCAATTATATCTAAGTGAGGTGTGCGTGGAGCATGCATGAATTGACTAACAGTGCTTACAACATAAGTGATATATGGCCTAGTCACTGTAAGATAAATAGGTTTCCCAATAAGTCTTTGAAATTGATCTATATCCTTAACCGGTTCACCTTCTGTTGGACCTACCTTGCGGTTTGTCTCAATAGGAGTGTTGGCCGGGACCCTAATTTCCCAGTTTCATATAATAGGTCGAGAATATATTTTCTTTGAGATAAAAACAACCCCTTTTTTGAGTAAGCAAATTCTATTTCTAGGAAGTATTTTAGAAAACCTAGATCTTTTATGTCAAATTTTGATTTCAGATACTTTTTAACCAAAGTTATTTCTCTATCGCAATCTCCTGTGATGATAATATCATCAACATAGACTAAGACTATAGTAGTAATGTTATTATGATACTTGATAAACATATATGCGTCTGCAAAACTTTTAGAAAAAACATAAGAGATAAGAGATAAGTTTAGCTTGGCATACCATGCGCGTGGTGATTGTTTCAATCCGTAGATTGATTTGTGTAACTTACACACTTGATTTTGAGCTGAATTGATGCCTGGAGGGGGTGTTATGTAGACTTCTTCTTCAAGGTTGCCTTGAAGGAAAGCGTTTTTTACATCCATTTGAAACAGGTTCCAACCTTTATTTACAGCTATAGAAAGAAGGACACGAACTGCATTCATCTTAGCAACAGGTCCAAAGGTTTCTAAGTAGTCTAATTCATATGTTTGAGTGTAGCCTTTTGCTACCAGACGAGCCTTATACCTTTCTATAGTACCATTACTATTATACTTAATTTTGTATATCCATTTGCATCCTACAGGTTTGACTCCATGTTGGAGAGGGACAAGAGTCCAAGTTTTGTTGTTTTCTAAGGCGTTAATTCCATCGTTCATGGCACTGCACCACTTAGGATCTCTAATAGCTTCATGATAGTTACTAGGTTCTATGTGATTATCAATTTTGTTCAAGAAGGCCTTGTGGGTTGGTTTTACTTGTTTGTAGGACAAGTAGTCCTGGATGGGGTAGGTTACGTGAGAGGTAACATAGTTATGCAAATGAGAAGGAGGACGAGTTGGCCGGGCGAATCTTCATTGCGGAATTTGTTGCGGAATTGTTTCTCCCCCTTCGGCCTCGAGTTCATCTTCGTCTTCCTCTTCTTCTTGCGGCGTGGTGGTGGTATTTTGTCTTGGAGCTTCAAAGGTGTTTGTGACCGGAAGAGGAACACCGATTGAAGGCGAGGATTCTTCTCCTTCGTTTGGAAAGTAAGGAACATGTTAAACAAAGTACACATCACGAGAAACATAAAATTTACAAGTTTTGGGGTCATAACATTTATACCCTTTTTTCGTAAAAAGTATCCTAAAAATACATTTATTTGAGCTAAGGTCTAGCTTGTCAAATCTTCTCATGTGGACAAAAACAACACAACCAAATACTTTTAGGTGATCAAGAACCTTTATTTCCATTTAAATCTCCAAAGGTTGTTTGTTTTGAATTCGAGGACTAGGAAGTCGATTAATAAGATATACGGCTGTTAAAACCACATTAGACCAAAAACATTTTCGAACGTGGTTTTGAAAAAGCAAAGATCTTGTAATGTTCATCAAATGCCGATTTTTTTCCTTTCGACGCACCATTTTGTTCGGGAGTATTGATGCAGGTGGTTTGATAAAAAATTCCTTTTTGTTTTAAGATGTTTGAAATTCGTGACTAGTGTATTCAAACCCATTATCGGATCTAAGAATTTTGATTTTGAAATCATACATGTTTTCCACGAAGGTAACAAATTCAAAAAAAAACATTAAATGCATCGAATTTGGATTTGAGTAGATAAAGCCATGTGGTACGAGAAAAATCATCAATAAAAGTAATAAAGTAGTTGAACCCATTATAGGATTCGGTGGGGGCGGTCCCCAGATATCAGAATGGATCAACTCGAGAGGACTTCCTGTTTTACTAGAAGATATATGGAAATGTAGTCTAGTTTGTTTTGAAAACTACAAACATCACACATTATTCCAGAATTAATAAACGGAAATAAAGTTTTTAAAATTACATGAGACGGATGTCCCATGCGTTTATGCCAAAGTTCATGTTGGGATCTATTTTCAACATGCAAGACTTTATTGTTTGAGTCGAGAACATATAAGCCATTGGTGAGAGTCCCTCTACCAATCGTCCTCCCTGTGATACGATCCTAAAAAATTACATCATAGGGGGGTAAAGATAACATTGCAGTTCAACTTGTTTGTGATTTTAGCCACAGTTGCACCAAACAATTCTGTTTATATACGATCCATGACGATCTTTCTTTGATGGCCATTGTTGGTGCTCTTACCCCCGGTGGACATGCTCCTTCCTCCTCTACTGCGGCTCCTCGTAAGCCAATAAAATAATTCAAGGGCGATCTACCGGATCTAGTTGGATATTTTGTTGTTTATTGCAATTTTTCATCTTAGTTTTGTCTGATATGTATCTTTTCTGATTCAAGTAGGAATAGAGTTAGGTGAGACATGTAAATTGATCCCGGCTGGTGTAATTGATGGAATATCTACAATATCTATATGGTTTTCACTAATTTAATTTAGTGTAACTATCACGTGAGACTAATACTTGTATTTTATACTGAATTGTTATTCATCGTCGGAAAACAACATAAATCGTTCGTACGAATTACTGTTTTGCCACTCTCTTATTTCTTCTTATATAACTCTTCATTTCACTCTCCAACCACCACTCTCTATTCATCTTCCTCTCATAATCATCAAGAAGAATGTCTCGGAGGCCAGGAAAAGAGCCAGCGGACGCCCCCACGTACTCGAATTTGGTAAAATGTCTCAGTTATCAAAGAAAAATTAAAACAATTTGGGGTAAGGCGTCCACGGGAGCCCCCCCCAGGCGCCCGCCCGTTGAGGGGTGTCTTCGGCAGATGCCCACCCATTGACGCCTCTTCTTCTTTTAAAGAAATAATTAGAATTAATTGATAATTAGTTGAAAATAATTAATAAATTTGTTAATTTAGATGCTTAAATCCATTTAACAACATTTTATTCCAAAAATTTAATTAATTGTCATCGGGTTACCGTGGAGGAATAGGAAAATCTATACCTCTATGCGTTGTACATGCTTACGAAGAGGATTCAACACCTCGACATCCACGTAGACGGGGTATATCTTTTTCGGTTAGGGGGAGAGGGATAGTTTACGTCGTCGTCAAACATGTGAGGATTCTTTTAACGATGAGGAGGATTTGGATGAGCTGGAGATGAAAGGAATGTGTTCTAAAAGTTTTGAAGATACGGCAAATGGATGTCAAAACGACGTTCCTTAATGAGAACTTGGAGGATGATGTGTACATGGTACAACCTCAAGGTTTTGAAGATCCAAAGAATAACGAGAAAGTATACAAGCTTCAAAGATCCATTTATGGATTGAAGCAAGTACCAAGGAGTTGGAACAAACGCTTTGATGGAGAAGTCAAACAAAATTCACTTCGTCCAAAGTAAGGAAGAGACTTGTATATACAAGAAGGTTAGTGGGAGCCACATATTGTTCTTGATCTTATATGTCGATGACATACTCCTCATGGGAAATCATATATCTTTGCTTGAGCAAACGAGAAGTTCATTGAAATATGTATTTTCAATGAAAGAAATGGGTGAGGCTCAATACATCTTAGGAATCAAGATATATAGAGATAGATCTTGTAGACTCATTGGCCTAAGTCAACGTACATACATCGACAAGGTCTTGGAAATGTTCAGTATGAACAACTCCAAAAAGGGCAATGTGCCAATGAGTATGGGTGTGCAACTCAAGAAGTCCCAACGTGCTGAATCACATAAAGACTTGGAGTACATGAAAGATATCCCTTTTTCTTCGGCAATAGGACCGATCATGTAGGCGATGACTTGCACAAGACCCGATGTCTCGTATGCTCTAAACATGACAAGTCATCACCAATCCAACGCAGGTCCTGAGCATTGGATTGCGGTCAAGAATATTCTGAGGTGCCTTAACCGGACCAAAGATAAGTTTCTTGTTTATGGAGGACAAAGAGAACTTATGGCGGAGGGCTATTCGGATGCGAGTTTCATAAGTGATCCTGACGATAAGAGGTCGTAATAATGATATGTGTTGAGATTTTTATTTATACCGCAAGTGCACGGCCGCGTTGAAGCGGTGGCAAGTACGGGTCGAACACAAGGAGGGAGGGATTCTTGTATTTTTGTGATTTTCGATTTAGGGGAAGAAAGAGAGGGAAATAATTTTTGGGTTTTAGATTTTTGGTTTTTAATGTTCTAAAGCAAAAACAACAAGACTTAAAAAGAAAATAAATATAGATGAGTCCAGCGGGTGGGAGATATGGATCTTCGAGTTAGATTAGGAGTCACGAAAATTATTATAAATCAAGTGAGATATTAAGTATCGTATGATAATTGATTTAACAAAAACTCATATGATCAAAACACTAACAAGAAGTTAAAATAAAAACGATTCCTCTTCTCTAACCCTAAATCCGTCACTCCCACCCTTTGGAGGGTTTTAGAAACCCATGGGGTGAAGATGAGGAGAAGGGGTCATGGAGATCATCGAGGGATTACAAAAAAGAAATATTACACTAAAGCTATAACGTACGAAAATAAATGCAATTATACTAAACATGCAACAAAGTATTCTAAGAGAAAAAAGAATCAAGAACAACTAAATTACTCTTCTGGAATTAAGAACAGGAAATATTAATCTAAAATTAAGCTTACAAAAGACAAAGACAATGGAGAAATAAAAGGGCAGAATTTTATTGCTATAGAATGAAAAGTGTCTTGCAACATCGTGTTTAGGGCTATTTATAGCCGATACAAGAGAATCAATTACGCTAAAGGAAAGGACACGTGTTATTACAAGACAGGACGAAAATTGGAGGCACGGATCGAAGTCCATGCGGCGATTCCGCCGCATCTTGACCTTTAGATGCGGCGATTCCGCCGCACGGATGGTCCAGATCGTCTTGTGCTTTTGCGGGTGTGTTTTTGGTATGATTTAGGTGGCTTCCACGCATCCGAATTGATTCTTGCATATATTTGGAGATCCGAATTTAATTTCTTCTTGAATACTTCTCCAAAATAGCTTTTTAGTCCTTCTAATTTGCGATCAAGTCCCTGGCTCCTTTATGTGATCAATTGGATTTGAACTTGAGCTTGAATCTCTAGCTATTTGGTCTTTGTGATCTATTTTAGTCCACTACATGCGTTTTGGCTCGAATATTGGTAAATTGCATTGTAACTCCTGAATTCTGCACAATTGCTCAAAACAATACCTTAGTAGCATTTATTTATATAAAAATAATCTAAATGAAAGACATATGATGCAATGTATGCAATGCATCAAATACCCCTACACCTAGATTTTGCTAGTCTCGAGCAAAACAAAACATGAAAACTAAAAGTATGAAAGCAGGGAAATCCTAACTCACTTTCGTAGGAATCACGGTTGCACTTAGCATGTGCAACAAGCCTTTAAACCCCTAAGTTTCCTTGGAGGACGAGTTTTGTCTCGTGAGGGTTTTCAGTTGACACACCCACAAAGTCTTTATTCAATGTTTCATTAATAACTCTCAATATCTCCACCTCAACCTTATACATTTCACTTAGAATTCTTGCATATCATTATATAAATCAAACTCATAAAAATTCTGACTTGGTCTTTGTTCTTCCAATCATTCACACCACTAACCCTTCTACACATGTTATCACTTAAATTATTTTGCACGCCTCCTCTGGTGGTGAAGTATCATTTGGATCAACCATGGCATGGATCATTCTTCTAGCTTTGGGCCTTGAATATCTTTAAGTAATAATTCCCCCCCCCCCCCCCCCCCCCCCGTGATTCAACATATTTGCTTATTTGACACTTTTACCCTTTTGCATTCGTATAACGAGTTTGGTCGATAATCCCGAGCTGGCAGACTCAAGTTACCGGGTTTCAAGATACCCCTACGGACCAGTGACTCGAAGGCTTGGGCTTTTGTAATCATTTTGCAAGATATGCTTTCCTCACTTTTATTCCTTTTTTTTTGCATTTTTTTTCTCAAGGCTTAATTGCTATCAGAAGTCCACACTTCCCGGTATATTTTCCTCAACCTCTGCTTTTTATCAACCACTTCAAAGATTTGATTCATCCAATTTAAGTGCATACATGTCTTAAAGGGTAATGAGTTATTTCTTTGGAACTTAGATTTATGTCATAATTTCTATAAGCTGAACAATATAATAAGGAACAAAGACTCAATGCAAGTTGTACTCGGGTTTTGGTAGTTCAATCTTAAGCTATGTAATGAAACTTTTTTTTTTTTTGGAGAAATAAAAATAAAACAGATAGGTAGATAACTAGTCACCCCCCTACACCTATTCCATGCATTGTCCCCAATGTATGCAAAATTAAATAATATAGGACATGCAAGAAAAATAAAGTTACCGCCTTCGGGATGACGACTCTCCACGGTCGGAGAGTGCTTTGTTCAGTTTGCTATTGAGGCGCTTCATCCCGCCCCACATTCGGGACCTATGCTCGTCAGAGTTTTCTGGGGTTGACTGAGCCCAGAATGTTGCGGAGTCTTCAGACGACTCACTTGATTGCATAGCATCCTCCATTTCTGGAGGTGTCCACAGGTCCGCTATAGTGCCACGATAGGAGGATGTCTCTCGTTCCACCGTACACGGGAGCATGTCGGCTTCGTACACCCAGAAAGACTCATAGGCCATGAAGTGCTTGCAGATAGTGGTGACAAGGCATGGCAGAGGTTGGGAGTTGCGTTGGTGGCCTTCTGCAATGGTGGTCAGAAGCCGTCGGCACATACAGTAAGTGCGATCACGGGTCATCAGGGAGTGAACGATGCCCATCTCAACGGTGCGAAAAGAAGTGTTGTGGGTATTACTCGTGATGTTTTGGCATGCCCACCTACATGCTGTAAAGACATTCCGGTACATGGATGTGCCCTTGATACCCCGATCACGGCTAAGCACACAATCTGGTCCCATGAGTGACCGATAGAAACTGAGTTCCTCGGATGGCAAAGTGGAGGCCCCTTGTGGTATGTCAGTCAAGTTGGAGATGATGTTGAGGTCAATCGCCCAGACTTTGTTTCTCCAATTCAGTAAAATGTACCCACTGTCCAGGTCTATGTTAGTGATACTGCTATAGAACTCCTCCACTAAGCTAGGGCAGTAAACATCATTGTTATTATGGACCAAGTAGCTCCAACTCCGTGCTATGATTTCGTCGTAAAAGTGGGTGCCATATTGATCACTAACAAGCAACGGGTGGAAGTTCTTCTCGGAAAACACCATGGTGAGAGAATGCTGTTAAAGTGAGATTTAGAAAAATAAGTCATGTACCAACTCTCTTCTTTTTTTCTTTTCTTTTTTGATTTTTTTTTGATTTTTTTTTTTTGAGAAATAAACTAAAACTTAATCAGAATGAGGAATTGCGTGTAAAAACACGACTTCCTCTGCAACATTGGAGGGACGATTTAAGTAGAGCTTCAATCGATGCCCATTAACTTTAAAGTTTTCACCGTTCTCCGGATTACTGATCTCGACCGCTCCGTGGGGGAAAACGGTTTTGATCATGAAAGGGCCGGTCCAACGACTCTTGAGTTTGCCGGAAAAGAGATGAAGGCGAGAGTTATAGAGAAGGACCAACTGTCCAGGAGAAAAAGATTTCCTAACGATGGATTTATCATGAAAAACCTTGGTCTTTTCCTTATAAATTTTAGCATTCTCATACGCCTCATTTCTTATTTCCTCAAGCTCAACTAAATCCAATTTTCGAGCATTACCGGCTGCCTCTAAATCCATATTCAGTTGCTTAATAGCCCAAAGGGCTCTATGCTCCAATTCGACCGGTAAGTGGCACGCTTTTCCATAGACTAACCGGTAAGGGGACATTCCTAAATTGGTCTTGAAAGCGGTCTGATAGGCCCACAATGCATCATTAATTTTTACAGACCAATCCTTACGTGAGGCATTAACCGTTTTTTCCAGAATTTGCTTGATTTGTCTATTGGAAACCTCAACTTGTCCACTAGTTTGAGGGTGATACGGGGTAGCTAACTTATGAGTTATGGAATATTTTCTCATCAAAGCTTCAAATGATCGATTACAAAAATGAGTACCCCGGTCACTGATAATGGTACGTGGAGTACCGAATCGGGAGAAAATATTCTCCTTCAGAAATTTGACAACAACTTTGTTGTCATTGGATTTTGTGGGGATAGCCTCAACCCACTTGGACACATAGTCCACAGCTAGCAAGATATACTCCTTCCCAAAAGACATTGGAAACGGGCCCATAAAATCGATGCCCCAAACATCAAAGATATCAACTATGAGAATAGGGTGCAGAGGCATCATGTCTCTACGAGAGAGTTTTCCTAGCATTTGACATCTAGAGCAAGAATTACAAAATGTAAATGCATCCTTAAATAGGGTGGGCCAATAAAATCCACACTGTAAAACTTTGGCCGCGATTTTCTTAGCTCCAAAATGTCCTCCACATGCTTGGTCATGACAAAAAGATAGAATACTTGCAAATTCCTCCTCAGGAACACATCTCCTAATGATTTGATCCGAACAATATTTGAAAAGATATGGGTCATCCCAATAAAAATTCTTCACTAGGGACCTAAATTTGGCTTGATCGTTCTTAGACCATTCAGTCGGGGTCACACCAGTTACTAAAAAATTGACTATATCGGCGAACCATGGTTCGCCAGACACAGCCATAATTTGTTCATCCGGAAAGTTCTCATTCACTGGTGTGTTATTCACTGGGATAAGAGGAATTCTAGACAAGTGATCGGCGACTACATTTTCACAACCCTTTTTATCACGGATTTCGACATCAAATTCTTGCAGTAGTAAGATCCAACGCAATAAACGCGGCTTGGCATCCTTTTTGTTCACTAAATGTCTTATTGCCGCATGATCCGTGTAAATAATCACGTGTGTGCCTATCAAATATTGTCGAAATTTTTCCAAGGCAAAAATGACTGCTAGAAATTCTTTCTCAGTTACCGTGTAGTTCAATTGGGCATCATTCAAGGTTTTACTAGCATAATATATCACGTGAGGTTTCTTTTCAATTTTCTGACCCAACACCGCTCCTATGGCGTAATCCGATGCATCACACATTATCTCAAAGGGTTGGGTCCAATCGGGTGAATGAATAATGGGTGCCGATGTCAATTCCCTCGTAAGGTGGTTAAACGACTCCAAACATTTATCAGAAAATTCAAACTTAGAGTCCTTCGCTAATAATTCAGTCAATGGTCTCGCCACCTTACTGAAGTCCTTGATAAACCTTCGATAGAATCCGGCATGCCCTAAAAATGAACGAATCTTTTTGACATTTGTTGGTGGAGGGAGATGCTTAATCAAATCCACCTTGGCTTTATCCACTTGAATGTCATCCTTAGACACAATGTGACCAAGCACTATTCCATTCTTGACCATGAAATGACATTTTTCCCAATTTAAGGTCAAGTTCTTCTCCTTACACCTTACTAGTACTAATTCCAAATGGTTCAAACAATTGGCAAAAGTGGGACCAAAGACAGAGAAATCATCCATCAAAATTTCCATGAAGTTATCCACCATATCAGAGAAGATGCTAACCATACATCTTTGAAATGTGGCAGGAGCATTGCACAAGCCAAAGGGCATGCGACGGAAAGCAAACGTGCCGAAAGGGCACGTGAAGGTAGTTTTCTCCTGATCCTCAGGAGCGATAGGAATTTGGTTATAGCCGGAATATCCATCTAGAAAACAATAATACTCATATCCGGCCAACCGTTCTAACATTTGATCTATGAAAGGAAGAGGGAAGTGATCCTTACGAGTTGCAGAATTCAGTTTCCTATAGTCAATGCAAATCCTCCAACCGGTTTGGATACGGGTCGGGACTAACTCATTAAGCTCATTCTCAACTACAGTAACTCCAGATTTCTTAGGGACAACCTGGACATGACTAACCCACGCACTATCAGATATAGGGTATATAATTCCATTGTCCAACCACTTAAGTATTTCCTTTTTGACCGCCTCAGTTAGGACCGGGTTAAGCCGCCTTTGCGGATCCCTACGGGGTTGAGTATTATCTTCCAAATGGATCCTATGTTGGACTATAGATGGGCTAATCCCCTTGATATCGGCCATGGTCCATCCAATAGCTTCTTTATTCCTACTGAGGACTCTCAACAATTCATTCTCTTGATTGGGGGTCAAATCCGATGCTATGATAACTGGGAGGGTGGATGAGGGTCCTAAAAATGCATACTTCAATGTAGTAGGGAGGGGCTTCAACTCTAGTGATGGTGGTTCTTGTAGTAAGGGTTTGGATTGAGGTCTTGGTTCGGCTAAAAGTCCACCTAAGGCTGACCAATTGGGTGAAGATCGATTCGAACCTATATAATTGATTTGGTCACAAATTGTGCCCTCACCACTCAGGTTCTTTTGAAAATCAACTTCATCCAATTGGGTGAAATTTAAGTAATCCGAAATCAGCTCATCTTCACTACAATCCTGAATGTAATTCAATTCACTCGATTCATCAGAGAAAATTCCAGGTTGCTTCCCTAAGTTAAAAACATTTAGCTCAGCTGTCAGATTCCCAAATGACAATTTCATCAATCCATTCCTACAATTGATTAGGGCATTGGAAGTGGCTAAAAAAGGTCTTCCTAAGATCACAGGAATTTGATTGCTAGGGTTAGCAACAGGCTCCGTGTCTAAGACAACAAAGTCCACAGGAAATATGAATTCACCCACTTTGATCAGAACATCATCAACCACACCTCTAGGAATCTTAACAGATCTATCAGCCAATTGGAGTGTGGTCCTAGTCTGTTTAAGGTCTCCTATATCCAATTCTTTATATACAGAGTAGGGAAGCAGATTAACACTAGCACCCAAATCCAGCAAGGCCCTATTGATTAAGGTGTTACCAATTACACATGAAATAGTCGGACAACCAGGGTCTTTATATTTGATTTGTGTGGGTTGGGTTAACACAGAGCTTATATTTGCAGTTAAGAATGCTCTTTTTGGTACTTGTGTTTTCCTCTTCTTGGTGCATAAGTCTTTTAAGAATCTTGCATAAGGTGGAATTTGTTGAATAGCTTCTAATAAGGGGATGTTTACCTTTACTTGCTTAAAGACTTCCAACATTTTCTCCATTTGATTTGTATGATTCTTATTAAGTCTATTAGGGAATGGTGCTTTAGGAATGAATACTCTTTCAGGTTCAGTGGGTTCAATTTCAATTGGTTCCTCAGATTGAATTGATGGCTCATTGGATGGCTCAGGTGTGACAGAATTATTAGATTCATTAGCCAAGGGGTGAGTGACATTGTTATTAACAGATTTTCCAGATCTTAATGTAAGTATAGCATTAATGTGTTGATTTTGCTCTTCTTCTTGAACCATATGAACTGGTCTGTTGTTATTGTTCACATTAGGAGGTGGTGCATTATGTGGTACATTAGGTGGAGGCCTAATGTGTTGAGGAGTGAATGGTTGAGGATTAAATGGTTGAGGTGGTTGATATGGCATATGTTGATGTGGTTGATATGCCATATGTTGATTATGTGGATTGTTAATTCTTGGGTTCACCTCGGGTTGGCTTGGGAATCTTCCTCTTTCTCTTTCACCTACAACTTGTGCTAATTGACTTACTTGAGTCTCTAGCTTTTGAAAAGATTGAGTAGTTGTTTGAACAAATGTTTTCATTAAGTTTTCCAAATCAGTTAATCGGCCATCACTATTATTGTTGTTGTTGTTTGAATACATTTGTTGTCTAGGTGGTTGGCCTTGCTGAGGCATGGGTGCATGATTTGAACTCCCTTGGCTCCATGAAAAATTGGGATGGTTGCGCCAACCTGGATTATAGGTTGACGAATAAGGGTCATTCCTAGGACGATTAAATGCAGCATTCACTTGTTCTATGTCCGAAGAAATGTGTGCACACTCCTCCAAAACATGACCGGTTTGACCACACCTAGAGCAAGAAACAGAAGAGATTTGATTTACTAGGGGTCGGGTTTGAAGCTCTAGGGTTTCCATCCTACGCATAAGGGTGGCTAATTTCGCTTCAGCAGCTATAGAAGCATCTACAGCTAAGACACCTGATCTGGATTGATTTGCTATTCTAGATCCAATACTTGGGTTGGTCGGTGCCCTAGCAGTGTCCCATTGCATACTATTATCAGCCAAGTCTTCAAGAAAAATACAAGCATCATTCTCATTTTTGGACATAAAGCTTCCTTGGCTTACAGATTCTAGCATAACTCTAGATGTAGGTGTCAATCCCTCATAGATAATTTGGCACAATTGCCATATTGGGATTCCATGATGAGGGCATTGGGTCAGAAGGTGCTTAAATCTTTCTAAATAGGAATAGAATGGCTCGCTCTCAGATTGAACGAATGCACAAATTTCATTCCTAATCCTAATAGTCTTATGGTTGGGGAAATATTTCTTTAAAAACACTTGAACAAACTCAGCCCAACTCCTAATGGATCTTTCGGCTAATGCTGGTAATGCATAAGGGAGCAGATTTCCTCAAATAGACTATATAGCCATTTTTTAGCGTCGTCCTTCAGTGCTAGAGGCACGAATTTAAGACGCACTGCCCTCCTCAGGGATATGCTGGTAATGCATAAGGGAGCAGATTTCCTCAAATTCTCTAAGGAAGAGATTGATGGGTATAGGATCGTGTGGGTTATGGGTCCACTAATCACTATTAAGCCCTAATTAACTACTTGGTTGATCGATCAAAGAAATGCAGCGGAAATTAAAAACAAATCAAACACAAGTAGAAAGTAATGCAAACCACAAAGAGAAGACGCGTCGGTTTTACAGAGGTTCGGCCGCGCCTACGTCCTCTCTTGCAAGCCCCTCTCGAATCTCCGTTCGAGCCCCTCTTGCGTCTTCACTATGCCTCCCCGTTCCGGGCCGGGAGCAACGCCTTTTACAAGTCTTCAAGCTCGCGAACAACCCTCGCCGAGCTTGGCACCACCTCTCACAACCCGAGAGGATCACTTCGGGCTTTCACCGAAATCTCTACTTCTTGTCTTGGGCTTTCACCAAGACCCTTGCTCTCTTTGTCTTGGGCTTTCACCAAGACCCTTGCTCTCTTGACAACACAAGTAACCTTGAGTGGGATTCACTCTCTAATTGAGCACAACAATTGCTAGATGATTGTGTGATGAAGGATGTGGAAATTAGGCTTTGGAATCACTAATTTGGAGCTTTGAGGTTGTGGAAAATCTCACTATAAGTTTGACACTTTGGAGTTGTGAAATCTTGTGGAAAACTAAGTGTGAACCTCTATTTATAAGCTCCTAAAGATTTCTAGCCGTTTGGACAAGATTTGATTGGGTTTTGTGCAAGATACACAAAACAGAAAATCGGGTTCAGAAATCTGTCCAGAAACGGTCGACCGAAAGGTGTATCGGTCGACCGAACCCTTGAGTCTGTTGATGGATCGGTTGACCGAACATAGGTACTGGTCGACCGAATCACTTAAGTTCTATAGGTCAACGGTCGACCGAGCAGGTACCGGTCGACCGAACTACTGGGTTCGGTAGAGAGAAATCTTGATCGGTTGGACAAACTTGTGTCGACCGATAGCAGGGGGTTTTTCACGAATTAAACGGTCGACCGAAAGGTGTGTTTTGTTCGACCGGTTCTAAAGTATATGGGGGTGTATATTGAGAAAAATGTGTATATGACCGTTGTATAATACGACAAATAAAACGGTAATATTTTTACCAGAAATGGCAAACGAAACGGTCGACCGAAGGTCTACCGGTCGACCGAACAGGTCTGGGTAATCGGTTGAATAGATGTGTGATCGGTTGAACGGATTGGTCTGGTATAACAAAAAATTGTGTATAACCGGTCGACCGAAAGGTGAACGGTCGACCGAACTCAGGCAGACTGGTGACCAATGTTTTAGGTGTTTAGGTGATCTAATGAAGTCCAAATTATATGATATTTTGTGTGTGACTCCTACAAGGAACCTAGTGTGTGAATGCATGCATATTAGCTTATGTTATGCTCAATTCACATAAGTTCCTAATACTCAAAGAAAGGTAAAATTACATGTCTTCAATCCTAGCTTGATTACATGTCTTGACTTGATTTTTCTTCTTTCTTGAGTCTTGATCACCTGTAGATGTTAGCACAATACAACATGTATACTATTATACTACATGTGCTAATCTACATGTCCTAATTAAGATTAGGTTTAATTACATCATCAAAATACGGATTAAGGCCAAAAAGCCAACAATCTCCCCCTTTTTGATGATGGCAACCTATATCTTAAATCAACCTAATACTTGAAATTTGTATATGTTAACTATGCATATAAATGCTCCCCCTATGGATGTGCATAGTTTATCTTGACAAATTCATGTATATTTCAAGTATCCCTAATTTATTACTTCTCCCCCTTTGACATCTATCAAAAAATCAATAAACAATGTAATATATGAAATGACATTTCTCCCCCATTTACAATTTATTTGAGTTCAATTTAGATGTCATTTGTAATGAAGATGCTCCCCCTAAATTTTGCACTTCATTACTCTAATAAAAGATATAACAAGTAAGCTCCCCCTATCAATAAGGCTAAATGGAAACAATGAGTATGATGAAAGATAAAATCATTTAAGTTTCTACTTAAGCCTTATTCTAACATCCATTTAAAAATTGACAATTAAAATCAATGGACGTGATAAATGATTTGCAATGAATAGGGTAAATGATTTTCAATGAATTGAACTCTAAGGATATGACAATTAAGCATATTAACTAGATTAGAGCTATTTTTCAGAAATTTTAGAGATAGAAATTTTTATACCAAACTTGAATCTTGAATAGCTCCAATCTTGATTTGGTGATGCAACCGGATTCGAATTCGACGCTTTGGCTCACCCGGTCACCACCAATCTCTTCCTCAAGCTCCTACAAGTGTAGATTTTGGTACCCATTTTTGCTTGGGTCCATTAAGTTTAGCTTTTGGTACCCAAATCCAAGTTGATTTTGGTACCTCTACACTTACTTTCTTTTTCATGGCAAAATTATGTTTAACATTAATTTGAATAGGAAAGTTTTTAACATAAAAATTGTTTTTATTGCCATGTGTGAACTTATGCAATTTATTTGACAAATTTTCATTTAAGACATTAAGTTCACTGTTTTTAGTTGCTAGAGATTCATTTAAGCAATTTAGATTTTTAATCATAGAATTATGCTTTTCATTCATGTTAAGCATGTGAATCTCTAAATTTGCAACTTTTTCATTCATGCAATTTAAGTCATTTAAAGTTTGCTTGCTTTCAAGATATGATTTATCTAGTTTCTTTAGCAAGTCAATTTTGTCATTTTCAAGCATATGACTTTCAATTGCATTAGATGAGTTAGATTTAACATTTAAGCACTCATTCTTCAAGCATGCATTTTCTAAAGTGAGAGCATCAATTTTAGCAAGCAAATTCGTTTTATCATCTAAGATAGATGCATTTTGACATTTAAGATCATGGATTTGCTCATTTGCTAATTGATTAGTCTTGTGAAGTTCTTTATATTTTTCAAATAATCTTTGAAATGCATTTTGTAGTTCATTAAAATCATGGGCATTATCTTTTGAACTACTACTTGAAGAAGAGCTAAAGGATACCTCATCTTCACTTTCTCCATCGGATGAGCTTAATGATGATGAAGATGTTGAGTTAATCTCCATTTTCTTTGCTTGAGCTACATCCTTAGGATTTGCTTCTCCCTTCTTCCCGGTTGGTGAATCTCCTTCACCAAAATTCTTTTCTAATGTTTGCCATATGGAATAAGCACTATCACATGAGCAAACAACATTAAAAAGTTCATCTCCTAATGCACAAAATATGACATTCATAGCCTTAGCATTTAGGGATGCATTTTTCTCATCTTCTAAACTCCATTTACTAATATGATATCTAGGTGATTCATATGGAGTTTGAATCATAAACCACAAGTTAGCATTCATGGATTTAATAAATGAAGACATTTTAAATTTCCATGAGCTAAAGTTATTTCCATCAAAATATGGTGGTTTACATGATTCATTTGGTGTGGATGCATTAAGAGCCATGTTAATTTATCGATTAAGAACAAAATTAACGAACGAGGCTCTGATACCAAATGATGGGTATAGGATCGTGTGGGTTATGGGTCCACTAATCACTATTAAGCCCTAATTAACTACTTGGTTGATCGATCAAAGAAATGCAGCGGAAATTAAAAACAAATCAAACACAAGTAGAAAGTAATGCAAACCACAAAGAGAAGACGCGTCGGTTTTACAGAGGTTCGGCCGCGCCTACGTCCTCTCTTGCAAGCCCCTCTCGAATCTCCGTTCGAGCCCCTCTTGCGTCTTCACTATGCCTCCCCGTTCCGGGCCGGGAGCAACGCCTTTTACAAGTCTTCAAGCTCGCGAACAACCCTCGCCGAGCTTGGCACCACCTCTCACAACCCGAGAGGATCACTTCGGGCTTTCACCGAAATCTCTACTTCTTGTCTTGGGCTTTCACCAAGACCCTTGCTCTCTTTGTCTTGGGCTTTCACCAAGACCCTTGCTCTCTTGACAACACAAGTAACCTTGAGTGGGATTCACTCTCTAATTGAGCACAACAATTGCTAGATGATTGTGTGATGAAGGATGTGGAAATTAGGCTTTGGAATCACTAATTTGGAGCTTTGAGGTTGTGGAAAATCTCACTATAAGTTTGACACTTTGGAGTTGTGAAATCTTGTGGAAAACTAAGTGTGAACCTCTATTTATAAGCTCCTAAAGATTTCTAGCCGTTTGGACAAGATTTGATTGGGTTTTGTGCAAGATACACAAAACAGAAAATCGGGTTCAGAAATCTGTCCAGAAACGGTCGACCGAAAGGTGTATCGGTCGACCGAACCCTTGAGTCTGTTGATGGATCGGTTGACCGAACATAGGTACTGGTCGACCGAATCACTTAAGTTCTATAGGTCAACGGTCGACCGAGCAGGTACCGGTCGACCGAACTACTGGGTTCGGTAGAGAGAAATCTTGATCGGTTGGACAAACTTGTGTCGACCGATAGCAGGGGGTTTTTCACGAATTAAACGGTCGACCGAAAGGTGTGTTTTGTTCGACCGGTTCTAAAGTATATGGGGGTGTATATTGAGAAAAATGTGTATATGACCGTTGTATAATACGACAAATAAAACGGTAATATTTTTACCAGAAATGGCAAACGAAACGGTCGACCGAAGGTCTACCGGTCGACCGAACAGGTCTGGGTAATCGGTTGAATAGATGTGTGATCGGTTGAACGGATTGGTCTGGTATAACAAAAATTGTGTATAACCGGTCGACCGAAAGGTGAACGGTCGACCGAACTCAGGCAGACTGGTGACCAATGTTTTAGGTGTTTAGGTGATCTAATGAAGTCCAAATTATATGATATTTTGTGTGTGACTCCTACAAGGAACCTAGTGTGTGAATGCATGCATATTAGCTTATGTTATGCTCAATTCACATAAGTTCCTAATACTCAAAGAAAGGTAAAATTACATGTCTTCAATCCTAGCTTGATTACATGTCTTGACTTGATTTTTCTTCTTTCTTGAGTCTTGATCACCTGTAGATGTTAGCACAATACAACATGTATACTATTATACTACATGTGCTAATCTACATGTCCTAATTAAGATTAGGTTTAATTACATCATCAAAATACGGATTAAGGCCAAAAAGCCAACAGAGATATGGATCTTCCTTCGAGGTGAACTTGGGCAACATACTCAGGTATTGTGCTTTGAGTTCGAAGTCGCGACCCGGTATGGTGGGTATAACGATGCACGATGGCTGAGCAGCCATCGTTGGGTAGCACCGATCCCTCAGAGTCATAGGTGGTGCAACAGGTGGGTCCACTACATTCTCACCCATTGGATCCGGGTGAGGTGGTGCAACAGGTGGATTGAGGCTAAGCTCTAGAATGGAATCTAGATGAACTCGTGAGAGTCGATTGCTCAAGTCCCGAACCCAAATCTGAGTGCACCGGTTTGAATTAATTTTTTTTTTCAAAAAAAAAGAAAAAGAAAAAAAAACAAACAATAGAAGGGGAAAAGATGAGAAAGGAATCCTAATCTAGAGAATTGAGGTGAGAAGAGAAAAACGACTCAGATGAGAAGGGAAACTTAACTCTAAAAGATAGATGAGAGGGTTGGTCAGAAGTTTCCTAAGCAAGCACGGTTCAAACAATCCTAGACCTAGTGTAGCTTAAGTCTAGACGACTCCTAACTGGTTGAGTCGAATTGATTTGCTTGATTCACCTCCCTCACTAATCAAACCAACTTGGCCAGGCCGTGTATAGCTAGTGGGGGCGCTTCCGACAGAGTCGGTGCCAATTAGACAACCACTTCGCTTGGAAGACTTACGTCAACACAAAAACACTTTCTAGACACCAAATTAAATTCGATCAGCTTCAAGTCATAGCAAGTCAAACCAATCTTCTCCTTAATTGAGTCCGAATCCTTAGGGGCCAATGTCTAATTGATTTTAATTTTAAAGCTTGGGTGACACTTTAGGATTGTTATTTGTGGGCCACGGAAGGGTGATGAAATCCCCACCGTATCTTTTCCTACGGAGTTGCCCTTAAGATAGTTTAACTTAAATCTAGCAAAGATAGTCAAACATTGGTCTTTAGTGGGAGACAATTGCAAGGGTTATATGCAACTAATTTATATGCTTAAATGCAATCGATAAAAACTGCGCACGTACCTTGCCTCCAGCACTCTTCAACAATGAATTGATTTGCAAAATTTAGCATGCATAATGCGAGAAAATCTCTAAATGATGCATGCACTAAGGCCTTTCAAATTTTGCAAAAATTTTAGGTCACAAGTTGAATTAGTGTCAATTATGGAAGTTTGCCCTACACATGCAATTCTACCAAGAAGGAAATTTTTCGAAAATAGAAATTTCGAGGAAAAGGCAACAAAGGTTACCTACGCACGCTCAGTCGGGTTCGCCGCCCGCTCTCGACAATTTCTTGCTTCTCTACGCGTCCACCCAGAGATAGTTCGCGTCCAGGAAAAATTTCAGGCTCAGATCTCCAATCCGTGCGGCGTTTCCGCCGCACACTACACTGCTGGTGCGGCGATTTCGCCGCTTGGTCACCTTGGATTGCGTCTGGAATTTTGCGTCGTCTCTAATACTTCCTGAAAAGCACAGAGAAAACGTTAGATCGCGAAACCCCAAGATTCAAACAAACCAAACAAAAATCACAAAAAAAAAAAAACTTGGAATTCTCGTCGCCTCCCCGGCAACGGCGCCAAAAACTTGTTGAGATTTTTATTTATACCGCAAGTGCACGGCCGCGTTGAAGCGGTGGCAAGTACGGGTCGAACACAAGGAGGGAGAGATTCTTGTATTTTTGTGATTTTCGATTTAGGGGAAGAAAGAGAGGGAAATAATTTTTGGGTTTTAGATTTTTGGTTTTTAATGTTCTAAAGCAAAAACAACAAGACTTAAAAAGAAAATAAATATAGATGAGTCCAGCGGGTGGGAGATATGGATCTTCGAGTTAGATTAGGAGTCACGAAAATTATTATAAATCAAGTGAGATATTAAGTATCGTATGATAATTGATTTAACAAAAACTCATATGATCAAAACACTAACAAGAAGTTAAAATAAAAACGATTCCTCTTCTCTAACCCTAAATCCGTCACTCCCACCCTTTGGAGGGTTTTAGAAACCCATGGGGTGAAGATGAGGAGAAGGGGTCATGGAGATCATCGAGGGATTACAAAAAAGAAATATTACACTAAAGCTATAACGTACGAAAATAAATGCAATTATACTAAACATGCAACAAAGTATTCTAAGAGAAAAAAGAATCAAGAGCAACTAAATTACTCTTCTGGAATTAAGAACAGGAAATATTAATCTAAAATTAAGCTTACAAAAGACAAAGACAATGGAGAAATAAAAGGGCATAATTTTATTGCTATAGAATGAAAAGTGTCTTGCAACATCGTGTTTAGGGCTATTTATAGCCGATACAAGAGAATCAATTACGCTAAAGGAAAGGACACGTGTTATTACAAGACAGGACGAAAATTGGAGGCACGGATCGAAGTCCATGCGGCGATTCCGCCGCATCTTGACCTTTAGATGCGGCGATTCCGCCGCACGGATGGTCCAGATCGTCTTGTGCTTTTGCGGGTGTGTTTTTGGTATGATTTAGGTGGCTTCCACGCATCCGAATTGATTCTTGCATATATTTGGAGATCCGAATTTAATTTCTTCTTGAATACTTCTCCAAAATAGCTTTTTAGTCCTTCTAATTTGCGATCAAGTCCCTGACTCCTTTATGTGATCAATTGGATTTGAACTTGAGCTTGAATCTCTAGCTAATTGGTCTTTGTGATCTATTTTAGTCCACTACATGCGTTTTGGCTCGAATATTGGTAAATTGCATTGTAACTCCTGAATTCTGCACAATTGCTCAAAACAATACCTTAGTAGCATTTATTTATATAAAAATAATCTAAATGAAAGACATATGATGCAATGTATGCAATGCATCAATATGTCATCATTCTAGATGGTGGAGTCATGAGCTAGCGTAGTTGGAGTCAAATCACTACGACTGACTCAACCATCGACGAAGGCAAAATAAATTTATTATGGGTGGACACAAACAACAACACTCCATTCAACAAACCCTCATACCAAGCCAAAA
Source organism: Triglochin maritima (assembly GCA_963682175.1). Lineage (NCBI taxonomy): Eukaryota > Viridiplantae > Streptophyta > Magnoliopsida > Alismatales > Juncaginaceae > Triglochin > Triglochin maritima. The sequence goes on from OY821775.1 coordinate 14,467,443, forward strand.
GACAAAATGTATTTCGAGTCCATGGGTCTGAGGAGTCACGTGGATTGACTTGATGACTGATTAGAGAGGGTTACCCTAGTTATTATTGTTTTATACATTGAGTATGTTTTGAAGAAAGCTTTGATAACAAGTGGGAGATTGAAAGGAATATGTTCTAAAAGTTTTACTTTTATATGTCAATTATTATGAATTGGATGTGCAAACATTTTGTTCCTTGATTATGGTATTCGTCTTTTGGAAGTGTTAAGGAAGAGGCGCTTGGTCCTTAACCGTAGAGCTCTAAAAGATAATGGTTAACATAAATCAAAAGTTATTCACAATCATGGTAATTAACATGGACCATTAATCACCGAGATAAGATTGTCGTGTTGGTCATCGATTGTTGTAACTCTACAAATAATTGACGACACGAGTATATAAAAGAGGAACATATTACTTTTATATATTGAATAGACCTAACAAGTAAAACATTATGAAATTGTATTTCGTGTCATTAATGTTTTACTGTGTCTTGGATCCTAAGATATAATACTTATATCTTTTATCACTCAAGAAGTGCTTAATTTGATTATTGTCAAAAGATATCAATGAGTATAGTGATAAAGGCAATAGTTGGTTGAACATTACTTGTGCTGGAAAAGATAGCTAGTCAAACGATTATCATTGTCCTTCTTAATTGAGTGACAATATTAGTGAGCCTCTTGATAGAGCAAAATTATAATGCGCACAATGTAACTTGAGTTAAGTTACATAGTTATATTAGAGATATCAAGAAATGAATATAATACAAATGTGACACATTTCTACTTGGTATATATTCTTAATATCATAAGGCAATGGACGGACACAAGTGGTGCACTTACATCAATAAATGGATCGTGTCTAGTTCGAGTGGAACAAAGGCATCTATGCTAATTGGGTGACTATAATGTGTAGCTAGATACTGCTTATAGTTTGAGATATTAAGTGTTTAATATCGTTGCCGATTTAACTTAGATCCTCCTATAGGTCACACCACAAAACTGGGAAACAAGAAGCTTGATTTTGAGTTCATATGATGTGTCAGGTTTCATGTGAAAAAAAGGACACATGTGGTGAACGAATAAAATCAATATGTCATGAGAATTGACATAATTAGAATCATAATAAATTCATATGAGGTGTGTATATTGTGGGGTGTAATAATTTAATATTACATAAGATAATATATTACATAAGATATGAATTTGCTAAAACCCCCAAAAGATCAAATTTTGTTGGAAATAAATCCAAAATTTGACAAAGGCAAAATCGGGGTCAGCACGGTAAACCGTTTATGGTTCGGTCGCCCGAGGTGTCTTCGGAACGGTCAACCGAACGGGGAACGGATAAACACAATTAGTTGACCGAAATTGTCTTGAGTGTCTGGACAATTGGGTTCGGTTAACCAAGAGAAAATATCCAAGAGCCATCTTGGGATATTTTCGGTAGACCGAAAGTGACACGGTCGTCCGATGAAATTCGACCAGGAAAAATTTTGGTGAGTCAACGGTCGACCGGAGCAAGACGCGAAATGTCCGAATTTTGCAGAGAATTTTTCTCTTGTATATTCAGTCGACCGTCTAGCTCACGCTCAACCGAACGTGTGTTAAAACCGAATAGTTTGGTCAACCGAGAAGAATTCTTATGTGGAAATTTGGGATAAATATGGAAATTCTTATGTGGAAAGTGATCAAACATTTTTTTTAGGATGCTTATGTCGAAATTTGGGATAAATATTCGGAGAGAATAAACAAGAGATCATGACTAGAGAATAGTTCTTGATAAGAATGTTTTTGGAACCTATAAAAGGACCCCTCATCCTACTTGTCCTTAACCGTAGAGCTCTAAAAGATAATGGTTTACATAAATCAAAAGTTATTCACAATCATGGTAATTAACATGGACCATTAATCAGCGAGATAAGATTGTTGTGTTGGTCATCGATTGTTGTAACTCTACAAATAATTGACGACACGAGTATATAAAAGAGGAACATATTACTTTTATATATTGAATAGACCTAACAAGTAAAACATTATGAAATTGTATTTCGTGTCATTAATGTTTTACTGTGTCTTGGATCCTAAGATATAATACTATTGATTATTGTCAAAAGCTATCAATGAGTATAGTGATAAAGGCAATAGTTGTTTGAACATTACTTGTGCTGGAAAAGATAGCTAGTCAAACGATTATTATTGACTTTCTTAATTGAGTGACGATATTAGTGTGCCTCTTGAGTTAAGTTACATAGTTATAATTGTTGGATTTCATGCCCTATAGTATGTATATATTTTCGAAATTTTATAAACATATAGGATCGAAACATTCATATTTTCTTCGATTTTCATATAGACATGCATTTATTTGTCATAATTATTTAACATGCATTAGAACAAACAAAAAATTGTAAAGAGGATCATACCTAGAGGTTCTCTAAAACCTCTTGAAGATCCGGAGTCGCGTTGCCGCTCGAATCGCCCGGTGGATTGCCTCCGAGTTTTCACCATACTCTAAACGAGATTTGAGAGAGAAGAGCTATCCTCTCAATCTCCAATAGGGTTTAGAATCCAATTACTAACCCCTCTTTAGTTCCCTTGAGAAGAAGATCTCTGAAAACTAAAAACTAATCTTAAGAATTAAGGAAATTTCGTGGAGAATTATGGAGAGAGATTTTTGCATGAGAAATTATTAATTAAATTATTGAGGTAATGAGATAAACTTCTATTTATAAGTTCTCTCCAAATTACCTATTCATGTGCAACCTTTGGCCATGATTTCATGCAAACTTCCATCTAACCATCCATTATTTGCTAACAAATAATCTCAGCCACAAATTAAATCAATTATGGACCAATTCCATGCATGATCTAATTAATTCTTAAATTAATTGTGCAGATAACCGTCTGGACCGGTCGATCGTTTGGAGGTTCGGTCGACCGTTGGACACTCGGTCGACCGTTCACAACAATAAAATATTTCATCGCAATGTTCGGTCGACCGACCGATAGATTCGGTCGACCGTTCCGAACAGATGAAAATTCCCTGTTATCGATCGAGACGTGTCCGGTCGACCGTGCACGATCGGTCGACCGTTTACGGTTAACCGGTCGACCGTTGGTGCACAGTTCTGCTGATTGGTCAAATTTCGGTTTTACTCCTATAAAATTTGACATTTCGGGATTAGTGGTAAATTCACAACTTATGTAACATATTAACCTATGTAACGATAAATCATTACACCCCATAATATTTACATCAAATATGAATTTGATTTAGATTCTAATTATGTTATTAATCACAACATAATTTTGATTTTGCTTGTTCACCCCATGTGTCATTTTTCTACATGAAACCCGACACATCTTATGAACTCAAAATCCCCATTTCTCGTTTCCAAGTTTTGTGATGTGACCTATGGGAGGATCTAAACTAAATTGACAGTGATATTAAGAGTTTAATATCACAAGCTATAAGCGGTATCTAGCTACACATTATAGCTCCCAATTAGTTAGATGTCTTAATTCCACTCGAATCAAAACCCGATCCATTTAGTGATGGAGTGCACAACTTCTGTCCGTCCCTTGCCTCATGATATTAAGAATACACACAAAGTAGTATTGTGTCATCTTTGTATTAGTATTCAGTTCTTGATCTCTTTAAGCTAGTTATAAATATGTGACTTAACTCAAATCACATTGTGCACATTATAACTCTGCTTTATCAAGGGGCCCACTAATATCATCACTCAATTAAGAGGGGCAATGATAATCTTTTGACTAACTATCTTCTTCAACAAAAGTCATACTTAACCAACTAATGCCTTCACACTACACTCATCGATAGCTCAAGACACTAGTCTAATTAAGCAATTCTTAAGTGATCGGATATAAGTCTCATATCAAAGGACCAAGGACACGGTAAAATATTAATGACACAGAAACACATTTCTATAATATTTTACTTGTTAGGTCAATTTGGTATACAAAAGTAATATTTTCCTCTTTTGCGTACCCGTGTTGTTACTCACTTGTAGAGCTACAATGATCTATGACCAACACGACAATCTTAACTCGGTAATGAATGTCTCATGTTTATTACCATGATTGTGAATATCTTTTGCTTTATGTAAACTAATATCTTTTAGAGCCCTACGGTTAAGGACCAAGAGCCTCTTCCTTAACACTTCTAAAAGACGAATAACATAAATAAGGAACAAAATGATTTCTCATTGAATTCATAATAATTGACATTTAAAAGTAAAACTTTTAGAACACATTCCCTTCAATCTCCCACTTGTTATCAAAGTTTTCTTTCACATACATTCTCAATGTATAAAACATTAATAACTAGGGTAACCTTCTCAAATCACCTATCATGTCAATCCACATGGATCCTCAGATCCATGGACTCGAAATATATTTCGTCTCTTAGCTTGGTATGAAGGTTTGTTGAATGGATCAGTTGTGCCACTGTTGTGTCCACCTATTTATTTATTTTGTCTTTCGTTGGTGGTTGAGTTAGCTGTAGTGATATTAATCCTAACTACATTAGCTCATACCTCCACCTTTGATAATGATGACGCATCATCATTCCAACCTCCATTGTCAAGAATTCCTATGAGAGTTGCATCAAAATAGCCCTCGGCCATTTTCTCCTTTGCTTTCATAAACAAGAACCTTATCTTTAGTCTGGTTTAGGTACTTCAGAACATTCTTGACCGCAATCCTATGCTTAGGACTTGCGTCGGATTGGTGATTACCTGTCACGCTTAGAGCACACGAGATATCTAGTCTTGTGCAAGTCATTGTGTACATGATCCTTCCTTTTGCCGAAGCATAAGGGATACCTTCATGTACTCCAAGTCCTTGCGTGATTGAGCACGTTTGAGACTTCTTGAGTTGCACACCTATACTCATACTTATTGGCACATTGTCCATATTGGAATTGTTCACCTTGAACTTTTCCAAGACCTTGTCAATGTATGAACGTTGACTGAAGCCAATGAGTCTACAGGATGTATCTCAATGTATCTTGATTCTCAAGATGTATTGAGCCTCATCCATATCTTTTCATTGAAAATGCTGATTTCAATGAAATCTCTCGTTTGCTAATGCAAAGGTATATGATTGCTCATGAGTAATATGTCATCGACATATAAGATCAGAAGTACTACATGGCTCCCACTAATCTCCTTGTACATACAAGGTTCTCCTTTACTTTGAATGAAGTGAATCTTCTTCACCTCTTCGTCAAAGCGTTTGTTCCAACTCCTCCATGCTTGCTTCAATCCATAAATGGATATTTGAAACTTGCATATTTTCTCGCTATTCTTTGGATCATCAAAACCTTGAGGTTGTACCACGTACATATCCTCCTCCAAGTTCCCATTAAGGAATGCCATTTTGATATCCATCTTCCATATTTCACAATTGTGAAATGTGGCAATAGTGAGCATAATCCGAATAGATTTTAACATGACAACCTCTCAAAAATTTCATCAAAGTCAATTTCTTGAATTTGAGTATAACTTTTGCTACAAGCCTTGCTTTGTAGGTTGTCAAGTTATTATTCATGTCTATCTTCCTCCTAAAATCTCATTTATACTAAATGACATTTTCTCTTGAGGAAGGCAAATCAAGTTCCATACTTAATTATCATACATGGATTCTATTTTGGATTCCATGGCCTTAAGCCATAGTCTGGAGTCTTCTCTTTCCATTGCTTCTTGGAAGGTCGAGGGATATTTAGTATATAGTACCACGATCTCATGAATCCCACATACTTATTGGGTTTCTTCCTTTACCTCGTCGACCTTCTCTATTCTTTTGGTTCTTCTCGTGTCTCTCGAACTTCTTTCACAATGTCTTGAGGAATAGGTTCACGTTCGACTCTCGAACGTACACTAGGTGGGGATGATTGAGATTCTCTCACAATTTCTTGTAGGGATCTCTCGCTCATGCTCCCACTAACCAAATGAATTTCGGCTGGGCCTTCATGATTTTGATGCTACATCATGATCTTGTAGAGTATCTTGAGTTTCCCAAGCTTAACTCTACTCCTACTTTTCTCTCTTTTCCAGAAATTCTAGAAAAACATTATCTCCCTCTACAATCTTTCGATTGGAGGTGATACACCAAAAGTAGTATCCTCTTTTCACACGAGGACATCCTATGAAGAAGCATACATCCGTTTTTGGTTGAAGCTTGGTCGTCATCAATTTCTTGACGTAGACCTCACAACCCTAAATCTTGAGAAAGTTGAGCTTAGGTGTCTTTCAACTCCATAGCTTACAAGATATTTTCTCCATGGATTTGGATGGAACATTATTTAGTTATTTTGTCATCATTTGTAGTATATAATTCCAAAAGTAAATAGGCAATTTAGATTGACTTATTATTGATCGAACCATGTCGAGCAACATCATGTTCCTACTTTAGGAACGAGTCAAATTAGGTATCTTAAGCACTCACCCCTACGAACCTTTCGTAGAGACTCAATATTCTTGTTGAGTCGGTTCACTATTTCATCCTCGAATTCCTTGAGCTTGTCAAAGAATTCACTTTTGTTTCCCATTAGATAAATATAGCCATAATGATTATAGTTATCCGTGAACAAAATGAAGTACCTTAAACCGTCTCTTGCACCTTTACTTATTAGACCACGTACATTGGAATGTATCATATCCAATAAGGCATTCGTTTTCGTTCCTTTCTTCTTGAAAGGTCTCTTGGTCATTTACTTGACCAATCCGATAGTGCTACAAGAATGAATCATTCATGTGAGTTATCTTAGTTTCCTCTTGTTACTGTTTGTTTGAGTTTGTTTATTATTCATTTCAAGCAAATAGAAATCATTCCAAACGAATGTATTTGCATAGAGAATTTCATTCTTCGATATAGACAAAAGCAAGAATTAAAAAAATTATTAAAATGTATCCATATCCAAAACCTGATACAGAAATGTTCTTGCTAATCAAAGGCACATAATAAACATTCTTCAAAGCATAAATTTAAATCACTAGACTATTGAGCTCCACAGAACCTTGTGCAATCGTATCAACGACTGTACTGTTTTCGGTCTTCAATATCTTCTCGTTCTCAACGAGTTCCTTCCTATCCTTCAATAGCTGTACATCAAAATTTTGTGAGCACAAGAACCGGTAACCATTACTAAATCAAGGACAGAGGTGATTAAATTTTTCTCAATAACAAACATACCTACGACGTTTCTCGAGCGCCTACGTTCAATCATCCCATTTTCAAGGTCTTCCTTGTACTTGGGGCAATTAGGTCAGATGTGTCCCTTTTCACCGCAGTGAAAACACTCCGTGTTGGGAGTTGGAGATTTGAAAGATTTCCCCCTTGAGGTACTCCTATGAGCACCTCCTACTCCCTTGCTCTTGATTGACGTATCTTTGGTAAATTTGCCTTTACCTTTGTTGATCCTTTTGCTCCTCTCATGGACGGCTAGGACCTGATTGTCCTGACCCTTGCCCATGTCAACTTTTGCCGTTTTGAGAGCGTTGTGAAGTTCCTCAAGACTCACCCATTTTTCACGCACATGATAGTGCATCACAAAGTCCTTAAAGGACGGGGCTAGAGAGCCAAGAATCAGATCTTCGGCAATGTCCTCGGGCATTGGAGAAGAGAGCTTCGACAATTTCTCAAGGTACCCTTGCATCGTGAGAAAATGCATGGATACCGATGTTCCCTCCGCCATATGACACCTTGTGAGTGCGATGGTGGTCTTATAGCGCTCCTTTCGGGCACTATCCATGAACATCTTTGCTAAAGCTTCCATGGTCTTCTTGGGTTTTGAATCCAAGTATTTCGCTTGAAGCGATTCACCCATGGATGCCAACATTAGACCGTGAACTTGGTTCTCTTGGTCTTCCCACTTGGCTATCACCTCTTTCTCATTACCGGTTGCCTTCTCATTCAATTTTGGGATTTCACCATCCAAAATATGAGATAGGTTTTCAAACCTCAACACGATATTAAGATTGAGTTGTCATTTCATGAAGTTTGAGCCATCATTTTGCAAATGATTCTTTTCGATCATAGATCGCACAATTGGTTGGATATTAGACATTTCTACAAAATAAATTATATAGGATTTTAATGTCAATTTTATGTTTTTAAAACACATACAAATATATCGAATATAAATGTAAATACTGCAAATAAAATTTTGCCCGTAAATGCAGTAATCCAAGATCCTATCAATTGTAATATAGACTAGCTAAGGGCTATCAAATATATCACAATATCAAGGTAAGAAAAAATCTTTCTAATCACAACCTTTTTTAAATTTTAGCAATACTAGCATCTTCAAACTCTTGTGATTCTTGTCGTTTTAATTATGAGGGAATGTGACCTATCCTCGTAAGAAAAACGTTTTCCCAAAATCGAGCGAGGGCTCTAGGTAATGTTAAGAAAACTTATTTTCATTTGATACGAGATACGTTTATCCATTGTATTCACAACTAAACATACTTGGGGTTCACTAGGGTGAAACACACCTCAATATATTTAATCGTGACACAACAATAGAGAACCATTATATCTCCCACTATTCCCAAAGATGGAGGGAGCTATCTCCCGCAAAGGGCGAGCAGAGTATCCCTCGATCGATGGCTGCTAGTGGATGAAATAAGAAGGAAAATTACTTTCAATTTTTGTTGGACAATTTCATGTATTAACATGTGATTTGGAATTTTAGGTTATCATGCATTTTTATCATTCATATACATCCTAACATTCAATCACATCCATCACATGCATAGCAGAAATTAAAAACAGAAATTAAACATTCACACAATCCACATCGTGTGAGTTTATATGTTCCCTTTGATCCTTGATCCTCGATCCCTGATCTTCGATCCTCGATCGATGCGCTACAGCGGCAACTTCCTCTTGCACCGGAGATGTAGATTTTACAGAAAATAAACATGCTCCTCACATTCGATAAAACCGACTAGTGCGAGTCCTATGAAAAACCTCTCATATGCAATGCAATTATCTAAAGATAGAAAGAGAGATTTTGGCTTTTAGATATAAATAAGCCCCTGTATAATAATAATTCCATACATTCATAGTTGTTGATTTGGAACATATAAACTCACAATTCCTGCAAACACAACTCGAGCAACGCATACACGCATGTCCAATCTAAACTATTTAATCTAGATTATCAAGCATCTAAAATCAAACAATTCTAGAAAAATCATTTGAAATCCATTAAAATGATTTTCATGCATCCATAGTTCAAAATTAATTATTTTGAACCGCGATTCATCCAATTTCCAAAAGGAAAGATGAACATTAGTCCTTTTCGGTTTTGTTGACTCCTTTATAAAATAATCATTTAAAATAAAACGAAAATTCTATAAATTAGAAAAATGTCTAAATTTCAATTCTAACAATCATGTGTGATGTTTTTAAAACATATAAAACCATCAAAACGAATTTATTAGAATTTTATCAACAAAACATCGAAACACTCGAAAAAGACATAAAACCGAATTGTTTTGATTCTAGATGGTAGCCTAGATTGATTTTATAGTCTAAATCAAAGATAATATGAATCAAAAGCTCTGATACCACTGTTGGATTTCATGCCCTATAGTATGTATATATTTTCGAAATTTTATAAACATATAGGATCGAAACATTCATATTTTCTTCGATTTTCATATAGACATGCATTTTTTGTCCTAATTATTTAACATGCATTAGAACAAACAAACAATTGTAAAGATGATCATACCTAGAGGTTCTCTAAAACCTCTTGAAGATCCGGAGTCGCGTTGCCGCTTGAATAGCCCGGTGGATTGCCTCCGAGTTTTCACCAAACACTAAACGAGATTGGAGAGAGAAGAGCTAGCCTCTCAATCTCCAATAGGGTTTAGAATCCAATTACTAACCTCTCTTTAGTTCCCTTGAGAAGAAGATCTCTGAAAACTAAAAACTAATCTTAAGAATTAAGGAAATTTCGTGGAGAATTATGGAGAGAGATTTTTGCATGAGAAAATAATGAATTAAATTATTGAGGTAATGAGATAAACTTCTATTTATAAGTTCTCTCCAAATTACCTATTCATGTGCAACCTCTTGCCTATGATTTTATGCAAACTTCCATCTAACCATCCATTATTTGCTAACAAATAATCTCAGCCACGAATTAAATCAATTATGGACCAATTTCATGCATGATCTAATTAATTCTTAAATTAATTCTGCAGATAACCGTCTAGACCGGTCGATCGTTTGGAGGTTCGGTCGACCGTTGGACACTCGGTCGACCGTTCACAACAATAAAATATTTCATCGCAATGTTCGGTCGACCGATATTCGGTCGACCGTTCCGAACAGATGAAAATTCCCTGTTATCGATCGAGATGTGTCCGGTCGACCGTTTACGGTTAACCGATCGACCGTTTGTGCACAGTTCTGCTGATTGGTCAAATTTCGGTTTTACTCCTATAAAATTTGACATTTCGGGATTAGTGGTAAATTCACAACTTATGTAACATATTAACCTATGTAACGATAAATCATTACACCCCATAATATTTACATCATATATGAATTTGATTTAGATTCTAATTATGTTATTAATCACAACATAATTTTGATTTTGCTTGTTCACCCCATGTGTCATTTTTCTACATGAAACCCGACACATCTTATGAACTCAAAATCCACATTTCTCGTTTCCCAGTTTTGTGGTGTGACCTATGGGAGGATCTAAACTAAGTTGGCAGTGATATTAAGAGTTTAATATCACAAGCTATAAGCGGTGATATATTACATAAGATAATATATTACATAAGATAATATATTACATAAGATATGAATTTGCTAAAACCCCCAAAAGATCAAATTTTGTTGGAAATAAATCCAAAATTTGACAAAGGCAAAATCGGGGTCAAACACGGTACACCGTTTATGGTTCGGTCGACCGAGGTGTCTTCGGAACTGTCAACCGAACGGGGAACTGGTAAACACAATTGGTCGACCGAAATTGTCTGGTGTGTTAGATCGTGTGGGTTTTGGGTCCACAAAACTAATCACAATCCTACGCTAATTACCTACTCGTTTAACAAACAAAGATATGTGCAGCGGAAATTAAACTAAACAAGTAAGTAGGGAAGGAATAAGCAAACCACAATGAGACGGGGGATTTTTATAGAGGTTCGGCACCCCAACCGGGTCCTAGTCCTCTCTTGCAAGCTCCGCTTGGATCATCGAGCTCCGCTCACGACTTCACTAACCACTCACTGTTCCGAGCCGGGAGAGAACGTCGTTTACAAAACAAGCTCCGCGAACACCCTCGCGGGCTTGACTTTCTTCTCTCACAATCCAAGAGGAATGCTTCGGGCTTTCACCGAAACCTTTACTTTACTTTGACAGCAACAAACTTGAGTGGAACACACTCTCTAAACTTGAGCACACTTGAATGAGATTGGATTTGTGATTAAAGTGTAGAAGGTTTAAGGCTTTGAGTGTGTTGGGTTTCTCTCTAATGTATTGGACAAGTAGTGGTAGGAGAGTTGTGTTAAAATGTGTTACACAACTCTTTATATAGGCATTAGAGAGAATAGAGCCGTTGGGATTGATTGAGTGTGAGTTGATGTGTGATACACAAAATAGAAAATCGCAGGACCCAATACTGAGTTAATTCGGTCGACCGAAACAGGACGAACGGTCGACCGTTTGGCAGTTTTGAACTAAGTTCGGTCGACCGGTTAGGTAACGGTCGACCGCCCAACGCTACGACTTAGGTACACTTAAGTGATCGGTCGAACTCCAAAAAGGAATCGGTCGACCGATTTGTACCAGGCACTCTGGGGTAGACAAACACTGATCAATTCGGTCAACCGAAACAAGGTCTAGCGGTCGACCGTTTTTCAACAGGAGATTTGGGTTTGTCAAGAGTTAGTCATTTGGTCGACCGATCATGGTCCTCGGTAGACCGATACATGAAATGTATATAGGGTATAAGTGGTTTAATACGAATACGACCGTTGGGTATATACGACAAAACTAACGGTCGGAAAAATAAGTTTCACACGGTCGACCGAAAGTCAAAACACGGTCGACCGAAACTAGGCAGTGAAAACACAAACTGGACAATTGATCACTCGGTCGACCGAACGGCCTGTTACAGTCGACCGAATGTGGGCAGACTTTTAGAGTTCAGGTTTAGTGTTTACCGGTCTAAGTTTGGGTGATCTATTGAAGTCCAAATTATGTGAAATTTCGTGTGTGACTTCTATATGGAACCTAGTGTGTGTATAAGTTGATTTTAGCTCAAGTATGCTCAATTTACACAAGTTCCTAAGACTCAAAGAAAATACAAAAATACATGTCTTCAAAAGAGCTTGATTACATGTCTTGACTTGATTTTCCCTTCTTCCTTGAGTCTTGAGCACCTGTAGAGGTTAGCACAAAGCAATATGTATGCAATGCAATATGTGTGTTACTCTACATGATTATAATTAAGATTAGGTTGATTAAATCATCAAAACATAGGTTAAGGCCAAAAAGCCAACATGGAGTGCCTGGACAATTGGGTTCGGTCAACCGAGCGTGAACGGTCAACCGAGAGAAAATATGTTGGGATATTTTCGGTAGACCGAATGTGACACGGTCATCCGATGAATATTCGCCGGGAGAAATTTTGGTGGGTTAACGGTCGACCGTAGCAAGTCGCAGATCGTCCGAATTTTTCCAGAGAATTTTTCCCATGCATATTCGGTCGACCGTCTAGCTCACGGTCCACCGAACATGTGTTAAAACCGAATGGTTCGGTTCACGGAGAAGAATTCTCGGTCAACCAAAAAATGTGATTTTTGTTTGAATTATTAAGAGAATAATTAGATCATGAGTTGGATTAATTTCAGATTTAATTAAACGTTTTTTAGGATGCTTATGTGGCGATTTGAGATTAATATTAGGAGAGAATAAGCAAAAAATCATGACTAAAGAATAGTTCTTGATAAGGATGTTTTTGGAGCCTATAAACGGACCCCTCATCCTACTTGTTTATGTTAATGTAAAAATTCTCTCTCTCATTAATCTCTCTCTTAATCACCACGAAAATCTCTTAATAGTTTTAAGTTTTGGAGATAGAAATCTCAGGAGCTTAAAGAGGGGTTATTAGCTAGATTCTAAGCTTAATTAGAGATTGATTTGCTAGCTCATTTCTCTCTAATATTGTTTAGAGTTTGGTGAACACTTAGAGGTGAATCAGCGGGCGATTCGACGAGCAACCGAACTCCGGATCTTCTGAAAGGTTTTAGCTAACCTTTGAGGATGATCCTCTCTCTTTTGTTTATTTTAATATGTGTAAGAATGCATGATATTAGAATAAACATATGCATGTACGTAAAATCAATGAAAATATGAAATCGATTTTGTATGTTTGTATATTTTTTTTAAAATATATACATACATAGGGACACGAAATCCTACAGGAGAGTGACGATGGGGGTCGATATGGCTTGGAGCCGCAGGAGGAGGCGAGGTAGCAGTATGGTAGAGGACGGGGGCGATATGGTATTGTTTTTCCTACTAAGTGGGTCATTCGGAAAGGTAGAGGTGGTAGATTTGTGACCGGTGATTCGAGTTTGTACACTGTAGACGCCCGAGCTCAGAAGAAGAAGTTGGTTGAGGACGATTCTTGGATCGTGACTGGTGTGATGCCCAGTGGTCCTTTAGATGACAGCGTCATTCCAAGTTTCGGATGTCACATCACCACACACATTTGGGAAGGCCAGGATCGGAAGGTTATGAAGTGTCATAATCGGCACAAAGTATGTACTACATTACAGGCTTGGCGTTCAGTGATGAGTGATGATATGACGGGGACCATTACTAATAACGGATTGGGTCAGTTGCCTTACAACATGTTCCATTGCCTTGACATGTCGTTGATTTCTGCGTTTGTGGAGCGGTGGTAGCCTGACACCAACTCTTTCCACTTGCCTTTCCGAGAGATGACGATCATGTTGCATGACGTCTTCCAGGTTCTGCGCATTCCTGTTGAGGGTCGTATGGTCAATGCTTAGGCATCAACACCTGAGTTGAAGAGTTATGTAACAGAGTTGCTCAAGGTCAACGTCGATGGTCTCTCCCTAAATGAGCAATGATCAACTCTCTGCATGACTTCGTCATGATAGACAGACTCTCCCAAGGTAGCACCATAATACACTGGTACAACGAACCATCTGTTCCCACTGAGAAAAACATAACTGCACACTTGTAAGAATTGGCAATCGGGAACAAGTCGCACCAAACCTCCATTTAGTGATCTTCGTCACAAGTTCCCCGCCTCAATCAATTCGCTGACAAGCTTGTACTACACCGTCGTAGTAGACGTGCTCATAAATGGGATGCGCCCAATCTCTTTAGACATCGCACGACGGGCGTACAACTAATTGTCTTGACCACCATGAAAAACATCAACAACACATCGATATCCACAGTTGTCATCAGCATGTACGTCATTCCATCTCTCCAGAAATGGTAAAATGATTCATGGCAGTCTATCAACATATGAGAAGTTCTCTGTAAGTTGTTTGTTCTTGTCGAATACGTGGTATGCGTAGTTGTACACGTCTTTGTTGATATGTCAGGTGCAAAGTAAATGAGCACTCAGAAAAAACCTCTCTCACTGGTCGCATAAGGCTAACTCCCGGTCTATTATTATTGCAGTCGGGTTGACAATACCCAATAACAGATCTCGCAACTTCTCCAACACCCACCGGTAACTAGACTCGGTCTCATCCTTCATAACCGTATAACCAACAAGGAAGTTCATGTTTGTTGGTGTCACCGCAACCATCTCGAACAAAAACATCTTATACTTATTTGTTTTGTACGTCGAATCCATGCAGATTACGAAAGGGTATGTGCGCAACAACTTAACTGACGTCAGATGTGCCAAAAATGCGTGAGTTATGACATTAGTTTCTTCATCCGCCATAATCCAATGTAAGTACTGATACTGCACTGCTTGATGCAGAAACTGGTGAGCAGGATTCCTGTCTTCAGATTTCGTCCTCATCATGTACTCTCTGAAGTTATAAATGCGTCTCTGATTTGGATTATCTTCCTGGAATTTCTCCTTTAATGCTAACAAGATGTTACATGGTTTCGTTTGTGCCTTAGTCATATCACGAACAATTTTCTTAGCCCCAGGACTAAGACCGCTGATCTGTCGGTGACCCTCTGGATAAACTGCAAGTCTGTGGTTGTGCTGCCCATGAGTACTATTAGAAACTACGACCCATCCATCACGCTCTCGTCGCTAGACCACCTTTATCAAAAACGACAACTACAACCCTTTCTTTTCGCGTTCTTCCATAGTGCAATATCCATATCACGAGAACTCGTTTCATTTCTGCGATCGCATCTCAGATAACAATCCATCTAATTATCTGCTTTTGATTTGTAGGATGATATTACCAAAAAAACTTCAGCTCCGATGACAACTTGTATCGCTCATTTATTTGCATCCTCAATTGTTGAAAATACTTGTGTACTTAAAAAACTCACTGTAATCTAATCCATCACCACCGAAATCTTGCAACGGAACCTGAAATAATTTAAAATAACAAAACTTAAATAAATTTTAAAACAATTCCAGGTATCTGGTTAGGACGCCCGGGACGAATTGTTTTCCCCCAACTTACCTCGCCGGATCCAGGCGCTTCACCAAAGATTTTCGTGGTGTTGGTACTGGGAAAGTGAGGAAAACAGAGGCAGAAATCTTATTTTAAGAGACAAGATAAAATGGGTATTAAATGAATTGTGAAAGACAAAATAATAATTATTAAGGCGACTTAAGTAATTTAGGGACGACGAATAGTACTCATTTTATATTGTATGTTCATACGGGAAATGTACAATACCAATCACTTGTATCAAAAAAAGATAGACTTCTTCAAATTACTTCTCTCTCCTTGCTAACATAACTATTAGACCTCTACATCTATGCCTCTCCACAACTCCATCGATTATGTGAATTTAGTATGCAAGTTTTTCTTAAGTTAGCAAGGATAAGATTGTAATGTTGTATTCAATGACTTTATCTGTTGTTTTACAATATTTATTGCGTCGTGTAAATTTTATTGATCTATTCAATAATTTGTTTGTTGACAGAAGCAATATAACTTAATTGAGTGCCTAATATTCATAATTTTAGAACACCAACTACTTGTCTAGTGACAAATATATTATAAGAATACCAACCACTTGTATAAAAAAAAAGTTCTCCAAATCACTTCTTGTATCCCTGGGAAAGCGTAAACCCCAGCAGTACCACACACACTAGACACTACCACTAGACCTCCACATCCATGCCTCTCCACAACGCCATCGAACGGATCCTCTGGTCCGAATCCGAAATCGCCGCCCGCGTCTCCGACCTCGCGTCCGAGATCTCCCACGACCTCCGCAACCCCACCTCCCCCGTCGTCCTCCTCGGCGTCGCCACCGGCGCCTTCGTCTTCCTCGCCGACCTCGCCCGGAAGCTCGACTTCCCCGTCTTCGTCGACCTCGTCCGCGTCCAGTCCTACGGCTCCGGCACCACGTCCTCTGGCGCTCCCCGGATCGCCGGGGACTTCAAGGTGGATGTCAACGGGAAGCACGTTCTCGTGGTACGGTGACGGGTTTACGGTTCCTGAGCATTTTTTTATTTTTTTGTGTGTTTTGGGATGTTATTTGGTTTGTGGAATCCAACATTGGAATTGGAATCACTTGTCGTGGCTAACCTGTACAAGGAAGTGATTAGCAATGTCCCCATAATTTATGATATATTGAATTATATGTGGATATTTAAATCTATATGTTTATATATATTTTTTATTAAAATGTTACACTGTTGTGTTGTAGAAGGCAATTCACGTGCATGAAACTTGATTCTTTTGAGTTCATTTCCAGCCTACAACAACTAATTTGGGATTAAATGCTTTATGCAGACTGCAAAGATACATTCCTGAACCTTGCTTATCAGTTTAGTAGTAACTCAATAATTGGGTTTGTTTAATATGATATCATAATATCATATTCTAATTTACATATTTTCCCTTTCATTATGCCCATTTCAAGCAATGCCTTAGTTAAAATAACGTAGATGCAGTGAAGAAGTTCATTCGTACATCTCATGGGTGTAGTCAAACCAAAAGAAGGTAACTTTGAGTTCTTTTGATGTTAAAAGTTGGACATATCTTCGTTTTACAGAGTAAGATCACTAGAATCAACAAGTGTCATGGTTTTTTGAAGCTGAAGGGGTGTTTTTTTTACTTGTATTGCTTTATCATGCTGCTTTCAGCTGCTTAACCAAAAAAATAGTGAACAGTAACAAAATGTCATTCTCAAGCATTTCCTTTACCGTAGGTGGAAGACATTGTTGATACAGGGCATACACTATCATGCCTGATTTCTCACTTGGAATCAAAAGGAGCATGTACAGTATCAATATGTGCATTGCTTGATAAGCCCTCAAGAAGAAAAGTACATTTTAAGCTTGTGGGAGACGGTAAATTTTATCGTTGTTTCGAGGTAAGCATTATTGTTGAAGGATGAAGTTCAAATTTTATAGACGCGACATGTTGCTTTACTTAGGTAAGCTCTACTTGCTATAGACATGCTCGCTTGGTAAATACTGATTTACCTCCAAGAAATTTAGAAATATGCATACTCAAGAAATTGCGCTACACAAATAAGAAATAGAAAAATAACATAATTGCACTTGATTATGTGTAGCATGGATACCGAAAAAGGTGATATCTCACTCGAATAACCATTTTTTACAGTGGCAAAAAGGAAATTCTAAGGGTGTACATAAGTAGTTGATCCGTGCCTAGAGTGCAGTTTTTTTATATTGGATAGGGTTCCAATTTATCTTTTGACTGATCTTAAGAATATGACTTCTGTACTTAATTCCGTAAATTCAACTGAATAAAAAAATGTAATTAATTCCATTGGCTTGTGTTCAAACATGAGCACCTGAAGTAGCTAGAGGCCGCATACTTTGGTGTTGTGACAAAGTGTTAGTTCACCTCACCTGTGATCCTTGTCTCATTCTTCTGTCTTGCCGTCTTAGTAAGGAAGAGGGTCTGATGCTAATTTTTGGTCAGCTATCCACTTGATGGTGCTGGTTTGTGTTTGCAATTCCTTAGCATCTGCAAACAATTTTGACAAGTACATGGTATCAATAGGATCATATACAGTACTATTTAGTCCAGCATGCTATCTAAGATCTATTTAATCCTTCATTTTTCAAGCGTTCATTTCTTCTTATTTTGATCCTGTTCATTTTGCATTCGCTGATTTGCTTCTACATTTCATATCTGCTGCATAATTGATTTTTTCCATCTTTCACTAAATCAGGTGCAAGCAATGCAGACTATAAGTAGGCTGGCTAGGAATCCTGAACTTCTGTAGAGAGCATTCATATCCTAAAGTGTTAACCAGAAAATCAATATATGCAAAGTATACGAAAGTAAAGATGGGACAGTGAAGTAAAAAAACCCAACATAATACCATTTCTTCAGCAAAAATTCTAAGTCAGATTCATCCTAATTGTAAGAAATGAGCTAAACAATTAACACATTATTAAAGTATACATGATATTTCCAACCATGAAAAAAACCACCAAATGCTATTGCATTTTTCCACATCTCTGTAGGGTAAAAATCTAAAACATCATTATTAGACAACAAAGTATTATTCTACGGTGGTTGGTTCATTTAGGAGTGTTATGCCAGCGCTTAGAAGTACAAATTTCAGGTTGAAAGAATCGAAAGGACTTTTATTTGCAGTTTATGAAAATACCTTCTTTTAATGAAATGAAAGTAACCACACACTATAATCCAGCGTACAAAACATGTATCGGGTCTTGCATACACTTTAATCAATCGCATGAGCACAAATTTAAAAAAATCTCACACCTTAATTTCAACTCAAAATTTTACTTTGTAGTAATGATCTCATAGCACCTTCAGAGTGAAAGAAAACACCTTTTACAGTGGCAAAAAGGCCAAAAAAATCCAAGAGCGGCAGTAAACCCTACCCTCCTTAATAAGGAACCCGCAATTTTTTAACAAAGAAATAACATGAGTCTTACCGTTGGTATGTATATGAAGGATGTTTTGTGGATCTATATAAAGCGTTTTGGTTCCAGTTCCATTACAAAATTGCGTGGAAGCAATGTTCAGGTAGGCGACCGCCTAGGCGATCGCCACTCGCGGTGGTCGCCTGGGCGACCACCGCATTTCGCCCAGCAAAGTTGGGCGAAATAGGCGGTCGCCTAGGCGGTCTCCTAGCCTAGGAGACCACCTAGGCGATAGCCGTTGGAGACTCTTTTTTTATTTTTTTAAAAATTACAATATTGCTACTACCTCAAATCCTATATAAACCCCTCCAAACTTGTTTTATTTTTCACACATCTCTCATTCTCTTCTTCTTCATCATTCTATTCTAATCTTCTAGTTTCTTAATCTTCAAGTTTTCACGATTAAGTCTCTGGTCTGGTGTTTAGTTTTGAAGTTGGAAAGTGAAGTCTCTGATCCGATTCTTCATTCTTCAACCGCCAAAATCAAGTGCACTCTTTCTAACTTCTCTTTTAGGTGGAAAATTAACTACTTTTGTAATTGTACTACTAAGCAATAAATTGTATACTTAAGTGGGTAGAGAGGGTGCCTAGTGACACATTGATCGAGGAACTCTTTGTCTTTTTGAAGCCTAACATGTATGGTATTTTTAGATAATATTTGTACATTTTTTTCCTTTTTTTCCTGATTTTTCAACTATTTTATCAAATTTAATTGATTAAAAAGTATTAAAAAATGACCGCCCAGAGCTGGGCGGTCGCACAATCTCCTAGGCGATCGCCCAGGCGACGGGACGCACCCGGTCGCCTAGGCTCGCCTAGGCGGTGCGTGAACATTGCGTGGAAGTAGCAAATCGTGGGTGAAGTTACTGGTAGGGTTTAGGTGAGGGAGATGAGGAGTCTTGGTTGCTAGGGTTAAGGGAGATAAAAGTGTATTGAAGAGAAGGAAAAAGTAAACAAAAAAGGTCTTATAGGGATGATATTAGTTGCATTATTTGATTGACGGTCTGGATTGGATAGTCAAAAAAAAGGAAAGGACTGTGACCAAAAGAGGACCATAGTACCAAGCTACGCTGAACTATAATATATTTGATTGACGGTCTGGATTGGATAGTCAAAAAAAAAGAGGATAGGACTATGACCAAAAGAGGACCCTAGTACCAAACTACGCCGAACTATAATATTGTTATAGATGTGTTGGATCACGTGTTGGTCTTTATACAACATATTAGATTGAAAATTTATTACATCATATACTTTAGGTACACGCTTATGCTTTAGACCGTGGTATTCATGATTCTTGTCATGGGTACATTACATAGAATAATCATTAATACAATAGTAATTACCACATGTGATTCATATCGTGGAAGACCCATCCATTAATGTTACACTATCTTCCAATTTATTGTGTATTGTCCTCTCTTTTTCCCTCAGGTCTTTTTGCTGTGGTGAGATGAACTTCTAGTTGAGTAATGGTTGGATTGGTTTCCTGAAAATAATCACGTGTATAAGGTCCCCCTTGATAGTTTGCAGGACTTGTCTCAACAAGGTTTATTAACGTGGTTGGAACGGGGGAAAATGATGGTATCTGGTCTACTTGTGTGAGGTGTATTAAGGTAAAAGCAAAAAAAGCATAAAATACGAATCGGCTAAAATCAACAGGAAAAAACTAAAAATAGCAGATGGTGGATACTGAATTGGGAAGGTAAACTACCAAGGCATGGAAAATGAGCTTGAGGTCTCTGCAGGTGTAAGTAGATGGGGTCAATAAAAAGCAGAAACATATAGTTTTGTAATACTACTAAGTACTAACACAAGGTATTTGCACGGAAGTTTTGTGGGTGCTTAGCTTACCAAAGGATTTTACCTTAGTTACAATGTAGGAAGTTCTAATTTAATCTGAAAAGGATGCAGGGAAGATTCCAAAAGGCAAACACTTTTCCGTTTGCCTCCCTTTTCTAAATGAACTGGCAAGTTTACCCTATAATGGGAGTTCAGTAGAGAAATTACTCTAGTAAATTCACCAGAGAAATTACCAAAGTAAATGATTATGTAGTTGAATTTTAGTTTTCCTCATTGTTTTTTATTTATTGCCGAAGTACAATTTTATTGCCAGTTCCCTCTTCTTATTGAAGGCAGTAGGTTTGGTTTAAGATGCAGTAACATTCCAAAAGAAAGAAAGAAAAACCTATTTCTGTTTTAGAATTACCTTTTTGGTGGTACACCCTGAGTCTTATCTTCATTTGTCATTTATTCTTGAAAAATCAATATGTCAACTTCGGCTGGAATCGATTTATAGTCTTTTCGCTATTGCAGTGCCCTGATTATTTTGTAGTGGGCTATGGCATGGACTTTGCGGAGCTCTACAGGAACCTGCCTTATGTTGGGGTTCTTAAACCAGAAATGTATAAATGCGAGACGAAGGGTGACGACAATAGTTTCAGCTCGTAATTCGGTCGGTGTTGGTTCGGTCAAAGCTCGATATGAGTTATAATTTGGTTCGAAACAAACATGATTCAAACAGCAAAATAGGCCAAACTCAATGGTGGACGTGTTCCTGAAAAGCTCGATAGTTCTTTTGAGTAATATATGTAAGATATTATACACTCTTATATAGCTTCTCTACACGTGTAATATTATGTGAGTAGTATAATTTGGTCATTCCGTGTTTCTCATTTTTTTAATCAAGACATGTTAGTCCTGAGTAGTTTTTTTGTTTGTTGCAATGGTACCGTATTTTTCTTTGTAAAAACGAAGAAACATTATGAAAACAAAGCAATTGTTGGTTGCGTTTTTTTTGGGGTGAAAACATCCTATTATGCTCTTGGGATGATATTGTTGTGGTGCAAAAAGATTGCACTAAAAGCATACGACATCAATAAATACATTTACATCAGTTAATTGGAGGGCAGATTACCAAACATACGACGATGCATTTAGTTATTTAAAGTCGAAGTAGATGAAGACACATTTGAAGTAGATGAATATATCAGATTTTATTCCCTATCAACTTCTTAGCATAATATATTTTCTTTTTATGTTCAGAAAGCGGTGATGGTTTGCGTTCGTTATAATTTCCCACTGGCTACTGCTAGAGAATTAGTGGTTTGTTGAAGTCCGTTTGTCATAATCTCCAGATTCTCAACTGATGATATTTTCACAAGAAGTGTGGCTGTGTGGGGATGTTTGAAACAACTTAGGAATTCACTCCGTTCTTTCCTGTTAAACCATCATCAAGTCTGTTCATTATCATTTCAAGTCACCAAAGCACCAAATTTGAAGTGGGGTATCTCCTATCATTATCTTATTGGAGCACGCAAAAGGTGGAGATTTGGAAACTGCAAAAGATGTCTCTTGGAACTCCATGATGTCGGCTTACATTCACAAATCACAATGGTCGTTATAAGCTGGTGCTTCAGACCTTTGTAGGTATGCAGTACCATGGTATTCGACCCACTCAGACGACATTTTCCATTGCTCTTTCCTCGTGCGGGAGGCTTGAAGCTCTTGTTCATGTTAAATTGCTTCATGGGCTGTTCATGAAATCCAGCTGCAAATGAATTTGTGTCGTTGGTAATCTTGGTTGGATCTTATAATTGGGTCGTTGGTATGATGTCTGATTGCTAAGAAACAGCGCCAGCATCTTCCATGACTAGCACAAGCCATCAGTGCAAGCATACACATGAAGAAACTTGCAAGGCCAAGGTATACACTGGTTGCAGTATTGGTTTGGTTTGGTCCAACATGTTTCGGTTATGTTCATTTGAAGGGGCTTACGCCACACTCTGTCCCTTATGTTTGATTATAACTCAAATCAGTATATTAAACTAAGACCCCCTCACTACAAGAAGTCAACAACAAAGACTCATGTATTTAAACAAACGATGGATAAAAAGTGGAAGAAACTTGCTCGGGCTTTCGGACCGTGATACACGGACGCGGACGTCCGAGACGCGCTTAACATGGTCAGTTCAATCAGCAGAGAAATTCATTTAATAATATGTGTGTGTCACATGCAATCTTTAGTTTCTCAATGCAACATTACTTTCTTACTGCAACGTTTGGTTTACTCATGCAACTTTTACTTTTTCCAACGCAACTTTTGGTTTCTCCATGCAACTTTCGAATACAAAGGTAAAAAGAAGAGTTCATGTTTTGTCTTTTTAAACATATAAGTTTGTCCCTTTTAACATCTATGTCTGTCATTTTTAACATAAGAGTTTGTCTTTTTAATGTATTGTTTGTCCTTTTTAATAGTAGTTTGTCCTTTTTAAGTATGTGTTTATCATTTTTAAGTACCGGTTTGTACTTTTTAACAATTGGGTTGGTCCTTCTTATATTGGTGAGTTGTTCTTTCTATGTCGAGGTTTTGTCCTTTTTAAGTAATGATTTGTCCTTTTAAAGTATTGGTTTGTCCTTTTAAGTATGAGTATATCCTTTTTGAGTACGGGTTTGTTTTATTTAGTGTAGGTTTGTCCCTTTTAAGTATGGTTTTGTCATTTTAACAGTTGGGTCGGTCCTTCTTATATTGGTGGTTTGTCTTTTTTATGTAATGATTTGTCTTTTTTAAGTAGTGGTTTGTCCTTTTTAAGTATGAGTTTGTCATTTTTATCACATGCGTTTGTTCTTTTTATCATATTGGTTGTCTTTTTAAACAACCCAAGTTAAAATTAGCAAATAAGAACATGAAATCAAACTCAACTCCGTGAAAAAATCAGAAACAAAAAAAACTAATATCAAAGACAAATCAACTTTAGAAAAGAACACCACAAACTGAAATAAAAAAAGTACTAAACTTTCAACACAAAAACACCAACAACCCCAAAAAAATCATCACCACAACTGATCCATCACAGAAAAAATAGAAACTTCAAATCAACCACAAAAAACCAAACTTTTCCCAGAAAACACCACACAAAAACTCAAATCAGCTACAAATAACCACATTCCTCCTCCTCGTCTCGGGACGGGCTCCAACGCCGACTACTTCCTCCCCCTCCTCGCCGACCAACTTCACCGCGACGTCCTAACCAACGTCGTTGGCGTCCCCACCTCCCTCAAGACTCACTTCTTTGTTTGTCTCCCTCGGCATCCCTCTTACCAATCTCGTCGCCTTCCACCAGGAGAAAACGATGGGAATGAAAGGTTTCGTTGAGATATGTATGGTGGAAACCAAAGGTTGCATGGTTATGTGTGCCTATGATGTGACCCAAAATAAATAAATAATATGTGATTTTATTTATCTTTGCTGACTGGGCTGCTGAATGGACTGGTCACGTCAGCCAGCATCCAGAACGCAACGTGCACAAATCATTTTTCTAGGCTTTACCTTCTTGAATCTTTTCCTTTCAACTTGCTAGACCCACCTTTACAAAAGAAAAAAGAAAAATAAGTTTAAGACTTATAATGCGAAATGGAGAGTTTAAAATTTAAATTTATGTGGGATTATATGTTGCCTTAATGAATGTATGCAAGAAAGTTGGATCCAGTGGAGACAAGCGGTCTCCGACGTAGATCGATGATCTGGAGGTTGAGACAAGAGGTCTCTGACTTTGGATCAGTGGTGGAGAAATTAGACTTTCGCTTATAGGAGAAGGAAGGTGAAAGGAGTGACAACAGAAGTTGTTATATTATTAGGCTTAGGTATTTATATGAGCTCACGAAACCCTAGGTGTAGTGTTACCGGGTTGGATCACCTTATCGGGTAGAGTTGAGGACCTGATTCTAATCAGTATGAGTTTAATTTCTCAGCCAGTTACATCATGGACCGGTTTATACCGACATTTGAACATGATTACAACATGACCGAATACACATGAACAAATTGACTTGGAGTGACTTGGGCTAAGGTGTGAGTCTTATCATAAGGAAAATTGACTTGTATAGGGAACAATAGATGCATAACTGCACCAACTAAGAGCATCATGGATCTAAGGCACAAATCACATCTTGATGCACCAACTAGACTAGATCACAAACCTAAATCAACTATTGCAAATCACTTCATCATTGTCCTTATTAAGATTTCTATCACTCCCCTTCAAACTTAGTCAGGATATGAAGCAAAGTTTGTTGACAACAGACAGAAAGAGCTCCTTAGGCAAGACTTTAGTGAATAAATCTGCAAGTTGATTCTTGGATTTGACAAACTTGGTGATCAGTAGTCTTTGTGCAACCTTCTCTCGTACAAAGTGATAGTCAAGCTTGATATGCTTGGTCATGGTATGGAAGGCAAGAGTAATTGACATGTGAAGAGAACTTATATTATCACAGGATAAAATAGGAGGATTGCGAAGAGGAATTTTCAAATTCTATAGGAGAAATGTAATGCATGTAATCTCAACGGCTATGATGGCCATCGATATGTACTCAAGATCAACACTGGATCTTGAAATAATGGGTTGCCTTTTTTATTTCCAATATATGCAACTAGCATCAAGGAAGATGCAAAAATTACTTGCGGATCTCCTAGAACTTCACAACCTGCCCAATTTGAATATGAGAAACCATATAAGTTTGCAGTGGAATTCTCATAGATCATCATGCCATAATCAACTGTGTCATTTATATATCTTAGTATTCTTTTGACAAGTTGAAAGTGACTACAGGTAGGAACATGCATGAATCTACATACTTGATTAATTGAGTAGTCTGGTTAGGGTCAACTATAAGGCTCATTCTATTCTCCTATATAGAGTAGGATAAGGGAATAATGTATGTTCCTGAGCATTAAAAGTTTTGACAGTCATGCAAGTAGAGATATATTTAGCTAAATGCATGTTTACTTTATGAAGAATGGATGCAACATAATGTTGTTGAGTAAGGAAAAACCTCTGGATGTATGATGCACTTTTATTCCGAGAAAAATGATGCAATTGACCTAAGTTTTTCATAGAGAATTCATGACTTAGTTCAGTAACAAGTTGATTTAAAGCAAACTTGTTTTCTCTTGTTCAAATGATATCATCAACATAAATAGGAAAATAGATAGGACATAAATGACCATAATAAATGAACAATGAACTATCAACTGTACAAAAGAAATCTCTGGTAAGTAAGAATGGGCTAAAACGATCAAACCAAACTCTTGGTGATTGTTTTAGTCCATACAAGACCTTCTTTAATTTGCAAACATGATAAGGAAAATGAATGTCGTAAATCCAGGTATTTGACTCATATAAACCTCCTAACTAATGCTACCATGTAAGAAGACATTCTTGACATCCAACTATAATATTAACCAATTGTTCATTGTAGCAATACTAAGCGCAAGTCTAATGGTTGCAAATTTTACCGTAAGGGAAAAAGCTTTCAGAAAATCTATACCCTCAATTTGCTTGTAGCCCTTGGTCACAAGGTTCACCTTAAGTTTATCAAGAGACCCATATCGCTTAAGCTTTGTCCAGAACACTCATTTGCAGCCAATTATATGCATGTTGGGTGATCTAGGAATAAGTTTTGAAGTTTGATTTTAAATGTAATTCATCAACTGTAGGATCGTTAGGGTCTACAATACTAATCACTTTTACCCTAATTACCTACTCGTTTAACTATCAAAGATATGTGCAGTGGAATTTAAACTAAACAAGCAAGTAAAGGGAAGATAATGCAAACCACGATGGACACGGGGGTTTTACAGAGGTTCGGCCACCGCCTACGTCCTCTCTTGCAAGCTCCGCTAGACACTTCGAGCTTCGCTCACGAGTTCACTATCCACTCCCCGTTCCGGGCCGGGAGAGAACGCCTTTTACAAAACAAGCACCGCGAACACCCTCGCTTGCTTGACTTTCTTCTCTCGCAATCCGAGAGGAACACTTCGGGCTTTCACCGAAGTCCTTGCTTCTTCACAAATGAAAACTTGAGTGGAACACACTCTCTAACTTGAGCACACTTAGCTTATGATGTGGAATTGATGCTATGGTGTGGAAGTGTAGGCTTGGGAAAATTTGAGCTTGGGAGTTTCTCTCTAATGTATTGGACAAGTAGTAGTGGGAGAGTTGTGTTAAAATGTGTTTTACAACTCTTTATATAGGCATTAGAGAGAATAGATCCATTAAGGTTGGTTGGGTGAGTGTTGGTGTAGGATACACAAAACAGAAACTCACAAGACCCAATTCTGAGGTAATTCGGTCGACCAGATCGGGATGAACGTGTAGGATTTCATGTTTAACTATGCATATATATTTTTTCGAATTTTTATGCACAATAAGGATCAATTTACAATTTTCTACGATTTATTTCATGCATGCATCAATTTGTTTCAATATCTAGTTTCAAAACTTTATCAAAACAAATATGGGCTCCGAAATTCATACCTAGAAGTTCTCTAAAACTTCTTGAAGATTCAGAGACGTTGGGGATGCTCCTCGCTGCGTCGGATGACTCCGAGTATTCACCAAACTCTAAACAAGATCGGAGAGAGGGAAGCTAGTCTCTCAATCTCCGATAGGGTTTAAAATCCAATTACTAACCCCTCTTTAATTCTCTTGAGAAGATGATCTCTTAAGAACTAAAACTAAACTTAAGAATTAAGGAATTTTCGTGGAGAATTATGGAGAGAGAATTTTTGCATGAGAAAGCAATGAATAATTAAGGAGGTAATGAGATAAACTTGTATTTATAAGTTCTCTCCAAATTACATATTCATGTGCAACCTCTTGCCCATGATTTCATGCAAAATTCCATCTAACCATCCATTATTTAATAACAAATAATATTAGCCACGAATTAAATCAATTATGGACAAATTCCATGCATGATCTAATTAATTCTTAAATTAATTCTGCAGATAACCGTCTGGACCGGTCGACCGTTTGGAGGTTCAGTCGACCGCTCAAACCAAGTTTCGGTCGACCGTTGGACACTCGGTCGACCGTTCGTAACAGGAATTATTCCATCGCAATTTTCGGTCGACCGACCGATCACATTCGGTCGACCGTTCGAACAGATGAAAATTCACTGTTATCGGTCGAGACACGTCCGGTCGACCGTGCCCGATCGGTCGACCGTTTACTGCAAACCGGTCGACCGTTTGAGCACTGTTCTGCAGACTTGTCAAATTTCGGTTTAACCCCTACAAAATTTGACATTTCGGGATTAGTAGTAAATTCACAACTTATGTAACATATTATCCTATGTAATGATCAATCATTACACCCCATAATATTTATATCACATATGAATTTAATTTAGATTCTAATTATGTTATTAATCACAACATAATTTTGATTTTGCTTGTTCACCCCATGTGTCATATTTCCTACATGAAACCCGACACATCTTATGAACTCAAAATCCTCATTTCTTGTTTCCCAGTTTTGTGGTGTGACCTATGGGAGGATCTAAACTAAGTTGGCAGTGATATTAAGAGCTTAATATCACAAGCTATAAGCGGTATCTAGCTACACATTATAGCTCCCAATTAGTTAGATGTCTTAATTCCACTCGAACCAAAACCCGATCCATTTAGTGATGGAGTGCACCACTTGTGTCCGTCTCTTGCCTCATGATATTAAGAATACACACAAAGTAGTATTGTGTCATCTTTGTATTAGTATTCATTTCTTGATCTCTTTAAGCTAGTTATAAATATGTGACTTAACTCAAATCACATTGTGCACATTATAACTTTGCTTTATGAAGGGGCCCACTAATATCATCACTCAATTAAGAGGGACAATGATAGTCTTTTGACTAATTATCTTCTCCAACAAAAGTTGTACTTAACCAACCAATGCCTTTACACTACACTCATCGATAGCTCAAGACACTAGTCTAATTAAGAACTCCTTAAGCGATCGGATATAAGTCTCATATCAAAGGACCAAAGACACAGTAAAATATTAATGACACAGAAACACATTTCTATAATATTTTACTTGTTAGGTCTATTCAGTATACAAAAGTAATATTTTTCTCTTTTGCATACCCGTGTTGTCACTCACTTGTAGAGCTACAATGATCTATGACCAACACGACAATCTTAACCCGGTAATTAATGTCCCATGTTAATTACCATGATTGCGAATATCTTTTGTTTTATGTAAACCAATATCTTTTAGAGCTCTACGGTTAAGGACCAAGAGCATCTTCCTTAACACTTCTAAGAGACGAATAACATAAACAAGGAACAAAATGATTTCTCATTCAATTCATAATAATTGACATTTAAAAGTAAAACTTTTAGAACACATTCCCTTCAGAACGGTCGACTGTTAGGCAGTTTTGAACTCAATTCGGTTGACTGGTTAGGTAATGATCGACCGCCCAACGCTAAGACTCTGGTACACTTAAGTGATCGGTCGACCGATTTGCACCAGGCACTATGGGGTTGACAAACAATGATCTATTCGGTCGACCGAGCCAAGATCTAGCGGTCGACCGATTTTCTCCAGGAGATTTGGGTTTGTCAAGAGACGGGCATTCGGTTGACCGAACAAGGTCCTCGGTCGACCGATACAAGATCTCTAGACCGGTCTCTTGACAAACCCTAATCTCCTGGACAAAATCGGTCGACCGAATAGATCATTGTTTGTCAACCCTATAGTGCGTGGTGCAAATCGGTCGACCGAACCCTATTCGGTGTTCGACCGATCACTTGAGTATACCAGAGTCTTAGCATTGGGCGGTCGACCATTACCTAACCGGTTGACCGAGCTGAGTTCAAAACTGCCAAACGGTCGACCGAACTACCCGATCCGGTCGACAGAATTAACTCAGAATTGGGTCCTGCGAGTTTTTTTGTGTGTATCCTACACCAACACTCACCCAATCAACCCCAACAGATCTATTCTCTCTGATGCCTATATAAAGAGTTGTAAAACACATTTTAACACAACTCTCCCACTACTACTTGTCGTATACATTAGAGAGAAATTCTCAAGCTCATTTTTCCCCAATCCAACACTCCAAGCTTACACTTCCACACCTTAGCATCAATTCCACATCCTAAGCTAAGTGTGCTCAAGTTAGAGAGTGTGTTCCACTCAAGTTCTCATTGTTGTAAAAGAAGCAAGAACTTCGGTGAAAGTCCGAAGTGTTCCTCTCGGATTGTGAGAGAAGAAAGTCAAGCTCACGAGGGTGTTCGTGGAGCTTGTTTTGTAAAAGGCTTAATCTCGACCCGGAACGAGAATGATAGTGAAGACGTGAGCAGAGCTCGAGAGAGATCGAGCGAAGCTTGCAAGAGTGGAAGTAGCGGGAGGCCGAACCTCTATAAAAATCCGGTGTCATTCCATTGTGGTTTGCTTTACTTACTAGTCTTTGTTTTAAATTCTGCTGCATCATTATTTGACTTGTGAGTAGAGTTTGCTTAGGACTTAAAGTGATTAGAGTTTGTGGACCCATAACCCACACGATCCAACAATCATGACCCATTATATTAGGTGTGTTGTGCTCCCTTTACATCCCATTGTTCTGTGGTATATTCAGAAAAAGACTTAGGGAAACATTAATCACAAGAGGGACTATTATAGGTGTACTAGATATAGACCTTACTATGGAATTAGTAGGTCATTCACTCATCACATAATCATTGATATTGGAAGCAAGCTCATCAGCAGTACTAAGACATTCAGAAAAGGTGCAAATCGTCGTATCTTTATTAGTTGAAGTAAAAGGTTTTGAAGGGAAAAGATTTCACCCAAATATTACATGTTCAGACATATAGATTTTATCGAAAGCATGATTAAGACAAATATATCTCTTATGCCTATTACTGTATCCTAGAAAAACATAAGGAATAGATCTTTCATAGAGTTTATTAGGCATAAAATCTCTTAAGCATGGAAAACATCTACAACCAAAGATTCATAAGCATGAATAATGAAGAATTTTATCAAATAAGGCAACATAAGGAACTAATTGGATTTATTTGGTAATCTATTTACAAGAAATATTGTTGCACTAAATGCTTCCACCTAATATTTCTTGGGTGTTCCACTGTTAAACATCAAAGTGAGCCCCATGTCTCTAATAAGCTTATGTTGTCTCTCGGTCACTCCATTTTGTTCAAGAGTATGAGGGCAAGACATTTACAATTAAACACCTTGTTGCTTAAGATGATTTACAAACTTATTTAAGGTAAATTCACATTCCCCATCACACTGAAACACTTTAATATCAGCATCAAATTGTCATAGAATGTACTTTTCAAACTCAATAAAGCCGTCAGAAAAGTTTGATTTGTTTCTCAAAGGGAAAAACCAAGTAAACCTACTAAAATCATCAATGAAGGAGACATAATACCTCTAGTGGTTCATGCTCATCACAGGGGAGGGCCCCCACAAGTCACACTGAAGTCTATCAAAATGCTTATTAGAAGTATTATCAAAACTAAAGAAAGGTAGTTTAGTAAATTTTCCTATATGACAGCTACTGCAAATGTGATTACCCTTATGACCATGAGTGGAGATAGAGATCCAACCCTGAGATTGCAGATGTTGCAACACTTTTGGACTTGGATGCCCTAATCTGCAGTGGCAAAGGGAAAGCCTTGGGAGTACAATTTTCTAAAGAATACACACCTTCACATTAAATGCCCAGTAGTAACAATCATCTCATTTGTTACATTTTTAACAAAGAATTGGTTATTAGAGAATTCTATATTATATAGAAAGTGTTACTGAATTTACTAACAAAATTTAATATTGTTCTTCATATTTGGGCAAAGAGAACATTATCCAAAGTGAATTGGTCATGCTTGTCAACTTGTAAGGGATAATAGTAGATTCAGTGTAGGTAGTAGGTAATAAGGTATCATCTCCTACCATAATGCATGTGTTTTTTCTTAAAAGGCTTAAGATTATGGAGAATACCTTTGTTACCTGTCGCATGGTTTGTTGCACCTGTGTCTGGGTTCCACTCAAAGTTTGCTCCCTCAGTTGCGACAATTACCAGAGCTTGAGGGACCTCCTTTGATTGGTAAGTGTGATTGAACCTATGCCAACACCTCTGAACAACACAATTAGACGACATCTTGTTTTGGATCTCTCCAAGTGGTCTAGTGGAGACAAGCGGTCTCTGACATAGATCAGTGATCCGGAGGATGAGACAAGAGGTCTCTGACCTCGGAACAGTGGTGGAGAAATTAGAGTTTCGTTTAAGGGTGAATGTCGACAAGAGGAGTAGCAATAGAAGTTGTTATTTTATTATTAAGTTTAGGTATTTATACATGAGCTCATGAAACCCTAACTTTAGTCGGATCTTTTACCAGGTTTGATCACCTAATTGGGTAGAGCTAAAAGGACCCGATTCTAATCTGGTATAGATTTAATCTCTCAGTCAGTTACATCGTGGACCAGTTTCACAAAGACATTTGAACCTAATTACAACATGACCGAATACACATGAACAAACTGACTTTGAGTGATTTAGGCTCATGTGTGAGTCTTATCATAAGGCAAGTTGACTCGTTTATGGCACAATAGATGCGTAACTAAACCAACTAAGATCATCATGGATCTAGGGCACATTTCACATCTTGATGCACAACTAGACTAGATCACAAACCTAAATCAACTATTGGAGACCACTTCATCATTGTCCTTATTAAGATTTCTATCAATGTACACTATGGTAATTATTTGAGAAAGAAGCTCAATCTAAGTCCAAACTAAATCTTTGGAACCCAAATTTAAACTTTTGTTTCAATTCAAATCAAAAGTCCAAATTGATAAGATTTTTGGGATTTTTGAAGGAAGAGTTGTTGTGCAATCGTGGTAAATCATTTTCATGTAAAATAAACAAAAAACAAACTTCAAACTTTTCTCACTTACATCACTACACATTGCTGTCAATTATGGCTCGAACTCAAAATTCATTTTGGATTTGGCTTGAAAAAATATATATTTCAGTTTAACTAGGAAATGAAATATTTTGATTAAAAATAAAAATAATCTTCTTACCATAATTTGGTAAGCTTGAATTTGAAAAAAAAACTGAACTCGTGAAAGATCCGACTCAAGTTTTTTCACTTTGGTCAGTTGGTGTACTTTGATAATAATATAACACTTATATATACTTGAAAATTTATCTGACTCGATTCGTTTACACCCGTGCTACCTATTCGGCGGCTATTCCTCCCCCCAAAAAAAACCAAATCCCAGCAGAAAAGATGCTCCAGCAAGCCCGATCTCTCCACCAGCACCTCCGCACCCTCCTCTCCACCCCACTCCCACCACCAACACGCCTCCCCCGCCGCCTCTTCTCCGGCGACCCGGGGGACTACACCCAGGAAGTCGACGAGATCAACTTCAAGTTCGCGGAGGCGCGGGAGGACATCGACTCGGCGCTGGAGTCTAAGGACACGCTCTACTTCGACGAGGAGGCGGAGTGCGCGAAGGAGTCGGTAGGGGAGGTCCTCAGTAGGTTCGAGAACCTCCTCGGGAGGCTGCCGGAGAAGGACCGGGCGGCCGTGCAGAGGTCGATGGGGCTCAAGATGGAGCAGCTCAAGGCCGAGCTCGCGCAGCTGGACCACGACTAGATCATATTCCTTCAGTTAGATGAGTTCCAAACCCTAGTTTTGCTCTTCGTGAGAAATAATAGAAAATGCTTTTTTTTTTGGAAGTTGCATTCGATTGGTGTTATCTGAAACCCATTTGGATTGTGTTTTTTTCGGTTACTCGATTGTTACGTGTTTTGGTTATGCCTCTCCAGCCTTTTAGGAGCAAGCAACTGTCTCTTATCTGCTCGATTGTCTAGCATCTGTTGTTCGTTGTATTGCTGGCAGTGGATTGAAATTGCGTTTAGGCTATACGTCTGCTTTTCTAGAGATTAATGGTGTGTTTGATTAACAACTTAAGAAGAGAAACTGAGAGAAAAGAAAAGAAAGTTGATTTTCTCTTGTTTGGATAATAACTTAAGAAGAAAAATGGAGAGAAAAGAAGAGAAATTAAATATAATTTCTTTTATCTTCTTTTCTTTTCTATCCATTTCTTTTCTCTTCTATCCGTAGCACCTTCTTGTTGGCCATGTTATCAAAGCATCACATCTTGGTAGTGATTGTTTGATACGTTGGTGCACGACTACGTGATTGGTTGGATAGATGAGCAGAGACCTTTTTCGTTGGATGTTCCATTGGGATGAATACGGTTCTTGTCAGAACCTTGTTATCAAAATTTTGATTTTTTTGCAAGAATAAATTGAAACCATTTGCATTCTGTGCTTCGCTGTGCTATGAGTGGTTATTTTTTTGTTGAGTTGGTGGAGTAAACGACTGCTTCTTGTCTCATTGCCTGTTGAATTGTCCAGCACAGAGGATTTTAAACCACATTGGACTATGCTGCTACTGTTGTAAAGTTTTATTTGTCTGTAGAGAGCACTGAAGTACCTTCTAATTGGTCATGTTATTGAGGCATGATATCATTGTCGTTATTGTTTGATAAGTTAGAGAACGACTAGATAATTGGTTGGAAAGATGAGTTCCCAACCTTAACCCTTTTTCTCTCTGTTTAATTTTGCTTTGTTCTCTCTGTTTAATTAAACTTCCAATGGGATGAATATTATGTTATCAGAATTTGGAGTGTCTGCAAGAATAAATTGAAACCCATTTGTGTTGTGTGTTTTGCTGAGCTACAAGTGGTTATTTTGTTGATTAGGGGGGGTAAACGACTGCTTCTTCTTTGTCGAATTGTCCAGCACTTGTACTTTGATTATTGCAGGCAGAGGATTAAAACCCCAATGGACTATGCTACTTTTGTTGTAGAGTTCTGAGAATCTGTAGACCACCGAAGGACCTTCTATTTGGTCATGTTTCTGAGGCATGATATCTTTGTTGTTATTGTTCTCAAATGGTGTAATTTTGCCACTTCATCTGGAAATGATTTTTTATGAAGCTGGGAAAATGAATCCAAATTGCACTTCCACAAAATGGATGAAAAACGAGATATTCTTTATCGTGCATTCTCCTTAATTAGCTCAGATAAGGTTTGCTGTAGTTAATACCCAAAATTATGGCTGTCAGATACATCGATGGAAGTTGCTGATTATGCTAAGTTTAGGTTTTTCTTCTGATTTTCGCAAGACTCCTGTTGCCCATGGAGGACATATAAGTTTATAGCTGATCAGCTAAATCTTATCAAGAACATATCTTTTAGTACTGAGGCTGAACACATCGAAATTTCTGCATGAGATCATTTGTATCATCAAATCCCTTTGTTTTGGCATTCATAACAAACTTGGGAGGCATTAATTTCATATTTATTTTTTTATTTAATTTTTTCTCTTTCTAGATACAAGACAACAGAATATATTTTTCTTGGATAGTTTAAAGCAAGTTCGGCAAATTGTTTTTATTCATACCGATGATGAAGGCAATTGGATATGTATATCCCAAATCAAGGTACTAGATTTCATTATTTACTGCCAATGGAACTATTAGTTGGTGTTTTTGTTTTTGTAGAAGTATCTTCTCTGATTGAAGATAAGTTTATTGTCCCTCCAAGGAACTTGTGAAGCAATGCTTCCCGAGCAACTGTTGAACAAATTAAAAAATGCATTATGTACAGTATCGTCACCTGTTAACCTAATCTAATTCTATCATACATTGCATAGAGCTTTCCGGAGGGGCTAAGGATTCTTAAGATTAAAATGATTTTTTTTTAACACGGTTGCTTAGTTGATGCATGAATATTTCTAATGAGTCCAGATATACATTGCGTGTGCACGCCACTATAAATGTTATTATTTGTGTTTTTTTATTTTCTTATTTAAAAATACGGTTTCCAATAAAGTAAGATACGATTGATTTTCCCATATAAGACACTTTAAATACAAAGAAGAGACATATTTGTCCGTGTAAGATTTATATCTATCTCGTGTGGGACACACATCTGTCTAACGTGGGGCACACAGTTAGACACATCTGTCCCGCGAGGGAGGCACAACTGTCTCGCAAGGGAGACACCTATTCCGCATGAGACACATGTCCCGCGAGAGAGACACCTCGGTCCCTCACGGGACACACAAGTGCCACGTAGGACACACATTTGTCTATCGTGGGATACACTAGTCATGCGAGGGACATACATTTATGCATCTTGGTACGTTAATAGTCACGTGCATTGGAAAATCAACGGACATTTAGATTATCATGTCATCAATTATGAAAACAAATTACATAGTTGATAAAAAGCTTCACGTGTATGCACTTTGAAGGAATCACGTCCCTACATGTCAAGTGCGTCGTAAATGACATGTTAAAAAGAATCCATAAATTATTTTCATCTCTAATTTGTGACTTTATGGGTGAATTTAATGTATAGGCTGCACAATTTCTCCGCCTCACTATAATCACATCTTTTAGCTATGCAATTTACTTTTGTTTTGTTTAGTATGATGTCGTCTACACTCTGCAAAGTGATCTTTACTTGCATTGTCAAACATTGTGGTTGTGTTCATCCCTCATTCTCTGTATTGTGTTTTTGTATTACAAATTATCCTGCATGGTATCGATCATAACTTGCATCAGTTGTGTTCTTGAAGGCTAACTTCTGATTTACAGAATTATAGACCATTTCCAATTATTATGATCATGTTACTTTGAAGCTCGTAGTTTGCGTCAATTGCTCCACTAAGTACCAAAAAATAATCAACAAATACTTTAAAAGACGAAGAAAAGTAAGGGCAGTGACCACACGAAGTTTTCTTTGTCTACGTGAAGCTGAGCTGCCCTCATTATATGTTAACTACTGTAAAAACATGTCTGGTCTGGACAAGACATTCAAAACAATCATTAATCATATAACAATCCATGAGTTTCATGCTTGTTGGCTGTTGCTTCTGTGAAGGTGAGGATTCTGATTCTGCCTCTAAGGACTTGGCTTCTGCTTTGCTTGCTTACGTGGCACCTTGCCTATTCTGTGTTCTTAGGGTACCCTTAACCGGGGTGCCCCGCCCGGGCGCACCCTCGTTAACGGGCGGGGCGCCCGTGGGGCGCCCGCCCGGGCGCTTGCCCGGGCGGTGGGCGTCCCGGGCAGACGCCCGGGCGCCCATGGGAGGGGGACACGTGTCCCCCTCCCATTGGTTAATTTTTTTTTTTTTTTTGGATTTTTTTTAGTTTTGGTTTTGTTATTAATGGATTGGGTGTTTGTTATAAATGTGGGGTAATAATTTTTTGTAAGTGATTAAAATTAAGAAATTTCCAGAACCAACAATTTCAAGTTAAATAGAAAAAAAATTAATACAACAATACCATAACAACAATACATTAATAATACTAAAATACGAAATACAACCACGGGAAATACAAACCATACGAAATACGGACTACTACAACCCGAAATACAAACATATGTTAAAGGGAAATACAAACCATACGGACTACTACAACCCGAAATACAAGCTAAGGGAAATACAAACCATACGAAATACAGACTACATCAAACTACACGTACCCATTCTCTTCTGCCCAGGCGAGAAGTTTATCGATTACTTTTTGATCCTTCTCCGCCGGGTTGTCCTTCCTCATCAGAGAGTGAAGCATGTCCAACTTATTTTTTATTAAATGCCTCTAGAAATTCCTTTCCGCTAACTCCTCTTGCTTGGAGAAACCATCTTCTCTGACTTGGGCGGTGTATCGCATCTGTTGTGCAAGTTCTCTAACATCGGTGTCTCTTTCGGGGCGTAATGCACTCTTAGCCTTTTTCTTAGCCTTCTTCACACCTTCTGGGCGTGTAGACGACTCCGGCATCGGCTCTTCTGCATCCGAGGGTGATTGCGTCCTCGAGCCGTCCGTGCTCTTTCTTTTCCCAAGGCTTCCTGACTGGGGACTATTTTCATCGTGCAACTCCGGGGACTCCCAGTCAACACGCACGGCATTAGCTCCGGAGATCACACTCTCCCATTTTGGGTACCTACGCAACATAACCCAAGCATCAAAATAAAGAAATTTACTAGGCCCATGATTTCGCTCGTAGATCACGTGCGCTTGTCGGACAACATCGTCGTCATTCTGGCCGCTCCTTTTCCGTCGGAATGCCTGATCGAAGCACCCGACCCACTTGTTCACAGCAGGTATGATTCTCCTCCACCGTCCTTTTAAGGACTCTGCGTTCCTTTCGGGTAGGCCTGTGCCTTCCACGGAGATGTCGTACACACGTTTCACCCTAGTCCACAATGAAGTAGACTTCTGGTTTGTCCCTGTCACCGCATCGCAACTGACTTCCATATATGCAGAGACAAGTCTCTCGTCCTCAGCTGTGGTCCACAACTTCGGATTGGCTTTGGCAGTTTGGACTTGCTTGCGGTGACGACGCTGTGGAGGTGGGGATGGTGGTGTGGGGGTGTGTCGTGGTGGGGACTCATCGTCGTCGTTACCCTCATCTTCAGTGTTCGCCATACTCTGGCGAATATTTTGAGACAAGGGTCGGCCAAACATCTGGAACTGCGGTTGATTATAAGGGAATGGTGGTGCATATTGTGAGTATTGTGGGAATGGTAAGTTTTGATCTGGGGATGCGTAGTGGGAGAATTGTGGGAATGGTGAGTTTTGGTCAGGTGGTGGGAATGGTGGTGCGTACTGGGAGAAGTCGGGTTGTTGGAATGGTTGTTGGTAAAATGGACGTGAGGGATATGGTTGTGGATAACGTGGATGCGGATTTGATTGTGGAGGAGGGGGGAACGATTGTACTCCGGAGAAGACATTGTGGGAGAAATATGGGATGTAAGTTGAGTTTTGAGTTTTGTGGAAGAGATATGGGGTGTAAGGTGATTTTTGTGTAGGGTATATATAGAGAAAAAATTAGACACTGTGCAATCACGCGGATTACTTTTCTTTCACGCGTATACTGTACATTCACGCGGACTATTTTGTTTCACGCGTATACTGTAGATTCACGCGGACTAGTTTTGATTCACGCGTATACTGTGCAATCACGCGTATACTGTGCAGTCACACGCGTTTCGAAATTCAAATATTCAAATTTCAAATATTCAAAATTTTGTGTTTAATAGTGATTAATATTGTTAATTAATTAATAGTAATAATAAGTATATTGCGAATTATAATTATAATGTAATTAGAATTAGATTTATATATAATGTATTTTGTTAAATGTTGTGTGAGAATTAAATTTGTTTAATTAAGAAATGATGTGGATGAAAGAGAGTGTAGGGTGGGTGGGGGTAGCCTGGGCATGGATAAGGGGATTTTTTGGGTGGGTTGGGTGAGCTGACGTGGCAGAGAGAGAAGCTGACGTGGCAGAGAGAGAGTGCAGGGCGCCCGGGGGTAGCCCGGGCGCTGTTAAATATGCTCTTATCAGTTATCACAGCACTATTGTTGTTCTTTTCCTCCAGATAAATCACAAAACATGAACAGAACGTGTGCTGTTTAGTTAATGTTTATCCGTGCTTGATTCCCAGGACTTCCACTTTAAACATCTTTACCATTGGAATGTCTTCTTCCTTTGAGCCGAAAGTGTCTCTGCTTCTCTGGTGCACTGGGAATGTGATTGCCCTCACAACTTTCAAATCATTTTATTCTAGACATTTTTCGACGCTCTTGGAATGCCCTAAAACTTTTGTCTCC
The DNA here is from genome assembly GCA_963682175.1 of Triglochin maritima. Lineage (NCBI taxonomy): Eukaryota > Viridiplantae > Streptophyta > Magnoliopsida > Alismatales > Juncaginaceae > Triglochin > Triglochin maritima. The sequence goes on from OY821775.1 coordinate 14,507,113, forward strand.
AGTCATATAAATAAAAGCATTTCAGCTACAAGTTTGCAGCAGATGAAGCTCATAAGAAATTCTTAATCAAGGAAATAACTACTACTGAATCTGTACAGAAGACCCTACAAATACAATGAAGACCACCATTCTCTGCCATTCTCCCTCACTCATTTTCACTATGAAAACCTAAGGATTAAAAAGAAAGAAAAATAACATCACTAAAAGAACATTTTCCTAAGTAAAAAAACAAACAAACAAGAGATCATGTCAGCCCCTGTTGGCTGATTTCATTAGAGGTTGTTGAGAAGCCTTTCCCCATTCTTCTGGCGTGCTCTTCACTTCCATCAGCAATGCTACAACTTCCTTCGTTGTCGGCCTCTCTGAAGGCGTCGAATTCACACAGAACATCGCAATTCCTAGTGTTTGTAGCATCTCCTGCACCATATGGTCTGGGAGACTTTGGAGCTTTGAGTCAAGCACACTTACTGCTGGCTCGAAGCTCGCCATCTTTTTCCTTACCCACTCCACTATGTGAAGCCCGTCCCCAGATTGCGGGTCAATGACGCTTCGGCCGCTGAGTATCTCCAATAGAACCACTCCAAAGCTATACACGTCGCTTTTTTCTGTGATGTTAGTCGTGTACCCGTATTCTGCAAGTAAATAATAACTTTGTCAAATATTAATTTTATAATTAAAATGAAATACTATTCAACAAATAAATGAAAGCCAACTTAATACATTTCATTATGTTTTGTTTAGGAATGCTTATTTTGCTTATGAACATGAATCACTCAGCTAAGCCCTCTAATTTATCTTAATGTACAGTCTGCATTTTTTGGCTCATTTATCCTTCAGAAGACGAGTGACTCATGCTTTGATATTTTAGTGAATTACTTGGTGGTCATATATGGTTATCACAAGTAGTACTCCATTTTAGATAATAATAATAATAATAATAACTATATATTTATGTAGAGAAAAGTAGATGTGTGATGCTTGCCTGGAGCTATGTATCCATAAGAACCTGCAATTCTAGACATAGCGTGGTGGAAGTTGGGCGAAACCATTAGCTTGGCCAACCCAAAATCCGCCAAATAAGCCTCAAACTTGGAATCCAATAGTATGTTGTTGCACTTAACATCCCTATGGAGGATTGCTGGAACACAATCATGGTGTAGGTAAGCAAGACCTTGTGCTGATCCCATTGCAATCTTGTACCTGGTTTCCCAATCCAAGCTTCTGTTCTCTTGCAGGAGCTGCATCAGGTTTCCGTTGGAGATGTAATTGTACAACAATAGCTTCACACACTTGTTGGAGCAATACCCGATCAGTCTTACGATGTTGCGGTGCCGGATGTTTCCCAGAATTTGGATTTCTGCAGCAAACGCATCCACTACTTCCTCGCCTGCTTTTGTCTTCCACAGTTTCTTCACTGCTATGACTTCTCCATTTGGCATCTCGGCCTTGTAGACCACGCCAGAGAAACCTTTTCCAATGACATTTTCGTCTTTGAGGCAATCTAGTATGTTGTCTACATTGAAGTTGAGCTTTTGGAATGGGATGAACGTCCACGGGTACGAGAAATCCTCAGTGACAGACGACGATGATGTTGATCTTTTGCATTCAGAGTTCTTTCTACCTCTGTTAACTATTATCCACGCTGCGAGAAGTATCAGTGCTACAGAGCCCAAAATAATGCATATGAGCGCCACAGTTTTTACCGATTTCAACGTGCTTACACGGACAAAACTGGAAGAGCAAGTTTTGCCATCAAAAGACGGACAGAGCTTTGGGTTCTTGAGGTAAGAATCCTCTGAGATTGTTCGGAAGAAAGGTGTCACTGGAATTGGGCCGGAGAAGTTGTTGAAGGAGATGTTGAGCGAAGTGAGACTTATGAGATCACCTAGAACTTCAATTTTGCCACTCAACATGTTGCAAGAAAGATCAAGCGCTTGCAATTGTGTTAATTCAGAGAGTTCTTCTGGTAGTTCTCCAACAAATGCATTGTTGCTGAGGTCCAAACTCATTGTTAGGCCTGTTAATGACCCAATTTCCGGCGGAATGGGGCCCGAAAAATTGTTGTTGCTGAGATCAAGCAATGTCAGCTTCTGCAAATTCTTGAAGGATGCTGGCATTGGTCCCGACAGCGAGTTGTTGCTTAGTATGAGCTTGTTTAAGTAACTGAAATTGCCAAAACTAGAGGGAATTTCTCCTGTGAACTCGTTGTTGCTAAGGTCTAGTTGTTCCAAGTTGATCAGATCACCCAGTCGAGATGGGATTTGCCCAGTAATGCGGTTGTCATGCGTGTTCAGCAACTCCAGTACCGTGCTGTTTGCGAGTTCTTCCGGTAAGTTGCCAGAGAAATCATTGCTGTAGAGGTCCAAAAAGACAAGATTCTGCAAGTTGCCAATCTCCATTGGTATTGTACCAGATAACCGGTTTTCAGCGAGCCTTAAACGGACAAGTGACTTACAATTCACAATGCTGCGGGAAAGCTTTCCTGACAATGCATTGCCTAGGATGAGAAGCTTGCTGAGTTTCTCTAATCCAAATATGGCATCTGGTATTGTTCCGGTGAGCTTGTTCTTGGACAGGTCAAGCGAGTAAAGCTGAGAACAATTGCCCAAAGATGCTGGAATTTCTCCGGTCAGTGAGTTGCCCCATAGAAACAGACTCTGTAGGAGCTTCAATCTCCCGAATTCTGGCGGAATCGGACCAGAAAGCTCATTCTTGTCGAGCTGAAGCGTGGTCAAACTACTGCAGTTGCTAAGCTCCCATGGAACTGATCCTGTCAGCAAGTTGTCGGAGAGATGGAGTTGTTCTAAGACTCCCAACCTCCCCAACTCTCCGGGAATCCCACCTGACAGCTGGTTCACTGAGAGGTCAAGCACAACCAACTCCGAGCAATTTGATAGCTCGCTGGGGATCTTCCCGGATATCAAATTTCCCCAAAGAAGCAAACTTGTGAGCTTCTGAAGCTTACCCAATTCCAGTGGGATCGTACCGGTGATCTTGTTCATGTGCAAGTACAAGTTCCTCAGCTCGGAGCACTCTCCGAGCGTCGTAGGTATCTCACCGGAGATGTTGGTATCATACAATGCAAGCGTTTGTAGGTTGACCAAGTTGCCGAGCTCGGGTGGAATTGGTCCGGAGAGGTCAGTGACAGCAACACCAAATACGGTGAGGTTGGTAAGCAACCCGAGTTGAGGGGGGATTTCTCCGGTGAGAAGCGGATTGCCGCCAATACGGAACTGCTGGAGTGCCACAAGAGAGCCCAATTGGAACGGAATAGACCCATTGAGAAGATTATCCTGAAGACACAACACTTGAAGAGACGAAAGGTTACCCAAGGTGGCGGGTATCGGGCCGGAAAGGCGGTTAGAGTTTAGCATAAGAAACTGGAGAGAGTAAAGACCACCAAGCTGGGTCGGAATAGGCCCGGAGAGGGAATTCAAGGAGAGGTCAAGGAGTCGTAGGGAAACAAGTTGACCGATATCCGGTGGGATTGGACCGGATATGTTGGAAGATGAGAGGTTGAGGAGTTGGAGGTTTGTGAGAGAGGAGAGCTGTGGTGTAAGAGATGTGAGATTGAGAAAGGTGTTGGGGAGTGCCAAGGAGATGACCCTGTTCTGTGGGGAACATGTCACTCCTTCCCATGAGCACGGGGTTGGGCTTGAGGGGTCCCATGAGGGGAGAGGAGTGGAGTTGGAGAGAAGAGATAGCAATGCCTCACCATCAGAAGAAAGCCCATTCACTGGTACCACCACCAATAACAACAACAACAACAACACATTCATGAGATCCTTCATCACCACCTCTTGCTGTGTTGGTAGTTTTGTTGGTTAAGTATCCAACTAAAGTGTGGGTGGTTTAGGAGTTCAAATGGTCATTTTGGAATATGGAACAACAAGATGAAGGCTGGAGAGTGAAGGTGGTGGTGGAGTTAGGAAGGAAGAGAGCTGTCAGTCCATGTGAAGGTGTGGCTTGAGCTGAACACAACAATCATATGGATGAGGTGAGCACTACTGCGCCATCTACGGCGTCGGTGGGTGGTGGTGATTAGCAAAGTGTTGGTCTTGTTTCTTCCTCTCCGTTTCACACTTCCAGAGACTAGTAGTAGTATTAGACTATTAGTATTATGCTTGGTGAGGGTTTCCCACTCAACACTCCACGTTTAAATATCTTCCACTTTTTCTGATTGATTTATGGGTTGTTCTCGACTTGTAAGATTTTGCATGTGGAGAGTGGGATTATGTCTTGAGAAAAATCCAAGTAGAAATCGTATTACATTACATTTGAGTGGTCAAACGACCGACCGCCTGGCCACGTGGCTCGGTCTCTTACTTGTCCATTTGTCCATGTCAACAGTAAGCAATACGAATCATCAATCATCCCTCCCAGTGACTGTCTTAGTTCTTAATTACCCGTGAAATGATGATTTAGATTGGATGTTTTAACCTTTGACTGAAGCATAACATGCGGTGTTCGCAACTCTTTTTTCTGGTTATGAGCTTATGATTATTATAAGGAAATATGCTTTGGTTTTTGTACGTGTTTGTGCCACTGTTTCAACTTTCAAATGGACTTTCATTAGGTTCATTTACCAATGGTTTTTTTTTTTACTATTTGTTCTAACACACAAAAATTTAGGCCCTTCCCCAGAGGTGTCTTTAATTGTAGCTTTTATTAATATTTTAAACATGGGCCTGTGACGGGTTTTGGGCCGGAGAGAGCCCAACTGGTAGGCCCTATTGGGATCGGAGACCCAAAACCCCCAATCCCAAACACATTATGTTCCCAAAACACCCCTCTAAATAACCAGCAATGCCCTCCTAATCCAAGGGTATTGATGTCATTATGCATTACATCATGTGAGCAGTGCAATTAGGGTAGTTGATTCTTGCATGCCATGTCAGTCATTAGTTTAATTGTTGGTATTTTTTAACCTTTTTCCTTTGGCACATATGCATTGGGAAGGTGAGGTTTGATGATAATAGATAGGAGCAAGGCGAGTTGGGCTTAGGGGAGTGTGAAAAGTAAAAGCTGTGTTTGGAGTGGAGCTCCAGCACCCACTCCCATGCTTTGCCAAACTTAATTAACCTCATTAACTTTTTGTTGCTCTTCTCCATGACAAACTAGAATTCAATCTATTATCTTATGTCACTGGATTCTTCCTTGTTCAAAAAAAATGTTAGTACCATATGTCTAAATACTCAATTGTCACTCGTCTCTTCTAGTTTTCTTTCATTGGTGTGGGTTTTTAATTTTTTTACTGTGATTCTTTATCCTGTAAAAAACTCAAACAATGACAACAAAATTGATAGAACTCACCAAATTATTTGATCATATAATGCTTAATATCAGGTTAAAGAAGCCTTATTCAGAATATTGAAATTTAAACACACAACATTTAAGAGATTATAATACATACACATATTTTTATTATAAAATGAAAAAATGATCATAAATAATCATCTCACATTTTTAATATTTTCTAGAAATTTTATGGGCTAAGCTGTACAATATGCATAAAATGTCCGAAATATTGAAGAGGGATTGCAAACAAGCATTCACCTTATCCTTTTCATTGTTACTTCCCACTGATATTATAGTTTTACCGATTTCTTATCATTCTAACATGTGTTTTAGCATCATCTCTCGTTTCTACTTTCGCATTAGTAATGTTTATTAAGGAATAAAGCAAAATAAGTGAATTTTTAAATACTACTATTCAAAAGACCACTCAAGCAACAACCTTAAATTTAAGGGTAAATTACAGATAATCCCTCTCAATTATAAGTCTAATTTACTTAATTCCATAATATTAAAATGTGATACCCCTGAATTTTAGTTTTCTAACACTTTAGCCTCATCTTCATCAAAAAAATATTATTTTTAAGATATTCATCATTATTTTTTTGCATTGTTTACATAAATTACCTCCAAGAGTAACTCTATGACAATTTGGGATTTAGATTTGTGTCAGATTTGATCCAAATTTCATGTCCAATGTTGTACACATTTCATGCAAATACGATATTAATTCAATACATATTTAAATCCAAACTTAATATAAGGTTAGTGTCAAAGGTAATCTTTGAAAAAATGCAAAAAAAGAGATAAATATGTTTAAAAGCAACACATTATTGGACTATTTACGGAGATGGGGGCATAGTATTAGAAAATAGAAAGTTGAATGAGGCTAAGTGTAACATTTTAAAGTCCATGGAGTAAGTGAATTAAGCTCATGGTTGAGGGGTTAACTATAATTTACGCTAAATTTAATGCTCTGGTGGTGGTGGGCTAGTGGGCTCCCGTGGATCGATGATGCCACTCGAATTAACCGAATAAAAAAAACATAGTTTAAAGTTTGGATCACTAATTATCACGCAAAAATGCAAACGGATGCATCCTCGGATTCGTTTCTAGAGATTCGACGGTATAAGATTCTCCTGTCTTTATATAGTACTATTGGGGATTATTGTTATATGGAATTTATTTCGAAAATTTACAAGAAAATGTGTTCCGTTGGGAGTGTTTGAGGTGGTCCAAACTCCACATTATGTTGCAAGACCTAATAGATCGGAACTTTCTTCTATTAGAAGCATTCGGGCTCTGGCATGCAGGTCAAACGTTAAAGAATATCATATTATCTGAAAATTCGGATTTTTATTAATACCTTTTGTCTTTTGATATTTATAGTTTGCATTAATATCTGAACATTATATGCGTTGATATTATTTATGTAATTTAAGGGGTGCTGATCGACAACTTTTTTGAACTATTACCGGCCGTTTACATTCAAGTGTTCAACTCAAACTGAACCAAACTCATCAATTTTTATCTTCTATGGTAAAAAAAAGCTCCAATGAATGAACATGTGAAAACAAAGTCAAGTGGAGTGTGAGGTTAGGTCACCTACGTAAAATGGGACATGTTGGAAGGAGAGAAGTGTTAAAGTAAGTAAACAACTACTAGTTACGTGTAGGTGATTGGTTAAAAAAAGAACCACTCACATGATCATAGATTTCTTACTGGTAATAACCCAAGGTTGAGAGAGGTGTTTTATTACAGCTCATTAGAGTTTTATTTTTTTATATTTTGGCTAGACTTTTGATGGTACTACAAAGTTCAGACATGGTAAATTATTGGGTGTTTTGCTAATTATGTTTTTTTTCTAATAAAAAGGAGTAATAATAATGGAGCTCGGACACATTTGACTAAGTTGACTGTTCAAACTTTGACCCCATCAAGAGAACAATTTTTTTTCGTGATTATTTGGTTGAAAGTCAAGGAATAAACTTTCAGGAATAATTACAATTTATTGAAATAGCATTTGTAGATTATCTGGATTTTCAACAAAAAAAAGAACCCTAACATTGATCCATAGTTTGGTACATACGTTGTTGTATTTAGTGCATCTAATGTGTATTTTTCATTAGTATTACAGTCATATTCTGGTCAAACATTTCGTCCATTATGAAGTGATGTTTAGTTAGTTCAATCGGAAGATCTTTTGTCTTGAGATAATCAAAACCATGAATCAAATTCCAAAAGTATCATTCTAATGTTTGAAATGTTGAGATTTAAAATGAGAATGCAGTTGTTGAGTAGATAAAATAAAATAAAAAAGAAAAGTGAAATCTTTTTGTGGATTGTTGTAGTATACATATTTCACATCACTCAAAATACAAAAGTTACTCAAGTTCAAAATCAAACATTAGTGAATTAACATTATTCCCTAATGCTTATTCTTGAAGTGTGCACTAATTTAGCAGACTAAACAACAAGACACATCAAACATAACATCATCTTACTATAACTATATAGACCGGACCATTATAGAAAAGGAAAACGTCCTTGGAAAGCCACAACAGCAAAAGAAGTCCACAACCACGACTATTGTAACATCCTGAAACAACCGAAATTTAAAAATTATTATCAAGACATCTAAGTGGTGCAAAAATTATTATCAAGACATCAGCGATCAACAATCAAAAGACAGGACTGTTACTTCTCATAAACACATTTAAGCGGTGCAACATATTACATTAGAGTTTTGTCAAAAAGCTACATGATTACATTAGAAACAACAAAAGGAGATACAAGTAATCATGTCGACCTCAGTAGTCTGAATGAGAGGATTTGATCCCAAGATGCGTGCGCCCGCTGATCACCACCCAACTGGACCTACTGCGGTCCTGAAATAAAACATTCAACAACAATGCCTGAGTTTCCATAAGGAAATCCCGTATGCCAAGCTCACTTATATGCATGCAGTAGTAGAAATGGACCTATCATACTAGTAGCATGTCATGTTATCAACACTAAGGAAAACAGTTCCCCCGAAGGGTAACACAGGACATCAGTCCGACAATCATCATCGGGTCTCCCAAGGAGACTTACCGTAGGCACATACGGTCTAGAGGAACAAAACGTGACGCCCCCCACACGCGGCTACACTAATCATGGGGTTCGACAAGGAGCATCAGCCAAGTCCGCACCATAAGAAACAGATCTGTAACTTCGTGGTCGAAACCACACCAACGGAGCCGTTGCTCAGTCGGTCCATCAATCATTATCTCAGTAGGTGCCCAACTGAGGAAAACATAGCCAGAACATCGGCCCATCAATCATCATCACCGGAACAACATCGGCGGCATCACCGGCACAACATCGGTCGTCCAACAATACGTCCGGCACAACATCGGACGGGTCCAGAACGAAGTCTGCCAGGTCATCAGGCTCCACGAGCCACAAACACCAACCGCGTCGCTATAAAAGCAGGGCAGCGACCTCCGTAGCCATCCATGCCGGTAGTCACCTCACCCAACGATAGTTGCGTGCTCGCCCAACATCATACATTGGGATCCGTTATCGCTCAGGCCTGTCACTCTACAATGAGTTCATCAATCCATCACATCAAGTAACGGTCCATACACGGAGGTGGCATGTCCCGAACACCCACACTCTTCCACACAGCGGTCCCTGGGCAGGCAGGCGTAACGTGCCACCGTCACCTCACAGCTCACGCACAAGGCGAGGACACGGGTTTCCGTGGACAGAGTTGGCATCCTAAAAAGGACCGGGAATTCAGTTCTGTGCACAAACGGTCGACCGTTCCCAAAAAAGATTCGGTCGACCAAAAGTCTGCAACGATCGAACTTTCTGCGCAAAACCTAAGTCCCAACGGTCGTACAGAGATCTAAAACTGGTCGACCGATACGAGGTCAAAATCCGGAGTTTGGTCAACATCAAATCAATACTACCGGTCGACCGACTCAGGGGTCACGGTCGACCGAAAACTACTAGGGCATCCTAGCAGTTCTAAGTCATATAACGGTCGAACACATATAAAAAACGATCGAACAAGCATGCATTAAATTGAGTACACTTAAGTTCTGGTCGAACGAACACAAGAAACCGGTCGACCGAAACACAACAGGTAATCCCGACCCACCAGCACAATGCACTACCAGTCGACCACCACAAGGCATCGTCCGACCGGTGTTGGTTAAAGTCGGGCAAAATACACTACATTGGTCGACCGCCCAAAGGGACCCGGTCGACTGTTGGTCGTCTGCAACCTTGCACCAGCCAAGGATTTACGTCGTTCTCGTCGCCGGAGAGGTCTCCGACCAACACATCACCCATTCTCGAGTGAGCAACAATAACACACTAAGAAGCTGGCACACCTCAAGGAAGAAGACGGAGCACACCGGAGTTCGCTCAACGTCGGAAGCCTCAACGTCGCGCCTCACTCACCACCCTCCGACGCTACCTCCACCACCTCTGGAACACCTGGAAAAGGAAGAAGAAAGGAGGGATGAGTGCTGGCAAGGAAGGAAAGAAGAAGAAATGGGAGAAAACATTTTGGGTTCTAACACCAAAACTCGGCTCTACAGTAATCTTCTCCTCATCCACAGCACCCTACACACCCCAACCCATCACCCTCCACGCCGTCACTGTTCACGTCTCCTCTTCCCCATGCAAACTCCCACTAATCCCGGGATTAACCCTAAGCATGGGTTAGAATCATAACAACTATCGTTATTTGGAAGCTCAAATTATTTTATTCCTAATTAATTCAAGCCCAACTTATCACAAGAACGCTGTAATTACATTTACATAAACTTAGAAAAATTAAATGTATGTTTAAACCACTAAAAGTAAACATTGCAGTATAATATAATTTTATCTACAAGGTCCTTGTATTAAAAATGAAAAAGTTGGGGCAGTTCGCAGATTTTTCAATTCATAGAGCCCCAAACCCTAATGCGACAGGTCATTATTCATGCAATCTAGTAATCTACTTATCAGCTTCCTAATGCCTAAACCTATATTTCAAACTGTCAAACATAACCAAGGAATTTAAAATTTGATTTGCAATTTGAATTGATATTAGATTAATTGTTTGCTAGCCTTGGAGATCCGTGCAAGACTTCTTTTTTATTATTATAAGCGATCCTTGCAAAACTTGAGCCCGAAGACTCTACGAGTTTAAGTCAAGTTCCATGCATCACTCGATCAGGAACAAACAAGATTCAGAACAAAGGTAATTAAATTGACATTAACAAAAATTTAAGGATAAGGATCCACTATATTATCATTAACTATTTAACATCAATTTATCATTACTAATAATTTAAATTTTAAATGAAAAATTCAATCCGTAGATGAGACTCATATTATTTATCAGTGTCGAAAATCAAGATTAACGAAATGTACAAAAACTATATGAAACAAAACAAGAGATGTAAGTAGCTTAATGCTTCTGGCATGAGACATAATATCGAATTTATTTTGATCATTGACAATCTAAAGAACAAGAAAGAGATCAAAAAGTTACTTACAAAATTGAAAGAAAAAACACAAAGTTTAGAAAATTCCAAGTTGGCTGCGAATTTATAACATCAAATTATTTTCAAAATCTTACAACCAAAGATAGAGAACTTAAGTAAGCTACATCAGTATCCATATTACCCATATAATTGACCTGGGATGATATAGAATAGATTATAATACGATTACATGTTTAAATATCTTCGACCACATTCTTAATAACTTTCACTCCACCCTTCTGGCTTAATTTAATGGGGAGCCATTTTTCAAGTCGATCCTTCCGAGACTTGCACCAAAGTTATAAGCATTGTCTCCGATCACACTCGATGATCATTAAACCTGAATATATTCATCCACCAAATATAGACATTGAAATCAAAAGGTTAGGCAATCTCATGAATGGTGTGGTACTATCTGTCATATACAAAATAGAAGTATGTAGCAATCTCAAATACGCAAGATATATATATTCTAGTTAGTCAAATGACTAGTTAGGTGGGGATGAAATAATGCATGTTTCATCTTTACCCTCGCAATAATCCATGGTCGATGGGAAGCGGTTATACAACCTATTTTAACAATTATAATTCTGTTGCTTATAAAAAAAATTCAAATAAGTATGCGTACTATTCAAAAATTAACAACATTTGACCGATTTTTTTTGGACAAGAAACAATATGAAACCAAAAATACCTAGCCTAACGAGAATATTGTTTTAGGTGGGAACAATATGATCCGACTGCACTTCTTGTCTACCCTTCGAAGAACTGCTGGGCAATATTCGTCAAGTTATCAGAGCCTAAGGCCTCCCTTAACTGGAGCCCATTTTTCAGGCGCCTAATTCCGCGCCTAAAAAGCCCACCATTGAGAGCATCGTTAACGGCGCCCGGGTAGTTCCCGAGCGTCCTGATTTCTCTCTCACTCACGTCAGCTTCTCTCTCCGCCACGTCAGCTCAAACCAACTCCCATAAATTTTTCTTAACCACACCCAGAAACAACTCAAGCGACATTCTCTCTCATACACGTTATTTCGGGATCAATTCTAAGGCAAAACACAAAAAATTGTCAAAAATTCTAGAAAATATAAACAAATAAAAAACTTGTTTTCATAAAAAAACATTTGAAAAAAAAAATTTAAAACATTTTTGAAAACAAAAACACAAAAAATAGGGACCGATTGGCCTGCCGCCCGGAAATGCACCCGGGGCGCCCTGCCCTGGGCGTGCCCTCCCGTTAAGGGAGGGCATCTCGGGCGCCCTTCCTGGGCGCCCGAGTGTAGAGCACACGTTAAGGGTGCTCTAATGGGTGGGCAGAATGTGCCCACCCCGCTTGGGTGGGCAATTCGGGGGCACATGTCCCTTCCGGATTGGTTAATTTTTTTTAAGGTTTTATTTTTAATTTTAAGATAATAAATTTTATAATGTTTGTTTAGGGTAATAGTTTTTGGGTAGATTGGATAATAGTTTTAGGATTTTGTAAGGATGTTGGATTGTGCTGACGTGGCAAAAAGAAAAGTTCAGACCCTCAGGAAGTATCAGGGCACTATTAATGGTGGCCTAAGCAGTTCTCCACCACTTACATATTGTAGGAATATTAGTCTACATTGTAATAATGATGTATCGTCTGTTATATCTCTCACATTCCCCTGTAAGTCGCAACTGTAATCTAGCTTATGTGTTCACCTTTGTCATTTTATCAATAAAAATTTACATGATTTAAAAAAAGTGAACTGTGTTATAAAACAAACAATCTAAAGAAGAAAAGATTGGGGAATGAGAGATATGTATTTCCTTTTCTTGTCTCCACAAATGTGTACAATAGCCGCCTATATATAGGATGAGGAGGTAGTAGGGGTTACAACCAAATAAATGGAATTACATCATATTAATAAGAGTAAAAATCTACTTGAATAGTGGGGGTTAATGAATGTGAATCATCCATAAGACATTTCGATTTCATAACACTCCCCTTGGATGATCACATTTATACGCTAGGAATGTTGTCTCGTTAAAAACCTTACTAAGAAAAACTCGATGGGATAAAAAACTTGGTGAAGGAAAAAAGAGTGCAGCGCGTATGATGCTCCCTCTCACTTCAACATACATTGAACACCAATTTTGAAGACAATCTTCTTAAAGACTTTGGTGGGCAATGACTTTGTAAATAAATCCGCCAAATTCTCGCTTGATTGGATCTAATCAGTTGTCACTTGATCAGTCTGCCTCATTAAAAACCTTGTCAAGTAAAACTCTGTGGGACAAATATTTGGTGAAGGAAAAAATAGTGCGCCGTATAATTCTTCCCCTCAATTCAACATACATTTATAACACTCTCTTAGATATATGCGTTATGTTTATGTCTCATTAAAAACTTTCCTACAAAACCCTGTGGGAAAAAGTAGCTAAGGAAAAGATTGCATAACATACGCTAACGAAATTGCACAAGCTGCCTCGTTAAAAACTTTTAACCAATAAAACATTTTAGGACAAAACTTGGAAAAAAGGAAAAAAAGTGCAACTACAAGTCTTCCGGGCTTTATTCTTCAGGGATATTCGTCATTCAGGAACGATAAATAAAAATCCTCTCCCCCTGATTCGTAGTTTACCAAACTTACGAATATATTTTACAAAGTTCTTAAACACAAAAGTGCATGAGGATTTTATAAACAAATACATCATAGTTTAACGGATTTAATAGATATTTACTATATTTCACATAGATAATAGGATTGTGAAATGTGTTTGCGTAATTTTTCTCAAATGATATACTGGGAGTAACACAAACTGTGGTAACTTTTGCAAAATATGAACATGTTACCCCAAAAGATATTACTTATGGACAATTTAAAGATGTCTCATATTTATATTGATGTCATAGCAATATGAGAATATAAGAATCAATAACTGATTCACCAACTTGCATAAAGTTGTAATGACTCCACATAATGACACCAATAGTTTGTGATAATAATTGATGTGTATAGGACATATAGGAAACATAACTTATATAAATCTTTGTCGCATGACTAGAAATTTGTAGATCCTTGAACGTCATCTAAACGTTTTCAGAATTTTTTTTATTATGAACATGATAAGGAACTTCAGGTCCTATAAGAATTGGATATTTGTCGATATACAATAGATGCTCTTTGTTAATGTGCTTTCAATGTGAGCATTTAGTAGAATATTTTTCTTCAATATTACATTTCTACATTTGAATCATTGTACCAATTCTCTTCTGGAGAATGTTCAAACTTCAGGTCCAAAAACATTTGGTTCATCTCTAGTCTTTTATTTAAAAATCCGTCATTTAAATATTTCATAGATTTTCAAAAAACTCTCTTAAAGGTCCTATGACATCAAGTCATATGCATATAATAAATAATAGTAAATTTTGTTATTGGGTGAAACATATGGACGACTAAGATCAATTTCGTATCATTCTTCGTTTTGACTTTGAATGAAGATGTTATATGCACACTCTTACTTGTTTATTCATATAGTGATCTTTTCAAAATTTGTATAGTACATCTTTTGATTATTGTCATCATATAATATACTTTGTCATATTAGTCCTTTAGAGACTCTCATATAAGTATCAATATTAAGTGACTTATAAAACTTTAAAGTCACAACATATCTTATATGGATATCATATTGATCATGTAACATAACGTATTATCAATATTACGAGAGAATGAGTAAGATCATGATGGATGTTGGGTCCTGTGAATACCCTTATATTACTTCTCGCTTTATAATGTATACATTGTTATTGTGATTTCTATTTCTAACCTTCAGGTATATAATTTCAGAAATCAGGACTACAGGTCCAAATAATATATTTATTCAGTGAGTTTCTTATATATTGTTCTCTTTCTTTTGTTTATATCAAATACGAATGCTTCTGGTATTCTTATAATATCATAGATTTTGGATCCATTTTTCTTTTCTTGAGATAGCATGTTATTAAGAAGGCGAATAAATTATCGACAATAATTTTAATAATTATTTAATATCTCTCGTATCAACATATATAGTTGATTGCAAGTTTTACGTCAATAATAATCAAATCCTCATCGTTTCCCAAAACTTTAGGATTTGACCGTTCTGTATCCCCATAATTTCTTTAATCTTTTGTTTAGCAGCTGCATATATTTTTACGGGTTTATATTCTTCAGGAATAACCTCTTCAGGAGGTGCAATGAGAGTAACTAACTTTTATTTCATTTCCACAAATAATATATGTTATGGTCTACGCTTCTGGCATTGGTTCAAATATACTTTATCATGTGGAGATTTTCACTTTATATTATGTGGTTTATGTCTAGTAATATAAGACTTAGTCACGCTTTTGTGATCAATAAAAAAGAATGACAATTACTTGGTAGATATTGCAAGATAATGATTTTATGAACTTCAGGTTCAACCATAAGTACGTATATTGTCTTATGAACTTCAGGTTCAATATAGTACATTTTCTTACATTCTTTAAGCTTCTAACTTCTACCCCTGATGCCAGAAAATGTACATTATATATATGATTATTGGATTAGACAATAAAACTTAGCCCTTCAGGAGCTTTAAATCGCAGGAGGGAAACAATCTATTCATTATTGTACAAGTAAAGTAAGTAAGAATTTATAATATGATATTGGTACAAACAATATTGGCAGATATGCATGTTGATAAACCGTGTCTAAATTATATTACACTATACTGGATAAGAGATGATTTATTTAGGCACTTCTGGGCATGTTTTGGCTCATTAAAGTCATCTTTATTTCATACTTGTTATTTGCACAATGCTCTTATTTTCACGATACTTTGCAGTGAGTGCTTCTGACACACAAGAAAAGGTAAAAAAAGGTATCGTGATTTTCCAACAATTCTCATGACCTTCAATCATCGATAATGCATAACCCAAAACTTTTGGGTTTTTGATTTCATACTACTACTAGAGTATTGTGTCATTAATTCGTAAAGTGATCAATAAAATATTTTTCTTTACTACTAAACTCTATATATCTACAGTCTTCTGGCCATAAGGTTTGATTTAGAGATTGACGTGCATTTTTACTAGATTAGATATTTGCGCGTCGTTTTCACGGTCATACGAATCCTTCAGGGATTTTCATAATCCTTTAAATGAATAATCTCTAAATCTTTGTGTGGTAGCATTGCAAGAATATTAAGATATTCGTCTTCTGGGCCAATGCATATAATTTTCAATAACAATGATCACAAGATATTTGCCTTCTAGGCCAAGGCATATCATTTTCAATAACAATGATCACTTGTAACATGGTAATTCAAATTCCACTATAATGTAGCACATTTTATTATATATATACATCTATCAAAATGAATATTATGTGCTCACGAGATGAATGCTTGTAGTAGTTGTGAATGAGCATGTGATGCTTCAAAATTAACAAGTAATAATGACATGCTTGAACCACTTTACAAATACTCTTTTAATCAACATGATACTAAGAATTCATATAACTTATACTAAGCAAGTGAATCAATACAAAGTTGCAAGAGATATATATCATTTAATTTTAGAAGCACTACTAAATATGTAACTATTTATTTTCATGCTTCATTGGATCGAGAAATCATGGAATTTTGATCAATAACTCGATGTTTTGTCCAACCACAAAAATAGACATGAGATTAAATCATAATACTTTTATATCATTTTAACAAATAGGATAGTAAAAGAAATCACAACCTCCTCTTTATCTTGATTTGATGCCTTTTTCTCTCTCTGGTCATTGATATTTTAAAAGACAATGGGTTTGTTCAACATCCATAATCCATGATAAGACGTCATTCTTATCCAATGTGTCAAGTATAGAGTTAAAAGTCACAACATACAATCATTAAGTATAATTGGTACATGCAACCTATTACCCCTTTTTAAACTCATATACATTGTAAATATCAATCAAGTGAATCTATAAAAAGCCACATGAGGTAGAAATCATTTCCCCCATTTTTAGCATATTATAAATCTTTTAGATTTATAAGAACCTTAAACCCAAATATCATTCACATCCATATTTCAAATCAAGTATCAGAGGCTCCAAAAAATATCATTCTTCCATATATTGATTAATATCATAATGAAATCCGTTTAATGCCAATTGCAATTTATAATATTTCTTTTTGGCAACATAATATTTAAGCAACCTGCATGTATTGCAATTTTAAAAAAATGATGCTTATAAAGAAAATAAGTATATAATTCAATGCCCACGTTGTAACCATAAAATGGAGTTTTAAACACTCAAATCAGAGTTCGATTGGAGAAAGACAACTCAAAGAAGAATTAGAAAGTTTTCTCATTTGTAAACTTAAGAACTCTAAGATTATATTATAATATTGTAATACCAATATATTATGCACCAGAGGCACCAAAACTAAAGAAAACTGAGGTTTGAAACCATGCACCGATAAAATTGATCTTTGATGGCATATATTGATATACACCGTGAAGAACTAAAGCTAGGTAAAAACAATGATTTAAAATACCTGCCCTGAATATTGTTCAAATTAAGGTGCAAATAATATGTACATGTACTCATAAACTCATGTATCTACAACGAGCAAACTGAAAATGGATTTCTTGATTTATTGAGACATGTGAAGACCTTTAAAAATACATGAATTATAAAGTCTCAATTAACTCTCTCTTTTTCATTAAGGGAATCAAGAATAGAAAACGCTAGAGTACAATCGTAGTTCTACATATAACATGAATGATATTGTGAGCAAGAAATATTCCAAATACAATATTGATAAGTGTAATGACTAATTGTCAATACAATTTAGTAATCATCAATTACTTGCATAAACAAAAGCATGCATGGGAAAACACCGAAACATATAAAGTCTCAAAACAATAACCTTTTGCATATTGAAAAAGGAAACAAAGCTAAATAAAAGTTTGAGAATGTAAAATTTCATGATTTCTCATATCATACAACTAAAAGTTACAGTACGTACCTTGGTTTGTGTTTTACCATTTGGATCTCGTGAATTAGAGAAAACAAACTTTTTTTGTTGAGAAATTATCAAGATTATAATCAGCACATACTCTGATCGATCATACAAGAAACTATCGTGCTGATAACGTGTTGTAAATCAAACAATCTAAAGAATAAAAAACTGGAGATGTAAGAGATATGCATTTTCTTTTTTTGTCTCCACAAATGTGTACAATAGCCTCCTATATATAAGATGATGAGATAGTAGAGGTTACAACCAAATAAATGAAATTATATCATATTAATAAAAATAAAAATCTACTTGAATGGTAGGAGTTAAAAAACGTGAATCATCTAAGATTTTTGGATTTTATAACAAACTATTTAATTTAGCAACAACAACGGTGATTGACGCAAGAACGTGGACTTCCTACTAGTTGTGATGGGGACTCAACTCAACCAACCGACATCTTACCTCGAGCAATAACTTTGGGCAGTAGGAATCCAACCATTATTTCTGTACAACATTATTATCCACTTAACTCAAGTTAGATTTGTCGAATGGGTCATATCCCAATAAGCCTCATTGAAGCCCACAAATCTCATTGATTTTGTTGTCCTTCACCATGCAAGACAGCCAGTTGTTTTGATGCCATTCAACGGTTTAGATTGTTGTTCAAGTAATGAGCCAACGATATTTTTTTATTTTTTTGAATGTCCTGCGTTGAAATAGTTGCATGTATCGATGCATTGGAGTAAAACTTTACTAAGCATTGACCTTTTGTACTTGCAATCTCCTTCAGTGGAACGTTAAAGAGCCTAACCTTTCATAGTAAATTGATACCCAATGGATTAGTCCTAAACATTGTTCTTTCAGCACAATAAATCAATTGTTGGGATTTCTTTGCCTGATGAGATGAAGATATGCAAAGTTTTATCCTTGGAAAACAATCATACTGTAGAAGGAAAAAAGGAAGAAAACTTTTTTTTCTTCCAGTTTTTTGTTCATACATACAATATGCAGACCTTACCATTACATTACAAAAGTTTCACCCGATTAACTTCGAAATGGAACACGACTATCTACTCTCTTGTTTAGCGAAGGAGAAGGGAAGACCACAATTATAGCTTTCAAGACCTAGCATAGAGAATACCTAGGGGCGCGAGATAACTCTCTCTAAGGAACTCGGCAAAATAGCCCCGTAACTTCGGGAGAAGGGGTGCCTCCTCACAAAGGGGGTCGCAGTGACCAGGCCCGGGCGACTGTTTACCAAAAACACAGGTCTCCGTAAAGTCGTAAGACCATGTATGGGGGCTGACGCCTGCCCAGTGCCGGAAGGTCAAGGAAGTTGGTGACCTGATGACAGGGGAGCTGGCGACCGAAGCCCCGGTGAACGGCGGTCGTAACTATAACGGTCCTAAGGTAGCGAAATTCCTTGTCGGGTAAGTTCCGACCCGCACGAAAGGCGTAACGATCTGGGCACTGTCTCGGAGAGAGACTCGGTGAAATAAACATGTCTGTGAAGATGCGGACTACCTGCACCTGGACAGAAAGACCCTATGAAGCTTTACTGTTCCCTGGGATTGGCTTTGGGCCTTTCATTATTGTCACTATCAGAAATTGAACTTGCGACCTCTGAAAGACACTTTATTTGACGCGCCTATCTACCGAAAAGTCTATCTGCAATATCATGTTGAGAAACGTAGACGATTTAAGAGCATCCCTTAACGGGATGAAATGTGCCGGTCATCCCAGGTCGACAACCCCACGACCTGGGATGCC
This sequence comes from Triglochin maritima, assembly GCA_963682175.1. Lineage (NCBI taxonomy): Eukaryota > Viridiplantae > Streptophyta > Magnoliopsida > Alismatales > Juncaginaceae > Triglochin > Triglochin maritima. The sequence continues at coordinate 14,526,714 of OY821775.1, forward strand.
CAGGTTGTCTCCTCCTTAACGGGGGAGATTCCCAGGTCGTGGATGACCGGGTCGTCGACCCGGTCGTTCATTTTTTATTAATTTTTAATTTTTTTTGGTTTTGATCTTGTTTTGAATTTTTGATTTTTTTGTTCGAGGTTTTTTTAATTTTTTTTGAAAATACGTTTTATAATTATTTTGATTTTTTAGGATTTTTTTAAATTTTTACGAATATAAACCTGGATGAGAGATATAAGTTATTGTGGGTTGTGGTTAAGAGTTGAATAGTGTAGGAAAAAAAAGAAAGTGTGTTGAGGAAAGAGAAAACTGATGTGGAAGAAAAAGAGAGTTGATTTTGAAAAGAGAGAACTGATGACTAAGTCGTCCAGGTCATGGATAGTGATACCTAATGCGTAATTTATTTAAACTCACTGTAATCTAAAAGCCATGGAATCGTTAACTTCACCAATGAACATATTCAACACAAAAACATGCCATAATTAATCTTATCATCTGTAATAGAAAACACGAGAAGTAATTTCTTAATTCGAGGTATAAAGCTCCATTTGAAGTAATAATCACAGATTAATCTCAATCTCCAATTCCTACATATATGTTAAAGAACGGAAAACTAATCTAAATGTGTCAATTTAGATTTTTAGCCAAAAATTGCCTTTTAAGTTGAAACCCGATTCCAACGAATAAAAACCATCACCAATGGGATCAATATACTAAACTAAATCGCTATGTACAGTTTCCCTCAAGACATTACATGGAGATTAATATCTAATAAACACCCTATGGAAGAGATATTACATTAACAAGACCGTTGGATGTACTTTTTTTCTACTACCATGACCAAACTGCAGTGTGTTGTGCGCTGTTGTTCTAACCCACCAAAAGCCAAAAATATCACAAGGCACGAACGACTCCTTCTCGTTCGAACTTGAACCATTTCCAGTTTGAGTATAGTTTAGCTTCGTCGTCAAAAGGAAGTGCGTTCTCAAGGGGACTCAACTTGTGAGCTGCAGGGATAACTGGCAGCTTGCTTCTGTACATCTTTGCTATAGCTTCAGCCTCACAGAACACTTTCTGTCAGGCAGAAAGAATAAATAAAAGTTGGCTATAGTTGTAAGAAAAATACTCATTTGGAACTTAGTTACATTTGTCTGGGAACGCAACAAGACACTATGGTATTTTTTTCAAACAAATTCACAAGAGTTATAACTAAGAAATGAGGATATCGAACAAAAAGGCTAAGAGGACATTACCTCTTTGTCTTTGATAAAAAGACCCGGTTCGCTTTCAAGGTCTGCAATGCTATAGGAAACACAATAAGAGATGTAAGTAACTCAAAGAATGTTTGATGGTTAGAAAAATGTACAAAACTAATGCTTCTGGCATGAGACCAAAAAAAATATATTATGATCATTGTGCGCATAAACAATCTAAAAGAATAAGAAAGAGATCAAAAAGTTACTTGTGAGATTGGAAGAAAAAACACAAGGTCTAAGAAATTCCAAGTTAGTTGTGAATTTATAACATCTACACAAGTTATTATGGTGATATTCACATTAACGACACTGAGGTTTTTCAAACTATCGTTGTTTATTACCTCACGAAACATAACACGTGGAATTTTGTGTATCAAATGCAACCAAGACGGCATAAAATAAGGTATCATAAATATGTTAGTAACTTAGTAAAATTATTAAAATAATTTACCAACAGAGAATTGGATTTCAAGACCTAGTTCGAAAATATAAAACCCAGTCCAAACTTTATTTATAATTGGCAGTCACTTCATTAAAATTTCGAAAACAGATTCTCCATTGGCAGACTTTAGTACACTATTAAGCTGCTGCAGGAAAAAAAGAATACAAAGGTCTGACACGCATTACAAGCATACCTTAAAGAGATTTTATCTGGGAATAAAGACTTCACCACCAAAACCTTCAACTTATCATCCACTTTTAGTAAGTCTTCTACAGATTCCACTCGAGCACGAGTAATGTTTGAAATATGCAACAGCCCACTGCAACAATAGTTTTACCTGATAAGCTGAACTGTTTCCAGCACAAAATCTTATCACTTCTATTTGCCCAATTGTGACATTGAAATTATCATAATTATAAAAGTAAACACTTCTATACTATCGTAAATACTTCCCGTTCACATTTTTCTTAATTTTGGCTGTCCTCTACTGAGTTTAATTGCAACTTAGTGTCAAGTTTAAACACGGGTCCCTTGGAAAAATACAACAAAAAAGTGTGTTTGCATGTGTATTCTATTAAACATATTGAGGGTGTGTCATGGTAATGTTACTTAGCTGAGCCAACGCCTTTGCCCTTTATATCCTAACATCAAAAAGAATTTTTTACTCTTTGAAATTATCCAACTGCCATCTTATCCTTCCTCACTTGCCAATAAGGACACATAGTTGCATGTTCTTCTCCCAGTTATTATCATGGATGCCGCCTTTCCTCGACCTACTCACGAATTTCCTTCGTGATACCATATGCCCTCTCTTCTTGGAAGGTGGAAACTCAGTTCGGCATGCCCACCTGTTCCTAACGGATCAGAGGTGGTCGCTAGAGTCAAGCAGGGGCAGTCAGCAACATTACGTACACCCATCCTACTCGAGCACATTGGTGATTGTGCTTTTAATGCATAATATCACCAACATCAAATCATTTGATTGGGTGTTTGGAATTACAAATTGGGGCCACACACAAATTCCATCAATGCATCAAATGGAATGGGATGAACATCCATGTGGCTACATCCAACAACGAGATACGCAAAACAACCAAGGATAAGAGTATGCCACATACAAATATAACATGTTATTCTGGCCATGCGACTCACCTTCTATTACTGTCAGCTATAGTCACTTGTGCTCCAAAGGGAAAAATTTTACGAACAGTCCCTTCAAGAAGAGTTCCTTCTTGGAGGTATAACATCTCCTGCAGAAAATGAGAAGCATCTAATAAAGACTAAAATCTTTACAACCAAAAGAATCTATTTCCTTAATAAGTACATGAATATATGTTCTGAAACTTGTCAAAAGATATAAAGAAATTAACAATTTTGAGCAACACGTATTATAAGGGGATAAAGAGACTGCCAAAGGCTTATAGCCATCTTCGTTATGCTCATTTTTACACACTTCTGATAGTATTGCATTTTAAGAAACATGCAGTAAAAAATAATTTAGGTATATTTTACCCCAACTAGTTTGGGATAAAAAGTTTTGTTGTTGTTGTTGTTGCAGTAAAAAATCAGATCGCACGGATCATCATGGATATTAATCTTTATACATCAAAACAATCAGTAAATTATAGTCGTTCAAATCTGGAAATTTTAGATTAATGGTGAAATTAACTTGGTAAGACCTACAAATTTAATATGTTTAAGTGATGAGAATACATGTGATTTAGTCTGACTAGAAAATTATGACCTTAAACTAGCCTAAATTGAAACGATGCAGCTAGGGCTGTCAATTTGGGTCATGACACGAAATTCGAACCCGAACCCGACACTAAATATCACGATTCGGGTCGACACGAATGACACGAACTGTAATTCGGGTCGACACGAATGACACGAACTGTAATTCGAGTCAGGTTCGGGTTAGTGTATTTCGTGTTTCGTGTAATTCGGGTTGACACGAATAACCCGAAATAGAAATACCAAAATCTCAATATTCCTAAATCCTAACCCTAACTTATTCACTCACTCACTCACTCTTCACAAATCACAGCCGCCTCCAACACAAACCAAACCCTTCCCAACCCTAAACCCGTCTCCACTCTCCACTCCTCTCGCGGCGCCATCCTCACCACCCCAACTCCTCTCCTCTCGCCGTCCTCTCCTCTAACCATCCCGTCTCCTCTCCTCTCGTCGTCCCCCCCTCTCGCTGTCATCTCCTCTCGCCGTCCTCGCCACGTCGTCACATCTCGCCGTCCTCATCACATCGTCACATCTCGCCGTCCTCTCGCCGTTCTCGCCAGTCTCCTCTCGCCGTCCTCGCCACATCTCGCCGTCCTCACCACGTCGTCACACCTCGCCGTTTGGAACAATTTTGTGCTTAGGGTAATGGAATCTTCGCTTATTGCTCTATTTGGATTTTGGTTGGAAAATGGTGAAGTGTTTGATTTTTGCTTTCTGAAATTTTCTTTAGATTTTGGTTGGTGAAGTTAACTTATCTGAATTTCTCCGAATTTCTCTGATTTTTTTTCTGAATTTCTCTGAATTTTCACCCAAAAAAATTTGAGTGATAGCCCATGAACATTCTCTCCAAAATTTTGTTCACTTATATACAATGTGTGTTTCATTATCATATTTTCTTTAGATTTTGGTTGGTGAAGTTAACTTCTCTGAATTTCTCTGAATTTCTCTGATTTTTTCTGAATTTCTCTGAATTTTCACCCAAAAAAATTTGAGTGATAGCCCATGAACATTCTCTCCAAGATGTAAGACTTCTCTTCACAAAAAAGGTCAAAAACTAGACTGATGCATGCACTGGAACATCCGCATTTAATATTTATGTCATGCTTGCTTTCAAAAAAAATATAGTTCTTTCAAATTATGTTGATTAGTTTGCACCTTTACTCTTGTAGTAATATAATTGATATGGTAGATTTCTTGTATTCACATTATTGATATGGTAGTTTTGTCGCTGATATATGGTTTATTTATTTTTATGTAAAGGAAATCGTTATTGCAAATGGAATCAGTCGATGTGATTGGCAATGAAAATGATTTAGTAGACTGTAACGTGGAAGAATTAGAAGTAGAACAAGTCGACACTAGTAATGTAAGCTCAAACCCGAAAGGAAAAGCGAAACGTAAATTTTCTAAAAGATCGCAAGTTTGGAACTTTTTTGAGGAGCTCAATGACCAACCCGACCAAATAAAGAGATCAAAATGCAAAGCTTGTGGGTTGACTTATGTTGCTGAGGGTAAATTTGGGACTGGAAATATGCAACGTCACATTAAAGTTTGTCCTAGGAGTTGAATGAGTAACGAAATTATGCATACAACTTGACACTTGTTTCAACTTTGAACTACTTTTACCAGGTGATACAAAAATTTATGAAGATATTGACAAACTTACACAAGATGTGCTGGACGAAATTGATAACTCATTAGAAGAAGGAATCAATTCTCATGAAGGTTTGTCAACATTCACATCTTTAATCTTTTCATTTTAAATAAAATAAATTGATTGTTACATTGTTTTGACAACATCATTAATCCTACCACAGGTTTGGAATCATAACTTGGACTCTTGGAGCGATGTTGAGTGTAATAGTGGAATGAGTTTATAATTATGGATGTTTTATTATGGATGTTTTATTATGGATATTAGACTATTGTTATGGATGTTTTATTATGGATGTTTTATTATGGATTATTATTATGGATGGTTTATTATTAGACTATTGTTTTTTTTAAATTTGTGATGTTGAATGTAATATTGGTGTAGGTTTATAATTAATTTCGTGTCAGTTCGTTGTATTAGATGTGTTTAAGTTAATCAGGTTAATTGGTATTAATTTGGTAAATTTGTGTCAAACAAGTCATAATTGGTGTCAAACAGGTTAATTCATGTGAAAAATTCGTGTCAAACATGTCAGTTCGTGTTATTCGGGTTAATTCGTGTTCGTGTCAACACGAACACGAAAAATGGATTCGTGTCATCGTGGGTCGTGTTCGGGTTACCAAATTCGTGTTCGGGTTTAATAATAGTTTTTCGTGTTCGTGTTCGTGTCGACTATTTCATAGTAATTCGTGTTCGTGTTCGGGTCGAGAAAAAATAATTCGTGTCAATTCGTGTTCGTGTCAAACACGACACGAAACACGAATTTGCCACCCCTAGATGCAGCCAAGATGGCTATAGGCCTCTCAAAGCCCCATTGTTTCCTATCAAAGAGGTAATCTTACTCCAACAGCAAACCCAATAAAATTATAGTTTCACCATCCATCAAACTTAAAAATTGTATTTTGTGAACTTCACATTGTCCACAGAATTAAAGTTGCTAAGAATTAAATAGAAAAAAAAGAGAGCACAAAGTACCTACCCAGGCTTCTCTTTCACTAATTATGAGGTCATTATTTTCTTCATCAACTCTAGTGATGCAAACACGTATCCGGCGATCAATCTGTACCAAGAACAAAGTACAACCCACTAAGATGTGAATGAAGCATGTCGCAGAGGCAAAAAGGAATGAAATACAAGAGCTATTACATATTGGATGATCAAGACAAACTATGAAAAACCTTTAACAAAGTACAATATTTACATTTTCCTTCAAATCTGTGAAATTGTTGACCCTCTTTATGAGTTCAGCTTTAGGCAGGAATGCTCTCAGTCCCTGTACAGTCACCAGCAGAACTTGAGTCTAATCCAGCATGCAAAACTAAATCAATAGTTGAATGGCATAGAGAAACTAGAAAATGACCTCTATTCTTGCAAGGAGGCCGCCCGTATTCCATTGTGTGATTCGGACCTCAATTGGTTCATTAAGTTGTTTTATCTGCAAAGGAAAATGCAGAAAGTTTCACTAAAACTTAAAGATAAGCAGAGAATTAAATCAGAATTTGGAAAAAGAATCTTGGGAAGTTGAAAGTTACTGGTCATCCATCGTAATAAATCTAGTATCTTAGGCATAAACAATACATAAGACAGGTGTAATTTGTAAAATTAATTTCTTCATACCTACATTGGATGGGATTTCTTGAAACACTACTCTTCTTAACTCTTAAGAGGTATAACATCCCATTTGCATTGTGAAAGCCCATAAAAACCACATAATAGTTGAATAAACCCATTTAACAAACTTCAGGCAAAACTATAATCACGCACATGTCGCATTCACTTCTCGTCCCTACACGATATCATATGATGGATTTCAAAAGTAGCTCCACATAACTTCGACAGTACTTCTTGCCCACCGATATGTATATTGTGATAAAAGGGTGTGCGGATTACATTATTCGTGAAAAATAACTTTTATGAAAACATTAATAATTGTTGGTGCTTGGTAGTTCAATGGTCAAGGGAGGAAATATAACACCTTCCCTAGGTTTGATATTTTTCCACAAGGGAACATTGGCCAAAATAATGATTAGCTTGGGGAATATGGTTCATTTTTTCATATTATTAGGTTTCGTACGCGATGTAACTCTTGTTTATTCTACAATGCACAATGAAGACTTAACATAATGAATTCTAACTTAACTATATGAAAACATTGCTGCCTTGAAACTTTATTTTGAATAGGCAGTACTCATCATCAATTTGTTCTCCTTAGTAGGGAATAAGGAAATTTAATTGCACAAGTTGGGATCTGCTAGTACAGATCATTTACCCATACTCTGCCAATATTTCATTAAGTGGATGACATATTACCATGTGTAACAAGTAGTTATTCTTAAAATAAGGATTGCATTGAAAACTGGAGGTGAAATGACTTATATGTGAGATAGAAGTAGTCAAGTATGGAGTGAAACCGTATTAGAAGACCCAAAGGGCAATTGTGCATATTTTACATTACATCAAGTAGGAAACCACAAAAATAAACTGACAACAGCTTGATTGTTTAATTCAATAACAATAAATCAATCTCATTTAATCTAAACAAGTTAGATACACAACACAGAGTTGATCATCTACACTCATTTAAAAGAGGAAATTCAACTTCCCATAAATGTTTTTTTAGAAAAACATAACTAACTTCCACTTGAAGTATGTTTCATCAGTTCATCACTATAATATGGTCTTGTAGACCACAATCCAATGCCATGAAATTCCGAACACTTTAACAAAAGTATTGGATTTCACCAATTGCTTATCCAAAATCATTTCGTCTTCAAATGCGCACGTACGTAATTCACATAAAAATCCATCACTAGAAAAAACAAAACAGAACAAAAAAGCAAGAAGGTAACCTGCCTCACTCGATGCCACGCCACTCTCCGAAACAACCTTCGACTCGAGAGCAAAGGCCTCCCACTCAAAGTCCGTCCGAGCACCTCCGCGAAAACAACCGTCCCGACCTCCACGACCGACCTCCCCGGCACTCTCCCACCATCCAAAGCCTCATCCCTCACAACCCCAATCTTCCCCGGCACCATAAGCTCCTCCGCGTCCTTCACCAGATCAAACGCAAAACCGGCCATCTCCTCGTCCTGCAACGGCAACACCTCCTTCGTGAGCATCGTTCCCAGCATGTCGGCACCCACATTGACATCCAGCTTATTCTCATTCCCCGACACCACAACTCCAACCACGAAATCCCCCGGCTTCGGGTCGTAGAACTCCATCGTCCCCAAGACCCCACCTTTTAAGGTCTCATCGTCGACGAAACCCAATTCCCCATTCCCCTCGTCTTCGCTGTCGGTGGCGGTTTCGCCCGATTTGAAGAACTTCAGGAAAGGGGCCAACGCCTCCACAATTACGTCACCTTTGGGCTCGTTAGAAGCAGATTCTGCTTCTTCTTCGTCTTCTTCTTCTTCTTTGAAAATCGGTAATGGCTTGCCGAGGAGCTCCAGCTCGGCGTCCTTGGAGTTGGGGTCGTGGGGCACATTGGAAACTTGGATGGGTCTGGCAAGGGAGAGGTGGAAGGGCTTTGTGGTGTTTAGGGTTTGGAGGGGTTTGGTGGGTTGGAAATGGTGTGGGAAGGAGAGGTGGAAGGAGAAGATGGAGTGGGTTTGCATCTCATCCCCTCTCGTTTCTTCTTCTTTTCTTATCCTTCCAAAAAAATGTTTACTTATATCATCTTAAGTTTGGTGGTGTTTCAATGGGCCTTAAATTGGACCCATCCACTCTTACTCCAACGACTGGTGTTTAAATTGGGGGGGGGGGGGGGGGGGGGGGGGGGGGGGCATTTGTAAAATATAAGATTTTTTTTGAAGGTCTTAACAAGTTTTATCGATAAGGAGAACTAATTTGAAATAATAAATTAGTCTTGAAAGTTACAAAATGGGTGTGTTGCATCCACGTGAGATACGGTCGTGTAGGGGTGTAAGCAGGGTGGGGCAAAAAAAAAAGATATCCGCTCCACAAAGGGTGAGCTGGGCAGGACGAGTTTGGCGGGTTACTATATGATTAAAACTAAATACAAAAAATCAATTCATTTCCCTTAACAATTTCATTTTGATTCAAGTTAGATATGAAAAAAATCAAGAAAAAAAATCAATCAATCTATGTTTGTAAAGCTAAATAAAAAAAATTAAAGCTAAATACGAAATGATCAAAGCTAAATACATGGCAAACGGGAGTATGAGTTATTGGGTTACACGAGTTGCGGGTTATGCGAAGCAGTTGTGAGAAAACCGCAACAAACCCTGCTTATTATGTTGGTTGTGGGATTTCAGGGCTGACGAGTAAGTTTTTTTGTCCGCAACCCGCATTAGGCGAGACGGGACGGCGGGTCAAACTCGTCTCATTTGCAACCCTAGCCATGAACTGAGACAACACCCCCAAGGAAGATATGCTATAATTCAATTTCCCGTGTAAATATTAGTTCAAGCAGCGTTGAGCATCTAATTAAAGTTATTTATGTTGTAAACCAAATGAATAATAGAAAAAATTAATAAAATGCAAGACAAGAGGTGTGCCATATAATTAGGAGAGATTTTCATTTTATTACATGTTGTGTTGTATGTACATCAAAATTCATCATTACCTCTGTATATATAGGTCTCCAACTCTCAATAAGTTATGACATGTTAATGACAAAGGTATACATGCATAAATTAGTCACACATAACATTTGGAAGTTGAAACACTAATCCACAAAATTCTTGAGATTTTTAAAAGGTTACACACCTGAGATTAAACCACGAGGAGTTCATATAATATAATGTGCTTTAGCATTATGGAGATCCACATAAATATGTTAATTTATAATAATTCACACTTACAACTAGCAGAACAGGGCAAAGTCTATTAGGAGAAAGATGAGTCGACTGCTGCATCCAAGGAAATTTGCTTTACTAATATGTTGGCAACAGTCGTATACCAGAAAATGCACTCCCAAATATTCCGAAGATAAGAAAGCAAGATAATATTCAGAAGAGGTTGTCAACGTATACGGTTTACTGAAAAACAAAATGAAAAGGTCGTGCAAGCTCAAAATTGTCGAGTTTGCAACAAAAAAGTTAAAGATATAATTACACACATCTCTTGAAAAAGGGCAAAAGAAAAGATGTGGTCAACCGATTTAACTGATAGAGCAGAGTCGACAACTGTCGGGGCCATAATTTCACCTTCTCATAAGCCTACCAGCGGAATCATATCATGAAAATTTTACATGTGGTGCCAAGTTATAAAGAAACAAAAAACCTTAGAGAAAGATGATATGGAAAATGGAAATTTGGGAATTGGGAAAAGAAAGTTGTCTTTTTGGGATTTTGGTGTTTTGATTTTGGGTTTTGGAGTTGTACAAAAAGTGTCTAAAAAGTAAACCTGGGTACCGGCTGACTAATTGTGCCGGCAGGTTGGGTTTGGCCGGTCGGTTTCGGATCTAATAGGGTTCGAGCTCTTGTCAGTCGGATTTGTATGTCTTATTTTTCTTACAAGAAATATTCAGATAAAAGTAAAATACAAATATTAAATAAAAAATACTATCAAATTAGGGTTTCAACAAAATAATTGGTTCATCGACATCATTGTCTCAACGACTACCATGTATATTCATCCAATTGATAGTGAAATTTTATTAAGTACAATAACTTTACAAATTACATACAAATTCTAATGTATTATGTATTACAATTGCAAATTACATACAATTATATATAGTTCATTTGTCTTCGTTGGTGCTCTCGTTGAATTGCACGTTCTGCATTCTATTTACTCCGTCCAACCAGTCTTTTTTGCAAACACTTGTCTCGAGTGATATGTCGGACGTGCTTTGCCTTCTGTATGCCAAAACATGTTTACATGCGCTAAATGCAGACCCAGACACCACAGTTGAAGCCGAAGAGTTAGTAAATTGCGTGTTAATAAAGAAACTATTGGAAATTTAATAGTACATTTCTACCAGTTTAAAATATCAAAAGATTTTACTTATGCAAAGTTAAGTACATTTCACTATTTTAATATCTAGTTAATTCATTATGTGTTTTATTTTGTACTAATTTTAATTTTTTCTGGTTTAACACATTACATTTATAATTTCTCCCGAAAAAACCCCATTACATTTATAATTTCAACAAATTTAGCATTATTCATATATTTCATAAATACTTTAGTAATTGGAAATAATTCAGATATAAATATGTTAGTAGTTGCGTAAGATAACACCATCTAAGAGTGGATTATATATTTTTAAATATTGCTGCAGAGTTATTAGTAGCACTATCAAAAGAAATTGCATGAATTTTATTTTTAATTCCATAAGCATGCAATGTATATCTTATCTTGTTATATAATCATAGTAGTATGAACGTGTAACATCGGCACAAAAGAAATGATTTGTTTATGTAAAACCCATGAATAATCTAAAAAATGTGCAGTTATGCAACAATATGTGAAGCCATTAGGATCGCTCCAAATGTCGTTAGAAGTCATTGATGCAAATGTATTAATTAAGTTTATTTTTTCGGTATCAATTTTTTTATCTGCAACATTATTAAATGTGCGTCGAAAAAATGGTTGAAATTGTTGGTTATGTTAACTAAATATTTTTTAAGGTTTGGATATTCACATTGGCTAAATGGTAATTCATCTTTAATTATATAATCAACAATTACATCTCTACCTTTAATTGGATCGTGTTTCCTAAATTTTAAATTTCCACAACTAGAATCTAAAATTGTTTGATGTGAACTAGATGCTCTTACATTCTTAAGTTAACATTTTTCTGGCACGTCTTTTAGATAACCAGTTCTATTGCTACTAGGTGCAGAAAGTTCTACACACATCACATAGACGGACTCTTTTGAGATATTTGAATGTAAAAACCATGTTAGTAAAAAAATTAATAATTTTCAAAATAATTTTACTTAAAGAGCTTTCGTAAAGTTGGAGAGATCAATAAACTGTAAGTTGTTAACGTTAGGCTGACTCACCATCTTCCAATATTTTAGATGAAATTGACATGAATAAAAATCTACTAGAGGAATTTCTTATCAAACTATCAATTTGATTAGCTACCATTTTTGGTAAATGTAAACAAGCAAGATAATAAGTTGAGATGTTTGTTAGAAGATATTAAGTGGCAAACGTCCATCTAAGGATAGCACATTTTTTAATTTCTATCATGCGAGACAGACATTCTTCTCGTTTAACAATTGGAACTCCTCTTTTGAGCAAAGCCAATAAGTTCTAAAAGTGGTTTGAGGCCTAAGATTTTCAAAGTGTTATAAGAGAGTTAGATGCAATTGTTAATGAGACGACCTATACGATGAGAGATGTACGCAAGCAAAATCGATTTGTTTGTAGGTATATATACAATATTACGAAAACATGTAGGCAAAGATTCAATACCATTTTTTTCAGGTGCTTGCAAACAAAAAACACATTTTTTTAACACGCTAGTTAATACTATTAATTTCAGTTGATTGGTGCAACGGTGAATTAAAAGATCTAACAAGGTTGAATATCTAACATATTTTTGGGAAAATATGATATTATTATAGGTCTAACATATGATTCCTACAAATGATCTCGACCACCAACGTATTACTAAATCTTAAATATAAGATTATGATTTTCTAAAATTGGAAAGTTGAAGAGAAGAAACCGTACATCCACTAGAACTTACGTGGAAAATGGTAGATATTTACATTATGCAACTCAAAGTACGGAAGAAAAAAACCTGAAATTTAAAATGCAAAAAAATAAATAAATCGTTTTCTAAAATGAAGCTGTACTAAAATACTGATTTAAAAGAGAGAAATAAATTCCTAAACTTCAATTCAGAATCGAAAAGCCAAAAAAAGTTGAATGTGTCCATTTTCCCTAGACATACATGAAAACAAATACGGTTCACCATTCCAACCCTTCCGTAACTCAAGTCAAAACATTAACGTTCAAAAGGATTTCGTTCCTACATCCTCGAATAACACTATTTAACGTCAAAACATTAAAGAACAACTTATTATTATCCAATCGCATAATCGATCAAAATCCATCTCTCTTTTCAACCCTAACCTTCATCCCATTCTTCATGTGAAGAATAATGGAAGGTCTAGGCACGATTTGCTGGCCTTCCAACTTAATCGAAATAGACACCGCCACCACCTTCATCTGAGTAAAAGCCACGTCCTTCCCCAAACACGTTCTCGGACCCGAGTTAAACGACATAAACTTATAAGAAGGCTCATGTTTAATCCTCCCATTCTCACTACTAATCCACCTCTCCGGTCTAAACTCCCTACAATCCTTCCCCACACCCCCTCCATCCTCCTCATCGCGTACAACGACACAAACACCTGCATGTGGGGCCCCACGAGGTGCCCACTCGGCATCATGTCGGACTTCAGCACACCCTTGTGCTCCGACGGGACCGGCGGGTAAAGACGAAGAGGCTCGCAAAGCGCCACATGCAAGTACACGAGACAACCCAATGCTTGCGTGTCGGTTACAACGTCATCACCGAGCTGGTTAGCTATTTTGATCTCGTTGAGAATCTTAGCTTCCACGTGGGGGTTGTTGGAGAGCAACCAGAAGAACCATGAGAGCCCCATGGCTGTTGTGTCTCTTCCGGCCAACATCAGACTCACTACCATGTCACGTAGGAATACGACGATTTGGGATCGAATGGGAGTTTAATAATATTGTTCGATGTGATGACGTCATTTTTCTCACTCAAGATCGACCCCAACATGTCTGGGACGTTAGTTAGTTGTCGGGTTTCATCAGATAACTAGGGTTGTGCATTGACCGGGTCAAACCGGTCAACCGGACCGGACCGGTCGGTCCGGGTTCGGTCCGGAAATTTTTGAAAAAATCCGGTCCGGTCTGGGTTTCGGTCCGGCAAATTTTAAATTTTCCGGTCCGGTCCATTTTTTTTTAAATTTAAGGTAAAAAATCGGGTTTTTGGACCGGACCGGCTTCGGTCTTCGGTCCGGCTTTTCGAATTTTTTCCGGTCCGGTCCGGTTTTCGGTCCGGACCTAAATTTTTTTTTCCGATCCGGTCCTGGAAAAAAAATCGTGCTTCTCGTCAACCACCCCATCAGTTATCTGATAACTCGTCTCTCTTCCTGGAAACGTGTTTCTCGACGAATTTATCTATGGCTTTTCACGACTCCATCATCTTTCGTTCAGGTCCGACTCTCAACCACCTCATCGCCTTCCACAACGGCTTTGGTATCACGTGCCGGAGCAACAACACCTCCATGGCGTCGTCCATGGCCTTCGCGAATGGCACCACCGGCATTTCGGGGGACAAACAACAAGGGTCCACTCCCATCACCAACGTGCACGTCGCGTCGAACGTGAACCTCAAGAACACATCTTGCAAGTCCAACACTGACCCGGTCTCTGCCGCATTGCGTAGCAAAGGCGTCATGGAGAATTTCACCTTGGAAACGGCCGATTCCGCCACGAACTGGCGGAATTGTTTGCTGGAGAGGTGGTAATGCACCATCCGGCGTTGGGCCTTCCATGACTCGTTGTCTGCGTTGAAGATTCCTCCGCCGAGGACATCGAAGATTTCGAGGAACTCTTCCCCTTTGGGGAAGTTAGCAAAGTTGGCGTTGAAGATGTGATTAACGTTCGCAGGGTCGCAAGTGAATAACATATCCATGTTCAACAACCACGGCCCTTTGTAGAGGAAGGTGCAACCGGAGTATTCCAGAACATCGGTGGCGAGATCGTGGACACGATGGATATCCGACAGCATTCCCAGGAGCATGCCGGCAATGGGCCAGTTTGTGAGGGTGTGTTTTCGGCGGTGGATGCAGTAGAACAAGAGTAGGAAGCCTACGATGGCCATAAGAGTTTCAGGGTTGTGTATGAGGTAGTACAACATGGCGTCGGCGGTGGTGAGTGGGAAGATGGGTAAGATGAAAGTCATTCCTTGCGTTTGGTTCAAGGTGAAGGAGTGTTTTTCTATGATGCAGCAAGTTTATAGGGTCGGAGGTTGGATGGATGAAATATACTTACTGGTCTATAAGATAAAGACAACCTTAATTTGGATGTATTATGGGAATTAGGGTTTTCTGATAAAATAACCTCCGTTCGTCTCAAACAAACCGAGATGCCCATTGTATTGTCATAATTTGAGAATTACATTCCAAGTTTTTCTAGTTTCTTTTAATTTTTTTGTTGAAAGATGACCATTGTATTGTCATAACTCTCCAAGTAGTTGTACTTTATTTTGAAATATTTTTTTAAATAACACGAAAAAAATAAAAATCTATAAGAACATGAAAATATTTTAGCTAGATTATTACTGTTATATTCGGTAGAAAAATGTTAACCATAACTCAAGTGTTGTTTTAATCTAAGGTGTTAATTTTTTTAATAAAAAGACAATTCTGATTACATTTTTTGAGGTGAAACCCTTTCATACTCTAAAGATTTTATAACACGGGAGAGCAGATTTTGCGTATTTGATTCTAAATTAGGATTTTTTATATATTCTCTTCAATTTAACTACAACTGCACTAGTGCAGAATAATCTTTACTCATCTCCCAATAGACGTCGACTATTATAACAGCCGACGTCTAGTTGGACGAAGATAACATAGACGTCGGTCGTTACCAAGGTCGACGTCTATATGGTACTATAGACGTCGGCTAATTGAATACTGATTTCATCCGATGTCTATACGCTATAGACGTCGACTTATAGACGTCGGGTGTTAGAATCCTTGTGAATCCGACGTCTATAGGGTATAGACGTCAACTTATAGACATCGGCTGTTATAGACGACCGACGTCTATACCCCCTACATATAGACGTCGGATATCTATAATATCTGACGTCTATAGGTCTTAAAGAAATCGAACAGATGCATTTTCTGTCATTCATTTCAGACGAAACCCACCCAAACCCTAGCCGTCTCGCTACCGAACTCTCCTCCACGACCGATCCGCACCGTCTCCGGCACCGTAGCGACGTCCCAAGCTCTCCTCCCCGTCTCCGGCCCTCTTCTCCTTCTTCGTCCGTCTTCCTCTTCATCCTAACCAATGTAAGTGTTAAGTTCGTTTTTGTTGGTTTGTTTTTGGATTTTTCTTGTAGTTACGATTCTTTTCAATGTCAGTAAATTTCTCCTCTCGTCTATTGTTGGTGAATGCAACATTTCGATTTTTTGGTTTTAATCTTGAATATATTCGTATTTTTGTGATTTACGCTTAAGTTTGTTGATATTTTGTATGTTCTTGAAAGAAATGGAGTCTCTTGCTATCTTGAACTAGTTAAGCTTTTGATCGAAGTCTTTTGGACTCGTAATTTACTAGAAATTCTTAATTTGGTAATGGATTAATTTACTAGAAATTGTTAATTTGGTAGTGGATCAATACTAAATGAGGAATTTTCGTTGATGTTTTATTTGTGTAGGTTGCTTTGTAACAGTAGTGTAACATTGGTACCATAATTGAAAATCTTTGGGTTTTTAATTTTTGCTATGCCTTGCTTGTATGTTATATCTGAGCCTAGCTTTTTATGTTTAAAGTTATAGATTAAAATTTAGTTACATGTTTATTTAGTTACATGTTTATTTAGTTAAATGTTTATTTTTGCTTAAGATATTCTTTTATTTAGAAAGTTTTATGTTTAACTCATTAACACCCTTAAACAACTTGGCCTTTAATAACCCAATGCAAAATATTAGACAATATTTGCTAAGTCATTCATCATATAGGATTTGCATTCATCAAATTTATTATTTATTTACGATTTCTGTCGTAGATTGTTGGCGTAAGGTACGTACTATCTTTCACTCATCATTCATTAGAAAGCACGCATTAGTTAGTAAGACTTGCATTATAACAAGAGTGAGGTGAGTGTTTGTTTGGTGTGTTGTTTGTTAGATTAAGGTATGAAAAACACTTAGGGGGCAGTCACCTATAGGAGATGAGGTGGGGGATTTCATCACCCTTTCCTTAGCCCAAAAACCACTTAATAAAAGAGCCTTAATAAAATCAATTAGACGTTGACCCCTAGGATTTTCGGACGCATTAAGGAGAGGAAACCGTTTAAGACCGTTATGGCCTGAATGTCGTTGCCTATCGAGTCTCTCTGAGGTTTTAGGAACCTCTGGGTTCTTGATTTCCTACAGATTAGTGGTCCTCGATGTTGAAGACCGTTTCGGCCTGAACGTCGTTGCCCATCTAGTCTCCCTGAGATATTAGGGACCTCTGAGTTCTTGATTTCCTACAGACTAGTGGTCTTCGGTGGAACCTCGAAGTTAGGCGTCGTCTATTACTAAGGACCTATAGTGGACTTTAGGCTGTTTTGGCCTTGATTGCTTAGTTAGGTTTCTAATCTTCCTTATTCCCACGCTAGATTAAGGACTTCATCTCCTCTCCTCTGACTCATTTTTTTCTCATCTTAATGTCACCGAATATTCTCATCTACAAACACATTCTTTTAAATTGAAATTTTATTTATTGTCTCCAATAATAACTATCATTTTTGTTAATGTTTAGATTAAAATGGATCAAGAGTTGATTGTTTCAAACAGATTGAGTGATGAGTATGAGAACGGAGTGAATATGTTCTTAGAGGTTGCCAAAAACATTCCAAGAAAATGAAAGACAACGACATGACGTATTGTCCGTGCAATAAGTGTCATAATATGTTAGTGTTGACTTTTCGGAAAATGAAAGATCATTTGTTTGAGAAAGGTTTCGACCCAAATTACAGACGGTGGATATGGCACGGCGAAAATGAATCATTTAGTCGTTCCATGACTGATGGGGAAGACGTTAGTGTGGAAGATCACTTAGAGGAAATGGTTCAGGATATGGCTGAAAAGTTTTCGTCCAACCCCGATTTACTTGGTAATTTGTTGAGTGACAATGAGAAGCCGTTGTATAAGAATTGTACCAAATTCACTAGATTGTCAGCGGTGTTGAAGTTGTATAATTTAAAAGCTGGAAATGGTTGGTCCGATGTGAGTTTCACATCAATGTTGAAGTTAGTGAAAGAGATGCTTCCAGATGATAATGAGTTGCCAGATAGAACTTATGATGCAAAGAAAGTATTGTGCCCTATGGGAATGGAATATAGGAAGATACATGCATGCCCTAACGATTGTATATTGTATAGGGGTGAGTTTGAAAACTTACATTCTTGTCCCAGGTGTAATGTTTCAAGATACAAAATGAAACGTAGTGGACCAAACCACAATGAAGAGGCTGATGAGATGAAAATCAAAGGACCTCCTGCTAAGATTTTGTGGTATCTTCCGATAATACCAAGGCTTAAACGTTTGTTAGCGTGTAAGGAGGATTCCAAGAACATGACATGGCATGCTGATCGTGAGAAACCAAATGATCAGTTGCTACGTCACCCTGCAGATTCACCCCAGTGGAAAAAAATAGATTTCGACTTTCCTATGTTTGGTGAAGAATCCAGGAATGTACGACTTGGACTCTGTACTGACGGAATAAATCCTTTCGGTAGTTTGAGTAGCATTCACAGTTCTTGGCCCGTTCTGCTTGTAATTTACAATCTACCCCCGTGGTTATGCATGAAACGCAAATATATCATGTTGTCCTTAATGATTTCTGGTCCGAAACAACCTGGAAACGACATCGATGTGTATTTAAGACCATTAATTGATGACCTAAAGAGACTGTGGGATGACGGAGAGTCAGTTTTTGATTCTTATCGTCAGGAGTCGTTCGTAATGCGGGCAATGATATTTTGCACGATTAATGACTTTCCAGCTTATGGTAATCTGTCTGGATATTCAGTCAAAGGTCATAAAGCTTGTCCAATTTGCGAGGAAAATACATGGTCTTTGCAACTAGTTAATGGTTCTAAGACTGTCTATCTTGGTCATCGGAGATTTTTGCCGAACTCTCATCCTTATTGTAGGTTGAAGAAGACATTTAACGGAAAACAAGAGTTTCAGAATCCGCCAGTTGAAATCAACGTCGAAAAGGTGTACGAACGTGTAAGGAACATTGAATGTGAATTTGGAAAACCGTACAAACGAGCAAACGACAAAAGTAGTTGGAAAAAAAGATCCATATTTTTATCTCCCTTACTGGAAAACTTTAGAAGTTAGACATTGTATTGATGTGATGCACGTAGAGAAAAATGTTTGTGATAGTCTTGTTGGCACTCTGTTGAACATACCTGGTAAAACCAAAGATAGATATAATGCAAGACTTGATCTTGTTGATATTGGTATACGAGCAATGTTGGCACCAGAGAAGAAAGGAGATCAGAATTACTTACCTCCAGCTATTTATACATTGTCTAGAAAGGAGAAAAGAATTCTCTGTCAGTGTTTGCACGATGTAAGGGTTCCACAATGTTATTCTTCAAATATCAGTAGTCTTGTTGTTATGAAGGATTTGAAACTTGTGGGGATGAAGTCTCACGATTGTCACACTTTAATGCAGCAGTTGTTACCTGTAGCACTGAGATCCATATTACCGAAAGATGTTAGACATGCAATAATAAAGTTGTGTTCCTTTTTCAATAAGATTTGCAGTAAAGTGGTCGATCCTGTGCAGTTAGATAAGTTACAGAATGAAATTGTGGTCACATTATGTCAGTTGAAGATGTTTTCCCCCTACTTTTTTCGACATTATGATTCATCTAGTTATTCATTTGGTTAGAGAAGTTAAATTGTGTAGACCAGTTTTTTTAAGGTGGATGTATCCTTTCGAGCGTTATATGAAAGTGTTAAAATGTTGTTGTAAAAATCGTCAAAGACCAGATGCTAGTATTGTTGAAGGATATATATGCTAGTATTGTCAAAGTGGTCAATATTTAGTTATTAATATTCAACACACTTATATTTTTGATAGGTCTTCCCAAAAAGTAGTGATCCCTTCTCGCAACAGGAGCTCGATGAAACTCGCGACCGATGCGCTCCTTATTTCATCAGAAACACGTTGACGAACTAAGAGGTTCTCCTACCACTAGTATTGTTTTGTAATTTAGTTGACAAGTGCACTTGTATTAGAAACCTACACTTTATGCCTTAATATAATCACCGTAATTTTAGAATGAATTAATTGCAAGTGTGTTGAATGTCAATTGTGTATGCTTGTGTATGCTTGTATGTTTGTGCATGTATGGTTGTATGTTTGTGTTTGTGCATGTATGCTTATGTGTTTGTGCTTGTATGTACATGTGGATGAAATTGTGAGTATTTGTGAACAAATTTATAGGTGAACGAATTTGGTGCAGTTGTATGTACACGAATACGATGACTAATTTTTTTTTCGTTGGATGCTATTTTTTGTCAAGGTTTAGGAATAGACGTCGGCTGTAGTATTAATCCGACGTATATGCTTTAGGAATAGACGTCGTCGCTTATTGAACCGACGTCTATACCTAACGAATAGACGTCGGTCCATATAACGACCGACGTCTATACGTTAAATAATAGATGTCGTCTTATATATACATCCGACGTATATTCTTTAGGTATAGACGTCGGTCTATATGAAGGCCGACGTCTATGTATAGACGACGTACATATAGACGTCGGATCTGTGAGTGCTTATATCCGACGTATATAGCCCTGTACATCCGACGTATATTCCATTTTCTGTAGTAGTGGTGGTTAAGGTTTTGAGCATCCAAATTTTAGAATTTAAAGTTGAAATTTAATCAAAGAGGTATTGATTTCATAGTATTAATGAAGAAAAAGAGGGGAAAATAATATGCATATATTATTGAAATGATAGAAAAAAAACATCTCTTAATTTTGGCAATGCAATGTAGTTGGACCCTCACGTCGATCTGAATGAATATGAATCGGTCTTTTCGGATCTCTTATACTAAAATAAAATTTAATTTTTATTTTACTTCATGCATGTCGTCGCCAAGAAATAAAGGTGAGAAATATTTACATTGGGCTTCTATTTTCTTAATCATAAATATAAAATAAAAAAGTATTTAACCACAAATTATGTTTGGGAACGTGATAATCTGTGTTAAAACCCAAGGTCACAAAATTAAAACTAAATGATTATTTTTCCCAAGAAATAGTGTTTGAGTATGGAGTTTTCGCGTCGTGTACACAAAAATACTCGAATATACACGATCATATTATTATGGCCACCATATTGAGAAAGTATGCATGCCATCGCACAGGTAAGGTCGACTCTTATCCCCTGAGAGATCTCGACTCAAACTGCAACATAAGATTTTTTTATTAAATTTTTTAATCCGAAAAAACTTGGAATAGCAAGACTCGAACTTGCATTCAAAACGTGCAGCTAACCACTCCCCCAGCCAACGTGGTTGTCAAATTGATGTTTTGGATTGTATATAATATATGTTAACCGGGATTCGGTTGTGTGGAACTTTAGTCCCACATCGGATAAATTCCAAGTTTTACTCTCATTCCCAACTATAAATACTCAGCAGAGGAAGCTTTGTAAGCTTACTCCTTGGCCATGGATGCCATCCTTCGTGAAGATGAACAAATTTTGTTCTATCACGTAAAGTTTATCAACTTTAATTTTGTTAACACAAAATCAATACTTGACTTTGGAAATTAAATAAAATTTTCGTGTCCTTCAGTGTCGTGTCGTGTTTACATGAACCTAGATGGGTGGTGTTCGTGTAGCCAATACTGGTACACAAATTCATTTTGTGTCGTGTTCGTGTATAATGAAAGTGGCTAATACACATGAAAAAATACGACACAATAGTCTAGGAGGATCAAATAAATCTAGAGTCACTAGTGCAGAATAGTGAATAGTCACCAAATACATGTCGGCCGCCTATACAGCCGACGTCTATAGGTATAGACGTCGGCTATTAGTAGAGCCAACGTCTATAAGGTCCTCTAGATGTCGGTTGTTTGAATAACCTTGTACCCGACCTGTATTAGGCGATGTTTATGCCCCACAACGTTCGGTAATCTACACCCATCCTCAAGCTCGACGTATAGACGTCGGTCATAGCTTACAGTTGACGTCTATGCCATATGCATATAGACGTCGGGGTATAGATGTCGGTAGTAAGCTATGACCGTCTACGAGGCTTATATGAAACAACAACCGTTTCATTTTATCCTTTATTCGACAAAATCCCCACCACAGTGACCAAACCCTCCTCCCGTCTACCTCTCCCTCTCCCGCACCCACAACCACTCCTCCCATCCCCTGGTCCTTCCTAGTCTCAACTCTCAATCTCCGCCGCCACTGCCACGAGCACCGTTCTCTCGTCCGCCGCCTCCACAACACTCCTTCTTACAATAACACTTCTTCTTCTTGGATAGTTGTTTTCCCCTTGAATTAGTAATTTGATTTGGTAACACTACTTTGATTTCACTTCCTTTTGTGTTTATTTTGAGATTTTGGGTGGATAAGAGGTTTTTGGTTGTGGGTTTTGTGAATAAATTAATGGTGTTTTGTTTTGGAAAATTATAGGTGTGATTTTGATTTTTCTTTTACTTGATTATTGGGTTTTTATTTGATTATTGGGTTTGGTCATGCGGATTTGCAATTTTGGAAAGTTGATTTTTTATTATGATGCATCAGTTTGCAGTAATGTGAGTAGAAATGTCAATCCCAGATGATAGATTGAGTTTATAATAAATTGGACATTGAGTTTTAATTTGAACATTTAGACATAAATTTATGTCTTACTACTGAATCATGTCCACGTGTGCAAACTTAGGTAGAGCAAAAATACAATTTATAGTTATCAAATTATAGGAAAAGTACAAATCATGTCCACATTTGGACTAAGACTTGATATTCAAAATTGCATTGTTAAGGTGTGATCTTTGCAAACTTAGGTAGAGGAATAGTACAAATTGTAGTTACCAAAATGGGGTTTGTTATTATTTTGCAAAAAGGGTGTGATCATGCTTGTATGATTTTTTTTTAACTTGCATAATATTCTTGTTTTCCTTCTCTTCATTTTCCAACAAAACTTGCAGTGCTACTTGACCATTCGAGGGACTGAGGATTTAATGTTTTGTGGACTTACGGTAACACTTTTGGACATGGACATGGACATGGATGGTGTCTGTACACTGTCTTCTTTCTATCAAACTTGGTGCATGCATGCTAAGAATCAAATAATAAAAAAAACCAAGGACTTGTTTATTGTACGTGAAACTTGAATTTGGAACAGAAATTAAAAGAGAAGAAACTCGAAAACAATAATATAGAGAATAAATTAGAACTTGGCCACTTTTTAAAATTAGGATAGTATGAGATATGACGTAAGACTAATTTTTTTGGACCATTCACTACCATTATTAATTGATGTTTAAATCTTTATTTAGTGAGTTCGTACATTTATTTATGTTTAGTTTAGTTAAATATTTATTTATGCTGAAAAAAACTTATTTTGTTTAGTTAAATATTTAGTTTCTAATAACTCATCGACCCTCTTAAGCAACTTGACATTTAATAACCAATAACAAAAGATTAGACAATATTTGTTAAGTCTTTCATCATATAGGACTTTCCATTCATCATATTTATTTTTTATTTTACGATTTCTGTTGTAGATTGTCGGTGTAAGCTACGTAATGTCTTTCACTCATCATTCATTAGAAAACACACATTAGTTAGTAGGATTGCATTGAAACAAGACAGTGAGTGATTGTTTGATGTGTTGTTTGTTAGATTAATGTATGAAAAACACCTAGGGGCAGTCACCTATAGGAGATGAGGTGGGGGATTTCAACACCCTTTCTTTCGCCCAAAAATCACATAATAAAAGAATCTTAATAAAATAAATTTAAACATTAACCCCTAGGATTTCCAGACGCATTAAGGAGAGAAAAACATTTAAGACCGTTATGGCCTAAACATCGTTTCCATCTAATCTCCCTGAGATTTTACGAACCTCCGGGTTCTTGATTTCCTACAAACTAGTGGTCGTCGCCATTTAAGACCGTTATGGTCTAAACGTCGTTGTCCATCTAGTCTCCCTGAGATTTTAGGAACCTCCAGGTTCTTGATTTACTACATTTTAGTGGTCTTCGGTTGGACCTTGAAGTTAGACATCGTCTAATGCTAATGACCTATAGTGGACTTTAGGTTTGCTTTTGACTTAATTGTTTAGTTAGGTTTCTAACATTCTTTATTCCCATGCTAGATTAAGGAGGTCATGTCCTCTCTCGTGAGTCATTCTTTTCTCATCTTCATGTCTCCAGATCTTCTCATCTACGAACACCTTCTTTTTAAATTGAAATTTTATTTCTTAACTTCAATAATAACTATCATTTTTCTTAATGTTTAGATTGAATAGATTCTTTCAAACCGATTGAATAGTGAGTATGATAATGGAGTGAATATGTTCTTAGAGGTTGACAAAAATCATTCAAAGAATAGGAATGACAGAGACATGATGTATTGTCCATGCAGTAAATGTCATAATATGCCAGTGCTGACTTTTCGGAAAATAAAAGATCATTTGTTTGAGAAAGGTTTCGACACAAGTTACATACGGTGGATATGACACGGCGAAAATGAATCATTTGGTTATTCCAAGAATGACGGGGACAATTTAAGTGTAAGAGATCAGTTAGAGGAAATGGTTCAGGATATAGCTGAAAACTTTTCGTCTAACTCGATTTACTTGGTAGTTTGTTGAGGACAATGAGAAGTCGTTGTATAATGGTTGCACCAAATTTACTAGATTGTTAACAGTGTTGATATTATACAATTTAAAAGCAGAAAATGGTTGGACCGATGTCAGTTTCACATCACAGTTGAAACTATTGAAAGAGATGCTTCCAGATCATAATAAACTGCTGGATAGAACTTATGATACTAAGAAAATGTTGTGTCATATGGGAATGGAACATAGGAAAATACATGCATGTCCGAATGATTGTATATTGTATAGGGGTGAGTTTGAAAATTTACATTCATGTCCCAGGTGTAATGTTTCACGATACAAAATGAATCGCAGTGGACCGAAACACAATGTAGATGGTGATGATTTGAAAATCAAAGGACCTCCTGCTAAAGTGTTGTGGTATCTTCCGGCAATACCAAGGCTTAAACATTTGTTTGCGAGTAAGAAGGATTCCAAAAACATGAAATGACATGTTGATCGTGAGAAACCAAATAATCAGGTGCTACGTCATCCTGCAGATTCACCTCAGTGGAAAAAATAGATTACGACTTTCCTTTGTTTAGTGAAGAATCCAGGAATGTACGACTTGGACTTTGTACCGACGGAATGAATCATTTCGGTAGTTTGATTAGAATTCAAAGTTCTTGGTTGGTTATGCTTGTAGTTTACAATCTGCCACAATATTATGCATGAAACACAAATATATTATGTTGTCTTTAATGATTTCTGGTCTGAAGCAACCTGGAAACGACATAGATGTGTATTTAAGACTCTTAATTGATGACCTGAAGAGATTGTGGGATGACAGAGAGTCAGTTTTTTATGCTTATCGTCAGCAACCATTTGTAATGCGGGCAATGATTTATTGCACGATTAATGACATTCCTGCTTATGGTAATTTGTATGAATATTCTGTCAAAGGTCATAAAGCTTGTCCAATTTGCGAAGAGAATGCATGCTCCTTGCAACTTGTTAATGGAAATGAGTCCATTATAATGTTATTTAGTTTTAGTCAAACTTTTAATTTATATAAATTGAAAATGTTAACGTGTATAGGCAAGTTTTGAGTTTCCATCCACTGACAAATTGAAGAAAAAGTGGATGCCACACATGTCGGCCCGTTGGAGGAACTTCAAGACAAATTCAACCAACAAGTACATATTCGGAGACTATCATGACAGAAATCCATGTGATTACTATAACTTCATCACTCCCAATACATGGGATAAATTTAAAAAATCAAGAGAAAACCTGGAGTTTCAGGTAACTGAGTTTAATTTAGAACATGAACTTATTAAGTTATTGCTTTAAATGATAATCTAATAAAATTGGTTCTAGGCCCTCCGAGCAAAAAACCAAGAGCATAGATCTTTTAACAAGTATCTCCATCATATGTCTCGATCAGGGTACCAAAAATTAGAAGACCAAATGATGGCTGAAAAAATGGCCTTGAAGAAATAAGAGGCAATTGACTCCGGTATGAGTGAGGAGCAAGCAAACAACTTGTCTTCTCCTTCCCCCGTATCTCGATGTAATTCTTGGAAGAGAGTGAGCGTAAACTCCAAAGGGGAGTAAGTCACAGACGAGTCACAAGCGATCGTCTCGAAGATAGTAAGTTGTATTACTTGTCTGTTATTAAATTACATTCAGTAATTTTATATTTTTTAATTGTTTGTAACAATTTTCTTTAAACTTTAGGACTATCTATAGTTGAGAGAATCCTAAAGCAAAATTTGTTTCAGATGATCGGAATGATATTATACGCGAAGCCTTGGGAAATGACGAACATCCCGGGAGAGTACCGGGGGGGGGGGTGTAAGGGGTAGGGTTGGACTGCGACAATATTATGGAAAGACTAATCGTCGACAGTTTATACCAAATGCGAGCAACAAATTTTAGATTAGCAAAATAAATTTCAACTTGTTATGGAGAGATTCAATAGCAATTTGCCTACGTCTCCTACCCATCGTAGGACCGCTTTTTCCTGCTCACAACTCCTCCGGTGCAGCCAGTGCTCAACCCCTCCTAACAATCTGATTTCGCGGCTCATTCTCGAGAATTGGCCCTCGTAGGTGGGCCCTGGTTTGGTAAATTTGAGGTTGGATCTAGATGTTGTCTATTTGTTGAAGACACTGATCAAAGATTGGTGGGACACGACAAAGTTTATAACATCTTTAAACACCACTTCAAAGAGGTGGAAGAAGGAGAAGTGAAGGTTGTTGTGGGGAGTTTCTTAGATGCTGGTGTTTTGGTGCCAATTCCCGAAGAAGATGTTGTTACCCTCGGCGATGCTATCGGTGGGTTCCTAAGATATCATTTAGTAGAGCTAAATGACACACATGAGGTCTTCTTTAATTTTGAAAACAAATAATTTTAATTTTGGTAATAATTGTATTTTTAACGTTTGTATATATATCGGTAAGGTTTCAAGCTCCTAGAGCAAATGTTCAACCAACCAACCCCCGATCAACATTAATTTCCTACAAAATAGATGCAAAATGTTGTATCAATTAATGGTAGCTAGGGAATCACAAGCCTTAACTACTTGGCATTTGGATGAGGAGGTTAAAGCGTTTCCTTTGGATTTATACGTCCTTAAAGATGATGTTATGCAGTTATTGGCGATGAATCAATTGTGCATGGAAATTATCGATGTGCAAGTGAAGTAAGTGTTTTCTTGTGTATAAGATGAAATGTATTGAATAATTTTATCATAATTATAACATAATGTAATTTTTACTCTTGTAGACACATTTATGACGCCAGAATGTCAGTCTTCCCCGGTGATCAAGTATTTGGAATTGTGTGTCCATCTACTTTTATATACGGGAATGACGATAAATTGGGTGAGCTTGCGGGTCTTATGAAAGAACAGGGCAGGCAATATTATATGCTCCCTCATCATGAGAGGTAAATTTGTTAATTCAAAGTAATTAGAATTTGATTTTGTAATAAACTTCTAATTATATATATAAACAGAGCTCATTGGATGTTTGTCGTTCTATGCCCCCAAACTTATTCGGCATATTGGTTTGATCCTTTGGGGTCGACTAAACCAATGGAATCAATAAAGAAACTTATTTCACTGTAAGTTCGTTTTAATCATCGTATTTGTAATTTGTTTATTTTTATTAATATTATCGACTTTATATTGAACAACTTGTGCTACTCGGGACAATGAAGGTTTACAAAGTGTTAGGTGGAATAAGAAGACACAAAAATGTGGGAGTAACTTGGCATGGAGTGGGTGTAAGTACTTTCTCCCATTTTTGTAATTTTGTTAAGTAATGGAACATATTTTTAGCTAATTTATATCTTTGTAGTACCACAAGCAGACTGACAATACGGTATGTGGTTACTACGTTATGAGATATATGGAAGAAATTATCAAAATCACACCTCAAAACGTAACCCTATTTGAGGTAATATTACTATTATAGTTTCATTCTTCAATATTGTGTACTCGTATTAATATTGTGTACTTTTATTTTCATAGGTATTCCAAAAGAATAGTGATCCCTACTCGCAACAGAAGCTCGATGATACTTGTGAGCGATGGACAAATACTAGGCCATCACGAATACTAGGCCATCACGAATGATAGTAGACAAACATTTCTTACGTGGGCATAAGATCTTCCCATCTTGAATGTATTGGTTGTGGAGACCAAATGCAAGGTTCAAGAAAGACTTCAAATTCTCAGTGAATGTCCAACTAATTCTCTTATCATAAATCCAACTTATGTCTGAGGCCATTCTTTTATTTTATTTAAGACAAAAAACCATGTTAATTAAACCTAAAATAACAATTTTATAGAAATTTTGGCAAAACCTCCCATATATTTTCATTAATGAAAATTCTTCGAAGTCCTGGATTGACAAAAAAACACATTTTTCGACATCTATTACATTTACATTCATATCATGTATTCACAAGCACCTCCAACTCGTTGTCCACTAACAATTTGTGTTATAATGTTACAATATACACCATCACCTAAACCCTACATTTGAAACCCAAATGTTGCCGCAAACACATCCAAAATCAATTTGCACGTCCCCAACTTCTCCTAAATCCTAATCACCACTATATTACACTTACATTAACATATGTTATCCTCCAGCGAGTTAAATTGGAATTAACACCACCACCACTACCACCACCAACCCGAAACCCCAAAATGTGCCTATAATCCAATCCAATTTAAAGCATTACCTTCTCCTAAACCATTCACTTTGAGACGTACCAAATTCATTCTATTATACTCATCCAAATGAGAAACGTAATTACCATCAACATTTAGACAGTTTCAAGTTTCAAGCCTTACCCCAAATATTGTTTCCATCCAATCCTAAATCCAATCTTTACCCGAAGTCCTAAATCCAATCCTAAATCTAATTCTAAATCAAATCTAAAATCCAACTCCAAGCACATCCAACTCATTGTCTACTAACAATTTGTATTATAATTTTACAAAAAAATTAGCAGAACCTCTCCTATATTTTCAATAATGAAAAATCTTCGATGTCCCGGATTGACAAGAAAAAACACATTTTCTGTAGGATTTTAGCATAATCCTAATCCTAATTGTGCCTTAATCTTGTTTAGGTGGTGATTAGTGATGGATGGCTGAGATGGAAGATGGAAGGATGGAGGGTTGAGATGGAAGGGGATGAGATGTGTGGTGGAGATGGATGGATTGGATTGGATGGTGTGGATTGAAAGGAGGAGATATTTGGGGGGAAAAGCCCTCTCTCTCCCTCACTCGTTTCCCTCTCTCTCGTTCATCTCTCTCTCTCTCCAGCAGCAAGCTCCGGCGAGTGGTGTGCTCCGGCGAAGTGAGGCTCGGGCGTGGGTGCGAGTTGAGGTGGGTGTTGGTTCCTTTCCCTTTCCGCACGTTTGGTTCTCTCCCCCTACCTAACTTGTGTTCTGGGGTCGTGGTTGATTGGTTGAGGTTGTCGGAAGTGGATTCGTGAGTGTGGATTGTCGAGGAGGAGTTGATCGTCGTTTGGACGCGAGATTCGTCGACGGATCGCATTTTGGGGAGATGTGCTCGTGGAGGCGTCGTCGTGGTTCTTCAAAGGTCTCTTCAGACCTTTAGGTATGTCATGCTCGCTCACTTAATCACCGTGAGTATTTGGAAGTCGACGGTAGGCCGTTCGGCTCGTCGCGAGTAAACTTGCAGCAAATTTCACTGCCTGATCGGTCGACCGGTTTGTGCAAACGGTCGACCGTTCGTGAAGAGAATTCGGGCTCTGCCTCAAATCGGTTGAACGATGCCTGTGGGGCGGTCGACCGATTGTGCATAGGAGGCAAGTCTGGAGAGATTCGGTCGACAGGGTCCCCTTTGCCGGTCGACCGTGTGCACTGTCTTAAGTCGGTTGGGGGCGTAGACTATATAAACGGTCGACCGCCCTTTGATCTCGTCCGACCGTGACTTAAGTGGACCTTGTGGTCGGTTCGACCGAATGAGGGTTCGGTCGACCGGACTTGTGCGCTGAGCGTGGGAAACGCTCTGGTGGAATTCGGTCGACCGAGGTGGGCTCGGTGTTCGACCGGATTCGTGACGCATGTGAGGGATACTTCCCTGGGCTGATTCGGTCGACCGAGATGTGCTCGGCGTTCGACCGAATTCGTTGTAGTGTTGTGGGATTTGTTCCCTGGTGACTTTCGGTCGACCGGGACCCCCCTTTGTCGGTCGACCGATTGGTCATTTTGTTCGTTGGACCGGGAGTTGACCATCTAAATGGTCGACCGTCCCTTGATTTGGGTTCGACCGAACGAGTGTGGTGTTGGGAATCGGTCGACCGATGGAGTGCCGGTCGAAGTGGATTGCCCTGTATTTGCTTGATTCGGTCGACCGGGACTTTTGGTTCGGTCGACCGTTTGTGTCCTGTTTTGCACTATGGAGGTGCTGTGGTCGTGGTTGCCTGTGTGGGGTGAGTCGTGGTGCCGATGTTCTTCCGGCAAGTGTGCGAGGTGCACGAGGGTTGCGGTGGTTGGTTGAAAATAGACCTGGAGTCCCGTAACCGTGTGAGAGCTGCGATTGGTTGAAAATAGACCTGGAGCCCAGCTAGTCTGTACGGAGTTGGTTGAAAATAGACCTGGAGCTCCGTAGTGCGTTCGAGTTGGTTGAAAATAGACCTGGAGCTTGAGCAGGGACCGCGTGTAGGGGTTGGTTGAAAATAGACGTGGAGCCCTTATACGTTTGGGTTGGTTGAAATTAGACCTGGAGCCCTTGGTCGTGTCGTGGTAGCTGTGGTTGGTTGAAATTAGACCTGGAGCCCAGCTTGGCGACGTGTGTGAGTCGCGACGGTTGGTTGAGATTAGACCTGGAGCCCCGTACCGGTGGTGTGTCCTGTGTTGGAGTTGAGAGCCCTGGTACAGGGCGTGTTGTGATGCTTTTCTTGTTGAGTAGAATTGCAGGCTAGGATGCTTTTATTTCGTACATTTAGAGTTTGGCATACGGGGTTTCCTTCTGGAAACTCAGGCATTGTTGCATGTTTACTTTCAGGCCGTGATCGACATTAGGGGGTGGTGACCGAGGAGAGGAGCACTGCTACCGGATCCAGCTTTCTCTCAGTTGAGGTCGTGCGATTACTGTTTCCTTGTATATGCTTTTGATGTAATCACAACTTTTGTATACTCTGATGTTCACATATATATATGATATATGTCGGTGCACCTGTGTTCTTTTATTGCGTAATATCCTCTGTTGATTGAGTGTTTAAAATTTTAAATTTTCCGCTGTTTTGAGGATGTTACATTTTCGACATCCATTACATTAACATTCATATCATCTATTCATAAGAATATCCAATTCATTGTTAACTAGCACATCCAAATCACATTTAAGTTCATATCATTCATATGTGTAGTAGGGGTGGTTGGATTCGAGGTGGAGGAGGTTGTAGTAGGGTCACTGCTGGAAAATAGGGGTACGACGTGGCCCTTATTATGTTGGATTTTAAAAAATGACATGATACAAACCTTACCACGTTAGTTTCTTAGCAACCAACGTGAATTTTCAACATACCACATTGGTTGTAGTAAAACCGACGTGGTATTAGGCCTACCACGTCGGTAATCGAAAAATCGACGTGGTATAGGCTTACTACGTGATTTATTTAATTTTTATTTAGATTTGTTTTGCTAAATTCTTTTAATAATAGGACATACAACATCGATTTTAATTTGGTTTCAAAACGACATGATATGTCATTTTCTTCTTTTTTTTACAAAAATCTATTTAATAATAGGATATATCACGTTGGTTTTTTGGTTAAAAACCAATGTCATATATCTTTTTTTATTGTTTTTGCAAAATTATTTTTTTATTAATAAGACATACCACATCAGTTTTTAGTTTCAAAATTGATGTGATGTCATATTCTTTTGATTTTTTGTGATTTTTTTTGTTTTTAATAATGGTGTTTAGGTTAAAAATTGATGTAATAAGTCATTTTCTTTTGATTTTTGCAAATTTATTTATTTTAATAGTAGGACAAACCGCGTAGGTTTTTAGTTTCGAAACTAACGTGATATGCCATTTTCTTTTTATTTTATAATAGGACATACTTCAGTTTTTAAGTAAAAAACCAACGTGATATGTCATTTTCTTTTGATTTTTGGATAATATTTTTTAATAATAAAACATACGTGATCCAAATAAAAACCAACGTGATCACCTCCCCCAAATAAAAAATGGGATTTTTGCTTGTGTACACTTGTGAAGTCTTCTTATTGGACATTTACTCACCTATAATTTTATATTGGTCATGTACACTTGTGAGGTCCAAATATTATCTTTATACACTTGTGTCACTTTCCAACCACTAGTGTCAGTTTAACTTAACAAGACGTTTCCATCAGGTAGAGAATAATTAGTGTTTAATGTGGTTAGTCATCTACAATAATCCTCCCCCTTCGTTAACCCTTCCCCAAATTATACCGCACCGACCATTCTCTCAATCCGACCACTTCTCTTAATTCGCACCCGCATCCACCCTTTTTCCTCCTCCCAATCTACCTAGACATCTCCTTCCACTGGACACCCAACATCCCTCTCTCTCCGAACCCGAGGTCCACCTCTCCGATCCCGTCCGGAGCAAACTATTGGGTTCAAGAAACGTAGATTCGGCCGGGATCGGTAGAATTTCACGGATACTACTTCTACAATTCTACAGCTACTGCAGCTGCCCTTATGTCGTGGGGAGAGGTGGAAACGGGGCGAGGAAGGAGGGAAGCAGAGTGGGGGAAGTTGAGAGGAGCGGAGGGGCCAAGTAAGGCGAGAACGGCAACGTCATGGGCTCGAGCAGCCATCTCGGGGGTTCGGTAAGTCCCCAGCCAAATGCGGGTTTTGCATCTCGAGGGATGCCTCACTTCACACACCCATCCATCCATTGCGCTCTCGGACTCCACGGTACACCTGTTCCCTTGTTTCCTTGAACTTCTTCCTCCCGCTAATTCCACTACTTATAATCTTCAATTTCTCAGTAATATTCCTCTCGTTGCCATCATCTACACCACCAACAACGTCGACACAACAACAAGTTGTGTTTGGGTGGTTCATCATCGATCGATCGATCCTGTACAACGTATACATGCATATATCATATATATATATATATATATATATATATATATATGTTCTTGATCAGATTTTGAATTTCAGTTGGTTGGACTTGGGAGTACTTATATATATATATATATATATATATATATATATATGTATCTCGACACCTTTGGTTTCCTTGAGGAATTGTTCAGGCCATCGATGTCTACACACTTTGGTTTCCATTCCAAATCAGACAGTTCTTCACCGTCTGCGCGTCTGAACAAACAAATGTCAACTGATCGACACTAACCTTTAACTCACATTAATAATTATCTAATCCATAACTATAACTATATAGCGATGCAACAAGGAATGAATATTTTTTTTTGGTTTGCTTAGCTGTTTCAACATGTTTTCTACAAAATACCACGTTCGATAACTTGGTATTGATGCAAACTATATATCATGGATCGATAATCACAATTTTAATCCTTCTACATTAAGAAATAAAGATTTCCTTCAAAATTTTCTCATCTTGTTGATCAAGTCTTTTAGTTGTGGTCTCCGGACCAATGACTCTGCCAACTCCACACTCTAATTACCGATGTTAATCGTAATATTACCCCCATGGCAGCTTTCCATTGAGAGGAGTGGTCAGATTGAGAGGGTGCGGGTGCGGGTGCTGATCGAGAGGAGTGGTCAGATTGAGAGAAGGGTGGGTGCGGTAGAATTTGGGGACGGGTTAACGAAGGGTGAGGATTACTGTAGATAACTAATCACATTAAACATTAATTATTCTCCGCTAATTGTTGATGGAAACGTCCTGTTAAGTTAAACTGAGCAAGTTGATTGGAAAGTGACGGAGAAAAGAAACAAGTGTATAAATGTAATATTTGAACTTCACAATAAAATTATAGGTGAGTAAATGTCCAATAAGAAGACTTTACAAGTGGACGCAATCAAAAATTCCAATAAAAAACACAAACCCCAAATAAAAAAACACAAACCCCAAATATAAAAACACAACCCTTACCGAAACCCAAACCTGACTTCGCTGCCCCTCCTTGGCCCCTCACCACACCACCCACACCAAGTTTGGCAGCCCAGCCCACCTCGCCGCCCCAACACCAAATCCCAGACCCGCTTGCCCCCGCCTTCACCGAGGTAATTTGACGATGCTACAACAGAGATTCTTCCCGGCAATGACTCGAATCATGGGTACGCTCGGATCCAAATCGATATCCACTGAAGTCATCTCCTCATGCCTCAAGGCCGGCATGTCGGTGGCCTGCTTCGACTTCTCCTGGAGTGACGTCGTCTAACACCAGCAGACGTTCGACAAACTCAAGCTCGCCATATTATTTAATTGTGTAAGCTGATTGCGAAATACAGACCTACAATGCCTGTATTATCTGTTGTCATGCCTAGACTCACAACTAACCAACTTCGTTGGAGTTTCAGTGGTGCATTTGAGGTTTGTCCATTTTCTTAACCTTTTCCGTTCTCTCAAATGATGTTAAAGTGGTCATCTTAAATTGAAATGACGTGACAGATGTCTTATCCAGTTATATTGTCCGGTGTATCAAATGGAGTATTTCTCTTCAGGCTATTATGTTGGGTTTACGTGATGTATAAACACCAAGCTTATATGCATTTGTGCCAATGCTATATACTGTTAAATTGCACATATCGTTTTCAGCTTATGCATACATGTATGTATACGCAGATCATTTGTTTGAGTCAACTTATTGGTTTTGATCTTTTTCCCCCGATCCTTTTTGCTGGTAGAATGTTACAGTTCAGGAAAAAACATTTATTTTCAAGGAATGTTTATTCAATGGTATGTCAGATTATTTACCTTTCTAGTTTTTTCACGTGGAGGTGTTGCAGATCTTCTTCTATAGAAGCTATAAATCAGAATATCTTCTTCACCAGTAATTATGCAGGATTAAAAAAGTAAAATTTATTCATGATTGACATCATTTCATGTTTATATTTATATCTTATATACATTATCTTTCATCTAAACAATGCTACGTGACGAGTTTTATGTTTGAATTTCAGAAATAAATAGGTTTGAAGAGAAGAGACATAAAAGAACCTAAAAACATGAAAAATGACTGAGTTGAGAGACTCAAGGACTAAGATGCAAGATCGAAGGACCTGAACGTAAGATCGAATGACCAATGAGAAAACAAGAATACTTCACACCATCATGGGGAGTATTTTGACAATTCTATTCAGGTCGGAGCTCCAACAAGCAACGTAGATGCATCAAAGACAAGCAAAGTCATCCAGAAAAGCCCAGAAGAAAATCTAAAGCACTGTAGACCGCTAATTAGTGGTCTAAGAACACTAATTGGCGGTCACTTTTGGTCTGGATCTGCTAAGATTTATGTGGAACGTGTATTAGTGTGTATTTAGTCTATTTCTGGTATTGTTTTAGTCTCATACCGGGGGATTATCCCAGATTACCTTTTTCTATGGCTATAAATAGAACTCTTCACCTTCTATTGTATTCACCCATTGCTTTGTGGCATTCTCTCTACTTGGAGTAAGCCTTGGAGTAAAATCTCAAGGTCGAGAAGAATGTTACCTGCAATGTGAGTCATCTAATAAAATAATTTTTTCATTGTTTTGTTCTTATGTTGTTTCTTTATGCATGTTTAGCTTAGTTTTATTTCTTTGATTCTAGGCTAAAGTAGTTAGAATGTTTCTTTTCTTCTTTAGTTTAATTGTTAGAGTAATGTGTAGTGAGTAGATCCATCCCCCTTTGGGGGTGGAGATGATGTTCATACATGCATTAAAGAATGGATATAAATGCTTTATATTTTGATTGTGTTGATAAATGTGAATGTATGCTTGCTTGTTAGAGTAGAATACTACACTTGATGAGTTTTGTCACACATCTTAAACACCTCTCATGCTTGTTTAGGTTCTGAAATAACTAGCTTGCGTATATGAATGTTAATCAACTAGGTTAGTGAATGGATTGATAGGTTTTGTCATAACCTTTAGACACTTCCTATGCATGAAAATACTACATACATTTGTGCCTATAGAATACATTCTTCACCATCTTTTTTCATGTGTGCACACACTCCACCCCTTAGGGGTTTTCCATTTCTGATTTCCATCTTTCAATTTTCCTTACTTTCGTTTTCCTTATTTGATGTTTACTCATTTAGTGTAGTTAGTCTAGTTTAGTGTAATCACAACTTCTTCCCATCTTTTCCCACTTGCCTTCGAACAAACTAGAGTCTACACCTCCTTGTGGATTGACCCGTATTTGTCGTGTACTTGCGGTATTTAAAACGATTAAACAATTCACTACCTTAATAAATCCCGTATTGTCTACCTTTGACTATTTGTAACTTAGTCGCTTCATGAGCTGCAGAATGTTTTGAAATTTTATCATGCATTGTTGTATTGGAAATGATTCTGTTACAAGGGCTATTTACCTTTCCACTTTTATATTGCTTTTGCCATCAATAGTCACTAATGATAACTTCGATTGTTAATGTGCAGGCAAGGCAGTCGCTCTTTATTTTTTAGTCTTGCTTAAATCCATGTCAGTGCTATCTGGTTTTAGCTTTGCTTTCTAATTGTTTTCTTGTTTTTAATTAATGCCTCCTTGTATCCGGTAAGTTATCTATATCTTGTGGAGCAGTAGTCTTGGATAAATTATGTTATTGATTAATATTTTGAATGAAGTATATTCTTGTTGGATCAATTTGTTATTGTGATTGTAGTTATGATGTAATAAATTGTGATGTAGTAATTAGGCTTTTTGGTTCCAAATATATAAAATATTTTTTGGTTCTACTCAGACCTTATCCTAAAACCGACGTAGAATCTCCTATGTACAAGGACTTTCGACGTTGGTTTTTAATTAGAAACCGACGTAGAATTTCCTATGTACAAGGACTTTCCGTGTCAATTTTTAAGTAAAAATCGACATGGTAGACCTAAATATCGCGTCAGTGTTTTGACAGACATAAAAAACTCTCCCTTACCACGCCCCCGTATCACGTTGATCACGGGAGGTGGTTAATCTGACACTATAAGTCAAAAAACACGACATAATAACCTTATTTTGCAGCAGTGGGTGGTGGCAATTCTCACCAGCGTCGGAGGCAGCAACAGCCCGTTGAGGAGGAGGAGAGTCTATGGGGAAGTGGCAGAGGCGACGTGGCAGCATCGTGACGAGGAGCTTGGGCGGCAAGGCGATTGGGAGAGGCGGCAATCAAGGGCTATGGTTTGGGAGTTTGGGGATTAATGTTTGGGAGAAGAGGAGAGTGGAAGGATAACCTGTTTCGAGCTCCTGATATAAACTTTTACTAACGATAGGTTTCTGTTGATGAATGTTAATAACTTTTGTTGGTGTATAAATGGGGATTAAGTTCGTAATAGTCATTTTTCAAACAATTCACCAACGAAACGTATCCGTCGGTGTACGTTCATAGGTAAAGACTGACGAATATATCTATTGGTGTATAGTAATATATCTGTCGGTGTTGGATTTTGAGCCAAAAAAATTAGATTCTCCCGTACAATTTTTTAGAAATGTACACCAATGGCATATATCGTCACTGTATGCTACCCATCTAACGGAAGCTACGAAAATATATTCCGATGGACCTTATTCATCGGTGTTAGGTATAGTATCCGTCGGTGTATATTATCTGTCAATGGAAATGTACCAACATTGATGAATGTTTTCACCGAAGGAGAATTATCCGTGGATAAAACATGTTTTTCTAGTAGTGATTTGCTGGGAAATTAAAGTTCAAAACCGCAAGTGCACAGCCGCTTTGAAGCAGTGGCAAGTACGGGTCGTGTCCACGAGGAGCGAGTGCAGGTCATCATCGACCATACTCGAGTGGGGGAAGAAAATGAAGAGTAAGTGAGTGTATCTACACTAAATTACATTAATTACAATTTGTAAAATAAATACGACTAATCTCATATGAGGTGGAGAATGCATGCAAAAGTGTAGTTGTGTGATTAGTGTGTGTACAATTGGGCTTTCATGACATGAATTAATATGGACATCTGTAATGGTCATTATCCTAAGTGGATTTTCACATGGATTAAGATTTATCATCATCATTAAAACATACAAAATACTACTTAAGATAAGGCTAATGATAACCACATGCACACATGTTAATCTTATCTTTTTATCAACTTGATCCAATCTTATCATCACATCATCATTCCCCATAAAGTGGGCTCACTAACCAAAGCATGTGCTAAACATCCATTTAAACCATTAATACTTCAAAGGCAAGAGTAAGAAACCCATCAAAATGACTATATATGGAAATCATTTGAAGATCTAAGATTAAGATTAAACACACACATTAATCTAACTACATCTACATTTCAAATCATTCTCCATGATTAGTAGCGTATCATACATTGCATTCATGCTATATATTCTTTATTTTACCCCAATTTTGTGTTGAGTGTCTATTTGATGTGTTTCAAATTTTAGGTAATAAAGAAGAGAAATGAAGAGAAAACAACTGAAATGCAAAACGAAATGACCTTAGGAAGCATCCTGGACCAGATGAAAATTGGAGGGACCTGAACATAAGGAAATATTTCTGGCATAAAAGTCCCTCAATATCATGATCTTGAAGAGTATTTGGGAAATTAAGGTCAAACAAGCTTGAACCAGCAAACCATGAGTGCACCTCATGTGTGCAATGGACAACGTAAGTTGCTGAAGAAAATAGGACAAATCAGACACAAATAATCTGCCAGTGAACCTGTTTTATCTGGTGCACCAGACCATAGAGAAATCAATTACAACTATTGGCTTGCTTCTAGTTTCATCTACACCTCTCTTTCTTCTATAAATAGAAATGTTTCTCCTACCTTTAGTCTCTTCCTTTACTTTCCTCAATTAGAATAGGTTTAGTTGACCCAATTTGGCAGCAAAGGAATGATGGTGGATAAATGTTGTAATCTCACTCTTTGATTAATCTAATGTTAGATTTGAGTTCCTCTCTTCTTTAGCTTTCTTTTTATCCAAGTATTTTACATTTTGTTGGTTGATTTAGTAGTTTGATATTCTAGCCATGTTTACTGTAAATTTCTTGCTTTTCATACTTGTTATGAGTAGAGAGTAAATTCACCCTATTTGGGGTAGAGGTGATGTAGACTATGTATTGTGTGGTGATGAGTTATTCTTATTTGTGTCATTTTCATATGCTTAATGTAGATCTATACTTGTAGAATAATTAAATTTGTATTAGATGTGATAATGACCACACTAGGTACTTGTCTCATGCTAGATCTAGAGTTTGTATTGTGACCTGTAATTATTTATCTTTGTATGCAATTTGCTTGAAATGTATGAATCCATGTTTGTACACATTCACATGAATGATTTCGGTTTTAGGTAGGATTAATTGATACTATAATGGCCACTAGGTACATAATTATTGCATGCTTGATAATCTAAAATCAACCTAGAATTTATGTGATATATGCATGTTCATGGTTTACCATGTAGTTAGGGGTGTGCATCCGGTCCGGATCAGAGACCGGACCGAATCGGTTGGATTCGGTTCGGTCCAGTACCAAATTTTTACCTTAAAAATTTTAAAAAACAAAAATCAGACCGTAACCGAACTTTCACCTGGGTCCGGACCGAATGGTCCGGTCCATGCACACCCCTACATGTAGTGTTGTGTGTCATATACTTAAATTCTACACTAGTTTCTACTTGTATGTCACACACACTACACTTGTGCGTAACTACATTGAACACTCACTCTCTCTCACACACACACCTCTACACACCTTCATTTCAAGGGGTTTTAGTTATCTTGTTGATTCATTCTTAGTTTAGTTTAGTTAGTTTAGTATAATCATCTCCATCTCCGGTATGGTGGGAACAACGACACACACAACTCCTCGTGGTACGACCCGTACTTCCCGTGTCTTCACCGATACCATGCACTTGTGGTTTTGAACTTTTAAAATATCACAATAGTTCACCCCCAATGGGGATGGACTACTTGTTAGATTTATAGTTTAATTGCACATATTTATTTTCGAAATTTTTATGCACAATAAGGATCAATTACAATTTCACATATGATTTGTTTCATGCATGCATCAGTTTGTTTCAATAACTAGTTTCAAAACTTTATTAAAACAAACATGGGCTCCGAATTTCATACCTAGAAGTTCTCTAAAACTTCTTGACGATCCGGAGACGTTGAGGATGCTTGTGACTGCGCCGGATGCCTTCGAGTATTCACTAAACTCTAAACAAGATCGGAGAGAGAAGAGCTAGCCTTTCAATCTCAAATAAGGTTTAGAATCTAACTACTAACCCCTCTTTAGTTCCCTTGAGAAGAAGATCTCTGAAAACTAAAACTAATACTCAAGAATTAATGGAAATTCGTGGAGAATTATGGAGAGAGATGTTTGCACAAGAAGATAATGAATTAATTAATTAATAAGGTAATGAGATAAACTTGTATTTATAAGTTTTCTCCCAATTACCTATTCATGTGCAATCTCTTGCCCATAATTTCATGCAAACTTCCATCTAACCATCCATTATTTGCTAACAAATAATCTCAGCCACGAATTAAATCAGTTATGGACCAATTCCATGCATGATCTAATTAATTCTTAAATTAATTCTGCAGAAAACCATCTGGACCGGTCGACCGTTTTGAGGTTCGGTCGACCGTTCATAACTCGGTCGACCGTTCGTAACAAAAAAAATCATCGCGATGTTCGGTCGACCGACCGATTATACTCGGTCGACCGAAAACGAACAGACGAAATTCCTATTACCGGTGCAACATTCGGTCGACCGTTTAGCGTTTAGCGGTCGACCGTTTTTGCACAGTACTTGCAGACTTGTCAAATTTTGATTTAACCCCTACAAAATTTGACATTTCGGGATTAGTAGTAAGTTCACAACTTATGTAACATATTATCCTATGTAATGATTAATCATTACACCCCATAACATTTACATCACATATGAATTTAATTTAGATTCTAATTATGTTATTAATCACAACATAATTTTGATTTTGCTTGTTCACCACATGTGTCATATTTTCTACATGAAACCCGACACATCTTATGAACACAAAATCCACATTTATTGTTTCCCAGTTTTGTGGTGTGACCTATGGGAGGATCTAAACTAAGTTGGCAGTGATATTAAGACCTTAATATCACAAGCTATAAGCGGTATCTAGCTACACATTATAGCTCCCAAATAGTTAGATGTCTTAATTCCACTCGAACCAAAACCCGATCCATTTAGTGATGGAGTGCACCACTTCTGTCCGTCCTTTGCCTCATGATATTAAGAATACACACAAAGTAGTATTGTGTTATCTTTGTATTAGTATTCATTTCTTGATCTCTTTAAGCTAGTTACAAATATGTGACTTAACTCAAATCACATTGTGCACATTATAACTTTGCTTTATGAAGGGGCCCACTAATGTCATTACTCAATTAAGAGGAGCAATGATAATCTTTTGACTAACTATCTTCTCCAACGAAAATCATACTTAACCAACTAATGCCTTTACACTACACTCATCAATAGCTCAAGACACTAGTCTAATTAAGCAATTCTTAAGTGATCGGATATAAGTCTCATATCAAAGGACCAAAGACACAGTAAAACATTAATGACACAGAAAACACAATTCTATAATGTTTTACTTATTAGGTCTATTCAGTATACAAAAGTAATATTTTCCTCTTTTGTGTACCCGTGTTGTCACTCACTTGTAGAGCTACAATGATCTATGACCAACACGACAATCTTAACTCGGTAATTAATGTCCCATGTTAATTACCATGATTGCGAATATCTTTTGTTTTATGTAAACCAATATCTTT
This sequence comes from Triglochin maritima, assembly GCA_963682175.1. Classification (NCBI taxonomy): domain Eukaryota; kingdom Viridiplantae; phylum Streptophyta; class Magnoliopsida; order Alismatales; family Juncaginaceae; genus Triglochin; species Triglochin maritima. Next base: position 14,568,861 of record OY821775.1, read on the forward strand.
TTAGAGCTCTACGGTTAAGGACCAAGAGTCTCTTCCTTAACACTTCTAAAAGACGAATAACATAAACAAGGAACAAAATGATTTCTCAATCAATTCATAATAATTGACATTTAAAAGTAAAACTTTTAAAATACATTCCCTTCACTACTCACTAATCATATAAACAACAAAAAAGCAACAAAGTAAAAACAACCCATCAATATGTAAAGAAATCTAAATCTACTTAAGACAGGGAAATATAAATGACATCAAATTAAAGACAAAAATGTAAAGATCATGAAACTAAAACTTCATTAAGAAAGGAAGATTACAAAATGATGTTCATTTTCTCCTCCACTACACTACTAAGAAAGAAATAAAACATACTCTACTAAAAAACAAATAAAGTTAACCTAATGAGGAGAGGAAGGAAGAAGAGAAAAGGAGGGATGACAAGTGTATTTATAGAAGATTAGATGGTCTGGATTAATCAGGGCGTAATCGGATGGCTATAAATCAGATCTGGATGTTCCGGAGTGCTTTGACCCGACAATCGGACCTGTTGGAGAAATTTGGGGTTAAACGGACCGGAATGATCCGCCACTGGCATATCTTTTGGCTCTGATCTGCCCCAAATTTCAGCGGAACTTTTAGTTGATTAATTTAACACGTAGGGTGCACCTGAAGTTGTTGCTTTGAGCTCGTTTGGTCTTAATTGTAGAATTACTCTTCAAGTTCATGAGGTTATGGACTTTTGCAACCAACAAATTTTTTGTACAACCAGGTTCGTCAGGATTTTCACCTAGGTCCTTCCTGACTTACAATCTGTTCATTTAGCATTACAAACAAGTCCAGAAGGCTTCGAAACCAGTCATTTCTTCTTGCATTTAGGTCATTTTTGCTTTTTTTCTCTTCTTTATTACAGAAACATTGAAATACATATAACACAAACCTGAGTAGCACATATATAGGATAAAATAACTGATATATAGCATGAATGTGTCATATGATTTGCTACTAATCATGCTTCCTAACCCAAAGCCACCAAAACACAAACATCCTAGACACAAAACCTCCCGTAACGCCCTACCCGACTAGCGACAATGCGATGCAAACGAGCATCACAAATTCCTTCTCCATCGACACCATATCCCTACATGACATTGCCAGTTCGATCCCGACAAACAACAACACCCCGAAAAGCTCAACTGGGAACTCCACAAACAAACTCAATAACGAGCTCCCATACATCCATCATAAAACCCACCACTCCTCCCTTCAAACTTGTATTTCCCTGCAAGCCCTCCGACACCGTGGCTGCAGGGGTTGGCGCGGAACCAGCAAGCTGCTAAGTTCATTAGCGCGATGGTGATGACAACGAAGTTCGCTGTGACATGGGTCTTTTCCAGGAATAAGTCGAAGGAGAGGCAACATACGATGATGATGAAATTGAGGATGGTTAAGAGAGTTGTGGGATTGTGCCTTCAAGGAAGTCATTTTTCCAGGCTTGGTGGGAGATGAGAAGACGCAGATTCGGGAGGGGCCCATCCTTCGCACAATGGTGGTGGTGGGGTTGGAGCGGGGAGAGAGGAGAGAGAGAGGAGAAGTGAGATTTTGGGTGTTTTGATTTTTTATTTTTTATTTAACATTAAAGACGTTTTTAATTTTAAAGAGTGTAAATTGCAAAATTTCTAATATAATTAGAATGGAGTACGTATGCCCTACTAACAGTAGAGGTTGACATTGATACGTAGTTGTATTGTGGAAAATAATTGAAAATCGGGTTCAAACAACCGATTACACTTCCATTGCCCCCCTGAACTATGTGTTGGTATCACTTTGCCCCCCTGGAATTTCAAAGTTAGCAGTTACCTCTCCTGAACTTTAATTTTGTAACATTTTGCCCATTTGAACTTCAAAAACTCATTATTTAACACACATTCGACGTTTTTTTCCTAATTTTTTATTGTATCCCTAATACACTCCTAAACCTATATTTACGTGAAAGTTTGGGTGTTTTGACACTCAATCCGACCCAAATTCCAACCATATCCGACCTCCGTTTCGATCCAAACCTTCACGTAAATATAGGTTTAGGAGTGTATTAGAGATACAACAAAAAAATTAAGAAAAAAAACGTCGAATGCGTGTTAAATAATGAGTTTTTGAAGTTCAAGGGTGTAAAGTGTTACAAAATTAAAACTCAGGGGAGGTAACTGTTAACTTTGAAATTTTAAGGAGACAAAATGATACCAATGCATAGTTAAGGAGCAAACTGTAATCAACCTAATAAACCTTTACGCATTGTTGCGGTACAAATGAATCCACGTGGTTTCTGTTGTTGGATAGTTAGGAGTCATTCTCAACAAATAAGGATGGGAACAAAACTGTCACTATAGCTGTGTGATGAATAAACTTATGTTTTTGTTTTGGTCTATCATGACAAAGCAAAATGTCATAATCTCTTTAAGCTTATTACCACGAATTGATATTTTTTTTTACCACGTACAAATGAATGTGAACCATGATTGATATAATTCCGAATTTCATGTTATAAAGTTAAGGTTATCAATGTTTGTGGAAAAATACAAGAATTTAACAAATAACGATGAATTAATCTATAATTAATAAATTGTCGACAATAAAGGAGCAAATTGTTATCAATCAAAAAATTAATAAGTGTAGTTGGAATTTTTGAAGTGTTAAAAAGAGCAAGTATTTGTAATTTACTCAAAAAGAATCCATCAACAAATTTCTAAAAGCATTCTAATTAATAGTGGATTTGATATTCTGATGTGGTACAGTGTACACTTGTAAGTATGGTGGTAAACGAGCTGAAATCGAGAGAGTAGACTCGGCTTGTTTAGTTTTTCTAGTCGCTCGTAGTTCGCTTGTGACTCGAGTCAAGTAGAAAAATCTTCTTGTGTTCGGTTCGTCACATGCTTGCGAGCCGCTCGTTTGCTCGTTATGATACAGTTTTCATGCTTAATTAGATAATATTACTTATTATTTTTTGTTTTCCACTTGGTAGAATAGCATCCTAAAACAATTTAACGGTAAAAATATCTAAACTAAGTTATAATTATCCAACCAAACATGAAAATTAAAGTGCAAGTTCAAACATAAATCATACTAATAGAGTAGTAGTCTCCACAAATTTAAAAACAACAATCGTATGATCAAACTAAATGAGAGTTTTTAAATTTTTATTTTAAAAACAAAACAAAAATAAACCAAAGGTTTAGGGTTCAAATATTTGGATATCTACGTGGATTGTGTAAAAAAGTATAGCGAATAACGAGCGTCAGCAAGCACCGAGCAAGCAGATGTATGCTCGTGTTCAACTCGTTTAGTTAGTCAAACTCCGATGCATGATTCAGCGAAACTGACCAAATACGGCACGAGCCATCGAGATCGAAGGGAACCAAACAGCCGTACTTTTTAGTTTGTAAACCCCAATCGTACTGCGATAAAGACAAAGATGTGTGGTAGAAGTCCGTTATATGTACGGTGTACCATCATGAGTTTGTCATCCACAACATATGGATGGTAACTATGTTTATAAACAAAATTACAAAATTAAATTAATTATAAGAACCCGAGAAATATACAAAATTAAATTATACAGGGACGATAAATATGGTTCACCAAAAAAATACAAAATTACAGTGACAAATTCTCTAATTTGCATGAGGGGTCGATGCATGGTTCCCGCAATCCTTATTAGAAATAACTTTATTATATAAGAAAAGCAACCCTTATAGTCCTTGATTCATAAGCAGCACATATACAAAAGACTAATCACCAACGTATATATCGTATAATCAACATATATATTTCAGAAAGCCTCCACTCTCTTCTGAATCCTAACCTTCAACCCGTTGCTCATGTGAAGTATAATGGAAGGTCTAGGTGTGACCTTGTGGCCTTCCACAACATGCACCTTAAACCGAGTCATAACATAAACCACCACTACCTTCATCTGAGTAAAGGCGACGTCCTTCCCTAAACAAGTCCTCGCGCCGGAGTTGAACGACATGAACTTGTAAGAAGGCTCGTGTTTGATCTTACCGTTCTCGTTTATCCACCTCTCCGGTTTGAACTCCGCACAGTCCTTCCCCCACACACCCTCCATCCTCGCCATCGCGTAGAGCGATATGAGGACTTTCATATCCGGCCCGACGTGGTGTCCGCTCGGCATCATGTCCCGCTTGACCACGCTTTTGTGCTCGAAAGGGACGGGCGGGTATAGCCGGAGCGCCTCGCAAAGCGCGGCTTGTAAGTATACTAAAGAGCCCAATGCTTGTGGGCTAGTGAGCTCACCCTTGCTATCGAATATGCTGGGGCTTGAGGTTTTGATCTCGTCGAGAATCTTGGCTTCGACGCGTGGGTTAGTCGAGACTACCCAGAAGAACCAGGAGAGGCCCATGCCGGTAGTGTCTCTCCCTGCGAGCATAAGGCTCACTCCCATGTCGCGGAGGAAGGTGGTGGATTTCGTGTCAAATGGTAACGGTCCTTTGGCCGTCAAGCTGTCGTCCTTGATGATGGACGATAGCATGTCGTGGACGGGTTCGGATTCCCGGTTACGGTTGTTCGTGTCATCGTCGGACTTGCAGAGCGCCTCTCTCATCCGGGCGACGTGCTTCTCGACGAACTCGTCGATGGCTTTCTGCGCGGCCGGCATCCTCCTTTCCGGACCGATGCCAAGCCATCTCATGGCCTTCCACCAAGTGTTCGGGACGACGTGCCGGAAGAGCAAAATCTCCATGGAGTCATCCATGGCCTTGGCGAACGGCACAACCGGCATCTCCGGCGACAAGCAGCAGGGGTCCACCCCCATCACCAACTTACACGTCGCGTCGAACGTGAACCTCAAGAACACATCGCACAAGTCGACGATTGACCCCGTCTCGGCGGCCCGTTCGAGCAACGGTAGAATCGCCGCCTTGACCTTCGACTGCCCGGCGTCCGCCACGAACCGCTTGAAATTCTTCTCTGAGAGAAGCGCGTGCACCATCCGGCGTTGCGCCTTCCACGACTCATCGTCGGCGGTGAAAATACCGCCACCGAGAACGTCAAAGATATCGGCCAGCTCATCGCCTTTCGGGAAGTTAGCGAAGTTGGTGTTGTAGACGTGGTTCACATTAGCAGGGTCACAAGTGAAGAAGACGTCCATGCCGGTGAACCACGGGCCCCTGAAGATGAAGCTACACCCGGTCACCGAGAGTAGGTCGGTGGCCTTCTGGTGGATGACGTGAACCCGCGTCAGCAACCCGGGGAGCATTCCCAAAAAAGGCCAGTTGATCAACCGCTTACCGGAAAGGAAGAAAACGTATAACACGATTAGAGCAAAGAAGGCAGCGGCGGTCGTAAACGCCGCGACCGGGAATCGTTCGGGAGAAAGCCATGAGAGTGCTAGCAAGTCGAGCAAATGGTGGTTGTACGCCATGTGTGATTGTGGTTGTGATTATGATTATGATTATGATTATGATCAGTGGCGGAGTTCCTAAGCAAGTTCGGAGTATTTGTAGGGTTAAGACGTGGATAGGATCTCTTATCCAACATTTACGTTAGGGGCCAGCAAAATAGGAGTTTAGTTAACTGTTGTTTTCTAAATATAAGAGAAGGAGATAAGAATAGCATCTAATGTTACTTGAAACACTATCAAGCCTGGACATTTACCTGTTTAACCATTGTAGTTTGTTGGATTGGTAAGCTGTCTTTTCTTTGAAAGCAGCCTTTTCCGATCGAATAAAGGACCATGTCGCCTGGTTTATGTATCCGTCATGTATAATTTTGCTGAATGACCTAAGCTAGCTTTAATTAGAGTTTAGTTTTTGCTGGTAAGCTAGGAAAATCCTTGAGTTACGTACAAAAGGATTACATGATTACATGGATACAGAACAGATTTTTGCCCAAGACGATGAAGGTATTAGACTTTACAAATTAAGGAAATGTGGATGGAAATGGAGATTTCGAAACATATTGAAAAGTAAGAACTGACTGACTAGTAGGACTTTTACAAGACAGGAGGTCTAAAGTGAAGGTGTAGATAAGGGAGGTAAATAGTAATTTATCCTAAAATTCAAATACTTTTACATTTACACTTGCTGAATTGAATATTACTTTTCTGGGATAACTACATATTACTATAGGTATATTCACTCCTTATTGATAACGTTGCACACAAGTATTTATCGTCTAATCAAACTGTTAGGATTGTGGTGGTTCGTATACGGAATAATGAATAAAATCAATATAACTCAAGCTGAGCAATTTATCGAATACCTAGCATGTATCTAGCAATCTCACAAGAATCCAAGCAAACACAAACATGCATACCATTGGATTTACGGGTAAATCCAATTGGGAAAAACCATGACGGCGGAGATGGATGAGCTTCATTGTGAGAATGATCAGAGTATTGCTGTCTTTTAAGCCTTAATCATGTAAAATTTGAAGATTTAATCAACATAATCTTACACACTAGTGCGGAAAATTCCAATACGTTGGATATACGGGGGTATATACGACGGATTTTGACGGTTCAAATACCCGACGTATATTTACCCATAACCTATGCCCTGCTATATATAATCACAATTAAATTGAATCAAAAACATTCTATGCATTGCACATATACTTGTATTGTACATATTTCTATCTTAATAGGTGATCAAGACTTAAGAAGAAAAGGATTCATGTCAAGACATGTAATGAAGCTTTTGAATGCATGTAATTGTATCTTTATCGGAGTCTTTAAAAACCTTTGTAAACTTGAATATGTTTGTTGTCATCCACACTCACTGTGACGTCCCGAAACAGCGGAAGATTTAAAATTTCGAAATAACGAATAAAACTGACAACTCCAGGCGGGAACGTCACTAATATATAATATAGAAATCCGGGTGCACCCAAAATACAAGGAGTTTTTCCAAAAGAAATACGACTACAATACGGATACAATGGAAGAGAATACAAGTAGTCGTACGGTCTAGCAACTGCCGAAGAGGATCCGACTCCAAAGCGCTCCGTCCTCGGTCACCACCCACCCAGACCTACTGCGGTCCTGAAAAAGATGCAACAACAATGCCTGAGTTTCCAGAAGGAAACCCCGTATACCAACTCACCTATATGCATGCATCACATAATGAACCTATCATACTAGTAGCATGTCATGGCATCAACAGATATGGAAAACAGTTCCCCCGAAGGGTAAAACAGGACATCAGTCCGACAATCAATCATCGGGTCTCCCGAGGAGACCTACTGCAGGCACATGCAGTCTAGTAGCCCGCGACATCGCACCCCCCACACGCAGCTACACTACTCAAGGGTTCGGCAGGGAGCCTCTGTCACGTCTACGCGCCGATAGAAACAGATCTGTAAATCTCAGTGGTCGGGGCCACAGGGACCAACGGGGCCGTCGCCCGGAAGGTATAACAACATCATCTCGGTAGGTGCCCAGCCGAGGAAAACAACAAGCCGGCACAGCCTCGGCCCAACAATCATCATCGCCGGCACAACCTCGGCGGCATCACCGGCACAGCATCGGTGGTCCATCACAACGTCCGGCACAGCATCGGACGGTCCAGACCGAAGTCTGCCAGGTCATCGGGCTCCTCGAGCCGCGAACACCAACCGCGCCGCTATAAAAGCAGGGCAGCGACCTCCGTAGCCCCAAGGGCCGGTAGTCACCTCACCCAACGCCAGTTGCGTGCCCGCACAACATCAACACTGGGATCCGCGATCCCTCAGGCCTGCTATACTACAAAGTGCCAACAATCATCTCAAAAGTCACGGTCCATACATGGAGGTGACGCGTCCCGAACACCCACACTCTTCCCAACGGCGGTCCCTGGGCAGGCACGCATCACGCGCCCACCGTCACCTCCCGGCTCACGCACAAGGCGAGGACACGGGTTTCCGTGGACAAAGTTGGCATTCACAACGGGACCCAGGAATTCAGTTCTGAGCAGATTCGGTCGACCGAAATAGTCTAACCGGTCGACCGTTTTCACGAGGAATTCGGTCGACCGAAAGTCTGAATCGGTAGAACTCACTGCGCAACACTAATTCCCCAACGGTCGAACAAAAGTCTAAAACCGGTCGACCGAACGAGGTCAAAATCCGGAGTCTGGTCAACATTAAATTCCACTCTATCGGTCGACCGACTCAGGGGTCTCGGTCGACCGAAAACAGACAGGGTCAACCTAGTATTCTACGTCATCAAACGGTCGAACGTAAACATACTACCGGTCGAACAAACATGCAATCGGTCGAACGCAATATAAATCGGTCGAACAATTCAAACAATAATAACAGGTACACTTAAGTTCCGGTCGAACACAACAAGGACCGGTCGACCGATAACAGGTAGAAAATCCCAACTCACCAGCAATAATGCACTACCGGTCGACCGCCCCAAGGCATCGTTCGACCGGTGAAGGTTAAAGTCGGGCAAACAGTGCTAAAACGGTCGACCGCCCGAAGGACCCGGTCGACCGTTGGTCGTCTTCAACCTCGCGCCAGCCGAGGATTTAAGAAGAAACGCGTCGCCGGAGAGGTCCTCGACCTCCCCCGACCGACCAACAACACCCTTCCACAAGGGTGAGCAACAAAATCACACTAATGAGCGGCATACCTCAATAACGCCGGAGAAACGCCGGAGCAACGCTCGCGCCTCCGCACCCGCAACCTCCTCCTCGCTGCGACCTCCTCACGCCGGAGCCTCCGCGTCGTCTTCCTCCTCCACCGCTGGCCGAAACGCAAGGGAAGGAAATGTGAGGAAGGTGGTGGAAGAATGGAATGGAAAAGAGGAAGAAGAAGGAGTTCTTCTCCTTAAAAACCCAAGCCAACACCCCCACCATACCTCCCATACACCCCCACCTTACCTCTACACCCTACTCCATACCTCACCCATACCTCTCTCTCTCTCCAAGTCAAACCACCACCTAACCACCCCTTAATCCACCCTAAAAAGGGTTAGGGACTTAACACTCACTCTATGTTTCATTTAAAAGTCACAATTCAAATCTCACTTTATTTGGGTTTCAATAGATCACTCAAACGTTTAGCCAGAAAACCACCCAAACTCAACTTCAGCAAGTCTATGCAAACGAGTCGACTGAAACATTTGTTTCGTCCGATCGTTTGTTAACAACAACTCTTTGGTAAGACGATTGACCATTTTGACGAATTTAGCCGATCGTTCTTTTGTTTTCAAAATTTTATTTCAAGTCATTTTCTTGTTATTAGTCATTTTGTTTTGACGAATTTGGACTGCAGACCGTAGGGCCGTAGGGGTTCGGATATCCATTCTCAAATTCTAGTAACTCCCACAAAGACTCTATTCGGTGGGTCACAATAAACCTAATGGGGTTCAATTAACCGATTCCAGGTGTCCAATAACTTTCCATCCGACTCTGTTGGATACGTTTTGGTTGATCGTTCCTGATATTTATTTTCAGGACAACTTTGTAACACTAACGTAATCTAATATTGTCATATATTAAACTAATATTTACAAAAAAATCAATATGGTGACATCTAAAAAATGTATAACCAAATCTGATGTGGACAAATGTTTTTACTTGCTTTTTGATTTTGTATCACAGGGCACAATTGATTCTACGAAAATGATATTGTTGGTTTTCAAAACATGTGATCCAATAATTTTGTCAAAATATAATTATAGTCACAAAGGCACCCATCAATCCATAACGAATTCGTGTCACTTGTCATGCCTATATAAGCTAGAGCTCTGCATCTTGGCACACCTGGTAGCTGTTTTAATAAGAGCAAGTTCAGCTTGAAGTCGCAGTTGTAAGACTACCTTAAGCCCTCTCCACTTATTCTATCGACTTAAATGTCAACAATACGTAAATGGCATATTGCTCTGTCAAAATATTTGGAAGGTCTCTTGTCAAAAATATAGGTTTGCCCAGAAAGTCCATATATTGTTGTAGGTTTTAAGCATATATGCGCACAACTACTAAAGAAACGGAAAATGAAAGCGAGGGGTCACCCACCGGAGCTAATAAGGACTAGAACCATCTATGATAAAAACACGTCCAAAACCAAGAAAGCGTGGAGATGAACAGGACAAGAAAATGAATGGTGTTTGATTATGACCCTGCGGACAAAGAAAATAGGTAATGTTATTCGAGTCATTCCTGGTTAATTTCTTTCAAAAAAAATGTTGAAAATACTGCAAAAAATTGATATTGGATTAGGTTTATATCTCGGAGTAGGTTGTAATTTTTCAGTAGATTTGTAATTTGAAGAAAATAGGTCATTATTTCTTAATGTCCATTGTCCTCGTTAAGATTGTCAAATGTATATTGTAAAGTTAGCTGTATTTTTAATTTTTTTATTTGCGAGTAAGTTAGTATTAGTTAATTTGACTTAGTATCAAAATAAGTGTTTTATGTAAAATTGGGCCTTCTGAACAAATTCCACATGATCCAAATCCATTAAAAAGTGTTCCCAATAATTGATCAAATCATCTTCTTCAAAAAAATAATTGATCAAATCATTGTGCTTCCGTCACTCATGACATAGGTTTTCTTAGAAGGACAATCATACTATAGGTTGATGGATGAATTTGTCAAAAATGTTAATATCCACATAATTAGAGGACTTTGTCGCTGATATTCATCATATTCGCAAGCATGGTGCTTATTTTAAGGACTTTTTATTTATTTTAGATTTTCGGTTTTTTTATGCTCAGGTGCACATCTAAAAGTGGGAAATTTAATCTATTTTGTGGATTTTTTGTTTATTTCTTAGATACATCTGCTCCCCTTGAAAATTGCTAGGATACACGTGGACGTGGGTATATCATACATAGGGTCCCACAAAACGTACTAAATTTAATATATTATTTGTGCAAATTCGCAATCAACTTTAAACGACAACATATACTCTATTGAAAATCCTAAGCCTATCTTGTATGCAGTGATGCTAAAGATTCAAAATAGGTTCAGGAAATATTTGTTGTTGTTTGTTTTGGTTTGGTTGCAAAAATTTCACTAACATAAGAAGGGAGAGTGTGAGACCCACGTATTTTATGTACTCGGGTGTACCCAAACAATTTTTAAGGAGAACATGTGAATCCAAGAAATGCTTAAAATTCAAAGGTAGAAAATACCAATATTCTACTTTTGTAGATGTACGTACCCAATGAAAACTCTTTAGGTTAATTACTTAATTGCCATCAGGAGCCGATCCAGTAGTTTTTCAAAGAGGTTAGATTTTTTCACGACAGCTGAACTAAAAGATTAATAAACTTAACAGTTTAACGTAAAAAACACACATAAAAGTCATTAGAAGATTATTAAGCTCTTATAATTGGGTATCAATCATTGCCTGAAAAATGTCATTCTTGACGTAATGAAGATGTGTAATCGATCGATGTTCACGTTTACTTCTCCTTGAACTTGTGAAGAAAGTTATAATAAATCTTTCCATCATAATATTAAAAAATAAAATTATATTATTATAAGATTTAGTGTAAGTGGAAGATATGAAGTCTCAAATCTCAAAATTCAATCTTCTATCAAATTGACTTCTAATTTAGGCACTACTTGGACAATTTATCAGTAAAGACATTATACGGATGAAAATAGTATCAACATAAAATCAGGGGTGAACCTCCCTTGGGCCTAATGGGGCCCATAAGACCATTTTGAGGAAAAAATACTACTATTAAGATATTTTAAAAAAGATGAGAACCTAAAATCAACAGCCCCAAATCACACAAACTCTCATCTTCTCTGACCTTCCTCTATCCCAAACCTTCAAAACAAAGATTGGTTCCAAGTTTTGGGAGTTTCCAACACAAAGTAACAAATCTCTTTTTTTGTTTGATTTAAGCATTTGTTTTGGTTTGAGTTTGTTAGTGAGAAGTTGGACTTAGTTTAACCAACAAAGATTTTGAGAGAATGTGTTGGGAGGTTAAAGTTTTGTGTGGTGGTTCCCAACGTAGTTGACAAAATCTTTGTAGTGTTTTGGATTTTGCATGTTTTACTTTATTTATGCTTCCTTAGAATTGGATTCTAAAAATAATTGTAAAAATAGATTGAAGAAATAGATTAGAAAATTATAGGTAAGAATTACAAATGATATAATGTGGTTTTGTCTATTGCCTACTTTTAGTGTTTTGCCTACGTTTTGTGCCATTTCGATTGCATGACTTAATTGATGTTTTCATTTTTTTGTGAAATTTTACTTTCACCATGGAAAATTATTTCAAAAGGAAAGAAAAAACTCAATGAATTGTCTGAAACAATATTATTTGAGGAAGTGAAAGAAAAAGAGTCAAAACAACTGTCGACGAAATCAAAACAACTATCGATGGAAGGTCAACTGAGGAGCATCATGGAGAATCAACGTTCCATGATGGACCAGACGACTAAGATGGTGGCTTAATTAGAAGCACCTTTGTGAACACTAATTGACGAGAATCATTGTTCCATGATGGACCAGTTGGCTAAGATCATGTCTTTAATAAAGGGACCTTCGAGACCACCGTCTGTTGAGAATTAGTCGTCCGACGATGAAGAGGAGCTACCGACGGTTACCTACCTGAAGTTGATCTGTCCATCTCGTCGAGGAAGAGGCGTCCCTTAAAGCATCTTCACGATATCTACACCGACCCGACCAAGAAATCACAGCCTTCGAACCAAGTTGAAGATCCTTTAATGCTTGACCCATTGAAGAAGTCGGCTAAAAATATATTAAAGACATTCAGACGGTGGATGTTGGGGTCGATCCCCAATGACAAGCCCGTCTCGGTAAAGACAGGAAACTATGGACCAGCGTGGTTCTTGGGGTTGAGTGTCCCAAATTTTGGATCACCGACGACGTAAGTATTTCAAATAATTCAATTGTTTGAAGATAGTATTTCTGACTTTCTACGTGTTGTTTTGATAGCATGTTGACGCGGCTGCATCTGTTGAGGAGGCGTATCAGTAACTTCCCATGTCAATACTGCCAAAAGGCTACGGTTATGAACACTTTTTTCAGTGACTGGGTTCCAGCCCACAAAAAACATTACATTGCCAATCCAAGTAAGTTCACCCTGGATCCCAGCTGTCTGCAGTTCCTGAGTGGAAATGAGGGTGAACTACATTATTATGTGTTCTAAAAGTTTTACTTTTATATGTCAATTATTATGAATTGGATGTGCAAACATTTTGTTCGTTGATTAATATATTCGTCTTTTGAAAGTGTTAAGGAAGAGACGTTTGGTCCTTAACCGTAGAGCTCTAAAAGATAATGGTTTACATAAATCAAAAGTTATTCACAATCATGGTAATGAACATGGAGCATTAATTACCGAGATAAGACTGTCGTGTTGGTTATCGATTATTGTAGCTCTACAAATATTTGATGACACGAGTATATAAAAGAGAAAATTATTACTTTTACATATTGAATAGACCTAACAAGTAAAATATTATGGGATTCTGTTATGTGTCATTAATGTTTTACTGTGTCTTGGATCCTAAGATATGAGACATATCTTTTCACTCAAGAAGTGCTTAATTCGATTATTGTCAAAAGCTATCAATGAGTATAGTGATAAAGGCAATAGTTGGTTGAACATGACTTGTGCTGGAAAAGATAGTTAGTCAAAAGATTATCATTTCCCCCTCTTAATTGAGTGATGATATTAGTGGGCACCTTGATAAAACAAATTTATAATGTGCACAATGTATCTTGAGTCAAGTTACATAGTTATAATTAGCTTAAAGAGATCAAGAAACAAATATAATACAAAGATGACACATTTCTACTTTGTATATATTCTTAATATCATGAGGCAAGGAACAGACACAAATGACGCACTTACATCACTGAATTGATCGTGTTTGGTTTGAGTGGAACAAGACATTTATGCTAATTGGGAAACTATAATGTGTAGCTAGATACCGCGTATAGTTTGAGATATTGATTGTTCAATATCGCAGTCAATTTAGCTTAGTTCCTCCTAGGTCACACCACAAAATTGGAAAACAAGAAGTTTGATTTTGAGTTCATATGACGTGTCGGGTTTCATGAGAAAATGGACACATGTGGTGAATCTGTTAGATACGGGAGAAAGACGGGGAGCACCTCACCAAGCCACCCCAGAAGACACGCCTCCAGTAGACGCACATGGACTGCCAACCAGCGGTCCCAAACCGCCAATTGGCGGTTCAGAAGTTGCGCCTGGTGTGCTTCTTCGGCTCGCCTTGTTGTCCATGCTGAGGGCCTTCTATTGCCATCACTAGATCCATACTTTGATCTACGCAATTGATGGACACGAATGAAAGAAGAAAACAAACTACTTAACACTCAACAAGCAAAACGAGATTTGCACCAAACACTCATCTTTTCTTTCTTCTTTCTCACTTGACTCGATTTGTTTTTGGCTTGTGTTACAAATGGAGAACTCTTGTGCTAATATAGGCACTTACAAAAACTCTTCAACTCGCCCTATAACACAAACATAACATAAACTACATAAAGATGATCATTCAAGATCATTACAACCTCTACTTAAATTGCATCATAAAATAGGACAAAAATCATAGAAAAAATGAAGAGTCCATTGTCTCTTCCTTTCCTACAACTTTTTGCCTTCCTTCTTGTTGAGTCATCAACTCTTAGATGACTCACCCTCCATAGGTTATGTGGCAAGTGACTAGGATGCCACCTAAGATTAAGTTCAATTCTCAATAGAATCAATAAAATCAATATGTCATGAGAATTGACATAATTAGAATCATAGATAAACTAATCTAAGATGTATATATTTATGGGGTGTAATAATATTACATAGGATAATATATTACATTAGATATGAATTTGCTAAAACCCCAAAAGATCAAATTTTGTTGGAGATAAATCTAAAATTTGATAAAGACAAAAATCAGACAAAACGGTCTAACATTGTTCGGAGACCGATCGACCAAAAATCCACAGTAGCTATTGAGCGTGTGAATGGTCGACCAGAAGGATGAATTGGGTCGATCAAAAGCTTCCAGTAGCTTCCACGATCTCATGTTGGTAGTGACCGGTCGACCGGTGTAGAGTCGCGGTTCGACCAAAAACTTCCAGGGATTTCTCGTATTGACCTTGGTAGTGAACGGTCGACCGACTAGAAACTCTGTCCGACCAGAAATTTCCAGTAGCCGATTCTCATGTTGAATTGGTCGACCGCCAGGTTTCAAGGTCCAACCGAAACCGAATTAACTATCAATCGGTCGACTGGTTGGTTAGTTTCGGTCGACCGGTTAGCAAGATTTCCGCCAGAATTATTAAGAGAATAATTAAATCATGGGCTGGATTAATTCTAGATTTGGTCAAACGTGTTTGAGGTTGATTATGTGGCAAATTATGATTGGTTTAAGGAAGAGAACACAAGAGATCATGGCTAGAGAATAGTTCTTGATATGGGTAATTTGGGAGGCTATAAATAGGACCTCTCACCCTATTGTTAATACACAATTAAGATTTTTTGAAAATACTCTCTCCCCCTAATCTCTCCACTTATCACCATGAAATTCTCTTAATTAATTGGAGCTTTTGGAGATAAAATCTTGTGGAGCTTTAAAGGAGTCTTTAGCTAGATTCTAAGCTTAATTAGAGATTGATTGACTAGCTTCTTTCTCTTTAATCTTGTTTAGAGTAAGGTGAACACTTGGAGGTGAATTGACGGGCAATTCGACGGGCAAAGGATTTCCTGATCTCCGAAAAGGTTTTAGAGAACCTTTGGGTATGATCCTTTTTTGTTTGATTATTTTAATATATGTATGTTTGCTTGATATTAGAATAAACACAAAATAATGTACATAAAATTGCTGAAAATATGAAATCAATCATGTATGCTTGTATTAAAAAATTTAAAATACAAGCATGCCTTCTTGGAAGGGACTAGAGTTTGTGTATTGGTGTCAGGGATACAAGCAGCAACATTGGTTTGCGGTGGTGCTATCAATTCCCAACTCGAAGATCACAATCATATAGTCATTCTGCAGGCAGAGATGTAAAAGGTAATGAGGTGCTAGTGTCGTTGCCTTCCCCAACTGATGAAGGCTTCCTCGATCTTCAAGGATAACCACTAGAGCTCGATTGGCACGATCTGGAAAAGGATGAGGTCCCCCGAACCCGGAACATGTGAATTTCCTATCCTAATTACTTTAGTTGTTTTCAACACTGTTGTATCCCCTATGTTTACGACTAAAGCGGTTAATTTTACAGTGTAGATTGTGGCATGTTCGCCATCAAGTAGGTAGAGCATCGTCTGGCGAATCTTCCCGTCACCACTATAACAGACGAAAACATGCAGACTTTCAGGGATAAATAGACTATCGACCTATTCTACCAAAGTGTCATACCTTGCCAGCGAACAATTGTGTAGTGTGTTTTATTTTTAAAAACAATTACAAAAAACAAACAATTACGATGTACCCCTGTATTTTCCCTTTCATTTTGTATTTTATAAAACAATGAAAGAAATGAAACGATTATGGGGTTGAACAACGTCGTACATGTCAATTTCCGTAGGTTTGATTAGTTTGACATGTTCAATATGTAAGGATCGATGACCTACTTAATATCTAATAAAATTACACTTAATCTCTACTTAATTAACAATATATGCAACGGAAAGGAATTTAAAGCAAGTAGGCTAGAAGCAATGCAAACCACAAGATGCAAGGCGATTTTTATAGAGGTTCGGCCTCCCGCGTACTTCCTCGCTTGCAAGTTCTGTTCGACACCGCGAACTCCACCTACGTCTTCACTAACTACTCCCCGTTCCGGAGCGGGGGAGAATGATTTTACACTTCAAGCCTTCCGAACACCCTCGCAAGCTTGGATTCCTCTTCTCACAATCCAAGTAGGATGCTTCGGGTTTCCATTAAAGCCTTCACTCTTTTGACAGCAAATGTGAGTGGATCAACACTCTCTAACTTAAGCACACTTTGAGTATGATTTGTAATTGATCAAAGATGTGGAGATTTTAGCTTTGAGTGTAGAATTTGGGATTTCTTAATTGGCAGAAGTATCTCTAGTATATTAAGATATTCGAAGTGTGAGAGTTGTCTCAACAATGAGTTTGGACCTCTATTTATAATCTCCTAAAATTTTCTAGACGTTGAGGAAGAATTGATTGATTGGTGTGGAGAATAGACAAACAGAAATCAAGGTTCAACAATTCTGTCCCTCAATGGTCAACCGAATCGGATAGAATGGTCGATCGTTTCTTTAAGAATAAAGAAACGTTTGACCGAACTAGAGAACGATCGAACCAAGTTGCCTTTAACTTAAGTCATCTGTCGAACAAGGAAATGGGGTGATTGACCGATCCTAGGGTTTTGACGAGGGTAAAGGTATAATAATTGAACAAAAGAATAGGTTATGTTTGACCGAAAATAACATGCATCTTGGGCTCAAGAAAAGGGTTCATCCCGTTGATCGGTATAAGGTCAATGTTCGACCGGTGGCCAATTGTATTCTAAGTGTTGGTTGAGTTTATATGAATACGACCGTTAGGAGAATACGACAAGTATAACAGCCATATGAAAATGCGGAAATGGTCGACCGGTTGAGCTAGGAAAATTCACTTAAAGACTCTCTTAAAATCAGTGGAACAAAAAACTTGTTCCGGTCGACTAATTGACACAGGAAGTTTAGGTTATGGTTTAGTGATTTTTCGACAAAGGTTTGAGTGATCTATTGAATTCAATTGATGTGAAATTTTGTGTGTGACTTCTACAAGGAACCTAGTGTGTATGTGAGTAAGTTTTAACGCTAGTATGCTCAAGATTACACATGTTCCTAAGACTCAAAATAACGTCAAATTACAAGTCTTCAAATATCTTTGATTACATTTCTTAACTTCAATTCTATTCTTCTTGAGTCTTGATCACTTGTAAATGTTAGCAAAATACAATATATCTTCTATGCATTATGTGTGTCACACTACATTTGATTGTGATTAAGATTAGGTTGATTAAATCATCAAACCATGGTTTAAGGCCAAAAACCAACACAATACGGGTATGATAAGAGCTCGACTGATCTGCTTGATAGTCTCAATTTGATTATGGAAAATTGTATCCTCAATGGGTTCGATGTGTCCCCCCTAAGGGCTCAATATAATGCTTTTCACAACACGCTTTGGAGGGAATTTTTGGGCTTTGCCCGATACCAACTTGATATGCGCGTGATATGACCTCGATAATTAAGATTTTTTAGGCAAATTGTATTTGTTCCGTTCCTCCAAAGGTTTCCTCGATGGGAACTCGATATAAGATCAATAGTCTACGTCACTGACAATGGCATGATTATTTACGACACTTTAGACGGTTTGGTTAACTTCCTTCCAAACGTCGCGTGAATTAAGCATATAACACGACCTTCCCTTTTGTCCGAATTACATCACTCCACTGTGCTTGCCTTCTTTGCTCCTTCCCTCAACCTCCATGGCATATACCTTCAATCAAGAAGATGATGCATAACGACGATTTAGTAGAGGGCACACCGCTTGGTTACCTTGAGTGCTTCTGCAGTTACACCACAGAACGACTCTGTGTCGGGTCGTCTACCGGGGCGGTGGAGGGCATCTGGCGTTGTGTATCACCGGACCATAACTGATGCACCTTTTCTCTCCCAAACTGTTTGTCTTCGATCATAGAGGTGAAGCAGACCGTGGTAGGTCTCAATGGAGTGGTGGGCCACGTGGAGCGTCGTTTAGCCGCCATGTAAGACATGATGACAGGCCTCGTCACCGACAGTAGTATGTTTTTGCTTTTTCCTTATTTTCGTTATCTTTCCTCATCGATTGATATTTTGTTATCTTACTTTCGTAGTTTCCACCCTAAAGAAACCTACACCAACACCCCTTTTATGGAGCACACTTGCCCCAACTACGGGGTGACATGCCTAGGCGGAGACGAAAGTGGGTGGACGACAAAAGGGAAGAGGGCGAGGTTGTTTAGTCCTATTTAACTTGTTTTTGTTGTCTGTTTGTGCAAACTTCTACGAATGTTGGATCGTTAATATGTAGTAAATCTGATTGGAAAGTTGAAGTTACAAGCAGTTTAGTTTTATGTGTTTTATGTTTATATTTGAATGCTTGTGCAAAGGACAACAACCCCATCAATCGATCCATGTCGACCTCCTATCGAGCCCATCGAGCACATAATATAAAAATGGAAACCCTTGAGGGCTAAAAGAACACCATCCTCGGAGGACAACAACCATCAATCAATCCATGTCGATCTTCTATAGAGTCTGTTGAGCACTTAATTAAAAAATGACAATTTTAAGGGCTAAAAGAACACCAACCTTAGAAGTCAACAACCATCAATCAATCCATGTCGATGTCCTATCAAGCCCGTCGAGCACATAATTAAAAAAAGGACAATTTGAAGGGCTAAAAGAACACCATCCTCATAGGACAACAACCATCAATCGATCCATGTCGATCTCCGATCGGCCTGTCGAGCACATAATTAAAAAAAGGACAATTTTAAGGGCTAAAGAACACCAACGTCAGAGGACAAAATTAATCATTCGATCCATGTTGATCTCCTATCGAGCCCGTCGAACACATAATTAAAAGAGGACAATTTTAAGGGCTTAAAGAACACCAACATCAGAGGACAACAACCATCAATCGATCCATGTCAATCTCCTATCGAGCTCGTCGAGCACATAATTAAAAAAGGACAATTTTAAGGGCTAAAAGAACACCAAGCTCAGAGGACAACAACCGTCAATCGATCCACGTCGATCTCATATCAGCCCATCGAGCCAATAATTAAAAAAGGACAATTTTATAGTCTAACTTTACATCCCCTCTTATTGTGTCCACTTCCAACGCATTTGTTGCACTTGCGCAGTTGCACTACAACTTCCCCTAGACATGGTACACATTTTCTCTTTATCCTTCCTACTTTTTTTCTTTTTCAAACGACCAACTGGATTTCTTTCAATAGGCACTTTCACTTGCATATTCTTTATGTCATCTGGAGTAGTTCATTCATTCTCATTATCACAAGGGTAAATTATTTCTTTATATGTCTCCCTCCACGACTCATTCACGTAAAATGGGGAACACAATCAGTACATATTGACCCCACGATCAAGAGCTGCAGCAACCGCATGAACACAAGGTATTCCAAGCTTTTGAAACATGCCACAAGAACACTCATTTGTAATCAAATTAACCTCACCATCACTGTCACCAACCGATGTAACACATGAAATTCAAACTGATTAAGGTTGCTGACTGTCAAGAACCTTGCTCTGTGTGCTATTCCAGGCAGATCATACTCCATGAGAGGTGACAATTTGGTTGTGCTTGCCTTGGTAGCAGCTCGTCGTTCGCAAAACCATGTTTGAAGTGTGAACCGAATGTACTTCACAAAAATCGTGACTGGCCATGTTCTTGCCTTCGTGGTTTTATTGTTTAGGCTTTCAGCGTAATTGTTGGTCATTAAATTACATAGATTCCCAGGAAAGTAAGAACGAGTTCAATTATCGAAACCAATGTCTTCAAGATATTCTACCAGGGGAAGATCAATTGATTTTATCATGTCAAAGTACTTGTGGAAATCCAACTTTCAGAATGCGTATGTCGCACACTACATCTTTTCATATCAGTGGTCGGTCTTGAACTTTGCAACCACATTCATATTGATGTGGTGGTAGTAGGCACCGTGATGGGCATTTGGGAATACCGTTTCCAATGGGTTCCTTCAATTTATTCATGAAATAGGTCCAAGAGTTGTGATTCTCACTGTTCACCAATGCAAACGCAATAGGAAACAAGTGGTTGGTTGAATCCAATCTAACAACACATAACATGTGGCCACCGTACCTTGTCTTCAGGAATATGTCATCTACACATAGCACAAGACAACACTATCTAAATCCCTTTCTTGAAGCTCCAAGAGAGAAGAAGCAATATAGGAAGTGGTCATCTTCTGTGACAAAATCAGTGATCGTGTTTGGATTCTTTTGCTCTAACATGTACAGGTACGCATGTAACTTTGAATAGGATTCCTCCGGTGTCCCCCTTGCATATGTAAGTGCCTTCTTTCTACATCTTCATGCCTTTTTGTAATTCATATTTATATCATATTGTTCCTTCATATCCTCCCCTATGTCTTTTACCAAGTAGTCAGTACCGTCACTAGCATATTTGTTCTTGATTGGGTGGCCAACTACCCAAGGTGATGCTTGTCGATGGTCTTTCTGTTTGAGTTCGAATGTGCAAGTATGCACGTTGTAAAAGGCAGTAAGCTCAAACATTGGAGAATGCAATTGTTTTTGCCCCTCAATCTCCAACCACAATTAGGATCCTAGCAGGCAATGTACCACACCTATTTACCAGACATTCACTACAAACTCGAAATTATTCTTCATTGCAAAGAGAGCGGTTTTGGTTTTCAATTCACCCTTGCTGTGGAAAGTCTTACCAAGGTGGAACTCTCGAGATGATTCGCCGGCAAAGGAGGTATGATTGTGGTAAGAATTCAATATATCTTCTCTTGTTAGCAATGGAGCACTCCAACTTCTGTGATCTTCTGGACGACTGCTGCTTGTCCTAGCAGTTTGGTTTTCTGGACTTCCGAGTTGTATGTGTCTTTCCGTTGGGGGTTGTGAGTGTGTGAGTGTCACCTAAGTTGACGACATGATCGTCATTCACACAGGGCTCGTACTCATTCAATTGGTGGGGGACATCAACATCAGGAACAACTATCTCACCACCGGTAGACATGTGATCTGTTAAGGGAACAAAAGTCTCATCCTGATTCCTAACGTCTTTGTTAAAGTTGGAATTGAGCGATGGTTCTACAGGTGTGTTCTTTCTAATCGGAGTAACACATAAAAAGATCATGCGTTGTAATATTTTAGAGAGGAAGAAACGGACATCCGAATTGTCTGTAATTTTAATAGGTCTCAATGGTTGCCCCAGTGTTCTGTAAAGGGCCTTCACTGTGAGCTCATGCTTCAACTTATCAACATCAAATGTCTTATGCAAATTTTCCAACAATTGCAAGTACGTTACATCATTTTCTATCGTGATCATTTTATCTTGCTGTCTTTGAAAAGTCATTCTCTATCATCCATTTCCCAAACACCATTGTACGCAGCCATTGCGTTAACAGACAAACCTAATATGACAAAAAAATAGTAAAAAGTTCAAAAAACTGTAGTTCTGAATAATAATCATTATCCATCGAGTTCTATCGAGTAACAAAATCGAGCACACATTAGTTCAATCAAACTCTAATCAGGTATAACTATCGAGCATATGCATCGACCCACACTATTACGTACCGTTGAGTTCAATCGAACTTGGTCGAGCTTTATGTAGGATCGTGTGGGTTATGGGTCCACAATTAAGGCTAATTAAGAAATATAATCCTAAACAAACTCTACTTGCAAGTCAAAAGATGATGCAGCGGAATTTAAAACAAATACAAGCAAGTAGGGAAGAAATAAGCAAACCACAATCACACGGGGATTTTATAGAGGTTCGGCACCCCACCCGGGTCCTAGTCCTCTCTTGTAAGCTCCGCTCAACTCCGCGAGCTCCGCCTACGTCTTCACTAACCACTCCCCGTTCCGGGCCGGGAGAGTACACCTTTACACCACAAGCACCGCGAACAACCTCGCTTGCTTGAATTCTTCCTATCACAATCCGAGAGGGACACTTCGGGCTTTCACCGAAGTCCTTGCTTCCTTTGACAAACAATTAAGTGGAGCAACACTCTCTAATTCTTGAGCACACTTGAGTAGGATTGGAATTTTGACTAAAGTGTGGAAGGTTTGAAGCTTTGAGTGTTTGAGATTCTCTCTAATGTTTTGGACAAGTTTGTAGTGGGAGAGTTGTGTTAAAATGTGTTTTACAACTCTATTTATAAGCATTAGAGATTTCTAGCCGTTTGGACAAGATTTGATTGGGTTTTGTGCAAAGCACACAAAGCAGAAAATCGGGCTGCAAATCTGTCCAGAAACGGTCGACCAAAAGGTGAAACGGTCGATCAAACTCTTGGGTTCGTTAAAGACATGGTCGACCGAAATATGGAATGGTTGACTGAACTCTTAAGTTTGTTAATGAAACGGTCGACCGAACAGGGTTACCGGTCGACCGAACTTATGTTTCGATAGAGGGAAATATGGATCGGTTGAACGAAATAGTATCGACCGATAGCAGGGATTTTTTTGACAAGATTAAACGGTCGACCGGACAGGGCAAATGGTTCGACCGTTGGTAAAGTATATGGGGGTGTATATAGTTTTAATACGAATACGACCGTTGGGTATATATAGGGGTGCAAATGGTTACCAACTATCCGAGTATTCGATTCGAAAATTTCTATTTACTTGGTATTTGGTAAGTTCAATGTTACCAATTTAATTTCGGATACGAATTTGGTTTAAAAAAATTTACCAATTAGAATTCGGATACGAATTCGGATACAAGCTATTTAAAATTCGAATTATCCGAATTATTCGAATACATGGTCAAATACACAAATTAGTATTCCAAAATTTAGTATTCTAAAATTTTAATACGAAAATTTAGTATTCGAAAATTTTAATTCGAAAATTAATTACAATATATATATATCTATTCAATTTCGGATAATATCCGAATACCAATTAGTATTCAAAAATTTTGAAGTTTCGGATTCGGATAGTTCTGCTAAATTCGGATTCGAATTCGAATTTGGTAATGGAATATGGTATTCAGATTCGAATTCGGATACAGTAGGTATCCGAGTCATATTATCCGAGTTGCACCCCTAGGTATATACGACAAAAATAACGGTCGGAAAAGTAAGTTCAAACGGTCGACCGAAAGAGATGGTACGGTCGACCGAAACTAGACAGGGAAACACAAACAGAATGCTTGATCATCCGGTCGACCGAACGGCATGTTGCGGTCGACCGTTTTGGTTCAGACAGCTAAGGTTCAAGTTTGGTGTTTTCCGGTCTAAGTTTGGGTGATCTATTGTGTTGGCTTTTTGGCCTTAATCTTATGTTTTGATGATTTAATCAACCTAATATTAATTAGAGTAGCACACACTATGCATTGCATATATATTGTATTGTGCTAACCTCTACAGGTGATCAAGACTCAAGAAAGAATGAAATGAAGTCAAGGCATGTAATTAAAGCTAAATCGAAGACATGTAATCTTGATTTCTTTTGAGTCTTAGGAACAAAGTGTAATTGAGCATAATTGAGCTAAAATCAACTTAATCACACACTAGGTTCCCTATAGAAGCCACACACGAAATTTCACATAATTTGGACTTCAATAGATCACCCAAACTTTGACCGGAAAATACCTAACCTGAACCCTAACTGTCTGCCCACATTCGGTCGACCGATACAGGCCGTTCGGTCGACCGGATGATCAAGTAATCCAGTTTGTGTTTTCCCTGTCCAGTTTTGGTCGACCGCACCATCTCCTTCGGTCGACCGGTTGAACTTACTGTTCCGACCGTTATTCTTGTCGTATATGCCCAACGGTCGTATTCGTATTAAAACTATATACACCTCCATATACTTAACCAAATGGTCGAACCATTTGCCCAGTTCGGTCGACCGTTTAACCATGTCAAGAATTCCCTGCTATTGGTCGATACGATTTCGGTCAACCGATCCAAATTTCCCTCTACCGAAACGCACATTCGGTCGACCGGTAACCCTGTTCGGTCGACCGTTTATTTAATAGACTTAAGTGTTCAGTCAACCTATTCGTATTTCGTTCGACCGTATCCTTATCGAACCCAAGCGTTCGGTCGACCGTTTCACTTTTCGGTCGACCGTTTTTGGACAGATTTGCAGCCCGAATTTTCTGCTTTGTGTGCTTTTCACAAAATCCAATCAAATCTTGTCCCAACGGATCTATCCTCTCTAATGCTTATAAATAGAGTTGTAAAACACACACAACTCTCCCACTACAAACGTGTCCCAAACATTTGAGAGAATCTCATACACTCAAAGCTACAAACCTTCCACACTTAGTGATCATTTCTTCATCCTACTCAAGTGTGCTCAAAGTTTAGAGAGTGTTGTTCCACTCAAGGTTACAATTGTTGTAAAAGGAAGCAAGGACTTCGGTGAATCCAAGCTCGGCGAGGGTTGTTCGCGAGTTTGACGGTTGTAAAGGCGTTCTCTCCCGGCCCGGAACAGGGAGTGGTTAGTGAAGTCGTGAGCGGAGCTCGGTGATCTGAGCGGAGCTTGCAAGAGAGGACTAGGACCCGGATGGGGTGCCGAACCTCTATAAAAACGCCAAGTCGATTTGTGGTTTGCATATTCCTACACTTGCTTGTTTTAGTTTAATTTCCGCTGCATTTCTTTGATCGAATAAACAAGTAGGTAATTAGGTGATTAACATTAATTGTGGACCCATAAACCCACACGATCCTACATATTGAAGTCCAAATAATGTGAATTTTTGTGTGTGACTTCTGTAGGGAACCTAGTGTGTGTTTAAGTTGATTTTAGCTCAAGTATGCTAATTATACACAAGTTCCTACAGACTAAAAGAAATGCAAAATACATGTCTTCAAATGAGCTTGATTTCCTTTCTTCCTTGAGTCTTGATCACCTGTAGAGGTTAGTGTTGAATTTTTAGCCTTAATCTTTATTTAGTTTTGATGATTAAGTAATCTAATCTTAATCTATATTTAATCAATCAACCTAGACAATCAAAGTAAGCAAACATGAATACATGCATTGCATATATATTTGTGTATTTGCGATATTCTTAATAGGTTGATGAAGAATCAAGCTAAGGAGCTTTGGACAAGAAGATAAAGACTCAAGACATGTAATCAAGCATTGGACCGATATGAAATTTCGTATAATTTGAGTCCTTAGGATTAATGTAAACATGAGCACATTAGGATTCTGTCCCGTATCCCCACGGTTAACCGAACCCCACTCGGTAAACCGAATCATGTAGAGTTCGGTCCACCGAACACCTTGCGGTCAACCGTGTAGAATCCTTTAGGTGTTCCCTGGAATAATCACCTCGGTATACCGAACCACCTTCGGTAGACCGAATTAGCCTGGACCGGTTTTTGACTTTGCTCCAACGGTCGTATTTAAATCTTGACCTAAAGCCCAATTGACTTATCCATATTCGGTACACCGAACTTCATTCGGTCATACGAATCATATTGCTTTAGGAGCCCAACGGCTATTTAACTTGACCGTTATTGGTAAAACAATTTCCCATGCATTGTCAGCGCAAAACCCGCGCTAACTTCGGTATACCGAAGTATAGACGGTCAACCGAACCAAGCATTAACAGAACCCTACCAATGTTACTGTCCAGTTTGGAACGGTTAACCGAATAGGTTTCGGTAAACCGAATTGTATTAGGGTTGCTAGTTAGAGAGCTACTGGAGTTGAGTGAGCGGTTAACCGAATAGGATTCGGTAAACCGAAATGACCATCTTCGGTAATCCGTTCGATTAACGGTCGACCGAGGAGCGTGCAACTTCTACCCGAACTTTTGTCACATCATCACATTTCATGGGTCAACTTTCTCACCCACTCCCTAACGGCCCTAAGAGCTTTGAAGCCTATATAAGGACCTCATTAGAAGCACAACAACAAGCAATACACTCTCCAAACATCAAGTATCCTTGTGCTATCTTTCCCAAACCTTCAAAGCTCAAATCCTACACACTCAAGCCAAAATTTCACCACTTGTATTCCTAGATCCATATCATAATCCAAGTGTGCTCAAAGTTAGAGTGTCATTAGCAAGAAGTGTGATTCATTCCTTCATCCAAATCACAAGAGTTGTAATAGCTTTGGGGAAGCTCACTCTCGGGTTGTGAGAGGAGACACGGGCGAGGCGAGGGTGTTCGCGAGGTTCGTTGTTTGTAAAGGCGTTGATCTCGGCCCGGTAACGGAGATCGGATAGTGGAAACCACAAGCGAGGCTCGAGGGACGAGCGGGGCTTGTGAGTGAGGACTAGGACCCGGAGAGGGTGCCGAACCTCGTTACATCGGGCGTCGACTACAACGTGGTTTGCAAGTTCTCTAACTATCATCTAACCCTTGCATGATTAGTTGTTAGTTTCGTAATTAAGTTTTAATTCCGCACTTTAGTTAATTACGATCACTAGAGGGTCCCATACGATCCCCACATTTAGTATCAGAGCTTTGTTAGCTAAATTTATTTTCTTAATCGAAATATTAGCATGGCTCAATCTAATCATAGTGAGGGTTTATCAACTAATAAACCACCTCTTTTTAATGGCCTAAATTATGATTATTGGAAAAAGAGGATGAAGATTTATTTGCAATCACATGATTTAAAATTTTGGTCTTTTATTTTAAAATCATACACCCCACCAAATGATGATGAGATTATTTCATTAACCAAACCTAAAATTAAGGAGGCGGAAATTAATGCCCGCATTATGAATATGTTATATTGTAGTCTTAATGAAAATGAATATAATCGAGTGAGAGGGTGTGAGAGTGCTTATGAAATATGTCACACTTTAGAAATGCATTATGAGGGATCCACTAGATTAAAAGAAACTAGGATTAATCTACTCATGCATAAGTATGAATTGTTTCATATGCTACCCGGTGAAAACATAAGGGAGATGCACATTCGCTTCACCGAGATTATTAACTCCCTTAGTGCTCTTGGAAAGATTTTTAGCAAGTGAGAAATGACAAGGAAGATTCTCCGGTCTCTCAACGACGATTGGGAAGAAAAGACAACCGCAATAGAAGAAGCGCAAGATCTAACGAAATTGTCGGTTGAAGAACTCATGGGAAGTCTCATGACATATGAGATACAAATGAAAGACCGAAATGAGAAGAGAGTCAAGAAATCCTTAGGGCTACACGCCGTCGCCAATTCGATCAAAGAAGATAGTGATATCGAGGAACAATTGGTGACACATCAATTCAAGGAATTTCTCAAAGAAGAGAAAGAAAGGAGAAAAGAGAAGAAGAATAGCAGGAGAAAAGAGAAGAAGAAAGCTATTAAAGCTACTTGGGACACTTCATCATCTTCATCAATTGAAGGCGAATTCGCCTCAATGTGCTTCATGGCAATAGAAGACGATGATAGTGATGTATCTTCTTGCTCTAGTCATGATTCAATTGATTCAAATGATTCAAATGCATATAATGAACTTCAATGTGAATTCAATGAATTGCTTGAAAATTTTGAGAAAATTTGTCAAAAGAATAAACTAGCAAGAAAGAAAATCAATGAGCTACAATCTCAAATTGAATCTATCATGAATGATAAGAATGAATTACTTGCTAGTCATGATAAAATTGCATTAGAGAACACTCAATTAATTGATGAAATTGCAACTCTAAATGCAAAACCTTCGTGTAGTATTGATATTCAAGATCTAATTGCTAAGAATGTTCAATTACAAAAAGATCTTGAAAAATTCACAAGTGGAAAAAATGTTTGATATGCTTATTCGTAGTCAAAGACAATCACTAGATAAACATGGTATAGGTTTTTATGCTAATAACTTTAAGAACCATGTTATTCACACTACTTTGAATGGAAAGCATTTTGTAGTGAATAAAACTTCCTCAAGTATTTGGGCACCTAAAACCAAAATGGTTTGGGTTCCAAAAACTAACATGATTGGACCCAAACAAAAATGGGTACAAAAATCTTTAACTATAGGTACTTGAAGGAGGAAATCGGTGGTGACCGGATGAGCTTCAAAGAAAAATTTAAAGGCGGTTGCATCACCGAATACGGGTTGAGTCAATTCAAAGCGCCACGACGGTATAAATTTTGATTGATTCTAATCTAAATTTTAGAGCTTAATAGACATATCTTATTATATAATTCATTGCATATCTTATACCCTATTCATTGCATATCATATACCACATCCATGATCATAAATGTCAAATTGCAAAATGGATGTTAAATATGCTAAGAGGGAAAATACAAATGCACTTCATTGTTAATATTCATTATTGCTATTTAGCCTAATTGATAGGGGGAGCCTAAAATTGCAAAATCACATAATTAAGGGGGAGAATTAGATATCTCTTACCTTTGCATCAAATGCTTAATGTTTGCTTTTTGATTGATGTCAAAGGGGGAGAAGAATTAGGATGAGCTTCAATTTTAAATAAACTATGCACGTTGTTAAGGGGAGAAATCTTATAAATGCATAGATTACATATATATTAAGAAACAAAACTTATAGAAAGGGGAGAAATAAAATTGAACTCAAATATTAAGATATAGATTTGCCATCATCAAAAAGGGGGAGATTGTTGGCTTTTTAGCCTTAAGCTTTATTTAGTTTTGATGATTAAGTAATCTAATCTTAATCTATATTTAATCAATCAACCTAGACAATCAAAGTAAGCAAACATGAATACATGCATTGCATATATATTTGTGTATTTGCGATTTTCTTAATAGGTTGATGAAGAATCAAGCTAAGGAGCTTTGGACAAGAAGATAAAGACTTAAGACATGTAATCAAGCTTTGGACCAATATGTAATTAGTATAATTTGAGTCCTTATGATTAATGTAAACTTGAGCACATTAGGATTCTGTCCCGTATCCCCACGGTTAACCGAACCCCACTCGGTAAACCGGATCATGTAGAGTTTGGTCCACCGAACACCTTGCGGTCAACCGTGTAGAATCCTTTGTAGAATCCTTTAGGTGTTCCCTGGAATAATTACCTCGGTATACCGAACCACCTTCGGTAGACTGAATTAGCCTGGACCGGTTTTTGACTTTGCTCCAACGGTCGTATTTAAATCTTGACCTAAAGCCCAATTGACTTATCCATATTCGGTACACCGAACTTCATTCGGTCAACCGAATCATATTGTTTTAGGAGCCCAACGGCTATTTAACTTGACCGTTATTGGTAAAACAATTTCCCACGCATTGTCAGCGCAAAACCCGCGCTAACTTCGGTATACCGAAGTATAGACGGTCAACCGAACCAAGCATTAACAGAACCCTACCAATCTTACTGTCCAATTTGGAATGGTTAACCGAATAGGTTTCGGTAAACCGAATTGTATTAGGGTTGCTAGTTAGAGAGCTACTGGAGTTGAGTGAGTGGTTAACCGAATAGGATTCGGTAAACCGAAATGACCATCTTTGGTAATCCGTTCGATTAACGGTCGACCGAGGAGCGTGCAAATTCTGCCCGAACTTTTGTCACATCATCACATTTCATGGGTCAACTTTCTCATCCACTCCCCAACGGCTCTAAGAGCTTTGAAGTCTATATAAGGACCTCATTAGAAGCACAACAACAAGCACTACACTCTCCAAACATCAAGTATCCTTGTGCTATCTTTCCCAAACCTTCAAAGCTCAAATCCTACACACTCAAGCCAAAACTTCACCACTTGTATTCCTAGATCCATATCATAATCCAAGTGTGCTCAAAGTTAGAGTGTCATTAGCAAGAAGTGTGATTCACTCCTTCATCCAAATCACAAGAGTTGTAATAGCTTCGGGGAAGCTCCCTCTCGGGTTGTGAGAGGAGACACGGGCGAGGCGAGGGTGTTCGCGAGGCTCGTTGTTTGTAAAGGCGTTGATCTCGGCCCGGTAACAGAGATCGGATAGTGGAAACCACAAGCGAGGCTCGAGGGACGAGCGGGGCTTGTGAGTGAGGACTAGGACCCGGAGAAGGTGCCGAACCTCGTTACATTGGGCGTCGACTACAACGTGGTTTGCAAGTTCTCTAACTCTCATCTAACCCTTGCATGATTAGTTGTTAGGTTCGTAATTAAGTTTTAATTCCGCACTTTAGTTAATTACGATCACTAGAGGACCCCATACGATCCCCACAGTTAGCACAAAGCAATATATATGCAATGCAATATGTGTGCTACTCTACATGATCATAATTAAGATTAGGTTAATTAAATCATCAAAACATAGATTAAGGCAAAAAAACCAACACTTTAAACAATTATAATTATCGAGCAAACACAATGAGGTCATCTATCGCGTATCGCCGAGTACGATCGAGTATCGTCCGACTCGGCTACTACCATCATCCATCACAGAAGGCAGATTCATCAAAACTTGAACAAACCAACAAAACACAACAAGACGTTGACAGATCTATTCGAAAAATGAAAGAAATTGCAACAAAGTAACACCCACATCAATTTTTACAATTTCACTTACCCATTTTCTTTGTTGACAGGTCTCTCCACCAAGAACACTAAAACAACTTGTGCATTTCAACGAGGGTCCAACGGAAGGCCAAAGGGAACGATCTCACCTCGATAATGACTATTGTGGGGTCGATCTAGTCTTCACTCCCCACTTAAAAATCTAAGCTCGATGCGCCTGAAAGAGAGAACGAAAGAAAGACTTCCAAGGAGAAAATGAGAGAGAGGGGGAATAGTCGATTTAGGCGAGGGTAGTTTGGGGAGACGTGGATAAGCATATTTTTCAAAAGATGTCAAAGTGAGGGATTTTTAAGAAGTGGGACATATAAAGTCAAAATTTTATTTTAAAATACCTTACACATTACATATATCAAAATCATGAATTTTAAAACAATTTACACACATATATATAATATAAATATTTTATGAGTTTTTAAAAAAATTTGGGGAGGGGGGAAGGGGGAACGGGGGTCCACCAATATGTGTCATTAAGTGTATTAATATTTAATGAAAATTTTGCAGAATCACTCTGAATAAACTCAAAATTCATAAAATTCATTAACTGTGTTGTAAAAATTACAAACAATTACTCAAATAGTTTATCTACACTTGCTCCTCTCTCATCTCTTTTTTTCCTCTCACTAAACATAATGGTTGAGTAAGTAAACAAACGAAATCCGATGCTTTTTATATTTTTTTAAAAATACAAAATAATTATTTATTTTGATAAATATATATTTTCTAATAAAAAAATATTTTTTATATAAAATATTTTTGGAAAAATATTTATTTGTTTGTACAAAACTTCTTTTATAAATTATCAAATTCTTTATTAAATATATTAAAAACTCTTGTATTTTAAATCAGATAAATAAAAATAAACAGTTTTTAGAGGAAATTTTGTTATGAAAGATAAATACTTTTTAGAAAAACAATTAATATAAAAAAAATATTTATTAGAAAAATATTTATTATCAAAAAGTAATTAATTACTTTGTATTTTTAAAATATAAAATTATCGTATTGTATTACTTTAGTAACTTGGGTCATTAAGTCTTGTGAGAGAAAAAGAAAAGATGAGAGAGAAAAGATAGGGATGAGATGGTGTGTAGATAAATTATTTGAGTAATTATTTGTAATTTTATAACGCATATAATGTATTTTATGAATTCCGATTTTATTCACGGTGATTCTGTAAGTTTCTATTAAATATTAATATACTTAACGAATGTTAACAAAGAAATTAACGGTTTGCTAACAGAATGACGTTGGAAAAAAATTAACGACATTATGACAAGTTTTTTGGTTTTTCTATAACATTAAGTCAAATCGTTACTTTCAGATGGTATAAAACTAATTTCGATGTTTGTTAGTGGTACCCAAGCAATTCACCCAAACTCTTGTTTTTTACGGTCAAACAAACGTGACTTTCAGCAAAAAATGGTTGATTACGGACATATTAATTTGCTAGCTCAAAACAGCATTAGTGGAGATGAATGTAGAGGAATAACACGAGATAAAAAGACTCTGGGAGAGTACACATGAAACAAACACATAATAGCTTTCTGCCAAACATCATAACATGTGGCTGTATAAACGATATCATATATGTAAGCCTTTATTGATAATATAGTTCCCTTTTGCAAAAGAAAAAGACATGATATATGCTAATCAAGTTTATATGTCTAGAAAGAGCTGGAAGAAGATGGCGTGGTTGGCCAAGGATCAAAAGCCGAGAGAGCATTGGACATGTGATGCATTCGATTTGAAAAAACTAGTTAGACTCAACCCACAAAATCCACCCAGTTGGATCTGGGTTGGGTTGTATTTTTGAACACGTTTACAAATTAAAACCCACGAATCCACCGACCCGCTCTTAACAAGTTAGGGGTCGGTTATGGTCGAGCAAAAACCCAAACCCGTCAACCCATCGATCTGCTGAAACAAAATAATGATGTATATTATTAATATTATACACACTTATATATATGTAAATAAGTCTAATTAGTTATAGTTAAATACCAAAATTACTCAGTAACATATTCTTAAACAATTGTTATGACTTGTGAATATCTCATGTGTTATTAATCATGTTTTTTCTAACAAATATTCTCATTTGAGCTAATTTTATGAATATTTATACAGTAAAAACACTGATATTTATTATTTTTAAAAATGATTCGCGAACCCACCAACCTGCTTTGTCATCCCTCTAAGGAGATGAGTTGCGGGGCGGGTCATTGTTTTTCTGAAATGTGTTTTGAATGCCCTGTAACGCTAATTTCCGACAGGTCAGACACAGATCGACCTCGATCTACCCAGAACTTAGACTAATTATTTACACACTTACTCAAAATTAGACTCATTTAGGGCTGAGCATCAGTCCGGTTCGGACCGGACCGGAAAAAAAATTCAGGTCCGGACCGAAAACCGGACCGGATCGGAAAAAATTTGAAAGGTCGGACCGGTTCGGTCCGGTCCGGTCCAAAAACCCAATTTTTTACCTTAATTTTAAAAAAAAATTGGACCGAACCGGATCGGATCCAAATTTTTTGTTTCGGTCCGGACCGGAACCCGGACCGGTTGGTTCCGGTCCGGTCCAAAAACCCGGACCGGACTGGATTTTGCTCACCCCTAGACTCATCTGTGGACTCACGCTCGTGGATGTTCCTCCGTTACCTAACACTATGGGGTTTTCGCATAAACAGGTCTGCTCCACTCATTTAGCCAACTGACACATCACACAAGCGCTCGACATTTTGCAGATTCATCTGGTTCAAATCACCTAGATGTCCTGACAACTCAAGACAAAATTATCCTGTCATCGTACGAACGT
This sequence comes from Triglochin maritima, assembly GCA_963682175.1. Classification (NCBI taxonomy): domain Eukaryota; kingdom Viridiplantae; phylum Streptophyta; class Magnoliopsida; order Alismatales; family Juncaginaceae; genus Triglochin; species Triglochin maritima. The sequence goes on from OY821775.1 coordinate 14,602,882, forward strand.
GGGATATGTCCAGATTTCATCTTTATTTTCTACTGGAAATAGAATATTCTACTCCTTCACAATAGATGTACGGTTTCGATATATCTGCAACTACGATCCTGAGTGTCACGTAGTATGTGATAGGTTTCCTTCTTTTTGGACTATGAATATAATATTCAGATGTATCTGAATATCGACTACGTGCATTCACCTATTATATTTATATCTGATAAATTCATATGGAAAGTAGCAACTAGTGAGATAGTAAATGCGTTGGTACATCTTTGCGTCCCCCATTTTAAAGTTTTCTAGTGAAAAGTTTCGTTCATAGATAACTCCCAAAGCACTCGTGTGATCACATCCGTCAAACGTCAATCCACGCAAATTAACTGTCTGACAAGATTAAATCAAATCCAACAAGGAGCTATATCAAGAGTGAGAGTTTTCAATGGAGGGAAGTTTTTTTCACGGTGGAGTTCATCCCCACTACGGGTGGTGTTGGAGTCCAATGGAGAGTCTAAAATGGGAGTATGATTAACCCTATCTTAGGGTTGCTTTAACCAAATATTGCAAAACTTGATAGCTACGTGTTGTGGAATTTTAAATGTTCAAAATCACAAGTACACGATCGCGTTGAAGTAGTGGTAAGTACGTGTCGTTTCCACGAGAAGCAAGTGCGGGTCGTCATCGACCATACTCGAGTGGTGAAGAAAATGAAGAGTGAGTGTATCTACGCTAAATGATGTTAATTACAATTTGTAAAATAAATACGACTAATCTTATAGCATGTGGAGAATGTGTGTAACAATGTAGATGTGTGACACATGTCTGTACAATTTTTCTCTCATGACATGAATAAATATGGATATCAATAATGATAATTATCCTGAGTGTGTTTCAATATAAATTAAGATTTATCACCATCATTAAACATACAAAACACTACTTAAGATAATACCAAAGATAATCACATGCTCACATATCAATCTTATATTTTTATTTACTCGAAGTGGGTTCACTAACCAAAGCATGTAATAAGCATCCATTAAGACCATTAATACATCAAATAGTGAGAAACTCATCAAAATAACTATATAAATCATTTGAAGCTCCAAAATTAAGATTAAAACACATATAAATCTAACAACATTCACACTTCACATCATCCTCCACCCTCAATGTGGATGAATTACTCACTAATCATATTCATAATAAAGAAAAAAACAAAAAAAATAACACATGAACAATTAAATAAAAAAAAATATAACCAAAGCAATTGAATAAAAATTGCATAAAACGAAAGACAAGAATATAAAGAATATGAAACTAAAACTTGATTAAGAAAAAAGCTTAGAAAATGATGTTTATCTTCTCATTCACTACACTACTAAGCAAGAAATAAAACCTACTACTATGCAAGAAAATAAAACTTACTCCAAGCAAGAAACAAAACCTCTTATGGGGAAGAAGGAAGGAAAAGAAGAATGGAAGGGTTACAAGTGTATTTATAGAATATTAGAAGGTCTAGGTTAATCTGGGCAAAATCAGACACTTGCAAATCACATCTGCAAATTCTGTAGTGCTCTGACCCGAATATTCAAGAAACTAGAGAAATTTGAGCGCAATATGACCAACCAGATCAGCCAATGGTGGATCATTTGGGTTGGATCGACCCCAAATTTCTCCAGCAGCTTAAGTTAATTATTTACACATGTGGGGTGCACCGAGACCGTTGGTTGAACACGTTTGGTTTTAATTGTTGAATTACTTTTCAGGTTCATGAGATTATGGATATTTGCGACCAACATATTTTCTTTATGATCAGGTCCCTCTGAGTTTTCACTAATGTCTTTCTTAACTTGCAATACGATCCTTGATCATTACAAACATGTCCAGAAGGCTTCCAAATCAGTCTTTTCTTCTTGCATTTAGGTCTTTTTCGTTTCATTTTTCTTCTTAATTACCTTAACTCTAAAATGTATGAAACAAATACCCGAGTAGTACAAATATGGGGTGAAATATTAAAGAATATATAACATAAATGTAGTGTATGATACACTACCAATCACTACAAAATGGCTAATTTTTTTCCTTTCTAGAGGCTTATGTTTATCGTATATGTGTATCATATATATATATATATGTATATGTATATATATGTATATGTATATATATATATATATATATCATCTGTATGTATGTATGCTCTGTAAAATAATAAAAACAATAAATGTTTTGTAAAAGATAGAAAAATATACATTTTCCTTAATTAGTAGGTCTTAGTCAGATTAGTAAATAAGATGCCGATCCATGAAATTTGGGAAAGCATAGTGCAAAAGAAACCTGTTTATACTTTAAAAAAATTGTTTACATGACCGGCATTTAGAAAACCAAAAGTGTATGCTTTGCACGTGAAATTTATTATTGAAATGAGTATTTCTTGTAATTTGATTAACAGATGTTGTCTAAATGAAACTTGATAGTATTTCTCCACATCAGCCTTAAAGCAATTAATTTTTATTTTTATTTTTTGGTGTGACGAAATGACAAAAAAAAAATGATGCATCTTCTCTTTTATAAGAAGTATATAGAAAAATATATAGAGGGTGTTAATTTTTTTAAAATTAATGCAAATTGACGGAATAATAACTTACATTCTTGCTTTTATAGTCTACTATATATGCACTTAAATATATATGTGTGTGTGATTGATAGTGTATTTCCTGGTGGTTGTGATAAATGAATCCTTGGGATTAGAGTTCTAAATCGTATTCGTCTCGTGTAAATATCTTATGCTAATAGGATCTCTTCTTACCTATACTCGGACCTGATAAGATGTCGTGTCTTTATATCGATACTCATACTCGACACCATATGATATCACATATACACAATATTACTAGTTATTTACACGATTTCTTAATCATGTCAAGTTACTCAAAACAAACATGACACGATAAAGTACACAAATTCAGGATGTTTACAGGAAAAAATGATTTTTACACGAATTTACTTGAAGGACACTAGTGCAAAATAGTCTTTACTCGTCGCCCATTAGATGTCGGTTGTTATAACAGCCGACGTTTAGTTGGGCGAAGATAGCACAGACATCGGTCGTTACCAAGGCCGACATCTATGGGGTACTATAGACGTCGGGTGTTTGAATACCCATTGCATCCGACGTCTATATCTTATAGACGTCGGTTGTTGGAATACTCATTGCATCCGACGTCTATACCCTATAGACGTCGGATGTTATGGACAACAGACCTCTATACCCCATGCACATAGACGTCGTGGGTATAGACGTCGGCTGTCCATAACATCCGACGTCTATAGGTCTTAAAGAAATCGAACAGTTGCGTTTTCTGTCATTCATTCTAGACGAAACCCAACCAAACCCTAGTCGTTCCGCGACCGAACCCTCCTCCGCGACCGATCTCCGGCACCGCAGCGACATCCCAACCTCTCCTCCCGTTCTCCGACCCTCTCCTCCGTCTTCCTTCACATCCCTAACCACCGGAAGAGTTTCGTTTAGTTTTGATTGGTTTAGTTTCGGATTTTTGGGGGAGTAATGATTCTTTTCTTTCTTGGTAAACTTCTCCTCTCGTTCGGATCCAACATTTCAATTTTTGTTCGTATTTTGAATAGGGTTGGACAAGCGGACGACCAAGAACGCCGTCGTCAACAACAAGGTCACCGCCAACCTTTCCGCCGTCATCAAAGAGGTATCTTTTCCCGTTCGAGTGACTCGCGTTTGTCGGATTCGATTTGATGGTTTTTCCAAAAATTCGTGTGTTAATGATGTTTGTGGATTTAGGTGTTTGGGATTGATTGTGTTTGTGTTTTTCTGGATTTTTAGTTCGGAATTGTGGACTGATGTGGATTAGAATCGGGTTTTGGCAAATTGGACTTGTTGTGTGTTCTCCCAAGTTTGTTCTCATCTCTGATTTGGGAATATGATTTGGAATAAAGACAGAAAACAAACAAATATTAGCTTTAACTTTGTAAGAGTTGATTATCTAGTTAATTGTGTCAGATTGATTTTTTTGGCGTGTCGGATTTGGTGTTGGCTATTTATGATTTGTTTGTTGTCTTGTGTTGGTTGAAAATCATTTAGTTTGTGATTAAATGCATGGTTTGTTGTTTTTGTTTGATTGACATCATTTCATGCTTACATGTGTATCTTATATCCATTATATTTCAACAAAATAATGCTACATGACGAGTTTTATGTTTGAATTTCTGAAATAAATAGGCTTGAAGAGAAGAGGCATAAAAGGACCTAAAAGCATGAAAAATGACTGAATTGAGAGGCTCAAGGACGAAGATGCAAGATAAAGGACCTGAATGTAAGATCGAAGGACCAATGAGCAAACAAGAATACTTCACACCATCATGGGGTGTATTTTGGCAATTCTATTCGGGTCGGAGCTCCAACAAGCAAAGTAAATGCATCAAAAACAAACAAAGCCTTCCAGAAAAGCCCACAAGAAAATCCAGAGCGATCCGAACACTGTAGACCGCTAATTAGCGGTCCAAGACCGCTAATTGGCCGTCACTTTTGGTCCGGATCCACTAAGATTTATGTGGAGCGTGTATTAGTGTGTATTTAGTCTATTTCGGGTATTTGTTTAGTCCCATACCGGGGGATTGTCCCGGATTACCTTTTCTATGGCTATAAATATAACTCTTCACCTTCTATTGTAATGACCCAATGCTTGGTGGCATTCTCTCTACTTGGAGTAAGCGTTGGAGCAAAATCTCAAGGTGGAGAAGAATGTGAAGGGAATGTGTTCTAAAAGTTTTAATTTTAAATGTCAATTATTATGAATTGAATGAGAAATCATTTTGTTCCTTGTTTGTGTTATTCGTCTTTTAGAAGTGTTAAGGAAGAGGCTCTTGGTCCTTAACCGTAGAGCTCTAAAAGATATTGGTTTACATAAAACAAAAGATATTCGCAATCATGGTAGTTAACATGGGACATTAATTACCGAGTTAAGATTGTCGTGTTGGTCATAGATCATTGTAGCTCTACAAGTGAGTGACAACACGGGTACACAAAAGAGGAAAATATTACTTTTGTATACTGAATAGACCTAATAAGTAAAACATTATAGAATTGTGTTTTCTGTGTCATTAATATTTTACTGTGTCTTCGATCATTTGATAAGAGACTTATATCCGATTACTTAAGAATTGCTTAATTAGACTAGTGTCTTAAGTTATCGATGAGTGTAGTGTAAAGACATTAGTTGGTTAAGTATGACTTTCGTTGGAGAAGATAGTTAATCAAAAGATTATCATTGCCCCTCTTAATTGAGTGATGATATTAGTGGGCCCCTTGATAAAACAAAGTTATAATGTGCACAATGTGATTTGAGTTAAGTCATATATTTATAACTAGCTTAAAGAGATCAAGTAATGGATACTAATACAAAGATGACACAATACTACTTTGTGTGTATTCTTAATATCATGAGGCAAGGGACAGACACAAGTGATGCACTCCATCACTAAATGGATCAGGTTTTGGTTCAAGTGGAATTAAGACATCTAACTAATTGGGAGCTATAATATGTAGCTAGATACCGCTTATAACTTGTGATATTAAGCTCTTAATATCACTGCCAACTTAGTTTAGATCCTCCCATAGGTCACACCACAAAACTGGGAAACAAGAAATGGGGATTTTTGAGTTCATAAGATGTGTCGGGTTTCATGAAGAAAATATGACACATGGGGTGAACAAACAAAGTCAAAATTATGTTGTGATTAATAACAAAATTAGAATCTAAATTAAATTCATATGTGATGTAAATATTATGGGGTGTAATGATTGATCATTGCATAGGATGATATGTTGCATAAGTTGTGAATTTACTACTAATCCCGAAATGTCAAATTTTGTAGGGGTTAAACCGAAATTTGACAAGTCTGCAGAACATTGCTCAAACGGTCGACCAGTTAGCAGTAAACGGTCGACCGGATATGTCTCGATCGATAACAGGGAATTTTCATCTGTTCGAACGGTCGACCGAATGTAATCGGTCGGTCGACCGAACATTGCGATGGAATAGTTCCTGTTACGAACGGTCGACCGAGTTATTGAACGGTCGACCGAAACGGTCTCCAGTGCAAGAGGAAGTCGCCGCTGTAGCGCATCGATCAAGGATAGAAGATCAGGGATCGAGGATCGAGGATCGAAGGGAACATATAAACTCACACGATATGGATTGTGTGAATGTTTAATTTCTGTTTTTATCCTGCTATGCATGTGATGAATGTGTTGAATGTTAGGATATGTATGATTAATAATATGCATGATAACCTAAAATTCTAAATCACATGTTAAATTGTCCAACAAAAATTAAGAATAAATTTTCTTCTTATTTCATCCACTAGCAGCCATTGATCTAGGGATAATCTGCTCGCCCTTAGCGGGAGATAGCTCCCTCCATCTTTGGTAATAGTGGGAGATATAATGGTTGTCTATTGTTGTGCCACGATTAAATATATGAGGTGCGTTTCACCCTAGTGAACCCCAAATATGTTTAGTTGTGAATACAATGGACAAACGTATCTCGTATCAAATGAAAATAAGTTTTCTTAACATTACGTAGAGCCCTCGCTCGGTTTTGGAAAAAAGTTTTTCTTACGAGAATAAGTCGCATTCCCTCATAATTAAAACGACAAGAATCACAAGAGTTTGAAGATGCTAATATTGCTAAAATTCAAAAAGGTTGTGATTAGAAAATGTTTTCTTACCTTGATATTGTAATGTATTCGATAGCCCTGAGCTAGTCTATATTACAATTAATGGGATCTTGGATTGTTGCATTTATGGGCAAAATTTTTATTTGCAACATTTACATTCGTATGTATGTATAATAAACATAAAATTGGCATTAAAATCCTGTATAATTTATTTTGTAGAAAAATGTCGAACATACAACCTATCGTACGATCCATGATAGAAAAACACCCTTTAGCAAATGATGGCACAAACTTCATTAGTTGGCAACTCAAACTCAACATCATGTAAAAGTTTGAGAAACTATCTCACATTTTGGAAGGTCCAATCCCAAAATGGAATGAGAGATTAACCGATGAAGAGAAAGAGGCTAAAGCCAAGTGGGAAGACCAAGAGAACCAAGTTCACGGTCTTATGCTAGCATCCATGGGTGACTCGCTTCAAGCGAAATACTTGGATTCAAAACCCAAGAAGACCATGGAGGTTTTATCTAAGATGTTCATGGATAGTGCCCGAAAGGAGCGTTATAAGACCACCATCGCACTCACAAGGTGCCATATGGCGGAGGGAACATCGGTATTTATGCATTTTCTCACGATGCAAGGATACCTTGAGAAGTTGGAAAAGCTCTCTTCACCAATGCCCGAGGACATTGCTGAAGATATGATTCTTGGCTCTCTAGCCCCATCCTTTAAGGACTTTGTAATGCACTATCACGTGCGTGAAAAAGGGGTGAGTCTTGAGGAGCTGCACAACGCTCTCAAAACTGCTGAAGTTGACATGGGCAAGGGTAGGGACAAGCATGTCCTTGCCGTCCATGAGAGGAGCCAAAAGATTGGTAAAGGAAAGGGCAAATCTGCCAAAAGTAGTTCAATCAAGAGCAAGGGAGTAGGAGGTGCTCGTGTGAGTGACTCGAGGGGGAAATTTCAGAAATCTCCAACTCCCAATATGGAGTGCTTTCACTACGGTGAAAAAGGACACATCCGGCCAAATTTCCCCAAGTACAAGGAAGACCTTGACAACGGAGTGATTGAACGACGGCGCCCCAAAAAGGCCAAAGGTATATTTGTTATTGAAATAAATTTAGCCACCTCTGTTCAGGATTGGGTAATTGATACCGGATCTTGTGCTCACATAGTTTCTAATGTGCAGCTACTCATGGATAGGAAGGAACTCGTAAGGAACGAGGTAGAATTGAAGGTCGGAAATGGTGCGAACGTGTCTGCGGTTGCACAAGGTTCTGTGGTGCTTCAATTATGTAGTGGTTTAAATTTATGTCTAAAGAATGTTTATTATGTGCCTTCGATTAGCAAGAACATTATTTCTGTATCATGTTTAGATATGGATAATTTTAATATAAATATTTCAAATTCTTGCTTGTCTATATCGAAGAATGGTGTTTTCCATGCAAATGCATTCATAAGGAATGGTCTCTATTTGCTTGAATTGAATGATAAACAAATCTTTAATATCAATAACAAAAGACTTAAGACCACTCACGAGAACGATACTCTCTTGTGGCACTATCGTCTTGGTCACATAAATGAAAACCACATCAAGAAATTGCAAGAAGCTAACCTTCTTGGTCTACTTGATTTTAAATCATTGGAGACGTGCCAACCATGTCTAATGGGAAAAATGACCAAAAAGCCTTTCAAGAAGAAAGGCCCAAGGGCAAGTGGCTTGTTGGATTTGATACATTCCGATGTATGTGGTCCAATGAGTACTAGTGCACGAGATGGTTTCAGGTACTTCATTACGTTCACGGATGATTATAGTCGTTATGGCTATGTTTATGTAATGAGAAACAAAAGTGAGTCCTTTGAGAAGTTCAAAGAATTCAAGAATGAAGAAGAGAACCAACTCGACAAGAAAATCAAGTCTCTACGAACGGATCGTGAAGGTGAGTACTTAAGTGCCGAATTTGACTCATACCTAAAGGAGTTTGGTATTGTACCTCAACTCACCCCTCACGGCACACCTCAGTGGAATGGGGTATCCGAAAGGAGGAATAGGACATTGCTCGACATGGTTCGGTCAATGATGAGTCATGCGGAATTACCTCTTTACTTTTGGAGTTATGCACTACAAACTGCGGCTTATACACTAAATAATGTTCCATCCAAATCCGTGGAGAAAACTCCTTGTGAGCTATGGAGTGGTAAAACACCTAAGCTCAGTTTTCTCAAGATTTGGGGTTGTGAGGCTTACGTCAAGAAATTGATGTCGACCAAACTTCAACCAAAAGCGGATAAGTACTTCTTCATTGGTTATCCTCGTGAGACAAGAGGATACTACTTTTGGCATATCACCTCCAATCGAGTGATTGTAGAGTGGGATGCCACATTTCTGGAAAAGGAATTTCTAGAAAGAGTAAAAAGTAGTGGGAGTAGGGTTGTGCTTGAGGAAACTCAAGATACTCTACAAGATCATGACACGAATGATGACGTTCAAGATCATGAAGGCCCAACCAAGATTCCTTTGGTTAGTGGGAGCGTGAGTGAGAGACCATCACAAGAAATTGTGAGAGAATCTCAATCATCCCCACCAAGTGTACGTTCAAGAGTTGAACGTGAACCCACTCCTCAAGAAATTGTGGAAGAAGTTCGAGAGACACGAAAAGAACCAAAAGAGCTGAGAAGGTCAACAAGGGAAAGGAAGAAACCCGACTTATATCTGGGACTTCATGAAATCATGGTACTAGATACCAATGATCCCTTGACCTTCCAAGAAGCAATGGAAAGGGAAGACTCCAAACTATGGCTTAAGGCCATGGAATCCGAAATAGAATCCATGTATGATAATCAAGTGTGGAACTTGGTTGACCTTCCTCAAGGGAAAAAGGTCATTCAAAATAAATGGGTTTTCAAGAGGAAGATGGACATGGATGGGAACTTAACAACCTACAAAGCGAGGCTTGTAGCGAAGGGTTTCACTCAAGTTCAAGGAATTGACTATGATGAAACTTTTTCACCGGTTGCCATGTTCGAGTCTATTCGGATAATGCTCTCTATTGCTGCATTTCATGATTATGAAATATGGAAAATGGATGTCAAAACGGCGTTCCTTAACGGGAACTTGGAGGAGGATGTGTACATGATACAACCTCAAGGTTTTGAAGATCCAAAGAATAGCGAGAATGTATGCAAGCTTCAAAGATCCATTTATGGATTGAAGCAAGCATCAAGGAGTTGGAACAAACGCTTTGACAAGGAAGTAAAGAAGCTTCACTTCATTCAAAGTAAAGAAGAACCTTGTATATACAAGAAGGTCAGTGGGAGCCATGTAGTATTCCTAATCTTATATGTCGATGACATATTGCTCATGGCAATCATATTCCTTTGCTTGAGCAAACGAGAAGTTCATTGAAATCTGCATTTTCAATGAAAGATATGGGTGAGGCTCAATACATCTTGGGAATCAAGATATATCGAGATAGATCCCGTAGACTCATTGGCCTCAGTCAACGTACATACATTGACAAGGTCTTGGAAAGGTTCAAGATGAACAACTCCAAAAAGGGCAGTGTGCCAATGAGTATGGGTGTGCAACTCAAGAAGTCTCAACGTGTGGAATCGCGTAAGGACTTAGAGTACATGAAGGATGTCCCTTATGCTTCGGCAATTGGGTCGATCATGTACGCGATGACTTGCACAAGACCCGATGTCTCGTATGCTCTAAGCGTGACAAGTCGTCACCAATCCAACGCAGGTCCTGAGCATTGGACTGCGGTCAAGAATATCCTGAAGTACCTTAATCGGACTAAGGATAAGATTCTTGTTTATGGAGGTCAAAGGGAGTTGATAGCCGAAGGGTACTCGGATGCGAGTTTCATGAGTGATCCAGACGATAGAATGTCGCAATCAGGATACGTCTTTCTTCTGAATGGTGGAGCTGTGAGTTGGCGTAGTTGGAAGCAAAGCACTACGAAAGACTCAACCACTGCTTCCGAAGTAATGGTTGTCGCTGAAGCGAGCAAGGAAGGAGTGTGGATCAAGAAGTTCCTTGAAGAGCTTGGAGTAGTTCCCTCGAGCGAGGGACCCATCGAGCTATTTTGCGATAATAGTGCATCTATCTCGCAAATCAAGGATCCTAGATCACACCACAAAGTGAAGTACATGGATCGTAAGTACTTCGTGACACATGACCTCATCGACGAAGGCAAAATAAATCTTTTATGGGTGGACACCAACAGCAACACGGCTGATCCATTCACAAAACCCTTATCCCAAGCCAAGGGCGAAATGCATTTCGAGTCCATGGGATTGATGAACCATGTAGATTGGCTTGATGATTGATATGTAATGGGGTTTACCCTAGTTATTATTGTTTTATGCATTGAGTATGTATGAGAAAGAAAACTTTAATAACAAGTGGGAGATTTAAGGGAATGTGTTCTAAAAGTTTTAATTTTAAATGTCAATTATTATGAATTGAATGAGAAATCATTTTGTTCCTTGTTTGTGTTATTCGTCTTTTAGAAGTGTTAAGGAAGAGGCTTTTGGTCCTTAACCGTAGAGCTCTAAAAGATATTGGTTTACATAAAACAAAAGATATTCGCAATCATGGTAGTTAACATGGGACATTAATTACCGAGTTAAGATTGTCGTGTTGGTCATAGATCATTGTAGCTCTACAAGTGAGTGACGACACGGGTATGCAAAAGAGGAAAATATTACTTTTGTATACTGAATAGACCTAATAAGTAAAATATTATAGAAATGTGTTTCTGTGTCATTAATATTTTACTGTGTCTTCGGTCCTTTGATATGAGACTTATATCCGATTACTTAAGAATTGCTTAATTAGACTAGTGTCTTAAGTTATCGATGAGTGTAGTGTAAAAACATTAGTTGGTTAAGTATGACTTTCGTTGGAGAAGATAGTTAATCAAAAGATTATCATTGCCCCTCTTAATTGAGTGATGATATTAGTGGGCCCCTTGATAAAACAAAGTTATAATGTGCACAATGTGATTTGAGTTAAGTCATATATTTATAACTAGCTTAAAGAGATCAAGTAATGGATACTAATACAAAGATGACACAATACTACTTTGTGTGTATTCTTAATATCATGAGGCAAGGGACAGACACAAGTGATGCACTCCATCACTAAATGGATCAGGTTTTGGTTCAAGTGGAATTAAGACATCTAACTAATTGGGAGCTATAATATGTAGCTAGATACCGCTTATAACTTGTGATATTAAGCTCTTAATATCACTGCCAACTTAGTTTAGATCCTCCCATAGGTCACACCACAAAACTGGGAAACAAGAAATGGGGATTTTTGAGTTCATAAGATGTGTCGGGTTTCATGACGAAAATATGACACATGGGGTGAACAAGCAAAGTCAAAATTATGTTGTGATTAATAACAAAATTAGAATCTAAATTAAATTCATATGTGATGTAAATATTATGGGGTGTAATGATTGATCATTGCATAGGATGATATGTTGCATAAGTTGTGAATTTACTACTAATCCCGAAATGTCAAATTTTGTAGGGGTTAAACCGAAATTTGACAAGTCTGCAGAACATTGCTCAAACGGTCGACCGGTTAGCAGTGCACGGTCGACCGGATATGTCTCGATCGATAACAGGGAATTTTCATCTGTTCGAACGGTCGACCGAACATTGCGATGGAATAGTTCCTGTTACGAACGGTCGACCGAGTTATTGAACGGTCGAGCGAAACCTGGTTCGAGCGGTCGACCGAACCTCGAAACAGTCGACCGGTCCAGACGGTTAATGCAGAATTAATTTAAGAATTAATTAGATCATGCATGGAATTGGTCCATAATTGATTTAATTCGTGGCTAAGATTATTTATTATTAAATAATGGATGGTTAGATGAAAGTTTGCATGAAATCATGGGCAAGAGGTTGCACGTGAATAGGTAATTTGGAGAGAACTTATAAATACAAGTTTATCTCATTACCTCTTTAATTCATTCATTATTTTTCTCATGCAAAATATCTCTCCATAATCCTCCACGAAATTCCCTTAATTCTTAAGATTAGTTTTAGTTTTCAGAGAGCTTCTTCTCAAGGGAACTAAAGAGGGGTTAGTAATTAGATTCTAAACCCTATTGGAGATTGAGAGGCTAGCTCTTCTCTCTCCAATCTTGTTTAGAGTTTGGTGAAATCTCGGAGGCATCCGGCGCAGCAACAAGCATCCTCAACGTCTCTGAATCTTTAACAAGTTTTAGAGAACTTCTAGGTATGAATTTCGGAGTCCCATGTTTGTTTTAATAAAAGTTTTAAAACTAGGTATTGAAACAAACCAATGCATGCATGAAATAAATCATAGAAAATTGCTATAGATCCTTATTACGCATAAAATTCCGAAAAATACATATGTGTAATTAAACTTGAAATCCTACAGAATGCTACCTTCAATGTGAGTCATCTAATAAAATAATTTTTCCATTGTTTTGTTATTATGTTGTTTCTTTATGCATGCTTAACTTAGTTTTATTTCTTTGATTGTAGGCTAAAGTAGTTAGAATGTTTCTTTTCTTCTTTAGCTTAATTGTTAGAGTAATGTGTAGTGAGTAGATCCATCCCCCTTTGGGTGTGGAGATGATGTTCATACATGCATTAAAGAATGGATATGAATGCTTTATATTTTGATTGAGTTGATAAATGTGAATGTATGCTTGCTTGTTAGAGTAGAATACTACACTTGATTGGTTTTTCCACACATCGTAGACACTGATGAGAATTATATTTATACCGTAAGTGCACGGCGTCAATGAAGACGTGGCAAGTACGGATCGAACACAAGGAGGGAGAGATTTGTTATTAGTGTGATTTCGATTGGGGGAAACAAGGAGAGAAGAAATAAATTGGTTTTGAGATTTTTGATTTTTAATTATCTAAAGCAGGAAACAAGAACAATTAAAACTAAAACAAGAACAAAGAAGTGAATTCCGTTGGGTGGAGGTCTAGATTTAAGGTTTAGATTAGAAAATTCAGAAACTTATAATACATCATATTAGTTATGAAGCATTACATGATAAATGATTTAACATAAACTCAAGTAATCAAAATATACTAACACGAAATTAAAATAATAACTTTTATTCTTCTTCTCTTCACCCTAAATCCGTCACCTCCACCCTTTGGAAGGAGTTAGAAACTCATAGAGGGAGGGAGAAGGGGTCCTTGAGACATTACAAAAGAAAACTAAAAGTAAGAAATAAAAGACAGAATTTTATTAATGAAAAGAAGAATACAAAACTAAGATTAAGAATAAAAAACTACAACCAAAGACTAAGGACCCTTCTAACATCGTTCTCGGGTCTATTTATAGTTGTTACAAGAGACCTAAGTATAGAATTGGAGAGTACACGTGTCCAGACACGACTAGACAAAATTGGAGCACACGGATCGACTAGGGGGCGGCGGAATCGCCGCATGGTATGTGTGATATGCGGCGGAATCGCCGCACATCATGCTCTGATTTGGTCCAGATTTTGGTTGAATGTTTATGGTATGATTTGATCCTCCTTTGCGCGTCTGGATTGATTCTTTCCATTCTTTTGAGCTCCGGATTAATTCCTTTATATATATGGAGATTCACATTGATTTTTCTTTAGATTTTCTCCATAATAATAAAAGCTACTCGTGATTTGCAATTAGGTCCTTGACTTTTTGCAATTAAGTCCCCGGCTACTTTTGTGTTTAAGTCCTTGTTCTTTTTGTAATTAGGTCTTGAATGCTTTTATTCTTGGAAACATTTCCATTTGAAACCCAATAATCTTGAGCTTGGTCTTTATGATAGAAATGAGTCTTTTGCACGCGTTTATGCTCGAGATGTTGGTAAATTGCATTCAGGTCCCTGTATTCTGTAAATAAGACTAAACACATACCTTAGTAGCATTTATTGATGTAAAAGTAATCTAAATGAAAGACATATGATGCAATGTATGCAATGCATCAAATACCCCCACACCTAGATTTTGCTAGTCCCTAGCAAAACAGAAAATAAGAAAAATAAAAACAGGGAAATCCTAACTCATTTTCGTAGGAATCACAGTTGCACTTAGCATCTGTAACAAGCCTTTAAACCTCCTTGTTGCCAAGGAGGATGAGTTTTGTCTCGTGAGGCTTTTCAGTTGACACACCCACAAAGTCTTAATTCAACATTCCATTAATAGCTCTCAATATCCCTACCTCAACCCTATACATCTCACTTCGAATTCTTGTATGCTCATTATATGAATCTAACTCATTAAAAATATGACTTGGTCTTTGTTCCTCCAACATTCACACCACTAACCCTTTTACACATGATATTACTGCAATTATTTTGCACGCCTCCTCTGATGGTGAAGTATCATTCGGATCAACCATGGCATGGATCATTCTTTTAGCTTTGGGCCTTGAGTATTTTTTTTTCTTTTCTTCCGTGATTCAACACATTTGCTTTTTGACACTTTTACACTTTTTGCATTCGTGTAGCGAGTTTGGTCGATAATCCCGAGCTGGTAGACTCAAGTTACCGGGTTTCAAGATACCCCTACGGACCAGTGACTCAAAGGCTTGAGCTTTTGTAATCATTTTGCAAAATGTGTTTTCTTCACTTTATTCCTTTATTTTTATTTTCCTCAAGGCTTAATTGCTATTAGAAGTCCACACTTCCCGGTATATTTTCCTCAACCTCTGCTTTTTATCAACCACTTCAAAGATTTGATTCATCCAATTTAAGTGCATACATGTCTTAAAGGGCAATGAGTTATTTCTTTGGAACTTATATTTATGTCATAATTTCTACAAGCAGAACTATATAATAAGGAACAAAAACTCAATGCAATTTGTACACGGGTTTTGGCAGTTCAATCTTAAGCTATGTCATGAAACATTGATTTATTTTTTTTATTTTTTATTTTTTAAATAAAAGACAGATATATAGATAAATATATACATAAACACCCCCCACACCTAAATCATGCATTGTCCTCAATGTATGCAAATATAAAGCAAATGCACTTATTACCTTGGTGAACTGCGGTGGAAGGATGGAATTTACTCAAAGTCAACCATAGTCAGAACTGGATTGAATGACACCATATTGGTGCATGTATCCAGTTGAATTGTTCCCCATGTTGCAATGAGAGTCCTGAGTCACAGGTTCCACACCCCTCACATAAATAGGTTCTCTTATTTGTTCGAGTGATGGTGGGTGTGTAGATGAATTTCTCCCCTTTTTCTTACTTCCTTTTTGATTTTGTGATGATTCAGAAATCTTATAGATACGCGATTTCTTCACAACATCACTCTGATTGCATATTATTTCTGGCTCACTATCAATATGAAAGATATTAAATTCAGTTTTTAAGTTCCCAAAAGATAATTGCATGAGCTCATTTCGACAATTTATCAATGCTTCAGAAGTGGCTAAAAAGGGTCTGCCTAGAATTACAGGAATTTGTCGATTAGGATTTACAACAGGTGCGGTATCTAGTACGACAAAATCCACTGGGTAAATGAAGTCACCAACCTTGATCAAAACATCCTCTACTACACCTCTTGGTTTCTTAATAGAGCAATCAGCAAATTGAAGGGTTGTCCTAGAGGGTTTTAGTAGACCAAGGTTCATTTGCTCATAGACAGAGTACGGGAGTAGGTTAACACTAGCACCAAGGTCTAGAAGGGCTTTGTTGATAAAAGTATCTCCTATTGAACATGAAATTGTGGGACACCCAGGATCCTTATATTTTATAGGAGATGTGTTGGACAAAATAGAACTTATGTTTGCAGTTAAGAATGCCTTCTTTGGTACGTTTGTTTTTCTCTTTTTAGTGCACAAATCTTTTAAGAATTTAGCATAAGCAGGTATTTGTTGAATCATGTCTAAGAGTGGAATGTTCACCTTAACTTGCTTAAATACTTCCAAGATTTTCTCTATTTGTGCACTTGAGTTCTTTTTTAGTCTATTGGGAAATGAGGCTTTAGGGACATAGACTCGCTCAGGTTCATGTTGAGCTATGGGTTCAGGTTGAGTAGGTGGGTTGGGCGTTTCAGATTGGACGTCGGGTTCAATGGTTAGGTCATATGTGGCAGTTTGATGGCTAGATTGATTAGACGTTCTAGGATTTACCACATTGTTATCAACTTGTCTTCCGGACCGTAATGTTACTACTGCATTTATTTGTTGGAACGGTCCTTCCTCATTAACCATTTGAACCGGTCTAGGGTTGTTATTTCCTGAAGGTGCTTGATAGGATTGATATGAATTATTAGATCTAGGGTTCACCTCAGGTTGACTTGGAAGCCGACCCTTTTCTCTTTCACCTACTATTTGTGCTAGTTGGCTGACTTGTGTCTCTAGCCTTTGGAAGGTCTGGTTGGTTGTTTGTATAAAAGTTTTCATCAAATTTTCCAAGCTTGTCAACCTAACCTCATGATCGTTATTGTTACTAAACCCAGATGATGTATTATTTTGGTTATACGGGTTTGGTTGTTGTCTAGGAGGTTGACCCTGTTGGTTTGATGAGAAATTGGAATTATTACGTCAACCCGAGTTATAGGTTGATGCGTACGGGTCATTTCTAGCATGGTTATACATGACATTAACTTGTTCCCAGTTCGCACAATCCTCCATTACATGACCAGTCTGACCACATCTAGAGCAAGGGATAGCCGAGGCTTGATTCACTCGGTTTTTGGTTCGTAGCTCTAAACTTTCCATTCTGCGCATAAGGGTAACTAGTTTTGCTTCAGCCGCTATGTTGGCATCTACAACTAAGACACCTGGTTTGGGTTGACTTGCTATTCTAGATCCAATACTTGGGTTAAGCGGTGTTCTAGCATTGTCCCATTGCATACTGTTTTCAGCTAATTCCTCAAGAAAAGTCCAGGCATCATTTTCATTTTTCGACATAAAGTTCCCTTGGCTTACGGATTCTACCATAACCCTAGATGTGGGTGTCAATCCCTCATAAATAATTTGGCATAATTGCCATCTCGGAATTCCATGATGAGGGCATTGGGTCAGAACACTTTTGAATCTTTCTAGATAGGAATAGAACAGCTCGCTCTCAGACTGAACGAATGCAACAATTTCATTCCTAATCCTCATAGTCTTATGGTTGAGAAAATATTTTTTCAGGAATACTTGAACAAACTCAGCCCAACTCCTAATAGATCTTTCGGCTAGACTATATAGTCATTTCTTAGCGTCGTCCTTCAGTGCTAGAGGTACGAATTTCAGACGCACTGCGTCCTCAGGGATATGCTGGTATTGCATAAGAGAGCAGATTTCCTCAAATTCTCTAAGGAAGAGATATGGGTCTTCCCTAGAGGTGAACTTAGGCAACATACTCATGTATTGTGCCTTAAGTTCGAAGTCGTGACCCGGTATGGTGGGCATAAAGATGCACGATGGCTGAGCAGCCATCGCCGGATAGCATCGATCCCTCAGAGTTATAGGTTGTGCAACAGGCGGGTCCACTACGTTCTCACCCATTGGATCCGGGTGAGGTGGTGCAACAGGTGGATTGGGGCTAAGTTCCAGACTGGAATCTAGATGAACTCGTGAGAGTTGATTACTCAAGTCCCGAATCCAAATCTGAGTGCACCGGGTTGAATCAATTTTTGAATTCAAATTCGGAATTTAAATTCCAAATTTAATTTCAAGAATTAATTACAAATTTTTTTATATTTTCGTTTTATTTTTTATATTTTTTTTATTTGTTTTTTTTTCAAAAGGGAAACAAACAATAGAATGGGGAAAGATGAGAAAGGAATCCTAATCTAGAGAATTTAGGTGAGAAGAGAAAGAAGACTCAGATGAGAAGGGAAACTTAACTCTAAAGATAGAAAGATGGTTGGTCAGAAAATTCCTAAGAAAGCACGGTTCAAACAATCCTAGACCTAGTGTCGCTTAGATCTAGACGACTCCTAACTGGTTGAGTCGAATTGATTTGCTTAATTCACCTCCCTCACTAATCAAATTAACTTGGCCAGGCCGTGTATAGCTAGTGGGGGCGCTTCCGACAGAGTCGGTGCCAATTAGACAACCACTTCGCTTGGAAGACTTACGTCAACACAAAAACACTTTCTAGACACCAAATTAAATTCAATCGGCTTCAGGTCATAGCAAGTCAAACCAATTCTTCTCCTTAAATGAGTCCGAGTCCTTAGGGGTCAATGTCTAGTTGATTTTAATTCAAGGCTTGGGTGACACTTTAGGATTGTGATTTGTGGGCCACGGAAGGGTGATGAAATCCCCACCGTATCTTTGCCTACGGAGTTGCCCTTAAGATAGTTTAACTTAGATCTAGCAAAGATAGTCAAACAATGGTCTTTAGAGGGGGGAATTGCAAGGTTGTATGTGATTGACATCATTTCATGCTTATATTTGTACCTTATATCCATTATCTTACACCTAAGCAATGCTATGTGACGAGTTTTATGTTTAGTTTTCAGAAATAAAGAGGTTTGAAGAGAAGAGCCATGAAAGGACCCAAAAGCAGGAAAAAAAGGACCTAATTGTGAGACCTGGGGACCAAGATGCAAGGGGGAAGGACCTGATCGTAAGACAGAAGGACCTAAGAGCAAAACAGGAAACTCCACACCATCATGAGGAGTATTTTGTCAATTCGATTCGGGTCGGAGCTCCACTAAACCAACCAGATGCATCTAAGACCAAGAAACACTTCAAGAAAAGCCCACAAAGAAAACCAGACGGATCTAAACCTTATAGACCGCCAATTGGCGGTCTGGAACCGCTAATTGGCGGTCCATTTAGCCCAGAATCCATCTAGTTTTCTGTAGCACGTGTATTAGTGTATTCTTAGTGTATTTTTGGTATTGGTTTAGTCCCACATCGGGGGATTGTCCCGGATTAGCTTTTCCCATGCTTATAAATAGAACTCTTCACCTTCCATTGTAATTACCCATTGCTTGGTGGCATTCTCTCTACTAAGGAGTGAGCCTTGAAGCAAAAACTCAAGGTGGAGATGAATGCTACATTCAATGTGAGTCATTTGTTAATAAAATAATTCTTCTAGTTTCTTTCAATCTTGTCTTTTAATTTGTGCATGTTTGTTTAGTCTTTCCTTTCCTTTATGTTTCTTTAATGCTTCTTGCCTTCTTAGTTAACTTTCATTTCAGTATTATGCTTTCTTTTGCTAATATAGTTAGTGTAATGAGTAGTGAGTAGTTCCATCCCCATTTGGGGGGTGGAGAAATATGTGATATAATCATGTAGTGTATTGAGTGTGTGTTATTTTTATCCCTTGAGCTTTATATGATTTCCATAACCATCTAATGGGTTTTCACTCTTATCTTTGATATGCTAATGCTCTTGAATGAAGCTTAGCTTATGCTTTGATTAGTGGACCTATTTTATGGGGAATGATAAGGTTAGGATATGGATGAGGTTAATATTGGAAACACAATTTGTAGTGTATGTCCTCTTGTTGCCTTTACCTTAGCTAATGTCTTGTATGTTTTAATGATGTAGTGAAATCTTAATTCATGTAGAGGCATAGTAGGGTATAGTCTTTATACTTGAGTTCATGTAGCTTCATTCCAATTATTGTCTTGTATGTTTTAATGATGTAGTCTTATCTTAATTCATGTAGAGGCAAAGTTGGATGTAGTTTTATGATTTCATGCACTACATGTTGTGAGGAGCTTAATGAACACACACACACTTCTTTATGTTCACATTATTTCTCTACCCCCTTTGGGGTTTAGTTTATTGCTTATCTCTATTTCCATTGCATTTCATTTCAGCTTTGTAGTTTAGATTAGTGTAATACATCTTTCTCCCTTTCTTTACCTCTCGCCTTCGAATAAACCAAGTGTCGACACACCTCCCAGTGGACGACCCGTATTTGCCACCGCTTCAACGCGGCCGTGCACTTGCGGTTAAATATAAAACTATCAATCAGTATGCAAACTAGATTATATGCTTAAATGCATTCGATAAAAACCGCGATACGTACCTTGCCTCCAGCACTCTTCAACAAGAATTAATTTGCAAGAATTTAGCAAGAATAATGCAAACAAAACATTATATGATGCATGCACTAAGTTCTTTCTAATTTTGCCAATTTTAGGTCACAGTTGAATTATTGCCAATTATGAATTTTTTGCCCTAACACATGCATTTCTATGAAAAGGAAATTTTCTGAAAATAGAAATTACAAGGAAAAAGGCAACAAAGGTTACCTACGCAATGCTCAGTCGGGTTCGCCGCCCGCTCTCGAAATTTCAGTAGCTCCACGCGTCCACCCAGAGATGGTGCTAACCCCAGCAAATTTTGAAGCCCAGACGCTTCAGGTGTGCGGCGATTCCGCCGCAGGTTGTTCTATAGGCGCGGCGATTTCGCCGCTCGTTTAGCTCAGATCGTGCTCGGATTTCGCCGTGCACTCTGTTGTCTCCTGAAACACAAATCCAAATAGTTAGATCGCGCACAAGATAAACAGAACAGAATCGAAATCAAAAAAAAAATCTGCGTCGCCTCCCCGGCAACGGCGCCAAAAACTTGATGAGAATTATATTTATAACGCAAGTGCACGGCGTCAATGAAGACGTGGCAAGTACGGGTCGAACACAAGGAGAGAGACATTTGTTATTAGTGTGATTTAGATTGGGGGAAAGAAGGAGAGAAGAAATAAATTGGTTTTGAGATTTTTGATTTTTAATTATCTAAAGCAAGAAACAAGAACAATTAAAACTAAAACAAGAACAAAGAAGTGAATTCCGTTGGGTGGAGGTTTAGATTTAAGGTTTAGATTAGAAAATTCAGAAACTTATAATAAATCATATTAGTTATGAAGCATTACATGATAAATGATTTAACATAAACTCAAGTAATCAAAATATACTAACACGAAATTAAAATAATAACTTTTATTCTTCTTCTCTTCACCCTAAATCCGTCACCTCCACCCTTTGGAAGGAGTTAGAAACTCATAGAGGGAGGGAGAAGGAGTCCTTGAGACATTACAAAAGAAAACTAAAAGTAAGAAATAAAAGACAGAATTTTATTAATGAAAAGAAGAATACAAAACTAAGATTAAGAATAAAAAACTACAACCAAAGACTAAGGACCCTTCTAACATCGTTCTCGGGTCTATTTATAGTTGTTACAAGAGACCTAAGTATAGAATTAGAGAGTACACGTGTCCAGACACGACTGGACAAAATTGGAGCACACGGATCGACTAGGGGGCGGCGGAATCGCCGCATGGTATGTGTGATATGCGGCGGAATCGCCGCACATCATGCTCTGATTTGGTCCAGATTTTGGTTGAATGTTTATGGTATGATTTGATCCTCCTTTGCGCGTCTGGATTGATTCTTTCCATTCTTTTGAGCTCCGGATTAATTCCTTTATATATATGGAGATTCACATTGATTTTTCTTTAGATTTTCTCCATAATAATAAAAGCTACTCGTGATTTGCAATTAGGTCCTTGACTTTTTGCAATTAAGTCCCCGGCTACTTTTGTGTTTAAATCCTTGTTCTTTTTGTAATTAGGTCTTGAATGCTTTTATTCTTGGAAACATTTCCATTTGAAACCCAATAATCTTGAGCTTGGTCTTTATGATAGAAATGAGTCTTTTGCACGCGTTTATGCTCGAGATGTGGGTAAATTGCATTCAGGTCCCTGTATTCTGTAAATAAGACTAAACACATACCTTAGTAGCATTTATTGATGTAAAAGTAATCTAAATGAAAGACATATGATGCAATGTATGCAATGCATCAGACACCTCCCATGCTTGTTTAGGTTCTGAAATAACCAGCTTGTGTATATGAATGTAAATCAACTAGGTTAGTGAATGGATTGATAGAATTTGCCATAACCTTTAGACACTTCCTATGCATGAAAACACTACCTACATTTGTGCCTATAGAATGCAGTCTTCACCATCTTTTTACATGTGTGCACACACTCAACCCCTTAGGGGTTTTCCATTTCTGATTTCCAGCTTTCAATTTCCCTCGCTTTCGTTTTCCTTGTTTGATGCTTACTCGTTTAGTGTAGTTAGTCTAGTTTAGTGTAATCACAACTTCTTTCCCTCTTTTCTCACTTGCATTCGAACAAACCAGAGTCTACACACCTCCTTGTGGATCGACCCGTATTTGCCACCGCTTCAACACGGTCGTGTACTTGCGGTATTATAAACGATTAAACATTGTTGTATGTGGTTTATGTGT
Source organism: Triglochin maritima (assembly GCA_963682175.1). Classification (NCBI taxonomy): domain Eukaryota; kingdom Viridiplantae; phylum Streptophyta; class Magnoliopsida; order Alismatales; family Juncaginaceae; genus Triglochin; species Triglochin maritima. The sequence continues at coordinate 14,625,809 of OY821775.1, forward strand.
TGTCTGATTATTCAATTACCAGTCAAGTGTGGTTTAGATCTATCTATATTTTCTGATTATAAACTCACTCTTGTCCCGATGCACCTTACTAACTAATGCATGATCGAAACATGCATGAGAGATTTGGGTGCACGTACCTCACGCCAGCAATCAACAACAAAAAAATGTAAAGCAAAGAAACGACAAATGCGTGCAAGGTCTACAAATGATGCATGACCTAGATAGCAAGAAGTCTAATATTTTGCTTTGAGTTTTATTGTTCAAGTTGATTAAAAGGGATTGAAATTAAATCTGGGAACAACTAAAAGTCACAACATGCAAGATGGGGCTCCCAGATAACAACAATGAAATAAAAAACCACCAAAACAAAATTGGGAGAAATTGAAGCTCACCAGGCCGCCAATTGGCGGTTTAAAACCGCCGATTGGCAGTCTCTATTGCGCAATTGTTCCCCCAGTTTCTCCAGTAGCCTCCTCTTGCTTCTTGCAACCCCTAAAACAAACCAAAACTAAAAACGAAAAATTAAAACCACTCGAATCGTCCAAACCAAAGTCTGGACAGAGCACCTCCCCGGCAACGGCGCCAAATACTTGATAGATATGCTTTAATTAACCGCAAGTGCACGGCCACGTTGAAGCGGTGACAAATACGGGTTGATCCACATGGAGGTTTGTCAACTTTAGTTTGTGCGAAGGCGAGTGGGAAAGAAATGAGAGAAAAGAGTTATGATCTACACTACACTACAATACGAAAGTAAATGGAAAATAAACAATAAAGCTAAATCCCAAATGGGGTAGAGAAAAGTGTGTGAATACAAAGATATGTGTATGTGTGTGTTCAATTAAGCTCATCACAATATGTAGTGCATGAAAATCATAAAACTACATCCAACTTTGCCTCTAAATGAATTAAGATAACACAATATCATTAAAACATACAAGACAATAATTGGAATGAAGCTAAATGAACTCATGTATAAAGACTAGACCCTACTATGCCTCAACATGAAATAAGATAGCATATTATCATTAAAACATACAAGGCATTAACCAAGGTAAAGACAACAAGAGTACATGCAACTACAAATCATGTTTCCTTCATCAATTCCATCCACATCCTCACATTATCATTCCCCATAAAATAGGTCCACTAATCTAAGCCTAAGCTAAGCTTCATTCAAGAGCATTAGCATATCAAAGACAAGAGTGAAATCTCATTAGATGGTTGTGGAAATCATATAAGGCTCAATGGATTAAGATAACACACACCTAATACACCACATGATCATATCACAAATTTCTCCACCCCCAAATGGGGATGAAACTACTCACTTATTATTACAATACAACCTACATTAAAATGAAATATTCTACTGAAATGAAACGAAACTAAGCGAGCAAGAAATATTAAAGAAACTAAAAGGACATAAAACAAAAGAAGCATGCAAGCATATGAAACGGAAATTAAACTAAGAAACAAACGACATAACTAAAAAAAACATATATTATTACTCACTTAATTACAAGTAGCCTCTCTCCACCAGGGTTTTTGCTTCAAGGCTTGAACTCCTAGTAGAGAGGATGGCCACCAAGAGAGAGATTGGGTACAAGAGATGAGGGAGAGCTCTATTTATAGTCATAGAAAAAGGTAATCTGGGACAATTCCCCGGTATGGGACTAAACAAATACTAAATATAGACTAAACACACTCTAATACACGCCCCCACATAAATCTTAACGGATCCGGACCAAAAGAGACCTCCAATTAGCGGTCTACAGTGTTCGGATCGCTCGGGATTTTCTTCTGGGCTTTTCTGGATGTATTTGTTGGTCTTTGATGCATCTACTTCGCTTGTTGGAGCTCGGACCCGAATAGAATTGCCAAAATACTCCCATGATGGTGTGGAGTTTTCTTGTTTGCTCATTGGTCTTTCTATCTTGCATTCAGGTCCTTCGATCTTGCATCTTAGTCTTCGAGTCTCTCCTTCTCAAACCTACTTTTTCCTGAAAACTAAACATTAAACTCGTTACATAACATTGTTTGGGTGAAAGACAATAGATAAAAGACACAAAGATATGCATGAAATTATGTCAATCAGTGGTATCTTCCGATAATACCAAGGCTTAAACGTTTGTTTGCGGGTAAGGAGAATTCCAAGAACATGACATGCTGATCGTGAGAAACCAAATGATCACTTGCTACGTCACCCTGCAGATTCACCTCTGCGGAAAAAGGTAGATTTTGACTTTCCTGTGTTTGGTGAAGAATCTAGGAATGTACGACTTGGACTCTGTACGGACGGAATGAATCCTTTCGGTAGTTTGAGTAGCATTCACAGTTCTTGATATGTTCTGCTTGTAATTTACAATATGCCCATGTGGTTATGCATGAAACGCAAATATATTATGTTGTCCTTAATGATTTCTGGTCTGAAACAACCTGGAAACGACATCGATGTGTATTTAAGACCTTTAATTGATGACCTAAAGAGATTGTGGGATGACGGAGAGCTAATTTTTTATTCTTATCGTCAGGAGTCGTTCATAATGCGGGCAATGATATTTTACACGAATAATGACTTTCAGTTACATATGGTCTGGATATTCAGTCAAAGGTCATAAAGCTTGTACAATTTGTGAAGAAAATACTTGCTCTTTGCAACTAGTTAATGGTTCTAAGACATTCTATCTTGGTCATTAGAGATTTTTACCGAACTCTCACCCTTATCGTAGGTTGAAGAAGACATTTAACGGAAAACAGGAGTTTCAGAATCCGCCAGTTGAAATCAGCGTCGAAAAGGTGTATGAACGTGTAATGAACATTGAATGTGAATTTGGAAAACCGTACAAACGAACAAACGACAAAAGTAGTTGGAAAAAAATCCATATTTTTTGATCTCCTTTACTGGAAAACTTTAGAAGTTAGACATTGTATTGATGTGATGCACATAGAGAAAAACGTTTGTGATATTCTATTATATAAAAACCAAATCTATTAGAAATGTTAAGACCAATCCGGATGAAACTCATGTTAAGACCATGAACCTTAATATACACACAAATCTATTATATAAAGACCAAATCCAATATTCCTTCATAACATGGTAAAGTTGCACCTAAATTAAATACATTGCATGTTTCAAAATTCAAATAACTAAAGTCAAACACCAACTAGAAATGAACATACCATTTCAACATAAATTAAATAACATATGCTCAGATAACAAGTTCTAACATAAAGACATTGAGAGTTAACATGACAATTTCAAATAATGGACTTATCACTTATTAAAAGAATAATATATTAGTCTATTGCTGTTATATATATATATATAAACATTTGACTAATTTTGATAGCAAGAATTCAAGCAATAGAACAAGTCATGATGTCAACATGTTAACTTGCCCAACCATCCATTGACTTTTGTCATCCACATCCAATGGGATTTTTTGTGGAATTAAAAACCCAAAATATATTATAAGGCCGGGGTCTATTTATCTGAGATTCGTTGATTTTTTCTTGTCTTAAAAAGAATATCAAATGTCATATTTACCATTGTTATTTTTGTCATAATTACAAATCATATCATTCTTCTTCCCAACATCCATATTTCTCCCAACTTTCTCTCCCAACATATTTCTCCCGTAAATCTTATAACCTCACTCCAATCATTCTACATAATACATCAGAATATTAAGATCAATTTTCATCATGTACGCTTTATTTTGGTCTTTTTCGGTTTTAACACAAAATGAACCAAACAAGTTGATTTGTTTCAACAAACGAGCCGAACGACTGGGGTCATTTTTGACCAAGCAAGGTGGGTCGTTTTTCATCGAACGAGCTGAGTCATTTTCATCAAACGAGCTAAATCATTTGATCAAACGAGTTGGGTCATTTTATTCATAACATCCACATCCAAATACGGAATTCAATGATTCCATATCTGTTGGAAAGACAATTGAAAGGAACACATAATTGTTTATTATGACTTGCTAAATTCTGATGATACGAGGGTAAAAAATGTGTCTCAAGACAGATCGTATTTAGAAACTTAACAATAACAAATCTTCAATAATTTGTGCATAACTCTTTTCTTTGATATCCAAATAAGGTGATTCGAGACTCGTTATAAAGAAGATTTTGAGAAGAAATACATTGATATTTTACATATTTTCATATTAGGAACCGAATGAGCTCATGGAGGGCGTGGATGACTGCTGATTTGAGAGAACAGAAAACAAACTTTGTTGCTTTTTTCCAAACGAGCTTGGTCATTTTATTCATAACATCAAGATCCAAATACGACATTTGATGATTTCATATTCGTTAGAAAGACAATTGAAAGGATAACATATTAGTTGATTACAACTTGCAAAATTACGATGATACAATGGTAAAAATGTGTGTCATTGTAGACCATATTTGTTAACTTGGCAATTAATAGATCATCAACAATGTGTGCCTAACTCTCTGTTCCAATATCCAAATAAGGTGATTCAAGATGCATTACAAAGAAGATTTTAAGAAACAAAACTTTCATATTCAATATATTCCAAATTAGGAATCTAATGAGCTCACAAATGTTGTTGAAGACGCACCAGTTGGGACGCACTCTGTCCCGCGAGTGGGACGCACTCTGTCCAGTGTGGGACGTATCACTTGTTTAACAGATAACATCCACATCTAATTATAGAATTTGATAATTCTAGATCCGTTGGAAATATAATTGAAAGTATCACATATTAATGTCTTACGACTTGCAACATTATGATGATAAGAGGGTTCCAAATGTGTGTCAAGACATACCGTATTTGAAACTGGATAATCGACAGATCATCACTAATTTATGCATAACTCTCGCATCTATTATCCAAATAAGGAGATTCAAGACTCATTGCAAAGAGAATTATGAGACTCAAAACATTCATATTTAACGTGTTTCCAAATTAGAAAACTAATGGACTCGTAGTTGGCATGGAAAACTGTTGATTTAAGAGAACAGAAAACGAGATGGGTCATTTTTTTCACCAAACGAGTTGAGTCATTTTCCCCCCAAACGAGTTAGGACGCAGCAGTCATGCGCGGGACACACTAACGAGTTGGGTCATTTTCACCAAACGAGATAGGTCGTTTTAACCAAACAAGTTAGGTCGTTCTAGCAAACGGGTTGTGTCGTTGTTTCCACCAAACAAAGTTGGGACACACCAATCCTACTCGGGTTGCATCACTTGTTTTATTAATAACATCCACATCCAAATATAGAATTTGATGATTCCATATCCGTTGGAAAGATAAATCAAATAAGAACATATTAGTTTCCAATACATACTTTATTTGAAAATTGCACAATCGACAGATCATTACTAATTTGTTTATAATTCTCTTTTCTGATATCCAAATAAGTCGATTCAAGACTCATTACTAGATGATTTTAAGACGCAAAATGTTCATATTTAACATATTTTCAAATTAGGAATCTAATATGCTCATAAATGATGTGGAAGACTACTGGTTTGAGAGAATAGAAAACGAGTTGGGTCATTTTTTCCACCAAACGAGCTCGGTCGTTTTTCCCACCAATCGAGTTGCGTCCCACAATAGAATGGTGGGGGCGACAGACTTAGGGAGGGTGAATTGGGGGTGGCGGGGGCAAGAGCAGTGGTCCGAGGGGAGGGGAGGGCGTTGTCTGTGGTGTTGTAATGTTTGAGATTTGGTGTTGAAATTGGGAACATACAAGATCGATATTCATATTTTCAGTGATTTCATGTGCATTATTTTATGTTTATTTTAATATAATGCAAATATACAAATATTAAAACAAACAAGGAACAAATGATCATACCCAAAGGTTCTATAAAACATTTACGAAGATCCGGAGATGCATCACTTGTCAAATCGTCCACCGATCCGCCTCCAAGTGTTCATCAAACTCTAAACAAGATTAGAGAGAAATGAGCTAGCCAATTAAATCTCCAAATTAAGTTTAGAATCTGACCAATAACCCCTTTAAAGCTCCACAAGATTTAATCTCCAAAAACTCAAAATAATTAAAAACAAATCGGACGGATTAGTGGAGAGATTAGGGAGAGAGAGAATTTTGCATTAATTAAAACAAGGAGAGAGATGAGACTTATTTATATGTTTTCCCAACACCCACATCATGAGCTACCCATTAACTCATGATCTCTTGTTTTCTCTCTTAAACCAATCACAAATTGACACATAATCATCCTTAAAAACGTTTGACCACAATTGGAAATTATCTAACACATGATCAACATTACTCTCTTAATAATTCTGGCAGAAATCGTGCAAAACCGGTCGACCGGAACCACTCGGTCGACTGAATGGTTATTGCTTTGACAAGTTCGATCGGACCGTAACTAGACAGTCGGTTGAATATTCATGAGAAAAAGTATGGGGGAAATTTTGGTCGAACCACGTCTCACTCCGGTCAACCGTTTACTTACCAAAATTTCACCTAGTAACTTTTAGTCGACCGTGTCCCTATACCGGTCGACCGTTATATCACCAAAAAAAATCCTGAAAATTTTCGATCGACCGCATATTACACCCGGTCTTTGTCCGGTCGACCGTTCCGAAGAACTCGGTCAACCGATCTCAAGACAGTCTACCGTTTTGTCCTTAATTTTGCCTTTGTCAAATTTTGGATTTACTTCCAACAAAATTTGATCATTGGGGTTTTTAGCAAATTCATATGTCATGTAATATATTATCCTGTGTAATGTTAAACCATTACATCCCATAATACATACATCTTATATGAATTTATTCATGATTCTACTTATATTTTCATGACATATTGATTTTATAGATTCCCCACATGTGTCCTATTTCACATGAAACTCGACACATTAATGAACTCAAAATCAAGCTTCTTTTTTCTTAGTTTTGTGGTGTGACATATAGGAGGATTTAAGCTAGATTGACAATAATATTAAATACTCAATATCATAAACTAAAAATTGTATCTAGCTACACATTATAGTTACCCAATTAGCATAGTTGTTTTGTTCACACGAACTAACATACGATCCATTTAAGGATGTAAGTGCACCACTTATGTCTATCTTTTTCCTTATGATATTAAGAGTATATATAAAGTAGAATGTGTCACTTTTGTATTACATACTCATTTCTTGATCTCTTAAGCTAATTATAAATATGTAACTTAGGATTCAAGACACAGTGAAAATATTAATGACACATAACACAATTCCATAACGTTTCACTTGTATTACAAACATACAATATATGTCTTAATATAATCGCCCCACTTTTAGAATAAATGTCAAGTGTTTATGTATGAATTAATGCCAAGTGTGTTGAATGATTGTGTATGCTTGTATGTGTTTGTGCATGTATGTTTGTATGTATATGTGGATGAAAGTGTGTATATATTTGTGAACGAATTTGGTGCAGAATGAATGCGTTTGATATGCAGTGTTTTTGGTGCAGGCCTGATTGCTTTTTTTTTCTTTTTCTTCCAGGTTTAGGAATAGACGTCAGATGTTTGTATTAACCAACGTCTATTCCTCAGAAGAAAAGTATAGACGTCGACTGTTATTTATGACCGACGTCTATACCTAAAAAATAAACGGCTTATTTCCTCTTGTATTAATTTCTTCCGCAAACAATATTGCATTAGCTCCTTATTAGTAGATGTTTCACAAGCTGTCGGGAAAAAAAACTATCTGCTAAACAAGTTTTGAACTTAAGTGTACATCAGTCCCCAAACCTGGATCGGACTCGGGACCATATTTTTCAAATTTCTCCTGATCGGCCACCGGTTTGCCCAAGAACGGGTCCAAGTTTGGACCGCTTGATTTTACTTTGTTTTTCAAGTTTCTGCATGCCTATCCCTTCATTTGAAATTAAAATACGTCACGGACTCAACTTTGATCACCGCCCATTTTAATTGACTGTGAAGAATAAATTATTATACAAATATGACAAAATTATTAATTAAATATGGTGAACAAGTATGTCAATTTTCATTTTCCTTTTTATTATCACTTCTACCTATGTTCAACAAATACGATGATAAACTAATTATTACGAAGGTAACAAATATGATGGACAAGAATTTAAAAATATGATGGACAAGAATTAATGGAAATTTTACTTAAAACACGTGTAGCCACAATCACGTCAATCCCCTGAGCGTCAATCACACCTCACTGGTTCATAGTTATACATCCCTTTTCTTTAATATCAATGTCTGGTTCTGAGACCGACACAGTTACGTGACATGTTACGCTGTTGTGAAACGAATTAGACATAATTTTATTTTATTTTATTTTATGTGCCATTCAAATATTTTATTATGACTATCGGTAAAAATACAAATATAAAATAATTGATATATAATTTAACACGAATACTGTTGGAAGAGATCCAATATATTCTACGATACGACGAGATGTAAAAGGAACGGTGGATTTAAAAAACTAGAATACTAACATATGAAAATTCTAAACTTCTTCCTCTTCCAAGTGAATGAGCAATAACACACTATAAAAAACGAACAAGCAATAAATCAACGCAAACCTCAAACAATCACGACCACACGTGTTTACAAGGTTTGACAATGTGCATACGTCCTTCGGGGGTCTCCGTGGGTTTCCTTTCTTTTCTTCATCTTCTCCAACTAAACAACCAAACGGAAATTACAAGGTTTATGGAGACACTTGCAAAAGGAAATAAGTATCAATGCATTGGTTCTAATTAAGGGTGAAAAACTCTTACGTACAAGTCTCAAAACGAGCAGAAAAACATTCCAGAAATTGCATATCGTGGGCAAACGGTCGACCGCTACCTTCATCGGTCGATCGTTCCGATACCAAGAAAAGTTCCTGATAATTTTGGTCGACCGGTGCCACAAAACGGTCGACTGCTCCGCAGTTATTTCAAGTCCCTAAAAAATCTGGTCGACCGGTGTACCACGTCGGTCGACCACTTTCATGTTGGTGTTTTGGATAATACTCTTTAATCATATTTTGATTATTAATTAACATATCAATAAATCCATGTGTATCTTTTTCTACATTATATTTACATGCATATATATTTGGTTTTACTAACCAGTTCAGGAGACAAGTGTTGATACTAGACAAGAAAAAAAAGTTGAAGAATAATATAAGATTTATGTTTCTGGTACTTAGGATTCAAATATAACTTGGGCACTTGAACTCTTCTGGATTTGCATTGCATGGTCCTTAGAAAACCTATAGAAGTCACTTGCAAAATTACATATCAAACTGACTCTTTTAGTTGACCGAATACATGTATGTATGAATACCGCTTCGAACAAAGTTTCTGCGCAAGTCGCTTGGACATCTAGGTCGACCGAATTTAACTGACTCTTGTTCCTTCCCAAAACGATCGACCATTCTTTCCCAGTTTGACCATGAGCTTATATTGTTTGAAGTCGCGATTAATGTGCAAATCAGTTGACCGAAAACTGATTTTAGTTCGACTGTTGGACACTTTGTATTTGTCCTTAATATGTATGTTAAACCTATAGTATTCAACAACGGTCATATATACATACTTCACCTAACCCCTAATATGTTTTTGGCCACCAGTCAAACGATGTCACGACGGCGGTCGACCGGATTTAGATGAATATGTGCTCAAAAAGTCCTTGATAATTTCGGTCGGATGGATTCCCTTTTGTGTCCGACCGTTACCTCATTTGTTTATTTTTATCCTGGTCAAATCCATCAGAATGGTCGACCGCCCCTAGCCTTGGTTCGACCATTCACTTAAGTTCTAGCCACAGTGTTCGACCACTTGTACTTTAGTTTGAACGTTTTCTTATTTATAAGGAAACGGTCGACCACCTTGCTTATATCGGTCGACTGTTGGTGTCTATATTTGATTTCTTACCATTTCGACTTTGTGAATCTTACACAAATCTTTACCAAATCAATCCCAACGGTTAGATTAAGTTTAGAGCCTAAAATAGAGCTTAGAAAAACTTTAAAAAGCTACCAATCATTTCTTAAAATCTTTAATACTTTTATTACATCATTGTGCTCTCAAACTTCTCATTTTGCTAAATCGTTACACTTGAATAATTCATTGCTTTCATCAATCATTCAAATGCTTGAGATTAGAAATGGTTACTGAAAATCTTAAGCAAAGTGTTGTAATAGCTTCTAGAGTGAAGCTCTTCTCGGGTTGTGAGAATGTTGTCCAAGCTTGGCAATGGTGTTTGCAAGCTTAAAGTGTAGAGGCAAGATCTCATGGCCCGGAGCGGGGAGAAATATTAGTGGATTACGCAAATTTGCTCAAGGAGGAGCAATTCGTAAGAGAGGATTATGATCCAGTTGGTGGATCCAAACCTCTATACATCGGTCTTGTGGTTTGCATTTCTCTCTCTCTTTCATTATATTGTTATTGTTTTATTGTGTCACTTGCTTAATCGTTTAAGAGTGTATTTAGTCTATTCACCCTCCACCTAGACTAATTCTAGGGCTAGTTAGATCCTACATTTAAAACTCTAAAAATTAGTGAAAAAAATCAATATTGACTGATTCCCAAGAACGGTCGATCGTTTTTCTCTGTTTATGCCTTAACAAATTTAGACCAATATCCAACAAACACGACACGATTACACAATATGTTTCTTATTTACACGAAACTGATACAAACTACATCTTTTGTTAGGTAATCATTTGTTTTTACGTGATAATGGTTAATTTAGATGTTATTTAGAAAAAAATATCAATATAACTTGTTGCTTAACTATTTTCAAGCTACACATGAGGGATCGTTTTCAATTTGAGTTATACACAATAACATGAAATTCTAATACAACTACAAAGTTATCTGACACGATACTATACGAACACAACATGATTAGCATGTTCAGTAATTCGTGTTTGCATTAAATAAAATAAAATAAAATAAATTATGATGTTGTGATCCAAAGCACACCAATAGAGTTTTTTCAAAATTGTTCTCTTTATCGGAACCCTAGCCTCTGCAAGGCGTAAAACAACATAACATAGTAAGAAAATAGATGTAAATAACGAACAAAGCTTAATTATCGGTTGTATTCGTTAAGGTGTCCGGGAAAAGTGTTCTATAAGTTTCAAAGTATCAGATCGTCACCTACAGCTCCTTTCAACAAGTTGCCTCCTCCTCCAACTCGCAGGCTTCATCCTTGATCCCAGCAAGACGATAAATATCTGATAACTCGCTAATCGAAGGTCCACCTGCAGCGTGGCTATCCATGGTGCCTGCTACAACTATGGTCAGTAACTGAATGGTTGCGACGATCATTGAAGGTAACAAGTGGGCCACCAGGGTGACGTGATCTTGCAGAAAGCTTGCTCTTGCGCATTTGATCTTAGCATATTCAAACTTGTCTCCTCCTCGTTTAGAGAGCCGGTCCAAGAAAGACATCCCTCGAAATAATTATTAATTACAAAATCAAAAAATGACTTGAGTTTCTAAAAATCCTTTCATTAATTCCTCTCACACCGAATCCTAAAAGAAAAACACTAATTAGACTAATCCAAGTCTTATTACTTGACTCAAGTTAATTTTCAACAAATGATCGGAAGGCTAACTTGTTAACCGAGGAGAGATTTAGATTAATCCCAACTCCTTTTTCCAAAAGGTCATGACAAAGTCACATTGGTAAAGAAAAGAAGGTCCGGCTCTATTTGCCTCTGCAAGGCAAATAGAACACTTTTCCCGGACACCTTAATGAATACAACCGATACTTAAGCTTTGTTCGTTATTTACATCTATTTGCTTACTATGTTATGTTGTTTTACGCCTTGCAGAGGCTAGGGTTCTGATAAAGGGAACAATTTTGAAAAAAACTCTATTTTCCATTTTCCAATATGGTAGAGAGGATATTTCGAATATTCGAAATTTAACGCAAAAGTTCTATTTGCCTCTGTCATTTTCCAATATGCACAATCCGCTTTGTCAGTTGTTTCTTCTGAGCTACCAGACAACACACACATTGGCCTATGTTAACTCCTTTTTTTAAGAGTTGTACTAGTTAGGATTCTATTTTCCCGAGCCAAAGCCAAGTTTGTACCTTAGATGTGTATATTGCTTTCAAGGTTAATCTCATCATCGGGAATCTCTCCCCATCATCTATCTACAGTTTATAAAAACTTCTGGTTGTAAACAACCCTATTTTTGTTGGTAGCCATTTTTTACGATCTCTTTCTATAGTTAGGACAAATTGAATAATGATTGAGTGAATGCGTCACATTTAGTCGTCATTTAGTGATCATTGGAAGTGTTTTTAAGCCAATTTGGTAGAGAGGATCGGTGCCTACAAAACTTGCAATTGTAATCCAAGGTTGATTTGATAAGGCAAAGATATCTTCCCACACTTCTGGCAAAGGTTTATTGTGCATCCATTAATCATGCCAAAGGAGACTATTTTTTTCCATATCTCATCTCAACTTTGCTAAATTTACAAACTTTAGGAATAAAATTAATTAAATCCCTTACGAATAGTGAACATTTTTGTTTCTCCTTTGGAAACTGCCCTAGACCCTAGTAGCAAAGTGTGGTTCTGATATATATTTTCTAGTATATCCTACTGATTAGTATCATATCATACATTGCATTAATGTTATATATCATTTATTTCACCCAAATTTTGTGCTACTCGAGTGTTTATTTGATGTGTTTCAGGGTTTAGGCAATAAAGAAGATAAATGAAGAGAAAATAACCTAAATGTAAGAAGAATGAGTTGATTTGAAAGATTCTGGAGTTGTTTGTAATGTCAAGGATTGGATTGTAACTCAGGAAGGACTCGAGTGAAAACCCAGAAAGACTTAAGTGTTGCACAAAATATGTTGGTTGCAAAAGTCCAGAATCTCCTAAACCTGACTTGTAATTCGACAATTAAATCGAAATGGGCTCGAACCAACAATTTCGGGTGCACTCCACGTGTTTATTATGTTAACTAAAATTGTGGTTAAAATTTGGAGACGATTGGAGAAAAACGATCCTCCACTGGTGGATCCGGTTAAGAATTTAGCAGCCAAATTTCTATGGTGGGTCGGGTTCTCGTGTCAGAGCAATATGCAATATCCATATTTGATTTACAATCGTCTGATTGCACCCAGATCCATCCAAACCCTTTAATCTTCTATAAATACACTTGTAATGCCTCATTTCTTCTTCCTCCTTCCCCTATTAGAGTAGGTTTTAATTTCATGTTTTAGTAGTACAAATAAGGGCTGGAGAGGAGCAAACTTTGTATTTTTATTTCTTAATCTAATGTAGTCTTGTTCTTTATCTTGATGTCTTTCCTTTGCTTGTTTTCCTTCATCTAGTTTCCTGAATTTTGCATTATGGTTTTGGGTTGTTTTTATGCTTTCTTTAGTTTAGAGAGGAGTAGAGAGTAGTTCATCCCCATTAGGGGTGGAGAAAAAGGTGTTGTAATTATTTGATGTATTAGTGTGTGTGTGTGTTAATCCACTAGGGCAGAGAAGTCCAAATACGTCGGATATACAAGGGTATATACGACGGATTTTGGCGTTCAAAGTACTCGATGTATATTTTCCCTTCGCTTGTGCCTTGCTATATAGACATCGGTTATATACGACTGACATCTGTTATACCTTTAAATAATGCAAAAGAATACATACTATACATTACAGCCTATAGCAAGCATTCAACCCCCACATTAGTCAAGTCCAAGTTACCCAAGTGACAATCTTTTGACCAATAACCGCGTACATCAAGCCCAAGTAACCAAACTCGTTTGCATTCACATGTAGTGGAGTGGTGGAGTACATCAACCACAACAGCAAAAAAAAATTGACCGATGTGGGATTAAACTATACGACCATAAACGTCGGCTACACTATAAAATCGACGTCTATACTTTTAAATAATAAGTGCCCCAAGTGCCAATCTTTTGACCATTAAATATATATCGCACTTGACTTTTGTAGTGTGGTACCTAACTCACATTTAGAAGTAAATGAGTGATGGAGTACATCAACTACACGAACAAAAACAATTTCTCCAATGTGGGACTAAATTTCAACACAGATGACCATAAACACACATATATGTATATCAACACACATGAGATTGTTATATTGATGTAACTATTTTTAAATCAATCCAAATAATTCACATTACTTTCTACGAAGACAAAATCACATTAATTCTTATACAAAATAAATCCACATAAATTCTTATACAAAATAAATCACAAAAAATAAACAAAAAATATTTTTCTTGTTTCAGGAGGTATTGACGTCAATTATATTGTAACGACCGACATTTATACAAACCTATAGATGTCAGATGTTTGGATATCTTACGTCTATACCTATAGACGTCAAATGTTTCCATATCCGACATCTATTATGTGATGGCTATTGTGCATTATGCACTAATGATCCTACCTTTGAACCTCACATGAGTTCCATAACCATCTAATGAGATTTTCACTCTTATCTTTGATGTGCTAATGCTTTTGAGTGAAGCTTAGCGCATGTTTAGATTAGTGAGTCTATTTTATGGGGAATGATGAGCTCAGGATAATGATGGGGGTGAAAGAAGTAATCATAACATATGCATGCATGTGCTCATGTTGGCATCATCATAATTAATGTTTTGTATGTTTTAATGATTGTGTTAAATCTTATTTCATGTGGAGACATAGTGGGGTTGGTCATTATGCATGAATTCTTTAGCCTCATTTCAACTATTGTCTTGTATGTTTAATGATAATGTTTTATCTTATTTCATGTGGAGTCAAAGTTGGATTTGATTTTATGGATTTCATGTATTACATGTTGTGATGAGCACAATTGAACACCCACACTACACATATTTCATTTCCGCATTCTTTCTCTACCCCCTTAGGGGATTTATTTAATCATTTTTTTTATTTCATTTGCATTATAGTGTAATTTCGACTTCATTAATCTCTTCTTTCTCTCACTCAAGTATCGTAAATCTGACTCTTACACGCTCCCTGTGGATCGACCCGTGTTTGTCACAACTTTAACGTGGCCTTGGACTTGCGGTATTATAACTGAATCAATCACCTACTATCCATCCCATATTTTTTTGCTCGCAGACTAATACTGAGCATTTCCAAGTCTATTATTCTCATGCCTCTCATATTTTTTGGCTGACATGCTTTTTTCCATTTAACGAGGGTTTTTTTTACCATTGACCGCTCCAACAAATTATTCCAGAGGACATTGTCTTACTTTGTCAAAAACATTTATGACTCCTTCGGGTGGTTGGAGGCAACTCGTATAGTAAGCTGCTAGTGGAGTTACCACCGCATTAAACATAGTAATTCTTCCTCTTATGGAAAGGATAGTTGTTGTCCAACTACCCACATTTTTCTACACTTTTTGAATGATTGGGTCCGAGAGTTTGTTTGGTTCTTTGCCTGGTTGCAGAGGAACCCACAAGTATTTAAAAGTCATGTGTTCACTTCCGTATTCTAGGATTCTTTGTAAGACTTGGGTCACATATACTGGATTTCTCGAAGTTAATTTTTAACATGGAAATTGTTTCAAATATCACCAATATCATTTTGATGTTGATAATATTATATTGGTCTGGGCTTAGGAATAGGATAATTTCGTCTGAAAATTGATGATTAAGTATCTCCAAATTTTGAGTGCCATGTTTGATACCATTTTGGATTCCTTGACGAAGCATATTGATAATGTAGTTTGCTACTACGGTGAAAAGATATTGTGACAATGTATCACCATGTCTAAGTCCATTTTGATTGTCAAAGTAGCCTTTAGGCACTTCGCCGAGGAGAACCTATGTTTTTGAAGTTTTGAAGCAGGTCTCTATCCAATGGCACCAAAGTTGAGGGAATCTCATGGCTTAAAGATTTTCCAGTAGGATGTCCTATGTAATTTTGTCAAAGGATTTTTCGAAGTCAAGTTTAAGTATTATTCATGATTTCTTTTCGTTATGCATGTAATGGGCCATCTCGTGTGCTGATACGATAGTATCCATAATTTGCCTTCCTATGATGAAGGATGACTAGGTTGGGAGAATGACCCTAGAGATTGAGAGTGCAACTTTGTTAGGTAAAGTTTTTGCCCTAATTTTATAGGTGCTTATTAGACACGATCTCAGACGCAAGTCCTTAACACACTCAATCGTATTGTTCTTTTGTATAAACGCAATGAAACATTGGTTAAATCTACCAAATTCATTTTCTCATATTTGTCAGTTGTGGAGTTTTTAAAATAATCGAATGATTTGCTCCTTTAATTCTTGCCAAAATATCACCTATTTTATATCTCGGAATCAGAGAATTGTGTTGTTGTGTATATTGGATCCTTAATATTTTTTTTCTTGTTATAATTTGTTCCCATGAGACGTGAACTTTGAAAGTTGCGGTCACTATTAAAGATCCAGATCGAACTAGATTTTTAGGAGAGAAATTAGATTTTGGACCATGTTCGGACCGGATCGAAACCCGAACCCATCCTGAAATCCGGACCGTACCCGGACCGATTGGTCCAATCTAGTCCAAAAAACTGGACCGGACCAATCAGTCCGGACCGGTTCATGCTCTCCCCTACCTGCGGGGGCGATTCACTCTCAAGCTCCCAGGGAAATTCTTGTTTGAGAAAAGTGAGTGGACCAAAGAAAGTTGACAAATATGGCAAAACAATTCGAACCGAATTAGAGGAGGAAATTTGACCATCCGATTAGTAGCATATATCATGCTATACCCTTTTATTTTAGCCTCGGTTTACGCTACACGAGCTGTGTTGCACGTGTTTTTCGCAGGGTAGTGATTATCCATTCCATATACGAAATTGAAAGGATAAAGATAGCAACATTTTATATTCGGCAGTTATAAATAGCATTATTAGCTTTCAATTTCTTCAAATGCGGCTATGGACGTCAAATTCAAAAAAAAAGCAAATACGGATACAAAAACAAATATGGATATATCATTCTTTCTCTTGTACAGATATCCGCAAGGTTTAAAAATGCAACATATATTTGTTACAAACCTAATTACACCATATTTTTTGGGGGAAATTACAGTTAGACTACCATAAAACTGAAAAATCACTGAATCCAACTAGCCCATGTTGATCAACGCATTTAAATTGAAACAAACTTAAACAACCCAGACCAGTCTAAATTAAGTACTCCTCAAGGCTAAAATTATATCTTTAATATCCGTTGGTGCAGCCCATGGTATTATCAATGCTGGCCCAATTTGTTGAAATCTCTCGTATTTGTAAGTAGCTTTTTGGAATTAAGTCAGCCCGCTATGCTATATGAATCTGGTTTAGTTCCATATTTCTTTTCCCGTCGTACCATACAAGATTACATCCCAATATTTACTCAATTTGCAAGAATTGTACTATTCTAATTTATCTCACCTTCATCATTGTTCATGTTATTTTTTGAACAAAAGACTGATCACGATGTATGAACATTCAATGATTCGTAGTCTCGTGGGGCGTAACGCAGCTAGTTGCTGGGGTGAATCATTCACATCCAAACACAAGTTCTGAACCCCAACGGCATTGTTAATTCCTTCTCAGTATAACCGATATGGATCACCTCATTTGAAATCGCAACTCACTTATACCAAGTAAGAGTCGGTGCTGAGAAATTTTGGATCATGAAAACTACTTTATTTTGCAAATATTCAATGGCCTGCTGTCTGCACACAGAAAACCATCATGTACGTACCTCAGATTTCCATACTTCAAATAAATAATTGGTCTCTCTATGATTGGAGGCAAAAATAATAAAACGGTTTGTCATACCAGCACGCGACCAACCAATTGCTAAATCGCTCCTATGATACTTGGTAGAAGGAGTGGTCACATTTTATGAGCACAAGTTCGAAACTCGGCGTTGACAAAAAAAATCTCCACTTAACCCGATAGTTGCAGTTCAGAATCGTAGTTCGTGTCAAGTCATTATGAATTGCAATATGGTAATGTGTTAATCTTATATAGTCAGTCAATTTATTTTCGTTACTATTGCCAAGTTTACATAACAAAACCAATTGGAGTTGTTAGATGGGACATCTCTTGCTTGAGATAGTTAAGATATAGAATCTTAGAAATGTCGTTCTCATGTTTAGGAGATTGTGATTTAAAAATGGAAGTGTCGTAGTAGAGTAGATTAAATAAATAAATAAATTACGTAACAAATGTATCTACCTCTTCCAACCTTCCATACATATAATTTGAGTTCTTCCTCAGATATATTAGTCTTAACATCCATGGTTGCCACTAGATCGTTCAAACAAATTAATTTTATGGGTAGGGTAGGCCGCAAACAAACTGTTTTCACACTTACCTTTTTTTTTTGGAAGACCCACAATCTTAATATGATACTTAAATCTCTAAATAAAAAAATATTTAGAAAATAAAATTTTCAAAATATCCTTGCCATTTTTAAATCTTAATTTCCATCATAATCAAAATTAATTAATACTTTCTGTAACGTCCCGAAACAGTGGAAATTTAAAAATTCATAATCAAGACAGTGGAACTCAATAATCAAAGACGGGACTGTTACTTCTCATAAAACATAAAAGCGGTGCACCAAATTACATCAGAGTTTGTCAAAAACGATACATGATTACTACAGAACAACAAGGAAGATAAATGTAATCATGTCGACCTCAATGGTCCGAGTAGAGGATCCGACTCCAAAATGCATGTGGCCGCCGATCACCACCCAACTGGACCTACTGTGGTCCTGAAAAATATATAACAACAATGCCTGAGTTTCCAGAAGGAACCCCTGTATGCCAACTCACCTATATGCATGCATTACGCAATGAACCTATCATACTAATAGCATGTCATGACATCAACAGAAAGGAAAACAGTTCCCCCGAAGGGTAAAACAGGACATCAGTCTGACAGTCAACATCGGGTCTCCCGAGGAGACCTACTGCAGGCACATGCAGTCTTACAGCACGCGACATCGCACCCCCCACACGCGGCTACGCTACTCAAGGGTTCGGCAGGCAGCCTCTGTCACGCCTGCGGGCCGATAGAATACAGATCTGCAAATCTCTGTGGTCCGAGCCACGGGGACCAACGGGGTCGTCGCCCGGAAGGTATAACAACATCATCTCGATAGGTGCCCAGCCAAGGAATCAACATAGTCGAAACAGCCTCGGCCCAACAATCATCATCGCCGGCACAACCTCGGCGGCATCACCGGCACAACATCGGTGGTCCATCACAAACGTCCGGCACAACATCGGACGGGTCCAGACCGAAGTCTGTCAGGTCATCAGCCTCCACGAGCCGCAAACACCAACCGCGCCGCTATAAAAGCAGGGCAGCGACCTCCGTAGCCCGTAGGCCGGTAGTAACCTCACCCAACGCCAGTTGCGTGCCCGCACAAACATCAAACATTGGGATCCGCGATCCCTCAGGCCTGCTATACTACAATGAGTCCAATCAATCCATCAACTTAGTCACGGTCCATACATGGAGGTGACGCGTCTCGAACACCCACACTTTTCCACACGGCGGTCCCTTGGCAGGCACGCGGAACGCGCCCACCGTCACATCCCCGCTCACGCACAAGGCGAGGACACGGGTTTCCGTGGACAAAGTTGGCATTCAAACAGGGAACCAGGAATTCTATTCTGGGCTCAAACGGTCGACGGGAAGAGGTGATTCGGTCGACCGGTTCCAGAAAGGAATCGGTCGACCGTACGCCTAACACGGTCTACCGCTGCGCTCAAAACACAATCCCCAACGGTCGAACAAAGGTCTAAAACCGGTCGACCGAACGAGGTCAAAATCCGGAGTCTGGTCAACATTAAATTCAAATCTATCGGTCGACCGACTCAGGGGTCTCGGTCGACCGAAAAAAGACAGGGTCAACCTAATATGTCTACGTCATGTAACGGTCGACCGAACGGAAACCAACGGTCGAACAACATGCATAATAAAATCCAATATACTTAAGTTCCGGTCGACCGAACACGAGGACTCAGTCGACCGAAACACAACAGACAAGCAAAAACACTACATTCGGTCGACCGCCCGAAGGGCCCGGTCGACCGTTGGTCGTCTTCCACCCCGCGCCAGCCGAGGTTTCTTCACCAAAACTCAACGTCGGAGAGGTCTCCGACCTCCTCCGACCGACCAACACAACCCTCTCGTGAGGGTTAACAACCAAACCAAACTAAGGAGCAGCATACCTCACACGAAGACGACGAACCGCCGGAGCCCCCTCACGTACGTCGTCACCTCCGGCCTCCCTCACGCTCTGCTTCCGCCCAAACACCTTCCTCGCCCGAAGCCTCTGCAGCTGCTCCACCACGCGCACGCAAGGGAAAAGAAGGAAGGAATGAGAGATCAAAATGTGAGTGAAAAGAGAGAGAGAAAACCACGTTATAAACCCTAACCCATCTCCTCTCCAACAGTGCACGCAACCCTACACCTCTCACCCATCACCAGGACACTGCTCATCACTCCTTCCCCATGCAAACCACACCCCTAATCACCATTAGCACACTAACCCTAGGTTTGAGTTCTAACACTTTCAGACAACATGAATTACACATTAATCATCTCAAAATGACTTTATTCGTAAAACTCAAATTTCAATCTCCAAAACACAAAATATTCGTATAACTCAAATTCGAATACCTACTTGCATTACTCGCTCCAATTTCAAACTTATTTAAATAGATTATCACCACTAACGTCAACTCCAATTCAATATAAAATCATCATCACCAACAACATCAATACCTCGCAATTTCCATGACTAAATCCATATAAAATGCAAAGTAAACATCACAAATCCAAGATCTAAATTTCCTTAAAACGACAAAGTAGGAGAATTTCAACCGATAATGGTTAAAGAAGGGGAGGGTTAAAAATAATTGTTTTTATATTGTGTAAATCTGGGTGGGATAATTGCCTTTGTATAGATACTTGTGGCAGCATTTATGTACATTACCTTTCCAAACAGACCTTTATACAACGCCTCTTTCTTTTGTCGATGCCATATAATTTTCCACAATTTTTTAGAATTTAGATTTAGATACCGTGTAGTTGAACAAAAATCTTCCTTTTGTACCTTCATTCACCTGTTACAACGAAAATCAACTTGAGAAATGTCAATTACCTAATATGATGCTACAGTGGCAAGATCAGACTGGACGATTTTACTAAAACTCAAGGTAAATGGATGTCGAAAGAATTTAATTAAAAATTCGGGATGTTGTTTGTTAAAAAAAAGAATGTGACCTTTTTTTCTGAAAAATTAAGGAATAAATATATAATGAATGATTGTCGACAGGAATGAATAAATAATTTCGGGATGTTGTTTTTAACTTAGTTGAATTGGAACCGCTCCAACATTAAGCACAAAAGAGGATGAGATTAGCATTTACACCAGGGGCGGATCGACGGGTGGGTTTTAAAAAAAACTTATAATATACTTATATGACATATATACATATAAATTGCTTTAAAATTTCATTATTTTGATCCATGTAAGGTGTTTTAAAATTCATGATTATATCTATGTAAGGTGTTTTAAAATTCATGATTATGCAGTGTAGTGAACCCAAGAATTTTCAAAAGATGTCTCAAAATATAAACTTTAACTCATAATACATAATCATAAAATTCAGCAAAATATATTGATATATAAAGCTTGATTACAATATTCCCCTTAAAAAGAGATGTTGAATATTGGTTTACATTTGTTAAGGAAGCAGAACCAAGTTTCGGTCGACCGTCCAAAAACTCATGGTACTTCGGACTTGCTGGGTTTGGTCGACCGAAAACCATGAGAGAGTCTGTCGAAAAAATAATGGTCCATCGATGGGTTGTCGGTCGACCATGGAGCGGTTGGAGAATAAGTCAGCGGTCCACCAGGAGAACGATTTGGTCGACCGAATCACTTTAGGAAGCGGTTCAGCGGTTAACCGAGTTGCAATGAGAAGCAATCCAACTATCAACCGGGAATGATTCGGTCCACCGAATCGCAACAGGAAGCGTTCATGTTAACCGAACGGTCGACCAAATGAGCTAGTTCGGTCGACCGTTGCACACGATTTCTGCACGGTTTTGCTTGTTTTTAGCTTGGTTTATGAGTCTATAAAACGGCTTGTTTCCCCTTGTTTTAACAAAACATACAATACTTATTTCCTATAGAGAGATTAGGCTAGAGAGAGATCTAAAGTGCTTTGGGAGACATATTGCTTCCAATCGTTTGTAATCTCAAAGACTTCTCTTGTTGGAGAAGAGCTTGAAGGAAAGGAAACCCGCAGGAGACCCCCTTTAAGGACGTAGGCACTTTGTCGAACCTTGTAAAATTGCGTATGTTGTGGTTTGCTTCAGGTGTGTTGTGTGATTGTTTGTTATTTTCATCTTTATTGCATGTGATTGTTGCTTGAAACTTGGGAGAGACCATTAATTTAAATTCCACATCAATATTATTGTTTACCGCATGTCCTCCTTAATCTGTATCTTGTTAGTAGTGTGTTAGCATCCTCTCCCAATAGCTGATATCAGAGCTTTGGAAGCTACATAAGATGTCGGAGGAGGCACCGAATTTTCGGGAGGAGAAATTCACCGGGAAAGAAAATTTCTTGACGTAGCAACGGAGGGTCTGGGCGTTGATGTTGCAGACGGACGAGCTCTTATTGACGTTGGATGGGGTCGAGAAGAAGTCGTCGAAGATGACTGACGAAAAGTTGGAGAGTCTGAATCTCCAAGCGATTGGGATCATCGAGTTGTGTCTCTCGGATGATCTACTTTTCGAGGAATCGACGAAGACAGTGGCAGAATATCGGAAACTTCTAGAGGAGAGGTTCATGAAGAAGAACCTTAGCAACAAGTTGAATATAAAGCGTCAGCTATATATGCTTTGGATGAAAGAGAACACGTCGTTTATTGACCATCTCTCACTGTTCAATAATCTCATAGCTGATTTGGCTCAGCTGGACGATAAGATGGAGGATGTGGACAAAACAATGTTGTTATTTACGTCCCTTCCGGACTCCTATCAGAACTTGGTGAACACGATCAAATACGGGAATGATTCATTGGTGTTAGAAGAGGTCAATGGCACTTTGATCTCTTATGATGCAAGGAAAAGTTCAGGAAGTAGCTTTTTCGACAAGGGTGAATGATTGATCGCAACACCGGAAAGGTGCAGGACGGGTAACATAGGAAGACGCAACGGAAGGGGCCGGTTGAAATCAAAGGGGAGATCCTTTGAATGTTTTTTTCTGCAAGAAGACAGGTCACATGAAGTGTGACTATAGAGCCTTCAAAGAGGCACAACAGAAAGGGAAAGACAGGTACAATTCCGCCAGTGTGGTGGAGGAGAAGAACGAAGCTGTCGTTCAAACGGTTTGCGCTGCAGGTATCAGTAAATCATCAACTAGATGGATTTTGGATACAGGAGCATAATTTTACATCTGCCTGGTTAAAGAGTGATTTACATCCTATGAACCAATTTAAGATATTCGATGAGTACATTCGTACGCTGATGGGTGTGCGTCACATTCCGGAGTTGAAGAAGAATCTGATTTCTATAGGAGAGCTTGATACTCTCGGGTGGAGATGGTCCGGCGGAGACAGAAAGATTAAGGTCACTCACGGGGCGATGACAGTGATAAATGGAGCCAAGGTGGGAAACTTGTACTGGATGCTAGGGAATGCAGTAGCAGTAAAATGTGCAGCAAATGTTGCACGTGACGAAGACAACACTGCACTTGGCATATGAGGCTTGGTCATATGTCGGAAAAGAGTTTGTGCGAGTTACACAAACAAGAACTGTTGAAGGGTGTTAAAAGCTGCAAATTTGATTTTTGCAAGTATTGTGTCTTCCGTAAATAGCACAAGATTCGATTCAAGACGGCTATCCACAAGACCAAAGGAATATTGGAGTATGTTCACTCAGACGTATGGGGACCAACGCAGGTTCGGTCAAAAGGTGGAGCCAAATATTTCGTCACATTCACTGACGACTTCTCAAGGAAGGTATGAGTTTATTTTCTGAAAAATATATTTGATGTTTTTGAGAAGTTTAAGGCATGCAAGGCTCAGGTATAGAAAAGTACTGGAAATTTGTTAAGTACTTACGGATAGATAATGAAGGTGAGTACACCTCAAAGGAGTTCACAAAGTTCTGTGAGAAAGAAGGCGTCACGAGACATTTCACTACACCGCGGAGTCCGAAACAAAATGACGTAGCTGAAAGGATGAACAAAACTTTGTGTGAACGGGCAAGGAGCATGAGACTTCATGCGGATCTATCAAAGGATTTCTGGGCTGAAGCAGTAGATCTTGCGTGCTACTTGGTAAATGTCTCACCGTCATCGACACTTGAATTAAAAACGCCTCAGGAAGTGTGGACGGGTGAGCCATTTGATTATTCAAGGCTTAAGATCTTAGGACGCAAAGCCTATGCATTGGTCGATGAGACACAACGGTCGAAGCTGGATTCAAAATCAAAGGAATGTATATTTCTTGGTTACGATAAGGCAGTGAAAGGATATAAGCTTTGGGATCCAGTGAGCAAGAAGGTACTCATGGGGAGTAACGTGGTCTTTGATGAGACAAGTTTACTCAACGGCCTTGAGGAGAAAAGCAGCAAGAGAGTTCCATGCGGGAAGACGAAATTGAAGTTGGGCACGACTTCAAGGGGTGAATCGAATCAAGAAGTTCAGCAGGAAACAACTGACTCACAAGTAGTGGAAGAAACTGAGCAAGAGAGTATTGCTTAAGGAAGACAAATGAGGATCACAAAGGCACCGGTGAGATATGGTCACGATGATGCTAGTATTAAGTTTGCACTTGTTACCGAATGTGGGGACCCTTGCACATTCGAAGAAGCCATTGAGCAGGAGGACAAGAGCAAGTGGATAGTGTCCGTGACCGAAGAGATGAAGTCTCTTCACAAGGAAGGGGTCGATTACATCGAGATCTTCTCACCCGTTGTAAAGCATACCTCGATTAGAGTGTTGTTAGCCATTGTGGCTATGTACAACATGGAGTTAGAGCAAATGGATGTGAAGACAATTTTTCTTCACGGGTACATAGAGGAACAGATCTATATGAAGCAGCCGGATGAGTTCATCACACGAGGCAAGGAATGACAAGTTTGCAAGTTGAAGAAGTCCCTCTATGGACTTAAGAAGTCACCGAGGCAGTGGTACAAAATGTTCGATTCATTTATGCTTGAGAATGGTTTTGTACGTTGCGACTATGATAGTTGTATTTACTTGCAGAGTCTTAGAGATGGTACACACGTGTTCTTGCTTTTGTATGTTGATGATATGTTTATCGCGACTAAGGAGATAAAGCATATAGATGATCTCAAACTGAAACTTCACGGGGAGTATGAGATGAAAGACCTCGGGAGTTCAAAGAAGATTCTCATTATGGAAATCTCCATGGATACCGAGAAAGGTGAAATTCTGCTCATTCAAAGGAGTTATATCTGGAAGATACTCGAGATGTACAATCTCGATAACGCCAAGCAGATGGTCACACCTACTAGTGCTCACTTCAAGCTCTCGTTGAAGTGCAACCCCTCTACTGAAAACAAAAGGAGAGATATGGAGAGAGTTCCATATGCTAGTGCAGTCGGATCCGTTATGTATGCTATGATATGCACTAGGCCAGACATTTCACACGCAGTTAGCCTTGTGAGTCGTTACATGGCTAACCCAGGAAATGAGCATTGAGAAGTGTTGAAGTGGTTGTTGAGGTACCTGAAGGGAACCATGGATGTTAGCTTGATGTTCACCAAAGATGGAGCACAAAAGCAGGTGAAGGGGTACGTTGATTTAGATTATGTTGGAGATCTGGATAAACGGAGGTCCACAACAGGGTACATGTTCACTTTAGGTGGAGGTCCAGTGAGTTGGAGATCGGTTCTCCAACATACTACCACATTGTCTACAACGGAAGAGGAGTACATGGCAGCGGTCGATGCCGGAAATGAAGCTATATGGTTGAAAAGTTTGGTTAGCTCTTTGGGGATGGAACATGAAGTGACCAAATTGCATTGTGATAGTCAAAGTGCAATTTATCTAAGCAATGATCAGATGTTCTATTCAAGGACCTAACATATTGAAGTAAGGTGCCATAAGATCCGAGAATGAATCGAGGAAAGACAGGTTATTCTCCAGAAGATCGACACGAGCGAGAATCCTATAAATATGATGACAGAGTGGTCAATCGGGAGAAGTTCGAGTTGTGTTTGAAGCTTCTCAATGTCCTCAGAAACTGAGAAGGATGAAGGCTCCAGGGTGTAGTACCAACGGTGCTTCATGGAAGCACGAAGGACGCAGGTTAGAAGAAGACTCAAGTAACAAATCTAAACCAATGTGAACATTGTTGAATATTGGTTTACATTTGTTAAGGAAGCATAACCAAGTTCAAACGGTCGACCGGATGGGATTCGGTCGACCATCCAAAAACTCATGGTACATCAGACTTGCTGGGTTTGGTCGACCAATGTTGGACATTTGGTCGACTGAAAACCACGAGAGAGTATGTTGAAAAAATAACGGTCCACCGATGGGTTGTCGGTCGACCGTGGAGCAGTTGGAGAATAAGTCGGCGGTCAACTGGGAGAACGATTCGATCAAGTGAATCGCTTTAGGAAGCGGTACAACGGTTAACCGAGTTGCAATGAGAAGCGGTCCAATTGTCAACCTGGAAGGATTCGGTCCACCGAATAGCAACAGGAAATGTTCCTGTTAACCGAATGGTCGACGGAATGAGTTAGTTTGGTCGACCGTTGCACACGATTTCTGCATGATTTTTATTGTTTTTAGCTCGGTTTTTTGAGTCTATAAAGGGCTTGTTTCCCCCTTGTTTGAACACAACATACAATACTTATTTCCTAGAGAGAGATTAGGCTAGAGAGAGATCTAGAGTGCTCTGGGAGACATATTGCTTCCAATTATTTGTAATCTCGGAGACTTCTCTTGTTGGACAAGAGCTTGAAGGAAAGGAAACCGCAGGAGACCCCCCAAGGACGTAGACACTTTGCCAAATTCTGTAAAATCGAGTGTGTCGTGGTTTGCTTCAGGTGTGTTGTGTGATTGCTTGTTATTTTCATCTTTATTGCGTGTGATTGTTGCTTGAAACTTGGGAGAGGCCATTAGTTTAAATTCCTCATCAATATTCTTGTTTACTGCACGTACTCCTTAATCTATATCTTGTTAGTAGTGTGTTAGCATCCTCTCCCAACAAGATACTCATCTGGATTTTGGTTCACACAACTATTTGACTATTTTTCTTTCACTTCATCAAATAATATTCTTTCAAACGAATCAATAGTTTTTTCTTTCATTTTGAAATATCTTTCAACGGTAAAAGCTAAATTTCACCCAAATAAAATTAAAACATCAAGTTAATCATGCAATCCAAATGAAACAAAATTGGAACAAAAATTAGGCAAAACACCAAAAGTAGACCATACACAAATCTACAATTTTCCCAGCTACAATTTTGTAATTTGTTTCTTGAATCTATTTTTACAATTACTTTTAGAATCCAATTCTAAGGAAACATAAATAAAAATAAACATGTAAAATTCAAAATCCAATAAAGATTTTGTCCACCACGTTGGGAACCACCACACAAAACTCTAATCTCCCAAAACCTTCTTCTCAAAATCCTTCTCGGTAAACTAACTCCAACTTCTCGATAACACAAACTCAAACCAAAACAAATGCTTAAATCAAACCAAATACAAGAGAGATTTGTTACCTTTGTGTTGGAACCCAGTTACAAGAGCTTAATGATCTTATAATTACTTTATGTGTGTTTAACATTTGAGTTTATTAATCGTTTACTTCTACCATGAAAAAAATCTACCATTCCTATAAAAAATTCTGCATTTTGGATCCACCCCTTATTTGCACCAACACAAGCTGACAATTTTCCACAATTCCCACCAACAAGTTAGTCGACGTTACTTCCGGTACAAGTTCTCACACATGCACACTTGGTGGTGTAGGATTTCTAGTTTAATTGTACATATATATTTTCGAATTTTTTTTGTACAATAAGGATCATTCATATATTTTCTACGATTTGGTTTTCATGCATGCATCGGTTTGTTTTAATGATTGTTTAAAACACATTAAAACAAACATTGGGCTCTTAAATTCATACCTAGAAGTTCTCTGAAACTTCTTGAAGATCCGGAGACGTTGAGGATGCTTGTTGCTGCGCCGGATGCCTCCGAGTATTCACCAAACTCTAAACAAGATCGGAGAGAGAAGAACTAACCTCTCAATCTCCAATAGGGTTTAGAATCTAATTACTAACCCCTCCTTAGTTCGCTTGAGAAGAAGATCTCTGAAACTAAAAACTAAACTTAAGAATTAAGGAAATTTCGTGGATAATTATGGAGAGAGAAGTTTGCACAAGGAGATAATGAATTAATTGATTAGGTAATGAGATAAACTTGTATTTATAAGTTCTCTCCAAATTACCTATTCATGTGCAACCACTTGCCCATGATTTCATGCAAAGTTCCATCTAACCATCTGTTATTTGTCAACAAATAATCTCAGCCACGAATTAAATCAGCTATGGACTAATTCCATGCATGATCTAATTAATTCTTAAATTAATTCTGCAGAAAACCGTCTGAACCGGTCGACCGTTAGGAAGTTTGGTCGACCGTTCGAACCAAGTTTCGGTCGACCGTTAGACACTCGGTCAACCATTCTCAACAGTAAAACTATTTCATCGCAATGTTCGGTCAACCGACCGATAGATTCGGTCGACCGTTCCGAACAGACAAAAATTCCCTGTTATCGGTCGAGACGTGTCCGGTCAACCGTGCATCCTTCGGTCGACCGTTTATTGTTCATCGGTCGACCGTTTTTGCACAGCACTGCAGTTTTGTCAAATTTCGGATTAACCCCTACAAAATCTGACATTTCGGGATTAGTAATAAATTCACAACTTATGTAACATATTATCCTATGTAATGATAAATCATTACACCCCATAATATTTACATCACATATGAATTTAATTTAGATTCTAATTATGTTATTAATCACAACATAATTTTGATTTTGCTTTGTCCACCCCATGTGTCATATTTTCTACATGAAACCCGACACATCCTATGAACTCAAAATCCTCATTTTTTCCCAGTTTTGTGGTGTGACTTATGGGAGGATCTAGACTAAGTTGCCAGTGATATTAAGATCTTAATATCACAAGCTATAAGCGGTATCTAGCTACACATTATAGCTCCCAATTAGTTAGATGTCTTAATTCCACTCGAACCAAAACCCGATCCATTTAGTGATGACGTGCACCACTTGTGTCCGTCCCTTGCCTCATGATATTAAGAATACACACAAAGTAGTATTGTGTCATCTTTGTATTAGTATTCATTTCTTGATCTCTTTAAGGTAGTTATAAATATGTGACTTAACTCAAATCACATTGTCCACATTATAACTTTACTTTATCAAGGGGCCCACTAATATCATCACTCAATTAAGAGGGGCAATGATAATCTTTTGACTAACTATCTTCTCCAACAAAAGTCATACTTAACCAACTAATGTCTTTGCACTACACTCATTGATATCTTAAGACACTAGTCTAATTAAGCACTCCTTAAGCGATCGGATATAAGTCTCATATCAAAGGACCAAGGACACAGTAAAATATTAATGACACAGAAACACATTTCTATAATATTTTACTTGTTAGGTCAATTCGATATACAAAAGTAATATTTTCCTCTTTTGCGTACCCGTGTTGTCACTCACTTGTAGAGTTACAATGATTTATGACCAACACGACAATCTTAACTCGGTAATAAATGTCTCATGTTTATTACCATGATTGCGAATATCTTTTGCTTTATGTAAACCAATATCTTTTAGAGCCCTACGGTTAAGGACCAAGAGCCTCTTCCTTAACACTTCTAAAAGACGAATAGCATAAAGAAGGAACAAAATGATTTCTCATTCAATTCATAATAATTGACATTTAAAAGTAAAACTTTTAGAACACATTCTCTTCAGGTGGGTGGTCAGCTCACATATGATTATTCTCATCTTTTGGACGAGGAAATCACAAAGATTCAGAAGTTGGCAAGGATAGAAGACGATGCCCTGAGAGAGGCAGGAAGAAGAGGAAACAAGACAGCAAGCCCAAGAGGATCAACTGCGATACTTTCAGGGGTTCGGTACACTTCCATCGGCCTCGGTCCGGACAAAATACACTTAGAGCACTCTTAACAGTCTCCAAACTGCCGGGCGGTTGGTTGAAGGGGAGCCACGTCGAAGAAGGAGAAAGAACACACATCACCCGCCTGGGCGGAAAATGGTGCGGGAATCTGCCCCCCCCCCCCCCCCCCCCCCCCCCCATTGGTTTCTGATTTTTTCTTTAATATAAAAAAAAATGTTTAAATATGTTAACAATTATTTTAAAAATAATTTTAAATCGTTTTTTCAAAAAAAAATGAACATTTGTTTTTTATTTGTTTGTTTTTTTTTATTTTAATATTTTTGTGTTTTATCCAAAATTGATCTACAAATGACGTGGAAGTAAAAGAATGCGTTTGAGTTGTTTTTGGGTGCAGTTAAGGAAGCGGTGCACTATGTTAGTCGGCTCCGTTTGTTTCCTAGGAAGCGGTGCACTATGTTACCTAGCTTGTATCCCTTGGGGGGAAGGGAATATTTTGTTATGGTTTGTTGTGAAACCAAACCTTTTTATTTATGAACTGGAGCCCAGCCAATTATGAAACAAAAAATACAATGTGGAACAACATTTTTCTTATTCTTATAAGAATAAGAAAAGGACACCTTTATTGTCATGTGAAAACATCCAATATGATAAGCTTTAAATTTTAAATGAAATCAAAAGATAATACTTCAACTTTTAATTATCAAAATACTTTTTTATGTAATTGATCACTATAAATTAAGGATGAATCAACAGCAGCAATACATTAACTATCAGCAGCAACTGAATAAAACTAAATGTATCATCATCACCAACCGAAAAAAGAAAAAGAAAAAAAGGTTTAACTACACTGATAATCACCAAGCCTTGAGAGGATACCTATGGATGCAATCCTTCCAAGGATTATCAGAATCCATGGAAGAATCACGTAGAGACCTCCAAACCAGACTACAAACCTTGAACCCTGTCCCGAACGCCAACATCCACATCCTATCTCCCTTCTTAATACTTCCCTTCGCCTCCATGTACGCCAGCTCGTACAACACAAGGCTGCTCGTGGTGTTCCCGAAGCGGTGCAGCGTCATCCTGGCCGCCTCCGTCTCCTCCTCCCTCAGCCTCATCACCCTCCCCACTGACTCGATCACCGCCTTCCCCCCCGTGTGGATGCACATGTGCTCGAACGCCGTCCCGAAATCCGGTACGTGCGCCTTCTCCGGCTTACGGAGGTACGAGGAGAGGTGTTTGTAGGCGTAGAGGAGGAGTTGTGAGAGGGGGAGCACGCGAGGGGCGAGGGTGCGGATGTGTTCTTTTAGGCCCTCGCTTGCGACTCGGATGAGGTCCTTTTTGAGGGACATGCCCAGCTTGCCTTCTTCGTCCTCGGCTTGGAAGGCGGCGTGGTAACACGCGTCGTCGGCACCACGGTGGGTGCGCAGGGAGGTGAGAAGCTCCATTTTGGCTGTTTTGCGGCGGGACGGGTCGTTGGTAAGGATCGCGGCGGCTGTGCCCATTCGAAAGATGCAGTTCGTCACAAGCATGGACCTGCATTATATCACGTAGTTACACATATATAATGTTAATCGCACCTATATATAACATTCATTATTGGATTATTTGTTTCTTAATTATTTTTAGGTAAATATCAATGTTATCTGGATATTACGAAATTAAAGTGTTCTGTAAGTACTTTTGAATTATTTGAACTTTGAAGTGTACAAATGAAATTATCTTTTTTTAGGGCATATATAAATGAAATGAAATTTTCATAATAAACAAACTTATACATATACTTGTAGGCTCGTAGGTAGCTGACAACGATTACATTGATGGTTATTTATAGTTTGGGATGTTTATTCCGATGTTTAGATCAGTGGCTTGTTGTAGTAACCCGACTCTTTGTCCATTTTATAGTGTTCCAAAATATTTGTCCTAATATGTTGTTATTTACAACTATATTTTGATGTAATAAAGTTAAATGAAATACTTTAAATGGTATAAGATTTTATTTTTTTTGAAATGGTTAGAATGCATTAAAATTAAATATACATCGGAATGGTATAAATATTTTCACCGGGATTCGAAATGGTGACGGACTATCCGTTGATCTACACTACCTGTCTAAATGGTTTAGGATATTATGACTTGGTCCCAAAACATTCGTTTAGACTCCATTAAACCCTCCACAGCCAGTGTTAAACCTTCGAATTAACAACAAAAATTAAAGCGCGCACGAACGTAATTAATTACCTACCTGTCTTCCCCGAAGTACCAATTAAGACTAATGCTCTCGGTAACAACAACCAGAGCATATCTGACACGCCTCCTCGAGTCCCCGGCCAGAATCCTCGCGGCGAGGTCGACCGACATCGCGCCGGACCCACACCCCATCCCACCAAGATTATACGTCTTCACGTCCTCCCTAAACCCGTACTTACTCACAAGCACGGCCGACAGCGACGGCGCCGGAGCAAACGTCCCGCACGTGACAACCACAACGTCAATCTCCGACACCTCCACTGCCGTCTTCTCCAGCACGGCGTCCACCGCCGAGAACATGCCCTCTTTCGCCTCCTCCATCGCGGAGGCGTGGGTCGGGTCGTGGTTTTCCGAGAAGACGAAGTCGGGGGCGTAGGTCTCGTCGCCAAGGCCGGACTTGAGATAGAGGGACTTCATGAAGGTCTCGGCTTTCGGGGAGAAGCGGCCGCAGCGGCGGAGGAAGAACTGGCAGATTTCGAAGGAGCAGCGATTGACTGGGGAGGGGAGGTGGCAGGAGTAGTCGAGGAGGAGGACGGGGGAGGGGAGGGTGGAGAGGTAGAGGAGGAAGAGGATGGCGAGGGGGAGGAGGAGGAGAGGGTGGAGGAGGGTGGTGAGGTAGGGGAGGAAGGCCTGGAGGGTTAGGGTTAGGGTTAGGAGGGTTATGCAGGAGAGTTGGAGGAGTTTGGTTCGGGACTTTGCCATTGTGGTTTTGGGTGTGGAAGAGGGAGGGGGTTTGGGGGTGTGTTTATATACTGGGAGCCTGGGAGAACCGGAGAAGAGGAAAAGTTTCATGCATATTAGTTTTTTGAAAGTTTTTGTTTAACGGGAATACATAATTTTTATGGAAAGTAGAAAAAAAAGTTTTGAAACTCCCACTTGCGACGTTTAATGCCGAAGTAGGAACCACTGGTACGAGTGTAATCCAAATTTGAACATTTTTCGATTCTTATGTTTTTTATTTTGGCTACTCTAAATCAATCCTATTTTAAAATCCCAGACATATGTAACATATTAATAACAGTTGAGATTCGATTTTTAGTGATATTTTTCAAAAAAAGCTTTATTTGAATTTTTTAAAAATTACATTTTTTATTATAAATTGTTATTTGTTTTGATTATTAGTTTCAAATTAAAAATCTAGCCAAGCAACCTTTGCTGAATAAGTGCAACTTATTTATTTATTTTTTTGATTTCATCCACTCTACTACCACTCCCATCTTCATTTTTTAAAATCCAAAGTCCAAAATTTTGGACGAGATTTGCTGAGATTTGAATCCTGATGTTGAATATTTCGAAAAATGATCTACCAACTGACTAGTCCAGTTGATAATAAGTGTATTTTTTTGAAGTAGAGTAACGCATATATTTGAAAATATTTTAGAAAATAAAACTTCAAAGTAGTGCATGTTATTGGAGTTGAAATGTATGTATGCATGTATTAATTGTGGGAGTACTGGTTGTTGGGAAGTGTAGTCGTGTTTTCTTTCTTCTCGATAATCAAGTGGAGTCGTGCTTGAGACAATTTTGTTATCGTACATGATTTTTCTCTCCAAAGTTTATCTTGTACATGATTGACTTTGGGTAAACATGGGCATCGCTGTTTTAGCCATTTAGCCAGTAATGACAGAATAAAGGTAGACATGTACAACTATTCCCGGAGAAAATTCACACAAACGAAAGCTTTAGTCACAGCCATTACCACCCCAATATATACTGAATGATCTTGTCTTGGTTATATAGGCGTCCTATTGATAAAATAGCTGAACTGGTCAGCCACTTGGTGAGGAAAGAAATGAAAACATTACCATTTGTTGCTCGGGAGAAATCGTACCATAAAGAAGCTTGAAGTGTAGCCATTACACTTCAACTGTACACAGTTAATGATTGACATCATTTCATGCTCATATTTGTATCTTATATCGATTATCTTACACCTAAGAAATGCTACGTGACGAGTTTTATGTTTAGTTTTCAGGAATAAAGAGGTTTGAAGAGAAGAGCCATGAAAGGACCCAAAATCTGGGAAAAAGGACTGAATGGTGAGATCTAGGGACCAAGATGCAAGGGAGAAGGACCTGAATGTAAGACAGAAGGACCTAAGAGCAAAACAGAATACTCCACACCACCATGGGGAGTATTTTACAAATTCTATTCGGGTCGGAGCTCCAACAAGTCGAGTAACCGCATCAAAGACCAACAATACCAGAAAGCAAAGCCCACAACAAATTCCAACACGATCCGACAATTTTGGACCGCTAATTGGCGGTCTTGGACCGCTAATTGGCGGTCCATATTGCTCAGGATCCGTCGAAATTTCTTCTGGACTTGTATTAATGTTCGTTTAGGCTATTTTTGGTATTGGTTAAGTCCCACATCGGGGGATTGTCCCCGATTAGCTTTTCCCATGCTTATAAATAGAACTCTTCACCTTCCATTGTAATTACCCATTGCTTGGTGGCATTCTCTCTACTAAGGAGTGAGCCTTGAAGCAAAAACTCAAGGTGGAGAAGAATGCTACCTTCAATGTGAGTCATTTGTTAATAAAATAATTCTTCTAGTTTCTTTTAATCTTGTCTTTTAATTTGTGCATGTTTGTTTAGTCTTTCATTTCCTTTTATGTTTCTTTAATGCTTCTTGTCTTCTTAGTTAACTTTCATTTCAGTATTATGCTTTCTTTTGCTAATATAGTTAGTGTAATGAGTAGTGAGTAGTTCCATCCCCATTTGGGGGGTGGAGAAATATGTGATATAATTATGTAGTGTATTAAGTGTGTGTTATTTTTATCCCTTGAGCTTTATATGATTTCCATAACCATCTAATGGGTCTCCACTCTTATCTTTGATATGCTAATGCTCTTGAATGAAGCTTAGCTTATGCTTTGATTAGTGGACCTATTTTATGGGGAATGATAAGGTTAGGATATGGATGAAGTTAATATTGGAAACACAAGTTGTAGTGTATGAGCTCTTGTTGCCTTTACCTTAGCTAATGTCTTGTATGTTTTAATGATGTAGTGAAATCTTAATTCATGTGGAGGCATAGTAGGGTATAGTCTTTATACTTGAGTTCATGTAGCTTCATTCCAATTATTGTCTTGTATGTTTTAATGATGTAGTCTTATCTTAATTCATGTAGAGGCAAAGTTGGATGTAGTTTTATGATTTCATGCACTACATGTTGTGACGAGCTTAATGAACACACACACACTTCTTTATGTTCACATTATTTCTCTACCCCCTTTGGGGTTTAGTTTTTCTTGCTTCTTTTCCATTTCCATTTGCATCTTAGTGTAGTTTAGTGTAACCAACCTTTCTTCCCTTTCTTTACCTCTCGCCTTCGCACAAACCAAGTGTCGACACACCTCCCAGTGGACGACCCGTATTTGCCACCGCTTCATCGCGGCCGTGCACTTGCGGTTTTAAATAAAACGTTCAACAAGTTTTTGGCGCCGTTGCCGGGGAGGTGCTCTGTCCAGACGTTGGTTTGGACGATTCGAGGGGTTTTTAATTTTTTGTTTTCAGTTTTTCTTAGTGGAAGGGA
This sequence comes from Triglochin maritima, assembly GCA_963682175.1. Taxonomy (NCBI): domain Eukaryota; kingdom Viridiplantae; phylum Streptophyta; class Magnoliopsida; order Alismatales; family Juncaginaceae; genus Triglochin; species Triglochin maritima. Next base: position 14,661,839 of record OY821775.1, read on the forward strand.
ACCTGAGGATCAAGGGGAAGCGACTGGAGTAATTGGAGAGCAAACGACCCCAAAGTGACCGCCAATCAGCGGTCTGGGACCGCCAATTGGCGGCCTGGTGAGCCTCAATTGCTCTCAAATTTGTTTCAGTTGTTATGTTGTTCACTTTAGTTATCTGGGAGCCCAATTTTGCATGTTGTGATCTTTAGTTTGCTCCCAGATTTAATTTCAATCCCCTTTAATCAACTTGGACCATAAAACTCAAAGCAAAAGATTAGACTTCTTGCCATCTAGGTCATGCATCATATGTAGACCTTGCATGCATCTTTCTTTTCTTTGCTTTACATTTTGTCGTTGATTGCTGGAGCGAGGTACGCATTCCTTATCACTCATTCACGCATTAGGACATTCATTAGTGAGTAAGGTTTGCATCGTAACAAGAGTGAGGTGAGTGCTTGTTTGGTGAGTTGCTTGCTAGCCTAAGATTTCAAAACATCTTTAAGGGGCATCACCTATAGACTTCAAAGATAAGGTGGGGGATTTCATCACCCCTCCCTTAGCCCCAAAAAGCACACTCAAGTAAAGCCTTAACTAAAAGCAAGTAGACATTGGCCCTAGGAATTCGGACGCACTAGGAGAGTAATCTAGTTGAGACCGCCATGACCTGATCGGCGTTGCCTACCTTGTCGATAGTAGGAGGTACTGGATCTCCGGATCTGGTATCACTTGCTGGGCATTGTGGTCCTCGTTGTAGGGAGGTGAGGCGTGTCGAGGCTAGTGACCTCGAAGTTAGGCGTCGTCTAGCCTAAGGACCCATTGCCTTACATTGTTTGAGCCATGCTTGCTAGTTAGGCTTCTACCTTCACCCTGTACCCTCGCTAGCTCTAGGGATTCTTCCCTTCTCCTCTGAGTCATCTTCTTCTCACCTTCTTCTACGTTATAGTCTCCTCCCCTTTACACTCTCTGTTAGCGTTTTAGGGTCGAGTCGAGCACTTTTTGCGAGCTTAGCCTCGTGGTGGTGAGAGTGATCGACTCGAGAGTTTTTCTTGAGATGGATGGTTACATGGGCGACCATCCATATCATTGTTGGGACCAGGACGATTCTCCCTGGTACTCCGGACCCATGCAACCTGGGGTGGCTCAGACTAACACCCCGTATGGTTGGGATGATCGCAATTGTGTCACTGAGCAATCTTCGTATTGGGGTAACATGAGAGAGGCACCGACTGCTAGACCACCATCTAGTTACGTCGGATCATATGTTGGTCATCAAACTGAGACATTACAAGAACCTTTGGCCTCTTTCATGCATGCGGTAGACGACATGAGTGCACCGGTGGCTCCAGTAGCCGTACCGTGTCACTATTGTGGGTTGAGTGGTCATGATTTCGGGGAATGTCCTTATGTTCCCCCAGAGCCTGAGTATGAGCATACATTTTCCCAAAATGCTCATTATGACCATTACGCATCCGCGTACAACCCGAGAGGGATGGATTCGTGGGGAGACAATTCGTATTCAAATTCTTATACATCATTTCCACCCCAATATCCTCCTCCCGAATTCCCAGAATTCTACCAACACCCCACTTCAAATCATTGGACTCATTCTCAGCCCATCAACACCCAACCCCAAAATTTCCCAAGATCTGACTTGGACCTCCTCGTTGACCGCATACATAATCTGACACTTCAAGTGAGTCAACTGACGCAACAATTAAGTGAGGAGAGTGACATTTCATGTCAGCATGAGGATTCTTCTTTTGATATCGAACCACCACCACATCCACAAATTCAAAGCACAACCTTTCAAAGTCAAACTCCTAGTCAGTCTGAGGGACTTGGGGTTTCAATTCACGATCACTTAGTGGAGGATTCGATTCAAATTGAGAATAACTTGGACCAGCTTCATTATGAGTCGGCACAGGATTGTGCCTTATCTTTTTGTCCCGTGGCCCTTGAGCCACATGATCTTCATTTTGATCCTCTTAAGGACCCACCTCTGGTGGAGCAAGAGCTCCCTAGTACCCTCAACTTCAAACAACCTGATGAGAGTTTGCCTCTCACTATTGTTCCTGATCATCTTGGAAATGATGGAACATCAAACAACTACATTGCTCATGAGGGTATTAGGAGTTCATTGGAGGATACTTTGGGTATGAGACCCACTTCTTGTTCTCCTGGTGAGTTGGACATGCATAACGAGGTGCTTGACCTCGTTCCGACCCACCAGCCTGTTGGTTGGAGAGTTTGGATTGATGATCATAACTTCAGTTCCGCAACGGGAGATATTTTTCTTCCGTTGCCCCTTATTTCCCAAACTCTCGAGAGGTTCAAGCTCTTTCAGTTTGATCCTTTGAATGAGACGCCTTTGCGTCCAATTCATGAACCTCTCGTTTCATCTGGTGCTCTTTGTGAAGGGGGCCCACGCATGCGTATTCTGGCCCCGCGTGGTGTCATGTTCCCTTTCCAAGTGCATTGACCCACTCTTGAGGTTCCCATTTGATGTCTTTTGACAAATGAAGATGGGAACTTATGTTTGTACATAGTTATATAAAAAAAACAAAAAAAACAAAAAAAGAGAAAAAAAAGTACAATAAAAGACTCCTTCAGTGAGCATTGATTGTTGTGAGCCCCAACCCTTGTGTATTTGGGCTCCATTTCTTTCACGTATTTGTATCCCTTCTTTAGCATCTCACAGGTTTTGAGGGAATTCGGGTTATGTCCATCAACATGACCTTGCACTTCCCTTTGTACTTCATGTTGGTGAGATCTCTCCTTTTTATGCATCAATCCATGTAGTATCTTGCTTGCATTCATTGAGGACAATGCATGAAGTAGGTGTGGGGGGGTGTTTTACGTGTGTACATAGTCGAGTCTTTTTCCTTTGATTTTGTTTTCTTTTGTTTGCATTGTTAGGGTCATGATAGTGTGCTGCATTTAATATCGATATATCTGCTTGCCATGATCCTTGGGTGACTTGTCTTCTTTTGCTTGCCTAGTGCTTCAAAATTTTCACATTTCTTTCAAAATCTTCATGTGTTTTCGAAAGAAAATGTTTTGTGGGTTTTGCGTGTGTTTAGCATGTGCAAAACCGTTGAGAGGCAAAGTAAAAAGAAAGCTCCCAAAATTGTCTTGAACTTGATGCATTAGGATATCTAGTACGTGGCTTTAGGATTTATCGAGTCGTTAGGATGCACCCCAGTTTTCCCTTGGGGTGAGTAATCATAGGGTTTCAGTGCTCAAACATTTAATGAAGTCCACCCTGAACCTAGTGAGTCAATAATTCGTGTCTGTTAACTTAAGGAAGTTTGTTGTAGTCAAGGACCCTCTAAATCCTGTTGTGAGACATTAGTGTAGGGGTTTTGGTTCATGTGTAGATAAGAAATAAGTGAGTAGGTGTTCTCTCTTCTCGCACGGCTCCTATCACTCGGGAAAGTAGGTCTGAGGGGACTTTGTGCCTGGTGCTTTCGAGTCATCTGACTTGGGATGCGCCGACTGAACTCCCGTTACACGGGTGGTAGGGATTGCCCTATGTGGAGATGTGGGGAAAGGTGTACGTGATAGTGTAAGTCCTCATGGGAAATGATGCACGGAACCTGACCCTGGGAGAATGAAGCTCCAACTAATAAAAAGTAAAAGAAAAAAAAATGTGAAAAGAAACAAAAAGAAAAAAAAATATGATAATGCAAATAAGAACCTTAATGGACTTTACACTTTGTAGCACTTGAGGATGTTGAGGTTGTCCATGTGTTTCACATAATTCCTTATTTAACTTGCACGAATGGTTCATTAGGGTAGAGGTGTGGACTGATCACCTATATAGAGTCGGCCCGTAGCATTACCGCGTCCATTGATCGACAAAATATTTCCAACAAGTCGAGGTCTAGATTGAATAATGCATCTTGTTCGGATTTTGTGGGTATATCCGCTGAAAACCCTCAGGAGACAACACTCCTCCTCCTTGGCAACAAAGAGGTTTAACGGCTTGTTGCACGTGCTAAGTGCAACCGTGATTCCTACGAAAGTGAGTTAGGATTTCTTGTTTCTCGTTTGTTTTTCTCTTTCTTTGTTTTGCTCGAGACTAGCAAAAACTTAGGTGTGGGGGTATTTGATTGACATCATTTCATGCTCATATTTGTATCTTATATCGATTATCTTACACCTAAGAAATGCTACGTGACGAGTTTTATGTTTAGTTTTCAGGAATAAAGAGGTTTGAAGAGAAGAGCCATGAAAGGACCCAAAATCTGGGAAAAAGGACTGAATGGTGAGATCTAGGGACCAAGATGCAAGGGAGAAGGACCTGAATGTAAGACAGAAGGACCTAAGAGCAAAACAGAATACTCCACACCACCATGGGGAGTATTTTACAAATTCTATTCGGGTCGGAGCTCCAACAAGTCGAGTAACCGCATCAAAGACCAACAATACCAGAAAGCAAAGCCCACAACAAATTCCAACACGATCCGACAATTTTGGACCGCTAATTGGCGGTCTTGGACCGCTAATTGGCGGTCCATATTGCTCAGGATCCGTCGAAATTTCTTCTGGACTTGTATTAATGTTCGTTTAGGCTATTTTTGGTATTGGTTAAGTCCCACATCGGGGGATTGTCCCCGATTAGCTTTTCCCATGCTTATAAATAGAACTCTTCACCTTCCATTGTAATTACCCATTGCTTGGTGGCATTCTCTCTACTAAGGAGTGAGCCTTGAAGCAAAAACTCAAGGTGGAGAAGAATGCTACCTTCAATGTGAGTCATTTGTTAATAAAATAATTCTTCTAGTTTCTTTTAATCTTGTCTTTTAATTTGTGCATGTTTGTTTAGTCTTTCATTTCCTTTTATGTTTCTTTAATGCTTCTTGTCTTCTTAGTTAACTTTCATTTCAGTATTATGCTTTCTTTTGCTAATATAGTTAGTGTAATGAGTAGTGAGTAGTTCCATCCCCATTTGGGGGGTGGAGAAATATGTGATATAATTATGTAGTGTATTAAGTGTGTGTTATTTTTATCCCTTGAGCTTTATATGATTTCCATAACCATCTAATGGGTCTCCACTCTTATCTTTGATATGCTAATGCTCTTGAATGAAGCTTAGCTTATGCTTTGATTAGTGGACCTATTTTATGGGGAATGATAAGGTTAGGATATGGATGAAGTTAATATTGGAAACACAAGTTGTAGTGTATGAGCTCTTGTTGCCTTTACCTTAGCTAATGTCTTGTATGTTTTAATGATGTAGTGAAATCTTAATTCATGTGGAGGCATAGTAGGGTATAGTCTTTATACTTGAGTTCATGTAGCTTCATTCCAATTATTGTCTTGTATGTTTTAATGATGTAGTCTTATCTTAATTCATGTAGAGGCAAAGTTGGATGTAGTTTTATGATTTCATGCACTACATGTTGTGACGAGCTTAATGAACACACACACACTTCTTTATGTTCACATTATTTCTCTACCCCCTTTGGGGTTTAGTTTTTCTTGCTTCTTTTCCATTTCCATTTGCATCTTAGTGTAGTTTAGTGTAACCAACCTTTCTTCCCTTTCTTTACCTCTCGCCTTCGCACAAACCAAGTGTCGACACACCTCCCAGTGGACGACCCGTATTTGCCACCGCTTCATCGCGGCCGTGCACTTGCGGTTTTAAATAAAACGTTCAACAGTTAACAATATGAATACAAAATTACAAGGAAGTCACACCTTGATTGGGTTGAATGGGCAGTTGCAATTTGAAGAATTTGTCAGCCCAGTCAGCTAGTAGTTGGTCAAATGTTGGTGACACCATTAATACCATGCATATTTACACGTATTAGGTGAGTTGTGAGAAAGGAAGTCGATCACAAGTATGGGTTCAACAGCTCACCACTCGGTATGTCTCTTGATCTCTGCAAAACATTGCAACGCATGTTTTTTCTGTACTTTAATTCCCACATGGCTAGCTGACTTGCATTCTCCACATTTTCCTATTATTTGTAGTAGAATAAGGAACCCTCTCGGATCGTGCATGAACCAGTTTTATTGTATTTATTTGTTAGGTGAGGATTCGACATGCATATAATATATTGGTTCTATTTTTCATACAAACTTAGAATGATGTATGTCCAACATAATACAAGCTGTAAATACATTCATAACCTTCTTTTAATTTCTTACCGAAACAAAAACGAATCTACATTCCATAAAGATCATATATAATCTAAAACGCTCCAATTACTAAAAGAGCATATACATATTATCACGGGTTCCAATCACATAATGAACTTAGTTAAAACTCACTCTTGACTAAAGGAAGGGAGAGTAATAACTTCTTTTAGTGTTAAGTGGATCGGGTTTTATCATATTATTCAATTAGGGTAGCGGACAAAATAAAAAATAAAAAAGCTATTAGCTTTTGTTTTGCTTCTAGCTACTATTCTACTCGTGATCGGAAGGAAATAGTCAAAATTGGTGTACAGTTCTAGTTGACTTGAAACTATATCTGCATGAACATTAAAGGTAATTGCATAATGTTTTGACAGATCTTTGACTTTGGCTTATGAGTAGACAAATAAATGAAACTAATATATATTCCGTCAAAGCATTAAAGATTGTAGTAGTCCTTTTTTGCACGTATATTCTGTACTTTCCTTATATTTTTGTTTGGGGTTTTGGGTCTATACACTTTCAAATCCGACTTATTGGATTTTTACGCATGCGTATTTTTTTTATTAGCCTAATATACATAGAAACCTGATTAATTACTTTGGTACACTTCCTCAAAACAACGGTTAACATCTATTAATGAATTCTTTGACGGTGTTAGCTTTATTTGCACATAACTCTTGTTACTTCCACAAAATCACAATTTACACCCAAAACCCAAATTCAGCTTCCAAAATTAACCACCAAAACACAAAGTCAGCTTCTAAGGGCAGGACCCCCCCCCCCCCCCCCCCCCCCCCCCGCGCGCGCGCGCGCGCGCGCGCGCGTTAACAGGCGGCCGGTCGGTCAGGATGCTCACTCGGGCATTGGGCGTCCTGGGCTCCTAGGGTGGGTGTCTCAATTGTTTTTTGGTTATTTGTTAAAAATGTTTATAAATTTATTTTAAATTGTTTTTTCAAATTGTTTTTCCTAAAAATGTGTTTTTTATTTACTTTGATTTTGTAGAATTGTTTGTGTTTTTTTATATATTTTACCCAGGATTGATCTCCAAATGACGTGGATGGGAGAGAATGTAGGGTGGTTGGAGGTAGCCCGGGTGTGGTTTATGGTTTTTTTTTTGGATGGGTTTGGTGAACTGACATGACAGAGAAAGTAGGTAGAGCGTCTGGGGGTAGCCCGGGCACTGTTAGTTATGCTCTAAAATTAACCACACAAGTCCACAACCAAAAAATATTAACCACCACAACCAACACCCAACAAAACACAAAGTCATCTTCCAAATTAATTCAACCAAACCTAGCAGTGGTCGTCCCACTTCGCCAGAGGCAAGCGATGGCCACTTGTTTCCCTCTCCGACAACTACTCCTCTTCCTCCTACACATCCACACTCCCGACCACACCACCGTTTCTAAACTTGATGTGCTCCTCCTCAAATCCTCCATCAATAACACCGTCGTGCTTGGGAGTGGGTTTGGGAGGAGTAGTCAATCGAGGAAGGGGGGGGGGGGGGGGGGGAAGGAGGATATGAGAAGGGGTTGAAGGAGGATTCAAGTTTGAGGAGTGTAGGGAGGTCCTGACTTGTGGATTGTTCCAAATTATGAATTTTAGGGGTAAATTGAGATTTTGTGTAAGTAAAATGGGTTAAGTGTAAATAAATATAACGTCGTCAAAGAAACTGTTAACGGATGTTAACAGTTGTTATGGGGAAGTGTACCAAAGCAATTAATCAGGTTCCCAAGTGTACTACGCCTATAAAAAACTACACGTGTGCAAAAGTCCAATGAACCATTTTTGGAAGTACACCCAAGCAAAAACCCCAATTTTGTTTTCCAAGAGAAAATTTTCTTGTACTTCTATATTCCTTTGTTATCTTTATTTTTCACATCTTTTTTTACCCTCGAACTCTACCATTTTACATTTGCTCCCATTTTGATCTAATTTATATGTACATTCCTGTTCGATCCTTGGTGCATTATTGCAAAATTTATTTATGGTATATATATTGAATCTCGAGATTATATGTTAGCTTAATTGTGCTCAACCCTTGTAAACATACCCCTCCACAATCTCACTACTCACTACCCTATTCCAAGCAGGGATTATACTATAGATGACAAGTTTCACTATGTTTGCAGGCAACTTATAGATTAAAAAATATGACTTTTGCTTGGGTGTACCTCCAAAAGTGGTTTATTGGGTCTTTGCCATTGTGTATTTTTTATAGCTTCCGAACGCTCAGGAATCAAAATAATTGCTTGGGTACACCTCCCTTAGACGTCATTAACGATTTTTGTGACACTGTTAGTTGCCTTCTGACACCGATATTTGGGTCATTAAATCCGAGAGTATGTTATTGGTGTCACGTCCCCTCACGCAAGGCCCCCTACTACAACGTCGACTCCCTCCTTTGCGTTGTCACCTCTCCCCCACCTCGCACTATTTGTCCCTCCTCCGACCCCATCATCTCCACCTTCGACTCTGATGGATTTGTTCTGGATCACGCACGTTGGCCTCGTCTCCGCCTATGACTGGGCCCTCTCCCACACCTCCACCATCCGGACTCACATCAATCACATATCCTCTCTTCGCTCTATATCCCTGGAAATCACCACCATCGAATCCACCACCTCCCCCGGACTCTACTTCTATAACGTCTCCGGAGACCACCACAAGGCTCGATTGACCTCCATCACCATGGGAGACCACCACGTCTGATCTGTCAATTGGACAAATCTGAGAGTCCACAAGGCTCGAGTGATCTCCATCACCATCGGAGACCACCACGCCTCCAACAACATGGGAGTGGGCGTGTTCGCGGAGGTGGAGTGCCCGTACAAAGAGAACTGCATCCTTGAGGTGGATAAGGAGACTCTGAAAGTTAGATCAGACACTACTGTAGAAAAGTGAATATTCGTCAGATATACGGGGGTATATACGTCGGATATAAGGCTACCCATATCCGACGTCTATGTAGACGTCGTCTCTACATAGACGTCAGATGCTTAAAAGCCGACATCTATACCTAAACAATAGACGTCGGTCGTAATATACAACCGACGTCTATTGTTTAGGGATAGGCGTCGGCTTTGTAGATGTCGGTTGTCTCTATCAACTGACGTATAATGCTTAGGGATAGACGTTAGCCTTCTATTTCAATCGACGTTTATCCTTTATTCATCAATTAGCCATCCTAAACCTTCATAAAACATAATCTGTAATTGAGTTTGTTAAAAGCTTAAAAATTAATCTCAACACAAACTAATCTGACCACAAACAACACCAACTCTCCAGCATTCACATCACAAGATATTAAAACCACATAAAAATTGAATCTTTAACCAAAATCCATGATTCCAAACAAATCAAAACCCAAATCAGAACCCTAAAAGTGAGTATCTTTAGCAGAATCGTAATTGGGTTTCTCGACAAAAATGTTTCTTCGCTAAAACGAGACGGATCTAAAGTTAAAGATGGGAATGAAGGCACAAGAAGAAGAGGAGCGAGAGCAGTTATACCTTGCAAGACAACAACTCGACGGTGAGGGGTAAAGAAGAGAATGACCAGCGGTTTGGTCGGCGAGGAGCAGTACAGAGAAGATAAGGGTTAGCGGTTTGGTTGTCGTTCGGTCGCAAGGGGGTTAGGGTTAGGTCACGGTTCGGTCGTAAGGGGGTCGAGCGGAGGAGAGGTCGGGGTTTTTGTCCCTGTTAAAAGATTTAAAGACCTATAGACGTCAGCTGTAGACACAGTCAACATCTATACCCCCACCTCTCACACAATAGACGTCGGCTGTAGAAACAATCGACGTCTATAATCTGACCTCTCAACAAATAGACGTCGGCCTATTATACAACCGACGTCTATACCCTGACCTCTCATACAAGAGACGTCAGCCTTATTAACATCTGACGTCTATACCTATAATCTTCTCCTCATCAGGCTCCACGAGCTGCACGTCATACATTGGGATCCGCGATCCCTCAAGTTTGCTACTCTACAATGAGTCCAACCATCCATCACATCAAGTCACAATCCATACACGGAGGTGACACGTCCCGAACACCCACACTCTTCCACACAGCGGTCCCTGAGTAGGCACGCATAATGCGCCCACTGGCATCCTAAAAGGTCCGGGAATTTAGTTCTCTGCACAAACGGTCGACCGAAAGAGGCAATCCGGTCGACCGTTCTCATACGGTTCGGTCGACCGAAAGTCTGCAATGGTCGAACTCTATGCGCAAAACCTAAGTCCCAACGGTCGAACAAGAGTCTAAAACCGGTCGACCGATACGTGGTCAAAATCCGGAGTCTGGTTAACATCAATAAATACTATCGGTCGACCGACTCAGGGGTCCCGGTCGACCGAAAACTACTAGGGCATTCTAGCAGTTCTCAGTCATATATCGGTCAAAAACATACCAACCATCGGTCGAACGAAGGCATGGAACCAGTCGACCAAAAACCAACAGGCAACCCCGACCCACCAGCACAATACACTACCGGTCGACCGCCACAAGGCATCGTCCGACCGGTGTTGGTTAAAGTTGGGCAAAAATGCATTACATCGGTCGACCGCCCAAAGGAACCGGTCGACCGTTGGTCGTCTGCAACCTTACGCCAACCAAGGATTGACGCCAACCACGTCGCCGGTGAGGTCTCCGACCTCCCGCAACCAACCAACACTTCACCTAGACGAGGGTGAGCCACAAAAACACACTAAGAAGTCAGCATACCTCAAAGAGAAGACGAAACACGTCGGAGTTCGCTCAACGTCACACGCAACCTCGACACCTCGCTCGAGCCTTCCTCGCCCCACGTCCACGAGCCTCGTGCATGCCTCACGCCGGAGTAGACCCTTCCTCCTCTGGATTCCAGAAGAAAAAAAAAGAGAAAAAAGTTTGGGTGAAGGATGGGAAATGAACAAGAAGAAGAAGGAAATGGAAGAGAGAGACGTTTTCTCTCCAAAAACCCATCAACAGAGCTACCCCCAACCCATCACCCTACACCCTCACACATTACTATTCATGCCGCCGCTATTCACATTCCATTTCCCATGCAAAGCCTTCCACTAAACAAGAGATTATTTCCCTAAACCAGGTTAGGGTCCTAACAATCCACCATCCTTAAAAGGATTTTGTCCCGAAATCAAAACAAGTTACTCACCAAAAAACTCTGGGTATTGCTTCTGAACCTCCTCCTCGATCTCCCATGTGGCCTCGCGCTCACTGTGATGCTTCCACCTGACCTTCACCATCGGAATGGTCCTCCTCCTGAGCTGGTGATCCATGCAATCGACTATCTCCACCGGCCTCTCCTCAAGAGACTAGACCTGCTGAATCTATGACACTGCTATCTCAACCACATGAGCTGGATCAGCAATGTACTTCCTCACCATCGACAAGTGGAAGACGTTGTGAAGACCCGAAAACTACGGTGGCAACGCAATCCGGTAGGCAATCTCTCCAACCGGACGAGGATCTCAAACGGCCCAACATATCTCTGACCGAGCTTTCCCTTCTTCCCAAACCTCATCACTCCTCGGGCTGGGGAAATCTTCAGAAACACATGGTCGCCCACCTCGAAACTCAACACCGTCTGCGTCGATCAACATAACTCTTCTGCCTGCTTTGAGCATTGGCCAGTCTTCTCCCCTCCTCAGCCTGGACGGTGAAAACTCGCCCGGTCTTCCTGCCCTGCCTGGTGAAATGACAGATCAGCTGCCTCCACTCTTCCCCTCTACTGGTGGCCCAAACCTCCTGGTAGGCTCTCCCTGCCTAAACGGGCACTCCCGAACGAAGTGGCCCAACTGTCTGCACCCATGCAAGCTCCAGTGAGTTTTAAGCACTCCCGACCTGCTTGAAACCTCCCACAGAAACTGCACGCTCCAGACTGACGTGTTCCTCCTCCATCAAACCTGGGCCTCTTTCCCGAGTTCCCTGCCCCTCGGCCGACTGCTCGGCTACCGATGCTCATTGGTGCCTTCCTCGCCTCCTGAAGACACTCTCTCTGGTCCTGCTCTATGATGGTAGCATGCTTCACTGCATCTGCAAGGGTCAGCAGCATGCGGTTGATCACACGCGATCAAAGCGGCTGCCTCAGTCCCTTCAAGAACTTCCTCGCCCGCTGCTCAGGTGTCACACAGATCTCGGGGCAGTAACGCTCCAATGCGTTGAACCTGCTGATATAACTCGTCAGGGTCATCTCCTTCGGCTCCAGCGACAAGAACTCCTCCCTCTTCCGATCCCTGACGTGCTGGGGAAATTACTGCCCATGAAACACCTCTAGAAACTCCTCCCAACTCACGTCTCACGGTCCTCAAACACCACTGTGGACATGGTCCTCCACCAATTGGCTGCCTTGCCATCAAATACATAGGTTGTCAGGTCCACCCTCCTCTCCGGAGCAACTCTAATGGCTCGACAAGGAAAGGAATGTGTTCTAAAAGTTTTACTTTTATATGTCAATCATTATGAATTGGATGTCCAAACATTTTGTTCCTTGATTATGGTATTCGTCTTTTGGAAGTGTTAAGGAAGAGACGTTTGGTCCTTAACCGTAGAGATGTAACAGATAATGGTTTACATAAATCAAAAGTTATTCACAATCATGATAATTAACATGGAACATTAATCACCGAGATATGATTGTCGTATTGGTCATCAATTGTTGTAGCTCTATAAATAACTGACGACACGAGTATATAAAAGAGGAAAATATTATTTTTATATATTAAATAGACCTAACAAGTAAAATATTATGGATTTGTGTTTTTCGTGTCATTAATGTTTTACTGTGTCTTGGATCCTAAGATACGAGACATATTTTTTCACTCAAGAAGTGCTTAATTTGATTGTGTCAAAAGCTATCAAGGAGTATAGTGATAAAGACAATAGTTGGTTGAACATGACTTGTGCTAGAAAAGATAGCTAGTCAAACGATTATCGTTGCCCCTCTTTATTGAGTGATGATATTAGTGGGCTCCTTGATAAAGCAAAATTATAATGTGCACAATGTAACTTGAGTTAAGTTACATAGTTATAATTAGCTTAAAGAGATCAATAAATGAATATAATACAAAGGTGACACATTTCTACTTTGTATATATTCTTAATATCATGAGGCAAGAGACAGACACAAGTGGTGCACTTACATCACTAAATTGATCGTGTTTAGTTTGAGTGGAACAAAGACATCTATGCTAATAAATAATGTGTAGCTAGATACCGCTTATAGTTTGGGATATAAAGTGTTTAATATCGCTGTCAATTTGACTTAGATCCTCTTATAGGCCACACCACAAAACTGGGAAACAAGAAGCTTGATTTACAGTTCATATGATATGTCGGGTTTCATGTGAAAAAAAGACACATGTGGTGAATGAATAAAATCAATATGTCATGAGAATTGACATAATTAGAATCATAATAAATTCATATGAGGTGTATATATTATGGGGTATAATAATTTAATATTACATAGGATAATATATTACATAATATATGAATTTGCTAAAACCCCCCAAAAGATAAATTTTGTTGGAAATAAATCCAAAATTTGACAAAGGCAAAATCGGGGTCAAACACGGTAAACCGTTTAGGGTTCAGTCGACCGAGGTGTCTTCGAAACGGTCAACCGATCAGGGAACGAGTAAACACAATTAGTTGACCGAAATTGTCTGGAGTGCGTGGACAATTAAGTTCGATCAACCGAGCGTGAACGGTCAACCGAGAGAAAATGTTCAGGAGATATCTTGGGATATTTTCGGTAGACCGAAGGTGACACGGTCGTTCGATGAATATTCACCAGGAGAAATTTCGGTGGGTCAACGGTCGACCGGAGCAAGACGTGGATCGTCCGAACTTTTCACGAGAATTTTTCTCATGCATATTCGGTCGACTGTCTAGCTCACGGTCCACCGAACATGCGTTAAAACCAAATGGTTTGGTTAACCGAGAAGAATTCTCTATCAACCGAACAGTACGGTTTTTGCCTGAATTATTAAGAGAATAATTAGATCATGGGTTGATTAATTCCAGATTTAATCAAACGTTTTTTAGGATGCTTATGTGGCAATTTGAGATTAATTTTGGGAGAGAATAAGCAAGAGATCATGACTAAAGAATAGTTCTTGATAGGGATGTTTGGGGAGCCTATAAAAGGACCACTCATCCTACTTGTTTATGTTAATGCAAAAATTCTCTCTCTCATTGTCCCAACCATATAGGGTGTTTGTCTGAGCCACCCCAGGTTGCATGGTTTTAGAATACCAGGAAGCATTGTCCTGGTCCCAACAATGATATGGATGGTTGCTCATGTAACCATCCATCAAAACACTCTTGAGTCAAGCACTTTTACTCTTATGAGGCTAAGCAAGCACAAGTTCTCGACTCGACCCTAAAATGCTAATAGAGAATGTAAAGGGGGGGAGACTAGAACGTATAAGTAGGTGAGAAGAAAATGACTCAGAAAAGAAGGGAAACTTAACTCTAAAGATAGAAAAGAGGGTCGGTCAGAGGTTTCCCAAACAACCACGGTTCAAACAATCCTAGACCTAGTGTCTCTTAGATCTAGACGACTCCTAACTGGTTGAGTCGAATTGATTTGCTTGATTCACCTCCCTCACTAATCAAATCAAATTGGCCAGGCAGTGTATAGCTAGTGGGGGCGCTTCCGACGGAGTCGGTGCCAATTAGACAACCACTTCGCTTGGAAGACTTACGTCAACACAAAAACACTTTCTAGACACCAACTTAAATTCGATCGGCTTCAGGTCATAGCAAGTCAAACCAATTCTTCTCCTTAATTGAGTCCGAGTCCTTAGGGGTCAATGTCTAGTTGATTTTAATTTAAGGCTTGGGTGACACTTTAGGATTGTGATTTGTGGGCCACGGAAGGGTGGTGAAATCCCCACCGTATCTTTGCCTATGGAGTTGCCCTTAAGATGATTTAACTTAAATCTAGCAAAGATAGTCAAACACTGGTCTTTAGTTGGGGGCAATTGCAAGGTTGTATGCACATTAAATTATATGCCTAAATGCAGTCGATAACACTCGTGCACGTACCTTGACTCCAGCACTCTTCAACAAAAATTGATTTGCAAGAATTTAGCAAGAATAATGCATACAAAACACTAAATGATGCATGCACTAAGGACTTTCTAATTTTGCCAATTTTAGGTCAGAGTTGAATTATTACCAATTATGGATTTTTGCCCTAACACGTGCAATTCTACTAAAAGGAAATTTTCTGAAACTAGAAATTACGAGGAAAAGAGGCAACAAAGGTTACCTATGCAATGCTCAGTCGGGTTCACCGCCCGCTCTCGAAATTTCAGATGCTCTATGCGTCCACCCAGAGATGGTGCGCGTCCCAGAAAAGTTTGAAGCCCAGAAGCTCCAAGTGTGCGGCGATTCCGCCGCAGGTTGTTCTTGGTATGCGGCGATTCCGCCGCTCGTTAAGCTCCGAATGTGCCCGGATTTTTCCACGCACTCTGTTGTCTCTTGAAACACAAATCCAAATACTTAGATCGCGCACAAGATAAACAGAATAAAATTGAAATCAACAAAAAACAAAATTTGCGTCGCCTCAACGGCAACGGTGCCAAAAACTTGATGAGAATTAAATTTATACTGCAAGTGCACGGCGTCAATGAAGACGTGGCAAGTACGGGTCGAACACAAGGAGGGAGAGATCTGTTATTAGTGTGATTTCGATTGGGGGAAAGAATGAGAGAAGAATAAATTGGGTTTTTGAGATTTTTGGTTTTTATTATCTAAAGCAAGAAACAAGAACAAATAAAACTAAAACAAGAACAAAGAGGTGAATTCCGTTGGGTGGAGGTTTAGATTTAGGGTTTAGATTAGAGAATTCAGAAACTTATAATAAATCATGTTAGTTATGAAGCATTACATGATAAATGATTTAACATAAACTCAAGTAATCAAAATATACTAATCACGAAATTAAAATAATAACATTTATTCATCTTCTCTTCACCCTAAATCCGTCACCTCCACCCTTTGGAAAGAGTTAGAAACTCATAGAGGGAGGAAGAAGGGGTCCTTGAGGAATTACAAAAGAAAACTAAAAACAAGAAATAAAAGACAAAATTTTATTACTAAACTAGAGACTAAAAATAAAAACAACAAACTAAGGACTAGGTCTAAGGCCAAGACCCTTCTAACATCGTTCTCGGGGCTATTTATAGTTGTTACAAGAGACCTAAGTATAGAATTGGAGCGTACACGTGTCCAGACACGACTGGACAAAATTGGAGCACACGGATCGCCTAGGGGGGGGGGCGGAATCGCCGCACGTTGTGTGTGTTGTGCGGCGGAAACGCCGCACGATCGAGTCGGATTGAATCTGGATTTTGGCTGAATGGTTATGGTATGATTTGATCCTCTTTTGCGCGTCTGGATGATTTCTTTCCATTCTTTTGAGCTCCGAATTATTTCCTTCATATATTTGGAGATCCACATTAATTTTTCTTTAGATTTTCTCCATAATAACTCGTGATTTGCAATTAGGTCCTTGGCTTCTTGTAATTATGTCCCCGGCTACTTTTGTGCATAAGTCCTTGTTCTTTTTGTAATTAGATCTTGAATGCTTTTATGCTTGGATACATTTTCATTTGAAACCCGATAATCTTGAGCTTGGTCTTTATGATAGAAATGAGTCTTTTGCACGCGTTTATGCTCGGGATGTGGGTAATTTGCATTCAGGTCCCTGTATTCTGTAAATAGGACTAAACACATACCTTAGTAGCATTTATTGATATAAAATTAATCTAAATGAAAGACATATGATGCAATGTATGTAATGCATCAAATACCCCCACACCTAGATTTTGCTAGTCCCTAGCAAAACAGAATATAAGAAAAATAAAAACAGGGAAATCCTAACTCACTTTCGTAGGAATCACGGTTGCACTTAGCATGTGCAACAAGCCTTTAAACCTCCAAGTTTCCTTAGAGGACGAGATTTGTCTCGTGAGGGTTTTCAGTTGACACACCCACAAAGTCCTAATTCAACATTCCATTAATAGCTCTCAATATCCCTACCTCAACCTTATACATCTTACTGAGAATTCTTGCATGCTCATTATATAAGTCTAACTCATATAGAATCCAACTTCGTCTTTGTTCCTCCAACATTCACACCACTAACCCTTCTACACATGTTATCACTTAAATTATCTTGCACGCCTCTTCTGGTGGTGAAGTATCATTCGGATCAACCATGACATTGATCATTCTTTTAGCTTTGGGCCTTGAGTATATATTTTTTTTCTTTTTCGTGATTCAACACATTTGCTTTTCCTGACACTTTTACCCTTTTTGCATTCGTGTAGCGAGTTTGGTCGATAATCCCGAGCTGACAGACTCAAGTTACCGGGTTTCAAGATACCCCTACGGACCAGTGACTCAAAGGCTTGGGCTTTTGTAATCATTTTGCAAAATGTGTTTTCCTCACTTATTCCTTTATTTTTACTTTTATTTTCCTCAAGGCTTAATTGCTATTAGAAGTCCACACTTCCCGGTATATTTTCCTCAACCTCTGCTTTTTATCAACCACTTCAAAGATTTGATTCATCCAATTTAAGTGCATACATGTTTTAAAGGGTAATGGGTTATTTCTTTGGAACTTAGATTTATGTCATAGTTTCTACAAGCAGAACTATATAATAAGGAACAAAAACTCAATGCAATTTATACTCGGGTTTTGGTAGTTCAATCTTAAGCTATGTCATGAAACAATTTTTTTTAAGAAATAAAAGAACAGATATATAGATAGATATATACATAAACACCCCCACACCTAAATCATGCACTGTCCTCAATGAATGTGAGCAAGATATTATATGTATTTATGCATGAAAAAGGAAAAGATCTCACCAACATGAAGTACAAAGGAAGGTTCATGGCTATGTTGATGGACAAAACCCGAATTCCCTCAAAAACCTGTGAGATGCTAAAGAAGGGATAAATACACAAATTATTTTTTTTACATATATAATTATGTACAAACATAAGTTCTCATCTTCATTTGTCAAAAAACATCAAATGGAAACCTCAAGAGTGGGTCGGTGCACCTGAAAAGGGAACATGACACCACGTGGGGCCAGAAAATGCATGTGTGGGCCCCTTCACAAAAAGCGCTAGACGTAATGAGAGGTTCATGAATTGGACACAAAGGTGTCTCATTCAAAGGATCAAAATGAAAGAGCTTGAACCTCTCGAGAGTTTGGGAATTAAGGGGCAACGGAAGAGGAGTTTCTCCGGTTGCGGTGTTGAAGTTATGATCGTCCATCCAAACTCTCCAACCAACTGGCTGGTGTGTCGGAACGAGGTCCAAAGCCTCAATAGGCATGTCTGACACACCAGGCGAACAAAAAGTGGGTCTCATACCCAAGGTATCTTCTAAGGAACTTCTAATACCCTCATGAGCTATGTAGTTGTTTGATGTTCCATCATTTCCAAGATGATCAAGAACAATGGTGAGAGGCAGACTCTCATCAGGTTGTTTGAAATTGAGGGTACTAGGGAGATCTTGCTCCACCAGAGGTGAGTCCTTAAGAGACACAACATGAAGATCATGTGGCTCAAGGGCCACAGGACAAGAAGATAGGGCACAATCCTGTGCCGACTCATAATGAAATTGGTCCATGTTTTTGTCAATGTGCATCGAATCCTCCACTAAGTGATCGTGAATTGAAACCCCAAGTCCCTCAGACCGACTAGGAATTTGACTTTGAAAGATTGTGCTTTGAATTTGTGTATGTGGTGGTGGTTCGATACTAAAAGATGAGTCCTCATGTTGACACGAAAAGTTACTTTCCTCACTTAATTGCTGCGACATTTGACTCAATTGCAGTACCATATTGTCTACGGACTGTTGAGTAGTTGTCATGAACGTATGGAAAGTTTGTTCCAAGGTATCAGGTATGTGGTCAACTATGAGGTTCGAGTCAGAACTCGGGACATTTTTAGGTTGGGTGTTGGTAGACTGAGGATAAGTCCAATGATTTGAAGTGGGTTGTTGGTAGAGTTCTGGGTATTCGGGAGAAGGATATTGGGGCGAAAATGACGTATAAGAATTTGGATATGAATTGTTTCCCCACGAATCCATCACTCTTGGGTTATATGCGGATGTGTAACGGTCATATCGAGCATTCTGGGAAAAGGTATGCTCATACTCAGGCTCTGGGGGAACATAAGGACATTCCCTGATAACATGACCACTCAACCCGCAACAGTCGCACGGTACGGCTACTGGAGCCACCGGTGCACTCATGTTGTCAGCCCAACGCATGAAGGAGGCAAAAGTTTGTTGTAATGTGTCAGTTCGTTGACCAGCATATGATCCAACATAACAAGATTGTGGTCTAGCAGTCGGTGCCTCTCTCATGTTACCCCAATATGAAGATTGCTCAGTCATACAATTAGGATTGTCCCAACCATATGGGGTGTTCGTCTGAGCCACCCCAGGTTGCATGGTTTTAGAATACCTGGAAGCATTGTCCTGGTCCCAACAATGATATGGATGGTTGCTCATGTAACCATCCATCAAAACACTCTTGAGTCAAGCACTTTTACTCTTATGAGGCTAAGCAAGCACAAGTTCTCGACTCGACCCTAAAATGCTAATAGAGAATGTAAAGGGGGGGAGACTAGAACGTATAAGTAGGTGAGAAGAAGATGACTCAGAAAAGAAGGGAAACTTAACTCTAAAGATAGAAAAGAGGGTCGGTCAGAGGTTTCCCAAACAACCACGGTTCAAACAATCCTAGACCTAGTGCCTCTTAGATCTAGACGACTCGTAACTGGTTGAGTCGAATTGATTTGCTTGATTCACCTCCCTCACTAATCAAATCAAATTGGCCAGGCAGTGTATAGCTAGTGGGGGCGCTTCCGACGGAGTCGGTGCCAATTAGACAACCACTTCGCTTGGAAGACTTATGTCAACACAAAAACACTTTCTAGACACCAACTTAAATTCGATCGGCTTCAGGTCATAGCAAGTCAAACCAATTCTTCTCCTTAATTGAGTCCGAGTCCTTAGGGGTCAATGTCTAGTTGATTTTAATTTAAGGCTTGGGTGACACTTTAGGATTGTGATTTGTGGGCCACGGAAGGGTGGTGAAATCCCCACCGTATCTTTGCCTATGGAGTTGCCCTTAAGATGGTTTAACTTAAATCTAGCAAAGATAGTCAAACACTGGTCTTTAGTTGGGGGCAATTGCAAGGTTGTATGCACATTAAATTATATGCCTAAATGCAGTCGATAACACTCGTGCACGTACCTTGACTCCAGCACTCTTCAACAAAAATTGATTTGCAAGAATTTAGCAAGAATAATGCATACAAAACACTAAATGATGCATACACTAAGGACTTTCTAATTTTGCCAATTTTAGGTCAGAGTTGAATTATTACCAATTATGGATTTTTGCCCTAACACGTGCAATTCTACTAAAAGGAAATTTTCTGAAACTAGAAATTACGAGGAAAAGAGGCAACAAAGGTTACCTATGCAATGCTCAGTCGGGTTCACCGCCCGCTCTCGAAATTTCAGATGCTCTATGCGTCCACCCAGAGATGGTGCGCGTCCCAGAAAAGTTTGAAGCCCAGAAGCTCCAAGTGTGCGGCGATTCCGCCGCAGGTTGTTCTTGGTATGCGGCGATTCCGCCGCTCGTTAAGCTCCGAATGTGCCTGGATTTTTCCACGCACTCTGTTGTCTCTTGAAACACAAATTCAAATACTTAGATCGCGCACAAGATAAACAGAATAAAATTGAAATCAACAAAAAACAAAATCTGCGTCGCCTCAACGGCAACGGTGCCAAAAACTTGATGAGAATTAAATTTATACTGCAAGTGCACGGCGTCAATGAAGACGTGGCAAGTACGGGTCGAACACAAGGAGGGAGAGATCTGTTATTAGTGTGATTTCGATTGGGGGGAAAGAATGAGAGAATAATAAATTGGGTTTTTGAGATTTTTGGTTTTTATTATCTAAAGCAAGAAACAAGAACAAATAAAACTAAAACAAGAACAAAGAGGTGAATTCCGTTGGGTGGAGGTTTAGATTTAGGGTTTAGATTAGAGAATTCAGAAACTTATAATAAATCATGTTAGTTATGAAGCATTACATGATAAATGATTTAACATAAACTCAAGTAATCAAAATATACTAATCACGAAATTAAAATAATAACATTTATTCATCTTCTCTTCACCCTAAATCCGTCACCTCCACCCTTTGGAAAGAGTTAGAAACTCATAGAGGGAGGAAGAAGGGGTCATTGAGGAATTACAAAAGAAAACTAAAAACAAGAAATAAAAGACAAAATTTTATTACTAAACTAAAGACTAAAAATAAAAACAACAAACTAAGGACTAGGTCTAAGGCCAAGACCCTTCTAACATCGTTCTCGGGGCTATTTATAGTTGTTACAAGAGACCTAAGTATAGAATTGGAGCGTACACGTGTCCAGACACGACTGGACAAAATTGGAGCACACGCATCACCTAGGGGGGGCGGAATCGCCGCACGTTGTGTGTGTTGTGCGGCGGAAACGCCGCACGATCGAGTCGGATTGAATCTGGATTTTGGCTGAATGTTTATGGTATGATTTGATCCTCTTTTGCGCGTCTGGATGATTTCTTTCCATTCTTTTGAGCTCCGAATTATTTCCTTCATATATTTGGAGATCCACATTAATTTTTCTTTAGATTTTCTCCATAATAACTCGTGATTTGCAATTAGGTCCTTGGCTTCTTGTAATTATGTCCCCGGCTACTTTTGTGCATAAGTCCTTGTTCTTTTTGTAATTAGATCTTGAATGCTTTTACGCTTGGATACATTTTCATTTGAAACCCGATAATCTTGAGCTTGGTCTTTATGATAGAAATGAGTCTTTTGCACGCGTTTATGCTCGGGATGTGGGTAATTTGCATTCAGGTCCCTGTATTCTGTAAATAGGACTAAACACATACCTTAGTAGCATTTATTGATATAAAATTAATCTAAATGAAAGACATAT
This sequence comes from Triglochin maritima, assembly GCA_963682175.1. NCBI lineage: Eukaryota > Viridiplantae > Streptophyta > Magnoliopsida > Alismatales > Juncaginaceae > Triglochin > Triglochin maritima. The sequence goes on from OY821775.1 coordinate 14,684,006, forward strand.
GATGCAATGTATGCAATGCATCAGTTACATTTAGGTGATCTCGGCTTACATCCCGACGCTAGAGCATGTAGTACGGTCTGCGTTTGCGAAGAGGTACGCCGTCAGGCACAACGTTTTGTTCGCGGAATCGGTTTGGAGGACATTTCCGAGAGTAGGACGACTTCACCTGGACGGTCTGAGTCGTAGTCGCGACCCCTCCACTTGTGATGCAAATGTTTTGCAGTGGTTCGGTAGGGGCTCACATCCAATTATCGTGCGCGGTACCATTTCGAGACCGGAGAGACCACTGGATATGACATGTGGCGATGCGGTAAGTTTATCTAATTTAAATTTTAATTGTAATGTATATTTTGTTTTTATTGTTAATGTATGCTAATTTTTATGTTACTTACAGTGGATGAGTATGGTGATACGGTATACGTATAGGATCGTGTGTGGGTTATGGGTCCACTAATTAATGACTAATCCTAATTCTCTACTCGATAAAGCAATCAAATGCGCAGCGGAATAAACAAAACAAAAGTAGAGAAAGAAAAATGCAAACCACAATCACACGAGGATTTTATAGAGGTTCGGCACCCCACCCGGGTCCTAGTCCTCTCTTGTAAGCTTCGCTCGACTCCGCGAGCTCCGCCTACGTCTTCACTAACCACTCCTCGTTCCGGGCCGGGAGAGAACGCCTTTTACAAAACAAACTCCGTGAACAACCCCGCGAGCTTGACTTTCTTCTCTCACAATCCGAGAGGAATGCTTCGGGCTTTCACCGAAACCTTTACTTCACTTTGACAGCAACAAACTTGAGTGGAACACACTCTCTAAACTTGAGCACACATGATTGGGATTGGATTTGTGATTAAAGTGTGGAAGGTTTGAGGCTTTGAGTGTGTTGGGTTTCTCTCTAATGTATTGGACAAGTATGAGTGGGAGAGTTGTGTTAAAATGTGTTTTACAACTCCTTATATAGGCATTTGAGAGAATAGAGTCGTTGGGATTGATTGGGTATGAGTTGATGTGTGATTACACAAAACAGAAACTGCAGGACCCAATTCTGGAGGAATTCGGTCCACCAGATCGGGATGAATGGTCGACCGTTTGGCAGTTTAGAACTAAGTTTGGTCAACCGGTTAGGCAACGGTCGACCGCCCAATGCTACGACTTAGGTACACTTAAGTCATCGGTCGAACACAAGAAAAGGGTTCGGTCGACCGATTTCGTCCAGGCACTTTGGGGTTGACAAACAATTAGATATTCGGTCGACCGAAACAGGTCTAGCGGTCGACCGATTTTCAACAGGCACTTAGGGGTTTGTCAAGAGATGGACAAACGGTCGACCGATCTTGGTCATCGGTCGACCGATACATGAAATGTATTTGGAGTATTTTTGGTTAAATACGAATATGACCGTTGGATATATACGACAAAAATAACGGTCGGAAAATTATGTTCAAACGGTCGACCGAAAGAGAAGGTGCGGTCGACCGAAACTAGACAGGGAAACACAAAACAGAATACTTGATCATCCGGTCGACTGAACGGCCTGTTGCGGTCGACCGAATGTGGGCAGACAGTTAGGGTTCAGGTTTAGTGTTTTCCGGTCTAAGTTTGGGTGATCTATTGAAGTCCAAATTATGTGAAATTTCGTGTGTGACTTCTATGAGGAACCTAGTGTGTTTTAAGTTGATTTTAGCTCAAGTATGCTCAATATACACAAGTTCCTAAAGACTTAAAGAATATACAAAATACATGTCTTCAAATGAGCTTGATTACATGTCTTGACTTGATTTCCTTTCTTCCTTGAGTCTTGATCACCTGTAGAGGTTAGCACAAGGCAATATATATGCAAGGCAACATGTGTGCTACTCTACATGATTATAATTAAGATTAGGTTGATTAAATCATCAAAACATAGATTAAGGCCAAAAAGCCAACAATATGCAGTCGTTCTTGCAGCATAGGGACCAGATGCCAAACAAGGTGACGAGAGCTACATGTACAGATTGGGATCGCCTCATTGATGAGTGAAACAGTCAGTTGGGCGTTTCGGATCACGATTCGGATGATGAGTTCTAGTTGGCTTGCACATTAGTTATTTTATTATATGTTGAACTTTTACTACATTTGTTGGTATTTGCTTATCTGTGTACTCTTATTATTTATATCTGACGAACATATCTTCTACATATTTCTTTAGCTATCTTCTACTTATTACTTATTTGTCACGAGCATATTATAGTAACTTAAATTAAATTTAAAATCTGGTAAAAGAACAACACGATATAAATCTGGTAAATCGTAACCTTTTATTTTTGTGTTCTTCCGTAGTGCAATACTCGTATCACGAGAACTCATTTCATGTATACGATCACATCTCACGTAACAACCCGTCCGGTTATCTGCTTTTGATTTGTATGATGATATAACAAAAAAAAATTGGCTCTTATGACAACTTGTTTCGCCCATTTACAAGCTTCCTCGATTGTTGTAAATATTTGTTTACTATCAAAAAGCTCATTGTGATCTACTCAATCACCACCGAAATCTTTCAACAGAACCTGAAAATAAAATGGTACAACTTATATATTATTACAAGCTTCCTCGATTGTTGTAAATATTTGTTTACTATCAAAAAGCTCATTGTGATCTACTCAATCATTTACAAGCTTCCGACTCCTTCACCTCACCGGACCCGGGCGTTTCGCCAGACATTTTCGTGGTGTTGGTACTCGGAATGAGAGTAAAACTGAGCCAAAAACTTTGTTTTAAGACACGAGACGAAATGGGTATTAAATGAATTTGTGAAGGGCAAAATGGTAATTGTTGGGGCGATGTAAGTAGTTTTCCGGTGACGAATAGTAGTTCCCTTGATTTATAAAACACCAAAGTTTTACATCTACGTGCATGTTTGCTCTTCTTACCCCTGCAAGTGGATATTTTGCATGCTTGACCCACTAATAAGTTTAAAATCAAGGAAATAACCGCAAAGTATGTGATGAATGAAAAGTTGTCCACTAGGATGGACAAAATTGCAAAATAGTCCAAGATATGGAAAAGTCGATCAAATAAACTATATTCCTGACAAATATCAAACAAGTCCCCTTAAACAGACAAAACTACAAATCCACCCCTAAATATGGATAAATTGCAATAATATATAAGTTGTACCATTTTATTTGCAAAATCAATCTTAAAATACAAATAGTCCCCTCAAATGGACAAATTACAAATCCACCCCTAAATGTGGATAAATTGCAAAACAAATCTTTAAAGTTGTAAAATCTATCAACCAACTTTAAAATTAAAAAAAAACAAATTTAAAATATAAATATTGACTACTCTATAATACTAAGAGAAGATGCACACCAAGCTTGATCTTGGGTTCCCTTTCTCTTATCATTGGGGTATTCGGAAACTAAAATATGGACTACCTTAGCCGTAAGTGAGGATGCACGCAAAGCATGATCTGGGGTTCCCTCTCTCTTACCGACGACGGAGTCTTCATTTAACAAACCGAATGAACAAACTTTAACATATACAATGATATTCTCCTAAACAAGAGAATAAACTGTTTACGATGTCTCCTAAATACGAGACTACATAAATAATTCATCTTCTTCTAGGTTATGAGGCTAAACTAATGTAACATTTGACGATATTTAGTAACGAAATAAACTAAAGTCGTTAAATCCAACCCATATATACAATATTCTCATAAACAATAGAATAAATTGTTTACGATGTTTCCTAAATACGAGACTACACCATACATAATTCACCTCCTAGGTTATGAGGCTAAACTAATCTAACCCTTGACGATCTTTAGTAACCAAATAAACTAAAGTCGTTAAACCCGAACCATAAATACATAATATTCTCCTAAACAAGAGAATATACTGTTTACGATGTCTCCTAGATACGAGAGTACACAATACATAATTCACTTGCTAGGTTATGAGGCTAAAGTAATCTAACCCTTGACGATCTTCTAATATAAGAATTGTTGGTTTTTTGACATTTTAATCTTAATTTTGATGATTAACAAACTAATATTATGCACAACTACAATTAGAACATCACACACCTCATCTTGTCAAATTGCATAGATATTGTGTATTCCTAACAATGTAGGTGATCAAATCAATGGACTAATCAACTTCAACATCAAGACTCAAGACTTGTAATCAAAGCTCAAGCACTACATATGCAATTTTCTATTTATTTGAGTTATAGGATCAAATGTACACTTGATGCACGAAAGGATAAACCCGTCTCTGTCGGTCGACCGTTTGCCTCTCGGTCTACCGAACTTGTTCACAACGGTTGACCAAGTTACTCTTGGTGAACTGTGTTCTTAGAATCAGTAACGTTTTGATCTTCCTGGAATTCTTGTTTCGGTGTACCGAACCCTACCCGGTCAACCATCTCCTTAGAGTCAGTAACCACTTGATCTTCCTGGAATCCTTGTGTTGGTTTATCGACCTCTACCCGGTCAACTTTTTCCTTAACCTCAGTAGTTTTGAAATTTCTCTGGATATCTCTATTCGATGTACCGAAGGGGTATCGGTCATCCGAACATCACTTGTGTCTTTTGGCCTAAATGACTTCATCTTATTGGCCCACGTAGCACAAGCTAACTCCAACAGACTTATCTTTTGTCGTTTAGCAACAACCTTTGAAACGTCTATATCGGTCTACCGATTACCCTTCGATTTACCGAAGACCTGTTGTCAATCAAAACATAAGGACTCTTTTTCCACGTAAGATTTCGACTGTTATTGATAAACCAATTTCTCAGGCAATATCAGTAGAAAACCCGCACATGTATCGGTCAACCGACCTTGCCACGATATATCGAACAAGATCACCAAGTCACAACAATTCTTTACTGTCCAATTGGAACGGTGAACTGAAGTGGTCTCGGTCAACCGAATTTAATTGGTTGATATTAGGAAAAAGTTACTGGAAGTTGGGAACGGTTATCCGACTTATAGTCGGTCAACCGAGTTCTTCAATCAGACCAATTAACCCACATTTTGTCGGATGACCGTTGGTTTCCCGGTCGACCGAATTTGCCTTGAATTCTGCCCGAGCATAAGTCACTTCTTGTTTCTTATTGGTCCAAACCTCACCAACTCACCATAACGGCTTTATTTGTTTTGAATATTCATTTAAGAGACACATTCACTCCTATACTTGCCAAAAATCAATCATACTCTTGTGCTCTCAATCTTCAAGCCTTCAAAGCTCCACCAACTCTCAAACTTCCATTAAATTCACTCCAAGATTAATTCCAATCCTTGAGTGCATTCAAGTTAGAGTTCAACAACCTCATTCAATTTCCATTGTGTTTTAAAGCTTGAGGAAGCACCCTCTCGGGTTGTGAGAGGAGATCCGAGCAAGGCGAGGTTGTTCGCAAGGCTCCGATTGTAAGAGGGTTTATCTTCGACCCGGAACGAAGATAATAATGAATTTTCAAGTAAGGATCGGAGGATTGATCGGAACTGAGGAGAGGAGTAGATCACGATGGTGTCATCGAACGTCTATAAATCTCTGGAGTCATTTTGTGGTTTTCATTCTTTCTCTTACTATTTTAATTGTGCAATTGTTTAAGAAAATTAGGAAATAATTTATTCACCCCAATATAGATTAGTGATCGAACAACTTACAAGAATTATCCTTGATAAATCAAATATATATAACACATCCTTGTGATGAAGTTAAATTCACTAATATATGGTTGTCTTCATCATAAGGATTGAAGCGTCTAAACATATACAAAACCCTCATAGGTTATGAGGCTAAATTGACCATATTGTGACGATATATCACAACAAAATGGATATTATCGTCGAATCGATCAAAGCACGAGTTGATAAATCCTCGTCCTACATATATTAAAATATAAAATCCTTTTAACTCATGATACGAGTTCAATAGAATATATCTGAAATTGTTAATATGACAACGATTTTGGTTTATAGTTTACGAAAGGATGCTTATGTACCTTTCATTTGTGCAATACATAAAAATGTCAACTTTTGTATTTCATATTTATTATTTTATTCAATAAAAGAAAATGTTGCACTCATTTACTTCCTAACTAGTTATTTACATTTATTGAAGTTCCTGTACAAATCAATGATGTGAGCATGATATGACGAGACATTCTTCTACACGAAGTTGTAAAGTGTGGAATCCATTATGAATTCTTGAGAGGTTTTCGCAGCACCAATATATATATATGTATATATATATAAAGAACAAAAAAAAACCCACGTTAAACAAGTACCCAAAAATATTATTGCCTTGCCTCTAATAAGTAATAACTCACCTTCACGTTTTCTTGTGTTTCAAAACATTTAAATCCTTCGTCCAACTCAATGAGGTCCTTAGAATTCACATGATTAAAGGGGGTAGAATTACTTTCGGAAAAAAGAGAGAGGTAAGGTTTGATTTCACTCATGAATTCATGATTATTCATTGATCTCTCTGTCTGCTTGCGATCTTGAAGTCAAATTAAATTATAATCTTAGTTTTTGTCTTTTATAATAAGTAATAAATTGATTTTAATTATTAAGCTAGATAGCATAAACGAGTTTGATCCGCATCCATGAAAGGGTTGTTATGATCATAGCGATTAAACATGCATAGATTCTTCCTTTGATCAACAAGCTAGGATACATATCATCATCACTCATGCCAATAGTATCTTGGTTGCTTGTTCCAAAAGAACAAACGCTCCAAGCAAGAGCTCAACTTTGTCATCTCATCCCCACCACTATGATCTTCCGTTAAGCATCTTCACTGGTAGTCCATTATAGGTTGCCGTTTTGGTCATGTTAACTATGACAGACTAGCTGTGAGATCGTAATCCTAATTGTGCCTTAATGATGTTTTAGGTGGAGATTAGGAGGCGATGAGATGGACGGCTGGGATGGAATGTTGGTGGATGAGGGGTTGAGATGGATTGGAGATGAGATGAGTGGTGGAGATGGAATGGATGTGGAATGGATGGTGAGTATTGAAGGAGTGGAAGATATTTAGGGGTGAGTCTCTCTCTCTCTCTCTCACGTTTCCCTCACTTTCTCTCACACTCTCTCTCCCTCAATGGCTGAGCTCCGGCGTGGAGGTTGTGCTCCGGCGAGCGGAGGTGGTTGTCGGGTGTTGGTGGCTTGAGGTGAGTTGTTGGTTCTTAACCCTTTCCGCACGTTTTGGTTCTCTCTCTCAACACTCGTGTGTTGTGGTCGTGGTTGGTTGGTGGAGGTTGACGGAGGAGGAATTGTGAGTGTGGATCATCGAGGAGGTGTGGATCGTGGTTTAGTCGCGAGGATCGTCAACGGATCGTGTTTTTGGGAGGCGTGCTCGTGGAGGCGTCGTCGTGGTTCTTCAAAGGTTTCTTCAAAGTTATAGGTTTTTTAATATAAAATTTAAGTTATTATTTTAAAAAATCATGTTATTAATAACAATTGAGTTTTTTTTTTGAAATTTGGGCAGAACATCACCTAAAATACGCTATGTAAAAAAATCTTCAAATCCTCGAATTAACAAGAAAATTTTATAACAGTACAAGATCTAAACTTGATCTCAATTCCACCCAATTCATCACAAACACACGACATCCAAACCTCTCAAACTTCGACACAACACCAAAATAATGAGTGGATGATATTTCAAACATATACATTGAAAGGTACATAATATTTAATTTGTGGGTTTACATTTAAGCCGATGTAATTTTAAGGTGTTATTGGTAATCAATAGAGTACTATTTTAAGTACGCTTGCTATTACTCATCTTATGAGTTATGATGGCGCTTTAAGTAGCTATGATCGTCACATCTAGAGCGGTTGAATAAAAATTACCACTTGAACCTAAAATTGTAATGATTGGTAATATTACCAAAGAGGACGACAATTGTGAGAAGCACTCTACTGTTTTTGCACATAAGGCTACACTTTAACCTATTAAATAATATGTATGATAAAATAGACATATTGGAGGTCAGATCTTTGGGTTTGTGAAACATATTGTGAGAAGCATATTGGACATCCATATTAAACAGAAGCACTCTACTGTTGTGAGGTCAGATCTTTGGGTTTTTTAAACAATTAAAACTAAGAGACAATGGGTGGAATCACGAACCAGCAAACGCACGTCCTCATTCTTCTCGAACGTGTGTCCTCCTTCTTCTCAAACGCGCTGCATGAAAGCCGTTAATGGGGACAGACTCTTACATGGGGACACAACCAAAATTCACCTAAAATCCGAAACTAAACCAACCAAAACTAAACCAAAACTCTTATGGTGGTTAGGGAAGTGGAGGAAGATGGAGGAAGACGGAGGAGGAGGGTCACTGCATGGTGGTCGCGGAGGAGGAGGAGGTCGCGGAGGACGAGACAGTGGTCGAAGGAGGCTACGGTGGTTAGGGAAGTTGAGGAAGACGACCGGTGTTGCAGAGGCTAGGGTTTTGGTCAAGTTTTGGCTGGAGTGGTCGCGGAGGAGGAAGTCGGCTAGGGTATTCGTTGGACAACAGAGGAGATAAAAATTGAATGGATAGTTGACCTTAATAGATCTATGGACGTCAGACTTCACTCTCACCTGGCGTCTATACGGGATGGGGCATAGATGTCGGATGTACAAATATCCGACGTCTATATGTCGACATCTGAGCGTTATAGACGTCGGATGCTAGTGCATGTTCAAACACCCAATGTGTACTTCTATACCTCCAGTAAATAGGGGTGTAAACTGGTCGAGTGTGCCCCTACCTATACTCGGCTAAATTAGTGGTTACGGGTACAGGTATATACCCGGCCAAAACATTTATACCCATACCTGACCAGTATTCGTTAAGTTAGCGGGTATGGGGCAGGTAAACGAGTATGACGGGTATAATATATATATAAAAATATAATATATAGTATATAAAATGTTATATATAACAATAAAATATGTAAAATTATAAAACATATATTATATTAAAAAATATAATATATCTTAACAGGTATACGGGTACGGGTAATGTGTATACCCGTACTCGACCCGTTTATTAACCGGGTAAACGGGTACGAGTATACGGATATGAATTTTTAAACGGATATGAGTTTTTCTACCCGTACCCGATCGGGGCGGGTGACCGGGTATACGAGTATTACCTGCCTCGTTTACACCCCTAACTGTATACTAATTACAAGAAGCATGGAGAAGCTAAATCTAAAACTAAACATGTTATTGAACATAAAGTAGAGATCTAATCAACGGGTGAAACTAAAACTTTTATAGAAAGAGAGCATTCAACAAGAAGAACAAGAATCTAATGTTGGATTAAAGAATCAAATAAGTTATATGCTTCATCTACCTCCTTATTCTTGCAGTTAAGTCGTTGGACTTTTCATCTAGGTCCTTTTTGCTTGCAAATCATTTCTTTCTCATTGCAATTAAGTCATTTTGCTTCATTTTCCTTCTTCAATACCTAAAACATGAAATATGCACAACAACCAATTTGAGTAACACAAATATGAGATAAAATAAAAAATATTTATTATGAATGTAATGTATATATGCTAACTATCAAAACTCAAAACATCATAATAGGGGTAATTCCCATCTATTCCAAAAGAGTAATGACATGATCTCGAACTCAAATGTCCATCTATGGAGACTATAGGATGTCATGACTACACAATTAGAATGCAACCATTAAGTCTTAGGAACAAGTACTTTTAACAAACATAATTATGTATCATCAAAAATTGTAAGACCAACGGAGTGAATATTTTCGCATTTACACATGCTTAGAAACACCAAAACTATAGGTTTAAATTCACATATTTTACACACCTCCACTCCATGGGGGTTTAGTTTACTTGTTAGTTCATTCATAGTTAAGTTTAGTGCAATCACACTTCTTCTCCCCCTCTTTTTCCCACTTGCCTTCGAAAGAACCAGAGTCGGCACACCTCCATGTGGATCGACCCGTACTTGCCCCGTATTCATCGATGGTCGTGCACTTGCAGTATTTAAAGCGAACACATTATATATTATTATATATAATGTCAAAACAATATACCCCATAATATATACATCTCATACGGATTTATTTGTAATTCTAACAATACCGTTATTGCGGCGTATTGATTTTATTATTTTACCACATGTATATTATTTCATAACACATGAAACTTAATATATCATATAAAATATAAAATCTTGTTTCCTAGTTTTGTGGTGTGACATATAGGAGGATCTAAGTTATGTTGACAATGATATTAAACATTTAATATCATAAACTATAAGCGGTATCTCGCTACACATTATAATTACCTAAATAACAAAGATGTTTTGTTCACTCGAACGGAACACGATCCACTTATTATGATTGTTATAATGTTATTAAAGATTGATTGACTAATTTCGATCTCTTTAATCTTGTTTAGAGTTTGGTGAACACTTTGAGGTGATTCCAAGACAATCTGATGTGCTTCCCGACTTCCGATTGGTAAAAAAGATTTGATAATCCCGCATGTATGATCCAATCTATGTATTTCAATATTAATTAGTATACAATATATATTGAAATACAATTAGGAAGTTTTGTATATAAAATTATTGAAAAATATGAAAACTGATCCTAATTGCTCGTAAAATTTAAAAAACAAATACAAGTATGAGACACGAAATCCAACACACAACTCCAAATTTAAATTTGTATTTGTATTTTTTTGAACCTAAGAAACGGTCGACTGAATCTTGTTCGGTTGTCTGATACCAAGCTGACAAAATCTTCTTGGGCGTTACCGGACACCAATAAACAGATGTCCGAATCCGTTGATAGCGTCAGGAGATAACGAAAATTCGTTAACGACGTTAGAGATGAAGTGCACCAAAACAAACAGTCACATTTACAAGTATTTCATAGCAATAAAAACTACACACGAGCAAATGTCCAATAAAACCATTTTGAAAGTGTAATCAAGCAAAAAACCAAATTATTAATATGGGTTGCACGTTAAGTTTCGAGAATCTTCCGTGAAAAGTTGACATGGAACAGAGAAATGTAATTTACGTCTACTTGGCATTTTTGACTTATGCAAGAAAAGTGATATTCTAAAACACATGCAAAGCTGCAACAAAGTATATATAGCAAGCTTCAATTGGTGTCAAAAATTTAAGTGTGAATTCATAAAACCACCCATGGTCCTGGCTGGAATGCAACGTTGTACACACCTAGGATTAGGAGAGGGGTGCGTTTGGTTGGAGGCAAAGTCATTTCCTCTACCACCCCGGACCGATTTGGAGGAAATCGCAGGTCAGTGCAAATATCAAGGTGAAATTATGAAGCCGGGGTGAGTGTGCTTTGAGCAGCTCCGACGAATTTGGTGGTGAAAATTTCGACCTTCGGACCGTGTTGTCCCTGATCATTTGAGGTAATTCCTCATTTTGTCTCACAATTTGGTTGGAAAGAAGACCTGATGTTGGTGTTTATTACCACCTTCGGACCGGTGTTGTCCCTGATCATTTGGGGTTATCCAACTCTCCTCTCCTTATCGGACTTCTCCCCTATCTCCGCCGACCACTAGTCCCGGACTTGGTGGCAGGAGAAGATCGCTTCTCTTTACCGCACAATCGTGGCAGTGCAAGATAGAAATTGTTCAAACAGGAAGAGCGAAGCGGAGAAAAAGTGGAATCTGAAGAAGAGGTTATGGATCTTGAGAGAGTGCATTCAAGGTTGTCACCACCACAATTGTTGATTTACTGGACATGCATGTTTGTTGTGTATGACTGTATGTTTTTCATTTGAGAATTATATTCCTGGATGGTTTGGAGGGCATTGCAGGTATTAGGCTTTGATGGGACATGAGCTCCTCCGACCCCTGCTCTCCCAAGCCAAACATCTCCCAGGTGGTGGTGAGGGAGCTACTCCTTCAATCTTTAGGTGGGGAGCTGGATTCTTTCAGGAGCTGGGTTTTGGGAAGGTAATGCCAAACGCACCTTGAGTAGGCATCCCAAGATTCGTTAAATTTTAATACATTCCACTATTTATTTTTTTATGTTGTTTACTAGGAATGTCCTAAACTTTACTCTATCACAAATTGGTTCTATGATTTTTTGTCAGACTTAATTAATTTTTTGCATCAAAGATTCAAATGTGGCCTACGTTTAATAACAATGTGAATGACCTTGAACCAAAATTATAGGATTGACATGATCCCTGGTTAATCTAATCAAATGTTTAATTCTCAACTTGATTCAATCAAAATGCAACGGAATTAAAACAAGTAAAGAAAGAGACATGCAAACCACAAATGGATAAGATGTGATTTTTATAGAGGTTCGGTCACCTGCCTACTTACTCTCTTGCAAACTCTTCTCGACTCTGCGAGTTCCGTCTACGTCTTCACTATCCACTCCCCATTCCGGGTCGGGAGAGAACGCATTTACAGAGGAGTTAAATATAGTCTAAGAAAATAAAAAGAAATTTACCTATTGTTCATTGTTTACGGAGGAGTTGTACTTCCGCCTAGGTCGTCTTGTTATAACATTTGAATGGATTCTGTTATTGAATATCTTACCGGGAAAATAAAACTACTCACTTTCTAAAGTTAGAACACTTCCGGTCCTCACTTTCTTCTTCTTCTTCTCTAAAATAACAAATTAGACCAGCTAATAAAAGAAAACATTGTTAGAGAAGTCTAACTTTGGTCTGCTATCAGTAATCCATTCCAAATCCAAACCCATAAACCTATAACATCGAAACACCATCCCAATTAAAAGTTGTGAAATCAAACTACCATGGACCCTCTCTTACTCCTCTCCTCCAACTTACGTTCACCCACATACCACTACTCATCAGCTGAAGTTTTGTTATCAGCTATTACAGTAATATTATTTTTTGTATACCTCGTTAGTCATCGTAGTCGACCTCTAACCAAATGGCCGATCGTCGGAATGCTCCCAGGAATGTTGGTCGGATTCCACCGCACGTTTGACCATGTCGTTGAAATATTGGAATACTCGGGTTGCACCTTCCTCTTCAGAGGGTCGTGCTTGTTGAACATGGATATGTTGTTCACTTGCGACCCCGCGAACGTTAATCACATATTCAACACCAACTTTGCTAACTTCCCCAAAGGGGAAGAGTTCCTCGAAATCTTCGATGTCCTCGGCGGAGGAATCTTCAACGCAGACAACGAGTCATGGAAGGCCCAACGCCGGATGGTGAATTAATTACCACCTCTCCAGCAAACAATTCCTCCAGTTCGTGGCGGAATCGGCCGTTTCCAATGTGAAATTCTCCATGACGCCTTTGCTACGCAATGCGGCAGAGACCGGGTCGGTGTTGGACTTGCAAGATGTGTTCTTGAGGTTCACGTTCGACGTGACGTGCACGTTGGTGATGGGAGTGGACCCTTGTTGTTTGTCCCCTGAAATGCCGGTGGTGCCGTTCGCGAAGGCCATGGACGACGCCATGGAGGTGTTGCTGCTCTGGCACGTGATACTGAAGCCGTTGTGGAAGGCGATGAGGTGGTTGGGAGTCGGACCTGAACGAAAGATGATGGAGTCGTGCAAAGCCATAGATAAATTCGTCGAGAAGCACGTTTCCAGGAAGAGAGACGAGTTATCCGATGAAACCCGACAACTAACTAACGTCCCAGACATGTTGGGGTCGATCTTGAGTGAGAAAAATGACGTCATCACATCGAACAATATTACTAAACTCCCATTCGATCCCAAATCATCGATATTCCTATGCGACATGGCGGTGAGTCTGATGTTGGCCGGAAGAGACACAACAGCCATTGGGCTCTCATGGTTCTTCTGGTTGCTCTCCAACAACCCCCACGTGGAAGCTAAGATTCTCAACGAGATCAAAATAGCTAACCAGCTCGGTGATGACGTTGTAACCGACACGCAAGCATTGGGTTGTCTCGTGTACTTGCATGTGGTGCTTTGCGAGTCTCTTCGTCTTTACCCGCCGGTCCCGTCGGAGCACAAGGGTGTGCTGAAGTGCGACATGATGCCGAGTGGGCATCTCGTGGGGCCCCACATGCAGGTGTTTGTGTCGTTGTACGCGATGAGGAGGATGGAGGGGGTGTGGGGAAGGATTGTATGGAGTTTAGACCGGAGAGGTGGATTAGTAGTGAGAATGGGAGGATTAAACATGAGCCTTCTTATAAGTTTATGTCGTTTAACTCGGGTCCGAGGACGTGTTTGGGGAAGGATGTGGCTTTTACTCAGATGAAGGTGCTGGTGGTGTCTATTTTGACTAAGTTTAAGGTTTACGTTTTGGAAGGCCAGCAAATCGTGCCTAAACCTTCCATTATTCTTCACATGAAGAATGGGATGAAGTTAGCGTTGAAAAGAGAGATGGCTTTTTAATCGATTATGTGATTGGATAATAGTAAGTTGTTCTTTGGTGTTATTCGAGGAAGTAGGAACGAAATCTTTGAACGTTAATGTTTGACTTGAGTTACGGAAGAGTTGGAATGGTACTGAACCGTATTTGTTTTCATGTATGTATAGCGAAAATGGACACATGCATCCAATTCTTTTTCGGCTTTTCGATTCTGAGATTGAAGTCTAGGAATTTATCTCTCTTTTAAATCAGTATTTTAGTACAACTTCATTTTAGAGAACGATTATTTATCTTGCAATTTGAATTTCATGGTTTTTTCTTCCGTGCGTTGAGTTTCATAATCCAAAGAGAGAAATAAACTCGGGTGTATTCGAAAATGCAGGTGTATTTGGATATTAAAATCTTTTGAAGGTTAACCCAAGAAGAAGAAAATCCTATTATTAATGCCCTTCGATATTGCATGGCATCTTATATACCCTCTAATTAGTGAGTTTGGGTACGAGAGGATATAACTTATGCAAAATCAAGTATGTTTAGAATTTATTTTGTCGTCAACTATTGCTAATTAGCTTCACCATCAGAATAGAGGCTTGTGTTTGAAAGTACTTTTCCTATTATACGCATGAGCAAATGATGTTTTTATCCTTCAGTTCATATAAAGTAATAACCACTTTTCTTCATTTTAAACTTGTGAACTGTGTACTTGTTGTGTTGATTACTCCATGCAGTTTGGGGTGTGCAAAGTCCAGTCGGGGTCCGGTCCAGATCCAACTGGTCCGGAACTTTTGAAAAATTCAATTCCGGTCCGGTCCAGATCGGCTCAATTTTTATTTTTTTATTTAAAAAATTTGATCTCGGATCGGACCAATCCGAACCAATTCGGTTTGGACATTCGAAAAATTTCCGGTCCAGTCCGATCCGAACCAGATGCACACCCCTACATGCAGTAGTAAATATTGCTTGAATTACGACAAACAAATACCTAACATACAAACATAATCTAAACTAACCAACATATTAGATTGCATCAGTTATATTAATTAAAATTTTGTGCTTTAGTGACAAATTTACACGTACCGTTGTCATCCCATTTCCCACTAACGATTAGAAGACGTAAACCCAATCAAATCCGACCCGGTTAAGAACCCGCCAATTTCAACCAGATTCATGTCGGACCTCGAAACGGATCCTAAACCCACCATTCCCCATCCACTCCAGGCAAACTCTCCCCTTCCCCGCCAACCACCAAACCCAATGACCACATTCCCGGCGACCGCCGCCGTCCACCGCCTCCTCCCTCCTCCCCTCCCCAACCTCTTCTCGTCCTCTCTCCGGGTTAGATCCGGATCCGAACCCGGGCCCGGATCCGACTCTCCCCAGAGCAAAACATTCAGGAAGGGCACGGGTTTCGGCGGAGGCGCGGCGGAGGCGAGGAAGGGGAAGAAGGCGGTGATCCGGAGGAATCCCATCGAGAGGCCTCCTGTGGTGGCGAGTGAGGGTGGGAAGGAGGAGAAGGAGAGGAGTGTGAATGAGAATGCGTTTCTGCTGACGTGGTTGGGGCTTGGACTGCTCATTTTCGTCGAGGGCATCGCTTTGGCCGCGTCGGGTATGTTCGATTACTAATACGCTTTTGAGGTGATTTGGTATTTGATTCGTGTGATTGTTGTCAGTAGTTCGACGTTGGAATGCAGATTGGTTTTGAGTTGGAAACACACACTTTAATATCTTATTAGAGTTTAAGGAGGGATGAATGCTTCGAACACCTATTTAAACTAGATACATTTGGGTTTAATGTGGAGGGATTGTTTGGTGGACAATCTTGGATTTTTTTGTCAATTATACCAAAATGAAGTGGTTATAAGTTGGAATCCCAGACGTTGATAATGAAGTTCTCTTGCTATGCTTCTGTTAGTTGTCAAACGGACTGACGTTTGTTTTCGGTTTGTATTAGGCGTTGTCCAGCTTTAAGCGAAGTTCAATTTGTAGTTTAACTCGTGAAATGAGGGTGTTATAAATTAGCTCCATTTTTTTGAACCAATAAATGAGGCGTTAGTTAGTATTGTGAATAATCATTTGCTACTGAATTTGAGGGCAACCAGAGAAGCTGGAGTAGGAAAGTGATATCTTTTAATGTTAGGTGATAAAGGCAAAAATCTTTTTAAATGGAACACATCATCCAAAAATTTGTTTTGGTTTCGAACATAATTGACATGCCAAGGTTGACCTAGTACCTACAGATCTTGATTGGAGTGACAAATAAAACATGTCTTGAAGCTTCATTAATCGTTTTTTTCTTGTCCTATGAAGTCCTGTCTTATTAGATTTTGAAGTTCTTTGTTGTAAAAACTTCGAGTTGATGTTTTGATCATTTACAGTAGACCTGAGAAATCAGGGTTGGCAACTGCCGATTGTGAAAGATGGCACTTCCACAGTTTTGCCCTCTTTTCGTGTAAGGAGTTTTATATTGATTCTTTGAGGATATCAAGAACAGTAGTTATAAATTACTCTGTGAACATCGACGGATACTGTCTAAATTTATCCAGCAGAATATTGCAACTTATTTGATACCAATTAATTTGAATCTAAATGCTAACCTCCTCTAGTTTTAAAACTGTACCTAGAAATTATTGAGAGACATTACAGTCAGTTATCTTTTTGTTATCATATACATATTTGTAGAAATTGGCTAATCATTTTGGTGCTTTAAGTTTTTTCTCTAACTTGAGTGCTAAAAAGGGTTTTCAGAACCGAACCGGACGTCGAACCGGCAACGTCAAATGTTCAGAGATTCGACTGGGGTCGGACCGAATCGAACCGGTTGAACCGGTGACGCCAGCATGACGTTATAAATATAGATATACACGATATATATATTTATGAATTTCCTGAATAATAGAGTAAAATATAGGAATAAATAGGAAATAACAAATAGTCAAACTTCAAAGTTCAAATTCGAAAATACTAAAGCAAATATAATGGTGTAAGGATTTATGGAAGTCGCATCCAATCCGGGTCATCCTCATTGTCATTTGCATTGACGTCCTCGTCTTCTATATCATCCCCAACATCATCATCATCTTCACAAATGATTACTACATCATCTTCAATGGCCACATTCTCATCGACATTCATTACTTCTATAATTAACAAGGTTTTCAGAACCGAACCGGACATCGAACCGGTAACGTCAAAGGTTCAGAGGTTCGACCGGGGTCGGACCGGAATCGAACCGGTTGAACCGGTGACGTCAGCATGACGTCATAAATATATATTATAGATATAATAATTACATTTAATTATTTATTAAGTAAAAAAAATTCAAAATATTCAAATCATATTATAAAAAAACAAAAAAATCAGATTTTTTTCTCTTTAAACCGGTGGTTGAACCGCCGGTTCAACCCGGTTCAGCCCAAAAACGGGTTTGGGAGGTGAACCGGACCGGACAGACCTCTGGTTCACGGTTCAACCGGTTGAACCGGTTGGTCCGGTCCGGTTTTAAGAACACTGATAATTAATAAGAGAAATTGTTGATAATAAAAAATGCACAACATCTACCCAATTTGGCCGGTGAAGACGGTAAACAATCGGCGGCGGTCGGAGGCCCGACGGTAGTGAGAGGAGTGAGAGGAGGGAGTCTGCGTGAGGGGAGAAATGTGGGTTTGGGGTTTAGGGGAAAAAGGTGGGTATGTGACGTCTGTCGGGTGTTTGTTTTCCGCATTCGGGTAAACAAATATCTGTTTACCCACAACCGCGGCTGGACCGGCCGGTCGAACCGGTTCGACCGGTTCAACCGCCGGTCCGGAGCGGTTCGAGGTAGAAACGGTTTTCTGCGAGTTACTGATGCAGGAGGAATGGCTGATTGGGGACGTGACCAACATAGGCAGAAAACGTGGGAAGGAACGTGAGTGACACACATGCATGGGGGGGGGGGGGGGGGGGGGGGGGGGGGCTTGCACAAGGAATGTGAACGTGTCCAAGAGAGAGAAGTGTCCAACATGTTTAGGTAGTTGGTGAGCATGCATGCACGTACTTAGTAATGTATCTAGTTGTCTTGGATAATGAATCTTTAGTCTACAACATGTTAGCCTCAATATTAGATGGAAGAATGTAATAGGGTATGAAAGAATGTAATAGAGATCTTTAGAGGTGTCCAACATGGGTAGTTAGTTGTCCTTAGCTGTGGTAGAATAGTATGACTTAGTTGACTTTAGACAAAGGTATTAGCTTTAGTTGTGTAATAGGTAATGGGGTTGCATGTAATAGGTGATGTGGCACATGCCTGCGTGGGATAAGGTTGTGTGAGTTACTACGTGACTTGTAACATGTATGTCTATATATATGTGTAATGATGGGAAAAGGAATACAATCCTTTGATTTTGCTCTGCAAACTTGTTCTTGGTGGATTCCAAGTTTACCATTTTCGGTGGATTCCGAGAGTTTACCCCCTTCGATCTCGTGTCGGAGCCGCCGTCGGAGCTCGATTCCGACAACATTCGCTTCCTTTCCGCGTCAGTTACTGGACAGGACATGCCTCCGGTTCATGGTCGAACCAATCCGACCGGCTGATCCGGTTTTCAAAACAGTGGGTTTAAGTTGTGTGGTATTTGTAGAAGCCAATGAGGGAGCTGTTTTTCTCTCAAACAACATTTGTATACAGTTAATTTAGTGTACCACTTAAGAAAATGATGGATTTTGAAATGAAACATGGTTGACTTGGAGCTAAATAAACAGAAAATTAAACTATTTTTCAAAATATCCACTGTGTGACGTCAAAAACTATATCTTTCTTAGATGTGGTAGTTGTAATGTGCTTCCCATAGGATCTAAACTGTCCTTTTTATCAACTATAAATTTTATATTCCTTACAATTGCACCTGAAAGTATCTCCTTTTCTATACAAAATGGAGCTTGAAATTTGCAGTCATCTCTATTGGATAGTATATGAGAATTTCTCAGCAGTACTATTCTAGTTTTTTTATTATCTTGGACCATGAGTATACTTATAGCTAGAAAGTCCTCAAATGAAAGGAATATTGCCTGGACATCATATGGGTACACTTGTTTATACAAAGGCTATGTAAATTTTGTTTATTTCTTATAAAACAAATGAGTAATGGACATAAGGATTTTCATAAGAAGAGTAAATGTACGATAATACAGCCTCATCAATCATCTCTGTTGGTAGATTTCAGGTGCAAAAATTTAAATGCACCTCAAGCAAGCTCTTTTGCCACCTTGAACTTACAGAAGAACTTGTGCTATTTTTAAACTTGTAGCTCAAGATCAAGTTGAGTAATCAACTTAAGCAAAAGCTTGTTCCGTAAGAGTAAGCAGACTTTTTGAGCCTGTTTGTTTCTAATTGAGAAACACTTTCAAGTCCAATTTGTTTGTGTTCTCAAGATTCTAGGGTAGAAGTTCAGACTCTGTACGTTACCCCTTGTGGGACTAAGGTTACTTTTAAGGTGTGTCATATGTGTCTTAAATATTCAAATATATCACTTGTGAATGTTTCTTCAAAATGGCAAGGTTTGGTCTCACCCAAGAAAGGAAATCCTCCTGGACCTACTGGGATATCTTCACCCATCTCTTAATTCTATTTCATTTTAGTCTCTATATCATTAATCTATCAAACTAGAGCATTTCGCAATTTACCGATTTCCAGGTTGATACCATGCGAATGTATACATATCCACAAAACAGTCTGTTCAGCATTCTGACGACAGATGCGAGTTGGTGATTGGGAGCAACCATTGCAAATAATTTTGTTGCTATTTTCTAATTAACATGCATTTACTAGATTAATTGTTTTAAGGCTACATTACAGATAGGAAGTAAACATGAATGTTTACTAGATTCACTGTTTCAAGGCCTTCAATTCATTGATTATTGTTTTGCTTCTATTAGATGCTTAGCACAGCATAAACTCAATTTTACTAGCAAGTTGTCCAGATACCTTTGCGTTGATGTTCAATTTCTCATCGGACGTTCTTGTTGGAAATTGTTGACATTATCTGGTAATCTTGAAAAATGCTTGTATTACAAGTGAAAATTCTCTATCGACCTTATACGTAAACCATTAAGGGCCTATTAGGATACTATTTGCATTTTGAATTTAACCAATCATTCGGTTCCTATGATTTTGAAATGAGATACATAATGGAAACCAAATTATTTATGCCCTGGGGTTTTAGACAAGAGTAATTGTCCCGAGGTACTCTCTTACCCAGAAGAACCAGGGAATCCTATGTTTTGGGAAGTACAATGATTTTCTAGTTCATTATTTGCTCTTGTTGTGTTCCTTAAACCACTCATTATTTGTTATCTTTCTATTAATGATGAAAAAATATTATGCTTGGAATTTCTTTCTTATATGGACTGTTTTATTCTTTGCAGGCTTCCTGCCGGAGGAGTGGGACAATTTTTTAGTTAAGTATCTATATCCCTCGTTCACTCCGACAGTAGTCTTGTTTGTTGGAGGAACAGTTGTATATGGAGTCATCAAGTATCTCGAGGGTGAGCAGATGAGAAAGTAGCTTGGGGCCATCTCATAATCAAACATAAGTTGTACAGTATGAGATTTCAGGCTTGAGGTAGTAATGTACATCTGACTTTGTATTACAACTCTTTTAAACTTGAACTGAAACATCTCAGCAGTTAAATTGTAGTACATTAAACATACGTAGAGTATCTACTTGAAGTAACTGACAATCACATTGAGGAAGATGGAAGCAACAAAAACATCTCATTCCTGTTTAAGTGACGGATGTGATTGCAAGATTTTTCACTGAGGCTTACTAAATTCCAAACCAGGGCCTTTCATCTTTATTTATCACGACATATTGCGCCTGCTTTGGTTTTCTTTACTGCAAACTTGAGAATAACAAGACATGATGAGTCATGTAGAGTTTGGCCGACCCACCATATATAGATTGCTACTGATTGGATGTAGACATGTTAAAAGATTGAGAGGGATGACGAGTTAATGGGGAACCGATGTGTGCTTAGTGATAGACATTGCTCGCCGAAGTCCAATCAGGATTCAGTTTGGCAAGCAAAAGCTTAAAAGTAAAATATCTACTTCACACTTTCCTGCATTTTGTTCTACATGGTTGTCTGTGAGCTTATATCCCTAGGTTTCGATAAGGACAGGTTGTCAGATATTAACATTCTCAGTTTCATAAATTAAAATTTGATAGGTCAGATACTTAAATTGCTTCAAAGTATTCGCCCCTATTTGCTTATGAAATTTCTAGGTTTCATCGGGACCGATTTTTACGGAGATACGTTTACGTTGATTCCTCACATGCATAATCAGGAATGTAGGATTAATTTTATATCTGCACATAGACGTTGTCAGTTGAACTGAACCATAGATCTGTCGACTTTACTGATTCCTAGGGATGAAAGTGGATGATTGAAATCCGAGAATTCGGTCTTGTTCATATTTCAAATTAAAAAAAATATTTGACAAAAAATATCCAGAAGTCGTATTTGTGTATAGATTTGAACATCAACGAACATGCGAAGTGGATATGGATATTGATATATTCGATCACAAAAAAAAACAATTCTTATTGTAATATTTAAATATATATATTTATGTAAACAATCAAAAAACAATGTGTTTGTAATGCTTACATGGTATTTAAGCATTACAAATACAATTTTTTTTCTAAAGTATTTCTCTACAACCCTAGGTGTGGAGAGAAAACTAGAGTTGTGGAGAAATATTTTAGAAACAAAAGGTTTTAAACTAAGTATATCTAAAACTGAATATATGAAATGTTATTTCAGTACCGTTAATACCGAGGAAGATGAGATTATATTAGATGGGCAAGTAGTGCGTAGAAAAGATATTTTTAGATATCTTGGATCAATACTTCAAAAGGACGGGGAGATCGATGAAGATGTTAACCATAGGATTAGAGCAGAATGGATGAAATGACGACAAACCTCAGGTGTCTTATGTGACAAGAAAATTCCAATGAAGTTAAAAGGAAAGTTTTATAGAACTGCAATGTTATATGGTGCGGAATGTTGGACCACTAAAAGACAACATATACAAAAGATGAGTGTATCTGAAATGAGGATGTTGAGGTGGATGTGTGACCATACACGAATGAATTGAATTAGAAATGAAGACATTCGTGAGAGAGTTGGAGTTGCTCCAATGGAAGAGAAAGTTATCCAACACAGACTGAGATGATATGGACATGTACAAAAAAGACCTATGGAGGCACCTATAAGAAGAGGGGTATTGAATCGGATCAAAGACATAAAAAGAGGAAGATGCAGACCACGATTGACTTGGGAGGAAACGGTCAAAAGAGATTTAAAAGATTGGAATGGTCCTTGAGAATTTGCATTGGATAGAAACGCGTGGAAGAAGACGATTCACGTGTCTGAACCGTGACTCCTTAAAGTTTCATTTCTAGCCTACCCCAACTAGTTTGGAATAAAAGACTGTTGTTGTTGAAATGCTTACATGGTATTTATATATTATCTAGTACTCATACATTATTTCTATCATTATTTGTAATAGCATGATTCAATTTGTATCTATTTACTATAATATGTTACATATTACGTATTTTAAACTTTACCTCATGTTATTTTACATTAAACATGATTCTTTCGTTCAGTATGTAAACTTTGTTAATACAATTTATTGAAATGAAAATATTTTCTTGTATGGATACCCACTCATATCTGTCAGACAATCCATATCTGTATTTTCGTATGCGCTACATTTTCACCCTAGTGATTCCTCGTCAAATTTGGTGGGTCTATTACTTCTAAAATCTAAGAGTTCAAATGTCAGTAATGGTTCTAAAATCTAAGAGTTTAAGTGTCAGTAATAGACACAATTGTTTTAAAATAGTATTGTATTTTTATTTTTATTTTGCGCACTTCCAAGTTTGAAGGAATATATACACCAACTATAAAGTAGGAATATTCTTGGTTTCACACATGGATGTGCATGCGTTCGGATAATTACAAAACTAGATATGCAGAGTTACTTTGAAAGTTGGAAGTGTACCCATTTCATAATACTTTTGGTGATTAGTGGATTAGGCTTGGCCTTCATCCATCAGCAGCACTCGATTTGTCTGCACCACTGAAGAATAGACAGAGGAATCAACCATGGTATGGAATAATAGTCAGTTGGTAAGATTCCCAATTATAATATTGACATTTGATACGAATCTAGAAGTGGCTTACCTTTCCACCCAGCCTTTATTTATTTATTTGATAATAAACCATGGCCTTCGTTTATTCGTCAATGGAATATTATGTTTGTATCTCAGTGGGCACTGAGCACCTTCATCCACTAACATTGTTATATTGTAATATTGCTGATTACCACAACTGATTTTGATTGGGGCTTTGAATAGTTTTTTTTTTGTATAAAAATATGCTCCTGTATGGGTTACAAGCAAGCACTACCAAGCTCAGCAGGGCTTTGAATAGTTAAGAGTTTAGACCTTTTTTAATCGGTGGAATAATTAAGACTAAAGAGTTAAGACCCAAGGTTAGTCCTACCTTCAGTTATATTCCTTGGTACTAGTTGTCTAGTTGAAGCTGAAGTAAACCATCAAAAAAGATTTTCTATTTTACTTTTCTACTTATATTTGAGGTCGTATTATTAATTCACAAGTTTTCTGAATTAATAACACTTAAAACAAAACAATGAATCTGACTAAGAAAGGTTTGGCATCTATAATTCTACACACGAAGAATCTGAGGTAGAGGTGGTGTCTACACTAATAATGTCATTTTCTTGTGTTTGTCATCTGGTGCGTCACACTGTCTTTTATGATTTGCATCTTCACTAATCAATTTAGGTGATGGCTATACTCACGTATATCTTTATCCACCTAATTTGTCACATTCCAGAAATCACTGAAATAACAAGTAGAACATGATATGCAGCGAATTGCACTGATACAGTGATGCAAGAATGTTACAATTTACCCACACCACAATTGACGACGTTATTCATACATCTTTACATGGCCAGCGGAAAGGCCAGAATAACTTAGTTGCAATACTTAGTTGCTGCTAATGATGATGAGATCTTTAGTTGACAATTGTTCGAGTTGGGTTGAACTCGAGTTCAGGCAGAGGTGGCTGCCGAGCAGCTTGGAAGGTCTTTCTCGAGGTTAGGCGGAACCCGAAGGATGGGGTTCGTCTCGAAGAAGTTGACTGGCTTGAGATCGAAAGAGGATGACACAGTGGGCATGATAGGGAAATCTTCTTGGCATGGTACATGGTGGAATCCAAGTGTGTACCAAACCACTATGTCCTTGTTCTCTATCTCACGGTTCCTGTTTGATACATCACAACTTAGTAGTTAAAAAATTGAAGTCCATAGAAAAGGAAACCAAGAGAAAATCAGATATTAGATATTTGTGCTTCACCTCTGTGACCAAACAGCCAGAGTATCCTCTCCTTTACTCTGATACACAAATAGCCCTCCTGCATATTCCTCACTTTTGTTGTAGGGTGTCACCCATATCTGCAGAAATCATTCCAATTTAACAAAATTATTTTTTTAGTCATGGAACAAGTTTGCTTGGTTATTTTTTGATTCATTGGTCCGTATGGATGATTAAAATTTTGCATGAAGATGATTCCCACTATCCCTTCCAAACATAAAAAATGCAAATCTCAATTTCATTGAACTTTATTTTTCAAAATTGTGGATAATTTTCTAGTGATTGTTACATATATGTTTAAAAAAAAACTTAGGCTTCTGTTTCAACTAACCTGATTGTTGGTGAAAGCACCACGTAGTTGTGGCGGATCATCCGGGTCCAGCAAACTAGCCGCAGTCCCAGCAGGCACAAGCTTGTATCCCACTGGGTTTCCGATTCTCGTTTTCTTCGACGGGTTCACAACGTGGAATTCATAGGGATCGTAGAGTTTGAACCTTATCTTGGCATCGTCTTCAGTTGCAGCAACTTGACGAGTAGCCTTTAGATAGCTCGTCCTTGGCGACTCGCCTGCATTTGTTGGCTCTCGCTCAAGGTGCACCTTGACAAATGAGTTCTCGGCACCATCAACATCCATGTCAAGATGGAAAGTGACGTAGTGGTCGTGAATCACGCCCACCACATTTTCAGATAGAAGTGTTCCGTACATCTTCTCATCAGTTGGCACTTGGTTGGTGTGCGAGTGTTGCGTCCCTCTCACCATAAGAATCCCACTCAGCCCAACCTGTTATATATACATGTAAACTTTAAGTGATGACCACTGCAACCAAATTTGAATGTGATAAAAGATGTATGCCTCCGCATATCTTTGTGATTTTTCTTGATTAGTTGACACGTGATCAGTAAATAGCTTTGGATATGGTAGTACTATTTTAGATGAATATAAGTAATATTTAAGTACAGTACGAAAACACTACATAGTAGTCGATATGCCTAGCTATGTGAGAAGAATAGTAAGTTATTTACCTTAACTCGTATGAGCCCATCAGTCTGGAACTCCCAATCTACTATGTAATCATAGTTAGCCACTGACGCTGCCATCCTTGCGACCAACGTCACCTTAGGACGAGCCTCTCTTATCTACATGAAACAACTTTAAACAATTAATTAAACTCTTTTTATATACAAACTTTATGTGACATGATGTTTGAATTTTACGGCTACCCACCCCCAAACCAGTGATAAGGCTCTCAGAGTGGCGCCACCCGATATCACCAGCGTATTTCTCAAACAAGCAAATCATATTCTCTCTAACATAGGGGCGACCATTTGAGGCAGGGAAGATGGCGTCCATGTAGTAAGCGTGGCGAGGGCAGTCATTGAGAGGCACCAACGGCATCGACTGGAGTCCGAATCCATACTCACCGGCATCCATATAGGTTTTGAAGTACCATGCGTCAGTAGGGTCCATGTAAGGCACGAAAAGCTCTGAGGCAAATCCTCGGTACATCACACTCCTTTTCTCGCCTGTCTCCGGGTCGACAGCCTTCACTTGCGACACCACCACTCCTGCTCTTGCATCCGGCTTCAGGTGGAACTCCCACCCGGCCCACTTCACCATATAACCTGCTCTAACATATAACAAGATAGATAACATAAATACGACTCTTGATCCGAACTTCTTTAAAAAATATATTAATTTTAATACTTTTGTTGATAATAAGAAGGTTCTTAACTTGAAGCAGTAGTGGCGGGTATGTACTAGTTTAGAGTATCTTACAGTTAGTTATTCAAACTACAACGGTAGATTCTCAAATCGATCTCAACCAAAAGCATGTTCGATTTCCTCCCGACACCACCACCACCAAAACAATCGGAACACAAAAAAAAGAAAATGTGATACCGTTCTCGACCACGAAGCTGGGACCATTAGGCTGCTCGATGGATATCGGGTTCACCTTCCTAACCTTCTCCGGCCCATTCTGGTTCTCGGAGTACCTATAATCCGTCCCTGCCGCCTTCGGAATAGGAACATCCCTCCCTTTATCCACCACATCGAGAACCTCCAACGTGTCCAAATCCACCAAAACAGTGAGACCCTCAATGGGCCTCATGTAGAAGTTGGCCGTCCCCTGGGACGTGTAGCACTGCACCTTGATCAGCCTCCTTCCCTCCTCCCTATCCCCGAACCACCCGGTCGAGATCGGGAGGCATGCCAGGTCCGACATGCGAACTCCCCGACTAGTCACCGACCGGTTGAACCGCCAATCGGACAGAGGCGCCCAGGGGGACGACACCATGTCGTCCAGATTCATGGTCGGGAAACCGGATTGCGTGGGTTGATAGTGGTCGGTGACTTTCCCGGCGGCGAGGTCGACGGTGAGTACGTGGGTTCGGCGTAGGAACCGGACGATGACGGACGCGAAGCGAGGAGGGAGAGGAGACGAGGGGTCCCAGGAGAGGACGAGGGGCTTGTCGGGTTCGTGGAGGGTGAGGGAGTGGAAGGAGAGGGAGGAAGGGGAGGAGGAGAAGGGAGGGTGGGAGAGGACGGCTGAGCGGGCGGTGGCGAGCTCGGAGATGGTGAGGGGGTCGAGGGGGTTGTGGGGAGTGGTGGGGAGGTGGGAGGTGGTGGGAGGTTTGGGGTTGTGGATGTGGGAGGAGGGGAGGGATGGGGAGGTCGGGGAGAAGAAGAGGAAGAGAACGGCGGCTAGGAGGAGGAGGAACAGGAGCCGGAGGAGGGGTGCGATTTCCATGCTTTGTTCTTGTTGCTCTGTTCTTGGGGAGGCTTTGTTTTGGTCGGTATTACTATTTATCAAGCATGGCAACGGGCAACCGGTACCCCGACATTTATGTCTTTATATTAGGGGAGTTTTGCATGTAAGTGCTCCGATGTTTTTTTTGGTTTTAACAGTTAATAACTCCAATTATATTATGTTCAATATGTCAAATTATCCTCTGTTGGTGATTTCCTCGTCTACTTTTTCATTTTCTTAGGTGGACTAGATGAATTATCTTTATGTGCTTTTTGAGATCCTAATCCTAATTGGGTTTTAATTGTTGCTTAGGTGGTGTTTAAGAGGAGATGAGTTGGATGAGTAGTTGAGATGTATTGATGGAAGGTATATAAGGTAGAACTCTCTCTCTCTTTCTCTCTCTCACGTCACTCCCTCTCTCTCCCTCAGTTTGTGCTCCGGTGTGGAGGTGTTCTCCGACGAGGAGAAGTGAAGATCGACGAGTGTTGGTCAGGTGGCGTGGTGAGTCGGTTTCTAAACCAACTATTCTCTTTTGGTTCTTCTTCTTTCTCTCTCTCTCAACCTACCTCGTTTTCAGTTGTTGTGGTCGGTGTGGAGATTGACGGAGGTGGAGGTGTGACTGTGAAACAACGAGGAGGTGCGATCGTTGATCGAGCGAGCGTTCGTACTATTTCCTTTAATTAGATATATTTACAATTATTTTAATTATTCTCTTTAATTACTTACATTGATTTTACTAAATCCCTAGATTATATACATTAATCTTACTATTTTTCATTAATTATTTTCATTTTCACGAATAAATTCTAATTATATAAATTACTATGCATATCAATTATATATTAAATAACAAATACAAAACCAAAACCAAAAAAAAATTAACAATTTTTTTAAGCCAACCCGGGTCCGCTCCCCATTAAGGAGGGTTGGGATGGGTCTGAGGGGGACCCGACCCCAAAGAGCACTCGTTAAGGGTGCTTTAATGGGAGGGCGAATGCGGGCAAAATCCACCCATGCGGAAAATTGGGCGAGAAACCGCCCAATTTTCCACCCTAGGGGGAGTGGCCCTTCTGGTTGGTTTCTTTTATTTATTTTTACCGAGGATTGATCCCCAAATGACATGGAGGGGAGATAATATAGGGCGCATGAGCTGTTTCTGGGCGTGATTAAGAGAATTTGGGGTAAGTGGGTTGATACTCAGCTAGCATTAGTATAGTTGTTTGGATATTTAGTAATTCTTTTTTAAATTTTAAGTTACGTTGATACTCCAAGATGATAACAATTGATAAACTAAGCGGTGAAAATGATGAAATGTGATTTTTTTAAAGGTTGTTAACGAATTTTTGTACTGCAAAAGATTCTTAATAAACTTGAAATTAAAACCTTATTGGATCATAGAGATTGTATACGTAATTGATATGATATAGCTTAATTAACTAATTAGTGCAAAAACTGTAATAGAAATGTAATTTCTCATATATACGAAGATAACACTGGTAATACCGTATTTATATTTTGATAAAGTTTGTATTTTTTGTTTTCATTTGTATGAAAAAGAGGAAATAAACACAAAAAAACATGAAAACCAAATTTCTAATTCCATTACAATTTTCACCTATTCAAGCAACCGCCAATGGTCCACCAATCATCACTTGGCAAAAAGTCATATGATTTGACAAATATTTTGAGACTCACAAGAACATAATTTCTTGATATCATTTGAAAATAACCCATAAACTAAATCCTTGCTAATGAATTTCAAAAATAAGGGGGAAATAATCTAAACTGGCTAGGCCATGGGCTTTTAAAGCATACCTAAAAGATTAGCCCACTTCAGCCCAATCACAAATTATTATCACTCACATAATCTCCATCTTCTTCTTCCCACCCCATCTCAAACCAATGGCTTTCTCCACCTCTCTCTCGATCCCATCACCACCCCTTTCCCCTCTCCATCCCCACTCCAAACCCTTCTCCCGTCCAACCCTAGCGGGAGGAAAACGCATCAATCGACCTCCGTTTCTCGCCTCTCCCGCCGTTTCTTGCCACTCCACTCCTCCACTAGGCCATAATGCGGTTGGCTTACCGGAGACCTCCAGAAGAGAGGATTTGGTCATCCTAGGAATCGAGACTAGCTGCGACGATACCGCCGCCGCTGTGGTGAGTTCGAACCGAGCTTGCTACTGGCTTTTAACCAGATTAAGCTAATTACGTATTTCGTGAAGAATATCAATAATTACTCGTGAAAATTTTCTAATTAATTTGCTGACTTTGGCAAACATATTTATATACGAAAATTATTCAGTGGGAAATAGTGCTCATATGGTCTATGTGAGAAAGCTGCTAAGAACAATGAAAATAGTATAATTGTTTCATTTGTGGTACTTGTATTTCTTGAATCCAGTGTGGTTTTGGTCCTTTGGAACGATTGTAGTGTATTTGTGGAATTATTTAGTTCCTTTCCATGTCGTATGAGAATGGTTCTCTATGAGTATTTCATGTAATTAGATATCAAATTAAGCTTATGTTGTAACAACTCATCCAAGTTACTTTCAAGCTTGTTAGTTAAACAAAGTAGGGATTTTTAGTTCATTTTTTGTCTAAGTAACAACTGAACTTGAACGAGTTTGCATATTTAACAGAACTCGGGTCGGATTACACTGGTTGAATCATCAATTGCATTCTTAGGTTTCTTTTACAACCATTTGTGTGACTTGCTTTATTGCTATTCATTTTCAGGTTAGAGGAAATGGGGAAATTCTAAGTCAGGTTGTTTCATCACAGGTACTAGCAGTGCGTGTTCTTTTGTTTTCATATATAAAATCAGTGGCAAGTGGTAACTCAGTCTTAAAGTTCACGATCCAGATTCCAGAGCCATGCTGTTTGCTTTTTGAGATTGGTTTGCGTTTTCTCTTGTTGATAATTATGAATTGTGGGAATGCTGGAGCCATAATGTGCTTCAAATAAATGCATTTGGTCTGAATGTTGGTTTACAATTTTGATATTTATGTTCCACATCTCATTTCTGATTACCTATATTGGAATAAAGTCAAAGTTAGATTCTACAATCTGTCTGATTTGTTACCTGAGCTAGAACCTAACAATTTGCATCACCTGAATTTTGTTAGTATTCTTTGCTGATGTGAATAGTAGGTAATTTGGAGTTTCAGAACTTGATCCTAGTTGAAGATAAAGAAAACATTTGAAGTAATTTGAACCCTATCTTTGTGAAATGTTTAATTTGATCGGGACTATCCATTTGATTTTTCTCGGGATATTATGATAAAAAAATCTCGGTATTATTATTTGAAAGTTGATTTTTTTTTTCTTTTACAATTTATGTTTCATATGTTAAGGCAGACTTGCTTGAGCGTTATGGGGGTGTTGCTCCTAAAATGGCCGAAGAAGCTCATGCACAAGCAATTGATCAGGTTAAATTTACTAACATTCCAAATTTTATGGTATAAACTTATCAGTTTTTTCCGCATTTGATAGTCTCATGAGATGGACAATTATGTGTAGGTTGTCGAACAAGCACTTGAGGATGCCAAAGTAGTAAAAGAGAATCTTAGTGCAGTTGCAGTTACTATTGGTCCAGGTTTAAGCCTTTGTTTAAGAGGCAAGTCCGAGAATGCCTTTCTTCTTATTCCCTATGTGTATGTCACAACATTCTATATCTTATGTGTTAAACAAAGATATATGAATTTATATATCTTAAACCTAAAAGGTACATTCTATAGGGTGTGACCATAAGACCTACTGTGATGTATGGTGGAAAATGTTAAGGGCATGAAAAGACATGTACTAAAGATCAACATCTTGAAAATGAGGATGTTGTGATGTGTCTCTGGGCATCCAAGGATGAATCAAATGATAAGTGAAGATACTCGAGATGAAGTTAGAGTAGCCTTGAACAAACAGAAACTTATCCAACATTGCTTGAGTTGGTTTGGACATATCCAACGAAGACTTGTAGAGGTACTAGTGAGAAGGGGAGTCTTGGGGCACGCAAAGAGAGGCAAGTGTTGTCCAAGATTAACTTTGGAGGAAAAGGTCAAAAGGAACTTGAAGGATTGAAATATGCCCAAGGATTTTGCTTTGGATAGGTGTGTGTGGAAAAGGAGGATTTACGTGTAGCTACTGTTATTCTTGATGCGTTCCATGTCTAGTCTACCCTACTAGTTTCATATTAAAGAACTTCAATGTTCTGTATAAATGTATGTCTGTATTAGCATATTAACACTTCTTTCCTGTCATTAGACAATAGTCTTGCTAGAGTTTTGAAGCATATAAAATTTGCACTTTTGGTGGATTTTAAATTAAATTAATTGAAGACTATTTTTCATGCATTTGATTATGTTCCTGAAGTAGCTCCATCATGAAGACGTTTTGCAGTTGGGGTGCGAAAAGCCCGAAAAGTAGCCGGGGAGTTTAGTTTGCCTATAATTGGAATCCACCATATGGAAGCTCATGCTCTTGTTGCTAGGTACATATTTACAAGCTCTTACGCATTGCCTGCTGCATTCTCTTTTTTGTCCCTCTAGTTGGATTCAGGTTTTCCACCCTAGAACAATCGTTGAATTTTTTAATTTTTTTTTCTTGTGATTGTTATGCATTAGTTCAAATAAGATTTATTTTATTGTATTTCCTTCTACTAGGCTGATTGAAAGGGACCTGCAATTCCCCTTTTTAGCTCTTCTGATTTCAGGTATCTTTATCGTGCTCTGTCAGTTACATCTCATATACTACTTACTAGTGTTGTTTTGGATATAGTATTTTCTATCTATCTACACGTTGCAGATATAGATGTAAACTTCTTCCTTCTTGCAAAGATAATGATGGAAGATGTTAGGTAACATTGCATTTGTACTTGTCAGGAGGACATAATCTCCTCGTACTTGCTCGTGATGTTGGTTACTATTTGCAACTAGGAACTACAATTGATGATGCAATTGGAGAAGCCTATGATAAAACAGCTCGATGGCTTGGCCTTGAAATGAGAAAAGGGGGTGGACCAGCTCTAGAACAGTTAGCTCTTGAAGGTGATGCTGATTCTGTCAATTTCTCGGTAATTTTACAAATTAATTAAACAAATAAGAGATGGTTGTTTAGTTTCATATTTTCTAGGTTAGTACTCAATTTTTTTTTTCTTTGAAGTTAATAGTATTCACTCTTTCGTAGGTTCCCATGAAGCAGCATAAAGACTGCAACTTCTCGTATGCTGGTCTGAAGACTCAAGTTAGAATAGCCATAAAAAAAACGGATATGTAAGAATAATCATACTTGACTTGGTGTTGATTTCTCGAGGGTTTTGTTTTTTGAATAGCAAACAATTCTGCTTATATGTGTTATTCCATCCTGTGATAATATTGTTTTATGCCAAGGTGCGAATTGTGCGAGATTTTGAGTTCTTGGCCATCATTGTGATTCGTGCTATACCATCCTGTGATAATCTTGTTTTATGCCAAGGTGCGAATTGTGCGAGATTTTGAGTTCTTGGCCATCGTTTTACCATGAGAAAATAGAGTAGAGCTAGCTGAAATCAGTTAGAACTAGATTAATTTTTTTTTCTGCTTCAAATTGTTTTGAAGAATGACTTTCATCCTATTGAAATGATAGAACACTATCTACTTATATCTTCTTATGGCTGACTACATCTATCTAAATAATGAAATGCTTATTATAACAGGTTTTCATTACCTATTATTGTTTGATTGATGATACATGCGTTTCTTTATTGAATTTATTTGTCCGTAGTGGTGGCCCTAGGATCTACTTTCGGTGTGGAGGCTAACCTACTAATATATGTTCCAGTTAAAACAAACATGGTCTTTACTCGACAAAATATTAAGCATTATATTGTCTAAGGAAGTGACACATTTCCAAGATGCAAATTCTATTTACAAAGTCGGATCCACTACCAATGGGATCGCACATGGTAGTGATGATAAGTTGCCTAAGGGAAATCGAGAGTCAGTTGTACTATATGCAGAACAATGAAGAATTTTAGACACAAATAAAATTGATATGATGTAAAAAGACAAAGGGATGTTAAATAAAGGTAACTGCTGGCTGCCGTTTAGATTTTTCATATGTTTGAATAGCCTAATAATATAATACACATGGTATCACATACCAAAAGGGCTAAAATGTAACAAGATAATTTAGATAGCTTTATAACCATCATCTCTGTTTCTGCCCTGATTTAGTTATATATGTGTCAACCAATGTTCCTGTTTTGTTTACTTTTCACGACATTGTCTTAAAATGTCTTCAGAAATGTGGGTAGTATTCCTATATCTGCTGCCAGCTGTCAGGACAGAAAATCACGGGCAGATATTGCAGCATCTTTCCAGGTTCTGATATACATTTCATTTTAGCGCTTATTACTTCCAAGGAGGTTACCATCAGGTACTAACTGATTTGGTGATTTCTATGCAGCGTGTTGCTGTTCTCCATCTAGAAGACAGGCTGGAGCGAGCAATTGAATGGGCACTAGATATTGAACCCTCCATCCAACATCTGGTAATATGTCAACCACTGGAAAAATTCAATATTTGTTTATCATTTTTCTCCACTTAACTAGTTTTATTCTTTGTTTTTCTGGATTTGTAGGTCATTTCGGGGGGTGTGGCATCAAACCGTTACGTAAGAGAACGCCTTGGTAATGTTGCGAAGAAGAAGGGTCTTGAACTGAAATGTCCTCCACCAAGTCTTTGCACTGACAATGGTATACAGATTATGGGG
Source organism: Triglochin maritima (assembly GCA_963682175.1). NCBI lineage: Eukaryota > Viridiplantae > Streptophyta > Magnoliopsida > Alismatales > Juncaginaceae > Triglochin > Triglochin maritima. The sequence continues at coordinate 14,718,298 of OY821775.1, forward strand.
AATCTATCTCTGCAGAAGTTTCTAATTAAACGGCAATGTTATCAATATGATGTTATGAACAATTATAACATTTCTGTAGGGCAATTTACCGATGTCAACAATGATATGGATGCACCTACAACGCATATTTTCTTTGAATTAGGTGTTTCCTTTTGATACGGTAGTTTTATTTTCCTTGATTTTCTACAGGAAACTATAATTATTTTCCTTCAACACAAGATAGTCTGTGTCATTCGATATACGATAAAAATCTATAATCTTAATGCATATGGGAGACGAACGTCATTTTGTTGCTAGTTGATTTCTAATGCTTAACCTGTTGATTCTAGCTCTTTTCTGAATTTGGCAATCGATTACCCTCAGTCCTAGGTTGTTAATGATGTAGTATATCTGGTCTCTGTTACTTTTGCTCTATAGAAATCTCTAAATATACATAATTGTGAAATATTCATGGTAGTAGAATTTTGGCACTTCCTGTAATTATATTGGATTCCTAAAGTTTTGCATCTACCATTATATATTTTGAAGTTCTTTTCAAGATGAATGCTAGTTTCTTACTGGCAAATATTTCAGATACTGAGTCTGAATTTTTTTTTGGCCGACATATATCTGTAGCATTCTCCTAATGTGACCTGATTGGTCAAATAAAGACCCTTTAGTCAACTCAGGACCTTCTAGACTGTTGACTGTGCCTTCGGTTTTGAGAATGGTTATGTCAACACTTTTATATAAGTCAATGCACTTCCATTATTGTTTGTCCACTGTGGTTCTTTTCAGAGAAAATCTAAAACAAATCCTCATGTACTTGCCCTTTATTTTGCTCCAACTTAATATTTTCCTCTATTATTAATGGGCAATTTTGAACTTACCGTTATCAGTTGCAGTCTATATATGTCCCAACTGCTCATTGCTCAACAACAATAATGAGGTCTTCCCTCAGTTTGTGGACCTTACATGGAATTCCCAGTTCTTAATTATCTGGGCATGATTGTTTGTTTCAGGTGTAATGGTTGCATGGACGGGAATTGAGCATTTTTCTGTTGGGAGATTTGATCCTCCGCCACCTATTGATGAACCAGAAGACTATGAGGTTGTACACTTGTACTACCTTGCCTCTTCCCTAGCTAATATTATATATTTACATGCATGCACCTAGTGACCTAACTGATTGCCTGTTGTATTAGTTTCATATAGCAAAATGCTTACACCACCCTTTTGATTACCCAACAGACAGAAATTTCTGTTCCTGAAGTTGCCTGCCAAATTGTGTAAACGACTCAAGACATGGATTCAAAATGGTTCTTTGCTTAGCCTACTTGTCCATTTCACAAGATGACCCATAATTTACTTTTATTTTCTGCCATCGGCAACTTCAAACACCGTGTTTTAGAACGTTACCGTGCCAACTTTAGAAGACTCAATCATGCACGGTTTTGTTTGTTTGTCGCACACTAAAATATCGGTTCACATTATCAGTAAACTTTGTTGCTGTTAAATGTATTATATTGAGTTATTGCTGGATGATTTGTTTCTTGATACACTTTGTTTCTGTTGCGTAGTTTGACTTGCGCCCAAGATGGCCGCTAGGTGAAGAGTTTTCCCGAGGTAGAAGTGAAGCCCGTTCTCTTAAAACTGCTCGCATGCATCCATCTCTCACTTCCTTGATTCAAGCATCTATGGGACAGTAATCTGGACTGCACTATGACAAGGTTAAAACTTAACCATACATTCAGTTATAAGACCTTTGGCTTCTAAGAGGTATTATCAATGCAGCTCAAGGATTCTTGTTCTCTAGCGACTTTAACAATTCAGCAGCTTTTGGAGGAAGCAAATTGGATATTGAAAATTTCAGAACAAGCAAAGATATTTAAAACAGGCAATTGCAGCTAGCAGAGCCATGTCTTGTTCTTACAGTCAGCTTAGTGAAGTTTGATACCATATAACGATACAAGCAGCCAATGCGACTGTTCGGTGTTGTCATTCGATCAAGGATAGTATGCACTACGAAGCACTATTTTAAAAATGACCACCAGTGTTACTATATCTTGCTGTACTATTTTATTCTACTGCTGTTCCTGCAGCTTCATTGCAAATGATTCATATAATTCATTTACTTGTCCTCTGCGTTAAGATAAAACTTGCGTAAAGTTGAGTCTTGAAATATTAGTTTGTACTCAACGTAGAATCATTTGTATAATCTGATCACACTGGGGCGACGTAGAAGATCTTGTTCTCAACGTAAAAGAAGCAATAGTATAGAAATCACATTACTCATGGAATGTTCTTATATCCCATGTTGCCCAACATACCTGTTGCTGTCCTCACACTTAAGTTTACTGCCACCGAATGGAAACAGCATGGCCTGGGACACTTCCCAGACAATCTGGGCCTTTTCTTTTCCAACTGCATTATTATTAAGCTCCTGATGTGTTCAATCTATTTTAGTGAGCTGACTCTAGTTCTTTTGCCTGCTTGGGATGAGGCCTATTGTGAAACTATGTGCAGATTCCTTCTTTTTTGTTGCTCTCTCCTCCGTAATAGGTGACCTAGAAGGGCGTTAAAGTGAGGGACTATTTCCTCTTTTAATGCGGTACTATCATCGAGTTTGCACATGAACATGAAAATTGACCCTTCAAGCTGCTTATGTGGCCCACTTTCCATTAATTTCTGCCTTTACCTTTGGTCTATTTTATTCAGTTTGACTACAAAGAAGCAGAAGTCTGGTCTTTTGCTCTTCCGTTCCTGTGCTTTTCCACTAACCTGGTCTGTGTCTTAGGTTATAGACAATTTCCTAGATTCCTAATCTATTGGATAGATCGTGATTCTTGTGTCTGTTAGCTGAACAGGAGTGAAGACTGAAGCGTGACTTATTCCGCTCCCTTCATTCACCATATTGATTATTGATTGTGAATGTGTGATTTATTCCGCTCCCTTCAATGTGTTTTTTTTTCTCCTCTTGATGAAAAATACCATACCTTTTGCGAATTTCGAAGGATAAATTTGGAAATTAATGATAAGAGGATGGAGTCCACCTTATGGTGCATTTAGACCGTAATAATCGCTATATTTGAATATTTGATCTTTAAATTATGGGCTTTTGATATATGTACCTTCGAAACCAGTTGTATGTTTGTATCACTGGCCGAGTCAAACCAATTTTTGACTGGTTTTTCTCTGAGAGGCTCTGAGAATCAGAACGATTTTAAAGTTGACTTATTGCACTGTTCAGGATCCGTACAGATGTTTGGTAGTGTCCCATCTTTTTTGATGAGCCATAATTCTGAGTCACCCATCAAACTTGCGAGGTAAAATACAATTCTAAATTGAATGTAACCGAAGACTGGATGTCCGAAGTGTTTTTTTGCTTCCAGCTGGAAGTTAGATATTAAGACTTGAGAGAATTTTATGTTCCCTTAAACCAGTTATGCTACACCCCTCGACGGTAGAAAAAACAGCAATTACCACACTGACACACGGGTACATAAGTACATTACATCCACTTAATTTTGTCGTCCACCATCCATACATACCAAAGAGAGCACTCTGCACGTGCACTCAACTCCTCCTCGCTGCCTCCGTCAACTATTGATTGCTTCTACCTTCTGCTATGTCGCGTGCAGAGTCCCATCCTCCACATTTTTTTTGGATGAAATCCTCGTCTACACGAGAATGTAATTGCTCAAATACTTAGGTAACTTCACCAGCATCTCAGGTGCCCATGTAAATCTCACTCCAGAATGTGACCTCCACTTCAATAAAACAATAATGTCAACAATTATTTTTAACGTAGAGTAAATGTTAATTTTAATTATTTGCGGTGGCTGCGTATCATCAGCATCCTACCAACCAATATGATATTATGGAGAAGAGAATCAATCCCCCCGCCCAACACCCACCTAGTTGATTAATAGGTGTAATAATCTTTGACTTGATCAGTTGAAACTCATGGTCAGTTGAACCTCAAAAGATGTTGTTTGCCATTGAAATTTCAAATAGTTTCCTTAAACCAGAGCCGATCTCTTATTCAAAGTACGTTTGTAGTCTTTAACATTTGGAAATTTTACCTAATTATTCTTCAAAAACAAGAATATAGTAAATTGTAAATTATATTTAACATGACATACTTTTAACCGTGTGTTTGTAAATTGGTTGCATTTAGTGTGGCCGAGTTTAAAATCGATGATTTAGGAGGAAAAAAATAACGTAAATTTATTCGGAATTGGTCATATAATAGACATTTGAAGACAACATAAGAATCTAGAGATATTTCCACAAACACAAGCTCTTATACTGAAGGTGCATGTTGGCCAACTTCCATCATTTTATCTATCTATTGGCTGATGAGAAAATCAAAGAATTTTTTTTGCCAACACAACAACTTAACATACCGACTTTTTAGCGGAACACCAAATTAAGCTGCAACATTTGGAAGAACACACAGACCCTAAGTGTGGGTCAAACATTATAAGTTTATAAGAATCAAGATCATTCCAAACCACCAACAAACTCACCTTAATCTCCTCCTCCTACTGATCAAGAGCATTGGGTCCAGAGCAATAGTTGACGATCGGATTCCACACCCACTGCACCAGAAACCTCCTTCCACCCTCCCCAACCAAATTATATGACGACCCGTCCCCGCCGTCCACCGTCACCTGACCCGTGTAGGCCCCACCACCTCCGGTCCCATATATCCCCTCGCAGAGGTCGGCGATCTCGGTAGGGAAGCTGGGGTCCTCGCCCGCATACCAGGCGTTGACTAAAGGATTGGTTGCTAACTCTGCCAACTCGTGCGCCACCACGCTTATCATTCCGTCCACACCCACGTCGTCGTTGGGCGCCTTTGCGGGCGACCATGTTGCCGGCGCGGCAGGCGAAGTGGCGAATGGGTAGGCGCACGTCCCTGGGCAGAAGCGTGCGGAGTTGCCCACCCAGGCGTAGGGTAGCACGTCGCCTACTATGGAAGGGAATGTAAAGTAGTGGAATCCGCAGACCTGATGTATGTGATCATGTGTTTTAATTGCCAAGTTAAATTTTGCATCATTAGTGATCACAAATATATAAATCAAAAGGTTAAAGTGTTTAAAAAATTCGTAATTAAGACGACGAATGTAACACACGCATAAGTCCTAATTAATTAAATCACCAAGACTTGTTAGAATTAGAATTGAAACGTCATCCATGTCCAATTTTTCAGGTGGTCCTCAAGTGTCAGTCATCTAAGAACCATATGGATAATACGTGACCACTATCACAATTCATAAATCATCACTCACAAGAGAAGCGAGTAGCGGCCATTACAGGTGTAGAATTTGAACCTCGGCCTTTTTCGTCTTTATTTTATCTGCATCTTCTTACAACTGTCCGCTACTATATTTTTTATAGGAAAATAATAACTATGCTTATAAAGTTCATCTGTTCATGTCCTAGCTTGCTTTTCATGTGTGTCACGACCTTCGTAATAGAGGGCTTTGAATCTTAGATATTTTGATCCTTTTGATTTTTACTTTATTTCCCACTTCTATTTGTTTAGGGTATTTTAGATTACAATCAAAGTGAAAAGTAGATAATCAAATTTGATCTTGTAAGTTGTAAGTCCGCAAAGTAACATCTATTGCAACATAAATCAAGTGGAAATCCAATACTACGACAAATAAACTTAGACCTAATGATCAGCAAATAAGCTAATTACTAGGGGTATAGATAGAACGAGTCGAGCTAAATTTTAAGTCTTGAGTGTTAGTTTATTAAATTGTTACATAAACTTATATACGTAAAAAATCACCTGACAAAATTTGAGTCTCCGAGCTGAGCTTGAGCTTTTCTGAGCTCAAAGCGGTTCGTTTAAAAGTATTAAGTTATGAGGATTCTTCACTGTTTAGCTAGTTTGATCGTTACTTTGAGTCTCTGAGCCGAGCTTGAGCTTTTTTCAAGTCTAAGAGACAGAATTAAATTAACCGATAACTCTGTAAGTTACTTTAACTAAGGCCATCACTAACCATGACCTGGACGACCCGGTCATCAGCTCTCTCTCTCTTCAAAATCAGCTTTCTCTCTCTTCCACATCAGCTTTCTCTTTCCTCAACCCACCTTCTTCTCTTTCCTACACTATTCATCTCTTAACCACAACCCAACACAACCCACAACAACCTACCTCTCTCCTCCACATCATTTCGGGGTCCATCTTGGTAAAATTTTAAAAAAAAATTAAAAAATTTCTAAAAAATCAAAACAATTATAAAACGAATTTTCAAAAAAAAAATTATAAAAAAACTCAAACAAAAAAAATAAAAAAATCAAAACAAAAACAAAAAAAAATAAAAAAATCAAAATATAATAAAATATTTGATGACCGGGTCGTCGACCCGGTCGTTTGAACGACCGGGTCGACGACCCGGTCATCTACAACCGAAACTTTTGTGTTAAAAAATTAATATTTTATTCAAGGTCATCTACGACCGCAGGATGACCGCAGTTTATACTGCGTTAAGGGATGGCCTAAAGGTTATTTTATAAGTTTGAATTCCGAAGCAAGAAGTAAATAATGACCCACTTTACTCCAAATTCCAAACTCCACTCCCAAGATCGAAAATTTGAGCAGACAAAAGTCCTGATCCTGACCTGTCCGCAGAAGTCCTGAACCATGACATCATCCGACGTAAGAACAAGATACAAGCCGGTGGTAGCATCCATCGGCAGTGGTCTTGTCCTCGACGCCACCGCAGTCTTAATAACCCTCTGCACATCAAGCCGACTCAACCTCTTCCCATGCGAGTACAACCTATCGCACTTCTCCCTCCCTAACCTCACCTCCCCCGACACGTTCCGGCCGGTCTGGTCGCCGTAGAGCCTGACCGTCCCCCACCACCGGGAGACGGAAGCGGAGGCCGGACGACGGGAGGAGATGGAGCGGAGGAAGGCGCGGAGGATGCGCTTCTGGGGGCGAGTCCAGTTTCCGTACCAGATGGGGTGGATAGTGATGGCGGAGGTGAGGACGGGACCCATGTGGTACCGGAGGTGGACGAGGTCGGAGGAACCTTCGTACTTCTTGGAGGTGGTGAAGGGGGAGGTGGTGGAGAGGTTGGTGTGGGGCCATGGACGCCAGGAGAGGGTGGTGAGGGGGAGGAGGAGGAGGAAGAGAAGGGAGAGAAGGAAGGTGGTGGGAGGCATTGTGGTGGAGTGATGGTGTTTTGGGTGAGTGGCATATTTAGTTTGGTGTTCTACTTATACATGGATACAAGGGAGTAGGGGATTTTTGTTTTTTAGTTTTTTAAATTAGTAGTCACATTTTCATTTATTTCATTGATCATTTGAATTAAAACCATACTTTGATGGTTCTATTTTACAAGTCAGATTTCCCATTTACGTCGTTGATCATTTTCTTATAAGCATAACTACTTTTACACATGAATTAATAAATTAAATGCAAAGCATGTATATCGGTTAAAACCCTAATAACATATGCACTTCTTCTATTTAATATTTCGAAAGGTTTTCCTGATCTAAAAGGTTTCCTAATCCAATTGTCGAAGTATGCTTAGTTTTTTTGTTTTGTTTTGAGTAAGTCGAAGTATGCTAACTTATGTAACATACATAACTCGTTTGTACGAACAAAGAGCGATAGATGTACCTCATTGAGGGGTAGTTCTGTAAATTACTCATCAACTTATATTGTTTCAAAAGATTAATATTTTATGATGCATACAGTACCTCCCGATTTGATAAAAATTTCAACACGCAACTCCAATTGGGCTAACCCCAGTCGGGTTTTGTGTATTAAATTGAATTATTATATAAGATTTTATATATTGTATATTTAACTAAGAGATTTTCCTTTATTTGCGCTCGGTAAATGTTCGTCGATGTTCAAATTAGGGTTGTAAACGGAACGGATAATATTTGTATATCTTTGTATCCGACTTGTACACAAAATTTCGTACTCGTCTAAAATTTTATACCTGTTAACTCGTACTCGTTACCCACTAGATAAACAGGTCGAGTACGGATATGAGCATTACTCGTTTACCTGTTATCAATATTATATATATATATATTAAATACTTAATAATCGTGACCTTACTTTCAGCCTTTCCTTATGCAAATTTAAGCTACTTATGTGCAAAGTTACCTACATAGAATAAATTGTTAAACCATAACAAGACTCGTTCGTAAGCAACAAGTTACGTTACCAATGTACCATTATATGATATCACATGTTGGAATTAATATGAAAATCTTGAATTTTATCAAACGTTTGTCTAATAATTAGTGAAACGTAACGAAAGTTTCTAAATGGTAATACTAACAAAGAAGTCACCCTAGACTGCGTGAATCACTTATGGTAATAACACTTGAAGGTTGTGAATAGTGTGTGTCTTTATTTTTATGTTTTGATTTGGATTTTGGGAAAGTTGCTTTTGGATTTTGGGAAAGTTGATGCTTTTGGTTTTTGTGAATGGTGTGATTTTTAATTTTTTTGACTGTTACATGATATTTTTAATAGGTTACCCGCTTATCTGTTTACCCACCCCGTACCCGTTAACCAAGTGGGTACGGGTATACCAATATTGGTAACGGGTACATACTCGTAACCGTTAATTTGGATGAGTACGAGTACATGTGAGGCCATACCCGACCCGTTTACAAGTCTAGTTGAAATATATCAAATCTAAGCTTAGACCCTTACGATCATCATCACCAAATCCACAATCTCACAGGAAAGTCAACCTCCATCGATGATCTCAACACAGAAGGCAATCACCAAATTAGGCAACAATACACATTAGTCTCCAATGGCTACAAACCCTTTTATATAATCACCATACCAATATTTTAATCGTTTAAGATCAAAACAATACAAATCAAACCCCTTCAATAATTTCTACATGGTACAAGAGCTATAATCGATGTCTCAGAAACTGGGCGCTCATCACCGACGACGATCACCGATCATCACCTCAGAAGACCCACCAAAATCATCACCGACATACCCCACAAATCCTCCACAGACTCCTCCCATTCCACAAACAAAACAAAGCATACCAGAATCTCATCCCCGACCATCCCAAATCGCGAGATGGGGCTAACACACAATGCGACGTCCATCCCTCCCCATGGCCTCAGAAAGAGCAACATCGTAAAGGTTGACCATGCAACTTCTCAACAGGACAAACTATCTATCATGGGCGAGGTCAATCACCTTGTCCCTCAGTGGCAAAGGCAAACTAGGCCACATCACCAGAGACACGCAAAAGCCGACCACTGACAATACCAAAATCAAGTAGTGGCAGACCACAGATCATCTAGTGATGACATGGGTGCTAAACTCCATGCAACCACAAATCGCGGATTTGTTCATCTACTCAAACTCAGCCAATGAGTTGTGGGATGACATACATGACTTGTATGCAAAGCAACAAAAGTTTGCCCACGTCTTCAAAATCAAGCAAGAACTCACGCAAACAAGACAATGGCAAAACACCATCACTGAATACCTCGATGTCTTCAAGTGCTGGTGGGACGAACTCGGGATCTATGAACCGCCGAGCACAAACCCCAAGATCATCAAGAAAGAGTCGAGTAAAGTCATAACTACCACTTCCCTGTGGGACTCGACCTTAGCTATTGTTGGATCGTTATGGCCTAATCAAACTAATCACTTAATACTCTAAACTAAGAATAGTTGTAGTGGAGAAACAAATACAGCAAGTAGGGTATAGGAAATGCAAACCACAAAAGACACGGAAATTTTTACAGAGGTTTGACACTCACAACCCGAGTCCTAGTCCTCCCTTGCAAATTCTGATCAATCCGACGAGCTCCACTTACGTCCTCACCAATCTGATCTCTGTTCCGGACCAAGATCAAGCATTTACACACTAAAATCGCAAACACCGTCACCAAGTTGGATCTTCCTTCTCACAATCCAAAAAGATGCTTCACTCTGGAAGCCTTGTACAACAAATGAGTATAAGTATAACAGTAGCTTGAGCACTTGAAGAATTGATGAGAGTATGATTGGTTCAAGTGGAATTTGAAGCACAAAAGAGCTTTCTAATAGATTGAGAGCTTAGAGATAGGATGGGAGAGGATTGGTGTGGATAGGTAACCTTTGAGTTTAGTTCTAAGCTCTATTTATAGGCTTTAAAGCTCATATATCCGTTGGGAAAGAGTTGGTAGAGTTGTGTGTAAGATACATAAATCAGAACTGAAGTTCAGCAAATATGTTCTACACCGGTCGACCGACATAGGATAAACGGTCGACCATTTCCATGAAAATAAGGAAACGTTCAAACCAACTTAAAATACGATCGAACCAAATGTCTAGTAACTTAAGTTATCAATTAGACCAGGTCAGGGGGTGGTCGACCGATATAAGGGTTTCGAGTGAGTCCAGAGAAAATATTGTAGGACCATGTATGGTTGGATTTTCTAATCACTTTTAGGGTCAATTAACCTCTACTTGCTTAAATAAATATGCAACGGAAATAATCAAACAAAATCAAGTAAAGACAAAGAAATTCAGCAAACGACAAAAGGCACCAGAAGATTTTATAGAGGTTCGGCCTCCCGCCTACTTCCTTTCTTGCAAGCTCCGCTCGACACTTTGAGCCCCTCTCACGTCTTCACTATCAACTCCCCGTTCTGGGCCGGGAGACAACGCCTTTACAAGTCTTCAAACTCGTGAACAACCCTCTCCAAGTTTGGCTTCTTTTCTCACAATCCAAGAGGATCACTTCGGGCTCCCACTGAAGTCTATATTCTTGTCTTGGGCTTTCACCAAGACCCTTGCTACTTTGACAAACAGTTGGAGTGGAACAACACTCTCTAGCTTGAGCACACTTTGAGTAGGATTTGGCTATGATAAAAGGTGTGGAAGTTTAAGGCTTAGAGTGTGTGATTTGAAGCTTTTGGGATTTGGAGACTTCTCTCTAATGACTGAAATAATTGTGTGTGGTAGAGTTGTCTAAAAAAAGTGTTCAATCCTCTATTTATAAGCTCCTAATGTGTTATAGCCATTGTGGATAAGTGTGGTAAGTGGTTGTGTAAGAAACACAAAACAGTGAACTGCATCACACATTTCAGGACAAATTTGGTCGACTAAATCGGGCATACCGGTCGACTGGTCGATCAAATCTAGCTATAATTAAAGTTCACTTAAGTGAACGGTCGAACTAAATTGGTGATCGGTAGACCGTTCTGGGGGTTTTGGTCTGGTAAAAGATGGATCTGTTGAACTAAGTGAATGGTTGGTTCGACCGGAAACATCCAGACACTTCTGGGTTCAAGGTGAAAATGTGTTTTGGTCGATCGAGATCTAGGAGATGTTCGACTGGAAACTTCCAGAATGTTCACGGTGACCAAAATTTGTTCAATCGGTCGACCCTTAGGTATCTATCGGTCGATCAAAAGTCAGGGAAATTTGGGGTTTGGGAAATCCGACCGTTGTAGAAAATGACAAATCTAACGGTCAAGTGACACTTGTAAACGGTCGACCGGTACAACACTTTGGCTAATAGTATTAACAGACCCAATCGGTCTAACGAATAACTCGCTCTGGTCGACCAATTTGGCACTAGCAGATCATATTTGTTTTATGTGTTTTCCATTCATAATTTGGGTGATCTATTGAAGTCCAATTGATGTAAAATTTTGTGTGTGACTTCTCTAAAGAAACCTAGTGTGTATGCGAGTGGTTATTTAATCTTGCATGCTCAAGTACACATAGTTCCTAAGACTTTAAAGAAATACAAATTACATGTCTTGACTTGAATCCTTTCTTCCTTGAGTCTTTTTTATCACCTGTAGAAGTTAGCGCAATACAATATATATGTTATGCATAGTGTGTGCTACTCTACATTGATTAAAATTAAGATTAGGTTGATTAAATCATCAAAACATAGATTAAGGCCAAAAAACCAACAAATATAAGGAAAACGGTCGAACGATCAGGGAGTGACGGTCGATCGAAAATAACAAGGGATTTTTTGGGTCTAAGTGTGACTCACCAGTCGACCGCTAAGGTCAAATGGTCTGACTGGTACCCTATGACAAAATGGTGATTATGTAGGATTTATACGTCTTCGATCGCTGTAAAATACAACAAAAATAACGAGCAGATAAAATACGTACAATAGATAAACGGTCATACAAAAGGCAATTACCGGTTGACCAAACCAAGGGTAAAATGCACTTGCCATTGGTCGAACAGACACTCTGTCGGTCGACCATTTATGTGCAGAGAATTTTTATACAACTTGATTTTTCCTACGGATTTGGGTCACCTATTTAAGTCGAATTGATATAGAATTTTGTATGAGACTTCTATAGGTTCCTTAGAGTCTATGTATGAAGTTTATCAAGACTTAAGTGTTAGGATCTATGGCCCTCTAATCGCTAGATAAATGCGAAATTAAAACACTAATTGAAGGATTAAGAGATAAGACGTGCAAACCACAAAATCGACGACACCGGAGTTTAGAGAGGTTCGGCACCCACACTCGGGTCCTAGTCCTCCTCGCAAGCTTCGCTCGATCCCCTGAGCCCCACTTACAGTTCCACTAACCGATCTCCGTTCCGGGCCGAGATCAACATCGTTTACAACTCCGAGCCTCGCGAACAACCTCGCCTCGCTCGTGTCTCCTCTCACAATCCGAGAGGGAGCTTCCTCGAAGCTTTACAACACAATGATTCTTTGATGTGGAAGTTGAATCACAATCTAACACTTTATACTTGAGCACACTTGGATATTGATATGGAATGCATATGCAAGTGGTGAAGTTTTGGCTTGAGTGTTGAGGATTGAGAGCTTGAAGATGAAAAGGATTTGACTTTGAGTATTTGATAGATAGGAAATGTTCAAGAGATCCAAAACCCACAAATGAGGTCCTATTTATAAGCATCAAGTTCAACTAGCCGTTTGGTAGTTGGTGGGAATATGGACCAATAGGAATGCAAGATGTGACTTAAGCTCGGGCAGAAATCGATGCATCTTCGGTCGACTGTTAACCAAACGGTAGTTTGAAGCATTGGTCTAATTTAAGAATTCGGTTGACCGAATATGTATCGGATCACCATTCACCAACCTCCAGTAGCTTTTATCTATTTAGCCCTAATTAAGTTCGGTTAACCGAAGTCCATTCGGTTCACCGTTCAAGGTGGACAATAGAATTAGTTGGGCTCTGATCTCCTCAAGTTCGGTTGACTGTGTACACTTCGGTAGACTGAACTTAGCGTGGGTTTCAGGCTCTCACCGAAGTCTATACTCTTGTCTTAGGTTTTCACCAAGACCCTTGCTTCTTTGACAATCAATGAGTGGAACAACACTCTCTAATCTTGAGCACACTTGAGTGAGAATAGAATTTAAGACTAAAGTGTGGATGGTTTGAGGCTTGGAGTGTTTGGAGCTTTCTCTCCAATGTAGGGGACATATAGTAGTGGGAGAGTTGTGTTAAAATGTGTTTTACAACTCTATTTATAAGCACTTGAGAGAGAGTATAACCCTTGGGGTTAAGTTGGGTAAGAGTTGTGTAAGATGCACAAAACAAAAAACTGCAGGACCCAAAACTGAGTAAGTTCGGTCGACCGGATCGGGTTGAACGGTCGACCGTTTGGCAATTTTGAACTCAGTTCGGTCGACCAGTTAAGGAACGGGCGACCACCAAAGGCTAAGTTCTAGGTACACTTAAGTTATCGGTCGAACACCAAGATAAGTTCGGTCGACCGAAAACTAACATGCTCTTCTGTGTTGCAAACAAGATTAAATTCGGTCGACCGAAACAAGGTCCATGGTCGACCGAAAACCAACAGGAAGTTTTGGTTTGACGAGATGTCTTAGTTCAATTGACCGAGCAAGGTCCTCGGTCGACCGATACACTAAATGTATTTGGGGTATTTATGAATAATACGAATACGACCATTGGGTATATACGACAAAACAAACGGTCGGAAATATGTTGTTACTCGGCCAACCGAAAAAGTCTGGACGGTCGACCGAACTTGGGCAGTAAAACACTAACAGGATATATGATCACTCGGTCGACCGAACGATCTGTTTCGGTCGACCGAATGTGGGCAGACAGTTCAGGATAAAGTTTGGTGTTTTCCGGTCTAAGTTTGGGTGATCTATTGAAGTCCAAATTATATGAAATTTTATGTGTGACTTCTATAGGGAATCTAATGTGTGTTTGAGTAGGTTTTATCTCAAGTATGCTCAATTACACAAAGTTCCTAAGACTCAAAGAAATACAAATTACATGTATTCAAATGAGCTTGATTACATGTCTTGACTTGATTTCCTTTCTTCCTTGACTCTTGATCAGATGTAGAAGTTAGCACAAAGTAATATATATGCAATGCAATATGTGTGCTACTCTACATGATCACAATTAAGATTGGGTTGATTAAATCATCAAAACATAGATTAAGGCCAAAAAACAACACTAAGTTTTACTGGTGGGAAGTATTTGGGTATCCAAAAGGTGTTCGGTAGACCGAATTAGGCAGGATACGGTTGACCGAAGGTGGGTCGATTTTCCAATGATGGACGAGACAGAATCCTAGTGCTCAAGTTTACATAAAACCTTATGGACTCAATAAATACAAAATTACATGTCTTGGTCCAAAGCTTTGATTACAAGTCTTGAGTCTTGATGTCTTTGTCCCAATGCTTCTTTTGTTGATTATCTTGATCAACCTATTAATATGATTGCAAGTACACAAATATGTATGCAATGCATGTAATCGTGTTTGCTTACTTTGATTGATTATGTTGATTGATTAAGATTAGTTTAATTAATCATCAAAATTAATATAGATTAAGGCCAAAAAACCAACATTAAGTGCTCAAGTTACATAGATTCCTAAAGACTCAATTAAAGATAAAATTACATGTCTTCAAATAGCTTGATTACATGTCTTGACTTCAATTTTTCTTGAGTATGAACACCTGTTAAGATAAGAGTATGCACAATACAAATATGTATATGATTGACATCATTTCATGCTTATATTTGTATCTTATATCCATTATCTTACACCTAAGCAATGCTACGTGAAGAGTTTTATGTTTGAATTTCAGAAATAAATAGGTTTGAAGAGATGAAGCATGAAAGGACCCAAAAGCAAAGAAAAACGACTTAATTGTGAGACCTGGGGACTAAGATGCAAGGGAGAAGGACCTGAACGTAAGACCGAAGGACCAAAGAGCAAAACAGAAAACTCCACACCATCATGGGGAGTATTTTGGCAATTCTATTCGGGTCGGAGCTCCAACAAGTGAAGTAGATGCATCAAAGACCAACAAAGACATCCAGAAAAGTCCAGAATAAAATCCAACGTAATCCGGACCATATAGACCGCCAATTGGCGGTCCAAGACCGCTAATTGGTGGTATGTTTTGGCCCAAATCTGCTAAGATTTTGGGGGGTCGCGTATTAGTGTGTATTTAGTCTACTTCTGGTATTTTTTAGTCCCACATCGGGAGATTGTCCCGGATTGCCTTTTTCTTTGGCTATAAATAGAACTCTTCACATTCTATTGTAAACTACCCATTGCTTGGTGGCATTCTCTCTACTAAGGAGTAAGCCTTGAAGCAAAACTCAAGGTGGAGAAGAATGCTACATTCAATGTGAGTCATTGTTAATAAAATAATTATTATAGTTTCGTTTAATCTTGTCTTTTAATTTGTGCATGCTTGTTTAGTCTTTCGTTTCCTTTTAAGCTTCTTTAATACTCCTTTCTTTCTTAGTTAAATTTCCTTTCAGTATAATGTTTCATTTTGTTAATGTAGGTAGTGTAATGATTAGTGAGTAGTTTCATTCCCATTTGGGGGTGGAGAAATATGTGATATGATTATGTAATGTAGTAGTGTGTGTTATCTTAATCCTTTGAGACTTATAGGATTTCCATAACCATCTAATGGGATTTCACTCTTGTCTTTGATATGCTAAT
The DNA here is from genome assembly GCA_963682175.1 of Triglochin maritima. Classification (NCBI taxonomy): domain Eukaryota; kingdom Viridiplantae; phylum Streptophyta; class Magnoliopsida; order Alismatales; family Juncaginaceae; genus Triglochin; species Triglochin maritima. Next base: position 14,734,249 of record OY821775.1, read on the forward strand.
GCTCTTGAATGAAGCTTAGCATATGCTTAGACTAGTGGACCTATTTTATGGGGAATGATGAGGTAAGGATAAGGATGGAATTAATATAGGAAACATGACTTGTAGTGTATGTGCTCTTGTTGTCTTGGCCTTGGTTAATGTCTTGTATGTTTTAATGATATAGTCTTATCTTAATTCATGTGGAGGCATAGTAGGGTCTAGTCTTTATACATGAGTCCATTTAGCTTCATTCCAATTATTGTCTTGTATGTTTTAACGATATAGTCTTATCTTATTTCATGTGGAGGCAAAGTTGAATTTAGTTTTATGATTTCATGCACTACATGTTGTGATGAGCATAATTGAACACACACACATCTTTATATTCACATTATTTCTCTACCCCCTATGAGGTTTAGTTTTATTGCTTATCTTCCATTTCCTTTTTGCATTGTAGTGTAGTCTAGTGTAACCAACCTTTCTATCCTTTCTTTACCACTAGCCTTCGCACAAACCAAAAGTCGACACACCTCCCTGTAGATCGACCCGTATTTGTCACCGCTTCAATGCAGTCGTGCACTTGCAGTTTAATATAAAACGAATCAATCAGTATGTAACGCACGAAATGTGTTTTATTCAAGTTGATTGTGATTAAGATTAGGTTGATTAAATCATCAAAACTAACTAATATGATTAAGGCAAAAAGACAACAACTACCAGACTCTAAGATCGCAAATATTGTCATCATCAGAGCTTTTGTCCCTCAACCAAAATATAGCGATGGTACAACGAGAAGAAACCCAAAAACATGGCATGCACCAAAACACCAAAAAAGAAAACAAAGCTTTCGCCACCACACACAATCAATACCAAAACATAAAAAACAAAGGGCGGTTCAGGAGAAAGGACGAGCACTATGACGATTGCAAGAAGTAAGGCCACAACCGCGACCACTGTTGGTTCCTCTACCCGCACCTCCGACCACAAAAAGACGAAGAAAGGAGGGGGTGATGGAAGAGGCGGAGGCAGACACCACACAAACCTAGTGTAGGAGATGAAACACAAAAGTGGTCGCATATCGGGTTTGGCTCCGAGAGCATAGGTTTTGTATCCGAACTCTTTACGGATCCCTCCACACCCTATTACATCTGAACCAAAGGTGGACAAACTCGACTCTAAATCCCAATCTGGGTCCAGATGTTGGTGCAGGGGCGTATACGTCAAATGTACATGGGTCTGGATCGGTCCAGCCTGAAATAAGTCAGATATTGGTCCAGTTTAATAATCTTCTCAAGTATTCTGGTTAGAATCTGTATGGTAACACCTTAGGTATTAATCATCTTGCTAATTACACCTTTACTCCTAATTTTTAGATTATAGATACAGGTGTTACTGACCATATGACTGGAAATAAAAATCTTTTATGCAATATACATTAGGACCCAAACTTGAATAAATTTGTTATTGCTAATGGAAATCAAGTGAAAATTAACGGAATAGGCAGTCGATATTTCTAAATGAAACCCCTGAAAATGTATTATATGTACCTAAATTCACATCTAGCTGATTGTCCGTTGTAAGGATAACAAGAAATTTGAACTGTAATGTGGTCTCCTCATCGTTTGATATGTTATTTCAGGACCGACAATCTAGGAAGATGATTGGTAGAGGTGTGCTCATAAATGGACTTTATGTGCTAGACGCCTAGACAATCCGAATAATTTTTTTCATGTTAATAATGTGTCTCATCAGACACCCGAACTCTACATAAACGTATGGGACACCCATCCTTTTCTTATTTAAAACATTTATTTTTTAATATAATTTGAATGTTGAACTATGTTGTGAGGCTTGTTGGCTTGTGAAACAGTCTAGGTTGCCATTTTATTCCTCCACTACTAAGATATGGAGACCTCTGAAGATGATTCATTCTGACATATGGGGCTCTGCCTCTATTGAGTCTTATAATGGTTTCAAGTACTTTATTACGTTTATCGATGATTTTTCTCGCACCACCTAGTTATACTTGCTTAAATCCAAATATGATGTTTTTCTATAGTTTGTGAGTATAATGTTAGAGTAAAAATCCTTAGGTCTGATAATGGGTCAGAATATACTAGTCACATATTTCAAGTTGTTTTGAAAGTCAAAGACATATTTCCTCAAACTACATGCATTAATACTCCTGAGCAAAATGATATCTCTGAAAGAAAGAAAGAACTGACATCTTCTGAAAGTCACTAGAGCTTTCTTATTTCAAATTAAGGTACCCAAGATTGATTGGTCTGAAGCTATCTTGATTGTTGTTTATCTTATCAATCGTCTGCCTAGTCCTATAATTCAGAATAAACAAACCCTTGAAATCCTTAATGGTAGAAGGATAAGTGTGGATCACCTTAAATTTTTTGGTTGCACTTTCTATGTTTATAAAAAATGGATTGATAAATGGGATTCTTATTCCGTCAAAACTATTTTTTGGGTATTCCTCCCAAAAGAATGGGTACAAATGTTATGATCCCATAGGTTGTAAACTGTACATCTCTAGAGATGTATTCTTCTTTCAAAATCAGTCATATTTCGAATCTTCAAAAACTATATGTAGGTGACACGACTCCTCCCCCTATCATCGACTTGGGTGATGAGATTTTTCTCCTCTTGAGGATACTCCTGTATCTCAAGAAGGGGGAAAAGAAAGTGGTACAAGTGAACCAAATGACGAACATGAACAGGAAAGACCTCAAGAAGAGGTTCCCACAAGATGGTCCACAAGACCTACTCACTCTTCGTCTCATCTCCAAAATTTTCTCACTTACAACACTACTTACCATATCCATAACTACATATCCTACAAGGCTACAACTGTTTCCCATCAGAATTTTTCGAATGTGATCGATAATCTTAGTGAACCCACCACCTATCATGAAGCCCTTAGGAATCCAAATTGGGTTAAAGCCATGAATGATGAACTAGTAGCCTTAGGGGGGGGGATCAAACTTGGACTTTAGTTTTCTCAAAACCAGGAATTAAACCTTTTGGTTGTAAATGGATATATAAAATCAAGTATAACAGTAATGGGTCAGTCGATAGATACAAAGCTAGACTTGTTGCTAAATGGTACACCCAAACCTACGAGCTTGACTACCTGGAAACCTTTGCCCCTGTGGAAAAAATGAACATTGTTAGATTTCTCATTTCTATTGTTGTCAATTATGGATGTAACCTTTTTTAGATAGATGTTCGAAATGCCTTCCTTCAAGGCACATTAGAAGAAGAAGTGTACATGACCCCTCTCAGGGATACGACTCCCTTTACAACAAGGTTTGCAAACTCCATAAATCAATCTACCGATTAAACAATCTCCCTGAGCATGTGCAAAACTCAATCACTCTCTCCTTCTTTATGGTTTTGCTAAATGTCTGTTGATGCATCCATGTTTATTAAACACTATAATAACATCACCACAATTATTCTTGTGTATGTAGATGACATCATTATATAGTGATAAAGAAATTGATCTGGTAAAATCATATCTAAAGAATAAATTTGACTCAAAGATCTAGGATTCATGAAATATTTCTTAGGCATTGAAATTGCATACTCTAAGAAATGATTGTTTTTATCTCAACGAAAATATGTCCTCGATCTTCTTAAAGAAATCAGAAAATTAGGATCCAAACATGCTCACACTCTCATCGAGACAAACCGAAAAGTAAGTCTTATCGATGGAGATCCCCTAAACAACATAGGTCAATTCCAAAGATTAGTAGGAAAACTTATTTATCTCACTATCACTAGACTGGACATCACTTATGCGGTTAGCACAATAAGCTAATTTATGCATGTTCCTCACACACACCACTTTGACATTATAGATAGAATCCTTAGATATCTAAATAACACTCCGGGTAGAGGGATATGGATGGAAAAAAACAACTCTAATTAGTTATTCTGATGTAGTCTGGGCTGGTAGCCACAATCGCAAATCAATCACGGGGTTCTGCACATTCGTTGGTGAAAACCTAGTCACTTGGAGAAGCAAAAGGCAAAATGTCGTTGCCAGATCCAATGCTGATGTCGAATACAGAGCTATGACATCCACCTCTAGCGAACTTATATGGCTTAAACAACTCCACAAAGAAATGAAGGTTCCTCACCAAGAACGCATGCAAATGTATTGTGATAATCACGTTGCTCGTCACTTCGCCTCCGACCTCGTGTTCCACGAGAGAACGAAGCATACAAAAGTCGGTCATTTCATCAGAGAGAAACTCCAAGCAAAAGAAATAGAAGTTCCCTATGTCCCAAGCAAAGATCAACTCGCGGATATCTTCATCAAGCCAGTGGACCCGAAACAATTCCAAAGTATACTCCACAAGTTGGGATCCTTTAATCTCTTCCAATCCCAACATGAGGGGGTTGTTGAAATATATCAAATGTAGGCTCAAGCATTAGTCATCATCACCAAATCCGCAATCTCACCGGAAAGGCAACCTTCATCCAAGATCTCAACAGAGAAGGAATCACCAAATTAGGCAACAAACACATTAGTCTTCAACGGCTACAAACTCTTGTATATAATCACCATACCAATATTGTAATTGTTTAAAATCAAAATAATACAAATCAAATACCTTCAATGATTTCTACAGCCGAGCTAATATTAATTCTCATATATTTCAACGTATCTGTCTACAAGTTTGCGGGTCTTGCTTATAAAAAAAATCTTACAGGTCCCAAATTGAAATGATCGGTACACGTGATATAATGTCTTTATCCTCATGCAAAAAAATTGCAGGATATATATAATAAATAAACTTCATATTTTATGACTTACGAAGTTATGAGTCTGTAGTGTTATAATCTATTGTGTTTAAGTTTGTATTAGCATATTGCATTACATAAAAAAAGATATTTATGCTCAGGAAAAGAGCAACAAGGAGGACAAGGTGTTTGTTAACGTAGTATAATCTACTCGCAGACGGATGTATTTGCTAATTAAATACGGAACCAATGAGGACCTTTATGTCTTGTATTGTTTGATTTATAGTCTAAAAGGGCTGTGGGGTTTTGGGACCGAGAGAAAGTCTACACAAGTGGCAACTGCAAACATCATTATGTGGATATTGATGTTGGGACACTGTTGTAGTGTAGCCACAACATTGTACTCTAGTGTGATGCCAACATTAAGTTGGTCAATCATGACAAACGTTGTCATTTGCATCATGTAGTTTGACAAACGTTGCTTCTAATCTGTATCAGCGAATTTGTAGGATAGTGGATTGATAATGTTTGGAATAGTGGATTAATTAGTAAATGGAAGTTAAGATTCCGAAGCGATGGTTTCTGTTTGTATGCGTGGGAACTTTTTCAACGATATATTCTCTCCATTTTTACCCAACACAAGACAAAAATACGTCCAAGTCTGAAAGCCTTTTACAGTTTTACTCTTGTAGTACCAAACTTCTTGACGTAATAATTGGCTTTTAGGGGAGCAACTCAAGGGTGAAAATGGGTTGATTGATCATGCACTTATCAGATTTGGTCTTTCCATAGAACAACAAATTGAGTCTTTATTTTCTTAGAAACTCCTTATTCCTAATCCACCTATCTGTATGAAATAAATGAGCTTCTACAGATAATTAGACCGTTATGATCAATATCCAAACGAACCTTAAGGTAAATTTTAGATCATAACTGTTATGTAGAGCACTACTAGAAATTAGGTCTACAACCACGGGAGGTGTATCCTGGCTGTAGCATTTGTCATTGATTCATTCTACCGTGACAGATACTGTTGAATCAGCCACGGATCACTACCGTGGCTGAAAGACCCCTTTAAACAGAGAACCAAACCCGACCCCTCATACCCAACTCCCTCCAATCCATATTCTACCTTTTGTAAACCTTCTCTCTGACCCCTCCTCCACGTCCTCCTCGCCTTTTCACACTCTCGTCGTTCTCCCTCGCCCTTCCCCCTTTCATTCCTTCTCCATTCCCCCTGTCGTTCGCCTGCGACACTCCGTTCATTCTCCAGTCCACCCCACGTCTAACCCCCTCCTCCACGTCCTCCTCGCCTTCTTCCCACTCTGGTCCCTTCTATTCTCCACCAAAACTCCCTTGCCGTTCCTCACGACTGTTCGTCGCCTCGTAGTTCCTCGCCAGTCTCGCTTCGCTGGTCCACGCCTCACTTTTAATTTTTTTAATGTAGTATTAAGGCATATGTGATGGATTAAGGTGTGTTGATATGTGATATATGTTGAATGTATTATTAAGGGATATGTGATGGATTAGGAGATAAATGATAAGTTTATGGATAGATGATGGGATAGCTAAATGATAATACCGTTGTAGTGGAGGTAGGATTGACATGGTGACTTGTACGTCGGGGTGGACTCAGGTGTGGGCATGCGTAGGCAAGGCAAGTGCTCATGCCATAAAATTGATATTGATGCAGGATATTAAGTAAAATCAATGTGTGCCCACATTGTCAACCAAACATAGTGTGACTTGTAAGTGTGTGATCAACTCACATATTGAGTATAGTGGTAACAACTTATAAACCTCATCAAACCATTAGTGATTTCCGACGTGGGATTATCCTGGAGTGTGTTATACAAAGTCAAAAACTACACACTACATTTACATTACATATTTACATATTATCTCCTTAAGTTTTATACAAAAATTCAATTTTCCCCCCAAAATCCACCTCCACCCAAAATCCCTAAAGTCCACCTCCGGCATTCACCACTGACGATCTCCTTGATCTAGCGGTCGGCGACGCATCGCTCCAGTGCCTCCACCCCTTCACCACCGCGCTTCTTCACCTCCACGCGGCCACGCGCACGCCTCTACCAGCCCCAGTCCAGCCACTAATCCGAATTATTGCTGTTGTTGAGTCGAATTCTAGGCTAAGTTCTTGGCTGCATTTTGGAGTTATCTTGGTTGAATTTTGGAGTTGAAATCCTGCAGTTTGGTTATTAACTTTGATCCGATTTACTTCTGAATTTTGGGCTGCAATTTACTGAATTTTTTAACATTTTCTTGGCTACATTTTGCTGCGATTTCTTGGTGAAGTTGTGCTCGAACCCTGGCAGCATTCTGAGCATACTTGGCTGCATTTGGCATTTAATTTTGGCTTCATCTTGGTTGCATTTTTGCTGCAATTTGAAATCAAATCTTTGCTGAAACTACTCGGTATTTTGCTGCATCCTGTGCTACTTTTGGACTGAATTTGATCGTCACATTTGAGCCGAATTTGTGTTGAATCTTTGGCTGAGTTCTTGTAACGTCCTCAAACACAGTGGAAAATTTCAATTTTAAAACATACAATCAACGAGGACATTACGAAAGAAATACACACACTGGTGCACCAACATATAATATATATATGTGAACGAGTTTACAAAAGAATGTGATTACATCAAAAGATCATATACATAAAATATACACAAGTAATCACAACCACCTCAAAAGATAGGGAAGCAGGATCAGGTCTCGAGCGCTCCCTCCGCCAACGCCACCCACCTAACGTCGCTCCCGGCCTGAAAGCAGACAATGAATGCCTGAGTTTCCAGGAGGAAACCCAGTATGCCAAACCCTAACACATATATGGACAGAATGAAATGTGCAAAGAAACGTAAAACACCACAACAGAAACACCCGCTAAGTTCCCGGGACCTCTCTCCCGGCCATAGCCCAACAACACGGGTCTCAAGGGTCCTCTCACCCTAACCCACCAACACACGTGCACACAAGGCACCGCCGGTCCAAAACACGGCCAAACAACCCCCTCATTGCCTCAGTGTTACCGGAGCCACGGTTTTGCATCATTCGCCGGAGCCACGGCCACAACCCACAATCCACCTCTACGTGTCACCACTAATCGCTATAGGGCCGGAATGTCTGTGTCGTCGCCCCAAAAGGGCCGGTGACCCGTTGCCTTCTAGCCAATCAATAGCAACACACACACACACAAAAACAGTGCAAAACGGTCGAACGAAAACTGGCTTCCGGTCGACCGATCCTCACCCAGAGAACTGGCCCAACCGAAAAACCCGCCAAACGGTCGACCGACAAAGGGGTCCCGGTCGACCGAAAAGCACCAGTAGAAATCCATTTTCGCAAACAACAGTAAAACGGTCGAACAACCAAACCCTATCGGTCGACCGAAAACCTCCAGTAGAAAACTTCCAACAAAACACAATTACACGGTCGAACCACACATACAAGCGGTCGACCGAAAACCACCAATGACAAACCTTCGACCAAACCATACACACGGTCGACCGAAACCTCACTTCGGGTCGACCGGACATTAAGTTAACTTAAACGTCGGTCGAACGAGTCAAACAGGCGGTCGACCGTTTAGATGGTCAACACCCCAACCGACCTACAACAGTACTTTCGGTCGACCGGCAAAGGGGTCCCGTTCGACCGAAAATATCCAGGACGTTTTCTCTCGCGAAAATTGCACAACCGGTCGACCGCCCAAAAGGGCATCGTTCGACCGGTGCGAGGGATTCTGCCCCAAAAACACTATAACCGGTCGACCGAACCAAAACACCGGTCGACCGTTTATAGTTCAGAAACGGTTGTGCAGGTCCGACGAGCCCGAAACGGCCTACCGTCGACCGCTCCCACTCCCACACTAACAATAGGTGAGCTTGAAAGCAAGTTTGACATACCTTAAGGCTTGAAGAAGCCTTTGAAGAAACAACGGTGAGCTCCTCCACGAAAAGGCTCTAACTCCGACGAACCTCCGATCAACTCAACTCGGCAGCAACCCGAGCTCCTTCGGCGACTCCAACTCCACGCATGACGCCGGCTCTTCCACTGTCGAGAGAGAGACGAGTTTAGAGGGAGAGAGAGTGGATGAGAGAGAGGAGGTCGTGAGAAAAGAGAGAGAGAGAGAGAGTAAAACCAACCTTTATATACAAATCTCCCACTCGATCTAAGCCGTCCATCTCAAACCATCACTAATCCTCCCCTAAACACAATTAAGAACAATAAGCAAGGGTTAGGATCTAACAATCCACCCTCCTTAAAAGAATTTCGCCCACGAAATTAAATCCAGTGCTTACCAAACAGCTCCGGACACGACTTCCGAACTTCCTCCTCAACCCCCCAAGTAGCTTCTCGCTCAGAGTGATGCTGCCACCTGACCTTAACCATAGGAATCGTCCTCCTCCTGAGCTGGTGATCCATCCGATCCACAATCTCCACCGGTCTCTCCTCAAGAGACAAATCTTGCTGGATCTCTGGAACCTCAATCTGAATCACATGAGAAGGATCCGACACGTACTTCCTCAGCATCGAAACGTGGAAGACGTTATGAAGACCAGAAAACTGTGGCGGCAACGCAATCCGGTAGGCGACCTCTCCAACTCGGTCCAAAATCTCGAACGGCCCAATGTACCTCGGACTGAGCTTCCCCTTCTTCCCAAATCTCATCACCCCACGCGACGGTGAGATCTTCAGAAAGACATGATCGCCGACCTCAAAAATCAATACTCGCCTACGCCGATCCGCGTAGCTCTTCTGCCTGCTCTGAGCTGTCGCCAGTCGCTGCCTGATCACATCCACCTTCTCAGCATACATCTGTATAATCTCAGGCCCGACTAACTGTCTCTCGCCTACCTCACTCCAGCACACCGGTGATCTGCAAGGTCTCCCGTACAAAGCCTCGTACGGCGCCATCCCAATACTCGCATGGTAGCTGTTGTTGTAGGCGAACTCGATCAACGGCAAGTGTTCATCCCAGTGCCCTGCCCAATCCAGAGTGCACACTCTCAGCATGTCCTCTAACGTCTGAATGGTCCTCTCTGACTGACCGTCTGTCTGCGGATGGAATGCTGTACTGAACTTCAGACGAGTCCCCAGAGCCTGCTGCAAACTACCCCAAAATCTGGAGGTAAACCTTGGATCTCGATCAGAGATAATACTCACTGGCACCCCATGCAGTCTGATGATCTCCTCGATATACAATCTCGCAAGACTCTCCAAAGGTAGAGTAGTCCGGATGGCCAGGAAATGTGCCGATTTGGTCAGTCGATCGACTATAACCCAAATCGCGTCATGTGAGCTCCTCGTCTTCGGCAACCCGGTGACGAAATTCATCGTCACGTGCTCCCACTTCCACTCAGGTAGCTCTATTCTCTGCATCGGCCCCGCTGGTCTCTGGTGCTCGATCTTCACCTGCTGGCAAACCAAACACCTAGCCACAAAATCGGCCACATCCCGCTTCATCCCTCGCCACCAGAAGTTCCGCTGCAGATCCTTATACATCTTCGTACTCCCCGGGTGAATGGAATATCTGGCTCGGTGTGCCTCCTCCATGATGTCATCTCTCAACGCATCGACCTTCGGCACCCATATCCGACTCCTGAACCTCAGACCTCCATCCACTCCCACAGTGAAGTCCGACCATCTCTGGCAGCTGACTGTAGCAGACTAGTCAAATCCTCATCCCTGTGCTGAGACTGGACAACTCGACTGACAGTCTGCGGCTCCACTCGAAGACCTGCAATTACTGCTCCCCCCGAGCTCTCGGTGAACGGCATCCACTCTGACAATGTCTCGAGTAGCCTCCACTCCTGAATACACAAACTCGCAGCTGACACCTCCACCTTCCTGCTCAGCGCGTCTGCAACTGAATTCGCCTTCCCCGGATGATAGGAGATGGTGAAATCAAAATCCTCATATTCAGCTCCTTCTGTGAAAACAGGTACTTCAGACTCTGATGATCCGTGAAGACTTCAAACCGCTCACCATACAAATAGTGACGCCAAATCTTTAGAGCATGGACCACAGCTGCTAACTCTAGATCGTGAGTGGGGTAATTCTTCTCGTGCACCTTCAGCTGCCTCGAAGCATACGCCACCACCTGCCCATGCTGCATCAGTACACAGCCCAAACCAACACCCGAGGCGTCGCTGTAAATCACATAACCTCCGCTACCGCTGGGAAGAGTCAGAACTGGAGCAGTCGTCAACCGACTCTTCAGTTCCTGAAAACTGTCCTCGCAATTCTGGGACCAAACAAACTTCACTCCTTTCTTCGTCAGCGCTGTCAGTGGTGAAGAAAGTCTCTAGAAGTCTTTGATGAACCGACGGTAATAACCCGCCAATCCAACAAAACTCCTAATCTCAGTCACACTCGTCGGGGCTCTCCACTGCGTCACTGCCTCGACCTTCGCTGAATCCACTGATATCCCAGCTCCTGACACGATATGCCCCAAAAATGCTACACTGTGAAGCCAGAACTCGCACTTCGAAAACTTGGCATACAACTGCTGATCTCTCAGAATGCCAAGTACAATCCTCAGATGCTCCCGGTGCTGATCCATATCTGGTGAATAGACTAAAATATCGTCCACGAAGACAATCACGAAACGATCGAGATACTGACTGAAAGTCCTATTCATCAGATCCATAAAAGCTGCAGGCGCGTTCGTCAACCCGAACGGCATCACCAGAAACTCAAAGTGCCCGTACCTCGTCCGAAAAGCTGTCTTCTGAACATCTGCCTCTCTGATCCTCAACTGATGGTACCCGGATCGCAGATCAATCTTCGAGAACACCTTCGCTGACTGCAACTGGTCAAACAGGTCCTCGATCCTGGGTAAAGGATATTGATTCCTCACAGTAACCTTATTAAGCATCCGGTAATCTATGCACATCCGCAACGAGCCGCCTTCTTCTTCACAAATAAAATCGGTGCACCCCACGGTGAGACACTGGGTCGGATAAACCCAGTATCCATCAGATCCTGCAACTGCTTCTTCAGCTCTGCCAACTCTGCAGGTGCCATCCTGTACGGAGCCTTCGACTGCGGTGTAGCCCCAGCTACCAAATTAATGCCGAACTCTATCTCTCTGTGAGGTGGTAGACCGGAGACATCATCAGCAAACACCTCGGGAAAATCCTGAACAATCTCGATGTCCTCCAGCCTCCTCAACTCTGGGTCTGGAACTATCAAGGTGGCCACAAAAGCCCTGCAACCCTGCTGAATCAACTTCCGAGCTCTAACCGAAGAAACGATCAACTGACTCCCGCGGTCCTTCAATCCTCTGATCAGAAGATCAGGCAAACCTCGCCTCGGAATCAAGATCTTCTTATCACGGCACAAGACTCGAACGTCATAATGGGACAACCAATCCATCCCGAGTATAACATCGAAGTCCACCATCGGTAGCAAGACCAGGTCAGCCGGAAATTCCTGCTCTCCTGAAGCAATCGTGGCGCCGGAGAGAAATCTCCCCACAGTGCCCACCAAACCCAGGGGTGTGCTGACTTCCAAAGTGGCAGTCAACATCGCAGGGGTACGGCCCAACACGCTCGCAAACTGCTCAGAGATAAACGAGTGTGTGGCCCCAGAGTCGAACAACACCCTAGCTACCAAATCTGCAACAAGTAGCGTACCTTCTACCACCGTGCTCGCATCTCTAGCCTCCTCCGCCTGGATAGTGAAAACGCGACCTGCTCTCTTCCCCTGCTGGGGTGGTGCTGCAGAATGACTCGGACCAGCTCCACCAGCTGTGGATGATCCCGGCCGAACAATAGGCCCACCCGGCCTACTCGGGCAAGAACGAATAAAGTAACCCAGCTGGCCACAACCATGACACGCGCCAGAACGGGGTCCGCAACCGCGTCCCGGATGAACTCCACCACACTGCCTGCACTGCCCAGCCTGCGGTGGTCCACCTCCGTCAATTCGAGGCCTCTTGCCCGGATTCCCTGACAACTGACTCCCCGGACGCACTCCGGTCTTCACCTGCGACCTCCTAACCTCCTCAATATCCTGGCTATCCTGATCCATGATGGTCGCGAACTTCACAGCGTCTGCTAACGTCTGTGGCATGCTCGTGGTAACACGGGCCCTGAACTGCGGCCTCAGACCGCGCACAAACCTCCGAGCCCTCTGCTCCTGCGTCACATAAATCTCTGGACAGTATCGCTCCAAAGCGTGAAATTTGCTGATGTAGGCAGCCAGAGTCATGTCCCTCTGCTCTAAAGCCAGGAACTCCTCTCTCTTCCTGTCGCGGGCGTGCTGCGGAAAGTACTGCTGGTTGAACTCCACCAGGAACTCCTCCCAGCTCAACTCCTCACTGTCCTCGAACACCACAGCAGAAGTGGATCTCCACCAGTTGGCTGCGCCGCCGTCCAACACATAGGTGGCCAGATCCACCTTCCTCTCAGGAGGACACCCAATCGCCCGAAATATCTTCTGGATCTTAAAGACCCAGTCCTCTGCTGCCTCAGGGTCGCCGCTACCATCGAAGGATGGGGATGCTGACGCATAAACAGATCCAACATAGCGCCCGCTCCTCCCTGCTCAGCCTGGGCGGATTGGCGCTCAAGAATCTCACCCAATCTACCCAACGTGCCCTGGAGCGTCCTCAGCTCCTCACCTCTACTCCCCTCACCCACCTCATCACTGGTGCTACGGTCTCGGGGAGAAGGTCTCACACGCCTCGGAGCCATCTACATAGGAGACACAAAACATGAATGAGGACAATGCATGCATGATTGACACAACTCTAAGGGTGGTTCCATTGGACGAAGACACTAAAACTGACCGCTCTGATACCAAGTTGTAACGTCCTCAAACACAGCGGAAAATTTCAATTTTAAAACATACAATCAACGAGGACATTACGAAAGAAATACGCACACTGGTGCACCAACATATAATATATATATGTGAACGAGTTTACAAAAGAATGTGATTACATCAAAAGATCATATACATAAATTATACACAAGTAATCACAACCACCTCAAAAGATAGGGAAGCAGTATCAGGTCTCGAGCGCTCCCTCCGCCGACGCCACCCACCTAACGTCGCTCCCGACCTGAAAGCAGACAATGAATGCCTAAGTTTCCAGGAGGAAACCCAGTATGCCAAACCCTAACACATATATGGACAGAATGAAATGTGCAAAGAAACGTAAAACACCACAACAGAAACACCCGCTAAGTTCCCGGGACCTCTCTCCCGGCCATATCCCAACAACACGGGTCTCAAGGGTCCTGTCACCCCAACCCACCAACACACGTGCACACAAGGCACCGCCGGTCCAAAACACGGTCAAACAACCCCCTCATTGCCTCAGTGTTACCGGAGCCACGGTTTTGCATCATTCGCCGGAGCCACGGCCACAACCCACAATCCACCTCCACGTGTCACCACTAATCGCTATAGGGCCGGAATGTCTGTGTCGTCGCCCCAAAAGGGTCGGAGACCCGTTGCCTTCTAGCCAATCAATAGCAACACACACACACACAAAAACAGTCCAAAACGGTCGAACGAAAACTAGCTTCCGGTCGACCGATCCTCACCTAGAGAACTGGCCCAACCGAAAAACCCGCCAAACGGTCGACCGACAAAGGGGTCCCGGTCGACCGAAAAGCACCAGTAGAAATCCATTTTCGCAAACAACAGTAAAACGGTCGAACAACCAAACCCTATCAGTCGACCGAAAACCTCCAGTAGAAAACTTCCAACAAAACACAATTACACGGTCGATCCACACATACAAGCGGTCGACCGAAAACCACCAATGACAAACCTTCGACCAAACCATACACACGGTCGACCGGAACCTCACTTCGGGTCGACCGGACATTAAGTTAACTTAAACGTCGGTCGAACGAGTCAAACAGGCGGTCGACCGTTTAGATGGTCAACGCCCCAACCGACCTACAACAGTACTTTCGGTCGACCGGCAAAGGGGTCCCGTTCGACCGAAAATACCCAGGACGTTTTCTCTCGCAAAAATTGCACAACCGGTCGACCGCCCAAAAGGGCATCGTTCGACCGGTGCGAGGGATTCTGCCCCTAAAACACTATAACCGGTCGACCGAACCAAAACACTGGTCGACCGTTTATAGTTCAGAAACGGTTGTGCAGGTCCGACGAGCCCGAAACGGCCTACCGTCGACCGCTCCCACTCCCACACTAACAATAGGTGAGCTTGAAAGCAAGTTTGACATACCTTAAGGCTTGAAGAAGCCTTTGAAGAAACAACGGCGAGCTCCTCCACGAAAAGGCTCTAACTCCGACGAACCTCCGATCAACTCAAATCGGCAGCAACCCGAGCTCCTTCGGCGACTCCAACTCCACGTATGACGCCGGCTCTTCCACTGTCGAGAGAGAGACGAGTTTAGAGGGAGAGAGAGTGGATGAGAGAGAGGAGGTCGTGAGAAAAGAGAGAGAGAGAGAGAGTAAAACCAACCTTTATATACAAATCTCCCACTCGATCTAAGCCGTCCATCTCAAACCATCACTAATCCTCCCCTAAACACAATTAAGAACAGTAAGCAAGGGTTAGGATCTAACAGTTCTAATCTGAGTTGTGCAATAATCTGATTTTTTAAATTGGTCTGAATTGGGACAGAGATTGACTGAATTTTGTGCTGCAATTGGTGCTGAATTTGGCTGAATTTTGTGCTGAATTTTGTGCTGCAACTAAGCTAAACTTCGTGCTACATTCTGAGCTGATTTCACATTATTTTTTTGCTGACCTGAAGACTATATAGTGCTTAAACTTGCGCTACATTTGAGCTGAATCTCAGTTTGACTATACATTACTTCAAATGACCAAATTTTATCTCAAAGAATTTTCTGATTTTAATCTCATTGTCCTTGAGAGTCAATTGGAGACGTATGTTCGTGATGTCAGATCCAATCTAGAATTTGAGGATTTGAAAAGTTTAACAGAATTCGTAGAGAATATTGTTTAAAAGAAGAAAAATCTAACTTTTCCATTAGTTTTCTTGTGGATTACATTGGCATTAGTCATGTCAATTGCAACTACAACAGTTGAGAGAGTGTTTTCAGCCATGAATGTCGTGAAAAATAGATAGCGGAACCGGTTGGGAGACGAATGGGTCGATGATGCTCTCGTTACGTACATCGAACATGATACGATTAGTGATGAAGTTATAATGAAAATTGTTCAAAGCATGAAATCTCGTAAGATTGTCTTTAACAAATATGTTTGAAGTTAATATAATTTGTTTTAATTATTATATTATTTTTGGGTCGACAAATTTGAAAAATGTACTCATTCCTCAATATCGTCTTGGGTCCACTCCTGCTTGTACTTATAACATTGCAATAATTCGGCACGGAGAGTTCTTAAATAACATAAATCATATCGAACTCTTCTCCTATTTAAACTCAAGGGGACCATTTCAAAACCAAAATGCTAAATCCAAACTTTAGCACCGCCAAGTTCAAACCGAAAACCTGAACAGTAATGAGTATGTGGTTCATATTTCCTACCGAAATATCACGCACCTTTTGAATTAAGTACAAGGATTCAATGGTTATAATTATTCGGGATGGTGCCACTGCCATATATAGATGGCAACAGAAACAAGAATAGTAAATAGCAAGGGAGAATAGTAGAGTGGAATAGAGTGGTCACGCACACTTGTTGGCATTTGGCAAACGCATCAACCACCCGTCACCCTCCAATCACGGAGCGATTCACGCGGGGACACAGCAATTTTTCGCATCATTACATGACAATGGATAAATGATGCCAAAGTTCTCATGCATGCGGTGGGAAGACTTGACATAATGACATGTAATATTGTAACATATACAGTTCCTTTGATGCAGTGGTAGTTTCAAATTATGTTTGGTTTGTTCTATTTATATTATTCTTTTTCCATTCATCAATCTTGTATAAGAATAACTACTTGTTAGAGAGTTAACCGAATATTGAGAATTGAACTTAATCCTAGGTGACGACTTAACCCTATGTGGCGTCCTAGTCACCCGCCACATCATCATTGCTTGATGACTCATCAAAGGGGTGAAGAGTCAACACATGAGAAGACAAAAGGTTGAGGGGGTGGAAGAGACAAGAGTCTTTTCATTTTTTGTGTAATTTTCGTCCTAATTATGTATGCAATTTAAGTAGAGGATGTAATGATCTTGAATGATCATGTTTATGTAGTTTTTATATTTAGAAGTTGTAGGGTCATGTAAGTGCCTATATAAAGCACTAGAATTCACTATTTGTAATAGAACAACAATATATATCAAGCATTAGAAGTTGAGCCACGAAATTGTGTGAGAAAAGAGTGAGTATGTGAGTAGAAAAAAGAAGAAGAGTGTGCATTACAAAATCGTTTTTTTGCTTTGTGAGTGTCAAGGAGAGAGCCACCTTCTTTCCTTCGTGCCCCCCAGTAGAATAGATCAAGAATGTATCTAGTGGTGTCAAAAGAAGGCAAAAGGAATGGTGATCAGAGCGGTCTAAGGCAGCGCACGAGGTGCGCCTTTTAGACCGCCAATCGGCTGTTGGGGACCGCCAATCAGAGGTCCATGTAGCCCAGGAGACGGGCATTCCCCTGTGGTGGGTTGATCAGTAGCTCCCCGTCCTCCAACATCTGGTATCAGAGACTCGTCCGATGGGAAGCTCGGGAATGACCTCGTTTGGTCATGCGTTGTTGCCTCGATTGTCGAAAGGCAACTACGACAATTGGAGTATCCAAATGCGTGCGCTGCTGGGTGCACATGATGTTTGGGATCTTGTGGAGAGCGGCTTCGAGGAGGAGGCCGAGACGGGAGAAGAAACCGTCGCACAAATCAAAGCACAAAAGGAGAGAAGAGTCAAAGATAAGAGTGCTCTCTTCCTTCTCTTCCAAGCGGTGGATGAGAGTGGCTTTGAAAAGATCGCTGAAGCAAAGACGTCGAAGGAGGCGTGAGACACCCTTGAGAGGAGCTACAAGGGTGCTGATCGAGTGAGGCAAGTGCGCCTCCAAATGCTTCGAGGCGAGTTTGAGGCATTAAAGATGAAAGAATCGGAAGGAGTTGCCGATTTCGTGACGAGAGTTCGCATGGTGGCGAACAAGTTAAAAAGAAATGGGGAGGCGCTGACCGAAGGAAGAGTGGTGGAGAAGGTGTTGCGTTCTCTCACCGAGGTCTTCGAGAATGTGGTGTGCGCAATCGAGGAATCAAAGGACCTCGAGAAGATGACTATTGATGATCTAGCTAGCTCGTTGGAGGCACACGAGCAAAGAAAGAAGAAGAAAAGACAAGATGTCTTGGAGGAGGTGTTGCAAGCGAAGATGTCGCTTACGGAGGAGAAACCTCGCAACGTAGATCGTGGAAGCGGTCGTGATTATGGAGGTCATCCAAGAAAGAAGGAGGTTGAATGCTTCAAGTGTGGGAAGCGTGGTCATTTTGCGAAAGAATGTTGGTCGCAAAAGAAGGTGGAGGAGAGCTCCAGCCGTGTCTGTGGTGATCGCGGATCGAAGAAGGTGATTAAGTGCTTCAATTGTGGGAAGCATGGACACCATGCAAGCGAGTGTTGGTCGAAGAAAATGGTGGAAGAAAACTCCAACCTTGTGGCCGTGGAGGAGAATGCTTGTGATGAGGATGTAGTCTTGCTTGCCGACAAAGGAGTGGAAGCCGAACAAGAAGGAGTTCGGTATCTCGATACGGGAGCAAGAAACCACATGTGTGGAAATAGACACATGTTCGCACATTTGGAGGAAGGAGTACATGGGCACGTTTCGTTTGGAGATGCATCAAAGGTGCACGTGGAAGGGAAAGGCCACATCATGATCCAAGTAAAGGATGGATCTCAAAAGCTTATCTCCAATGTGTTCTTTGTGCCCGATATGAAGACGAACATATTAAGCATGAGATAACTCCTGGAGAAAGGGTTCACGATCTTGATGAAGGGTCGACACATGACAGTGCGAGGACAAGATGGACATCTGATTGCAAAGGTAGAAATGTCCAAAAACCGAATGTTTAAATTGAATCTAACCTGTGCTCGTGCTAGATGCTTGAATGCATGCATTGAGGGAGATTGGTTATGGCATATGCGACTTGGACACTTGAATTTCGTCGGGATCCAAGAAATGGCGCAAAAGGGAATGGTGCATGGTATGCCGTTGACCGAATCCAAAGACGGATTTTGTGAAGGTTGCATGGCTGGAAAATTACCAAGGAAGAGTTTTCCAAAGCAAGCTAAACATAGAGCAAAGAAGGTGCTAGAGTTGGTGCATACCGACATATGTGGACCGATCACTCCACACTCGATTAGTAAGAATCGTTATTTCTTAACGTTTATTGATGACTTTTCACGGAAAACGTGGGTGTACTTCTTGAAGGAGAAATCTGAGGCATTTCGCATGGTCAAGAAGTTCAAGGCATACGTGGAGAAACAAAGTGGCAACAACATCAAGACATTAAGGTCTGATCGAGGATGCGAGTTCACATCAACCGAGTTCAACAACTTTTGTGAGGAGAATGGCATAAAACACCATTTGACGGCTCCATACTCACCACAACAAAATGGTGTAGATGAAAGGAAGAATAGAACCATCATAGACATGGTTCGAAGTATGTTGAAAAGCAAGAACGTGTCAAAAGAGCTATGGGCCGAAGCAGTGGCATGTGCAGTGTACACGTTGAATCGTTGCAAAACTGCAAGCTTGGAGGGAGTAACTCCACAAGAAGCGTGGAGTGGCTACAAGCCAACCGTAGCACATATGAAGGTGTTTGGAAGCACAACATATGCACATGTACCAAAAGAAAGAAGGATAAAACTTGATGATAGGAGCATCAAGCTTGTATTTGTTGGCTATGATGAACGATCGAAAGCTTATAGGCTTCTCGATCCGACTAACAACAAAATTGTCATTAGTCGTGATGTACAGGTTAACGAGGAGGTAACATGGGAGTCCAAAGAGGAGATTCCACAAGTGCCAAATGAAAACAAGAAGAGGAGATAGTCAACCCCACTGATCATGAAATGGTTCCATCTGACAAACATGACAAGATGAGACCAATGAAGTTCAAGACACTTCGTGAAATCTACAATACGACGAGTGAGTTGCACATGGTGTGTCTTCTCACACAAAACAAAAGCATTGGCAATCCGCTTGTATGTGAAGTTGAGAAATCAACTTGGGATGGAGGATGGAAGATGATTAAGTTCAAGGAGGAGTATTGAGAATTGAACTTAATCCTAGGTGGCGACTTAACCCTATGTGGCGTCCTAGTCACCCGCCACATCATCATTGCTTGATGACTCATCAAAGGGGTGAAGAGTCAACACATGAGAAGACAAAAGGTTGAGGGGGTGGAAGAGACAAGAGTCTTTTCATTTTTTGTGTAATTTTCGTCCTAATTATGTATGCAATTTAAGTAGAGGATGTAATGATCTTGAATGATCATGTTTATGTAGTTTTTATATTTAGAAGTTGTAGGGTCATGTAAGTGCCTATATAAAGCACTAGAATTCACTATTTGTAATAGAACAACAATATATATCAAGCATTAGAAGTTGAGCCACGAAATTGTGTGAGAAAAGAGTGAGTATGTGAGTAGAAAAAAGAAGAAGAGTGTGCATTGCAAAATCGTTTTTTTGCTTTGTGAGTGTGAAGGAGAGATCCACCTTCTTTCCTTCGTGCTCCCCAGTAGAATAGATCAAGAATGTATCTAGTGGTGTCAAAAGAAGGCAAAAGGAATGGTGATCAGGGCGGTCTAAGGCAGCGCACGAGGTGCGCCTTTTAGACCGCCAATCGGTGGTTGGGGACCGCCAATCAGCGGTCCCTGTAGCCCAGGAGACGGGCATTCTCCTGTGGTGGGTTGATCAGTAGCTTCCCGTCCTCCTCCCGTCTTCCAACATAAATGATGCCAAAGTTCTCATGCATGCGGTGGGAAGACTTGACATAATGACATGTAATATTGTAACATATATAGTTCCTTTCATGCAGTGGTAGTTTCAAATTATGTTTGGTTTGTTCTATTTATATTATTCTTTTTCCATTCATCAATCTTGTAAGAATAACTACTCGTTAGAGAGTTAACCGAATATGATTTAAAGCGTAATATTAGTAAATCAAGCAACAACAGACACTGCTACGTACCAACCTGTATATATACCTATCAAATATGTTCTTCTAGAAAAGCATACGTGCTCAATAAAATATATGTGAATTATATAACACTAGTGTGTTTAGTAGGTTAATAGACCAAAGAGGTTGCTTCAAGAAGTTTGAACTCTAGTTTGATGGCACTTTGGGACATCAAAATATTCCAGTTTTATGAGAGAGCTAGCACAGTTTGCAGATGTTCAAGTGAGAGTGGGAAAGTAGCAGAGTTAAAGTGGAGGAAGGTGGGTCATGCAGCAAGACAGCACTGCATCAGACCCAACCCACTTGGGAGACAGAGGATCTGTTCCATTTGTCCAAGTGCCACTGCCCATCACAGTAATCTTCTATTCTTATGACATAAATCTTAAAAGAGAAGGGATCCACTTCCCTTGCAATTTGGTAACATCAATTTTGGTGTGTAAAGGTAGTGGATCCCTTAACGTATGTGGTTCGTAATATTAAAATACTACAGTACATCCAAATAGGATGAATTGCAACTTTGACATCAAGAAACAACGAAATTAGATTTATATCATCTAAAAGTAACTATTTCCACTAATACCACAGAAAACCCAAAAACTTATTCTAATGTCATTTATTATTTTGGAATGTCATTTCTTTAGCCATATTTAACAAAATAACCAAAATTTCACATATTTAAATTTGGTTGTCTTACTGGACAAGACGAATTCAAGTCAAAGTCGAATAAGCTCACGAATTTGAGTTAAATTTGATAGTCATTTTGATGAGGTATGTAGGTTTCCAAAGGCAAGTCCAACCACAGCCAAACCAAATTAAATTCTTGCAAAATAGGATAGGGATACATCGGGTTCAAAATTGAGTCCAACTTAGGTTTATTAATTTCAAATAATTAGAGTCTTGATCTTACCATAACTATACCCATCCCGTGCAATGTCCACCTTTAAGTATGTAAACATGTGATTAGGCATGTGGGATGTGTCTGGACATTAGATATTTTCTACCTTGAAACTTCAACATCAACCTTTACATGCAGATAAATGTGTTCCATAATGCACACTTTTTACAAATTGGACCTGCAAAGCATTTGTGATTTATAAATACCATTTCAACATTATGCCAACTTTAAGTCTACACTTCTTTGATTTTTCTTTGTTTTCTTCTCAAAACCCCTTGACTGTGGTCATTGAACCGGACACAATGATTGAAGAACTTCAATGGTGGTTGAGGAAAGAAAGTCCCCTTCTTCAGCGAGTCTGAAAAGCTTCGGAACATTGCTGAAAAGTGAAAAGCAATTTTTAGTAGTCTTATCAGTTTAGGTCTCGTAGGGTTAAATTTTGAGTACGCATTTTTTTTTTCGAAAGCAATTTTGAGTTGGCATGTTGGAGGTCATGAACATGTCAAAGTAAAGACAAGTTCGTTAGAAGAATTTGATCAATATAGTTATATATATAGGTAATAGAAATAAAATAAGGGATTCTATCGTAAATTTTAGGGTGAATCGCAGTACCATTAAGAAACAACGAAATTGAATTTATATTATCTGAAAACAACTATTTGCACAAATACCACAGAAAAACTCAAAAACTTGCTCTAATGTCATTAACTATTTCTTAATGTCATTGTGTTAGTCATATGTTAAAGTATCGGCATTAGTTTTATTAATATTTAATTAAAAATTTGCAGAATCACCCTGAATAAACTCAGAATTCATAAGTTTCATAATATATGTTGTAAAAAGTACAAACAAATACTCAAATAATTTATCAATCATCAGATTCATTTTTCAAATAAATATTTTTTAGAAAAATATTTTAAAAAATGAATCTTATAATTGATTAAAGAATTTTTTATACAAAAAAATAAATATTGTTTGGAAAAAAATATTTATAAAAAACTACATTTGCTAGAAAATGTATCTTTTATAAAAAATAATTAAATATTTTGTAATTTTAAAATATAAAATTATCGGATTTTATTAGTTTAGTAATGGAGTCATTAAGTTTAGTGAAAGAAAAAAAAAGATGATAAAGGAAAGATAAAGGCGAGAGAGAGTATTGATAAATTATTTGAGTATTTTTTTGTAATTTTTACAACACATATAATGAATTTTATTTATTCTGGGTTTACTCATGTTGATTCTGCAAATTTTCTATTAAATATTAATAAAACTAACGGACGCTAACGACCGTTAACGAAGACTTTAATGGATGGCTAACGGAATGATATTTCAAAATAGTTAATGACATTAGAGCAAGTTTTTTTTATTTTTCTGTGACATTAGTGGAAATAAATGTTTTTAGATGGCATAAATCCAAATTTGTTGTTTCTTGATTGCATTGTTGCAATTTACTCAAAATTTTAATGCTCTTTATGTTTAGTAATTATTTGGATGATGAATTGATTGAAATTCAAATAAAATGATTATTGCAGATTCTTGTGATAAATAAATGATGATATGGGACTAAACCACCCGTAGCCATGGAACTAAACATATATTGCTATTTAATCTACTGCCTATTTCAGGGCACCATTAACGGGTGATCTTCACTCGGGCGCCCGGGAAGGGCGCCCGAGTTGCCCTCCCTTAACGGGGGGGCGCGCCCGGGCAGGGGGCCACGTGCCCCCCCCCCCCCAATTGGTCCCCAAATTTTTTTGTTTTTGTCTTAAAGAAAAAAGATTATTTATATATAATTAGGATAATGTATTAATTAGGTAAATTGAATTAAATTAATTAGGTATTGAAAATTAATTGAAAAAAATATTTTATGATTAATTATTATTTTATGATTTATTAAGATAAAAGTAATATTAAAAAAATCATAAACAAAATAAGAAATAGTAGTACAATACTCATACACTTGGGAAACAAAATACAATACAAATACAGAATACGAAATACAACAGAAATAAGAAAAGAAAAAACAATCCTCCTACAGATACGAAATTTAAACTACCACAATACTGATAAACTACAACACACATATTGATATTACAAATGAAAACATGAGCAGCTACAGATATCATTGTGATTTAGCTCACTCCTTGAGTTCAGCAAGTGTTTTTTATCGATTTCGTCCTTGTTTTTCTTCTTCATCAGAGCAAATAGAACATCAAGTTTCTTGCTGTTGAGTTCCCTTTGGAAATTTGCCTCAGCTTCGATGCGTTTCCTCTCCACCCGTTCTTCGTAACGCAAGTATTTTTCCTCTTTCACTTTTGCGCTATATTCAATTTGTTTCCCCAATTCTAACATATCAGGATCAAGTTGTGCCTGAAATGGTTGTTTCCCCTTCTTTTTTTTATCTTTTTTAACACCTTCGGGACGAGGACATATTTCGAACACCATTTCATCTATTGATAGTGTTGCGTGACTCCCATCGTCGTCGGTGCTTTTTCTTTTCGCGCTGCTAAAACTCTCCGGACTTTCTACAGCGACGTTTCCGGTGGGAAGTCCAAGCGCAACAGACTCCCATTTAGGGTACCTGCGTAACATAAGCCACACATGCATGTACTAAAATTTGGCTTTGTGTGTTCGTTCGTAGATGATGTGAGCATCATGGATGACATCGTCCTCGTTGTAACCACTTCTCTTCCTCCGCACCACCTGGTCGAAGCAACTGACCCATTGGTTCACAGACGGCGATGTACACCACCATCGTCCCTTCAATGACTCATCGTTACGCTCTACTGCACCTGGCTCGCCTGATTCATTGAAGAGGCGCTCCACACGTCTCCAGAATGATCTCATTTTTTGGTTTGTCCCAACCACAACATCGCCACTTATAATCATGTAAGCCGAGACTAGTCGCTGATCCTCTTGTGCGGACCACGATTTTTGCGACCTTATCGTCGCGGTTTTGCGTGTTCCCTCACGACTTGTAGGTTGAACGACATTTTCATCATTCACATCAGGTGTAATGCAGCTTGCATTTCCACTACTTTCGCCCCTTAGGAGGTGAGTATACATACCCATTGGGAATTGGATTTGCCCTTCTTCCTGAGTTGGCGGTTGGTATTGATTGTGCGGGTAGAACCCTGGGTGTGGGAAAAATTAGTTTTGGTGGGACGGGTGGAATCCTGGTTGTGGGGTAAATTGGCTTTGGTATAACGGGTGGAATCCTGGTTGTGGAACATTTTGGCAGGGGAAAAAGTGTTGGGTTGGGGTGGACGACGTGGAGATCGTCGGTACTCTGGTGAACCATTGTCTTCTGAAGAGGACAATGTGAGATTATGGTGGAAGAAGTAAGATCGGAATAGAGGTGAGTAGAGAATTAAGGTGGTTGAGGTATATATATTCAAGTAGTCACGCGCATACTGTAAGTCCTCGATCCAATCGTCTCGTCTTTTGTGAGTCACGCGCATACTGTAGATCCTCGATGCTTGAGAAGTCCAAGCCTAGATCCAATCGTCTCGTCTTTTGTGAGTCGTGTGCATACTGTAGGTCCTCAATGTTTGAGAAGTCCAAGCCTCGATCCAATCGTCTCGTCTTTTGTGAGTCACGCGCATACTGTAAGTCCTTGATGCCTGAGAAGTCCAAACCTCGATGCAATCGTCTTGTCTTTTGTGTAGTCACGCACATACTATAGGTCCTCGATGCCTGCGAAGTCCAAGCCTCGATGCAATCATCTTGTCTTTTGTGTAGTCACGCGTTGTAGGTCCTCGATGCTTGAGAAGTTCAAGCCTCGATGCAATCGTCTTGTGTTTTGCCTAGTCACGCGCATACTCTAGGTTACTTCTCACAACTATAAATGTACTCCTCCTGGTTGGTTCTCTCTCATTCATCTACGAACAATGTCTTCACCTGATAAGTCTTCCAGTTCGAAGTCTTCATCATCTTCAACATCCAATGACAAAGTTTACGACCAAGTGTTGAACTGCTTAACGGAGTATGTATCCCAAGTTGTGGATCAACGTCCTAAGAGGCGCAGAAGGCGAACTTCGAACCCAGATAGAGATATGGAGCTTGTTTACAACCGTTTGATTGCCGATTATTTTTCTAACGACCCTGTTTATCCTGACAACATTTTCAGGAGAAGATTTAGGATGTGAAAGCAAGTCTTTCTTCGCATTGTGAGTGCAATTGAGGCATCTGATGCCTTCTTCCAACGTAATCCAGACGCCACCGGTAGGATGAGCATCTCTGGCCTGCAGAAATGTACCGCGGTGATTCGTATGCTAGCGTACGGTGTTGCGGATGATGAGGTGGACGAATACTTGAGGTTAAGCGAATTCACGACAAGAAACACACTTGAAAAATTCTGCGATGGTGTAATTAACAACTTCGGCGGTGAGTACCTCCGAAGACCTAATGCAAATGACCTAACACGACTACTTCACGTTGGTGAGCAGCGTGAGTTCCCAGGCATGATGGGAAGTATCGATTGCATGCACTGGGTGTGGAAAAATTGTCTGGTTGCTTGGAGGGGCCAATATCAAGGGCGTATTGGTAATGCCACTCTTGTCCTCGAGGCAGTGGCGTCGACTGACTTGTGGATATGACACTCGTTTTTTGGCACACCAGGTTCATGCAATGACTTAAATGTCCTGCAACGATCTCCGGTTTTTGACGACGTAATGGAAGGACGAGCTCCACCTGTGAATTTTGAGGTAAACGGTTCTCGATATAATATGGGATATTATCTTACTGACGGTATTTAACCAAAATGGGCACCATTCATTCCGTCTATCGTTCATCCACAAACACCGAAGGATAGGTTATTTGCTGAACGACAAGAAGCAGTGCGCAAAGATGTAGAACGTGCATTTGGAGTCTTGCAAGCGCGGTTCGCGATAGTGAATAAGTCATCTCTTGCATGGAGTAAGGTTGTACTTAACAAAATAATGACCACTTGCATTGTAATGCATAATATGATAGTGGAGGATGAACGTGATTCCTTCGGTAATTTTGGAGATTGGAACGAATTTGTTGAGGATCACCTTGGAAATTCCGTGAACGACGCGGTTCGGTATTCCACTTACCGTGTAGTGGATATTACCAGATACTTGAAAAGGAGAGATCAATTGCGTGATCGCACCACACATTTGAACCTTCAAGCTGATTTGATCGACAATATATGGCAACGCTTTGGAGGAAATACGTTTTGATGTATTTTAAGTTTAGTATTTAATGATGTATTTTTAGTTTTAGTTTTTAAATTTCCAGTTAATGTACTATGTAATGTGGTTTCCTAAATTTTAATAATATTTTCGTATTTATTAATTAAATGTTAATTAAAAATGAATGAATTGTTGATATTAAATAATTACGATAATGATTATTAATATATTTTGTTGATTGTTGAAAGAGTTTTAGTGAGAAGAATAAAAATAATGACGTGACAACAAATATTGTAGCGTGACTGAGTGGATTGGGTAATGGTTAAGGATTTTGTAGGGGTGTTGGTTTGTACTGACGTAACGGAGAGAGAAGCTGACGTGGCTAAGAGAAAAACTAGGGTGCTCGAAAACTATCCGGACGTTGTTAACGATGCTCTTAGTCTTTCTGCCTATTTCAATTAGTAATATCAACACGAACCACAAGTTATTCGTATGGACCCAAAGTCCCGACCTTTGAAGCTCAAAATTAGAAGAGTAAATTAAAAAAATTAAGGGCTCAATTCACTTAATTAGCATGCAATTTAAAACGTGACAATCTCTTCCTCCAAACTTTTACTTTTTGTAATGCTTTTCGGTCTTCAAATTAATAGTGTATATTGTTTTTTCAACAATTTCGGTCTTCGCTATTTTTTTTTTATTTTGTTGTATTGAACAAAAATTTAATATAATACAAATGTAAAGTTCCGAACCCAAGAGTTACGTACCGGTCCAAATCTATAATGCAATATATATACAACCAAAAATTGTACAAGCAAAATGAGTTTTACAAATTTAGTAGCTTAAGTTTAAGTGCAACATGTTCGATATCTACAAGCCAAAGCCGATTGGTACTTTCAGTTTCAAAACCCTCTACACAAAAAACCCACAGGAAACACCAAATTTTAGAACACAACTTACTAGAAACGTTGTGAGAGTTGTGCGACCCCCTGAATTTCAGAATTCAATTTAATTTATACTTACAAGTTTGTCACTTTTCACTGTTACTGTAAGAACCCAAACCTAGGTTAGAGGGGCTAATGGAGATTAGAGGAGGATTAAGGCTTGCTTTGCATGGGAAGTTGGGTTTGCATGGGGAAGAGGCGGGCTACAGTGGCCTGAGGTGAGTAGGGTGATGGTGAGGTTGGCGGGCACTGTAGCAGACGGGGTTATAAAACATAGTTTCTTCTTCTTCTTTTCTTCTCCATTCCCTCATTTCTTCCTTCCTTTCCTTGCTGGTGCGCGTGTTGGTGGAGCAGCTGCGGAGGCGTCGAGAGAGGAAGGTGCTCGTGCGGGAGAGGCGCGGCGCGTGATCGAGGACGCGGAGGCGTGAGCGTTGCTCCGGCGTTTCTCCGGCTTCTTGAGAGGTATGTCAACTTGATAGTGTGATTTGTTGTGTTGTTAACCCTTGTGAAGGGTGGTGTTGGTCGGACGGGGAGGTCGGAGGCCTCCTCGGTGATGTTTTCCGTGGAAAACCTCGGCTGGCGCGAGGTTGAAGACGACCAACGGTCGACCGGTTCCTTCGGGCGGTCGACCGAATGCAGTGTTTTTGCCCGACTTTAACCTTCACTGGTCGAACGATGCCTTGTGGTGGTCGACCGGTAGTGCATATTGCTGGTGAGTTGGGATTTTTCTACCTGTTGTCGGTCGACCGGTCGTTGTTGTGTTCGACCGGAACTTAAGTGTACCTGTTAGTTTTGCATGTTTTGTTCGACCGATTTCATGTGACGTTCGACCGATCGTTTGTTGTTCGACCGTTGGAGGTTTGCGTTCGACCGATTACATGACTTAGAATATTAGGTTGACCCTGTCTGTTTTTGGTCGACCGAGACCCCTGAGTCGGTCGACCGATAGAGTGGAATTTAATGTTGACCAGACTCCGGATTTTGACCTCGTTCGGTCGACCGGTTTTAGACCTTTGTTCGACCGTTGGGGTTTCTGTTTTGAGCGCAGCGGTAGACCGTTTTAGGAGTACGGTCGACCGATTCCTTTCTGGAACCGGTCGACCGAATCACCTCTTCCGGTCGACCATTTGGGCCCAGGACAGAATTCCTGGTTCCCTTTTTGAACGCCAACTTTGTCCATGGAAACCCGTGTCCTCGCCTTGTGCGTGAGCCGGGAGGTGACGGTGGGCGCGTGATGCGTGCCTGCCCAGGGACCGCCGTTGGGAAGAGTGTGGGTGTTCGGGACGCGTCACCTCCATGTATGGACCGTGACTTTTGAGATGATTGTTGGCACTTTGTAGTATAGCAGGCCTGAGGGATCGCGGATCCCAGTGTTGATGTTGTGCGGGCACGTAACTGGCGTTGGGTGAGGTGACTACCGGCCCACGGGCTACGGAGGTCGCTGCCCTGCTTTTATAGCGGAGCGGTTGGTGTTTGCGGCTCGAGGAGCCTGATGACCTGGCAGACTTCGGTCTGGTTTGTCCGATGCTGTGCCGGACTGTTGTGATGGACCACCGATGTTGTGCCGGTGATGCCGCCGAGGTTGTGCCGGCGATGGTGATTGTTGAGCCGAGGCTGTTCCGGCTATGTTGTTTTCCTCGGCTGGGCACCTACCGAGATGTTGTTGTTATACCTTCCGGGCGACGGCCCCGTTGGTCCCTGTGGCTCCGACCACTGAGATTTGCAGATATGTATTCTATCGGCCCGCAGGCGTGACAAAGGCTCCCTGCCGAACCCTTGAGTAGTGTAGCTGCGTGTGGGGGGGTGCGATGTCGCGTGCTGTAAGACTGCATGTGCCTGCAGTAGGTCTCCTCGGGAGACTCGTTGTTGATTGTCGGACTGATGTCCTGTTTTACCCTTCGGGGGAACTGTTTCCATTTCTGTCGATGCCATGACATGCTACTAGTATGATAGGTTCATTGTGTAATGCATGCATATATAGGTGAGTTGGCATACGGGGTTTCCTTCTGGAAACTCAGGCATTGTTGTTATATATTTTCAGGACCGCAGTAGGTCCAGTGGGGTGGTGATCGGCGGGCGCGCGCGTTTGGAGTCGGATCCTCTAGTCAGACCACTGAGGTCCACATGATTACATTTATCTTCCCTTATCGTTTTGTTGTAATCATGTATTCATTTTGGCAAACTCTGATGTATTATGGTGCACCGCTTTATTATTTATGAGAAGTAACAGTCCCGCCTTGATTATTGTGCTCTGTGTCTTGATTATGAATTTTTAAATTTTCCGCTGTTTCGGGATGTTACAACTTGGTATCAGAGCGGTCGATTCCTATGCGGTTCCCAATGAAATCACCCTTGTAGTAATAGGATTCATGCATTTTATCTTTTAGCATGCATACATGGCTGAAGTTGTGATTGTTTCTCTTGACAGATGGCACCTAGGCGCGTGAGGAGTTCTCCACGCGATCGTGATCCCAGTGACGACACTTCAGGTGCTCAGTGGGACAGGTTGGGCGAGTTTCTGGAGCGTCAGGCAGCTCAGAGCGCCCAGGGCGGAGTAGGAGCTGAGCACGATCGGTTCATGCGTCAGCACCCGCCGACTTTCGACGGCAGGAGGGTCCCAGAGGTTGCAGAGGACTGGATCTTCCGGATGGAGAAGATCTTCCGTGCTATTGGAGTAGCACCTGAGAGGATGGTGGAGCTGGCCACCTATGTGTTTGACGGCAAGGCCGCCAACTGGTGGAGATCTACGTCCACGGTGTTGTTTGATGATCGTGTGGATGTGAGCTGGGAGGAGTTCTTGGAGGTGTTTCATGAGCAGTACTTCCCCCAGCATGTCAGGGATCAGAAGAGGGAGGAGTTCATGTCGCTGGAGCAGAAGGACATGACACTGACGAGCTACATCAGCAAGTTCAACGCTTTGGAGCGTTACTGCCCTGAGATTTGTGTGACCCCAGAGCAGCGGGCGAGGAAGTTCGTGAAGGGACTGAGACAGCCGCTTCGATCTCGGGTGATCAACAGCATGCCGCGGACCCTTGCAGATGCAGTGAAGCATGCTACGATCATCGAGCAGGACCAGAGGGAGTGTATTCAGGAGGCACGGAAGGCGCCAGTGAGCACCGGCAGTAGAGTAGCTGGTCGTGGAGCAGGGAACCCGAGCAAGAGGCCCAGGTTCGATGGAGGAGGAGCACGTCAGTCAGGAGCGTGCACTTACTGCGGGAGGTTCCATCCAGGACAGGAGTGTCCCCGTCGGACTGGAGCGTGTATGGGTTGCGGCCAGATGGGACATTTTGTCCGTGATTGTCCTCAGAGGCAGGGAGAGCCGAGCAGGAGGCCAGGACCACCAGCAGTAGGCAGAGGCGGAGGCAGCCGGTCAGTTGTTTCACCGGGCCAGGGCAGGAAGACCGGGCGAGTCTTTACTATCCAGGCTGAGGAGGCGAGGGACTCCAACACCGTCGTGGAAGGTACGCTTTCAGTTTCTGGTTCTGTAGCGCGCGTGTTGTTTGATTGTGGGGCCACTCACTCCTTCATTTCGGAGAAGTTTGCTGGCGAGTTGGGTCGGACCCCTGTGCTGCTGACTGATGTTTTGGAGGTCAGCACGCCCATGGGTGAGGTGGGCACTGTGGGGAGCTATTTCCCCGGCACCACAGTTGCTTCGGGAGACCATGATTTTCCGGCAGATCGGGTCTTGTTACCGATGGTGGACTTCGACGTCATACTGGGGATGGACTGGCTGTCACAGTACGACGTGCGAGTCTTTTACCGCGAGAAGAAGATCCTGATTCCGATGGAGGGCGTGCCAGATGTTCTGATCAGAGGTGCGAGGAGCAGAGGGGGTCGTCTGATTGTGTCTGCAGTTAAGGCACAGAGACTGATACAGCAGGGATGCAGAGCGTTTGTGGGCACGCTGGTAGTTCCTGATCCTGAGGTGAGGAGACTGGAGGATATCGAGATAGTGCAGGAGTTCCCGGATGTGTTTCCAGCAGAGATTCCAGCGTTACCGCCGCACCGAGAGATCGAGTTCAGCATCGAGTTGGTAGCGGGTACGACACCTCAGTCGAAGGTACCTTATCGGATGGCACCTGCTGAGTTGACAAAGCTGAAGAAGCAGTTGCAGGAGTTGATGGAGTCTGGGTTCATTCGACCGAGTGTTTCTCCATGGGGAGCGTCTGTGCTCTCCGTGAAGAAGAAGGATGGATCGTTGCGGATGTGCATTGACTACAGGATGCTGAATAAGGTTACCGTTCGGAATCGGTACCCTTTGCCCAGGATTGATGATTTGTTCGATCAGTTGCAGACAGCGAGAGTGTTCTCGAAGATCGATCTGCGTTCGGGTTATCACCAGTTGCGGATTAGGGAGGCGGATGTTCAGAAGACAGCCTTCAGGACGCGGTACGGCCACTATGAGTTCTTGGTGATGCCATTTGGACTGGCGAATGCACCTGCAGCATTCATGGATCTGATGAATAGGACCTTCCAGCCGTACCTTGACAGATTTGTCGTGGTGTTCGTGGATGACATCTTGGTATACTCGCCTGACAGGGAGCAGCATCGAGAGCACCTGAGGATTGTGCTGGGCATCTTGAGGGAGCAGCAGCATTATGCCAAGTACACGAAGTGTGAGTTTTGGTTGGATCAGGTGGCTTTTCTGGGGCATATTGTGTCAGCAGATGGGATTTCAGTGGATCCGGCGAAGGTCGAGGCGGTGACTCAGTGGAGAGCCCCGACGAGCGTGACGGAGATCAGGAGCTTCATAGGTCTGGCAGGGTATTACAGGCGGTTTATCCAGGATTTCTCCAGACTTGCATCGCCGCTGACAGCATTGACGCAGAAGGGCGTCAAGTTCGTTTGGTCCCAGAAGTGCGAGGACAGCTTTCAGGAGCTGAAGAGGCGATTGACGACAGCACCTATTCTGACGCTACCGAGTGGCAGTGGAGGCTACGTGATTTACAGCGATGCATCAGGGATAGGCTTGGGTTGTGTTCTGATGCAGCATGGGAAGGTGGTCGCGTACGCTTCGAGGCAGCTGAAGGTGCACGAGAAGAACTACCCGACTCACGATCTGGAGTTAGCAGCAGTAGTTCACGCGTTGAAGACCTGGCGGCACTATCTGTATGGCGAGCAGTTCGAGGTCTTCACCGATCATCAGAGTCTGAAGTACTTGTTCTCGCAGAAGGAGCTGAATATGAGGCAGCGCAGATGGCTCGAGTTCATTAAGGACTACGACTTCACCATTTCCTATCATCCGGGGAAGGCGAATTCGGTTGCAGATGCGCTGAGCAGGAAGGTGGAGGTTTCTGTTGCGAGTCTGTGCATCCAGGAGTGGAGGCTACTCGAGGCTCTGTCAGAGTGGAGACCGTTCACAGAGGGCTCAGAGGGAGCAGTGATTGCTGGGCTTCGGGTGGAGCCGCAGACTGTCTCACGGTTGGTTCAGGCTCAGCAGGGGGATGAGGAGTTAGCTGGTCTGCTACAGTTGGCTTCCAGAGATGGATCAGATTTCAGTGTGGGGGTTGATGGTGGTCTGAGGTTCAGGAGTCGGATCTGGGTGCCGAAGTCCGATGGGATGAGAGATGACATCATGGAGGAAGCACACAGAGCTAGATACACCATTCATCCGGGGAGCACGAAGATGTATAAGGACCTGCAGCGGAACTTCTGGTGGAAGGGCATGAAGAGGGACATTGCAGAGTTCGTGGAGCGATGCTTGGTCTGTCAGCAGGTGAAGATTGAGCATCAGAGGCCAGCAGGACCGATGCAGTGTATTGAGCTTCCTGAGTGGAAGTGGGAGCACGTGACTATGGATTTTGTCACGGGACTGCCGAAGACGAGGAGATTCCACGACGCGATTTGGGTGATAGTCGATCGACTGACCAAGTCGGCGCATTTCTTAGCGATCAGGACCACGTTGCCTTTGGAGGGTCTGGCTAAGTTGTACGTGGAGGAGATAGTCAGGTTGCATGGAGTGCCAGTGAGCATCATCTCCGATCGAGATCCTCGCTTCACTTCCAGATTTTGGGGGAGTCTGCAGCAGGCTTTGGGGACGCGTTTGAGATTCAGCACAGCGTTCCACCCGCAGACAGATGGTCAGTCAGAGAGGACGATTCAGACCTTGGAGGATATGCTGAGGGCTTGCACACTGGATTGGGCAGGGCACTGGGATGAGCACCTGCCGCTGATAGAGTTCGCCTACAACAACAGCTACCACTCGAGTATTGGGATGGCACCGTACGAGGCGTTGTACGGGAGGCCTTGCAGATCACCGGTATGCTGGAGTGATGTGGGCGAGAGGCAGTTAGTTGGGCCAGAGATCGTGCAGATGTATGCAGAGAAGGTGGATGTGATCAGGAGGAGACTGGCCACAGCGCAGAGCAGGCAGAAGAGTTATGCAGATCGACGCAGACGAGTGCTGAGTTTCGAGGTGGGCGACCATGTGTTTCTGAAGATTTCCCCAGCCCGAGGTGTGATGAGGTTTGGGAAGAATGGGAAGCTCAGTCCGAGATATGTTGGACCGTTTGAGATCCTCGACCGAGTTGGAGAGGTTGCCTACCGGATTGCGTTGCCGCCGCAGTTTTCAGGTCTGCATAATGTCTTCCATGTGTCGATGCTGAGGAAGTATGTGGCAGATCCGTCGCACGTTATTGAGATAGCAGTGCCAGAGATTCAGCAGGACTTGTCGCTCGAGGAGAGACCAGTTGAGATTGTCGATCGCATGGATCATCAACTCAGGAGGAGGACCATTCCGATGGTGAAGGTCAGGTGGCAGCATCACAGCGAGCGCGAGGCCACTTGGGAGATTGAGGAGGATGTCAGAAGGCAGTATCCAGAGCTTTTCGGTGAATAGTTGCTTTGATTTCGGGACGAAATCCTTTTAAGTTGGGTGGATTGTAAGAACCCAAACCTAGGTTAGAGGGGCTAATGGAGATTAGAGGAGGATTAAGGCTTGCTTTGCATGGGAAGTTGGGTTTGCATGGGGAAGAGGCGGGCTACAGTGGCCTGAGGTGAGTAGGGTGATGGTGAGGTTGGCGGGCACTGTAGCAGACGGGGTTATAAAACATAGTTTCTTCTTCTTCTTCTTCTTTTCTTCTCCATTCCCTCATTTCTTCCTTCCTTTCCTTGCTGGTGCGCGTGTTGGTGGAGCAGCTGCGGAGGCGTCGAGAGAGGAAGGTGCTCGTGCGGGAGAGGCGCGGCGCGTGATCGAGGACGCGGAGGCGTGAGCGTTGCTCCGGCGTTTCTCCGGCTTCTTGAGAGGTATGTCAACTTGATAGTGTGATTTGTTGTGTTGTTAACCCTTGTGAAGGGTGGTGTTGGTCGGACGGGGAGGTCGGAGGCCTCCTCGGTGATGTTTTCCGTGGAAAACCTCGGCTGGCGCGAGGTTGAAGACGACCAACGGTCGACCGGTTCCTTCGGGCGGTCGACCGAATGCAGTGTTTTTGCCCGACTTTAACCTTCACTGGTCGAACGATGCCTTGTGGTGGTCGACCGGTAGTGCATATTGCTGGTGAGTTGGGATTTTTCTACCTGTTGTCGGTCGACCGGTCGTTGTTGTGTTCGACCGGAACTTAAGTGTTTGAGCGCAGCGGTAGACCGTTTTAGGAGTACGGTCGACCGATTCCTTTCTGGAACCGGTCGACCGAATCACCTCTTCCGGTCGACCGTTTGGGCCCAGGACAGAATTCCTGGTTCCCTTTTTGAACGCCAACTTTGTCCACGGAAACCCGTGTCCTCGCCTTGTGCGTGAGCCGGGAGGTGACGGTGGGCGCGTGATGCGTGCCTGCCCAGGGACCGCCGTTGGGAAGAGTGTGGGTGTTCGGGACGCGTCACCTCCATGTATGGACCGTGACTTTTGAGATGATTGTTGGCACTTTGTAGTATAGCAGGCCTGAGGGATCGCGGATCCCAGTGTTGATGTTGTGCGGGCACGTAACTGGCGTTGGGTGAGGTGACTACCGGCCCACGGGCTACGGAGGTCGTTGCCCTGCTTTTATAGCGGAGCGGTTGGTGTTTGCGGCTCGAGGAGCCTGATGACCTGGCAGACTTCGGTCTGGTTTGTCCGATGCTGTGCCGGACTGTTGTGATGGACCACCGATGTTGTGCCGGTGATGCCGCCGAGGTTGTGCCGGCGATGGTGATTGTTGAGCCGAGGCTGTTCCGGCTATGTTGTTTTCCTCGGCTGGGCACCTACCGAGATGTTGTTGTTATACCTTCCGGGCGACGGCCCCGTTGGTCCCTGTGGCTCCGACCACTGAGATTTGCAGATATGTATTCTATCGGCCCGCAGGCGTGACAAAGGCTCCCTGCCGAACCCTTGAGTAGTGTAGCTGCGTGTGGGGGGTGCGATGTCGCGTGCTGTAAGACTGCATGTGCCTGCAGTAGGTCTCCTCGGGAGACTCGTTGTTGATTGTCGGACTGATGTCCTGTTTTACCCTTCGGGGGAACTGTTTCCATTTCTGTCGATGCCATGACATGCTACTAGTATGATAGGTTCATTGTGTAATGCATGCATATATAGGTGAGTTGGCATACGGGGTTTCCTTCTGGAAACTCAGGCATTGTTGTTATATATTTTCAGGACCGCAGTAGGTCCAGTGGGGTGGTGATCGGCGGGCGCACGCGTTTGGAGTCGGATCCTCTAGTCAGACCACTGAGGTCCACATGATTACATTTATCTTCCCTTATCGTTTTGTTGTAATCATGTATTCATTTTGGCAAACTCTGATGTATTATGGTGCACCGCTTTATTATTTATGAGAAGTAACAGTCCCGCCTTGATTATTGTGCTCTGTGTCTTGATTATGAATTTTTAAATTTTCCGTTGTTTCGGGATGTTACAGTTACTTTGCATAATGTCACAATTACCCACAAAAGCTATTATATAAACACATCAATTACTATAATACTATATTATACATTAGCTTGAAAACAATATTACAATTATATTAAGAGGAAAAGGCCGGTGGAAGTTTGAATAGGCAAGACAATAACGATAAAACTCAAGGCTTGCACTAAACTCCATCATATATATGCTTTGGGTCTGTTTGTGACAACTAGGTTCTATGTTTGGGATTCTAGAAAGTTGTGTTTGAAAGATGGATATAACTTTTATGAGTAGTTGAAAGTTTTTGAAGTGTGTCTTATCTTCTTATTTGAGACATTAGAGTTTGAGTTTTATTTTTTACTTTTCAAGTACCCTTCTAGATATCAAACAGTAGTATAAATTATTTGAGATACATTTATAAAATTTGATGTCTGAATTTAATAATTTATAGTAAAAAACGATCATTTATTTAAATGCCAAATATGGTTAAATTTTGATCTTTCAACTGAAACCAATTTAAAAATATTTCTCAATATAATTTTCAAAATTAATTAATCTTGCATGTCAGTTCGATCATTGTACGTATTATTTTTTTAAAAATCAAAATTAAAAAACACATGCCTATATTAATGCAAATAACGAGGCCATAAGACACTAACAAGTTCTCTTCGGAAAAAAACACACTAACAAGTTTGAAAAATTACATTAGAAGTGTATTCAAAAAATTAAAAATAACACTTGTCGCAATTTGGTGATGGACTCAAACATATACGAATTTTATACAATTTGAACACATCTAGTTGATAAATCCACCTAAATATTATATATAACTAAAGCATATGCATTTTTTGCTAAAAGAAGACAGATTCACAATGCATCTCATAGTTCATGTAACGTCCTGAAATAGCAAATAAATTTAAAATAAATAACAATAGGATTACAATCCAAAAGAGCGGGACCGCTACTCATATATATATAACGAATGGTATACCAAAATACAATAGAGTTTGTCAAAAGTATGATTACATCAAAAGATGTCAACCACAAGTATATACAACATATGTAATCATAAACTACCTAAAGGATAGATAGCAGGATCCGGTCCCGAGTGTGCACCTCCGCCGTCACCACCTCCTAACGTTGCACACTGTCTGAAATGCAAATATAAAACTATAGCTGAGTTTCCATAAGCAAACCCCGTATGTCAAACCCCTAATACATATATGAACTAACAACAACAAGATGACATGATACAAAATGCAATAGATATAAAAATATCGTCGTCGATACTGGCACTAGGGACCTCTCTCCCAACCCCAACACACACGATCCACAACTGGCTCTAGGGTCCTCTCACCCACACTACACGTGCACACAAGGCACCCACCGGAACATTGTCGGCCAACAAACCCCATCACAAGGATGGTCGCTCTAGAGCCCAGAATCACTCCATAGAGCCACAACTTGCTCCGTAGAGCCATCACTCACTCCGTAGAGGCAACACCCGCTTCGTAGAGCCACTATCGATCGCTATCAGGCTGGTTTGTCCCTTCTGTTCCCCCAAAAGGGTCGGTCAACCCGTTACCCTCAAAGCAGGTCACACACATCTCAAAACACAAAACAGAGCAACAACGGTCGACCGAACCAAGCATACCGGTTGACCGGCTCCCTCAAGAAATATGCATGATTCGACCGTCAGCTAGGCGGTCGAACAAAACCAACATACAACGATCGAACCAAGAGTCATGGGGGTCAATCGTCTGGATGGTCATCTCCTAGGTTCAACTAACAAAACAACTAACCGGTTGAACAAAGGCTCAGTTCAACCGAAACCAGGGATTCCTATGTTTCTTCTCAAGTCCCCAACCGGTCGAACGAAGCACGAACCGGTCGAACAGACTTTAAGATAACTTAAATCACCGGCCAGACCAGAGTTTAGGAGCGGGCGACCGTTTTGATAGTCCACGCTCCGTCCAGACCAGTCCACAAAGCAACAGTCGAATAAATCAAATAGGTGGTCGACCGTTTAGAAGGTCTAGGCCTGAATCGACTTGCTACAGGTGAAATCGGTCGAACTGATCATCAAGGCGGTCGACCATTTTGATTGTCTATGCCCCCAACTGACTCACCAACAGTGTAACCGGTCGAACGGAAAAGGGATCTCGTTCGACCGAAAGCTAACAGAGCTTGCCTAAAACACACAACTGGTCGACCGCCCAAAGACATTGTTCGACCGGTGCAAGGCAGAAACTAGCGTTTACACTAGCATCGGTTGAACCAAGGCACACGTCGATCGACCGTTATTCGACAGAATCCTGCTGTTCAGAAACCTCCGACGAGCCTTACGACCACCGTCGACTAAATCCACAACTCACACACCTTGGGTGAGTAATAACGAGAAGGTTGACATACCTTGAAGGTTTGAAGAAACCTCTGAAGACCAACGACGATCACTTTCCACGCTAAATCTTTTCTCTGACGAGCTTCTCGTGCGAGCGACAATCATAACAATTTGTCGACTTCACTGAAATCCTCCTCTCATCGTCATCGACCATGCCACCAATTAACCAGGGAGTTGTGAGGGAGAGAGAGAGATGGTTTGAGAGTGAGGTTTGAGAGTGAATGAGAAGAAAAGAAGGGTTGCCTCCTCATATACCCCTACATTTGCCTCCACCAATCACAACCCAACACCTCACTCAACCCATCCAATCACCCCATAAGCCAACTAAACACGATTAAGCCACTAATCGAGCATTAGGATCTAACAATTCAAGACAACGTTAATAAAAATTCCCCGTTGACTGCATTTATGCATGCATGATACATCAACCAAAACACACAACAACTTCCTCTTATTGAACATCAGATATTGTTGCAACTTGTAAGACATCAATGAATGGAATGTGTTCTAAAAGTTTTACTTTTATATGTCAATTATTATGAATTGGATGTGCAAACATTTTGTCCATTGATTATGATATTCGTCTTTTGGAAGTGTTAAGGAAGAGGCGCTTGGTCCTTAACCGTAGAGCTCTAAAAGATAATAGTTTAAATAAATCAAAAGTTATTCACAATCATGGTAATTAACATGGAACATTAATCACCGAGATAAGATTGTCGTGTTGGTCAGTGATTGTTGTAGCTCTACAAATAATTGATGACACGAATATATAAAAGAGGGAAAAATTACTTTTATATATTGAATAGACCTAACAAGTAAAACATTATGGAATTGTGTTTCGTGTCATTAATGTTTTACTGTGTCTTGGATCCTAAGATATGTGAGTTATATCTTTTCACTCAAGAAGTGCTTAATTTGATTATTATCAAAAGCTATCAATGATTATAGTGATAAAGACAATAGTTGGTTAAACATGACTTGTGCTGGAAAAGATAGCTAGTCAAACGATTATCATTGACCATCTTAATTGAGTGATGATATTAGTGGGCCCTTGATAAAGGAAAATTATAATATGCACAATGTAACTTGAGTTAAGTTAGATAGTTATAATTAGCTTAAATAGATCAAGAAATGAATATAATACAAAGGTGACACATTTCTACTTTGTATATATTCATAATATCATGAGGCAAGGGACGGACACAAGTGGTGCACTTACATCACTAAATTGATCGTGTTTAGTTCGAGTGGAACAAAGACATCTATGCTAATTGGGTAACTATAATGTGTAGCTAGATACCGCTTATAGTTTGGGATATTAAGTGTTTAATACCGCTGTCAATTTGGCTTAGATCTTGCTATAGGTCACACCACAAAACTGGGAAACAAGAAGCTTGATTTTGAGTTCATATGATGTGTTGGGTTTCATGTGAAAAAGGGACACATGTGGTGAATGAATAAAATCAATATGTCATGAGAATTGACATAATTGGAATCATAATAAATCCATACGAGATGTATATATTATGGGGTGTAATAATTTAATATTACATAGGATAATATATTACATAAGATATGAATTTGCTAAAAACCCTAAAAGATCAAATTTTGTTGGAAATAAATCCAATTTTTGACAAAGGCAAAATCGGGGTCAATCACGTTAAACTGTTTAGGGTTCGGTCGACCGAGGTGTCTTCGGAATGGTCAACCTAACGGGGAACTGCTAAACACAATTGGTTGACCGAAATTGTATGGAGTGCCTGGACAATTAAGTTCGGTCAACCGAGAGAAAATATCTAGGAGCTATCTTGGGATATTATCGGTAGACTGAATGTGACACGGTCGTCCGATGAGATTCGTCCAGGAGAAATTTTGGTGAGTCAACGGTTGACCGAAGCAAGACGCGGATCGTCCGAATTTTTCCAGAGAATTTTTCTCATGCATATTCGAACGGTCAACCGAACATGTGTAAAAACCGAATGATTCAGCTCACCGAGAAGAATTCTCAGTCAACCGAACAACACGATTTTTGCCTGAATTATTAAGAGAATAATTAGATCATAGGTTGGATTAATTCCAGATTTGATCAAACATTTTTTAGGATGCTTATGTGGCAATTTGAGATTAATTTTAGGAGAGAATAAGCAAGAGATCATGACTAAAGAATAGTTATTGATAATGATGTTTTGGGAGCCTATAAAAGGACTCATCATCATACTTGTTTATGTTAATGCATAAATTCTCTCTCTAATTAATCTCTCCCTTAATCATCACGAAAATCTCTTAATAGTTTTAAGTTTTGGAGATAGAAATCTCAGGAGCTTAAAGATGAGTTATTAGCTAGATGCTAAGCTTAATTAGATATTGATTGGCTAACTCATTTCTCTCTAATCTTGTTTAGAGTTTGGTGAACACTTGGAGGCGAATCGGCGGGCGATTCGACAATCAACGAAACTCTGGATCTTCTGAAAGGTTTTAGAGAACCTTTGGGTATGATCTTTTGTTTATTTTAATATGTGTAGGAATGCATGATATTAGAATAAACAAATACATGTACATAAAATCAATGAAAATATGAAATCGATCTTTTATGTTTGTATTAATTTTTTAAAAATATATATATACATGAGGACACGAAATCCTACAATCAAACCTCACTTTACGAAAGGGATCAGATTGATGGAGCTGAACAAAAAAGGTGATAGATAGAGGAGACTATATGTCTGATGGAGGTTAAGAGAACTGCTTCATCACGTGTTTGTTAGAAATATTAATTGGACCCGCTTTGAACTGACCTCTCTTTGGACCACATCTCCAATGGCAACGTCCCCGTGCCACACTGAATCAAGCATTTGCTTAGTCGGTTGGGCTTGTAGGGGTCAATCATGCTCAGACTTGCACACGAGGTGAAGTATCAGAAATAAACCAATAACAACGTATGTAGATAACAAGCGAAACCACAAATGACCGGGAGTGAAGTCTCGACTTTGAGTTTTGTGGCAAAGTCAATGGATAGTATCAGAAAGAACTTTCTATGGATTCATTCCATAGATAATTCTTCCAACTTAAAAAACTTAGGCTTTGTTTGGATGGTCTAAAAGTAACATGTTTTTGAAAGTGTTTTTTACTTGCATGCGAGTTGGAAACAACAAATTGCCGAAATGTCACTTGCAAAACTGAATTTGCTCGGATACCCACTCGAAAAGATCTTTATTTGCTTGTGTGTCACTCCAGCTAAAATCTAATGGTCTGTTTGGCTAGAGATTCTAGCACGGGATTCTAACAGGAATTGATTCTTGAAATTTGTGTTTCCAAACAAGAATATGGATTCTGATTCTTGTAGAATCCTTAAGAATCCTGAGGTAATTTTTAATGCAAGTTGGAAGGTGGAAAAAATAGTTTCTTGTAGGAATCCAGAAATTTTAGGTTTTATTTATTATAATACCCTCATATTTTACTATCTTTATTAGATAAAATTTTAAATTAGAAAATAATATTTTACGATATTTATTAGATAAATTACATATACATTGTATTTTATGATAATTTTTAATATTAGAAACTAACATTAAAGACATAATATTTTACCTTAGTATTCTATCCAAGCATTTTTTCTACCATATCTTATAATAGTAATCTAACAATATAAATTTAAATCTAGGAGCATATTGGTCATTTAACATTTAGAATCATAAGTAATAATCTATTCCGTCCAAATAAATTTTATTTATCTTAAGAGTCATGATTCCTGTATTTCCACTTACAATTTGTTGCCAAACTGACTCTAAAGTCATTCCATCACTAACACCGTTGAGTATATTTTATTTTATTTGAAATTTTGCAAAACTAACTCAGAACGATCTATAATTACTCTAATTTTTCTCTCTACAATCACACCTTTCACTTCTTACTTTTCTCATTTTCTATTCTTTGTTGGATTGTAGGCCTTAATGTAGTTTATTTTTTATGATCATTGTCAAACTAACCTTAGTCTATGTTAGGGTTGGCAAATTCGTGTTTCGTGTCGTGTTTGACACGAAGACGAATTGACACGAACTATTTTTCCTCGACCCGAACACGAACACGAACACGAATTAATAAGAAATAGTCGACACGAACACGAACACGAAAATCTAATCTTAAACCCGAACACGAATTTGGTAACCCGAACACGACCCACGTTGACACGAATCCATTTTTCGTGTTCGTGTTGACACGAACACGAATTAACCTGAATAAGTCGAACTGACTTGTGTGACACGAATTTTTACAAACACGAATTAACCTGAACACGAAATAACATGTTTGACATCAATTATGACATGTTTGACACAAATTTACACAAACACGAATTAACCCGAACACGAACTAGCATGTTTGACACT
The DNA here is from genome assembly GCA_963682175.1 of Triglochin maritima. Classification (NCBI taxonomy): domain Eukaryota; kingdom Viridiplantae; phylum Streptophyta; class Magnoliopsida; order Alismatales; family Juncaginaceae; genus Triglochin; species Triglochin maritima. Next base: position 14,777,712 of record OY821775.1, read on the forward strand.
AATTACACAAATTACACGAAACACGAACTTGCTAGTTTTACCTAGACGTCTGACTCGATTTTTTTTGCTGGGTTTACTTCACCGAATCCAAGCACTTTGCCAGACATTTTCGTGGTGTTTGTATTGGGAAAATGAGGAAAACGTAGGTAGAAACCTTATTTTAAGAGACGGGACGAAATAAATATTAAATAAATTGTTAAGGGCAAAAAAATAATTGTTGTGGCGATTTAAGTAATTTTCCGGCGACGAATACTTTTTTTTTTTTTTTTGAGGTTTGAACATTTCAAACCTACCAGCACGCTCGTGCCTTGAGCCAAAAATCAAAGAAAATGTGGACTATTCTAACAAATGGAATGAGACTATACCAGGACATTATTAACATAAAATATAATTCAAATAGATCAAATTCGGGAATCTTTCCACAACCAAAATACGCATTATCCCCTAACATGAAAGATCTTTTGGAATGGATACCTATTCTATGTAAATTTAGTAGAGTAGAAATGAAAAGCGGAATAAATTTCTCTTTTGGTGTCATGGCTGGACGAAATGACTGTGTGTGAATCATGGACAAATATGTAATGTAAGCATAATTTCTTATGGTTGCTGATTTCTTTGGAAATTATATGTCATTCGGGGATGATTGGTTTGCAACACAACACAATTGTCCATCGGGGATCGGCAACTCGCAAAATATACAATTTAAAAGAGCATTCATGGCTTTATGATCCCTATTATTGGGGGAAGACGTAAGATTATGGAAACCAAAAATACATGGGCAATTAACTTCTAAGAGCTTGTACACTTTAGTTACAGCCAGGGGACTACAATACCCGCTAATGGGAAAATTTTGTGGCTCAACTCGTTCACCAAAAACTAAAATCTTCAATTGCTTACTCGATGAGAAAGATCCTAAAGAGAGAGAACTTTTTGAAAAGAGGATTCCATATTAATTTTAAATTCCCTATGTGTGGCTTTCACCCAAAATCCGTTGACCGTTTCTTTAACCAATATGATTTTGTTTCCAAGTTTTGGGACAAAACAACTTGTTTTGACTTGAACGACGAAAAAAACATTCAATTTAGAAAAACGATACAAAATAAACTAGATCTTAAAATAAACGAATGACAGAGAGATTAAACTAGAACAACACTGGAAGAGAGGGGAAAAAATCTCAATCTTCTCAACTAGAGAAGGAGGGATCGAGTATTTATTGCCAAAAGAGTCAAAATTACAACCAAAGTTAAAATCCCTTAACTAGCTTCAACTAATCTCTAGCTAGCGACTGACTGGGCCTGACAACACAAATCGGCCTCATAAATCGGCCGAAATACAAATAGTAGAGAACAACTATTGCTAAGTTCAGAAACAAGTAGTGAAGCTATTTCATTGGGCTAATTTTCTCTCTCAAAACTAGAGATTGGTAATCTTTGCTCGATAAAATGTTTGGATTAAGATAACTCTCAAACGGGGGATCGAGGAATGAGTTCTAACAATGTGAATTTGTTTGAGTAATTTTAAATGAGTTGGTTATATCAATGTAATTAAAATACAACATTCATTGAGCTAATCAAATTACCTTGAAATGAGTGTAAATGTGATTACAATCTTCAATTTTCTCACTCAAAGAAGGAAATGTGACCAAGGGTGTAATTAGATGACACTACACTCCTAATTGCGACGAATCAAACATGAATTTAGACCAATGACACAATCACAACCAAAAACTAACAAACTTGTAACGAACCGCGCCCATTCAAAATGTAGGATCAAAGTTCATAGAACGTTTCTTATTAATTAGGGTTTTTGCTACTTTTTAAGAAAGCAGGCTTCTAGATTCAGTCCTTCAACCAGCCCACGCATAATCTCATCTTCGAATTGTTGGACAAAGTTTACTCAAACATATTTGTTATGTTGTAGGTATGTCAGTTGTACAATATCTGAAACAAGAGATACAAAAAAGATTTCAGAGACCATTACAACATAGTGAATAGATAACACATCTATGTTACGCTATATGGGAGTGATGCAAGACATGAAATCCAACTAGGAGTAGTTTATAAGACATGTACAATTTACTTACTAATATTATCATAACGACATTAATATCTTCCGCGCAAATTTGCTTGATAGAAAGCAAGTTATTTACACAGGCCCATAGGCTCTATAGCTTTGAAGGTCAAAATTAGAGTGGAGTTCTTCAAGATGCTCTGGCCAGTACCTGGGTCCAGTCCAATTCATAAAGGAATTCGACAATAAATCTACCATACAAGCTTATTGCAAAGAAAGAAAGAAACAAAAAACCCTACTATACAACAAGTATTTAAAAAAATTAAATCCCATAATCTTTTCATGTACTAGTCTTCAAGTTACTTAAATGGATGAAATACCTTCCAACTTAATATGATATCAGAAATTATATATATCCTTTATTTTGTTTATAAATTTCCATTCTAGAGTGTTAAATAGAAGTTGATTTTTATTATTGTTAATAGTTTTTATAGGAAACGAACACGTCATTGTAACTAAGACCACCAACTATTGGGGAAAAATATCGAGCGCCCAACTGGGCACCTGATTTTCGCCCCCTTAGAGCGGAAATCATGGTAGGGCATGCATCGTCGGGTGGGCCTGGGACACACGTGTCCTAGCCTATTGATACTTTTTTCGACTTTTTATTTATTATTTTTATTTATTTTTTAATTTTTTATCTTTTTAATTTATTTTAGAACATATACAATAAATGATACGAAAATTAAAAATATATTTATTTAGAAATTGAAGTACAACACTGATACACTACGACATACAAACTTACTATTATTATAAAACACAGAATGTAGAGAAATACGACTTATTTCAACATGATATGAACTAGCCTACATTAACCTATTAGTTTCTGCCTAATCTACCATCTTGAGCATTCAGTCTTCAAGCTCTGTTCGGTTTGAATTCTTCAGCAAAAAAAATTATCATTTCCAACTTCCATTTATCTTGCTTCATCTTCAACTTTTGCTCGACACGTTCTGCTCGTTATTCCTCGTGCTTCATGTCTTCTTCTCTCACTTTTGAACTATATTCAAGTTTAGCACATAATTCGTAAGCAAGAACAACTCCTTGAACTTGTAGCAGAGTTTTTTCCTTTTTTGGCTTTTTTAACACCCTCGGTTAAACAGTGTTGTGATGACCCTTCGTTTGTTGGAGTCGAACGACCCTTAGAATCATTTGTGTCTTTTCTCTTGCTGGAACTTCCAGTTTGTGGACTACTATCCGCTTTCTCTAGTTGACATGTCGGTGGGCGTCCACGTGGTACACCCATCGGACTAGGTTGAACGATTGTCTCCCACTTTGGGAACCTGCATAACAATACCCAAGCATGAAGGAATACAAACTTGGATCCAACAATGCGCTCGTAGATATTGTGAGCTTCCCGAATGACATCTTCGTTGTTGTATCCGCTCCTTATCCGCTGAAGAGTTTCATCGTAACAAGCAATCCATTTCATAACTGATTGATGTCATATCATGCATATATTTAGGTCATATATCCTCTATTTTGAGCCTAAGCAATGTTATGTAACAAGTTTTACGTTTAAGTTTCAGGTTTAAAAATAAAAAAAGACACAAAAAAGACTAAAACATGGGGAAAATGACTGATGTGTATCACTTGAGGATGTTAAGATTGCTCATGTCTTTCACTTTAGTCATTAATTAACTTGCACAAATGGTTCCCTAGGTTAGGTGTGTGGACTGGATACATATATATAGTTGACTCGTAGGATTATCGTGTACAATGATCGAGAAAAGTAGGTCCGGCGAGTCGAGTTGGTACGTTGAATAATGCATCAATGTTCGGATTTTGTGGGTATATCCACTGAAAACCCTTAGAAGACAACACTCCTCCTCATTGGCGACAAGAATATTTAACGGCTTGTTGAACATGCTAAGTGCAATCGCGATTCATACAAAAGTGAGTTAAGATTTTCTTGTTTTTTGTATGTTTCATTTCTTTCATTTTTCATTTTCTTTGTTTTGCTCGGGACTAACAAAAACTAGGTGTATGGGTATTTGATTGGTGTCATATCATGCATATATTCAGGTCATATATCCTCTATTTTTAGCCTAAGCAATGCTATGTAATGAGTTTTATGCTTAAGTTTTAGGAATAAACAGGTTTAAGAAGAAGAAGACACAAAAATGACTAAAACGCGAGAAAAAAGTCTGTTGTGTGAGACTTATGGACCTATCTGCAAGAGGGAAGGATATGGACGTAAGCCAGAATGATCAAATAGCAAACTGAGAAACTTCACACCATCATGATGAGTATTTTGTCAATTAGATTCGGTCAAAGACTCTAATAACCGATCCGACTACACCCTACGTGATGAATTGCAACATTTTAGAAGATAGCCGCAATCAGATCATATCAGACAAAAAGTGACCGCCAATTGGCATACCCAACCCTCCAATTGGCGGTCCATTTTTGTCTGAATCAGACCCAATTTTACATGGTTGTGGGTTATATAGTTTATGTTCATTTTAGATGTGGTTCATTAGTCCCATACTAGGGGATTGTCCCCAGTTACCTTTTTCATGTCTATAAATAGAACTCATCTTCCTCCTTTGTAACCTACTCTTTGTTTGGTGGTCGTTCTCTCTACTTAGAGTAAGTATTTAGAGCAAAACTCAAGTGGAGATATGCTACTTGTATTATGAGTCATGAATAAAATAAATTTTGTTAACATCATGTTGTTTCTTTTTGCATGTTTAGATTAGTCTTGTTTCCTTAATCATAGTATAATTAGTTAGAATGTATTTATTCCTTAATATAATTGTAAGCTTAATGTGTAGTGAGTAGTTTCATCCCACTTTAGGGGTGAAGATGATGTTTATACATGTAATAAAGAATGTGAATGAATGTTATCTTTTGCAATATGTGATGAATGTGAATGTATGTTTGTTTGTTTAAAAAAGAATACTTAACTAGATGAGTTATGTGATAACTTTTAGGTACTTCTCATGCTTATTTAGGTTCTTAATAATCAACTTGTTTATGCTCATGTTAATCAGCTAGGTTAATGATTGGAATGATAAGTTTTGTCACAACCATTAGGTACTTCCTATGCATGAAAACACAACATACATTTATGTATTATTGAATGCATTCTTCACCACCTTATCACATGTGTACACACACTCCACCCCTTGGGGATTTTCCTTACTGAATTTTCATATTGCTTTGCTAGTTACTTAGTTTAGTTTCAGTTACGCTCGTGCTTGCATCTTTCTTATTGGTTAATTGCTTGTTAGTGTAGCCTAGTTTAGTATAATCAAACTAATTCTGCCATTGTTTTCTACTTTATTTCTGAAGAACCAGAGTTGATACACCTCATTGTGGACTCGACCCATACTTGTCATTGTTACATCGCGGTCGTGCACTTGCGGTATATAATTGAATCAATCAATAACTGATGGTGTGATTCTTCGCAACGACCTTTCAAGGAGTTTGTGACTCGCATGTCCATGTTTGTGTTGCCTCGGCATGACTCATCGTACACTCGTTTGATTCTGCTCCATAACGCTCGACACACGTACACTCGTTTGATCCTGCTCCATAACTCTCCAGTTCTTTGGTTAGTGCCAACAATTAAATCAGTACTCACTTCCATATACGTGAAGATTAGTTCTTCGTTCTCCAATACAGGCCATGACTTGATGGATTGTTGGTCTCCTTTCAGTGGTCGTGATGATGTATTTTGTGAGACATGAACGAGGAAACGTCCGACATCGTCTTGGTCTTCGTCATCAGTCATATTACCATCTACATTTGCATTTGTCTCCCCATTGAGAATTTGGGTATACATTTCGTATTTGTTTGGTGGATTTTGTGGGTATGTCGGGAAACTGTTAAGGTCATAATTATGATATCGTGGGTACGCTTGGAATTGTAGGTGCTCATAAGATTGATATGGGTTTTGGTACGAGATTTATGGATATCTTGTGGGAAATAATTGATGGGGGTTGGTTGGTGGACGACGTGATTCACAGTTGTGGTCGGAAGAAGACATTTTGGTGTAAGAATTGAAGTGTTTGTGAGATTGGAAGTAGGAGATGATAGTTTGTGAGAATTGATGTAGGAGATGATAGTGTGCTTCATGCATAGATTTGTGTGAATAGTGTAGATTCGTCTGACAAAACGTGAATAATGTGGACTGGTCTGACAAAGCGTGAATAATGTAGATTCGTCTGACAAAACGTGAATAATGTAGATTCGTCTCACAAAGCGTGACACAAATTATGCTGCAAGATCATGAGTTTTCTGTAGCAATAAGGATTGTGCTACAAGATCACGAGTTTTCTGTAGCAACACAGATTTTTCACAAGTGGTCAGTGTACATTATAAGTGGTCATTCCTCATGTCACGAACACCACATTATCGACTTCTTACACTAATAAACTTTGTCTTTCCTTATGGATTCTTTTGGTGAAGGGACTTCTTACATTTCTTATGGCTCCAGTTCATCCTCTTCGTCATCCAACGAGATGACTTTCCATGAGAGATACACAACACTAGACCATGCGACTAAAGTGGTTTGTCAATTTGTAATGACTGAGGTTACTGCAAATGCTCCGAAGAGGAGGAGACGAACTTGTTACCTGGAAAGATATCATACGGTCAGTTATAACCATCCAATATAAGATTATTTTACTAATACCTTGTGTATTCATATCGTATTTTCAGAATAAGGTTTCAATTGCGGAAGAATGCCTTCATTTAAATTTCCTCTGTCGTTGAGGCATCTAATGTCTTCTTCCAACAAAGGTCAAACGCCGCGGGTAGACTTGGCATATCAGGTATACAAAAATGTACTGGAACACTACAAATGCTAGCATATAGCGTAGCGGCTGATGTGGTTGATGAGTACTTACGACCTAACAAAACAACAACAATAACGATCCTTCAAATATTCCGTGAAGGTGTCCTTAGCAACTTCGACGTTGAATATCTACGAAGGCCTACTCTGACGGACTTAGCAAGACTACTCCAAGTTGGTGAGCAAATGAGGCTTCCAAGCATGATGGGGAGCATCGATTGTATGCATTGGGAATGAAAAAATTGTCTAGTTTCTTGGAAGGGACAATATCAAGGACGAAGTGGTAAGACAACACTTGTTCTTGAAGCTGTTGCATCTTATGACCTATGAATCTGACATTCTTTTTTAGTATCCTAGGTTCGTGTAATGATCTAAATGTCCTTCAACGATCTCTAGTTTCCAATGATATACTGGAAGGTCGAGCATCACCTGTAACTTATGTGGTCAATGATTCTCGGTATGATATGAGCTACTATCTTACATATGGTATTCATTCAAAATGGGATATTATCCAATCAATCATTCTTCCTCAGGCCTCGAAAGATAGATTATTTGCTCAAGTTCAGGAAGCAGCGCGGAAGGATGCATAACACGCATTCTCGGATGCTTCAAGCTAAATTCTCGAACATGAAAATGTCATCTCTTGCATGGAATCCTCAAATGCTTGATAAAATAATGACTGCATGCATCATCATGCACAATATGATCGTGGAGGATGAACGCGACTCTTACGATCGTTTGACTGATATAAATGAATTTATCTAGGATCAACCTCAAAATATTGGTGGAAGTTCGAATGAGGAACATTTTCAGTATTTCACTGATTGTATCGTGGATATTAACAAATATCTGGACAATAGAGACCAGATTCGTGATAGACAGAAACATTTGGCTTTGAGATCCGATTTAATTGAGAATATATATGACAACGCTACGAGGGAATGCAAATTAACAATTTTTTTGTAATATGTATTTTAATATTTTAATCTTTAATTATTGTAATATGTAGTTGTCACTTATTAATTATCTTTTTTTTGTTTTAATCGTTATACTTGTTATTTAATTAGATTAAGTAATTACAAAAATAATTTATTATATAGTTTGTGGATTATTACGAAAGAATAATAAATGAGGTAAAAACAAATGATATGAAGGAAAGAAAACGTTGAAAAGTTGGGATTTGGCCGTGAACAAAGAGTTTGATATTGGGTGGATAAAAATGTAGATAAATAAACGCGAAGAAGTTTATATAAAATATTATTACGAGACAACTTTTCCATAGCATATTCTTCTGTTCTATGTTTTATTGCGTGTGATTATTAGTTTCATTTCACCTACCCACTAAAAGGAAGAAAACAAATGCCTAATATTCCGACTTTGGGTTGGTGCAATGTTAATTTAGTATTATGTTGAGCCATCAAGCTGATTCCACCCACCATTTGTTTGAGAAGTAATTACGTATATTAATTGGGAAATGAAACATAGTTCTCCACCTACCGTGAACATGATGGCTTCGTAGGAGAAAAAAATGGTGTACGTCGGAATTCATCTCGCTACGTTATCACGTGTCGATCTCCAAAGACGTAGTCTAGCTGGTTAGGGGTGAGTAGAACACACACATCGGGTTCAAATTCGAACAACGACATATCAACCGTTCCATTGAAAATGGTGTTGGACCACCTCCAGTTTGGAGTCGTAACCCACAAGTCCCTAGTGGAACTGGGTGTTGGGAAATTCTGGGTCATAATATGGAGAAGGTCTGAAGTGTGCATGTATTGACACAGTTTTAGTAAAATATCTGTTGCGTGTATTTAGAACCCATTCTCAATACATATGGTTCTTGTTCCGGTTACTAGAAAGTATCGAAAAATGATGAAATTCTTTCCAAAAGTGTTTAAAACGAAAAAAAATTGTGTATACATTGTTATGAGCTCTTAATTTTTTTGTATATTTATTTTAATATTTTAAATAAGATTACATTGCGATGATATTGAATATTGTGTGAGATTTACCAATTTTATTGTCATTTTTTTAGACTATTCAAAGATAAAGAATCATATATGATAAAAATCATGTCATGCAATGTACGGATTTTAGTTTAGTTATTACTAAAGCATGATATAATTATACAAACAAAACTTAATTATTTTAGTTTTATTAAGGATTTCAATTACATTGTTTGTTTGATTGAAGGACAAACGAGTAGGTCTATTTGATTGTTTGATAAGTTTATAGGTCTAATGATTCCATATATGTATATATTTATGAGACAGTAATAAACATTTTAATGACCTGTTGACCTTGTTGGAGTAATAACTAATAAAACTATGCTCTATGTTCAGTTTGGCCTGATATATTTTGCTGTAGAAATCCATTTAAATTTTCTTTTCATTTGAAAGTGATTTCTTCTTTTTCCTTCATAATTGTACGTTCACGAATAGTTTATTTGTCGTTACTCTTTAGATATTCTTACAATCCTTCGGGGTTTTAATCTATCAAATGCACCCAGATTTCGTAGATTCACCAAACTTTGTCCGAATATATTGTCATTTTGAATCAAATAATAAGCTTTTAATTTAAACATTCGAAGTTGATTGTCTCTAGTACTCTAGTGCGACTTGTAAAAAAAGAAGTGAGGTAATTACACTTCGGATCTAAAAGGTTTTTTGTGTGGATATTATGTAGTCTACCGGTCACTTTTCACTTCATTTTAAATCTCAAACATGTGAATGAGACTGTCGAAATTTGATCTTGATTTTGACTATCTCAATAAAATGAATCTCCTAAACAACAATGAATTATTGAGGCAAGATACGTGATATTAACAAGTGCTTCCTATCATTAGGCAACCCGAAAGTCACCATTAGGCAAGTCACCGGGGAGCCGATCTAGCTCCGACTGTAGCTGGCAAAGACCTCAGGGTGTTGGAAGTGATTGGTCTACTCATTTTTATTGTCACTGCCTGTGACTTGTCTTTCATATTTTTTTGTCGTTTCTTACTTCCGATGTATTCTTATAATATCATAACTTATCTAGGCCAGTTGCAAGCTCATATTTTGTATCCACACAAGGAATAAAGTCTTCGAGTACTTGAAGTCTTGAACCATGCTGTTGATCATAATATGGTGAGTTTAGTTTAATAGCGCCTACCAACTTTAAAAAAGTTAAAAAACAAGAGTACTTCCTAAATCCCGACTCCTCTTTTATCAAAAAACTAAAATAAAGCCCGACTCCTCTTTTAGCAAAAATAAAAATAATCCCGACTCCTCGACGTACAAAATCTCAACAAACCTCCACTGCAACCAAAAGCCACCACCTTTAAGGCTCATTTCTTCCACCCCCCATCCAACGGTCCAAACCCCAACCCAGATCACATCCAACGGTCAAGATCCAATCCTCTCACCCCGCCATTCCCCCATTAAAAACTACAAAACCACCGTGATCCCACCAAACACCTCCTCCTTCCTCTCAACAACTCCGCCCAAACCCTAACCCGATCGGACCTCCGATCCCGATGGCGTCCGCCTCCGCAACCATAACCAACTCCCTCCTCGCCTCTGGCTCCGTCCCCACCTCCACCCCCGCCACCTCAGACCGCGTCCTCGCCTTCCGCCTCAGCTCACTCTCCGGCAAAGCCCTCCGCACCAGATCTTCGATCGCCCTGTCACGATCTGTCGGAGGGAGGCGGGTTGCCGCCGTAAGGGCGGCGGTGGAGGCTCTGAAGGAGACGCCGCCGACGGCGGAGGCTTTGGTGGAGAAATCGGTGAATACGATCAGGTTCTTATCGATCGATGCGGTCGAGAAGGCGAACTCCGGGCATCCCGGGCTCCCCATGGGGTGCGCTCCGATGGGGCACGTGTTGTACGACGAGGTTATGAGGTATAACCCGAAGAACCCATTCTGGTTCAACCGCGATCGGTTCGTGCTGTCGGCCGGACACGGATGCATGTTGCAGTACGCTCTGCTTCATCTTGCTGGGTACGATAGCGTAAAGGTGAGATCTTTCGTTTTTTTTCTCTTGTTTTAGTGGTTTTGATCTTGGAATGTTGGTGTCTAACTTTGGAAAGTCAAACTGTTAGGTGAAGTGTAATGACTGAAGTCCTGTGGTTTTCACCCTTCTTATGGTTTATTGTTGTGTTGACGTTTTAATCACTCTAATCACTAATGCGTGGAGAGGAAATTACCGACTTGATGGTATATCTGAGTGTCGTGATGTTAAGTAAAATGTTTCATATTCAGCATAGGCTGTGTTAAAGTTTTTGTTTTTTACCCGGGGCTAATTTGGTGTTTTGTGTGATGCTAGGTTAAGGTCTTTCTCTCTCTTTTTAATCCAATACACAAGAAGTTAAGCTGCAGACAAAAAGACAAGATTTTGTGTTTGTTTTCCTATAATGTGTTGACTATTGGCTAAATTGTGACTTGCCATTTATTTTGTCTTTCCTTCATTTTTACACGAACAAAGTCTTGGTATCTGCAGACTGGAGTCACTATCCAAATTAATTACCCTTTGGTTTTAGTATATTTGCAAGAATGTTCAGTTCTAATCGTACACAAACTTTTTTTCTTTTCTCTGTAGGAGGAAGATTTGAAATCCTTCCGCCAATGGGAGAGCAAAACTCCTGGCCACCCTGAGAATTTTGAAACACCTGGTGTTGAAGTTACCACTGGTTTGCTTCTCAAACTAGGGCCATTTAACTATTATTCTTCGTTGTGCTTCTTTTGCGATTTGTCATTGGTTGTGCTTTCTGGCAGGTCCTCTTGGTCAAGGTGTTGCAAATGCTGTTGGTTTGGCCCTTGCTGAGAAGCATCTTGCTGCTCGCTTTAACAAGCCTGATAATGAAATAGTTGACCATTACACGTAATGATGTTATCCTTATCTTCGTTTCTCAATATATTTCCATGTGGACAAACATTGATAATTTTTTCTTTCAACACTTAAGGTATGTTATACTTGGAGATGGCTGCAACATGGAGGGAATATCAAATGAAGCTGCCTCCCTTGCTGCTCATTGGGGCCTAGGAAAGTTGATTGCTTTTTATGATGACAACCATATCTCTATTGACGGAGACACTGAGATTGCATTCACTGAAGATGTAAGCGCTCGTTTTGAGGCTCTTGGGTGGCACACAATCTGGGTGAAGAATGGAAATACAGGATATGATGAAATTCGTGCTGCAATCAACGAGGCAAAATCTGTTAAAGACAGACCTACAATGATCAAGGTTGACCATCTTAAAATTTGTATTCTTTTGTAATTGTCGCTTACCTTATGAAATGTTAAGGCATATGGATTTGCTAGTCGTTAAAACCTTATTAAGTTAACTATTTCTGTCGTACATCATACAGGTGACCACCACAATTGGGTATGGTTCTCCAAACAAATCGAACTCGTATGCTGTACATGGGAGTGCATTGGGTGCAAAAGAAGTCATTGCAACTAGGGAAAACCTTGCATGGCCTTTTGAACCTTTCCATGTACCCGAGGATGTCAAAAGGTAAAAAAGTTATTTTGAAAATTTTGTTTCTGCCAAGTAAATATTATTACTCAAAATTTTAGAAACAAATACCCTAAACAGTGTTGTATCTGTTTGTTCTCAGTCACTGGAGCCGTCATATCCCTGAGGGTGCTGCTTTGGAAGCTAAATGGAATACCAAATTTGCAGCGTATGAAAAAAAGTATTCAGAGGATGCTGCAACACTAAAACAGATTATAACTGGCGAACTGTCTCCTGGGTGGGAGAAGTCTTTGCCAGTAAGTTGCTTCTAAACCTTCTTGTTGATTATGTATTGTAGTGCAAAACAAAGCTTTATTACTAGCTTCTGACACTTATTTCTTCATATTCAGACATACACTACTGAGAGTCCAGCTGACGCCACCAGAAATCTATCTCAGCAATGCTTGAATGGACTTGCCAAAGCACTACCTGGATTTCTTGGTGGTAGTGCTGATCTTGCATCCTCAAACATGACATTGATGAAGATGTTTGGTAACTTCCAGAAAGATACACCTGAGGAGAGGAATCTCAGGTTTGGGGTTAGAGAACATGGGATGGGTTCCATCTGCAATGGCATTGCTCTTCACAGTCCTGGCCTCATCCCGTACTGTGCTACCTTCTTTGTCTTTACTGATTACATGAGAGCTGCTATCAGATTATCTGCGTTGAGTCAGGCTAGAGTTATATATGTTATGACTCACGATTCAATCGGTTTGGGTGAGGATGGGCCTACACATCAGCCAGTTGAGCATTTGGTTAGCTTCCGAGCCATGCCCAACATTTTGATGCTTCGTCCAGCCGATGGTGCAGAGACTGCTGGAGCTTACAAGGTTGCAATTGAAAACAGGAAGAGACCTTCAATTCTTGCCCTTTCCAGACAGAAGCTTCCTCATCTTCCAGGAACATCAGTTGAGGGAGTCAAGAAAGGAGGATACATTGTCTCGGACAATTCCTCAAGTAACAAACCAGATGTCATTCTCATGGGCACTGGTTCTGAATTAGAAATAGCAGCTAAGGCTGCTGATGAGCTGAGGAAAGAAGGAAAGACAGTTCGGGTGGTCTCTCTTGTTTCCTGGGAGCTTTTCGAGGATCAGTCGGATGCCTATAAGGAAAGCGTCTTCCCTGCTGCTGTGACCGCCAGAGTCAGCATTGAAGCTGGAGTAACTCTTGGGTGGGAGAAGTTTGTGGGCAGCCAGGGCAAGGCCATCGGAATTGACAGGTTTGGTGCTAGTGCCCCAGCTGGCAAAATTTACAAGGAGTTCGGTCTCACTGTTGAGAATGTGGTAGCGACCGCCAAATCCTTATAGTTACACCATTCAGATTCTGCTGTTAGTTTCATCTGAACACTTTTTTCTCATGTTGGCATGTTTGTGTTAGACCTTGGAAGTTCAAATACGTAAGAAGCCTAGAATGAGGTGTTGAATCATGCCTCTTTGAGTCATGCAACAAATAAAGATTTCGTAAGGCATAATGCTGTAATGCACTTTGTTTTGTAATATGTAATCGGATCTTCTTTGAGTGATTGATTGGTGAATAATATCATGCTTGTATTGTCCTTTTATACCATTGCATTTGTGATTTGTGCTTTCGATGGAATTGGTTCCAGAATCAAGTTGCTTTTAGAAAAGACTAATTCCGGAGTCGATATGCTTTAATTTTGATGTTCATAAGTCCTCCAAAATGGATTGCTGGCTGCTAACGTTTCTTCATTAAATTGGTATGACCCGTGAGTTATTTTAATGGGAAAATTATTCAATAATGTTCTGCAAGAGTCTTACCTTGGCATGATTATCACAGGATATATTGGAGACGATGGTATTGTACACTTGAAACCTGAAAAGATGATAAAATTAGATAGTTTTATACAAATTTTACGTCTTTCAATTTCTTGTGATTCGGTGCAGTCTGCTTTCTGCATTAACACTATTGAACTCTTGTCATGAAATTTTGATTTTTTTATTCTGAAATAAGGCATTCGTAGTTCGCACATATTAGTTAGTACGTGTTAATCCGCTCTTCGGCACGAACATCCGTATTTGTAATGACACTGTGCCCGTAACCTCAGCGAGATTAGCTGGGTTCATGAACCTTTTATTTCACGACAATCAAAATTAGGAACCACCTTACAGAGGTATTGAATAATTAAAACCTTTTGAGATGTTTAGCACGATTTCGACGAAAGGAACGCCAAAGTTGTTTATGACATTTCCTCTTCACTAAAGCTTATTCACATAACCACGAAGACCACGACATGATCACCTAAAGAATAAGTTACATCGCAGGCACACTTCTAACTGGATTGAGATTATGTAGATTAAGTTTACATTGTTATCCCGTCAAGTTCTCCTAAGAGTTACATGTAGATATGATACTTGCAAGCACATTTTTTTAGTATAAGGATTACTCGATCTCATGAAATTAGGAGAAATATAAACACAATCCTACCCTTTTTGCCTTCTACTGGTGGACCAAAAGTTCAAATTATCAAATTACAAGTTCGCAACAATGAGCTATTGAGCTTCATTGCTGTTTCCACCAACCCATATATGCTTACACTTTGGTAGGTGAGGTCCGTCCACTGTCCACCAAAGTCCAAAAGAGCCTTCGGTGGTCACACCAACCCCCGCCCAACAACCATTGGAGGAGAACTGGCCCTTTTGCACAAACACCCCATAAAACATCTTCTATGTCAAAAACGGAAAATGTTTCCTTTGTTTTTATTTGCTTTTGTGCCCCTATTAGCTAAGGAATTTGATTTGTCTGGGGTTTATTTAGCTTCGTCATGCAAACCATATTTAATTAAGATATTGGTCTTCATTCTATTTAAAGGATCGTACATGATCATCATAATCTTCTAGCTCATCTTCTTCCCTCTTTGTCATCATTTTCTTTGTATAGAAAGAGAGAAGTTTCATTATTAAGTCCTGTTACACTACATCAAAGGATACTAAATGGTAAATAGTTTAGGTTACGTACATAAAACAAAACATTGGCGTGATGTCTATAGTTTGTTAAAGGTGGGGGTTTACGATATATACATAAATCAATTGTTCGAGTTCAAGTGTAAAATTCTCAATGAGACAAAAATTCATTCAATAAATTATTCGACTTCACTTTGTTCAACAAGTATATCAATTTCTATTAATAATAAAAAGATAAGGTAAGAAAGTAGGAACAAACTTTAAGCAAATCTCAACACATTTCCAAGAACTCTTGAGGACGTTCGTGCAAAAGTACTAGGGCTGTCAATGGGTAGAAATTTACCCGCAACCCGCCCCGCCCCGCCCCGCCTAACGCGGGTTGCGGACAAAAAATTGTTACCCGCCAACCCGCCAACCCGCCACCCGCACAACCCGCATAATAAGCGGGGCGGGTTGCGGTTTTCTCCCAACCCGCCCCGCATAACCCGCAACCCGCATAAGCCATATATATTTTTGATTTTTTTGTATTTAGTTTTGATTTTGTTTGTATTTAGCTTTAATTTTTTTGTATATAGCTTTAAAAACATACATTGATTGATTTTTTCCTTGATTTTTGTACTTAGTTTTGATTAAAATAGATAATGTTAAAGAAAATAAATTTATTTTTGTATTTAACTTTAATAAAAAATTAAACCCGCCAAACCCGCCAACCCGCCCCGCATAGCCTAGTCCATCCTTACGCGGGGCGGGTAGCGGTTTTTTTTTTTGACCCCGCCCCGTCCCGCCCCGCCGACCCGCTTAACTTTGGCGGGGCGGGTAGCGGTTGGGTGAAAACCCGCCCCGCCCCGCTGACAGCCCTATGCAAAACCCCTAATAACCATTAACCAGAGCCGCCAGTGGACCTCACCTAACATTCAAACAACTTCCTTTTGACATACTGTGGATCATGGCATTGTATTTTAATTAAGTACTTATCAACTTAAAAAAAACAACTTTCCCGTCTAACAAATCAATACATCAACCAAGTCCTATGTAGTTTAATTGGTTGAAAAAGTTTGTCTCCCAAAGCATAGTTCCAATTAGGGGTGCACATGAGTTTGGTTGGGTCAGGTTTGAGACATAGCCCGATCCAACTTGAAAATTTCGGGTTTTTGAAAAACCCAACCTGAACCCGAACCGATTCGGATTCAACCCAACCCGACCCAAAATGTTCGGGTTGGGTTGGGTTGGTTCGGGTTGGACCCGAATCAATTAAGCATAATCAAAATTGACACATAAAATTGTTAAGTAGATAAACATAAACATAAATCCAAATCCAAGAGACCAAGAACACAAATGATCTCATAAACCAAAACAGGAACTCCACTTAAAAGACAAACAAAAACACAAATTGGTCATATGCTCTTGTCACAAGGAAACTTCAAAATTAATCCATCATTTGTGTTTAGAGAAGTCCTTCAGACAATGAAGGATAACAAATTAAATTAACCACTGAAATACCAACAGGAAAATAAATGCAGAGGCTAATTGATGCTTAGATTTTTTTTCTAGGAGGATACACTCCATATATGTTCAGACTCAGTATAGAACGAAACAATCCAAACATTGCAAGAAGTTCAACACGATCCCTTCTCTTTACGAAGAATTCCTACAACGTGGAAAGAAAATGTCACGAATCAGAAACTCTACATTACAACAAACTTGCAATGTAAGCAAATAAAAAGGGAAATGAGCTAATTGACCTCGCCAACATTGCTACATGCATAGAAAAATGTGGATGTGCTAATAAGGGCATCCCCAATCATCCATAGATAAGGCTTGTTTTTGCTTTTTATATATTTTTGGAGGGGGAGGATTGGAGGAGGTGGAGGACCGGAGGAGGGGGAGGACCGGAAGTAGGGATGCAAATGGTAACCGATTATCCGAGTATCCGATTCGAAAATTACAATTTGGTTGGTATTTGGTAAATAAGTTTTTACCGAATACAATTTGGAATTGAAATTGGTTTAAAATGTTTTACCGTTTTCAATTTCGGATACAAATTCGGATATAGGTCAAACCATATCCGAATATCCGAAAATACCAATTTTAACATTCAATATATGTGGTTGTTAATATTTGTATTGTGAGTTAATAAAAAACTAAGTTATTTCCTATGTAAATATAAACATAATAGAAATGCAAAAATAAATTATAATATAATTCTCTTAAAATAATTTTCCAAAAGATTTTAGATTATACAACAATATATATATAAAAATATGTTATAAGAATTTGAACATTATCCGAATTCGAATTCGAAAAGTTCTCAAATTCGGATATGAAATTGGTAAGCTATAAAAAATTGAATTCGGATTTGGATTTGGTATGCTTATTTGGAATTCGGATTCGAATTCGGATATAGGTTATACCATATTCGAAAAGATCCATTTGCATCCCTAACCGGAAGAGGATCAGAGGGAGTGAGGGGGAGGATCAGAGGAGGTGGAGGACCGAAGGAGGGGGAGGACCAGAGGAGTTGGAGTGAGAGGTAGGATCGGAGGAGTGAGGGGGCGATGGGGGTGTCGGCTGGAGGGGTGAGGAGGTGGAAACGTGGAGTGAGAGGGAGGAGGTGGAGTGAGGCTGTGAGGCGGTTAGATTTAGATTTAGGTTTTTTTTTGTTAGGATGGAGTGATGGACGATCATGATTGGATGTATTGGGAAAAATTCGGTTTTCGGGTTGGGTTGGGTCAACCCGAACTCGAACCCGAAAATTCGGTTTTCAAATTTTTTCAACCCAACCCAACCCGAATCCTTTCCCAACCCGACCCGACCACTCGGGTTCGGTTCGGTTTTTGGGTTCAACCCGACCTATGTGCACCCTTAGTTCCAATGTAGGAGTGTAAACAAGTCAAGTCTAGTGAAATTTCGAACCATAAGTATTATATTATGTTATTATCAAATACAAAAAAGTAATTATAAATGAAATAATAAAAAAATTGAGTCGAGCTATCGAGTCGATCATCAATTTTTTCGAATTTAAGTGGCTCGTTTATTGAACTAAGTCGGAATAATTTTTTTATTTTTCATCAAGATATTTCATTTTCAAGTTAACCCAGAATCGAGCGTTTTTCGAATCGAATTCGAACAAAAAGTTCCTACTTTGTTATTTGATATTTCGATTGAACCGTAAGAAATACAGTTTCTATGTACATCGGTTTTGGATTAAAAAAAACAAATCCATCCATCTACTGCGCCACGTAGTCCGAACCACTTACCGTAAACTACTCCTCCGTTCCACTACACCCGTCGGGTAGGTGGAAGTGGGAGGGAAACAGGGTTTTTTAGAGCGAGACTCTAAATCCAACCCCACATTCCAATTCCATTTCCATATCCACCCACCAACCCTCACATACCAAACCATGGCTCAGATCGGGATCGCGCAGTCGCCGGCGAGGCCTGCTCCGATGACCCTCGACGCCGGCGCGAGGACGGCCGTCTTCGCCCCGGTGAAGGCCTTCCTCGGTGTCGGATCCGGCCGGAGGGTCGGGAGGAGGTGCGGACGGATGCGGGTCGGTCCCGGGAGGGTTGGGAGGTTTCTGGTGTCGGCGGCGGCTACGGCCGAGAAGCCACCGGCTGTGCCGGAGATCGTGCTGGAGCCAATCAGGGAGATTTCCGGGACCGTGAACCTTCCCGGGTCGAAGTCGCTCTCGAATCGGATTCTGCTCCTCGCCGCGCTTGCTGAGGTGATTTTTTTTCTTCTTTTTGTTTTTGGATTTAGTTTGAGTTGAGGTGAATTGTGAAATATAGGTTTGTTTGGTAAATATGAAAAATAAAGCATAATATGGTGGTGTTTGAGTGTTTAGTATATGAACCGAAGGGGTAAATTCTTATGGTACACACATTGTATGTCCCTACTGGTACTCGGGTAGTTGTTTACGACGTGGGTTCAAGTTCCACCCTGTGTAGGTTGTAACAATCGGTGGTTGGTGGAATGCGGTGGGTTTGCAATCCACATTAATAATTAAAGTTAACCCTTATCATATTTTTTTGGATGGTCAGCTGGAGCGAGTAGTTTTTTTTTCTTCTATAAAGTAGCAGTCTTTATAGTTCACCAAGTGTTACTTGGAGTTGCATTATTTGTTAAGAGCCTTTTAGGAAAACAGAGTCGGGGTAACATGTGCACTTACCTGATGTGTTATGTTCCTTCTGAGACTAGCTGCCTTTTTCTTAAGGATTGCAATGACAATGATGTTTTCAATACAATTGTGTAAATATTTGGAGAATAGTTGAGGTTTCGGATGAAGTTGGTTTACATCAGTCTCCTAAACAACTTGGCTAGCAATTGTATGAATCATATATACCTCATAAACTGATAGAAATGTGGATATAAGAAACCAGCCCCACTTTGCTGCTAAGGTAGAGTTTTTATATTTAAACAACAAACTTGTGCTAAATTCAACCGAATTACTTTTACAGGTTGAGCACCTTTTATTATTCTTTTAGTGAATTCAATTCAATTGATTTTAGATTAGAGAAAGCATTTCATCCAATCTAATTCTGTAATTCATGAAGTCAGTATAAGGACTTTAACGTGTAAAACTTGTTTTCTCCCTCCCTCATTTAAGCGCACGAGGAAAATGTGAAAATGCTGAAAAGGAAGTTCTTTTAAATCAAAAATAGAAGCCGTAACATGGATGTCACACGTTCTTATCTACGTTTTGGTTGACCAACCATGCACGATTATAAGTTTATTTTGGCAACCTTTGTTATTTCTTATAACTGTAGTTGTACTTGTGCAGTCCTCAGGTAATGAATTTTGTTTTATTTAAAGGGAAATACTGTGCCATTTTCTTTTTGAATCCTAAGGACATCCCTTGCCACATAACATGTTTTCTTCTCCTTTCTAATAACATTAATATTGGATATTGTTAAATTTGTTCAGGGCACAACAGTTGTTGAGAACTTGTTAAACAGTGATGACGTACAGTATATGCTTGCTGCATTAAAAACTCTTGGATTACATGTAGAAGATGATAGTGCCACTAAAAAAGCCATTGTGGAAGGTTGTGGAGGTGTATTTCCCGTTGGAAAAGATCTAAACGAGGTCAGTCTTTTCCTTGGAAATGCAGGGACTGCCATGAGACCATTGACTGCTGCTGTTACTGCTGCCGGTGGAAATTCAAGGTTTTAAAAGTTTGCTTTAAGCTTGCCTTTGAAATCTAACAATTGATATTGTTGAGGTTTGTTGCTAACCTTGCTCAATTGCTTGATGCAGATACATTCTTGATGGTGTTCCAAGGATGAGAGAAAGGCCTATCGGAGATTTAGTTGTTGGTCTGAAACAACTTGGTGCAGATGTTGATTGCATGTTGGGTACTAATTGCCCTCCTGTTCTTGTCAATGCAAATGGGGGTCTCCCTGGAGGAAAGGTAATCATTTGCCAAAATATTTGCAGTTGTATTTGAAGATTAATTGTTCTGAATGGTTCTTTCTCTTAAGCTTTACGATGAGGTTTTTTGCTTTTTACTGTTTTACCCAATTTTTGAAGCCCTTTATGTAATTACTCTATTGTTTTCTTCTCTATATTGTATTACATGATTACTTGTTAAATTATCAGGATTGGATATTAGGATAGGAAGTGTAGCAAAGTAAATACTTATTTTCTTGTTTTACCTCATTGCGCACTACCTTTGGCTGTTTTGCTTATCCCTAAGTGTAGTTATACCCTCTATCCTGTAGGTAAAGCTTTCCGGATCCATCAGCAGTCAATATTTGACAGCATTGCTTATGGCTGCTCCCTTGGCTCTTGGCGATGTGGAGATTGAGATTGTTGACAAGTTGATCTCTATTCCATATGTTGAGATGACACTGAAACTGATGGAAAGATTTGGTGTTTTTGTGGAGCACAGTGCCGATTGGAATAGCTTCTCAGTTAAGGGTGGTCAAAAATACAAGTAGGATCCAATTGTACTGATTCCTTATTCTAAATTGCATCTGATATATTGAATCCTGCCGATAGTGCCGAAGTTCTAACACTATTCTTTGCTCTGTGAAATATTAATAGGTCTCCTGGAAACGCTTTTGTTGAAGGTGATGCATCCAGCGCTAGCTATTTCCTTGCAGGGGCTGCTGTCACAGGTGGCACTGTCACAGTGGAAGGTTGTGGTACTAGCAGTTTGCAGGTACTATCATTGCTGTTGCTGACATGTCCGTCTAATTTTTTTATATGTTGTCCTTTTTAATTGTTAAAACGATAATAATCCGACATCTAGTTTACTTAAGTCGGTCTTCCATGCAATGCAGGGTGATGTGATGTTTGCTGAAGTCCTTGAGAAAATGGGGGCAAAGGTTACTTGGACTGAGAATAGTGTCACTGTAACTGGTCCACCTCGTGATCCTACTAAAGGAAAGCACCTACGTGCTGTTGATGTTAACATGAACAAAATGCCTGATGTTGCCATGACACTAGCTGTTGTTGCACTCTATGCTGATGGTCCTACGGCTATACGAGATGGTTAGTTCAAATCACTGATTTACATTGCTACAGCTTGAAAAGGAATCAGAAGCTTGTAGATCAATTGGCTATGAAATATGAATGACATGTTTGATTTCATTGTTTTTAGTGGCTTCATGGAGAGTGAAGGAAACTGAGAGAATGATTGCTATCTGCACTGAACTTAGAAAGGTTAGTATTTCAACTCCAGGTTTTCTCTTAAAGCAGACATATACTCTTGAGTTTTCTCCCCAACTGCTTTTAGTGATCTTATGTGTGTATAAATCAGCTCGGAGCTTCAGTTGAAGAAGGATCAGATTACTGCATAATAACTCCCCCAGAGAAACTTAATGTGACAGCGATCGATACATATGATGACCATCGTATGGCTATGGCGTTCTCTCTTGCTGCCTGTTCGGATGTTCCCGTTACAATTAAGGATCCTGGTTGCACGAGGAAGACCTTCCCAGATTTTTTTGAGGTCCTAGAAAAATTTACCAAGCACTGAAAGAAAATCTTCAGATTCAGACGAGGGGTAAGTAAGCCACAATCTGGCAATAAATATTTTTCCCAGTGATGTTTGTGTCCAATGTAGTATGAGTGACGGTAGCCTAAGAGAGCTACTAACTTGAGGACATTTGTAACCTAGTTTATATTTTTATTTTTGTTGGTCATCTCCATAAGGCGAGGTGTTAAATCTTCCCTGCACAGTGCAGAGTGCTGCTTATTGCTGTCGGGTTTGTACAACCATTTCCCGTCATTACTCCTAAACTGTATCCGAGCAAGCATACCTCTAGAGAAGAAAACAAGCACGACCTTGATGGTCATAAATCAGTGAATGCAAGTTTGTTTGGCTCTATGTTCTCTGGAACTAAACTTTAAAATATGCTCCCTCGGCTGATCGTTAGATAAACATACTCAAAACCATACGTCGCATTTGTAAATGTGAAGCAAGCACAGATCGTTGAAGTTGCAAAGCCACCTTGGGAGGATGATTAGGTCAATTCTAAATTGAAATAACCAGCATTCATCACAACCACGCGACAACCAGTTCAGCTGGCATCTTCATTGTCTCCTCCTGTATATTTTTCTCATGATCCCTATCAATCTGCCATTCATGCATACCCCTACATAACATTTTAGGAGCAGAAACATTCAAGTTGACTGGTTCAGGAACACGACTCTTAATAACGTTTCTTACAAAATCATAGAAATTTTCTGTCCTTTAAGACATTCCAATGGCTAGTTGGTACAACACGCATAAAATAAAACATAATTCGGGTTAACAGCTACAAAGATCACACTAAATTACACAAGAAAATGGCCAATATCTTTAAAAAAACCTAGTAACAGAGGTAAGATGTGAAAATATTAGAGCCCTCGTTGTTGATGTCCATTTTCAGGTTCATCTTCTGCATCCTCAAATCTCTGGTCGTTGATTTGGAGCTGCACAACAATGATGCACGAAATTAGGATTTCTGGAAACCAATGTGGGGAACAATCATGTAGCGATCAATCAACATCATTTAAGAAGTAGCAACATTTACACGACCACATATAAGATGACAACCGCAAAAAATTATTGCTTTGACTCTAAGGGAGGTTCTAATCACTTGTGAGTTGTGACCATAAAATGCAAATACATGCAAGGCTCTTTTATGAACTGCCCCTTCAGTGTAACAAGGACGGGAATGGGGGCATTAATCTGTAAACCGGAGATTCTAAAGGGTACTATTGTTTTTTTCTTGAACTCTTAACAGTACCACATCTTTGGGAAAAAGGAACACCACAAAACTAGAAACAGCATAACACTTTCTTTTAATTGGTTGAAGCAGCATAACACATGAATTGCAAGGCAACTTCCTAAACAGCGATTCAGGTAGTCATGTGACATGACTTCAGTTTCGATGATCCACATTTGATATTATAACGTGGATCTAACAACAGGGCAGCTTGCTTTGATTTCACACACGTTACTTATCATCGGAACTCCCAAACCACCGTTTTAAATACCCTACGTAAGAACTACAGTTAGCTTGAGAACAATTTCCCAAAAATTAAACCATCTAAAACAAATTATCAAGATGAAATAGGAACTCAATCTTACGTATAAAATCTCACGTATAAATCAGAAACATTTCAGACCACAAAAAATCCTCACATTAGTTGGTGTACTTCACCCTACTTCCGGCTGGACACTATACTGGTAATGATCTCTTCTCTAGCTGTGACGTAGCTTCCAAAATTCTAAAAGTTGTCTTCTTGTGCTTCTTTGGTTTTCTCGACTATATGGAACACTATAATCACCTATTGCTCAAAAGTAATATGCAGAACATTTTATCATCGACTACTCAAAACACTGAAGGGGCTGATATAGTTTAAATCATCCTTGGCACTTAATTCTTGTTTATCTTATTATCTATGACCGACAATCCCAATCCAAAGGAAACAATGCTTTAGTAATTCAAAACATGCATTTGGAGATAAACATAGGCAGTTCGAGGGTTTCACCTCAAGCATCGTGTGAGATATATCATTGTGGCCATTGGAACACCCAATGGGATTAGTAAATTCCTCGGAATCACCTGAAAAACATAGGGCTTAACAGATAATACAAGAATATATGTAGGAAAAGAATTACTACAGCATTTGACAACATACCAGCACCGACCATTTCCTCTTCGCCAAAAAACCACTCGTTGTCTTCATCTTGCCCTGCATGAGGAGAATAAAAGCAAATTACAGAGTTTTTTCTTCTCAAGAATTACAACTCGTTCAAAAATAAGGAAAATACGACATAGTTTGGATTCGTAAGAGGGGCAGTATACCTTGATTAGGATCAGGATTCAGCTCTGCGCACTCACAGAAAACATCAAATAGAGCATCAACTGCCAGCAATTAGGTTAAGGGTTAAAATGTTCTATCCAAGACATGTAATAGGAAGTGATAGGAATAATTTAAGGACTTATGTTTTAAATGGTGTTCATTTTCTCTATTCACATCTCAGATACAAGAGGTAGTAAAGGAACCAATGCTAAATATTATGAGTGAGATGTTAGAAGGAAAGCTAAATGTTACAACTTATGAGTGATATTATAGAAAAGGATGGCTTAATGGTTCCTTTGTATCATCTGTTCATTTTATTTCTCACATCTTATAAGCAAGAGGTAGTAGAGGTTAAGAATCATTGCTGGACACTATGAATAATAATTGATATGTTACTCAGAGTGGTCCAGGAAGGCAGCCAGCAGAAGGATTTTATGAAGGTTAAGAAAAAGAATGACCTCATACAAACGTTCAGAGGTTCATGGACTTATTCCACATTATCAAAATATAAGGACCGAAAACAGCAGAAAACTAATTTAAGGATACGCTGATTGGGGTCTGATGGTATCAGTCTCATCTCGGTAACAGTTTGCAGATCAAAAACATGATTGTCTTCAGCATCTGAACCTCCCGACTCGTTCTCATCATCATTTGTATCAATCTTCAAAGGGGTGTAAAAAATGTTTTTGGTTCAAAGTTAATCATAATAAGACAGCAATCAAGAAAATCGGTATGAGGTATTTCTATGTTATCTTTACAGAGTAAGCATTGAAAAGCTGCAGGACGGTAAGATATAGATTATTCACATATTTCCAGGTATAGCTACAGCTATAAACTAAATTAACCAGAGCAACAGCTGAGTACAGAGTAAGTTTAACTTGGTACACGTCACATAGATGGAACTTGATAGTTATTAGAACAGACATCATATGTATTGCATACTTTAGGAATGCACAGGGTAAATATTTGACTAATTAGCATCTAAATTACAAAAGCAATGCATTTGATTGTAAAATTGGGTCGTTCCTTACCCATATCAATCATTTAGAAAATTATAAGAAACGTGACAACTATTAATGGCGTGAAAACAGGTTAATCATCATTCCATGTTTGTATAATGACCACTGACATGATCGAGGATATCATGCTACTGTCAGGGGCAGATCCTATATACAAGAACTTATACAACACGCTCAATAGTTGTGTGAGTATGTACCCAAAAGAATAATCTTTCTGTATTTTCACTCACATGTAAAAATAATCAGTCTAAAAGTAGGGACTTCTTTTGAAAAAAATGAGTCTAGACTTTTGAAGTTGTAAGTTATAAAAAGCCACAAACCTATCAAGTATGAGAGCTGAATTGCCCCTTCAACTAGTAGTTGGGATCAAAGTGTTCGAATACAAGAAAACTAAACACACAACTTAATAATTCCCAGATGGCTTTCTCCTTTCTCCCCTCTCACTTCAGTTTTGGATGTAGTTTTTCTGATACCATTACACTTACATCAAAGTTCCACTAACTAATTGCTACCACCAAATCTCTTCATTTCAGATTTGGAAAACGACCCAGACGTATATAAAACGCATGTACAAGCACAAAACAATTACAAACATCAAAAGTAATCCAATTTTTCCAATTCCAAACTTAAACCCTAAACCCTTCCAATCCCAGAAAACCCTAAACCCTGAAAAAGAATCACCTGGGTGTAGATGCACGGCAAGCGGTAACTCTCGGGATCTCTGGACACGGCGTGCAGAGACACAGATAGGAAATCGACAGCGTAGCCTTTGGTCTTGTCCGCGTCGCTCAGCCACACCACCCTCCTGAACACACTCAACGGGGAGGATCAACCTAATCGCCAGAAATAAGTGGGGGATTTATTTGGTAACTCAGCTTACTTGGTGGTGATGTAGAGGGTTCCGGGGGATTCCGGCGGTCGGTTTCCGAGAGCTACGGCGACGTCGGGTTGCACGTTCATGAGCTCCTCGCCGGCGTCGAGGCGGGGTTGGCCGTTGGCGTCGCCGACTCTATCGGTGAACTCTTGCAATCCGACAGCCATCTCTCTTTCGCTGCCTGTCAGTCTCTGTTCGAGTATGTACTTTGTTAGGGCTGTTCGGTTCCTCTGGCGGACAAAATGGTAGAAAATCGATTCTAACGTTGATTGAAGATATAAAGGGCAACCAATTTTATTTTTCCGTTAAATAAGTTCAGTTGTTTGTACATAAACGGAAATTAAGATCGTAAACCAGCATGAGTTGAGTCGAGTAACTTGCTCAAATTGAGTTTGACACATTTGGTTTTTTGTCTGTTCATTGCTCGCTCCTTACTCAGGTCGAGCACAAAATGGCTAGCAAAAAGCTCTGAGAGTTGTTCGGCTCGTTTGCTCATTCTTTTCAATAATTTTTGTCCTAATTAGTAGAATAACATCTTAAAACAGTTTAAATGGTAAAAACCCTAAAACAAGATACAATTACACAACCAGGCATGCAAATTAAAGTGCTTAAATTGTTAGAGAAAATATCACAAAAAATGGAGGATGTAAAAGGATTAGGGTTTGGAGGGGATGAGAATTTATGTGGGTTGTGTAATGGGTAGTTGGGTTTTAGGCAGAGTAGTTAGTTGAGAAAATAGTCTCACATTGTCAAACACAAATTATGTGCAACACTCTTATCGGAATCTGTTGGAAAATTAGAAGTTCTAATTATTCGACTAAGACTTATGGACAAAATAATGTTAAGTTAAACATAAATCATAATGAGTAACTTCTCATGCGTTTGACTAATTTTGTTATGTATTATTATAATAAATTTTTAAAATAACGTGATTTGTGCTTCAAAAATAGTTTCATTGTTGTTGTTAAAAGTGTTGTGTTATATATACTTATTAAGTTATTTGACAAATTTATATATGATTGTTAGTTTTGTTGCATTTTCCCTTTTGTTTCCTAGAGGAGGACAATTCAAAGAAATAAGGAGGAAATATTCGTATATAATCAATGTTGTAAAGGAAAAATATTATCCTTTTCCAGAAGTTCCCTGAATTTGCACAAACGGCTGGAAACGTTCTAACCAATGGGACTATTTTTCTTCTATTCTGCTGTGCACAATCCCCCAACAAATGTTGTAAGAATCAATAACCATCTAATTAAACAACGAAATGCTCTACTAATGCGGAATAAAAACAAGATAGGAAGTAGAACAAGCAAACCACAACTAGAACATAGATTTGTAGAGGTTTGCCAATCCAACCAGGTCATACTCCTCTCTTATAAGCTTCGTTCGAACCATTGAGTCATGTTTGCGTGCCTTCATTGATTTGATCTCCATTTTGGACCGAGATCAAGTATTTACAAAGCAATTTTGCTAAACTTGATTCTCCTCTCTCAAAACGAGAAAGAAGTTTCTTTCTAAAGCTTGTACAACCTTGATGATTCTAGCAAATGAAAGTAGGAATCACAAACAACACTCACGATTGACTGCAGAAGGGTGATGGTCCATCGGTGACCTTGTTTCAAATAATTTTGTCACGGTTGGAAATCAAATATATGTTGTGAGTCCAACGTCTATATTGTCAAATGGAAAGAGTCGGTGTGCGTCAGAGGCTAAGAAGTAAACAGTTGACCGATAGAAGATCGATCGTCCGAAAATGGACAAGGGAAATGGACTTTAAGACAAAATAGGAATGTGACGGTTAAAATCTGAAACCAGTCCAAGGAGATTCAGTCGACCTAATGACAAACGGGCGTCCGAGTTGACAATTCCAGAGAGGATTCTAACGGCTACTGATAAGATGATTTCGGTCATCGTTAGATGTTCGGTTGTCCAAACATGGCTGTGACATAATCCTATGCTCAAGTTTATATTTGATTCAATGGACTCAATATATGAAAAATTACAAGTCTTGGTCCAAAGTTTTGTTACAATTTTGAGTTTTGTCTCAATACTCATTCTCTTGATAATCTTGATCAACATATTAAAATGATTTGCAAGTATATATACAATGTATATAATCATATTTGTCCACATTGATTGAATAAATTGATTGATTAAGATTAATTTAATTAATCATCAAAATTAACATGGATTACATTCTACAAGCCAATAATTTTTACCATTAACTTAAAGTTAATAGTATTGTAGACAAACAACACGAAAAAGTAAAAAATTAACGACTATTTGAAGTTCAGGAGTAAAAAGTTTTATAGATTTAAAGTTAAGAGAGTTAAGTGTTAACTTTGAAAGTCTACGGGTGTTAAGAAGTGCTTTTGACCCATGGTTCAAGAGAATTAAACGTAATTTGGCCAAAATTCTATGAGAAAAATGAATAAAATAAAATAACATTATTCTTGTTTTCTCTGGTGTGACTCTTGTATGGTTCGAGAAAACAAAACTTTGCCGCGTTGATCTTATCGGAGAAAAACTTCATATCAGAATTTTCAAATGAAAGGAGACTTCGTTGTTGTTGACTCATGGACATCCACATACTTCTAGATATTATTACTCAAGAGGAGAAGAAGTAGTGAGGTGACCAGGAAAGGATGGAAGCCAAAGACCAGGAAAGGATGGAAGCCAAAGAAACGAATCATCCCTCCACCAATCCCTTGTCGTCGAGATCAACAAATTCAGAGGAACAAAAGGATGAAGAAGGTGGACGGGAGCAAGACATCTCTGCGCATGATGGTCAGAAGAGCAATTCCGAAGCGTCCTTGTGTTCTACTCCTGTCCTTTCATCGTTTGCATCCTACGACATGGCTGATAGGCGCTTCGAGTGCGAAGTCGATGAGATCCCAGACTTTGACTACCTCTCCCTCTCCTCTCGTTGGATCTCTCGTAAAGACGTTTTCGGATCCAACTCGTCGTCACGGAGGTTTGTGTTTATTTCTCTAGTTCAGGTGAACAAATTTGTTTGCAATTTAAATAAACGTCATATTCTTACCGTCCCACACATGAAAAAACAAAGCTGAACGTTTATAAGATTGCTAAACCTTAATTGCGAATGTTTATATGTAAAATTATCTGATTGAGTATGGTTTCTTATCATTAACTTTGCATAGGCGAGGGAAACATCCAATTTGTATAAAGGATCTGAAATTTTCACATGTACTAAATTTATTCAAATAAGTCGGTCATAAGTGAGCTAGTACTAAATCTGAAATTCATGTATAATTCTCTGTTCACATGATCACACTCAATTTTTATCACTTGACACAAATTTCAAACAATTTCAAAATTATTATGTCACTCTGAGTTCCATTTTTACCTATTTGGATTAAAATATCAATTTAAGTGACGTCGTTAAAATTACCATAATGATTTATTATAGATAGTTTTTTTTCTTCTTTCTATCCTTTAGAGTCCAAAGTTTGTGCAACATATAGCAATGCAAATATGGATGTTTGACAACAACAAATATTTACATTTTCGTAACTTAAAATCTTAAGAATTTAGTTTAGAAAACAAGTTCACCAACTTTTCGTTTTCACATATCCACCTTGGTTTTAGAAAACAAGTTCACCAAGTTTAGAAGGAGAGAGGAGGAGAACATCACAGAGATCTTGTAACGTCCTCAGAACAACGGAAAAATTAAAATTTAAACATACAATCAAATTGAGGACATTACGAAAAAGACATACGCACACAGGTGCACCAACATATAATATATATATGTGACCAAGTTTACAAAAGAATGTGATCACATCAAAAGCTCATAAACGGGAAATATACATATGTAATCACAAGCACCTCAAAAAGAAGGAAAACATGATCTGGTCCCGAGCACCTCCTCTGCAGTCACCACCCTCCTAACGCCGCTCTCGGCCTGAAAAGCAACATGAACTATGCCTGAGTTTCCATAAGGAAACCCCGTATGTCAAACCCTAACATATGAATGAAATAATGAATACGAAAAACCGTAAAAGGACACAAACTTAACAACAGAAAACCACCAACGATTGCCTCATTCACCGGAGCCACGATTTTGCCTCAATGTTACCGGAGCCACGGTTTTGCATCATTCGCCGGAGCCACGGTTTTACCTCAATGTTACCGGAGTCACGGTTTTGCATCATTCGCCGGAGCCACGGTTTTGCCTCAATGTTACTGGAGTCACGGTTTTGCATTATTCGCCGGAGCCACGACTTTGACTCAATGTTACCGGAGCCACGATTTTGCATCATTCGTCGGAGCCACGACTTTGCCTCAATGTTACCGGAGCCACGATTTTGCATCATTCGCCGGAGCCATGACTTTGCCTCATTCGCCGGAGCCACGTCAATGTCAACCACAACCCGCTCAAAGAGCCACCACTGATCGCTATAGGACCGGCTTGTCTGTCCGTTGCCCCAAAAGGGCCGGTGAACCCGTTGCCTTCTAGCCGATCAACAACCACAAGGAAAACACCAAAACTGTGTAAAAACGGTCGAATGAAAAACACCTCACCGGTCGACCGATTCCTCACCCAGAGGACTGGCTCAACCAAAAAACCCACCAATTGGTCGAACGACAAAGGGGACCTGTCCAACCGAAAAGCACCAGTAAAGAAATCCACTACGCATACAAAGATCAAACGGTCGAACAACCCAAAACTTCCGGTCGACCGAAATCCACTAGTAGAACTCACCATCAATCCACACTACACGGTCGACCGAAACGACACTTCCGGTCGAACGACCTTTAAGTTAACTTAAGTCGTCAGTCGGACGAGTCAAACAGGCGGTCGACCGTTTGGATGGTCAACGCCCAAACCGACCTACGATAGTACTTTCGGTCGACCGGCAAAGGGGTCACGTCCGACCGAAAGTACCCAGAGGCTCCATCTCTCGCTCACAATGCACAACCGGTCGACCACCCCAAGGTATCGTTCGACCGGTGCGAGGGATATTGCCCGAAATACACAATAACCGGTCGACCGAACCTAAACCACTGGTCGACAGTTATAGTGCAGAAAAATTGCTGTGCAGGTCAGACGAGTGATTCGGCCTACCGTCGACTGCTCCCACCCCACACTAAACATAGGTGAGCGCAAAAGCAAGCTTGACATACCTTGAAGGCTTGAAGAAACCTTTGAAGATCAACGGCGAGCTTCTCCGCCCAACACTCCTTCTTCGGTGAACTCCACAAACACGATCCCCTCGACTCCGGCAACAACCAACCGAGTCCCGATCTACTCGACTCCAGAGAAGGTCTGAGCTTCACCTCACCTCCAAAAGCTGTGGATCAAGAGAGAGAGAGAGAGAGAGAGAGAATTTGAGCGGGAGAGAGAATAACAAGAGAGAGAGAGAGAGAAAATGGAAGTTGTGCAGGTCGCTGGAGCCCACAACCTAGGAGTCCGCCAACGTGAACCTAAATGACAAAATGGAAGTTGCACACCGAGATTTCTAGATGGTCGTCCGACATGAAGATGTTCTCAACACCATATCTGTAACAATGTAAGGAAACCAACTAATTATTTCCAATTTTTCAGACATGCCTGATCCATGTAGTGGTACAGAATATCTAATGATGCAGCTTCCCAACTGTAGTTTCCACATTCAAATAGATTTTCCAACAACAGTAAATATCTAAAGTGTACTTTGTTTCCACTCTTATTGCCTACTATCTCGGATCCTAACTGAAACAAAATGTAGGCTCTCGTGTGCTACATCACCTGCTCATTTGTTGCATCTGGTTCCACAACTTGATAATTTTGCTACAACCACTGCAATGACACGTACCTTTCACTACAGTTGCCGATTCTTCTTCTTCTTCTTCTTCTTCAGAACCCAACAAATTCATGCAAACCTTAGTCCAATCATGATCTAAGGTTGCACACACCGCCAAACCGTCAACACGAAGACCACTAAGCATAGCTACGTCTTGTAGCGTGATGGTCATCTCCCCGTGTCTAAAATAGAAGTTCTGTGTCTCAGGCCTTCACCTCTCCACAACAGCACGGATCAAATTCCAATCCAGTTGCAATCGAGACACGATACCAAATCCCACAATCACTAACAAATCACACACTCTTCCATCTTGCACATTTCACGTGTTGAACTGAATGTCGACGTATTTAATATCCGTCAAAGTCTCCTGAAAAAAAAATTAATTACTTAAGATCCAATATAAACCAATACCAATACACATAATTTTTAAATTAAAAATCAAAACACTTATATTTTCGAGAATCGAAGATGATCTATGATCTTTCTGTAGTATTAGGACTGAAGGGTCCTTGTGTTCTACTCGTGTCCTTTCTTTGTTTGCTTCCTACGACATGGCTGATATGCGCTTGAATGCGAAGTAGATCCCAGACTTTGACTACCTTTCCCCCTCCTCTCGTTGGATCTCTCGTAAAGACGTATTCGGTTCCAACTCGTCACAATGGAGGTTCATGTTTATTTCTTTAGTTCAGGTGTACAAATTTGTTTGCAGTTTATAGTGATCAGAAGAGTCATATTCGTACCGTTCAACACATGGGAAAAAAGCTAAACGTTTATA
Organism: Triglochin maritima; assembly: GCA_963682175.1. Classification (NCBI taxonomy): domain Eukaryota; kingdom Viridiplantae; phylum Streptophyta; class Magnoliopsida; order Alismatales; family Juncaginaceae; genus Triglochin; species Triglochin maritima. Next base: position 14,810,779 of record OY821775.1, read on the forward strand.
AGATTGCTAAACCCTAATTGCTAATGTTTGTATGTAATATCATCTGATTGAGTATGGTTTCTTATCATTAACTTTGCAGAGGTCAATGGAAACATCCAATTTGTATCTACCACATGAAATTTTCACATCTACTGAATTTATTCAAATAAGTCGTTTATAGGTGAGCTAGTACTAAATCTGAAATTCAAGTATAAATCTCTATAGTCCAAAGTTTGTGCAACATATAGCAATGCAAATATGGATGTTTAACAACAACAAAGATTTACATTTTCGTAACTTAAAATCTTAAGAATTTAGTTTAGAAAACAAGTTCACCAACTTTTGGTTTTCACAGATCCACCTTGGCAGTAACAGGAAGGAGAGAGGAGGAGAATATCACAGAGATCTCTCACCCCCTATGGTACCCCCTATGGCTAGCAGAGGGAATTCACAATGCAGCCAACGAAGCAGAGGTCTTTAAAGAAGAGTGTTTAGTTCTTGCAAAGTGGTCGGACGAAGTGAGCGACCACCTTCGGTCGATTTCTAGACTCGTAGAGTCCAACCGTAATCTTATCAACTGTCGTGGCCTTGGCCAAGTTCCGGTCAACTGTATTGCTTCCCTTATGCTTGCTTTGGAGCTCTTATTACGTTGCGGGAGCGACAAATTCACCCGCGTCCGTCGCAAAATCAACAAAATCGACTCCAAGGATTTCTACAAGCTCACATTTCACTTGGAGTTTACCAAAGAACATGTAAAGTGTCTCGTCTCCATTTGCACGGCCATTGTGTCGAACAAAGTGCCGAACATTGAACTCCAAGTTGGAAACATCTTATTTTACTGGTTACAAGCTCAAATTTCAGTTCTAAAGGCAGATGACTCCAAACACTCGGACCGTGTTGCGGTAGCCAATGTTCTTAGGGATCTCGCCAGAGTAAATGAGAAAAACAAGCAATTAATCCTGAACGAGGGTGCCGTCCCAGCCCTGCTCAATGTCCTCAAAAGGCCATATTTTGAATCCCAATTCACAGCAATTCCCACGCTTGTGACTCTTGCAAGCCACTACGAGAGTATTCCTACGATTGTCTTCAAGGATTTTTTGCCTGTCATCGTCGACCTTCTCTCCAATAGCTCGGAGGCAATCCAGATAAGCCGACAAACATTATTTGAGGAGCTTCTCATGATCGTGGAAAATGTTGAAGTTGACGCCAAGTTGAGAAGTGATGCGATTCAAATCTTGGAATCATGGGTTGAAAGCACCTTTGCTCCTGATGCTGGTGAAGTGATAACTATTCTAGTGAGGCAACTTAATGATAAAAACAAAAACTTAGTGGCAGAGGTGGTCCAATTGCTCATGCTTCTGAATCTCGTTGAAATGCAAAACGCTCGTGAGATTTACATGACAATCAGGAACTTCAAAGGTGGCGCGTTATTTGAGAGACTAGTGGATTTGGAAGAATTTCAGTCTCATCTAGCAAACTTCTTTGAAATGTAATAGTCTCTTGTCTAATTCATCAGTAGGTCGAAAAATGGCCTACACCGTTATGAGCACAAACATCAAAACTCTGAAGGAGTAAATCATTTGAGAAATAAATTTGTCGCACCTGGTAGGCTTCACGACTCTTCGATTTTTTATATATATTATCTTAATGTTTTGATCATGTATTGTTTATGCAAACCTTCTTCTTGTACTGGTTGACCATGGGTTCTTAACCTTCCTGCTTGCAAAGCTTCCCATGCCTTTGTGCGTTAAGAACGTATTCATTTGCCTGTATATAATGTAATTAGACTATTTCACACAATGGAGAAATTTAAGTAGAAATTTATACAAAAGCTTTTGTACAGAATCATCCATAAAGTCTCTGTTAACCTAATCCTACTTAGTAGGCTAATTGGGTTTAAGGCTTTACTAACCTTTCTTGGGATATTTTGTTAGGATGAGCAGCTGTGGTTGGTTTTGAGAAGTGTGGTGGTGGTTGGGCTGAGGTGGAGGTTTGGGATTGGTTGAAGGTGAGGTGGTGGGGTTTATTATAGCAAAACCTTATTCCATTCTCTTCTCTTTTCATTTTCTCACTCCACCTTAAACTCATCTCTGTAGGCACTTGGAGCTAGGGGTGCCCACGGGTTGGGTTGAACCTGGAAACCTACCCGAACCCGCCTGGTCGGGTCAGGTTGGAAAAATCTGAAAACCAAATTTTCAGGTCGGGTTGACTTAACCCAACCCGAACCCGAATGTTGTTTTAATATGGGTCGTCCAGATTTCTCACCCTTGATCCCGTCCATAACTTGCGGACAAAACCCAACCCAAAGTCCCCAGAACGAAACCCTTATCCCGTCCATTCCACTCCAGATCTCATATCTCGTCCATCCCTCTCCTCGTCACCTCTCCCCGCCCCGCGACTCTTCGATTATTTAGTTTTTTTAATCTTAATGTTTTGATTATGTATTGTTTATGCAAACCTTCTTCTTGTACCGGTTGACCATGGGGTTCTTAACCTTCCTGCTTGCAAAGCTTCCCATGCCTTTGTGCGTTAAGAACGTATTCATTTGCCTGTATATAATGTAATTATACTATTTCACACAATGGAAAAATTTAAGTAGAAATTTATACAAAAGTTTTTGTACAGAATCATCCATAAAGTCTCCACATTGACTTGGTCGCAAAAAACTTCTTGAGCAACGCTCCCAATTGAATGGAATGACAAGTATAATGCAGGACCAAGACATCTCAAATGAAAATGGGCAGTGATCTTAACAAATCTTCTTTTTCACTATCCTCTTTTTCTACTCTTCAATTTTCATCGTCCGCTACTGACGTCATGACACATACGCTCTGCGTCACGAGAATCCCAGACTTCCACTATATTTTCTCCTCCTACGTTGGACTCCTTGCATTGTTGCATCACAACGGTAGTAAAAAGTATTAACATAAAAAATACAGAATATGAATTTGATATATACTGTCTCTGAAACTTGAATCTAAATTGAAACTTAATTAAGCTATCATATCCATTTTGAGTTGACAATTAAATGTATTAGAAAACCTTTGATTTGAATTTGAATTCAGAATAATATCTTAATTTTACGTAGTTATGCTTTTATATATCAAAGGCATTGGCTAAACGAGTGGACAATTCCAACGAGATACTGATAAGATGATTTTGGTCATTCGTTAGATGTACGGTTATCCGATTGGAAAAGGGTTGAAACAAAATAATAGTGTTCAAGTTTACATTTGATATTATGAACTTAATAAATAGAAAATTACAAATCTTGGTTCAAAACTTTATTGCAATTTTGAACTTTTGTCTCAATGCTCATTCTCTTGATAATCTTGATTAACCTATCAAAATGATTTGCAAGTATATATTGAATGCATGTAATTAAGTTTACCAACTTTGATTGACTATATTGATTGATTAAGATTATTTTGATTAATCATAAAAAATAACACGAATTAAAACCTAAAAGCCAACAAACTTTATCATTAAGTTAAAGTTATGAGTATTCTAGACGAACAACACGAAAAATTAACAAATTAAAGGTCAGAATATGAAATTTAACGATTATTTAAGTTAATGGGTGAAAATTTTTACGGATTCAAATTCAGAGAGTTAAATTTGAAAGTTCACAGGATTAAGTGGTTCTGACCCATAGTTGAGGAGAGTTAAATAAATTTTATGAGAAAAAGAAGTTAAATAAATTAACATTACTTTTTTTTCTCTTGAGAAAATCTCGAGATCAGAAATGAAAAGAGACGTCGTTGTTTACTGTACAAAGCTTGTGTGATTTGTAAATATCGTCGGAGAAAATCGCATTGTATGACTTGTGTGACTCTTGTATGTTTCGAAGAAAATCTTTAATGCTTCAAAGAAATAAAAATATGGTTCAAGAAAATCTCCTTATTAGAAATTTGTTGACAAAATATAATCAAATGAAAAGAGACTTCCTTGTTGACTCATGGACATCCACATATTTCTAGATGTATTATTACTCAGAGGAGAAGTAGTACTGAGGTGAGCACGAGACGATGGAAGCCAAAGAAACGAATCATCCTTCCTCCAATCCCTTGTCGTCGAGATCAACAAATTCAGAGGAACAAAAGGATCAAGAAGGAGGACAGGAGCAAGACATCTCTGCTCATGATGGTCAGGAGAGCAATTATGAAGTGTCCTTGCGTTCTACTCCTATCCTTTCATCGTTTGCTTCCTACAACATGGCTGATATGCGGTTCGAGTGCGAAGTTCTGTTCAACAGCACTGCTTCCCTTAAGCTTGCTTTGGAGCTCTTATTACGTTGCGGGAGCAGCAAAATCACCCGCCTCCGTCGCAACATCATCAAAATCGACTACAAGGATTTCCACGAGCTCACATTTCACTTTGAGTCCACCATAGAACATGTAAAGTGGCTCGTCTCCATTTTCTCGGCCATTGTGTCGAACAAAGTGCCGAACATTGAACTCCATGTTGGAAACATCATAAATTACTGGTTACAAACTCAAATTTCAGTTCTAAACGCAGATGACTCCAAACACTCGGACCGTGTTGCGGTAGCCAATGTTCTTAGGGATCTTGCCAGAGAAAATGAGGAAAACAAGCAATTAATCGTGAACGAGGGTGCCGTCCCAGCCCTGCTCAATGTCCTCAAAAGGCCATCTTTTGAATCCCAATTCGCTGCAATTTCCACGCTTGTGACTCTTGCAAGCCACTACGAGAGTATTCCTACGATTGTCTTCAAGGATTTTTTGCCAGTCATCGTCGACCTTCTCTCCAATAGCTCGGAGGCAATGCAGATTCAAGCTGCTTCTTTCGTTGCTCTGCTTGCCGGTCGACCAAGCCTAGCTGAAGGTTTTTGGAAATTAGACACAGTGCCTCCTTTCGTGCGGTTTCTGTTGAAATCAAACATCAATAATTATTGTTTCCTCATTTTCTGTTTAAGTAGAGATAAGACCAATTTGATTAGATAATTTGGGGCATAAAGATCCTATAGTTATGTTGTATGCAAGTTTTATGCAGGACTATATGTCGCGAGTTTTATGCAAGCAGGTTGCAAATTATGTTGTAATGTTGCGTCACTTTGTGTTATTTAGTTTCACGTTATTCATTTTGGTTGCAGTTTTTCCTTTGTCGCATTAAAAGGAAGCTAGATAGAGCTGTAGTAAATGGTTCCAAAATGTGTATATACCAAACAAGAATTGAATTGACTACTTCCTTCATTGGAAACAACCAATGTTCACGGAACGCCTAGGCGAGCCTAGGCGACCCGGGCGTCTGGTCGCCTGGGCGTTCGTGTGACCGCCCAACTCTGGGTCGTCTTTTTTTTATAATTAAATTAAATTTTATAAAATAGATAAAAAGTCAGGAAAAATCGGGAAAAATAGGAAAAAATGCACAAATATTATCTAAAAATACCATACATGTTTAGGCTTAAAAAAGACACCTAGTTCCTCGACCAAGGTCTCACTAGGCACCCCCTCTACCCACCTAAACACTTAGGTATACAATTTATTGCTTAGTAGTACGATTACAAAGGTAACTCAGAGTTCATACAATAGCAGATAAGAGAGAAATTAGAATTACAAGCTAACTAACTAATTCCATTGGACACATTGATCTAATGTCCAACTGGGAACCATATCATATCCTCCACCACCATCAGAGTCGTCAGAGTGGTTCTCGTTCGGATTGTCGACGTAGACATCATCTTCTTCAATTTCTTCATCGTCGGATTGCACATATTGCTCGTCGATGTCCATCGGTGGTCGAGAACTCGATGCACCTGGATCTCTAAAACTAATATGAACGATGACATCATCCATGCCACCACCTAATAATGGCGCGTCAGATGCAGTGGACATGGATCGAGCAAAGCGTCTCCGTGAAGAAGAATGTCCTAAAGCTGCTTCCTCGGCATCGGCCCATGTAAGCTCCTCTCCAGCGAAGACCGGATCTTCAGTTTCTACCAACCATGGATGCTCGTCGAAGAGATCGTAGTCCACACTGATGGGGTCATAAAATCCGAGCTTCTCCATCCTTTGCTGAAACCTTTGCCTTAACTTTTGGTTGTAGTTCACATACACCAAGTCATTCATCTTCTTCACAGCCAACTTGTTCCTTCTCGTTGAGTGCAACTGCTCGAAGACACTCCAATTCCGCTCACAACCTGATACCGAGCATGTCAATCCCAACACCCTCAGGGCCAACCTCTGTAATGCGGTCTCTCCCATGTCTGCGCCATAAGATTGCCACCAATCTATAGGTCTTCTTTCCGTCCTTTGTCTGACGACCATATCCCTCGAGAATATTCCAAGGGAGTTCTTATAACAATCAAGTTGATTGCAAATCTTGTCTTGTTCTGCAGGAGTGGGTACAAGCCGCTCTACGACATTCATGAATCCAGACATATGCTCATTAAAAGCTACATTTCGATCCTGAGGTGGGACGGAGAAGAAGGTACTAGGGTTGAGTAAGAAACCAACTGAGTGTAGCGGTGAGGACATCATCTTCCCTGGACCCCACCTGGTGTCGATGAGGTCGATGACTTGCTTGTACAACGTCGGGTTTCCGTCCACTCCACTCAGGCGTCCTTACAGTAGCGGATATTGCTTCGTTCCACTCAGGCGTCCTTACAGTGTTGAATGATATACCACATCTATAGAAAAACCTAGACCATTTTTGATTAATTATTTTCCTATCTTTTTTTCTAAAGGTTCTTTCGATGGTTGTTTGTTAGGGGCCGGAAACCACGTCCTTCCCACGTCCGCAAAATAGTGCCCACAACGTTGTTTTTGTCTCTTTCGACCAGGAACGGGGCGAGAATGGGAGGTTGGGGTACGAGCAGAATCGGAACCCGACCCGGTTTCCAGATCAAATTCTATGTTTTCTCGCTCTACATAATCATCAAGACATAAATTTTCGTTTTGTAATGTCATAATGTTTCTAATCATGTATGCAGTTATGTCTTGTTTAACAGAGTCAGGAACTTTATCACAAGGTCTAGCATTGCTACCGGGTGTGTGTGCAAAATGTTGTTTGTGACGGGCTATACCACCTCTAGTTTCCTTACCACATAACTCACAGACAATGCAGTTTTTATCATTAGCACTAATGTAATGGGCAGTATTCTAACCAGTGTCATTTGTTCGGGTAGGTCTTAGGTCATCGTAACTCTCATGATGCACAGGGAGACTAGTGCCGGGTACGTAGACCATATCTTAAAACTAGACTAATATAAAAATTTAGACTAATATGAAAATAAAATACTAATTAATTTAATTCTAAAGAGAAGTTAGAAAGAGTGCACTTGATTTTGGCGGTTGAAGAATGAAGAACCGGATCAGAGACATCACTTTCCAACTTCAAAACTAAGCACCAGACCGGAGACTTAATCGCGAAAACTTCATGATTAGGAAACTTGATGATTAGAAAAGAATTATGAAGAAGAAGAGAATGAGAGATTTGTGAAAAATGAAGAGGTTTGGAGGGTTTATATAGGATTTGGGGTAGTGGCAAACTTGTAATTTTTGAAAAAAGAAAAAAGGAGAGAGCCGTTGGACTCTCGCCTATTTCGCCCAGCTTTGCTGGGCGAAAGGTGGTGGTCGCCCAAGCAACCACCGCGACGGGCGGTCGCCTACCGCCTAAGAGATTGCCTACGTGAACGTTGGAAACAACATTAAACACATTTCTAAATTCTAGATATCGTGATCAGAACTGGTTTCAGTTTGGCCAATCCATATTTTTGGTTACCATTTGATATCCTATTTCTAAACCAAACATGAAAACTTAGATGCAAAAAGATAACAAAAATAATAAAGATAGAAATTGCAAACAAAAGAATAAATTAATTCGGCTTAGTTTAGGAATTAAGAGACTCCTAGCTAGTCATATATATTCTGTTTCAATGTTTTAACTTGAACCAAGATTAAGTTTTGGTTTCATGTCAGACGATTTAATTACCTTAACCTTCAAGACTTGAACTTATAATATAGTCAAAGCTTAAACTTTAGGTTACAGTTTGTGAAGTTGAAAAACCTCTTCTCATTCACCTCTTTTCAACTACACACCTCTTTTCATTCACTTAAACCAAACAACTTAACAGACATACATTAAAACAACATTCGCACACACCTAAAGATAGATGAAAAGTTGATACCCAACAATTCACTCTAAACAAGCATCTTTAAGAATAGAGCAACAAATAAAACACCAACCACAACAGCGAACATCTTGGCCTTCTTGACGACGACCTTAAGCTCTTCAACATTCAGCTTCACTTCGCGAAGCAATGCATGCATCTCCCTGACCTTAACATTGAGATTCAAAAGCTCGTCCAAGCAATAGTCAATCTTAACATTAAACAAAATGAACTTCTCCATCTCTGATTTCCTCATGTTGTCGTCAAACCACCTAAAAAAGTCGTATGAATCTAAACTCTACAAAAAAACCACATAAACAATTCATTGAACACCTGGTGGGCTACATTCAAGAAATACTACAACTGAATGGATAAGTTAAAGGAATACTTTGTAATCCCTAGGGCACACCCAGAAATGTCGACCGAGTGATGGTGGCTTGTTGAAAGTTTGGATTTTGGCTGGAAGACCACACGTGCATGTCGGGATCTCGGACCAGAGAATCGACCGCGACTTGGTTGACGACGACATGCTTACTTCCACCTAAATGACCGACGAAGACAAATGTTGTAAGAATCGATGACCATCTAATTAAACAATGAAATTATCTACTTTTGCAGAATTAGAACAAAATAAGAAGTAGAACAAGCAAACCACAATTAGACCGGAGATTTGTAGTGGTTTGACAATCTAACTGGGTCCTAATTCTCTCTTACAAGCTTCACTCGAACCACCAAACCCCGCTTGCGTGCCTTCATTGATCTGATCTCCAATCTGGACCGAGATCAAGTATTTACAAAGCAAGTTTGTGAACAATCATCGCTAAATTTGATTCTCCTCTCACAAACCGAGAGGGAAGCTTTTTTCCGAAGCTTGTAGAACCTTGATGATTTTGGCAAATGAAAGTGGGAGTCACAAAAACAACATTCTACACTTCAGGACACTTGAGTAGGATAGGAAATAGGAACACAAGTGGCGAGGTTTAAGTTTGAGCATGGGAAATGGAGCTTTGATTGTGCAGGAGGTTTCTATCTAAGGAATGAATCAATAGGAGGTGTAAGAAATGTGTAAAACATAGGGAGCTTTCATGATGCTTTACAATACTTATGTGATTCTTGAATATGGAACTTGAAATCACGATCAAACACTCTAGACTCGAGCACACTTGGATATGAGATTGGAATTGATGCACACATGGTAAAAATTGGGCTTTGAGTGTGAAGAAATGGGAGCTTGAAAGTATTTGAGTTTCGGACACAAATGATATGAGTATAGAGATGGGTCTTGAAGTATAAAACTTATGAATGAACTCTTATTTATAAGGTTTCAAGCTCAATTAGCCCTTTGCGAGAGTTGGTGGGATTTGGATCAATGAGAAATAAGATTTCACTTAAGATCAGACAAAAATCTGCACATCTTCGGTTGACCATTTGCCGAACGGTTGTCTGAAACAAAAAGGTAGGATTGGTCAATATAGAGGGTTCGAATAATCGAATAAGGTTTGGTTAACAGATCACCAACTTCCAGTAACTTTTTCCATTTTTGACCAATTAAAGTTTGATTCACCGAGCGAGGTTCGATTCGCCGTTCCAATGTGGACAACAAGAATTGGTCAAGCACTGTTCAAACGATTTTGGTCGTTCAGATCAATTGTTTGTGTTTTAGCGCCAACGGTTGGAAATCAAATATTCGTTGTGAGTCCAACGACTATATTGACACGTGGAGAGAGTCATTACGCGCTATATGCCAAGAAGTAAACGGTTGACCGATATGAGATCGATCGTCCGAAGATGGACAAGGCAAATGGACTTTAAGACAAATACGAATGTGACTGTTGGAGTAAAATCCAAAACTGGTCCAAGGGGATTCGGTCGTCCGAGTGGACAATTCTAGCGAGTATTCTAACAGATACTGATAAGATGATTTCGGTCATTCATTAGATGTTCGGTTATCCGAACATGACTGGGACAAAATTATAGTGCTCAAGTTTACATTTGATCTTGTGAACTCAATAAGTAGAAAATTAGAAGTCTTGGTTCAAAGTTTTGTTATAATCTTGAGTTTTTGTCTCAATGCTCATTTCTTCATAATTTTGATTAACCTATCAAAATGATTTGTAAGTATATATGCAATGCATGTAATCATGTTTGCACACTTTTATTGACTAGATTGATTGATTAAGATTAATTTGATTAATCATCAAAACCAACAAATTTTACCATTAAGTTAAAGTTATGAGTATCCTAGACAAATAACACGAAAGAGTAAAAAAATTAACGGTTAGAATGTGAAATGTAACGATTATTTAAAGCTAATGGGTGAAAAGTTTTACAGATTCGAAGTTTAGAGGGGTTAAGTGTTATTTTGAAAGTTCACGGGGTTAGAGGTTTTGACCCACAGTTCAAGAGAGTTATATATAATTTACCCAAAAAAATTTGAGCGAAAAAAGTCAAATAAAATAACATTATTTTACTTTTCTCTTGAGAAAATCTCGAGATCCGAAATGAAAATAGACTTCGACGGTGACTGTACAAGGCTTGTGGAGCTGCGTGACTCTTGTAAATATCGTCCAAGAAAATCGCCTTGTATGACTTGAGTGACCCTTGTACAGTTGTACACCTCGAAGAAAATCTTGTATGCTTCGAAGAAACGAAGCTTCACCACATTAATATCGTCCAAGAAAATCTCCTTAATAGAAATTTGTTAACAAAATATATGCAAATGAAAGGAAACTTCGTTGTTGACTCGTGGTCGTGGACGTCCACATACTTCCAGATATTATTACTCAAGAGGAGAAGTGGTAGTGAGGTGACCAGGAAAGGATGGAAGCCAAAGAAACGAATCATCCCTCCTCCAATCCCTTGTCGTCGAGATCAACAAATTCAGAGGAACAAAAGGATGAAGAAGGTGGACGGGAGCAAGACATCTCAGCACATGATGGTCAAGAGAGCAATTCCGAAGCGTCCTTGTGTTCTACTCCTGTCCTTTCATCGTTTGCTTCCTACGACATGGCTGATAAGCGCTTCGAGTGCGAAGTTGATGAGATCCCAGACTTTGACTACCTCTCCCTCTCCTCCCGTTGGATCTCTCGTAAAGACGTTTTCGGTTCCTACTCGTCATCATGGAGGTTTGTGTTTATTTCTCTAGTCCAGGTGAACAAATTTGTTTGTAATTTATAGTGATTAGAAACGTCATATTCTTACCGTCCTACACATGAAAAAAATAAGCTGAACGTTTATAAGATTGCTAAACCTTAATTGCTAATGTTTGTATGTAAAATCATCTGATTGAGTATGGTTTCTTATCATTCACTTTGCAGAGGCGATGGAAACATCCAATTTATATATACGATCTGAAATTTTCACATGCCTTGAATTTATTTAAATAAGTCGTTTATAAGTGAGCTAGTACTAAATCTGAAATTTAAGTATAATTCTCTGTTCACATGATCGCACCAATTTTTATCACTTGACACAAATTTCAAACAATTTCAAATTTTTATGTCACTTTGAGTTCCAATCATTTTCACCTATTTGGATTAACATATCAATTTAAGTGACGTGGTTAAAATTACCATAATGATTTATTATAGATAGAATATTTTTTCTTTCTATCGTTTAGTGTCCAAAGTTTGTGCAACATATAGCAATGTATATATGGATGTTTAACAACAACAAAGATTTTCATTTACGTAACTAAAATTCTTAAGAATTTAGTCAAAACAAGTTCACCAAATTTTGGTCTTTACAGATCCTCCTGGGCAGTAACAGGAAGGAGAGAGGAGGAGAATCACACAGAGATCTCTCACCCTCTACGCCTAGCACAGAGAATTCGCAATGCAGCCAACGAAGCAGAGGTCTTTAAAGAAGAGTGTTTAGTTCTTGCAAAGTTCTCGGACGAAGTGACCGACCACCTTCGGTCGATTTCTCAACTCGTAGTGTCCAACCATTATCTTAGCAATTATCATGGCCTTGGCCAAGTTCTGTTCAACGGCACTGCTTCCCTTAAGCTTGCTTTGGAGCTCTTATTACGTTGCGGGAGCAGCAAAATCACCCGCCTCCGTCGCAACATCATCAAAATCGACTACAAGGATTTCCAAACGTGCAAATATCACTTCGAGTTTACCATAGAACATGTGAAGTGGCTCGTCTCCATTTTATCGGCCATTGTGTCGAACAAAGTGCCGAACATTGAACTCGATGTTGAAAACATCATAACTCACTGGTTACAAAATCAAATTTCAGTTCTGAACGCAGATGACTCCGAACACTCTGACTGTGTCACGGTAGTCAACGTTCTTAGGGATCTCGCCAGAGAAAATGAGAAAAACAAGCAATTAATCGTGAACGAGGGTGCCGTCCCAGCCCTGCTCAATGTCCTCAAAAGGCGATCTTTTGAATCCCAATTCCCAGCAATTTCCACGCTTGTGACTCTTGAAAGCCACTACGAGAGTATTCCTACGATTGTCTTTGTGGATTCTTTGCCTGTCATCGTCGACCTTCTCTCCAATAGCTCGGAGGCAATGCAGATTGAAGCCGCTTCTTTCATTGCTCTGCTTGCCGGTCGACCCAGCCTAGCTGAAGGTTTTTGGGAATTAGACACAGTGCCTCCTTTCATGCAGTTTCTGTTGAAATCAAACAGCAATAATTGTTCCATATCATACGCTGAGATAATCCTGGGCTTGTCCTACTTGTCGGAAGCTCACTACTTTAGCAGCATGCAGATAATGATGAACAATGGCATACCATTTTTACTGAAGTTAATCGAGAAAGAGTCCGGAGACCTAAAATATTACTGCACCGAGATATTGCGGAACATCATTGGCTTTGTTAGTAACTACAGATCATTATTCTTAAGGGATTTCCACAAAATACGACAAGCATTATTTGGGGAGTTTCTCATGATCGTGGAAAATGTTGAAGTTGACTCCAAGTCGAGAAGTGATGCGATTCAAATCTTGCAATCTTGGAAGCATTATTTGTAATTTTTTGGCTGGTGAAGTGATAACTATTCTAGTGAGGCAACTTGATGATAAAAACAAAAACTTTGTGGCAGAGGTGGTCCAATTGCTAATGCTTTTGAATCTCGTTAAAATGCAAAACACTCGTGAGATTTACATGACAATCAGGAACTTCAAGGGTGGCGCGTTATTTGAGAGACTAGTGGATTCGAAAGAATTTTAGTCTCATCTAGCAAACTTCTTTGAAATGTTAATAGTCTCTCATCTATTCATCAGTAGGTCGAAAAATGCCGGATTGATTCCGAGGGTTTTAATGGCGGAACCAAACCGTTATTAGCACAAGCATCAAAACGCTGAAGGAGTAAATCTTATGAGAAATAAATTTGTCGCACTTGGGAGGCTTCGCGACTCTTCGATTATTTAGTTTTTTTTTTAAATCTTAATGTTTTCATGAATTCTACATACTCTTTACTTGTTAGATCATAACCATTGCTTACTGTTCTTAATTGTGCTTAGGGGAGGTTTAGTGATGGTTTGAGATGGACGGCTGAGATCGAGTGGGAGTTTAGTATATAAAGGTTGGTTTTACTCTCTCTCTCTCCCGATCGTATCTCTCTCACTCACTCTCTCTCTCTAGACTTGTTCTCTCCGCAGCTAGTGAAGGACCAGTGTCGTGGGTGAGCGAAGAGCTCGCGGGTCGCAGTTGGAGTCGCCGGAGGAGCGAGGATCGTCGTTGCGAGAGGTTTCGCGAGGAAGCGCCCGTCGTTGTTTCTTCGAAGGCTTCTTCAAGCCTTAAAGTATGTCAAATTTGCTTTCAAGCTCACCTATTGTTAGTGTGGGAGTGTGAGCAGTCGACGGTAGGCCGATTGGCTCGTTGGACCTGCACAGCAGTTTCTGAACTATAAACGGTTGACCGGTGTTTTGGTTCGGTCGACCGGTTATAGTGTTTTTGGGCGAAATCCCTCGCACCGGTCGAACGATACCTTCATGGTGGTCGACCGGTGGTACAATTCTATCGAGGAATTGAGGCTCTGGGTATTTTCGGTTGAACGGGACCCCTTTGCCGGTCGACCGAAAGTACTGTCGAATGTCGGTTGGGGCGTTGACCACCTAAACGGTCGACCGCCTGTTTGACTTGTTCGACCGACGTTTAAGTTAACTTATTGGCCGGTCGGCCGGAAGTGCGGTTTCGGTCGACCGTGTAGTGTGGACTGTTGGTGAGTCCTACTGGTGGTTTTCGGTCGACCGGAGATTCTGGGTCGTCCGACCGTTCGAACTTGTTTTGCGAAAATGAATTTCTACTGGCGTTATTCGGTCGACCGGGCTTTCCTTGCCGTTCGACCGATTGGCGGGTTTTTCGGTTGGGTCAGTTCTCTGGGTGAGGATCGGTCGACCGGAAGACAGTTTTTGTTCGACCGTTTTGCACTGTTTTGGTGCAGTTGTGTTTACTATTGATTTGCTAGAAGGCGACGGGTTCACCGGCCCTTTTGGGGCGACGGACGGACAGGCCGACCCTATAGTAATTAGTAGTAACACGTGGAGGGGGATTGTTTTGCCGTGGCTCCGGCGAATGAGGCAAAGCCGTGGCTCCGACGATAGATGCAAAACCGTGGCTCCGGTAACATTGAGGCAAAGTCGTGGCTCCGGCGAATGAGGCATGTTTTACTAGTCGCCGTGGCTCCGGCAAGTTGATGCAAAACCGTGGCTCCGGTAACACTGATGCAAGAAGAGGGTTGTTTGGCCGTGATTTGACCGGCGGTGCCTTGTGTGCACGAGTGTTGGTGGGGTTGGGGTGAGAGGACCCTTGAGACCCAGGTTGTTGTTTTAGGCTGTGGCCGGGAGAGAGGTCCCTGGAACTTAGCGGGTGTTTCAGTTGTGACTTTTATGTTTCATTGCATATTTCATTATTGTCCAGATATGTGTTAGGGTTTGGCATACTGGGTTTCCTCTGGAAACTCAGGCATTCATTGTCTGCTTTCAGGCCGAGAGCGACGTTAGGCGGGTGGTGACAGCGGAGGGAGCACTCGGGACGGGATCCTGCTTTCCTTATCTTTTGAGGTGGTTGTGATTACTTGTGTATTTTTATGTATATGATCTTTTGATGTAATCACATTCTTTTGTAAACTCGTTCACATATATATATTATATGTTGGTGCACCGGTGTGTGTAATTCTTTCGTAATGTCCTCGTTGATTGTATGATTTAAATTTGAAATTTTCCGCTGTGTTTGAGGACGTTACATTACTTGTACGAAATTATGTATTGTTTATACATACCATCTTCTTGTACTGGTTTGTTAGAACATAATCCTAATTAGTTAGTCTAATTGGATTTTGTTGCTAACCCTAATCCTTGAGATATTTTGTTTGGTTGAAGGCTTCTGATTGACTGAGGTAGGGTGAGGTGTCTTGGTGTGATTTGTTGGGTGTGAGGTGAGTAGGTTTAAAAGCCAAAACTCATCTCCCTTTCCTTTTCTTCTCTCTCACACTCTCACAAATTTGTCTCCCTATCAGAGTGTTGGTGTGATGGAGTGAACGACGGAGAAGAAGAAGAAGATTTAGTGAGGTTGTCGGTGTTTGTGATCGTCGGTTGAGCACGGGAAGTTCACCGGAGAAGAGCTTTTGCAAGGAGATGATCATCGTGGTACTTCAAAGGTTTCTTCAAACCTTCACGGTATGTCAAGCTTCGATTTAAGACTCACCCAATGTGTGTGAGTGGTGATTTTAGTCGACGGTAGGCCGATAGGCTCGTTGGAGATAAACGTGCAGCAGAATGTCTGCTGAGAACGGTCGACCGGCTGGTGCAGTGGTCGACCGTTGCTCGTGTTTGTGCAAGAGTTTTGTCTTGCACCGGTCGAAAGATTACTTGGGCGGTCGACCATTTAAGCATAGTAGGCAAGCTCTAGGTGTGTTTGGTCGACCGGGGCCCCTTTGCCGTTCGACTGAATGCACTGTTGTAAGTCGGTTGGGGGAATAGATCATCTAAACGGTCGACCGCCTTCTTGATCTGTTCGACCGATTGTATATGTAGCCAACTCGGTTGGGGCCTAGACCACTAAACGGTCGACTGCCTTTATGATTGTTCGACCGATGTTTGCTGGACTGGTCTGGATTTGGTGTGGACTGTCTTAACGGTCGACTGCCAGTTGATTTTTGTCCGACCGATGACTTAAGTTGACTTAAACCCTGTTTGACCAGTGTGATGTGGTTCGACCGGTGTGACTTAGCAAGAACGTAGGAAGTCCTTGTTATTTTCGGTCGACCGGGCCCTTTTGCCGTTTGACCGTTGGGACATTCATTTGTTAGTTTGGTGGCGTAGACCCTTTTAGCGGTCGACCGCCTGAGACCTTTAGTTCAACCGATTGGTCGTTTTGTTAGTTTGACCTGGGAGGTGACCTTCTAAACGGTCGACCGACCCTGACCTTGGTTCGACCGATTGCTATTGTGTTGTTGGTGTTATGACGTAGACCTTCTAAACGGTCGACCGCGTGTGACTTTTGTTCGACCGTTGGTCGTTTTGTCAGTTGAGAGTGTTCGACCGATGGTATGTCGGTCGAGGCACTTGCCTGGTTCTGGAGAGAACCGATCGACCGATACTCTTGGTTCGGTCGACCGTTGTTGCTCTGTTTTGCACTTGTGAGGTGCATTTGTGTTGCCGTCCTTGTGAGGCAGGTTGTTGGTTGACGTTTTTCTGGAAAATGTGCCTGGTGTGCACGGGTGTTACGACGGTTGGGTGAAATAGCTCTGGAGCCCCTAACTGTTTGTGTGTAGCTGTGGTTGGGTGAAAAATCCTTGAAGCCCAGTTTGTGTGATACGATGGTTGGGTGAAAGAGCCCTGGAGTCCCGTAGAGCGTTCAGGTTGGGTGAAAAAGCTCTAGAGCCTGGGCATGGACCGCGTGATAGGGGATTGGGTGAAAAAGTCCTGGAGCACTGGTCTTGAGTTGTGATAGTTGTGGTTGGGTGAAAGAGCCCTGAAGCCCAGCTTGGCGACGATGTTGTGTGCACTGTTGAGTGTTGTTGTGGTTGGGTGAAAGAGCCCTGGAGCCCAGCCTTGGGTTTGTGTTTTTTCTATGGATAGAATTGCATGCTATGATTGTTGTATCATGTTCATATATGTGTTAGGGGTTTGGCATACGGGGTTTCCTTCTGGAAACTCAGGCATCGTTGCACATTTACTTTTCACGCCGGGAGCGGCGTTAGAGGGTTGTGACCGTGGAGGAGCATATCTGGGACGTGATCCTACTTTTCCTTTTTGGAGGTTGTAGTGATTACATGTATGATGCATTGCATACATTGCATCATATGTTTTTCATTTAGATTAAGTTTACATCAATAAATGCTACTAAGATATGTGTTTAGTCTGATTTACAGAATACAGGGACCTGAATGCAAATTACCCATATCCCGAGCATAAACGCGTGCAAGAGACTCATTTCTATCATAAAGACCAAGCTCAAGATTATCGGGTTTCAAATGGAAATGCATCCAAGCGTAAAAGCATTCAAGACCAAATTACAAAAAGGACAAGGACTTAAGCACAAAAGTAACCAAGGACTAAATTGCAAAAAGCCAAGGACCTAATTGCAAATTACGAGTAGCTTTTGTTATTATGGAGAAAGTCTAAAGAAAAATCAATGTGGATCTCCAAATATATAAAGAAATAAAGTCGGAGCACAAAAGAAAGGAAATAATCAATCCAGACGCGCAAAGGATCTTCAAATCATACAAAATGCGGCGAATCCGCCGCACCTCATGTACAAAATGCGGCGAATTCGCCGCACACAATTTGATTCATGCTCTCAAAATTTTACCGGTTACGTGTTGACGCGTGTACTTTCCTATTTTATACCTAAGTCCCTTGTATCGGCTATAAATAGCCCCGAGAACGATATTGTGAGGAGTTCTTGTTTTGTTCCATTTTTCTAGCAATAAAATTCTGTTCTTGTATTTTGTGTTTTTAGTTTTCTTTCTTTGTTTCTCTAGGACCCCTTCTCCTTCCCTCCATCCATGAGTTTCTAACTCTCTCCAAAGGGTGGAGGTGACGGATTTAGGGTGATGAGAAGAAGAATCAAGTTATTATTTTAATTTCGTGTTAGTATATTTTGATTACTTGAGTTTATGTTGAGTCATTTATCATGTAATGCTTTATATAACTAATGTGATTTATTATAAGTTTCAGAATTCTCTAATCAAAATCCGATATCTAAACCTCCACCCGCTGGACTCCCATCTATATTTGTTTTCTTCTTAGTTTTGTTTTGTTGTTCTTGCTTTAGATAATTAAAAACCAAAAATCTCAAACCAACCCAATTTTGTTTCTCTTTCTCTCTTAAATCGAAAATCCGAAAATAACAATATCTCTCCCTCCTTGTGTTCGACCCGTACTTGCCACCGCTTCATCGCGGCCGTGCACTTGCGATATAAATTTAATTCTCATCAAGTTTTTGGCGCCGTTGCCGGGGAGGCGACGAAGATTTTGTTTATTTTAGTGATTTCGATTTTTTCTGTTTATCGTGTGCGCGATCTAACTATTTGGATTTGCGTTTCAGGAGACAACAGAGTGCGCGGCGAAATCCGGGCACATTCGGAGCAAGAAGGGCGGCGAAATCGCCGCATCTCAAGCACAACCTGCGGCGGATCCGCCGCACAACAGAGGCTTCTGGGCTTCAACTTTTTCTGGAACGCGACTCATCTCTGGGTGGACGCGTAGAGCATCTGGGGAATTTCGAGAGCGGGCGGCGAACCCGTCTGAGCACTGCGGAGGTAACTTTTCTTGCCTTTCTCGTAAAATCTTAATTTTTGAGAAGTTCCTTTTCGTAGAACTGCACGTGTTAGGGCAAAATTCCATAATTGGCAGTAATTCAACTCTGACCTAAAAATTGGCAAAATTAGAAGGACTTAGTGCATGCATCATATAATGTTTTGTTTGCATTATTCTTGCTAAATTCTTGCAAATTAATTCTTGTTGAAGAGTGCTGGAGACAAGGTACGTGCGCAGTTTGCATTTAAGCATATAAATTAGTTCGCATACAACCTTGCAATTGTCCCCAATTAAAGACCATTGTTTGACTATCTTTGCTAGATTTAAGTTAAACTATCTTAAGGGCAACTCCGTAGGAAAAGATACGGTGGGGATTTCATCACCCTTCCGTGGCCTACAAATCACAATCCTAAAGTGTCTCCCAAGCCTTAAATTAAAATCAATTAGACATTGACCCCTAAGGACTCGGACTCAATTAAGGAGAAGAATTGGTTTGACTTGCTATGACCTGAAGCCGATCAAATTCAATTTGGTGTCTAGGAAGTGTTTTTGTGTTGACGAGAGTCTTCCAAGCGAAGTGGTTGTCTAATTGGCACCGAATCTGTCGGAAGCGCCCCCACTAGCTATACACGGACTGGCCAAGCTGGTTTGATTAGTGAGGGAGGTGAATCAAGCGAATCAATTCGACTCAACCAGTTAGGAGTCGTCTAGATCTAACCTACATTAGGTCTAGGATTGTTTGAACCGTGCTTTCTTAGGAATTTGCTGACCAACCCTCTTTCTATCTTTAGAGTTAAATTTCCCTTCTCATCTGAGTCTTCTTTCTCTTCTCACCTCAATTCTCTAGATTAGGATTCCTTTCTCATCTTTCCCCATTCTATTGTTTGTTTCCCTTTTAAAAAACAAAAAAATAAAAAAAAAAATAAAAAAAAACGAAAAAAAATTTGTAATTAATTCTTGAAATTAAATTTGGAATTTAAATTTGGAATTTGAATTCAAAAATTGATTCAACCCGGTGCACTCAGATTTGGATTCGGGACTTGAGTAATCGACTCTCACGAGTTCATCTAGATTCCAGTCTAGAGCTTAGCCCCAATCCATCTGCTGCACCACCTCACCCGGATCCAATGGGTGAGAACGTAGTGGACCCACCTGTTGCGCAACCTATAGCTCTGAGGGATCGATGCTATCCAGCGATGGCTGCTCAGCCATCGTGCATCGTTATGCCCATCATACCGGGTCGCGACTTCGAACTTAAGGCACAATACATGAGTATGTTGCCTAAGTTCACCTCTAGGGAAGACCCATATCTCTTCCTTAGAGAATTTGAGGAAATCTGCTCTCTTATGCAATACCAGCATATCCCTGAGGAGACAGTGCGTCTGAAATTTGTGCCTCTAGCACTAAAGGACGACGCTAAGAAATGGCTATATAGTCTAGCCGAAAGATCTATTAGGAGTTGGGCTGAGTTTGTTCAAGTATTTCTAAAAAAATATTTCCCCAACCATAAGACTATGAGGATTAGGAATGAAATTGTTGCATTCGTTCAGTCTGAGAGCGAGCCGTTCTATTCCTATCTAGAAAGATTTAAGAGTGTACTGACCCAATGCCCTCATCATGGAATTCCAAGATGGCAATTATGCCAAATTATTTATGAGGGATTGACACCCACATCTAGGGTTATGGTAGAATCTGTAAGCCAAGGGAACTTCATGTCGAAAAATGAAAATGATGCCTGGACTTTTCTTGAGGATTTAGCTGAAAACAGTATGCAATGGGACAATGCTAGAACACCGCTTAACCCGAGTATTGGATCTAGAATAGCAAGTCAACCCAAACCAGGTGTCTTAGCTGTAGATGCCAACATAGCGGCTGAAGCAAAACTAGCTACCCTTATGCGCAGAATGGAAAGTTTAGAGGTACAAACCCAAACTCGAGTGAATCAAGCCTCATCTATCCCTTGCTCTAGATGTGGTCAGACTGGTCATGTAATGGAGGATTGTGCGGACGAGGAACAAGTTAATGTCATGTATAACCATGCTAGAAATGACCCGTACGCATCAACCTATAACTCGGGTTGGCGTAATAATTCCAATTTCTCATCAAGCCAACAAGGTCAACCTCCTAGACAACAACCAAACCCATATAACCAAAATAATACATCATCTGGGTTTAGTAACAATGGCGATCATGAGGTTAGGTTGACAAGCTTGGAAAATTTGATGAAAACCTTTATACAAACAACCAACCAGACCTTCCAAAGGCTAGAGACGCAAGTCAGCCAACTAGCACAAATAGTAGGTGAAAGAGAAAAGGGTCGGTTTCCAAGTCAACCTGAGGTGAATCCAAGATCTAATAATTCATATCAGCCCTATCAACCACCTTTAGGAAATAACAACCCTAGACCGGTTCAAATGGTTAATGAGGAAGGACCGTTCCAACAAATAAATGTTGTAGTATCATTACGGTCAGGAAGACAAGTCGATAACAATGTGGTAAATCCTAGAACGTCTAATCAATCTAGCCATCAAGCTACCACATATGACCTAACCATTGAACCTGACGTCCAATCTGAAACGCCCAACCCACCTACTCAACCTGAACCCATAGCTCAACCTGAACCTGAGCGAGTCTATGTTCCTAAAGCCCCATTCCCTAATAGACTCAAAAAGAACTCAAGTGCACAAATGGAAAAAATCTTGGAAGTATTTAAGCAAGTTAAGGTGAACATTCCACTCTTAGACATGATTCAACAAATACCTGCTTATGCTAAATTTTTAAAAGATCTGTGCACTAAAAAGAGAAAAACGAATGTACCAAAGAAAGCATTCTTAACTGCAAACATAAGCTCTATCCTGTCAAACTCGTCTCCTATAAAATATAAGGATCCTGGATGTCCCACAATTTCATGTGCAATAGGAGATACTTTTATCAACAAAGCCCTTCTAGACCTTGGTGCTAGTGTTAACCTACTCCCGTTCTCTGTCTACGAGCAACTCAACCTTGGTCCACTAAAACCCTCTAAGACAACTCTTCAATTTGCTGATTGCTCTATTAAGAAACCAAGAGGTATAGTAGAGGATGTTTTGATCAAGGTTGGTGACTTCATTTACCCAGTGGATTTTGTCATACTAGATACCGCACATGTTGTAAATCCTACTCGACAAATCCCTGTAATTCTAGGCAGACCCTTTTTAGCCACTTCTGAAGCATTGATAAACTGTCGAAATGGGCTCATGCAATTATCTTTTGGGAACTTAAAAACTGAATTTAATATCTTTCATATTGATAATGAGCCAGAAATAATATGCAATCAAAGTGATGTTGTGATGAAATCGCGTATCTATAAGATTTCTGAATCATCACAAAATCAAAAAGGAAGTAAGAAAAATGGGAGGAATTCATCTACACATCCACCATCACTCGAGCAAATAAGAGAACCAATTTATGTGAGGGGTGTGGAACCTGTGACTCAGGACTCTCATTGCAACATGGGGAACAATTCAACTGGATACATGCACCAATATGGTGTCATTCAATCCAGTTCTGACTATGGTTGACTTTGAGCAAATTCCATCCTTCCACCGCAGTTCACTCAGGTAATAAGTGCATTTGCTTTATATTTGCATACATTGAGGACAATGCATGATTTAGGTGTGGGGGGGGGGGGGTGTTTATGTATATATCTATCTATATATCTGTTCTTTTATTTGTTTAAAAAAATAAAAAAAATCAATCAATGTTTCATAACATAGCTTAAGATTGAACTACCAAAACCCGAGTACAAATTGCATTGAATTTTTGTTCCTTATTGTATAGTTCTGCTTGTAGAAACTATGACATAAATCTAAGTTCCAAAGAAATAACTCATTTCCCTTTAAGACATGTATGCACTTAAATTGGATGAATCAAATCTTTGAAGTGGTTGATAAAAAGCAAAGGTTGAGGAAAATATACCGGGAAGTGTGGACTTGTAATAGCAATTAAGCCTTGAGGAAAATAAAATTAAAAATAAAGGAATAAAGTGAGGAAAGCACATTTTGCAAAATGATTACAAAAGCCCAAGCCTTTGAGTCACTGGTCCGTAGGGGTATCTTGAAACCCGGTAACTTGAGTCTACCAGCTCGGGATTATCGACCAAACTCGCTACACGAATGCAAAAAGGGTAAAAGTGTCAAAAAGCAAATGTGTTGAATCACAGAAGAAAAGAAAAAAAATACTCAAGGCCCAAAGCTAAAAGAATGATCCATGCCATGGTTGATCCGAATGATACTTCACCACCAGAGGAGGCGTGCAAAATAATTTAAGTGATAACATGTGTAGAAGGGTTAGTGGTGTGAATGTTGGAGGAGCAAAGACCAAGTCAGATTTTTCATGAGTTAGATTCATATAATGAGCATACAAGAATTCTCAGTGAGATGTATAAGGTTGAGGTAGGGATATTGAGAACTATTAATGAAATGTTGATTTAGGATTTTGTGGGTATATCCGCTGAAAACCCTCAGGAGACAACACTCCTCCTCCTTGGCAACAAAGAGGTTTAAAGGCTTGTTGCACATGCTAAGTGCAACCGTGATTCCTACGAAAGTGAGTTAGGATTTCCCAGTTTTTTGTATCTTCTGTTTTGCTAGGGACTAGCAAAATCTAGGTGTGGGGGTATTTGATGCATTGCATACATTGCATCATATGTCTTTCATTTAGATTAATTTTACATCAATAAATGCTACTAAGATATGTGTTTAGTCTGATTTACAGAATACAGGGACCTGAATGCAAATTACCCATATCCCGAGCATAAACGCGTGCAAGAGACTCATTTCTATCATAAAGACCAAGCTCAAGATTATCGGGTTTCAAATGGAAATGCATCCAAGCGTAAAAGCATTCAAGACCAAATTACAAAAAGGACAAGGACTTAAGCACAAAAGTAACCAAGGACTAAATTGCAAAAAGCCAAGGACCTAATTGCAAATTACGAGTAGCTTTTATTATTATGGAGAAAGTCTAAAGAAAAATCAATGTGGATCTCCAAATATATAAAGAAATAAAGTCGGAGCTCAAAAGAAAGGAAATAATCAATCCAGACGCGCAAAGGATCTTCAAATCATACCATAAACACACAGGAAAAATCCGGATTAAATCTGAGCTAAAAAGGTGGCGATTCCGCCGCACCTCATGTACAAAATGCGGTGAATCCGCCGCATACAATTTGATTCATGCTCTCAAAATTTTACCGGTTACGTGTTGACGCGTGTACTTTCCTATTTTATACCTAAGTCCCTTGTATCGGCTATAAATAGCCCCGAGAACGATATTGTGAGGAGTTCTTGTTTTGTTCCATTTTTCTAGCAATAAAATTCTGTTATTGTATTTTGTGTTTTTAGTTTTCTTTCTTTGTTTCTCTAGGACCCCTTCTCCTTCCCTCCATCCATGAGTTTCTAACTCTCTCCAAAGGGTGGAGGTGACAGATTTAGGGTGATGAGAAGAAGAATCAAGTTATTATTTTAATTTCGTGTTAGTATATTTTGATTACTTGAGTTTATGTTGAGTCATTTATCATGTAATGCTTTATATAACTAATGTGATTTATTATAAGTTTCAGAATTCTCTAATCAAAATCCGATATCTAAACCTCCACCCGCTGGACTCCCATCTATATTTGTTTTCTTCTTAGTTTTGTTTTGTTGTTCTTGCTTTAGATAATTAAAAACCAAAAATCTCAAACCAACCCAATTTTGTTTCTCTTTCTCTCTTAAATCGAAAATCCGAAAATAACAATATCTCTCCCTCCTTGTGTTCGACCCGTACTTGCCACCGCTTCATCGCGGCCGTGCACTTGCGGTATAAATTTAATTCTCATCAATGTATATTTCTTTATAGTCTTTTGATGTAATCACACTTTTGAAACATTCAGATATATATGATATATATGTTGGTGCACCTGGTGTTTTATTCGTCTGTAATGTCCTCGTGTGTTGGTTTGACTCTGTTGACTATCTTTTAAAAAGTTTAAATTTTCCACTGTTTGATAATCCCAGACTTCAACTATATTTTCTCCTCCTTCCGTTGGACCCCTTGCATTGTTGCATCATAACGGTAGTAAAAGGTATTTACATGAGAAAAAAAGAATATGGATTTGATATATATTGTCTCTGAAACTTGCATCTAAATTGAAACTTAATTAAGCTATGATATCCATTTTGAGTTGACAACTAAAAGTATTAGAATAACTTGGATTCGAATTTGAATTCAAAATAATATCTTTATTTTATGTAGTTATGCTTGGAAAATTTGAGTTTTTATGCTTAAAGTGACCTAGAATTGAATCAAAGGTTCACATTTTGACATCTTCTAAAAAATAAGCTTATGTTTCCCGTTCTACCCAAAATACCCCTATGATTAGTAGCATATCATACATTGCATTCATGCTATATATCATTTATTTTACCCCATATTTGTGTCACTCAAGTGTTTATTTGATGTGTTTCAGGATTTACCCAATAAAGAAGAGAAATGAAGAGAAAATGACCACAACGCAAGAAGAATAACTGATTTGGAAGGTTTCTGGACATGTTTGTAATGCTCAAGGACCAGATTGTAACTCAGGAAGGACCCAAGTGAAAACCCAGAGGGACCTAATGTAGGATTTTGTGTCCCTATGTATGTATATATTTAATTTTTTTTAATACAACATACAAGATCGATTTCATATTTTCAGCAATTTATATGTACATTACTTTGTGTTTATTCTAATATCATGCAATCCTACATATATTAAAATAAATCACAAAGAGAGAATCATACCTAAAGGTTCTCTAAAACTTTTTGAAGATCCGGAGTCGCGCTGCCCGTAGAATCGTCCACCGATTTCCCTCCGAGTGTTCACCAAACTCTAAACAAGATTAGAGAGAAAGGAGCTAGCCAATCAATCTCTAATAAGGCTTAGAATCTAGCTAATAACCCCTCTTTGAGCTCCTGAGATTTCTATCTCCTAAACTCAAAATTAATAAGAGATTTTCGTGGTGATTAGAGGAGAGATTAATGAGAGAAAGAATTTTTGCATTAACATAAACAAGTAGGATGTCCTTTTATAGGCTCCCAAAACATCCTTATCAAGAACTATTCCTTAGTCATGATCTCTTGCTTATTCTCTCCTAAAATTAATCTCTAATTGCCACATAAGCATCCTCTAAAACGTTTTAATTAAATCTGGAATTAATCCACCTATGATCTAATTAATGTCTTAATAATTCAGGCAGAAATCGCATTGTTCGGTTGACCGAGAATTTTTCTCGGTTAACCGAACCATTCAGTTTTAACACGTGTTCGGTGCACCGTGAGCTAGACGGTCGACCGAATCCACATGAGAAAAATTCTCTGGAAAAATTCGGAAGAACCACGTCTTCCCTTCGGTCGACCGTTGACTCACCAAAATTTCTCCTGGAGCATAGTCATCGGATGACCGTGTCACCTTCGGTCCACCGAAATTACTCTTTCTCAGTTGACCGTTCACACTCGGTTAACCAAACCCGATTGTCCAGGCACTGTAGACAATTTCGGTCAACCAATTGTGCTTACCCGTTCCCCATTCGGTTAACCGACCCGAAGATTCCCCGGTCGACCGAACCCTGAACGGTTCACCGTGTTTGACCCCGATTTTGCCTTTGTCAAATTTTGGATTTATTTCCAACAAAATTTGATCTTTTGGGGTTTTTAGCAAATTCACATCTTATGTAATATATTATCCTATGTAATATTAAATTATTACACCCCATAATATACACACCTCATATAAATTTATTATGATTCTAATTATGTCAATTCTCATGACATATTGATTTTATTCATTCAGCACATGTGTCCTATTTTCACATGAAACCCGACACATCATATGAACTTAAAATCAAGCCTCTTGTTTCCCAGTTTTGTGGTGTGACCTATAGGAGGATCTTAGCCAAATTGACAGCGATATTAAACACTTAATATCTCAAACTATAAGCGGTATCTAGCTACACATTATAGTTACCCAATTAGCATAGATGTCTTTGTTCCACTCGAACGAAAACACGATCCATTTAGTGATGTAAGTGCACCACTTGTGTCCGTCCATTGCCTCATGATATTAAGAATATATACAAAGTAGAAATCTGTCACCTTTGTATTATATTCATTTCTTGATCTCTCTAAGCTAATTATAACTATGTAACTTAACTCAAGTTACATTGTGCACATTATAATTTTGCTTTATCAAGGGGCCCACTAATATCATCACTCAATTAAGAGGGGCAACGATAATCGTTTGACTAGCTATCTTTTCCAGCACAAGTCATGTTCAACCAACTATTGCCTTTATCACTATACTCATTGATAGCTTTTGACAATAATCAAATTAAGCACTTCTTGAGTGAAAAGATATAAGTCTCATATCTTAGGATCCAAGACAGAGTAAAACATTAATGACACGAAACACAATTCCATAATGTTTTACTTGTTAGGTCTATTCAATATATAAAAGTAATCTTTTCCTCTTTTATATACTCGTGTCGTCAATTATTTGTAGAGCTACAACAATCGATGACCAACACGACAATCTTATCTCGGTGATTAATGTTCCATGTTAATTACCATGATTGTGAATACCTTTTGATTTATGTAAACCATTATCTTTTAGAGCTCTACGGTTAAGGACCAAGCGCCTATTCCTTAACACTTCCAAAAGACGAATACCATAATCAAGGAACAAAATGTTTGCACATCCAATTCATAATAATTGACATATAAAAGAAAAACTTTTAGAACACATTCCTTTCACCTAAGTGTAAAGAAAAAAACATGTTGGTTGCAAAATCCAAAATCTCTTGAATCTGAGTAGTAATTCAACAATTAAAACTGAAAGGTTTCGAACCAACGAATCTGGGTGCACCTCACGTGCTACAATGATACATTAATGTTACAAGTGCAATTAGAGGTCGATCCGACCCAAATGATCCACCAACGGTGAATCAAAATTGTGAGATGTGTGTTTAAATATTGTGCAATATTTGCATCCATGGTGCAAGAAGAAGAAGAAGAAGCAAAGATCGAGCGTGCGTGAACATATAAACTCCCACCAATGTGTGAATGAATTTATTTATGTTTATGTGCTTGATTGCATGTGATTGAATGCTTGAATGGTTAGGATAAGTGTGAATGAATGCATACATGACATTTCTTTCTTATTTCATCCACTAGAAGCCATCAATCGAGAGATATTCTGCTCGCTCTTAGTGGAAGATAATTTCCTCAATCTTTGGAAATAATGGGAGATGTTAGGATATACATTGTTGTGCCATCAATAAATACATAAAGTGAGTTTCACCTTTAGTGGACACCAAGCGTATTTGTTTATGGATACAATGTACAATCGTATCTCGTATCAAATTAAATACGTTTTCTTAACAAAACTAGGAGCCCTCGCTCGGTTTTGAGAAAAAGAGTTTTTCTTAGGAGGATGGATAAATTATGTCTTAATTAAAATGACAAGAATCATAAGAGTATGAAAAACGCAAAAGTTTGTAAAATATCAAAATGAAAGGATCTTGATTTACTACAATTATTAATATCAAAGTTTCTTATGATTAGAAAACATTTCTTACCTTGAGTTTGTGACATATTCGATAGCCCTTAGCTAGTCTATGTTATACATGATAGGATCTTGAATTACTGCAATTATTGACATATTTATTTATTTACAGTACAATTTTTATAAACATAAAATTGACATGAAAACCCTTATAAATTATTTTGTAGAAATGTCGAAACATTCAACCTATTGTGTCATCTATGATTGAAAAACTTCCATTGACAAACGATGGCTCCAACTTCAATAGCTGGCAGCTCAAGCTCAACATTGTGTTGAAGTTTGAAAAATTATCTCACATTTTGGATGGTGAAAGCCCAAAATTAAGTGAGAAGGCAACCGATGCTGAGCGAGAGGCTGTAGACAAGTGCAAAGACCAAGAGAACCAAGTTCACGGTCTCATGCTTGCCTCCATCGGTGACTCGCTTCAAGCGAAATACTTGGATTCAAAACCCAAGAAGACCATGGAAGCTCTCACAAAGATGTTTATGGATAACGCTAGAAAAGAGCACTATAAGACCACCATAGCTCTCACAAGGTTCCACATGGCGGAGGGAACATCTATGTCTATGCATTTTCTCACAATGCAAGGATACCTTGAGAAGTTAGAAAAACTCAATTCCCCGATGCCCAAGGACGTTGTGGAAGATTTGATTCTTGGCTCTCTAGCCCCGTCCTACAAGTACCATATCATGCACTACCGTGTGCATGAGAATGTGGTGAGTCTTGAGGAGCTTCATAACGATCTTAAAACGGCTGAAGTTGATATGGGCAAAGGAAGATGCAAGAATGTTCTAGTTATCCAAGGTGGAAGTAGAAAGATCGCCAAGAGTAACGGCAAAGACAAATTAACCAAAAAAGCGTCAATCAAAGGCAAGAGAGTAGGAGGTGCTCGTGGGAGTGCCTGAAGAGGAAATTCTTCAAAACCTCAACCTCCCAGCACAGAGTGCTTTCACTACGGTGAAAAATGACACATCCTGCCTAATTGCCCCAAGTACAAGGAAGACCTTGACAATGGAGTGATTGAGCGCAAGCACCCCACAAAGGCCAAAAGTATATTTGTTATTGACATAAATTTAACTATCAATATCCATGATTGGGTACTTGATACCAGATCTTGTGCTCACATAATTTCCAATGTGCATCAACTAAAAGATAGGAAGGACCTCGTAAGAGGAGAGATGATTCTGAAGGTCGGAAATGGTGCAAGCGTCGCTGCGATTGCACAAGACTCCGTGGATCTTATTTATCTAGTGGTCAAATTTAAGTTTAAAGAATGTCTATTATGTACATTCGATTAGCAAGAATATTATATTTGTATTGTGTTTAGATATCGATGACTTCATGATAAATATTTCAAATTCTTGCATGTCTTTATCGAAGAATAAAATTTTCTATGCAAATGCTTTCATAAGAAATGGACTCTATTTGCTTGAATTGAGTAATATACAAGTTTTAAACATCAATAACAAAAGAATTAAGACAACTCACATGAATGATACAATCTTATGGCACTATCGCCTTGTTCACATCAATGAAAAACACATCAAGAAATTGCAGGAAGCTAACCTTCTTGACCCATTGATTTTAAATCATTGGAGACATGCGAACCTTGTCTTATGGGGAAAATGACCAAGAGACATTTCAAGAAAAAAGGTCCAAGAGCAAATAACTTACTAGATTTGATACATTCCGATGCATGTGATCCAATGAGTACAAGTGCAAGATATGGTTATAGGTACTTCATAACATTCACGGATGACTATAGCCATTGGGGTTATGTTTATCTAATGAGAAACAAAAGTGAATCCTTTGAAGAGTTCAAAGAATTCAAGAATGAAGTAGAGAACCAACTCAATAAGAAGATCAAATCTGTACGAACTAATCGTGGAGGTGAGTACTTGAGTGCTGAATTCGACTCGTTCCTAAAGGAGTGTGGTATTATACTACAACTCACTCCGCCCGGTATGCCTTAGTGGAATGGTGTGTCCAAACGGAGAAATAAGAAGCTACTCGACATGGTTCGATCAATGGTGAGTCAAGCTAATTCAGCCACGTTACTTTTGGAGTTATGCACTACAAGCTACGGCTTACACATTGAATGATGTTCCATACAAATCCATAGAGAAAACACCATATGAGTTGTGGAGTGGTAAAATACTCAAGCTCAAGTTTCTCTTGTGAGACCTACGTCAAAAGATTGATGTCGATCAAACTTCAACCAAAAGTGGATAAATACTTCTTTATAGGTTGTCCTCGTGAGACAAAAGGATACTACTTTTGGCGTAAAACCTCCAATCGAGTGATTGTCGAGAGGGATGTCGTATTTTTAGAGAAAGAATTTCTCAAAAGAAGTAGTGGGAGTAGAGTTGTGCTTGACGAAACTCAAGATACTCTACAAGATCATGATGTGAATGATGACATTCAAGATCATGAAGGCCCAACCGAGGTTCCTTTGGTTAGTGGGAGCATGAGTGAGAGACATTCGTAAGCAATTGTGAGAGAAATTCAATCATTCCCGCCTAATGTTCGTTCAAGATTTGAATCGGAACAAATTCCGTAATAAATTGTGGAAGAAGTTCAAGAAGTACATGAGAAACCAATAGAACTTAGAAGGTCAACGAGGGAGAGAAAGAAACTCGATATATATTTGGGAGTTCACGAGATCATAGTACTCGATACCGATGATCCCTCAACCTTTCAGGAAGCAATGGGAAGGAAAGACTCCAAACTAAAGTTTATGGCCATGGAATCCGAAATACAATCCATGTATGACAATCAAGTATGAGACTTGGTTGACCTTACTCAAGGAAAGAAAGTCGTTCAAAACAAATGGGTTTTTAGAGGAATATGGACATGGATGGGAACTTGACAACCTTCAAGGCGAGTCTTGTAGCGAAAGGTTTCACTCGAATTCAAGGAATTGGTTATGATGAAACTTTTTCACCGGTTGCCATGTTCAAATCTATTTGGATTATACTCGCTATTGTCATATTTCATGATTATGAGATATGACAAATGGCTGTCAACACAGCGTTCCTTAATGGGAACTTGGAGGAAGATGTGTACATGGTACAACCTCAAGGTTTTGAAGATCCAAAGAATAGTGAGAAAGTATGCAAGCTTAAACGATCTATTTATGGATTGAAGGAAACATCAAGGAGTTGGAACAAGTGCTTTGATGTAGAAGTAAAAAAAATTAACTTCGTCCAAAGCAAAGAGGAATCTTGTATATACAAGGCCAGTGGGAGTCACGTGGTATTTCTGATCTTGTATGTCGATGACATACTCCTCATTGGAAATCATATCCCTTTGTTAGAGCAAACAAGAAGTTCATTGAAATCTGCATTTTCGATGAAAGACGTGGGCGAGGCTCAATACATCTTGGAGATCAAGATATATAAAGATAGACCTCGTAGACTCATTGGCCTAAGTCAACGTACATACATTGACAAGGTCTTGGAAAAGTTCAATATGAGCAACTCCAGAAAGGGCAATGTGCCAATGAGTATGGGTATGCAACTCAAGAAGTCTCAACTTGCAACATCATGTAAAGACTTAGAGTACATAAAAGACATTCTTTATGCCTTGGCAATAGGGTCGATCATATACGCGATGACTTGCACAAGACCCGATGTCTCGTATTCTCTAAGTGTGACAAGTCGTCACCAATCCAATGCAGGTCGTGATCATTGGACTGCGGTCAAGAATATTCTGAGGTATCTTAACCGGACCAAAGATAAATTTCTTGTTTATGGAGGACAAGGGGAGTTAGTAGCTGAGGGCTACTCAAATGCGAGTTTCAAGAGTGATCCAGAAGATAGGAGGTCTCAATCAGGATGTCTTTATTCTAAATGGTGGAGCAGTGAGTTGGCATAGGTGGAAACAGACTACAACAGTCTACTCAACCACCGCTTCGGAAGTGATGATTGTCACTAGGGGTGTCAACGGATCGAAAACGGATCAGATTTGCCAACATCCGTATCCGAATTCGAGATTTTTTTTACATTCGTATCCGTCCGGATCTTTTTAACTACATCCGAATCAATATCCGGCGGATCCGGATCAAATACGAATATTATCCGTATCCGAACAATAACATCTGAATGTAACATCTGGATGAAAACATCCGGATTCGAAAAACCAAATGAAATCATCCGGATTTGAAAATGTGATCCGAATTCTACATTAAGCTAATAATAATCAAAATCATAAATTTACTTTAATTCCATAATTCCAAAGTTTGGTCTAAAACTCTACCAAAAATACATCCATATTACAAAATGATACAAGCATAAATTACAAACATGAGAACTAACACAAATGTTACAAGCAAAAAAATCTAAAAAAAATATACTAAAATGTAAAAGCTGAAATAAAACTCGATTATGAGTCCGAGACCGTCAATGTGGAGTTTTCCATGGTGACCACTCACAACAATTGTCTGCTTCTCAGCTAGTTCCTGAAAAGAAAAAAAATGAACTATATATACATGATAAAGAAACGCTTTCAGATAAAAAAGTCGGAAGTACATAAAGTTATAAAGCAATGTTCTTCTTAAGCAAGAAATGATATTGGGTGGCTTAGGGGTGAGCATGCATTAAAGTATGTATGTATGTACATGTGCTTACCTTTGGAATGTCCCAAACACTTTATCTTCCACTAAGAGCCTCGACTTTAGAAATGATTGTATCTCTTTGCTTGAGAAGTCGAATATGTTGCTGCACATATTTGGATTTGTCCAAACCCGCATGGACAACCACCAATTTGCACCTAAGAGTTCCTTGGGAAGTATCAATACAAACATCATCCTGCAAGAAGACCATGATCAACCAGAAAAGCAAAGCAAATCAAATTAATTAAGTCAGCAATAGAAATAGGAACAGAACCTCCTCATGAACCCAGACTAAGTTAGAATGGAACTTATTGTGCTCTTCCGGAACAACCTTAACCAATTCTGTAGTTGATTAAAGAAGAAAAAAACTTTATGACTTGTTGAGAAGGTTAAAAAAGAAAAAAAGGAAAAAGTAAAATGACCTACCAGGGGAGGCGTGGGGGACGTTGTAGGAATGGAAGGTTGGGGCGGCGTCGTAGATGGAGCCCTTGTACTCCGTTCCCTTTATGGCGTTCCACATGTCTTTGTCCTTGATGAGACCACTCCATCTCCTCCCCTGGAGGTGCATGCTCTTTAAGCTCTCCCCTCAGAACCAACCCTCCCTCTCCTCTTACATTCCATACTCCTCCTATGTGAACTGATAATTGATGGTCGTGGGACAAAGGCTGCGAAGGCGAAGTCATGGTTTCTGCAGAGGAAGACGTGGGACTGGAAGGGGCGTAGGGATGGGAGGGAGACGATACGGGAGGTGGCAAAGACGGCATGGGAAGAGGCGGAGGCGATACGGGAGGGGGGGGGGGGGGAGGCAGCACGGGTTAAGGTTAGGTTTTGCTTTAGAAGAAAAGAGTTTATATATGTTGGGTAAATTGTATACAAAGAACATACTTTTTCATATTACAAAGATAAATTGATAAGAATAACTTATTAAGTTACAATATATTAGCAACTACGAAGAAATTATAAAATGTAATAAATATATACATATATATGTTATGTATGATATTAAACGGATATTCAATCTCGGATCAGATGTTATTCGGATGGGATGTATCAATAATCAAATTACACCTATATCTTTTCACATAAGAAGTGTGTAATTTGATTATTATCAAAAACTATCATTACGCATAGTGATAAAGATATTAGTTGATTATATATGACTTGTGCCGGAAAAGATGATATGTCAAAAGATTAGCATTGCCTCTCTTGACTTGAGTGATGATATTAATTGAGCCCCTTGATAAAATGGAATTATAATGTGCACAATGTAACTTATGTATAGTTATATATTTATAATTAGCTTAAGAGATCAAGAAAAATAATATATAATACAAAGATGACACATTCCTACTTTGTACAATACCGACGAAGGGTCGGCAACGTACTTTCTCAGCATCGAAACATGGAAGACGTTCCACAATCCAGAAAACTGTGGCGGCAAGGCAATCTGATAAGCAACGACACCAACTTGGTCCAAAATCTCAAACGAGCCTATGTATCTTGGACTCAGCTTCCCTCTGTGCCCAAACCTCATAACTCCCTTAGCGGGAGAGATCATCCAGAACACATGATCCCTCACTGCGAGGGCCAACTCTCGTCGGTGCTGATTCACATAACTCTTCTGTATACTCTGCATTGTGGCCAATCTCTGCCTGATAACATTCACCTTCTTTGCACACTGCTGGATGAGCTTTGGTCTGACTAGCTACCTGTCGCCCCCTTGCCCCAACACGAGGGCGATCTACACGGTTGTCCGTATAATGCCTCAAAGGGTGTCATCCTGATACTGTCATGAAAGTTTTTGTTGTACGCAAACTCAATCAGCGGTAGGTGCTCATCACAACTGCCTGCCCAGTCCAACGCACACACTCTCAACATGTCCTCGAGCGTCTGTATGGTCCGCTCCGACTGACCATCCGTCTAAGGGTGAAAAGTCGTACCGAACTTCAGCTTCGTCCCCAGCGCCCTTTGTAGTGACCCCCAGAATCCTGACGTGAACTGCGTGTCTCGGTCTGAGATGATAGATATTGGCACTCCATGTAATGTAACAATCTCATCCACATATAACTATGCCAAGATACTTAGCGGTGACGTTATCCGTAACGTTAGAAAGTGCGCTGACTTGGTCAGTCGGTCCACAATCACCTAGATCGCATCGTGGAAACGTCTCGTCTTGGGTTGCCCCGTAATGAAATCCATGGTCATGTGCTCTCACTCTGGAAGCTCAATCCTCTGCAACAAACCTGCAGGCCTCTAGTGTTTGATCTTCACTTGCTGACAGACCAAACACCGGGACACGAACTCCACGATATCCTTCTTCATGCCTCGCCACCAGTAATGCCTCTAGGGATCCCTATACATCTTCATGCTCCCAGGATAAATCGTGTATCGAGCACGAGCCTCCTCCACGACCACCCTCCACAAGCCAGTTGTCACTGACACCACTGCTGCTTCTCGACGCATAGGCTACTACCTTCCCGTGCTGCATCAGCACGAACCCCAAACCCGTACCTGACGTGTCACTATAGATTACATAATCACCACTACCACTAGGGAGGGTCAGGATGGGCACGGTCGTCAACCACCTCTTCAACTCCTAGAAGTTTTCCTCGCACTTCTGCGACTAGACAAACTTCACACCCTTCTTTGTCAACGCTATCAACGGAGAAGTGATATTCGAAAAGTCCTGGATAAAGCGCCTGTAATAACCTACCAATCCCACGAAGCTCCTAACCTCAGACACTGATGTGGGTGCCTGCCATTGCGTCACTACCTCAATCTTCACTGGGTCCACCAAAATTTTGTCATTTGACACGATGTGCCCAAGGAATGCCACGCTATCAAGCCAAAACTCACACTTTGAGTACTTGGCATACAACTATTGCTCCCTCAACACCTTTAGTACAGTCTGTAAATGCTCTCTATGTGTCTCATGGTCTGCCAAATAGACTAGGATATCATCCACGAACACGATCACAAACTGATCCAAGAATAGCTTAAAAGCCATGTTCATCAAATCCATGAATGCTACAGGTGCGTTTGTGAATCCGAATGACATCACCAGAAACTCATAATGTCCATATCTCGTGTGAAAAACTGTCTTCAAGACGACCTCATTTCTGATCCTCAACTGATGCTATCTGGATCTCAAGTCAATCATCGAGAAGACCTTCGCAGACTTCAACTAATCAAAGAGGTCATCCATCCTTGACAATGGGTAACGGTTCCTGACAGTCACCATGTTCAACATCTAGTAGTCGATACACATCCTCATGGAGTCGTCCTTCTTTTCACGAACAGCACAGGCGCTCCCCAGGGTGACACATCGGTCGAATGAAACCCTTGTCCAACAACTCCTGCAATTGAACCTTCATCTCGGACAACTCCACAGGTGTCATCCAATACGGTGCCTTAGACTGAGGCATCTTAACAGGAAGCAGGTCGATAGCAAACTCAATCTCCTGATACGGAGGCAATCCTGCCAGGTCCTCTGGAAACACATCGGTGAAATCTCAGACCATCTCCACGTTCTCCAATCTGGGTCCCTGACTCTCGGTCTGAAAGGAGTGTGTGTTCTAAAAGTATTCTTTTATATGTCTTTTATTATGAATTGAATGTATAAACATTTAACAAATTCATATGTTACAATGTTGCAGTTCACATTATATCATGTAATATATTATCATATATAATGTCAAAATATTATACCCCATTATATATACACCCCATACGAATTTATTTGTCATTCTAACCATGCCAATATTACGACATATTGATTTTATTATTTTACCACATGTATATTATTTCATAACACATGAAACTTAATCATCATACAAAATATAAAATCACATATCTTGTTTTCCAGTTTTGTGGTGTGTCCTATAAGAGGATCTAAGTTATGTTGACAATGATATTAAACATTTAATATCATAAATTATAAGCGGTATCTAGCTACACATTACAGTTACATAAATAACAAAGATGTTTTATTCACTCAAACAAAACACGATCCATTTAGTGATATGATATAACACTTGTGTCTATCACTTGCCTCTTGATATTATGGAGGTGGATATGTCTGGGGTGCAACTTGATTTGTCGTTGGAGGAGCGACCAGTGGAGATAGTCGTCAAATGTAGCACAAGTTGCGTAAGAGGGTCATCCTGAAGGTTAAGCTCTGATGGCAGTACCACACACCGCGAGAGAATACGTGGGAGATCGAGGCAGATATGCAGGGGAAGTACCCAGAGCTTTTTGTTGTGTAGCTCGTTTTTATTTCACGGACAAAATTTCTTTTTGGTTGGGTGATTGTTAACCCCTTCCCTTTATCTCTCCCCAAATCTCTAACCCTTAACCTTAAACCCATCTCTCTCCCTAACCATCCTGCTTCTCCCTCCAAGCTCTGGCGAGGGAAGGGCTCCGGTGAGGTCATCCGTGCGTAGGCGTGGAGGGGTGTCCCCTTCTCCGGTTTTCTTCTCTCATTGTTTTGAGTTCGAAGGTACGCCACCCACCCCTTTAGTCGTTGGGTTTCTTGGGTCGAAGATGTTTGTGGGAGGTGTTGGAAGAAGGTGCGGTCGGAGTCGGCCGAAGACGTGACCCAGGAAGAAGGTGCGGTGGAGTCCGCGCGGAGTCATGCAGCTGCAGGCCGGCCGGCAGTGGGCCAGCGGCGGTGGAGTCGGGTCGGAGGGGGCTTATGGCTAGGGTTTGTGTTGGTTGGTTCGAAGGGATGAGTATTTTGCATTTTATCCATATGTTTTAGTTGTATTTGGTAGTTGCTTAATCGTTGGAATAATTGCAAAGAAAATCCTGGATTTTTGGAATTTTTTAATTAAATTTTAATTGGGGAAATTACACTTTTGCCCTAGACTTTTCAGACAATTGTGGTAATCACATTAGTTGGGTAATTTACTATTTTTCCCATGGGTTTATGTATATTGCTCAATGATTTGTGAGTGCTTTAGTGGAACTTATGTTACGACTTGTTGGGGCCATGTGACCCATAAATTTGGGGGTAAATTGCGTTTACCTTTGCCTTAGGAGTTGTGTGAGTGGTTCGTCGAACCAGTTGTTCACCCACTTTGTTGCGAGTGGCTGTTGGAGCGTTGCTCACAGACTCGGGCGTGTGGTCGTGTAGTGGGGATGGCGTGTAAGGCATGTATGGCTAGATGTTAGGGTGTTTCCAATGTTGGAGCGGTCCGGGATGGTTTACCAGCGTTGTGACGAGTGCCTGCTGGAGATCGGGCGGGTGATTGGATTTCCCAAGGTCGAGTTTCCCCTGTGTTGTGGTGGTTCGGGAAGGTTTCACTCACGTTGTGACGAGTGGCCGTTTGGGAGCGTTGCTCACCGGCTCGGGCGTGTGGTCGGGTCCCAAAGCCGAATGCGGAACTGATCAGCTCATCAGCGTTGTGACGAGTGGCTGTTAGGGAGCGTTGCTCACGGGCTCGGGCGTGTGGTTGGAGTAGGGCGTTTGTTTGTGGGCCGGATGTGCTGTCTTGTCAAGGGTACACACTCGGCCTGGCTGGGCGCGTGGTCACATTGGGACGCGTGACAGTTCTGTCGTGAGAGCGGGTTGATTGTTGCCGTGTAGATCGAATGTACGGTGGGATCAAGGTGCACACTCGACTTTCCTGGGCGCGTGATTGCCTTGCCACACAAGACCAGTGTGAGCCGTCAGGGACGACTAGACCTTGTACTGTGTCGGGTGCGGGTGGTGTACATAGTCTTATTTTGAGACTCAGGTGTGACTTGTGTGTATGCAGGTGGGACGCAGTAGGTGGCTTGGGCTTGGGACGTGAGGACTGGATCGTGAGCTCAGCTAATGTAATTTCCTTGTATCTCGTAGTTTATGTAGTAGGTTTTCAACTTTTTGTATTTCCTTCCACATTGTACTCTGACATTGACATTATGCTTGTTTTAATTGAGGCCTCGACTTGATCATATTTTGTTAATGTCCATTTTTCGCTTGTTTATAGTCGTGATTGATAGATGTGTCTCGAGTACTGTTTAGGGGCGTTACAAGGACATAGTTGGAGAAGGAAAAAAAGGTATGCCTTTCTATATTAGTTAGATACGGGGAATATTATTCCACCAGTTAAGGAATGGATAATGGCATGTTTAATTCTATAAATGAGATGTAAGTCAAGTGAAAAAGTACAAGAGAGAAAAAAACTTGTACGAGAACAATGAGTTAAATGTTATGAAACAAGAATATAGAGTGGATGATACACCTTACATTCAATTCCTATGTTGTAACCTATTTCTCATTCAAGTATATTCATTTGTATTAAATTGTATTGATTTGTACTAATTCCTCATTTACCTCCTTGTAACTCCTATGTCTCTCTAAGCCTATAAATAAAGGCTATTGTAATGTCCAAGTGAAAAAGACAAGGAGATGAAATACAACTCCTCCCTTCTCCTTCAACCTCTTGTCCTTTTGCTTGATCGTTATTTTTATAACATGTTATCAGCTTGAGGCCCTGGTAGCATTGTAGGCATCGCCTAAGGTAACAAACCATATCTTTGATACTCATGAGATGTGATTTTTGTTTCTTTTGTCACATGTAAACATTTGAATATTCAAAGTATTGGTTTGTGCATATTTTACTTTTTTTGTTCTCTTTAATAGCCACGTTTTCAAAGAAATATGAGATAAAGCCATACATAAACAAAGGTCTGGTTTGTGGTTCATGTGCGACCACCTAAATAGTTTGTAAAGAACTCTTGTACTTCAATTTCCCCTTCAAAAGATGATATATTTTTCTTTTGTCGTTTGTTCTTGAGGAAAACAAGTACTTAAGTTGTAAATATTTGTATGTCTTTCATGTTTAAATTCCATGTTTGTCCATATTTTCGTTGATGGGTCGTACATGAATGGTGGTCGATCATTTTCTTTTCTAGGTTTGCATGAGCATATATGAAATTTATGGATATTAATCATTATAGTCCATTCTTGATACATGTAATGCATGGTCCTGATTGTGATTATTTTTTGTTTGAAATCTGCACAATTTATTCTCAACATTTATATATGATTGAGTATATTCGTGGTTTCTTTTTTGTGAGTTGCCTTGTATGCACAGATGTGGCACAAATGCTCTTCTATACGTTTGGATAAGGAGACATTACCAATTTGATTTCATTACCCACATAATGCATATGAGTTATTGACATAATGGACTTTCAATGTCCATTGTTTCTATTGTGTATACTTTTAAATGCAAATTCATGCCAATTGATCTTAATTTCTTACAATCATTAAGAATCAAGTGATTCACACGTATAAGTTATATGAATGTTTAGTATCATATTGATTAAAAGAGTATTTGTAAAGTGGTTAAAGAATGTGATTATTAGTTTTGATGCATCACATGATTATTTACAACACTATTATGAGTATTCATCTCGTGAGCACATTATATCCATTTTGATATTATATATATATATATAGACAATAAAATGTGGTACATTGTAGTGGAATTTGAATTACCATGTTATAAAAGATTATTTACCCTTACTCATATTGTTACTGAAAATAATATGCATTAGCCCAGAAGGCGAAGATCTTCATATTCATTCAATGCTACTATACAAATATTTAGAAATTATTTATTTAAAGAATGTTATGGAATTTTATGATAATCCTCGAAGGATTTGTAAGACCATCAAAATGACATACAAATAACTAATTGAGTAAAAATGCACGTCGATTTCTAAATCAAACCTTATGGCCAGAAGACCATAAATATATAGTTTAGTACTAAAAGAGAAATATTTTATTGATCACTTTACAAATTAATGACTCAATACTATAGGAATAGTACGGAGTCAAAAGCCACAAGTTTTGGATTATGCATTACATGTGCTTGAAAGTCATGAACATGAATTATTTCAAAATCACGATATTTTTCCTCGTATATTTATTGGTGCCTGAAGCACACACTACAACGCACCACGAAATAAGAGCCTAAGTAGTGGGAGAGAAATTGTGCAAATAAGAAGTTTTTTTTGAAATGACTCTCGAAGGCAAACTTGACAAAATAGGCCTAGAAGCGCCCAAATAAAATTATCACTTATATTTTTATGAATGTCAGCATTGGTATTGTTTTTGTGAAACTTTAACTACCATTGTTGACTTCTATCAGTTGAACAAAAATGAGGTCAAGTTTATCGACTGATTTGGACAATAAACGAGTCCCTCAGTTGCTAGAACATCTCTCAAATATGATAAATTTATTGAACACTTCTTATTGCTCATATTTATATGTCTTATATAATTTAGACACGGTTTATCAACATGTATATCTACCATTTTTTTATTAGACCAATATCATATTATAGAAACTCAATTTACTTGTGCGATAATGAATAAAGTGTTCCCATCCTGCTTTTAAAGCCCCTGAAGGGCTAAGTTTTCGTTGTCCAATCGAATAATCATATATATGATGTATATTTTCTAGCATTAGGGGGAGAATCTAGAAGCTTAAAGAGTGTCAAGAAAATATATATGTTGAACCCGAAGTTTATAAAAAAGATTATAAGTCAAATGAAGAATGCCAAGAAAATGAACTACGTTGAACCAAGTTCATAAAAAGAATATACATACAAATATGATTAAACCTAAAGTTCATAAACTAATTAACTTGCAATATCTAGCAAGTAATTGTCATACATATTTATTGATCAGAAATGAGTGACTCAAATCTTGTATTACACTTTTACTAGATGTAAACACACATAGTATTAAATGGAGATCTCCGCAATATAAGATATATTGAGCTCAACCGATGCCAAAAGCGTGGACCGAAAAATAGATCATCCGTAGAAATAAAAATAAAAGTTAGTCATTTATTACTCCTCGTGAAGAGGTTATTTCTGGAGAATACAAACCGGTAAAATAAATGCAGCTACTAAACAAAAGAAATTCCAGAAATACATAATGGTCAAATCCTAATGTTTGGGAAACGACGAGGATCTGATTATTATTGACATAAAAGTTGTAATCAACTATGTCGATACGAGAAAGATATTAAATAATTAAAATTATTGTCGATAATTCATCCGCCTTCTTTATAGCATGCTATTTGAAGAGAAAACTTGGATCCAAAACCCATAATATTATAAGAATGCCAGAAGCATTCGTATTTTAAATGAATAAAAAAGGTGAATAATGTAGAACTAAACTCGTTGAATAAACATATTGTTTGGACATGTAGTCCAAATTTCTATTTGATTACTTAAATTATATCCCTGAAGG
The DNA here is from genome assembly GCA_963682175.1 of Triglochin maritima. Taxonomy (NCBI): domain Eukaryota; kingdom Viridiplantae; phylum Streptophyta; class Magnoliopsida; order Alismatales; family Juncaginaceae; genus Triglochin; species Triglochin maritima. Next base: position 14,853,097 of record OY821775.1, read on the forward strand.
ATACAAATAGGAATCACAATAGAAGTGTATTCGCAGGACCCAACGCCCATCGTGATGTTACTTATTCTCTCGTAATATTAATAATACGTTATGTTACATGATCAGTATGACTTATGAATAGATATGCATAAAAGATATGTTGTGACTTTAAAGTTTTATAAGTCACTTGATGTTGGTACTTATATGAGAGTCCCTAAAGGACTAATATGACAAAGTATATTATATAATGACAAGAATCAAAATATGCACTATACAACTTTTGAAAAAATCACTATATGAAGAAACAAGTAAGAGTGTTCATATAACCTCTTCAATCAAAATCATCCCAAAGAATGATACGAAGTTGATCTTATTCGTCCATATGTTTTACCCAATATTAAAATTTACAACTATTTGTTATATTTCTATATTAAAATTTACAACTATTTGTTATATTTCTATGACTCGACGTCATAGGACCTCATGTAGTGTTTTTCTAAACATGTGAAATTTTTACAAAACGAAATTTTGAAATAAATGACTAGAGAATCGGATTTTCGACCTGAAGTTTGAACATTCTCCAGAAGAGAATTGGTACAATGATTAAATTGTAGAAAGAAAAATATTCTACTAAAATGCTCACCTTTTAGCACACTAACAATAGGTCGTCTATTGTATATCGAACAAAGATCCAATTGTAATAATAATCTAAAGATGTTGCAATAGGACGTGAAGTTCATTATCAGAACGTCATCAAAATTTTCTTATAACTTGAAACCTAATAAGGTTCATAGTAAAAGTTTTATCTAAGCATAATGTTTCTCTGAAAACATTTAGATGACGTTCGAGGATCTATCAATATCTAGTCTTGCGATAAAGATTTACATTAGTGATGTTTCCTACATGTCCGATCCACATCACTTATTATCACAAACTATTTGGTATCATTATATGGAGTCATTACAATTTTATGCAAGTTGGTGTATCAGTTATTGATTCTTACATTTTCATATCGCTAAGATCAATATAAATATGAGACATCTTTAAATTGTCCATGAGTAATATCTTTTGAGGTAACATGGTCATATTTTGCAAAAGTTACCACAGTTTGTATTACTCCCAGTATATCATTTGAGAAAAATTATGCAAACATATTTCACAATCTTTTTATCTAAGTGAATATAGTAAATATTTATCAAATCTGTTTAACTATAATGTATTTGTTTATTAAATCCTCATGCACTTTTGTGTTTAAGAACTTTGTAAAATATATTTGTAAGTTTGGTAAACTACGAATCAGGGGAGCGGATTCATATTTATCTCCCCTGAAGGACCGATATCCGTGAAGGATAAAACCCGGAAAGCTTGTAGTTGCACTCTTTTTCCCTTTTTCCAATTATTGTCCTAAAAGGTTTTATTGGTTAAAGATTTTTAACGAGGCAGCTTGTGCAATTTTGTTAGCATATGTTATGCACTCTTTTCCTTAGCTATTTTCTCACAAGATTTTGTAGCAATGTTTTCAACAAGACATGAACATAACGTATATTGTTTAAGAGAGTGTTATAAATGTATGTTGAATTAAGAGGGAGAATTATATGCTATGCACTATTTTTCCCTCATCAAGTTTTGTCCCATAGGATTTTTCTTGACAAGATATTTAACGAGGCAAATAAAAAAAGTGTATATCAAAATATGATCATCTACTGAGGAGTGTTATGAAGCAAGAATATAGGGTGGATGATACACCTTACATTCAATTCCTATGTTGTAACCTATTTCTCATTCAAGTATATTCATTTGTATTAAATTGTACTGATTCCTCCTAAAACCTCATTGTAACTCCTATGTCTCTTTAAGCATGTAAATAAAGGTCATTGTAATGTCCAAGTGAAAAAGACAAGGATATGAAATACAACTCCTTCATTCTCCATAAACCTTTTGTCATTTTTCTTGATCGTTGTATTATAACCTTAAATAAAATAATTATATTTTAGAAGAAGAAAAACTTTACTACGATAATATTATACCTTGGTATCGAGTCGGGCCCAATCTGTGGGCCCGACTTTTTTGGGTATTTTTTCATTTTTGGAGGTATTTTAGTTTTTTTAAAGAATTTTGAAGGTATTTTTTAAAAACAAAATTTTAGATTGAACGAGCTGGCCGTTGTTGTAAGAACAAAGGAGAAGAAATGAACAAAGGAGAAGAAAAGACAAGAAAAGGAGAAGAAAAAAAGGTGGTCGTTGTTGTTGGTGCCTAGTTAATAAAGGGTTGAGGGTTAAGTCAAGTCTTAACAAAATAATTAAGGGTTTTTTGCTTCTGTACCGATCAAAACATCGTTAATTGGTGACGTACCCATGGTTTGGAGAATATTGGCCATGTACGTATCAAAAACAATGTAATTGACCTCATACCCATCCGTTACGATGGGGCCCACATTCATTAACGTTTTCTGTAACGTTCTGTGATTTATCAACAAGTTTTTTACTTCCGTACCGATCAAAACATTGTTAATTGGCGACGTACCCATGGTTCAGAGAAAATTGACCATGTACGTATCCAAAAATAATGTAATTGTCTTCATACCCATCCGTTACAGTGGGGCCCACATTCGTCTGGCCCCGTTTACGTGTTCCGTGGCGTCCCGTGATTTATCAACCTTTACATCCTATCAACACCTTAAAACTCTAATTAGTATGCCTACCCGACCGCAATTACAACTAAATATCCCGACCCAGTGGTGGACCCAACCCGACCCAAATTCTCCAATCAAATCCCTAGTCCCCTTTCTCGACTTAGAGAATCTCGACCCGGTGGTGCACCCAACCCCATAATGGAGAATGTAATTGCGGTCAGATCGGGATACTAATTAGAGTTTTTAGGTGTTGATAAGAGGTAAAGATTGAGAAATCACAGGACGTCACGGAAAACGTAAACGGTGTCAGCCGAATGTGGCCTGCACCGTAATGGATAGGTATGAGGTCAATTACATTCTTTTGATATGTACATGACCAATTTTTCCACGAACCATGGGTACGTCGCCAATTAACAATGTTTAGATCGGTACAGAAGCAAAAACCTCATTGATAAATCACGGAACGTTACGGAAAACGTTAATGAATGTGGGTCCTACCGTAACGGATAAGTATGAAGTCAGTTACATTGTTTTTGATACGTACATGACCAATGTTTTCCGAACCATGGGTACATCGTCAATTAACGATGTTTTGATTGGTACGGAAGCAAAAAAAAAACCAAATAATCAACATTAATCTAACATAAAGTAAAAATAACGAAGGAAATATAACGGAGTGGCCGGTGGAGAAAACATAATGGCATCATGTATTTTAACGGTTTTTTGAATTACATCTAAGGAAATAAGCATAACTAGATGACATTTTAGCGGATCGAAGGTTTATAAGCGGCAGAATAGCAAAGACCCGTTAAAAATTATTGTTCAAATAAATGCAAAAAAACGAGACTTCGTTGTCGTTGACTCATGGACATCCACATATTTCTATATATTATTGCTTCAGAGGAGTAGTAGTGAGTTGACCAGGAGATGATGCCAAAGAAACGAATCATCCCTCCTCCAATCCCTTGTCGTCGAGATCAACAGAATCAGAGGAACAAAAGGATGAAGAAGGTGGACAGGAGCAAGACATCTCTGCACATGATGGTCGGGAGAACGATTCCGAAGTGTCTTTGTGTTCTACTCCTGTCCTTTCATCGTTTGCTTCCTACGACATGGCTGATATGCGCTTCGAGTGCGAAGTCGATGAGATCCCAGACTTTGACTACCTCTCCCCCTCCTCTCGTTGGATCTCTCGCGCTGACGTCTTCGGATCCAACTCGTCGTCACGGTACCAAAATCTAATCAATTGTACTGAAATTAAATAGTAAGGCGGTTTGTGTTTATTTCTCTTGTTAAGGTGAACATATTCTTACCCTCTCACAGATGAAAAAAGAAAGCAAAATGTCGATTGGGAACTGAATTTATTCAGTATGACGAGTCAATTATCTGTTCACATGATCACACCCAATTTTTATCACCTGACACAAATTTCAAAGAATTTCAAAATTATTACGTCACTTCGAGTTCCTATCATTTTTACCGGTTTGGATTAACATATCAATTTAAGTGACGTGGTTAAAATTACCTTAATGATTTATCACAGATAGCATATTTTTTCTTTCTATCATTTAGAGTCCAACAAAATCTTTGCAACATATTGCAATGTAAATATGGATATATGACAACAACAAAGATTTACATTTTCTAAACTAAAATTCTTAAGAATTTAGTTTACAAAACAAGTTCACCAACTTTTGGTTTTCACAGATCCACCTGGGCAGTAACAGGAAGGAGAGAGGAGGAGAATCACACAGAGATCTCTCACCCTTTACGGCTAGCACAAAGAATTCGCAACGCAGCCGACGAAGCAGAGGTCTTTAAAGAAGAGTGTTTAGTTCTTGCAAAGTTGTCGGACGAAGTGAGCGACCACCTTCGGTCGATTTCTCAACTGGTAGTGTCCAACCTGTTGAGAGGGGGATCTAATATGCACTAACACGACTACGAATTAAACGTAACACGAAAACGAATACTAATTGCGGAAAGTAACTTCGGACCCTCTCCCAATCTTAATGCAACAAGAAAACACGAATAAGATGGAAATTACAAGCAATCACACAACACACCTGAAGTAAACCACGACACACGCGATTTTACAAGATTCGCCAAGATGCCTACGTCCTTGGGGGGTCTCCTGCGGGTTTCCTTTCCTTCAAGTCCTTCGCCAACAAGAGAAGTCCCCGAGATTACAAACGGTTGGAAGGAATATGTCTTCCAAAACACTCTAGATCTCTCTGTAGCCTAATATCTCTCTAGGAAATAAGATTGTATGTTGTTGTTACAAAATTAGGGTGAAAAATCCTTTTATAATTGGCTAAAATCGTACAAATAAAGTGCAGATCGTGGGCAAAACCGTCTGCAAACGGTCGACTGGAATTCTCCATCGGTCAATCGCTTGTCTGTTTTGCGCATAACTGTCATCTTGCGGTCGACCGCTCACCCCGAGCCGGTTGACCGAATCACGCTTCTGAACAGCACCTCGGAGTCGCTGGAATATTTCGATCGACCGTGACTTAAGTTAACTTAAGTTCCGGTCAACCGATCCGCGATGCTGATTCTCGACTTGAAGCTACTGTTTGTTTTCGGTCGAACGCGTGCCCAGCACCGGGCAACCGATTCTTGCTTCGATCCGAGCCCTGACGCTCCTGGTGGTTTTCGGTCGAACGCGAACCCCGCACCGGTCGACCAAAACTCACCTTTCGACAAATCCTGGACGCTCCTTGACTTTTTCGGTCGACCGTGACAAGAGTTTCGGTCGACCAATTCTCCCTGCTTTCGTGTACTTAACAATTCTACAAACCAATTCCAACACAACTATTATCTTAGCCACTATCATGGCCTTGGCCAAGTTCGGTTCAACGGCACTGCTTCCCTTAAGCTTGCTTTGGAGCTCTTATTACGTTGCGGGAGCAGCAAAATCACCCGCCTCCGTCGCAACATCAACAAAATCGACTCCAAGGAGTTCCACAAGCCCACTTATCACTTCGAGTCCACCATAGAACGTGTAAAGTGGCTCGTTTCCATATCCACAGCCATTGTGTCGAACAAAGTGCCGAACATTGAACTCGATGTTGGAAACATCATAAGTTACTGGTTACAAACTCAAATTTCGGCTCTGAACACAGATGACTCCCAACACTCCGACCGTGTCACGGTAGCCATTGTTCTTAGGGATCTCGCCAGAGAAAATGAGAAAAACAAGCAATTAATCGTGAACGAGGGTGTCGTCCCTGCCCTGCTCAATGTCCTCAAAAGGCCATCTTTTGAATCCCAATTCGCAGCAATTTCCACCCTTGTGACCCTTGCAAGCCACCACGAGAGTATTCCTACGATTGCCTTCGTGGATTCTTTTCCTGTCATCGTCGACCTTCTCTCCAATAGCTTGGAGGCAATGCAGATTGAAGCCGCTTCTTTCATTGCTCTGCTTGACGGTCGACCCTTCCTAGCTGAAGGTTTTTTGGAATTAGACACAGTTCCTCCTGTCATGCGGTTTCTCTTGAAATCAAATAGCAATAATTGTTCCATATCATACGCTGAGATAATCCTGGGCTTGTCCTACTTGTCGGAAGCTCACTATGTGAGCAACATGCAGATAATGAAGAACAATGGCATACCATTTTTACTGAAGTTATTTGAGAAACGGTCCGGAGAACTCAAAGTTTACTGCACCAAGATATTGCGGAATATCATTGGCTTTGTTAATACATCCAGATCAATCACCAAGATATTGCAGAACGGCGTTGGCTTTGATATTTCCAGATCATTCTTAATGGATTTCCACAGAAGACGAGAAACATTATTTGAGGGGCTTCTCTTGATCGTGGAAAATGTAGAAGTTGACGCCAAGTTGAGAAGTGATACGATTCAAATCTTGGAATCATTGGTTGAAAACACCTATCCTGCTGATGCTGGTGAAGTGATGGCTACTCTAGTGAGGCAACTTAATGACAAAAACAAAAACTGTGTGGCAGAGGTGGTCCAATTGCTCATGCTTTTGAATCTCGTTGAAATGCAAAACACTCGTGAGATTTACATGACAATCAGGAAATTCAAGGGTGGCGCGTTATTTGAGAGACTAGTGGATTCGGAAGAATTTCAGTCTCATCTAGCAATTTTCTTTAAATGTAATAGTCTCTTATCTATTCATCATTACGTCGAAAAATGCCGGATTGATTGCTTGGGTTTTAATGGCGGAACCTAACCGTTGTTAGCACAAGCATCAAAACGCTGAAGGAGTAAATCATTTGAGAAATAAATTTGTCGCACTTGGGAGGCTTCGTGTTGTGACCCTAACCTTATTTAGGGATAATCCCTTGATTAGTGGAAGCTTTGCATGGGAAATTGAAGGGAGAATAGTGATGGTTGATGTGTTGGGGGTCGGTTACTGTTGAGGCTTGGGTTGTTTTTGAGGAGAAATCAACGTTTCTCTTTCTCTTCTTCTTCCTTTTCTTCTTCATTCTTCACCCAAACCTAAGCCAGAGCAAAACCCGGTCCGGGTTCGGTCCGGGAAGATTTGGTCCGGCACGGTCTGGTCCGAGTTTCGGTCCGGAAGATTTTAAAATTTCGGTCCGGTCCAGACCGATTTTTTTTTGTTTTTTTAAAAAAAAATCGGTTTTTGACCGGACCGGACCCCGGATAAAAATCCGGTCTGGTCCGGACCGGATGCTCACCCCTACCCAAACCTCTCTCTCACTTTCTCTTCCTTGTCTGGCGTTCCAGAGGTCGTTGAGGAGGCTCCGGCGAGTGGAGTCGAGCACGGAGTTGCGGAGGCACGGTCGTGAGTTGTGTTGGAGCGGAGGTTGTTGTCGGGTGACGACGTTGAGAGAACTCCGGCGTGCTCCGTCTTGCACTTGAGGTATGCCGGTTCTTTAGTTGGTTTGTTGCTCACCCACGTTGGGGTCGGTCGCGGGAGGTCGGAGACCTCATTGGCGGCGAGAAACGACGTAAAATCCTCAACTGGCGCGGGGTTATTGTTGACCAACGGTCGACCAATGCCTTCGGGCGGTCGACCGGTTTTGTATATTTGCCCGACCTTAACCAACACCGGTCCAACGATGTCATGTGGCGGTCGACCGGTTGTGCATGTGCTGGTGGGTCGGAGGATTGCCTGGTAGTTTTCGGTCGACCATTCTTGACCTTTGGTCCAACCGAAACTTAAGTGAACTTAATTATATTTCATGTTGTTCGACCGATTGTATATCTTGTTCGACCGATGTATGACCTAGACTATTAGGATGCCCCTGGTAGTATTCGGTCGACCGGGACCCTTGAGTCGGTCGACCGATTAGACTTGTATGTTTTTGACTGACTCCGATTTTGACCCCGTATTCGGTCGACCGGTTTTAGATTAGTGTTCGACCATTGAGACTTAGGTAATGCGCAGAGAGTTCGACCCTTGCAAACTTTTGGTCGACCGAACCCCTTGGGAACAGTCGACCAGATTACCTATTTTGGTGGACCGTTTGTGCGCAGAACTGAATTCCTGGTCCTTGTGCTGTGTCAACTCTTTCCACGGGAACTCGTGTCCTCGCTTAGAGCGTGAGCCGGGAGGTAATAGCGGGTACGTTGCTCGTGTCTGCCTAGGGATCGTCGTGTGGAAGAGTGTGGATACTTGGGTCGTTCCACCTCCATTGTTGGAATGTGGTGTGGCGTGTTGTTGCTTGACTCTCTGTATAGTAGCAGATCTGAGGGATCGTGAATCCCAATGCATGTTGATGCTTGGCTCATGGAGCCTGACGACCCTGCAGACTACGGTCTGGACCCGTCCGATGTTGTGCCAGACGTATGTTGTACCGTCGAGGTTGTGCGGACGATGCCACCGAGGTTTTTGCCGGCGATGATGTTGTCGACGATGTTCAGGTTGGTTGTGTCGTCCGATGTTGTGCCGGACGTATGTTGTACCACCGATGTTGTGCCAGCGATGCCGCCGATTTTGTTCCGGCAATGATTCGTCGATTGGGCACCTATCGGGGGATGGTTGGACCGACCGGGCTATGGCTCCGTTGGGGTAGTGTAGACCACATGGTTCGCTTTGCGCGGAAGTGCGGACGCTCCTCACCGATCTCTTTGGCTCGAGTAGTCGCGTGTGGGGGGTGCGTCGCGTACTGTCCGTAAGACCGTATGTGCCTACGGTAGGTCTCCGAGGGAGACCCGATGTTGTTGCTGGACTGATGTCCTGTTTTACCCTAAGAGGGTTTTGTTGCATTGCTGATGCTGACATGACATGCTACTAGTATGATAGGTTCATTTACCGTATTGTTGTATTCATTTAGGCGAGCTTGGCATACGGGGTATCCTAATGAGAAACTGAAGCATTGTTGTTGATTCATGTTTCAGGACCGCAGTAGGTTCTGTCGGGTGGTGACAGCGGGCGCACATATTTTGGGGTCAGGATCCTCTTTGGACTCTTCGAGGTTGTCATGATTTCTTGTATCTGTCTTTCGTTGTATTGATGTAATCATGTATTTTGACAAATTCTATTTTATTTGGTGCACCGACTGGTTATATTTATGAGTAACATTCCCATTTGGATTGTAATTTTCTTGAGATCTCTCTGTTGTTTAAATTTTAAATTTTTCGTTGTTCCGGGACGTTACACTTTGCGACTCTTCGATTATTTAGTTTTTTTAAACTTAATGTTTTCATGAATTTTACGTACTCTTACTCGTACGAAATTATGTATTGTTTATGCATACCTTCTTCTTGTGCGTTAAGAACGTATTCATTTGCTTGTAATTAATGTAATTATACTATCTCACACAATGGAGGAATTTAAGTAGAAATGTATACAAAAGCTTTTGTACATAATTATCCATAAAGTCTTCGCATTGACTTGGTCTTAAAAAGCTTCTTGTGCAACGCTCCTTTCAATTGAATGGAATGACAATGGACGGCAATGAAAAGAATGTAAGTACTGCTCAAGATCAATTGATGGAGAATGGCAGACATACGCTCTGCGACTCGAGAATCCCAGGCTTCCAACTAGGGGTGAGCAAAATTCGGTCCGGACCGAACCGGACCGAATTTTTTCGGTCTGGTCTTCGGTCCACAAAATTTTGGAAATTCGGTCTTCGGTCCGGACCGGACCAAAAATTTAAGGGAAAAATCCGGGTTTTGGACCGACCCGGACCGGACCGGACCGGACCGAACCTATTCGGTCCGGTCTTCGGTCCGGACTTCCCGAAAATTCGGGTTTCGGTCCGGTCCGGTTCGGTCTGGTCCGGTCCTGGACCGAAGCTCACCCCTACTTCCAACCATAAAGGTAGTAAACAGTATTAACATAAAAAATACAAAACATGGATTTGATATATATTGTCTCTGAAACTTGCATCTAAATTGAAACTTAATTAAGCTATCATATCCACTTTGAGTTGACAATTAAATGTATTAGAACAACTTGGATTCGAATTTGAAATCAATATAATATCATGATTTTACGTAGTTATGCTTTCATATATCAAAAGCATTGGGAAAACGTGAATCGTAACTTAATAGCTATTGGTTTTACCAAATCTACCTACCCACGTGAAGATCATGAAAAAATGGGAACAAGAAAAAATTGCAAAAAAATAAATGTAAATTCACACACACAAGGGTATGACCAAGAGTGATAAGAGCTTGTTAACGTGGTGTAAACATTATTTGTTCGTTTTACTAATTACTGCAAGTGCACGGCCGCGATGAAGCGGTGACAAGTACGGGCCGATCCGCAGGGAGGTGAGTAGCATCTGGTTTGTTAGAAATCAACTGGCGAATAAAGGGAGAAAATATGTGATTACGCTAAAGCTAAACTACACTAAGCTAATAAGTACGAAATGCGAAAGAAAACATGAAAGATTGAAAATCAGAAAGAGAAACCCCTAAGGGGTGGAGTGTGTGCACATATGAAGTGAACTAAGTGATGAATGATGCATGTAAGTACGTATGTGTGTGTTGTAATGCATAGGAAGTGTCTAAAGATGTGACAAAACTTATCAATCTATTCAGACAATGTATCGACAATTACTACTTGATTAACATAAGATTAGACTCAGCATGATAAGTGTCTAAAGATATGGCAAGACTCATCAAAAACCATAAACCCATGTGAAAAACTAAGGTAAGCATGAGAGGTGTCTAATGTTATGTCAAAACTCATTAAAATAAAGTTTCTTCAATCAATCAAGCAAGCAAACACAAATACAAACACATAATTAACATGTAGCATATTCAACAGGAAATTTCAGTAAATAAACATGAGGAAACTAAGAATGGGAAGTGTCTAAATCTTATGGCAAAACCCATCAAAATTCTCCAACATGTAGATGATTAAAATACCCCCAATGAACCTACCAAACATGCAAGTCTACACAATCAAAAATTCACCAAACATCCAAACTTCACAATATATATGAACATCATCTCCAACCCCCCAAAGGGGATGAATCTACTCACTACACATTATGCTAGCAATTAAACTAAAGAAGAAATAAGACATACTAGCAAATTTAGCCTAAGATCAAAAAACAAGACTATGCTAAGCATGCATAAAAAATAGACAACATGAGAACAAAACAATGAAAAATTATTTTATTAAATGACTAACATTACTAGTAGCATTCTTCTCCATCTTGAGTTTTTTCTCCAATGCTTACTCCAAGTAGAGAGAATGTCACCAAGCAATGAGTGAATACAAATGAGAATGAAGAGTTCTATTTATAGTGCTAGAAAAAGGTAATCGGGAACAATCCCCCGATATGGGACTAAACACATACTATAAATGGACATAAAACAACATAATACACGACCCGACTCAACCATAGAACATTTAGACCAATTTGGACCGCCAATTGGCGGCCCAGATTGCTTGGATTGAGTCTGGATTTTGGTGGTTCGTTTTGGGCTTGATTTCTTGATGTTTGATGAACCCTATTTGGTTGTTGATGTTTGAGCCCGAATCTAATTGCCAAAATACTTCTCATAATGGTGTGGAGCTTCTTAATTTCCTCATTAGTCCTTTTGGCTTTACATTCGGGTCCTTGTCTCTTGCACCTCAGTCCATAAGTCTTGCAACTTAGTCTTTTTTCTTGTTTTTTGTCTTTTTTTAGTCTCTTCTTTTCAAACCTGTTATTCCTGAAATTTAAACATAAAACTCGTTACGTAGCATTGTTTAGGTTCAAGATAATGGATATAAGACACAAATGAATGCATGAAATGATGTCAATCAAATACCCCCACACCTAACTTTTGCTAGTCCCGAGCAAAACAAAGAAATGAAAAAATGAAAGAAAGGAAAAAACATACGAAAAACATGGAAATTCTAACTCACTTTCGTAGGAATCACAGTTGCACTTAGCACGCGCAACAAACCGTTAAACCTCCATGTTGCCAAGGAGGAGGAGTGTTGTCTCCTGAGGGTTTTCAGCGGATATACCCACAAAATCCGAACATTGATGCATTATTCAATCTAGAAACTCGACTCGATGGACTCATTTTTGTCGATCATTGGACACGGTAATCCTACGGGCCGACTCTATATATGTATCTAGTCCTCACACCTAGCCTAATGAATCATTCGTGGAAGTTAATTAAGGACTTAAGTGAAAGACATGGACAACCTCAACATCCTCAAGTGATACAAAGTGTAAAGTCCATTAAGGTTCTTATTTGCATTACCATTTTTTTTCTTTTTTTTCTTACTAGTTGGAGTGTAATTCTCCCAGGGTCAGGTTTCGTGCATCATTGCCTATGAGGACTTACACTATCACGTACACCTTTCCCCACATCTCCAAATAGGGCAATCCCTACCACCCGTGTAACGGGAGTTCGGTCGGTGCATCCCAAGTCAGATGACTCAAAAGCACCAGGCACAAAGTCCCCTCAGATCTAATTTCCCGAGTGATAGGAGCCGTGCGAGAAGAGAGAACACATACTCACTTATTTCTTATCTACACATGAACCAAAATCCCTACACTTAATGTCTCACAACAAGATTTAAAAGGTCCTTGACTACAACAAACTTCCTTATATTAAGAGACACGAATTATTAACTCACTAGGTTCAGGGTGGACTTCTTTAAATGTTTGAGTACTGAAACCTAATGATTACTCACCCCTCGAGGGAAAACCAGGGTGCATCCTAACGACTCGATAAGACCTACAGCCGGTATAGAAGATATCCTAATGTATCAAGTTCAAGACAATTTTGGGAGCTTCTTTTTACTTTGCCTCTTAACGGTTTTGCACATGCCAAACACACGCAAAACCCATAAAATATTTTCTTTCGCAAACACATGAAGATTTTGAAAGAAATGTCAAAATTTTAAAGCACAAGGCAAGCAAAAGAAGACAAGTCACCTAAGGATCATGACAAGCAGATATATCGATAGTAAATGCAGAACACTAACATGACCCTAACAATACAAACAAATAAAACAAAATAAAATGAGAAAGACTCGACTATGTACACACGTAAAACACCCCCCACACCTATATCATGCATTGTCCTCAATGAATGTGAGCATAAAACTACATGAAGTTATGCATGAAAATGACAAGATCTCACCAACGTGAAACGCAAAGGGAAGTTCATGGTTATGTTGATAGACACAAACCCGAATTCCCTCAAAACCTGTGAGATGCTAAAGAAGGGATACAAATACGTGAAAGAAATATGACCCAAATACACAAAGGTTGGAGCCCACAACAATCAATCCTCACTGGTGGAGTCTTTTATTACTCTTTTTTTTCTTTTTTTCTTCTAAACAAGATATATACATCAACCATGATATTCTCATAATCATTTGGTCAAGGAACATCAAATGACAACATCGAGTCCTGCGGGCCAGAGATTTGCAAAAATGTGCCCACTTCATTGGTACTTTGAGGTGTCATGAGGAGTGAAAGGTCAAAGCTGAAAGGCTCGAACCCCTCATGATATTGGTTGGGTGTAGGCAACATGAATGAGTGGAGTTGTGTTACCTCACTAGGGTTTAGTTGCTCATTGAACAAAACCCTCCAACCAATAGGTGGGTGCATCGGAATGAGTTCCTCAGGCTCATTCGAAGGATGCGAAATACTAGTTTGACTATGAATGGGGCTTCTCCCCAAGCCATCCAACAAGGACCACCCAACCTCCTGTATATTATCATGCATAAGCTCGATCGTAGGTGGGTCCTTGTTGGGGTCAATATGAAGCTCAAATGGCTCAATAGCCCTGGGACACGGGGTGACGACACCTTCTAGAATGGGCATATGCTGAGGTGTGTCCCCCTCACTAATGGTCTCAACTGAATCATGCAACGAACACTCCCTTTGTACATTCATGTTTGATGTCAGCTCACTCTGTTGCATTGCAAAGAGAGGCAATGAGTTTTCGCTGGGCCCACAAACATTCTCAATGGGTTGCATTGGTGTTAGGGGCGTTCATTGATTTTGCGGTGCTTTCTTTAATTGGCGGATGAGATTGAGATTTAAAGGTTGGTCCATGGGCTCTTGTTGCCTACAAGAGTTGAACACATGAAATTCGGCACTCATGTTACCGAATGAGAGCTTCATGAGACCATTTCTACAATTAATTAAGGTGTTGTAGGTTGCCAGAAATGGTCTACCCAAAATCAAAGGTATTTGAGAGTGGGTGTTCGTAACAAGATTGGTATCGAGGACAACAAAATCTACTGGAAATATAAAATCTCAAACTTTGATAAGCACGTCCTCGATAATCCCCTTTGGAATACGAATGGATCTATCCGCCAATTGGAGGGTGATCTTAGTTGGTTTCAATTCTCCCAAGTTCAACTGTTGATAAATAGAAAATGGGAGGGGGTTGACCACCGATCCTAAATCAAGCAACACATTACTCATGTTAGTGTCCCCTATCGTACACTGAATAGTAGGACACCCAGGGTCCTTGTATTTTGTGTAGGTGGGATTGGACAAAAGTGAGCTTACATTTGCAGCCAAGAATGCTTTCTTAGGAACATTAGTCTTCCTCTTGGTTGTGTAGAGATCTTTTAACACTTTGGCATATTGAGGTATTTGTTGGATGACATCCAACAAGGGGATGTTAACCTTCACTTGCTTAAACACCTCTAATATCTTATCCATTGTGTCACTCTGCTTTTTGGTTAACCTACTAGGATAGGGAGCTTTTGGCAGGTAGGTTTTCTGCGATGCCTGAGAATGAGGCGTTGGTGTATTACCCTCACCCTCGGCATCTTCTTCACCACCATTCCCACTGAGGGGCTGCATAGATGGTGGTGGTGGCAAGGAAATGTGACTGTGAACCTGTTTTTCACTCCTTAAGGTTATATTGGCATTGACATGGTGAACATGTTCCTCTACATGGTTCACTTGCCGCCCCCGAGGTACCACATTCTTGTTTTGCATGTGTTGTTGCTCGTACATGCGGGGGTTAGCCTCAGGCTGGCTAGGCAGAGTCTCTCTCTCTCTCTTTCATGTACAGACTGAGCAAATTGGCCCATCTGAAGCTCTACAGATTTGATGGTCTGCTGATTTGAAGTGAGAACTTGACTTGTGGTTGACATAAAAAAATTCATTGAGTTTTCAAGTCCACGAGTAAAGGTCTCAAGCGAATTGAATCGGGTTTCCATATTGTTGGAATTTGGGAAACCCGATTGATTGGTGATTTGAGCTTGGGGTGGCTGATAAGATTGTGCATGCATGGGAGGTTGGTGTGGTTGGTTAGGTGGTTGAGAGGAGTTTGAAGGACCACCCGGAGCATTATTTTGGTTCCATGAAAAATTAAGGTGGTTCCTCCATCTGCGATTAAAAGATTATGAGTATGGGTCATTCCTGGCTCTATCATAGATGACATTGACATGTTCCATCGAGGAATGGACGCACACTCGCATCCTGCATGACCTATCCTACCACATGAATGATAGGGAACTGGACTAGATGTAGACACATGAGGTGCACCTTGTTGGTTTTTGAGCTCAATCGAATCCATACGGCGCATTAAGGCCGCCATGCGTGCCTCTGTGGCCGTAGTGGTATCGACAGCACATGCAGCACCCGATATAGTCGAGTTTGCGTTTGTGATCCTCGCTCCGATGCTAGATGATGCTGGTGGTTCCATCACACTCTCCCACTGTATGGTTTTCTCAGCGAGGTCTTCCAGGAAAGCCCATGCCTCCCTTTCATCCTTTCCTAAGAACTCTCCTTGACACATGGACTCAAGGAGCGTTCGAGACGGGATGTGAAGACCCTCGTAGACAATCTAACAAAGGCACCACAACTCGATGCCATGGTGAGGGCATGAGGATAGTAGCTTCTTGAACCTCTCTAAATATGCATGAAATGTTTCGGTCTCAAGTTGATAGAACGAATTGATTTCATTCCTCAATTTTTTAGTCCGATGATTTGGAAATTACTTTTTGAGGAATGCAGATTGAAATTCATCCCAATTCCTAAAGGCATTCGCCTGGTTGCTGTACAACCACTTCTTGGCATCATCCTTTAGTGCAAAGGGGACAAGCCTAAGATGGATGGAGTCTGTGCTAAGTTGTTGCAGCTTGAACATAGCACAGACCTCCTCAAATTCCCTGAGAAAGATATAGGGGTCACCCTTCCCATTGAAGTGAGGGAGCATGGAGATAAACTGAGGCTTAACCTCAAAGTGGTTCTCATTCGCCTCTGGCAATACGATGCATGTGGGTAGAGCAGTATGGCTCGGGTAGCATCGATCATGGAGCGGTAGGGGAGCAAGAACAGGTGGGACAGGTGGGTCCAACAACTGCTCCTCCTCGTGGTACTGAGCAACCATGGAACCCGGACCGTGTGCGACACGAGAAGATGAAGGCGTTGAGAAATAGACTACCGAGGCAGGATTGACGACACGCCTCGTCAAACGGCCACTCTCGTCTCGTGCCCACACAAGCATGCATAAAGGTGCACACACACAAACCAAAAACCTTTTTTTTCTTTTTTTTCGACAACTAAAATAGAATGTGTGTAGAGGAGAAAACGGGAGGACACAAGAGAGAGAGAATGACTCAGGAGAGAATGGAAGAAGCCCTAATGCTACGACGGGTGGGTACAGGTAGAAGTACAAAAGAAAACAAGGCTCAAACAATCCTAAGGTCGCTATAGGTCCTTACAGCTAGACGACGCCTAACTGCGAGGTCACACGGCCTCAACACGCCTCACCTCCCTACGATGAGGACCACAAATCCCAGCAAGTGAGTCAAGATCCGGAGATCTTGTCTCTCCTACTATCGACAGAGTGGGTGACGCCGATCAGGCCATGACGGTCGTGACCGGATCACTCTCCTAATGCGCCCGAGATCCTTAGGGTCAATGTCTACTTGATTTTAAAATTAGGCTCTTAATTAGTGTGGTATTTGGGGCGAAGGAAATGGTGATGAAATCCCCCACCTTATCTTATATGGGACAATCCCTCCTTAGTAGCATTTTGGAGTCTTAATCTAGCAATCAACTCTCCAAACAAATGCTCAACTCACACTTGTTGCAATGCAATTCCTACTAACTAATGCATATTCATACGAAATGCATGAATGAGAGTAGAAATGCGTACCTCACGCCAGCAGTCAGCAACTGAAAATAAAGCTAAAATAAAAGACAATCTACGTGTCTAAGTCAAGTACATGATGCATGACCTAAACAAGAAAGAATGCCTAATCTTTTGTTTTGGTTTTAGGGTCCAAGTTGCTTAAAGGGAGATTGATTATTGATCTTGGGACAAACCAAAAGTCAGAACATGTCAAATTAATCCCCAGACCTCTATACCAGATAAAGAAACAAGACACAGAAAGAAGAAGTAGAGAGGAGCTTACCAGACTGCCAGTTGGCGGTCTTAGGCCGCTGATTGGCGGTCCAACAAGCTCAGTTTTCCTCCAAACATCTCCAGTTGCCTCCCCTTGCATCTCCAAGTCTCCTAAAACAAACAAAATCTACAAACAAAAAATTAAATCCACCTGAATCGTCCAAACCAGAGTCTGGACTAGCACCTCCCCGGCAACGGTGCCAAAAACTTGTTTGTTCGTTTTATTAATTACCGCAGGTGCACGGCTGCGATGAAGCGGTGGCAAGTACGGGTCGATCCGCAGGGAGGTGAGTAGCCTCTGGTTTGTCAGAAATCAAGTGGTGAATAAAGGGAGAAAAGATGTGATTACGCTAAAGCTAAACTAATAAGTACGAAATGCGAAAGAAAACACAAAAGATTGAAAATCAGAAAGAGAAACCCCTAAGGGGTGGAGTGTGTGCACATATGAAGTGAACTAAGTGATGAATGATGCATGTAAGTATGTATGTGTGTGTTTTCATGCATAGGAAGTGTCTAAAGATGTGGCAAAACCTATCAATCCATTTACACAATGTATCGACAATTACTACTTGATTAACATAAGGTTATGCTCAGCATGAGAAGTGTCTAAAGATATGGCAAGACTCATCAAAAACCATAAACTCATGTGAAGAACAAAGGTAAGCATGAGAGGTGTCTAATGTTATGACAAAACCCATCAAAACAAAGTTTCTTCAATCAATCAAGCAAGCAAACACAAATACAAACACATAACTAACATGTAGCATATTCAACAGGAAATTTCAGTCAATAAACATGACAAAAACTAAGCATGGGAAGTACCTAAATATTATGGCAAAACCCATCAAAATTCCCCAACATGTAGATGATTAAAATACCCCCAATGAACATACCAAACATGCAAGTCTACACAATCAAAAATTCATCAAACATCCAAACTTCACAATATATATGAACATCGTCTCCACCCCCGATCTACTCACTACACATTATGCTAGCAATTAAACTAAAGAAGAAAGAAGACATTCCAGCTAATTTAGCCTAAGATCAAAGAAACAAGACTAAGCTAAGCATGCATAAAAAAGAGACAACATGAGAACAAAACAATAAAAAAATATTTTATTAAATGACTCACATTACTAGTAGCATTCTTCTCCACCTTGAGTTTTTGCTCCAAGGCTTACTCCAAGTAGAGAGAATGCCACCAAGCAATGGGTGAATACAAAAGAGAATGAAGAGTTCTATTTATAGTGCTAGAAAAAGGTAATCGGGAACAATCCCCTGATATGAGACTAAACGCATACTATAAATGGACATAAAACAACATAATACACGACCTGACTCAACCATAGAACATTTAGACCAATTTGGACCGCCAATTGGTGGTCTGGGACAACCAATTGGCGGTCCAGATTGCTTGGATTGAGTCTGGATTTTGGTGGTTCGTTTTGGGCTTGATTTCTTGATGTTTGATGAACCCTATTTGGTTGTTGATGTTTGGGCCCGAATCTAATTGCCAAAATACTCCTCATAATGGTGTGGAGCTTCTTTATTTCCTCATTAGTCCTTTTGGCTTTACATCCGGGTCATTCTCTCTTGCACCTCAGTCCATAAGTCTTGCAACTTAGTCTTTTTTCTTGCTTTTATGTCTTGTTTTAGTCTCTTTTTCTCAAACATGTTATTCCTGAAACTTAAACATAAAACTCGTTATGTAGCATTGTTTAGGTTTAAGATAATGGATATAAGACACAAATGAATGCATGAAATGATGTACATCAAACACTAACTTTCAATACACTTTCGATTTGTGGTTTCCGTTCGTTTGAAAATCAAAACTGTACATTTGATTCTATGACACGATTTATACAACGAAAATCGTAAAATTTATTAATCATTTCATATAAAATAAAAGGACAAAAAATAAAGTGCGTTCATTTAATTTTTGTCCTGATCGTATTGAAAATGTATATATAATTTTAGGAAAATGATTTTTGGCCGCTCTCTGGGACGCTCTTCAGTGACGCTGCTGACCTGGACAAGTCCAGCTCATCAGAATTTGTAGGGATTTTTTATTTATCAGTTATCTTGGCTCTCTACCCAAGAAACCTCACATTTAAAGCTTGTCACTAAAAGCTTCTCAAATCAAACCTTTCATACCTTTTGGCGCTCTAATGTATCTGCGGACGTTCCATCTTCCCGTAGGCCTCTATCCTATGATAATCCACAGAATGACAATCTTTCGTCTTCCTTTATATTTCGTTCCTTCTTTTTTCGTTTTGATCGTATGTTTCTCTCTTTTGTCTACTGTAATGGAAATTGTATCTATGTCTTCCTAAGAAGACATGTCGTTAAACAATCCTGAGGAAAAAATGTTTTTTCGTTCTTTCAAAGAAGCAAGAACTTTTTACAATGACTATGCAGATGCTTGTAGTTTTGGTGTTAAGATAAGATAATCTCATTACGAATGTGGTGTTGTTACCCGGGCTACGCTTACTTGTTCCATGGAGGGCAAGGCACCAACAAACCAAGGACAAGGAATATTGAAGTCTCGTTTATCGACTAGAATCGAGTGCACGACTCGCATCAGGGTTTCCAGGAACCCAGCAAGGGGTTACCAGATTAACTTTGTTGATCTTAAACACAACCACGAAATGCTTCATGAGGAGCAAATGTGTTTTCTAAGATAGAAACGAATTGTACCTCAGGCCGCGATTGCACGAATAACGTGCAATGATGCTTCCAGGATCTCGACTGCTAAGACCATGCAATCGTTTGCCGTCGAGGTTGGGGGGCATGACAAGTTGACTTTCAACGAGAGGGACCTAAGGTTTGTGTTTTTTCTGACGCCAGTGTATTAGAAGAAATCTCCGTCGTTCATAACTCTTTTGTGCGCAGTATTGTTATAACTGAAGTTCGAAATTTGAAAATGGGACCCAACGATGCACAAGCTCTTCAGAACTATTTCATTAAGATGCAGAAGATTGATTCAATGGTTTTCTATGTCATGGATATGGATGACGAAGGAAGACTAAGGAACGTTTTCTAGGCCGACTGTCGTTCTACAGTTGCTTATTCATACTTCGGTGATGCTATATGTTTCGACACTTCCTACTTGACTAACAAATACGACATGCTCTTTGCACCACTTGTAGGAGTTAATCACCATTTTGAGTCTGTGTTGCTCGATTGCACTTTAATGTCATGTGAGACCACTGAAAATTACATTTGGCTATTCCAGACGTGGCTGTCATGCATGGGCGGTACGTTTGAAGAGATGGTATTTTCGTATTAAGGGTGTTGGGCTTGTCCTTTTTAAGTAATAGATTGTCCTTTTTACCTTATGATTTTGTCCTTTTTTATATGTTAGGTTGTCTTTTTTAATTATCCGTATTGTGCAGATGGTCTTATCGTATTGGGTCTTGGGCTTGTCCTTTTAAGAAATAGTTTTATCCTTTTTAAGAATGAGTTTGCCATTTTTAATATATGAGTTTGTCCTTTTAACCTATGGTAGTGATCTTTTTAAGATATAGGATTGTCCTTTTTAAGTATGGACGTGTCCTTTTTAATTTGGTTGTTTGTCCTTAAATATCTGTATTTGTGCAGATATCCCTCCACCAGCGATCATAACGTACCAATGTGGTGCAATTACTGCTGCTGTAAGGAATGTCTTCTCAAACGCCAGACACATATTTTGTATATGGCACATAATGAACAAAGCTCCCGTGAAGTTGTCAACGCAGTATCGCAAACACATGTTATTTGATCTAAAAATGATTGTGTACGACTCAAAAAAACCCAACTGAATTTTAGCTGAATTGGCAGGGTTTCCTTGCTGATTTTGAGCTCCAAAACCATGGTTGGCTCAAATCCATTTATGCAATCCGTGAGTCTTGGGTACCTGCTTTTTTGAGTGATTGTTTTCTTGCGGGAATGACTTGTACCCAATGAAGCGAAATATGAACGTGTTTTTTGACAAGTACCTAACTTCTAAGACCACCCTTAAGTAGTTCGTTCAACAATAAAAACTCGCTCTCCGTCACAAGTATAAGAAGGAAGCTCATTTAGATTTTGATTGCCTGCATAAGAACCCCCATTGGTTTCAATATATCTCTTTGAGAGGCAAATCAGCGAGTTGTATACCGTAGGGGTTTTCAAGAAAGTCCAGTTAAAAATTGGGAAGATGATATACTACGACCTAACCGAGGAGTTACAATCGAACGAGGCGGTGCATTACAAGGTAACTAAACATGTACGGACTGGTGAGCAGCTATTATCGAAACGTTTCCTTGTATAAAACAGAAGTCTGAACTTCACATGTGATTGTAGAATGTTTCAGCATGTTGGTCTTCTTTGCTACCACGTGTTGGTTGTATTTGCACGTATAGATCCTAATGCATTGCTCCCACCGTCTTACATCAATAATCGATGGTGGTAAGATATTTGTCGGAGCTATCGAGATAAGATGTACCAAGACGATGGCGTAATGGAGAAGGATGCGCTGCGTCGTCATGCAGACTTAATGGGTCATGCTCTTTGGATCACACAGGAAGCATTCATTTCCCTCAAAAGGTATCTTAAGGTCGTGAAGTGTATGGAGTGGTTGAGGTCACGTATGAACACTACCCAGGGCCATACTATATTTGATGAAGTCGGGGCCACATTTACATCTGTGCGCAATCCAGATAAAGTCACCCGTCTAGGAAGCCCGCCGATTAGACGTCGGGTTTCTTTAGCTGAGAAGATTATTCAAAGAAGCCAAAAAAAGTACCTCACAGAAGAGAAGTGCAAGTTACGGAGGAAGGGCAAATCCCCCTGCATCAAATCGTGTTGAAACCAGGGGATCCAGATTTTGGCGATTCGGACATGAAGTTGTATTATGAGCCACGACTCCATAACTTTGTATTGTTAACTTTCAAAAGTTCTTGTAAAAAGAAGTAGCATACGATTTTGTCCTTTTTAAGACACGACTTTGTCCTTTTTAATATACGATTTTGTCCTTTTTAAGGTAACGGTTTGTCCCTTTTAAGCCATGAGTTTGTCCTTTTTAAGACATGATTTTGTCCTTCTTAACGTGGGGGTTTGTCCTTCTTAGCATAGGGGTTGCCCTTTTTAACGTTGGGACTGCCATTTTTAACGTTGGAGTCTGTCCTTTTTAAGACACGAGTTTGTCCTTTTTAATATATGGCTTTGTCCTTTTTAAGGTAACGGTTTGTCCTTTTTAAGACATGAGTTTGTCATTTACAATATATGGGTTCGTCCTTTTATGTAGGGGGTTTGTCCTTTTTAACAGGGATGCTTCTTAGATGAAAACTGAGTGTGCAATCTAGACATGTATATATGAATCTCCTCACGACTACTATAAATGAAAAGTCAACATAGGCATGGGAGTCCCTCAGTAAATTCATGGTCAATTCACCCCTGACTGAGTAAAGTATCTTGGGGTCCATCTCCCTCGTCGGCGAAACCTTTTGCCTGAGACACCTTATTCAGTACAACACAAAATTACTGCAGTCGTTGCTCCCTGGCATTTGTCGTTGGCACGTTTCCCTCAGGTATCACACTGGTCAGTCCACCTTAAGTCGGTTCCTCCAGTATTCACCCACGTCTTTGGCCGAGCATTCATGTACTTCTACCGTACTGTCGGGACCCTCATCTGGAACTAGCTCTCTAGAACAACTGTTCAAATGCAGGATCTCCTCGGATGGACCGATAACAACCACCATAGTCCAATGTTCGGTCGTAGCATTGGTTGTGCGATGATGGTCCTTCCTGGATCCACGCCTTGTAGTCGAGGGGTGACCCACTCTTCAATGGTCTGGCCTTGGCCATTCACAATGCTCTCCAAACATAAGCTTGAAATACAAAGTACCTCTTGGGGGTAGTTTTCTATTTTTTGGCGCTCTTCCAGTACAGAAAGCATATTGTCGATCATCTCGTTGGTCATATCCATCCCCTTCGTGATGAGCTCCTTCAGGTCGGAACGTGTGAACTACCCAAATCACCTCACCAGATCACCTCTTTAGCATTGTGGGTGGCTGCGGTCAATTTCAATAGTGTGTTCACCTCATTAGTGTTCAACGTGGCCAATGGATCCATGTCTATGTCTGGCCTTATCTCTCGCGAGCGATGAGCCAACCTGAATTCATCCTCTACCCTCTTCCTCTTTTTGTTTAGGCTCCTCTCGAGCGCTCTGTCTTTCCTCTTCCGCTCCTCTTCCTTCTTCTTCTTGTCATTCTCTTCATCTTCTTCTCTCTTGCGCTCCCTGGAGGTCATCCCCCCACTTTGCTCTCCTGGCCTTCTCCTTTTCGTCCTGTTTTTTGATTTTCTCCTCTTTCTTTCTGTCTCCCTCATCATGTGTTTCTCTGCCTCCTTCTTCTTTTTCTTCTTATCCTCCTCCTTTTTCCTTCTTTCTTCCTCCCTCTTCTCCTCCTCTCTCCTCTTCTCTTCTCGCTCCCTCTCTTTTTCCTTCTCCTCCATTCTCCTCTTCTCTTCTCTCTCCCTCTCTTTTTCTTTCTCTTCCTATCTTCTCTCTCCCTCTCTTTTTCCTTCTCCTCCTCCTCCTCCTCTCTCTTCTTCTCTTCTTCTCTTCTCTCACCCTCTTTCTTTCCATCTCTTCCTCCCTCCTCCTCTTCTCCTCTTCTTTCCTCTTCTCTCCTCTCTCCCTCTCTCTTTCCTTCTCTTCTTCCCTCCTATTCTTCTCCTCCTCTCTCATCTTATCTTCTCTCTCCCTAACTTTTTGCTTCTCCTCCTCTCTCCTATTCTCTTCTATCTCCCTCTCTTTTTCGTTCTCCTCCTCCTCTCTCTTCTTCTCTTCTCTGACCCTCTCTCTTTCCTTCTCTTCTTCCCTCCTATTCTTCTCCTCATCTCTTCTTTTCTCTTCTCTCTCCCTCTATTTTTTCATGTCCTCCTCCTCTCTCTTCCTATCTTATCTGACCCTCTCTCTTTCCTTCTCTTCCTCCATCCTCTCATGCGTCTCTCTTTCCTTCTCTTCTTCGCTATCCCTATTCTTCTCCTCTCTTTCCTCTTCTTCTCTATCCCTACATTGTTGCCCATATCCTCGAAGATATGCAATCTCTTCCTTCAGCATCTCATTCTCCTCCTGATACTTCCTCAACTCTTCATTGAGCTTGTTAACCTCTTCAGTTGACTCCTTCAGGGTAACTTTGGCTTGCAGTCATTTCGTCTTCAGCCCAGCCAACTCCAACTCCTGAAGCAGTGGATCCTAAGGGATGTTGCAATCTCTCAAATGCACCCTTGGTTCGGTGCTTGTTGAAGGACAATCAGTCTCCATGTGTTGGGTTGACTCAATTTTTTTAGCCAGACCAATGAATTCATTCTCCTTCAGTGTAAGGATCGACGGTGCGCCAACTCGAATTCGTCGTCGTAAATTTTAGAGAGGTGATCCCGCATTCCTCCCATATCTTCAAGATGATCCGCTTTCCAAACATTCTAGACCACTGGTTCCACCTCGGACAGGCACCCATTTTTGGCTCACCCAAAATGAACTTCTCGCACAGCCATACCTAAGGACAAACACATAGGTTAAAAAGGACAATTTCATTACTTAAAAAGGACAAGAGAACATGTTAAAAAAGACAAACCAATACCTTAAAAATGACACTGAGGAATTTAAAAAGGACAAACCAACCTTACAAAAGAACAAGCAAACAGGTTAAATATGACAAACCAATACCTTTAAAAGGGCATTGAATAATTTTAAAACGACAAAGCATTATCTTAAAAAGGACACCAAAGAATTTAAAAAGGACAAACCATTACCTTAAAAAGGACACCGAAGAATTTAAAAAGGACAAACCATTACCTTAAAAAGGTCAAGCAAACAAGTTAAAAAGGACAAACCAATACCTTAAAAAGGGCACCAAAAATTTAAAAAGGACAATCATGCCCTTAAAAAGGACAAGCAAATGCTTACTTGTAGTATGACAACACACCCATCGACGTTCCCTTTCTTTGTAGCGGTGTTACCGGACGATCTCCTGTCCTGTAGGTCCCGACTGACTTTCTCCAGACCCATCACAAGGGCTTCGTGAACAGCCTCCGACAACGCGTACTTGTGTAACCATTTGAAGTCAGCCAAATGCTCCAGGAACCAAACTTTTGTTCGATTCGTGCCATCAAAAAACAAAAAATGGTGGAAGATGTAACAAATGAGGAGCTGGACGTACTCCTACTCATCCCCCAGATAACTGGTAGCCAACATCTGAGCACACAGTTGGGCGTTGATATGTTTGTCCCCCGCTCGGATTGTGACGTCTTTTGGCTGCATGCGTATTGTCTTGCCACGGAGTCTGAGGCCCAAAAGTAGGGCAACGTTTTCGGCAGTAAAGTGTACTACCCCATAGCCGATCCTCAACCCAACCTCCTTCGCGTCATAGTGTTCCACAAACCAGTCGATAATGTCATTATCGACCGGAACGTTAGCGAGGTCTAGGAAGTGACCGAGGGGGGTCCCTCAGAAAACGTCATTCTCAGCGTCCTTCATCTTTCCCAACACCTTCTCTATTGGTGTCCAGGCACATTTGGAGGGCCGGAAGTAGTTTGTAGATGCCTAAAAGGACACAAAAAAATAACTTCAGCTTGTTCTTAGTATCAAAATCAGGTGCGGTTGTTAAAACGACAAACCTGATGCACCACCACATTGCTAGAAGAAGCAACACGCGGAGAATCCATTTCATCGGCGGGGGAGGGTGGAAGAAAACGGCGTGATCAAAAGGAAAGAGAAAACTCAGGGAGAAAGGTATGCGGTTTTCTTATGCTCCTCGGTTTCTGAACAGACGCCAGTTTGGTGTCTTTTCGCGGTCTTATCTCTGCGGCGGAAGAGAAACCGTCGCACGCAAGAAATCGGCATTTTTTGATTTTTGGAAAAAAAATGCGTGTTGTCAGGGAATGACCTGGACTGCTGACTGGATGGCACGTAGGCAGCGTCCCTGACGCCCGTGTCCGTATATAACAACCCATAATTTTATTATTATCAACGTAAATGGGGAACTTATTTCGTTGACTATGGTTTGGATTGTTGTGTTGAAAATCAGAATTATATTAAGGAACTTTACCATCAAGGAAACGGAGGGAATCTTGGCCCGTTTTTTAATTGAAAAATTAAAGGAAAATGTGTAAACAAAAATAAAGAGTAACTAGAAATATAACTATAAAACAAAAATATCAAAAACATAGAACAAACACATCTATAAAACAAATAAATGTATATATAATATATTTGGATTATGTCCCTTGGTAAGGTAATCCAATTGCCTTATGGGAGGTGTAATAGTTTATCTTTCCTCTGTAATTGGATACACAAAGAAGAAAACAATACCAGAATCGTAAGATTTGACTTTGCTTCGTATATGAAATGTATTTACATTCCACAATTTTTGGATGCAACTTGGACTCGTTTCCGATGACCACTTTGTTTGCAGCATCTTCAAAGAAGGTTCGTTATTTTGGATTTTTGAAGTAATGTAAATGTAAACAACAACTTGTACAGCAAACCAGCATGAGATTTTGGTGGATTCATCACGGAGAAAAGTAAAAATTGTTAGGAAATTAATTCAAAGGGAATTATATGTTTAAGAAATAATTGGAGAAGAAGAAAAAATGTGTTTTTTTCTTTATTAGTTAGATATGGGGAATATTATTCCATCAGTTAGGGAATTGATTATAGTATGTTTTATTCTATAAATAAGATGTTTGTCACGTGGAAAAAAAACAACCGATAAAAATAATATGAGAAAAATGAGTTAATTAAATAGTTTCTCTTGTGTGACTCCTGTATGCTGGGTGGAAACAAAGTTTGGCCACGTTAATCTTGTAACACCCACAAAACAACGGAGATTTAAAAACTTTTAAACATACAATTAACACAAGGATATTACAGAAAACACAGAATATCATGTGCACCAATATATATATTTTATATATCTGAATGTTTCAAAAGCGGGATTACATCAAAATGCTATATAAAATAGATGTACAAGTAATCACTACAACCTCCAAAATGGGGAATAAGCATGATCTGGCCCCAGATGTGCTCCTCCGCAGTCACCACCTCCTAACGTCGCTCACGGCCTGAAATGCAAACATAAAACTATGTCTGAGTTTCCCATAATGAAACCCCGTATGCCAAACCCCTATCACATATAAGAACTAGACAACAACTATCATGACATAATACAAATGCAACATACATCATCGTCGATACTGGGCACCAGTGATCTCTCTCCCAACCACAGCAGACACGAACAACAACGGGGCTCTAGGGTCCTCTCACCCATCCCCCACAACTCACGTGCACCACAAGCCCCACTGCCAAAACATAGTCGGCCAACAAACCACGTCCACACTAGGCACCACTACCGAAAAATCGTCGGCCAACAGACCCCGCCTCTCAAGGACAGTCACTCCCTAAAAGAGCCACAACACGCTCCGTAGAGCCACCACCCACCATTGGTTGCTATCAGGCCGGCCTATCCTTTCCGTTGCCCCAGAAGGGCCAGTGAACATGTTGCCTTCAAAGCCGATCACATACTATAAAACACAAGACAGAGCAACAACGATCGACCGAACCAAACGTACCGGTCGACCAGCTACCTCAAGAAACCAGCATGGTTCAACCGTCACCTACCCGGTCGAACGAAATCCAACATTCAACGGTCGAACCAAAATTCATGGGCGGTAGACCGTTTGGATGGTCAACTCCCAAGTTCAACTAACAAAACGACGAATCGGTCGAACAGATGGTCACAAGCGGTCGACCGTTTTGAAGGTCTACGCCCCAAATAATATTAATAATAAACATCTTAACGGTCCAACGGCAAAGGGGACCTGGTCGACCGAAAACAGGGATTTCCAACGTTTCTTCTCAAGTCCACAACCGGTCGAACAAAGCACGAACCGGTCGAACAGACTTTAAGATAACTAAAGTTACTGGTCGGACCATAGTCAAGAGAGGTCGACCGTTTAGATGGTCCACGCTCTGTCCAGACTAGTCCACAAAGTAACGGTCAAACAATCATATAGGCGGTCGACCGTTTAGAAAGTCTAGGCCCTAACCGACTCGCACCAAAATCCTTGCTTCTTTGACAAATAAATGAGTGGAACAACACTCTCTAAACTTGAGCACACTTGAGTAGAATATGATTTAAGATTAAAGTGTGGAAGATTTGAGGCTTGGAGTGTTTGGAGCTTTCTCTCTAATGTAGGAGACAAATTGTAGTGGGAGAGTTTTTGTGAAAATGTGTTTTACAACTCTATTTATAAGCTTCAAATGTGTTATAACCGTTGGGGATAAATTAGGTAAGGGTTGTGTAAGATACACAAAACAGAAACCTGCAGGACCCAATTCAGAACAAGTTCAGTCGACCGAATCGGGTAGAACGGTCGACCGGTTGGCAATTTTGAACAATGTTCGGTCGACCGATAAGGGAACGGTCGAACGAAACAGGCTATAACTTAGGTACACTTAAGTTAACGGTCAAACACCGAGTAGGATTCGGTCGACCGTAGACTTCCAGACTCTACGGGGTTGACAAAAATGATCAAGTTCGTTCGATCGAAACAAGGTCCACGGTCGACCGGAAACTTCCAGGCGGTTTGGGTTTGTCGAGACATTTATGTTCGGTCGACCGAAACAGGTCCATGGTCGATCGATAGGCAATTGTATTTTGGGGTATTGGTGAATAATTAGAATACGACCGTTGGTATAATACGACAAGCCTGAGGATAAGAAAAATGTTGTTACACGGTTGACCGAAAAGGTCGGAACGGTCGACTGATCGGGTAGTAAAATTCAATCCAAGTTAAAAGAAACAGACGGTCGACCGACGGTCTGAATGGTTGACCGAATTGACTCTGGCAGATTTAATTAGTGAATTACGGTCTAAGTTTCGATGATCTATTGAAGTCTAATTGATGTGAAATTTTGTGTGTGGCTTCAATAGGGAACCTAGTGTGTATGTGAGTTGTTTTTAGCTCAAGTATGCTCAATTACACAATGTTCCTAAGACTCAACAGAAAACAAGATTACATGTCTTCAATATAGCTTTAATACATGTCTTGACTTGATTTCCTTTCTTTCTTGAGTCTTTATCACCTGTAGAAGTTAGCACAATACAATATATATGCAATGCATAGTGTGTGCTACTCTACATTACTTACAATTAAGATTAGGTTGATTAAATCATCAAAACATAGATTAATGCCAAAAAAGCCAACATGTAGTACCGAACCAGAACCGAACTGGGGTAAAACGAATATAAGTTGGATCTGGATATTCAATTTCAGAACCGACCCGGTTCCGGTTCAGTTCTGATTCTGGCCACTAGAATTGGATCCGGATCCGATACATTATTATAAGGGTCCTTATACACGGCCGCGCGCGTCCAGGACGCGGCTTACGTGGCATCTTGTCAGCTGTCCAGTCAGCCAAAAGTAAAGCGCGCGTTTTTTCGAAAAATGGAAAAACACCTGTGGCTTTCGTGCGATGGTTCCCTCTCTGACGTATCGATAAGACCGGGAAGGGACATCAGACGCGCCTGTTCACATCCCGAGTTGCGAAAGAAAACCAAAAACGTTTCTGATCTTTCTCACATTCCCTTTCTCAACTTTTCTCCGATTCATCACCCCAGTTCTTTTTCGTAACCCTAGATATCCGTCGACGACATGGATTCTCCACTTCAAGCTTCTCTTTCGGGGGTTGTGGTGCACCAGGTTTGTCGTTTTTATCGTAACATTGAATTGCGATACTATAAAAAGAAATGTTCTCATACGGTTGGTGTCTTCTTAGGCTTCTACACATTACTTCCAGCCCTCCAAATGTTCGTGGACCCCAATAGAGAAGGTCTTTGGGAAGTTGAGGTACGCAGAGAAAGATGCCTTCCGGGCTACCCCCTTTGGTCACTTCATCACCCTCTTCAACGTTCCTGTCGATAATGACATTATCGACTGGTTCGTGGAACACTATGACCCCGAGGAGGTGGGGTTGAGGATCGGCTCTGGGGTAGTACACTTCACCGCCGAAGACGTTGCCCTAATTTTGGGGCTCATATTACATGGGAAGGCTGTCAGAATGCATCTGAAGGAAGTTGCAACCCGACAGGGGGAGATTATGAACAACACCCAACTATTTGCCCAGATGATGGCTACGAGATATTTGGTTGATGAGGAGGAGGAGTACGTCCGGCTACTCATTTGTTACATCTTTAGCCATTTTTTGTTCTGCAATGGCACCCATCGAACCAAAATTTGGTTCCTCGACCACTTAGCCGACTTGACTAGGCTACACAAGTACGCGTGGGCCGAGGCTGTTCACGAGGCACTTGTGACGGGCCTGGAGAAGGCAAACCGGGATCTACGCGCTAGGAGATCTACCGGTTCTTCTATTTTAAGAAGGGGATACGTCGAGGGGTGTGTTGCTGTACTACAGGTAATGGTTCTTCCCTATTTAAGTTGTTGTTTGTCCTTTTTAAGTTATTCTTCTTCCTTTTTAAGTTATGCTTCTTCCTTTTTATGTTATACTTGTTCCTTTTTAAGTTTGGTTTGTTCCTTTTTATGTTATACTTGTTCCTTATTCAGTTATGCTTCTTCCTTTTTATGTTATACTTGTTCTTTTTTAAGTTTGGTTTGTTCCTTTTTAAGTTATGCTTCTTCCTTTTTATGTTATACTTGTTCCTTTTTATATTATTGTTTTTGAATTAATCGGTATCTCCTTCTTAGGTATGGTTGTGCGAGAAGTTCAACCTGGCAGAGCCTAAAATGGGAGGCCATCCTAGGTGGAATCGTTGGTCGAGCATGTTTGGAAAACAGCTCATCCTGAAGAAATGGGAGGAAAGGGGCATCACCCTTTAGAAAATTTACGAGGGCGACTTCAATCAGACTCAGCCGATGACCCTGACGCAGAAAGAGAGGGAAATCATTGGTCTGGCTGAAAAAACTCAGCCAACCCTACGAACCAATAGTGATTGCCAGTCAACAAACACCGAACCAAGGCTGCAATTGAGGGACTGCAGCATCCCTCGGGACCCACTACGGGAAGAATTGGAGTTTGAATGTTGGAAGACAAAATGACTTCAAGCAGAAGTTGCCCTGAATCAGGCAAATGAAGAGGTTAAGAGGCTGAATGAGGAACTTAGGAAGTCCCGGGAGGAAAATGAGACCCTAAGGGAAGAGATTGCATCTCTTCGAGGATATTGTATAGAAGGTGGACAGGAAGGGAGAGAGGATGAAAGGAGGGATGAAGAGCAGGAAAGAGAGGAGGAGAATAGGAGGGAAAGAGAGAATGAGATTGAGAGGGAAAGAAAAAGAGAAAAAGAAGAGAGCAGGAGAGAGGAGAAAAAGAGAGAGGAGAGGGAAAGAGAAGAGAAGAGGAAAGAGGAGGAAAAAGAGAAAGAAAGGGAGAGAGAAAGATAAGAGAAGAGGAAAGAGGAGGAAAAAAGAGGGAGAGAGAACAGAAGAGGCAAGAGGAGAGAAAAGGAAAGAGGAGAGGGAAAGAGAAGAGAAGAGGAAAGAGGAGGAAAAACATAGGGAGAGAGAACAGAAGAGAATAGAGGAGGAGAAAAGGAGAGAGGAGAGGGAAAGAGAAGAGAAGAGAAAAGAGGAGGAAAAACAGAGGGAGAGAGAACAGAAGAGAATAGAGGAGGAGAAAAGGAGAGAGGACATGGAAAGAGAAGAGAAGAGGAAAGAGGAGGAAAAAAGAGGGAGAGAGAACAGAAGAGAATAGAAGAGGAAAAGAGGAGGGAGGAAGAGGAAAGAGAGAGGAAAGAAGACGAGAAGAGAGATAGGGAGAGAAGAGAGAAGAGGAAAGCCGATGATAAAAGGAGGGAGGCCGAAGCTTCAAAGAAGAGGTTGAGGGAAGAGGTAGAAAGAAAGAGGGTAGAGGAGGAAAATGAGAAAGAGAAGGAGAGGGAGAAAGAAGAGAAACGAATAGAGGAGAGAAGAGAGGGGGATAAGCAGAAGGAGAAAAATGAGGATGAGGGAAAGGAAAAACCCATGAAGGCAGACTGGGGGGCCAAAGGATCACGCTCAACGACTAAAAAACAAGAAGATGAGGTGAAAGAAAGAAAGAAAAAAGAAGAAGAGCGGAAAAGGGGAGAAAGAAGGCTCCAGAGGAGCATGAACAAAAAAAGAAAGCGGGATGGGAATGATGATTTCAAGTTGGCTCATCACGGGAGAGAGAGTAGGTCAGACGTTGACATGGATGCATTGGCCACGTTGAGCCCCGATGAGCTGAACATTGCACTGAAGGTGACCGCACCTACACATAACCAAAGGGAGGTGATCTGGAGAGGTGATTCCTATTTCTTCACACGTTCAGACCTCAAGGAGCTAATGACGAAGGGGATGGATTTGACCAACGAGGCGATCGAAAGTATGCTTTGTGTACTTGAAGAGCGCCAAAAAACAGAAAACTACCCCCAAGAGGTAATTTGTATTCCAAGCTTCTATTCGGAAAGAATTATTATCGATCAAGGGAATACCATGATTGAAGAGTGGCTGACGCCCAAACTACAAGGCCATGAACCGGGAAGCATCGTCATTGCACAACCATTGCTGCTGTCAGAACACTGGACCCTTGTAGTTGTTAATGGCTTAGACAAGGAGATCCTGCATTACAACAGTTGCTCTAGGGAGCTGGTCCCAGATGAGGATCCTGACAATGCGGTAGGGGTACACGAATGTTCGGCCAAATATGTGGGTGAATTCTGGAGAAACTGTCTTAAGGTGAACTGGTCAGTGAGATACCTGAGGGAAACGTGTCAAAGACAAATGTCGGGAAGCAACGACTGCGGTGTTTTTCTATACAACTGGATCAAATGTCTCATGCGAAAGGTCAACGCAACGGAAACGAAAAACCCCAAGACACTTCACTCCATCAGGGGTGAAATGACCATTACTTTATTGAGGGACTCCCGCTGCTGTGTCGAATTGAAGTAGTGATTTGTAAATTAACAAATACATTTTATCGTTGTTGTAATTAAAATTTTTGCATACTCCAAAGTAATAGCTCCAACATTTAAGGTAGAACTTCACACTTAAAAAGGTACTACTCAGGATTAAAAAGGACTACACTTAAAAAGGTTCGACTCACATTTTAAAGGGAACAAGCAACTCTTAAAAAGGAACCAACTGCAGTTAAAAAGGTACAAGCAATTCATAAAAAGGAACAGACATCACTTAAAAAGGAAAACTCCCAGTTAAAAAGGAGAACCGCCAACTTTAAAAGGAACAAAAAACACTAAAAAGGAAAACTTCACACTTAAAAAGGTAGAACTCAGAATTAAAAAGGATTCCCGCAAACTTAAAAAGTAACAGACTACACTAAAAAAGGTTCGACTCAAAGTTAAAAAGGAGAACCGCAAACATAGAAAGGAACAGAAAACACTAAAAAGGAAAACTTCACTCTTAAAAAGGTACACTCACTTAAAAAGGAACAGACTACACTTAATAAGGTACAACGCTAATTTAAAAAGGAGAACCACAAACATAAAAAGGAACAAGCAATTATTAAAAAGAAACCAACTGCACTTAAAAAGGTACAACTCACAGTTAAAAAGGAGAACCGTAAACTTAAAAAGGAACAAATAACACAAGAAAGGAAAACTTCACACTTAAAAAAGTAAACTCACTTAAAAAAGAACAGACTACAATTAAAAAGGTACAACTCACAGTTAAAAAGGAGAACCACTCACTTAAAAAGGTACAAGCAATTCATAAAAAGGAACAGACATCACTTAAAAAAGTACAACTCACAGTTAAAAATGAGAACCGCTCACTTAAAAAGGTACAAGCAATTCATAAAAAGGAACAACTCACAGTTAAAAAGGAGAACCGCAAACTTAAAAAGGAACAAAAACACTAAAAAGGAAAACTTCACACTTAAAAAGGTACAACGCTCATTTAAAAAGGAGAACCGCAAACATAAAAAGGAACAAGCAATTATTAAAAAAGAACCAACTGCACCTAAAAAGGTACAACTCACAGTTAAAAAGGAGAACCGCAAACTTAAAAAGGAACAAAAAACACTAGAAAGGAAAACTTCACACTTAAAAAAGTAAACTCACTTAAAAAGGAACATACTACAATTAAAAAGGTACAACTCACAGTTAAAAAGGAGAACCGCAAACTTAAAAAGGAACAAAAAACACTAGAAAGGAAAACTTCTCACTATAAAAGGTACACTCAGTTAAAAAGGAACATACTCACACTTAAAAAGGAGAACCACAAACATAAAAAGGAACAATCAATTATTAAAAAGGAGAACTGCAAGCTTAAAAAGGAACAACTACACTAAAAAGGAAAACTTCACACTTTAAAAGCTACAACTCACAATTAGAAGGGAACAACTTTACACTTAAGAATAAATTGTTGTCTTACAATTGTGTGCAAAATTCAAAGACCGAGCATTGGTACATAATTAAGGAGCAAGTTGGTCGTAATACAGCTTCATGTCCCAATCATCAAAATCTGGATCCCCTGGTCTAGGTGCGACCTGATGCATAGGTGATTTGCCCTTCCTTCGATACTTGCTCTTTTCTACTGTGAGACCCTTTTTTTGGCTGCTTTGAAGAATTTTCTCGGCTAAGGAAACCCGACGTCTAGTAGGCGGTCTTCCTGGACGGGTTACTTTGTCTGGATTGCGCAAAGAGGTACCGCCGGGCACAACTTCATCAACTATGGGAGGGGCGTGGGGAATGTTAATACGAGACCTGAGTCACTCCATACACTTCACGGCCTTAAGATTCCTTTCATGAGAAATGAATGCTTCCTGTGCAATCCAAAGAGCGTGACCCATTATGTCGGCGTGACGACTCAGCGCATCCTTCTCCAATACGCCATCGTCTTGGTACATCTTGTCTCCATAGCTCCGACGAATATCCTTCCACCATCAATCTGTGATGTAAGACGGCGGGAGTAATGTATTAGGATCTAGCCGTGCAAATACGACCAGGAGGTGGCAGCAAAGAATACTGATGCATTGCATACATTGCATCATATGTCTTTCATTTAGATTACTTTTATATCAATAAATGCTACTAAGGTATGTGTTTAGTCTTATTTACAGAATACAGGGACCTGAATGCAAATTACCCACATCCCGAGCATAAACGCGTACAAAAGACTCGTTTCTATCATAAAGATCAAGTTCAAGTTTATCGGGTTTCAAATGGAAATGTATCCAAGCATAAAAGCATTCAAGACCTAATTACGAAAAGAACAAGGACTTAAGCACAAAAGTAGCCGGGGACTTAATTGCAAAAAGTCAAGGACCTAATTGCAAATCACGAGTAGCTTTTATTATTATGGAGAAAATATAAAGAAAAATCAATGTGGATCTCCAAATATATGAAGAAATTAATTCGGATCTCCAAAGATATGCAAGAATCAATCCAGACGCGCAAATGACATTCAAATCATACCATAAACACAAAGGAAAAATCCGGGTCGATTCGGAGCCAAAAAGGTGGCGATTCCGCCGCACCTTAAGAGCAAATTGCGGCGAATCCGCCGCACCAAATTAGACGAATGCTCTAAAATTTTTACCGGTTGCTTGTTGACGCGTGTACTTTCTTATTTCATGCTTAGGTCCCTTGTATCGGCTATAAATAGCCCCGAGAACGATGTTGTGAGGAGTTCTTCCTTTTGTTCCATAATTTAGCAATAAAATTCTGTTTCTTTTATTTTATGTTTTTAATTTTCTTTTCTTAGTTTCTCTAGGACCCCTTCTCCCTCCCTCCATCTATGAGTTTCTAACTCTTTCCAAAGGGTGGGGGTGACGGATTTAGGGTGATGAGAAGAGAAGATGTTATTATTTTAATTTCGTATTAGTATGTTTTGATTACTTGAGTTTATGTTAAATCATTTATCATGTAATGCTTTATAACTAATATGATTTATTATAAGTTTCAGAATTCTCTAATCTAAACCCGATATCTAAACCTCCACCCAACGGAATTCACCATCTTTGTTCTTGTTTTAGTTTTATTTGTTCATGTTTCTTACTTTTGATAATTAAAACCCAAAAATCTCAAAACCAACCTTATTATTGTTCTCTCTCTCTCTAATCGAAAATCCAAAAATAACAATATCTCTCCCTCCTTGTGTTCGACCCGTATTTGCCACGTCTTCATTGACACCGTGCACTTGCGGTATAAATTTAAATCTTCATCAAGTTTTTGGCGCCGTTGCCGGGGAGGCGACGCAGATTTTGTTTTTTGTTGATTTCGATTTTATCCTGTTTATCTTGTGCGCGATCTAAATATTTGGATTTATGTTTCAGGAGACAACAGAGCGCGCGGCGAAATCTGAGCGCAGTCTGAGCAACAAGGGCGGCGGAATCGCCGCACATCAAGAGGAACCTGCGGCGGAATCGCCGCACAATTGAAGCATCTGGGCTTCAAATTTTTCTGGGGTTAGCACCATCTCTGGGTGGACGCGTGGAGCTACTGAAATTTCGAGAGCGGGCGGCGAACCCGACTGAGCATTGCGTAGGTAACCTTTGTTGCCTTTTTCCTCGTAATTTCTAGTTTCAGAAAATTTCCTTTTATTAGAATTGCACGTGTTAAGCTTAAATTCCATAATTGGCAATATTTCAACTCTGACCTAAAATTCGCAAAATTAGAAAGACCTTAGTGCATGCATCATATAATGTTTTGTTTGCATTATTCTTGCTAAATTCTTGCAAATCAATTTCTGTTGAAGAGTGCTGGAGGTAAGGTACGTATCGCGGTTTTTAACGATTGCATTTAAGCATATAATTTAATTTGCATACAACCTTGCAATTGCCCCCATTAAAAAGACCATTGTTTGACTATCTTTGTTAGATCTAAGTTAAACTATCTTAAGGGCAACTCCGTAGGAAAAGATACGGTGGGGATTTCATCACCCTTCCGTGGCCCACAAATCACAATCCTAAAGTGTCACCCAAGCCTTAAAATTTAAAATCAATTAGACATTGGCCCCTAAGGACTCGGACTCAATTAAGGAGAAGAATTGGTTTGACTTGCTATGACCTGAAGCCGATCGAATTCAATTTGGTGTCTAGGAAGTGTTTTTGTGTTGACGAAAGTCTTCCAAGCGAAGTGGTTGTCTAATTGGCACCGACTCTGTCGGAAGCGCCCCCACTAGCTATACACTACCTGGCCAATTTGGTTTGATTAGTGAGGGAGGTGAATCAAGCGAATCAATTCGACTCAACCAGTTAGGAGTCGTCTAGATTTAAGTGACACTAGGTCTAGGATTGTTTGAACCGTGCTTTCTTAGGAAATTTCTGACCAACCCTCTTTTCTATCTTTAGAGTTAAGTTTCCTTTCTCATCTGAGTCTTCTTTCTCTTCTCACCTAAATTCTCTAGATTAGGATTCCTTTCTCATCTTGCCCCATTCTATTGTTTGTTTCCCTTTTGAAAAAAAAAACATAAAAAAAACGAAAATTAAAAAAAAATGTAATTAATTCTTGAAATTAAATTTGGAATTTAAATTTTGAATTTGAATTCAAAAATTGATTCAACCCGGTGCACTCAGATTTGGATTCGGGACTTGAGTAATCGACTCTCACGAGTTCATCTAGATTCCAGTCTGGAACTTAACCCCAATCCACATGTTGCACCACCTCACCCGGATCCAATGGGTGAGAACGTAGTGGACCCGCCTGTTGCACAACCTATAACTTTGAGGGATCGATGCTATCCAGCGATGGCTGCTCAGCCATCGTGCATCGTTATGCCCACCATACTGGGTCGCGACTTCAAACTTAAGGCACAATACATGAGTATGTTGCCTAAGTTCACCTCTAGGGAAGATCCATATCTCTTCCTTAGAGAATTTGAGGAAATCTGCTCTCTTATGCAATACCAGCATATCCCTGAAGAGGCAGTGCGTCTGAAATTTGTGCCTCTGGCACTAAAAGACGACGCTAAGAAATGGCTATATAGTCTAGCCGAAAGATCTATTAGGAGTTGGGCTGAGTTTGTTCAAGTATTCCTGAAAAAATATTTTCCCAACCATAAGACTATGAGGATTAGGAATGAAATTGTTGCATTCGTTCAGTCTGAGAGCGAGCCGTTCTATTCCTATCTAGAAAGATTTAAGAGTGTACTGACCCAATGCCCTCATCATGGAATTCCAAAATGGCAATTATGCCAAATTATTTATGAGGGATTGACACCCACATCTAGAGTTATGCTAGAATCTGTGAGCCAAGGGAATTTCATGTCGAAAAACGAAAATAATGCCTGGACTTTTCTTGAGGATTTAGCTGAAAACAGTATGCAATGGGACAATGCTAGAACACCGCTTAACCCAAGTATTGGATCTAGAATAGCAAGCCAACCCAAACCAGGTGTCTTAGCTGTAGATGCCAATATAGCGGCTGAAGCAAAACTAGCTACCCTTATGCGCAGAATGGAAAGTCTAGAGCTACAAGCCCAAACCCGAGTGAATCAAGCATCGTCTATCCCCTGCTCTAGATGTGGTCAGACTGGTCATGTAATGGAGGATTGTGCGGACTGGGAACAAGTTAATGCCATGTATAACCATGCTAGAAATGACCCCTACGCATCAACCTATAACTCTGGTTGGCGTAATAATTCCAATTTCTCATCAAACCAACAAGGTCAACCTCCTAGACAACAACCAAACCCGTATGTCCAAAATAATACATCTTCTGGGTTTAGTAACAATAACGATCATGAGGTTAGGTTGACAAGCTTGGAAAATTTGATGAAAACCTTTATACAAACAACCAACCAGACCTTCCAAAGGCTAGAGACACAAGTCAGTCAACTAGCACAAATAGTAGGTGAAAGAGAGAAGGGTCAGTTTCCAAGTCAACCTGAGGTGAACCCTAGATCTAATAATAATTCATATCAATCCTATCAAGCACCTTCAGGAAATAACAACCCTAGACCGGTTCAAATGGTTAATGAGGAAGGACTGTTCCAACAAATAAATGCAGTAGTATCATTACGGTCCGGAAGACAAGTTGATAACAATGTGGTAAATCCTAGAGTGTCCAATCAATCTAGCCATCAA
Source organism: Triglochin maritima (assembly GCA_963682175.1). Classification (NCBI taxonomy): domain Eukaryota; kingdom Viridiplantae; phylum Streptophyta; class Magnoliopsida; order Alismatales; family Juncaginaceae; genus Triglochin; species Triglochin maritima. The sequence goes on from OY821775.1 coordinate 14,892,534, forward strand.
GCACCCACATATGACCTGACCATTGAACCTGACGTCCAATCTGAAACGCCCAACCCACCTACTCAACCTGAACTCATAGCTCAACCTGAACCTGAGCGAGTCTATGTCCCTAAAGCCCCATTTCCCAATAGACTCAAAAAGAACTCAAGTGCACAAATAGAGAAAATCTTGGAAGTATTTAAGCAAGTTAAGGTGAACATTCCACTCTTAGACATGATTCAACAAATACCTGCTTATGCTAAATTCTTAAAAGATTTGTGCACTAAAAAGAGAAAAACAAACGTACCAAAGAAGGCATTCTTAACTGCAAACATAAGTTCTATTTTGTCCAACACATCTCCTATAAAATATAAGGATCCTGGATGTCCCACAATTTCATGTGCAATAGGAGATACTTTTATCAACAAAGCCCTTCTAGACCTTGGTGCTAGTGTTAACCTACTCCCATACTCTGTCTATGAGCAAATGAACCTTGGTCCATTAAAACCCTCTAGGACAACCCTTCAATTTGCTGATTGCTCTATTAAGAAACCAAGAGGTGTAGTAGAGGATGTTTTGATCAAGGTTGGTGACTTCATTTACCCAGTGGATTTTGTCGTACTAGATACCGCACCTGTTGTAAATCCTAATCGACAAATCCCTGTAATTCTAGGCAGACCCTTTTTGGCCACTTCCGAAGCATTGATAAACTGTCGAAATGGGCTCATGCAATTATCTTTTGGGAACTTAAAAGCTGAATTTAATATCTTTCATATTGATAGTGAGCCAGAAATAACATGCAATCAAAGTGATGTTGTGATGAAATCGCGTATCTATAATATTTCTGAATCGTCACAAAATCAAAAAGGAAGTAAGAAAAAAGGGAGGAATTCATCTACACACCCACCGTCACTCGAGCAAATAAGAGAACCAATTTATGTGAGGGGTGTGGAACCTGTAACTCAGGACGCTCATTACAACATGGGGAACAATTCAACTGGATACATGCACCAACATGGTGTCATTCAATCCAGTTCTGACTATGGTTGACTTTGAGCAAATTTCATCCTTCCACCGCAATTCACCAAGGTAATAAGTGCATTTGCTTTATATTTGCATACATTGAGGACAATGCATGATTTAGGTATGGGGGGGTGTTTATGTATATATTTATCTATATATTCCGTCTTTTATTTTAAAAAAAAAAATAATGTTTCATGACATAGCTTAAGATTGAACTGCTAAAACCCGTGTACAAATTGCATTGAGTTTTTGTTCCTTATTATATAGTTCTGCTTGTAGAAATTGTGACATAAATATAAGTTCCAAAGAAATAACCCATTGCCCTTTAAGACATGTATGCACTTAAATTGAATGAATCAAATCTTTGAAGTGGTTGATAAAAAGCAGAGGTTGAGGAAAATATACCGGGAAGTGTGGACTTCTAATAGCAATTAAGCCTTGAGGAAAATAAAAATAAAAATAAAGGAATAAAGTGAAGAAAACACATTTTGCAAAATGATTACAAAAGCCCAAGCCTTTGAGTCACTGGTCCGTAGGGGTATCTTGAAACCCGGTAACTTGAGTCTACCAGCTTGGGATTATCGATCAAACTCGCTACACGAATGCAAAAGGGTAAAAGTGTCAAAAAGCAAATGTGTTGAATCACGGAAGAAAAGAAAAGAAAAAAAAATAATAATACTCAAGGCCCAAAGCTAAAAGAATGATCCATGCCATGGTTGATCCGAATGATACTTCACCACCAAAGGAGGCGTGCAAAATAATTCAAGTGATAAACATGTGTAGAAGGGTTAGTGGTGTGAATGTTGGAGGAACAAAGACCAAGTCATATTTTTAATGAGTTAGATTTATATAATGAGCATGCAAGAATTCTCAGTGAGATGTATAAGGTTGAGGTAGGGATATTGAGAACTATTAATGAAATGTTGATTCAGGATTTTGTGGGTATATCCGCTGAAAACCCTCAGGAGACAACACTCCTCCCCCTTGGCAACAAGGAGGTTTAACGGCTTGTTGCACATGCTAAGTGCAACCGTGATTCCTACGAAAGTGAGTTAGGATTTCCCTGTTTTTATTTTTCTTATATTCTGTTTTGCTAGGGACTAGCAAAATCTAGGTGTGGGGGTATTTGATGCATTGCATACATTGCATCATATGTCTTTCATTTAGATTACTTTTATATCAATAAATGCTACTAAGGTATGTGTTTAGTCTTATTTACAGAATACAGGGACCTGAATGCAAATTACCCACATCCCGAGCATAAACGCGTACAAAAGACTCGTTTCTATCATAAAGATCAAGTTCAAGTTTATCGGGTTTCAAATGGAAATGTATCCAAGCATAAAAGCATTCAAGACCTAATTACGAAAAGAACAAGGACTTAAGCACAAAAGTAGCCGGGGACTTAATTGCAAAAAGTCAAGGACCTAATTGCAAATCACGAGTAGCTTTTATTATTATGGAGAAAATATAAAGAAAAATCAATGTGGATCTCCAAATATATGAAGAAATTAATTCGGATCTCCAAAGATATGCAAGAATCAATCCAGACGCGCAAATGACATTCAAATCATACCATAAACACAAAGGAAAAATCCGGGTCGATTCGGAGCCAAAAAGGTGGCGATTCCGCCGCACCTTAAGAGCAAATTGCGGCGAATCCGCCGCACCAAATTAGACGAATGCTCTAAAAATTTTACCGGTTGCTTGTTGACGCGTGTACTTTCTTATTTCATGCTTAGGTCCCTTGTATCGGCTATAAATAGCCCCGAGAACGATGTTGTGAGGAGTTCTTCCTTTTGTTCCATAATTTAGCAATAAAATTCTGTTTCTTTTATTTTATGTTTTTAATTTTCTTTTCTTAGTTTCTCTAGGACCCCTTCTCCCTCCCTCCATCTATGAGTTTCTAACTCTTTCCAAAGGGTGGGGGTGACGGATTTAGGGTGATGAGAAGAGAAGATGTTATTATTTTAATTTCGTATTAGTATGTTTTGATTACTTGAGTTTATGTTAAATCATTTATCATGTAATGCTTTATAACTAATATGATTTATTATAAGTTTCAGAATTCTCTAATCTAAACCCGATATCTAAACCTCCACCCAACGGAATTCACCATCTTTGTTCTTGTTTTAGTTTTATTTGTTCATGTTTCTTACTTTTGATAATTAAAACCCAAAAATCTCAAAACCAACCTTATTATTGTTCTCTCTCTCTCTAATCGAAAATCCAAAAATAACAATATCTCTCCCTCCTTGTGTTCGACCCGTATTTGCCACGTCTTCATTGACACCGTGCACTTGCGGTATAAATTTAAATCTTCATCAAATACCAACACGCTTAAACAGTTTACAATCGCATGTCAAGTTCAGACCTGTCCTCTGTACAAGGAAATGTTTCGATAATAGTTGCTCACCGACCCGTACACGTTCAGTCACCTTGTAATGAAACGCGTCGGCTGATTGCAACTCCTCGGTTAGGTCGCAGTTCATCATCTTACGAATTTGTAACTGTACTTTCTTGAAAACCCCTACGGTATACAACTCGCTCGTTTGACTCTCGAAGGGATATATTGAAACCATTTGGGGTTTCTTATGCAGGCAATCGAAATCCGATTGAGCTTCCTTCTCGTACTTGTGATGGAGAGCAAGTTCGTATTGTTGAACGAACTGCTTAAGGGTGGTTCTAGAAGATAAGTACTTGTCGAAGAAGGAGTTCATACTTTCGCTTCTTTGGGTAGAAGCCATTCCAGCGAAAAAACAATCACACAAGTAAGTAGGTACACAAGACTCACGGATACCGTAAATTGTTTGGAGCCAACTATGTTCTTGAATGTCAAAATCAACCAGGAAATCGTGCCAATTCTGCTCAAATTCAACTAGGTTTTTTGAGTCGTAGACAATCAAATTTAGATCAAATAACATGTGTTGTCGATACTTCGTCGAATGTGCAAAATGCAAAATCGGTGTCTGGCATTTGGGAAGACATTCCGTACAGCAGCAGTAATGGCCCCCACATTGGTCCATTATGATAGCTGGTGGAGGGATATCTGCAAGGAAAAAGAAAAATCGCTATAAAGGAAACGAGGTAACTTAAAAAGGAACATACATCAATTGAAAAGAAACATACATCAATTGAAAAGGAACAGACAACAAGGTTTTAGAAGAAGTTAAAAAGAAAGAAACAAAACTTAAAGAGGAACAGACATCACTTAAAAAAGAACAAACATCGCTTAAAAAGGACAAATAGTAACTCAAAAGGTTTTACAAGAAATTAAAAAGGAACAAACATCACTTAAAAAGGGACATACATCACTTAAAAATGAACAGACATCACTTAAAAAGGAACAGACAACACTAAAAAAGGAACAGACGTCACTTAAAAAGGGACATACATCACTTAAAAAGGAACAGACAACCTTAAAAAAGGAACAAACATAACTTAAAAAGGAACATACATCAGTTAAAAAGGAACAAACATCACTTAAAAAGGGACAGACATCACTTAAAAAGGAACAGACAACACTAAAAAAGGAACATATTTCACTTAAGAGGGAACAAACATAACTTAAAAAGGAACAGACATCAGTTAAAAAGGAACAGACAACACTTAAAAAGGGACAGACATCACTTAAAAAGGAACAGACAACACTAAAAAGGAACAGACTTCACTTAAGAAGGAACGGACATAACTTAAAAAGGAACAAACATCAGTTGAAAAGGAACAGACATCACTTAAAAAGGGACAGACAACACTTAAAAGGAACATACATCACTTAAAAAGGAACAGACATCACTTAAAAAGGAACAGACAACACTAAAAAAGGAACAAACTTCACTTAAAAGGGAACATACATCACTTAAAAAGGGACAGACATCACTTAAAAAGGAACAGACTTCACTTAAGAAGGAACAGACATAACTTAAAAAGGAACATACATCACTTAAGAAGGAACAGACATCACTTAAAAAGGGACAGACATCACTTAAAAAGGAACAGACAACACTAAAAAAGGAACACACTTCACTTAAGAAGGAACAAACATAACTTAAAAAGGAACAAACATCACTTAAAAAGGAAAAGACATCACTTAAAAAGGACACACAATCACTCAAAAGGTTTTAGAAGAAGTTAAAAAGGAACAGACATCACTTAAAAACGATAAACAATCACTCAAAAGGTTTTAGAAGAAATTAAAAAGGAACAGACAACACTTAAGAAGGAACAGACAACACTAAAAAAGGAACAGACATAACTTAAAAAGGAATAGACATCAGTTAAAAAGGAACAAACATCAGTTAAAAAGGAACATACATCACTTAAAAAGGGACAAACATCACTTAAAAAGGAACAGACAACACTAAAAAAGGAACAGACTTCACTTAAGAAGGAACAAACATCACTTAAAAAGGAACAGACATCACTTAAAAAGGAATAGACATCACTTAAAAAGGGACAGACATCACTTAAAAAGGAACAGACAACACTAAAAAAGGAACATACTTCACTTAAGAAGGAACAAACATAACTTAAAAAGGAACAAACATCAGTTAAAAAGGAACAAACATCACTTAAAAAGGACACACAATCACTCAAAAGGTTTTAGAAGAAGTTAAAAAGGAACAAACATCACTTAAAAACGATAAACAGTCACTCAAAAGGTTTTAGAAGAAATTAAAAAGAAAGAAACAAAACTTAAAAAGGAACAGACATCACTTATAAAGGAACAGACAACACTTAAAAAGGAAAAACAGTTACTCAAAAGATTTTAGAAGAAATTAAAAATGAACAGGCAAAACTTAAAAAGGAACACACATCACTTAAAAAGGATCACACATCACTTAAAAAGGAAAAACAGTAACTCAAAATTCATAAAGGACAACCCAATCAAAGCGAGTACGAACTCTACAAACGTACCTCCCATACACGAAAGCCACGTCTGAAAGAGCCATATGTAGTTTTCAGTGGTCTCGGAAGACAGCAAAGCGCAACCGAGCAACACAGACTCGAAATGGTGATTAACTCCCACAAATGGTGCAAAGGGCATGTCGTATTTGTTTGTGAGGTACGTAGTGTCGAAACATATAGCATCCCCAAAGTATGAATAGGCAGCCCTGGAACGGCAGTCGGCCCAGAAAACGTTCCTTAGCCTTCCCTCGTCATCCATATCCATGACATAGAAAAACATTGCATTAATCTTCTGCATCTTAATGAAATAGTTCTGAAGAGCTTGTGCATCGCCGGGTCCCATTTTCAAATTCCTTACTTCGGTTATAACATTCCTGCGCACACAAAAAATATTAAGGCCACAGATTTCTACAAACAAAATAACGTACAAAAGTTTTCAAACCTTAGGTCTCTATCGTTAAAAGTAAGTTTGTCATGCCCCCCAGCCTCAACAACAAACGATTGCATGGTCTTAGCAGCAGAGATCCCAGAAGCATCATTGCACGTTATTCGTGCTATGACGGCCTCAGGTACAAATCGTTTCTGTCTTAGAAAACGCATCTGGTGCTCCTGAAGCATTTCATGGTTATGATTGAGATCGACAAAGTTAATCTGGTAACCCCTTGCTGGGTTTCCAGAAACCCTGATGCGAGCCGTGCACTAAACTCTACTAGATAAACGTGGCTTCATTATGCCTTGACATTGGTATGTTGGTGCCTTACCCTCCTTGGAACAAGTAAGAGTAGCCCGGGTAACAACACCAACGTCGTAATGAGTATGTCGTAGCTTAACACCAAAACCACAAGCATCAGCATAGTCGTTGTAAAAGGCTCTTGCTCCTTCGAAAGAGGGGAAAATCATCTTCTCCTTAGGAACTTCTAACGGCATTTCCATTTGAGTGAAGATTTCTCTCAAAACGAAGAGAAATGAACGAAAAAGAAAGGAAGAAGTGGTGGTGGCCATTCTGTGCATCTTCGTCAAAAAGAGGTATGGAGCATGTGGGAGCGCCAAAAGGAATGATATGATTTGGAGCACGTCTGATTTGAGATGCATTAAATGCGGTTGCCCCCTCTGCATAAAAAATATTAAAACTTTGGCTGAGCTGGATTTGTCCAACTCAGCAGCGTCTCCCTCTCCCACATTTCCACAGTCCACTGCCACTCGTTGCCGCTCCACCAACTCCCTCTCCCTCTCCACTAACCCTCCGCCTCCACTCCCACTGACTCTCCTGGCCACCTCCACTCCGCTAACCCACCACCTCCACTAACTCGCTGCTGACTCTCCTGGCCGCCTTCACTCCTACTCGCTGTTGTCGCCTCTACTGCCGCCTCCACTCCCCTCCAGTCTTCTCCACGCCTCTCCGGAGTCCAGGCTCAAGTTGTTCTAGATTTGGTGGTCTCAGGTCGAACAATTTAGTCATACAAATTTCTTGGTAACAAACAGTTAAATAAACTTTGTTCTTTATTTATTTAATTTTTTTGTTTTGAAGATATACCAATCCTTATGAGTTATTGTTAAGGTGTATTTGACTTGGATTACTTCGATTGTTGCTTGAGGTGTTGACGATTCATAGTTGAAAGTGATCGTTGATCCAATTTTTATGACTTCTAACATCTTCTTCTTGTGTCAAATAAATGTGTGAATGTAATGCCTTGTTGACATTTCTTCAGATTTTTCAACAGTTTGAAAGTGGGAGAAATAATAATATCAAACAACTGATCCATATATCCTATTTTTGATCTTTATGTTTCTTTTAGCCAGGAAAATCTCTCTGGCTCTTAGGCATTAACTAAAGGATTGCTCTTTATGTTTCTCCACTTTGCTGTAGGATTGCTTTTATAATTTCATGCTTTTAGCTTGTGCTGAAAATTCTTATTGCAAGGATTTTTTTTCTGCAGTGTAATGGATGATCTTGAGGTAGAGAAGTCAATCATGGCAGCAGTTCAAGTGCTTTGTTGTTTTGTAATATTTGATCTTTTTTCATCCAAAGATCTTATATGTTTTTCATCCAAAGATCAGAGATCTTATATGTTACTGTGGGCATACTAAAGCATTTGCAATCCAAAGCTTGTTATCATTCATCAGTTTTACTATATTACAATTGTTAAAGTTGGTTTTACTATATTCATCAGCCTCCATTCTACTCTTTCAACATGTATTTGGTTTTATTTTAAATTTGAGATGTATGAAGTAGTTAAAGTTGTTGTTAAGAAACATATTGTATTTTAAAATTAGATGAAAGAATTAGTTAAAGTTGTTGTAGAAATGAAAAAAAAGTACAGATAAATTGAAAAAAAGTTAATTACAATTTGTCCCCCTGAACTATGTCTTGGTATCACTTTGCACCCCTGAACTTTCAAAGTTAACAGTTACCTCTCTTGAACTTTCATTTTGTTACACTCCCATTGAACTTTAAAAATTCATTAATTAACACACTCGACGTTTTTTTCCCAATTTGTTTTGTTGTATCCTTAATACACTCCTAAACTTATATTTACGTGAAAGTTTGGATCCAAACAGATGTCAGATATGGTTGGAATTTGGGTCGGATTGAGTGTAAATCAAAGTAGAGCATTGAGAGAAAAGTTGTCTAATCGAAAAGTGGTAGCTAGAAAAAGTAGTAAGGAATTTGCCTCCGAAATATGATCATGTTGTGGGGCTACCATAAAAGAATCGATGTATGTTTTATCTTTAAATCAACTAATGGGTTCTCTTCAAGCGCATGAGCACAAGTTAAACATATTTGAAGAAAGTTGATAATCAAGCTCTACATATTGGTGGAGGAAATTCTGAAAATGATGATCGTGGAAGGAGTTTCTGTCGAGAATATCATGGAAAAGAAAATTCTCGTGGAGGTAATCGTGAACCTCAACATGTTATCATTGCAAGAAAGTTGGTTAGGTTGAAATTTTTTGTTGGTACACAAATCCAAAACCAAATGAGTGTGATCATTGCAAGAAATCTGGTCACGTTGAGAAGAAATGTTGGAATACGAAAAATGATAAGTGTCGCCGAAGAAAACAAAATGAGATTTTTTTTTGCTTCAGTTGAAAGGGAAGAAATTAGTACTAATATTTGGTATTTGGACATTGTTTGTTGTCATCACATTAGTGGTGACAAAAATTTGTTCAAAGAAATTGATGAGTCTGTAAAAAAACCAAGTTAGGTTGAGTAATGGCACATTGTTGTAGGTGCAAGGTAAAGGAATGTTGCATTTCAAACAAAAAATGGACGAAATATAATTCAAGATGTAATGTATTTGTTAAGTCTGACGATTAATATGCTCAATTTGGGACCGTTGGTGAGAAAATGGTAGGGTTAATTGCTTGCATGTCATTACAAAACACTATAATCCTCAAAAATCATCACTCTACACCTATTTGCTTATATGTCATCGAAAAACCAACATTATGTTCCAAATGTCATTACAAAAGAAAATAACTCTCAATGTTCACTCTTTTCTGTCGATGACGTCATCAGTGGAATAAAAAATTAAATTGAATTGTAAAATTTGCAAATCTCACCTTGTATAATCTACTAATTCCTTTTGAAACTTCTTTATCTCCCTCTTTTCTCTCTCATCCTTCTTTCACTCTCTCTCATCCCTCTTTTCTCTCTCTCCTTTCACTCTCTCTTTCCCTCATCTTTCTCTCATTCTTTTCTCTCTCTCTAAAATCTCTCTCTAGAGATAGATTCTAGAGAGCTAGAGAGAGATTTTAGAGAGAGAGAAACGAATGAGAGAAAGATGAGGGAAGGAGAGAGAGTGGAGAGGGAGAAAGGAGAGAGAAAGAAAGAGAGAGAGAGGGATGAGAGAGAGAGTGAAAGAAGGATGAGAGAGAGTGTGAAAGAAGGATGAGAGAGAGAGAGGGTGGAAGCGTGGAGAGGGAGAAAGGAGAGAGATAAAGGAGAAAAAGAAGTTTCAAAAGGAATTAGTAGATTATACAAGATGAGATTTGTAAATTTTACAATTAATTTTTTTTATTACACTGATGACGTCATCGACGGAAAAAATGACGTCATCAACGGAAACTGTCACGGGAGTAATCATTGAGAATTATAATCTTTTGTAATGGTATTTGGTACATAATGTTGGTTTTTCGATGACATATAAGCAAATAGGTGTAGAGTGATGATTTTTGAGAATTATAGTGTTTTGTAACGACATATAAACAATTATCCCAAAAAGGTATTGTACCGTCTTCGATGATGACATGCTTGATTTATGACGAGAAAGCGATGAAGTTGTGCTTATCCGCCAAGATAAAAATATGAAATGTTTATACTTAACTTCTCTGATATGAATTTGAATTTTGATGTTCTATGATCAGGTTCAGGAGTTCCTGGAAAGAATTTTTGTGCGTGTTTTCTATTTCCGAAAAAGATATTCCAATAACGAAAAAGAGTGGATGAAAGCTTTTAAAAAAAAGAAAAAAATGATGGTGTTTTAAGATCGGGGTTGCCAAGAATGCAGAATTTTCCAGAAATGAAGAAATTGCAAGGATAAGAAAGCTGCCAAAGAAAAAGTAAAGTAAAAATTACCTAAAGCATAACAGGAAAACACATTTGAATTAACGGGGAGTTTGTTAGGAAATTAATTCAAAGGGTATATTATAAATAGATTTAGGACATACTGGGAGAAGAAGAAAAAAGGTATGTCTTTCTATATTAGTTAGATATGGGGAATATTATTCCACCAGTTAAGGAACGGATGTAACTATATTTTTCGAAGTACAAGAGAGTGATCGGATAATGGTCATTCACTTAATTCTATAAATAAGATGTAAGTCATGTTAAAAAGTACAAAGAGAGAGAAAAACTTATACGAGAACAACGAGTTAAATGAAATAACTGTATAAAATGAATAGACACGGAACAAATAAGACGAAAATGGGGGGACCAATTTTTGTGTTTCGTCATCTTCAAAGTATTACAATAGTCTCTTATTTATAGGATAAATGAAGCAAATGAAATGATGTGTGTTACAAGAGTTACAAATGAGAATGTGAGAGGTTGATGGGGGTTATAGGAGGAGAATGTGAAACATCTATTGTGTAATATTTCACAACACTCCCCTTGGATCTTCACCTATACACTTTTCGGTCTGCCTCGTTAAAAACCTTAATAAGAAAACCTCATTGGGATAAAAACTTAGTGAAGGTAAAAAGAGTGCAGAGCGTATAATCATCTCCCTCATTTCAACATACATTTTTCAAACGCCGAACACCAATCTTGAAAACAAGTTGTTCAAAAATTCTGGTAGGCACCGACTTGGTGAATAGATCTACATGGTTGTCACTTGATCGGATCTGACGAATATCTATCTTACCGTCCTTTTGTAGCTCGTGCATCGAAAAGAATTTTGACAAAATGTGCTAAATCTAGTCCCCTTTAATGTATCTTTCCTTTATTTGATAAGTACATGCAATGTTGTCTTCATATAACAATGTCGGATTGTCTTTGATCGTTTCAAGTTCACACTCTTCTAGTATATGTTGGATCATTTATCTCAACCAAACACATTGGCGACCAGTTTCATATAATGCAATTAACTATTATGTGGATCTAACAAATATCCAGCATTTGAATATCCGATTAACTTGGATTCCAAACCCTTTTGATAAAATAGGCTCATGTCCTTGCCAAGTAAAACCGCTAACGAAATTGCACAACCTGCCTCATTAAAAACTTTGTCAAGTAAAATCCTGTGGAACAAAAACTTGGTGAAGGGGAAAAAAGTACAGCTACAAGTCATCTCGGTTTTATCCTTCTGAGATGAAAATTACATATCCGCTCCTCCTGATTCGTAGTTCAGCAATTTGCATAAAGATTGCAACATCTCCACAATAACACAAAATAATTTGTGATTTTGTTGTTCTTGTGGATCAGAAATATATGAAGCATTACAGAAGTAAATCTTTATCTCATTAATATAGTTAGTAAATATTGATAGATCCGTAAAGAGTTAACAAAAAATATGTTGAACGTCATTTGAATGCTTTCAAAGAAATATTATGCTCACGTAAACAATCATTGTGAATGTATTAGGTCTAATTTTATATGCAATATATTTTATGACGTTCTAGGAAATGGACTTTAGATCTTAATCCAACCTCTTCAATTATAGATATAACTAGATCTTTGTTCACATAGTATAGACAATCTGTCATTGCTGTGTTTTCCACACTAGTGCAGAATAGTGCATAATTGTCGGCTAATAGACGACGACTTATTAACAGCCGACGTCTATACCTATAGACGTCGGCTGTTAATAAAAATGACGTCTATTGCACCTAATAGACGTCGGGTCTGTTAATTCCCATGCGAACCGACGTGTATACCTCGATGTGTTCTCATCCATCCATAGACGTCAAGGTATAGACGTCGGCTATATTAACAACCGATGCCTATTAGGTGCAATAGACGTCGACAGTTAATATAACCGACGTCTATAGGTCTTTAAGTCGAACCTCCCTTCATTTTTCATATTTCATCCCAACAAAAACCAGACCAAACCCTAGCCGGCCCCCGTGACCCTTCGACCCTCCGACAAATCTTCGACCTCCACGACCACCGCAGTCGTCTTCCTCCACTTCTGCGACCACCGCAATCACCGCAGCCGTCTTCCTCCTTGTCATACTATATCAGACGTCGAGGTATAGACGTCGACTATATTAACAATCGATGCCTATTAGGTGCAATAGACGTTGACAGTTAATATAACCGACGTCTATAGGTCTTTAAGTCGAACCTCCCTTCATTTTTCATATTTCATCCCAACAAAAACCAGACCAAACCCTAGCCGGCCCCCGTGACCCTTCGACCCTCCGACAAATCTTCGACCTCCGCGACCACCGCAGTCGTCTTCCTCCACTTCTGCGACCACCGGAATCACCTTCGACCTTGACAGCTGCCGCTACCTCCCCGACCTTGAGGTGAATCTCTTGATATTTTTTATGTTCCTTATTTTGGTTAGTTTGGTGAAGTGGAATTGTTGTTTTTTCGGTTTTCATCTGGAATTAGAGTGTAAATAATGATATTTTCGTGGTTATTATAATGCATATTATAGAGAGAAAAAACAAAGGTTTTCAAGAGAAAAGCTTGTAAAATGTTGTTTTTAGAGGGTGAAAATTCTGGGTATGTATTTTGTATGTGAATGTAACATGTATATGACTAATAAATATTTTGTGGTTTGGAATGACAAAATTGTTAATTTTGAAGAATGTCATTTGCATTAATTTGTATTTCAAGGCCTGTCCTTACCTTTTCCATATCTTTTCAGCCCAATAATCCATTTATTGTTTTCGTAATTTTAGTTTTCATGCAATTATTGCTATATGAGTTCTGAAAATTGAGACTTGAATCAACCAATAATGGTTTTCTTTTGTGATTGAGTTCCAATCGAGTTCTTAAACGGGTAGTACATTTCCTGAGTCTTGAGATCAATTTACAGTTTCAGATTCGTTTTGGGATTGAGTTTTTTTTATTTGGTGTAGTTATGTGACGTCATTGCGAGGATTGAGCGACGTCGTTGCTGGATTAGCGCGAGGATTGAGTGGCATTGTTGTGTGGAAAGCGTCCAAGATTCTGATTGTGAGTTTTTCTTTGTTTTAGATAATTGTCATGATTATTTTCCTTATTTTTAGATAATGTGAAATTTATTGTGGTTATGAATGAATCTAATGATATCAAACCACATCGGGAGATCAAACTATTCCCCAATAACAATTCTTGGTTAAAGAACTAGTTTATTAGGAAGAATGATTGAATCGCCATTTGTTATTTTTGGAAAATGTCTTTAATATTCAGTAATTGAAATTAGACTTGATTGGACCCTTCAAGTCAAAGATTTTTACCTTGTGTGAGATGGTTTAACATGCCTAATTGATAAGAATACTTGTTCGATCTAATTCATGCTTTAATTTAACACGAATATTTTCAAATTTTGGTATTTGCATTATTTTGAGAATGCTGAAATGTTATAATGTTTTATTTTGTTTTATTTTGCATTGTTTTATTTTGAGAATGCTAAAATCTAATTGATAAGAATGTTGAATGCTGAAATGAAACTTATTTTGTTTAGTTAAATGTTTATTTAGGTTTACTTTCTAATAACTCATAGACCCCCTTATGCAAATTGGCCTTTAATAACCTAAAGCAAAAGATTAGACAATATTGCTAAGTCATTCATCATATAAGATTTTCATTCATTGTATTTATTATTTATTTTACGATTTCTGTCGTAGATTGCTAGCGTAAGGTACGTAATCTCTTTCACTTATCATTCATTAGAAACCACGCATTAGTTAGTAGGACTTGCATTGGAACAAGAGTGAGGTGAGTGTTTGTTTGGTGTGTTGTTTGTTAGATTAAGGTATGAAAAACACCTAGGGGGCAGTCACCTATAGGAGATGAGGTGGAGGATTTCATCACCCATTCCTTGGCCCAAAAACCACTTAATAAAATCAATTTAGACGTTGGCCCATAGGATTTCCGGACGCACTAAGGAGAGGAAACCATTTAAGATCGTTATGGCCTGAACGTCGTTGCCCATCTAGTCTCCCTGAGATTTTAGGAACCTCCGGGTTCTTGATTTCCTACAGACTAGTGGTCCTCATTGTTTAAGACCGTTCCAGCCTGAACGTCGTTGCCCATCTAGTCTTCCTGAGATTTTAGGAACTTTCGGGTTTTTAATTTCCTACATACTAGTGGTCCTGGGTGGGACCTCAAAGTTAGGCGTCATCTAGTGCAAAGGACCTATAGTGGACTCTAGGCTTGCTTTGGCCTTGATTGCTTAGTTAGGTTTCTAACCTTCCTTATTCCCACGCTAGATTAAGGACTTCATGTCTTCTCTCCTGAGACATTCTTTTCTCATCTTCATGTATCCAGATCTTCTCATCTAGGAACACATTCTTTTAAATTGAAATTTTATTTGTTGTCTTCAATAATAACTATCATTTTTCTTAATGTTTAGATTGAAATGGATCGAGAGTGGATTCGTTCAAACCGATTGAGTGATGAGTATGAGAACAGAGTGAATATGTTCTTAGAGGTTGTCAAAGATCATTCAAAGAATACGAATGACAGAGACATGGTGTATTGTCCATGTAGTAAGTGTCATAATATGTCAGTGCTGACTTTTCGGAAAATAAAAGATCATTTGTTTGAGAAAGGTTTCGACCCAAGTTACAGACGGTGGATATGGCACGACAAAAATGAATTATTTAGTTGTTCCAAGAATGACGGGGACAGTGTTAGTGCGAGAGATCACTTAGAGGAAATGGTCCTGGATATAGCTGAAAAGTTTTCGTCCAACCCCGATTTACTTGGTAGTTTGTTGAGTGACAATGAGAAGCCATTGTATAAGGGTTGCACCAAATTTACTATATTGTCAGCGGTGTTGAAGTTGTACAATTTAAAAGCCGGAAATGGTTGGACTGATGTCAGTTTCACATTACTGTTGAAGCTATTGAAAGAGATGCTTCCAGAGCATAATGAACTGCCGGATAGAACTTATGATGCTAAGAAAGTGTTGTGTCATATGGGAATGAAATATACAAAGATACATGCATGTTCGAACGATTGTATATTGTATAGGGGTGAGTTTGAAAACTTACATTCTTGTCCAAGTCTAATGTTTCACAATACAAAATGAAACGCAGTGGATCGAACCACAATGTAGATGATGATGAGTTGAAAATCAAAGGACCTCCTGCTAAAGTTTTGTGGTATCTTCCGATAATACCAAGACTTTAACGTTTGTTTGCGGGTAAGGAGGATTCGAAAAACATGACATGGCATGTTGATCGTGATAAACCAAATGATCAGTTGCTACGTCATCCTGCAGATTCACCTCAATGGAAAAAAGTAGATCACGACTTTCCTGTGTTTGGTGAAGAATCCTGGAATGTACGACTTGGACTCTATACGGACGGAATGAATCCTTTCGGTAGTTTGAGTAGCATTCACATGTCTTGTACTGTTCTGCTTGTAATTTACAATCTGCCCCGTGGTTATGCATGAAATGCAAATATATTATGTTGTCCTTAATGATTTCTGGTCCGAAACAACCTGGAAATGACATAGATGTATATTTAAGACCCTTAATTGATGACCTAAAGAGATTGTGGGATGATGGAGAACCAGTTTTATATGCTTATCGTCAGTAGTCTTTTGTAATGTGGGCAATGATTTTTTGCACGATTAATGACTTTCTAGCTTTTGGTAATCCTTCTGGATATTCTGTCAAAGGTCATAAAGTTTGTCCACTTGGCGAAGAGAATACATGCTCTTTGCAACTGGTTAATGGTTCTAAGACAGTCTATCTTGGTCATCGGAGATTTTTGCCAAACCCACATCGTTATCGTAGGTTGAAGAAGACATTTACGGAAAACAAGAGTTTCAGAATCCGCTAGTTGAAATCAACGTCAAAAAGGTGTATGAACGTGTAATGAACGTTGAATGTGAATTCGGAAAATCATACAAACGAGGAAATGACAAAAGTCTTTGGGGGGAAAATCCATTTTTTATCTCCCTTATTGGAAACTTTAGAAGTTAGACATTGTATTGATGTGATGCATGTAGAGAAAAATGTTTGTGATAGTCTTGTTGGTACTTTGTTGAACAAACCTGGTAAGACAAAAAATGGATATAATGCTAGACTTGATCTTGTTGGTATTGGTATACGAGCAATGCTGGAACCAGAGAAGAAAGGAGACCGGAACTACTTACCTCCAGCTAGTTATACATTGTGTAGAAAGTAGAAAAGAATTTTTTGTCAGTGTTTGCACGATGTAAGGGTTCCACAAGGTTATTCTTCAAATATCAGTAGTCTTGTTATTATGAAGGATTTGAAACTTGTGGGGATGAAGTCTCACGATTGTCATACTTTAATGCAACAGTTGTTACATGTAGCACTGAGATCCATATTACTGAAAGATGTTAGAGATGTAATAATAAAGATGTGTTCCTTTTTCAACAAGATTTGCAGTAAAGTGGTCGATCCCGTGTAGTTAGATAAGTTGCAGAGTGAAATTGTGGTGACATTATGTCAGTTTGAGATGTTCTTTCCACCTATTTTTTTCGACATTATGATTCATCTAGTTATTCATTTGGTTAGAGAAGTTAAATTGTGTGGACCAGTTTTTTTAAGGTGGATGTATCCTTTCGAGCGTTATATGAAAGTATTGAAAGATTATTGTAAAAATCGTCAAATGTCAGATGCTAGTATTGTTGAAGGATACATAGCTGAAGAGGTTATCGAGTTTTGCACTGAATACCTAGCAAACACCAAAAATATTGGACTTCCGAAGAATCATCATGATGAACGTTCCGATGGTAAAGGGACACGTGGGATGAAAATGTTAAATCCAAATGGTGAGTTCTTAATGACAGCATATTTCTATATGTTGTGCAATTCTAATTAAGTTCGACCTTACCTAAATGAACACATGGAGCTTCTAAAGGAAAGAAATCCTTTATGGAGTGATCAACAAGTAATTAATAATCACAATAAGAATTTTATCTCTTGGTTCAAAAAGGTAGCTTACAAGCGTGATGTTTCTGAGACAATACAGTGGTTGACATACGCATTCTGTTGTTATAAGTTACAGTGGCTAAGATATCAATGGATATTCATTGTACACAGTCTGTGAAGATGTCAAAAGTGATGTTCAGAACAGTGGAGTCATTTTAATAGCAGAATCTTTGCATGTGTCTAGTTCTAAAGACAAGAATCTTGTATACGCCGACATGTCCTATTACGGTGTAATTGAAGAAATTTGGGATCTAGACTTTGTTAAATTCAAAGTACCTGTATTTAGATGCAAGTGGGCTGATAATAAAAGTGGAGCTCGAGTGGATGACTTGGGGTTCATTTTAATTGATTTTTCAAAAGAATGATATAAAGGAGAACCTTTTATTCTCGCTTCCCAAGCGAAATAAGTTTTCTATGTGGCTGATTAATGTGATAAGAAATGGTCAGTAATTCTGGAAGGGAAGAAAAAAATTGTATCAGATGATAGTCTTATTGAGTATGAAGAGACACCACCTTTCTCTAAGCAAGCATCCGAGTTGAACTTACTAGACGAGGAAATAAATGTTGAGACTTGTATGTTTAGAGATGACCAAGGTGAAGGTATATGGATTGAAAATCCGTTAAGGAAAAAGAAATCGTAAAGGTGCAAAATGTCTTGTAATACATTATAATTATAACCAATGGATGTCTTAATTTTTCTTTTTAATGACTTGATTTTACCTTTTATAGTATTATGACTCCGAAAAAGAAACTCACTCCATCAGAGTCTGAGGTCTCGAAGACTTACAGTACACGAGGTCCTTGCCTCATGAACGAATTCGTGGGGAGAAGACATAAAGACGGTAGAGTTCCAATCCAATTTGATGACCGTCTTGAGCTGATAGTTATGTTGTCTGATAACTGAAAAATTTATCTAGGGAGCCTAGCGAGAGCCAAAGTTGATATCTGTTTGTCGAGTTGGGCCGTGGTTGATGAGAAGTTGAAGGGCACAATATGGGATGACGTGCTGGTAATGAGTCCATTATAATATTCTTTAGTTTTTGTCGAACTTTTGAGATATATAAATTAAAAATGTTAACGTGTTATAGGCAACTTTTGAGTTCCAATCCACTGACAAGAAGAAAAAGTGGATGACATACATGTCGGTCCATTGGAGGGACTTCAAAACAGATTTAACCAACAAGTACATATTCGAAGACTACCATGACAGAAATTCATGCGATATCCATAACTTTATCACTCCGAATAAATGGGACCAATTCAGAAAATCAAGAGATAGCCCGGAGTTTAAGGTAACTGAGTTTTATTTATAATATGAACTTATTAAGTTATTGTTTTAAATGACAATCTAATAAATTGGTTTTAGACCCTCCGAGCAAAAAACCAAAAGATTAGATCTTCTAGCAAGTATACGCATCGTATGTCTCAAGCTGGGTATCAAAAGTTAGAAGCACAAATGATGGTTGAAAAAATTGCCCTGAAGAAACAGGAGGCAATTGACTCCGGTATGAGTGAGGAGCAACCAAGCAACTTGTCTCCTCCTTCTCCCATAGCTCGTTGTGATTCTAGGAAGAGAGCGAGGGTAAACTCCAAAGAGGAGTACGTCACAGACGAGTCACAAGCGATCGACTCGAAGATAGCAAGTTGTATCACTTGTATATGTTATAAATTCACATTCAGAAATTTTATTTTTCAATTGTTGGTAACATTTATCTTTAAACTTTAGGATTCTCTGAAGTTGAGAGAATCCCAAGGCGAATTTGCTTCTGATGGCCGGAATGAGATTCTACGCGAGGCCTTGGGAAATGACGAACATCCCAGTCATGTACTGGGGTAGGGAGTAGGGTTGGACTGCGACAATATTATGGAAAGACTCAACGGTCCACTTCGTTGACAGGTCATACCAAATGTGAGCAACAAATTGCAGATTTGGAAAATAAACTGCAACTTGTTATGGAGAGACTGGATCGCGATTTGCCTACCTCTCCTACCCACCGTAGGACCGCTTCTTCCCCGGTGACCACTCCTCCGATGCAGCCAGTGGTCAACCCCGACCGACAATCTGATTTCGCAACTAAATCTCGAGAATTGGCCCTCGTAGGCAGTCCTTGAAAGTTTGAGGATGGATCTAGATATGCTCTATTTGTCGAAGATCCTAATCGAAGATTGGTGGGACACGACAAAGTTTATAACATCTCCAGACACCACTTCAAAGAGGTAGAAGAGGGAGAAGTGAAGGTTGCAGTGGGGAGTTGCTTAGACTCTGGTGCTCTGGTGCCAATTCCAGAAGAAGAGGTTGTTACCCTCGGCGATGCTATCCGTGGGTTCGTGAGGTGACCTAGTCATTTAGTGGAGCTAAATGACACACACGAGGTATACTTAAATTTTGAGAACCAATAAACTTCAATCTTGTTAATAAGTCTTCTATTTTTTACATTTGTATATATATCTGTAAGGTTTCAAGCCCCCAGAGCAAAGTGTCAAACAATCAAGCTCCGATCAACATTAATTTGCTACCAAGTTTCTGCAAAATGTTGTATCATTGTGTGGTAGGTAGGGAATCACAATCCTTAAC
This sequence comes from Triglochin maritima, assembly GCA_963682175.1. Taxonomy (NCBI): domain Eukaryota; kingdom Viridiplantae; phylum Streptophyta; class Magnoliopsida; order Alismatales; family Juncaginaceae; genus Triglochin; species Triglochin maritima. The sequence continues at coordinate 14,912,591 of OY821775.1, forward strand.
TACATGTGATTTGGAGGAGGTTCAAGGGTTGCCTTCGGCTTTATACGTCGTCAAAGAGGATGTTATGCAGTTCTTTGCGATGGATCAATTATGCGTAATGATTATCGACGTGCAAGTGAAGTAAATGTTTTTTTCTGTATAAGATGAAATGCTTCAAATAATGTTATACTAATTATAACATAATGTAATTTTTACTCTTATAGAGACATTTATGACGTCAGTCCATCTACCTATATATCCGGGAATGAGGATAAATCGGGTGAGCTTGGGACTCTAATGAAAAATCAAGGCAAAAGATATTATCTACTCCCTTCTCATGAGACGTAAATTTGTTAATTAAAAGTAAGTGGAATTTTATTTCGTAATAAACTTCTAATTATGTACATAAACAGCGCTCATTGGATGTTTGTCGTTCTATTCCCCGAGACTAATTTGGCATATTGGTTTGATCCTTTGGGGTCGATTAAACCAAGGGAATCCATCAAGAAACTTGTCTCAATGTAAGTTCATTTTAATAATCGTATTTGTAATCCGTGTATTCTTATTAGTATTATCGACTTCGTATTGAATAATTTGTGCTACTCAGGACAATGAAGGTTTACAGAGTGTTAGGTGGAGTAAGAACAACAACAAAAGCATGAGTAACATGACATGGAATGGGAGTATGCACTTTCTCCCATTTTTGTTAATTAAGTTATGGAACATATATTTAGCGAATTTAAATATTTGTAGTACCGCAAGCAGACTGGAAATATGGAATGTGGTTACTACATGATGAGATGCATGTAGGAAATCCTCGAAATTGCACCTCAAAACTTATCCATAACCGAGGTAATATAGATCGCTATTCAGTTGTATAATTATAGTTTTATTGTTTAGATTTAATATTTTTTACTTGTATTTTTATAGGTCTTCCAAAAGAATAGCGATCCCTACTCGCAACAGGAGCTTGATGAAACTCGCGACCGATGAGCTCGCTATTTTATCAGAAACATGTTAACGAACTAGGAGGTTCTCATATCACTAACACTTTTTTTTAATTTATTTAACAAGTGTACTTGTACTAGAAACATACAATGTTATGCCTTAATATAATCAAACATTTTTTGAATGAATGCAAAGTATGTTGAATGATTGTGTTTGTGTATGTATGCTTGTACGTTTTTGTGTCTGTGGATGAATGTGTGTATTTGTTTGTGTTTGTGAATGAATTTGGTGCAGGATGAATGCTTTTCTTGTGCAGGTTGAATGTGTTTGCTATGTGGGTATCTATGAATGCTACCTTTTGGGTTTTTTAATCTAGTAAGGGAATAGACGTCGGTTGTACCGAGTAGCCGACATCTATACCTATAGAAAAAAGAATATACGCAGGCTCCTAGTCACAACTGACATCTATACCTAGTCAATAAATGTCGACTCCCAGTCACAACCAACCTCTATATGCTAAGTATAGACGTCGGTCATCCCTAATAGCCGACGTCTATACTTAACGAATAGACATCGGGTTTTATGTGACCGACGTCTATGTATATACGACGTATATATAGACGTCGGTTCAGTGGAGCCTTAGATGCGACGTATAAACCCCGTATATCTGACATATATACCCCATATATCCGACACATATGCCATTTTCTGCACTAGTGTCGGGTGAACTTTATTTTATAATATCTCTTTATATATTTGAATAATTGTAACAATTCTCTTCTGGAGAATGTTCGAAAATTCAAATATGTATAATAATTGTAACCTTTCTCCAATCATTTATTTCAAAATTCAAATATTTCACGGTACGTGTTTAATCTCTCCAAGAGTTCCTTTCATGTCGTTCTTCGAGATGATATGCACATTCTCTTTGTTTGTTCATATGGTGATTTTTTCATAAATTATATCACATCTCTTCATTATGATTTGCCTTGGGCAATTTAGTCTTTCAGGAACTCTCATATCAATATCAAGTGACTTATACAAATTTGCAATCACAACATATCTCATATGTTTATCTATATTTATGTCATACTGATCAAGTAACATAACGTAATATTATACATTTTGAGAAAATGAGTAACATCATAATTGATGTTGGGTCCTGCGAAAAACCATTGTGTCTACTTACTTTATAATGTACCACCATGTTATTGTAATGTGATTTTTGTTCAGGACTACAGGTCCAAACAATATGTTTATTAAGGGAGTGTAGTTTTACATTGTTCGCCTTCTTTTATTCATTTCAAATTCGAATGCTTCTGCCATTCTTATAATATTATAGGTTCTGGATCCAGATTTTCTCTTGAGTAGCATGCTACAAAGAAGGTTAATTAGCTGTCGACGATAACTTTAATTATTTTATATTTCTCTCTCATATCAATGTAGTTGATTGCAATATAATAATCAAATCCTAATCGTTTCTCAAAATACTAAGATTTGACCGTTATGTATTCTCAGAATTGTTACATTTGCTAGCTGCTTTATTTTATCAGGTTATATTCTTCAGGAATAACATATTCAGAGATGTAACGAGTGACTAACTTTTATTTTCATTTTCACAAATAATATATTTTCTAGTTCACACTTCTGGCGTTGGTTGAGCTCAAATATATTTTATCATGTAGAGATCTCCACTTATTTATGTCTAGTAATACAAGACTTAGTCACTTATTTATGATCAATAATACGTATGACAATGAGTTGCTAGATATTGCAAGTTAATTAATTAATGAAATTCAGGTTCAATCATACTTGTACGTATATTCTCTTATGAACTTCAGATTCAATATAGTACATTTTCTTGGCATTCTTTAAGTTTCTGGTTTTCTCCCCCTAATGCCAAAAAGTGTGTCTTTATATATATATAATTGTTGGAATGGACAATAAAATACATCGCCCTTTAGGGGCTCCAAATATTTTAATATTATCAGGAATATGAATCCTGATAAAATGTCCAATTTAATTTGAGGTCATTACATTATCTGGGTGGTAACCAAAAATAAAATAATGTAAAAAAAACGTAGATGGGAAATATTTCATTCAATATTGTACACGTATATAAAATAGGGAAGTATTAATAATATGATCTTGGTCTAATATAAAAAAATAAAATTAGTAGATACGATCTGAAAATAATCCATATTAAGAGATATTTTATCAACAGAGGGACTCATTTTATTGTGCAACCCGGTTGGCAAGCATGACCTCTCTTTTTTTAACTAGTAAATGTCAATTAGGTTATCAAAAATACAGGATCACTGCCAATACCCATAATGAATACAAATGATAACTTCATTTAAGCACTTCTGGGCTGGTATCTCTAATTAACTCGTTTGAGAGTCCTTTAAAATCTCTTATTACTTCATATTTGCACAATTTATTTTCCACCATGTATGCTATTTTCTTTCATGATGCTTTGTAATTAACGTGTGCTTCAGGCACATGATCCAAAATACGATGGCACATATTGTAATTTTGCAATAACTTATGTTTATGACTTTCAATCACAAGTAATGCATAATATAAGATAATCATATCCCACAAAAAGATAGTTTGTGGATACCCTCTTAGTTGAAGAATCTTCTCATTCTTCAGTTGATGGTTATATGAAATTTCAACAATTGTTATCATATCTAATCATCATTGACTCAATCGGTCATACCATATGTTATTAGACTCAATATTCATTTAATTTACCAGTGCAAGTCTTTTGACCAAGCCACTACATGTGCAATGACACATCGTTCAAACGTCAGGTAATTTTCTCAATAGTATTTTTCCTACCTGACATGATTGTAGTAATTAAAAAAATATTCTTCTTTACTTCAACTATAGTCTTAATACAAGTCATTCTGGCAATTTAAAACACAATAAGTTTCTTGAGACCTAATAAATAAAATGCATCATTTAAAGCCAAGATAGTTCCACATATAACAATAGATATGACTCTTTTGGAGCTTTCTATTAATCTCATATGACCATGTACGGTAGTGACTTTGGCTTTACTCATTATCAAATTAGACAAATACTTATCTCTTAATATAGTGTACATCACAACACTATACATGATACATAAATCATCTTTACTGATCTTAAATCATATGAGACCGGAGAATATCCATACTCTTCATTTCAAGCCAAATAAAATATTTGTTGCAGGTAATTCTTTAAGAAACTATTACAAAATAAATGATAAGGTTCTTCCAATGACAAAATATAATCAAAATAAGAACCATGCATTAAATCATATCAAGATCAATTAATTTCAACTTAACTTGGTATAAGTCTTTTAGATAGAAAATATGTATATCAACATATTACCAAATGAATGTATATTTTTCCCTTTTACGATGATAAATGCAAATACTATCTTTGCTATTGAACATTAAAAGACATATTATAATGATATGCATAAATAGTCATAACAAACATAAAAATGTTGAATATCGAGATGCTAGCAACATATGCGTGTATTATTAATATCTAGAAGAATCTCATCGTGAGTGAATAAAAATCACAAGTATGGAAATATATTGGACTAATGAGAGCACTAACTAATATAAAATATATAGTTTTAACAGAAATAACCACTAAATCAAAAGCTTAAAAATAATAATTATGAAAATATGATAATCGAATGAACCTCGAGAATAATAAACAAAATATTTGTATCATGGTATATAATGCCCATTTGTCATATTGATTTTCCAGTATATGGTCATGTATATCTACTAAATAGAGTATATATTACTTTAAAAAATCAAATATAATACAACTAGAAAAATATATGTATTAATTTGTTTCGTGGAGAGTTACTTTGACAAATCCATTTTGATTGTCGAAATTATATACCATAAGAACATCAATTATTTTGCCGTTTATCTCATCCACATTCATGTCCACAATCATGATCGCAAAATGATTATACTAGACTTCTTGTAAGACTTTTCATGTGTTCATACATTTACTTCAGGGAATTGAGCAAATCAATTGGACGGATTCCGTGATTTTTCATTGATAACTCGATATTCAACTCAACCACACTCAGGCACGACACTAGAACATGATATTTCTGAAATCATTTTTTCTTGAAAATGATTGCGAAGGAAAACACAACTTTTGTCTTATCTTGATTTGATGCTTTTTTCATTTGTATTTTCAAGAGCATCAAGTTGGATTTCAACATCCAAAATACGACAAAGAAAATTCTCGTCCATTTTATCAAAAGTTGTATATTTAACTTTTGTCAACAATCAAGATAATCAATATCATATAAAAGATCGCACAAAATAAAACTGATAAAAAGAACACTTATAGTTACTAACAAAACATCATGCATTAGATATGACATATGCACAAATAAATTATGTCATTATCATTGGAATGTCAAGTCATCTAGTGCTCTTCCAAATACATGATCAGCTTTTGCAAAACAAAATGCTTATAAACATGTGTTAATGCATATTTATCAAATAACATAATCATATCCATCTATAATTAGCATGTGCATGATTTAAGTTTTACTATCATACTAAAACAAAAGTTTATAGTTCATCACCTAAGAATATATAAAGATGTAGAACATCATATTTCAAACCAAGATTTTACTACGAAAATTTCTAGACATATATCATCACAATATTTAAGAATATAGTATGAGTATATTCAACAAGTAAATAGATTAATGATATTATAAATTGTAAAAGACTAACTCAAGATGAATACAACCTTATGTTGTAGATTACTTTAATCAAACAAGGAACAATTATGTTTGAGTTGATCACATCGAGCGATGTGTGTTGATAACGTGTTATAAAATGAATAGACATAGAACAAATAAGATGATGATTTGGGAGAGAACAATTGTTTTATTTCATCATTTCCAAAGTATTACAATAGTCTCCTATTTATAGGCTAAATGAAGAAAATGAAATTGTGTATGCTACAAGAGTTACAAATGATAATGTGAGAAGTTGATGAGGGTTATGCGAGGAGAAATGTGAAACATCTTTGTAATATTTATTGTGTAATATTTCACAACAATAACTATATTTTTCGAAGAAACAAAACTTTAAGCAGTTTGGATCGTCGAACCAGGCCGGACTGGTTTGGTAATTTTGTAATTTTTGGAGGTATTTTAGTTTTTTAAGTAGTTTAAAGATATTTAAAAAATTATTAATTTTTACATGGGACGGAATGGCGGCTCAGGAACTCACGCCTTCAGCCGAGCTTAGGTCCGACAGAATACGCAGGTATAATTAACAGGAATTTTTTTCAAAATAATATTTTTTTTAAATTGCCAAAATAAACTTACTCAAAACCTATTTTTCACACTAGACCCACTGCCACCACGTGGTGACACGTGGCGGCGGTGGGTTTGCTAGTGTATACTGAACTCGGCATCACCATTGTCGAGTTCTGCTTGAGAGAACTCTGCACTGGTGTTGTCAAGTTCTTCTTTAGAGAACTCGACACTGGTGATGCCGAGTTCTCTAAAGAAGAACTCGGCATCACCAGTGCCGAGTTCATTTTGGTTTTTATTGCACGACACTTGTCATATTTCTCTCGAAGTGAGTTGCCAGGAGAACAGTTCAAATAGAACTTGGCACTTATGATGTCGAGTTCTATTTGAACTGTTCTCCTGGCAACTCAAATCGTGCATGAGACGGTTGGTGCACCAGGAGAACAGTTTCTTAAATAGAACTCGGCATCGTAGATGTCGAGTTCTATTTGAACTTTTCTCCTGACAACTAAGATCGTGCATGAGACGGTTGGTGTGTCAGGAGAACAATTTCTTAAATAAAACTCGGCATCCTAGATGTCGAGATCTAAAGCTAGAACTCGGCGTTTGTAACGCCGAGTTCACTTTAAAAAAAGTGAACTCGGCGTTACAAACGTCGAGTTCCGTCAGGCTATAAAACCAGTGATGAGAATTTTATTTATACCGCAAGTGCACGGCGTCGATGAAGACGCGGCAAGTACAGGTCGAACACAAGGAGGGAGAGATATTTATATTTTTGTGATTTTCGATTAAGGAAAGTTAGAGAGAGAAATAAGGTTGGTTTGAGATTTTTGGATTTTCAATTTTCTAAAGCAAGAACAAAAAAAACTAAGAAGAAAGAAAATATGGATGAGAGTCCAGTAGGTGGGGGTTTAGATATCGGGTTTTGTTTAGAGAAATCTGAAACTTATAATAAATCACATTAGTTATAAAGCATTACATGATAAATGACTCAACATAAACTCAAATAATCAAAATATACTAACACGAAATTAAAATAATAACATAATTCTTCTTCTCATCACCCTAAATCCATCACCCCCACCCTTTGGAGAGAGTTAGAAACTCATGGATGGAGGGAAGGAGAAGGGGTCCTAGAGAAACTACGAAAGAAAACTAAAAACACAAAATAAACGAACAGAATTTTATTGCTAAAGGATGGAATAAAAAAAGTTCCCTTTACAACATAATTTCGGGGCTATTTATAGCCGATACAAGGGACCCAAGTATGAATAAGGAAAGGACACGTGCTATGACACGACTGGACGAAATCCGGGGGCATGGATCGCACACCATGCGGCGTTTCCGCCGCACATTGACCGTCAGATGCGGCGGAATCGCCGCATGGATGGCTCAGATGATGTTGTGCTTTTGCGGGTGTGTTTTTGGTATGTTCTAGATGGCCTCCACGCGTCTGAATTAATTATTGCATATCTTTGGAGATCCGAATTTAATTTCTTCTTGAATACTTCTCCAAAATAAATTTTTAGTCCTTCTAATTTACGATCAGGTCCCTGGCTTTTTATGCAATCAATTGGATTTCAACTTGAGCTTGAATCTCTAGCTAATTGGTCTTTGTGATCTATTTGAGTCCATTGCACGCGTTTTAGCTCGAATATTGGTAAATTGCATTGTAAGTCCTAAATTCTGCACAATTGCTCAAAACAATACCTTAGTAGCATTTATTTATATAAAAATAATCTAAATGAAAGACATGATGCAATGTATGCAATGCATCAAATACCCCTACACCTAGATTTTGCTAGTCTCGAGCAAAACAAAACATGAAAAATATAAGTATGAAAGCAAGGAAATCCTAACTCACTTTCGTAGGAATCACGGTTGCACTTAGCATGTGCAACAAGCCTTTAAACCCCTAAGTTTCCTTAGAGGACGAGTTTTGTCTCGTGAGGGTTTTCAGTTGACACACCCACAAGGTCTTAATTCAATATTTCATTAATAACTCTCAATATCTTCACCTCAACCTTATACATCTCACTTAAATTCTTGCATGCTCATTATATAAATCTAACTCATAAAAATTCTGACTTGGTCTTTGTTCCTCCAACATTCACACCACAGCCCTTCTACACATGTTATCACTTAAATTATTTTGCACGCCTCCTCTGGTGGTGAAGTATCATTTGGATCAACCATGGCATGGATCATTCTTGTAACTTTAGGCCTTGAGTATCTTAAAGTAATAATTCCCCGTGATTCAACACATTTGCTTATTTGACACTTTTACTCTTTTTGCATTCGTGTAGCGAGTTTGGTCGATAATCCCGAGCTGGCAGACTCAAGTTACCGGGTTTTAAGATACCCCTACGGACCAGTGACTCGAAGGCTTGGGTTTTTGTAATCATTTTGCAAAATGTGCTTTCCTCACTTTATTTCTTTATTTTTTATTTTTTTATTTTTTATTTTTTTACTTTTATTTTCCTTAAGGCTTAATTGCTATTAGAAGTCCACACTTCCCGGTATATTTTCCTCAACCTCTGCTTTTTATCAACTACTTCAAAGATTTGATTCATCCAATTTAAGTGCATACATGTCTTAAAGGGTAATGGGTTATTTCTTTGGAACTTAGATTTATGTCATAGTTTCTACAAGCAGAACTATATAATAAGGAACAAAAACTCAATGCAATTTGTACACGGGTTTTGGCAGTTCAATCTTAAGCTCTGTCATGGAGCATTGAATATATATATATATATTTTAAACGAACAGATATAGATAGATAGATAGATAAACACCCCCCACACCTAAAGCATGCGTTGTCCTCAATGTATGCAAAGATAAAGCAAATGCACTTGTTACCTGAGTCAACTTGCGGTAGAGGGATTGAATTTGCTCATAGTCAACCATAGTCAGAACTAGATTGAATGTCACCATGTTGGTGCATGTATCCAGCTGAATTGTTCACCATGTTGCCCTGAGAGTCCTGAGGTAAAGATTCCACACCCCTCACATGTGTTGGTTCTCTTATTTGCTCGAGTGATGGTGGTTGGGTAGATGAATTACTTCCCTTTTTCTCACTTTCTTTTTGATTTTGTGATGATTTATTTGATTCAGAAATTTTATAGATACGCGATCTCATCACAACATCACTTTGTTTACATACTATTTCTGGTTCACTATCAACATGAAAGATATTAAATTCAGCTTTTAAGTTTCCAAAAGATAGTTGCATGAGCCCATTTCGACAATTTATCAAAGCTTCAGAAGTGGCTAAAAAGGGTCTGCCTAGTATTACAGGGATTTGTCTCTTAGGATTGACAACAGGTTCAGTGTCTAGAACGACAAAATCCACTGGGTAAATGAAGTCACCAACCTTAATCAAAACATCCTCTACTATACCTCTTGGTTTCTTAACAAAGCAATCAGCGAATTGAAGGGTTGTCTTAGAGGGTTTTAGTGAACCAAGGTTTAGTTGCTCATAGACAGAGAACGGGAGTAAGTTAACACTAGCACCAAGGTCTAAAAGGGCTTTGTTGATAAAAGTATCTCCTATCGCACATGAAATTGTGGGACACCCAGGGTCCTTATACTTTATAGGAGATGAGTTGGACAGAATAGAGCTTATGTTTGCAGTCAAGATTGTCTTCTTTGGTACGTTCGTTTTTCTCTTCTTAGTGCACAGATCCTTTAAGAATTTAGCATAAGCAGGTATTTGTTGAATCATATCTAGGAGTGGAATATTCACCTTAACTTGCTTAAATACTTCCAAGAGTTTCTCCATTTGTGCACTTGAGCTCTTATTGAGTCTATTGGGGAATGGGGCTTTAGGAACATAGACTCGCTCAGGTTGAGCTATAGGGTCAGGTTGACTAGGTGGGTTGGGCTTTTCAAATTGGACTTCAGGTTCAATGGTCAGGTCACATGTGGGTGCTTGACGGCTAGATTGATTAGGAGCCCTAGGATTTACCACATTGTTATCAACTTGTTTTCCAGACCGTAATGATACAACTGCATTTATTTGTTGGAACGGTCCCTCCTCATGAACCATTTGAACCGGTCTAGAGTTGTTACTTCCTAGAGGTGGTTGATAGGGCTGATATTGATTATTAGGTCTTGGATTCACCTCAGGTTGACTTGGAAACTGACCCTTTTCTCTTTCACCTACAATTTGTGCTAGTTGGCAAACTTGTGTTTCTAGCTTTTGGAAGGATTGGGTGGTTGTTTGCATAAAAGTCTTAACCAAATTTTCCTAGCTTGTCAATCTAACATCATAATCTCCATTGTTACTAAACCCAGATGATGTATTATTTTGGTTATACGGGTTTAGTTGTTGTCTAGGAGGTTGACCTTGTTGGTTCCATGAAAAATTGGGATGATTGCGCCAACTCGGGTTATAGGTTGATGCGTATGGGTCATTTCTAGAATGGTTAAATGCGGCATTAACTTGTTCCAAGTCCGCAGAAATATGTGCACAATTCTCCATTATATGACTAGTTTGACCACATCTAGAGCAATGGATAGAAGAGGCTCGATTCACTAGGGGTCGCGTTTTTAGCTCTAGACTTTCCATTCTACGCATAAGGGTAGCTAGTTTTGCTTCAGCAGCTACAGTAGCATCTACAGCTAAGACACCTGATTTGGGTTGACTTGCTATTCTAGATCCAATACTCGGGTTAATCAGTGCTCTAGCATTGTCTCATTGCATACTATTTTCGGCTAAATTCTCAAGAAACGTTCAAGCATCATTCTCATTTTTGGACATAAAGTTTCATTGGCTTACAGATTCTAACATAACCTTCGATGTAGGTGTCAATCCCACATAAATAATTTGGCACAATTGCCATCTTGGAATTCCATGATGAGGGCATTGGGTCAACAGGTTCTTAAATCTTTCCAAATAGGAATAGAACGGCTCGCTCTCAGATTGAACGAATGCAACAATTTCATTCCTAATCCTAATAGTCTTATGGTTGGGGAAATATTTCTTTAAGAACACTTGAGCAAACTCGGCCCAACTCCTAATAGATCTTTCGGCTAGACTATATAGCAATTTCTTAGCGTCGTCCTTCAGTGCTAGAGGCACGAATTTAAGACGTACTGCCTCCTCAGAGATATGTTGGTATTGCATAAGGGAGCAGATTTCCTCAAATTCTCTAAGGAAGAGATATGGGTCTTCCTTAGAGGTGAACTTGGGCAACATACTCATGTATTGTGCCTTTAGTTTGAAGTCGTGACCCGGTATGATGGGCATAACGATGCACGATGGCTGAGCAGCCATCGTTGGGTAGCACCGATCCCTCAGAGTCCTAGGCGGGTCCACTACATTCTCACCCATTGGATCCGGGTGAGGTGGTGCAACAGGTGGATTGGGGCTAAGCTCTAGACTGGAATCTAGATGAACTCGTGAGAGTCGATTGCTCAAGTCCCGAACCCAAATCTGAGTGCACCGGTTTGAATCAATTTTTGAATTCAAATTTGAAATTTAAATTCCAAATTCAATTTCAAGAATCAATTACTTTTCTTCTTTTTTCAAAAATGGAAACAAACAATAGAAGGGGGGAAGATGAGAAAGGAATCCTAATCTAGAGATTGAGATGAGAAGAGAAAGAAGACTCAAATGAGAAGGGAAACTTAACTCTAAAAGATAGATGAGAGGGTTGGTCAGAAGTTTCCTAAACAAGCACGGTTCAAACAATCCTACACCTAATGTAGCTTAAATCTAGACGACTCCTAACTGGTTGAGTCGAATTGGTTCGCTTGATTCACCTCCCTCACTAATCAAACCAAATTGGCCAGGCAGTGTATAGCTAGTGGGGGCGCTTCCGACAGAGTCGGTGCCAATTAGACAACCACTTCGCTTGGAAGACTTACGTCAACACAAAAACACTTTCTAGACACCAAATTAAATTCGATCAGCTTCAAGTCATAGCAAGTCAAACCAATCTTCTCCTTAATTGAGTTCGAATCCTTAGGGGTCAATGTCTAATTGATTTTAATTTAAGGCTTGGGTGACACTTTAGGATTGTGATTTGTGGGCCACGGAAGGGTGATGAAATCCCCACCGTATCTTTTCCTACGGAGTTGCCCTTAAGATAGTTTAACTTAAATCTAGCAAAGATAGTCAAACATTGGTCTTTAGTGGGGGACAATTGCAAGGTTGTATGCAAACTAAATTATATGCTTAAATGCAATCGATAAAAACCACGCACGTACCTTGCCTCCAGCACTCTTCAACAATGAATTGATTTCCAAAATTTAGCATGCAATATTAGGGGTGGGACCCGGGCCGTGCCGGCACGGCCCGCCTCGGCCCGCCAAGGTTGGCGGGCCGGGCCGACACGGCCCGCCGGCCGACGGGGCCGGGCCGGCTCCTGGCGGCCCGGCACGGCCCAGGTCCCAGCTTTATGCAATATGCGAGAAAATCTCTAAATGATGCATGCACTAAGGCCTTTCTAATTTTGCAAATTTTAGGTCACAAGTTGAATTAGTGCCAATTATGGAAGTTTGCCCTACACATGCAGTTCTACCAAAAAAGAAATTTTCCGAAAATAGAAATTACGAGGAAAAGGCAACAAAGGTTACCTACGCACGCTCAGTCGGGTTCGCCGCCCGCTCTCGAAAATTTCCAGTTGCTCTACGCGTCCACCCATAGATGGAGACGACCACAGAAAATTTTGAAGCCCAGATGCTCCAGACGTGCGGCGGATCCGCCGCAGGTTGTTCTTTGGGTGCGGCGATTTCGCCACTCTTCTTGCTCCAACTATGCCCGGATTTCACCGTGCACTCCGTTGTCTCCTGAAACGCAAACCCAAATAGTTAGATCGCGCACACGATAAACAGAATAGAATCGAAATCACCAAAAATAAACAAAATCTTCGTCGCCTCCCCGGCAACGGCGCCAAAAACTTGATAAGAATTTTATTTATACCGCAAGTGCACGGCGTCGATGAAGACGCGGCAAGTACGGGTCGAACACAAGGAGGGAGAGATATTTATATTTTTGTGATTTTCGATTAAGGAAAGTTAGAGAGAGAAATAAGGTTGGTTTGAGATTTTTGGATTTTCAATTTTCTAAAGCAAGAACAACAAAAAAAAACTAAGAAGAAAGCAAATATGGATGAGAGTCCAGCGGGTGGGGGTTTAGATATCGGGTTTTGTTTAGAGAAATCTGAAATTTATAATAAATCACATTAGTTATAAAGCATTACATGATAAATGACTCAACATAAACTCAAGTAATCAAAATATACTAACACGAAATTAAAATAATAACATAATTCTTCTTCTCATCACCCTAAATCCATCACCCCCACCCTTTGGAGAGAGTTAGAAACTCATGGATGGAGGGAAGGAGAAGGGGTCCTAGAGAAACTACGAAAGAAAACTAAAAACACGAAATAAACGAACAGAATTTTATTGCTAAAGGATGGAATAAAAAAAGTTCCCTTTACAACATAATTTCGGGGCTATTTATAGCCGATACAAGGGACCCAAGTATGAATAAGGAAAGGACACGTGCTATGACACGACTGGACGAAATCCAGGGGCACGGATCGCACACCATGCAGTGTTTCCGCCGCACATTTATCGTCAGATGCGGCGGAATCGCCGCATGGATGGTTCAGATGATGTTGTGCTTTTGCGGGTGTGTTTTTGGTATGTTCTAGATGGCCTCCACGCGTCTGAATTAATTATTGCATATCTTTGGAGATCCGAATTTAATTTATTCTTGAATACTTCTCCAAAATAACTTTTTAGTCCTTCTAATTTGCGACCAGGTCCCTGGCTTTTTATGCAATCAATTGGATTTCAACTTGAGCTTGAATCTCTAGCTAATTGGTCTTTGTGATCTATTTGAGTCCATTGCACGCGTTTTAGCTCGAATATTGGTAAATTGCATTGTAACTCCTGAATTCTGCACAATTGCTCAAAACAATACATTAGTATCATTTATTTATATAAAAATAATCTAAATGAAAGACGTATGATGCAATGTATGCAATGCATCAACCAGCTTGAAATCCCCCCTCTCCCTCGCGCCGAGTTCTCGCGATTTTAAGGTTAGGCTTTCGAATTTTTTTCGTTTTCCACCGTTTTTTTGCTTTTTTATTTATTAGGATGATATACATTGTTGTTTTAGGTATGATTGTAGTGTTTTGTTGGTTTAGGAACCCGTTTTGGTTCGATTTCGATTTTGGGTTTTTAGGCCAAACTATTAATTTTCTTGTTTCTTAGTTGATTATTGATTTCATTTTTGTTGATTGTAGGTCTACGGTAGTAATCTTAAAAATAGTTGAATTTAAGTTTGATTATTGTGATTGAAATTAGATTTTTCGTTGTTATTTTGGTTTGAATGTATGTTAGTTTTAATGAACGTAAACTTAAAAATGATTTATTTGGGTTTGAATATATGTGGGCTTGAATGTTTGTGGGAATTTAAGTTTGATTATTGTAATCTTAAAAATAGAGTAATCATATACATGTGGGATTTAATGCAAAAAATGTGTTGAAGTTGAGGAACATGTGTGTTAAATATGTCATGATTTGCATGTTGTTTGAATGTATGTCATTTGAATTTGTGAAAAATATTGTTATTTAGATGTTTGGAAGTTGAGAATGTTATTTGTAGTATCGTTAGTTCCTTTTACAGTGCAAGTTTAAATTTTACGAATTTGAAAATATATGGGAGATTCTGTCAAATTTTAAAAAAATCTAACATTAATCGTAACGTTGTTTATTGTAGTTGATTTTGCTACTACACTCATTGCTTGACGTTTGCTACTACATTCGATTGATGTAATTTTTTAAAAAATTTAGTACTTTCAATTTTTAATTAATTAGTACTAGAAGAACAACCATCTCACTTGAACACATTTTCAAATTTACCTAATATATGTTAGGAATGGATAAAGATGATGAAGGATCTTTGTTGGTCATGTATAATGGGAAATTAGAATGTAACGGAGATGTGGCAGAGTATACAGGATGTGACCGCAAATTGGAAGTTGTTCCGTTGAATATAAAATATGGGGATTTAATGGATGTCATAAGATCTGAATGTTGTTATCCACACAGTATGTTTGATGTCGAGTTGACGGCGAAATTGCTATTAAACAATGATTGGACATACGCTCCATTAACCAATGATATGTTGGTTTATGGAATGATGCGTTTGTTTAAACGGATGTCTGTGGTTGGAGTATATGTGGAAGTTCAACCTAAAGTGCCCGACCCAACGCTGACAACCAACACTCATTCGCCGGAGTATGGTACAGTAAGATCGACTGGTTGGGACTGCGGAATAGATTTGAATATAAATCTAAATCCTACAACCAAAGTTCCGGCATACCAGGAAATTCCATTTTTCCAATCGCAGAACTACCAGCAAACATGCAATGAATGACCAGAAAATGCATGTGACATTCCTTCCAGCAGTGCAAATCCTTATCCTGGTCTGTCGTAATTTGAACTCATGCATTACAGTCATGATGAGTTTGCTGGTAGGGCTGGACCGTCTACCTCATATCCCTCTCTTGGGCTTGGTTTGTCAGTGGTTGACCCAATTCATTTTAGTCGACCAGAATACATGCAAGAGATGCATAGTGTTGAAGATGATGACACTGAGGAATAAGGGGATTACAGTACACCATTCGCTGTAGAAGATGAACCTGAAGGTGTTTCTGCTAATGAAGTCGTTCCGGAGACATCTTATGTAATATATGCGATGGGCCAATCCATAAACTGTGAAAACGACGAAGTTGTTGATGATGCAGTTGCTAACAACGACATGGTTACAACTCTTAATGAACTTCCCAATATCTTCGATGACGACAACTGGATAGAGAATTCTGTAATTGAACACTCATTCTTCGATATTGCGAACAATTTGGAACGGAGTGATTGGCGTACGGAAGATGATCGTTCTTTTTGGGATAAACAAATTTTCCCAATGAAAGATGATTTGGTTCACGCTCTGCAGTTGTGGCACATCAAAAAGTTTGTTCAGTATTCAGTTGTGGTTTCTTCAACGAAACGGTATATTGTTCATTGTCTTCGTCATGATGAGGATAAATGCAAATGGCATCTACATGCGTCTGTCCCAAAAGGCTGCAGATATTTCAAGTGAAAACGTACGCCGCCGAGCACACTTGTTCTAATCCGATGTTGCTAAACGACAACAAACAATGCAGTGCTAATTTTGTTTGCGACTTGCTAATGTCATATGTTAGAACTAAGTTCACAATTACTCCTGCTAAAATAATGGAAAGGGTGAAGACCAAATACTCACTTGAAATCGGTTATGCTAAATCATGGCATGTCAGGCAAAAAGCGTTGAACCGAATTTATGGTGTCAAAAAAGACAGTTTTAGGGATCTACGAAGGTTCTTCACAGTTCTCTGTCAGAACAATGAAGGATCTATTGTCAAAATAGACACCGTATAGGTAAATCCAGACGAGGAGATGTTTAAGCGTGTGTTTTGGGCGTTAAGGCCATCAATTAGTGGGTTTCAATATTGCAGACTCGTTGTCAGTGTGGATGGAACCTACCTCTATAGCAAATATAGAGGTTTATTGCTAATTGTTGTGGGCAAGGAATTTTTCCTTTGGCATTTGTTGTTGTAGAAAGCGAGAAGACAGAGTCGTGGACGTGGTTCCTTCAATTGCTGGCAAGTAGAGTGACCAGGCGACCCGATTTGTGTATTATCACCGACAGATTTTCGGGAATAACTGCTTGTGTGCGAGCCACATTTCCACATTCAGAGGGGCATGTACATCGATTCTGTCTTCGACACATGAAAGCAAATCTTACTAAACATCGAAATTGCAAGGAAGGATTGGACAAATCAAGTTTTACGAAGCAGGTAAAACTCATTCCTTCATTAAATTTGAAGAGCTAATGAAGGCTATTGCAGAGGAACATAAACCGGTATATGAATGGATTCAGCATCAAGGTCCTTTGGAAAGATGGACTTATTGTCACGACGGGGGTCGATGTTTCCGATGTATGACAATAAACATGTCAGAGAGCTTCAACAATGTCTTACGAGGGGCATGTGGTATGCCAATTACGACCATAATTTTTGATGACCTTTCTCCGTTTGAACAAATTCTTTGTTAAAAGAAGGGAATGTGGGATCGTGAGGGTCTCTAATTCTAATCACTTTTATTCCTAATTACCTACTTGTTTAACAATCAAAGATGTGCAGCGGAATTTAAAACAAAACAAGCAAGTAAAGGAATGGAAAATGCAAACCACAATGGAGATGGGAGATTTTACAGAGGTTCGGCACCCGACCCGGGTCCTAGTCCTCTCTTGCAAGCCCCGCTCGGATCACCGAGCTCCGCTCACGACTTCACTAACCACTCCTCGTTCTAGGCCGAGAGAAAACGCCTTTACAATACAAGCACCGCGAACACCCTCGCTTGCTTGACCTTCTTCCTTTCACAATCCAAGAGGGAACACTTCGGGCTTTCACCGAAATCCTTGCTTCTTGAAAAACGAATGAGTGGGACAACACTCTCTAAATATTGAGCACACTTTGAGTATGGTTTGGATATGATCAAATGTGTGGAATTTAGGCTTAGAGTGTAGGATTGGGGAAATTGGAGCTTGGGAGCTTCTCTCTAGTATATGTGGCAAATGGAAGTGTGAGATATGTCTAATTGTGTCAAGGAAACTCCTATTTATAAGCTCCTAAGGTAATATAGCCGTTGGGGTTAAGTTGGGTAAGAGTTGTGTAAGATACACAAAACAGAAAACTGTAGGACCCAAAACTGAGTAAGTTCGGTCGACCGGATCGGGCTGAACGGTCGACCGTTTGGCTATTTTGAACTTAGTTCGGTCGAGCGGTAAAAGAACGGTCGACCGCCAAAGGCTATAATCTAGGTACACTTAAGTTATCGGTCGAACACCGAGATAGGTTCGGTCAACCGAAAACTAACAGACTCTTTTGGGTTGATAAACAAGACTGAATTCGGTCGACCGAAACAAGTTCCACGGTCGACCGAAAACCAACAGGAAGTTTTGGTTTGTCGAGTCTTCTTAAGTTTGGTCGACTGAACAAGGTCCTCGGTCGACCGATACACTAAATGTATATGGGGTATATGGAGATAATACGAATACGACTGTTGGGTATATACGACAAAACAAACGGTCGGAAATATGTTGTTACTCGGTCAACCGAAAAGGTCTGGACGGTTGACCGAACATGGGCAGTAAAACACTAACAGGATATATGATCACTCGGTCGACCGAACGGTCTGTTTCGGTCGACCGAATGTGGGCAGACTGTTCAAGTTAAGGTTTAGAGTTTTCCGGTCTAAGTTTGGGTGATCTATTGAAGTCCAAATTATATGAATTTTTGTGTGACTTCTATAGGGAACCTAGTGTGTGGTTGAGTAGTTTTTAGCTCAAGTATGCTCAATTACACAAAGTTCCTAAGACTCAAAGAAAATGCAAATTACATGTCTTCAATAGAGCTTGATTACATGTCTTGACTTGTATCAGTTCTTTATTGAGTCTTGATCACCTGTAGAGGTTAGCACAAAGCAATATATATTCAATGCAACATGTGTGCTACTCTACATGATTACAATTAAGATTAGGTTGATTAAAACATCAAAACATAGATTAAGACCAAAAGCCAACAAATACGTCGTTGAGTCATGGAATGAAACATATGTACCGGCAGTCCACACTGTGGTAACGACAAACAGCAATCTGGCCAGAACTCATACAGTAACTCAATACCACCAGTTGATGTATCAGGTTGAAGCCAATGACCAGAAAAATACCTTGTGAAATTTGAAAAAGGAGTTATTACTTGCACTTGTGGATACATAATTGCAATGTATGTCCCCTGTTCACACATACTAGCAGTTTGCAGTGGCAGACATGCAAATGTTAGCACTTCACATTTGGTCTCCCCATATTATGAGGTTCAAATGTACAGACAGGCGTACAAACTGATATTTATCTCAATTCCTGATGTGAGGTATTGGCCAGATTGTGGCAACATCACAATGAACCCTCCGCAAACCAAAAGACCTCCTGGTCGGCCAAAATCAACGTGAATCCGAAACGAGATGGACGAGCACTCTGGAAGAAGGGTACGGTGTGGGAGATGCGGCGGTTTGGGGCATAATAGAAAACGATGCATGGAACCTATATAGTAAAATTGTTTAAAAATGTCTATGTTACTTTATGTAGGATTTCAGATAAATGTATGACTTGAATGGTTGATTAAATGTAAGAGTTGAATTGATATGGTGTAAGACTTGGTGGTGTAAGAGTTGAATTGATGTGGTGTAAGACTTGGTGGTGTAAGAGTTGAATGTTTTTGAAGATTTGATTGTGATGTAAGACTTCAATGAATGTCAAAAAAATTGTAAAATATTTTGGATGATTTTTATGACTCCAATTTTTCCTAACTGTAATTAATATTACGTTGATTCTTAAGATTTGATTTGCAACACTTCAATGTTTTATAATATTTAACGTGTTATGTACAGATGGAGTTTGGTGGTTCCAGTACCGGTTCAGTTAGAGGCAGCTACGCTTCACAGGGTCCAGTTGACAGATCAGTGTTGGTTTTGCAGGTCAACCACAAGTCTGACCTGTTCAAAGATTTTGTAAGCATTTTACTAATTTCAAGTGAAATATTTGCACGTATGTATTAATAATCTGACATTTATCTTAATTTATGCAGAAGGAGGTTGATGGCATAAAATGCGTTGAGCATGAATCTAAGCTCAACGAATGGCAGGTCACTGATGAGAGGATGTTGTTTCTGCTAGATATGGAAGGGTTTGACACAGTCACTCGGTTGGGCCGAGTCCAGTTGGATCATACCTTGCTGGGGGCGATGGTCGAGCGTTGGAGATCGGAGACTCATTCATTTCACCTACGACATGGTGAGATCACTTGCATCTTGCGTGACATCTCTCTGATTACCGGCTTGCGTGTAGATGGTTTGCCGGTGTGTGAGTCTCAGGAGTACGTTTGGTCAGATGTCTGCATGGATTTATTGGGTCAGGTCCCCGATGACTTGGGTCGTAAGGGCTCCGTAACTCTGAGTTGGTTGCAAGTTCAGTTTCAGCAGTTGTCTTTTGATGCTGACAAGGAAACGGTGACACGACACACTAGAGCATTTATTATGTTCCAGCTGGGATGCAGTATTTTGGCAGATAAGAGCGACACGATGGTTCACTTGAAGTATCTGTCTTTGCTCAGAGATTTGGTCGTCGCATCAGAGTACAGTTGGGGTAGTGCGACTCTGGCCCACTTATATCACATGTTAGGCGAAAATACACTGATTCCAACCAAACATCTGTGTGGTTTTCTTACGTTCCTGCAGTTGTGGTGCTGGGAACATTTACACATTGGGAGACCTTTGAAGAGCAGACCATTACTATACCCGGAGGACGACATGGCACCATTAGGTGCCCGTTGGAGACGACCAAGATCATTCAAGGGTAGTGTGAAGACGATGACACTTGATTTTTATCGGATGAGCTGGACGTGTAGGAATTCGATCAAGTGATCTGGGACCCTTACGCACATTTGGATCTTAGTAAGTTACCACCACTATGTACGGAAGGTTCAGAGATCTGGTCGAGCCATACTTGGCTTATAAATTTTGGTGAGGTAGTTATGCATTGTCCAGACCGAGTGATGAGACAGTTCGGTCTACAGCAGCACATTCGAGAGCCGATGGAGAGACATATAGTGAAATCGGCTCAGGGGAGGGCAGACGTTAATTGGTTGGTGGAAAATCACTGATTCATTCAGCATTGGTCGCACATAAGAGATTATCTACAGTTTGAGCGACCACTTCTACGTGTCACTCCTGAAGAGAGAACACATCTGTATATGGAATGGTACTGGAGCATCACCATACGTTGGATTGTTCATCACACCTCGACTCTGACTCAAACCATAGACAGACCTCGAGCGGGTAGAGAGCGGAAGATGGTAAGATCTAAGCATTTATTTTTTTAAATTCCACGTTTTAAAAGTGTGTTTAGTGTTTGATGAAGTGTTTAATTATCTTTAGGTGCACGGAGTTTATGAGTTACATGAAGAACTCCATCAAATTCACGAGGCAATCAGAGATCACAAGACAGACTCTTCGATGGTTGGAAACTTGAAGGAAAAAATGAAGGCTTCACTCATGTGTTTTGGTGTTTAAGAACTCACATTACATTTGAGTCAGGTTGACGTTGTTGAAAAGAAGATTCACACACACAAGAAGACGGTGGCGATCTAACTCAGGATACAGAGAATGCAGCACGATGAGGGGGACGCAGCAGGGGGAGAGGGCGTGCTCAGGCACGTCCTAAAAATAAGAAGAGATTGAGAGGTCACTTAGGATAGATATTTAGTTATATTAAACTTATTTGGTTGTTATTACACTAGTTTTGGTTTTATTTATGTTAAAATGTTAAACTCGTTATTGTGGATGTTATTTTCATTTTATCGTAGTTGTTTGTGTTTTGTGGTTGAATTGTGTTTCTTGTTTCAAAATCTTCAATGATTGTGTTTGCTACAATTTTTGGTACTTCGATATTTTGGTGTGTTGAAATTTAGGAAGTAGGAAATGGTGATATTTATTGTATTATTCTACTTGGAAATGGTTGTGTTTGTTGAATTTTTTGTAATTGAAATGATTGTCTTTGTTGTCAAAAGGTTTTTAAACAGGAAATAAAATTGTCGAGTTCTAAAATTAAATGAATTTGCACTCTTCAATAGAACTCGACATCACCAGTGCCGAGTTATCTTGATGTGAACTCGGCATCACCAGTGCCGAGTTCAATTTGAAATCTTGTTCTCCTGGCATATCACTTCGAGAGAAATATGGTGTTCCCGCAATAAAAACCAAACTGAACTCGGCACTGGGGATGTCGAGTTCTCTCAATCAGAACTCGACATCACCAGTGCCGAGTTATTTGAAATAGAACTCGTTACTTATGATGCCGAGTTTTCTTTTGTGACACGTGGCGGCAGTGGGTCCAGTGTGAATTATTTTTTCTGAGAATGTTTATTTTGACAATTTTTAAAAATATATATATTATTTTGAATTTTTTTCCTAATTAGTATCGTCCAAGAAAATATTCCCATTAAAAATTGATTGATTAAATATATCCAAAAGAAACGAGACTTTGTTGTTGTTGACTCATGGACATCCACATATTTCTAGATATTATTGCTCAGAGGAGTAGTAGTGAGGTGACCAGGAGATGATGGAAGCCAAGGAAACGAATCATCCCTCCTTCAATCCCCTGTCGTCGAGATCAACAAATTCAGAGGAACAAAAGGATGAAGAAGGTGGACAGGAGCGAGACATCCCTGCACATGATGGTCAGGAGAGCGATTCCGAAGCGTCCTTGTGTTCTACTCCTGTCCTTTCATCGTTTGCTTCCTACGACATGGCTGATAAGCGCTTCGAGTGCGAAGTAGATGAGATCCCAGACTTTGACTACCTCTCCCCCTCCTCTCGTTGGATCTCTCGTAAAGACGTTTTCGGATCCAACTCGTCATCACGGTACCAAGATATACTCAATTGAACTGAAATTATACAGTAAGGTGGTTTGTGTTTATTTCTCTGGTTCAGGTGAACATATTCTTACCATCCCACACATGGAAAAAAAATTGCAAAACGTTGATACCGATTTTGTACTGAATTATTCAATATGACGAGTCAAAGCTCCGATCACACCCAATTTTTATCACTTGACAAATTTAAAAGAACTTCAAAATTGTTATGTCACTTACAGTCCCAATCATTTTTACCTATTTGGATTAACATATCAATTTAAGTGACGTAGTTAAAATTACCTTAATGATTTATTATAGATAACATATTTTTTTCTTACTATCTTTTAGAGTCCAAAATCTTCTGCAACATATAGCAATATAAATATGGATGTTTGTCAACAACAAAAATTTACATTTTCGTAACCAAAATTCTTAACAATTTAGTCAAAACAAGTTCACCAACTTCTGCTCTTCACAGATCCACCTCGACAGAAACAGAAAGGACAGAGGAGGAGAATCACACAGAGATCTCTCACCCTCTACGGCTAGCACAGAGAATTCGCAATGCAACGGACAAAGCAGAGGTCTTTAAAGAAGAGTGTTTAGTTCTTGCAAAGTTGTCGGACGAAGTGAGCGACCACCTTCGGTCGATTTCTCAACTGGTAGTGTCCAACCGTTATCTTAGCAACTGTCATGGCCTTGGCCAAGTTCAGGTCAACTGTACTGCTTCCCTTAAGCTTGCTTTGGAGCTCTTATTACGTTGCGGGGGCAGCAAAATCACCCGCCTCCGTCGGAATATCAACAAAATCGACTCCAAGGATTTCCGCAAGCGCAAATATCACTTAGAGTTTTCCATAGAATATGTAGAGTGGCTCGTCTCCATTTTCTCCGCCATTGCATCAAACAAAGTGCCGAACATTGAACTCGATGTTGGAAACATCATAAGTTACTGGTTACAAAAACAAATTTCAGTTCTGAACGCAGACGACTCCAAACACTCCGACCGTGTCACGGTAGCCATTGTTCTTAGGGATCTCGCCCGAGAAAACGAGAAAAACAAGCAATTAATCGTGGACAAGGGTGTCGTCCCAGCCCTGCTTAATGTCCTCAAAAGGCCATCTTTTGAATCCCAATTCGCAGCAATTTCCACGCTTGTGACTCTTGCAAGCCACTATGATCGTATTCCTACGATTGTCTTCGTGGATTCTTTGCCTGTCATCGTCGACCTTCTCTCCAGTAGCTCGGAGGCATTGCAGATTGAAGCCGCTTCTTTCATTGCTCTGCTTGCCGGTCGACCCAGCCTAGCAGAAGGTTTTTGGGAATTAGACGCAGTTCCTCCTTTCATGCGGTTTCTCTTGAAATCAAACAGCAATAATTGTTCCATATCATACGCTGAGATAATCCTGGGCTTGTCCTACTTGTCGGAAGCTCACTACTTGAGCAACATGCAGATAATGAAAAACAATGGCATACCATTTTTACTGAAGTTAATCGAGAAAGAGTCCGGAGACCTAAAAAATTACTGCACCGAGATATTACGGAACATCATTGACTTTGTCGAGAACTCTACATTATACATGTTGGATTTTCACATAGGACCACAAGAATCATTCAAGGAGCTTCTCATGGTCGTGCGCAATGAGGAAGTTGACACCAAGTTGAGAAGTGATGCGATTCAGATTGTGAAATCATTGGTTGACCGTGTCTATGCTCCTGAAGCTCGAGATGTGATGGCTACTCTAGTGAGGCAACTTAGTGATGAAAACAAAAACTTTGTTGAAGAGGTTGTCCAAGTGCTTTTAAATATCGTTGATATGGAAAGCCCTCGTGAGATTAACATGACCATCAGGAACTTCAAAGGTGGGACGTTATTTGAGAGACTACTGGAGTTGGAAGAATTTCTGCCTCGTCTAGCAAACTTATCCAAATGTAACTGCCTCATATCTACTCATCAGGAGGCAGGAAGATGTCAGATTGATTCCTGATGTGGTAACGATGTAACTGAATCCGTTGTAAGTAGAACTTAGGTCCACACCAATTTGGATTTTAGACCTCCTGGATTTTGAACCAAATCAAAAGTTGATTTTCTTTTTATTGCACTACTTACCCACAAGGTATGATTGAGGTTTTTCTTGTTCATTAATCCATAACAGTAGGGTTGTAAACAAGTCTAAACGAGTCAAGCTCACCTTGTTTGAATTTGGCTCGTTTAATAAACGAGTCAGATGTCCTGCTTGAGCTTGGCTTGTTTGATCGTTTAAGAATCTGCTCAACAAACTTTTCAATTGGGTTTAAGTTTGTTTAAAGTTTGATTAACTTGTTGTAAAACATATTATTTACATTTTATAAACATCATTATTATATAAATGGGAAATTTTATAAATTATATGGTTTACTTTTAGATAATTAGGATATAGAAAATAATGTTTATTTGTGACATATATGTAATATGTGTAAATTTAAACGAGTCAAGCAGAATCTTATCGAGTTAACAAAGTCAAGCTCTCATTTATTAAACGAGTGAATTTTGGTGTTTGAGTTTGACTCGTTTATTAAACAAGTCGAGCTCGAGTCGAGATTTATCGAGCCGAATTCGATCAAGTTCACGAGTTCGAGTAGAATTTAACAACCCTACGTAGTAGTATAATCAAAAAAATAAACGTATGCTTAGAGTTGCATAATTCTAGAAAAACAATAGTTCTAATTGTTTTGAAAATATATTTAACATTTATTTCAAATATGTTAACTTGAAAGTGAAAAAAATAATTAGGATATATTTTGCAGGTTATATGTTTAACTGTTAATGCGCTACACAAATTTTCTTCCTTTCATGTCACACAAAATGTCCCTCTTGACTAGAAATTTTAGCACGGGCCTCGCCCACAAGGCATGTGAAAAAGCTTTACGAAGAGAAATGTTAAGTACTCAATGTCAAACATTACAACAATAAGGTGTGCTGACCAGTTTAAGTAAACAATACATAACTTCGTCAAACAAATGGTATGTAAGATTTATCACAAATATGCTCGAACGCTTTGTCTACATAGTGTTTTCCTCAAAGAGCCTCCAAGCCATATAAGTGTTATAAATTTTACTTCTCAAATGATTTCCTTGGAAAATCACTTCATTAAAGGGTAGAAGTTTCACAGTTTGTTCAAAACAATATCTTGATTGTTTCCAAATACATGTAAATCAAGAAATGATAAATCTAAATATTTTATTTCTTTCCTGTGAATCTAATTTTTTTCAGAATTAAAAAATTATCGGATTTGAAAAATTCTAGATTTACTTGAACTTTCCTTTAAAAAGTCATATGTGGGCTCTTCAGCAAAAGATAGTGCAAACCCGAAATGCGTTTGGGCTCTAATTATACGCAATTGATGTTTGCCAACCAAAAAAACAAGACTTTTACATTTCTCCAATGCAAAAGATGTTTTAGGAAGGTCAAATTGGTTCTACGGCGAATGCGTTTGGGCTCTAATTATACAAAAAGATTTCCACACTTTTTGTAATGTCAAACGTAATTTAGGTTGAAATCATCAAAATAAAACTGCCAACGTCCACGTTGCAACTATTGGCGCTGGATTAGACAATGGTGAGAGGTGGAATTTTGAAATTTCACTTTTATTCAAAATTTGTCAAACCAAATTCGACGGTGAGAGGTGGAATTGCACAGTATTACGTGGTTTTTATCGTTTGTATACAATTCTGAATTGGAAAACTAATAAGATATCACTTTTTTTTTGTTATCCTTTTAAATTAGATGTTTATTAAACATAGTAAATACAAATCATGTCCTTTATAAATCTTTTGGTTTGTAAAACCCGGTAAAATTACGAATTTAATGAAACTTGCAAATATCACATCAAAACGCAACCTAAGTTTATTTTCATTCTTTGGTCCTTATGTATTTCATTTAGTACTATAGTATCATAGTCGGTCCTACCAATGATCATATTTTTTAGAGATCTGAATACGTCAGTGAATGGGAAAGTCTACGGTTGGTTGGAAAGGTCGACTAAAATTAGGCTTTAGTCAAATTCAAAACTAAATATTAAGACCACCCTTAGCGGGTGGTCTTTTTCGGGTGCCTAGCTCGGGCACCCGAAATGCCCTCCCTTAGCGGGAGGGCAGTTCCCGAGCGAAACCGCTTGGGCCCTTTTCCGGGTGGGTATCTGCCCGAAAAAGTGCCCGGGCGCCCAATCCGAGGGGCCACGTGGAGTCCTCGCATTGGTTTTAAATAAAAAAATTGTTTTGTTTTTTATTTATTGTTTTTAAAAATGTTTTAAAAATTATTTAAAATTGATTTTTTCAAAAAAAAAATGAAACTATGTTTTTTATTTATTTATATTTTAAAAAAAATTGACATTTTTTTTTGTTTACCTAGAATTGATCCCCAAATGACGTGGATGGGAGAAAATGTAATGCGCTTTAGTTGTTTCTGGGTGTGATTAATTTTTTTTTAAGAAAGTTGATTTGAACTGACGTAGCGGAGAGAGAAACTGACGTGGCTGTGAGAGAAAAACGTGCAGAAGTCTAGGTGTCTTAGAAAATGATCTCCACTTAGGTGCTCACACGCGGCATTATTTTTGAATTAATACAAGCTGTTAAGGCAAGATGAGACAATAGATTGGGTGGTTGTGCCGTGGAAAAGTGGTTTCTCCACCAGCATCATGCGAATAAAGAACACAAGCAAGAGAAGGAATCAACAGCTTTCTAAGCTCAGAAAAAAGTTGTGGCCATGCATGCTAGCTTGGCTTATTAGATATATTTTTTTCTTTCCCGAAAGTAGCTGTTCATACTTTTATTAGTTTCTATAATAAAGAATCGTAGCAACTAGGAAAGTAAGGAAACCATATACCCTTTTTTTTCCTTTGGTGCTTTGCCAATGTAGGGCCTGCCCCGGTTGTTTGGAATAGAAAAGAAAGATTGTGTTATAAAATGGGCTCAATTCGTATTGTGAGTAGACTGTAGAAAGACTCACATGGAAATTTTGAAATTCTGGAACAAATTAGATAGCCTAAATATATTTAACCGATTAAAAGAGAATTTGTTAATTGTAAGTTCATTTGTAGGCAGAAAATTTCATGACAAAATAAGGAGGAATTATTAAATAGCAGGTCGGATCTATAGCCTTTTACAGGTCTAACCAATCAGGAGTTGGCACGTGGATGCACGACACATGCATTTTATTTTTTCTAATAGTAACTTTAGAAATTCCAAATATATGGTAACTTTAAGAATACAGGTAACATTAGTCATTTAAAATCTACATCTTATACATTGACAAAGAAATATTATTTGGGGCTTTCTTCCACAACACAAGTAAATAGTATTATTCGTTGACGAAGAAAATCTTTTAGAATATTATTTAATGAAACATGTTAAAACATATTTTTATAGAAAGAATGTCAAGTATTCTTCGTAACAAGTAGTATTATGGAACAGTAAATATTTAGAGCATGCTTAACGGGCCGAGCGCCCGGGCGTCCCAATTGGAAACAGGGGGCACGTGTCGCCCCCCTATTGGTCCGATTTTTTTGTTATTTGTTGAAAATGTTTATAAATTCATTTTAAATTCTTTTTTCAATTCTTTTTTCTGAAAATATATTTTTTATTTGTTTTGATTTTGTAGAAATTTTTATATATTTTACTCAGAATTGATCTCCAAATGACGTAGATGGGAATGAATGTAGAGTGTATGGGGTAGCCTACGCGTGGTTAAGGGGTTTTTTGGTGGAGAGAGAGAAGTTGACATGGTAGAGAGAGAGAGAGCATGGCGAGTTGAGTAGCCCGACCATGGTTATTTATGGTCTTAGTAAATTTTGTGAGTTAGAGCATTAACTATCATGACCTAGTTCATCCTGATGACCTAGGTCATACACACTTTCTCCCTTCCTTTCTCTCTGCCACCAACCTTCTCTTTTTCCTTCATTATTCACCAATTTACCGTGACCTAGATCATCACACTCTCTTTCCTCCACATTATTAATTTCCTTATCAACTTTTATTTTATTCCAAAATCATTTATATTTACCAAAAACATTAATAATCTATTTGGAAAAACCAAAATACCAATAAATCTTGTATTTCCAAATTACATATTTTTATTTATTTAACCATCAATGATTAGCAAATATTAAATATCATTAATATTAATAAAGCAAATATTACATTAAATTAAACAAATATAAGCTTACGTTACAATGACGATAAACCAAATACACGACATAAACAAAATAACACATGACATGTATCAAAATAACACAATTTTTTATCATTTTTAATCCGTTTTTAAATCTTATTTTCTTAAAATATGTTTTCTTAAAATATATGTCGCTCCAACAACCTGGTCGATGACCTGGTCATCCTCCCATGACCTCCACTGGGTCGGTCATCGGAGAATAATCTCCCATAGTGCATGGTCTTAGGGGTTTATATATGCGTCGTAAAGGTGACTGTGCAGAGAAACACTAATATTTTTTTGTGGACAAAATAAAAATGTATCCATTCAAGTTAAATTGCATATAATGTTTTAATTTATATTAAACATCAAAAATGTAAAAATACAATGTACAAAAATACAATTTATAACTAACATATGTAGACATGTACAAAAGCAAAAGGTAGTGTTATCTTATCCACGTGTACAAAAAAATTCTCTAGATGATCTACGTGTGCCCAAGTTATTTCCTCCCTGGAATTAATTGAAGACTCCAAATGTCAAAACTACCTTCGTTAAGTTCTTTAGTTTGCATTTTCAATCCTTTTTTCTTAGATTTTATCTATTCTAGAACATATCCCAACGTCTCAAAAACATGAATGAGGCTATTATGATTCAATACGTGTTCTTCACTATATAAAGACCAAAAATCTCTCAATTGAGCTAGCCCCCATTGATACTTTAAATTATAATTTTGAATAGTATACTTCAATTCCTGGTAGTTGTTTTACTCATTACAATTTATGCAAAATGCAGTGTTGTTATTTTTATGAGTTATTAGTTGTTACTTGTAGTGTCTGTCTTTGGTTTACTTTAATTTGAAAGTAGTACTTCAATTTCATTTCACTTTTCTGTTACCACGGTTCATGATATATCTCCTACAATGAGTAGGTCGGTAAGGTATGATGCCAAAGAGATCAAATAATTTGATAATTATAATTATATAGATGGAATAATTCGTCAATCATGATTTATGGACTGCCAGAATATTTTTATTTTATTTTTTGGTTTCGACATAACAATCATACGATATTAAAGTAGAGAAAATGTCTCCATCCAAACATATACAAGAAAGACTATTTTGTGGAATTAAGCACTTGAGGACTTGAGGTGCACTCAACATTTTTATTGCACAAAAACTCTTTTCATGTCTTCAGTTTGCGGGATTTTTATTCTGAGAAAACCTTCTTTTCACTTAGGTCCCTTCAAGTTTGCATATAGGTGCTAAACTTTTCTTTTAAGTCCAAAAAACTTGCAAATAGGTCCCAAAGTCCTAGAAAAATAGATATGTATTGCTTTCTATTCATTACTTAACACATAATACCTGAAGAAAACACAACCCGAATATTATAAATTATGGGTACAGCGAAGGATATATAACATGATAGTAACGACTCACAACCACGTCACTTCTTCTATTTGTCTGATTTTCATTTGCATGATTTACACTATTTGATTGTATTAAATCACTTAATTATTATTGTTGCTATATTTACCCCCTTTAAAGTAGCATCAGATCCCGTCAGAATTTTTTTTACTACAAAGGAGTGTTTCGTTTGAAGTGTCGTTCAGATGACTCTAGCTTGTAGTAAAGCTCGTTTTGTTGCAGAGTGGTACAATCAACATAAGGGTGTCGATTAGTTCGATATTTTAGTTTCCTCGTCAACCCCACTACGATTTGTGTAGGACGAACTTTGGCGCTCTCTCTCATGGTCGATATTTCATCTTTACATTCATATTTGCTATAATTTGATGATTACTCGTTCGTAAGTGTGTATTCGTATCCTAAACTAGATATTCATGAGCTTACGAAGTTAATATGAATTTGGGTACGTCTGCCTGTATAATATTCGATCTTTGATATCACTAATATCTCTATATGTATTTTAAGCAAGTAATACTTATATTTTACAAATATAAATACATCACCCTACGAAAAAAAATTAGTTGTTTATTATTTTTAATAACACGATATGACAAAGATTATTTTTTTCATTGTATATTACATATTAGATGCATTAACTATTAAATTATGTCTTTATTGTTGCCTTGATTTTTTATTATCAAACATTAAGACAAAACTTAACATATATTAAAAACTAGATTTGACATTATATTAAGCGATAAATGGTAAATATTTGAAGTGACAACAAGTATTGTTACGACTTACAAGTTCAACCACTAACGTTAGAGATGCAGATTTATCTGCATCCACTCCAAACACATTAATATCCATATAAATGTGATTTTCATATCCACAAGAAATTTTTATTTGTATACGGTTATGCACATTTATCTGCATCCACTAGCTCTAAACATGCACATTACCATCCATATAAATGTGTGCTTTTCATATCCACAAGTAATTTGTATTCGTATATGATTATAGTATGGATATACCTACATCCGCTTTGTATCTTTCTATTGGCATTCCCATTTACATGAACATCTTTCAACCTCCAAACAAAAGTTTTTGAGGAGGCCATACTTTAAGCATTTATGAAAAATAGTGAATTCACAACATGAGTTTTATATTAAGGGTGTAATCGGTAGACAAGAGAATTGTAAGGAAGTGAAGAACTAGAGGGTTCTGAATTGATTTTTTAGTGATTGGTTTACAATATAACTTTTCAAAATACCTTATACTTGAATTCTAGTTTGAGTTCATGACTAAAAAGTTATGTAAAGAATGCCTTAAAAACAAGGCTAATTTGGCATATTGGGCGCACGACGGTCAAGCACTTGCCATGGGTGATCGACGACCTAAGATCCTATGTACCACCAAATAGCTCAGATGTACATGACCAACTGTAAGAATTTTCGTCGTTGTGGCCGACTGGCACCGACGGTTTGGTTATGAGATGTTTTTCTAGGATATATTTTAGCCCTAAAGTTTTGCCCTTTAACCTCCCAATGGACTTGGCTGGCTCCCCCGTTTCGTTTTATATATGATATCTACCGGAATGATATATAGTTCTTACATCCCTTAGGGTTAGCATAGTTAAATCTGATTAGACGGATATTGATCATCGTGGTCTAGCCGTCTAGGGTTTGGAAGAGTGGATTTCTTGTTCTCGGAGGTTGCATCATCCGAGCACGTTTTGTAAGGACGTGAGAACGTGGGACGTGAGAGAGTGGGAGGAGTGGGGTAGAGTGGTTGGGGTATGGTGGGTATGGTGGAGAAGTAAGGGTAGGTGTAGGTTTTGTTATTTAAACCCAAACCCAACCCTCTCTTCTCTTTTCCTTCCCCATTTTATTTCCACCCAACTCACCACTTTCCCTTGGTGTTCCGGCGACCAGAGGAGGAGGAGGAGACCCGGCGACGTGGTGGAGGCGCGCGCGAAGGAGAAGAAGCGAGTTTCGACGCCGGAGGAGGAGGAGCTCACGGGACGCGTTTTCTTCACGGTGAAAGGTATGCCAAGTCTTCATAGTAACTCCCCAAGAGGTGTGGGAGTGTAGGGGGCGGCGTTGGTGCCGTTTCCCCGGCGAAAATCCCACTGAACCAAGGTTGAAGACGACTGGTTCGGTCGACCGTTGTGTGTCTCGGTCGACCGAACAACGTCTAAATGATGCCTGTTCAGTGCGATATTGTAGTGTTTCGGTCGACCGTGTGAGGTTCGGTCGACCGATATTTTATAAAAATAACTTGCTGCCCGAAAACGGTCGAACGACGTCTGTGGGACGGTCGACCGTTTATGCCAAATTTTAGCGGGAATATTTTATAAGGGTTATATTAGTCCGGTCGACCGGTGGTTGTTCGGTCGACCGATCCCAGTAGATAGGGTAGACAGACCTTCGGCCGACCGAGTGTGTCTCGGTCGACCGAACTGCACAAAGTCGGTCAAGAGCGTTGACCATCTAAACGGTCGACCGCTCTGGATCCGGTCGACCGACCGCGTGCAGTCTTCCTGTAGTGAAGTGTCTGCTGATCCGGTCAACCGAAAGAGTTTCGGTCGACCGAATGCAGTGGGCAGGATTCATGCAGTTTTCTTTATCGGTTGGACGGACCCTGGTTCGACCGATAGGATATATATGTATATAAAACGTAGCGTAGACCTTCCAAACGGTCGACCGCTAGATTTGACTTTGTTCGACTGGTGGGTCTAATTATCTTTCCTTGGTGGATTTATCCACATACGCGAGACGTCGAGCAGAGGCGACTACCGGCTGCCGAGCCCACGGTCGATCACCGGACCTCGGAGCTACGGATTTCACCTACGACGAGAGCGTATCTTCTGTTGGACCCCTCGTGGATGCCGGTGCGGCAGAGGGATGCCTGCCATGCCTGTGTGGGTGGTAGATGCCTTCTTCCCTGGTGAGGGAAGGGGATGCACTTTCCCTGTGGGGGAAAGCCGAGACCTCCTCGTGTGGGCCTGGATTGGCAGGGGGGATGCCTCTCCCTTGTGCCCCTGTGTGCGGCTGGGAGATGAGTGCGGCGACCCCCCTCGTGTGGGCCTGGATTGGCAGGGTGGGGGATGTTTCCCATGCCCCTGGCGCGGCTGGGAGATGGTCCGCAGCGGTTGGGGCATGTATGGGGCCCGAGGCGGATTGCATTGCATGTGCATTCTTGGCATTTTTCATCTGTTTTTCTGTATATATAGGAGATGTTGGCATACGGGGTTCCTTTCGGGAACTCAGGCAGATTTTATGTTGCATTTTCAGGTAGCAGGCAGTCTTAGGTTGGTGGTGACCGAGGGGAGTGCCTCCGGGATCGGGTCCTGTTCTTCCGATCTTTTTGTAGAGGTAGTGATTATAGTAGCGATGTAGTAGTTATGTATTAGTTGTAATCACTCTTTTGACAACTCTGTATTATGACTTCCACGTGGAGATATTTTATATATTATTATGTTGACTTTTCTAGTAACGTGCCCGTGTTGACCGTTGACGGTCGTATGTTGTATGTTTAATTTTGAAAATTTTCTTCCGCTGTTTCGGGACGTTACAACTTGGTATCAGAGCCTTGATCCCGGCGTATTTTCCCAAAGAAACCACCATCGAGTTAGGATTAGAGTCTAGAGGTCCATTGCATGCATTCATGATCATTCTGATGTGAGTCTTTTTGTTCTGTAGAGTGATGCCTCCGAGACGGGTGGTGCCTGCGGCTGAGACTCGCAGTTCGAGTGAGTCTGCGAGAGAAGAGGCCCGGGAGGCAGAGCGCAGAGTCCTGTTCGACACCGTGGAGCGGTTGAGCGGGATGTTAGAGCGCCAGGCAGCGCAGAGTGCGCAGGCAGGGGCCGGTGCGATGCACGACCGGTTCATGAGGCAGCACCCTCCGACTTTTGCTGGGCAGATGGATGCAGAGGCAGCTGAGGAGTGGATCCTCACTATGCAGACGATCTTCAGGGCTATCGACTGTACTCCGGAGAAGAAGGTGGACCTGGCCACTTATGTGCTGAGAGGAGCTGCAGCGAACTGGTGGAGGTCGACTTCAGCAGTTGTGTTCACCGGTCGAGAGGATGTGTCATGGGAGGAGTTCGTTGAGGAGTTCAACGAGCAGTACTTTCCGGAGCATGTGCGAGACGGGAAGCGGGTGGAGTTCCTGGCCCTGGAGCAGGGGAGCATGACACTGGAGGAGTACATTGGAAAGTTTAACGCCCTTGAGCGTTACTGTCCGGAGATTTTCGTCACTCAGGCGCAGAGGTCGATGAAGTTTGTCGGGGGACTCCGGAAGCATCTGAGGACCCGAGTGTTGTCGAGCATGCCACGCACCTTGGCGGATGCAGTGAGGAGCGCCACTATCATGGAGAGGGACTACCGGGAGAATTATCAGGATGATAGGAGGTCGGTAGGGAGATCCTCAGGGAGGCCAGGAGGGCAGAGTTCGGGGAAGTCGGGCAAGAGGCCCCGGATCGAGGCAGCAGGGGCGCCGCAGCCAGAGGCGTGCAGGAGCTGTGGCAGAGTGCACACTGGGTGCTGCTTGGGGTCGATTACTTGTCATGGTTGTGGTCAGCAGGGCCACATCGTCAGGAACTGCCCTAGCAAGGGCGCTGGACCGAGCAGACCTCCGGGACTTCCGAGTGTCAGTGGCAGCGGAGCTAGGAGACCTGCAGCACTGCAGCAGGGTCAGCGCACTGGACGAGTCTTCACTGTCCAGGCAGAGGAGGCGAGGGACGCCAGCACCGTCGTGGAAGGTACACTTCTTGTGGCAGGTTTAGAGGCTAGAGTGCTTTTTGATTGTGGCGCGACACACTCGTTCATCTCGGAGCGATTTGCGGGAGTGTTGGGCCGTACCCCTGCGATGTTGACTGCCACTTTGGAGGTCAGCACACCCCTGGGTCTGGTGGGCACTGTGGGGAGCTTCATCCCCGGCGCCACGATTGTTTCGGGAGACCAAGATTTTCCGGCAGATCTGGTCTTGCTACCGATGGAGGACTTCGACGTTATTCTTGGGATGGACTGGCTGTCCCGGCATGACGTGCGTGTCCTTTGCCGTGAGAGGAAGGTTTTGATTCCGAGGTTGGGGTTGCCTGACATCATGATTAGAGGAGTCAGGAACAGAGGAGGCCGCATTGTGGTGTCAACTTTGAGGGCTCAGAAGTTGATGCAGCAGGGTTGCAGAGCGTTTCTGGCGACGCTGGTTGTTCCAGAGGCTGAGTCTCCGAGGCTGGACGAGATAGATGTGGTACGGGAGTTTACAGAGGTGTTTCCAGATGATATTCCAGGATTGCCACCTCCGCGAGAGATGGAGTTTTGCATTGAGCTGGCAGCAGACACCTCACCGCAGTCGAAGGCCCCGTACAGGATGGCGCCTGCAGAGTTGGCAGAGTTGAAGAAGCAGCTACAGGAGCTGATGGAGGCTGGATTCATCAGACCGAGTGTCTCACCTTGGGGCGCGCCAGTGCTGTTTGTGAAGAAGAAGGACGGGTCCTTGCGGATGTGCATTGACTATAGGATGCTGAACAAGGTCACCATCAAGAATAGGTATCCCCTACCTAGGATTGAGGACCTGTTCGATCAGTTGCAGTGAGCGAAGGTCTTCTCTAAGATCGACCTACGCTCAGGATACCATCAGCTGAGGATCCGAGAGGAGGATGTCCAGAAGACAGCATTCAGGACCAGATATGGGCACTATGAGTTTTTGGTGATGCCTTTTGGGTTGACGAACGCTCCGGCGGCTTTCATGGATCTGATGAACCGGACGTTCAGGCAGTACTTGGATAGTTGTGTCGTTGTCTTTGTGGATGATATCCTGATTTACTCACCCGATGTGGAGCAGCACAGAGAGCACCTGCGGATTGTACTTAGCATTTTGAGAGACCAGAGGTTGTATGCTAAGTTTTCGAAGTGCGAATTCTGGTTGGACAGAGTCGCATTTCTGGGTCACATCGTTTCTGCAGAGGGGATTTCGGTGGATCCGGCGAAGGTAGAGGCAGTGACTGAGTGGAGAGCCCCTACGAGCGTGACGGAGATCAGGAGCTTTGTTGGATTGGCGGGTTACTACCGTCGCTTCATCAAAGACTTCTCGAGGTTAGCTGCACCATTGACTGCCCTGACGCAGAAGGGAGTCACTTTTGTTTGGTCCCAGAAGTGCGAGGACAGCTTTCAGGAGCTGAAGAGACGACTGACGACAGCTCCAGTTTTGACGCTGCCGAGCGGCACAGGAGGTTTTGTGGTCTACAGTGATGCGTCTGGCATTGGTTTGGGTTGCGTGTTGATGCAGCACGGGAGGGTGATTGCATACGCTTCGAGGCAGCTGAAGACTCATGAGAGGAATTACCCGACGCATGACTTGGAGTTGGCAGCCGTTGTGCACGCACTGAAGACATGGAGACACTACCTGTATGGTGAGCAGTTTGAGGTGTTCACCGATCACCAGAGTCTGAAGTATCTCTTCTCCCAGAAGGAGTTGAATATGAGACAACGTCATTGGTTGGAGTTCATTAAGGACTACGATTTCACCATCTCTTACCATCCGGGGAAGGCGAATTCAGTTGCAGACGCCTTGAGTAGGAGAGTGGAGCTATCAGTTGCTGGCATGTGCCTTCAGGAGTGGAGACTGCTTGAGTCATTGGCAGAGTGGAGGCCGTTCACTGGGGACTCTGAGGGAGCAGTGTTAGCTGGATTGCGGGTAGAGCCACAGACTGTTTCACAGGTAGTACAGGCGCAGCATGAGGATGATGAGTTGGCCAGTTTGCTGGAGTTGACTGCCAGAGAGGGGTCAGATTTCAGTGTTGGGGTCGATGGAGGTCTGAGATTCAGAGGGCGGATCTGGGTGCCGAGGGTTGGTGGGATGAGAGATGACATCATGGAGGAGGCACACAGAGCGAAGTATACCATCCATCCCGGGAGCACGAAGATGTATAAGGACCTGCAGCGGAACTTCTGGTGGAGAGGCATGAAGAAGGACATTGCAGAGTTCGTGAGTCGGTGTTTGGTCTGTCAGCAGGTGAAGATCGAGCACCAGAGGCCAGCTGGGCCTATGCAGAGCATCGAGCTTCCAGAGTGGAAGTGGGAGCACGTGACGATGGACTTCGTTACGGGGCTACCGAAGACGAGGCGGTTCCATGACGCGATTTGGGTGATAGTCGATAGACTGACCAAGTCGGCGCACTTTCTGGCCATTAGGACCACCTTGCCTTTGGAGATTCTGGCGAAGCTGTATGTAGAGGAGATCGTCAGATTGCACGGAGTACCGGTGAGCATCATCTCTGACAGAGATCCGAGGTTCACATCCAGATTTTGGGGGAGTCTGCAGCAGGCACTGGGGACACGTCTGAGATTCAGTACAGCTTTTCACCCTCAGACAGACGGTCAGTCAGAGAGGACTATCCAGACTTTGGAGGATATGCTGAGGGCTTGCACGCTGGACTGGGCTGGACACTGGGATGAGCATCTACCTCTGATCGAGTTCGCCTACAACAACAGCTATCATGCTAGTATTGGGATGGCACCGTATGAGGCATTGTACGGGAGGCCGTGCAGATCACCGGTATGCTGGAGTGACGTAGGCGAGAGGCAGTTAGTGGGTCCAGAGCTTGTGCAGATGTACGCAGAGAAGGTTGACCTGATCAGGAGGAGGTTGGCTACAGCACAGAGCAGACAGAAGAGTTATGCTGACCGACGCAGACGGACTTTGAGCTTCGAGGTTGGAGATCACGTCTTCCTGAAGATTTCACCAGCTCGGGGAGTGATGAGGTTCGGGAAGAAAGGGAAGCTCAGTCCGAGGTATGTTGGGCCTTTTGAGATCTTGGACCGTGTCGGAGAGGTCGCCTACAGAGTTGCTTTGCCACCTCAGTTCTCTGGCCTTCACAACGTCTTCCATGCTTCTATGTTGAGGAAGTACGTTGCAGACCCGACGCATGTTATAGAGATTTCAGTGCCTGAGATCCAGCAGGACTTGTCACTTGAGGAGAGGCCAGTTGAGATCATCGATCGGATGGACCATCAGCTCAGGAGGAGGACCATTCCGATGGTCAAGGTCAGATGGCAGCATCACAGTGAGCGCGAGGCCACCTGGGAGATCGAGGAGGAAGTTCGGAAGCAGTATCCGGAGCTTTTCGGTGAGTTACCTTTCTGATTTCGGGGCGAAATCCTTTTAAGGAGGGTGGATTGTAAGGACGTGAGAACATGGGACGTGAGAGAGTGGGAGGAGTGGGGTAGAGTGGTTGGGGTATGGTGGGTATGGTGGAGAAGTAAGGGTAGGTGTAGGTTTTGTTATTTAAACCCAAACCCAACCCTCTCTTCTCTTTTCCTTCCCCATTTCATTTCCACCCAACTCACCACTTTCCCTTGGTGTTCCGGCGACCAGAGGAGGAGGAGGAGACCCGGCGACGTGGTGGAGGCGCGCGCGAAGGAGAAGAAGCGAGTTTCGACGCCGGAGGAGGAGGAGCTCACGGGACGCGTTTTCTTCACGGTGAAAGGTATGCCAAGTCTTCATAGTAACTCCCCAAGAGGTGTGGGAGTGTAGGGGGCGGCGTTGGTGCCGTTTCCCCGGCGAAAATCCCACTGAACCAAGGTTGAAGACGACTGGTTCGGTCGACCGTTGTGTGTCTCGGTCGACCGAACAACGTCTAAATGATGCCTGTTCAGTGCGATATTGTAGTGTTTCGGTCGACCGTGTGAGGTTCGGTCGACCGATACTTTATAAAAATAACTTGCTGCCCGAAAACGGTCGAACGACGTCTGTGGGACGGTCGACCGTTTATGCCAAATTTTAGCGGGAATATTTTATAAGGGTTATATTAGTCCGGTCGACCGGTGGTTGTTCGGTCGACCGATCCCAGTAGATAGGGTAGACAGACCTTCGGCCGACCGAGTGTGTCTCGGTCGACCGAACTGCACAAAGTCGGTCAAGAGCGTTGACCATCTAAACGGTCGACCGCTCTGGATCCGGTCGACCGACCGCGTGCAGTCTTCCTGTAGTGAAGTGTCTGCTGATCCGGTCAACCGAAAGAGTTTCGGTCGACCGAATGCAGTGGGCAGGATTCATGCAGTTTTCTTTATCGGTTGGACGGACCCTGGTTCGACCGATAGGATATATATGTATATAAAACGTAGCGTAGACCTTCCAAACGGTCGACCGCTAGATTTGACTTTGTTCGACTGGTGGGTCTAATTATCTTTCCTTGGTGGATTTATCCACATACGCGAGACGTCGAGCAGAGGCGACTACCGGCTGCCGAGCCCACGGTCGATCACCGGACCTCGGAGCTACGGATTTCACCTACGACGAGAGCGTATCTTCTGTTGGACCCCTCGTGGATGCCGGTGCGGCAGAGGGATGCCTGCCATGCCTGTGTGGGTGGTAGATGCCTTCTTCCCTGGTGAGGGAAGGGGATGCACTTTCCCTGTGGGGGAAAGCCGAGACCTCCTCGTGTGGGCCTGGATTGGCAGGGGGGATGCCTCCCTTGTGCCCCTGTGTGCGGCTGGGAGATGAGTGCGGCGACCCCCCTCGTGTGGGCCTGGATTGGCAGGGTGGGGGATGTTTCCCATGCCCCTGGCGCGGCTGGGAGATGGTCCGCAGCGGTTGGGGCATGTATGGGGCCCGAGGCGGATTGCATTGCATGTGCATTCTTGGCATTTTTCATCTGTTTTTCTGTATATATAGGAGATGTTGGCATACGGGGTTCCTTTCGGGAACTCAGGCAGATTTTATGTTGAATTTTCAGGTAGCAGGCAGTCTTAGGTTGGTGGTGACCGAGGGGAGTGCCTCCGGGATCGGGTCCTGTTCTTCCGATCTTTTTGTAGAGGTAGTGATTATAGTAGCGATGTAGTAGTTATGTATTAGTTGTAATCACTCTTTTGACAACTCTGTATTATGACTTCCACGTGGAGATATTTTATATATTATTATGTTGACTTTTCTAGTAACGTGCCCGTGTTGACCGTTGACGGTCGTATGTTGTATGTTTAATTTTGAAAATTTTCTTCCGCTGATTCGGGACGTTACACGTTTATTAATTCTTATCTATTCTTATGAATCGCATTTGGATAATGTCATTTTCTTCTAGTTGAGATCTTACTATTCCATTCACGTTTCTTAATAATTTTAATTAAAATGTTCCCTTATTTCCATTTCAAAGTCAAAGGAAATCTTCAACGTGAAATTTTAGATTTCTTTCTACCCTCTTCTTACCTTTCACCCCTGAGGGAAAAATACACGTTACAAGTTGAAAGTTAAACCTTATCAAAAGAACCGTTGCAAGTTGAAACCAGCAATAACTTTTAACGCACGAGTGGGGTTTTTGGTATCTTGTGTCTTGTGCATACAAGAGAACTTCGTCGAATTCCAATACCAATAGTACTTTGGAGATAATTAGGACATGCTAGGAAAGGCACCTTTATTGTTACCGTATCAATAGATTTGGAGAATCGCTTCTGTCTAATTAAACAATGTAACTTGCAAAAACGAAAGGTAAAGCAGCAAATAATAAAATCAAAGATGGTGATTGTGTTTTGGAGAAGGTAGCTATTCGAGACATATAAGGGGACGTTGAAAGAATCTAGACATCTACCTCTATTTTCCACAGAAGTAAGGTATAGTTAAATATTTATTTTATTCAGGAGTTTGAAATAGTAGACCAACGTAGGGTTTGTTCCTTCGGCCAACCTTATGTTCATTTATTGAATTTTTCTTAGTGAAAAATTGAGCGTCTGATGTTGTGTTTTTTTAAGGAATTAATACTGGCTTAATACAGTCATAATAATTTTGTTATTATGTAATCTTGACAAGTATAGCTACAACGTTTTTCTTCTCCACTGTTTTTGTTTCCCAGTACTATTATGTTCTTATTAAAATCGTGCAACTTTTTTGCACAACTTTGAAATTAATGAAGTAGGAAACAATACATATTAGAAGCATGGGGTTGGTAGGGTGATAGATAAAAGAGAAGAAAAAAATAGTATTCCA
Source organism: Triglochin maritima (assembly GCA_963682175.1). Classification (NCBI taxonomy): domain Eukaryota; kingdom Viridiplantae; phylum Streptophyta; class Magnoliopsida; order Alismatales; family Juncaginaceae; genus Triglochin; species Triglochin maritima. The sequence continues at coordinate 14,953,929 of OY821775.1, forward strand.
ATTCCTCTATAGTTGTGTCTAGCAATTTTGTGTTTCTACTGCACCTAATATATAGATAAGCTCATTCTTCTTTCGATAGAATTCAGTGAAGCATCAACGTGAAGCCATCAATTACAATCTCGCAACACTTAAAAATGGAAGACCGAGATATGGTGTCATGCATGCAAATGTTCTGAGCAGGCATGCAGGTGCAGTAATCACTATGGTTTGTGCCGTTGGTTTTTGAAAAAGCTATGCGTTGCTCTTGTAACACTAACAGCTTTATACACCCCAACTCCCCAAGTCTGTACAGCTTCAAAAATAGGACTCACTAAAGTCTGAAAAACATACATTCCATAAGCAAAAAATGAAATTGCATTGACAAATATACAGATACATGATTGTCCCTGGCATGATATTTTCTGGTCTCCAATCATTAAGAATTTGAAATGCAACGTGTCCACGTCCCACAGCCACCAGACATCTGTATGTGAACGCTTAAGTGGAAGACCCCCCCCCCCCCCCCCCCCCCCCCCCCCCCCATCTTACTCCTTTTCCTCTCTTTTTAGACTTTCATGGCCCACACTAACACCTTTTTTTACCACAATCGTTTTATGACTTTATGTTCTTTGCTAAATCTTTATGGTCTGTCTGAGCATAAAGCTTCCACCACGTTGTTGGTTATGGTTTTATAAATTATATACGTATAACTCTAAATGTTCCCACTAATTTTTGGTCTTCAAATCAATTCTGACTGCCAATTAATTAATTTCTTTAGTCCTTTAAATTGATCTTGGTCGTCTATTACTATCCCACTAATTTTTGGTCATTCAAATTGATCTTGGACGTCTTTTAACATCCCACTAATTTTTAGACCCTTAAATCGATCTCAATCGTTCATTAAGTAAAAAATATTTTTAGTTTTTCACAATTAAAAAATAAACCCATGATGGCATGATCAATCCATAAACCATATGATTTCACATTGACCATATAAGAAAATCACAATTCATTCAAAAAAAAAGTAAAAAGATTATGTGAAGGACCGCAAGAATATGTATGAATTTTACATAATGAAAGACCGCAAGAAATTTAATTTTCATAAAATTTAGTACAACTAAAATTTTCTTGCGAATTGTTAATCATTTAAAACACGTGAATTTTGATCATACCAAACAAAAGATTTGAATTCAAATGAATTATGATTTTGTCATGAGATAAATGTAAAATGAAGGGTTCATGGATTGATCATGGGTCAATTATTAAAAACTAAAAATCACTTTTACTCAATGAATATGTATGAATTTTACACGTTCCAATATCCATACAATTTCATTTTTAAAATTCACTAAAACTTTAAGAAATTTACCTTGTGAAAACAATATACACCTTTATCTTTTCGAAAAATTCAACCAATTAAAACAATTATGATTTCATTAATTATTTTAATACAATTAAAAATTACAATTTGTTCTATTATTTTATATGGTGCACCTCCATGATCTCCTTACCCAAAATCCACATTTTCATATCCTAAATTCCTATCAATATTTAAAAAAATCATGCCTTGACTAGAAATTCGTGTGTGTCTGTGTGTGTATATATACACTTTTGAATGTTAAGAATTTCTTTTCTCTCTCTTAATTGATAAAAAAATCATTCACATGTTTTTATTCTTTGGTTATCACAGGTTGTCAGCCTACATCAACACGTGTGCGACGGTTAAGCCAAGTTGATGATCGAGCATTGAGCAACTTCTTAAGATTAATTTGCTTGATGTAAGATCTATGTCTTCTCTTCTTTAAAATTAATTTATTATCGAATTTGATATTTGGTCTGCAAATCTTCAATTGGCACGTTTTTTACAAGGTTGACTGGCACAAGTCTTTGTGTGTAATATGAATTCATTGAAGGTACTCTTTTTTATTAGTTTTGAAGTTTTTGGGTTAATTATTTTTGCAACTTGATAAAATATTAAAAGTTTGAAAAAGACGGATTTATATTTTATTTCGTCGCCTTTACCAAGAGACTTGATACGGTAATTATTTGATTTGGAGTTAAAATATCATTAGCTTAGAGCTTCAACAACAACGACCTAGGTCATCCACATTCTCTATCTTCTTTCTCTCACTCACACGTCATCATGAATCAACTTCATATTTCTCCCTCATTATTCACCCATTAACCATGACCTAGGTCATCCCACTCTCTTTTCTCCACATCATTAATTTTCTTTTTCAACTTTTATTCCATTTCAAAATCATTTATATTTACCAAAAACATTAATAATTTATTTATTTCCAAATTACATATACTTTATTTATTTAACACATTTATCTGTAGTACACGGGTGATGTCTTATCTTGTCGAATTGACAATCTACAGTATGCGTGTGATGCCTTATCTTGTCGGACTGACAATCAACAGTACGCGTGTGATGTCTTATCTTGTTGGATTGGCAATCTACAGTACGCGCGTGATTTCAAATTTGAAATTTTGTCTGCAAATATAATTATCTTAAAACTTGTTTGGGAAGCTAAGCTAAATCAGAAGAAGTTCTCTGTAAACACCCTCAAGCCACGTTAGTCATCACACACAACTTCATTTCCCTCAACCTTCCAAACTCTCCTGAACTCATGTCTTCTCCTGACCACAACAGTGAGAACCATCAAACACCCCCGGCCCCTCGTCAGCTTTTTAAACCTCAAGGATTTGCTGCGTACTCCCAACCAGATCCCTACTACCGTCCTACCCCTCCACACAGCGTAGGAAGTACCCAATCATTTCCCGAACCATACTCCAAACATCCACCCCGCACCAAAATTGGTGGACCTTCCAACAATACTCCCAATTTTCACCCCGACCCAAAACTGGGGGAGCTCCCAACATTACTCTGAACATCCACCCCCGTACCAAAGCTGGGGGAGCTCCCAACAATACTCTGGACATCCACCCCGACACCAAAACTGGGGGAGTACATCCCAACCACAATACTCCCAAACAACTCCCAACCCCATTGCAGATGTAGAACCAACTCCTCAGTAGTCAATCCAGATGGAACGAGGATACCACTACCCCAAATGACGAGGATAGTGACGATGCAGACCCTTGCCCCCATCGATCTGCCCCAACGTGCACCAACAACGACTACCAGCCCCCTTAAAAGCAAGAACGTATGGGTGAAAGATGAGGACGAAGCCCTCGTTTCGTCGTACATGGCGATTAGTTGCGATGCAACGGTGGGAACGAACCAGAAGGCAATGCTCCTTTGGAGAAAAGTGAAAAAATTGTACGACGAAGTGAGGCTCACAAATGAGTGACTGAAGTCACGAAATCTCGACTCTCTCAAAGGGCGTTGGAGGAGGATAAATGGGACTACTATGAAGTGGGGTGGCTGCATGGATGAGGCCACTCGATGAACCATAAGCGGGGACAACACGCACGACCTCATCGGGCAAGCTCACACAATTTATGAGTGTACTTACGAGACGACCTTCACATACTACCACCCATGGTTTATGTTGAAAGAGTACTCCAAGTGGCGGTCTACGGTCCCCATGCCCGGGATGATAATTTCCAAAGTAGTCCTACCCGTCCATCCACTTGTTCGTCCGGGAAATGGGTCGTAAAGACTCGTCGGAAGAAGGTTTGTTAGGCTCTCCCCCATCCATCAACGACCCCAGAATTTGTCACCCCAAGTGCATCTCGTCCGGTTGGTGTAAAGAAACCCAAAAGGAAAGGGAAAAGGAAAGCGGTGACGGAGGATCTAGACGTGGTCAACAACGACGCACGCTTCCAGTTCTTCAGGCCGCGGCCTCGGTCAAACAGGATGAAATTTCACTTCGTCGAGAGACGATAGCATTGGAAAGGGAGAAAGAAGAAACACGTCGGGCTTCTATGAAGTACGACCTTTATATTTCACTATTGAAAGCCAAGGAACTCGGCATCCTGAGCCCGAAGGACGAAATTAATCTGGAAAGGATCAGTGACTAAATCTTTAAGTTAGAACTCCATTTTCCCCTAGTTTATGACCTATCCTCCCTATTTTCAGTTTTAATTGTAGTTTAAGACTTATCTTCCCTATTTTAATTATCAGTTTAGAATATCAGTTGTTGTTATGTCGGTTAAGTTGTTGTTTTATACTTAAAATTTAGTAAATATTTCTTATTTCAGAGAAGTTGGTGTATTTCAGTATCATTTTCGTACTTGAATTATAAAACACGACATAATTCAAATATTACACGACATAAAACACACTTAACGGGTCAGTCGGGGGTCTCACTAACGAAAAAAAATTAGATCTTGAAAATCTAACGTTATCAAAATATAATAAACCGTAACCCTAATTATTATCAAAATATAAACTACAACTACTTAAATCCTAATTATTTATCAAAATATAAACCCCTAATTATTAAAACAAATACCAAAACAAAAAACCAAAACCAAAATAAAAATAAAAAAACCGGTCAATCTGGTCGACGATCACAGATGACCCGGTCATCGACGGTCGTTCGGGGTCATCCACGGGCGTGGATGACCCCGTTAAAGATGCTCTTATATGAATTTAGTATGCAAGTTTTTCTATAGTTTGTTAAAGATAAGATTGTATATATTCAAAACGACTTTACAAGTTCTGATAGGTGCAAATTTTATTAATCCATTCAATAATTTGTTTGTTGATTGAAGCATTATACTTTATTTTAGTATAACTATCATGTACTTGAGTCTAATACTCATTTTCTTATTTTATATGTTTATGACTTTCTTTGAAGAATGCATTGTTTACTGCACGAATTCATTATTAAGTATAAGAAAACTTGGAATGTGAATCGTATAATACCGAGCAAAAGTCGTTGGTCTCTACGAATTTGTTTTTTTAGCATAGTGGGTTCATACCTACTTATGCGACCATCTACGATGCCTTGGATTCTTTTATCTAGTGGTATGTGAGCCATCAAATTTTAAACAAATATTTAATTGTATGCCATTACTTAGTAAGAGAATAACAAATGAATCACTTATACAATAAGTAATAGTGTTTTTTTACGTTTATGCCACAATCACTGTTGAGACCATATATATACTTCATTTTTGATTGGTCATATAAACTTAATCTAGCTAATTTACGATATTTCATGTCGTGTTAATGCCAATTCAGTTGGCAGATTTCTTAATCAAGACTATAAGTTAAATCTCAATAATCTTGCTCACATATCTATTAGGTTTGGGGTTTGAAATGAAATTTGTTAAGTAACAAAAATAAAAAATAAAAAAAACCTAACTACCTATTCAATAATTGTTAATGAAGGTAACATCTAAAATAATAACATGGTTATCAATAAAATGTGTTCCTTCAAATTTATCTTAGTCGTTCACTGATTGATATTTTGTCATTCAAATTGATCTTGGAGGTCAATTAAAATTCCATTAATGTTTAGTTCTTCAAATTGATATCAGTCATCTATTAAGATTTTTTTATTTTTTGTCACTTAAATCGATCTCAGCCGTTTATTAATTAAATAATGGTTTTTAACCTTTTAAAAATCAACCCATGAACTCATGATTTATCCATAAACCCCATGATTCAGACAGACAGGATAAATAAATCATAATTCATTGAAAAAAAACGAAAAAACATGTTTAAATTTTAATATTGAATAATATAGTTCCCACTATTATTTTTTGGTCTTTAATATTGGTCATCTATTACGATAAAACAATACAGTAATTCTCCAGTAAGTCCATAATTTAATATAATTATTTTAAGCTCCTACTATATTAACCATTCATCTTAAATTGTAAAGTAAATTAAGGTTATGACGGTTATGTTAATAAAATGATCTAACGGTGGATATTAACTGTAAATTAACTGTAATTAAATCTAATGATGAGATTGTATGAGGCTTAAACAAATAAGATGAGTCTCGGACTCACTAGATCTTGACCCTGAAACAATAAATATAAGAATTAAATCTACAATTTACCCACCTATCTAGTTATTAAGCAGTTCAAATACAAATGCGGTGTGAATTTGTCTTTGTTTTGACTTCTTAGGCACAAATGACGATTAAATTAACCTAAATTTGAATCGGGGAATAAAAAAAAGTTAGACACGGTGCCCGGGATGTTGAAATTTTCCATGACAAGTGTTGCATGCTTTGAGGGCATAAACATGTGTACACTATATGAACTTATTCACCTTAAAAACAACTTTGATTAGAGATAATGTAATTAACCGATTTTTGTTGTAAATTTAAGAACAATTGTTGCAATCAACGCAAGATGTCACTGCACGGATCCAGATTCAAAATCTTGATACACTGATTTACCATAATAATAAATAGAGTCATGGTGACGGGAAGAGCTATTGGGAAACCAAGATCACGCTTCGCCTTTTCTATAGAAGAAGTAAACTGAGTTCTGAACGAATGCTTGGCGAGAAGAAGTGTCGTGCTTGTTCCTGGCTCTGTGATCAGAGAAGCCAAATGAGTCAAGCGGAGGTTCAACCTATTCCTATTTGGGAAAAGAAAAACATGAGCTTCCCAGACTCACGAAAGTGGTTGGCGAGAATAATGTAGACGAAGACTTTTGCTCGAAAACAGTTGTCTTATGATTGTGCCAGAAACTGATGGCAAACAACAAATCACAATAGGAAAATGTGTAGAGAGAAAATGAGCTAGAGTAAACCAGTTTTTTTTGCCTATGATGGTGGAGTTAAGTTTGTTTGTGAGTAATTGGAACATCCCCGAACAACGGAAAATATAAACTTTTTAAACTCAAGGAACATTAAGAAATACCCAAATATATCTGGTGTACCATATTACATAAGAGTTTGTCAAAAGACTGATTACATCAGAATACGAAATACATAATACACGTAATCACAACAACCTAAAATAGGCAGACGACAGGATCCATTCCCAAAGTGCAATCTCCCTCGGTCACCACCCGCCGGAACCTAACACGGTCCTGAAAATAACATAACAACAATGCCTGAGTTTCCATAAGGAAACCCCATATGACAAGCTCATCTATATGCCCTATCATACTAGTATGGCATGGCATGAAATACAAAGCAGTAAACAACATTCCCACAATGGCATAACCGCACATCCGTCCTGCAATCGTTCACGCTGCCACACAGGCCCCACGGTCTACAACCGTCACTGCTGCCATACAGGCCCAACAGTCCCAACATCGCCGTCGCCACACAGGTCGCACAGTCCACAACCACCGGTACCACACAGGCCACACGGTCCACAGCATCGCCGCCGCCACACAGACAGCATGGTCCAAACATCAAGTCTCCGTAGAGACCTACCGTTGGCACATACGGTCTAGCGGACAATACGCAACACATCCCCACACGCGACTACACAAGCCAAGGGATCGGTGAGGAGGCGTTCGCATTTCCGCGCAGTTAGAATCAGATCTGAAAACATCGTGGTCCACCACCACACCAACGGAGTCATCGCTCAGGTCGGTCCATCACCGGCGCCACACAGACCGCACGGTATCTCACTCGATAGGTGCCCAATCGAGCTACCTGCCGGAACACATCATCGGCAGTCCATCGCCGCAACCCCACAGGCCACGCGCGATCCTCCCTGCCGCCACACAGGCCGCACAGGGGCCCTCCCGCCGCCACACAGGCCGCACAGGCACGTGCAATCACTGCCTATCAAGGCCAGTCGAACATATTAGCCACACAAATGCCAGACAATCGGCAGATCCGAACCGAAGTCTGTAGGGTCATCGAGCTCCACGTGCAGACACCAACTCCGCCGCTATAAAAGTAGGGCAGCGGCCTCCGTAGCCATCTAGACCGGTAGTCACTTCACCCAACGAAAGTTGCGTGCCCGCTGAAGAAATGGGATCTGCAATCCCTTTGGCTGCTACTCTAATACGAGAAACAATGTACAGCTATGTCACCCTCCATAATACAGAGGCGACACGTCCCAAGTATCCACACTCTTCCACACGGCGGTCCCTGGGCAGGCATGTGCAACGTACCCACCGTCACCTCTCGGCTCACGCTCCAAGCAAGGACACGGGTTTCCGTGGACAGAGCTGACACTTAACTAGGACCAGAATTCAGTTCTGGGCTCAAACGGTCGACCGAAAAATGTACACCGGTCGACCGCTTCCGCAAAGGAATCGGTCGAACGAATGCCTACAATGGTCGAACTCTGTGCTCAAAACTCAATCCCCAACGGTCGAACAGAGGTCTAAAACCGGTCGACCGAACGTGGTCAAAATCCGGAGTCTAGTCAAAATCACACAAGTCTATTCGGTCGGCCGACTCAGGGGTCCCGGTCGACCGAAAACTACCAGGGTCAACCTAATAGTTTTAAGTCATCTACCGGTCGAACAAAATCATAAAATCGGTCGAACAACATACAATCCAATTTAGTTCACTTAAGTTCCGATCGGACCAAAGGTCAAGAACGGTCGACCGTTTGGATGGTCAACGTTCGGTCCAAGCGAAACACGAAGCAATCGATCGAACGACTCAAGAGTCCCGGTCGACCGAAAACTCCCAGACAAACCCCGACCCACCAGCACAACCACGATTGGTCGACCGCCACACAGTCATCGTTCGATCGGTGTTGGTTAAAGTCCGAAAAAACACGAAACCGGTCGACTACCCGAAGGAGACCGGTCGACCGTTTGTCGACAGCAACCTTGCGCCAGCCAAGGATTTTACACTGTTTCCTCGTCGCAGGCGAGGTCTCCGACCTCCCGCGACCGACCACAACTCCACCCCAACTTGGGTGAACAAAAAGGCCTCTAATGCAAGAACTTGGCATACCTTCTTCGCGAAGAACGATGACTTCACTGGAGAACACCGGAGCTCCAACGACGCCTCCGGACTGCAACCTCACGCACAGTCTCCTTCTTGCGTCTTCTTCCCACCACATCCTTGCCTCGCGCGCCTTGCTCTGCAACGCTCACCACCGGAGCTCAAAGATCATGAAGGAGAGGAAAAGATGGGTGGAGAGAAGAATGAAGAGAGGAAGAAGAAGAAATGAGAGAACATGAGAGAGAGAGAGCTTCTCCTTCTTCAAACCCAACACCAACAACAACCACACCATCCCCCTACACTCCAGCCCATGCCTCCTTCACGTCACCACCAAGCCTCCATTATTCCCTCTTCAACTCCCCATGCAAACCTCCCTAATTAGCACACCTAATCACCATTAGACACCAATTAGGTTAGGGTCATTACAATCCACCCTCCTTAAAAGGATTTCGTCCTCGAAATCGCGACAAGCCGCCCACTGAAGCTCCAAGTCCTCCTTCCTAACTCCTCCGAGAAGATGGAAAACACAGCACACCAACAACTCACACTAACAACCAGACTCAAAACAGATAACGTACCTCCCGTTCCGGTGTTGGCGCCACTTGCCTCCTCAGCCTGGACGGTGAAGACTTGTCCCGCTCTCCGATCCTGCTCTGGTCGTGCAACAAATCAGTCGACTCTGCCTCTCCCTGCATCTGGAGGTCCGGATCTCCTGTTGGGTCCTCCTTACCTGTGAGGGCACTCTCGGACAAAGTGTCCATGCTGACCGCATCCTCGGCAAACTCCAGCACGGAAGAAGCACTGCTGCCCGGGATGGACTCCGCCACAAGCTCTGCATGCCTCTGGTCGGCTATTACTACCCTCCTCAGTGCGGGGCCTCTTTCCCGAACTACCTCCAGAACAATCCTCTGCGTGACCCTCAAGATCTCTCTGCTGCCTCTGAGGTTCCTGATAGTTCTCCTTGAGATCCTGGTCGATGATGGTTGCGAACTTCACTGCATATGCCAAGGTCTACGGCATACTGTTGATCACACGCGATCGAAGCTGCTTCCTCAATCCTTTGATGAACTTCCTCGCTCGTTGCTCACGTGTCACATAAGTCTCAGAACAGTAACGCTTCAAAGCATTGAACTTGCTGATGTAGCTGACCAGAGACATCTCCTTCTGCTCAATGGCAAGGAACTCCTCCTTCTTCCTATCTCTGACATCCTGAGGGAAATATTGTTCATTGAACTCCTCCAGAAACTCATTCCAGCTGACATTTACTTTGTCCTCAAACACCACCGTGCATATGGACCTCAACCAATTGGCTACCTCACCGTCCAGAACGTAGGTGGCCAGATCCACCCACCTCTCTGGAACACAACCAATAGCTCGAAAAATCTTCTGCATCTTGAAGATCCAATCCTAAGGATCACTTCTGCCATCAAAACTAGGCGGGTGTTGGCACATGAAACGATCGTGCTCCCCGTCCGCCCCAACCTGCTCAGTCTGAACTGTGTGGCGCTCCAACAACTCGCCCAACCTCTCCCACGCAGCGCCCCAGTGGCGTCACTGGCACTGCGCTCACACAGTGAGCTCCTCCCGCGTCTAGGAGGCATCTGGAACACCAATCAAAACTGATCTGCAATGCATGCATGATCTACTGAAAGAAATGCAATAATAAAGCTACACTAGTCAAAAGGGTGATTTCTTTGAGAGAATGCACGGGAACCGACTGCTCTGATACCAATTGTAACATCCCCGAACAGCGGAAAATTTAAACTTTTTAAACTCAATGAACCATAAGGATAAAACCATCAAGAGTGAGGACATTACTCAAAGAAATACCCAAATATATCTAGTGCACCATTTTACATAAGAGTTTGTCAAAAGAGTGATGACATCAGAATACGAAATACATAATACACGTAATCACGACAACCTAAAATAGGCAGACGACAGGATCCATTCCCAAAGTGCAATCTCCCTCGGTCACCACCCGCCGGAACCTAACGCGATCATGAAAATAACATAACAATAATGCATGAGTTTCCATAAGGAAACCCCGTATGACAAGCTCATCTATATGCCATATCATACTAGTATAGCATGACATGAAATACAAAGCAGTAAACAACATTCCCACAATTGCAAAACCGGACATCCGTCCTGCAATCGTTCACGCTGCCACACAGGCCCCACGGTCTACAACTGTCACTGCTGCCATACAGGCCCAACGGTCCCAACATCGCCGTCGCCACACAGGTCGCACGGTCCACAACCACCGGTACCACACAGGCCACACAGTCCACAGCATCGCCGCCGCCACACAGGCCGCATGGTCCAAACATCGAGTCTCCGTAGAGACCTACCGTAGGCACATACGGTCTAGCGGACAATACGCAACACATCCCCACAGGCGACTACACAAGCCAAGGGATCGGTGAGGAGGCGTTCACACTTCCGCGCAGGTAGAATCAGATCTGAAAACATCGTGGTCCACCACCACACCAACGGAGTCGTCGCTCAGGTCGGTCCATCACCGACGCCAGAGAGACCGCACGGTATCTCACTCGATAGGTGCCCAATCGAGCTACCTGCCGGAACACATCATCGGCAGTCATCTACCGCTCGAACAAGATCATAAAATCAGTCAAACAGCATACAATCCAATTTAGTTCACTTAAGTTCCGATCGGACCAAAGGTCAAGAACGGTCGACCGTTTGGATGGTCAGCGTTCGGTCCAAGCGAAACACGAAGCAATCGGTCAAACGGCTCAAGGGTCCCGGTCGACCGAAGACCCCCAGACAAACCCCGACCCACAAGCACAAGCACGACCGGTCGACCACCACACAGGCATCGTTCGGCCGGTGTTGGTTAAAGTCAGGAAAACCACAAAACCGGTCGACCGCCCGAAGGAGACCGGTCGACCGTTGGTCGACAGCAACCTTGCGCCAGCCAAGGATTTTACGTCGTTTCCTCGTCTCCGGCGAGGTCTCCGACCTCCCGCGACCGACCACAACTCCACCCCAACTTGGGTGAGCAAAAAGGCCTCTAATGCAAGAACTTGGCATACCTTCTTCGCGAAGAACGACGGCTACACCGGAGAACACCGGAGCTCCAACGACGCCTCCGTACTGCAACCTTACGCACACTCTCCTTCTTGCGTCTTCTTCCCACCACGTCCTTGCCTCGCGCACCTTGCTCTGCAACGCTCACCACCGGAGCTCAAAGATCATGAAGGAGAGGAAAAGATGGGTGGAGAGAAGAATGAAGAGAGGAAGAAGAAGAAGAAATGAGAGAACATGAGAGAGAGAGAGCTTCTCCTTCTTCAAACCCAACACCAACATCAACCACACCATCCCCCTACACTCCAGCCCACGCCTCCTTCACGTCACCACCAAGCCTCCACTATTCCCTCTTCAACTCCCCATGCAAACCTCCCCAATTAGCACACCTAATCACCATTAGACACCAATTAGTTTAGGGTCATTACAGTAATGGTGTGAAAAAATCTCAGTTTTATTTTGATCAGTTCTCATTTCTTCCTTCGTATTATTGTTGGTGAGATTTGTGGACGACGAAATTGTTGTTGGTAAGGTAAATGTTGTGAAGTTGGGATGATGAATTGGTTGGGAAATAATTGATGCCCTCATGCATTGTCATTTGATAATTTTAGTAAGAATAAAAACTATGATCATATGATGACTTTTCAGAAAATTTTGGTTCGGAGTTTTTGATTGTTGGATTACGTGGATTATTCCCATAATTTATAGAGAATACATGTGAAATAAATTAAAAAAAGATCAAGATGATAAGATGAAAATTGAGAAATATAAACTTGTGAAGATGGGTGAGAATACAACAAAATGAATGAGTATTTATAGAGTTTGAGATAGAGTTGTTGCGAAAATGATAATTTAGAGCAGTGAAAGAAAAGAACGTATTCTCTGGAAAAGAAAAAAGGTGAGAAACAAAACTCAACAAAAGAGAAAGTAGAAAATAAAATATCTAATTAAAAAATTGAGAATAAAATATCTGGGGAAAAAATTCACAATAAAATCAATAAAAATGTTAAAGTTGCGAGAATAAAAAACTTTCACTTTAAAAAGTGAAAGTTGAAAATAAAGTTTTTAAGAAAGTTGAGACTTGAGAATGTAACTATTAAAAGATTGAAAAATGTGGTATATAACCGTGTCAAATTTGGTAATTGTTCTCTTGGAATTAACTAGGTAACGTGTAAAAGTGTTATTCCAAAGAAACAAAACTCGAATGATTGTCGTATAATTAACAATAATTATAACTTATAACTAGTATGCAACGTTCTGGGACCGCCTAGGCGGTTGTGCGATCGCCCAAGTCTGGGCGGCCTTTTTTTTAATTCAATTAAATTTTATAAAAAAGATAAAAAATCGGGAAAAATCGGGAAAAATAGGAAAAAATGCACAAATATTATCTAAAAATACCATACATGTTTAGGCTTCGAAAAGACACCTAGTTCCTCACCAATGCCTCACTAGGCACCCCTCTACCCACCTAACCACTTAGGTATACAATTTATTGCTTAGTAGTACGATTACAAAGGTAACTCAGAGTTCATACAATAGCAGATAAGAGAAAAATTAGAACTACAAGCTCACTAACTAATTCCACTGGACACATTGATCTAATGTCCAACTGGGAACCATATCATAACCTCCACCACCATCAGAGTCGTCGGAGTGGTTCTCGTTCGGATTGTTGACGTAGACATCATCTTCTTCAATTTCTTCATCGTCGGATTGGACATATTGCCCGTCGATGTCCATCGGTGGTTGAGAACTCGATGCACCTGGATCTCTAGAACTAATGTGAAAAATGACATCATACATGCCACCACCTAATAATGGCGTGTCAGATGCAGTGGAACACCGTGCGTCAGATGCAGTGGACATGGATCGAGCAAAGCGTCTTCGTGAAGAAGAATGTCCAAAAGCTGCTTCCTCGGCATCGGCCCATGTAAGCTCCTCTCCAGCGAAGACCGGACTTCAGTTTCTACCAACCACGTATGCTCGTCGAAGAGATCGTAGTCCACACTGATGGGGTCATAAAATCTGGGCTTCTCCATCCTTTGCTGAAACCTTTGCCTTAACTTTTGGTTGTAGTTCACATACACCAAGTCATTCATCTTCTTCACAGCCAACATGTTCCTTCTCGTTGAGTGCAACTGCTCGAAGACACTCCAATTCCGCTCACAACCTGATGTCGAGCATGTCAATCCCAACACCCTCAGGGCCAACCTCTGTAATGCGGTCTCTGCCATGTCTGCGCCATATGATTGCCACAAATCTATAGGTCTTCTTTCCGTCCTTTGTCTGACGACCATATCCCTCAAGAATATTCCGAGGGAGTTCTTGTAACGATCAAGTAGACCGAAAATCTTGTCTTGTTCTGCAGGAGTGGGGACGAGCCGCTCTACGACATCCATGAATCCAGGCATATGCTCATTGAAAGATACATTTCGATCCTGAGGTGGGACGGAAAAGAAGGTACCAGGGTTGAGTAAGAAATCAGCTGAGTGTAGCGGTGAGGACATCATCTTCCCTGGACCTCACCTGGTGTCGATGAGGTCGATGACTTGCTTGTACAACCTCGTGCTTCCGTCAAAGTTCCTCATGATTTGTTCTTTGGCTTTCTCCATTGCGTCACACAGATATCTCATCGGTGGTTTCTCATCGCCGTCAACAAATCTAAGAACCAGGACCATAGGTTGTGAGGCCTTCAGTGCCTTCACGACGTTGGTCCAGAAACCACTTTGTAGAATGGTCTCGGCAACTTCAGTAGAGATCTCCATCTTTTTCTTGTTCTTTATCCAACTTGCATTAGGATCGTTGTACTCCGGGGAAAAAACAAAGGCTCAGAGTTTGTCTTTCTTCAGAAACAACCTTTGCAAACTCAGAAAGACCGTGGCAAATCTCGTGACAGCAGGGCGTAGCAGGTTCCCTTCAATGGCAATTCGCATCCTCTTCAACAACATGGCAGAGTTGTTGAAATGTTTGATGATCTTACGAGCTAAATCAATAGTCTTCAAAAACAGCTTGCCAATATCCTCCAAGATGAGATCGATACAATGCGCTGCACAGGGAGTCCAAAACAATCTCCTTTTTTGCTGCAACATCCTACCGGCAAGTACGTACATGACGGCGTTGTCGGTGACCACCTGAACAACGTGTTCTTCGCCAATCTCGCCAACTACCTTGTCCATCAGCTTGTACATGTAGTCTGCGGTGTGAGAGTGACCGGAAGCATCTACAGACCTCATGAACATGGTACATGTCGGACAATTTACTAGAAAATTGATTATATTCCTACCGGACCTATCAGTCCAGCCATCTGTCATCAACGTGCACCGGTATGTTGCCCAATCTTGTCTGTACGACTCTAGTAAACCTCTAGTGTAGTCAATTTCCTATTTAAGGCACGAGTCACTAACTTCATGATACGTCATGTGTTTAAGTCCGGGTCCGTAAGTACAAGTAGAGGATATTGCTTCCTTCCACTCAGGCGTCCTTACAGTGTTGAATGATATACCACATCTATAGAAAGCCTAGACCATTTTTGATTATTTTTTTTCCTATCTTCTTTTCTAAAGGTTCTTTCGATGGTTGTTTGTTGGGGGCCGGAAACCAGGTCCTTTCGACGTCCGCAAAATGGTGCCCACAAACGTTGTTTTTGTCTCTTTCGACCAGAAACGGGGCGAGAACGGAAGGTTGGGGTCTGAGCAGAACCGGAACCCGATCCGGTTTCCAGATCAAATTCTATGTTTTCTCGGTCTACATAATCATCAAGACATACATTTTTCGTTTTGTAATGTCCTACTGTTTCTAATCATGTATGCAGTTATGTCTTGTTTAACAGAGTCAGGAACTTTATCACAAGGTCTTGTTTCTAATTATGTCATGTTTCCCCATTTGGGAAGTGAAGAAATATGTGATGTGATCATGTAGTGTATTAAGTGTGTATTATCGTTATGTCTTGTTTCTAATTATGTCATGTTTCCCAGTCGACCACCGCGACAGGCAGTCGCCAACTGATTGATTTGTTTTATATTAACCGCAAGTGCATGGCCGCGTTGAAGCGGTGGCAAATACGGGTCGTCCACTGGGAGGTGTGTCTACGTTTGGTTTGTGCGAAGGCGAGTGGTAAAATAATGGAGAGAAAGATTGATTACACTAACTACACTAGAACGTAAAAAGGAAAGGAAGAGAAGCAATAAAACTAAACCTCATAGGGGGTAGAGAAATAATGTGAATAGAAAGATGTGTGTGTGTGTTCAATTAAGCTTCTCACAACATGTAGTGCATGAAATCATAAAACTACATCCAA
Organism: Triglochin maritima; assembly: GCA_963682175.1. Lineage (NCBI taxonomy): Eukaryota > Viridiplantae > Streptophyta > Magnoliopsida > Alismatales > Juncaginaceae > Triglochin > Triglochin maritima. The sequence goes on from OY821775.1 coordinate 14,970,062, forward strand.
CTTTGCCTCCACATGAATTAAGATAAGACTACATCATTAAAACATACAAGACAATAATTGGAATGAAGCTAAATGAACTCATGTATAAAGACTAGACCCTACTATGCCTCCACATGAATTAAGATAAGACTACATCATTAAAACATACAAGACATTAACTAAGGTAAAGACAACAAGAGTACATACACTACAAATTGTGTTTCCAATATTAATTCCATCCATAACCTAACCTTATCATTCCCCATGAAATAGGTTCACTAATCAAAGCATAAGCTAAGCTTCATTAAAGAGCATTAGCATATCAAAGATAAGAGTGAAAACCCATTAGATGGTTATGGAAATCATATAAAGCTCAAGGGATTAAGATAACACACACTTAAGACACTACATGATCATATCACATATTTCTCCACCCCCCAAATGGGGATGAAACTACTCACTACTCATTACACTAACTAGATTAACAAAATAAAGCATAATACTGAAATGAAACTACACTAAGCAAGCAAGAAATACTAAATAAACTTAAAAGGAAAGGAAAGACTAAACAAGCATGCACAAATTAAAAGATAAGATTAAAAGAAATTAGAACAATTATTTTATTAACAATGACTCACATTGAAGGTAGCATTCTTCTCGACCTTGAGTTTTCGCTTCAAGGCTCACTCCTTAGTAGAGAGAATGCCACCAAGCAATGGGTAGTTTACAATAGAAGGTGAAGAGTTCTATTTATAGCCAAAGAAAAATGTCATCCGGGACAATCCCCCGACATGGGACTAAACAAATACCAGAAATGTACTAAATACGCACTAATACGCGACCCACCAAAATCTTAGCGGATTTGGGCCAAAACAGACCGCCAATTAACGGTCTTGGACCGCCAATTGGCGGTCTATATGGTCCGGATCATGCTGGATTTTATTATGGCCTTTTCTGGATTTCTTTGTCGGTCTTTGATGCATCTACTTTGTTTATTTGAGCTCCGAGCCGAATAAAATTGCCAAAATACTCCCCATGATGGTGTGGAGTTTTCTGTTTTGCTCTTTGGTCCTTCGGTCTTACGTTCAGGTCATTCTCCCTTGCATCTTAGTCCCTAGGTCTCACAATTAAGTCGTTTTCCCTTCTTTGGGTCCTTTCATGCTTCATTTCTTCAAACCTATTTATTTCTGAAATTCAAACATAAAACTCGTCACGTAGCATTGCTTAGGTGTAAGATAATGGATATAAGATACAAATATAAGCATGAAATGATGTCAATCAAATACCCCCACACCTATGTTTTTGCTAGTCCCGAGCAAAACAAAGAAAGAGAAAAACAAGCGAGAAACAAGAAATCCTAACTCACTTTCGTAGGAATCACGGTTGCACTCAGCAAGTGCAACATGCCGTTAAACATCTTTGTTGCCAAGGAGGAGGAGTGTTGTCTCGTGAGGGTTTTCAGCGGATATACCCACAAAATCTGAACAATATGCATTATTCAATCTAGACACTCGACTCGTTGGACAAATTTTGTCGATCAATCTAAGCATGAAATGATGTCAATCACCTACCGCCTAGGCGACCGTCTACCTGAACGTTGCTAGTATGAGCTGAAATGAGCTCCTACAAAGATCGATCGATCCTTAAAGGCGGAAAATGCATCTAAGTTGGTATGGACACTTTTCAACGATTCAAGCCTTAACTATTTTGTTGAAATTTTGTAGTTATATTATATATTTAATTTAATTTCCATCACTGAAATGTCAACTTCGTGAACGCGATTGATGAGGAAAATTGATGTATATGGTTGCGTTTTCCCATTGGTTTCGTATATGCGATAAATTGTTTCGTTATATAGTATTTTGACAAACCTGGACCATGTAATCCTCCTACAATTATCCGAAAGTCAATCATCATAATTAATTCAAATGAAGTAAATTTTAGTATAAAACTACTCACACTTCTGTTGTTGTTATCATGTAATACAATCAGCATGTTCGATGGATTGATGTGAAAAGAAAAAAAATCGACAAACATGTGTGTAATAGATTTGTAGAAAATCATTTAGAAAATAGGATAACTGGACTTTGAAGGTGATTAAAGTTCTACGTGATTGAAAGGTAGGAATCTTAATTTTTTTGAAAATGGGGTTCTAAGCTTCCATAAATCAACTTGAAAAAGAGTTCCTCCACTTCTGCTCATCGAAGTAATCTGGTTTCCTATATTTGTAACGTCTCGAAACACAGCGAAAAATTTAAAATAAATAACAACTAGATTACAATCCAAAAGAGTGGGACCACTACTCAAATACATCACCAAACGTGAACCAATATACAAGAGTTTGTCAAAAATATGATTACATCAAGGATATCAACTACGAGTATATACAATACATGTAATCATAAACTACCTAAAAAGATAGACAACAGGATTTGGTCCTAAGCATGCTACTCCGCCGTCACCACCTCCTAACACCACTCACGGCCTGAAATGCAACATAAAATTATGCCTGAGTTTCCATAAGGAAACCTTGTATATCAGACTCTCCTAACACATATATGAACAACTACAACAACAAGGCATAAAATGCAACAAAAACATGTCATCGCTGTCGATACTGGGCACCAGGGACCTCTCTCCCAACCACAGTAGACACGAAGACACGGGCTCTAGGGTCCTCTCACCCCAATCCCCACAACAAATGTGCACACAAGGCACCCGCCGGACAGAACCTCGGCCAACAGACCACACGTGCGCAAAAACACCTGCCGGTCGAAGTCTCGGCCAACACACAACTTGTGCATAAAGGGCACCCGCTCCGTAGAGCCACCACCGATCACTATCAGGTTGGTGTGTCCCTTCCATTGCCCCAAAAAGGTCGGTGAACCTGTTGCCCTCAGAGCAAATCACACTCTACAAAATACCAGACTGAGCAGAAACAGTCGACCGCAACAGACATGTCGGTCGACCGGTTTCCTCCAGGAACGCAACAGACATGCAGGACATGTACGATCGACCACAACACTTCCTCGGCATCAATACGTGGAAGACGTTGTGAAGACCCAAAAACTGTGGCGGCAACGCAATCCGGTAGGCGACCTCCCCAACTCGGTCTAAGATCTCGAACGGTCCGACATACCTTAGACTGAGCTTCCCCTTCTTCCCAAACCTCAGTACTCCCCGGGATGGGGAATCTTCTGAAACATATGGTCGCCGACCTCAAATCTCAAGTCTCGTCTACGCTTATCAGCGTAACTCTTCTGCCTGCTCTGAGCTGCTGCAAGTCTCTTCCTGACCACATCAACCTTGTCAGCGTATAACTGCACTAACTCAGGCTCAACCAACTGTCTCTTGCCTACATAACTCCAGCAAACTGGTGGTCTGCATGGCCGATGATTGATCGTTTTATATTAACCGCAAGTGCACGGCCGCGTTGAAGCGGTGGCAAATACGGGTCGTCCACTGGGAGGTGTGTCGGCGTTTGGTTTGTGCGAAGGCGAGTGGTAAAGAAATGAGAGAAATGTTGATTACACTAAACTATACTAAGAATGCAAAAGGAAATGAAAGATAATCAATAAAACTAAACCCCATAGGGGGTAGAGAAATAATGTGAATATAAAGATGTGTGTGTGTTCAATTAAGCTCCTCACAACATGTAGTGCATGAAATCATAAAACTACATCCAACTTTGCCTCCACATGAATTAAGATAAGACTACATCATTAAAACATACAAGACAATAATTGGAATGAAGCTAAATGAACTCATGTATAAAGACTAGACCATACTTTTCCTCCACATGAATTAAGATAACCCAATATCATTAAAACATACAAGACATTAACAAAGGTAAAGGCAACAAGAGTACATACACTATAAATTGTGTTTCCAATATTAACTTCATCCATATCCTAACCTTATCATTCCCCATAAAAGAGGTCCACTAATCAAAGCATAAGCTAAGCTTCATTCAAGAGCATTAGCATATCAAAGATAAGAGTGAAAACCCATTAGATGGTTATGGAAATCATATAAAGCTCAAGGGATAAAGATAACACACACTTAATACACTACATTACCATATCACATATTTCTCCACCCCCTAAATGGGGATGGAACTACTCACTACTCATTACACTAACTACATTAACAAAATGAAACATAATACTGAAATGAAATTAATCTAAGAAAGCAAGAAACATTAAAGAAACTAAAAGAACATGAGACTAAAGAAACATGCAATACATGTAAATTGAAATTAACTAAGCAATGTAAAAACTAAAGCAAACAACAATTAACTACAAAACTTCTATTATTACTCACTCCAAATTACAAGCAGCCCTTCCTCCACCAGAGTTTTGCTTCAAGGATTCACTCTTAGTAGGGAAGAAGACCACCAAGAGGGAGATGTGTACAATGGAAGGTGAAGAGTTCTATTTATAGCTAAAGAAAAAGGCAATCCGGGACAATCCCCCGATGTGGGACTAAACAGATACCAAAAATAGCCTAAACATCCCCAAATCTCCACATAGGGCAATCCCTACCACCCGTGTAACGAGAGTTCGGTCGGCGCATCCCAAGTCAGATGACTCGAAAGCACCAGGCACAAAGTCTTTTTCTTTTCTTTTTCTTTTTTTTAAACTATGTACAACAATAGGTTTCCATCTTCATATGTCAAGGGACATCAAATGGGAACCCACCATCTCTCGTGCCAGAAATGCACATGCATGGGCTTGCAACATACAAAACAGAATTGCTTGACCACCTGACACCCTTATAAGCGTTGTGGTCGTTTGATGCCTCTTGAGAGTGAGCAAGATAGGAGGCATGAATGAGAGGTGAACCTCTATCAGGTTGAAGGGTATCAGGTGGTTGATTCTTAACCCACATGGGGTCCTCAGCAGATACAGAATGAAGATCATGTGGCCCAGAGGCCATAAAAATGGTATCTTGTGGCTCAAAAGCCACATGATCGAAAGGTTGTGGCTCAAGGGCCACGTGATCAAAAGGATGTGGCTCAAGGGCCACAAGATCAAAAGAATGTGGCTCAAGGGCCACAAGATCAAAAGGAGGTGGCACTGAGGCCACATGATCAGAACATAAGACACCTTCTTGTGTCAGCCCAGGTGAAACATCTTCACCACCTTCAGGATCTTCATCGAACAATTCTCTGAAGTACTTGAAGGTGCCCTCAACTTCAATTTCATTCAAACCCTGGATAAGGTTGACCCCAACAGGGTCATTGAAGGCACCTGGCTTCTTGCCTATAGTGAAGATGTTGAAATCAGCGTATTGACTACCATAAGTCAAGCGCATCAGACCATTGCTACAAATGATCAATGCATTGGAAGTCGCAAGGAATGGTCGCCCCAGAATGACAGGAATTTATCCAAGTGGGTTTGGCACAGGTTCAGTATCCAAGACAAAGAAGTCGACTGGATAAATGAACTCTCCCACTTTGATCAGCACATCTTCCACCACACCCCTCGGTTTCTTCATAGACCTATCACCCAATTGAAGAGTGGTCTTTGTTTGTTTGAGGTCTCCAAGACCGAGGTGGACGTAGACAGAATATGGTAGAAGGTTAACAGATTCACCAAGGTCCAATAAGGCTCGATGTATGGACACATCACCAATCACACAAGAGATAGTAGGACAACCAGGGTCCTTGTACTTGACTTGCATGGGTTGTGCCAACAAAGAACTCACATTAGCCGCAAGAAAAGCTTTCTTTGGAACATGAGTTTTTCTCTTCTTGGTACATAAGTCCTTGAGAACCTTGGCATAATGTGGCATTTGCTGAATCACCTCCAACAGAGGGATGTTCACCTTAACTTGCCTAAACATCTCAAGCAACTTGTCATGCTGATCTGAGGTTTTCTTTTTAAGAAGCTCAGGGAATGGCACCTTCGGGGCATAAGGGTGCGAAGGAACATCAGAATTCTGGTCCAAAGAAGCATGAGTGGGGACCTCAGAATCTGATTCCTTTGACCCAAAAGGAGACAAGGGGACCTCAGGGTTCGGCCCCATTGTCGAAGGAAATGTAGAAGGAACCTCAGGATAAGACTCCTTCCTGGAAGTATTGGTGGAGGGAACCTCAGGATCCGGCTCCCTCAGAGATGCAGGTATCACCGCAGGTCTGGTGACACCAAGAGATGGTGATGACAAGGAAGACACCCCAATGTGGTTATCCACCTCCTTACCAGACCTCAAAGTATGAATCACATTAATGTGATGGGTCGGTTCAGAGGTAGCATGAGGTACAGGTGGCCTTCCTTGAGAATGGGTTCCCCGAGGATTCACCTCAGGTTGACTCGGGAACTGACCCTTCTCGCGTTCATGGAATTGATGAGACAACTAGCTAACTTGCATTTCCAAAGCCTTGATTGTACTTTGCAACGCTTGAAGGGTTAGATCACAAGAAGGGTCCTTGGGGTCAACCCGCTGGGGTGGTGGAGTCTGGTTGGAATAACCCGACGATGAGGCATAAGCAGGTTGGTAATTATGGTGTTGAGACCTTTGATGTGGGGGTTGTTAGGTCACCGATGGGCGTGGAGGTTGATAAGGTGGAGGTTGAGGTTGAGCGTGCGAGCTCCGACCGTTACCCCCACTAGGCCCCCAAGAGAAGTTAGGATGGTTACGTCATCCCGGGTTGTAGGAGTGATTGTACGAGTCGTTACAGGGCCTCTGTTGATACATCGCATTTGCATGCTCAGTATCCCTTGGAGCGTAAGCGCATTCCAAGTCATCATGGCCCGTAAGTCCACACCTACCACACCCGGGAGTAGCGACCTGAGCTACAGGAGTTCGGTCTAACTCTAAACTCTCAATCCTACGCATGAGAGCAGTCATTTTCGCCTCAGACGCGATCGATGACTCAACTTGATAAGATCCAGCTCGACCAGAAGACCTGGCGGCTGGTGGCTCTCTCATGGTATTCCACTCGAAGGTACGTTCAGCCTTAGACTCAAAAGTATCTCATGCCTCCTCGATGGGTTTCATTTGGAAGTCACCCTGACACATCTACTCCAACAATGTGCGGGTGTTGTAGTTGATGCCCTCATAAATAATTTGGCACAGCTGCCATAACTCAAATCCATGATGAGGGCACTGTTGGAGAATGTCCTTGAACCTATCAAAGAAACCATGAAAAGATTCGGTCTCAGTCTGATACATTTGATGTATCTGGTGCCGTATCTGTTAAGTTTTCCTTTAAGGGAAAAATCTCTTCAGAAATACGGTCACGAAGTCATCCCAAGACTGAATAGAGCTCGCCGGGAGGCTGTACATCCATTTCTTTGTGTTATCCTTCAACGCGAAAGAAATCATCCTCAACCGGACTGAATCCTCGTCAAGCTGTTGAAGCTTGAACATGGAGCATACTTCCTCGAATTCGCGTATAAAAATATACGGATCCTCCTTATTAGCAGTAAAGGTTGGAAGCATGCTCACATATTGAGGTTTCAGTTCATAGTTGTTCCCACGAGCAGGGGGAAGAACTATACAAGAAGGCTACGCGGCCCGAACAGGATGGGTCCGCTCCCACAAAGTCATCGGTATATCCTGTCGAGCTAAAGGTGGTGGTGCACCACAAACTCGATCCTGACCGAATCTCCCTTCCTCTCGAGTCAGAGGAGGAGGAGGAGAAGGAGGTCTACGTGGTGGTGGAAATGGACCGAGGTAATCTACGTACGGAACCCGGTCTCCCTCGCCACCACGAGACGACTTGGCCTCATGCTCCGATGGAGCACGAGGCGGAGATGGTCGCTCACCAAGACCGTCCATCTCAGAAAAATGCACTCTCTCAAGTCGAGCGCTCTCACCAGAACGAGCTCAACCTCGCATAAAAATGCTCGATTCGACTCTAAAATAACACACAACAGAAGGTGTACTAGAGGAGGAGACTACGCGTAGAAAATAGATGAGGAGAGGACTCATATGAGGAGGGAAGAATCCCTAGATCTAACGTGGGTAGTGGGATCAGGCAGAAGCCTAACTAGCAAGCACAGCTCAAACAACTTAAGGCTATGGGTCCTTAGGCTAGACGACGCCCAACTTCGAGGTCACTAGCCTCGACACGCCTCACCTCCCTACAACGAGGACCAAAATGCCCAGCAAGTGATACCAGATCCAGAAATCCAGTACCTCCTACTATCGACAAGGTAGGCAACGCCGATCAGGTCATGACGATCTCAACTAGATTACTCTCCTGGTGCGTCCGCAATCCTTAGGGCCAATGTCTACTTGCTTTTAGTTAAGACTTGATTAAGAGTGATTTTTGGGGCTAAGGAAAGGGTGATGAAATCCCCCACCTTATCTTTTATGGAACATCCCCTCCTTAGTTGCGTTTTGATCCTAAATCTAGCAATCAATCGCTCCAATCAAACGCTCAACTCACTCTTGTCCTGATGCAATTCCTACTAACTAATGCATGGGCATACAAGATGCATGAATAAGTGTAGGAAATGCGTACCTCACGTCAGCCCTCAACAACTGAAAATAAAGCTAAAAGAAAAGACAACTATATGCCTAAGTCAAGTTCATGATGCGTGACCTAAACAAATAATAATGTCTAATCTTTTGCTTTGGATTTTAAGGCCAAGTTGATTAATGGGGATTGGTTTAATGATCTGGGAGAAAACTAGAGGTCATAGCATGCAAAATAGGGATCCCAGATAACAAAAATGAACTAATCAACTACCAGAAGAAAACTTAGAGTCAGAAACCCTCACCAGGCTGCCAATTGGTGGTCTTAGACCGCTGATTGGCGGTCCTTGTTGAAGCTTGGGTGCTCCAACTCCTCCAGTAGCCTCCCTGTGAGCTCTAGGATCCCTGAAACTAAGAAAAATTGAAAACAAAAAATTAAAAATCACTCGAATCGTCCAAACCAAGGTCTGGACAGAGCACCTCCCCGGCAACGGCGCCAAAAACTTGATTGATCGTTTTATATTAACCGCAAGTGCACGGCCGCGTTGAAGCGGTGGCAAATATGGGTCGTCCACTGGGAGGTGTGTCGACGTTTGGTTTATGCAAAGGCGAGTAGTAAAGAAATGAGAGAAAGGTTGATTACACTAAACTACACTAAGAATGCAAAAGGAAATGAAAGATAAGCAATAAAACTAAACCCCATAGGGGGTAGAGAAATAATGTGAATATAAAGATGTGTGTGTGTGTTCAATTAAGCTCCTCACAACATGTAGTGTATGAAATCATAAAACTACATCCAACTTTGCCTCCACATGAATTAAGATAAGACTACATCATTAAAACATACAAGACAATAATTGGAATGAAGCTAAATGAACTCATGTATAAAGACTAAACCATACTATGCCTCCACATGAATTAAGATAACCCAATATCATTAAAACATACAAGACATTAACTAAGGTAAATTCAACAAGAGTACATACACTACAAATTGTGTTTCCAATATTAACTTCATCAATATCCTAACATTATCATTCCCCATAAAATAGGTCCACTAATCAAAGCATAAGCTAAGCTTCATTCAAGAGCATTGGCATATCAAAGATAAGAGTGAAAACCCATTAGATGGTTATGGAAATCATATAAAGCTCAAGGGATAAAGATAACACACACTTAATATACTACATTACCATATCACATATTTCTCCACCCCCCAAATGGGGATGGAACTACTCACTACTCATTACACTAACTACATTAACAAAATGAAACATAATACTGAAATGAAATTAATCTAAGAAAGCAAGAAACATTAAAGAAACTAAAAGAACATGAGACTAAAGAAACATGCAATACATGTAAATTGAAATTAACTAAGCAATGTAAAAACTAAAGCAAACAACAATTAACTACAAAACTTCTATTATTACTCACTCCAAATTACAAGCAGCCATTCCTCCACCAGAGTTTTGCTTCAAGGATTCACTCTTAGTAGGGAAGAAAGCCACCAAGAGGGAGATATGTACAATGGAAGGTGAAGAGTTCTATTTATAGCCAAAGAAAAAGGCAATCCGGGACAATCCCCCGATGTGGGACTAAACAGATACCAAAAATAGACTAAACATCCTCTAATACATGTGCTGGAGAAATTTGGGCGGATCCAGAGTGATCTGGACCGCCAATTAGCGGTTCATAAACTTTGGATCGAGTTGGAATTTGTTGTGGGCTTTTCTTGGTATATTTTCTGGTCTTGGATGCATTTACTTGGTTTGTTGGAGCTCCGACCCGAATCGAATTGCTAAAATACTCCCCATGATGGTGTGGAGTATTCTATTTTGCTCTTAGGTCCTTCTGTCTTACATTCAGGTCCTTCTCCCTTGCATCTTAGTCCCCAGATCTCACAATTCAGTCCTTTTTCCCAGATTTTGGGTCCTTTTATGTTTCATCTCTTCAAACCTATTTATTCCTGAAAACTAAACATAAAACTCGTCACGTAGCATTGCTTAGGTGTAAGATAATGGATATAAGATACAAATATAAGCATGAAATTATGTCAATCAAATACCCCCACACCTATGTTTTTGCTAGTCCCGAGCAAAACAAAGAAAGAGAAAAACAAACGAGAAACAAGAAATCCTAACTCACTTTCGTAGGAATCACGGTTGCACTCAGCACGTGCAACAGGCTGTTAAACCTCCTTGGTTCCAAGGAGGAGGAGTGTTGTCTCCTGAGGGTTTTCAGCGGATATACCCACAAAATCTGAACAATATGCATTATTCAATCTAGACACTCGACTCGTTGGACAAATTTTGTCGATCAATGGACGCGGTAATCCTACTGGCCGACTCTATATAGGTAATCAGTCCACACACCTAGCCTAATGAATCATTCGTGTAAGTTAAATAAGGAATTAAGTGAAAGACATGGACAACCTCAACATCCTCAAGTGATACAAAGTGTTTCTTTGAATCATTCGTATTTGAATTACCATTTTTATTTTTATTTTGTTTCTTTTCTATTTTTTCTTTTGTTTTTATTAGTTGGAGCTTTATTCTCTCAGGGTCAGGTTTCATGCATCATTGCCCATGATGACTTACACTATCACATACACATTTTCCCAAATCTCCACATAGGGCAATCCCTACCACCCATGTAACGAGAGTTCGGTCGGCGCATCCCAAGTCAGATGACTCGAAAGCACCAGGAACAAAGTCCCCTCAGACCTACTTTCCCAAGTGATAGGAGCCGTGCGAGAAGAGAGAACACCTACTCACTTATTTCTTATCTACACATGAACCAAAACCCCTACACTTAATGTCTCACAACTAGATTTAAAGGGTCCTTGACAACAACAAACTTCCTTAAGTTAACAGACACGAATTATTGACTCATTAGGTTCAGGGTGGACTTCTTTAAATGTTTGAGTACTGAAATCCTATGATTACTCACCCCCAAGGGAAAACTGGTGTGCATCCTAACGACTCGATAAATCCTAAAGCCATTGTACTAGATATCCTAATGCATGAAGTTCAAGACAATTTTGGGAGCTTTCTTTTTACTTTGCCTCTCAACGGTTTTGCACATGTTAAACACATGCAAAACCCACAAAACATTTTCTTTCGCAAAGACATGAAGATTTTGAAAGAAATGTGAAAATTTTGAAGCACTAGGCAAGCAAAAGAAGACAAGTCACCCAAGGATCATGACAAGCAGATATATCGATATTAAATGCAGCACACAAACATGACCCTATCAATACACACAAAAGAAAACAAAATCCAAATAAAAGACTCGACTATGTACACACGTAAAACACCCCCCACACGAAGACTCGAACATCGTACTAGGACAACCAATCCATCCTAAGTATGACGTCAAAGCCTACCATTGGTAAGAAGACCATGTCCGCCGGGAACTCCTGGTCTCCCGAAACAATCATGGCATCGGGGAGAGAGCCCACCAAACCCAAGGTTGTGGTTACTTCCATATTGGCAGTCAACATCGCAGGGGTATGACTTAACACGCTCTCAAACCGCTCAGAGATGAACGAGTGTGAGGCGCCACAATCAAAAAGTACTATAGCTACCAAATCAGCAACGAAAAGTGTACCTTCTACGACAGTGCTGGCATCTCTAGCCTCCTCTTCCTGGATGGTGAAGACACGTCTGACTCTCTTCCCCTGTTGGGGTGGTGCAATTGGTCGACTCGGCCCAGCTCCACCTGTTGTGGAAGATCTTGGTTGTCCACTGGTCTCGCCTGGTCTAATCGAGCAGGAACAAACAAAGTGTCCCAACTGGCCACTACTATGACATGCACCTGGACGGGACCCACACCCCCGCTTGAGATGAACTCTGTCACACTGCCCAGATTGTTGTGCTCCACCACCGTCGATCCGGGGCCTCTTACCCGGATTCCCCGAAAACTGACCCTCTGGACGTCCACCAGCTTCATCTATGACTTCCTGGCCTCCTGGACAGTCTCTTGTGTAGGATTTCGTGTCCCGATGTATGTATATATTTTAAAAAAATTAATACAAACATACAAGATCAATTTCATATTTTCATTGATTTTACATACATGTATTTGTTTATTCTAATACCATGCATTGCTACACATTTAAATAAACAAAGGATAGAGGATCATACCCAAAGGTTCTCTAAAACCTTTCAAAAGATCTGAAGTTTCGTTTCTCGTCGAATCTCCCTCCGTTTTGCCTCCAAGGGTTCACCAAACTCTAAACAAGATTAGAGATAAAGGAGCTAGTCAATCAATCTCTAATTAGGCTTAGAATCTAGCTAATAACCCCTCCTTAAGCTCCTGAGATTCTATCTCCAAAACTTAAAACTATTAAGAGATTTTAGTGGTGATTAAGGTAGAGATTAATGAGAGAAAGAATTTTTGCATTAACTTAAACAATAAAAGGTCCTTTTATAGGCTCCCAAACCATCCTTATCAAGAACTATTCTTTAGTCATGATCTCTTGCTTATTCTCTCCTAAAATTAATCTCAAATTGCCACATAAGCAATCTCAAAAACATTTGATTAAATCTGGAATTGATCCAACCATTGATCGAATTATTCTTAATAATTCAGGCAAAAATCGTACTGCTCGGTTGACCGAGAATTCTTCCCGGTTAACCGAACCATTCGGTTTTAACACATGTTCGGTGGACCGTGAGCTAGACGGTCGACTGAATATGCATGAGAAAAATTCTCTGGAAAATTCAGACGATCCGCGTCTTGCTCTGGTCGACCGTTGACCCACCAAAATTTCTCCTCGCGAATATTCATCGGACGACCGTGTCACCTTCGGTCTACCAAAAATATCCCAAGATATCTCCTGGATATTTTCTCTCGGTTGACCATTCACGCTCGGTTGACCGAACCCAATTTTCCAGGCACTCCAGAAAATTTCGGTCAACCAATTGTGTTTACTCGTTCCCCCGTTCGGTTGACCGTTCCGAAGAGACCTCTGTCTTGCCTTTGTCAAATTTTGGATTTATTTCCAACAACATTTGATCTTATGGGATTTTTAGCAAATTCATATCTTGTGTAATATATTATCCTATCTAATATTAATTATTACACCTCATAATATATACACATCATATGAATTTATTATGATTCTAATTATGTCAATTCTCATGAGATATTAATTTTATTCATTCACCACATGTGTCCCTTTTTCACATGAAACCCGACACATCATACGAACTCAAAATCAAACTTCTTGTTTCGCAGTTTTGTGGTGTGACCTATAGGAGGATCTAAGCCAAATTGACAACGATATTAAACACTTAATATCTCAAACTATAAACGGTATGTAGCTACACATTATAGTTACCCAATTAGCGTAGATGTCTTTGTTCCACTTGAACTAAAACACGATCCATTTAGTGATGTAAGTGCACCACTTGTGTCCGTCCCTTGCCTCATGATATTAAGAATATATACAAAGTAGAAATGTGCCACATTTGTATTATATTCATTTCTTGATCTCTTTAAGCTAATTATAACTATGTAACTTAACTCAAGTTACATTGTGCACATTGTAATTTTGTTTTATCAAGGGGCCCACTAATATCATCACTCAATAAAGATGGGCAACGATAATCGTTTGACTAGCTATCTTTTCCAGCACAAGTCATGTTCAACCAAATATTGTCTTTATCACTATACTCATTGATAGCTTTTTACAATAATCAAATTAAGCACTTCTTGAGTAAAAAGATATAAGTCTCATATCTTAGGATTGAAGACACAGTAAAACATTAATGACACAAAAACACAATTTCATAATGTTTTACTTGTTAGGTTTATTCAATATATAAAAGTAATATTTTCCTCTTTTATATACTCGTGTCGTCAATTATTTGTAGAGCTACAACAATCGATGACCAACACGACAATATTATCTCGATGATTAATGTTCCATGTTAATTACCATGATTGTGAATAACTTTTGATTTATGTAAACCATTATCTTTTAGAGCTCTACAGTTAAGGACCAAACACTTCTTCCTTAACACTTTCAAAAGACAAATATCATAATCAAGGAAGAAAATGTTTGCACATCCAATTCATAATAATTGACATATAAAACTAAACTTTTAGAACACATTCCTTTCATCTTGGTAGTCCTGGTCAATGATGGTCGCAAACTTCACTGCTTCAGCTAAAGTTTGCAGCATGCTAGTGGTAACCCGATATCTGAACTGCGGCCTCAATCCCCGCACAAACCTCCGAACCCTCTGCTCCTGATTCACATATATCTCTGGGCAATAACGCTCCAAGGCATGGAACTTGCTGATGTAGGCTGCCAGAGACATCTCTCTTTGCTCTAGGGTCAGAAACTCCTCCATTTTCCTGTCGCGGGCGTGGCACGGAAAGTACTGCTGGTTTAAACCCCCAAGGAAATCCTCCTAGCCAATAGCCTCACTATCATAAAACACCACCGCTGAAGTGGACCTCCACCATTTGGCCACCTCGTCGTCCAAAACATAGGTGGTCAGATCCACTTTCGTCTCAGGACGACATTTGATCGCCCAAAAGATCTTCTGGATCTTAAAGACCCAGTCTTAAGCTGTCTTAGGGTCTCCTCGGCCATCAAAGGCCGGTGGATGCTGGCGCATGAACCGATCATGCACAACTCCAGCTCGGAGTGGGCAGACTGGCACTCAAGAAACTTGCCCAGCCTACCCATCGTACAATGAAGCATCCTCCACTCCTCCTCTTTGTCCACCCCACCAGTCTCCACACTGGTGCTTCTGTCCCGTGGAGGAGGTCTCACATGTCTCAGAGGCATCTACACATAGATAGGAAAAAATAAAGTCAAAAGATTATGCATGCATGCTCTACAACAAAACTATCTAATAACTCCTAAGGTGGTTTCTTTGGAAAAGTACATTGGAACTGACCGCTCTGATATGAAGTTATAACGTCCCGAAACACAGCGAAAAATTTAAAATAAATAACAACTGGATTACAATCCAAAAGAGCGGGACCACTACTCAAATACATCACCAAACGTGCACCAATATACAAGAGTTTGTCAAATTTTGATTACATCAAGGATATCAACTACGATTATTGATGTGAATTTTATTTATACCGCAAGTGCACGGCGTCTATGAAGACGTGGCAAGTACGGGTCGAACACAAGGAGGGAGAGATTTCGTAGTTGATGTTATTTTCGATTAAGAGGAAGAAGGAGAGAAGAATCAATTGGGTTTTTAGGTTTTTTGGATTATAATTATCTAAAGCAAGAACAAGAACAAATAAACTAAAACAAGAACAAAGAGAGAAATCCGTTGGATGGAGGTTTAGATTTAGGTTTAGATCAGAGAATTACTGAAACTTATTGTAAATCATGTTAGTTATGAAGCATTACAAGATAAATGACTTAACATAAACTCAAGTAATCAAAATATGCTAATCATGAACTTAAAATAATAACATGCAATTTCATCTTCTCTAACCCTAATTCCATCACCTCCACCCTTTGGAAAGAGTTAGAAACTCATGGAGGGAGGAAGAAGAAGGGATCCTAGAGACATTAAAAGAAGAGAGAAACAAAACAAAATAAAACAGAAATTTATTACTAATGATCCAAGACCAAAGGTTCCAAGATGTGTTACATTCGTCCTACGAGGCTATTTATAGCCGATACAAGGGATACCAATACATAAAAAGAGAGTACACGCGTCACTACCGGACTGGAGGAAATTTGAACGCCGGATGATCAAGGGGGGCGGCGGATTCGCCGCAGATCATGTGTAATGTGTGGCGGATTCGCCTCACACGATGCTCGGATCAGGTCCGGATTTTGGCTGTGCGTTTATGGTATGATTTGATCCTCCTTTGCGCGTCTGGATTGATTCTTTCCATTGTCTTGAGCTCCGGATTAATTCCTTCCATTGTTGGGGATTTATTTTTGACTTTTCTTTTGACTTCTCCAACACAATATCTTTGCCTTTTTATTTTGTAGTCAGGTCCTTGATATTTTGCACTTAAGCCCTTGACCTTTTTGTGATTAGCTCCTTGAATGCTTTTGTGCTTGGATGCATTTCCATTTGAAACTTGATAAACTTGAACTTGTCTTTATGATAGAAATGAATCTTTTGCACGCGTTTATGCTCGGGATGTGGGTAATTTGCATTCAGGTCCCTATATTCTGTAAACAAGGCTAAACACATACCTTAGTAGCATTTATTGAATTAAAAGCAATCTAAATGAAAGACATATGATGCAATGTATGCAATGCATCAATTATATACAATACATGTAATCATAAACTACCTAAAAAGATAGACAGCAGGATCTGGTCCTAAGCATGCTACTCCGCCGTCACCACCTCCTAACACCACTCACGGCCTGAAATGCAACATAAAACTATGCTTGAGTTTCCATAAGGAAACCTCGTATGTCAAACTCCCCTAACACATATATGAAAAACTACAACAACAAGGCATAAAATGCAACAAAAACATGTCATCGCTGCCGATATTGGGCACCAGAGACCTCTCTCCCAGCCACAACAGACACGAAGACACATGGGCTCTAGGGTCCTCTCTCCCCAATCCCCACAACACATGTGTACACAAGGCACCCACCGGACAGAACCACGGCCAACACACCACACGTGCACAAAACGCACCTGCCGGTCAGAGTCTCGGCCAACACATAACTCGTGCGCAAAGGGCACCCACTCCGTAGAGCCACCACCTATCGCTATCAGGCTGGCGTGTCCCTTCCGTTGCCCCAAAGGGGTCGGTGAACTCGTTGCCCTCAAAGCATATCACGCTCCTCAAAACACCAGACTGACCAGAAACGGTCGACCGCAATAGACATGCCGGTCGACCGGTTCCCTCCAGGGACGCACAAAAGCTCGACCATCTCCATGACCGGTCGAACCACAACTAACGAACAACGACCAATCGATCGAACAAAGGTCACGGGTGGTCGACCATTTGGATTGTCTGCGCCACAACATTATATAATAATAAACGTCCCAACGGTCGAACAATGAAGTGGACTCGGTCGACCGAAAATAACAGGGACTTCACATTTCCTCAAGTCCAAGACCGGTCGAACAAGGCACACACCGGTTGAACATACTTTAAGTTAACTTAGGCTATCAGTCAAATAGAGGTTACAAGTGGTCGACCGTTTGGATGGTCTAGACCCCAAATAACTTAGCTACTAGTAAAATCGGTCGAACAGATCAAAAGGTGGTTGACCGTTTAAATGGTTTATGCCCCCAACCGACCTACCAACAGTGTAACCGGTCGAACGGCAAGGGGCCCGTTCGACCGAAAAAGCAACAAAGCCTGCCCGAATCACACAACAGGTCGACCGCCCAAGGCATCGTTCAACGGGTGAAGAGCAAAACTCCTGCGATTACACTACAAGCGATCGACCAAAACATACGTCGGTCGACCGATCACCTACAACAACCTTGCTGCACAATGATCATCGTCGCAACCTCCGGTCACCGACGCACAATCCAACACCTCACACTCCTCGGGTGAGCACCAATAAGAAACTTGGCATACCTTAACGGCTTGAAGAAGCCTCCGAAGAACCACGACGAACGCCTCCTTGCAAAACGTTATTCTTCTCCAGCGAACTCCTTACACGAACGACGATCTCAGCACCTCCGGCAACTCCAACCGCAACACTAGTGCTCACCGGTCACCACACGTCGTCGGCACCTCAGATGACTGGGGAAGAGAATCGGTTTGAGAGAGAGAGACCAGAGAAGAGTGAGTGTGTAATATATATACCTTCACTACACCTCCACCAATCACGTCCCTCCACCTCAGGCACTCAAATCCTTCCCTAAACCATCATCAAACACCTAATAAATCCACTAACCAGAGATTAAGATATAACAATATTAACCCAAAACTTTCCTCTCATTGTGAAACAAAACTAAATGATTTTCCTACAGTTCATCGTAAGAAATATACATTTATATCAATTACTAGGAATTGAAGTTTTGAAATTTTAAATTATAAGAAAATAAAGTTCTAGGCTTCCGTATACTTGGAAAATCAATCACACTCCAACGAGAAAAAATAACAATATTTGTTTTTTTTGTTTGCTTTTGTCGATAAAAGCTGATGGTACAACCATTAATTCATAGTTATTAAAAGAGAATAATTATAACTTTAGTTTTTGTAATGATAATACAATATGTTTTTCTACCAAACATTCAATGTTTTTCTACACGTCAATAATTTCTTACAAGTCACAAGACATTGTATGGTTTACACGTGGAAGGTGGAAGAAAGATGAAGTATGGTTATTTGTTTTGGTTTTTTAGGGTATGAGGGTGAGTTGTGTAATTAGAATTTTTTTATAGGAGATCAATATTCAAGACTTTTTGGATATAACTCACACGTGGTGTTATGTTATTTTGGGGTATTCCACTTTCCGTAAGGTTTAACTATGATAGTTCGGTTTACATAATTATTCAAAATAAATTATTTTCTATTCCTCGACCGTTGTAACAACCTTGCATTATATAAACACATATGTCGATAATGTATGCCATTTTGCCGATCAGTTGGGTTGGGTTTGGTTTGGAGTGGAACAGTATCTAGATCTTAGGTATAAAGTGTCAAGTGTTATACATGGTGTTTGCGTGAAAGTAAACATTGTCTAATCTTAAATTGAACTGACAATATAAACTGATCACATTTGTTTCAGATTTGTTTGACTAGACTGAAGCAAAAGAAAGACCACATGTAATGGTATCTTTCTGTTTACATAAATTCTCCACAGTTACTGAGATTATTATTCAATATTATATTTTTTAATTTAGCTGGTGTCTGCACAATGTGTTCCCACTGGCTTAGTCTATATTTAAGTAACAGTATACTCCAACATCGTTCTGTAAGGACATATACATATTTCAGAGGTTATTGTTCATATATGTTTCCATTTGCTGCTTCGCATTAACACCATGTGGCATGTAGTTTTATCGTATTAACGTGTGTATATATATATTTGTTTGTTTAAACCATTGTCGATATTTTAAGCCTTTCAGAACAAAGTTACCTAATTACGAGTTGCACCTCCGGATTGTGGCATTATTAGGGGTTAGAATCGGGAGGAAAAAACGTTCTTTACAAGCCATACCAAATTCAAAAATTCAGAACTTGCCGTCCCGTGAATGTATTTGGCGCCACCCCTGCTTAAATAAGTATTTATATTCTCTTTGTATATGTCCAATTCTCCCTTTATATTTTGTAAAGGAAAATGTTTAGTGGACGCGCGCGTCCGGGACGCGCGCTGATGTGGCCAGTCCACTCAGCAGACGCTGCTTAGTTGGCGCGATGGGATATGAAAAGTTTTTTGTTTTTTTATTCCTCTATATTTTCGTACCGTCATCATTTCCACCATCCTTCCCTCCATCCCTCATTAATGCGACTCAAATCACTCTCTTCCTTCATCATTTTGGCGCTCGGCGCTCCTACATGGCACAGAAGACTTGTTATCAATCTCAAGATGCCTCTTCCTTTTCCTTCCCTTCTCTTCTGTGGTCATTCCTCTGTACTCAAATGGAAATCGTTCCCGTGCCTTCCCTAGTGGAGCAGCCATCAAACGTTCCCCATGAGGGGATGTTTTTTCCCTCTTTCGAAGAAGCCAAAGCATTTTACGTGGCATATGCCGATCATTGTGGTTTTGGCGTTAAGACAAGACAATCTCATTACGATCGTGGTGTTGTTATACGGGCCACGCTGACTTGCTCCAAGGAGGGCACCGCACCAACGGACCAAGGGCAAGGAAAATTGAAGCCTAGGTTATCCAGCAGAGTACAATGCACTGCTCGGATAAGGGTATCCGGAAACACAGCAAGGGGTTACAACGTTAACTTTGTGGATCTTAACCATAACCATCCCATGCTTGACCCGGAGCAAATGCGATTTCTCAGGCAAAAACGAACCGTCCCTGAATCCGTCGTAGCACGGATATCGGTTAATGATGAAGCTGGGATATCGGCTGCTAAGACCATGCAATCTCTTGTGGTCGAGGCTGGAGGTTATGACAAATTGACTTTCAACGAAAGGGATTTAAGGTTTGTGTTCTTTCCGTCTAACATAATTGAAGTTGAACATTTTGCGCCTGGTCTTACTGGTTCCTGTTTGCAGGAATGTTGTAAACCAAGTCAGAAATTTGAAGATGGGACCTGGTGATGCACAAGCTCTTCAGGACTATTTCATTAGGATGCAGAAGATTGATTCCAATTTTTTTTATGTAATAGATATGGATGACGAAGGAAGACTACGCAACGTTTTTTGGGCTGACAGTCGTTCTAGAGCTGCATATTCATACTTTGGAGACGCAATATGTTTCGACACAACCTACATTACCAACAAATACGACATGCCATTCGCCCCATTTGTAGGAGTCAATCACTATTTCGAATCAGTTTTGCTCGGTTGCGCTTTGCTGTCCTATGAGACTACTGAAAATTACATATGGTTGTTCCAAACCTGGTTGTCGTGCATGAACGGTAAGTTTTTTTCCTTCTTCCCTCTTCATATCTTCCTCTTTTTTGTTTGTCTATTCGTAATAAAAAGTCTGTCTGTTCGGAATAAGAAGAGTGTATGTTCGGAATAAGAAGTCTGTCTGTTCGTATTAAGAAGTCTCTCTGTTCGGATTAAGTGTTGTGTCTGTTCGGAATAAGTGGTCGGACTGTTCCGATTAAGTGTTGTGTCTGTTCGGATTAAGTGTTGTGTCTGGTCGGAATAAGTTGTGAGTCTGTTCGGATTAAGTGTTGTGTCTGCTCGGAATAAGTGTTGTGTCTGTTCGGAATAAGAAGTCTGACTGTTCGGATTAAGTGTTGTGTCTGTTCGGAATAAGTGGTCTGACTGTTCGGATTAACTTGTTGTGTCTGTTCGGAATAAGAAGTCTGACTGTTCGGAATAAGTAGTCTGTCTGTTCGGAATAAGAAGTCTGACTGTTCGGATTAAGTGTTGTGTCTGTTCGGAATAAGTGGCCTGACTGTTCGGATTAAGTGTTGTGTCTGTTCGGAATAAGAAGACTGTCTGTTTTGGATTAAGAAGTCTGTCTGTTCGGAATAATGTCTCACTCCTTTCTAATTGGGTCCCTTATGCAGATATACCCCCCCCCCCCAGCTATAATAACAGATCAATGTGGTGCCATTACTGCTGCTGTAAGGAATGTCTTCCCAGATTCAAGACACAGATTCTGTATATGGCACATAATGAACAAAGCACCCGTGAAGTTGCCGACGCAGTATCGGGATCACATATTATTTGATCTGAAATTGATTGTATATGATTCCAAAACCCCAGCAGAATTTGATCGTAATTGGCAGGGTTTCCTTCTTGATTTTGACCTGCAGAACCACAGCTGGCTCAAATCCATTTATGCAATCCGAGAGTCGTGGATCCCTGCATTTATTGGTGATTTTTTTTTCGCGGGAATGGCATCTACTCAGAGGAGCGAGAGTATGAACGCCTTCTTCGACAAGTATCTTACTTCGAAGACCACCCTTAAGCAGTTTGTTCAACAATACGAACTTGCGCTCCGCCACAAGTACGAGAAGGAAGCTCAATCAGAATTTGATTGTCTTCATAAAAAACCCCAGTTGGTTTCAATTTATCCATTCGAGAGTCAGTTGAGCGAGTTGTATACCGTAGGGGTCTTCAAAAAAGTGCAGTTACAAATTGGGAAGATGATATACTGCGATATAACGGAGGAGTTCAATACGAATGAAACATTCCAGTACAAGGTATCTGAACGTGTTTTGGCTGGTGAGCAGCTACTGTCGAAACGTTTCCTAGTACAAAACACATCCATGAATTTTACATGTTATTGCAGAATGTTTCAGCACGTTGGGCTTCTATGCTGCCACGTTTTTGTTGTACTTGCACGCTTGAATCCTAATGCATTGCTTCCAGACTCTTACATCCTTAATCGATGGCGGAAGGATATTCGAAGGAGCTATCGAGATAAGACGTACCCAGACGATGGTGTAATGGCGAAGGATGCGCTACGTCGTCACGACGACATCATGGGTCGTGCCGTTTGGATCGCACAGGAAGCCTTCATCTCCCACAAAAGGTATATTGAGGCCGTGCAGTGTATTGAAATGCTTAAGGCACGTATGCACACTACACAAAACTTGGTTCGACCTGATGAACCTGAGTCTTCGGGTACATCGGTCCTTAATCCGGAAAAGGTCAGACGTATAGGAAGACCGCCGACTAGACGTCGAGTGTCTTTAGCTGAGAAGATAATTGAAAAGAGCCATAAAAAACACGCCCAACAAGAGAAGGGAAAGTGGAAGATGAAGGTTACTTCGCCGCTTCACGAAGTAGCACCAAAACCCGCGGATCCTGATTTCTCCGATTGGGACATGAGTTTGTATTACGAGGAATTTCCTCCTTAATTTACATTTTTGTGTTTTTTCCCGTTCTTGTAAAACCAAGAAACTTGTAATTGTTGATACGTTGTGATCTGTAAATGGTTGTTATACAAGTTCAGTTCAGATTTACTTGTGTCTGTTCGGAAATAGAAGACTGTGTTCGGAATAAGTTGTGAGCCTGTTCGGATTAAATGTTGCTGTTGTTCGGATTAAGTTGTGAGTCTGTTCGGATTAAGTGTTGGGTCTGTTCGGAATAAGAAGACTGTGTTCGGAATAAGTAGTGAGCCTGTTCGGATTAAATGTTGCGTTTGTTCGGATTAAGTTGTGAGTCTGTTCGGATTAAGTGTTGCGTCTGTTCGGATTAAGTGTTGGGTCTGTTCGGAATAAGTGGTGGGTCTGTTCGGAATAAGAAGACTGTGTTCGGAATAAGTTGTGACCCTGTTCGGATTAAATGTTGCGGTTGTTCGGATTAAGTGTTGCGTCTGTTCGGATTAAGTGTTGCGTTTGTTCGGATTAAGTGGTGGGTCTGTTCGGAATAAGAAGACTGTGTTCGGAATAAGTTGTGAGCCTGTTCGGATTAAATGTTGCGGTTGTTCGGATTAAGTGTTGCGTTTGTTTGGATTAAGTGTTGGGTCTGTTCGGAATAAGAAGACTGTGTTCGGAATAAGTAGTGAGCCTGTTCGGATTAAATGTTGCGTTTGTTCGGAATAAGTTGTGAGTCTGTTCGGATTAAGTGTTGCGTCTGTTCGGATTAAGTGTTGCGTCTGTTCGGATTAAGTGTTGCGTTTGTTCGGATTAAGTGGTGGGTCTGTTCGGAATAAGAAGACTGTGTTCGGAATAAGTTGTGAGCCTGTTCGGATTAAATGTTGCGGTTGTTCGGATTAAGTGTTGCGTCTGTTCGGATTAAGTGTTGCGTTTGTTCGGATTAAGTGTTGGGTCTGTTCGGAATAAGAAGACTGTGTTCGGAATAAGTAGTGAGCATGTTCGGATTAAATGTTGCTTTTGTTCGGAATAAGTTGTGAGTCTGTTCGGATTAAGTGTTGCGTCTGTTCGGATTAAGTGTTGCGTTTGTTCGGATTAAGTGTTGGGTCTGTTCGGAATAAGAAGACTGTGTTCGGAATAAGTAGTGAGCTTGTTCGGATTAAATGTTGCGTTTGTTCGGAATAAGTTGTGAGTCTATTCGTATTAAGTGTTGCGTCTGTTCGGATTAAGTGTTGCGTTTGTTCGGATTAAGTGTTGGGTCTGTTCGGAATAAGAAGACTGTGTTCGGAATAAGTAGTGAGCCTGTTCGGATTAAATGTTGCTTTTGTTCGGAATAAGTTGTGAGTCTGTTCGGATTAAGTGTTGCGTCTGTTCGGATTAAGTGTTGCGTTTGTTCGGATTAAGTGTTGGGTCTGTTCGGAATAAGAAGACTGTGTTCGGAATAAGTAGTGAGCCTGTTCGGATTAAATGTTGCGTTTGTTCGGAATAAGTTGTGAGTCTATTCGTATTAAGTGTTGCGTCTGTTCGGATTAAGTGTTGCGTCTGTTCGGATTAAGTGTTGGGTCTGTTCGGAATAAGAAGACTGTCTGTTCGGAATAAAGTTAGCTTAAGAATGACATTGGTAATGTTTGTATTTTTACATGTAAATAGTTTGTGAACTGAATATGTAAACATTTTGTACATGTAAACCAAAAAATAAACAAAACTAAAAATATCTTTGTCTGTTTAGACCTGCACACACGACCGACGATCCCTAAGTAACATGACCGCCAATTCACCCCTGATAGAGTGGATGGTATTGGGGTCCTTCTCCTTCGTAGGGTCAACATTCAACATTAGGCACCTTATCCAGTATAAAACGAAGGCGCCGCAATCGTTGCTCCCCGGTGGTTGTTGTTGGCTTTCTTTCCTCAGGATTCTCAGGGGCCAGTCGACCTTGAGTAGATCCCTCCAGTATACAGCCGCATCCGCTGCTGCACATTCATGCTGGCCTACAGTCTGCTCCGGATCATCACCTTCGCCTAGCTCCCTAGAGAGACTGTTGAATGCCAAAATCTCTTTGGACGGGCCATAGACAACCACCAGTGTCCAATGACCTGAAGACCAGCATGGTTGTGCGATCACGGTCTGTGTTGGAGACGCACCTACGATTTTAGGGAGGATAAAATCATCAACTTCTCTGCCTTGCCCTGCAAGAATTCGCCCCGACTCGAATGTGGATATGCATATAACTTTTTCTGGGTGGCGTCTTTCTTCGAGCACCGATAGCATAGCGTCGATAATTTCATCGCTAATATCCATCCTAGGCATTATAAGCTCCTTCAGGTCGGAGCGTTTTAAACTGCACATATCGCCTCTCCAGATGACCTCCCTATTGTCCTTGTTGGGTTCGGTCAGGTTCAGTAGCATTTTGACCTCATCAAATGACAACGTGCCCAATGCAGGCATGTCAACATCCGACCTTTTTTTCTTCAGGCTCCTTTGAGCCGCTCTATCTTTTCTTTTTTGCTCTTCTTCCTTCTTATTCTTCTTGGCCAGATGTTCGCCTTCCTTCAGCTGCTGCTCAACGGTGGCCGTCGAGCGTTTTCTTTTCGCGACCCAGTTTGCTATCTGGGCCTTTCTTTCTTCTTCCTTCTCCTTCTTCTTCTTCTCTTCCTCCTTCTCCAGCATTTTCCTCTTTTCTCCCATCTTCCTCTCCTCCTCCCTCTTCTCCTCTTCTTCCTTCTTCCTTTCCTCCTCCCTTTTTCTCTCACATTCCTCCTCCTCCCTCTTCCTCTTTTCTCGTTCCTCCTCCTCCTTCCTCTTCTTCTTTTCTCGTTCCTCCTCCTCCTTCCTCTTCTTCTCTTCTTCTTCCTCCTCCCTCCTCTTTTCTTCTTCCTCCTCCTCCCTCCTCTTCTCCTCTTCTTCCTCCTCCCTCCTCTTTTCTTCTTCCTCCTCCTCCCTCCTCTTTTCTTCTTCCTCCTCCTCCCTCCTCTTTTCTTCTTCCTCCTCCTTCCTCTTTTTTTCTTCTTCTTCTTCATCCTCCTTCCTCTTCCTATTCTCTTCTTCCTCCGCCTCCCTCTTCTTCCTATTCTCCTCCTCTTGCTCTCGCTCGTTCTCCCCACCAGGGACTCCAGTTGTCCCTGTCCCTCGAAGATATATAATATCTTTCCTGAGCCTCCCACACTCTTCCTGGGAAATCCTCAGTTCTTCCCTGAGGTCGTGTACCTGTTCTGTGGCCTTCTTAAGGGCAGCTTCGGCCCTCAGCCATTTTGTCTTCACCTCACTCAGCTCCAATTCTTGGAGCAGCGGGTCGCATGGAATGCTGCAGTCTGCCAGTTGGAGCCTTGGCAAACTGACGGTTGAAGTTGAGCTCTTTCGAACAGGACCAATAAGTTGCAGCTCCCTTTCACTCATTGATGGAGCCCCCATCAGGTCGAACGTGTCGTCGTAAATTCGATGTAAGGTAATTCCACGTTCCTCCCATTTCCTCAGGGTTAATCGTTTCCCAAACATCTCCGTCCATCTTTTCATCCGTGGGAAAACTCCAGTTCTGGGCTCCCCCAATTTAAATTTCTCACAAAGCCACACCTTCAAATGGAAAGGAAAAAAATGAGAACTACTATACCAACGTACCTTCATATTCGAAAGACAACTGAATCCGAACATACATTAAACGTAAACCGAACAGACACCCAACTTAATCCGAACAGACGGACTTCTTATTCCGAACAGACACACGTCTTATTCCGAACAGACCCACCACTTAATCCGAACAGACCCACCCCTTAATGCGAACAGACTCACCATGTATTTCGAACAGACTCACAATGTATTCCGAACTGACTCACAATGTATTCCGAACAGACCCAACACTTAATCCGAACAACCCCACCACATATTCCGAACAGCCCCACCACTTAAACCGAACAGACTCACAACATATTCCGAACAGACTCACAACGTATTCCGAACAGACCCACCACTTAATCCGAACAGACGCACCACCTCACCCGAACAGACGCACCACTTAATCCGAACAGACGCACCACTTAATCCGAACACACGCACCACTTAATCCGAACAGACGCACCACTTAATCCGAACAGACACCCAACTTAATCCGAACAGACTCACCACTTAATCCGAACAAACGTACCACTTAATCCGAACAGACACCCAACTTAATCCGAACAGACGCACCACTTATTCCGAACAGACTCACCACTTAATCCGAACAGACCCACCACTTAACCCCGACAGACCCACCACTTAACCCGAACAGACCCACCATTTAATCCGAACGGACCCACCACTTAATCCGAACAGACCCACCACTTAATCCGAACAGACTCACAACGTATTCCGAACAGACACACATCGTCTTCCGAAAAGAACAAAAACAAAAAAAGAGGAAGAGAGGAAGTGTGAAGCAGGAACAAAAACTTACGTGTAGTATGGCAACACAACCTTCGACGTTCCCCTGCCGCATTATGAAATTCCCTGCCTTTTTCCTCTCCTGCAGTTCTAAACTTGCTTTCTCGAGGCCTCCAACCAGGGTTTTGTGAACTGCACTTGCCCATGCGTAGCTGCTTAGGCGTTTGATGTTCCTCAGAGGGTGCATGAACCATTCCTTCGGTCGCAGCGTTCCATCATAGAACAAAAAATTGTTGAAGATGAAAGAAATCAGGAGACGAACGTACTCCTCCGTCTCGCCCATGGTACTGTTTGCCATGAGATGAACTAAAAGTTGGGTGTTGTCAAGGTTCACCCCGTCTCGCTTCTGGACGCGCAATGGTTCCATCACCACGGCCTTCCCATGCGTACGTAACCCCAAAATTAGGGCGATGTCTTCCGGTGTAAGGGGAACTACCCCTGATCCTATTCTCAGCCCCACCTCCTCCGTATCGTAGTGCTCGACGAACCAACCGACTATTTCGTTGTCCGTCGTAATGTTAGGAAGGTTTAGGAAGTGACCGAATGGGGTGCTACGGAAAGCCTCCTTCTCCACCTTATTCATCTGGTCAAACTGCTTTCGGATGGCCTTCCAGGAGCATCGTGATTCCCGGAAGTAGTACGTGGTTCCCTAAAACCAATAATTTAATAAACGGAAGTTCATCAAAAAAATAACGACCCACGGAAAGAAAAAATTAGAGACCCACCGGTTCTGGGACGTGTTCGATATCGACGGCCGGAGTTGAAGATTCCATTATCGTTTACAAGGTGCGCTTCACAGGGAAAGAAAGTCGGGAATGCTTCACAGGTGCGCTTCCTACGTTCACAGGTAAGAAAGAAAGAAAGCGAGAGTCTCCCTTTTGTTCTGGATATGTTATCTTCCTCGGTATCCGAACCGTCGTTCGTAGGGTGTCTGCCGCTGTCTAATCTGGAAACGAACCGTCCTTCTTCGAAAACCGTCAAAAAAAATTTAAAACAATTTGAGGCGCGTTCGGAAGGAAAGCGTGACATGGCAATCCGAGTAGACGCTGACTCATCCACTTTTTGAAGCCACGTAGGGCGCGTCCGTGACGCCCACGTCCGTGTATAAGGAATCTTTGTAAAAGACTCGATCCAAGTTATTTACAGTCAAATATCTAGACTAGATGGATATATTAATAGATCCAAAACAAGGCAACACTCGTCTAGAATACCTCAAGATGTAAGTTGTGAATTTATCATTTGTCTTTTTTCTTACATAAGCTGTTTGAAATTAATAACGCTTAACTGGCTCAAAGAACATATATGTCTACACTTGCAAATTAATTGCAATATGCATGCCAGCAGCCGTAATTTTTTAATATAATAAAAAAATTAAAAAATTCGAAATTTAAGAAAAAAAAAATTTCCAAAACTAGGTGCATCGCGCGTGTGACCCGCCATCCGTGGGGGCACGGATCGCGGTTCCCACCCGCGATCCGTCCCTCCCGCCAAAAAAAAATTTTTTTTTTTTTTGAAAATTTCACGGATAGCGGTTCTGAACCGCGATCCGTGAAATTTTTTTTAAATTTTTTTTAATTTCTTTATTTCTGTTTTGTTTTTTTATTATAATTATTTTTAATCTTTTTTAAAATCTTTTTTTATCAAAATATGTTTTCTAATTTATATTATTTTTTAAAAATTTAAAAATTTGTTTTTAATTTTTTCAAAAATCGACCTCCAAATCACGTCCATAACCCGACGTATTGAATTGTTAGGGTATTTTATACAATAAAAAAACAAAATTTATTTGTCAGAATAATAAATTATTTGCAACTAAAAATTAAACAAACACTAAAACTAATTAAAACAAAAAATTGGTAACGTTGTCGAAAATTCGTAGGGTGTACACACATTACAAACAGATTTGGAAATCGATACAACAAAAAATTAAAAACACAATTAAATTTTTTTAAAAAATAAAAACAATTACAAAACATATTTTGGAAAGAAATATAATAAAAAAACTTAGTTAAAATGATTTAAAAAAATTCAAAACATAAAACACTACGACTAAAATCCGTGATTTTATTTATTTTCTTTTATTGTTTTTGATTTTTTCGGTTTTCTGTTTTAGTTTTTTTTTTCTTCTGTTTTTCTTTTTTATTTTAATTATTTATAATCTTTTTAAAATCTTTTTTTTTCAAAATATGTTTTCTAATTGATATTATTTATTAAAAAAAAATTCATTTTGTTTTTAATTTTTTCAAGAAACGACCTCCAAATCACGTCGATAACTCAGCGTGTATTGAATTGTTAAGGTATTTTATACAATATAAAAACAAAATTTCTTAGTTAGAATAATAAATTATTTACAACTGAATATTAAACAAACCATAAAACTAATTAAAACAAAAAATTGGTAACGTTGTCAAAAATTCGTAGGGTGTACACACATTACAAACATTTTGGAGGTCGATACAGCAAAAAATTAAAAACAAAATTCAAAATTTTTAAAAATTAATAACAATTACAAAACATATTTTGAAATATATATATATATATATAACATAGTTAAAATGATTTGTAAAAAAACAAAACATAAAATCAAAAACAATAAAAGAAAATAAAAAAGTCACGGATTTTGATTTTTTTAAAATCTTTTTAACTATGTTTTTTATTATATTTATTTTCAAAATATGTTTTGTAATTGTTATTATTTTTTAAAATTTTTTAATTGTGTTTTTAATTTTTTGCTGTATCGACTTCCAAAAATATTTACAATGTGTGTACACCCTACTAATTTTTGATAACGTTTCGAATTTTTTGTTTTAATTAGTTTTAGTGTTTGTTTAATATTCAGTTGTAAATAATTTATTAAGCTGGCTAAAAAAAATTGTTTTTTTATTGTATAAAATACCCTAACATTTCAATACGTCGGGTTATCGACGTGATTTAGAGGTCGGTTATTGGAAAAATTAAAAATAATTTTAAAAAATTTAGAAAAATAATATAAATTAGAAAACTTATTTTGAAAAAAAAAGATTTAAAAAAAGATTACAAATAATTACAATAAAAAATAAAAACAGAAAAGAAAAAACAAAACCAGAAAATCAAAAAAAAAAATTTGGCGGGAACACGGATCGCGGGTGGGAACCGCGATCCGTGCCCCACGGCACCCGCGATCCACCTAGTTTTGGAAAAAAAAAATCCTAAATTTCGAATTTTTAATTTTTTTTTATTATATTAAAAAATTACAGCAGAGCTTCAAAGTTTAACTTCGTGAATCTCGAGAACTACCGTATTATCGTATATTTTACTATATTGTATGATAACAAATACTGCCATGTTGTCGGTCCATTAAGATGTGTTGAAAACTCGCTAAGTGCAGCACACATGTGCACACATAAACTAGTTTAACTTCCATAGATCAATTCTCTAAAAAAACAAAAAAAAACTGCCATAGATCAACTTGACCTTTTCTTTGGATTGGATCAGGATTTGTTTATACTCATAGAATGGAAGAGTCAAGAATCCCAAACGATGGAGAAAGACGACGGATACAATATCAAAGTCGATATTGTGCAAATGTGTAAAGTATAATACTTCGCTAGTTTCAGCAAGTGGTCACGTTGGCCATGCATTTTGTCTTTCTTGGTCGGCCGAATGGTGTATTTATATTTTTGTCCGTCCCATCCACTAGACACTTTTGGACCGGAGGACCACTCTAACTTTTCTCATCTAGCTTTGCAAGTGGTAGAAGTTGTAATATACATTTTTCTAGTATGTAGAAGGAGAAAAAGAATATAAAAGCATTCAGACAGGTTTGCATTAACATTGCCTTTAAATGTGATAAAAGAGATTTCAGTTGGATTATGAAATGTTATTAAGGGGTCATCCTCCCATTTAATTGTAGCTTGTATGCTCTTTCCATTGTTAAAGTTGGAAAAAATTGAACCAACATTTTGAACTAGCATACTTGTAACTCTATAACAAATTCAGTACGACTTTAATACCACAAGAACTGCATAATTTGAAATAATGTCGTTAAACAAAAAGGTATGGAAAATTAGACACAAGGAAGACTTACCTATTGACAAAAGGTTCCGTGCGTGGGGTGCATTGGGTTCTAGCATTTGATCGAGTTGGCAAAAACCCAATTTTTGTAGGTGGATCGAGAAAGTAGATTGTTTTGTTTTGTTTTTTAATAAATAAATAAGTACAAAATGCATCCAAGCAGCTTGAACAGTATTTGGTGCTAAACCTGCGTAATCATTACACATTGAAGGTGAAGGTGGGTTCAAGAACTGTGAATTTTATATGTTTTCTAATACAAATTTAAGTTTTATAATTCACAAACATCGGAAAATTTAAACTTTTAAAGTCAAAGGAACACAAGGATAAAGATCATCAAGAGTAGGGACTACGGCTGAGCAAAACCCGGACCGGTCGGTCCGGGTTCGGTCCGGAAGTTTTGTTTAGGTCCGGTCCGGTCTGGTCCGGGTTTCGGTCCGGAGAATTTTAAAATTTCGGTCTGGTCCGGTCTGGACCGGTCTTTTTTTGTTTTTATTTAAAAAAAATCGGTTTTTGACCGGACCGGACCGATTCGGGTTGGTCCGGTCTGGTCTTCGGTCCTTAGGAATTTGGTCCGGTCTTCGGTCCGGTCCGGTCCGGACCGAATGCTCACCCCTAGTGGCGACATTACTCATAAAATACTCAATATATATCCGGTACACCATATTACAAAGAGTTTGTCAAAAGGGTGATTACATCCGAATACAAAATACAGAATACATGTAATCACGACAACCTAAAGTAGACAGACAACAAGATCCAGTCCCAAAGTGCAATCTCCCTCGGACACTACCCGCTGGAACCTAACGTGGTCCTGAAAATAAACATAACCACGATGTCTGAGTTTCCATAAGGAAATCTCGTATGACAAGCTCACCTATATGCCCCTAACATACTAGTATAGCATGGGATGACTACAAAGTAATAAAGCAACATTCCCACCAAGGGCAAAACCGGACATCCGTCCTGCAATCGTTCCCGCTGCCACACGCCCCGCGGTCTACAATCGCCATCGCTGCCACCCAGGCCCCATGGTCTGCAACATCGTCGTCGCCACACAGGCCTTGCACGATCCTCTCTGCCGCCACACAGGCCGCACGAGCCGAACATCGAGTCTCTGTGGAGACCTACCGTAGGCACATACGGTCTAGCGGACAGTACATAACACATCCCCACACGCGGCTACACTAGCCAAGGGTTCGGTGAGGAGGCATTTGCACTTCCGCGCAGGAAGAATCAGATCTGAAAACATCGTGGTCCACCACCACACCAACGGAGTCGTCGCTCAGGTCGGTCCATCACCGACGCCACACAGATCACACGACATATCACTCGATAGGTGCACAATCGAGCTACCTGCCGGAAATCATCGTCGGCAGTCCATCACTGCAACCACACAGGCCACGCGCGATCCTCCCTGCCGCCACACATGCCGCACAGGGCCCTCCCGTCGCCACACAGGCCACACGAGCTCGTGCAAACACTGGCTATCAAGGCCAGTCGAACATATCCGCCACCCAAAGGGCCAGACAATCGACCGATCTGAACTGAAGTCTGCGGGGTCATCGAGATCCACGTGCAGACACCAACTCCGCCTATAAAAGCAGGGCAGCAGCCTCCGTAGCCATCCGGGCCGGTAGTCACTTCACCCAACGACAGTTGTGTGCCCGCTGAAGTAATGAGATCCGCAATCCCTCAGGCTGCTACTCTAATACGAGAACTAAGCATATACCACGCCACCCTCTATAACACAAGTGTGACACGTCCCAAGTTTCCACACTCTTCCACACGGCGGTTCCTGGGCAGGCACGCGCAACATACCCAGCATTACCTCCTGGATCACGCTCCAAGCGAGGACACGTGTTTCCGTGGATAGAGTTGACACTTCACTAAGACCAGGATTCAATTCTGGGCTCAAACGGTCGACCGAAAAAGGTATATCGGTCGATTGCTTTCGCAAAGGAATCAGTCGACCGAATGTCTACAACGGTCGAACTCTGTGCTCAAAACTCAATCCCCAACGGTCGAACAGATGTCTAAAACGGGTCGACCGATACGTGGTCAAAATTCGGAGTTTGGTCAAAATCACACAAGTCTATTTGGTCGACCGACTCAGGGGTCCCGGTCGACCGAAAACTACCAGGACATCCTAGCATTCTAGGTCATCTACCGGTCGAACAACATACTATACACTTAAGTTCCGGTCGGACAAAAGGTCTAGGACGCGACCGTTTGGATGGTCAACGTCTGGTCCACGCGAAACACAAAGCAATGGTCGAACAACTCAAGGTTCCCGTCCGACCGAAAACAACCAGGCAAACCCCGACCCACCAGCACAAGCACTACCGGTCGACCGCCATACGGCGTCGTTCGACAGGTGTTGGTTAAAGTCGGGCAAAATTACTAAATCGGTTGATCGCCCGAAGGAATCGGTCGACCGTTGGTCGACAGCAACCTTGCGTCAGCCAAGGATTTTACGTCGTTTCTCGCCGTCGGTGAGGTCTCCGACCTCCCGCGACCGACCACAACTTCACCCAAACTTGGGTGAGCAATAAAGGCATCTAATGCAAGAACTTGGCATACCTCACTTCTGAAGAGACAAAGAACGCCGGAGCTCTGCAACCAACTCTGGTCCGCACAACACGCACCTCCTCCTCGCGCCTTCTTCTCGTCACGTGCTTGCCTCACACGCACCTTCTTCCCGCGAGCTCGAGCATCAGAGGGAGAGGAGGAGATGGGTGGAGAGGAAAAAGGTTTGAAGGAGAAGAAGAAAGGAAGAGGAGAAGGAAACGTTGGTTTCCTCTTAAAACCCAACGACCCCACATCAACTCAACCCATGCCTCCCATCCCTTCAGCCTCACCCCTACACCCCAACCCATCACTTCCACCTTACCTCCCATCACATCCACCACTCCTTCCTCCATTCTCATGCAAACACCATCATTAAGCCCTCCTAATCACCCATTAAACCAAGCAAGGTTAGGGTATTTACACTATGCTTCAACTACAAACTATAATATTCAAAAGTAATCTTGCAATATTTAATCTCATGTCTACCAATATTTCAAAAAAAGAAAGAAAAAATTAATGTTGCAACTAGGGTAAACGTATTAGAGTTTTTACCGAAAATCCTAAGCCAACACTTGGATGCTGAACACAAAATAATTAAACATGATTATCAAGTAAAATCTATAAATTTAGTTTTCACCGTCAAACTCAAACACAATTGTTTATTTGTTGCTCTCTGGATTGTCCTCCAGGGCATCCACTATTTTTCCAGGTCGTGCCCGAGATCCCCTTAGAGCACCATTAATCCCAACCCAAAATCTCACATCCAACCGAGTTTCTCTCTCCGCCAAGTCAGCGAAAAACACTATGCAACATACCCCCAACCCAACCCATTTTTCACTCCTTAACGCCAACCTCACTTTCAACTCTCTCTCTCATCCACGTCATTTTTATTACCTCATTTTCTATTCTATCACAAAAATACACAAACTACTAAATAATTTATTTCTACAGTAACTTAATTAAATTACGCTAATTGTCAAATAATTTTGAAACTTTAGATTTAATAATGGTCACTCCAACGGGTCGGTTGGGGGTCTAATGCGTTTTTGGGTGAACCTGAGTAAATTCATGTGTTCTATTTTACTAGGTAATTTTCTTTAATTATATACATTTACAATTATCTTACTAATTTTTTTTAATTACTTACATTTATTTTTACTAATTATTTACAATTATTTTACTAATTTTCATTAATTATTTTCATTTCTTTAATTTTCAGAAATTATTTTTAATTATATAAAAATATATACATATCAATTAAATATTATTTAACAAATTAAAAAAAACTAATTTTTAATCTTTATTTTAAAAAAAACAAAAAAAGTGTGCCTACCCGGGTTGGCCCCGTGGCCAACCCAGGTCGGGTCCCCGACCTGGGCCGCCTTTCAATTAAGGGGCCTGGGGTCGGATCGACCCCCAACCCGACCCCAAAAGACCATCCGTTAAGGATGGTCTTAATGAGGTGAGAGAAGGGTCGGGTCACAACCCCAACTGTGGGCATGTGGTCCACGTGCCGAGGGCATTGCCCCTTTTTTGTTTTTGTTTTATTTTTTAAAAAATCATTTTAAATATGTTTGTTAAATCTTTCCTTAATTTTTTTAAAATATATTTTTTAGATTTTTTAAATCTTATTTTTTATAATAAACTTAAAAAAATTTATTTCTAAATTTATTTTTTAAACTATTTTCTATTTTTTAAATCTATTTTTAAAAAATATTTTTATAATGTATTTTAAATTCTGTTTTTTGTATGTTAATCTTACTTTGTGTTGATCAATGTTTTTGTTAATCTTCATTTAATTTACATTAGGTTAAATAATTGCAAAAATAATTTACTATGTAGTTTGTGGATTGTTGCGTAAGAATAAAAAACAAAGTAAAAAGAAATTATGTGGACGAGAGCGTATTGAAATGTTGGGTTGTGATAGTTGAGTTTTTTGTGTTTGGTTTGATAAATTGTTGAATTAATGTTTGTGCCGACACGAGAGAGAGAGAGAGAGAGAGAAATGTTGGGTTCGGTTGGATTTAAGGTTGTAATAGTGGATGACCCAATGTTTTGGAATCCAGTCTGATGCGGCCGCATATGCGAATGCGGGGCAGATGTGCATCACATCATCAGGATGTGATCCCCCGATGAGATCTGCATCCTTGCGTGCATATGCGATCTGATGCGGTCTCATCTCAAAACACTTATTTTTTTGTTTTTGTTTTACTCTGATTTCTTTAATATTGAATTATTTATCTTAGTGTTCACTCAAAATTTTACCTAATTTTTTAGTTAAAAGTATATATTTTATAATTAATATACTTATATTATATTAACTAATTACTAAATCGCAAACTACAAACACTTGTATTGCATCCGCATTCCACATATGTCAGATGTGGTGTTTCGTCGCATTTCTAAACATTGGATGACCTAAAAGATCGCTGAACTTTGTAGTTAAGTAATAGTTCAACAAGTGTGATGTGCTTCTTTTGTGAGTGAAAAGAAAATTTTGTAAAAAAAAGAATTATATCATAGTTCTACTGTTTTGTAAAAAAAATTACTATTTGCAAAATTGTACGATCCAATTCCAATTGTAGTTATCCATCAACCATCATACGCAATACAAAACTGGATGCTTTCTCAAATGGTCAACAAAACTTTAAAATATTACTCCCTCCTTTCATATTTCTCGAGGAATCGAAGTACCAACTTATTTCTCTTTTGGTGGGCGGCGTTCCAGGCAGCTGCCCAAAATCCGAACCAATGACTAAATATCCGTTCGTACGACCAAATGACTTTAATGACTCAATAACCCACAATTTCTCCGCCTCAACTACTTCCGCCAGACTAATAATTATCGGTTTTTAATTTTTATCTAGTCTAAAGATCACAAGATCGAGCACATCGTGTGCAATCACACCTTAAATCCAACGGGTCAGGAGAACTCCAAACTGGACTTGATAGTGTGTAGACGCCAATCTCGGCGTTCCCACTTGCTTTCTTAGCTCGCCACGTGGCGCACATTCTTGTCTTCTTCTTTCTTTCTTTTTTTGAAAATTTTCCGAGGCATTAAAGTAAATACCTATCCTGGCCATGAACCACCACCAGGTGCTGAAAACAAGAGTAGCATTGTTGTCATCATCCAGAGGTTACAAAACAGGAGCTCATTCGATAAAGCAACAGTGGCAAGCAAACATTGTCCAAAAATAACTGGGAAATGATATATGAAGCAACTAAAATTTCAATTCACTGCCGATTCACCGAAGTCACGCTCCCTAAAGGCATCACTAACCATGACCTGGACGACCTTGTCATTAGCACTCTCTCTCTTCAAAATCAACTTTCTCTCTCTTCAACATCAACTTTCTCTTTCCTCAACCCACATTCTTCTCTTTCCTACACTATTCACCTCTTAACCACAACCCAACATAACCCACAAAAACCTATCTCTCTCCTCCACATCATTTCGGGGTCTATCTTGGTAAAATTTTAAAAAAAATTAAAAAAATTTCTAAAAAATCTAAACAATTATAAAACGTATTTTCAAAAAAAAATTTAAAAAACTAAAACAAAAAATTCTAAAAATCAAAACAAAACAAAATAAAAAACAAAAAACAAAATTTAATATTATTTTATTCGATGACCCGGGAATTCCGGGTCGTCGACCCGGGCGTTTCAACGCCTGGGGCAGTGACCTGGGCATCTTTGCCCCTTTGTTTTCCCGCGTTAAGGAATGAAGAATGCACGGTCATGGATGACCGGTCGTTCATGTAACGTCCCGAAACAGCGGAAGATTTAAAATTTCGAAATAACGAATAAAACTGACAACTCAAGGCGGGAACGTCACTAATATATAAATATATAAATCCGGGTGCACCCAAAATACATGGAGTTTACAAAAGGTGTACAACTACAATCCAGATGAAAGAAATGAAAATACAAGTAGTCGTACAATCTCGCAAATGCCGAAGAGGATCCGACTCCAAAGCGCTCCGTCCTCGGTCACCACCCGCCCGGACCTACTGTGGTCCTGAAATAAAAAGTGCAACAACAATGCCTGAGTTTCCTGAAAGGAAACTCCGTATACCAAGCCCTAAATGCATGCAAGACTATCAATGAAACCTATCATACTAGTCATCATGGCATGGCATCAATGTTATACATAAACAATCCCACCACGGGTAAACAATCCCACCACGGGGAAACACAGGACCTCTGTCCGCAAACTGTAAGGGGTCCCACTCTGAGACCTACCGTAGGCACATACGGTCTAGCAGAAGGTACGCAACGAACCCCACACGCGACTACACTAGTCAAGGGATCGGTGAGGAGCGTCTGCACGCCTGCGCGAAGTAGAAATCAGCTGAAATCTCGAGGTCAACACCTCACCAACGGGGCCGTCGCCCAGGTCGGTCCACTCATCTGGAGGAGCCCGTCCAGACTACCCTGCCGGAAAACATCGTCGACAGTCCATACCCTCACCGGAACAGCATCGGTGGGACACCATCGCCCGGAAACGTCGTCGGACGGCACTTCCGCCGGAACAACATCGACAGAACATCATCACCCGGAACAGCATCGGGTGGAACGATCATCGCCTCGTCTACACGAGCGATCCGAGCTCAAACAGCCCGCAGGGTCAACATGCTCCAACGAGCCGTGCACCTCGTGCACCGGGATCCGCAATCCCTCAGGCCTGCTACTCTACTGTGAGTCAGAACATCAAGGCTACGTCGCCCTCCATCTGGGGAGACGACACGTCCCAGATGCCCACACTCTTCCACACAGCGGTCCCTGGGCAGGCACGCAGAACGCACCCACCGTCACCTCCCGGCTCACGCGCTAAGCGAGGACACGAGTTTCCGTGGACAGAGTTGACATCTCACTAGGACAAGAAAACCAGTACTGTGCCCCATCGGTCGACCGAATCAGGCAAACCGGTCGACCGAAACCAACAGTAACGGTCGAACGGATTTCCTCCAAACGGTCGAACAAAGTGCCCAACACTCTGTCTCCAATCGGTCGAACCAGCGGGCAGAACCGGTCGACCGGACAGGTCAAAATCCTAGGTCTGACTAAGTCAAAATCAATTCAACTATCGGTCGACCGACTCGAGGGTCCCGGTCGACCGAACATTACAGGGTCAGCCTAGTAATTCTAAGTCATATAATCGGTCGAACGCATATACTAATCGGTCGAACCAACAAGCAGTAAACAACAAACAATTTAAGTTCCGGTCGAACCACAAGGCTCGTTCGACCGGAAACAGGCAACATCAAACACGAACCCACGAAATTTGGCATAACCGGTCGACCGCCCCAAGGCATCGTCCGACCGGTTCTGGGCAAAAACATCAATTTACACTAGCACCGGTCGACCGCCCGAAGGCACCGGTCGACCGTTGGTCGACAACAACCTTGCACCAGCCAAGGATTTTACGCTGTTTTCTTGTCGCCGGCGAGGTCTCCGACCTCCCGCGACCGACCCAAACTTCCCCCAACATGGAGAACCACAAAACACACTAATGCTTGGCATACCTCAAACAAGGACGGAGAAACGCCGGAGCAACGCTCGCGCCTCCGCACCCGCAACCTCCTCCTTGCTGCGACCTCCTCACGCCGGAGCCTCCGCGCCTCGATCACTGTCCACCGGAGCTGCTCGCCGACCAAAAAGAGAGGACGTGAGAACAAGGTGAGTGAGGAAGAAGAAAAGTGGAAGAAGAAGAAAAATAGAGAAGGAGAGTTTTGTTATATAAACAAAACCAACACCCCCACCATACCTCCCTCACTCCCCACCATCCCCTACAACCCCACTCCCATACCTCACCCATACTCCTCTCTCTCCTCCCCAAAGTCAAACCTCACTTAACACTAATCAAACCCTAAACCGGGTTAGGAACTTAACAGTTCACGACCGAGAAATCCATACGTTAAGGAATGCTCTAAATATCATCAGCCCAGCGAGTATCGTCGGTCGCAGCCGGCTGAGTTGCAGCAACAGTGGCGACGTCGATCACAGAGTGAGCAGCCCTGATCATGACTCTCAATCGGGTCCAGTTCCCCCTGAGTGGAATGCTCGGGTCCTCCATCCCATTGCATTGGAATAGGAATAGGAATGGTTTCAGAAGTATGCTAGCCAAATGCACAGAAGTATGGCGCACATTCTTGTCGAGGCGACAAGACTAGAAAGAAACACCAGTAGGGGCATGGACGCATGGTCTACATGAGAGACGATTTCAAATTTTGAACAAAAATCGATATAATAATGTGAACCTCTTGTGGAGTACAATGACGGCTGTCTCAAACCCGAAGCCTTTTTCTCATTGGGAAACCAAAAGATGATGGAGGGTATTATTGTAATAGCATCGAACCCTGGTGCTATTTTGGCTGTAATTTCTTGCTTTTGTCCTCTTCCGACATCGGATCCGTCGGGCTTTGGTCCCTTTTACCGAATAGAAGGTGTGGTGGGACTGATGCCGGAAGAGGTAAGATAAGTATTAATTAACCTTGTTATTGGATATAATTGCGATTTTACAACAGGATTAGGGACCATGCGGTGGGAGCTTTGGTTGAGGAGAACATATGCAAAACTCCAAATTCCAACGCATGTTTGGATTTGCAGATGAGGTTGATGTGCTCATGTGTTTTGGTTTTGCTGTTATTCACCGTCCATCCTTTCTAATTTTCTTCTTCTTCTGCAATTAAATGAGTTTAGCCGTGTTGAAATGTCACAACATTTCTACCCGTATACGAGGGTATCCACTTTTGTAACCACAAATCCAACTTAACTCAACATTTTTTTCTCTGTAACGTCAGTACAATCACAAATCAATCCACACACAAAAACACACAAAAACATTCTACGGTTACAACCCAAGTATTTAATATTATCTCTCTCCTACACATCATTAATGGAAAAAACAAAAAAATTAAATTAAGATTATTTTTAAAAAAAAATAAAAAACATAATTTTTAAAAAAGATTAAAAATAGATTAAAAAAACAAATAAAAATAAAAAAAACTCAAGGATCGGATCGAGGTCGCGACAAGCAAAAACCACCCATAGTGGGTATTCTTAGCAGACGTGTGTAAAATCATATCTGGAAATAGCAGAAAGTGTTTATTGTACCAAATGATTACGAGAGGATTTGTAAAGTCGCAATAACCTTATATGATTTTCCGTTTCTTGACTTTCATTTGTATTTTATCAAGTTTGAAGCCTTCTTCCCATTTCCGCTTCATTTTATTACAATTTTTATATGATGTGTATTGTTAGTTCAGATGAATTGTATTAAATTGTAAGATCTACTTGGCCCTAATATTAGTCTAAAGGGGGAGGAATAGACTAATTAAGATTGTTTAACAAACTATGTCAAATTAAAAGTTAAAGCAATTTAATGTAAAGAAGAGAAATACAAATCACAACACCGGATGTATAGAGGTTTGGATCCAACCACCGGATCCTAGTTCTCTCTTACGAATTGCTCTTACTCGAGCAACTTCGTGTCCTCCACTAATCTGATATCCGTTGCGGGCCGATATCACGTCTTTACACCACAAACACCCTCGCCTAACTTGGATCACATTCTCACAATCCGAGAAGAGCTTCACACCGGAAGCTTAGTACAACTCTTGAAGACTTTACTTCAGCAACTAATCTTGAGCACTTGAAATGAATGATGCAATCAAAGATGGTGATTTCAACTGAGAAGATGTGAGCACAAGATGTTTAGAGCAAGTTTGAGAGTAGTAGTGAGATTTGAGCTTGGAGAAAGATTGGTAATCTTAGAAGTGTGTTCTCAGCTCTATTTATATCCTCTAAACTAATTCTAGCCATTGAGATTAAATTAGAAAAAGTGGTGTAAGAATACACAAAGCACTGACGATCATGACACAAAATTGCACACTAACGGTTAGGGTTGTGCATTCGGTCTGGTTGACCGGACCGACCCGATTTCTGCTCAGCCCTACTAACGGTCGACCGGATCAGGTTAATCGGTCAACCGGTATGTGAAAATTAACATTTCGGTCGAGCAAAGGTGAGAACGGTCGAACCAACTGGGCTAAAACTTAAGTGAAAAAAGTAAGACTGAAGCAGGGAAGTTTCAATGTGAAAATTAACATTTCGGTCGAGCAAAGGTGAGAACGGTCAAACCAACTTCGAGTAAGACTGAAGCAGGGAAGTTTCATGAACCGGTCGCCCGTGAAAATAGTTTCGGTCGACCGTTTTGAAAATTTGGTTTAAGACAAAT
This sequence comes from Triglochin maritima, assembly GCA_963682175.1. Taxonomy (NCBI): domain Eukaryota; kingdom Viridiplantae; phylum Streptophyta; class Magnoliopsida; order Alismatales; family Juncaginaceae; genus Triglochin; species Triglochin maritima. The sequence goes on from OY821775.1 coordinate 15,012,133, forward strand.
TTGTGCAAAGGGTAATCGGTCGAACAAAATAAGTTGAGGGTTCGACTAAAAACTTCCTACAAGACTTGGAGCTGGGATGTTTCAATGACCATTTGGTTTGCACATAAATCTTGTTCTAAGGATTTTAATGTGATTCGACGATTTTCTATTGAAGTAAAAAATAAATGGATTTGAATGTGAGACTTCTATAGGTTTCCTAAGGGTTATGCAATGCAATTAAACATCGATTCCAAGTGTCAAGTTACATTGTATCCTATATACAAGAAATGTAAAACCTATCTACTCTTCATTCTTCATTTCTTGTGTTAAGTCAAACATTGTTCTTGAAACGTTAGAAAATACAATATATGCGAACGATGATATTAAGATAATACATGTGTTTATTGATATGTTGGTTAATCATCAAAACGGATTAACGTTTTTTAGCCAAAAAACTACTGAATTGCTATTCGTCGCCCTAAAACTACTTAAATCGCCCCAACAGATTACCATTTTGCCCTTCTCTCATTTCTACTGCTATAACGAGACATTTTACCCTCCTATCACACATCTCTCTTCATCTTCCTCTTATATTCATAAAAAATAATGTTTTGGAGGTCAGTAATGAGCCAACAGACGCCCCGGTGTACTCGAATCTGGTAAAATATCCAACATCTTTTTAATAAAAAAATAATAAAAAATAATAAAAAATTGCGGGCGTCTGGCGAAGCCGCCCAGCGTAGGAGAGGGGCGTCTGGGTAAGACGCCTCCCCCTAGGGGGCGGCGTTTTACACAAACGCCCCGCCCATGGGACGGGCGTCTGGCTAAGACGCCTCTCTCCTACGCTGGGCGGCTTAGCCAGACGCCTCTCTCCTACGCTGGGCGTTTTACACAGATGCCCGCAATTTTTTATTATTTTTTTATTTTTTTATTAAAAAGATAATTGTTTATAAATTTAGATAATTACTAAATTAATTAATCAATAAGTTAATAATTACTATATTCGGATGACCGATACCCTTCCGGTACACCGAATAGAGATTTTCAGAGAAATGTCGAAGCTACTGAGAATAAATATTCGGATAACCGGGTAGAGATCGGTAAACCGACACAATGATTCTAGGAAGATCAAAAACTTACTGTATTTACGATCACGGTGGACCGATGGAAACTCGGTCATCCGCATAGAACATGTTCGGTAGACCGAGAAGCAAACGGTCGACCGTCCGACATCACCTTACAACGAGTTTTTGCAATTGATGAAAATTCAAAAAAAATTCAGATCCAACAATTTCAAAATCCAAAAAAATTCCAGGGGGCGCTGCCCCCTTGCCACCCCCGCCACCTTACCGGCGAGGTGGAATGCCGCTCGCTCACCGGGGAGCGAGACCCCCGAACGGACCTGTCGATGTGGTATTTGTAAGTCGAGAGGTTTTACCACCGGGGATTTTGGATCTTAAATTTTTTGAAAATTTAATCACTTGCAAAAAAACTCATTGTAATTTGACCTCGTTACCACCAAAAATCTTGCAACAGAACCTCAAATAATTTGAGATAACACACCGTATAATTTTAAGAATTTATTTATATTTTATTTTTTATTTTTTATTATTAAAAAATACGGGCGTCTGGCTAACACGCCTCCCCCAACGTGGAGGCGTCTGGCTAAGACGCCTCCACCATGGTGTAGGCGTCGTATCCAGACGCCTCCACCTAGGTGGAGGCGTCTTAGCCAGACGCCCGAGTCGGAAAAAAAAATCCGCCTCCGTTACCTAGCCGGATTCAGGTGTTTCGCCAGACATTTTAGTGGTGTTGGTACTAGGAATGTGAGTAAAACTGAGTCAAATACCTTGTTTAAATATACGGGATGAAATGGGTATTAATTGATTTGTTAAGGGCAAAAAGGTAATTTTTGGGGCGATTTAAGTAGTTTTCCGGCGACGAACAGTAGTTCCCATTTTCTGAACTGCTAAATTCACTTGTTGAATTCACTTGTTGAATTAGACTAGTATTCATGTTCCATTCATTACACTTTAGTTTAGTAGAACATTTTTTTGAAAAAAAGAGAGTTAAGTAGAACTTCATTTTAGACCATCCCTAACCATGACCAGGGTCAACCCGGTCATGAGCTTTCTCTCTCTTCTATCTTCCACATCAACTTTCTTTTTTATCCACATCAGTTTTCTCTCTCTCTCCAACCCACTTTCTTTTCTTTCCAACACTCTTCACATCTTAACCACAACCCACTACAACTCATATCTCTCATCCACATTATCTTTTATTTCCACTAACTTTTATTTTATTCCAAAATCAATTATATTTACCCAAAACATTAATAATTCAAACAAAGTATATTTTAATTAGAAAATTATTATTAATAATAAAACAAAATACATATTTATTTAAACGATTTTATGTAGCACAATACACTTCATCCTCCCGACTGACCCCCTTTTCGGGGTAGTTTATCGGTGGCAAGGGGCGATAGCCCCTGCGGGGGACGTTTTTTTGTTTTGATCTACAGGAGAGAACAATAAGGTCTCTTCAAACTTCAAAGAGAGAAGAAATAGTTACACAAATAAGGAAAAAACAAATAAAAATCTTGTCAAAACAAACAAGTTTTCGAACTTGACCCACCAACCGCTCAAGCAAACCATTAAAATTCCAGTGTCGCTATCAGTAGATTGGTCTTAAACAATGATTTCTCAACGTCCGAGGGGTAGATGACTAATCCGCTAGTGCAGTCATTTGGTGACTTTATTTGATCGGGTTTGACATGTCTTTTAATGTGACTTTGCTGATTGAATTTGACGAGAGATTATTAACATAAAGACTTTGATTTGTAAAGAAATCTTCTACGATTTTCTGAACTGCTAAACATCGCCCCAAAATTACTTAAATCGCCCCTTGAAATTACCAAATTGCCCTTCCTCCTATTTTTGCTTATATATCTCACAATTTCACTCTTTTTTCAAAACTTTCTCTTCCTATACCTACTACACAAGATTACGAATGTCTCGGAGGCCAGGGAAGCAGCCAGCAGTTCCCCCGGTGTACCCGTATGAGGTAACATTACGTTATTTATTTGTTTTAAAAAAAAAAAAAAAAAAAAAAAAAGTCGTCGGCGTCCGAGGGAGACGCCCCCCGCATGGGGCGGGCGTCCGAGGAAGCCGCTCCCCCTATGGGGGGAGCGGCTTCCGAGGACGCCCGACCCATGCGGGGGGCGTTTCCCTCGGACGCCGACCCGAAGCGGGAGACGTCTGCGGAAGACGTCTCCCCGATGGGGGAGACGTCTTCCGCAGACGTCTCCCCGTAGGAGGAGGCGTCTCCGACAGACGCCTCCACCTTGCGGGAGGCGTCTCTCGCAGACGCCTCCGCCTTTTTTGTTTTTTTAATTAATAAATATCATAATTACTTTAATAAATAGTGATAAATCAAAAAAATTAATTTAACAAATTCTTTTTAAGTTTAACATTTGTGATATTTAGTTTTAACAAATTTTGATTTAGTTTATATATTGTTTTAATTTAGTTTAACAAATTTTGATTTAGTTTAACAATTTTGATAATTAAGTTTAACAAATTTTGATTTAGTTTAACAATTTTGATAAATATGATAATTTAGTTTAACAAATTTAACAAATTTGTATTTAAAATTTCAATAAATAGTCATCGGGTCACAGTGGAGGGAGAGGCAAGTCGATACCATTACACGCCTTCCGTTCTTTAGAGGATGATTCAGCACCGCGTCATCCACGTAGACGGGGGATATCTGCTTCGGTCAGGAGGGAGAGGGAGGCATTACGTCGTCGTGAGGAGGAGGATGATTCCTTCGATGATGAGCATGTAGATAGTTTCGACGACGAGAGCGACGATGATGGCCCGTATGATGTGCGGCCGGAGGTGGAGAGGCAGGGGGATTATAGCGGAGGACGTGGTCGAGCGGGTACTTCTACTTCCGCCGGATGGATGGTGCGGAAGGGTAGGGGTGGGAGGTTTACGGCCGGGGATTCGAGCTCGTGCACTGTTGATCCCCGCGCTCAGAAGAAGAAGAGGGTCCAGGACGATTCTTGGATCGTGAGCAGTATGACGCCTGGTGGTCCTTTAGATGGGAGCGTCATTCCTAGTTTCTGGGGTCACATTGCTAGACGGATCTGGGACGGAGAGGATCGGAAGGTTCTGAAGTGCCAGAATCGGCACAGAGCCTGTACAGCACTACAGGGTTGGCGGTCTACACTGAGTGCTGATATCAGAGAGGAGATTAGTGCCACGCATTTGGGGCACTTACCGTACAGCATGTTCCCTTATCTCGACATGCCTTTGATTTCGGCGTTTGTGGAGCGGTGGCAGCCTGACACCAACACTTTCCACATGCCTTTCGGAGAGATGACGATCATGCTTCACGATGTTTTCCAGATCCTGCGACTTCCTGTGGATGGTCGTCTGGTTAGTGCTCAGGGGTCGACGTCTGAGCTGAGGTGTTATGTGGCAGAGTTGCTTGGTGTCACACCTGATGGTCTGGCGAGAGATACAGCTTTATGGAGTGGTGGTGGTGTCGGCATCGACTCCCTTGAGGACCTATGCAGACGGGCACGACCTCCGCGGGCCGATGATACACAGTTGACGGCGTACCTATTCTTGATGCTCGGAGCCGTCTTGTTTGTCGACAAGAGTGGTTGTCGGATCAGACCACGCGATCTACTGGAGGCTAGGGACCCGGAGACCGTTCGTGAGTACTCGTGGGGGTCAGCGACGTTGGCATACCTGTACCGGCAGCTTGGGATAGCTAGCCGTGCGGATTGTTCTGGGATTGCAGGTTGTCTTACGCTGCTGCAGGCGTGGATATACGAGTACTTTCCTGCATTCCGCCCGCATCGTGAGCGGAAGATTATCGACGAGGGTCATCCACGTTCGGGTATGTGGGTTGTCCGGAGCGAGGACAAGAGCGATGGACGATTGCGTTCCATCCGCGCACGGCTAGATCATATGACTGCATCAGAGGTATCAAACTTTACACCATTTATTTAATTTTAAGATGTATTATTATTAATGTGTTAAACTTTAGGTGGAGTGGTTACCCTATGGTCCTGACCCAGCAGCGGATGTCCCGAGGACTTTATTGATGGGTCTTATTCGTTATCGGGATATCATAGAGCCTTATATGCCCGATCGGGTCTTGCGTCAGTTAGGATATGTTCAGGTGATCCCGGTTGACATCCCGACACCAGAGCATGCGGTGCGGTCTGCGACAGCAGCGACGTACGACGTCAGGTTCCCCGCTTCTACAGCGGAATCGACTTGGCGGACATTTCCGAGATCATGCCGATTGTTCCTTGGCGACTTCAGACGTAGTCGCGACCCCTCCGAGTGTGATGCACGTTATCTTGATTGGTTCGGTACTTACTCACATCCTATCATCGTCCGTGGTGCCTCCCGGAGAGCAGATCGACCACCAGATAGGACGTGTGGCGATCTGGTAATTTTTTCATTTTATCTAAATTTATTTGTACCGTATAATTTGTTAATGTACGCTAATGTTAATGTTATGTGCAGTGGATGGGTAAGATGATACGGGCTGTAGACCCAATCTTGCAGATGAGGGATGAGCTGCCAGACGATGCCAGAGCTGCATGCGGAGATGTGGATCAGATCATACAGTCATGGCATACTCAGTTAGGCATCTCCGACCATGATTCGGATGATGAGTAGGCTGATCTGTTGTACCGTACTCTTAGTATTTGTATTTATATTTGTTTATCTGTTGTACGCTTAGTATTTGTGTTTGCTTATCTGTGGTACGCTTAGTATTTGCATTTATATTTGTTTATCTGTTGTACGCTTATTATTTATTATTTGTGTTTGTGTTTGCGAACATGTCGTACGCTTATTGTTTGTATTTGTGTTTTGCTTATCTGTTGTACCCTTATTATTTGTATTTGTGTTTGATAACCTTTCGTACTATTATATATAATGCAAATAAAGCAAACATATCAAAAACATATTACATAATAAAGCAACACTATATAATGTACAAACATATCAAAACATATTACATAATTATACAAACATATCAAAACATATTACATAATTGTTGCCAATATGCTATCCTATGTTGGTACTCCAGCTCCCATCCAATAACACTCTCATCTCGTATTTGATACCACAGAGTCGCTATAGGAGGTACGGGGAATCCCTCATTCAATTCCAAACGAATGTAATGAGCGTAACTCCCTAAATGAGCAATAATCAACTCTCTGCACGGTCTCGTCACGGTAGGCGGACTCTCCCAAGGTAGAACTGTAAGACATGGGTACAACGAACCATCATTTCCGAGAGAGAAGAACATAACTGCACACTTGTAAAAATTTGCAATGGGAAACAAGTCCGTCCACGTCTCCATATAGTGATTCTCGCCACAAGGTCCCCCGCCCCAATTAATCCGGTGACGAGCCTCCGCCACACCGTCGTAGTATACGTGCTCATAAAAAGATGGGTTCGCAGCTATCTCATTTGAAATCGAACGACGGGCGAGTTGCCAATTGTCTTCACCACCGTGGAAAACATCGGCGACACATCGAAATCCACAGTTTCCATCAGCACGTACATCATTCCACTGGTGTAGGAATGGCATAATGATTCCTGGAATTCTATCTCCATATGGGAAGTCGTCTACGTCAGCCCGCCCAGTCACTACAATATGAACAAAAAATACAGTTAGATATAATAACAAAAGATACATATTTACTAAAATAAATAACAAAATAATAATAATAATAAATGTAAGGATGGTATACCTGATCCTCCTCTCACTGACGAAGAACCAGAAGATCGACCACGACCTTTGCTTCCACTACCGGAAGAACGACCACGACCTCTACTCCCACTACCTGAAGATCGACCACTACCTCGCTCTGCATACTCAAACGCACTAGGGTCCCGTCGTGTCGACTTTCCCCTTGGTCGACCTCGTAGCTTTGTTTTTACTGCAGGCTCTTTCAAATTCGAATGTTCGGGGTGTAGCTGCTCGAATAAAACCCGAGAGGCAGATCGAATTACGGTAGGGTCACTTCCTGCAATCTCATCAACCAGACTGCGAAAATGTTCGGCGTCTTGAGCTGCCTGAGACACAAACTCTGCGTTCCCGGCTCCTTCCCCAATGACAAGTGTCCTCCAGAACGAATGAATCTGCTCTAAGTAAATTCCGTTTTCTGATTCAAGACATCCACGGATGGTACATGCGCAAGGTATCCCATGAGAAGTCAGAAAAGCGCACTCGCAACGATATTCAACTTCATCATCTAACTGTTGCATTCTCTTCACCTCCTGACTCAGCAACTGCAAACAGTGATGCGAAACTCTACCATTTATGTGACGATATAGAGAATGTCCGAAATTAGTCAAATTTCGCCGTCTCGAGTCTTCAAGAAAGTTTCGAATATTCGTCAGCTGCATTTCAGTAGCCGCGTTGACGCGCTCGAAAAGAGTGTCCAGAGCTGCAGTCGATGTAGAAATCCACTCTTTTAGAGCCGAATGAGCACTTTCGACCCTACAATTCGTGGTGTTCCCAAAATGAAGGACTTTGTTCGTCCAATTCAGCACAAACTTTTCTTTATGCACTAACCACGTGGTGTCCAGATACTCCGTGATAGCCGGCCACGATCTATACAAATCTTTCAGAGCATACACAGCTCTATCATACTCGGCTTCTGAAGTAGAAAGCATGATCTTCCTCCATCTTCCACGCCTCAAAGTCTCTGCCATCTCCTTATTCTTGCCGAATACGTGGTACGCGTAATTCAATACGTCTTTGTTGATGTGCCATGTGCAGAGTAAATGAGCAGAGTCTGGAAAAACCTCTCTCACTGGTCGCATAAGGCCTAACTCCCGGTCTGTTATTATTGCAGTCGGGCTGACAGTCCCCAATAACAGATCTCTCAACTTCTCCATCACCCACAAATAACTGGAGTAAGATTCATCCATCAAAATCGCATATCCAATAAGGAAATTCATGTTTGCTGGTGTGACCCCAATCATTTCGAACAAAGGCATCTTATACTTGTTCGTCTTGTAAGTCGAATCCATGCAGATAACGAAAGGATATGTCCGCAACAACTGGACTGACGTCGGATGTGCCAAAAAAGCGTGAGTGACGACATCAGTTTCTGGATCCGCCATAATCCAATGTAAGTACTCACACTGCACTGCTTGGTAGAGAAACTGCTGGACGGGATTCCGATCTTCAGATTTTGTCCTCCTCATGTAATCTCTGAAATTATAAATATGCCTTTGATTTGGATTGTCCTCCGGGAATTTTTCTTTTACTGCCTTCAAGATGTTCCGTGGTTTTGCTTGCGCCTCTGTCATATCACGAACAATCTTCTTCGCCCCAGAACTTAGACCACTAATTTGACGATGACCCTCTGGATAAACTGCCAGTCTGTGGTTGTGATGTCCGTGAGCACTATTAAAAACCAAAACCCATCCATCACGATCTCGTCGCTCCACCACTTTTATTAAGAAACGGCAACCGCAACCCTTTCTTTTGGTGTTTCTTCGAAGTGCAGTATCCATATCCCGAGACTCCATTTGATTTCGCCGGTCGCATCTCAAATAACAATCCATCCGACTATCTGATCTTGTTTTGTACGACGACACGACCAAAAAAAACCCAGCTCCGATAGCTACTTGTTTGGCCCATTTACATGCTTCATCGATTGTTGCAAAGATTTGTGTAGTTTGAAATAACTCACTGTAATCCACTCCATCACCACCGAAATCTGGAACCTACAAAAATAAAATCAAAATTAAAAAAAATTAAAAAATAAATTAGAAATTAAAAAATTTCAAAAATAATGTCGAAAATAAAAAAACAAAATCAAAATCAAAAAAAAAAAAAAATAGGCGTCTGTGTTACGCGCCTGCCCCATGGATGGGGCGTCTGTGTTAAACGCCTTCCCCAACGGTAAGGCGTCTGCGTAGGACGCCTGACCGAAGGGAAGGGCGTCTACTACAGACGCCTTACCCATGGGGAGGACGTCTACATAAGACGCCTATCCCATGGGGGAGGCGTCTGCGTTAGACGCCTAGTCCATGGGGAGGGCGTCCTACGCAGACGCCCTCACCATGGGGGAGGCGTCTAATGCAGACGCTCGGCCCAAAATTTGCCCCGCGCCAGGCTTACCTCACCCGATGCATCACCCTCGTTAGACATTTTCGTGGTGTTTTTACTGATAAATTATGAATATACAAGACCATATGCCTTATTTATAGACACGGGACGATATGGGTATTAAATATATTGTTAAGGGCAATTTGGTAATTTCAAGGGGCGATTTAAGTAGTTTTGGGGCGACGTTTAGTAGTTCCCACGATTTTCTCCATCATATATCAAGAGAATTGTTAAACGTCGCCCGAGTTTTACTAATTTGCCCGTCCCAATTACCCTTTTGTCATTCACAATCCATTTAATACACATTATGTCTCGTAAAAAATAATAAAAAAGTCAGGTATTGAGTCGTCCTAACCAGACGGGGGAGGCGTCCTAGCCAGACGCCACATTATATATATATATATATATATATATAAATCTTGAATTTATACGGTGTGTTATTTGAAATTATTTTATTTCAAATAAACCGGTAAATGAATCAATATCCGGAGTACAATAATAGGGTGTCAAAACAAATTAAATGAGATTCTGTACAATAATAAGGTGTTGACTCAATACCTGCCCCTGCATTCCTACTCTAATTTTATTTTTCATGATTATTTTTGTTGTAGTATGAAAAGAAGAGAGTCTATTGGGAGTAGAAATACGTAAAAAAGAGATAATGACAAAACGGTAATTAACAGTGACGATTTAAGTAATTTATAGACGACGTTTAACAGTCCAGTATATCAATTACGTTTCTTTCTTATTTTGGTAGAATTTAGACTATTATTTTGCGCTATTTTATCATAACACACTTGTGAATTGTGGTAGAAAGATTTATATTTTTATTTCCCACAAGAAAAAAAGTCTGAGTTAACACCACTTCCTGTTATTTAAAACAATACAAACAATAGTTTTAGTAGTTTTATCCAATAGGGAAATTGTGAGGACCAAATCCAAAAACGAAGAAAAGTTAAGGACAAGAGTTTACAAAAGTAGTAGTAGAACCCAAGGATTATTAAAAGCTTTATTTTGGGTTTTGCTGCACATTGGCCTTCACTGTCCGTTTCTTCCATCCATCCATACATCCAACTCGAACCAAACCAAAGCGAGGGAGGGAACCTTGAAAGGTCTCATCACTCCCCCAACCCCCCCAAAAGAAACTGAGAAGACCAAAACAGAACAAGAACCCAACAAAGGCAGAACACCAAAGAACAAGAGCAAAAGAAGAAAAATGAAACTCTCAACTCTGCTCAGCCTTCTCCTCTTTCTACTCTACTCTCTCGCACCCACCAAAGCCAACTCCGAGCTGAGAGCTCTGATGGACCTCAAGTCCACCCTCGATCCCGACAACCGCTTCCTCTCCTCCTGGGCTCCCGACGGCGACCCATGCGCCTCAACCTTCGACGGAGTCGCCTGCAACGCCCACGGCAAAGTGGCGAACATCTCCTTGCAAGGAAAGGGTCTCTACGGTTCCATCTCGCAGGCGGTCGGAGAGCTCCGGTCGCTCTCCGGCCTTTTTCTACACTACAATGCTCTAACTGGGAGTATTCCTAGGGAGATTTCGAACCTCACCCAACTCTCTGATCTCTACCTTAATGTTAACAATCTCTCCGGGAGCATTCCGGTTGAGGTCGGCGACATGGCTCGCCTTCAAGGTTGGTTAAAAAATGGAGTTTTGGGTTGTAGTTTGGAAGTGTGAAGTTTGGATTTTGCTCGTGGGTTTGTTGTTTGGAGTCGTTTTCTTCTTGTTTTGAGCAGTTGAAGTTGAAAGATTTGTTTTTTTCTTTCTGTAGTAGTTTTGATGGTTTCTGTTTTTAGCCTCATTTCTGTATTTTCTGTAACCTGAGGGTTCCCATGGAAGGTTTTGAGCATATGGAGCTTTTTTTTATTTTTTTATTTTTTCAAGTTTTGTTAAATGTCTGAAGTCTTCTGTTTGATGTCCGTGCTGTATTGTAGTCATGCAGGTCTGTTACAATCAGCTTAGTGGAAGCATCCCCAACCAGCTTGGGCGCTTAAAGAAGCTCCATGTTCTGGCTCTGCAGTCCAATAACCTCACCGGGGCAATCCCGGCAAGCTTGGGTGATCTGCAGGAGCTAATGCGGTTGGACGTCAGCTCCAATCATCTCTTCGGTTCGATTCCGAGGAAGCTCGCTGAAGTACCGCAGCTTGTGATCTTAGACGTCCGGAACAACTCGCTTTCTGGGACTGTACCTTCCGGTAATAAATAATAATAACCCCTTCTCTTGTTGGTTTGTGCGGTTAGGTATTGTACTACCGATTTTGATTTGGTATGATTTGGTTTGTAGAACTGAAGAGATTGGAAGGTGGGTTTTTGTTTGGAAACAACTCGGGTTTGTGCGGGGTCGGCTTCTCGTCCCTGCGAATTTGCACGTCTGCTGATCTCACCAATCCGAACCGACCCGAGCCTTTTGGAGAACAAGGCTCATCTGGTCTTCCCGGAAAACCTCAATCTGCCAATGTCAACCTACATTGCAACACCGACTCCTGCACTGATTCCCCCAAGTCCAAGACTCTACCTGTTGTTGGTGGGCTTACGGTTATCGTGGTTGCAGCGGCCTTGTCTGGTCTTTTTGCATTCACTTGGTACCGTCGTCGGAAACAGAAGATTGGGAGCTCAATGGAGACTGCGGATAGCAGGCTCAGCACTGACCTCAGCAAGGATGTGTACAGAAAGAGCGCCTCTCCGCTCATCAGTGTAGAGTACTCTAGTGGTTGGGACCCTCTCTCGGATGCAAGAAGCGGTGTTGGTTTCTCTGAAGAGGTGTCTCAGAGCTTCAGGTTCAACCTCGAGGAAATTGAGTATGCGACACAGTACTTTTCCGAGGTTAATTTGCTCGGAAGGAGCAATTTCGCTGCAACTTATAAGGGTATTTTGAGGGACGGTTCGGTGGTTGCTGTTAAGAGCATCTACAAGTCCAGCTGCAAGACGGAGGAGGCGGAGTTCCTTAAGGGGTTGAAAGTACTGACTTCGTTGCGACATGACAATCTTGTCGGATTGAGAGGTTTCTGCTGCTCGAGAGGGCGTGGAGAATGCTTTCTTGTCTATGATTTCGTTGCTAATGGGAGTTTGTCGTGCTATCTCGATGTTAAGAAGGATAATGAAAACGCTATAGTAATGGATTGGGCCACTCGGGTTTCAATCATCAAGGGGATTGCCAGAGGTATGAATCCTCATCTATAATGTTTACATTTGCGTGTTTTGCTTGAATTAATTCATTGTAATGCAGTAAATTAGTTTGTTTCGGTGTATTTTCTAACGTCTAGGTAGTGTAAGGAGTTCCTTGGCACAACTTTTCTTTCAGAAGAAGATATCATTGAGATGATAAATACCCAGCTAAAACATTCATGTCCTAAAAAAATCTTGTTGAATTAGATTTGTTGCTCATCAAAAGTTTCTGGCCATCTATTTTGTTCATCAGATTCCTACAGCATTTGGTCCTATCTTCTCTTTTTTTCTGTTGAATTCTTTATTTTTTACTGACTGTAGTAGAAGCTCATAAGATAAATGCTTTCAAAAACACAATTTAGTTTGCCATTCTTGGACATTCAATGCTTTAGTGGTCTTAGTTGCACCTTGCGTCATGTTAGATTTGTCTGTGTACTGGTTCAATAAAATTGAACATTAATTATCTTCCCTGAGATGTCACCTCTTTACACGAAGCTAAAATATGAAAATTAGTTTTTTATTTTATAACTGCAATAGACAGAGTGGAAGATGTTAATGCTGCCATCATTGAATTGTATATCCTAGTGGGACTGTGGGACATTCAAGTAATTAGTTTTAGCACTGTATGCCGTAGGCGGTATTAAATGAAACAGAAATTTGTTTGCTTGGTTTCGAGCAAAAAATTAATAATTGTTTTTTGCTTGGTTCAAATGTCACTTGGTTCTTTAATACGTACACCAATAAAGTAGTCATTACGATTGGGAACTTGAGCCTAGAAATCACTTGTACTGAAAGCATTGATTCTTGTAAACTGTGATGTTTGCTTTGCTTTGCTTATGTTTTTTTGTCACTTTGACCTTAATAGTTATATGCTTGTGATCAGGAATTGAGTATTTGCATGCCAACAGAGCCAACAAACTCTCTCTAATTCACCAAAACATATCGGCCGACAATGTTCTCGTTGACCATCATTTCAAGCCATTGATCTCAGGTGCTGGCCTCCACAAGCTCCTTGCTGATGATGTCGTCTTCTCGACCCTCAAAGCCAGCGCTGCGATGGGTTATCTCGCACCGGAATATACTACCACTGGCCGATTCAACGAGAAGAGTGACGTATATGCATTCGGGGTGATCATCCTCCAAATCCTCACTGGAAAAAGGAGGACCACACACTTAAGGCTGGGCACCGAGTCGGGGAAACTGGAAGACCTGGTCGACGAGAACCTCAACGGCAAGTTCTCCAAACCTGAAGCAGCAAAGCTAGCGGGCATCACCCTAATCTGCACATCGGATATTCCGAACCAAAGGCCAACAATGGAGGTAGTCTTGCAGGAACTAAGCAACAACAACAGGTGTTGAGCTCCACCATGTAGCTAAGCTAAGCGGTTTAACCCTTTAGTGTTAGGATTACCTCACATGCAAATGGGAAGGGAGCATGCGAGGGTGTATTTTGCATGTCAATGCAGTTTTGACATTATGTTGGTGCAGATTCCATTTGGGGAAAAATGTTTTTGTGGCAGGAGTCTGCATGCCAAAGTTGCAAGTTGTGACCTGACATGGTGACTTTACCTTTCTTGTGAGCTGGGTGAGTGGGTGGTATCTAAAATCGAAAAATTCCATGTGGATGGTTCTCCCATATGCTAAACTCCAAGAGAAGTAGCCAACATGTGATCCAGCTCTGTTTGTTTATGCCTGATGGCTGATGATCGTGATTGTGAATATTTGTTTAGATGTGTGCAAATGATGGGTAAAAAGGCTTCCAATCTTCCACCAAAATATAAAATAGATGGTATCCGAGCGTGACCTGCAAATGGACTTCATGAATGCTTACGTTGTGTTACTTTGTCGGGCTGTACATCGATCCACAATCAGACTGAAACCGGATGAGGCTGGTTTCTGGGATCAGGAATCGGACCAGTTCGGTTCAATTAAAAGGAAATTGAATCTGTTCGAGCCAATTTTTTTAATTTGTTTTTGTTTAAAAAATATTATTTGGTAGTGTATACTGTTAATTTTTATTTTTGTTAACATAAAGATCATTTTAGAGTTATTTTGGAATTAAAAATATTAGAATATATCAAAAAAATAATTAAACATTTTTTTTAAAATTCAAAATAAAATCGAGTCAAAACTTGACTAAACAGGGTCCGAAATGGGCGTAAATCTGATTCTCCGATTTAAAGAATTGGTAAATGGTAACCAAACGAATTGAGCGTTGTACACTCCTACCTACTGGACTTCAGCTCCTCTTGCATGAGACAAGAGAGTGCAATACAATGGTAATTAGAAAATTTATCAAATATGGATTGTGATAAGTGACCCAAACATTTGGAACCTTTCAGCCTAATTGACACTAAAACCAAATCATTTCAATAATACTTTGCAACACATTGTAAGCTAGCTCGACTTCGCAATCTCCAAAATCGAAATGGCCTTACAAGAAAAGAGGTTAGTCTTGGGACAATTTACAGTGACTTAGTCTGACAATTCGCTTAATAAAAACAATAGGTAAGACATTTTTAAAGGAAAATGATTTATGAATTCCTTTTAACACCTCTAGCGTGAAGGGACATTATTCATTTACGAGTGTTGCCAACATGAAGCTATTTTTCAGCAAAATTTAATTTGCTAATAAAGATGACGTGACAATCTAGGTGTCCATTTGTTTCCACTGCATGACAAATTGTGTTTCCTATTTGAGATTATATGTCCCGCGAGAGACATATACGTGTCTCACGTGGGACAGGTGTGTCCCGCACGGGACACACATCTATAATGTATTGAAAACATAATCTGTCTTGCATCGGAAATCACATTTTAAACAATAAAATATGAAACACAAATAATGACATGGATTATGACGGGGAGCACATCACAGATGCATGACGTCCACGTATTAGCATCCCTTCTTAAAAGTTAAATTTCGTCAAAGCCTTCTACAATGTCAACTAAATTTTTTGACTTTTGAAGGCCTAACAAAAATAAATTATCTCGATTCATATGTATCAGGTTTTAGGTTTGCCAATTATCGAATCTTATTAGTGGGAAACCTTAGTTTTATGTAAGTCAAGCAATTGAACCAAACCTTACATTTTCTGTAAGTCCATCTTTATGCTCCTTGTAAGAACTGAAATGCAAACTAACACGCTTAAACAAGATAATAAACATGTCGAATCCCCAAAACTACCCTTCCGTCATAGTAGTCCTTATAGTACGAGTGTAACTGGGGCGGGATTACCCATTTACCCACCCCATTTAATGAGTGGGTACGGGTATGATTTTTGTACCCATTTAAAAATTTATACCCGTTTACACATACTTGCTCTACCCATTTAATAAATGGGGCAGATACGGGTATACCTCTACCCATACCCGTTTACCCATATACCCGTTTATTTAATTAGTATACGAATTAAACCCATTTACTGCTCATAATATTTTAATATGGAACCTCCATAGCCACAAGCCTACAGACCACAGACTTATATTTTTTATTTACTTGACCAACTTGAGACTCCAACCATACGTGACCAGACAACAGACTTGAGAATTCAACTTTACAGCAAGGCCCAAATGCAAGTGCCTCCCTAACCCTAAGTCCCAAACGTGAAAGTGAAACAGCTGCAAATCTAACCCTCTCTCCCAACCAGCCGACAACCATCCTCTCTCCGCCACTCCCAAGTCCCATCTTCCACAAACCATTCTTCGTGCCATCCTCTCACCGCGGCTCCGTGCCATCCTCTCTCCGCTGCTCACCTCCTCCCTCTCCGTTAGGCGTCGTTGCTCTCTTTCTCTCTCTGCTATAGGCATTGTCTCAATCCACCCAATGTAATGATAATGCCACACAAATAATTGAATAACCACAACCAAACAAAAGGACTCGACGTTGCACATCTGATATTTGGAAATAATTTTCTAAGTATAACTTGAATGGTCAGCCAAAGGCTAAATGTAATCACTATAAAAGCACATTTACTGCAAGAAATTATGATGGAACAAAGAGTTTGTGGACTCATATTAGAAAATAACACCCTAGCAAAATTCATCTAAGTATTGGGCAAATGGTTTTAAATGTTGGTGAAAAGAAGATAGATGGCAGTGTTGATGTTAAAAATCATGTTTATGATCAGCAGATTAGTAGGCGTGATCTTGCTCAGATGATCATATTGCATGAATATGCATTCTCCATTGTTAAGCACCTTGTTTTTCAAAATTTTGTTAGGAGTCTTTGTCCTGAATTTAAGATGGTTTCTCGCACCACAATAAAGAAAGTTTGTGTGTAAATTTATCTAGAAGAGAAAGAAAAGTTGTTTGAGCATTTAGAGAAGTTTGACTCTCGTATCATTCTTATTAGCGATATGTGGACATCTGGGCAAAACAAAGGTTATATGTGCATTACCGGGCATTTTATTGATGATGGTTGGACCTTGCAAAAAAGAGTTCTGAATTTTGTTCATGTTAAAGGTCAACATACGACAATTGCTTTTTCTAAGGTTATTCTTGATAGGTTGTATACGTGGAACATTAATAGCAAATTCATGTGCATGGTCCTACATAATTGTAACACTAATGATGCCATGGTGAGAGAAGTTCTTCCAAAGTTGACTTCCATGGGTGACTTGTTGGGAAATGAGATTTTGTTCCATGTCAGATGCTCAACTCATATTATAAATTTGGTAGTCCAAGATGACATTGAAACCATCAAAGCTGTGATAGTGAAAGTTCGTGATAGTGTTAAGTATGTGAAATCTTCCACATTAAGAGGAGAAACCTTTGTGGAAGCTACAAGTCAAGTTGAAGGTCCAAATAAGTCACTTGTGATGGATGTACCAACAAGATGGAACTCTACTTTTCTTATGCTTCAGACTGCTTTGGAGTATAGAAAGACTTTTGGTCGTTTGGATAGTTTGGACAGATCTTACACTCGTGAGCCTACTGAGGAGGAGTGGGAAAATGGCAAAGTTGTATGTGAGAGTTTGTGTATTTTTTATAATGTCACAAAGGATTTTTCTGTTACTGCATTTTCTTCTGCAAATTATTTCTTTTTCAAAGTTTGTGCTATGAAGACTAGATTGGTAAAAATGTGTAGCAGTAGTGCTCCTTTTGTTTCTCAAATGGGAAAAATAATGTTAGAAAAGTTTGAGAAATATTGGGATAACGTAAGCTTGATTTTTTCTATTGCCTATATTTTGGATCCTCGCAACAAACTAGGGATAGTTGAGTTCTTCATGATTTTTATTTATGATGTAGACAAGTGTAAAGAGAAGATAGACTATATCAAAAGCAATTTGATGAACATCTATTCTGAGTACTATTTCAAGTATGGGGATAGTAGTGTGTAAGTTGGTGGTGGTGAAAGTGGAACGAGCACATTAGATGATAAAATTGGACGTGGTGGAAGTAGTGTAGATGATGGCATGGAGGATGAATTAGATGAGTTGAAACAACATCTTGCTTGTAAATGTACTGCTACACCGTTGAAATCAGATTTGGAATTGTATTTGGAGGAAAGTGTGCATCCCGGAGTTGGCAAATTTGACATCCTAGTATTGTGGAGCATGAATGCTGCTAAGTATCCTTTAGTTGGTCGTATGGCTCGTGATTTTTTGGCTATTCTGGTTTCTACAGTTGCATCAGAATCAACTTTTAGAACCAACGGCCGTGTACTTGATCCATCAAGATGCTCAATTTATCCACGTACTGTTGAAGCTCTTATATTCTCCCAAGATTAGATAAGAAAGGAGTTTAATGGTAATATAAATTTAGAACTTACTTTTTCTTTAGTCAATTACGTACATGTCAACTAACATATATTTTACTTTTCTTTTATTATTTGTAGGCAGACAACTAAGTGTTACAAGTTTGGGCACCATTGATGATAAAGATGATGGAGAACTTGAAGAATTAGATGATGAGGAAATTCATCCGAAATCCCTTGATTTGGGAGTTAAAAAATTAACAAAACTTGTATTTTTAGTTGACAATGTTTTTAGTAGTAGACTTTTAACTATTTTTTTGTATGTTGCAACTTCAAAATTAATTTATGAATTATGATCATAGTTATATCTTTTATTTGTAGTATGTTTGAAATGATAAATTGTGGCAGTTTTTTAAGGAAATTGAGAAGTTAGTGTGTAATAATACCTGCAATACCCGATATACCCGCCCTGTACCCGTTCATTAAACAAGTATGGGACGGATACGGGTACAATAATAGTTAAACGGGTACCCATACCTGTTTACTTAGGCGGGTATGGGTACGGGTATGACCATACCCACTTTATACCCGCCCCGTTTACACCCCTACCTTATAGTTTCTTTGTAATGTTCCCGAAACAACAAAAAATTTAAAACACAAAGCATCATAGTGATTAAGACCCAAAAGAGCAGAGACATTACTCATAAAATATTCAAGAGGTGCACCATAATACATAAGAGTTTGTCAAAAGGTATGACTACATCAGAGTACAGAAAAATGTAAATACAAATAGTCATACAACCTAGGAAAATACGATAGAAGGATTCGATCCCAGAGTTCCCTCATCCTCGGTTATCACCCGTGAGCACCTACTACGGTCCTGAAATGTATATATAATAAAGATGCCTGAGTTTCCTTAAGGAAACCCCGTATACTAAGCTCACCTATATGTATGCTAAAGAACAATGAAAGAACCTATCATACTAATGTAGCATGACATCATATAATGCAATAAAACTTTTTCTCCAATGGTAATAAAGGACTTTTGTCCCACAATCAATCATCAGGTCCTCGATGGATACCTACCGCATGCACAAGCGGTCTTACGGACAGAACGCAACGCATCCCACACGCAACTACACTAAAACATGGGGTTCGGTGAGGAGCGTTTGCACTTCCGCGTCAGTAGAATATATGATCTCGAGGTCAACACCTCACCGACGGAGCCGTCGCTCAGGTCGGTCAACTCACATGGTTGTGCCACAACCAAGCTACTTGCCGGAATACATCGTCAGTCAGTCACTGCTGCCACTCAGTCACGAGGTCCTCCCCTCCGCCACTCGGTTGCGCGGAGGAATCCTCACATGGCTGTCTCTCAGCATAGGCTACCAACACCACTGCCACTCGGTTGCGCGGGTCACATCATCACCTTCAAGGTCAGTCGATCATATCTGTAGCTTGCAGGCTGGCCAATCGACTCATCCAGACCGAAGTTCCCAAGGTCATTCTGCTTTGTAGAGCCGTGCAACATTGTGCACTGGGATCCGTGATCCCTCCGGTCTACTACTCTAGTATGAGTCAAGTAAATGCTCTAAGCTACGCCACTGTCCATAATAGAAAGGTGGCACGTCCCAAGTATCCCCATCTTCGACTCGGCGGTCCCTAGGCACGTGCAATCACCGCAACCACCGTCACCTTCCGGCTCACGCACTAAGAGGAGACACGAGATTATGTGGTCAGAGTTGACACTTCACGAGGACAAAGACTTAATCCTAAGCCCAAAAGGTCGACCAAAAAAGGCAACTGGGTCGACTATTCCCTATGAATAAGGAAACGTTCGAACAGACGCCTACAACGGTCAAACCCTAGGCTCATGGCTCAAGCCCCAACGGTCGAACTAAAGATCGATGGTAGTCGATCGTTTAGATGGTCTCGGCCAAATTAAGACTATGTCAATCAAAGCAATGGTCGAACGACTCAGGGGCCCCGTTCAACCGAAATTAACAGGGTCAATCCTACATGCACCTAGTCACAATCGGTCGAACCAATTAACTGTCAGTTGAACTCTAGCCAGGTACACTTAAGTCTCGGTCGGACAAGAGTGTAGGACGGTCCATTGTTTAGATGGTCTGTGCCTAGTCCATGTAGGATTTCATGTCCCTATGTATGTGTATATTTAAAAAAAATCATATAAGCATACATGATCGATTTCATATTTTCAATAATTTTATGTACATTATTTTCGTATTTATTCTAATATCATTCAATCCTACATATATTAAAATAAATCACGAAGAGAGGATCATACCCAAAGGTTCTCAAAAACCTTTATGAAGATCCGGAGTTGCGTCGCTCGTCGAACCGTCCACCGATCCGCCTCCACGTGTTCACCAAACTCTAAACAAGATTAGAGAAAAATGAGCTAGCCAATTCAATCTTTAAATCAAGGTTATAATATAGATAATAACCCCTTTTTGCTCCATGAGAATTTAATCTCCAAAATCTTAAATAATTAAGGAATTTTCGAATGGATTAATAGGGTGGTTAGAGAGAGAGAGAAATTTATGCATTAATTAAAACAAGGAGGGAGAGAAGACCTATTTATAGGGAAGGAGTGTAGTGAAATCCGGGAGAAGAGGAAAGGGGGAAAAAAGGAGGAGAGAGAAGCTCTGGGGTGGCATGGGGGAACCTATGGTTTCCTAGGTTATTTTCTTGCATTTTTTCATCTTTTACTCTTGATTTCTTACTCTAATGGAGCATTTGGAGAGCTCTAGTCATTGTTCTAGGCTGGTGGAGGATGATGGCAGCAATATGCGTCCTCCTACAGCAAACACAAGCCCTGGAAGAGTGGCTGCAGCAAGGGGTGCGAAAGTTCCTCCCACAAATGGTGAGGGTTTTCAACTTAAGAAATGGTCTGAGTTGTTTGGGGCTGGAGTGAAGCCAAAGACGGCTCTTGAGTTCATCAAGTCGGGGCTGAAGGATGGAGCAAAAGTGGCAGTTTGCACCAAGGAGCAAGTTGTTGAGGCACTGAAATCTTGGGACAAGGTCCTCTTTGGGTATTTCGTGGATTTCAAGCCTCACCTCCCAACCCTTGAGAGGTACTTGCATAAGCTTTGGGAACACCGTGGGAATGTGGAGGTGATTCGTCGTCGAAACGGTTTCTTACTTTTCAGATTCACTTTAGACGAGGACAGAAATCATGTTCTTGAGAGGGGTGCTTGGTTTGTTCGGGGCACCCCCCTTGTAGTCCAGCAATGAACACCAGAGGTAGTGATGAAGAGAAGCAAGATGTCATCCATCCCGATTTGGCTAAGGCTGCCGGAGCTAGACCTTCGTTTTTGGTCACCATCGATCTTGAGCACAATAGCTAGTGTTCTTGGAAAACCGTTATACATGGATGATAACACCGCTTCGGGGAGAAGGCTTGCGTATGCAAGGCTGTGTGTGGAGGTGGACGGAACTTTTCAGTACCCGGAGTTTGTTGAGATACAAATCGAAGGTGGAGCATGGGAGAAGGTGGACATTGAGTATGAGTGGAAGCCGGGGCATTGTGGTGTTTGTTCGGAGTTTGGGCATACTCAGGCTAGGTGCCCACAAAGCCAGCATGAGAAGGTGAGGGAGGCTGGAAGACCAGTAGTAAAACCCAATCCTAAAGTGCAAGGTTGGGTGGAAGTTGGGCGGAAGGGAGAGACAAAGAAGAAGGGCACATCCGAGGCAAGAGAACATATAGAAGAGAGTATAGATGGTGGTACGAGGGAGGGGCTGGTGGCAGATCCTCCCTTGGTGATTTTCGAGCTTGAGAAGAGCAAGGTGTGCAAACCCCTAGGGAGGCAAGTGTGGAGTTGGGAAACATAACGAAGGTGGAGACCGTAATGGAACGGGACACTATAATGGGAGAAGATAACACAATAACGGAAAGGGTGGGGGCTGGAATAATGGAACAAGTTTCTTTGATGGAAGAGGAGGCACCAATGAGCATGGAGGAGGCACCAATGAGCATGGACGAGGCTAGTGGAGATTTGAATGCTCCAATCATAGAGGAGGTTCCTCCTTTGGGAGGGACAAAGGTTGCTGGAAAAAGAAACCAAGTCAGCATTGGACAACAACAAAGAAAGGGGGACCACATGCATCTTAGTGGGGGAAACAACCACAAAGAAGTTCCTTTTGCTCCAGCAGGAGGAAGAGTGGATGGAAGAAACATATGGCGAAATAATTATGACAAGCCAATGGGAGGAGGAAATCTCAGCTTTGAGGAGAAGCAAGCTAGTGGATTGAGTGGGTTTGCTGGGTGTAGTTTGGATCCTAGCCGCCTCCACTCAAGAGGAGGCATCATTACCAGGTCAAGGGCTTTCAGGGACAAGACAACTATTAAGGGGCTGGGTCGATTCGATATCCTAGCAGATCTCGAAGGAAGAGAGGATGAAGAAGGTAGTGTTGATGGCGAAGGAGGAGAAGCTGACGGGTTTGTCTCTAGTCAATTTGAGGATGGGAATAGGAGGGCTATGTGCAAGGCAACGTCTCCACCACCTTCGGTGGACCTTGAATTATTATCGCCACAGCCAGAAGCATTCCGTGTCATTCGAGAGAAGGGACTAGAGAAACAAAAAAGCAAACCGAAGCGGTAAGGGACGTAAGTCCCATATTGCGAAGCCATGAATATCCTAGTATGGAATGTGCACGGTGCAAATCTCCCCGGCCGTGCACACATGATAAGGGGACAAATAAAGGAGACAAACACAGATATCGTATGCCTTGTGGAGCACAAAGTGAAACTAAAAAAATTGGATCGGTTTAGGCGTGCTATTTGGGGGCATGAGTGGGCATCAAATAGCTTGATTGTAAATTCTGGAAGAATCCTTGTAGTGTGGAATGAGCTAAAGGTGGACCTCCGAGCTACTTTTGAAACCACGCAATTGCTGCAGCTTGAAGGAAGGGAGGTGAAAAATGGGAGAAACATTGTGATTACTACGGTCTATGCTGAAAACGGCCACGTGCAGCGGAGGTTACTTTGGGAAGACCTTGCTCGTGCAATTCCAGCACCCTCGACGCCTTGGCTGGTGTGTGGGGACTTTAATTGCATCAAGAGAGCAAATGAGAAGAGGGGAGGAACGGGTCTGAATATGGTGGCCATGGATGAGTTCAATGCATGTGTGGACCAGCTCCAGCTGGTGGAAGTCCCGTCTACCGGAGGTGAATTTACGTGGTGCAATTCCTCGCATGGGGATGCAATCATCGAAACACGAATTGATAGAATATTCATGTCCCATGCGTGGTTGGAGACATTTCCTGATTCCTATTACGTTGTGGGGGACAGAGACATGAGTGACCACTCGATGATCACTTTGTTTGCGGAGAAGGAGGGACAACGAAGGAAGCGAATGTTTTAGTTTGTAAATTTCTGGGCTGAGCATGAGATGTTCAATGACGTGGTAAGGGAGGCTTGGGCCACGCGGGTGGTAGGTACCCCCATGTATCGTTTGATAGCAAAGTTACATGAGGTAAAAGAGGTGTTAAAGAGATGGAGTGCGGATACCTTCGGGCATGTGGAACACAAAGTGGTTGAAGCTCAGCTCCGGCTGGCTGATATCAGAACACAAAGGGAGGAAAATCCACGAGATGAGGAGCTGTCACATTGTGAGAGTCTTTGTAAGGAGGCCCTGGACCGTGCTTTGGTTCGGGAGGAGGATTTATTGTGACAGAAATCAAGGGTTCGATGGCTGCAAGAGGGTGATCGAAATTCCAGATTTTTCCATGCTTCCCTTAGAGTGAGGAGAGCCACCAATAATGTGAGGAGAGTGAGTGAGGAAGGGGTGGTTATTGAGGATGAAGAGGCTATCCGAGAGGCCTTTCGGAGGCGGTTTTCTAACTTGTTTTCTAGTGATTTTCATGTTCAGCCCATTGATCCGACGTTGTCCCTTCCTATGGTTGGGGAGGACGAGGCGAGATATATTATTCAACCACTAGATATGAAGGAGTTAGAAGAAGTGGTTAAACACTCAAATGTAGACAAAGCACCGGGCCCAGATGGCTTCAATGCAAAATTCTTTAAAGCCGCGTGGGAATGTGTGAAGGGAGACCTTTTCAAAGCTGTCGAATCATTCATGAAGAGTGGGAAACTACTGAAGCAAGTAAATTATACCTCCATTACATTAATCCCGAAGAAGACGACGCCGACCGTCGTTGATGACTATCGACCCATCTCCCTTTGCAATATGATCTACCGGTTCATTTCAAAGATTTTGGCAAATCGTTTAAAGGTACTCCCAAAATTAGTGGGGGAAACGCAAAGTGCATTCGTGAGTGGCAGGAGAATCAGTGACAACATCTTGCTAGCTCACGAGATATGCCACAATATGCATCTAGGAGGAGGATGTGGAAGGATGTGTTTGAAGCTAGACCTCAGGAAAGCTTATGACTCTATTTCTTGGAGTTTCTTGGAGGAAGTACTCAAGAGGGTGGGTCTACTGATGAGAATTTTATTTATACCGCAAGTGCATGACGTCGATGAAGACGCGGCAAGTACGGGTCGAATACAAGGAGGGAGAAAACTTTGTTATTTTTGTGATTTTCGATTAAGTAAAGAAAGAGAGAAATAAGGTTGGTTTGAGATTTTGGATTTTTAATTTTTCTAAAGCAATAACAACAAAAACAAACTAAGAATAAAGCAAATATGGATGAGAGTCCAGCGGGTGGGGGCTTAGATATCGGGTTTTGTTTAGAGAAATCTGAAACTCATAATAAATCACATTAGTTATAAAGCATTACATGATAAATGATTCAACATAAACTCAAGTAATCAAAATATACTAACACGAAATTAAAATAATAACATCATTCTTCTTCTCATCACCCTAAATCCGTCACCCCCACCCTTTGGAGAGAGTTAGAAACTCATGGATGGAGGGAAGGAGAATGGGTCCTAGAGAAACTACGAAAGAAAATTAAAAACACGAAATAAACGAACAGGATTTTATTGCTAAAGAATGGAACCAAAACAAAAAAAAACTCCCTTACAACATCGTTTCGGGGCTGTTTATAGCCGATACAAGGGACCCAAGTATGAAATAGGAAAGTACACGCGTCATGACACGACTGGACAAAATCCGGGGGCACGGATCGAAAGGGGTGCGGCGTTTTCGCCGCAAATTACAAGTAATGGGCGGCGGAATCGCCGCAATTTTGACTCAGATTTAATCCGGATTTTTCCTGTGTGTTTATGGTATGATTTAGCTGTCCTTTGCGCGTCCGGATTGATTTCTTTCCTTTCTTTTGAGCTCCGAATTAATTCTTCATATATTTGGAGATCCAAATTGATTTTTCTTTAGAATTTCTCCAAAATAATATTTTGGTACTTGTAATTTGCAGTCGGGTCCTCGGCTTTTTGCAATTAAGTCTTTGAATGCTTTTATACTTGGATGGACTTCAATTTGAACCCCGATAATCTTGAACTTGGTCTTCATGACAGAAATGAGTCTGTTGCACGCATTTATGCTCGGGATATGGGTAATTTGCATTCAGGTCTCTGCATTCTGTAAATAAGACTAAACACATACGTTAGTAGCATTTATTGATATAAAATTAATCTAAATGCAAGACATATGATGCAATGTATGCAATGCATCACCTACCCGACCATTGGTGTAAACTCATGATGGCTTGCGTCCGAGCATCCTTTGCCGTTACGGTGAATGGCGAGAACTCTAGACCATTTGCTGCCACGAATGGACTGAGACAAGGGGATCCGTTGGCTCCCTATCTTTTTGTTCTTTGTATGGAGGTTTTGAGCGCCATGTTCAGAAGGGAGGTTGAGAGTGGATCTCTCGAACCAGCTAGGTGTGGGGATGTACAGATCTCCCACCTCCTTTTCGCAGATGATGTGATGGTCTTTGCTGCTGCTACAAGAGCCAATGCTCAGGTGATAAAGCATATCCTTACTAAATTATCAGCAAACTTCGGGCTGCAATTGAATGTAGCAAAGAGTCAAGTTTTCATCGGAGGAGGAGCCACCGAGGGCACATGGATTTGCTCACATCTAGGTATGGAGAGAGCTGATTTTCCGGTTACATACTTAGGCCTCCCTCTCTTCTCTGCAAGGCTGGGGAGACATCATTGCATGGGTCTGGTCAGCAAGGTGCGACAACGGCTCAGCACATGGAAGAGAAACTTTCTTTCGATGGCGGGTCGTGTGGAGTTAGTCAAGAGCGTACTCGTGTCTATGAGCATTTATTGGAGATCAGCGTTTCTTCTCCCGAGAGAAGTCTTAAAGGAGGTGGAGAGCATTATGATTCACTTCATTTGGGGAGACCCTACGAAGTGGGTGGCGGTAGCTTGGAAGGACATTTGCAAACCGAAAAAGGAGGGAGGTTTGGGGCTGAGGAGACTAAAGGACTGGAATGATGCTGGGCTTGTTCGGCTCCTTTGGTTGATTATCGTGGAAGATGGATCGCTGTGGGTTCGGTGTATACAAAGGAAATACTTATGGAACCGTAACATCTGGTTAGCTAGGCCACCGGTTGGGTGCTCATGGGCGTGGTGGAGAATTCTAAGTGTCCGCGAAGTGGCAAAGAATAGAATCCAATACCAAGTGGGAGACGGGACAACAATTCGGTTTTTTACCGACCCTTGGTGTGGACAGCCCTTACTCTCCTCGCCCGGGGAGAACGTCTCCAGTACGACATGGGGATGCCTATGGATACTTTGGTCTCTTGGTTCATTCATGAAGGGGTTTGGACTCTCCCTGAGCCGAGGTCCCTAGAGATGGTAGTATTATGGCCAAGGATATTTCAAACTCCAATTCATGGGGGGCGAGATAACCCTATTAGAGCTGGAGCAAGAAGTGAAACATTTTCAGCAAGGGAAGCTTGGAGTTGGGTGGTACCTCGAGGAAGGAAGGTGGGCTGGACTAAGGTGGTTTGGCACAAGTATCACATACCTAAGCATGATATCACATTTTGGAGAGCCATGAGAGGACGGCTGATCACAAAAGCGCTTATGCGAGCTAGGGGAGCAATCCATAACCCTCGTTGTGTATTGTGTGAGGAAAGAGATGAAGATATGGCACACCTTTTCTGGGAATGCCACTTCACACGTCAAGTATGGGTACAAATGTTGAGAATACTACGGCTGGACACTAGTGCAGGTCTCACCCTTGGTGCGGAAGTGGAGAGGCTCCAAAAGATGAGAGGGTCAAAGCTACAGCAAGCCACCACAAGACTTGCTCTTGCTGAAACCATATATGAGTGTTGGCAAGAACGAAATAGGCGGATATTCGAAAAAGAGAAGTGCTGACCTGAGGATGTGAGCACGTTTATAAAGGATGCGGTGCGGCTGATGGGTACGAGGATTAGGGAGCTTCGAGATGACGCTGAGGCTTTACGAATGTATGAGAGTAATTGGGGATAGCTGAAACACCATAAAGGTGGAGAGTTTTTTGTATGTTGTTTAATGTAGATTCCAGTTATGCACTGAGTATGACTCGAGAGCTGTAATATAAAATTTTGATAGGCTGTAAATGTTTACACACATTAATATATTAGAGGCAATGCCTCCCTTTTGCTTTGCAAAATAAAGACCTATTTATAGGGTCTCCCAACACCCACATCATGGGCTAACCACTAACCCATGATCTTTTGTTTTTCTCTCCCAAAAATTAATCACAATTTGACACATAATCATCAACATCCACATTTAACAATAATTGGAATAATTCCAATACATGATTAATACTAATTCCTTATTAATTCGGGCAAAACCATATTAACCGTTTTTTTCCTTTTACCAAATTTTGGATTTATATCCAACAAAATTTGATCTTTGGGGTTTTTAGCAAATTCATATATCATGTAATATATTATCATATGTAATGTCAACCATTACACCCCATAATACATACATCTCATATGAACTTATAAATGATTCTAATTATGTCATTTTCATGACACATTGATTTTATCGATTCACCAAATGTGTCCCTTTTCATATGAAACCTGACACATCATATAAATTCAAAATCAAGGTTCTTGTTTCCCAGTTTTGTGGTGTGACCTATAGGAGGATCTAAGCTAAATTGACAGTGATATTGAACACTCAATATCTCAAACTATAAGTGGTATCTAGCTACACATTATAGTTACCTAATTAGCATAGATGTCTTGTTCCACTCGAACCAAACACGATCCATTTAGTGATGTAAGTGCACAACTTGTGTCCGTCTATTGCCTCATGATATTAAGAATATATACAAAGTAGATATGTGTCACATTTGTATTATATTCGTTTTCTTGATCTCTTTAAGCTAATTATAACTATGTAACTTAACTCAAGTTACATTGTGCACATTATAATTTTGCTTTATCAAGGGGTCCACTAATTTCATCACTCAATTAAGAGGGACAATGATAATCTTTTGACTAGGTATCTTTTCCAGCACAAGTCATGTTCAACCAACTATTGTCTTTATCACTATACTCATTGATAGCTTTTGACAATAATCAAATTAAACATTCCTTATGTGAAAAGATATAAGTCTCATATCTTAGGATCCAAGACACAGTAAAACATTAATGACACATAACACAATTCCATAATGTTTTTACTTGCCAGATTTATTCAATATATAAAAATAACCATTTTCCTCTTTTATATACTCGTGTCGTCAAATATTTGTAGAACTACAATAATCAATGACCAACATGACAATCTTATCTCGGTAATTAATGTTCCATGTTGATTACCATGATTGTGAATAACTTTTATTTTATGTAAACTATTATATTTTAGAGCTCTACTGTTAATGACCAAACGCCTCTTCCTTAACACTTCCAAAAGATGAACACATTAATCAAGGAATAAAATATTTGCACATCCAATTCATAATAATTGGCATATAAAAGTAAACTTTTAGAACACATTCCTTTCCGTCCAGACCAAAATACAAGGCGACGATCGAACGCAAGAAAGACTCGTTCGACCAAAAATAACAAAGACTTCTTCGAATCAACAAATGTGCACCACCGGTCGACCGTCGAAATACATTGTTTGACCGGTGCTAGGTAAAGATAAAGAAATACACAAAGAACGGTCTACCGTAAATAGGCACCGATCGACCGTTAACCGGCAACTACCTGGCCATGCCAGACGCATATTGTTGCCTCTCGTCGCCGGTGAGGTCTCCGACCTCCGACGACGAGGCAAAACCTCACACACACACCATTGTGAGCAACATCTAATGCATTGAACTTGGCATAGCTTTCTCTTTGCGATTACCGACGCTCGTCGGAGCTCACTCGCAACCACGTCCAATCCGCAACCACTCACGCGTCCTCCTCCTCGCGTCAACCTCCACGCGCCTCACGCCTCAAGGACACGACCACACCATCCTCCTTGCTCGTTGCAACTGCTCCTCGCCGGATTTCCAGTAGGCTGGGTCTCCGGAAACAAGGGAGAGGTGAGGGAGCTGTGGAGTTGAGAGGAAAACAAGTGAGGTGAGAATTTTGTTCTTCCTTAAATAACCCAACCATACACCCCACTCATCCCTCTCCTACACTACCACCTTACCTTCCATCACCTCAAACACACCCCACCATACCTACCAAGTAAACTCCACCTAATCCCTCCACTAAACACATTGGCATCCTAACTAGGGTTTAGGGTTTAACATTCTTAACTTGCAATATGCCTTTTGTTATGGGACTATTGTACAAATTAGTGTTCAATCTTAAGAGAATAATTGGTATTTTCTAGTTTTTTCCCGTGCTAGAGAAAAATTACAACAAACGTTATATTTCGTGCGTTTGCGTGGATGCAAAGTAGGCTTACCAAGTCGATCATGTTTTGGGATGTTAAAGAATTTAAATTCGGTTTTTTGCTTACATACTCATGTAAAATAGTAAAAATGCCTTTTAGTCCATTCAATTTCTTGAAATTGGTGTGATGCTCGATTGGAGATTGTCTTCAATTGCAAGGACTATGATTCACCAAGTACAAGTTACGATAAGACCCAAGAATGTGTCATAGACATAAGATGTTTGAATTCATCGAGTTTTGAGGTTTAGATGAGTTTTGTAAACCTCAAAACTCTACTTTTATCATCCAAATATATTTTTATTAAGATTGATTGAGTTTTGAGTGTTTGGACTTTGGTCGCATTTTTAGCGTGAAAGTAAAGTTTTGCAAAACACCAACCTAGACTAGTGTTTTGCACAACTCAAACATTTATTCCCAATTTTCATATATATATATATATATATATATATATATATATCCCCGCAGGTAAAGACAAATTCACCAAAAAGACGTCAATCAAGAGCAAAGGAGTAGGAGGTACTCATGGGAGTGCCTCGAGGGGGAATTCTTTGAAATCTCTGACTCCCAAGACAGAGTACTTTCACTGCGGTGAAAAGGGACACATCCGACCAAATTGCCCCAAGTACAAGGAAGACCTTGATAATTGAGTGATTGAGCATAAGTGCCCCAAAAAGGCCAAAGGTATATTTGTTATTGAGATAAATTTAGCTACATTTGTCCATGATTGGGTAATTGATACCGGATATTATGCTCACATAATTTTTAATGTGCAACTACTAAAGGATAGGAAGGAACTCGTGAAGAACGAGATGATTTTGAAGGTCGGAAATGGTGCGAGCGTTGCTGCGATTGCACAAGGTTCCGTGGAGCTTCAATTATCTAATGGTTTAAATTTATTTTTAAAGAATGTTTTATGTGCCTTCGATTAGCAAGAATATTATTTCTGTATCGTGTTTAGATATGGATAATTTTAATATAAATATTTCAAATTCTTGCTTATCTATATCGAAGAATGAAATTTTCTATGCAAATGCATTCGTGAGGAATGATCTCTATTTTTTCTTGAATTGAATAATAGACAAATCTCAAACATCAATAATAAAAGTCTTAAAACTACTCACGTGAATGATTCACTCTTGTGGCCCTATCGTCTTGGTCACATAAATGAAAAATGCATCAAGAAATTGCAAAAGTCCAACCTTCTTGGTCAACTTGATTTTAAATCATTGGAGACGTGCGAAGAAATGTCCAAGAGGCTTTCAAGAAGAAATGTCTGAGAGGGAATAACTTGTTGGATTTGATACATTCCGATGTATGTGGTCCGATGAGTATGAGTGCTAGAGACGGTTTTAGGTACTTCATCATGTTCACGGATGACTATAGTCTTTATGGCTATATTTATCTAATGAGAAACAAAAGTGAATCCTTTGACAAGTTCAAGGAGTTCAAGAATGAAGTAGAGAACCAACTCAACAAGAAAATCAAGTCTCTACGAATAGATCGTGGAGGTGAGAACTTAAGTACCGAATTTGACACATTCATAAAGGAGTGTGGTATTGTGCCACAACTGACCCCTCCCGGTACAACTCAGTGGAATGGGGTATCCGAAAGGAGGAATAAGACATTACTCGACATGGTTCAGTCAATGATGAGTCAAGTTGAATTGCCATTTTACTTTTCGAGTTATCCACTAGAAGTTGTGGCTTACACACTAAATATTGTTCCATCCAAAACCGTAGAGAAAATACCTTATGAGCTGTTGAGTGGTAGAACACCTAAGCTCAATTTTCTCAAGATTTGGGGTTGTGAGGCCTACGTCAAGAGATTGTGGTCGACCAAACTTCAACCAAAAGCGGATAAGTGATTCTTTATTGGTTATCCTCGTGAGACAAGAGGATACTATTTTTGGCATATAACCTCCAATCGAGTGATTGTAGAGAGAGATGTCGTATTCCTAGAAAAAGAATTTCTTGAAAGAATTAAAAGTAGTGGAAAGAAATAAAAATTAAGAGTATTTTTCTTTGTTATTTCATCCACTAGCAGTCATCGATCGAGGAATATTCTGCTCCCACTTAGCGGGAGATAACTTCCTCTATCTTTGGGAATAGGGGGAGATATAAGATTGTCTATTGTTGTGCCATGAATAGATGTACAAGGTGTGATTCACCCTTAGTGGACACCGAGTGTATTTATTTGTGAATACAATGGATAAACGTATCTCGTATCAAATGAAATAAATTTTCTTAACAAGACTCGGAGCCCTAGCTCGATTTTGAGAAAAAAAGAGTTTTTTCTTAACAAGACTCGGAGCCCTATACTCGGATTGGTCAAATTCCCTCTTAATTAAAATGACAAGAGTCATAAGAGTTTTAAAATGCAAATGTTGTCATATTTTGAAATGATTATGATTAGAAAATGTTTTCTTACCTTGATTTTATAATATATTTGATAGCCCTTAGCTAGTTTATATTATAATTGATAGGATCTTGAATTGCTGCATTTATTATATCCAATATACCCGATAGACCTTGGTTTTTTGTGTCCCACAATATTCTTTAATCCAAGCAATTCAAGTGATGACACTAGACCGCAAAAGATTGCTCAGGTTATGTGTGATTGCGTGAAGAAGATTTATCTAGCACCATATTGGGAGGCGTATGTATTTCATTATATTTTATTTTACTTGTTTTATTAGTATTAAGTGATTAAGAAAGTTATTTAACATGATTGATTTACAGTGATCATTCGATGTTGGTCGTTTTAGTTCCTGATACGAATAGTGCATATTAATTTGATCCTCTGGCATCCGATAAATCGAGAAATCAATGAACAATATTGTTCAATTGTAAATTATTTTTAGTATAGTTAATTTCAATTTGTTCACTAATTTTTCATTATTGCATATTTGAGTAAAACTTTCAAACTTTTGTGTAATTTTGACAGAACCATGAATATATATAAAATGATGGGTCGAAAATGGAAGAAGAAGCTAACAACTTGGCATGCCATGAAGGTAATATTATTCATTATTGAAGTAAACCCATGAAGCCATTAATATGTATTCATTTCGTTATTTGGATATAATAATGAATATATTTTTATTTCTAATTGTTGTAGTATTGTAGACAAGTTGGAAACACTGAATGCGGTTACTACATAATGACTTATATTGAACAAATTGTCAGTATGGAATTGGAAGATGGAGATTTACGACAGGTATCTTCAATATGTAACATACAAGTTAGGTTATGTTAATTATTTAAAAATATAATATTTTTTGTAGATTTTCGAAGAAAACCCTCACCCATTTTCATATGAGGAGATAAATGGAACACATGAGAGGTGGTCTTCTTACATTATTAGTCGTGTGCTAAAAAAAGTGTAATTAATTATTATTCAGAATTTGTATGTAAAAAGTAGATTATTCAAAATTTGTAATTGATAGTTAGATAGCTATGTCCGAATGTTGTAATTCTTTGTTAGGTGCATTTTATGTGTAACTGTGTTACATATGAGTATATGAATGCATATGAGTATACTAAATGCATATGAGTATATGAATTGTATATGAACTGTGTTACATTTGTTGGATTGTATATGAATTGTATATGAACTATGTTACATTTTTTGGATTGTATATGAATGTTGCAGGGTTTGAGTCTGAATTACAAACATCAAAAAATAAAAAAACCTACAACATCGGCTTTTATAGACAACCGACGTTGTAGGGGGTCTACAATGTCGGTTTTCCAAGAAACCGACGTGGTAGTGGTTTAAAAATTTGAAAAATAAAAAAATCCATTTTTTTGAGGTCTACCCACGTCAGTTTTGAGCTCTATCATCGGTCAAATTATGCCCACCACCATCTGACCGAAAATAACACGAACTTCTGAGACCCAAATCTGGTCCCCACTATCACGTCAGAATTAGCTAAAAACCGATGTACTATACGTGTTTTTTAATACTCAACACCTTAACCCAAGCAACCCCATAACCCATCTCCGATCCAACCCACCCCACCCTTCTGAGCCACGCCACGCTGAGCACCCCGCAGCCCAGCATGAACGAGCCTCAACATGTCGAGCACCCTGCAGCCGCGTACGCCTATAGCCCCGCTGCCTCGCACGCTGACAACCCTCCATCGTCTTGGTGAAACCCCATTCGTCTACAAAAGGTATTTTTTGTCAAATACATTTTTAATTGCCAAAAGAACGCATTTGCATGTTGAGTTTGAGGTTTTCAGTGTTCAAATGTTGGACTCTCAATCAAAATCAAGTTTTTTGGTGCTGAAATTCTGGTATATTGGGTTCATTTTATATTACGATTGTTTGTGTTGTGTTGATAATAATGAGTCGAAATTGGATTTTCACAAGTCGATTTAGTGATGAGATGAGTACGGAGTTGATAAATTTCTAGAGTTTGCACAAAAGAATGCGCATATTAGAAACGAAAGAAAAGGTCTTATGTTCATGTAGAAAGTGTCTTAACATGTTCTTAAGAGGTGTAAAAAAGATCAAGACTCATCTTTTTTAGAAAGATTTTAATGAAGGATACACACATTGGATATGGCATGGTGAGAATGAGATACGTACAAAGGAAGAAAGTGATAGTCCTTCACAAAATTAGTTAGGAGGGGTATGGCAGAAGTAGATGGTCTACAACTACCAGATATTGGCCTCTTGATAGCGTTCTCATAAGGAAAGTGAGATTCATCAAATATAACATTACGAGGTATATACATCTGTCCAGAAACTGTATTGTAGCACTCATATCCTTTATGCATAGAACTATATCCCGAAAAAATAGATAGTCGAGATCGAGGTTGAAGTTTATTAGTATTGTATGGTCGCAGACATGGAAAACAAGAACAATAAAAAAATCTTTAAAACAGAATAATCAGGAGCAATTTTGAACAAAGTCTCATAAGGAGAAAGCCGAGAGTTAGCATGTGGTAATCTATTAATTACAAAGACAGCAGTGGAAAAGGCATAATCCCAAAAGTATGCTGGAAGAAATGCATAGGAAATTAGAGATAAACCACAATCAACTATATGTCTGTGTTTTCTTTCAACCGAGCCATTCTGCTCATGAGTATGAGGGCAGGAGACTCAATGAGAAATACCACTAGACTCGAGAAACTTAGAAACAAATCTATATTCTCCTCCCCAATCACTTTGAAAAGTTTTAATTTTGCAAGAAAATTAATTTTCAACTTGAAGTTTGAACTTTTGAAAAGTCGGTAAAACATCAGATTTGGATGCAATAGGAAAAAGCCAAGTATACAAACTGTAATCATCTAAAAAATTAACATAAAACCGACATCCAGTATGAGAAATCTCAGGTGCAGGTCCCCAAACATCAGAAGGAATTAGTTCTAAAGGAGCACTAGCTTTAATATGTGTTGTAGTAAAAGGTAGTTTATGATTTTTAATAGAAGAACAAGTATGGCAGTTGCTTAATAGGTTCTTTCCTGCAGTAGGAAGAGAATAATCATGAAGAATAGAATGAACAATACGAGCAGAAGGATGCCCAAGTCTCTGATGCCAAACATCTGCAGAGGTCCATTCCCTAAGGATCGCAAGTTTTTGAGGTAGAGATCCAGAGAGCTGAAGTCGGTAAAGACCATGCTCAAGGCGCCCTTGGAGAAGGACTTGGCCCAAGAAGAGATCCTTCACAAAACAACATGTAGGGAAAAAATTCAAAATAGACATTGTTATCTACTATAAATCTAGCAACACTAAGTAATTTACGAGTTATACGAGCTACATAAAATACTTTATGCATTCGTAATAATCTAGAAGATGCAGGAACTGTAAATGAACCATTCCGTAAGATAGGCAAACTTGTACCATTAGTTGTTCTGATATAGTCAGAACCTGTATATTCTCGGGAATGTTGAAGTGTGGATTGATCGTTAGTCAGATGGTTTGTTGCTCCTGAGTCAGGAAACCATGCCTCGTCTGCCCTATTGCAAGAGCTTGCCATCGTAGTAGAGAGAGAGAGGAATCCTGATAGGATTGATCAAAACGTTTATAACACTGAATAACAGTATGACCCATTTTTGTACAGATCTAGCACTGAACTCGTGGTCGGCCAGAATTATCAGAAGTGTTGGTGGGGGCGATTGTTATTATTGTCGAAGAAAGAAAATGACGGTTTTCTGCGTTCTTGGTTTATATACGAGGCATTTGAAGAAGTTTCCGTTGTTGAGATTAGAACAAGTGGCTGAGATGATTATCCAGAAGCTTCGTTTTAGTGGAAACGATGTCGTTCGTTGGATGGAAAAAACGGTTCAGATCTTGTCACGATCTGTGTGCTTTGTAGTGGAGAGTTCGGGATCGTTAGATTTCTTGATGAACTGTTGGATCTGTGCTAAAGAAAGCACAATCCGTGCGGTGTTTGAGGAGTAATATGGTTTGTTGAAATGAACGGTTGGATGATGTAGAGCAGGTATCCAACAATCTCGCGATCCTGGACGTTGAATTTGAATTGATCAAGGGTCCTATTTTCTCAGAGGAAGCATAATCCGTGTGCTTGAGAATGGTGAATCTTGACCGTTGGTTTTTCAAGCAAGAAATGTGTAGTTTGTTTGTTGACGGGCCTGGGCTTTGAAAGAGAAGAAAGGAGTGGGTTGGTGGGCTAAAGAACCAAGTTTGTTTGTTGGATCAGGTTTCAACCAATCTGGCTCTTGATACCATGTAAGGATGAGAACGACTTGCAAGAATGTAATGAAAATCTTTCTTTTTAATCATAAGATAGAGAGAGATACATGATATTTATAGGTACGAGTTTACAGAATACATTTGAACCTAGACAACATAGATGAATATTATGGAATGTTTGAGAATTCTCTAATACAATATATATATGGACTTATAATACAATGAGATATAATTCTGTGATTGGGTTTGAACACTTTATGGGCGTTTGAGTTGGGCTTTGGGCCTGGATCAATCCTTGTTCTCTAACAGATCCACACAGGAGGGAGGTCGGAAGGCGTAACTCGGTGGGATGGTGACAGTCGAAGTCGTTGTCTCTTGTTGTTTGGACTGCAACTTCTTCTTCTTCTTCATTGTTTGTCGGGGTTGAGATTTCAACTTCTTTGTCCTCTCTTCTTCTACGTTTTCTTTATCCTCCTCCTCTTCATGTTCTTCTATTTCTTCTCCGTTTTTGTTGTCTTGAAAAGTATGTTGAATCAAATCCAGAAATTTTAGACGAAACTTTCTCGAACTTTATCCATAAAAAACCAACAGAAAACCCGTCCATCATATATAGAACCGAAAACCAACATACATGTAAGAATGCCACACATAAGCAACGAACCACTCAAAACGAGGACCATAAAAACACGTCCTAAACAAAGAAGTCATCTAACCAGTAACAACTAAAAGGAACATATATAGATAAATATACCAACACCACAACCAAACTTCATCACACAATCACCCAAAAGACAAACACATCCGCCATCCTAGTCCAAACAAATGGACAAGTGATCGATATGTTCGACCCTTTATATTTTCGCAAACTCCATCCCTCCAACCATCACTCGTTCTTCCAAATCATAGATCCCCCTCAACCTTGGCCGGACCAACCAAAAAATTCATCCCATTGTCTTTCGTGAGTGTATGCGAACCGGCAAAAACAGGATAGGAGGATAAAACTTGGCAAGCGTGAGGACTGTAGGAGGTGGTGGGTGTTGCGAATAAGGAGGACAGGGAAATAGCGTGCTACAGAATGGGTTTGTGTGAGAGAGGATGATGTAGATGAGATGCCACTCACATACATGCAGAAGTGGGATCGCGTGCATGGGATGCATGGCGGGAAAGTAGAACCGGACGGGAATTCATTCCAGATGGATTAGAATAAGCTACAATGGGTTCGGCAGAACAATAATTAAAGTCTTCCGCCATGGGTGTTGATGCGTGCAGACTGTTTGGGAAACATCGGGTAGCCATATGAGCATAGATGTTATATGATGGAGAGGCTTCAACTCGAAGGTGAGCGTCTACGGGACTGCATTTATATGCAGTTGGGAGCGTAGCGCTGGTTGGGCGTTGAAACTGCTTCCCTGACGAGCCCAAGGCAGGGCGAAACCAGTCGATGTTGTCTCACACGCAGAATAACTGACTATGTGTGCATGTATATGCGCGCGCGCACAGTGTTGTGCGGGCGTGTGCGACTGTCACCGCACAACTCCGTAATAATTGGTATCAGAGCCAAACCTATACATTCTGAGATGTCCCGTGAAAGACTTGCAAACAGGGGTGAGCAAAATTCGGTCCGGTCCGGGCACCCGGACCGAACCGGACCGAATTTTTTCGGTCCGGTCTTCGGTCCACAAAATTTTGGAAATTCGGTCTTCGGTCCGGACCGGACCAAAAATTTAAGGGGAAAATTCAGGTTTTGGACCGACTCGGACCGGACTGGACCGGACCGAACCTATTCGGTCCGGTCTTCGGTCCGGACTTCCCGAAAATTCGGGTTTCGGTCCGGTTCGGTCCGGTCCGGTCCGGTCCTGGACCGAAGCTCACCCCTACTTGCAAAAGGCGAGTAGCAGGGGAGCTTGTACATCTAAGGTGTATCGGACGGTTTGGGAAACTCACAAGCTTCAGTCCAGAAGCTGCGTAGTTGGTCATGTGCTTGTGGCTAACGTAAGTAGCCAGGAAACCTCAGAGAGGAATGAGGAGGCATATATTCCCACTCGCAGAATACCTGGATGGTGATAAGTAAGTTGTGCACGAGGACGTGCACGATTTTAAAGGGAGGAGAGTTTGTCACACCCTTAAAGTCTTCCGCCAGGGGTGTTGATGCGTGCAGACTGTTTGGGGGACATCGGATGGCCATATGAGCATAAATGCTATATGGGGGAGAGGCTTCAACTCGAAGGTGAGCGCCTACGGGACTGCACTTATTTGCAGTTGGGAGCGTAGGGCTGGTTGGGAGCTGAAGCTGATTCCCTGACGAGCCCAAGGCAGGGCGAAACCGGTCGATGTTGTCTTGCGCGCAGAATAGCTGACTGTGTGTGCATGTATATGTTCGCGTGCACAGTACTGTGCGGGCGTGTGCGACTGTCACCGCACAACTCCGTAATAGCGAGAAAGTAGAACCGGACGGGAACTCCTTCCAGATGGATTAGAATAAGCTACAATGGGTTCGGCAGAACAATAATTAAAAATATCTTTATTATTATTTTGTTGTAATATTTAATAATATGTAATTATTATTGTAATCCCGATAAATTTGGTTTATCAAATTATTATTATTATCAAGTTTTAGTTAATAAATTAACTATTTCATGAACGTTTGTTCAATAATGATTTTGAAAAAAAATTAATAATGAAAAAACATTAATAGTCAAGTTTATTATTAATTAAAATTTATATATAAAAGTTAAATGATGATATATATATTTATTTGTAAGATGTGAAAAACAAATCGGAAGTAATACAAATATTGATTTGACATCAAATTTTTTTATAATCACGACTAGTACGGTGTAAGTGAATAAGACAAAACAGGAATTTTTAGGGTTGGGTCCAAACCCGACCCAACCCTAAAAATTCGGGTTTGGGAAAAACCGAACCCGACCCAAAATTTTCGGATTGGGTTGGATCGGATCGGGTTGGACCCGAGTTTATTGCAATTACACACTCAGCTAAATTTCAGAACACACTTATCTATTCCCAACCGTAACTAGTCTGATCAAATCTCACTTACTTGAAGACACAAAAATAAAATCACTACATTGAAATAAAATCCTAAACATGCTGATTCGTCAATTTTTAAACAACATGTTTATTCTTAAAGTCAAATCCACGATAGCTTCCGAATTCAAAACCGATCACCAAAATATAAATCCACATCTAACTAGAATCTTCAAACTTATGATTGGAAGTGCTCAAATTAAACACTCCCAACGTCAAATCAACTTATCCGGTAATCCAAAAACAAAACTCGCAGCATCAACACAAATCAAATAATCTTCAATTCCCCTAAATCACAACACCAAACCGAAATTCTCCCAAACAACCAAACAACAAAAAAGAATCAAAACAAAAACACGACCAACTCCAAACTTGTTCGTTGTGCCCTTGGGAGAAGTAAACGACAAGGGTCCCGACGGACGGCAAGTCCACCAACGGACCCGAACACGTGTGCCAGCGGTCAGGGTTAATCTGCTTGTTCTCGTCGACGCCGGGAGGTGTCATGATGCGCGGGGTGGGGGGGGGGGGGGGGGGGGGGAGTAGGTTCGGGGGTGAGCTAGGCGGAGGGAGTGAGCGGGGACTGAGATGCGGAGAGAAGAGATTGAGGGTGCGAAGGGCTGA
This sequence comes from Triglochin maritima, assembly GCA_963682175.1. Lineage (NCBI taxonomy): Eukaryota > Viridiplantae > Streptophyta > Magnoliopsida > Alismatales > Juncaginaceae > Triglochin > Triglochin maritima. Next base: position 15,052,283 of record OY821775.1, read on the forward strand.
CCGGCTGAGGGGGTGTAGGATTTCGTGTCCCTATTTATGTATATATTTTAAAAAATTTAATACAAACATACAAGATCGATTTCATATTTTCATTGATTTTACGTACATATATTTGTTTATTCTAATATCATGGATTCCTATACATATTAAAATAAACAAATAATAGATGATCATATCGAAAGGCTCTCTAAAACCTTTCAGAAGATCAGAGTTCCGTTGCTCGTCGAATTACCCGCCGATTCGCCTCCAAGTGTTCACCAAACTCTAAACAAGATTAGAGAGAAATGAGTTAGTCAATCAATCTCTAATTAGGCTTAGAATCTAATTAATAATCACTCTTTAAGCTCCTGAGATTTTTATCTCCAAAACTTAAAACTATTAAGAGATTTTCGTGCTGATTAAGGGAGAGATTAATGAGAGAAAGAATTTTTGCATTAACATAAACAAGTAGGATGAGGGGTCTTTTTATAGGCTCCCAAAATATCCTTATCAAGAACTATTCTTTAGTCATGATCTCTTGCTTATTCTCTCCTAAAATTAATTTCAAATTGTCACATAAGCATCCTAAAAAACGTTTAACTAAATATGGAATTAATCCAACCCATTATCTAATTATTCTTTTAATAATTCAGGCGAAAATCACACTGTTCGGTTGACCAAGAATTTTTCTCGGTTAACCGAACCATTTGGTTATAACACATGTTCGGTGGACCGTGAGCTAGACGGTCGACCGAATATGTATTAGAAAAATGCTCTAGAAAAATTCGGACGATCCGCGTCTTGCTCGGACGACCGTGTCACCTTTGGTCTACCGAAAATATTCCAAGATATTTTCTCTTGGTTGACCATTCACGCTCGGTTGACCGAACTCAATTGTCGAGGCACTCCAGACAATTTCGGTCAATCAATTGTGCTTACCTGTTCCCCGTTCGGTTGACCGTTCCGAAGACACCTCGGTCGATCGAACCCTAAACAGTTCACCGTGTTTGACCCCGATTTTGCCTTTGTCAAATTTTGGATTTATTTCCAACAAAATTTAATCTTTTGGGGGTTTTAACAAATTCATATCTTATGTAATATATTATCTTATGTAATATTAAATTATTACACCCCATAATATACACACCTCATATGAATTTATTATGATTCTAATTATGTCAATTCTCATGACATATTGATTTTATTCGTTCACCACATATGTCCATTTTTCACATGAAACCCGACACATCATATGAAGTCAAAATCAAGCTTCTTGTTTCTCAGTTTTGTGGTGTGACATATAGGAGGATCTAAACTAAATTGGCAGCGATATTAAACACTTAATATCTCAAACTATAAGTGGTATCTAGCTACACATTATAGTTACCCAATTAGCATAGATGTCTTTGTTCCACTTGAACTAAACACGATCCATTTAGTGATGTAAGTGCACCACTTGTGTCTGTCACTTGCATCATGATATTAAGAATATATACAAAGTAGAAATGTGTCACCTTTGTATTATATTCATTTCTTGATCTCTCTAAGCTAAATATAACTATGTAATTTAACTCAAGTTATATTGTGCACATTATAATTTTGCTTTATCAAAAGGCCCACTAATATCATCACTCAATTAAGAGAGGCAATGATAATCGTTTGACTAGCTATTTTTTCTAGCACAAGTCATGTTCAACCAACTATTGTCGTTATCACTACACTCATTGGTAGCATTTGACAATAATCAAATTAAACACTTCTTGAGTGAAAAGATATAAGTCTCATATCTTAGGATCCAAGACACAGTAAAAACATTAATGACACGAAACACAATTCCATAATGTTTTACTTGTTAGGTCTATTCAATATATAAAAGTAATTTTTTCCTCTTTTATATGCTCGTGTCGTCAATTATTTGTAGAGCTACAACAATCGATGACCAACACGACAATCTTGTCTCAGTGATTAATGTTCCATGTTAATTACCATGATTGTGAATAACTTTTGATTTATGTAACTCATTATCTTTTAGAGCTCTACGGTTAAGGACCAAACGCATCTTCCTTAACACTTCCAAAAGACGAATACCATAATCAAGGAAGAAAATATTGAAGGGAATGTGTTCTAAAAGTTTTACTTTTAAATGTCAATTATTATGAATTGAATGAGAAATCATTTTGTTCCTTGTTTATGTTATTCGTCTTTTAGAAGTGTTAATGAAGAGGCTCTTGGTCCTTAACCGTAGAGCTCTAAAAGATATTGGTTTACATAAAACAAAAGATATTCGCAATCATGGTAATTAACATGGGACATTAATTACCGAGTTAAGATTGTCGTGTTGGTCATAGATCATTGTAGCTCTACAAGTGAGTGACGACACGAGTATGCAAAAGAGGAAAATATTACTTTTGTATACTGAATAGACCTAATAAGTAAAATATTATAGACATGTGTTTCTGTGTCATTGATATTTTACTGTGTCCTTGGTCCTTCGATATGAGACTTATATCTGATCACTTAAGGAATACTTAATTAGATCAGTGTCTTGAACTATCGATAAGTGTAGTGTAAAGGCATTGGTTGGTTAAGTACAACTTTTGTTGGAGAAGATAGTTAGTCAAAAGATTATCATTGCCCCTCTTAATTGAGTGATGATATTAGTGGGCCCCTTGATAAAGCAAAGTTATAATGTGCACAATGTGATTTGAGTTAAGTCACATATTTATAACTAGCTTAAAGAGATCAAGAAATGAATACTAATACAAAGATGACACAATACTACTTTGTGTGTATTCTTAATATCATGAGGCAAGGGACGGACACAAGTGGTGCACTCCATCACTAAATGGATCGTGTTTTGGTTCGAGTGGAATTAAGACATCTAACTAATTGGGAGATATAATGTGTAGCTAGATACCGCTTATAGCTTGTGATATTAAGCTCTTAATATCACTGCCAACTTAGTTTAGATCCTCCCATAGGTCACACCGCAAAAACCGTGAAACAAGAAGCTTGATTTTTGGTTCATATGATGTGTCGGGTTTCTTATAGAAAATATGACACATGTGGTGAACAAGTAAAATCAATTATGTTGTATATAAACATAATTAGAATCATGATAAATTCATATGAGATGCATATATTATGGGGTGCAATAATTTATTGTTGCATAGGATAATATATTGCATAAGTTGTGAATTTGCTAAAAACCCCTAAAGTTCAAATTTTGTTGGAAATAAATCCAAAATTTGAAAAAGGCAAAATCGGGTAAAAGTTCGGTAATCCGTTGATGTTCGGTCGACCGAAGGATCTGTGGATCGGTCAACCGAACATGGAACGGATAGTCATATTTGATTGACCGAACTTGACCAAAGTGCCTGGAACTTTGGTACGGTGTACCGAACCAAAATCGGTCGACCGAACAATGTTAAGTTCCGATATTTTCGGTTAACCGAATGGCACTCGGTCTTAGACGAGAATTCGTCCGATCGGTTAAGGAGAATTTTTCCCTTTAAGAATCGGTCATCCGTCTAGTACTCGGTCAACCAATCGTGACAAATTCGGTTAACCGAGTGGGACTCGGTAAACCGAACAGCGGTCGATTTTCTGCCTTTGATTATTAAGAGATTAATTTGATTGATGGTTGGATTAGCTCCAAACTTGGTCAAACGTTTTGTAGGTGCATGTAATACATTAAGGAATTAATTTATGAGAGAAAATGTAAAGAAAAACGTGGCTAAAGAATAGCCATGATTAAGAGTAAGATTGGAACCTATAAATAGGTCCTTATTCTCCCTAATTGGGTTACACAATTCAACAATTATTTTCTCTCTTAATTCACCACAAAAACCCACGAAAATTCTCTTAGTTTTCTAAGTCTTTGGAAGGAGAAATCTCAGAGGCTAAGGAAGGGGTTTGTAGCTAGATTCTAAGCTTGTTTGGAGATCGATTGGCTAACTCCTTTCTCTCCAACCTTGTTTAGGGTTTCGGTGAACACTCGGAGGCATCCGGCGCGGCGAGAAGCATCCCCAACGTCTCTGAATCTTCAAGAAGTTTTTGAGAACTTCTAGGTATGAATTTCGGAGCCCTTGTTTGTTTTAATAGAGTTTTGAAACTAGATGTTAAAACAAACCGATGCATGCATGAAATAAATCAAAGAAAATTGTAATTGATCCTTATTATACATAAAAATTTCGAAAATATATATGTATAATTAAACATGAAATCCTACAGTGGTATCAGAGCTTAAGGTTAAATTTTCTAATGATTTATGGCTATAAACAAATTTAGTTTACCATCTAGGATTTAAACAATTCGTTTTACCGGTTTTTCGGTCTTTAAATGTTTGTTGAAATAATTTTTTATAATAATTCGTTTTAAATGTTTTGAATGTTTAAAACATGACATATAATTATTAGAATTATGATTTAGACATAAGTCTAACTTGCAATAATTTCATTTTAAGTATAAACGATTATTTTGTAAGAGAATCAACAAAACCGAAAAACTACGATTCATCTTTCCATTGGAAATTGGATGGACAGCGGTTCATAATTAATTTGTGAACTATGGATGTATGAAAAATGTTTTTAATGGATTTCAAAATATTTTTCAAAGAATTGTTGAGAATTCTGGATGATTGATAAATTAGATTCTGTAGTTTATAGCAATTGCGTGCATGGATGCTTGAGTTGCTTTGCAGGATTGTGAGTTTATATGTTCCAAATCAGACACTACAAATGTATGTAATTATTATTATACAGAGGCTTATGTATGTAAAAGCCATATTCTCTATTTTCTATCTTTAGAATTGCATTTGCATGTGAGAGGTTTTTACATAGGACTTGCACTAGTTTGTTTTTTATCGAATGAGAGGAGCATGTTTATTTTTCTGTAAAATCTACATTTCTAGTGCAAGAGGAAGTCGCCGAATAGCGCATTGATCGAGGATCGAGGATCAGGGATCGAAGATCAAGGATCAAAGGGAACATATAAACTCACGCGATATGGATTGTGTGAATGTTTAATTTCTGTTTTTATAATTTCTGCTATGCATGTGATGAATGGTGAATGTTAGGATGTGTATAAATTTTAATATGCATGATAAACTAAAATTCAAAATCACATGTTGATAAATGAAATTGTCCAACAAAAATTAAGATTAATTTTTCCTTCTTATTTCATCCACTAGCAGCCATTGATCGAGGGATACTCTGCTCGCCCTTAGCGGGAGATAGCTCCCTCTATCTTTGGGAATAGTGGGAGATATAAAGGTTGTCTGTTGTTGTGCCACAATTAAATATATGAGGTGTGTTTCACCCTAGTGAACCCCAAGTATGTTTAGTTGTGAATACAATAGATAAACGTATCTCGTATCAAATGAAAATAAGTTTTCTTAACATTACCTAGAGCCCTCGCTCGGTTTTGGGAAAAAGTTTTTCTTACGAGGATAGGTCGTATTCCCTCATAATTAAAACGACAAGAATCACAAGAGTTTGAAGATGCTAATATTGCTAAAATTCAAAAAGGTTGTGATTAGAAAATGTTTTTCTTACCTTGATGTTGTAATGTATTCGATAGCCCTTAGCTAGTCTATATTACAATTGATGGGATCTTGGATTACTGCATTTACGGGCAAGATTTTATTTGCAGTATTTACATCATATTCGATATATATATGTATGTATGTATTAAAACATAAAATTGGCATTAAAACCTATATAATTTATTTTGTAGAAATGTCAAATATCCAACCAATTGTGCGATCTATGATCGAAAAGAACCCTTTGCAAAATGATGGCTCAAACTTCATGAAATGGCAACTCAATCTCAATATCGTGTTGAGGTTTGAAAAACTATCTCATATTTTGGATGGTGAAATCCCAAAATTAAATGAGAAGGCAACCGATAAAGAGAAAGAGGCGATAGCCAAGTGGGAAGACCAAGAGAACCAAGTTCACGGTCTTATACTAGCATCCATGGGTGACTCGCTTCAAGCGAAATACTTGGATTCAAAACCCAAGAAGACCATGGAGGCTCTAACCAAGATGTTCATGGATAGTGCCCGAAAGGAGCGCTATAAGACCACCATCGCACTCACAAGGTGCCATATGGCGGAGGGAACATCGGTATCCATGCATTTTCTCACGATGCAAGGATACCTTGAGAAGTTGTCGAAGCTCTCTTCTCCAATGCCAGTGGACATTGCCGAAGATCTAATTCTTGGCTCTCTAGCCCCGTCCTTTAAGGATTTTGTGATGCACTATCATGTGCGTGAAAAAGGGGTGAGTCTTGAGGAGCTTCACAACGCTCTCAAAACGGCTGAAGTTGATATGGGCAAGAGTAGGGACCATGAGGTCCTTGCTATCCATAAGAAGAGCAAAAAGATCAACAAAGGTAAAGGCAAATTTACCAAAGATACGTCAATCAAGAGCAAGGGAGTAGGAGGTGCTCATGAGAGTGCCTCAAGGGGGAAATCTTTCAAATCTCCAACTCCCAACACGGAGTGCTTTCACTGCGGTGAAAAAGGACACATCCGACCTAATTGCCCCAAGTACAAGGAAGACCTTGAAAATGGGATGATTGAACGTAGGCGCCCGAGAAACGCCGTAGGTATGTTTGTTATTGAGATAAATTTAATCACCTCTATCCTTGATTTGGTAATGGTTACCGGATCTTGTGCTCACATAATTTTGATGTGCAGCTATTGAAGGATAGGAAGGAACTCGTTGGGAACGAGATGATATTGAAGATTGGAAATAGTACAAGTATCGCTGCGATTGTACAAGATTCTATGGAACTTCAATAGTCTAGTGATTTAAATTTATGATTTGTAGAATGTTTGTTATGTACCTTCGATTAGCAAGAACTATTCTGTATCAAGTTTTGGATATGGATAAATTTTAATAAATATTTTAATTCTTGCTTGTCTATATCGAAGAATGGAATTTTCTATGCAAATACATTCATATGGAATGATTTCTATTTGCATGAAATAAATAATGAACAAACTCAAACAAACAATAACAAAAGAGAAACTAAGATAACTCACGTGAATGATACAATCTTGTAGCACTATCGGATTGGTCAAATAAATGACCAAGAGACCTTTCAAGAAGAAAGGAACGAAAGCGAATAACTAATTGGGTATGATACATTCTAATGTATGTGGTCCGATAAGTACAAGTGCAAGAGACGGTTTAAGGTACTTCATTTTGTTCACGGACAACTATAGTCATTATGGCTATATTTGTCTAATGGGAAGCAAAAATGAATTCTTTGACAAGTTCAAGGAATTCGAGAATGGAGTAGCGAACCAACTCAACAAGAATATCGAGTCTCTATGAAAAGTCGTAGGCGTGAGTGCTTAGAATACCTAATTTGACTCATTCCTAAAGTAGGAATAGGATATTGCTCGACATGGTTCGATCAATAATAAGTCAATTTAAATTGCCGATTTACTTTTGGAATTATGCACTACAAATAATGACGAACTCACTAAATAATGTTCCATCCAAACCCGTGGAGAAAATGGTTTATGAGCTATGGAGTTGAAAGACACCTAAGCTCAACTTTCTCAAGATTTGGGGTTGAGAGGTCTACGTCGAGAAATTGATGTCGACCAAACTTCAACCAAAAACGGATTAAGTGCTTCTTTATAGGTTATCCTCATGTGACAAGAGGATACTACTTTTTCATATCACCTCCAATCGAAAGATTGTAGAGAGGGATATGGTGTTTCTGGAATTTCTGGAAAAGAGAGAAAAGTAGTGGGAGTAGAGTTGAGCTTGAGAAAAACTCAAGATACTCTACAAGATCATGATGTGAATGTTGCATTCAAGATCATGAAGGCCCAGCAGAGATTCATTTGGTTAGTGGGAGCATGAGCGAGAGATCCTTACAAGAAATTGTGAGAGAATCTCAATCATCCCCACCGAGTGTACGTTCAAGAGTTGAACATGAACCTATTCCTCAAGAAATTGTGGAAGAAGTTCGAGAGACACGAGAAGAACCAAAAGAATTGAGAAGGTCGACGAGGTAAAGGAAGAAACCCAATAAGTATGTGAGACTTCATGAGATCATGGTACTAGATACCAAAGATCCCTCGACCTTCCAAGAAGCAATGATAAGAGATGACTCCAAACTATGGCTTAAGGCCATAAAATCCAAAATAGAATCCATGTATGATAATTGAGTGTATAACTTGATTTGCCTTCCTCAAGAGAAAATATCATTTAGTATAAATGAACTTTTAGGAGGAAGATGGACATGGATAGTAACTTGACAATCTACAAAGCAAGGCTCGTAGCAAAAGGTCATACTCGAATTCAAGAAATTGACTTTGATGAAACTTTTGAGAAGTTATCATGATAAAATCTATTCGGATTATGCTCTCTATTTCCACATTTCATAATTATGAGATATGGAAGATGGATATCAACATGGCGTTCCTTAAACAGGAACTTGGAGGAGGATATGTACATGGTACAACCTCAAGGTTTTGATGATCCAAATAATAGCGAGAAGAAATGCAAGTTTCGAGAATCCATTTATGGATTGAAGCAAGCATCGAGGAGTTGGAACAAACGCTTTGACGAAGAGGTGAAGAAGATTCACTTCATTCAAAGTAAAGGAGTACCTTGTATATACAAGGATATTAGTGGGAGCCATGTAGTACTTCTGATCTTATATGTCGATGACATATTGCTCATGAGCAATCATATACCTTTGCATTAGCAAACGAGAAATTTAGTTGAAATCAGTGTATTCAATGAAAAGAAAAGGATGAGGCTCAACACATCTTGAGAATCAAGATACATTGAGATACATCCCGTAGACTCATTGGCTTCAGTCAACGTGCATACATTGACAAGGTCTTTGGAAATATTCAGGGTGAACAATTCCGATATGGACAATATGCCAATAAGTATGAGTATAGGTGTGCAACTCAAGAAGTCTCAATGTGCTCAATCACACAAAGACTTGGGGTACATGAAGGTATCCCTTATGCTTCGGCAAAAGGAAGGACCATGTACACGATGGCTTGCACAAGACTCAATATCTCGTATGCTTTAAACGTGACAAGAGGTCACAAATCCAACGCAAGTCCTAATCATAGGATTGCGGTCAAGAATATTCTGAAGTACCTTAACCGGACTAAAGATAAGGTTCTTGTTTATGGAAGACAAAGGAGAAAATAGCCGAGGGCTGTTTTGATGCAATTCTTATAGGAATTCTAGACAATAAGAGGTTGGAGTGATGATGCGTCATCATTATCGAAGGTGGAGGTATGAGCTAGTGTAGTTAGGAGTAATATCACTACAGCTAACTCAACCACCAACGAAAGACAAAATAAATAAATAGGTGGACACAACAGTGGCACAACTGATCCATTCAACAAACCTTCATACCAAGCTAAGAGACGAAATATATATTTCGAGTCCATGGATCCGAGGGTCCATGTGGATTGGCTTGATAGGTGATTTGGGAAGGTTACCCTAGTTATTGATGTTTTATGCATTGAGAATGTATGTGAAAGAAAACTTTGATAACAAGTGGGAGATTGAAGGGAATGTGTTCTAAAAGTTTTACTTTTAAATGTCAATTATTATGAATTGAATGAGAAATCATTTTGTTCCTTGTTTATGTTATTCGTCTTTTAGAAGTGTTAAGGAAGATGCTCTTGGTCCTTAACCGTAGAGCTCTAAAAGATATTGGTTTACATAAAACAAAAGATATTCGCAATCATGGTAATTAACATGGGACATTAATTACCGAGTTAAGATTGTCGTGTTGGTCATAGATCATTGTAGCTCTACAAGTGAGTGACGACACGGGTATGCAAAAGAGGAAAATATTACTTTTGTATACTGAATAGACCTAATAAGTAAAATATTATAGAAATGTGTTTCTGTGTCATTGATATTTTACTGTGTCCTTGGTCCTTCGATATGAGACTTATATCTGATCACTTAAGGAATACTTAATTAGATCAGTGTCTTGAACTATCGATAAGTGTAGTGTAAAGGCATTGGTTGGTTAAGTACAACTTTTGCTGGAGAAGATAGTTAGTCAAAAGATTATCATTGCCCCTCTTAATTGAGTGATGATATTAGTGGGCCCCTTGATAAAGCAAAGTTATAATGTGCACAATGTGATTTGAGTTAAGTCACATATTTATAACTAGCTTAAAGAGATCAAGAAATGAATACTAATACAAAGATGACACAATACTACTTTGTGTGTATTCTTAATATCATGAGGTAAGGGACGGACACAAGTGGTGCACTCCATCACTAAATGGATCGTGTTTTGGTTCGAGTGGAATTAAGACATCTAACTAATTGGGAGATATAATGTGTAGCTAGATACCGCTTATAGCTTGTGATACTAAGCTCTTAATATCACTGCCAACTTAGTTTAGATCCTCCCATAGGTCACACCACAAAAACCGTGAAACAAGAAGCTTGTTTTTTGGTTCATATGATGTGTCGGGTTTCTTATAGAAAATATGACACATGTGGTGAACAAGTAAAATCAATTATGTTGTATATAAACATAATTAGAATCATGATAAATTCATATGAGATGCATATATTATGGGGTGCAATAATTTATTGTTGCATAGGATAATATATTGCATAAGTTGTGAATTTGCTAAAAACCCCTAAAGTTCAAATTTTGTTGGAAATAAATCCAAAATTTGAAAAAGGCAAAATCGGGTAAAAGTTCGGTAATCCGTTGATGTTCGGTCGACCGAAGGATCTGTGGATCGGTCAACCGAACATGGAACGGATAGTCATATTTGATTGACCGAACTTGACCAAAGTGCCTGGAACTTTGGTACGGTGTACCGAACCAAAATCGGTCGACCGAACAATGTTAAGTTCCGATATTTTCGGTTAACCGAATGGCACTCGGTCTTAGACGAGAATTCGTCCGATCGGTTAAGGAGAATTTTTCCCTTTAAGAATCGGTCATCCGTCTAGTACTCGGTCAACCAATCGTGACAAATTCGGTTAACCGAGTGGGACTCGGTAAACCGAACAGCGGTCGATTTTCTGCCTTTGATTATTAAGAGATTAATTTGATTGATGGTTGGATTAGCTCCAAACTTGGTCAAACGTTTTGTAGGTGCATGTAATACATTAAGGAATTAATTTATGAGAGAAAATGTAAAGAAAAACGTGGCTAAAGAATAGCCATGATTAAGAGTAAGATTGGAACCTATAAATAGGTCCTTATTCTCCCTAATTGGGTTACACAATTCAACAATTATTTTCTCTCTTAATTCACCACAAAAACCCACGAAAATTCTCTTAGTTTTCTAAGTCTTTGGAAGGAGAAATCTCAGAGGCTAAGGAAGGGGTTTGTAGCTAGATTCTAAGCTTGTTTGGAGATCGATTGGCTAACTCCTTTCTCTCCAACCTTGTTTAGGGTTTCGGTGAACACTCGGAGGCATCCGGCGCGGCGAGAAGCATCCCCAACGTCTCTGAATCTTCAAGAAGTTTTTGAGAACTTCTAGGTATGAATTTCGGAGCCCTTGTTTGTTTTAATAGAGTTTTGAAACTAGATGTTAAAACAAACCGATGCATGCATGAAATAAATCAAAGAAAATTGTAATTGATCCTTATTATACATAAAAATTTCGAAAATATATATGTATAATTAAACATGAAATCCTACAGTGGTATCAGAGCTTAAGGTTAAATTTTCTAATGATTTATGGCTATAAACAAATTTAGTTTACCATCTAGGATTTAAACAATTCGTTTTACCGGTTTTTCGGTCTTTAAATGTTTGTTGAAATAATTTTTTATAATAATTCGTTTTAAATGTTTTGAATGTTTAAAACATGACATATAATTATTAGAATTATGATTTAGACATAAGTCTAACTTGCAATAATTTCATTTTAAGTATAAACGATTATTTTGTAAGAGAATCAACAAAACCGAAAAACTACGATTCATCTTTCCATTGGAAATTGGATGGACAGCGGTTCATAATTAATTTGTGAACTATGGATGTATGAAAAATGTTTTTAATGGATTTCAAAATATTTTTCAAAGAATTGTTGAGAATTCTGGATGATTGATAAATTAGATTCTGTAGTTTATAGCAATTGCGTGCATGGATGCTTGAGTTGCTTTGCAGGATTGTGAGTTTATATGTTCCAAATCAGACACTACAAATGTATGTAATTATTATTATACAGAGGCTTATGTATGTAAAAGCCATATTCTCTATTTTCTATCTTTAGAATTGCATTTGCATGTGAGAGGTTTTTACATAGGACTTGCACTAGTTTGTTTTTTATCGAATGAGAGGAGCATGTTTATTTTTCTGTAAAATCTACATTTCTAGTGCAAGAGGAAGTCGCCGAATAGCGCATTGATCGAGGATCGAGGATCAGGGATCGAAGATCAAGGATCAAAGGGAACATATAAACTCACGCGATATGGATTGTGTGAATGTTTAATTTCTGTTTTTATAATTTCTGCTATGCATGTGATGAATGGTGAATGTTAGGATGTGTATAAATTTTAATATGCATGATAAACTAAAATTCAAAATCACATGTTGATAAATGAAATTGTCCAACAAAAATTAAGATTAATTTTTCCTTCTTATTTCATCCACTAGCAGCCATTGATCGAGGGATACTCTGCTCGCCCTTAGCGGGAGATAGCTCCCTCTATCTTTGGGAATAGTGGGAGATATAAAGGTTGTCTGTTGTTGTGCCACAATTAAATATATGAGGTGTGTTTCACCCTAGTGAACCCCAAGTATGTTTAGTTGTGAATACAATAGATAAACGTATCTCGTATCAAATGAAAATAAGTTTTCTTAACATTACCTAGAGCCCTCGCTCGGTTTTGGGAAAAAGTTTTTCTTACGAGGATAGGTCGTATTCCCTCATAATTAAAACGACAAGAATCACAAGAGTTTGAAGATGCTAATATTGCTAAAATTCAAAAAGGTTGTGATTAGAAAATGTTTTTCTTACCTTGATGTTGTAATGTATTCGATAGCCCTTAGCTAGTCTATATTACAATTGATGGGATCTTGGATTACTGCATTTACGGGCAAGATTTTATTTGCAGTATTTACATCATATTCGATATATATATGTATGTATGTATTAAAACATAAAATTGGCATTAAAACCTATATAATTTATTTTGTAGAAATGTCAAATATCCAACCAATTGTGCGATCTATGATCGAAAAGAACCCTTTGCAAAATGATGGCTCAAACTTCATGAAATGGCAACTCAATCTCAATATCGTGTTGAGGTTTGAAAAACTATCTCATATTTTGGATGGTGAAATCCCAAAATTAAATGAGAAGGCAACCGATAAAGAGAAAGAGGCGATAGCCAAGTGGGAAGACCAAGAGAACCAAGTTCACGGTCTTATACTAGCATCCATGGGTGACTCGCTTCAAGCGAAATACTTGGATTCAAAACCCAAGAAGACCATGGAGGCTCTAACCAAGATGTTCATGGATAGTGCCCGAAAGGAGCGCTATAAGACCACCATCGCACTCACAAGGTGCCATATGGCGGAGGGAACATCGGTATCCATGCATTTTCTCACGATGCAAGGATACCTTGAGAAGTTGTCGAAGCTCTCTTCTCCAATGCCAGTGGACATTGCCGAAGATCTAATTCTTGGCTCTCTAGCCCCGTCCTTTAAGGATTTTGTGATGCACTATCATGTGCGTGAAAAAGGGGTGAGTCTTGAGGAGCTTCACAACGCTCTCAAAACGGCTGAAGTTGATATGGGCAAGAGTAGGGACCATGAGGTCCTTGCTATCCATAAGAAGAGCAAAAAGATCAACAAAGGTAAAGGCAAATTTACCAAAGATACGTCAATCAAGAGCAAGGGAGTAGGAGGTGCTCATGAGAGTGCCTCAAGGGGGAAATCTTTCAAATCTCCAACTCCCAACACGGAGTGCTTTCACTGCGGTGAAAAAGGACACATCCGACCTAATTGCCCCAAGTACAAGGAAGACCTTGAAAATGGGATGATTGAACGTAGGCGCCCGAGAAACGCCGTAGGTATGTTTGTTATTGAGATAAATTTAATCACCTCTATCCTTGATTTGGTAATGGTTACCGGATCTTGTGCTCACATAATTTTGATGTGCAGCTATTGAAGGATAGGAAGGAACTCGTTGGGAACGAGATGATATTGAAGATTGGAAATAGTACAAGTATCGCTGCGATTGTACAAGATTCTATGGAACTTCAATAGTCTAGTGATTTAAATTTATGATTTGTAGAATGTTTGTTATGTACCTTCGATTAGCAAGAACTATTCTGTATCAAGTTTTGGATATGGATAAATTTTAATAAATATTTTAATTCTTGCTTGTCTATATCGAAGAATGGAATTTTCTATGCAAATACATTCATATGGAATGATTTCTATTTGCATGAAATAAATAATGAACAAACTCAAACAAACAATAACAAAAGAGAAACTAAGATAACTCACGTGAATGATACAATCTTGTAGCACTATCGGATTGGTCAAATAAATGACCAAGAGACCTTTCAAGAAGAAAGGAACGAAAGCGAATAACTAATTGGGTATGATACATTCTAATGTATGTGGTCCGATAAGTACAAGTGCAAGAGACGGTTTAAGGTACTTCATTTTGTTCACGGACAACTATAGTCATTATGGCTATATTTGTCTAATGGGAAGCAAAAATGAATTCTTTGACAAGTTCAAGGAATTCGAGAATGGAGTAGCGAACCAACTCAACAAGAATATCGAGTCTCTATGAAAAGTCGTAGGCGTGAGTGCTTAGAATACCTAATTTGACTCATTCCTAAAGTAGGAATAGGATATTGCTCGACATGGTTCGATCAATAATAAGTCAATTTAAATTGCCGATTTACTTTTGGAATTATGCACTACAAATAATGACGAACTCACTAAATAATGTTCCATCCAAACCCGTGGAGAAAATGGTTTATGAGCTATGGAGTTGAAAGACACCTAAGCTCAACTTTCTCAAGATTTGGGGTTGAGAGGTCTACGTCGAGAAATTGATGTCGACCAAACTTCAACCAAAAACGGATTAAGTGCTTCTTTATAGGTTATCCTCATGTGACAAGAGGATACTACTTTTTCATATCACCTCCAATCGAAAGATTGTAGAGAGGGATATGGTGTTTCTGGAATTTCTGGAAAAGAGAGAAAAGTAGTGGGAGTAGAGTTGAGCTTGAGAAAAACTCAAGATACTCTACAAGATCATGATGTGAATGTTGCATTCAAGATCATGAAGGCCCAGCAGAGATTCATTTGGTTAGTGGGAGCATGAGCGAGAGATCCTTACAAGAAATTGTGAGAGAATCTCAATCATCCCCACCGAGTGTACGTTCAAGAGTTGAACATGAACCTATTCCTCAAGAAATTGTGGAAGAAGTTCGAGAGACACGAGAAGAACCAAAAGAATTGAGAAGGTCGACGAGGTAAAGGAAGAAACCCAATAAGTATGTGAGACTTCATGAGATCATGGTACTAGATACCAAAGATCCCTCGACCTTCCAAGAAGCAATGATAAGAGAAGACTCCAAACTATGGCTTAAGGCCATAAAATCCAAAATAGAATCCATGTATGATAATTGAGTGTATAACTTGATTTGCCTTCCTCAAGAGAAAATATCATTTAGTATAAATGAACTTTTAGGAGGAAGATGGACATGGATAGTAACTTGACAATCTACAAAGCAAGGCTCGTAGCAAAAGGTCATACTCGAATTCAAGAAATTGACTTTGATGAAACTTTTGAGAAGTTATCATGATAAAATCTATTCGGATTATGCTCTCTATTTCCACATTTCATAATTATGAGATATGGAAGATGGATATCAACATGGCGTTCCTTAAACAGGAACTTGGAGGAGGATATGTACATGGTACAACCTCAAGGTTTTGATGATCCAAATAATAGCGAGAAGAAATGCAAGTTTCGAGAATCCATTTATGGATTGAAGCAAGCATCGAGGAGTTGGAACAAACGCTTTGACGAAGAGGTGAAGAAGATTCACTTCATTCAAAGTAAAGGAGTACCTTGTATATACAAGGATATTAGTGGGAGCCATGTAGTACTTTTGATCTTATATGTCGATGACATATTGCTCATGAGCAATCATATACCTTTGCATTAGCAAACGAGAAATTTAGTTGAAATCAGTGTATTCAATGAAAAGAAAAGGATGAGGCTCAACACATCTTGAGAATCAAGATACATTGAGATACATCCCGTAGACTCATTGGCTTCAGTCAACGTGCATACATTGACAAGGTCTTTGGAAATATTCAGGGTGAACAATTCCGATATGGACAATATGCCAATAAGTATGAGTATAGGTGTGCAACTCAAGAAGTCTCAATGTGCTCAATCACACAAAGACTTGGGGTACATGAAGGTATCCCTTATGCTTCGGCAAAAGGAAGGACCATGTACACGATGGCTTGCACAATACTCAATATCTCGTATGCTTTAAACGTGACAAGAGGTCACAAATCCAACGCAAGTCCTAATCATAGGATTGCGGTCAAGAATATTCTGAAGTACCTTAACCGGACTAAAGATAAGGTTCTTGTTTATGGAAGACAAAGGAGAAAATAGCCGAGGGCTGTTTTGATGCAATTCTTATAGGAATTCTAGACAATAAGAGGTTGGAGTGATGATGCGTCATCATTATCGAAGGTGGAGGTATGAGCTAGTGTAGTTAGGAGTAATATCACTACAGCTAACTCAACCACCAACGAAAGACAAAATAAATAAATAGGTGGACACAACAGTGGCACAACTGATCCATTCAACAAACCTTCATACCAAGCTAAGAGACGAAATATATATTTCGAGTCCATGGATCCGAGGGTCCATGTGGATTGGCTTGATAGGTGATTTGGGAAGGTTACCCTAGTTATTGATGTTTTATGCATTGAGAATGTATGTGAAAGAAAACTTTGATAACAAGTGGGAGATTGAAGGGAATGTGTTCTAAAAGTTTTACTTTTAAATGTCAATTATTATGAATTGAATGAGAAATCATTTTGTTCCTTGTTTATGTTATTCGTCTTTTAGAAGTGTTAATGAAGAGGCTCTTGGTCCTTAACCGTAGAGCTCTAAAAGATATTGGTTTACATAAAACAAAAGATATTCGCAATCATGGTAATTAACATGGGACATTAATTACCGAGTTAAGATTGTCGTGTTGGTCATAGATCATTGTAGCTCTACAAGTGAGTGACGACACGGGTATGCAAAAGAGGAAAATATTACTTTTGTATACTGAATAGACCTAATAAGTAAAATATTATAGACATGTGTTTCTGTGTCATTGATATTTTACTGTGTCCTTGGTCCTTCGATATGAGACTTATATCTGATCACTTAAGGAATACTTAATTAGATCAGTGTCTTGAACTATCGATAAGTGTAGTGTAAAGGCATTGGTTGGTTAAGTACAACTTTTGTTGGAGAAGATAGTTAGTCAAAAGATTATCATTGCCCCTCTTAATTGAGTGATGATATTAGTGGGCCCCTTGATAAAGCAAAGTTATAATGTGCACAATGTGATTTGAGTTAAGTCACATATTTATAACTAGCTTAAAGAGATCAAGAAATGAATACTAATACAAAGATGACACAATACTACTTTGTGTGTATTCTTAATATCATGAGGCAAGGGACGGACACAAGTGGTGCACTCCATCACTAAATGGATCGTGTTTTGGTTCGAGTGGAATTAAGACATCTAACTAATTGGGAGATATAATGTGTAGCTAGATACCGCTTATAGCTTGTGATATTAAGCTCTTAATATCACTGCCAACTTAGTTTAGATCCTCCCATAGGTCACACCACAAAAACCGTGAAACAAGAAGCTTGTTTTTTGGTTCATATGATGTGTCGGGTTTCTTATAGAAAATATGACACATGTGGTGAACAAGTAAAATCAATTATGTTGTATATAAACATAATTAGAATCATGATAAATTCATATGAGATGCATATATTATGGGGTGCAATAATTTATTGTTGCATAGGATAATATATTGCATAAGTTGTGAATTTGCTAAAAACCCCTAAAGTTCAAATTTTGTTGGAAATAAATCCAAAATTTGAAATAGGCAAAATCGGGTAAAAGTTCGGTAATCCGTTGATATTCGGTCGACCGAAGGATCTGTGGATCGGTCAACCGAACATGGAATGGATAGTCATATTTGATTGACCGAACTTGACCAAAGTGCCTGGAACTTTGGTACGGTGTACCGAACCAAAATCGGTCGACCGAACAATGTTAAGTTCCGATATTTTCGGTTAACCGAATGGCACTCGGTCTTAGACGAGAATTCGTCCGATCGGTTAAGGAGAATTTTTCCCTTTAAGAATCGGTCATCCGTCTAGTACTCGGTCAACCAATCGTGACAAATTCGGTTAACCGAGTGGGACTCGGTAAACCGAACAGCGGTCGATTTTCTGCCTTTGATTATTAAGAGATTAATTTGATTGATGGTTGGATTAGCTCCAAACTTGGTCAAACGTTTTGTGGGTGCATGTAATACATTAAGGAATTAATTTATGAGAGAAAATGTAAAGAAAAACGTGGCTAAAGAATAGCCATGATTAAGAGTAAGATTGGAACCTATAAATAGGTCCTTATTCTCCCTAATTGGGTTACACAATTCAACAATTATTTTCTCTCTTAATTCACCACAAAAACCCATGAAAATTCTCTTAGTTTTCTAAGTCTTTGGAAGGAGAAATCTCAGAGGCTAAGTAAGGGGTTTGTAGCTAGATTCTAAGCTTGTTTGGAGATCGATTGGCTAGCTCCTTTCTCTCCAACCTTGTTTAGGGTTTCGGTGAACACTCGGAGGCATCCGGCGCGGCGAGAAGCATCCCCAACGTCTCTGAATCTTCAAGAAGTTTTTGAGGACTTCTAGGTATGAATTTCGGAGCCATTGTTTGTTTTAATAGAGTTTTGAAACTAGATGTTAAAACAAACTGATGCATGCATGAAATAAATCAAAGAAAATTGTAATTGATCCTTATTATACATAAAGATTTTGAAAATATATATGTATAATTAAACATGAAATCCTACAAATATTTGCACATCCAATTCATAATAATTGACATGTAAAAGTAAAACTTTTAGAACACATTCTTTTCAGGGGGAGGGGGAGGAGGCGTCGTGAGGGAGAGGAGGGGAGAGGAGAGGGGAAGTTTGTATTTTGTTAGGGTTCTGTTAGGAATATCGGCGGGAAAGTATGTATCTTGTATGGACGGTCAGGATATATTTAGAAAAATTATTAAAAAAATATCTTGAGGTTCAGGTTGGGTCTATCTGAACTCGACCCGAAAATTCAATTTTCAGATTTTTCCAACCCAACCGAATCCCTTCCCAACCCGACCCAACCAGTTGAGTTCGGGTTGGTTTTCGGGTTCAACCCGACTCATGTGCACCCCTACCCTCAGTTGCCCCCTAGGAATTTCACACAGTGGAGAGTGTTGGGCTGTGAATCTTGCTTCTTCTAACTAGATAAGCTAGTTTTTAGTTTTCTTTTTCTTGTGAAAATATGATAACGATATATAGTTTTTTCATTCATTTTTTAATATGTTTTATAAAAATTCAAATATATCGTCAAACAACGTGAGATGTTTAAATGAATTCACCTCAACCACTAATAAAACCCAACAGCCTATCTGTACAATGTCTAACATCAAGGCTAATTACAAACTTAACCCTATTAGCGGCCCACAAGCCCATTGTTTACGAAAACATGACAACCACAGATAATTTTACAGAACGACAAACTCTAATATTACCTAATTCACCACCGATATTCCTAACTTCACTATCTAAGACCATGCAAACATACATAACCTAAATCCCACAGTAATTAGGAACAACTTAGACTTGACTCACATCACTGAACACATATAAATAAGTGTTATAAGGAGCAAAGATTAGATGATTGAAGGTAGGCTTTGGTAGGTTGCCACAGTTTGGCATGTGCTAAGAAGAAAGATCTTGTTTGCTAGAAGTAATCTTCAATTAATTAATATTTGGAGGTCTCGTGCAATTGACCAAATTTGAAATCCAAAAAAAAATAAAAAATTGAGATCAACTTAACAAGAGGGGCGCACCTCGGCATTAAAACAAATCACGACCGGTTCTGGAGCTATTGATGCCATGTCTTTGTTACTTAGATTTGATAGTTGAGTATGCGATCAGCATAACAATTAGTGTGTGGTGTGGTGTAGTATCATATGTTCGTGTGATAAATGGTTATACTATTTTCACTCTAGCTATTTGAGTACAAATCCATTGAAATCTCCTTTCCAATGCACTGACCGGCAACTTAATTTCCGTTTTTCCAGCACTTGCAGAGTTAAAGTATAGAACAATCAAAATTAGTCTACACCTCCCGTTCAAAAACCCCTTCAAAATCATTTCCACTGAAAATCAACCCATAAGAACGCAGATCCAATCTAAATACAAATATGACATTCTGTAAAGCAAGAGCAAAGAAGGTGAGTTGAGGTATTCGTCCCAAACACATGATGCACCGACGGGTTTAGAGAGGCACCACCATTCTTGTTGAAAGTTTGGCCAACATTCATCTCACATTCCCCTTGTGTTGTTTCCCTAGCTGGTGATTATGTTCGAAGGTGAAAACCTACAGGATGAAATATTACCTTATGTTGAAATCATAAAAATAGAGCATATGCTCATACTAAACTGCAGAAACAAATTCTAAATCAATTTTTGGACCTGATACTCTGATAGTTGGGTTGGAACTAATATGATATCAAGATATTGCAAATCAACTTAGCTTTGTTAGTCATAGATACGTATAGCTGCTTGAACGCAAACAGCTAATTTATTTTGAAACGAATACACATATTATCTTCCCAAAAATATTGCCTATGAATATGCGAGAATCCACCGAAGAGGTGGTTGAGCGGAAGAACAAACCCTATTGAGGGTTCAAGCAACAACAAGGCGAAACCCTAAGAGGAACACAAAGTTGGAAAGGGAAATTAGGGTTAAAGAACCCTTGCGGCAGAATTTTATTTTGTTGAGAATTAAGGTTGAGGAGTAACAATATTTCTAGGGTGGATCAAAGAAAACCCTAGTTTACTCGGGTAATCGGGCACCTAGTTACATGAACAAGCAGAACATAACCGACAAATTAAATACAAGGCTTTGATTAACTTTACAAACGGGCTGACCAAACCTGGAAACATCGTTTCTGGCACACCAACTTGGTCATGGGCTTTAACCCTGATTCCGTTGGCACCTTAATTAGATACCTGAGCCCAATTGGGTCTCAAACCAACATGTTTTCAAGTTGGGTCCTTAATTGATTTTAACAAAAAAGTCTGAGTTTGATCGTAGGCTAACAACATCTTCTTCTTCTTCGTGTATAGCCTTGTGATTTTGATCAACCGGATTATATGCTATGATAGATAATAGGGTTTTTTGCTTGGGTGCATTTCATAGGTGAGGTAATTGGCGATATGCATCCGTAAGTATTTTCACTATTGTCTGTGTTGCACCTGTATGCCCAACATATTTGTTCATATGTCAATCGTTATTCAGGCCCACTCCGTCACAGTTTTCGTCCAACATCGTTAATAATTTTGCAAATTAAACTTCATAAAATTGCAAATGTTCTTAATATTAAAAACATAAAAAAGTAAAAAAATATATAAAAAACAATAACCTTCACTCAACGTGAACCACCATCTTCCTCCTTCCCACCATCTTTCCTCGCTACCACCTATTATCATCTCCGCCTCACCCCTCCCAAGCCCAACTTCACCACGTCCACCAATCCTTCTTCACGCTCATCTCTCTCGCGGCCCTCCCCTCTCCTTCCCGCTCCTCCCCCAAACCCACTAACAACCTCCACATCATCCACTTCCTCCGAGCTTGGAGGAAGGGGAAGTGGAGCCGATGCGGACCTTGTCGCCCCAGAAGTTGGTGATGTTGATGAAGTTGAGGTTGCCATGGGTGGTGCCGACAACGGTCTGGAGGAGGGTGGTGACGAGCAAAGTGTCGTGCGCGATGGCGTGGAGCTTTATGGAGTTAAAGTAGTCGAGGAGGGTGAGGACGCAAGGGGGTGACTTGATCGCTGAGAGGGGCATTTTCAGTGAAGGCGGACATGGCCGACTTAGGCATGAAGGGAGGAGTGGAGTGTTTTGGTTTTTTTTAATCTTTTTTTACGTTTTTATTTATGTTTTTAGTATTAAGGACATCTATAATTTTTCAAGGTTTAATTTGCAAAATTTCTACGGTGTTGGACGGAAACGATAATGAAGTGAGTCACACAAATTACGACTATCTGCGAGGCACACTCAAAACAAAAAAATCCTTGATTATATATCTCATTTTTATTCTTCAACATAGGCACCAAATCCCGCCCTCCATCACCACAAACAACACGTACGTCAAAGTTGTAATGCTTATCCTATATCTTCTTACCCCAAGAGTGGAAGAGGACGAATGCGAAGACGTCAAACTTGATGAGTTGTTATTGTGGGTGTCACTTGTGAGTCACGATGAGTTTGTTATAGTTTTTGTTGTCTATGTCTGATAGATGAAGGTCGTTGACTTTGGATTGGCTTACCAGTTCTCTAAAAAGCTATTTTGAACGATCTCATGTGACGGCCCGCCAATGAAATAATAACCAATTCCATCTCGAAGAAATTTGGAATATTTTTCTCACGTACTACGCCCCGCGGGGGGCTACGTACCCGTAAAATCCGGTGAAATACCTAGAAATCGATACATAATAAATTTTTGATCTCATTATGTATTTATGTAGGTAGATAAATATTCCTCTTCTTGTGTAGCAGACAACATGATTTAATTTCAATTTGTTTTAGTTTATTCACTTGGATCGAACTCGTGCTCTAAACTAGTCAACAACAACATATGATCAGATTTAATCTTCTTTGATCTCAAAATTCGTGCTTATATATATGTGTGTGTGTGTGTGTGGAATTTGTGTGTTAATTTGTGTTTATGGGAGTACATCTCGAATTTCTGGTGTGTTAATTTGTGTTTATGGGAGTACATCATCAATGAAGACAATTACGAGCTTTCCCTTCACGTAAGAGAGGGCTTAGTGATATATATGTGGATAGTGTGTGACCAAAGAGAGTAAGAGAATTAGGTATCGTTTGGATACGTTCCCACCCAGCATCTATGGTTGGGTAACTTGCAGACCCACCAGACACTTGGTGGAGGTACCAAACGACAAAATCCATATGAGGTTGAGATCGAGCTCTTGCGTCTGTATTTGGTTTGTTTTCGTACATGAGTTGAAAAGGAAAACGCCACTACCATTTAGAATCTAAATGTATCTATTTACCCCAGACGTTCTGGGGTGAAATGTTTTATCGATTGCAACCTCAGGTGTGGGTGAGTTAGCTAGCATCTTGAAACACCTCAGTCTGCACCCTTAATCAATATCTCTACATAAAACCAAGCTTCATGAGATAATTTTGTTTTGGGAGAAGAAGTAGAGAGGGGAATTAGGCTGAAAACTATCGGAATAGGTTGGCAAGATCCAATTCTCCAACATATATGATTGAGATCCTTCGGATAGATACCCTGAAATTGCTACGAAAAGATAGAAATGACTCGTGTGATGAATCTCCTTTTGAGTACCGGAAGAAGCATAATTGGAGTTGCCTTCCACTCCAATATATTATTTTGCCAAATAAATAACTAATTACAGTTCAAGATATTTTGACAAACTTCCACTTTATTTAGATATATTATATATGTTTAGTTGTCATGAATATATCATGATGATATAAGCTCTCTAAAAGTATATGCCTTCTACTGCAAGATTATTTATATAACAAACTTAGCAACTTCACAAATGTCTCTATGGGTTGTGCCCACAGTTTGACATTGCTTTTCTGCTATCATTATCTATTCTATGTTGAAAAACTATCGTGACGCGATTTTTCGCAACCCGAAATCTGTAGCAAAAGAAACTTAGTTGGAGTAACAAATTATGCTACACCAACTTAGAATTTTATCTACGTCAATATATAATCCCCTATGATATGATCCATCAAGCATGGTTCTTGCCTTTGTTTGACCCAAAATTAAAGGCTCTTGCCATCTTGGAACCATGTCAAGTTTTCTCCATCAGATCTAAACTCATGCCTTTGAGCTGTCTGTGAAACGCTGTAGAGTTTATATATTAACCCAATATCAGAATATTCCAATGGGTTTCTCAAAAGAAATAGTTGTGACATGCATGTACGGAGTTCCATCTTTGTAAAATGTTGCCCTTAAACTTGACTTTTGTTGGGATGTTTGTAAAACCTTTGGATTGGAAGGTTAATTTATTTCATTACAATAAGCTAATTTGAGAACTACAATTCAAAAAAATTAAGATACGATATATTTCAAAAAAATTGTAGCTTTTGCTTGTGGCTTTAGTTACCCATGTTAAATTTAGTTTTGACTAAAATTTATTCAATTCTTGATCATTATACAAATTCATTTGCAATTTATAAATTGAGATCAAGATGCCCTTGAACTTTGAAAGAATGTATAATTAGTGTGTATCTCGATATAAAAGAGGAAGCAAACCGACCTAAATACGTATTCCAATGAAAAATTTATAAAGGATTCTTGCTGCGTGTCATTGCAAAACATCGAATTTTGCTTTCTATATCATCCTTCTACCAGTATTTCTCTGAGTGCCGTACAAAGTCTTTTCTTTGCACTTATACCATTAAAAATTCTACTTATTTGTGTTTGTGTCATTACGCTTTTAAACCATGTCACTTTATTAAGTTTTTAGTTAACTTCGTTAAAATAAATGATTTTTTAATTATAAAGTTTGCAAATTTTTACTTAAGAATTCGAGCAAATAGAACACACCTCAGTAATTCATTATTAATATTGATTTAGGAATTTGCAAAGTCTCCCTAGATTATATGGAAACATCACTCAACTTTTACTCTCTCTTTCTCCATCATCATATCTTCTCTCTCTTAATTTATTGGGATTTATGTCTTTTTCACTCTTCTCCCTATTTTTTTCTTTCATCACATTTTTTTACTGGACTGTTAAATGTCGTCCGTAAATTACTTAAATCGCCCGTGCGAGTTACCATTTTGTCATTCTCTCATTTCTACTTATATATCTCTTCATTTCACTCTCCAACTATCACTCTCACTTCATCTTTGTAAAACTCATCAAAAACAATGCTCGTTGTGTTGGTACTGGTAGAGTGAGAAATACTGAGATAGAAATCTTAGTTTAAGAGACGGGACGAAAAATGTATTAAATGGATTGTGAATGACAAAATGGTAATTGATGTAGGATCGTGAGAGTCTCTAATTCTAATTACTTTTAAGGTAATTACGTACTTGTTTAAGCAATTAAGAATATGCAGCAGAATTTAAACAAATACAAGCAAGCTCCCGCCTACTTCCTCTCTTGCAAGCTCCGCTCGATCTCCCTCGAGCTCCGCTCGCGACTTTACTATCAACCTCGTTCCGGGCCGAAATTAAGCCTTTTATAAAACAAGCTCAACGAACACCCTCGTGAGCTTGACTTTCTTCTCTCACAATCCGAGAGGAACACTTCGGGCTTTCACCGAGGTCCTTGCTTCTTTACAACTGAGAAGTTGAGTGGAACACACTCTCTAACTTGAGCACACTTAGCTTAAGATGTGGAATTGATGCTAAAGTGTGGAAGTGTAAGCTTGGAGAGTAGATTTGGGGATTAGGAGACTTGGGAGTTTCTCTTAGGTGTATATGACGAATAGGAAGTGTAAGAGTTGTGTAATTGTGTCATGTGAACACCTATTTATAAGCTCTAAGTGAGTTATAGCCATTGGGACAAGTTTCGTAAAAGATTGTGGAAGATACACAAAACAGAAACATGCAAGATGTAATTCTGCAGAAGTTTGGTCGACCGTTGGGCAGTTTTGGGCACGATTCGGTTTACCGGTTAATGAACGTTTGACCGCCAAAGACTATGACTTAGGTACACTTAAGTGATCGGTCGATCACCGAGATAGGTTCGGTCGACCGATTTGCAACATGCTCTACAGGGTTGACAAACAAGATCATATTCGGTCGACCGAAAACCAACATGCAGTTTGGGTTTGTCGAGTTATCATACGTTCGGTCGACCGAACAAGGTCTTCGGTCGACGAATACACTAAATGTATTTTGGGGTATATTAAAATAATACAAATACGACCGTTGGGTAAAATACGACAAATCTAACGGTCAGATAAATAAGTTTACACGCTAGACAGAAAATGTATGCACTGTCGGTCGAAACCGGGCAGTAACACTAACAGGATATATGATCACTCAGTCGACCGAACGGTCTGTTTCGGTAGACCGAATGTGGGCAGACTGTTCAGGTTTTGGTTTAGTGTTTCCAGTGTAAGTTTGGGTGATCTATTGAAGTCTAAATTACATAAAATTTGTGTGTGACTTCTATAAGGAATCTAGTGTGTGTTTGAGTAGGTTTTAGCTCAAGTATGCTCAATTTACATAATGTTCCTTAAGACTCAAAGAAATGAAAATTACATGTCTTCAAATGAGCTTGATTACATGTCTTGACTTGTTTTCCTTTCTTCTTTGAGTCTTGATCATTTGTAGAAGTTAGCACAATGCAATATGTGTGCTACTCTACATTGACTTATAATTAAGATTAAGTTGATTAAATCATCAAAAATCGGACGACGTTTAACAATTCCTTTTTTATATCTCTTCTCTCTCTAGCTATTTACCTCTCTTTCATTCCTACTTCTCTATGACTTGCAATATTTAAATATTTAAATTCCATTAAAAATAAGTAAACTTCTGCGAGTGAGAGAAGTGATTGAGAGCTAGAACAGAGAGAAGTGGGGGAAAAGACGAGATGAGAGACAAAAAAGAAATGTAAGGAGAGAGAAGTGGGGATGAGGCGAGATGAGAGAGAGAATAGATAGAGTTGGAGAGAGAAGATAAAGAATTGAGAGATAAAAGAGACATGAACGTGAGTGGGGAGAGAGAATATGAGAAGAGAACAAGAGTTGCTTATTGAGATATTTTTTTATTTCCTAGATTGTTAGGGGAAATTCGCAAAAGTTACAATTAAAATTATGTTATATTAGTTAAGTTAACTGAAAACTTAATGGGGTGACCCTAAGAGGTGTTTGTGCACATGGAAAAGGGAAAAGAAAACAGATTCCTTTTGACCAGACATTTTCCTGGTGTTTGTGTCAGTCTTGGGAAAGGAAAATATTTCCCTCTGTTTCCCTCTATCATCCACAATGTACTGAAATATTTTCCCTCGGTTTCTCATATCCCCTCACAAGAAACCAACGGAAAGTACATGAAAGTTGTAAAAAATGTACACGTCTATCAAACTTATTTAATAATTATTTTTATTATATAAAAAACTTAACTACAAAAACATTGAAATCATATTTTTAAAATTAAATTATTTTTAAAAAATATTACATTACGTTACAAAATTATACCATAAACTAGATAATAAAGATTAAGAATACATCTTAAACTTTATATTGTCTTGTTAAAATAAAATTCTAAAACATATATTTTTACTCTTTAACAAGAGATATATGTATATAATAAATAATTCACGCATCACATTTTTAAGTTAAATTAAACTAAAATGTGCAACGTCTATTTAACTCTTAATGTACAACATATATTCTTCACAATAAAATTACCATTTATATATACAATATTTATAGATAATATCAATTTCCATAAATAATCATTAACGAAATCAGATTTTTTTATTTTCTAGTGAATTCCAGTGGTTTGCACAAACGACGAAATCTTGGTTGAAGGTAAACTAATTTCCTTTTGACCACAGAATCTATTTTCCAATGATTTCCTGTGGACAAACACTGTCTAATTAAAATAAATAACCCAAATACAAATAACTAGAGGTTTTAATTACGTAACTGCAAATAGACAACTTTCTAAACACCGAGGGATCTACTGACCGTAATTTTTTTATATAATAATAAAAATAAAAAATTTCGAAATTTAGGAAAAAAATTTTTTTTTTTCCAAAAGTACTCCGATCGCGGGTCACACCCGCGATCCGTGTTCCCGCCAAAAAAATTTTTTTTTTTTTTGATTTTCGGTTTTTTTTTTGTTTTTTTTTTGTTTTTATTTTTTATTATAATTATTTGTAATCTTTTTTTAAATCTTTTTTTTTCAAAATAAGTTTTCTAATTTATATTATTTTTCTAAATTTTTCAAAATTATTTTTAATTTTTCCAATAATCTACCTCCAAATCACGTCGATAACCCGGCGTATTGAAATGTTAGGGTATTTTATACAATATAAAAACAAAATTTCTTAGTCAGAATAATAAATTATTTACAACTGAATATTAAACAAACCATAAAACTAATTAAAACAAAAAATTGGTAACGTTGTCAAAAATTCGTTGGGTGTACACACATTACAAACATTTTGGAGGTCGATACAGCAAAAAATTAAAAACACAATTAAAAAATTTAAAAAATTAATAACAATTACAAAACATATTTTGAAAGCAAATATGATAAAAAACATAGTTAAAACGATTTTAAAAAAATCAAAACATCAAAACACTACGACTAAAATCCGGGACTTTTTTTATTTTCTTTTATTGTTTTTGTTTTTTTCGGTTTTCTGTTTGTTTTTATGTTTTGTTTTTTTACAAATCATTTTAACTATGTTATATATATATATATATATTTGAAAATAAGTTTTGTAATTGTTATTAATTTTTAAAAATTTTTAATTGTGTTTTTAATTTTTTGCTGTATCGACCTCCAAAATGTTTGTAATGTGTGTACACCCTACGAATTTTTGACAACGTTACCAATTTTTTGTTTTAATTAGTTTTATGGTTTGTTTAATATTCAGTTGTAAATAATTTATTATTTTAACTAAGAATTTTTTGTTTTTATATTGTATAAAATACCCTAACAATTCAATACACACCGAGTTATCGACGTGATTTGGAGGTCGTTTCTTGAAAAAATTAAAAACAAAATTAAATTTTTTTAATAAATAATATAAATTAGAAAACATATTTTGAAAAAAAAAAGATTTCAAAAAAGATTACAAATAATTAAAAAAAAACAGAAGAAAAAAAACTAAAACAGAAAACCGAAAAAAACAAAAACAATAAAAGAAAATAAAAAAAGTCCCGGATTTTAGTCGTAGTGTTTTGATGTTTTGATTTTTTTAAAATCGTTTTAACTATGTTTTTTATCATATTTGCTTTCAAAATATGTTTTGTAATTGTTATTAATTTTTTAAATTTTTTAATTGTGTTTTTAATTTTTTGCTGTATCGACCTCCAAAATGTTTGTAATGTGTGTACACCCTACGAATTTTTGACAACGTTACCAATTTTTTGTTTTAATTAGTTTTATGGTTTGTTTAATTTTCAGTTGTAAATAATTTATTATTCTGACTAAGAAATTTTGTTTTTATATTGTATAAAATACCCTAACATTTCAATACGCCGGGTTATCAACGTGATTTGGAGGTAGATTATTGGAAAAATTAAAAATAATTTTGAAAAATTTAGAAAAATAATATAAATTAGAAAACTTATTTTGAAAAAAAAAGATTTAAAAAAAGATAACAAATAATTATAATAAAAAATAAAAACAAAAAAAAAAAACAAAAAAAAAACCGAAAATCAAAAAAAAAAAATTTTTTTTTGGCGGGAACACGGATCGCGGGTGTGACCCGCGATCCGTGCTCCACGGATCGCGGGTGTGACCCGCGATCCGTGCTCCACGGATCGCAGGTGTGACCCGCGATCCGTGGAGCACGGATCGCGGGTCACACCCGCGATCCGTGCCTCCACGGATCGCGGGTTACACCCGCGATCGGAGTACTTTTGGAAAAAAAATTTTTTTTTCTAAATTTCGAAATTTTTTTATTTTTATTATTATATAAAAAAATTACGGATCTACTGATACAGAGATGGTAGAAAGCTAAATTCGTTGTTTTGTAATGACACGGAGGCCAAAAACCATAAATGCATTCAACCTTTAACTTTCATGTACCCTCCCACTTGGCTGACATCTTTAAGCATACCTACTACAAAAATAAATAAACATTTTTAAGCGTACGATTTCACCATCTCAATTTCGATTTTCATGTAAAATAGATCTAACTTAATCCGAAATTGACTTTAACTCGAAACTCTTGTTCGTGTTCCCTTGAGATGAGTGATGCAGATGCTCTTTGAAACCACAGCTCAATATAAAATCGAATAGATTTTGTTTTGTCAAATGGAAAGATATGCATATTATTAAACATGAATTCTCAAGTGAGCACAGGGTTTAATCAAACTAAATTAAGCCCCCACAATATCCACCACTCATTTCAAAATGTAAGGTAGATTAAGAAAAAACGGTTATGTTAATGAATGGTGAGATTAACTGTAAATAAGATCCAACGGTGAGATTGTAGGGGACTTAAACTAAATTTGATGAGCCCTGAACTCACTAGAGCTTGACCCTGTTATTAAAAACATATGTAGTTATTATGCCTTCCCCGAAATGGTGACTGTTTGGGTAACGGCTTTTAAATGTGAAAGATAAGCTAATCAAAGCACGAACGAACAGCATGTAACACGTATGCAAACGTTTATTAGAATAATAACATCTAAATTTTAAACTACACTAACGATGATAGCAACGTTGAATGCTGGGAATTGATTCCCAACGTTTGCATATTTAAGATCTGGCACAGCTCTCGACGATAAACAAATGGGGCACGACTTTTCTGGCTCTGCACATATCACGTTAAGCGCAATCACCAGATGCATGCAAGGGACCTATATTTCACGTCAGCGAACTGCTCAGTTCTGATTATTCACCGTTAGATCTTATTATGAATAAGTTACAGTGAGCTCAAATCTCATCAAATTTAGTTTAAACTCCTTATAATATCACCGTTAGATCTTATTCTAATCATTCATTAGTATAACTGTTTTTTTCTTAATCTAACTTTCAATCTAAAATGAGTAGTGAATATTGTAAAAACTTAATTTAGAAAAATTAAACACTAGACTCACTTACATATGTATAAATTTTAGCCGTCACAAGTAACCCAATAGGAAAAACAGGTTGAAGTTTTACTCTCACATGGCCACATATGTACTTTCTTCTAGTATCTTCGATATACATAATAATTTCGTACCTTGAAGTTTACTTAACTTGCAGGCAATTACGAATTCTGAGTCATTTTTGTCGATCAAATACGAGTACAAACAAGATGTCCAAATTGGTCACTTTACTTGCAGAGGAAGGCACGAAGAAGAGCAGTTCAATGTCAGCGCTTACGTGTTCATAATAAACAAACTCCCAGGCAGCCAAAATTAATTAATTTAAAATATTTATTTTAAACAATTCGTAGAAAACAACAATTTGTCGACTAAATAAAGTGGAAAACATCCAAGCATTTCAGTTGACAGCGAACAACATCCGACAATCCTATTCTAACATGAACATACCAAACCATTATTTAACAAAGCGTAGGACTCTTCCTCACGTTGTCTTCAATTTGCCACTTGGTCAACTTCTCCTATACACATCTTCGTTTCTTAATCATCAAAAATTAGAATAGAGAAGGTCGGAGGGAGACGTTAAAATTGTTGACCAGTACACGATCTAGTACCACGACATACGGACTACAACAACTTTGTTTGTTTGTTTTTGAACAATTATTGAATGTATATCATAATTTTTTGGAATGTGATGGGGATAAGTACGTGCGCCGATATAACACCTCCACCGATTTCTTCGTCATTGCTCTCATCTTCCTTCGTCTAACACGCTCTTATCTTATTCAATTAACTATTACTTGTTTTGCTCTAGTTACACACTAAACATAAAATATGTTTACTAATCTTTCGTTTTTCAAGCGAATTTAATTTATTTTTCGTAGAACAAGGGCGCACTTACGTTAGAAGGTTGGTCATAATTTTGAAACTAAATATGGAAAAGGGGCACACGTCACACAAAGCAGACCTTTAATTTGTAATTATGCTTATTTACAGGTTAGTATTTCACATCGCCATTCTTATGTATCTGACCTTTGGTGAGCAGAAAAGTTTTTCATCGGTTTATTCTAGTAATAATGGTTAGCAGGAAAGATTGTCGTTGGTTTATTCTAGTTATAAAGTCAAAGGTCATCAAAGCAAGGTGCATTATTTAGATATAGATTGGTCGAATTTTTATTTTTTTTGCCAACTTAAAAATTGCTAATATATATGCTGAAAATAATTTTTTCTTCATTTTAGAATCATATCTTGAAAATGATTAGAACAAGTCTTGGTCGGCACATTTAACTTAAACACGTTTACTTTGATCAACAAATTGATCAACAAATTTTACAGATATTATGTAAGATAATAAGATCTACAAATTGAAAAGCAAACAGGCCTCAAGCATTTTAAGAAAAGCATTGAGGATATACATATGGATGCATTACTTGCAAAATTTCGAAGTAATTTCAAATGATGGATTTGCAAATCCACGTGATCAAAACTAGAATTCTGTGCAATTTCCTATTCATTTGATATAATTAGAGTTAAATTACTTGCATTTTTTAAACGCAAAGGCATA
Organism: Triglochin maritima; assembly: GCA_963682175.1. NCBI lineage: Eukaryota > Viridiplantae > Streptophyta > Magnoliopsida > Alismatales > Juncaginaceae > Triglochin > Triglochin maritima. The sequence goes on from OY821775.1 coordinate 15,084,966, forward strand.
TTAACTTCTCTCTCGGTATAATATCTGTGCTGCATGATTCATGTTACGTCCGTCTAATATCTGTGCTGCTTCTTGTTTGCGTAAAGTCACGTATTCAACATGATTTTCAGTAGGTTTAATCATCACATGAAAAAAGTCAATGACCTCCAACGACAACAAAAAAACATGACTACCGAAACAAACGTATGCAACATTCAAGATCAGGGGTAAATATATGAAGACGTAGGTTCAAACAACGTGGACAATCTCCAATTTAAAATTACAGCCGCCTAACTCAAGTGAAAATGGGTGCCAAAAAGTTCTAAATCACGAAAAAGAAAGAAAAAACTTAGCATGCCTTCTTTGAATCCATAACTCCATAGCGGTTGGAAACACCCTACGACCACTAGATCCTCGTGACCTTATCCCTTCTCCAAGCAACCAAACTCCACCTCCGGAAAACGACAACTATCCTAACTTCCTCCTTCAAATAGACAAACTCAATATTAGTAACTAAAGTCCTAGAATCAAATCGCGAAGCCATTCTTTAATTTGCAAACGTTGACTGAGAAAAAGGGCAAAAAACATCTTCCAAGGCGAGGGAGTAAATCCTAGAGCAAGTCTAATTAGTAAATTTTGAACACAAGATAGGCAAGATTCAGGGTGCGTTTTTTAGCTGCTAAAGTGAGCATTTTCCTTAAAAATGAATTATTTCAAAAGTTAATTTCTTTGAAGGTTTAACCCAAATGTCCTGCTTGTGGTTCATAAGTATCTTCCTACAATGTCATTTTCAAATTTAAAAGCGCATAAATATAATTACGAGCGGCTGTAAAACTCTAGGAAATCAAGTAAGATATTGATAGTGGAAGAAAATTATCAACCTTAAACAAACAAAAAATACAATTTCAGAATCTCATCATATCCAAATCCGATGAGAATTCACCAAAAGCATCCTAAACAAAACATACACTAACTTTCCAAACAAAAAATCTTAAAAATAAAATAAATCAAAACCAACAACAATCACAATGCACACAACACACTAGGAGTGCATCCCAACTGCTACAACAACAAAATTGGGTGGGATGAAAATGCAAGTTTGATCTCCATCCTAGTAACAATGGATGATGTTACGCAATTTACTTTAATAACTAAAAATTAACATAACGACTAAAAAACCCAGAATGCACATCACCCCACCAATAAAATAGTAAAAGTACACCTTTTTCAAAAATAAAATAGTAAAAACAAAAGGCAACTTGTTACCTTCTGCCTTCTGGCCTCCATTCCCTTTCCAAAGTCAACTCCATCCCCATTTAAATTAAAACTCCCCACAACCCAAATCCAAACCACAAAACTTTGGGAGGAAAAAAAACTCAAAACAACACCACCAAAGCGCAAAGCAAAAGCAAACCTGGAGACCTCGATAGCCAAACCCAAAGGGAAGTTCAGAGATGAAGCTGGTTTGGTGCCCCGACATGTCAAGTAAGGCCTACATCGACGCCGTGAAGGCCCTTTCCACCAACAACATCCCCCACCTGGAAACCGAGGTCGCCGAGCTCGTCGCCGCCATGGCCGGCGGCTGGCGCGCGCGCTGCATCGTCGAAGCCTGGGGTCCCAAAGGCGACGGCGCCACAACCAGCCTCGCCCTCAACGCCACCGTCCGCCGCACCGGCGCCCGCCACGTCATCGTCGTCCCCGACCAGAAATCCAAATCCGAATACCTCTCCGAAATCGGAATCGGAAATTCCTCGACGGCGGAGATCGTGGTGGGGGAGGCGGAGGAGGCGATGGGGGGTATAGAGGGGCTGGATCTGGTGGTGGTGGACTTGAGAAGGAGAGACGCGGCGAGGATCGTGGCGTCGGCGAGGTTGGGGAAGAGAGGGGCGGTGTTGGTTTGCAAGGCGGCGGGGCATCGAGGGGGAGGTGGGGAGAGGTGGAGGGAGGTGTTGGGGGAAGGAAGGAGGGTTGTCAGGTCGGTGTTTCTGCCCATCGGGAGGGGCGTTGAGATCGTGCATGTTGGAATTGGTGATGGGCCAAGTTTGGGCAACCAGAGTCGCTGGATTAAGCAAGTCGATCGACTCACCGGCGAAGAGCACGTCTTCCGCCGGTGAGCCAAAATATAATATATTTCGGGTATCGTTGAAACCATAGTTGTTTGGTTTTGATTTCAACGTGAAAGGAAACGAGAGTAATAGGAAATTCGATGTTTCTGTTCGTTTCTCGATTGAAGCGGTACTTGAGTTGGTATTGTTTTTTTTATAATAAAAAAATGTGTTATGAATGAAGAACAAGAAGAGACTTGCTCCGTCAGCTGCTGGTTTCTGATGTTTATGTGCTTTTTTGGGGCGTTTACTCCTAATCTTTTGGTGATGAGAGGTGTTTCGGATTATTGGCTTATGTAAATAATTATTTAATTTCATTTTGGCATGTGGTTTGATCTTGTTTAGTTTTCTGGATCATGCAAATATTACAGCTTCGATAGATACATGAACAGAGAAGCGATGCAAATAATGGATGAGTTCCTGTTCTAATGGTCGTTTCTGAATCCTGAGGTATTAGTTGTTATGCATTTTGTGGTGGAATGTTGATTGTCGAGCTGTATGTGAACTGTGTGGAAAGGAATGTGGAAATTACAACCTTTGCTTCATGACCAAGCTAAGCAATTAAAGTTCAGGTATGTATGACAAGTGGATCTTGATATTTATTGATGGCGGGGAAAAGGGTGACGGCTTTAAACTTTTGATTCAAAAGTGTATGTGGTGGTAACTGGTAATTTGTAACCGGACCTGTATGTGGTATCTTGTCTTCACATGCCTTTTCTGCTGTCTGCCATTTGTATCATGGTCCATGACGTCATTGTGGAAGATCTTCGTTGTTCTTTGTTGAAACTTTATCGAAGACCTTTGTTTTTTTATCAAGATCTTTATTGTTTTTATTAATAATTGATAGAATTAATTTTAATTAAGGGAGGTCGCATAACCATATCTTAATGACTTCGAGTTATTACACGCACATCTTGTATATAAAGATCTTTGTTATTACTTCAAAGATTTACTGATGCGTTGTGGATTCTACTCTTTGATCAACCCACGTTTCTTCCTGCAGCAAACAATATGTTTTGGCTATCAGGAATAAAAATACGAGCAACCAAGAGTTCAAGATTGTCTATAGTTAGGGATCATGAAGTGCAAGCAAGAAATAGTAGATAACTTTGGTATAATTGTTGTTTTGTGACTATAGTTTGTTTGTTTTAAGATCTACAATTTCCTGACACTTATCTTTGTTTTGAGAGATATTGTTGCTGGGATATGGAAAGATGTGAACTTAATTGGTGGAGAAATTGACAACTCGCTCAACCAAGCGAGCAAAACACAATGGGAGATGCCACGACAACAGGTAAAGTGGATATGCAAATGCCTAGTTCACAGAAGTCGACAATTAAAATCGTACTTCTTCATCTCCTCCAACATTAAGAAAAGACTTAAAGGTTCTAAGTTCATGAAATAAATTTAGCATAGTCTACAATTGTTAACATATTCATACAATTCATATCCGCTCACCTTCTCATCCACCTTTTGTTGGCGACCAGTAGCTTCGATGATAGTTAGCGTCAATTTCTTTGAAGCTTGAGCTTAGTAAGGAAAGTTGGACCTCAATGGAGAATCTGGCAGGGCCGTGTCTAACAATCTTGAGGCCTTAGGCAAAATTTAAGATCGGTCCGTGTCCTCGTTTCATTCTTCTAGTGTTCTAAGCTGCAAAAGTCATTAATCAAAGTTTTATAATCAAGTAATTCTACCATACGAATTTGAATAGATAAGATAGCGAATTCATTCAATCTATCTTGTAACAAAGTTGATCTCAAATACGATTTAATCAATTTTAATTTTGTGAAACTTCTTTCAGTAGTAGCAACAGTCACAGGCATAATCGTATTATTCTATAAGTAATACACGCATTTGGAAAAGAATTTAATCTCTTTATATAATTTTAAAAAATAATGTACAAAGCTAAATTACAAAACAACAGATAAAGATAATCAAAGCACAAAGATATATAATAATAAAAAAAGACAAATAATGATGAAACGATAGAACGTAAGAATAGAGAAAACTTCACTCATTGGTACCTGGTAATTAATTCTTCTACTGAGATGGAGAAGAACACTAAGAGAAATGTTCTTTCATTTTTTACTATTAGGGAAAGATGATCAGATCAAATATGTGAGGAAGAAGATAAATATTTTTTTTAAGAATTACATTAAATATAGGAGGTTTATATAAGTATTGAAATAGGAAGTTGAAGAGTTAGGATAAAAATCTACATTTTTTTCTTGAATGTTGAGTTGCCCGTGTTAGAAATAAGTATGTTCTAATACATTAAGAACATGATAAACAACAAGATATACTACTAAATTCTATATAAAATAACATTAATGAAAACACTTACAACTAGATGTCAAAGACATCTTGAAGAACGTAAAGCGGAAGTGAAACTTTAGGGAAGTGATCTTCAATTGTTTTCCCTAGACTTGATGATGGATGATCCTCTTGAATTTTGGGAGAAAATTTAGAGAGAGGATGGTGAAAATTAACTAGGGCAACAATTGGGACCAAAAACCTTTATTTATAGAATTTTGTGTGTGGTAGTTTCTTCCATCAAAATAACTACCCACTAACACACTAAATGGATATGCATGGCTTTAATTAATTACTTAATGGAATAATTCATAGGCCACATAATAATAACATTCTCCCACTTGGCCGTAACATCAATCATCATTAGTTCCATTTACAAAAGCACATACAAAAATTGGCCAACATAAATTTCATTAAAACATATACCTCACTCAGTCAGAATCACCAAGCCAAAGCAATGTAGCCAAATAATTAACGTCATCATTTGACCCCCATCAATTATGGTATTTGGTAATCTTTCCAAATTCAGTCAACATAAGTCATTAGGTTCATAAATTTGTTTGCTTAAATAATAATATTGTGCACAAGAAATAAGAAGCAAACTTTTACAAATCAAAGTCAAACACATCATTGAAGCTTCAACATATAATATCATACACATTAGTCATTAACAACATTACATTACATTTACCAAACTCATGCCGGCAACATGCTCTCTAAAGAGACTGGGTGGTAGAGCATTTGTTAGTGAATCAGCTAACATTGCTCGTGTTCTTATGTGTTGTATGACAATAGTACCATCTTTGACTTTGTCTCTAACAACAAGATATTTGATGTCAATCCACTTGGATGCACCACTTGATTTGTTATTTTTGAGAAGAAAACAACAGCTTCATTATCACAAAATAATGTGAGTGGTCTCGAAATACTATCAACTACTTGAAGCCCAGGTACAAAATTCTTTAACCAAACGGCTTGAGCAGTAGCCTCATAGCATACCACAAATTCTGCTTGCATTATGGAAGATGCCCGTAAAGACTGCTTGACACTCTTCCATGATATTGATCCCTTTGCAAGCATATATATGTAACCCGACGTGGATTTATTACTGTCAATGCATCCAGAAAAGTCAGAATCAGAATAACCAATAACCTCAAGGTTATCTGACTTTCTGTAAGTAAGGATATAGTATTTTGTCCCTTGTAAATAGCGTAAAACCTTTTTGACAGCTTTCCAATGATCCATCCCTGGATCTATTTGATATCGACCAAGCATACCAACTGCAAATGCCAAATCAGCACGTGTACAAACTTGAGCATACATTAAACTCCCAACCACTGAGGCATAAGGAATTCGCTTCATTTGTGCACGTTCTAATTCATTTTTAGGACACTGTAATTTGCTAAATTTGTCACCCGTTACAATAGGAGCAACACTTGGGGAGCAGTTTTGCATGTTATATTTTTTAAGCATTTTATCAATATATGCCTTTTGAGATAATCCTAAAATCCCACGAGACTGATCTCGATGAATTTCAATGCCAATAACATAAGTGGCTTCACCAAGATCCTTCATTTCAAACTTGTTTGAAAGAAATCGTTTGGTCTCATATAACATGTCTAAATCACTACTGGCTAGCAAAATATCATCCATATACAAGACGAGAATGATAAACTTACTCCCACTAACCTTAATATATATGCATTGATCAATCACAATTTCTTTAAATCCAAAGTTAGTTATCACATCATCAAACTTAAGATACCATTGTCTAGATGCTTGTTTTAAGCCATATATGGATTTCTTTAATCGACATCCCATATGTTCCTTGCCTTTTATGACAAAACCTTCTGGTTGTGTCATAAAAAGTTTCTCTTGCAAGTCACCATTAAGGAATGCAGTTTTTACGTCCATCTGATGTAACTCTAAATCATAATGAGCTACTAAGGCTAAAATAATTCTAAGTGAGTCTTTCTTTGAGACTGGAGAAAATATATTATCAAAATGGATGCCTTCCCTTTGTGTAAAGCCTTTAGCGACAAGTCGGGCCTTAAATCTTTCGATGTTACCTTTGGAGTCTGTCTTGGTCTTATAGACCCATTTACAGCCTATTGGCTTAGATCCAGTTGGTAAATCAACAAGGTCCCAAACTTCATTAATTTCCATCGATTTCATCTCTTCATTCATGGCTTCTAGCCATTGAGATGATTTATCGCTCATAATGGCTTCATTAAATGAGGTAGGATCCTCTCCATTGACAATATCGCATCCTTCGGTTAGGTATACAATATAATCATTAGAAATTGCAGATTTTCGCTCCCTCTGCGACATACGTAAAGGTTCTTCAGGAAATTCAGGAGCTTCATTAGTGTGGGGTTCTTCATTAAGTAGTGGATTAGTTGTGTCTACAACATCCAAAAGAGGTGTTGAACTTGAAACCTCATGAATAATCGGGATTGGAACGTAAGTCCGATTTTCCTCGAGATTCACTTTTCTAATTTCACTACTCCCACTATTCATGCCATTTTCTAAAAATACAGCATGTCTCGTTTCAACAATTTTAGTGGTATGAGATGGGCAATAAAAACGAAAACCTTTGGATCTATCTAGATAACCGATGAAATAACAACTAATGGTTTTAGGGTCAAGTTTCTTAATTTGTGGATTGAAGATTTTAGCTTCAGCATGACAACCCCAAACACGTAAGTATCCCAATTTGGGTTTTCGACCTGTCCACAATTCATAAGGTGTTTTCGGGACAGATTTACTAGGAACCTTATTTAGAATATGTGTGACTGTCTTTAATGCTTCCATCCATAGATAATCAGGCAAGTCAGTGTTGCATATCATACTTCGTACCATATCCATAAGTGTACGATTTCGTTTCTCAGCCAACATAATTATTCTTTGGGATGTCCCAACAATAAAAGCTGATGGAAGATATCGTTATCATGAAGAAACAAAGCAAAATATGAATATTATTATGACCCTTAGGACTTGAAGTAGGACATTATCCACATACATTATTTGATAATTTTAAAAAAATTACCACTTCAAGTAACTCATTTCTTAGTTCATTTTCACATACTTGTCTTTACTACATTAAAAAATCAGAAAATTTAATGTAAGAAGAATTTCAATCATAAAGAGACATAATATTCTCTTTTGAAATATATCTCAAACGACGATAACATAATGACGATGAGTTTCCATTATCATGATTTCTCTTGATTTCACTTCTATAATTATTGACACCAATAGTGTTCATCGATAAAACCATTAGTCGATGAAAAACTCAAATGCAACTTATATAGAGGTCATCCTCTAAATTCTGAAACAAGAGGTAAATGTCATAAGTGGAATTTTACAACGAGTTCGTAATGTGCACAATGGTGCAGATGTCAATCCATTAGGTACATGAATGAACCTTAACTTAAAAGGATTCATAAATCATAAGGTTAACTTTATTATCTTTTTAACAAGTCATGCTTTAAAACATCATACTCCTTCAATAAATGTCTAATTTCATTAAACAGTAACATTTAGGAGTAAAGCATGATTTGCACCGCAGGTGCTTGCTTTGTTTTTAGCAACAATTGCCTTCATTATCTTTATCCCCTTACCATTACCATTAAATTTTCTCTTTGTTGGACCATTAAAGGCAAGGTGTGCAAAGTCAGGCTTTTCAATTTTAAGTCTTTCTTCTTCTTCAACACACATAGCAATTAATTCGCTCATTTTCCATTTCTCTTTCTGCGTATTATAATTGATCTTGAAAGGACCAAAATGCGCAGGCAGAGAAGTCATAATAAAATGAACAAGAAAACCTTCAGAAATTGTCATATCCATGCCTTTCAGTTTTGCGGTCATATCGCTCATCATCATGATATGTTCATGTATACCGCTAGTCCCATTATACTTGGTTGTGAGCATTTTCATTATAAGGGCACTTGCATTAGCTTTGGAAGTTCCCTTAAACTGCTCTTCAACAGAAGCCAAATACTCTTTTGCATTAAATGTCTTGTTAGCACTATCTTTTTCAGGGATTGCTCCCCGGATAGCAGGAGTAATAGAACTCTTCATAATCATTAGTGACATGCGATTAGAACGCTCCCACTTTTCATAATTGGCCTTTAGTTCGTTGGAACTAGTGGCTGTAGGAGGTGTGGGAGCATCCATACGAAAAGCATGATCGAGTTCCAAAACACCTAGACATATTTCTATTTGCTCCTTCCAAGTTAGAAAATTTGTTCCATTAAGGGGTTCAATTCCAGATAGTTGTGATGTAACATGTGATGTATTCAATGCTGCAAAATTATCAAAATATATATGATGCTTACTTTCATTAACTACATAAACCACACGAGAAACAAATGACATAATAACATTAATTAATTGTAATCTAACAGTTAACAAACTGAAATTAACATTAAATACTCAAAAATATTTCAGTTAATTCATAACCGTTTTGTATAATTATTAATCTAAGTTGGTATGATTTATAACATGTACGTTAATATACATTTATAAATCAATTTACATCACCGTTGGGCAGAAAATAAATTGATTTACAAAATCATTAGTCATAAGAGAATTTATAAAATAAATCATGTCTATAATTAAAGTTGGTAAAATTATGTCCATGATTTATCATACATAAAAATTGTGATTTAACACCACAAGATAACCATCACAAAATTTTATTTAACAAAAGAAAATCGACAATTAAAGTTGGTAAAATTGACGATAATCAGTCGTTAAATATATCATAATATGGTTAATGATTTTTCATAAGGCAAACATGTACAATAATTTTCCGTTGGGTCAGTTATTATACATGTGTGCAAAAATATATAACACGTTTATGTTTCATGACATGAGAGTTATAAATGCTTGAAATCATCTCATTAAAAATTGAAAACAAAAATAATACATGACAGCGTCACAATAGTGCTATTTAGCCAGATCAATACTGGGTCATGCTCATGACTCATGATCATGTATAACCGTATGACCTTTTTCATTTTATTTTTATTCAATAAATGAATTGAAAAAAAATCACGCCCATAGTTTGTTTCATCAAACACATAGAACTTCATCATTAAATTTCAACTAAAAATTGCCATGAATAGTGACGGCTTTGAAGACAACATAGGTCCAGAGATAAAACAAAAAAAATGTATACGTGATCTTGTTTGGAACAAAATACCATTACAAGTCATATATATATATATATATATATATATATATATATATATATATATATATATATATATATATATATATATATATATATATATGGGCATGTCACGCATAGATGCAAAACTGCATATAAAGTGCAAATATATACAACTAGAATTAGTTGATTAAACTATTAAATAAATTACACCGAAAATATCATAAGGCAGTTTCCAACATATCAAATGCAAAATCGATAATATGTTAAATTATTGTATTTTATATGAATTTAGTTTGGCTCTTGATACCAAATGTTAGAAATAAGTATGTTCTAATACATTAAGAACATGATAAACAACAAGATCTACTACTAAATTCTATATAAAATAACATTAATGAAAACACTTACAACTAGATGTCAAAGACATCTTGAAGAACGTAAAGCGGACTTTAGGGAAGTGATCTTCAATTGTTTTCCCTAGACTTGATGATGGACGATCCTCTTGAATTTTGGGAGAAAATTTAGAGAGATGATGGTGAAAATTAACTAGGGCAACAATTGGGACCAAAAACCTTTATTTATAGAATTTTGTGTGTGGTAGTTTCTTCCATCAAAATAACTACCCACTAACACACTAAATGGATATGCATGGCTTTAATTAATTACTTAATGGAATAATTCATAGGCCCACATAATAATAACAGCCCGTTGGTTACAGGAAATTAATGAGTTATATTGCAAATTTATTGTTGTTGAGAGATTTTAGAACAATAAAGTTGAATAAAATATAATGTACTAAAAAGGAATTTATCTTTGGAGACCCTAGGCAGCTTAGAATTTATCTTTGGAGACTGTAGGTAGCTGCCTAGGGCTATCCACGGTCAATCTTGAGTTCTATTTAGAGGTTTGCTCAATAGTTGGTAAGAGAAGAGAATGATAATATTGTTTTGGGGGTTCCATACTTGCACGCGGATTTCTTATTTTAAATGAACTTAAATTTTACCGTATAGATTTTGAGACAAATGTGTGTCGCAATGTGAAAAGAAAATTAGTAGGTATGAGAACTTAGGGCTATCATTAATCTGTCATGTTGTGTATACTCGTATAAACAAGCTTTATATGCAAATTTGTATTTCACCATTAAGTTGCTAGACCCCAGGGCTATGGATGACCCTAGGCAGGTTAGGCACCCGCCTATAGCAAACAATATTCGTCGGTGATAATACTGACGTTTGCAGACATACACCAACATACAATATTCGTCGGTGTATGTAACTGATAATTAACTCCGACACACCTATCTGTCAGTGTAGGTTTTGCAGTCGTCAGAGCACGGCTTGGTCAGTGTAACCTACACCGACGGGTCGTCCGTTGGTGATAGGTTGTCAGTGTTCTACGATATGACGGAAGCAAGTGAAATTTTTTGGTGGGAATTGTCATGCCAAAAGTACCACCAACGGTATATATCCGTCGGTATTTTCGTCAAAGTAGATATACACCGACACATTTAACCCCGACGGCAACCTATCGTCGGTGTACATGAACACCGACGAATACCTTCCGTCGGTGAAGCCCCATATTGCTGTAGTGCTAGGGCCCCAAAAAATCTTTTATTTAATGTAATTAACATTTTAATTTTAGTGCAGTTATGTTGAAGAATTTGTACAATCACTTTAATGCTCCTCATCAATATTGGATTTCGAAACTTGATTTTAAGTGGCCTAGAAAAATAGGAACGTTGTTTTGAATTTGCTTTAGACTCCACCCAAAAAAAAGGCAATAGAAATGGATATAGAGCCTAAATTTCGTGAGTAACATGTCACTCATGGAAAAATAAAATTTGATGAAAATGTGGGTAATGAGGTCATACGTTCATAAGAAAAAAATTCGGGTTGAAAATTTTCTATATATAGTAGACCAATCTATTTATTCTGTTGAATATCGGTTTGACCAACTTTTAAAATATGAAATTATTTACGGTTTTTTATTTGAGCCTAAAAATTTGAATGATGATGAATTGAAGAAATGTTATTTTAATCTTGAAAAGTTTTTTTATGTTTCGGTAAGCTTTCTGATAATGGTCTTGATTTATTTTCTGAAGTAATTTTTTTTAAAAAAAGTCTTACCAAAAAATATTAATACTTCAGTCGAAATATTAAATTATATAAAGAGATAAGATTATTTTCCAAATACATGTATTGCTTATAGAATACCATTGACTCTACATGTGACTGTTGTTATTTTCTAAATAAGTTTTTCAAAATTAAAATTGCTTAAATCTTATTTGAGATCAACTATGTTACAAGATAGATTGTATGGATAGCCATATTATCTATTCAAAGTAGTATATACTAGAATTACTTGATTATAAAACTTTGATTAATGATTTTGCAACTTAAAAAGTTAGAAGAATGAATTAAGGATAATGCCCCGTCTTAAATTTTGCCTAAGGCCTAGAGATTGTTAGACACGGCTCTGTTAGACCCTAATCATATTTGATCCATTTATACTCGTGTATAATTATGTTTACATGTTTATACACAATTACTAAATAGGTCATGTTATGTACGTACACGCTAAGACACGACACGTTTACACTTTTAGTACCCATTATGGGCACATGATTTAGTACACACATTATACCTCTTTACAATATAATTACACAATTTCTATTTGTTTAATATACGAATTTTATTTGTTATTTATATATAGGTTAATATCCAAGTACCCAATTAATTATTGTATATTTATACTGTCTCTATCGTGTTAAATCCGTATCCAACTCATTTATTATGTGTTACAAGCCTTATACTCATTTATTAATCGTTAAAAAAAATCGGACATGTATCTGCTAGTTTTGTATCATGTAATGGTATTTGGTGTAAAAAAATCGGACATGTAATCGTTAAAAAGTAATATACTTGCGGGTTGAGCCAAAAATAACGACGACCACACACCACCATCAAAGGCTCGAACTGACACTGGACCCGCAGTAGTAACAACCAGGTTTTCTCTCGGATAATAAAAAAGACAATGGACCACAATAGCCACAAAGTAGTGAATGGTCCACGTCAAATGGTGAAATGCAATTTCTAAAAGAGCAATCGAGATCCTAGGATGAACACAACGAAAGCTTATATACAGAGGAACGAGCAAGACAAAATTACATTATTATTTATGGATGACATCGCCACCCTTCACCTTACTCAATATAGCTGGGTAACGGGCCTGCCTGGCTCGGGAAGCTAAATGGGTCAGGCTTCCGCCCGGCCCGTTTCAACGAGGTCGGGCCTGTCCCGTCGAGTCGGCTTGTGGGCCAGGCCAACCCGTTTGTTTTCTTAATGTTCTTGTGAACAAACGGGCCTCCCCGCCCTGGCCCACTCGTTTACCTAAACGGGTCGGGCCTAAAGCCCGATCCATTTATTTTCTCCAGGCTCGGCCTGGAGGCATGACGGTCTGCGGGTCAGGCCCAAAACGGGTTGGGTCGAGTCGGTACCCACATCTATTCCTTAGTGGATTGAAATCTCTCGCTTTGCCCACTTGATTCTGGTGGTCTACTGCTTTTGCCTTTTGTTTCGGGGCATGGACTGACGTATACCGTGTCTATTGCTCTACATTTAATTTGTTTTGGAATATTTTGAATCATTAGGTTTAGGACTAGTTTTTTTCCGAAAGTGGGAATTTTTACGTGGGGTGGTTCATGGCTCCAGCAAACTATCTTAACCTAATATAACTGACACTTCGATCTAAAACTATAATTTGGCCACCTAATTAAAACAAAGATCTAAAACAATCAATTTATAGGAGATTTTGAAGGATCTAAAGTTCAAAATCGTATTAGGAACTAATAAATAACATAAGATACGGGCGAAATGATTTGACATTATGATAATGATATGTTCACTACTTTTATATTTTCTTAGTTAAATCAAAACCTGAAGGATGTGTCCTTTAATCAAGATGACAATGAATAAATAGTTTAAAGGAAAATTAATCCGATTACATTAGGGGTCGTAATGTTTAGCTAGAAACCAATTACGATCAACGTGTCAATTATTTTATGCGTTACTAATATAATCGGATCCTATAAGGGTTACACACATTAGAATCTATAGGTTAAACAAATGGGTGGCTAAGGGTCCATTAAGCTCACTTACCTAATGAGATTAAGGTTAGCTTAAGAGAGGTCTATAAATATATGGAAAAGAAGAGAAAAAGAATGCAATCTATTTCTCTCCTAAAACCCTAGCCGTCCCCTCCCTTCCACCACCAAGAAAGAAGTTTGTTTTTTCATCCCTCTCGTTCTAGCTAATGTGTTGGTGAAGTTTAGTATGTGGTTCGTGTGTCCCGAGTAGAGGAATCACACTTGGGATTCTCCGCACCTCCCCTGTGAGCAAAAGAAAGGCACGCATCAAAGGTATAAATGGTTGCACATCAGTTTTCCTCATTATTATCATGTGCATGGATCTTGAGTGGTTGATGAATTTAGAAATCATTTCTATGTTATTTTTCCGCTGCGTTTTTTACCATAACTCGACAATGGTACCAGAGCCTCGTGCATGTGATTTTAATGGTTAGACCGAAAGAAAGATTTTTTTTTTTGTATTAATGCGTTGATTTTGATGCATGTTTGGTGTACTTATTCATTACGGAAAAAAACCATTTTTTTCTTTGATACGTTGAGTGCATTGTTTTGACACCTGATTTGTGAAGGAACATGCGTGCATGCGTTGAGCTCTATTGATTTTGTTCACGCATTATTATATCACTTCCTTGCTTGATTTGATGCGTTGTTTTTCCTTTGGAGTTATGAATATATTGATTCATAATCAAACTAAGTTGCATTGAAAAAATATATATTTAATTTTGTAATTTTAAATCATACATCTAGAACCATAAGATGTGTTTGTAGATAGATTATGATTAATTTATTGCATGATTGTCACTCATATTTCTAAGCCTTAATTTCCGTCCCTTTTTTCAATATGATAATGTTGATTAACATGTTGATAAATTGATATTATAAAATTTTCAGATTTTATAGAACCTAAAAATTTGAACAAAAGTTGTTTAAATGTCCATGCGTATTATGAACAATTGTTGTTTTAAGTACATGCATGTTTTTAGGGTTAATATGTGATTAGATCATGTATGCTTTTGAGTGGGAGTTACGAATTTTATTTACAATTTTCGGATTGGGCTTGGAGCTCAATAAATTTTATGGTAATGTGCATGTTTATGATAATTTAAACATACATGCTTGATAAATTAGATTTACCATATATGATGCAACCTTGATTATTTTGATTTATGGTAATGTGCATGTTTATGGTAATTTAAACATATATGCTTGATAAATTAGATTTACCATATAAGATGCAACATTGATTACTTTGATTTATGGTAATATGCATGTTTTGATTTATTTAATTAAAACACATAAAAGGTTGATTGACTAATTTAAATGGTTGATTTGATTAGTTTAAATAAAATTTATTAATTTGATTAAAATATTTTTCATTCACTTAGTTGTAAATGTATGATATTATGCATGGATGATATGTGATATTATGCGTGGATGATATTATGCATGGATGAGTAATATTATGTGTGATATTGTTGTGAATGTATGGTGTATGTTTATAATATGTGATGTTATGAATGTATGGTTTTGTGAGATGACTAGTATAACCCAAAATACGATCCGCGTATCGTTGCACATTATTTTGTAAATCCTTATTTTATTGTTTTATTTATTTTATACGATATGCGTATCGTGGTGTATTATTGTAATAGTAATTAGGATTATATAGTTTTTTTGGAAAATCAAGGATGGAGATCCAAGGCATTCAAGACGGTGTTCCTACGAAGATTAGTCTTTTAGGAGTAGGGGTCATACTAGGATCACGATTTATTTTGCATGCTTTGTGTATGTTTATGAATGTTGAATGTTTATGTTATGAGTTCACATGATAAATAAACATAAGTCCCTAAAAGAAAATTGAGTTTACATGCCTTTCCAAATTGACACCTGCGAAGCCCTCGAAAATTGGTGATGAGTTATGCCAAAGCAAGGCGTCACCTTTTCTCTTGGGATAGTACGGGTAAATTCAAAGAAGGGGTTTACATGTTTAATTTGGTTGATCTCAACAAAATCATCAAAAGAGTTTTGGATTTTGAGGTAAATGAGTGAGAATGTTAACATAAAATGTTACCTACCAACCAAGAGTTATAAAAATTATAACCAGTAAAAGAGTTTACTTACCTTGATCACCTAGTGTTGAGGAAGGGCCAAAGTCTGCATAACATTATGTGAAATATGGTCTTGGAATCACTAGTTCAATAAGGGACAAATTATAGATTGAGTAGTGTGTTTTAGCTTAACTATTTAAATGTTTTGAGCTATTTATGACAAACGTAATAAACTTGCAATTTTTTCCTCCAAATGTAGATTAATGGCCAGAAAAGTAATACCACTTTCAATCTCCGTTCTATCCTTAAGAAGGACAAGCTGAACGGAAATAATTTCCTTGATTGAGAAAGGAATCTGAGAATTGTTCTCAGGTCAGAAAACAAAGAGGATGTCCTTAAAACTCCTATCCCAAAATTGACTTCCACCTCGACTGATGAGGAGCGAGCTGCTGAGAGTAGTATTCGCAGTAAGTCTATCACTGTCACCTGCCTAATGTTGGTAACTATGGACACTAACCTTCAAAAGAGGTTTGTCGACATGGATGCATATACTATCATTCAACAGCTAAGGAACATGTTCCAGATGCAGTCCCGGATGGAGAGGTATGAGACCTCAAAGGCTATTCTCGAGAGTCGTCTCGAGAGGGGCAAACCTGTTGGGCCCCATGTTTTCAAGATGATCGATCCTTTTGAGAACATGACTAGACTTGAGTTTCCCTATGGTCAAGAGTTGGCCATAGACATTGTTCTCCACTCACTCCATGATGGGTTTAACCAATTTAGGTTGAACTTCAACATGCAAGGTTTGGAAAAGACTTTGGAAGAATTGCATGGTATGTTGAAAACTACTGAGCAAAACATTGGGACCTTAGAATCTAAAAGGGAAGTTTTGATGATTCTAAAGGGGAAGGGATTTAAGAAGTCGGGTGGTGGAAAGAAGAAGCAAGGGCCTACAGGAAAAGGCAAGAAAGTTGTCAATCCCAAACCCAAAGGTGTTGATTCTGACACTAAGTGTTTCTATTGCACTTGCACTGGCACTGGCCATTGGAAGAGAAACTGCCTGAAGTACTTGGAGGACAAGAAGAATGGCGCATTAGCTTCTTCTTCAGGTACCCTTGTTATTGATGTTAATTTAGCAAATTCTTCTTCATGGGTATTTGATACCTGATGTGGATCCCACATTATTTCCAATATGCATGGACTAAGAAGAATTAGGAACTTGGCAAAAGGGGAAGTTGATCTACGAGTTGGAAATGGAGCAAGAGTTGTTGCACTAGCTGTAGGATCTTATGATTTATGTTTGCCCTCAGGCTTAGTTCTAGAACTTAATAATTGTTATTTTGTTCCCGCTATTGGTAGAAACATTGTTTCATCTTCAGTATTGGATATTGAAGGTTATTCATTTATAATAAAGAATCAATGTTGTTCTATCTATAAAGATGGCATGTTTTATGTCAGTGTTAAATTGATTAATGGCCTCTATTTACTTGAATTAGATCGTCATATCCTTAACATAAACACCAAAAGGCAAAAATCAAACGAATCGAAACCCACTTACCTCTGACATTGTCGCCTTGGTCACATCAACTTGAAACGCATGCAGAAGCTCCAAAAAATGGACTTCTAACATCATTTGATTTAGAATCATACGATACATGTGAATCATGTTTGATGGGAAAGATGACAAAAACACCTTTTACAGGAAAGGGTGAGAGAGCAAGAGAACTTTTAGGACTCATACATACAGATGTGTGTGGTCCAATGAGTTTCATGGCTAGAGGAAGTTTCAATTACTTCATCACGTTTACTGTTGACTTAAGTAGATACGGTTACGTATACTTAATGAAACGTAAATACGAAAAGTTCAAACAGTTTCAGAATGAAGTAGAGAACCAACTTGGCAAGAAAATCAAATCATTACGATCAGATCGTGGTGGCGGGTATTTGAGTCAGGAATTCGATGATCATCTTAGAAGTTGTGGAATTATTTCACAACTAACTCCACCAGGAACACCAGAATGGAATGGTGTGTCCGAAAGGAGAAATCTTACATTGTTAGACATGGTTCGATCTATGATGAGTTTTGTTAGTCTTCCGGTATCCTTCTGGGGATATGCTCTAGAAACAGTTGCTTTTACACTAAATAGAACTCCGTCAAAAGCTGTGGAAAGATTCCATATGAGATATGGACTGAAAAAGTTCCAAATTTGTCTTTTATGAAAGCCTGGGGATGTGAAGCTTATGTAAAACGTTTACTCTCTGATAAGCTTGCACCTAAGTCAGACAAATGTTTCTTTGTGGGTTATCCCAAAGAAAGTAAGGACTATTACTTCTATAACCAGTCAGAGAACAAAGTGTTTGTTGCTCGTGATGGTGTCTTTTTGGAAAAAAAATTCATTCCAAACAGACAAGTGGGAGTAATATAGTTCTCGAAGAAATTCGAGAAGAGCAACAAATAAATGTGGTTCAACCCGCATCAGAGGCAGCGACATCTGTGTATGACACCTCAATCGAGGTGGGTGTGTAGGATTTCGTGTCCCTATGTATGTATATATTTTAAAATTTTAATATAACATACAAGATCGATTTTCATATTTTCAGCAATTTTATGTACATCTATTTGTGTTTTATTCTAATAACATGCAACCTACATTTATTAAAATAACCCACAAAGATAGAATCATACCTAAAGGTTCTCTAAAACCTTTTTGATGATCCGGAGTCGCGTTGCCCGCTGAATCGTCCACGGAATTGCCTCCGAGTGTTCACCAAACTCTAAACAAGGTTAGAGAGAAATGAGCTAGCCAATCAATCTCTAACAAGATTTAGAATCAAGTTAATAACCCCTCTTTAAGTCTCCTGAGATTCTAATCTCCAAACTTAATTTTACTAAGAGATTTTCGTGGTGATTAGTGAGGGATTAATGAGAGAAAGATTTTGCATTAGTCTTAAAACAAGTAGGAATAAGTGCCCTTTTATAGGCTCCCAAAACATCCTTATCAAGAGCTATTATTTAGCCATGATCCCTTGTTTTTCTCCTAAAATTAATATCTCAATTCCACATAATCACCCACAAAAAACGTTTTAATTAAATATGGAATTATTTCACCCATGATTTAATTAATCTCTTAATAATTCAGGCAGAATCGTTCTTGTTCGGTAGACCGAGTATTATTCGGTCAACCGAACCATTCAGTTATAACACGTGTTCGGTGCACCGTGAGCTAGACGGTCGACCGAATATGTATGAGAAAAATCCCTAGAATAATTCGGACGAACCACGTCTTGTAATCGGTTTACCTTTGACCCACCAAAATCGCTCCTGGAACATAGTCGTGGGATGACCGGGTAACCTTCGGTCTACCGAAAATACTACTTCTCGGTTGACCGTTTCCAATTGGTTAACCGAACCCGATTGTCCAGACACTCTGGGCAATCTCGGTCAACCAATTGCACTTACCCGTTCCCTATTCGGTTAACCGATCCGAAGATGCCCCAGTCGACCGAACCATGAACAGTTCACCGTATTTGACCCCGATTTTACCTTTATCAAATTTTGGATTTATTTCCAACAAAATTTGATCTTTTGGGTTTTTTAGCAATTTACATCCTATATATATTATCATATGTAATATTAAATTATTACACCCCATAATATATACCTCATATGAATTTATTATGATTCTAATTATGTCAATTCTCATGACATATTGATTTTAATTAATTCACCACATGTGTCCTATTTTCACATGAAACCCGACACATCATATGAACTTAAAATCAACCTCTTGTTTCCCAGTTTTGTGGTGTGACCTATGGGAGGATCTAAACCTAATTGGCAGTGATATTAAACACTTAATATCTCAGACTATAAGCGGTATCTAGCTACACATTATAGTCACCAAATTAGCATAGATGTCTTTGTTCCACCTGAACTAAAACACGATCCATTTAGTGATGTAAGTGCACCACTTGTGTCCGTCCCTTGCCTCATGATATTAAGAATATATACAAAGTAGAAATGTGTCATCTTTGTATTATATTCATTTCTTTATCTCTTTAAGCTAATTATAACTATGTAACTTAACTCAAGTTATATTGTGCACATTATAATTTTGCTTTATCAAGGGGCCCACTAATATCATCACTCAATTAATAGGGGCAATGATAATCGTTTGACTAGCTATCTTTTCTAGCACAAGTCATGTTCAACCAACTATTGTCGTTATCACTACACTCATTGGTAGCATTTGACAATAATCAAATTAAACACTTCTTGAGTGAAAAGATATAAGTCTCATATCTTAGGATCCAAGACACAGTAAAAACATTAATGACACGAAACACAATTCCATAATGTTTTACTTGTTAGGTCTATTCAATATATAAAAGTAATCTTTTCCTCTTTTATATACTCGTGTCGTCAATTATTTGTAGAGCTACAACAATCGATGACCAACACGACAATCTTATCTCGGTAATTAATGTTCCATGTTAACTACCATGATTGTGAATAACTTTTGATTTATGTAAACCATTATCTTTTAGAGCTCTACGGTTAAGGACCAAGCGTCTTTTCCTTAACACTTCCAAAAGACGAATACTATAATCAAGGAACAAAATGTTTGTACATTCAATTCATAATAATTGACATATAAAAGTAAAACTTTTAGAACACATTCCTTTCAGGAAGTACCTATGCCGGAGGAAGAGGTACATGACTCTGAAACCCCGACAAGGGTTACAGATAATACCTCTGAAGTCTTGCATTCACTACACGACCCTATTACTATCCCACTCGAATTTAATTCGAGCGAAGATTCACAAACCGTTGTGAACACTTGTCCTGTTGCTCCGGTCCTACGTAGATCTGATAGGCCACGATCTCGGCCCAAGAGGTATGTTGATTTCCTTTTGACCTAAAGTTGTGAAATTCTACTTTTGAAAAGTCAGGAGCCTAACAGCTACAAAGAAGCTATGACGGGTCCAGATTCCGAAAAATGGCTTGGAGCCATGAAATCCGAAATGGAATCCATGTCTAAAAATCAAGTTTGGAACTTGGTTGATTTGCCAAATGGGGGTAACACCCATAGGTTGCAAATGGATTTTCAAATTGAAAAGAGACAAGGATGGAAACGTGAGCGTTTTCAAAGCTAGGCTGGTAGCAAAAGGTTACCGACAGGTTCATGGTATAGACTATGATGAAACATTTTCACCAGTCACCATGCTTAAATCCATTTGGATACTCTTAGCAATTGTTGCTCATTATGATTATGAGATTTGGCAGATGGATATCAAAACCGCCTTCCTAAATGGGGTTTTAGAAGAGGATGTGTATATGACACAACCTGAGGGTTTTGTTGACTCCATTAATAATGGGAAAGTATGTAAGCTTCAGAAGTCCATTTATGGACTGAAGTAAGCATCACGGAGCTGGAATCTTCACTTCAATGAGGTCGTCAAAAGGTTTGGTTTCCTCAGAAATGAAGAAGAATCTTGTGTCTACAAGAAGGTTAGTGGGAGTTGTGTTGTTTTTTTGGTCTTATATGTAGATGACATACTGCTCATGGGAAACGACATTCCAATGCTTGAATCTACAAAGATCTGGCTTGGAAAGTGTTTTTCAATGAAAGATCTGGGAGAGGCAGAGTACATCTTGGGCATCAAGATCTATAGAGATAGATCTAAAAGGATGATTGGATTAAGTCAAAGAACTTATATAGATAAGGTACTTGAAAGATTCAACATGAAAGACTCTAAAAGAGGATTTCTACCCATGTCTCATGGCTCAACGCTAAGCAAAACTCAGTGTCCATCTGGGCTTGATGAGGGGAAGCGTATGAGTATGATCCCTTATGCCTCAGCAATCGGATCTATCATGTATGCCATGATATGTACTCGCCCAGATGTTGCATATGCTCTGAGCATGTGTAGCATATTCCAATCAAATCCAGGTGAGGCACACTGGATTGCAGCTAAGAACATCCTTAAGTACTTACGAAGGACTAAGGATAGTTTCTTGGTGTTTGGAGGAGAAAGTGAGCTTATTATCGAAGGTTATGTTGATGCGAGCTTCCAAACTGACAGAGATGATTTCTGGTCTCAGTCCGGATATATTTTTCGTCTGAATGGAGGAGCAGTGAACTGGAAAAGTTCAAAGCAAAACATTGTCGCTGATTCTACAATTGAAGCAGAATACCTTGCAGCCTCAGAAGCTGCAAAGGAAGGGGTTTGGATTAAGAAGTTCATTACTGAGCTTGGTGTAGTTCCAAGCATTGATGGAGGAGTGGACCTTTATTGTGATAATAATGGTGTCATTGCTGAAGCAAAGGAACCTAGATCTCACCAGAAATCCAAACATATTCTCAGGAAGTTTCATGTAATACGAGATATCACTGAAAGGAAATATGTAAAGATTTGCAAGGTTCATACGGACAACAATGTGGCCGATCCGTTAACTAAATCATTGCCTCAGCCTAAGCATGAGAGTCATACTAGGGCCATAGGAATAAAGCACAATGCAGAATGGCTTTGATTATGCAATATCTAGTATTATGAAGTAGTTCATGAATATTGGTATTGTTTACGTTTGTCAAATGAAATAAAATTTCAGTATTTATTTAATTATGGTTTAGAATTAAATAATTGTCCAAAATAAATTATAAATTCAAATAGGTTTGTCAAATACGTGATTTGATAAATGAAACCCTATAATGTGAACTTGAATGTATATTTTGTTGTTGTCCCTGGTCTAGGTCATTGAGTTGGACGTCAATGACTTGTAAAAACTAGTTTGTAAGTTGATTGATAGCACCGTTTCATGAGCTATAGAGACATTTTGATGTCTACTCAATTACATGGATATATGTTGGAGAACATATATTGGACTAACCTGCTATGAGAATCTTTAAGAGATTTGGAATGTCATAAGATTTCTCATTGACTATTTATGTAAATTCCTCAAACATGAGTGCATCACTTTACTTATATGAGAATTGGTATATTCTTGTCTCCGTCAAACGTCGCGCCGTAAAAGGAGGCTATAAAGGCGAATGTCAGAATTGACATGAATCATATAGAGAATTGTGGATGTGCAAGATTGAATTGTCCTCCTATTTAATAAGATGGTTGTCTTTGGGCCTCTTGGAGAGTGAAAACTGAAATGCATGACCGTGCTCAAATGGATTAAAAGTTAATCATTTGTTTCAGCAGTTTTGTACTCGGATTTCAAGAAATGATCTGAACGGAATGGGATGACATACTATCTTACATGGTGTTCAGATCAAGACAATAAGAGACAAATGAATTTATTATTGCACACTTATTAAGGACAAGTGAGAGATTGAAGGATGTGTCCTTTAATCAAGATGACAATGAATAAATAGTTAAAAGGAAAATTAATCTGATTACATTAGGGGTCGTAATGTTTAGCTGGAAACCAATTATGATCTACGTGTCAATTATTGTATGTGTTACTAATATAATCGGATCCTATAAGGGTTACACACATTAGAATCTATGGGCTAAACAAATTGGTGGCTAAAGGTCCATTAAGCTCACTTACCTAATGAGATTAGGGTTAGCTTAAGAGAGGTCTATAAATATATGGAAAAGAAGAGAAAAAAAATGCAATCTATTTCTCTCCTAAAACCCTAGCCGTCCCCTCCCTTCCACCACCAAGGAAGAAGTTTGTTCTTCCATCCCTCTCGTTCTAGCTAACGTGTTGGTGGAGTTTAGTATGTGGTTCGTGTGTCCCGAGTAGAGGAATCACACTTGGGATTCTCCGCACCTCCTCCGTGAGCAAAAGAAAGACACGCATCAAATGTATAAATGGTTGTACATCAGTTTTCCTCATTATTATCATGTGCATGGATCTTGAGTGGTTGATGAATTTAGAAATCGTTTCTATGTTATTTTTCCGCTGCGTTTTTCATACAAGTGCTGAATTTACAAAACCATGGGAGGAAAGCACGTCTATCTTATCTTCAAGTGCTGAATAAAAGATGTCCATTGGTGTCTATTCTCATCCCTATTTGGAATGGTGTCTATCCATTGTTCATTCGCCTTTTCTTTTTTCAACTTTTTTTCTTGTCTGCCATTTAGTTGGTACTGTAATCAAATAAAATAGATGGCTATTCTTTGTAGGATGAGATCTTAGAGGAAAACGATTAGTGGACGCTAGCGTTCGGGACGCGCGTTTATGTGGCCAGCCCAGTCAGCAGACGCGTTTGAGTTGGCAGTCTCCACAGAAAAAGTTTATTTTTTATTTTATTCCTCGTTTCGTACAAATGTCTACATCCCTCCATCCCTCATTAATGCGTCTCAAATCACTCATTTTCCATGAACATTTTGGCTCTCCTACACAGCACAGGAGACTTGTTATAAATCTCAACATGCGTCTTCCTTTTTCTTCATTTCTCTTCTGTGGTCCTACCTCTATGCTTTGATGGAAATCGTTCATGTGTCTTTCCAAGTGGAGCAGCCGACAAACGTTCCTAAGGAGGGGATGTTTTTCCCCTCTTTCGAAGAAGCCCAAACATTTTACGTTGCTTATGCCGATTCTTGTGGTTTTTGTGTTAAGAAAAGGCATCACACCCGTTTGTTTGCTACCTCTGGGTCAAGTGTTAATGTGCTGGAACGAGATGTAATGGTGTCAAAGCTTCCGAGGATTTTGGCGTGATGTTCTACTGTTAAAAGTTCAATCAGAAAGTTCTATGCTTTTGCGTATAATTCCACATATACAACAAACAAGACCAAAGTCATCCTTAAGAATGTAGGAATGATCACATTCTTCTTCATTTTCTTCATGTACAGCAGTTGTATGTCTGTTCGGAATAAGAAGTCAGTCTGTTCGGAATATGTTGTGTGTCTGTTCGGAATAAGAAGTCTGTCTGTTCGGATTAAGTGGTGTGTATGTTCAGAATACTTTCTGTTCCATTTCTGCACAAATTTTCAACATAATCTGGACAAACATTTTACATAAACTGGACAAACTTTTTACATAAACAAGACAAGTTTTCTACATAAACAAGACAATCTTTCTACATAAATAATACAAACTTTCTGTTCCGTTTGTAGACACACTTTCTATGCTTTTGCGTGTAATTCCACATATACAACAAACAAGACCAAAGTCATCCTTACAAATGTAGGAATGATCACATTCTTCTTCATTTTCTTCATGTATAACAGTTGTATGTCAGTTTGGAATAAGAAGTCTATGTGTTCGGAATATGTTGTGTGTCTGTTCGGATTAAGTTGTGCGTCTGTTCGGAATAAGAAGTCTGTCTGTTCGGAATATGTTGTGTGTCTGTTCAGAATAAGAAGTCTGTCTGTTCGGAATAAGAAGTCTTTCTGTTCGGAATAAGAAGTCTGTCTGTTTGGATTAAGGTGTGCGTCTGTTCGGAATAAGAAGTCTGTCTGTTCGGAATATGTTGTGTGTCTGTTCGGATTAAGTTGTGCGTCTGTTCGGAATAAGAAGTCTGTCTGTTCGGAATATGTTGTTTGTCTGTTCGGAATATGTTGTGTGTCTGTTCGGAATAAGAAGTCTGTCTGTTCGGAATAAGAAGTCTTTCTGTTCGGAATAAGAAGTATGTCTGTTCGGAATAAGTAGTCTGTCTGTTCGGAATATGTTGTGTGTCTGTTCGGATTAAGTTATGTGTCTATTCGGATTAAGTTGTGTGTCTGTTCGGATTAAGTTGTGTGTCTGTTCGGAATATGTTGTGTGTCTGTTTGGAATATGTTGTGTGTCTGTTCGGATTAAGTTGTGTGTCTGTTCGGAATAAGAAGTCTGTCTGTTCGGATTAAGTTGTGCGTCTGTTCGGAATAAGAAGACTGTCTGTTCGGAATATGTTGTGTGTCTGTTTGGATTAAGTTGATCCAACCTAAAAGTTAAAAACAATATTTTATTATGATAAGTCTGGACTCTGCACGAATAAAGGGTCTGCACGCTGTCCTAGGGTCTGCACGCTGTCCTAGGGTCTGCACTATCTGTGTATTGGGAAAAGAATCGTTCAACCTAAAGAACCGGCGTTTTTAAGAAGACCAAAGCACGTGAAGAGAAATTTTGCTGACTGGACGCTGACTCAACACGTCCACGTAAGGCGCGTCCGTGACGCCCGCGTCCGTGTATAAGGACTCTTTCATTTAAGTGGTAGTAGATTGCAGTGTAAAGGAGATGACGCTACACAGACGCGGAAGCATATATGTGTTTTCACAATTTCATGTATATAGTAAATTTTGAGCTCAAGTTGACTTTAAGGTCACTCTATTATCGCTCCCTCGGTTAGAGAAAATGTGACATTTAGGTTGAATTCTGCACATTTTTGTGATTTAGTACTAAAACTTGGACCATGAAATTGGTAATCTCGTTCATTTACTTATTTCTACAAAAAATAAACAATTGTTACATTTTCTAAGTTTATCATACTAACAGATCAGAGATGTGAATTAATATTTAAATAACATACATTAAACTTATGTAACGACTCACGACTACAATCTATGTTCTAAATTTTGAAATGAGGTGAGATGAAATGGCTCCACACCTGGTGGTTGTCACCCCGTTTAAGCTCTGGGGATGCCTGAAGCTCGAAAAAAGAGTTAAAATTTAGAGGCCTAAGGTGCTTAGTTAAAACGATGACAATAGTCCACTACATGTATTCATCTCAATCCTCAATCATGTCTAACGATACCATGAACACTTGCAAACCGATATATACAAAAGACGATCTACGAGCTTTATTGAACCAATTACGAGAAAGGCAGCGAAGAGTGAGACATCATTTTTTTGTTTTCAACGTTTATAACAAAAACCTTACTTGGGCTACCAGAACACAAAGCTCGAGCCGTGGCAACTCTGCCGAGTGGAATTCAGATCCATTAACATCTCAGATTTATTATTTTTGTCCCAACGGAAAATTACTCTTTTGACCTACATATTCGAACAATCATGACTCAAGAGACCAATGATCTGCTAACGACGAGTTGGGGAGGAGAACGTTAACACCGGACCTTTTTCACAGCGTAGAGCCGAAGAGTGTCATACACAGGAAACGTGTCTTGGTTTCTGATTTTCTAGTTGTTTGTGGTCTTATGCTTGAATCATGTAACTAAGCAGTGGCACAGTCAGTACTATCATCTACAATATCTACCAGATATTTCAGAAACTGAAAAGGAAGAAAGCAATCCAGTCCAACCTACATACAACCAGAAAACGGGTCCCTGTGTTA
Source organism: Triglochin maritima (assembly GCA_963682175.1). Taxonomy (NCBI): domain Eukaryota; kingdom Viridiplantae; phylum Streptophyta; class Magnoliopsida; order Alismatales; family Juncaginaceae; genus Triglochin; species Triglochin maritima. The sequence continues at coordinate 15,111,965 of OY821775.1, forward strand.
AGTCCAACAACACAATAATCATCACGAGTCGCAAGCATTTTGCTCAACGAGATCGTACCGTAACACAAACAAATCACCTGGTCTCGCCAAATATCCACAACAGCCAGACTAGAGATATAATACACGGTAAACACAACCCTAGCAGAGATAGCAAACTCCGCAATTACAGATGTCTGACCCCCTAAGATAAGCCAGGACCATTTAAACCCTTCGCTGAGGGTGGTAACCTGAACCTTGTGGGAGATGTTCCGACGAGGGAAGGGCAAGGTTGCTAGTTTGTCTGCTACGGTTGCTACCACCTGCTTAACAGAGAGAAAATTAGAAATCAAACACTTTAAGACAAACACTTGTGATGACATTACACACTCAAAGAAATATACACTCAAATCAAAACACTAACTCGAAAGAATTTACATCATAAGGATTTTGAGCCACTTCATCTTTATGAATTTATTTTCTATTATTTGATAATTAATCCACTATAAATATGTGCCCTGTACTAGGTTATGGCCAACCATTTCCACTTTGTGATTTACTTTAAAAAGATTAGATGACAATCAAAAATTAAATTACATCAACTTAAAAGTATAAAAGTTGAATGAAGAGGAAAAAACAACATACACACTCCAAATCTCTTCAATTAAATTTCCTACCTAAAGGATCCTGGTTCGGCCATTTACGACACATAGAAAACAGAAACATCATCAGACCATCATATTTATTGAACACCTGAAAAAATCTAAACCTTGACCTTGTACTAAAGAGTGGATATTAATATCTTGAAAGAAAAAAATTTCCTTGAGAAACCATTTTTTTATATTGAGAAAATAAATCATTTTAAGAAACATGTTTCACATTTTTATAGCCTTCTGCTCTCAACAATTAGGATGTCATTGCATTGAAATTAACCAACACAGGGCAACATTCCTATTAAACAAAAACATTACACCTATTATAACAAATAAATTATAGTGAGCACTTAGAATTGGTAAAACTTAATTGGGTAATGATTTGTAGCAAGAAACATAAAAGATATAAGAACTTTTCTTTCATGAGTTTTAGATAAAAACCACTCCAGAATGCTAGCAAACTCTCATGAACTAGACTATGTTGATACCATGGATCCCAGCTAAGGAGCTATACACGGGTATCCACTAACTAGGCACCAAGCCGCCAACGGGTGATAATGACGACAATGGCTTAAGGAGCCCCACAAAGACATCATGCAGTTGCTGCTTTCAGGGGAGAACCAAAGCACGTCGAACGCAAGTATTGCTAATCCATAGTTCTTGTTGCAGGTAGTCGGGAAAAATATTACATCTCTAATTACTAGTTAGAGTTGCATTCTGTAGGTTTTCTATTGTATTCCTATCCATTCATGGTCAACAGCCTACATTACGGTCAAGCCTAATTGAGAACTGGGAAATTTTTATTGGATCATTTGGAACTGGGAACTGAGCATTTCATAACTTGATCGTGAGAACAAGATATTGAACTGGTAGGATGCCTCCTCTGAACTGCTATCCACTTACTCCTATGACCATCAGAGGTGATTTCAATATAGTAATATACTAAGCACAGTTACAAACTATACTTTCCATTGCACCTACTATGTGTCCCACGGTGCCTCATCTTACATTACCCCATCTTTTCTTTAAACCTATGCATCTTATTCGCTCTTTGTTACAAAAGGTAATGTGTAACCTAATGAATCAAGTACTATCCATGCATCACGTGTGGTTTCCATACCAATAGATCTAAATCGCCCTCAAGTTCTACTAAACAAAAATTAAGATAACATAGTCAAAACGAAAACATGTAGTCAGCATGATGATAAGGTATTCCATAGTTCAAGTAGCAGGTTGCCATACGTTGTATAATATGACCACATAACAGTTGCATTTTCCAGATCTCCGAATATCTAAATGTCACCTAATATTTCAAGGTCAAAAGCCTATATGGACAAGAATATAATAATTGTAGGAATTAAGAGTGTAACTTGATTGTAAGAAAAAGATAAATTGATAGAATAAACATTAGTCTCCACTTACTCCTGCTGTGACCTTCCAGCATATCTAAGTCCGGATTATATCCAGGCAAATGTTGCCTTGCATTTCCCTTCCACTCTTCAGTGAAACCATGCAGTTCCTCTGAGAAACCAAAGACACTAATGTTAGGTGGACAAGAAGATTTAATTAGCACAGAAGGAAAACACCTTAGGAACAACAAAACTCAAGTTTTATGAAGACACACCTTCATTAAGATTATGCAGTGTCTGAAGTGTGTCCACCTTACCATCAGCATTCAACTTTCTTATGACAGAATGACCCTGCACGCACATTAAAATAAGTTTTCTAGCAAAAATCAGTACTTCCATTCTTAGCTTAATGAAACAAGATTTTATCACAAACCTTATCACGAAGACCCCGAGACATCCTATGAGTTGCTTTACCAATGGTGGTGTCAGCTTCTTTGCTCTCTTCTATAGTCACCTGTTCCACAAACAAATATTAAAAGATCTGGTAATTTGCACCCAACACAGTGCATCAAGGACGAAGATAGATTACTCCGTCGCCCCCAGTCCTTCTTGTTGTAGAAGCAGTATAATAAGCTCCACCAGGACCACCATATGTGACACTTGAACTGCAGAAAGAATACGAGTGTGACTGTGGCTGCGCAGGTGCAGCAACATTGTAGTTGGCTGGATATTTTACATGTTTGCTTCGTTTCTCTGTAAAAATCAGCTATTAGTTTGGGATGCTAAACAAACACAAAATGTGAAGGTGAAAGTAAACTCAATGTAAATGTCATACCTCCTGTTTCTTCATCAGGATGCTGTACATAGGGCTCTTTGCCCTGCCTCGAATGTTTCCTAGGGTTCTCATTGTTCTTCTCAGGATCACTGTCCGCCTTGCCTTCTTCCTTATCATCTGAATCCAACTCTGTAATTATTGGCCCTCTGGAATTGTTAGATCGCGGAGGTTGATGAGCAGCTTGGTTATCTAAAAAACCGGAACTTTGTGCTTGCCCGAATAGACCAGGTCCTGACCCAAACATACTTCGGTCAAACATGCTGCGGCCAAACATACTCGGGCCAACCATGCTTGGACCAAGCATACTCCCGAAGGGCTGATTGAAGAAAGGGTTGTCGAAGGGATCCCTCCCACCAAAGACACTAGAAAAAATACTCCCCGGTCTGCCGAAACTCCCAAACCCGGCAAATGGATCATCATTGCCGAAGAAATCATCCCCTCTTCCTGTGTTTCGCTGCATCTTTCTAATAACGAAATGTCTGCTGGCCAAAGGGTAAAATTAAAACCTAACCGATGGTCAATCCATCAACAATTACCTAACACACTAAGGGCATGTTTGGATAACCAAAATATCATGGTTTTCGAAGAAACCTGTATTATTTAGAAAAATACAGTTTTCAATTTTACTCGGGTGTTTACATCACCCTAAATAATACATTATGAATCTACGTATTTTGCTGAAAACGCATTTTCTAAAAAGAGATACTTCTTCTCAAATATGTTGGGTCTCTTCTTCCTTGTTTATTTCTTACAAAACCTTTGATTTTACAAAAAATAAGTTTTTTAGCTAAACATATTAATATGCATGATAATATATACTTAACATACATTATTTGAATTGTATGTCATCTTGAAAAATTCATTTCTCAAACCAAAGGTTTGAAACCTTTATTTACCCAAACGGGGCTGATATCCTCAAAGAACCAACAAATTACAAAGTAAAGAAGATACCAAACATAACTAAAAATCATTCAAGTAAACAAATAGACATAATTTTATTTTTCCAGTATTAATTCAAGTAAACAGGAATAGGAATGCGGCCAATATTGGATATGTGGAATACAAAATTTCTTTCCAAAAAGCCAAAAAAAAACTACCGTGCAATTCGATGCCAATTCAAACAATCAGAAACCAGAAAAGACAATCGAAGCCAATAACTCCACTAAACATAAATTGATATTCCGCCTGCGAGAACCTAAAATTCATGATTTGCACAAATTTACAATTTTCCAATCAACAAACCCTAAACCGAGATCCCATCGTCAAACAGCGAACAAATCCATCGACGGATCGGTAAAAACCTAATTGGAACGAAGATCGTACCGAGAAGAGGAAAATCGAATTTTGGATTCTTGAAGCCGGAGACGATCGCGTCTTCTGCACGAGAGAGGAGAGGAAAGGGATCAAACGATTAAACGGAAATGGGGTTTATATCTTTTGGTTTTGGGACTCATGACGTGATAGAGGTAAAGGAGGACTCGAGTAGCAGAGAAGAGGGTTCCAGAACCGGACCGTCACGGGATCTAGACGTAATCCTGACCGTCCACGTATCCGATGGGATATAGCATTCATGGGCTGGAATGGGCCCGGGTTGAGACGACTCGGCTCGGCACTGACTTGCTCGGGTTCATGTAGGGCAGACCACCTGTCAGATCCGGTCAACTGCCCCCTCAATTTTTTTTAAAAACTCTCTTAAATTTGATATTCACATTTCAGACCAAACCCCAAGCAAGCCCTAATCTGACAAATAAAATCCTTAAATTTGATTTTCACATTTTAGTATCATAACGTGGTCTACCACTCCGTCTCCGTCCCTTCCACAGGCCACAACTCCACTCGACCACTACAGTGGCTCCGTCTCCGCCCTCTCTCAGTCTCCCCTCTCCGCCCCTCCGCTCCAATTGAGTAAGTAAAGTTGGATGTGTTTTTTATTCTCTTGACTACATTTTTGAACAATTCGGCATCAACTTTGCAAATGAAAAGCTGCAGCAACATTTTAATGAGCCTAAATCATGTTTGAGCGAATTTTTGGATAGATATGTATGTTCATTGTTTCTAGACCTGGCAATCGTGTCGTGTTTTTTCGTGTGTACTAGTCACTATAACCAAACACGAACACGACCCAAAATAAGTGTACCAATACTTGATACACGAACACGACCCATCCAATTTCGTGTCAACACGACACACGGATGGACACGAAATTTTTATTTAATTATAATAATCAAGTATTGAATTCGTATTAAAACAAATTCACTTAATTACTACTACTTGGTCCAGCTTCAAACTAAGAAGCACTAGTGCCCAAGAATGCCTCTCCACTACTGCCTATGGCCATGTTATATAGGATGGTAAAGGTTTTGTGTAGCCGATGTGGGACTAAAAGTCCCACACTTGATTCATGTTCATAATGACACTATTAAAATATAGAAGGCATATCAACAACAAACGTGGATTTATTGGGTTGTAAGGTGCTTCTGTGTAGTGGCATGAATCGCAGGTTCGAATCCTGCGAAGAACATTTTTGTTGGATTAAAAAATTAAATTAAAAAAACGTAAGGGAATGTGGAGGGATTCGAACCTAGGTCTAACATGAGGAATGATAGTTACTTCGCCACTGCGACATCTTCTGGTTTCGTATGTAATTTGTGGTAAAAATAGGTATCGTGTAATTTCAGGTATTTTTGGGTACCCGCCCGGTAAGACACGAAAACGACACGAAATGTTTTTCGTGTACCACGAACACGACACGAAACACGAAATCCTTAAACCCAAACACGGATTTTTCGTGTCGTTTTCGTGTCGTGTTTTCGTGTACCGTGTTAAATTGCGAGGCCTAATTGTTTTTGCCTCATTTTTCAAATTCTCTAGTATATGGTTGTATTTCAAGATTCATTGAATTGCTTATTCCTCTAATCAGTTGTTCCATCTTGCTCTTACTGCTTCATATTATCTTTATGGCTGTGAAGCTTTCGTTTTTTCGAGTTGTCGGGAGAGTCGAGACCACTTTATTCTGATAAAAAATGTCTCCATCTGTTTACAAATTTCATCAATTCCATGTTTGCAATTTGAATGTTGTCTTCTTGCCACTGAAATATTTCCATTTATTGCAGCACCCTTGAAATTATGTTCAGTAGTATTGTCTTTTATTTTCATTTATAATATCTTCTATTTCTCGAATGTAGCATTTGTTCACCAGATCACTTACTCTTGGGGCATTTATTTGTACAAAATCTTCTGACATCCATAAAAGCCTTGATGTGCACATCTCAAAGTTATAATTTTTAATCGAGTTCATAGAAGCCTTCGTGTCCATAGAAGCATTATAATTGAGAAGGTTCTTATATTTTCTTTTTGGCTTGAATCATCCTACGTTCCTAACATGTAACTTTGTATGCATGATGGCATCGGTTTAACATCCTATAATAATACAATTTAACTTTTTAAAATCATGATGGAAAGATTTATTGGAACTTCCTTCACAAGTTCAAATGGAAGTAAACGTTCTAGATTTGAAGATTCTGAACCAACGACGTTGAATCCACGCAAGAATTGCATAATGAATCTCGAGCCCGAAGTGAAGATAGTCCAATAGAGTATCATATTGTTTCAGACCCGGGTCAAAGGCGTCCTATTTCTGAGCTTGCAAAGAACTTTGTGGAATTGGAGAGTATTCGGAGGGCGTATATCATCAAAGGTCCTCATCGACCAGACCTTAACCCATTTCCTAAAACAAAAATTGTAGGGATAGATCGTAGATTCAATCCTAAATGGAATCAAGAGTATCGTTGGTTGGAATACAATATATTGAAAGATTCAGTATTTTGCCTATATTGTTATCTGTAGTATGAGATTAGACATGGTGATCATGAAGGTTTTGTTAAGGAAGGGTTCAGGAATTGGAAGGCCAAAAAAGGCAAAACATGTGGGAGACATTAGCAACACCCATAATTTTTGCTTTATGGCTGCTGGAGATTTAATGAATCGAAGACAACATATTGATATCACCATGTCTAATGTATGTGATGAAGCCAAACTTGCTTACCGCACTCGTTTCAAGGTAATTCTTGAATGTGTACGATGACTTCTAAATCAAGGAGCTCCTTTTTGGGACATGATGAGACAGAGACATCGTCTAGGCCGGGTTACTTCCAGGCATTCTTGAAATATACAGGTGAACAGAACCAGGAGACAGGAAAAGTGATATTAAAGAATGCCCCTGGACATCTAAAATTAGTAGCACCGTCGATCCAAAAAGACATTTGTGATGCTACTGCCACTTTAACTACTCAAGTCATTGTTATAGATCTTGGAGATAGTTTTTTCACTTTACTTGTGGACGAAGCCCAGGATCCATCAGACAAAGAACAAATGACAGTTGTTGTACGATATGTTGACAAACAAGGTTGCATTATGGAACTCTTTCTTGGTGTTGTGCATGTTATGGATACTAAAGCTAAGCCACTTAAAGATGTCATTGAGTTGATGATCAGTAAGCATGGTTTGAGTTTGTCAAATATTCGAGGGCACGGGTATGATGGTGCAAGTAACATGTCTGACCAGTTCAATAGTCTCAAAAACTTGATTTTGGATGAAACAAGTCTTCTTTCTATGTGCATTGCTTTGCTCACCAGCTTCAGTTGGCATTGGTAGCTGCCGTCAGCAACATTGAATCACTTTCCAATTTCTTTGATTATGTTTCCTTGATTTGCAATGTGATTGGTGGTTCTTGTAAGAGAAAAGATATGTTGAGAATCAATTGAATTCAACAAGTCATTGATGGTGTGGGAGTTGGGGAGATCGGAATGAGTCGAGGTTTGAATCAAGAACTGGATTTTGCACGACCAGGTGACACGCGTTGGAGTTCCCACTACTGATCCATTGTGAGTTTGTTTACCTTGTTCAACCTATCATCAAGGTCTTAGAGGTTGTGGCAGAAGATGCTTCACTTAGACGGAAAAGGATGGAAGCGTTTGGTCTTTTGAAGTGGATGCAAACATTTGAATTTGTGCTGCTCTTGAACTTAATGATCAGAGTTTTGAGAGTAACAAATGACTTGTCACAGGCACTCCATTCAAAAGAGCAAGACTTAATCAATGTCATCGAACTTGTTGAAGTGTCAAAGGGTCTGTTGCAGAAGTTAAGAGAAAATTGGTGGGATGATTTGTTTAAAAAATCTTGTGATTTTTGTGTGGAGCAACTGATAGATGTCCCTGACATGGATGGTGTACTTACGGTTCAAGGAAGAAGAAAAACATGGCCATTGATCAATTACACATCTTCATTACTTCAAAGAATGACATTTTCATGCAGTGATTGATACCCAATTACAAGAGCTTAATGGTTGATTTACGGACCTTAATAATCAGTTACTTCTATGTGTGGCGTGTTTGGATCCACGTAAGAACTTCGCAAAATTTGATGTAAAAAAATTATGTGAATTTGCTACCTTCTATCCTGTGGAGTTCAATGAGAGTGATCGTGTAATGCTAGAAATTCAACTGGACATCTACATTGCTCATATGAGGAGCAGTCTAGATTTTTCAGATTTGAGGGATATAGCTGATCTTGCAAGGAAGATGGTTGAGAGGGGAATAGATGAAGTTTATCATTTGGTTATTTTGTTATCGGTTAGTTTTATCTTTGTTGGTAGCAACAACAACAGTTGAAAAAGTATTCTCAGCTATGAAGCTTATAAAGACAAGATTTCATTCTACGATGAGTGATGATTTTATTAATCGTTTAGTTCGAATGCCATGGAAAAAATCTATCTCCCCCTATGAAAATTTTCTGGATCTGCCCCTGGGTAGCTAGGTAACATTGATAATTATTATTTAAAGAAGTGGTCTTTTTTGTTAGGAAGGCAAAATGCAATCCATTGCATCCACTAACCCTCCTCCACCTCCAAACTATTGAATCGAGAGTGATAATACTTGGAATAAGAGGCCCAACTTCAGCCTCACCATCTAAACAAATCTTGTTACATACTACTATAAATTGATTGAGTTTCTAAATTTCCTAGTCGTAACAGTTCTATGGAAATAAGTAAGTTTTTATCTTTCTAGTGCAACCATTGAATTTCTGAGTGTTGTCCTTAACAAATCTCATGTTGGAGTAGAATTTTAGCATGTCTTTATTTTGCTAATCCTAAAGTTACTCCAAATTTCCATTTAATGGGTGTTTTGTTTGTCATGATGTAGGGTTTTGATTTTGTCCTCTGAGTCCCCAACTTTGTCTTCAAATCTTGAATGTTAAGGAAATACCCATATCATTGACTTACTAGTTAATTAGCATGTGCTACACACGTGCAAGTTCTTAGTAAATACAAATAGGAAGTTATAAGATTGATATGTTAGTCAGAATAATTTAGGTTGAAATTGTCTATTGAGCCCCTCTATTTGTCCAGTGGTCACTGATCTATGAGTCACTTCTCAATCACAGAGTAAGGAGGTGGATCATCATGAGACATCGTACCAAATATTTTCTACCATACTCTGGAGCAAACAAGTTCATGTCGTTGAAGCATTTTGAGTCAAACTTTATTTGGTGTTCAGAGAGCCTATTGTTGTTGTTGGTTTCTTTTTTTAATCTTGTCTTTATTTTGTTGGAAGATTTCTTCACAGATCCACTCATCCACCCTTCTAATAGCTTTGGTATGATCTCAATGCTTCAGGTGTAGGTGCAACTGGGAGTCTGGTGGTGGTCATGATAATTGTTTGAATTTCCTTTATTTCAATGATTTAATGTTGCCATATGAAGGTGGTTTGAAGATTCTTATATTCATTTGAAGTAATTTGTTTCTACAATTCTTGATGTGTCACGAAATGTCTTATTGGTCAACAAGTGATGCCTCGTATAAGGCATTTTATGGGAGCATATCACGATGGATTTCGTCATGGAACTTTCTCGGGTCTAAGAAAAACATCTCATTCCTGCCGACTAAGGAAACCTTCAAGATCAATAAATTAGTGCAAGTATATGCTCAAGATGCCATTTATGCATTCAAAGAACTATCTTATTTGATCGAGACTGGAGGTTTCGCTCAACATTCTGGAGGATTCTTCAAACAGACATAGGAACCAAGCTTTGTTTTAGTTCGACAAGGGATGACGTATATGCCCTCATGTATAATGGGTATATAGGTCGCCCAATTTGGTGGGTGACGTATGTCTCCTCTATGATGGGTATATACATCGTCCAATTGGTGGGTAAGATATAACCCCCCCTGACCCGTATAATGGGTATATACGTTGGTCTTTACGGGCGACGTATATTCCTAATGTGTATATACATATGTAGATTTATATGTTAATTTTTTAAGCTGGTTAGACCGACATATATTTTGCAAAAAATGATGTGCATACCTCATTCTGCATTAGTGTTAGCGAGAGATGAAGACATGCATCATTTTTGTGTGAACAGTAGACACAAGACAATGGTAAATATGTATATATTTTAAAAATATATATGACACTTGTTGGACAACAAAATGACCTTTTTGATGTATGAGTACACTTGTAAAATTAAACATACAATTGGAATAACAAAATAAGATAGTAACATGTGTCTCAACAACAAGATGAATTTGGCAATATTGCTAGTGCTTTGTCATACCCTATCCAACCATACTAGGGGTTGGTTGTTGATACGATTATTTCCTAATTTGTTGATGGGCTATGCAATATTCTATCAAACCATACAATATTCTCTACAATTCATAGTTGATTTATTTTGTAATTGCTTTTTAATTTAAATTGATATGTTGGCATCAATATATAAAGATGCCTGACCATTAGAAAGTTTCTTTATTTCGTTATTTCTTTTCTTAGTTATTTCTATATCTTAGAGTTAATCCGTTCCTATATAAATGATGTAATATTGTAGTTCAAGCAAGAAAAAATAAACCAAGTTTACCAAAAATTAGTTTTCACCTTTCCCTTCATGTCACGTTCTAGAGCTACTCCGCTAAAAGGAGATGTTATCCTACATTAGTGCTTTCATTGTCTCGTCCCACTAATGGTTGAAGGCACTCGATTCTGCATTCTCGAAGACACCATCATACACCTTACCATCAAATCCAACGACCACGAAAACAAACTCGCCATCCTCTCTGACAACGCTGCATCCCTCGTCATTGTAATCGACAAACTCGAAGGTCAACTTACCCAACACCTCAACAATAACAACATCAATCTTGATAACATTGTTCCACCACCAACCAACTCACCTTCGTCAACCACATCCCACAACCATATTAAACTTGATCACCCATTTATTGAACGTGAAGCATAAACTCCTCAATGTACCCTCATCAGCTTCTTTAGTTGTAGATCTAGTTGAAAATAATGAGGATAAAATCTCTCACCCAATCCACTCCAACACACATCTAACACTCCTACCTTTACCACTGACAAACTACTACCCCGCAGTTACCAACAAAACCACGACACCATGCCTTTCCCTACGTCATCTCATGATCATCGAGCAACAACATCATCAAGAGAAAACTCATTCCTTTTAGTGCAATGAAATTTATCGCTACAACTTGTTGCCTTTTGTCTTAAATCCATGTTTTGATGATTTAACTAACATAACTTAATCACAATGAAATGTAATGTAGCACACATTAGGCATGGAATATATATTGTATTGTACTAACATCTACAGGTGATCAAGACTCAAGGAAGAATGAAATGAAGTCAAGACATGTAATCAAGCTATTTGAAGACATGTAATTTTGCCTTTATTTGAGTCTTAGGAATTTATGTGAAGTTGAGCATACAAGAGTTAAAATCTATTCAAATACACATTAGGTTCCTTGTAGAAGTCAGACACAAAATTTCACATCTTTTGGACCTCAATAGATCACCCAAACTTATGTAGGAAAATCACTTAAACTAAGCGTCTACCTGTTTGTGCGGAACGGTCGACCGAAACAAGTTTTCTATTCGACCATTCTACCAATTAACAGTTATCCAAATAATGATTTTACCCAGCTCCACTTGTCGACCCATTTTGACATTCGGTCGATTGATCGACCTGTATTTTCCAAATGACTGTTCTATTTGTCGTATTCGTAGACCCCTAGAATGTATTTGGCTACCGGTCGAATGATGCCTTGACGACGTTCGACCGGATGAAGACAATTGTGTGTGCCAAAAATTTATGTTATTTTTGATCGGACGAACTTCCTTGTTGTGTTCGATCACTAATCTTTTACCTGACCAAAACCCTCAGAACGGTCGACCGTTCCCTAGATTTAGTTTGACCATTCACGTAAGTTTTAGCCATTTGGTTCAACCATTGTTTAAGTTGTTTCAAATGTTTCCTTATTTTCATGGAAATAGACGAATGTTGATACCATGTTGGTCGACCGGTTTATGACAGATTTGCATAACATAAGCTTTTGTTTTGTGTATCTTGCACAAATCTCAACCAAATCCCCAACGCCTATAAATCTTTAGGAGCTTATAAATAGAGGTTTACACACCTTATTTACATAGCTCTCTTACTTCTATTTGTCTCCTACATTAGAGAGTCTTCTCCCAATCAAGAAATCCCAAATCCAACACTCAAAAGCTTATACTTCCACACCTTGATCCAAATCATATCTTACTCAAAGTGTGCTCAAGTTAGAGAGTATTTGATCCACTCACGTTTTGCTGTTGTCAAATGAGTAAAGATTTCGGTGAAAGCCTGAAGAAATTGTAAAGGTTTTGTTCAAAGCCCGAAGCATCCCTCTCGGGTTGTGAGAGGAGGAACCAAGCTCGACTAGAATTGTTCGCGAGCTTGAAGTATAAAGGCTTGATCTCGGCATGAAACAAGATCGGATAGTAAAGACATAGGCGGAGCTCGTGGAATTGAGCGGAGCTTGTAAGAGAGGAAGTATGACCTGGGTGGGGTGTCGAACCTCTATAAAAATCACCACGTGTATTGTGGTTTGATTGTCTCTTTCTCTACTTGTTTTAATTATTGTTTCCACTGCATGTTAAGTAGAGATTAGGTAAAATTGATTAGATTAATTAGACCATAGACGGTCCTACATTTTGTATCAGAGCATAGGTGCAAATTTTCATCTATTTAATTGTAGTTTAGCATGACATCCTCATCTAATCATGTAGAATGATATGCACTACTAGACATCCTTTGCTTAATTGGTCAAATGAAGATTATTGGAAAAATAGAATGAAAATCTTCTTGATTTCAAATGACCTTAAGTATTGGATTTTTCTCTAAAACCCCTACACACCTCCAAATGAAGAAGAATTACACGACTTAACTAGAGCCAAAATGAAAGAATATGAAATGAATTCTAGTATTATGAACATTCTTTATTGTGGCTTGAAAGAGGGTGAATACAATAGGATTAGAGGTTGTGAAAGTGCATATGAGATTTGACATAGATTACAAATGCACCATGAGGGAGATAATAGAACCAAAGAAACTAGAATTAATCTCCTTATGCATAAATATGAAATTTTCATTATGCAAACCGGTGAGAACATAAGAGAGATGAACACTCACTTCACCGATATAACTAACTCTCCAAAGTTCTTGGAAGAAATTTCAGTGAGGGAGACATGACTAGAAAGTTCCTTTGATCACTCGACAATGAATGAGAAGAGAAGGTCATTGTAATTGAAGAAGCACATGACATTTCCCAACTAAAGATGGAGGACTTGATTGACAACCTCATGGCTTATGAACTTCAAATAAGCCACCGAAAGGAGAAAAAAGCCTCTAAGAAAACTCATCCTTGGTATTGCATGCAAAATCCGATGAACCAATGAGGAGAGAAGAGAATGAGGACTTTGAAGTCCTTGCCAAAGACTTCTTCAAATTCCTCAAGAAAGTAAAGGGAGTGAAGAAAGAAAGAAGAGGAATAAGAAGAAGTGAGAAGATGGAAGGAGAAAAGGAGAAGAAAAATGAGAGAAGGGAGAGAATGAGAGAAAAGTAAAAGAGCAAGAGAAAGGAAAAGGAGGAAAAAAAACTCACAAAGCAACATGAGATGATTCTTTATCATCCTCCGTGCAACATAGAAGAGAAGTTGCTTACATGTGCTTCATGACCATAGAAGATGAACAAAGTGAGGTAACTTCTAACTCCTGCTCTACTAGATCTTATTCTAGTCAAAGCTCATGTTCTAAAAATGATTCATATAGGTTTGATGAGCTTGAAAATGCATTTCGACCAGATGAAGACAATTGTGTACGCCAACGTTCGACCGTTCAGTTAAGTTGTTAGTCATTTGGTTCGACCATAGTTTAAGTTGGTTCAAATGTTTCCTTATTTTCATGGAAATGATCAAACGTTGATCCCGTGTCGGTCAACTGGTTTATGACAGATTTGCAGAACTTAACCTTTTGTTTGTGTATCTTGCACAAATCTAAACCAAATCTTTCCCAATGGCTATAAATCTTTAGGAGCTTATAAATAGAGGTTTACACACCTTATTTACATAGCTCTCCAACTTCTATTTGTCTCCTACATTAGAGAGTCTTCTTCCAATCAAGAAATCCCAAAATCCAACACTCAAGAGCTTATACTTCCACACCTTGATCCAAATCATATCTTACTCAAAGTGTGCTTAAGTTAGAGATTGTTTGATCCACTCACGTTTTACTGTTGTCAAAGGAGTAAAGGTTCAGATGAAAGCCCGAAGAAATTGTAAAGGTGTCAGTGAAAGCCCAAAACATCCCTTTCGGGTTGTGAGAGGAGGATCCAAGCTCGGCGAGGATTGTTCGCACGCCTGAAGTGTAAAGGCTTGATCTTGACCCAGATCGAGATCAGATAGTGAAGATGTAGGGAGCTCGTGGAATCAAGCGGAGCTTGCAAGAGAAGAAGTACGACCCGGGTGTGGTGTCAAAGCTGTATAAAAATCACCGCATCTATTATGGTTTGATTGTCTCTTTCTCTACTTATTTTAATTATCATTTCGGTTGCATTTAAGTAAAGATTAGGCAAAATTGATTAGATTAATTAGGTCATACATGATCCTACACAACTATCTTCATCAACCTTTGGTCCACATTCTTTCACTGGACGAACTCATTACTTTTCAAGTTTCCAATGAAGAGCTTTCTGATCTAGTGAATCAACTCACCAACTTTCTAGCCAACAAAGAGCCTCGAGATCGTCATGTAGCTTATAGCTTTGCTCATTGCTATTTAGAACCTTGTGGACAAGGTTCAATTAGATAAGGGGAGTGATAATACAATTATTTCCTAAGCTACTAATGGGTTATGCAATATCCAATCAAGCCATACAATGTTCTCTACAATTCATAGTTGTTTATTTCCTCATTTCTTTCAATTTAAATTGATATAATAGCATCAATATACAAAGATGTCCATTAGATAGTTTCCTATTTTGTTATTTCCTTTTCTTAGTTATTTCTTTTTGTTCCTATATAAATGGTGTAATATTTTAGTTCTAAACAAGCAAAAATAAACTAAGCTCACAAAAATCTAGTTTTCATATTTCTCATCTTGTCACGTTCTAAAGCTACTCCGTTCGAAGGGGAAACTATCTTAACAGATGTGATCGGCTTATGGACCTAGAGAATTTCTCAGCTGGCTAGTGGGGTAGTCCCTGCGTACTCATGAGTGTTTCTGGAAAGAGTAAAAATGGAAGTAAGGAAGCATTCTCACTAAATCGTAGATTTTGTTGCAATGGTAAAAACACTTGAACCTTTCAAAATGTGTGTTTAAAGGTGAAACTGCACAACTTATTCATTTGTAGTTGTGTGAGAAGTAATAGAAGTGGAGGACTAGGAGAAAGAAGGAGGAGGAGGAGAAGAAAAAGAAGAAGATAAGATAAATTAGTAGTGTTTAAACTATTTGTTGAGTATGTGAACTTGATCAGAGATAGCAAGGGGTTACACGAGGTGACAGATCGCTCGGAAATTGAAGATCGAATTTCATAGCTATGTGAGAAGTAATAAAAGTGGAGGACTATGAGAAAGAAGAAGAAGAAGATAGGGTAAATTAGTAGTGTTTAAACTATTTGTTGAGTATGTGGGCTTGATCAGAGATAACGGGGGGTTACACGGGGTGTCAGATTGCTTGGAAATTGAAGATCCAATTTCATATTCCGGATGTATACCCATTTACATGTTTATCTGTAATTTGATGCACGGTGCAGTTCGCACTGGGTTTAGGGTTTTGGTAGGGTTTCCTATAAATACCCATGCCCCCTCCTCTTGTTGTAACCTTTTCATGAATAATGGATTTGTGAGTGTGTGATGGGCATGGTTTTCCCACAAGGGTTTTCCACGTAAAAAATATTTGTCTTGTGGTGTGTGTTTTTGTTTGTCTGCTCCTACAGGTCGAATTCCTAACAACTGCTATTAGAGCGTCGAGATTGAGTGAGAGTGATGATGGACGATTTAAAAGTTCAGATCGAGAAGTTTAAGGGAATGAACTTTGCTTTCTGGAGGTTGCAGATCAATGATTACCTCTATCAGAAAGGTTTATACCTATCGCTCCAAGGAATCGTAGGGAAGCCTACAGACGGATCTGGCTAGGTGGGAGGTGTTGGATCGGAAAGTCTTAGGCATGATTCGTCTCAGTTTAACAATGTCGGTAACATTCAAAGTGAATAATATGAAAACTACTAAGGATGTGATCAAAGCCCTAAAAGGTGAGTATGAAAAAACATTCCACATTGAATAAGGTACATCACATGAAAGAATTGTTTAATATGAAGAAATTCAATTCTAAATCCATGCAAGAGCACTTAAATGATTTTACGATGATTAGTCTGCTAGAATTTGTTGCCATGATTTTGATATTGAAATATTGGTTGTAGCCTCTTATATAGTCTGCCTGATAGCTAGGATCGTTTGGTAAAGACAGAAACTAATTCGTGTGGTTCTGATGAGTTAAACTTGATAGTGTTGTCAATCTTTTGCTTGGTGACGAATCATGTAGGAAGATTAGTTGTGAGGAAGCGCTCTGAATGTGGAAGAACGGGTTAATTCTTCAAAAAGAGAAAACAACAGAAGTAATGGGAAATCTCAGTCTCGAATGAGTAAGTCAAGAGGTGCCCAAGTAACTTGCTAGAACTGCAACTAGAAAGGTCATGTCAAACATGACTGTAAAGTGTCAAAAACCCAAAAATCAGACTGAGCATCTAAATGTAGAAGTTTGGTAAATATTTTTCATGAGTCTGAACCTTTGATTTTATGTTGCAAAAATAAATCTGATTCGTGGTGGATAATTATTCTAGTTCATTGTTTCACACGACTCTAAATAGGGAGTATTTTATGAATTATGAACAATATATTTTTGGAAGAGTATATCTTGGTGATAGGTTTGTCAACTCTAGCTCGAACTTGAACTCGATAAAGGATTGACTCCGGTTTAGCTTCAAAATAAAGGAACTAAGTGAATTCGACTTGAATTCACTTAGTTCCTTTATCGATCCTTCAACTCGGATCGATAAACGAGCCGACTTGAATTCGAAATAGCTCAAGCTCGACTTGATGACTTGACCCAAGTTTTTTTTGTTGAATTTATATTTATTTTTTGGTATTTAATAATATACAATAATATGTAAGACTCGAAAATTTGGTTTAGCTTTACTCATTTACACCTACTTGGTGATGAACCTTGTGATACAGTTGGCAAAAGAGACATACATATTTGGTTTCTAGATAGGACACAATTGAAGTTGCAAAGGGTAAGATATGCACCTAAAGGGTAAGATGCAAGACTTGAAAGAAAACAACTGATAAGAAGTTGAAATATCTTCAAAGGTGCTATGATAATGGGGCAAGGTCTTAGTGAAGTTGGAGACCTTTATAAAGTCCAGAATGAAAACTATATCAACATGGCCTCGTCCAAAATCAGTGCAGAAGTATGGCATCAACATCTTAGACACATGAGCAAGAAGGGAATGAAAGTAATGGCATCGAAAGGCCTCAGCGGTCTTGGACCGCCAATTGGCGGTGTATATTGTTTGGATCCGGCCGTTGTTTCGTGTGGGCTTTTCTGGATGTCTTTGTTGGTCTTCGATGCATTTACTTTGCTTGCTGGAGCTCTGACCCGAATAGAATTGCCAAAATACTCCCCATGATGGTGTGGAGTATTCTTGTTTGCTCATTGGTCCTTCGATCTTAAATTCAGGTCTTTCGATCTTGCATCTTAGTTCTCGAGTCTCTCAACTCAGTCTTTTTCCCTGCTATTAGGTCCATTTATAGTCTCTCCTTCTCAAACCTACTTATTCCTGAAAACTAAACATTAAACTCGTTACAAAGCATTGCTTGGGTGAAAGATAATGGATAGAAGACACAAAGATATGCATGAAATGATGTCAATCAAAGACACATAGCAAGTTTGGGTATACGTAATAGTAGACTTTCAATATAACCCCATTGGCTTAAGTTTATTCGGGAAAACTAAAATAGGAAACAGACAAATCAAGAGTTAAAGTTAAAAGGTTTCATTCTTCTTCTGATCTCCATCTGAACATGTGTAAGTTGTGTTTGGATGGGTACAAAAGCAAATATAACGGAAAGAAAAAGTGGAACGCTCTTTTAGATTGATCCATCACCAGATGGTTAAAATTTTCTTAGCAAAGAGATGTTGCTACGTATCAAGATTAAGATACCTTGGGAGTTGGGGTCCGGAAGCTGCGAGATTGCGGGGATCATGATAGAGCAGCGTGGGGATGAGTTTTCCGGTGAAGATTGATGTCAAAGTAGGAGGCAGCGCATTAGGGGAAGGGCATGAGAGGATGGATGCCAGAATGGGGGTTGGAAAAGCTAGGGTTAGGTTTTCTCTTTGTTTCGTATGGAGAGTTTTAGAAAATGGAAGAGAGAAAGTCTTTTATACTTGAGAATCTAAGGGAAAATCTTTATTTTTCCCATGGTGGGCACAAACACTATGAAAGTTCAAGGTCAAAGGGAATTTATTTTATTTTCTCTTGGAATCTTAGTACACAAACCTCTCCATGGTCATTTTTAGGTTCAGATAACTAAATATTTTGACAAAGGTTAGTATATGCTTGCGGCATTCCAGCTGCCAAGTGGTTTGGTATGATATATTAGTTAGAGATATTCATCAGTGATATGTTATTTGGCAACTGGGAATATCACTTATTTGTTGAAGACAAGGCAAATGGCATGTCAGTAGAATGAGATTGAGCACTAAAAAAGGAAATGGAAGAGATATGAAACTTTTATAAGGAATGAGAGTTAATATAGATTGAATGATTTTGTTTAGGTGTGATCAATTAGTAAAAAGGAAGTTTAAAGAAGTTTAGAACTTCACTTGTATGACTTCCCTTCATTTTAGAGAAGTCACTCAAAGTATATATTTTTATGTTTTTGAAATCATTCCAAAACTTAACTTCTATATTCTTTAAAACTCCTTCGGTACTGTTTAACGTGGGTTTTTTGTTCTTTTGGTGTTATATATTGGTGTTGCGAAGACCTCTCAAGAATTCATGATGGAAATCCGTACCTTACAACTTCGTATAGAAGAATGCTTCATCGTGTCATACTCATATCATTCATTTGTACAGGAAATTAAATAAATGCGAATAACTATCCAGAAAGTAAATAAGTGCAACATTTTCTTTCATTTCATTAAATAGAAAGAATAAATATGAAATACAAGAGTTGACATATTTATGCATTGCACAAATGGAAGATACATAAACATCTTTTTGCAAAAACTAAAATTTTCGTTATATTAACAATTCATGATATGTCTCATTAATAGAATTTTTATATTTTGAAATTTTGGCATGTGCTTCAGGAATTTCAGCAATTGCAAACTCCGGATGCATCCTTTCCAATCGTTCCTTTTCTGAAGCGACCACGATGTTGCCCACCGGACTAGGAGTTGAGGGCTTGATGGGTACTTGATGCATTGCATACATTTCATCATATGTCTTTCATTTAGATTAATTTTATATCAATAAATGCTACTAAGGTATGTGTTTAGTCTTATTTACATAATACAGGGACCTGAATGCAAATTACCCATATCCCGAGCATAAATGCGTGCAAGAGACTCACTTCTATCATAAAGACCAAGTCAAGATTATCGGGATTCAAATGGAAGTCCATCCAAGCATAAAAGCATTCAAATACCTAATTACAAAAAGGCCAAGGACTTAAGCACAAAAGTAGCCAGGGACTTAATTGCAAAACGCCAAGGACCCAACTGCAAGGACCAAAATATTATTTTGGAGAAGTTCTAAAAAATCAATTTGGATCTCCAAATATACAAAGAATTAATTTGGAGCTCAAAAGAAAGGAAAGAAATCATCTGGATGCGCAAAGGACATTTAAATCATACCATAAACACGCAGGAAAAATCCGGATCGAATCAGACACATTCTTGAGGCGAATCCGCCGCACATCACATGTAATGTGCGGCGGAAACGCCGCCCCCTTGTGGATCCGTGGCTTCGGATTTTTCCCAGTCGTGTCTCGCCACGTGTACTTTGCTATTTTATACCTAGGTCCCTTGTATCGGCTATAAATAGCCCCGAAACGATGTTGTAGAGGATGTTCTTATTTTTATTCCATAATTTAGTAGTAAAGTTTTGTTGTTTTATCTTGTGTTTTTAGTTTCTTTTGTAATTTCTCTAGGACCCCTTCTCCTTCCCTCCAACCATGAGTTTCTAACTCTCTCCAAAGGGTGGGGTGACGGATTTAGGGTGATGAGAAGAAGAATAAAGTTATTATTTTAATTTCGTGTTAGTATATTTTGATTACTTGAATTTATGTTTAGTCATTTATCATGTAATGCTTCATAACTAATATGATTTATTATAAGTTTCAGAATTCTCTAATCTAAACCCGATATCTAAACCTCCACCCACTGGACTCCCATCCATCTTTACTTTATTTTTAATTTGTTTTTGTTGTTCTTGCTTTAGAAATTAATTAAAAACCAAAAATCTCAAACCAAACTTATTTCTCTCTCTTTCTTTCCTTAATCGAAAATCACACAAATAACAATATCTCTCCCTCCTTGTGTTCGACCCGTACTTGCCAGGTCTTCATTGACGTCATGCACTTGCGGTATAAATTAAATTCTCATCAAGTTTTTGGCGTCGTTGCCGGGGAGGCGACGCAGATTTTGTTTATTGTTGTGTTCTTGATTCTATTCTGTTTATCTTGTGCGTGATCTAAGTATTTGGATTTGTGTTTCAGGAGACAACAGAGTGCGCGGTGAAATCTGAACGCAGCTGGAGCAAGCAGGGCGGTGAAATCGCCGTATATCAAGCACAAGTTGCGGCGGATCCGCCGCACAACAGAGGCTTCTGGGTTCAAATATTTCTGGGGTTAGCGCCATCTCTGGGTGGACGCGTGGAGCTACTGAAATTTCGAGAGCGGGCGGTGAACCCGACTGAGCATTGCAAAGGAAACCTTTGTTGCCTCTTTCCTCGTAATTTCTAGTTTCGGAAAATTTCCTTTTATAGAACTGCACGTGTTAAGATTAAATTCCATAATTGGCAATAATTCAACTCTGACCTAAAAATTGGCAAAACTAGAAGAACTTAGTGCATGCATCATATAATGTTTTGTTTGCATTATTCTTGCTAAATTCTTGCAAATTAATTCTTGTTGAAGAGTGCTGGAAGCAAGGTACGTATCGCGGTTTTTATCGATTGCATTTAAGCATATAATCTAATTTGCATACAACCTTGCAATTTCCCCCCACTAAAGACCATTGTTTGACTATCTTTGCTAGATTTAAGTTAATCTATCTTAAGGGCAACTCCGTAGGAAAAGATACGGTGGGGATTTCATCACCTTTCCGTGACCCACAAATCACAATCCTAAAGTGTCACCCAAGCTTTCAAATTAAAATCAATTAGACATTGGCCCCTAAGGACTCGGACTCAATTAAGGAGGAGATTGGTTTGACTTGCTATGACTTGAAGCTGATCGAATTTATTTTGGTGTCTAGAAAGTGTTTTTGTGTTGACGTAAGTCTTCCAAGCGATGTGGTTGTCTAATTGGCACTGACTCTGTCGGAAGCGCCCCCACTAGCTATACACTGCCTGGCCAAGTTGGTTTGATTAGTGAGGGAGGTGAATCAAGCAAATCAATTCGACTCAACCAGTTAGGAGTCGTCTAGATTTAAGCGACACTAGGTCTAGGATTGTTTGAACCGTGCTTGTTCAGGAAACTTCTGACCAACCCTAGAACCTATCTTTTAGAGTTAAGTTTCCTTTCTCATCTTTCTTCTTTCTATTGATTGTTTCCCTTTTGAAAAAAAAAATTAAAAAAACGAAAAAAAAATTGTAATTAGTTCTTGAAATTGAATTTGGAATTTAAATTTCAAATTTGAATTCCAAAAAAATATTATTCAAGCCGGTGCACTCATATTTGGGTTCGGGACTTGAGTAATCGACTCTCACGAGTTTATCTAGATTCCAGTCAAGAGCTTAGCCCCAATCCATCTGCTGCACCACCTCACCCGGATCCAATGGGTGAGAATGTTGTGAACCCGCCCATAACTCTGAGGGATCGATGCTACCCAGCGATGGCTGCTCAGCCATCGTGCATCGTTATGCCCACCATACAGGGTCGCGACTTCGAACTTAAGGCACAATACATGAGTATGTTGTCTAAGTTCACCTCTAGGGAAGACCCATATCTCTTCCTTAGAGAATTTGAGGAAATCTGCTCTCTTATGTAATACCAACATATCTCTGAGGAGGCAGTGCGTCTGAAATTCGTGCCTCTAGCACTGAAGGACGACGCTAAGAAATGGCTATATAGTCTAGCCGAAAAATCCATTAAAAGTTGGGATGAGTTTGTTCAGGTATTCCTAAAAAAATATTTCCCCAACCATAAGACTATGAGGATTAGGAATGAAATTGTTGCATTCGTTCAATCTGAGAGCGACCCGTTCTATTCCTATCTAGAAAGATTTAAAAGTGTGCTGACCCAATGCCCTCATCATGGAATTCCAAGATGGCAACTGTGCCAAATTATTTATGAGGGATTGACACCCACATCTAAGGTTATGGTAGAATCTGTAAGCCAAGGGAAATTCATGTCAAAAAATGAAAATGATGACTGGACTTTTCTTGAGGATTTAGCTGAAAACAGTATGCAATGGGACAATGCTAGAGCACCGCTTAACCTGAGTATTGGATCTAGAATAGCAAGTCAACCCAAACCAGGTGTCTTAGCTGTAGATGTCAATGTAGCGGCTGAAGCAAAACTAGCTACCCTTATGTGCAGAATGGAAAGTCTAGAGCTACAAACCCGACCCCGAGTGAATCAAGCCTCGTCTATCCCTTGCTCTAGATGTGGTCAGACTGGTCATTTAATGGAGGATTGTGCGGACTGGGAACAAGTTAATGCCACGTTTAACCATGCTAGAAATGACCCATACGCATCAACCTATAACTCGGATTGGCGTAATAATTCCAATTTCTCATCAAGCCAATAAGGTCAACCTCCTAGACAACAAACAAACTCGTATAACCAAAATAATACATCATCTGGGTTTAGTAACAATGGAGATTATGATGTTAGGTTGACAAGCTTGGAAAATTTGATGAAGACTTTTATACAAACAACCAACCAGTCCTTCCAAAGGCTAGACACACAAGTCAGCCAACTCGCACAAATTGTAGGTGCAAGAGAAAAGGGTCAGTTTCCAAGTCAACCTGAGGTGAATCCTAGATCTAATAATCAATATCAGCCCTATCAACCACCTCTAGGAAGTAACAACTCGAGACCAGTTCAAATGGTTAATGAGGAAGGACCGTTCCAACAAATAAATGCAGTAGTATCATTACGGTCCGGAAGACAAGTTGATAACAATGTGGTAAATCGTAGAACGTCTAATCAATTTAGCCATCAAGCTACCACATATGACCTAACCATTGAACCTGACGTCCAATCTGAAACACCCAACCCACCTACTCAACCTGAACCCATAGCTCAACGTGAGCGAGTCTATGTTCCTAAAGCTCCATTCCCCAATAGACTTAAGAAGAACTCAAGTGCACAAATGTAGAAAATCCTGGAAGTATTTAAGCAAGTTAAGGTGAATATTCCACTCCTAGATATGATTCAACAAATACCTGCTTATGCTAAATTCTTAAAAGATATGTGCACTAGAAAGAGAAAAACAAACGTACCAAAGAAGGCTTTCTTAACTGCAAACATAAGCTCTATTCTGTCCAACTCATCTCCTATAAAATATAAGGACCCTGGGTGTCCCACAATTTCATGTGCAATAGGAGATACTTTTATCAACAAAGCCCTTCTAGACCTTGGTGCTAGTGTTAACCTGCTCCCGTTCTCTGTCTACGAGCAACTCAACCTTGGTCCACTAAAACCCTCTAAGACAACTCTTCAATTTGTTGACTGCTCTATTAAGAAACCAAAAGGTGTAGTCGAGGACGTTTTGATCAAGGTGGGTGACTTCATTTACCCAGTGGATTTTGTCGTACTAGATACTGCACCTGTTGTAAATCCTAATAGACAAATCCCTGTAATACTAGACAGACCCTTTTTAGCCCCTTCTGAAGCATTGATAAACTGTCAAAATGGGCTCATGCAATTATCTTTTGGGAACTTAAAAGCTGAATTTAATATCTTTCATGTTGATAGTGAGCCAGAAATAATATGCAATCAAAGTGATGTTGTGATGAGAGCACGTATCTATAAGATTTCTGAATCAAATAAATCATCACAAAATCAAAAAAGAAAGTGCGAAAAAGGGGAGTAAGTCATCTACCCAACCACCATCACTCGAACAAACAAGAGAATCAATACATGTGAGAGGTGTGGAACCTTTACCTCAGGGCAACATGGGGAACAATTCAACTGGATACATGCACCAACATGGTGACATTCAATCCAGTTTTGATTATGGTTGACTCTGAACAAATTCCATCCCTCCACCGCAGTTCACCCAGGTAATAAGTGCATTTGCTTTATATTTGCATACATTGAGGACAATGCATGATGTAGGTTGGGGGGTTATCTATATATCTATATATTCTATTAGTTTTGTTGTTATTCAAAAAAAATCAATATTGCATGACATAGCTTAAGATTGAACTGCCAAAACACGTGTACAAATTGTATTGAGTTTTTGTTCCGTATTATATAGTTCTGCTTGTAGAAATTATGACATAAATCTAAGTTCCGAAGAAATAACCCATTACACTTTAAGACATGTATGCACTTAAATTGGATGAATCAAATCTTTGAAGTGGTTGATAAAAAGCAGAGGTTGAGGAAAATATACTGGGAAGTGTGGACTTCTAATAGCAATTAAGCCTTGAGGAAAATAAAAGGGGAATAAAAGTGAGGAAAACACATCTTGCAAAATGATTACAAAAGCTCAAGCCTTTGAGTCACTGGTCCTTAGGGGTATCTTAAAACCCGGTAACTTGAGTCTGCGAGCTCGGGATTATCGACCAAACTCGCTACACGAATGCAAAAAGGGTAAAAGTGTCAGAAAAAGCAAATGTGTTGAATCACGGGAAAAAGAAAAAATACTTTAAGATACTCAAGCCCCAAAGCTAAAAGAATGATCCATGTCATGGTTGATCCGAATGATACTTCACCACCAGTGGAGGCGTGCAAAATAATTTAAGTGATAACATGTATAGAAGGGTTAGTGGTGTGAATTTTGGAGGAACAAAGACCAAGTCAGACTTTTTATAAGTTAGATTTGTATAATGAGCATGCAAGAATTCTAAGTGAGATGTATAAGGTTGAGGTGGAGATATTTAGAGCTATCAATGAAATGTTGAATTACGACTTTGTGGGTGTGTCAACTGAAAACCCTCACGAGACAAAACTCGTCCTCTAAGGAAACTTGGGGGTTTAAAGGTTTGTTGCACATGCTAAGTGCAACCGTGATTCCTACGAAAGTGAGTTAGGATTTCCCTGTTTTCATTTTTCTTATATTCTATTTTGCTAGGGACTAGCAAAATCTAGGTGTGGGGGTATTTGATGCATTGCATACATTGCATCATATGTCTTTCATTTAGATTAATTTTATATCAATAAATGCTACTAAGGTATGTGTTTAGTCTTATTTACATAATACAGGGACCTGAATGCAAATTACCCATATCCCGAGCATAAATGCGTGCAAGAGACTCACTTCTATCATAAAGAGCAAGTCAAGATTATCGGGATTCAAATGGAAGTGCATTCAAGCATAAAAGCATTCAAAGACCTAATTACAAAAAGGCCAAGGAATTAAGCACAAAAGTAGCCAGGGACTTAATTGCAAAAAGCCAAGGACCCAACTGCAAGGACCAAAATATTATTTTGGAGAAGTTCTAAAAAATCAATTTGGATCTCCAAATATACAAAGAATTAATTTGGAGCTCAAAAGAAAGGAAAGAAATCATCTGGATGCGCAAAGGACATTTAAATCATACCATAAACACGCAGGAAAAATCCGGATCGAATCAGACACATTCTTGAGGCGAATCCGCCGCACATCACATGTAATGTGCGGCGGAAACGCCGCCCCTTGTGGATCCGTGGCTTCGGATTTTTCCCAGTCGTGTCTCGCCACGTGTACTTTGCTATTTTATACCTAGGTCCCTTGTATCGGCTATAAATAGCCCCGAAACGATGTTGTAGAGGATGTTCTTATTTTTATTCCATAATTTAGTAGTAAAGTTTTGTTGTTTTATCTTGTGTTTTTAGTTTCTTTTGTAATTTATCTAGGACCCCTTCTCCTTCCCTCCAACCATGAGTTTCTAACTCTCTCCAAAGGGTGGGGTGACGGATTTAGGGTGATGAGAAGAAGAATAAAGTTATTATTTTAATTTCGTGTTAGTATATTTTGATTACTTGAATTTATGTTTAGTCATTTATCATGTAATGCTTCATAACTAATATGATTTATTATAAGTTTCAGAATTCTCTAATCTAAACCCGATATCTAAACCTCCACCCACTGGACTCCCATCCATCTTTACTTTATTTTTAATTTGTTTTTGTTGTTCTTGCTTTAGAAATTAATTAAAAACCAAAAATCTCAAACCAAACTTATTTCTCTCTCTTTCTTTCCTTAATCGAAAATCACACAAATAACAATATCTCTCTCTCCTTGTGTTCGATTCGTACTTGCCACGTCTTCATTGACGCCGTGCACTTGCGGTATAAATTAAATTCTCATCAGTACTTCAATCTCATAACCCGTCACGAGGCCATGTTCAGAAGAATACTTGAACAAGGCTGGCTCGAAGGAATCAAAAGAGACGGGAGCCGTAAATATCACATTCATGCTAGTTTCCATCGCAAATTTTTGTTCCTGGATAATGTGGAAGATTTTATGTTAGATTAATGACACGAGACATGACTACGAGGATGAGAGGTCCCACCGAGCGTGCCATTCAGTTTAACGTGGGTTTTTTGTTCTTTTGGTGTTATATATTGGTGTTGCGGAGACCTCTCAAGAATTCATGATGGAATTCCGCACCTTACAACTTCGTATAGAAGAATGGCTCATCGTGTTATACTCATATCATTCATTTGTACATGAAATTAAATAAATGCGAATAACTAGCCAGAAAGTAAATAAGTGCAACATTTTCTTTCATTTCATTAAATAGAAAGAATAAATATGAAATACAAGAGTTGACATATTTATGCATTCCACAAATGGAAGATACATAAACATCTTTTTGTAAAAACTAAAATTGTCGTTACATTAACAATTCCAGATATGTCTTATTAATAGAATTTTTATATTTTGATATCTTTACGATGAGGATATATCAACTCGTGCTTTGATTGGCTCGACGATGATCTCCCTTTTGTCGTGATATCGTCACAATGTGGTCAGTTTAGCCTCGTAACCTATGAGGGTTTTGTATATGTTTGTTTTGGTGCTTCAACTTTATCACGAAAACAATCTAATATTAGTGAGTTTAACCTCGTCACAAGGAGGAGTTACATATATCCAATTTATCAACGATAATTCTTATATTAGAATATCGTACAAACGGTTAGTTTAGCCTCATAACCTAGGAGGGTTTTGTATATGTTTGTTTTGGTGCTTCAACTTTATCACGAAGACAACCTAATATTAGTGAGTTTAACCTCGTCACAAGGAGGAGTTACATATATTCAATTTATCAACGATAATTCTTATTTTAGAATATCGTACAAACGGTTAGTTTAGTCTCATAACCTAGGAGGGTTTTTTATATATATGTATGTGTATTTTGTCGATGATTCTTATATTTAAATATCATCAAATAGTTAGTTTAATCTTATAACTGGGAGAATATTTTATGTACTTAATTTGTTAAGTATCTTGGACAGTTTAGCCTCGTGACCCGGAGGGGTTGTATATGTATTTTGTTTTGTTTATTTGATTTGTTAAATGAAGACTCCATCGCCAGTAAGGGAGATGGAACCCAAGATCAAGTTTGGTGTGCATCCTCACTTACGACTAAGGTATTCCATATTTTAGTGTTTGATCACTCCAATGATAAGAGAGAGGGAACCCAAAATCCAGGTTGACGTGCATCCTCTCTTATTATTAAAGCAATCAATATTTAGGTTTTATGTTTGTTTTCGATTTTTAGGTTGGTTGACATATTTTATAACTTTAAAGATTTGGATTGACAATTCGTCCAACTTTGGGGGTGGTTTTATAGCTTTGTCCATTTACGGGGATTATTTGTATTTTAGGATCAATTTACAACTTTGGATCAATATGTAAATCAATGGTACAACTTATATATCATTGCAATTTATCCACAGTTAGGGGTAGATTTAAGATTTACCTCAATTGGAGATACCATTTGTGATTTGTTTAAGTCTATTGAATAACCCCTGAATTCCCTTATTTATTCTTTTCATAGGGTTAATATGCATATTTATCTTTATATGGTAATATGGTATATGCATGAGAACATTATTACTATGCACGTAGATACATGTGGAGGGTGAGATATGTCACTGCATTGATTTCATTCCTTTGCATTTCATGTGAATGGATTTAGTTGAATCAAATTATGCAATATATTGTTGGCTGCATGAATATAATCCAACTGTAGCAATCAAAGCAAAATATATGCTTTTGTCAATTATATTGGGACACATTTTGATGGTTCTAAAACTTGACGTGGGATTCATGAGTTTTATACACCTGCTTGTATCTTTTGGCGACTATGAACTTACTGTCACATAGATGGATGACCTTTTAATTCAATATTTGTAGTCTTATGAATATTAGTTTGTATTAAGATTTTCTATTGATAGCGAGAATCCAATTCACGTATTTTGGGAAACCATCAACATGTGTTTTACGAACATGTTTTTGTTTGTCATCATTGTCGAGATATATATCACCGACTATAGGTTCTCCCTTTTGATCTTTACAATCGGTTTATCTCAAATTCCACCATCCAATTAATATAAATAGGTCCTGAGATATCAACTGCATTTGTTTGATCTACTTTACTCTTGTTTAGAATACAACTCATTTGTGGCCTATTGACGTGAGGTTATTTTAACTTCACTTGATGATAGTTTTTCTTTTTATTGCTCAAAATTAGTCTTGTTTGAAGTTTCAATCTTTGCGGATCACGAGTGCATACTTTCAAAATATACTTCACGTAGACTTTCAAAATTTGCTAATTTTGTTAATTCACATAAACTTCCAAGTAGATTTTGTGCATACTTCACATGGATCAGAATTGATGATTTGGATATTACTCATTTGGTCATATGAATAAGAGACATGTGGTTGCACCGTTTAAATAACAAATCCCTTTAGTTATTTTTTTTATTGTGTTTGGTTTCATAACTTTGGATTGGATTCGCTGAAATTAACAAGATCGTGATAAGATTTTGACAGCATGTTGATATAAGCGTTTATATCTTTCGGAATTTTTATAACCACCCGAATATCAATTATATCATATCATGATAATACATGTTTAATTTCTGCGACAAATTCGGCAGCCTTCCGGCGTTCCTTTTTTTGTCAAGTTATAAACGATCGGATACAATTCCCTAAAAGGAAAGTGGCCGGAATGACATATAGGCAACCACCTGGATACAATTCCTCAAAAGGAAAGTGGACGGGATGATTGTGTTATCGGATGATTACCCGGATACAATTCCTCAAAAGGAAAGTGACCGGAATAACCATGTTTGGCAACCATCCGGTTACAATTCCTCGAAAGGAAAGTGGCCGGAATGGTTGTATATGTTTATTATTATTATGTATAGATATTTAGACGAAGTAAGTGCTATGGCATTTGCTAGAGTTGTCGGTGTCTTCGCCGGAATCGCTGCGGTGTCTCACATTCACCTTCTCTTCTTCCCTCACGTTTTTATTGTTTTGAGGTGTATGCTAAAAAAAACTCTTTTTTTTCTTCACGTTTTTTTTTGCTGCTTTTTTTGTATGCTAAAAAACTCTCCTCTTTTTTTCTATCCTTTTTTTTCTTCTCTTCTTTTTTCTCTAAATAATTAATAGGGTATTTATAGAGATGTAATGATGAGGAGTGGGTGGATATCATGGGTGAATTAGGTGGTTAAGAAGAGGTGGGGTTATTAATGTGGTTTGAATAGTTCCATTATCCTTTCATGTCCATGGACGTGGATGTTTTTAAAAAAAAAAATTATACGTGTGAAAAAAATAGAGGATGAACTTGTATGACTTTTGTTGAACGTTAGATCATGCACTATTACTCTCTTTTTTATTTGAAATAAAAAACAATAAACCAAGCCTTGTATTACGAATATGGCTAAAATTCAATTTTTTTTATTTGTTTCTTATTTAATGGAAATTTTTCTTTTTTCACCTTTGGATTTTGTGATATTCCACATCTCTTAATGGTTTGACTCTATTTCCATGTTTAAACTAATAAACATATATCAAAAGATTAATAAATTCCTTAATTTCATTTTGATGTTATTACTTAGTCTACATCTCAACAGAGTTACAAATTGCATATATCCTCACTAAGCTAGGACAACAATTGGTCGACCATCATTTGAAAATTTGCTTTGATTAGAGTTTTTTTTTTGTGTCAACAGGTACCTACTACCAAGAGATCATTCTCAAAGTTCATTTCTCCATTTGAATTTTCCCTGAGTATCAATCACACCGTTACAACAAGTAGATAATTTCTCTCCAGTTAAGTAATATGCACAATATCCAGTGATTATGATTGAAACTTAAATTCATAAGAATAAAAGTAGAAGAGAAAATGAAGAAATATTAATGAGTGTTTGAGTACCATGAATCCATGATATGACTAGAAAAAGTAACTCTATTAACCATTTTCCTTTCCAAAATCATAAGCATTGCTGATCCAACTTTCCACCACAACACAGGAAACACTGCAGCAGCACAGTAAAAGCCACACCCACAAACCAGCCGAAAACGCCAAAGAACAGAAGGTGTGAAAAACGCAAATTAAGACGAGAACCAAAGAACAAAAACAGTACTTCCACAAGATTGGAGAAGATCAACGGCACTCAATCAGCGTCCATCCAACACCAACATTAATGAGACATCACATGCAGCCTGTGAGACCAGTGTGCCCCCACTGCATGCATGGGTCCATAGCCATGGTGCATTAACTATAGTGGTTGAAGCGGTGCATGCAATTGGGAGAACCCCCCTTTAATGCCACTCTATCTACCACTTCATTGTGTATCTTCCTCTCATTTTCCACATCAGATCTGCCTTTTGTTGTGGTGACATGAGCATAATGTGAGTGGTCGGGTTGGTTGTGTGGACTAAATCGGTTCTGTTGGTGTAACCACATATATATATTGTTGAGCACTTCACATGGATTAAGGAAGAGTGGAAAACCTTACCCGTGCGTTGACTTACTGTAACGTTCCCGAAAACAACGGAAAATTTAAACAATAATAAAAACCGCCAACAGTCAACACTGGGCACGTCACGAAACAACAAGACGAAATATATATATAAAGATATAGATCCACGTGGAAGTCAAACTATACATATGAGTCAACTGTGATTACAACAAAAATGAATATACATGTAATCACTACCTCAACAAAAGATATAAAAAGAAGACATGATCAGATCCCGGGGGCACTCTCCTCAATCACCACCTTGACTCTAAGGCAACTCGCTACCTGAAATGAAAACAATTGAAACATGCCTGAGTTCCCTGAAGGAACCCCGTATACCAAACCTCCTAAAATACAAAATGGAATTAAAGACAATGCAATGCAATGCACACGATCATCCACCTCGGGCCCACAATAATGCCCATCTCCGCCTCCGCGGTACAGAACCACTCCTGCCACCACAAGGGTCAAGTCAGTCCACCGCTGCCTCACATGGGTCAGTCGGCACCACTGCTCCCCAAGAGTGCAGAAAGGAACCATGTTACTACGCCGCCACCCCAGGAGCGAGTCAGCCCGCCGAATACACAACTCGGGTCAGACGACAGCCGCTGCTCCCCCAAGAGCCGCAAGACGAGCACCCTGCCGGAACATCCTCGGCCTACCGACAAACCCCAGCAAACAGCCCAAGGTTTACGGCATTCATCTCTCACACCCCACTCGATATGAGAGGCCAACAATAATACGCCCTCGTCGAAGGTAAAATCTGTCGCTCTCGAGGCCGGTAATCGATCGTCGCCTCGGAGCAGGTAGTCGACCTATACTCAACGGATCGCGTGTGGATAAATCCACCAACCTGCGGCAAATCGGTCGACCGCTACAAGCACACCGGTCGACCGGTCTTCCACACAGTACTCGGTACTGTACAAACAATAGCATCCGGTCGAACCACGCCAACCGAATTACCGACCCATCGGTCGAACAAAAGTCATCTAGCGGTCGACCGTTTGGATGGTCTACGCTATACCAATTTTATAATATATATATATCCGATCGGTCGAACCAAGGGGTCGTTCAACCGATAACAGGGATT
Organism: Triglochin maritima; assembly: GCA_963682175.1. Lineage (NCBI taxonomy): Eukaryota > Viridiplantae > Streptophyta > Magnoliopsida > Alismatales > Juncaginaceae > Triglochin > Triglochin maritima. The sequence goes on from OY821775.1 coordinate 15,144,684, forward strand.
TCAGCATTTTGCCCAAGTCTTATTCGGTCGACCGGAACTGAAATACAGTTCGACCGAAACAACACAGGCACTCTACTGCTTAATTAAATGCTCAGTCGGTCGATCGAAAGTTAAAGAACGGTCGACCGTTTTGATGGTCAAAGCTCCCAACCGACTTAGCATCGAATAGATCGGTCGAACCAAGTTAAGGATGTTCGACCGTTTAATAAGTCAAAATCCCCAACCGACCTATTCTCATTGTTTTCGGTCGACCGGCTAAGTGGACCCGTTCGACCGATAACAGCAGCAACCCTTTTTTCCCGCACAAATCTGGCATAACGGTCGACCGTCCTCAGACATCGTTCGACCGTTCGTGGGTGCAAATCAATATAATAATAGGATCGGTCGACTGCCTACAGGCACCGGTCGACCGATCGTCGTCTTCAACCTCTGAACAGGTTGCAATCCGACGGGGAATTAGACACCAACGTCGATCCCCAACACTCAGAAAGCTTAAGTGAGTTATATTGAAGACTTGGCATACCTGTTTGGAGCTCGTGGATGTCTCCTAAGCTTTGGCAAACTCCACCCAACTTCTTCCTCTTCTCCTCTTCTTCTTCTCCTCTTCTTCTTCCCCTTCACTTCTTCTCCTCTCCAAAACTCCTTTCTCACTCTCTGCTTGTTCAACTGAAGAAAACGTTTTAGGTAAAATCTTATCTAACTATATATATTTACATTTTAACTTACTACCTCCACCTCCTCAAATCCTACACCAACACCTCATCTCCCAAATCTTATCCCCTCACATCTAAGTAGTATGCTTAATTAGGTTTAGTTTAGTTTAATTAAGGTGTTTAGGTTAAGGTTATTACAATCTACCATCCTTAAAGGAATTTCGTCCGCGAAATTCGGAACAACAGACTTACCGGAATAACTCTGGATACTGCTTCCTAACATCCTCCTCGATTTCCCAGGTAGTCTCTCTGACACTGTGATGCTGCCACCTGACCTTCACCATCGGAATCGCTCTCCTCCTGAGCTGATGTACTATCTGATCCACAATCTCAACTGGTCTCTCATCTAATGACAAATCCGGCTGGATCTCTGGTACTGCTATCTCTATCACATGAGCTGGATCGGCCACGTACTTCCTCAGCATAAAAACATGGAAGACGTTGTGAAGTCCTGCGAACTGTGGCGGTAAAGCAATCCTATATGCCACCTCCCCAACCCGATCCAATATCTCAAAAGGTCCGACATACATTGGACTCAGCTTCCCCTTCTTCCCGAATCTCATCACCTCTCTAGAAGGTGAGATCTTCAGGAAGACATGATCTCCTGCCTCAAAAGTCAGCTCACGCCTCCGCGTATCTGCATAACTCTTCTGCCTGCTCTGTGCTGTAGCTAGTCGTCTCCGAATCACGTCGACCTTCTCTGAATATAACTGTATAATGTCAGGTCCAACTAGCTGTCTCTCGCCCACATCACTCCACCATACAGGCGATCTACACGGCCTCCCGTATAATGCCTCATATGGTGCCATCCCAATACTCGAGTGGTAGCTGTTGTTGTAGGTGAACTCTTCAGCGGCAAGTGCTCATCCCAATGCCCGGCCCAGTCAAGTGTACACGCTCTCAGCATGTCGTCCAATGTCTGTATCGTCCGCTCTGACTGGCCATCTGTCTGTGGGTGGAAAGTTGTGCTAAACTTCAGACGTGTCCCCAGTGCTCTGTGTAGACTCTCCCAAAATCGCGAAGTGAATCTGGGATCTCTATCTGAAATGATACTGACTAGTACACCATGAAGTCTGACAATCTCCTCAATATATATCTTAGCTAGACCATCTAGAGCAAGAGTGGTCTTAATAGCTAAGAAATGCGCCGACTTGGTCAGTCGATCGACTATAACCCAAATCGCATCGTGGAATCTCCGTGTCTTCGGTAGCCCCGTAACAAAATCCATCGTCACGTGCTCCCACTTCCACTCGGGCAACTCAATCCTCTACATCTGCCCGGCTGGTCTCTGGTGCTCAATCTTCACCTGCTGACAGACCAAACACCTCGACACAAAGTCTGCAACGTCCTTCTTCATCCCTCGCCACCAGAAGTTCTGCTGCAAATCCTTGTACATCTTGGTGCTCCCTGGATGAATGGAATATCTCGATATGTGTGCCTCCTCCATGATATCATGTCTCAGGTCCTCTGTCCTCGGCACCCAGATACGGTCTCTGAATCTCAGACCTCCATCAACTCCAACTCTGAAGTCTGACCCATCTCTAGCAGCTAACTGTAACAAACTGCTCAACTCCTCATCTGTAGTCTGAGCATGAATCATTGTCGATACTGTCTGAGGCTCTACTCTCAATCCTGCAATCACTGTACCCTCAGAGCTATCTGTAAATGGTCTCCACTCTACTAAGGACTCCAGTAGTCGCCACTCCTGAATGCATAGGCCTGCTACTGATACCTCCACCTTCCGGCTCAAAGCGTCTGCCACCGTGTTCGCCTTCCCCGGATGGTAAGAGATAGTGAAATCGTAGTCCTTAATGAACTCTAGCCATCTGCGCTGTCTCATGTTCAGCTCCTTCTGCGAGAACAGGTACTTCAGACTCTGATGATCTGTAAACACCTCAAACTGCTCGCCATAAAGATAGTGTCTCCAGGTCTTCAGCGCGTGAACCACTGCTGCTAACTCCAAATCATGAGTCGGGTAATTCTTCTCATTGACCTTCAGCTGTCTGGATGCGTACGCGATCACCCTCCCGTGCTGCATAAGTACACATCCTAAGCCAATACCTGAAGCGTCGCGATAAATCACAAATCCACCTGTGCCACTCGGCAATGATAAAACTGGTGTTGTGGTCAACAGTCTCTTCAGCTCCCGAAAGCTGTCATCGCACTTCTGCGACCATACAAAAGTGACTCCCTTCTGCGTCAAAGCCGTCAGTGGTGCTGCCAATCTCGAGAAGTCTTTGACGAAGCGACGGTAATAACCTGCCAGTTCAACAAAGCTCCTAATCTCCGTCACGCTCGTAGGGGTCCTCCACTGTGTCACTGCCTCTACCTTCGCCGGATCCACTGCTATCCCCTCTGTCCATACAATGTGTCCGAGGAACGCCACTCTGTCCAACCAAAACTCGCATTTTGAGAACTTAGCATATAACTGCTGAGCTCTCAAGATGCTGAGTACAATCCTAAGATGCTCTCTATGTTGCTCCACATCTGGTGAATAGATCAAAATGTCATCCACAAAGACAATCACAAATCTGTCAATATACTCCCTGAATGTCCGGTGCATCAGATCCATGAACGATGCTGGAGCATTCGTCAATCCAAATGGCATCACCAAGAACTCGTAGTGTCCATATCTCGTCCTGAAAGCTGTCTTCTGGATGTCCTCATCTCGGATCCTCAACTGGTGATATCCTGAACGCAGGTCAATCTTCGAGAAAACCTTCGCTGACTGCAACTGGTCGAAAAGGTCCTCGATCCTAGGTAAGGGATACCTATTCTTCACCGTCACCTGGTTCAGCATCCTGTAGTCTATGCACATCCTCAAGGATCCGTCCTTCTTCTTCACAAACAAAACTGGTGCACCCCAAGGCGAGACACTCGGTCTGATAAATCCAGAGTCCATCAACTCCTGCAACTGCTTCCTCAACTCTGTCAACTCAGCAGGTGTCATCCGGTATGGAGCTTTCGACTGCGGTGTAGTGCCAGCTGCCAACTCGATACCGATCTCCAACTCTCGGTGCGGTGGTAAACCTGGAATCTCCACTGAAAAAACATCTGCGAACTCCTGTACCACCTCATTGTCCTCCAACCTCTGAGACTCTGCCTCCGCCATCACAAGTGTCGCTAAAAATGCTGCACAACCCTGCTGTAACAGCCTCTGAGTCCTCATAGCAGATACAATAACGCGACCTCCTCTGTTTCTGACCCCTCTGATCAGAATATCAGGCAAACCCTTCCTCGGGATCAAAATCCTCTTCTCACGGCACAAGACTCGAACATCATATTAGGACAGCCAATCCATCCCAAGTATGACATCAAAGTCCTCCATCGGTAGCAAGACCAGGTTTGCCGGAAACTCCTGATCTCCCGAAACAACCGTGGCGCCGGGGACAAATCTCCCCACAGTGCCCACCAGACCAGGGGTGTGCTGACCTCCAAAGTGGCAGTCAACATCGCAAGGGTACATCCCAACACTCCCGCAAATCGCTCTGAGATGAAGGAGTGTGTTGCGCCACAATCAAAGAGCACCCTAGCTACGGAACCAGCGACAAGAAGCGTACCTTCCACAACAGTGCCTCCATCCCTAGCCTCCTCTGCCTGGATGGTGTAAACTCTATCAGTGCGCTGCCCCTGCTAAGGTCTAAAAGGTGGTCTACCTCCGCCTCCACCTCTGCCTGGCGCTGGTAATCCCGGTGGTCTGCTCGGCCCCGCTCCTCGGCTCGGACTGCTCCTAATAAAGTGACCTAGCTGGCCACAACCATGACAAGCTCCGGTGGTGAAACACTGCCCAGAGTGAAACCTGTCACAAGTACCACAAGGCTCAGGTCGTGGTGTTGCAGCTCCTGCTCCCTCGAATCGGGGCCTCTTGCCCGGATTTCCCCCAGTTTGACCTCCTGGCCTCCCAGAGAACCTACCCGACGGCCTCCTATCATCCTGGTAGTTCTCTCTGTAGTCACGATCAAGAACAGTGGCACTCTTCACGGCCTCGGCTAACGTGTTCAGCATACGCGTCAGCACCTTCGTCCTCAACTGCTTCCGGATCCCTCGGACGAACTTCCCAGCTCTCTGCTCCTGTGTGATATACATCTCGGGACAGTAATGCTCAAGGGCGTTGAACTTCCCGATGTAACCTGCCAGGGTCATGTCTCCCTGCTGAAGACTCAGAAACTCCTCCCTCTTCGCATCCTGCACATGCTGCGGAAAATACTGCTCGTTGAACTCGCCAACGAACTCCTCCCAGGCTATATCATCTCTATCCGCAAACACCACTGCAGATGTGGACCTCCACCAGTTGGACGCAGCACCGCCCAACACATAAGTGGCCAGACCCACCTTCACCTCCGGAGGACAACCAATAGCACTGAAGATCTTCTGCATCGTGAAGATCCACTCCTCAGCTGCCTCTGCATCGTACTGCCCCAGAAAGGTAGGCGGATGCTGGCGCATAAACCGGTCATGCATAGCGCCAGTCCCCGTCTGCCCAGTCTGTGCTGTCTGCTGCTGCAACATCTCAGTCAGACGTCCGACCGTATCGAACAACGTCTGACGCTCCTCCTCCCAAGCCTCATCCCTCACAGTCTCACTCTCACCGCGAGTATGAGCGACGGCCTTCCCCCGTCTAGGAGGCATCTGCCAAAGGAAACAAGACAATCATCAATATAAAATATGCATGCATGATCCTCTAAGACCTACTTCCTAACTCAAAGGTGGTTTCTTTGGACAAGTACGCCGGAATCAACGCTCTGATACCAAATTGTAACGTCCCCGAAAACAGCGGAAAATTTAAACAATAATAAAGACCGTCAACGGTCAACACTGGACACGTCACGAAACAACAAGACGAAATATATATATAAAGATATAGATCCACGTGGAAGTCAAACTATACATATGAGTCAACTGTGATTACAACAAAAATGAATATACATGTAATCACTACCTCAACAAAAGATATAAAAGGAAGACAGGATCAGATCCCGGGGCACTCTCCTCAGTCACCACCTTGACTCTAAGGCAACTCGCTACCTGAAATGAAAACAATTGAAACATGCCTGAGTTCCCTGAAGGAACCCCGTATACCAAACCTCCTAAAATACAAAATGGAATTAAAGACAATGCAATGCACATGATCATCCACCTCGGGCCCACAATAATGCCCCTCTCCGCCTCCACGGTACTGAACCACTCCTGCCACCACAAGGGTCAAGTCAGTCCATCGCTGCCTCACATGGGTCAGTCGGCACCACTGCTCCCCAAAAGTGCAGAAAGGAACCATGTTACTACGCCGCCACCCCAGGAGCGAGTCAGCCCGCCGAATACACAACTCGGGTAAGACGACAGCCGCTGCTCCCCAAAAAGCCGCTAGATGTGCACCCTGGCGGAACATCCTCGGCCTACCGACAAACCCCAGCAAACAGCCCAAGGTTTACGGCACTCATCTCTCACACCCCGCTCGATATGAGAGGCCAACAATAATACGCCCTCGTCGAAGGTGAAATTCGTCGCTCTCAAGGCCGGTAATCGATCGTCGCCTCGGAGCTGGTAGTCGACCTATACTCAACGGATCGCGTGTGGATAAATCCACCAACCTGCGGCAAATCGGTCGACCGCTACAAGCACACCGGTCGACCGGTCTTCCACACAGTACTCGGTACTGTACAAACAATAGCATCCGGTCGAACCACGCCAACCGAATTACCGACCCATCGGTCGAACAAAAGTCATCTAGCGGTCGACCGTTTGGATGGTCTACGTTATACCAATTTTATAATATATATATCCGATCGGTCGAACCAAGGGGTCGTTCAACCGATAACAGGGATTTCAGCATTTTGCCCAAGTCTTATTCGGTCGACCGGAACTGAAATACAGTTCGACCGAAACAACACAGGCACTCTACTGCTTAATTAAATGCTCAGTCGGTCGACCGAAAGTTAAAGAACGATCGACCGTTTTGATGGTCAAAGCTCCCAACCGACTTAGCATCGAATAGATCGGTCGAACGAAGTTAAGGATGTTCGACCGTTTAATAAGTCAAAATCCCCAACCGACCTATTCTCATTGTTTTCGGTCGACCGGCTAAGTGGACCCGTTCGACCGATAACAACAGCAACCCTTTTTCCCGCACAAATCCGGCATAACGGTCGACCGTCCTCAGACATCGTTCGACCGTTCGCGGGTGCAAATCAATATAATAATAGGATCGGTCGACTACCTACAGGCACCGGTCGACCGATCGTCGTCTTCAACCTCTGAACAGGTTGCAATCCGATGGGGAATTAGACACCAACGTCGATCCCCAACACTCAGAAAGCTTAAGTGAGTTATATTGAAGACTTGGCATACCTTTTTGGAGCTCGTGGATGCCTCCCAAGCTTTGGCAAACTCCACCCAACTTCTTCCTCTTCTCCTCTTCTTCTTCTCCTCTTCTTCTTCCCCTTCACTTCTTCTCCTCTCCAAAACTCCTTTCTCACTCTCTGCTTGTTCAACTGAAGAAAACGTTTTAGGTAAAATCTTATCTAACTATATATATTTACATTTTAACTTACTACATCCACCTCCTCAAATCCTACACCAACACCTCATCTCCCAAATCTTATCCCCTCACATCTAAGTAGTATGCTTAATTAGGTTAATTAGGTTTAGTTTAGTTTAATTAAGGTGTTTAGGTTAAGGTTATTACACTTACTGTCAAACTCTTATCATAAATCAGTATCTACACGTTTTTGACAATATGTAGGTAGAAGGATATATATGAATTTTGTAAAGATTGTTAACTCCATTCTAACTGATTAAACCTCATTATTCAACATGCTTCGACGTCTTTAGCTTTGTCAAAAGAAGGGTCAAGAGTTTCTGTATTAGTCAATTGCAAAGCTTGCCTTGTCAGGAAAATAAATCGGGTTCTTTTTTTTCCAGGTTTGTATGTGAAAACCTTGTTTGTTACGGTTAAGGACTTAGGGCAAACTGATTCACATTGAATTATCCACATGTACTCAGGTGGATGGAACTATATTGCTAAAAACAATATTCATTCTGAGTTATTCGAAAGCTAAGAATCTATTGATTGGATTAACCGAAGTAAGGCTCAAAGAATGACATGAATTGGTTGTTGCTTAAACTTGAAAACTTCATGTGCTTCGTTTCTGATTAAGAGATAATTATGTAGATTCAGTGGCAATTAGCATGGGTAGATGGTCATCAACCTAATCTAGGGTTGTGCAACCGGTCCGACCCGGACTGTACCGGAACCGGATCGGGTCCGGACCCCGGACCGAAGACCGGACCGGTTCGGTCCGGACCGGACCGGTCCGGGTTTTTAACCTTAAAATTAAAATATAAAAAACCAGACCGGTCCGGACCGGAACCGAATTGGCTCCGGTTCCTGGACCGGACCGAAACCCAGACTGATTGTTGCTCAATCCTAACCTAATCTACAGGAAGAAGCTTATGATACGTTATCTTAGTAAGTTAATTACTAGTCAAGTCTATGTATAGAATCTGGAAACTAAACGATATTGTGCAAAACATGACAGGAAAAAAGCATAGAAACACTATGTACTTGTCAACTTACTATATCTTCAATTGACAACTAACCACTTTTGCATATATACACACTGGAGAAGGAAAACAACCTGGCATTTGTGATATTGAAGTCTGAAGAGGTCATCATATAGACACGACTATATATTGTAAATTATTGACATTCAATGACTAAATATAAATGAGAGTCTCAGCCCTTCCATCTGGTAGGTTGAAAATTGATTACATGCTAGAAATTTAGAGCACCAAGTAGCATGAGTACTCACTGGGCTGATTTCAGTTGGCGATAATCAAGACTAAGGATCGAATCTCAATTGTCTCATTCCCATGTTTGGGATGTTTAAGATGAAAATAGAGGTAGAAGTAGATATAATAAAAAAGGGAATTACTATTTGTCGCCTGCGAATTACTTAAATCGTCTGTGCCGATTACCATTTTGCTCTTCACTTTCTATTTAATACATATTCCGTCCCGTCTCTTAAAAGAAGACTCCTCTCTCAGTTTTCTTCACTCTACCAGTACAAACACCAAGGAAATGTCTGACGAACCGTCTGAATCTGGCCCGGTAATTCCCAAAACAAAACGTTTTGGTCAAGGCGTTTGCAAATACCCCCCCCCCCCCCCAAATGAGGGGGAGTCCTAACGAGACGCCTCCCCATTGGGGAGGTGTTATTTGCATACACCCCAGTATTTTTTTAATAAAAAAAATCTTAAATTCATATGGTGTGTTATTTCAAATTATTTCAAGTTCCGTTGCAAGATTTTGGTGGTGGGGGAGTGGATTACAGTGAGTTTTTTTGTAAGTGATGAAGTATTTCCAACATGCGAGGACACTATAAAATGGGTGAAACAAGTTGTCATCGGAGCCGCCTTTTTTGGTAGTATCCTCCTATAAACTACAACAAGATGATCAGATGAATTATTATCTGAGATGTGATCGCAGAAATGAAATGGATTCCCGGGATATAGATACCGTAGTACGGAAGAACACAAAAAAGGATTGTGGATGTTATTTTTTGATAAAGGCGGTCGAGCGACAAGAGCATGATGAATGGTTCGTACCGATAGTTCAAATGGTCAGCAACACCACAGACTTATTGTTTATCCAGAGGATCACCGACAGATCATCGGTCTTAGTCCTGGGGCTAAGAAAATTATTCGTGATATGACTGAGACACAAGCGAAACTGTGTAACATCTTGTTGGTCATAAAAGAGAAATTTCCGGAGGACAATCCGAATCAGAGAGACATTTATAACTGTAGAGATTATATGAGGATGGTGAACTCTGAAGGCAGGAACCCCGCTCAACGATTTCTGCATCAGGTAGTGCAGTATCAGTACTTGCATTGGATTATGGTCGATGAAGAAACTAATGTTGTCACTCATGCATTCTTCGCACATTTGACGCCAGTTAAGTTCTTACGCACACACCCTTCGGTAATTTACATGGATTTGACGTACAAAACGAACAAGTACAAGATGTCTTTGTTCAAGATGGTTCGGGTGACACCAACAAACATGAACTTCCATATCAATTATACAATTATAAAGGATGAGACAGAGTATAGTTATCAGTGGGTATTGGAGAAGTTAAGAGATTTATTATGCAGTACTGTCAGCCCTACTACAATCATAATGGATCAAGAGTTAGACCTTATGCGACCAGTGAGAGAGGTATTTCCTAACTCTGCTCATTTACTTTGCACGTGGTATATTAACAATGATGTATTCAATTACGCATACCATTCATTCGGCAAGAACAAGGAGTTAGAAGATAATTTGAAGTGTGGAAAGTGGAGGAAAATCATGCTTTCTACTTCAAAGAACGAGTATAATAAATGTTGGCTTTTTGGCCTTAATCTATATTAATTTTGATGATTAATTAAACTACTCTTAATCAATCAACCTAATCAATCAAAGTGAGCAAACACGATTACATGCATTGCATATATATTTGTATACTTGCAATCATCTTAATAGGCTAATCAAGACAATCAAGGAAATGAGCATTGCGACAAGGACATCAAAACTCAAGACTTGTAATCAAAGCTTTGGATCAAGACATGTAACTTTATATTTATTGAGTCCATAAGGTTTCATGTAAACTTGAGCACTAGGATTCTGTCCTGTCATTTATCGGTAAACCGAACTTATTTTGGTCCACCGAATCCTGCCTAGTTCGGTCCACCGAATACCTATCGGATAGCCGAATTCTTTCCACCAGTAAAACTTAGGTGTTCTCTGAAATTGCCCCAACGGAAGACCGAACTACCTTCGGTCGACCGAATAGCCCTGGACCGGTTTTGGACTTTGCTCCAACGGTCGCATTCAATCGAGTCCCTAGAGCCCAATTAACTTGACCCACTTCGGACGACCGCACACACTTCGGTCTACCGAATCCTTATTGGCTTTAGGAGCCCAACGACTATTTTACACGTGGCACTTAACCGTTATCGATAAACCAATTTCCCATACAATGTCAGCCCAATACCCGCGCTACTTCGGTCTACCGAAGTATACACGGTCAACCGAACTTGACATAATCAGAGCCCAATCAATTCTACTGTCCACATTGGAAAGGTGAACCTAATGTACTTCGGTGAACCGAATTTAATTAGGGCTAAATAGATAAAAGCTACTGGAGGTTGGTGAACGGTGATCCGATACATAATCGGTCAACCGAGTTCTTAGTTCAGACTAATTCTTCGGACTACCGTTTGGATAAGGATCGACCAAATCTGTCTCGATTTCTGCCCGAGCCTAAGTCACATTTTGCATTCCTATTGGTCCATTCCCACCAACTCCCAAACGGCTATATGAGCTTGAAGGCTTATAAATAGGACCTCATTTGGTTGCTTTGGACTTCTTGAACACTTCCTATCTATCCAATACTCAAAGCCAAATCCTCTCCATCTTCAAGCTCTCAATCCACAACACTCAAGCCTAAACTTCACCACTTGCATATCCAATTCAATATCATATCCAAGTGTGCTCAAGTATAGAGTGTTAGTTAGAGTGTGATTCAACTTCCGCATCAAAGAATCAAAGAGTTGTAAAAGTTTCGAGGAAGCTCCCTCTCGGGTTGTGAGAGGAGACACGAGCGAGGCGAGGATTGTTCGCGAGGCTCGGTGTTGTAAACGCCGTTGATCTCGACCCGGAATGGAGATCGGTTAGTGGAACCGTAAGCGAGGCTCGGGGGATCGAGCGAGGCTTGCGAGGAGGACTAGGACCCGGGTGTGGGTGCTGAACCTCTCTAAACTCCGACGGCGTCATTTTTGTGGTTTGCAATTGTCTCTTCCTTAATCCTTCGATAATTATTTTTAATTCCGCATTTATCCATCGATTAGAGGGCTATAGATCCTAACAATAAAGTTGTTGTCTTCTTTGAAAGATGTGTATATGTCTTGGCCGGCTATCACGAAATATGTGGATGGGACGTTGTTAGTGCATAAAGTAAAGTTTGTGTTGAATTGGACTAACAAAGTCCTTCACTTCCGCAACACTACGAATAGTAACACCACCACCACGCCAAAAGGGGATATCCTTCCCAAGACCAGCAACGGTCACTCAGAGTAGCTTGGCTACATAACCCTTTATCTCAACCGTCGATGCCTGAGCACTGACCATAAGACCCTCAACAGGAATGCGAAGGATCGGGACCACGTCATGTAGCATGATCGTCATCTCTCCAAAAGACAGGTGGAAAGAGTTTGTGTTAGGTTGTCACCACTCCACAAACGCAAATATCAACGACATGTCAATGTGAGTGAACATGCTCCAAGGCAAGTGCATTAATCTGCTAGCAAGAATGGTCTCCGTGATATCGGCACTCAAAATTGACTGCCAACTCTGCAGTGTAGTACAGACTCTGTTTCGATTATGACACTTTAGAACCTTCTGATCATCGCCCAAATGCATCTAGCGATGTGGCCACAAAAACTAGGAGTTACGCTCCCATCTATAAGACCACTAGGCATCATATCAGTCACCATCCAAGAATCGTCATCATCCCTCTTCTTTTTGTGAGTCCGGGCCTCCAGAGTGCACGAACTGGTATCGTCACTCACAAACCTACCACCTCTGTCCTTCCGAACTATATACTCAGCAGCCGAAGAACTACCATGTTGCCCCTGTCCTCCACCATACTCCTCCTTCCGCTCCAACTCCAACCAATACCGCCCCTCAACGTCACTCTCCTTATCGTCACCCTCATCATCGAAAATGTCATCATCATCAAACGGGTCATTATGTGTCTGATGATGACGTGAACACTCCCTCTCCATCCTAACCGAAGCAGATATACCACGAGTACGTACGTGGATGACGAGGACCTGAATCATCTTCATAAAGTCTCACAGTGCGTAATGGTATTGATTTTCCTATTCCTCCACGTTGACTCGATGACTATTAATTACATTTTAGAGATAAAATTTCGTTAAATGGATTTAGTTACTAAATTACAAAATTACTAATTATTATTTACTAATTACCAATTATTACTAATTACTAATTTACTTTATAATAAAAATTGGGGGAGGCGTCTCAGGCGGACACCTCCCACATTTGGGGGGCATCTCCGCCAGACGCCTCCTCACCTTTTTTTCTTTTAAAACGGGTAGAAATGTTACCGTATTCGAATCTAACAGTGCGTCCGTTGGCGTCTTTCCTGGTCTTTGAGATATTGTTTTGAGTGGTTCAGAGGAAAACGAAGAGAGAGAGGTGATGGGAGAGTGAAATGAAGAGATAAAATAAGTAGAAATGAGAAAATGACATATGATAATTTGCGTAGGAGATTTAACTAATTCACGGACGGCGTTTAACAGTTCACTAAAAAATGAGCCGTAAGGACGGCAAAAATATAAAAGCAAAAATAGAAAAGCATAGGGAAAAGTTCATGTCTAAAACAAGCAGAAAGGGAAGTTAATGTTGTAGAACTAAGTTGATGAAAAGTAGAGTTTTGCTAGGTCAAGTCAATAGAGCTGAGTAAGCCAGTGAGGGAATATGGATAGCTTAGAGAAAATTTGTTGGATTTTTAAAATTTTGAACCACAATCTTAGATGTCTCGTATGTGAAGAATTATGTTCTCTTTTGCGTAGATATAGATATGGCTAATTTCAAATTATGCAGAAAGAAAATTAATTAGTCAATGAATTATGAGTTTATGACTATTCGATCTCGATCAAGAAGATGATGGAGTGTTATTTTGATCAAGCTATGGAGATGTAATCTGATCGTTGATGTCTATTTTTACTTTTACGGAGAACTAGAAATGGTTAGTTAAGATAGAACATTTTAGTATGTGAATTATAAGTGTGATTGGGCGTTACCATCATATATTCATGCTATGTGTCATAAGTTCATAACTACCAACTATAATATTATATTTGCATTTCACAAGTCTAAATCATAAAATCAAGAAGATTTTTACGTATTCAACAAGAACCAGTCCATTCTCTTTCATTAGCTTCACCAACCTCATTTCTTAAATTAGAAGAAAGAACAAAGTTTACGACAAATTCAAATAATTTCTGATCTTGTGAAAGAGACCCTCGTACACATTTCTTTAACCGGAAGGTAGACTAAACTTTCACAATAACGATTAAATACTTACACTGAAAGAGAGCTTCTACCCAACTTATCAAGTACTCCTCCATCCTCATCTCGACCATATTAAATTAATCCATGCTGTTGTTAATTTCCAACTTGATCCACCCGATCTTGGCCTTCGGTATACCTATCAATGAGAAACTTCCACTATCTTATTCACATTCAAGATCCATGCAAGTAAGATGCATGACAAGGTCTACACGTCAACCCAACAAAATTAAAATATATTGGATATATTATTATGTCAGACATACTATTGTAGTTTTATGATGTTTGGTGATGGTGGCATGGCAAGACAGCAGACGGCCTTGCACTAAGTAGTAGCTGTTAGTTGGAAGACTTTAACTGACACAAGGCAGCGTCCGGTAGACAAAGGATCTACAGTGGAGTGTCCAGATCTCTGTTTTGTCCGTGCTCGTGTTCGGAATTAGCGGGATTCAGTTTAAGATGAAGTTGGTTGTCACGGAAAAGAGATAGAGCTCATTTAGCTTTTGGGTCCTAATTTTATTTCTGCAACTATAAATTTTTCTTTTTTGACCCAAGTGACACTTTGAACGACTTGGGATACAGTCACAATGGGATACACTATAAATTGGACGATCAAATATCTTGACGCTGATGTTTAAGGATTCGATAAGCATATTTCTTTTTTATTTCCTATCACCTCATATAGTATATATGGGAACAATTGTTCTTATATGTGCTTTCGGGCTACAATCAACTTCGATGAACTTATGATTTATTACCTTAATACTTTGATATTAGCAAATTGTCATTATATCACATAAGACAAAGTTATTTGAAGTGAGTGCAGCATGAGTTTCACCCTTTTGGCATGATTGGCAGCAGCTGGCAGAGGGATGAAGTACGTATGTTCATTTTATTTATTTTCGAAAGCATGTACGTGTGTATCGAAATAACACATCTACCATGTTTATATGGTTTGGAATCTCACTAATTTAAGGTGAGGAAAGGTGTGAGGGATATAATGATCTGTCGAGCGTTGACCTCACGACCTGAGTATTTGAGATGCATCGGAAGAAAGAAAGTTTTGTCGTGTAAAGAACGTATGATAAAGGTGAAGTCCATGCAGTCTTGCAAAGGTGTTCCTTGTTCATTGCTCAAAATACACACGGTGTGAATAACTCACCTTGATAAAAAGAAAATCGGTGGCGTTCACTCATCATTCTTCACTATAATTAAGATAATAATGACAATCTCTTCCAAAAAACATTAGGCTAACAAACAATATTTGATTATAATGTACCTTATCTAGACGGTTGTAGTAAATGGATTGTTTTTGTTACCTTATCTAATATATCCATTTGAGCTTATATTTCCAAGTATATATCGCTCATATATATATGTTAATAGGAATACGAATTATAACAAGGGCCTGAGTCCCTTTCATTGTGGTTAGCGACATAATAAATTCTTGAACACCCAAAAAAAAATTCTCAATTAGTTTGAGCTAGATTGATGTTGAGAAAGACAGCTACTTAAGATACTTTTATTTTAATTCTAGTACAATGAAGTAAAACTATATGTCAATAACAGATTATACGGTCCACTTTTATTCTAGAGAGAGAGAGAGAATATGTCATAGTTTGATATTGTTTTCATGATAGTGAAATTCTTTTTGTGTTTATAAAAGAAGTTAGTGGAATCGACCTGAACTCAAAGTTAAACGTACTCATGATCTTCCATTTTCTTGATTTCATTTAAATTGATCACCAAAATTTGATCTACTTTAGTATAACTAAATCTCAAGATACGACAATTTTCTTAAGACACAATTCCTAATGTTGACTATTATAAGGTCAAGTATTGAATTAGGGTTGGTTTTGTAGGTAGTACATATGAAGAATAATTTCACAGTATTGATGATTCTGTGTGTTGCACGGATGATATTAGAAAATATATTTGACTTGTGTTTGTAGAAATAAGCCTAAAAGAGAGAGTTATTATCATATATTAAGTTAACAAAATATAATTAAAAAACAATGTATCGTGATATGGCATAAGTTGTTAGAATCGTAAGTTTTACTTAAGATAGGCTAAACTTATTGGATGATTAATTAGGTTAATTGAGTGGTTTAAGTGAATTACATGGTATTTATCTTTTGACTTGGAAACAGATGACGTGGTGGATGCATGGAAGGTGAGGGATGACTTGGGGGATGAGGCGTTGGAATATGGTTGGAGGATGTGGAGGTGTTGGTTTGAAGGATTCATATATATAGAGTATGATGGGGTTAAAACGTGAAGAATGGTTTTTTTTGTACGTAACGTGAGGAGTTCAAGTGAGGCGTGAGAGACGGGTAGTGAAGAGATGAAGTGAGTTGAGAAGAAGAAGATGAAGACTTTGAGGCAAGTACTGATTCGTTATTCTTCAGTTTCATATCATGTCTGTCTCTCTTGATATTCGTAGTTGCATGCATGTTGAGTATTGATATTGATTTTATGGATATGCATATGATTACATGGTAGTATTTCAGTCGACATGTCATGTGGCTGTATGTGTTTCTGGTTGAGCCACTTAGGAAAGAGCTGCCTAGCGGACAACGTGGAGCCACCCGAGAGAGGAAAGGGCTGTCTGTCGTTAGTGTGGAGCTACCAGGTGTGCGTCTGACTGATTGATAGATTTCAGAAGCACAGGATGTGGTCGAATCCGAATGGGGGTTTCAGATCGTTATGCATGCATTTTATTTGTGATGCATGTCTCTTGATTGTGCTTATTGACTGAATGTCATATTCTGTATTATTTTCCACATGATTATGATTATGATTCTGATTGATTGACGTACGGTTGGAACTTACGGGCTATCAAGCTCACAATTTGTTGATTATATTTTTCAGATTATTATAGCCCTATAAGATGGATTTAAATATGAGAGTGCACAGCGGTCAGGATCGTGGATCGTATCTTAACGCACCGAGTTCGGGCGGGTAAGCACATGTCCGGGCTCGGGGTGTTACATAAGTACCCAACACAAGAGCAATGTTTATTGATGCTTTTTGGAATAAACCCAAAAATTGAAAAATGATGGATATATAATGTTTGTGGAAAATATAATAAAATAATAAAACAACTAGCTCAAATGTTCTTGTACAAAATATAATTTAGGAAATAAGATAATTTAAATCACATATTAAATTAAGTGACTCAAATATAACTTCATTATGAACTTTAATGTAGAAAAGTTCAAACTAACGATAAAAAATAAAGGGCGGAGGAAATTCTCCGTGATTTATTTATATATATAGCTTGTTAGGACAAATATGTCGAGGTTATAAGGTTCAAGTATTCTCTTATCTATGATTAACTTTTGAAATTAATAAATTTTCACATGAGACATCATATTTTTTGGTTTTCGACCAAATAACTTGTGGGCGGATGCACTTCTTTTTTGTACAAAAACTCGTAGATACGACAACAATAACGGACATATATGAGTGGAAGCAGAAAGAATTCTCTTATTTGTAGAATAGAATTCATATGACACTCTTTACTTGGCTCGCTTTCTAGGGGAGATCTCAAATGAAACCACATTTTCTCTGATATTTAGTTTTGAAATAGTTGAGACTAGGAATCAAAACATAGTGATAGTGGACCGTATAATTTATGTAAAATTTTAAGATTTTTTATTGTTTAACGGGTGCAGAAAACACGCATATATAAAAAGGAGAAAATAATCATAGTTGTTTTGCAATTTAAACATTCAGGTACAGTTTGGATAAGATTCTTAGTTGGATTCCAGCAAGAATCCGGTAAGAAATCAAATGTGTTTCACGAACAGAAAATCAACTTCCAGATTCGATAAAAATCTCTGGATTCTTAACAATGAAATTTGTATAGAATAAAGAACCTGAATTTTTATATCTTCTCGTAAGAATCCAAATTTTAAGAGGCATTACCATATTACCCTCAGTTGTATTTATCATAATTCCCTCGTATTTAAATATATTCATTCTATAAATTTCTAATTAGAAACTATAAATGTCATATATATTTTTAATAAACTTAATGAATTTACGATATTTATTTATTAAACTTGATGAATTAATGTAGGGCTGAGCATCGGTCTGGTCCGGACCGGACCGGAAAAAAAATTCAGGTCCGGACCGGAAAAAATTTGAAAGGTCGGACCGGTTCGGTCCGGTCCGGTCCAAAAACCCGATTTTTACCTTAATTTAAAAAAAATTGGACCGAACCGGACCGGATCCAAATTTTTTGTTTCGGTCCGGACCGGAACCCGGACCGGTTGGTTCCGGTCCGGTCCAAAAACCCGGACCGGACTGGGTTTTGCTCACCCCTAAATTAATGATATATATTTTATCCAAACATATTTTAATATTTTTACGATATATTAAATATCGTATATATTATATTTTATGATAATTTTTAATATTAGAAACAAATATTAAAAACATATTCTACCTTAGTAAAAAAATCATACCATCTCTTAGAATAATAATCTAACAATATTAATTTAAATGTAAGGATATACTGGTCATTTAACATTTAGAATAATGAACAAAAATTTATTCAATCAAAATATGTTGAGCTTCTTATAGGAATCAGAATTCCAGTCATTTTAGTAAAAATCATATTCTCATAAGAATCATGAATCCTCCAAAACGGACCCTCAATCTCTAACTCGAAGGCAACCTGTCAAATTGGGTTTCATTAAGTTTACGTAAAATATAGTAGAATATTGTTATAGAAAGAAACCATTAATAAATAAGATGTTTACAAATCCGAGGGCAGATTAGAGATTTTTAGCTTTACTTCGGGAAAAATATAGAGAATCTTAGGTGAGTATACAACGTATGATAGTGTAAGATATGTAAAATTTCCAACTACTGTACCCATGCATTTAATTCCATCTCATCTCATCCATCTGCCCATCAAAGCCAAGTCCTCACCAAAACAAAAAAACTCACCGCCATCATCTTCGCACACACCTCCACATCTCATGGCCTCTCCATCTTCCTCCACCTCTTCCTCCTCTCCCTTTCCCTCCCCTTCCTTTCCTCTTCCCCGCTCCCCTCTCTTCACTCCGGTAATCAACTCCCTCTCTCTTATCCCATATTTCCATCAACACTACTTAAACAACACATGCATGTCTCCTTCCAAAATAAGCAAAGATCTCACTGTCGGATTCCATGTCTAATTTTGTTTTGTTTGCTGCAGATACCGGAACACGACATCGAAGAAGACGACGAAGAAGAAGAAAAACAAAAAACACATCCAACACCAAACATAGACAACCCGCAGAGCGCGACATCCAAATCAACGGCCAAGAAGACTCCGCGCCCATCGGACGACTCCGATAGGACGGTGAACTGCAACAAGTGCCGTCCGTCATCCCGAGAGAAGATCTCCATCGTCCCGTTGGATACCAACGGCCGTCGTCCCTCCTCCACGCCCAGCCCCACCACGGCCACCATCCTCAAGTCTTTTTTCTCCACCATAACTGGGAAAAGCCCGCGCCCGTCCACGTCATCCGAGCCGTCCGATCGTAATCCTGCGGCTGGCAACGATGAGTGGAAACTCGCTGCCGCTGAATTGTCCAGGAAGCTCCTCCACGCCACTAGAAAACGCGATGAGGCCATCACAGAGTCGGCGAGGGTGAAGCGGTCAATGGCCGAGCTCGAGAAGAAGCTAACCCGACTCGAGTCGTATTGCTACGACCTCAAGTCGGCACTCGAGAGATGCACAACCACAACGGCAATTTTACCTGTCGAATTCCCCGTGAATTCCTTCCTCCGAGCCGTGTCGGAGGCCCGGACGGCGGTCCGGTTCCTGGGGCAGTCCCTGGCAGGGCAACTAACCCGGTTCGGCCCGGGAAAGACTCTGGACCGGATCGCCCTCCTCCTACACCCCTGCGACGCCAAACTGAAGACGTCTCAGAACAAAAAGAACCTTCTACTCTACATGGAAGCCGTCCTGAACCGGGTTTTCTATGAAGACTTCGAGTCGAGCGGGTTCGAGAGGACCGGGTCGAACCGGGTCCTCGACCCGTTCGCGCGTTGCAAGTCCAATTTAGCCTCCTACGAGGCTCTGAAAAGCCTAACCTGGGAAGACGTCCTAAGCAAAGGCACACGCCACCACGACGAGGATCTCAGCAGGTTCTGCGACCGCAAGATGAGCGACGTCGTGGCGATCCTCGGTTGGGCCCGGGCGTGGCCGGAGCCACTCCTCCAGGCCTTCTTCGGGGCGGCGAAGGGGGTGTGGTTGGTGCACCTGCTGGCCTCGTCTGTCCACCCGGCCACGCCGATATTCCGGGTCGACCGTGGGGCCCGGTTCGAAGCCGGCTACATGGAGGACGTGACCCCGGACCGAGCCCGAAGATGGGGCCTGCCGGGGTCGGTGGGGATGATGGTGGCGCCCGGGTTCTACGTGCAGAGTAGCGTGATCAAGTGCAAGGTGGTGTGCATGTTTTGCAACGATAATAATGGGGTTAGCTTTGGTCGTGGTGATGAGCACAGCTGTGATCACGTGGTCGCACCGCTGGGCCTGTAGGGAGTATGGCGTACGCTAGCTTGTGTTTCGTTTGGTGTTGAGACCATGTGAGTTGGGTTGGTCCTGCTGAGGCTGCACCAAGTTGAAGTCGATCTGTAGAGTTGGGAACTGGAATGACTCGATCTTTTAATTAGTTCACATCAATGAATGATTGATACGTCTTATAATTCTTTTTAGTTTTTATATCACATTAGTTTAACGAGCTCAAATAACTCAATTAATCACTCTCGAAGTTTGGTGCATGTTCCAGTACTATTGAAGAAACTTGATTCTCAAGTAAATGTAAGGAATCTCGGTCCTTAGTCTTACAAACATCTTCCTATGGTATTTTGTAGTCGTGTTTCCTATTTCCTTTCGTGAATTCCTTTCTTTTTCTCAGGAGCTTACGTGTTTTTACTCTGAAATAACATAGTTGCTTTATGAAAAAATCAATTTGGTTTGTTGGATATATGGGTGTCAACGGACGTTCGAAATTCAAAAATTTCGTTTGTATCTGCTTCAAAAAATATTCGGTTCGAACAATATCCGATCCAAATAATATTCGATTAGTGTAATATTCGGGACATGCGAATGCGAATACGGATAGTGATACGTCCGATTCAAATAATATCCGATCCGAGATTTAATATTCAAATGCGATATCCGCATTTGAAATCTGTATTCGTATCTGAAACGTATATAAAATTTAATAATATAATTATATTTTTAATTATATATATAATATACATCATTCATCTTTTTTTATCATACATTTATATTCCCATTGAAATTAAGTTAAACTTAAACGTATCATTTAAAATATAATATAATAAAACTTAATAAATTTCTTTTGTTTTGGTGACATGATGCATAGAAAAATACTACTAGAGTATTAAAGATTATCTAATTTCTTGATTCTTTAACAACAATTCGGATCGGATTCTCGGATATCTGGCTATCCGAATTTTTCTTCTGATGCGGATAAAATCCAATTTCGATTCGAATCCGTCGGATACAGATTCGAATATCCAATATAACATCCGGTCAGATTCAAATTCGGATATCTGTATATGTTTTCGAATGCGGATGCAAATTCTATTACATTCGCTCCAAACTCGCCCCGTTGGCACCCCTAGTTGGATGCATGTGGATTTTCTAAAAGAGAAGTTGCATCCATGTTGTCCTAATTAATTTATGATGTCATCTCGGAATACTATTATTTCATAATCATAACTAACCATTAATGTGTAGGATCGTAAGGGTCTCTAATTCTAATCACTATTAAACTAATTACCTACTTGTTTAAGCAATCAAAGAATGCACAACGGAATTAAACAAAAACAAGCAAGTATAACAAACCACAATGATGACACCAGATTTTTATAGAGGTTCGGCCTCCCGTCTACTTCCTCTCTTACAAGCTCCGCTCGATCTCCCTCGAGCTCCGCTCGATCTCCCTCGAGCTCCGCTCATGTCTTCACTATCAACCTCGTTCCGAGCCGAGATTAAGCCTTTTACAAAACAAGCTCCACGAACACCCTTGTGAGCTTGATTTTCTTCTCTCACAATCCGAGAGAAACAATTTGGGCTTTCACCGAAGCCCTTGCTTCTTTACAATAGAGATGTTGAGTAGAATACACTCTCTAACTTGAGCGCACTTAACTTAGGATGTGGAATTGATACTAAAATGTGGAAGTGTAAGTTTAGAGAGTAGATTTGGGGATTGGGAGACTTGGAGTTTTCTCTTAAGTGTATATGACAAATGGAAGTGTAAGAGTTGTGTAATTGTGTCATAGGAACACCTATTTATAAGCTCCAAGTGAGTTATAGCCGTTGGGACAAGTTTGATAAGTGTTTGTGGAAGAAACACAAAACATCAAATTGCAGGACCCAAAACTGAGTAAGTTCGGTCGACCGGATCGGGCTGAACGGTCGACCGTTATACAAATTTGAACTCGGTTCGGTCGACCGATAAAGTTGTGGTCGACCGTATCAGACTATAACTTAGGTACACTTAAGTTATCGGTCGAACACCGAATAAAGTTCGGTCGATCGAAAACTAACAAGCTCTTTGGGGTTGACAACGGTCGACCGAAACAAGATCCGCGGTCGACCGAAAACCAACAGATAGTTTGGGTTTGTCGAGACATATTAAGTTCGGTCGACCAAACAAGGTCCTCGGTCGACCGATAGGAAAATGTATTTTTGAGGTATTTGGAAAAATACTAATATGACCGTTGGGTATAAAACGACAAAACAAACGGTCGAAAAATTGTGTTAACTCGGTCGATCGAAAAGGTCTCGACGATCGACCGAAACCGGGAAATAAAATACTAACTGGGTAATTGATCACTTGGTCGACCGAACGGTCTATTTCGGTCGACCGAATGTGGGCAGACAGTTCATGTTAAGTGTTTAGTGTTTTCCGGTTTAAGTTTGAGTGATCTATTGAAGTCCAAATGATATGAAATTTTGTGTGTACTATTGTTTAACGTGAGTTTTTTGTTCTTTTATATTTTGATGTTGTGAAGACCTCTCAAGAATTCATGATGGAATTTCCCACCTTATATCTAATTCGTTATTGTCACGTTCATGTCATCACTTGTGTCGCTAAGTAAATGAAATGCAAATGACAACAAGAGAATATAGAAATACATGAACTTTGGCACAACCTGGGAAGAGGTCGCAAGGCATTCTTCTATGCAGAGATATAAGGTGTGGAATTCCATCATGAATTCTTGAGAGGTCTTCGCAGCACCAAAATATAAAAGAACAAAAAACGCACGTTAAACATAATGGAACACCAAGTGGAACCTCTCATCCTCTTTTCACGTATGTCGCGTCAATATATGTATCTCTACTTGATATTAATGCAAATGATGCCTTCAAGAGAATGTATTTTCTTTCAGAAGTTCTGATCTGCTTCTTCGGTGGGAAGATTGTGCTCGTCACAAGAACTTAGAGATTATCAATCTTACGACGATGTGTGCAACATACCTTCTCCAATATGCTCTGAAATTATGTGGATGGACGCCTATTATCTATGTTTGGGGCAACACGTACTCAACAAATCATGTTTAGGGCAAATTGCATTTTGTATAATTCTTCAGTGGCATTATAGAGCTTGCTATATTGCCATATCAACTGACTCCATCTTTGGAAGGATAAATTCCTCGGTGATGTATCCAAAGAACTTCATGATGGGAATGCTTATGATAACAAAATAGTTTAATTTGGCAACTGGGGCAATGCCTAAAGATAGTATTGAAAAATTTCAGCATTGTGGATCCATATGTTGCTCTTGTTATTGTTACAATCGATGACCCTCTAATCACTAAACTAATTGCGGAATTAATACGACAATTTAGGGATTAAGGGAGAAGACAATGCAAATCACAAAAATCGTCAACACCGGAGTTTAAAAAAGTTGGACACCGCACCCTGGTCCTATTCCTTCTTGCAAGCGTTGCTCGATCCCCCGAGCCTCACTTATGGTTCCACTAATCGATTTCCATTCCGGGCCGTGATCAACATCATTTAAAACACCAAGCCTTGTGAACAATCCTCGTCTCGCTCGTGTCTCCTCTCACAACCTGAGAGGGAGCTTCTTCGAAGCTTTACAACTCTTTGGTGATTCTTGAATATGGAGATGAAATCACAATCTAACATTCTATACTTGAGCACACTTGGATATTGATATATAATGGATATGCAAGTTGTGAAGTTTTGGCTTGAGTGTAGAAGAATGAGAGCTTGAAGATGTAGATGATTTAACTTTGAGTATGAGATCAATAGGGAGTGTTCAAGAGTTCTAAAACCAACAAATGAGATCATATTTATAAGTCTTCAAGCTCTACTAGCCGTTTGGGAGTTGGTGGGATATGGACCAATGAGAAGCAAGGATTTGCTTTAAGCTCGGGCAGAATTTAGACCAATCAATTGATTGATTAAGATTAGTTTGATTAATCATCAAAATTAATATAGATTAATGCAAAAAAACCAACAGTTATATACCATCAAGGCATGAAATAATAGCACAATTTTGGTATCAAGAATCAATTACTCCAGCTATACATGCAGTTGTTGGTTGTATTTCCTTATGCTACCACATAGTAGGAAAAAAATTCTGAAACAAAATCTCTTATCCTCACATGTATATTTCAACCTCCTGAATAATAAGGATAAATTTATTCATATATATTCTAATCTTGTAAGCAACATACGCTGAGATGGGAGTAACTAAACCTTAACATTGGGCTCCTCTTCCCCTTTGATAGTATGCCAAGACAATTTTACTAACTTTTCCAAGAAAATGTGTCAGTGTTGGACACTCTCAACATACGATTCAAAGAGTACAAATTTACTCACCGTAAGAAAATATGATCGTTGGTTTCTAAAATACCGACAAATTTAAAAGCCCACAAAGTTTGGACAAATGATGATTGGTAGTCAAACATATTACAAGAATCTCTTATATTGCATTGGGCTCACGAAAAACTAATTGGGCTCATGAAAAGCTAATGCAATACAAAAGTGAAACCATTATGACCATCCAAACTAGACTTCTGGTAGCAAGGCACTCTCCAAATACGTGTGAATAGTCTTATCGTATGAATGTATGTTGAGGTTACAAATTCATGACTTCAATGTGCAAATGGATAATACCGTTGGAATATTCTTAATTTGGGGCATAATGATTATTGCATCGTGAATATAAGAATACCTATTATACGATGCATTAATGGTTGGTTACATCTTATGTACGAGAAATTCCATAAGCATATAAATTGTGGTATGAAACGTCATATCCGTTAAGTGCCAGCAAGGGAATGAGTGGGAGAATAATCTCCTGCAAAGGTGAGCCACGACATGTTCCCATGCGGAGGATGAAATGGCAAAATTCAGGCATGGGTAGTCTTACAGAATCTGAGGAATTCCTCCTTAAAGATTATTTTCCTTTACAACCACCGAGAAACTTGTGATTATACAATAGGGCTTGATGTCCTTAGCCTCGTGTTCTCGAAACGTACCACCAAATCATGATGCTGAAGGTATACCAAGTACGCAAAACATCTCGTTCACCGAAAAAGGTAGTTTGTTATAAAGTTATGCCTTTGGGTTTCAAAAGTGTCTGTGCAATCTATCAATGATCTGAGAAAAGGCTTCAATGATTTGCTTCATAAACAAGTCATATGCCACCCTCTAAGCTTCATCCAACAATTGCATCTTGGCCATTCGTAGAGTGGGGAACAAATGTTGTTGGACCGTTCACTCCTACATCTCGAGACTACAAACTCGTATTGACCATAACAGATTATTTCCCTAGGTGGGAAGAGTTAGTTCCTCTCCGCGAGGTCACAATTGATGTAGTCGTCAAGTTCTTCACAAACAACATTGTACGCAGATTCCGGTCCCAAAAAGAATACAGTCGAATAATGGGACAAACTTCAAGAACCAAAAAGTATATTGCTTTGCTGAAAAGTATGGTATCAAATGGGATTATTCCACCGTATACAATCCATCTACAAATAGGTTGGCGAGGGCTTTTAATAAAACTATTTTCTCTATCATAGCTAAGACCGTGGATTCAAATAAATTGTCATGATCGCATGTATGAAGCACTTTGGGCTTACCAAACTTCATATAAAATTCCAACATGTTGTACACCGTATTTCTTGGTATATGGGGGCAGAAGTCGTATTACCACAAAAAATATTCCTTGGTATATGGGGCAGAAGTCGTATTACCACAAAAAATCAAAAACCATCGCTCTGTGTAGCATTGGTGACTAACCTTACTTTTGACGATCTCAACATCAAAAGTAAGGCTTGAAGAGTTGTTAAACGCCGATGGAAAAAAAGACTCAAACCACAACAAATTATATTGAGATAGTTGTTATAGCCTTGAGTTATATTGAGCACGAATGCAAAGAGCCTTTGATAAGAAAGTTCAACCCCGAGCATTTAAAAAGGATGATCTCGTCTAGGTGATGTCCATAGATTACATGGCTCAAGGTTCTTGGAAGAAACTAGATCCAAAGTGGAAAGGTCCATACATTATGGAGCTAGCATATGACAATGGGGTCATACTATTCTTAAAAAATGATAAAAAAATAAAAAAAAGATTGAAAAAATGAGATCCTACGAACTTAGAGAAAAAACCATAAAAGGCGTTAAAGGTAAAAATGTTAAAACCCGGTTGTTGGCAAACATGTGAAATTGGGTACCCCTCTACGAGAAAATCCAAAAGGGTCTGTAGGAAAAAAACAAGTGGGGTCAGTTGTGGTGAAAACCCAAAGAATGGTGCAATTGATTTAAAAACAAGATACAAGTTCCTAATAGATAACGAGACTAAACTTATCCATGTGTGTTCAACACCCTCAGGTATGTCCAATCTCATCTCTGGATTCTTCCAACCCCAACCGCAAAGACACGATCTCACGAACTCCCGTCCATCCCTATCATGGTTAACCACCATATCGACTTGGTGGCAATATAAATGTCCATCTGATGTTTCGAAGAAAGGACACATACATCAAATACACAAAAGATGAGAGGAAAAGTGAAGGTGACATGAGAAGGAGAGTTTGGCTCAGGTTTTGGTGGTGTGCGCAAGACAAACAACAACTCTTCGACAACTTTGGTGACTACACCAACAACAACTCCGACAAACACGTACGTTTTTGGGCTACAACAACGATTTCGGCAAGCACTCGTCTGTAGGCTGTGATGGAGACTCCGACAAACGCTTGTAAGATACACAACTTCTCTGATCTTAAGGTTCACCATACATACTTGCAATAACAACCTTGCCGCTTCTCAAGATGAGGACTCAGAACTTGTCAACATCACCACAACTTGCAGCATCAACTACTTTGGTTTCGACAATGGTCGCAACTTCTACAACAATTTCAACGACTATCTCTAGGCTTTCAACCGTGAAGATGCCTTGAAAATAATGTGAGGGTATTTTGGGCATTCACAAATATATACACTTTTGTTTAGACCCAAAGTAGAGAAATTTTGAAAGAAAAGAGAGTCACCAAAAGGAAGATAGGTTTAGCCACCAACAAGCTTATGCATTAAAGATTTAGGGAAAATCTTGTTGTTTGAGGAATCTTCCATGCTCTGGTTCTATTCTCCTTATATTTCAATCGCTCTCATAATGAAGCTTGACTATCTCCGTCATCATGACTTTTCCCAATTTGAGTTTCCACATAAATCTAGTGTTGTGCTTGCTTTTGTTTGATTGATTGTTTGTGTGTTTGCTAGATGCTTGTTAGGTGTTCGATAGATTACCTAACTTGAGTTTTAATGGGTTTATTCACCATTTCTGCATATCAACCACCGACGAAAGATCCTCACAAACTGGTATCAAAGTGTTTGGGTGTTTGTGAGTGAGTTCGAAGATGGGTTCCCAATGGAAGCTAGACAAACTCATCCGAGATATGAATTTCGGAATATGACAAATCAACCTAAAGGCACTATGGTACAACTCGACGTCAACGAAGCGCTCCATCCAGAAATATTGTTCGAGACGATGACGCCTCAAAAGAAGGTAAAGCTCGATGAGAAAGCTCTGACCGCCATCCATTTGTCTTTGTCTGATGAGGTGCTTCGTAAGGTGATGCAAGAGAAGATTGTGACAAAATTGTGGGCAAAGTTGGAAGATGTATTCACATCCAAATCCGTCACTAGCTGGATCCTCTGAAAGCAACGCCTATTCCTATTTCGAATGGCCAAAGGTACATCTCTAGAACAACATTTGGATGACGATGATAAAGATCAAGCTATATTATTGTTGTGCGTTTTGCGTACTTATAAATACTTTCGTGAGATCGTCATGTATAGTCGTACTACTAACTCTTTGTCTGATGTGAAGAATACTTTGAGTTCAAAGAGTGACATGGAGAAGGGATTCTCGGGTCAAATTAGTAGTAAAAGTGAAGCATTGGTGGCAAGAGGTAGATCAGATGAAACGGGTTCTAGAAAAAAAAGCTAGATCAAAGTCTAGAGGCAAGAAGGGAAATTTTTGCAAGTTTTGCAAGAAACTAGGTCACATGGTTGATGAGTTTTGGTATCTACAAAATGAGGAAAGCAGAAAGGCTAAGGTAAACCAAGCATGTCAGATTTATCTGTTTTTGAAGGGGCCAACAACTATGTTCTCTTAGCATCAAGTTTGGGTTCACATATATCAATGATTGGGTGATTGACACTGTCTCAACATACCACATTAGATCTTTGTAGAGATTGCTTTGCTTTATACATATCAGTGGCAAGTGGAGTCGTAGTAATGGGAAACGGGGACCAATGTGATGTTGTTTCCATTGGGAGTGGATCAAAATCTTGACCGATGTAAGGCATGTACCAGATACTGACAAGAATTTTATCTCTATGGGGACTCTTACAATGAATGGTTGTAGATTCAATAGTGAAAGTGATTTGATCGCCATTACCAAGGGGGCACTCGCCATGATCCTAGGCAAGAAGATTGGGGTTGACAATCTTTATATGTTGCAAGGTGAAATAATTGTTGGTGATGCATTGGTAGCATCTTCATCCATATCTGTAGATGAAGTATCTCAGTTGTAGCACATGCATCTTGGTCACATAAGTGAGAAGGGAATGACTCTATTGAGCAAACACGGTTTACTTGGAGATGATGTTATATGCAAGCTGGAGTTTTGTGAGCATTGTGTTATAGGCAAGTAGAAGTGTATCAATTTTGGTGTGGTGGTGCAAAGGATCAAGGGTACCTGGACTATATTGATTCAGACTTGTGGGGACCTTCTCAAGTTCCATCGAAAGGTGGAGCAAGATACATGTTGACGTTCACCGATGACTACTCCAGGAAAACCTAGATCTTTGTGTTCAAGCAGAAGAGTGAAGTATTCAAATACCTCAAATAATGGAAGGTAATGATTGAGAATCAAATAGAAAATAATATCAAAAGATTGAGAATGGACAATGGTTTAGAATGTTGTTCAACCGAATTCAATGACTTTTGCAAAGACAAAAGCATTGTTAGGCATCAAACCGTTCGTCACACACCATAGTAGGATGGAGTGGCAGAAAGATTGAACCAGACTCTCCCTCAAAGAGACGGTGTATGCTCTTAAAATACATGAATGTCCAAAGACTTTTGGGCAGAAGCGGTCTCCACAACTTGCTACTTTCTGAACCACTCCCTACATTCGGCCTTGGACTTAAGACATTAGAAGAAGTGTTGTCGCGTAGACCTCCTGATATTCAAATTTTAAAAAAAAGGTTGTCATGCTTATGCTCGTGTGGATCAAGGAAAGTTAAATGCTAGATTGTTTAAGTGCATTTTCCTTGGTTATCAACCGGGTGTGGAAGGTTATACATTGCTGTGTCCAAAATCTCATAAATTCATGATTGAAAAGGATTTTATCTTCAATGAAGTTGCTATGTTGCGTTCAAGGAAAGATTCTGTTATTGTTCCTTACATTTCAGGTGTTGAGAAGAGTACTCTAAAGCTGGTTGAGCAACAAGATGAATTGTCAGATGAGGTTGAAACTCCACCAGGAGTTGGTGATGAGGAAGAATCTCAACATTGCAAAACATAGACCACGAAAATTAAGAAACCTAAGAGATACCTCGAGTCTACACTTGCAAATGCATTGTTAGCAACTGAAGAAATTGGTGATTCAGGAGAGCCGAACTGATACTCTAGAGCAATTTTTGTGCCAGATTTAGATGTATGGCTTGAAGCCATGAATGAGGAGATGGAGTATCTTCATAAAAATCAAACATGGAAGCTTGTTGAGCCTCCAAAAGGAAAAAAAGATTGTTGGTTGCAAACGAGTCTTCAAAAACAAAGAAAGTGTCTAGGGAACCTCTAACGTGTGATACAAGGCTCGTCTAGTTAGAAAGGGCTTAGCCAAATGGAAAGTGTTGATTACAATGACATTTTCTCTCCTATTGTGAAAAATAGATCTATACGTGTGTTGTTAAGTTTGGTAGCAATACATGATTTGAAGTTAGAGCAACTAGACTTGAAGATCACATTTCTACAGAACGGATATATATAGAACAACCAGTTGACTTTGTCATAGAAGCAGAGGAAGAACATGTATGTATTCTTCAGAAATCACTTTATGGGTTGCAACAATCTCCTCGACAATGGTACACAAGATTTAATTCTTTTATGATTTGTCATGGATTCTTGCGCTCAAAGTATGATGTTTGTGTTTACATGAAGCGTCTTGTGTATGAGAATGAATAAACTGTCAAGATCCAACTCCGAACGAGACTACATACAATATATCATCTATGACATGAACTCAGCTGCCACGTACTTCAAGCAATTTGATATGATAATAGTTTCATGATATTTTTTGATATCTCATGAAAATATGTATCATGTAGTTATCTTTGATGCACCATATGAATGTACCAAAGTTCATGTATTCCTATATCCAATGAAATGGTTCTCTTGTTGTCATTTGCATTTTATTTACTTAATGATACAAGTGATGACATGAACGTGACACCAATGAGGCATTCTTCTGTACGAATATGCAAGGTGTGGAATTCCATCATGAATTCTCAAAAGGTTTTCACAATACCAAAATATAAAAGAACAAAAAACACGTTAAACAATTACGATGAAACTATGGGTCCAAATAAATCTTAGGGTAATTTGCTATTGCACACCTCCTAGGTGACCTAACTAGCAATATGCACCCAGATTTTGGTATTGCCTCAGGTGCACCTATAAGTCAACCTTATTTGCACAAATACACTCATGTCGTTTGTGGGTTCCAAACTTAAGAGACGACATGAGGATGCCACTAACGGCCGTCCAACGTCATTCGTTATCTTTCCCGCCCCCCACTAACCTTCCACGCCATTTCTTGCCATCCACATATAAACCGAAGGGCAGCATAACCTCCCTTCCCGCCAGCCTCCAGTCATCCCATCTTCCATCTCAGATGCCTTTTAGATGGCCGGTGGTGGTTTGTTAACTCCAGGTAACAAGCATAGCCAAATCTAGATGGTCGATCTAATCTCGAACTCCACCTCCAACACTTTGAAAACCAACACCACCAGTAGCTACCACCCCACCGACACCCGATTTGCTTCAAACTCGATTATGTTTAGCCAGGTGTTGTATTAGAGTGTTTTATGTCCATTTATAGTATGTCATTAGTCCCACATTGGGGGATTGTCCCCGATTACCTTTTTCTATGACTATAAATAGAACTCTTCCTCCTCTCTTGTTCACTCCTCTGTTGGTGGTCATTCTCTCTACTTGGAGTAAAGCCTTGGAGCAAAACTCTAGTGGAGAGATGCTACTTGTAATGTGAGTGGGCAATAATAGAATGTTTTGTTAGTTTCTTGTTGTTTCTTTTAATTCTTGCATGCTTAGTTAATTTTGTTGGTCTTAATCTTAGTAGAATAATTAGCATGTTTTCTTTTCCTAGCTTAATTAGCTTAATTTCGTTGTCTCCTTTTCTTAATGAGTAGTGAGTAGTTCCATCCCCCTTTGAGGGTGGAGTTGATGTTTATATATGTCATGAAGAATGGATGAATGCTATATTTTGCTTATGTGATGAATGTGGGTATGCTTGTTTGACTAAAAGAAAATACTTAACTTGATGGTTTCTACCATAATCATTAGGTACATCCCATGCTTATTTAGGTTCTTAATAACAAACTTGTTTATGCTCATATTAATCAACTAGGTTAGTGATTTGGATGATAGGTCTTGTTACAACTATTAGGTACTTCCTATGCATAAAAACACAACCTACACTTGTGCCCTATTTGAATGCATTCCTCACCACTTTATTTCATGTGTACACACACTCCACCCTTTGGGGGCTTCTCTTCCTGAATTCCAGCCTCTTTGTTAAGTCTTTAGTTTAGTTTTAGTCAATCCACCCCTTGAGGGCTTCTCTTCCCGAATTCCAACCTCTTTGTTAAGTCTTTAGTTTAGTTTTAGTCAATCTTTAGTTGCTCTCTTTTGCATTTGTTAACTGTTGGTTTTTGGCCTTAATCTATGTTTTGATGATTTAATCAACCTAATCTTAATTGTAATCATGTAGAGTAGCACACATATTGCATTGCATATATATTGCTATGTGCTAACCTCTACAGGTGATCAAGACTCAAGGAAGAAAGGAAATCAAGTCAAGACATGTAATAAAGCTTATTTGAAGACATGTAATCTTGATTTATTTTGAGTCTTAGGAACTATGTGTAATTGAGCATACTTGAGCTAAAATCAACTCAAACACACACTAGGTTACCTATAGAAGTCACACACAAAATTTCATATAAATTGGACTTCAATAAATCACCCAAACTTAGACCGGAAAACACTAAACACTTAACTTGAACTGTCTGCCCACTGTCGGTCGACCGAAACAGACTGTTTGGTCAACCGAGTGATCAATTACCTTGTTGGTGTTTTACTGCTCGGTTTTGGTCGACCGAGTTAACATATTTATCCGACATTTAGATTTATTGTATTATACCCAACGGTCGTTTTTGTATTATTTCCATATACCCCCAAATACATTTAGTGTATCTGTCGACCGAGGACCTTGTTCGGTCAACCGAACGTATGATCTCTCGACAAACCCAAAGTGCCTGTCGATTTTCGGTCGACCGCATTCCTTGTTTTGGTCGACCGAATATGATCTTTGTTGTCAACCTCATAGAGCCTATTATATATCGGTCGACTGAACCTATCTCGGTGTTCGACCGATCACTTAAGTGTACCTGAGTCATAGCCTTTGGCGGTCCACCGTTCCTTAACCGGTCGACCAAACCGTGTCCAAAACTGCCCAACGGTTGACCGAACTTACCGATCCAGTCGACCGAACTTATGCAGAAATGCATCCTACAAGTTTCTATTTTGTGTATCTTACACAATCTTTACCCATTTCATCCCCAATGGTTATAACTCCGTAGAAGCTTATAAATAGAGTTGTAAAACACATTTTAACACATCTCTCCCACTACTATTTGTCCCCTACATTAGAGAGAAAGCTCCACACACTCAAAAGCTCAAAACCTTCCACACTTAGTAATCAATTCCATACTCTACTCAAGTGTGCTCAAGATTAGAGAGTGTTGTTCCACTCATTCATTGTCAAAGAAGCAATGGTCTTAGTGAAAGCCCAAGACAAGAGTATAGACTTCGGTGAGAGCCCGAAGTGTCCCTCTCGGATTGTGAGAGGAGGAGCCAAGCTCGGCGAGGGTTGTTCGCGAGCTTGAACATTGTAAAGACGTTCTCTCCCGGCCCGGAACGGGGAGTGGTTAGTGAAGTCGTGAGCGGAGCTCGGTTATCCGAACGGAGCTTGCAAGAGAGGACTAGGAACCGGGTGGGGTGCCGAACCTCTGTAAAATCTCCCATCTCCATTGTGGTTTGCCTTATTCCCTCCTTACTTGCTTTTTTGTTTTAAATTCCGCTGCATATCTTTGATCGATTAAACAAGTAGGTAATTAGCTTAAAAGTGATTAGAATTAGAGACCCTCACGATCCTACATTAACTACTAGTATAATGTAGTTTAGTTTAATGTAATGAACATCTTCTCCCCTCATTTCCACTTGATTTCCGAAGAACTAGAGTCGACACACTTCCCTGTGGATCGACCTGTAGTTGCCCCATCTTCACCGATGGCCGTGCATTTGCAGTTAAACTTAATTTCAATCAAGTGTTTGGCGTCGTTCCGGGGAGGTGCTCTGTCCAGACTCTAGTTTACGATTCGAGTTGATTTAGTTTTTTTTGTTTCAGGGACATCTTAGCATTGAGGGGAGGTACTAGGAGAAATTTGAGAGCATAAAAAGCCATTGTGACTACCAATTAACGGTTTGGTGAGCAGATCTTGCTTCATAATTTCTTCTGTTTGTTTTTTCTTTCAATATAGTGGCCTGGGAGCTCAATTAAACTTGTTATGACCTGTAAATTGTTCTCATATTAAACAAGAAACCAACTAATCCCCATTTTAATCAACTTGGACCTTTAAACTCAAAGCAAAAGAGTAGACTGATTGCCATCTAGGTTATGCATCATTTGTAGACCTTGCACGCACTCATCTTTTCTTTTCTTTATATTCTTGTGGTTGATTGTTGGCGTAAGGTACATGCACCCATTATCTCATTCATGCATGGTTAAAGCATACATTAGTTAGTATGGTGTATCGGGATAAAAGTGTGGTAAGCGTTTGTTTGGAAAGTTGATTGCTAGATTATAAATCAAAACGGTACTAAGGAGGGGTTGTCCCATAAAAGAAAAGGTGAGGGATTTCATCACCCTTTTCTTTGCCCCAAAAATCACTCATAATCAAAAGCTGTAATCTAAAATCATGTAGACATTGGCCAGTAGGACTCGGGCGCATTAGGAGAGTGATTCGGTCATGACCGTCATAGCCTGATCGGCGTTGCCCACTTTGTCGATAGAAGGAGAGATGATATATCCAGATCTTGGCTCACTTGTTAGGCTTTGTAGTCTTTGTCGTAGGGAGGTGAGGCATGTTGAGGCCGTGTGACCTCGCAGTTAGGCGTCGCCTAGCTGTAAGGACCTATAGTGACCTTAGGCTACTTGAGCCATGTTTGCTAGATTAGGCTTCCACCCTCACCCACTACCCACGCTAGATCTAGGGATTCCTCCCTTCTCATCTGAGACTTCTCCTCCCCTATATTCTATGAGTAGTCTCCTCCGTCGATTACACCCTCTAATGTGTGTGGTTTTAGAGTCGAGTTGAGCATTTTATGCGAGGTTGGGCTTGTTTTGGTGAGAGAGCTCGACTTGAGAAAGTGCATTTTTTCTAAGATGGACGGGCTAGATGTTCGCCCATCTTCACCTTAAGCTCCTTTAGAGCATGAGGCCGAGTCATCTTGTGGCTATGTGGGAAACTGGGTTCCATACATTGATTACCTCAGTCCGCTCCCACCACCACGTAGACCTCCTTCTCCTCTAACTCAGGAGGAAGAGGGATTCAGTTAGGATCGAGTTCTTGGTGCACCACCACCTTTAGCTCGATAGGATAGACCGATGACTCTGTGGGAGCGGACCCATCATGTTCGGGTTGCGTAACCTTCTTGCATAGTTCTTCCACTGGCTCGCGGGAACAACTATGAATTGAAACCTCAATATGTGAGCATGCTTCCTACTTTCACTGCCAATAAAAAGTATCCATATATTTTTATACGTGAATTCGAGGAGGTATGCTCCATGTTCAAGCTTCAATAGCTTGATGAAGATTTAGTCCGGTTGAGGATGATTTCTTTCGCGTTGAAGGATAACGTGAAGAATGTTAGGATTGATGGCCCTCTAATCACTAGATAAATACGGAATTAAAAAAACACTAATTGAAGGATTAAGGGAGAAGACAATTGCAAACCATAAATTCGTTGACACTAGAGTTTAGAGAGGTTTGGCACCGCACCCCAGTCCTAGCCCTCCTCGTAAGCCTCGCTCGATCCCTCGAGCCTCGCTTACGATTCCACTAACTGATCTTCGTTCCGGGTTGAGATCAACGTCGAGCCTCGCGAACAATCCTCGTCTCGCTCGTGTCTCCTCTCACAACCTGAGAGGAAGCTTCCTCGAAGCTTTACAACACTTGGTGATTCTTGAATGTGGAAATGGAATCATATTCTAACTAACACTCTATACTTGAGTACACTTGGATATTGATATGGAATTGGATATGCAGGTGGTGAGGTTTTAGCTCGAGTGTAGAAGAATGAGAGCTTGAAGATGAAGACGATTTGGCTTTGAGTATAGGATAGATAGGAAGTGTTGAAGATTCTCAAAATCAACAAATGGGGTCCTATTTATAAGCCTTCAAGCTCTACTAGCTGTTTGGGAGTTGGTGGGGAAATGGACCAATGAGAAGCAAGATGTGACTTATGCTCGGGCAGATTTTATACCAGGTTTGGTCAACCATTCAAGTAACGGTAGTCTGAGACACAAGGGTTTGATTGGTCTGAACTAAGCATACAGTTAACCGAATATGGTTCGGATCACCGTTCACCAACTTCCAGTAACTATTATCAATTTAGCCCTAATTAATTTTGGTTAACCAAATTCCATTCGGTTCACCGTTCCAAGGTGGACAATAGGATTAGTTGGGATATGATATACTCAAGTTCGGTTGACCATGTATACTTAAGTAGACCGAAGTTAGCGCAGTTTTTGCGCTGAAAGTTAATGCTCAAATAGTTGTTGGGTACAATGGTCAAGTGTCACGTGTAAATAACCATTGGGCGCCTAAAGTCAATAAGGATTCGGTTGACCCATAAATGTTCGGTCATCCAAATTAGGATAACCCAATTGGGCTCTAAGGGCTTGATTCAAATGTGACTGTTGGAGCAAAGTCCGAAAGTGGTCCAGGGCTATTGGGTTGACCGAAGGTGGTTCGGTCTTCCGACAGGGCAATTCCAAAGAACAACCTAATGTTTACTGGTGGGAATTATTCAGCTAACTGATAGGTGTTCGGTAGACCGAACAAGAAGGGTTTCGGTGGACCGTGAGGGTTCAGTTAACCGAATCATGACGGAACAGAATCCTAGTTCTCAAGTTTACATTAAACCTTATGGACTCAATAAATACAAGATTAAATGTCTTGGTCGAAAGCTTTGATTACAAGTCTTGAGTCTTGATGTCTTTGTCCCAATGCTCATTTCCTTGATTGTTTTGATCAGCCTATTAAGATGATTGTAAGTATACAAGTATGTATTCAATGCATGTAATCGTGTTTGCTCACTCTGATTGATTAGGTTGATTGATTAAGATGAGTTTGATTAATCATCAAATTAATATAGATTAAGGCGAAAAAGCCAACAAAGAAATGGATGTACAACCTCTCGGCGAGCTCTATCTGGTCTTGGGATGAATTTGTGACCGTCTTTCTGGAGAGATTTTCGCCCCAAAGGAAAACTCAATAGATACGGCACCAGATACATCAAATGTATCAGACTGAAACTGAATCTTTTCATGCTTTATTTGAGAGATTCAAAGACCTTCTCCAGCAGTACCCTCATCATGGACTTGAGCTATGGCAGTTGTTCCAGATTGTTTATGAGGGCCTCAACTACAACACCCGCACATTGTTGGAGTCGATGTGTCAGGGTGATTTCCAAATGAAACACATCGATGAGGCATGGGAAACTTTTGAATTAGTGGTTGAACGTACCTTTGAGTGGGACACCATGAGGAAACCACCACCTGCCAGGTATTCTGGTCGAGATGGATCATATCAAGTTGAGTTAACTATCGCGTCTGAGGCGAAAATGGTTACTCTCATGCATAGGATTGAGAGTTTAGAGTTGGACCGAGCTCCTATAGCTCAGGTCGCTACTCCCACGTATAGTATGTGTGGACGTACAGGACATGATGACTTGGAATGTGTTTACGCTCCAAGGGATACTGAGCATGCAAATGCGATGTATCAACAGAGGTCTCGTAACGACCCGTACAATTACTCCTACAACCCGAGATAACGAAACCACCATAACTTTTCTTGGGGGCCTAGTGGGGGTCACGGTCAGAGCTCGTACACTCAACCTCCACCTTATCACCCTACATGCCCATCGGTGACCTACCAACTCCCACATCAATGGTCTCAGCACCATAATCACACACCTCTTCAGGCCTCACCGTCGAGTTATTTTAACCAAATTCCACTACCCAGCGGGTTAACCCAAAGGACCCCTCTATTGATCAAACCCTTCAAGCGTTCATGCAGAGTATACAAAACTCGTTCAAAGCTTTGGATGTGCAAGTTAGCCAATTGGCTCGTCAATTCCATGAACGTGAGAATGGTCAGTTGCCAAGTCAACCTGTGGTAAATCCCAATGGTCAACCTGCTCAGGCTAGGCAGAATGTAAACAGTGTTGAAGATGACCCTTCCTAACATGTAAATGTTGTCCATACCTTCAGATCAGGAGGGGTTGTTGACAACAATGTGGAAATGCTTGAATCCAACCATGTTGGTGACTCTTCCAAGGAGGGTCATGAGTCTTTCAAGGAACCCATTCCCGAGACTCCTCCTCGTGATAGTTATGTCCCCAAGGCACCATTCCCTCATAGGTTGACCAAAAAACATGATGAGCGTTGGGACAAAATTGTTGAGGTACTTAGGCAAGTCAAGGTGAACATTCTGTTGTTGGACGTTGTTCAGCAAATGTCACTGTATGACAAGTTCCTTAAGGACTTTTGTACCATTAAGAGGTTTACAAATGGTTCCAAAAGACATTTCTGGCCGCCAATGTGAGTTCGATATTGACACAATCCATGCAAGTCAAATACAAGGACCCCGGTTGTCCAATTGTTTCTTGTATGATCGGTAATGTGATAATTCCTCACGCTCTATTGGATTTGGGAGCATCTGTGAACCTCCTGCCCTACTCTGTCTATGTCAACCTTGGAATAGGCAATATTAAGCCAACGAGGACCACTCTCCAAATTGGCTGACAGATCCGTCAAGATTCCACGAGGAAGTGTGGAGGATGTCCTTATTAAAGTGGGCGAGTTCGTATTCCCATTTGATTTTATCATCTTGGATACTAAACTTGTGTCCAACCCACAAGGACAAATTCTAGTGATCCTTGGGAGGCCATTTCTTGCGACTTCTAATGCTTTGATAAATTGTTGCAATGGCTTGATGAGGTTGTCTTTTGGAAACCTCACGACAGATTTCAACATCTTTAATCTTGGTAAGCAACTTGGGCTCTGTGATGATGTTGTCGAAGCAAATTTCATTTAGGACATGGATGAGCTTGAGTCATTGGGCATGTTCGACTCACAATGACATATTATTGAGGTGCCTAATGACCATGTTGCGATTGAAGATAATTTTAAGGAATCCGCCTATGAACTTCTGGATGAGGAGGCACATCTAGGTGCTTGCTCCTCTTACCCTGTGGCCCTTGATCCACTTGAAATTAACTCTGAATCCAACAAGGACCCACCCCCGGTCGAGCTTAAACCACTCCCTGATAACCTTAAACACATCTTTTTACGGGATATTGAGACATTGCTACTCATTATTGCTTTTGATCTTGCAAATGATCAAGGGAATTGTCCAGCATCGGATCCACATGGAATAGAATTCTAGGCCCCGTCGGGACCTACAACGAAGATTGAATCCAGTGTTGAAAGAAGCCGTCTGAAAGAAGGTTCTTAAGTGCTTGGATTATGGTATAATCTATCCTATTTCTGATAGTTCGTGTGTGAGTCATGTCCACGTGGTTCCCAAGAAGTCAGGTGTGACGATTGTTGAGAATTTGCATGATGAGCTTATACCAACACCCCTGCAAACTGGCTGGCGAGTTTGCATTGATTATTGCGAGCTCAACGTGGCAACGTGGATAGATCATTTCCCGTTGCCATTCATTGATCAGATGTTGGAAAGGTTGGTTGGACATGAGTATTATTGTTTTCTTGATGGATACTCCGGTTACAACCAAATTCTCATCGCCCCCAAGGATCAAGAGAAAACCACATTTACATGTCCCTTTGGCATGTTTGCTTACCGTCGCATACCCTTTGGGTTATGTAATGCGCCGACAATGTTTCAAAGGTGTACGATCAACATCTCTCCGATATGGTAGAGTGTTTCCTTGAGATTTTCATGGACGACTTTTCCATATTTGGCGCTTCCTTTGATTAGTGCCTTCATCACTTGAGCGTTGTTCTCAAGCAATGTCGTGAGAAGAACATCACTCATAATTGGGAGAAATGTCACTTCATGGTGAAGCGAGAGATTTTACTTGGATATGTGGTCTCAAGTAGGGGAATTGAGGTCGACCCCGCCAAAGTGAGTCTTATTACTAATCTCCAACCGCCACGTAATGTGAAGGATATCCACGCCTTTTTGGGGCATGCTGGATTCTATCGGCGGTTCATTCGGGATTTTAGCAAAATTGCTTGACCTCTCACCGCCTTGTTGCTAAGGATGCCATTTTTGAGTTCACACTGTATTGCCACCATGCTTTTTTGATCTTGAAGAAAGAGTTGACTTCAGCTCCGATAATTAAGGCACCAGTCTGAACTGAACCCTTCGAGTTGATATGTGATGCATCTGGCATCGTTGTGGGAGCAGTGCTTGGGCAATGATTGGACAAATTGCCTCATGTGATCTACTATGCTAGAACACTCAATGATGCCCAATTGAACTACATTGTGACCGAAAAATAATTCTTAGTGATCATATTCACTGTGGAGAAATTATGGTCGTACTTGATTGGCTCACACGTGATTATCTATTCTGATAACACAACCATCAAACACCTCATGGTAAAGAAAGATGCAAAATCTCGACTCTTGAGATGGATCTTGTTGTTACAAGAATTTGATCTTGAGATTCAGGACAAAAATGAGTGTGAAAATGTTGTAGCGGACAACCTGTCTTGTCTTGAGACAACCAACCCACATGACCAAATTATTATTGACAAATTTCCTGACGAGCAATTGTTCACGATCGAAGAAAACCCTTGGTTTGCCATCATTGTGAACTACCTCGTGACCGAGCCACTTCCTGTGGGTTGGTCAAAATCTGACTAAACCAAATTTAGATCTTATGTCAGGTTCTTTCACTGGGACGACCCTTATCTATTCAAATAGTGCTCAGACCAAATTTCAGGCGGTGCATCCCAAACAACGAGTTCCAAAGTGTGCTCCAATTTCGCCATTCTGAGGCATGTTGAGGACACTTTGCAGCAAAGAAAACTGACACCAAGGTGTTCCAATCTGGATTTTATTGGCCTTCACTTTTCAAAGATGCTTACAAAATTTGTAATAGGTGCCATCACCTTGTCAGGATAAATTCACGTGATATGATGCCTTTGAAAAATATCCTTGTCGTTGAAATCTTCGATGTATGGGGCATCAACTTTATGGGTCCTTTCCCGAATTCGTTCAGGAATGTTTACATTCTGATGGTCATTGACTATGTGTCTAAGTGGGTAGATGCTATCCCCACAAAGACCAATGACAACAATGTGGTCATCAAATTCTTAAATGACATTTTTACACGATTTGGTACTCCTCGTACCATAATTAGCGACAAGGGTACCCACTTCTGCAATCGCTCCTTTGAAACGTTTATGAGGAAGTATTCAATCAATCAAAAGCTTGCGACCCCATACCATCTGCAAACTAAAGGGCAGGTCGTAAGTCTGTAACCATCAATTAAAACAAATCCTTGAGAAGACGGTTAATTCCTCGCAGAAGGATTGGTCGACAAAGCTGAATGATGCGTTGTGGGCTTTCCACGCCGCGTATAAGACCAATTTGGGTATGTCCCCATATCGGGTAGTGTACGACAAGCTTTTCTACCTACCCGTCGAGCTCTGGCATCGTGCTTTTGAAAGGCACGTGTTCTAAAAGTTTTACTTTTATATGTCAATTATTATGAATTGATTGTGCAAGCATTTTGTTCCTTGATTATGGTATTCGTCTTTTGGAAGTGTTAAGGAAGGGGCGCTTGGTCCTTAACTGTAGAGCTCTAAAAGATAATGGTTTACATAAATCAAAAGTTATTCACAATCATGGTAATTAACATGGAACATGAATTACCGAGATAAGATTGTCGTGTTGGTCATCGATTGTTGTAGCTCTACAAATAGTTGACGACACGAGTATATAAAAGAGGAAAAGATTACTTTTATAGATTGAATAAACCTAACAAGTAAAATATTATGGAATTGTGTTTCATGTCATTAATGTTTTACTGTGTCTTGGATCCTAAGATATGAGACTTATATTTTTTCACTCAAGAAGTGCTTAATTTGATTATTGTCAAAAGCTATCAATGAGTGTAGTGATAAATACAATAGTTGGTTGAGCATGACTTGTGCTGGAAAAGATAGCTAGTCAAATGATTATCCTTGCCCCTCTTAAATGAGTGATGATATTAGTGGGCCCCTTGATAAAGCAAAATTATAATGTGCACAATGTAACTTGAGTTAAGTTACATAGTTATAATTAACTTAGAGAGATCAAGAAATGAATATAATACAAAGATGACACATTTCTACTTTGTATATATTTTTAATATCATAAGGCAAGGGACGCACACAAGTGGTGCACTTACATCACTAAATGGATCGTGTTTTGGTTCGGGTGGAACAAAGACATCTATGCTAATTGGGTAACTATAATGTGTAGCTAGATACCGCTTATAGTTTCATATATTAAGTGTTTAATATCGCTGTCAATTTGCCTTAGATCCTCCTATAGGTCACACCACAAAACTGATAAACAAGAGGGTTGATTTTAAGTTCATATGATATGTCAGGTTTCATGTGAAAATAGGACACATGTGGTGAATTAATTAAAATCAATATGTCATGAGAATTGACATAATTAGAATCATAATAAATTCATATGAGGTATATATATATTATGGGGTGTAATAATTTAATATTACATATGATAATATATTATATAAGATGTAAATTTGCTAAAAACCCCAAAAGATCAAATTTTGTTGGAAATAAATCCAAAATTTGACAAAGGCAAAATCGGGGTCAAACACGATGAACCGTTCATGGTTCGGTCGATCGGGGTATCTTCGGATCGGTTAACCGAATAGGGAACGGGTAAGCACAATTGGTTGACCGAAATTGTCTAGAGTGCCTGGACAATCGTGTTCGGTTAACTGAGTGTGCACGGTCAACCGAGAAGTAGAATTTTCAGTAGACCAAATGTGGCACGGTCATCTGATGACTATGTCCGAGGAGCGATTCTGGTGGGTCAACAGTAGTCTGAGTAAAAGACGTGGTTCGTCCGAATTCTTCCAGGGAATTTTTGTCATACGGATTCGGTCGACCGTCTAGCTCACGGTGCACCGAACACGTTTTATAACCGAACGGTTCGGTTGACCGAGTTATACTCGGTTCACCGAACAAGAACGATTCTGCCTGGATTATTAAGAGATTAATTAAATCATGGGTGGATTAATTCCAGATTTAATTAAAACGTTTTTTGTGGGTCCTTATGTGGAAATTAGAGATTAAGTTTAGGAGAGAATACGCAAGAGATCATGGCTAAAGAATAGCTCTTGATAAGGATGTTTTGGGAGACTATAAAAGGACCTCTACTCCTACTTGTTTATTATTAATGCAATTTTTTTTCTCTCATTAATCTCTCCCTAATCACCACGAAAATATCTTAGTAAATTTAAGTTTTAGAGATAAGAATCTCAGGAGCTTAAAGATGGGTCATT
Organism: Triglochin maritima; assembly: GCA_963682175.1. NCBI lineage: Eukaryota > Viridiplantae > Streptophyta > Magnoliopsida > Alismatales > Juncaginaceae > Triglochin > Triglochin maritima. The sequence goes on from OY821775.1 coordinate 15,188,262, forward strand.
AGCTAGATTCTAAACCTTATTAGAGATTGATTGGCTAGCTCCTTTCTCTCTAATCTTGTTTAGAGTTTGGTGAACACTCATAGGAAAATCCGTGGACGATTCAACTGGCAACGCGACTCCAAATTATCAAAAAGGTTTTAGAGAACCTTTATGTATGATTCTACCTTTGTGGTTTGTTTTAATAAATGTAGGGTTGCATGTTATTAGAATAAACACAAAGTAATGTACATAGAAATTGTTGAAAATATGAAATTCGATCTTGTATGTTGTATTAATTTTTTTTTTAAAATATACATACATAGGGACACAAAATCCTACAGCTTTCTGAGCTTAAGAACCTGAATATGGATCTTGATCAAGCAGGGGTGCAGCGTAAACTCGACATCGTGGAACTGGAAGAGCTACGCAATGATGCGTATGAAAATGCTAAAATTTATTAGTCCCGAGCCAAGATGTTTCACGTTCACATGATTATGCGAAATGTGTTTACAGCTGGGCAGAAGGTGTTGCTCTACAATTCCCGACTTCATCTATTTGTGGGTAAGCTCCGCAATCACTAGTCTAGCCCGTTTATTGTGCAAACCGTATTTCCTCGTGAAGCAGTTCAAATATGAACCCAGGGAATGGGGACGTGTTCGAAGTTAATGGTCAACACCTCAAACCGTACTTGAAGGGAGCACTAGCTGAAGTCAAGGAGGTCATGTTCCTTTATGAACCTCTCTCACACTTAACAATTCATGTTCTTGCATGAATGATTGGGATTTCATGTTTGTACATAGTTATATTTGAAAGAAGAAAAAAAAGAAACTCCAAGAGTGAGCAAAGCTTGTTGTGGGCTCCAACCCTTGTGTATTTGGGCCACATTTCTTTCACGTATTTGTCTCCCTTGTGTAGTATTTCACAGGTTTTGAGGGGAATTCGAGTTTGTGTCCATCAACATAACCATGAAATTCCCTTTGCGCTTCACGTTGGAGAGATCTTTTCTTTTTCATGCATAAATCCATATAGTATCATGCTGACATTCATTGAGGACACTGCATGAAGTAAGTGTTGTGGGTGTTTCACGTGTGTACATAGTCGAGTCTTTCTCTTTTTGTTTTCTTTTGTTTGTATTGTTAGGGTCATGTTAGTGTGTTACATTTAATATTGATATATCTGCTTACCATGATCCTTGGGTGACTTGTCTTTTTTTGCTTGCATTGTGCTTTAAATTTTCACATTTCTTTCAAAATCTTCATGTGTTTGCGAAAGAAAATGTTTTGTGGGTTTTGCGTGTGTTTAGCATGTGCAAAACCGTTGAGAGGCAAAGTAAAAATGAAGCTCTCAAAATTGACTTGAACTTAATGCAATAGGATAACTAGTACACCGGCTTTGGGTCTTATCTAGTCGTAAGGATGCACCCCAGTTTTCTCTTAGGGGGTGAGTAATCATAGGGTTTCAGTACTCAAACAAATAAAGAAATCAACCCTGAACCTAGTGAGTCGAATAATTCGTGTTTGTTAGTATAAAGAGGTTTGTCGTAGTCAGGGACCCTTAAACTCATGTTCTAAAATCGCAAGTGTTGGGGTTTTGGTTCATTTGTAGATAAGAAATAATTTAGTAGGTTGTTTTCTCTTCTCGCATGACTCCTATCACTGGGGAAATTAGGTCTCAGGGGACTTAGTGTCTGGTGCTTTCGAGCCATCTGATTTGGGATGCACCGACCGAACTCCCGTTACAAGGGTGGTAGGGATCGCCCTATGTGGAGATGTGGGGGAAGATGTACGTGATAGTGTAAGTCCTCAAAGGCAATGATGCACAAAACCTGACCCTGGGAGAATCAAACATTAACTAGTAAAAAAATGAAAAAAAACAAAGAAAAAAAGAGAGATAGATGGTAATGCAAATAAGAACCTTAATGGACTTTACACTTTGTATCCATTGAGGAAGTTAGGGTTGCCCATGTCTTTCACTTAAGTCATTAATTAACTTCCATGAATGATTCATTAGGCTAGGTGTGTGAACTAAATACCTATATAGAGTCAGCACGTAGGATTATCGTGTCCAATGATCGACAAAAGTAGGTCCGACGAGTCGAGTTGCTTAGTTGATTAATGCATCAAAGTTCGGATTTTGTGGGTATATCTGTTGAAAACCCTTAGAAGACACCACTCCTCCTCCTTGGAGACAATGAGGTTTAACGGCTTGTTGCACATGCTAAGTGCAACAATGATTCCTATAAAAGTGAGTTAGGATTTCCCTAGTTTTTTTGTATGTTTTTCCTTTCTTTCATTTTTCTCTTTCTTTATTTTGCTCGGCACTAGCAAAAACTTTGTGTAAGGGTATTTGATTGACATCATATCATACATATATTTGTGTCTTATATCATCTATGTTGAATCTAAGCAATGATATGTAACGAGTTTTATGTTTAAGTTTTAGGAATAAACGTGGTTGAGAAGAAGAGACACAAAAAGGACCTGAACGCAAGAAACTGACTGAATTGTGAGACTTGTGGACAGATATGCAAGAGGAAAGGACCTAGATGTAAACCAAAAGGACCAATAAGCAAATGGAGAAACTCCACACCACCATGAAGAGTATTTTGACAATTAGATTCGGGCCTAAACTACAACATCCACTTCGGGTGCACTACACATGAAGAAATCAACCCAACAACATGTCTTCGAAGCCAGAATTGGATCCAAGCAATCCAGACCGCCAATTGGTGGTTGGATTTGCTCCAAACCTGATTATGTTTAGCCGAGTGTTGTATTAGAGTGTTTTATGTCGATTTATAGTATGTTATAAAAGAATGTAGTGAGCATTCATTTATGTTCATTTATAGTGAGCAATAAAAGAATGTTTTGTTAGTTTCTTGTTGTTTTTTTTAATTCTTGCATGCTTAGTTAATTTTGTTTGTCTTAATCTTAGTAGAATTAATTAGCATGTTTCCTTTTCCTAGCTTAATTAGCTTAATCAACTAGGTTAGTGATTTGGATGATAGGTATTGCCACAACCATTAAGTACTTCCTATGCATAAAAACACAACCTACACTTGTGCCATATTTGAGTGCATTCCTTGCCACTTTATTTCATGTGTACACACACTCCACCCCTTGGGGGCTTCTCTTCCTGAATTCCAGTCTCTTTGTTAAGTCTATAGTTTAGTTTTAGTCAATCTTTAGTTGCTCTCTTTTGCATTTGTTAACTACTAGTTTAGTGTAGTTTAGTTTAGGGTAATCAACATCTTCTCCCCTCATTTTCCACTTGATTTCCGAAGAACTAGAGTCGACACAACTCCCTGTGGATCGACCCGTACTTTGCCCGTCTTCACCGACGGTCGTGCACTTGTGGTTAAACTTAATTTCAATCAATGAACCTCTCCTCCGGCAGTCACACAGACACGTTGGATGCCCTTACCGATCGGACATGTCCGGGCTGGTCATACCAACAAGCGGATGTGGGTTGCCTTGCAAAGTGTACACATCAAATGAGTGGTTGTATGATCATCTGTTTTTTGTTGCCCCAACTACTAGAAGGTATTCTTTTGCTTAATTTTGTGTCCCTTGCATGTTTTGTGTGTTACCCACTAAGTGTTTGATGAAATGTGCAGGATCTGGAGAGGCAAAAGTGTAGCTATTTTCAGTGGATCGATGGCAATGAGGCCGCTTTGGTTGATGTTAGGACGCATGTGGAGAGATTCTACGACATCGTCTATGAGAAATATCAAGAGATGGACAGGAAGGTGGAGGAGTTGAAGAATATTGTGGGAGAGAACCATTTTTTCTGCTAGAGATGAGCACCGTTGTTCGTGACCTCAAGTAATTTGTGGGTGAATCCAAGATTTTCATGAACAAAGTGGACATGCTCATCAACATATGTGCATTTGTGGTGATTGGGTTGATTCTGAAGTGGTTGATGTAGGTGATGAGAGTGGAGATCTATTGTGGGTGTTTGATGTTTTGGGCAAGGATTTTTTTGTGGTGAAGATGTTTTGGTGGTGTATGGTGAAGAAGTGTGTTACGGTGAAGATGTTTTGGTGGTGTTGGTGTTAGATATGTTGCTTTAGTTGTTTATGTTGTTGTTGTGATTTAAGGTGGTTTGGTTGTTGCGATTGATTTGGTTGTGATTTAAGTTGCTTTAGTTGGTTATGTTCTGATTGAAGTTGCTTTGCTTGCTTTGGATTTGGTTGCTACGGTACATGCTTGATGTATGATTTTAGTACTTTGGTTTGGTTGCTGTGGTATATGCTTGAAGTATGATTTGAGTACTTCGGTTGTTGCGATAACACCTCACACACAACTAAATTGTCAACCTCATCCTGATAAAACGAAAATGAAAATGGAGCTCAAACCTCGTAGTTCATCTAAACAACATTCACGATCAAGAAACACATAAGTGAAAATGGAGCAAACACCTAGCAGTTCATGTAAACAACATTCACGATCAAGCAACACATAAAGTAACACTTCTTCTTCATGTCACAATCTGCAGTTCATCAAACAACATTCATGCAGTTCAACTTGCAGCAATTAAGCACCAAAAGTAACACCTTAATTTCCAAATAAAGCAACACATAAACATACAACTCTCCCTAATCAACTAAAGTAATACATTAAGTTACATATGTCACACAAATACAAGAATAGAAGGCAAGCTATCATATGAATGTTGGCCACTGCGAATCATGCAACCTTCTGATTGAATCAGTTATAATACCGTAAGTGCATGACGGCGATGAAACAGTGACAAGTACGAGTCGAGTCCACAATGAGCGTGTGCGAGTCGAAATTCACCATACTCGAGTGGGGGAAAGGAAAAGCGAGGTTGGATTACACTACTATGCGTATGAAATCAGAAAACAAGCAATAAAACTAAACCTCGCAGGAGGAAGAGAAAGAATGCGGAAATGAAGATATGTGTACGTGTGTGTATTCAATTGTGCTCATCACAACATGTAATACATGAAATCCATAAAACCAAATCCAACTTTGCCTCGACATGAAATAAGATAAAACATTATCATTAAAACATACAAGACAATAATTGAAATGAGGCTAAATGAACTCATGCATAATGACCAAACCTCACTATGTCTCCACTTGAAATAAGATTTAACACAATCATTAAATATACAAGACATTAATTAGGATGAGGCTAACATGAGCACATGCATGCACATGTTATGTTTCCTTCTTCCACTCCATCCTTATCCTGACCTCATCATTCCCCATAAAATAGGCCCCACTAATCTAAGCATGTGCTAAGCATCACTCAAGAGCATTAGCACATCAAAGATAAGAGTGAAATCTCATTAGATGGTTATGGAAATCATGTGAGGTTCAAAGGTTAGGATTAACACACACTTAATAAATCACATAATCACATCACCTTCTTCTCCACCCCCCAATGGGGATGGACTACTCTCTACTCATCTCTAAACTAAAGAAAGCATAAAAACAACAAAAACCCATAAAAGAAATGTAGAAAACTAGATTATACAAGCATCAAACGTAAAGGAAATTGCATAACATCAACATAAAGAACAAAAACTAAACTAGATTAAGAAATAAAAATACAAAGTTTGCTCCTCTCCAACCCCCTTATTTACACTACTAAAACAACAAACTAAAACATACTCTAATGGGAGAAGGAGGAAGAAAAAGGAATGATGCATTACAAGTCTATTCATAGAAGATTAGAGAGTTTTGATGGATTTGGCATAATCGGGCGACTGTAACTTAGATTTTGATGTTGCATATTTCTCTAACCCGACAACCTGACCTACGAGCAAAATTGTAGCTGAAATGGAGCAAACTGATCTGCCAATGACCGATTAAATGGCCCCGATCAGCCTCTACTTTCTCCAGCAGGTTAAGTTTGGTGTTTTGCATGTGGAGTTGAGCCCTAATCCATTTTCTCGAGCTGATTTGATTTTAACCGTTGATTTACTCCTCAAGTATGGACTTTTGTGACATAATATATTTCTTTACACTTTGGTCCCTTCGGGTTTTCACTTGGGTCCCTCTGTGTTTTCAATCCAGTCTTTGGGCATTACAAGCATGTCCAAAAACCTTCTAAATCAGTCCATTCTTCTTGCATGTATGTCCTTTTCTCTTCCTTTCTCATCTTTATTGTCTAAACCCTGAAACACATTAAACAAACACTCGAGTAGCACAAATATGGGGTAATACAGTATATATAGCATGAATGCAACGTATGATATGCTACTAATCACCTACCTTGCACTCCTCCAACTGATTTGAGGAGATCCTTCATAGATCCATAGGTGCTTTGGGTGCTCTCTGGACCAGTGGTACCAGGGGTTGTTGTTTGACTACCTGAATGGGGTGATTTGGGGGGGGGAGGGGGGGTAGGTACACCCACATCCTCCTTCCTTGTTCTCCTCCTCTTCCCACATCTTCTATCCCTGAAAATGTAAGGAACACAAGACATTAATGCATGAATATTCACATATGGAAGTTAGCAAATTAAAATGCAATGTTGGTATGGAGTGACCTTGTTGTGCCTTGATCTTCACTTTGGGATTCAATTGGCCCCTTGCATCTCCTAGCATGGTGACCAAGTATACCACATCTAGTGCATTTTTTCTGCCTCATACTGCAAGTTGGGTTCATTGTTCCTTTGTATCTGACCTTCCTAGGCCTTTTGGCTTTCTCTTTGCTGATGGAGTTTATACTCTAAACCCTTGTACATATTGCCACTCTGACTTATTTGCCATAGGATTAATACCCACCTCATAAGCTTGATCGTACACCCTCTTGGTATACCATGGACTAACACAATCCTTCCATACAACCCATCTTATTGTCCCAATGAAAGCAGAGGCATGCTGGCATGGCAACCCTGTCAATTGTCAAACTCTACAGGTGCACGACTTCTCAAGCAAGTCAACAATGCATCTTCTGTGTCCTGAAGACACTTATGCCTTGGAGTTAGGACATCTTATGATAGTGAAGTTGCCTAACAGCCTGGACATTTCATTTAACCATGTTTTGGCTTTTGACACTAACACATCTGTCCACTCTCTGCTATCTTCTTGCCACTTAAACATGGTATGCATCAATTTTTGTCTTAAATTGTCCACCACTAACTTTCCTAATGTAGTTGTTGAAAGGACTCACTTTGGTTGTTGGTCATATAATCAGACTTAGCCACACACCCGAATTGACTCCTTGACCAAATTCTATCATTGTTGTCCACCTTCACTAACCAATCAAGTAACGCCCCCGATCTCGCGGGTACGCAGGCAGGAGAAACGAAGCGAACTGTCGCGACCAGAGTCATCTACGACGGCCGTAGGAGTTACAATTAATAAGCGATACAAACACGACTACAGAATAAAAATCATACATGAATAGCCAAAAACGAGACATAGACTGAAAAAGGGAAATTATCCATATATGGAAAATAATATCAAATACATTACATCGAGTTCAATAACGGAAATACATCATAAAATAATGCGGAAGTAAAAAGATAACTGGAAGAATCTGGTCGATGTGTCCCTCGTGTACAGAATCCTCCGAAACTTCTCCAGTCTAACCTTGTATCGCTGGGAAACCTAAGTACCTGAGGCAAAACATCAACGAATATGCGTGAGTTTTCAACAAGAAAACCTTAAATGCTCAGGGTCCAAAAACAAGATAAGAAGTTATGCATAGACCTATCTATCGCACATGCAAGGCAAAAATGCAACAACTCTACATAGTTGTGTCACTCGGGTTCCACCCGAAGTGGTTCCTCTACATAGGAATTCAAGCACCAACCATGCTGGTCTAATCCATAAGTGGGTCACCCTAAAGTGTGACCCACATCTTGGCACACAGCGGTCTTCCAGATTGACACCCCAACTCGCGGCAATGACCTACATGATTCTATCACGAAATTGTGAATGCCCATCTTGTAGCAAATGACGGTGCATACGTCCAGGTCTTATCTTACGCCTGACCTCTTTACATAGAGGTTTTTCAATCAGGGTCATCAGCCCCTCAACAATAGTGCCCAAGGTTAATTTTATTATTCAGTATGCACATGCAATCTATCGGTGACAATACCTCTGATCTATAGTTAAACTGTCAAACTGAAGCCCAACGCTATGAGCATGAAAGAACGTCAACTAAGACTCTTAATACATCAAAAAGACCCCATGAAAAAACAACAAGGATGCGATCATGAAAACATCATAAGATTAACATAATTAAGCATAACATAATTTCTTGCGATCTACGGGTCATGATATAAGGGTCGTAGTATCGAATTCTTAACCTATATACACTCATCCACATCCTCACGCACATGACAACAGCCACATTGCTATAACATTATGTAAGGTACATGCTAGAATAATCATCACTTATGAAAGTCAAACATGCTACCTAGAGCTACGAGTCATGCAATATCAGTCACATGAAGCATAATGTGTGGCATCGACTTTCAGAAACACAATTCATAATATAAGCACATGCATATCAACATTACTTTACTGTCAATTCAAAATATATCAACAATCATCTAATCCCATACAATCATTCAGAACGATTAGGAAAAAAATTCAAAACATGCACATCGAACATAAGGTCATAATATGAGCACATGCATATCAACATTACTCTACTGTCAATTCAAAAAATATCAACAATCATCTAATCCCATACAATCATTCAGAACGATTAGGAAAAAAATTCAAAACATGCAATCGAACATAAGGCATCAAATAACCACAAAACTAGGTACATGCATGCATCCTCAACCACTGTCCAGCCAACAGCACCTTACTGCCTCGCCCCCTTGATCAGCTCAAGGTAGCGTGGCCGTGCATGCAGCGAGGCGAGGCAATCAGTCCAACCCACATGCGAGGGATGCACTCGCAACACTGATCGAGCCACGGACCAGCACGCACGTGCACCCTCCACGTACAATCCAGACCACGTCCCACCTCAGCCCCTCCGGTCAACCACCCACCCAGGTCCCATGCCACATCGCCAGGATCCAGCCACCATGGGAATCTAGCCGCATTAGCCGCTGTCTTGGGGCTACACGCCTAACTGCCTAAGTGAACTCTAGGTGTTCTTGCTCGTACCAGCCACGCAAGACTCGAGCAGAGGCAACACCACCTTCTCCTTACTGACCAGACCAAGCATAGATGGACCTCCTCGGACCTCTGGCACCCCTGGTTGCTCAGCAGCCAGCACCAACCGTGCACCACCCTAGTGCATGCTTGGTTTGATGAGTGGCTTGGTGGTGCAACCAGTTGCATGACCAACCTCTCTGGTGATGGCCGGCCTCAACCAACATCCCCACATATTATCATACTAATGGGCTAGAAGCATACCTGAAACGAAGGAGGACGATGCCCAGAGATCGCTGAAATTAGTTGTTGTCGCCTCCCTTATTGGCTAGACGCGCCTCTCCTTGTTGCCTCACCGAAGTTGGTTGATGCACCGCCTGCTGGTTGCCGAAGATGGGAAGGGAGAGGGATGGAGAGGTGGTGTGTGAGGGAGAGAGGGGGAGGCACTGCAAAAGTTGGCTAGGGTTTGCTTCCTAGTCTTTGCATGTCATCCCAAATATGGTCACAATGAATGCATAATATTCTCCCTTCAGTGCCTTCCCAAACCAAGCAAATTCAAATATTTGCATGCTAATGTGGACGCCACATCACTAGCTGACTCACCAATCCCCAACGTTGAAGTTCACGTGCTAAACAGAAAATAATTCCAAAGCCACATACACCCAACACCGCACCAATGGAGTCTAATCGCACACTCGCCTGGCGCGTTGCACTCGCTCGACCAAAAAGGAAACTTTTCCTCAAAAAGGAAATTTTCCTCGAAGTGGGATTTTCCCGAAACAAGAATAAACATAGAATACAAGAAATCATAAACAAATAACACACAAGCATGAAAGATGAGAATGGACTTTATTATAAAAGCAGGAGATCGGGTCTTACAAATCACGTGCAACCTCATTAATCTCCCTAATATACTGCAATTTTCTTTCCAAATTAGTGCTTGTATATGCAGATGAGGCCTCCCACATAAGACTTATCAACAAAGCACTCTTGAATATTTTTATAAGTTTTGGTAAAGGTGTCTTGCACAAGCTCTGTGCTCAGACTCGTCAAATACTTCTCTTAAACCCTATGTCTGTCACTAATAACAACCAAGTCATCTCGATGACCCACCTCTTGTTTGAGATGTTCTAGAAACCAGACCCAACTGCTATGACTCTTATATTCAACTACAACAAATGCCATAGGAAAAAAGTTGGTGATTTCCATCCACTGAACTTGAAGATATAAAAGTACCATTGTACTTGCCTTTAAGATGACAACCATCTTGGCCTATAATAGGTCTACAACCATTTACAAACCTATATCTACAACTCATCAAACACACAAATAAATTGTAGAAAGAACCATCTTCGGGTTTGACCTCAAAACTGATTACACTAACAGGGTTGGTGTTGTTCATCTCCCAAACTAAGGATGTAATCAAAGCATATTGTTAGTCCTGACCCCCCCCCCCCAACTTCTTTATTGTAATCTCCTTGGGCAGTGATAGACGGGCGCGGGCGTCACGAACGCGCCTTACGTGGATCTGTACAGCTCAGATATTTTCTTTGAGTCAGCGTCCAGTCAGCGAAATTTCTCTTTGCGCGTTTTGGTCGTTTTAAAAAACGCCGGTTCTTTAAGTTGAACGATTCATTTCCCAATACACAGATAAGACAGTGTGCAGACCCTAGGACATCATGCAGTCTCATTATTCGTGCAGAGCCCACACTTATCATAATAAAATATTTGTTTTTAAGTTTTACGTTGGATCAACTTAATTTGTCTAGCTTACTTTATGTGTGTGTGCAGTTTACATTATGTGTTTGTCCTGTTTACGTTATGTGTCTGTCCGGAATAAGTGTATTTGCAGTCCGGAATAAGTGTATTTGTTGTCCGGTTTAAGAATAAAGTGTGTCCAGAAATGGAACATAAAGTTTGGCCGGAATAAGTGTATTTGCTGTCCGGAATGAGTGTATTTGCAGTCCGGAATAAGTGTATTTGTTGTCCAGAATAAGTGTATTTGTTGTCCGATTTAAGAATAAAGTGTGTCCAGAAACGGAACATAAAGTTTGTCCGGAATAAGTGTATTTGTTGTCCGGAATAAGTGTATTTGCTGTCCGGAATCGGAATAAGTGTATTTGTTGTCCGGAATAAGTGTATTTGCAGTCCGGAATAAGTGTAGTTGTCCAGAATAAGAAGAAAGTGTGTTCAGAAATGGAACAGAAAGTTTGTCCGGAATAAGTGTATTTGCTGTCCGGAATAAGTGTAGTTCCTGTCCGGTTTAGGAAGAAAGTTTGTCCTGTTTATGTAGAAAGTTTGTCCTGTTTTGTCTTGTTTATGTAGAAAGTTTGTCATGTTTTGTCTTGTTTATGTAGAAAGTTTGTCCTGTTTTGTCCTATTTATGTAGAAAGTTTGTCATGTTTTGTCCTGTTTATGTAGAAAGTTTGTCTTGTTTATGTAGAAAGTTTGTCCTGTTTTGTCCTGTTTATGTAGAAAGTTTGTCCTGTTTATGTAGAAAGTTTGTCCTGTTTTGTCCTATTTATGTAGAAAGCTTGTCCTGTTTTGTCTTGTTTATGTAGAAAGTTTGTCTTGTTTATGTAGAATGTTTGTCCAGTTTATGTAGAAAGTTTGTATTGTTTATGTACAAAGTTTGTCCTGTTTATGTAGAAAGTTTGTCCTATGTAGAATGTTCGTCCAGTTTATGTAGAAAGTTTGTCCTGTTTATGCAGATACAATGAGAGCACAATGAGATATTGATGGTACATATTATTGATGATAACTATTACACAATAAGATACAATGAGAGCACAAAGACAAACAAACAATACAAGCACAAACACAAACACACAAAAATTACAAAAATAATATATCTTCTCCCAGTAAATCACACACAAACAAACAATACAAACACACACAAATTACAAAGATAATATATATTTTCCGAGTAAATCGGAAAGAAGATGTAAGACTTAAACATGATCGTCTCATTCACGCTGCTTACGTTGTGAAGAACCTTGGGAGTCGACATCAGACGCTTCTTCGACGTAATATCTTACTCGAAATTGTGATTTATTACGGAGAGATGTACGACATAAACCGAACAGACGTAAGTCTTCACCACGGAGCGTTGTACCTCTCTCCGGAATAAATCACCATTTCGAGCAAGATATTATTTCGAAGAAGCGTCTGATGCCGACTCCCAGGGTTCTTCACAACGTAAACAGCGTGAATGGGATGGTCGATGACACTCTTTCTTTCTTCTTCCTTCTTTTTCTGTCATGGGCACTCCAACAATGAAGCAAAGATGTTGTGGTGCGAAGTCTTCACCACCGGATCGTCACATTCACGATGCTAACGCTGACAAGAACATCGGGAAGTCTTCGCACCGTTCCATTCACGCTGCTTACGTTGTGAAGAATCCTGGGAGTCGGCATCAGACGCTTCTTCAACATAATATCTTGCTAGAAATGGTGATTTATTCTGAAGAGAAAGAATGAAGAAGAAAGAAAGAGTGTCATCATATTTATATTTGGGTGGAGAGAGAGAACGTGCAGAGTTGAAACGCATTTAATGTGATTTGAGTGGACATCAGGAAGAAAAAACAAAAAAACATTCATGCTTTGGCCACGTAAGGGCTGACATGGATGTCCACGTAGAGCGCGTCCGTGACGCGCTGCGTTCATAAAACATTTTCCAATCTCCTTACCCCTCCAAACCCAATGTTACGACAGACTCAAGTGAAATTTTCTCTTAAGTTTGTCAGATATGTTCTTCACAGTGAGTTTATCATCTAGTGCAATCCACTCCTTGCACTGGTGGGCAATCCACTGCCTAGTGGCCATCTTAGTGGCACAGTTGTTTACAGATGAGCAAGTATGTGGCAACCTTTAAAGTTTGATTTCAAAAACTCTACCATCATTTAACCGAGACACGTGGATTCTCCACTTACATTGACCATCTATTGTCACCCTATCTGGTTGGCTCTTCAGGTATGTGATCTCACAGTCACTCAAAATGCAGTGGGTTAACAAGCACATTCTGAAGGATTTGACATTATGAAACTTATTTCCCACAACTATTTCTTGGTTGGACTACTTCCCATCCAAACTCTCAGATTTATCATCAAGTGGAAGTAAATCAATATCATAGTCTCTCAAGTCATCTAAATCAACTGCATCACTGTCCTCACTTTCATCAATTTCATCAGTAGACAAAACATACTCAGAGTTTGTACCACTACTTCCACTACAAAAAGAGGGTCTTCCCTAAGTGGTGACCTTTCATTTTTTACCCCAGTAGATTATCTAGTGGGCTGGGTTCAGAGTGACATGGGAGGGTACCACTGGCCTAGATAAAGATTGTGACCCTACACTCCCCATCACACTAGGCACTCTATCAGTATGTAATCTAAAATCTAAAACCTAACTTGATGAAATGGCAACAAAGAACATGGATCATGTAATCTGAAAATAAACCCTAACCTTTAACTGCAAACATTGAACAAAATAGCAAACTTAGAACCTGAATCATGTAATCTAAAGCCTAAACCCTAACTTGATGATATGGCAAACAAGGAACATGGATCACGCAAACAAAAGCAGGAAATCTTCATCGTGGACATGCAATTTTAGGAAAATTTTACTCACCGTCTTCGTTTCCCAACCAAGCCGCTTCTTGTGTGTACCATCTTCTATGCCGTTGTCGTGGTCGACGCTTCCTCTAGCCGATCGGGTAGTCGATGCTATCACCCTCCAATTTGGAGAAATCGGAAGGATGCGAGTTAGGGTTTTGAGGAAGGGGAAATCACCAACACTCAACGATTTAGGAGGGAGGCCAGTTAGGGTTTGGGGGAAGTGGGGAGATCGCGAAGTATGGTCGACGATTTTGATTTGGGAAGGATGCGAGTTAGGGATTTGATTTTTTTTGTTGATCGGGTTAGTGGTTAGAGTCAGGTTTTGGGATTCTTGTCGAGTCTAGTGGGATTGCGATCGAGTCTAGTAAGATTGGGCTAGGTCAAATTATGGGTCAATTTGATGGGTTGTGGTCCGTTCGGGGTTAAACATTGTTTGCGGGTAAATACGTTTGCTAAACCAAATCAATCCCAAATCCCGACTCGATAACAAACGACGTTGGACGGCCATTAACGGCATCCTCACGTCATCTCTCAAGTGTGAGACCCAGAAAAAGTACGGGTGTATTTGCGTAAATAAGGTCGACTTGTAGGTGCACCTGAGGCAATACCAAAAACCTAGGTGCATATCGCCAATTAAGTCACTTGGGAGGTGTACAATACCAAATTACCCTAAATCTTGTTATGTATCAATTCTCTCAAAAAATAGTATCATCTGAACCTAAAAATCACAGAAGGTCCAACGTGGCTTTTATTAATGAAACCTTTTGTAGAAAATTAGATATCTTTAATGATTGCCTCTGAAAGTACGTATTTTTAGTTGTGTGATTCATACTGATGATGTGATATAGAATCCATGGAGTGGGTGAAAAGATCACTTAACGACTTAAAATGTGAATGGGTTGAAGGCCCATATTGTCACTTAGAGTATTTTGACTTACGAGTCCCTTTATGTTCCTTTAATCATGCATCTATCCACACATGTAGGTGCAATCTTTGAGACAAACAATGATTTGATTGAACATAGATGCTTCAAATGTTCAACGCTGCATGCTTGCTAGAGAATATTGGATATTAGCGCTGAAATGGTTGTCAACCAACTTTAATTGTTAGACCATAACCTCGTTTTTGGACTAATCCCTTGATTAGTGAAGTGCTTTGCATGGGGAAGGGAAGGGAATAGTGGGCTGGTGATGGGTGATTGAGTAGGGGCAGTTACTGTTGAGTTTGGTTGGTTTTGAGGAGAAAACCATCACCTCTTCATTTCCTCTCTTCTTCTTCTTCTTCACTCAACCATTTCTCTCACCCTTTCTTCTTCTTCTTCTTCTTCTCCTGGCTGGCGATTCAGAGAACGTGACAGTGACTCCGGCGTGTGAAGGCGAGTTCAGGGTCACGGAGGTACGATCGTGAGGCATGCGTGCGAGGGTGTACTCGCCTGACAGGGAGCATCATCGGGAGCACCTGAGGATTGTGTTTGGCATCTTGAGAGATCAGGAGTTGTATGCCAAGTACACGAAGTGCGAGTTTTGGTTGAATCAGGTGGCATTTTTGGGGCATATTGTGTCAGCAGATGGGATTTCAGTGGATCCGGCGAAGGTTGAGGCTGTGACTCAGTGGAGAGCCCCGACGAGCATGACTGAGATCAGGAGCTTCGTGGGACTAGCTGGGTATTACAGACGTTTCATACAGGACTTTTCCAGACTTGCTTCACCGATGACGGCGTTGACGCAGAAGGGCGTCAAGTTCGTTTGGTCCCAGAAGTGTGAGGACAGTTTTCAGGAGATGAAGAGGCGGCTGACGACAGCACCGATTCTGACGCTACCGAGTGGCAGCGGAGGCTACGTGATTTACAGTGATGCGTCAGGGGTTGGCTTGGGTTGTGTTCTGATGCAGCACGGGAAGGTGGTGGCGTACGCTTCGAGGCAGCTGAAGGTGCACGAGAAGAACTACCCTACTCATGATCTGGAGTTAGCAGCGGTGGTTCACGCGTTGAAGACCTGGCAGCATTATCTTTATGGCGAGCAGTTCGAGGTCTTCACGGATCATCAGAGTCTGAAGTATCTATTCTCGCAGAAGGAGCTGAATATGAGGCAGCGCAGATGGCTTGAGTTCATTAAGGACTACGACTTCACCATCTAATATCATCCGGGGAAGGAGAATTCGGTTGCGGATGCACTTAGCAGGAAAGTTGAGGTGTCTGTTGCTAGTTTGTGCATTCTGGAGTGGAGGCTACTCGAGACGTTGTCAGAGTGGAGGCTACTCGAGACGTTGTCAGAGTGGAGGCCGTCCACAGATGGCTCTGAGAGAGCAGTGTTAGCTGGGCTTCGGGTGGAGCCGCAGACCGTCTCACGTGTTGTGCAGGCTCAGCGTGATGATGAGGAATTAGCTGGTCTATTACTGTTTGCTGCCAAAGATGGATCAGACTTCAGTGTGGGGGTTGATGGTGGTCTGAGGTTCAGGAGTCGGATTTGAAGGGAATGTGTTCTAAAAGTTTTACTTTTAAATGTCAATTATTATGAATTGAATGAGAAATCATTTTGTTCCTAGTTTATGTTATTCGCCTTTTAGAAGTGTTAAGGAAGAGGCTCTTGGTCCTTAACCGTAGATCTCTAAAAGATATTGGTTTACATAAAACAAAAGATATTTGCAATCATGGTAATTAACATGGGACATTAATTACCGAGTTAAGATTGTCGTGTTGGTCATAGATCATTGTAGCTCTACAAGTGAGTGACAACACGGGTACACAAAAGAGGAAAATACTACTTTTGTATACTGAATAGACCTAATAAGTGAAGCATTATAGAATTGTGTTTTCTGTGTCATTAATGTTTTACTGTGTCTTTGGTCCTTTGATATGAGACCTATGTCCGATCACTTAAGAAATGCTTGATTAGACTAGTGTCTTGAGCTATCGATGAGTGTAGTGTAAATGCATTGCTTGGTTAAGTATGACTTTTGTTGGAGAAGATAGTTAGTCAAAAGATTATCATTGCCCCCTCTTAATTGAGTGATGATATTAGTGGGCCCCTTGATAAAGCAAAGTTATAATGTGCACAATGTGATTTGAGTTAAGTCACATATTTATAACTAGCTTAAAGAGATCAAGATATGAATACTAAAACAAAGATGACACAATACTACTTTGTGTGTATTCTTAATATCATGAGGTAAGGGACGGACACAAGTGGTGCACTCCATCACTAAATGGATCGGGTTTTGGTTCGAGTGGAATTAAGACATCTAACTAATTCAGAGCTATAATGTGTAGCTAGATATTGTTTATAGCTTGTGATATTAAGCTCTTAATATCACTGCCAACTTAGTCTAGATCCTCCCATAGGTCACACCACAAAACTGGGAAACTATAAATGTGGATTTTGGGTTCATAAGGTGTGTCGGGTTTCAAGTAGAAAATATGACACATGTAGTGAACAAGCAAAATCAAAATTATGTTGTGATTAATAACATAATTAGAATCTAAATTAAATTCATATGTGATGTAATTATTATGGGGTATAATGATTTATCATTACATAGGATAATATATTACAAAAGTTTTGAACTTACTACTAATCCCGAAATGTCAAATTTTGTAGGGTTAAACCGAAATTTGATGAGTCTGCATTACTATCCAAAAACGGTCGACCGAATGTGGCACGGTCGACCGGAATGTGACATGGTCGACCGGATGTGTCTCGATCGCTACAGGAATTTCGTCTGTTCGTTTTCGGTCGATCGAAGTAGTTCGGTCAGTCGCCCGAACATTGTGATGAAATAATTTTTGTTGCGAACGGTCGACCGAGTTCATGAACGGTCGACCGAAACTCGGTCTAAACGGTCGACCGAGCCACCAACACGGTCGACAGATTCAGACGGTTACTGTAGAATAAATTTAAGAATTAATTAGATCATGCATGGAATTGGTCCATAACTGATTTAATTCGTGGCTAAAATTATTTGTTAGCAAATAATAGATGGTTAGATGGAAGTTTGCATGAAATCATGGGCAAGAGGTTGCACATGAATAGGTAATTTGGAGAGAACTTATAAATACAAGTTTGTCTCATTACCTTATTAATTAATTCATTATCTTTTTGTTCAAACTTCTCTCTCCATAATTCTCCACGAATTTCACCTTAATTCTTGAGTTTAGTTTTAGTTTTCAGAGATCTTCTTCTCAAGGAAACTAAAGAGGGGTTAGTAGTTAGATTCTAAACCCTATGGGAGATTGAGAGGCTAACTCTTCTCTCTCCAATCATGTTTAGAGTTTGGTGAATACTCGGAGGCATCCGACGCAGCGACAACCATTTTCAACGTCTCTGGATCGTCAAGCAGTTTTAGAGAACTTCTAGGTATGAAATTCGGAGCCCATATTTGTTTTAATAAAGTTTTGAAACTAGTTATTGAAACAAACCGATGCATGCATGAAACAAATCATAGAAAAATTGTAATTGATCCTTATTGTGCATAAATATTTCGAAAATAAATATGTGCAATTAAACTAGAAATCCTACAGTGGTATCAGAGCTTAGGGTTCAATTTTCTAATGATTTGAAACTATAAAAAAATTTAGTTTACCATCTAGGGTTCGAACAATTCGATTTTCTGGTTTTTCGGTCTTTAAATGTTTTGTTGGAATAATTCTTTGTAATAATTCGTTTTGAATGTTTTAAGTGGTTTAAAACATGCCATGTAATTATTAGAATTATGATTTAGACATAAGTCTAACTTGCAATAATTTCGTTTTAAGCATAAACGATTGTTTTGTAAGAGAATCAACAAAACCGAAAAACTGTGGTTCGTCTTTCCTTTTAGGAAATTGGATGGACAACGGTTCAAAATTGTTTTTGAACTTTTGGATGGATGAAAAACGTTCTTAATGGATTTCAGAATGTTTTTCAACGAATTGTTTGGGATTCTAGATGATTGATAAACTAGGTTGTATAGTTTATAGCAATCTTGCGTGCATGGATACTCGAGTTGTCTTTGCAGGAATTGTGAGTTTATGTGTTCCAAATCAGCGCCTATGAATGTTTGTAATTGTTATTATACAGGGGCTTATTTACATGTAAAAGCCAAATTCTCTCTTTCTATCTTTAGATAATTACATTGCATTTGAGAGGTTTTACATAGGACTTGCACTAGTCGGTTTTTTATCGAATGTGAGGGGCATGTTTATTTTCTGTAAAATCTACATCTCCGGTGCAAGAGGAAGTCGCCGCTGTATCGCATCGATCGAGGATCGAGGATCGAGGATCAAAGGAAACATATAAACTCACACGATATGCTAAAGCCAAGTGGGAAGACCAAGAGAACCAAGTTCACAGTCTTATGCTAGCATCCATGGGTGACTCGCTTCAAGCGAAATACTTGGATTCAAACCCCAAGAAGACCATGGAGGCTTTGTCTAAGATGTTCGTGGATAGTGCCTGAAAGGAGCGCTATAAGACCACCATCGCACTCACAAGGTGCCATATGGCGGAGGGAACATCGGTATCCATGCATTTTCTCACGATGCAAGGGTACCTTGAGAAGTTGGCAAAACTCTATTCATCAATGCCCGAGGACATTGCTGAAGATATGATTCTTGGCTCTCTAGCCCCGTCCTTTAAGGACTTTGTGATGCACTATCACGTGCGTGAAAAATGGGTGAGTCTTGAGGAGCTGCACAACGCTATCAAAACTGCTGAAGTTGACATGGGCAAGGGTATGGACAAGCATGTCATTGCCGTCCATGGGAGGAGCCAAAAGATTGGTAAAGGAAAGGGTAAATCTACCAAAAGTGGTTCAATCAAGAGCAAGGGAGTAGGAGGTGCTCATAAGAGTGCCTCGAGGGGGAAATCTCCAACTCCCAATACGGAGTGCTTTCACTGCGGTGAAAAAGGACACATCCGGCCAAAGTGCCCCAAGTACAAGGAAGACCTTTACAACGGAGTGATTGAATGTCGACGCCCCAAAAAGGCCAAAGATATATTTGTTATTGAAATAAATTTAGTCACCTTTGTCCAGGATTGGGTAATTGATACCGGATCTTGTGCTCACATAGTTTCTAATGTGCAGCTACTCACGGATAGGAAGGAACTCGTAAGGAACGAGGTAGAATTGAAGGTCGGAAATGGTACGAGCGTTTCTGCGGTTGCACAAGGTTCTATGGTGCTTCAATTATGTAGTGGTTTAAATTTATGTCTAAAGAATGTTTATTATGTGCCTTCGATTAGCAAGAACATTATATCTGTATCATGCTTAGATATGGATAATTTCAATATAAACATTTCAAATTCTTGCTTGTCTATATCGAAGAATGGTATTTTCTATGCAAATGCATTCATAAGGAATGGTCTCTATTTGCTTGAATTGAATAATAAACAAATCTTTAATATCAATAACAAAAGACTTAAGACCACTCACGAGAACGATACTCTCTTGTGGCACTATCGTCTTGGTCACATAAATGAAAAACGCATCAAGAAATTGCAAGAAGCTAACCTTCTTGGTCTACTTGATTTTAAATCATTGGAGACGTGTCAACCATGTTTAATGGGAAAAATGACCAAAAGGCCTTTCAAGAAGAAAGGTCCAAGGGCGAGTGGCTTGTTGGATTTGATACATTCCGATGTATGTGGTCCAATGAGTACTAGTGCACGAGATGGTTTCAGGTACTTCATTACGTTCACGGATGATTATAGTCGTTATGGCTATGTTTATCTAATGAGAAACAAAAGTGAATCCTTTGACAAGTTCAAGAATGAAGTTGAGAACCAACTCGACAAGAAAATCAAGTCTCTACGAACGGATCGTGGAGGTAAGTACTTAAGTGCCGAATTTGACTCATACCTAAAGGAGTTTGGTATTGTACCTCAACTCACCCCTCCCGGTACACCTCAGTGGAATGGGGTATCCGAAAGGAGGAATAGGACATTGCTCGACATGGTTCGGTCAATGATGAGTCATGCGGAATTACCTCTTTACTTTTGGAGTTATGCACTATAAATTGAGGCTTACATACTAAATAATGTTCCATCCAAATCCGTGGAGAAAACTCCTTATGAGCTATGGAGTGGTAAAACACCCAATCTCAATTTTCTCAAGATTTGGGGTTGTGAGGCTTACGTCAAGAAAATTGAGGTCGACCAAACTTCAACCAAAAGCGGATAAGTGCTTCTTTATAGGTTATCCTCGTGAGACAAGAGGATACTACTTTTGGCATATCACCTCCAATCGAGTGATTGTAGAGAGGGATGTCACAATTCTGGAAAAAGAATTTCTGGAAAGAGTAAAAAGTAGTGAGAGTAGGGTTGTGCTAGAGGAAACTCAAGATACTCTACAAGATCATGAGATGAATGATGACATTCAAGATCATGAAGACCCAACCGAGGTTCCTTTGGTCAGTGGGAGCATGAGTGAGAGACACTCGCAAGAAATTGTGAAAGAAACTCAATCTTCCCCACCAAGTGTACGTTCGAGAATCGAACACGAACCAATTCCGTAAGAAATTGTGGAAGAAGTTCGAGAAGTACACGTAGAATCCAAAGAACCTAGAAGGTCAACGAGGGAAAGGAAGAAACCCGATATGTATCTGGGACTAGATGAAATCATGGTACTTGATACCAATGATCCCCTAACCTTCCAAGAAGCAATGGAAAGGAAAGACTCCAAACTATGGCTTAAGGCCATGGCATCCGAAATATAATCCATGTATGATAATCAAGTGTGGAACTTGGTTGACCTTCCTCAAGGGAAAAATGTCATTCAAAATAAATGGGTTTTCAAGAGGAAGATGGACATGGATGGGAACTTGACAACCTACAAAGCGTGCTTGTAGAAAAGGGTTTCACTCAAGTTCAAAGAATTGACTATGATGAAACTTTTTCACCAGTTGTCATGTTCAAGTCTATTCGGATAATGCTCGCTATTGCTGCATTTCATGATTATGAAATATGACAAATGGATGTCAAAATGGTGTTTCTTAATGGGAACTTGGATGAGGATGTGTACGTGGTACAACCTCAAGGTTTTGAAGATCCAAAGAATAGAGAGAAGATATGCAAGCTTCAAAGATCCATTTATGGATTGAAGAAAGCATCAAGGAGTTGGAACAAACGCTTTGACGAGGAAGTGAAGAAGCTTCACTTCATTCAAAGTAAGGAAGAACCTTGTATATACAAGAAGGTTAGTGGGAGCCATGTAGTATTCCTAATCTTATATGTCGATGACATACTGCTCATGGGAAATCATATTCCTTTGCTTGAGCAAACGAGAAGTTCATTGAAATCTTCATTTTCAATGAAAGATATGGGTGAGGCTCAATACATCTTGGGAATCAAGATATATCGAGATAGATCCCGTAGACTCATTGGCCTCAATCAACGTGCATACATTGACAAAGTCTTGGAAAGGTTCAAGATGAACAACTCCAAAAAGGGCAGTGTGCCAATGAGTATGGGTATGCAACTCAAGAAGTCTCAACGTGCACAATCACGTAAGGACTTAGAGTACATGAAGGATGTCCCTTATGCTTCGGCAATTGGGTCGATCATGTACGCGATGACTTGCACAAGACCCGATGTCTCGTATGCTCTAAGCGTGACAAGTCGTCACCAATCCAACGCAGGTCCTGAACATTGGACTGCGGTCAAGAATATCCTGAAGTACCTTAATCAGACTAAGGATAAGATTCTTGTTTATGGAGGACAAAGGGAGTTGATAGCCGAAGGGTACTCGGATGCGAGTTTCATGAGTGATCCAGACGATAGAAGGTCGCAATCAGGATATGTCTTTCTTCTGAATGGTGGAGTTGTGAGTTGGCGTAGCTGGAAGCAAACCACTACGGCCGATTCAACCACCACTTCAAAAGTAATGGTTGTCGCTGAAGCGAGCAAGGAAGGAGTGTGGATCAAGAAGTTCCTTGAAGAGCTTGGAGTAGTTCCCACGAGCGAGGGACCCATTGAGCTATTTTGCGATAATAATGCATCCATCTCGCAAATCAAGGATCCTAGATCACACCACAAAGTGAAGTACATGGATCGAAAGTATTTTGTCACACGTGACTTCATCGATGAAGACAAAATAAATCTATTATGGGTGGACACCAACAGCAACACAACTGATCCATTCACAAAACCCTTATCCAAGCCAAGGGCGAAATGCATTTCGAGTCCATGGGATTGAGGAACCATGTAGATTGGCTTGATGATTGATATGTAATGGGGTTTACCCTGGTTATAATTGTTTTATACATTGAGTATGTATGTGAAAGAAAACTTTAATAACAAGTGGGAGATTGAAGGGAATGTGTTCTAAAAGTTTTACTTTTAAATGTCAATTATTATGAATTGAATGAGAAATCATTTTGTTCATTGTTTATGTTATTCGTCTTTTAGAAGTGTTAAGGAAGAGGCTTTTGGTCCTTAACCGTAGAGCTCTAAAAGATATTGGTTTACATAAAACAAAAGATATTCGCAATCATGGTAATTAACATGTGACATTAATTACCGAGTTAAGATTGTCGTGTTGGTCATAGATCATTGTAGCTCTACAAGTGAGTGACAACACGGGTACACAAAAGAGAAAAATACTACTTTTGTAGACTGAATAGACCTAATAAGTGAAACATTATAGAATTGTGTTTTCTGTGTCATAATGTTTTACTGTGTCCTTGGTCCTTTGATATGAGACTTATGTCCGATCACTTAAGAAATGCTTGATTAGATTAGTGTCTTGAGCTATCGATAAGTGTAGTGTAAAGGCATTGATTGGTTAAGTATGACTTTTGTTGGAGAAGATAGTTGGTCAAAATATTATCATTGCCCCTCTTAATTGAGTAATGATATTAGTGGGCCCCTTGATAAAGCAAAGTTATAATGTGCACAATGTGATTTGAGTTAAGTCACATATTTATAACTACCTTAAAGAGATCAAGAAATGAATACTAATACAAAGATGACACAATACTACTTTGTGTGTATTCTTAATATCATGAGGCAAGAGACAAACACTAGTGGTGCACTCCATCACTAAATGGATCGGGTTTTGGTTCGAGTGGAATTAAGACATCTAACTAATTGGGAGCTATAATGTGTAGCTAGATACTGTTTATAGCTTGTGATATTAAACTCTTAATATCACTGACAACTTAGTTTAGATCCTCCCATAACTCACACCACAAAACTGGGAAACAAGAAATGGGGATTTTGAGTTCATAAGGTGTGTCAGGTGTTCATGTAGAAAATATGACACATGTGGTGAACAAGAAAAATCAAAATTATGTTGTGATTAATAACATAATTAGAATCTAAATTTAATTCATATGTGATGTAAATATTATGGGTTTAATGATTTATCATTAAATAGGATAATATGTTACATAAGTTGTGAACTTACTACTAATCCCAAAATGTCAAATTTTGTAGGGGTTAAACCGAAATTTGACAAGTCTGCAAGTACGGTAACAGGAATTTCGTCTGTTCGTTTTCGGTCGACCGACCGATTATACTCCGTCGAAGGTGGTATAGAACACGTGGTTCCTTGCGCGGAAGTGCGGACGCTCCTCACCGATCCCTTAGGCTCGTGTAGTCGCGTGTGGGGGGATGCGTCACGTGCTGTCCATAAAACTGTATGTGCCTACGGTAGGTTTCCGAGGGAGACCAGTTGTTGTTGCTGGACTAATGTCCTTGTGGACCCTGTTGAGGGTCGTTGTTGTTTGACTGAGGTCCTGTTTACCCTTGGAGAGATTTGATGCATTGCAGATGTGATATGACATGCCACTAGTATGATAGGTTCATTTACCGTACTATTGCATGCATATAGGTGAGCTTGGCATACATGGTTTCCTAATGGGAAACTCAGGCATCGTTGTTTGATTCATGTTTCAGGACCGCAGTAGGTTCTGTCGGGTGGTGACTGCGGGCGCACACATTTTGGGGCCAGGATCCTCTTCGGACTCTTCGAGGTCATCATGATTGCTTGTACCTGTCTTTTCATTGTATTGTTGTAATCACGTCTTTTGACAAACTCTGTTGTATTATTGGTGCACCGACTGTTGATTTATCTGAGTAACATTCCCGTTGATGAGTTTATTCTAATAATCTCTTGATTGTTTAAAATTTTAAATTTCCGCTGTTTTGGGATGTTACAACTTGTTATCAGAGCGGTCAGTCCCTATGTGTGACTCCCAAAGAAATCACCCCAGTGTAGTAGTGTAGGTTGCACTTTGTATTTAGCATGCATTCATGGCTGATCATGAGTTGTTTCTTGTGCCAGATGCCTCCTAGACGCGTGAGGAGTTCTCCGCGTGATCGCGATGCCAGTGACACCACTGAGGGTGCCAACTGGGATAGGTTGAGCGAGTTCCTCGAGCGTCAGGCAGCAAGGGCAGAGCAGATAGGGACAGGTGCGGAGCATGATCGCTTCATGAGGCAGCACCCGCCTAATTTCAATGGCAGGAGTGACCCTGAGGCTGCAGAGGACTGGGCCTTTAAGATCCAGAGGATTTTCCGGGCGATCGGCTGTGTACCAGAGCGGATGGTGGGCCTGGCTTGTGCTGGAAAAGATAGCTAGTCAAACGATTATCATTGCCCCTCTTAATTGAGTGATGATATTAGTGGACCCCTTGATAAAACAAAATTATAATGTGCACAATTTAACTTGAGTTAAGTTACATAGTTATAATTAGCTTAGAGAGATCAAGAAATGAATATAATACAAAGATGACACATTTCTACTTTGTATATATATTCTTAATATCATGAGGCAAGGGACGGACACAAGTGGTGCACTTACATCACTAAATGGATCGTGTTTTGGTTCGGGTGGAACAAAGACATCTATGCTAATTGGGTAACTATAATGTGTAGTTAGATACCGCTTATAGTTTGAGATATTAAGTGTTTAATATCACTGTCAATTTAGATTAGATCCTCCTATAGGTCATACCACAAAACTGGGAAACAAGAGGCTTGATTTTAAGTTCATATGATGTGTCGGGTTTCATGTGAAAATATGACACATGTGGTGAATGAATAAAATCAATATGTCATGAGAATTGACATAATTAGAATCATAATAAATTCATATGAGGTGTATATATTATGAGGTGTAATAATTTAATATTACATAGGATAATATATTACATAAGATGTGAATTTGCTAAAAAACCCCAAAAGATCAAATTTTGTTGGAAATAAATCCAAAATTTGACAAAGGCAAAATCGTGGTCAAACACGGTGAACCGTTCAGGGTTCGGTCGACCGGTGTATCTTTGGATCGGTTAACCGAATGGGAAACGAGTAATCATAATTGGTTGACCGAAATTGTCTGGAGTGCCTGAACAACCGGGTTCGGTTAACCGAGCGTGAACGGCCAACCGAGAAAGAGTATTTTCGGTAGACCGAAGGTGACACGGTCATCCGATGACTATGCTCCAGGAGAAATTTTGGTGAGTCAACGGTCGACCGAAGAGAAGACGTGGTTCGTCCGAATTTTTCCAGAGAATTTTTCTCATGCAGATTTTCGATCGACCGTCTAGCTCACAGTGCACCGAACACGTGTTAAAACCGAATGGTTCGGTTGACCGAGAAAAAGTCTCGGTCAACCGAACAATACGATTTCTGCCTGAATTATTAAGAGATTAATTAGATCATGGGTAGATTAATTCCAGATTTAATTAAAACGTTTTAGAGGATGCTTATGTGACAATTAGAGATTAATTTTAGAAGAGAATAAGTAAAAGATCATGACTAAGGAATAATTCTTGATAAGAATGTTTTGGGAGCCTATAAAAGGACCCCTCCTCCTACTTGTTTATTGGAATGCAAAAATTCTTTCTCTCATTAATCTCTCATCTAATCACCACGAAAATCTCTTATTAATTTTGAGTTTAGGAGATAGAAATCTCAGGAGCTCAAAGATGGATTATTAGCTAGATTCTAAGCCTCATTAGAGATTGATTGACTAGCTCCTTTCTCTCTAATCTTTTTTAGAGTTTGGTGAACACTCGGAGGCAAATTGGTGGACGATTCTACGGGCAACGTGTCTTCGGATCTTCGAAAGGTTTTAGAGAACCTTTAGGTATGATTCTCTCTTTGTGTTTTATTTTAATATATATGTAGGATTGCATGATATTAGAATAAACACAAAGTAATGTGCATAAAATTGTTGAAAGTATGAAATCGATCATGTATGTTGTATTAATTTTTTAAAATTTATACATACATAGGGACACGAAATCCTACACTTTATCGAGAAAAGAGAGAGTAGAATAGATTAAGGGGGGTTGTGGAGTCGGATTCCGAGGGAATCCGACGGAAATAGAATTTGGATTCCGGTTGACTCCGAAAAGGGGGTTGTTTGTACACGGAGACATGGATTCCGTCAGATTCCGTCGGATTCTGTGGTATGTATAAAATTTTCGTTAGAAAGGTTGAAGTAAAGGAAAAATGTTTGATCTAGTTGCAAAAGGAGTTATTGTTGACTCACAATGTCTAAACGGGAAAATCACAACTGGAAAAGAAATGTATAGTGCAATATATAAATAAACAAAATAATAATAATCCTACAACTCATCTGTTCAAGTTATAATTGCAATGGAAATTGAACCTAAAGCAGTTCGGTCAATGGTTTGATTTTATTTCCTGAAACAAGTTTGTGTTGGGGAAAGCCCTAAACCAACCCGAACCGTAGGCAACGGGGATTTGACTGAGATCGAAAATTCGATCTACATCAAAAATTCCAAATGTCAATATCAACTAGCAGCAATATTTTCCCCTCAGCAGTTTACATATTTACTAATAAGTAAAAATACGATTTATCTCCATTCATGACATAGTTATATGAACATTGAAAACAATGTGTGCTTGGTTAGCACCTGATGAGGATCTTGTAGGATCGTGTGGGTCTATGGGTCCACAAACTAATCACGATTAAAACCTAATTAACTACTTGGTTGATCGATCAAAGAAATGCAGCGGAAATTAAAAACAAATCAAGCACAAGTAGGAAATCAATGCAAACCACACAAAGACGCCGGATTTACAGAGGTTCGGCCGCGCCTACGTCCTCTCTTGCAAGCCCCTCTCGAATCCCCGTTCGAGCTCCTCTTGCGTCTTCACTATGCCTCCCCGTTCCGGGCCGGGAGCAACGCCTTTTACAAGTCTTCAAGCTCGCGAACAACCCTCGCCGAGCTTGGCACCACCTCTCACAACCCGAGAGGATCACTTCGGGCTTTCACCGAAATCTCTACTTCTTGTCTTGGGCTTTCACCAAGACCCTTGCTCACTTTACAACACAAGTAACTGAGTGGAACTCACTCTCTAATTGAGCACAACAATTGCTAAATGATTGTATGATGAAGGATGTGGAAATTAGGCTTTGGATGGCTAATTTGGAGCTTTGAGGTTGTGGAAAATCTCACTATAGGTTTGACACTTTGGAGTTGTGAAATCTTTTGGAAAACTAAGTGTGAACCTCTATTTATAAGCTCCTAAAGATTTCTAGCCGTTTGGACAAGATTTGATTGGGTTTTGTGCAAGATACACAAAACAGAAAATCGGGTTCAGAAATCTGTCCAGAAACGGTCGACCGAAAGGTGTATCGGTCGACCGAACCCTTGAGTCTGTTGATGGATCGGTTGACCGAACATAGGTACTGGTCGACCGAATCACTTAAGTTCTATAGGTCAACGGTCGACCGAGCAGGTACCGGTCGACCGAACTACTGGGTTCGGTAGAGAGAAATCTTGATCGGTTGGACAAACTTGTGTCGACCGATAGCAGGGGGTTTTTCACGAATTCAACGGTCGACCGAAAATGGTATTTTGTTCGACCGGTTCAAAAGTATTTGGGGGTGTATATAGGAAAAGTGTGTATACGACCGTTGTATAATACGACAAATAAAACGGTCGTATTTTTACCAGAAATAGCAAACGAAACGGTCGACCGAAGGTCTACCAGTCGACCGAACAGGTCTGGGTAATCGGTTAATAGAAAGTGGAATCGGTTGAACGAATTGGTCTGGTATAACAAATATTGTGTATAACCGGTCGACCGAAAGGTGAACGGTCGACCGAACTCAGGCAGACTGGCGACCAATGTTTTAGGTGTTTAGGTGATCTAATGGAGTCCAAATTATATGATATTTTGTGTGTGACTCCTAAAAGGAACCTAATGTGTGAATGCATGCATATTAGCTTAAGTTATGCTCAATTTACATAAGTTCCTAATACTCAAAGAAAGGAAAAATTACATGTCTTCAATCCTAGCTTGATTACATGTCTTGACTTGACTTTTCTTCTTTCTTGAGTCTTGATCACCTGTAGATGTTAGCACAATACAATATGTATACTATTATACTACATGTGCTAATCTACATGTTCTTATTAAGATTAGGTTTAATTACATCATCAAAATACGGATTAAGGCCAAAAAGCCAACAGATCTACCAAGATTTCCAGACAAGTCCAGAGGATGTAAACAACTCCCCAATTTCCAGACAAGCTACGAAAAAAACACACAAGTTCCAACCACACAATCATCTTAAACATCCATTCCGAAGAAACAACAAATCCAAATATGAGATGGAACACGAAATCCTAATCAGTAATCACCACACCTCACTTGGCGACCATCCTAGCATTGAAATCCACTCCTGAATCCACTCGTCGAACTCCCGAATCCACTCGTCGAACTCGGCCGGATCGAGCTTCTCCCCGATGCTGGTGAGGACGTGCCTGAGCTCGGTGAGGGACACGGAGCCGGTGGCCTCCTTGTCGAGGACGCGGAAGGCATCACGGAGGGGGCGATCGAAGGGGGCGGGGTCGAAGGTGGTGAGAAGGGATTTGCTTTTGCCTTTTCGGTTTTGATTGAGGATGGTATTGATTTAGGGTTTATTTGGGTCTGAATTCGGGTTCGGGTATCCGATTTTTTTCCAAACTCTAATCCGAATCCGATCCGAAAATGTGTGTAGAATAGCGGATCGGATACCCGATCCAGAATATTAGGATCGTATATCCGATTATTCGGATTTAATAAACTGGATACCGGATCGGAAATATGGTTATCCGGTTATTCGGATTTTTCTGCTCACTCCTAGTTTTCCGGGGGCGCTGCCCCCTTGCAACCCCCACCACCTCACCGACGATGTGGAACGTCGCTCGCTCATCGGTGAGCGAGACCCCCGACCGACCCGTCGCAGTGAACATAAGAAGTATGAGTAAACAACAGAAAATCCCCTTCCACAAATCACTTCCCAACACATGCAGAAACAACAAAATTCAGTCACTATCACACCCTCAACGGTCCAGATCTCCCAACGCTTCCTTCCGATCCTTCCCCACAACAGAACCGTGAACCCACAGATCAACTCCAACTCCACCCGATGACGACGTCGCCACCGTCCTCGTGGATCTCGGTCGTCCCAATCCCCCTCCTCTCCGCCGTCGCCGGCGCCGCCCTCGTCCTCCTCTTCTTCGCCGACTACTTCCGCCGCCGCCGCGCCGAGGTCGCCTCCATCGCCGTCCCTCCCACCCCCGTTTCCGATACCAAGCCTTCCAAGCCCCACGCCTCCAGAAAACCCAACCCCAAAGCCCACCACCACGTTTCCGACAAGGTGAGGGAGTCGATTCCCCGGACTTTTTTGTGATTGACGTCTAAATTCTGTTCGAATTTGTGCTTCAGGAGCAACGCCACCATCACCTGGATTTGAACACGCTGAGGGGGCACACCGACGCGGTTACTTCCCTCTCGTTCTCGCCTGACGGGCGGAACCTCGCCACTGGTATTTGATTCGATTTCCGACCTACATTTGATGGTCAGAAATTGTTATTAAAATATGTGTCTCCACCTCAAAACCAATTAATGATGAGTGGAGAGACTCATGATCCTATAGCTCGAAGAGAATGTCTTTAACTTTTCCGACATGCGACTATTCTCTAACAATTGTATCATTTCTTTGTTTTGTGCTGCAGCATGCTCGGATGGAGCAGTGAGGGTTTTCAGGATCGATGATGTGTCCAGCAAAAGCTTCAAGTATGGATTGTTGATTGTTGTGGTTATATTTGAAAAAAAGAGTTGTTGAGATGTATGTTATTGGTTTAGATTTTTGTCTGTTTAATGATTTTATGGATTTGCATTTTGTAGGATTTTGAGGATTAACCTGCCTGGTTCAGCTAATCCCACAGCAATCACCTTCTCGGAGGGAGCTTCGTTAGTGGTTGTGGCAGGGCAGAATTTTTCAGGGGCTTCCTTGTACATGTATGGTAATTTGGCTAAACCTTCCGAGGATGAGAAGCAACATGCAAAATCGTCTCTTCCGGAGATCATGTGGCAGCATGAGAAGGTCCATGACATTAGATCCATCCTCACATTGGATGGAGTTGCAGCAACCTTTGGAAGTGCTGATGGAAGTACAATTGTAGCATCATGCTCTGAAGGTTATTAAATAATGAATTAGTTCTATGTGCTTCTTCCTATCTCTTCTATGTTCATTGTTAACTCTGATTACAAAAGGTATAATATATTTGTTTACAAAGTAGTGTAACTAGTCAATATGACAATCAATTTCTTTCGGTTGCTCACTTGCTATACTTTCTGTATGTATACTTATGATATGGTACCATATTACATAAACAATACAATTAGTTATATCATCAGAAAACATAAATGGATACACAATATTGGATGTTGAAATAAATAATGTGTTGACATTAACTGAATGGTTAAAAATATATTTTCAAATAGAAAAACAAGTGTATGGTCTAAATTTCTATACAATGTATTAAATTGAAGTTTGTCCAAGGAATTTAAAAAAAATGTATCTCTTGTTTAAAAATCATTTTTGACGTGGTTATTTTTATGGAAGGTTGATTTCTTTTAACTTGACACATGACTGTTCTGCTTTGTATTGTTGTATCTTACATTTGCATTAAACATCAACTTGCATGTCATGCGTTGCTTATGGGCACTGTACTTCCTTTCTCACGACAACAATGGCGACATAATGATGGTTATGCCAGTTTGTCAACTTATTTCTCTCATTATTGTCATTTATTAATTTTTTAATACATCCTATTCACTGTTAATTTGCTATTTGACAAATTTTATCTGAAATGACCAAAAAATCCTAATGCATGCTGGTTTACAAGTTATGAACTTTTAAGCTATCCCATTAGACATGTATAGTGAGGTGAAATCTCATAAAGGTAGACTTACTGATGAAAACAAATAAAAGATTAAGTGGACTCATGCTTTGAAATTACTTGCATTGCATGGTCTCTTTTTCTTAATAGATGATTCCAGAATTTTCCTTTCTGCAGGATTCCGTTGTGTTTATGTTATTGATAGTATTTTCAGCTACTATTAGACCAAATAATTTAACTCTATAAATGCCAGGTACTGATATTAAATTGTGGCATGGAAAAAGTGGCAAAAACTTGGGCACTGTTGACACAAACCAGCTAAAAAACACCATGGCTGTCATCTCTCCAAATGGACGTTTTCTTGCTGCTGCGGCTTTTACTGCAGATGTGAAGGTTGGTCTTTGTATCTAAATATCATCAGAGGGAATTTACTAACTAAAAGTATTTTCATTGTCTAGAACAAGGATTGGTTGGCCACCAAGGCTCTTGCTGACCGAACCAAGAACTAATCAAATTACGAGGTTAAGACTATTGACTAGACTCAACATAATAGTGCTGTTATGTGCTAACATGAAGCACACAAATGTGAGATAGTGTCATCAGAGGGGAAATTACTAACTAAAAGTTTTTTCATTGTCTAGAACAAGGATTGGTTGGCCAACAAGGTTCATGCTGACCGAACCAAGAACTAATATCAAATTACGAGGTTAAGACTATTGACTAGACTCAAGATAATAGTGCTCTAATGTGATAACATGAAGCACACAAATGTGAGATAGTGTAATGTTTGCATGATTTATAGCATTATAGCAAGCACTCCATAAATCTTACTGTTGATGTGCATCTGAATATAATAGTAACAAATGTAAACATCTGAACAAGCAATAAATCCAGATCTAAATATAACATAAGAAACCATTTAAGGCAACGTTAAACAATCAAGCTCCTAATGGTCAACCACTGTAAACAAGTAAATCTACTTCACCAACATGAAAAATTATCATACTAGTGATACTACCCATCTACTTAGCCTGTCCTCTTCTCATTGCCACATCCTAAGAAGTGGATTTAGCCACTTATGTCAAAATACAACAAGCAAGCTCAAAAACTAAGCATGACATCCATGGAAGGAAATCTAACTACTACAAAACTGCAGAGACGAGAGGCGTTACTATAGGAAGAAGCACAAGCTATAATAAAGAAATCTAAGTTATAATCAGGCACCACACAAAATTTTGACCCTTTTGAAGATATTTCCGCTGCTTTTAGCAGTATAGGACTCGCTATTGGCAGCACTTTAGCGCCCAATCGAGCTGAGTCTTCTGTGATGTGCGGGGCCCCTTGGATGTGCCAAGTCTATCTCCAACAGGGCTTGAATTCGGGCATTGAAAGAGAATTTAATTGCACTTAGAATGTGATTGTTACAAGTTTTCTTCAAGTCTTGGAATTCAATTCTTTCCTTTACAATGAGGTCCATCTGTGTGTGCCATTACGTCATTTTCCTTCCATATTGGTCCAAACTTGTCGCATTTAAGTCCAAATCTGTTTCTTTTGCATTTTCTTCCATTTATTGCTGAAAATCACCTAGCACACACTTGAGTACAGTGCTATCAAGGCGAAAGGTGATATCGAGGTGATGACCTCAATATTAGCTTGGGAATAAAGGCGAGAGGAGAGGCGCTTGTCTGATTGAAGAAAGGCGGTATTTTTTTAAATAAACATAAAACACACTAAATTCTAGTTCAAAGCTTAAAATTCATTAAAAATACGTCTATAGCAAACAAGAAGTCCAATTAAAAAACACAAACAAATCACAAGTCAACAAGTGTAGTTAAAACCAGTAAAACAATAAAATCCAGTAAACATTAGCATACAAAACAGAAAATACCGTAAAACAGAAAATATACAGATATAAACAATAAACATTAGCCAAAAAACAACATAACAAGAAAAAAGTAAAAACACAAGAAAAGCAGAGAAAAAACAGAAAAACCAACAAAACGCTAAGAACATCAAATAAGCATTAAAAATAGTTAAAACGAAAGAGAATAGATCAGTAACAAATAAACATACTTAAACAGTAAACATTAGCAAAAAACAACATAAAAGATGGATCGGTCCATGATCCAATTCTATGTTCAGGTAACTTTAGGAAATCGCCTAGGCGTTTGGGCGGTCGCCCAATTGTGGGCAACCTTTTTATTAATTATTTAATTATTTTTTTGGTTTTAATTAAAAAAAGGAAAAATATAGGAATACAAATAAAATATAGAAAAAAAGATTACATGTTTGGACTTCAAAAAGACACCTAGATCACCGACTATAGTTTCATTACGTACCCCTTCTACCCACCTAAATACTTTGCATTTTATTTTATTAGTTTTAGAGTTAGTAATACAATTCATAAGGCAAAAAAATTACAATACAAATGTCTTAGTTATTCAATTGAACACATTGTTCTAAAGTCTAGTTAGGAACTTCAGTATCGTCGCCTTCCTCGGAATCATTCGGATCGTCAACGTAGACGTCCTCGTTGGTCAAGTAATCGGATCCTCGATTACCCGATAACCTAGCAACCCCAAAAACCATCTACTCCACTAACCCTAACCCTCAACGAAACCATCCTTCTCCTCTTGCCACATAACCCATTGCCATTACCGTCCAGCATGTCGACCGCCGGAGACGTTGAACAGCGCCGCCGACCTCAACCGTTGTCCAAACTTGTGGTTTGTCGGGTTGGAAGGGGAGGAGAGGGAATTTGAGAAGTGGGTTTTTATTGCGGGATGAATCTTGGGAGATGGTGTTAGATATTTTTGGTTTTTTTCATCAGTAGCCTTGAAGATGTTGGTATTGTGTTCTAATGTTTTTTTTGGGATTTGTTGGGGGAGGGGTTTATTTTTGAATTGATATATATATATATATATATTTATGACATACAATTTGGTCCGACCTGATTGAACCTTTAAATCTCTGAACCTTTGATGTCGTCAGTTTGACGTCCGGTTCGGTTATGAAACCCATTGTTAAATATCTCATGGATATGATTTTTGGCTTCAGAATTGGTATTCTTTGTAAAGATCTATCGGTTGTTGTTGCAGCTAAATATAAATTTCCACCAGAGTATTTTTTTATCGTTTCACTAAATTACTCCTGATCTGTAAATATCTTCCTTAGGCAAACAAACAATAAGCATGTCATTGAACTTTTGAGAAGTTTATTTGAGGTACTCATAAAAACAAGTTTCATTTGGAGTCAATATTTCTTGTAATGAGTTCAATTCAATGTTATGCGACAAACAATTACAAATAACAATATTTGGGCATACACCTCAAGAAAATCCAACGATTGAAAGAAAATGCATGGTCTACAATCAATACACATGCTTGCTTGAATTCTATTTTTAGTTCAAACCAAGAAAGGTTCTACAATTAATTTTAAACTTCACTTGCATTTGTCCAAATTCATAAAATCCACTTTTAGGTTGATGAATTAATGTTTGGTTTTGGTGATCTATGATAAATTTAAGAGAATAGTGTGTGCGATAAATAATGACTTCTGACGAGTTTGTTTGTAGATCCAGGGCATTTTTGTTTTTCTCACTGATGGATTTGTTTTGGAATATTTAGTTGAAATCAACTTGATACTTATCAAACTTCCCAAACTAAACTACAATCCCTTTCTTTATGAGTAAACTATTGTAGAAGTGTGGGTATCCAACTCAAAACCAAATGGTGATGAGGGAACATACCCTTCAACTTATAATCCAAGTGAAATTCTCCAAATTCTCCAATGTGAGACTGTTCTCTAACACCCCCCACACGCGTGACCTGATTTTTGCCCCCTCCGTGTATTGGTGATGAGGAGAGGGGCACTCCAACTTAAAATCCAGGAGAAAGTCATCAAATCCTCCAATGTGACTATCCTCTAACAACTATAATATTCTACAACGGGCATATGAGTATCTAACTGTTCACAAATCCTTGGAACAAATGTTAGGCAACAAACTTAAAATGAAACATTAACTAAAGGACACCATAAAGGTTTTTGAAACAACAATATTCCTTTTCATATGGCAATGGCCAACATATTAATGATTAAAAGAAGTGAACATATTGTATACCCTATGGTTTAGGAGATTGATCAAGTTGTAAAATGCAAAAATAAACAAAGCTAGAACTCTACAAATGAATTTTTGACAAATCTAAGAGCATGAGTAACTTATCATCATCAAACAAGAGAAATTAGCACATGCAATAGAATAAATGAAGTTTGACGGCTAATTCATTCACAGGAAATTAGTACCTGCAATCCTATTAGTGGATGTCTATTTATTGCTGCGTACAATATCCATTCATTATTAACACAATTGGAAGCACTGTAGAAATATATCTCGTGAAAGGTAGTTGAATTCACGGATGACTCATCTTGTCTTCTTTTGCTGCTAAGTTTTGAGGAAATTGCTATATCCATCTTCCAGAGGTGTAGGTGTAGCAAATACGTTATCTGTTTAAGCAAAAACACATTGATTATAGATGAAGTAGGGACTAGAAAAGTTTGTTGCACCGATGCCTTTTATAAATGAAGATAATCAAAAACATCATTCTGCTAGACGGGTGTTAGACTGTTAGCATCCAATATTCCAGTTGTTTAAACACATGCTTTCAAATTTCAATGGTGCCATAGAATTCATTTGATTCTTTCTCCATTTAACTTTTGACGTCCTACTTCTAAATCGAAGTATTGTGTTACTCATGCTCTCGTGTGGTATTATTGTTGCCCGTAAGATTACATACAAGTGTTTTAGATATCGTTTCTGACACGTTCATGTCAATTTATTAAGGCTCCGTGGTGCTTAATGTTTGCATGTATTCGTTATTCTAAGTCTTCATAGTCATTTCAAGGTTTTCGATGATTAAACCTATGTTAGGCATTCCAAACAAGTTTTAGTAGTTAGTGCATCAATCTTGTTTAGGGGAATCATCTTCTTTACAGGCTTTACTTTCATTTTGCATATGTTAGTACACTTATATTTTTTACTTTTCATGACCACTAAACAAGTTTCTTCACACAAACTAATAGTTTTTTTATCGGTGAAAAGAGAGGCTAAAATCGAAAGAGAAGACAAGCTAATGGTTTATCCTTTTGCCTTTCATTTTCATGTAAATTGTAGGTATGGGAAATTATTTATTCCAAGGACGGCTCTGTTAAAGAGGTTTCTAAAGCTATGCAACTCAAAAAGGGACATAAGGTAGATTATCCTAATTGTTGTAACCTTGAATTTCTTTAAATAAGTAAACTCTCAATCTTTAAATTTCATTGTCACCTTTGTTGCAAAGATATTCTGATGTTCGTCATTATATTTTGTTCTATTATATCAGTTTTCTTCCCATAATATTTCTGTGTAAATTTTACAGAAAGATTGATTTCTGTGTTGTGAGTACGAGTATTATAATTGGAAAAGATTATATCGTGATTTGTCCTTTTTTGGTATTGAAATAATGATTGTGGCTTACCACTTGTTTTCTAGCAACATGAGTTTTTTGATATATTTGTACCTTATTGTGATGGAGACCATAATGAGCTAATATTATGATTTATGAATGATAGACTGATGTTGGGAGTCATCATGACACATGCCTTTCCTACCTGCAAGGGTGGACTGGTTTTGTTGTTTAATAAACCTCGATACAAGTATGCTTAGAAAACAAAAAAAACTGAAGAAGGGCTGAGAATCAACATTTTGAATTAGCCCGTATTAGTTGTTCTTATGATATCACGATATGGGTCAAGTGATAGCTCTCTTTTATTATTGTTTTTGGTAGGTCACTTGGTCCCTCAAGTGTTCAAACAATAATCCAATTGTTGGCTGAAATCTGCGTAGTGTCTTGTAAATGTAAATTTATAAAAGTCACATGTGAATGTGTGTAACACCTTATATTATTTATGAAAATAACAAATAATTGCAAGAAACTTGTTAGTTAATTCCGTCATGCTTAACTCTTTTATTTCACCGAGCGACATTTCTTGCTCGTACTCAACTCATTAGGGACCGAGCCAAAGACATGAATTGAGTGAAACTGAGTGACTTTCAATTTGTTCTTTTTTGGAGCCAATCGAGTATAAAAATGTTTTAGTTCAGCTAATAATTTACACTCCCATATATTTTAAGCGGTTAGGCAACTTTGGGTCATTGCAACGCTTTTGATCTTATCACAATATGACATTTACCAGAGTAGTTCATGTTATACTACAAAAATCCAAAAACTTCGATTCTAGGACTTCCATAGTTCAGCCATAGCTATTATCAATAGAACTATCCTTGTGTCTGGGATGGTTCTTTGATTATTTTTTTTGTATATTATACATTTGGAATTGTTGAACTTGCTTCATCGTATTTTGACTTGTAAGAGGGTTTGTGATATATGTGAAAGAGGAACTTATCACAAGTTGCTCTTATGATGTACAAAGTCTTCTGTTTGTCGGACAATCTTTGTCATATTTCTTAATTCTTACCATTACAAAATCAAAGAACGCCCTTACCCTTAACCTACTAGAAATGCATTGTATCAATGATACCTTTTGAAGTAATTTTTATAGTTTAAGGAAATATAGTTCTTAGCCGTAAAGTAAGATGCCATCATAATTTCTTGGGTTTCTACTACTTAAGCTTGTATTTTTTTTCCTGTTTTAATATTTTTTTTCTTTTTTCCCATTGTAATTGTATTTTGTTTTTCAGTTATAAACTATTTCTTCTGTGTGCACACAAAAAGAAACATAAACTCGAAGTAATTTCTAGTGGATTTTTCTTTCTTAGAATTCCTTGTCTTCCATATGTATCTTGTAGGAGCTTGTGATGTGTTTTTTGTTTGTACTATTTTGAAGCTCATAAGGTGGTTTTTCTTTATTTGCTTAGAGTGCCGTGACTTGGTTATGCTTCACCCCAAACTCAGAACAAGTCATTACATCCTCAAAGGACGGCACTATAAGAATATGGAACATCAATGGTAAGCAATATTCTTGACCTAGTGCTTCTTCTTGGGATTTGATCTTCTATTCAAAAAATTGTCTAGTCCTACAAAGGTTATCTTACGTTTACGATTTATTATAATTTCTTCCAAATTGTTTACGTGCCTATCTTACCGTTCATAAATGTGTTTGAAGGCTCTTTCTTCGAAGTCACAAATGTCCTTTGACTCTTATGCAATTGAATATTGTTCGAACCATTCCTCTAGGCAAACAACTCTGTGATGTTACGTTATACTGGTAATAGTCACAAGCTTATTCATGAACTACTACTTAGCAGTTGATTGGCACTTGTAAGCTCTGTGGACTTTGGAGTTAAGTCATACACAACATTTGTTAATTGGATGCTACGTAGTGTCACATGGAAATTATGGTGGATTAACCACAAAATCCGGTCAAAGTGCTTGAAGGTCGACTTGTTCATTTAGTAGCATATGTATTCATTCGAGATGAGAAAAATGAATTCCAACATTTATTTTTTCATTTTGATAGTTGTATCTATGTTCAAGGAACACTTAGGCGATTGTGCGGTCACCCAGTTGTGTGCGATTGTTTTTTTTAAATAATTTAAATAATTTTTTTGTTCTTAATTAAAAAAATTGAAAAAAAGAAAAATACAAATAAAATATAGAAAAAACCTAACATGTTAGGGCTTCAAAAAGACACCTAGATCACCGACCATAGTCTCACTAGGTACCCCCTCTATCCACCCAA
Source organism: Triglochin maritima (assembly GCA_963682175.1). Lineage (NCBI taxonomy): Eukaryota > Viridiplantae > Streptophyta > Magnoliopsida > Alismatales > Juncaginaceae > Triglochin > Triglochin maritima. Next base: position 15,227,813 of record OY821775.1, read on the forward strand.
ACACGTAGGCATTTTATTTTATTAATTGTAGAGTTAATAGTACATTTCAGAAGGCAAAAAAATTATAGTACAAGTGCCCTAGTCATTCAATTGGACCCAATGTTCTAAAGTCCATTTAGGAACTTTAGTATCGTCGTCTTCTTCGGAGTCGTTTGGATCGTCAACGTAGACATCCTCCTCGTCAGTTTCTTCATCGTTGGTTGGAATGAAGTCTTCATTGACATCCCGGGGAGCTTTAGAACTCGATGCACCTGGATCTTCATAAGTATAAAAAGTTATGTTGATGTCCTTATCTAATCCTTCACTTAAGAAAGGTGTAGTTGAAGACGTCGTGGATCGACAAGCCCGTCTTCGTGAAGATGAAGGTCCTAAGGCATCTTCCTCCACCTCAACCCATGTTATATCCTCCCCAGCGAAGATCGGATCCTCAGTTTCTGCTAACCAATGATGATTCTCCAAGAGGTCGTAGTCCACACTAATAGGATTTAAGAAACCGGGACGTTCCATTCATGTTTCGAATCTTTGCTGCAACTTCTGGTTGTAGTTTACGAAGACTGAATTATTCACCTCATCTTTTGTCGATGCAGTCGACGATTTTTTGATATTAGCTTGGGTTACCTCTAAAGTTTCGGATGATTGTTTCCTTGGCCTCCTTCTCCATTGCTTTTATAGAGATAACCCATTGCTGGTTTCTTGTCGCCGTCCACCAACCTCAGAACGTTGACCATTGGTCTTTGAGATCTGCTGCTGGTATTGTCTCAAACTATACTTGACTTGCTTGCTTTCAATGTGAGCCGCAGTAAGTACCCCATGATTTGCATTCATCATTCTTTTTTAAAGTAACTACATTTTGCACATGGTTATATATTACTTGTTAAAACAAGTACCAACTAAGTACGGCAAAAAACTACACCAGCTGACCCCACCTCCATTCCAAGTGTTTCCAAAATCCCTACAAATTGGGCACATATAAAAAGGCATGAGTTATTAATTTGCTGGCATGGTGTTGTTTGTCACAAGTTGGAACATTTCCTTTTCTAGTGACTTAATGTGTAGGGAGGTTTTATTCTTTTGTTCTCTTATTTGATTGTCGTAAGCCTTATTTTGAGAATGATAGCCTTCGTGGTGCTGTCAATCCAAACCCATAATTTTCTGTTAAACCTCTTTCACATCCTTATTGGTCTAGGACCCTATTTAGTGATTGATATACTGGGTTGGAATAAGGTTGTGCGACATAAATTTCAGTTATTTGCTTGGTCAGTGCTCCTAGATAGAACCCTGACAACTACTTGCTGGTCTTTGGCTAGTAGATGCCCTCTTTCTTTGGTTGAGGGTGGGAGTAATGCATGGCCCTAGGGGTTATATAGTGTAATACTGTAATGAGGGAGTCCTTTGATAATCCTGCTACAAAATTGGTTGTTTGCTCGGTAAGATGCTGCAGTGATCCCTTTTTTCACTGGTAATGAAGGGTTCACCTCGACGGTTGGACCACTAGCACTATGGTGGAACTTATGGTTGTGTAGATATTAGGGTGTTCTAAAAATGAGGTGTGGAATTGGAAATTTTGACGAAATTCTCCCAAGACATACTTTGGCTTGTAGGGGTTGGTTTCATTTTGAGTTTCCTGTTTTGAGTGCTGCAGCTAGTGTCCTTGGCTCTTTTGTATGGGCGTATTAGGTGATCTGTTCTCTTTCATATGGTGCTGCTGGCTCTACGTTTGTTCAACCTTAGCTCCTGTTTTCTTGTTTTCATTGTTCGTTTTTCCTGTTTGTTTCCTTTTTTTCCTTTTTTGGTCAACTGGTATCTTTCTTTCATTTCTGCTAACGTTCAACAGAAAAATTCCTAGATAGGCATGATTTATGAGGCACAACAGCAAAATTTTCAATTGCTTATTTGCATTTCAGGTCTGTCTGCCATAGCCTGCAAAAACAGTTGCAGACTTGCATGTTTATAGGTGTTAAGGGGGCTAGTCCAAAGAGCTAGAGGTTTGACGAAAAAGTCCGTAATTTTTGTTGAATCACTTTTCAGCTGAATTTGATGACTCAAAGAATATTGGCCGAAACCCAGTGATTAGCTATGAAGTCGTGGTCTAGATATTATTTGGTTAATAGGTTTCAGAAGATACCGAATTACCGACTCTTTTGATTAACCATCAAGTCTTTTGATTTCTACTAATTGTAACTTGAAAAAACGGCCCAGATAGTCATGATTTATGATGCTCAACAGTGATTTTTTATTGGTGATTATTTGCAATTCAGGTCTTGTGTGCCATAGTCTGCAAAAATAGTTGCAAACTTGCAGTTCTATAGGTGTTAAGGGGGTCAATCCAAACCGCTAAAGTTAACAGAAAAGTCCTTTAGTTTGATTCACTTTCCAGCTGAATTTGATGACGCTCAGAGAATTAGCCACACGCCAGTGATTAACCATCAAGTCGTGTATCTAGATATTATTTGATTAATAGGCTACAGAATGTATGAGTCTCTGGATGTCTTGTTGAGTCTTTCACTTAATGCCTCCCAAACAGGTAGGTTGTTTCTGATTATATGTTTGATGATCAAGTACATAACTTAAATGTGACAAGGTAACATTAGTCTTTCAGTATTTTACCATGACATACACTTTGATGTACGATTATTTTGTGGCAATTTCTTTTAAAACACGAGTAGTGTGCATAATTGAGTTTTCTATTGGCTCTTGACATCACTTGTGGTGTTGGTAAAAGGTCAAAATGTTATTAAATTTGCCGAATTAGAACTTTGTATTCGTTCTCGTTTTGCTGACTTGTTTTTCTTGTTCCTGTGCTGTTGGTTTATTAGTTCGCTATCATCTTGAAGAAGATCCGAAGACCCTGAAAGTATTTCCAATTCCCCTTCATGATGAAAGTGGTTCTACACTGCACTATGACATGATCAGTCTTTCTCCTGATGGAAAATTTTTGGCTGCAACTCATGGTTCAACATTGCAATGGTTATGTGCTGAAACTGGCAAAGTTTTGGACACGGCTGATAAATCTCACGAAGGTGCTGTTTTCTCATCCAATTTTCATGTTTTTAAGCTCATTTTATGCCAAGAAGTTTGTCAGATTGAGATTGGATAGCAACTTTCTCTTGTCATTAGTAATCAATTAAGGATACTAGGAAGAAGGAAGTTGGTAAATGCCCCAACTCTGACATGGTGCTCTACTACTCAATGTTTCTGGGACGCCAGGCGTTTGTGCGGTCGCCCAGGGTTGGGCGACCCACTTTTTTTATAAATGATTTTCTTCTTCTGTTTAATGTAGAAAAATCAGGAAAAAATGGAAAAAATGTCCAAAAATTATAGAAACAACTACTTCAAACAAGCCTTACATGTTTGGGCTTTGAAAAGACACCTAGTTCATCTACCAAAGCCTCACTAGGTACCCCTCTACCAATCCAAACACTTAGGCCTTTTATTTTATTAATGCTAGAGTTTCTAATACAATTTAGAAAGCAAAACAATCACAATACAAGTTTCCTAGACTCTTAGTCATTCCAATGGGGCACATTGTCCTAAAGTCCAGTTAGGAACTTCATTATCGTCGTCTTCCTCCGAGTCATTTGGATCGTCAACCTAGACGTCATCCTCATCCGTTTCTTCATCATCGGTCGCAATGAACTCTTCGTCGACATTCTGGGGAGCTTCAGAACTCGATGCACTTGGATCTCCATAACCATAAGAAACTATGTTGATGTCTTCATCTAATCCCTCGCTTAAGAAAGGTGTAGTTGAGGACGTCGTGGATCGACGAGTCCGTCTGCGTGAAGATGGAGGTCCTAAGGCAGCTTCGTCCACCTGAGCCCACGTCAGATCCTCCCCGGTGAAGACTAGATCGTCAGATTCGGCTAACCAAGAGTGTTCCTCCAACAGGTCGTAGTCCACACGAATTGGATCGAAGAAACCGGGACGTTCCATTCTTGTTTGAAATCTTTGCTGCAACTTCTGGTTGTAGTTCACGAAGACCAAATCATTCAACTTCTTCGTTGCCAATATGTTTCTTTTCTTCGTGTGCATTTGCTCGAACACACTCCAATTACGCTCGCAAGCTGAAGCCGAGCAAGTTAGGCCAAGAACCTTTAGTGTCAACCTCTGCAATGTCTCGTCCTTCTGGTCCGTCCCGTACGCACGCCACCAATCAATTGGTCTTCTTTCAGTGCGTTGTCTCTTCACAATGTCCTTCCCAAACATGCCTAGTTCTTAGACGTAACGATCCAGTAAGTATGAACACTTGTCTTGACCTTCACGGGTACGAACAACGCGGTAGATGACGTCTAAGAAGCCCGACATATGCTCGTTCATGGTTGTGGTTCGTTCATCTATCGGAGTTGAGAAGAATGTCCCCGGGTTTAGTAAGAATCCGGCTGAGTGTAGTGGGGAACTCATCATTTTTCCTTCACCCCATCTCTTGTCGATGCAATCGATGACCTTTTCATAATGCCTTTGGTTCCCTCCAAAGTTCCGGCGGATGGTTTCCTTGGCCTTCTCCATTGCGTCATAAAGATAACACATTGATGGTTTCTCGTCGCCGTCCACCAACCTAAAAATGCTGACCATTGGTTGTGAGGTTTTAAGTGTTTTCACAACGTTGGCCCAGAAGCGTTGTGAAAGAATGCCTTCAGTCACTTGGTTCGACGTTTCCTTCAACTTCTTGTTCTTCATCCATGTCGCATTTGGGTCGGAGTAGTCAGCGGATGATACTACAAAAGATCTGAGTTGTTCCTTCTTGAAATAGTCTCTGTAAGGTCAAGAAAGTTGTAGCAAATCGAGTGACTGTGGGCCTTAACAAGTTGCCGCCAATTGCTTTTCGCATCCGCGAGAGTAATAAGGCGTGGTCATTAAAATGCATCACGATCCGTCGTCCTAAGGCGATGGTTTTCAAAAATAACTTCCCAATGTCCTCAAGGTTGAGGTCGATGCAGTGTGCGGCGCAAGAAGTCCAGAAAAGATGCTCTCTCTTTTGCATCAGCATCCTCCCAGCAGCTACGTACGCGGTGGCGTTGTCGGCGACAACTTGCACCACATTCTCTTCCCCTACTTCTTCAACGACATTGTCAATCATCTTGAACAAGTAGTCGGCTGTGTGTGAGTGTACCGAAGCGTCAACTGAACGTAAAAACATTGTTCCTGTGGGACAGTTCACTAAAAAGTTTATCAGACTCCTACCGGACCTATCGATCCATGCATCCGTCATGATTGTACAACCATATAATTTCCAATCTTGCCTATATGTAGTCATAACACCCCTAGTCACTTCAATTTTTTTTAAGGCATGTATCGCTTACTTCATGATAAGTGATTGGTTTTAGGCCAGGACCGTATGTGGAGGTGGCGTCAATGACTTCCTTAAATTCAGTTGTATTAACAACATTAAAATGAATTCCACATCTACACAAAAATTTGGCCCATTTTTGATTAATTGTTTCACGGTCTTTCTTCTTGAAATGTCGTTCATTTGTGGTTTGTTGGGGTCGGCTAACATCGATACCAGGACGACTGCAAAATCGATCCATTGGTCCTCATGTGTTTTGCCTTCTCTTTCGAGGAGGCAAAGGGGGTTGGGATGTTGGAGTAGTACTGGAACCGGTACCCGATCCTCCTGTCGGTATGTCATCTCCCAAATCAACATAATCATCTAAGCATGCATTTTGATTCATTTGAATTCTACTAGTATTAGACATGTAAGCAATTATTTCAGTTCTTAAAGTATCAGGGGCTTTATCACAAGGTCGTGCATTACTACCCGGTGTGTGTGCAATATGTTGTTTGTGGCGAGCAATACCACCCTTAGTTATTTTACCACACAATTCACAAACTAATGAATTTTTGTCATTTAAATTTAAATAATGAGCAGATTTCCAACCGGGATCGTTACTTCTACTAGGTCTTAAGTGATTATAATCTTCGTGTGTTATTGACAAAATTGATCCAGGTACGTAAGTCATCGATTGTGATTCTAAGTTAATCAAAAATTAAGCTAAAGAGAAAAGTTAGAAAGTGCGCACTTGATTTGATGGAAGCGAAAACAAAAAACTTGAACGTCGGAAATCCGTGAACGTTGGAATTCATGAACGTCGGAATTCTTGAGCACCGGAGTAACGGAGTTGGAAGTTTAGAGCTTGAGAATTAAGATTTAGAGAATTAAGGTTGTAGGAGAAGGAATGAGTGAAATGAAATGGATGATGGGGTATTTATAAGAACAAATGTAGGAGGTAGTGGGTTAAAAAAAAATCAAAAAAAAATCGTGGTTACTATAGCAACGACTAGTTTTCTAGCCGTTGCTTTCTGCTGCTACTGTGCACAATATGTGCACAGTAGCTGAGGTCGCCTAGGCGACCAGGCGACTCGCTTGGCCGCCCACCTCGCTGGGCGGTAAGCGAGTGGTCGCCCAGGCGACCACCTGCTGGTGCGGTCGCCTAGGCGTCCGCCCGCAAGAACACTGCTACTACTGATTAAGAATATGCACATGAGAACTTAATTGGTAAAATATGCACTTTAAAAACGACACCTGTGGTTTTTACACTTAAGGAAAACGCATCATGGATGATGTTTTTACCTAGGGCAAGTTTTTTCTTGATTTTGAGATGTCGTTTTTAACTAAGACATGTTGAACTAGCGACAAGTCGGTTGGGAGCCTCGCTCCTCGGTGAGCGAGCGAAGTTCCACCTGTGAGCGGGGTTGCAAGAGGGTAACGCCCCTTGAAAGCCAAACACAATGTATTTTTAGGCTTGAAGATTTATTAGTAATTTTGGGTGAGTGAGACTCCTGATCGACCCGTCGTTAGTTCAACATGTCTTAAGTTATAAACGACATATCGAAATCAAGAAAGTCAAAATAATAATAATGAAAACTAACTTGAACCCAAAATGTTCCACTTGGATATAATTATAGTTGATTCATACAAATCTGATGAAGATTCGACGTAAGTTACATAAGATGTGTATGTTAGCTGACTTGATCACTAACCATATGAGAGTGACATGGGGGTTCTGTTTCCACTCCCATAACCATAACAAAATACATTAGTAACTTCAAATGCACGCGTGTGCGCTTCCTGTCCTGGTCTGAGGCATGTTGGGGAATTTAGGGAAATTTATTGCCTTTGGGTGATAAAATATATTTTTGGTCCTCGAAATAGTCATGTTGTCTTCAATTCAAGTTAATGCATCGATTGACCCGTCACTAGTTCAACATGTCCTTTGTAAAAACATCAGTGATATTGTTTTCATTAATGATAAAAACGACATCAGTGATGTCGTTTTTAGTTAATGAAATGACACATGTGGTGTCATTTTTAATGTGGATATTTTGCTAATTAAGTTTCTTATGTGCATATTCTTCTAATTTTGTTTTTTGTGTGAATATTTTGAAATTTCCCCCCTAATATAATATTGATGATGTTGATTTCATAAACGTAATAGTATATGAACACACTGTTAGGATGTTGTTAATGTTCATATGTTCATATCGTTACAATAATGGCAATAATTAAACCCAAAGTGCTATCCTGATGGTGGTGGTATTCAGTTCCACCTATTACACGTGTTCCTTGTGAACCTTTATCTGTATGAAGTAAAGGTTTTAAACGGTTCCTTGATTGTATTAGAGATTGCAAGAATTCATTAGAAAGACCTGGCTATTTAACTATTAATTTGCTCTTCAATATCAATAGGTATGCTACATCTTGCGCAAGTCAAGGTATTTAAAATAGCATAATATCAGTAGTGTTATTCATGATATCAGTAGGTATTTAAAATAGCACAATATCAGTAGTGTTATTCATGATATCATGTAATCAGCGTGTTTCTTGTGAATCTGTGTGAAGTAAATATATTAAATGGATCCTTAGTTGTATTGGAATTGATAGAATTCATCAAGAAGAACAGGTTGTTTGGCTAGTAATTGATCCTTATGCTGTGTAATCAGTTTCCATTCAAGGCATCTAAAATAGCTCAAATCAGTTGTACTGGGGTTTTTGTGAAATCAGTTAATACTTCTCTAGAATTATTTCTATTCAAGCACTAATATATGTTCCTTGATAAGTCCATTTGTCCTTGTTAACTTTACGGAAGGGAATCATAGAAATGTGTAGGGATACACATCCTCTTGAAAGTTGGCCTTTTATAATCTGAATTTGCAGGCAATTTTTCGAACTTGTTGTTCTGTTCTGCCCAATGTGGCAACTTCTCCTTCGATTCAGTTGCTGTTGCTTTTTTTTAAAAATTTATCTTTGCTCATATAGCAGTGTCCCTGGGCTGCAACTATTTACATTTTTATGCACTCTACAATCATGCAGGTGATATAAATGATATTGCTTGGGCGCTTCAGAAGATACCAATGGGTAATTTTTTCTTCTTAACCTAATCTGCATTCTTTTTCCACACTTGTTTGTCTGCTATGGTTAGCTTGTCTTTGGCTTCTTAGCATACTTCATTGACCTGAATTTTTACTTTTTTTGTTTAAACCACTAATCTTGCAGTATCTTAACAAATGCAAGTCAAGTAGTGTCATCAGTTGAATTTTTTCGTACTCATCAAAGTATAATTTCTTAACGTCAATTTTACTTTCTATGTCATGCAGTCACTCTGATCGGATCTTCTGCTTTTTTTTTCATTCCAAAATTGCTTAAATCATCTGGTAGGGGAAACAACCTGCATCTTTTGAAACATGTTTGAATATTGTTCCCGTGGCAATTTGCACTTATCTTCCCACATGGGATGTAGTGAATATACATTCTTGAAATATTTTTGATATGCATTTCCTTGTGACTTTTTTCCTGTTATGTTGTGGTCCTTTTGCCCATTTTCTCTTGCCTAATTAAGTGCTTAAGGTAAATTACATATGAAATATGTTTAGGATTACGTCCAGTTTCTTTTATTAATAAGGTATACTAATCTTTAATTTGAAAGTAACGGGTGTCAGAGTAGTTTTAGGTAGAGGTTTATTAACATCTTTTTTCTGGTGGCACATGATTGATATTTTCGTCAAAAGCCGATTGAATGGCTTATTCAAGTTAAAAGTAATTTATTTAACATTTTATGCTTCACAAATTAAATCTTCTGTGTATTTCAGAATCCTTATTACGTTTTCCATTTTACATGTACGGCATGAAAGTGATTGTAGACTAAAAATGAGACAAGCAAGTGGTTTCCCGATAAGATCCTTGTATAGTTGTATGTTTCCCATGCCACACTACTTGTACGGCGTGAAAGTGATTGTAGACTAAAAATGAGACGAGCAAGTGGTTTAATGATAAGATAGGTGTAGTGATGAAGGTTCTTGTAAGTTTTTGGAGTTGATGGGTGGTGTGGGATGATAGACTACGGGTAGTCATGCATTATACAGAATATTTGTAATGAATTGACCTGTCCCATGCGACCATACTATTATTTATTGTTAGTGTTCTTAATTATCAAAGGGTCCTTTTGGAATCCTACAAGTTCACTAGTAAAATGTATCCATTCAAAGTTTGAAGATTATTCAATACAATTTACTAGTGTTTTTGGTCGAGCAGGTATTTCTTGTTATATATGTTTTAATTGTTTGGGCAATAATTTTATCGTTTAATCATGTAGGGAGTCGAATGGCTATGATTTTGGCCACAGCTGGTGCAGATAAGAAAGTGAAATTGTGGATGGCTCCAGAAGTGAGTTCCTCTTGAAGTGAGTAGAGGCTGTTGCAAGAAATGATTTGCTATTTAGTTTTTTTGTCACAGAAGAGTAGGTGAGATTCTCCGGATTGCACTTGGTTTTGTTTATACCAATTTTGGTTGATATATATTTATACATACCAGTTCACACCTCACTTACCAAACGGAAATGTTTTATGAGAAGGGATCTTGGCACTTAGTATAAGGGCACCCTTAACGGGGGGCCCTGGTCGGGCGCCCGGGCGCACCCCCGTTAACGGGCGGGGTGCCCGTGGGGCGCCCGCCCGGGCCACCCGCCCGGGCGCACCCCCGTTAACGGGCGGGGTGCCCGTGGGGCGCCCGCCCGGGCCACCCGCCCGGGCGCCCATGGGAGGGGGACATGTGTCCCCCTCCCATTGGTCAAATTTTATTTTTTTTGGAATTTTTTTAGTTTGGTTTTGTTATTAATGGATTGGGTGTTTGTTATAAATGTGGGGTAATAATTTTTTGTAAGTGATTAAAATTAAGAAATTTCCTGAACCAACAATTTCAAGTTAAATAGAAAAAAAATTAATACAACAATACCATAATACATTAACAACAATACATTAATATTACTAAAATACGAAATACAACCACGGGAAATACAAACCATACGAAATACGGACTACTACAACCCGAAATACAAACATATGTTAAAGGGAAATACAAACCATACGGACTACTACAACCCGAAATACAAACTAAGGGAAATACAAACCATACGAAATACGGACTACATCAAACTACACGTACCCATTCTCTTCTGCCCAGGCGAGAAGTTTATCGATTACTTTTTGATCCTTCTCCGTCGGGTTGTCCTTCCTCATCAGAGAGTGAAGCATGTCCAACTTATTTTTTATTAAATGCCTCTGGAAATTCCTTTCCGCTAACTCCTCTTGCTTGGAGAAACCATCTTCTCTGACTTGGGCGGTGTATCACATCTGTTGTGCAAGTTCTCTAACATCGGTGTCTCTTTCGGGGCGTAATGCACTCTTAGCCTTTTTCTTAGCCTTCTTCACACCTTCTGGGCGTGTAGACGACTCCGGCATCGGCTCTTCTGCATCCGAGGGTGATTGCGTCCTCGAGCCGTCCGTGCTCTTTCTTTTCCCAAGGCTTCCTGACTGGGGACTATTTTCATCGTGCAACTCCGGGGACTCCCAGTCAACACGCACGGCATTAGCTCCGGAGATCACACTCTCCCATTTTGGGTACCTACGCAACATAACCCAAGCATCAAAATAAAGAAATTTACTAGGCCCATGATTTCGCTCGTAGATCACGTGCGCTTGTCGGACAACATCGTCGTCATTCTGGCCGCTCCTTTTCCGTCGGAATGCCTGATCGAAGCACCCGACCCACTTGTTCACAGCAGGTATGATTCTCCTCCACCGTCCTTTTAAGGACTCTGCGTTCCTTTCGGGTAGGCCTGTGCCTTCCACGGAGATGTCGTACACACGTTTCACCCTAGTCCACAATGAAGTAGACTTCTGGTTTGTCCCTGTCACCGCATCGCAACTGACTTCCATATATGCAGAGACAAGTCTCTCGTCCTCAGCTGTGGTCCACAACTTCGGATTGGCTTTGGCAGTTTGGACTTGCTTGCGGTGACGACGCTGTGGAGGTGGGGATGGTGGTGTGGGGGTGTGTCGTGGTGGGGACTCATCGTCGTCGTTACCCTCATCTTCAGTGTTCGCCATACTATGGCGGCTATTTTGAGACAAGGGTCGGCCAAACATCTGGAACTGCGGTTGATTATAAGGGAATGGTGGTGCATATTGTGAGTATTGTGGGAATGGTAAGTTTTGATCTGGGGATGCGTAGTGGGAGAATTGTGGGAATGGTGAGTTTTGGTCAGGTGGTGGGAATGGTGGTGCGTACTGGGAGAAGTCGGGTTGTTGGAATGGTTGTTGGTAAAATGGACGTGAGGGATATGGTTGTGGATAGCGTGGATGCGGATTTGATTGTGGAGGAGGGGGGGAACGATTGTACTCCGGAGAAGACATTGTGGGAGAAATATGGGATGTAAGTTGAGTTTTGTGGAAGAGATATGGGGTGTAAGGTGATTTTTGTGTAGGGTATATATAGAGAAAAAATTAGACACTGTGCAATCACACGGATTACTTTTCTTTCACGCGTATATTGTACATTCACGCGGACTATTTTGTTTCACGCGTATACTGTAGATTCACGCGGACTACTTTTGATTCACGCGTATACTGTGCAATCACGCGTATACTGTGCAGTCACACGCGTTTCGAAATTCAAATATTCAAATTTCAAATATTCAAAATTTTGTGTTTAATATTGATTAATATTGTTAATTAATTAATAGTAATAATAAGTATATCGCGAATTAAAATTATAATGTAATTAGAATTAGATTTATATATAATGTATTTTGTTAAATGTTGTGTGAGAATTAAATTTGTTTAATTAAGAAATGATGTGGATGAAAGAGAGTGTAGGGTGGGTGGGGGTAGCCTGGGCATGGATAAGGGGGTTTTTTGGGTGGGTTGGGTGAGCTGACGTGGCAGAGAGAGAAGCTGACGTGGCAGAGAGAGAGTGTAGGGCGCCCGGGCTACCCCCTAAGGGCCTCCTTAACGGAGGCCCTTTTCGGGTCGGGGCGAATTTCGCCCCGACCTGGCTCCCCTTAATGGGGAGTGGACCCGGGTCGGGTCGCGACCTGGGTCTGCGACCCGACCCGGGTTCCGACCCAGGTCTGGCCACGTGGCCAGACCTGGTTGGTTGAATTTTTTTTATTTTTTTTATTTATATTAGTTAAATAATATGTTAATAAATATATATAATTAAAATAAATTGTAAATAAATATAATAATTAATAAAATAAATCAATTGAATTAACTATAATAATACAAAATCAATATTGAATTTAATATCAAATTTGAAATTGTGTTTACCTTTCAGGGGGCGCTGCCCCCTGAAACCCCCGCCAGCTCACCGGCGAGCTGGACAGCCGCTCGCTGACCGGTCAGCGAGATCCCCGCCAGCTCACCGGCGAGCTGGGCAGCCGTTCGTACGAGTTCAATATGTTTCAATCCAACTTTTAAAAAAAATTACATTTTCTTGTGTTTTTGTTAAATCAATTAAAGTGTATCACTTATTAATATTTGTTAATAATATAGTAAACAAAAAAATTGAAACTCAAATAAATTAAATTAACTTCAAAACAAATTAACAACCAAACACATAACATAGATTTCTACTACAAAAAGGAAATAACATGAAATTTGACTTAAACTAAACTTGACCGAAATCGATTAGCAACTAAATACATAACTAAACTAATTTAAAGATGTCCATTTTTCTCAGCCCAATCCAGCAACTTTCCAAGTGTCTTTTCCTCCACTTCTGTGCGGTTCGATTTACCAAATAATGTGTTCATTAATGCTATCTTCTCAGTGGCCAGCTTCAACATTGCTTTTCGCTCCGATTTTTCACCTCTAACTTGCGAACAATATTCAAGTTTTGAACACAAGTCTACAACCCGATCGTCCAGTTGATTTGCTGCTCGAGCTTTTCCCTTCTTTGCCTTTTTAACCCCTTCCGGACGCTGAAAGGATTGTTCTGGAGTTTCATCTGGTGTTCTTTCGTTCGGTGGAGACGACCGGGTCGAAGAGCCTTCCGTGCTTTTCCTCTTACTCCCGCTTCCTGATGTTGGAGTAGTTTCTACTTCCTCTAGTTCAATTATGGGTGGGCGTGCACGTGTTGCACTTCCCGAACCAGGTTTAACGAACGACTCCCACTTTGGGTACTTACGTAACATTTCCCATACATGAAGAAATGAGAACTTAGAACCAACAGTGGATTCGTAAATAGCATGCGCTTCACGAATTACATCGTCGTGGTTGTATCCGCTCCTTTGACGTCGTACAGCTTCATCATAGCAACCGCTCCATTTCATTACAAGAGGCGTAAACCTCCTCCAACGACCTTTTAAGGAGTCCGACAGGCGTGGGGCTATGTTCTTGTTCGAGCGGGCAGCATGCTCGTACACACGTGCCACTCTACACCATAAAGCTCCGGCTTTCTGTGAGGTCCCGACAATGGCATCCATACTAACCTGCATGTAAGCCGAAATCAACGCTTCATCCTCCAACGTTGACCACGCCTTCACTTTATTTGGTTGCGGTGATTGTGTTGGTTGGGAGGAGGGATGGTCGTCGCTCTGATTCTGATCATTCACATCGGCATCATTCGGATCATGTCCACTAATTAGGTTGGCATACATGACATAAGGTGGTAATGGGTTGTGATATTGTTGTGGTGGTAATGGGTTGTGATATTGTTGTGGTGGTAATGGATTGTGATATTGTTGTGGTTGAAAAAATTGTGGTGGTGGATTTTGGGGTAAGCTTGGATAGTTGTAAGGATCGAACTGGTAAAATTGTGGTTGGGAAATACCCCGTGCAGGACGTGAGTCACGATTATGGTCAGGAGAAGACATGTTTGTTTAACATGCGAGACTAGCTTTGGATGATCGAGGTCTCCGGTATTCCACTGAGCGTATCGTGGATATTAACAAATATCTGCGTAACAGAGATCGAGTTCGCAACGCTCAAAAACATATGGCATTGCGAGCCGATTTGATCGAGAATATATGGCGACGTTTTGGACGGAATGAGAATTAATTATGTTTGTAATATGTATTGTAATATTTTATCTTTGAATTATTATAATATGTAATTGTCGAATTTTAATAAAATCTAATTATTATGTGTTGTTCGTAATTATTGTAAGTTAATTAGATTAAGTTATTTTAAAAATAATAAATTTAATAGTTTGTGAATTATTATGTTGATATAGAAAATGAGGTAAAAAGAAATGATGTGGAGGAGAGAGAGTGTTGAAAGTGGGGTTGGGGTTAAGAAGAGAAAAATAGGTTGGGTTGGGTTGTGGGTTGCATAGTATTTTTTGCTGACGTGGCAGAGAGAGAAAGCTGACGTGTCAAGATATTTGGGGTTGGGGTTAAAGATGGCCTAAATACAGAGGTCTAAATACAGAGGTCTGCTGAGACTGCCTTCCTTTATCACGAAGAAATATTATATCTTCCTGACGTTAAGCAGCCTCACAGTTCACAACCCATTTGTGGTGGTTCAAGCATTTACGTCCCAATTAAGTTATTAGATTATCCACCAACGTGGGGAATGTTTCTGGATTTGATCTTAAATGGTAGGTATACCAGACGATACTTAGCAAGATTTGCATACCCAAACCGATCATCTGCTTTAGAGATTGTGGTCGGATTAATTATTGGACCGGTGAGTTTTTGACGTCATAAAGTTATCATTAAATATTGTGAACTTTTACCATGTTAAAAAATCCGTAATTTTTTAATATAATAAAAAAAAAATTAAAAATTCGAAATTTAAGAAATTTTTTTTTTTTTCCAAAACTAGGTGGATCGCGGGTCACACCCGCGATCCGTGTTCCCGCCAAAAAATTTTTTTTTTTTTGATTTTTTGATTTTGTTTTTTCTTTTCTGTTTTTATTTTTTATTGTAATTATTTGTAATCTTTTTTTAAATCTTTTTTTTTCAAAATAAGTTTTCTAATTTATATTATTTTTCTAAATTTTTTAAAATTATTTTTAATTTTTCCAATAATCGACCTCTAAATCACGTCGATAACCCGACGTATTGAAATGTTAGGGTATTTTATACAATAAAAAACAAATTTTTTTAGCCAGATTAATAAATTATTTACAACTGAATATTAAACAAACACTAAAACTAATTAAAACAAAAAATTCGAAACGTTATCAAAAATTAGTAGGGTGTACACACATTGTAAATATTTTTGGAGGTCGATACAGCAAAAAATTAAAAACACAATTAAAATTTTTTAAAAAATAATAACAATTACAAAACATATTTTGAAAATAAATATAATAAAAAACATAGTTAAAACGATTTTAAAAAAATCAAAATCCGTGACTTTTTTATTTTCTTTTATTGTTTTTGATTTTATGTTTTGTTTTTTTACAAATCATTTTAACTATGTTTTATATATATATATTTCAAAATATGTTTTGTAATTGTTATTAATTTTTAAAAATTTTGAATTTTGTTTTTAATTTTTTGCTGTATCGACCTCCAAAATGTTTGTAATGTGTGTACACGTTACGAATTTTTGACAACGTTACCAATTTTTTGTTTTAATTAGTTTTATGGTTTGTTTAATATTCAGTTGTAAATAATTTATTATTTTAACTAAGAAATTTTGTTTTTATATTGTATAAAATAGCCTAACAATTCAATACACGCCGAGTTATCGACGTGATTTGGAAGTCGTTTATTGAAAAAATTAAAAACAAAATTAAATTTTTTTAATAAATAATATCAATTAGAAAACATATTTTGAAAAAAAAAGATTTTAAAAAAGATTATAAATAATTAAAATAAAAAAGAAAAACAGAAGAAAAAAACTAAAACAGAAAACCGAAAAAATCAAAAACAATAAAAGAAAATAAATAAAATCACGGATTTTAGTCGTAGTGTTTTATGTTTTGAATTTTTTTAAATCATTTTAACTAAGTTTTTTTATTATATTTCTTTCCAAAATATGTTTTGTAATTGTTATTATTTTAAAAAAAAATTAATTGTGTTTTTAATTTTTTGTTGTATCGACCTCCAAAACTGTTTGTAATGTGTGTACACCCTACGAATTTTCGACAACGTTACCAATTTTTTGTTTTAATTAGTTTTAGTGTTTGTTTAATTTTTAGTTGCAAATAATTTATTATTCTGACAAATAAATTTTGTTTTTTTATTGTATAAAATACCCTAACAATTCAATACGTCGGGTTATCGACATGATTTGGAGGTCGATTTTTGAAAAAATTAAAAACAAATTTTTAAATTTTTAAAAAATAATATAAATTAGAAAACATATTTTGAAAAAAAAAGATTTTAAAAAAGATTAAAAATAATTATAATAAAAAAGAAAAACAGAAATAAAGAAATTAAAAAAAAATTAAAAAAAAATTTCACGGATCGCGGTTGCGATCCGTGAAATTTTCAAAAAAAAAAAAAAAAAAAATTTTTTTTGGCGGGAGGGACGGATCGCGGGTGGGAACCGCGATCCGTGCCCCCACGGATCGCGGGTCACACCCGCGATCCACTTAGTTTTGGAAAAATTTTTTTTTTTTTCCTAAATTTCGAATTTTTAATTTTTTTTTTATTATATTAAAAAATTACGGTTTTTTTGTTTTCGTGTTATTTCAAAATACTATATTTTTTGTTTCTGTCGTCACCGTATCGTTATTTGTACTAATGTCAATAAAAAATTATACAAATTCTATTAATGTCACTCAAAATTATATAAATTTTATTAATGTTATTTTGCTATTTTTTTCATTAACGACGTTACTGTTTTGTTAACGATGTTAATTTTTTATTTTATTTTAATAATTATATTTACAAATTCTAACGTATATAATTTAATAACTTAGAAATCTAAATCTGTTATTTTTACGATCTTCGCAACAAAACTCATGAATTTAAAAAATCAAGAATGTTAATTTTTACAAGTATAAACGGTGGGAATATCAGTGTTGGTTTTTGTTTTGTTATGAAAATTATAATTCAAATTTTTTGGAATTTAAGTGTGTTTGTTGTGAAAATCATAGAGGTTTAATTCTTGTTTAAGTGTTTTAAAATTTAATTTTTATAGGAAAAAAACACATTAGTATATCCATTATTCGGATTATTAAATTATTAAATTATATAATGTAGAATTTATAAATATTATTATTAAAATAATATTTTTTTATCATTTTTAATGGAAAAAATTAACGAAATAACATTAATAGAATTTACATAATTTTTAATGGTATTAATAAAATTTATATAATTTTTTAGTAGTATTAATACAAATAACGATACAAATTAATAACCTTGTGTTTTGAAATAACATGTAATTAAAAAAACTCGTAAATAATGTACATTCCCCGGGAAGCATTTATCTTTTACAATCAAGCAGGGTATATATGACGTGCTTCCCCGTTTTCTTGTAGTTCTAAATGGAATAAAGTGATTCAGACGCATGATGTGATTTTGTACCTTGCGTCCATTTCTTTAAAATTTAGAACGCAACTGTTTACAGTTTTCAGTACCGTCAATAAAATCCTCTCGGACCCGGTTGTCCCATCAATAAGAACGGACCAGTAACTGCAATGACAAGTTTCTTCCCTTCAATGAAAAATAATTTCTGCGTAGCCTTTTCTCTCGACTATCTGGTTACGTAAAGCCTATAGAATCCTTATCATGAGCCCACGTCAGCCTAGACTAGTTAGCATGTGTATATCATCATATTTATGGGTAGACGAAACTATTCATAGGACTTGTCCTGCCGACACGTTTCGTAGATAGACGTAGTTGTCTAACGTCTGGATACCACTTATATTTTTACCTAATTCTTCCTGTCTTACACGTGAGATTCCCTGATTTCGTCCAAGCACTCTCCAATCGCTTTAAGCTCATACCTAATTGCCCGCTTTAAAAATGTCCCATCACAGAGCACAATTTCCCTTTCCAGGTTTTTAAATTACTTGATCGACCAGATGCCGTTGATATTGGAGTTTATGCTTCGAACAGTTCTTTTTATTTTTCTCTTATGGTGTTTTCATCTTTGAAATTTATATTAGAGGGGCCTTGTTTTTACTGCTTCCTGTCCATTATTTTGCATCATCCTTAGTTTTTTACTTCACTGTAAGAAAAATCATTGATTTTCTATTTTCGGCTGAACTGTGAAATTTCGTTTATTACTATCTTTTACAGGCACTGAGGATTCGAACGATATATTTCTACTACCTCTTCTCCTATGAATTGAATCAGACCTGGCCTATTCTGTTAGGGCCGAAGTCCTATTATGGACCTCCAGGCCTAGCCTGATGACAACTCCCATAAATAATCCAAATCAATAAGCAAGTTCTTGTAAATTTTATTGTATAATAAGTATCTGCAACAACCCATTCTGGAACAACCGTCAGTCTGTGACCGTCCCAGTTAATTCTCAATTCATGGTTAGTTTAATTGCTTTCAAATAGCTTAAAAACAATATCAAAATTTTAATACAATCCAATGGGAGGCCACCCAAGGCTTCCAATTGAAGCAACCATGTGACCATTTCCCAAGCGCAGATGTAGGAAGACCATATGACACATGCACACTTCAACAGTGATACATCCTTGGGTTGTTTGCAGCATGTCTGTCTGTCTTACTTCATTCTGCACCAACTCGAACCAACATGACTCATATGACATTGATTTCAAAAAACACATATTCCTCGTTGAAATAAGTGAGTGAGGGGAAATTGGATCCCCCGAGTTCCTTAGATTCTTATATTCGTGTTGACAGGCAAAATAGGGACACCTAGCCCTCTAGGGGCTCTGCTTTCCAATTCCCATTTCAAAACTTGCCTTCCTAGATTCTGCTAAAACGTTCAATGATCATGTCCCTAGCGATTCAATAATATTTGTTTGCATCTTGTACTTTTTTGGGGGTTACAAATACCAAATGTGGCAGACAGGATACAGAAACCAGTACAATAATAAGTGTGACTACAGCCTGTCTGATGTATCCAATGGGGTGACGTCTTTTGCTTTGACCACTCACATCTCTGCACGCACCCCCCCATAATAATGCCCGACGTTTGCCACATTCGCTTCCACGTCTGCCAAATACATTAAACCAAAAAATAATTTTTCAAACGAAATTAAATTTGTTACGACTTTTCTCGGGAAATATATGGGCCATATATCTTTGCAACATGAAAAATGAGGGTTTATTTGAGAAGATACCAGAATGTCTCATAATACCCTTCAAAAATATCTTTTCGAAATAGGCGGATTCGGTAAAGGCATATGGACGGGTGTCATTAACTTAGGTAATATACTTTATGAAACTGCTCAGGTTGGTCGTGATTTACGACTATATCTTTTATTTTAATGAATAAACCAACTGTTTCAAAAAAAATCTTTTGGCAACACCTTCCAGTTAAAAATTGAAAAATATGAGCAACGAAAAAAAGTCCAATCATTGAAATGATGTTTATAATTTTCTTATGCAATACGGGAATTCAATGATGTGTTTGATAGCAACCATCTTCTTCTAGTAATGGTCTTTATGGTCAGATGTGAAGTTTCCCTTTCAAATGGCATAAAAACAAACATCAGCAATTTTCTGCTTATCCTACCTGCCTCTGACTATGGTTTTGCTATGTGTCACAAGTGATGGTGGACACCCAACTTAGTACTCTTATTCATGCCTCTCACTTTCTTTTGCATCAACATAATCATTGTAGTTCTTTCGTAGATCTAATACATCAGCGTCATTAACCATAATATCTCATTCATTTTACATATAATGTACATGTTAGAGTACCTACAATTAACAAAACACGTATACATATTTAATTTATTGTTGCCCAACTTTTAACTAAACAAGTAACGTATGATGGTTAAAAGAGACAACAGTGATGCTGGAGAGAATGTGGTCTTCACCTAATAAGATAACGAATCCAATTTTTTTTGAATGAAAAAGAAACCAAACCTTCAATGGAAATCGCTCAACCAACACCCTTGTCATAGGTGGGTGATTAAAATAATAATGCAGACTGTTAAGAGAATCATTAGGTGGAAACGGTCATCTTCTTCTCAAAAAAATTCAAAACTGCAAGACTGATCATAATTCATAGTCAAACTGATATCACTATAAATTATTACTGCAACTGCAAAAACTCTTGTACAGGGACTTATAGATTTCAAGTTGATTACTGTAAGTTGGACGAGTCCATATTGTTAAAGAAATTCTAGAGAGAAATCAAGAAATTTGGAGAACAACATATTCAACTATGGGAGAGCATAATCCAGTCTGGGTTCCGGTCCAAAGCGGATCTGGTCGGTCCAATTTTCGGTCTGGTTCCTGGTGATGGACCAAGTTCCGGTTCGGTTTAGGTGCCGTCCATTCCCAGATTTTCAATACAAACGAGTTCAATCCTCGACCGAACTGGACTGGACCAGACCAGACCGATCGGTCTAGTCCGGTCTTCGGTCCAGTCATGACCAGTCCGGTCCAAACTCAGATCCGACTGGTCTGGTCTTCGGTCCGCACCTGACGATAGACCGGGTTCAGACCGATGCACAACCCTATATTCAACCTTTTTCTGAAATTTGAAGAGATATAAGCATATCCCTAAATACACCCGAGGCACAGGGATTTATGTAGGATATTTGTCATTGGTAATTCATATGGTAGTACTAGTTTTCTACTGTAGGATAAGGAAACAATCATTCTCAAACGAATATAAATGGCGTGTTTGAATAACAACTTTAAGAAAAAAGGTTAATTACAGAGAAGAATCGAGTCCAGAGACTCGATTCAGCTGGAGGAGATGGAGATCACAGTAAACACACACAACAAACCTAACGTCGCACACAAGAAGGAGATGAAACCCTAACTTGAGAAGTTAGTTTTCTATTGCCGTAGCAATGCACATATGGAGTTCGTTACATGGATCTGGGCTTGACCGAACCAAAAAGTAATCCATTCTTACTGTAATAAGCTAGATATTACAACTCATAACATCTAACTAAGCCGTGAGACTTGAACTTGCCGGGGTTTGATTGGATAAACGACTTCTAGCTTGCCAACTTTTCCTTTTGCTTGTTTGTTTCGAGTCGGTGTTTAAATTGTAAAATGACAAAAGTAACATCAATTTAAATCCAATATATTAGAAAAACAAATAGTCATTTTATCAAACAAAATAATTGCCCAAATATTCAAATTATCACTTATCAAAATTATTAAATAACAATTTTTGTAATCGTACATCAAATTGAGTGTCAAACCGACCCAAATTCCAACCATATCCGACCTCCGTTTCGATCCAAACTTTCACGTAAATATAGGTTAAGGAGTGTATTAGGGAAACAACAAAAAAAAATTAGGAAAAAAACGTCGAATGTGTGTTAAATAATGAGTTTTTGAAGTTCAGGGGGGCAAAGTGTTACAAAATTAAAGTTCAGCGGAGGTAACTGTTAACTTTGAAAGTTCAGGGGGGCAAAGTGATACGAAGGCATAGTTCAGGGGGTGAAACTGTAATTAACCCTTTCTTTAATTGCCAAGAAATTAAAAGAACACACATAGTACGGAACTGGATCTCTGAGTTTGAAAGCATCTAGCTCATCAGAGTCCACAAAAGCACACAAATCAAAGGAAGATCTACTGCTAATTTTAAATCCTAAGTCAGCAGTACCAGTTAAGTACATTGGGATATGTTTAACAAGACAATTTTTTTGTAAAGTGGGTTGATGCATGTATTGACATATAAACTGAACAACATCAGTAAGATTTGGCCTAGTTAACAAAATGTACTAAAGGGATCCCACTAGATACCTAAACAGAGTGACACTCTCAAAGGGACGACTATTTGTACACTTCTTCAATTTGACAGGCTGACAGGTTTTGAGAAACTTAGTTGATTCAAAGTTGTTCTTGTGCAACAATGAGGCAGCACACTATTGTTGACAAAGATGAAACTTTGATACATCTCTTTAAACTTGAATCCTTAGAAAGTGATGTAGTTCCCAAAGGTCCTTCGTAGCAAACTCAGCTGACATGGTCTGAATGAAGGCTTCTAACATCCCTTGGTTGCTACATGTCACCAACATATCATCAATATAAAGTAGTAAGGCCATAAAACCATGAGAGGAACTATAAATGAACAGAGAGGGATCAACTGTACTCCCTGAGAAACCTTGCTCCAACAAAAATGGGTAAACCTGTCAAACCAAGCCCTTTAGATATGTTGTTAATCCATAAATGACCAACTGTCTAACAAACCAAGAATCATTAACAACAAGAGTAAGCACAAGTATTATGGTAATTGGTTTCACAACAGGAGAGAATGTTTCTAAGTAATCAATCCATTTTTTATTTGTATCCTTTTGCAACTAATCTGGTTTTGACCCTTGCAATGAAGCCATTTGAGTGTAGTTTTACTTTAAAACCCACTTACATCCAATAGTATGACACCCTGACTTTCTAGGAACCAAAGATCAGGTTTGGTTTGCCTTTAAGGCATTAATTTCCTCTAACATATAACAAGCTTTCATCCTGGATGAGCAAGAGCCTCATCAACAAGGGAAATTTCAGTAAGAGAAGTAACATTGGAATACAATGTGTATCTAGGGCCAGGTTTCCTAATACCAACCTTGCTTCTAGTTAACATTTGATGACAAAGAGAAACATCAGAATAAGTATTGGTAGACTCAGATGTTTGAGTATCATCATGGTCAGTTGTATGACCTACTGTTGTTAGAGACTCAAAAGAAGAAGATAGCTCAGTAATAGGAGAAGCTACTTCTATAACATTATGGTTGTCAGAAACCAAGGTTTGCTCCCCTTTAATGGGAGGGGGAGGAGTATGAGTTTCATCATGCCTTATGACAGTAAGGTCATTGTTCAACAAGGTAGCTGAAGGAGTGCCCACTGAGGGTTTCTCAACTCCTGTTGCCACTTGAAAAGGGAACTTAGACAAATAGTGTGAATCATCAGACTTATCGTCCTTATCATTGTCACCATAACCCATTCAATCAACAAAACAAACAAGTGAAGTATCATGTTCAGGAGCCACAAACAAGGATTCTAGTTTAACATAGGCATTACATGTACATCAAAAACAACATGCCTAGAGATATACATTTTACTTGCTGGAGGATGAAAACATCTACATCCCTTATGTTTTGTTCTATAACCCAAAAAAACACAAGGTAAAGATTTGGGACTAAATTTATTTTCCCTATAATCCTTTAGATAAGGAAAGCATCTTGATCCAACTACCCTATCGCAAGAATGATCACGATATTTATTATAAAGAATCTGAAAAGGAATGGATCCATACTTGATGAGAATTCTATTTGAAAGAAAAACAAAAGTATTGAAGGCTTCAACCTAGAATCTCTTTGGAACACTACTTTGAGCTAAAAGAGTTAATCCCATATCAGTAATAATCTTATGCCTTCTCTCAGCTATGCCATTCTAGGCTAGAGTATAAGGACAAGTATACTGAATGTGGATCCCTTGAGACTCAAGGTGATGTATAAATTTGGATGAAGTAAATCCCCCTCTCCATCATACTGAAAAGTCATAATTTTCCCTTGAAAATGTCTTAAAATGTAAGCTTCAAACTGAAGAAAACCATCAAAAAACTCAAACTTTCGTTTTGAAGGAAAAAAAAAACAGATAAATCTGGAAAAATCATCTACAAAGATCACATAATATTTAAACTGATGATGAGAGGTAACAGGGGCAATCCCTCAAAGATCAGAATGAATTTAATCAAACAAATTTTCAGACTTAGAGTCAGAAGAAGCAAATGGTAGTCTATGAGACTTTCCAATTTGACAGCTAGCACGAACACCATTATTAGAGCTTAGCAGAAATGATAGTAAGAAGTTTATTTGAAGAAAGAAAATCAATCACAGAGGAATGACGATGTCCAAGCTTGAGGTGAAAAGTTTGTGAGCTACAACTATGTGTTGGTAGAGAAAGTACTTTTGGTTAACTTCCTCAATCTATAAAGTTCCTCTTTCACCTTGCTTTCAACAATTATTCTCCTAGTTTTTCTGTCTTAAATGGCAAAGTTATTAAGGGAGAAATTTACATCATAAGGGTGTTCTCTAGTAATCTAACTTACACACATTAAATTTTTCTTCATTTGAGGAACACGATGAGCATGAAGAATATCAACATGACCATAATGAGTTATAGGTAGCATCTCACCATTTTCTGCCATCATAACATTATCAAGACTTTTATACTCATGTAAAGCTCTAAAATTATCTTTATCAGAGTCAGGGTACCAATCCTTATCATTTTCCTAAAAGAAAGTGGATAGTAGTAAGAGCTTTAGGCAAATCTTTGGGTAGAAAAGTATGGTTGAATCTATTTTAGTATTTAATAGCAGAATGCCCAGTCTTAGTGCAAATCTTACAAACGACATGAGGCTTTTTTTTGTTATCCTGGGGCTTCCATTAGTATCATCCTTGGGATTCTTACTTTTCTGACTAGAGGCTTAGAACCCCCTACCTTTGGAGGTGAAGTTGTTATCTTTCTTCCATTTGTTTCCTCCCTTACCCTTATTCCCTTGTTTTTGGTTAAAGAAAGCCATATGGGCCTGATAATCATTGTTCTGAATCTGGTTTCACATTTCATAACTTATGGGAAAGGGAACACTTTCATTATAAGAGGGTAAAGGTGGCTTAAGATAAGAAGTTTAGAAAACATTATATTGAGTTCCTAGCCCAGTCATAAGTATCATAACGTTGGATTGATCATAAACAAGTTTATCAATAGCAGCAAGTTCATCACAAAACACTTTAAACTAACGGAGATTCTCTCCTAGGTTCT
Organism: Triglochin maritima; assembly: GCA_963682175.1. Classification (NCBI taxonomy): domain Eukaryota; kingdom Viridiplantae; phylum Streptophyta; class Magnoliopsida; order Alismatales; family Juncaginaceae; genus Triglochin; species Triglochin maritima. Next base: position 15,252,928 of record OY821775.1, read on the forward strand.
TAAAATTCCTTCTTTTAGTGTTTTGAAGTTGCTGCAAGAGGTAGAACTGTCATTCTGCCTATTCTTGAGCAAACACAGGTTTAAGAGATTCTCATACCTCTCTGGATGACTTCAGTCTTACCACATAGCCAAGAACCTCTTCACTCAAAGTACTGGTGATTAGTAGTATATCATACACTGCATTCATGCTATATATCCTTTATTTTACTCCAATTTTATGCTACTCGAGTGTTTATTTGATCTGTTTCGGGTTTTAGATAATAAAGAGGATAAAGGAACAAAAAAAGACCTAAATGAAAGAAAAAAGGACATCATTGAAGCATCTTGGACATGTTTGTCATGCTCAAAGACCCATCTACAATTCAGGAAGGACCTAGATGAAACCCACAGGGACCTGAGCATAAGGAAAATATTTCTGGTGCAAACATCCCTCATTATCATGATCTTGATAAGTATTTGGGGAATTAAGACCAAACAAGCTCGAACCAACAAATTTGGAGTGCACCCGACGTGTAAAATGACTAACTTAAGCTGCTGAAGAAAATCGGGGCAGATCGAACACAGATAATCCACCAGTGGCGGATCAATTTGCTCCAAATGTGCCCCAATTTCTCCCGTGGCTTGATCTTGGTTATTTGGTTGGACCAGACTAGAGAGAAAGTGATTACAGCAATCAGATTGCTTCCAGATTCATCTACACCACTCTTTCTTCTATAAATAGCAATATTTCTCCTACCTTTCCCCTATCTCTCTACCTCCACAATTAGAATAACTTAGGTTTTACACATTTAGGCTGCAAGAATAAAGATGTGGTTGGAGCTTGTAAACTAGTTCTTTCTTTAATCTAATGGTAGAATCTTTTTCCTCGTCTCTAACCTTCTTCCTATCTACTTAGTTTTGTGTTTTGTGGGTTAGTTTAGTAGTTAGAGATTCTTACCATGTGTAGTCTTGATTTCTTGCTTTCCATGCTTGTAGTGATGCGTAGAGAGTAGATCCACCCCATTTGGGGTGGAGGTGATGTAGATTATGTGATGTGTTGGTGAATGGTTCTTATTATTTGTGCTATTTCATATGCTTAATGTAGATCTATGCATGTAACTTGATAAAACTTGTATTATATGGGATAATGGTCACACTTGGTACTTGTCTCATGCTATATCTAGAGTTTATCTTGTTGCTTGTAAATTATCATCTTATTATGGTAAATGACTTGTTATGTATGGATGCTTGATTAGTAGAGAATGCATGAATGTATTGAGTTGTATGAAGGGTTAATTGAGTCCTAATGTCCACACTAGGTACTTAGTTCATTCTTGAGAACCCAAAGTGCATCTTAACTTCATGTTAACTATATTAGTCATGTATTGATGTAAATGTAGTTGATGTGAATTAGACTTCACACTAGTTTCTAGTTGATTTCACTTACTTTACACACTTGTGCCTCATGTAATCAAGAACATGTTGCCTTTTTGTTCTTTATCCGTATTTTGATGTTTTAGTAAACCTCATCTTAATCACAATCAAATATAGTGTGGCACACATAATGCATATAAGATATATGTATTGTGCTAACATCTACAGGTGATCAAGACTCAAGAAGAAAGGAATGAAGTCAAAACATGTAATCAAAGCTATTTGAAGACATGTAATTTTACTTTATTATTGTTTCTTAGGAACTTGTGTAATCTTGAGCATACAAAAGTTAAAACTTACTCACATACATACTAAATTCCTTGTAGAAGACACACACAAAATTTCACTTCAATTGGACTTCAATAGATCACCCTAACCATAGCCGAAAATCGCTAAACCTAAACCTCAACATCCTGTGCCAATCGGTTGACCGAACGAATTCTCAGTTCGACCTATTATAACAGAGTCTCAATGTGCATTTTCCTAGTTCTAACTGGTCGACCACTTTTGACCTTTCAGTCGACCTTTCCTGCATTTTTGGATGACCGTTTTTCTTGTCGTATTCTTCAACAGTCGTATTTGTATAAGTTCAACCTATCCCTAAAATACAATTGGCCAATAGTCGAACGATGACCTAAAATCGGTCGACCGGATGAATACTTTTCTTGAGCCCAAAAGTGCATGTTATTTTCGGTCGAACGAATCCATATCTTGTGTTCGACCGATTACCTTTACCTTGGTCAAAATCCCCCGAACGGTCGACCATCTCATGCTTCTGGTTCGACCGCTCACTTAAGTGAACTTAAGATTTAGCCTTATCGGTTCAACCGTCCCTTGTTCGTTCGACCGATTATTCCAGGCTCTCTCTGGACTTCATTTCTAGACGTTATTCCATCGATCGTTTGCATCGTTTTGTTCGACTATTGAGGGATAAATTTGCTGAACTTAGAATCTAGTATTGTGTATGTTACACACCAATCAATCAATCATTCCCCAACGGCTAGAAAACTTTAGGAGCTTATAAATAGAGGTTCCCCAACCTAATTTACACAACTCTCCACTTCCAATTGTCTCATACATTAGAGAGAAGTCTCCTAGTTCTCAGAGCTTCAAATCATACACTCAAAGCCTAATTTTCACACCTTTGATCAATTCCTAATCTACTCAAAGTGTGCTCAAGTTAAAGAGTGTTGTTCTACTCAATCTATGTTGTCAAGAAGCAAGGGTCTCGGTGAAAGCCCGAGGCAAAGAATAAAGACTTCGATGAAAACCCAAAGTATCCTTTTCGGATTGTGAGAAGTGGATTCCAAACTAGGCGAGGGTTGTTCGCTAGCTTGAAGATTGTAAAGGCGTTGTCTCTCAGCCCGGAATGGGATGCAGATAGTGAAGTCGTGAGAGCAGCTCGGGGAATCGAGTGGAGCTTGCAAGAGAGGAAGTAGGCGGGATGCCGAACCTCTATAAAAACACATGTGTCCATTGTTGTTTGCATTGCTTTTCCCTACTTACTTTTAATTCGTTTCAGCTGCACATCCTACAGAACCACTCTCACACACACATACCTACACACTTCCACACCTTGGGGGTTTAGTTTAATTGTTGATTAAATCATCGTTTAGTGTTGGTAGTTAGCATAATCGCCTCATTCTCCTCTCCTTTCCCACTTGAGTATGGTAGTCGTAATAACACTCACAACTCCTTGAGGTTCGACCCCTATTTGCAACGTCTTCATCGACGTCGTGTAGTTGCGGTTATTAAAATAATCAATCAAGTTTTTGGAGCCATTGTCGGGGAGTTGGTCGTAGTCGTTGTTGTTTCCACCATTTCAGTGGGTTTTTCTTACATTTTCTTTTAGTTTTGTTATTGGACAGTGGAACAAGTGGACAAGGTACCTTTATAGAACCAAGGAAGTATCCAGGAGGCCTTTGAGGACCAGAGTACCCAAACAATCCGTTAGTGGTGGATTTGGTGAGATTGTTTCACTTTCTATTTTACCTGTAGCTTGTTCTTGATATTTCTAGTTTATATATGTTACTGTTCACTTCATATATACTCTATTTTTATGCCAGAAATTAATTTGATATGCATATCCCCCTCTTTAAGACAACTTGGACACTAAAACTCAACGCAAAAGGGTAGATGAATGACATCTAGGTCATGCACCATACATAGGCCTTGCATGCATATTGTCTTTCATTTGCTTTACCTTCTTGTTGTCGATTGCTGGCATGAGGTACGAGACATTCTTCACTAATTCATGCATTAGTTAGTAAGGTTTCACTGGAACAAGAGTGAGGTAAGTGTTTGATTGGAGGGCTTGATTGCTAGCTTTGGGATCAAACTATCATAAGAGGGGTTGTCCCAGTGAATGATAAGGTGGGGGATTTCATCATTCCTTCATTCTCCCTAAAAATCACACTTATATAAAAGTCTTAATCTAAAATCAAGTAGACATTGACTCCTATGTTTCTGGCGCACTTAGGAGACAATCCCATTCTTGACGTCATGTCCTGAACGTCGTCGTTTGCTTAGTTGCATTGAGACTTTTGGGATATCTGGGTCTTGACTTTCTCATTCAGCTTTGTGACCTTCGATCGTGGGAGGTGAGGCATTCGAGAGTATGAGGAGTCACGGTTAGGCATCGTCTAGCTTAAGGACCCATAGCCAGTCTAAGCTTGTTGGAGCCATGTTTGTTAGATTAGACTTCTACCCTCAGTTGTACCCACGCTAGCTCTTAAGGCTTCTTCTCTTCTTACCCGAGTCTTCTTCTCCTCTACTTTTATCATTTTGTCTCCTCCTCTTTACACCTTCTCTTGGTGTTTTAGGGTCGAGTTGAGCATTTTGTTTTGTGAGGTTGAACTCGTGCTGGTGGTGAGAGTAGTCTATTTGAGAGTGTTATTTTTGAGATGGATGGTTACATGGGTGATCATTCATTTAATTATTGGGATCAAGACTACTCTCCCTGGTATACCAACCTAATGTATCATGGGGTGCCTCAGACAAACACCTAGCATGGTTGGGACAATTTTAATTGTGGTTGAGCAGTCTTCAGATTAGGGTAATATAAGAGAAGCGCTGGCAACTAGACCATCATATAATTGTGTCAGGTCATTTGTTGGTGAATAAACTAAGTTATTACAAGAAACTTTGGCCTCTTTCGTGCGTGTGGTAGAGGGTATGACTGGATTGGTGGTTCCAGAAGCCACGTCAGATGTCCAGAGTGGTTTAAGTGGTCAGGTGTTCGAAGAGTGTTTGTATATTCCTCCCGAACTCGAATATAAAGATGGTTTTACCCAACGTACTCATTATAACCCATATGCATTCACGTATAACCCAGGGAGGACATATTCATGGGTAAACCATAGAAATACTCAGTATCATACATCATGCCCACCCCAATATCCTCCTCCCAAATACCCAGAATTCTACAAACGTCGACTACCAACCATTGGACTCATTTGCAGCCCATCAACAACCAACCCAATAATTTCCCAAATTCTGTCATTTTATGTTCAGCGAAAACCGACGTGGTGGACATACATATCCTTTAAAGGACATACATGTCCATTGTAGCACAATATTTCCTAAGCATTTATCTTCTATTGACCGAATGTCTTTCGGTTGTCTGAACTAGTGATTCTAGTTAACTGTTTCGATGGAGCGAATCGTGTTTGGTTATTCGGTTAGCACGTTACGTCCATATAGGGATTAACCACGTCGTTGCTTAGGTTAACTGACGTGGTAAACTCTAATTTTTTTAGTAAATTCTAAAATTGCATTGTCATATTTAATATTCAACCCAAAATACACACACAAACTGACAAACATAATTACAATCTAGTCGCGCAAACACCATTTTCTTTCCCCACCCCCCTTGTCAGCTCTGCCCGACCAAACATCCCTCCTCCTCGTCAGCTCCGCCCAATCGATTGGTCCGTTCAGACCGACCAGCCCTGATGAATCACCCCTCCTTGACCAAGCCCAACCATCTTTTACATCCATCACTTGCTCATGACGTTGTGATCAATGCTTCCATTTTTGCAAGGAAATTTAATTACTATAACTCGTTTTAATTAGTTCTTAGGGAGCTTATATCTTTACATTAAGATTGTTCTTTTGGATGTGTATAAAATTGTGTATCGAAAATTCGTTAGTAGATTGAGTGATGAGTATGAGGCTGGGGTTGATGAATTTCTACAATTTTCCCTGAAGAATGCAGATGTTAGAAATGAAGAGAAATGTCTTATGTCCATATAGGAGTTTTTTAAGCATGTACTTACGAGATGAAAAAGAGGTAAAAATTCATTTGTTCGAGAAATGTTTTGACGAAGAATACAGTTATCATAATGACTGGTTAGAGGGCATGATCCGAGATGTTGCCGATAATTATTGTCATAAACCCGATGTATTTGGTAGTCTATTATCTGACAATGAAAAACCTTTGTATCCAGGTTGCACCGAGTTCAATAGGTTGTCCTTAGTTTTAAGCTTGTATACCTTGAAACAACAAACAGTTGGAGAGATGTCATGTTTGTAACGTCTCATGCTACAAACAAAAGATAATATGAGTGCTAATGAGAACGGAAAACTACAAGGTCCCCCTGTAAAGGTATTGTGGTATCTTTCTATAATTCCAAGGTTCAAGAGTTTGTTTGCCTATTTTGAGGACTCAAAAAAACCTAACATGACATGCAGATCGAGAGACAATGAATGATCAGTTGTTTAGGCATCCAACGGATTCTCCCAAGTGTAAGAAAATTATTCCAAATTTCTGTTATTTGATGAGCAATCCAAAAATCTAAGACTTGGTCTGTGTACCGACGGAATGAATTCTTATGGTAGTTTGAGTAGCCTTCATAGTAGTGGCATGTTTTGCTTGTTATTTACAATCTCCCACCGTTGTTAAGCATGAAACGCAGATACATGATGTTTTCATTAATGATTTTGGGTCCAAAACAACCGGGAAACAACATTGATGTGTACTTGAGACCCTTAATTACCGACCTAAAGACAATGTGGGAAAATGGTGAGTAAGTGTGGGATGCCTATCGACAATAATCATTTACCATGCGTGTGGTGATCTTCTGCAAAATAAATGAATTTCCCATATATGGTAACCTGTCAAGATATTCCATGAAAGGCTACAAAGCATGTCTGTGTGTGAAGAGAACATGTGTTACTTGCAACTAGCGCATGACAGTAAGACAATGTATCTTGGTCATCGAAGATTCCTTCCTATAAATCATACCTATTGTAGATTGAAGAAGACATTTAATGGAAAATAGGAATATAACGAAGCACACAAACTAATCAGTGACAAACAAGCAGATGAACGTGTGAAGAATATTAAATATGAATTTGGCAAGCCTTACGGCCACGAAATGGTGGGAGTAGTTGGGAAAAGAAAGCCATATTTTTTGACCTACCTTACTAGCAAACTTTAGAAGTTAGACATTGTATTAATGTCATGCATGTAGAAAAACATATTTGTGATAGTTTATTAGGAACTCTTGAACATACCTGGTAAGACTAAATATGCTTATCAAGCCAGACTTTATCTAGTAGAAATTGGTATACGAGAAAATCTAGCTCCAGAGGATAAGAGTACTCGTATATTTTTACCACCAGCTTATTACTCATTGTCCAGAAAAGAAAAGATAACTTTGTGTCAAAGTCTACACGGTGTCAAAGTGCCACAAAGATTTTCTTCAAATATTAGTAGTATGGTTTCGATGAAAGATTTGAAACTACTTGGTTTGAAGTCTCTCTATTGCCATGTATTGATGTAGCAGCTTCTTCCTATTTCGATTAGATCGATATTGTCGACACATGTCAGACACGCAATTATCAAACTTTGTTTATTCTTTAACAAGATTTGCAACAAAGTACTTTATCCGAACTACTTTGATAAGTTGCAGCATGAAGTAATTGTTACAATATGTTAGTTGGAGATGTACTTCCCCCATTGTTTTTTGATGTCATGGTGCATTTGGTGGTTCATCTATTCCAAAAATTAAATTAGTTGGGCTGGTATTTCTGAGGTGGATATATCATTATTGTTTAAATGACCATTTTTGAGTTTTAAAGAACAGAACAATTTATTATTTGTGTCTTTAATTTGAGTTTTCAAGCAATTACAATTTCAAGAGTTGTAATGTTCAATACAAAAATGTATATAATTACAATTGAAAATATACAAAAAATGCATATAATTACAGTTAACAGGAGCACATCAATTTTCTGTCATCAAAAAATGGCTTTTGAATTTGTTGTCCCTGAGCAAATACATTGACATTTCACCTCTAACTGAGTGCATATAGTTGCTATCTATTTCAGTTGTGGGATGTATGTCTTACGATAAGCATTTTATCCAATGAAAGGCATACACTCCATAATTCTCTCTATTGGGTGCTTGGTGTTGGTACTTTTCCTTTCATATGATAGTTTCCAGTCGATGTTAAAGTAAGATCTCCAGAATTTTGCAATTATTATCGCACGCACACACTGTTGTTGGATCATTGTCTCTATCAACCTGAGGAAGGTTGTTAAGGTGTGTTATTTGTTTAGTTCTTCCATCCATAGTCAGCAGTGTCCAATGGTGTTTGTTAATCAATGATTGTGCAATGACTGTGTTCTTTGGGTCCCAATCTTATAGTTTTTTCCCACTAAGGCTGAAAATAACTCATAGCAGTTGGCCTTGATAGTATGTTGGTCGTGTAGGTAATGCGAATCACCTTCCTTTAGAAGCATCCCAACTTCTATTTTTGCTCCAACACAGCAAGCAATACGTCTATTAACTGTCCATTAAAATAAGTACAATTAACTAGTCATTTCAGTGGATTAAACAAAAACTCGATTCACAACTACAACAAAATATACCTACGTCCATTGATAGATCTTTGCCTTAAGTGATTCTTTTAGATAATTTAGGTTTACTAACCCCTCCCTTTCCTTTGACCACACAACTTTATCCAACATTTTTCCCGACGCTGTTAAATTACGAAGCACATTTTTTTCACAATTGTCAACCCAACCATGACTTTCATGTCGATGTTTTTATTTGGTCGTGTGCGTCAGTTGGATTGTCAGCTCTTTGTTGGAGAATTCACTTCTTGTTTGTCTGAAATTTGATTTCCATCATATTTTGGCCTCTTCAACACAATTGACTTCTGTGATTTGGTCTCTTTTCTTTTCTACGAGGTTCTTCTTTTGAACATCTTTTTTCTTGTTCAGAGTTCTTAGCCTTCTTCTTTCTTCTTCTTCCTCCTCCTCCTCCTCCTCCTCCTCTTATTATTATTATTATTATTATTATTATTATTCTACTCTTTCTTTCTTTTTCTTTTTCTTCTTCTCCTCTTCTAATTGTTCTTCCTTTTCTTCTCTTCTTTTTCCTTTTCTTTTTTTCTTTCTTTCTTCTTCATCTTTTTCTTTTCTTCTCCACTTCTTCCTTTCTTCTTTCTTCCTCTACTTTTTTTGACCTTGACTCTTCATCTTTCTTTTTCCCCTCCTCATCCTTCCTTCTTGCTTCTTCTCCACAAAAGAAGGACAGATTCATCATTTCGTTTAGTTAAATATCATGTAAGATAATTACTACCAGAGTTGTGGTTAAAAGGACACATATGTCCTTTAGAAGACAAGGCTGTTATTTGAGGACACTTTCTTGTTTTAAATGACCGAAAATTCCTTTAAAGGACAAACTTTGTTTTTAAAGGACATTAGGAACTTAAAGGACACTACGAGTATAAAGGACATATGTCCTTTAAAGGACTTGGTTGTGGGTTTAAAAGAACATACCATTTCATTTGTGTAGATCAATTTTGTGGCTTCAAACTGGGACGTTGAGGCATTCTTAAGCTCTCATCTCCAAGTTCTTTGTTTCTTTTCCCTACTGGAGAAGGTGGATATGTTGATGTGTATTGGATACACTCTGGAAAGACATCTTTTGCGTTCTCCATTGTTTTACCTTTCTAGAACTTATTTCTTTTGCGTCCTCAGCCAATTTTTGATTGTGCTCTTTGTTGGTTTGCACAACCTTCAACCACATTAATTTCATATTCGTGAAGTCCACATCATCTTGTAGTGGATCTCTTGGGATTTTGTGGGCTCCAACGGTTATTCTTTGATGATCAGTGTCTCGTGGAATGTTGTCCGTTCTTTGCTCACTGGTGGTACAAGGGTCAACCTGTTCGTTAACCTCACCAGTATATACATATTCAGGTTGTTCCATCTCTTCTAAGTATCTCACTTCCACTTGTCCACTGACCCAAGCAAAGAACTCCATCTATTGACTTTTGGAATTCAAGGTGGCTTCACATTCTCAATTGTTAACTTCTCACACAACCATTCTTGCAACAATATGTCGATATTTGGTGTCACGAAAACCAATTAAAAACATAAAATGTTTTGCAAATATTTCAAATATGATTTTTTTAAAACCTGAAGTAGAGCTACACATCCTTCGTTGGGGTAACGTTGCCTGAAGATTTCCTTTTCTTCAATTCTATACTAGCTTTTTCTATGCCAACATCGAGGAACTCAAAAATTGCCTCTACCCAGGCGTACTTTCCCATGTCTTCCAGTCTTTCAACAGAATATATGTACCATTCTTTCGCTCTATTTATGTTGTCGCAAAATAGGAGTGTAGTAAAAAGAAGGCCGATCAGTAGTTTGACGTATCCAATGTCATCTCCTCTTTCTCTGGCCTCCCTCAATCGTATCTTTAATTCCTTCTTATCCAGTCTCCAACCAGCTCATTTGGTCGATTGCTTGTTACTCATGTCGACTGACATTCCTCCCATTCACAATCCTAACATGATTGCATATTGTTGGTGTTGAAATTCAGAACTTTATCCTATCTTGAACCCATCTTCTTCCACCTCAAAATTTTCAATCATGAAGTCAAGGATGTCATTGTCTATAGTAATTCTTTGCATACTCAGGGATTTAGCGAACAATGTCTTCTGGAATATCGTCCATTGGTTGTCAGTAATGAGTGAAAGCTCTTTCTCGAATGATTCTCACGTACACTTTTGACAGTTGAAAGTAATTGAAAGTTTGCAATATAAATATTTTCATTCATTAGCGCAAAAGGGCTTAAAAAGACAGACCATACCCAAATAAGGTGTTTGTGCACAAGAATTAGGTGGAAAGGGGATTCTGGGAGTCAAAAGGAAAGCAATGGAAAATAGAATCCAGCGGAATTTAAATTATGTTGAAAGAAATTCTGTCATTTGTGCCCGTAACTGGAATCTAATGGCATTCAAATTCTGTTGTTGGTGCATATCACTGGAATTTAGTATAAAATGTAAAAACAATGTAATTTTGTGATTGATATTTACAAATAGTGAAGGAGATAAATAAAAATTAGACCAAACACAAATAAATAATATAAAAACACAAACATAAATAATTAAGAATAATGTTTTAATCCAGGAAAATGTAACAAAATTTTGAAATACAATTCAAGAAGAGTACTCTTTCTGTCGCTTGTAATGTTGATAAAAGAGAGGAGTTAGTCTCATTTTACGAAACTCAAATGACAAATGAAAAAATACAATTCAATTTTGAATCATACATACAATTCAAATTCCCGCACCAACCTAGATTCAACTTAAGGAAGTACCAAACACAGAAAAATAACTCTAGAGGAAGATATTAAACCCATCAATATAAATACCTATATTAATAGGAATTTTAGGAAGGTAATATGCCACATGCGTATCCAGCCTTCTTTACAAGAAAAATACTAATACGCTTCTTGTTATTTGTTTAAGAATATAGACATACCATAAATATAGACATACTGCAACCAAATACACTCTTTGTAGATAAACAAAGCTTTATACAAACCGGACGACATCACCTGGGCGAAGAGGATGAGGCAAGGTTGGAGAGGGTCGACCCGGGGGAGGGGACTCTACCTTAAATCCTAAATTTTATATTTTCCTAACCATAACCCCAAACTCCCCTAACCTCAAATTTTCGACACCTTGAACCCTATACCCAAGATTTTAAAATTTCCAAGATATGCACAAACAAAGGGAAAATACTGGGTCCAACTGCACAAACCCCCGTAAGAGGACAGAGGTCGATTGTGAAAAGACACAACCTCCACTGTCTAAAGGACATACCCTGACGAACCTAACACGATCACACCCTGATGGTCAAAAACGATCGCGACTTTTTCATGACGACCAATCACCTGCTGGTACTTGGGACTTCCATGTTAGATGTCATTTCTTCGGTTTTGGTTTTTTGTTGGGGTCGAGGACTCGGCGAGGCGGAAGAAGATTTACGGTTTGTTTTCAAAACTAAAAGGCAGTTCTTTGAAAAGTTGCGGTTTAGCCAAATTTTGTTATTAATGGAAAAAATCATTCCCACCACTTTTTTGGGAAACCACAATTGTTTCCTACTATATCAAAGAATATATTTTGAATTGCTTTAATAATTCCAAAACAAATCCACAAAATTCATTGATGTGGCCAGTGAGTGATGACACACGGTGTCCATGTATCAGTTCATGTATAGAGCAGACTTGTGGTTTAAGGACCACTTCGAGTCATAAAGAACAAACTCGTACGCTTTAAAAGACATACATATCTTTATAGTGTTAATCGTGTTTGTCCATTACATCTATATGTATCAAACATTCGTTTATTAATTGTGTTACAAGCTACAACATTACATTAATCGTGTAGAATTTTTCCAACCCATATACCTGAACGTCTTCCTTATCTAAAAAAATCATATTATTCTTTAACTTCTTGATGGATATAATATTGTCTTGTCTTATATTGACCGTTCTAACAAAATATTTCCCAAGCATTTGTCTTATATTGACCAAATGCGTTTTGGTTGTCCGAACTTGTGATTCTACTATGGGATTTTGGGTGACCGAAATATGTTCGGGCAACCACATACGATAAGTTTTTGATGTTGTCCAATGAAAAGGAAAATTGGGCATGGATTCGGTGCACAAACAAGTGAAACAACCCCCTCCATAGACGTCCGTTGAGAAATTCAATTGGCGAATTTGGAATTGACACGTTTTGGAGGACCGAACCGGTTGCAATCGATCGAGGTGTTGTGGAATTTTTTGCCAACATTTAGAAATCACCGCTCAAGTTGGCACTCAAAAGTGTTGGATTTCGTGCTCCATACTTGTATATATAGTTTTAAAAGTTTTACAAGAAATTTGGACCGGTTTTCATATTTTTCAATAATTTTATATACCAAGCTTCCTAATTGTATTTCAATATATATTGTATACTAATTAATAAATAAATACATAGATTGGATCATACCTAGGGGTTATCAAATCATTTTTACCAATCGGAAGTCGGTTGCACGTCGGATTGCCTCGGAATCACCTTCAAGTGTTCACCAAACTCTAAACAAGATTAGAGAGATCGAAGCTAGTCAATCAATCTCTAATTCAAGGTTAGAATCTAGCAAATAACCCCATTTGCTCCAAGAATTTAATTTCCAGCAATTAACTAAGACAATTTTCGAATGGAATGATGAAGAAAAGGAGAGGAGATAATTTTTGCATTAGTCTTAACAAGGAATGGAGGAGAGACCTATTTATAAGGTATTCTCAAACCCACATCATGAGTTAACCACTTACACATGATCCCTTGTTAACCTCTCCACTAAACCACATCATGTGCAAACCACTTTGCACATGTTCTCTTGTTTATTTCTCCCATCATCATCCCATAACTACCTTTGACCAATGTGGATTAAATCCAGTCATTAATCAAGAAAAATATTTTATAAATATATGTAAAATCTTAGGCAAACGGTCGAACCATTTTTCACTGTTTTTACTTTAACAAATTTTGGATTAATATCCAACAAAATTTAGACTGTGGGGTTTTAGCAAATTCATATGTTATAATGTTGCGGATCACATTATATCATGTAATATATTATCATATATAATTTCAAACTATTATACCTCATAATATATACATCTCATACGAATTTCTTTGGTATTCTAACCATGTTGTTATTTGATTTTATTATTTTACCATATGTATATTATTTCATAACACATGAAACTTCATACATCATATAAAATATAAAATCACATCTCTTATTTTCCAGTTTTGTAGTGTGACGTATAAGAGGATCTAAGTTATGTTGGCAATGATATTAAATATTTAATATCATAAACTATAAACGGTATCTAGCTACACATTATAGTTACCCAAATAACAAAGATGTTTTGTTCACTCGAATATAACACAATCCATTTAGTGATATGTAATATATCACTTGTGTCTATCCCTTACCTCATGATATTATGCATATTATACAAAGTTGGAGTGTATCATCTTTGTATTATATATTGTTTTCTTGATCTCATAAACTAATTATAAATATGTAACTATACATAAGTTACATTGTGCACATTATAATTTTGTTTTCTCAAGGGACCCAATAATATCATCACTCAAATGAAGATGGACAATGATTATCTCTTGACATATCATCTTTTCCAGAACAAGTTATGTATAATCAACTACTATCTTTATCACTATGCGTAATGATAGCTTTTGATAATAATCAAATTACACACTTCTCATATAAAAGAGATAGGTCTCATATCTTATGATCCAAAGAAACAATGAAAACATTAATAACAGAAACACAATTCCATAATATTTCATTTGTTAGGTCTATTCAATATATGAAAGAAAATATTCTCTATTTCATATACATATGTTGTTAAAATATTTGTAGAGCTACAATATCTTTTAACCAACATGACAATCTTATCTCAGTAATTAATGTTCTATGTTAATCACCGTGATTGTGAATTACGTTTGATTTATGTAAACCATTATCTTTTAATGATCTACGATTAACGACCAAGAACCTATTCCTTAACAGTTCCAAAAGACGAATGCATTAATCAAGGAACAAAATGTTTGTACATTCAATTCATAATAAAAGACATGTAAAAGAATACTTTTAGAACACACATTCCTTTCAAAATGGCCCTCACATCCATAATCAACGATGTTTCTTTCACTCACACCTCCGCACTACTTGGGGAGATCACCGGTCTCCCAAGCGCCAGAGGCGACACCTACGACTTGGCTTGGGAGGAGGTATGTGGCTCCACCACAACAAAAACTATGTCACTCATCTACCAATCATTGGTAAAGTTCTTTGGCGATTCATCGCCTATAATGTTTACGTTCGCAAAGGTCATAAAGATGAACTCGGTCATCAAATGATGAAATGCTTATTCAATCTTTGCACCGGGACTTACACAAATTGGTATCTATTCATCATCAATCACATGTTCTCTGTCTCCTTCCACAAGCTTAATTTTCTTCCTTTTCTGATGATCATCTCCCTCATTGGCGAACACTTCAAAGTACGCTCCGACTCTAATTTGTTCAAATCATCTCGAACCATGATCAACAAATACACGCTCAAATAGATAACACTTGGGAAGCAAAAAGCCACTGGTGATGCACCTCCTGCAAATGAAGAAGACGACTCCACCAATGATGACCAATCCCCAAACGACAAAGAAATGGCCAATACTCAATCTTTCTCTACCACTCTAACCAAACCTGCAATTGACCCAAGATGGGATCTGAAATTGGCTCGTGGTCCTCAACGCTACACTCGTCCCGAATGGCCATATGGTTTGAATGCTCAATGGAATCAACCCTCGTGGGCTTATCAACTCAAAAGGATTGTGGACAGGAATTGCCATGAGATCCAAGAAGTTTGTGGGCTAGTGGATCGCAACTACAAATAGAATAGCTCACTAATGATTTCCATGCTTTCTAGTTGACAATATCGAATTCGCTCAACGAAATCAATAATCAAATTCGTGTGATTAGAGGTTCTCACCAAGCATTCATCCATTCTTAAAATGAGATCATAGATTTTCTTCGCAATATGAACAAGTCAGACAACTAACATATTTGTTCATTCGGTGAACCGATATGTGTATGATCGTCTGTTTTGCACATGGGTTTCCATTGCTTTCCCACAATCCTACCTCAAATGTTGAGAAAGGAAAAGAAAAATGGGCATGGAATCTGATGGGCCATGTCCATTCCACATCTAACGGTCACAGGATGTCTTGACACTGTTGCCAGTGGAGGACATTATTTAGTTAACTGTTAGGGGGGTCCACAGGTGGGTAGAATTTGTTGGGTGGTTGAAGAGATATTAGTTAGATCCAATGGTGGAGGTTGCGGATGTTAAGTTCGATCGTGCGACTGTTGTTGCAGGAGGAAGTGATACCCGTTTACTGAACCCGAATCCAAATCCGTCATTGTTCACCTTTCCCCTCCGCCTACCCTAGTTATTTTCCTGATATTTTTAGTGTATTTTATGTTAATTCATTGTTTAAACAATCAATCAAGTTACGAGTGTCATTAGCTCAGAATTAACTGTAATTAGATTAGGATGTGGTTTTTTCATCCTTTCCTTGTTGGAGAGGGGTTTTCCCCCATAAAAATAAAAAAATGAGAAGAGGATAAGGTGCCCATTATTTTGCCCAAAAATCTTGTACCAATTGGAGCTAGAGGAGCTTGAATCCTTCCATTGGAGCATTGTGGATTTCGAGTCCACAATTTTCCCTATCAATTTAGTGGTCAGGTTATTGACCCGATCCAAATCCGACACTCCTGGCGGTGTAGTTGACGGAATCTATCGGATTCCTTGTTGGAGTCGTATCAGATTCCTAGGAGTGCACAAATAACCCCCATCCACGGAGTCCAATCGAATCTCTAAGTCAAAAGAGCGTCCTTCGAAAAAACTACTCACTTAATGTTTACTCGTATGAATTATATGTAGCAATCGTGCATTAATACTCTTATTCGACTATTTGGGTTCGCAAATGTACAATTTGGGGTGGTGTACTATTGTATCATTATAGTGCTAATCATGTTTTTCCATTAAATCTATATCAAATATTTGTTTCTTAATTATGCTAGAACCTTACACTAAAATCTTAATTGTGTAGAATTTTTCCAATCCATATTCTTGAATTTCTTCCTTTGCTAAAAATCCATATTATTCTTTCACTTCTTTTTGCATATACAAGTCTTGTCTTAAATTATGAGGACACAACCTTTGATTGCACGACCTACAATAACATAGGTTGTATTGTGGTCAATTAATATATCTTACCCGAGAAAGAACATCTCACGTCGGTGATATAAGTGAGAATCCACATCCACTTTTCCTTGAGAAAGGACCTTAGTGTCCTTTAAAGGATATAGTTGTCCTTCAAAAGAACTATAAAATTAAAACCTTACAGGTAAACGGTCAACCGGACCCATTTCGGTTCATCGAAACGAGCTACACGGACCACCGAACACATCTCAGCCACCAAAATCCCACATTAAGAAACAAACACGTTCTTTAAAGGGCAGCCTTGAGGTTTAAAGTTTAGCATCGTGTTTTAAAGCACATAGATGCCATTTTGAGGGCAACCTTGTCGTTTAAGGACCCTTTCGAGTTTCAAGGACAGATTTGTGACTTGAAGGACACATCAATCCTTTAAAGGACATGCCCACCCTTAAAAAATGTGTACTTTAAAGTTTAATGGATATACACCAATTTAAAGGACAGATTTGTGCTTTAAATCCAAATAAAATGTAACGTCGCAAAAATCCAAGAAATAGAAAGTCACACCAAAGACAAATAAAACCGACATATCACTTGAGGACATCTTAATGTGATTGGACACGACCTTTCAGTACAACTTGTGGGGTCTATAAATTCCTCCCGTCGCTAGTCATATTTTAGTGTTCCCTCACCTTCTTAGTCCCACATCGAGTGTCATTTCAGTTTGTTTGGATCCCAAACAAATGGCTTTCCAACACTACAATGATCACTACTCCAGTGATGATGGGAATTATAAAATCAAAGGACCATGGGTAGCAATAATCCACCCGACACTGGCAAACAAATCTACTGACCCCCTTCTGATCAAGACAATCAACACATGCACTCCTAGACAAGGAATTCAGTCTTTTTCTTTTGCACAAGTTGTTGTTATCATCTTTCTATTTTTTGCACAAGTTGTTGTTATCATCTTTCTATTTTTGTTGTCGAGTGTATGTAACCTAAAGATTTAAATTAATTGAAATTGTACTTCTGGAATGTTATTTGTCTTCTACTCTAAGATGCTAATCAACACAGTTTCATGAATGAAGAGAATCAGAATAAATAGAATTAACAAGTCACACGAAAATATCCAGTGAATTTTATGTAATTCAAGTAAAAATTATCGCTGAAAATCCAAACAAAATGTTATCTTAAGTCGGAATTTTCCTTGTGTTTGTGTCATACATAGTTTCCTATACCATCCTAATTACATTTTTTTTTAACAAAAACACTAAATCATATTTTAAAAATTAATCTATATGAGTGTCTTAAAAACCATGACAATATGTTACAAAATTATACCATAAAACCGTATAATAAAGATTAACCATGAGAATAGATCTTGTTGGATTAAATTTCTAAAATAAAATTGCAATCATTTCTAAGAATTATTATTTAAAATTTGAAAATAAATTTTAGTAATAACTCAGACATATAATTATCTAAATGACGATATATAAATTTATATAGTTACTGGTAAAATGTAAGAAATGAGTTGGAGGAAACAAAATAGTTATTTTGACACCATGATCTTTTTATAAAGGGTGGACCTGAGGTTTTAAGGTGAGAATCGTGTTATACCCAAGTTGGGTTGTACACGGGGCGAGTAATACCCGTATACCCAAGAAAGGAGATCGCACGTCGGTCGTTACCATATAGTCTGGCGTGGTATGAGTCATTATTAAGGAACAAAACATAGCCCAATGGAAAGGAGTCTAAATCGGACTACTCTCTCCAATCTCATACGTTTATGGTAGTAGTCACATGACACAACCTTTTATTACATGGCCTACAAAATCATAGGTTGTAGTGTGTTTGATTCATAGATCTTGTAATTATACCGTAGAAGGCTAAAAAGGACATCTCATGTAGGTCATTACCATAGTGCGACGTGGTAAAATGGTAAGGCCGACGTGTAATGACATATTTTTAAGATACAACTAGAGATGGTTTATTGGGAGTCGTGATGAAAAGACACAACCTTTCATTACATGTTTTATAAGGGATGAGTCATGATAAAAGGATGTGACTCATAAGAATTTGTATCTACTCCAGTCTTGTCATTTTTTTCTTAACTTTTAATCCTCATCTCAAATAACTGAATTCTTTGTTTAAGTAATATGAAGTGAGGAGATGAGAACCCTTTCTAAGTACAATTTTCAAAGTTCGAATTTTATATAGTATTTCTAAGTGATAAGTTAAGGCAAATGAATTATTTTCTTCACTAATAGTCAATATATTGATTTGTTCTATGACGAATTATTACGTTCCTCATCTTTCGCAATAAATATTTTATAACAAAAAATAATTTATGATTATTAAGAAACACGTCGCAATAAATTCTAATTATTAAGAAATAATTATTTTCTTCAATAATAGTCAATTTATTGATACATTTTATGACAAATTATTACGTTCCTAATCTGTCACAATAAATATTTTATAACGAAGAAACAATTTATGATTATTGAGAAACACAACGTCGCAATAAATTCTAATAAAAAGGACATCTCACTATAAAAATACAACTCTTAATATGATGATACTTGTTTTAGCAGCATATTGCATTGGGAGTCGTTACGACAGGAGACAACATTTCAGTTCATGGTTTGCCAAGAGACTCAACCTTCCATTATTTCTGTAAAATCATCGGTTCTAGTGTATTCCATTCATACTTCGTAAACCTTGGTGTAATCTGTTATTCCTCCTCCCTCCCGAAAAATCACTTCTTGAAATGTCCTCTATCTCTCACCGCATGCCCCCTTGCTTTTGTGGTTTGTTAGCGAAGCACACCTGAGTAGGAACATCGAAGGCCCTCGATCCCTAGTTTTTTCCCTGCCCCACTCCTCCAAATAAGGTGGCATATTTTGTGCCTTCTTCATCATACGTTTTTCATATTTTGGTTGGTCATAACATTTATTTTGGTTTAATTTTTTGTTTAGGGTCCCCCGTTGTGTCCTTTTGTTTACGAAGACCTAGTGACTGTGCCCTGCTTAATTTTCCAATATATGAACAAGATGCAACTCCGCATGGATGACCTAGACCGACTTCCGAAGAGGTTGGTATCACTGGAGGAGGAAGTTGCCTGACTTTCAAGTTCTCGACACCCTGTCTAATCGATGATTTTCTGGAGGTCCACTCCTGTAACTGTGAGGTTGTTTGCATGCATGAGAGACCGATTGTCGACATCTCTAGACCCGACCACATTCCTGCCATAAGAGTCCGGCGCACCAATGCAACCCCCCAAGTTGGTGATCATCTTGAAGAGGTAGTCCCCGAGAGCACTAGCTTCCCGACTGTAGAAGGAGTCAGCGAGAACTCCTGCCCACCAAATTGAGGTAATCTTGGAGAAGGAGTCGGCAAGAGCTCAAAACTCCCAAGTTGGCCGTCAGTGGATAGTGAAGCACCTACCTGCTACCCACAACTCTAGCCTACCAAGTTGGTGGTCAGCTAATCTTGATGCACCTTACAACAACTTCAGTGCAGATAATGATCAATTGATGCATTCAATTTGAATATTACGTAGAGTTGCCTCACATCTCTCTGATGGTAAATTGCTGATTGGGTGAGGTTAATTAATCTAATGGTGCCGAGTTAAGCATGCCCAGTGCACAATGTAATTGATGAGTTTGAATGTTACGTAGAGTTGCCTCACATCTCTCTGGTGGTGAATTGTTGTAGCACAATGTAATACTACCTACCATTTGTCTATAATAGTGATCCATGTTATTAAAATTGCAATCTTATTGGAATCTACAATGCATAGTTACTCGTTACAAAATTACCAGGTACAATTCAATTTTGGAAGCATCTATTGTTGTTTACATGCCAAAGTTGAAAGTTCAACCAGTAATACCTATGTAATTAACCACAATTGCAAGGCAAGAAAAATAACATCAACCCACATTAACGTAAGAAACCAAGGTATTTACATAAGATCGATCTTCAAATAAAAGTTGAGATGCGTAAATTATAAGATTAACTGAACTGAATTTTATGACAAATTAGATAAGCATGAAAACTATTATTAAGCAGTTGAATTCACGATTGAAAAATGAAATCACTGACACTCGAGAACAAAGGACCAAGAGACGGCTAAAAGAACACATTCGATTTTAAAGGACAAATTTGAGTTTCAAAGTACATATTCATGGTTTACGGAACATACTCGTCGTTCAAAGGGCGGCGAGCTTTGTGGTTTAAAGTGAACTTTCGAGTATCCAAGCAGAGACTTTTTAGGTTATGTTGAAAGGCATGTGTTCTAAAAGTTTTACTTTTAAATGTCTTTTATTATGAATTGAATGTATTGAACATTTTGTTTTTTGATTAAATGTTTTCATCTTTTGGAAGTGTTAAGGAAGAGACTCTTGGTACTTAACCGTAGAGCTCTAAAATATAATGGTTTACATAAATCAAAAGTAATTCACAATCACGGTAATTAACATGGGACATTAATTACCGAGTTAAGATTGTCATGTTTGTGTCATTAATGTTTCATTGTGTCTTTGAATCCTAAGATATGAGACTTATATCTTTTCACAAGTGATATTAAATATCACTGAATGGATCGTGTTTAGTTCGAGTGAGCAAAACAACTTTGTTATTTGGGTAACTATAATGTGTAGCTAGATATCGCTTATAGTTTATGATATAAAGTGTTTTATTTCGCTGCGAACATAACTTAGATCCTCCTATAGGTCACACCACAGATTTGGGAAACAAGAGATTTGATTTACATTTTATATGATGTATTAAAATACATGTGGTAAAATATTAAAATCAAATGTGTCGTGATTACAACATGGTTAGAATAATCAATAAGTTTATATGAAATGTAAATATATTATGGGGTATAATGTTTGACATTATACATGATAATATGTTGCATATTATAATGTGGTTCGTAATATTATAAAATATAAATTTGCTAAACCCCCGAAGATCAAATTTTGTTGGATATTGATCCAAAATTTGGCAAAAGGCAAAAAAAACAATGCAAAACGGTTGAATATTATTTGTAAAACGGGTGACCGGTGAACATTAATCTCTAGTTCTTTTTGAAAATGATTAACCGGATGGACGCGGGATTTGGCCGAAAATAATATGAAGTTTTCTTGTTGCAAACGGTCGACCGGTGAGGCATTTCATTCGACCGAAATTATCAGGAAATTTTCTAGACAGCCAAACGGTCTACTGGTTCGCCAAATAGTTTGACCGTTTGCCACGATTTTGCCTGAATTAATAAGAAAATTTATCTAATCATGAGTTGGATTTGTTCCAATTTGGTCAGAGGAGGTTAATGGGTGATTACATGTCAAAATATTATTCGTTTACACACGATGTGGGATTGAGAAATCCCTAACAATAGGTCTCTCCTCTCTTCCTTGTACACATGAATGCAAAAATTCTCCTCTCCATATTTCTCCACCAAATCCATCTGAAAATTCCCTAGTTAGTTGAGTATTTGAGAGATTAAATTCACAGGAGCATCAAATGGGTAATTAGCTAGATTCTAGCATCGATTTAGAGATTGATAGTCTTGCTCCGCTCTCTCTAATCTTGTTTATGTTGGTGTTTTGGCCTTAATCTATATTTATTTTGCTGATTATCAAAGTTTTCTTAATCAATCAAAGTGAGCAAACATGATTGCATGCATTGCATACATACTTCTTGATTGACCTCATTTCATGCATTCATTTGTGTCTTATATCTATTATCTTGAACCTAAATAATGCTACGTAACGAGTTTTATGTTTAGGTTTCAGGAATAAATAGGTTTGAGAAGAAGAGACTCAAAAAGGACTTAAAAGCAAGAAAAAAGTCTAAGTTGTAAGACTTATGGACTGAGATGCAAGAGAGAGGGACCCGGATGCCAAACCAAAATGATTAATGAGAAAAACAAGAAGCTCCACACCATCAACAACCAAATCGGGCCCAAACATCAACAACCAAATCGGGTTCATAAAACATCAAGAAATCAAGCCAGAAATGAACCAACAAGATCCAGACTCAATCAAAGTTATCTGGACCGCCAAGTGGCTGTCCCAGACTGCCAATTGGCGGTCTAAATTGGTCCAATTTTTTTATGGTTGAGTCGGGTCGTGTATTATGTTGTTTTATGTCCATTTATAGTATCAGTTTAGTCCCCATATCGGGGGATTGTCCCCGGTTACCTTTTTTATGGCTATAAATAAAACTCTTCCTCTCCTTTTGTATTCACCCATTGCTTGGTGGCATTCTCTCTACTTGGAGTAAAGCCTTGAAGCACAACTCAAGTGGAGAAGAATGCTACTTGTAATGTGAGTCATGTTAATAAAATGATTTTCTTAGTTAGTTTCATATTGTCTCTTTCAATTCTTGCATGCTTAGTTTAATTTTGTTTTGTTTTCTTAATGATTAGTGAGTAGTTTCATCCCCCTTTGGGGAGTGGACATGATGTACATATATGTTGTGATGCTCGATAAATTTTGGATTGTGTAAACTTGCATGTTTGTATGTTCATTGGGGGTATTTTAATCATCTACATGTTTGGGGATTTTGATGGGTTTTGCCACAAGATTTAGGTACTTCCCATGCTTAGTTTCATCATGTTAATTGACTGAAATTTCCTGTTGAATATGCTACATGTTAGTTAAGTGTTTGTATTTGTGGTTGCTTGCTTGATTGTTTGAAGAACTTTGTTTTTATGGGTTTTGCCATAAGATTAAATACCTCACATGCTTAGCTTTGTTCTTCACATGTTCATGGTTTTGATGAGTCTTGCAATATCTTTAGACATTTCTCATGTTGAGCCTAATCTTATGATAATCAAGTTGTAATTGCCGATACGTTGTGTGAATTGATTGATAGGTTTAGCCACATCTTTAGACATTTCCTATGCATGAAAACACACACGGTACACACACACATACATGCTTACATGCATCATTCATCACTAATTTTACTTCATACGTTCACACACTCCACCCCTTAGGGGTTTCTCTTCTTGTTTTCCAATATTTTGTTGCTTTCTTTCACATTTCTTACTTACTAGTTTAGTGTAGTTTAGCTTTAGCATATTCACATCTTTTCTCCCTTTATTCGTCACTTAATGTCTGACAACTAGAGGCTACTCACCTCCCCGTGGATGGACCCGTACTTGCCACCGCTCATCGTGGTCGTACACTTGCGGTAATTAATAAAACGTTAATCACTTGTATACTTGCAATCATCTTAATAGGTTGATCAAGATAATCAAGAAAATGAGCATTTTGATAGAGACATCAAGACTCAAGATTTGAAATCAAAGCGTTGGACCAAGACATGTAATTTAGTATTTATTGAGTCCATAAGGTTTAATGTAAACTTGAGCACTAGGATTCTGTCCCGTCAAGATTCAGTAAACCAGACCCTTCACAGTCAACCGAAACCTTTCCAGTTCGGTCCACCGAACACCTATCGGATAACTGAATCCTTCCCATCAGTAAACCATAGGATGCTCTCTGGAGTTGCCTTGATGGACGACCGAAACACCTTTGAAGGCTTATAGATAGGATCATATTTGTCACTTTTAGAACTCTTGAACACTCCCTATTGATCTCATACTCACAGCCAAATTCTCTACATCTTCAAGCCCTCATTCTTTTACACTCAAGCCAAAACTTGATTTGCATATACATTCGGTATCAATATCCAAGTGTGCTCAAGTATAGAGTGTTCGATTGTGATTTCATCCCATATTCAAGAATCACCAAAGAGTTGTAAAACTTTGAGGAAGCTCCCTCTCGGGTTGTGAGAGGAGACACGAGGGAGGCGGGGATTATTCGCGAGGCTTGGTGTTGTAAACGACGTTGATCTCTGCCTGAAACGGATATCGGTTGGTGGAATCGTAAGCGATGCTCGGGGGATCGAGTGAGGCTTGCGAGGAGGTCTAGGACTGAGGTGCGATGCCAAACCTCTCTAAACTCCGGTGTCGACGATTTTGTGGTTTGCAATTGTCTTCTCCCTTAATCTCTCAATTATCGTTTTAATTCCACAATTAGTTTAATGATTAGAGGGTCATTGATTCTAACAGTTTAGAGTTTAATGAACACTAGAAAGAATTCTGAGGCGATCCAAAGTGCAACAAATCTTCATATTGGTAAAAGAGATTTGATAATACCCGAGGTATGATCCAATCTATGTATATTGAAATACAATTAGGACTTTTGTACATAAAATTATTGCAAAATATGAAAATCGATCCTAAATGCTTGTTAAATTTTAAAAATATATACACAAGTATAGGGCATGAAATCCTACATATGTTTCTTAATACCACATCGGAATTTTGGTTAAATCTAACGTGATATATCCTTTTTATTTGGAAGGACAAAAATATTCAATACTTTTCTTGTTTATATGTGATATGAAGGTGTTGAATGTATGGTTGTCCACAAGTTAGTACTTCTAGATGTGATATGATATTTGTATTGGATTTCTTGCATAAACCAATAAAGTTATATTGTTATATGTGTTATTTAATATTAAATTTCCATACAACCAAAAATGTAATTCAGATTATTACAAATTATATCAGGGATTTATTTATAATACACAAAACTATTATATTGATAATGACAAACGCCATATATATCAGAGAACACACACACACACATATATTACACAAGTAAAAAACACAAACACACACACAAAATTAAAAATATCTTCCAAGTCAAATGGAAGAGAGTGATCCAATCAGATGTCGCCTGCAAGCTCAGAAGATGGTTTTGTTTATCTCTTGAGTCTAACTCAACTTCTCAAGCTTCCAGAGAAGCTTTTACGTCCGTAGGTCCGTTCTGCTCTCGTCGGGTTTCTCCACCGGTGGTATCAGTGTTAAATCATCCCAAACGAAGTACCGACAAGTTAGAACTTCTTACTAAGTTTGTTCGGAGTGTTGGACCACAACTTTGTTGCCTTGAAATCACACTAGCAGGTGTGATAGGGTAGATGTGAAACTCCTTGTCTTTCAACGAGGTGAGAGCCTCCGCATATTGATCCACTAATTATGTGCTCATATTCACCACTAGAGTAATCGTTGTTGGAATTATGTTGGAAGGTCATTATTTTTGGTGGATCAGATACACAACTAGAACTATGAATGAATAGGGATTAGGAACTATGAATGGAATACACTACAACCTAAGATTTTTTAGGTTTTCGTGCCCCTATATATGTATATATTTTAAAAAAAATTATACATACATACAAGATCGATTTCCATATTTTCGACGATTTCATGTACATTATTTTATATTTATTCCAATATCATGTAATCTACACATATATTAAAATAAATAGAAGAGGGTTATACCGAAAGGTTCTCCAAAAATTTTATGAATATCTGGAGTTGCGTTGCCCTTGAATCGTCTGCCCATTCGCCTCCAAATTAAACAAGATTAGAGAGAAAAAGCTAGCCAATCAATATCTAAATCAAGGTTAGAATCTAGCTAATAACCCCTCTAAAGCTCCTGAGAATTTAATCTCCAAAAACTTGAATAATTAAGATAATTTTTGGATGGATTAATGGGCTGGTTAAGAAGAGAGATAGTTTTTGTTTTAGTATTAACAATGAAGGGATGATGAACCTATTTATAGGATTTCATCTAACCTACATCATGTGCAAACCACTTACACATAATCCATTATTAATCTCTTCACTAAACCACATCTTGTGCAAACCACTTACACACGACATCTTGTTTACATCTCCACTAAACCACATCATGTGCAAACCACTTTGCACATGATCTATTTTGCCACATCATCATCCCATAACTACTTTTGACCAAGGTGGATTAAATCCAGCAATTAATAAGTAAAAATTCTCTCATTAATATATACAAAAATGTGGTCAAACGGCTGGATCATTTTTCACTATTTTTGACTCCACCAAATTTTGGATTAATATCCAACAAAATTTGGAATTTGGGGTTTTAGCAAATTCATATGTTATAATGTTGTAGATCACATTATATCATGTAATATATTATCATATATAATGTCAAAACATTATACCTCATAATATATATACATCTTATACGAATTTATTTATTATTCTAACCATGTCGTTTCACGACATATTGATTTTATTATTTTACCACATGTATATTATTTCATAACACATGAAACTTAATACATCATATAAAATATAAAATTATATTTCTTGTTTCCCAGTTTTGTAGTGTGACCTATAGGAGGATCTAAGTTATGTTGACAATGATATAAAACACATTATATCATAAACTATAAGCGGTATCTAGCTACACATTATAGTTACCCAAATAACAAAGATGGTTTGGTCACTGTAACTAAACACGATCCACTTAGTGATATGTAAAATATCATTTGTATATATCCATTGCCTCATGATATTAAGAATATTATACAAAATAGAAATGTGTCAGCTTTAAATTATATATTCATTTCTTGATCTCTTAAGCTAATTATAAATATGTAACTTAACACAAGTCACATTGTGCACATTATAATTTCTCTTTATCAAGGGATCCACTAATATCATTACTCAAGTAAATAGGGACAATGATAATCCTTTGACGAACTATTTTTTCCAGCATAAGTCATACTTAACCAACTATTGCTTTTATCACTATACTAAATGACAACTTTTGACAATAATAAAATTAAACACTTCCTATGTGAAAAGTCATAAGTCTCATATCTTAGGATTCAATACACAATCAAAAACATTAATGACACATAATACAATTCCATAATGTTTCACGTGCTAGGTCTATTTAATATATAAAAGTAACTATTTTCCTATTTTATATACTCGTGTCGTCAAATATTTGTAGAAGTACAATAATCGATAACCAACACGACAATCTTATCTCAGTAATTAATGTTCCATGTCAATTACCATTATTGTGATTAACTTTTGATTTATGTTATGTTAAGTGTTAACACGCCTTTAATAGGACACCTATGTCTCCAATGGATCGTGTCCAAAGAAGGACACCCGTGTCTCTCAAAGGATACTTAGGCATGCCTTGGTTGGCAAGTTGGAGTCATTGTTATGTTTTTTGTAATTTAAACGACAAATCTTTGCTTTGAAGAACATACTCGTGTCCTTTATAGGGCAGACATGTGGTTTAGTTTACTTACCCTTTCGAGTTTTAAAGAACAAACAAGTGCTTTTAAGGACATACATATCATTTAAAGGACGTACAAGTCCTTCAAAGGGCAAACTTGTGGTTTAAGGACACTTTCGAGTTTTAAAGGAAACTTTCGGGTATCCAAAAAATTGATAGCAATTTTTGGAATCCAAACAGACATTTAATGGAATGTGAAAAACCCTATGACAAACTATGTCAGCTACAGTCGCGTTTTTTTCAAAAAACCCTTTCAGATTTGTCAGTTTATTTACATTGATAGTCGTTACCAAGGGAGACAACGTTTCAGTTCATGGTATGCCAAGAGACTCAACCTTCAATGGTTTCATTCCTTATATAAAATCATTGGTTGTATTGTATTACATTCATACTTCCTAAACCCTTCCAATACAATTCCAACTACCACTACTATAGTAAAAAATGATTTTCTAACAAAATTCCATCTTCAAGTACTCTAGTGATAACGAGTACCTACCGGTGGAATGATATGGGGAGGGTATCCCCTTGTTGATATACCAAGGGTCCCAACACTACCCTATCACACCTGTTGACGTGGTTTCAAGGCCATAGAGTTGTGGTCTGCTCTCCCCGACACCATTAGCCACAAGTTCTACATCTGCGGCATAGAGATGATGACCATCTTTTGTCAAAACATCGTCAGGGACGACGACACAACAACACCACCGGTGGAGGGACTCAACCAGACAGTAACGGGCACAGGGCTGCATGAAATGCTCTAGTCAATGGTTAAGTTGGGTCAGACGATGGACGTGCAATACACTATCTTCTATACATTCAGGCAACGCCTGATTAGAAATCTCTCTTCCCCTTAATTTATTTGGGAGAGAATAGATTTTTTATATGTGTTTGTATATTAAATATATGTTTGCTATCAATACGAAGAATAAAAATTTCCAATTGAAACATAACATTTCCCTCTAGCATCCAGAACTAAAAAAATATTGACTACAAAACCAAAGATATCATTTTAAGGACGAGTCTATTCTTTAAAGCATTAAACCATCCTTGGAAGTTGGAACTCGAATGTGTCATTTAAATGTGTTATTTAAATCAAGAGTCTGTTCTTTAAGGACATACATGTCCATTAAAAAATATTGAATTTTTAGTGAACAAAAAATATTGATTTTTTATTGGTTTTTAGATGTATTGAAATTTAATATTAAATAACATATATAACTTTAATTAGTTTAGCATCTGTATTCATGATCTTTAAAAAAAGATCATCCCTGTTTTCCTCTGTCACGTCAACTTTTCAACGTCAAATCATTAATCCACAACATTAAATAAATTAATATATCATCATTTATCTTATTTACGTATAAATTAATAGTACTAAAATTTAATGCTATCTTATCATTTTTATATTTTAAAAATAATTGTTCGAAAAATATGTATAATATAATTAATTTATTATCTGCAAAAAGATAATAGTGATATGATAACCAAACCTAGACATAGTGTAATAACGATAATATATAACTTAATTTTTTAAGATCTTTAAAAATATTACTGTTTGAAATGTGTAATATGAGAATATAATTGTTTCAATTTTAGTATTTGTTCTGTTTGACTTAACCACTGAAACTCTAGTATTTTGAAAATACAATATTTATATAGCAATATGGGTGTCTATCCGTAGACCATGAGGAGATAACAATTATGGTGATTTTGTTTTTAAATATTACTTTTTTCCTAAGATATCTCGATTTTAAACAATACAATCATCTCTCTTTATTTTATTCAAATTCAAATACGAGTGGGTCCCATCACTATTAAACAAATATCAAAAATAAAATAAAAATATCACACTATCCGATCGTGTGATGAGGCCCTATTGTGGGAAATCACGATCGTTAAAAAGACACGCTCTATGTTACCTTCCATGTCATCATTTGCGGTTTTAATTTTATTGTTTTAAAGCAAGTAGAAATAGTTATTTCCGATTAATTGAGAGACGTTTGGAAAGGAAAACCCCTAAACAAAACCCCAAAATCCGTCAAGCGAACTCCCAAAAACCAAATCCAAGAAATGGAAGTAGACATTGACGTTCCATGCACCAGCGATAAAAGCAGCTGAGCAGGTGGTTTGCCTGTTTTATACTGGTCTAGGGTTCCACTGTGTTATGTTCATTTTCAGTTGGTTCGTCCTTTTAACATTCGAACTCTGACCGGCGTTCGGAGTGTGTCCATTTAACATTGGAGTTTATGTCCCTCGTAGGAGATGTGTGACTTTTGACGGACCATTCTGTCCTTTTTGGTTGTGTCCCTTGTGGTTTTATGTTTGTGGTTTAACGTTTGAATTGTATTTTTGAGGTACTATAACTCTGGCCTTTTTATTCGTTGTAGACATCAAGCTTCTTCCAGTCTACAAAGGGTAGATGGGCATCCTTAAAGAGGGAGAAACTGGTTACTAACAGAGAGCATGGGATATTCAAAAGGACCCCCCTTCACACACTTCCCAAAGATGAACGTGTCAAGGTGAACAATGACATCCTGGAATTCCTGTTAGAGAATGACAACGAGGAAGAAGAAGGCTTCAGACTTGGGAACAAAGTGGTGAATCTGAAGGCCTCCGAACGTCATCGCTATATTAGGACTGGCTCTAAGCGAAGTGTCAATCGACATGACTGAGAAGTCGTCGATGCAACAATGAGATCGGCGACTGGAGAAGTCATAGTTTGGAGTACAACAGTCCGAAGTGAGGCGAGTGGAGACGATGAAGAGTGCGTCAAACTTCTATTTTATCTTTGTTTTGCTACCTCCTTTTCTGCGATGGTTCGGAAAGAGCGAAGATATGGTACATATTTGCAATCATAAACTTAAAGGAAATGAGAATGTAAGCCTGGGTGGAGGCAGTTTTTGAGTACCAGGTTGCTGGCATAAAAAAGGCTAGTAGAGTTCTAAAGAGAAGGAAATTTACCGGCAGTGTTACTCGTGGTAAGGGGAATGTGGATGGATGGTCATATTTCAGGTTAAAAAATAAAGATTTCAATAAATTTCCTTCTTTTTGTGGTACCAATAGTTTCCACTGAAACGAGATATCTACATGTTAATGCAGGTATGACTCTGTGCGAAGATAAAAATAGAGAATGAGAAACCATCGTGCTTCCTAGTAATGAACCGCTGGCGTTCCTTAACTGGGGCAGGGAAAAGAATGTGCTCTTAAATCTAATGACATCATAAAGAGACATAAAAGTATATGTTTGGTGCACGGAACTCATCCAGGTGAGGCGAGGAGATCTAAAAGATCTAATATCAAAAAGATCAGACCTATCAACGGAAGTAAGAAAATTTCATTTTCTGAGTTCAGTTCTTTTTAAGCTCGATAAATGTAAAGTTAATGTTACTAATTTTAATGGATAGTTAATAGGTGTGTTATTAGATGTGTTGGAGCAAAGACAGAAGATGTGATGTTATCCACAGAAGGTGATCACGATTCCAAACGTCGCAATCAAAGTCATCTTGTCCAGATAGCCTGATATAGTTGCAGATTATGTAGGTCACAGACTAAAATATTGGGACCCAAAGGACTCGGTGATTGCTCAACCACGGTTAAATTCGGAACATTTTACATTGCTAATCATGGATGAGAGAACAAAAAGATTAACCCAACTAAACCGCATGCTGCCGTTAGTTGGAGACAACAAAGAAGTAGTGGGTCGCCACGAAGAAGCCGCGCAAATTTTGCCTGAATTATGTAGATCCCACCTAAAAATTGACTGGGACCTGACCGACGATGGAGAAACATGCCAACGCCAAACACCAAACAAAAATGATTATGCAGTGCATGTCATGCACTGGATCAGATGCTTGATGTTGGATGTACATCCCAATGTAGAGATGGATGACAATTGACAAATATTTATACTCGATTAGAGGTAAACAAACAATGTATTTGCTTAGGGACTCCAGATTCAAAGACCAGATATTGTTAGCAGACTGATTGATTTAGGATATTTGTCAACTCAAAGCATAGAAAAAAACAAAACATTAATTTTTATTCAACACTAATTAATTTGTATAGAAAAATTAGTTTGTATGATGTTGGTAAACTTTCCTATACAATACTAATTTTACTCAGTTGTTGTAATTTTTAATAGTTTGAACAATACACTTATATACTCTTATATCAGTGTATGATTTCGTACTTATATATACCAGTACACTTATTTAGTTTGAGAATGTCACCCGTGTCCATGGTGGGATAGGTTTTTCCTTCGAAGGACACGGTACTTTGTAGCACACATACATGTCCTTCATGGGACAAGTTTGTCTGTCGAAGTACACGGTCCTTTGAGCACGTATGGTGTCCTTCGAAGAACATGGACCTAGAAATCAATGACTACGTTTTCTTTACCTTCTTAAACGTTTGAGGTCGGAAAGAAACAAAGGGAAAAAACTCATCGTATATGGTCTACCATAAATTTGTCGGTTCACCGAAAGGTGCTACACCGACGACCGAACACATATCGGTCCACCGATATCATTAACTAGAATCACCAATTCAGAATCTTCAGACAACTGAAATGCATTCATTCAATATAAGATAAATCCAACGTGGATATCCTTTTTTAGCACATCTATTTTTTAATAATGAAACATATATAACACGTCGAATATTATGTCCACGGACGATGTGAGATGCCCATTTTATAAGAAGTTATATATGGCGAGGTTGTGTATTAAAGAAATAAAGGACACACTCGATTTTAATGGATAGACTTGGGGTTTAAAGGACATTTGATCTCTTAAGGACTCACGCGTCCTTTACAGGACATAAGTTGCATTTGTTAGGAATTTTTTTAAAAGGACACATTCCATATTAAATGACACATGTGTCCCTTAAAATAGGGGCATGTTATTTAAGAACGCACTTGATTTTGAATGGACTTTCCGTTTACTGGACATATTTGTGGGTTTAAAAGGACAACGTTTGTAACTTGTAAGTCATTTTCACTTTAAGTTTCAACTTTTCACTCTGAATAATTTTCAATTGCACACCAGTAATTTTCGCCCTTGAAATCGTCCGAGATGTGCCTCCCAGTTTCATGTTCTGTCCCGAGCATTCTCGACCTGCCACAGCCATCCCCTATCACGCACACTGACCCGGTCTCTCCCGAGCAAGCATCAACCACCATAAACTCTAAACCCTCAACCCATCCCCTCCGACCGATCCCAACCATTCGTGACCAGGTAAATGGCTTCCAACAAGCAGACCAACCAGCCAAAGGCAAATAGTAAGAAAAATGATGAAGATACAAGTGACACTGACATGATAGAGTCTCATGCCCGTGGAGCTACTGTTATGATGGAGTTTCAAAAAAATAATTCAGCAACAAGGTCCATTGCCCATGGAGTTTGATTCTTACTTGGAGCCCACCGGAGAAAACAAAGATTATTGGATAAGTTATATGGATACTCTGGCAAGAAGCAAAGTGTGTATTTGTATTGCCAAGTGGTTAATGGTGGATGAATCATTGAAAGAGTAAATTTGGAAGAATGCTATGGTTAGTTCATTATTATCCAGACTTTCTTTTAAGTTAATTCCTTTCTTTACTGGTTTTTATCTAATCAATACTACTTTTTTTATTTCGTGTTGCGGGAAAAATTTGTTTTCCAATCAACTAAAGAATAAAAAGGTGTATATTGCTTGTGAGTAGTCCAAGGAAGGATTTCAAAACAAAGTTTCCGTCCAATTTTATTTTGGAAAGTATAAGGATCGAGATCCATGGAAAATTATAATTTTATTACTCAGTTGACATGGACTGAATTCCAAAGCTCAAGGCTAACTCCAGAATCTTTGGCAAAACATACATTCATACTTCCTTCACACATTGAAATGTTAAATATGATAACTAATCTCATTTTTTGGTTTGTAGGAACAACGAGCGCTCAACCAAGAATGACAATCAAAGAACGAGTTTCCACACAGATTGTCGCAGGGGTGTTGTCATAAGCTGGAGAAGACAATGGTGACCAAAAAGGTTGCCAAGAAAAGGCAGGAAGCTTTAGAGGTTAGGTTGAGTGAAGAGCAAGCCAGTAATTTGGCTCCTCCGTCTCCCCCAGCTAGACAAGATAAGTGGAAGGGAGAGCGCGTTACTCCGAACGAGAGTTACATTAACTCTGAGTCGGCAGAGGTTGCAACGAATATACCAAACTCTAAAGCAGAACTTGAGACATTGCAACCACTTTTAGCCTACTAACTGAGAATTCTGGTATGACACACATAGTGTACATACAAAAACAACATAGTTTAGCGACAATTTATATTCAAAGGCAGCTGAATTTAAGGAACATAGTTTACAACACAAACATAGTGTATAGCACCAACGTAGTTTATACCACAAAGATAGTTTATACCACAAAGTTAACAGTCTTACAATTTCAATTTTTTAAAGTGTACGTTTGTTTTTCTTGGTTGAACATATTATAAATTTTGAGATTATGTGTAATAGGATAACTGATATGTGTGTATGTGACATTTTTGGTATATATATTTTTAGGATCCTAGTGTAAAGTAAGATAATATAATATTACATTAGGTAGTGCATTTATGTTTCAATTGCATGAATTTTTATGTGAAATTAAAATAAAATCATAATTAAATAATAAAAATTATTTAAGGACATAACACGTCTGTTATTTCGTAAAAACCGACGTGGAATGTCACAAAAAATTCAAGAAATGACATACCACATCGGCATTGTTTGCAACCAACCGGCGTGGTATATTCTATTATTTTATTTTTTCGAAATTCATTTTTTCGTAATAGAACATACCACGTTGGGTTTCTGTTTCAACCGACGTGGTGTGTCTATAGACCACGTAGGTCACTTGCTAACAAATTAACGTGGTACGTCGACTTATTATTGGATTCGTCGACCTAATAATACATCCGTGTCGGTCTTGTGGGGGCGGCCGACGTGGCATGTTGTAAATATCACGTCGGTGTTATTGGTAAATACTGAAGTGGTTGACCTACGTACCACGTTGACGTATTGGCCGACATGATATCTCCCTCCCTTACTACGTCCCTCGAACACACGTCAGTCAATTAGGATTAGTCAACCTGACGTGATATGTCGAAAATACTGACATAATAACGTCATTCTGCAGTAGTGTCGAGCCACAGCTCATGAGCCAAATTGTAATTTACCAAAAAAGAAAAGAAATCTAGAATGAAAAATGAAGAGAAAACCGAAGAAAAATTCTCCTATACGAAATGGACTCCCAACTTCTCTTCAACTTCTATGAACGTTAATTTTTTCTCTTTCTAGATTCCGCAAATTAACCGAATTGAAATAAGATGACTAAATAAACATGGTGTTTTTGGTAGCATAATGCAATTCTTTTTTTCTTCTCATAATTCATTTTTATCCAACAAGTAGATAAGTAGATTTCATTTCTTTTCTTTTATCTCATTTATTTCTTTTTAAACACGCCACATGGGAAATAAGTCAATGATTTTGATAAACTTAATGAAATAGTAGTGGTGGTAGTTCTTATAAAAACACCCTTGTAGGTATACTTGAAATACGAGTAGCTATGATGTGATTATGAAAATTTTCAAATACATAAGAATATTAAAAGGAAAGTGCTTTAGAGGTCGGTTAAAAAACACCTGCATATACAGGTTGTATCCAACACAAACGATATCAACACAAGTTGTGCCCATTTAAACTCACTAAACACATCCTTATTTTTTTGTCTTGATCGAAGGATCAAAAATTCAAAATCCAACCAACCATTCTTATTTTCAAATTGTACTCGTGGATCTACTTTACTTCACTTGGAAAAAGCGCCGTAGACATTCAAGCTCCCTACTTATCTTCAACTTTATTTGTGGAGCAAATAAATTCAACTAAACATATTATCTAAAAAGGTGTGGGTATCCGGTTAATGACGAGTGAAGGGACCTATATGACCTGATAAGTTACAACTCACAAGTCACAAGAGTGGTATAGATCTTAAAAGTAGATTATTCTCAACATTTTAGACCCATATAAATGTTCTACTAGCGTCTCATAAGTCCGGTATGAGTATGCTTAAAAATGGTAGAGGTGTTGGATTGACCATTGAATATTTTATTATGATACAACATAAAATGTGTAGGTATATAACCTAAAACGAATAAAAAATTGATAAAGAGCCCCAAGATCTTATGAGTGACGATCCAGAAGAGTAAACTAAATTATCCAAATCAGAACACGCCAACGAAAGACTTATTCTCTTATAATCTAATAGTAGATATATACTACACTTCAATTACCCTCTCTAAATCAGATTTATTCTCCATCTATTTAAACTCTTGTTTTGTGGCGCAAAGGGTTGGATCTTGGAAAAAGAAAAAGGATCTTTACCGAGTGTAAGAAAAATAGTTGATACAATTAAGCAAATAACGACGCCAAATCACAATCAACGAACTTGAAACAAAAAACACATCAACCACGAAACAAACAATTATCAAAGCAAACCAAACAAAACTACCAAGAAAGCTAGGACGGGAAAAAACTAATAGTGACGGTTGTCAGAGACCTTATTATATAAATAAATAATAAATATCATACATTAAATTCATGTTATATATTATATATTTTATCCCATATTTTGATGAGAATTATTTAAACCCAAGGTAGCCTTGTTAGCAATAATAAGAAATTGGGATGAAATCTGCAATATGCCCAAAAGAACGAATAAGGCAATAAACTAATCAAGTTTGTGCTAGTTGGGTTACTGTTCACGAAATCAGAACACAATTTGAGGTGTGCATGGCCAAAGAGAGAGGGGAAGAAGAGGTGTTTTGAGGTTTCATTCGTGTCGGGTTCGAGTATTTTGTTTTGTTGACAACCTAATAGTTCCATTTAACATTCAAATCATTATTTTCACAAGTATTGGAGAGTGTTTAGAGGTGAAAGACTTAGGATTTGTGAGGTCTAGGCAAAATCCAAGAAGAAAACTTGTCTATCAAGTTGATTTGATTAGTGGATAGTTGTGTTGGCTTGCCCACGATTTTTCCCTTTCCTACACCATGATTGGGTTTTCCATGTAAATCTTGTTTCTCGTGGTTTGCTTGCTTGGTTTGTGGGTGCTTGATTGTGTATCAGATTATGATTCTGTTGTGCAGTTTTGCCCTTTTCTTTGCGTAGTATTTTTTGCTATAGAGGTTTAATTTCCTTACAGTGGTACAAGAGTCATGGTTTTTTTGGTTGTCTGATCAGAAAAAAGGAAATTAATACGAGTAGGATGATTTGTTTGAACGGTTCGAATTATCATCTTTTAAAACACAATACGGAAAATTTGTTATATGTTAAAGGTTATTATATGTCTGTGTTTGCTAATGAGAAACCTGAGAGTAAAACTGATATATATTGGGGCTTATTTCATCGTCAGGTTTGTGGTTATATTCAACAGTGGGTGGATGATAATGTTAGCCATCATATTGAGGATGAAACAAATGCATAGACATTGTGGAGCAGACTTAAAGAATTGTATGTTAGAAAACCTGAAGAAAAGAAATTGTTTCTGATACAAAAGATTATGGCATTGAGATATCATGATGGCACTCCCTTGAGATGTCATTTAATAACTTATCAAGGTAATATAAATCAGTTGGCAGGTATGGGAATAAAGTTTGATGATGAGATTCAGGCTTTGTGGCTACTAGGGATTCTACCAGACTCTTGGGAAACGTTCAGAATGACTTTGTCCAATTCAGCTCCTGATGTGAAGATGGTCATGAGTTCAGTAAAAACCACTGTTTTGAATGAAGAGATGAGAAGAAAGAAACATGGGTCCTATTTGTATTATGATGCCTTGGTTGTTGAAAACATGGGCAGGAATGAGTCTCGAGGTTCAAGAAATAAGGACAAGAGTCGAGATAGAAGCAAAGGCAAATCTAATAAATTTATGAATGTTGAGTGCCATTATTGTCATGCCAAGGGGCATATTAAAAAGTATTGTCGTCGGTTCAAGAGAAACAATTAGAAGGACAAAGGCATTGCGAAGAAAAGTGATGGAAGGAGCAGTGATCGGGTTGCTACACTTTCAAAGGATTACCTTATTGTTTTAGATCACAATGTAGTGAATCTTACTTAGGACGAGACAAGTTGGGTGATCGACTGTGGTACAACTATTCATGCTACACCTCGAAGAAATTTATTCATATCTTACAGGTAGCGTTGTAAATGGGTATGATCAAAACCGTTTAATTGCGCTAACTGAACCGACTGGTAGGGTCACGGGTTGTAAAAATCATAACCGTTTAATAAATGGGTAGGATTTCACTCATCCATTTCACCATTTAACCGCGAAACATAATGAATATATATAATATTTTGTATATATACTATATACATGTGTCTTATAACTTCGTATTACTTATGATGTTTCTAAATTGAAGCATGTGTCTTATAACTTTAATGTTATTTTGTTGTTTGTCATTACTCATTATGTGTGGATGTTTGATGTTGTTTGATATGAATTCGTGGATGTTTTGATTATGGATTTTTGGAGGTTTTGATTATAACTTTATGGATGTTTGATATTAAATATTGCAAGTATTATAAGTTTAGTTTGCTATCCATTTATCCATTTGACATGTTTTTATACATTTGAGCATTACCCAATTCTTATATCAATTTTAGTATCCATTAAGTCTTAACCATATAACCATTTAACCTCCCAAAACAATTTAATTAAATAAAATAGGTAGGGTCATGGGTAAAGGTAAAAATAAATGAGTTTTTAACCGAATCGCGAACCATTTAGTTAGGTGGGTAGGGTCATGGATAACCCATATAATTGCCCACGAATCACCATTTACAGCCCTACTTACAAGTCTAGTGATTTGCCACTGTAAAGATGGGAGATGATAGTTTGGAAGCAGTTTTCGGAAGCATTTGTGATGTGTGTTTGGAGACTGCTAATGAAACATTGTTGATGTTTTGTCGTGTTAAAAATACAATTAGTTTACTTGTGATGTATGGACCATGGCTTTGAGATCGTTGTTTATTTGTGGATAATAGTTAGTACATAGATGAGAACTATTGTTGACATAAGAAATCACATGTGATGTCCATGTGATTTCAGATTCAAACTTGCTTCCTATGTTTGCCAATATATGAATTTAAACTTGCTTTTATCTATGATGGTAGATGTCATCTGATCAATAAAAAGATCTTGTAGAAAATTTAGATGTTATTGATGAAGTAGTTGAACCTAATCGTACCGCATCTGAAAATAGAAATGCAAAAGGCGCAAGTCCGAAGTTTGAAGTCACTATCAGAGAGTCAAAGGAAAGGGGGGGTACTAAACGAGTTGTTTGTAACTATTGTTAGAACATGGAATTATTCATGTAATATTGCTAATGGAACAAGTACAATGTGGAAACATCTTAGGTTCATGTGTCGTAAAAGTCCTATTAAGTCAGAAGGTCAAGTGCAAGACCAAAGTCAAAAAACGTTGTCCTTTACGGCATCCAGATCCAATATTGGAAGTTATAGTACTTTGTCAGTGTGGAAGTTGACCCTGAGGTTAAAGACATTGTAGAGAGGCTTGCTCAAGTTATCTAAATTGTGTTTTTATTATGTATTTTGTATTATGTAATGTTAGAACTTAGAAAACATGCATCGGTCTGCTCAAGTTATTTGAATTGTGTTTATGTAATGTTAGAACGTAGAAAACAGGATATAATTTCCTATCTCAACTTCTCAATTGATTTGAATAGGTTAATTTGGGTTTTCAATTGGATATTTTCTTAGACAAGAAATTCAGCAATATATGTATGGGTTTTTTTGTTTGTTTGATAAGTGTATGTATGGTGGTTGTTGCCTTGTTGGTGTGGATTGAGATGGAGGCATACAGAATGGTGTAATTTAGAGAAGGATAAAGATTGTTTCCAGAATGATGTTGCGTCCTAATAGGATAAAGATTGTTCGGGTCCAACCCGATTCGACCCACCCAAACCAAAAAAATTGGGTTTGGTTGGGTTGAACCGGAACCAGTTCGGGTTGGGTTTTTCCCAAACCCAAATTTTTTGGGTTGGGTCAGGTTCTGGCCCCAACCCAACCTGACCCATGTGCACCCCTAGTTGCAGGAGTTATTGAATGTTTGGTTCATCCGACCTAGTGTCTCACTTTGGGGAGCGCATGCACTTTTTGTGAAAGAGGATGGGTTGTTGCGGATATGCATCAACTACCGAATGCTGAATAAGATTACCATCAGGAACCAGAACCTTTTACCCAAGATGGAGGACATCTTTGACCAGTTGCATACCGCAAAGGTTTTCTCCAAGATCAATCTACGATCAAGCTATCATAAGTTGAGGATTAACGAGGAGGAGGTCCAGAAGACAGTTTTCAGGACTCAATACGGGCATTATGAGTTCCTAGGGATGTCATTTGGATTGACGAATGCACCTGCAACATTCATGGACCTGATGAAGAGAATATTCAAGTCGTACCTTGACAGTTTGATCATCGTCTTCGTGGACGACATTTTGGCCTACTCCTCGGATAGAGAGTAACACAATGAGCATTTGAGGACCGTACTTTGAATCTTGAGGGATCACAAGCTATATGCCAAGTACTAGCAGTGTGAGTTTTAGCTTGACCATGTAGCATTTCTCAGACACATTGTCTCTAAGGACGGGTTCTCGGTGGACCCGACGAAGGTGAAGGCAGTGACGTAGTGGAAGGCCCCGATGAACATGACTGAGATCAAGAGCATCGTGGGGCTTGTTGGCTATTACCATCATTTCTTCAAGAACTTCTCCAAGCTTGCATCACCACTGACGGTGCTGACGTAGAAGGGCATCAAGTTTGTATGGTATTAGAAGTGTGAGGACAATTTCCAGGAGTTGAAGAGACGGCTGACGACTTCACCGATTTTGACTCTTCCGAGTGACAGTGGTGGTTGCGTGATCTACAACAATGCATTAGGGATCAGTTTGGGTTGCATGCTCATGCAATACAAGAAGGTGGTGTCGTACGCTTCGAGGCAACTGAAGGTGCACGAGAAGAACTACGATACACATGACTTGGAGCTAGCAGTAGTGGTTCATGCGTTGAAGACATAGAGGCACTATCTGTACGAAAAGCAGTTTGAAGTCTTCACCAACCAACAGAGTCTCAAGTATCTGTTTGAAGGGAATGTGTTCTAAAAGTTTTACTTTTAAATGTCAATTATTATGAATTGAATGAGAAATCATTTTGTTCCTTGTTTATGTTATTCGTCTTTTGGAAGTGTTAAGGAAGAGGCTTTTGGTCCTTAACCGTAGAGCTCTAAAAGATATTGGTTTACATAAAACAAAAGATATTCGCAATCATGGTAACTAACATGGGACATCAATTACCGAGTTAAGATTGTCGTGTTGCTCATAGATCATTGTAGCTCTACAAGTGAGTGACAACACGGGTACACAAAAGAGGAAAATAGTACTTTTGTATACCGAATTGACCTAACAAGTAAAATATTATAAGAATGTGTTTCTGTGTCATTAATATTTTACTGTGTCCTTGGTCCTTTGATATGAGACGTATATCCGATCGCTTAAGGAGTTCTTAATTAGACTAGTGTCTTAAGCTATCGATGAGTGTAGTGTAAAGGCATTAGTTGGTTAAGTATAACTTTCATTGGAGAAGATAGTTAGTCAAAAGATTATGATTGCCCCTCTTAATTGAGTGATGATATTAGTGGGCCCCTTGATAAAGCAAAGTTATAATGTGCACAATGTGATTTGAGTTAAGTCACATATTTATAACTAGCTTAAAGAGATCAAGAAATGAATACTAATACAAAGATGACACAATACTACTTTGTGTGTATTCTTAATATCATGAGGCAAGGGACGGACACAAGTGGTGCACTCCATCACTAAATGGATCGGGTTTTGGTTCAAGTGGAATTAAGACATCTAACTAATTGGGAGCTATAATGTGTAGCTAGATACCGCTTATAGCTTGTGATATTAAGCTCTTAATATCACTGCCAACTTAGTTTAGATCCTCCCATAGGTCACACCACAAAACTGGGAAACAAGAAATGGGAATTTTGAGTTCATAAGATGTGTCGGGTTTCATGAAGAAAATATGACACATGGGATGAACAAGCAAAATCAAAATTATGTTGTGATTAATAACATAATCAGAATCTAAATTAAATTCATATGTGATGTAAATATTATGGGGTGTAATGATTGATCATTGCATAGGATAATATGTTACATAAGTTGTGAATTTACTACTAATCCCGAAATGTCAAATTTTGTACGGGTTAAACCGAAATTTGACAAATCTGCAGAACAGTTCTCAAACGGTCGACCGGTTAGCAGTAAACGGTCGACCGATCGGGCACGGTCGACCGGATGTGTCTCGACCGATAACAGGGAATTTTCATCTGTTTGAACGGTCGACCGAACATTGCGATAGAATAATTCCTGTTACGAACGGTCGACCAAGTTATTGAACGGTCGACCGAAACCTGGTTCGAGCGGTCGACCGAACCTCCAAACGGTCGACCGGTCCAGACGGTTAATGCAGAATTAATTTAAGAATTAATTATATTATGCATGGAATTGGTCCATAATTGATTTAATTCGTGGCTAAGATTATTTGTTAGTAAATAATGGATGGTTAGATGGAAGTTTGCATGAAATCATGGGCAAGAGGTTGCACATGAATATGTAATTTGGAGAGAACTTATAAATACAAGTTTATCTCATTACCTCCTTAATTAATTCATTGTTTTTCTCATGCAAAAATTCTCTCCATAATTCTCCACGAAATTCCCTTAATTCTTAAGTTTAGTTTTAGTTTTTAAGAGATCATCTTCTCGAGGGAACTAAAGAGGGGTTAGTAATTAGATTCTAAACCCTATTGGAGATTGTGAGGCTAGCTCTTCTATCTCCAATCTTGTTTACAGTTTGGTGAAATCTCGGAGGCATCCGGCGCAGCAACAAGCATCCTCAACGTCTCTGAATCTTCAAGAAGTTTTAGAGAACTTCTAGGTATGAATTTCGGAGTCCCATGTTTGTTTTAATAAAAAAATTAAAACTAGTTATTGAAACAAACCATTGCATGCATGAAATAAATCATAGAAAATTGTAATAGATCCTTATTACGCATAAAAAATTCC
Organism: Triglochin maritima; assembly: GCA_963682175.1. Classification (NCBI taxonomy): domain Eukaryota; kingdom Viridiplantae; phylum Streptophyta; class Magnoliopsida; order Alismatales; family Juncaginaceae; genus Triglochin; species Triglochin maritima. The sequence continues at coordinate 15,295,793 of OY821775.1, forward strand.
GAAAATATATATGTGTAATTAAACATGAAATCCTACACTGTTCTCGCAGAAGGAGTTGAATATGAGGCAACGTAGATGACTCGGATTCGTCAAGGACTAGGACTTCACCACTTCCCATTACCCACGAAAGGCGAATTCGGTTGCAGATGCCCTGACTAGGAAGGTGGAGGTTTCAGTGGCCAGTTTGTGCATTCAGGAGTGGAAGATGATTAAGACGTTGGCAGAGTGGAGGTCGCTCGTTGAGGGATCAGAGGGGGTTGTGATTGTCGGACTGAGAGTGGAGCCTCGAATAGTTTCGAGTATCGTGCATGCACAAAGTGGAGATAATGAGCTGCTTAGCCTGATGTAGTTGGCTGCGAAGGAGGGATCTGATTTCAGTATAAGGGTAGATAGGGGTCTAAGGTTCAAGAACCGTATTAGGGTGCCGAAGATATAAGATCTGAGGAAGGAAATCCTGGATGAAGCACACAGAGCTCAATACTCTATCCATCCAGGGAGCACGAAGATGTTTAAGGACCTACAGTGAATTTTTTGGTGGAAGGGTATGAAGAGGGACATAGCAGAATTTGTATCCAGATGTTTGGTCTGTCAGCAGGTGAAGATTGAACTCCAAAACCAGTAGGTCCGATGCAGAGAATCGAGTTGCCATCGTGGAAGTGGGAACATGTGACGATGACTTTGTCACGGATATGCCAAAGTTGAGGAGATTTCATGACGCGATTTGGGTCATTGTCGATCAACTGACTAAGTCAACACACTTCTTAGCGATCAGTACCACATTGCCTTTAGTGGGTTTAGCTAATTTGTACAATGAGGAGATAGTCAAATTGCATGGAGTACTACTGAGCATCATCTCTGAAAGAGACCCTAGGTTTACATCCAGGTTTTGGGAGAGTTTGCAGAAAGCCTTAGGGAAGCGGTTGAAGTTCAGCACCGCCTTTCACCCACAGACAAACGGTCAGTCGGAGAGGATCATCCAGATGTTAGAGGATATGTTGAGAGCTTGCACTCTAGATTGGGCAGGACATTAGGATGACCACTTATCGCTGACAGAGTTCACCTACAACAATGGGAGGCTTTACAAATCACTAGTTTGCTCGAGTGCGAGAAGCAGTTAGTTGGGCCTGAGATGGTGCAGATGTATTCAGAGAAGGTTTATGTGACCAAGAAGAGGATAACATCAACACAGAGCAAGTAGAAGAGCTACGTAGATAAACGTAGACGAGATTTGAGCTTTGAGGTCAGCGATCATGTATTTCTGAAGATCTCCCCAACCCAGGGAGTAATGAGGTTCGGGAAGAAGGGGAAGCTCAGTATAACGTATGTTGGAATGTTTAAGATTCTGGACCGCATTGGAGAGGTTGCTTGCCAGAATGCTTTGCCACCGTAGTTTATGGGTCTTCAAAATGTCTTCCATGTTTCGATGCTGAGGAAGTATGTGGCAGACCCATCCCACGTCATAGAGATCGAGGTTCCAGATATTCAGCAGAAAATGTCTCCGAAGGAGAAGCCTGTAGATAGGGGTGTAAACGGGTCGGGTATGGTCATACCCGTATCCATACCTGCCTAACTAAACGGGTACGGGTATATACTTGTTTAAATATTATTGTACATGTACTTGTCCCATACCTGTTTAATGGGGCGGGTATAACCGGTATTGCGGGTATAATTCTTCGTGATAAAATGATTGGATGAGAAGGATTTCAGCAAAAAATATGCTAAATTTACAAGTTTTGAGATTAGAAATTAAGTCAAAATGGTGAGAAATTATTAATTTTCTCACAAAAAAACCTCGAAACAACAGCTTTTGCCCACGAAAACATCATTTTATTATTATTTTAACTATATATTATATATTAATTAAATAATTAAACGGGTAAATGGGTAAACATGTATGGGTAGAGGTATACCCGTTCCCGTCACAAATATTAAACGGATAAAGCGGGTATGGACGGGTATAATTTTTAAATGGGTACAAAAACCGTACCCATACCCATACCCGTCCCCACTTATTAAATGGGGCGGGTAAATGGGTAATACCTGAAAGGGATGTTCTAAAAGTTTTACTTGTAATAATAAATGTGTCGTTTTTACTTGAAAGGGTAAATATGTCGTTTTTACGATAAAATTAGAATAATAAATAAATTTATATGAGATGTAAATATATTATGCGGTGTAATATTTGACATTATATATGATAATATATTGCATATTATAATGTGTTTTGTAACATTATAAAATATTTAAATTTGCTAAAATCCCGAAGCTCAAATTTTGTTGGATATTGATTTAAAATTTGGCAAAAGGCAAAACATTTTTTGCAAAACGGTCGACCGGTCAACAGTAATTTTTGGTGTTTCTTAAAATGTGTTTGCACGGTTTTGCTTGAATTAATAAGAGAATTTCTATGATCATGGTTGGATTTGTTCCAATTCGGTTAGAGGAGGTTAACGGACGATTACGTGTCGAAATATGATTGGATTAGAAGAGCTATTAACAACGAATCATGTACAAGGGGGTTGCACATCAATAGGTTGTGAGGAATTTCTATAAATAGGAGCCTCATCTCCTCATTGTTAATATATGAATACAATATTGTCCTCTCCATATTTCTCCACCAAATCCATCCGAAAATTCTCTTGTTAGTTGAGTGTTTGAGAGATTAAATTCTCAGAAGCATCAAATGGGTAATTAGCTAGATACTAGCCTTGAATTAGAGATTGATTGGCTATGTCATTTCTTCCTAAATCTTGTTTAGAGTTTGGTGAACACTTGGAGGAATTCTGAGGCGATTCAAGTGCAACGCGACTCCGGATCTTCGAAAATGTTTTAGAGAACATTTTGGGTATGATTTTCTTCTATACAATTTAATATTTATGTAGGATACATATATTAAAATGTATAGTCTATGTTTTGTATATGAAAATTCTTGAAAATATGAAAATCGATCTTAAATGTTTGTTAAGTTTTTAAAAAATATACATTAAGTATATGGCATGAAATCCAACAATACCCACCCCAGTTACACCCCTACCTGTAGAGATCGTAGATCGCTTGGAACGCCAGCCCAGGAAAAGGATCATTTTGATGGTGAAGATGCGATGACAACACCACAATGTTCACGAGGCCACCTGAGACATCAAGGAAGAAGTTCGGAAGAAGTACCGAGAGTTTTTCGGGGAGTTGCTTGTTTCAAATTTCGTGGGCGAAATTTCTTTAAGGATGGTGTATTGTTAGATCCTAACTCATAGTTAAGAAATTAATCTTGGTTAGAGGGTAGGATTATAGTTAAGTGGGCTTTGACTTTGGTTGCTCTTGATGGGTATCGAGGAGGCATAGTGAGGGTGTTGGAGGGATGGTGGAGGCATGGTGTTGCATACTTGATGTGTGTGTGTGTGTGTTGGTGTGAAGAGAAACACACACCTCTCCTCCCCTTATTCGACTCAACCATCTTCTCCTCTCACCCATCCCCCCCCCCCAATTTCGTTTGGTCAGAGGAGCTGCTAGAGGAGACTACCGACGGCGGTGGATGGTGGCGCAAGGAGGAGTCACGACGTGCAGGAGGCCGACGGTGGACGTGCGACCTAGTTGTTTTGTCGGCATTGTGCTCGGAGCAAAGAGGCGGCCGGAGGTGCTTGCTGGCTGTCAGTGGTGCACGATGGCAAGGGGGTGGTCACCGGTGACGACCGGAGCTCCGACGAACTCAAAGAGGTTTGCCAAGTTCATTTCTTTTGCTCACACAAGGGGTGTGAGGGAGTTTGACTCATCGTCGGGAACCCGGAGGCCTCGACAAAGACGAGGGACAGTCTGAGGGCTAGACATCGCCCGGGCACCAGTCGACCGATGCCACGGCTGCGGTCGACTGAATGTAGTTAAATTTGACGAAGATGGTCGTCCAGGTTGTGACACGGCTCGACGGGAATGGCCAACCAGAGCGACCAATCTAGCAGGAGTTGTGGCCTAAAGACCACGAGATCATATATGTATCTATGACTCGGAACTACGTGTGACCCTCACCGAACCCCTCATGATTAGTGTAGTTGCGAGTGGGGGCTTGTCGCGTATTCTACGTAAGACCGTGTGTGCCTGCAGTGGGTGCCCTCGGGTCACCCGATGTTGTTAGTGGGCTTGTTGCCCATTTTGCCCCTATTGGGGAATGTTTCCTTGTTGTACCATCTTGTCATGAGATACTAGTATGTTAGTTTCATTGTACTGTATATTCCTATTTTAAATGGACTTGGTATACGAAGTTTTCATTATGAAAACTCAAACATTTTATCATGTTGCATTTCAGGGTCTCGTTAGGTGCTGAGTGGGTGGCGACCGAGAATGAGTAGACCGTGCACCAGATCCTCCTGCCTCATCTCCTAGCTCGTTGTTATCTGTATTTTGGACTTTCTTGTCATCGTTGTAGTCAAACTTCGAACTATCTTGTACTGGTGCACCATATTTTGAGTAGTTTCCCCGTGCTTTCTGGAATTATCGTTTTCAATTTTCCACTTTTTCGAATATGATACATACCTAGCTCAACATAAACCGAACCCAAGTCACCTTGGTTCCGCAGAAGGCCCTAGCTAGGAAGGGCACGTAGTAATCGGTAACTATATCACCTCTCCTTGTAATTAAACAACTACAACTAATCATCCTCTCCTAACCACATGCTTTTTGAAAGAAAAAATAATAATTTTCTTTTTATATTAATTCCATGTCGCTAATTTCTTTATATTAACTCCATGTCACAATTTTTTTTGAAACGTGATCTCTATGTTGGTTTTATTTAGGTTCGAAACAAATCAACTGGATTACTCCTAAAATATCTAACTTATCGTTTATGAATAAAGAAAATTACTTAGATGTTACAGCGAAGCCCTCAACAACGTTATTTATATATGTTATTTGTGAATATATGTTATAATCTAAATATATCGTCAAAGAAACATATCCAAAGATTCGTTCCGCTGAAAAGGCTATTTTTCTCAAAGATTCCGAGAGAAGGATGTGCGATTCGGATTGGTACTTTGAATTCAAAGATCCCTGAACAAAAAATAAAAGTATATGATTGAAAGAGAAAGATCGTTGGATATGCAACTGAGGCACTCTTAAATGGATTGCAACTTTTGTTCTTAGTAGGAGGCCCCCCACTTCTCTCAACGGTAGGAGATTATTCTCTCTTTTTGTGGGTCCTCATTTTCATGAGGGTCAATTCTTGTCCAATGACAATATACCCTTCGGTTGCTTTCCAACCGTGGAGCTGCATTTTTGTTAGAGGTTATTAATCTTTTAATGATATAAAAGAGAAAAAAAGAAAGTAGGTAATGATTAATTGTTTTCATCAGGGAAACTTGCTCGTCTGCTTTACATGAATAATTAACTTAATTACATCTCAGGTCTTTTTTAGTGCGTATACTATGGAATTTGTGACATTGTAACCGTGAATAATACGAGTAAAATAGTTTGTTAATTTTAATTAGTTTTGCATTTTCAGATACAAATATAGTGAAAAATTGGTCTCGCAACGGAATGAGAGATAAAATGATTCTAAACTCGTTATCATATATTGAAAGAATGTATGGAAGATATTATAACAATTCTAAAACACATGTAATCCCAAATTGTAATATGCTATTTCATTTCAATCAAAAAACCATGTTTTGGGATCTTTTTACCTAGACTGAAACCATACAAATGTTAACCCCGTGATCAGATCGGTGCCGTTCCTACACACCCATGCATTGTGTTACCTAGTTAAAATATGATGGTATTTGCAAATAAATTGAGAAAATTCGAATTTTATGATATAGATGGATTAAAGGAATCTTAGCAAAAAAATCACAAAAAATCTGAAAAATATATTTATTAAATACGTTGAAAACTACTCATTTTTGGCCGTAGCGGGGGTCAAGTGTGACAGAATTCAAAATTTAAGGAGTGTGGGTAAAATATTTTAACGTTAATATGTCAAAGTATGACTCGACCATAGTTAAGGTGGGCAAGCTGTAATTTACCATTTCTTTTGGCACTGTATGATTGGACCATGTAGGTTTCAATTTGCTATATATATTTTTATATTGGATACATTATCTTCAAATATTCACTTATATATCTAGAAATTATGTTCACATAAAAGTTAACAAGTGACAACAAGGGTATTGGGTCCAAGTGGGTTGGAGTCGAGTAATATGTATATATAGACTCTACTGTTTGTCAACACGGGAGGTAAATACTTCAAGCAACTTTTGTCACATTAACCCGAATATCATCACCTCCAACATAATTTTCCAGACTTTATATTTCCCATGCACGAAAAAAAAACATGTTCATGATGTTCTGATATAACTCCAGACAGTAAAAGAAATAAACCAAAGAAATTGACCTGTCTTAATTATCTATAGTCATAACTGCATAGCTGAAATAAATCTCTCTTTCTATATAAATGCAATATCAAATTTACTATGGCATCATTTCGTACTTCTTTAGAACTGATAAATGCTGCATCGAAGCACAGCTTAGAGTTCTGAAATGCATTTTATGCAAAACTTTTGAAGTAAAATCCCAGAAATAGACATAATTTGTAACTATGACATAACATGAGATGATATATATTATTAGTCTCCATAAAGACATTAGATAGATGTACATCCACTTTGAAATCAACATGAATTAAAAAAAGTACCAGTTGTAACGGTATCAATGCAAACCAGTAATGAAATTAAAAACCTAATCGGGTTAAATGAACTTATACACACATGTTTATATTAGAAACTATAACTATAATAATACTCAGATCCTGAAAGAAAAAGAAGGAATTCCTTCCTAATCCTAATGATTTAATTACCCCCAATGATTACGATTCCATTCGAAGTGGAGTTCGTATTCATGAATACGCCCCAAATAGAGTCGGACCGAGTGGGTTCTCATCTGACTGACGTTCCTATAAAAAGAAATCGCCGTACGGAGCACCCTTTAATCAGCACCAAAAGATCCTGAACGGACGGTCCTGAATCTGTGCCGTACAGCAGGACCTTTATCTTTTCCTACTCCTTTCGGTTTAATATTTTACCAGAAAAGGATCACTCACCCATAAAGCAACAAAAGTCGAGCTGAAGAACAATAATTGTTGGCAGTTGGACTTATCAAATTTTATACGGATTCTCTACAATTGCAAAAGTAGCCGTACCAAAAAATATTTATTAACACCTCTAAAGATTCCTGCCTTTGCCTGAACAGGGTTGAGTGGGCGCCGACCGTTTATTTTTATACGATGTGCAGATTTTTTTACAGTTGGATCCCAAGTTCATTGAATGAATAAGACTGATTTTGTGGCCCAGTATTGGGGTGGAAATTGTTGGTTAATATCATCTATTCATGTGTTGGGTCTGCCATGAATACTTCGTAGCTACAAATTCTACAATAGCAACAAATTACTTGGAGAGCAGGAAAGATGTTCATTTTTGTTGCATCATCTCAATCTTCTACAAACAATAAATAAAACCATTGATATATAAACCGATATGATATAGAGTAGTTATTCTATGCTTTGATATCATCCTTTTTAAGTGTATAATATTGCTGGAACCGGTGGCGGACCTAAGAATTTTCCAAAGAGGTCCCGAACTATGAACATTAACTCAGAATACATGATCGTAAGATCCAAAATAAATAAATATTAACTAATATTATTTCAGACAATTCAATGATTTTTTTCTTTCCTTTTGAAATATCTTTCCACAATTAAAGCTAAATTTCACAATAAAAAATTAAAAACATCAATTTAATCATGTAATCCAAATGAACAAAAAGTAGACAAAACACCCAAACTAATTCACAAGATCACTAATTTTTTTACCACATTATGTACAATACACAAAAACATATCATTTCTTTTGAAATTCTCACCTACAATTTTCTAATTTATTCCATCAATCTATTTTTACAAAAAAAAAATAGAATCCAATTCTAAAGAAGTATAAATAAAAGTAAAAAATGCAAAATTCAAACCAAAACAAATATTTAAATCAAATCAAATACAAGAGCGACTTGTTACATTTGTGCTAGAAACGTCCTAAAAGGTTTGGACCAGAGGAAGGTTGGAGAAGAAGATGTTTTGTGTGATTTTGGGGTGTTGATTTTGGATTCTCAATTTATTTATTTTAAATACCTTAATAGTAGAATATTATTTTCTTTTTCAAAAAGAATCCCATGAACCCATTGGGCCCAAGGGAGGTACGTTCGTGGCTAGAACTAGCTTAGTGGTAATGAACTCGAAATATGCTTTCTATCCTCATTTTAACTTGATTTCTTTAAGTCGTTTGAGTTTTAGATCCGCAAGGATGAGTTTAGATTTCCCAGTCAAATATGAATTTCCACACGAAAAAGGAATTTCAGAGTATGGCATTTGCAAATAAAAACAGTATCACATTATACGGTGGGGGGTGGGTGGCCCATGATTTTTTTTTCGTTTTGTGACCATTGATTTTTGGTATTTACTGATTTCGTAAAGATTTTATGGGATTTCAACTCGCCTCAATTTTGACCATTGAGATTTCAAGTCCTTTAAAAAATTCAAATACCAATAATAAGTTATGTATATCAGATTTTGTCTAATTAGTCTAGCACATGAGTATCAATTTAACCACTTATAGGTAAAGTACTTAATAAATCTATTTAACCAATGGATTTTCCATTATTTTTGTAACTTACTTACAAACTCTGACCTCCTAACTTAAATTTTCAGTACTTTCTTGTGTTGTAAATATTGTGTTTGGTTGACATTGCATTGGAATTCGTAAAATCTTCATGGTAATTTGAAATTTCATTCCTATATAAAATTTGCGAAAACGAAATTATTTGCAGAGGTGGAATTTTGAAATTTCACACGATTTATTTTAACTTTAGTCAATCAAATTAACACAAAAATATTGATATTAAGTTTCAAATATGATGTTACACGTAGTAGTAGGAGCTTTTTGTGTTTTAAAAACAATTTCAAAATTGGCAACTAATATGATATCATATAATTTTTACTTATCATTTAAAGTAATATGTTTTTCTAATCATAGTAAACAGAAATTATATCATTCCTAAATTCTGAAGTTTGTAAATTCAGGTTATTGCAAATGAGGACGGATCCACTAATCTTAAATTTCGTTGACACATAGTTGTGATTGATAATAAAATTAAATGTAAATTCTAACTTGAAAATCTGAATCAGAGATCTTGATGTACAACATCTCTAGATTAATGATATCAAAAATCATAAAATTTAAAATGTGTTTTACGCAATATCTAGAGACATAAAAATGAACGCACTACATTCTTTAAAAAACTTGATTTCTAAATCTCATATGAAACGATTATCAGATTTTATGATTTTTGATATTCTTATTTTACATATGTTGTAAATATTAAGATCTACAGTTTGTATTTTCAATTTGGAGTTTAGATTTGATATCATTATCAAGCGGAATCGTGTGTCAACGAAATTTAAAGACTAACACAATTTTTGTAAATTCTACGGAATTTACAATTAGTGCATCCAAATGCAATCTAAAAGACTAACACATTTTTTGTTGAAACCAAATCATATAAGTACTGAATCCAACTTTATTCTCGTTGAGTGGCAGCCCGGTTTGAGTTCGCTCAAGAGTTCATCGTGATAAATAGATACATATCATACATTTAGCTTGCGAGGTATCATAACGAACATTTTTGTAAAGGATCCCACGACGTGTACTCATTTTCCCACGCAGGTCCAGCATGGTAATCCAACCAGGATGGTTGGGTAGTGCGGCAATTACACTTGAATGTTTTGGCACCAAATCACTGGATTCTCTTTCTAAGCTTGACTTTACTTTTTTAGACTCAACCAAATTTTCTACAGGAATATCCTCTTGAAATCCGTGGGAGGAATTTGTCTTAGGATTTGACATATTTTGTTTGTTTTTTATTTTTTATTTTTGTTCTTTTTTTTAAGAACAGAGGGTTGCGTTGAAACATTTTCAAATACATTAATGGTAATTCGGTAATTTTTATTTGATCTTCTAACGTTGACCATTTATGGTTTAGTTGACACTTATGATGTTCTTATTATTTGATTTCTTTATTACTTCCTTAAAATCATGAATGTTATGTGGTAGACTAATATTGATGTATGGTATTACATAAATAGTGTACCAAACTGGTTGAGGACTAGTTGAGTAAGATTGTGATTCAAGTTTGATTTCCAATTCTATAACAACCATAGTTAGCGGGTTGCATAACAACATCCCACATTAATAATTAAAAGGAAAACTTGTGTGGGCTTCTCATATCTTTTTCGTTTCCTCCTAAGATATCATGCGAATATCAACCCAAACAGTGATATATCACGTATTGTGAGATTTTTCAAGTGGCAAGTCTGACGATAAGATAAATCTTTTATGAGATTGTTGTTTATATATCTCAATTAATTGGAACCAGAATGAGATTGTAGTTGTGTTTACTCTCCGGTTCATAAATGACAGGCAATATTCCCTTCAATGCGTTTAGGTACGGTGTTCTTTTCATTTCAACAGTAGACTTTAGCCCCACATTACTTGGACAGCATTTTCTCTGCTAGGGAGTACATCTATGGGATAACTTGATTTGATAAATCTACTTGGTAGAAATGATGGTAGGTTGGGGTAAATCTAGTTGTGATAGGGGGTAATTTAATTTAATATGATGGGTAAGTTGGAGTAAATATAATTGATTAAATGATGGTTCATGGGGGTAATCATAATCGATAGATGAGTTAAGTTGAATTCAATAGTATGGTAACTCTTCTTGAATCTAGTCGGGAAAACCATAATTGATAGACAGTGTAAATTGAATTCAATAGTAGGGTAACCATAATTCGTAGACGGTGTAAGTTTAATTCAATAGCAGGGCAACACTAATTGATAAATCCAATTGGTAGGATGGTAGGTTGAGGTAAATCTAGTTGTGAACAAGGGTAATTGGATGTAATAGGATGAGTAACTTGGAGTAAATAGAATAGATTAAATGATGGTTCGTGGGAGTAACCCTAATTGGTAGATGGGGTAAGTTGAATTCAAGAGTATGGTAAATTGGATTAAATCGACTGAATTAAAGTAAATTCAATTATGGTTACCCTGCTATTGAATTCGACTTACACCGTCTATCAATTATGGTTACCATTCTAGTTTTACCCTGATATTAAATTCAACTTACACTGTTTATTAAGTAGATTTCTATTTAATTCAACTCACCCAGTCTATCGATTAGGGTTACCCCCATGAACTAACATTTAAACCATTATATTGCTTCAAGTTACCCGTCCTATTAAATTAAATTATCTCATATCAAAACTAGATTTACCCCAACCTACCATCTCTTCTACCGGCTAGATTTATCAATTTAAGTTACCCCTAGCTTTACTCCATAGCATGGTCGACATATGTTCCTCCATAACATGGTAGATATTACACACAAATTGTTCCAAATAAGTTCTCGAAACTCCATTACCTAAAAATAGGTAACATCGCCAGCCAAGTACTAGGGAAATAACACATGAATGGTTCAAAATAACAGTGACTAAACATCATGAAATAACACAATCGTAGTTTATATCCCACTAAATTAGAACCGGAGTGAGATTGTAGTTGTGTACTCTCCTGTTCATAGATGACAGACAATATCCCCTTCAATGCCTTTAGGTACGGTGTTCTTTTCATTTCAACAGTAGACTTTAGCCTTGCATTACTTGGGCTGCCTTTGCTCTGCTAGGGAGTAAATCTATGGGGTAACTTGATTTGATAAATTTAGTTGGTAGAAGAGATGGTAGGTTGAGGTAAATCTAGTTGCGATAGGGGGTAATTTAATTTAATAGGACGAGTAACTTGGAGTAGATATAATTGATTAAATGATGGTTCATGGGGGTAACCATAATCGATAGATGGGTTAAGTTGAATTCAATAACAAGGTAACTCTACTTAATAGACAGTGTAAGGTGAATTCCCAAACTAGATTGTTGGGGTAAGTTGAATTCAATAGCAAGGGATGTAGGATTTCATGCCCCTAAGTATGTATGTATATATATTTTTAAATTATACATGCATACAAGATCGATTTTCATATTTTCAACGATTTCATGTACATTGTTTTATATTTATTCTAATATCATGTAATTCTACATATATATTAAAATAAATAGGAGAGGATCATAACCAAATGTTCTCTAAAATCTTTATGAAGATCCGGAGTTGCGTTGCTCCTCGAATCGTCGGTCAATTCGACTCCAAGTGTTCACCAAACTCTAAACAAGATTAGAGAGAAATGAGCTAGCCAATTCAATTTCTAAATCAAGCTTAGAATTTAGCTAATAACCCATCTAAAGCTCTCTGAGAATTTAATCTCCAAAAGTTTGAAATAATTAAGAGAAATTTGAATGGATTAGTGGAGAGGTTAGGGATAGAGAATTGTTTTGCATTAATTAAAACAAGTAGGGAGAGAAGACCTATTTATAGATTCTCCCAACACCCATATCATGGGTCACTCACTAACCCATGATCTCTTGTTTTTCTCTCCCTTAAACCAATCACAAATTGACACATAATTATTCTCAAAACTGTTTGACCATAATTGGAATAAATCCAACCCATGATCAACACTAATCTCTTAATCATTCAAGGCAGAATCGTGTCGAACAGTCGACCAAACGATTCCGACTTTGACGAGTTCGGTCGAACCGTGAGCTTGACGGTCGACCGAAAATTCATAAGGAAAAATCCCTGGAAAATTTCGGTCGAACCACGTCTCACTCCGGTCGACCCCTAACTTACCAAAAATGCTCAAGGTAAATTTTGGTCGACCGTGTCCCTATACCGGTCGACCGTTATATCACCAAGATATCACATGGAGATTTTCGGTCGACCGTTAATTACGCCCGACCCAGCGATCCTATTATCAAGACATCCTGATAATTTTTGGTCAATCCACGAGCATCCTATCTTTGTCCAGCCGACCGTTCCAAAATACCCGGTCGACCGACCTCAAAATGGTCTACCGAATTGACTCGATTTTGCCTTTGTCAAATTTTGGATTTACATCCAACAAAATTTGATCTTTGGGTTTTTTAGTAATCCATATATTATGTAACATATTATCTTATGTAATGTCAAACTATTACACCTCATAACACATACATCTCATATGAATTTATTCATGATTCTAATTATGTCAATTTTCATGACATTGATTTTATCGATTCACCACATGTATGACATTTCACATGAAACCCGATACATCATATGAACATAAAATCAAGCTTCTTGTTTCCTTGTTTTGTGGTGTGACCTATAGGAGGATCTAAGCTATATTGACAATAACATTAGACACTTATTATCACAATCTATAAGCGGTACCTAACTACACATTACAGTTACGTACCCAATTAGCATAGATGTCTTGTTCCCTAGAACTAAACACGATCCATTTAGTGATGTAAGAACACCACTTGTGTCTATCCCTTGCCTCATGATATTAAGAGTATTATACAAAGTAGAAATGTTTTACATTTGTATTATATACTCATTTCTTGATCTCTTAAGCTAATTATAAATATGTAACTTAACACAAGTCACATTGTGCATATTATAATTTTATTTTATCAAGGGGCCCACTAATATCATCACTCAAGCTAAGAGGGGCAATGATTATCACTATCTTTTCTAGCACAAGTCGAACTCAACCAACTATTGTCTTTATCACTATTCTCATTGATAGCTTTTGACAACAATCAAATTAAACAATTCTCATGTGAAAAGACATAAGTCTCATATCTTAAGATTCAAGACACAATGAAAGCATTAATGACACATAACATAAATCCATAATGTTTCACTTACTAGGTCTATTCATTATATAAAAGTAACCATTTTAGTCTTTTATATATTCATGTCGTTAAATATTTGTAGAGCTACAATAATCTATAACCAACACGACAATCTTATCTCGGTAATTAATGTTCCATGTCCATTACCATGATTGTGAATAACTTTTGATTTATGTAAACCATTATCTTTTAGAACTCTACGGTTAATGACCAATAGCCTCTTTCTCAACACTTCTAAAAGACGAATACATTAATCAAGGAACAAAATATTTGCACATTCAATTCATAATAATTGACATACAAAAGTAAACTTTTAGAAAACATCCCTTCAGTGTATCCTGAAATAATAGTCGGTGTAAGTTGAATTCAATAGCAGGGTAACCCTAATTGAATCTAATGTACCTGTCATATTGAATCAAATTATCCACTCTCAAAACTAGATTTACCCTAACTTATCATCCATTCTACCAACTGGATTTATCAATGAGGATTACATTGATATTGAATTGAACTTACCCCAAATATTATTTTGGGTTACCATGCTATTGAATTCAACTTACCCCAATAATCAATTAGGGTTACCCTGCTAGATTTACCCTGCTATTGGCTTCGACTTACCCCGACATCAATTAAGGTTACCTCCACGAATCATCATTTAATACATTTTATTTACTCCAAGTTACCCGTCCCATTAAAATAAATTACCTCTTATAGCAACTAGAGATACCACAATCTCTTCTACCATTTGGATTTATTGATTAGGGTTACCCGGTTATTGAATTCAATTTATACCTGATAAAACCGACTTATATTACTATAAGGTCAACTTTAAGGACCTTAGAGCTTACATCGATAGACGGGTAAGTTGGATTCCATAGCAGAGTAACCTTAATTGATGGAAGATATAAGTTAAATTCAATAGCATGGTAACCCTAATTTATATACAATTGGTAGAATGGATTGTAGGATGGGGTAATTTTAGTTGCGATAATAGGTAATTAGATTTTATAGGACATGTAACGCGTAGTCAATAGAATAGATTAAATGATGGTTTTTTAGGGTAACTCTAATTGATAGACATGGTAAATAAAATTCAGTAGCACGGTAAATGAGATATAGTAAAAGTAATTAAATGTTTTGTTATTACCCATACATCGAACTCAAGTTAATCCTCTTGTTCTCGATCATCCTCGACTCAAGACTTGACACAAAATTTTCATCCATTACCTCCAATGAACATGATATTGGAAAAACTCCTCTCCAAAGAAAGTACATAACCTTCTTTTTTTGTAAACCTTTTGGGCAGTTCACCTAGATTTCTATTAAAATCTTTTCTCCAACGTTGAATAGCATATTTTTGAGGGATTTCCTTGTTTCCAGACAACAATTATGTGACCGCACAGGATCCTAACATGTTAAAAATGTTTACAGTTCCAGCTAATGTCACCGCGGAAGTCATCCATCAACATTGTGTGCAAGCTAAATTGGATCAAAAAATTTACTGGATGGAAATAGAATGTATTAAATGATGGTTCGTGGGGGTAATCCTAAATGATAGATGGGGTAAGTTAAATTCAATAACAATGTAAATTGGATTATGTAGAAGAATTTTAAGTATGGCTCACGGGGGTAATCCTAATTGATGGATGATGTAAGTTGAATTCAGTAGCAGGGTAAATAAGATTAAATAGAAGGAATCAAATTATTATTCGTAGGGGTAAGTTTGTCGATGTACATCAAATGAGAAAACTTTGTGTCCAATTGGTCGAATTCAATAGCACGGGTTCGGTTGGGGTAAAGTTAATTGATAGACGTGGTAAGTTATATGTCACAACATGGTAACTTTAAAAACCTTAGGCCTTCCATCACTTGCAATGATCATTCGTGAGATTGGAACGACTACTCTCCAAAGAAAGCAGAGAACTCTTTTGTTTCCTATTCCATCACCAAGGGGATATCTTTTTGGGGCAGTTCACCTAGATTTTTGTTCACATCTTTTCTCAAACACTGAATAACATATTTCTAAAGGACTTCCTTGTTGATTTGTTTTTGTTTCCAGACCGCAAGTATGTTGCAACACAAGATCCCAACATGTTCAAACATTTTACAATTGCAGTTGATGTCGCCGCAAAAGTCATCCATCAACACGTGTGCATAACTATATAATTTTGAAGAAGGGAAAATTATGATTAAATGTAATGTATCAAATGACGGGTTGCAGGCATGTTGTGGTAAATATATATACAAGTTGTGGTAACTCTAATGGTAGGTTGGGGTAATTAAAATTAAATTACATCGAATAAAATGTCTTTTCGTTGTGTAATCGTAATTGATGCAAATGGTAACAGTAACAGGTAGATGAGGTAAGTTTGCGGATAAATGCGAAGAACTAAGCAAGAGTAAGTCAGAGAGTATGCTTTATCGTGGGGTAAAATAAATTCTTAGATTGTGTATGTTTGATGGGTAGCTGAGGTGTGAAGTTATCATCCTTAGACAAGTCCATACTTCAATTTTATAGTCAATTTCAATAGGACGTGAAAAACACAATAACCATACAAATACATCATGCCACATTATCCACAAACATAAAAATAACATAACAAGAACCATACAAATACATCATGCCACATTATCCACAAATATAAAACAACATTATCAACATGTTTGGAAGACCGTAACACAAAACCACCAAATCTCACCCGAATGACCCCATTGTTGGAAGTTGTCGCAACTTCTCCCTCAAGCAACCAGAGATTCCCCCTCCGGAGGTAGATATTGGAGTTGATCTCGTTATCGACAATCTCCGTATTCGACACAACCTCGGCGTCATAAGGTTCGTCCAGCAAAATAAGAGAGGGGGAGTGAAGGGTCCTCGACGTTCATCCAGCACGGGGACTTGGTCGAGCTTGACAACCAAATCGGTTGTCCTCCTCCTCATCCTGCCATGAGCTTTCGACACGACGTGGTACATGATCTCAACTCTAACCCTATACAAAACGTAAGAACTTTACCACCAAAGAAAACCCAAATTACAAAAAAAAATCCAACTTAAACCCGAACAATCCACAATTGTGAAGTAGCAAGAGTCATCTAAAAGCCTTCAACCATGAAAACCAATTGAAAGATCGGGAGAAGAGAAGGTTCCAGTTCAAGAAATGAAGGAATTTGAGGTTAGGGATGGAAAAAGGAGGGAAGAAGAAACCGGAGAAGAAAGGAAATAATGGATGCAACACCCTTTTCATTCTACCTATGTAATCAATTTTTAATTTTAATAATATTTTAATTTCAATTTCAAATTTTGAACAAGATGCCAGCTGGATTCCACCACCCTCCATAATCCTCCGCATCAACTTTTCCTTTGTAAATCAACATTAGGACATTTAAATATGCATCTCAATATCTTTTCTACAATAAATTATGCACCATCGTTATTTTATGTAAAATATATAAAAAAAATTAAACGCGTTAAATGAAACAACGAGTTAGCCCGTGATAGGCCATCCAAAAGCCTCATTCAAACTCAAGTTGATTTCATCATTTTAAGACTAATTTTGGTGTTACCATTGAAACGTTGATTACACAATTAACTGTAGGATTTCGTGTCCCTATATATATGTATATTTTAAAAAATTAATACAAACATACAAGTTCGATTTCATATTTTCATTGATTTTATGTACATGTATATGTTCATTCTAATATCATGCATTCCTACACATATTAAAATAAACAAAACAGAGATGATCATACCCAAAGATTCTCTAAAACCTTTCAGAAGATCTGAAGTTCTGTTGCTCGTCGAATCGTCTGCCGATTCGCCTCCAAGTGTTCACCAAACTTTAAACAAGATTAGAGAGAAATGAGCTAGTCAATCAATCTCTAATTAAGCTTAGAATCTAGCTAATAACTCATCTTTAAGCTCCTGAGATTTCTATCTCCAAAACTTAAAATTATTAAGAGATTTTCGTGGTGTTAAGGAAAGGGATTAGAGAGAGAGAATTATATTGCATGTAATAAAACAAGTAGGATGAGTGATCCTTTTATAGGCTTCCAAAACATCCATATCAAGAACTATTCTCTAGTCACGATCTCTTGTTTTTTTCTCTCCTAAAATTAATCACAAATTGCCACATAAGCATCCTAAAAAACGTTTGATCAAATCTGGAATTAATCCAATCCATGATCTAATTATTCTCTTAATAATTCAAGCAAAAATTGTGTCGTTCGGTTCACCGAGAATTCTTCTCGGTCAACCGAACGACACGATTTTAACACATGTTCGAATGACCGTAAGCTAGACGGTCGACAGAATATACATGAGAAAAATTTCATAGAAAAATTCGGACGATCCGCGTCTCGCTCCGGTCGACCGTTGACCCACCAAAATTTCTCCTGACGAATTTCTTCGGATGATCATGTCACATTCGGTCTACCAAAAATATCCCAAGATAGCTCCTGGATATTTTCTCTCGGTTGACCGTTCAAGCCCGGTTGACCGATCCCAATTGTCCAGACACTCTAGACAATTTCGGTAAACCAAATGCGTTATATGTTTCCCGTTTGGTTGACCATTCCGAAGACACCTCAGTCGACCGAACCCTAAAAGGTTTACCGTGCTGACCCAGATTTTGCCTTTGTCAAATTTTGGATTTATATCCAATAAAATTTGATCTTTTGGAGTTTTTAGCAAATTCATATCTTATGTAATATTAAATTATTACACCCCATAATATATACACCTCATATGAATTTATCTATGATTCTAATTATGTCAATTCTTATGACATATTGATTTTATCGATTCACCATATGTGTCCATTTTCATATAAAACCTAACACATCCTATGAACTCAAAATCAAGCTTCTTGTTTCCCAGTTTTGTGGTGTGACCTATAAGAGGATCTAATCAAATTGGCAGCGATTTTAAACATTTAATATCTCAAACTATAAGCGGTATCTAGCTACACATTATAGTTACCCAATTAACATATATGTCTTTGTTCCACTCGAACTAAACATGATCCATTTAGTGATGTAAGTGCATCACTTGTGTCCGTCCCTTACCTCATGATATTAAGAATATATACAAAGTAGAAATGTGTCACCTTTGTATTATATTCATTTCTTGATCTCTTTAAGCCAATTATAACTATGTAACTTAACTCAAGCTACATTGTGCACATTATAATTTTTCTTTATCAAGGGACCTACTAATATCATCAATCAATTAAGAGAGACAATGATAATCGTTTGACTAGCTACATTTTCCAACACAAGTCATGTTCAACCAAATATCGTCTTTATCACTATATTTATTGATAACTTTTAACAATAATCAAATCAAACACTTTTTGAGTGAAAAGATATAAGTCTCATATCTTAGGACCAAAGACACAGTAAAACTTTAATGACACGAAACACAATTCCATACTGTTTTACTTGTTAGGTATATTCAATATATAAAAGTAACAATTTTCCTCCTTCATATACTCGTGTCGTCAATTATTTGTAGAGCTACAACAATTGATGACCAACACGACAACATTATATCGGTAATTAATGTTACATGTTAATTACCATGATTGTGAATAACTTTTGATTTATGTAAACCACTATCGTTTAGAGCTCTACGGTTAAGGACCAATCACATATTCCTTAACACTTTCAAAAGACGAATATCATAATCAAAGAACAAAATGTTTGCACATCCAATTCATAATAATTGACATATAAAAGTAAAAATTTCAGAACACATTCTTTCGTTAACATCTTTCAACTGTTCCTGAAACTTCCGTTCCTACAATTTTTAAGAAAAGTCCCAACTAATTAGATATTGTGCTCTTAAGCTAGATCTCAGGACTTAGTTGACACCCTACACACTTCACTCGAATATATTTTATAGGATTTGGTGGAATTCGTCCAAACATAATGACACCACTCCCAACCCCTCTCTACATATGGAAATGCAACTTTCCAAAAGCTGAAATATAATATCTATTCAACACTGTTCAACCCATACGGGTCCCCAGCGCTGGATATTATTTACTAGTCGCAAATTCCCATGAAAAGCCATTCCCAATTGTACGGAACTAAAACTAGGGCCCACATTCGTTTCCGGAACCAATGTTTGGAAACGTGTCTTCTGAGGGCCCGAGGCCTAAGATAATTAATTGGGTTGTGGCAATAAAATATTTAACAATATTTGATTGCTGTAGGAAGTTATTATTCGTCGTCGGAAACTACTTAAATTGTCACAACAATTATTTTTTGTCCTTAGGAAATCATTTAATACTCATTTCGTCTCGTCTCTTAAAATAAGGTTTCTACCTAGGTTTTCCTTATTTTTCCAGTAAAAACACCACGAAAATGTCTGTCGGAGCGTCTGGATTCGGTAAAGCAAGTCCAGCAAAAAAATCGAGTCGAGTATCTAGGTAAAATGCCCCTCACGAGGGAGACGTCTTAGCCAGACGTCACCCCCAAAGGGGGGCATTTTACCAACACGCCTCCCCAATGGACAGACGCATCACCCAATGGGAGGGCGTCTGGCTAAGACGTCACGTCCTAAAAAAATTAAAAAAAGATCGTTGGCAAATTATACGGTGTGTTATCTCAAATTATTTGAGGTTCATTTGCAAGTTTTCGGTAGTAACGGGTCGAATTACAATGAGTTTTTTTTTCAAGTGATGAAGATTCAAAAAATTTCCAGATTCAACAATTTAAAGATCCACCTCGACACCTCGTTCGGTGGTAACGGGTCAGATTACAATAAGTTTTTTTGGATTTTGAAATTGTTGGATCTGGAAATTTTTGAATTTTCATCAGTCGCAAAAACTCATAGTAAGGTGAGATGTCGGACGGTCGACCGTTTGCTTCTCGGTACCGAACATGTTCCATGTGGATGAACAAGTTTCTATCGGTCCACCGTGATCGTAAAGACAGTATGTTTTTGATCTTCTTGGAATCCTTGGGTCGGTTTACCAACCTCTACCTGGTCATCCGAATATTTATCCTTAGTAGCTTCGACATTTCTCTGGAAATCTCTATTCGGTGTACCGAAGGGGTATCAGTCATCCGAATATAGTAATTATTAACTTAATAACTAATTAATTTAGAAATTATCTAAATTTATAATCAATTATCTTTTTAATAAAATAAATGAAAAATAGCGGGCATCCGTCGGAGCTGCTGCGCCCACGAGAGAGGCGTCTGGCTAAGACGCCTCCCCACGGGGGGAGGGGCGTCTAAGTAAAACGCCCCCTTTGGGGGAGGCGTCTTAGCCAAATGTCGCCCCATGGGAGGGGCGGCTCCGGTGGACGCCCGTTATTTTTATTTATTTTTTATTAAAAAGATGTTGGACATTTACCAGATTCGAGTACACCGGGGCGTCCGTTGACTCATTACTGACCTCCAAAACCTTATTTTTCTGATTATGAGAGGAAAATGAAGAGATATGTGTGATAGGAGGGTGAAATGTCGTGTTATAAGAGTAGAAATTAGAGGGACAAGATGATAATTAGTTGTGACGATTTAATTAATTTTCGACGATGAATAACAATCGAGTTTGTTTTATCTCAACAATGTTTACGTAGATATGCAACAAAAAAGAGGAGAGAAGAATCGTACCAATGATTCAGAGGGGTCCGCATGTATTTCAAAGGGACAGTGCCAAACACGTGATTTGTGCTGCTGCTCTTATGTTGGTTCGTGGAGTTAACGGTCGAGTATGAATCTACGTTGTCTCTGGGGGCATCCCTTAACGGGGTTTTTTGCCCCCCATAACCCGGTCAGGTCAAAGATGACCGGGTCATCCCTCTCTTTAACGGGGGAGATGACATGGTCATCTTCAACCAGGTCATTGATCCGGCCGTTGAAACGTCCGGGTCGACGATCCGGAATACCGGGTCGTTGAATAAAAAATATTAAATTTTGTTTTTTGCTTTTTGTTTTTTTGTTTTGATTTTTAGAATTTTTTGTTTTAGTTTTTTTTTGAAAATACGTTTTACAATTGTTTAGATTTTTTAGAAATTTTTTTATTTGTTTTTAAATTTTACCAAGATAGACCCCGAAATGATGTGGATGAGAGAGATAAGTTGTTGGGGGTTGTGTTGGGTTGCGGTTAAGAAGTGAATAGTGTTGGAAAGAAAAGAATGTGGGTTGAGGAAAAAGAAAACTGACGTGGAAGAGAGAAAACTGATTTTGAAGAGAGAGATAGTTCATGATCAGGTCGTCCAGGTCATGGTTAGTGATGCTCCGAGGATGGAATACGAACGTACGCCCTATTTCTTTCTGTTGATCTAAAGGTGAACAACGATTTGCACTTAGTATACATGCCCTTTCATTATCAATTGTAAGTTTGCAAGGATTGGTCATGAGCATCATTTTTATAATGATTTGAGAGGAGAAAAGGAGGGCACTAAATTAAAATCAATATCTACGGAAAATTTGAGCGCTATGCTTGTGTCATCCTCACACTCAGGCAGTACGTCCATATCTACAAGTGGTATTCCTGAACTAAGTAGCGGTGCTCTTGTACTAATATTTATTGGTATTTGCCACGTTTACTTTATTTTTGGATACGAGAGTGTTCATTTGCAACATAGAAGCATGCAAACTTAAATTGTAATTTGTTCATCTTTTTGGTTTTATATTTGGCTCATTTTTGCCATATAATTTGCAGTACACTTTTATTGTTCTGGTCAACTTTTGAATTATCAACTACAAAAAATTAGTGTTAATTTCACTTTACCCCCTGGGATATTAATTCATCCTCCCATGAATTTTTTTCATGTCATTTTACAACTTAAACTATTGAGGTAAATCCAAAGAGATAAATTGAAACTCGATCCATGCCTCCTATGCTGAGAGTTTCAATTGGATAAAACAAACACAAAGAAAGATATTCTTTAAAAACTATAAGCGTGGCTTCAAAAAAATAGTCGAATTTTCATCTTTGTTGGGATTTTTTTTTATCAAATTGATGCGTAAATCGAAGCTTACGATGTGAGGGGGGAGGGATGAGGATCACTCTACAAGCTGTACTTTGACGATGACATCAATGCTTCAAGAGGGCAAATTGATATAAAGAAAAGTTCAAACAAGATATTGGGACTTGAGTAATAGTTCAAGAGAGTAAACTGAAGACATACATACTCTATCAATTTGGGTTTCATAAGCAATCGATGGAAATACAAATGCATAAATAAATAAGGTGAATGTCCATAACACCTAATGGATGTGCTTTGAAGGGTGCAAAATGTAACATCCTGAAACAACGGAAATTTAAAAATTATCATCAAGACAACAGAAATCAATAATAAAAAACGGAACTGTTACTTCTTATAAAACATATAAGTGGTGCACCAAATTACATCAGAGTTTGTCAAAAGATACATGATTACATCAGATAAAACAAAGGAGATACAAGTAATAATGTCGACCTCAGTGGTCCGAACGAGAGGATCCGATCACCACCCAACTGGACCTACTGTGGTCCTGAAATAAAACATGCAACAACAATGCCTGAGTTTCCATAAGGAAACCCCGTATGCCAAACTCACCTATATGCATGCAGTAGTACAAATGAACATATCATATGATGAGAATTTTATTTATACCACAAGTGCACGACGTCGATGAAGACGCGACAAGTACGGGTCGAACACATGGAGGGAGAGATATTTATATTTTTGTGATTTTCGATTAAGGAAAGAAAGAGAGAGAAATAAGGTTGGTTTGAGATTTTTGGATTTTCAATTTTCTAAAGCAAGAACAACAAAAAACTAAGAAGAAAGCAAATATGGATGAGAGTCCAGCGGGTGGGGTTTAGATATCGGGTTTTGTTTAGAGAAATCTGAAACTTATAATAAATCACATTAGTTATAAAACATTACATGATAAATGACTCAACATAAACTCAAGTAATCAAAATATACTAACACGAAATTAAAATAATAACATAATTCTTCTTCTCATCACCCTAAATCCATCACCCCCCGCCCTTTGGAGAGGGTTAGAAACTCATGGATGGAGGGAATGAGAGGGGAGAAGCTCCTTTCAATACATGACTTGGCCTTATTTATAGCCTCAACCGGGGATCCCAATACATAAAAGGAAAGTACACGCGTCAATACAACAATTGTAAAAATTTGAGCGCACGGATCAACTTTTGTGCGGCTAATCTGCCTCATTTTTTACATGAGGTGCGGCGGAATCGCCACCTTTCTGGCTCAGAATCGATCCAGATTTTTCGTGAGTGTTTATGGTATGTTTTAGCCGTCCTTTGCGCGTCCGGATTGATTTCTTTCCTTTCTTTTGAGCTCCGAATTAATTTCTTCATATATTTGGAGATCCAAATTTGATTTTTTTCTTTAGAATTTCTCCAAAATAATATTTTGGTACTCATAATTTGCAGTCGGGTCCTTGGATTTTTTCAATTAAGTCCCAGACTACTTTCGTGCTTAAGTCATTGACCTTTTTGTAATTAGGTCTTTGAATGCTTTTATGCTTGGATGGACTTCAATTTGAACCCCGATAATCTTGAGCTTGGTCTTTATGATAGAAATGAGTCTCTTGCACGCGCTTATGCTTGGGATATGGGTAATTTGCATTCAGGTCTCTGTATTCGGTAAATAAGACTAAACACATACCTTAGTAACATTTTTTGATATAAAATTAATCTAAATGAAAGGCATATGATGCAATGTATGCAATGCATCATCATACTAGTAGCATGTCGTGTCATCAACAGTAAGGAAAACAGTTCCCCCGAAGGGTAACACAAGACATCAGTCCGACAATCATCACCGGGTCTCCCAAGGAGACCTACCGTAGGCACATACGGTCTAACAAAACATGACGTGACACTCCCCACACACGGCTACACTAATCATGGGGTTCGGCAAGGAGCATCCGCCAAGTCCGCGCCATAAGAAACTGGTCTGTAACTTTGTGGTCGAAACCACACCAACGGAGCCGTCGCTCGGTCGGTCCATCAATCATCATCTCGGTAGGTGCCCATCTGAGGAACATAGCCGAAACAACATTGACCCATCAATCATCACCGGAACAGCATCGGCGACATCCCTGACACAACATCAGTGGTCCAATCAATACGTCCGGCACATCATCGGACGGGTCCAGACCGAAGTCTGCCAGGTCATCAGGTTCCACGAGCCGCAAACACCAACCGTGCCGCTATAAAAGCAGGGCAGCGACCTCCGTAGCCATCCAGGCCGGTAGTTGCCTCACCCAAGGACAGTTGCGTGCTCGCACAATCATCATACATTGAGATCCGTAATCCCTCAGGCCTGCTACTCTACAATGAGTCCAAACAATACGTCACATCAAGTCACGATCCATACACGGAGGTGACACGTCCCGAACACCCACACTCCTCCACACGGCAGTCCCTGGGCAAGCACGCGTACGCGCCTACCGTCACCTCCCGGCTCACGCACAGGGCGAGGACACGGGTTTCTGTGGACAGAGTTGGCATCCTAAAAGGACCGAGAATTCAGTTCTGTGCACAAACGGTAGACCGAAAGAGTCAACCCGGTCGACCGCTTCCTCAAGGGAATCGTTCGACCGAAAGTATGCAACGGTGGAATCTCTGCGCAAAACCTAAGTCCCAACGGTCGAACAGAGATCTAAAACCGGTCGACCAATACGAGGTCAAAATCTGGAGTCTGGTCAACATCAATTCAATGCTACCAGTCGACCGACTCAGGGGTCTCGGTCGACCGAAAACTACCAGGGAATCTTAGCAGTTCTAAGTCATAAACGGTCGAACACATATAAACAATCGGTCGAACTAACATGCATCTTTATTCAGTACACTTAAGTTCCGGTTGAACGAACCCAAGGAACCGGTCGACCAAAACACAACAGAAGACCCCGACCCACCAGCACAATGCACAATCGGTCAACCGCCACAAGGCATCGTTCGACCGGTGATGGTTAAAGTCGGGCAAATACACTACATCGGTCGACCGCCCGATGGAATCCGGTCGACCGTTGGTCGTCTGCAACCTTGCGCCACCCAAGGATTTACGTCGTTCTCGTCGCCGGAGAGGTCTCCGACCTCCCCCGACTGACCAACACATCCCTCCCTCGAGGGTGAATGAACAAAACACACTAGAAGCCGGCATACCTCGAAGAAGCAACGAAATCCGCCGGAGCCTCGCTCGCGCCTCCATCACCTCCTCGTGTGATCGCCTCCGTACGCCTCACGCCGGAACCGTGCCTACTCCACCAGAGTCGCCTCCTCTGCCACTGCTCGCCGCACAAGGAAAGGAAGAGAGTGAGGGAGAGAAAAACAAATGGAAGAGAGAGAGAGAGAGAGAGAGAGAGAGAGAGACCCTACTTCACCACCCCTACTCCATTCCTTTACCCAACGACCACTGTTCACGCCACCACTTCCCCATGCAACCATTACACCACATCTCTTCCCTATGCTAACCTCCTCTCTAATCTTCATTAGCACCCTAAGCAAGGGTTAGGGATATAACACAAAAGGTGTGACCAGGGGCGGACCTCCCTTGACCCCAATGGGTCCATGGGATCCCCTTTGAAAAAGAAAATAATATACTGCTATTCAGGGTTTTTTTTTAAAACTGGGAACCTAAAATTAACACCCCTAAATCACATAAAACACTCATCTTCTCCAAACTTCATCTGGCCTAAACCTTTAAAACAATGATTAATTACAAGTTTTAGGGTGTTTCCAACACAAAGGTAACAATCTCTCTTGTATTTGATTTGATTTAAGCATTTGTTTTGGTTTGAGTTTGTATTAGTGAGAAGTTGGAGTTGGCTTGGCCAACAAGAATTTTGGGAGAAAATGTTGGGAGATCGAAGTTTTGTGTAATGGTTCCCAACATGGTTGACAATCTTTGTTGGGTTTTGGATTTTGCATGTTTTACTTTTAATTTTGTTTTTTTAGAATTTGATTCTAAAAATAATTGTAAAAATAGATTGAAGAAATAGATTAAAAAATTGCAAGTGAGAATTACAAAAGATATGATGTGGTTTTGTGTATTGTACACAGTGTGGTCAAAAAATTAGTGGTCTTGTTAATTAGTTTGAGTGTTTTGCATATTTTTTTATTTTTTGTTTCATTTGGATTGCATGATTAACTTCATGTTTTTATTTATTTATGAAATTTAGCTTTCACCGTGGAAAGATATTTCAAAAGGAAAAAAAATTATTGAATTGTCTGAAACAATATTAGTTAATATATTTTTGTTGGATTTTATGTTTATGTATTCTGAGTTAATATTCATAATTTGGGGGCCTCTTTGAAAATTCTTGGATCCGCCACTAGGTTTGACTATTTTTCCGAAAATTTGGTTAGATTTAACTAGGGTTGATTAGGGTTGATCAAGTGACTTATTCACTCAGATGGGTTGGAGTTGCAGTTGGTTTGTGGTTAGTCTAACCATGTGTCACGAAAGTTGGGTTTTTCACATCCGCGCAACAAAAAGTACCTACTTTATGCTTATGATATGGTTGCGTTCAAATTTATTTTGATGTCATTACAAAATCCCCCATCTATGTTTATGTCATTGCAACACTTTTATTATTATTTATACCTATGCATGCGATCTGATTAATGGGTTATTTGTTTCCATATTATAATTTCAGCTGGCTCCGAAATGCTCACTCTAATCAAGGAATTGAAATATATATTTTTTTTTTCTTTCAAAATTCCCTAGTAACCTCAAATCTCTCTTCCTCACACCCAAACGCTTGCGAATAGTTAGATTTGCAGGGGGGTAACCTAGTAATTAGGGAATGATTGAGGTTACGAGGATAAGAGTACGTATAATTTTTGTGATTAACTTGAACGTTCGCTGGACTAAATTTTTTAGAGGGGACAGAAAACTGATTCTCACTAATCAAATGACATGATCGTAAAGTAAAGAGTTTGCCATGGTACATGCATAAATAATTAGGTTTTGTAATGACTGGGAAATTTTGTTGGTATACTACCTCAACAAAACATAAACACCTAGGTGAAAGGTAATGGATCCAACTCTATTATAAAGTGTTGCACACAACTTGTGTTTAGCAATGCGAGACTATTTGCTTAACAATCCCCCACATGCGTGACCGAGATAATTTCTTCGTGTTTATGTGTGCACAATATAGATTGGAGTGAGACCATATAGGTCAATTGACCCGCTCTGATACCATGTGAAATTTGGTTGGTCAACTACCTCAATAAAACTTAAGCACTTAGGTGAAGGATAATGGATTCAACTTTATTATAGTGTGTTGCACACAACTTGTGTTTAGCAATGTGAGACTATTTTCTCAACAATGACATTAATATAAACTTGAATGTAATAATAACATAAGTATACAACATGTGGCATGGTTGGAAAAAAATCTTTTATGCTAACAAAAATAAGACCAAAAGACAAGGAAAGTACTGAGGCAAATGCTTGCAAGGTGGGCATACACTATACAGAGAAATAGTTATATGTGGAGCCGTGGAGGATATTTAAGTAGAAATGACAGTTTAAAAATGTCACTCAAGAAAATAAACTCATTTAAACTAGTTCCCTTCTGCGACTCATTGGGTTATTCAATTCATTTTCCACCAAGAAATGATATCTGGACGTGATAGACGACGAGAAGTGGTTGAACAAGTTCTGTTGGAAAAAAAAGGTTATCGGCCATGTTAGTTATGAAGCAGTTCTGATTTGGGTAAAATTAACAAAGGTTATGCATGAATATATTTCTCTCACGGCATACACACGAGCTGTTAAAAGTCTTCCACCAACTTCCAAGTCGTCTTGAATGTTTTCATCTAGATTTCACCATACAGAACTTGTATTATTCTGAGACCCACTAATTAATTATCCTACAGAAGATCGAGGAAGAAAATATAATACCTGGAAAAAACGTTGTGTGAAAAATGTGTACTCAATATATGTTACATCATTATCTTCCGGGACGTAGTGGAGTTGGTCAGGGGTGAGTGTTTATTCTTCTCCGAACTCTAATTTCGTATGTCAAACGTTCCGGTGAAAATAATCTACACTTCCTAATTAGAGTCTGTCTCAAGTAGAAACCGATATCAAAACATTTTGGATCATAAAAAAAAAATTACATCAGAGGAAGGTGAATAATAATAAAAAAGATCAGATCTTGTCAGTGGAATATAAAAACATCGTATGGTGGTGTATCAGTGTATGGACTGTGGAGGGGTTCTACTCCAAGTCTCATCAACCATAGATCCACATGGTGCATACACTTCCTTGTACTGTTTCCATCCATCCAACAGTTTCTTGGCTCAAATTTAAGTACAAACTAATTAAATATATAACTTCGTATAACAACCTCTTTGTCTAGTACTCAGACCAGCTGGGTGGAATAGAATATGTTTTCATTTCTGACTCCCCCGCGTGATTTATGGGATGTATATTCATAATCAAACTTAAAAATTAAAAATAATTCATATCTACTCATTAAAAAAAACTAAGATCGATGGTTTTTCCAATACCTCTCAAGGGATAAATTGTTTATAAAACGGCCCCACAATTTTACTTTCTTCATAAGATGTGCATTGCTGATTTTACCGATCAGTATCTCGGCTCCGATTGGAATTACCCAAAAGGATTTTAGGGGGAATAATTTTTCCAACTTCTGAATGAAAAAATAATAATTCAACGAAGAGCAATAAGAAGATTTCCAACGACAGTGCCGATGAGGTTGAAACATGTCCACTTACTTCTAATTAAGTCAAGAGTTTTACGTTACTAGTTGCACAAAATGATAAAGAATCACCAAACATGTTAGTATTTAGGATTCATTGTATTTGCAACTCAATTTAATTTCTATCTCATATGTTGAGTCCGTATCTTCTGCTTTGTACGCAACCTTTTAGTAATGATAAATTACAAAGTCCTTCAAAAACAATAAAAATGGGTTGCAATTTATTCTCGGATGAACTTTCTTATGCATCCAAATTGTGTATAAGTCCAAAATCAATATTTAAGTTTCTGGACGGATTAAGAGGTGGTCCATAAAAAAAACTCCTGCAAATTTAATTGTCATATAACAATACTTTTTAAAGGTGAGTCAATTAGGATGAACATAATTGGTGGATTTTTGATCTTGATTCTCTCTAACGAAGTTACAAAGATATGGTTGTATCGTCAAGTTTAGTTAGAATAGACTAAAGATAAAGTAGAAAAAAATTACTGAATTACCTAGCAACTCTTTAAATATCATTATGATCACCTTAAAGGAAGACTAAAGGAAAACATAAAAGATAATCAAATATAGAAATGATGTTAAACTACTTGTAGGCTGCTAATATCGAATTGATGTCCATAAGGTTCAATATTAAATGTATAACTGCCTTTCCCAAAACAAAATAAAAATAAATAAATGTATAACCCCATGTAACTCTCAATGCTTAAAGTTGGAGAGTTTTGTTCGAATTAAATACCCTTATTTTGTTATTGTGATTCATACACCAGAGATTGATACCCAACAATACCATCTGGATTTTGGGATGGATTTTGAGATTTAAAAGGGAGGTAAGGTAGAGTAGATTTAATAAAAAAACATACACATCGTACCATATAATAAAATTTCATTTTTTATAATATTGGGGTAAGTTTCTATCTTATACTTTATCCATTCCTTTCTAGTTACACTTAGTTTTACAGCATATAATATCACAAAATAAAATTCGAATAACAAAAGGAAAATTGGACACATGATATCATATAACAATTAGTATAAAGAGAGTAAATAATCTTCTGTCTCCTCCTTTGTTTGATGCATGCATTCACCAAAAAGGCAAAAGTGATTGTATTTTTTGAGTTGTTGAGCAGTCACTGTTTCCAAACTCCTTACCGACAGGGAACACTGTTCTCCCCACCATTATGTGTTTGTTTTAGTTAGTGTGAAAAAAACTCTTCATCAAATAGAGAAAACAAGTAACTTTGCAGTTGTACTTAAAGAACTGATCTTTTTCCCCACCAAAAAACAAGAAAAAGTCATATATCGCATTAAAATTGAGTACAAAAAAGAGTCCACACAGTTAGCATTCCCCGTCAATCTCCTACTCCTTTTGCCCACCTTTTTCCACCCACATGTGGCGGAGAGATAGGATGGGCGTGGCCTTACAACCTTCTTCTACTTCTCCTTTGATCTTCCATTGACAACCACCAATTAACCTATCCACCATAACAAGCTGATTAATATGATTTCATCTCCTATACTTGTCATGCAAGTTTTGTTTTCGTGGGTGTTTTGTGTTTTTCTTCTATGTGCCACCAATTGGTTGTGATTGAAAAGTACTGTTTCAAAATGAGATGGTGGTGGTGATGGATGTTTCCTTAACAGGAAGTGTTTAGATGAGTCACAACTGGTGTTGGGCTTTTCAGCACCCTTCCCAGTGTGTTTGGAAGGGTAGGAGCGCTTTCACTTTCTTCTTGGCAACCCACTTTGCATGAAGGCACGAGTGCATATGTATTTGTAATTAGATTCCAAAGGTACATACCCACAAAATAAATTTTACTTTTCCTTCAGTCGTCCTACCTACACCAATTATGGGGGGCATGTATGTGAGTGACCCTGACATGCGTTAAAGTTTATATTAAAATAAAAGTCCCACCAGAAAGATCCTTTCATGTTTTGTCCATTACATTATATTAGTGATATATGCTCAAGGCTTCAAGCAGCTAGCATGAGTTTTTTTATGCCTCGAACGGACTTCAAAATTACCAATGGGTCCATCCAGCGTAAGTCACAATCTTAGAATAAGAACAAGTGAACTTTCTCAACCAATCCATTTGCCCCTCGTTCTTCAGACACTTTGGGTTGTTATTCGCATTAGTTTATTGATGGTCGACAAGTTTGAAAATTTTAACGATGGTTTTCTTTGTATTTCGTATCTCGCGAGTGGATCTAAAAAATTCTCACCTTGCTTCTAGCACATTGGGCGGGGCTACCTTTTCTTATTTAATTAATTTTTGTGGTAAGAATAAAATCAGGCCTTCTCTATTATCAATAACATCATTAGAGGGAAGACGTGAACTTGAACTTGCAAGGAAATTCAGGTGAGTTTGGCCTTTTCTTTGACCAGCAAAAGACAATATTGAGGTTGACATCACTGGTTGAGTAGTGGCCCTCCACACTTCTTTCCCCAGTAGACCACAAGCGGGGACAAGAAACAACCAATACCATACTTATTTGTTGCAAAGATCCTCCCCTCCAATCTGTGGCTTTTCCTTTTATTTTTCCTTTGCCTTTATCTGAGATTGACCAATGAGCTACCAATCTGGTCTGCAACTGACCAACCAGGATGATAAAGAGAAAATGAATAAGAATATGAGTAGTACATGAGGGCTATGAGGCATCCAACCCAAAGCAAATCATGGGTGTCTGCTTTTGGTGATGTGCAATTATAATCTGCATCCGTCTCCCAGCAAAAAGTAAAACTCACACTGCAAGATATGGGTAAAAAATATCAAAATCCAGCTTTTGATGGTTATAATGGAAAACCATTTATTTTTTATTTTTTGCCCTTCTACTTCAGTGCCCGACAAAAAGATGCATTTTGGTTGTGAATTTTTTCGGGCTTCCTTTATTGATGAGTTGTGCTTTATTGATGAGTTGAGAAGTGTGTTTGTGTATATATATATATATATAACGTGAGGTTCAGATGGCAAATTTAAGCACTTTTACCACTTGCATAATAGAGAAATTTTTCGAAAACGTAATTTTGAGTTTCATAAACCTCAAAACTCATATTTTGTTTGAAGTAAATGTGTTCTAAAAGTTTTACTTTTAAATGTCAATTATTATGAATTGAATGAGAAATCATTTTGTTCCTTGTTTATGTTATTCGTCTTTTAGAAGTGTTAAGGAAGAAACTCTTGGTCCTTAACCGTAGAGCTCTAAAAGATATTGGTTTACATAAAACAAAAGATATTCGCAATCATGGTAATTAACATGGAACATTAATTACCGAGTTAAGATTGTCGTGTTGGTCATAGATCATTGTAGCTCTACAAGTGAGTGACAACACGGGTACACAAAAGAGGAAAATAGTACTTTTGTATACCGAATTGACCTAACAAGTAAAATATTTATAGAAATGTGTTTCTGTGTCATTAATATTTTACTGTGTCCCTGGTCCTTTGATATGAGACTTATATCTGATCGCTTAAGGAGTTCTTAATTAGACTAGTGTCTTGAGCTATCGATGAGTGTAGTGTAAATGCATTAGTTGGTTAAGTATAACTTTCGTTGGAGAAGATAGTTAGTCAAAAGATTATCATTGCCCCTCTTAATTGAGTGATGATATTAGTGGGCCCCTTGAAAAAGCAAAGTTATAATGTGCACAATGTGATTTGAGTTAAGTCACATATTTATAACTAGCTTAAAGAGATCAAGAAATGAATACTAAAGACAAATATGACACAATACTACTTTGTGTGTATTCTTAATATCATGAGGCAATGGACGGACACAAGTTGTGCACTCCATCACTAAATGGATCGGGTTTTGGTTCGAGTGGAATTAAGACATCTAACTAATTGGGAGCTATAATGTGTAGCTAGATACCGCTTATAGTTTGTGATATTAAGCTCTTAATATCACTGTCAACTTAGTTTAGATCCTACCATAGGTTACACCACAAAACTGGGAAACAAGAAATGGGGATTTTGAGTTCATAAGATGTGTCGGGTTTCATGTAGAAAATATGACACATGAGGTGAACAAGCAAAATCAAAATTATGTTGTGATTAATAACATAATTAGAATCTAAATTAAATTCATATGTGATGTAAATATTATGGGGTGTAATGATTGATCATTACATAGGATAATATGTTACATAAATTGTGAATTTACTACTAATCCCGAAATGTCAAATTTTGTAGGGGTTAAACCGAAATTTGACAAGTCTGCAGAACAGTGCTCCAACGGTCGACCGGTTAGCAGTAAACGGTCGACCGATCGGGCACGGTCGACCGGACGTGTCTCGACCGATAACAGAAAATTTTCATCTGTTCGAACGGTCGACCGAATGTGATCGGTCGGTCGACCGAACATTGCGATGGAATAGTTCCTGTTACGAACGGTCGACCGAGTTATAGAACGGTCGACCGAAACTAGGTTCGAGCGGTCGACCGAACCTTGAAACGGTCGACCGGTCCAGACGGTTTTGTGCAGAATTAATTAGATCATGCATGAAATTGGTCCATAATTGATTTAATTCGTGGCTAATATTATTTATTATTAAATAATGGATAGTTAGATGGAATTTTGCATGAGATC
Source organism: Triglochin maritima (assembly GCA_963682175.1). Taxonomy (NCBI): domain Eukaryota; kingdom Viridiplantae; phylum Streptophyta; class Magnoliopsida; order Alismatales; family Juncaginaceae; genus Triglochin; species Triglochin maritima. Next base: position 15,329,973 of record OY821775.1, read on the forward strand.
ATGGGCAAGGGGTTGCACATGAATAGGTAATTTGGAGAGAGCTTATAAATACAAGCTTATCTCATTACCCAATTAATTCATTCATTATTTCTTGTGCAAAAATTCTCTCTCCATAATTCTCCACGAAAATCCATTAATTCTTAAGTTTAGTTTTAGTTCTTAAAAGATCATCTTCTCAAGAGAATTAAAGATGGGTTAGTAATTGGATTCTAAACCCTATCGGAGATTGAGAGACTAGCTTCCCTCTCTCCGATCTTGTTTAGAGTTTGGTGAATACTCGGAGGCATCCGGCGCAGCGAGGAGCATCCGCAACATTTCCGAATCTTTAAGAAGTTTTAGAGAACTTCTAGGTATGAATTTCAGAGCCCATATTTGTTTTAATAAAGTTTTGAAACTAGATATTGAAACAAATATGCATGCATCAAATAAATTATAGAAAATTGAAAATTGATCCTTATTATACATAAAAAATTCGAAAACATATATGTATAATTAAAAATGAAATCCTATATTGTTATCTAAACATTTTTTTCTACCGGTTGAATTTTAGGTTTTGAGTTGCCATTTTAGCTTGTAATTTGCATTTTGCAAAACATCAACCAAGATCAGTGTTTTGCAAAAAACAAATTTCATTCCATAATTATCTCAATTAACTTCGTTATTTACCGCTCCAAATACATGAGTTTTGAGATTTAGATTTTGAGTATTCATAAGATGTACCAAAGTTTCATCTTGCAAAACTCAAATTCAAACAAATAAGCATGAGATTTGATGTTTGGATACAAAAACATAAGGAGTTAGGTTTGCAATTATTCTCAAAATGTTGAGTTATGATCATCATGCCTCAAAACTTAAGTTATTCCCTAAGAGTTCTCTTGACGGGAGCGGGGTGGAACCCGCCCAGGCGCCCAATGGGGGGGAGGGGAGGCACGTGCTGACATTAGGGTAGAGTAGAAATCGGTCTGGGTTCTCGTTCGGATCCCGGGGTGGGTCCGGGTTTCGGTCGGTCTGAACCCGATCTAAAACCCAAATTCTAATATAAAAAACCCAACCCGAGTTCGGTCCGGACCGGATCTGACCGGTCTGGTCTTCGGTTCGGAGCTCGAAAAGCATCCAGGTCTAGTCCGAGTTCAGACCGGTGCTCAACCCTAGCTGACGTGACAGAAAGAAAAAATTGACCAGTGGTCTAAAGTAATCAAACCTCAAACATAAGTGACCAAATGGGTACATAGTCAGGCTACAGTGCCCTCATGGTTTATTTTGTTTTTGGTAAGCTCCTCTGCAAGACATAAAATAATTTATATTGTTGTAATAATTTATTACGTGTGAAAGTGAAAGTGAACTTAATTCAACATTTAGTCATTGTAGCCGTTTTTACAAATCACTTTTATTTATTTATTTATGATATGTACGTATAACTGTTAATATGGTAGCTCATATTGAACGTGGGATTTCTCTTATGACGATAGGATTGTGAAAAACACAGGGAGCTCAACTTAACTAATATGATTCCAAAAATTTATTGTGGAATTATCCTACCAAAATAAGCAGGATACGTAAATAGTTTAGTAAGTCTTTTAATTTAGTCTAAATATAATGTAAAAATTAATTACAATAATACATCTTTGTTTTCGTAAAAAGCAAATGATGAGAAATGGGGTGACGCGGGGACTTCACTCGTCTATGCGCGCTCAGCATAAAATAATAAATATCTTTGGGATTAAGTGCTTTGGTGGTAGTATCTAGGCATCCTTGACACCATCTTCAAGCAAAAATAGGACAGCTGATAGTGGGTGTTTATTTCGAAGGACTTACCATTTGCAGAGCCCATGAATGAAGACATTGACCGTTCATGAAACATGTTGTAGCAGCATTGTTGAAGTTGGGAATGACAGGGGTCTAGTTTGGGTAAGAAAGGACTGTGAATATGATGCTGACAGTGGTCCATGAAAACAATACATATAGGCGTCACTGTTGCAATCCACCAGAAGTTAGTTACAATTTTCAGCAACGTGTATTTGTTTGGTTCGGTTCGGTGGTTGATTCATCCAAAAATCACAAAGACAAAGTCCCATCTTTAGAAGTAGGAGAGTGAAACTTGTGAAGACAGCTTTAATCTTGCCAAATTTTAAAATAAAAAAAAACTATGAATATACCCTTAAAAGTTAAAACAGATTTGAAAAACAATAATATCTCTTCTGCTGAATGTGATGTTCTTGGATTGAAACAGGGTAAATTATACTGGTATTGCGGTAAAACAGAGCAGAGAAAAGGGCAGATTGTGAAACCCATTTAGCACAATAAATATTGGACTCGAGAAAGATTTCAAAGCGTGCCAAAATAATATCGGTGGTTCAACCAACAAAGCATCCAAGGAAGTGTTAACATCATAAATCAATCCATTTCAGCAAAATTCTAGACTGATAAAGGACAACTCGAGAGTTGGATTTGGAACCGAACTAGAATGATCAGCTTGACTATTCACATGGGAATCAGGTTTTTTGTCGTCTCACTCACTCTACAGGAAAAATAACCCCACAGTCATACAGATCTTAGGACGCAGAAACAATTACGGAGCCTTAGAATCTGCTTTCTCATGCTAAGGAACGAACCTTCCTTCAATTAGAAACTATCAGGCATCATCACAGAATAACTAAAGATTTCAGGGCTCTCTTGAGATTCCACAAACTAGCTAGCAAATAGGGATTCTAACGAGTTAAAATGTCTTGGCCAGGTAAAATTAGCCATGAAGCAAAGTAATCAAGTTGGATAAAAAAGAATAATTTGGCATTGAGATGCTTAGAATGCTGACAGCATCTGGAAGTTAAAAATCAAACTTTTACACAATAACAATGTTAACTGTTATGCTAGAAGATACAACACTACACAGAAAGGAGGTAAACACAGGATGCAACAGAAGAAGAAATCAACCTACATCACAATTCCTTAACTGATGATATAAATATTATTCTCTGGTTACCCTAAAAGCCAAAATGTTACAACATTCTTCCTGCTATCTGCTTCCTCCACAGTTCTAAAACTATAAACAAGAAGACCACACCCTCCTTGCGAAACCTGATTCCATAAATGCTGCCCGACCAGAAGGGTTGGCTTCTGACTTCAGCAAACAATTGCATTCATCAAACCGAACCGCCCGATCAAAATGACGAGCCAGCAGGTGAAAGCGACAACAACAATACATAGAGAAAAATCCCTCAAAAGAATACCAGTAATCCTACGAATTCGATTCTACAAAAGACTAGGAGGAAGAAAAAAATGTTACACTGAACGGGCTACTGTGATGACCAAGTCGTTCACATCTTCGTCACCGTTGGCAAAGAGCTCCAAATCCCTCTCCTCCTCGCTGGAGAAGTCCCTTCTTTCGAGCTTCGCATTTGCTGCAATAAACAACAACTTCTGTGCCCGGTCCATTCCAGCATTGGAGCGCCTCTGTCCTCCAACCCATCTTAGAAAAGATAGATTGCACTTGAACCCACATGCTGTCGCTTGGAGGAAAATGAGGCGGACTGCCACTCTTCTTAGGACCTTGAATTCGCTCAAATAAGTTTCCCACACAAGCCGACTGCTCTGAGGGTTTGCGATCCTCTCCTTCCCAGTGACAGGATCTCGCTGCTTTATTTGAACCGCCTGAGCATAAAGCGCATTCAGCCCTTCTGACCTCCACTTCATGAGCTCCATCAGAGCAACGGGGGCTTCGTCTGGCGACACCAAACGCGTAATCAACTTGTCAACGTCCTTCTCCTGCTCTGGAGTAAGGAATTTGAAAGGCGGTAGGTACTTGCCACTGGTATCCCTCATCAAGTAGAAGGGATCCAATATGAATGCAGCTGACCAAGCCGGATGGTAGTTCTTCCGGAATCTGTTGTCGATTACGTTGTCGACGAGCTCAGCATCCACTTTGGACTTGGCACACCATTCCTTAACTTTGGACCTCAGCTCATTCCACAAAGGCAGGCATTGCCCCACGAGAGGCCTCTCCACCTCCATCTCGTGCGCCATCGACCTCACGAGTTTCACAAGGGAGTCCACCGCCTCCAAAGCTGTCCAAAATGTTATGTCCTGAACTTTCTCCTCCACTTCTCTAGCAATTTGATCGTTTGATTTCACCATTTTATAGGATTCGTCACAAACCGCAGAATGCAAGGCCCGGCGAGAGGCAAAAACATCATCCATCATCGCAAAGACGGCCGAGAAGTCGCACTTGGCCTCCTTGATGCTATTGCTGCCACACCGACCGGCAGCAACGGGTGCAACTGAAGCACAACGGAGGAGGCCAGCATCGTCGAACTCCTGTATCTGGTACTTCCGGAACACATTCCTTGCCTCCGGCCTAGTGTTAAAGAAGCGCACGAGCTTCGCACAATCAGCAGCAACACTCCGAAACAAAGGCAACTTGCACACGAAGTCCTTAACGAGGCGGTTAAACGCCTGAAGCTGGCAGGACAGATTCACCATCCACTGGTTCCTCGACTCGAGATCCCTCAACGCCTTCCCCTTGAATTTATCCGCCACAATGCCGGCACACCGCTGCAGCATTCCACCACAAACTCCGGTAATCGTCTCCCACAGAATCTCCTCGGCGTAATCCGACGGCGCATCACCGGCCGTGAACACGGCCTTCCGGAACACACTAGTCCCGTTGGGCAAATTAACTGTAACTGTCACCATCCGGTCATCAGTGGCGGGCAATGCGGCAGCATTTGGATGAGGCTTCCATCCATCAGAAGCGACCTGGAAGAACATAGCGTCGCGAATCCTATCTTCGGCCTCGGACCGGAAGGCGTCGAAGCGGGCGTCGAGGCGGGAGCCGAGGAGGTCGTCGCGAGGGACGGGACGGAGACCCACCTGGTGGAGGAAAGCCTGGAACTTGGGGTGGTCGAAGGACGAGAAGGACACGGCGCCGGAGGACTCGTAAACCCAATCCGCCAGAAGCTCGAAGGCGGATTCTGATTGAGCCTTCGAGAGCGCCGTCCCAGGGGAGGCTTTGGGACTCTTGAGCTTCTTCACCCTGTCCTCGAGCAAGGCGAGGGGGGCGAGATCGTCCTTCCCGCCGGACAGCACCAGCTGGTGTGACGCCGGGAAATCGAGAGCCAGCGGCGTGGGGAGGTACGACGTCGAGGTCGACGACGTCGGCGGAGGCCGTTTTCTAGCCGGAGGGAAGGACGAAATCGGACGGGCGAAGTTTGCGGGACCGGAGGAGGACGGCGGAGGAGGGGAAGCGAAATTGGAGCACGTGCCGCGTTTGAGATGCTCCGACGCCGTTCGGGAAGGGTTGGAGGCGGAGAAGGCTGCGTTGCAGAGGGAGCATCGGAGCTTGACGGCTTTGGGGAGACCGGTGTCGGGGTTCCGGAGGAGGACGGGCTCGAGGTGGACCCAGTACCACGCGCCCTTCCCCTTTATGGCCTTGTCCCGGACGGCGCACAGTCCCTCGTACCTCTTCTGCGCCGCCTTCGCCGTCTCGTCCTCCGCTGGCGTCTCCCCCGCCGGCGACGGAGAAGGGGTCGGGGTTGAGTTGGCCGTTGCCATTAAGTCGGGTTTCGTTATCGCTTTCTCCGCCTGTCTTTCGGTTAATAACGCATTGGGTTTCTGGGTTTTGGGTTTTGGGAGGAAACACAGAAAAAGCAAGAGCACTTGAGAGAGAGTTGAGACAGAAACAGACAGAAAATGATGTGTTCGAGTTTGAGTTGGGTTTGTGTAAGTTTAGTTTCGCCTACACGACAGTTGTTCCCTACGAGTCTGCTAAATACTGGAACAAAAACACAACACAACACAACACAAGAGGGAGGAGGGTTTGTTTCATGTGGGAATTATAAACAGGAGAGGAGATCGAGAGATCGAGAGAGAGAGAGAGAGGGAGCGTATAAGGAGGAGATGGAAAAGGTCTGGGTTAAGTTAGAAAGGAAAATTTGGAGTGCTTTTGGGGGCATGTTATTCACGTGCTTAGTTCTAGTATACCTTCTTTTCCCTTTGTATAGTTAGGAGTAGAGTTGGGCAAATTAATAGTATTGTATTGCTGGTGGTATTGGTGTGTGTTGCAGACTTGCAGGGCTGGTGGGGAAGAAGACTTGGGGGAAGTAGTCTTTTTGTGGTCTTACGCCAGGGTTGACCACCCACCCCAAGAAGAATGCTCTTTAATTTGTCATCATCATTTTCCATTTCCTTCTTCTAAATTTCTAATTGACTACTCCAATCCGATTTATACTAAATGTGTATAAGTGGCAGCGTATTGATCACTTTTTTATCTTCCTCTTTATGGCTAATCGAAATCTTGGTTTCTTTCTCTCTCTTTTTTCTGATTTCGGGTGCTGCTTTTAACCATAGACTTAAGACCCCCTATCTCATTTTCCATCAATCAAGCTTTTGGCATTCGGCAATCAAACCTTCCCATTGGTTCGGATCATATCAATTCAACAACAGGCAGAAAGTCTATCTTATAGTTCTAATCATAATCGGGTTCAGATTGAATGCAATTATTATCGCTAATAGTCTCTCCAGTGTTAAATCAAAGGGTGGAGTTGGACCCCGGTTGGCATGAATGGACAACCATACTATTTCGGGAGAGGGTCTTACTAATTTATCGTCACGCATTAAATGACGTTAATCTAATATTACCCTGTTCGTCAAATATGAGACCATTCTACTTGGGTAGGGGTGCCTTATATGGTTACATGCCTCCTATGCGCATAGAGCCATAGACCAATCCGAGCACCTATTTCTTCCACTTGATGCACCCACTTGGAAAACTCGGAAATAAAATAGACCAATTACAAGTACCTCTTGCAATTAACATCTCTGAAACTGAGGCATTTTTATTTTAAGCTGATTCGTCGTCCTTGGAACTGGACCACTGGACTGCATAACTCTTAAGCATTATTTGTACGTTTCACTCACTCTTTGACCTACAAATTATAATCGCACTCCTCCAAGTTCATCCAACATTTACAACCGACCACAAACAAGAAGTAAGAGATCAAGTGAAGGATTTTGTGATTAAACATGGTTGTTACATCGTGTGGACGTAAAGTTTAAAAAAATACTTTGACATACAAAAATACATTGACAAATTGGACGACAAATTTAATTAGAATCTAAATCTGATTGCTAATCAGTCTGGCCCAAATTTGAACCAGACCTGACTTTTGTTAAAATCCGAAGTTTAATACAAAGTGGATTATGAGTGTACCGCAAAAAAATCAAGAAATAACGGCAAATATGTGGGAGATAATGAATTCTTAAGTTCAAAGGTAAAATGTTACAAAATAAAGTACGTGAGAGAGTGATTGTCAGGTTTTAAAGTTCAAGGGGTAAAGTGAAATCAGAACATAGTTGAAGGAGACAAATTGTAATCAATTTTGACTTGTATCTCTAATTGGTGATGGTCTTTTTTATTAAGATTTTTAATTTTATTAAAATACAGTCATCGCCACTTTTATAGTTCGTTTGAATTAGCTTCATTGGAATTGAATCCTGCACCCATTCTAATTCCAAGTGAAAATGTAAGAATTGTCCAAATTACCAAAATAGGTTATTATGTCTTGAAAATAATAATTAAAACAAAATAATTTTTAGTTTATAATATAGTATAATAAATTTTTATATAAGTAGGTTACATGGTACTTTAAAAGGGCTTTCTTGCAAGTATTTTAAGGATACCATTTCTTTGGTAGTGTTCTTGGAATTATCTAAATCTTCCAAATTCATTTTTCTTTAAAGTATTACTAAATGTCTAAATTTCACAAATAACCTTCAAATCAAGAACACTTTCATTAATACCCACCCCCGATTTAAGACTTTTAACATGTATACCCCACAAATTTTAAAGTTGCTTCATCAATACGCTTAAGTTAACTATCGTTAAACCAATAGTGTCGTCTACCATTATTTAAAGAAAGAGTAACCGAAGACTCTCCTTCAACAAAATAATTTCTTTCCAACGCGAGTTTGATGATTTGCCAACTCCACCAAATAAAGAATAATACAAAGCTCAAACATCAAATTGGGTCTAATTAGATTCAATAAAAGAAATAGATTTCATTAATAAAAGTAATAATAATTTTTGAAGTGCAATCTCATACAATTATACCCCATCAAACTCTTATTGTAATTGTTCAACACCTCCAAGCATGGTCATTAGCTAGCCTATGAAGATCTCAATAGCACTTACTAACAAGGAAAATCAAGTAAAACATGTCATAGGTATCTCCCAAGTAAAAACTAATAGTAGACAACCAAAACATGTCAACTCTACCACAATAACACAAACCAAAAAACTAATTTTTCTCTACAACGTACATGTTATGAAGCTCTATAGTAATCGAAGAGTCAATCTGTAAAGTTTTTGACATGTAAGTGTACGATGAAATAACATAGTAGGAACCTATCCAAAGAATTATGACTGAATCATAAGCAGTATGAAGCTACATTTCGTCGATGAAACTTTTGTCGTCATGGCTGACAATGTGTCTCTCTGCCACCAATATGGTCCTCGTCGTCAACATGCCTCTCTCCAATATACCCTTATGATACCCCTAAGATAACAATACTAATGATGTTGAAAAACGTAATTTCCTTGTAGAGACTAGTTAACTTAACCGAACTTGAGTTAAAAAATATAACAGAAGGGTATTAGTGAAACAACTTTAAAATTTGAGGGGTACACATGATAGAAGTCTTAATTGGAGGGCATTCATGAAAGTGGTATTGATTTGAAGGGTATTTGTGAAATTCCACCCTAATTAAATTCATTTGAGTTAATGACCCTCAGGCTTGAATCTAAAGACTCTCTTCCATGGCAACAAGGCTATACAAGTTAGCTTCTTCTCAGTACACACCACAACATATATAAGACTTTCTATAATACATGAACATGGAACTCTTTCCATCTTCACTTTCTCTCAGAAGTCTTAGGATACATATCAATGCTTAAATGTAAACTCCTTTCGATAGAAGTCTTGATTGGTTTTCAATCTATATGTGGTAATGCTTTAGTGTGTTGTCAGTGTAAGCCTTTAAAGTCAATTAATTAGTAGCATACATGCATAATCATGATATACATCCATTCTTTTATTATATTTGTGTGCTACTCAGGTTTTTCTTTGTGTATTTAGGTAATGAAAAATCCAAGGATGTAATTGCAAAATCTAGAGTGACCTAATTGGATACAAGAAGTTTTTAATGAAAAATCTCCTCAAACTTAAGAAATAGAGGAGTTTTCAAGCAATTAAGGTCAATTGGCGAGTCACAATGGACTACGGTGTACTCCACATGCACATATAAAAACATGTCATATGACCCGATTTGGACCAAAAGATGACCCAAATACGCCACTTCAATTGGTCTCAAACTCGGGCATTAGCCTATTGAAAAGTTATTTTTGGTGCACCTGCCTATTGAAAAGTTATCTACAATCATCCAATTTGTTCCGGAACATATCTAAGGTCTCCATTTTTCTATAAATTGCATACCAACTTCTTCCTTTCTTCCTCTTCTCTCCACCTCCACCATCGGGTTAGGTTAGTTTTTACTCAATTGGGATGCAAGAATAAGGTTGTGGATGAAGCATGTAACTTAGTTCGCTTTTAATCCAACATTAGATTCTTGTTCCTCATGTTGAATGCTTTTCCATGTTAGTTTTAGTTTCATCCATTGGTTAGATGTCTAGTTTGTATTTGGTAGCATGCTTAGTGTTAGGGTTGTTTTTTTCTTGTTCATGGAGTAGATACACCTCTAGGGGTGGAGGTAGATATAGGTGCTAGTTGTTTGTGTGATGGACTTTTAATACTTATTGTCTTTTTCATGTGTATAATGATAGATCTATACTTGTATCATGCTTAGTTTAGTTTTGGTGGGTTAATAACCACATTAAGATCTCGACAATTCTTAGATCTATGTTTGGTTATCCCCACTTGTTATGGATTTGCATGTTTACGGATGGTTTTGCTTGATTGTGAATGGATTCAAGGAATGGTGCATGCTACAGAAATGAACTAGGTTGAATGTAGGATTAGTTGATGCTTTAATGGACGCATTAGGTACTTAGAGCATGCTTGATGATATGAGATTAACTTAGTTTACATGCTAATATTTGTATGTTCATGGTTTACCATGTTTTTGGGTGTATCATACACTTACTTTCCACATTAGCTACTATTTGTGTGTCACATACTCTACACATGAGCTTCAATTATCTGCATTATTGTCTCTCTCTCTCACACACACACTCACACACACACCTCTACTCACCTCCACTCCAAGGGTCTCTAGATTAGTAGTTAGTTATTAGTGTAATTGTTAAGTTGGTCGTAATTTCATTTCGTAGTTGTAGTTGTAGTGTAAACATCTCTTTCTCCCACTCGAGTATGACATGTAACATTGCATAAGGACACATTTTCTACGGATTGACTTGTACTTGCCACCTCTTCAACGCAATCATGCACTTGGGCTAGAAGTCTCTTAGACTTATCCTTAACTATCTTCACACTGAAATTGTAGCTTGCTTCCCTTATTTCCTTCACATCAAAAGTAGAGGCAACCACTCTTTAGTGATTGTAACAACCTTTTTCTATTACTAGTTATGAGTATGTCATCTACATACTATGTCAACATGACAAACTTATCGTTAAATCTTTTAACGTGCACACAATGATTCTCCGCTAATTCAGAGAATGTGTTCTCTCTTGTAGCTTGATCAAAGAGAATATTCTATTACTTAGATGCTTCTTTTAAACTATAAATGGACTTCTTGACCTTGCATATTTATGCTCTTGTCGATTGACTTTGAAACCTTGATTTGATCCATATAGATGTCCTTCTCAAGTTCTCCATTGAGAAAAGTAGTATTAATTTACATCAATTTGGTAAAGTTCCAAGTCTATTTGAGACACAATGGCTACCAGAAGGCGGATCAACGCACACCTAACCACTGATGAAAATGTTCCTTAAAATCCACACATTGTCATTAGATTTTGCCCTTAGCCACTAATCTAGCATTGAATCTCTCAACAGATTCATCCGCCACTTTCTTGATCTTGAAGACCTACTTGGTCTCAATGGTCTTTCAGCCAGGCGGTAACTTGATCAATTAAGTCCCAAACGTGATTAGCCTTTAACCACCATTTTCATTTGGACCTTCGAGAGCTTCTCTTCTGGTTTATTTGAATAATGACTTAACAAGAGAAACAAAGACAAAGAAATAAAACTGGATTTCGGTCGTTTAGAAAACAACTTAATGAGAGAAGAAAAGAAAGAGAGAATATAGAGAAACTCTCCTATACAAAATGGACACCCAACTTTCTCTCCAATGTAACAAAGAAACGGAGAGAAAGTTGTTTATTGTCCATTCTTCCTAAAATACCCTCGGATAGTCAAATAAAATAACATGGGTCAATAAGTATGGGAATTTTAGTAATATGAAACAACTTATTTCTTTTATTTTCTCTCCTAACTTATTTTTATCCAAACATGCAAAAGACGTACACTTTCTCTTCTCTTCTCTCCCTTCTTTTCTCTTCTCTCTATTATTTTTATTTAGACACACCATTAGAGTCCCTAGTTCTTGTTCATCGATCAGAGTCACCTCAAATAACTCACCATCATATTCTTCATGAGCTATCAAAATTCATAAGAGGTCCTTTCTCCAAGCCCAATCGTTGATGAGGAATAAGCCCATGTCTGCTTCAACAATATGAGAATATGATTGCTTATCACATGTGAGAGCCACATGATCATCAACATTATCACTCCTCCTAGGATTATCCGGTGGAACATCATGTTAACATTCATATCTCGATTTTCTACACGAGTGATTTGTCCATCTTGTTTCTCAAAGAAGTCTAATGACTCTTTGTTAGCTCTTGCACAATTTGGAAAATCATTTTTCAAAAATGTCTCATCTCTAGTATCAATTTTCGTCATTCTCTCATTCTCATCGAAGCCAAAGAAGACACAACATTTGGAGCAATAAGAGTATCTCACAAGGATACACTTCCTCTCTCTAGGTCTTAGTTTTCCATATCGATGAGAAGAAGAGTGTATATATGTCGCATCCATATAGACGCGGATGGCTAAAATCATACTTCCTACCTATCTGCAACTCATATGGAATCGAAAGAGTTAATTTCACTAAAAACTTTTAAGGATATAAGCAACAACGACCAAAGCATTTCCCTAATAGGAAATTGCAAATTTTGCTTGCGCCATCATGTATCTAACCATGACTACCAATGTCACGTTCCTTCTCTTAGCACACCACTTTGTTGAGAGGTGTAAAGTGTAGTTAGTTGTCTAGATATCCCTTGTTAACACACAACTTTTTAAACGTACGGAGAGATACTCTAAACCTCTATCAGTTTTAATAGTTCATATCTTATGGTTGAGTTGATTCTCAACTGTGTTCATGAATTTTCTAAAGTACTATATGAAAGAAATGTGTTCTAAAAGTTTTACTTTTATATGTCAAATGTTATGAATTGAATGTGCAAGCATTTTGTTCCTTGATTATGGTATTCGTCTTTTGAAAGTGTTAAGGAAGAAGCGTTTGGTCCTTAACCGTAGAGCTATAAAAGATAATGGTTTACATAAATCAAAAGTTATTCACAATCATGGTAATTAACATGGAACATTAATTACCGAGATAAGATTGTCGTGTTGGTCATCGATTGTTGTAGCTCTACAAATAATTAACGACACGAGTATATAAAAGAGGAAAATATTACTTTTATATATTGAATAGACCTAACAAGTAAAACATTATGGAATTGTGTTTCGTGTCATTAATGTTTTTACTGTGTCTTGGATCCTAAGATAGGAGACTTATATCTTTTCACTCAAGAAGTGCTTAATTTGATTATTGTCAAAAGCTATCAATAAGTGTAATGATAAAGGCAATAGTTTGTTGAACATGACTTGTGCTGGAAAAGATAGTTAGTCAAACGATTATCATTGCCCCTCTTAATTGAGTGATGATATTAGTGGGCCTCTTGATAAAGCAAAATTATAATGTGCACAATGTAACTTGAGTTAAGTTACATAGTTATAATTAGCTTAGAGAGATCAAGAAATGAATATAATACAAAGATGACACATTTCTACTTTGTATATATTCTTAATATCATGAAGCAAGGGACGGACACAAGTGGTGCACTTACATCACTAAATGGATCGTGTTTTGGTTCGGGTGGAACAAAGACATCTATGCTAATTGGGTAACTATAATGTGTAGCTAGATACCGCTTATAGTTTGAGATATTAAGTGTGTTTAATATCTCTGCCAATTGGGCTTAGATCCTCGTATAGGTCACACCACAAAACTGGGAAACAACATGTTTATTTTAAGTTCATATGATGTGTCGGGTTTCATGTAAAAATGGGACACATGTGGTGAATTAATTAAAATCAATGTGTCATGAGAATTGACATAATTAGAATCGTAATAAATTCATATGAGGTATATATATTATGGGGTGTAATAATTTAATATTACATATGATAATATATTATATAAGATGTGAATTTGCTAAAAATCCCACAAGATCAAATTTTGTTGGAAATAAATCTAAAATTTGACAAAGGCAAAATCGGGGTCACACACGGTGAACCGTTCAAGGTTCGGTCGACCGAGGTATCTTCGGATCGATTAACCGAATGAGGAACATGTAAACACAATTGAATTACCAAGATTGTCTAGAGTGCATGGACAATCGGGTTCGGTTAACCGATTGGAAACGGTCAACCGAAAAGAGGTATTTTCGGTAGACCGAAGGTGACACGGTCATACGTAGACTATGTCCCAGGAGAAATTCTGGTAGGTCAATGGTCGACTGAGTAAAAGACGTGGTTCGTCCGAATTTTTTCCATGGAATTTTTATCATGCGGGATCGGTCGACCGTCTTGCTCACGGTGCACCGAACACGTGTTAAAACCGAACAGTTCAGTTGACCGAGTAATACTCGGTCCACCGAACAGAACGATTCCGCCTGAATTATTAAGAGATTAATTAAATCATGGGTGGATTAATTCTAGATTTAATTAAAATGTTTTTAGGGTGCTTATGTGGAAATTAGAGATTAATTTTAGGAGAGAATAAACAAGGGATCATGACTAAAGAATAACTCTTGATGATGATGTTTAGGGAGCCTGTAAAAGGGCACTACTCCTACTTGTTTAATACTAATGCAAAATTATTTCTCTCATTAATCTCTCCTCTAATCACCATGAAATTCTCTTAGTAATTTTGAGTTTAGGAGATAGAAATCTCAGGAGCTCAAAGAGGGGTTATTAGCTAGATTCTAAGCCTTATTAGAGATTGATTGGCTAGCTCATTTCTCTCTAATCTTGTTTAGAGTTTGGTGAACACTCGGAGGCAAATTCGTGGATGATTCAACGGGCAACGCGACTCCGGATCTTCAAAAGCTTTTAGAGAACCTTTAGGTATGATTCTACCTTTGTGGTTTATTTTAATAAATGTAGGGTTGCATGATATTAGAATAAACACAAAGTAATGTACATAGAAATTGTTGAAAATATGGAAACGATCTTGTATATTGTATTAAATTTTTAAAAATATATACATACATAGGGACACGAAACCCTACAGTGGTATTAGAGCTTTTAGTTCATATTTTCAATGATTAAAGTATATAATTAATTTTAGTTTACCATCTACAATCGAAACAATTCATGTTCTATGTCTTTTTCGAGTTTTCCGATAGTTTTGTTGATTTAATTCTAATTGATTATTTTGATAGTTTTAAATGTTTTGAAACACATCATGTGAATGTTAGAATTAAAATTTAGACTTATGTCTGATTTATAGAATTTTCGTTTTAATTAAATGATTATTTTATAAGGAATCAACAAAATGGAAACGACATATGTTTATCTTTCTTTAATTTTTTATTTTTGTAAATTGTATAAACAACGGTTCAAATGTTTTATGTTTTGAACTATGGATGCATAAAATCATTTTTAATGGATTTCAAATGATTTTTGAATTGTTTGATTTAGAGATGCATGATAAACTAAATCGAGTAATATATAGTATATCTACATGCATTGCTCGAGTTCTCTTATGCAGGGATATGTGAGTTTGTATGTTCCGATGAAGCCGTGTGTCAACGAATGAATGAATGTGTATGATATTATTATTCAATCACAAGGGCTTATGTATATGTAAAAATCAAATTTCTATTTCTATGTATATGCATGCATATGAGAGGATTTTACATAGGATTTGCACTAGACAATTTTCAAAATTGAGAGATGCATGTTTATATTTTTGCAATATCAACATTCATGGTGCAAGAGGAAGACACTGAAGAAGCACAATGATCAATTATCAAGGACACGAGAACATATAAACTCACACAATGTGTGTGAATGGATTTATTTATGTTTGTGTGCTTGATATATATGTGATTGCATGGATGAATGTTAGGATGTGTATAGATGATAAATATGCATGATCACCTAAATTATAAAATCAAATATTAATGTTTAAATTGTCCAACCAAAAATTAAGAGTATCTTTCTTTCTTATTTCATCCACTAGCAGTCATCGATCGAGGGATATTCTGCTCGCCCTGAGCGGGAGATAGCTTCCTCCATCTTTGGGAATAATGGGAGATATAAGTTTGTCTATTGTTGTGCCATGAATAGATGTACGAGGTGTGATTCACCCTTAGTGGACACCGAGTATTTTTGTTTGTGAATACAATGGATAAACGTATCTCGTATCAAATGAAATAAGTTTTCTTAACAAGACCCGGAGCCCTAGCTGGGTTTTGAGAAAGAGAGTTTTTCTTATGAGGACCGGTGAAAATCCCTCTTAATTAAAACGACAAGAGTCATAAGAGTTTGAAAATGCAAACGTTGCGATATTTCGAAATTGTTATGATTAGAAAAATGTTTTCTTACCTTGATTTTATAATATATCTGATAGTCCTTAGCTAGTCTATATTATAATTCATAGGATCTTGAATTACTGCATTTATGGACAAATTTTTATTTGCGGTATTGATTTTTAAAACATAAAATTGACATTAAGTCCCATATAATTTATTTTGTAGAAATGTCGAATATTAAATCTATTGTGCAATCTATGATTGAAAAACATCCTTTGGCAAATGATGACTCAAACTTCATAAGCTAGCAACTCAAGCTCAATATCGTGTTGAAGTTTGAGAAACTATCTCATATTTTGGATGGTGAAATCCCAAAATTAAATGAGAAGACAACCGATAGTGAGAGAGAGGCAAAAGGCAAGTGGGAAGACCAAGAGAACCAGGTTCACGGTCTAATGTTAGCCTCCATGGGTGACTCGCTTCAAGAGAAATACTTGGATTCAAAACCCAAGAAGATCATGCAAGCTTTAACAAAGATGTTCATGGATAATGCTAGAAAAGAGCGCTATAAGACCATCATCGCACTCACAAGGTGACACATGGCAGAGGGAACATCGGTATCCATGCATTTTCTCACGATACAAGGATACCTTGAGAAGTTGTCGAATCTCTCTTCCCCGATGCCCGATGACATTGTGGAAGATTTTATTCTTGGCTCTCTAGCCCCGTCCTACAAGGACTTCATTATGCACTATTATGTGTGTGAGAAAGGGGTGAGTCTTGAGGAACTTCACAACGCTCTCAAAACGACTGAAGTTGACATGGCAAGGGTTGGGACAAGCACGTCCTAGCCGTCCATGAGAGGAGCAAGAAGATCACCAAAGGTAAATGAAAATTCACCAAGAATACGTCAATCAAGAGCAATGGAGTAGGAGGTGCTCATGGGAGTGCCTCAAGGGGGGAATCTTTGAAATCTCCGACTCCCAACACAGAGTGCTTTAATTGCGGTGAAAATGGACACATCCGGCCAAATTGCCCCAAGTACAAGGAAGACCTTGACAATGGAGTTATTGAACGTAAGCGCCCCAAAAAGGCCAAAGGTATATTTGTTATTGAGATCAATTTAGCCACCTCTGCCCATGATTGGGTAATTTATACCGAATCTTGTGCTCACATAATTTCTAATGTGCATCTACTAAAGGATAGGAAGGAACTCATAAAGAACGAGGTGATTTTGAAGGTCAGAAATGGTGCGAACGTTGTTGCGATTGCACAAGGTTCTGTGGAGCTTCAATTATCTAGTGTTTTAAATTTATGTTTAAAGAATGTTTATTATGTGCCTTCGATTAGCAAGAATATTATTTCTGTATCATGTTTGGATATAGATAATTTTAATATAAATATTTCAAATTCTTGCTTGTCTATATCGAAGAATGATATTTTCTATGCAAATGCATTCGTTAGAAATGATCTCTATTTGCTTGAATTGAATAATAAACAAATCTTAAACATCAATAACAAAAAGCTTAAAACTACTCACGTGAATGATACACTCTTGTGACACTATCGTCTTGGTCACATAAATGAAAAACGCATCAAGAAATTGCAAGAAGCTAACCTTCTTGGTCAACTTGATTTTAAATCATTGGAGACGTGCGAACCTTGCCTAATGGGCAAGATGACCAAGAGGCCTTTCAAGAAGAAAGGATCGAGAGCGAATGACTTGTTGGATTTGATACATTCCGATGTATGTGGTCCGATGAGTACTAGTGCAAGAGACGGTTTTAGGTAGTTTATTACGTTCACGGATGACTATAGTCGTTATGGCTATATTTATCTAATGAGAAACAAAAGTGAATCTTTTGACAAGTTCAAGGAATTCAAGAATGAAGTAGAGAACCAAGTCAACAAGAAAATCAAGTATCTACGAACGGATCGTGGAGGTGAGTACTTAAGTACCGAATTTGACTCATTCCTAAAGGAGTGTGGTATTGTACCACAACTCAGCCCTCCCGGTACACCTCAGTGGAATGGAGTATCCGAAAGGAGGAATATGAAATTACTCGACATGATTCGATCAATGATGAGTCATGTTGAATTGCCGCTTTACTTTTGGAGTTATGCTCTAGAAGCTGCGGTTTACACACTAAATAATGTTCCATCCAAATCCGTAGAGAAAACGCCTTATGAGCTATGGAGTGGTAAAACACCTAAGCTCAATTTTCTCAAGATTTGGGATTGTGAGGCCTACATCAAGAGATTGATGTCGACCAAACTTCAACCAAAAGCGGATAAGTGCTTCTTTATAGGTTATCCTCGCGAGACAAGAGGATACTACTTTTGGCATATAACCTCCAATTGAGTGATTGTAGAGAGGGATGCCGTGTTTCTAGACAAGGAATTTCTGGAAAGAATGAAAGTAGTGGGAGTAGAGTTGTGCTTGAGGAGACTCAAAATACTCTACAAGATCATGATATGAATGATGATATTCAAGATCATGAAGGCCCAACCGAGGTTCCTTTGGTTAGTCGGAGCGTGAGTGAGAGACCCTCGCAAGAAATTGTGAGAGAAACTCAATCTTCCCCACCTAGTGTACGTTCGAAAATCGAACACGAACTAATTCCACAAGAAATTGTGGAAGAAGTTCGAGAAGTACACGTAGAACCAAAAGAACTTAGAAGGTCAATGAGGGAAGGGAAGAAACCCGATATGTATTTGGGACTTCATGAGATCATGATACTAGATACCGATGATCCATCGACCTTTCAAGAAGCAATGGAAAGAAAGGACTCCAAACTATGGTTCAAGGCCATGGAATCCGAAATAGAATCCATGTATGATAATCAAGTATGGAACTTGGTTGACCTTCCTCAAGGGAAAAAAGTCATTCAAAATAAATGGGTTTTCAAGAGGAAGATGAACATGGATGAGAACTTTACAACCTTCAAAGCGAGGCTTGTAGCAAAATGATTCACTCGAGTTCAAGGAATTGACTACAATGAAACTTTTTCACCGGTTGCCATGTTCAAGTCTATTCAGATTATGCTCGCTATTGTCGTATTTCATGATTATGAGATATGGAAAATGGATGTCAAAATGACGTTCCTTAATGGGAACTTGGAGGAGGATGTGTACATGGTACAATCTCAAAGTTTTGAAGGTTCAAAGATTAGCGAGAAAGTATGCAAGCTTCAAATATCCATTTATGGATTGAAGCAAGCATCAAGGAGTTGGAACAAGTGCTTTGACGAAGAAGTCAAAAAGATTCACTTCGTCCAAAGTAAGGAAGAGACCTGTATATACAAGAAGGTTAGTGGGAGCCACATAGTGTTCTTGATCTTATATGTCGATGACATACTCCTCATGGGAAATCATATAGCTTTGCTTGATTAAACGACAAGTTCATTGAAATCTGCATTTTCAATGAAAGATATGGGTGAGACTCAATACATCTTGGGAATCAAGATATATAGAGATAGATCCCGTAGACTCATTGACCTAAGTCAACGTACATACATTGACAATGTCTTGGAAAGGTTCAACATGAACAACTCCAAAAAGAGCAGTGTGCCAATGAGTATGAGTGTCCAACTCAAGAAGTCTCAAGAGGTTGTGAGTTGTGAGATAATCACTAGAGGTTTCTAAATAATTTTGCCCATGATATAAAAAACTTAAATATTTCTTTGATTTGATACATGAAAACCCTAAATTATTCCCGTACTAACTGCATCCCTCCCTCTATTCACCGTACATGTAACACTAACAAAAACTCTCATTTTCTTCTTGAAATGAAAAAAAACTAAGCCATCTTATATTTCTTTAAGTAAATTTTAATTTTAAGAAAAGAGGGGGAGTTTTGGATGGGTATATTGATAAAGAGGTATTATGTAGCTATGGATGGCTGCTTAGGGCTTTCAAGGGAAAAAATTGAGAAATCATTAGTTTTATGATTGTAGTGGGTTAAATTGTTACAAATTAAATGTTATGAATTTATTTTGAAAGAATAAAGTAAGAATTTTGATTGTTCATGAAGAATTTACGGATCACATAATTGGAGGAGTGCAAATTTAGTTTACCTTTAAACAAAAATCATTAGCTAAATAAATATATGTATAACGCGTGGGCTTTCTTTGTAAAAGTATTGCACAAGATGTAATGGTTAATTTTGAATGGTTGGTATTTTGCCACAAAGATCATTATAAGCTTGGAATGCATAGTAATATTGTTGTTGTTGCTATTATTATGTTTATGTTTCATCTTTTAAACACTTTTGTTGGCAGTGGAGTTGACAATCAACGTATAAGTACTATGATGCCTAAAAAAAGAAGGTCAATTAGGTGAGTTTCTCGAATTGGTGAGTCATGTACTTTGTCCCTTCCATACACGTATTCTCACATTTCTATTATCTTAGAAATGAAATGAGTAAGTTGTTTGGAAGGAGGAGCATCTGCAGCACGTAGAACAGCCGGTTGCCGACAGTCCAAAGACGATAGATTAGAATTAGGTGTAGTGGTTACAAGTGGGTCTACATTTGGCTAAATCACTACAACAAAAAGCAATCGAAAAAGTGACCCAAGTATCTTTCAAATATGACTAATTAAGATTTTGATTGTCAATTTGTCACTAACTAAACCTGTCCTGCTCACCCCTTTTTCGCTGCTTACCTTACCCAGGTTTCATCACACACCACAAACAACATTACTTTAATATTTCTTTTCCATAGTGGTTGTGGCTAGACCAGTCTTGGCTAAACACATAACCTCTTTGGGACCTCTAATGCCATTTACTTCCATCCCATTAACACCCAAAATAACACAAATAAATGCGTCCAAACCCTGAATAGAAGCGTAGATACCAGGAGTAGATTACTAGAGGTAGATTGCTAGATTTTGACATGGCTTTATTAGATGGATAAATATGTAAACAAAAAAGGAGGGGAAAAAAAGAAAAAAGTGGGTCCTTTTTCGGGTATGCAACCCAAAGATAAACAAGCCCATGTAATTTTTAGGAAAAGGAGTTAACCAAAAGTTGTTTGGGAGAAAAAAGTTGCATGAGCTTTTCCTTTCCTTTCACTTCCTTTCTTTTATTGAACTCTAATATTGCAAAATCCCCCAAACACAGGAGGAGACTTGTCAACTCCCTCTAAAGTTGTGGTCCGACACCCCCAAACATGTGAGGTAGAAAGAGGAAGATCATTGAAAGATACCATTCGGATACTATGGTCATAATGGCTTCGACAACGTGTGCCGTAGAGAGATTTATTAAAGCTCAATCTTGAAGTAAGGTACAAAGGTTTGTAGATTTCAGTCATTTCTTGTTGTATAATATTTTTCCAAGAATTATAAATATGTAATTTGTACATGTTGGAAAGACTACGTGCCAATTTATCGAAGCGAAATTAAGGGACCACAAAGAGAAGATGAAATAAAGAGAAACTTTCTTAAACATGCAGATTGGGATAGTTAATTTGTTTTCATGTTAAATTATAGTACAGTTTTAGACATGCAGATTGGGTTGGATCAAGTCTTGAAAGACTCTGGATTGCACCAACTTTCTAATGAAAACTATTCGTTACATGGAGTCCAAATTAATGGCCCACAAAAAGTCCTCATAGTTAGTTAGTCCATATCATGGCCTATTCTTCAAAACAAATGTCCAATTTTTTTCTTAATAAATTGTTATACATATTTTTATTCTCAAATGAAAATATATTGGTTAGGCTATAGATTTAACTGGTCCCGTACAATTATTCAGCTGGTGCTTTTTAAATTGTCCAATCAGAGCAAACCCAACCATTATCATACTATCCCATTCACAACTTTACATCATCATTCATATCACAAAAAAAATTAGACACGATTCATGGTCCACAGTGTGCTGAACGTAACAAGCGGATGAAAGAACAAGCTAGGCACGAAGATTTGTTGGGGGCAATTTTAAGACGTGCAATAAAAGCTCAGGAACAAAACACAAAGGTTTTAACTTCTATGACTCAATATAATGAATTAATCTCGAAACTTTGACCAATAAAAGTAATAGTCACGGTCTAACAAACTTGGACCAAATTACTAGCTTCTACGAGTATAAAAACTTTAAAAAGAAAATCCACTTGCCCAAACATACATTCTAACTAGGGTGTAATTGGTACCTATGAAGTAAAGAAAATTCTCTACAACTTTCTTTTTCATGAATTTTCCTAATTTTAGAGTGGAGATACAGAAAGTCACTTGAAGTACATATTTTTAAGTCGTCAAACTATTTCTTGAACTCTAATTCCAGGTTTTCAAAAGATTTAGCATACAAATTATCTAAAATGTATTTTAGAAGTCTAATTACCTACGAGTATCATTTTCTCTCCCGATTTCATAAATGTTGAGTGAGCTTAAACAACAACTTTCCTCCACGTCAACTTTCCATTAAACATCCTCAAAACTTAAGATTTATATCAAATCTATCTTCTCCTAACATTTTTTACCCTACCATTCTTTCTTTTACACCAACAAAAACTAATAAAAATGGACCAATAACAAAGCTACAACTGTCTCACTATATCTTACCCACTGCCCATCAAAATAATTAAATAATAGTGAGACCCAATGCCATGAGCTTTTCATATGAGAATGATTCTCCCTCTCTTTTGGTTTTGGGAAAAAACTCCCAATCCTAAATTTGAATATTAAATCGTTACGGGGCATGAAAATTTCTCACGATCAGTTCTTAACACCCATAAATGATGTTCTTATAGATATTGAAAAATTATTATGCCCCAAAACATAAGGGGTGGGGGCATTGGGACCTACTACTAATTTAATATTTTTGGGTAGGTGGTGAAAATGGGTAGTGGTACACATGTCACTTTGTTATTGGTCCATTTTTATTAGTTTTTTGGGGGAGGAGGGAGAGAAACGATGGGGTGGAAAATATTAGCATAAAATGGTAAACTTGAGATATATGATACTTTTTTGGGGAGGAGAGAGAAATGTAGGTTGAAACACTTACATTTATGTAATTGTAGGGGAAATGATATTTCTAATTCTTTAAAAAAGTAGCAATGGTAGTGTTAAAACCAAGGTTTTCAGAACTGAATCGGTCATCGAACCGATAAAGCTTCGGTTTTGGTTCAATGTGGTCGAACCACGGTCCAACCACGGTCGGACTGTTGATGACGTCAGCATGACATCATGATTTTTAAGACCCGAAGTTGGACCGGACCGAATAAATATTAACGGTCGGACCGGTGGTCGGACCGATTTGAACCGATTTTTGTAAAATTATTTAATATATACACACCAAACGTTAAATATAATTCATGATATCAGACACAATTTGCTTAACTCAGTAAATTTACTATCTTTACTTAACATAACAAATTTGATTGAATATGAATTAGAGAAAATATTATTTGGATTAAGAATCTAAAATCAAAATCAATCTTCAATATTATCTATGACATCATACTTACGAAGGGAATTGGTGAGAGAGAGAAGAGTTTGTGGGTGGTGGATTTTTGTTTGTAAGAATAAGAAAAAAACCATCGTATTTTCTGATTTTAAAATTTAGGAAAATTTAAAATATTTTTATGTCCGGTCCGACCAACCGGTCCAACCAAACGGTCCGACCCGGTCGGATCGGGTTCAATCCGGTTCAGAACGGTTCGACTAGACGCTCGGTTTTTTAGTTGAACCGGCCGTTGAACCATCGGTTCCCGGTTCAACCGGGTCGAACCGTCGGGTCCGGTTCGGTTTTAAAAACCTTGGTTAAAACTCGCGGCAAGATGACGTGGCACATGCAATTGGAAGGCACAGAAGGGGAACGTAAATGGAGCCCAACTTACAACCACAAAACCAGCAACGCGGCGCAGAAACAGCAATCAAAAAGTAAAAACTTGGTAGTACGAGTAGGTGGAGTGTGCATGTGTGTCTGTTTGGGTATCCCATGCACAAAAGAAGACTCTGATCCAATTAGGTAAGGCAAAGAAAGTAACAGATGAATGAATGATGACAACAGAAAATAATCATCCATCCTGCCAAAAGCACAAACAATCCCCTAAAAAGAATACACAATCCCAACCAATCTCCCACCCTTTGATCCCCATCCAACGGCCACCAACGTGGGACCTCTCTGGGATTGGTTATCATTGCTTTACTCGAGTCCAACAGACAAATATGGGAACACTCCTTGAAGACATTGCTGTACTCTTCCCCTTGAAATGGAAACCATGTTTCTGAGAGTAAATGTTGCGACTTAAGTTACAAGCAAAACATATGAGATTGAAGGCTCTTTTGTGTATAGACTTGAAAGCCTTGTTCCTAACTCTTGGTAGTGATTGGGACATCTTCTCAAAGGGAACAGAGCTTGGAACTTTTTTGGGTTTTTTTTGGCGTTAATGTGATGTTCATTTTGTTAGGTGTTTGGTCTGGACGAAAGGCTGCTTTTACTGGTGATATGACTTTGTGATTTAAGCGAACTATAATTGAAATTACGTATTAAATATTATATAGGGACGTTTCATGGTTGTCTGAGAAATAGCTGAACCACTTAAAGATGCCAATTGGTTTTAGAATTGCAAATTTGAGATTGAGTTCTGTAACACATACCAATTTGCATCTTTTTTGTTTGCTTTGTTTTAGTTTATACATGTTGTAAAGTGCAAGAAGTAACTCAAAAATAAAATGAATTCATAATATTTTGATAATTAAAATCAATAGAAATGTATTTTCTATCCAGCATGCTGTAATTTTTTATGCTTTTTTTATATGCTAGTCGAGTACTCTTTTTGTAATAATAAAAAATGCTACGAGCTTCTTGTGATTAGTTGAAAAAGCCCGGCCCATATGGAACTTAACAAAGCATACGATGTAAAAAAGTTTACGGGTTTATTGTGTTTTTTGTTAAAAACTGGCCCATCTAGATCTTAATATTGCCTACATTGTACTCCAAAGCTTACTATATTCTTATAAGACTGGGCCTAGATACTGGTTGGGTTCTTCTTAGTATTTCAAAGGCCTAAATAGTAGTTCGGCTTATTTAGTGGACCGAAGTAAACAAATAATTAAAATGAATGGCATAAAAAAAACTGTTGGATCTTGACATGTATATAACTAGTCTGGACTAGACATAATTCCAAAAACATGTGCCTAGAAAACTTTTTTTTGAAATAGTAGGTAGTTTCGTTAAGAGCTTTTCTTGTGTGCAATCAGAAAAACAACTGATTGTACCTTTTGTCATCATTTTTTTGACTATTTACGTTATTACGATTAAGTTTTTGAATATTTTTAGTTTTAGACCATTATTTTTGTGGAACTCAATTTTTTCACATTAAACTCTCCTTGCACCGTTAAATTAAAAATTAGTTAATCTTAATCCTGTGTTTAACATCTCCTTTCTCTCTCTCTTCACTTTGTTCTCTCTTTGCTTTTGTTGTTCTCTCTCTTCTCTCCTCTCTCTGCAGTTCTTTCTCCTCTCTCTTCTTTTCACTTTCCTTCCCATGCCCAGGTGTGAGATATCAATAAAATAATTTTTCTTAGTTTTTTCTAATATTGTCTCTTTTAATGTTTGCATGTTTAGCTTGTTTTGTTCTCTTAATCTTAGTATAATCAGTAGAATGTCTTTTTTCCTTAATACAATTGTTAACTTAATGAGTAGAGTAGATCCACCTCGTTTGGGGGTGGAGGTGATGTAAATTATATGATAGTGATGAGTTCTTTTATTTGTCATTTCATGTGCTTAATGTAGATCTATACTCATATCATGCTTAACTTGTATTAGATGTGATAATGTTTACACTAGGTACTTATCTTGTGCTAGCTTTACAGTATCTTGTTACTTGTAATGGTTTGATGGAAATGACTTGTTATGTATGAATTCATATTTGGTGCACATTCACATGAATGATTTAAGTTGTATGTAAGATTAATTAGTGCTCTAATGGTCACACTAGGTACTTATTGCATGTTTGACAATCTAAAATCAACATCAACTTTATGTGAGATATGCACGTTCATGGTTTGTCATGTAGTGTGTATTCTACACTAGCTTCTACTTGTATGCCACATAAACTACACTTGTGCCTAATTGAAATGAAGACACACTCACACACACACATACCTACACACCTCCACTCCACAGGGGTTTAGTTTAATTGTTCATTCATTCATAGTTTAGTGTAATCAAACTTCTTCTCCCCTTATTTTCCACTTGACTTTTGAAGAACCAGAGTTGACACACCTCCCGGTTGACTCGACCTGTACTTGCCGCGTCTTCACCGACGTCGTGCACTTGTAGTTATTATAACCGAATCAATCATGTTTTTGACACCGTTGCCGAGGAGGTGCTCTGTCCAGACTCTAGTTTGGACAATTCGAGTGGATTTAATCTTTTGTTTTTAGTTTTGGTTTGTTTCAGGACGTCGCAACATCAAGGGATGGTCATAGGAGAAATTTGGAGGATTAAGAAGATACTCAGACCGCCAATTAGCAGCCCAAGACCGCCAATTGGCGGTCTGGTAAGCAGTTTCTGACTCCTATTTGCTCGTGTATGTTGTTACTTGGAATAGTATTGTCTGGGAGCCCAATTTAGCATGTTTGAACCTGTAGATTGCTTCCAGATTAATTAATAAACCAATTATTCCCCTGTTTAATCAACTTGGCCTTAAAACTCAAAGCAAAAGATTAGACTGATTGTGATCTAGGTCATGCATCATTTGTAGACCTTGCACGCACTCGTCTTTTCTTTACATTCTTGTTGTCGATTGCTGGCGTAAGGTACGCACACTCATTCTCTCATTCATGCATGGTTAAAGCATGTATTAGTTAGTAAGATGCATCGGGACAAGAGTGAGGTGAGTACTTGTTTGGTGAGTTGCTTGCTAGCCTAAAGATTCAAAACCTCTTTAAGGGGAACCACCTATAGTCTTCAAGATAAGGTGAAGGATTTCATCACCCCCCTTAGCCCCACAAACCACACTCAAGTGAAGCCCTAAATCAAGTAGACATTGGCCACTAGGACTCGAGCGCATTAGGAAAGTGATCTGGTCGCGACCGTCGTAGCGTGATCGGCGTCGCCCACTTTGTCGATAGAAGGAGAGATAAGATCTCCTGATCTTGGCTCACTTGCTGGGCTTTGTGGTCTTCGTCGTAGTGAGGTGAGGCGTGTTGAGGCTGTGTGATCTCGCAGTTAGGCGTCGCCTAGCTGTAAGGACCTATACTGACCTTAGGCTGTTTAAGCCGTGTTTGATAGCTTAGGCTTCTACCATCACCCGCTACCCACACTAGTTCTAGGGATTCTTCCTTTCTCATATGAGTCTCCTCCTCTGATTACACCTTATGTCGTGTGCAGTTTTGAGTCGAGTCGAGCGTTTTTATGTGATATTGGGCTCATTCTAGTGAGAGCGCTCAATATGAAAAAGTGCATTTTTCTGAGATGGACAGTCTAGGTGATCGCCCATCAACACCTCGAGCTCCTTTGGAGCGTGAGGCCGAGTCGACTTATACAGATGGGGGAGACCGGGTTCCATACATGGAGATGGGAGACATGGTCCACTCCCACCACCACGTAGACCTCCTTCTCCTCCTCCTCCTCCTCCGACTAGGGAGGAAGAGGGATTCAGTCAGGATTTAGTTCTATTGGATTTCGTGCCCTATAGTATGTATATATTTTCGAAATTTTATAAACATATAGGATCGAAACATTCATATTTTCTTCGATTTTCATATAGACATGCATTTGTTTATCCTAATTATTCATCATGCATTAGAATAGACAAACAATTGCAAAGAGGATCATACCTATAGGTTCTCTAAAACCTCTTGAAGATCCGGAGTCGCGTTGCCGGTCGAATCGCCCGGTGGATTGCCTCCGAGTATTCACCAAACTCTAAACGAGATTGGAGAGAGAAGAGTTGGCCTCTCAATCTCCAATAGGGTTTAGAATCTAATTACTAACCACTTTTTAGTTCCCTTGAGAAGAAGATCTCTGAAAACTAAAACTAATCTTAAGAATTAAGGAAATTTCGTGGAGAATTATGGAGAGAGATTTTTGCATGAGAAAATAATGAATTAATTAATGAGGTAATGAGATAAACTTGTAATTATAAGTTCTCTCCAAATTACCTATTCATGTGCAACCTCTTGCCCATGATTTCATGCAAACTTCCATCTAACCATCCATTATTTGCTAACAAATAATCTTAGCCACGAATTAAATCAATTATGGGCGAATTCCATGCATGATCTAATTAATTCTTAAATTAATTCTGCAGATAACCGTCTGGACCGGTCGACCGCTCGAACCAAGTTTCGGTCGACCGCTCGACATTCGGTCGACTGTTCGCAACAATAAAATATTTCATCGCAATGTTCGGTCGACCGACCGATAGATTCGGTCGACTGTTCCGAACAGACAAAAATTCCCTATTATCGGTCGAGACGTGTACGGTCGACCGTGCACGATCGGTCGACCGTTTACTGCTGACCGGTCGACCGTTTTGCACAGTACTGCAGACTTGTCAAATTTCGGTTTAACCCCTACAAAATTTGACATTTCGGGATTTGTAGTAAATTCACAACTTATGTAACATATTATCCTATGTAATGATAAATCATTACACCCCATAATATTTACATCACATATGAATTTAATTTAGATTCTAATTATGTTATTAATCACAACATAATTTTGATTTTGCTAGTTCACCCATGTGTCAAATTTTCTACATAAAACCTGACACATCTTATGAACTCAAAATCCCCATTTCTCGTTTCCCAGTTTTGTGGTGTCACTTATGGGAGGATCTAAACTAAGTTGGTAGTGATATTAAGAGCTTAATATCACAAGCTATAAACGGTATCTAGCTACACATTATAGCTCCCAATTAGTTAGATGTCTTAATTCCACTCGAATCAAAACCCGATCCATTTAGTGATGGAGTGCACCACTTGTGTCCGTCCCTTGCCTCATGATATTAAGAATACACACAAAGTAGTATTGTGTCATCTTTGTATTAGTATTCATTTCTTGATATCTTTAAGCTAGTTATAAATATGTGACTTAACTCAAATCACATTGTGCACATTATAACTTTGCTTTATCAAGGGGCCCACTAATATCATCACTCAATTAAGAGGGGCAATGATAGTCTTTTGACTAACTATCTTCTCCAACAAAAGTCATACTTAACCAACTAATGCCTTTACACTACACTCATTGATAGCTTAAGACACTAGTCTAATTAAGCACTCCTTAAGCGATCGGATATAAGTCTCATATCAAAGGACCAAGGACACAGTAAAATATTAATAACACAGAAACACATTTCTATAATATTTTACTTGTTAGGTCAATTTCCTCTTTTTGTGTACCCATGTTGTCACTCACTTGTAGAGCTACAATGATCTATGACCAACACGACAATCTTAACTCGGTAATTAATGTCCCATGTTAATTACCATGATTGCGAATATCTTTTGTTTTATGTAAACCAATATGTTTTAGAGCTCTACGGTTAAGGACCAAAAGACTCTTCCTTAACACTTCTAAAAGACGAATAACATAAACAAGGAACAAAATTATTTCTCATTCAATTCATAATAATTGACATTTAAAAGTAAAACTTTTAGAACACATTCCCTTCAATCTCCCACTTGTTATCAAAGTTTTCTTTCACATACATTCTCAATGCATAAAACATTAATAACTAGGGTAACCTTCCCAAATCACCTATCAAGCCAATCCACATGGATCCTCGGATCCATGGACTCGAAATATATTTCGCCTCTTAGCTTGGTATGAAGGTTTGTTGAATGGATCAGTTGTGTCACTGTTGTGTCCACCTATTTATTTATTTTGTCTTTCGTTGGTGGTTGAGTTAGATGTAGTGATATTACTCCTAACTACACTAGATCATACCTTCACCTTCGATAATGATGACGCATCATCATTCCAACCCGCTTTTGTTAAGAATTCCTATGAGAATTGCATCAAAAATAGCCCTCGGCTATTTTCTCCCTTGTCTTCCATAAACAAGAACCTTATCTTTAGTCCGATTAAGGTACTTCAGAATATTCTTGACCGCAATCCTATGCTTAGGGCTTGCGTCGGATTGGTGACTACCTGTCATACGTAGAGCATACGAGATATCGAGTCTTGTGCAAGTCATTGTGTACATGGTCCTTCCTTTTGCCAAAGCATAAGTGATACCTTCATGTACTCCAAGTCTTTGCGTGATTGAGCACGTTGAGACTCCTTGAGTTGCACACCTATACTCATACTTATTGGCACATTGTCCATATTGGAATTGTTCACCCTGAACTTTTCCAAGACCTTGTCAATGTATGTACGTTGACTGAAGCCAATGAGTCTACGAGATGTATCTCAATGTATCTTGATTCTCAAGATGTGTTGAGCCTCATCCATTTCTTTTCATTGAAAATGCCGATTTCAATGAAATTTCTCGTTTGCTAATGCTAAGGTATATGATTGCTCATGAGCAATATGTCATCGACACATAAGATCAGAAGTACTACATGGCTCTCACTAATCTCCTTGTATCAACAAGGTTTCCTTTACTTTGAATGAAGAGAATCTTCTTCACGTCTTCGTCAAAGCGTTTGTTCCAACTCCTCGATGCTTGCTTCAATCCACAAATGGATTCTCAAAACTTGCATTTCTTCTCGCTATTATTTGGATCATCAAAATCTTGAGGTTGTACCATGTACATATCCTCCTCCAAGTTCCCGTTTAAGGAACGCCATTTTGATATCCATCTTCCATATCTCACAATTGTGAAATGCGGTAATAGTGAGCATAATCCGAATAGATTTTTAATATGACAACCTCTCAAAAATCTCATCAATGTCAATTTCTTGAATTTGAGTATAACTTTTGCTACAAGCCTTGCTTCGTAGGTTGTCAAGTTACTATCCGTGTCTATCTTCCTCCTAAAAGCTCATTTATACTAAATGATATTTTCTCTTGAGGAAGGCAGATCAAGTTCCATACTTGATTATCGTACATGGATTCTACTTCGGATTCTATGACCTTTAACCATAGTTTGGAGTCTTTTCTTTCCCATTGCTTCTTAGAACTTTGAAGGATCTTTGGTATCTAGTACCACGATCTTATGAAGTCCCACATACTTATTGGGTTTCTTCCTTTCCTTCATTGACCTTCTTAGTTCTTTTGGTTCTTTTCGTGTCTCTCAAACTTCTTCCACAATTTCTTGAGGAATAGGTTCACGTTCGACTCTCGAATGTACACTAGGTGGGGATGATTGAGATTCTCTCACAATTTCTTGTAAGGATCTCTCACTCATACTGCCACTAACCAAATGAATCTCGGTTGGGCCTTCATGATTTTTAATGCAACATTCATATCATGATCTTGTAGAGTATCTTGAGTTTCCCCAAGCTTAACTCTACTCCCACTACTTTTCGCTCTTTTCCAGAAATTCCAGAAAAAACATATCTCTCTCTACAATCTTTCGATTGGAGGTGACACACCAAAAGTAGTATCCTCTTGTCATACGAGGACAACCTATAAAGAAGCACTTATCCGCTTTTGGTTGAAGCTTGGTTGACATCAATTTCTTGATGTATACCTCACAACCCCAAATCTTGAAAAACTCGAACTTAGGTGTCTTTCAACTCCATAGCTCACAAGACATTTCCTCCACGGATTTGGATGGAACATTATTTAGTGAGTTTGTCATTATTTGTAGTGCATAATTCCAAAAGTAAATAGGCAATTTAGATTGACTTATTATTGATCGAACCATGTCGAGCAATATCATGTTCCTACTTTAGGAATGAGTCAAATTAAGTATCCTAAGCACTCACCCCTACGAACCTTTCGTAGAGACTCGATATTCTTGGTGAGTTGGTTCACTACTCCATCCTCGAATTCCTTGAACTTGTCAAAGAATTCACTTTTGCTTCCCATTAGACAAATATAGCCATAATGACTACAGTTGTCTGTGAACAAAATGAAGTACCTTAAACCGTCTCTTGCACTTATACTTATCGGACCACATGAATTAGAATGTATCATATCCAATTAGTTATTCGTTTTCGTTCCTTTCTTCTTAAAAGGTCTCTTGGTCATTTATTTGACCAATCTGATAGTGCTACACGATTGTATCATTCACGTGAGTTATCTTAGTTCCTTTTGTTATTGTTTGTTTGAGTTTGTTTATTATTCATTTCAAGCAAATAGAAGTCATTCCAAACGAATGCATTTGCATAGAGAATTCCATTCTTCGATATAGACAAGCAAGAATTAGAAATATATATTAAGTTATCCATATCCAAAACATGATACAGAATAGTTCTTGCTAATCGAAGGCACATAACAAACATTCTTCAAAGCATAAATTTAAATCACTAGACTATTGAAGTTCCATAGAATCTTGTACAATTGCAGCAATGCTTGAACTATTTCCAATCTTCAATATCATCTTGTTCTCCACGAGTTCCTTCCTATCCTTCAATAGTTGCACATCAAAATTATGTGAGCACAAGATCCGATAACCTTTACCAAATCAAGGACAGAGGTGATTAAATTTATCTCAATAACAAACATACCTATGGCGTTTCTCGGGCGCCTACATTCAATCATCCCATTTTCAAGGTCTTTCTTGTACTTGGGGCAATTTGGTCGGATGTGTCCCTTTTCACCGCAGTGAAAGCACTCCATGTTGGGAGTTGGAGATTTGAAAGATTTCCCCCTTGAGGCACTCCTATGAGCACCTCCTACTCCCTTGCTTTTGATTGACGTATCTTTGGTAAATTTGCCTTTACCTTTGTTGGTCTTTTTGCTCCTCTCATGTACGGCTAGGACTTGATTGTCCCGACCCGTGCCCATGTCAACATCTGCCGTTTTGAGAACGTTGTGAAGCTCCTCAAGACTCACCCATTTTTCACGCACATGATAGTGCATCACAAAGTCCTTAAAGGACGGGGCTAGAGAGCCAAGAATCAGATCTTCGGCAATGTCCTCGGGCATTCGAGAAGAGAGCTTCGACAACTTCTCAAGGTATCCTTGCATCGTGAGAAAATGCACGGATACCGATGTTCCCTTCGCCATATGGCACCTTGTGAGTGCGATGGTGGTCTTATAGCGCTCCTTTCGGGCACTATCCACGAACATCTTTGTTAAAGCTTCCATGGTCTTCTTGGGTTTTGAATCCAAGTATTTCGCTTGAAGCGAGTCACCCATGGATGCCAACATTAGACCGTGAACTTGGTTCTCTTGGTCTTCCCACTTGGCTATCGTCTCTTTCTCATTACCGGTTGCCTTCTCATTCAATTTTGGGATTTCACCATTCAAAATATGAGATGGTTTTTCAAACCTCAACCCGATATTAAGATTGAGTTGCCATCTCATGAAGTTTGAGCCATCATTTTGCAAAGGATTCTTTTCGATCATAGATCGCACAATTGGTTGGATATTAGACATTTCTACAAAATAAATTATATAGGACTTTATGTCAATTTTATGTTTTAAAATACATACATATATATATCGAATATAAATGTAAATACTGCAAATAAAATTTTGCCCGTAAATGCAGTAATCCAAGATCCTATCAATTGTAATATAGACTAGCTAAGGGCTATCGAATATATCACAATATCAAGGTAAGAAAAACACTTTCTAATCACAACCTTTTTGAATTTTAGCAATACTAGCATCTTCAAACTCTTGTGATTCTTGTCTTTTTAATTATGAGGGAATATGACATATCCTCGTAAGAAAAACTTTTTCCCAAAACCGAGCGAGGGCTCTAGGTAATGTTAAGAAAACTTATTTTCATTTGATACGAGATACGTTTATCCATTGTATTCACAACTAAACACACTTGGGGTTCACTAGGGTGAAACACACCTCATATATTTAATCGTGGCACAACAATAGACAACCATTATATCTCCCACTATTCCCAAAGATGGAGGAAGCTATCTCCCGCTAAGGGCGAGCAGAGTATCCCACGATCAATGACTGCTAGTGGATGAAATAAGAAGGAAAATTACTCTTAATTTTGTTGGACAATTTCATATATTGACATGTGATTCGGAATTTTAGGTTATCATGCATATTATCATTCATACACATCCTAACATTCAATCACATTCATCACATGCATAACAGAAATTAAAAACAGAAATTAAACCATTCACACAATCCACATCGTGTGAGTTTATATGTTCACTTTGATCCTTGATCCTCGATCCATGATCCTCGATCCATGATCGATGCGCTACAGCGACAACTTCCTCTTGCACCGGAGATGTAGATTTTACAGAAAATAAACATGCTCCTTACATTCGATAAGAACCGACTAGTGCAAGTCCTATGTAAAAACCTCTCAAATGCAATGCAATTATCTAAATATAGAAAGAGAGAATTTGGCTTTTACATATAAATAAGCCTCTGTATAATAATAATTACAAACATTCATAGGCGCTGATTTGGAACATATAAACTCACAATTCCTGCAAAGACAACTCGAGCAACGCATACACGCATGTCCAATCTAAACTATTTAATCTAGATTATCAAGCATCTAAAATCAAACAATTCTAGAAAAATCATTTGACATCCATTAAAATGATTTTCATGCATCCATAGTTCAAAATCAATTATTTTGAACCGCCGTTCATCCAATTTCCAAAAGGAAAGATGAACATTAGTCCTTTTCGGTTTTGTTGATTCCTTTATAAAATAATCATTTAAAATAAAACGAAAATTCTATAAATTAGACAAATGTCTAAATTTCAATTCTAACAATCATGTGTGATGTTTTAAAACATATAAAACCATCAAAACGAATTTATTAGAATTTTATCAACAAAACATCGAAAAACTCGAAAAAGACATAAAACCGAATTGTTTTGATTCTAGATGGTAGCCTAAATTGATTTTATAGTCTAAATCAAAGATAATATAAATCAAAAGCTCTGATACAAGTGTTGGATTTCGTGCCCTATAGTATGTATATATTTTTGAAATTTTATAAACATATAGGATCGAAACATTCATATTTTCTTCGATTTTCATATAGACATGCATTTGTTTATCCTAATTATTCATCATGCATTAGAATAAACAAACAATTGCAAAGAGGATCATACCTAGAGGTTCTCTAAAACCTCTTGAAGATCCGGAGTCGCGTTGCCGGTCGAATCGCCAGGTGGATTGCCTCTGAATATTCACCAAACTCTAAACGAGATTAGAGAGAGAAGAGCTAGCCTCTCAATCCCCAATAAGGTTTAGAATCCAATTACTAACCCCTTTTTAGTTCTCTTGAGAAGAAGATCTCTGAAAACTAAAACTAATCTTAAGAATTAAGGAAATTTCGTGGAGAATTATGGAGAGAGATTTTTGCATGAGAAAATAATGAATTAATTAATGAGGTAATGAGATAAACTTGTATTTATAAGTTCTCTCCAAATTACCTATTCATGTGCAACCTCTTGCCCATGATTTCATGCAAACTTCCATCTAACCATCCATTATTTGCTAACAAATAATCTTAGCCACGAATTAAATTAATTATGGACCACTTCCATGCATGATCTAATTAATTCTTAAATTAATTCTGCAGATAACCGTCTGGACCGGTCGACCATTTGAAGGTTCGGTCGACCGCTCAAACCAAGTTTCGGTCGACCGCTCGACATTCGTTCGACCGTTCGCAACAATAAAATATTTCATCGCAATGTTCGGTCGACCTTTCCGAACAGACGAAAATTCCCTGTTATCGGTCGAGACGTGTCCGGTCGACCGTGCACGATCGGTCGACCGTTCACTGCTGACCGGTCGACCGTTTTGCACAGTACTGCATACTTGTCAAATTTCGGTTTAACCCCTACAAAATTTGACATTTCGGGATTAGTAGTAAATTCACAACTTATGTAACATATTATCCTATGTAATGATAAATCATTACACCCCATAATATTTACATCACATATGAATTTAATTTAGATTCTAATTATGTAATCAATCACAACATAATTTTGATTTTGCTTGTTCACCCATGTGTCAAATTTTCTACATAAAACTTGACACATCTTATGAACTCAAAATCCCCATTTCTCGTTTCCCAGTTTTGTGGTGTCACTTATGAGAGGATCTAAACTAAGTTGGTAGTGATATTAAGAGCTTAATATCACAAGCTATAAACGGTATCTAGCTACACATTATAGCTCCCAATTAGTTAGATGTCTTAATTCCACTCGAATCAAAACCCGATCCATTTAGTGATTGAGTGCACCACTTGTGTCCGTCCCTTGCCTCATGATATTAAGAATACACACAAAGTAGTATTGTGTCATCTTTGTATTAGTATTCATTTCTTGATATCTTTAAGCTAGTTATTATGTGACTTAACTCAAATCACATTGTGCACATTATAACTTTGCTTTATCAAGGGACCCACTAATATCATCACTCAATTAAGAGGGGCAATGATAGTCTTTTGACTAACTATCTTCTCCAACAAAAGTCATACTTAACCAACTAATGCCTTTACACTACACTCATTGATAGCTTAAGACACTAGTCTAATTAAGCACTCCTTAAGCGATCAGATATAATTCTCATATCAAAGGACCAAGGACACAGTAAAATATTAATGACACAGAAACACATTTCTATAATATTTTACTTGTTAGGTCAATTCAGTATACAAAAGTACTATTTTCCTCT
The DNA here is from genome assembly GCA_963682175.1 of Triglochin maritima. NCBI lineage: Eukaryota > Viridiplantae > Streptophyta > Magnoliopsida > Alismatales > Juncaginaceae > Triglochin > Triglochin maritima. The sequence goes on from OY821775.1 coordinate 15,366,539, forward strand.
TTTTGTGTACCCATGTTGTCACTCACTTATAGAGCTACAATGATCTATGACCAACACGACAATCTTAACTCGGTAATTAATGTCCCATGTTAATTACCATGATTGCGAATATCTTTTGTTTTATGTAAACCAATATCTTTTAGAGCTCTACGGTTAAGGACCAAAAGCCTCTTCCTTAACACTTCTAAAAGACAAATAACATAAACAAGGAACAAAATTATTTCTCATTCAATTCATAATAATTGACATTTAAAAGTAAATTTTTAGAACACATTACCTTCAAGTTCTTTGTGCACCACAACTTTTATCTCGACGGAACAAACCAATGAGTCAGTGGGAGCGGACCCTGTTAGATTTGGGAGAATGACGGGGAGCACTCAACAAAGTCACCCCAGAAAGCCGCCCTGCATAGGGCGCACTTGGATTGCCAACTAGCGATCCCAAACCGCTATTCAGTGGTTCAGAAGCCGCGCCAGGTGCGCAGTTTTGGCTCGCCTTTCTCTAATGTTGAGGGTCTTCCGTTGCCATCACTAAAACCAAAATTTGATTTACGTAATAGGTGGCCACGAATGAAAGAATAAAATGACTAAACACTCAAATACAAAACGGAATTTGCAACAAACATTCATCTTTTCATTTTTCTTTCTACTCACTTACATTCTTCTTCTTTTTTGTCTTTTTCTCCCATTCTATGAGTTGTTACAAATGGAGAACTCTTGTGCTTATATAGGCACTTACAATGACTCTTTAACTTAACCTAAGCATAACTCTTTCATAAACAAGACATAAACTACATAACAAATGACCATTCAAGAGCATTACAACCTCTACTTAAATTGCACCATAAAATAAGGACGAAAATCATGGATAAATGGAGAAACTCTTTGTCTCTTCCTTTCCTTCAACCTCTCACCTTCCAACTTGTTGAGTCATCAACACCTAGATGACTCACCCTCCATAGATGATGTGGCTAGTGACTAGGATGTCACCTAGGATTAAGTTCAATTCACAATAGACTCATCCTGTTCGGGCCGCGTAACCTTTTTGCATAGTTCTCCCACCTTCTCGCGGGAACAATTATGAATTGAAACATCAATATGTGAGCATGCTTCATACCTTCTCTGCCAATAAGGAAGAGCCGTATATCTTTATACGTGAATTCGAGGAGGTATGCTCACTGTTCAAGCTTCAACAACTTGACGAGGATTAAGTTTGGTTGAGGATGATTTCTTTCACGTTGAAGGATAACACGAAGAAATGGATGTACAGCCTCCCAGTGAGCTCTATTCGGTCTTGGGATGAATTTGTGATCGTCTTTTTAAGAGATTTTTCCCCTAAAGGAAAACTCAACAGTTACGGCACCAGATACATCAAATGTATCAGACTGAGACTGAATCATTTCATGCTTTCTTCAAGACGTTCAAAGACCTTCTCCAACAGTGCCCTCATCATAGACTTGAGCTATGGTAGCTGTGTCAGATTGTTTATGAGGGCCTCAACTGCAATACCCGTACATTGTTGGAGTCAATGTGTCAGGGTGATTTCCAAATGAAACTCATCGATGAGGGGTAGAACACTTTTGACTTAATGGTTGAACGTACCCTTGAGTGAGACACCATGAGAGAGCCACCAGCCGCCAGGTCTTCTGGTCGAGTTGGATCATACTAAGTTGAGTCAACTATCACGTTTGAGGCGAAAATGACTTCTCTCATGCGTAGGATTGAGAGTTTAAAGTTGGACCGAGCTCCTATAGCTTAGGTCGCTACTCCTGCTTGTAGTAGGTGAGGACTTACGGGACATAGTGACTTGGAGTATGCTTACTCTCCAAGCGATACTGAGCATGCAAATGCAATATATTTTTAAATACCGCAAGTGCACGGCCGCGTTGAAGCGGTGACAAGTACGGGTCGATCCTCAGGGAGGTGAGTAGCCTCTGGTTTTTTCAGAAATCAAGTGGTAACAAAAAGGGAGAAGAGTTTGTCTATGCTAATCTACGCTACACTAAATTACTAAGAAGAGAAATGCAAAGTAAAGCAACTAACGATTACTTCGAATTAAAACTAAAAGAATGTAAAACTAAGTTGTAATCAAGAAGAGAAAGACCCCTAGGGGTGGAGTGTGTGCACACATGTAAAAAGATTGTGAAGAATGCATTCTATAGGCACAAATGTAGGTAGTGTTTTCATGCATAGGAAGTGTCTAAAGGTTATGACAAAACCTATCAATCCATTCACTAACCTAGTTGATTAACATTAATATACACAAGATGGTTATTTCAGAACCTAAACAAACATGGGAGATGTCGAAGCTGTGTGACAAAACCCATCAAGTGTAGTATTATACTCTAACAAGCAAGCATAAATTCACATTTATCAACACAATCAAAATATAAAACATTCATATCCATTCTTTAATGCATGTATGAACATCATCTCCAGCCCCAAAGGGGGATGGATCTACTCACTACACATTATTCTAACAATTAAATTAAAAAACAAAGGAAACATTCTAACTACTTTAGCCTACAATCAAAGAAATAAAACTAAGCTAAGCATGCATAAAGAAACAACATAAAAATAAAACAATGGAAAAATTATTTTATTAAATGACTCACATCACCAGTAGCATTCTTCTCCACCTTGAGATTTTGCTCCAAGGCTTACTCTAAGTAGAGAGAATGCCACCAAGCAATGGGTCCTTACAATAGAAGGTGAAGAGTTCTATTTATAGCCATAGAAAAATGTAATCCGGGACAATCCCCGGTATAAGACTTAAAAACTTCCAGAAATAGACTAAATACACATTAATACACGCTCCACATAAATCTTTGCGGATCCGGACCAAAAGTGACCACCAATTAGCGGTTTTGGACCGCCAATTGACGGTCTACAGTGTTTGGATCGCTCTGGATTTTCTTGCGGACTATTCTGAAAGGCTTTGTTTGTCTTTGATGCATCTACTTCGCTTGTTGGAGCTCCGACCCGAATAGAATTTCCAAAATACTCCCCATGATGGTGTGAAGTATTCTTGTTTGCTCATTGATCCTTCAATCTTACATTCAGGTCCTTCGATCTTGCATCTTAGTCATTGAGTCTCTTAACTCAATCTTTTTTCATGCTTTTAGGTTCTTTTATGCCTCTTCTCTTCAAACCTATTTATTTCTGAAATTCAAACATAAAACCTGTCACGTAGCATTGTTTAGGTGAAAGATAATGGATATAAGATACAAATATAAGCATGAAATGATGTCAATCATATATCAACAATGTCCCCGTAACGACCTGTACAGTCACTCCTACAACCCAGGATGGAGAAAGTACCTTAACTTCTCATGGGGGGCCTTGTGGGGGCAACGGTTAGAGCTCGTACGCTTAACCTCCACCATATCACCCTCCACGCCCATCGGCAACCTACTAACCCCCACATCAGAGGTCTCAGCACCATGCTCACAACCTACCCAGGGCTCACCATCGGGTGGAGGTGATGTAGATTATGTGATAGTGATGAGTTCTTTTATTTGTGTCATTTCATGTGCTTATTGTAGATCTATACTTGTAGCATGCTTAAACTTGTATTAGATGTGATAATGTCCACACTAGGTACTTATCTTCTGCTAGCTTTAGAGTTTATCTTGTTGCTTGTAATGGTTTGATGGAAATGACTTGTTATGTATGAATCCATGTTTGGTGCACATTCACATGAATGATTTAGGTTGTATGTAGGATTAATTAGTGCTCTAATGGTTACACTAGGTACTTATTGCATGTTTGACAATCTAAAATCAACATCAACTTTATGTGAGATATGCACGTTCATGGTTTGGCATGTAGTGTTGTGTATCCTATACTTAGATTCTACACTAGCTTCTACTTGTATGCCACATCAACTACATTTGTGCCTAATTGAAATGAAGACCCACTCACACACACACACACACCTACACCCTCCACTCTACAGGGGTTTAGTTTAATTGTTAATTCATTAATAGTTTAGTGTAATCAAACTTTCACTCTCCTTATTTTCCACTTAACTTCTGAAGAACCAGAGTTGACTCATGGTTTGGCATGTAGTGTTGTGTATCCTACACTTAGATTCTACACTAGCTTCTACTTGTATGCCACATAAACTACACTTGTGCCTAATTGAAATGAAGACCCACTCACACACACACCTACACCCTCCACTCTACAGGGGTTTAGTTTAATTGTTAATTCATTCATAGTTTAGTGTAATCAAACTTTCTCTCTCGTTATTTTCCACTTGACTTCTGAAGAACCAGAGTTGACACACCTCCTTCTCGACTAGACCTGTACTTTTAGTGTCTTCACCAACGTCGTACACTTGCGATTATTATAACTGAATCAATCACCCACAAATCCCAAGCGACCTCGACCAGACTCATCTTCCACTTGTTCATTTATTCTCGGCCTCCACTGACCTGTCTCGGCCATATTCCACATCGCAATGATGAGGATCCATGCTACCAAAAAAGCACCCTTTTGGTTTCCTCGTCAAAGCACCGACGGTCCGTAGCCACATCATACTGGAAGGCAAAATACTGTATGTGGCCGGACAAGGGTGGACAAAGCACCTTAGTAGCATTTATTTATATAAAAAAATATAAATGAAAGACATATGATGCAATGCATCAGTGACATTTTTTTAACAATGTCCAACAATGGAATCTTCACCTTGATATGTCATAGTACATCAATAATCTTATCCTAGTGCTTATCATTTTTCTTTACAACCCTATGTGGGTATGGTACAATGGGGTCATATGAATCAGAAGGTTGAGTCTCATGAATGAGTTCTTTGGTAGGCTCTAATTCTTTTCTAGAGAGTTGCCTAAGGGTTCAGACGTGGGCATTTCAACAAAGGAGGGCATCAACACTGTGATGATAGGAGGCGTGTGTAACGGTAGGGCTGTGGGAGCAATGCTGGAGGAGGGAGGAGGAGGACATGCTGCGAAGGCAAAGGAACCAGAATGATCCAGGGTTGTGGTGGAGGACACAGGATGAGAGGAGGATAGGGGAGTCTCTTGGGATTATGTGTTTCGGAAGGTCTCATGTTCAATAATCAGTTAGAGAGGACTGAGAAGAGAAGAGGGGGAGAAGAGAAGAAAATATAAGAGTTTGGTGGTGGGGATGGGTATCTTTTGGGTGTGGAGAGAAGAGAGGAAGAGATGTTAAGTTAAAGGTGAATTGGTTTTGTGCACTTTATGAAGGAATGTGTTATAAAAGTTTTACTTTTAAATGTCTTTTATTATGAATTGAATGTATTGAATATTTTGTTCCTTGATTAATGTACTGAATTGCTAAACATCGCCCCAAAATTACTTAAATCGCCCATTGAAATTACCATTTTGCCCTTCTCTCATTTCTACTGCTATAACGCGACATTTTACCCTCCTATCACACATCTCTCTTCATCTTCCTCTTATAATCATAAAAAATAATGTTTTGGAGGTCAGTAATGAGCCAACGGACGCCCCAGTGTACTCGAATCTCGTAAAATATCTAACATCTTTCTAATAAAAAAATAATAAAAAATTACGGACGTTCGACGGAACCGCCCCACGTAGGAGGGGGCGTTTGGGTAAGACGCCTCCCCGATAGGGGAGGCGTGTTACCCAGACGCCCCGCCCATGGGGGAGGCATTTTACCCAGACACCCCGCCCATGGGAATGGCGTCTGTGTAAGACGCCTCCCCAATGGGGGAGGCGTCTTACCTAGACGCCCCCTCCTACGTGGGGCGGCTCCGTCAGACACCCGTATTTATTTATTATTTTTTTAAAAAGATAATTGATTATAAATTTAGATAATTGTTAAATTAATTAATTAATAAGTTAATAATTAATATATTCGGATGACCGATACCCATTCGGTACACCGAAAATTCAAAAATTTCCAGATCCAACAATTTCATAATCCAAAAAATTTCTACGTGGAGCGAGACCCCCGAACGACCTGTCGAGGTGGTATTTGTAAGTCAGGATGTTTTACCGCCGGGGGATTTTGGATCTTAAAAAATGTTGGATCTGGAAATTTTTTGAATCTTCATCACTTGCAAAAAACTCATTGTAATCCGACCAGTTACCACCGAAAACTTGCAAAGAAACGTCAAATAATTTGAGATAACACACCGTATAATTTTAATTTGACAAAAAAATTAAAAAAAATGGGACATCTGGCTAAGACGCCTATACCATCGTGGAGGAGTCTGGCTAAGACGCCTCAGCCATGGTGGAGGCGCCTTAGCCAGACGCCAGAGTCGAAAAAAAATCCGCCTTCATTGCTTCGCCTGATTTAGGTGCTTCGCCAGACATTTTTGTGGTGTTGGTACTAGGAATGTTAGTAAAACTGAGTCAAAAACCTTGTTTAAAGACACGGGACGATATGGGTATTAAATATATTGTTAAGGCAATTTGGTAATTTCAAGGGGCGATTTAAGTAGTCTTGGGGCGACGTTTAGTAGTCCCCTTAATGTATTCTTTTTTTGAAAGTGTTAAGGGAGAGACTCTTGGTCCTTAACCGTAGAGCTCTAAAAGATAATGGTTTACGTAAATCAAAAGTAATTCACAATCATGGTAATTGCCATATGACATTTATTACCGAGTTAAGATTGTCGTATTGGTTAAAAGAGATATTGTAGCTCTATAAATATTTAACGACATGAGTATATGAAATAGAAAATGTTTCTATCATATATTGAATTGACCTAACAAATGAAGCATTATGGAATTATGTTTGTGTCATTAATGTTTCATCGTGTCTTTGAATCCTAAGATATGAGACTTATATCTTTTCACATAAGGAGTGTATGATTTGATTATTATCAAAAACTATCAATGCGTATAGTGATAAAAGTATTAGTTGGTTATGTATAACTTGTGGTGGAAAAGTTTATATGTCAAAAGATTATCATTGTCCCTCTTGACTTGAGTGATGATATTGTTGGGCCTCTTGATAAAGAAAAATTCTAATGTGCACAATGTAACTTGTGTATAGTTACATACTTATAATTATCAAGAAATCAAGAAATGAATATATATTACAAAGATGATATAATTATACTTTTTATAATATTCTCAATATCAAGAGACAAGGGATAGACACAAGTGATATAACATATCACTAAATTGATCGTATTTAGTTCGAGTGAGCAACACATCTTTGTTATTTGGGTAGCTATAATGTGTAGTTAGACACTTCTTATAATTTATGATATAAAGTGTTTTAAATCATTGCCAACATAACTTGGATCCTCCTATAGGTCACACCACAGAACTGGGAAACAAGGAATTTGATTTTACATTTGATATGATGTATTAAAATACATGTGGTAAAATATTAAAATCAATTATGTCGTGATTACGACATTGTTAATAAATTTATATGAGATGTGAATATCTTATGAGGTATAATGTTTGGCATTATATATGATAATATGTTGCATATTATAAGGTGGTTTGTAACATTATAAAATATAAATTTGCTAAAATCCCAAAAATCAGATTTTGTTGGATCTTGATCTCAAATTTGATAAAAACATAAATCGGTCAAACCGTTCGACCGTTTGACGAACTTTGTTAGACCGAAATCAGGGACTTTACCTGGTTAAGAATCGGTCGACCGTTTGGCAAACGTGGTTTGACTGAAATCAGGATTTTCCTGATTGAGAGATGGTCGACCGTTTGGACATGTCGCTTGACCGAAACTAGGGAATTTTGGTTATGGTGAATCAGTTGATTGGTTTGACGTGTTGTCCGATCGAAATTGACGATTTATAACCAATCAGTCGAACGGTTGACTATTTCGGTCGACCATTTACGTAATGTTTTGCTTGAATTAATAAGAAAATTTCTTTGATCATAGGTTGGATATTTTCCAATTTGGTTAGAGGAGGTTAAGGGATGATTACGTGTCGAAATATGAATGGATTAGAGGAGCTATTAACAAGGAATCATGTGCAAGTGGGTCGCACATGAATAGGTTTTGAGGAAGTCCAATAAATAGGACCCTCATCTCCTCATTGTTAATATATGAATGCATAATTCTCCTCTCAATATTTATCCACTAAATCCTTTCTAACATTTCCTTGTTAGTTGAGTGTTTGAGAGATTAAATTCTCCGGAGCATCAAAGGGAGTTGGTGAACACTTGGAGGAATTCCGAGGCAATTCAAGTGCAACGCGACTCTGGATCTTCGAAATGGTTTTAGAGAACATTTTGGGTATGATTTGCTTCTATACAATTTAATATTTATGTGGGATACATATATTAAAATGTGTAGTCTATGTTTTGTACATAGAAAATTATTGAAAATATGAAAATCGATCTTAAATGCTTGTTTTTTTTTAAATATGAACAAGTGTGGGGCACAAAATCCTACAGATTTAACGGGTCATAATTGACTGTGTGCACCTAGGTTTTCGGTATTTACCTCTGTGCACCTTGGATATCAGGGTTTTTACTTATATACATCTCTACCATTTGTAGGATCCACTTAGTCACGATTTATGTTAGAAGTTTTGCAAATTACACCTTATAAAAATAAATATTTCTTCCAGCCCTCTGTCTTTCCACCCTCACATTCCTCTTTCTCTCTCTCTCTCAAACTCTCTTTTCCATCCACAATCCATCTCCACTGCCCAAAAGCTCCACACCCACCTCATCATGAAAGTCCTCGCCTCCAACTCCTCGCTCCTCATTATGTTCATGCACGCCTACTCCGTCACTGGCAAACCCACGTCTGCCTGCCAACAAATCGACGTAATTCCCGAAATGAACATCGTCTTCTTCAATATCATGATACCACAATCCATCTCCACATTCCAAAAGCTCCACGCCCACCTCATCACGACCGTCCTTCTCATCTCCAACCCGTTGCTCCTCCAGCTTCAGGCACGCCTACTCTGCCACTGGTAAACCCACATCCACCCGCCAACTGTTTGACACAATTCCTGACAAGAGCATCATCTTATTCAACATCATGATACGAAGGTATGCCAATAATAAGTTGTTCAGGGACGCCATCATTATATTGCATTATTTCATAAAACCATATGAAGAATCAAATCACACGATCACTATTGAATTTATTACAAAGTGCATAGAGTTCAAGCCAAGCAACACAAGAAACAACATCAACTAGAACGTACTCGATTCCAACTAAGCACAAATTATATCCTTCATAATTTCGAAGCTCTTAGAGCATGCTTAACGGGGGGCGTGATCAACCGGGTGCCCGACCACGTCGGATTTCCTGTGCAAATCGGGCACCACGGAGGCCCGCACTCCCCCGCCCAGGTGTGAAATCGGGTGGGGGACCTCCTGATCACCTGTCCGGGTGGGTGGGTTGGGCGTGCCCCCCCCCCCCCCACCATTCGTTAATGTTTTGGTTAAAAAACTTAAAAAATCATTTTAAATTATTTTATCAATTAATTTTTTGTGAAATTATATTTTTTATTTGTTTTGATTTTGTAGATTTTTTGTGATTTGTTTTTATTTTACCTAGGATTGATCTCCAAATGACGTGGAGGGGAGAGAATGTAGGATGTGTGGGGTATTTCTGGGTGTGATTAAGGGGATATTTTGGGCGTGTTGGGTGAGATTACGTGGCAGAGAGAGAAGTTGACGTGGCAGATAGAGAAACTGACGCGGCAGAGAGAGAGAGAGCAGGGTGCACGGGGGTAGCCCGGGCATCGTTAAACTTGGTCTTAGTTAAACTTCAAGAAGGCCCAACAACATCCATAGGAAGTTACTTCAACAACCCTACTACCTCCCTTATCTTGTCTCCACTTCCAACAACACTCTAAAAAGCATCCACCACAGATTACTTGCTCATGCAACGCTCGTATATACTGATCCCAAACTTCCACATGCATGACCACCCAATTAGAATTATCTTATGGTCGAAACATATTGGCTGCCATATCATTGGCACACCAACCATAATGCTCTCCGGCACGTCCATTTATGGGACCGATGACACGATAATGCGGTCTAGGAATCCGACAGGCAAGTGCACCACAAACCTCTCGTTCAACGACCACAAAAATGAGATTCTACTGGCGTCCAACCCGACAGTGAGATTCGCGAGCTCTACGTAGGTCAGGTAGGGCACAACCTGAAGCTCATGTAGACTACAGAAGCCAGTGGTTGCCAGTCAAGCCAGGGGAGGCAGTCGTGGGGGTCCGGAGTGGGAGAGGTCAATGAGGTGAGGTGAAGTGGGCCAACTGGTAGTGTATTCCTAAGCTTTGTGTTCTGGTCAAATATGATTTGTCCTTCAAGTACTAGGAATATGTTGACTGCCATGGAAGTTGTTAACGGTAGTTTTCGGCACATCTCCTGAAGGAGGGCCGACATTGGGTGGTCGACGTTGTCTAGAATGTATCCTTCCGGTAGGTCTTGGGCTTGGACAGTGGAGATAGATTGTGGACGGAGAAGAGAGATTGAGAGAGGGAGAAGAGAGTGAGGGTGGAAAGAGAGAGGGCTAGGAAAGAGAGAAGTGTGTTTGGGATTTTTTGTTTTTTTACTTTATTTTTTTTTGTTATTGACATCAAGGATATCTATCATTTTATAAGATGAAATTTGCAAAATTTCTAACAGAAATTGTGACTCGATGGGCATTACAAACAGTAAAGGTGTATACAAGTAAAAACCTTGAGATCTGATTGATTCAGTTAAAACAACCGCAAGTACACGACGTCGGCGAAGACACGACAAGTACTAGTATTGTCCAAGAGGAGCGCTTGCGAGATGGAATTCACAATACTCAAGTGGGAAAAGAAGAGAGGTATGAGGTTAGAATTACAATACAATGCGTATGAAATTAGAAAACAAACCCCTTAGGGGTAGAGAGAGAACGCAGAAATCAACAATATGTGTACGTGTGTGTGTTCATTTGTGCTCATCACAACATGTAATACATTAAATTCATAAAACCAAATCCAACGTTGCCTCCACATGAAATAAGATAAAACATTATCATTAAAACATACAAGATAATAATTGAAATGAGTGTAATATGAGCTCATGCATAATGACCAAACCCTACTATGTCTCCACATGAAATAAGATTTAACACAATCATTAAAATATACAAGACATTAATTAAGATGAGGTCAACAAGAGTACATGCTCCACATGTCATGTTTCCTTCTTCCACTCCATCATTATCCTCACCTCATCGTTCCCCATAAAATAAGTCATCTAATCTAATCATGTGTTAAACATCACTCAAGAGCATTAGCACATTGATTGATCGTTTTATATTTAACCGCAAGTGCACGGCCGCGTTGAAGCGGTGGCAAATACGGGTCGTCCACTTGGAGGTGTGTCGACACTTGGTTTGTGCGAAGGCGAGAGGTAAAGAAATGGAAGAGAAGGGTTGGTTACACTAAACTACACTAAGATGCAAAAAGGAAATGAAAATAAGCAATAAACTAAGCCCCATAGGGGGTAGAGAAATAATGTGAACATAAAGAAGTGTGTGTGTGTTCATTAAGCTCCTCACAACATGTAGTGCATGAAATCATAAAACTACATCCAACTTTGCCTCCACATGAATTAAGATAAGACTACATCATTAAAACATACAAGACAATAATTGGAATGAAGCTACATGAACTCAAGTATAAAGACTATACCCTACTATGCCTCCACATGAATTAAGATTTCACTACATCATTAAAACATACAAGACATTAGCTAAGGTAAAGGCAACAAGAGCTCATACACTACAAATTGTGTTTCCAATATTAACTTCATCCATATCCTAACCTTATCATTCCCCATAAAATAGGTCCACTAATCAAAGCATAAGCTAAGCTTCATTCAAGAGCATTAGCATATCAAAGATAAGAGTGAAAACCCATTAGATGGTTATGGAAATCATATAAAGCTCAAGGGATAAAGATAACACACACTTAATACACTACATGATTATATCACATATTTCTCCACCCCCAAATGGGGATGGAACTACTCACTACTCATTACACTAACTATATTAGCAAAAGAAAGCATAATACTGAAATGAAAGTTAACTAAGAAGGCAAGAAGCATTAAAGAAACATAAAAGGAAAGGAAAGACTAAACAAACATGCACAAATTAAAAGACAAGATTTAAAGAAACTAGAAGAATTATTTTATTAACAAATGACTCACATTGAAGGTAGCATTCTTCTCCACCTTGAGTTTTTGCTTCAAGGCTCACTCCTTAGTAGAGAGAATGCCACCAAGCAATGGGTAATTACAATGGAAGGTGAAGAGTTCTATTTATAAGCATGGAAAAAGCTAATCGGGGACAATCCCCCGATGTGGGACTAAACCAATACCAAAAATAGCCTACACGAACATTAATACAAGTCCAGGAGAAATTTCGACGGATCCTGAGAAATATGGACCGCCAATTAGCGGTCCAAAATCTTCAGATTGTGTTGGAATTTGTTGTGGGCTTTTCTTTCTGGTATTGTTGGTCTTTGATGCGGTTACTTGACTTGTTGAAGCTCCGACCCGACTCGAATTGGTAAAATACTCCCCATGATGGTGTGGAGTATTCTGTTTTGCTCTTAGGTCCTTCGGTCTTACGATCAGGTCCTTCTCCCGTGCATCTTAGTCCTCAGGTCTCACAATTAAGTCCTTTTTCCTGCTTTTGGGTCCTTTGATGGCTCTTCTCTTCAAACCTCTTTATTTCTGAAAACTAAACATAAAACTCGTCACGTAGCATTGCTTAGGTGTAATATAATGGATATAAGATACAAATATGAGCATGAAATGATGTCAATCACACATCAAATATAAGAGTGAAAATCTCATGAGATGGTTATGGAAATCATGTGAGGTTCAAATGTTGGGATTTACACACACACCTAATACATCACATAATCACATCCTCTTCTTCTCCACCCTCCAATGGGGATGGACTACGCCTTACTCATCTCTAAACTCAAGAAATCATAAAAACAACACAAACCCATAATGGAAAAATGAGAAAATTAGATTAGGCAAACAACAAACATGAAGGAAATTGCATCAAGTAGAAAATATCAATGTAAAGAACAAGAATACTAGATTGAAATGAAAGGTTACAAGATTTCTCCTTTTTCTCCTCTTACATTAATGAACACTCAAAAAACCTAAACTAATGGAGGAAGCAAGAAGAAAAGGAGAGGTGGGATTATAATGGTATTTATAGAACAATACGTGGTTAGGATTAATCGAAATGTAATCAGGAGAGTTTAAATTAAATCTGATAGCTCTGGAATGCTTGGACCCGTTAACCCGACCCACGACCAAATTCTGGAGTCCATTGGATCAGAGTATCCGAATCCGCCACTGGCGGATTAATTTTTTTCCAACGCTTAAGTTTCTTCATTTTACACGTAGGGTGAAGCTCTGGTCCACTGTCTCGAACCGATTTGGTTTTAATTTGTGAAATACTGATCAGGTTCAAGTCAGGTGTCATAATATTTTTTACTTCACCATCAGATCACTCCCGGTTTTCACTTGGGTCTTTCCTGATATGTGATCCAGTCCTTGTGCATTACAAATAGGTCAAGAAGTCTTTAATTTAGTCCATTCTTGTTGCATTCAGGTCATTTCGCTCCATTTTCTCCTCTTTATTACCGAGCACCTGAAACACTTCAAACAAACTGTAACGTCCTCAAAATACAGTGGAAATTTATACTTTTTTTTTAACACAAAGATTCAACTCAAACACCTGAGGACGATACTCATAAACATAACAAATGTGCACCATATACAGGAGTTTGTCAAGAGTATGATTACATTCAAAATGACAAGATGGACTATACACATGTAATCATAACAACCTCAAAATAAGATAGCAGGATCCGGTAACAGTGTGCTCGTCCTCAGTCCCACCTAATTACTGCCGCTCCGGGCCTGAAAATAAACACGGAACTATTCCTGAGTTTCCATAAGGAAACCCTGTATGCCAAATTCACCTATATGCATATGATAATTGCATTCACAAAACTTAACATACTAGTATACATGGCATATAATACAATAACATGACTTTACTTAACATGAAAGAAAATGCACATCTCATAAATAACTGCGGGCCCTACAAGGTCACCCGTAACATTCACTTAGCTGGAAATATCATCAGCCACATACTTTGCTGGAATACTCATCAGCCACATACTTTGCCGGAATAATCATCAGCCACATACTTTGCTGGAATATATCATCGGCCACATATAAACGAATATATAATCAACATAACATCCACCGAATGATAATGACCCGGTGGTCAACTCCGCCGCCGTCAAGGCTGGGCAACAACCTCACCTTACGGAGTCCATCTACTCCGCCGCCATAAAGGCTAGACAGTCTCTCCACGCCCCACAGAGTTGAACAATAACAACAATATATATTACTGAAATAACAACATAAACGGTCAAACTACTTAACATAACCAGTCGACCGAACTTCTTAAACGGTCGAACAAACATATAACACCGGGCGACCGAAACTTCTGAATTTAATTGAATAATATAAACATAATTGGTCAATCACACAACTTTAACGGTCGGACAAAATCACGTATTCGGTCGACCAACATAATTTAAACGGTCGAACAAAATCACACATTCGGTCGACCACTTCAAAACTTAAAACATATTATAATAACGGCCGAACGGCGAAGGGGTCTCGTTCAACCGAAATCTATCAGGGACAACCTAGAATTTCTAGTCATTAATCGGTCGAACATCCTTGATAATCGGTCGAACAATCCACTTAATTATTCAAGTTAACGGTCAAACAATACATTAATTCAGTCAACCGTCTCATAATATAAATTCAAATCGACTTTATTTATCTTCAAACGGTCGAAAGGCAAAGGGGTCCTGTTCGACCAAAAATTACAAGAGTCATCATCTTCTTCCCCAATCACGTTTAACCGGTCGACCGCTACTCGCTTCGTTCGACCAATGAGGGATAATTCTTAACTTTTAAATTTCATTCGGTCGACCGAAACTCATACCCGTCGACCGTTCTGCCATGTATTTTAAACTTAACTTTGCACCGACGAGGTTTCATACCTCCGGTGACCCATCTAAACCCTCACACACCTAGTGTGAGTTACTAAATCGAACTTGACATACCTTATAGCCTTAGCTGACATTGAATTTTGCTGATAGAAATTCGTCTCCTCACTTCCCTCGCCTAGTTCCAAACCCTCCGGTGCCCTCTTCACAGCCTTCTCTCTCTCACGTAATATTCTACCTTCTTACTTAATGGAATAGAGAGGGAGGAAAAGAGTTGAGAGATTGATGTACGTCCCACACATGAAGGGAGAAAGAGATGCGTTATTTTTACTTTATACCTCAACACCTCCCAAACCACCAACCACAGCAAGACACCTCATCCTTACCATTCTTATCTCCTCACTCTTATCTGCGTTTTCTTCATCTCCAATCCAAGGATATACTTTAACTCACTTAACTATTCAATTAGCTTAATCAATCCTCTAGTCATTTTAGTTTATCGTAATTAAAGTTTAAGATTCTAACAATCTACCCTCCTTAAAGAAATTTCGACCGCGAAATTTAAAACAAACAACTTACCAAACAACTCCGGATACTTCTTCCGGATTTCATCTTCAATTTCCTAGGTGGCCTCCCGATCACTGTGGTGCTGCCATCACACCTTCACCATAGGAATGGTTTTTCTTCTGAGCTGATGCTCCATACGATCCACTATCTCTACAGGTCTTTCATCTAGTGATAAACCTTGCTGAATTTCCGGGACCTCTATCTCAATAATATGTGACGGGTCCGACACATACTTTCTCAACATCGATACATGAAAAACATTATGAAGACCTGAGAATTGTGGTGGCAGTGCAATTCGATAGGCCACTTCTCCGACACGATCCAAAATTTCAAACGGTCCGATATATCTCGGACTGAGCTTACCTCTCTTTCCGAATCTCATTACTCCGCGAGAGGGAGAGATTTTCAGAAACACATGATCACCAACTTCAAAATTTAATTCTCATCTACGCTTATCCGCGTAACTTTTCTGTCTACTCTGAGCAGCTAGCAACCTTTTCTTAATCACATCCACTTTCGGTATACATTTGTATTAATTCAGGTCCAAGTAGTTGTCTTTCGCCTACATCACTCCAACATACAGGTGATCTGCATGGCCTTCCGTACAACGCTTCATACGGTGCCATCCCAATGCTGGTATGATAACTATTGTTGTAAGAAAATTCGAGCAGTGGCAAGTGATCATCCCAATGTCCTGCCCAATCAAGGGTACATGCCCTCAACATATCTTCTAAATTCTGGATAGTTCGCTCTGACTGTCCGTCTGTCTGGGGGTGGAAGGCAGTACTAAACTTCAATTGAGTTCCCAATGCCTTCTGCAAGATTCCCCAAAATCTCGACGTAAATCTGGGGTCTCGATCAGAAATGATACTTACAGGCACTCCGTGCAACCTAACAATCTCTTCTATGTATAACTTAGCTAGACCTTCGAGAGACATTGTGGCCTTAATCGTTAAGAAATGTGCCGATTTGGTTAATCGATCGACAATGACCCAGATTGCATCATGAAATCTCCTCGACTTTTGTAATCCTGTGACAAAATCCATCGTCACATGTTCCCACTTCCACTCAGGCAGTTCAATTTCCTGTATTGGGCCTGCGGGTCTTTCATGCTCAATCTTTACTTGTTGACAAACTAAGCATTTAGAAACAAATTCTGCTATATCTCTTTTCATTCCTTTCCACCAAAAATTTCGTTGCAGATCCTTGTACATTTTTGTACTCCCTGGGTGAATAGAATACTTGGATCTATGTGCTTCGTCCATAATTTCTTTCCTTAAGTCATTACTTTGTGGCACCCAGATACGGTTTTGAACCCGTAGACCTCCATCTATTCCTATACTAAAACCCAATCCTTCCTTTGCTACCGAAAGCATTAAGCTTGGTAACTCACTATCTTCCTTTTGAGCCTGTACAATCCTTGGTATAATCTGTGGCTCAACTCTTATTCCTGCAATCACAGCTCTTTCCGATTTCTTTGCAAATGGCTTCCATTCTGTTAAATCCTCAATCAACTTCCATTCCTGGATACACAAACTTGATATCTTCACTTTTCTACTTAAAGCATTTTCTACTGCATTTGCCTTTCCAGGACGATAAGAAATAGTGAATTCATAATCCTTAATAAACTCAAGCCATCTGCGTTGCCTCATATTCAGCTCTTGCTGCGAAAATAGATATTACAAACTTTGATGATCAGTAAAGACCTCAAACTGTTCTCCATACAAGTAATGCCTCCAAATCTTTAATGCATGAACTACTGCCGCCAATTCTAAGTCATGTGTGGGGTAGTTCTTCTCATGTGGCTTCAACTGTCTAGAGGAATAAGCAACTACTTTTTGCCATGTTGCATGAGTACACAACCTAAACCAATCCCTGATGCGTCGCTATAGATCTCGAATCCACCGCTGCCACTTGGAAGCGTTAGAATCGGTGCGGTTGTCAAACGTCGCTTAAGTTCTTGGAAGTTGTCCTCACATTTCTGGGACCATATAAATTTCACACCTTTCTGTGTCAATGCTGTCAAGGGCGAAGCAATCTTCGAAAAATCCTGGATAAACCGCCGATAATAGCCTGCAAGTCCCACAAAACTCCTAATATCGGTTACACTGGTTGGGGTTTTTCCATTGTGTTACTGCCTCAACCTTTCCTGGGTCTACCGAAATTCCATCTTTAGACACAATATGTCCTAGAAAAGCCACCTGCTCTAGCCAAAATTCACATTTCGACAATTTAGCATACAACTTACGGTCTCTTAAGACTCCAAGCACTAACCTCAAGTGTTTCTCATGTTCCTCTTTATCTGAAGAATATATTAAAATATCATCCACAAAGACAATAACAAAATGATCAAGGTATGGCTTGAATGTCCTGTTCATCAAATCCATAAAAGTTGCAGGTGCATTCGTTAACCCAAATGACATCACTAGAAATTCATAGTGCCCATACCTCGTTCGGAAGGCTGTCTTATGAACATCCTCTTCCTTAATCCTTAACTGGTGATATCCAGAACGTAAGTCAATTTTCGAAAACACTTGTGCTGATTGCAGTTGATCAAAAAGATCCTCAATCCTGGGTAAAGGATATCGATTCTTAATAGTAACTTTGTTCAACATCCTGTAGTCAATGCACATCTGCAATGAACCATCCTTCTTCTTAACAAATAACATTGGGGCTCCCCAAGGTGATACACTGGGTCTAATAAAACCAGAGTCTAACAATTCTTGTAATTGTTTCTTCAACTCAGTCAACTCCGCAGGTGCCATTCGGTATGGGGCCTTTGATTGTGGAGTTGTACCGGCTACTAAGTCTATGCCAAACTCTATCTCTCTATGTGGCGGTAACCCAGTGATAGTCTCTGGAAATACTTTAGGAAATTCCTGTACTACATCAATATTCTCTACTTTTCTCAGAATTTGAACCTACCAAGGAAGCTATGAATGCACAACAACCCTGGTCCAACAACTTCTGTGTTTTAATTGCCGAAATAATAATTCGACCTTCTCTATTCTTTACTCCATTGATCAACACATCTGGTTGATCCTCTCTAGGGATTAAAATCTTCTTCTCACGACAAAGGACCCGAACATCATGTTGTGACAACCAATCCATGACTAGGATAACATCAAAGTCCTTCATCGGCAATAAGACTAAATCTGCCGGAAAATCTTGATCTTCCGAGACTACAGAAATTTCAGGGAGAAAACTCTCCACAATGCCCACCTCTCCCATGGGCGTACTGACTTCCAAACTGGTAGCCAGAAGCACAGGAGTATAATGCAATTTACTAGCAAACTGTTCTGAGATAAACGAGTGTGTAGCACCACAATCAAAAAGAACTATAGCTACATGATCATCAATATAAAGATTACCTTCCACTACAGTGTTGGCGGTTTTTGCCTCATCTGCCTTAATAGTGAACACTCGTCCAAATATCGTTCCTTGCTGTTGTGGCACCGTAGGTCTGCTAAACCCACCTCTACCAGCAACTGGTGGTCCTGGTCTCCTACGAGACTCACCCTGCCTCTGTGGACAATCTCGGATATAATGCCCATGTTGACCACAACCCAAACATACTCCAGGACGAAACCAACACTCTCGCCCGGGGTGAGCCTTACCACAAGTCTTACATTCTCCAGGCTGGCGAAAGCTTCCTCCTTCAACACGAGGCCTTTTGCCTGGATTCCTGCTGGGTCGACTAACCATATGCCCACCAACTTGCCCCTGTGGCTTCTTGGTTTCTTGATATAGCTCCCGGTATTCTTTGTCTAGGACAGTAGCACACTTCACTGCCTCAGCTAAAGTCTGTGGCATACTTGTCATCACACGGAACCTGAGCTGCTTATTAAGTCCTCGCGTGAACTTCATAGCTCGCTGCTCCTGGGTAACATAAATCTCCGGACAATAACGCTCCAGAGCATTGAACTTACTGATATAACTCTCTAAAGTCATCTCCTTCTGTTCGAGAGTCAGGAACTCCTCTCGCTTTGCATCTCTGACATGCTGAGGAAAGTATTTCTGGTTAAACTCATCCAGAAACTCCTCCCAACTCACATCATCCTTGTCACCAAATATCACAGCAGACGTTGTCCTCCACCAATTTGCAGCTGCACTGCCCAACACATAAGTTGCCAGTTCTACCTTCATTTCGGGTTCACAGTTAATTACCCGAAATATCTTTTGGATCTTGAAGACCCAATCCTCTGCTACCTCAGGATCAGTACCACCTTCAAAGACAGGCGGTTGTTGACGCATAAACCTATCATGCAAGGTACCCATCCCTGCACACTCATCACGTGTGATCTGGCGATCTAACAGTTCGCCTAACCGCTCAACAGTACTATAGAGCGTCCGCCGCTCCTCAGCCCACGCTGCTTCACCAGTCTTCTCACTGGTGCTACGCTCCTGCAACACGCGTTTCACGCGTCTCGGAGCCATCTGTCAACAAGGACAGAGAACATCACATCAATTTTCAATACATGCATGATTTACTACATGATATGCATTAATCTATTCATCTACTTCTAAAGGTGGTTTGTTTGGACGAGGACACTGGAACCAACCTGGCTCTGATACCAAACTGTAACGTCCCCAAAATACAGCGGAAATTTAAACTTTTTTTTTGAACACAAAGATTCAACTCAAACACCTGAGGACGATACTCATAAACATAACAAAGGTGCACCATATACAGGAATTTGTCAAGAGTATGATTACATTCAAAATGACAAGATGGACTATACACATGTAATCATAACAACCTCAAAATAAGATAGCAGGATCCGGTAACAGTGTGTTCGTCCTCAGTCCCACCTAATTACTGCCGCTCCGGGCCTGAAAATAAACACGGAACTATTCCTGAGTTTCCATAAGGAAACCCCGTATGCCAAATTCACCTATATGCATATGATAACTGTATTCACAAAACTTAACATACTAGAATACATGACATATAATACAATAACATGACTTTACTTAACATGAAAGAAAATGCACATCTCATAAATAATTGCGGGCCCTACAAGGTCACCCGTAACATTCACTTAACTGGAAATATCATCAGCCACATACTTTGCTGGAATACTCATCAGCCACATACTTTGCCAGAATATATCATCGGCCACATACTTTGCTGGAATAATCATCAGCCACATACTTTGCCAGGATATATCATCGGCCACATATAAACGAATATATAATCAACATAACATCCACCGAATGATAATGACCCGGTGGTCAACTCCGTCGCCGTCAAGGCTGGGCAACAACCTCACCTTACGGAGTCCATCTACTCCGCCGCCATAAAGGCTAGGCAGTCTCTCCACGCCCCACAGGGTTGAACAACAACAACAATATATATTACTGAAATAACAACATAAATGGTCAAACTACTTAACATAACCAGTCGACCGAACTTCTTAAACGGTCGAACAAACATATAACACCGGTCGACCGAAACTTCTGAATTTAATTGAATAATATAAACATAATTGGTCAATCACACAACTTTAACGGTCGGACAAAATCACGTATTCGGTCGACCAACATAATTTAAACGGTCGAACAAAATCACATATTCGGTCGACCACTTCAAAACTTAAAACATATTATAATAACGGCCGAACGGCGAAGGGGTCCTGTTCAACCGAAATCTATCAGGGACAACCTAGAATTTCTAGTCATCAATCGATCGAACATCCTTGATAATCGGTCGAACAATCCACTTAATTATTCAAGTTAACGGTCAAACAATACATTAATTCGGTCAACCGTCTCATAATATAAATTCAAATCGACTTTATTTATCTTCAAACGGTCGAACGGCAAAGGGGTCCCGTTCGACCAAAAATTACAAGAGTCATCATCTTCTTCCCAAATCACGTTTAACCGATCGACCGCTACTCGCTTTGTTCGACCAATGAGGGATAATTCTTAACTTTTACACTTCATTCGGTCGACCGAAACTCATACCGGTCGACCGTTCTGCCATGTATTTTAAACTTAACTTTGCACCGGCGATGTTTCATACCTCCGGTGACCCATCTAAACCCTCACACACCTAGTGTGAGTTACTAAATCGAACTTGACATACCTTATAGCCTTAGCTGACACTGAATTTTGCTGATAGAAATTCGTCTCCTCACTTCCCTCGCCTAGTTCCAAACCCTCCGGTGCCCTCTTCACAGCCTTCTCTCTCTCACGTAATATTCTACCTTCTTACTTAATGGAATAGAGAGGGAGGAAAAGAGTTGAGAGATTGATGTACGTCCAACACATGAAGGGAGAAAGAGATGCGTTATTTTTACTTTATACCTCAACACCTCCCAAACCACCAACCACAGCAAGACACCTCATCCTTACCATTCTTATCTCCTCACTCTTATCTGTGTTTTCTTCATCTCCAATCCAAGGATATACTTTAACTCACTTAACTATTCAATTAGCTTAATCAATCCTCTAGTCATTTTAGTTTATCTTAATTAAAGTTTAAGATTCTAACACAAACACTTGAGTAACACAATTTTGGGATGAAATAAATGATGTATAGCATGAATACGATGTATGATATACTATTAGTCATGATCGAAGGTGCACATAGGTAAATACCGAAAATGCAGGTGCACGCGGATTATAACTCGTTAAAGGTGCACGAAACCAATTCTCCCTTAATTTAATCTAATTATTTTAGTTAACAATAACTTTGATATTAGTGACTAATTATTCTACTTATACCCAAAGAAAAAGGAAGTAACTTGGACAAAAAGAAACGAAGTGACTTAGACAAATATCTTTGTCGACACAGCGTTGCTAAATATTCTCAATCAAATCCACTTTAAGAGTCAAATGTGTCTTCCTATCACGAACATGAACCCTATTGTTCAAGTAAATATTACTATCGACAATATGGTCGGAAGAATATTCGAATGACTTATCATCATATGTTGTTGTTCTTCTACTACTTAAATGTTGAGGCCGGTCTTGAAAAAAATTCACTTCTATAATCGTAGTGGTTGTATTTATAGAGTTTGAGAGATAAAATTGTTGGAAAAAAGACAACCTAGGATGATAAAGTTGAGAATATAATATTCAAAAAAGTTAAAACTAAAAATAAAATCCCCGGGAAAAGTAAGATTCGAGAATAAAATCGTTTGGGCTGCCTTTTTTATGAGCAATTCTGCTAACGTACTGTGGAAACAAAGTTAGCATCCTTTGTAATTAAACATGCAAATATGACTATATCTTGTAAGTTGTAACCTTATACTGCCTTGCCGGTACAGTTGAAAATAAATAACCTTATTGGTGTAAATTTTCTTATAGTACCTTGAAGGGAAAGGTTAGGAATATGGAATCTTCCAATGTTAACTTTCATCCAACTTTTATTCATGCTATTTCATTTTATACTTTGGCGCAAACTGCTAAATATTAGAAAGAAAATCATTAGTACATATTGTTAATGATTACAAGAAAGCTCGAAACAATATGATCTAAAATTTCTTCCGACCTTCATATTTGGAAGGATCAAAGTTTTCTAAGGAAAGGACAGTTGGAAGGACAAATATATATGATATATCTAGTGGCTATTGGATTTGGTGTTAGTTAGCCGATATATTCGGCTACCATTTGGATTGCACAAATACTTGAGTTCGCAAAATGATGATTAGTAACCCAGTACAAGTGTTATTTTTGTTGTTCCAAATGCTGGATTGGTTTAACGACAAATTACATTTTGGTAACTAAAATTCTTAAGAATTTAGTCAAAACAAGTTCACCAACTTTACCCCCATAAACTTTGGATTGGTAACATTATATCCCATCAACTTCCAAAAATTACTAGATAAACAATTGAAGTCAAATTTCAATTAGATCTGATATCCGTTATAATCCAAATTTTACCATTAAGTTAAATTACGACTATTTTAGACAAGTAAAACGAAAAAATAAAAATTAATGGTTAGAATGTGAAATTAAACGATTATTTGTAGTTCACGGAATGAAAAAATTTACCTTTTCAAAGTTGAGAGAGAATTATATGTAATTTACACAAATGTTTATGAGAAAAGGAGTTAAATAAAGTAACACTATTTTACTTTTCTCTTTTGGGACTGGCTCGAAGAAAACAAAACTTTGCCACGTTAATATTGTCGGATAAATCTCATCAGAAATTTCAAATGAAAGGAGACTTCGTTGTTGTTGATTCATGGACATCCACATACTTCTAGATATTATTACTCAAGAGGAGAAGTAGTAGTGAGGTGACCAGGAAAGGATGGAAGCCAAAGAAACGAATCATCCCTCCTCCAATCCCTTGTCGTCGAGATCAACAAATTCAGAGGAACAAAAGGATGAAGAAGGTGGACGGGAGCAAGACATCTCAGCACATGATGGTCAAGAGAGCAATTCCGAAGTGTCCTTGTGTTCTACTCCTGTCTTTTCATCATTTGCTTCCTACGACATGGCTGATATGCGTTTCGATTGTGAAGTCGATGAGATCCCAGACTTTGACTACCTCTCCCCCTCCTCTCGTTGGATCTCTCGTAAAGACGTTTTCGGATCCAACTCGTCATCACGGTACCAAGATCTACTCAATTGAACTGAAATTATATAGTAAGGCGGTTTTTGTTTATTTCTCTGGTTCAGGTGAAAATATTCCTACCATCCCACACATGAAAAAAACAAATTGCAAAACGTTGATACCGATTTTGTACTGAATTTATTCAGTATGATGAGTCAATCCTCTGTCCACATGATCGCACCCAATTTTTATCACTTGACAAATTTGAAAGAACTTCAAAATTGTTGTCACTTACGGTTCCAATCATTTTTACCTTTTTGGATTAACATAGCAATTTAAGTGACGTGGTTAAAATTACCTTAATGATTTATTATAGGTAACATATTTTTTTCTTTCTATCTTTTAGAGTTCAAAATCTTCTGCAACATATAGCAATGTAAATATGGATGTTTGACAACAACAAAGATTTACATTTTCGTAACCAAAACTCTTAAGAATTTAGTCAAAACAAGTTCACCAACTTCTCGTCTTCACAGATCCACGTCGACAGTAACAGTAAGGACAGAGGAGCATAATCACTCAGAGATCTCTCACCCTCTACGGCTAGCACAGAGAATTCGCAATGCAGCCAACGAAGCAGAGGTCTTTAAAGAAGAGTGTTTAGATCTTGCAAAGTTGTCGGACGAAGTGAGCGACCACCTTCGGTCGATTTCTCAACTCGTAGTGTCCAACCGTTATCTTAGCAACTGTCATGGCCTTGGCGAAGTTCAGGTCAACTGTACTGCTTCCCTTAAGCTTTCTTTGGAGCTCTTATTACGTTGCGGGAGCAGCAAAATCATCCGCCTTCGTCGGAACATCAACAAAATCGACTCCAAGGATTTTCACATGTGCAAATTTCACTTTGAGTTTACCATAGAACATGTAAAGTGGCTCGTCTCCATTTTCTCGGCCATTGCGTCAAACAAAGTGCCGAACATTGAACTCGATGTTGGAAACATCATAACTTACTGGTTACAAACTCAAATTTCGGTTCTGAACGCAGATGACTCCCAACACTCTGACTGTGTCACGGTAGCCAATGTTCTTAGGGATCTCGCCAGAGTAAATGAGAAAAACAAGCAATTAATCGTGAACGAGGGTGCCGTCCCAGCCCTCCTCAATGTCCTCAAAAGGCCATCTTTTGAATCCCAATTCGTAGCAATTTCCACGCTTGTGACTCTTGCAAGCCACTACGAGAGTATTCCTACGATTGTCTTCATGGATTCTTTGCCTGTCATTGTCGACCTTCTCTCCAATAGCTCGGAGGCAATGCAGATTGAAGCCGCTTCTTTCATTGCTCTGCTTGCCAGTCGACCCAGCCTTGCTGAAGGTTTTTGGGAATTAGACACAGTGCCTCCTTTCATGCGGTTTCTGTTAAAATCAAACATCAATAATTGTTCCATATCATACGCTGAGATAATCCTGGGCTTGTCCTACTTGTCGGAAGCTCACTACTTGAGCAACATGCAGATAATGAAGAACAATGGCATACCATTTTTACTGAAGTTAATCGAGAAAGAGTCCAGAGACCTAAAAAATTACTGCACCGAGATATTACGGAACATCATTGACTTTGTCGAGAACTCTACGTTATACATGTTGGATTTTCACATAGGACCACAAGAATCATTGAAGGAGCTTCTCATGGTCGTGCGCAATGAGGAAGTTGACACCAAGTTGAGAAGTGATGCGGTTCAGATTGTGAAATCATTGGTTGACCGTGTCTACCCTCCTGAAGCTCGAGATGAGATGGCGACTCTAGTGAGGCAACTTAATGATGAAAACAAAAACTTTGAAGAGGTAGTTAAAGTGCTTTTTCTTAAAATCAATCTAATCCAGGGATTTGGGACCAAACCAAACAAGGGAAGAGAGACGACAGAGAGATAGGGAAAACCCCTCCAACCACCAGTATTCGAATGTTGTGTGTTGGAGAGCAGAAAAAACCCAATTTATATGTATCCTAAATGGTCTTTATTGGACCTTGGTCCTCTTAGTTTTATATTTCTTCCAAACGGTCTTTATTGGACCTTGGTCCTCTTAGTTTTATATTTCTTCCAAACACTTGCATACAACAATATTTGCACTAGTGCACTTCAACTCGTTGTAGGGCCCACATTCAAACTGATTCGTACAGAAAAAAAAACGTTTTAGTTTTTAAATTATTGTTACTTTTTTAAATTAGCGTTAATTTAGCAAATTGATACTTAGTTATTAACCCTTATATTATTTTTCAATCAGACAAACCCTTATCTTCTTCCCTCTCCCAACCGGCGCCTCTCCATCTTGTCCCATCTTCCAAGTTGGCGCCTCTCCCGTACCGTCCTCCAAGCAGCCAATCCCATCGCAAAGCTCGAGCGTCACATTCCTCCACTCTGTCCAGCTCCCCCTCGTCCCACCCGACCCCGACTGCCTCCACGCACTCCCCGACACACTTCACCCAACTTGGCCTACACTTGGCGCCACTCAACACCGGTATTATTGGGTGGGAACGGGTACGTCCTCATCCTCTGCCCTACAAGCTGCCTCTCCCTGACGTTTCTGAAAGGAATGTGTTCTAAAAGTTTTACTTTTAAATGTCTTTTATTATGAATTGAATGTATTGAACATTTCGTTCTCTGCTTAATGTATTTGTCTTTTGGAAGTGTTAATGAATATGCTATTGGTCCTTAAATGTGGAACTCTAAACGATAATGGTTTACATAAATTAGAAGTAATTCATAATCATGGTAATTAACATGGGGCATTGATTACCGAGTTAAGATTGTCGTGTTGGTTAAAAGAGATTGTAGCTCTACGAATATTTAACAACACGAGTATATGAAATAGAGAATGTTTCTTTCATATTGAATTGACCTAACGAATGAAACTTTATGAAATTGTGTTTGTGTCATTAATGTTTTCATTGTGTCTTTGAATCCTAAGATATATGAGATTTATATCTTTTCACACAATGAGTGTATGATTTGATTATTATTATCAAAAGCTGTCAATACGTATGGTGATAAAGGTATTACTTGGTTATACATAACTTGTGATGGAAAAGTTGATATGTCAAAAGATTATTATTGTCCTTCTTGACTTGAGTGATGATAATGTTGGGCCCTTTTATAAAGCAAATTATAATGTGCACAATGTAACTTGTGTATAATTACATATTTATAATTAACTTGAAAAATCAAGAAATGAATATTTAATACAAAGATGACACATTTCTACTTTGTATAATATTCTCAATATCATAAGGCAAGGGATAGACACGAGTGATATTAAATATCACTGAATGGATCATGTTTAGTTCTAGTGAGCAAAACATCTTTGTTATTTGGATAACTATAATGTGTAGCTAGTACCACTTATATTTTTTATGATATAAAGTGATATACATTGCAACATAACTTAAATTCTCTTATAGGTCACACCACAGAACTGGAAAATAAGAAATTTGATTTTACATTTTATATGATGTATTAAAATACAAGTGGTAAAATAATAAAATCAATATGTTGTGATTACGACATAGTTAGATTAATCAATAAATTTATATAAAATGTAAATATATTATGGGGTATAATGTTTGACATTATATATGATAATATAGTTCATAATATAATGTGGTTCGTAACATTATAAAATATAAATTTGCTAAAACCCCAAAGATCAGATTTTGTTGAATATTGATCCAAAAGTTGATAAAGGCAAAAACAATGAAAAACTGTGAGACGTTTTTCGAGTACCGGTCGACTGAATTGAATAGTAACTTTGAAATTTGGAAACGATCGACCGGTTGGACGCTTGGTTCGACCGAAAATAACACGAACGTTTTCTGTTGTGAAACGGTCGGCTGGTGTGAGTCATGGTTCGACCAAAATTATCAGAAGCGTTCTTAGTAAGGATTCGGTCAACCGACTTCGAACACAGTCAGACCGAAATTGTCGATTTTTGACCATCGATCGACTGATTGGTAATTTTGGTTGACCGTTTCTGCACGGTTTTGCTTAAATTAATAAGAGAATTTCTTTGATCATGGGTTGGATTTGTTCCAAATTGGTCAAATTAGGTTAAGAGATGATTACGTGTCGAAATATGATTGGTTTAGAGGAGCTAAAAATAAGGAATCATGTGTATGTGGCTTACGCATGATGTGGGATGGAGGAAGCCCTATAAATAGGTCTCCTCTCTTTTTTGTTTACATGAATGCAAAAATTTCTCCTCTCCACATTTCTCCACCAAATCCATCCAAAAATTCCCTTGTTAGTTGAGTGTTTTAGAGATTAAATTCTCCGGAGCATTAAAGAGGTAATTCTAGCCTTGATTTAGAGATTGATTCACTAGCTCCGATCTCTCTAATCTTGTTTAGAGCTTGGTAAACACTTGGAGGAATTCCGAGGCGATCCGACGTGCAACTCATCTTCCTGTTGGTAAATGAGATTTAATAATACCCGAAGTATGATCCAATCTATGTATTTCAATATTAAATAGTTAATTACATATTGAAATACAATTAGAAATTTTGTACATAAACTTGTTGAAAAATATGAAAATCGATCACAAATGCTTGTTATTTTTTTTAAAATATATACAAGTATAAGGCACAAAATCCTAAAGTTTGGTTCTCCAAGTCGTTGCCTCTCCTTGAGGTTTTGTCCTTTAATTTGTCGCCTCTCTCTCAAAATCGGACACGACACGATGCAGTGACACGATTTAGACACAACTTTATATTAAAAAATTTGTATGATTGAAATGTTTTATTATGATGATTTGTATAAAAAAATTGTATGATTATATTTTTTGACACAAACACAACATGATCACACGATATGTTGTTTTTTACACGAATTTGACACAAACTGCTTCTTTTATTAGATAATCAATTGTTTTTACTTGATAAAACTCAATTAAGATTTTATTTAGAATGAAAATATTAATATAATATGTTAATTATTTTCAATTTACGCATGATGAATCTTTTTCAATTTGTTCTATACACGATAACACGAAATTCTAACATGAGTGAAGAACTGTTTGATACGATAGTACACGAACACGACACGATTGACATGTCTACGTTCAGTGCGAAGCCGACGAATGAATGGTCTTCCCCATCAGTTGACCTAGTTTTCCCCTTTAGTTGACCCCTTTCCCCATCACCATAGTTGATGGTATTCCAATCATTGGTTGTGACCTCTCCTCTGTTTCCCATAGTGACCATCAAGTGGCATCATGCTTTCAAATTTTTCTACTTGACCATAATTCATGTGCCAAAAATTTGTTTCCTTCTCCGGTCAACGATTCTTGTTTATTAGAGGTAGAACTTGGTACCGTGCTGGGCCTACGGTACCTATCTCCCGTCGAGCACGGTTAAACCGAACGACTATAAAGTCGTTTGGTGCTGACGTCAGCAGAGGCTAGCAACTATATTGGGTTTTTTGTTTTCTTTAAATTACGAAAATGTCTCTACAAAAATCTCCATAAACCCATCGTTTCATTCATATTCTTCACACCAAATCTTCTTAATTTCTTCTAATCTTTTTTTAAGCTCTTCAATCTTTCACTAAGAGCTTAATAAAAGTGCTCGAAGTGGGTCGAGTTTGAAAAAAAACTTAAAGCTGCATGCAGATTGTCTGATTCGTTTCATTTCGTGAGACACTGCTGACACATCTTTTCGTTTGCATTTCTTCCTCTTTTAGTGTATTTTAGTTAAATTTAATTTAGTTAATTATCATGGCTTTCTCATTGTTTAAAATAATTAGATTTTTGTTACATATTTTTTAATTTCAACGGCATCTGAACCCTCGATTAATTCATCACCTGAAATGGATCATAATCCCCTTGTTAGTGCATCAATTACAATATCCAAAGGTAGAAGTACGAGAAAAAGAACTAACCCTGTTTGGGAAGATTTTGACTTAAGCCAAGATAAAAATGGCAGAACTATCGCCATATGTAAAATATGTGTTGCACAACTTAATGCACTTAGTAGCAATGAAACTAGTTATCTAACAAGATATGTCGAAAAAAGGTAAACGTAGGAATGTTGGATCATCTATTTCACAGCAAACAATTTTAGATTCTAGTAGTGAAAATTTTAAACTAGGAAATACAATCCAATTAAATGTAGAGATGTAATTTGTGAATATATAGTTAGATATGAATTACCATTTAGCCAATGTGAATCTCGAAATCTCGGCATTTAGTTACCATAACCACAATTTCAACCATTTTCCCAACACACATTTAATAATGTTGCAAATAAAAAAATTAATAGCGGAAAAATAGACTTAATTTTTTCATTTGCAGCAATGACTTCTAAGATAGCATTAACTAGCAATGTTTGGACCGATCCTAATCAATTTTATATTGTTGCGTAACTACTCATTTTTTAGATAATTCATGGGTTTTATGTAATAAGTTATTTCTTTTGCACTAATTTTGCGTCCACACAGTACTATGATTGTATATAACCATATAAGAGATGTATTGCAAACTTATTCAAAAGAAAATAAATTTTCTCCAATTTCTTTTGGCAATGCTACTAATAAATCTTGAGCAGTAGAATTACTTAAAATTTTATGTAATCCACCCTTTAATGGTATTATTTTTCATGTTAGTTGTGTTTGTCACGTTTTAAACTTAGTCATACAACATAGACTTGAAATAATAAAATCTTATTTACAAAATGTTAGAGATGTTTCGCTTTTATATGAAGTAATACTACACATAGATATCAAGACTTTAGGGAAATGTGCTTTAGTAGTGATGTTGAACCTATGAAATTTAAATTAGATGTCCCTAGTAGATAGAATTCTACTTATGAAAGGTTGAAATATTGTTGTCCTTATAGTCCTTAAATTAGAATTTTTTATAATGAAAAAGGGAAAAAAATAAGAAATCTTGATTGAGAAAATTGTAAAATTATGTTAGATTTTTTGAAACTTTTTTTTTTCAAATACACTTAGGCATTAAGTGAAACCTTTTACACAACTGCTACCATATTTATTGTTGAATTACTTCTAATTATTAAAGTATTTATGAAATATTTGAGTAATGCTAGTTTTGTTGAAATTATAAATGTATTAGATGCTAAATTTAATAAATATTATAAACCTTGATAGGATTTCGTGCTCTATGCTTGAGTATATATTTTTAGAATTTTACAAGCAATTATGATCGATTTTCATATTTTCCAATAATTTAATGTACAAGTCTCCTTAATTGCACTTCAATATATATATATATATATATATATATATATATATATATATAGTATACTATATAATATCAAAATACATAGTTGGATCATACCTAAAGGATTGTCAAACCTTTTAACCAACTGGAAGTCTAGTTGCACGTCAAATTGCCTCGGAATTACCTCGTGTCGAGTCCTGTGTCCAGCCGATTGACCGTTTCCGAACTCAAAAGTTAGTGTAGAATTAGGTTGATTGGTTTTTGAAAAACGTTTAACCATTTTTCTCTATTTTTGTCTTTACCAAATTTTGGATCAATATCCAACAAATTTTAAGTTGTGAGATTTTAGCAAATTCATATGTTATAATGTTACTGATTACATTATATCATGTAATATATTATCATATATGATGTTGAAACATCATACCCCATAATATATACATCTCATTCAAATTCATTTGTTATTCTAATCATGTCATTATTACAACGTAATAATTTTATTATTTTACCATATGTATATCATTTCATATCATATGAAATTTAATACATCACATAAAATACAAAATCATATTCTTGTTTCCCAATTTTGTGGTGTGACCTATAGAAGGATATAAGTTATGTTGGCAATGATATAAAATATTTTATATCATAAACTATAAGCGGTATCTAGCTACACATTTTTACCCAAATAACAAAGTTATTTTGTTCACTCGAACAAAACCCCATCCATTTAGTGATATGTAATATAACACTTCTATATATCTCTTGCTTCATGATATTACGAATATTATACAAAGTATGAATGTGTCATCTTTGTATTATATATTCTTTTTCTTGATCTCATAAGTTAATTATAAATATGTAACTACACATAAGTTACATGTGCACATTATAATGTTTTTTTATCAATGGACCCAATAATATCATCACTCAAATGAAGAGGGACCATTATAATCTTTGACATATCATCTTTTCCAGCACAAGTTATGTATAATCAACTAATATATTTTTTACTATGCGTAATAATAGTTTTTGATATTAATCAAATTATACACTTCTCATGTGAAAATATATAAGTCTCATAGCTTAGGATTCAAAGACACAATGAAAACATTAATGACACAAACACAATTCTATAATGTTTTATTTATTAGGTTTATTCAATATATTAAAGAAAACACTTTCTATTTCATATACTCATGTTATTAAAATATTTGTAGAGCTACAATCCCTTTAATCAATTTGACAATCTTAACTTGCTAATTAATGTCCCATGTTAATCACCATGATTGTGAATTACTTTTGAATTTGTAAACCATTATCTTTTAGAGCTCTACAATTAAGGACCAAGAGCATCTTCCTTAATTCTTCTAAAAGACGAATACATCAATCAAGGAACAAAATATTTATACATTCAATTCATAATAAAAGACATATAAAAGAATACATTTAGAACACACATTCCTTTCAGTTATGGGGTCGGAAGCTTGTGGGGAATCATATACTTCCTCATAAGCGCTTCAAATGAGGGATTACAGAAGTGGGTGTGTCAGTCGTTTATTATGGTATGAGGTGTCCCTTAAAAATTTAGTGACAACTTTGTTGACATCGGTCTTAGTGAGGATAGCCTCAACCCACTTAGACACATAGTCAAAAACCACCAAAATATAAACATTCCCAAAGGAGTTTGGAAAGGGACCCATGATGTTGATGCCTCATACATCGAAGATATCGATGACGAGGATATTTTGCAAAGACATCATATCTCGTTGTCCTATTTTGCCAAGGTGTTGATACATATTACATTGCTTATGAAATTCTCAAGCATCTTTAAAAGCAATGACCAATAGAATCCAGATTGGAGCACCTTTGTGACAATTTTCTTAAGCTCTAAAGTGTCATCCACACGCCTCATAATGACAACATTGGAGCACACTTTGAAACTCGTTATCTGGGATGCACCACCTGAAAATTTGGTCGAGAAAATATTTGAACAGATAGGAGTAATCCGAATTGAAAAATCTGACTAAAGATCTAAATTTTGCTTGGTCAGATTTTGTCCAACCCACAGGAAGTTGCTTAGTGACAAGATAGTTCATGATATCGACGAACCATGGGTTGTCCTTATTCGTGAACAACAACTCATCAGGAAAACTATCATTGATTGTGGTTTCCTGCAGGTTGGGTGTCTCAAGAAGAGATAGGTGGTCAGCCACAACATTTTCGCACCAATATTTATCCCAGATTTCTAAATCAATTTCCTGCAACAACATGATCCAATTTTAGTAACTGGGATTTAGCATCTTTCTTTACCACGAGGTGCTTGATATCCGTGTGATTAGAATAAATTATCACACGAGATCCGATAAAAGTATGATCAAAATTTCTCCAAAGCAGATACAATCGCCAAGAATGCTTTCTTAGTCACGGTATAGTTTACTTGGGCATCATTGAGTGTTCTACTATCATAGTAGATCACACGAGGCAAGTTGTTAATTCTTTGCCCAAGCACCGCTCCCATAACAAAGTCTGATGCATCATACATCAGCTCAAAGGGTACAATCCACACCAGTACCTTAATTATGGAAGCTAAAGTCATCTTTTGCTTTGAAGTCAAGAAGACGTTCATGTGTGAACTCGAAGTTGACATCTTTCCCCAATAACTCAGTGAGAGGTCGAGCTATCTTATTGAAATCCTTAATGAACCGCCTATAAAATTTTACATGCCCTAGAAAGCCGTGGATATCCTTAACATTAGTGGTAGTGGAAGATTTTCACTAAGCCCTACTTTTGCAGGGTCACCCTCTATATACTTATTTGAGACCACATGCCCAAGTATGATCCCTCGCTTAACATAAAATGATATTTTTCCCAATTCAGAGCAAAGTTCTTTTCTCTACAACACTTGAGGACAAAGCTTAAGTGATGGAGGCATTCCTAGAGAAAGGAGTCAAATATATGGAGAAGTCGTCCATGAAGATTTCAAGGAAACATTGTACCATATATGAGAAGAAGTTCATCATACACCTTTGAAATGTTGTTGGAGCGTTACATAACCTAAAAGACATGTGACGATAAGTAAACATTCCAAACAGAGAAGTAAAAATGGTATTCTCTTGATCTTTTGAGGCAATGGGGATTTGGTTGTAACTGGAGTATCCATCGAGAAAATAATAACACTCCTGTCCGACCAACTTTTCCAACATCTGGTCGATGAATGACAGAGGAAAATGATCTTTTCGGGTAGCTGCAAACACAAACTCGCCAACCCATTCGTAGATGAGTTGGTATAAGCTCATTATGCTCATTTTCCACGACAATCATGTCATACTTCTTTGGAATCACATGTACAGGGCTAACCCACGAACTGTTTGAAATGGATAAATTATACCATTATGCAAGCATTTAAGCAATTGACATTGGACAGTCTCTTTAAGCATAGGATTTAGTCTTTGTTTTGGGTCCTGGTGAGGCCGAGAATCCTCTTTCATGTGGATCCAGTGTTGCACTATACTAGGGCTTATTCCCTTAATATCCTTCAAGGAGCACCCGATAACCTCTTTATTCTCCAAAAGAACTGATTTAAGGGTAGCTTCCTGGTCTCTATCAAGATCGGAAGCAATGATGACTAGTAAGGTCTCATTATCCCCAAACATTATGTATTTCAGGTTATCGAATAGCAACCTAAGCTCAAACTTAAGGTAAGTCCTTATTAGATTCAGAGTTGATTTCAAGTGGCTCAAGTGCCACAAAATAAGAAGAGAAAGCACCAATGTGTGCCTCCTCATCAAGGAATTCAGAAGGGGATTCCTCAAGATCATCCTCTCTCACAACCTGGTCATTGGGCAACACAATGAAATGTTGATAAGACTCGAATGCGCCCATTAATCCATTTTATCAGTGTCTTGAATGAGATTGGCTCCAAAGGACAGTCAAACAAACCAGGTTGCTTACCCAGAGTGAAGATGTTTAAATTTGCAGTTACATTGTCAAATGACAACCTCATCAAGCCAGTACGACAGTTAATCAAAGCATTTCACGTCGCCAGAAATGGCCTCCTAAGGATCATCACAATTTGTTCTTGTGGGTTAGACATTAGTTTTGTATCCAGGATAATAAAATCAATTGGAAATATGAACCCACCCACTTTTATAAGGACGTCATCTACAACCCCACGTAGAACTTTGACCGACTTGTCTGTCAACTAAATGGTAGTCATTGTTGGCTTAAGGTCACCAATTCCTAGGTTGACGTTGACTGAATAAGGAAGGACCTGTACAGATGCCCCCAAATCCAATAAAGTTTGATGGATAGGCACATTACCAATGACACAAGACATAATTGGACAGGCAGGGAGGGTCCTTGTATTTTACTTATGCCAATTGTGTCAGGATCGAACTCACATTGGCAGCCAATAAGGCTTTCTTAGGGACATTAGTTCGCCTCTTCTGGGTGCACATATCTTCAAGGAATTTGGCATATGGTGACTGATGAGATTTTTATTTATACCGCAAGTGCACGACATCAATGAAGACGCGACAAGTACGGGTCGAACACAAGGAGGGAGAGATTCTTATATTTTTGTGATTTTTGATTAAGGAAAGAAAAAGAGAAATAGGGTTGGTTTGAGAATTTTGGATTTTTTTATTTTTCTAAAGCAAGAACAACAAAAACAAAAACTAAGAAGAAACAACTATGGATGAGAGTCCAGCGGGTGGAAGTTATGAATCTTCGAGTTAGATTAGAAATCACGAAAATTATTATAAATCAAGTGAGATATTAAGCATCATATGATAATTGATTTAACAAAAACTCATATGATCAAAACACTAACAAGAAATTAAAATAAAAACGATCTCTCTTCTCTAACCCTAAATCCGTCACCCCCACCCTTTGGATGGTTTTAGAAACCCATGGGGAGAAGATGGGGAGAAGGGGTCATGGAGATCATCGAGAGACTACGAAAAAAAGAAATATTATACTAAACTACGATCTACGAAAACAAATGCAATTATTCTAAGCATGCAACAAATTATTCTAAGAGAAGAATAAAGAACAACTAAATTACTCTACTAGAATTAAGAACCTGAAATATTAATCTAAAACTAAGCTTACGAAAGACAAAGACAAGGGAGAAATAAATGGGCAGAATTTTATTGCTATAGAATGGAATACAAAAAAGTTCAAAGTTCCCTTACAACAATATTTCGGGGCTATTTATAGCCGATACAAGGAACCCTAAGTATGCATAAGGAAGGACACGTGTTATGACACAACTAAACGAAAATAAGGGGCATGGATCGCAAACCGTGCGGCGTTTCCTGAAGGGAATGTGTTCTAAAAGTTTTACTTTTAAATTTCAATTATTATGAATTGAATGAGAAATCATTTTGTTCCTTGTTTATGTTATTCGTCTTTTAGAAGTGTTAAGGAAGAGACTCTTGGTCCTTAACCGTAGAGTTCTGAAAGATATTGGTTTGCATAAAACAAAAGATATTCGCAATCATGGTAATTAACATGGGACATTAATTACCGAGTTAAGATTGTCGTGTTGGTCATAGATCATTGTAGCTCTACAAGTGAGTGACGACACGGGTATGCAAAAGAGGAAAATATTACTTTTGTATACTGAATAGACCTAATAAGTAAAATATTATAGAAATGTCTTTCTGTGTCATTAATATTTTACTGTGTCTTTGGTCCTTTGATATGAGACTTATATCCGATCGCTTAAGGAGTTCTTAATTAGACTAGTGTCTTGAGCTATCGATGAGTGTAGTGTAAAGGCATTAGTTGGTTAAGTACAACTTTTGTTGGAGAAGATAGTTAGTCAAAAGATTATCATTGCCCCTCTTAATTGAGTGATGATATTAGTGGGCCCCTTGATAAAGCAAAGTTATAATGTGCACAATGTGATTTGAGTTAAATCACATATTTATAACTAGCTTAAAGAGATCAAGAAATGAATACTAATACAAAGATGACACAATACTACTTTGTGTGTATTCTTAATATCATGAGGCAAGGGACGGACACAAGTGGTGCACTCCATCACTAAGTGGATCGGGTTTTGGTTCGAGTGGAATTAAGACATCTAACTAATTGGGAGCTATAATGTGTAGCTAGATACCGCTTATAGCTTGTGATATTAAGCTCTTAATATCACTGCCAACTTAGTTTAGATCCTCCCATAGGTCACACCACAAAACTGGGAAACAAGAAATAGGGATTTTGAGTTCATAGGATGTGTCGGGTTTCATATAGAAAATATGACACATGGGGTGAATAAGCAAAATCAAAATTATGTTGTGATTGATAACATAATTAGAATCTAAATTAAATTCATATGTGATGTAAATATTATGGGGTGTAATGATTGATCATTACATAGGATAATATGTTACATAAGTTGTGAATTTACTAATAATCCCGAAATGTCAAATTTTGTAGGGGTTAAACCGAAATTTGACAAGTCTGCAAAACAGTGCTCAAACGGTCGACCGGATAGCAGTAAAAGGTCGACCGGTAGGGCACGGTCGACCGGACGAGTCTCGACCGATAACAGGGAATTTTCATCTGTTCGAACGGTCGACCGAAAGTGATCGGTCGGTCGACCGAACATTGCGATGGAATAATTCCTATTACGAACGGCCGACCGAATGTTGAACGGTCGACCGAAACATTGGTTCGAGCGGTCGACCGCACCTTGAACGGTCGACCGGTCCAGACGGTTTTATGCAGAATTAATTTAAGAATTAATTAGATCATGCATGGAATTGGTCCATAATTGATTTAATTCATGGCTAATATTATTTATTAATAAATAATGGATGGTTAGATGGAATTTTGCATGGAATCATGGGCAAGAGGTTGCACATGAATAGGTAATTTGGAGAGAACCTATAAATACAAGGTTATCTCATTACCTCCTTAATTAATTCATTATTTTTCTTTTGCAAAATTTCTCTCCATAATTCTCCACGAAAATTCCTTAATTCTTAAATTTAGTTTTAGTTCTTAAAAGATCATCTTCTCAAGGGAATTAAAGAGGGGTTAGTAATTAGATTCTTAACCCAATCGGAGATTGAGAGACTAGCTTCCCTCTCTCCGATCTTGTTTAGAATTTGGTGAATACTCGGAGGCATCCGGCGCATCGAGGAGCATCCCAACCATCTCCGAATCTTCGAGAAGTTTTAGAGAACTTCTAGGTATGAATTTCGGAGCTCCTTCATGTTTGTTTTAATAGAGTTTTTGAAACTAGTTTGTTAAAACAAACCGATGCATGCAATAAATTCTAGAAAATTGAAAATTGATCCTTATTATACGTGAAAATTCGAAAAATATATATGTATAATTAAACATGAAATCCTACATTTCCGCCACACATTGACCGTCAGTTGCGGCGGAATCGCCGCATGGATGGTCCAGATCAATTTGTGATTTTGCGGGTGTGTTTTTGGTATGTTCTAGATGGCCTCCACGCGTAAATCAATTATTGCATATCTTTGGAGATCCGAATTTGATTTCTTCTTGAATACTCCTCCAAAATACCTTTTTAGTCCTTCTAATTTGCGATCAGGTCCCTGACTTTTTATGCAATCACTTGGATTTCAACTTGAGCTTGGATCTCTAGCTAATTGGTCTTTGTGATCTATTTGAGTCCATTGCACGCGTTTTAGCTCGAATATTGGTAAATTGCATTGTAACTCCTGAATTCTGCACAATTTCTCAAAACAATACCTTAGTAGCTGATTGATCGTTTTATATTTCTACCGCAAGTGCACGGCCGCGTTGAAGCGGTGGCAAATACGGGTCGTCCACTGGGAGGTGTGTCGACACTTGGTTTGTGCGAAGGCGAGAGGTAAAGAAAGGGAAGAAAGGTTGGTTACACTAAACTACACTAAGACTCAAATGGAAATGGAGAAGAAGCAAGAAAACTAAACCCCCAAAGGGGGTAGAGAAATAATGTGAACATAAAGAAGTGTGTGTGTGTTCATTAAGCTCCTCACAACATGTAGTGCATGAAATCATAAAACTACATCCAACTTTGCCTCTACATGAATTAAGATAAGACTACATCATTAAAACATACAAGACAATAATTGGAATGAAGCTACATGAACTCAAGTATAAAGACTATACCTTACTATGCCTCTACATGAATTAAGATTTCACTACATCATTAAAACATACAAGACATTAGCTAAGGTAAAGGCAACAAGAGCACATACATTACAAATTGTGTTTCCAATATTAACTTCATCCATATCCTAACCTTATCATTCCCCATAAAATAGGTCCACTAATCAAAACATAAGCTAAGCTTCATTCAAGAGCATTAGCATATCAAAGATAAGAGTGGAGACCCATTAGATGGTTATGGAAATCATATAAAGCTCAATGGATAAAAATAACACACACTTAATACACTACATAATTATATCACATATTTCTCCACCCCCCAAATGGGGATGGAACTACTCACTACTCATTGCACTACTGATTAGACTAAGTAAAGAAAATATTTAACTAAGATACTAAAATTACTAAACAAGAAATTAAACAAAGTAAAGCAACCCACACAAAACAAACAACATAACAAAACAAGATTAAAAGAAACAAATAAACTTTTATTAACAATGACTCACATTGAAGGTAGCATCCTTCTCCACCTTGAGTTATTGCTTCAAGGCTCACTCCTTAGTAGAGAGAATGCCACCAAACAATGGGTCATTACAATGGAAGGTGAAGAGTTCTATTTATAAGCATGGAAAAAGCTGATCGGGGATAATCCCCCGATGTGGGACTAAACCAATACCAAAAATAGCCTAAACGAACATTAATACAAGTCCAGGAGAAATTTCGACGGATCCTGAGCAATATGGACCGCCAATTAGCGGTCCAAGACCGCCAATTGGCGGTCCAAAATTGTCGGATCGTGTTGGAATTTGTTGTGGGCTTTGATTTCTGGTATTGTTTGTCTTTGATGCGGTTACTCGACTTGTTGGAGCTCCGACCCGAATAGAATTGGTAAAATACTCCCCATGATGGTGTGGAGTATTCTGTTTTGCTCTTAGGTCCTTCTGTCTTACATTCAGGTCCTTCTCCCTTGCATCTTGGTCCCTAGATCTCACCATTCAGTCCTTTTTCCCAGCTTTTGGGTCCTTTCATGGCTCTTCTCTTCAAACCTCTTTATTCCTGAAAACTAAACATAAAACTCGTCACGTAGCATTGCTTAGGTGTAAGATAATGGATATAAGATACAAATATGAGCATGAAATGATGTCAATCAAATACCCCGACACCTAAGTTTTTGCTAGTCTCGAGCAAAACAAAGAAAGAGAAAAACAAACGAGAAACAAGAAATCCTAACTCACTTTCGTAGGAATCACGGTTGCACTTAGCACGTGCAACAAGCCGTTAAACCTCTTTGTTGCCAAGGAGGAGGAGTGTTGTCTCCTGAGGGTTTTCAGCGGATATACCCACAAAATCCGAACAAGATGCATTATTCAATCTAGACCTCGACTCGTTGGAAATATTTTTGTCGATCAATGGACGCGGTAATGCTACGGGCCGACTCTATATAGGTGATCAGTCCACACTTCTACCCTAATGAACCATTCGTGCAAGTTAAATAAGGAATTATGTGAAAGACATGGACAACCTCAACATCCTCAAGTGCTACAAAGTGTAAAGTCCATTAAGGTTCTTATTTGCATTATCATATTTTTTTTCTTTTTGTTTCTTTTCACTTTTTTTTTCTTTTACTTTTTATTAGTTGGAGCTTCATTCTCCCAGGGTCAGGTTCCGTGCATCATTGCCCATGAGGACTTACACTATCACGTACACCTTTCCCCACATCTCCACATAGGGCAATCCCTACCACCCGTGTAACGGGAGTTCAGTCGGCGCATCCCAAGTCAGATGACTCGAAAGCACCAGGCACAAAGTCCCCTCAGACCTAGTTTCCCGAGTGATATGAGCCGTGCGAGAAGAGAGAACACCTACTCACTTATTTCTTATATACACATGAACCAAAACTCCTACACTAATGTCTCACAACAGGATTTAGAGGGTCCTTGACTACAACAAACTTCCTTAAGTTAACAGACACGAATTATTGACTCACTAGGTTCAGGGTGGACTTCATTAAATGTTTGAGCACTGAAACCCTATGATTACTCACCCCCAAGGGAAAACTGGGGTGCATCCTAACGACTCGATAAATCCTAAAGCCACGTACTAGATATCCTAATGCATCAAGTTCAAGACAATTTTGGGAGCTTTCTTTTTACTTTGCCTCTCAACGGTTTTGCACATGCTAAACACACGCAAAACCCACAAAACATTTTCTTTCGAAAACACATGAAGATTTTGAAAGAAATGTGAAAATTTTGAAGCACTAGGCAAGCAAAACAAGACAAGTCACCCAAGGATCATGACAAGCAGATATATCGATATTAAATGCAGCACACTATCATGACCCTAACAATGCAAACAAAAGAAAACAAAATCAAAGGAAAAAGACTCGACTATGTACACACGTAAAACACCCCCCACACCTACTTCATGCATTGTCCTCAATGAATGTGAGCAAAATACGACATGGATGTATGCATGAAACAGAAGAGATCTCACCAACGAAGTACAAAGGGAAGTGCAAGGTCATGTTGATGGACATAACCCGAATTCCCTTAAAACCTGTGAGATGCTAAAGAAGGGATACAAATACGTGAAAGAAATGGAGCCCAAATACACAAGGGTTGGGGCTCACAACAATCAATGCTCACTGAAGGAGTCTTTTATTGTACTTCTTTTTTTTCTTTTTTTTCTTTTTTTTATATAACTATGTACAAACATAAGTTCCCATCTTCATTTGTCAAAAGACATCAAATAGGAACCTCAAGAGTGGGTCAATGCACTTGGAAAGGGAACATGACACCACGTGGGGCCAGAATACGCATGCGTGGGCCCCATTCACAAAGAGCACCAGATGAAATGAGAGGTTCATGAATTGGACGCAAAGGCGTCTCATTCAAAGGATCAAACTGAAGGAGCTTGAACCTCTCGAGAGTTTGGGAAATAAGGGGCAACGGAAGAAAAATATCTCCCGTTGCGGAACTGAAGTTATGATCATCAATCCAAACTCTCCAACCAACAGGCTGGTGGGTCGGAACGAGGTCAAGCACCTCGTTATGCATGTCCAACTCACCAAGAGAACAGGAAGTGGGTCTCATACCCAAGGTATCCTCCAAGGAACTCCTAATACCCTCATGAGCAATGTGGTTGTTTGATGTTCCATCATTTCCAAGATGATCAGGAACAATAGTGAGAGGCAAACTCTCATCAGGTTGTTTGAAATTGAGGGTACTAGGGAGCTCTTGCTCCACCAGAGGTGAGTCCTTAAGAGGCACAACATGAAGATCATGTGGCTCAAGGGCTACGGGACAAAAAGATAAGGCACAATCCTGTGCCGACTCATAATGAAGCTGGTCCAAGTTATTCTCAATTTGAATCGAATCCTCCACTAAGTGATCGTGAATTGAAACCCCAAGTCCCTCAGACTGACAAGGAGTTTGACTTTGAAAGGTTGTGCTTTGAATTTGTGGATGTGGTGGTGGTTCGATATCAAAAGAAGAATCCTCATGTTGACAAGAAAGGTTACTCTCCTCACATTCACGTAATTTCTGCGACATTTGACTCACTTGCAATGTCATATTTTGTATGGACTGTTGAGTGGTTTCCATGAACGTAAGGAAAGTTTGTTTCAAGGAATCAGGTATGCGGTCAACGATGAGGTCCAAGTCAGAGCTTGGGAAATTTTGAGGTTGGGTGTTGATGGGCTGAGAATGAGTCCAATGATTTGGAGTGGGGTGCTGGTAGAATTCTGGGTATTCGGGAGGAGGATACTGGGGTGAATATGAAGTATAAGAATTTGAATAAGAATTGTTTCCCCACGAATCCATCACTCTCGGGATGTACGCGGATGCGTAATGGTCATATTGAGCATTTTTGGAAAATGTATGCTCATACTCAG
The DNA here is from genome assembly GCA_963682175.1 of Triglochin maritima. Lineage (NCBI taxonomy): Eukaryota > Viridiplantae > Streptophyta > Magnoliopsida > Alismatales > Juncaginaceae > Triglochin > Triglochin maritima. The sequence goes on from OY821775.1 coordinate 15,409,903, forward strand.
GCTCTGGGGGAACATAAGGACATTCCCCGATATTATGACCACTCAACCCACAACAATCGCACGGTATGGCTACTGGAGCCACTGGTGCACTCATGTCATCTACCGCATGCATGAAAGAGGCCAAAGTTTGTTGCCCAGAGTATGATCCAACATAACTAGATGGAGATCTAGCCGTCGGTGTCTCTCTCATATCACCCCTATATGAAGATTGCTCAGTCACATAATAAAGATCATCCCAACCGTACGGGGTATTCGTCTGAGCCACCCCAGGTTGCATGGGTCCGGAATACCAGGGAGAATCATCCTGGTCCCAACAATGATATGAATGGTCGCCCATGTAACCATCCATCTCAGCAAACAACTCTCGAGTCGACCACTCTCACCACCACGAGACTAAGCTCGCAAAAAGTGCTCGACTCGACCCTAAAATGCTACCAGAGAGTGTAAAGGGGAGGAGACTATAACGTAGAAGAAGGTGAGAAGAAGATGACTCAGAGGAGAAGGGAAGAATCCCTAAAGCTAGCGTAGGTAACGGGATCAGGAAGAAGCCTAACTAGCAAGCACGGCTCAAACAATGTAAGGCAATGGGTCCTTAGGCTAGACAACGCCTAACTTCGAGGTCACTAGCCTCGACACGCCTCACCTCCCTACAACGAGGACCACAATGCCCAGCAAGTGATACCAGATCCGGAGATCCAGTACCTCCTACTATCGACAAGGTAGGCAACGCCGATCAGGTCATGACGGTCTCGACTAGATTACTCTCCTAGTGCGTCCGAATTCCTAGGGCCAATGTCTACTTGCTTTTAGTTAAGGCTTTACTTGAGTGTGCTTTTTGGGGCTAAGGGAGGGGTGTTGAAATCCCCCACCTTATCTTTGAAGTCTATAGGTGATGCCCCTTAAAGATGTTTTGAAATCTTAGGCTAGCAATCAACTCACCAAACAAGCACTCACCTCACTCTTGTTTCGATGCAAACCTTACTCACTAATGAATGTCCTAATGCGTGAATGAGTGATAAGGAATGCGTACCTCGCTCCAGCAATCAACGACAAAATGTAAAGCAAAGAAAAAAAGATGCATGCAAGGTCTACATATGATGCATGACCTAGATGGCAAGAAGTCTAATCTTTTGCTTTGAGTTTTATGGTCCAAGTTGATTAAAGGGGATTGAAATTAAATCTGGGAGCAAACTAAAGATCACAACATGCAAAATTGGGCTCCCAGATAACTAAAGTGAACAACATAACAACTGGAACAAATTTGAGAGCAATTGAGGCTCACCAGGCCGCCAATTGGCGGTCCCAGACCGCTGATTGGCGGTCTTTTTGTAGCTTCTGGTCCTCAAACTTCTCCAGTAGCCTCCCCTTGATCCTTAGGTTCCCTGAAACTAAACAATACTGGAAACAAAAAATTAAAAACCCCTCGAATCGCCCAAACCAACGTCTGGACAGAGCACCTCCCCGGCAACGGCGCCAAAAACTTGATTGATCGTTTTATATTTCTACCGCAAGTGCACGGCCGCGTTGAAGCGGTGGCAAATACGGGTCGTCCACTGGGAGGTGTGTCGACACTTGGTTTGTGCGAAGGCGAGAGGTAAAGAAAGGGAAGAAAGGTTGGTTACACTAAACTACACTAAGACTCAAATGGAAATGGAGAAGAAGCAAGAAAACTAAACCCCCAAAGGGGGTAGAGAAATAATGTGAACATAAAGAAGTGTGTGTGTGTTCATTAAGCTCCTCACAACATGTAGTGCATGAAATCATAAAACTACATCCAACTTTGCCTCTACATGAATTAAGATAAGACTACATCATTAAAACATACAAGACAATAATTGGAATGAAGCTACATGAACTCAAGTATAAAGACTATACCTTACTATGCCTCTACATGAATTAAGATTTCACTACATCATTAAAACATACAAGACATTAGCTAAGGTAAAGGCAACAAGAGCACATACATTACAAATTGTGTTTCCAATATTAACTTCATCCATATCCTAACCTTATCATTCCCCATAAAATAGGTCCACTAATCAAAGCATAAGCTAAGCTTCATTCAAGAGCATTAGCATATCAAAGATAAGAGTGGAGACCCATTAGATGGTTATGGAAATCATATAAAGCTCAATGGATAAAAATAACACACACTTAATACACTACATAATTATATCACATATTTCTTCACCCCCCAAATGGGGATGGAACTACTCACTACTCATTACACTACTGATTAGACTAAGTAAAGAAAACATTTAACTAAGATACTAAAATTACTAAACAAGAAATTAAACAAAGTAAAGCAACCCACACAAAACAAACAACATAACAAAACAAGATTAAAAGAAACAAATAAACTTTTATTAACAATGACTCACATTGAAGGTAGCATCCTTCTCCACCTTGAGTTATTGCTTCAAGGCTCACTCCTTAGTAGAGAGAATGCCACCAAACAATGGGTCATTACAATGGAAGGTGAAGAGTTCTATTTATAAGCATGGAAAAAGCTGATCGGGGATAATCCCCCGATGTGGGACTAAACCAATACCAAAAATAGCCTAAACGAACATTAATACAAGTCCAGGAGAAATTTCGACGGATCCTGAGCAATATGGACCGCCAATTAGCGGTCCAAAATTGTCGGATCGTGTTGGAATTTGTTGTGGGCTTTGATTTTTGGTATTGTTTGTCTTTGATGCGGTTACTCGACTTGTTGGAGCTCCGACCCGAATAGAATTGGTAAAATACTCCCCATGATGGTGTGGAGTATTCTGTTTTGCTCTTAGGTCCTTCTGTCTTACATTCAGGTCCTTCTCCCTTGCATCTTGGTCCCTAGATCTCACCATTCAGTCCTTTTTCCCAGCTTTTGGGTCCTTTCATGGCTCTTCTCTTCAAACCTCTTTATTCCTGAAAACTAAACATAAAACTCGTCACGTAGCATTGCTTAGGTGTAAGATAATGGATATAAGATACAAATATGAGCATGAAATGATGTCAATCAGTAGCATTTATTTATATAAAAAAATATAAATGAAAGACATATGATGCAATGCATCAGTGACATTTTTTTAACAATGTCCAACAATGGAATCTTCACCTTGATATGTCATAGTACATCAATAATCTTATCCTAGTGCTTATCATTTTTCTTTACAACCCTATGTGGGTATGGTGCAATTGGGTCATATGAATCAGAAGGTTGAGTCTCATGAATGAGTTCTTTGGTAGGCTCTAATTCTTTTCTAGAGAGTTGCCTAAGGGTTCAGACGTGGGCATTTCAACTTGATTATCTATCATCCTACCCGATCTTAAAGTATGAACAACATTTGCATGTTGGGGAAGATGACTTTCCACGTTGTTGGCATGATGCCTACCCTGAGAAGGTTGACCCCTAGGATTGACTTCATATTAACTTGGTAATTGATCATTCTCATGCCCACTTAGTTGTTGAGATAATTGGCTCACTTGCACTTCCAACGCTTTGATCGAAGTATTGGTGGCCGAAATCATGGTTTGGGTGCACTTTCCACGTTGTTTGACCGAACGTGTGAAGGGTTTGCTCTAGAATGGAGATTTTTGGGTCAACCTGTTGTGGTGGTGGAGTTTGGTTACAATAGCTAGACAATGAGGCTTGATTTTCAAATTGAGTGTGTGGTTGAGAACATTGATGTGGGGGTTGGTAGGTCGTCTCTGGGCATGGAGGGTGAAAGTGCGGAGGTTGAGATTGAGCGTGCGAGCTCTGACCTTGACCTCCGCTACCCCTAAGAGAAATTAGGGTGGTTACTCCATTCTAGGTTATGTGTTTTTGTATGGGTCATTACGAGGTCATTGTTGATAAATAGCATTTGCATACTCAGCCTCGTGGGATGTGTATGCACACTCCATGCCCACGTGTCCCGTTAGACCGTACTTACTACAATAGGGGTTGGCGACCGGAGCTACAGGAGCTCGATCCACCTCTAAAATTTCTAACCTACGCATGATAGCAGTCATTTTTGCATCAGATGCAATAATTGAATCTACTTAGTATGATCGAGCTTGACCAGCAGATTTGTAGGCCAGTGACTCTCTCATGGTGTTCCACTAAGGGTTCGTTCAACCATACTTTCAAAGTTTTTCCACGCTTCATCAATCGACTTCATTTGAAAGTCATCCTGACACATCGACTCCAACAATATGCTGGCGTTGTAATTCAGACCCTCATAAACAATATGACACAGCTGTCGGAGCTCAAGTCCATGATGAGGGCACTGCTGGAGGAGATCTTTAAATTTGTCAAAGAATGAATGAAACGACTCTGCCTCAGTCTGATAAGACTAAAGTATCTAGTGTCGTAACTATTGAGTCTTCCTCTGAGGAAAGAACCTCTTCAGAAAAATGGTCACAAACTCCTCCCAAGAGCGAATCGAGTTCGCCATAAGGATATACATCCACTTCAACACGAAATATATCATCCCCAACCACACTGAATCCCCATCCAGTTGTTGTAGCCTAAACATGAATCATACCTCCTCGAATTAATGTATAAAGATATACAAATCCTCCTTATTGGTAGTGAAGGTAGAACGCAGACTCACATACTGAGGTTTTAGTTCATAGTTGTTCCCACGAGCAGGCGGGAGAACTATGCAAGAAAGTTGCGCAGACCGTACAGGATCGGTCTGCTCCCACAGTGCCATCGGTCACTCATGTCTAGGTATTGGTGGTGATACACCCCTACCTAAATCCTAACCAAAGCCCTCCGCCTCTAGAGTTGGGGGAGGAGGTCGTGGAGTAAACTCCATGAGCGGGGGACCGAACCGACTAGGTCCTGGCGTCCCGAAAGAAGAAACCTCATGCTCGATTGGAGCTCGAGGTGGAGATGGTGGATCCACCTAATCGTCACCCTCAGAAGAAGGATCGACTCTCTCAAGCTGACGAAACTCTCCTGTGTGAGTCCAACCTTGCTCAAAAGTGCTCAACTCGACCCTAAAACACTATGAGAAGGTGTAGTAGAGGAGGAGACTAACTGATAGAGGTAGAGAGGAAGATGTCTCTAATGAGAAGAGAAGAAGCCTTACAAACTAGCGTGGGAAACAGGATTAGGTAGAAGTCTAAGCTAGCAAACATGACTCAAACAAATCTAAGGCTGACTAACCTTAGGCTAGATGATGCCTAACTGCGACTCCACACACTCCCAATCGCCTCATATTTGTCGGCCGCAGGTCACAAAGTCAAATGCGAAAGACGAGACCGGAGGTTTCAAAATTTTCAATGCAACTAAGCAAACAACGATGTTCAGGCCATGACGTCGAGAATGAGATTGTCTTCTAAGTGCTCCCGAAATCCTTAGGGCTGATCTCTACTTAATTTTAATTTGGGCTTCAGATTAGTGTTATTTTTTTGGCAAAGGAAAGGGTGATGAAATCCCCCACCTTATCTTGTATGGGATAACCCCTCCTTAGTAGCATTTTGAGTCTTAAATCTAGCAATCAACTCTCCAAACAAACGCTTACTTCACACTTGTCTCAATGCACCTTACTAACTAATGCATCTTTAACCATGCATGTACAAGGGAAAGATGCCTGAAACTGGACCCTAGGAGAATTAAAAACCAATAAGTTTTAATTCCTTGTTATAAAAAGAAAAGAAAAAAACCTTAATGGACTTTACACAACGTATCATTTAAAAATATTAAGGTTGTCTATGTCTTTTACTTAAGTCATAAATAAACTTGCATGAATGGTTGTCTAGGCTAAGTGTGTGGTCATGATACAAATATAGAGTCGACCTGTAGGATTACTATGTCCAACAATCGACAAACGTAGGTCTATCGAGTGTTGTTGCTAGGTTAAATAATGCACCAATGTTCGAAATTTGTGGGTATATCTGCTGAAAATCTTCAGGAGACATCACTCCTCCTTGGCGACAAAGGAGTTTGATTACCAAAAGATAAGTGTGGAGGTATTTGATTAGTAGTATATCATATGACGTATTCATGCCATATCATTTATGTCACCTCATATTTGTGCTACTCGGGTATTTATTTCTTACATGTTATGGTTAGGTAATAAAGAAGAGAAAGGAAGCAAAAAGGCATATATGTAAGAAAAATGACTTATTTGGAAGCCTTCTGGACATGTTTGTAATACTTAAAGACCGAATTACAAGTCGGGAATGACCTAGGTGAAAATTTAAAGGGACCTGATCGTAAAGAAAATATGTGGTTGCAAAAGCACATAATCTCATAAACATGATAAGTATTCAATAATTAAGACCAAACGGGCTCAAACCAATACGTTCGGGTGCACCCTACGTGTTAAATTGGTTAATTAACGCTTCTGGTGAAATTTGGGGCTAATTAAACTCAAAAGATCCACTGCTAGCGGATCCAAACCCGTTACTGATGGATTCACCAGGTCCGTTTTACCCTCAATTTCTCGAGTGGGTTGGGTATTCGTGTCAGAGTACTCCGTAATATCCAGATCTGATTTGCATTCGTCCGATTACGCCCAGTTTAATCCAGACCCTCTAATCTTCTATAAATACACTTGTAATCCATCTTCTTCCTTATTTTCCTCATTATATTAGATTTATTTTGTTGCTTAGTAGAGTAGTAGAGGAGAGGAGAAGAACATTGTAATCTTTCTTTTTCATTAATCAAAATTTGTGGTTGTTGTTTACATCTTGTTTTAATTAGATCTAGTTTTCTTAACATGTGGATGTGTTGTTTCCTTTTTTAACATGGTGATTAGTGAGTAATTCATCCCCATTTGGTGGGGGATGATGTTGTTATATTTGTGTGTTTGAATCTTAATCTTGGAGCTTCAAATTATTTCCATAGCCATTTTTCATGATTTTCTCACTCTTGCCTTTGATGTGTTAATAGTCTTTATAAATGTTTAGCACATGTTTTGGTTAGTGGGCTCACGTTATGGGGAATGATGAGGTGAATATAAGATTGAAGTGGATAAAGATATAAGATTGACATGTAATCTTGTAGTTTTCATTGGTCTAATCTTGATCAGTGTTTTGTATGTTTTAATGATGATGTTAAATCTTAATTTATATAGAGACACACTTAAAATTATGGTTATGATAGATTTCTATATTATTCATGTCACGAACACTTTAACTGTACACACATGAATCACACATCTACACTATTGCATGCAGTTATCATCTCTTACGGGACTAGTTATATTAGGTTTATTTCAGCAATTTGCGTCACATTAGTTAGTTAATTCTGCTACATTCAATCTTCATTTTCTTCCTGCACTCGAGTATGGTCAACGACGACCCACACTCACTCCTCGTGGACACGAGGACACGACCCGTAAATACCACCGCTCCAATGTGATCATGCATTTGTGGTTTTGAACTTTAATTAATGTTGGGTATTTTAAATTGCTGAAATAAACTTAATATAATGCATGCAACAATGTAGATTGGTGATACAACGTCAATTCGTCTTACAACGTCAATTCGTCTTACAAGGTCCAATTTTTCAAATCAACATGGTCTCCAAATCCTGATTTTTATAGAAAATATAATTGTTGTGTTTGTCAGATTTTAACTTTAACCGCAACGGATACATTCACTTTTATCTAACTAGCGTCTTATAGAGTTTACGAGGTCCAATTAGAGTTGTTTGTTTACTCCCAGTTTGGAGTTTTCGGACCTTAGAGGATTTTTTTTGTAATGTCCGATTCTTGTCAAATTTAGGAGGACCTTGTTTGACTTCCCATATAGGTCGTCCAGAACATGTCCTCAAGGTCCAACTTCTACCGGAGCTTCGAACTTACCTTTTTGTTCTTTGTCCCAAACTTCACCAAATCAGTCCCGAACTTTCCCAACGGTTATGAGACATAGAGAGGCCCTATGAATATGAGTTTCCACACTCATTTCGACATGATGTTCTAGATCAACAACATCAAACTTTCAAGACCCAAATCCCATACTTGTGAGCTTAGTTCTAAACCCATATCAAGTGTGCGAAGTTAGAGTGATTGTGTTAGTGATTCTACTACTACCCAGTCAAGAATCAAAATGTTGTTGACTTCGGGAAGAAGCCACCTCTGATGTTGTGAGAGGAGATTTAAGCTAGGCAAATGTGTTCATTAGCTTGTGGTCTAAAACCTTGATCTCAGTCCGGAGTGAACATCAGATAGTAAAATACTTACTCAAGGAGAGGATTAAGACGTTGGTGCGTGCCAAGTCAAATAATATCATTACATTAAGTTCACTTTCCACTCCAGATCTTATTTAGACCTTATTTAGTAGGCCATTGATCCCTTTCAGTACATTTTTGTAGTTTGCGATTGTTCTTAATTATCTCTTTTATTTGTGCATCATTTGCATTTGCTGTACTTTTTATCTACTCACTCTCCCACTAAATTATGTAATCGATCTTGTATATATTATTATGTTTGATTTTGTTTTCTAGGTTAGGTGACAAACGTCCCATTACACTCTATAAGTTCAAAATTGCAAACCTCATAAAAGACTTTTGACTTGCCATTTAAGGGATATCTTAAACTTTTTCTTCACGGAGCTTGGAGGAAGACATTTTTCTTGAACGCACATGGACGCATGAGACTTAGAGTCCTCTAAATAGGAGGAAGACATTTTTCTTGAACGTAAATGGAGGCATGTGCTTCCAGTTTTTCATCCAACTCAACGATAAAATGTTAAATTCTTTTCATTTGTTAATTGAGTACATTCCTCGTAAACGGGTCTCCAAAACGAAATGATAGAAGTTTCTGATTCTCCCGATACAAGTGCATGAAACAAGTTTGTGAAGAAGTCAAGAAATTATCACCATATAACATTACGCTAGGCCAGGTTACATTTATTAACAAAGTTCCTTTCATATAAGCCACATATAACAAAATAAGTGAGAATCAAAATCCCACATATTATATTTTTGCGCAGAAATTAGATAAAAATCTCATACCATCTACAATCATACTAATAAAAAGCGGTTTTATAATTTTTAAACTTCTCCCTCCATTGAACGAACACTTGAAGAACTACTTGAAATTCTGATATAATATTTGACCATCTCCAGAGCTCCGTCATGCCCCCTCCTTTCTAACCTCGTCGTCCGCCTTGCGGAACAATTTGATCCTCAAATGCTGCGTAAAGGTCCTCGGCCTGAACCTGGGCTCCTCCCCCTCCGGCACGAGCTCTGGCAAAGGCTGGAGCACAATCTTCTCTCTCGGCGGCTCGCAGAAAACCGCCCATGAAATCCTCACCTTCTCCTTGTTGACGAGCCCCCGGTGCAATATGCTCCGGTACTTCCTGTTGCTGAGGATCTCCAGCGTGTCTCCGATGTGCACCACAAGCGAGTCGGGGACGCACTTGGCAGTGACCCATTTCCCGGCGTAGTGGAGCTGGAGTCCGGGGACCATGTTGTGGAGGATGAAGGAGAGGGCGCTCACGTCGGTGTGCGCCTCCACGCCGACCGCTAGCTCCGGTTGGGGGCATTTGGGGTAGTAGTTGATCTTCATTTGGAGGAGGAGGTCCTCCATGCCTCCCAATGCCGTCTCGAGTCGGTCCTCTGAGAGGTCGAGGCCGAGGGAGAGGATGGAGAATATCTGAGTTGCGATCGATCGGAGTTCGCGGGCAAATTCTTGGGTTACCTTCCTATGGTTGTGCATCACATGTTAGATTTAACTTGTTTTTCAACCATCAAATAATTAACTGTTCTTTAGTAGATATTAGTAGAATGCAGTTATATGTTGACCTACAAAATGCAAAGTTCATGAGCAATTCTAAACTAGTAGGCCATATCGACGCTCTGGTGTATACGTTTATGCCAATTGGAAAATTATGAGTGAAAATCTCGTTAAGATACGACCGACCATGGTTTTGTGGAGCTCTGTTGATGGTGGTTCGGATTAAAAATTATAATCTAATCTATTTAAATTTTCTAATTGCATGAATTCAGTTTTCAAGCAATTAAGATAGATAATGTTGAGATTTGTCAAATTTAGCAAAAAAAAACGGTGGAAATTATTAGAATGTAGCAGACTTGATTAAAATGTATGTTTCAAATTACTACCTGCATATAATTCACAATTAGCGCATATATATATATATATATATATATATATATATATATATATATGAGAGAGAGTGGACAAGTACGTGTAGTCAGCAGGTTGCGTTGGCCAAATGGAGAGGTCAACTTTGTCCTCCGGGAAAATAAGATGAAAGAAGTAATCCTCCCACTCAAGTTGCCCACTCTTGTTGTTGGCCAACTTGCTACCATACCCGGCAATCTTGCCGGAAGACGGATCATTAGCATATTTCTCCTTCTCCTCCACCGGTAAGTCGAAGAACTCCTTCCCAGCCGCCCGAATGCGGTCCAAAAGCTCTAGTGGAATCCCATGGTTGACTACGTGCATCACTCCCCAATCGATTGCCGCCTTCTTCACCTCCTCAATGCAATTACGGCGTGTCGTCTCGTCAGAGGAACGGAAGCCACCGATGTCGACGATGGGCACTTGTGGACCCTCTTCTTCCTTTTCCGCTTTCAACAACGCGTCCCCGAGAGTGGCACGCTCCTCCTCGGAGCGAATGTATTCCTTCGGTATCGCCTTGATGCCGCTAGTTGCCAAACTCTCCACCCTTGACGGCGCCGGAGCCGAGGTTGGCGTTGCCATGACTTCAAGCGCCATTGGTATCAATTTGAGGTTTGGTTGGTGTTTGTTTGATGGTATGAGATGGTGCGAAGTGGGGAACACTATATATGTAAGTGTAGTAGCGAGGAAAGGAACGTGGAGGGTAGTGAGTTGTGAGTGAGATGTTTGGTTGGAGCTACCCATGGGTAATAGCACGAGGTGCTTTCCATTTATGTTCCCGGTTGAGTTCCTAATCGTCCGATGTCATGTGGGTTGGTGGTTGTACTTTCCAATGGAATTAAGAATTAGACACCGATAGTAATATCTTGTTTTTCCTGTTGGTGTCTTGACTTTTCATTTTGAAAATGAAACAAATTTTTATTGGTGTTATGAAAATTGTATATAGTGGATGATTCACCTTCCAAGATAGTTCATCTTTCAATCAATCTATTATAACTCATCTATTAAAATGTGTTGTAATGTGCATTATATTTACATCCTTATTTAATGTAAACTATGTAACTTACACACCTCTATGTGTATATATATGATGTTGTAGTATGTATTGAGAACATACAAAAAGAGATGAAATACAACTCCTTCATTCTTCCTCAACTTCTTGTCCTTTTGTTTGATCGTTATTTTACAACAATTGGAGTAATATTGATTTAGTTAGGGGTGAGCGTCTGCTCCGGACCGGATCGGAATTTTTTCGGGGTCCGGACGGACCGGATGGCTTTGGACTGATGACCGGACCGATCCGGTCCGGTCCAAAATTGCATTTTTTTTTAAAATAGAAAAACGAAAAATCAGACATGTCCGGACCGGAACCGAAATTTCAAAAAATTCCGGACCGGAACCCGAACCAGTTGGATCTGATCCGGACCGAACCCGGACCGGGTTATGCTCACCCCTAGATTTAGTATTATAACTCGGTTATAAAGTTCATAATCTAGGATAGCAATAAAGGAAGCGTTACCCATGTTGGAAGATATCGAGATTGAATCTTAAGATTACCTCTTAATATTGATTGATTTATGATATGTTTCCAAGATCAACCATGAAACATTTGCTCAAAAGCTTAATCAAACCGTAGACATAAGCCCTGAGTATTGTAACACCCCCCAAAAGTTTAGTCTCACATTGTCTAACATGAAAACGTTAGTGTGAGATATATTAACATGGATTCACTACTACAATACTTACAAACTTAAATTTTATGGTAATAGATGAGTGTTGTAGGTCAGTGAGCTTATGGATGACGGACCGGGACTCCAGCTCTATGCGGACTCGGGAACATGACGTTACAAAATGGTATTAGAGTCTGAATCAGCCGGAATTGTGGAACTAAGTGCTACACCAAAAGAGTGGGGGAGTCACCTTTAGAATCTCACAACGCTTGGTGACTGACTGACTTGACCCTGACGAGGATGCCAAGTGTTCAAATGTGGTAGGTTGTAATACCCCCAAAAGTTTAGTCTCACATTGTGTAACATGAAAATATTAATGTGAGATATAATGATATGAATCCACTACCACAATACTTACCAACTTAAGTTTTGTGACAATAGGTGGGGGTTGTGGGTCAGTGAGCTCATGGGAGACGGACCAGAACTTAGATTGTGTGTGGCTCGGGAACGGGACTTTACAAGAATAAATTATATTATATACCTAGGAAAAGTAAATTCAACTTTACTAGTACCATATGTTCGATTTGAAAAGAATATCATGTCGTAGATAATCACTAAAATTTTAATATGTGCTGACAAATGCGTCTACGTAAAAGTAAATAAACAACTTTAATTTCAAATATTTTCCTTCTATAATGACAAAAAACAAGCACTGTCATATAGGATACAATCTTCATGCATCAAATGTAAGCTTGTAATAGAAAATCAAGGAGCAAGAAAAGAACTAACAAGGACAGAAAAGGTGATTCTTGAAGGGTGTTAGTATTCATCGCCCGCAAATTACTTAAATCGTTTGCACCAATTACCATTTTGTCATTCACATTTCATTAATACTCATTTCGTTCTGTCTATTTTTTTCCAGTAAACATGTTTTTCCAGTTATTATATAAGTTTGATATTTTGTTCATCCTGTAGTGTCTGGACGGATTGACGTAGATGACTTCTCATATGTGGATAGACTTCCAGGAATCATCTTACCATTTCTGTAGCGGTGGAATGATGTACGTGTTGATGACAACTGTCACTACTACAGAAAAGGGAATATTCGTCGGATGTAAGGGCTTCTACACGTCGGATATAAGCACACCCCTATCCGACGTATATGTGTGCGTCGTCTATACATAGACGTCGGCCTTAATTAGACTCCGACGTGTATTCTTTAATGTATAGACGTCGGTTAATTAACATACGACGCCTATACTTTAGGTATACACGTCGGTTAACTAACATACGACGCCTATACTGTAGGGATAGACGTCGGGTAACTAACATACGACGCCTATACTTTAGGGATAGACGTCGGATTACATAGAAAGCCGACGTCTATTCCTTTCTTCAGAGGAATAGACGTCGGCTTATAGAGACAACCGACGTCTATTCCCAAACCTGGACAAAAATAAATAAATAGGATCCGACGAAATTGTTTTTAGTCATCGTCGTCGTGTACATACAACTGCACCAAATTCGTTCACCTATAAATTTCATCCACATACATCCATATACATCCACATACATCCATATACATCCCACATACATCCATACAATTGACATTCACAAGCATACATCCACATACATCCACAAGCATACATGCAAAAACACAAACACAAAAATACAACCACACAATTGACATTCAACACACTTGCAATTAATTCATTCTAAAATTAAGGCGATTATATTAAGGCATCAAGTGTAGGTTTGTAATACAAGTGCACTTGTTAACTAAATTACAAAAAATACAATTGGCAGTAGAACCTCTTAGTTCGTCAGCATGTTTCTGATGAAATAGCGAGCCCATCGGTCGCGAGTTTCATCGAGCTCCTGTTGCGAGAATGGATCACTACTTTTTGGGAAAACCTATCAAAAAAATACAAGTGTGTTGAATATTAATAACTAAATATTGAAACTACAATTGAATATACAATTGAATAACGATCTACATTACCTCGGTTAGACATACGTCTTGAGTTGCCACATCGAGGATTTCCTCCATGTATCTCATCACGTAGTAACCGCATTCCGTATTTCCAACCTGCTTCCGGTACTACAAGCATAGGAATTCGCTAAATATTTGTTCCTAACTTAATTAACAAAAATGGGAAAGAACGTACTCTCATTCCATGCCATGTTATTCCAGATTTTGTGGTTGTTCTACTACCACCTAAAGCTCTGTAAACCTTAATTGCCCTGAGTAGCACAAGTGAAAATATCATTCAATAATACTAATAAAAATCCAAGAATTACTTTTTTGACAACTAAACGAACTTACATATTTAGAAGTTTCTTTATTGAGTCCCTTGGTTTATTCGACCCCAACGGATCAAACCAATATGCCGAATTAGTCGTGGGGCATACAACGACAAGCATCCAATGAGCCCTGTTATATATATATATAATTAGAAGCTTATTACAAAATAAAATTTCACTTTGAATTACAAAGTTTACCTCTCATGATAAGGGAGCAGATAATATCTTTTGTCTTCTTCTTTAAAGAATGTCCCAAGTTGACCCGATTTATCATCATTCCCGTATATATATGTAGATGGACTAATAAATCCAAATACTTGATCCTCGGGAAATATTGACCTTCTGGCGTCGTAAAGATGTCTACAAGTATAAAAATTATAATTTATTATAGTTTTGATAAAATTATTCAATACTTTTCATTGTATACAAAAAAACACTTACTTCACTTGCACGTCGATAATCATGATACACAACGGATCCATCGCCATGAACTGCATGATATCCTCTTTGGTGACGTACAAAGCGGGAGGCAACCCTTTATCCCCCTCCAAGTCCAAGGTACTTAGGGATTGTGCTTCCCTACCTACCATACATTGATACAACATTTTGCACCTACTTGGAAGCGAATTAATGTTGATCGGAGATTGGTTGTTTGACCCTTTGCTCCGGGGGCTTGACACCTTACAAAGATGTATAGAACCGTTAAAATATAATTGTTAACAAATTTGAAGTTTAAAGTCTTTCAAAGTTAAATTATACCTCATGTTTGTCGTTTAGCTCTACTAAATAACTAGGCCAACGCATGAACCTACCGATAGCATCGCCGAGAGTAACAATCTCTTCTTCCGGAAATGGCACAAAAGCACTTGGATCTAAGCAACTCTCAACTGCAACCTTCAATTCTCCCTCTCCTACCTCTGTGAAGTGGTGTCTGGAGATGTTATAAACTTTCCCGTGTCCCACCAATCTTCGATCAGGGTCTTCGACAAAAGAAGCACATCTAGATCCATCCGCGAACTTTCCAAACGAGGGACTGTCGACGAGGGCCAATTCTCGAGAATGAGACACGAAATCATCATGTCGATGAGGGTGGAACACTGGCGGAACTGGAGTAGTCTCCGCGGAAGAACCGGTCTTACGACGGGTAGGAGAAGCAGGCAAATCACGATCCAATCTCTCCGTAAGAAGTTGCAAAGACTTCTTCAAATCTGCGATCTCTTGCTGGCATTTGGTATGACCAGTCGTCGAAGTAGACCGTTGAGTCTTCCCATAATATTGTCGAAGTCCAACTCTACTCCCTACCCCTCGCACACGACCGGGGTGTTCGTCGTTTCCCAAGGCCTCGCGTAGAATATCATTCCGACCATCGAAAGCAAATTCGCCTTGAGATTCTCTCAACTTCAGAGAGTCCTAAGTTTAAAACAATATTTACTATCATTTGAGCAATATAAAATTAATGATTCTGAATTAATAACATATATATAAGTGATGCAACTTACTATCTTCGAGTCGATAGCTTGCGACTCATCTGTGACGTACTCCCCTCTGGAGTTTACTCTCGCTCTCTTCCAAGAATCACAACGAGCTACGAGAGAAGGAGGAGATAGGTTACTTGCTTGCTCCTCACTCATACCGGAGTCAATTGCCTCCTGTCTCTTCTGAGCAATTTTTTCAGCCATCATTTGTGCTTCTAACTTCTGGTACCCCGCTCGAGACATACGATGGGTATACTTGTTAGAAGATCTAATCTTTTGGTTTTTTGAACCAAGAGATGAAATTCTTATTGTGACTATTAATTACTTGTTGATCACTCCACAAAGGATTTCTTTCCTTTAGAAACTTCATGTGTTCATTTAGGTATGGTTGAACTTCATTCGAATTGCACAACACATAAAAATATGCTGTCATTAAGTCATCGCCATTTGGATTTAACATTTTCATCCCACATGTCCATTTACCATCGACACGTTTATCATGACGATTCTTCGGAAGTCCAACAGTTTTGGTGTTTGCTAGGTATCCAGTGCAAAACTCGATAACCTCCTCAGCTATGTATCCTTCAACAATACTAGCATCTGGTCTTTGACGATTTTTGCAATAACCTTTCAACACTTTCATATAACGCTCGAAAGGATACATCCACCTTAAGAAAACTGGTCCGCACAATTTAACTTCTCTAACCAAATGAATAACAAGATGAATCATAATGTCAAAAAAAACCGGGGGGAAGAACATCTCCAACTGACATAATGTGACCACAATTTCATTCTGTAACTTGTCTAACTGCACAGGATCGACCACTTTACTACAAATCTTATTGAAAAAGGAACACAACTTTATTATTGCTTGTCTAACATCTTTCGGTAATATGGATCTCAGTGCTACAGGTAACAATTGCTGCATTAAAGTGTGACAATCGTGAGACTTCATCCCCACAAGTTTCAAATCCTTCATAACAACAAGATTACTGATATTTGAAGAATAACCTTGTGGAACCCTTACATCGTGCAAACACTGACAGAGAATTCTTTTCTCCTTTCTAGACAATGTATAACTAGCTGGAGGAAAGTAATTCTGATCTCCTTTCTTCTCTGGTGCCAACATTGCTCGTATACCAATATCAACAAGATCAAGTCTTGCATTATATCCATCTTTGGTTTTACTAGGTATGTTCAACAGAGTGCCAACAAGACTATCACAAATATTTTTCTCTACGTGCATCACATCAATACAATGTCTAACTTCTAAAGTTTTCCAGTAAGGGAGATCAAAAAATATTGATCTTTTTTTCCAACTACTTTTGTCGTTGGCTCGTTTGTACGGTTTTCCAAATTCACATTCAATGTTCCTTACACGTTCATACACCTTTTCGACGCTGATTTCAACTCGCGGATTCTGAAACTCCTGTTTTCCGTTAAATGCCTTCTTCAACCTACGATAAGGATGAGAGTTCGGCAAAAATCTCCGATAACCGAGATAGACAGTCTTAGAACCATTAACTAGTTGCAAAGAACATGTATTTTCCTCGCAAATTGGACAAGCTTTATGACCTTTGACTGAATATCCAGACAGATTACCATAAGCTGGAAAGTCATTAATCGTGCAAAATATCATTGCCCGCATTACGAACGACTCCTGACGATAAGAATCAAAAACTGACTCTCCGTCATTCCACAATTTCTTTAGGTCATCAATTAAAGGTCTTAAATACACATCGATGTCGTTTCCAGGTTGTTTCGGACAAGAAATCATTAAGGACAACATGATATATTTGCGTTTCATGCATAACCACGGGGGCAGATTGTAAATTACAAATAGAACGGGCCAAGAACTGTGAATGCTACTCAAACTACCGAAAGGATTCATTCCGTCAGTACAGAGCCCAAGTCGTACATTCCTCGATTCTTCACCAAACACAGGAAAGTCGACATTTATTTTTTTCCACTGAGGTGAATCTGCAGGGTGACGTAGCAACTGATCATTTGGTTTCTCACGATCAGCATGCCATGTCATGTTCTTGGAATCCTCTTTACCCGCAAACAAACGTTTAAGCCTTGGTATTATCGGAAGATACCACAAAATCTTAGCAGGAGGTCCTTTGATTTTCATCTCATCAGCCTCTTCATTGTGGTTTGGTCCACTACGTTTCATTTTGTATCTTGAAACATTACACCTGGGACAGGAATGTAAGTTTTCAAACTCACCCCTATACAATATACAATCATTCGGGCATGCGTGTATCTTCCTATATTCCATTCCCATAGGGCACAACACTTTCTTTGCATCATAAGTTCTATCTGGCAACTCATTATCATCTGGAAGCATCTCTTTCACTAACTTCAACATTGATGTGAAACTCACATCGGACCAACCATTTCTAGCTTTTAAATTGTACAACTTCAACACCGCTGACAATCTAGTGAATTTTGTACAATTCTTATACAACGACTTCTCATTGTCACTCAACAAATTACCAAGTAAATCGGGGTTGGACGAAAACTTTTCAGCCATATCCTGAACCATTTCCTCTAAGTGATCTTCCACACTAACATCTTCTCCATCATTCTTGGAACGACTACATGATTCATTTTCGCCGTGCCATATCCACCGTCTGTAATTTGGGTCGAAACCTTTCTCAAACAAATGATCTTTCATTTTCCAAAAAGTCAACACTGACATATTATGACACTTATTACACGGACAATACGCAATGTTGCTGTCTTTCATTTTCTTAGAATGTTTTTTGGCAACCTCTAAGAACATATTCACTCCGTTCTCATACTCATCACTCAATCTGTTTGAAACTATCCACTCTCGATCCATTTCAATCTAAACAGAAGCAAAAATGATAGTTATTATTGAAGAAAATAAATAAAATTCCAATTTAAAAGAATGTGTTCGTAGATGAGAAGATTCGGAGACATTAAGATGAGAAAAGAATGACTCAGAGGAGAAGAGATGAAGTCCTTAATCTAGCGTGGAATAAGGAAGGTTAGAAATCTAACTAAACAATCAAGGCCAAAACAAACCTAAAGTCCACTATAGGTCCTTAGTAGTAGACGACGCCTAACTTCGAGGTCCCACCGAGGACCACTAGTCTGTAAGAAATCAAGAACCCGGAGGTCCCTAATATCTCAGGGAGACTAGATGGGCAACGACGTTCAGGCCGAAACGGTCTTAAACATCGAGGACCACTAATCTATAGGAAATCAAGAACCCGGAGGTTCCTAAAATCTCAGGGAGACTAGATCGGCAATGACATTCAGGCCATAACGGTCTTAAACGGTTTTCTCTCCTTAATGCGTCCGAAATTCCTAGGGGCCAACGTCTAATTGATTTTATTAAGGCTCTTTTATTAAGTGGTTTCTGGGCCAAGGAAAGGGTGATGAAATCCCCCACCTCATCTCCTATAGGTGACTGCCCCCTAAGTGTTTTTCATACCTTAATCTAACAAACAACACACCAAACAAACACTCACCTCACTCTTGTTCCAATGCAAGTCCTACTAACTAATGCGTGCTTTCTAATGAATGATGAGTGAAAGATAGTACGTACCTTACGCCAGCAATCTACGACAGAAATCGTAAATAATCGAAAAATACAATGCATGCAAATCCTATATGATGAATGACTTAGCAAATATTGTCTAATCTTTTGCTTTGGGTTATTAAAGGCCAAGTTGTTTAAGGGGGGGCAATGAGTTATTATAAACTAAACATTTAACTAAACAAAGTAAATAAACATTTAACTAGACAAAACATAAATAAACATTTAACTAGACATTTTTGTACAACTGGTAGATTGATTGCCTGAAGAAAGTTTAGCACATCGAAATCTTTAAGCTACACACATTGATTTCATACACATTTTTCTCAAGTTATCTTATATTTTAGTAAGATTGCTTCATGTACTTTGAACCTAGAAACGTTAGAACTTACAAGACACCACAGTCCACAGCTTATGGCAAAAGATATAACAGTAAGTTTAGTTAGCAAGAAATTCTTCTTGAGCTGTCATTTTTGTACAACTGGTAGATTGATTGCCTGAAGAAAGTTTAGCACATCGAAATCTTTAAGTATTGAACACCGACTAAAACTACAAATCATTGTTATCTGCAAGCCTTATCACCGAAAAAAGGATTAGCATGACCTAACTATGAAAACATTTCTATCAGTTGTGTATGGTTGACAACAAAATTACAGTACTAGTTAAGGTCAAACAAACTCCATATTTATCGAAGATGAACGTAAAGGGTTGAATGAGGGCTTTGATGGATTCCATACAAACACATACCACCATTTGTTTGTGATAGTAGTTAATAACTCGCAAGTGGAAGGGGAGATCCAAACAAAGCCCGATATTCTTTTGGAAGAAAATACAAATGGTTGATGGAAGAAAACTTACATGTGGAGAGAGACGGAGGAAGACGGGGGAAGAAGGAGAAGAGGGCCGGAGATGTGGAGGAGAGTTTGGGAGCTCACTGCGGTGCCGGAGACGGTGTAGATCGGTCGGAGGTTGGTCGCGGAGGAGAGTTCGGTCGCGGGACGGCTAGGGTTTTTGGGTGGGTTTCGTCTGAAATGAATGAAAGAAAACCGTCTGTCTGATTTCTTTAAGACCTATAGACGTCGGATGTTATATAACGCCGACATCTATACCTCGACGTCTATGTGGATGACGTATAGACGTCGGTTGTCCATTACGTCCGACGTCTATATGGAGACGTCTATACCCTATAGACGTCAGATATAAAAGGTACACAAACCACCGACGTGTATAGGTCGACATCTATAGGGTATAGACGTCGGCTAAACGTGTTATTCCAAAACCCTACGTCTATAGTGTCACATAGACGTCGTCTTCCATTACAACCGACGTCTATTCTGTCCTCTCCACACTAGACGTCGGTGGTTGGAACGGCCGATGTCTATTTGGCGACGAGTAAAGCCAATTCTGCACTAGTGTGTCGATTTCGATGTGTTGCCGATGTTTTTGATGATGGTCAAGACAATTGGTTTTACGCCCGTCATGAGATTTCTAATAAGATAGGGGCGCATTCCATTGATGAGCACATTTATTATGACAGTGTGGTACAGGCTCATCAGCTAATTGATTGGGGCAGAGGACTTTGTGGCGAGGATCACTATATGGAGATTTGGTGCGACTTGTTCCCGATAGGCAATTTTTACAAGTGTGCAGTTATGTGTTTCTCACTTGGAGTGGATGGTTCGTTATACTCGTATCTTACAACATTACCTTGGAGAGTCTGTCTACCATGACGAAGCCATGTAGAGAGTTGACCATTGCTCATTTAGGGAGTTACAAATATTCTATTCGCTTAGAATTATCTGAGGGATTCCCAATACCTCTTATAGTAACCATGTGGTTTCAAATGCGTGATGAGAGTGTTGTTAGATGGAGCTACATTACGAACATAGGAGAGCATATTGTGAGCAGTTACGTAGTAGATTTTGATTCTAATGTGTAATTTGTAATGGATTGGTTAAATTACTGAATTTTTAATGTATTATCTGTTCGTACATTATATCATGTTGTTTTTTATCAGATTTCAAATTTCAAATGCGTTACATAAAGCAAATAGGGAGAAAATATGTTCGTCATAAATAGATAATAAGAGTACAACAGATAAGCAAATACAAATACAAATAATAAGAGTACAACAAATAATAAAGTAAATATCGTACAAGCCGACTACAACTACGACTCATCCTCCCAATCATGGTTAGAAATGCCTAACTGACTGTTCCACGACTTAATGATTTCATCCAACTCTACACATGCAACACTTGTCTGGTCGTTCAGCTTCAAGTCCCTAAACTCCAAGAACGGCTGTGTACACCGTATCATCATTCCCATCCACTGTATGTAAGAGAAAAATAAGCGTCAATTAACAATAAAAACAAAATATACATTAGAAATACAAATAAATTAAAATTCTTACTGTATCAGCACATGTCCTATCCGGTGGTCTCTCAGGTCTCTGAGCGATATCGCGCACGAGAGAGGTATGTGAGTACCTACAGAACCAATCCAAATAATCTGCATTACAAGTGGAGGGGTCGCGGCTACATGTCAAATCTCTAATGTGAAGTCGACCTCCTCTCGGAAATGTCTACCAAGTCAATTCCGCAGTCAAAGCGGGGTACCTCAGGTCATACATCGCCGCAATCTCTAGTCGCACTGCACGCTTTGCGGTTGGGATGTCAATCTGGATCACCTGAACGTATCCTAACTGACGCAAGACGCGATCAGGCAAATAAGGCTCGATGATATCCCGATAACGAATAAGGCACATCAATAAAGTCCTCGGCACATCCACAACAGGTAAGGACCATAAGGCGACCACTCCACCTAAACGTTGACACGTTAATAATAATAACACTAGTGCAGAATTGGCTTTACTCGTCGCCAAATAGACGTCGGCCGTTACAACCACCGACGTCTAGTGTGGAGAGGACCGAATAGACGTCGGTCGTCATGGCAGACGACGTCTATGTGACACTATAGACGTCGGGTGTGGGAATAACACGTTAAGCCGACGTCTATAGTGTATAGACGTCGACCTATAGACGTCGGTGGTTTAGTACTTTGTGAATCCGACGTCTATAGGGTATAGACGTCGGCCTATAGACGTCGGACTTAATGTAAGACCGACGTCTATAAACCAACCATATAGACGTCGAGGTATAGACGTCGGTGTTATGGAACATCCGACGTATATAGGTCTTAAAGAAATTGGACAGACGCATTTTCTTTCATTCATTTCAGTCGAAACCCACCCAAACCCTAGCCGTCCCGCGACCGAACTCTCCTACGCGACCATCCTCCGACCGATCCGCACCGTCTCCGGCACCGCAGCGAGCTCCCAAGCTCTCCTCCACTTCTCCGGCCCTCTTCTCCTTCTTCCTCCGTCTTCCTCCGTCTCTCTCCACATGTAGGTTTTAAGTTCGTTTTTGGTTGTTTTAAGTTCGTCTTTCTCCACATATTCTTTCTAACTTAGCCTCCTCCGTATGTAGCTTCCTCGTGTCGTTTACAGCCGTCTCCTCCGCGACGTCTTCGGGAACCACAAAGACCTCCTCCGGCATCACAACTTTTCCCTCCTCTGGTTCGTGCTCAATTTTAGATCCTTAATTTAGGATTAGTTTAGACCAAGAATCCAACGCCAAATTAGGATTAGTTCACAATAATAACGTATTGATGCAAATATTGGTTAATGTGATAATCATTATTGGTTAATGTGATAATCTAAGTGTATTGATGCAAATATCAACATTTAGAATTCCTTTTATTTTCCAAGTTATTTAATGATTCAATTTGTTGGTGTGTAGCAAATGGTTTCCAAAGTAGAAAAAAAGAAATCAAAATTATGGATTGATGATGTGTAATGGCATGAGTTGTATGGTCTTGATGTGGATGTACACTCTTGACGTTATGTGTGTGTTATATGTGTTGATATTTGATAAACAACTTCATTGGATTGATTTGGTTTGGATTGAGTTGGGTTGGTTGGATGATTTAACCAAACTTTGTTTTCATTGGATTAATTTGGTTTGGATTATGTTAAGAATTTGGTTTGGATTGAGTAGAGAAATACATGTTGTGATTGTGAGTAGATAACTAGATATACATTTTTCTTGTTGATTTCAGGATTTGAAGAATTTTACATATCAAATTTTAAGTGGAGGTTCTGCCAAAATTTCAATAAAATTTTATTCCCAATTATTATTAATAACATGATAGTTTGTGTTTAAAATGTTTTTCTGTCAATTCAAGTAATTATTTTTAATACTTGCTTTTAATATTTTAAATGTTTATTGCCTTAATTTTTTGAATTTTTAATATTATGATAATAACTCATTGCCCCCCTTAAACAACTTGGCCTTTAATAACCCAAAGCAAAAGATTAGACAATATTTGCTAAGTCATTCATCATATAGGATTTGCATGCATTGTATTTTTCTATTATTTATGATTTCTGTCGTAGATTGCTGGCGTAAGGTACGTACTATCTTTCACTCATCATTCATTAGAAAGCACGCATTAGTTAGTAGGACTTGCATTGGAACAAGAGTGAGGTGAGTGTTTGTTTGGTGTGTTGTTTGTTAGATTAAGGTATGAAAAACACTTAGGGGGCAGTCACCTATAGGAGATGAGGTGGGGGATTTCATCACCCTTTCCTTGGCCCAGAAACCACTTAATAAAAGAGCCTTAATAAAATCAATTAGACGTTGACCCCTAGGATTTTCGGACGCATTAAGGAGAGGAAACCGTTTAAGACCGTTATGGCCTGAATGTCGTTGCCGATCTAGTCTCCCTGAGATTTTAAGAACCTCCGGGTTCTTGATTTCCTATAGATTAGTGGTCCTCGATGTTTAAGACCGTTTCGGCCTGAACGTCGTTGCCCATCTAGTCTCCCTGAGATATTAGGGACCTCCGGGTTCTTGATTTCCTACAGACTAGTGGTCATCGGTGGGACCTCGAAGTTAGGCGTCGTCTATTACTAAGGACCTATAGTGGACTTTAGGTTTGTTTTGGCCTTGATTGTTTAGTTAGATTTCTAACCTTCCTTATTCCACGCTAGATTAAGGACTTCATCTCTTCTCCTCTGAGTCATTCTTTTCTCATCTTAATGTCTCCGAATCTTCTCATCTACGAACACATTCTTTTAAATTGAATTTTTATTTATTTTCTGCAATAATAACTATCATTTTTGCCTCTGTTTAGATTGAAATGGATCGAGAGTGGATTGTTTCAAACAGATTGAGTGATGAGTATGAGAACGGAGTGAATATGTTCTTAGAGGTTGCCAAAAAACATTCTAAGAAAATGAAAGACAGCGACATGGCGTATTGTCCGTGCAATAAGTGTCATAATATGTCAGTGTTGACTTTTCGGAAAATGAAAGATCATTTGTTTGAGAAAGGTTTCGACCCAAATTACAGACGGTGGATATGGCACGGCGAAAATGAATCATGTAGTCGTTCCAAGAATGATGGAGAAGATGTTAGTGTGGAAGATCACTTAGAGGAAATGGTTCAGGATATGGCTGAAAAGTTTTCGTCCAACCCCGATTTACTTGGTAATTTGTTGAGTGACAATGAGAAGCCGTTGTATAAGAATTGTACCAAATTCACTAGATTGTCAGCGGTGTTGAAGTTGTACAATTTAAAAGTTGGAAATGGTTGGTCCGATGTGAGTTTCACATCAATGTTCAAGTTAGTGAAAGAGATGCTTCCAGATGATAATGAGTTGCCAGATAGAACTTATGATGCAAAGAAAGTGGTGTGCCCTATGGGAATGGAATATAGGAAGATACACGCATGCCCGAACGATTGTATATTTTATAGGGGTGAGTTTGAAAACTTACATTCCTGTCCCAGGTGTAATGTTTCAAGATACAAAATGAAACGTAGTGGACCAAACCATAATGAAGAGGCTGATCAGATGAAAATCAAAGAACCTCCTGCCAAGATTTTGTGGTATCTTCCGATAATACCAAGGCTTAAACGTTTGTTTGCGGGTAAAGAGGATTCCAAGAACATGACATGACATGTTGATCGTGAGAAACCAAATGATCAGTTGCTACGTCACCCTGCAGATTCACCTCAGTGGAAAAAAATAAATGTCGACTTCCCTATGTTTGGTGAAGAATCGAGGAATGTACGACTTGGGCTCTGTACTGACGGAATGAATCCTTTCGGTAGTTTGAGTAGCATTCACAGTTCTTGGCTCGTTCTGCTTGTAATTTACAATCTGCCCCCGTGGTTATGCATGAAATGCAAATATATCATGTTGTCCTTAATGATTTCTGGTCCGAAACAACCTGGAAACGACATCGATGTGTATTTAAGACCTTTAATTGATGACCTAAAGAGATTGTGGGATGACGGAGAGTCAGTTTTTGATTCTTATCGTCAGGAGTCGTTCGTAATGCGGGCAATGATATTTTGCACGATTAATGACTTTCCAGCTTATGGTAATCTGTCTGGATATTCAGTCAAAGGCCATAAAGCTTGTCCAATTTGCGAGGAAAATACATGTTCTTTGCAACTAGTTAATGGTTCTAAGACTGTCTATCTCGCTTCCAAGTATGGTAGGTAGGTAGGGAGGCACAATCCTTAGGTAGGTAGGAAAATACATGTTCTTTGCAACTAGTTAATGGTTCTAAGACTGTCTATCTCGCTTCCAAGTATGGTAGGTAGGTAGGGAGGCACAATCCTTAAGTACCTGGGAGTTGGAGGGGGATAAAGGGTTGCCTCCCGCTTTGTACGTCACCAAAGAGGATATCATGCAGTTCATGGTGATGGATTCGTTGTGTATCATGATTATCGACGTGCAAGTGAAGTAAGTGTTCTTTTGTATACAATGAAAAGTATTGAATAATTTTATCAAAACTGTAATAAATTACAATTTTTATACTTGTAGACATCTTTACGACGCCAGAAGGTCAATCTTTCCTGAGGATCAAGTATTTGGATTTATCAGTCTATCTACATATATATACGGGAATGACGATAAATCGGGTCAACTTGGGACATTCTTTAAAGAAGAAGACAAGAAATATTATCTGCTCCCTTATCATGAGAGGTAAACTTTATAATTCAAAGTGAAATTTTATTTTGTAATAAACTTCTAATTATATATATAACACAGGGCTCATTGGATGCTTGTCGTTGTATGCCCAACGACTAATTCGGCATATTGGTTTGATCCGTTGGGGTCGAATAAACCAAGGGATTCAATAAAGAAACTTCTAAATATGTAAGTTCGTTTAGTCGTGAATAAAGTAATTCGTGGATTTTTATTAGTATTATTGATTGATATTTTAACTTGTGGTACTCAGGGCAATTAAGGTTTACAGAGCTTTAGGTGGTAGGAGAACTACAACAAAATCAGGAATAACATGGCATGGAATGAGAGTACGTTCTATCCCATTTTTGTTAATTAAGTTAGGAACAAATATTTAGCGAATTCCTTTGTTTGTAGTACCGGAAGCAGGTTGGAAATACGAAATGCGGTTACTACGTGATGAGATACATGGAGGAAATCCTCGATGTGACAACTCAATACGTATGTCTAACCGAGGTAATCTAGATCGTTATTCAATTGTATATTCAATTGTAGTTTCAATATTTAGTTATTAATATTCAACACACTTGTATTTTTTTGATAGGTTTTCCCAAAAAGTAGTGATCCATTCTCGCAACAGGAGCTCGATGAAACTCGCGACCGATGGGCTCGCTATTTCATCAGAAACATGCTGACGAACTAAGAGGTTCTCCTGCCAATTGTATTTTTTGTGATTTAGTTAACAAGTGCACTTGTATTACAAACCTACACTTTATGCCTTAATATAATCGCCTTAATTTTAGAATGAATTAATTGCAAGTGTGTTGAATGTCAATTGTGTATGCTTTGTATGTTTGTGCATGTATGGTTGTATGTTTGTGTTTATGCATGTATGCTTGTTTGTTTGTGCTTGTATGAAATTGTGGATGTATGTGGATGAAATTGTGAGTATTTGTGAACAAATTTATAGGTGAACGAATTTGGTGCAGTTGTATGTACACGACGACGATGACTAAAAACAATTTCGTCGGATGCTATTTTTTTTGTCCAGGTTTAGGAATAGACGACGGTTGTTTCTATTAGCCGACGTCTATTCCTCTGAAGAAAGGAATAGACGTCGTCTTTATATTGAATCCGACGTCTATACCTAAAGTATAGGCGTCGTATGTTAGTTAACCGACGTGTATCCCTAAAGTGTAGGCGTCGTATGTTAGTTAACCGACGTCTATCCCTAAAGTATAGGCGTCGTATGTTAGTTAACCGACGTCTATCCCTAACGTATAGACGTCGGTCGATAAGGTGACCGACGTCTAAACGTTAACGAATACACGTCGGCGTCTAATTATGGCCGACGTCTATGTATAGACGACGCACACCTAGACGTCGGATAGGGGTGTGCTTATATCTGACGTGTATAGCCTCGTACATCCGACGTATATTCCCTTTTCTGTAGTAGTGTAATAATAATTAAATACACATAAATGGTATAGAGTTTTATACATGCGATGTGGTCATCTGATCTAGCCGTCTACAAATGGAACGGAGTCGCCCCTCGCTCTTATCCTCGCTCTGGATGATCCACATACCTAAACGAGAATAGCCTGACTCAATTATTTTTTGCTCCCGATGCGGGCGGAAAGGAGGAAAATACTCATATATCCAAGCCTGCAGCAGCGTAAGACAACCTGCAATACCTCCACAATTAGCACGGCTAGCTATCCCTAATTTGCGATACAGGTATGCCAACTTCGCCGACCCCCATGAGTACTCACCAATGGTATCCAGGTCCCTAGCCTCCAATATGTCGCATGGTCTGACTCTACAACCGCTCTTGTCGACAAATAAGACGCACCCAAGCAGTAAGAACAGGTAGGCAGTCAACTGCGTCTCCTCGGCCCGTAGAGGTCATCCTCGTCTGCATAACTCGTCAACAGAGTTAATGCTAACACCACTCCAACAAGGGCTATCCTTCCCAAGGCTATCAATGCTCACCCCGAGTAACTCTGCTAAATAACTCTTTAGCTCAACTGTCGATGCCTGAACACCGACCATACGACCCTCAACAGGAATGCGAAGGATATGGACCACGCCATGCAGCATGATCGTCATCTCTCCGAAAGGCAGGTGGAAAGAGTTTGTGTCAGATTGCCACCGCTCCACAAACGCAGATATCAATAGCATGTCAATGTTAATGAACATGCACCAAGGAAAGTAACCCAATCCGCTAGCAATAATGCCCCCTATGATATCGACACTCAAAACTGACCGCCAACCCTGCAGTGTAGTTCATGCTCTGTTCCGATTATGGCACTTCAGAACCTTCCGATCCTCGCCTGCCCAAATGCATCTAGTGATGTGGCCCTCGAAACTAGGAATGACGCTCTCATCTATAGGATCATCGAGCATCATAGCAGTCACGATCCAAGAATCGTCCTCAACCCTCTTCTTCTTGTGAGTTCAGGCATCTACAATACAAGAACTCAAATCGCCGGTCACAAACCTACCACCTCTACCCTTTCGAACTAGAGACTCAGCAGGAGAAGAACTACCATGTTGCCCTCATCATCTACCATACACCCCCCGTCTCTCCTCCTCATGCTGCTCCAACTCTAACTCATACTGGCCCTCATCGTCACTCTCGTCGTCGTCACCCTCCACCTCATCTGAAACTTCCTCATCATTGAATGAGTCATCATGTGTTTGACGACGATGTAAACTATCTCTCTCCCTCCTGACTGAAGCAGATATACCTCGTCTACGTGGATGACGAGGTGATGAATCCTCTTCGTAAGCATGTACAACGCGTAAGGGTATAAATTTTCCTCCTCCTCAACAGTAACCTGATGGCTATTAATTAAATTTTAGAAATAAAATTTCGTTAAATGGATTTAAGTTACTAAATTAACAAAATTATAAATTATTTTTTACTAATTACTAATTAGCACTAATTATTATTTACTAATTAATAATTACAACTAATTAATAATCAATTTTAAAAAAATAAATTGGGCGTCTCCTCCTGCCCCCTTGCCTTGGGGTGGCGTCCATCACAGACAGGGGGCTAAGCCGGACGCCCCATAATTTATATTTTTATAAAAAGTAATTGGAAATTTTACCGTATTCGAGTACACCGGGGCATCTGTTGCCTCCTTTCCTGACATTCGCGACATTGTGTTTGATGATTAAGAAGAATATGAAGAGAAAGTGGTGGTGGAAGAGTTAAATGAAGAGAGATATAAGTAGAAAGGAGAGAAAGACAATGGTGATTGGCACGGGCGATTTTAATTGTTGATTTTCTCAAATCATGATTTAGTTTTCTTCCCTGAATGACTCATTTTTTCATTATTGCATTTGGTCTGATTTGAGTGTGTCTGGCTCCATTTTTTTCCAGTCTAGACACTCGTCTGGTTAAAACAAGGGAACTACTAAACGTCGCCCCAAAACTACTTAAATCGCCCCTTGAAATTACCAAATTTCCCTTAACAATATATTTAATACCCATATCGTCCTGTGTCTTTAAACAAGGTTTTGACTCAGTTTTACTAACATTCCTAATATCAACACCACGAAAATGTCTGGTGAAACACCTAGATCAGGCGAAGTAACGGAGACTGATTTTTTTTCCGACTCGGGCATCTGGCTCAGACGCCTGCACCATCGTGGAGGCGTCTGGCTAAGACGCCTCCACCATGGTTGAGGCGTCTTATCCAGACGCCTCCACGATGGTCCAGGCGTCTTAGCCAGACGCCTATACCATGGTCTAAGCGTCTCGCTAAGACGCCTCAACCATGGTGGAGGCGTCTTAGCGAGACGCCTCCACGATGGTACAGACGTCTTAGCCAGACGTCCCGTTTTTTTTAATTTTTTTGTCAAATTAAAATTATACGGTGTGTTATCTCAAATTATTTGACGTTTCTTTGCAAGTTTTCGGTGGTAACCGGTCGGATTACAATGAGTTTTTTTTGCAAGTGATGAAGATTCAAAAAAATTCCAGATCCAACATTTTTTAAGTTCCAAAATCCCCCGGTGGTAAAACATCCTGACTTACAAATACCACCTCGACAGGTCGTTCGGGGGTCTCGCTCACCGGGGTACCGAAGGGGTATCAGTCATCCGAATATAGTAATTATTAACTTATTAATTAATTTAACAATTATCTAAATTTATAATCAATTATCTTTTTAAAAAAATAATAAAAAATTACGGGCGTCCGACGGAGCCGCCCCCACATAGGAGGGGGCGTCTGGCTAAGACGCCTCCCCCATGGGGGAGGCGTCTTACACAGACGCATGTCCCAAGGGCAGAGCGTCTGGGTAAAACGCCTACCCGATGGGTAAGGCGTCTGGGTAAAACGCCTCCCCCATGGGGGAGGCGTCTTAGCCAGACGCCCCCTCCTACGTAGGGGCGGTTCCGTCGGACGCCCGTAATTTTTTATTATTTATTATTATTTTTTTATTAAAAAGATGTTAGATATTTTACCATATTCGAGTATACTGGGGCGTTCGTTGGTTCATTACTGACCTCCATAACATTATTTTTTATGATTATAAGAGGAATATGAAGAGAGATGTGTGATAGGAGAGTAAAATGTCGCGTTATAGCAGTAGAAATGAGAGAAGGGCAAAATGGTAATTTCAAGGGACGATTTAAGTAATTTTGGGACGATGTTTAGCAATTCAGTAAAACAAAAGGTTGTACTAAGACGCAAGAAGCAATATAAAATTAGCTTGTCACTCTCCTTTGACATCTGCACGAGCATACGCCTCTATCCCCTCCAACTCCATATGTCCATCTTGTTATTTATGGGCACCTTCAACATCTTTGCATTTCCACCTCGACGCAAACGCAGCAAATACACCCATTGTTATTTTACTTATTATTTTTATTAGATGGAAAATATAGAAATGGAAGTTGTTTGTGTATGCTTATCTGAGAATTTTTACATGAAATGCAGGAGTTTATTTTCACAAGCATTTATTTACGATTATTTGTATGAAAATATCATGGTTTTGATATTATTTCATATCATGTTCTTATTATTTCATTTAAACATTTTCTAATTAACATCAAGTACATGTTATTGAAACATATTAACAAGTGGATGGTAGTCAAGCGGTTCAAACCCAAAAGAAAGAAAGAAAGTTAGGATTAATTGAGCTTATGTACTTCCATAAAGTCCAAATTGAGCGCGTTCACCCGTATTTTCCTTTATTAGTCTAATGGACCTCACCACCCTATTTTCTTACCGTTGTGCACTTGGACCGTTAATATCCCTGTTAAGTTACGGTTTTGGTTGGAAATTTTGCACATTACACCTTGTCAATTTAACTAATAACGATTTTGGAGTAAAAATTTATAAATCACACTTTATAAAATACAAAAATATCCTTAATATCAATAAAAAATTAAAATAAAAAACCAAACAAACATTACTCTCTTTTTCTCTCTCTTCCTCTCTCTTCTCTTCCTCTCTCTCGTCTTTCTTTTCTCTCTCTTCTCTTCCTCTCTCTCGTCTTTCCTTTCTCTCTCTTCTCTTTCTCTCTCTCGTCTTTCCTTTCTCTCTCTTCTCTTCCTCTTTCTGTTCTTTCGTCGGCGATCTGATCATCGGGGACATGGTGGTGATCTAACATTCGTACGACCCGACGCCACCATACCAGAATTGTACCATGAGTGGTTGATGCAGGAGTTGATGGATCTTTGATGATAGAGTTGTTTAATCATGCAAAGAATCATTCTCCATCACCTTCTGAAAATTGGAACCAAGTCAGCAAAGAAATTGGAACCAAGTCAGCAAAGAAAGTTTCCTCCAACTGCACATGTGATTCAAATTTTGTTTCCAATTAGCTTTATGAAAAGTCTCCAGAATTTACTTCCCCGCACTACAGAATTCGGTAGTTACATTAGTTTCCTGAATTTTATTTCCTTAGACTAGTTAATTAGGTAGTCAATTATTTCTTTTGCTGAAATTTCCTTTTGTTGTTGCAAAATAAAGGAGTTACCTTGTTGGATAATTTCCTAATCTCTATACGCATGAAAGGCTATAAGACCTGGCTTGTAGGTCAATAGATCATAGAATTTTTGTTTTGAATTAATACACAAAAAATCAGAGATAGTTTTATCTCAATTCGGTGTTTGTCTCTTCAATTCTCTTGTAGTTGGGGGTGTCATACGCTTGTAGAATCCATCATAATTCTACCCGGCGTTAGTTGGTACCAAAGCCGAAATCCTCCCTCTAGTTGATGCTTCATCAGCATGATGGTTGGTAGATATGGTGGTCGTGGTCGTCGTGTCCCTAATTCATATGAGGAAGTCCCGCACCATGGTCGTAGCAACGAAGATGCTGAATTGATTGAGGGTCTACAAAGACAAATTGTTGAGCTAACCCAACGTCTTGCTGTGCAAGATCTAGCCCACTGTGAGACCAAAAATCCTAATTCCGACGCAACCTCGGACCTCCACAACATGTTCCATGATCGTGGTGCTGGTCAAGGACATCGTAGTTGGGGATGTAGACCTCGGTTTCAAGATGGAGCTGCCAGAATTTTCTGGTACGTTACATGCGGATGCTTTTGTCGACTGGTTGAATGAAGTCGAACGAGTATTCGATTACAAGGAGGTTCTGGAGCACGTGAAGGTTAAGTTAATCGCCAATGACTCAAAGGGAGAGCGTCTGCGTGGTGGGAACAACTGAGGCACACACGAGAAAGGCAAGGCCAAGCTGACCGAATGGTGCAAGATGAAAAAAAGTTGAAGGGACACTTCCTTCCCTTAGGCTACACTCAATCTTTGTTTCAGTGTCTTCATTCATTGAGGCAAGGTGCGAGGTCGGTGGACGAATACATGGAAAAATTCTATCAGTTGGTGGCTCAAAACGATTTGTTGGAATCGGAGGGACAATCAGTGGCGCAATACTTGGGGGGGGGGGGGTACGACAATCCCTACAATATGCCCTCAGCCTCCACTCGTTGTGGACGGTTTCTGAGGCCTATCAGCGTGCCCTCGCAGCGGAGAAGTAGCAAAGAAGGCGAGTCACCACCAACCACGACCCAAAACAGCCCAACTGGACTGCTAGACCGCTAGAAGCGCGCCCTCATCAACCACCACTCCCTGACAAGCCAAAGACAAGTCTGAAATGCAATAGGTTTAGAGAAGAGGGTCACAACACGTCCAACAATTGGAAAACCACCAGCAATGGTGGCAAGAACCTCCTGATCGAAGATGATCTGGAGTGTGATGTTG
This sequence comes from Triglochin maritima, assembly GCA_963682175.1. NCBI lineage: Eukaryota > Viridiplantae > Streptophyta > Magnoliopsida > Alismatales > Juncaginaceae > Triglochin > Triglochin maritima. The sequence goes on from OY821775.1 coordinate 15,443,273, forward strand.
TATGGTGATGGACCAAAAACTCTAGTCATCCGCAAAAGTCTTCTAACCCTTAGAGGTGGGTCAGGAGATGAGTGGTTGAGGCATAATATTTTTCTTACCACTTGCACGGTCACGGACAAGGTGTGCAAGATGATCTTCGATAGCAGCAGTTGCGAGAACGTGGTGTCCGAAGAGGCAATCTAGAAATTGCAACTGAGAACAGATACTCATCCCAAACCATACAAGTTATCTTGGCTGAGCAAGGAGACAAAAATAAAGGTGGACAAGAGGTGCTTGGTGTCATTTTCAATAGGAAAAAAGTATTTCGATAATACATGGTGCGATGTGGTGATCATGGATGCTTGTCACCTACTACTAGGACAACTGTGGCAGTACGATCGAAGTGTCGTTCACGATGAACGGAAGAACACCTATTCCCTTAGCATCAAAGGGAAAAGGATTGTCTTGGCACCTCATCAAGAAGAAACTCCTTCGATCCAGGTAGCTCCACACAACAACTTGTTGTCCATATCCAACTTTTTGGCCGAAATGAAGCAAGAAGAGGTGGTTTTTGCGTTGTTGCCCCAGGATGGAGGCGAGGTTAGCCCGAGCTCAGACGTGCCTGAGGAGGTTCAGCAACTTCTGAAAGAGTTCTCCGAGCTGATGCCCGAAGATCTCATCCCCGGATTACCACCGTTGAGGAATATCCAACACCAAATTGATCTTATCCCAGGATCGACTCTCCCGAACCGCCCGACGTATCGTCTCAACCCTAAAGAATATGAATAACTACAATGACAAGTGGTGGAGCTACTGGAGAGAGGCTATGTCAGTGAGAGCATGAGTCCTTGTGTTGTTCCTGAAGGGAATGTGTTCTAAAAGTTTTACTTTTAAATGTCAATTATTATGAATTGAATGAGAAATCATTTTGTTCCTTGTTTATGTTATTCGTCTTTTAGAAGTGTTAAGGAAGAGGCTCTTGGTCCTTAACCATAGAGCTCTAAAAAGATATTGGTTTACATAAAACAAAAGATATTCGCAATCATGGTAATTAACATGCAACATTAATTACCGAGTTAAGATTGTCGTGTTGGTCATAGATCATTGTAGCTCTACAAGTGAGTGACAACACGGGTATGCAAAAGAGGAAAATATTACTTTTGTATACTGAATAGACCTAATAAGTAAAATATTATAGAAATGTGTTTCTGTGTCATTAATATTTTATTGTGTCTTTGGTCCTTTGATATGAGACTTATATCTAATCACTTAAGGAATACTTAATTAGATCAGTGTCTTGAACTATCGATCAGTGTAGTATAAAGGCATTGGTTGGTTAAGTATAACTTTCGTTAGAGAAGATAGTTAGTCAAAAGATTATCATTGCCCCTCTTAATTGAGTGATGATATTAGTGGGCCCCTTGATAAAGCAAAGTTATAATGTGCACAATGTGATTTGAGTTAAGTCACATATTTATAACTAGCTTAAAGAGATCAAGAAATGAATACTAATACAAAGATGACACAATACTACTTTGTGTGTATTCTTAATATCATGAGGCAAGGGATGGACACAAGTGGTGCACTCCATCACTAAATGGATCGGGTTTTGGTTCGAGTGGAATTAAGACATCTAACTAATTTGGGAGCTATAATGTGTAGCTAGATACCGCTTATAGCTTGTGATATTAAGCTCTTAATATCACTACCAACTTAGTTTAGATCCTCCCATAGGTCACACCACAAAATTGGGAAACAAGAAATGGGGATTTTGAGTTCATAGGATGTGTCGGGTTTCATGTAGAAAATATGACACATGGGGTGAACAAGCAAAATCAAAATTATGTTCTGATTAATAACATAATTAGAATCTAAATTAAATTCATATGTGATGTAAATATTATAGGGTGTAATGAATGATCATTACATAGGATAATATGTTACATAAGTTGTGAATTTACTACTAATCCCGAAATGTCAAATTTTGTAGGGGTTAAACCGAAATTTGACAAGTCTGCAAGACTGTGCAAACGGTCGACCGGTTAATGGATAACGGTCGACCGAAGGTGCACGGTCGACCGGACGTGTCTCGACCGATAACAGGGAATTTTCGTCTGTTCGGAACGGTCGACCGAATCTATCGGTCGGTCGACCGAACATTGCGATGAAATATTCTACGTTAAGAACGGTCGACCGAATCTCGCACGGTCGACCGAAATTGGGTTCGAGCGGTCGACCGGACCTTCGTAACAGTCGACCGGTCCAGACGGTTTTATGCAGAATTAATTTAAGAATTAATTAGATCATGCATGGAATTTGTCCATAATTGATTTAATTCGTGGCTAATATTATTTATTATTAAATAATGGATGGTTAGATGGAATTTTGCATGAGATCATGGGCAAGGGGTTGCACATGAATAGGTAATTTGGAGAGAACCTATAAATACAAGGTTATCTCATTACCTCCTTAATTAATTCATTATTCTCTTGAGCAAAATTCTCTTTCCATAATTCTCCACGAAAATCCCTTAATTCTTAAGTTTAGTTTTAGTTCTTAAGAGACCATCTTCTCAAGGGAATTAAAGAAGGGTTAGTAATTAGATTCTAAACCCTATCGGAGATCGAGAGACTAGCTTCCCTCTCTCCGATCTTGTTTAGAGTTAGGTGAATACTCGGAGGCATCCGGCGCGGCGAGAAGCATCCACGACGTCTCCGAATCTTCAAGAAGTTTTTGAGAACTTCTAGGTATGAATTTCGGAGCCCTTGTTTGTTTTAATAGAGTTTTGAAACTAGATGTTAAAACAAACCGATGCATGCATGAAATAAATCAAAGAAAATTGTAATTGATCCTTATTATACATAAAAATTTCGAAAATATATATGTATAATTAAACATGAAATCCTACAGTGGTATCAGAGCTTAGGGTTCAATTTTCTCATGATTTATGGCTGTAAACAAATTTAGTTTACCATCTAGGATTTAAACAATTCGTTTTACCGGTTTTTCGGTCTTTAAATATTTGTTGAAATAATTCTTTATAATAATTCGTTTTAAATGTTTTGAATGTTTAAACACATGTCATGTAATTATTAGAATTATGATTTAGACATAAGTCTAACTTGCAATAATTTCGTTTTAAGTATAAACGATTATTTTGTAAGAGAATCAACAAAATCGAAAAACTGCGATTCATCTTTCCATTGGAAATTGGATGGACGGCAGTTCATAATTAATTTTTGAACTATGGATGAATAAAAAATGTTTTTAATGGATTTCAAAATATTTTTCAAAGAATTGTTGAGAATTCTGGATGATTGATAAATTAGATTCTGTAGTTTATAGCAATTGCGTGCATGGATGCTTGAGTTGCTTTGCAGGATTGTGAGTTTATATGTTCCAAATCAGACACTACAAATGTATGTAATTATTATTATACAGCGGCTTATGTATGTAAAAGCCAAAATTCTCTCTATTTCCGTCTTTTAGATAGTTGCATTTGCATATTGGAGGTTTTTACATAGGACTTGCACTAGTCGGTTTTATCGAATGTGAGGAGCATGTTTATTTTCTGTAAAATCTACATCTCCGGTGCAAGAGGAAGTCGCCGCTGTAGCGCATCGATCGAGGATCGAAGATCAGGGATCGAGGATCGAGGATCGAAGGGAACATATAAACTCACGCGATGTGGATTGTGTGAATGTTTAATTTCTGTTTTTATCTTGATATGCATGTGATAAATGTGTTGAATGTTAGGATGTGTATGATTAATAATATGCATGATAACCTAAAATTCTAAATCACATGTTAAATTGTCCAACAAAAATTAAGAATAAATTTCCTTCTTATTTCATCCACTAGCAGCCATTGATCGAGGGATACTCTGCTCGCCCTTAGCGGGAGATAGCTCCCTCTATCTTTGGGAATAGTGGGAGATATAAAGGTTGTCTGTTGTTGTGCCACAATTAAATATATGAGGTGTGTTTCACCCTAGTGAACCCCAATATATGTGGGAATTTTGCATGAGATCATGGGCAAGGGGTTGCACATGAATAGGTAATTTGGAGAGAACCTATAAATACAAGGTTATCTCATTACCTCCTTAATTAATTCATTATTCTCTTGAGCAAAATTCTCTTTCCATAATTCTCCACGAAAATCCCTTAATTCTTAAGTTTAGTTTTAGTTCTTAAGAGACCATATTCTCAAGGGAATTAAAGAAGGGTTAGTAATTAGATTCTAAACCCTATCGGAGATCGAGAGACTAGCTTCCCTCTCTCCGATCTTGTTTAGAGTTTGGTGAATACTCAGAGGCATCCGGCGCGGCGAGAAGCATCCACGACGTCTCCGAATCTTCAAGAAGTTTTTGAGAACTTCTAGGTATGAATTTCGGAGCCCTTGTTTGTTTTAATAGAGTTTTGAAACTAGATGTTAAAACAAACTGATGCATGCATGAAATAAATCAAAGAAAATTGTAATTGATCCTTATTATACATAAAAATTTCGAAAATATATATGTATAATTAAACATGAAATCCTACAGTTCCCGCCTTGTTGGTGCCGAAGAAATTTGGTTCCTGGCGTATGTGCATAGACACTCGAGCTATCAACCGTATCACCTTGAAGTATCGATTCCCTGCTTAGATGACATGTTGGACCAGCTGTCTGGTTCCAAAATCTTCTCAAAGATTGACCTTAAGAGAGGGTATCATCATATACAGATCAGACCGGGAGACGAGTGGAAGATGGCATTCAAAACGCAGCATGGGTTGTACGAATGGTTGGTTATGCCATTTGGACTATCCAACGCGCCCAGCACCTTCATGAGAGTCATGCACCAGGTTCATCGTCCTTTCATTGGGAAATTCATTGTCTTTTCTTTCGACGACATCCTCATCTATAGCAAGACTCCTGTGTTGCATGTGGGACACCTACGTACAGTTTTTGACAAATTGAAGTCTGAATGTTTGTTATTAATCGAAAAAAATGTTCGTTCTTCACAACATCAGTCACCTTCCTCGGATTTGTGGAATCTATCGATGGTGTTCATGCTGACCCCACCAATGTGAACGCCATTTCTGAGTGGCCTAGACCAAAGTTGTTGCATGATGTTCGGAGTTTCCACGGTTTGGCTTCTTACTACCGGCGGTTCATCAGAAATTTCAGCACCATGATCGCTCCCATCACCGAGTGTCTAAAGGGCAGGGATCTCAAGTGGTTTGGGGAGGTAGAGGCCAGCTTCCAGCTGGTCAAGCAGAAGATGACCGAAGTACCGGTTTTGAAGCTACTGGACTTTGAAAAAGTGTACGAACTGAATTGTGACGCATCGAGAGTGGGTATCGGTAGAGTTTTGAGTCAAGGAGGACGTCCCGTAGCATTTTTCAGCGAGAAACTATCCAGATCCAAGAAGAATTATTCCACCTATGATTTGGAGTTCTACGCAATAGTGCTTTCTTTAAAGCATTGGCAGCATTACTTGGTGCAACGTGAGTTTATCCTCTTCACCGACCACGAGGCCTTGAAGTACATCAATGGACAGCACAAACTGAACCGACATCATGCGAAGTGGGTGGTGTCTTTGCAGGAGTTCACATTCTCCCTACGACACCAATCGGGAAGTCAAAACCGTACTGCGGATGCCCTTAGCCACCGTATTGCCCTTCTCACGACCATGAGCAGCCGAGTCGTTGGATTCGAGACCTTCCCCAATATGTACCCAACCGATCCCTCCTTTGGGAAAGTGTTTCAGCAAGTTACGGATGGTCAACGTCATGACTTTCTAATACATAATGGCTACTCGTTTCGGGGGACGTAATTATGCATTCCAAATTGCTCGTTGAGGCAACAAATCATTAGCGAATTACATGGTGAAGGACACTTTGGATGAGACAAGACCTTAGCCTTGATCTCCTCTGATTATTATTGGCCCAAGTTACCCAGCGATGTAGCCCATCACGTGGAGAGGTGCTACATATGTCAGCGATCCAAAGGTGCCCTCACCAATGCCAGTTTGTACACACCTTTGCCTACTCTTGAACGTTCATGGTGCGATGTCAGCATGGATTTAGTGTTGGGACTCCCTCGTACACAACGAGCAGCAGATTCCATTTTTGTGATAGTTGATTGTTTCTCCAAGATGGCGTATTTCATAGCATGTAATAAAAGATGGATGCCATCAGAATTGCTCATCTCTACTTCAAAGAAGTTGTACGTTTGCATGGAGTTCCTCACTCGATTACCTCCGATCATGACACCAAGTTCATCAGCAACTTCTGCAAGAGCTTATGGGAAAAATTGGGGACTCGTCTAAATTTCAGTAGTGCATACCATCATCAGACGGACGGTCAAACCGAAGTAGTCAACCAGAGTTTGGGCAATCTCCTACATTGTGTGGCGGGCACTAAACCTAAGCAGTGGGACTTATCCTTGCGTCAAGCGGAGTTTGCTTATAACCGATCAACAAATAGGACCACCGGGTTGAGCCCATTTGTAATTGTTTATGGGTTTAATCCTTCCGATGTGCTAGATTTGGCGCCCATTCCGCGTGTTGGTCGTTTCCACCCCAAGGCTGATGAGATGACTACGCACCTTCAGGACATTCATGGACAAGTGAAGTGAGTCCTTTGTGAGAACAACACCAAATACAAGAGCCATGCTGTCAGTCATCGTCGTTAAGTACTTTTTAAGGAAGGTGATTTCGTGTGGGTTTTCCTAACTCGATATCATTTTCCTGTTGGAGAATACAACAACCTCAAGGAGTGGAAGGTCGGGCCTTGTGAGATACTTCAGAAAATCAATGATAACGCCTACAGGTTGCACCTGCCGAAGCATTTAAAGATCGCTGATGTGTTTAATGTGAAGCATCTGAGCCCGTACTTCCAAAATGAGGTGAAGCTATGGCAAACTCGAGGACGAGTTCTTTCCAACCGGGGGCGACTGATGCAAGAGATGTTGGATCTTTGATGATAAAGTCGTTGAATCATGCAAAGAACCATTCTCCATCACCTTCCAAAAATTGGAGCCAAGTCCACAAAGACAGTTCCCTCCAACCTCACATGTGATTCAAATTTTGTTTCCAATTAGCTTTTTGTGGAAAGTCTCCTGAATTTACTTCCCTACACTAGAGAATTCGGTAGTTACATTAGTTTCCTGAATTTTATTTCCTTAGACTAGTTAATTAGGTAGTCAATTATTTCCTTTGCTGAAATTTCCTTTTGTTGTTGCAAAATAAAGGAGTTGCCTTGTTGGATAATTTCCTAATCTCTACACGCATGATAGGCTATAAGAGCTGGCTTGTAGGTCAATAGATCATAGAATTTTTGTTTTGAATTAATACACAAAAAATCAGAGCCAGTTTTATCTCAATTCGGTGTTTGTCTCTTCAATTCTCTTGTAGTTGGGGGTGTCATACGCTTGTAGAATCCATCATAATTCTACCCGACGTCAGTGGCACCATCACGTTCGACCCCATTTCCAACCTAACCAGCTTCAAGGTGGTGGTGTTCTACACTCACTACAGGGACTACATTCCGACGGAGGACTATTTTTGTCATCGTTTAGAGTCCCAGGGAGTTCCACATCCTCACCTTCCACGTCCAAAAGGAGAGGTTCTGGGAACCCCTAAACACACATCTCCCTCCATCGCCTTACCAATCGTGCATTGGGGTGTCGAGGAAGCGCTTCCATTAGGAACGACCGATTGTGCGTTTGGAAGCTCGAAAACGACGACGATATGAGCAAGGGTTCAAGTGCGAAGGAAAGAAGAAGAGAAGAGAGAAAGGAAAGAAAAGAAGAGAGAGGGAGGAGAGAAAGGAAGAGAAGAGAAAGAGGAAAGAAGAGAGAGTAATGTTTGTTTGGTTGGTTTTTTTGTTTTAATTTTTTATTGATATTAAGGATATTTTTTATTTTATAAGGTGTGATTTGTAAATTTTCACTCCAAAATCGTTATTAGTAAAATTGACAACGTATAATGTGCAAAATTTCGAACCAAAACCGTAACATAATAGAGATATTAACCATCGAGGTGCACAACGGTAAGAAAATAGGGTGGTAAGGTGCACGAGACTAATAAGCGAAAACTCGGGTGCACGCGCTCAATTTCGAATTTAAGGAGGTGCGTCAACTCAATTAAACCAAAAAAGTTATCCAAAAGTGACAAACACGAGAAGTTTCTTGTCTTTCGGCCTTGGTTTATGGGAATCCGTAACTCAGATATTATGAATCAAAATCAAAGCTTCAAGATGTTGGAAAAGTAAGCTTTCATAGATTCCAACGAAAGTTGTTTTTTTTACGAAGAGGAATAATTCCTAGGTCTGACAATTTTACAGGAAACCCGAAAAGCTAACACAATTGAGATACATTTTTTTGTCGATTAGCTTAGTTATGATAATTTATGATGATAACATCAAGTAAAATGACACGATTCCACACGAAAATACGCAATTGCACACGTATTCGTTGAATATTTACAAGAAACTGCCACGTTTACGTTTTTCATAGTCTAATTAATTGTTTTTAATTCAAAATTATTGTTTAAGATGTTTGTTAGAATGAATATATCATTATATCATATTCTTTGATCATTACCAATCCAAATAATGACATATTTATTTCGAATTTTGTTAATATATGAGACAAAATATAGGAGATAGGTGGCCGAAGGGTAAGTCGTTTGTGATGTATTGTACTAGCTCTTGTTGATTGTGTTCTATTGGGTTTGTATGCCCCTTAATGGGTGTTTATCTTGCCTTTTTTTCTTTTTTTTATGACCTAGAATTTCCCAACACCCGTCTCCACTTGAGTTATTAGGTGGACAACAGCTCTAAACTAGAGGTGGTCCACACCGTTTGCTTCGAAATGTAATTAACTACATTGCCGGGATTCAAACTTGCATCCATGAAGTGTTTGTCTTAGTTGTTTTAAGAGTTGTGATGGTGTAGTGTTTGTTTGGGGCTCCTTTTGATCTCAATGATGGTCAGGTTCTGGTGCTTGCGTGCCACTGATTTCTGCAGTCATGGCTTCCATCTCGCGAGGATGAGCTTATCCTTGGTCCGATCGTGCTGCCGGCTCCTACCATGCATGATATTGGTGATGATTCCCTTCTTGCGCATATCTCATATCTTGCTATTTGTGATTCCCAGCCTTGGCTTATACTGGTACCATATTGTTGGATTTGTGTATGTTTTTTTCTTTTCTCATCTTGTAATTGGAATTCTGATCCCTGGGATTTGTAATTTGTCTTCAACTCCGGAAAAAAATAGTTTTTTTTAATGATAGTTTTCCATAAGGTAGGCGGGCAGATGGTAGGTAGGTAAGGACAATAAGTTGTAGCCTTCCAGTTCTTAAAGTTCCCACTTCCCATATTCATTTCTACAAGGTACAATAGAAGCAGTTGCCAAAACCACATAAATACATGTTTAACCATCCAGATTCCAAAATATATAATAAATATTAGACATGCCCAAGCACATTTTTACGTTGACACCCAAGCTGAGAAACAATAGAAGCATTAAGCCCTTTACACACCTTGAACCAGTTCCAGGGTAAAAAAAATCTGGAACAGTTCCAAACCCAAACTGGAAAAATGGTGGGGTAACAATGAAATAAATGAGGCAGCAAATAAGAAATTCCGTTTGAAGGCTTCCATCACTTATATTAACCGAAGGTGATTTACTTCTTCGGGCTCATCATGGAAAAAAGAAACAAGTAGTGGATTTTTCCTCATGAATGCCATGAAATCTTTTTTATTCATCACTTCATCCTTGCTCATGCCAAATAAGCAAAGAAGATCAGAAACCTATACAAGTAGGAAGGGGAAAAAATTACAGCCATGAAAAGAATGACCTAAAGACAAGAAATCAGATCCCAAACAATTGCGAATTAGCAATCAGTCTTTCAGCCTAGTTATGAAAGGACGCAACAGTAAAATCATTGCCGAATAGTCAAGGAGACGGATGAAGAGTTCAAATAAGCTGAAATGGACGCTTACCTGCTGCGTGATGAGATGACCATTGGATTTGCTGAGATGTGCATCAAATACTGCTTCACAAATTGGCAGAAATGATGGCTGGCTCATGATGTGCACTGATCCAAGCAAAAACTGAGAGCACCGTATGTCAGGAATGTGTGCATAGTAAGTCTATTTAGAAGCAAACGCTATAACATAAATGCAACAGCATGCGAGATTGAAGCTAATCAAATCAGTGTACATAAAATTGTGTCTAATTACCTCTCTAAACGTGATTGATTCTTTATGTTCTACATCAAAGTACTCAAATATCTGCCAAAGAAAGAAGATTGAAATGAAGACACCATACATTACAGACAAAAACAATAAATACATGGAAAGAAAATTATACTATCAATTACATAATAAACGTCCAACAACAGAAAGACAATATTCTGCACTAGACTTTGTAAAAGAATGATTATTTGAAAACGCTAAATCAAAGCATAATATGACTTTGAAGGCCTCTATATTGTTTTAAAATATAATGAGCTTTTTTGCTCATGTTGAACCCTCAAACTTGAAACTTCTATAAGGGCTTTGATCTGTACAGTTCCTAGTCACTGCTGAAAGAGTCAAAACATCAATATCAGGAATCTGTTCCTCTTACGCTGGAAAGGGCTATTCAAGCTTACATTTTCTGTTTTAAATGAACATAAAGAGAGGAACTGTATGATGATGCCAACGCAGTTCAGTTTATGTGCCTGGACACTTGTCTTTGTGGGACATTCGTTGCATGCAGAGACAAGATTGGATCGTTATTTAAAAATTATAGGACATAAATTTTGATATTATTACATATAGAATCTGTGCTTCAGTCCCTGACAGGTTACTTCTGCACAAGAGTTGTAGATTTAATGGTGTTAACTGGTGGATGTGTCTCTTCATCAATAAATTGAAGTTGAACCTGGCTTTTTAAATTGTTTTTGTATTATTTATACAGTTAAACTAGAGTATTCATTATCTCAGCAAATATCTTCAATAGAACCCTGTTGTTGTCAAACATAACACTAGTTTAAGGACCTGAAATTTATTTAATCTGTTGAGCAAAATCAAACAGCTTTTGGAGTCGGAAATGCCTACACATGAGCTGGGGATTATTGTCAAATGAAATCGTCTTGCTGTTACTGTAAATGCCAAGCCAATAGCACTAAAAAGGTGTCACAAGGAGAATACGCAATTGCGATTCAGACAAACCTTGACAGCAAGTGTTCCCGAGCCCAACTTCAGAGCATCCAAAAAACCATGAATTCTTACACGTCCACTACAAGAAAAATGACACATTGTCAGAGATGCACATTGTGGTGTGTGCGCAAAACTTATCAAACAACACCAATCTACTATCATGAAGCAACACCATGCAATTTCATGGATCAGAAGAATAACTTAGATGGATCAAATGTCCACTCACTCCACTGTTTGAGTCCATATTTTCATTGACACTATCAGAGTCCATTACCGTCAGCGCCTTGTGTGATGCACTACTTATCACATTTTGCATTTTGCACTGACTAATGTATTCATGCCTTTGCAGTTTGCACTAAATACATGACAAGATTGCAGTTTGCACTAGCATATACATGACAAGATTGCAGTTTGCAGTTCACATAAGTCAGCATTTCTTCAAACAGGGAGAGGGGGGTTCTCCCCTTCCATTGTTGGAAGGCATAAAATACACCTACCAGACAACCACTTACAAGGATAGAAAAGACCAGCACAGCAGCATTTTTAAGCACACTACGATTTCAACTTCGGTACCATCTTTTGTGAAAACAATTAGAAAGAATATATATTAGTTATCACATTAAACAAATGATAAAGAATTACTTGGCATCAGGATTCATAGCAAGAAACTTGTCCAGGAATTCCATGGCCTCCGGCGTGCTTATGTTGTAAGTCTACACATAACAACGAGCAAAATCAGTTTCAGGTATTAAATAAGATCATTACCAAATATGAGAAATAATCTGAAATAAGTAGTTCAATTTATAACTTGTGCAACACCATAAACATAACAGGTATAGTCGTATAGAAATCATTGAAGTACCACACATCAAAAATGAATTACAAAAAAGATAGGTTTAAGTGGGGACCCACATAGACATTCTAATGTGATATTTGATAATCAATTAATCGATGAAAATTGTAAGATTGACTACTACCATATTACCATGAAACAGTATTTAGAATATCCAAAGGAGCATATCATAATGCTCTATCTGCACTGCGCGTTATATACAAATGTGAATTTTATGATCATGGTGAAACTAGAACAAAAATACATAAAAAACCTAATAAAGTCTGTTGTTAAATAATAATATACCTATCATAAAAACTGAATAGATGAAGGCATTCTAAAAGTATAGAAACACTATGTTAAAGTGTACAAAGCATTTTTCGAGTATGCGAAATGGTTACTATTGTGTACTTTAAATAACGAAATGTAAAGAAGCTACATTAGGAATCTTATTTACAATACCAGAGTGCAGGTAATTTAGATGTGTGATGATGACAAACCTGACAGGCCGTAATAAGATGCATACACTTACATTTTGTATCCGAGCCATTTCTACCAGATAAGGTGAGAGCTTCCCCTGCATAAGATACCAACAAAAAAAAGTTATATTAAGAAAATTCGGTAGGTTGCAGAATGTCAATTGATTTCCTTCGCTGTGACTGTGAGAGGTTGTTGAAGATCAAAATTCATAATTCAAAAGAAATATAATTAATATCAATGAATATTACAAAGCTATGCAGGAAGACCCTAGTATTTGCCAATAAGAAATCAACATGCAATTTTACAAATAAGAGATCTTGCATACTTCACATAGTCACTCATAATTGGAATAGTTTAATATAATTTGCAAAAAACACAAACATAAATTGTGCGCAGCACATACTGAGCGAAATTTGATACACATTCACACTGGGAACACTATCACATAGTTACTTTAAGACAGTCACCTTCACACTTTCTGAAGCTCTCGTAAGAAGCATTGAATCACCATATGAATAATTTGTTTGTACAACATTCAAGGCACTTGCCATAGCATAGCCAGCCTGCAATAATCATTACACATATACCACCAGACAGTTGCTGAAAATTTTAACGGATTATAGAGAAAAGTGGAAGGAACTAGAACACAAAATTGATGAAAATGATACATTCAGATTTAATTTTAAACAATGAATCTTTCCATGTACAGTTTGTAGACAAGATAATTAAGGAGCAAATCACAAAAGACCAATAAAGATAAACGACATGATAAGAGAAGAAAACACAGAATACTCTCAAGTGGAAGAAAAGGTACAACCAATTTGTAATCTATCAACCTTTCAAAGTTTGTACCACCTATAACAAAGCAGACACGTAATAAACCACATTTAAAATTTAAAAAAATATTCATTATCATTTACCAAACAAAATTTGGACCATCTTACAAGAAGATAGATCCTCAAAAATTTAGCAATCATGACAAAGGACTCCAATTCTCAGCATTCTAGTTCTAGGTAAGTCCGGCAAGCACCATAGCACCTTTGTGTAGTTGCATGCATGCAAGTATGCAGGTTTGTGTGTGTGTGTGTGTGTGTGTGTGTGTGTGTGTGAGAGAGAGAGAGAGAGAGAGAGAGAGTTGTCAAACGAACTGTCCCTGTGATGTCTCTCTAATTGGAAAAGATACATCCAAGACAACTTTGTCAGTCAATTAGCCAACCCAACTTGTAATATAACATTCGTAATTCTAATGAGTTTCTCATCAAGCGATCTTCACAAACTTGCAGGCTAAAAGCATGAGATTGAAGGTCAAACTACACTGCAAAATAAGTTCAAGAATAGTTCTCCAAATCATGGTTGGAGGATATCATTTGACAAACTCATTGTGACAGGTGATGAAAGAAAATGTCTATAAATATCAAATATCATATTGACGTTACTAAACCGCTTAAGCTAGATATCATATCTGCTAATTTATTAATCCCTAAGGTAATAACCTTGTACTCGGTCACTAGAGTTAGAACTTGAAAATAAAATGCAAATGAAGTTAGACAACTGTGTAGTATTTCATATTTACCCACAGTAAGATTAAAAATTGAAATTAATATCACAAATAATAAGGAAATCCCCTTAAAATTAAAGGAATGTATATATAGAAAAATAAAGTGGATATGAAAGAGAAACAATGGGTTAAGGTATCAACAAATTATCCATAAAAGGATTCTCTTCTCGAAGCTTTAAACTGAATGCCAATCACAACATATGAACGTGAATATAAGAGCAATGTAATGCCAAACCATAAACCAATTAACTAACTCACCTGTTTAGCAAATTGAATAGGACTTTCAATTTTTTTCAGAGGAGCAAGAATTGGAAGGTATTCAACCTGTGAAGCCAAAAATAATCCCTTCTTAGAGGCTAAAGGGCCAAATCAGGATTCGATTATGGTCACCACGAATTTCTTGAAATTCAGATTCCTACTTAACTACACTTGTTTATAGAATTACTAGAACATGAGCTATGCATCTATCAGCAACTCTCAGCATTAAAAAATAAAACAATATTTCTCTGCTACCTAGAAAAGAACTGGTACTCCAAAAAGATCATGAGATAACATGAATTAAGTATTTTAGCTGGTAACTCTTCACTGTAATATTCAAGGAGCGATAAGAAGAAAAAAGATTTTTAATTGCGTACAAGGCTATCCACGTGTCTAAACCGTGATTCTTTTGAGTTCATTTCTAGCCTACCCAAACTAATTTGAGATTAAAGACTTTGTTGTTGTTGTTGTTAATTGTGTACAAGGTCCAAAATACAACGGAATAAACTTTTAGAATAAAAAATTAAACATAAATAGAACAAGAAGAATACCTCCATGAAATTGTGGAATTGAGTAAACATTCTGAACATGAGCTTCAACAAAGATATATTTCCCCTAAAATAATAAATAATAAATGAGCTACAGCTTTTGGGTTCCATCACCCGTAATACATGTTGTAAATCTCACCATGATTGATCAAAATGCACATACGGATAGCGTACTACCACTGGTTGGATCGGAAGTCCAGGTATAAAGGCCCCAAGTTGGAATGACAAAAGAACTCTACCATTGGAAGTAGTACCTTCAGGGAATAGAAGAACTCGGGGGAACTCGTCGGATGAAGCCTTCCTCTGAATTTAGATCCTTCAAGAAACATCTGTATCAAATAGCTAAATAATAAAGAAAAAAACTGTATGACACTTTGATATGAGGGATTAGGGGTGGTGTCATAACCACAACGTCTTCCGGGCAACCACAAAGATACATGGAGAAACCAAAATTCAGAAAATTGCTTTGCTATCTAACTGCTGCCCAATACACATTAAGTCTCTACACTAAGTGTGACAACCTTGATAACAATAACTCTTTTGATACTACTTGATTGTTCAGTAAATTATTATTTGACAAGATAATAGTATAAGGTCATTAGATGGAATCGAGAATTGAAGGTTGTGATGCAATTTAATGACAAACTGACTAAACGAAAGTGTTAGGTCAAATAAATGGTGTATATGGATTAAACTAATGTTTTGCAATTCAATTACTGATTCAAAAAACGATGCACACAATTCATCCCTCTGTACCAAATAAGACTCTCGCGTTTATGCTATTGCTAGTTTCTCTCTTTGGTCATTCTCAATCATCTTTTATGTCTATCACATCATTCTCTCTCAAATTTCTCTCAAGATGTCTCATCTTGCCTCCCTTTTCCATATAATTTATACTACTACCTCAGCTCCCTTTAAATAATCTAGCTCTACTCCCCCTTGTCTCTTTTCATTATGGTTCTCAGTTCTCAAAAAAATTCACCCTGTATTGTTGGTCAGCTCATCTTTCTTAGAAATTGTTTCTTCCCTCTTATCTCCTCTTGTTAACCCCACAACACCTCTTCCTATCTCTCCCCATGAGACTATTTGGTCTTTGCTCTCTCTATTATCTCAGTTCTGCATCTCATAGTTGTTCTCTCTCTACGATTTAGTGGTCGTTTTTTTGTCTTCACGCTCCATGCATTGCAATTTAAATATTTCCATGGAATCTAGTTAAAACAAACAAAACCTGACCGAAGTGAAGAAAAAAGGAAGCACTTTTATAGGCAAATCATGACAAGCTAATGTTCACGTATGGAAATCTAGTGAATTTTCTGAATATGAACACCAAAATCCAAACATCAAAACCCCAACATCTACCTTTATTTCACTGACCGCATACTTTCTGGAAGCTGCAGAAAACCTG
The DNA here is from genome assembly GCA_963682175.1 of Triglochin maritima. Lineage (NCBI taxonomy): Eukaryota > Viridiplantae > Streptophyta > Magnoliopsida > Alismatales > Juncaginaceae > Triglochin > Triglochin maritima. The sequence goes on from OY821775.1 coordinate 15,459,524, forward strand.
TCAACATAGATTACCTGTAAATTGTGTTACTGAACATCTCTCCAATTGATTATTGTAGAGGACCAAGCATAATATTCAGTGGAAAGATGAAAAACCTGCATTGCTCTGATGATTGTTCCAACAAAAGGAAGGGAGTCATGGGATTCGGATGCTACAATAGTTGGAAAAAGTTCATAGAAGAAAAAAATGGGATCTATATAGGAAACATGATTGCACACAACTACTGGTGCAGTCTTTCTTGAAGCAGGCCTCCCAATTCTCTTAATCCAATGATAGCTAGTATAAAAAAAAAGGACACGTTAGGGTAACTAAGAAATCATTTAAAATGAAAATTACAAAGAATGAGATGACAGTAGAATAAAAAAAACACTAAGGTTAGATTCCAGTTCTGTTGGTGTGTATATTAAGTACAAAAAGAAGCTTGCATGCTACTAGAAATAATGTTAATTTACCTATATAACATTGTTTATGTTTTCTTGTCATGAAAAAAAAACTTATGGATACTAATATTGAATAGTATAGATTATCAAGAGGATGGAGTCATCATTTTTAGGTTTCCATAACTTTTCGTACTTCCTACGTATACCAGAGTTTCACTAGCTTCAATTTTCAATTTATTGCGAAATATAAAACTATGCTAATCCATAAATGCAGATTGAAAATTGGCAAGTACAACTTATTACTTAGAAGTGCTCCTAAGAGGGTTTGGCTGTTCAAATGTGTATTTTTCCCTGAACGGATTTTCTATGACAAATTATTTCATACTTAGTTTTTTTTCTCTAATTGGTGAATTTCCAAAGTTCATGAGAAAAGCTATCCTACATAGGAGTGTGGTTTAAATGTTTTATTTATCGTTGCTTTGTTTTTTCAATTTTCAATATTTAGATTCATGTTTAGAATTATTTTGACTTTGACTTAAACAATCATTAGTGTAGGAAACAACTCACAGTTCAATTAATGATTATAGATCAGATGGTAGGTTTCAAAATAAAACCCAACTTCTTAAAAGAAATAGAATTCAAACTAAACTACAATACTTGAAACATCCTGATAAATTATCTAGAACATCATACCAAAATAAATTGCCCTACCCAAGTTATAATTTTTTTATGTTAAAACATTATAACTTAAAATGAATTAAACCACATACCAGAGGGAGGATTTATTTTTGGCATATTGTTCTCAAGTTATAATTAAAAAAACACTTTGCATCTGGCAACAAGCCAGTTTACATCATTGAGAATTCTCCACTCATAATACTCATTGCATACAAGAGGCACCAATCTCGTAATTTTATGAATTGTCCATAAGGAAACCTGGATCTACCAGACATCATTATACTAGTCCATCTAAGTATATCCCAAAAAGATATCAAGATATTTTAGTGAATTTCCTATTGGATATTCCAAATTCCAGGCGTATATCCACTCGATACATCACAAAAACACGCAAAACCCCGCACACCATATATCATACTTAATTTTCGAAAGAACAAAAAACTATTTTAAAAAACAGAATTACACAGTCACGGTCCATTTACGCCACAACGAAATAAAAAAACAAAAAAAAATCGTACCCAAACGAGAAGAGAATACAGCGGCCACTGATCCTGGTGATCCACATGATCCCGCACCGCCACCGCGGCATCGGGTTCTGCTTCTCCCTCCACCCGAGCAGCGCCACCCTCGTCGCGAGGAACCCGACAACAAGCGACAGCCCGAAGAGCGTAAGCCTGACCGCTGCGATTGGCAAGCAGAGGAGGATCTTGACCCACTCGTAGACTCCCCCACCGAGGATGGAGGAGGTGTGGTTCCGGAAGGGGTCGACGGGGCAGGGAGGGGAGAGGGCGAGATCGGGCACGCCGAGGAAGGCAAAGGGGTTGGAGGAGGAGGAGACGATGGGGATATCGAGGACGACCTCGGAGGTGGGCGGGGGGGAGAGGAGGGGGGTCATGAGGGCGGTTTCGGAATTAGGGTTAGGGTTAGGGTTTGGATCAGCCATTGGAGAGGGGAGGGAAGGTGGTGGGGGAGAATGGAAATGGAAATGGAATGGAGAAAAATGGGACTTAAATCCACGCTTTTTTTTTTACGACAGTGCCAGCGAGGGACGGAGAGGGATGGTCGAGTTTTTGCGCTGTTTCAGGATGGCACTTGTTTTTTCTCATATTTGTTTTCTTAAAGAAATAAATATTTATTTAAGTGTTAAATAAATGTGTGAACACACAAGTAAGTCCATATTGTAAGTTTACAAATTGCAAAGAGTGATATTATGGGTTTCTTTGGATCCCACGTCATGTGCATTAGCTGAAAGCTGGTGTACTCTATTGTTAAGTTAGCAACTCAAATAATCAGTAACACGTAATGCTATTTTCGGTGAATTTTCAAGCGCATGTGACGCCCAAACTGTCACACACACGTTGTTATATTGCATTTGAGGGTTATTCGTAAATTTTATAAACCCTTAAACGCCAAAAACGCCTGATGCATTGGGATCCAGAGATTCCAGACGGACCTATGTGTCCGATGCCATTACATCCAAACGACCATCATCAAGGAAAGTGTATATTTATCTAAATATCTAATCAAATTGGTAAATTAGTCTTTATTAATTTTGATCTCACTGACATGAATTTTTGGCTTCTCCAAGAATGCCCATATCATAAAAATCATGAGCAACCTACTGTTAAATTGACTCTATCCTATGTCATAAATACATGTAATAATGTAGTTTGGAAATATAATTTAATGTCTGACCCAAATGGCAAATCTCTAAATAAACAAGGAGGAATGCGGAATGCCCGAGGAGTTGTCACAATGGAAGTTTATATAAAATTGACGTGGGGTATTTGACCACTGCAAAGTGTGTTCAAAGTTCAGAAATCAGATCTGAAACAAGAATTAAATAATATAGAATACTATATAATATTACAAAGGTCTATTTGATGCTTTTAAATGCAACATTATTTTGTGAAAAATCAATAGCTCTTTGAAGCAAGAGTATTCTCCTCGCAGGTCAGCTGGAGAAAGATGGATTTCTGATTTTCTTACAAGTACGTGTGAATATATACGTATTGTTTGCCTAAAGTTCATGCTTGCGTTGTTGTGTTATGATGCAATAGCTGAAAGGAACGAATTTTAGAGTATTTTAACCATACATCCGCACTTTTATTCCTTTCTCATGTGGTACATTACGTTCTTGTTCAAAATTTGTTCGTATGACTAATATGTATGTATATATATATATATGTATGTATATATATATATGATTTTATGTGCACTGGCCACTGAATTACGAATGAAGAAATTAATTGAATTTGGGCTGTATAATGAGAATGAATATTATTTATTCAATATGTCATATAGAGAAGATAGCAAGGACATGCATAGATGTTAATATTGTGTAAATAGACTTAGGTATCAAGTGTCAACAGAAAATTTGAAGCCTATGAAGTTGTTGAGTCATTCAACATTCGGGATGAGGTTGTTTTTATTTTTATATGGAGATCCCAATTTGGATGCAAAGATTTAGGAATTAAATATGTCTTATTATCCTACAAGTTATTTTCTACATATAGCTTTTGAAATGTATTTGTTTCTTAAAAACTCTAATAGTAATAGTAATTGTAATTTTTTTTGCTTCATGTGTAAGTCCATCTCCCATGACTACAATTTTTAGCGGTTATATACTTTATTGTAATTCTTATATTACACGTTTGCTTCGTGTATATCATTTTCAATCTTGCGTGATTTGATGGTGGTTGAACAGTTTGGGTTGTGCTCGCATTTGATCAATTAATAATGTTAATTTATATATTAAGGCAATGTTGATAGTGCCCCGAAGTGGCATAATGTTTGGAATGTTTTGGACATAAGATATGTAACCACTGTATATTGTTTCTTTTGTGATAATTGATAGGATTATAACAAGGTGAGTCGTCTAACTAAATTTCACCGTCTATAAGTTGTTACGGAAGTGAGAATCGAAATTGTGTTTCACCCCCACCCAATTGATCCTTTAAACCAATTACGAACCCTCCTCCTGTGTAACCATGTGTATTGCTGCATGACTTCTTATTTGTATTTGACTAGTTAATTTTGGGTTCAAGCATATCTTATGGGAAAACGACAAGGTAGGCAACGCCGATCAGGTCATGACGGTCTCGACTAGATTACTCTCCTAGTGCGTCCGAATTCCTAGGGCCAATGTCTACTTGCTTTTAGTTAAGGCTTTACTTGAGTGTGCTTTTTGGGGCTAAGGGAGGGGTGTTGAAATCCCCCACCTTATCTTTGAAGTCTATAGGTGATGCCCCTTAAAGATGTTTTGAAATCTTAGGCTAGCAATCAACTCACCAAACAAGCACTCACCTCACTCTTGTTTCGATGCAAACCTTACTCACTAATGAATGTCCTAATGCGTGAATGAGTGATAAGGAATGCGTACCTCGCTCCAGCAATCAACGACAAAATGTAAAGCAAAGAAAAAAAGATGCATGCAAGGTCTACATATGATGCATGACCTAGATGGCAAGAAGTCTAATCTTTTGCTTTGAGTTTTATGGTCCAAGTTGATTAAAGGGGATTGAAATTAAATCTGGGAGCAAACTAAAGATCACAACATGCAAAATTGGGCTCCCAGATAACTAAAGTGAACAACATAACAACTGGAACAAATTTGAGAGCAATTGAGGCTCACCAGGCCGCCAATTGGCGGTCCCAGACCGCTGATTGGCGGTCTTTTTGTAGCTTCTGGTCCTCAAACTTCTCCAGTAGCCTCCCCTTGATCCTTAGGTTCCCTGAAACTAACCAATACTGGAAACAAAAAATTAAAAACCCCTCGAATCGCCCAAACCAACGTCTGGACAGAGCACCTCCCCGGCAACGGCGCCAAAAACTTGATTGATCGTTTTATATTTCTACCGCAAGTGCACGGCCGCGTTGAAGCGGTGGCAAATACGGGTCGTCCACTGGGAGGTGTGTCGACACTTGGTTTGTGCGAAGGCAAGAGGTAAAGAAAGGGAAGAAAGGTTGGTTACACTAAACTACACTAAGACTCAAATGGAAATGGAGAAGAAGCAAGAAAACTAAACCCCCAAAGGGGGTAGAGAAATAATGTGAACATAAAGAAGTGTGTGTGTGTTCATTAAGCTCCTCACAACATGTAGTGCATGAAATCATAAAACTACATCCAACTTTGCCTCTACATGAATTAAGATAAGACTACATCATTAAAACATACAAGACAATAATTGGAATGAAGCTACATGAACTCAAGTATAAAGACTATACCTTACTATGCCTCTACATGAATTAAGATTTCACTACATCATTAAAACATACAAGACATTAGCTAAGGTAAAGGCAACAAGAGCACATACATTACAAATTGTGTTTCCAATATTAACTTCATCCATATCCTAACCTTATCATTCCCCATAAAATAGGTCCACTAATCAAAGCATAAGCTAAGCTTCATTCAAGAGCATTAGCATATCAAAGATAAGAGTGGAGACCCATTAGATGGTTATGGAAATCATATAAAGCTCAATGGATAAAAATAACACACACTTAATACACTACATAATTATATCACATATTTCTTCACCCCCCAAATGGGGATGGAACTACTCACTACTCATTACACTACTGATTAGACTAAGTAAAGAAAACATTTAACTAAGATACTAAAATTACTAAACAAGAAATTAAACAAAGTAAAGCAACCCACACAAAACAAACAACATAACAAAACAAGATTAAAAGAAACAAATAAACTTTTATTAACAATGACTCACATTGAAGGTAGCATCCTTCTCCACCTTGAGTTATTGCTTCAAGGCTCACTCCTTAGTAGAGAGAATGCCACCAAACAATGGGTCATTACAATGGAAGGTGAAGAGTTCTATTTATAAGCATGGAAAAAGCTGATCGGGGATAATCCCCCGATGTGGGACTAAACCAATACCAAAAATAGCCTAAACGAACATTAATACAAGTCCAGGAGAAATTTCGACGGATCCTGAGCAATATGGACCGCCAATTAGCGGTCCAAGACCGCCAATTGGCGGTCCAAAATTGTCGGATCGTGTTGGAATTTGTTGTGGGCTTTGATTTCTGGTATTGTTTGTCTTTGATGCGGTTACTCGACTTGTTGGAGCTCCGACCCGAATAGAATTGGTAAAATACTCCCCATGATGGTGTGGAGTATTCTGTTTTGCTCTTAGGTCCTTCTGTCTTACATTCAGGTCCTTCTCCCTTGCATCTTGGTCCCTAGATCTCACCATTCAGTCCTTTTTCCCAGCTTTTGGGTCCTTTCATGGCTCTTCTCTTCAAACCTCTTTATTCCTGAAAACTAAACATAAAACTCGTCACGTAGCATTGCTTAGGTGTAAGATAATGGATATAAGATACAAATATGAGCATGAAATGATGTCAATCAGTAGCATTTATTTATATAAAAAAATATAAATGAAAGACATATGATGCAATGCATCAGTGACATTTTTTTAACAATGTCCAACAATGGAATCTTCACCTTGATATGTCATAGTACATCAATAATCTTATCCTAGTGCTTATCATTTTTCTTTACAACCCTATGTGGGTATGGTGCAATGGGGTCATATGAATCAGAAGGTTGAGTCTCATGAATGAGTTCTTTGGTAGGCTCTAATTCTTTTCTAGAGAGTTGCCTAAGGGTTCAGACGTGGGCATTTCAACTTGATTATCTATCATCCTACCCGATCTTAAAGTATGAACAACATTTGCATGTTGGGGAAGATGACTTTCCACGTTGTTGGCATGATGCCTACCCTGAGAAGGTTGACCCCTAGGATTGACTTCATATTAACTTGGTAATTGATCATTCTCATGCCCACTTAGTTGTTGAGATAATTGGCTCACTTGCACTTCCAACGCTTTGATCGAAGTATTGGTGGCCGAAATCATGGTTTGGGTGCACTTTCCACGTTGTTTGACCGAACGTGTGAAGGGTTTGCTCTAGAATGGAGATTTTTGGGTCAACCTGTTGTGGTGGTGGAGTTTGGTTACAATAGCTAGACAATGAGGCTTGATTTTCAAATTGAGTGTGTGGTTGAGAACATTGATGTGGGGGTTGGTAGGTCGTCTCTGGGCATGGAGGGTGAAAGTGCGGAGGTTGAGATTGAGCGTGCGAGCTCTGACCTTGACCTCCGCTACCCCTAAGAGAAATTAGGGTGGTTACTCCATTCTAGGTTATGTGTTTTTGTATGGGTCATTACGAGGTCATTGTTGATAAATAGCATTTGCATACTCAGCCTCGTGGGAAGTGTATGCACACTCCATGCCCACGTGTCCCGTTAGACCGTACTTACTACAATAGGGGTTGGCGACCGGAGCTACAGGAGCTCGATCCACCTCTAAAATTTCTAACCTACGCATGATAGCAGTCATTTTTGCATCAGATGCAATAATTGAATCTACTTAGTATGATCGAGCTTGACCAGCAGATTTGTAGGCCAGTGACTCTCTCATGGTGTTCCACTAAGGGTTCGTTCAACCATACTTTCAAAGTTTTTCCACGCTTCATCAATCGACTTCATTTGAAAGTCATCCTGACACATCGACTCCAACAATATGCTGGCGTTGTAATTCAGACCCTCATAAACAATATGACACAGCTGTCGGAGCTCAAGTCCATGATGAGGGCACTGCTGGAGGAGATCTTTAAATTTGTCAAAGAATGAATGAAACGACTCTGCCTCAGTCTGATAAGACTAAAGTATCTAGTGTCGTAACTATTGAGTCTTCCTCTGAGGAAAGAACCTCTTCAGAAAAATGGTCACAAACTCCTCCCAAGAGCGAATCGAGTTCGCCATAAGGATATACATCCACTTCAACACGAAATATATCATCCCCAACCACACTGAATCCCCATCCAGTTGTTGTAGCCTAAACATGAATCATACCTCCTCGAATTAATGTATAAAGATATACAAATCCTCCTTATTGGTAGTGAAGGTAGAACGCAGACTCACATACTGAGGTTTTAGTTCATAGTTGTTCCCACGAGCAGGCGGGAGAACTATGCAAGAAAGTTGCGCAGACCGTACAGGATCGGTCTGCTCCCACAGTGTCATCGGTCACTCATGTCTAGGTATTGGTGGTGATACACCCCTACCTAAATCCTAACCAAAGCCCTCCGCCTCTAGAGTTGGGGGAGGAGGTCGTGGAGTAAACTCCATGAGCGGGGGACCGAACCGACTAGGTCCTGGCGTCCCGAAAGAAGAAACCTCATGCTCGATTGGAGCTCGAGGTGGAGATGGTGGATCCACCTAATCGTCACCCTCAGAAGAAGGATCGACTCTCTCAAGCTGACGAAACTCTCCTGTGTGAGTCCAACCTTGCTCAAAAGTGCTCAACTCGACCCTAAAACACTATGAGAAGGTGTAGTAGAGGAGGAGACTAACTGATAGAGGTAGAGAGGAAGATGTCTCTAATGAGAAGAGAAGAAGCCTTACAAACTAGCGTGGGAAACAGGATTAGGTAGAAGTCTAAGCTAGCAAACATGACTCAAACAAATCTAAGGCTGACTAACCTTAGGCTAGATGATGCCTAACTGCGACTCCACACACTCCCAATCGCCTCATATTTGTCGGCCGCAGGTCACAAAGTCAAATGCGAAAGACGAGACCGGAGGTTTCAAAATTTTCAATGCAACTAAGCAAACAACGATGTTCAGGCCATGACGTCGAGAATGAGATTGTCTTCTAAGTGCTCCCGAAATCCTTAGGGCTGATCTCTACTTAATTTTAATTTGGGCTTCAGATTAGTGTTATTTTTTTGGCAAAGGAAAGGGTGATGAAATCCCCCACCTTATCTTGTATGGGATAACCCCTCCTTAGTAGCATTTTGAGTCTTAAATCTAGCAATCAACTCTCCAAACAAACGCTTACTTCACACTTGTCTCAATGCACCTTACTAACTAATGCATCTTTAACCATGCATGTACAAGGGAAAGATGCCTGAAACTGGACCCTAGGAGAATTAAAAACCAATAAGTTTTAATTCCTTGTTATAAAAAGAAAAGAAAAAAACCTTAATGGACTTTACACAACGTATCATTTAAAAATATTAAGGTTGTCTATGTCTTTTACTTAAGTCATAAATAAACTTGCATGAATGGTTGTCTAGGCTAAGTGTGTGGTCATGATACAAATATAGAGTCGACCTGTAGGATTACTATGTCCAACAATCGACAAACGTAGGTCTATCGAGTGTTGTTGCTAGGTTAAATAATGCACCAATGTTCGAAATTTGTGGGTATATCTGCTGAAAATCTTTAGGAGACATCACTCCTCCTTGGCGACAAAGGAGTTTGATTACCAAAAGATAAGTGTGGAGGTATTTGATTAGTAGTATATCATATGACGTATTCATGCCATATCATTTATGTCACCTCATATTTGTGCTACTCGGGTATTTATTTCTTACATGTTATGGTTAGGTAATAAAGAAGAGAAAGGAAGCAAAAAGGCATATATGTAAGAAAAATGACTTATTTGGAAGCCTTCTGGACATGTTTGTAATACTTAAAGACCGAATTACAAGTCGGGAATGACCTAGGTGAAAATTTAAAGGGACCTGATCGTAAAGAAAATATGTGGTTGCAAAAGCACATAATCTCATAAACATGATAAGTATTCAATAATTAAGACCAAACGGGCTCAAACCAATACGTTCGGGTGCACCCTACGTGTTAAATTGGTTAATTAACGCTTCTGGTGAAATTTGGGGCTAATTAAACTCAAAAGATCCACTGCTAGCGGATCCAAACCCGTTACTGATGGATTCACCAGGTCCGTTTGACCCTCAATTTCTCGAGTGGGTTGGGTATTCGTGTCAGAGTACTCCGTAATATCCAGATCTGATTTGCATTCGTCCGATTACGCCCAGTTTAATCCAGACCCTCTAATCTTCTATAAATACACTTGTAATCCATCTTCTTCCTTATTTTCCTCATTATATTAGATTTATTTTGTTGCTTAGTAGAGTAGTAGAGGAGAGGAGAAGAACATTGTAATCTTTCTTTTTCATTAATCAAAATTTGTGGTTGTTGTTTACATCTTGTTTTAATTAGATCTAGTTTTCTTAACATGTGGATGTGTTGTTTCCTTTTTTAACATGGTGATTAGTGAGTAATTCATCCCCATTTGGTGGGGGATGATGTTGTTATATTTGTGTGTTTGAATCTTAATCTTGGAGCTTCAAATTATTTCCATAGCCATTTTTCATGATTTTCTCACTCTTGCCTTTGATGTGTTAATAGTCTTTATAAATGTTTAGCACATGTTTTGGTTAGTGGGCTCACGTTATGGGGAATGATGAGGTGAATATAAGATTGAAGTGGATAAAGATATAAGATTGACATGTAATCTTGTAGTTTTCATTGGTCTAATCTTGATCAGTGTTTTGTATGTTTTAATGATGATGTTAAATCTTAATTTATATAGAGACACACTTAAAATTATGGTTATGATAGATTTCTATATTATTCATGTCACGAACACTTTAACTGTACACACATGAATCACACATCTACACTATTGCATGCAGTTATCATCTCTTACGGGACTAGTTATATTAGGTTTATTTCAGCAATTTGCGTCACATTAGTTAGTTAATTCTGCTACATTCAATCTTCATTTTCTTCCTGCACTCGAGTATGGTCAACGACGACCCACACTCACTCCTCGTGGACACGAGGACACGACCCGTAAATACCACCGCTCCAATGTGATCATGCATTTGTGGTTTTGAACTTTAATTAATGTTGGGTATTTTAAATTGCTGAAATAAACTTAATATAATGCATGCAACAATGTAGATTGGTGATACAACGTCAATTCGTCTTACAACGTCAATTCGTCTTACAAGGTCCAATTTTTCAAATCAACATGGTCTCCAAATCCTGATTTTTATAGAAAATATAATTGTTGTGTTTGTCAGATTTTAACTTTAACCGCAACGGATACATTCACTTTTATCTAACTAGCGTCTTATAGAGTTTACGAGGTCCAATTAGAGTTGTTTGTTTACTCCCAGTTTGGAGTTTTCGGACCTTAGAGGATTTTTTTTGTAATGTCCGATTCTTGTCAAATTTAGGAGGACCTTGTTTGACTTACCATATAGGTCGTCCAGAACATGTCCTCAAGGTCCAACTTCTACCGGAGCTTCGAACTTACCTTTTTGTTCTTTGTCCCAAACTTCACCAAATCAGTCCCGAACTTTCCCAACGGTTATGAGACATAGAGAGGCCCTATGAATATGAGTTTCCACACTCATTTCGACATGATGTTCTAGATCAACAACATCAAACTTTCAAGACCCAAATCCCATACTTGTGAGCTTAGTTCTAAACCCATATCAAGTGTGCGAAGTTAGAGTGATTGTGTTAGTGATTCTACTACTACCCAGTCAAGAATCAAAATGTTGTTGACTTCGGGAAGAAGCCACCTCTGATGTTGTGAGAGGAGATTTAAGCTAGGCAAATGTGTTCATTAGCTTGTGGTCTAAAACCTTGATCTCAGTCCGGAGTGAACATCAGATAGTAAAATACTTACTCAAGGAGAGGATTAAGACGTTGGTGCGTGCCAAGTCAAATAATATCATTACATTAAGTTCACTTTCCACTCCAGATCTTATTTAGACCTTATTTAGTAGGCCATTGATCCCTTTCAGTACATTTTTGTAGTTTGCGATTGTTCTTAATTATCTCTTTTATTTGTGCATCATTTGCATTTGCTGTACTTTTTATCTACTCACTCTCCCACTAAATTATGTAATCGATCTTGTATATATTATTATGTTTGATTTTGTTTTCTAGGTTAGGTGACAAACGTCCCATTACACTCTATAAGTTCAAAATTGCAAACCTCATAAAAGACTTTTGACTTGCCATTTAAGGGATATCTTAAACTTTTTCTTCACGGAGCTTGGAGGAAGACATTTTTCTTGAACGCACATGGACGCATGAGACTTAGAGTCCTCTAAATAGGAGGAAGACATTTTTCTTGAACGTAAATGGAGGCATGTGCTTCCAGTTTTTCATCCAACTCAACGATAAAATGTTAAATTCTTTTCATTTGTTAATTGAGTACATTCCTCGTAAACGGGTCTCCAAAACGAAATGATAGAAGTTTCTGATTCTCCCGATACAAGTGCATGAAACAAGTTTGTGAAGAAGTCAAGAAATTATCACCATATAACATTACGCTAGGCCAGGTTACATTTATTAACAAAGTTCCTTTCATATAAGCCACATATAACAAAATAAGTGAGAATCAAAATCCCACATATTATATTTTTGCGCAGAAATTAGATAAAAATCTCATACCATCTACAATCATACTAATAAAAAGCGGTTTTATAATTTTTAAACTTCTCCCTCCATTGAACGAACACTTGAAGAACTACTTGAAATTCTGATATAATATTTGACCATCTCCAGAGCTCCGTCATGCCCCCTCCTTTCTAACCTCGTCGTCCGCCTTGCGGAACAATTTGATCCTCAAATGCTGCGTAAAGGTCCTCGGCCTGAACCTGGGCTCCTCCCCCTCCGGCACGAGCTCTGGCAAAGGCTGGAGCACAATCTTCTCTCTCGGCGGCTCGCAGAAAACCGCCCATGAAATCCTCACCTTCTCCTTGTTGACGAGCCCCCGGTGCAATATGCTCCGGTACTTCCTGTTGCTGAGGATCTCCAGCGTGTCTCCGATGTGCACCACAAGCGAGTCGGGGACGCACTTGGCAGTGACCCATTTCCCGGCGTAGTGGAGCTGGAGTCCGGGGACCATGTTGTGGAGGATGAAGGAGAGGGCGCTCACGTCGGTGTGCGCCTCCACGCCGACCGCTAGCTCCGGTTGGGGGCATTTGGGGTAGTAGTTGATCTTCATTTGGAGGAGGAGGTCCTCCATGCCTCCCAATGCCGTCTCGAGTCGGTCCTCTGAGAGGTCGAGGCCGAGGGAGAGGATGGAGAATATCTGAGTTGCGATCGATCGGAGTTCGCGGGCAAATTCTTGGGTTACCTTCCTATGGTTGTGCATCACATGTTAGATTTAACTTGTTTTTCAACCATCAAATAATTAACTGTTCTTTAGTAGATATTAGTAGAATGCAGTTATATGTTGACCTACAAAATGCAAAGTTCATGAGCAATTCTAAACTAGTAGGCCATATCGACGCTCTGGTGTATACGTTTATGCCAATTGGAAAATTATGAGTGAAAATCTCGTTAAGATACGACCGACCATGGTTTTGTGGAGCTCTGTTGATGGTGGTTCGGATTAAAAATTATAATCTAATCTATTTAAATTTTCTAATTGCATGAATTCAGTTTTCAAGCAATTAAGATAGATAATGTTGAGATTTGTCAAATTTAGCAAAAAAAAACGGTGGAAATTATTAGAATGTAGCAGACTTGATTAAAATGTATGTTTCAAATTACTACCTGCATATAATTCACAATTAGCGCATATATATATATATATATATATATATATATATATATATATGAGAGAGAGTGGACAAGTACGTGTAGTCAGCAGGTTGCGTTGGCCAAATGGAGAGGTCAACTTTGTCCTCCGGGAAAATAAGATGAAAGAAGTAATCCTCCCACTCAAGTTGCCCACTCTTGTTGTTGGCCAACTTGCTACCATACCCGGCAATCTTGCCGGAAGACGGATCATTAGCATATTTCTCCTTCTCCTCCACCGGTAAGTCGAAGAACTCCTTCCCAGCCGCCCGAATGCGGTCCAAAAGCTCTAGTGGAATCCCATGGTTGACTACGTGCATCACTCCCCAATCGATTGCCGCCTTCTTCACCTCCTCAATGCAATTACGGCGTGTCGTCTCGTCAGAGGAACGGAAGCCACCGATGTCGACGATGGGCACTTGTGGACCCTCTTCTTCCTTTTCCGCTTTCAACAACGCGTCCCCGAGAGTGGCACGCTCCTCCTCGGAGCGAATGTATTCCTTCGGTATCGCCTTGATGCCGCTAGTTGCCAAACTCTCCACCCTTGACGGCGCCGGAGCCGAGGTTGGCGTTGCCATGACTTCAAGCGCCATTGGTATCAATTTGAGGTTTGGTTGGTGTTTGTTTGATGGTATGAGATGGTGCGAAGTGGGGAACACTATATATGTAAGTGTAGTAGCGAGGAAAGGAACGTGGAGGGTAGTGAGTTGTGAGTGAGATGTTTGGTTGGAGCTACCCATGGGTAATAGCACGAGGTGCTTTCCATTTATGTTCCCGGTTGAGTTCCTAATCGTCCGATGTCATGTGGGTTGGTGGTTGTACTTTCCAATGGAATTAAGAATTAGACACCGATAGTAATATCTTGTTTTTCCTGTTGGTGTCTTGACTTTTCATTTTGAAAATGAAACAAATTTTTATTGGTGTTATGAAAATTGTATATAGTGGATGATTCACCTTCCAAGATAGTTCATCTTTCAATCAATCTATTATAACTCATCTATTAAAATGTGTTGTAATGTGCATTATATTTACATCCTTATTTAATGTAAACTATGTAACTTACACACCTCTATGTGTATATATATGATGTTGTAGTATGTATTGAGAACATACAAAAAGAGATGAAATACAACTCCTTCATTCTTCCTCAACTTCTTGTCCTTTTGTTTGATCGTTATTTTACAACAATTGGAGTAATATTGATTTAGTTAGGGGTGAGCGTCTGCTCCGGACCGGATCGGAATTTTTTCGGGGTCCGGACGGACCGGATGGCTTTGGACTGATGACCGGACCGATCCGGTCCGGTCCAAAATTGCATTTTTTTTTAAAATAGAAAAACGAAAAATCAGACATGTCCGGACCGGAACCGAAATTTCAAAAAATTCCGGACCGGAACCCGAACCAGTTGGATCTGATCCGGACCGAACCCGGACCGGGTTATGCTCACCCCTAGATTTAGTATTATAACTCGGTTATAAAGTTCATAATCTAGGATAGCAATAAAGGAAGCGTTACCCATGTTGGAAGATATCGAGATTGAATCTTAAGATTACCTCTTAATATTGATTGATTTATGATATGTTTCCAAGATCAACCATGAAACATTTGCTCAAAAGCTTAATCAAACCGTAGACATAAGCCCTGAGTATTGTAACACCCCCCAAAAGTTTAGTCTCACATTGTCTAACATGAAAACGTTAGTGTGAGATATATTAACATGGATTCACTACTACAATACTTACAAACTTAAATTTTATGGTAATAGATGAGTGTTGTAGGTCAGTGAGCTTATGGATGACGGACCGGGACTCCAGCTCTATGCGGACTCGGGAACATGACGTTACAAAATGGTATTAGAGTCTGAATCAGCCGGAATTGTGGAACTAAGTGCTACACCAAAAGAGTGGGGGAGTCACCTTTAGAATCTCACAACGCTTGGTGACTGACTGACTTGACCCTGACGAGGATGCCAAGTGTTCAAATGTGGTAGGTTGTAATACCCCCAAAAGTTTAGTCTCACATTGTGTAACATGAAAATATTAATGTGAGATATAATGATATGAATCCACTACCACAATACTTACCAACTTAAGTTTTGTGACAATAGGTGGGGGTTGTGGGTCAGTGAGCTCATGGGAGACGGACCAGAACTTAGATTGTGTGTGGCTCGGGAACGGGACTTTACAAGAATAAATTATATTATATACCTAGGAAAAGTAAATTCAACTTTACTAGTACCATATGTTCGATTTGAAAAGAATATCATGTCGTAGATAATCACTAAAATTTTAATATGTGCTGACAAATGCGTCTACGTAAAAGTAAATAAACAACTTTAATTTCAAATATTTTCCTTCTATAATGACAAAAAACAAGCACTGTCATATAGGATACAATCTTCATGCATCAAATGTAAGCTTGTAATAGAAAATCAAGGAGCAAGAAAAGAACTAACAAGGACAGAAAAGGTGATTCTTGAAGGGTGTTAGTATTCATCGCCCGCAAATTACTTAAATCGTTTGCACCAATTACCATTTTGTCATTCACATTTCATTAATACTCATTTCGTTCTGTCTATTTTTTTCCAGTAAACATGTTTTTCCAGTTATTATATAAGTTTGATATTTTGTTCATCCTGTAGTGTCTGGACGGATTGACGTAGATGACTTCTCATATGTGGATAGACTTCCAGGAATCATCTTACCATTTCTGTAGCGGTGGAATGATGTACGTGTTGATGACAACTGTCACTACTACAGAAAAGGGAATATTCGTCGGATGTAAGGGCTTCTACACGTCGGATATAAGCACACCCCTATCCGACGTATATGTGTGCGTCGTCTATACATAGACGTCGGCCTTAATTAGACTCCGACGTGTATTCTTTAATGTATAGACGTCGGTTAATTAACATACGACGCCTATACTTTAGGTATACACGTCGGTTAACTAACATACGACGCCTATACTGTAGGGATAGACGTCGGGTAACTAACATACGACGCCTATACTTTAGGGATAGACGTCGGATTACATAGAAAGCCGACGTCTATTCCTTTCTTCAGAGGAATAGACGTCGGCTTATAGAGACAACCGACGTCTATTCCCAAACCTGGACAAAAATAAATAAATAGGATCCGACGAAATTGTTTTTAGTCATCGTCGTCGTGTACATACAACTGCACCAAATTCGTTCACCTATAAATTTCATCCACATACATCCATATACATCCACATACATCCATATACATCCCACATACATCCATACAATTGACATTCACAAGCATACATCCACATACATCCACAAGCATACATGCAAAAACACAAACACAAAAATACAACCACACAATTGACATTCAACACACTTGCAATTAATTCATTCTAAAATTAAGGCGATTATATTAAGGCATCAAGTGTAGGTTTGTAATACAAGTGCACTTGTTAACTAAATTACAAAAAATACAATTGGCAGTAGAACCTCTTAGTTCGTCAGCATGTTTCTGATGAAATAGCGAGCCCATCGGTCGCGAGTTTCATCGAGCTCCTGTTGCGAGAATGGATCACTACTTTTTGGGAAAACCTATCAAAAAAATACAAGTGTGTTGAATATTAATAACTAAATATTGAAACTACAATTGAATATACAATTGAATAACGATCTACATTACCTCGGTTAGACATACGTCTTGAGTTGCCACATCGAGGATTTCCTCCATGTATCTCATCACGTAGTAACCGCATTCCGTATTTCCAACCTGCTTCCGGTACTACAAGCATAGGAATTCGCTAAATATTTGTTCCTAACTTAATTAACAAAAATGGGAAAGAACGTACTCTCATTCCATGCCATGTTATTCCAGATTTTGTGGTTGTTCTACTACCACCTAAAGCTCTGTAAACCTTAATTGCCCTGAGTAGCACAAGTGAAAATATCATTCAATAATACTAATAAAAATCCAAGAATTACTTTTTTGACAACTAAACGAACTTACATATTTAGAAGTTTCTTTATTGAGTCCCTTGGTTTATTCGACCCCAACGGATCAAACCAATATGCCGAATTAGTCGTGGGGCATACAACGACAAGCATCCAATGAGCCCTGTTATATATATATATAATTAGAAGCTTATTACAAAATAAAATTTCACTTTGAATTACAAAGTTTACCTCTCATGATAAGGGAGCAGATAATATCTTTTGTCTTCTTCTTTAAAGAATGTCCCAAGTTGACCCGATTTATCATCATTCCCGTATATATATGTAGATGGACTAATAAATCCAAATACTTGATCCTCGGGAAATATTGACCTTCTGGCGTCGTAAAGATGTCTACAAGTATAAAAATTATAATTTATTATAGTTTTGATAAAATTATTCAATACTTTTCATTGTATACAAAAAAACACTTACTTCACTTGCACGTCGATAATCATGATACACAACGGATCCATCGCCATGAACTGCATGATATCCTCTTTGGTGACGTACAAAGCGGGAGGCAACCCTTTATCCCCCTCCAAGTCCAAGGTACTTAGGGATTGTGCTTCCCTACCTACCATACATTGATACAACATTTTGCACCTACTTGGAAGCGAATTAATGTTGATCGGAGATTGGTTGTTTGACCCTTTGCTCCGGGGGCTTGACACCTTACAAAGATGTATAGAACCGTTAAAATATAATTGTTAACAAATTTGAAGTTTAAAGTCTTTCAAAGTTAAATTATACCTCATGTTTGTCGTTTAGCTCTACTAAATAACTAGGCCAACGCATGAACCTACCGATAGCATCGCCGAGAGTAACAATCTCTTCTTCCGGAAATGGCACAAAAGCACTTGGATCTAAGCAACTCTCAACTGCAACCTTCAATTCTCCCTCTCCTACCTCTGTGAAGTGGTGTCTGGAGATGTTATAAACTTTCCCGTGTCCCACCAATCTTCGATCAGGGTCTTCGACAAAAGAAGCACATCTAGATCCATCCGCGAACTTTCCAAACGAGGGACTGTCGACGAGGGCCAATTCTCGAGAATGAGACACGAAATCATCATGTCGATGAGGGTGGAACACTGGCGGAACTGGAGTAGTCTCCGCGGAAGAACCGGTCTTACGACGGGTAGGAGAAGCAGGCAAATCACGATCCAATCTCTCCGTAAGAAGTTGCAAAGACTTCTTCAAATCTGCGATCTCTTGCTGGCATTTGGTATGACCAGTCGTCGAAGTAGACCGTTGAGTCTTCCCATAATATTGTCGAAGTCCAACTCTACTCCCTACCCCTCGCACACGACCGGGGTGTTCGTCGTTTCCCAAGGCCTCGCGTAGAATATCATTCCGACCATCGAAAGCAAATTCGCCTTGAGATTCTCTCAACTTCAGAGAGTCCTAAGTTTAAAACAATATTTACTATCATTTGAGCAATATAAAATTAATGATTCTGAATTAATAACATATATATAAGTGATGCAACTTACTATCTTCGAGTCGATAGCTTGCGACTCATCTGTGACGTACTCCCCTCTGGAGTTTACTCTCGCTCTCTTCCAAGAATCACAACGAGCTACGAGAGAAGGAGGAGATAGGTTACTTGCTTGCTCCTCACTCATACCGGAGTCAATTGCCTCCTGTCTCTTCTGAGCAATTTTTTCAGCCATCATTTGTGCTTCTAACTTCTGGTACCCCGCTCGAGACATACGATGGGTATACTTGTTAGAAGATCTAATCTTTTGGTTTTTTGAACCAAGAGATGAAATTCTTATTGTGACTATTAATTACTTGTTGATCACTCCACAAAGGATTTCTTTCCTTTAGAAACTTCATGTGTTCATTTAGGTATGGTTGAACTTCATTCGAATTGCACAACACATAAAAATATGCTGTCATTAAGTCATCGCCATTTGGATTTAACATTTTCATCCCACATGTCCATTTACCATCGACACGTTTATCATGACGATTCTTCGGAAGTCCAACAGTTTTGGTGTTTGCTAGGTATCCAGTGCAAAACTCGATAACCTCCTCAGCTATGTATCCTTCAACAATACTAGCATCTGGTCTTTGACGATTTTTGCAATAACCTTTCAACACTTTCATATAACGCTCGAAAGGATACATCCACCTTAAGAAAACTGGTCCGCACAATTTAACTTCTCTAACCAAATGAATAACAAGATGAATCATAATGTCAAAAAAAACCGGGGGGAAGAACATCTCCAACTGACATAATGTGACCACAATTTCATTCTGTAACTTGTCTAACTGCACAGGATCGACCACTTTACTACAAATCTTATTGAAAAAGGAACACAACTTTATTATTGCTTGTCTAACATCTTTCGGTAATATGGATCTCAGTGCTACAGGTAACAATTGCTGCATTAAAGTGTGACAATCGTGAGACTTCATCCCCACAAGTTTCAAATCCTTCATAACAACAAGATTACTGATATTTGAAGAATAACCTTGTGGAACCCTTACATCGTGCAAACACTGACAGAGAATTCTTTTCTCCTTTCTAGACAATGTATAACTAGCTGGAGGAAAGTAATTCTGATCTCCTTTCTTCTCTGGTGCCAACATTGCTCGTATACCAATATCAACAAGATCAAGTCTTGCATTATATCCATCTTTGGTTTTACTAGGTATGTTCAACAGAGTGCCAACAAGACTATCACAAATATTTTTCTCTACGTGCATCACATCAATACAATGTCTAACTTCTAAAGTTTTCCAGTAAGGGAGATCAAAAAATATTGATCTTTTTTTCCAACTACTTTTGTCGTTGGCTCGTTTGTACGGTTTTCCAAATTCACATTCAATGTTCCTTACACGTTCATACACCTTTTCGACGCTGATTTCAACTCGCGGATTCTGAAACTCCTGTTTTCCGTTAAATGCCTTCTTCAACCTACGATAAGGATGAGAGTTCGGCAAAAATCTCCGATAACCGAGATAGACAGTCTTAGAACCATTAACTAGTTGCAAAGAACATGTATTTTCCTCGCAAATTGGACAAGCTTTATGACCTTTGACTGAATATCCAGACAGATTACCATAAGCTGGAAAGTCATTAATCGTGCAAAATATCATTGCCCGCATTACGAACGACTCCTGACGATAAGAATCAAAAACTGACTCTCCGTCATTCCACAATTTCTTTAGGTCATCAATTAAAGGTCTTAAATACACATCGATGTCGTTTCCAGGTTGTTTCGGACAAGAAATCATTAAGGACAACATGATATATTTGCGTTTCATGCATAACCACGGGGGCAGATTGTAAATTACAAATAGAACGGGCCAAGAACTGTGAATGCTACTCAAACTACCGAAAGGATTCATTCCGTCAGTACAGAGCCCAAGTCGTACATTCCTCGATTCTTCACCAAACACAGGAAAGTCGACATTTATTTTTTTCCACTGAGGTGAATCTGCAGGGTGACGTAGCAACTGATCATTTGGTTTCTCACGATCAGCATGCCATGTCATGTTCTTGGAATCCTCTTTACCCGCAAACAAACGTTTAAGCCTTGGTATTATCGGAAGATACCACAAAATCTTAGCAGGAGGTCCTTTGATTTTCATCTCATCAGCCTCTTCATTGTGGTTTGGTCCACTACGTTTCATTTTGTATCTTGAAACATTACACCTGGGACAGGAATGTAAGTTTTCAAACTCACCCCTATACAATATACAATCATTCGGGCATGCGTGTATCTTCCTATATTCCATTCCCATAGGGCACAACACTTTCTTTGCATCATAAGTTCTATCTGGCAACTCATTATCATCTGGAAGCATCTCTTTCACTAACTTCAACATTGATGTGAAACTCACATCGGACCAACCATTTCTAGCTTTTAAATTGTACAACTTCAACACCGCTGACAATCTAGTGAATTTTGTACAATTCTTATACAACGACTTCTCATTGTCACTCAACAAATTACCAAGTAAATCGGGGTTGGACGAAAACTTTTCAGCCATATCCTGAACCATTTCCTCTAAGTGATCTTCCACACTAACATCTTCTCCATCATTCTTGGAACGACTACATGATTCATTTTCGCCGTGCCATATCCACCGTCTGTAATTTGGGTCGAAACCTTTCTCAAACAAATGATCTTTCATTTTCCAAAAAGTCAACACTGACATATTATGACACTTATTACACGGACAATACGCAATGTTGCTGTCTTTCATTTTCTTAGAATGTTTTTTGGCAACCTCTAAGAACATATTCACTCCGTTCTCATACTCATCACTCAATCTGTTTGAAACTATCCACTCTCGATCCATTTCAATCTAAACAGAAGCAAAAATGATAGTTATTATTGAAGAAAATAAATAAAATTCCAATTTAAAAGAATGTGTTCGTAGATGAGAAGATTCGGAGACATTAAGATGAGAAAAGAATGACTCAGAGGAGAAGAGATGAAGTCCTTAATCTAGCGTGGAATAAGGAAGGTTAGAAATCTAACTAAACAATCAAGGCCAAAACAAACCTAAAGTCCACTATAGGTCCTTAGTAGTAGACGACGCCTAACTTCGAGGTCCCACCGAGGACCACTAGTCTGTAAGAAATCAAGAACCCGGAGGTCCCTAATATCTCAGGGAGACTAGATGGGCAACGACGTTCAGGCCGAAACGGTCTTAAACATCGAGGACCACTAATCTATAGGAAATCAAGAACCCGGAGGTTCCTAAAATCTCAGGGAGACTAGATCGGCAATGACATTCAGGCCATAACGGTCTTAAACGGTTTTCTCTCCTTAATGCGTCCGAAATTCCTAGGGGCCAACGTCTAATTGATTTTATTAAGGCTCTTTTATTAAGTGGTTTCTGGGCCAAGGAAAGGGTGATGAAATCCCCCACCTCATCTCCTATAGGTGACTGCCCCCTAAGTGTTTTTCATACCTTAATCTAACAAACAACACACCAAACAAACACTCACCTCACTCTTGTTCCAATGCAAGTCCTACTAACTAATGCGTGCTTTCTAATGAATGATGAGTGAAAGATAGTACGTACCTTACGCCAGCAATCTACGACAGAAATCGTAAATAATCGAAAAATACAATGCATGCAAATCCTATATGATGAATGACTTAGCAAATATTGTCTAATCTTTTGCTTTGGGTTATTAAAGGCCAAGTTGTTTAAGGGGGGGCAATGAGTTATTATAAACTAAACATTTAACTAAACAAAGTAAATAAACATTTAACTAGACAAAACATAAATAAACATTTAACTAGACATTTTTGTACAACTGGTAGATTGATTGCCTGAAGAAAGTTTAGCACATCGAAATCTTTAAGCTACACACATTGATTTCATACACATTTTTCTCAAGTTATCTTATATTTTAGTAAGATTGCTTCATGTACTTTGAACCTAGAAACGTTAGAACTTACAAGACACCACAGTCCACAGCTTATGGCAAAAGATATAACAGTAAGTTTAGTTAGCAAGAAATTCTTCTTGAGCTGTCATTTTTGTACAACTGGTAGATTGATTGCCTGAAGAAAGTTTAGCACATCGAAATCTTTAAGTATTGAACACCGACTAAAACTACAAATCATTGTTATCTGCAAGCCTTATCACCGAAAAAAGGATTAGCATGACCTAACTATGAAAACATTTCTATCAGTTGTGTATGGTTGACAACAAAATTACAGTACTAGTTAAGGTCAAACAAACTCCATATTTATCGAAGATGAACGTAAAGGGTTGAATGAGGGCTTTGATGGATTCCATACAAACACATACCACCATTTGTTTGTGATAGTAGTTAATAACTCGCAAGTGGAAGGGGAGATCCAAACAAAGCCCGATATTCTTTTGGAAGAAAATACAAATGGTTGATGGAAGAAAACTTACATGTGGAGAGAGACGGAGGAAGACGGGGGAAGAAGGAGAAGAGGGCCGGAGATGTGGAGGAGAGTTTGGGAGCTCACTGCGGTGCCGGAGACGGTGTAGATCGGTCGGAGGTTGGTCGCGGAGGAGAGTTCGGTCGCGGGACGGCTAGGGTTTTTGGGTGGGTTTCGTCTGAAATGAATGAAAGAAAACCGTCTGTCTGATTTCTTTAAGACCTATAGACGTCGGATGTTATATAACGCCGACATCTATACCTCGACGTCTATGTGGATGACGTATAGACGTCGGTTGTCCATTACGTCCGACGTCTATATGGAGACGTCTATACCCTATAGACGTCAGATATAAAAGGTACACAAACCACCGACGTGTATAGGTCGACATCTATAGGGTATAGACGTCGGCTAAACGTGTTATTCCAAAACCCTACGTCTATAGTGTCACATAGACGTCGTCTTCCATTACAACCGACGTCTATTCTGTCCTCTCCACACTAGACGTCGGTGGTTGGAACGGCCGATGTCTATTTGGCGACGAGTAAAGCCAATTCTGCACTAGTGTGTCGATTTCGATGTGTTGCCGATGTTTTTGATGATGGTCAAGACAATTGGTTTTACGCCCGTCATGAGATTTCTAATAAGATAGGGGCGCATTCCATTGATGAGCACATTTATTATGACAGTGTGGTACAGGCTCATCAGCTAATTGATTGGGGCAGAGGACTTTGTGGCGAGGATCACTATATGGAGATTTGGTGCGACTTGTTCCCGATAGGCAATTTTTACAAGTGTGCAGTTATGTGTTTCTCACTTGGAGTGGATGGTTCGTTATACTCGTATCTTACAACATTACCTTGGAGAGTCTGTCTACCATGACGAAGCCATGTAGAGAGTTGACCATTGCTCATTTAGGGAGTTACAAATATTCTATTCGCTTAGAATTATCTGAGGGATTCCCAATACCTCTTATAGTAACCATGTGGTTTCAAATGCGTGATGAGAGTGTTGTTAGATGGAGCTACATTACGAACATAGGAGAGCATATTGTGAGCAGTTACGTAGTAGATTTTGATTCTAATGTGTAATTTGTAATGGATTGGTTAAATTACTGAATTTTTAATGTATTATCTGTTCGTACATTATATCATGTTGTTTTTTATCAGATTTCAAATTTCAAATGCGTTACATAAAGCAAATAGGGAGAAAATATGTTCGTCATAAATAGATAATAAGAGTACAACAGATAAGCAAATACAAATACAAATAATAAGAGTACAACAAATAATAAAGTAAATATCGTACAAGCCGACTACAACTACGACTCATCCTCCCAATCATGGTTAGAAATGCCTAACTGACTGTTCCACGACTTAATGATTTCATCCAACTCTACACATGCAACACTTGTCTGGTCGTTCAGCTTCAAGTCCCTAAACTCCAAGAACGGCTGTGTACACCGTATCATCATTCCCATCCACTGTATGTAAGAGAAAAATAAGCGTCAATTAACAATAAAAACAAAATATACATTAGAAATACAAATAAATTAAAATTCTTACTGTATCAGCACATGTCCTATCCGGTGGTCTCTCAGGTCTCTGAGCGATATCGCGCACGAGAGAGGTATGTGAGTACCTACAGAACCAATCCAAATAATCTGCATTACAAGTGGAGGGGTCGCGGCTACATGTCAAATCTCTAATGTGAAGTCGACCTCCTCTCGGAAATGTCTACCAAGTCAATTCCGCAGTCAAAGCGGGGTACCTCAGGTCATACATCGCCGCAATCTCTAGTCGCACTGCACGCTTTGCGGTTGGGATGTCAATCTGGATCACCTGAACGTATCCTAACTGACGCAAGACGCGATCAGGCAAATAAGGCTCGATGATATCCCGATAACGAATAAGGCACATCAATAAAGTCCTCGGCACATCCACAACAGGTAAGGACCATAAGGCGACCACTCCACCTAAACGTTGACACGTTAATAATAATAACACTAGTGCAGAATTGGCTTTACTCGTCGCCAAATAGACGTCGGCCGTTACAACCACCGACGTCTAGTGTGGAGAGGACCGAATAGACGTCGGTCGTCATGGCAGACGACGTCTATGTGACACTATAGACGTCGGGTGTGGGAATAACACGTTAAGCCGACGTCTATAGTGTATAGACGTCGACCTATAGACGTCGGTGGTTTAGTACTTTGTGAATCCGACGTCTATAGGGTATAGACGTCGGCCTATAGACGTCGGACTTAATGTAAGACCGACGTCTATAAACCAACCATATAGACGTCGAGGTATAGACGTCGGTGTTATGGAACATCCGACGTATATAGGTCTTAAAGAAATTGGACAGACGCATTTTCTTTCATTCATTTCAGTCGAAACCCACCCAAACCCTAGCCGTCCCGCGACCGAACTCTCCTACGCGACCATCCTCCGACCGATCCGCACCGTCTCCGGCACCGCAGCGAGCTCCCAAGCTCTCCTCCACTTCTCCGGCCCTCTTCTCCTTCTTCCTCCGTCTTCCTCCGTCTCTCTCCACATGTAGGTTTTAAGTTCGTTTTTGGTTGTTTTAAGTTCGTCTTTCTCCACATATTCTTTCTAACTTAGCCTCCTCCGTATGTAGCTTCCTCGTGTCGTTTACAGCCGTCTCCTCCGCGACGTCTTCGGGAACCACAAAGACCTCCTCCGGCATCACAACTTTTCCCTCCTCTGGTTCGTGCTCAATTTTAGATCCTTAATTTAGGATTAGTTTAGACCAAGAATCCAACGCCAAATTAGGATTAGTTCACAATAATAACGTATTGATGCAAATATTGGTTAATGTGATAATCATTATTGGTTAATGTGATAATCTAAGTGTATTGATGCAAATATCAACATTTAGAATTCCTTTTATTTTCCAAGTTATTTAATGATTCAATTTGTTGGTGTGTAGCAAATGGTTTCCAAAGTAGAAAAAAAGAAATCAAAATTATGGATTGATGATGTGTAATGGCATGAGTTGTATGGTCTTGATGTGGATGTACACTCTTGACGTTATGTGTGTGTTATATGTGTTGATATTTGATAAACAACTTCATTGGATTGATTTGGTTTGGATTGAGTTGGGTTGGTTGGATGATTTAACCAAACTTTGTTTTCATTGGATTAATTTGGTTTGGATTATGTTAAGAATTTGGTTTGGATTGAGTAGAGAAATACATGTTGTGATTGTGAGTAGATAACTAGATATACATTTTTCTTGTTGATTTCAGGATTTGAAGAATTTTACATATCAAATTTTAAGTGGAGGTTCTGCCAAAATTTCAATAAAATTTTATTCCCAATTATTATTAATAACATGATAGTTTGTGTTTAAAATGTTTTTCTGTCAATTCAAGTAATTATTTTTAATACTTGCTTTTAATATTTTAAATGTTTATTGCCTTAATTTTTTGAATTTTTAATATTATGATAATAACTCATTGCCCCCCTTAAACAACTTGGCCTTTAATAACCCAAAGCAAAAGATTAGACAATATTTGCTAAGTCATTCATCATATAGGATTTGCATGCATTGTATTTTTCTATTATTTATGATTTCTGTCGTAGATTGCTGGCGTAAGGTACGTACTATCTTTCACTCATCATTCATTAGAAAGCACGCATTAGTTAGTAGGACTTGCATTGGAACAAGAGTGAGGTGAGTGTTTGTTTGGTGTGTTGTTTGTTAGATTAAGGTATGAAAAACACTTAGGGGGCAGTCACCTATAGGAGATGAGGTGGGGGATTTCATCACCCTTTCCTTGGCCCAGAAACCACTTAATAAAAGAGCCTTAATAAAATCAATTAGACGTTGACCCCTAGGATTTTCGGACGCATTAAGGAGAGGAAACCGTTTAAGACCGTTATGGCCTGAATGTCGTTGCCGATCTAGTCTCCCTGAGATTTTAAGAACCTCCGGGTTCTTGATTTCCTATAGATTAGTGGTCCTCGATGTTTAAGACCGTTTCGGCCTGAACGTCGTTGCCCATCTAGTCTCCCTGAGATATTAGGGACCTCCGGGTTCTTGATTTCCTACAGACTAGTGGTCATCGGTGGGACCTCGAAGTTAGGCGTCGTCTATTACTAAGGACCTATAGTGGACTTTAGGTTTGTTTTGGCCTTGATTGTTTAGTTAGATTTCTAACCTTCCTTATTCCACGCTAGATTAAGGACTTCATCTCTTCTCCTCTGAGTCATTCTTTTCTCATCTTAATGTCTCCGAATCTTCTCATCTACGAACACATTCTTTTAAATTGAAATTTTATTTATTTTCTGCAATAATAACTATCATTTTTGCCTCTGTTTAGATTGAAATGGATCGAGAGTGGATTGTTTCAAACAGATTGAGTGATGAGTATGAGAACGGAGTGAATATGTTCTTAGAGGTTGCCAAAAAACATTCTAAGAAAATGAAAGACAGCGACATGGCGTATTGTCCGTGCAATAAGTGTCATAATATGTCAGTGTTGACTTTTCGGAAAATGAAAGATCATTTGTTTGAGAAAGGTTTCGACCCAAATTACAGACGGTGGATATGGCACGGCGAAAATGAATCATGTAGTCGTTCCAAGAATGATGGAGAAGATGTTAGTGTGGAAGATCACTTAGAGGAAATGGTTCAGGATATGGCTGAAAAGTTTTCGTCCAACCCCGATTTACTTGGTAATTTGTTGAGTGACAATGAGAAGCCGTTGTATAAGAATTGTACCAAATTCACTAGATTGTCAGCGGTGTTGAAGTTGTACAATTTAAAAGTTGGAAATGGTTGGTCCGATGTGAGTTTCACATCAATGTTCAAGTTAGTGAAAGAGATGCTTCCAGATGATAATGAGTTGCCAGATAGAACTTATGATGCAAAGAAAGTGGTGTGCCCTATGGGAATGGAATATAGGAAGATACACGCATGCCCGAACGATTGTATATTTTATAGGGGTGAGTTTGAAAACTTACATTCCTGTCCCAGGTGTAATGTTTCAAGATACAAAATGAAACGTAGTGGACCAAACCATAATGAAGAGGCTGATCAGATGAAAATCAAAGAACCTCCTGCCAAGATTTTGTGGTATCTTCCGATAATACCAAGGCTTAAACGTTTGTTTGCGGGTAAAGAGGATTCCAAGAACATGACATGACATGTTGATCGTGAGAAACCAAATGATCAGTTGCTACGTCACCCTGCAGATTCACCTCAGTGGAAAAAAATAAATGTCGACTTCCCTATGTTTGGTGAAGAATCGAGGAATGTACGACTTGGGCTCTGTACTGACGGAATGAATCCTTTCGGTAGTTTGAGTAGCATTCACAGTTCTTGGCTCGTTCTGCTTGTAATTTACAATCTGCCCCCGTGGTTATGCATGAAATGCAAATATATCATGTTGTCCTTAATGATTTCTGGTCCGAAACAACCTGGAAACGACATCGATGTGTATTTAAGACCTTTAATTGATGACCTAAAGAGATTGTGGGATGACGGAGAGTCAGTTTTTGATTCTTATCGTCAGGAGTCGTTCGTAATGCGGGCAATGATATTTTGCACGATTAATGACTTTCCAGCTTATGGTAATCTGTCTGGATATTCAGTCAAAGGCCATAAAGCTTGTCCAATTTGCGAGGAAAATACATGTTCTTTGCAACTAGTTAATGGTTCTAAGACTGTCTATCTCGCTTCCAAGTATGGTAGGTAGGTAGGGAGGCACAATCCTTAGGTAGGTAGGAAAATACATGTTCTTTGCAACTAGTTAATGGTTCTAAGACTGTCTATCTCGCTTCCAAGTATGGTAGGTAGGTAGGGAGGCACAATCCTTAAGTACCTGGGAGTTGGAGGGGGATAAAGGGTTGCCTCCCGCTTTGTACGTCACCAAAGAGGATATCATGCAGTTCATGGTGATGGATTCGTTGTGTATCATGATTATCGACGTGCAAGTGAAGTAAGTGTTCTTTTGTATACAATGAAAAGTATTGAATAATTTTATCAAAACTGTAATAAATTACAATTTTTATACTTGTAGACATCTTTACGACGCCAGAAGGTCAATCTTTCCTGAGGATCAAGTATTTGGATTTATCAGTCTATCTACATATATATACGGGAATGACGATAAATCGGGTCAACTTGGGACATTCTTTAAAGAAGAAGACAAGAAATATTATCTGCTCCCTTATCATGAGAGGTAAACTTTATAATTCAAAGTGAAATTTTATTTTGTAATAAACTTCTAATTATATATATAACACAGGGCTCATTGGATGC
The DNA here is from genome assembly GCA_963682175.1 of Triglochin maritima. Lineage (NCBI taxonomy): Eukaryota > Viridiplantae > Streptophyta > Magnoliopsida > Alismatales > Juncaginaceae > Triglochin > Triglochin maritima. The sequence continues at coordinate 15,489,182 of OY821775.1, forward strand.
TTGTCGTTGTATGCCCAACGACTAATTCGGCATATTGGTTTGATCCGTTGGGGTCGAATAAACCAAGGGATTCAATAAAGAAACTTCTAAATATGTAAGTTCGTTTAGTCGTGAATAAAGTAATTCGTGGATTTTTATTAGTATTATTGATTGATATTTTAACTTGTGGTACTCAGGGCAATTAAGGTTTACAGAGCTTTAGGTGGTAGGAGAACTACAACAAAATCAGGAATAACATGGCATGGAATGAGAGTACGTTCTATCCCATTTTTGTTAATTAAGTTAGGAACAAATATTTAGCGAATTCCTTTGTTTGTAGTACCGGAAGCAGGTTGGAAATACGAAATGCGGTTACTACGTGATGAGATACATGGAGGAAATCCTCGATGTGACAACTCAATACGTATGTCTAACCGAGGTAATCTAGATCGTTATTCAATTGTATATTCAATTGTAGTTTCAATATTTAGTTATTAATATTCAACACACTTGTATTTTTTTGATAGGTTTTCCCAAAAAGTAGTGATCCATTCTCGCAACAGGAGCTCGATGAAACTCGCGACCGATGGGCTCGCTATTTCATCAGAAACATGCTGACGAACTAAGAGGTTCTCCTGCCAATTGTATTTTTTGTGATTTAGTTAACAAGTGCACTTGTATTACAAACCTACACTTTATGCCTTAATATAATCGCCTTAATTTTAGAATGAATTAATTGCAAGTGTGTTGAATGTCAATTGTGTATGCTTTGTATGTTTGTGCATGTATGGTTGTATGTTTGTGTTTATGCATGTATGCTTGTTTGTTTGTGCTTGTATGAAATTGTGGATGTATGTGGATGAAATTGTGAGTATTTGTGAACAAATTTATAGGTGAACGAATTTGGTGCAGTTGTATGTACACGACGACGATGACTAAAAACAATTTCGTCGGATGCTATTTTTTTTGTCCAGGTTTAGGAATAGACGACGGTTGTTTCTATTAGCCGACGTCTATTCCTCTGAAGAAAGGAATAGACGTCGTCTTTATATTGAATCCGACGTCTATACCTAAAGTATAGGCGTCGTATGTTAGTTAACCGACGTGTATCCCTAAAGTGTAGGCGTCGTATGTTAGTTAACCGACGTCTATCCCTAAAGTATAGGCGTCGTATGTTAGTTAACCGACGTCTATCCCTAACGTATAGACGTCGGTCGATAAGGTGACCGACGTCTAAACGTTAACGAATACACGTCGGCGTCTAATTATGGCCGACGTCTATGTATAGACGACGCACACCTAGACGTCGGATAGGGGTGTGCTTATATCTGACGTGTATAGCCTCGTACATCCGACGTATATTCCCTTTTCTGTAGTAGTGTAATAATAATTAAATACACATAAATGGTATAGAGTTTTATACATGCGATGTGGTCATCTGATCTAGCCGTCTACAAATGGAACGGAGTCGCCCCTCGCTCTTATCCTCGCTCTGGATGATCCACATACCTAAACGAGAATAGCCTGACTCAATTATTTTTTGCTCCCGATGCGGGCGGAAAGGAGGAAAATACTCATATATCCAAGCCTGCAGCAGCGTAAGACAACCTGCAATACCTCCACAATTAGCACGGCTAGCTATCCCTAATTTGCGATACAGGTATGCCAACTTCGCCGACCCCCATGAGTACTCACCAATGGTATCCAGGTCCCTAGCCTCCAATATGTCGCATGGTCTGACTCTACAACCGCTCTTGTCGACAAATAAGACGCACCCAAGCAGTAAGAACAGGTAGGCAGTCAACTGCGTCTCCTCGGCCCGTAGAGGTCATCCTCGTCTGCATAACTCGTCAACAGAGTTAATGCTAACACCACTCCAACAAGGGCTATCCTTCCCAAGGCTATCAATGCTCACCCCGAGTAACTCTGCTAAATAACTCTTTAGCTCAACTGTCGATGCCTGAACACCGACCATACGACCCTCAACAGGAATGCGAAGGATATGGACCACGCCATGCAGCATGATCGTCATCTCTCCGAAAGGCAGGTGGAAAGAGTTTGTGTCAGATTGCCACCGCTCCACAAACGCAGATATCAATAGCATGTCAATGTTAATGAACATGCACCAAGGAAAGTAACCCAATCCGCTAGCAATAATGCCCCCTATGATATCGACACTCAAAACTGACCGCCAACCCTGCAGTGTAGTTCATGCTCTGTTCCGATTATGGCACTTCAGAACCTTCCGATCCTCGCCTGCCCAAATGCATCTAGTGATGTGGCCCTCGAAACTAGGAATGACGCTCTCATCTATAGGATCATCGAGCATCATAGCAGTCACGATCCAAGAATCGTCCTCAACCCTCTTCTTCTTGTGAGTTCAGGCATCTACAATACAAGAACTCAAATCGCCGGTCACAAACCTACCACCTCTACCCTTTCGAACTAGAGACTCAGCAGGAGAAGAACTACCATGTTGCCCTCATCATCTACCATACACCCCCCGTCTCTCCTCCTCATGCTGCTCCAACTCTAACTCATACTGGCCCTCATCGTCACTCTCGTCGTCGTCACCCTCCACCTCATCTGAAACTTCCTCATCATTGAATGAGTCATCATGTGTTTGACGACGATGTAAACTATCTCTCTCCCTCCTGACTGAAGCAGATATACCTCGTCTACGTGGATGACGAGGTGATGAATCCTCTTCGTAAGCATGTACAACGCGTAAGGGTATAAATTTTCCTCCTCCTCAACAGTAACCTGATGGCTATTAATTAAATTTTAGAAATAAAATTTCGTTAAATGGATTTAAGTTACTAAATTAACAAAATTATAAATTATTTTTTACTAATTACTAATTAGCACTAATTATTATTTACTAATTAATAATTACAACTAATTAATAATCAATTTTAAAAAAATAAATTGGGCGTCTCCTCCTGCCCCCTTGCCTTGGGGTGGCGTCCATCACAGACAGGGGGCTAAGCCGGACGCCCCATAATTTATATTTTTATAAAAAGTAATTGGAAATTTTACCGTATTCGAGTACACCGGGGCATCTGTTGCCTCCTTTCCTGACATTCGCGACATTGTGTTTGATGATTAAGAAGAATATGAAGAGAAAGTGGTGGTGGAAGAGTTAAATGAAGAGAGATATAAGTAGAAAGGAGAGAAAGACAATGGTGATTGGCACGGGCGATTTTAATTGTTGATTTTCTCAAATCATGATTTAGTTTTCTTCCCTGAATGACTCATTTTTTCATTATTGCATTTGGTCTGATTTGAGTGTGTCTGGCTCCATTTTTTTCCAGTCTAGACACTCGTCTGGTTAAAACAAGGGAACTACTAAACGTCGCCCCAAAACTACTTAAATCGCCCCTTGAAATTACCAAATTTCCCTTAACAATATATTTAATACCCATATCGTCCTGTGTCTTTAAACAAGGTTTTGACTCAGTTTTACTAACATTCCTAATATCAACACCACGAAAATGTCTGGTGAAACACCTAGATCAGGCGAAGTAACGGAGACTGATTTTTTTTCCGACTCGGGCATCTGGCTCAGACGCCTGCACCATCGTGGAGGCGTCTGGCTAAGACGCCTCCACCATGGTTGAGGCGTCTTATCCAGACGCCTCCACGATGGTCCAGGCGTCTTAGCCAGACGCCTATACCATGGTCTAAGCGTCTCGCTAAGACGCCTCAACCATGGTGGAGGCGTCTTAGCGAGACGCCTCCACGATGGTACAGACGTCTTAGCCAGACGTCCCGTTTTTTTTAATTTTTTTGTCAAATTAAAATTATACGGTGTGTTATCTCAAATTATTTGACGTTTCTTTGCAAGTTTTCGGTGGTAACCGGTCGGATTACAATGAGTTTTTTTTGCAAGTGATGAAGATTCAAAAAAATTCCAGATCCAACATTTTTTAAGTTCCAAAATCCCCCGGTGGTAAAACATCCTGACTTACAAATACCACCTCGACAGGTCGTTCGGGGGTCTCGCTCACCGGGGTACCGAAGGGGTATCAGTCATCCGAATATAGTAATTATTAACTTATTAATTAATTTAACAATTATCTAAATTTATAATCAATTATCTTTTTAAAAAAATAATAAAAAATTACGGGCGTCCGACGGAGCCGCCCCCACATAGGAGGGGGCGTCTGGCTAAGACGCCTCCCCCATGGGGGAGGCGTCTTACACAGACGCATGTCCCAAGGGCAGAGCGTCTGGGTAAAACGCCTACCCGATGGGTAAGGCGTCTGGGTAAAACGCCTCCCCCATGGGGGAGGCGTCTTAGCCAGACGCCCCCTCCTACGTAGGGGCGGTTCCGTCGGACGCCCGTAATTTTTTATTATTTATTATTATTTTTTTATTAAAAAGATGTTAGATATTTTACCATATTCGAGTATACTGGGGCGTTCGTTGGTTCATTACTGACCTCCATAACATTATTTTTTATGATTATAAGAGGAATATGAAGAGAGATGTGTGATAGGAGAGTAAAATGTCGCGTTATAGCAGTAGAAATGAGAGAAGGGCAAAATGGTAATTTCAAGGGACGATTTAAGTAATTTTGGGACGATGTTTAGCAATTCAGTAAAACAAAAGGTTGTACTAAGACGCAAGAAGCAATATAAAATTAGCTTGTCACTCTCCTTTGACATCTGCACGAGCATACGCCTCTATCCCCTCCAACTCCATATGTCCATCTTGTTATTTATGGGCACCTTCAACATCTTTGCATTTCCACCTCGACGCAAACGCAGCAAATACACCCATTGTTATTTTACTTATTATTTTTATTAGATGGAAAATATAGAAATGGAAGTTGTTTGTGTATGCTTATCTGAGAATTTTTACATGAAATGCAGGAGTTTATTTTCACAAGCATTTATTTACGATTATTTGTATGAAAATATCATGGTTTTGATATTATTTCATATCATGTTCTTATTATTTCATTTAAACATTTTCTAATTAACATCAAGTACATGTTATTGAAACATATTAACAAGTGGATGGTAGTCAAGCGGTTCAAACCCAAAAGAAAGAAAGAAAGTTAGGATTAATTGAGCTTATGTACTTCCATAAAGTCCAAATTGAGCGCGTTCACCCGTATTTTCCTTTATTAGTCTAATGGACCTCACCACCCTATTTTCTTACCGTTGTGCACTTGGACCGTTAATATCCCTGTTAAGTTACGGTTTTGGTTGGAAATTTTGCACATTACACCTTGTCAATTTAACTAATAACGATTTTGGAGTAAAAATTTATAAATCACACTTTATAAAATACAAAAATATCCTTAATATCAATAAAAAATTAAAATAAAAAACCAAACAAACATTACTCTCTTTTTCTCTCTCTTCCTCTCTCTTCTCTTCCTCTCTCTCGTCTTTCTTTTCTCTCTCTTCTCTTCCTCTCTCTCGTCTTTCCTTTCTCTCTCTTCTCTTTCTCTCTCTCGTCTTTCCTTTCTCTCTCTTCTCTTCCTCTTTCTGTTCTTTCGTCGGCGATCTGATCATCGGGGACATGGTGGTGATCTAACATTCGTACGACCCGACGCCACCATACCAGAATTGTACCATGAGTGGTTGATGCAGGAGTTGATGGATCTTTGATGATAGAGTTGTTTAATCATGCAAAGAATCATTCTCCATCACCTTCTGAAAATTGGAACCAAGTCAGCAAAGAAATTGGAACCAAGTCAGCAAAGAAAGTTTCCTCCAACTGCACATGTGATTCAAATTTTGTTTCCAATTAGCTTTATGAAAAGTCTCCAGAATTTACTTCCCCGCACTACAGAATTCGGTAGTTACATTAGTTTCCTGAATTTTATTTCCTTAGACTAGTTAATTAGGTAGTCAATTATTTCTTTTGCTGAAATTTCCTTTTGTTGTTGCAAAATAAAGGAGTTACCTTGTTGGATAATTTCCTAATCTCTATACGCATGAAAGGCTATAAGACCTGGCTTGTAGGTCAATAGATCATAGAATTTTTGTTTTGAATTAATACACAAAAAATCAGAGATAGTTTTATCTCAATTCGGTGTTTGTCTCTTCAATTCTCTTGTAGTTGGGGGTGTCATACGCTTGTAGAATCCATCATAATTCTACCCGGCGTTAGTTGGTACCAAAGCCGAAATCCTCCCTCTAGTTGATGCTTCATCAGCATGATGGTTGGTAGATATGGTGGTCGTGGTCGTCGTGTCCCTAATTCATATGAGGAAGTCCCGCACCATGGTCGTAGCAACGAAGATGCTGAATTGATTGAGGGTCTACAAAGACAAATTGTTGAGCTAACCCAACGTCTTGCTGTGCAAGATCTAGCCCACTGTGAGACCAAAAATCCTAATTCCGACGCAACCTCGGACCTCCACAACATGTTCCATGATCGTGGTGCTGGTCAAGGACATCGTAGTTGGGGATGTAGACCTCGGTTTCAAGATGGAGCTGCCAGAATTTTCTGGTACGTTACATGCGGATGCTTTTGTCGACTGGTTGAATGAAGTCGAACGAGTATTCGATTACAAGGAGGTTCTGGAGCACGTGAAGGTTAAGTTAATCGCCAATGACTCAAAGGGAGAGCGTCTGCGTGGTGGGAACAACTGAGGCACACACGAGAAAGGCAAGGCCAAGCTGACCGAATGGTGCAAGATGAAAAAAAGTTGAAGGGACACTTCCTTCCCTTAGGCTACACTCAATCTTTGTTTCAGTGTCTTCATTCATTGAGGCAAGGTGCGAGGTCGGTGGACGAATACATGGAAAAATTCTATCAGTTGGTGGCTCAAAACGATTTGTTGGAATCGGAGGGACAATCAGTGGCGCAATACTTGGGGGGGGGGGGGTACGACAATCCCTACAATATGCCCTCAGCCTCCACTCGTTGTGGACGGTTTCTGAGGCCTATCAGCGTGCCCTCGCAGCGGAGAAGTAGCAAAGAAGGCGAGTCACCACCAACCACGACCCAAAACAGCCCAACTGGACTGCTAGACCGCTAGAAGCGCGCCCTCATCAACCACCACTCCCTGACAAGCCAAAGACAAGTCTGAAATGCAATAGGTTTAGAGAAGAGGGTCACAACACGTCCAACAATTGGAAAACCACCAGCAATGGTGGCAAGAACCTCCTGATCGAAGATGATCTGGAGTGTGATGTTGTATGGTGATGGACCAAAAACTCTAGTCATCCGCAAAAGTCTTCTAACCCTTAGAGGTGGGTCAGGAGATGAGTGGTTGAGGCATAATATTTTTCTTACCACTTGCACGGTCACGGACAAGGTGTGCAAGATGATCTTCGATAGCAGCAGTTGCGAGAACGTGGTGTCCGAAGAGGCAATCTAGAAATTGCAACTGAGAACAGATACTCATCCCAAACCATACAAGTTATCTTGGCTGAGCAAGGAGACAAAAATAAAGGTGGACAAGAGGTGCTTGGTGTCATTTTCAATAGGAAAAAAGTATTTCGATAATACATGGTGCGATGTGGTGATCATGGATGCTTGTCACCTACTACTAGGACAACTGTGGCAGTACGATCGAAGTGTCGTTCACGATGAACGGAAGAACACCTATTCCCTTAGCATCAAAGGGAAAAGGATTGTCTTGGCACCTCATCAAGAAGAAACTCCTTCGATCCAGGTAGCTCCACACAACAACTTGTTGTCCATATCCAACTTTTTGGCCGAAATGAAGCAAGAAGAGGTGGTTTTTGCGTTGTTGCCCCAGGATGGAGGCGAGGTTAGCCCGAGCTCAGACGTGCCTGAGGAGGTTCAGCAACTTCTGAAAGAGTTCTCCGAGCTGATGCCCGAAGATCTCATCCCCGGATTACCACCGTTGAGGAATATCCAACACCAAATTGATCTTATCCCAGGATCGACTCTCCCGAACCGCCCGACGTATCGTCTCAACCCTAAAGAATATGAATAACTACAATGACAAGTGGTGGAGCTACTGGAGAGAGGCTATGTCAGTGAGAGCATGAGTCCTTGTGTTGTTCCTGAAGGGAATGTGTTCTAAAAGTTTTACTTTTAAATGTCAATTATTATGAATTGAATGAGAAATCATTTTGTTCCTTGTTTATGTTATTCGTCTTTTAGAAGTGTTAAGGAAGAGGCTCTTGGTCCTTAACCATAGAGCTCTAAAAAGATATTGGTTTACATAAAACAAAAGATATTCGCAATCATGGTAATTAACATGCAACATTAATTACCGAGTTAAGATTGTCGTGTTGGTCATAGATCATTGTAGCTCTACAAGTGAGTGACAACACGGGTATGCAAAAGAGGAAAATATTACTTTTGTATACTGAATAGACCTAATAAGTAAAATATTATAGAAATGTGTTTCTGTGTCATTAATATTTTATTGTGTCTTTGGTCCTTTGATATGAGACTTATATCTAATCACTTAAGGAATACTTAATTAGATCAGTGTCTTGAACTATCGATCAGTGTAGTATAAAGGCATTGGTTGGTTAAGTATAACTTTCGTTAGAGAAGATAGTTAGTCAAAAGATTATCATTGCCCCTCTTAATTGAGTGATGATATTAGTGGGCCCCTTGATAAAGCAAAGTTATAATGTGCACAATGTGATTTGAGTTAAGTCACATATTTATAACTAGCTTAAAGAGATCAAGAAATGAATACTAATACAAAGATGACACAATACTACTTTGTGTGTATTCTTAATATCATGAGGCAAGGGATGGACACAAGTGGTGCACTCCATCACTAAATGGATCGGGTTTTGGTTCGAGTGGAATTAAGACATCTAACTAATTTGGGAGCTATAATGTGTAGCTAGATACCGCTTATAGCTTGTGATATTAAGCTCTTAATATCACTACCAACTTAGTTTAGATCCTCCCATAGGTCACACCACAAAATTGGGAAACAAGAAATGGGGATTTTGAGTTCATAGGATGTGTCGGGTTTCATGTAGAAAATATGACACATGGGGTGAACAAGCAAAATCAAAATTATGTTCTGATTAATAACATAATTAGAATCTAAATTAAATTCATATGTGATGTAAATATTATAGGGTGTAATGAATGATCATTACATAGGATAATATGTTACATAAGTTGTGAATTTACTACTAATCCCGAAATGTCAAATTTTGTAGGGGTTAAACCGAAATTTGACAAGTCTGCAAGACTGTGCAAACGGTCGACCGGTTAATGGATAACGGTCGACCGAAGGTGCACGGTCGACCGGACGTGTCTCGACCGATAACAGGGAATTTTCGTCTGTTCGGAACGGTCGACCGAATCTATCGGTCGGTCGACCGAACATTGCGATGAAATATTCTACGTTAAGAACGGTCGACCGAATCTCGCACGGTCGACCGAAATTGGGTTCGAGCGGTCGACCGGACCTTCGTAACAGTCGACCGGTCCAGACGGTTTTATGCAGAATTAATTTAAGAATTAATTAGATCATGCATGGAATTTGTCCATAATTGATTTAATTCGTGGCTAATATTATTTATTATTAAATAATGGATGGTTAGATGGAATTTTGCATGAGATCATGGGCAAGGGGTTGCACATGAATAGGTAATTTGGAGAGAACCTATAAATACAAGGTTATCTCATTACCTCCTTAATTAATTCATTATTCTCTTGAGCAAAATTCTCTTTCCATAATTCTCCACGAAAATCCCTTAATTCTTAAGTTTAGTTTTAGTTCTTAAGAGACCATCTTCTCAAGGGAATTAAAGAAGGGTTAGTAATTAGATTCTAAACCCTATCGGAGATCGAGAGACTAGCTTCCCTCTCTCCGATCTTGTTTAGAGTTAGGTGAATACTCGGAGGCATCCGGCGCGGCGAGAAGCATCCACGACGTCTCCGAATCTTCAAGAAGTTTTTGAGAACTTCTAGGTATGAATTTCGGAGCCCTTGTTTGTTTTAATAGAGTTTTGAAACTAGATGTTAAAACAAACCGATGCATGCATGAAATAAATCAAAGAAAATTGTAATTGATCCTTATTATACATAAAAATTTCGAAAATATATATGTATAATTAAACATGAAATCCTACAGTGGTATCAGAGCTTAGGGTTCAATTTTCTCATGATTTATGGCTGTAAACAAATTTAGTTTACCATCTAGGATTTAAACAATTCGTTTTACCGGTTTTTCGGTCTTTAAATATTTGTTGAAATAATTCTTTATAATAATTCGTTTTAAATGTTTTGAATGTTTAAACACATGTCATGTAATTATTAGAATTATGATTTAGACATAAGTCTAACTTGCAATAATTTCGTTTTAAGTATAAACGATTATTTTGTAAGAGAATCAACAAAATCGAAAAACTGCGATTCATCTTTCCATTGGAAATTGGATGGACGGCAGTTCATAATTAATTTTTGAACTATGGATGAATAAAAAATGTTTTTAATGGATTTCAAAATATTTTTCAAAGAATTGTTGAGAATTCTGGATGATTGATAAATTAGATTCTGTAGTTTATAGCAATTGCGTGCATGGATGCTTGAGTTGCTTTGCAGGATTGTGAGTTTATATGTTCCAAATCAGACACTACAAATGTATGTAATTATTATTATACAGCGGCTTATGTATGTAAAAGCCAAAATTCTCTCTATTTCCGTCTTTTAGATAGTTGCATTTGCATATTGGAGGTTTTTACATAGGACTTGCACTAGTCGGTTTTATCGAATGTGAGGAGCATGTTTATTTTCTGTAAAATCTACATCTCCGGTGCAAGAGGAAGTCGCCGCTGTAGCGCATCGATCGAGGATCGAAGATCAGGGATCGAGGATCGAGGATCGAAGGGAACATATAAACTCACGCGATGTGGATTGTGTGAATGTTTAATTTCTGTTTTTATCTTGATATGCATGTGATAAATGTGTTGAATGTTAGGATGTGTATGATTAATAATATGCATGATAACCTAAAATTCTAAATCACATGTTAAATTGTCCAACAAAAATTAAGAATAAATTTCCTTCTTATTTCATCCACTAGCAGCCATTGATCGAGGGATACTCTGCTCGCCCTTAGCGGGAGATAGCTCCCTCTATCTTTGGGAATAGTGGGAGATATAAAGGTTGTCTGTTGTTGTGCCACAATTAAATATATGAGGTGTGTTTCACCCTAGTGAACCCCAATATATGTGGGAATTTTGCATGAGATCATGGGCAAGGGGTTGCACATGAATAGGTAATTTGGAGAGAACCTATAAATACAAGGTTATCTCATTACCTCCTTAATTAATTCATTATTCTCTTGAGCAAAATTCTCTTTCCATAATTCTCCACGAAAATCCCTTAATTCTTAAGTTTAGTTTTAGTTCTTAAGAGACCATATTCTCAAGGGAATTAAAGAAGGGTTAGTAATTAGATTCTAAACCCTATCGGAGATCGAGAGACTAGCTTCCCTCTCTCCGATCTTGTTTAGAGTTTGGTGAATACTCAGAGGCATCCGGCGCGGCGAGAAGCATCCACGACGTCTCCGAATCTTCAAGAAGTTTTTGAGAACTTCTAGGTATGAATTTCGGAGCCCTTGTTTGTTTTAATAGAGTTTTGAAACTAGATGTTAAAACAAACTGATGCATGCATGAAATAAATCAAAGAAAATTGTAATTGATCCTTATTATACATAAAAATTTCGAAAATATATATGTATAATTAAACATGAAATCCTACAGTTCCCGCCTTGTTGGTGCCGAAGAAATTTGGTTCCTGGCGTATGTGCATAGACACTCGAGCTATCAACCGTATCACCTTGAAGTATCGATTCCCTGCTTAGATGACATGTTGGACCAGCTGTCTGGTTCCAAAATCTTCTCAAAGATTGACCTTAAGAGAGGGTATCATCATATACAGATCAGACCGGGAGACGAGTGGAAGATGGCATTCAAAACGCAGCATGGGTTGTACGAATGGTTGGTTATGCCATTTGGACTATCCAACGCGCCCAGCACCTTCATGAGAGTCATGCACCAGGTTCATCGTCCTTTCATTGGGAAATTCATTGTCTTTTCTTTCGACGACATCCTCATCTATAGCAAGACTCCTGTGTTGCATGTGGGACACCTACGTACAGTTTTTGACAAATTGAAGTCTGAATGTTTGTTATTAATCGAAAAAAATGTTCGTTCTTCACAACATCAGTCACCTTCCTCGGATTTGTGGAATCTATCGATGGTGTTCATGCTGACCCCACCAATGTGAACGCCATTTCTGAGTGGCCTAGACCAAAGTTGTTGCATGATGTTCGGAGTTTCCACGGTTTGGCTTCTTACTACCGGCGGTTCATCAGAAATTTCAGCACCATGATCGCTCCCATCACCGAGTGTCTAAAGGGCAGGGATCTCAAGTGGTTTGGGGAGGTAGAGGCCAGCTTCCAGCTGGTCAAGCAGAAGATGACCGAAGTACCGGTTTTGAAGCTACTGGACTTTGAAAAAGTGTACGAACTGAATTGTGACGCATCGAGAGTGGGTATCGGTAGAGTTTTGAGTCAAGGAGGACGTCCCGTAGCATTTTTCAGCGAGAAACTATCCAGATCCAAGAAGAATTATTCCACCTATGATTTGGAGTTCTACGCAATAGTGCTTTCTTTAAAGCATTGGCAGCATTACTTGGTGCAACGTGAGTTTATCCTCTTCACCGACCACGAGGCCTTGAAGTACATCAATGGACAGCACAAACTGAACCGACATCATGCGAAGTGGGTGGTGTCTTTGCAGGAGTTCACATTCTCCCTACGACACCAATCGGGAAGTCAAAACCGTACTGCGGATGCCCTTAGCCACCGTATTGCCCTTCTCACGACCATGAGCAGCCGAGTCGTTGGATTCGAGACCTTCCCCAATATGTACCCAACCGATCCCTCCTTTGGGAAAGTGTTTCAGCAAGTTACGGATGGTCAACGTCATGACTTTCTAATACATAATGGCTACTCGTTTCGGGGGACGTAATTATGCATTCCAAATTGCTCGTTGAGGCAACAAATCATTAGCGAATTACATGGTGAAGGACACTTTGGATGAGACAAGACCTTAGCCTTGATCTCCTCTGATTATTATTGGCCCAAGTTACCCAGCGATGTAGCCCATCACGTGGAGAGGTGCTACATATGTCAGCGATCCAAAGGTGCCCTCACCAATGCCAGTTTGTACACACCTTTGCCTACTCTTGAACGTTCATGGTGCGATGTCAGCATGGATTTAGTGTTGGGACTCCCTCGTACACAACGAGCAGCAGATTCCATTTTTGTGATAGTTGATTGTTTCTCCAAGATGGCGTATTTCATAGCATGTAATAAAAGATGGATGCCATCAGAATTGCTCATCTCTACTTCAAAGAAGTTGTACGTTTGCATGGAGTTCCTCACTCGATTACCTCCGATCATGACACCAAGTTCATCAGCAACTTCTGCAAGAGCTTATGGGAAAAATTGGGGACTCGTCTAAATTTCAGTAGTGCATACCATCATCAGACGGACGGTCAAACCGAAGTAGTCAACCAGAGTTTGGGCAATCTCCTACATTGTGTGGCGGGCACTAAACCTAAGCAGTGGGACTTATCCTTGCGTCAAGCGGAGTTTGCTTATAACCGATCAACAAATAGGACCACCGGGTTGAGCCCATTTGTAATTGTTTATGGGTTTAATCCTTCCGATGTGCTAGATTTGGCGCCCATTCCGCGTGTTGGTCGTTTCCACCCCAAGGCTGATGAGATGACTACGCACCTTCAGGACATTCATGGACAAGTGAAGTGAGTCCTTTGTGAGAACAACACCAAATACAAGAGCCATGCTGTCAGTCATCGTCGTTAAGTACTTTTTAAGGAAGGTGATTTCGTGTGGGTTTTCCTAACTCGATATCATTTTCCTGTTGGAGAATACAACAACCTCAAGGAGTGGAAGGTCGGGCCTTGTGAGATACTTCAGAAAATCAATGATAACGCCTACAGGTTGCACCTGCCGAAGCATTTAAAGATCGCTGATGTGTTTAATGTGAAGCATCTGAGCCCGTACTTCCAAAATGAGGTGAAGCTATGGCAAACTCGAGGACGAGTTCTTTCCAACCGGGGGCGACTGATGCAAGAGATGTTGGATCTTTGATGATAAAGTCGTTGAATCATGCAAAGAACCATTCTCCATCACCTTCCAAAAATTGGAGCCAAGTCCACAAAGACAGTTCCCTCCAACCTCACATGTGATTCAAATTTTGTTTCCAATTAGCTTTTTGTGGAAAGTCTCCTGAATTTACTTCCCTACACTAGAGAATTCGGTAGTTACATTAGTTTCCTGAATTTTATTTCCTTAGACTAGTTAATTAGGTAGTCAATTATTTCCTTTGCTGAAATTTCCTTTTGTTGTTGCAAAATAAAGGAGTTGCCTTGTTGGATAATTTCCTAATCTCTACACGCATGATAGGCTATAAGAGCTGGCTTGTAGGTCAATAGATCATAGAATTTTTGTTTTGAATTAATACACAAAAAATCAGAGCCAGTTTTATCTCAATTCGGTGTTTGTCTCTTCAATTCTCTTGTAGTTGGGGGTGTCATACGCTTGTAGAATCCATCATAATTCTACCCGACGTCAGTGGCACCATCACGTTCGACCCCATTTCCAACCTAACCAGCTTCAAGGTGGTGGTGTTCTACACTCACTACAGGGACTACATTCCGACGGAGGACTATTTTTGTCATCGTTTAGAGTCCCAGGGAGTTCCACATCCTCACCTTCCACGTCCAAAAGGAGAGGTTCTGGGAACCCCTAAACACACATCTCCCTCCATCGCCTTACCAATCGTGCATTGGGGTGTCGAGGAAGCGCTTCCATTAGGAACGACCGATTGTGCGTTTGGAAGCTCGAAAACGACGACGATATGAGCAAGGGTTCAAGTGCGAAGGAAAGAAGAAGAGAAGAGAGAAAGGAAAGAAAAGAAGAGAGAGGGAGGAGAGAAAGGAAGAGAAGAGAAAGAGGAAAGAAGAGAGAGTAATGTTTGTTTGGTTGGTTTTTTTGTTTTAATTTTTTATTGATATTAAGGATATTTTTTATTTTATAAGGTGTGATTTGTAAATTTTCACTCCAAAATCGTTATTAGTAAAATTGACAACGTATAATGTGCAAAATTTCGAACCAAAACCGTAACATAATAGAGATATTAACCATCGAGGTGCACAACGGTAAGAAAATAGGGTGGTAAGGTGCACGAGACTAATAAGCGAAAACTCGGGTGCACGCGCTCAATTTCGAATTTAAGGAGGTGCGTCAACTCAATTAAACCAAAAAAGTTATCCAAAAGTGACAAACACGAGAAGTTTCTTGTCTTTCGGCCTTGGTTTATGGGAATCCGTAACTCAGATATTATGAATCAAAATCAAAGCTTCAAGATGTTGGAAAAGTAAGCTTTCATAGATTCCAACGAAAGTTGTTTTTTTTACGAAGAGGAATAATTCCTAGGTCTGACAATTTTACAGGAAACCCGAAAAGCTAACACAATTGAGATACATTTTTTTGTCGATTAGCTTAGTTATGATAATTTATGATGATAACATCAAGTAAAATGACACGATTCCACACGAAAATACGCAATTGCACACGTATTCGTTGAATATTTACAAGAAACTGCCACGTTTACGTTTTTCATAGTCTAATTAATTGTTTTTAATTCAAAATTATTGTTTAAGATGTTTGTTAGAATGAATATATCATTATATCATATTCTTTGATCATTACCAATCCAAATAATGACATATTTATTTCGAATTTTGTTAATATATGAGACAAAATATAGGAGATAGGTGGCCGAAGGGTAAGTCGTTTGTGATGTATTGTACTAGCTCTTGTTGATTGTGTTCTATTGGGTTTGTATGCCCCTTAATGGGTGTTTATCTTGCCTTTTTTTCTTTTTTTTATGACCTAGAATTTCCCAACACCCGTCTCCACTTGAGTTATTAGGTGGACAACAGCTCTAAACTAGAGGTGGTCCACACCGTTTGCTTCGAAATGTAATTAACTACATTGCCGGGATTCAAACTTGCATCCATGAAGTGTTTGTCTTAGTTGTTTTAAGAGTTGTGATGGTGTAGTGTTTGTTTGGGGCTCCTTTTGATCTCAATGATGGTCAGGTTCTGGTGCTTGCGTGCCACTGATTTCTGCAGTCATGGCTTCCATCTCGCGAGGATGAGCTTATCCTTGGTCCGATCGTGCTGCCGGCTCCTACCATGCATGATATTGGTGATGATTCCCTTCTTGCGCATATCTCATATCTTGCTATTTGTGATTCCCAGCCTTGGCTTATACTGGTACCATATTGTTGGATTTGTGTATGTTTTTTTCTTTTCTCATCTTGTAATTGGAATTCTGATCCCTGGGATTTGTAATTTGTCTTCAACTCCGGAAAAAAATAGTTTTTTTTAATGATAGTTTTCCATAAGGTAGGCGGGCAGATGGTAGGTAGGTAAGGACAATAAGTTGTAGCCTTCCAGTTCTTAAAGTTCCCACTTCCCATATTCATTTCTACAAGGTACAATAGAAGCAGTTGCCAAAACCACATAAATACATGTTTAACCATCCAGATTCCAAAATATATAATAAATATTAGACATGCCCAAGCACATTTTTACGTTGACACCCAAGCTGAGAAACAATAGAAGCATTAAGCCCTTTACACACCTTGAACCAGTTCCAGGGTAAAAAAAATCTGGAACAGTTCCAAACCCAAACTGGAAAAATGGTGGGGTAACAATGAAATAAATGAGGCAGCAAATAAGAAATTCCGTTTGAAGGCTTCCATCACTTATATTAACCGAAGGTGATTTACTTCTTCGGGCTCATCATGGAAAAAAGAAACAAGTAGTGGATTTTTCCTCATGAATGCCATGAAATCTTTTTTATTCATCACTTCATCCTTGCTCATGCCAAATAAGCAAAGAAGATCAGAAACCTATACAAGTAGGAAGGGGAAAAAATTACAGCCATGAAAAGAATGACCTAAAGACAAGAAATCAGATCCCAAACAATTGCGAATTAGCAATCAGTCTTTCAGCCTAGTTATGAAAGGACGCAACAGTAAAATCATTGCCGAATAGTCAAGGAGACGGATGAAGAGTTCAAATAAGCTGAAATGGACGCTTACCTGCTGCGTGATGAGATGACCATTGGATTTGCTGAGATGTGCATCAAATACTGCTTCACAAATTGGCAGAAATGATGGCTGGCTCATGATGTGCACTGATCCAAGCAAAAACTGAGAGCACCGTATGTCAGGAATGTGTGCATAGTAAGTCTATTTAGAAGCAAACGCTATAACATAAATGCAACAGCATGCGAGATTGAAGCTAATCAAATCAGTGTACATAAAATTGTGTCTAATTACCTCTCTAAACGTGATTGATTCTTTATGTTCTACATCAAAGTACTCAAATATCTGCCAAAGAAAGAAGATTGAAATGAAGACACCATACATTACAGACAAAAACAATAAATACATGGAAAGAAAATTATACTATCAATTACATAATAAACGTCCAACAACAGAAAGACAATATTCTGCACTAGACTTTGTAAAAGAATGATTATTTGAAAACGCTAAATCAAAGCATAATATGACTTTGAAGGCCTCTATATTGTTTTAAAATATAATGAGCTTTTTTGCTCATGTTGAACCCTCAAACTTGAAACTTCTATAAGGGCTTTGATCTGTACAGTTCCTAGTCACTGCTGAAAGAGTCAAAACATCAATATCAGGAATCTGTTCCTCTTACGCTGGAAAGGGCTATTCAAGCTTACATTTTCTGTTTTAAATGAACATAAAGAGAGGAACTGTATGATGATGCCAACGCAGTTCAGTTTATGTGCCTGGACACTTGTCTTTGTGGGACATTCGTTGCATGCAGAGACAAGATTGGATCGTTATTTAAAAATTATAGGACATAAATTTTGATATTATTACATATAGAATCTGTGCTTCAGTCCCTGACAGGTTACTTCTGCACAAGAGTTGTAGATTTAATGGTGTTAACTGGTGGATGTGTCTCTTCATCAATAAATTGAAGTTGAACCTGGCTTTTTAAATTGTTTTTGTATTATTTATACAGTTAAACTAGAGTATTCATTATCTCAGCAAATATCTTCAATAGAACCCTGTTGTTGTCAAACATAACACTAGTTTAAGGACCTGAAATTTATTTAATCTGTTGAGCAAAATCAAACAGCTTTTGGAGTCGGAAATGCCTACACATGAGCTGGGGATTATTGTCAAATGAAATCGTCTTGCTGTTACTGTAAATGCCAAGCCAATAGCACTAAAAAGGTGTCACAAGGAGAATACGCAATTGCGATTCAGACAAACCTTGACAGCAAGTGTTCCCGAGCCCAACTTCAGAGCATCCAAAAAACCATGAATTCTTACACGTCCACTACAAGAAAAATGACACATTGTCAGAGATGCACATTGTGGTGTGTGCGCAAAACTTATCAAACAACACCAATCTACTATCATGAAGCAACACCATGCAATTTCATGGATCAGAAGAATAACTTAGATGGATCAAATGTCCACTCACTCCACTGTTTGAGTCCATATTTTCATTGACACTATCAGAGTCCATTACCGTCAGCGCCTTGTGTGATGCACTACTTATCACATTTTGCATTTTGCACTGACTAATGTATTCATGCCTTTGCAGTTTGCACTAAATACATGACAAGATTGCAGTTTGCACTAGCATATACATGACAAGATTGCAGTTTGCAGTTCACATAAGTCAGCATTTCTTCAAACAGGGAGAGGGGGGTTCTCCCCTTCCATTGTTGGAAGGCATAAAATACACCTACCAGACAACCACTTACAAGGATAGAAAAGACCAGCACAGCAGCATTTTTAAGCACACTACGATTTCAACTTCGGTACCATCTTTTGTGAAAACAATTAGAAAGAATATATATTAGTTATCACATTAAACAAATGATAAAGAATTACTTGGCATCAGGATTCATAGCAAGAAACTTGTCCAGGAATTCCATGGCCTCCGGCGTGCTTATGTTGTAAGTCTACACATAACAACGAGCAAAATCAGTTTCAGGTATTAAATAAGATCATTACCAAATATGAGAAATAATCTGAAATAAGTAGTTCAATTTATAACTTGTGCAACACCATAAACATAACAGGTATAGTCGTATAGAAATCATTGAAGTACCACACATCAAAAATGAATTACAAAAAAGATAGGTTTAAGTGGGGACCCACATAGACATTCTAATGTGATATTTGATAATCAATTAATCGATGAAAATTGTAAGATTGACTACTACCATATTACCATGAAACAGTATTTAGAATATCCAAAGGAGCATATCATAATGCTCTATCTGCACTGCGCGTTATATACAAATGTGAATTTTATGATCATGGTGAAACTAGAACAAAAATACATAAAAAACCTAATAAAGTCTGTTGTTAAATAATAATATACCTATCATAAAAACTGAATAGATGAAGGCATTCTAAAAGTATAGAAACACTATGTTAAAGTGTACAAAGCATTTTTCGAGTATGCGAAATGGTTACTATTGTGTACTTTAAATAACGAAATGTAAAGAAGCTACATTAGGAATCTTATTTACAATACCAGAGTGCAGGTAATTTAGATGTGTGATGATGACAAACCTGACAGGCCGTAATAAGATGCATACACTTACATTTTGTATCCGAGCCATTTCTACCAGATAAGGTGAGAGCTTCCCCTGCATAAGATACCAACAAAAAAAAGTTATATTAAGAAAATTCGGTAGGTTGCAGAATGTCAATTGATTTCCTTCGCTGTGACTGTGAGAGGTTGTTGAAGATCAAAATTCATAATTCAAAAGAAATATAATTAATATCAATGAATATTACAAAGCTATGCAGGAAGACCCTAGTATTTGCCAATAAGAAATCAACATGCAATTTTACAAATAAGAGATCTTGCATACTTCACATAGTCACTCATAATTGGAATAGTTTAATATAATTTGCAAAAAACACAAACATAAATTGTGCGCAGCACATACTGAGCGAAATTTGATACACATTCACACTGGGAACACTATCACATAGTTACTTTAAGACAGTCACCTTCACACTTTCTGAAGCTCTCGTAAGAAGCATTGAATCACCATATGAATAATTTGTTTGTACAACATTCAAGGCACTTGCCATAGCATAGCCAGCCTGCAATAATCATTACACATATACCACCAGACAGTTGCTGAAAATTTTAACGGATTATAGAGAAAAGTGGAAGGAACTAGAACACAAAATTGATGAAAATGATACATTCAGATTTAATTTTAAACAATGAATCTTTCCATGTACAGTTTGTAGACAAGATAATTAAGGAGCAAATCACAAAAGACCAATAAAGATAAACGACATGATAAGAGAAGAAAACACAGAATACTCTCAAGTGGAAGAAAAGGTACAACCAATTTGTAATCTATCAACCTTTCAAAGTTTGTACCACCTATAACAAAGCAGACACGTAATAAACCACATTTAAAATTTAAAAAAATATTCATTATCATTTACCAAACAAAATTTGGACCATCTTACAAGAAGATAGATCCTCAAAAATTTAGCAATCATGACAAAGGACTCCAATTCTCAGCATTCTAGTTCTAGGTAAGTCCGGCAAGCACCATAGCACCTTTGTGTAGTTGCATGCATGCAAGTATGCAGGTTTGTGTGTGTGTGTGTGTGTGTGTGTGTGTGTGTGTGAGAGAGAGAGAGAGAGAGAGAGAGAGTTGTCAAACGAACTGTCCCTGTGATGTCTCTCTAATTGGAAAAGATACATCCAAGACAACTTTGTCAGTCAATTAGCCAACCCAACTTGTAATATAACATTCGTAATTCTAATGAGTTTCTCATCAAGCGATCTTCACAAACTTGCAGGCTAAAAGCATGAGATTGAAGGTCAAACTACACTGCAAAATAAGTTCAAGAATAGTTCTCCAAATCATGGTTGGAGGATATCATTTGACAAACTCATTGTGACAGGTGATGAAAGAAAATGTCTATAAATATCAAATATCATATTGACGTTACTAAACCGCTTAAGCTAGATATCATATCTGCTAATTTATTAATCCCTAAGGTAATAACCTTGTACTCGGTCACTAGAGTTAGAACTTGAAAATAAAATGCAAATGAAGTTAGACAACTGTGTAGTATTTCATATTTACCCACAGTAAGATTAAAAATTGAAATTAATATCACAAATAATAAGGAAATCCCCTTAAAATTAAAGGAATGTATATATAGAAAAATAAAGTGGATATGAAAGAGAAACAATGGGTTAAGGTATCAACAAATTATCCATAAAAGGATTCTCTTCTCGAAGCTTTAAACTGAATGCCAATCACAACATATGAACGTGAATATAAGAGCAATGTAATGCCAAACCATAAACCAATTAACTAACTCACCTGTTTAGCAAATTGAATAGGACTTTCAATTTTTTTCAGAGGAGCAAGAATTGGAAGGTATTCAACCTGTGAAGCCAAAAATAATCCCTTCTTAGAGGCTAAAGGGCCAAATCAGGATTCGATTATGGTCACCACGAATTTCTTGAAATTCAGATTCCTACTTAACTACACTTGTTTATAGAATTACTAGAACATGAGCTATGCATCTATCAGCAACTCTCAGCATTAAAAAATAAAACAATATTTCTCTGCTACCTAGAAAAGAACTGGTACTCCAAAAAGATCATGAGATAACATGAATTAAGTATTTTAGCTGGTAACTCTTCACTGTAATATTCAAGGAGCGATAAGAAGAAAAAAGATTTTTAATTGCGTACAAGGCTATCCACGTGTCTAAACCGTGATTCTTTTGAGTTCATTTCTAGCCTACCCAAACTAATTTGAGATTAAAGACTTTGTTGTTGTTGTTGTTAATTGTGTACAAGGTCCAAAATACAACGGAATAAACTTTTAGAATAAAAAATTAAACATAAATAGAACAAGAAGAATACCTCCATGAAATTGTGGAATTGAGTAAACATTCTGAACATGAGCTTCAACAAAGATATATTTCCCCTAAAATAATAAATAATAAATGAGCTACAGCTTTTGGGTTCCATCACCCGTAATACATGTTGTAAATCTCACCATGATTGATCAAAATGCACATACGGATAGCGTACTACCACTGGTTGGATCGGAAGTCCAGGTATAAAGGCCCCAAGTTGGAATGACAAAAGAACTCTACCATTGGAAGTAGTACCTTCAGGGAATAGAAGAACTCGGGGGAACTCGTCGGATGAAGCCTTCCTCTGAATTTAGATCCTTCAAGAAACATCTGTATCAAATAGCTAAATAATAAAGAAAAAAACTGTATGACACTTTGATATGAGGGATTAGGGGTGGTGTCATAACCACAACGTCTTCCGGGCAACCACAAAGATACATGGAGAAACCAAAATTCAGAAAATTGCTTTGCTATCTAACTGCTGCCCAATACACATTAAGTCTCTACACTAAGTGTGACAACCTTGATAACAATAACTCTTTTGATACTACTTGATTGTTCAGTAAATTATTATTTGACAAGATAATAGTATAAGGTCATTAGATGGAATCGAGAATTGAAGGTTGTGATGCAATTTAATGACAAACTGACTAAACGAAAGTGTTAGGTCAAATAAATGGTGTATATGGATTAAACTAATGTTTTGCAATTCAATTACTGATTCAAAAAACGATGCACACAATTCATCCCTCTGTACCAAATAAGACTCTCGCGTTTATGCTATTGCTAGTTTCTCTCTTTGGTCATTCTCAATCATCTTTTATGTCTATCACATCATTCTCTCTCAAATTTCTCTCAAGATGTCTCATCTTGCCTCCCTTTTCCATATAATTTATACTACTACCTCAGCTCCCTTTAAATAATCTAGCTCTACTCCCCCTTGTCTCTTTTCATTATGGTTCTCAGTTCTCAAAAAAATTCACCCTGTATTGTTGGTCAGCTCATCTTTCTTAGAAATTGTTTCTTCCCTCTTATCTCCTCTTGTTAACCCCACAACACCTCTTCCTATCTCTCCCCATGAGACTATTTGGTCTTTGCTCTCTCTATTATCTCAGTTCTGCATCTCATAGTTGTTCTCTCTCTACGATTTAGTGGTCGTTTTTTTGTCTTCACGCTCCATGCATTGCAATTTAAATATTTCCATGGAATCTAGTTAAAACAAACAAAACCTGACCGAAGTGAAGAAAAAAGGAAGCACTTTTATAGGCAAATCATGACAAGCTAATGTTCACGTATGGAAATCTAGTGAATTTTCTGAATATGAACACCAAAATCCAAACATCAAAACCCCAACATCTACCTTTATTTCACTGACCGCATACTTTCTGGAAGCTGCAGAAAACCTGTCAACATAGATTACCTGTAAATT
The DNA here is from genome assembly GCA_963682175.1 of Triglochin maritima. NCBI lineage: Eukaryota > Viridiplantae > Streptophyta > Magnoliopsida > Alismatales > Juncaginaceae > Triglochin > Triglochin maritima. The sequence continues at coordinate 15,512,597 of OY821775.1, forward strand.
GTGTTACTGAACATCTCTCCAATTGATTATTGTAGAGGACCAAGCATAATATTCAGTGGAAAGATGAAAAACCTGCATTGCTCTGATGATTGTTCCAACAAAAGGAAGGGAGTCATGGGATTCGGATGCTACAATAGTTGGAAAAAGTTCATAGAAGAAAAAAATGGGATCTATATAGGAAACATGATTGCACACAACTACTGGTGCAGTCTTTCTTGAAGCAGGCCTCCCAATTCTCTTAATCCAATGATAGCTAGTATAAAAAAAAAGGACACGTTAGGGTAACTAAGAAATCATTTAAAATGAAAATTACAAAGAATGAGATGACAGTAGAATAAAAAAAACACTAAGGTTAGATTCCAGTTCTGTTGGTGTGTATATTAAGTACAAAAAGAAGCTTGCATGCTACTAGAAATAATGTTAATTTACCTATATAACATTGTTTATGTTTTCTTGTCATGAAAAAAAAACTTATGGATACTAATATTGAATAGTATAGATTATCAAGAGGATGGAGTCATCATTTTTAGGTTTCCATAACTTTTCGTACTTCCTACGTATACCAGAGTTTCACTAGCTTCAATTTTCAATTTATTGCGAAATATAAAACTATGCTAATCCATAAATGCAGATTGAAAATTGGCAAGTACAACTTATTACTTAGAAGTGCTCCTAAGAGGGTTTGGCTGTTCAAATGTGTATTTTTCCCTGAACGGATTTTCTATGACAAATTATTTCATACTTAGTTTTTTTTCTCTAATTGGTGAATTTCCAAAGTTCATGAGAAAAGCTATCCTACATAGGAGTGTGGTTTAAATGTTTTATTTATCGTTGCTTTGTTTTTTCAATTTTCAATATTTAGATTCATGTTTAGAATTATTTTGACTTTGACTTAAACAATCATTAGTGTAGGAAACAACTCACAGTTCAATTAATGATTATAGATCAGATGGTAGGTTTCAAAATAAAACCCAACTTCTTAAAAGAAATAGAATTCAAACTAAACTACAATACTTGAAACATCCTGATAAATTATCTAGAACATCATACCAAAATAAATTGCCCTACCCAAGTTATAATTTTTTTATGTTAAAACATTATAACTTAAAATGAATTAAACCACATACCAGAGGGAGGATTTATTTTTGGCATATTGTTCTCAAGTTATAATTAAAAAAACACTTTGCATCTGGCAACAAGCCAGTTTACATCATTGAGAATTCTCCACTCATAATACTCATTGCATACAAGAGGCACCAATCTCGTAATTTTATGAATTGTCCATAAGGAAACCTGGATCTACCAGACATCATTATACTAGTCCATCTAAGTATATCCCAAAAAGATATCAAGATATTTTAGTGAATTTCCTATTGGATATTCCAAATTCCAGGCGTATATCCACTCGATACATCACAAAAACACGCAAAACCCCGCACACCATATATCATACTTAATTTTCGAAAGAACAAAAAACTATTTTAAAAAACAGAATTACACAGTCACGGTCCATTTACGCCACAACGAAATAAAAAAACAAAAAAAAATCGTACCCAAACGAGAAGAGAATACAGCGGCCACTGATCCTGGTGATCCACATGATCCCGCACCGCCACCGCGGCATCGGGTTCTGCTTCTCCCTCCACCCGAGCAGCGCCACCCTCGTCGCGAGGAACCCGACAACAAGCGACAGCCCGAAGAGCGTAAGCCTGACCGCTGCGATTGGCAAGCAGAGGAGGATCTTGACCCACTCGTAGACTCCCCCACCGAGGATGGAGGAGGTGTGGTTCCGGAAGGGGTCGACGGGGCAGGGAGGGGAGAGGGCGAGATCGGGCACGCCGAGGAAGGCAAAGGGGTTGGAGGAGGAGGAGACGATGGGGATATCGAGGACGACCTCGGAGGTGGGCGGGGGGGAGAGGAGGGGGGTCATGAGGGCGGTTTCGGAATTAGGGTTAGGGTTAGGGTTTGGATCAGCCATTGGAGAGGGGAGGGAAGGTGGTGGGGGAGAATGGAAATGGAAATGGAATGGAGAAAAATGGGACTTAAATCCACGCTTTTTTTTTTACGACAGTGCCAGCGAGGGACGGAGAGGGATGGTCGAGTTTTTGCGCTGTTTCAGGATGGCACTTGTTTTTTCTCATATTTGTTTTCTTAAAGAAATAAATATTTATTTAAGTGTTAAATAAATGTGTGAACACACAAGTAAGTCCATATTGTAAGTTTACAAATTGCAAAGAGTGATATTATGGGTTTCTTTGGATCCCACGTCATGTGCATTAGCTGAAAGCTGGTGTACTCTATTGTTAAGTTAGCAACTCAAATAATCAGTAACACGTAATGCTATTTTCGGTGAATTTTCAAGCGCATGTGACGCCCAAACTGTCACACACACGTTGTTATATTGCATTTGAGGGTTATTCGTAAATTTTATAAACCCTTAAACGCCAAAAACGCCTGATGCATTGGGATCCAGAGATTCCAGACGGACCTATGTGTCCGATGCCATTACATCCAAACGACCATCATCAAGGAAAGTGTATATTTATCTAAATATCTAATCAAATTGGTAAATTAGTCTTTATTAATTTTGATCTCACTGACATGAATTTTTGGCTTCTCCAAGAATGCCCATATCATAAAAATCATGAGCAACCTACTGTTAAATTGACTCTATCCTATGTCATAAATACATGTAATAATGTAGTTTGGAAATATAATTTAATGTCTGACCCAAATGGCAAATCTCTAAATAAACAAGGAGGAATGCGGAATGCCCGAGGAGTTGTCACAATGGAAGTTTATATAAAATTGACGTGGGGTATTTGACCACTGCAAAGTGTGTTCAAAGTTCAGAAATCAGATCTGAAACAAGAATTAAATAATATAGAATACTATATAATATTACAAAGGTCTATTTGATGCTTTTAAATGCAACATTATTTTGTGAAAAATCAATAGCTCTTTGAAGCAAGAGTATTCTCCTCGCAGGTCAGCTGGAGAAAGATGGATTTCTGATTTTCTTACAAGTACGTGTGAATATATACGTATTGTTTGCCTAAAGTTCATGCTTGCGTTGTTGTGTTATGATGCAATAGCTGAAAGGAACGAATTTTAGAGTATTTTAACCATACATCCGCACTTTTATTCCTTTCTCATGTGGTACATTACGTTCTTGTTCAAAATTTGTTCGTATGACTAATATGTATGTATATATATATATATGTATGTATATATATATATGATTTTATGTGCACTGGCCACTGAATTACGAATGAAGAAATTAATTGAATTTGGGCTGTATAATGAGAATGAATATTATTTATTCAATATGTCATATAGAGAAGATAGCAAGGACATGCATAGATGTTAATATTGTGTAAATAGACTTAGGTATCAAGTGTCAACAGAAAATTTGAAGCCTATGAAGTTGTTGAGTCATTCAACATTCGGGATGAGGTTGTTTTTATTTTTATATGGAGATCCCAATTTGGATGCAAAGATTTAGGAATTAAATATGTCTTATTATCCTACAAGTTATTTTCTACATATAGCTTTTGAAATGTATTTGTTTCTTAAAAACTCTAATAGTAATAGTAATTGTAATTTTTTTTGCTTCATGTGTAAGTCCATCTCCCATGACTACAATTTTTAGCGGTTATATACTTTATTGTAATTCTTATATTACACGTTTGCTTCGTGTATATCATTTTCAATCTTGCGTGATTTGATGGTGGTTGAACAGTTTGGGTTGTGCTCGCATTTGATCAATTAATAATGTTAATTTATATATTAAGGCAATGTTGATAGTGCCCCGAAGTGGCATAATGTTTGGAATGTTTTGGACATAAGATATGTAACCACTGTATATTGTTTCTTTTGTGATAATTGATAGGATTATAACAAGGTGAGTCGTCTAACTAAATTTCACCGTCTATAAGTTGTTACGGAAGTGAGAATCGAAATTGTGTTTCACCCCCACCCAATTGATCCTTTAAACCAATTACGAACCCTCCTCCTGTGTAACCATGTGTATTGCTGCATGACTTCTTATTTGTATTTGACTAGTTAATTTTGGGTTCAAGCATATCTTATGGGAAAATGATAATGTTGAAAGTACAACGAGTTTCTTAACGTTAACATTGGTTTGAAGTAGTCTTTTTTTCTTCTTAGAATTTGATTCTTGGGAAGTTTAGTTTAAACTTGTAGTGAAAAAATCATTTAACTTAGGTATGTTTCGACTATTTTGTCCTCCAAATAGTTTTATTAATAAACGTTAATTTTCTTATTTCCAGTATCAAAAAATTATCGATCGTTTTATTTTTCGAAATCGTTTATTCGCAAAACCAAAAATCTACCGATTCCCGTGTAGTGTGGCACCTTTTCACATCTACAAAGATTACAACTTCAGATGACCTCGGTTGAAACTTTCGAGGCCTCAATTCGTGATGGTTTTTATAATTAGGAAAAGAATCTCATACCTAATGCTAATTATTTTACTTGAAGGGCATGAAAGTTAGGAGATACCATAGACATATGTGCTGGTGTCAAGACAAATAATATGAGATATATGACTTCTGGGTTCGGTGGGATTTTCATAGTCCACCCATGCTCGCTCTAAATTATTATTTGGATTTAATATAAGTTATCATCTCCCGTCCACAAGACCACAACCACAAGTTCCCCTCTCTTCTTTCTAGTTGTTGTTTGAAGGCCCAAAACGTTCGAGCTGATATTGTCATTTGTTTAAGATGTGACATGTTAGTGCTTACGTTAATTAAAAATTCTAGAATTTCAACAGAAATATGTACATTGTGGTGTGATTTGCGAAAAAAAATTTATCTAGATATAATACTAATTATTTAAGTAAATAAAAAATTAATTCTTTTTGAAAATCTTTTGCCCAATTTTTAAGTTGGTTTTGACCTTAAATTCTAAATAGAGTTTTTAGTCGTTGTAAATAAAACATCTGGGTCTAACAAACGATGAAATAAAGATTCTTAAAATATCTTAAGATTCTTAGAACTTTAACCTGTCCTTTTCCGGAAGGAAAACTTTGTATATCTGTTAGAAATGATGCGGTTATAATGACGCGCGCAGTCATGTAGATATCGAATCGAGTCTCATTTTCACGACAAAGTTCACTTTTGAGTACTTCCAATGTCATGGTTGTTTTTAAGATATCTCATGTGTTTATTGGTTTGTGGTTTAAGTGGAGTACTCTTCCGACCATGGTTTCGGATGCTAACTTAAGATATTTCAAGTGACAACATGCATGCACCATGACGTTGGTGAAACATAGATTAAATGCACGCAGCAGACAGCAGAACTTTAACATAAACTAAAGATATCGAGGACGTTACGAAAGACACCATGTGCACGAACATATATATATCTGAATGTTTCAAAAGTGTGATTACATCAAAAGGCTATAAAGAAATATACATGTAATCACTACAACCTCCAAAAAGGAAAAGCAGAATCACATCCTGAATGCTCATCCACGGTCACCACTCTCTAACGTCGCTCTCAGCCTGAAAGGTAACCTGAGTTTCCAGAATGAAACCTCTTATGTCAAACCCCTAACACATATATGAACAAAATACAATTAACATAACATGCAATCCTATCCATAGTAGAAGAAGCACTACCACAAGACTGGGCTCCAGAACTCTCTCACTCAACCACAGCAAACACTCAATAGTAAACACGACATCGTCGCCAAACTAGGCTCCAGTGCTTTTTCACGCAACCACAGCTACCACGACCTAAGACCAGTGCTCAAGGGCTTTTTCTCCCACCCCTATCACGCAATCCATATCTGGGCTCCAGGGCTCTTTCACCCAACCCGAACGTTCTACGAAACTTCATGGCTCTTTCACCCAACCACAACTACACAAAAACAACTATGAAGCTCCAGGGCTCTTTCACTCAACTATCGTAACACACGTGCACCCAAGGCACCATTGTCGGAAGAATGTCGGCCAACAACCCGTCTCACAAGGACGACGACACCAAAACCACCTCACAAGTGCAAAATAGAGCAACAACGGTCGACCGAAACCAAAAGTTGGTCGGCCGACTCTCTCCAGAGCCAGGCAAGTGTCTCGACTGACACAGCAACGGTCGAACAGATCAACCACAAATGGTCAAACCAAGTCAGGGACGGTCGACCACTAAAAGGGTCAACTAACAAAATGACCAAACAGTCGAACACAGGTCACAGGTGGTCGACCGTTTAAAAGATCTACACCACAACACCAACAACATTTTAAGCCCAACGGTTGAATGACAAAGGGGTCCCGGTCGACTGAAAGTCTCCAGGCACTTCCCACATTTCTCTAAGTCACACCAGCGAACCACATTGCACCAGTCGAACATACTTTAAGTTAACTTAAGTGACCAGTCTGACCAGAGTCAAGAGCGGTCGACCGATCCACGCTCTGTCCAGACCTGTCCACAAAACAATGGTCGAACAATCATACAAGTGGTCGACCATTTTGAAGATCTAAGCTTGAACCGTCTTAGCTACAAGTACAATCGGTCTAACATATCAAAATGGAAGACGATCGTTTTGAAGGTTCTAAGCCTGAACCGACTTACCAACAGTGTAATCGGTCGAACGGCAAAGGGGTCCATCCGAACGAAACCCCCCAGAGCTTGCCTACTATGCTTGACCAGTCGACTGCCCAAGGCATCATTCGACTGGTGCAAGGAAAAACTCCTGCGATTACACTAGCAACGGTTGACCACTGCATCAATCAGTCGATCGTTCTCAACCGAAACTTTGTTGCACATTTACCTCCGACAAGCCTAACGGCTACTGTCGACTAAAACCACCACTCACACACATTGGGTGAGTCTTAACGAGAAGCTTCACATACCTTGAAGGTTTGAAAAAACCTTTAAAGATCAACGGCGAAAGCTTCCATGCCCAAGAGCTTTCTCCGACGAGCTTCCTCTCGCCGATCGCACCACTTCGATGGCTCTACTGCAAACCTTCTTCTTCACCGGAACACTTCACTGCCAAAACTCAGAGAGCTGAGAGGGAGACGGATTGTGAGTTGAGAGTCTTGTTTCTTCTTGGTGCGACGCTCGGTAACCACCTCCGGAGTAGTACGTTTCTTGGAAATGTACATCTTTGAGCGACCCATAGGAGAAGACATTTTGGAGACGGCCAGAATGGGTGGATGAAGGCAAGAGGGATCGAGTGATGGAAGAAAAATGGGAGTTTGGCAGCCGGAATGGTCGTACGATCGATCGGAGGGAGAGGGAAAGTGAAGGGCGGCACTAGGGTTTTAGGAGTGGAGAGGTAAAAGTGAAGAGTAAAGCTTTATAATTGCCCTAAAAAGGTGCAGAAACGATAGAAACGGTCGACCGTTTGGATGTTCCGGTCGACCGATAGTTTAAAAAAAATTAACCCACACGACCACACAACCTCTGGTCAAAAACAGTCAGACGATGATTAAGAGTCGGTCGACCGAGAGGAACGTGTGAAGGACCAGGGCAACTACTGTCGCTTTTCGGTCGGACGAAAAGGAGTCGTCGGTCGACCGAAAGAGGATTTTGGAAAAAAATCGTGGAAGTACTGTCGTTTTTCGGTCGAAGAAAAACACACGCACGGTCGATCAAAACAACACCACGGTCGACCGAAACTCAAAGATGGTTCGACCGGACACTTACGTGAACTTAAGTCAGATCGAATAGAAGAGAAACGATCGAACGGAGCAATAAAAGGCGGTCGACCAAAACTCAGCAGGGAAAACCAAAATCAATACACCAAACGAACCGATCGAACAAACACAATATTGTGGTCGACCGATAGAGACAAATTTTTAAAACTTTCTTGTAGTACAGTAATCCGGTCGAACGAAACTTCATTTCGGTTCGACCGAATAAAGTCTAAAAGAGCACTTGTTTGAAAAACACTCCAAAAATTCGCAAAAACTTAAAATAAAACCTCAACCAAGAAGCAAATTTTGAAAGAGAGGCATGATATATCCAAGTTATACGTCATTTAAATTGCACATGCCTAGATTTAGCCTTATATGAAAGAATTGATTAACGTTTAAAGGTTTTGTAAAGATGTCCGCAAGTTGATCATTTGTGGGAACAAATATAAGCTTAATATTTTCCTTTGTTGCATGATCTCTAAGAAAATGATGTCTAACCTCATTGTGTTTAGTTCAAGAATGCAATATGGGATTTTTCGAAATATTTATTGCACTAGTATTATCACAAATATAGGAGTAGTTTGAAACTCAAGTTTCAAGTCTTTGAGGGTTTGCCTCATCCACAAGACTTGTGCACATGCACAACCGACGACAATGTATTCGGCCTCGGTTGTCGACAATGCAACATTATTTTGTTTCTTACTAAACCAAGAGATAAGCGATTTTCCCAAGAATTGGCAAGTGGCACTAGTACTTTTACGATCTAAAATGCAACCGACATAGTCGGCGTCGCTATAGGCAACAAGATCAAAAGCCTCAGTCTTGGGGTAAAACAAACCAAAATCCTGAGATCCTTTGAGATAGCGAAAAATACGTTTTAAAGCAATGAAATGTGATTCTTTTGGACAAGCTTGAAAACGAGCACATAAACACATGGAAAACATAATATACGGACGACAAGTGGTAAGATAAAGCAAGGATCCTATCATACCTTGATATTTCTGGATATGCACCTCCTTGCCATTTTCATCTTTGTCCAACTTGGTGCTAGTGCTCATGGGAGTGTTGTGTGGCTTTTTGGCCTTAATCTATGTTTTGATGATTCAATCAACCTAATCTTAATTATAATCATGTAGAGTAGCACACATGTTGCATTGCACATATATTGCTTTGTGCTAACCTCTACAGGTGATCAAGACTCAAGGAAGAAAGGAAAATCAAGTCAAGACATGTAATCAAGCTCTTTTGAAGACATGTATTTTGTATTTTCTTTGAGTCTTAGGAACTTGTGTAAATTGAGCATACTTGAGCTAAAAACTACTTAAACACACACTAGTTTCCTTAAAGAAGTCACACACGAAATTTCATATAATTTGGACTTCAATAGATCACCCAAACTTAGACCGGAAAACACTAAACCTGAACCCTAACAGTCTACCCACATTCGGTCGACCAACAGACCGTTCGGTCGACCGAGTGTACAATTACCTTGTTTGTGTTTTCATTGCCCGGTTTCGGTCGACCGTATATGCCATTTCGATCGACTGTATGAACTTATTTTTCCGACTGTTTATTTTGTCGTATTATACCCAACGGTCGTATTCGTATTAACCAAATATACCCCAAATACATTTCATGTATCGGTTGACCGAGGACCTTGTTCGGTTGACCGAGTATCTGTCTCTTGAAAAACCCAAACCTCCTGGACAAAATCGGTCTACTGCTAGACCTTAGCTCGGTCGACCGAATTGATCATTGTTTGTCAACCCCAAAGTGCCTGGTGCAAATCGGTCGACCGAACCCTTTTCGGAGTTCGACCGTTCACTTCAGTGTACCTAAGTCGTAGCGTTGGGCGGTCGACCGTTTCCTAACTGGTCGACTGAACTGAGTTCAAAACTGCCAAACGGTTGACCGTTCAGACCGATCCAGTCGACCGAATTAACTCAGAATTGGGTCCTGCGAGTTTCTGTTTTGTGTATCCTACACCAACACTCACCCAATCAACCCCAACGGATCTATTCTCTCTAATGCCTATATAAAGAGTTGTAAAACACATTTTAACACAACTCTCCCACTACGTACTTGTCCAAAACATTAGAGAGAATCCCAAGCACTCCAAGCCTCCAATTTCCACACTTAAGATCAATTCCACATCATAAGCTAAGTGTGCTCAAGTTAGAGAGTGTATTCCACTCAAGTTTTTCATTTGTGGAGAAGCAAGGACTTCGGTGAAAGCCTGAAGTGTTCCTCTCGGATTGTGAGAGAAGAAAAGCAAGCGAGGGTGTTCACGGTACTTGTTTTGTAAAAGGCGTTCTCTCTCGGCCCGGAACGGGGAGTGGATAGTGAAGTCGTGAGCGGAGCTTGCAAGAGAGGACGTAGGCGGTAGCCGAACATCTGTAAAACCCCTGTGTCCATCGTGGTTTGCATTTCTAGTATTTACTTGCTTGTTTGTTAACTTAATTCTGCTGTATATCTTTGATAGATCAAACAAGTAGGTAATTAGCGTAAAATTGTGATTAGTATTGTGGACCCATAACCCACACGATCCTATAGGGTTGTGCAACATAAACTTCTTCATTTATAAAGCCAGTTAGGAAAGCACTTTTAACATCCATTTGAAATAATTTTATGTCCATGTAAGATGCATATGCTAATAACATGCGAATGACTTCCATTCGAGCGACGGGGGCATAAGTTTCATCAAAGTCTATACCCTCCTCTTGGTGATAGCCTTGAGCAACGAGTCTAGCTTTGTTTCTAATTACATTCCCATCTTTGTCAAGTTTGTTTCGAAATATCCATTTAGTTCCAATAACCGTTTGGTTGGAAGGTTTTTCAACAAGTTCCCATACATCATTTAGAACAAATTGATTTAGCTCTTCATGCGTAGCCATTAGCCAAAATTCATCATTACATGCTTGTTCTACTTTCTTAAGTTTTAATGTAGAGATAAATGCATAAGAATCACAAACTACATGTGCTTTAGACCGTGCTGTCACACCTTGAGACACAACTCCAATCACAAAGTCCTTCAGATGATCCTTTCTATAGGTCCAATCCTTAGGAAGATCCTCCATGTCCTCTTGTGGAAAACTTGGAGGCTCTTGATGAGACTCAAGAGGAACATCTTGTGATGATACATGTCTAATGGTATCCATGCAATCATCATCAAGAGAGGAGTTATCTACACAAGCTAACTCGTCAAAGTTAACTCGTTTATTGTAGATTCCATATGCTCTACTCCTATCGGAATACCCTAAAAAGATGGCCTCATCAGATTTTGCATCAAATTTATCCATGTTGTCTTTAGTATTGAGGACAAAATATTTTGAGCCAAAAGCTTTAAAATATGAAATTTTAGGAGTCCGGTCATGCCAAAGTTCAAAAAGAGTTTTCTTTAAAATAGGTCTAATGAGAACACGATTCAAAACATAGCAAGATGTATTAACGGCTTCGCACCAAAAAAAAATTTGGAATCCCTTTTTCCACAACCATTGTTCTTGCCATTTCTTGAAGAATTCTATTTTTTCTCTCAACTACCCCATTTTGTTGAGGAGTGCGTGGAAAAGAAAAGTTATGCTCAATTCCATATTTTTCACAAAACATGTGAAATGATTCATTTTCAAATTCTCCTCCATGATCACTACGAATAGTGATTATGTTAGAATATTTTTTCCTTTAAACACGTTTACAAAAACTTTTAATTCTTTCAAAAGTATCATTTTTGTTAGCTAAAAACAAAACCCAAGTGAATGTCGAAAAATCGTCAACTATCACAAATGCACATCTTTTCCCTCCTAGACTTACGGTCTTTGAGGGTCCAAAAAGATCTAGGTGTAAAAGCTCAAGGGGTTTTGAAGTTGACACCACATTTAGAGATTTAAAGGAAGATTTAAAGTGTTTTCCAAATTGGCATGCATCACAAAGTTTGTCCTTTTTGAAATCAATTTTTGGTAGTCCCCTAACCAATTCAAGTTTGGATAATTTGTGCAATTGTGACATACTAATATGTCCCAAACGGTTATGCCATAACCAAGTTTCGTCATTTAAGGCAACTAAGGAAGTTTCAACACTTCAGTTTCTAAGATTATCAACATGCACAATGTAGATGTTATTTGATCTATATCCATTAAAAACAATTTTCATGTCATGTTTAGAGATGATATGGCAAGTGTTTTTATCAAATACAACTAGAAAATTCTTATCGGTTAATTGACTAACACTAAGCAAGCTATGTTTCAACCAATCTACTAATAAAACTTTTTCAATATTTGGAGTAGTAGAATTACCAACATTGCCAATGCCGACAATGTGTCCTTTAGAATTATCTCCAAAGGTGACAGTTCCTCCCTTCTTAGCCTTTAAGCTTGATAGAACTTGAGAGTCTCCCGTCATGTGCCTTGAGCACCCGCTATCGAGAATCCACTTCCCTTTTCTCATTGCTTTTATCTACAAACAAAGAGACAAGTGAAGTTGGTACCCAAATTTGTTTGGGTCCTTGAGGGTTAGCTTTGTAGTCTAGACCATGTTTTGTTAGAGATTGAGTTTGTGTTCCAAGAAGCATGTCAAGCAGCTTTCTACCTAAAGTGAATTTCTCTAAATCTTTTGTGAGTTGCATATTCTTGGCAATGATATCTTCATTTAGATGATTATCTTTTGTAGATTTTAGAATTGTTATCTCATCATTAAGAGTCTCAATTTCTTTGGTTATCATATGACATTTGATAGATTGATCTAGATTCACTTTTCTAGCTAATTTGTTTTTATGACATAACATTTCATAACGTTCGGTAAGTTCATGAAAAGCATCTAACAAGTCATCATAAGAGGTGTTTCATTTAGGGATACCTCATCGTCGTCAATCTCCACCACGTGAGGTTGATTACTCGTCTTTGGTGATAGAGGAGGGCTCGAGTCGGAATCAACATTAGATTCCATGAAACACATGTGTGCTTCTTCTTCTTGGGAGTATTCGGAGTCGGAGTCCTTTGATGAACTTGAGTCATCCCAAGTAGCTTTGTGAGCCTTTTTCCCATCCTTTTCGCGACGATCCATTCTCTTGTAATCGTCACATCTTTTAGGCCTCTCTTGTTTTTCTTTTCGGGATGACCTTTTGATTGATTCGTTTTATATTAAACCGCAAGTGCATGACCGCGTTGAAGCGGTGACAAATACGGGTCGATCCACAGGGAGGTGTGTCGACTTTTGGTTTGTTCGAAGGCGTGTGGTAAAGAAAGGAGAGAAAAATTGATTACACTAAACTACACTAGAATGCAAAAGGAAATGAACGATACGCAATAAAACTAAACCCCAAAGGGAGTAGAGAAATTATGTTAATAAAAAAGATGTGTGTGTGTGTGTGTTCGATTATGCTCATCACAACATGTAGTGCATGAAATCATAAAACTAAATCCAACTTTTCCTCAACATGAATTAAGATAAGATCATATCATTAAAACATACAATGCAATAATTGGAATGAAGTTAAATGAACTCATGTATAAAGACTAGACCCTACTATGCCTCCACATGAATTAAGATAACACATTATCATTAAAACATACAAGACATTAACCAAGGTAAAGGCAACAAGATTACATACACTACAAATTGTATTTCCAATATTAATTTCATCCATATCCTCACCTTATCATTCCCCATAAAATAGGTTCACTAGTCTAAACATAAGCTAAGCTTCATTCAAGAGCATTAACATTTCAATGATAAGAGTGAAATCCCATTAGATGGTTATGAAAATCATATAAGGCTCAGGGGATTAAGATAACACACACCTAATACACTACATGATCATATCACATATTTCTCCACCCCCAAATGGGGATGGAACTACTCACTACTCATTACATTAACTACATTAACAAAATGAAATATTCTACTGAAATGAAACTATACTAAGCAAGCAAGAAATATTAAAGAACTAAAATGACATAAAACAAAACAAGCATGCAAGCATATGAAAGGAAATAAACTAAGAAAGAAACAACACAACTAAAGTAAAACATCTATTTATTACTCACTCAATGACAAGTAGCCTCTTTCTCCACCAGAGTTTTGCTTCAAGGTTTCACTCTTATTAAAAGATGGTCACCAAGAGAGGAGATGGGGTACAAGAGAGGAGGGAGAGTTCTATTTATAGCTATAGAAAAAGGTAATCCGGGACAATCCCCCGGTATGGGACTAAACAAATACCAAAAATAGCCTAAACAAACAATAATACACGTGCTCCAAAAATATTAGCAGATATGGGAAGATCCGGACCGCCAATTGGCGGTCTTCAGGATCCAGATCGAGTTAAATTTTGTTTTCGGCTTTTCTTGATATATTTGTTGGTCTTGGATGCATCTACTTCGCTTGTTAAAGCTCCGACCCGAATCGAAGTGCCAAAATACTCCCCATGCTGATGTGGAGTTTTCTGTTTTACTCTTAGGTCCTTAGGTCTTACGTTCAGGTCCTTCTCCCTTGCATCTTAGTCCTTGAGTCTCTCAACTCCGTCCTTTTTCCTATCTTTTAGGTCCTTTCATGGCTCTTCTCATCGAACATCTTTATTTCTGAAATTTAAACATAAAAATCGTCACGTAGCATTGCTTAGGTGTAAGATAATGGATATAAGATACAAATATAAGCATGAAATGATGTCAATCACCTTTCATCTCTATCTCTTCTTGGTCTCTCATCCCTTTCTCTTCTAGGACGATATTTTCTTTCTTCTCTTCGTTCACGATCCCTCGGCCTAAGCAATGGACAATCCTTCTTCATGTGGCATGTTTTGTTACACTCATAGCAAGTAAATGTCCGAGAGGATTCTCCTCTTCCTTTTGCAAATTTTCTCTTTGAGATGAACTTCTTTAAGTTGCGGGTTAGGAAAGCAACATCTTCATCGGTGTCCTCATCTTCGATTGCGTCCGAATCCGAGGTTGCTTTTAAAGCAATTTGCTTTTCTTTCCGTCTACATCCTTCCCGTTCCTTCTCCTTCTCTCTTCTTTCTTCCATTTGAATCTCATACTCCATGAGGCTTCCAATGAGATCCTCCATCTTCAACTTTGAGAGATTTTTGGTTTCTTCAATTGCCGTAGTCTTTTTCTCCCAATCCAAAGTCAAGGACGTAAGAAACTTTCGTACCCTATCACTTTCAACCACAACCTTGTCAAGGTTCTTCAAAGAGTTAGTAATAATAGTAAAGCGAGTATGCATCTTGCTAATGGATTCATTCGGTTTCATAAGAATCATTTCATACTTTTGCATAAATCAATATATTCTAGTTTCCTTAACGAATGATCGACCTTCGAAGTGACTTTCTAACATATGTCAAGCTTCAAATGCGGAAACACATGCATTAATTCTACTATATTGTTCTTCGGTCATACCACACATAATTATGTTCATGAGTTTAGCATTCATTTGAATCATGGCTAATTCATTATCATCCATACGTTCTAATGGTTTGTTTTGTGTATATGGTATTTGAAAGAACACCCATAATTTAACATCATAAGATTGTATGAACGTGGTCATACGTTTCTTCCAATAAACATAGTTTGTTTCATCAAACAAAGGAGGCCTTCCGGTGTGAAATCCATCACATTGTTGGGTCATTGCTACAAATGTGAATTTGTCTAAATGCAATTAACAAGGCTCTGAATTTGTAAAGCATAAATCTTCTAGTGCCACTACGAAGAGTTAGAACCAGAGCAGTCATCAGCCGACTCTTCACTTCCCGAAAGTTGTCCTGGCACTTCTGGGACGAAACAAACTTGACCCCTTCTGCGCCAGCACCATCAATGGCACAGACAGCTTAGAGAAGTCTTTGATGAACTGATGGTAATAACGCATCAGTCCAACAAAGCCCTAATCTCAGTCACACTTGTCGGGACTCTCCACTGTGTTATTGCCTCAACCTTCGTTGGATCCACTGGGATCCCGGTCCTGACATGATGTACCCAAGAAAAGCAACATTGTCCAACCAAAACTCTCACTTCGAATACTAGGCATACAACTGTTGATCCCTCAAGATGCCTTGCATTATCCTCAAGTGCTCCCTGTGCTGCTCTATATCTGAAGAGTAGACCAAAATATCATCCATGAAGAAAATCACAAAACAGTCGAGGTATTAACTGAACGTCTTGTTCATTAGATCCATGAATGTTGTAGGCATGTTCGTCAACCCAAAAGGCATCACTAAAAACTCGTAGTGCCCGTACCTCGTCCTGAACGTTGTCTTCTGTACGTCTGCCTCCTTGATCCTCAATTGATCATAACTAGAGCGCAGATCAATCTTCGAGAACATCTTCGCTGACTGCAACTGGTCAAAGAGGTCCTCGATCCTGGGTAACAGATACTAATTCCTGATGGTAACCTTGTTCAACATCTTGTAGTTGATGCACATCGGCAACGACCCGTCCTTCTTCTTCACAAAGATTACTGGCACTCCTAAGGTGAGACACTAGGTCAACTAAATCCTGTATCCATCAAATCCTACAACTGCTTCTTTAGCTCAGCTAACTCCGCATGTGTCATTCTATACAAAGCCTTTGACTGCGGAGTGGTACCAACAACCAACTCGATGCCGAACTCTAACTCTCTATGTGGTGGTAGGCTGACAACATCATCAGCAAAACCCCCCAGAAAATCCTGGACTATCTCGATGTCCTCCAACCTCCTCATCTCAAGCTTTGGAACTACTAGGGTGGCCATGAAAGCTTTGCAACCCTGCTGCATAAACTGTTGTGCCCTCACCACTGAAACCACAACACGGCCTCCTCGGTCCTTCGTCCCCATGATCAACAAATCAGGTTGGCCCTTCCTCGGGATCAGAATCTTCTTCTCCCGGCACAAGACTCGCACATCGTACTATGACAACCAATCCATTCCCAGTATGATGTCGAAGTCCTCCATCGACAGTAAGACCAGGTCAGCCGGAAACTCTAGATCTCCCGAAACAATCGTGACGTCGGGGAGAAAGATCCTCACCGTGCCCACAAAACCCAAGGGTGTACTGACTTCCAAATTTGTAGTCAGTAGCGTAGGGGTATGACCCAGCACACTCGCAAATCACTCCGAGATAAACGAGTGTGTGACCCCACAATCAAATAGCACTCTAGCTACTAAAGTAGCAACAAAAAGTGTACTTTCCACCACATTGCTGATGTCTCTTGCCTCATTCGCCTGGATGGTAAAGACTCGTCTGGCTCTTTGTCCCTGTTGTGGTGGTGCAAAAGGACAGCGACCTTCGCCTCTGCCCGCCGTTAGGGGTCTTGGTCGACCGCTCAACTCTCCTGGCCCACTCTAACACTCTCGGATAAAATGTCATGGTTTGCCACAACCGTGACAAACTCTAGAACGGCCCCAACCGTGACAATCTCGGATACAAGTTTAAGCATGCTACAAATATAGATCTACATTAAGTATATGAAATGACACAAATAAAAGAATCCACCACTATCACATATTCTATATTACCTTCACCCCAAATGGGGATGGAACTACTCACTACTCATTAAGAAAAGAAGACAAAACGAAATTAAACTAAGCATGCAAGAATTGAAAGAGACATTATAAAACTAACTACGAAAAATTATTTTATTTACATGACTCACATTATAAGTAACATTCTTCTCCACTTGAGTTTTGCTCTAAGGCTTACTCTAAGTAGAGAGAATGACACCAAGCAATGACTAATTACAAAGGAGGAAGAAGAGTTCTATTTAGAGTCACGAGAAAAGGTAATCGGGGACAATACCCCGATGTGGGACTAATGAAACTTCTACAAATAGATACAAACAACATATTACACTACCACAAGAAGGCATGTCGGATCCTGAGCATTTTGGACTGCCAATTGGTGGTCACTTGTGGTGAAATTCGACTCGGTTTCCGTTAGCTTCTTTATGGATTCAATTCTCCGTGTGTGGTACACCCGAATCAATTGTTTGAGTCTAGACCCGAATCTAATTGCCAAAATACTCCTCATGATGGTGTGGAGTTTCTTGATTTGATTATTGGTCATTTTGTTTTATATCCGGGTCCTTCGCTCTTGCATATCAGTCCATAACTCTCACAATTCAGTCATTTTTCTTGCATTCATGTACTTTTTGTGTCTCTTCTTCTCAAACATGTTTGTTCCTGAAACTCAATCATAAAACTCGTTATGTAGCATTTCTTAAGTTCAAAATAGAGGATATAAGACACGAATATAAGCATGTTATGTTGTCAATCAAATACCCCTACACCTAGTTTTTCTAGTCCCAGGAAAAACAAGGAAATAGAAAATGAAAGAAATCAAAAACATACGAAAAATAGGAAAAACCTAACTCACTTCTTAGGAATCATGGTTGCACTTAGCACGTGCAACAAGCCGTTAAACCCCATTGTCGCCAAAGAGGAGGAGTGATGTATCTAGAGGTTTTCAGCGGATATACCCACAAAATCCGAACATAGATGCATTAGTCAACCTAGCAACATGACTCGATGGACTCATTATCGTCGATCATTGGACACAGTGATTCTATAGGCCGACTTTATATATGTAATTAGTCTACACACCTAGCCTAACGAACCATTCGTGAAAGTTAATTAATGACTTAAGTGAGAGACATGGGCGACCTTAACTTCTTAAAGTGATACATCGTGCAAAGTCCATTAAGGTTCTTATTTGTCTTTTTATTCTTTTCTTTTCAACATTTTTCTTTTCTTTTTGGAGCATTATGATTTACACTAGTTGATGTCTAATTCTCCCAGGGTCAGGCTTTGTGCGTCATTGCCTGTGAGGACTTACACTATCACGTACACCTTCTCCCAAATCTCCACATAGGGCGATCCCTACCACCCATGTAACGGGAGTTCGGTCGGTGCATCCCAACTCAGATGACTCGAAAGCACGAGACATTAAGTCCCCTCGGACCTAATTTTCCGAGTGATAGGAGCCGTTCAAGAAGAGAGAACACCACTTATTTATTATCTACATGGGAACCAAAACCCCTACACTTAAAGTTTCACAACAAAATTTTAAGGACCACAAACTACGACAAACTTGTAGGATCTACTAGCCCTTAAACTTAGTCTAGGGGGGGTGAATAGACTAATTAAGGTTCTTGTAGGAACTATGTCAAATTAAAAGCTAAGATAATAAATATGAAAGAGAGAACAACAAAACACAACTCCGGATGCATAGAGGTTTGGATCCAACCAGCGGATCCTAGTCCACTCTTACGAATTGCTCTTACTCGAGCAACTTCGCGTCCTCCACTAATCTGATCTCCGTTGCGGGCTGAGATCACGTCTTTACACCACAAGCTTTGCGAACACCCTCGCCTAGCTTGGACCACCTTCTCACAATCCGAGAAGAGCTTCACTCTGGATGCTTCGTACAACTCTTGAAGACTATTACTTCAGCAACTATTCTTGAGCACTTGAAATGAATGATGCAATCAAAGGATGGTGATTTCAAGTGAGAAGATGTGAGCACAAGTGTTTAGAGCTAATTTGAGAGTAGTAACGAGATTTGAGCTTAGACAAAGATTGGTAATCTTGTATGAGTGTTCTCAGCTTTATTTATAAGCTCTAAACTAGTTCTAGCCGTTGGGATTGAAATGGTGAAAAGATGTGCAAGAAAACACAAGTCAGGAAGTGACAGGACACATTTGAGGACACGAACGGTCAACTGGATCATGTAACACGGTCGACCAAAATGTAACAGTGCAAGGTTCGGTCGAGCGAAGATGCAAACAGTCGATCCAATTTGGCTAGAACTTAAGTGATCGGTCGAACGGTTTGGAACACCAGTTCGACCAAAAATGACCAGTAGGACTGGATCTGGAAAAGATATAAGTATCGGTCGACCGGTTGTCGTGTTGGATTTTAGACAGGATTAAAACAAATTCAATCGGTCTAATAGAATGAGTTGATGGTTCGACCGAAAACTCCCAGTAAGAATGGGTCTAGGAGGTTTTTGAGATTCGGTCGACCGTGAAGGAAAGTTTGGTCGACCGGAAGACCAAATCCAAAAGAGGGGTTAGGTGAGAAATGTGTATATGACCGTTGGAGTGTACGACAAGTATAACAGTCATATTTAATACGAATACGGAATGCAACCGGTCGAACAAAAACAGGATTTCGGTCAACCAAAAGTCTCACTAACCAGGACACGTGTCCACTACTGATAGGCTGAAAGATTTGTATACGATGAGCCAAGTCCTATTAATCGATAAGGTGAGACAGTCGAACAAAACAAGTGTTTCGGTCGACTGATTTCAGACAGTAAAAAAGGATTGAAGACACGGTCGAACAGAATGTATATGCCGGTCGACCGATTTCAGACATGCAACCCAAATAGAAGGCACCGTCGAACGGGAAATGTAAGTTGGTCGACCTTTTTGGACAGAATAAGTTTTCTGGGAAGTTCTGTTGAAATCCAATCGAACCAAATGGTTCTACCGGTCGACCGTTTGAGTGCGGATTTCCTGTTCTACATTTCTAATGAGTTTCGATGATTTTCTATTGAAGTCTAAGATAGTTGGAATGTTGTGTGAGACTTCTATAGGTATTCTAGGTGTTATGCAATGCAATGAATCAAAGATTTCAAGTGTCAAGTTACATTTGTAACCTAAATACATGGAATTTAAACCTAGCTACGCTTCAATCTTCATCTTTCAATTCAACTCAAACTTGATTCCTGAAATGCTAGATAATACACGTATATGCAAGCAATGATCTTTTAATTGATACATGTGTTTAGTGATATGTTGATTAATTATCAAAACGAATTAATGATTATTAGCCAAAAAGCCAACAATATCTCCCTTTTTGATGATGACAACCTATCAATCTAAATACATGTTTAAATTTAAATTTTATCATTAACAATCAATATCTAAAGCTCCCCCTATCTTATAGCTTCCCTTATCTATAAACATGTATTTATTTCTCCCCCTATGGCATAATAAAAAAGAAGCATGAGACAATATGATATTCAATTTAAGCATACTCATGAGATAGAGTAACGAAAGCGAAAATGTTAAACCAAAAAAGAGAGACAATAAGAGACCATGCATTCAACTTAGAATCCAAAACAAACAACCAAAAGAAAATATGACAATAAGTTCAAAGCAAAATACATCAATATGCAAATGTTTGACGCAACAACATCATAAACCGAAGTTCAAAGAAACCGAAAAACAGCACACACTCCACAAAACCAACGCTAAATCACCCAAGCCTCTAATCATGCAGCAACAAGGAGAGAGAATCAAGAGAAGCTTCAATACGACTGAGCTGAGAAGATGTGGAGGCCTCAATCGCATCTATACGAGCAGTAGAGGACGCCTCAAACGCATCAAATCTAGCAGATGAGGAGGCCTCAAAAGCATTAACCTGATCAGATAGTTGCTAGAGCGATGGAGATCAATGGAAGTGGACGCTGACCACTGCCCTTGAGACCATGCTTCAGTCTCCCTCACCCCACCAAGAGCTAGAATCACGAGGGACAGAATGAGGCATCCACCTCGGATCTTCAGATACCTCTTCTTCTTCTTCTTCTTCTTCTTCTTCTTCAGAATTGTCAGCTGATTCCTCAGCAGAGGAATGAGGTGGCGAAGGAAGAGTAAGGAATTTCATTTTGGAAAGGGTGGTCTTACAGATAGGAAATTTTTAGACCAAAGAGGGAAAAGCACCGACATCGATATTCCATTTCTCAAAGAGGACAGAAAGCCACATAGGGTAGGGAACAAACGATCCGCTATGATGACACATGTGCGAGATCATCAGACGAGGCCAATCCACCAAAATTTTCTTATAAAGGCAATAGATGCACATAAGAGCCAAATTAGATACCTCATTATGGTGACCAAATTTCGGATAGAGGTTGTAAGATACGATTTGGGCAAGAATCCTGGGTAGAGGGTGTAAAAGAGAAGCATTGTGTTTGAAACGACCGTTTACCCGAGGAGGTGCAATGGCATATAACTCATCAACAATTTTCTCTATATCGGTACCGGGGATAACACCTTGAGGATAGTCATGATAAATATTTGTTCCCCTCAACTCAAAACCTAAAGTTTCAGACAACAATTCGGGTGTGATCCTATATTCAATCCCATTGATTAAGGTAGTTAAGACATGCCTATGTGGGACTTTTATAAGATTACAATAAAATTGTTGCACAAGAAAAGGATAATAGGGTTTAGATGCAAGAATAGTGTGAGACAAAGTGAGTTGATTTGCATCTAAAAAGCATTGTAAAGAGAACTTTTCAAAGTCAGCTACCTCAACCTTGCAACACAGGATGAGGTTAGCAACCGAGAACACTTCATCCCACGCCTTTTTAGCCTCATCATCGACCGGAAAGAAATGAAGTAAATGTTGAACGGGAGGAGCCGGAGCACGATAGGACGAGGGTTGAGAGTCTTGTTTCTTCTTGGTGCGACGCTCAGTAACCACCTCCGGAGTAGTACGTTTCTTGGAAATGGACATCTTTGAGCGACCCATAGGAGAAGATATGTTGGAGACGGCCATAATGGGTCAATGAAGGCAAGAGGGATCGAATGATGGAAGAAAAATTGAAATTTGGCAGCCGGAATGGTCGTACGGTCGATCGGAGGGAGAGGGAAAGTGAAGGGCGGCACTATGGTTTTAGGAGTGGAGAGGTAAAAGTGAAGAGTAAAGCTTTATAATTGCCCTAAAAAGGTGCAAAAACGATAGAAACGGTCGACCATTCGGATGTTCCGGTCGACCGGTAGTTTAAAAAAATTTAACCCACACGACCACACAACCTCTGGTCAAAAAAAGTCGGACGAGGATTAAGAGTCGGTCGACCGAGAGGAATGTGTGAAGGACCAGGGCACCTACTGTCGCTTTTCGGTCGGACGAAAAGGAGTCGTCGGTCGACCGAAAGAGGATTTTGGAAAAAAACCGTGGAAGTACTGTCGCTTTTCGGTCGAACAAAAACACACGCACGGTACACCAAAACAACACCACGGTCGACCGAAACTCAAAGATGGTTCGACCGGATACTTAAGTGAACTTAAGTCAAATCGACCAGAAGTGAAAACCCATTAGATGGTTATGGAAATCATATAAAGCTCAAGGGATAAAGATAACACACACTTAATACACTACATGATTATATCACATATTTCTCCACCCCCCAAATGGGGATGAAACTACTCACTACTCATTACACTAACTATATTAACAAAAGAAAGCATAATACTGAAATGAAAGTTAACTAAGAAAGCAAGAAGTACTAAAGAAGCTTAAAAGGAAAGGAAATACTAAACAAACATGCACAAATTAAAAGACAAGATTAAAAGAAACTAGTAGAATTATTTTATTAACAAATGACTCACATTGAAGGTAGCATTCTTCTCCACCTTGAGTTTTTACTTCAAGGCTCACTCCTTAGTAGAGAGAATGCCACCAAGCAATGGGTAATTACAATGGAAGGTGAAGAGTTCTATTTATAGGCATGGAAAAAGCTAATCTGGGACAATCCCCCGATGTGGGACTAAACCAATACCAAAAATGGACTAAGAATACACTAATACACGTGCTCCACAAATCTTAGTGGATCCAGAGCAATATGGACCGCCAACTAGCGGTCCAAGACCGCCAATTGGCGATCTATATGATCCAGATCGAGTTGGTTTTGGTTGTGGGCTTTTCTTGATGGATATGTTGGTCTTGGATGCATCTACTTTGCTTGTTGGATCTCCGACCCGAATCGAATTGCCAAAATACTCCCCATGATGGTGTGGAGTTTCCTGTTTTTCTCTTAGGTCCTTTGGTCTTACGATCAGGTCATTCTCCCTTGCATCTTAGTCCCTAGGTCTCACGATTAAGTCATTTTTCTTGCTTTTGGGTCCTTTTATGCTTCATCTCTTCAAACCTATTTATTCCTGAAAACTAAACATAAAACTCGTAACATAACATTGTTTAGGTGAAAGATAATGGATATAAGATACAAATATAAACATGAAATGATGCCAATCAAATACCCCCACACCTAACTTTTGCTAGTCCCGAGCAAAACAAAGAAAGGAAAAAGCATACGAAAAACAAAAAATCCTAACTCACTTTCGTAGGAATCACGGTTGCACTTAGCACGTGCAACAAGCTGTTAAACCTCCTTGTTGCCAAGGAGGAGGAGTGTTGTCTCCTGAGGGTTTTCAACGGATATACCCACAAAATCCGAACAAGATGCTACGGGCCGACTCTATATAGGTGATCAGTCCACACCTAGTCTAATGAACCATTCGTGCAAGTTAAATAAGGAATTAAGTGAAAAGACATGGACAACCTCAAGATCCTCAAGTGATACAAAGTGTAAGGTCCATTAAGGTTCTTATTTGCATTTTTTTTCTTTTTGTTTCTTTTCTCATCATTTTTTTCTTTTTCTTTTTATTAGTTGGAGCTTCATTCTCCCAGGGTCAGGTTTCGTGTATCATTGCCCATGAGGACTTACACTATCACGTATACCTTTCCCCAAATCTCCACATAGGGCAATCCCTACCACCCGTGTAACGAGAGTTCGGTCGGCGCATCCCAAGTCAGATGACTCGAAAGCACCAGGCACAAAGTCCCCTCAGACCTACTTTCCCGAGTGATAGGAGCCGTGCGAGAAGAGAGAACACCTACTCACTTATTTCTTATCTACACATGAACCAAAACCCATATACTTAATGTCTCACAACAAGATTTAAAGGGCCCTTGACTACAACAAACTTCCTTAAGTTACAAACACGAATTGTTGACTCACTAGGTTTAGGGTGAACTTCTTTAAATGTTTGAGCACTGAAACCCTATGATTTACTCACTCCCAAAGGAAAACTGGGGTGCATCCTAACGACTCGATAAATCCTAAAGTCACTTTACTAGATATCCTAATGCATCAAGTTCAAGACGATTTTGGGAGCTTTCTTTTTACTTTGCCTCTCAACGGTTTTGCACATGCTAAACACACACAAAACCCACAAAACATTTTCTTTCGCAACACATGAAGATTTTGAAAGAAATGTGAAAATTTTAAAGCACTAGGCAAGCAAAAGAAGACAAGTCACCCAAGGATCATGGCAAGCAGATATATCAATATTAAATGCATCACACTAACATGACCCTATCAATACACACAAAAGAAAACAAAAATCAAAGGAAAATGACTCAACTATGTACACACGTAAAATACCCCCTACACCTACTTCATGCATTGTCCTCAATGAATGTGAGCAAGATACTACATGGATTTATGCATGAAAAAGGAGAGATCTCACCAACATGAAGTACAAAGGGAAGTTCAAGGTCATGTTGATGGACACAAACCCGAATTCCCTCAAAACCTGTGAGATCCTAAAGAAAGGATGCAAATACGTGAAAGAAATGGAGCCCAAATACACAAGGGTTGGGGCTCACAACAATCGATGCTCACTGAAGGAGTCTTTTGTTGTACTTTTTTATAACTTTGTACAAACATAAGTTCCCATCTTCATTTGTCAAAAGACATCAAATGGGAACCTCAAGAGTGGGTCAATGCCCTTGGAAAGGGAACATGACACCACACAGGGCCAGAATACGCATACGTGGCCCCCTTCACAAAGAGCACCAGACTAAATGAGAGGTTCATGAATTGAACGCAAAGCATCTCATTCAAAGGATCAAACTGAAAGAGCTTGAACCTCTCAAGAGTTTGGGAAATATGGGGCAACGGAAGAAGAGTTTCTCCCGTTGCGGTGCTGAGGTTATGATCGTCAATCCAAACTCTCCAACCAACAGGCTGGTGCGTCGGAACGAGGTCAAGAACCTCGTTAGGCATGTCCGACACACCAGGTGAACAAAAAGTGGATCTCATACCCAAGGTATCCTCCAAGGAAATCCTAATACCCTCATTAACAATGTAGTTGTTTGATGTTCCATCATTTCCAAGATGATCAGGAACAATAGTGAGAGGCAAACTCTCATCAGGTTGTTTGAAATTGAGGGTACTAGGGAGCTCTTGCTCCACCAGAGGTGAGTCCTTAAGAGGCACAACATGAAGATCATGTGGTTCAAGGGCCACGGGACAAGAAGATAAGGCACAATCCTGTGCCGACTCATAAAGAAGTTGATCTATAGTATTCTCAATTGGAATCAAATCCTCCACCAAGTGATCGTGAATTGAAACCCCAAGTCCCTCAGACTAACTAGGAGTTTGACTTTGAAAGATTGTGCTTTGAATTTGTGGATGTGGTGGTGGTTCGATTTCAGAAGATAAATCCTCGTGTTGACAAGAAAGGTTACCCTCCTCACGTTCATGGAATTGATGTGTCATTTGACTCACTTGCATTTCCATATTTTGCAAGGAATTCAAGTTGGACTTCAATAAAGTTTAAGTGGTTTCCATGAACGTTTGGAGGGTTTGTTTTAAGGAATCAAATTTGGGGTCAACAGTGAGGTCCAAGTCAGAGCTTGGGAAATTTTGGGGTTGGGTGTTGATGGGCTGAGAATGAGTCCAATGATTTTAAGTGGGGTGTTGGTAAAATTCTGGGTATTCGGGAGGAGGATACGGGGGTGAAAATGAGGTATAAGAATTGTCTCCCCACGAAACCATCACTCTCGGGTTGTACGCGGATGCGTAATGGTCACGTTGAGCATTTTGAGAAAATGTATGCTCATACTCAGGCTCAGGGGGAACATAAGGACATTCCCCGATAACATGACCACTCAACCCACAACAGTCGCACGGTACGGCTACTGGAGCCACCGGTGCACTCATGTCGTTTGCCATACGCATGAAAGAGGCCAAAGTTTGTTGTAATGTCTTAGTTTGTTGACCAGCATATGATCCGACATAACTAGATTGTGGTCTAGCAGTCGGTGCCTCTCTCATGTTACCCCTCTATGAAGATTGCTCAGTCACACAATGAAGATTATCCCAATCATACGGGGTGTACGTCTGAGCCACTGATTGACATCATTTCATGCTTATATTTGTACCTTATATCCATTATCTTACACCTAAGCAGTGCTACGTGACGAGTTTTATGTTTAGTTTTCAGGAATAAAGAGGTTTGAAGAGAAGAGCCATGAAAGGACCCAAAAGCAGGAAAAAGGACTTAATTGTGAGACCTGGGGACCAAGATGCAGGACAGAAGGACCTGATCGTAAGACAGAAGGACCTAAGAGCAAACCAGGAAACTCCACACCATCATGGGGAGTATTTTCGGAATTCGATTCGGGTCGGAGCTCCAACAAACCAAGTAGATGCATCCAGGACCAACAAAGACCACCAGCAAAGCCCACAACAAATCCCGGATGAATCCAAAGCTTATAGACCGCCAATTGGCGGTCCATATGTCTCCAGATCCGCTAAGATTTGTGCTGGGCTTGTATTAGTGTATTCTTAGTCTATTTTTGGTATTGGTTTAGTCCCACATCGGGGGATTGTCCCCGATTAGATTTTTCTCCTCTTATAAATAGAACCCTTCACCTTCCATTGTAATCACCCCTTGCTTGGTGGCATTCTCTCTACTAAGGAGTGAGCCTTGAAGCAAAAACTCAAGGTGGAGAAGAATGCTACCTTCAATGTGAGTCATTTGTTAATAAAATAATTCTTCTAGTTTCTTTTAATCTTGTCTTTTAATTTGTGCATGTTTGTTTAGTCTTTCCTTTCCTTTTATGTTTCTTTAATGCTTCTTGCCTTCTTAGTTAACTTTCATTTCAGTATTATGCTTTCTTTTGCTAATATAGTTAGTGTAATGAGTAGTGAGTAGTTCTGTCCCCATTTGGGGTGGAGAAATATGTGATATAATCATGTAGTGTATTAAGTGTTGGATTTCATGTTTAATTATACATATATATATTTTCGAAATTTTTATGTATAATAAGGATCAATTACAATTTTCTTTGATTTATTTCATGCATGCATCAGTTTGTTTTAACATCTAGTTTCAAAACTCTATTAAAACAAACAAGGGCTCCGAAATTCATACCTAGAAGTTCTCTAAAACTTCTTGAAGATTCGGAGACGTTGGGGATGCTCCCCGCTGCGCCGGATGCCTCCGAGTATTCGCCAAACTCTAAACAAGATCGGAGAGAGGGAAGCTAGTCTCTCAATGTCCGATGGGGTTTAGAATCCAATTACTAACCCATCTTTAATTCCCTTGAGAAGGTGATCACTTAAGAACTAAACTAAACTTAAGAATTTGTGGAAATTTCATGGAGAATTAAGAAGAGAGATTTTGCAAGAAAAGCAATATTAATTAAGATGTAGGAAGGCAATGAGATAACCTCTATTTATAGGTTCTCTCCAAATTACCTATT
This sequence comes from Triglochin maritima, assembly GCA_963682175.1. Classification (NCBI taxonomy): domain Eukaryota; kingdom Viridiplantae; phylum Streptophyta; class Magnoliopsida; order Alismatales; family Juncaginaceae; genus Triglochin; species Triglochin maritima. Next base: position 15,540,571 of record OY821775.1, read on the forward strand.
CATGTGCAACCTCTTGCCCATGATTTCATGCAAAATTCCATCTAACCATCCATTATTTATTAATAAATAATATTAGCCACGAATTAAATCAATTATGGACCAATTCCATGCATGATCTAATTAATTCTTAAATTAATTCTGCATAAACCGTCTGGACCGGTCGACCGTTTTTGGAGGTTCGGTCGACCGCTCGAACCAGTTTTGGTCGACCGTTCAATAGCTCGGTCGACCGTTCGTAACAGGAACTATTCCATCGCAATGTTCGGTCGACCGACCGATCACTTTCGGTCGACCGTTCGAACAGATGAAAATTCCCTGTTATCGGTCGAGACATGTCCGGTCGACCGTGCCCTACCGGTCGACCGTCTACTGCTAACCGGTCGACCGTTTGAGCACTGTTTTGCAGACTTGTCAAATTTCGGTTTAACCCCTACAAAATTTGACATTTCGGGATTAGTAGTAAATTCACAACTTATGTAACATATTATCCTATGTAATGATCAATCATTACACCCCATAATATTTACATCACATATGAATTTGTTTTAGATTCTAATTATGTTATTAATCACAACATAATTTTGATTTTGCTTGTTCACCCCATGTGTCATATTTTCTACATGAAACCCGACACATCTTATGAACTCAAAATCCCCATTTCTTGTTTCCCAGTTTTGTGGTGTGACCTATGGGAGGATCTAGACTAAGTTGGCAGTGATATTAAGAGCTTAATATCACAAGCTATAAGCGGTATCTAGCTACACATTATAGCTCCCAATTAGTTAGATGTCTTAATTCCACTCGAACCAAAACCCGATCCACTTAGTGATGGAGTGCACCACTTGTGTCCGTCCCTTGCCTCATGATATTAAGAATACACACAAAGTAGTATTGTGTCATCTTTGTATTAGTATTTATTTCTTGATCTCTTTAAGCTAGTTATAAATATGTGACTTAACTCAAATCACATTGTGTACATTATAACTTTGCTTTATCAAGGGGCCCACTAATATCATCACTCAATTAAGAGAGGCAATGATAGTCTTTTGACTAACTATCTTCTCCAACAAAAGTTGTACTTAACCAACCAATGCCTTTACACTACACTTATCGATAGTTCAAGACACTGATCTAATTAAATATTCCTTAAGTGATTAGATATAAGTCTCATATCAAAGGACCAAAGACACAGTAAAATATTAATGACACAGAAACACATTTCTATAATATTTTACTTATTAGGTCTATTCAGTATACAAAAGTAATATTTTCCTCTTTTGCATACCCGTGTTGTCACTCACTTGTAGAGCTACAATGATCTATGACCAACACGACAATCTTAACTCGGTAATTAATATTCCATGTTAATTACCATGATTGCGAATATCTTTTGTTTTATGTAAACCAATATCTTTTAGAGCTCTACGGTTAAGGACCAATAGCCTCTTCCTTAACACTTCTAAAAGACGAATAACATAAACAAGGAACAAAATGATTTCTCATTCAATTCATAATAATTGACATTTAAAAGTAAAAAACTTTTAGAACACATTCCCTTCATTAAGTGTGTGTCATCTTTATCCATTGGGCTTTATATGATTTCCATAACCATCTAATGGGTTTTCACTCTTATCTTTGATATGCTAATGCTCTTGAATGAAGCTTAGCTTATGCTTTGATTAGTGGACCTATTTTATGGGGAATGATAAGGTTAGGATATGTATGAAGTTAATATTGGAAACACAATTTGTAGTGTATGTGCTCTTGTTGCCTTTACTTTAGCTAATGTCTTGTATGTTTTAATGATGTAGTGAAATCTTAATTCATGTGGAGGCATAGTAGGGTATAGTCTTTATACTTGAGTTCATGTAGCTGCATTCCAATTATTGTCTTGTATGTTTTAATGATGTAGTCTTATCTTAATTCATGTGGAGGCAAAGTTGGATGTAGTTTTATGATTTCATGCACTACATGTTGTGAGGAGCTTAATGAACACACACACACACTTCTTTATGTTCACATTATTTCTCTACCCCCTTTGGGGTTTAGTTTTCTTGCTTTTCTTCCATTTCCATTTGCACCTTAGTGTAGTTTAATGTAACCAACCTTTCTTCCCTTTCTTTACCTCTCACCTTCGCACAAACCAAGTGTCGACACACCTCCCAGTGAACGACCCGTATTTGCCACCGCTTCAACGCGGTCGTGCACTTGCGGTTAATATAAAACGATCAATCAAGTTTTTGGCGCCGTTGCCGGGGAGGTGCTCTGTCCAGACATTGGTTTGGACGATTCGAGGGGTTTTTAATTTTTTGTTTTCAGTTTGTCTTAGTTTCAGGGAACCACAAGATCCAGGGGAGGCTACTGGAGAAGTTTGAGGAAGCGAAGACCTAAACAGACCACCAATCAGCGGTGGAAGACCGCGAATTGGCGGCCTAGTGAGAGTTTCTTTCCTTGAAATTTTTTCTGGTAGTTAGTCTTGAAATTTGTGTTATCTGGGAGCCCTATTTTGCATGCTTTGACCTCTGGTTTGCTCCCAGATCATTAATCACTCCCCCATTAATCCACTTGTCCCTAAAATCCAAAGAAAAAGACTAGACATTCTTATTTGTTTAGGTCACGCATCTTGTATTGACTTAGGCATATAGTTGTCTTTTCTTTTAGCTTTATTTGCAGTTGTTGAGTGCTGGCGTGAGGTACGCATTTCCTACACTCATTCATGCATCTCGTATTCCCATGCATTAGTTAGTAGGAATTGCATCAGGACAAGAGTGAGAGAGCGTTTGATTGGAGCGATTGATTGCTAGATCTAGGATCAAATCGCTACTAAGAAGGGGCTGCCCCATAAAAGATAAGGTGGGGGATTTCATCACCCTTTCCTTGGCCCAAAAAATTCCCTCGTAATAAAGCCTTAACTAAAAGCAAGTAGACATTGGCCCTAACGAATTCGGACGCACTAGGAGAGTAATTTAGTTGAGACCGTCATGACCTGATCGGCGTTGCCTACCTTGTCGATAGTAGGAGGTATTGGATCTCTGGATCTGGTATCACTTGCTGGGCATTGTGGTCCTCGTTGTAGGGAGGTGAGGCGTGTCGAGGCTAGTGACCTCGAAATTAGGCGTCGTCTAGCTTAAGGACCCATTGCCTTACATTGTTTGAGTTGTGCTTGCTAGTTAGGCTTCTTCCTGATCCTGTTACCTGCGCTAGCTTTAGGGTTTCTTCCCTTCTCCTCTGAGTCATTTTCTTCTCACCTTCTTCTACGTTATAGTCTCCTCCCCTTTACACTCTCTGGTAGCGTTTTAGGGTCGAGTCGAGCACTTTTTGCGAGGTTAGTCTCGTGGTGGTGAGAGTGGTCGACTCGAGAGTTTTTCTTGAGATGGATGGTTACATGGGCGACCATCCATATCATTGTTGGGACCAGGACGATTCTCCCTGGTACTCCGGACCCATGCAACCTGGGGTGGCTCAGACGAACACCCCGTATGGTTGGGATAATCCTCATTGTGTGACTGAGCAATCTTCATATTGGGGTAACATGAGAGAGGCACCGACTGCTAGACCACCATCTAGTTACGTCGGATTATATGTTGGTCATCAAACTGAGACATTACAAGAACCTTTGGCCTCTTTCATGCATGTGGTAGATGACATGGGTGCACCGGTGGCTCCAGTAGCCGTACCGTGTCACTATTGTGGGTTGAGTGGTCATGATTTCGGGGAATGTCCTATTGTTCCCCCAGAGCCTGAGTATGAGCATACATTTTCCCAAAATGATCATTATGACCATTACGCATCCGCGTACAATCCGAGAGTGATGGATTCGTGGGGAGACAATTCGTATTCAAATTCTTATACTTCATTTCCACCACAGTATCCTCCTCCCGAATACCCAGAATTCTACCAACACCCCACTCCAAATCATTGGACTCATTCTCAGCCAATCAACACCCAACCTCAAAATTACCCAAGCTCTGACTTGGACCTCATCGTTGACCGCATACCTGATTCCTTGAAACAAACTTTCCTTACGTTCATGGAAACCACTCAACAGTCCATACAAAATATGGCACTGCAAGTGAGTCAAATGTCGCAGCAATTACGTGAACGTGAGGAGAGTGACATTTCATGTCAACATGAGGATTCTTCTTTTGATATCGAACCACCACCACATCCACAAATTCAAAGCACAACCTTTCAAAGTCAAACTCCTAGTCAGTCTGAGGGACTTGGGGTTTCAATTCACGACCACTTAGTGGAGGATTCGATTCAAATTGAGAATAACTTGGACCAGCTTCATTATGAGTTGGCACAGGATTATGCCTTATCTTTTTGTCCCGTGGCCCTTGAGCCACATGATCTTCATGTTGTGCCTCTTAAGGACTCACCTCTGGTGGAGCAAGAGCTCCCTAGTACCCTCAATTTCAAACAACCTAATGAGAGTTTGCCTCTCACTACTGTTCCTGATCATCTTGGAAATGATGGAACATCAAACAACTACATTGCTCATGAGGGTATTAGGAGTTCCTTGGAGGATACTTTGGGTATGAGACCCACTTCCTGTTCTCCTGGTGAGTTGGACATGCATAACGAGGTGCTTGACCTCGTTCCGACCCACCAGCCTGTTGGTTGGAGAGTTTGGATTGACGATCATAACTTCAGCAGCGCAACAGGAGAAACTCTTCTTCCGTTGCCCCTCATTTCCCAAACTCTTGAGAGGTTCAAGCTCTTTCAGTTTGATCCTTTGAATGAGACGCCTTTGCGTCCAATTCACGAACCTCTCATTTCATCTGGTGCTCTTTGTGAAGGGGGCCCACGCATGAGTATTCTGGCCCCGCGCGGTGTCACGTTCCCTTTCCAAGTGCATTGACCCACTCTTGAGGTTCTCATTTGATGTCTTTTGACAAATGAAGATGGGAACTTATGTTTGTACATAGTTATAAAAAAAGAAAAAAAAGTACAATAAAAGACTCCTTCAGTGAGCATCGATTGTTGTGAGCCCCAACCCTTGTGTATTTGGGCTCCATTTGTTTCACGTATTTGTACCCTTTCTTTAGTATCTCACAGGTTTTGAGGGAATTTGGGTTGTGTCCATCAAACATAGCCACGAACTCCCCTGTGTACTTCATGTTGGTGAGATCTTTCCTTTTTCATGCATAAATCCATGTAGTTTCATGCTCACATTCATTGAGGACAATGCCTGAAGTAGGTGTGGGGGGGGGTGTTTTACGTGTGTACATAGTCGAGTCTTTTCTTTGATTTTGCTTTCTTTTATTTGCATTCTTAGGGTCATGTTAGTGTGCTGCATTTAATATCGATATATCTGTTTGCCATAATCCTTGGGTGACTTGTCTTCTTTTGCTTGCCCAGTACTTCAAAATTTTCACATTTCTTTCAAAATCTTCATGTGTTTTCGAAAGAAAATGTTTTGTGGGTTTTGCGTGTGTTTAGCATGTGCAAAACCGTTGAGAGGCAAAGTAAAAAGAAAGCTCCCAAAATTGTCTTGAACTTGATGCATTAGGATATCTAGTACGTGACTTTAGGATTTATCGAGTCGTTAGGATGCACCCCAGTTTTCCTTTGGGGGTGAGTAATCATAGGGTTTCAGTGCTCAAACATTCAATGAAGTCCACCTTGAACCTAGTGAGTCAATAATTCGTGTCTGTTAACTTAAGGAAGTTTGTTGTAGTCAATGACCCTCTAAATCCTGTTGTGAGATATTAATGTAGGGTTTTGGTTCATGTGTAGATAAGAAATAAGTGAGTAGGTATTCTCTCTTCTCGCACGGCTCCTATCACTCGGGAAAGTAGGTCTGAGGGGACTTTGTGCCTGGTGCTTTCGAGTCATCTGACTTGGGATGCGCCGACCGAACTCCCGTTACACGGGTGGTAGGGATTGCCCTATGTGGAGATTTGGGGAAAGGTGTACGTGATAGTGTAAGTCCTCATGGGCAATGATGCACGAAACCTGACCCTGGGAGAATGAAGCTCCAACTAATAAAAAGAAAAAGAAAAAAATGAAAAAAATGAAAAAAGAGAAAAAAAAAGAAAAGAAATGGTAATGCAAATAAGAACCTTTATGGACCTTACACTTTGTATCACTTGAGGATCTTGAGGTTGTCCATGTCTTTCACTTAATTCCTTATTTAACTTGCACGAATGATTTATTAGGCTAGGTGTGGATTGATTACCTTTATAGAGTCGGCCCGTAGGATTACCGCGTCCATTGATCGACAAAATATTTCCAACGAGTCGAGGTCTAGATTGAATAATGCATCTTGTTCGGATTTTGTGGGTATATCCGCTGAAAACCCTCAGGAGACAACACTCCTCCTCCTTGGAAACAAGGAGGTTTAACGGCTTGTTGCACGTGCTAAGTGCAACCGTGATTCCTACGAAAGTGAGTTAGGATTTCTTATTTTTTCGTTTGCTTTTCTCTTTCTTTGTTTTGCTCGGGAGTAGCAAAAACTTAGGTGTGGGGGTATTTGATTGACATCATTTCATGCTTATATTTGTACCTTATATCCATTATCTTACACCTAAGCAATGCTACATGACGAGTTTTATGTTTAGTTTTCAGGAATAAAGAGGTTTGAAGAGAAGAGCCATGAAAGGACCCAAAAGCAGGAAAAAGGACTTAATTGTGAGACCTTTCATGGCTCTTCTCTTCAAACCTCTTTATTCCTGAAAACTAAACATAAAACTCATCACGTAGCATTGCTTAGGTGTAAGATAATGGATATAATGTACAAATATAAGCATGAAATGATGTCAATCAAGAGGCATGATATATCCAAGTTATACGTCATTTAAATTGCACATGCCTAGATTTAGCCTTATATGAAAGAATTGATTAACGTTTAAAAGTTTTGTAAAGATGTCCGCAAGTTGATCATTTGTGGGAACAAATATAAGCTTAATGTTTTCCTTTGATGCATGATCTCTAAGAAAATAATGTCTAACCTCATTGTGTTTAGTTCAAGAATGCAATATGGGATTTTTCGAAAGATTTATTGCACTAGTATTATCACAAAGTATAGGAGTAGTTTGAAACTCAAGTTTCAAGTCTTTGAGGGTTTGCCTCATCCACAATACTTGTGCACATGCACAACCGACGACAATGTATTCGGCCTCGGTTGTCGACAATGCAACACTATTTTGTTTCTTACTAAACCAAGAGACAAGCGATTTTCCCAAGAATTGGCAAGTGCCACTAGTACTTTTACGATCTAAAATGCAACCGACATAGTCGGCATCGCTATAGGCAACAAGATCAAAAGCCCCAGTCTTGGGGTAAAACAAACCAAAATCCTGAGATCCTTTGAGATAGCGAAAAATACGTTTTAAAGCAACGAAATGTGATTCTTTTGGACAAGCTTGAAAACGAGCACATAAACACATGGAAAACATAATATACGGACGACAAGCGGTAAGATAAAGCAAGGATCCTATCATACCTCGATATTTCTTGATATACACCTCCTTGCCATTTTCATCTTTGTCCAACTTGATTGTAGTGTTCATGGGAGTGTTGTGTGGCTTGCTATCTTCAAGACCAAAGCGTTTAAGAGTTCTCTTGTGTACTTTTCTTGGTGTATGAAGTTCCCATCTTTTGTTTGCTTAATTTGGAGTTCGAGGAAGAAATTTAGTTCACCAATTAAGCTCATCCCCTGCATAGACTTGGAAAATTCTTTTGCAAAGATGCGGGTTACTTGCACCAAATATTATATCATCAACATAAATCTGTACCACTAGTAAATCATGATCATAAGTTTTAACAAAAAAGTGGTATCCACTTTACCCACACAAAAACCTTCGTCGATTAAGAAGTTCTTCAACCTCTCATACCAAGCTCAAGGAGCTTGTTTGAGGTCATAAAGAGTCTTCTTAAGTTAAAACACATGGTTTGGGTAAGTTTTATTTACAAATCTGGGGGGTTTGTTGGCTTTTTGGCCTTAATCAATGTTTTGATGATTCAATCAACCTAATCTTAATTATGATCATGTAGAGTAGAACACATGTTGTATTGCACATATATTGCTTTGTGCTAACCTCTACAGGTGATCAAGACTCAAGGAAGAAAGGAAAATCAAGTCAAGACATGTAATCAAGCTCTTTTGAAGACATGTATTTCGTATTTTCTTTGAGTCTTAGGAACTTGTGTAAATTGAGCGTACTTGAGCTAAAAACTACTTAAACACACACTAGGTTCCTTATAGAAGTCACACAAAAAATTTCACATAATCTGGACTTCAATAGATCACCCAAACTTAGACCGGAAAACACTAAACCTGAACCTTAACAGTCTGCCCACATTCGGTCGACCGTAACAGACTGTTCGGTCGACCGAGTGAACAATTACCCTGTTTGTGTTTTCACTGTCCGGTTTCGGTCGACCGTATATGCCCTTTCAGTCGACCGTATCAACTTATTTTTCTGACCGTTTATTTTGTCGTATTATACCCAACGGTCGTATTCGTATTAACCAAATATACCCCAAATACATTTCATGTATCGGTTGACCGAGGACCTTGTTTGGTCGACCGAATATCTGTCTCTTGACAAACCCAACCCTCCTGGACAAAATCGGTCGACCGCTAGACCTTAGCTCGGTCGACCGAATTGATCATTGTTTGTCAACCCCAAAGTGCCTGGTGCAAATCGGTCGACCGAACCTTTTTCGGAGTTCGACCATTCACTTAAGTGTACCTAACTCGTAGCGTTGGGCGGTCGACCGTTTCCTAACCGGTCGACTGAACTGAGTTCAAAAATACCAAACGGTTGACCGTTCAGACCGATCCGGTCGACCGAATTAACTTAGAATTGGGTCCTGCGAGTTTCTGTTTTGTGTATCCTACACCAACACTCACCCAATCAACCCCAACGGATCTATTCTCTCTAATGCCTATATAAAGAGTTGTAAAGCACATTTTAACACAACTCTCCCACTACATACTTGTCCAAAACATTAGAGAGAATCCCAAACACTCCAAGCCTCCAATTTCCACACTTAAGATCAATTCCACATCATAAGCTAAGTGTGCTCAAGTTAGAGAGTGTATTCCACTCAAGTTTTCATTTGTGAAGAAGCAAGGACTTCGGTGAAATCTCGTAGTGTTCCTCTCGGATTGTGAGAGAAGAAAGTCAAGCTAGCGAGGGTGTTCGCGGTGCTTGTTTTGTAAAAGGCGTTCTCTCCCGGCCCGAAATGGGGAGTGGATAGTGAAGTCGTGAGCGGAGCTCGAAGTGTCGAGCGGAGCTCGAAGTGTCGAGCGGAGCTTGCAAGAGAGGACGTAGGCGGTGGCCGAACCTTTGTAAAACCCCTGTGTCCATCGTGGTTTGCATTTATAGTATTTACTTGCTTGTTTGTTAACTTAATTCTGCTGCATATTAGGAGGTTGGTTTACGGGTACAACTTTTGTAACCTCATGGTATACCCATGGATTGGCCAACTCCTATTTGGAAGGTTGCAATTTTTTAACTGCCGCAGTTTCTACTCCTGCCAATAGTTTAGCACATTCTTTGTTGCTACTATGGGGTCCTGAAGCACAAGGAGATTTTACTCGTTGGTGCCAATTAGGTGGCTTGTGGACTTTTGTTGCTCTTCATGGTGCTTTCGGGCTAATGATAGATCCAACAAGTAGGTAATTAGCGTAAAATTGTGATTAGTATTGTGGACCCATAACCCACACGATCCTACATTTGGTATCAGAGCCTTGTTATCTAACTCTCATACTTAATCGTATTTTTAGCATGATCTCTACTTCATCTAATCACATAGAAGGATTATGCACAACTCGACCTCCTTTGCTAAATGGGTCAAATTATGATTATTGGAAGAATAAGAAGAATATTTTCCTAATTTCTAATGACCTTAAGTATTGGATGTTTCTTCAAAATCCATACACACCCCCAAATGAAGATGAATTGGATTCACTTACAAGACCCAAAACGAAAGAAATCGAAATGAATTCGAAAATTATGAATATCTTGTATTGTGGCCTTAATGAGGGTGAATATAATAGGATTAGGGGTTGTGTAAGTGCATATGAAATATGGCATAGATTGCAAATGCATCATGAGGGGGATAGCAAAACTAAGGAAACTCGCATTAGTCTCCTCATGCATAAATATGAAATTTTTTCTATGCAAATCGGTGAAAACATAAGCGAAATGAACACTCGCTTCACCGATATCACTAACTCTCTTTTGGTTCTTGGAAGAAGATTAAATGAAGGAGAGATGACAAGGAAATTCCTCCGGTCGCTAAATCACAATTGGGAAGATACGGTGGTCGCAATTGAAGAAGCACACGACCTTTCCCAACTCAAGATGGAGGAGTTAATTGGAAATCTCATGGCTTATGAGCTCCAAATTAACCATCAAAAGGAGAAAGAAGCCTCCAAGAACAAACCAACCTTGGGACTACATGCAAATATTGACCAACCAAGGAGGAGTGTAGAAGATGAGGAAATTGATGTCCTAGCCAAAGACTTCTTCAAATACCTCAAGAAAGATAAAGAATAAAAGAATGAAAGAAGAGGTAGAAGAAGTGAAAAGAGAGAAAAGAAGAAGGATAAGGAAGAGAGTGAAAATGAGAGAAAAGAGAAGGAGAAGAAAAATGAGAGAAGGGAGAGAAGGAGAGAAAATGAGAGGAGTAAGAGAAAGGAGAAGAGGTTGGAAGCTCACAAGGCTACATGAGACGACTCATCGTCTTCATCGTCATCCAAATCAACCACACCATCATCAACAAAGGAATATGCACATATGTGCTACATGGCAATTCAAGATGAAGGAAGTGAGGTATCCTCTAACTCTTACTCTAGTAGATCACATTCTTGCTCATCTAAGTCATATGGTAGTGATAGTTCATGTTCCAAAGAAGAAACATATTCTCATGAGGAACTTCAAAATGCATTTCATGATTTAGTTAAACAATATGAGATTATTTGCGAAAAGAACAAAAAATGCTAGAAAGCAAATAAATGATCTCAAATGCCAAATTGAACTAATCATGAATGAGAAGAATGAGGTGCTTGCTAAACTTGAAACTAATGCATCAACTCTTGACAAGTTAAAAGCAACACCTATAGATTGTGAACAACTAGATCTTCAAGCTTGCAATGTGCAATTAAGAAAAGATTTAGAAAGGTTCACACATGGAACTAAGATGCTTAACATGCTATTAGGAAGTCAAAGACAATATTTGCAAAAACATGGTTTAAGATTTAATGCCAAATTGAAAAAACATGCTTCTTATACAACCTTAAATGGAAAGCACTTAGTTGTAAAGCATACTTCCTCAAATGTGTGGGCTCCTAAAACAAACATGGTTTGGATTCCCAAAGCTAACATTCAAGGACCCAAAGTTGTTTGGGTACCTAAATCTACACTTGTAGGTGCTTGAGGAAGAAATCGGTGGCGACCGGGCAAGCTTTAGAGTCAAATTGAAAGCCGGTTGCATCACCGAATGAAGGGTAGAACCAATTCAAGCTTCAAGTTGGTATATTTTCATATCCTCTAAGTTTTTCGATAAAATTGGTTCTAGTCTAGGACACATGCTCAATTGACATATCATTTACCCATTCATTGCAAATCCTAAATGTTTGAATAACATCCATAGTTTTAGAGTTAAATTATCTAAATGGATGTAAAAAGGGGAAATTAAAACATCACATGCTAAATTGTAGTATTTGCTTGATATTAATAGAAGAGAATTAAGAATTGAACTTAATTGAAAAATCATATTCATATCGATAGGGGGAGCTTATTGAATATCATTTTCTTAGAGTAATGACGTACAAAAATTAGGGGGAGCAACTTCATTACAATACATCCACATTGAACTTCAATCGTATAATTTTTCTTATATAAATATGATTTTTTTGATGGATCTCAAAGGGGGAGAGATAATTAAGGGGGTAAAACGTGGAATTTGAGTTAAATTGAACAAAAACTATGCACATCCATAGGGGGAGCATTTATATGCATAGATTACTTATAAAAATTCCATGTATTAAGATATAGTTAAGATATAGGATGCCATCATCAAAAAAGGGGAGATTGTTGGCTTTTTGGCCTTAATCTATGTTTTGCTGATTCAATCAACCTAATCTTAATTATGATCATGTAGAGTAGCACACATGTTGCATTGCACATATATTGCTTTGTGCTAACCTCTATAGGTGATCAAGACTCAAGGAAGAAAGGAAAATCAAGTCAAGAATGTAATCAAGCAGTCACTTTTGAAGACATGTATTTCGTATTTTCTTTGAGTCTTAGGAACTTGTGTAAATTGAGCATACTTGAGCTAAAAACTACTTAAACACACACTAGGTTCCTTATAGAAGTCACACACGAAATTTCACATAATTTGGACTTCAATAGATCACCCAAACTTAGATCGGAAAACACTAAACCTAAACCCTAACAGTCTGCCCACATTCGGTCGACCGTAACAGACCGTTCGGTCGACCGAGTGAACAATTACCCTATTTGTGTTTTCACTGCCCGGTTTCGGTCGACCGTATATGCCCTTTCGGTCGACCGTATGAACTTATTTTTCCGACCATTTATTTTGTCGTATAATACCCAACGGTCGTATTCGTATTAACCAAATATACCCCAAATACATTTCATGTATCGGCCGACCGAGGACCTTGTTTGGTCGACCGAATATCTGTCTCTTGACAAACCCGAACCTCCTGGACAAAATCGGTCGACCGCTAGACCTTAGCTCGGTCGACCGAATTGATCATTGTTTGTCAACCCCAAAGTGCCTGGTGCAAATCGGTCGACCGAACCCTTTTCGGAGTTCGTTCGTTCACTTAAGTGTACCTAACTCGTAGCGTTGGGCGGTCGACCGTTTCCTAACCGGTCGACTGAACTGAGTTCAAAAATACCAAACGGTTGACCGTTCAGACCGATCCGGTCGACCGAATTAACTTAGAATTGGGTCCTGCGAGTTTCTGTTTTGTGTATCCTACACCAACACTCACCCAATCAACCCCAACGGATCTATTCTCTCTAATGCCTATATAAAGAGTTGTAAAACACATTTTAACACAACTCTCCCACTACATACTTGTCCAAAACATTAGAGAGAATCCCAAACACTCCAAGCCTCCAATTTCCACACTTAAGATCAATTCCACATCATAAGCTAAGTGTGCTCAAGTTAGAGAGTGTATTCCACTCAAGTTTTCGTTTTTGAAGAAGCAAGGACTTCGGTGAAAGCCCGAAGTGTTCCTCTCAGATTGTGAGAGAAGAAAGTCAAGCAAGGGAGGGTGTTCGCGGTGCTTGTTTTGTAAAAGGCGTTCTCTCTCGGCCCAGAATGGGGAGTGGATAGTGAAGTCGTGAGCGGAGCTTGCAAGAGAGGACGTAGGCGGTGGCCGAAACTCTAAAAAAAACCCGTGTCCATCGTGGTTTGCATTTCTTATTTACTTCCTTGCTTGTTAACTTAATTCCGCTGCATATCTTGGATAGATCAAACAAGTAGGTAATTAGCGTAAAATTGTGATTAGTATTGTGGACCCATAACCCACACGATCCTACAGGGTTGTGCAACATAAACTTCTTCATTTATAAAGTCAGTTAGGAAAGCACTTTTAACATCCATTTTAAATAATTTTATGTCCATGTAAGATGCATATGCTAATAACATGCGAATGACTTCCATTCGAGCGACGGGGGCATAAGTTTCATCAAAGTCTATACCCTCCTCTTGGCGATAGCCTTGAGCAACGAGTCTAGCTTTATTTCTAATTACATTCCCATCTTCGTCAAGTTTGTTTCAAAATATCCATTTAGTTCCAATAACCGTTTGGTTGGAAGGTTTTTCAACAAGTTCCCATACATCATTTCGAACAAATTGATTTAGCTCTTCATGCGTAGCCATTAGCCAAAATTCATCATTACATGCTTGTTCAACTTTCTTAAGTTCTAATGTAGAGATAAATGCATAAGAATCGCAAACTACATGTGCTTTAGACCGTGTTGTCACACCTTGAGACACATCTCCAATCACAAAGTCCTTCAGATGATCCTTTCTATAGGTCCAATCCTTAGGAAGATCCTCCATGTCCTCTTGTGGAAAACTTGGAGGCTCTTGATGTGACTCAAGAGGAACATCTTGTGATGATACATGTCTAATGGTATCCATGCAATCATCATCAAGAGAGGAGTTATCTACACAAGCTAACTCGTCAAAGTTAACTCGTTTATTGTAGATTCCATATGCTCTACTCCTATCGGAATACCCTAAAACGATGGCCTCATCAGATTTTGCATCAAATTTATCCATGTTGTTTTTAGTATTGAGGACAAAACATTTTGAGCCAAAAGCTTTAAAATATGAAATTTTAGGAGTCCGGTCATGCCAAAGTTCAAAAGGAGTTTTCTTTAAAATAGGTCTAATGAGAACACGATTCAAAACATAGCAAGATGTATTAACGGCTTCGCACCAAAAAAAATTTGGAAGCCCTTTTTCCACAACCATTGTTCTTGCCATTTCTTGAAGAGTTCTATTTTTTCTCTCAACTACCCCATTTTGTTGAGGAGTGCGAGGAAAAGAAAAGTTATGCTCAATTCCATATTTTTCACAAAACGTGTGAAATGATTCATTTTCAAATTCTCCTCCATGATCACTACGAATAGTGATTATGTTAGAATATTTTTTCCTTTGAACACGTTTACAAAAACTTTTAATTCTTTCAAAAGTATCATATTTGTTAGCTAAAAACAAAACCCAAGTGAATGTCGAAAAATCGTCAACTATCACAAATGCATATCTTGTCCCTCCTAGACTTACGGTCTTTGAGGGTCCAAAAAGATCTAAGTGTAAAAACTCAAGGGGTTTTGAGGTTGACACCCCATTTAGAGATTTAAAGGAAGATTTAAAGTGTTTTCCAAATTGGCATGCATCACAAAGTTTGTCCTTTTTGAAATCAATTTTTGGTAGTCCCCTAACCAATTAAAGTTTGGATAATTTCTGCAATTGTGACATACTAATATGTCCCAAACAGTTATGCCATAACCAAGCTTCGTCATGTAAGGCAACTAAGGAAGTTTCAACACTTAAGTTTCTAAGATTATCAACATGCACAATGTAGATGTTATTTGATCTATATCCATTAAAAACAATTTTCATGTCATGTTTAGAGATGATATGGCAAGTGTTTTTATCAAATACAACTAGAAAATTCTTATCGGTTAATTGACTAACACTAAGCAAGCTATGTTTCAACCAATCTACTAATAAAACTTTTTCAATATTTGGAGTAGTAGAATTACCAACATTGCCAATGCCAACAATGTGTCCTTTAGAATTATCTCCAAATGTAACGGTTCCTCCCTTCTTAGCCTTTAAGCTTGATAGAACTTGAGAGTCTCCCGTCATGTGCCTTGAGCACCCGCTATCGAGAATCCACTTCCCTTTTCTCCTTGCTTTTATCTACAAACAAAGAGACAAGTGAAGACTTTGGTACCCAAATTTGTTTGGGTCCTTGAGGGTTAGCTTTGTAGCCTAGATCATGTTTTGTTAGAGATTGAGTTTGTGTTCCAAGAAGCATTTCAAGCAGCTTTCTGCCTAAAGTGAATTTCTCTAAATCTTTTGTGAGTTGCATATTCTTGGCAATGAGATCTTCATTTAGATGATTATCTTTTGTAGATTTCAGAATTGTTATCTCATCATTTAGAGTCTCAATTTCTTTGGTTATCATATCACATTTGATAGATTGATCTAGATTCACTTTTCTAGCTAATTTGTTTTTATGACAACATTTCATAACGTTCGGCAAGTTCATGAAAATCATCTAACAAGTCATCATAAGAGGTGTTTCGTTTAGGGATACCTCATCGTCGTCAATCTCCACCACGTGAGGTTGATCACTCGTCTTTGGTGATGGAGGAGGGCTCGAGTCGCAATCAACATTAGATTCCATGAAACACATGTGTGCTTCTTCTTCTTGGGAGTATTCGGAGTCGGAGTCCTTTGATGAACTTGAGTCATCCCAAGTAGCTTTGTGAGCCTTTTTCCCATCCTTTTCGCGACGATCCATTCTCTTGTAATCGTCACATCTTTTAGGCCTCTCTTGTTTTTCTTTTCGGGATGACCTTTTGATTGATTCGTTTTATATTAAACCGCAAGTGCACGGCCGCGTTGAAGCGGTGGCAAATACGGGTCGATCCACAGGGAGGTGTGTCGACTTTTGGTTTGTTCGAAGGCGAGTGGTAAAGAAAGGAGAGAAAGATTGATTACACTAAACTACACTAGAATGCAAAAGGAAATGAAAGATACGCAATAAAACTAAACCCCAAAGGGAGTAGAGAAATTATGTGAATATAAAAGATGTGTGTGTGTGTGTGTTCGATTATGCTCATCACAACATGTAGTACATGAAATCATAAAACTAAATCCAACTTTGCCTCAACATGAATTAAGATAAGATCATATCATTAAAGCATACAAGACAATAATTGGAATGAAGTTAAATGAACTCATGTATAAAGACTAGACCCTACTATGCCTCCACATGAATTAAGATAACACATTATCATTAAAACATACAAGACATTAACCAAGGTAAAGGCAACAAGATTACATACACTACAAATTGTGTTTCCAATATTAATTCCATCCATATCCTCACCTTATCATTCCCCATAAAATATGTTCACTAATCTAAGCATAAGCTAAGCTTCATTCAAGAGCATTGGCATATCAAAGATAAGAGTGAAATTCCATTAGATGGTTATGGAAATCATATAAGGCTCAGGGGATTAAGATAACACACACCTAATACACTACATGATCATATCACATATTTCTCCACCCCCAAATGGGGATGGAACTACTCACTACTCATTACATTAACTACATTAACAAAATGAAATATTCTACTGAAATGAAACTATACTAAGCAAGCAAGAAATATTAAAGAACTAAAAGGACATAAAACAAAACAAGCATGCAAGCATATGAAAGGAAATAAACTAAGAAAGAAACAACACAACTAAAGTAAAACATCTATTTATTACTCACTCAATGACAAGTAGCCTCTTTCTCCACCAGAGTTTTGCTTCAAGGCTTCACTCTTAGTAGAAGATGGCCACCAAGAGAGGAGATGGGGTACAAGAGAGGAGGGAGAGTTCTATTTATAGCCATAGAAAAAGGTAATCTGGGACAATCCCCCGGTATGGGACTAAACAAATACCAAAAATATCCTAAACAAACAATAATACACGCGCTCCAAAAATATTAGTGGATCTGGGAAGATCCGGACCACCAATTGGCGGTCTACAGGATCCAGATCGAGTTAAATTTTGTTTTCGGCTTTTCTTGATATATTTGTTGGTCTTGGATGCATCTACTTCGCTTGTTGAAGCTCCGAATCGAATTGCCAAAATACTCCCCATGATGGTGTGGAGTTTTCTGTTTTACTCTTAGGTCCTTAGGTCTTTCGTTCAGGTCCTTCTCCCTTGCATCTTAGTCCTTAAGTCTCTCAACTCCATCATTTTTCCTATCTTTTAGGTCCTTTCATGACTCTTCTCATCGAACCTCTTTATTTCTGAAATTCAAACATAAAACTCGTCACGTAGCATTGCTTAGGTGTAAGATAATGGATATAAGATATAAATATAAGCATGAAATGATGTCAATCACCTTTCATCTCTATCTCTTCTTGGTCTCTCATCCCTTTCTCTTCTAGGAGGATATTTCTTTCTTCTCTTCGTTCATGATCCCTCGGCCTAAGCAATGGGCAATCCTTCTTCATGTGGCAGGTTTTGTTACACTCATAGCAAGTGAATGTCCGAGAGGATTCTCCTCTTCCTTTTGCAAATTTTCTCTTTGAGAGGAACTTCTTTAAGTTGCAGGTTAGGAAAGCAACATCTTCATCGGTGTCCTCATCTTCGATTGCGTCCGAATCCGAGGTTGCTTTTAAAGCAATTTGCTTTTCTTTCCGTCTACATCCTTCCCGTTCCTTCTCCTTCTCTCTTCTTTCATCCATTTGAATCTCATACGCCATGAGGCTTCCAATGAGATCCTCCATCTTCAACTTTGAGAGATTTTTGGCTTCTTCAATTGCCGTAGTCTTTTTCTCCCAATCCAAAGTCAAGGACCTAAGAAACTTTCATACCCTATCACTTTCAACCACAACCTTGCCAAGGTTCTTCAAAGAGTTAGTAATAAGAGTAAAATGAGTATGCATCTCGCTAATGGATTCATTCGGTTTCATAGGAATCATTTCATACTTTTGCATAAATCAATATATTCTAGTTTCCTTAACGGATGATCGACCTTCAAAGTGACTTTCTAACATATGTCAAGCTTCAAATGCGGAATCACATTTATTAATTCTACTATATTGTTCTTCGGTCATACCACACATAATTATGTTCATGAGTTTAGCATTCATTTGAATCATGGCTAATTCATTATCATCCATACGTTCTAATGGTTTGTTTTGTGTATATGGTATTTGAAAGAACACCCATAATTTAACATCATAAGATTGTATGAACTTGTAGCCCCTAAACTTAGTCTAGGGGGGGGGGTGAATAGACTAATTAAGGTTCTTGTAGGAACTATGTCAAATTAAAAGCTAAGACAATAAATATGAAAGAGAGAACAACAAAACACAACTCCAGATGTATAGAGGTTTGGATCCAACCACCAGATCCTCGTCCTCTCTTACGAATTGCTCTTACTCGAGCAACTTTGCGTCCTCCACTAATCCAATCTCCGTTGCGGGCTGAGATCACGCCTTTACACCACAAGCTTTGCGAACACCCTCACCTAGCTTGGACCACCTTCTCACAATCCGAGAAGAGCTTCACTCCGGAAG
The DNA here is from genome assembly GCA_963682175.1 of Triglochin maritima. Classification (NCBI taxonomy): domain Eukaryota; kingdom Viridiplantae; phylum Streptophyta; class Magnoliopsida; order Alismatales; family Juncaginaceae; genus Triglochin; species Triglochin maritima. The sequence continues at coordinate 15,559,406 of OY821775.1, forward strand.
CTTCGTACAACTCTTGAAGACTATTACTTCAGCAACTAATCTTGAGCACTTAAAATGAATGATGCAATCAAAGGAAGGTGATTTCAAGTGAGAAGATGTGAGCACAAGTGTTTAGAGCTAATTTGAGAGTAGTAATGAGATTTCAGGTTAGAGAAACATTGGTAATCTTGTATGAGTGTTCTCAGTTCTATTTATAAGCTCTAAACTAGTTCTAGCCATTGGGATTGAACTGGTGAAAAGATGTGCAAGAAAACATAATTCAGGAAGTGACAGGACACATTTCAGGCAACGAACGGTCGACCGGATCATGTAGCACGATCGACCGGAATGCAATAGTGCAAGGTTCGGTCGAGCGAAGATGCAAACGGTCGATCCAATTTGGCTAGAACTTAAGTGATCGGTCGAATGGTTTGGAACACAAGTTCGACCGAAAATGACCAGTTGGACTGGATCTGGAAAAGATATAAGTATCGGTCGACCGATTGTCGTGTTGGATTTTAGACAGGATTAAAACAAATTCAATCGGTCTAATAGAATGAGTTGATGGTTCGACCGAAAACTCCCAGTAAGAATGGGTCTAGGAAGTTTTCGAGATTCGGTCGACCATGAAGGAAAGTTCGGTCGACCGGAAGACCAAATCCAAAAGAGGGGTTAGGTGAGAAATGCGAATACGACCGTTGGAGTATACGACAAGTATAACAGCCATATTTAATACGAATACAGAATGCAATCGGTCGAACAAAACCAAGATTCCGGTCGACCGAATGTCTCACTAACCAGGACACGTGTCCACTACTGATAGGCTGAAAGATTTGTATACGATGAGCTATGTCCTATTACACGACAAGGTGAGACGGTCGAACAAAACAAGTGTTTCGGTCGACTGATTTCAGACAGTAAAAAAGGATTGAAGACACGGTCGAACAAAATGTATATGCCGGTCGACCGATTTCAGACATGCAAACCGAATAGAAGGCACGGTCGAACGGGAAATGTAAGTTGGTCGACCTTTTTGGACATAATAAGTTTTATGGGAAGGTCTGTTGAAATCCGATCGAACCAAATGGTTCTACCGGTCGACCGTTTGAGTGCAGATTTCATGTTCTATATTTCTAATGAGTTTCGATGATTTTCTATTGAAGTCTAAGATAGTTGGAATGTTGTGTGAGACTTCTATAGTTATTCTAGGTGTTATGTGATGCATTGCATACATTGCATCATATGTCTTTCATTTAGATTAATTTTATATCAATAAATGCTACTAAGGTATGTGTTTAGTCTGATTTACAGAATACAGGGACCTGAATGCAAATTACCCATATCCCGAGTACAAACGTGTGCAAAAGACTCATTTCTATCATAAAGACCAAGTCAAGATTATCGGGAGTCCAATGGAAGTTCATCCAAGCATAAAATCATTCAAGGACATAATTACAAAAAGGTCAATGACTTAAGCACAAAAGTAGCCTGGACTTAATTGCAAAAAGCCAAGGACCCGAATGCAAATTAAATATTATTTTCGAGAAGTTCTAAAGAAAAATCAATTTGGATCTCCAAATATATGAAGAAATAAATCCGGAGCTCAAAAGAAAGCAAAGAAATCATCCAGACGCGCAAAGGAGGATCAAATCATACCATAAACACACAACAAAAATCCGAACCTAATCAGAGCAAGATATGCGGCGTTTTAGCCGCACATTACACTTGACATGCGGCGATTCTGCCACCCCAGAGTCGATCTGCGTCTCCAAATTTTGTCCAGTCGTGTCTGGACACGTGTACTTTCCAATGTTATACTTAGGTCCCTTGTAGCAACTATAAATAGACCCGAGAACGATGTTAAAAGGGTCCTTTGTTGTTGTTTTTATTTTTAGTCTCTAGTTTAGTAATAAAATTCTGTCTTTTATTTATTGTTTTTAGTTTTCTTTTGTAATTCCTCAAGGACCCCTTCTTCCTCCCTCTATGAGTTTCTAACTCTTTCCAAAGGGTGGAGGTGACGGATTTAGGGTGATGAGAAGAGAATAAAGTTATTATTCTAATTTAGTGATTAGTATATTTTGATTACTTGAGTTTATGTTAAATCATTTATCATGTAATGGTTCATAACTAACATGATTTATTATAAGTTTCTGAATTCTCTAATCTAAACCCTATATCTAAACTTCCACCCAACGGAATTCACCTCTTTGTTCTTGTTTTTAGTTTTATTTGTTCTTGTTTCTTGCCTTAGATAATAAAAACCAAAAATCTCTAAAACCCAATTTATTCTTCTCTCATTCTTTCCCCCAATCGAAATCACACTAATAACAGATCTCTCCCTCCTTGTGTTCGACCCGTACTTGCCACGTCTTCATTGACGCCGTGCACTTGCGGTATAAAATTTAATTCTCATCATTATGCAATGCAATGAATCAAAGATTTCAAGTGCCAAGTTACATTTGTAACCTAAATACATGGAATTTAAACCTAGCTACGCTGCAATCTTCATCTTTCAATTCAACTCAAACTTGATTCCTGAAATGTTAGATAATACACGTATATGCAAGCAATGATATTTTAATTGATACATGTGTTTATTGATATGTTGATTAATTATCAAAACGGATTAACAATTATTAGCCAAAAAGCCAACAAAACTTCCTTATACTAACAGACACGAATTATTTGACTCACTAGGTTCAGGGTAGACTTCTTTAATTGTTTGGGTACTGAAACCCTATGATTACTCACCCCCCTAAAGATCATGTCAATTGGAATTTGGTTATTCATGATGGAAGACCGGGGTGCATCTTTACGACCCGATAAGATCTAAAGCCAGTATACTAGATATCCTAATGCATCATGTTTAAGATAATTCTAAGACCTTTCTTTTTTTACTTTGTCTCTCAACGGTTTTGTACATGCTAAACACACGCAAAACCCACAAAACATTTTCTTTCTCAAACACATGAAGATTTTGAAAGAAATGTGAAAAATTTTAAGCACAAGGCAAGCAAAAGAAGACAAGTCACCCAAAGATCATGACAAACAGATATATCGATATTAAAAGCAACACACTAACATGACCCTAACAATACAAACAAAAGAAAAAAAAACAAAAGGAGAAAGACTTGACTATGTACACGTAAAACACCCCCACATACACTTACTTCATGCATTGTCCACAATGAATGTGAGCATGATACTACATGGATTTATGCACGAAAAAGAAAAGAACTCACCAACGTGAAGTGAAAAGGGAAGTTCATGGTTATGTTGATAAACATAAACCCGAATTTCCCTCAAAACCTGTGAAATAATAAAGAATAGATACAAATACGTGAAAGAAATGAGACCAAAATACACAAGGTATGGAGCCCACAACAATCAGTGCTCATTGGTGGCGTCTTTTTTTATTTTTCATTCTTTTTTTATTTTTTTATTTTTTTGAAATATAACTATATAAAAAAAGTTGTCATCTTCATTTGTTAGAGGACATCAAATGGAAACTGCAAAAGTAGGTCAATACACATGGAATGAGAATATGACATCACGTGGGACCAAAACACTCATGTGTGGGCCACCTTCACAAAGTGCACAAAATGCAAGGAGAAGTTCATGAATTAGATGCAAAGGTGTCTCATTCAAAGGATCAAACTGAAAGAGTTCAAACCTCTCAAGAGTTTGGGACATATTGTGCAACGGAAGAAAAGTTTCTCCCGTCGCATAACTGAAGTTATGATCGTCAATCAAAACTCTCCAACCAACAAGCTAGTGAGTCGGTACGAGGTGAAGAACCTTGTTATGCATGTCTGACTCACCATGTGAATAGAAAGTGAGTCTCTTACCCAAGGTACCCTCTAAGGAACTCCCAATACCCTCATCGGCAATGTAGTTATTTGATGTCCCATTATTTTCAAGTTGATCAGGAACAATAGTGAGAGGCAAAGTCTCATCAGTTCATTTGAAATTAAGGGTACTAGGGAGCTCTTGCTCCACCACCAACGAGTCCTTAAGAGACACAACAATAAGATCATGTGCCTCAAGGGCCACTGGACAAAAAGGTAAGGCACAATCCTGTGCCGACTCATAATGAAGTTGGTCAATGCTATTCTCGATTTGAATCGAATCCTCCTCCAAGTGATCGTGAATTGAAACTCCAAGTCCCTTAGACTGACTAGGAGTTTGACTCTGAAAGATTGTACTTTGAATTTGTTGCTGTGGTGGTGGTTAGATATCAAAAGATGAATCCTCATGGTAACAAGAAAGACCACACACCTCACGTTCACGTATTTGTTGTGTCATCGGACTCACTTGCATTTCCATAGTTTGCAAGGAATTTTTAGTGGACTTCAACATATTTTGAGTGGTTTCCATGAACGTTTGGAGGGTTTGTTTTAAGGAGTCAAGTTTGGGGTCAACTGTGAGGCTCAAGTCAGAATTTGGGAAACTGTTCGGTTGGATGTTGATGGGCTGAGAATGAGTCCAATATTGGTCATGGGAGGTGGCTGGTAGGGATATAGGTATTCGGGAGGAGGATAATGGGGGTGGGCATGATGTATAAAAATTTGAATAAGTATTGTCTCCCCATGAATCCATCCCTCTCGGGTTGTACGCGGATGCGTAATGGTCACATTGAGCATTTTGAGAAAATGTATGCTCATACTCAGGCTCTGGGGGAACATAAGGCATTCCCCAATAACGTGACCACTCAACCCACAACAGTCACACAGTACGACTACTAGAGCCACCGGTGCACTCATGTCGTCTACCGCACGCATGAAAGAGACCAAAGTTTGTTGTAATGTCTCAATTTGTTGACCAAAATATGATCCGACGTAACTAGATGATGGTCTAGTAGTCGGTGCTTCACTCATATTATCCCAATCTGAAGATTGCTCAGTCACATAATTAAGATTGTCGCAACCATACATGGTGTTTATCTGAGGCACCCCACGATGCATGGGTCCGTAATACCAGGGAGAATAGTCCTTGTCCCAACAATGAAATGGGTGGTCACCCATGTAACCAGCCATCTCGACAAAGAACTCTCGAGTCGACCACTCTCACCACCACGAGGACAAACTCGCAAAAAGTATTTGACTCGAACCTAAAACGCTAACAGAGAGTGTAAAAGGGAGGAGGCTAGAATGTAGAAGCAGGTAAGAAGAAGATGACTCAGAGGAGAAGGGAAGAATCCCTAAAACTAGCATGGGTAAAGGGTGAGGGTAAAACCTAGTGAGCAACACATGTCACACAAGCTTAGGCTGGCTATGGGTCCTTACAGCTAGACGACGCCTAACTGCAAGGTCACTCGGCCTCAACACGCCTTACGTCCCTACGACAAAAACTACAAAGCCCAGCAAGTGAGCCAAGATCCGGAGATCTCGTCTCTCCTACTATCGATAAAGTAGGAGACGCTTATCAGGCTATGACGGTCGTGACCCGATCACTCTCGTAATGTGCTCGAGTCCTAGTGGCCAGTGTTTACTTGATTTTAGATTAAGGCTTTAGATGAGTGTGGTTTGTGGGGCTAAGGGAGGAGTGATGAAATCCCCCACCTTATCTTGAAGACTATAAGTGATGCATTTTAAGATGTTTTGAATCCTGAATCTATCAAGCAACTCACAAATCAATCACTCGCCTCACTCTTGTCCTGATGCACCTTACTAACTAATGCATGTTTTAACCATGCATGAATGAGAGAATGGGTGCACGTACCTAGATGACAAATAATCTAGTCATTTGCTTTGAGTTTTAGTGTCCAAGTTGTCTTAAAATGGGAATTGATTATTGATGTGGGGGCAAACTACAAGTCACAACAAGCCAAATTGAGCCCTAGACCCTATATTGAAACCAAAAACAACTAGAAGAAAGAAGAGATCAAACTGAGCTCACCAGGCCGTCAGTTGACGGTCCACCACCACTGAGTGGTAGTCTTTTTCTTTCTGTTTGCCTCCAAACTTCTCCTGGTGCCTCTCCTTGATGCCACAAAGTCCCTTCTACAACAAAAAACTAGAGACAAAAGATTAAACCCACTCGAATCATCCAAACCAGAGTTTGGACAGAGCACCCACCCGGCAACGACGCCAAAAACTTGATGGGAAATTAAGTTTAAACTGCAAGTGCACGGCCACGATGAAGGGGTGGCAAGTACGGGTCGATCGACAGGGATGTGTGTCGACTCTGGCATTTTTGAAGGCAAGTGGGAAAATAGGGGAAGAAGGAGTTTGATTACACTAAACTATACTATGAATGAAATAACAATTAAACTAAACCCCTATGAAGTGGAAGTGGTAGGTATGTGTGTGTGAGTGGGTCTCCAACATGCATATCTCACATAAAGTTGACGTTGATTTTAGATTATCAAGCATGCAATAAGTACCTAGTGTGGTCATTAGAGCATCAATCAATCCTACATACAACCTAAATCATTCATGTGAATGTGCACCAAACATGGATCCATACATAACAAGGCATTCCCATCAAACCATTACAATGAATAAGATAAACTCTAAAGCTAGCATGAGATAAGTACCTAGTGTGGACATTATCCAATCTAATACAAGTTTAAGCATGCTACAAGTATAGATCTACATTAAGCATATGAAATGATACAAATTAAATAACCCACCACTATCACATATTCTACATCACCTCCACCCCAAATGGGGATAGAGCTACTCACTACTCATTAAGAAAAGAAGACAACGAAATTAAATTATGCATGCAAGAATTGAAAGAGACATTATAAACCTAACTAAGAAAAAATATTTTATTTACATGACTCACATTACAAATAACATTCTTTTCCACTTGAGTTTTGCTTCAAGGCTTACTCTAAGTATAGAGAATTCCACCAAGCAATGAGTAATTACAAAGGAGGAAGACGTGTTCTATTTATAGTCACGAAAAAAGGTAATCGGGGACAATCCCCATATGAGACTAATGAAACTTCTACAAATAGATACAAACAACATATTACACTACCATGAGAAGATGGATCGGATCCTGAGCATTTTGTACTACCAATTGGCTGTCTAGGACTGCCAATTGGCGGTCACTTTTGGTCTAATTTGACTCGGTTTCGGTTAGCTTCTTTATGGGTTCAATTCTCCACGTGTTGTGCACCCGAATAAGTTATTTGAGTCTAGACCCAAATCTAATTGTGAAAATACTTCTCATGATGGTGTGAAATTTCTCGATTTGCTTATTGGTCATTTTGTTTTATATTCGGGTCTCTCCCTCTTGCATATCAGTCCATAAGTCTCACAATTCAGTCATTTTTCTTGCATTCAGGTCCTTCTTGTGTTTCTTCTTCTCAAACTTGTTTATTCCTGAAACTTAAACATAAAACTTCATATGTAGCATTGCTTAAGTTCAAAATAGAGAATATAAGACACAAATATATGCATGATATGATGTCAATCAGGTTGCATCAAAAAATTCATCTGAACCATTTATTTCTATGAAATTCGATTGTATTTTGTACTCATGTTCTAGACTTACTAGCTAATTAATTAATTAAAAAAATGAGAAACGAAAGAAAAATGAAGTTGATAAAATCCCCTACTTTTCGATACGTTGATATCATCTGAAATCATACATGTCAATTACTTCTTACTCATACTTACCTAAAGAAATAAAACGTAAACATATTTACATAAAATTATTTGGACAGTCTGAACAACTGAAGCTGGATTCTATTAATTCAAGCTCAATTACAGTTTGTACTCACTGGAACGACGAACTGGCATGTTTTACGTGTCCTCCACCGTCGGCCATTAAGAAGAGGACTCCACCTAAAGTCCTGTAATTCCCTCTGCTTTATCCTCGCCTCGCAGGGCTGCAAGAAAAGAGTCGTTGCCGCCGAAGCCATTAACGAAAAGACAAGAAAGTCGTTACACTATCATGTGGATTCTCCTCTCCAGTAGTTCGGGAGTCTGAATGGAAGAAAGAATCTTGAAGGTGCAAACAGAAAAGGTGGGGAAGGAGTTAGGTTGGTTTAGACTTCACGACACTGCCGACAAATGGAAAGTAAGAAGGGGAGAATCGCACGAGATCTTCTTCGTCTTCTTCTTCTACTCGTTTGGTTTGGTTTGCTTGTGGGAGTGATGAAGTTGGAAATCACACGGAATCGGAACCAAAGGTTGGTTTTTGTGATGGATTTGCAAACACGAGACCTGTTTGGAAATCACACGGAATCGGAACCAAAGGTTGGTTTTTGTGATGGGATTTGCTCGTTGGGTTTGGGAGTGATGAAGTTGGAAATCACACGGAATCCAGTCTTGGAAGTTTATGCTGACCTCGCTTGACCTATTTACGCTGACCTCTTGCAAGTTTTGCTTTCTAACACATGTAGAGTCACAAGAAGACACACCATTTCACATTGTATGTCTAGCTTATCACATCGATCTTGCAAATAAATAACACATGTAGAGTCACAAGAAGACACACCATTTCACATTGTATGCTTGTGGGACCTCGCTTGACCTATTTACGCTGACCTCTTGCAAATAAATAACCGATGTGGTATTTTCTTTCCTATTACGTCTCCCAATTACGACGTCGATATGTTGGATCAGTAAATCCACCATGATATGAGAATAACTGACGTGGAAATTATTTTTTCAAGTAGTGTGTGTTTAGATTTTTTAGAGATTAAGGATTTATTTTGAGCATAAAGATTCTCACATGTGGCAAGGCAATTTGCTTTAGCTACCCTAAAAGATACCAAAGTCATGATCCTTTGGAATTTGATTTCAAGGAAACGAAACCAAAACCAAAACCAAAGATTTTAGAATCTCAAAATCATAGATTCCACCGATTAGTATTTTGTTAAAGTGTTCTTACCGTCACTAATGTTGTGTTCAGTTGTCCATCTCTATGGTGATTTGGTTAAGCAGTTCAAACCGAAAAATATCAATCAATTGTGTGAGAATCTAGATAATTGCGTGTCCATTCGCTCAAGCAATCTCGAAAGTTGTTTTAAGCTATAATTTCATCTTTAATTCTTGCATCCTACCATTTTATCATTATGATATGTTAAAATTGCAATCTCACCATTCAACTGAGTACCAAATCATTTCACTCACGCCTCTAAGTTATATCTTCCGCTATGTGTTGGTCTACATCTCTTACATAATTCTTTTCTTTACATTAATAAAACTCATCTAGTGATTGTCTAAAATGACAGATACATAGAAATACATAATACTTAGGACCGCTTCTTGACATCTTCATGCTGATTTGTCTCTTCAGCTACACTTTCGGCTTTGATACATGCCTTTTTTAAATGAAACTGCAAATTTAAACGTTTCTCTCTCTCTATGCATTGCATTTTTTTCTTTTATTTATGACCCACGACTGATGCCGGAAATGGTTACATGATTGTTGAAAATGTTGCATAGTATGATATGGAACCTCAAAATATTTTTTTATGCTCAATGCTCACAACAAATTTGATCAAATATAGAAATAATGTTTTTGTAGAAATCAAAGGTACAATATAATATGGTTCATACTAATTTTTAGTCATTTAAATTTATCTTAGTTGTTTGTTGATTGATTTGTTTGGTCATTTAAATCAATCTTGATCGTCTATTAAAATCCCTCTAATTTTTTATCCTTCAAATTGATCTCAACCATCTATTATGACCTTTCTAATTTTTTGTCCTCAGATCGATCTTAGTTGTTCATCTATTAAAAAAATGATTTCTAATTTTTAATAAGTAATCCATTAACCCATGATCAATGCATGAACCCATGATTTCACATTAACAAGATAAGAAAATCACGAATCATTACAGACAAAAAGTAAAAAGTTCAAATTTTAATATTGAATAATACAGTTTCCACTATTATTTTTTGATCCCTCAATACTATTGTGGTCGTCAATTACGATAAAAAAATAAAAAACTTTTTATATTCAATAATTTTTTATTATTAAGAATAATAAATAGATTTTAGCCCTTTTGTTGATTAACATTTTTGGTCTGAAAAATCCATTGTGATCGTTGGGTTGATAAGTTAATCATTAAATATACGAATGAATAGTTGACGAAGCTAATAGTATAGGAAAATGATAGATGACCGCTAACGCTCTTTCGGTGACGCGGCTGAGTTGACACTATCCATGTCAGCACAGAAAAAAGTTTCCTTTTTTATTTTATTCCTCAATTTTTTGGTTATACGTACAAATGCCTACATCTCTCCATCCCTCCCTCCATCCCTCATTAATGCGTCACAAATCACTCCCTTCGTTCATCATTTTGGCGCTCCTACACAGCAGAAGACTTGTTATTCATCTCAAGATGCGTCTTCCTTTTTCTTCCCTTCTCTTCTGTGGTCCTTCCTCTGTACTCCAATGGAAATCGTTCATGTGCCCCCCCCCAAGTGGAGCAGCCGACAAACGTTCCCAAGGAGGAGATGTTTTTTCCTTCTTTCGAAAAAGCCAAAACATTTTACGTGGCTTATGTCGATTCTTGTGGTTTTGGTGTTAAGACAAGACAATCTCATTATGATCGTGGTGTTGTTATACGGGCCACGTTGACTTGCTCCAAGGAGGGCACAACACCAACAAACCAAGGGCAAGGAAAATTGAAGCCTAGGTTATCCAGTAGAGTCCAATGCACTGCTCGGATAAGGGTCTCCGGAAACCCAGCAAGGGGTTACCACATTAACTTTGTGGATCTTAAACATAACCACGTCATGCTTGAACAGGAGCAAATGTGTTTTCTCAGACAAAAACGAACCGTCCCTGAGGCCGCATATCGTGCAATGATACTGCTGGGATATCGGCTGCTAAGACCATGCAATCTTTTGTGGTCGAGGCTGGAGGTCATGACAAATTGACTTTCAACGAAAGGGATTTAAGGTTTGTGTTCTTTCTGCCTAACATAATTGAAGTTGAACATTTTGCGCATGGTCTTAGTGGTTCCTGTGTGCAGGAATGTTGTAAACGAAGTCAGAAATTTAAAGATAGGACCTGGTGATGCACAAGCTCTTCAGAACTATTTCATTAGGATGCAGAAGATTGATTCCATGTTTTTCTATGTAATGGATATGGATGGCGAAGGAAGACTACGGAACATGTTTTGGGCTGACTGCCGTTCTAGAGCTGCATATTCATACTTTGGAGACACAATATGTTTCGACACCACCTACATTACAAACAAATACGACATGCCTTTTGCCCCATTTGTAGGAGTTAATCACCATTTCGAGTCAGTTTTGCTCGGTTGCGCTTAATTGTCTTCTGAGACCACTGAAAATTACATATGGTTGTTCCAAAGATGGTTGTCGTGCATTAACGGTAAGGTGTGACTGTTCAGTTTAAGCTATGTATGTGTTCGGTTTAAGTGGTGGAACTGTTGGGTTTAAGTGGTGGAAATGTTCGGTTTAAGTGGTGGGACTGTTCTGTTTAAGGTGTGAATCCGTTCGGTTTAAGTGGTGTGACTGTTCGGTTTAAGTGGTTTGACTGTTCGGTTTAAGTGGTGTGACTGTTCGGTTTAAGTTGTGGAACGGTTCGGTTTAAGTGGTGGAACAGTTCGGTTTAAGTGGTGTGACTGTTCGGTTTAAGTTTTCTGTCTGTTTGGAATATGTTGTGTGTCTGTTCGGTTTAAGTTGCGTGTCTGTTCCGAATATGTTGTGTGTCTGTTCGGAATATGTTGTGTGTCTGTTCGGAATATGTTGTGGGTATGTTCGGAATAAGTTGTGTGTCTGTTCAGATTAAGTTGTGTATCTGTTCATAATATGTTGTGGGTCTGTTCGGAATAAGTTGTATGTCTGTTCGGATTAAGTTGTGTGTCTGTTCGGAATAAGTTGTCTGTTTGTTCGGAATATGTTGAGTGTCTGTTCGGAATATGTTGTGTGTCTGTTCGGAATAAGTATCTCTCTGTTCGGATTAAGTTGTGTGTCTGTTCGGATTATGTTGTCTGTCTGTTTGGATTAAGTTGTGTCTATTTTGAACATGACCGAATAAGTTGTGTGTATGTTCGGAATAAGTTGTCTGTCTGTTCGTAATATGTTGTGGGTCTGTTCGGATTAAGTTGTGTTTCTGTTCGGAATAAGTTGTCTCGGAAGAGTTTGTAATTTGTACATATAAAAAACACAAGACTATAAAAATAACCAAAATAAAGAGTTTGTAATTTGTACATGTAAGCAAATAAACACTAAAAGTTGTGTCTCTGTTCAGATCTGCACACACGATCGGCGGTCCCTAAGTAACATGACCACCAATTCACCCCTGATACAGTGGATGTTATTGGTGTCCTTCTCCTTCGTCGGGTCAAGTTTTAGCATTAGGCACCTTATCCAGTATAAAACATAGGCACCGCAATCGTTGCTCCCCGGTGGTTGTCGTTGGCTATTTTTCCTGAGGATTCTCAAGGGCCAGTCGACCTTTAGTAGATCCCTCCAGTAGTCAGCCACATCCGCTGCTGCGCATTCATGTACGCCTATGGTCTGCTCTGGATCTTCACCTTGCTCTAGCTCCCTAGAGATACTGTTGAACGTCAAAATCTCCTTCGATGGGCCGTGAACAACCACCAGAGTCCAATGACATGCAGACCAGCATGGTTGTGCGATTACGGACTCTGTTGGAGACGCACCTTCTATTTTAGGGAGGATAAAATCATCAATTGCTCTGCCTTGGCCACCCAAAATTCGCCCTGACTCGAATGTTGATATACATATAACTTTTTGTGTTGGGCGTCTTTCTTCGAGAACCGAAAGCATAGCGTCGATAGTTTGGTCGCTAATATCCATCTAAGGCGTTATAAGTTCCTTCAGGTCGGTGCGTGTTAAACTGCACATATCGCCTCTCCAGATGACCTCTCTATTGTCCTTGTTGGCTGCGGTCAAGTTCAATATCATGTTGACCTCATCAGCTGAGAACATTCCCATTGCAGCCATGTCAACATCAAGCTTGTTCCCTCCCAAGTGGACAACCAACCTATAATTCTCCTTTTTTCCATTTTTTTCTTTAGGCTCCTTTGAGCCGCTCTCTCTTTTCTCTTTTGCTCTTCTTCCACCTTCTTCTTCTTGCCCCGCTGTTCATCTTCCTTCCTCTGTTGCTCCAAGATGGCCGTCGAGCGTTGTCCTTTCACGCCCCAGTTTGGTTTCGGGGGCTTGCTCTCTTGTTCCTTTTCCTCTTCTTGATTCTTCTCTTCCTTCTTCCTCCCCTCCTCCCTCTTCTTCTCTTCCTCCTTCTCCACTCTGTTCCTCTCTTCTTCCCTCTTCTTATCCTCCTCCTTCTCCAATCTCTTTCTCTCTTCTTCCCTCTTCTTCTCCTCCTCCCTCTTCTTCTCTTCCTCCTTCTCCGCTCTCTTTCTATCTTCTTCCTTCTTCCTCTCCTCTTTCTTTCTCTCTTCCTCTTTCTCCTCCTTTCTCTCTCTCTTCTTCCTTCGTCCTCTCCTCCTCCCTTTTCCTCTCTTCCTCCTCCTCTTTCTTTCTCTCTTCTTCCTTCTCCTCTTCTTCCTTCTTCCTCTCCTCCTCCCTCTTTCTCTCTTCCTCCTTCTCCTCCTCTCTCTTTCTCTCTTCCTCATCCCTCTTCCTCACTTCTTCTTCCTCATCCTCCTCTATATTTAGATCTTCGTCTTTCTCCCCACCAGTATTTTCACATGTCCCTATCCCTCGAAGATATATAATTTCTTCCCTCAGCCTCCCACACTCTTCCTGGGTCATCCTCAGTTCTTTCTTCAGGTCGTTAACCTCTTCTGTCGCCTTCTTAAGGGCAGCTTCAGCCCTCAGCCATTTCATCTTCACCTCACTCAGCTCCAACTCTTGGAGCAGCGGGTCACATAGAATGTTGCAGTCTGTCAGTTGGAGCCTTGGCAAACTGCTTGTTGAAGCTGAGCCCTTTCGAACAGGAGTTCCAACAGAACTAATAAGTTCCAGCTCCCTTTCACTCATTGATGGAGCCCCCATCAGGTCGAACTTGCTGTTGTAAATCTGAGGTAAGGTAATTCCACGTTCCTCCTATTTCCTCAGTGTTAATCATTTTCCAAACATTTCCGTCCAACTTCTCATTCGTGGAAAAACTCCAGTTCTGGGCTCCCCCAATTTGAATTTCTCACAAAGCCACACCTTCAAATGGAAAAAAATCAACTGTTTAGAACGACTCAACAGACATACGTTCATATTGAAAATAGACACAACATAATCCAAACAGACAGACAACATAATCCGAACAGACACACAACTTAATCCAAACAGACAGATACTTATTCCGACCAGACACACAACATATTCCGAACATACACTCAACATATTCCGAACAAACAGACAGCTTATTCCGAACAGACACACAACTTAATCCGAACAGACATACAACTTATTCCGAACAGACCCACAACATATTACGAACAGATACACAACTTAATCCGAACAGACACACAACTTATTCCGAACATACCCACAACATATTCCGAACAGACACACAACATATTCTGAACAGACACACAACTTAAACCGAACAGACACACAACTTAAACCGAACAGACACACAACATATTCCAAACAGACAGAAAACTTAATCCGAACAGACACACCACTTAATCCGAACAGACCCACAACATATTCCGAACATAAACACAACTTAATTCCGAACAGACAAACAACTTATTCCGAACAGACACACAACATAAACCAAACAGACACACAACTTAAACCGAACATACACACAACATATTCCAAACAGACAGAAAACTTAATCCGAACATACACACCACTTAATCCGAACAGACAAAATAAAACCAAAAACCACTTACTTGTAGGATTGCCACACAACCGTCGACGTTCCCCTGCCTCATAATGAGGTTCCCTGCCTTTCTTCTCTCCTGCAGTTCTAAGCTGGCTTTCTCCAGGCCCCCAACCAGGGCTTCGTAAACTACACTTGCCCATGCATATCTGTTTATGCGTCTGATGTTTCTCAAAGGGTGCATGAACCATTGCTTTGGTCAAAGTGTTCCATCATAGAACAAAAAATGGTTGAAGATGAAAGAAATCAGTAGACGAACGTACTCCTCCGTCTCGCCCATGGTACTGCTTGCCAGCAGATGACCTAAAAGTTGTGTGTTGTCAAGGTTCACCCCTTCTCGCCTCTGTACACCCAATGGTTCCATCACCACGGTCTTCCCATGCACACGAAACCCCAAAATTAGAGCAACATCTTCCGGTGTAAGGGGAACTACCCCTGATCCTATTCTCAGCCCCACCTCCTCCGCAATTAGTTACATGCCCTCCCACCTCTCCCTAGTCCCTTTGCTCAAGCAATCTCGAAAGTAGTTATAAGCTATAATTTTGTCTTTAATTATTCCATCTTACCATTTTATCTTTATGATTTGTTATCATTGTAATCCCACCACTCAACTGAGTACCAAATAATTTCTTTAATGTCCATCTCCGAACCCGCATCGATCCTGAGTCTTGTCTGTTACCCATGAGTCAACAGTCCCACAACACGAACCTATTGCCACAAAACATAAGTTGGTGGGTGTTATGGCTAGTAGACTCATGTCTATATAATCCACCCCAACATTTTTTTGTTAGGCTATGTGGGACTATAATAGGGATGTTACAACCTACCCAACTTAAACACCTCACATCCTCGTCAGGGTCAAGCCATAATCGGTCACTAGGGGTGTACACTATCCCACAACACCCACCTATTGCCCCAAACATTAAGTTTATTGATGCCACTTATTCCCACAAAACATAAGTTGGTTGGTGTTATGGTAGTAGACTCATGTCTATATATATATATATCCCACACCAACATTCTTATTTTAGGCAATGTGGGACTATTATTGGGGTGTTTCAACCTACCCCACTTAAACATTTGTCGCCCTCATAATGGTCAAGCCATAATTAGTTGCAAAGTGTTGTGGGATTCTACAGGTGGCTCCCACCCGTTTAATGTAGCACTTAGTTCTCACAATTCCGACTGGTTACGTCTCTGAATGCCATATATCGTCCCAATCACAAACCTTTATCGATCTTGAGTCTGGTTCGTCCCCCATGAGTCCACTATCCCACAACACCCACATATTTCCACAAAATTTAAAATTATTGGTGTTATGGGAGTAGACTCATGTCTATCTATTCCACCTAGTACTACAAAATCGGGCTTTCTCAATTGAGATCTGAGTACCGGGGGCATGTCAACATTTTCTTCGTGTGGAGCGCAAAAAATTAGTTTTCACGCACGATAGATTTGGCACGTGCAGTGCACATCCAAAATTTAGCGTGCCGACGGATATTCTGTCGGGAATAAGCCTAATCTGTTGGGTCGATGCGCGGAGAAATCCAATCCACGCCCGATTAATGGAAGCACGCACTCGGCGCGTGCGAAGATTAGCGTACCGATGGAATTTTCCGTCGGGGTGCTACATATTTTGGGGGGAAACTCTGACTCCCACTCACCCAAAAAAACCATATTCTTTCCGTCGCCGCCACTGCTAAAATTGCCCCTAACGTCGCCCTGATTCGCTGTTGGCCATTGCACATGTATCGCCTCTTTACCGTTGACTCCGCACCACCTTTCCCCTGCGTCGTCGTCGATCAGGCACCCCTTCACCCTCTTTCCGCACCCACGTCGGCACCGACCACATCCATGTGTCCACAAGTCCACGCTACCCTCCTCCTTGCTGCCTCCTCTTCCTCCTCCTCCTCGCAACACAAATAATTTTTGGTTTTTGATTATTTATTTATTGGTTACTGATTAGAAACAAAAAATAGGTATTTTAGTTAAGGTTGCACAATTATGGTATTTCCTCTAGGTTTTCGATCCGAGGAGCGTACAATTCCCTTGCTCTGTTCGAACCATCACAAAATAGTAATCTATTAAACAATAGACATAACAAGACCTTCACGAACTCTTCATCGTCTCCTTTTCTTGCAAATGTTGTTGATGTACTGCAACATCTGCCTTTTCCAGGAGTGACCCTCCTCGTTTGATTGTCTTAGTTTTTGACATGTTGATGGGCCTTCCTCCCATAGCCAGACCAAATATCCTGCAACATCTGCTCCGGAAAACCTCCTTCTCAACCTTCTTCATCCTGTCAAACTACTTTCGGATGGCCGTCCAGGAGCACCGGGATTCCCAGAAGTAGTAGGTGGTTCCCTAAAACAAAAAATTGAAGAAACGAAAGTTCATCAAAAAAATAAAGACCCATGGGAAAAAAATTTAGAGACCCACTGGTTCTGGGACAGGTTCGCTATCGACGGCAGGAGTCGAAGAATCCATTATCGTTTAATCGGGAAGAAAGAAAGGCGGAAAATGTTCACAGGTACGCTTCCTCCGTTCACAGGTAATACAACGAGAAAGAAAGCGAAACTCTCCCTTTCGGTCTGGATATTTTTTGTATCTTCCTCGGTATCCGAACCGTCGTTCGTAGGGTGTCTACCGCTGTCTTATCTGGAAAGCAACCGTCGTTCTTCGAAAACCGTCAAAAAAAATTTAAAAACAATTTAAGGCGCGTTTCGAAAGAGTGACATGGCAATCCGACTAGACGTTGACTCGCCAACTTTTGGGTGCCACGTAGGGCGCGTCACGGACGCCCGCGTCTGTGTATAACGACCCAATAGTATAACCCTTTTTTATCAAATTTAGAACACCTACACCAACGAAACGAGACTCGTATAATAATAACAGAAATATTTTTTTTAATCTACCCTCTAGGTACGTAACTCTTTCTTTACATTTTTAACCAAACAAACGTGCATACTAGGATTATAACGTCCTCAAACACAGCGGAAAATTTCAAATTTAAAACATACAATCAACGAGGACATTACGAAAAGAAATACACACACTGGTGCACCAACATATAATATATATATGTGAACGAGTTTACAAAAGAATGTGATTACATCAAAAGATCATATACAGAGAATACACACAGTAATCACAACCACATCAAAATGTAGGGAAGCAGGATCAGGTCTTGAGTGCTCCCTCCGCCGACGCCACCCACCTAACGTCGCTCTCGGCCTGAAAGCAGACAATGAATGCCTGCGTTTCCAGGAGGAAACCCAGTATGCCAAACCCTAACACATATATGGACAGAAATGAAATGTGCAAAGAAACGTAAAACACCACAACAGAAACACCCGCTAAGTTCCCGGGACCTCTCTCCCGGCCATAGCCCAACAACACGGGTCTCAAGGGTACTCTCACCCCAACCCAACAATACACGTGCACACAAGGCACCGCCGGTCCACAACACGGCCACACAACCCCCTCATTGCCTCAGTGTTACCGGAGCCACGGTTTTGCATCAATGTTACCGGAGCCACGATTTTGCATCAATGTTACCGGAGCCACGATTTTGCATCATTCGCCGGAGCCACGACTTTGCCTCATTCGCCGGAGCCACGGCTACAAATCACAACCCGTGTCACCACTAATCGCTATAGGACCAGAATGTCTGTGCCGTCGCCCCAAAAGGGCCGGAGACCCATTGCCTTCTAACCAATCAATAGCAACACACACTCACACAAAAACAGTGTAAAACGGTCGAACAAAACATGGCTTCCGGTCGACCGATCCTCACCCAGAGAACTGACCCAACCGAAAAACCCGCCAAATGGTCGACCGACAAAGGGGTCCCGGTCGACCGAAAAGCACCAGAAGAAATCCATTTTCGCAATCAACAGTAAAACGGTCGAACAACCGAACCCTATCGGTCGACCGAAAACAAGCAGTAGAACTCACCCAGAGTCCTCACATCACGGTCGACCGAAACCACACTTCCGGTCGACCGGCCATTAAGTTAACTTAAACGTCGGTCGAACGAGTCAAACAGGCGGTCGACCGTTTAGATGGTCAACGCCCCAACCGACATATAACAGTACTTTCGGTCGACCGGCAAAGGGGTCCCGTTCGACCGAAAATACACAGGACATCTTTCTCTCACTAAAATTGCAACAACCGGTCGACCGCCCAAAGGGCATCGTTCGACCGGTGCGAGGGATTCGCCCAAAATACACTACAACCGGTCGACCGAACCAAAACACCAGTCGACCGTTTATAGTTCTGAAACGGCTGTGCAGGTCCGACGAGCCCGAAACGGCCTACCGTCGACCGCTCCCACTCCCACACTAACAATAGGTGAGCTTGAAAGCAAGTTTGACATACCTTAAGGCTTGAAGAAGCCTTTGAAGAAACAACGACGAGCTCCTCCACGAAAAGGCTCTAACTCCGACGAACTTCCGATCAACTCAACTCGGCAGCAACCCGAGCTCCTTCGGCGACTCCAACTCCACGCACGACGCCGGCTCTTCCACTGTCGAGAGAGAAACGAGTTTAGAGGGAGAGAGAGTGAATGAGAGAGAGGAGAACGCGAGAGAGAGAGTGAGGGAGAGAGAGTAAAACCAACATTTATATACTTTTCTCCCACTCGATCTCGGCCGTCCATCTCAATCCATCACTAATCCTCCCCTAAACACAATTAAGAACAGTAAGCAAGGTTAGGATCTAACAAGGATTTCATCTCTCGTCTTGATTAGAGTAAGGTTAAGAATTTTCAAAGTAAATTAACCACAGTAGGTGAAATAATATAGGTTTTCGCATGGGAGGAATTACGTGGAAAAAATCAAATTAAGTCAACTGACGAAAATTACAAATCAGTTAGTTGTTTGTGATAATCCGATAATTTGTGGTAAGGCTCTTATTGTTCCACGTATATCTTGTTTGTCTGACTTAACTTTTCAGCCATTTTTTATGAGGTGATTTCGCTGTTTGATTATCTAATACCTTACAATTGTTAGTCAGAAACATTTCCACGAAGGTGGTGGATTCATATTTTTGTTTGTTTCACTATCTTTATGACAAAAAATGTGGAACTAATCCAAATTTTCGGCCCACGTGGCATAAAATGATGTTCAACTTTTTGCTTCTGAAATATGCAAATTAATGGTCAATATGACTACGACTAATGAAAAGGTTTTTAAGAGGCATGAATTGCGTGCCGGAATGTGGAACATCGTCGTTGATTTCTCTTCCGGACTCGTAAGTTTGAGTCTAAATTGGTTGGACTTAGAGGTGTTAAAGAAGTAGATACGGATTGAATATAAGTACATTCATATTCGTATCCGCATAAAATTTATGCATACATATACAAATATAGATTGCTTGCGGATATTAAAGTCTATATCCGCACGGATATTTGAAGGATTCGGAACGGATACAGATCATATCAGCATCAACAAACACAAATACACTATTCCGTATATGAGTATGGTTTTAGCCTTTTAGGATATGCAATCTCATAGCGGATACTATACGATTGGATTTTAGGATTTCTAACACCCCAATCTAGAGTGTAGTCCATTAGATTTCTCAAAACAATTAATTTTTTTTTGCTCGAGATAAAAAAGCTGTGGATTGTGGTATATCAATATTAGTACCCTATTATCACAATTATATTGTAATATTAACTTTATTTATTTGTAAGTAAATCATAGTTTGCAATTTTGTAAAATAAAAAGAGCCAAGTCAAATGGATAAATGGCTTACCGAAGTAATTTAGTATAAGATTACCACTTTTCAGCAAAACATAAACGATTCTTTGTAGGAATAAAAGCGTAGTTTTCAAGGAATAAAATCCATCCTTCACGAACGATAGATAAAGTTTCGTGGCATACCATGAAATGCATGCTCATGTATCTATAGAGATAAACAACATTTATTTAGTAGTATCATAAGCTTTAGGCGTGGTCTGAACATTTAGATGTGGTTCAACAAACACCACTTATTTATGTAAATAGTAAGATCCCACGTGCCCATCACACTTCTGCTCTGCTTACGAGTTGCACCTAAAGCTCGTACACACTAAAGTCTTTGACCATGGATTCCATGCCCAGTTTACACACCCGCACCACTTCGTGCAACGCCACTGCCAATTGAACAACTTCCAGCGAAGACAAATTTTATAACAGCCACCACCACTCCCTCCTCCTCCTCCTCCTCCTCCTCCTCCTCCTCCTCCCTTCCGAAACTCAGGTTTCTTAAATCCTGAATCACCACCTCCACCTTCTTCAGTACCACTTTCTTGAGCACTTTCACTCGCATGAAGATCTATAATCAAGAAAAAATGTTCTTACTCGAAGATAAAGTAATATACAAAGAAAATATGCATGTGAAGAAATAATACTTAACGTTCATTACGTAAAGAATGAGTATCTTACCAACTACTTGCTCTTGATTTTTCTCATTTGCAGCCATGACACTCATAAAAACAAGGTGCAATGTCATTGCAAGAATGACGAACAACTTCAAACTTTTGGATGTCATTATGTAGACTCAAGGTCGGTGTTGCTATAGAGATTGCTACTTCGAGATGAGAAAAAAATGGTAGCATCTATAGTCTATTTATAGTGGGTTGTAAACATTTTTTTTGCATTCACAACGCTATCTTTATAATTTAAATGAGTTAAGACATAGATTTTATGAAAGGAATAAACTATCATGACAACTATATTTGCATATATTATTAACTATGGTAATTAATAAATGACGTGATTTTGAAAATTTAGTTCTAGTTTGGTTCGAACCGTATTCGATTAAGTTTTAACCAAAGTTTTTATAATCTTATTTTTAATGTGTTTCAATTTTTTACATATCCTACTATTTTTCATATTGAATTAATTCCAAAATAATTCTTATATAATAAAATATTAATATTACCTTCAAATTTACAATTTTGTAACAATTAACTACTATAAATAAAAGTTTTTAAATAAAAAACAACCAAAGTATTAATAAAAATAGTCCGATTTGAACACAGGTTCGCATTCGCTTATCTATTGTATTTTACATATTGGCGCACCTATGCACTCTTACCCCATTCTTTGTACGAAATATAGGAGTGAATACCTTTTATTTTCAAGCAAGCTATTAGTTTTTCTGAAACCTAATTATAATCTACTGAATTCTTGCAAGTATAGATGGATACAGTTTGCATTTCAATTCTGCTCCAAGAACATTAGATGTCCCTCAAAATACTAATAATATTTCAGTAAATAACCATAGCGACTACAAGAAATACAAGATGGATGAAACCTTACAAATATATTCCATCAAATTCCTTCATCATTCTTGACTTATTAGTGGCCAACATTATCCTTTCATTTGTATAATGGTACTTTTGAGTTTCATGATTTACCATTGTAAAACAAGACTAGGGGAAAAATTAAGTCAAAGTGCTTGGTTTTCAAAATAGTTTAGGAGTTTGATCTCATGGTAACGACTAACGCACAACTCAAGCCCATTTTTCAATGACCTTTTCTTTTATCACATTAGGCTTTCGTCCTCATTTAGTTTGTGATGCGTATGAGTACCGGATGAACCTCCATATCACAAACATATTTGTCACAAAACATATATAAGTTGGGTGATTTTATGGTACTAGACTCAATGTCCTTATAACTCACTCCAACATTTTTATGTTAAAGAACGAAGCTTGAGCGGTGCTAAAGAACGAAGCTTGAGCGGTTGATGTTGGACTATTATTGTGGTGTTACAACCTATCCCAATTAAGCATCTAGCGTGCTTGTTTAGATCAAGCCATATTTAGTCACCAGAAGTTCTCGTGTCCTAGAAGTGACTCCTAACCTCTTGTTGTAGTACTTAATTAGTTCCCAATTCCGATAGGTTAAGAGTCTGAATATCATTCTTAACATCTCGTACCCAAAATGACATCTAGCCCGAGATTGGTCTGTCACACATGAGTTCACTATCCCACAACACCAACCTATTGCCACATAACATAAAATAATTGGTATTATGGAAGTAGACTCATATCTAAATAACTCACCCCAACATTCTTAGGTTAAGCGATGTGTGACGATTACTATAGTGTTACAATTTCTCCCACTCTTCTAAGTTATATCTACCTCCATGTGTTGGTGAACCTCTCTTACAAAATCCTTTATTTAAATTAATTAAACTCATCTAGTGATTGTCTAAAATGATAGATTTATAGAGATACATAATACTCAGGACAACTTCTTGACCACTTCGTGCTGATTTGTCAACATGAAAATGTCAAGAAACAGTCCTGAGTATTGTAGAATAAGCACCAAGAAATCTTCTTGTTGATTCATTCTTTTTTAAACAACATAGGACTTGGTCTGCTGACTAGAAAACACGATTTATTACTAATTCCATCTCTTTCATTTTTTAACAATTCCAAAACACATCAATTGATTTTTTAACAATTGTGTGAGAATCTATATTATAACGTGACGTCTCACCCCTCCCTAGTCCATTCGCTCAAGCATTCTCGAAAGTTGGTTTTAGCTACAATTTCATCTTTAATTCGTCCATCTTACCATTTTATCCTTGCGATATGTTATAATTGCAATGCCACCATTCAACTAAGTACCAAATCATTTCTTTAACGTCCTATCTTCGAACCTGTATCGATCCGAGTATGGTATGTCACCCATGAGTCAAATGTCCCATAACACTCACCTATTGTCACAAAAAATAAATTGGTTGGTGTTATGGTAGTAGAATCATGTCTACATAACAAACCCCAACATTTTTATGTTAGACAATGTGAGACTATTATTGGGGTGTTACAACTATCCCACATAAACACCTGAAATACATCCTCCTCTGGGTCAAGCTACAATCAGTCACCAGGTGTTGTTGTACTTAGTTCCCCAATTCCGATTGGTTAAGACTCTGAATAGTTCTTAACATCACGTACCCGAAATGACATCTAGCCCGACTGTCTATCACTCATAAGTTCACTATCCCACAACACCCACCCATTGCCACATAACATAAAATGCTTGGTGTTATGGAAGTATACTCGTATCTAAATAACTCACCCAAAATTCTTATGTTAAGCAATGTGTGACTATTACTACAATGTTACAATTCTCCCACTCTTCTAAGTTATATCTTCCTCCATGTGTTGGTGTAAATCTCTTACATAATCCTTTATTTAAATTGATTAAACTCATCTAGTGATTGTCTAAAATGATAAATATATAGATATACATAATACATAGGACAACTTCTTGACTACTTCATGTTGATTTGTCTCTTTAGCATGAAGATATCAAGAAGCGGTCCAGAGTATTGTAATTGGTGCATGTATTGTAGAATAACTACCAAGAATTCTTCTTTCGATTCATTCTTTTTCAAACAACATGGGACTTGGTCTCCTGAGTAGAGAACACAATTTATTACAAATTCCATCTATTTGATTTATTAACATTTCCAAAAAATATCAATCAATTGTGTAAGAATCTTGATAATTGCGTGTCCTCCCACCTCTCCCTAGTCCCTTTGCTTAACCAATCTTGAAAGTTATTTTAACCTATAATTTTATCAATAATTCTCCCAACTTACCATTTTATCCTTACAATATGTTATAATTGCAATCCCACCATTCGACTGGGTACCAAATCATTTCTTTAACGTCTCGTCTCCGAACCGGCATCATACCTGACTCTGGTTTGTAACCCATGAGTCCACTATCCCCCAACACCTACCTATTGCCACAAAATATAAGTTCGTTGGTGTTATGTTAGTAGATTCATGTCTATAAACTCATCTCAAAATTCTTATTGTAGGCGATGAGGGACCATTTTTAGAGTGTTACAACCAATCCCTCTAAATCACCTGACATGCTCGTCAGGTCAGGCCATAATCACTCACCACAACAACTACCTATTGCCACACAACATAAGTTTGTTGGTGCCTCATATTGCCACAAACATATATATTGGTTGATGTTATGGTAGTAGATTCATGTCTATATAAGTCATCCCAACATTCTTATGTTTGGCGCTGTGAGACTATTTTTAGGGTGTTACAACCTACCCCACTTAATCACATGACGCCCTCGTCAAGTTCAAGCCATAATAAGTCATCATGCGTGTCTTCTGTCCCACAACACCTACCCATTGCCAAAAAACCTAAGTTGGGTGGTGCCACCTATTGCCACAAAATATTTATAAGTTAGTTGGTATTATGGTAGTAGACTCATGTCGTTATAACCGACTCCAACATTCTTATGTTAGGCGATGTGAGACTATTATTGGAGCGTTACAACCCACCCCATTTAATCACATGACGTCCTAGTCAGGTCAAGCCATAATCAATCACCATGCATGTCTACTATCCCACAACACCTACCTACTTCCACAAAACATAAAATTGTTGGTGTTATGGTAGTAGACTCATATCAAAATAATTCACCCCAACATTCTTATGTTGAGCGACGTGTGACCATTTTTGGGGTCTAAGAATTTTTCCCACTCTCCTAACTTATATTTTCCTCCTTATGTTGGTTTACACCTCTTACATAATCCTTTATTTAAATTAATTAAATTCATCTATCTAAAATCATAGCTATATAGAGATACATAATACTCACGACAACTTCTTGACCACTTCATGCTGATTTTTCTCTTCAACATGAAGAAGTCAAGAAGCATGCCTGAGTATTATTATTGGTGCATGTATTGTAAAATGACCACCAAGATTTCTTCTTATCGCTTCGTTCTTTTTTAAACAACGTAGGACTTGGTCTCTTGAGTAGAGAACACAATTTATTACTAATTCCATCTCTTTGATTTATTAACAATAACAAAACACATCAATCAATTGTGTGAGAATCTAGATTACAACATGCCCTCCCACCTCTCCCTAGTCCCTTTGCTCAAGCAATCTCGAAAGTAGTTATAAGCTATAATTTTGTCTTTAATTCTTCCATCTTACCATTTTATCTTTATGATTTGTTATCATTGTAATCCCACCACTCAATTGAGTACCAAATAATTTCTTTAATGTCCATCTCCGAACCCGCATCGATCCCGAGTCTTGTCTGTTACCCATGAGTCAACAGTCCCACAACACGAACCTATTGCCACAAAACATAAGTTGGTGGGTGTTATGGCTAGTAGACTCATGTCTATATAATCCACCCCAACATTTTTTTGTTAGGCTATGTGGGACTATAATAGGGATGTTACAACCTACCCAACTTAAACACCTCACATCCTCGTCAGGGTCAAGCCATAATCGGTCACTAGGGGTGTACACTATCCCACAACACCCACCTATTGCCCCAAACATTAAGTTTATTGATGCCACTTATTCCCACAAAACATAAGTTGGTTGGTGTTATGGTAGTAGACTCATGTCTATATATATATATATATCCCACACCAACATTCTTATTTTAGGCAATGTGGGACTATTATTGGGGTGTTTCAACCTACCTCACTTAAACATTTGTCGTCCTCATAATGGTCAAGCCATAATTAGTTGCAAAGTGTTGTGGGATTCTACAGGTGGCTCCCACCCATTTAATGTAGCACTTAGTTCTCACAATTCCGACTGGTTACGACTCTGAATGCCATATATAACGTCCCATCCCCAAACCTTTATCGATCTTGAGTCTGGTTCGTCCCCCATGAGTCCACTATCCCACAACACCCACATATTTGCACAAAATTTAAAATTATTGGTGTTATGGGAGTAGACTCATGTCTATCTATTCCACCTAGTACTACAAAATCGGGCTTTCTCAATTGAGATCTGAGTACCGGGGGCATGTCAACATTTTTTTCGTGTGGAGCGCAAAAAATTAGTTTTCACGCACGATAGATTTGGCACGTGCAGTGCACATCCAAAATTTAGCGTGCTGACGGATATTCTGTCGGGAATAGGCCTAATATGTTGGGTCAATGCGCGGAAAAACCAATCCACGCCCGATTAATGGAAGCACGCACTCGGCGTGTGCGAAGATTAGCGTACCGATGGAATTTTCCGTCGGCGCGCTACATATTTTGGGGGGAAACTCTGACTCCCACTCACCCAAAAAAACCATATTCTTTCTGTCGCCGCCACTGCTAAAATTGCCCGTAACGTCGCCCTGATTTGCTGTTGGCCATTGCACATGTATCTCCTCTTTACCGTTGACTCCACACCACCTTTTCCTTGCGTCGTTGTCGATCAGGCACCCCTTCACCCTCTTTTCGCACCCACGTCGGCACCGACCACATCCATGTGTCCACAAGTCCACGCTACCCTCCTCCTTGCTGCCTCCTCCTCCTCCTCCTCCTCGCAACAGAAATAATTTTTGGTTTTTGATTATTTATTTATTGGTTACTGATTAGAAACAAAAAATAGGTATTTTAGTTTAGGTTTGCACAATTATGGTATTTCCTCTAGGTTTTTGATCCGAGGAGCGTACAATTCCCTTGCTCTGTTCGAACCATCACAAAATAGTAATCTATTAAACAATAGACATAACAAGACCTTCACGAACTCTTCGTCGTCTCCTTTTCTTGCAAATGTTGTTGATGTACTGCAACATCTGCCTTTTCCAGGAGTGACCCTCCTCGTTTGATTGTCTTAGTTTTTGACATGTTGATGGGCCTTCCTCCCATAGCCAGACCAAATATCACTGCCATGTCGAAGACCTTCAGTGTCAGCACTATGATGCCAAGTTTGAATGATTTTTCTGCGTTGTCATAATTCGAGACGAGGAAGTCCCTGATGTCATTGTCAACTAATGACATTGGTGTAGTATCTAGGAAGTATGCGAAAGGGGTCCTTCAAAATACCACATTATGGTCGTCAGTCATCCTTAATCACACCTTTTCAAACAATCAAGCTCTACACTTTGTGGGCTGGAAGTACAACTTTGGTATTTGAAACTAGAGAATGTTAGATAACAATGCTAAGGAAGAAATGGTCCCTTGGGAGGATGCCTCCATCCCTTAGAGGAGGGAGAGACATGTTCAAACCCTAAAAAAATCTCGCTTACCTTCTGTACATTTTTGTGCTTGTGACGGGTGCATTTTCTGCTATTTGTTTGGAGTGCGGAGTAAGGGTTTTGTTTTGTGGGATTAGGAAGGGCGATATTGAATGAGGGTTTGAAAAAGGAATAGATAACCACGTTTTAGTTTTTAAATTGAAGAATTCAAACCTTGAGCCATGTTTTTTCGAAAGTGCGCACTTCGAACCACCTCACTATTTTGCAAAATAATCCTCTTGTTGATTTTGAAAAAAAGTAAAAAAATGCTGACTTGGTCAGTGCCCGTGAAGGGACGAGACCTATCCGGGATGGGACTTGACCGGGATAGGACATGACATGCCTGGGAAGAATCGTAAAATATCAGTGGCATTCCCTTTACAGATGACAATTTGTTGAAATCTGTGCAAAAAGTTGATAATCTTGCCCCGACCAGCTTTTGGATTTGTGTTTAAACCATTGTTTGGATGGAATTGAAGCTTATTCGTTCAATAGAAATTAATGTATTGGCGTAGCATGATTTTAATGAAACAGTCGTGATACTAAATCGTCCCGAAAATAGATGATTTGTCCCGACGTGGGACTGACCCGACCATACCCGTAATTGAGTCGTCTTGTTGCTCGTTGGGGATTGAAACATCCAGTCATAGTACTGACCCATTTTGTCAAACAATTCTAAATTTAACAAGACCAACAATTATTCTGATAGTACAAAAAATTCAACATTACATACCCAAATATATAGACATAACATTCCCTTTAACACTATAATTAAATTCCATTGAACATTATATATATATATATGTATATATTACACAAGGACAGAAAACAAAGGTGATGGAAATGCAGAGTTAGTATTCTCCAACCACCAGTTAGTATAGCCAACGGCGAAGTGAAGTTGAGAGAAGATGAGTTGGTATGAGTTGCAAATGCAGAGAGTCGTCAGTGACAGAAAGCCCTCCGCATATTCCTTGCCCTAGTTAAGGAACGCCAACAGTTCATTATTGGTAAGCACGACCATATCTCATTCTCTATTTTGATCTTCGCACATCACCATACCTGCAACAACATGTAGATATCTCATTTCAGGGAAAACTATTGGTACCAACAAAATGAGGGAAATTGATTGAAACTATTATTTTTTACCTAAAGTATGGTCACACATCCTTCCACGTTCCCTTTACCATGAGTAACTTTGTCAGTAGATTTCCTTCTCTTCGGATTTCTACTGGGTTTTTTTATTCACGCAGTTAGGTACTCAAAAATTGCCTCCGCCCAGGCGTACGTTCTCATTTCCACCATGTTTTTTAGCACAAACATGTACCATATATTTGCTCTTTCCGAGTAGAAAAGGTAGGTAGTGAAAAGAAGATAAAACACAATTTTTATTGAGAATTGAACTTAATCCTAGGTGGCGACTTAACCCTATGTGGCGTCCTAGTCACCCGCCACATCATCATTGCTTGATGACTCATCAAGGGAGTGAAGAGTCAGCACATGATAAGACAAAAGGTTGAGGGAGTGGAAGAGACAAGAGTCCTTTCATTTTTTTGTGTAATTTTCGTCCTAATTATGTATGCAATTTAAGTAGAGAGTGTAATGATATTGAATGATCATGTTTATGTAGTCTTTATATTTGGAAGTTGTAGGGTCATGTAAGTGCCTATATAAAGCACTAGAATTCACCATTTGTAATAGCACAACAATAGAACAACAATATATACCAAGCATTAGAAGTTGAGCCACGAAATTGTGTGAGAAAAGAGTGAGTATGTGAGTAGAAAAAAGAAGAAGAGTGTGCATTGCAAAATCGTTTTTTTGCTTTGTGAGTATCAAGGAGAGAGCAACCTTCTTTCCTTTGTGCCCCCCAGTAGAATAGATCAAGAATGAATCTAGTGGTGTCAAAAGAAGGCAAAAGGAATGGTGATCAGGGTGGTCTAAGGCAGCGCACGAGGTGCGCCTTTTAGACCGCCAATTGGCGGTTGGGGACCGCCAATCAGTGGTCCCTGTAGCCCTTCTCCTGTGGTGGGTTGATCAGTAGCTCCCGGTCCTCCTCCCATCCTCCAACAATTTTGACACACTCTTCGTCGTCTTCACTCTCCCTCTCTTCGGTCAGTTGTATTACCAAACTCTTTCTTCTCCAGTCGCCAACCTCATCATTGTGTTGACTTCTTCTCAATCATGTCGACTGGCACTCCGTCCAGTGGCAGTCCCAATATTGCAGCAACGTCGGAGGCCTTCAAATTCACCACTTTCTTCCCAAGTCTGAAGCTTCCTACTTCCTCGTCATAATTCTCGATCAGGAATTCCACGATGTCATTGTTCATCGTGATACATTTCATCTTTAGGAAGTGTTCAAAGGGGGTCCTTTTGAATATCACTTGCCTTTTTTCGAAAAGCAATTTTTCTGCATCTTCAAGGATACCCATCTACACTTTTGTAGGTTCGAATAAGTTTGATGTCTACAATGAATAAAGGCCATAGTTAGTGCCTCAAAAGCACAATTCGAATTTTAAACAACGATTTAGAACCACAAGGGAGACAGTCTAACAAGACACAATGGTCCGTCAAAGGACACACATCTCCTTTGACAGACTTCGAGGGACACAAACTCCATTGTTAAATGGACATATCTTCAAACACCTGTCAGAATTCAAATGTTAAAAGTGAAAGGAATGTGTTCTAAAAGTTTTACTTTTAAATGTCTTTGATTATGTATTGAACATTTTGTTCTTTAATTAATGTATTCGTCTTTTGAAAGTGTTAAGGAAGAGACTCTTGGTCCTTGACCATAAAGCTCTAAAAGATAATGATTTACATAAATAAAAAGTGATTCACAATCATGGTAACTAACATGAGACATTAATTACCGAGTTAAGATTGTCGTGTTGGTTAAGAGAGATATTGTAGCTCTACAAATATTTAACATGAGTATAGGAAATATAAAATATTTCTTTCATATATTGAATTAACCTAACAAATGAAACATTATGGAATTGTGTTTGTGTCATTAATGTTTCATTGTGTCTTTGAATCCTAACATATGAGACTTATATATTTTAACATAAGGAGTGTATGCTTTGATTATTATCAAAAGCTATAAATGTGTATAGTGATAAATGTATTAGTTCGTTATACATAACTTGTGATGGAAAAGTTGATATGTCAAAAGATTATCATTGTCCCTCTTGACTTGAGTAATGATATTGTTGGGCCCCTTGATAAATTGAAATTATAATGTGCACAATGTAACTTGTGTATAGTTGCATATTTATAATTAGATTAAGAGATCAAGAAATGAATATATAATACAAAGATTACAATTTTCTACTTTGTATAATATTCTCAATATCATGAGGCGAGGGATAGACACAAGTGATATTAAGTATCATTAAATGGATCTTGTTTGTTCGAGTGACCAAAACGTCTTTGATATATGGGTAAGTATAATGTGTTGGATTTTTTTGCTTTAATCTATGTTTTGATAATTTAATCAACCTAATCTTTATTGTAATCATGTAGAGTAGCACACATATTGCATTGTGTATATATTGCTTTGTGCTAACCTCTACAGGTGATCAAAACTCAAGGAAGAAATGAAATCAAGCCAAGACATGTAATAAGCTCTATTGAAGACATGTAATTTGCATTTCGTTGAATCTTAGGAACTTTGTGTAATTGAGCATACTTGAGTTAAAATCAACTCAAACACAAACTATGTTCCCTATAGAAGTCACACACAAAATTTCACATAATTTAGACTTCAATAAATGACCCAAACTTAGACCGAAAAACTCCAAACCTTAACATTAATTGATCATATATACTATTAATGTTTTACTGCCCAGTTTCGGTCGACCGTCCAGACTTTTTTGGTCGACCGAGTTAACATATTTATCCAACGGTTTGTTTTGTCATTTATACCCCAATGGTCGTATTCCTATTAATTCTAAATACCCCAAATACATTTAGTGTATCAGTCGACCGAGGACCTTATTTGATCGACCGAACTTAAGATGTCTCGACATACCCAAAATGCCTATTGGTTTTTGGTCGACCGTTGACCTTGTTTTGGTCGACCGAATATGATCTTGTTTGTCAACCCCTTAGCGTATGTTGTGAATCGGTCGACTGAACCTATCTCAGTGTTCGACCGATCACTTAAGTGTACCCCAGACATAGCCTTTGGCGGTCGACCGTTCCTTAACCGGTCAACCGAACTGAGTTCTAAATTCCCAAACAGTGGACCGTTCAGCCCAATCCGGTCGACCGAACTTATCCAGAATCGGGTTCTGCAATAGATGACCCAAACATAGACCGGAGAACACCAAACCTTAAACTGAATTGTCTGCCCACATTCAGCCGATTGAGTGATCATATATACTGTTAGTGTTTTACTACCCGGTTTCGGTCGGCCCTTCCAGACTTTTTCGGTCGACCGAGTCAACATATTTGTCTCACCGTTTGTCTTGTCGTTTATACCCCAACGGTTGTATTTGTATTAATTCTAAATAACCCAAATACATTTGGTGTATCGGTCGACCGAGAACCTTGTTTCATCGACCGAACTTAAGATGTCTCGACAATCCTAAACTGCCTGTTGATTTTCGGTCGACCGTGGACCTTGTTTCGGTCGACCGAATATGATCTTGTTTGTCAACCCCTTAGAGCCTGTTGTGAATCGGTCGACCGAACGTATCTCGGTGTTCGACCGAGCACTTAAGTGTACCCCATACATAGCCTTTGGCGGTCAACCGTTCCTTGACAGGTCGACCAAACAGAGTTCTAAATAGCCCAACGGTCGACCTTTCAGCCAATCCGGTCGACCAAACTTATCCAGAATCGGGTC
Organism: Triglochin maritima; assembly: GCA_963682175.1. Taxonomy (NCBI): domain Eukaryota; kingdom Viridiplantae; phylum Streptophyta; class Magnoliopsida; order Alismatales; family Juncaginaceae; genus Triglochin; species Triglochin maritima. The sequence goes on from OY821775.1 coordinate 15,592,022, forward strand.
CTGCAAGTTTCTGTTTTGTGTATCTTACACCAACTCTTACCCAATTAACCCCAACGGCTATATTCTCTTTTGTGCTTATAAATAGAGTTGTAAAACACTTTTTAAAATAACTCTCCCACTACTATTTGTCCAATACATTAGAGAGAAAGATCAAAACACTCCAAGCCTCAAACCTTCCACACTTTAGTCTTAAATCATATTCTCACTCAGGTGTCCTCAAGATTATAAAGTGTTGCTCCACTCATTGTTTGTTCAAGAAGCAAGGGTCTATGTGAAATCCCAAGACAACAGCATAAACTTCAGTGAGAGCCCGAAGTATCCCTCTCGGATTGTGAGAGGAGGAGCCAAGCTTGATGAGGGTTGTTCGCGAGCTTGAAGATTGTAAAGGTGTTCTCTCCCCGTCCGGAACGGGGAGTGGTTAGTGAAGTCGTGAGCGGAGCTCGGTGATCCGAGCGGAGCTTGCAAGAGAGGAGTAGGACCCATGTGGGATGCCGAACCTCTATAAAAATCCCCCAACCTTTTGTGGTTTGCATTATCTCCTTCCTTACTTGCTTGTTTATTTTAAATTCCGCTGTGCATATCTTGATCAATTAAACAAGTAGGTAATTAGCTTAAAAGTGATTAGAATAAGAGACCTATATGATCCCACATTTGGTATCAGAGACTTGTTTGCTAATTTCATTACTTAACCGTAATTTTAGCATGACCGAAATTGCATCCACATCCTATGCTTCATCTAGACCATCATATTTTGATGGAACAAACTATTGTTCATGGAAAGATAAAATGAAAACATTTTTATCCATGAATTTAAACATGTGGTCCGTGATTCAAACTCCATATGAAACACCTAAGGATGATTTTAAACAATGGAGTTTAGAAGATGAAAAACAAGCCTCTTCAAATGCTAAAGCCATGAATGTGTTATATTGTGCACTTGCAAGTGAACTTTTTAATGTGATTTCTTCTTGTGAAAGTGCACATGATATTTGGAAAAGACTTGAAGATCATTTTGGCAACACTTCACTAAACTCAAGTGATTGTGAATCGACATCAGTGGATGAAGCTCAAGAAAGATGAGACAAGAACACCTCCACATCTTATTCATCATCAAGCTCATCGAGAGGAGAAGTTGCCCAAAATAGTTACATGGCATTAGAGGGGGATGAAATTGAGGTATCATCTTGCTCTAGCGATAGTTCTAGTTGTAGTTCAACCAATGGAACATATTCGTTCAAAGAACTACAACATGCATTTCATGATTTAGTTGCTAGATACAAAGTGGTTTGTGTAAAGAATCAACTAGCAAATAAGCAAGCAAATGATCTACAATGTTTGAATGAATCCATCTTGGATGAGAAAAATGATTTGCTTGCTAAACTTGACAAAATCGCTTTGGAGAATGCATGCTTAATAGATGAGAATGCGAAATTGAAAAATATACCCAACTCATATATTGCTATTGATAGTCATATCCTTCAATGTGATAGGAATTACTTGCTTAAGAAATTTGACAAATCATATATTGAAAGCAAGAAATTATTAAATGACTTGAATTGCATGATCGACAAATGTGTTGAATTAGAGATTCACATGCATCAAATGAATGAAAAACAAACTTCTTTTATTCAAAATCTTAAATGCATAAATGAATCTATTGTGCTTAAAAATAGTGATTTAAATGCATCTAATAAAACCTTGATTAATGACTTGCATAAGTTCACATAAGGCAAGGAAAAACTTGATATGCTTTTAAGTAATCAAAGACAATCTTTAGACAAACATGGTTTAGGCTATAATGTGTTTTATGTTAAACACCATCTTGTTCAAGATAGTATAAATGGAAAGCATCAAATTGCCATGAAAAGAACCTCAAGTTTTTGGGTTCCTAAATCCACTTGGGTATGGGTACCAAAAGCTAAATTGAATGGACCCAAAGAAAAATGGGTACCAAAATCTACACTTGTAGGTACGTAGGAGGAGGAAATCGGTGGTGACCGGACAAACTTGAGAGTCAAATTCAACACCGATTGCATCACTAAATGGAGATTGGAACCAATTCAAGCTTCAAAGTGGGTATAATTTTTCTTATCCTCTAAAGTTTCTTGAATCAATTGGTTCTAGTTTTTTATATGCTTAATTGACATATCATATGTTCATTCATTGCAAATCTTTAAATTTGAATAGCATCCAATGTTTTAAGTGTCACATTTTTAAATGGATGTCCAAGGGGTTTAAAATATCACATGCTTAATTATAATAATATGCTTGATGTTAATAGAGGAGAATTAAAATTGAACTTAATCGAAAAATCATATTCATATTGATAGGGGGAGCTTAATGAATGTTATTTTCTCAGTATAATGAAGTGCAAAATTTAGAGGGAGCAACTTCATTACAACACATCCACAATTCTATGCTTAAATCTTATAATTTTTTTATAGATTTCAAAGGGGGAGAGATAATTGAAGGGGGTAACTTGAAATTTAATTATAATTGAACAAAAACTATGCACATTCATAGGGGGAGCATTCATATGCATAGTTTACATCTAATAAATTTCAAGTATTAAAATATAGGTTGCCATCATAAAAAAAAGGGAGATTGTTGGCTTTTTTGCCTTGATCTATGTTTTGATGATTTAATCAACCTAATCTTAATTGTAATCATGTAGAGTAGTGCACATGTTTCATTGCATATATATTGCTTTGTGCTAACCTCTATAGGTGATCAAGACTCAAGGAAGAAAGGAAATCAAGTCAAGACATGTAATCAAGCTCTATTGAAGACATATAATTTGCATTTCTTTGAGTCTTAGGAATTTTGTGTAATTGAGCATATTTGAGCTAAAATCAACTCAAACACACTTGGTTCCCTATAGAAGTCACATACAAAATTTCACATAAGTTGGACTTCAATAGATCACCCAAACTTAGACCGAAAAACACCAAACCTAAAACTGAATTGTCTGCCCACATTCGGTCGACTGAGTGATCATATATACTGTTAGTGTTTTACTACCAGGTTTCGGTCGGCCATTCCCGACTTTTTCGGTCGACCGAGTCAACATATTTGTCTGATCATTTGTTTTGTCGTTTATACCGCAACGGTCGTATTTGTATTAATTCTAAATAACCCAAATACATTTAGTGTATCGGTCAACTGAGAACCTTGTTTCGTCTACCGAACTTAAGATGTCTCGACAATCCTAAACTGCCTGTTGATTTTCGGTCGACCGTGGACCTTGTTTCGGTCGACCGAATATGATCTTGTTTGTCAACCCCTTAGAGCCTGTTGTGAATTGGTCGACTGAACCTATCTCGGTGTTCGATCGATCACTTAAGTGTACCCCATACATAGCCTTTGGCGGTCTACCGTTCCTTAACCGGTTGACCAAACTGAGTTCTAAATAGCCAAACGGTCGACCTTTCAGCCCAATCCGGTCGACCAAACTTTTCCAGAATCGGGTCGTGCAAGTTTCTGTTTTGTGTATCTTACACCAACTCTTACCCAATTAACCCCAACGGCTATATTCTCTTTAGTGCTTATAAATAGAGCTGTAAAACACTTTTTAAAATAACTCTCCCACTACTATTTGTCCAATACATTAGAGAGAAAGATCAAAACACTCCAAGCCTTAAACCTTCCACACTTTAGTCTTAAATCATATTCTCACTCAAGTGTGCTCAAGATTATAGAGTGTTGTTCCACTCGTTAAGTATCCCTCTCGGATTGTGAGAGGAGGAGCCAAGCTCGACGAGGGTTGTTCGCGAGCTTGAAGATTGTAAAGGTGTTCTCTCCCCGTCCGGAACGGGGAGTGGTTAGTGAAGTCATGAGCGGACCTCGTTGATCCGAGCGGAGCTTGCAAGAGAGGACTAGGACCCAGGTGGGTTGCCGAACCTCTATAAAAATCCCTCGACTTCTTGTGGTTTACATTATCTCCTTCCTTACTTGCTTGTTTATTTTAAATTTTGCTGTGCATATCTTGATCGATTAAACAAGTAGGTAATTAGCTTAAAAGTTGTTAGATTTAGAGACTCATACGATCGCACATAATGTGTATCTAGATATCGCTTATAGTTTATGATATAAAGTGCTTTATATCATTGCCCACATAACTTAGATCCTCTTATAGTCACACCACATAACTGAGAAACAAGGAATTTGATTTTACATTTTATATCATGTATTAAAATACATGTGGTAAAATATTAAATTCAAATGTGTCGTGATTATGACATGGTTAGAATAATTAATAAATTATATGAGATGTAAATATATTATGGTGTATGATGTTTGACATTATATATGATAATATGTTGCATTTATAATGTGGTTCGTAACATTATAAAATATAAATTTGCTAAAACACCGAAGATCAAATTTTCTTGCATAATGATCCAAAATTTGGCAAAAGGGAAAAACAGAAACGATTGAATATTTTTGGCAAAATGGTCAACCGGTGAACAATAATTTCTGTTTCTTTTCGAAAGCGGTTGACCGAATGGACACGCAGTTCAACCAAAAATAACAAGAACTTTTCTTGTTGCAAAATGGTCGATCGGTGAGGCATTTCGTTCGACGAAAATTATCAAGAACTTTTCTAGATAACCAAACGGTCGATCAGTTGGCCGATTCATTTGACCGTTTGCCACGATTTTGCCTGAATTAATAAGAGAATTTCTCTAATCATGGTTTGGATTTGTTCCAATTCGGTTAGAAGAGGTTAAGGGATGATTACATGTCGAAATATGATTGGTTTAGAGGAGCTAAAAATAGGGGACCATGTATAAGTGAGTTACACATGATGTGGGATGGAGGAAGCCCTACAAATAGGTCCCTCCTCTCTTCCTTGTACAAATGAATACAAAAATTCTCCTCTCCATTTTTTTCCACCAAATCCATCCAACAATTCCCTTGTTAGTTAAGTATTTTAGAGATCAAACACTCTGGAGCTTTAAATAGGTAATTAGTTATATTCTAGCCTTCATTTAGAGATTGATTGGCTGGCTCCAATCTCTCTAATCTTGTTTAGAGTTTGGTGAACACTTGGAGGAATTCCGAGGCGATCCAACATGCAACTCATCTTCTTATTGGTAAAAGGGATCCGACAATCTCCAAGGTATGATCCAATCTATGTATTTCAATTTTAAATAGCTTAATATATATGTTGAAATACAATTAGGAATTTTCTATATAACATTATTGAAAAATATGAAAATCGATCATAAATGCTTGTTAATTTTTTAAAAATATACCTAAGTATAGAGCACGAAATCCTACAAAAAGGACAAACCCCAACTTAAGCGTAAACGCTCCAGCGGTTGAGTCCCCTCACGGGACACACCAAAAGAAAAGCGAACCACCTGCTCACCTGTTGTTTACCGCCGCTGCTGTTTGGGTTTTATAGGAAGATGATTTAAGGTTTTGAGTGGTTGGGTTGGGATTTCCTACTTTGGTAGGGGTAGAATCGTAAAATAGTGGCATCCCATGTGATTAAGTGGACAACAAACTAACTTGACCATATTCGGTATTCGAGACTAACTCAAGCAAATGGGGGAGATACAGGTCCACACATGGGACTAAATCATCCCAACCATTCTCCGCACGACGTCCATGTATCAGGAGTCAGGACCCTTTACAGTGCCAGTGAAAATTCATGTAAAAATTGATAGAAGTTAATTAACAAGCTAGGTCATATGGCCGAAAGAAGTTGTGTCCACTCGTGTCCACTGTAATTAACATCATATCCAATTGAAGAAAATATTATATTTACAAGAACTACAAAAAAAAAATCATTGGAGTGGGAAGCGCGGATCGTCGTTTTGTCTTAAAAACCATTATTTGGATGGAATTGAAACAAATAGCCTTCAATTGATTTTAATGTTTTGGTGCTGCATGATTTGAATGAAACATTTGCGGGACTTAATCGTCCCAAACATAGTAGACTCGTCTTGAACATGGTAGTTTTGTCTAGAAAGGGACAGTCACGTACATATTTGGGTCTGACTCGACCATACGCGAGACCTGCTCGGGACCACACGTAGGACAATCACCATCACGTACGACTCCATCATCGGGACTGAGTTGGGTTGTGCCCACTTTAGTTAACAACATTTAGAAAACATTATATTTAGAAAAACTACAAAATCTACCATATTAAGGCTTATTACAATTTCTTCGCCTTGCTCCACCTTTACAAGTGGCATGACAGACATGTCCTGCAAGTGCTAACTTAAGCTCTTTACGTTTCATTACTCTATCTTCACAGTTTGGATAAAGTTTCTTCTTTTCACCATCTAGCATTCCATTCAACACTATAATGAAATTCCATTGAACATTATAAGATTCCGCGTTTGAAAAATACCATTACATATCCAAAGAGATACAAACAAAACATTCCATTGAACACTTTAACAAAATTCCATTGAACGTTATAAGCTTCCTTATGTCATTTTCTTCAAAAATTCAACATTACATCTTCAACGAATAGAAACACAAAGACAAAGACAAATGCAAACACACACAAATTATCTTGTTTAACAAAAATGGTGATCCAACGGATTTCAAAATGTGTGGGTTAGGTTGGTGGTAGAAACACAGTGCTTTTAACGATTTTGTTGCACGAAGATGGCCAATGGTCACCCACCAGCCAAGATCATTAACCATTATGTTTCTACCACAACCCTAGCCCTCACATTTAGAAATCAGTTTGTATTTCATCGAACGCTATAAGATTTCCTATAACATTCCAGTGAAAAATTGAACATTACATATTCCACAAACATAAATGCAAACGCAAACGCAAACACAAACACACACAATTATTAATATCTTCCAAGTCAATTGGAAGAGATTGATCATGTCAGATGTCGCTTGCAAGCCCAAAAGATGGTTTTGTTCATCTCTTGGGTCTGACTTAACTTCGCAAGCTTCTAAGAAGTTTGTGTCCCTTAGTCCTTTATGCACTCGTCGGGTTTCTCCACCAGTGGTACCAGTGTTCCATTGTCCCAGACGAAGTACCAACAGTGATGGGTTGACTCTGAGGAGCCATAAACATAGCACTTTTTGCTATGTTCGCTCAGAGTGTTGGACCACAACTCCGTTGCCTTTAAACCGCACCTACAATTACGATAAGGTAGGTGTAAAACTCTAGGTGTTTAAATGAGGGGACAACCTCCCCATATTGGTCCACCAATGATGTACTCATCTTCATCACTTGAGTAGTTGTTGTTGGCTTTGCGTGAGAAGGCCTTTTGGGGGGGATCAAATACACAACTGAATCGCAGAATGGAATAGGGTTTAGGGTTCATGAACTATAAATAGAAGACATTATAACCTGATTTTATAGACCCTGTAATGCAATAGGTTGTTCGTTGCAACTTAATTAACAACTTGACTCGTCTTATATATATATATATATATCTAAGACATGAAACAACTTGTCCAAGATGAGACAACTTAATTAACAACATATCCAATTGCAAAAAATTAGAACTTTCGTAGGGACGAGTATATCTCGCTCGGGATGCAAGTGTACCGCACACGACGACTTTGTCCCTCATATAGTTGAGTCGGTCCTGCTCGGGACATACGTGTCCTGATCGGGATGCAAGTGTAGCTCGCTCGGGACAAAACTTCATCCCTGGCCAGATTGGTGTGTCCCAGCGCTGGAAAGGTGCATCCTTTGCGGGACAAAATGAGCCAACTTGTTTGGAACAATGAGCCAGCAATGGGATGCACCAAACAAGTTGTGTCATTCTAGCAAATGACCTGACTTGTTTTCACCAAATGAGCTTGTCCTTTTCTACAAACAAGCTAGGCCATTATATGAAACAAGCTGACTTGTTTCCACCAAAAGAGAAGCAACTTAATTAACACTGCTGGAAAATTAGATATAACGTCGACATGTCACGTCGGGTATTTAAAACCCAACGTTAAACTAACTTCTCATGTCGGTTGAGCCAAAACCGTCGTGACATTTACATATGTCACGTCGATTTTGGCTCAACCGACGCGAGAAGTGGGTATAGCACGTCGGTCAAGCCAAAACCGACGTGATATATATATTTGTCATGTCGCTTTTGGCTTAACTGACGTGATTTCCATTTCCATACGGTCCGTTCACCTTTTTGATGCTCTACCATGACGAATCAATTGATTGGAGGTGGGCATCCATGTCACATCGGTTTGATAAAACCGATGTGTTAGAGGTGTTTTTATAAGGCAATTCACATCATGTTGGAGAAATCAACGTGACAAAGGGTATCACGTCAGAATTTCGAATGATTGACGTGTTTGCTCTATGTATATTTACCCCTCCACACTTTCTTTGCTCAACCCTAGCTGAAACTTTGTTTTCTCCAACTCGAATGAAAACCTCGCGACCCTCGCCCAACGCAACAACACCCAACCACCTCCGACTGCTATGACCCTCCACCCGCGCCGACCTCCAACTCCACCCGTCCCAACCCAATGCACCACCACCAGACCACCGACCACATGCAACTCCTCCGGCAACCTTCGATCAATACCAAGAGTACTCCGCCCCAACCTCAACTTACGCCACTGTCGATCCAATGCCACCGCCAACCCACGCAACCACTGGACGACGCAACGGCCACCCCGACCCATGCCACCGCCGACAAGTCTCCTTCTACTTATGGTCCAAAACAATTAATCCACTCTTGCGTGCCGATGAATTTTTGTAGCTCTTTTTTGTACTTCTTTTTTATTCAATTTTGCATGATGATGAATTTAATGTTTTGTATAATTAGGTTTTGTACATTAATTATACTTTGGTCTTATACTCTTATAGTCGTCTTGTTGCATCAATATTATGGTAAAGTACATTTTTGTTGATTTTGTGTTGTGCTTTTATCATGTGTTTCAAAACCAAACTTATCCATGTTTAGTATATAGTTTAAGCAAGGATTGGTAGTGAGTTTGGGCTTGGATTGGCTTACATTGTACTTTTGTGTTTAAGATATTCACCATCACCCATTTCGTCAAAATAAGGAGTTAATAGCAATAGTTGGGTTATAACAATTGCTACATAGATAAATTTTCTTTACTTCTTTTCAAGATGCCCAAATTCACAAATTTTCAGAAGAGTGAAAAAGAGTCATTTTAGTATATAAAGTTTGGGTTTGTTTGGGTTTTTTTCCACAGGAAATTTTTATTAATATGAAATTTAAGAAGTGGTTTTGCCAAAATTTTGAAAATTCCTATATATTAAGTTTATTTTGTTTTATAATTGTTTGTGTTGTCGTGAAGATAACAATGAATCGAAATTGAATTTCTGCAAGTCGGTTGAGTGATGAGTATGAGTACGGAGTTGATAAATTTCTAGAGTTTGCACACAAAAATGTGCATTTTAGACGAAGGAAAGCTTTTATGTCCCGTGGAAAGTGTCTCAACATGTTCTTAAGAGATGTAAAAGAGATCAATGCTCATTTGTTTGAGAAAGGTTTTGATGAAGGATACACACGTTGGATATGGCATGGTGAGAATGACATATGTATGACGGAAGAAATTGATAATCCTTCAAATCAAGATGTTTAATATGAAGAACGGTTACATGATATGATTCCAGATGTTGCCATTAAGTTTGATGATAAACCCCAAGTACTTAGTAGTAAGTTGTTTGATAATGAAAAACCTTTGTATCCGGGTTGCACCGATTTCAGTAGATTGTCTGTAGTGCTACGGTTATATACCTTGAATGCCTCGAACGGTTGGAGTGATATACGAGGTATATCATGTTGGTTGTTCACGAACCGACGTGATACACGACGTATTTCACGTCGGTTCCCAATTCAGCCAAAGTGATATATGTGTTATATCACGTCGGTTTTCCATAGAACCGACATGATATATGCTATTTCCGGGAAATAATATTTATTTGTAAGAAATCTACTGATATGTCCTTGCAATTATGTTATATACCCGTATTTATGTGATAAATATGGGTTATATCACGTTGGTTATCCAAGAACCAACGTGATATACCTTGCGTATCATGTCGGTTATGGAACCGAGGTGATATTTACCTCCCTTTTACGTCTGCCTTTTATGACGTCGGTATATTGGAACAATACAACTGACGTGATATGGTTAAAAAAACCCAACGTGATCTCCTTATTTTCCAGTAGTGTAACTTACTACAATAACAAAGGTACAACTTGATTAACAACTTGGCTCATTTAAAAAAAATATAGATAGATATTTATATGTGTACCAATTTATGGCACGTTGTTAGATTCAAATTCAATCAAGACATTGAGATAGGGGACGTTTTCTACAACTAAATAAGCTGGGTTGTTTTCTTCAGCTAAATAACTTGGGTCATTTTTAATACTAAATAACCTAGGTCATTTTCTTTAGCTAAATAAGTTGGATCGTTTTTAGTACTAAAAAACCTAAGTTGTTTAATTGAGCCAAATAAGTTTGTCATTTCTTGAGTTGAATAAGTTGGGTCATTTTCTTGAGGTAAATAAGTTGTGTCGTTTTCTTGTGGTAAATAACTTGGGTCGTTATTTTCCACCAAACGAGTTGATTCATTTTTTTCCACCAAACGAGGTATGACATATCAGTGCTGCACGAGTTGTTTTGTTAAATGACCCAGGTCGTTTGGTTAAACAAGTTGGCTCGTTGGTCAGACAACCCAGGTTGTTGGTTTGTGAAATGACCTAGGTCATTTGGTTAAATAAGCTGACTCATTGAAATGACAAAGGTTATTTCAACCGAGCAACCTAGGTTGTTGTGTCAAACGAGGCAACTTATTTGGTGATTTTTACAACACATATACAACCTGGAGCATGGAGGTGGGGGTGTTCCTCGCCGGAGTTGGGGTCATGTTAGGGTGGGAGTCGGGGACTTTGTGGTCGATTAAATGATCTGAGATTTTTTTGGCTTTGGAGGTCATGGGGGTATTCTAGACAAAAAAGTTGAGATCCATTAAAAAATATTAAATCTTTGACCTTAAAAAACGTCTATAGTGATTGACCTTTTTGAACATTTGGCAACTGTACTTTGGCCTTATAATTTGTCTCCCCAAGTAATTAAAGTCCATAAATTAGAATTTTTTGCCCAGTCATAATTAAAATACAACAAAAAAGGTTATCAATATTTACAAAAACAAATTAAACATAATTAAAACCTCTTATTTGTGACTGACCCTGAGACTACGAACAGGCAGCCAATTGACTTCAAAACATATGTTCTAGCATTCAAGGATGACTAACTTGAACGAAAAGGAAAACAACAACAGAAACACCACTTAAGGTGTACTATATGGTACCTAAGTATCTGATTTAGGTATACTAGCGTACTCATACAAGAACCAAAACATAATAACTGCACGCATTATAAATAAGTGTAATGTTTCCAACTATAACCAGTAAGACATCCTTTGGTTACCAACCAAATAAAAGGGATAAAATTGGTCGTCCTGTTGACTATTTCTCATATCCTCACATTTATGAGTGTATAGATACTAGCATTGAGATATCATTTCTATATTTTTCAACTACATTTACAGATAATTATATATGACTTCTCCTAATGTATTCTCAACACCAAAATCCCATCCTACTTGGGCAATGCTATAACAACTTTACTGATTAGTAGCATATCATACATTGCATTCATGCTATATATCCTTTATTTTACCTGATATTTGTGCTACTCGAGTGTTTATTTGATGTGTTCGGGATTTAGATAATAAAGAAGAGAAATGAAGAGAAAATGACCTAAACGCATGATGGATGAACTTATTTGGAAGGTTTCTGGACCTGTTTTTAATGCCGAAGGACCGGATTGTAACTCAGAAAGGACCCAAGTGAAACCCAGAGGGATCTAAGTGTAAAGAAAAATATGTTGGCTGTAAAAGTCTAGAATCTCCTGAACCTGAGGAGTAATTCAACAGTTAAAACCAAACGGGTTGGAACCAAAGACTCTAGGTGCATCCCAGTGCTAAAATGGTATATTAAAGCTACTGGTGAAATTAGAGGTCGATCCGACCCAATGGCAAATCCGGTTGGTCGGTTCGACCCCAAATTTCTCTGGTGGGTCGGGTTCTCGGGTTAGAGAAGTATGCAACATCCGGATCTGATTTACAGTCGTTCGATTGCGCCCAGATCCATCCAAACCCTCTAATCTTCTATAAATACACTTGTAATGCCTTCTTTATTCTTCTTCCTTCCTCTCCTCCTTAGGTTAATTTCCTTTCTTGTTTAGTAGAGTAGGTTTTATTTCTTGTTTATTAGAGTAGGTTTTAGTTTATTGATTAGTAGTGTAATGGAGGAGAAGAGGAGCAACTTTGTAATCTTCATTTTATTAATCAAGTTAAGTTTTTATGTTTTTCATGTTGTTATCTTTCATTTGATGCAATTTTTGTTCACTTGCTTTGGTTAACTTTAGTTTTCTTTATTGGCTTATGGGTTGTTTTGCTTTTGTTGTTTTCTTGGTTATGAAGATGGGTAGAGAGTAGTCCATCCTCATTGGGGGTGGAGGGTGATGTCAAGCGTTGATGTATTGTATTAGTGTGTGTGTTTAATCCAAATCTTGGAACCTCACATGAATTCCATAGTCCATTTGTTGGGTTCCTCACTCATGCTTTTGATGTGCTAATGTGCCCGCTTTATGAGAAATGATGAGGTGAGGATAAGATGGTGTGGTAAAGAGATAAGGATGACATGTGGGGGCATGTGTTCTTGTTGGTCTTATCTTAATTAATGTCTTATATGTTTTAATGATAATGTTACATCTTAAATCATGTGGAGACATAGTTGGATTTTGGTCATTATGTATTCAATGTTCTTTATGTCATTAAACATGTAATAATGTGGTTGTCTTGAGTAATATTTTGTATGTTTTAATGATGGTGATAAATCTCAATCAATGTAGACACACTAGGATTGTGACATTATAAGATTTCCATGTGATGCATGTCATGAGCACTAAATGTCACACACACACACTACAACAGAAAGTGCTTTTGTCGACGGATTTTTGTCGACGGACTATCTGTTGGCATGGTCTGCCGATGGAATGTCCGTCGGCATGAGGGAAACTCTGTCGGGTTGGGCTCGAAATATTTGTTTTTGTGCCTGTTTAATAGAGGCACGCGCTAGGCACGTGCCAAACCCAACAGGTCGAAGGAATTTCCATCGGAAGTATGATCTATTCGTCAAGTCGGGCGCAAAATATTTGCACTCGCGCTCGATTAGTTTATAACGTGTTAAGTGCGTGCCAAAAATAACATGCCAACGGAAATTCCATCGGCATGATAGTTAATTAGGGGGGAAATCTCGATTCCTATTCCCACCCGACGAAACCCTAAATCTCTCCTGCGATTTCAGTCGTCGCCACCTCGACTCCGATTCCGACTGCCGTTAGCATCTCCCCGGCCGCCGATCGCGTTCACCACTACGCCGTTGACTCGTCCCCACCGTCTCCAGTTCCCCCCGTCGTCTCGGGCCTCTCTTCGTCGTCTCCGCCCCACGCCGTCGTCCTGCATGTGTGCCGGCGACCACCTTGTCGCTCCACCACGCGCCGACCACCTCCACACCGCTCATATCCTCGCCGTGCCACCACGACTACTGGACACAAGTATATTTATTTTAGTTTATTTTTTATTTTTTAAATTATTTGTGTTTGTGAATGGTGTTTGATCGGGAATGAGAAGAGTGATTTTGGTTCTTATCTTGACTTTCATATTATGATCAAACTCGTTTAAATGATTTTCTCTGATTGACATGTGTATGAGCATTTTGATTTTATCTATACGTTTCACGTGTGAATATAAAAATCCACAACTCATCTTAGTTTAATTAGATACGTCATTTACTATTCATCTTCCACTTATCACACCACACCAGTTATATCTTCCTTTTTGATTCACTCATTTCTTCACATGCATGTGTTGATTTACATTGCTAATTTTGGACCTTCATAGTCATCTTGCTGTTCCTAATAAACAACATACGTGATTATACAAAGGAATATAGTTATTTATCTTGTAATGATCAATTGTTACTGTATGCTTTAATAAACAGCATACATATGGGTTTTATCTTGTAGTGTATGCTTTAATAAACAACATATATATGGTCAATTGCAACCTATAATTCAGGCGATTGCTCCACTTGTTTGTTATTAAGTGGAAGACAATGTGATTAGTTGGGTATTCCAACTCCAACTCATACAAACCAACAAATAAGCATCCACATCCAATTTCATCATGGTTGTGGTATTTACAACCCACCGACATTTTAATCACGACCTGCATAAAAATAGAGAACTACTAAACGTCGCCCCAAAACTACTTAAATCGCCCCTTGAAATTACCAAATTGCCCTTAACAATATATTTAATACCCATATCGTCCCGTGTCTATAAATTAGGCCTACGGTTTTGTATATTCATAATTTATCAGTAAAAACACCATGAAAATGTCTGGCGAGGGTGATGCATCCGGTGAGGTAAGCCTGGCGCGGGGCCTCACCCTTGGGGAGGGCGTTTAACTCGGACGCCCCACCCATGGGGTAGGCGGCTAATCAAGACGCCTGGTAATTTTTGATTTTTTTTATTTCGATTTTATTTTTGTAGGTTCCGTTGGAAGATTTCGGTGGTGATGGAGTGGATTACAGTGAGTTATTTCAAACTACACAAATCTTTGCAACAATCGATGAAGCAAGTAAATGAGCCAAACAAGTAGCTATCGGAGCTGGGTTTTTTTTTGGTCGTGTCGTCGTACAAAACAAGATCAGATAGTCGGATGGATTGTTATTTGAGATGCGACCGGCGAAATCAAATGGAGTCTCAGGATATGGATACTGCACTTCGAAGAAACACCAAAAGAAAGGGTTGCGGTTGCCGTTTCTTAATAAAAGTGGTGGAGCGACGAGATCGTGATGGATGGGTTGTGGTTTTTAATAGTGGTCACGGACATCACAAGCACAGACTGGCAGTTTATTCAGAGGGTCATCGTCAAATTAGTGGTCTAAGTGCTGGGGGAAGAAGATTGTTCGTGATATGACAGAGGCGCAAGCAAAACCACGGAACATCTTGAAGGCAGTAAAAGAAAAATTCCCGGAGGACAATCCAAATCAAAGGCATATTTATAATTTCAGAGATTACATGAGGAGGACAAAATCTGAAGACCGGAATCCCGTCCAGCAGTTTCTCTATCAAGCAGTGCAGTGTGAGTACTTACATTGGATTATGGCGGATCCAGAAACTGATGTCGTCACTCACACTTTTTTGGCACATCCGACGTCATTCCAGTTGTTGCGGACATATCCTTTCGTTATCTGCATGGATTTGACTTACAAGACGAACAAGTATAAGATGCCTTTGTTCGAAATGATTGGGGTCACACCAACAAACATGAATTTCCTTATTGGATATGCGATTTTGATGGATGAATCTTACTCCAGTTATCTGTGGGTGATGGAGAAGTTGCGAGATCTGTTATTGGGGACTGTCAGCCCGACTGCAATAATAACAGACCGGGAGTTAGGCCTTATGCGACCGGTGAGAGAGGTTTTTCCTGACTCTGCTCATTTACTCTGCACATGGCACATCAACAAAGATGTATTCAACTACGCATACCACGTATTCGGCAAGAATAAGCAGGTAGCAGAGACTTTGAGGCGTGGAAGATGGAGGAAAATCATGCTTTCTACTTCAGAAGCCGAGTATGATAGAGCTTTGTATGCTCTGAAAGATTTGTATAGATCGTGGCCGGCTATCACGGAGTATCTGGACACCACGTGGTTGGTGCATAAAGAAAAGTTTGTGCTTAATTGGACGAACAAAGTCCTTCATTTTGGGAACACCGCGAATTGTAGGGCGAAAGTGCTCATTCGGCTATAAAAGAGTGGATTTCTACATCGACAACAGCTCTGGACACTCTTTTTGAACGCGTCAACACGGCTATTGAAATGCAACTGAGGAATATTCAAAACTTTCTTGAAGACTCGAGACGGCGAAATTTGACTAATTTCGGACATGCTCTATATCGTCACATAAATGGTCGAGTTTCGCATCACTGCTTGCAATTGCTGAGTCAGGAGGTGAAGAGAATGCAACAGTTAGATGATGAAGTTGAATATCGTTGCGAGTGCGCTTTCCTGACTTCTCATGGGATACCTTGCGCATGTACCATCCGCGGATGTCTTGAATCAGACAACGGAATTTACTTAGAGCAGATTCATCCGTTCTGGAGGACACTTGTCATTGGGGAAGGAGCCAGGAACGCAGAGTTTGTGTCTCAGGCAGCTCAAGACGCCGAACATTTTCGCAGCCTGGTTGATGAGATTGCAAGAAGTGACCCTACCATAATTCGATCTGCCTCTCGGGTTTTATTCGAGCAGCTACACCCCGAACATTCGAATTTGAGAGAGCCTGCAGAAAAAACAAAGCTACGAGGTCGACCAAGGGGAAAGTCGACACGACGGGACCCTAGTGCGTTTGAGTATGCAGAGCGAGGTAGTGGTCGATCTTCAGGTAGTGGGAGTAGAGGTCGTGGTCGTTCTTCCGGTAGTGGAATCAAAGGTCGTGGTCGATCTTCTGGTTGTTCGTCTATGAGGGGAGGATCAAGTATACCATCCCTATATTTATTGTTATTATAATTTTGTTATTTATTTCAGTAAATATGTATTTTTTGTTATTATATGTAACTGTATTTTTTGTTCATATTGTAGTGACTGGGCGGGCTGACGTAGATGACTTCCCATATGTGGATAGAATTTCAGGAATCATTATGCCATTCCTACACCAGTGGAATGATGTACGTCCTGATGGAAACTGTGGATTTCGATGTGTCGCCGATGTTTTCCACGGTGGTGAAGACAATTGGCAACTCGCCCGTCGTTCGATTTCAAATGAGCTAGCTGCGAACCCATCTTTTTATGAGCACGTAAACTACGACGGTGTGGCGCAGACTCGTCACCGGATTAATTGGGGCGGGGGACCTTGTGGCGAGAATCACTACATGGAGACGTGGACGGACTTGTTTCCCATTGCAAATTTTTACAAGTGTGCAGTTATGTTCTTCTCTCTCGGAAATGATGGTTCGTTGTAACCATGTCTTACAGTTCTACCTTGGGAGAGTCCGCCTACCGTGACGAGACCGTGCAGAGAGTTGATTATTGCTCATTTAGGGAGTTACGCTCATTACATTCGTTTGGATTTGAATGAGGGATTCCCCGTACCTCCTATAGTGACTCTGTGGTTTCAAATACGAGATGAGAGTGTTATTGGATGGGAGCTAGAGTACCAAAATATGATAGCATATTGGCAACAATTATGTAATATTTTTTGATATGTTTGTACAATTATGTAATATGTTTTGATATGTTTGTACATTATATAGTGTTGCTTTATTATGTAATATGTTTTGATATGTTTGCTTTATTTGCATTATATATAATAGTACGATAGGTTAGGAACCACAAATAAAAATAATAAGCGTATGACAGATAAGCAAACACAAATACAAACAATAAGCGTACGACATGTTAGCAAACACAAACACAAATACAAATAATAAGCGTACGACAGATAAACAAATATAAATGCAAATACTAAGAGTACGGTACAACAAATCAGCCTACTCATCACCCGAATCATGGTCGGAGATGCCTAACTGAGTATGCCACGACTGTATCAAGTCATCCAAATCTCCGCATGCAGCTCTCATGTCATCGTCTGACAGCTCATCCCTCCTCTGCAAGAATGGTTGCACAGCCCGTATCATCTTACCCATCCACTGCACATAACATTAACATTAGCGTACATTAACAAAATATACGGTACAAATAAATATAGATAAAATGAAAAAATTACCAGATCGCCACACGTCCTATCTGGTGGTCGTTCTGCTCTCCGGGAGGCACCACAGATGATGACAGGATGTGAGTAACTACTGAACCAATCAAGATAACGTGCATCACACTCGGAGGGGTCGCGACTACGTCTGAAGTCGCCAAGGAACAGTCGGCATGATCTCGGAAATGTCCGCCAAGTCGATTCCGCTGTAGAAGCGGGGAACGTGACGTCGTACGTCGCTGCAGTCGCAGACCGCACCGCATGCTCTGGTGTCGGGATGTCAACCGGGATCACCTGAACATATCCTAACTGACGCAAGACACGATCGGGCATATAAGGCTCTATGATATCCCGATAACGAATAAGGCCCATCAATAAAGTCCTCGGGACCTCCCCTGCTGGGTCAGGACCATAGGGTAACCACTCCACCTAAACTTTAACACATTAATAATAATACATCTTAAAATTAAATAAATAAATGTAAATGGTGTAAAGTTTAATCCTCTGATGCAGTCATCTGATCTAGCCGTGCGCGGATTGAACGCAATCGTCCATCGCTCTTGTCCTCGCTCCGGACGGCCCACATATCCGAACGTGGATGACCCTCCTCGATAATCTTCCGCTCACGATGCGGGCGGAATGTGGGAAAGTACTCGTATATCCACGCCTGTAGCAGCGTAAGACAACATGCAATCCCAGAACAATCCGCACGGCTAGCTATCCCATGCTGACGGTACAGGTATGCCAACGTCGCTGAGCCCCACGAGTACTAACGAACGGTGTCCGGGTCCCTAGCCTCCAATAGATCGCGTGGTCTGATCCGACAACCACTCTTGTCGACAAACAAGACGCCTCCGAGCATCAAGAATAGGTACGCTGTCAACTGTGTATCAACGGCCCGCGAAGTTTGTGCCCGTCTGCATAGGTCCTCAAGGGAGTCGATGCCGACACCACCACCACCACTCCATAAAGTTGTATCTCTCGCCAGACCATCAGGTGTGACACCAAGCAACTCTGCCATATAACACCTCAGCTCAGACGTCGACCCCTGAGCACTAACCAGACGACCATCCACAGGAATGCGCAGGATCTGGAAAACATCGTGAAGCATGATCGTCATCTCTCCAAAAGGCATGTGAAAAGTGTTGGTGTCAGGCTGCCACCGCTCCACAAATGCAGAAATCAAAGGCATGTCGAGATAAGGGAACATGATGTACGGTAAGTGCCCCAAATGCGTGGCACTAATCTCCTCTCTGATATCAGCACTCAGTGTAGACCGCCAACCCTGTAGTGCTGTACAGGCTCTGTGCCGATTATGGCACTTCAGAACCTTCCGATCCTCTCCGTCCCAGATCCGTCTAGCGATGTGACCCCAGAAACTAGGAATGATGCTCCCATCTAAAGGACAACCAGGCGTCATACTGCTCACGATCCAAGAATCGTCCTGGACCCTCTTCTTCTTCTAAGCGCGGGGATCTACAGTGCACGAGCTCGAATCCCCGGTCGTAAACCTCCCACCCCTACCCTTCCGCACCATCCATCCGGCAGAAGTAGAACTACCCGCTCTACCACGTCCTCTGCTATACTCGCCCTGCCTCTCCACCTCCGGGCGCTCTAACTCATACGGGTCATCATCGTCGCTCCCGTCGTCGGGACTGTCCACATGCTCATCATCGAATGAATCATCATCCTCCTCACGACGACATAATGCCTCTCTCTCCCTCCTGACCAAAGCAGATATCCCCCGTCTACGTGGATGACGCGGTGCTGAATCATCATCTAAAGAACGAAAGGCGTGTAATGGTATCGACTTGCCTTTCCCTCCACTGTGACCCGATGACTATTAATTGAAATTTTAAATACAAATTTGTTAAATTTGTTAAACTAAATTATCTTATTTATCACAATTGTTAAACTAAATCAAAATTTGTTAAACTAAATTATCACAATTGTTAAACAAAATCAAAATTTGTTAAACTAAATTAAAACAATTGTTAAACTAAATCAAAAATTGTTAAAACTAAATATCACAAATGTTAAACTTAATAAGAATTTGTTAAATTAAATTTTCAGATTTATCACAATTTATTAAAGTAATTATCAGATTTAATAATTAAAAAAACAAAAATTGTGGCGGCGTCTGCGAGAGACGCCTCCCGCATGGTGGAGGCGTCTCGTGGAGACGCCTCCTCCTTGGGGGAGACGTCTTCCGAAGACATCTCCTCCATCGGGGAGACGTCTTCTGCAAACGTCTCCCGCTACGGGTCGGCGTCCAAGGGAGACGCCCCCCGCATGGGTCGGGCGTCCTCGGAAGCCGCTCCCCCCATGGGTAATAACGTAATGTTACCCTAATGTTACCGTATACGGGTACACTGGGGGAACTGATGGCTGCTTGCCTGGCTTCCGAGACATTCGTAATCTTCTGTAGTAGGTATAGGAAGAGAAAGTTTTGAGAAAAGAGTGAAATTGTGAGATATATAAGCAAAAATAGGACGAAGGGCAATTTGGTAATTTCAAGGGGCGATTTAAGTAATTTTAGGGTGATGTTTAGCAATTCAGTAAAAATATGGTAACATGTGTGTTTGTTTAAATATGGAATGCATGGAGTTGGAGGGAAGGAGGTGACGGGGTTTGATTTGATCTTAGTGTTGACCAAATTAAAGGCGTGGATGCTGGTTGGTTAAGTGATAATTTATTGTGTTGAATTCTTTTTGTTTTTGTTTCATAGAAGTAGGAAACTTGATTAGGCTAAGGAAATGGTCGACACAAGACAAAATCTATAAAAATGTCTTTGTTAATGTGATTTAAAGTAATTATGTTTCATGAATTTATTGCACGTAAATTTGTACTTAAAAAATATTAACATTGATTGTAGTATTGCACTATAGCTAGTTCGAAACTTGAGGTGGGTAATGTATTCGTTCGGGAGATCAACTAATTTAGAGACTGTTTGAGTTGAAATCATGTGCTAGAGGTCAAGTTGAGAGACCGACGAAAGGAGTAAATATCGTAACAATTTGATTTACTCTTTATATATTCTCGGCAGTTGTGTTTAATTACATATAGTTAGGTATTAAAGCTCTATAAAAAATATATTCTTAGTATTGCTAAATTATGAAGTATTATAAATTATAGAGTCCAAAGTAAAGTCAAATTCTTAACTCCTAAAGTTAGGTAGGTTCTTAATTTAACCAAAACAAAATGAGATTCCATATTGAAGGTAAATTTATGATAAAAAGTCATGTTAACATGTTCCAAGTTAACATTTATCTTATATATAGTTGTTCACTTAGTTGATTAATTTGTTTGGTCGAAGTTCAGTTGGTTGTAGTCGTTTAAAAGCTAAGTGGCTCGAACTACTTGCTTAGTGGACTAGTTGCTTATATTTATTTGCTTGAAGTTTAGTTGCTTAGTTGCATATAAGGTGATCCATAATTTTGATCCAAAGTTTATTAAGTTATATTAAAAGGTAGAATGTTTGGTTAGTATAATATGTTAAGTGATAGATTATTGAAATCGACTGGTTTGTGGTTGAAATGCAGGTTGAAAATAGTTTCAGATTCAAAATTTTAGAGGAGGTTCTACCCAAATTTTTAATAATTTTAATAGTTTAAAATTTTGATATTTAGATATAATGGTTGTTTGGTGTGACTTCTATAGGATGTCAATTGTACCAGACAAATCTTGATTACAGATTGATGATAGATTCACAGTGGGATACATTAAAGGGTTGGATGAGTTCGTCAATTTTGCAAATGCAAACATGGAAAAATTGGGTTGTCTTATTCCTTGCCCATGCAAGAATTGCAGAAATCAAGGACTTCTTAAGCGACACGAAATTCGTGAACATGTTCTGCTCAAGGGATTTATGCCAGATTATCCTACGTGGGTACGTCATGGTGAAAATACCTGGAAGAATTAAGAACTTTCAGTCATCCGTCACTTCAACTTCAAATATTGTTGATGATATGCAAGGAATGTTGCAAGTCATTTACAGAGATTGTGGATGACAAATACGAAATGGAAGAAGCTGAAGTTGTTGGTGACCCAGCTCGTCTGTCGGAACTTGTGAAAGATGTTGAAGAACCATTGTATGAAGGATGTAAGAAGTTCACAAAGTTGTCGTTCTTGGTTCGTTTATTTCATCTGAAAATCTTGAATGGTTGGACCAATAAGTCTTTCTCTATGCTTCTTGCTTTGTTTCGAGAAGATATTCTAGATGGTGATAGAAATATTCCGTCATCATATTATGAAGCTAAGAAAATTGCGAAAGAGTTAGGGCTCAGTTGTAAGAAGATTGATGCTTGTCCTAAAGATTGCATGTTGTATTGGAAAGAATATGCAAAAAAGGCATTTGTGATAGATGTAGGTCATTGAGATGGTCACAAGGAGTAGAATAAGAAGGTGTAGTCCAGAAAACAAAATCGGTTAAGGTGTTGAGGTATTTCCCTTTGATCCCAAGACTACGTAGGTTGTACATGAATAAGGATGTGGTGAAAAAATGAGGTGGTATTCTGTAGAGCGAAAATCTGATGGTTCTCTTTGTCATCCTACTGATGCACTTACTTGGAAGCACTTCGACAAAACCTATCCAGATTTTGCTGCAAAACCAAGAAATATTAGGTTGGGTTTGGCAAACGACGGGTTTAGTCCTTTTGATACAATGTCTTCAAGTCACAACACATGGCCAGTGATATTGATGCCTTATAATTTACCATCTTGGTTAATTCGTGGTCCTCAGGAACTGGGAAATGACATCGATGTGTACCTACAACCATTAATTGAAGACTTGAAAATATTATGGAATGAAGGAGTTCCTATATATGATTCACATTTGAAAGCGAATTTCAAGATGCACACGAGTGTGTTGTGGATAATAAATGATTTTCCGGCATACGCTGATCTATCTGGTTGGAGTACCAAAGGAAAATTTGCTTGGCTGGCATGCAATAACGATACATACAGTATTCCATTGAAGCACATACGGAAAGAATCCTTCATGGTTCACAGAAGATGTCTTCTGGATGATCATCGTTGGCGTCAGGATTAGAAAAGTTTTGATGGAAACCAAGAGTTTCATATTGTTCCGACTGTTTTATCAGGAAATGAAGTGTTGCAGCAACTCACCAGTTACGAATACATTTAGTTTGGAAAATCGTTACCATTCGGGCATGGAAAAAGGAGAAAATATGTGGAGGAAGTGAAGCTTCCTTATGGTTGGAAGACAAAATCAATCTTTTTTCAACTACCATATTGGAAAAATCTTCTTCTTCGACATAATATAGATGCCAGGCAAATAGAGAAGAATGTCTGTGACAACATATTAAATACTATGTTGAAAATAGGAAATCAAAAGATGACGAGAATGCTCGTATGGACCTACAAGAAATAAGTATTCGTCCATAGTTACATATTGGGGAATCAAGTAAAGTCAATGGTACAGAATCTCGATTTGTCTTTTTGAATCAACAGAAAGATATATTCTTTAAGGTGTTGCATGACCTAAAGGGTCTTGATGGGTTTTCCTCAAATATTAAGGCAAGAGTACATTTGAAAGAGAGAAAGATTTCTGGTCTAAAAAGCCATGATTGTGACATACTTATGCAACAAGTCCTTCCTCTTGCTCTTCGGAAAGCATTGGATGAAAATATGTGTTATTATTGTGTCACTCTCTTCATTTTTCTGGGGGATTTGTAGTCAAGTAATTGATGTACAAGAAATGCAAAAATTGAAGGGTGAAATAGTTGTTACCCTTTGTCAGCTCAAGCGTATATTTCCCCCGGGATTTTTCACGATCATGATGCATCTACTTATACACTTAGTTGATGAAGTGTTATTAGGTGGACCAGTGTTTTATAGATGGACGTATCCAATAGAGCGTTACTTGCTAACATGTAAACGTTATGTTCGCAACAAAAGTAAACCTGAAGGATCCTTCATCGAAGGGTACCTGTAAGAGGAGTGTTTAACATTTTGTTCTCATTATTTGGATGAGGTAGAGACAAAATTAACAAGTGAGGAACAGTACACTGATGGACCAATTTGGGGGAGGGAACACTCATTTTTAAGATCAGGTTTTGTTGGAGCAAGCTCATCATTATGTATTGTTTAATCTTGATATTGTGGCACCGTATCTTGATCTGCATTTGGAATAAATTTCATCGGGTGAAAGGAATTTGAATCCTCATCAACTCGAAAAAATGCACAGTGATTTGTTCGAGCAATGATTTTGTGAGTTTGTGAATCAGATGCGTGTTCAAAAGAGTCCAGACGTTATGGTAGACTTGAAATGGTTAGCAAGAGGACCAACAACTAAGGTTACATCTTATGATGGATATTGTGTTAATGGATGCAAGTTTCATACAAAAGTCTGGAGAGTACACGAAGGACCCAACATAGTGGCATTACCATGTTAGCCAAAACATCGAGTTATGCAAGTAGTAGGGATCGAAATCCCATATTTGATGTCATTACATATTATGGTATATTGGATGAAGTGATTGAGTTATCCTGCAGCCCTAGGTTGAAGATAGTGTTATTTAACTGCACATGGTTTGACGAGTCAGGGAAAGATGGGATACAAGTTGATAAAAACGGTTTTACTTCCATTAACATGTCCCGAACGAAGTAAGAGAAAGATCCATTCATCTTAGCATCTCACGCAGAACAATATTTCTATGTCCAAGATCCAGTTCAACCTAATTGGCACGTTGTATTGAAATATCGACCTAGAGATTACTTTAGTGATTAGGTAATATATTAATTATTTTGATATATGTTATAGGTTTTCTTTTTTGAAGAAATTATTTGTTATATGATCTTATGTTTGTAAACAATTTTTGTATATGTTATATAGCCATGCCTCCACGTAGGCGCATTGTTTGTACCCGACAGGTGGTAGATCGAGTTGAAGAGGAACCACAAGCACTCGAGCCACATTGTGATATTGTTGAGGTTGTTAGGACTCACGAAGTGGAGGTTATACCAATAGAGTTTCGAAGTGAACTTGATAGAAGACCAAGAGACAACAGAGATCCTCGTGGCCACTCTGGAGCACATCTTGTAGACGATGTGCAGGGTAACATTTTGTTGAATTTTACATTAAATCTAATTTCATGTAAATTTAATGAAGACATGTTCTTCTTTTGTAGGACAAATGTCTGATCCTGAGGCATCTACGAGAGGTCGAGGGCCAACCAGAGGTGTTGATCTTATTCCTTCTCCCGGTCATGAGTTTCAAGTCCAATGGAATGACGACTTCGTCCCGATCGGCCCGTGTGGGGAGAATTTGAACGCGACATTAGCTTTGTTAACCAAGCAGCCTGAGTTGCGGCCACTACATGTTAAGATGGCACACCAAAGTTGTCAAGCATTTGTAGATTCGTGGGATCTGCTTGTGGGATGTTTTCGTTTATTTCTTTTAAATTTAATATATAAACATTAATTTGATATACTACTAAATGTTTATATGTTGTTCGTAGGATCGTTTTGATATGGGGAATTGTGTAAATGCTTGGCACTAAATCTTCCAAAAAATAGCGTTTTTTTAGAGATAACCGATATTTAGTAAAGAAGAGATAATACACACCTTTCGAGACCAATGAATAACGTATTGCAAATTTGACCTCGAGAGGTGATCCACTGGTTCATCTTGACCGAATCATCATTCAGTGTGATGAATGGAACAGTGAAAATGCAAAGGTATTAATATTTTTGGTCTTTAAACATTTGATTTTGTATTTTTAATATCACCTTTGACTCTTTTTACTAATTGTAGAAAAATTCCTTATCAAACATCAATTGGGGCCCCCAGAAGATGAATCACAATACGGGATTGAAGACCTTTGTGAACAAGGCAAAACTTCATGTAAGTTTTACTTTTATGAAGTTGTTTAAATTTTTTGGTTATAATATGTAATTAGACACATAAGGATTTTTAACGATCTATTGTTGCATCTTAATTAACTCACATTGTTTGATTTTGATTAAATAATTAGATGGATGATAACCAAATCATCACACCTCTCACGAAAATTGAGAAGATGGCTCTTTGTTATTCAAGTCAATCAAAGATGGTACGTTTTAACTTTTTACATGTTTAAATTAAGTGTTAATTTGAGCTTTAAGATATTTGTAAATCTTTTTAGGTTGAGATACAAGAATTGGCCAGTAAGAAATTGACACAACAGACACTTCTCAAGAATACACATCTACACTTTCGCATTCATTCTCCACCTCCTACGAGACCAATTTTCGATTAATCAATTTTTTGATTTACGTCGCATTTGCTATTTTGTTTAGTGTAGTTAGTTTGACAGTAATTGTTAAAACGTTAAAAAATACCGCAAGTGCACGACCGCTAAGGGTGAGCATCGGTCCGGACCCGGATTCTCTCCGGGGTCCGGACCGAAGCCGAAGACCGGACAGGTCAGGTTCGGTCTGGACCGAACCCGGACCGAACTTTTGTGGGGATTTTTGGGTTTTGGTCCGGAACCGGACTGGACCGGACCGAAACCCGAATCGCTCTGGTGGGCCGGACCGAAACCCAGACCGAACCGGTCCCGTCCGGTCCAAAAACTCGGACCGGACCGGAAGTTGCTCTCCCCTAACGACCGCGATGAAGCGGTGGCAAGTACGGGTTGATCCGTAGGGAGGTGAGTAACATCTGGTTTTTCAGAAATCAAGTGACGAAAAAGGGGAGAAGAGTTGTAGATTACGCTAAAGCTAAACTACACTAAACTAATAAGTATGAAATGCGAAAGAAAGCACGTAAGGTTGGAAATCAGAGAGAGAAACCGTTAAGGGGTGAAGTGTGCACACATATGAAGTGAAATAAGTGATGAAAGATGCATGTAAGCATGTATGTGTGTGTGTTGTGTGTGTGTCTTCATGCATAGGAAGTGTTTAAAGATGTGGCAAAACATATCAATCCATTCACACAACGTATCAACAATTACTACTTGATTAACATAAGATTGGACTCAGCATGAGATGTGTCTAAAGATATGGCAAGACTCATCAAAAACCATAAACTCATGTGAAGAACAAAGGTAAGCATGGGAGTTGTCTAAATGTTATGGGAAAACCCATGAAAACAAAATTTCTTCAATCAATCAAGCAAGCAAACACAAATACAAACACATAACTAACATGTAGCATATTCAACAAGAAATTTCAGTCAATAAACATGAGAAAACTAAGCATGGGAAGTGTCTAAATCTTATGACAAAACCAATCAAAATTCCCCAACATGTATATGATTAAAATCCCCCAATGAACATACAAAACATGCAAGTCTACACAATCAAAAATTCATCAAACATCCAAACTTCACAATATACATGAACATCATCTCCACCCCCAAAAGGGAATGGATCTAACCACTACACATTATTCTAGCAATTAAACTAGAGAAGAAAGGATACATTCTAACTAATTTAGCCTAAGATCAAAGAAATAAGACTAAGCTAAGCATGCATAAAAAAGAAACAACATGAGAACAAAACAATGAAAAATTATTTTATTAAATGACTCACATTACTAGTAGCATTCTTCTTCACCTTGTGTTTTTGCTCCAAGGTTTACTCCAAGTACAGAGAATGCCACCAAGCAATGGGTGAATACAAAGGAAAATGAAGAGTTCTATTTATAGTGCTAGAAAAAGGTAATCTGGGATAATCTCCCGGTATGGGACTAAAACGCATACCATAAGTGGACTAAATACAACCTAATTCAACACCTGACCGAATCACGTGTAATTTGGGACAATATGGACCCCCAATTGGCAATCTAAATGGGCTTGATCGGACCGGATTTTGGGTGGCTTGATTTTGTCTTGATTTCTTGGTGTTTGATGAACCCGATTCGATTGTTTATGGTTGGACCCAGATTTAATTGCCAAAATACTCCTTATAATGGTGTGGAGCTTTTTGATTTCCTTATTAGTCCTTTCGGCTTTACATTCGGGTCCTTCTCTCTTGCACCTCAGTCCATAAGTCTTGCAACTTAGTCATTTTTCTTGCTTTTATGTCCTTTTTTAGTCTATTCTTCTCAAACCTGTTATTCCTTAAACTTAAACATAAAACTCATTACATAGCAATTTTTAGGTTCAAGATAATGAATATAAGACACAAATGAATGCATGAAATGATGTCAATCAGTAATCACCTCATTCTCCTGTCCTTTGCCACTCGAATATGGTTGTCACAACAACACTAATAACTCCTTGAGGTTCGACCAGTATTTGCCACGTCTTCACCGACATCGTGCACTTGCAGTTATTAAAACGATCAATCAAGTTTTTGGCATCGTTGTCGAGGAGTTGGTCGTAGTTGGTTTTTCCATCATTTCAGTGGGCTTATCTTAAGTTTTCTTTTAGTTTTGTTACTTAATAGGGGACTAGGTCGACAAGGGATCTTAACTAAGGAAACCAAGGATCCAGGAGGAGTTTTGGGACTAGATTCCCCAAACAGTACGCCATTGGCGGATTTGGTGAGCCCATTTGCATTTTTGTTTCTCCTGTAGCTTCTTATGTCTCTTTCTGGTTGATATCTTTAACTGTCTACTTCATAATGCTCTATGTTAATGTCAAAAGTTAACTTGTTTTGCATGCTCCCCTCCTAATACAACTTGGACCTTCAAAGTCAAAGAAAACGATTAGTGGATTGCTATAACAACTCTACGTTTCTCTGTAAACCTTTGACAAGAAAGGTATAATGCCCCGAATCTGCACTCGAAACACATCAAACAATCACAAATATAACAAGCAAAAAAGGGCATTAACTGAGTGAAAATGCAGAAAGGAAATACAAGAACTCTAAAATGTGTACTACATGACTACTAAGAAGAGTAGGAAAATACATGACAACTGAGCTGAACAAATCCAATCCACGCGTCCCAAGCCCAAGTCGTCTCCAACCACCTTTTGTGTCTCACCTGTACATACACAAATGATGCTTGAGTCTTGAAATCAAAACCCCGTACACTACCCCAACCCGACACTGAACAAGGTCTAGCCATCCTTGAGGGCTCACACTAGTCTTGTATCCCAAGGCGATCATGCCTGGCTAAGCCGAGCCTGCACCTCGACCCCACCGTGCATCCAATCCCCAAGGCAACACTCAACCCACTATCACGGTAAAATTGACACAAGTCCTAAGGCGACCACGTGCCCAGCCAGGTCGAGCATGCACCCACGACAAGACCGTGCATCAGGCCCACAAGGCAACGCTCTACTCCAACCACGTGCCCGAGCCCGCGAGCCCAGCTCCAACAGCATGACCATCTCATGTTACCTAATATATGTTTTTTGCAAGTGACTATATGACTTAGTAGTCTTCGAAGTGCATGACCATCTCATGTAATCATCTCATGCCTTATATAATTGTTTTGGAAGAAGTTGTATCGAATTGAATATCTTAATAATATATGGTGGTCATCACAAGATTCTTATGTAATTTACTATGTATAGTGAACGAATAATAATGATTAAGATGGTTACTTAACCTGATCTTGTGATCTTTCATTTTAAGTTAGACAAAGGATAAAAATGTGTTTTGGTTCCATATTCTTGTGAAAGTTGGAGGCGATCCAATCTAGATTTTTTTGCATATAATTGAGTTTTACCAGCATTAGGTTGATGTGATTTGAATCCATCAACTAATACATGTTAGCATTCTCATTGCTTGTTTAACTAGTGACTTTAAGTTTTATCACCGTCCGTGATGGACAATGAGTATTGACTTTTATATCATTGGGCTTGTTACTCAGATGTTTATGATTAACTTCAATTGTGATTTAATTATTAACAGAGACATGTTATCTAACCAATGAGTTAGTGATTATTGATTGAACCAATTGTGAGTTATTCCAAA
The DNA here is from genome assembly GCA_963682175.1 of Triglochin maritima. NCBI lineage: Eukaryota > Viridiplantae > Streptophyta > Magnoliopsida > Alismatales > Juncaginaceae > Triglochin > Triglochin maritima. Next base: position 15,621,733 of record OY821775.1, read on the forward strand.
GGAATAACCAGTGATCGATTACAAATTGTAGACATAATATTGAAAGATTAATGGGGGTATGGTGAAGGGAATGTGTTCTAAAAGTTTTACTTTTAAATGTCAATTATTATGAATTGAATGAGAAATCATTTTGTTCCTTGTTTATGTTATTCGTCTCGACCGGAAGTGCTAAGGAAGATGCTATTGGTCCTTAACCGTAGAGCTCTAAAAGATATTGGTTTACATAAAAAAGAAGATATTCCCAATCATGGTAATTAACATGGGACATTAATTACCGAGTTAAGATTTTCGTGTTGGTCATAGATCATTGTAGCTCTACAAGTGAGTGACAACACGGGTGCACAAAAGAGGAAAATATTACTTTTGTATACTGAATAGACCTAATAAGTAAAACATTATAGAATTGTGTTTTCTGTGTCATTGATGTTTTACTTTGTCTTTGGTCCTTTGATATGAGACTTATATCCGATCACTTAAGAATTGCTTAATTAGACTAGTGTCTTGAGCTATCGATGAGTGTAGTGTAAAGGCATTGGTTGGTTAAGTATGACTTTTGTAGGAGAAGATAGTTAGTCAAGAGATTATCATTGCCACTCTTAATTGAGTGATGATATTAGTGGGCCCCTTGATAAAGCAAAGTTATAATGTGCACAATGTGATTTGAGCTAAGTCACATATTTGTAACTAGCTTAAAGAGATCAAGAAATGATTACTAACACAAAGATGACACAATACTACTTTGTGTGTATTCTTAATATCATGAGGCAACGGACGGACACAAGTGGTGCACTCCATCACTAAATGGATCGGGTTTTGGTTCGAGTGGAATTAAGACATCTAACTAATTGGGAGCTATAATGTGTAGCTAGATACCGCTTATAGCTTGTGATATTAAGCTCTTAATACCACTGCCAACTTAATTTAAATCCTCCCATAGGTCACACCACAAAACTGGAAAACAAGAAATGGGGATTTTGAGTTCATAAGGTGTGTCGAGTTTCATGTAGAAAATATGACACATGTGGTGAACAAGCAAAATCAAAATTATGTTATGATTAATAACATAATTAGAATCTAAATTAAATTCATATGTGATGTAAATATTATGGGGTGTAATGATTAATCATTACATAGGATAATATGTTACATAAGTTGTGAACTTACTACTAATCCCGAAATGTCAAATTTTGTAGGGATTAAACCGAAATTTGACGAGTCTGCAGTACTGTGCAAAAACGGTCAACCGCTAAACCGTAAACGGTCGACCGGATGTTGCACGGTCGACCGAAATGTTGCACGGTCGACCGGAAGTGTCTCGATCTCTACAGGAATTTCGTCTGTTCGTTTTCGGTCGACCGAACATTGCGATGAAATAAATTTTGTTGCGAATGGTCGACCAAATTTATGAACGGTCGACCGAAACTTGGTCTAAACGGTCGACCGTACCTCCAACATGGTCGACCGATTCAGACGGTTACTGCAGAATAAATTTAAGAATTAATTAGATCATGCATGGAATTGGTCCATAACTGATTTAATTCGTGGCTAAGATTATTTATTAGCAAATAATGGATGGTTAGATGGAAGTTTGCATGAAATCATGGGTAAGAGGTTGCACATGAATAGGTAATTTCGAGAGAACTTATAAATACAAGTTTATCTCATTACCCTGTTAATTTTAATTCATTATCTTTTTGTGCAAACATCTCTCTCCATAATTATCCACGAAAATTCCTTAATTCTTAAGTTTAGTTTTAGTTTTCAGAGATCTTCTCCTTAAGGGAACTAAAGAGGGGTTAGTAGTTAGATTCTAAACCCTATTGGAGATTGAGATGCTAGCTCCTCTCTCTCCAATCTTGCTTAGAGTTTGGTGAATACTCGGAGGCATCCGGCGCAACGACAAGCATCCTCAACGTCTCCGGATCTTCAAGAAGTTTTAGAGAACTTCTGGGTATGAATTTCGGAGGTCATGTTTGTTTTAATAAGTTTTGAAACTAGTTATTGAAACAAACCGATGCATACATGAAACAAATCATAGAAAATTGTAATTGATCCTTATTGTGCATAAAAATTTCGAAATTAAATATGTGCAATTAAACTAGAAATCCTACAGTGGTATCAGAGCTTAGGGTTCAATTTTCTAATGATTTTAAACTATAAACGAATTTAGTTTACCATCTAGGGTTCGAACAATTCGGTTTTGGGAAAAAGTTTTTCTTACGAGGATAGGTCATATTCCCTCATAATTAAAACGACAAGAATCACAAGAGTTTGAAGATGCTAATGTTGCTAAAATTTAAAAAGGTTGTGATTAGAAAATGTTTTTCTTACCTTGATATTGTAATGTATTCGATAGCCCTTAGCTAGTCTATATTACAATTGATGGGATCTTGGATTGTTGCATTTATGGGCAAGTTTTTTTATTTGCAGCATTTACATTTGTATTATGTATGATAAACAAAAAATTGGCATTAAAATCCTGTATGATTTATTTTGTAGAAAAATGTCGAACATCCAACCTATCGTATGATCCATGATAGAAAAACACCCTTTAGCAAATGATGACTCAAACTTCATAAGTTGGCAACTCAAACTCAACATCGTGTTAAATTTTGAGAAACTATCTCACATTTTGGAAGGTCCAATCCCAAAATGGAATGAGAAATTAACCGATGAAGAGAAAGAGGCTAAGGCCAAGTGGGAAGACCAAGAGAACCAAGTTCACGGTCTTATGTTAGCATCCATGGGTGACTCGCTTCAAGCGAAATACTTGGATTCAAAACCCAAGAAGACCATGGAGGCTTTGTCTAAGATGTTCATGGATAATGCCCGAAAGGAGCGCTATAAGACCACCATCGCACTCACAAGCTGCCATATGGCGGAGGGAACATCGGTATCCATGCATTTTCTCACGATGCAAGGGTACCTTGAGAAGTTGGCAAAGCTCTCTTCACCAATGCCCGAGGACATTGCTGAAGATATGATTCTTGGCTCTCTAGCCCCGTCCTTTAAGGACTTTGTGATGCACTATCACGTGCGTGAAAAAGGGGTGCGTCTTGAGGAGCTGCACAACGCTCTCAAAACTACTGAAGTTGACATGGGCAAGGGTAGGGACAAGCATGTCATTGCCGTCTATGGGAGGAGCCAAAAGATTGGTAAAGGAAAGGGCAAATCTACCAAAAGTGGTTCAATCAAGAGCAAGGGAGTAGGAGGTGCTCATAAGAGTGCCTCGAGGGGGAAATCTCAGAAATCTCCAACTCCCAATACAGAGTGCTTTCACTGCGGTGAAAAAGGACACATCCGGCCAAATTGCCCCAAGTACAAGGAAGACCTTGACAACGGAGTGATTGAACGTCGGCGCCCCAAAATGCCAAAGGTATATTTGTTATTGAAATAAATTTAGCCACCTCTGTCCAGGATTGGGTAATTGATACCGGATCTTGTGCTCACATAGTTTCTAATGTGCAGCTACTCACGGATAGGAAGGAACTCGTAAGGAACGATGTAGAATTGAAGGTCGGAAAAGGTGCGACCGTTTCTGCGGTTGCACAAGGTTCTGTGGTGCTTCAATTATGTAGTGGTTTAAATTTATGTCTAAAGAATGTTTATTATGTGCCTTCGATTAGCAAAACATTATTTCTGTATCATGTTTAGATATGGATAATTTCAATATAAATATTTCGAATTCTTGTTTGTCTATATCGAAGTATGTTGTTTTCTATGCAAATGCATTCATAAGGAATGGTCTCTATTTGCTTGAATTGAATAATAAACAAATCTTTAATATCAATAACAAAAGACTTAAGACCACTCACGAGAACGATACTCTCTTGTGGCACTATCGTTTTGGTCACATAAATGAAAAGCGCATCAAGAAATTGCAAGAAGCCAACCTTCTTGGTCTACTTGATTTTAAATCATTGGAGACGTGCCAACCATGTTTAATGGGGAAAATGACCAAAAAGTCTTTCAAGAAGAAAGGTCCAAGGGCGAGTGGCTTGTTAGATTTGATACATTCTGATGTATGTGGTCCAATGAGTACTAGTGCACGAGATGGTTTCAGGTACTTCATTACGTTCACGGATGATTATAGTCGTTATGGTTATGTTTATCTAATGAGAAACAAAAGTGAATCCTTTGACAAGTTCAAAGAATTCAAGAATGAAGTAGAGAACCAACTCGACAAGAAAATCAAGTCTCTACGAACGGATCGTGGAGGTGAGTACTTAAGTGCTGAATTTGACTCATACCTAAAGGAGTTTGGTATTATACCTCAACTCACCCCTCCCGGTACACCTCAGTGGAATGGGGTATCCGAAAGGAGGAATAGGACATTGCTCGACATGGTTCGGTCAATGATGAGTCATGCGGAATTACCTCTTTACTTTTGGAGTTATGCACTACAAACTGCGGCTTACACACTAAATAATGTCTCATCCAAATCTGTGGAGAAAACTCCTTATGAGCTATGGAGTGGTAAAACACCCAAGCTCAATTTTCTCAAGATTTGGGGTTGTGAGGCTTACGTCAAGACATTGATGTCGACCAAACTTCAACCAAAAGCGGATAAGTGCATCTTTATAGGTTATCCTCGTGAAACAAGAGGATACTACTTTTGGCATATCACCTGCAATCGAGTGATTGCAGAGAGGGATGCCACATTTCTGGAAAAGGAATTTCTGGAAAGAGTAAAAAGTAGTGGGAGTAGGGTTGTGCTTGAGGAAACTCAAGATACTCTACAAGATCATGACATGAATGATGACATTCAAGATCATGAAGGCCCAACCGAGATTCCTTTGGTTAGTGGGAGTGTGAGTGAGAGACCCTCGCAAGAAATTATGAGAGAATCTCAATCATCCTCACCTAGTGTACGTTCAAGAGTTGAACGTGAACCCACTCCTCAAGAAATTGTGGAAGAAGTTCGAGAGACACGAGAAGAACCAAAAGAACTAAGAAGGTCAACGAGGGAAAGGAAGAAACCCGACTTATATCTGGGACTTCATGAAATCATGGTACTTGATACCAATGATCCCTTGACCTTCAAAGAAGCAATGGAAAGGGAAGACTCCAAATTATGGCTTAAGGCCATGGAATCAGAAATATAATCCATGCATGATAATCAAGTGTGGAACTTGGTTGACCTTCCTCAAGGGAAAAAGGCCATTCAAAATAAATGGGTTTTCAAGAGGAAGATGGGCATGGATGAGAACTTGACAACCTACAACGCGAGGCTTGTAGGGAAGGATTTCACTCAAGTTCAAGGAATTGACTATGATGAAACTTTTTCACCGGTTGTCATGTTCAAGTCTATTCGAATCATGCTCGCTATTGCCGCATTTCATGATTATGAGATGTGGCAAATGGATGTCAAAATGGCGTTCCTTAATGGGAACTTGAAGGAGGATGTGTACATGGTACAACCTCAAGGTTTTGAAGATCCAAAGAATAGCGAGAAGGTATGCAAGCTTCAAAGATCCATTTATGGATTGAAGCAAACATCAAGGAGTTGGAACAAACGCTTTGACGAGGAAGTGAAGAAGCTTCACTTCATTCAAAATAAGGAAGAACCTTGTATATACAAGAAGGTTAGTGGGATCCATGTAGTATTCCTAATCTTGTATGTCTATGACATATTGCTTATGGGCAATCACATTACTTTGCTTGAGCAAATGAGAAGTTCATTGAAATCTGCAATGAAAGATATGGGTGAGGCTCAATACATCTTGGGAATCAAGATATATAGAGATAGATCCCATAGACTCATTGGCCTCAGTCAACGTACATACATTGACAAGGTCTTGGAAAGGTTCAAGATGAACAACTCCAAAAGATGCAATGTGCCAATGAGTATGGGTGTGCAACTCAAGAAGTCTCAACGTGCGCAATCACGTAAGGACTTAGAGTACATGAAGGATGTCCCTTATGCTTCGGCAATTGGGTCGATCATGTACGCAATGACTTGCACAAGACCCGATGTCTCGTATGCTCTAAGCGTGACAAGTCATCACCAATCCAACGCAGGTCCTGAGCATTGGACTGCGGTCAAGAATATCCTGAAGTACCTTAATCGGACTAAGGATAAGATTCTTGTTTATGGAGGACAAATGGAGTTGATAGCCGAAGGGTACTCGGATGTGAGTTTCATGTCGCAATCAAGATACGTCTTTCTTCTGAATGGTGGAGCTGTGAGTTGGCGTAGTTGGACGCAAAGCACTACGGTCGACTCAATCACTGCTTCCGAAGTAATGGTTGTTGCTGAAGCGAGCAAGGAAGGAGTGTGGATCAAGAAGTTCCTTGAAGAGCTTGGAGTAGTTCCCACGAGCGAGGGACCCATTGAGCTATTTTGCGATAATAGTGCATCTATCTCGCGAATCAAGGATCCTAGATCACACCACAAACTGAAGTACATGGATCGTAAGTACTTCGTGACACGTGACCTCATCGACGAAGGCAAAATAAATATTTTATGGGTGGACACCAATAGAAACACAGCTGATCCATTCACAAAACCCTTATCCCAAGCCAAGGGCGAAATGCATTTCGAGTCCATGGGATTGAGGAACCATGTAGATTGGCTTGATGATTGATATGTAATGGGGTTTACCTTAGTTATTACTGTTTTATACATTGAGTATTGATGCATTGCATACATTGCATCATATGTCTTTCATTTAGATTGCTTTTAATTCAATAAATGCTACTAAGGTATGTGTTTAGCCTTGTTTACAGAATACAGGGACCTGAATGCAAATTACCCACATCCCGAGCATAAAACGCGTGCAAAAGATTCATTTCTATCATAAAGACAAGTTCAAGTTTATCGGGTTTCAAATGGAAATGCATCCAAGCACAAAAGCATTCAAGGAGCTAATCACAAAAAGGTCAGGGGCTTAAGTGCAAAATGTCAAGAACCTGACTACAAAATAAAAGGGCAAAGTTATTGTGTTGGAGAAGTCAAAAGAAAAGTCAAAAATAAATCCCCAACAATGGAAGGAATTAATCCGGAGCTCAAGACAATGGAAAGAATCAATCCAGACGCGCAAAGGAGGATCAAATCATACCATAAACGCACAGCCAAAATCCGGACCTGATCCGAGCATCGTGTGAGGCGAATCCGCCGCACATTACACATGATCTGCGGCAAATTCGCCGCCCCCTTGATCATCCGGCGTTCAAATTTCCTCCAGTCCGGTAGCAACGCGTGTACTTTCCTTTCATATACTGGTATCCCTTGTATCGACTATAAATAGCCTCGTAGCACGAATGTAACACATCTTGGAACCTTTGGTCTTGGATCATTAGTAATAAATTTCTGTTTTATTTTGTTTTGTTTCTCTTTTCTTTTAACGTCTCTAGGATCCCTTCTTCTTCCTCCCTCCATGAGTTTCTAACTCTTTCCAAAGGGTGGAGGTGACGGATTTAGGGTTAGAGAAGATGAATTGCATGTTATTATTTTAAGTTCATGATTAGTATATTTTGATTACTTGAGTTTATGTTAAGTCATTTATCTTGTAATGCTTCATAACTAACATGATTTACAATAAGTTTCAGTAATTCTTTGATCTAAACCTAAATCTAAACCTCCATCCAACGGATTTCTCTCTTATTTCTTGTTTTAGTTTTATTTGTGCATGTTTAGCTACTTAATCCAAAAACCTAAAAACCCAATTGATTCTTCTCTCCTTCTTCCTCTTAATCAAAAATAACATCAACTACGAAATCTCTCCCTCCTTGTGTTCGACCCGTACTTGCCACGTCTTCATAGATGCCGTGCACTTGCGGTATAAATTTAATTAACATCAAGTATGTATGTGAAAGAAAACTTTAATAACAAGTGGGAGATTGAAGGGAATGTGTTCTAAATGTGTTACTTTTAAATGTCAATTATTATGAATTGAATGAGAAATCATTTTGTTCCTTGTTTATGTTATTCGTCTTTTAGAAGTGTTAAGGAAGAGGCTCTTGGTCCTTAACCGTAGAGCTCTAAAAGATATTGGTTTACATAAAACAAAGGATATTCGCAATCATGGTAATTAACATGGGACATTAATTATCGAGTTAAGATTGTCGTGTTGGTCATAGATCATTGTAGCTCTACAAGTGAGTGACAACACGGGTGCACAAAGGAGGAAAATATTACTTTTGTATACTGAATAGACCTAATAAGTAAAACATTATAGAATTGTGTTTTCTGTGTTATTGATGTTTTACTTTGTCTTTGGTCCTTTGATATGAGACTTATATCCGATCACTTATGAATTGCTTAATTAGACTAGTGTCTTGAGCTATCGATGCGTGTAGTGTAAAGGCATTGGTTGGTTAAGTATGACTTTTGTTGGAGAAGATAGTTAGTCAAAAGATTATCATTGCCCCTCTTAATTGAGTGATGATATTAGTGGGCCCCTTGATAAAGCAAAGTTATAATGTGCACAATGTGATTTGAGCTAAGTCACATATTTGTAACTAGCTTAAAGAGATCAAGAAATGAATACTAACACAAAGATGACACAATACTACTTTGTGTGTATTCTTAATATCATGAGGCAAGAGACGGACACAAGTGGTGCACTCCATCACTAAATGGATCGGGTTTTAGTTCGAGTGGAATTAAGACATCTAACTAATTGGGAGCTATAATATGTAGCTAGATACCGCTTATAGCTTGTGATATTATGCTCTTAATATCACTGCCAACTTAGTTTAGATCCTCCCATAGGTCACACCACAAAACTGTGAAACAAGAAATGGGGATTTTGAGTTCATAAGGTGTGTCGAGTTTCATGTAGAAAATATGACACATGTGGTGAACAAGCGAAATCAAAATTATGTTATGATTAATAACATAATTAGAATCTAAATTAAATTCATATGTGATGTAAATTTTATGGGGTGTAATGATTAATCATTACATAGGATAATATGTTACATAAGTTGTGAACTTACTACTAATCCCGAAATATCAAATTTTGTCGGGGTTAAACCGAAATTTGACGAGTCTGCAGTACTGTGCAAAAACGGTCGACCGCTAAACCGTAAACGGTCTACCGGATGTTTCACGGTCGACCGAAATGTTGCACGGTCAACCAGAAGTGTCTCGATCTCTCCAGGAATTTTGTCTGTTCGTTTTCGGTCGACCGAAGTAGTTTGGTCGGTCGACCGAACATTTCGATGAAATAATTTTGTTGCAAACGGTCGACTGAGTTTATGAACGGTCGACCAAAACTTGGTCTAAATGGTCGACCGTACCTCCAACACGGTCGACGTCATTTAATCACCTGACGTCATCGTCAGGTCAAGCCATAATCAATCACCTGACATGTCTACTGTCCTACAATACCTACTTATTGCCACAAAACATAAAATGGTTGGTGTTGTAGTAATAGACTCCTATCTAAATAAACCACCCCAACATTCTTATTTTAAGCGATGTGTGACTATTATTGGGGTGTAAGAATTTTTTTTCACTAGTCTTTCTACCATGTGTTGGTCTACATCTCTTACATAATCCTTTATTTAAGTTAATTAAACTCATCTATCTAAAATGATTGATATATAGAGATACATAATACTCATGACAACTTCTTGACCACTTCATGCAGATTTTTCTCTTCAACGTGAAGATGTCAAGAAGCATGCAGTCTTGAGTATTATAATTGGTGCATGTATTGTAGAATAACCACCAAGATTTCTTCTAGTTGGTTCATTCTTTTTTTAACAACATAGGACTTGGTCTTTTGAGTAGAGAACACGATTTATTTCTAATTCCATCTCTTTGATTTATTAACAATAACAAAACACATCAATCAATTGGGTGAGAATCTAGATTCCAACGTTTCCTCCCATCTCTCACTAGTCCCTTCGCTCAAGCAATCTCGAAAGTAGTTTTAAGCAATAATTTTATCTTCAATTCTTCCATCTTACAATTTTATCCTTATGATTTGTTATCATTGTAATCCCACCATTCAACTCAGTACCAAATAATTTTTTTAACGTATCTCCAAACCCGCATCGATCCCTAGTCTTGTTCGTCACTCATGAATCAATAGTCCCACAACACCAACCTATTGGCACAAAACATAAGTTGGTCGGTGTTATGGCTAGTAGACTCATATCTATATAATCCACTCCAACATTCTTTTGTTAGGTGATGTGAGACTATTATAGGGGTGTTGCAACCTACCCAACTTAAACATCTCATGTCTTCATCAGGGTCAAGCCATAACCAGTCACTAGGGGTGTCCACTATCCCACAACACCCACCTATTGCCCCAAACTTTAAGTTGATTGGTGCCACCTATTTCCACAAAACATAAGTTGGTTGGTGTTATGGTGGTAGACTCATGTCTATATATATATATATATCACTCCAACATTCTTATGTTATTGGTTACTGATTAGAAACCAAAAATAGGTATATTTGTTAAGGTTTTCACAATTATGGTATTTCCTCTAGGTTTTCGATCTGAGGAGTGTACCATTCCCTTGCTCTGTCCGAACCATCGTAAAATAGTAATCTACTAAACAGTAGCCACAACTGGACGTTTACGAACTCTTTGTCGTCTCTTTTTCTTGCAAATGTTATAGATGTACTGCAACATCTCCTTTTCTAGGAGAGACCCTCCTCATTTGATTGTCTTATTTTCTTACCTATCAATGGGCCTTTCTCCGATAGCCAGACCAAATATCACTGCTAGTTGAAGACCTTCAGTGACAGTACTATGATGCCTTGTTTGAATGTTTTTTCTTCGTCGTCGTAATTCGAGACGAGGAACTCCCCAATGTCATTGTCCACTGATGACATGGGTTCAGTATCTAAAAAGTGCACGAAGGGAGTCCTTCAAAATACCACCTTCTGACTGTCATTCATCCCTAATCTCACCTTTTCGAACAATGCAACTCTACACTTTCTGGGCTGGAAGTACAACTTTGGTTTTTGAAACTAGAGAATGTCAGATAACAATGCTAGGGAAGAAATAGTCCCTCGAGGGGATGCCTCCATCCCCTTGACGAGGGGCAGACCTTTTCAAACCACAGAATAACCTGCTCACCTTTTGTACACCGCTGGTGCTTGCGGTGGGCGTGTTTTCTGCCATTTTTCGGGATTTTGGAGTTAGGGTTTTCTTTTTGTGGGATTAGGAAGGTGCAAGATTTGATGAGGGTTTGAAAAAGGAATAGATTACCACATTTTATTTTTTAAATCGAAATATTTGAACCCTTGTGCCATGTTTTTTTCGAAAGTGCGCACTTTGAACTGTCTCACTATTTTGCAAAACAATCCTCTTTGTTGATTTTGAAAAAAAATTAAAAAAGGAAATGACAAATGCTAACTTGGTCATTGCCCATACGAGACGTGACCTACACAGGACAGACGGGACATGCCTTGGAAGAATCGTAAAATATTAGTGGCATTCCCTATACAAAAGACAATTTATCGAAATCTATGCAAAAGTTGATAATCTCGCCCCCACCAGCTTTTAGATTTGTGTTTCAACCATTATTAGGATGGAATTCAAGCTTAATCATTCAATTAAATTTAATGTATTGGTGTAGCATGATTTTAATGAAACGGTGGTGATACTGAATCATCCCAAAAATTGGTGATTTGTCCTGACGCAGGACTAACTCAATCATACTCGTAACTAAGTCGTCTTGTTGCCCATTGTAGGATTGAGACGTCCAGTCATGGTACTGACCCATTTCGTCAAACAATTCAACATTTAACAACACAAACAATTATTCCAATAGTACAAAAAATTCAACATTACATACCCAAAGATACAGACAAAACATTCCATTAAACACTATAATGAAATTCCATTAAACACTATATATATATTAGACAAAGGCAGACAACGAAGGTGACGGAAATCAAAAGTTAACATTGTCGAACCACCGGTTAGTATAGCCGACAGTGAAGTGAAGTTGAGAGAAGAAGATGAGCTGGTATGAGTTGCAATGCAGAGAGTCATCAGTGACGGAAAGCCCTCTGGATTTTTCTTGCCCCAGTTATGGAACGCCAGCGGTTCATTACTGGGAAGCACGACGATATGTCATTCTCTATTTTTATCTTCGCACATGGCCTTACCTGCAGCAACATGTAGATATCACGTTTCCGGGAAAACTATCGGTACCACAAAATATGGGAAATTGATTAAAATTGTTTTTATTACCTAAAGTATGGTCACACATCCGTCCACGTTCCCCTTACCAAGGCTAACTTTGTCGGTAGATTTCCTTCTCTTTAGATTTCTACTGGACTTTTTATGCAACCAGATAGGTACTCAAAAATTGCCTCCGCCCAGGGGTACATTCTCATTTCCTCCATGTTTTTTATCGCAAACATGTACCATATCTTCGCTCTTTCCGAACCATCACAGGAAAGGAAGGTAGTGAAAGAAGATAAAACAGAAGTTTGACGCGCTCTTCATTGTCTTCACTCGATCTTGCTTCGGTCAGTTGTATTCCTAAACTCTTTCTTCTCCAGTTGTCGACCTTGTCATTGTGTTGACTTCTTCTCAGTCATGTCGACTGCCACTCCACCCAGAGGCAATACCAATTTCGCAGTGATGTCTGAGGCCTTCAGATTCACCACTTTCTTCCTTAGTCGAAGGGGGTCCTTTGAATATCACTTGTCCTCTATCAGAAAGCAATTTTTTCTGCATCTTGAAGGATGCCCATCTACACTTTGTAGGTTGGAAGAAGTTTGATGTCTACAACAAATAAAATGCCATAGTTAGTACCTCAAAGCACAATTAAAATGTTAACCACAAACTTAAAACCATAAGGGACACAACCTAAAAGGACATAATTGTCCGTCGAAGGACACACATATCCTTTGATAGACTTCGAGGGACACAAACTCCAATGTCAAATGTATACACTTTGAATGCCGGTCAGAATTCAAATGTTAAAAGGAAGGACCCAGACTCAAGCGAAAATGCTCCAGCGGTTTACCAGTGGTATGTCCCAATGCGGACGTTTGAGTCCCCTCACGGGACGCACAAAAAGAAAAGCAAGCAACCCGCTCACTTGTTGTTTACCACTATTGTTGTTTACTTAGGGGTCATTGTTTGGATTTTATAGGGGAAGATTTAGGGTTTTAAGTGGTTGGGTTGGGATTTCCTTCTTTGGTAGGGGTAGAATCGGAAAATAGTGGCATTCCATGTTATTACGTTGGCAACAGACTAACTCGACCATATTCGGTATTCCAGTCTGACTCAACCAAATAGGGGACTTACTCGTCCACACGTGGGACTAAATTGTCCTGAACTGAATCGTCCCAACCATTCCCTGCACGACATCCATGTATCAGGAGTTAGGACCCTTTGCAGTGCCATTGGCAATTCATGTAAAAATTGATAGAACTCAATTAACAAACTAGGTCGTTTGGTCGAAACAAGATGTGTCGACTCGTGTCCACTTTAATTAACAACATATCCAATTGAAGAAAACATTATATTTACAAAAACTACAAAAGATTGTCGTTAGAGTGGGATGCATGGATCGTTGTTTTGTTTTAAAAATCGTTGTTTGGATGGAATTGAAACAAACAGCCTTCAATTGGTTTTAACGTACTAGTGTTGCATAATTTGAATGAAACAGTTGCAGGACTGAATCGTTTCAAACATAGCAAACTCGTCTCGAACATGACAGTTTTGTCCTGGCAGCGATAAAGTTGTACATATCTGGGATTGACTCGTCTATACGCTAGACCTGCTTCGGGACCACACGTGGGACTGTCGCCACCACGTACGCCTCCATATTCGGGACATAGTTGGGTCATGTCCACTTTAGTTAACAACATATAGAAAACATTATATTTACAAAACTACAAATTTTGTTGTATTAAGGCATATTACCATTCTTCACCTGGCTCCACCTTTACAGGTCGCATGACAGACATGTCCCGCAAGTGCCAACTTAAACTCTTTACGTTTCATTACTCTTTCTTCACAATTTGGATAAAGTTTCTTGTTTCGGCCATCTAGCATTCCATTCAAAACTATAATGAAATTCCATTGAACACTAAAAGCTTCTGCATTTGAAAATATCATTACATATCCAAAGACATACAAACAAAACATTCCATTGAACACTATAAGCTTTCATATAACATTTCCTTCAAAAATTCAACATTACATATTCCACGAACAGAAACACAAAGAAAAATGCAAACACACCCAAAATTATCTTGTTATACAGAGATGGTGATCCAAACTGATTTTTAAATGTGTGGGTTAGGTTGGTGGTAGAACCACAGTGCTTAATGATTTTGTTGCGTGAAGATGGCTTATGGTCACCCAACAACCAAGATAATTAACCATTGTGTTTCTACCACAACCCTAACCCACACATTTAGAAATTGGCTTGGATTCCATTGAACGTTACAGGCTTCCATTTAACTTTCCATTGAAAATTCAATATTACATATTCCACAAACATAAACACAAACAAAACGCAAACACACACAAAACTATTAATATCATTCAAGTCAATTTGAAGAGAGTGACCCTGTCAGATGTCGCTTGCAAACCCAAAAGATGGTTTTGTTCGTCTCTTGGGTCTGACTCAACTTCACAAGCTTGCAGAAAAGCTTTTGCATCCCTGACTCCTTTATGCCCTCATCGGGTTTTTCCATCGGTTGTACAGGTGTTCCATCGTCCCAGACGAATTACCGACAGTGATGGTTTGGCTCCGAGGAGCCACAGAGAGAGAACGTTTTGCTAAGTTTGCTCGAAGTGTTGGACCACAACTTTGTTGCCTATAAACCACACCTACAAATGTGATAGGGTAGGCGTGAAACTCCATGTATTTTTACTGGGGGATAACCTCCCCATAATTTTCCACCATTGATGTAATCTTCATCACTTGAGTAGTCATTGTTGGCATTATGTTAGAAGGCCATTTGGGGGCGATCGAATACACAACTCACTAGTGCAGAATGGGGAATAAACTCGCCAAATATACGTTGGTCTCCCATAAACACGACGTCCATAGGTATATACGTCGCATGTAAGGGAGGTCAACGTCTATAGTTATGTAAAGGTGTCGGTTTTTTAGTATAACCAACATCTATACCTCCTTAATCATTTAAATAAGAAAATTATAATATTCTTTGATCATATAATATCCTTAATCATTTCTCACCATTTAAACCTACATCAGAAGTAATAACAACATATATATAACATGTAAGGAATCATTCATCTCCGTTTTTATCTAACTACCTACATGTCTTCCTTCGTATTCACCTAAATATCTTCAAGTATAACGAATTTGTAACAACTTACTACACAAACCAACACTCTATTACTATGTAAATTATAATAAGAAAAGTATGTAATTATCCCATATGTGTTGAAGTTTAGTCCCACATTGGAGAAATATTTTTATTGGTGGGGTTGATGTACTCCACCACTCCTTTACTTCTAAATGGGACTTGGGTACCATACTACAATAGGCAAGTGGGATATATATATTTAATGGTCAAAAGATTGGCACTTGGGGCAACTTGAGTTTAAGATTGTTGCAATGTATGTTTTTTGATTATTTAAAGGTATAGACGTCAGTTTTATAGGGTAGTTGATCCCTACAGGCCGTAATGTATTTTTTGGTATTATTTAAAGGTATAGACATCGGTTTTATAGGGTAGCCGACGTATATGGGTTGTAATGTATTTTTTTAGTTATTTAAAGGTATAGAAGTCAGCTACCCTATATAGTTGATGCCTATTGTAGGTGTTGTAGTTTAGTCCCAAATCGGAGAAGGATTTTTGGTTGGTGGGGTGGATATAATCCACCATTCCTCTACTTCTGAATGGGATCGAGTTGGGTACCACACTAGAACAGGCAAGTGGGATTAATGTTGGCACTTGGGAAACTTGGACTTGATTAATGTACATGTTGAATGTATGCTACAAGTCGTAATGTATTTTTTAGGTTATTTAAAGGTATAGACATCGGTCATATATAGCCAACATCTATACAGGGTATCGACGTTGGTCGTATATAGTCGACGTTTATACACCAGGGCATAGGCATCAAGGACATATACGACGGTCGTTGGACCACCAAAATCCATCGTATATACCCCTGTATATCCGACGTATATGGGCTTTTCTGCACTAGTGACTAGTCTACGAATGCAATAGTGTTTAGGGTTTACAAACTATAAATGGAAGAAATTATAACCTGATTCTATAGACCCTGTAATGCAATAGGTTGTTCGTTGCAACATAATTAACAACTTGACAACTTTAAAAAAATCTCTAAGACATGAAACAACTTGTCTAAGATGAAACAACTTAATTAATAACATATCCAATTGCAAATAATTGGAACTTTCCTAGGGACGAGTCTGTCCCGCTCGGGACGCTTGTGTACCGCTAACAACGACTTTCACCGAACAAGCTTCAATCCCACCAACGATCTTGCTGGGGACATACGTGTCCCGATCGGAATGCAAGTGTAGCTTGCTCGGGACAAAACTGCCTCCGTGGTGGGATTGAAGTGTCCCAACGCTGGACAGGTGCTTCCCGCATGGGACAAAATGAGCCAACTTGTTTGGAACAACGAGCCAGTGTTGGGATGCACCAAACAAGTTGTGTCATTCTAGCAAACAACCTGACTTGTTTTCACCAAACAAGTTGAGTCATTTTCACCGAACAAGCTAGGTTGTTTTACAAAATGAGTTGGCTTGTTTCCACCAAACGAGTTGGGTTGTTTTCACCAAACGAGTTGCAACTTAGTTAACTTACCACAATAACAAAGGTGCAAATTAATTAACAACCTGACTCGTTTTAAAATATGTGTGTGTGTATACCAATTTATGGCACCTTTTTAGATTCAAATTCAATCAAGACATTGAGACAGGTAAATAAGTTGGGTTGTTTTATTCAACTAAATAACCCAGGTCATTTTTTAATACTAAATAACATAGTTCATTTTCTTGAGCTAAATAACTTGGATCGTTTATAGTACTAAATAATTTAGGTTGTTTTATGAGATAAATAAGTTGGTCGTTTCTTGAGTTGAATACGTTGGGTCGTTTTCTAGAGATAAAAAAGTTTGGTCATTTTTTCCACCAAACGAGTTGTGTCATTTTTTCCACCAAACGAGCTATGATGCATCAATGTTCCACGGGTTGTTTTGTGAAATAACCCAGGCCGTTTGGTTAAACAAGCCGGCTCGTTGGTCAAACAACCCAGGTTGTTGGTTTGTGAAATGACCCAGGTCGTTTGGTTAAACAAACTGGTTTGTTGATTAAACAACCTATGTTGTTGTTTCGTGAAACGAACCAGGTTGTTTCGACCGGACAACCTAAGTTGTTGTGTCAAAAAAGCTAGCTTATTTAGTGATTTTTACACCTCAGATACAACCTCAAGCATGGAGGTGGGGGGTTGTTCGCCAGAGTTGGAGTCATCTTAAGGTGGGAGTTGAGGATTTTGTGGTTGAATAAATAATTTGAGGGTTTTCTGGGTTTGGAGGTCGTGGGGGTATTTTGGACATAAAAAGTTCAGATGTATTAAAAAAATATTAACTCTGTGAGCTTAAAAAACCTCTACTGCGCTTTGGCCTTATAATTTATCTCCTCAAATAAAGAAGTCCATAAATTAGAATTTTTTGCATGGTCATTGATTGACATCATTTCATGCTTATATTTGTATCTTATATCCATTATCTTTCACCAAACAATGGTATGTTACGAGTTTTATGTTTAGTTTTCAGGAATAAATAGGTTTGAAGAGATGAAGCATAAAAGGACCCAAACGCAGGGAAAAAGGACTTAATTGTGAGACCTGGGCACTAAGATGCAAGGGAGAAGGACCTGAATGTAAGACCGAAGGACCAAAGAGCAAAACAAAAAACTCCACACCATCTTGGGGAGTATTTTGGCAATTAGATTTGGGTCGGAGCTCCAATAAACAAAGTAGATGCATCAAAGACCGACAAAGAAATCCAGAAAAACCTAGAATAAATTCCAGTCACATCCAGACTATATAGACCGCGAATTGGCGGTCCAAGACCGCGAATTGGCGGTCTGTTTTTGCCCACATCCTCTCAGATTTTGGTGGGTCGCGTATTAGTGTGTATTTAGTCCATTTCTGGTATTTCTTTAGTCCAACATCGAGGGATTGTCCCGGATTGCCTTTTTCTTTGGCTATAAATAGAACTCTTCACCTTCTATTGTAATCACTCCACATTTTTAGTGGCTATTCTTCTTACTAGAAGTGAGGCCTTGAAGCACACACTAAAGTAGGAGGATGCTACTTGAAATGTGAGTCACTTTAATAAAAGTTTCTTTATTATGTTGTTTGTTTTATGTTTCTTGTTTTACTTTGTTTAATTTCATTTCATTAGTTTTAGTAGCTTAGTTAATATGCTTTCCTTGCTTAGTGTAATAGTTAGTTTAATGTTTAGTGAGTAGTTTCATCCCCTTTGGGGGGTGGAGTAGAAGTTCATACATGCAAATGAGAATGGAATGAATGCTTTATTTACAATGTGTTGATAAAACATGAATGTATGCTTGCTTGTTTAGGATAGAATTTATAACTTGATGAGTTTTGCCAAAATGATTAGACACCTCTCATGCATGTTTAGGTTCTGAAATAAACATCTTGCATATGTAAATGTTAATCAACTAAGTTAGTGAATAGATTGATAGGTTTTGCCATAACATTTAGACACTTCCTATGCATGATAACACCACCTTTATTTGTGCTTAAAGAATGTGTTCAACACCCACCTCTTTGCATGTGTGCACTCACTCCACCCCTTAGGGGTTTTCCCATTCCTGAATTCCAGCATTTCGTTCTTAGTTTAGTTGGTATTTCATCGTTTGTTTGTTTCTTTCGCATTTCGTACCTCTTAGTGTAGTGTAGAGTAGCATAATCAACCCTCTTCTCCCTATTTTCGCCACTTGATTTAATATAAAACGTATTTTCCATCGCTTCAACGCGGCCATGCACTTGTGGTTTAATATAAAACGTTCAACAAGTTTTTGGCGCTGTTGCCGGGGAGGTGTCAGCCCAGACTCTTGTTTGGACGATTCGAGTGGATTTAATTTGTGTTTTGTAGTTTTTCTTTGTTTCAGGAGACTGGGAATAGCAAGGGGAGGCTACTAGAGAAATTTCAAGATGAACAGGGCACTTCAGACCACCAATCAGCGGTCTGAGACCGCCAATCAGCGGTCTAGTGAGCTCTGTTCATCTTCTATTTTCTTTGTGTTGTTGCTCTAATTGATCTAGTAATCTGGGACTTAATTTGGCATGTTCTGACTCTTAGATTGCTCCCAGATTAATAATCAACTTCCCTAAAGCAACTTGGACCCTAAAACTCAAAGCAAAAGATTAGGCATTCTTTTTGTTTAGGTCATGCATCATGTATGTGACTTAGGCATATAGATTGTCTTTCATTTTAGCTTTATTTTCAGTTGCTGAGTGCTGGCGTGAGGTACACACCTTCTACTCTCTTTCATGCATTTCGTATGAACATGCATTAGTTAGTAGGAAGTGCATTGATACAAGTGTGAGTTGAGTGTTTTATTTGGAGAGTTAATTGTTAGATTAAGACTCCAAAATGCTACTAAGGAGGGGTTGTCCCATATAAGACAAGGTGGGGGATTTCATCACTCTTTCCTTCACCCCAAAAACCACACTAACCAAGAGCCTAATTTTAAAATCAAGTAGACATTGGCCCTAAGGATTTCGGGCGCATTAGGAGAGTGATCCGGTCCCGACCGTCATGACCTGATCGGCGTTGCCCACTTTGTCGATAGTAGGAGAGACGAGATCTCCAGATCTTGGCTCCCTTGCTGGCCATTGTGGTCCTCGTCGTAGGGAGGTGAGGCGTGTTGAGGCCGTGTGACCTCGCAGTTAGGCGTCGTCTAGTTGTAAGGACCTATAGCGACCTTAGGATTGCTTGAGCCTTGTTTGCTTGTATGCTTCTACCTGTACCCATCCGCCGTAGCATAAGGACTTCTTCCCTTCTCTCCTGTGTTCCCCCGTCTTCTCCTCTACGCACCTACTTTGTTATAAAAAAGAAAAAAAAAGGTTTTGGTTTGTGTGGGTGAACCTTTGTGCATGCTTTTGTGGACATGAGACGATAGGGGTCGTCTGACGAGGAGCGTTGTCAATCCGACTTCGGTAATCGATTTCTCGACGCCTTCCTCCTCTCGTGTCGCACACAGTCCGGGTTCAATGGCTGCTAATCTCCGTGAGGAGGAGCAGTTGCTGGACCCACCTGTTCGACCTGTGCTTCCAGTTGTCGCTCTCATACCTCTACGTGATCGATGCTACCCGAGTCGTACTGCTCTACCATCATGCATCGTATTTCCAGAGCTTAATGGGAACCATTTTGAGGTTAAGCCTCAGTTTATCTCCATGCTCCCTCATTTCACGGGGAAAGGTGACCCCTATATATTTCTCAAGGAATTTGAGGAGGTCTGTGCTATATTCAAGTTGCAACAACTTAGCACAGACGATGATCGTTTTATATTAACCGCAAGTGCATAGCCGCGTTGAAGCGGTGACAAATATGGGTCGTCCACTGGGAGGTGTGTCGACAATTGGTTTGTTCGAAGGCGAGAGGTAAAAGAAAGAGAGAAAGATGTATTACACTACACTAATATAAACTAGTAAACAAGCAAGCTGAAATGAAATAACTAAACAACTAAGCTAAACAACTAATGAAGAAGATAAAAAGACAGGAATGGAAACCCCTAAGGGATGGAGTGTGTGTGTGTGCACATGAAATAAGTGTGGTTTTGAATGCATACTATAAGCTCAAGTGTGGTTAGTGTTTGTTCATGCATAAGAAGTACCTCATGGCAAGACCTATCATTTACAACACTAACCTAGGTGATTAATATGAGCAATGCAAGATTGTTATTAAGAACATAACGAGCATGGAGTGTACCTAACTATGGCAGAAACTATCAATTAAAATTCTTATTAATTCAAGCAAGCATACTAAACCCTAAACCCTAAACCCTAAACCGTAAACAAACAATAAAATCTAGCATTCATACCACCTACATAACATGTACATACATCTACTCCACCCCCAAAGGGGATGGAACTACTCACACATATTTAAACTAACTTCTCTAACAAAATGAAGCATTATACTGAAATTAAACTACACTAATCAAGCAAGAAATATTAAAGAAGCATAAAAGGAAAGGAAAGACTAAACAAACATGCACAAATTAAAAGACAATATTAAAAGAAACTAGAAGATTTATTTTATTAACAAATGACTCACATTGAAGGTAGCATTCTTCTCCACCTTGAATTTTTGCTTCAAAGCTCACTCCTTAGTAGAGAGAATGCCACCAAGCAATGGGTAATTACAATGGAAGCTCAAAAGCTCTATTTATAGGCATGGAAAAAGCTAATCCGGGACAATCCCCCGATGTGGGACTAAACCAATACCAAAAAAGGACTAAGAATACACTAATACACGTGCCCCACAAATCTGAGAGGATCCAGAATGATTTGGACCGCCAATTAGCGGTCCAAGACTGCCAATTGGCGGTTTATTGGATCTGGATTCATCTGGGATTTGTGGTGGGCGTTGTTGGTGGTCTTTGTTGGTCTTTGATGCATCTACTTTGTTTATTGGAACTCCGACCCGAATCGAATTGCCAAAATACTCCCCATGATGGTGTGGAGTTTCTTGTTTTGCTCTTAGGTCCTTCGGTCTTACGATCAGGTCCTTCTCCCTTGCATCTCAGTCCCTAGATCTCACAATTAAGTCATTTTTCCTGCTTTTGGGTCCTTTCATGGCTCTTCTCTTCGAACCTCTTTATTCCTGAAAACTAAACATAAAACTCGTCACGTAGCATTGCTTAGGTGTAAGATAATGGATAGAAGATACAAATATGAGCATGAAATGATGCCAATCAAATACCCCCACACCTAAGTTTTTGCTAGTCCCGAGCAAAACAAAGAAAGAGAAAAGCAAACGAGAAACAAGAAATCCTAACTCACTTTCGTAGAAATCACGGTTGCACTTAGCACGTGCAACAAGCCGTTAAACCTCTTTGTTACCAAAGAGGAGGAGTGTTGTCTCCTGAGGGTTTTCAGCGGATATACCCACAAAATCCGAACAAGATGCATTATTCAATCTAGACACTCGACTCGTTGGACAATTTTTTGTCGATCATTGGACGCGGTAATCCTACGGGCCGACTCTAGATATGTAATCAGTCCACACACCTAACCTAATGAACCATTCGTGCAAGTTAAATAAGAAATTAAGTGAAAAACATGGACAACTTTAACATCCTCAAGTGATACAAAGTGTAAAGTCCATTAAGGTTCTTATTTGCAATACCATTTATTTTTCCTTTTGTTTCTTTTCTCTTTTTTTTCTTTTTATTAGTTGGAGCTTCATTCTCCCAGGGTCAGGTTTCGTGCATCATTGCCCATGAGGACTTACACTATCACGTACACCTTTCCCCAAATATCCACATAGGGCAATCCCTACCACCCGTGTAACGGGAGTTCGGTCGGCGCATCCCAAGTCAGATGACTCGAAATCACCAGGCACAAAGTCCCCTCAGACCTACTTTCCCGAGTGATAGGAGCCGTGCGAGAAGAGAGAACACATACTCACTTATTTCTAATCTACACATGAACCAAAACCCCTACACTTAATGTCTCACAACAAGATTTAAAGGGTCCTTGACTACAACAAACTTCCTTAAGTTAACAGACACGAATTAGTGACTCACTAGGTTCAGGGCGGACTTCTTTAAATGTTTGAGCACTGAAACCCAATGATTACTCACCCCCAAGGGAAACTGGGGTGCAACCTAACGACTCGATAAATCCTAAAGTCACTGTACTAGATATCCTAATGCATCAAGTTCAAGACAATTTTGGGAGCTTTCTTTTTACTTTGCCTCTCAACGGTTTTGCACATGCTAAACACACGCAAAACCCACAAAACATTTTCTTTTGCAAACACATGAAAAATTTGAAAGAAATATGGAAATTTTAAAGCACTAGGCAAGCAAAAGAAGACCAGTCACCCAAGGATCATGGCAAGCAGATATATCGATATTAAATGCAGCACACTAACATGACCCTAACAATGCACACAAAAGAAAATAAAATCAAAGGAAAAAGACTCAACTATGTACACACGTAAAACACCCCCCACGCACCTACTTCATGCATTGTCCTCAATGAATGTGAGCAAGATACTACATGGATTTATGCATGAAATAGGGTCTCACCAACATGAAGTACAAAGGGAAGTTCAAGGTCATGTTGATGGACACAAACCCGAATTCCCTCAAAACATGTGAGATGCTAAAGAAAGGATACAAATACGTGAAACAAATGGAGCCCAAATACACAAGGGTTGGGGTTCACAACAATCGATGCTCACTGAAGTAGTCTTTTATTGTACTTTTTTTTTTCTTTTTTTTTCTTTTTTTTCTTTTTTTTCTTTTTTTATATAACTATGTACAAACATAAGTTCTCATCTTCATTTGTCAAAAAACATCAAATTGGAACCTCAAAAGTGGCTCAATGCACTTGGAAAGGGAATATGACACCACGCGGGCCCAAAATACGCATGCGTGGGCCCCCTTCACAAAGAGCACCAGATGAAATGAGAGGTTCATGAATTGGACGCAACGGAAGAAGAGTTTCTCCCGTTGCGCTGCTAAAGTTATGATCGTCAATCCAAACTCTCCAAACAACATGCTGGTGCATCGGAACGAGGTCAAGAACCTCGTTAGGCATGTCCGACACACCATGCAAACAATAAGTGGGTCTCATACCCAAGGTATCCTCCAAGGAACTCCTAATACCCTCATGAGCAATGTAGTTGTTTGATGTTCCATCATTTCCAAGATGACCAGGAAGAATAGTGAGAGGCAAACTCTCATCAGGTTGTTTGAAATTGAGGGGACTACGGAGCTCTTGCTCCACCAGAGGTGAGTCCTTAGGAGGTACAACAATAAGATCATGTGGCTCCAAGGCCACGGGACATGAAGATATGGCACAATCCTATGCCGACTCATAAAGAAGTTGGTCCATAGTATTCTCAATTGGAATCGAATCCTCCACCAAGTGATCGTGAATTGAAACCCCAAGTCCCTCAGACTGACTAAGAGTTTGACTTTGAAAGATTGTGCTTTGAATTTGTGGTTGTGGTGGTGGTTCGATTTCAGAAGATAAATCCTCATGTTGACAAGAAAGGTTACCCTCCTCACATTCATGGAATGGTTGTGTCATTTGACTCACTTGCATTTCCATATTTTGCAAGGAATTCAAGTTGGACTTCAATAAAGTTTGAGTGGTTTCCATGAACGCTTGGAGGGTTTGTTTTAAGGAATCAAATTTGGGGTCAACAGTGAGGTCCAAGTCAGAGCTTGGGAAATTTTGGGGTTGGGTGTTGATGGGCTGAGAATGAGTCCAATGATTTGAAGTGGGGTGTTGGTAGAATTCTGGGTATTCGGGAGGAGGACACGGGGGTGAAAATGAGGTATAAGAATTTGGATAAGAATTGTCTCCCCACGAATCCATCACTCTCGGGTTTTACGCGGATGCGTAATGGTCACATTGAGCATTTTGGGAAAAGGTATGCTCATACTCAGGCTCAGGGGGAACATAAGGACATTCCCCGATAACTTAACCACTCAACCCACAACAGTCGCACGGTACGGCTACTGGAGCCACCGGTGCACTCATGTCGTCTACCATACGCATGAAAGAGGCCAAAGTTTGTTGTAATGTCACAGTTTGTTGACCAGCATATGATCTGACATAACTAGATTGTGGTCTAGCAGTCGGTGCCTCTCTCATGTTACCCCTATATGAAGATTGCTCAGTCACACAATGAAGATTATCTCAACCATACGGGGTGTTCGTCTGAGCCACCCCCGGTAGCATGGGTCCAGAATACCAGGAAGAATTGTCTTGGTCCCAACAATGATATGGATGGTCGCCCATGTAACCATGCATCTCAACAAACAACTCTCGAGTCGACCATTCTCACCACCACGAGACTAAGCTCGCAAAAAGTGCTCGACTCGACCCTAAAACGGTACCAGAGAGTGTAAAGGGGAGGAGACTAAAACGTAGAAGTAGGTGAGAAGAAGATGACTCAGAGGAGAAGGGAAGAATCCCTAAAGCTAGCGTGGGTGAAGGGATCAGGTAGAAGCCTAACTAGCAAGCATGACTCAAACAATGTATGTCAATGGGTCCTTAGGCTACACGACGCCTAACATCAAGGTCACTAGCCTCGACACGCCTCACCTCCCTACAACGAGGACCACAATGCCCAGCAAGTGATACCAGATCCGGAGATCCAGTACCTCCTACTATCGACAAGGTAGGCAACGTTGATCAGATCATGGCGGTCTCAACTAGATTACTCTCCTTGTGCGTCCAAAATCTTAGGGCCAATGTCTACTTGCTTTTAGTTAAGGCTTGATTACGAGTGATTTTTGGGGCCAAGGAAAGGGTGATGAAATCCCCCACCTTATCTTTTATGGGACAACCCCTCCTTAGTAGCGTTTTGATCCTAAATCTAGCAATCAATCGCTCCAATCAAACGCTCACTCACTCTTGTCCTGATGCAATTCCTACTAACTAATGCATGGGCATACGAGATGCATGAAAGAGTGTAGGAAATTGCATACCTCACGCCAGCATTCAACAACTGAAAATAAAGCTAAAAGAAAAGACAACTATATGCCTATGTCAATACATGATGCGTGTCCTAAACAAATAAGAGTGTCTAGTCTTTTGCTTTGGATTTTAGGGCCAAGTTGATTAATGGGAGAGTGATTAATGATCTGGGAGCAAACTAGAAGTCACAGCATGCAAAATAGGGCTCCCAGATAATGAAAGTGAAACAATAAACCACCAGAAGAAAAATGAAAGCAGGAAGACCTCACCAGGCCGCCAATTGGTGGTCCCAGACCGCTGATTGACGGTCCCTTTTGAAGTGTTGGTGCTCTAACTCTTCCAGTATCCTCCCCGTGAGCTCTAAGATCCCTAAGACTAAGAAAAACTGGAAACAAAAAATTAAAAACCCTTTGAATCGTCCAAACCAACGTCTGGACAGAGCACCTCCCCGGCAACGGTGCCAAAAACTTGATGATCGTTTTATATTAAACGCAAGTGCACGACCGCGTTGAAGCGGTGGCAAATACGGGTCGTCCACTGGGAGGTGTGTCAACAATTGGTTTGTTCGAAGGCGAGAGGTAAAAGAAGGAGAGAAAGATGTATTACACTACACTACACTAATCTAAACTAGTAAAGAAGCAAGTTGAAATGAAATAACTAAACAACTAAGCTAAACAACTAATGAAGAAGATAAAAAGACAGGAATGGAAACCCCTAAGGGGTGGTGTGTGTGTGTGCACATGAAATAAGTGTGGTGTTGAATGCATACTATAAGCTTAAGTGTGGTTAGTGTTTGTTCATGCGTAAGAAGTACCTCATGGCAAGACCTATCATTTACAACACTAACGTAGGTGATTAATATGAGCAATGCAAGGTTGTTATTAAGAACATAACGAGCATGGAGTGTACCTAACTATGGCAGAAACAAGTAAAATTCTTATTAATTAAAGCAAGCATACTAATATCTCTCACAAACAATAAAATCTAGCATTCATACCACCTACATAACATGTACATACATCTACTCCACCCCCAAAGGGGATGAAACTACTCACACATATTTAAACTAACTACTCTAACAAAATGAAGCATTATACTGAAATTAAACTACACTAATCAAGCAAGAAATATTAAAGAAGCATAAAAGGAAAAGAAAGACTAAACAAACATGCACAAATTAAAAGACAAGATTAAAAGAAACTAGAAGATTTATTTTATTAACAAATGACTCACATTGAATGTAGCATTCTTCTCCACCTTGAGTTTTTGCTTCAAGGCTCACTCCTTAGTAGAGAGAATGCCACCACGCAATGAGTAATTACAATGGAAGGTGAAGAGTTCTATTTATAGGCATGGAAAAAACTAATCCGGGACATTACCCCGATGTGGGACTAAACCAATACCAAAAATGGACTACGAATACACTAATACACGTGCCCCACAAATCTGAGAGGATCCAAAATGATTTGGACCGCCAATTAGCGGTCTATTGGATCTGGATTCATCTGGGATTTGTTGTGGGCTTTGTTGGTGGTCTTTGTTGGTCTTTGATGCATCTACTTTGTTTATTGGAGCTCCGACCCGAATCGAATTGCCAAAATACTCCCCATGATGGTGTGGAGTTTCCTGTTTTTCTCTTATGTCCTTCGGTCTTACGATCAGGTCCTTCTCCCTTGCATCTCAGTCCCTAGGTCTCACAATTAAGTCATTTTTCCTGCTTTTGGGTCCTTTCATGGCTCTTCTCTTCAAACCTCTTTATTCCTGAAAACTAAACATAAAACTCGTCGCGTAGCATTGCTTAGGTGTAAGATAATGGAGCAGTTGCTGGATCCACCTGTTCGACCTGTGCTTCCAGTTGTCGCTCCCATACCTCTACGTGATCGATGCTACCCAAACCGTACTGCTCTACCATCATGCATCGTATTGCCAGAGGCTAATGGCAACCATTTTGAGGTTATGCCTCAGTTTATCTCCATGCTCCCTCATTTCACTGGGAAAGGTGACCCCTATATCTTTCTCAGGGAATTTGAGGAGGTCTGTGATATGTTCAAGCTGCAACAACTTAGCACAAACTCCATCCATCTTAGGCTTGTCCCATTTGCGCTGAAGGATGACGCCAAGAAGTGGTTGCACAGCAACCAGGCAAATGCCTTTAGGACTTGGGATGAGTTTCAATCTGCATTTCTCAAGAAATACTTTCCAAATCATCGGACTCAAAAATTGAGGAACGAAATCAATTCGTTCTATCAACTTGAGACCGAGACATTTTATGCATATCTAGAGAGGTTCAAGGAGCTACTATCCTCATGCCCATACCATGGCATTGAGTTGTGGCATCTTTGTCAGATTGTTTACGATGGTCTTCACATCCCGTCCCGAACGCTCCTTGACTCCATGTGTCAAGGAGAGTTCTTGGGAAAGGATGAAAGGGAGGCATGAGTTTTTCTAGAAGACCTTGCTGAGAAAGAAATGAAATGGGAGAGTGTAAGGGAACCACCTGTATCATCTAGTATAGAAGCAAGGATCGCGAATGCCAACTCGACTAGATTGGGTGCCGCATTTGCTATCGATACCACTACGGCCACTGAGGCACGCATGGCAGCTTTAATGCGCCGTATGGATTCGATTGAGCTCCAAAACCAACAAAGTGCACCTCACATGTCCACATCTGGTCGAGTTCCCTGTCATTCATGTGGTACGATAGGTCATATAGAAAGCGAGTGTGCGTCCATTCCTCCTGAGATGGAATGTGTCAACGCCATCTATGACAGAGCTAGCAATGACCCATACTCATCATCTTATAATCCTGGATGGAGGAACCACCCCAATTTTTCATGGAATCATAATAATGCCCCGGGTGGTCCTTCAAACTCCTCTCGACCACCTAACCAATCATACCAACCACCCATGCATGCACAATCTTATCAGCCACCCCCAAGCTCCAATCACCAATCAATCGGGTTTCCCAAATTCCAATAATTTGGAAACCTGATTCACTTCGCTTGAGACCTTGACTCGTGGACTTGAAAACTCAATGAAATTTTTTATGTCAACCACAAGTCAAGTTCTCACTTAAAATCAGCAGACCATCAAATCTCTAGAGCTTCAGATGGGCCAATTGACTCGGTCTGTACATGAAAAAGAGAGAGGGTCTTTTCCTAGCCAGCCTGAGGCTAACCCCCGCATGTACCAGCAACAACATATGCAAAATGACAATTTGGTACCTCGGGGGAGGCAAGTGAACCATGTGGAGGAACATGTTCACCATGTCATTTCCATTGTGACCTTAAGGAAAGGAAAACGGTTGACAATCACATTTCCTTGCCACACCCACCACCATTTATGCAGTCCCTTAGGGGGAATGGTGGTGAAGAAGAGGCTGAGGGTGAGGGTAATACACCAACGCCTTCTTCTCAGGCACTGCAGAAAACCTACCTGCCAAAAGCTCCCTATCCAAGTAGGTTAACCAAAAAGCAGAGTGACACAATGGATAAGATATTAGAGGTGTTTAAGCAAGTTAAGGTTAACATCCCCTTGTTGGATGTCATCCCACAAATACCTCAATATGCCAAAGTGTTGAAGGATCTCTGCACAACCAAGAGGAAGACCAATGTTCCTAAGAAAGCATTCTTGGCTGCAAATGTAAGCTCACTTTTGTCCAATCCTGCCTACACAAAATACAAGGACCTGGGGTGTCCTACTATTCAGTGTACGATACGGGAGACTAGCATGAGTAATGTTTTGCTGGATTTAGGATCAGCGGTCAACCTCCTCCAGTTTTCTGTTTATCAACACTTAAATTTGGGAGAATTGAAACAAACTAAGATCACCCTCCAACTGGCGGATAGATCCATTCGTATTCCAAAGGGGATTATCGAGGATGTGCTTATCAAAGTTGGAGATTTTATATTTCCAGTCGATTTTGTTGTCCTCGATACCAATCCTGTTGCGAACACCCACTCTCAAATACCTTTGATTTTGGGTAGACCATTTCTGGAAACTTCCAACGCCTTAATTAATTGTGGAAATGGTCTCATGAAGCTCTCATTCGGTAACATGAGTGCCGAGTTTCATGTGTTCAACTCTGGTAGGAAACAAGAGCCCATGGATCAACCTTTAAATCTAAATCTCATCCGCCAATTGGACAAAGCACCACAAAATCAACCAACACCCCTAACACCAAATGCAACCCATTCAGAATGTTTGTGGGCCCAGCGAAAACTCATTGCCTGTCTTTGCAATGCAACAGAGTGAGCTGGCATCAAACATAAATGTCCAAAAGGAGTGTTCATTGCATGATTCAGTTTAGAGTACTAGTGAGAGTGAGACACCTCATCATATGCCTATACCAGAAGGTGCCTCTACCTCATGTCCCATGGCCATTGAGCCATTTGAGCTTCATCTTGACTCCAACAAGGACCCACCTACGACCAAGCTTATGCTTGATGATATAAATGATGGTGGGAGGTCCTTGTTGGATAACTTGGGGGGAAACCCCATTATTAGTGATGCATGTATGCTGCATCCATCGAATGAGCTTGAGGAACTCATTCCTATGCACCCACCTATTGGTTGGAGGGTTTTGTTCGATGAGCAACTAAACCTTAGTGAGGCAACAAAACATCATTCTATGTTGCCCACACCCAACCAATATCATGAGGGGTTCGAGCCTTTCAACTTTGGCCTTTCACCCATCATGACACCTCAGAGTACCGGTGAAGTTTGCCCATCTCGGCAAGTCTCTGGTCCTCATGACTTGATGTTCTCATTTGATGTTCCTTGACCAAATGATTATGAGAATATCGCTGTTGTTATATATCATGTAAAAAATCGAAAAAAAGAAGAAAAAAGAAGAAAAAAATGTGTAATAAAAGACTCCATGAGCGAGCATTGATTGTTGTGGGCCCCAACCCTTGTGTACTTGGGCCTCATTTCTTCACGTATTTGTCTCCCTTCTTCAGTATCTCACAGGTTTTGAGGGAATTCGGGTTTGTGTCCATCAACATAACCACGAACTTCCTTTTGCGCTTTATGTTGGTGAGATCTTTCATTTTTCATGCATAAATCCATGTAGTATCTTGTTCACATTCATTGAGGACAATGCATGAAGTAGGTGTGGGGGTGCTTTACGTGTATACATAGTCGAGTCTTTTCTTTTGTTTTTTTGTTTTCTTTTGTGTGCATTGTTAGGGTCATGTTAGTGTGCCGCATTTAATATCGATATATCTGTTTGCCATGATCCTTGGGTGACTTGTCTTCTTTTGCTTGCCTAGTGCTTTAACATTTTCACATTTCTTTCAAAATCTTCATGTGTTTGCGAAAGAAAATGTTTTTGTAGGTTTTGCGAGTGTTTAGCATGTGCAAAAACCGTTGAGAGGCAAAGTAAAAAGAAAGCTCCCAAAATTATCTTGAACTTGATGCATTAGGATATCTAGTTTACTGGTTTTAGGTCTTATCGAGTCGTTAGGATGTACCCCGGTTTTCCCTTGGGGGGCATGTAATCATAGGGTTTCAGTACTCAAACATTTAAAGTACACCCTGAACCTAGTGAGTCAAATAATTCGTGTCTGTTAGTATAAGAAAGTTTGTCGTAGTCAAGGGCCCTTAATCTCTTTTTGTGAAACTTTAGTGTAGGGGTTTTGGTTCCCATGTAGATAAATAAATAAGTGGTGTTCTCTCTTCTCGCATGGCTCCTATCACTCGGGAAAGTAGGTCTGAGGGGACTTTGTGCCTGGTGCTTTCGAGTCATCTGACTTGGGATGCACCGACCGAACCCCCGTTACACGGGTGGTAGGGATCGCCCTATGTGGAGATTTGGGGGAAGGTGTATGTGATAGTGTAAGTCCTCATAGGCAATGATGCACGAAACCTGACCCTGGGAGAATCAAACACCAACCAATAAAATGATCCAAAGAAAAAGAAAAAAAGAAAGAAAACAAAGTCAAATAAGAACCAAAATGGACTTTACACATTGTATCATATTCAGAAGTAAGGTTGCCCATGTCTTTCACTTATGTCCTTAACTAACTTTCACGAATGGTTCATTAGGCTAGGTGTGTGGACTGATTACCCATATAGAGTCGACCCGTAGTATTACCACGTCCCATGATCGACAAAATAAGTCCAACGAGTCGTGTATCTAGATTGATTAATGCATCTTGTTCAGATTTTGTGGGTATATCCGCTGAAAACCTTCAGGAGAAAACACTCCTCCTTGGTGACAAGGAGGTTTAACGGCTTGTTGCACGTGCTAAGTGCAACCGTGATTCCTACGAAAGTGAGTTAGGATTTCTTGTTTTTCGTATGCTTTTTCCTTTCTTTGTTTTGCTCGGGACTAGCAAAAGTTAGGTGTGGGGGTATTTGATTGACATCATTTCATGCTTATATTTGTATCTTATATCCATTATTTTTCACCTAAACAATGGTATGTTACGAGTTTTATGTTTAGTTTTCAGGAATAAATAGGTTTGAAGAGATGAAGCATAAAAGGACCCAAAAGCAGGGAAAAAGGACTCAATTGTGAGACCTGGGGACTAAGATGCAAGGGAGAATGACCTGAACGTAAGACCGAAGGACCAAAGAGCAAAACAGAAAACTCCACACCATCTTGGGGAGTATTAATTAGATTCGGGTCGGAGCTCCAATAAACAAAGTAGATGCATCAAAGACCGACAAAGAAATCCAAAAAAGCCCAGAATAAATTCCAGTCGGATGCAGACTATATAGACCGCCAATTGGCAGTCTGTTTTGGCCCACATCCTCTCAGATTTTGGTGGGTCGCGTATTAGTGTGTATTTAGTCCATTTCTAGTATTTCTTTAGTCCCACATCGGGGGATTGTATCGGATTGCCTTTTTCTTTGGCTATAAATAGAACTCTTCACCTTCTATTGTAATCACTCCATATTTTGAATTGCTATTCTTCTTACTAGAAGTGAGGCCTTGAAGCACACACTAAAGTAGGAGGATGCTACTTGAAATGTGAGTGACTTTAATAAAAGTTTCTTTATTATGTTTTTTGTTTTATGTTTTATGTTTTACTTTGTTTAATTTCATTTCATTAGTTTTAGTAGCTTAGTTAATATGTTTTCCTTGCTGAGTGTAATAGTTAGTTTAATGTTTAGTGAGTAGTTCCATCCCCTTTGGGGGTGGAGTAGAAGTTCATACATGCAAATGAGAATGGAATGAATGTTTTATTTACAATGTGTTGATAAAACATGAATGTATGCTTGCTTGTTTAGGATAGAATTTATAACTTGATGAGTTTTGCCAAAATGATTAGACACCTCTCATGCTTGTTTAGGTTATGAAATAAACAACTTGTATATGTAAATGTTAATCATCTAGGATGGTGAATGGATTGATAGGTTTTGCCATAACATTTAGATACTTTCTCTGCATGATAACATCACCTTTATTTGTGCTTAAAGAATGTGTTCAACACCCACCTCTTTGCATAAAATAAAACGTTCAACAGTCATAGTTAAAATACAACAAAAATGGTTATAACCTTTTACATAAGCAAAATAAACATAATTAAAATCTCTCATTTGTGCTTGACCGTGAGACTACAGACAGACAACCAATTGACTTCAAAACATATATTCTAGCATGCAAGGATGACTAACTTGAACGAAATGGAAAATGATTGACATCATTTCATGCTCATTTTTTTTATCTTATATCCATTATCTTACACATAAGCAATGCTACGTGACGAGTTTTATGTTTAGTTTTCAGGAATAAAGAGGTTTGAAGAGAAGAGCCATGAAAGGACCCAAAATCAGGAAAAAGGACTTAATTGTAAGACCTAGGGACTGAGATGCAAGGGAGAAGGACCTGATCGTAAGACCGAAAGACCTAAGAGCAAAATAGGAAACTCCACACCATCATGGGGAGTATTTTGGCAATTCGATTCGGGTCGGAGCTCCAATAAACAAAGTAGATGCACAAAGACCACCAGCAAAGCCCACAACAAATCCCAGATGAATCCAGATCCAATAGACCGCCAATTGGCGGTCCTGGACCGCTAATTGGCGGTCCAAATCATTCTGGATCCTCTCAGATTTGTGGGGCACGTGTATTAGTGTATTCGTAGTCCATTTTTGGTATTGGTTTAGTCCCACATCGGGGGATTGTCCCGGATTAGCTTTTTCCATGCCTATAAATAGAACTCTTCACCTTCCATTGTAATCACCCATTGCTTGGTGGCATTCTCTCTACTAAGGAGTGAGCCTTGAAGCAAAAACTCAAGGTGGAGAAGAATGCTACCTTCAATGTCAGTCATTGTTAATAAAATAATTGTTCTAGTTTCTTTTAATCTTGTCTTTTAATTTGTGCATGCTTGTTTAGTCTTTCCTTTCCTTTTAAATTTATTTAGTATTTCTTGCTTGCTCAGTGTAGTTTCATTTCAGTATTATGCTTCATTTTGTTAATATAGTCAGTGTTATGAGTAGTGAGTAGTTTCATCCCCACTTGGGGGTGGAGAAATATGTGATATGATCATGTAGTGTATTAAGTGTGTGTTATCTTAATCCCTTGAGCTTTATATGATTTCCATAACCATCTAATGGGTCTTCACTCTTATCTTTGATATGCTAATGCTCTTGAATGAAGCTTAGCTTATGCTTTCATTAGTGGACCTATTTTATGGGGAATGATAAGGTTAGGATATGGATGTAATTAATATTAGAAACACAATTTGTAGTGTATGTACTCTTGTTGCCTTTACCTTAGTTAATGTCTTGTATGTTTTAATGATGTAGTCTTATCTTAATTCATGTGGAGGCATAGTAGGGTCTAGTCTTTATACATGAGTTCATTTAGCTTGATTCTAATTATTGTCTTATATGGTTTAATGATGTAGTCTTATTTTAATTCATGTGGAGACAAAGTTGGATGTAGTTTTATGATTTCATGCACTACATGTTGTGAGGAGCTTAATTGAACACACACATACATCTTTCTATTCACATTATTTCTCTACCTTCTATGGGGTTTAGTTTTATTGCTTATCTTTCATTTCCTTTTGCATGTTAGTGTAGTTTAGTGTAATCAACCTTTCTCTCCATTTTTTACCACTCGCCTTCGCATAAACCAAGCGTCGACACACCTCCCAGTGGATGACCAGTATTTGTCACCGCTTCAACGCGGTCGTGCACTTGCGGTTTAAATAAAACGATCAATCAAGTTTTTGGCGCCATTGCCGGGGAGGTACGTGCTCTGTCCAGACGTTGGTTTGGACGATTCAAGTGGTTTTTAATTTTTTTTTCTTTCCAGTTTTACTTAGTTTCAGGGAACCATCGCCTGGTTGCTGTACAACCACTTCTTGGCGTCATCCTTTAGTGCAAAAGTAACGAGCCTAAGATGGATGGAATCTGTTCTAAGTTGTTGCAACTTGAACATAGCACAGACCTCCTCAAATTCCCTGAGAAAGATATAGGGGTCACCCTTCCCAGTGAAGCGAGGGAGCATGGAAATAAACTGAGGCTTAACCTCAAAATGGTTCCCATTAGCCTCTGGTAATATGATGCATGATGGTAGAGTTGTACGTCTCGGGTAGCATCGATCACGTAGAGGTATGGGAGCGACAACTGGAAGAACAGGTCGAACAGGTGGGTCCAGCAATTGCTCCTCCTCACCGAAATTAGCAGCCATTGAACCTGGACTACATGCGACACGAGAGGAGGAAGGTGTCGAGAAATTGATGACCGAAGCCGGATTGACAACGCTCCTCGTCAAATGACCACTCTCGTCTCGTGTCCACGAAAGCATGCACAAAGGTGCACACACACCATTTTTTTTAACAAAAAATGTACGTAGAAGAGAAGACGAGGGAACACAGGAGAGAAAGAATGACTTGGGAGAGAAGGGAAGAAGTCCTTATGCTACGGCGGATGGGTACAGGTAGAAGCACACAAGCAAACAAGGCTCAAACAATCCTAAGGTCGCTATAGGTCCTTACAGCTAGACGACGCCTAACTGCGAGGTCACACGGCCTCAACACGCCTCACCTCCCTATGACGAGGACCACAAAGCCCAACAAGAGAGCCAAGATCCGGGGATCTCGTCTCTCCTACTATCGACAAAGTAGGCAACGCCGATCAGGTCATGACGGTCGGGACCGGATCACTCTCCTAATGGTCTGAATTCCTTAAGGCCAATGTGTACTTGATTTTAAAATTAGGCTCTTGATTAGTGTGGTTTTTGGGGCGAAGGAAAGGGTGATGAAATCCCCCACCTTATCTTTTATGGGACAACCCCTCCTTAGTAGCGTTTTGGAGTCCTAATCTAGCAATCAACTCTCCAAACAAATGCTCAACTCACACTTGTTTCAATGCACTTCCTACTAACTAATGCAAGTTCATACGAAATGCATGAATAAGAGTATAAGGTGCGTACCTCATGCCAGCTCTCAGCAACAGAAAATAAAGCTAAGATAAAAGACAATCTAAATGCCTAAGTCACATACATGATGCATGACCTAAACAAAAAGAATGCCTAATCTTTTGCTGTGAGTTTTAGGGTCCAAGTTGCTTAAAGGAGGTTTGATTTTGGATCTGGGAACAAACTATAAGTCAAAACATGCCAAATCAAGTCCCAGATCACTACATCAATTATGTAAACACGCCACAGAAATAAGAGAGTAAAATGAGCTCACCAGACCGCCAATTGGCGGTCTCAGGCCGCTGATTGGCGATCTGAAGTGCCCAGAATGCCTCCAAATTTCTCCAGGTGTTCCTCCTGGCGACTCCAAGTCTCCTGAAACAAAGAAAAACTACAAAACACAAATTAAATCCACTCGAATCATCCAAACAAGAGTCTGGACTGACACCTCCCCGGCAACGACGCCAAAAACTTGTTGAACGTTTTAATTAAACCGCAAGTGCACGGTCGCGATGAAGCAGTGGCAAGTACGGGTCGTCCTCAGGGAGGTGAGCAGCCTCTTGTTTATCAGAAATCAAGTGGCAAAAATTGGGGGAGAAAGATTGATTATGCTACTCTACACTAAACTACGCTAAGAAGTATGAAATGCGAACGAAAGAAACAAACAATGAAATGACAACTAAGCTAAGAACAAAAGAAGAATGCTGGAATACAGAAATTGGAAAACCCCTAAGGGGTGGAGTGAGTGCACACAAGCAAAGAGGTGGGTGTTGAACACATTCTTTAAGCACAAATAAAGGTGATGTTATCATGCATAGGAAATGTCTAAATGTTGTGGCAAAACCTATCAATCTATTCACCAACTTAGTTGATTAACATTTACATATGCAAGATGTTTATTTCAGAACCTAAACAAGCATGAGAGGTGTCTAATCATTTTGGCAAAACTCATCAAGTTATAAATTCTATCATAAACAAGCAAGCATACATTCATGTTTTATCAACACATTGGAAATAAAGCATTCAATCCATTCTCATTTGCATGTATGTACATCTACTCCACCCCCCAAAGGGGATGGAACTACTCACTAAACATTACACTAATTATTAAACTAAACAAAGAAAGCATATTAACTAAGCTAATAAAACTAATGAAATGAGATTAAGCAAAGCAAAACAAGAAACATAAAACAAACAACATAGTAAAGAAAACTTGTATTAAAATGACTCACATTAAAAGCAGCATCCTCCTACTTTAGTGTGTGCTTAAAGGCCTCACTTCTAGTAATAGCCACTTAAAATATTGAGTGATTACAATGGAAGGTGAAGAGTTCTATTTATAGTAATGGAAAAAGGCAAATCGGGACAATCCCCCGATGTGGGACTAAACAGATACCAAAATAGCCTAAACATCCTCTAATACATGTGCTGGAGAAATGTTAGCAGATTTGGGCCAAAATGGACCGCCAATCGGCGGTCTATATGGTTCAGATCCGACTCGTTTTTGTTGTGGGCTTTTGTTGGTATATTTGCTGGTCTTGGATGCATTCACTTGGTTTGTTGGAGCTCCGACCCAAATCGAATTGCTAAAATACTTACCATGATGGTGTGGAGTATTCTGTTTTGCTATTAGGTCCTTCTCCCTTGCATCTTAGTCCCCAGATCTCACAATTCAGTCTTTTTTCCCAGCTTTTGGGTTCTTTTATGCTTCATCTCTTCAAACCTATTTATTCCTGAAAACTAAACATAAAACTCGTAACATAGCATTGTTTAGGTGAAGGATAATGGATATAAGATACAAATATAAGCATGAAATGATGTCAATCAATGGACCAGCTTCATTACGAGTCGGCACATGATTGTGCCTTATCTTCTTGTCTCGTGGCCCTTGAGCCACATGACCTTATTGTTGTACCTCCTAAGGACTCAACTATGGTGGAGCAAGAGCTCCTTAGTCCCCTCAATTTCAAACAACCTGATGAGAGTTTGCCTCTCACTATTGTTCCTGATCATCTTGGAAATGATGGAATATCAAACAACTACATTGCTCATGAGGTTATTAGGAGTTCCTTGGA
The DNA here is from genome assembly GCA_963682175.1 of Triglochin maritima. Classification (NCBI taxonomy): domain Eukaryota; kingdom Viridiplantae; phylum Streptophyta; class Magnoliopsida; order Alismatales; family Juncaginaceae; genus Triglochin; species Triglochin maritima. The sequence goes on from OY821775.1 coordinate 15,659,843, forward strand.
GGATACCTTAGGTATGAGACCCATTTTTTGTTCGCCTGGTGTGTCGGACATGCCTAACGAGATTCTTGACCTCGTTCCGACGCACTAACTTGTTGGTTGGAGAGTTTGGATTGACGATCATAACTTCAGGACCGCAATGGGAGAAACTCTTCTTCCGTTGCCCCATATTTCCCAAACTCTTGAGAGGTTCAAGCTCTTTCAGTTTGATCCTTTGGATGAAACGTCTTTGCGTCCAATTCATGAACCTCTCATTTCATCTAGTGCTCTTTGTGAACGGGGCCTACGCATGCGTATTCTGGCCCCGCGTGGTGTCATGTTTCCTTTTCAAGTGCATTGACCCACTCTTGAGGTTCCCATTTGATATCTTTTGACAAATGAAGATGGGAACTTATGTTTGTACATAGTTATATATAAAAAAAAGAAAAAAAGAAAGTACAATAAAAGACTCCTTCATTGAGCATCGATTGTTGTGAGCCCCAACCCTTGTGTATTTGGGCTCCATTTCTTTCACGTATTTGTATCCTTTCTTTAGCATCTGACAGGTTTTGAGGGAATTCAGGTTTGTTTCCATCAACATGACCTTGAACTTCCCTTTGTACTTCATGTTGGTGAGATCTCTCCTTTTTCATGCATAAATCCATGTAGTATCTTGCTCACATTCATTGAGCACAATGCATGAAGTAGGTGTGGGGGGTGTTTTACGTGTGTACATAGTTGAGTCTTTTCCCTTTGATTTTATTTTCTTTTGTGTGCATTGTTAGGGTCATGTAAGTGTGCTGCATTTAATATCGATATAGTTGTTTGCCATGATCCTTGGGTGACTTGTCTTCTTTTGCTTGCCTAGTGCTTTAAAATTTCCACATTTCTTTCAAATTTTTCATGTGTTTGCGAAAGAAAATGTTTTGTGGGTTTTGCGTGTGTTTAGCATGTGCAAAATCGTTGAGAGGCAAAGTAAAAAGAAAGCTCCCAAAATTTTCTTGAACTTGATGCATTAGGATATCTAGTACAGTGGCTTTAGGATTTATCGAGTCGTTAGGATGCACCCCAGTTTCCCTTGGGGGTGAGTAATCATTGGGTTTCAGTGCTCAAACATTTAAAGAAGTCCACTCTGAACCTAGTGAGTCACTAATTCATGTCTGTTAACTTAAGGAAGTTTGTTGTAGTCAATGACCTTTTAAATCTTGTTGTGAGACATTAAGTGTAGGGGTTTTGGTTCATGTGTAGATTAGAAATAAGTGAGTATGTGTTCTCTCTTCTCGCACGGCTCCTATCACTCGGGAAAGTAGGTCTGAGGGGAATTTGTGCCTGGTGCTTTTGAGTCATCTGACTTGGGATGCGCCGACCGAACTCCCGTTACACGGGTGGTAGGGATTGCCCTATGTGGAGATTTGGGGAAAGGTGTACGTGATAGTGTAAGTCCTCATGGGCAATGATGGACGAAACCTGACCCTGGGAGAATGAAGCTCCAACTTACAAAAAGAAAAAAAAGAAACAAAAAGAAAAAACAATGGTAATTCAAATAAGAACCTTAATGGACTTTACACTTTGTATCACTTGAGGATGTTAAGGTTGTCCATGTCTTTCACTTAATTCCTTATTTAACTTGCATGAATGGTTCATTAGGTTAGGTGTGTGGACTGATTACCTATATAGAGTCAGCTCATAGGATTACCGCGTCCAGTGATCGACAAAAAATTGTCCAACGAGTCGAGTGTCTAGATTGAATAATGCATCTTGTTCGGATTTTGTGGGTATATCCGTTGAAAACCCTCAGGAGACAACACTCCTCCTCCTTGGCAACAAAGAGGTTTAACGGCTTGTTGCACGTGCTAAGTGCAACCGTGATTCCTACGAAAGTGAGTTAGGATTTCTTGTTTCTCGTTTGCTTTTCTCTTTCTTTGTTTTGCTCGGGACTAACAAAAACTTAGGTGTGGGGGTATTTGATTGACATCATTTCATGCTCATATTTGTATCTTATATCCATTATCTTACACCTAAGCAATGCTACATGATGAGTTTTATGTTTAGTTTTCAGGAATAAAGAGGTTTGAAGAGAAGAGTCATGAAAGGACCCAAAAGCAGGAAAAAGAACTTAATTGTGAGACCTACGGACTGAGATGCAAGGGAGAAGGACCTGATCGTAGGACCGAAAGACCTAAGAGCAAAACAGGAAACTCCACACCATCATGGAGAGTATTTTGGCAATTGGCGGTCCAAATCATTATGGAACCTCTCAGATTTGTGGGGCACGTGTATTAGTGTATTCGTAGTCAATTTTTGGTATTGGTTTAGTCCCACATCGGGGGATTGTCTCGGATTAGGTTTTTCCATACCTATAAATAGAACTCTTCACCTTCCACTGTAATCACCCATTGCTTGGTGGCATTCTCTCTACTAAGGAGTGAGCCTTAAAGCAAAAACTCAAGGTGGAGAAGAATGCTACCTTCAATGTCAGTCATTGTTAAAAAAATAATTGTTCTAGTTTCTTTTAATCTTGTCTTTTAATTTGTGCATGCTTGTTTAGTCTTTCCTTTCCTTTTAAGTTTATTTAGTATTTCTTGCTTGCTTAGTGTAGTTTCATTTCAGTATTATGCTTCATTTTGTTAATATAGTCAGTGTTATGAGTAGTGAGTAGTTCCATCCCCACTTGGGGGTGGAGAAATATGTGATATGATCATGTAGTGTATTAAGTGTGTGTTATCTTAATCCCTTGAGCTTTATATGATTTCCATAACCATCTAATGGGTCTTCACTCTTATCTTTGATATGCTAATGCTCTTGAATGAAGCTTAGCTTATGCTTTGATTAGTGAACCTATTTTATGGGGAATGATAAGGTTAGGATATGGATGTAATTAATATTAGAAACACAATTTGTAGTGTATGTACTCTTGTTGCCTTTACCTTAGTTAATGTCTTGTATGTTTTAATGATGTAGTCTTATCTTAATTCATGTGGAGGCATAGTAGGGTCTAGTCTTTATACATGAGTTCATTTAGCTTCATTCCAACTATTGTCTTGTATGTTTTAATGATGTAGTTTTATATTAATTCATGTGGAGGCAAAGTTGGATGTAGTTTTATGATTTCATGCACTACATGTTGTGAGGAGCTAAATTGAACACACACACACACACATCTTTCTATTCACATTATTTCTCTACCCCCTATGGGGTTTAATTTTATTGCTTATCTTTCATTTCCTTTTGCATCTTAGTGTAGTTTAGTGTAATCAACCTTTCTCTCCATTTTTACCACTCGCCTTCGTACAAACCAAGCGTCGACACACCTCCCAGTGGACGATCAATCAGAAAACGCGGCCGTGCACTTGCGGTTAAATAAAACGATCAATCAGAAAACAACAATAACAACAACAACAACAACAGGAACACCACATAAGGTCGAATGTATGGTACCAAAGTATCTGATTTAGATATACTAGAGTACTCATACAAGAACCAAAACATAATAACTACACACATTATAAATAATGTAATGTTTCCAACTATAACCAGTAAGACCTTTGGTTACAAACAAAATATAAGGGATAAAATTGGTCGTCCTGTAGACTATTTCTCACATCCTCAAATTTATGAGTGTATAGATACTAGCATTGAGATATCATTTCAAAAAAATTCAACTACATTTACTGATAATTATATATGATTTCTGCTAATGTCTTTTCAACACCAAGATCCCATCATACTTGGGCAATGCTATAACAACTCTACCTTTCTCCGTAACACCTCTGACAAGAAAGGTTTAGTTACCACACTTTCTCAGTCACACCATTGTCCAGGGAGGTACCATAACCTTCATAACACCTTGACAAGGAAAAAGTCCTTATTAATTGATATATTTTTAAAAACTACTTTCCCTCCTTATCATTTACAAGCATGCATTTGACCTGTGGGATCTTGAGCCTAATCCTAATCCTAATTGAGTTTAATGATGTTTAGGTGGTGATTAGGGGGACAAGAAGTTGGACGTCTGGGATTGAAGATGGTTGGATGAGTGGTGGAGATGGATGGATTGGAATGGATGGTGAGGATTGGTTTGGGAGGAGATATTTATTTGGTGATTCTCTCTCTCCCTTACCTTACTCTCACTCACGTCTCTCTCTCTCCTAGGTTGATCTCCGGTAAGAGGTTCGAGCCATGGCGTGGGGGAAGGAGTGTGCTCCGTCGAAGGGAGGGTCGGCACGAGGGGTGGTTGTAGGTGAGTTCGTTGTTGTGCCAACTCGTTCTTATGTGTTTGGTTTTCCCTCTCCCACGACCTAACGTGTTTCTGGGGTCGTGGTTGGTCGGTGGAGGGTGTCGGAGGTGGAATCGTGAGTGTGGATCGTCGAGGAGGTGTTGATCGTCGTTTGGACGTGAGGTTCGTTGACGGATCGTGATTTGGGGATGCATGCTCGTGGAGGCGTCGTCGTGGTTCTTCTAAGGCTTCTTCAAGCCTTCCGGTATGTCAAGCTCGCTAACTTAATATTCGTGAGTATTTGGAAGTCGACGGTAGGCCTTCTGGCTCGTCGCAAGTAAACGTGCAGCAGATTTCACTGCCTGATCGGTCGACCGGTTGGTGCAAACGGTCGACCGTTCGTGAAGAGAATTCGAGTTCTGCCTCACAACGATCGAACGATGCCCTTGGGGCGGTCGACCAATTGTGCGTGGGAGGCAAGCCTGGGGAGATTCGGTCGAACGGGTCCCATTTGTCGTTCGACCGTGTGCACCGTCATGGGTCGGATAGGGCGTTGACCATCAAAACGATCGACCGCCTCTATGACTTCGTCTGACCGTGACTTAAGTGGATTGAGTGGACGGTTCGACCGAATGTGGTTTCGATCGACCGAACTTGTTGCTGAGCATAGGGGAACGCTCTGGTGGAATTCGGTCGACCGAGAGTGCTCGGGGGTTCGACCGAATTCGTTGTGGGAGTTGTCCCTGGTGACTTTCGGTCGAACGTGGCCCCTTTGTCGTTCGACCGAATGGTCGTTTTGTTCGTTGAACCTGGGAGTTGACCATCTAAACGGTCAACCATCCCTTGACTTTCGTTCGACCGAACGAGTGCGGGTGGTGGGAATTGGTCGACCGATAGAGTGTCGGTCGATGCGATTGTCTTGTATTTGCTTGATTCGGTCGACTGGGACTTTTGGTTCGGTCGACCGTTTGTGTCCAGTTTTGCACTATGGAGGTGTTGTTGTTGTGGTCATTCGTGTGGGGCGAGTTGTGGTGTCGATATTCTTCCGGCAAGTGTGCTAGGGTGCACGAGAGTTACGGTGGTTGGTTGAAAAAGACCTGGAGCCCCGTAACGGCGTGAGAGCTTGGGATTGACTGAAAAAGGCCTGAGGCCCAGCATAGAATTGTGGAGTTGCGGTGGTTGGTTGAAAAAGACATGGAACCCTGTAACTATGTGAGAGCTGCGGTTGGTTGAAAAAGACCTGGAGCCCAGCTAGTCTGTGCGGGGTTGGTTGAAAAAGACCTGGAGCTCCGTAGTGCGTTCAGGTTGGCTGAAAAAGGCCTGGAGCCTGAGCAGGGACCACATGTAGGGGTTGGTTGAAAAAGACTTGGAGCCCTTGGACGTTTGGGTTGGTTGAAAAAGACCTGGAGCCCTTGGTCGTGTCGTGGTAGCTGTGGTTGGTTGAAAAAGACCTGGAGCCCAGCCTGTTTGAGATGTTTTTCTTGTTTGGTAGAATTGCATGCTAGGGTGTTTTTCATTTCATGCATTGTAGAGTTTGGCGTACGGGATTTCCTTCTGGAAACTCAGGCATTGTTGCATGTTTACTTTCAGGTCGTGATCGGCGATAGGGGGTGGTGACCGAGGAGAGGAGCACCGCTACCGGATCCAGCTTTCTCTCAGTTGAGGTCGAGTGATTACTGTTTTCTTTGTATAGACTTTTGATGTAATCACAACTTTTGAAATACTCTGATGTTCATATATATATTATATATATGTTGGTGCACATGTTTCCTTTATTTGTGTAATATCCTCTGTTGATTGAGTGTTATAAAAAAAAATTCCGCTGTGTTGAGGATGTTACATGACCTGTGGAATGCATATAACGAACTTGAGCAACAAATAAGTGATACATGGTATTTCAATAGGTTAATGGTGAAAAAAAGAGTTGTTTTTATACCTAAGTATCAAATAATTTCTCAATTTTTGTATCCATAAGCAACCATCTAAAAGATTGCCATTATTACTTTTAAATACAAATTTAACTTCATAAATACAAAAACTTTTATCACGACTTATTTCTATAATGATTTCTGATGAGTAACCAAATTGTGTAATAAATTCGACATTTGATGGATTTTCTCGTAATTTGTTGTTGATGTTGTTGACCATGTAGACAAAGCAATAAACGAAGTTGTATCTCGGCCAACTTTGTTTGCATAACTTGGCAGAATTAATATTTTTGTTGATTGCAGTTTAGTTGTGGGGTCTTCTTTCGATTGTTCGCTAACGGACCACGATCTTTCAGGAATCTTTTTCATACCCGACCCTTTTATGTGATGCTTCTAATAATATGTTTGGGAACATCATCCTATGACTTTTGGCTTCACAAAAGCAAGCTTCTCACCATTTCCTACATCAATTCCAAACACCAAAATACCCAGAAGACAAAAAGCTTTTAGAAATAAGCTTCTCAACTACTATACAAATCTTCCTTCCCAAAAGCCAAGCCAGAAGATCTTTTTGTCTTTAGATGCTGGCTTCTGGAAGTTTTTGCAAAAGCCAGAAGCCACAAACCTTGGTTCCAAAATAAACCCAAAGACAAGTTATGGTGTGTTTGGATGGCAAAAAAAACACACTCAATTTTTGGGTTGAACAAGTTTTTTTGGAAAAATGAGGGTCCATTTTTTGCATTTAACACTGATCCGGAAGAGCTGAGAAAGTTAACTTTTCACGTTTTTGGGTAGGGCCAACGTTAAAAGTTTGATGTTTGGACACATGTTTTTTGACTATTTGCCATTAAAATTAATTATCTCCATTACTCAGCTTCCCGATCACACCCAAGCCAATTCCACCCCTTCCTCCATTGAAATCCACCCCTCCCCACCGTTACCGTCAGACTGCACACATAGTAGGTTGGTGACAGGAGCATCAGCCCTCCACAAAACTTGAAGCTCCCATTGGTGCCTCTCCGTTGAACCATCGCCTCGTGATGCTATTTGGTCATTTCAAACCGCCATCGGAACTCCAACTGGCAAGGTTGGTAACAATGACTTTCGACAGGGTTAGATGATGTTAAATAACTTTTATATGATTTGTTAGGTTTGTTTTGGAGTTTAGGATTTTGTCGAGATTTAGTTAGCTCAAGAATCGATCAAATATGTTCATGTTTTCTCCAAACGGTGATTGATTATTGCATCTGTCAAACGTGCATCTTACTTGCTTAATGGTGTCCTTCTAATATGTCTGAACTCCAGTATGTTTATTTGTTAAATTGCTGCAATTAATGGTGTCATACCGATGTAATGTTTTTGATCTTCTGTTAAAGAAGTTCTAGCTTTCTTGAGTAGTTCTCAGAAGATGTTATTTCTTGATTTCTTTCTTCCCTAACACAAAAGGTTTCATTTCATTCTAAATGTTACATTTAAAATGATGATAATTTCTGTCAAATTTGTTTAGTGGTAAACCTATGCTATATGTTATCTGTTACATGTATCCAAATATGTGCACTCCCTTTGTTTTAATTAGTTTTATGTAATTTTGTAACTATTAGTTTTGTTATTGTACATTTTAACATACTTCCAATGACACCTAACACTAGTGCTAACTCGTCTTCGTTCAAAAGACCTGCGAAAACTTGTCGATCAATTGTGTGGACCTAGATATGGTTTCGATGGAAGACAATTAAAACGTAATGATGAATTACAAATACAATCCAACAAGTAAAAAACAGAAAAGAATGAAGAAGTAAAAGTACAATAACAAATCAAATTACAAATATATTTTTACCAAATAGCATATGGTTAAAACCATAATTTACTTTAGTCCACACTGCACCCATGACCGGTAACAAAAAAACATTGACCATGTGCTACGATGGTTGTCGTACATATGCACCTTTCAACATTTCTAAAGTTGTGTGACGTTCTGAAAAAGGAAGAGTGACTGAGACACAGGGGGAGTGACTATAGAGGAAAACTGCACATGTTCTTATTTGCATTAGGACATACATATTCCAATAGGAAACTCCAAGATGAATTTCAACATTCCAGTGAGACCATTAGTAGACATTTCAATAGTGTGCTAGATGCCCTAAGCCCATTGACAACCTCAACGACACACTAGAACACATACTTAACTGAGCGGGTGGGATACCCTTACTTCAAGGATTGCGTGGGAGCACGAGCTTGAGATGATATTCGGTCGTGATGTCGCTAATGGGGACCTCTTGCTCAATCCTATTGAGGGCGGGGAAAAACCAATTTACTTTCAAAGCGCAGTGCATCCTCTCACTTTAGCAACATAAGTGCATCCCATAGAGTAGACACGGCTGACTGAGGGGAACGTTGGCTTTTAAACCTTAATCATATTAATTTTGATAATTTAATTAAACTAATATTAATCACAATCAAATTTGGTTAAACATATTCCATGCATTACACATATACTTCTATTGTACATATTTCTATCTTGATAAGTGATCAAGACTCAAGGATAAAGGGATTCAAGTCAAGAACTTTAATCAAGTTTTTTAAGACATTCTTGTTGTTATTCTCCAACTGCTATTTTGAAGATTTCGCATTTCCCAATTTGGACTTCAGATGAAGCCTGGACATTTGGGGATGACTATCTAAATAGATGTAAGAATTGAAAATGTAGCACAAAAAAATGATTACGATTACTCGCCAAAACAGAAGAACCGCAATTCAAAGGAACACCAAAACAAAGAGGTAAGTGCTGCGACGCCCGCCCATTATGAGCTGAATTGGAACTAAGGACTCAATTGTTTATATGAAACTACAGAAACTATGTTCTGAACTACTTATATGAAAATGCAGTAATTTTAGGTCTCCCTTTATTAAATTGTAACAGAAATCTAAATTAATTATATCAACTAAAAGTTGTCAATTACATTCAGTAACTGAGTTATATATATGTGAAACTCTTCCAGTGAAGGTCTTAGTAACCCATAAATTAATTACATGCAGTAACTAAGGTCTGAGGGTTACGGAGGAATACAAAACAAAACGGAAACGCATGAAGCAGTAACAATTCAGACATTACTTCAAGCAACAGGTCATGGTACATGACATACTTTTGTGCATGTTTAGTTAAAAAATAGGACACTTACAAAGCATTTTCCCACGATAATCAGAAGAAGTTAAAATTTAAAACCAAAGTATCACATTGTAGGCCCGATACTTGACCTTATATAGTGACACCTGGACCTTAGATAGTGATGTATGTGCTTATGAGGTTAAATCAACTACATCAGAGATGACATGCAGCAGTAGTAGAGACATTGAGGTAATCTCTAAATTAGATGTCCGAAACCATGGCTATAACTTTTAAGGCTGGGTTTTAATTATGAAAAAACACAGAAGGAGTGCTTCATCATGCAAAGTCAGTTATTACCGTGATGAGAAATTAAAAATGAAAGTAACACATATATCCCTGCATTAGAGAACTCGAGCAACGCATGTACATATACTATATATTACTCGATTTAGTTTATCATGCATCTCTAAATCAAACAATTCTAAAATAATTTGAAATCCATTAAAAATGATTTTATGCATCCATAGTTCAATTCATAAAATATTTGAACCGATGTTTATCCAATTTCTAAAATTAAACATTTAAAGAAAGATAAACATATACCTTTTTCGTTTTGTTGATTCCTAAAATAATCATTTGATTAAAACGAAAATTCTATAAATCAGACATAAGTCTAAATCTTAATTCTAACATTCACATGATTTGTTTTAAAACATTTAAAACTATCAAAAGAATCAATTAGAATTAAATCAACAAAACTATCGAAAGCTCGAAAAAAACATAGAACATGAATTGTTTTGATTGTATATAGTAAACTAAAACTAATTATATAGTCTAATTGTTGAAAATTAATTATATTAGGGAGAGTGTAGGATTTCGTGTCCCTGTGTATGTATATATTTTAAAATTTTAATATAACATACAAATTCATTTTTCATATTTTCAGCAATTTTATGTACATCTATTTGTGTTTTATTCTAATAACATGTAACCTACATTTATTAAAATAATCCACAAAGAGAATCATACCTAAAGGTTCTCTAAAACCTTTTGACGATGCGGAGTCGCGTTGCCCGCTGAATCGTCCACGGAATTGCCTCCGAGTGTTCACCAAACTCTAAACAAAGTTAGAGAGAAATGAGCTAGTCAATCAATCTCTAACAAGGTTTAGAATCAAGCTAATTACCCCTCTTAAGCTCCTGAGATTCTAATCTCCAAACTTAATTTTACTAAGAGATTTTCGTGGTGATTAGGGAGAGATTAATGAGAGAAAGAATTTTGCATTAGTTTTAAAACAAGTAGGAATAGGTGCCCTTTTATAGGCTCCCAAAACATCCTTATCAAGAGCTATTATTTAGCCATGATCCCTTGTTTTTCTCTCCTAAAATTAATCTCTAAATTCCACATAACCACCCACAAAAAACGTTTTAATTAAATCTGGAATTATTCCACCCATGACTTAATTAATCTCTTAATAATTTAGGCAGAATCGTTGTTGTTCGGTAGACCGAGTATTATTCGGTCAACCGAACCATTCAGTTATAACACGTGTTCAGTGCACCGTGAGCTAGATGGTCGACCGATTCTTTATGAGAAAAATTCCCTGGAAGAATTTGGACGAACCACGTTGTTTAATCGGTCTACCTTTGACCCACCAAAATTGCTCCTGCAACATAGTCATCGGATGACCGGGTCACCTTCGGTCTACCGAAAATACTACTTCTCGGTTGACCGTTTCCAATCGGTTAACCGAACCCGATTGTCCAGGCACTCTAGGCAATTTCGGTCAATCAATTGCTCTTACCCATTCCCTATTCGGTTAACCGATCCGAAGATGCCCCGGTCGACCGAACCATGAACGGTTCACCGTGTTTGACCCCGATTTTGTCTTTGTCAAAATTTAGATTTATTTCCAACAAAATTTGATATTTTGGGGTTTTAGCAAATTCATATCTTATGTAATATATTATCCTATGTAATAATTAATTATTACACCCCATAATTTTTACATCTCATATGAATTTATTATGATTCTAATCATGTTAATTCTCATAACATATTGATTTTAATTAATTCACCACGTGTGTCCTATTTTCACATGAAACCCAACACATCATATGAACTTAAAATCAACCTTTTGTTTCCCAGTTTTGTGGTGTGACCTATAGGAGGAGTTAAGCCAAATTGGCAATGATAATAAACACTTAATATCTCAAACTATAAGCGGTATCTAGCTACACATTATAGTTACCCAATTGGCATAGATCTCTTTGTTCCACCCGAACCAAAATACGATCCATTTAGTGATATAAGTGCACCACTTGTGTTCATCCGTTGCCTCATGATATTAAGAATATATACAAAGTAGAAATGTGTCACTTTTGTATTATATTCATTTCTTGATCTCTTTAAGCTAATTATAACTATGTAACTTAACTCAAGTTACATTGTACAGATTATAATTTTGCTTTATCAAGGGCCCACTAATATCATCATTCAATTAAGAGGGCAATGATAATCGTTTGACTAGCTATCTTTTCCAGCACAAGTCATGTTCAACCAACTATTGCCGTTATCACTACACTTAGGGGTGTAAACGGGGAGGGTAATACCCGTATACCCGGTCACCCGCCCCGGTCGGGTACGGGTATGGGCACAAAAATTCATACCCATTTAAAAATTCAAACCCGTATACCCGTACCCGTTTACCTGGTTAATAAACGGGTCGGGTACGGGTATACTCATTACCCGTACCCGTTTACCCGTATACCCGTTAAGATATATTATAAATTTTTAAATAATATATTTTTAATATTTTTATATATTTTATATGTTATATATTATATATTTTTATATATAATATATACTTTATATACTACATATTATATTTTTATATATTATATATTATACCCGCTATACCCGTTTACCCGCCCCGTACCTGCTAACTTAACGGGTACGGGTATACATGTTTTTTGCTGGGTATATACCCGTACCCGCTAATTTAGCCGGGTACGGGTACGGGTAGGGACATACCCGACCCGTTTACACCCCTAACTACACTCATTGGTAGTTTTTGACAATAATCAAATTTAGCACTTCTTGAGTGAAAAGATATAAGTCTCATATCTTAGGATCCAAGACACAGTAAAAACATTAATGACACAAACACAATTCCATAATATTTTACTTGTTAGGTCGATTCAATATATAAAAGTAATCTTTTCCTCTTTATATACTCGTGTCGTCAATTTTTTGTAGAGCTACAACAATCGATGACCAACACGACAATCTTATCTCGGTAATTAATGTTCCATGTTAATTACCATGATTGTGAATAACTTTTGATTAATGTAAACCATTATCTTTTAGAGCTCTACGGTTAAGGACCAAGCGCATCTTCCTTAACACTTCCAAAAGACGAATACTATAATCAATGAACAAAATGTTTGTACATTCAATTCATAATAATTGACACATAAAAGTAAAACTTTTAGAACACATTCATTTCAGAGAGTTCTTGAGACGCCCTTCCCCACCAAGGACGTGGCATGTTGTCGAACCTTGTAAATCAGTGTGTTGTAGTTGTTTCAGGTGTGCATTCGTCTTTTCCTTGTTTCTTTCATCTCGTGATTGTTTTTTTTTTGCATCTAAGTTTGGGAGACATACATAAGTTATTTTAATTCCGCAAATTCAATATTCTTGTGATTGTGCTGGTGCATTTAATCAGTCTTCTCATAGTAGCATTGTTAGAATTTCTATCAACATCTAGAGAACCCTGAACATGCATAACGTACGCCTTTCTCTATTGACTGTGTAAGGAAAATTAAAAGCTTACATGATCAACTCATGAAATGACATTTGATAAATGAATATCACTATTAGCACCTTATTATCACAATTATATTCTAGTATTAACTTTATTTATTTATTCGTAAGTAAATCATAGTTTATAATGATTCTAATTATGTGAATTCTCATAACATATTGATTTTATTGATTCACCACATGTGTCCCCTTTTCACATGAAACCCGAGACACCATATGAACTCAAAATCAAGCTTCTTGTTTCCCAGTTTTGTGGTGTAACCTATTGGAGGATCTAAGCCAAATTGACAGCGACATTAAACACTTAATATCTCAATCTATAAGCGGTATCTAGATACACATTATAGTTACCCAATTAGCATAGATGTCTTTGTTCCATTCGAACGAAAACACGATCCATTTAGTGATTTAAGTGCACCACTTGTGTCCGTCCCTTGCCTCATGATTTTAAGAATATATACAAAGTAGAAATGTGTCACCTTTGTATAATATTCATTTCTTGATCTCTTTAACCTAATTATAACTATGTAACTTAACTCAAGTTAAATTGTGCACATTATAATTTTGCTCTATCAAAGGGCCCACCAATATCATCACCCCATTAAGAGGGGCAATGATAATCGTTTAACTAGTTATATTTTCCAGCACAAGTCATGTTCAACCAACTATTGCCTTTATCACTAAACTCATTGATAGTTTTTGACAATAATCAAATTAATCACTTCTCGAGTGAAAAGATATAAGTCTCATATCTTAGGATCCAAGACACAGTAAAACATTAATGACACGAAACACAATCTCATAATGTTTTACTTGTTAGGTCTATTCAATATATAAAAGTGATATTTTCCTCTTTTATATACTCGTGTCGTCAATTATTTGTACAGCTACAACAATCGATGACCAACACGACAATTTTATCTCGGTGATTAATGTTTCATGTTAATTACCATGATTGTGAATAACATTTGATTTATGTAAATCATTATCTTTTAGAGCTCTACGATTAAGGACCAAACGTCTTTTGCTTAACACTTCCAAAAGACTAATACCATAATCAATGAACAAAATGTTTGCACATCCAATTCATAACAATTGACATATAAAAGTAAAACTTTTAGAACACATTCCTTTCAATCTCCCACTTGTTATCAAAGTTTTCTTTCACCTACATTCTCAACGTATAAAACAATAATAACTAGGGCAACCCTCTCTAATCACTTATCAAGTCAATCAACATGGTTCCTCAGACCCATGGACTCGAAATGCATTTCGCCCTTGACTTGGGATAAGGGTTTGGTGAATGGATCAGCTGAGTTGCTATTTGTGTCCACCCATAACAGATTTATTTTGCCTTCGTCAATGAAGTCACGTGTGACAAAGTACTTACGATCCATGTACTTCACTTTGTGGTGTGATTTGGGATCCTTGATTTGCGAGATAGATGTACTAGTATCGCAAAATAGCTCTATTAGTCCCTCGCACGAGGGAACTACTCCAAGTTGTTCAAGAAACTTCTTAATCCACACTCATTCCTTGCTTGCTTAAGCGACGCCATTACTTCAAAAGAGGTGATTGAATCGGTCGTAGTGCTATGCTTCCAACTACGCCAACTCACAGCTCCACCATTCCGAAGGAAGACGTATCCTGATTGCGATCTTCTATCGTCGGGATCACTCATGAAACTCGCATCCGAATAGCCCTTGGCAATTAACTCCTTTTGTCCTCCATAAACAAGAAACTTATCTCCGGTCCGGTTAAGGTACCTCAGAATATTCTTTACCGCAATCCAAAGCTCAGGACCTGCATTGGATTGGTGACGACTTGTCACGCTTAGAGCATACGAGACATCGAGTCTTGTGCAAGTCATCGCGTACTTGATCGATCCTATTGCCGAAGCATAAGGGATATCTTTTATGTACTCCAAGTCTTTACGTGATTCAGTACATTGAGGCTTCTTGAGTAGCACACCCATACTCATTGCCACATTACCCTTTTTGGAGTTGTTCATACTGAACCTTTCCAAGACCTTGTCAATGTATGTACATTGACTTAGGTCAATGAGTCTACGGGATCAATCTCTATATATCTTGATTCCCAAGATGTATTGAGCCTCACCCATATCTTTCATTGAAAATGCAGATTTCAATAACTTCTCTTTTGCTCAAGCAAAGGTATATGATTTCCCATGAGGAGAATGTCATCGACATATAAGATCAAGAACACTATGTGGCTCCCACTAACCTTCTTGTATATACAGGGTTCTTCCTTACTTTGGACGAAGTGAATTTTTTGACTTCTTCGTCAAAGCACTTGTTCCAACTCCTTGATACTTGCTTCAATCCATAAATGGATATTTGAAGCTTGCATACTTTGTCGCTATTCTTTGAACCTTCAAACCCTTGAGATTGTACCATGTACACATCCTCCTCCAAGTTCCCATTAAGGAACGCCATTTTGACATCCATTTTCCATATCTCATAATCATGAAATACGACAATAGCGAGCATAATACGAATAGACTTGAACATGGCAACTGGTGAAAAAGTTTCATCGTAGTCAATTTCTTGAACTCGAGTGAAACCTTTTGCTACAAACCTCGCTTTGTAGGTTGTAAATTTCTCATCCATGTCCATCTTCCTCTTGAAAACTCATTTATTTTGAATGACATTTTTCCCTTGAGGAATGTCAACCAAGTTCCACACTTGATTATCATACATGGATTCTATTTCGGATTCCATGGCTTTAAGCCATAGTTTGGAGTCCTCTATTTCCATTGCTTCTTGAAAGCTCGAGGGATCATCTGTTTCTAGTATCATGATCTCATGAAGTCCCAAGTACATATCGGGTTTTTCTTTTCCCTCGTTGACCTTCTAAGTTCTTTTGGTTCTACATGTACTTCTCGAACTTCTTCCACAATTTCTTGCAAAACTGGTTTGTGTTCGATTCTCGAACGTACACTAGGTGGGGAAGATTGAGTTTCTCTCACAATTGCTTCCGAGGGTCTCTCACTCACGCTCCCAATAAGCAAAGGAACCTCGGTTGGGCCTTCATGATCTTGAATGTCATCATTCATATCATGATCTTGTAGAATATCTTGAGTGTCCTCAAGCACAACTCTACTCCTACTAATTTTTATTCTTTCCAGAAATTCCTTTTCTAGAAATACGGCATCCCTCTTTACAATCAATCGATTGGAGGTTATATGCGAAAAGTAGTATCCTCTTGTCTCACGAGGATAACCTATAAATAAGCATTTATCTGCTTTTGGTTGAACTTTGGTCGACATGAATCTCTTGATGTAGGCCTGACAACCCCAAATCTTGAGAAAATTGAGCTTAGGTGTTTTACCACTTCATAGCTCATAAGGCGTTTTCTCTACGGATTTGGATGGAACATTATTTAGTGTGTAAGTTGCAACTTCTAGTGCATAACTCCAAAAGTAAAGCGACAATTCAGCTTGACTCATTATTGATTAAACCATGTCAAGTAATGTTCTATTCCTACTTTCGGATACCCCATTCCACTGAGGTGTACCGGAAGGGGTGAGTCGTGGTACAATACCACACTCCTTTAGGAATGAGTCAAATTCGGTACTTAAGTACTCACCTCCATGATCCGTTTGTAGAGACTTGATTTTCTCGTTGTGTTGGTTCTCTACTTCATTCTTGAGTTCCTTGAACTTGTCAAAAGATTCACTTTTGTTTCTCATTAGATAAATATAGCCATAACGACTATAGTCATCTGTCAACGTAATGAAGTACCTAAAATCGTCTCTTGCACTAGTATTCATCGGACCACATACATCGGAATGTAACAAATCCAACAAGTCATTCACTCTCGGTCCTTTTTCTTGAAAGGCCTCTTGGTTATTTTTCCCATTAGGCAAAGTTCACACGTCTCCAATGATTTGAAATCAAGTTGACCAAGAAGGTTAGCTTCTTGCAATTTCTTGATGCATTTTTCATTTATGTGACCAAGACGATAGTGCCACAAGAGTGTATCATTCACGTGAGTAGTTTTAAGCCTTTTGTTATTGACGTTTAAGATTTGTCTATTATTTAATTCAAGCAAATAGATATCATTCCTCACGAATGCATTTGCATAGAAAATATCATTCTTCAATATAGACAAGAAAGAATTTGAAATATTTATATTAAAATTATCCATATCCAAACATGATATAGAAATAATATTCTTGCTAATAGAAGGCACATAATAAACGTTCTTTAAACATAAATTTAAACCACTAGATAATTGAAGCTCCACAGAACCTTGTGTAATCACAGAAACGCTCGCACCATTTCTAACCTTCAAAATCATCTCGTTCTTCACGAGTTCCTTCCTATCCTTTAGTAGTTGCACATTAGAAATTATGTGAGCACAACATCCGGTATCAATTACCCAATCATGGACACAGGTGACTAAATTTATCTCAATAACAAATATACCTTTGGCCTTTTTGGGGTGCTTACATTAAATTACTCCATTGTCAAGGTCTTCCTTGTATTTGGGGCAATTTGGTCGGATGTGTCCCTTTTCACCGCAGTGATAGCACTCCGTGTTTGGGAGCCGGAGATTTCGAAGAATTCCCCCTCAAGGCACTCACACGAGCACCTCCTACTCCCTTGCTCTTGATTGACGTATTTTTGGTGAATTTGCCTTTAGCTTTGGAGATCTTCTTGCTCCCTCCATGGACGGCTAGGACGTGCTTGTCCCGACCCTTGCTCATGTCCACTTCAGCCCTTTTGAGAGCGTTATGAAGTTCCTCAAGACTCACCCCTTTCTCATGCACATGATAGTGCATAATGAAGTCCTTGTAGGACGGGGCTAGAGAGCCAAGAATCAAATCTTCCGCAATGTCATCGGGCATCGGGGAAGAGAGCTTCGACAACTTCTCAAGGTATCCTTGCATCGTGAGAAAATGCATGGATACCGATGTTCCCTCCGCCATGTGGCACCTTGTGAGTGCGATGGTGGTCTTATAGAGTTGTTTTCTAGCACTATCCATGAACATCTTTGTTAAAGCTTCCATGAGTCTTCTTGGGTCTCCATTGTAGTGCAAATATTTCGTTTGAGGCGAGTCACCCATGGAGGCCAACATTAGACCCTGAACTTGGTTCTCTTGGTCTTCCCACTTGGCTTTTACCTCTTTCTCGTTATCGGTTGCCTTCTCATTAAATTTTGGGATTTCACTATCCAAAATATGAGATAGTTTCTCAAACTGCAACACGATATTGAGCTGGAGTTGCCACCTTATGAAATTTGATTCATCATTTGCCAAAGGATGTTTTTCAATTATAGATCACACAATAGGTTGAATATTCGACATTTCTACAAAATAAATTATATGGGATTTAATGTCAATTTTATGTTTTAAAAATCAATACTGCAAATAAAATTTGTCCATAAATGCAGCAATTCAAGAAAACATTTTCTAATCATAACCATTTCAAAATATCGCAACATTTGCATTTTCAAACTCTTATGACTCTTATTGTTTTAATTAAGAGAGAATTTGATCAATCCATGTAAGAAAAATTCTCTTTCTCAAAACCGAGCTAGGGTTCCGGGTCTTGTTAAGAAAACTTATTTCATTTGATACGAGATATGTTTATCCATTGTATTCACAAACAAATATACGTGGTGTGCACTAAGGGTGAATCGCACCTCGTACATCTATTCATGGTACAACAATAGACAACATTATATCTCTCACTATTCCCAAAGATGGAGGAAGCTATCTCCCGCTAAGGGCGAGCAGAATATCCCTCGATCGATGACTGCTAGTGGATGAAATAAGAAAGAAAAATACTCTTAATTTTTGTTTGGACAAGTTAAACATTTATATGTGATTTTAGAACATAGGTGATCATGCATATTTATCATCTATACACATCCTAACATTCATCCATACAATCACATACATGTCAAGCACACAAACATAAATATATTCATTCTCACACACATTGATGTGAGTTTATATGTTTCCGCGTGCTTGACTTTTACGCCTTCTCCGCGACTTCCTCTTACACCATAGATGTTGATATTGCAAAATATAAAGATGCATCTCACAATTTTGAAAATTATCAAGTACAAGTCCTATGTAAAACACTCTCATATGCATGCATATACATAGAAATAGAAATTTAGCTTTTACATATATATAAGCCCCTGTGATTGAACAATAATAACATACACATTCATTCAATCATTCATTCATTCGTTCATTCACACATGGCTTCATTGGAACATACAAACTCATATATCCCTGTATTAGAGAACTCGAGCAATGCAAGTACATATACTATAAATTACTCGATTTAGTTTATCATGCATCTCTTAATCAAACAATTCTAAAATCATTTGTAATCCAATAAAAATAATTTTATGCATACATAGTTCAAAACATAAAACATTTAAACCGTTGTTTATCAAATTTCTAAAAATAATTTTTTTAAGGAAAGATAAACATATGACTTTTTTGTTTTTGTCACTTCTTTATAAAATAATCATTTAATTAAAAACGAAAATTTTATATATTATTCATAAGTCTAAATTTTAATTCTAACATTCACATGATGTGTTTCAAAACATTTAAAACTATTAAAAGAATCAATTAGAATTAAATCAACAAAACTATCAGAAAACTCGAAAAACACATAGAACATGAGTTGTTTCGATTGTAGATGGTAAAATAAAATTAATTATATAGTCTAATAATTGAAAATATGAACTAAATACTCTGATACCACAAAAGGATTTCGTGTCCCTATGTATGTATATATTTTTTTAAAAATTAATACAAACATACAAGATTGATTTCATATTTTCATTGATTTTACATACATGTATTTGTATATTCTAATATCATGCATTCCTACACATATAAAAATAAACAAAAGAGAGATGATCATACCCAAAGGTTATCTAAAACCTTTCAGGAGATCTGGAGCTCTGTTGCTCGTTGAATCGGCCATCGATTCACCTCCAAGTGTTCACCAAACTCTAGACAAGATTAGAGAGAAATGAGTTAGTCAATCAATCTCTAATTAAACTTAGAATCTAACTAATAACTCCACTTTAAGCTCTTAAGATTTCTATCTCCAAAACATAAAACTATTAAAAGATTTTCATGGTGATTAAGGGAGAGATTAATGTGAGAGAGAATTTATGCATTAACATAAACAAGTAGGGTCAGAGGTCATTTTATAGGCTCCCAAAATATCCTTATCAAGAAATCTTCTTTAGCCATGATCTCTTGCTTATTCTCTCCTAAACTTAATTCCAAATTGTCACATAAGCATCCTAAAAAACGTTTAATCAAATATGGAATTAATCCAACCCTTAATCTAATTATTCTCTTAATAATTCTTGCAAAAATTGCGTTGTTCGGTTAACCAAGAATTCTTCTTGGATAACCGAACAATTCGGTTTTAACACACGTTCGGTTGACCGTGAGCTAGACGGTCGACCGAATATACATGAGGAAAATTCTCTGAAAAAATTCGGATGATCCGCGTCTTGATCCGGTCGACCGTTGACTCACCAAAATTTCTCCTGGTCGAATCTCATCGAACGACCGTATCACCTTCGGTCTACCCAAAATATCCCAAGAAAGCTCCTGAATATTTTCTCTCGGTTGACCGTTCACTCTTGGTTGACCGAACCCAATTGTATAGGCACTCCAGACAATATCGGTAAACCAATTGTGCTTATCCGTTCCCCGTTCGGTTGACCGTTCTGAAGACACCTCGGTCGACCGAACCCTAAACGGTTCACCGTGTTTGACCCCAATTTTGCCTTTGTCAAATTTTGGATTTATATTCAACAAATTTTCATCTTTTGTGGTTTTTAGCTAATTCATATCTTATCTAATATATTATCCTATGTAATATTAAATTATTACACCCCATAATATATACACCTCATATGAATTTATAGTGATTCTAATTATGTTAATTCTCATGACATATTGATTTTATTGATTCACCACATGTGTCCCATTTTCACATGAAACCCGACACACCATATGAACTCAAAATCAAGCTTCTTGTTTCCCAGTTTTGTTGTGTAACCTATAGGAGGATCTAAGCCAAATTGACAGCGACATTAAACACTTAATATCTCAATCTATAAGCGGTATCTAGATACACATTATAGTTACCCAATTAGCGGTATCAAGGGGCCCACTAATATCATCACTCAATTAAGAGGGGCAATGATAATCGTTTGACTAGCTATCTTTTCCAGCACAAGTCATGTTCAACCAACTATTGCCGTTATCACTACACTCATTGGTTGCTTTTGACAATAATCAAATTAAGCACTTCTTCAGTGAAAAGATATAAGTCTCATATCTTAGGATCTAAGACATAGTAAAAACATTAACGACACGAAACACAATTCCATAATGTTTTACTTATTAGGTCGATTCAATATATAAAAGTAATCTTTTCCTCTTTACATACTCGTGTCGTCAATTTTTTGTAGAGCTACAACAATCGATGACCAATACGATAATCTTATCTCGGTAATTAATGTTCCATGTTAATTACCATGATTGTGAATAACTTTTGATTTATTTAAACCATTATCTTTTAGAGCTCTACGGTTAAGGACCAAGCGCATCTTCCTTAACACTTCCAAAAGACGAATATTATAATTAATGAACAAAATGTTTGTACATTCAATTCATAATAATTGACACATAAAAGTAAAACTTTTAGAACACATTCCTTTCAGAGAGTTCTTGAGAGCTTTGGAGGACATATTGCCTTTAATCTTGTGTAATCTCAATTGCTTCTCTTGTTGGAGAAGCAGAAGAAGGAAAGTAAATCTGCAGGAGACCCCCTACCCCACCAAGGACGTAGGCAAGTTGTCGAACCCTGTAAATCAGTGTGTTGTAGTTGTTTCAGGTGTGCATTCGTCTTTTCCTTGTTTCTTTCATCTTGTGATTGTTTTTTTTTGCATCTAAGTTTGGGAGACATACATAAGTTATTTTAATTCCGCAAATTCAATATTCTTGTGATTCTGGTGGTGCATTTAATCAGTCTTCTCATAGTAGCATTGTTAGAATTTCTATCAACATCTAGAGAACCCTGAACATGCATAATGTACGCCTTTCTCTATTGATTGTGTAAGGAAAATTAAAAGCCTACATGATCAACTCATGAAATGACATTTGATAAATGAATATCACTATTAGCACCTTATTATCACAATTATATTCTAGTATTAACTTTATTTATTTATTCGTAAGTAAATCATAGTTTATAATGATTCTAATTATGTGAATTCTCATGACATATTGATTTTATTGATTCACCACATGTGTCCCCTTTTCACATGAAACCCGAGACACCATATGAACTCAAAATCAAGCTTCTTGTTTCCCAGTTTTGTGGTGTAACCTATAGGAGGATCTAAGCCAAATTGACAGCGACATTAAACACTTAATATCTCAATCTATAAGCGGTATCTAGATACACATTATAGTTACCCAATTAGCATAGATGTCTTTGTTCCATTCGAACGAAAACACGATCCATTTAGTGATTTAAGTGCACCACTTGTGTCCGTCCCTTGCCTCATGATTTTAAGAATATATACAAAGTAGAAATGTGTCACATTTGTATTATATTCATTTCTTTATCTCCTTAACCTAATTATAACTATGTAACTTAACTCAAGTTACATTGTGCACATTATAATTTTGCTTTATCAAGGGGCCCACCAATATCATCACTCAATTAAGAGGGGCAATGATAATCGTTTAACTAGTTATCTTTTCCAGCACAAGTCATGTTCAACCAACTATTGCCTTTATCACTAAACTCATTGATAGCTTTTGACAATAATCAAATTAATCACTTCTCGAGTGAAAAGATATAAGTCTCATATCTTAGGATCCAAGACACAGTAAAACATTAATGACACGAAACACAATCCCATAATGTTTTACTTGTTAGGTCTATTCAATATATAAAAGTGATATTTTCCTCTTTTATATACTCGTGTCGTCAATTATTTGTAGAGCTACAACAATCGATGACCAGCACGACAATCTTATCTCGGTGATTAATGTTCCATATTAATTACCATGATTGTGAATAACATTTGATTTATGTAAATCATTATCTTTTAGAGCTCTACGATTAAGGACCAAGCGTCTCTTGCTTAACACTTCCAAAAGACGAATACCATAATCAATGAACAAAATGTTTGCACATCCAATTCATAACAATTGACATATAAAAGTAAAAATTTTAGAACACATTCCTTTCAGATGGCACAAACATAAAATTGACGTAAAGTCTGCTTTCTTAATGGAGTTCTCGAAGAAGATTTTTATGTGGAGCAACTGCCTCGATATGAAAGAAAATGCAAGAATGAAAAGGTGTGGAAGCTCAAAAAGGCACTGTATGGGTTGAAGCAAGCACCGACGCATGTAATGCAAGGATTGTTGCCTATTTCAAGAAAAATAGATTCTTGCAATGCCCACATGAACATGCAATCTATGTCAAAAAAGAAGGCAACGACATATTGATCATAGCCTTGTATGTTGATGATCTTGTTTTTGCAGGTAGCAACGATAGGATGCTTGATGATTTCAAACACATCATGAAAAAGGATTTCGAGATGACTAATCTTGGGCTTATGTCCTACTTTCTTGGTTTGGAGTTCAAACAAGGAGATGACGGGATCTTTGTGTCACAAAAAGGCTATGCTAAAGATGTGTTGGAGCGCTTTGAGATGAGTGATTGCAAGCCCATGAACACACCAGTGGCATGTGGATTAAAGTTGTCCAAACTTGAAGAAGGTAAGTTGGTTGATGCAACAATGTACAAAAGTACAGTAGGGTGTCTACACTACCTAACTTGCACCCGACCGGATCTCATATATGGAGTGAGCTTGGTGAGCCAGTACATGGAGAGGCCAACCCTGGAATATTGGATGGCGGTTAAGAGAATATTTCACTACATCAAAGGTACTCTATCTCTTTGTTTATTCTATGGAAAGTGTGTTGATAAAGAGATACTCTCTGGATATATTGATAGCTATTGGAGTGGGGATGTGGATGAAAGAAAGAGTACCTCTGGTTTTGTCTTTTATATTGGTGACACGACTTTCTCATGGTCATCAAAGAGACAACGCATCGTCGCTTTATCAACTTGTGAAGGCAAGTGCATGTGCGTGTCATGCAATATGGCTTAGAGAATTTTTGACGAAACTATGTTCAAGCCAAACAAATGCTACAAAGGTGTACATGGATAGCAAATCCGATATCGAGCTAGCTAAAAATCCGGTCCATCACGAAAGGAGCAAACACATTAACACAAGATTTCATTTCATTCGTGAACATATAAAAGAAAAGACGTCGACTTAGTGCATGTGAGAAGTGAAGATCAAGTGGCCGACATACTCACAAGAACCTTGCCAATTCATTTGTATGTGAAGTTGCAAAATCATCTTGGAATGGAAGATGGAAGAGGATTAAGTTCAAGGAGGAGTATTGAGAATTGAACTTAATCCTATGTGGCATCCTAGTCACCAGCCACATCATCTATGGAGGGTTGGTCATCTAGGTGTTGATGACTCAACAAGTTGGAAGGTAAAAGGTTGAAGGAAAGGAATAGACAAAGAGTTTCTCCATTTATCCATAATTTTCGTCCTTGTTTTATGATGAAATTTAAGTAGAGGTGTAATCATCTTGAATGTCCATTTTTTATGTGGTTTATGTCTTGTTTATGGAAAAATTATGTTTAGGTTAAGTTGAAGAGTCATTGTAAGTACCTATACAAGCATAAGAGATCTCCATTTGTAAGATGTTAGGAAGTAAGTAAGTGAGTAGAAACAAGAGAGAAAAGATGAATGAAAGATAGAATGTTTGTTGTCAATCCCGTTTTGTATTTGAGTGTTAAGAAGTAAATCTCTTACTTCATTCGTAGCCACTTACTACGTAAATCAAAGTATGGTTTTAGTGATGACAATGGAAGGCCCTCAATGTGGAGAGGAAGGAGAGACAAAACCGGCACTTGGTGTAACTTCTGAAGTGCTGAATAGCGGTTTGGAACCACTGGTTGGCGGTTCCAGAGCGTCTTCAGGTGGGGGCGGTCTTCTGGGGTGATTTTGCTGAGTGCTCCCCGTCTTTGTCCCATATCTAACACTAACATGATGTCTAATTTTTTCTATTTTAAATTTCCACTACTTACTAAAGGTGTACATATGACGCTTCGGTTTAGACGAATCAGACCGGTTCAGATTTTGAGAAATTCAGTTCTAGTTCAGTTCGGATCTTGAATGATTCAGTTTGAACCAAAAAATTTATAATTTATTTTTAATGTGTTCAAATTAATTTTTTTACATATCATAATATTTTTAAAATTAAATTAACTCCAAAATAATTCTTATATAATAAAATATTAATATTACATCTTAACTTTGAATTTTGTAACAATGAACAACTCTAAAATAAAAGTTTTAATAAAAATAACTAAAATATTAATAAAAGTAATCCGATTTGAACACGGGTTCGCTTCCGATTACTATTGTGTTTTCAATATTTGTTCACCTATGTATTCTTACGCCATTCTTTCTACGAAATATAGAAGTAAGTGAATACCTTTTAGTTTCAAGAAAGCTATTAGTTTTTCGAAACCTAACTATAATCTACTGAGTTCCATTCCCATCTTCAATTGTGCTCCAAGAACATTAGATGCCCGTCAAAAAACTAATAATATTTCAGTAAATTTCCATAGCAACTACAAGAAAGAAAAGATGGATGAAACCTCACAAATATATACCATAAAATTCCTTCGTCATTCTTGATTTGGTAATGGCCAGCATTATCGTTTCATTTGTATAATGGTACTTTTGAGTTTCATCATTTACCATCTTAAAACAAGAGTACGAAAAATTAAGTCATGGTGGTCGGTTTCCAAATAATTTACGAGTTTCATCTCATGGTAACGACTAACAAAGCGTCCAAACAATATATTTCAACTGCACAACTCTTGGCTACTTTATGCTTCTTTTGGACAATTTTATCGTTATTTTGATGTTAATATATAAAGGGTTCATAAGTCCTTATTGTTTAGAGGAGTCAGCACAACTTTGTTAGAGTTTTTGCCACCATTAGTAGAGGGATGTCTTGGATAGACTTATTGCTCTCAATTCTTGTAACCTTGACTTGGTGTCCAATTTTGAGGCGGTTTAGTGGAAGAAACCCGAAGGAGATCCCCAGAGGTAAGCAAGTTGCCAAACTCATACATCTTGTTGTTCTGGGTTCATGCTTTTGTATTTCTTGTTGATTGATTGTGCTTGGTTGGTGTTTGGTGGTTTGAGTTTTGTGGGTACACAAGTTGGAGGGTTTTTTTGTCTGCGCCCGCTAGGTGTTCGACTAAATTCCAAGCTCCGTTGCTGGAAGATTTGAGGTGGTAGAATCCGAACAGAAATTACCCACTAACACCATGTTCTTTGATAAGTTTGGGTGGGTTTTGTATTTAAATAATAAATAGAAAATAAATAAGACCACATAATACCAACAAAATACACCACTCATATCTATACTCCATTTGTATCTGTAATCATAACTACATTCCTCATATTCATTTATGTTATTTCCCCATCTTTTTCCTATACCTGTGGCAACTATTCAAGTATATTTTTATAAGTGGTAACTGTAGGATTTTAGCCTAATCCTAATCCTAATTGTGCCTTAATCTTGTTTAGGTGGTGATTAGGGATGGATGGCTGAGATTGAGAGGGATGGATGGAGGGCTTTGATGTGTTGGTTTGGTTGAGTGGTTGAGATTGAGAGGAGATGGAATTGATGGCTTGGATTGGATGGGATGAGATGAGTGGTGAGGATTTGGTTTGGAAGGGTATTTGGGGGGAGAATTCTCTCTCTCTCAGTTGGTCTCTCTCTCTCGCTTTTCCCTCTCTCCCTCCTGCTGTGAGCTCCGGCGAGTTGGTGCTCCGGCGTTGCGTGGTGTTCGGGCAAGCAGTGGTGGTGGTCGTTGTCGGTGGCTTGAGGTGAGTGTTGATTCCCTTCCTCTTCCGCACGTTTGGTTCTCTTCCCCTACCTAACTCGTGTGCTGGGGTTGTGGTTGTTCGGTGGAGGTTGCCGGAGGTGGATTCGTTGTTGTGGATCGTCGAGGAGGCGGTTGATCGTCGTTTGGACGCGAGGTTCGTCGACGGATCGTGTTTTGGGTAGACGTGCTCGTGGAGGCGTCGTCGTGGTTCTTCTAAGGTCTCTTCAGACCTTTAGGTATGTCAAGCTCGCTCACTTAATCACCGTGAGTATTTGGAAGTCGACGGTATGCCGTTCGGCTCGTCGCGAGTAAAGTTGCAGCAGATTTCACTGCCTGATCGGTCGACCGGTTTGTGTAAACGGTCGACCGTTCGTGAAGAGAATTCGGGCTCTGCCTCAAATCGGTCGAACGATGCCTGTGGGGCGGTCGACCGATTGTGCATAGGAGGCAAGTCTGGAGAGATTCGGTCGACCGGGTCCCCTTTGCCGGTCGACCGTGTGCACTGTCTTAAGTCGGTTGGGGGCGTAGACTATATAAACGGTCGACCGCCTTTTGATCTCGTCCGACCGTAACTTAAGTGGACCTTGTGGTCGGTTCGACCAAATGAGGGTTCGGTCGACCGGACTTGTGCGCTGAGCGTGGGAAACGCTCTGGTGGAATTCGGTCGACCGAGGTGAGCTCGGCGTTCGACCGGATTCGTGGCGCATGTGAGGGATTATTCCCTGGACTGATTCGGTCGACCGAGATGTGCTCGGCGTTCGACCGAATTCGTGGTGGTGTTGCGGGATTTGTTCCCTGGTGACTTTCGGTCGACCGGGACCCCTTTGTCGGTCGACCGAATGGTCGTTTTGTTCGTTGAACCGGGAGTTGACCATCTAAACGGTCGACTGTCCCTTGATTTGGGTTCGACCGAACGAGTGTGGTGTTGGGAATCGGTCGACCGATGGAGTGCCGGTCGAAGTGGATTGCCCTGTATTTGCTTGATTCGGTCGACCGGGACTTTTGGTTCGGTCGATCGTTTGTGTCTTGTTTTGCACTATGGAGGTGATGTGGTCGTGGTTGCCCGTGTGGGGCGAGTCGTGGTGCCGATGTTCTTCTGGCAAGTGTGCTAGGTGCACGAGGGTTGCGGTGGTTGGTTGAAAATAGACCTGGAGCCCCGTAACCGTGTGAGAGCTGCGGTTGGTTGAAAATAGACGTGAAGCCCAGCTAGTCTGTACGGAGTTGGTTGAAAATAGACCTGGAGCTCCGTAGTGCGTTCGGGTTGGTTGAAAATAGACCTGGAGCCTGAGCAGGGACCGCGTGTAGGGGTTGGTTGAAAATAGACTTGGAGCCCTTATATGTTTGGGTTGGTTGAAATTAGACCTGGAGCCCTTGGTCGTGTCGTGGTAGTTGTGGTTGGTTGAAATTAGACATGGAGCCCAGCTTGGCGACGTGTGTGAGTCGCGGCGGTTGGTTGAGATTAGACCTGGAGCCCCGTGACTGTGTGGGTGCGGCGGTTGGTTGAGATTAGACCTGGAGTCCCGTACCGGTGGTGTGTCCTATGATGGAGTTGAGAGCCCTGGTGCTGGGCATGTTGTGATGCTTTTCTTGTTGAGTAGAATTGCATGCTAGAATGCTTTTATTTTATGCATTTAGAGTCTTGGCATACCGGGTTTCCTTCTGGAAACTCAGGCATTGTTGCATGTTTACTTTCAGGTCGTGATCGGCATTAGGGGGTGGTGACCGAGGAGAGGAGCACCGCTACCGGATCCAGCTTTCTCTCAGTTGAGGTCGTGTGATTACTATTTCCTTTGTATATGCTTTTGATGTAATCACAACTTTTGTATACTGTGATGTTCACATATATATATATATATATATATATATATATATATATATATATGATATATGTCGGTGCACCTGTGTTCTTTTATTGCGTAATATCCTCTGTTGATTGAGTGTTTAAAATTTTAAATTTTCCGCTGCTTGAGGATGTTACAACTTGGTATCAGAGCGGTCGGTTCCAGTGTCCTTATCCAAAGAAACCACCCTTAGAGTTTTAGAGTCTGCATTAGTTCATGCATTCATGGTTTTGATGTGTGATGTTCTTGGTGTGTAGATGTCTCCGAGACGCGTGAGACCTCTCCCACGGGACCGTAGCACCAGCGATGAGACTGGGGGCACGGACTGGGCAGAGGATCGGCGGATGCTCTATGACACAGTGGGTCGACTGGGAGCGATGTTGGATCGCCAGTCAGGCAGAGGAGAGCCAGCAGCGGCAGGAGCGATGCTCGACCGTTTTATGAGACAGCACCCGCCTACCTTTGACGGTAGAGGAGAGTCTGAGGCTGCGGAGGATTGGGTCCTGAAGATTCAGGAGATCCTGCAGGCGATTGAGTGCCCGCCTGAAAGGCAGACAGGCTTGGCAGCTTATGTGTTGGGCGGAGACGCATCCAACTGGTGGAGGACCACATCTGCAGTGATATTTGAGGGCAGTACTGAGGTCAGCTGGGAGGAATTCCTACGGGAGTTCAATGAGCAGTATTTCCCCGAGCATGTCAGAGACGGGAGGAGAGAGGAGTTTATGGCTCTCGAGCAGGGAGAGGCGACCCTGGCTGAGTATACCCGGAGGTTCAACGCGCTGGAGCGTTACTGTCCGGAGATCTGTGTGACGCCGCTGCAGAGGGCGAGGAAGTTCATACGGGGGCTGAGGAAGCACCTCCGTACTCAGGTGACCTACAGTATGCCGCAGACGTTAGCTGATGCTGTGCGGTTTGCGACGCTCATTGATTATGATTACCAGCAGAATTATGCTAATGCCAGGAGAGCACCGGGGAAGGTCAGTGGACGTCCGAGTGCTCCTCTGGCAGGGAACCCGGGCAAGAGGCCCCGGATCGGAGGAGGTGGATCACGCCAGCCTGAGGCGTGCAGAGGTTGTGGCAGAGTTCACTCTGGAGAGTGTTGGGGCCGCGCAGTGTGCCACGGGTGTGGCAAGCCATGCCATTTCATGAGAGATTGTCCGAGTGGGCCAGGTGGGTCCAGCAGGTAGTCGGGACAGCCGGCAGGTGGCAGAGGCGGAGGTCGCAGACCTTTTGCGCCGCAGCGACAGCAGGGTCAGAGGACCGGTCGAGTCTTTACCATCCAGGCGGATGAGGCGAGAGACGCCAGCACGGTGGTGGAAGGTACGCTTTTTGTTGCTGGGTTGAGTGCGAGAGTGCTGTTTGACTGTGGGGCCACACACTCGTTTATCTCGGTGCGATTTGCGAGCGTGTTGGGTCGTACCCCAGCGATGTTGACTGCCACGTTGGAAGTCAGCACACCCTTGGGTCTGGTGGGGATTGTGGGGAGCTTCCTCCTCGGCGCCACGATTGTTTCGGGAGATCAGGAGTTTCCGGCTGACCTGATCTTGTTGCCGATGGAGGACTTCGACGTCATACTGGGGATGGATTGGCTGTCCCAGTACGATGTGCGAGTTTTGTGCCGGGAGAAGAAGATTCTGATCCCGAGGAAGGGTCTACCTGATGTGTTGATCAGGGAGGCGAAAGATAGAGGAGGTCGAGTGATCGTATCAGCAGTGAGGGCACAGAAGTTGTTGCAACAGGGTTGCAGAGCTTTCGTGGCCACTTTGGTAGTCCCAGATCCAGAGGCGAGGAGATTAGAGGACATCGAGATTGTTCGGGAGTTCCCCGATGTATTTGCAGATGATGTCACTGGGTTGCCGCCTCACAGAGAGATTGAGTTTGGGATCGACTTGGTAGCTGGGACTACGCCGCAGTCGAAGGCACCGTATCGGATGGCACCTGCGGAGCTGGCAGAGCTGAAGAGGCAGTTGCAGGATCTGATGGATACGGGGTTTATCCGCCCTAGTGTCTCGCCTTGGGGAGTGCCGGTACTCTTCGTGAAGAAGAAGGATGGATCACTGCGGATGTGTATAGATTACAGGATGTTGAACAAGGTTACCGTGAGGAATCGGTATCCCTTGCCCATGATCGAGGACTTGTTTGACCAGTTGCAGTCAGCACAGGTGTTCTCGAAGATTGATCTGCGATCCGGTTATCATCAGCTGAGGATCAGAGAGGCAGATGTGCAGAAAACAGCTTTCAGAACGAGGTACGGGCATTACGAGTTTCTGGTGATGCCGTTTGGGTTGACGAACGCGCCTGCAGCGTTTATGGATTTGATGAACAGGACGTTCAGTCAGTACCTCGACCGGTTCGTGATCGTCTTCGTGGACGATATTTTGATTTACTCGCCAGATGTGGAGCAGCATCGAGAGCATTTGAGAGTTGTACTTGGCATTTTGCGGGATCATCAGTTGTATGCCAAGCTATCGAAGTGCGAGTTCTGGCTGAGTAGTGTCGCCTTCTTGGGACACATCGTGTCAGGTGACGGGATTTCCGTCGATCCAACGAAGGTCGAGGCCGTTACACAGTGGAGAGCCCCGACGAGTGTAGCAGAGATCAGGAGCTTTGTGGGTCTGGCAGGTTATTATCGCCGTTTCATCCAGGATTTCTCGAGGTTGGCTTCGCCGTTGACGGCTCTGACGCGGAAGGGCGTTGAGTTCGTGTGGTCCCAGAAGTGCGAGGACAGTTTTCAGGAACTGAAGAGTCGACTGACGACTGCTCCAGTTCTGACACTTCCCAGTGGCAGTGGTGGTTTTGTGATTTACAGTGACGCGTCAGGCGTTGCACTGGGATGCGTACTCATGCAGCACGGGCAGGTGGTTGCATATGCTTCGAGGCAGTTGAAGGTGCACGAGAGGAACTACCCCACTCATGATTTGGAGCTGGCGGCAGTGGTGCACGCTTTGAAGACCTGGAGGCATTACTTGTATGGCGAGCGATTCGAGGTTTTCACCGATCATCAGAGCCTGAAGTATCTGTTTTCGCAGAAGGAGCTGAATATGAGGCAGCGCAGATGGCTCGAGCTGATTAAGGATTATGATTTCACTATCTCGTACCATCCGGGGAAGGCGAATTCGGTTGCTGATGCTTTGAGCAGGAAGGTGGAGGTTACCACAGCAGGTCTTTGTATCGAGGAGTGGAAGCTGCTTGAGGCGTTGACCGAGTGGAGACCGTTCACCGATGAGTCGCGAGGAGCAGTGATCGCAGGGCTGAGAGTGGAGCCTCAGTTGGTCTCGAGTATTGTTCAGGCTCAGAGTACTGATGATGAGTTAGCAGGGTTGCTGCAGTTAGCTGCCAGAGATGGGTCAGACTTCAGTGTTGGGGTTGATGGTGGACTGAGGTTCAGGGGTCGTGTCTGGGTGCCGAAGGGAGGAGACCTGAGGCAGGACATTCTAGAGGAGGCACATAGATCCCATTATTCGATCCACCCGGGCAGCACGAAGATGTATAGAGATCTTCAGAGGAACTTTTGGTGGAAGAAGATGAAGACAGAGATCGCAGAGTTTGTTGGCAGATGTCTGATCTGTCAGCAGGTGAAGATTGAGCACCAGAGACCTGCAGGGCTGATGCAGAGGATCGAGCTTTCAGAGTGGAAGTGGGAGCACGTGACGATGGATTTTGTCACCGGGCTGCCGAAGACGAGATGATTCCATGACGCGATTTGGGTTATAGTCGATCGACTGACCAAGTCGGCGCACTTCTTAGCTATTCGGACCACTTTACCTCTGGAGGGTCTAGCTAAGTTGTATATTGAGGAGATTGTCAGGCTTCATGGAGTGCCTATGAGTATTATTTCAGATCGAGATCCGAGGTTCACTTCCAGATTCTGGGGGAGTTTGCAGCAGGCCTTGGGGACTCGGTTGAAGTTCAGTACGACATTCCATCCGCAGACAGACGGTCATTCTGAGAGGACCATCCAGGCGCTAGAGGATATGTTGCGAGCGTGTACTCTGGATTGGGCAGGTCATTGGGATGAGCATCTGCCATTGATCGAGTTCGCCTACAACAACAGCTACCATTCGAGCATTGGGATGACACCGTACGAGGCCCTGTACGGGAGACCGTGTAGATCACCGGTATGCTGGAGTGATGTAGGCGAGAGACAGCTAGTTGGTCCTGAGATTGTGCAGATGTATGCCGAGAAGGTTGATGTGATCAGACAGAGACTAGCGATTGCGCAGAGCAGGCAGAAGAGCTACGCAGATAGGCATAGGCGTGAGCTGAGATTTGAGGCTGGTGACCATGTCTTCCTGAGGATTTCACCATCTCGAGGAGTGATGAGGTTCGGGAAGAAGGGGAAGCTCAGTCCGAGGTATGTCGGGCCGTTTGAGATTCTCGATCGGGTTGGAGAGGTCGCCTACAAGGTTGCGTTGCCGCCGCAGTTTTCGGGTCTTCACAACGTCTTCCACGTGTCGATGTTGAGGAAGTACGTAGCGGATCCTTCTCATGTGATTCAGTTGGAGGTTCCAGAGATCCGTCAGGATTTGTCTCTTGAGGAGAGACCGGTTGAGATTGTGGATCGGATGGAGCATCAGTTGAGGAGGAGGACCATTCCGATGGTGAAGGTCAGGTGGCAGCACCACAGTGAGCGAGAGGCCACTTGGGAGATCGAGGAGGAGGTCCGGAAGGAGTTCCCGGAGTTGTTTGGTGAGCTTCAGTTTTAATTTCGAGGACGAAATTCTTTTAGGAGGGTGGATTGTAGGATTTTAGCCTAATCCTAATCCTAATTGTGCCTTAATCTTGTTTAGGTGGTGATTAGGGATGGATGGTTGAGATTGAGAGGGATGGATGGAGGGCTTTGATGTGTTGGTTTGGTTGAGTGGTTGAGATTGAGAGGAGATGGAATGGATGGCTTGGATTGGATGGGATGAGATGAGTGGTGAGGATTTGGTTTGGAGGGGTATTTGGGGGGAGAATTCTCTCTCTCTCAGTTGGTCTCTCTCTCTCGCTTTTCCCTCTCTCCCTCCTGCTGTGAGCTCCGGCGAGTTGGTGCTCCGGCGTTGCGTGGTGTTCGGGCAAGCGGTGGTGGTGGTCGTTGTCGGTGGCTTGAGGTGAGTGTTGATTCCCTTCCTCTTCCGCACGTTTGGTTCTCTTCCCCTACCTAACTCGTGTGCTGGGGTTGTGGTTCGGTGGAGGTTGCCGAAGGTGGATTCGTTGTTGTGGATCGTCGAGGAGGCGGTTGATCGTCGTTTGGACGCGAGGTTCGTCGACGGATCGTGTTTTGGGTAGACGTGCTCGTGGAGGCGTCGTCGTGGTTCTTCTAAGGTCTCTTCAGACCTTTAGGTATGTCAAGCTCGCTTACTTAATCACCGTGAGTATTTGGAAGTCGACGGTAGGCCGTTCGGCTCGTCGCGAGTAAAGTTGCAGCAGATTTCACTGCCTGATCGGTCGACCGGTTTGTGCAAACGGTCGACCGTTCGTGAAGAGAATTCGGGCTCTGCCTCAAATCGGTCGAACGATGCCTGTGGGGCGGTCGACCGAT
Source organism: Triglochin maritima (assembly GCA_963682175.1). Lineage (NCBI taxonomy): Eukaryota > Viridiplantae > Streptophyta > Magnoliopsida > Alismatales > Juncaginaceae > Triglochin > Triglochin maritima. The sequence continues at coordinate 15,694,295 of OY821775.1, forward strand.
TGTGCATAGGAGGCAAGTCTGGAGAGATTCGGTCGACCGGGTCCCCTTTGCCGGTCGACCGTGTGCACTGTCTTAAGTCGGTTGGGGGGCGTAGACTATATAAACGGTCGACCGCCTTTTGATCTCGTCCGACCGTGACTTAAGTGGACCTTGTGGTCGGTTCGACCGAATGAGGGTTCGGTCGACCGGACTTGTGCGCTGAGCGTAGGAAACGCTCTGGTGGAATTCGGTCGACCGAGGTGAACTCGGCGTTCGACCGGATTTGTGGCGCATGTGAGGGATTATTCCCTGGACTGATTCGGTCGACCGAGATGTGCTCGGCGTTCGACCGAATTCGTGGTGGTGTTGCGGGATTTGTTCCCTGGTGACTTTCGGTCGACCGGGACCCCTTTGTCGGTCGACTGAATGGTCGTTTTGTTCGTTGAACCGGGAGTTGACCATCTAAACGGTCGACCGTCCCTTGATTTGGGTTCGACCGAACGAGTGTGGTGTTGGGAATCGGTCGACCGATGGAGTGCCGGTCGAAGTGGATTGCCCTGTATTTGCTTGATTCGGTCGACCGGGACTTTTGGTTCGGTCGACCGTTTGTGTCTTGTTTTGCACTATGGAGGTGATGTGGTCGTGGTTGCCCATGTGGGGCGAGTCGTGGTGCCGATCTTCTTCCGGCAAGTGTGCTAGGTGCACGAGGGTTGCGGTGGTTGGTTGAAAATAGACCTGGAGCCCCGTAACCGTGTGAGAGCTGCGGTTGGTTGAAAATAGACCTGGAGCCCAGCTAGTCTGTACGGAGTTGGTTGAAAATAGACCTGGAGCTCCGTAGTGCGTTCGGGTTGGTTGAAAATAGACCTGGAGCCTGAGCAGGGACCGCGTGTAGGGGTTGGTTGAAAATAGACCTGGAGCCCTTATACGTTTGGGTTGGTTGAAATTAGACCTGGAGCCCTTGGTCGTGTCGTGGTAGCTGTGGTTGGTTGAAATTAGACCTGGAGCCCAGCTTGGCGACGTGTGTGAGTCGCGGCGGTTGGTTGAGATTAGACCTGGAGCCCCGTGACTGTGTGGGTGCGGCGGTTGGTTGAGATTAGACCTGGAGCCCCGTACCGGTGGTGTGTCCTGTGATGGAGTTGAGAGCCCTGGTGCTGGGCATGTTGTGATATTTTTCTTGTTGAGTAGAATTGCATGTTAGAATGCTTTTATTTTATGCATTTAGAGTCTTGGCATACGGGGTTTCCTTCTGGAAACTCAGGCATTGTTGCATGTTTACTTTCAGCCCGTGATCGGCATTAGGAGGTGGTGACCGAGGAGAGGAGCACCGCTACCGGATCCAGCTTTCTCTCAGTTGAGGTCGTGTGATTACTATTTCCTTTGTATATGCTTTTGATGTAATCACAACTTTTGTATACTCTGATGTTCACATATATATATATGATATATGTCGGTGCACCTGTGTTCTTTTATTGCGTAATATCCTCTGTTGATTGAGTGTTTAAAATTTTAAATTTTCCGCTGCAGATGTTACAGTAACAATTAATTCTTATTATAAACTTTGGTTTTCAGATCTGCATGCCATCGGCATCTTATCCTCATTGAATAAGTAATTTGAATCAATTAGGATGAATAACATGCGTAACTATTCAAAGGTTGAAAGCATAAAAGGTTGCTCTGTTCTTTGGGGTGCATAACTGCATCTAGCCCAATTGAGTCTCGTAATAATACCCCTGTAAGTAATCACGTGGTCTTCATCCTCTAAGTTTGTAGTCAATCTGCAATTTTATGTTCAATTAATAGCTTGGTTAAAAAGTATAAAGAGTTCACGAAGCAACAAACTAATTAGGTATATTTCCAAAGTAACGATATGGGAGTAATACACTTGAGTTTTAGGATTTTATCTTGGTACATTTGTAAAATTAAAAATTGTCTTGGTGCACTTATGGAGGTCTCACTCGACGTTGTGACGACGTATAAGTTAACCTCGCAATGTCGTGAAGTAACGTTGTTTTGTTGGTTGAGTTAATTATATTTGACCTTAAACGATCCAAAAGGGGTTCTAGGAGGTTTATGACCTTGATTTTTAAGCCAAATAAGGTACATATACCTAAACCTAAATCTCAAATTTCTTACCCTCCAAATCTAAACTCAAATCCTAGTTTATGGGTTGAAATCTTGACCCACATCAAATTGGTCCTTCCAATTGTCGCAAAATGCTCCATTGGCCTGACGATGCAAAACTCGATCGGCATTATTGAAATTAGATGGTACTAAAACTCATTTTTCTCCTCTTTTTCGTCGCCGTAGTTTCAATTTAGGTCATTTGCAATGTCAACCGTTTTTTTCTTCATTTTCTATCGATTTTTACTTGTGTTTTGGTTGTCTAACGTATTTTGACGGCTAACGGTGACCAAAAAAATGATGTCAATTTCAAGTGCACCAAGACAATTTGTAAATTTTATAAGTATACCAAAATAAATTTAAAAAAACTCAAGAGCATTACTTCAATATCGATACTTCGAAAGTGCACGAAAACAAATAAGCTATTTTTATGCGTCACCTTTTCAACCCTTTCCTAGTGGAGAGTTTGGGCATCCCCATAGCAGTAGAATTAGAGTATGGTAGATAAAATCAAAGAACAAATAAAGCATTAATTAGTATAAGTAGAAACAAGAATAAAATTAATAAATAACTTAATTAGCCTATGATACTAAGAAAACTAAGACTAGTACAACATGTATTGTGTAATGCGAAATCAGCCCATCCCTCGTTTCATATCTTCAAGTTGGATTTCTTGGGATTTTTTGGCCACACAACCATTCCAAATCTAAGTATTGTTTGTCCTTACTGTACACATTAATCAACCCTATCACATTATCTTCATCATCATCTTACAATTATTGCTGTTGCTGCTGTTGGAGAAGGCCATGGTTGGTTTCCTTCTTATCAAACTCATGAGCCCAAGGAATGGAGCTACTAGTAGGGAAACAACAAGAGCAATCTTTTGGGCACTTCTTTGGGATGGCGGTCATTTCACTGCCTCCAGCGACCTGGCGGTGGGGGTTGTTGGGGGAGACGGCATCCCGGAGTGGGCCCCAGCATTCGAGTCTGTTGAACTCTGGGAGATTGGAGTGGAAGTAGACCCACACCATTGCCTCTTCTAGCTCTGGATGGTTTATGAATAAATCCACGTCTCCATGGACAAAAGCCTTCAATACCTATACGTATAATTAATTATTAATGGTGGGCGTTATGGAAATCAAAATGTGCATGTAATTGAATAAGGGTTTGAATAAATAAATAAAAAACCATTACTTTGGTTGAAAATTAAAAGGTCTAGTAATAAAGTAATGGAAAATAGTAAGAAAGATATTACTTATAGAATCTTAAAATCTTTACAAGTATGAAACTGGGAATTAGTTGGCACTTCCGGAGTAACTTTGGTGATACATTTTCAAAATTAACTTCATCTTAATTTTTGTAGAACTTTGTAAGCACTTGAAACATAAGAACTTCTCTGGAACCAATGCCACTCCAAATGTAAATAATTCGTATTTGGAAGTTCTAAAACACCATAGAATTCTTAAATCGGAAGATGCAGAGTATGGGGATCACTACATTCTGAATTCTCATATTACCTTACGTTATCATTCAACAAGTTGAAGAAAACTTTCAATTAACTATGCTCCCGTCCTGAACTGTATCTATAGGCTAAAAACTCATCTCATACTCATTATGAGTTGGAGCAGAGGATTGTAGCTCATATTCAATTATCATAAAAACAAACAAACATAATGTCAAGCTAAGGTCAAAAATACTACTGTAGAATGGGCTTGGCAAGATCTTAATGATTTTTTTCTTAAAATAATGGATACATGAAATTATCTTTGGAGGATGTGGACATGGCTGTGGGCATGTGCGCGTGTACATACCACAGGAAGTTCCTTGGAGAAGATGTAGTATCTAAGGTTGGCTATGAAATCAAGGAGGACGTGACCACCACTTATGTGGCAATGAACATGAAGAGACATCTTTCCTTGCATCTTCTTCCACTCTGCCACAACCTCATCTCTTTGCAGCTTGTTGTACCACCCCAACTGAACAATCCAACAAACATAAATTAATATCAAAACATTTGTTAATCCCAAATTAATAATAAAAGAGATGTATTTATGGTGCACAGACCTGGGCTGCGTTGATTGTGTTTGAGATGGCTAGGGTGAGTTTGGATGTTATGTCGCTGTGTGTTAGGGTGTAGGTTCTTGGGAGCTGCCCGGAGTTCTCTTTGTCTCCTAAGAATAATACCTTCAGCTTTGATGCTTCGAAGATTGCCGGTCCAAATAGCCTTGCCATCTACAATTTATGTGTATGTTTTCTCAAATGCTATCAATGAAAGAGAGAAAATGAACCAACTAAATCTAGCCAAAATACAAATCAATTAAGATGTTAATTAACATCTTTAGTTGTTTACTGTTATTGTGGACATATACGATCATAAAGACCAACCACTGCTATCCTAGATCTTAAATTGTAGCATTAAGTTTGCAGTATCAAATTTTAGTAAAAGGGTTGCATCAAAACTTTCATCTGAGCCATTTATTTCTCTGAAATTCGATTTGTATTTTGTACTCATGTTCTAGATTTCTGATCTAATTAATTAATTAAAAAACATTAGAAACGAAAGAAAAAAGAAATTGATAAAATACCCTACTTTTCAATAAGTTGATATGATCTGAAATCATACATGACTATTACTTCCCACGCATACTTACCCAAACAAATAAAAATTACATAAAAAACCTAAACATAATTACATAAAATTATTTGGGCAGTCTACATACGTGAACAGCTGAAGCTGGATTCTATTAATTTAAGCTCAATTTAAGTTTGTTTACTCACCGGAACGACGGACCGGCAAGTTTTACGGGTCCTTCGCCGCCGGCCATTAAGAAGAGGACTCCACCTCAAGTCCTGCAATTCTCTCTGCTTTATCCTCGCCCCGCAGGGCTGCAAGAAAAGAGCTGTTGCCGCCGAAGCCATTAATGAAAAAACAAGAAAATACGTAAAACTATCGTGTGGATTCTCTTCTCCACTAGTTGGGGAGTCTGAATGGAAGGAAAAAATCTTGAAGGTGCAAATAGAAAAGGTGGGGAGGGAGTAAGGTTGGTTTAGACTTCACGGCACTGCCCACAAATGGAAAGTAAGAAGGGGAGAATCACACGGGATTTTTTCTTTTTCTTTTTCTTCTTCTTCTTATTCTAACTTCCACTCTACTAGTTTGGTTTGTTTTGGATTGGATTGGATTGGATTGCTCGTGGGAGTGGTGAAGTTGGAACTCACACGGAATTGGAGCCAAAGGTTGGTTTTTGTGATAGGATTTGCAAACACGAGAGGAGATGGAATACCACTAGTGTTGTTGCATGGGTCCCTCTTCTTTCTTGCAATCACACTGTATTTATAACTATTTGTTCCCTACACGTATCGTGAATATCTAACTCAAAATCAATTAGTGATATGCAAATGAATCTTAACTAACAACTCAGGATAATGCTCACAAATTTTACAACGTGTAACTATTCTCTAATATTTTGGCCTCCGCACGATGAACAAGATTATTTTGCTCTATATCTACTTCAGAACAACAAATGTAGAGTTGATGTGTTAAGCCGGTCGTGATATCTTTTAGATTTTTGAGTATCCAACTCAAAATCAATTAGTAATGAGTGAAGAAACCCTTTAACTATAACCTAGGAGAATGCTCACAAATCTTCAAATGTGAGACTAATCTCTATCACTTGTTCACTTTTGTTTTGAATCCCAAACATGCGAACATGACCATTGAAATTCATTCTCTTGTGTTGATGCAAGGGATCTTCCAACTAATCTAATCTCCTTTGATAGTTAATGATAGTTCAATTGATCACTTTGAGGTTTCATTAACTCAAAATTTGAGTTTAGATATCAGTTTCTATAAAATGGTTTTAATTTTTTTTTGTACTCAATTTTTTTTCCTGAGACATGTGTGTTACATTCGTTCTCTTCTATACTAAAAAATGTTAATATTTGAGTGATTGTTATAAAATAAATATACATGGAACAAAGAAGATAAAAGATTTGGGGAATAATATTTGTATTATTTCATCCATCTACAAACTATTACAATGGTCTTGCAATGATCTCCTATTTATAGGCTATAATAGGCAAATGAAATGGTGTATGTTACAAGAGTAAAGAGAATATGAGAGATTGATGGAGTTATGTGAGGAGAATGTGAAGGTGAAGCATCCATGATGTTTCACAACACTCCCCCTTGGATCTTCACCTTTATACGCTAGGGATGTTGCCTCGTTAAAAACCTTATGAAGAAAACCCGATGGGATAACAACATGATGAAGGAAAAAAGAGTGCAGCGCGTATGATGCTCCCCATCACTTCAACATACATTCTTCAAACGACGAGCACCAAATTTAAAGACAAGCTTCTTACAGACTTTGGTGGCCAAGAACTTTGTAAATAAATTCGCCAAATTCTTGCTTGATTGGATATGATCAGTTGTCACTTGATTGGTCTGCCTCGTTAAAAACCTTGCCAAGTAAACCCTGTGGGACAAAACTTGGTGAAGGAAAAAAAGAATGCATCGTATAATTCTCCCCTTCAATTCAACATACATTTATAACACTCCCTTATATAATATGTGTTATGTTTATGTCTCGTTAAAATCTTTGCTACAAAACCCTGTGGGAAAAAGTAGCTAAGGAAAAGAGTGGATAACATACGCTAACAAAATTGCACAAGTTGCCTCGTTAAAAACCTTTAATCAACCTTTTAGGACAAAAATTGGAAAAAGAAAAAAAAGTTCAACTACAAGCCTTCCGGGCTTTATCCTTCAGGGATATCCGTCCTTCAGGGACGATAAATACAAATCCGCTTCCCCTTATTCGTAGTTTACCAAACTTACGAATATATTTTACGAAGTCATTAAACACAAAATTGCGTGGGGATTCAATAAACAAATACATGATAGTTTAACGGATTTAATGAATATTAAGATATTCGCCTTCTGGGCAAATGCCTATCATTATTAATAACATTGATCACTTGGTGATTCAAATTCCACTATACTGTAGCACATTGTACTATATATATGCATCTATCAAGATGGATATTATGTGCTCACGAGATGAATGCTCGTAACAACAAGTAACAATCACATACTTGAACCACTTTACAAATACTAATGAACATGGTACTGAGAATTCATATAACTTATACTGAGCAAGTGAATCAATACAAAGTTGCATGAGATATATATCATTCAACTTTAAAAGCACTATTAAATATGTATTTTTTCATGCTTTGTTGGATCGAGAAATCATGAAATTTTGATCAACAAGTCGATATTTTGTCCAGCCACGAAAATAGACATGAGATTAAATCATAATACTTTTAAAATCATTTTAACAAATAGGATAGCACAAGAAAATCACAACCTTCATTTTGTCTTGATTTGATGCTTCTTTACATAGTCATTAATATTTTAAAAGGCAATGAGTTGGCTTCAACATCCATAATCCATGATAAGACGTCATTTTTATCCATGATGTCAAGTATAGAGTTAAAAGTCATAACTTACAAGGATCAAAGCATAATTGGTACATGCATGCAACTTATTACCTTCTTTTTTTTCTTCTATCGGTGCATACTAAATTAAGCATCTCAAAAATGGAATATATTATAATGTACTTGAATCATATGATAAACAAAAGTGCATATTAGTAATTCCAAAAGCAACATATATTGATTGTATATGTTAAATCTTAACTCCTTGTTAATGTTTTAATGGTGTTTAGGGGTGGATTAGTGAATGTTTGAGATGGACGGCTGAGATGAAGTGAGGAGTTTGGTATTTAAAGGTGATTTTCTCTCCTTTTACTCACTCTTTCACTCTCTCTCTCTCGCGATCTCATCTCTCTCTCTACTCGTCTCCCTCGACAGCAAGTGAAGAGTCGGCGCGTGCATGGAGTTGGAGTCGCCGGAGGAGCTCGGGTTGTTGCCGCGTCGAGTTGATCAGAAGGTTGCCGGAGTTTGAGCTATCTCGTGGAAACGCTCGCCGTTGTTTCTTCTAAGGCTTCTTCAAGCCTTAAGGTATGTCAAACTTGTTTTTACGCTCACCTATTATTAGTGTGGGGGTGGGAGCGGTCGACGGTAGGCCGTTTTGGCTCGTCGGACCTGCACAACAGTTTCTGCACTAAAATCGCTCGACCGGTGTTCTGGGTTCGGTCGACCGGTTATAGTGTATTTTGGGTGAATTCCTCGCACCGGTCGAACGATACCCTTTGGGTGGTCGACCGGTTGTGCAATTTTAGCGAGAGAATGACGCTCTGGGTATTTTCGGTCGAACGGGACCCCTTTGTCGGTCGACCGAAAGTACTGTTGTATGTCGGTTGGGGCGTTGACCATCTAAACGGTCGACCGCCTGTTTGACTCGTTCGACCGACGACTTAAGTTAACTTAATGGCCGGTCGACCGGAAGTGTGGTTTCGGTCGACCATGTAGTGTGGATTGTTGGTGAGTCCTACTGGTGGGTTTCGGTCGACCGGAAGTGTGGGGTCGTCCGACCGTTTGATCATGATTTGCGAAAATGAATTTCTTACTGGTGCTTTTCGGTCGACCGGGGCCCCTTTGTCATTCGACCGATTGACGGTTTTTTCAGTTGGGCTAGTTCTCTAGGTGAGGATCGGTCGACCGGAAGACAAATTTTGTTCGACCGTTTTACACAGTTTGGTGTGTTTGTGTTACTATTGATTGGCTAGAAGGCAACGGGTTCACCGGCCCTTTTGAGGCGACGGACGAACAGGCCGGCCCTATAGCGATCAGTAGTGACACGTGGAGGGGGATTTTGATAGCTGTCGTCGTGGCTCCGGCAATTGAGGCAAAGCCGTGGGTCCGGCGAATGAGGCATGTTTTATTTGTCGTCGTGGCTCCGGCAATTGATGCAAAACCGTGGCTCCGGTAACACTGAGGCAAGGGTGTGGGTGTGTGGCCGTGTTTTGGACCGGCGGTGCCTTGTGTGCACGAGTGTTGGTGGGGTTGGGGTGAGAGGACCCTTGAGACCCGGGTTGTTGTTTTGGCTATGGCCGGGAGAGAGGTCCCGGGAACTTGACAGTTGTGTTGGTTGTGATATTTGTGGTTCATTGCATTTTTCATATTTGTTCATATATGTGTTCGGGTTTGGCATACGGGGTTTCCTTTTGGAAACTTGAACATATTCATGTCTGCTTTCAGGCCGAGAGCGACGTTAGGTGGGTGGTGACAGCGGAGGGAGCACTCGGGACGGGATCCTGCTTTCCTTCCTTTTTGAGGTGGTTGTGATTACACATGTATGTTTTATGTTTATGAGCTTTTGAAGTAATCGCATTCTTTTGTAAACTCGATCACATATATATATTATATGTTGGTGCACCTGTGTGTGTTCTTTCGTAATGTCCTCACTTGATTGTATGTTTTAAATTTTAAATTTTCCGCTGTGTTTGAGGACGTTACAGTATATATGTAGTCTAATTTATTTTATATATATACAAAATTGTCATGATATATTCTATGCACCATATGGGTAAATTAATTACCTCATGATGAATAAATACACATTCAAGATGTATGTAAAATATCCATATATGTCTTTTAGATAGAAATTATGCATATCAACATATCAGCATGTAAATTATTAATATCTAGAAGAATCTCATTGTAACTGAATAAAAATCACAAGTATGAAAATATATTGGACTACTGAAAGTACTAACCAACATAAAATATTTTCTCACCAAAAAAATAATAATATTATAACCAATGCTAAACCATGACATTAGATTTATTTTATTTTGTCTTTTGAACATAATTTGTTGGGTAAAAAACAACAATTATTGACTGATGCATTAATGTATTATAGCACGTGACAGAATAACCAATAAAAAAATCATGAGTTTAAAAATGTATTTGTTGTGCAAGATTTAAATTAAGAACTAAATAATGGTTCCCCTCCAACATAAGCACATTAATATATTGACAAAAATAACAAAATAAATATCCAAAAATTCATATAATCACATCACAAAAGATCTTATAAATTGTGATTTTTGTTGTTGTTGTTGTAAAGCACTAAGATATACCATTGTCCAAGATTCACACGTCCAAAAATATTTTTTATTTTATTTTTAGAGTAAACATATACAACCCTCAATTGATTGAAAATGATTTCTTTATTAATCATGTAAGATGGAATCGTCTTTCTTACCTTTTTTATGATCAAAACAAACAATTTTTGACAGATAAACAAAAGAAATTATATATGTCACTTTGGGAATAAAAATATGGATTTGTTACCTTGAGACGTGAGAGACACCAAAACTTTTAGCCGGTAGTAGAACTTTCGTGCTGATAACGTGTTATAAAATAAATATACATGGAACAAAGAAGATAAAAGATTTGGAGAATAAGATTTGTAGTATTTCATCCATCTATAAAGTATTACAATGGTCTTACAATGATCTCCTATTTATAGACTATAGGAGGCAAATGAAAGGGTGTATGTTACAAGAGTAATGAGAATGTGAGAGGTTGATGGAGTTATGAGAGGAGAATGTGAAGGTGAAACATCCACGATGTTTCACAACAACGATGATGTTGTTCTTATGTGAATAAATTGATCTAATTTAGGCTGTCATTTAGTTTCTTGAGTTGATTTTTGTAAGCATTGCAGGAGGGTATATTAAATCTTATGGTAATGCTTCACTTGATGTTGTGTTTTATTAAAAGATTAATAGTGTTATTGTTTATTAGAGGTTGGTTGTGTTTAGATTTTTGAGAGATTAAGGATCTATTTTGAGCCACGTTTGGGCTATAAGATTCTCACATATGTGGCAATTTGCTTTAGCTACCCTAATAGATACCAAAGTCATGATTCTTAATTAGGAGTTTGATTTCTATTACAATAAGGAAACGAAACCAAAGATTTTAGAATCTCAAAATCATAGATTCCACCAATTAGTATTTTGTTGAAGTGTTCTTGACCGTCACCAACATTGTGTTCAGTTGTCCATTTCCAAGGTGATTTGCGGATATTTTTGTTAAGCAGTTCAAACCGAAAATTAGCAATCGATTGTGTGAGAATCTAGATAATTGCGTGTCCTCCCACCCCTTCCTAGTCCCTTCACTCAAGCAATCTCGAAACTTAATGTAAGCTATAATTTTATCTTTAATTCTTCCATCTTACCATTTTATCCTTATGATTAGTTATAATTGCAATCCCAGCTTTCAACTGAGTGCCAAATTATCACCACTGAGACTAAACGTCATTACTCCCACTCTTCAAAGTTATATCTTCCTCAATGTGTTGGTCTACTTCTCTTACATAATCCTTTATTTACATTAATTAAACTCAACTAGTAATTGTCTAAAATGATAGATATGTAGAGATACACAATACTCAGGACAGCTTCTTGACATCTTCATGCCGATTTGTCTCTTCAGCTAGACTTTCGGTTCAAACATCAACTTCACATATTTCTTTGATATAAGCCCTTTTTAAATGAAACTGCAAATTTCAATGTTCTCTCTCTCCAATGCCAAAAAAAATGTTTTATTTTGACCCACGACTAATGCCGGAAATGGTTACATGATTGTTGAAAGACTAAGAATTTTGCAAATAAACTAACCTTAGTTGGTGAAATAATATAGGTTTTCGGATGCGCCGGAATCAAAAGGAAAAAATTTCAAATTAACAGCTGTGAAGGTGTGAATTAAGTCAACCGACGGAAATTACAAATTAGTTAGTTGTTTGTGATAATCCGATAATTTGTGGGGAAGGCTCTTATTGTTCAACGTATATCTTGTATGGATCTGATTTAACTTTTAAGTCATTTTTATGTGGTGATTTTGCTGTTTGATTATCTAATACCTTACACTTGTTAGTCGGAAACATTTCCACGAAGGTGGTGGATTCATATATATGTTTGTTTTACAATATTTATGACCGACAATGTGGAAAGAATCCAAATTTTCGACCCACATGGCATAAAATGATATTTAACCTTTTTTTCTTAAATAAGCAAATTAATGGTCAATATGACTGCGACTAATGAAAACGATTTTAAGAGGCATGAATTGCGTGCCGGAATGTGGAACATCGTCGTTGATTTTTCTTCCGGACTCTTTAATTTGAGTCTAAATTGGTTGTCGGGAGGAGTTAGAGGTGTCAAAGAAGTGGATACGGATTGAATATAAATATATCTATATTCGTTTTCGTATAAAATTTATGAATACATATACGAATATGGATTGCTTGCGGATATAATAGTCTATATCTGCACGGATATTTGAAGAATTCGGAACGGATACGGATCATATCAACATCATCAAACACATTATACAATTAATATACATATACACTATTCCGTATATGAATATGATTTTAAGATATGCCTGTCTCCGCAAGTTAACGGATACTCTATCTCAAATATTAATACAGTTTTGGGATATATTTTTTTCTCGATTAAAATGTTTAATTTCAAATACATATACAATCGGATTTTCGGGTTACTAACACCCCAAACTAGAGTGTAGTCCATTGCATGTCTCAAAACAATAAATTTTGCATTCCCAGATGGAAGGAGGACATGAACAAATGAAAGATCACTCTAAATCTCAAAATCAACACCTAACATAAACAACATAGGACTATAGGAGGAACAAAGTCGACAGACAGCTAATATGACTTCTCATATTAAATTTGTAGTGACATTATTATTTGGATTGTAGTTGCAAATTAGGTAAGAGGACGAAATAGAACACCCAAATATATTTGACTCGTACTAATTGCGGGATAATTGTGCAGATTACCTCCAGGGATTGACATTTTCTGCACGATATCATTGAGGCACAAACCAATAACTCTTGGAGAAAGCGAGATGGATAGATTAAGTAGTAAACGAGCCAAGATAAACTCAACTCCGAGTTCGGCTCGAAACTCGAACCAAACCAGAGAACCCAAACTCTACTCAAGATGAGCTCACGAGCCACTCAACTCAACTCAACTCAACTCAACTCAACTCAACTCATTAGCTTGAGATCACGAGCCACTCGACTTGTTAACCCGAGATAGTCCAAGCAATCATGTCTGTGGCCAACCAAAGACAAGCGGATGCCTAATTTCAACCAACGAATGCCCACTTCCATTTTATAGCCCCTCCCCATCCTCTACTTCATCCCATCGATAGAGACTAAAGGTAATAGGTTGTAATAATTAATAAACATGTTGTTTCAAAATGCAGACCAAACATCAAGTATTCTCTGCTCATTGAACAATGGTAAATAACAGTTTAACTCCTAATCCAAGTTTGATTTCAGTTTGAATACTTGAAATTTTGGATCCGTACAATTTGCTCCATCTCCATTTATAAATGGTGTTTTTCAATACATTCATGATTCAACCCTTTTTTTTGGTGTTGTTTTTTAGCCTGAGCCAAAGTCAGCTTTATAAGTAAGTTTTAACTTTGAGACAAATTCAGATCCAATTTGGTTAAAAGGTGACATAATTTTAATAATAATATGGTATATATAAATCAAAAGCAAATCAATGATGAATTTAATATAGGTGACGTGGGACTAAACCACAGCGTATTTTGTCACATTACTTTTTATATATATATATTAATATATATTTAAAATTACAGAGATATATAAGGATATGAATACGGATGTTATACGGATATTCAATTCTGGATCGGATGTACCAATATCAATATTTGCTCCGTAAGTTTTCGGATATTTAAATTCGGATACGACTACGGTCTTGCAGATTTTTTTCCCCTCAGACCAGATGGTTAAAATCGAATACATATGCGAACGGATATCCGGATTTCGAACATCCACTGACACTCCTAGTAGTCATGTACTAATGCACAACATTAGTAACTTGTGCATAGAGACTACTTATATATAAGGTGTGGTGGAAGTTGTTAACAATCGAGCTGAGCTGTTGAGTGAGCAAAATTGAGCGAGTTGCGAACAAGTTAGCAAGCACGACCAGAAGCTTGCAGTCGTAAGTAGCAGCCAACGTTCCACAATTCTTTAGTATTTTGGTTCTTTGGTAGTAGATAAGAAATTCAAGTTCGTTATTAATGGCTACGACAAGTTGATTAGATTCCAAACCAATAGGTCAGCAAATCTTGGCACATCCGATGAAAATATTCGACAATTCTGTTAACATTAGCCACCAAAGAATGCATATGTGACCATGTCATTGCATGTAACATCCCGAAACAGCGGAAATCTAAAAACTAAACATCAAGACATTAGAGACCAATAATCAAAGACGAGACTGTTACTTCTCATCAAATATATAAGTGGTGCACCATATTAAATCAGAGTTTGTCAAAAATGATACATGATTACAACAGAACAACATGGAGGATAAAAGTAATCATGTCGACCTTAGTGGTCCGAAAGAGAGGATCTGATCCCAAGATGCGCGCGCCCGCTGATCACCACCCAACTAGACCTACTACGGTCCTGAAAAAATGCAACAACAATGCCTGAGTTTCCATAAGGAAACCCCGTATGCCAAGCTCACCTATATGCATGCAGTAGTACAAATGAACCAATCATACTAGTAGCAAGTCATGTCATCAACAGTAAGGAAAACAGTTCCCCTGAAGGGTAACACAGAACATCTGTCTGACAATCATCATCGGGTCTCCCAATAAGACCTACCATAGGCACATACGGTCTAACGGTACATGACGTGACACTCCCCACACACGGCTACACTAATCATGGGGTTCGAAAAGGAGCGTCCGCCAAGTCCGCGCCATAAGAAGCAGATCTGTAACTTCGTGGTCGAAACCACACCAACGGAGTCGTCGCTCGGTCGGTCCATCAATCATCATCTCAGTAGGTGCCCATCTGAGGAACATAGCCGGAACAACATCGGCCCATCAATCATCATCGCCGGAACAACATCGGCGGCCATCACCGGAACAGCATCGGTGGTCCATCAATACGTCTGGCACAGCATCGGACGGGTCGAGACCGAAGTCTGCCAGGTCATCAGGCTCCACGAGCCGCAAACACCAACTACGCCACTATAAAAGTAAGGCAGCGACCTCTGTAGTCACGTAGGCCGGTAGTCACCTCACCCAACGACAGTTGTGTGCCTGCACAAACATCATACATTGGGATCCGCGATCTCTCAGCCCTGCTACTCTACAATGAGTATAATCAATCCATCATATTAGTCGCGATCCATACATGGAAGTGACGCGTCCCGAACACCCAAACTCTTCCACACGGTGGTACCTGGGCAGGCACGCGTAACGCTCCCACTGTCACCTCCCGGCTCACGCACAAGGCGAGGACACGGGTGTCCATGGACAGAGTTGACATCCTAAACGGGACCAGAAATTCAGTCCTGTGCAAAAACGGTCGACCGAAAGAGGCAACCCGGTCGACCGTTTCCTCAAGGGAATCAGTCGACCGAAAGTCTGCAATGGTCGAACTCTTTGCGCAAAACATAAGTCCCAATGGTCGACCGTTGATCTACAACCGGTCGACCGAAACGAGGTCAAAATCCGAAGTCTGGTCAACATCAATTCAAAAGTATCGGTCGACCGACTCAGGGGTCTCGGTCGACCGAAAACTACCAGGACATCCTAGCAATTCTAAGTCATATAACGGTCGACCGCAACCGAGCATAAAAATCCATTACACTTAAGCTCCGGTCGACCGACCATAAGGAACCGGTCGACCGAAAACAACCAGGCAATCAAAATACACTACATTCAGTCGACTGCCCGAAGGGACCCAGTCGACCGTTGGTCGTCTTCAACCTTGCGTCAGCCAAGGTTTTAGGCAAAACTCGCTGCCGTGGAGGTCTCCGACCTCCCCCGACCGACAACCACGACCCTCATGCGAGGGTGGACAACATCAAAACACACTAGAAGCCGGCATACCTCAAAGAAGACGACGAAACTGCCGGAGCCTCGCTCGCGCACGTCGTCTTCGCAACCTCCCCGCACGTCCGCCTCCTTGCAACGGCCTCCGCACGCGTCACGCCGGAGCCTCCAAGTGCTCTGGTTCGCCGGAAAGAAAAGGAAGAGAGTGAGGGAGAGAAAACGAATGGAAGAGAGAGAGAGGGATTTCTTCTCTTAACCCAACCAAAACCCGAGTCAACAGTAACCTACACCCTCAACCCATCACTCTCCACCACACCTACTGTTCACGCCCCTCCTCTTCCCCAAGCAACCACTGTGCAACTCCATTCCCCATGCTAAACCCCTCCCTAATCTCCATTAGCACTCTAAACCTAGGTTAGGGATATAACATTGCATATATCATTAGCCTCTACATGTCTTTGTACATGAATTTTCATACTTATCAATAAAATTGGCAAATTCTCTCCACGCATGCACTATCTTAATTTAGATTTAGTGCCATCCATCAAAACGTAGAAAGCCGTGTTGCTCTGATCACTTTGTAAAACTAAAACTTAACACGTTTTGATTTGCAAGATATGCATCCCTAACCTTAAATCTCAAAACCACATTCACCTTCCTTTGACATGGCTACTGTAGAGTTTGATGTGTCAACGTAGTGTAATGATTAATGGTAAATCTAAGTTTCCGTTATTGAACCTCTATCTAGTTTCTAGCTATAGACTTTGGCGGTCTAATGGACCAAACTCAACTCTAAGTGCTCTAAATCTTAGTACTAAAGTAGAATTTATATTACAGCATGCATTGTCTTGAGAGTGTAAAATTACAGGAGGATATCCTTAATAAGAGCCCTAATCAGACAAATAAGCTAAGCAGTTGTGGAACCAAGTGTATTTGTCTAATTTGAGTTTGTAAACAATTGATGGTTATCGGGTTCCCTCTTACCCGAATAACCACAACTAACTCAACGACTCCAGTCCACTCCCTACATATGATGTAGTGGACCCTCATGTAAAATTCTACTCATTGTTCTATTAACAACTAATCATCAAAACTCAAAAGTTTTTGGGAGGAATTTGCATCTTACAATAAAATTGTTGTCTGCACTTGTGAAGCTCTGAAGAAGATAATGAGAAAGATCAGCAAGACAAAGACATTCCAGTTTCTTATGGGACTCAATGAGTCATATTTAGCAATCAGGGGACAAATCTTGCTTACTTACTGCTTCTCTTCCACCTGTTGAGAAGGTTTATTCTCTAATCACAGAAGAAGAAAATCAAAGGCAATTAGCATGTATAGGTAGAAGCTCAAATCATAGCTTAGCTCTGGCAGCAAGCAAGATAAACCAGCATGGCTATTCTAAACCATCTGTGAAGAAAGAAAAGCTAGTGTGTACCAACTGCAAGAAGATTGGCCACACGGCCGACAAATGTTATTGGTTGGTGGGTAGTTTTCCACCCAAGACAAATAACTGCAAGAAAGGAAAGCCACCAACAAAAGATAGGCAAGAAAATCAAAGGGAAACAATGGTAGCAAATGCAGAAGCAAAATGTGGAGATGCATCAATAACCCAGATATAACCAGACGATGCAATCATTGATACTCAATTTTGTGCCTCAAGTGATAATGGACTTGAGTTTCTTTCAAGTGACATCCGGAATCTCTTTTCTAACCAAGGCATCATATATACATGAAAAAACATGTCGGTATACCTCTCAACAGAATGACATAGTTGAGAGAAAGCATAGGCGCATTCTAGAAGTTGCTAGGAGCATTTGATATCATTCCAGTGTTCCATTAACTTTTGGGGGACAATGTATATTAACTGCCACTTATTTAATAAACATGGTGCCTACTAAGGTTTTAAGTTACAAGACACGATATGAGATTCTATTTTAAGCTGTTCTACCAACTTGACACCAAAAGATAAATTCAATAACAAGACAAACAAATGCATATTTTGTGGAATATCCCTTCAAACAAAAGGGATATAAACTATATGACCTTCATAGTAAGTAGGGATTGTAGCTTCTATTTCCCTACAAGGACATGAAAAGCAGCAAAGATGACACACAACACAAAGACACATACGCTGCACCTACTTGGCATCATCAAGAGTAATATGACTCTGAAGATGAGACACGTCAACAAGAAGAAAAAGAACAGGAGCAGAACAACACACTTACCACCACATAACCATTCTGAACTCCCATGAGACGGAAGAAACACCTCCACCACTCGGGAGCAGAGCCCTGCCACCTGTTTATGAGCGACCTAAAAACACGTGACATGAGCCTAATGAGATTTGCAAATCGAAATTGGAAAAATCTGTTTAATTAACATGTTTGGAAATCCAACTAGGGGCGTAAAAGATCTCTTATCGAGCGAGCCGAACATGCTCGAGCTCGGCTCAATAAAAAAAATTGGTGCTCGTCGCTCCTCGATAAAGGAGTCTGAGTCGAAAATTCTGCTCGTGCTCGGCTTGACTTCTGCTCGCGAGCAGATGAGCTCGTTAACTGCTCGAAAACCTACTATATAGACAACTTTTTTTTGTTCCCTAGTTTTTGGTAAATAATTTTACCATTCACTACTACTATTCCCACCTGAACAATGAACCATAATACAGAATTATGCTGCAACATTTATTCTAGAGCCGAGCATCGAGCGAGTGGGGTCTGTTCGTGCTCGTCTGGTTTAGCTTGTCGAGCGGATTTTTTTGCTCGTGCGCAGCTCGTTACTACCCGATCCGAGCCACGATCTAAGAAAAATCGAGCAATCTATCGATTCCGAGCAGAACTTGACAGCCCTAAATCCAACTCGCTTAACCTATTTACGCTTTCTAACACATGTAGAGTCACAAGACCACACACCATTTCACACATTTCAACCCAGATTTTAAAAAACAAGGTTTTCATATAATAATAATAAAACTACGTTACCTGTGGGGTACAAAGAAGACCTTAACTTTTTCAAATAGACAACAAAAAAAATGAAAAGTGATCAGTTATTATGTGTTTGTTACCAATTAAGGAAGGCAGAGGGGACATTCGAAGATAAGATTAAGTTTCGTCAGTTAAAATAACAATTTTTAAGGTGTCAAATAAAGCTGGAGCTTTTGTGAGCTCCTTAAGATTTGGCTTCGCTAAAGCTTGACTCGAGTTTGGCTTTGGTTTTAAGTAAACATATCTCAAACTACAAACAAGACTCATTCACTAAACAAGTCAAACTGAATCATAGTTTGCTCATTTGTTCAAATTGTGATAGCTCGTTTGTCCAATATATATATATTGAACATATGATATTTAGCCTTTTTACCTACTATTTTATAAAAACGTAATATTAAGATCTTATTTGATTTTTGAAATAATATAAATAGTTCGGCTCTAGTATGCTTCGTGTCAAAAACATTATAATGTTTCATTTGTTAAGATGCTTATGATGAGATCAAACCCAATTGTTACCCATAATTATGTTGGATTGAGTCAATTAAGTCAAGAAGTCTCAGGTGCAAGCCAAAATAATGAGAAATTGACCAACTGACGGTCTACAGTTCAATTGGGCTCGAACCCAGAGTCATGACCCCAGTTAGATTGAGAATCTAATGAATTGGATAGGCTGAGGCTAATTGGATCGTCACACCAAGATCCGTGAGTTTCCAGTGTAAAATCATTCGTTTACCCAAAGGAGGATCTGCATATTTTAGTGTATTTTTGTTCGATCATCTGTGTGTATATCCGGGTAACCTGACTCTAGGAGTGTAATCTACATAAAACACTTGTATGCATTATTTTATTCAATAACAACAACCCTAATACTTTCTAGGGTTTCCTTTTTTAGCTGTTGCCGCCTCTCTTCTTCGTTCTTCGTCCTCTCAATCCTAGTCTCTCTCTCCCTTATAGAGAGACGTCTCGATCTCCTGTGGTTGTGTTGTTTGAGTTTTGTGTTACAACTGAATATCATATTGTGTTAACCATACGTTATAAGAAAACAATTTTTTTAAGCAAAATAGAGGAATATAATTGTGACTTATGCTTTCCTGAATGATAATGTTACATATTTTTAGTTCTTGCTTTTTAAGAACATAATAATGTTGTTCGTCATTATATATTTATTTGATTTTATGCTTATATCAACGTCAAAGTTTTGTCAAAAGAACTCAAGCACCAACATTTCTTAACAAACCAAACTCAAACAAACAAAATAACCTCCAGTCAAACTCAAGCTCGCAGTTTTTTAATAAATGAAATTCAAATCTTACATGTCTAGATCGTTCAAGTGCGGCTTCTATAGTTGTATACACCCTTATCTGAACCCAACAACCCACGTGACCCAACCTAACCTAACTGACAATTCTGTTTGATAAAAAGATCACCCAACCCAACAACCCACGTGACCTATTAATAGTGACATTTTATAAAATTTGATATCTAGCACATGTTTAGGGACAGAATTAAACACGTTTCTTAGGTTTCAAACTAGATCTCAAGAGGCATGGTTTTCATACAAAAAACTTTTATAAAGTAACAAGATGATGTTATATAACGAAAAAATGTCCTCCCAGTTAATTTTCGTGTAAATTTTCCACCAAATTTTTGTCTTGTTTCATCAAAGCGAAAACACTGAAGGGGCAACACCAACGAACGACGACTTATGTTGATTGATTAATATCATATCATGCATATATCCATATCATAAATTCTCTATTGTGAGCCTAAGCAATGGTATGTAACGAGTTTTATGTTATGCTTCAGGAATAAACATGTTTAAGAAAAAGAAAGACACAAAAAGGACTAAAATACAAGAAAAATGACTGATTTGTGGGACTTATGGACCTACCTACAAGAGGAAAGTACCTAAATGTAAGCCGGAATGACCAAATAGCAAACTGAGAAACTCCACACCATCATAAGGGGTATTTTGACAATTAGATTCGGGATTAGACGCAAACAACCGATCAGGATGCACCCTACGTGAAAAATTGAAGCAATTAAGAAGACATCTGAAATTGGGTCGAATCAGACCAACTATGACCGCCAATTGGCAGTCTAGTTTGGTCAATATTTGACTCGGCTTCTCATGATCGTGTATTATGTTTTTATGTCCATTTTAGACATGTTTCAGTAGTCTCACAATAGGGGATTGTTCCCAGTTGCCTTTTTCATGTCTATAAATATAACTCATCTTCTTCCTTTGTAAATCACTAATTGCTTGGTGGTCATCCTCTCTACTTGGTCTAAAACTTTTGTGAGTCATCACTAAAATATTTTTTTCTGGTTTTGTTTTAATGTTGTCTCTTTTGAATGCTTGCATGTTTAGCTTGATTTAGTTTTCTTAATCTTAGTATAACTAGTTAGAATGTCTTCCTTTCTTAGTATAATTGTGAGCTTCATGTGTAGCAATATATGATGAATGTGAATGTATGCTTGCTTGTTTAAATGAGAATATTTAACTTGATGGGTTTTGTCACAACTTTTAGACACTTCTCATGCTTGTTTAGGTTCTTAATAACCAACTTGTTTATGCTCATGTTAATCAACTAGGTTAGTGATTTGAATGATAGGTTTTGTCACAACCATTAGACACTTCCTGTGCATGAAAACACAATCTGTACTTGTACCTTATTAAATGTATTCTTCACCATCTTATTACATGTCTCCACACACTCCACCCCTTACGGGTTTCCTTACTGAATTTCATCTTGCTTTGTTAGTTGCTTAGTTTACTTTTAGTTAATCTTGAGTTGTTATCTTTCTCATTTGTTAGCTGCTAGTTTAGTGTAATATAGTTTAGTGTAATCAAACTTCTTCTCCCCTTATTTGCCACTGCAATTCTAAAAAAGAGAGTTGACACACCTCTTTGTGGATTCGACCCGTACTTGCCACCGCTTCATCGCGGTCGTGTACTTGCGGTTTAAGCTTAATCGAAACATTGATGGAACCCTGTCGTCGGGGAATTCGTTGGGTAACCTCCGCTAATGGATAGGTTCTATCGGTGAGGGTTACCCAACAAACGTCTAACCATACACTGAATGATAAGTACCATCGGTCTAATTTTTCACCATTCTGCCACAACACATCCATTCATTCTTCCTAAAACATATAAACATAAAAACTTATATATGCATTCATCTAAAACAAAATCATTCAAACAACAAATTCCATACACAATTAAAAGTTATGTTAGGCGATATGAGACTATTATTGGGGTGTTACAACATACCCCACTTAAACACCTAACGTCTTTGTCAAGGTCAAGCCATAATCAGTCACCAGGCATTGTGGGATTCTAGAGGTGACTCACACCCTCTTAGTGTAGCACTTAGTTCCCACAATTTCGACAGGTTAAGACTTTGAATATCATTTGTAACGTCTCGTCCCGGAACCCGCATTGAGCCCGAATTTGATATGTCACCTATGAGTCCATTTCCCACAACACCCACTTATTTCCACAAAACTTTAAAAAGTTGGTGTTGTGGTAGTAGACTCATGTCTATATAACTCACCCTAACATTCTTATGTTAGGCAATGTACGACTACTATTGAGGTATTACAATTTCTCCCACTCTTCTAAGTTATATCTTACTCCATGTGTTTGTCTACATCTCTTACATAATCCTTTATTTACATTAATTAAACTCATCTAGTAATTGTGTAAAATGATAGATAGATAGATATATAGAGATACATATTCTCAGGACGACTTCTTGACATCTTCATGTTGCTCTCTTCAGCATGAAGATGTCAAGAAACGGTCATGAGTATTGTAACTGGTGCATGTATTGTAGAATAACCACCCATACTTCTTCTTGTTAGTTCATTCTTTTTTTAACGACATTGGACTTCGTCCGCTTAGCAGAGAACTCCATTTATTAATAATTCCATATCTTTG
Organism: Triglochin maritima; assembly: GCA_963682175.1. Classification (NCBI taxonomy): domain Eukaryota; kingdom Viridiplantae; phylum Streptophyta; class Magnoliopsida; order Alismatales; family Juncaginaceae; genus Triglochin; species Triglochin maritima. The sequence goes on from OY821775.1 coordinate 15,717,151, forward strand.
ATTTGTTAACAATTTCGAAAAATATCAATCAATTGTGTGAGAATATAGATAATAATGTGTCCTCCGACCTCTCCATAATCCCTTCGCTCAAGCAATCTCGAAAGTTATTTTAAGCTATAATTTTATATTTAATTCTACCAACTTACAATTATATCTTTATGATGTGTTATAATTGCAATCCCACCATTCAATGAGTACCAAATCATTTCTTTAATGTCTCGTCTCCGAACCCGCATCGATCTCGAGTCTAGTCTGTCACCCATGAGTCCATTGTCCTACAACACCCACTTATTGCCACAAAACATAAGTGTGGTTTTTAGATCTTAATATAAATTGATTTTGATGACTAATCAAACTAATTGTAATCGATCAACATAATCAATCAAAGTGGGAAAACATGATTTCAAGCATTGCATATATACTTGTATAATTGCAATCATCTTGATAGGTTGATCAAGATAATCAAGAGAATGAGCATTAGGACATAGACATCAAGGATGAAGACTTGTAATTTTCTATGTGTTGACTCTGTAGGATCATATATAAACTTGAGCACTAGGATTCTATCCCAGCCAAGTTCGGTCAATCGAATGGCACTAGGTCGACCAAATTGCCTTACACCAGTTTTGGATTTTACTCCAACGGTCACATTTGAATCTTGCCTTAAAGTCCATTTAACTTGTCAATTTGTAAACGATCGGTCTCCTATCGGTCAACCGATTGCTTCTTAGCCTTTGACGCACAATGACTCTTTCCACGTGGCATATGACCGTTGACCACAATGGACATTTCAACCATAACTGTCAACGTAAAAACCCGTGCCTCTTTCGGTCATCCGAATAGATGGCGATCGACCAAACTAACCTGAGCTTGAAAGTAATCAATCTTTACGATTATATTGAAATAGTACACCGAACTTCTTTCGGTAAACCAGAATCTCTATTGGTTGAAATTGAAGTCTTTTTCTGTAGCAACCAAACGGTTATCCAAATGTCATTCGGTATACCGAAGCACTTTTCTTGTGGAAAATCGTTTACACTTCGGTCAACCGAACGATCTCAGAAATATGCTCAAGCTTCAACTAAAATCTTGCTTCTCATTGGTCAACACTCCACAAACTCCTCAACGAATCTACTTGCTTTGAAACCTATATAAGCATCATTCAAGAGACAAACTAGAATACTACACTCCCAATTCATCTATATTCTTTGTACTCTCAATTCTCAAGCCTTCAAAGCTCAAATACACTCAAAGTCAAACTTCACCACTTGCATATCAATTCCCAATCCTATATCCAAGTGTGCCAAACTTAGAGTGTTTAGTTAGATAGTGATTCAACTTCCATATCCAAGAATCTCCAAAGGGTTGTAAAGCTTCAAGGAAGCTCCCTCTTGGGTTGTGAGAGAATACATGAGCGAGGCGATAATTGTTCGAGTGGATCGGTGTTTGTAAAGGTGTAAATCTCAATCCGGAACAAAGATTGGTTAGTGGAATCGTAAGCGAAGTTCAGAGGATCAAGCGAGGCTTGAGAGGAGGATTAGGACGAAGTGTGGTGTCGAACCTCTCTTAATTCTAACGTCGATTTGTGGTTTGCATATTCTTTCTTTAATCCATTTATTTATCGTTTTAATTACACATTTAGATCATAATTAGAAGTTCATCGATCCTAACAATAAGTTGGTTGGTGTTATGGTAGTAGACTCATGTCTATACAACCCACCCCAATATTCTTATGTTAGGCTAGGTGGGACTATTATTGTGGTGTTTCAACCTACACCAATTAAGCACCTGATGTTCTCGTCAGGTTCAAGAAAAAATAAGTCACCAGGTGTGTCCATTGTGTTGGATTTCGTTCCCATACGTATGTATATATTTAAAAAAATACACATGCATACATTATCAATTTCCATATTTTCGACGATTTCATGTACATCATTTTATATTTATTCTAATATCATGTAACTCACATATATATTAAAATAAATAGTAGGAGATCATACCCAAAGGTTCTCTAAAACCCTTTTGAAGATCCGAAGTTGCGTTGCCCGTTGAATCGTCCACTGATTTGCCTCCAAGTGTTCACCAAACTCTAAACAAGATTAGAGAGAAATGAGCTAGTCAATCAATCTCTAAATCAATATTAAAATCGAACTAATAACCCCTCCAAAACTCTCTGAGAATTTAATCTCCAAAAACTTGAATAATTAAGAGAAATTCGGATGGATTAGTGGAGAAGTTAGGGAGAGAGAATTTTTGCATTAATTAAAACAATAAGGGATAAGAGACCTATTTATTGCCTCTTCTCAGACCAACATCATGGGTAATCCACTAACACATGATCTCTTATTTTTTTGTCCCTAAAACCAATCCCTAATTGACACATAATCAACATCATCCACGTTTAACCATAATTGGAATAAATCCAACCCATGATCAATACTAATCCCTTAATTAATTCTACCAGAATCGTGCTCGCTGGTCGACCGAAACTTGCCTACCGGTCGAGCGATTGGCAGTTAATTGCGGTTTCGGTTGGACCATGATGTTGGCTTTTTGGCTTTAATACTTGTTTTGATGATTTAATCAACCTAATCTTAATCATAAGTAATGTAGAGTAGCACACATATTGCATTGCATATATAGTGCATGTCCTAACCTCTACAGGTGATCAAGACTCATGGAAGGAAGGAAATCAAGTCAAGATTTGTAATAAAGCAATATGAAGACTTGTAATCTTGATTTTATTTTGAGTCTTAGGAACATGTGTAAATTGAGCATACAAGAGCTAAAAACATTTCACATACATACTAGGTTCCTTAGAGAAGTCACACACAAAATTTCACCTTATTTGGACTTCATTAGATCACCCAAACCTTAGTCGGAAATCACTTAAAACCTAAACCCAGAATTCCTGTGTGAACCGGTCGACCGAACCAGTTCTCAGTTCGACCGGTTTATAACAGACTCTCCACAGTGATTTTACCGAACTCTACCGGTCGACCGGTTCTACCTTTTCGGTCGACCGATCCCGGATTTTATTATGGTCGTTACCTTTGTCGTATTCCTATAACGGTCGTATTCGTATAAAACAAACTTAACCCCAAAATACATTCGGTAACCGGTCGAACGACGACCTTGTTTCGGTCGACCGGTTGAACACTTATTATATCCCTGCTATCGGTCGACACACTCTTCGTTCGACCGATTCAACTTTGTCTCAACCGAATCCCCTTAACGGTCGACTGCCTCATACTTTGGTTCGACCGATTCACTTAAGTAGAGCTAAGTTCTAGCTCTTTTGTCCGACCGAATATTCTTTTGTTCGACTGTTCGCCTTGAAATCAAGTGAACGGTCGACCCGTTCTGGACAGATTTGCAGCCCGATTTTCTACTTTGTGTATCTTACACAAAACCCAACCAAATCTATCCCCAACGGCTAGAATACCTTAGGAGCTTATAAATAGAGGATCAAGACATGTTGTTAACACAACTCTCAAACTTCCAATTGTCCAATTCAATAGAGAGAAGATCTCAATCCTCAAAGCTCCCAATCTCACTCCATAAGCCTAAATCCACACTTAGTGATCATATCCTCATCCAACTCAAGTGTGCTTAATTAGAGAGTGAGTTCCACTCAAGTTACATTTGTTGTCAAGAGATCAAAGTGTAGGATTTCATGTTTCATTATGCATATATATTTTTCGAATTTTTATGCATAATAAGGATCAATTTATAATTTTCTACGATTTATTTCATGCATGCATCAATTTGTTTCAATAACTTTATTAAAACAAATATGAGACTCCGAAATTCGTACCTAGAAGTTCTCTAAAACTTCTTGATGATCCGGAGATGTTGAGGATGCTTGTCGCTGCGCCGAATGCCTCCGAGTATTCACCAAACTCTAAACAAGATCGGAGAGAGGGAAGCTAGTCTCTCAATCTCCGATAGGGTTTAGAATCTAATTACTAACCCCTCTTTAGTTCCCTTGAGAAGATGATCTCTGAAGAACTAAAACTAAACTTAAGAATTAAGGAATTTTCGTGGAGAATTATGGAGAGAGAATTTTGCACAAGAAAATAATGAATGAAATTAATGAGGTAATGAGATAAACTTGTATTTATAAGTTCTCTCCAAATTACCTATTCATGTGTGACCTCTTGCCCATGATTTCATGCAAACTTCCATCTAACCATCCATTATTTGCCAACAAATAATCTTAGCCACGAATTAAATCAATTATGGACCAATTCCATGCATGATCTAATTAATTCTTAAATTAATTCTGCATAAAACCGTCTGGCTGGTCGACCGTTTGCGAGGTCCGGTCGACCGCTTAGACTGAGTTTCGGTCGACCGTTCGACATTCGGTCGACCGCTCTCAACAGTAGAATATTTCATCGCAATGTTCGGTCGACCGACCGATATATTCGGTCGACCGTTCCGAACAGACGAAAATTCCCTGTTATCGGTCGAGACGCTTCCGGTCTACCGTGCACCTATCGGTCGACCGTTTACTGTTGTTCAATCGACCGGTTGTGCACTATTTTGCAGAATTGTCAAATTTCGGTTTAACCCTACAAAATTTGACATTTCGGGATTAGTAGTAAATTCACAACTTATGTAACATATTATCCTATGTAATGATTAATCATTACACCCCATAATATTTACATCACATATGAATTTAATTTAGATTCTAACTATGTTATTAATCACAATATAATTTTGATTTTGCTTGTTCACCCCATGTGTCATATTTTCAACATGAAACCTGACACATCCTATGAACTCAAATCTCTATTTCTTGTTTCCCAGTTTTGTGGTGTGACCTATAGGAGGATCTAAACTAAGTTGGCAGTGATATTAAGAACTTAATATCACAAGCTATAAGCGGTATCTAGCTACACATTATAGCTCCCAATTAGTTAGATGTCTTAATTCCACTCGAACCAAAACCCGATCCAAATAGTGATGGAGTGCACCACTTGTGTCCGTCCCTTGCCTCATGATATTAAGAATACACACAAAGTAGTATTGTGTCATCTTTGCATTAGTATTCATTTTTTGATCTCTTTAAGCTAGTTATAAATATGTGACTTAACTCAAATCACATTGTGCACATTATAACTTTTTTTTATCAAGGGGCCCACTAATATCATCACTCAATTAAGAGGGGCAATGATAATCTTTTGACTAACTATCTTCTCCAACAAAAGTTGTACTTAACCAACCAATGCCTTTACACTACACTTATCGATAGCTCAAGACACTAGTCTAATCAAGCATTTCTTAAGTGATTGGATATAAGTCTCATATCAAAGGACCATAGACACAGTAAAATATTAATGACACAGAAACACATTTCTATAATATTTTACTTATTAGGTCTATTCAGTATACAAAAGTAATATTTTCCTCTTTTGCATACCCGTGTTGTCACTTACTTGTAGAGCTACAATGATCTATGACCAACACGACAATCTTAACTCGGTAATAAATGTCCCATGTTTATTACCATGATTGCAAATATCTTTTGTTTTATGTAAACTATTATCTTTTAGAGCTCTACGGTTAAGGACCAAGAGTCTCTTCCTTAACACTTCTAAAAGACGAATAACATAAACAAGGAACAAAATGATTTCTCATTCAATTCATAATAATTGACATTTAAAAGTAAAACTTTTAGAACACATTCCCTTCACAAGGGTCTTGGTGAAAGCCCAAGACACAAGTATAGACTTCGGTGAGAGCCCGAAGTGATCCTTCTCGGATTGTGAGAAGAGGATTCCAAGCTTGGCGATGGTTGTTCGCGAGTTTGACGGTTGTAAGACGTTGTCTCCCGGCCTGAAACGGAGAGCGGATAGTGAAGTCATAGGCGGAGCTCGCGGAGTCGAGCGGAGCTTGCAAGAGAGGACTAGGACCCAGGTGGGGTGCCGAACCTCTATAAAATCCCCCGTGTCATTGTGGTTTGCATTATCTTCCTCTACTTGCTTGTTTAGTTTTAATTTCCGCTGCATTTCTTTGATTGTCTAAGCAAGTAGGTAATTAGCATTAAATTGTTAATCAGAGTTTGTGGACCCATAACCCACACGATCCTACATTTGGTATCAGAGCCTTGTTAGCTAAATTTCATTACTTTACCGTAATTTTAGCATGGCTTCAACATCTAATCACATAGAGGGTTTATGCACCACAAGGCCTCCTTTGCTTAATGGGTCAAACTATGATTATTGGAAAAATAGGATGAAAATCTTTTTAATATCAAATGACCTTAAGTATTGGAAATTCATTCAAAATCCATACATACCCCCAAATGAAGATGAGTTAGATTCTCTATCTAGGGCTCAAATGAAAGAAATTGAAATGAATTCAAAAACCATGAACATTCTTTATTGTGGCCTTAATGAGGGAGAATACAATAGAATTAGGGGTTGTGAAAGTGCAAATGAAATATGGCATAGGTTACAAATGCATCATGAGGGTGATAGTAAAACTAAAGAAACTAGGATAAGTCTCCTCATGCATAAATATGAAATATTTTCTATGCAAATCGGTGAGAGCATAAGCGACATGAACACTCGCTTCACCGATATTACTAACTCTCTTTTGATTCTAGGAATAAGGAAAAATGAAGGAGAGATGACTCGAAAATTCCTCCGGTCATTGAGCAATGATTGAGAAGACAAGGTCGTTGCAATTGAAGAATCGCACGATCTTTCCAAATTGAAGATGGAGGAACTCATTGGAAATCTCATGGCCTATGAGCTTCGATTGAGTCATCGAAAGGAGAAGGAAGCTTCCAAGAAAAACTCCACGGTGGCATTGCATGCAAACTTTGATGAGCCAAGGAGAGTGGAAGAAGAGGACATTGAGGTCCTTGCCCAAGACTTCTTCAAATACCTCAAGAGGGATAAGGGAGAAAAGAATGAAAGAAGAGGTAGAAGAAGTGAGAAAAGAGAAAAAGAAAAGGAGGAGGAAAGTGAAAATGGGAGAAAAGAGAGGGAGAAGAAAAATGAGAGAAGAGATAGGAGAAGAGAAAAGGAGAAGAGGGAGAGGAAAGAAAGGAAGGAGGAAGCTCACAAAGCCACTTGGGATGACTCTTCATCTCCATCATCATCATCCACTTCCTTGCAAAGTAGAAAAGAGGTTGCCCATTCATGCTTCATGGCCATTGAAGATGAACAAAATGAGGTAGCTTCTAACTCCTCTAAATCTTATTCCACTAGAAGTAATTCATCTTCAAGTAAATCATATTCTAGTGCAAGCTCTAAATCTAATGCTAATGATGAATCATATACACATGATGAGCTACAAAATGCATTTCATGATTTAGTTAAACAATATGAGATCATTTGTGAAAAGAACAAAAATGCTAGAAAAACTATAAATGATCTCAAATGCCAACTTGAATTAATCATGAATGAAAAGAATGAGGTGGTTGCTAGACTTGAATCAAATAAATCATCACTTGCTAGTCTAAGTAAAACACCGAATGTTGATGAACATTTAGATCTCAGAGCTTCAAATATGCAATTAAGGAAAGATCTAGAAATGTTAACTAAAGGAACAAAAATGCTTGATATGCTTTTAAGTAGTCAAAGACAATCCTTAGCTAAACATGGTTTAGGATACAATGTGCATTTGAAAAATCATGTATCTCATACTACTTTAAATGGCAAGCATTTATTTGTTAAGTCTAGTTCCTCAAGTGTGTGGGCACCCAAAACCAAAATGGTTTGGATCCCAAAAGCTAATGTTCAAGGACCCAAAGTTGTTTGGGTACCTAAATCTACACTTGTAGGAGCTTGAGGAGGAGATTGGTGGTGACCGGGTGAGCCAAAGCATCGAATTCGAATCCGGTTGCATCACCAAGTCAAGATTGGAGCTAATTCAAGACTCAAGTTGGTATAAAATTTCTATCTTTGAATTTTCTGAAAAATTAGCTCTAATCTAGTCTATATGCTTAATTGTCATATCTTTAGAAGTTTAATTCATTGCAAATCATTAACCCTATTCATTGCAAATCATATATCACATCCATTGATTATAAATGTCAAATTTTGAATGGATGTTAGAATAAGGCTTGAGTAGAAACTTAAATGAACTTAACTTGAATCATACTCTTAGTTTCCATATAGCCTTATTGATAGGGGGAGCTTAAATGTTATATCTTTTATTAGTGTAATGAAGTGCAAAATTTAGGGGGAGCAACTTCATTACAAGACATCCAAATTTTATGCTTAAAGTCATAATTATTTTTGTTTTTGATGGATGTCAAAGGGGGAGAGATAATTAAAGGGGAGCTACTTGAAAATTGGTTAAAATTGAACAAAAACTATGCACATCCATAGGGAGAGCATTTATATGCATAGTTTACACTTAAAATTTTCAAGTATTAAGATATAGGTTGTCATCATCAAAAAAGGGGAGATTGTTGGCTTTTTGGCCTTAATCCTTGTTTTGATGATTTAATCAACCTAATCTTAATCATAAGTAATGTAGAGTACCAAACATATTGCATTGCATATATATTGCATGTGCTAACCTCTACAGGTGATCAAGACTCATGGAAGGAAGGAAATCAAGTCAAGATTTGTAATAAAGCAATATGAAGACTTGTAATCTTGATTTTATTTTGAGTCTTAGGAACATGTGTAAATTGAGCATACAAGAGCTAAATACATTTCACATACACACTAGGTTCCTTAGAGAAGTCACACACAAAATTTCACCTTATTTGGACTTCATTAGATCACCCAAACCTTAGTCGGAAATCACTTAAAACCTAAACCCAGAATTCCTGTGTGAACCGGTCGACCGAACCGGTTCTCAGTTCGACCGGTTTATAACAGACTCTCCACAGTGATATTACTAAACTCTACCAGTCGACCGGTTCTACCTTTTTGGTCGACCGATCCTGGATTTTATTATGGTCGTTACCTTTGTCGTATTCCTATAACAGTCGTATTCGTATAAAACAAACTTAACCCCAAAATACATTCGGTAACCGGTCGAACGACGACCTTGTTTCGGTCGACCGGTTGAACACTTATTATATCCCTGCTATCGGTCGACACACTCTTCGTTCGACCGATTCAACTTTGTCTCAACCAAATCCCCTTAACGGTCGACTGCCCCATACTTTGGTTCGACCGATTCACTTAAGTAGAGTTAAGTTCTAGCTCGTTTGTCCGACCGAATATTCTTTTGTTCGACTGTTCTCCTTGAAATCAAGTGAACGGTCGACCGGTTCTGGACAGATTTGCAGCCCGATTTTCTGCTTTGTGTATCTTACACAAAACCCAACCAAATTTATCCCCAACGGCTAGAATACCTTAGGAGCTTATAAATAGAGGATCAAGACATGTTGTTAACACAACTCTCAAACTTCCAATTGTCCAATTCAATCGAGAGAAGCTCTCAATCCTCAAAGCTCCCAATCTCACTCCATAAGCCTAAATCCACACTTAGTGATCATATCCTCATCCAACTCAAGTGTGCTCAATTAGAGAGTGAGTTCCACTCAAGTTACATTTGTTGTCAAGAGAGCAAGGGTCTTGGTGAAAGCCCAAGACACAAGTATAGACTTCGGTGAGAGCCCGAAGTAATCCTTCTCGGATTGTGAGAAGAGGATTCCAAGCTCGGCGAGGGTTGTTCGCGAGTTTGACGGTTGTAAGGCGTTGTCTCCCGACCCGAAACGGGGAGCGGATAGTGAAGTCGTTGGCAGAGCTCGCAGAGTCGAGCAGAGCTTGCAAGAGTGAACTAGGACCCTGGTGGGGTGCCGAACCTCTATAAAATCCCCCCTGTCATTGTGGTTTGCATTATCTTCCTCTACTTGCTTGTTTAGTTTTAATTTCCGCTGCATTTCTTTGATTGTCTAAGCAAGTAGGTAATTAGCATTAAATTGTTAATTAGGGTTTGTGGACCCATAACCCACACGATCCTACACATGAGACCAGACGGTCATACAATCACAAACTACCAAAGCCACTGTGATTTTTCGGTCGAACAAACACGCCCAAACGGTCGATTGTTTCTAGACTAGAAAGCTACTGGAAGTTTTTGGTCGGATAGCACTTCATGTCAGCTGACCGATTACTACCAAGAAAAGTTTCTGGAAGTTTTCGGTCGAACTTCAACCGGTCGACCGATCACTACCAAGAAGAGTTCGTGGAAGCTCCTGGAAGTTTCTGGTCGACCAGCCACATCTATTCGGTCGACCAATCACATACGCAACAACTACTGTGAGTTTCCAGTCGACCGGTCTTCGAAAACATCCAACCATTTTTGACCGATTTTGCTTTTATCAAATTTTGGATTAACATCCAACAAAATTCGATCTTTGGGGTTTTTAGCAAATTTATATGTTATGTAATATATTATCATATGTAATGTCAAAACATTACACCCCATAATACATACATCTCATATGAATTTATTTATAATTCTAACTATGTCATTTTCATGACAGATTGATTGCCTCGTGATATTAAGAGTATGTACAAAGTAGAATTGTGTGTATTATATATTCATTTGTTGATCTCTTAAGCTAATTATAAATATGTAACTTAATACAAGACACATTGTGCACATTATAATTTTACTTTATCAAGGGGTTAACTAATATCATCACTTAAGTAAAAAGGGACAATGATAATCTTTTGACGAACTATTTTTCCAGCACAAGTCGTGTTTGACCAACTATCGTCTTTATCACAATGCTCATTTATAGCTTTTGACAATAATCAAATTAAACGCTTCCTATGTGAAAAGATATAAGTCTCATATCTTAGGATTCAAGACGCAGTGGAACATTAATGACACAATTCCATAATATTTCACCTGCTATGTCTATTCAATATATATAAGTAACTATTTTCCTGTTTTATACACTCGTGTCGTTAAATATTTGTAGAGCTACAATACTCTTTAACCAACACAATAATCTTATCTCGGTAATTAATGTTCCACGTCAATTACCGTGATTGTGAATATCTTTTGATTTATGTAACCAATATCTTTTAGAGCTCTATAGTTAATGACCAAGAGTTTCTTCCTTAACACTTCTAAAAGACGAATACATTAATCAAGGAACAAAATATTTGCACATTCAATTCATAATAATTGACATATAAAAGAATACTTTTAGAAGACATTCCCTTCACATTGTCCCACAACACCCACCTCTTGCCACAAAACATAAGTTGGTTTGTGCCATATATTGCCACAAAACAAAAGTTGGTTTATGTTATGGTAGTAGACTTATGTGTACATAACCCACTCCAACATTCTTATGTTAGGCAATGTGAGACTATTATTGGGGTGCTACATGATTTCACCGACGGACGATATCTGTTGGTGTATGTCACTATCCGTCAGTGTACATGAATACCGAGGAATATACCTACCGTCGGTGTTGCCGGCATTGGTGGTTCGTTACTCCGACGGATAAATGTCCTCGGTTTTAATTTTTACGTAAAATTTCCGCTAAATTTTTATACCTTGTTTCATCATAGTGAAGAACATCGAAGGGGCAACACTGATGGACATCTGTCTATGTAGGATACACCGACTAATACTTCTTCCTCAGTAGCACCGACGAATGACGACTTACGTTGGCGAAACCCTTCTGTCGGGGAATTTTGTGGGTAACCTTCACTGACGGATATGTTCTATCAGTGTAGATTACCCAACAAACCCCTAACTTTACACCGAAGGATATGTACCGTCAGTGTAATCCATTCCAGAACCAAGAAAAAGACAATTGATTCTTTCTCGGTTTTGATTCCCATGATCAAAAGAAGTAATATTTTTCATCATTCCGTCACAACACATTCATTCATTCTTCCACAAACATATAAACATAAAAACTTATATATGCATTCATCTAAAAAACCCATTCAAACAACAGATTCCCTACACATAAGTTATGTTAGGCGATGTGGGACTATTATTGGGGTGTTAAAATTTCTCCCGCTCTTGTAAGTTATATCTTCCTCCATGTGTTGGTCTACATCTCTTCCAAAATCCTTTTACATTAATAAAACTCATCTAGTGGTTGTCTAAAATGATAGATATATAGAGATACATAATACTCAGGACCGTTCCTTGACATATTCATGTTGATTTGTCTCTTCAGCACGAAGATGTCAAAAAGCAGTCCTGAGTATTGTAAATTGTGCTTGTATTGTAGATTAACTACCAAGACTTCTTCTTGTTGGTTCATTCTTTGTAAACAACATAGGATAACCTTGGTCTCCCTAGTAGAGAACACGATTTATTTCTAATTCCATATCTTTGATTTATTAACAATTCCATCTCTTTCAAGCATGCATATTGTTCAATTTTCGACTCCTAATTCTTTCACTTCTTTCATGCACACAGATAGTTTGACTATTGGAGAACCATGAACATGCATAACCCTTTCTCTATTGACTATGTAAGGAAAATTAAAAGCTTACAGGATGAACTAATGAAACGACATCTGATAACTCAAGGTTGCACGAGATTTCATACATAAACAAAGATTTTGCCTGTACTTATGTTACGACCCTCCCATGAAACCACTTGTTGTCGTTTGAGGAAGATGTTAAAAGGTTCATTACATTAACTGAGTGCAAAAAAAAATTGTAAAAGTAAATTATGATTCTCTTTTATTTTGGTTTTTCAAGGGATCAAAAAGTTGTGGCGATGTGGTATATCAATATTAGCACCCTATTATCACAATTATATTGTAATATTTACTTTATTTCTTTGTAAGTAAATCATAGTTGGTCAATTTTGTGAAATAAAAAGTGCTAAGTCAAATGGGCAAATGGCTTACCCAAGCAATTTAATACAAGATTACCACTTTTCAACAAAACATAAACGATTCTTTGTAGGAATAAAAGCACAGTTTTCAAGGAATAAAAGTCATCCTTCACAAAAGTCCCACACATTGACAAAAGTAATGATTCTGTCTTCGTGTACACTTTCTTCCACATGTCTTCGTGTACACATGTCTACATCAAGACATGTATTATTGCGGCAAATTAAATGTTGTTGCTGAACTCGTTGTTGGGTAACCGAGACCAAGGTTGAATCCTATCAAAAAAGATATGAGTTAGGTTGAGACTATGGTTAGGCTTGCGGTTTGACTTCTGGAAGTTGCAACATTTTGATAATGACAAATTGTTTGATGATAGTAAGTTTCGGATTTTATTAATAATCTTAGTTAGACAATACTCCATTATTTTGCATATACTCCTGTATATCACACAAAAATTAGTAGGTGAATAAGTGCAATTTTTGTTGTTATTCCTATTTGGTGAGGAGAAGTCTTTGGTGTCTTAGTTCAAGCTAACCAAAATCAATATGAAAAGTTATGAATCTACTTACGCAAACTGACATTGAACTTCCATAAATATACAAAATATTATCTTAGATATTAAATCTGGAAATATTCAAACATCAAACAAAAGCTATGAGATCCCAAACAAGATAAAGTTTCATGACATACCATGTAATCCATGCTCATGTAACGATAGAGATAAACAACATTTATTTAGTAGTATCGGAAGCTTTAGGAGTGGTCTCAACATTAAGATGTGGTTCAACAAACACCACTTATTTATGTAAATAGTAAGATCCCACGTGCACATCACACACTTCTGCGCTGCTTACAGCGGCACTGGTGGTGGGATGCACTTAAACTTCGTACACGAAAAAGTGTTTGGCCATTGCATTTTCCAGTTTACACACCCGCACCACTTCATGCATTGCCACTTCCCATTGACCAAGACCCAACGAAGACAAATTTGAAAACAGAAATTGCCTGGCCAATTGTGTCGTCGTCCACCCATCCCAAAATCAGGTTTCTTAAATTCCGGATCATCACCTTCAGTACCACTTTCTTGAGCACTTTCACTCGCATGAAGATCTATAATCAAGAAAAATACTTCTTACTTGAACATAAATTAATATACAAAGAAATTATGCAGGTGAAGAAATAGTACTTTATTAACGTTCATTATGTAAAGAATAGGTATCTTACCAACTACTTGCTCTTGATTTTTCTCATTTGCAGCCATAACACTCATAAAAGCAAGATACAATGTCATTGCAAGAATGACGAACAACTTCACACTTTTGGATGTCATTATGTATACTCAAGGATGGTGGTGTTGTAGAGATTGTTACTTCGAGATGAGAAAAAATTGGTAGCATCTATAGTCTATTTATAGTGGGAGGTAACCAATATTTAAAATTATTTTTTACATTCACAATGTTGTCTTTATAATTTAAACGAGTTGTCATAGTTTTTACAAAAGGAATAAACTATGGTGACATCTATATTTGCATATATTATTAACTATGGTAATCAATGACGTATTTTTTATTACTAAAAGTAAAAACAAATCTATGTGCTTCCGGACATGGAAAAAAAATTGTGTGCTTCCAGACATGGGAAAAAATCGAACCATGTTTGATTAAGTTTTAACCGGAATTTTTATAATCTTATTTTTAATGTGTTTCAATTAGTTTTTTTACATATCCTAATATTTTTAATGTTGAATTAACTCCTAAATAATTCTTATATAATAAAATATTAATATTACATCAAAATTTTGAATATCGTAACAATTAACTACCATATAATATAAAAAATTAAATAACTAAAATATTAATAAAAATAATCCAATTTGAACACAGGTTCATATTCGATTATCTACCGTGTTTTCCATAATTGTGCACCTATGTATTCTTACCCCATTCTTTTTACGAAATAAAGAAGTAAGTGAATACCTTTTATTTTCAAGCAAGATATTAGTTAATTGAAACATTATTATAATCTACTGAATTCTTGCAAGTATAGATGAACACAGTTTGCACTTCGATTGTGCTCCATGAACATTAGATGTCTGTCAAAAAAACTAATAATATTTCAGTCAATATTGATAGGAACTACAAAAAAGACAAGATAGATGAAACCTCACAAATATATACCATCAAATTCCTTCGTCATTCTTGACATGGTAATGGCCAACATTATCATTTCATTTGTATATTAGTACCTTGGAGTTTCGTCATTTATCTTCGTAAAACAAGACTAGAGGAAAATTTAAGTGAAAGTGGTTGATTTTCGACATAGTTTACGAGTTTCATCTCGTGGTAACGAGTAACGAAGCGTCCAAACATCATATTTTAACTGCATAATTCAAACCTGTGTTTCAACGAGCTTTTCTTTTAACAGATTAGGCTTTCATTCTCATTTAGTTTGTGAAGGTTGTATGAGTACGAGGTAAACCTCCATTTCACAAACATGTTAGTCATATTTCATGTTTCCATGTATTTTTCGACTATGACTCTCAACCACGATGGATCATAATTCACTATCAAATCTCAATGATAAGTTTCGTTCCTTTCCAGGATTTTTCAATCTCCAATCAAGTAAAATTTCATTCTCTATCAAATCTCAACCTTTTCTTACCCCGATATTTGGAATGTAATTGGTGTATGTATTGTAGAATAACAAGCAAAGACTTCTTGTTAATTCATTCTTTTTTAAACATGGGACTTGGTCTCCTGAGACTATTACTAATTTCATCTCTTTGATTTATTACCAATTCCATCTCTTTCAACCATGCATATTGTTTAGTATTTGGCTCCTAATTCCATCACTTCTTACAAGCACACAGATAGTTTGAGTTTCAAGCATGCAGTAGAGCTGGGTACTCGACCAGGCTACGGTACCCTTGTCGCTGTTAATCCCAACGCCTATATTTTTAATTTTTTTTAAAAATACAAAAAGTGTCACTACAAAAATCTATATAAACCATTCATTCTATTCATTTTCTGCACACCAAATCTTCTCCATTTCTTCTAATCTTTTTTCGTAAGCTTTTCAATATTTCACTAAGTGCTCTTTAATTGTGTTCAAAGTGGGTCGAGTTTGAGAAAAAACCTAAAGTTACTGGTATATTGCCCGATTTGTCTGATTTCGCGACACGCAGCCGTCACTTCTTTTCTTTTGCATTTCTGAACTAGTTTATTTATTAAATTTAGTCATTTTTGTTAAATTTAATTTAGTTAATTATCATGGCTTTCTCATTATTTAAAAAAATTAGATTTTTGTTTGCATATTTTGTAATTTCAATGACATTTGAGCCCTCGATTAATTCATCGCCTGAAATGGATCATAATCTTCCTATTAGTGCGTCAATTAGAAAATCCAAAAGCAAAAGTACTAGAAAAAGAACCATCCCCATTTGGGAATATTTTGACCTTGGACAAAATAAAAATGAGAGAGTTGTCGCCATATGTAAAATATGTGTTGCACATTTTACTACCACACCTAGTAGCAATGATATTAGTCATCCAACATGGCATGCCGAAAAAATTAAACGTAAAAATATTGGATCATCTAGTTCACAACAAACAATTTTAGATTCTAGTAGTGGAAATTTAAAACTAGAAAATAAAATTTGTGTAATTTCTTTTGACAATGCTAATAATAACTCTGGAGCAATAGAATTACTTAAAAAATGTAATCCACCATTATATGGTACTATTTTTTATGTTATATGTGTTTTCATGTTTTAAACTTATTCGTACAAGATAGACTTGAAATAATTAAACATTAATGTTAGAGGTGTTATTACCTTTATAGGTAGTAATAGTACATATAAATATCAAAAAATTAGGCTATAGTAGTGTTGTTAAAACTTAGAAAATTTAAATTAGATCTCCCTCATAGATGAAAATCTACCTATGAAATGTTGTTATCCTTATAGTCCTTTAGTTATAGTTTTTTATAATGAAAAACAAAATTATTTTTTTTATAAGTAATCTTGATTGGGAAAATTGTAGAATTATGTTAGATCTTTTGAAACCTCTTTTCAACTTCACTAAGATATTAAGTGCGACCTATTACACAACTGCTAACATATTTGCTGATGAATTACTTCCAATTGCTAAAGTATTTAGGAAATATATGAGTAATGCTAGTTTTGTTGAAATTAAAAATGTAATAAAGACTAAATTTAATAAATATTGAAAACCTCCACCATTAAATTTTTGTTTAGCTTTTGTTATGGATCCTATATTTAAAATGACTAGTTTAAAATTTTAAGATATGATCTCAGGCGAATACTTGACATGTTCCCCCTCTTCCAGGAGTCATTTTTAGTAGGAACCTTAGGACTTTAAGGGCTTCTACCGCCTCTTTTTTGGTATGAGAAACTAGAGGGCTTTTTCCTTTCATTCGAAATGAAAAGCCGAAAGAGAGCCCACAAGATGCCACCTCAGGTAGGGATGAGGTTTTGAAGTTGTGGAATGTCGAACATCAATGGAAAGTTTACTAATCTCGATGGTGTTCCAAATCGATCTTTTCTTCCTCACATGTGTATATGCTTAACACAGGCAAGTCAAAGTGGATCTAAACATTTGATGTTACATAATGATTATTTGCAGTGTGACTACGATAGTTGTGTTTATAACCCACCCCAACATTCTTATGTTAGGTGATGTTCGACTATTATTGGGGTGTTACGATTTCTCCATGAGTTTGTCTACATCTCTTACATAATCCTTTATTTACATTAATTAAAGTCATCTAGTGATTGTGTAAACTGAAAGATAGATAGATAGATAGAGATACATAATACTCAGGATGACGTCTTGACATCTTCATGCTGATTTGTCTCTTCAACATGAAGATGTCAAGAAGCGGTCATGAGTATTGTAATTGGTGCATGTATTCTAGAATAACCACCCAGACATTTTTTGTCGGTTCATTCTTTTTTTTAAACATAGGACTTGGTCCCCTAAGTAGAAAACACCATTTATTAATAATTACATATCTTTGATTTGTCAAAAATTCTGAAAAATATCAATTAATTGTGTGAGAATCTAGATAGTTATGTGTCCTCCGACCTCTCCCTAGTCCCTTCGCACAAGGATCTTCCCAACGACCTCAACGTTGCCAAATTCGTTTATGTGAAACTCACCTCGTTGAATTACTTGCTTTGGGAGACACAAGTCAGTTGGATCATGGAGTCCCAAGGGATGATCGGGTTAGTCAACGGTGAGTTTCCAACTCCTAAGGTTGTAATGGAGGTGAGCAATGATGGTTCTGAGCCCAAGCTGCTTACCAACCTTGACTATGAGCAATGGAAATGTTCTGATCGCCTCCTCAAGGTGTGGATCATATCCACCCTCAGCGAATATCCACCATCAATGAAGAGGTCTTGAGTGTTGTCGTTCGACTAGAAACCTCTCAAGAGGTGAACGTGGGAGGCACTTCGGTTCTCATTTGCTCAAAACTTAGAAGAGTGAGAGTTCTTCCTTCTTCAGCAGCTCTAGATGCTTCACAAGAAGAACTTCAAATTAAGATCTTCAAGATTACCTAGCAAGGTTCAAAACCTTGTGTAATGAACTTGTAGCAATCGAAAGACCTATTCGAGATCATAACAAAGTCTTTGGATGCTCAATGGCCTCGGGATGGAGTACAACTCATTCACCACTATTTATTTGAAGTCCCCTCTTCCTTCTTACACCAAAGTTGTCCATATGCTGTAAAGCTATGAGATGCGTATGCAAATACAAAATGATGATGGAAGCATGTAGATGACCTTCTTCGGTCAAAAGAACTCCACCAGAAACAAGATTCAGTCCAAGGACACGAAGGATGAAGGCATTAACTCCAAAGGGCGTGGGTTCGTTCCTCCACCCAAGGGCAGCCACCTCCTAACTCCTCGACTAAGTCCCTGGATGTGGTGGGGAAGGGAACCAGTACAACTAAAAGCCCCAACCCAAGTCAGCAATTTCAGTGCTAAATCTGCTTGAAACTTGGCCATTTCGTGAGCTATTCTCTCACGAAATAGCTCTAATACCTTGTGGAAAGCCTTCACCACGCACGAACTGAGACAAAAGGTCTTAGGGGGTGTTTGGTTGGAGGTATCTGGAATGGAATGGAATGGATTTCATTCCATTCTGGTGTTTGGTTTGTTTATTTTGGGCCTAGAATTAGAATCCATTCCAGCCCATACCTAGGAATTAGAACCTTACCTACCTACCATAGAATGAGAATCCATTCCAACCTGGTATGATATTCTCATTCTATTCCATTCCAGCCCAGCCAACCAAACACCCCCTTAGATCCTTGAGGTGGAAAGGATTAAGGTTAGACTTAGGGTTTCATGAGAGAAAATGGTGGAGGCAAGAATGGAGAATAGGGTATTGTGACCTTAATTTATAATAAAACTACGTGCTAAAACTAATTACAGATTTTATCTTATACATCAATATATTTTATTTGAATTATTAGATAATGTTTCTAAATTAGCACATTTTCCTAAACCATTTGACACCAATTAATATGTCATTATGACACATACAACACAGAAGTCCAGAACCAATCATTAATTACGTAGAACAACCACAAGATAACGCCAATGTTGAAGTAAACTTGTTTCCATAAAAAGAAACAAGTTTCAGTTTCACCCTTTAAAACTCACACCAAACACACATGTACACACAAAACGCAGTGAAATTGGTCCTCAGCGACAGCCCCAGCAGTCAACAGACACTGCTGGTTTGAACACAACAAAAAGACACCAACCCTGAAGTGAAACAACAGTGTTAAAAAACAACAGTGTTAAAAAAACACACTCCTCTAGCTCTTCCTCTCACAAAATTTCACCACCTTTTCCTAAATGTCGTCCTCATCTTCCTCCTTATGGCAATCCTCCGGTGACGACGACGACGAGCACTTCCTCTCGCAGCCTTTCTACCCATCCGAGGAGCCTTCTCTGGTGGATTTCCTCCGACCGCTGCCATGCGATGTGTACCCGAGTTATAATGATGTTTCTGCCTCTCCTCCGAACGAGGAGATGCGTTCCTTGTCCTTAAAGAGGAGGATTGAGGCCACGAGCAGAGATGGTTTTGATTTGAGGGACATGCAGAGGAGCAAATCTCTCGACCAGAATGTGGGTGATAAGAGTCTGCTGTTTGGGAACATTTTGAGAAGGGCTTGCAGCACTGGTGATCTTCGAGTAAGTATATGTATTTATAATAATTCTTTGATTCCTTATGTTGGTCGATTTTTTTTTTTATAGTTTCAAATCAATTGTATATAGTGGAGAGCATTATTCTAATTAATCACTTGGATTGTATTTCTCACTTGGACATTCAAACACATAGATGTTGGAAAATAGTGCTACATCCTAATGTTTGGGAACATTTTGTTGATTCGAATCTCAAAATGATTTTTTATTGAAATTTTATCGATCCACTGGACCACTGCCTCTTCCAAGCTCAAAAAGAAATTAGGTAAGAAATAGTTATTTGTTTTTATCTGTCCAAGAAAATGGAACTATATGTGTTTTTAGTACTTCCCTAAATGAGATTGGGACCACTCTTATGAAGGGTTTTTGCTTACGTGCGCATGCAAAATTCCTGAATTGGAGTTTTGCACCCATGTTTTCCAAATTAGTCTTGATGCATCCGCCGCAAATCATCATCTTTGTTGTTATATATACATTGGCGTTTGGTTGATCCAACACTATTTTATCTAACCGTAACACAGGTATTCAAGTATGTTTTTGTTGGTCTGTAAACACTTCTATAAAATCAAACATTTTAATTATCGACCGAAAAGTTCAAGTTTTAGAAATTAATTATTTTTAATTCAAAAGAAATTAATTGTTGTTGCAATTTCAAATTGCCAATTTTTGTCATAGAGAGCAGTAGGAATGGTGGCAGCGGTAACATCAGCAAACAACGGGAACAAAAACCCACTATCAGGTGGATGTAACATTAATATGATGAGGTCACCACTGTCGATGGTTGGAGGTGGATATATGAACGAGAGTGGATTTATAATTGGGCGTTATACTCCTGAGGAAAGGAAAGAAAGGATCGAAAGGTACAAAATCAAACGAAGTCAACGGAATTATGGGAAGACAATCAAGGTACATATACATACATCATCAAAGTTATTTATTTACCTAGCGCAATAGATATGGCTAATGCAAAAGGGCTGGAGGGGAGTCAAGCAAATCAACTAGCCGTTTCAGAAAATCGTTTAATTAAAGTCGAAAGAAAGATTTAGATCAATAATGGACTTTATCAATTGGGGTAGTTCAGTTGGGGATCCTACTAGAGATCGAATAACAGCACACTTACTCATATGTTTGGGATGTTGAAATTTAAAATGGATTGGGCTAGAGTAGATAAATCTAAATAATAGACTTTGACCCCTTAAATTTTATTTTTACACTTGTTGATATGTAGCAGTCAACACAAGAAACTAATATAATTGGGTTACCTATAGAGTGGAAAGAGATATTTGTGTCATCTACATAATTATAAAAAGGATGGTAATTTAATTGCAAAAAAGTAGAGGTTTTATGTGCAAGAAATAATGCAAGTTGTGGTGCAGTATGCATGCAGGAAGAGTTTGGCGGAGAATAGGCCGAGGATACGTGGCAGATTCGCGAAGATCGAAGACAACGGTGAGGATCTCAAAGCGTCAACCAATCGGGGGGAAGACGATTAGGAACTGCATTCCCTGTGATGTCTATAATAATAAAGAGTACAAAATAAAAATGTACCAACCTTTTCTTCTTCATTACAACAATTGTAATGCATGGTCGAGTCTTCTCTCTCCAATGCCAAATCCTACCACCCTTTTCTTAATAATATGTTGCTCGCTCCGACTTTCGTTATGGTGGTGCGTGATTTGCTGCCGAATGTTACGGTGTGTTTGGATAATAATGAATGAGAGAAAATAAATTGAGAGAATAGACTAGATATTGAAACCGATGGATATATGTTTTGCCACCGATGATACTGTTTGTCGTACTCACCGCATAACTCAACTGGTGAAGGGAGTGCATACGCATCCACGAAATCAAAGGTCTGAGTCCTAATTGTGACGTGTGATTCTAATTTGAAATCACAACCACTTGTATCAATGTAAGAGCGGGTGTTGGAAAATTATGTGTCCTCAAAAAGAAATTAGTATTTGTGGTTATAAATATTGGATTCTTAATCAAAACATGAGAATTGTTGTTACCAAATAAAAATAATTGTAAGATACCGTTATGACAAATATTATAAACAACATTACACGTTATGACAAATAGTATGAGTGTGGATGTCACATCCGGTGTTGGCACCAAAGGTATTACATTAAGGTCATACTTGGTTTGGGACGATGGAACCAAATTCCATATAACTAACTTACATTCTTAAATAACATGTAATCAAATTATATTTAGCGTTTGAATTTACCGTATCAATCACAATATAATTTTTTTATTAAATTTATAATTTAATAAATCTGATAACATTAAGAGGATTGCCAAAGTTTCGACATACTCCGACAAAATCAAGATTGAGTTTTCACAATGTAATAATGTTTGAGTATGATCTTGAATTAGTTGATTACATTGTAATGCAATTGTATTACGAAGTTTGATGAGGTTTTAATCTGATTATTTTGAATTTGGAGTGATTATAACCTTCAAATATTTTAACCGAGCAATCCAATGTTGATAATGATGTACTTGATTACAGGGGGATTTGCTTGCGTGTTACTAAATAGTAACTGTATTGTCCAAATGTCATCGTCCTTTAACTATTTATTTGTATGTCATCGGTAAGTTTTAAAGGTTGTCTAAATGTCGTTGAAAAATTTTGGTATGTCATTTGACCATTAAGTTGGACGGATTCCGTTAAATCCACAATTTTTTTAATCAAATGTTTTTTAAATATATTTAATTTTTCGTTATGTTTTTTTGTCTGTTTTTTGCGGTGTTTGATCTATTTTTATTTTTATTTTTAATAAAAAAATTGAATATTTTTGAAAATCAGACAAAAAACATATCAAACCAGTGTTCAGGGAACGCCTAGGCGACCGGGTGCATCCCGTCGCCTGGGTGATCGCCTAGGCGTTTGTGCGACTGCCCAACTTTGGGCGGTCATTTTTTAAATTCAATTAAATTTGATAAAATAGATAAAAAACCAGGAAAATCGGGAAAATAGAAACAAATGCACAAATATTATCTAAAAATACCATACATGTTTAGGTTTCAAAAAGACACCTAGTTCCTCGACCAATGCCTCACTAGGAACCCCCTCTACACACCTAAACACTTAGATATACAATTTATTGCTTAGTAGTACGATTACAAAGGTAGTTAACTAACTCAGAGTTCATACAATAGTAGAGAAGAGAGAAATTAGAATTACAAGCTAAGTAACTAATTCCATTGGACACATTGATCTAATGTCCAACTATGAACCATATCAAATCCTCCACCACCATCAGAGTCGTCGGAGTGGTTCTCATTCGGATTGTCGACGTAGACATCATCTTCTTCAGTTTCTTCATCGTCGGATTGGACATATTGCTCGTCGATGTCCATCGGTGGTTGAGAACTCGATGCACCTGGATCTCCAGAACTAATGTGAACGATGGCATCATCCATTCCAACACCTAATAACGACGTCTCAGATGTAGTGGACGTGGATCGACCAAAGCGTCTTCGTAAAGAAGAATGTCCTAAAGCTGCTTCCTCGGCATCGACCCATGTAAGTTCCTCTCCAGCGAAGACCGGATCTTCAGTTTCTACCAACCATGGGTGCTCGTCGAAGAGATCGTAGTCCACACTAATGGGGTCATAAAATTCGGGCTTCTCCATCCTTTGCTGAAACCTTTGCCTTAATTTTTTGTTGTAGTTCACATACACCAAGTCATTCATCTTCTTCACAGCCAACCTGTTCCTTCTCGTTGAGTGCAGCTGCTCGAAGACACTCCAATTCCGCTCACAACCTGATGCCGAGCATGTCAATCTCAACACCCTCAGGGCCAACCTTTGTAACGTGGTCTCTCCCATGTCTGCGCCATAAGATTGCCACCAATCTATAGGTCTTCTTTTCGTCCTTTGTCTTACGACCATATCCCTAGAGAACATTCCAAGTGAGTTCTTGTAACGATCAAGTAAACCGCAAATCTTGTCTTGTTCTTCAGGAGTGGGGACGAGACGCTCTACGACATCCATGAATTCAGGCATATGCTCATTAAAAGCTACATTTCGATCTTGAGGTGGGATGGAGAAGAAGGTACCAGGGTTGAGTAAGAAACTAGCTGAGTGTAGCGGTGAGGACATCATCTTCCCTGGACCCCACCTAGTGTCGATGAGGTCGATGACTTGCTTGTACAACCTCGGGTTTCCTTCAAAGTTCCTAATGATTTGTTCTTTGGCTTTCTCCATTGCGTCATGTAGATATCTCATCGGTGGTTTCTCATTGGCGTCAACAAGTCTAAGAACCTGGACCATAGGTTGTGAGGCCTTCACTGCCTTCACGACGTTGGTCCAGAAGCCATTTTGTAGAATGGTCTCGGCAACTTCAGTAGAGATCTCCTTCTTTTTCTTGTTCTTTATCCAACTTGCATTAGGATCGTTGTACTCCGGGGAAACAACAAAGGCTCGGAGTCTGTCTTTCTTCAGAAACAACATTTGCAAAGTCACAAAGGCGGTGGCAAATCTCATGACAGCAGGGCGTATCAGGTTCCCTTCAATGGCAATTCGCATCCTCTTCAACAACATGGAATGGTTGTTGAAATGTTTGACGATCTTACGATCTAAAGCAATAGTCTTCAAAAACAACTTGCCACTATCCTCCAAGATGAGATCGATGCAATGCGCTGCACAGGGAGTCCAAAACAATCTTCTTTTTTGCTTCAACATCCTACCGGCAAGTACGTACGCGGCGGCGTTGTCGGTGACCACCTGAACAACGTGTTCTTCGCCAATCTCGCCAACTACCTTGTCCATCAGCTTGTACAGGTAGTCTGCGGTGTGAGAGTGACCGGAAGCATCTACAGACCTCATGAACATGGTACATGTTGGACAATTTACTAGAAAATTGATTATATTCCTACCGGACCTATCAGTCCAGCCATATGTCATCAACGTGCACCCGTATGTTGCCCAATCTTGTTTGTACGACTCTAGTATACCTCTAGTGTAGTCAATTTCCTGTTTAAGGCACGACTCACTAACTTCATTATACGTCATGGGTTTAAGTTTGGGTCCGTAAGTACAAGTAGCGGATATTGCTTCCTTCCACTCAGGCGTCCTTACAGTGTTGAATGATATACCACATCTATAGAAAAGACTAGACCATTTTTGATTAATTGTTTTCCTATCTTCTTTTTTAAAGGTTCTTTCGATGGTTGTTTGTTGGGCGCCGGAAACCACGTCCTTCCCACGTCCGCAAAATGGTCCCCACAAACATTGTTTTTGTCTCTTTCGAGCAGGAACGGGGCGAGGACGGGAGGTTGGGGTCCTAGCAGAACCGGAACCCGACCCTGTTTCCAGATCAAATTCTATGTTTTATTTGTCTACATAATCATCAAGACATACATTTTCGTTTTGTAATGTCCTACTGTTTCTAATCATGTATGCAGTTATGTCTTGTTTAACAGAGTCAGGAACTTTATCACAATGTCTAACATTGCTATCAGGTGTGTGTGCAAGATGTTGTTTGTGACGGGCTATACCACATCTAGTTTCCTTACCACATAACTCACAGACAATGCAGTTTTTATCATTAGCACTAATGTAATGGGCAGTATTCCAACCAGGGTCCTTTGTACGGGTAGATCTTAGGTCCTCGTAACTCTCGTGATGCATGGGGAGACTAGTGTCGGGTAAGTAGGTCATATCTTAAAACTAGACTAATATAAAAATTTAGACTGATATGAAAATGAAATATTAATTAATTTAATTCTAAAGAGAAGTTAGAAAGAGTGCACTTGATTTTGCCGGTTGAAGAATGAAGAACCGGACCGGAGACTTCACTTTCCAACTTCAAAACTAAGCACCAGACCGGAGACTTAATCGCGAAAACTTGATGATTAGGAAACTTGAAGATTAGAATAGAATGATGAAGAAGAAGAAGAGAATGAGAGAGGTGTGAAAAATGAAGAGGTTTGGAGGGGTTTATATAGGATTTGGGGATAGTGGCAATCTTGTAATTTCTTAAAAAGATAAAATAAAAAAAAAAAGCTTTTGGATTCTCTCCAACGGCTATCGCCTAGGCGAGGCGACCGCCCATTTCGCCCAGCTTTGCTGGGCGAAAGGTGGTGGTCGCCCATGCTACCACGCCGAGGGGCGGTCGCCTACCGCCTAGGCGACCGCCTGCTTGTACACTGGATCAAACGCTGCAAACAACATAACAAAAAGTTGAATATTTTTAAAAAATATTTGATTAAAAAATTGTGGAATTTAAAAAAAAAATGAAAAACATTAAAAATAGAATAAATGGAATCCGTCCAAACGGTCAAATGACATACCAAAACTTTTCAATGACATTCAGACAACCTTTAAAATATTCCGATAGCATACAGATAAATAGTTAAAGGTAGATGGTATTTGGACAATACAGTTACTATTTAGTGGCATGCAATCAAATCACCTAAAAATTATGTTACATCCTTAATTACGATGAAACAAGCCCCACCTGTGGGGTCCATTTGGGTTGTGGTGCAATGAGTAGCACGCGAACGTTGGACTGAGAAACTGTAGAGGAACTTCCGTAAGAACAAACTCAGTTTCATTAATGACAACAAATATTGTACTAATGTAGAATTCGAAGTTTTACAAATGAAGACTCTCCTGCAATTAGTCAATTGACTCATTTTCCAAATACTACAGGGTCTTGTCCGCAGTCAGCACTTAAACTAAGTTCTTTTTTGGAAGTAGATCGAGTGCATATCACAACACAAACAACAAGATATCTTATTTATCTCTTTTATATAAATCATATATTAGGATTAGATTTGTTGCAAGTAAAGCAAACTCCCAGGATTAATCACTATCCACCTACATTCATTAAGATCCTAACTAGAAACCATCAAAATCCTTGGATCTATTCGCATCTAGCCAAGATCCAATCACATCGAATCAATATCCAAATACATCTAATTTGAATTCAAAGATCAATAAAAAATGAAGAAGATTTGTGCGTGTTTTGACTAGTTAAATAGTTGATCGGTCAACCATGTTTAAGGTGTGGAAATTCTAGAAGTCAAAACCGATCGACCTGAATTTCTAGAAAGCAAGACTGTCTCGCCCGTCACACCATGGCATTGTTCGACCTATCCACCAAAACAGACGATCAGTCCAATAATATTTAAAAATTGAATTATATTTGGCCAGATTTACTAGATTAGTTCCAATAATCTTAGCTTTCAACAGTTGTCACACCTATTACTCAGAAACACTTCTAATATTGAAGTTTTGTACTCTCACTTTCTCCACCATCTTATCAGCTGGCTACTATTGTCTTCTCACGATCCTTTGTGAAAACTTACATCTAGTTAATCAAAAAGTTTACTATAAGGAGTCAGACTTTTTAATCTCATTAATCATAATTTTGATGATTGACAAATTAAGATAATTAATTCTCCTAATTCCACATCATTAAAGTCATCGTCATATCATTAGGTGCACAAAGATTGAACAATCAAGATCACAATATCAAGACTTGTAACAAAGTTACGAAACAAGACATGTAATTCTTCATCTACTTAAGTCTTAGGATCAAATTAGCTACACGATGCACCGGAAGAAAATCGAAGCAGTCAGATTACCAATCTCACTCGAGACGTCCTATCCTAAAACCTCAATAACGACCAAACCCTTTGTGATTGTGTTCGATGAGACATCTGAACATTGTCTAGACGATCGAATCTCTTTTACTTGGATGTTTTCTTTGTGTATGATTTTTTTTTGACAATTCCCTTCTTACCGGACAATTGATACACTCTTTGTTCACACTTGATTATGGTTGGTCCACGTGGCACATAGTTGTTGAGAAATCTCAAAGGATATATAAAATAGTCAATATTGACCTTAAGATCAATGCTCAAGACTTATAATCAAAGCTCAAGGAGAAGACATGTAATTTTCATTTTACTTGAGTGTTAACATCAAATGTACACTTGACGCACTAAAGGCATATCCGACTAGATCGATCGATCGCAAACCCTTCAATCCACCGAAAATATCCTTACAGGCGACCAAACTCATTTTGGTCAACTGAACCCTTTGAGTCATAACTCCAAATCCTTACTGGAATCACCAGTTCGGACGATCACGACGGCACACCTTCGGTCATCCGAAACCTTTCTCAGAGAAATTTCAATCTTTACTGGAACTCCTTTCAGTCAACTGACATTCACTCAGTCATCCGAGTTTTCCTAACGATAAATTCAAATGTGACTTGCTCCACTAGTGCAGAAAAGTCCATATACGTCGGATATATAGTGGTATAGACGTCGGATTTCGACGGTCCAAGTACCCGACGTCTATTTCCCCGTCGTCTATTCATTGTTGTATAGACGTCGGCTATATACGACCGACGTCTATTGTATGTTAATTAACAAAAAATACATTGGAACGTATATCGGGCATTCTGCACTCACATTAATGAAGCCCAAACAACCCAAGTGCCCCTAGTGCTAAACTTTTGACAAATAACCACGAATATCAAGCCCAACATGCGCAGGTGCCCCAAGTCGTTCGCGTTCAGCGGTAAAGGAGTGGTGGAGTACATCAACCACACCAACAAAAATAAATTCTCCGATGTGGGACTAAACTTTTACGCCTTATAGACGTCGGATATATAAGTTGACCGACGTGTATACTTAGAGCACGACCTATAGACGTCGGTCATGCTATACATCCGACGTATATACATTGATATATCAATAATTAATAAAAAATACACCCTATAGACGTCGGCCATGCTATACATCCGACGTCTATACATGGGTTAATAGTAAAAAAACGTTGCAACCATTTTGAGCCCAAGATCTTTTGACCTTTAAACATATATATGTATCTCACTTGCATTTTGTTGTGTGGTACCAAACTACCATTTGGAAGTAAAGGAGTGGTGGAGTACTTCAACTCCACCAATAAAAAACATTCTCCAATGTGGGACTAAACATGTCACAATATACACACATATGTACAACACAACACACATGTGATTGTAATTATTTTTAAATCCACATTATTCTTATACAAAATAATCCACATAAATTCTTACATGAAATAAATCCTAAAAATTACGTTATTTCTTATACAAAATAAATTCCAAAAAATGAGTTAATTTTTAAACGAAATAAATCCCAAAAAATTGCGTTATTTCTGATACAAAAGAAATCCACATAAATTCTTATACGAAATAAATCCAAAAAAATAAACAAAAAATATTTTCTTCTTTCAGGAGGTATAGACGTCGGTTATACTAAACAACCGACGTTTCTACAAACCTATAGACGTCGGATGTCCAAATATCCGACGTTTGTACCTATAGACGTTGGATGTTTGTATATCCGACGTCTATTTGGTGACGTCTATCGAGCATTCTGCACTAGTGATCCATTTGACCCACATGGCAAAGATCTGTTGAGAATTCTCAACGGACTTATATTTTTTTCATCACACACTAATCTTTGAATACTCTGATTGATCGGTCCACCGTGGCTAGCACGCAACGATTTGTCCACGTGTCAATGTAGTCATTGTGCTCACAATAGTTATTTGATATCTAACCGATGGCACTAAAAGACAACCCATTAATCTGGACGGCCGATTGGGTCCTAAATGACCAAAATTGTTTTGTCAAAGTTCAACCAATTGTTATTGTCCATATTGAAACGACTAGTTGTACCGTGTTCGGTGAACCGAACTTTAATTGGTCGAAATTGAAAAACATTAGGAAGTTGGTGATCGGCTAACGTAACCTTATGCAGTTATCTGAACCCTTTATATTGACCAAGTCTACCTTTTTGTTCGGACAACCGTTTGATAAACGGTCGACCGAACTTGTGCAGATTTCTGTCCAAGCTCAAGTTCAATCTTCTTTCTCATTGATCCAACTTTCACCAACTCTCCCTAATGGCTTTATTTTCTCTGAAGCCTATAAAAGTCGCATTTAAGAGACACAAATAAATACAAAACTTACTCAAATAATTCATACATTTTGTGCTCTCAAGATCTAAGCCTTCAAAACTCCAACAACTCTCAAACTTCATTCAATTCACTTGAAGCCCAATTCAAATCCTTTGAATGTATTCAAGTTAGAGTTCAACCACCATCATCATACTCCATTGTGTTGTAAAGCTTTGAGGAAGCTAGCTCTCGGGTTGTGAGAAGAGAATCGAGCAAGATGAGGGTGTTCGCATGGCTCAGATTGTAAGAGGATTTATCTTCGACCCGGAACAAGAGATTAGTGAATTCTCGAGTTAGGGATCATAGGATCGATCAGAAGTCGAGGAGAGGACTAGATCACGATGGAGTGATCGGACCTTTATAACATCTCCGAAATCGACGTGTGGTTTGCAATTCCCTCACTTCTATTTTTAATTCTGTATTTTTAGCTAAATTGTTAACTAATCTATTCACCCCCCCCCCCCCCCCACACACACACCCTCTAGATTAGTCTTTGATCCTACTCACATGTTTTACTATTGCTACTCAATCTAAAATTTTCTGGATTTTACTAATCGACGATCGAGCCTCTATCGGTTGACTAACTCTTAACCTTGGTCAAAAGTTGAGTTTTTCTAGAAGTTGGTGATCGGGTAATTCGTAGGTGGTAGGGCAACAAACTTTGCCTGAGTAAAAGGTTTGGTATAAGGAAATCTCAACTTTGTCGGTTTGCTCATATTGGAGGTGAAATATGGAGGTGTCATGCTAGAAGGGTGGTTGTCCGAGATGGGAAGAGAGGGTGAAGTTGGCGGAAGCAACAAGGGTGCCGAAGTCTAGGATTGTTAAGAAGCAAGATTTTAGGGTCATAACTTAAGTAAGGTCCAAACAGTGGATTTGTGTA
This sequence comes from Triglochin maritima, assembly GCA_963682175.1. NCBI lineage: Eukaryota > Viridiplantae > Streptophyta > Magnoliopsida > Alismatales > Juncaginaceae > Triglochin > Triglochin maritima. The sequence continues at coordinate 15,748,051 of OY821775.1, forward strand.
ATGGTGTTAGTCAAAGACCGTTACATATAACAAATGGAGGCGACAGTCGTTAACGGAGTGTGGGTGTAGGTGTACGAAAATAATTACTCTCCAAACTAGGTGTACTGAGCTAATAAAAAACTACACGGGAACAAAAAGCTTTTAGAAGTGCACCCAAGCAAAAACTCTATTTGCAATAAGAGATCTTCAATATCATTACTCTAGTTGTGCAGGCAAGCAAAAAAAAATTATATTTTATTAGTTTTGACCAATGACAGACGAAGAAAGACAAGGTCAATGAAAGATATATAGTCATGTAAAATATTAAAAAATGATATAGAATTCTAGATGTAAAAAGAAAGAAGTCAAATATTTCAAACCTTACAGCCTTACTCCAATCAATTAACTTTCAGAACTCAACAATCAGCATTTCTCTTGAATCCTTGTGGCACCATGCTAGCAATTGCCATCATCATGCTTTCCAATTCATTCCACTGCTTTCCTTGTTGTTAGTGAGCACATATATATATATATATATATATATATATATATATAAACTAAACAAAAGAAAGAAACAACAATCAAAAGACATCATTCATCCTCCTCACATGTCTCCCTCCTCTCAATTACACTCACTTGAGTCAATCATTAAACTTACTCATATCTGCAAAACTTTTTTATGACTTACACCAAACCACACAAACAAACCAAACCAAACCAAACATGGCTCTATGCCTCCAATGCCTCCTCACCACCTTCACAATTCTCAGCTCCCCATTCACCCCCGCAACACCACAACCCCCCAACACCACCACCCAACCCCTCACCAAAGTTCTCCGTCTCGACCACACCATCCGCAACCTCGCCTACCACTCCCTCGTGTCCCACCACCACCGCACCGGCCAACCGATTCCCGTCCGCCTCCCCAACTCCCTGTCCTCCGTATCGGCGTCAACCGCGGTGTACCGGACGGGGAGTTTGAGGAGGCATGGGACCGCTATCGGGGAATTCGGGCTTAGGTCTGGCGTGGTGGTGCGACCCCATACGAAGAGGCTTGTGGTGGTGGCGGAGAGAGTGGGAGGGGAGTGGTGTTTGGTTTATGAGAGGTTCAGGAACATGTCGGGGTTTCATTTGGTTTCGGACGTCGTCGGAATTATGGCTTTTGGTCGGGTTAAGGGGTGTCATGAGGTGAGTCAGGTGGAGATGTTTGCTGAGGAGAAGCCTATTGTAGTCGACTTCTCTAAGCTTGTTCATGCTAGCACCTTAAAGCGTGGGTTGGTATTCTTCACTTCTCTGCATTATATTATCACTATTCTTTACTTATACTTATGAAATAATGGATCATCGTATGTCAAGTAGTCATTCTCAAAACAGGAATGAGTAGAAGATAAGTGGGATATAAATGGTAGAGTGAGAACATAAAAGAAGAGAGAAGAAGAAGAACATTAAAAGAAAGGAAGGAAACAATAGAAACTTGATTTCTTTTCTTCTTGTTTGGATATATAGATAACAGATAATATAAGTTTCTATAAGAACATGAAAAAAGAAGAAGAAATGGATTATATTTAAATTGCTAAATTAATTTTTAAAATAAAGTATAGAACATAGGATACTTATTAAATTGAAACAACAAAGGGTAGTTAATTTAGCAATGCAAAAAGTTAGTCACAATTATCTCTCTCTTCTTTCATTTTGGAGAGAAAGTTGAGGCTTCAACTCGGATGGGAGAGGTTCCCTCTGTTCCTTCTTTTCTTTCAATTTCTCTCGCAAAAAATTTAAAAGTATATTAAGAAATTGCACGTAACATTTTGACCTGAACTTAATTCTTTAGGACTTAGGTAACATTTTGGTATTGACCATGACGATCGAGTTTTTAATGTGGAGGTTAATTGATGACCATGATCATGTGGTTAGAGATTAACAAGCAGAGGTTGGTGGCATAAGCGATAATATTAGGAAAATAATCAATGGACAAGCAGTCCGGTCAACAAAGTCAAATGTTTTTTTCTTTTTGAAATTAATTAAATAACATATTTATTTTGTGTACATGCAACTTTATTTTTCCAATGCAACATTTGGTTCTCCCACGGACAGACTCAACTTAAAATTAATGGACATACACACACCTTATTTTGTCCAGATGAGGTTGTGTGTATGTCCAGATTAAGTTGTGTCTCTGTTCAGAATAAGTTTTGTGTCTGTCCAGAATAAGTTGTGGGTATGTCCCGTTTAACTTGTTTGTCTGTCCAGAATAAGTTGTGTGTATGTTCAGAATAAGTTGTGTGTATGTTCAAAATAAGTTGTGTGTCTGTCCAAAATAAGTTTCGTGTCTGTACAGATTAAGTTGTATGTCTGTTCAGAATAAGTTTTGTCTCTGTCCAGAATAAGTTGTGTGACTGTCCAATTTAAGGTGTTAGTCTGTCCATTTTAAGTTGTGGGTCTGTCTATTTTAAGTTGTGCATCAGTCCATTTTAAAGTTTAAGTCTGTCAATTTTATAGTGCGAGTCTGTCCATTTTAAGGTGTGTCTGTCCAGATTAAGGTATGGGTTTATCCACAACTTAATTTGGACAAACACACAACCTAATCTGGACAGACACACAACTTATTCTGAATAGACACAAAACTTAATCTGGACAGACACACAACCTAATCTGGACAAACACACAACTTATTCTGGACAGACACACAACATAATCTGGACATAATAAGGTGTGGGTCTGTCCGTGGGGGAAACCAAAGGTTGCATAGGGAAACCAAAATGTTGCATTGAGAACGTAATGTTGCATGAAGACAGTAAATGTTGCATGTGACACAAAATAAATATGTTATTTAATTAATTTAAAAAAGTAAAAGACATTTGACTTTTGTTGACTGTGCTAACCATGTCAGCGTGCGTCCCTCGCATCCGTGTATTTGTTTGTATCACTATGCATAATATTATGGTATTTGTTTGTAGCATTTATGCATTGATTTGATCACCGCAGTTTTGTGCAATCGAGCTTCTTACTGTCGACTGAAAAATAGTTACCTTTATTTGAATATATGTTGCATTTATTACTTTCTCGATCATCCTTCTAAGAAATACAGCTTGCATTGCTTGAGAGTGATCTGAACACAGACATTGGTCGATCGAAGAAAATTCATGTAATTAGTTCCTATGTCACTTCCAATAGGTTACGATGTGCTGCATTTTGGTCAAACGGGACAACCACCTTGTTCCCACCGGGGCCGTCACCAACCACCTGTTTCACTCGCTCTTCCGGCCATTTTGGCCTCGTTGCAAGACCATTAATCCCACAACGGCCGGGCACGTTTTCTAGCAATGACCGGAATCCAAATGCAACAAAACAGAAAAAGGAAAGAGAGGTGTTGGGCAGCTTCAAAATTGGTCTAGTAATAGTGGGAGCTTCTGTTTTCACGCTGGCTGTCTTAGGAGTGGTGGCCGTTTTGTTCGTGAGATCCAGCGAGAAGCGGCGGTTGAAGGAAATGGAAAGGAAGACTCGTGACGAAGAAGCATTGCAGGTTTCAGTCGTCGGATTTGTCAGAGCGCCTAGCGCCTCCGCATCGCGGACCTTACCGTCACTTGAAGATGAGCACATGTGATGAATATTGAAGTTGGTTGAGTTGCTTGGATTCATTGCACTAAATAACTTTAGTGCTGGTTGTTAATTTTGTAGCACAGATCGAGATTCTTTTGAGGTCACAAGGGTTTGGGTAAAGAAAGTATGTTTGGTGATTGTAATTAAATGAGATAGAAAATATATATTAGTTCTATTGTTTGAATTAGGGCAGCACATGGGTTGAGTTCAACCAATAAACCGAACCAGTTGGGTCAGGTTGGATTGGGTTTTTTAGAACTTGGATTGGTTCGATTCTAGAAAATCCAGAACTGACCAGGTTGTATCGAGTCAGGCGGTCAGGTTGAACCAAACCAATCCCAAATCGATAATGTATTTATATATACTTATAATAATATAGTAGATATAGAATACATTGAGAATGTGATACTAATTATTGGAAAATTTCTAGTAACTATTGCAATTTACCAACCCTCTTTCTCACTCCATGACTCACCCAACCAAACCCAAAAAACACCTAACACCTAACCTCCACCGAACCAGCCTTAGTTTGAATAATGCAAAACTTAAACAACAAAGCAGGTCAGCAACAACTACAAAATTTGAATGATACGTCAAGTCAGTAAGACTAACACAACAAAGATACAAGCATCAGCAAATAAAGCTTAAAAAGATTAATCTCTAATGTCTGAGTAGAGGAGCACCAACTCCGACCATGAGCATTTGGCACAACCAGATGGTCATGTGAAAACATACTCGTTGCATAATTTAAATGCATGCTTAATATCTAAAACTTACCAAATCTAATAGATTTGATTCAACTTTTGTTGGCGACTGCATATGCTATTTTGACTGGCCTGCCATGAAGCTTCACTTGGTTTTTCAGGATAGCCCGCTCCAACGACTCGTCATTCTCAAAATCTATATGCCCGAAACCCCTAAACTTTCCTGTTATTTTGTTAGTTGCTAATCTTATGGATGAAATCTTGGACGCATCCAATAGATTTCTGATATCTTCTTCTGTGACATCCCATGAGAGATTGCCGATGTATGCAGAGCAACAACCTTCTTCTTTCTTGGGGTCTTCAAGAAACTCACTGTTTCTTTTCCTCTGGGGATCCAGTCTACATCTTTCTACTTTAATAAACCTATTTCCCCTGGTACCAACGAAATAAAAAGAGATTATTTTAAAGAAGAATTCAAAAACAATCAAGTAGGACTATGGTTTTAAATGGTAAGACTTACATTTTTGCACCATCAAGTTCAAGCGATTTCAGTGCAGCTTCTTCGCTCTGCAAATCCAAGTGTAATAAGTTACCTCTTATATTACATCAAAATAAAACATGCATTTGTCTCCCTATATTGGTATAAATGGTATTAACTAAGAAGTTCTTTGGTATCTCCTTCTTTGGCTTTCAGAAACTAGGTTTTCCTTATCCTAGAGATTTTGAAAGGCACAAATATCCAGCAACCGTTATGCACCTAATGATTCTCTAGAGCTATAGTGAGTAGCCACGGATCTGAAAAGCGCATGCACTATGTTTTCTTGAATTTACAATGAATCGCAAAAAATGGACAAACTATCTTTTTCTTATTGGTAAAACATGGACAAACCATCCTCCTCATCATTTGGTTAAGCTGACATAACATTGATACTACCCCCCTAATACTTTGCATCTGAAATCAATAATCAGGGAATGGGTCATTCAAATAATGCAATCACAAAATCAGTATATCGGACCACTTTAAAAAAATTCAAATGCAGACACCTGACGAAAGATTTCTTTATATACTTTAATTATATTTTCTTTGATTCTTTGAATTGAAAAAACAAAACACAAAAATATGGATCTTTTCTTAAAAAATGTATATGCATGTTGTGGTAGGTTCAGAAATCTGTAAGGAGATCAAGGTCGGATACAGGCTTAAAATTTATGTTGTCTGACAACTCAAATTATCTGACTGTCGAACTTGCATGACCTAATATGCTACCATGCACTGTCACATATGTGACCTTAATTTCCACAATTGCTTATTCGACAGCGTAATTGCAAATGTATACATTGTTGAGACATGCATTTAAATAGAACCAACCTTACATAAATTAGCAAAAGGAAAAAGAATAGACCGTGAAAAAAAGGCGAAAAAAGAAATGATTGAATTTTATTTTCTGAACAAATGAAGACTGGGCAAACTATTTAGTGTGTGCATTCAAACATGAAAAACTGTAGGAAGACAAAAAATAAGCTCAAGAATCTCATTTCTACACCATTCATGAAACATGGAAAAGATTTACTTTCCAACTACGACATGGACAATAGCGGGTAGCGGGTTTGTCATTCGGAATCTGGCTTCACTATTAGCTTCATGCCTACATCTATAAGCTAGCATATCAAATGCTTCTAGACTAACTTCTGTTAGATTCACGGCATACCAAAAAATGAATTGTGCGAAAGAAGAATGCTAACCACTGAAATTTGCCAAGATACAAAAGAACAAACTTCTACTACCAGTACGACATAGCTTGTACAAACTTTGAATGCTAATTGGTACAATCAAAATAGAAAATCTTGAGGTTTACAACCCTAATAATAGGGGTCGAGTCATATGAAAAATCTCATGTAATTAGTCAAACTTGAATTTATAACCAGTTCAACCTTGTCATAGTCTTAGTTGGTTAAGCGGCAACCCAATTAGGGAGTTACCGACCGTTACCTCCATTATATAAGGAGTGCCCACATCCATGTATCAACCACATCTAGATTTCAACTAACTTTACTCTTTCTTTCTCGACTTTCTCCCAAATCTCCTTCTTCCTCTGATCTCCACCCCCCTCCATTCATCTCCATCACCAAACCAAAACCATCATCATGGGTTTCTACATAAACAAACAAGGAAGAAGAGACGCAACATGTTTGAGAAGAAAAATAATAGGTACTACGTCTTTTTTCAAAAACGTATTTTCAAAAAAAACGTAGATTTATAATACCTTATTCAAGGTTATCCATGGACTATGGTAGGATTGAAAATTGTATTATCTAAATAATATAGTTTTTTTCTAAAAAATCATTGTATTCTGGGTTATCCAAACAGTAACCTTAACTATTTTTAAGTTAAACATGTAATTCAAATGTCAATAAGTTATTGATAGCTTAAGATTAAGATCTACTAATGGAATTAGTTGAGATTCTAATATTTTTTATCAACTATGCTCGCAAAAATGATACATATGTGGTATGAATTGAGGAGGAGTATGATTCCAAAATTCCACGAGACAATTAAATATTAGCAAGTGATCCAAATCTTAAACTGAGATACATCCCCAAACTAAATTGTCACATCAAAAGCAGCCTAAAGCACTACATGTACATGTGAATTTGAGTGGCAATTCTGACTCCTTGTTATTATATCCAAGGGATTAAAGGATTCCTTACCCATCTTTCTACCCACTTCCTCATGCACATGTGAGGTGAACATCCACATCAGCAAAACAACCTAATCAACAAAACATCACACCTCCACCAAAAGCTCCACTCCTTCTGCCATTTCCCTGCCACCTCCTACTCCACTCCTTCATTCTCTCTCTCCAAAATTCCCTCCAACCAATGAAATCTCACTCTCTCCCTCCTTGTTGTACGTTCACCCAACCTCCAATTAATGAGACTCACAATCTTACTTTTCTTTGGTTTTGAAATACAGAATCCTAAATCAAAATCCTAGCATCATTCCTCCTCTTTGTAGCGATTGCGGGAGGAAACTCCAATAGCTTTTGGAAATATAAGCATATTTTCATGATTCATTTGTACTTTTTCTATCATTTCACGTTCTCTTTTTCATTGTTTAACGTACTACTATTTTTCTGAATAAGCAAGCAACAAGGTGTATGTGTGTAGTTAAAACCACAATATGGAGCATTTTCTGATTTATGGTGTTTTTAATACCCTGGTGGTGTGGATTTTTTTTGGAATAATGTAGTGATCTAGATCTCGTTCATGTTGACAACGAACCAACTTCTACAACAACAAACAAGGACTACATTAAAACTAGGTGAATGAGGTATTTCCAAACATTAATCTTGTTTATTTCCCCTAAATTCATTACAAAATATTAAGCTTGTTTATTTGGAATGCCCTAACTTCATCTGTGTCTTGTAAGTTGCAAGGAATTCATTAATCACATTTTTGTTTAACGTATTTTCTATTTTTTCCTGAATTTCAGCCCATTATGAAACTGATATATGGAGCATTTGTGGCGTTTCTTGCCTGGTGGTGTGGATTTGATTTTTGAACAATCTGGTGGTCTAGATTTCGTACATGTTAAGGTTGGTAATGAACCAACTTTCAAACCAACAAGGACTATAACAAATGCTAAATAAATGACTTTTTTCCTAAACATTTATTTGCAAATCAGTACTTAATCTAAGGGTAATTCCATGTATATGGGGTATCTTCTATAATAATACGGGGTATTTTAGGTATTTTAAGTAAGAAATTGGTGTTGATGTTTTGTTGTTGTGGTAGATATGTTTTGGGTTAGACTTCATAGCATATTGCTTATATTTGAAAGTGTTTTGGGTTAGACCGGGTTAAACTTGTTTTGCTAATGAATATAGGTAGTTGGGGGAAACTCAGAGACCATATGGGATATCTTCTATGATAATGATTGACATCATTTCATGCTTATATTTGTATCTTATATCCATTATCTTTCACCTAAATAATGCTATGTTATGAGTTTTATGTTTAAATTTCAGAAATAAATAGGTTTGAAGAGATGAAGCATAAAAGGATCCAAAAGCTGGGAAAAAGGACTAAATTGTGAGATCTGGGGACTGAGATGCAATGGAGAAGGACCTGAACGTAATACCGAAGGACCTAAGAGCAAAACAGAAAACTCCACACCATCATGGGGAGTATTTTAGCAATTTGATTCGGGTCGGAGCTCCAACAAGCCAAGTAAATGCATCAAAGACCACCAAATATACCAAGAAAAGACCAAAACAAAAATGAGCGAGATCCGGATCCTGTAGACCGCCAATTGGCGGTTCGGATCTTCCCGGATCCGCTGAGATTTCTGGATCATATGTATTAGTGTTTGTTTAGGCTATTTATGGTATTTGTTTAGTCCCACAACGGGAGATTGTCCCGAATTGCCTTTTTCTATGGCTATAAACATAACTCTTCACCTTCTAATGTAATCACTTCACATTTTGAGTGACTATTCTTCCTACTATAAGTGAGGTCTTGAAGCACACTCTAAAGTAGGAGGGTGCTACTTGAATTGTGAGTCATTTTAATAAAAGTTTCTTTATTATGTTGTTTATTTCATGTTGTTTGTTTTACTTTGTTTAATTTCATTTCATTAGTTTTAGTAGCTTAGTTAATATGCTTTCCTTGCTTAGTTTAATAATTAGTCTAATGCATAGTGAGTAGTTCCATCCCCTTTGGGGGGGGTGGAGTTGATATTCATACATGCATTAGAGAATGTAATGAATGCTTTATTTACAATGTGTTGATAAAACATGAATGTATGCTTCCTTGTTTAGGATAGAATTTATAACTTGATGAGTTTTGCCAAAATGATTAGACACCTCTCATGCTTGTTTAGGTTCTGAAATAAACAACTTGTGTATGTAAATGTTAATCAACTAGGATGGTGAATGGATTGATAGGTTTTGCCATAACATTTAGACACTTCCTATGCATGATAACACCACCTTCATTTGTGCTTAAAGAATGTGTTCAACACCCACCTCTTTGCATGTGTGCACTCACTCCACCCCTTAGGGATTTTCCATTTCTGAATTCCAAAACTCTTATTTCGTTCTTAGTTAAGTTTTAGTTAATCATTTGTTGTTTGCTTATGCATGCGTTATTTCGTAGTGTAGTGTAGCGTAGCGTAGATTAGGATAATCAAACTCTCTTCCCTACTTCTGCCACTTGATTTTGTGCAAGCGAGAGGTTGTTCACCTCTCTGAGGATGACCCATATTTACCACCACTTCAACGCGGCCGTGCACTTGCGGGTTCATTAAAACGTTCAACAAGTTTTTGGCACCGTTGACGGGGAGTTGCCAGTCCAGACTCTTGTTTGGACAATTCGAGTGGATTTAATTTGTGTTGTGTAGTTTTTCTTTGTTTCAGGAGACTTGGAGTTGCCAGGAGGAACAGCTAGAGAAGTTTTGAGGCGACCTGGACACTTTGGACCGCCAATCAGCGGTCTGGTGAGCCTTGTTTCCCTTCTATTTTCTTCATCTTGTTGCCATAATTGATGTAGTAATCTGGGACTTGATTTAGCATGTTTTGACTTATAGTTTGTTCCCAGATCACTAATCAAACCTCCTTTAAGCAACTTGGACCCTAAATCCCAAAGCAAAAGATTAGGCATTCTTTCTTGTTTAGGTCATGCATCATGTATGTCACTTAGGCATTTATATTCTTTTTTATTTTAGCTTTATTTTCAGTTGCTGAGTGTTGGCGTGAGGTACGCACCTTCTACTCTCATTCATGCATTTCGTATGAACATGCATTAGTTAGTATGAAGTGCATTGAAACAAGTGTGAGTTGAGCGTTTTGTTTGGAGAGTTGATTGTTAGATTAAGACTCCAAAACGCTACTAAGGAGGGGCTGTCCCATATAAGATAAGGTGGGGGATTTCATCACCCTTTCTTTCGCCCCAAAAACCACACTAAGCAATAGCCTAATTTTAAAATCAAGTAGACATTGGCCCTAAGGATTTCAGGCGCATTAGGAGAGTGATCCGGTCCCGATCGTCATGACCTGATCGGCGTTGCCCACTTTGTCGATAGTAGGAGAGACAAGATCTCCAGATCTTGGCTCACTTGCTGGGCTTTGTGGTCCTCGTCGTAGGGAGGTGAGGCGTGTTGAGGCCGTGTGAACTCGCAGTTAGGCGTCGTCTAGCTGTAAGGACCTATATCGACCTTAGAATTGCTTGAGCCTTGTTTGCTTGTGTGCTTCTACCTGTACCCATCCTCCGTAGCATAAGGACTTCTTCCCTTCTCTCCTGAGTCATTCTTTCTCTCCTGTGTTACCCCGTCTTCTCCTCTACGCACATTTTTTGTTAAAAAAAGTTTTGGTTTGTGTGTGTGCACCTTTGTGCATGCTTTCGTGGGCACGAGACGAGAGTGGTCGTTTGACGAGGCGCGTTGTTGACCCTGCTTCGGTGGTCGACTTCTTGACGCCTTCTTCCTCTCGTGTCGCACACAGTCCGGGTTCAATGGCTGCTAATTTCCGTGAGGAGGAGCAGTTGCTGGACCCACCTGTTCCACCTGTGCTTCCAGTTGTCGCTCTCATACCTCTACGTGATCGATGCTACCCTAGCCGTACTGCTCTACCCTCATGCATCGTATTGCCAGAGGCTAATGGGAACCATGTTCAAGCTGCAACAACTTAGCACAGACTCCATCCATCTTAGGCTTGTTCCTTTTGCACTAAAGGATGACGCCAAGAAGTGGTTGTACAACAACCAGGCAAATTCCTTTAGGACTTGGGATGAGTTTCAATCTGCATTCCTCAAGAAATACTTTCCAAATCATCGGTCTCAAAAGTTGAGGAACGAAATCAATTCGTTCTATCAACTTGAGACCGAAACATTTCATGCATATCTAGAGAGGTTCAAGGAGCTACTATCCTCATGCCCTCATTTTGGCATTGAGTTGTGGCGTCTTTGTCAGATTGTTTACGAGGGTCTTCACATCCCGTCCCGGACACTCCTTGAGTCCATGTGTCAAGGAGAGTTCTTAGGAAAGGATGAAAGGGAGGCATGGGCTTTCCTAGAAGACCTTGCTGAGAAAACCATGCAATGGGAGAGTGTGAGGGAGCCGCCTGCATCATCAAGCATAGGAGCGAGGATCGCGAATTCAAACTCGACTAGATCGGGTGCCGCATTTGCTGTCGATACCACTAAGACCACCGAGGCACGCATGGCGGTCTTAATGCGCCGTATGGATTCGATTGAGCTCCAAAACCAACCAAGTGCACCTCACATGTCCACATCTGGTCGAGTTCCCTGTCATTCATGTGGTAGGATAGGTCATGTAGAAAGAGAGTGTGCGTCCATTCCTCCTGAGATGGAACATGTCAATGTCATCTATGACAGAGCTAGGAATGACCCATATGTAGGATTTCGTGTCCCTATGTATGTATATATTTTAAAATTTTAATACAACATACAAGATCGATTTTCATATTTTTCAATAATTTTATGTACATAGTTTTGTGATTATTCTTATAACATGCAATCCTACATTTATTAAAATAAACCACAAAGATAAAATCATACCTAAAGGTTCTCTAAAACCTTTTTGAAGATTCGGAGTCGCGTTGCCTGTTGAATTGTCCACGGAATTGCCTCCGAGTGTTCACCAAACTCTAAACAAGATTAGAGAGAAAGGAGATAGCCAATCAATCTCTAACAAGGTTTAGAATCTAGCTAATAACCCCTCTGTAAGCTCCTGAGATTCTTATCTCTAAAACTTAAATTTACTAAGAGATTTTCGTGGTGATTAGGGAGAGATTAATGAGAGAAAGAATTTTGCATTAGTTATTAAACAAGTAGGAGTAGGGGTCCTTTTATAGTCTCCCAAAACATCCTTATCAAGAGCTATTATTTAGCCATGATCTCTTGCTTATTCTCTCCTAAAATTAATCTCTAAATTCCACATAAGCACCCACAAAAAACGTTTTAATTAAATCTAGAATTAATCTACCCATGATCTAATTAATCTCTTAATAATTCAGGCAGAATCGTTCTTGTTCGGTAGACCGAGAATTATTCGGTCAACTGATCCATTCGGTTATAACACGTGTTCGGTGCACCGTGAGCTAGACGGTCGAACGATTCCACACGAGAAAAAATCCCTGGAAGAATTCGGACGAACCACGTCTTTTGCTCGGTCGACCGTTGACCCACCAGAATCGCTTCTGGGAAATAGTCATCGGATTACCGTGTCACCTTCGGTCTACCGAAAATACTACTTCTCGGTTGACCGTGCGCAGTCGGTTAATCGAACCTGATTGTCCAGATACTCCAGACAATTTCGGTCAACCAATTGTGCTTACCCGTTCCATATTCGGTTAACCGATCCGAAGATACCCCGGTCGACCGAACCATGAACGGTTCACCGTGTTTGACCCCGATTTTGCCTTTATCAAATTTTGGATTTATTTCCAACAAAATTTGATCTTTTGGGGGTTTTTAGCAAATTCACATTTTATATATATTATCATATGTAAAATTAAATTATTACACCCCATAATATATACCTCATATGAATTTATTATGATTCTAATTATGTCAATTCTCATGACACATTGATTTTATTCATTCACCACATGTGTCCTTTTTTCACATGAAACCCGACACATCATATGAACTTAAAATCAAGCCTCTTGTTTCCCAGTTTTGTGGTGTGACCTATAGGAGGATCTAAGCCAAATTGGCAGAGATATTAAACACTTAATATCTCAAACTATAAGCGGTATCAAGCTACACATTATAGTTACCCAATTAGCATAGATGTCTTTGTTCCACCCGAACCAAAACAAGATCCATTTAGTGATGTAAGTGCACCACTTGTGTCCGTCCCTTGCCTCATGATATTAAGAATATATACAAAGTAGAAATGTGTCATCTTTGTATTATATTTATTTCTTGATCTCTTTAAGCTAATTATAACTATGTAACTTAACTCAAGTTACATTGTGCACATTATAATTTTGCTTTATCAAGGGGCCCACTAATATCATCACTCAATTAAGAGTGACAATGATAATCGTTTGACTAGCTATCTTTTCCAGCACAAGTCATGCTTAACCAACTACTGCCTTTATCACTACACTCATTGATAGCTTTAGACAATAATCAAATTAAGCACTTCTTGAGTGAAAAGATATAAGTCTCATATCTTAGGATCTAAGACACAGTAAAACACTAATGACATGAAACACAATTCCATAATGTTTTACTTGTTAGGTCTGTTCAATATACAAAAGTAATATTTTCCTCTTTTATATACTTGTGTCGTCAATTATTTGTAGAGCTACAACAATCGATGACCAACACGACAATCTTATCTCGGTAATCAATGTTCCATGTTAATTACCATGATTATGAACAACTTTTGATTTATGTAAACCATTATCTTTTAGAGCTCTACGGTTGAGGACCAAGCACCTCTTCCTTAACACTTCCAAAAGACGAATACCATAATCAAGAAACAAAATGTTTGCACATTCAATTCATAATAATTGACATATAAAAGTAAAACTTTTAGAACACATTCCTTTCACCATACTCATCATCTTATAATCCTGGATAGAGGAACCACCCCAATTTTTCATGGAACCAAAATAATGCCCCGGGTGGTCCTTCAAACTCCTCTCTACCACCTAACCAATCATACCAACCTCCCATGGATGCACAATCTTATCAGCCACCCCAAGCTCCAATCACCAATCAATCGGGTTTCCCAAATTCCAATAATATGGAAACCCGATTCAATTCGCTTGAGACCTTGACTCGTGGACTTGAAAACTCAATGAAATTTTTTATGTCAACCACAAGTCAAGTTCTCACTTCAAATCAGCAGACCATCAAATCTCTAGAGCTTCAGATGGTCCAATTGGCTCAGTCTGTACATGAAAGAGAGAGAGGGTCTTTTCCTAACCAGCCTGAGGCTAACCCCCGCATGTACCAGCAACAACACATGCAAAATGAGAATGTGGTACCTCGGGGGAGGCAAGTGAACCATGTGGAGGAACATGTTCACCATGTCAATTCCATTGTGACCTTAAGGAATGGAAAGCAGGTTGACAATCACATTTCCTTGCCACCACCACCACCATCTATGCAGCCCCTCAGTGAGAATGGTGGTGAAGAAGAGGCTGAGGGTGAGGGTAATACACCAACGCCTTCTTCTCAGGCACCGCAGAAAACCTACCTGCCAAAAGCTCCCTATCCAAGTAGGTTAACCAAAAAGTAGAGTGACACAATGGGTAAGATATTAGAGGTGTTTAAACAAGTGAAGGTTAACATCCCCTTGTTGAATGTCATCCAACAAGTACCTCAATATGCCAAAGTGTTGAAGGATCTCTTCACAACCAAGAGGAAGACCAATGTTTCTAAGAAAGCATTCTTGGCTGCAAATGTAAGCTCACTTTTGTCCTATCCCGCCTACACAAAATACAAGGACCCTGGGTGTCCTACTATTCAGTGTACGATAGGGGACACTAGCATGAGTAATGTATTGCTTGATTTAGGATGATTTATTTGGAGTTCATAAGTCATGAGATTTCCAATTAGTTCCACCATCTTTAGTTGGGAAAGATCATGAGCTTCTTCAATTGCGATGACCTTGTCTTCCCATTTGTTGCTTAACGATCAGAGGAACTTCATTGTCATTTCTCCTTCATTAATTCTTCTTCCAAGCACACAAAGAGAGACAAAAATATTGGTGAAGCGGGTGTTCATCTCTCTTATGTTCTCACGAGGTTGCATAGTCAAAATTTTATATTTATGCTGAGGAGACTAAATCGAGTTTCTTTAAGTTTACTATTTACCTCATGATGCATTTGAAACCTATGCCAAATCTCATATGTACTTTCACAACCTCTAATCTCTCTCATTTTGGCCACAATATAAGATGTTCATGAGTTTAGAGTTCATTTCAACTTCTTTTATTTTAGCCCTAGTTAAGGTGACTAATTCTTCTTCCTTACGAGGGGCATATGGGTTTTGAAGAAACATCCAATACTTAAGGTCACTAGAAATCAAGAATATCTTTATTCCATTCTTCCAATAGTCATAATTTGACCCATCAAGCAATGGTGGTCTAGTTGTGCACAAATCCTCTACATGATTAGATGTACCAGCCATGCTAAACTACGATTAAGTAGATGAAATTTAGCACCTATGCTCTGATACCAATTGTTGGATCATATGGCCCTAATTCTCTAATCACTTTTACACTAATCTCTACTTAAACAAACAAGATATGCAGCAGAAACAAATAAAGACAAGTAGAGACGAGAATAAGCAAACCACACAAAGATGAGGTGATTTTTACAAATGTTCCGCCACCCGCCTACATCCTTTCTTGAAATCTCCACTCAACACTTCAAGCTCCACTTACGACTTCACTCTCCACTCCTCGTTCTGGGCCGGGAGACAACGCCTTTACATTGCAAGCCTTGTGAACACCCTCAGAAGCTTGGTTTTCTCTTCTCACAATCCGAGAAGGATGCTTCGGGCTTTCACCGAAACCCTTATTGTGTAACAACAGTGAATTGAGTGGATCTGACACTCTCTAACTTGAGCTCACTTTGAGTAAAATGTGGAATTGATCAAAGGTGTGAAGTTTAGGCTTTGAGAGTGTAGGAGTGCGGATTTGAGGATTGGGAGTTTCTCTTAAATTTATGGAACAATAGGAAGTGTAAGAGTTGTTGAATTAAGGTTGGGATACATCTATTTATAAGCTCCTAAGGTTTTATAGTCATTGTGATAGATTTAGAAGAAGTTTGTGCAAGATACATGATTGACATGATATCATGCATATATTTGTGTATTATATCCTTTATTTGTAGCCTAAGCAATGCTATATAACGAGTTTTATGTTTAAGTTTCAAAAATAAAACAAGTGAGAGGAAGAGACACACAAAGGACCTAAAAGCAAGAAAAAGACTAAATTGTAAGACTTATGGACAAAGATGCAAGAGAGAATGACCCGAATGTAAACCAAAATGACCAATGAGCAAATCAAGAAGCTCTACACCATCATGAGGAGTATTTTGGCAATTAGATCTGGGCCTAAACATCAACAACCAAATCGGGTTCACCAAACATGAAGAAATCAAGTCAGAAACAAGCAACCCAAAACCAAACACCATCAAACAATCCAAACTGCTGATTGGCGGTCTGATTTGCTCCAAATGACACATGTCTTAGTCGGGTGTTAGATTATGTTGTTTTATGCCCATTTATGGTATGCTTTTAGTCCCATACAAGAGGATTTCCCCCGGTTACCATTCTTCATGCCTGTAAATAGAACACTTCTTTCTCCTTTGTATTCACACATTGCTTGGTGGTATTATCTCTACATGGGGTAAGCCTTGGAGAGCAAAACTCAAGTGGAGAAGAATGCTACTTGTTATGTGAGTCATGTAAATAAAATAATTCTTTCTTGTTTTGCTTTAATGTTGTCTCTTTTATTTCTTGCATGCCTAGCTTAATTTTGTTTTATTAATGTTAGTAGAATTAGTTAACATGTTTTCTTCTCTGACATAATAGTTAGCTTAATGATTAGTGAGTAGTTCCATCCCCTTTGGGGGTGGAGATGATGTATATATATGTTGTAAAGTTTGGATGTTTGATGAATTGTTGATTGTGTAGATTTGCATGTTTGTATGTTCATCAGGGGTGTTTTAATCATCTACATGTTGGGGGATTTTTTATGGGTTTTGTCATAAGATTTAGACACTTCCCATGCTTAGTTTCCTCATGTTTATTGACTGAAACTTCCTGTTGGATATGCTACATGTTAGTTGTGTGTTTGTAATTGTGTTTGCTTGCTTGATTAATTGAAGAAACTTCATTTTTATGGGTTGTGCCATAAGATTTTGACACCTCTCATGCTTAGCTTTGTTCTTCACATGACTTCATGGTTTTTGATGAGTCTTGCCATATCTTTAGACACTTCTCATACTGAGCCTAGTCTTCTGATAATCAAGTAGTAATTGTCGATACGTTGTGTGAATAGATTTATAGGTTTTGCCAAATCTTTAGAAACTTCCTATACGTGAAAACACACACATGACACACATACATACATGCGTCATTCATCACTTATTTCACTTCATATGTGTACACACACCACCCATTATTTTTGGCGCCGTTGCTGGGGAGGTGCTCAGTCTAGACTCTGGTTTGGACAATTCGAATGGATTTAATCTTTTTTTTAGTTTTTGATTGTTCCAGGGACATCTCATCAACAAGGGGAGATACTAGGAGAAATTTGATAGCATAAAAATCCATTTAGACCGGCAATTAGCGGTCTGGTGAGCCGTTCTTGTTTCATAATTTCTTCTGTTTGTTTGTTCCTTCAATATAGTGGTCTGGAATCATAATTTGGCATGTTATGACCTGTACAATGTTCCCAGATCAATAAATAAACCAACAAATCCCTCTTTTATACAACTTGGACTTTAAAACTCAAAGCAAAAGAGTAGATTGATTGTCATCTAGGTCATGCATCATTTGTACATCTTGAACGCATTCGTCTTTCTTTTGATTACCTTTTTGTTGTCGATCGCTGGCGTGAGGTACGTGCACCCATTCTCTCATTGAGGCATGATTAAAACATGCATTAGTTAGTAAGGTGCATTGGAACAAGAGTGAGGTGAGTGCTTGTTTGGTGAGTTGCTTGCTATCCTAAGAATTCAAAACATCTTAAGGGGCACCATCTATAGTCTTCAAGATAAGGTGGGGATTTCATCACCCCTCCCTTAGCCCCAAAAATAACACTCAAGTGAAGCCTTAAATCTAAAATCAAGTAGACATTGGCCACTAGGACTCGGGTGCATTAGGAGAGTGATCCAGTCACGACCGTCATAGCCAGATCGGCATCGCCCACTTTGTCGATAGTGGGAGAGACGAGATCTCTGGATCTTGGCTCACTTGCTGGGCTTTGTGGTTTTGTCGTAGTTATGTGAGATGTGTTGAGGCTGTGTGACCTCGCAGTTTGGCGTCGTCTAGCTGAAATGACCTATAGTGACCTTAGGTGCTTGAGCCGTGTTTGCTAGACTAGGCTTCTACCCTCACCATTTACCTACGCTAGCTTTAAGTATTCTTCCCTTCTCCTTTGAGTCATCTTCTTCTCACCTACTTCTAAATTCTAGTATCCTCCCCCTTTACACTCTCTATTAGCATTTTAGGGTCGAGTCAAGCACTTTTGTGAGCTTGGCCTCGTGATGGTGAGAGTGGTCGACTCGAGAGTACTTTGTCGAGATGGATGGTTACATGGGTGACCATCCATATCATTGTTGGCACCAAGACAATTCTACATGGTATTCCGAACCCATGCATCCTGGGGTGCCTCAGACAAACACCCCGTATGGTTGGGACAATTTTAATTGTGGTTGAGCAGTCTTCAAATTGAGATAATATGAGAGAGGCACCGACTGCTAGACCACCATCTAGTTGTGTGGGATCATATGTTGGTAAACAAACTGAGACATTACAAGAATCTTTGGTCTCCTTCATGCGTTCGCGCGGTAGATGATACTAGTGCACCGGTGGCTCCAGTAGCCGTACCATGTGACTGTTGCGGGTTGAGTGGTCACATTATCTGGGAATGTTCTTTTGTTCCCCCAGAGCTTGAGTATGAGCATATATTTTCCCAAAATGCTCAATGTGACCTTTACGCATCCGCATACAACCCAAGAGGGGTGGATTCATAGGGTAACAATATTGGTTCAAATTTTTATACATCATACCCACCCCATTATTCTACTCCCGAATACCCATATCCCTACCAGCCACCACCCACTACCAATCATTGGACTCATTCTCAGCCCATCAACACCCAATCCAACAATTTTCTAAATTTTGACTTGAGCCTCACAGTTGACCCCAGACTTGATTCCTTAGAACAAACCATCCAAACGTTCATGGAAACAAGTCAAAATGTGTTGAAGTCCACTCAAAATTCCCTGCAAACTATGGAAATGTATGTGAGTCAAATTACACAACAATTAAGTGAACGTGAGGAGGGTGATGTTTCTTATCAATACGACGATTCATCTTGTGATATCAAACCCCCACCACATCCACAAATTTAAAGCACAATATTTCAAAGTCAAACTCTTAGTCAGTTTGAGGCACTTGGGGTTTCAATTCATGGTCACTTGGTGGGACATTCGATTCAAATTGAGAATAACATAGACCAGTTTCATTATGAGTCGGCACAAGATTGTGCCTTATCTTTTTGTCCCGTGGCCCTTGAGCCACATGATCTTATTGTTGGCCTCTTAAGGATTCACTTGTGGTGGAGCAAGAGCTCCCTAGTACCCTTAATTTTATACAACCTGATGAGAGTTTGCCTCTCACTATTGTTCCTGATATTCTTGAAAATGATGGGACATCAAATAACTACATTGCCAATGAGGGTATTCGGAGTTCCTTAGAGAATAACTTGGGTGAAAGAGCCACTTTCTATTTGCATGGTGTGTCGGACAAGCATAACAAGTTTCTTGACCTCGTTCCGACACCAGCCTATTGGTTGGAGAGTTTGGATTGATGATCTTGATTTTAATCCCGCAACGGGGGGAACTCTCCTTCTGTTGCGCAATTGTTCCCAAACTTTTGAGAGGTTCGAGCTCTTTCAGCTTGATCCTTTGAATCAAACACATTTGCGTCGAATTCATGAACCTCTCCCAATATCTGGTACACTTTGTGAGGGGCCCCCACACATGAGTATTTGGGCCGTACGTGGTGTCATGTTCACATTCCAAGTACATTGATCCACTTTGAGATCTCCTTTAGTTGTCCTTTGTCAAAGGGTGATGAAAGCTTCTTTTTGTATATAGTTTTATGTATAAAAAACCTTAATTGGTTGTTCTGGGCTCCAACCCTTGTGTATTGCAACCCTATTTATTTCACGTATTCTTCTCCCTTATTAAGTATCTCATATGTTTTAGGGAATTCGGGTTTATGTCTAACAACATAACCATGAACTTCCTTTTTGCACTTTATGTTGGTGAGATCTTGTCTTTCTCATGCATAAATCTATCTAGTATCATACTCATATCCATTGAGCACAATGCATGAAGTAAGTGTGGGGGGTGTTTTACGTGTGTACATAGTTGAGTTTTTTTTCTTCCTCTTCTTTTGTTTGCATTGTTAGGGTCATGATAGTGTGTTGCATTTAATATCAATATATTTTCTTGCCATGATCCTTGGGTGACTTGTCTTCTTTTGTTTGTCGTAGTGCTTTCATTTCCGATTTCTTTCAAAATCTTCATGTGTTTATGAATGAAAATGTTTTATGGGGTTTGTGTATGTGTTTAGCGTATGCAAAACCATTTTAAGGCGATCAAAAGAGAAACTCCCAGAATTGACTTGAACATGAGGCATTAGGATATCTAGTATACTGGCTTTAGGGCATATCGAGTCGTAAGGATGCACTCTGTTCTTCCCTCGGGGGGCGAGTAATCATAAGATTTTGGTACTCAAACAAATAAAGAAGTCCACCCTGAACCTAGTAAGTCAAGTAATTCGTGTCTGTCAGTATAAGGAAGTTTATCGTAGTCAGGGACCTTTAAAATCTTGTTGTGAAATTTTAAGTGTATGGGTTTTGGTTCTCATGTAGATAATAAATAAATGAGTGGTATTCTCTCTTCTTGCATGGCTCCAATCACTCGGGAAATTAGGTCTGAGGGGACTTAGCGTCTGGTGCTTTCGAGTCATCTGACTTGGGATGCACCGACCAAACTCCCGTTACACGGGTGGTAAGGATCGCCCTATATGGAGATTTGGGGCAAGGTGTACATGATAGTGTAGGTCCTTACAGGTAATGATGCACGAAACCCAACCTTGGGAGAATCAAACACCAACTAGTGTAATTCATAATGCTCCAAAAAAATGAGAAAAAAGAAAGAAAAAAAAGATGAAAAAAAGATACAAATAAGAACCTTAATGGACTTTACACGATGTATCAATTTAGGAAGTTAAGGTCACCCATGTCTTTCACTTACGTCCTTAATTAACTTGCACGAATGGTTCATTAAGCTAGGTGTGTGGACTGATTACATATATAGAGTCGACCCGTAGAATTACTGTGTCCAATGATCGACAAAAATAAGTCCATTGAGTCGTGTTGCTTGGTTGAATAATGAATCTATGTTTGGATTTCGTGGATGTATCCGCTGAAAACCCTCAGGAGACACTACTCCTCCTCCTTGGCGACAAGGGGGTTTAACGGCTTGTTGCACATGCTAAGTTCAACCGTAATTCCTACGAAAGTGAGTTAGGGTTTCCCTGTTTTAGGTATATTTTTTCCTTTCTTTGATTTTTTTTCTCTTTCTTTGGTTTGCTCGGGACTAGCAAAAGTTAGGTGTGGGGGTATTTGATTGACATCATGTCATTCATATATTTGTGTCTTATATCTTCTACTTTTAGCCTAAGCAATGCTACGCAACAAGTTTTATGTTTAAGTTTCAGGAATAAAACAAGTGAGAGGAAGAGACACACAAAGGACCTAAAAGCAAGAAAAATGACTAAATGGTAAGACTTATGGACTGAGATGCAAGAGAGAAGGACCCGGATGTTAACCAAAATGATCAATGAGGAAATCAAGAAGCTCCACACCATCATGATGAGTATTTTGTTAATTACATCCGGGACTAAACATCAACAACCAAATCTGGTTCACCAAACATGAATCAATCAAGTCAGAAACAAGCCACCCAAAACAAGACGCCATCAGAGCAATCCAGACCGTCAATTGGCGGTCCAAGACCGCTGATGGGCGGTCTCATTTGCTCCAAATGACACATGACTTTGTCAAGTGCTAGATTATGTTTGTTTATGTCCATTTATGGTATGCTTTTAGTCCCATATCGGTGGATTGTCCCCGATTATCTTTCTTCTTTCCTATAAATAGAACTCTTATTTCTCCTTTGTATTCACTCATTGCTTGGTGGTCATTCTCTCTACTTGGAGTAATTCTTGGAGCAAAACTCAAGTGGAGAAGAATGCTACTTGTAAGGTGAGTCATGTAAATAAAATAATTCTTTCTAGTTTTGCTTTAATGTTGTCTCTTTTATTTCTTGCATGCTTAGCTTAATTTTGTTTTATTAACATAGTATAATTAGTTAACATGTTTTCTTCTCTTAACTTAATAGTTAGTTTAATGATTAGTGAGTAGTTTCATCCCCTTTGGGGGGTGGAGATGATGTACATATATGTTGTGAAATTTGGATGTTTAATGAATTTTTGATTGTGTAGACTTGCATGTTTGTATGTTCATCGGAGGTGTTTTAATCATCTACATGTTGGGGGATTTTTGATGGGTTTTGCCATAAGATTTAAACTGAAATGCTTAGTTTCATCATGTTTATAGACTGAAATTTCCTGTTTGATATGCTACATGTTAGTTGTGTATTTGTATTTGTTTTTGTTTGCTTGATTGATTGAAGAAACTTTGTTTTGATGGGTTTTGCCAGAAGATTTAGACACCTCTCATGCTTAGATTTGTTCTTCACATGAGTTCATGGTTTCTGATGAGTCTTGCCATATCTTTAGACACTTCTCATGCTGAGCCTAGTCTTATGATAATTAAATAGTAATTGCCGATACGTTGTGTGAATGGATTGATAGGTTTTGCCAAATCTTTAGACACTTCCTATGCATGAAGAAACACACATGACACACATACATACATGCTTACATGTGTCATTCATCACTTATTTCAGTTCATATGTGCACACTCCAACCCTTAGAGGTTTCTTTTCCTGAATTCCAATCTCTTTGTCAGCTCTTTAGTTGGTTTTAGTCAATCTTTACTTGCTTTCTTTTGCATTTTGTTAAATAATAGTTTAGTGAAGTCTAGTTAGCATAATCAAACTTCCTCTTCTCCCTTTATTCGCCACTTGATTTCTGAAGAACCATAGTCGACACACCTCCATGTGGATTCGACTCGTACTTTCCACTGCTTCATCGCGGCCGTGCACTTGTGGTTTAAACTTTAATCTCAAACAATACACAAAGAAGAAATGCACAGGACACAGTTCAGGACACAATCGGTCGTCCGAATTGGGCATATCGGTCGACCGTTTCCCTAAGAATTAGAAAACGTTCGAACAGACTCACGATCGGTCGAACCTAAACGGCTATCACTAATGTCATTGGTTGAACCAAGAAAGGGGTCGGTCGACCGATCAAGGAATTTTGGCTTGGCAAAAAGATTAACGGTCGAATGCAACTGGACATGTGTCTGACCGAAAAATATCAGGAAATTTTGGTCTCAAGAAAAGTCTATGTTCGTTCGACCGAAAATAACAGGAAGTTCTGGATGACCAAAACTTCTTCATCCAGTCGACCGCCAAGGAGGCATCGTTCGACCAGTGGCCAAATGTATTTTAGGGGTTTGGTAAATCTGACTGTTGTACTAAGCAAACTGTTGTGATTAGAGTCATCCGCGACGACCGAAGGAGTTACATTATAAGACTACTCAAGGTAGATATACCGAATAAAACATACATGGATAGACTCAAACAAGACAAACTGAAATGTGAATTTATCCATATATGGAAATAAAGTCAATAAATTACATGAGTTCAAAAGGGAATACATCATAAATAATGCAAAAGCAAAAGACAACTGATAACGAGAAGAATCTGGTCGACGTGTCCCTCGTGTACAGAATCCTCTAAAACACTTCCAGTCTAACCCCTGATAGAAAACCTAAGTACCAGGGGCAAAACATCAACGAATATGCATTAGTGTTCAATAAAGAAAATCCCGTATGCCATAGGTCCAAAAACAAGATGAGAAGTTATGCATAAGGCCTAACTACCACACATGCAACAAGAGGGCAACAACTCTACATAGCTACGCCGCTCGGGCTCCACCCGAAGTGATCCCTATACATAGGAATCGAACCATAAGCCATGCCTATCTAATCCACAGGCGGGTCACTCGATAGTGACCCACTACTTGGCACAAACCGGTCTTCCGGATTGATATCCCAACTCGCGGCAAGTGACCTACATGGTTCCATCGCAACGTTGGGAGTACCCGTCTGTCCAAGTCTTATCTTTTGTCTGGCCTCTCTACATAGAGGTCTTTTCGAATAGGCCTCTCTACATAGAGGTCCTACCCGTGGCCCGTCAGCCCCATAACAATTGTGCCCATGATTCATTTTATTAATTAAATGCAAATGCAAGCTATCTGTATAGCTATAGCCAATTTATAGCTAAATAGTCAAGCATGAGCCCAACACAATAAGCATACAATTAGACTCCAAACATATCAGAAGTAACACAAGAAAATCAGCACTTTGAAAGCACAGTCACGATCAATCAACCATAACGAAACCAACTCGAATAAACACAACTATTCAACCACGCCATCTACGGGTCATGTGACTCAAGTTGTTACGTGTATGAGTTATTATAGTAATATTATCACAGAAAAGAAACAAATCAGAAATAATAGATCAACAAATCAGACCAATCATACGACGAGTGCATGTTGTCCCAACTACATAACATGAGCTATGGGTCAGGAAGTGATGGTTATAAGGTCAAAGCTTAACCCTACTATATAAAGGCACAACAACATGTTTTTACAGCAGCAATTAACTACTATATCATCAGATCAAGTTCATGCAACAATATTTTTTAACACTAGAAATCAAGAATGCAACAGGAGCAATAAACTATGCACAAATCGATCGAAAGGTGCATAACATGAGCTAGTAATTTCCAGGAATGAAGATTAGTTGCATACAACAACATATTCCTGATATGAACATGTATACTTGTCATTATATCTCTACTAACATTAGATTAGCATAAAACCACACATTCACAAGCAATACATAATGTATACATGAATCAAGACAACAAGAAAACCAAGGCATGCGTACACCAAAGTGAGAAACATCAACAACTGAAATACATGCATGCACCACCCTTGATTCTTCTCCTGACTTCCAGATCTCACACTCCATGACATCATGAGGCAAACAAGACAAGAACACAACGAGACGAGGCGAGTCAGCAAGTCCACATCGCTGGAGACACGCGTATGAGACCAACCAAATCAATCGGTCAGCACCAACATGTTACCTGTGCACTCACCAGACCTTCTATAAGATCGTAATGTATGGTTAGTTCTAATCGATTTTAACGCTAAAAAAGCTCTACCTGCTTAACAATCAAAGATGCAGCGGAATTAAAAACAAAAGCAAGCAAATGAAGTGATAATGCAAACCACAAGGAAGACGGGGATTTTTATAGCGGTTCGGCACCCACACTCGGGTCCTAGTCCTCTATTGTAAGCTTCACTCGAATCACTGAGCTCCGCCTACGTCTTCACTATCCATTCCCCATTTCGGGTCAGGAGAGAACGCCTTTACAATCTTCAAGCTCGCAAACAACTCTCACCGAGCTTGGCTCCTCCTCTCACAATCCGAGAGGGACACTTCGGGCTTTCACTGAAACCTTTACAAGACTTTGATAGCAACAAACTTGAGTGGGACAATCACTCTCTCAACTTGAGCACACTTGAGAAAGATAGCAATTGTTTTTAAGTGTGGATATTGAGACTTGGAGTGTTTGGAATGATGTTTCTAATGTAGGAGGCAAATATATGTGGGAGAGTTGTGTGAAAATGTGTTTTACAACTATATTTATAAGCTTCAAGTAAGTTATAGCCATTGGGATTAATTGGGTAAGAGTTTGTGTGTGAAACACAAAGCAGTGAAGTGCAGGACACAATTCAGCACAAAATCGGTCGACCGTATCGGGCATACCGGTCGCCCGGTTTGGTCAATTTTGGCTACAACTTAAGTTCACTTAAGTGAACGGTCGAACAGGCTAAGGGGATTGGTCGACCGTTTTAGGGTTTTGGTCTGGTAAAATTGGATCGGTCCAACTAGGCAAATGGTTGGTTTGACCGGAAACTTCCAGGCACTTCTAGGTTCAAGGAGAAATTGAGTTTCAGTCGACCAGAGTCTAGGGAACGTTCGACCGGAAACTTCCAGAGTGTTCAGGGTGACCAAGAAATGTTGGATCGGTCGAACGCTAGAAAAGTTTTAGTCGACCGAATGTTTGGTAAGTTTGGGGTTTTGGGAAATCCGACCGTTGTAGAAGAACGACAAATTAAACGGTCATGTGACACGTGTGATCGGTCGAATAAAAATGTTTAAACGGTCGACTGGGTTAACACTATGGGCTGCAACAGACTTAACAGACCCAATCGGTTGAACGAAGAACTCTTTCCAGTCGACCAATTTGGTCCTGGCTGTTCAGGTATGGTTAAGTGTTTTCCGGTCCTTATTTGAGTGATCTATTGAAGTCCAAATTATGTGAAATTTTGTGTGGGACCTCTATAGGAAACCTAGTTTGTATGTGAGTTGATTTTAGCTCAAGTATACTCAATTACACAATGTTCCTAAGACTCAAAAGAAATATAAAATACATGTCTTCAAATGAGCTTGATTTCATGTCTTGACATGTATCCTTTCTTCCTTGAGTCATGATCACCTGTAGAGGTTAGCACAATGCAATATATATGCAATGCAATATGTGTGCTACTCTACATTGATTACAATTAAGATTAGGTTGATTAAATCATCAAAACATAGATTAAGGCCAAAAAGCCAACAATCTCCTCCTTTTTGATGATGGCAACCATATGTTAATACTTGAATTTTTTAAGTGTAAACTTTGCATATAAATTCTCCCCCTATGGATGTGCCTAGTTTTTGTTCAATGATTATCAAATTTCAATTTACCCCTTTAATTATCTCTCCCCCTTTGACATCCATCAAAAATCACAAGATTAAACATGGAATTTGGATGTCTTGTAATGAAGTTGCTCCCCCTTAAATTTTGCACTTCATTACAATAAGTAAATGATATTCATTAAGCTCCCACTATCAATATGGATATGGTTTTGCAATTAAGTTCAATTCTAATTCTCCCCTTTAAACATCAAATAAATGTGACACTAAGCATGTGATGTTTTAACTCCCCTTTGACATCCATTTACAAGTTTGACACTTAAGCAATAGATGTGTTTCAAATTTTAAGATTTGCAAAGAATCAAAATATGATATGTCAATTAAGCATGTTAAAACCGAGAAACCAATTTATTCAAAAATTTAGAGGATAGAAAATTTATACCCAACTTTGAAGCTTGAATTGGTTGTAATCTCCATTCGGTGATGCAACTGGCTTTGAATATGACTCTTAAGCTTGCCCGGTCACCACCGATCTCCTCTTTAAGCACCTACAAGTGTAGATTTAGGTACCCAAACAACTTTGGGTCCTTGAATATTAGCTTTGGGAACCCAAACCATTTTGGTTTTAGAAGCCCACTCACTTGAAGAGCTATGATTAATAAACACATGCTTTCCATTTAGTGTAGTATGAGATACATGATTTTTCAATTTGGCATTGTATCCTACACCATGTTTATCAAGGGATTGTCTTTGACTACCTAGGAGCATGTCAAGCATCTTGGTTCCATTTGTGAACCTTTCTAGATCTTTTCTAAGTTGAGCAATTGATGCCTTAAGATCTAATTGTTCACTATCAATAGGTGTTGTTTTTAAACTATCAAGAGTTGATGCATTAGTTTCAATTCTAGCAAGCACCTCATTTTTCTCATTCATGCATGTTTCAATTTCACTTTGGAGATTATTGATTAGCTTTCTAGCATTCTTGTCTTTTCACAAATAATCT
This sequence comes from Triglochin maritima, assembly GCA_963682175.1. Classification (NCBI taxonomy): domain Eukaryota; kingdom Viridiplantae; phylum Streptophyta; class Magnoliopsida; order Alismatales; family Juncaginaceae; genus Triglochin; species Triglochin maritima. Next base: position 15,776,096 of record OY821775.1, read on the forward strand.
CATATTGTTTAACTAAGTCATGAAATGCATTTTGAAGCTCATTATGTGTATAAGTATCTTCATTTACACTAGAATGTGAGCTATCACTATAATATGACTTAGTTGAGCATGAATGTGATTTAGTAGAGAAAGAGTTAGAGGATACCTCACTTCCTTCATCTTGAATGGTCATGTAGCACATATGTGCATGTTCCTTTGTTGATGAAGGTGCGGTTGATTGGGATGAAGATGAAGATGATGAATCGTCCCACGTAGCCTTGTGAGCTTTCAACCTCTTCTCTTTTCTCTTACTCCTTTCCTTTTCTCTCCTTTTCTCCCTTCTCTCATTTTTCTTCTCCTTCTCTTTTCTCTCATTTGCACTCTCCTCCTTCTCCTTCTTCATTTCTCTCATTTCACTTCTTGTACCTCTTCTTTCATTCTTTTCTCCCTTATCCTTCTTGAGGTATTTGAAGAAGTCTTTGGCTAGGAATTCAATGTCCTCATCTTCTACACTCCTCCTTGGTTCATCAAGATTTACATGTAATGCCAAGGTGGGTTTGTTCTTGGAGGCTTCCTTCTCTTTTCGATGCTTAATTTAAAGCTCATAAGCCATGATATTTCCAATTAGCTCCTCCATCTTGAGTTGGGAAAGGTCGTGTGCTTCTTCAATTGCGACCACTTTATCTTCCTAATCGTTGCTTAGCGACCGGAGGAATTTCCTTGTCATCTCTCCTTCGTTAATTCTTCTTCCAAGAACCAAAAGAGAGTTAGTAATATCGGTAAAACTAGTGTTCATTTCTCTTATATTTTCACCAATTTGCATAGAAAAGATTTCATATTTATGTATGAGGAGACTAATGCGAGTTTCTTTAGTTTTGCTATCACCCTCATGATGCATTTGTAATCTATGTCAAATCTCATGAGCACTCTCACAACCCCTAATCATATTATATTCTCCATCATTAAGGCCACAATACAAAATGTTCATGATTTTAGAGTTCATCTCTATTTCTTTCATTTTAGCCCGAGATAATGTGGCAAGTTCTTCTTACTTAGGATGGGTGTAGGGGTTTTGAAGAAACATCCAAAATTTTAGGTCACTAGAAATTAGGAACATTTTCATCATATTCTTCCAATATTCATAATTTCACTCATTTAGCAAATGAGATCTAGTTGTGCATAAACCCTCTACATGATTAGATGTGCTAGTCATACTAAAAATATGATTAAGTATGCAATTTAGCTCACAAGGCTTTGATACCAATTATAGGATCGTAATGTATGGCTTAGTTCTAATCAATTTTAACCCTAAACAAACTCTACTTGCTTAACAATCAAAGATTCAGCGGAATTAAAAATAAAAGCAAGCAAAAGAAGAGATAATGCAAACCACAAGGAAGACGGGGATTTTTATAGAGGTTTGGCACCCACACCCGGGTCCTAGTCCACTCTTGTAAGCTCCACTCAAATCACCGAGCTCCGCCTACGTCGTCACTATCCACTCCCCATTCCTAGCTGGGAGAGAACGCATTTACAATCTTCAAGCTTGCGAACAACTCTCGCCGAGCTTGGCTCCTCCCCTCACAATCCAAGAGGGACGCTTCGGGCTTTAACTAAAACCTTTACAAGACTTTGATAACAAAAACCTTGAGTGGGACAATCACTCTCTAAACTTGACCATACTTGAGAAACATAGGAATTGATCTTAAGTGTGGGAATTGAGGCTTGGAGTGTTTGGAATGATCTCTCTAATGTAGGAGGCAAATATATGTGAGAGAGTTGTGTGAAAATGTGTTTTACAACTCTATTTGTAAGCTCCAAGCAAGTTATAGCCGTTGGGATTAATTGGGTAAGAAATTGTATGTGAAACACAAAGCAGTTAAGTGCAGGACACAATTCAGCACAAAATCGGTCGACCGAATCGGACATACCGGTCGACCGGTTTGGTCAACTTTGGCTACAACTTAAGTTCACTTAAGTGAACGGACAAACATGCTAAGGGGATTGGTCGACCGTTCTAGAGTTTTTGGTCTGGTAAAATTGGATCGGTCGAACTAGGCAAATGGTTGGTTCGACCGGAAACTTCCAGGCACTTTTGGGTTCAAAGAGAAATTGAGTTTCGGTCGACCAGAGTCTAGGAAATGTTTGACCGGAAACTTCCAGAGTGTTCAGGGCGACCAAGAAATGTTGGATCGGTCGACCGCTAGAAAAGTTTCGGTCGACTAGATGTTTGGTAAGTTTGGGGTTTTGGGAAATCTGACTGTCGTAGAAATCAACAAATCAAACGGTCATGTGACACGTGTGATCGGTCGAACAAAAAGGTTTAAACAGTCGAGCGGGTTAAGACTATGGGCGGCAACATGGCAGTTCAGGTATGGTTAAGTGTTTTCCGGTCCTTGTTTGGGTAATCTATTGAAGTCCAAATTATGTGAAATTTTGTGTGTGACGTCTAAAGGGAACCTAGTGTGTATGTGAGTATATTTTAGCTCAAGTATGCTCAATTACACAATATTTCTAAGACTTAAAAGAAATATAAAATACATGTCTTCAAATGAGGTTGATTACATGTCTTGACTTGAATCCTTTCTTCATTGAGTCTTGATCACCTGTAGAGGTTAGCACAATGCAATATATGCAATGTAATATGTGTGCTACTCTACATTGATTGCAATTAAGATTACGTTGATTAAATCATCAAAACATAGATTAAGGCCAAAAGACCAACACCTTCCTCCACCCTAGCCACGTCAAACCTCTGCCCCACCCGGCCCTACCTTTCGCCTCCAGAGGTCAACCACCGTCAGAAATCAACCACACCAGATGGCTGTCCAGGAGCTACCCCCAAGAGCGTGGTGGAATGCCTTACCCGACCATGCACACACCAGTCGTGCAAGGCCCCAAGCAGGAGTTGTCCGCCTCCTCCCCCATTGGAGTGTCATGGCCACCCTCTATTGTCCTTTGTTCAACCATCTATTGTCCTCGAGTCGTTAGTTATCTCGCTCACCCGATCGTCCGCGCCTACGCTAGGTCCAAACATGAAATTCTATCTAACCGACATGCATGAGTAAGTGATGACAAAGCGAGATCAATATATAAATAAGCATAAGGTCAAGGTCTTACAACAGTGGTGTGATCGAGCCTCTATAAAATCATCGGAGTCGACTTTTGGTTTGCAATTTTTTCTGTATTATTTTAATTGTGCATTATTTAACTAAATTACCATATAATATTTTCACCCCTCTAGATAGTGATTGATCTAACTTACAACTTTTAATAGGTTGCATTACCTTTTTGATACAACAAATCAGCATTGCATATTGTTGCGAATCCAGTCTACCACGAAAGAACTAAACATATCAAAATGGACCGTCATCTCATTTTAGAGAAGATCACTAAAGATATTATTCAAACTAGTTTTGTGTGCAGAAATATCAGATTTGAGACTTATTCACAAAAGTCTGCCCTCAATTTCCCCAGCTACTCATCAAGTTGGGAGTGCATAGTATCCACTCTCCACCTTGAAGGGGCCCCGTAGGAAATTATTCGTTTGCTTCATGCATGTATGTACTCATAGAATCATGTACAGGTATTATCCCACATCGGACCCAATAGAGAAAATCCCAACCCATCTAACAATATAAAGATGGGCCCTCTTCGTGTATTAACTGAACCAAATTTTCCTTTAATAAAAACTAACAAAACCCAACAATATCTTCTTTCTTCCAAATCACATACACCCCCTTCTCCTTCCTTCGGCAATTCCACCATCCCATCGCCATTCAAGATTCAGATCACTCCACTCCTACGCAAAGGAAGATTCTTACATCACGTGAGGGTCATAACATAGGTACAGGCAAAATCTTTGTTTTTGTACGAAATCCCATGCAACCTTGACTTATCAAATGTCATTTGATGAGTTGGATTAGGGGAGAGCAACTTCCGGTCCGGTTCGGTCCGGGTTCAGTCCGGATCGAAACCAACCGGTCCGGGTTTCGGTCCGACCCACCGGAGCGATTCGGGTTTCGGTCCGGTCCGGTCCGGTTCCGGACCAAAACCCAAAAATCCCCACAAAAGTTCGGTCCGGGTTCGATCCAGACCCCGGAGAGAATCCGGGTCTGGTCCGGTCCGGGTCCGGACCGATGCTCACCCCTAAGTTGGATCATTTAATTAAGCTTTTAATTTTACTTACATAATCAACAGAGAAAGGGTTATGCATGTTCATGGTTCTCTAATAACTCAAACCATCTAAACGCACTACAACAAAATAGGCCTTTGCCGAATGACAAATCTGTCGGCAATAGTACCTAACTCCGTCGTCAATGAGTATTGTCGACAGAATTAATCTGCCGACATTACGGGTGTCGGGAAAAGTAATGCCCGACATTAGAGGTCATCAGCCATGTATAGAACCACAATCACCTAAATGGATCCCTCACGAGCGAACTAAGATCACTGAAATGAAACATTGTCTCACACAACATAACTGATTTAAAAGGTCATTTATTATTTTGTATGATTTAAGGATATTACTATCTGAGACACAAATCTTTTGTAGGTTGTTCAAGGGCAGCACATAGGTTTTAGTCAACATTTGAAAATTATTATTCCAAAGTTGGGCTCTAACCAAGCAACAATGATGTAGGAAGAGTCCAACCTTCAAGTGGAGGGTTTCTGGAATTGCAGGCTAACCAATGAGCCACAATGGTAGTATCAAGTGGTGCCTTGGGTAGAGGTGCATCAATTACCTGAAGACAGAAAAGAACATTGTAGTAAATAACTCATTATAAATACAGTACATGAGCAAAATCAATATATTTTTGCAGACAATGGAACTAAAGAACGATTTTTAAGACAAAACCCAAGCAACAAAATGACAGGGCAACTATCAAAAATCATTAACACTGCTCCACGTCGGACTACACCCCCTTTTCCACGACATGTTCGCTCCCACATGTAGAAAACATTAACCATTGCATTGCATTACATCCCAAGCAAAAAATCATTTTGGGTGGTGAGTGAGGATCATCAGTAGAACTCAGAAGCTGTTGCATGCAAGTTTTGTAGAAGAAAGTAGAGGAGAGGAGTTTAGTCTTGTTTCCCAAGCAAAAAACCCAACGATAGAAAGAAGGGTTGTTCTTCTCTTCCTCCGCTCCCCTCCTACCATTGGCATTAACTCCCCTCACGCCCTTCCCACTTCCACATCCTCATTTAACAAACCAAACCAAACCACTCCATTCACATCAGGGAACCAGATAGAAATTTGAAATCATGAACACTTTCTAGAATTTTCCCAGGCAATGGAACTGAAGAACGATTTTTAAAACAACCCACACAAAAATATGAAATCATGAACAATTTCTAGAAACCTTCTCATAAAAGCACCACTAAGCAATAAAGTGCAAAGAAAAATATCTACATGTGCCCCAAAATTCTTGAAACTACAAGAACAATTTAAGATGTTAGTTTTCAAATATAATTAGAAATCAGGAAGGAAACTTGTAGATTAAGAAGAAAAGCTATTCCCTTTTGATAATCATAAAGAAATACAATATCACATGACATATCTATTCTCCAAAATCCTAAAAGGAATGAACATAGCTTAAGATTCAAAGACCAAAAACAAATGTATTTTACTTACTCTCCATGAGAATTAAAGCCAATCTATATGTCATCTTCATATATAAAAATTACATATTTTTGTCTTATTGCAAGGGAACAAATAAATGGACCATCGAAAAACATTTCATATGTGTATTACAAATGCTAAAAAATAATGGAAAATCACTTACGAATCACGAAGACTTAAACTATGTCCACTCCAACGCATTGTTGGATTGGCCGTCCCCATTGCAACAAGTATTGCCACAGCTAGAACACACAAAATCCTGAAACTTGAACAATTAAGTATTCTGCAGCAATACCATCTACAACAATCAAATGTTCTAAAGCTAACGTAGAAACAGAAAGAGGGTAGCCAAGTAACCACATCTCTTCATTTCTTTTTTTTATTATAGGAATGTGCATTTGATACTTTTCTTGATTGTTATAGTTCACACATAGTCACTGCAACTTTGAACATCTTTGTTGTGAGAATCCCTTGAACATAATAAACAAGAGATACCACATGGATAATAATGAAAAGCTGTGAAGGGGCAAATGGTAGAGACAAATTAAAGAATCAGCAAAGAAACAACTGCCATGTCAAATAGATTGTTGCAGTAATAGGTGCTGAAGCTCTAACTTGTAAGAAACACAAATTGGCATTAGACACTCAAAGTGATAAGACCCTAAGAACTAAATCAATAGTCGCATAACATCCATATAATTTTGTTGCTGAAGAAGAGAGCATTGCCTGTCAAGGCCCCAATATTTATTTAATATATAGAGTAATAAACAAAAAAAAAAACCCGCACTAATGGATGAGTACATACATCCAGGAAAAGGAAAGGAAGTACTAAAGACGTAATCAACAAATTTAGATAGTAAAACAACAGGATCATAAGTATAGGATCCACATTAGGTCAAACCAAAATAATTTGTTTAGAAAAAAGTAGAACATCATGTCATGACTAAAGATGAATAATAAAAACTTATGTTTCCAAAGGTACTTTAATATTATGCTATATAACCTATAAATGGATTGTTAAGTCTCTAACCTTGCTTAAGGACTAATCCTTGTTTAGAAGGTGCTTTGCATGGGAAGTTGGAGGAGATGAGGTGATGGGGGTGTAGTGTAGGGGTCGGGTACTGTAGATGTGGAGAGGTTACTGTTGGGTTTTGGGTTTCTTAAACCAAAACATGCTTTTCTTCTCCCTTGCTTGACCTTCACTCATCTCTCACCATTTCTTCCATCTCTTCCGGCGACCAGAGAACGTTGAGGTAGCTCCGGAGTGTGGAGGCGCGCATGGGGTTGCCGAGGCACGGACATGAGGCACGTGGGTGCGAAGGTTGTTGTCGGGCGTCGACGTTGAGCGAACTCCAGCGTGCTCCGTCTTCCTTTGAGGTATGTCGGTTCTTAATTTGATTTTGTTGCTCACCCACGTTGGGGTGATGTTGTGGTCGGTCGCGGGAGGTCGGAGACCTCGCCAGCGACGTGAACGCCGTAAAATCCTCAGCATGCGTGGGGTTGTTGTTGACCAACGGTCGATTGATTTTACTGTTTTGCCCAACTTTAACCAACACCGGTCGAACGGTGCCGTGTGGCGGTCGACTGGTTGCATGTGTGCTGGTGGGTTGGAGACTTTGTGTCGGATTTCGGTCGACCGTCCCGAGCTTTTGGTTCGACCGGAATTAAGTGTACTTGATTATTATGCATGTTGTTCGACTGATGTTGTTATATTGTTCGACCGTTATATGACGTAGACTATTAGGATGACCCTGGTAGTTTTCGGTCGACCGGGACCCTGAGTCGATTGACCGAATAGTCTTGTGTGGTTTTGACCAACTCCAGATTTTGACCTTGTATTTGGTCGACCGGTTTTAGATTGTTGTCCGACAATTTGGACTTAAGAGATATGCAGAAGAGTTCGACCATTGCAGATTTTCAGTCGACCAAACCTATTGGGAACGGTCGACCGGTTAGGCTTTTTCGGTTGACCGTTTGTGCGCAGAACTGAATTCCTGGTCCTTGTGTTGTGTCAACTCTGTCCACGGAAACCCATGTCCTCGCTTAGAGCGTGAGCTGGGAGGTGACGGTGGGTACGTTGCTCGTGCCTGCTCAGGGACCTCCGTGTGGAAGAGTGTGGACACTTGGGTTGCGCCACCTCCGTGATGGACAGTGGCGTGACGTGTTATTGCTTGACTCTCTGTAGAGTAGTAGACCTGAGGGATCGTGGATCCCAATGCACGTTGATGCATGGCTCGTGGAGCATGATGACCCTGCAGACTACAGTCTGGACCCGTCCGATGTTGTGTCGGACGTATGTTGTACCGCCGAGGTTTTTGCGGGCGATGATGGTGCTGACGGTGTTTTGGCTTGTGGTTGTGTCGTCCGATGTTGTGCCGGACGTATGTTGTACCGCTGATGTTGTGCCGGCGATGCCGCCGATGTTGTTCCGACGATGATCCTTGATTGGGCACCTATCTTGGGATGTTGATCGACCGGTCTACGACTCCATTGGGGTGGTGTCGACCACGTGGTTACTTTGTACGGAAGTGCGGATGCTCCTCACCGATCCCTTGGCTCAAGTAGTCGTATGTGGGGGTGCGTCACGTACTGTCCGTAAGACCGTATGTGCCTACGGTAGGTTTCGTTGGGAGACTCGTTGTTGTTGCTGGACTGATGTCCTTGTTGACCCTTGAGGGTACTTGTGTTGTTGGACTGAGGTCTCGTTTACCCTTGGAGGGATTTGTTGCATTGCAGATGTTGATATGACATGCTACTAGTATGATAAGTTCATTTACCGTACTGTTGCATTCATATAGGCGAGCTTCGCATACGGGGTTTCCTAATGGCAAACTCAGGCATTGTTATTGATTCATGTTTCAGGACCGTAGTAGGTTCTGTCGGGTGGTGACAGCTGTCGCATACATTTTGGGGCCAAGATCCTCTTCTAGCTCTTCGAAGTCGTCATGATTACTTGTACCAGTCTTTTGTTGTATTGTTGTAATCATGTCTTTTGACAAACTCTGTTGTATTTTGGTGCACCGACTGTTGATTTATATGAGTAACATTTTCGTTGATGAGTTTTATCTGGTGATCTCTTGGTTGTTTAAATTTTAAATTTCTGTTGTTTCGGGATGTTACAACTTGGTATCAGAGCGGTCGATTCCTATGTGTGGCTCCCAAAGAAATCACCCAAGTGTAGTAGTGTTAGTTTGCACTTTACGTTTAGCATGCATTCATAACTGATTTTGCGTTGTTTCTTGTGCCAGATGCCTCCGAGACGTGTGAGGAACGCTGCGAATCAACGTAGTACCAGTGATGCCCCTGAGGGCGCTACCTGGGATAGGTTGGGAGAGTTCTTGGAGCGTCAGGCAGCGAGGGCAGAGCAGACAGGGACAGGTGCGGAGCATGATCGCTTCATGAGGCAGCACCCGCCTAGTTTTCATGGCAGGAGTGACCCTGAGGCTGCAGAGGACTGAGTCTTTAAGATCCAGAGGATTTTCCCGGCGATTGGTTGTACCGGAGCGGATGGGGGACCTGGCCACCTATGTGTTGGATGGAGAGGCAACAAACTGGTGGAGGACCACATCTGCAGTGGTGTTTGCTGACCAAGATGACGTGAGCTCGGAGGAATTCCTTGAGGAGTTCAACCATCAGTTCTTTCCGCAGCACGTCAGAGACAGGAAGAAGGAGGAGTTCTTGGCCCTCCAGTAGAAGGAGATGTCCTTGGCTAGCTACATCAGCAGGTTTAACGCCCTGGAGCGTTATTGTTCTGAGACTTATGTGACACCCGAGCAGCGTGTGCGGAAGTTCATCAAGGGGCTAAGAAAGTAGCTCAGGTCACGTGTGATTACCAGCATGCCGCAGACCCTGACAGATGCAGTGAAGTTTGCGACCATCATCGATCATGACTATTAAGAGTATTACCAGGAGGCGCGGAAGCCGCCAGTGAGCAGGGGAGGACGTGCAGTTGGACGTTCCACTGGAAACCCGTGCAAGAGGCCACAGGGTGATGGAGGAGGAGCACGTCAGTCTCGTGCGTGCAGTACCTGCGGGAGATCTCATCCAGGTCAGGAGTGCCCCCGGCGTACAGGTGCATGCTTGGGATGCGGTTAGATGGGCCATTTTATCCGAGAGTGCCCAAGCAGGTAGGGTGAGACGAGCAGGAGGCCAAGACCACCGGTCTCAGGGAGGAGCGGAGGCAACAGGTCCGTTGTTCCGCAGGGCCAGACCAGGAGAAGGGGGCGAGTCTTCACCGTCCGGGCTGAGGAGGCGAATGACTCCAACGCTGTCGTGGAAGCTACCCTTGTCATTTAAGGTTTGGTTGCTCGTGTTTTATTTGATTGCGGCGCCACACACTCCTTCATTTCGGAGAAGTTTGCTAGCAAATTGGATCGGACCCCAGAGCTACTGACTGATTTATTGGAGGTAAGTATGTCAATGGGTGAGGTGGGCCCTGTGGGGAGCTTCCTCCCCGACACCACAATTGTTTCGGGAGACCCTGATTTTCTGGCAGATCTGGTCTTGCTACCGATGGAGGACTTCGACGTCATACTGAGGATGGACTGTCTATCACAGTACGATGTGCGAGTCTTTTGCCATGTGAAGAAGATCCTTATTCCGAGGAAGGGCGTGCCTGATGTGTTGATCAGAGGGACGGGGAGTAGAGGAGGTCGTCTGATTGTGTCTGCGATTAAGGCATAGAGGCTAATGCATCGGGATAGCAGAGCATTTGTGGCAACCGTGGTGGTCCCTGATACTGAGACGAGGAGGCTGGAGGATATAGAGGTTGTACGGGAGTTTCCAGAGGTGTTTCCTGCAGAGATTCCTCGTTTACTGCCGCATCGTGAGATCGAGTTCGGCATTGAGTTAGTGGATGTCACGACACCCCAGTCGAAGGCTCCTTATCGGATGACACCTGCTGAGTTGACAGAGCTGAAGAAGCAATTGCTGGAGTTGATGGAGTCCGGGTTTATCTAATCGAGTGTCTCGCCATGGGGAGCGCCTGTGTTGTTAGTGAAGAAGAAGGATGGGTCATTGCGGATGTGCATCGACTACATGATGCTAAATAAGGTTACCGTCAGGAACCGGTACCCTTTGCCCAGGATTGATGATCTGTTTGATCAGTTGCAGATGGCGAGAGTGTTCTTGAAGATTGATCTGTGTTCGACTTATCACTAGTTGTGGTTCAGAGAGGCAGATGTTCAGAAGACAACCTTCAGGACGCGGTACGGGCACTACGAGTTCTTGGTGACGCCGTTTGGACTGACGAATGTACCTGCAACATTCATGGACCAGATGAATCAGACCTTCCAGCCGTACCTTGACAGATTTGTTGTTGTCTTTGTGGATGTCATCTTGGTGTACTCGCCTGACAGGGAGCAACATCGGGCGCACCTGAGGATTGTGCTTGTCATCTTGAGGGATCAGCAGCTCTACACCAAGTACACGAAGTGCGAGTTTGGTTGGGTCAGGTGGCATTTCTGGGGCATATTGTGTCAGCAGATGGGATTTCAGTGGACCCGGTGAAGGTTGAGGTTGTGACTCAGTGGAGAGCCCAGACGAGCGTGACTGAGATCAGGAGCTTTATGGGACTAGCTGAGTATTACAGACGAATCATTCAAGATTTCTCCAGACTTGCTTCACCACTGACGGTTTGACGTAGAAGGGCGTCAAGTTTGATTGGTCCCAGAAGTACGAGGACAGTTTCCAGGAGCTGAAGAGGCGACTGACGACAACGCCAATTCTGACGCTATCGAGTGGCAGCGGAGGCTTTGTCATTTATAGTGCTGCGTCGGGGACTGGTTTGGGTTGTGTTCTGATGCAGCATGGGAAGGTGGTGGCGTACGCTTTGAGACAGCTGAAGGGCACAAGAAGAATTACCCTACTCATGATCTAGAGTTAGCAACGGTGGTTTACACGTTGAAGACCTGGTGGCATTATCTTTATGGAGAGTAGTTCTAGGTCTTCACATATCATCAGAGCATGAAGTACTTATTCTGGCAGAAGGAGTTGAATATGAGGCAGCGCAGATGGCTCGAGTTCATTAAGGATTACGACTTCACCATCTCCTATCATCCGGGGAAGGCAAATTCGGTTGCAGAAGCACTGAGCAGGAAGGTTGAGGTGTCAGTTGTGAGTTTATGCATTCAGGAGTGGAGGCTACTCGAGAGGTTGTCATAGTGGAGGTTGTTCATAGAGGGCTCTGAGAGGGCAGTGATGGCTGGGCTTCGGGTGGAGCCGCAGACCGTCTCGCGAGTGGTGCAGGGTCAGCATGATGATGAGGAGTTAGCTGGTCTGCTACAGTTGGCAGCCAAATATGGTTCATACTTCAGTGTAGGGGTTGATGGTGGTCTGAGGTTCAGGAGTTGGGTCTGGGTGCCGAAGGTCGACGGGCTGAGAGATGACATCATTGAGGAGGCACACCGAGCGAGATATACCATTCACCCTGAGAGTACGAAGATGTATAAGGACTTGCAGCAGAACTTCTGATAGAAGGGCATGAAGAGAGATATTGCAAAGTTTGTGGGCCGGTGCTTAGTCTATCAGCAGGTGAAGATTGAGCATCAGCGACCAGCAGGACCGATGCAGTGTATTGAGCTTCCTGAGTGGAAGTGGGAGCACGTGATGATGGATTTTGTCACGGGCCTGCCGAAGACGAGGAGATTGCACGATGCAATTTGGGTGATAGTCAATCGACTGACCAAGTCGGTGCATTTCTTAGCGATCATGATCACTGGCCTCTGGAGGGTCTAGCTAAGTTGTACGTGGAAGAGATAGTCAGGCTACATGGAGTGCTAGTGAGCATCATCTCGGATCAAAGATCCCAGATTTATATCCAGGTTTTAGGGGAGTCTGCAGCAGGCTTTGGGGACACGACTGAGGTTCAGTACAACATTTTACCCACAGACAGATGGTCAGTCAGAGAGGACGATCCAGACCCTGGAGGATATGCTCAGAGCATGCACACTGGATTGGGCAGGACACTGGGATGAGCATCTGCCATTGATAGAGTTCGCCTACAACAACAGCTACCATTCGAGTATTGGCATGGCACCGTACGAGGCATTGTACAGGAGGCCTTGCAGATCACCGGTATGCTGGAGTGATGTAGGTGAGAGGCAGTTAGTAGGTCCAGAGCTCGTGCAAATGTATGCAGAGAAGGTAGATGTGATCAGGAGGTGATTGGCCACAGCACAGAGCAGGCAGAAGTGTTATGCCGACAGACGCAGACGGGCGTTAAACTTTGAGGTTGGTGACCATGTGTTTCTGAAGATCTCCCCATCTCGGGGAGTGATGTGGTTTGGGAAGAAGGGGAAGCTCAGTCCGAGGTACGTCGTGCCATTTGAGATCCTAGACCGAGTTGGAGAGGTTGCCTACCGGATTGCATTGCCACCGCAGTTTTTGGATCTTCACAACGTCTTCCACGTATCGATGCTGAGGAAGTACGTTGCAGATCCAGCTCACGTGATTGAGATTGCAGTGCCAGAGATCCAGTAGGACTTGTCGCTCGAGGAGAGACCAGCCGAGATCGTTGATCGCATGGATCACCAGCTCAGGAGGAGGACTATTCCAATGGTGAAGGTCAGGTGGCAGCATCACAGTGAGAGCGAGGCCACTTGGGAGATCGAGGAGGAGGTTCAGAAGCAATACCCAGGGCTTTTCGGTGTGTTTCTTGTTGATTTCGAGACGAAATCCTTTTAAGGATGGTGGATTGTTTAGTCCCTAAGCTTGCTTAAGGACTAATCCTTGTTTAGAAGGTGTTTTGCATGGGAAGTTGGAGGAGATGAGGTGATGGGGGTATAGTGTACGGGGCCGGGTACTGTAGACGTGGAGAGGTTACTGTGGGCTTTTGGGTTTCTTAAACCAAAACATGCTTTTCTTCTCCCTTGCTTGACCTTCACTCATTTCACCATTTCTTCCTTCTCTTCCGGTGACCAGAGGACGTTGAGGAACGTGGGTGCAGAGGTTGCTGTCGGGCGTCTACGTTGAGCGAACTCCAGCGTGCTCCGTCTTACTTTGAGGTATGTCAGTTCTTAGTATGATTTTGTTTCTCACCCACGTTGGGGTGATGTTGTGGTCGGTCGCGGGAGGTCGGAGACCTCGCCGACGATGTGAACGACGTAAAATCCTCGGCAAGCGTGGGGTTGCTGTCGACCAACGGTCGACCGATGCCTTCGGGCGGTTGATCGATTTTACTATTTTGCCCAACTTTAACCAACATCGGTCGAACGATGTCATATGGCGGTCGACCGATTGCATGTGTGCTGGTGGGTTGGAGACTTTGTGTCGGATTTTGTTCGACCGTCCCGAGCTTTTGGTTCGACCAGAACTTAAGTGTACTTGATTATTATGCATGTTGTTCGACCAATGTTGTTATATTGTTCGACCGTTATATAACGTAGACTATTAGGATGACCCTGGTGGTTTTCGGTCGACCGGGACCCCTGGGTCGGTCGACTGAATTGTATTGTGTGGTTTTAACCAACTCTGGATTTTGACCTCGTATTAGGTCGACCGATTTTAGATTGTTGTCGGACCGTTTGGACTTAAGCGATGCGCATAAGAGTTCGACCACTGCAGACTTTCGGTCGATCGAACCTATTGGGAACGGTCGACCGGTTAGGCTTTTCCGGTCGACCGTTTGTGCGCAGAACTGAATTCCTGGTCCTTGTGTTGTGTCAACTCTGTCCATAGAGAATCATTTCTGTTTTGTTGGAAAGTGGTACTCTGGTACTAAATTACTTTGGTAAGACACTTGCCCATTTGACTTAGCTCTTTTTATATAACAAAATTGACAAACTCTGATTTACTTACGAATAAATAAAATTAATACTAGAATATAATTTTGATAATAAGGTGCTAATAGTTATATTCAGTTATCAAAGGTCATTTCATGAGTTGATCACGTAAGCTTTAAATTTTCCTTACACAGTCAATAGAGAAAGGGCACGTTATGCATGTTCTTGGATCTCCAATAACTCAAACTATCTATGTGCCTGAAATAAGTGATGGAATTAGGAACCGGATATTAAACAGTCAACGCGCTTGAAAAAGATTGAATTGGTAATAAATCAAATAGATGGAATTAGAAATAGATCGTGCTCTCTACTCCGGAGAACAAGTCCTATGTTATTTAAAAAAGAGTGAACCGACAAGAAGAAGTCTTGGGGACAAAAGGTTGTGATTTGATACTGAACAACGATGCATCGTGGTTGAGAGTCATAGTTGACAAAATACAAAAAAACATGAAATATGACCAACAAGTTTATTATATCGAGGTTCTAAAAGGAATGTGTTCTAAAAGTATTCTAAAAGTAAGACAAATGTGTTCTAAAAGTATATATGCATAAGAGTATACATCCGTTACTCGTACTGAAAGAAATGTGTTCTAAAAGTATTCTTTTATATGTCTTTATTATGAATTGAATGTGCAAACATTTTATTCCTTGATTAACGTATTCATCTTTTGGAAGTGTTAAGGAAAATGTTCTTGGTCCTTAACCGTACAACTCTAAAAGATAATGATTTAGATACATCTGAAAGGAATGTGTTCTAAAAGTTTTACTTTTATATGTCAATTATTATGAATTGAATGTGCAATCATTTTGTTCCTTGATTATGATATTCGTCTTTTGGATGTGTTAAGGAAGAGACGCTTGGTCCTTAATCGTAGAGCTCTAAAAGATAAGGGTTTACATAAATCAAAAGTTATTCACAATCATGGTAATTAACATGGAATATTAATTACCGAGATAAGATTGTCGTGTTGGTCATCGATTGTTGTAGCTCTACAAATAATTGACGACACGAGTATATAAAAGAGGAAAAAGTTACTTTTATATATTGAATAGACCTAACAAGTAAAACATTATGGAATTGTGTTTCGTGTCATTAATGTTTTTACTGTTTTGGATCCTAAGATATGAGACTTATATATTTTCTGTCAAGAAGTACTTAATTTGATTATTGTCAAAAGCTATCAATGAGTGTAGTGATAAAGACAATAGTTGGTTGAGCCTGACTTGTGTTGGAAAAGATAGCTAGTCAAATTATTATCATTGCCCCTCTTAATTGAGTGATGATATTAGTGGGCCCCTTGATAAAGCAAAATTATAATGTGCACAATGTAACTTGAGTTAAGTTACATATTTATAATTACCTTAAAGAGATCAAGAAATGAATATAATACAAAGGTGACACATTTCTACTTTGTATATATTCTTAATATCATGAGGCAAGGGACGGACACAAGTGGTGCACTTACATCACTAAATGGATCGTGTTTTGGTTCGGGTGGAACAAAGACATCTATGTTAATTAGGTAACTATAATGTGTAGCTAGATACCGCTTATAGTTTGAGATATTAAGTGTTCGATATCCCAACCAATTTGGCTTAGATCCTCCTATAGGTCACACCACAAAACTGGGAAACAAGAGAGTTGATTTTAGTTAATATGATGTGTCGGGTTTCATATGAAAATGGGACACATTTGGTGAATGAATAAAATCAATATGTCATGAGAATTGACATAATTAGAATCAAAATAAATTCATATGAGGTGTATATATTATGGGGTGTAATAATTTAATATTACATAGGATAATATATTACATAAGATGTGAATTTGCTAAAAACACCAAAAGATCAAATTTTGTTGGAAATAAATCCAAAATTCGACAAAGGCAAAATCGGGGTCAAACACGGTGAACCGTTCATGGTTCGGTCGATCGGGGTATCTTCGGATCGATTAACCGAATGAGGAACGAGTAAGCACAATTGGTTGACCGAAATTGTCTGGAGTGCCTGGACAATCGGGTTCGGTTAACTGAGTGTGAACGGTCAACCGAGAAAGAGTATTTCGGTAGACCGAAGGTGACACGGTCATCCGTAGACTATGTCCCAGGAGAAATTCCGGTGGGTCAACGGTAGACCGAGTAAAAGATGTGGTTCGTCTGAATTCTTCCAGGGAATTTTTCTCATTTGGATTCGGTCGACCGTCTAGATCACGGTGCACCGAACACGTGTTATAACCGAACGGTTCAGTTACTCGGTCCACTGAACAAGAACGATTCTGCCTGAATTATTAAGAGATTAATTAGATCATGGGTGGATTAATTCCAGTTTTAATTAAAACATTTTTTTAGGGTGCTTATGTGGAAATTAGAGATTAATTTTAGGAGAGAATAAACAAGGGATCATGGCTAAAGAATAGCTCTTGATGAGGATATTTTGGGAGACTATAAAAGGACCCCTAATCCTACTTGTTTAATACTAATGCAAAAATCTTTCTCTCATTAATCTCTCCTCTAATCACCACGAAATTCTCTAAGTAATTTTGAGTTTAGGAGAAAGAAATCTCAGGAACTCAAAGAGGGGTTATTAGCTAGATTCTAAGCCTTATTAGAGATTGATTGACTAGCTCCTTTCTCTCTAATCTTGTTTAGAGTTTGGTGAACACTCGGAGGCAAATCCGTGGACGATTCAACGGGCAACGCGACTCCAGATCTTCAAAAAGATTTTAGAGAACCTTTAGGTATGATTCTACCTTTGTGGTTTATTTTAATAAATGTAGGGTTGCATGATATTAGAATAAACACAAAGTAATGTACATAGAAATTGTTGAAAATATGAAAACGATCTTGTATGTTGTATTACAAATTTTAAAATATATACATACATAGGGTCACGAAATCCTACAAAATCATAAGTTATTCACAATCACGTTAATTAACATGAAACATTAATTACCGAGATAAGATTTCATGTTGGTTAAAGAGTATTGTTGCTTTACAAATATTTGACAACATAAGTATATAAAAGAGGAAAATGATTACTTATACATTTAATAGACCTAACTAATGAAATGTTATGGAACTGTGTTGAGTGAAATTAATGTTTCAATGTGTCTTAAATTCTAAGATATGAGACCTATATCATTTTCACATCAGTAGTGTTTAATTTGATTATTGTCAAAACCTATCATTGTGTATAGTGATAAAGAAAATAGTTGGTTAAACATAACTTATGGTTGAAAAGATAGTACGTCAAAAGATTATCATTGCCCCTCTTGACTTGAGTGATGATATTAGTGGGCCCTTCATAAAGTAGAATTATAACGTGCACAATATAACTTATGTATAGTTACATATTTGAAATTTACTTAAAAGATAAATAAATGAATATATAATACAAAGGTGACACATTTCTACTTTTGTATAATATTTTTAATATCATGAGGCAAAGGGATAGACACAAGTGATATTACTTATATCGCTAAGTGGATCGTATTTAGTTCGAGTGAGCAAAACATCAATGTTATTTGGGTAACTATAATGTGTAGCTAGATACCGCTTATACATTGTGGTATTAGATGGTTAATATCATTGCCAACAAAACTAAGATCCTCCTATAGGTTGCACCACAAAAATGGAAAATAAGAAATTTGATTTTATATTTATGTGATGTATTAAGTTTGATTTGTTATGAAATAGTATACATGTGGTAAGATAATATTTATATAATGTATTGACATTATATATAAGATAATCATTGGAAATAGTGGGAGATTCTAGGATATACATTGTTATGCCATTAATAAATGCATAAGGTGAGATTCACCCTTAGTGGACACCGAGTGTGTTTGTTTATGGATACAATGGGCAATTGTATCTCGTATCAAATGAAATAAGTTTTTGTTGAATGTTTTAATTAAACCGCAAGTGTACAGCGTCGGTGAAGACGTGACAAATACGGGTCGTCCATAGGGAGGTGAGCAGCTTCTCGTTTGCACGAAATCAAGTGGCAAAAATAGGGAAGAGAGTTTGATTATCCTAATCGACGCTATACTACACTATGAAGTAACGCATGCATAAACGAACAAACGATGAACTAAAACTTAACTAAGAACGAAATAAGTGTGCTGGAATTCAGAAATGGAAATCCCCTAAGGGGTGGAGTGAGTGCACACATGCAAAGAGGTGGGTGTTGAACACATTCTTTAAGCACAAATAATGGTAGTGTTTTCATGCATAGGAAGTGTCTAAATGTTATGGCAAAACCTATCAATCCATTCACTAACCAAGTTGATTAACATTTACATAGACAAGCTGGTTATTTCAGAACCTAAACAAGCATGAGAGGTGTCTAATCATTTTGGCAAAACTCATCAAGTCATAAGTTCTATCCTAAACAAGCAAGCATACATTCATGTTTTATCAACACAATCAAAATATAAAGCATTCATTCCATTCTCTTTCGCATGTATGAACATCAACTCCACCCCCCAAAGGGGATGGACTACTCACTACACATTAGACTAATTATTAAACTAAGCAAGGAAAGCATATTAACTAAGCTACTAAAACTAATGAAATGAAATTAAACTAAGTAAAACAAGCAACATGAAACAAACAACATAATAAAGAAACTTTTATTAAAATGACTCACAATTCAAGTAGCATCCTCCTACTTTAGTGTGTGCTTCAAGGCCTCACTTCATGTAGGAAGAGTAGCCACTCAAAATGTGAAGTGATTACAATAGAAAGTGAAGAGTTCTATTTATAGACATAGAAAAAGGTAATCCGGGACAATCCCCCAGTATGGGACTAAACAAATACCAAAAATAGAATAAACATCCTCTAATACATGTTCCCCCGAAGTTTGAGCGGATCTAGAGAGATCCAGACCGCCAATTGGCGGTCCATAAAGTCTGGATCCGGCTAAAATTCATTCTGGGCTTTTTCTGGATTCCTTTGTCGGTCTTTGATGCATCTACTTCGTTTATTGGAGCTCCGACCCGAATCTAATTGCCAAAATACTCCCCAAGATGGTGTGGAGTTTTTTGTTTTGCTCTTTGGTCCTTCGGTCTTACGTTCAGGTCCTTCTCCCTTGCATCTTAGTTCCGAGGTCTTACAATTCAGTCCTTTTTCTCTACTTTTGGGTCCTTTTATGCTTCATCTCTTCAAACCTATTTATTTTTGAAATTCAAACATAAAACTCATCATATAGCATTGTTTAGGTGAAAGATAATGGATATAAGATACAAATATAAGCCTGAAATGATGTCTATCGGTTTTCTTAACAAAACTAGGAGACCTCGCTCGGTTTTGAGAAAGATTTTTCTTAGGAGGATGGACAAATTCCCTCTAAATTAAAATGACAATAATCATAAGAGTTTGAAAATGTGAAATGTTTTTAAAGTATCAAAATGGTTATGAGTAGAAAATGTTTCTTACCTTGAGTTTATAATATATTCGATAGCCCTTAGCTAGTTTATGTTATAAATAATAGGATCTTGCATTACTACAACTATAGACATATTTATTTATTTTCCGTGCTGATATTTATAAACATAAAATTGACATCAATGGCCTTATAATTTATTTTGTAAAAATGTTGAACAATCACTTTATTGTGCGATCTATGATTGACAATCATTCAATGGCAAATGATGACTCCAATGTCCATTGGCAAAACATTCATTCATTTTCAAAGCACGTAGATTCCCTCTGGGAAACCTTATGGAAAAATAAGTTTTTAGAAATATACAAGTTTTTATAGGTTGATGTTCATCTTCTGCAAGCACATAGATTTTCCCCCATCGTCTCGAAGCACATAGGTTTTTTTCTTATAGTAATAAAAAAACACGTCACTGATTATCATTGCTAATAATATATGCAAATATAGATGTCATGATTGTTTATTCCTTTCATTAAAAAATATGCCTTAACTTGTTTAAACTATAAAGACAGCACTGTGAATGCAAAAAATAATTTTAAATGAAGTTCCTTTCTACTATAAATAGACCATAGATGCTTCCATTTTTTCTCATCTGGAAGTAGCAATCTCTATAACAACACCATCTTTGAGTCTATATAATGACATCCAAAAGTGTGAAGTTATTCGTCATTCTTGCAATGACATTACATCTTGTTTTCATGAGTGTTAACGCTGCAAATGAGAAAAATCAAGAGCAAGTAGTTGGTAAGATACCTATTCTTTACATAATGAACGTTAAGTATTATTTCTCATGCATAATTTCTTTGTATATTACTTTATGTAAAGTGAGAACTTTTTTTCTTGATTAATGTAGATCTTCATGCGAGTGAAAGTGCTCAAGAAATTGGTAAAGGACAAGCTGGTGGTAAAGGATTTAAGAAACCTGATTTTAGGAAGGCCCCTGGAGGAGGAGGAGGAGGTTATGGGTTTGGCGCCTGTGATGAATTTTGTCAAGAGTGGAAGTTAAACAATGGGAAGGTGGATTGCACCAAGTCGTGTGGGTGTGGAGACTGGTTATACGTGCAATGGTCAATGACTTTTAAGTGTACAAACTATTTTTGTGTGCCGTAAGCAGCGTAGAAGTGTGTGACTTGCACTTGGTATCTTGCTATTTACATAAATAAGTGGTGTTTCTTGAACCACATTTCAATGATGAGTACGTTTTATCGGACTGAACCATGCCTAAAGGTTCTCATACTACTAAATAAAATGTTGTTTATCTTTGTCGTTACATGTGCATTACAATGTTGTTGGGGATTTCTTAGTTTGTTTTTGATGTTTGAAATTGTCCATATTTAATATCTAAGATTTTTTTTATATTTATGGAAGTACAATGCTCAGTTTGTATAACTACATTCATAATTTTTCATATTGATTTTGGTTGGCTTGAACTAAGACACTAAACACTTCTGCTCACCAAATAGGAATAACCACAAAATGTACGATGCACAATAACGGAGTAATGTTTAATTAAGATTATTAATAAAATCTGAAACTTACTACAATAGAGTGGTTCCGACTCCATTTTGAATTATACTATATAAAAAAATTATATATATTTCATCAAACAAATTGTCATTTTAAAATGCTAGTTTTTCCACAGCTCAAACAACAAGCCTAACCATATTCATAACCTAACTCATATCATCTTCGATAAGACTCAACCCTGGTCCTTCCAACCCAACAACGAGTTTGTAAACAACATTGATGGGGAGTTTTAATTTGCTACAAGAATACATGTCTTGATGTAGAGGTGGAAGAAATGTACATGAAGACACAATCATTATTTTTGTCAATGTGTGGGAGTTTTGTGAAGGATCTATGGATTTTCTTCTTTGAAATTAAACGACAGTTTTATTCCTACAGAGAATCATTTCTGTTTTGCTGAAAAGTGGTACTCTGGTACTAAATTACTTTGGTAAGACACTTGCCCATTTGACTTAGCTCTTTTTATATAACAAAATTGACAAACTCTGATTTACTTACGAATAAATAAAATTAATACTAGAATATAATTGTGATAATAAGGTGCTAATAGTTATATTCAGTTATCAAAGGTAATTTCATGAGTTGATCACGTAAGCTTTAAATTTTCCTTACACAGTCAATAGAGAAAGGGTACGTTATGCATGTTCTTGGATCTCCCATAACTCAAACTATCTATGTGCCTGAAATAAGTGATGGAATTAGGAACCTGATATTAAACAGTCAACATGCTTGAAAAAGATTGAATTGGTAATAAATCAAATTGATGGAATTAGAAATAGATCGTGCTCTCTACTCCGGAGAACAAGTCCTATGTTATTTAAAAAGGAGTGAACCGACAAGAAGAAGTCTTGGGGATAAAAGGTTGTGATTTGATACTGAATAACGATGCATCGTGGTTGAGAGTCATAGTCGACAAATACAAGAAAACATGAAATATGACCAACATGTTTATTATATCGAGGTTCTAAAAGGAATGTGTTCTAAAAGTATTCTAAAAGTAAGAGGAATGTGTTCTAAAAGTATATATGCATAAGAGTATACATCCGTTACTCGTACTGAAAGAAATGTGTTCTAAAAGTATTCTTTTATATGTCTTTATTATGAATTGAATGTGCAAACATTTTATTCCTTGATTAACGTAGTCATCTTTTGGAAGAGTTAAGAAAAATATTCTTGGTCCTTAACCGTACAACTCTAAAAGATAATGATTTACATAAATCATAAGTTATTCACAATCACGGTAATTAACATGAAACATTAATTACCGAGATAAGATTTCATGTTGGTTAAAAAGTATTGTAGCTTTACAAATATTTAACAACATAAGTATATAAAAGAGGAAAATGATTACTTATACATTTAATAGACCTAACAAATGAAACGTTATGGAACTGTGTTTAGTGTCGTTAATGTTTCATTGTGTCTTGAATTCTAAGATATGAGACCCATATCATTTTCACATAAGTAGTGTTTAATTTGATTATTATCAAAACTTATTATTGTGTATAGTGATAAAGAAAATAGTTGGTTAAACATAACTGATGGTTGAAAAGATAGTACGTAAAAAGATTATCATTGCCCCTCTTGACTTGAGTGATGATATTAGTGAGTCCTTCATAAAGTAGAATTATAATGTGCACAATATAACTTATGTATTGTTACATATTTGAAATTTACTTAAAAGATTAACAAATGAATATATAATACAAAGGTGACACATTTCTACTTTTGTATAATATTTTGAATATCGAGAGGCAAAGGGATAGACACAAGTGATATTACTTATATCGCTAAGTGAATCGTGTTTAGTTCGAGTAAGCAAAACATCAATGTTATTTGGGTAACTATAATGTGTAGCTAGATACCGCTTATACATTGTGGTATTAGATGGTTAATATCATTGCCAACATAACTAAGATCCTCCTATAGGTTACACCACAAAACTGGGAAATAAGAAATTTGATTTTATATTTATATGATGTATTAAGTTTGAATTGTTATGAAATAGTATACATGTGGTAAGATAATATTTATATGATGTATTGACATTATATATGATAATATTTTACATAAGATAATGTGATCCGCAACATTATAACATATGAATTTGATAAACCCCCAAAGATCAAATTTTGTTGGATATTGATTCAAAATTTGATAAAGGCAAAAACGGGTCAAAACGGTAGATCATTTTGTCATCGGTCGATCGGGCAGAGACCGGGTTATGCGCGGTTTGACCGAAATTATCAGAAGAATATCTTGGTAATAGAATGATGGACCAGTATAGGACACGGTCGATTTAAATTATTAGGAACAATTTTTGATAAGGGAACGGTAGACCAGAGTGAAACGTGGTTCAACCGAAATTATCAGGGTTTTTTCCTGATGGAAATTTGGTCGACCGTTTAGTTCGCGGTTCGTCCACAATTATTAGGGACAGTTCCTGATGGAGATTCGGTCAACCGTCTGGCTCACAGTCTGACCGACAATGTCAAAAACATACTCGTTCGGTCAACCGATTGGTTGTTCTAGTTGACCCACGATTCTGCTTGCATTAATAAGAGATTTGTGCGGATCATGGGTTTAATTTAATCCAATTTGGTCAATGGTCGGTTTGGGATGATGATGTGTCAATATGCGATTGGTTTAGAGGAGAGAAAAACAAGAGATCATGTGTAAGTGGATTACACATGATGTGGGTTTAAAGAGACAATATAAATAGGTCATTTCTGCATCCTTGTTTGGTAATGCAAATTTCTCTCTCTCCTTAACCTCTCCATTAATCGATCCAAATTTTTTCTTATTAATCAAGAATTCTGGAGATTAAAGTCTTTGGAGCATTAAAAGGGCTATGGGCTAGGTTCTAATCTTGAATTAGAGATTGATTAACTAGCTCATTTTGTCTCTAATCTTGTTTAGAATTTGGTGAACACTTGGAGGTGAATCGTTGGACAATTCAAAGTACAACAAGACTCTAAATCTTCGAAAAGGTTTTAAAAATCCTTTTGGGTATGATTCTATTCTATATATTTTAATATATATGTTTAAGACATTGTATCAAAATGATATATATGATAATGTACATGAAAACCATTGAAATTATGAAATCGATTCTACATGCATGTATAAAAATTTTAAAAAATATATACAAGCATAGGGCACGAAATCCAGTAATGGTATCAGAGCTTTTAATCCATATGTTCAATGATTAGACTATATAATTAAATTTCATTTGCCATCTCCAAGTAAAACAATTCATGCTTAATGTCTCTTTTGAGATTTTGGATACTTTTGTTGATTTAATATTAATTGATTCTTTTTAAAGTCTTAAATGTATTAAAACATGTCATATGAATGTTAGAATTAAGATTTAGACTTGTGTCTGATTGCGTAATTTTTCTCTTCTAAATGATTATTTTACATGGAATCGACAAAATGAAAGAGACAAATAAGTTAATTTTTTCTTAAAGTTTTTCTTTTGGGAATTAGATAAACTTCTGTTCAAATGTTTTGTATTTTGAACTATGGATGCATGAATCATTTTTAATGGATTTCAAATGATTTTGAATTGTTTGATTAAGAGATGAAGGGTGAACTAAATAACGTAATTTATAGTATATATACATGTGTTCCACTTGTTCTCTTTTGCAGAAATAAGTGAGTTTATATGTTCCATCGAATCCATATGTGATTGTATGTTGTTATTATTACTATCATTCAATCACAGGGGCTTACGTATATGTAAAAGTCATTTATTTTATATGCATACATACGAGAGGACCTTTTACATAAGACTTGTACTAGACAATTTAATTCCAAATTAAGTGATGCATGCTTATATTTTGCAATATTTACATCCATGGTGCGCGAAGAATGCGTAAAAGTCGAGTACGTGGGAAAATATAAACTCACACCAATGTGTGAATGGATTTATTTTATTTTTTAATATTCCTTGACATGTATGTGATTGTATAATTGAATGTTAGGATATGCACAAATGTATGTATGCATGACCAGCTAAATTCTAAAATCACATATGAATGTATAATTGTGCAAACTAAAAATTAAGAAGATATTTCTTTCTTAATTCATCCATCAGAAGCCATCGATCGACGGATATTCTGTCACCCTAAGCGGGAGAAAATTTTGTCAATCTTTGGAAAAAGTGGGAGTTACTAGGATATACATTGTTATGCCATCAATAAATGCATAAGGTGAAATTCACTCTTAGTGGACATCAATAAATTAAGAGATACAATGGGCAATCGTATCTCGTATCAAATGAAATAAATTTTCTTAACAAAACGAGGAGACCTCGCTCGGTTTTGAGAAAAAATTTTCTTTGTGGATGGACAAATTCCCTCTAAATTAAAATGACAATAATCATAAGAGTTTGAAAATACGTAAAGTTTGCTAAGTATCAAAATGGTTATGATTAGAAAATATTTCTTACCGAGAGTTTATAATATATTCGATAGCCCTTAGCTAGTTTATGTTATAAATAATAGGATCTTGCATTACTGCAATTATGAGCATATTTATTTATTTGCCGTATTGATATTTATAATCATAAAATTGACATGAATACCTTATAAATTATTTAGTAGAAATGTCGAACATTCAACCTATTGTGCGATCTATGATTGAAAAACATTCATTGGCAAATGATGGCTCCAACGTACATTGGCAAAAAAATTCAATCATTTTCAAAGCACATAGATTCCCTCTGAGAAACCTTATAGAAAAATAAAATTTAAGAAATATACAAGTTTTTATAGGTTAATGTTCATCTTCTGGAAGCACATACATTTTTCCCCGTCGTCTCGAAGCATATTGATTATCATTGCTCATAATATATGCGAATATAGATGTCATGATTGTTTATTCCTTTCAGAAAAACTATGCCTTAACTCGTTTAAATTATAAAGACAACATTGTGAATGCAAAAAATAATTTTAAATGAAGTTCCTTTCTACTATAAATAGACCATAGATGCTTCCACTTTTTATCATCTCGAAGTAGCAATCTCTATAACAACACCATCTTTGAGTCTATATAATGACATCCAAAATGTCAAGTTGTTCGTCATTCTTGCAATGACATTGCATCTTGTTTTTATGAATGTTACCACTGCAAATGAGAAAAATCAAGAGCAAGTAGTTGGTAAGATACCTATTCTTTACATAATGAACGTTAAGTAATATTTCTTTACATGCATAATTTCTTTGTATTTTACTTTATGTTCAAGTTAGAACTTTTTTTCTTGATTAATGTAGATCTTCATGTGAGTGAAAGTGCTTAAGAAATTGGTAAAGGACAAGGTGGTGGTAAAGGATTTAAGAAACCTGATTTTGGGAAGGCCCGAGGAGGAGGAGGAGTAGGAGGAGGAGGTTATGGGAGTAGTTCCTGTGATGAATTTTGTCAATAGTGGAAGGTAAACAATGGACAGGTGGATTGCACCAAGTAGTGCGGGTGTGGAAACTGAGTTTATGTGCCTTGGTCAATGACTTTTAAGTGCACAAACTTTTTTTTGCATGTCGTAAGCAATGCGGAAGTGTGTGATTTGCTCATGGGATCGTACTATTTACATAAATAAGTGGTGTTCGTTGAACCACATTTCAATAATGAGTACGTTTTGTCAGACTCACCGAGGCCTAAAGGTTCAGATAGTACTAAATAAATGTTGTTTTCCTTTGTCGTTACATGCGCATTACAATGTTGTTGGGGACTTCATAGTTTGTTTTTTTGTTTGAAATTGTCCATATTTAATATCTAAGATATTTTTTATATATTTATGGAAGTACAATTCTCAGTTTGTATAACTACATTCATAATTTTTCATATCGATTTTGGTTGGCTTGAACTAAGACACTAAACACTTCTGCTCACCAAATAAGAATAACCACAATATGTACTATGCACAATAATGGAGTAATATTTAACTAAGATTATTAATAAAATCTGGAACTTACTCCAATTGAGTGGTTCTGACTCCATTTTGAATTACAGTTTATAAAAAAATTATATATATTTTATCAAACAAATTGTCAGTTTGAAAATGCTTGTTTTTCCACAACTCAAACTGCAAGCCTAACCATATTCGTAACCTAACTCATATCTTCTATGGTAAGACTCAACCCTGGTCTTGCCAACCCAACAACGAGTTCGTAAACAACATTGATGGCGAGTTTTAATTTGCTACAAGAATACATGTCTTGATGTAGAGGTGGAAGAAATGTTCATGAAGACACAATCATTATTTTTTTCAATGTGTGGGAGTTTTGTGAAGGATTGATGGATTTTCTTCCTTGAAATTAAACTTCTGTTTTATTCCAACAGAGAATCATTTCTGTTTCGCTGAAAAGTGGTAATCTGGTACTAAATTACTTCCGTAAGCCATTTGCCCATTTGACTTAGCTCTTTTTATATCACAAAACTGACAAACTCTGACTTACTTACAAATAAATAAAATTAATACTAGAATATAATTGTGATAATAAGGTGCTAATAGTTATATTCAGTTATCAAATGTCATTTCATGAGTTGATCATGTAAGCTTTAAATTTTCCTTACATAGTCAACAGAGAAAGGTTACGTTATGCATGCGTGAAAGAAGTGATGGAGTTAGGAATCAGATATAAAACAGTCAGCATGCTTGAAAAAGATTGAATTGGTAATAAATCAAATAGATGGAATTAGAAATAGATCGTGCTCTCTACTCTGGAGACCAAGTCCTATGTTATTTAAAAATGAATGAACCGACAAGAAGAAGTCTTGGGGACAAAAGGTTGTGATTTGATACTGAATAACGATGCATCGTGGTTGAGAGTCATAGTCGACAAATACAAGAAAACATGAAATATGACCAACATGTTTATTATATGGAGGTTCCGCTTGTACCCGTACCGAAAGGAATGTGTTCTAAAAGTATTTTTTATATGTCATTTATTATGAATTGAATATGCAAATAGTTTTTTCCGTGATTAATGTATTCGTCTTTTGAAAGAGTTATGTAAGAGTCTCTTGTTCATTAACCGTACAGTTCTAAATGATAATTGTTTACATAAATCAAAAGTTATTCACAATCATGATAATTAATATGAAACATTAACTGAACTGCTATTCGTCGCCGTAAAACTACTTAAATCGCCCGTAAGATTACCATTTTGCCTATCTGCCCTTTCTACTAATATAACTCCTCATTTCACTCTTTTAACATAACTTTCTCTTCATATCACACTTTTATTCACCAAATAGAATGTCTCGGAGGCCAGGGAAAGAGCCAGCGGAGACCCCTGACTACTAACATCTGGTAAATTACCTTGTTTATTTCAATTAATTTAAAAAAAAAACATTTTTGAATCGGGCGGTCGCAGGAGACGCCCGACCCAACGAGAGGGCGGTCGCCGGAACCGCCTCCCCCTTGGGGGAGGCGGTTCCTGCGACCGCCCGAATAGACTTGTTGATTTTGACCAACTCCGTATTTTGACCTCCTGTTCGGTCGACCGGTTTTAGACTGTTGTTCGACTGTTTAGACTTAAGTGACGCGCAGAATAGTTCGATCGTTGTAAATGTTCGGTCGACCGAACCTATTGGGGACGGTCGACCGGTTAGGCTTTTTCGGTCGACCGTTTGTGTGCAGAACTGCATTCCTGGTCTTGTGATTGTGCCAACTCTGTCCACGGAAACTCGTGTCCTCGCTTAGAGCGTGAACCGGGAGGTGATGGCGGGCACGTGCTCGTGCCGCCCAGGGACCGCCGTGTGGAAGAGTGTGGACACTTGGGTCGCACCACCTCCGTGTGGACCGTGGTGTGACGTGTTGTTGCCTTACTCTATGTTGAGTAGCAGACCTGAGGGATCACGGATCCCAATGCGTGTTGACGCAAGGCTCGTGGAGCATGATGACCCTGCAGACTACGGTCTGGAACCGTCTGATATTGTGCCGGACGTATGCTGTACCACCGAGGTTGTGCCGGCGATGCCACCGAGCTTTTTGCCGGCAATGATGGTGCCGACGATGTTCCGTCTTGTGGTTGTGCCGTCCGATGTTGTGTCGGACATATGTTGTACCGCTGATGTTGTGTCGGCGATGCCGCCGATGTTGTTCCGGTGATGATCCCCGATTGGGCACCTATCTTGGGATGTTGACAGACCGGGCTACGGCTCCGTCGAAGGTGGTGTAGACCACATGGTTCTTTGCGCAGAAGTGCGGACGCTCCTCACCGATCCCTTTGGCTCGAGTGGTCGCGTGTGGGGGGTGCGTCGCGTACTGTCCGTAAGACCGTATGTGCCTACGGTAGGTTTCCGAGGGAGACCCGTTGTTGTTGCTGGACTGATGTCTTTGTGGACCCTGTTGAGGGTCGTTATTGTTGTTGGACTGATGTCTTTGTGGACCCTGTTGAGGGTCGTTATTGTTGTTGGACTGAGGTCCCATTTACCCTTGGAGGGATTTGATACATTGCAGATGTGATATGACATGCTACTAGTATGATAGGTTCATTACCGTATTGTTTTATTCATATAGGCGAGCTTGGCATACGGGGTTTCCTAATGGGAAACTCAGGCATCGTTGTTTGATTCATGTTTTAGGACCGCAGTGGGTTCTGTCGGGTGGTGACAGCGGCCACACACATTTTGGGGCCAGGATCCTCTTCGGACTCTTCAATGTCGTCGTGATTGCTTGTACCTGTCTTTTGTTATATTGTTGTAATGATGTCTTTTGACAAACTCTGTTGTATTATTGGTGCACCAACTGTGGATTTACATGAGTAACATTCCCGTTGATGAGTTTTATCAGATAATCTCTTGATTGTTTAATTTTTAAATTTCCACTGTTTCGGGATGTTACATAAACAATCTATCGAACTCCTAACATTCATCTAGCAATCTGGCAAGCAATCAAGTACAATCACAATCTCACAGGCAAACACAAACATGCACAACACCAGATTTATGTGAAAAGCCAATTGCGAATAACCGTGGTGGCGGAGATGGATCGAGCTTCACTATGAGAATGAAATTGGAGATACCTTGCTACACCGGATTGGGACACAAATCAAACGTTAAAGGGGTGTGAGTGTAACGATTTAAAAGTCAGGGGGTCAAAGTGTTGCTCACTCATATTTGAGTATATCCACTGTAAATGATTAATATGAGTACCCCCAATAATAGGGTTTTTTGCTTAGGTCCCATCGAAAAAGACGAAATGTGGTACCCATGCTTTGAGTATTTTGGCCTTGTACTGATTGACATCATTTCATGCTTATATTTGTACCTTATATCCATTATCTTACACCTAAGCAATGCTACGTGACGAGTTTTATGTTTAGTTTTCAGGAATAAAGAGGTTTGAAGAGAAGAGCCATGAAAGGACCCAAAAGTAGGAAAAATGACTTAATTGTGAGACCTAGGGACTGAGATGCAAGGGAGAAGGACCTGATCGTAAGACCGAAGGACCTAAGAGCAAAACAAGAAACTCCACACCATCATGGGGAGTATTTTGGCAATTCGATTCGGGTCGGAGCTCCAACAAACCAAGTAGATGCATCCAAGACCAACAAATCCATCAAGAAAAGCCCACAACCAAAAAGAACTCGATCTGAAGCTTATAGACCGCCAATTGGCGGTCTTGGACCGCTAATGGGCGGTCCATATAGCCCCAGATCCGCTAAGATTTGTGCTGAGCTTGTATTAGTGTATTCTTAGTCTATTTTTGGTATTGGTTTAGTCCCACATCGGGGAATTGTCCCGGATTAGCTTTTTCCATGCTTATAAATAGAACTCTTCACCTTCCATTGTAATTACCCATTGTTTGGTGGCATTCTCTCTATTAAGGAGTGAGCCTTGAAGCAATAACTCAAGGTGGAGAAGAATGCTACCTTCAATGTGAGTCATTGTTAATAAAAGTTTCTTTGTTTCTTTTAATCTTGTCTTGTTATGTCTTTTATTTTGTGCATGCTTGTTTAGTCTTTCTTTCTTTAATATTTTTTGCTTGATTAGTGTAGTTTTATTTCAGTATAATGCTTCATTTTCTTAGAGTAGTTAGTTTAAATATGTGTGAGTAGTTCCATCCCCTTTGGGGGTGGAGTAGATGTATGTACATGTTATGAAGGTGGTATGAATGCTAGATTTTATTGTTTGTGAGAGATATTAGTATGCTTGCTTGAATTATTAAGAACCTTACTTGATGGTTTCTGCCATAGCTTAGGTACATTCCATGCTTGTCTAAGTGTCTTAATAACAACCTTGCATTGCTCATATTAATCACCTAGGTTAGTGTTGTAAATGATAGGTCTTGCCATGAGGTACTTCTTATGCATGTACAAACACTAACCACACTTGAGCTTCTTGTATGCATTCCACACCACACTTATTTCGTGTGCACACACACACACTCCACCCCTTAGGGGTTTTCATTCTTGTGTTTTTATCTTCTTCATTAGTTGTTTATCTTAGTTTGTTAGTGATTTCAATTCAGCTTTGTTACTTTACAAGTTTAGATTAGTGTAGTGTAGTGTAACCAACCTTTCTTCCCCTTTTTACCACTCGCCTTCGAACAAACCAAGCGTCGACACACCTCCCAGTGGACGACCCGTATTTGCCACCGCTTCAACGCGGCAGTGCACTTGCGGTTAATATAAAACGATCAATCAAGTTTTTGGCGCCGTTGCCGGGGAGGTGCTCTGTCCAGACCTTGGTTTGGACGATTTGAGTGGTTTTGATTTTTTGTTTTTAGTTTTTGCAAGTTTCAGGGAACCTAAGGATCAAGGGGAGGCTACTGGAGAAGTTTGAGGACCAGAAGCTACAAAAGGACCGCCAATCAGCGGTCTGGGACCGCCAATTGGCGGCCTGGTGAGCCTTAATTGTTCTCAAATTTGTTCCAGTTGTTATATTGTTCATGTTAGTTATCTGGGAGCACAATTTTGCATGTTGTGACTTCTACTTTGCTCCCAGATTTAATTTCAATCCCCTTTAATCAACTTGGACCATAAAACTCAAAGCAAAAGATTAGACTTCTTGCCATCTAGGTCATGCATCATTTGTAGACCTTGCATGCATTTGTCTTTTCTTTTCTTTACATTTTGTTGTTGATTGCTGGCGTGAGGTACGTGCACCCCGATCTCTCATTCATGCATGTTTCGATCATGCATTAGTTAGTAAGGTGCATCGGGACAAGAGTGAGTTGAGCGTTTTGATTGGAGCGATTGATTGCTAGATCTAGGATCAAAACGCTACTAAGGAGGGGCTGTTCCATAAAAGATAAGGTGGGGGATTTCATCACCCTTTCCTTGGCCCCAAAAATCACTCGTAATAAAGCCTTAACTAAAAGCAAGTACACATTGGCCCTAAGGAATTCGGACGCACTAGGAGAGTAATCTAGTCGAGACCGTCATGACCTGATCGGCGTTGCCTACCTTGTCGATAGTAGGTGGTACTGGATCTCCGGATCTGGTATCACTTGCTGGGCATTGTGGTCCTCGTTGTAGGGAGGTGAGATGTGTCGAGGCTAGTGACCTCGAAGTTAGGCGTCGTCTAGCCTAAGGACCCATTGCCTTACATTGTTTGAGCCGTGCTTGCTAGTTAGGCTTCTTCCTGATCCCTCTACTCACGCTAGCTCTAGGGATTCTTCCCTTCTCCTTTGAGTCATCTTCTTCTCACCTACTTCTACGTTTTAGTCTCCTCCCCTTTACACTCTCTAGTAGCGTTTTAGGGTCGAGTCGAGCACTTTTTGCGAGCTTAGCCACGTGGTGGTGAGAGTGGTCGACTCGAGAGTTTTTCTTGAGATGGATGGTTACATGGGCGACCATCCATATCATTGTTGGGACCAGGACGATTCTCCCCGGTACTCCGGACCCATGCAACCTGGGGTGGCTCAGACTAACACCCCGTATGGTTGGGATGATCGCAATTGTGTGACTGAGCAATCTTCATATTGAGGTAACATGAGAGAGGCACCGACTGCTAGACCACAATCTAGTTTCGTCGGATCATACACTGGTCATCAAACTGAGACATTGCAAGAAACTTTGGCCTCTTTCATGCGTGCGGCAGACGACATGTTTGTACCGGTGGCTCCAGTAGCCGTACCATGCGACTGTTGTGGGTTGAGTGGTCATGTCACTAGGGAATGTCCTTATGTTCCCCCAGAGCCTGAGTATGAGCATACATTTTCCCAAAATGCTCATTATGACCATTACGCATCCGCGTACAATCCGAGAGTGATGGATTCGTGGGGAGACAATTCATATCCAAATTCTTATACTTCATGTTCACCCCAGTATCCTCCTCCCGAATACCCAGAATTCTACCAACACCCCACTCCAAATCATTGGACTCATTCTCAGCCAATCAACACCCAACCCCAAAATTTCCCAAGCTCTGACTTGGACCTCATCGTTGACCGCATACCTGATTCCTTGAAACAAACTTTCCTTACGTTCATGGAAACCACTCAACAGTCCATACAAAATATGGCACTGCAAGTGAGTCGAATGTCGCAGCAATTACGTGAACGTGAGGAGAGTGACATTTCATGTCAACATGAGGATTCTTCTTTTGATATCGAACCACCACCACATCCACAAATTCAAAACACAACCTTTCAAAGTCAAACTCCTAGTCAGTCTGAGGGACTTGGGGTTTCAATTCACGATCACTTAGTGGAGGATTTGATTCAAATTGAGAATAACTTGGACCAGCTTCATTATGAGTCGGCACAGGATTGTGCCTTATCTTTTTGTCCCGTGGCCCTTGAGCCACATGATCTTCATGTTGTGCCTCTTAAGGACTCACCTCTGGTGGAGCAAGAGCTCCCTAGTACCCTCAAATTCAAACAACCTGATGAGAGTTTGCCTCTCACTATTGTTCCTGATCATCTTCGAAATGATGGAACATCAAACAACTACATTGCTCATGAGGGTATTAGGAGTTCCTTGGAGGATACCTTGGGTATGAGACCCACTTTTTGTTCGCCTGGTGTGTCAGACATGCCTAACGAGGTTCTTGACCTCGTTCCGACGCACCAGCCTGTTGGTTGGAGAGTTTGGGTTGACGATCATAACTTCAGCAGCGCAACGGGAGAAACTCTTCTTCCATTGCCCCTCATTTCCCAAACTCTTGAGAGGTTCAAGCTCTTTCAGTTTGATCCTTTGGATGAGACGCATTTGCGTCCAATTCATGAACCTCTCATTTCATCTGGTTCTCTTTGTGAAGGGGGCCCACGCATGCGTATTCTGGCCCCGCGTGGTGTCATGTTCCCTTTCCAAGTGCATTGACCCACTCTTGAGGTTCCCATTTGATGTCTTTTGACAAATGAAGATGGGAACTTATGTTTGTACATAGTTATATATATATATAAAAAGTACAATAAAAGACTCCTTCAGTGAGCATCGATTGTTGTGAGCCCCAACCCTTGTGTATTTGGGCTCCATTTCTTTCACGTATTTGTATTCTTTTTTTAGCATCTCACATGTTTTGAGGGAATTCGGGTTTGTGTCCATCAACATGACCTTGAACTTCCCTTTGTACTTCATGTTGGTGAGATCTCTCCTTTTTATGCATAAATCCATGTAGTATCTTGCTCACATTCATTGAGGACAATGCATGAAGTAGGTGTGGGGGGTGTTTTACGTGTGTACATAGTCGAGTCGTTTCTTTTGATTTTGTTTTCTTTTGTTTGCATTTTTAGGGTCATGTTAGTGTGCTGCATTTAATATCGATATATTTGCTTGCCATGATCCTTGGGTGACTTGTCTTCTTTTGCTTGCCTAGTGCTTTAAAATTTCCACATTTCTTTCAAAATTTTCATGTGTTTGCGAAAGAAAATGTTTTGTGGGTTTTGCGTGTGTTTAGCATGTGCAAAACCGTTGAGAGGCAAAGTAAAAAGAAAGCTCCCAAAATTGTCTTGAACTTGATGCATTAGGATATCTAGTACAGTGGCTTTAGGATTTATGGAGTCGTTAGGATGCACCCCAGTTTTCCTTTGGGGGTGAGTAATCATAGGGTTTCAGTGCTCAAACATTCAAAGAAGTCCACCCTGAACCTAGTGAGTCAATAATTCGTGTTTGTTAATTTAGGAAGTTTGTTGTAGTCAAGGACCCTCTTAACCTTGTTGTGAGACATTAGTGTAGGGGTTTTTGGTTCATGTGTAGATAAGAAATAAGTGAGTAGGTGTTCTCTCTTCTCGCACGGCTCCTATCACTCGGGAAAGTAGGTCTGAGGGGACTTTGTGCCTGGTGCTTTCGAGTCATCTGACTTGGGATGCGCCGACCGAACTCTCGTTACACGGGTGGTAGGGATTGCCCTATGTGGAGTTTTGGGGAAAGGTGTACGTGATAGTGTAAGTCCTCATGGGTAATGATGCACGAAACCTGACCCTGGGAGAATGAAGCTCCAACTAATAAAAAGAAAAAGAAAAAAAATGAGAAAAGAAAAAAAAAGAAAAAAAATGGCAATGCAAATAAGAACCTTAATGGACCTTACACTTTGTATCACTTGAGGATGTTGAGGGTGTCCATGTCTTTCACTTAATTCCTTATTTAACTTGCACGAATGGTTCATTAGGTTAGGTGTGTGGACTGATTACCTTTATAGAGTCGGCCCGTAGCATTACCGCGTCCATTGATCGACAAAAAATTGTCCAACGAGTCGAGGTCTAGATTGAATAATGCATCTTGTTCGGATTTTGTAGGTATATCCGCTGAAAACCCTCAGGAGACAACACTCCTCCTCCTTGGCAACAAAGAGGTTTAACGGCTTGTTGCACGTGCTAAGTGCAACCGTGATTCCTACGAAAGTGAGTTATGATTTCTTGTTTTTTTCGTTTGCTTTTCTCTTTCTTTATTTTGCTCGGGACTAGCAAAAACTTAGGTGTGGGGTATTTGATTGACATCATTTCATGCTTATATTTGTACCTTATATCCATTATCTTACACCTAAGCAATGCTACGTGACGAGTTTTATGTTTAGTTTTCAGGAATAAAGAGGTTTGAAGAGAAGAGGCGTGAAAGGACCCCAAAGTAGGAAAAAGGACTTAATTGTGAGACCTAGGGACTGATATGCAAGGGAGAAGGACCTGATCGTAAGACCGAAGGACCTAAGAGCAAAACAAGAAAATCCACACCATCATGGGGAGTATTTTGGCAATTCGATTCGGGTCGGAGCTCCAACAAACCAAGTAGATGCATCCATGACCAACAAATCCATCAATAAAAGCCCACAACCAAAAAGAACTCGATTTGAAGCTTATAGACCGCCAATTGGCGGTTAATTGGCGGTCCATATAGCCCCAGATCTGCTAAGATTTGTGCTCGGCTTGTATTAGTGTATTCTTAGTCTATTTTTGGTATTGTTTTAGTCCCACATCGGGGGATTGTCCCGGATTAGCTTTTTCCATGCTTATAAATAGAACTCTTCACCTTCCATTGTAATTACCCATTGTTTGGTGGCATTCTCTCTACTAAGGAGTGAGCCTTGAAGCAATAACTCAAGGTGGAGAAGAATGTTACCTTCAATGTGAGTCATTGTTAATAAAAGTTTCTTTGTTTCTTTTAATCTTGTCTTGTTATGTCTTTTATTTTGTGCATGCTTGTTTAGTCTTTCTTTCTTTAATATTTTTTGCTTGATTAGTGTAGTTTTATTTCAGTATAATGCTTCATTTTCTTAGAGTAGTTAGTTTAAATATGTGTGAGTAGTTCCATCCCCTTTGGGGGTGGAGTAGATGTATGTACATGTTATGAAGGTGGTATGAATGCTAGATTTTATTGTTTGTGAGAGATATTAGTATGCTTGCTTGAATTATTAAGAACCTTACTTGATGGTTTCTGCCATAGCTTAGGTACATTCCATGCTTGTCTAAGTGTCTTAATAACAACCTTGCATTGCTCATATTAATCACCTAGGTTAGTGTTGTAAATGATAGGTCTTGCCATGAGGTACTTCTTATGCATGTACAAACACTAACCACACTTGAGCTTCTTGTATGCATTCCACACCACACTTATTTCGTGTGCACACACACACACTCCACCCCTTAGGGGTTTTCATTCTTGTGTTTTTATCTTCTTCATTAGTTGTTTATCTTAGTTTGTTAGTGATTTCAATTCAGCTTTGTTACTTTACTAGTTTAGATTAGTGTAGTGTAGTGTAACCAACCTTTCTTCCCCTTTTTACCACTCACCTTCGAACAAACCAAGCGTCGACACACCTCCCAGTGGACGACCCGTATTTGCCACCGCTTCAACGCGGCAGTGCACTTGCGGTTAATATAAAACGATCAATCAAGTACCTATCGCTTAAATTGAAAATTTCTCTCATACACATCCGTTAGTGTGGGGCCCACGTCCATTAAGTTCCCGTGATGATTTCTATCCCCTGATCTAATACACTATCGGTGTATTTATGTTGTTTTTGAGGATAAATAAAAATAATGTTTTCGTTTGGGTAGAGATTCATAGAGACATTTTGTGTGTCTCTGAAAACTACAGATTTATTTTTTTCATTTGATACTTTGGTTCACAACTTAACATATTGTTTTAAAAAAATCTCATATTAATCCAATGGTTGAACCGATTATTTTGTTGAAATCTGAATTTGACAGTATTTTTATTCCAATCTTCGTAAGTTCTAGCTCCGGAAAAAAATCCTGCCCATATACCCGACCAGCCTATCTGGCCCATCGACCTGACCCCCCGACCGGGGTAGCATGGTCCACAGTGGCTCTGGATCCGGAGCCCCTTACGATAAGTTTATTATGATGACCCAGCTTGATACCCATCTAGTCGTAACACAAGTACAACCTTGAGTTATCAGATGTCATCTCATGAGTTAATCATGTTAAGTTTTAATTTTCCATACATAGTCAATAGAAAAAGGGCTAGCAACTCAAACTATCTGTGTGCTTGAAAGAAGTGATGGAATTAGGAACTGAATATTAAATGACCAGCATGCTTGAAACAGATAAAATTGGTAATAAATATTCAAAGAGATGGAATTAGTAATAGATTGTGTTCTCTACTCAGGAGGGCAAGTCCAGTGTTCTTGTAAAAAGAATGAATTGATAAGATGTCTTGGTAGTTATTCTACAATACATGCACCAATTACATTCTAATTAATACCAGGGAGAGAAAAGGTTGAGATTTGATAGCGAATAAAATTTTGCTTGACTCGAGATTGAAAAAATGGTCTTTTTGCTATTGTACACCTCGTAGGTGACCTAATTGGCAATATACACCTGAGTTTTTGGTATTATCGGATATGCACCTATAAGTCAAAGATATGTGTTCATATGCACCTCTGCCAATAGTGGACCCCACTTCGTCATTGTTTTTGTCTAACGACATTAGACAATTGACAAATTAAACCTCGTTGAATCTAAATGTTCTTAATATTAAAAACAAAAAAATAAATGTTAAAAATATTAAGAAAAAGAAAAAAACCAAAGCATCTCTCTTGTCTCCTCCTCCTCCTCCTCTCTCCCTTCCTTCTACTCCACCCCCTCCCCCACTCCCATTCCCATCCTTAATTAAACCCTTAAGTAATTGTTAATTTGCAGGGAAGGATTGTACGTGCCTCATCAGAATCCTAACACCTCCTCCTCCTTCGTCTCGCTGGTGAATCTCAGGATCCCAACACCGATGATCTTCAGGTTGAGGGCGTTGATGAGGACGAAGGCTGGGTTGATATGGGTGTGAACGTAGCTGGTCTGGCCTTGGTGGAAGGTGAGGCCGCCGGTGACACCGAACAATATCTAGAAAAAGTAGGAGGTGGTTTCGTTGAAGGGGGAAGCTCGTGGAGCCACCGGCAGTGGTCGTCGGTGTACATGGAGGAGGTTTGTTATAATCCAAATCAAATTTGGTTGAAGAATTTGGTTAATTGTAGTTGATTGTGAACCAAATCAAATTTGGCTGAGGAATTTGGTTTATTGTAATTGATTGTGAACAAAATTGAATTCTGTTGAGGAAACAATTGGTTGGTGTGTTGGTTGGGAGAGGTGGAAGAGAGGGAGGAGGAGAGGAGAGAGAGATTTGGTTTTTTATGTTTTTAACTTTTCTTTTCTTTTTAAATATTAAGGACATTTGGATTTTGCGATGTTTAATTTTTCAATTGTCTAACGTCGTTGGATGGAAACGATGATGGAGTGGGGCCCACTAATTGTAGAGGTGCATATGAGCAAATATGTTCAACATACAGGTGTATATCTGGCAATACCCCAAACCTGGGTACATATTGCCAATTAGGTCACCTGCAACACGAACAGTTGCAAAAACCCATGAATAATCCAGGAAAGGAAAGACACATATCATTGCAATTTGATAGTGAATAATGATCCATCGTGGTTGAGAGTCATAGTCGAAAAATACAAGAAAACATGAAATACAACGAACATGTTTGTCCTATGGAGGTTCACCCTGTACTCATACAAGCTTCACAAACTTAATGAGAATGAAAACCTAATGTGATAAAAGAAAAGGTCGTTGAAACATGGACTTTAGTTGTGCAGTTAAAATATGATTTTTCGACGCTTCGTTAGTAGTTACCACGAGAAAACCAACCACTTTGACTTAATTATCCTCTACTCTTGTTTTACGATGGTACATGATGGAACTGAAAAGTACCATTATACAAAAGAAACGATAATGCTGGCCATTACCAAGTCCAGAATGCCGACGGAATATTTGTGAGGTTCCATCCATCTTTTCTTTCTTGTAGTTGCTATGGATATTTACTTAAATATATTTTTAGTTTTTGACAGACGTCTAATGTTCTTGGAGCAAAATCAAAGTGCAAACTGTGTTCATCTATACTTGCAAAAATTCAGTAGATTATAATTAGATTTCCAAAAACAAATAGCTTGCTTCAAAATAAAAGGTACTCACTTAATTCTAGATTTTGTAGAAAGAATGGGGGTAAGAGTACATAGGTGCACCCATATGGAATTCAAACCTGTGTTCAAATCGGATTGTTTTTATTAATATTTTAGTTGTTTTTATTTAAAAACTTTTAAATTCATTGTTACAAATTAAATTCACAAATTTGATGTAAAATTAATCTTTTGTTATATATGAATTAATTTGTAGTTAATTAAAAATATTAGGATATGTAACAGAACTAATTGAAACACATTACAAATAAATTATAAAAATTCCGATTAAAATTGATCGTACGCGGTCCGAACCAAA
The DNA here is from genome assembly GCA_963682175.1 of Triglochin maritima. Classification (NCBI taxonomy): domain Eukaryota; kingdom Viridiplantae; phylum Streptophyta; class Magnoliopsida; order Alismatales; family Juncaginaceae; genus Triglochin; species Triglochin maritima. The sequence continues at coordinate 15,816,628 of OY821775.1, forward strand.
CTAGAACTAAATTTCTTGAAATCCAGGAACTGGTCTGGTTCGGTGTAAACCTAACCGTCATTGGTACAACCTTACTAACTAGTGGAGATTTAAAATAGAAAAAAATAGACATCATGTTAGTGCAATCATTTTCAAAGTACATAGATTCCCTCAGAAACCTTATGGAAAAATAAGTTTTAAAAAATATAAATGTTTTTGTAGGTTAACGTTCATCTTCTGGAACCACATAGAAATTGCTCAAGAAATTGGTGTAGGACAAGGTGGTGGTGAAGGATTTAAGAAACCTGATTTTGGGAAGGCCCGAGGAGGAGGAGGGGGAGGAGGAGGAGGTTATGGGAGTGGTGCTTGTGATGAATTTTGTCAAGAGTGGAAGGTAAACAATGGACAGGTGGATTGCACCAAGTAGTGCGGGTGTGGAAACTGGGTATATATGCCATGGTCAATGACTTTTAAGTTTACCAACTTTTTTTTGCGTGTCGTAAGCAATGCGGAAGTGAGTGATTTGCACGTGGGATCTTACTATTTACATAAATAAGTAGTGTTTGTTGAACCACATTTCAATGATGAGTATGTTTTCTCGGATTGAACCAAGCCTAAAAGTTCTGATACTATTAAATATGTAACGTCTCGAGCCCGAACAGTGATTATCCGCCCGAATCCGGTTTGTTAATATGATCCACGACCCTAACCACTGCGCACTCTGATATTCAATCCATGTGATAGGCCCATAACTAATCTGAAAAATATCATCAATAATTTGTGAGCTCGACAACCCGCAAGTCACACCTGTCAATCAATCAGAATCATAATCCTGTGGAAAATAATACAAAACATGACATTCAGTCAATGAGCATAATCAAGAGACATGCATCACAAATAATATGCATGCATAACAATCTGAAACCCCATTCGGATTCGACCACATCTTGTGCTTCTGACATCTATAAATCAGTCAGACACACACTTGGTAGCTCCACACTAACAACATGTAGCCCTTTCCTCTCTTGGGTGGCTCCACGCTTTCCTAAGTGGCTCAGCCAGAAACATACATACGGCCACAAGACATGTCAACCAAAACACCACCATGCAATCATATGCATATCAATGAATTCAATATCGATACTCAACATGCATGCAACTACAAATATGAAGAGAGATAGACATGACATGAAATAGAAAAATAACGAATTAGTACTTGCCTTAAAATCTCCATCAATTTCCTTTATATGTCTTGCACCAGAAAAACCTCATATCCTTCACCCAACCACTCTCTGAACTTCTCCTTCAATTCTCTTAATCTTCTGCTAAAACCACACAAACATCAAATAATCTTGATTAATTTCTTAATAAGGTTTGGTTCTCACAATCCACTCTCCTTAAAGAAATTTCGTCCTCGAAATTTGAATTCAATATCATATCATTTGAAATTCACATATCCATATTAAAATGAACCCTCACACATCTAAATCAGTTTGATCCAAATCCAATCATTCCATATTGATTCCCAAATTTAAATTCAATTTGGTCTAAATCAAAACATTTTTTTCAATCCAACTTTCATTTAAATCTAAAATTCCTCTCCAACTATTTATTCATAATTTGGATAACTCTAATCATGCCTAAATTCACATTTTGATCCCATGTCCAAATAACTCTAAATTCATATTCAAATCAATAGTCGATACTTCTAAATCCAAATTCTCAAATTCCAATCCAGTCAAAATCCCCGAGCCAGGACAAATACTCACTCGCCCGAACCCGGTGCGTTAATACGATCCACGACCCTGATCGCTGCGCACTCTGATATTCAATCCATGTGATAGGCTCATAACTAATCTGAAAAATATAATCAATAATGTGTGAGCTCGACAGCCCGCAAGTCTCAACCGTCAATCAATCAAAATCATAATCATGTGGAAAATAATATAGAACATGACAGTCAGTCAATGATCACAATCAAGAGACATGCAGCACAAATAATATGCATGCATAATAATCTGAAACACCCATTCGGATTAGACTACATCCTGAGCTTCTGAAATCTATCAATCAGTCAGACGCACACCTGATAGCTCTACAGTAACGACAGGTAGCCCTTTTCCTCTCTTGAGTGGCTCCATGTTGCCCGCTTGGTAGCTCTTTCCTAAGTGGCTTAGCCAGAAACATACATACAGCCATAGGACATGTCAACCGAAACACCATCATGTAATCATATGCATATCAATGAATTCAATATTGATACTCAACATGCATGCAACTACGAATATCAAGAGAAACAGACATGACATGAAACTGTAGAATAAGGAATTAGTACTTGCCTCAAAATCTCCATCAATTTCATTTATATGTCTTGCACCAGAAAAACCTCACATCCTTCACCCAACATCTCTCCGAGCTTCTCCATCAATTCTCTTAATCTTCTCCTAACACCACACAAACATCAAATAATCTTGACTAATTTCTTAATAACAATTAGGTTCTCACAAAATAAATGTTGTTTATATTTGTCATCACATGCGCATTACAATGTTGTTGGGGAATTCATAGTTTGTTTTTGATGTTTGAAATTTTCCATATTTAATATCTAAGATATATATATATATATATATATATATATGGAAGTACAATGCTCAGTTTGTATAACTACATTCATAAATTTTCTATCGATTTTGGTTGGCTTGAACTAAGACACTAAAGACTTCTCCTCACCAAAATTGGAATAACCACAAAATGTACTGAGTGACATCATTTCATGCTTATATTTGTATCTTATATCCATTATCTTTCACCTAAACAATGCTACGTGATGAGTTTTATGTTTGAATTTCAGAAATAAATAGGTTTGAAGAGATGAAGCATAAAAGGACCCAAAAGCAGGGAAAAAAGATTGAATTGTGAGAACTGGGGACTAAGATGTAAGGGAGAATGACCTGAACGTAAGACCAAAGGATCAAAGAGCAAAACAGAAAACTCCACACCATCATGGGGAGTATTTTGGCAATTAGATTCGGGTCGGAGCTCCAATAAACAAAGTATATGCATCATAGACCGACAAAGAAATCCAGAAAAGCCCACAACAAATGCCAGCCGGATCCAGAACTTATAGACCGCTAATTGGTGGTCCGGATCTCTCTAAATCCGCTAAGACTTCTCAGGTACATGTATTAGAGGGTGTTTATTCTATTTCTGGTATTTGTTTAGTCTCAAACCGGGGGAATGTCCCGGATTGCCTTTTTATATGGCTATAAATAGAACTCTTCACCTTCCATTGTAAGCACTTCACATTTTGAGTGACTATTCTTCATACTTGAAGTGAGGCCTTGAAGAAAACACTAAAGTAGGAGGATGCTACTTGAATTGTGAGTCATTTTTAATAAAAGTTTCTTTGTTATGTTGTTTGTTTCATGTTGCTTGTTTTACTTTGTTTGATTTCATTTTAATCTTAGTAGCTCAGTTAATATGTTTTCCTTGCTTAGTGTAATACTTAGTCTAATGGGAAGTGAGTACTTCCATCCCCTTTGGGGGGTGGAGTTGATGTTCATACATGCAAAAGAGAATGGAATGAATGCTTTATATTTTGATTGTGTTGATAAATGTGAATGTATGCTTGCTTGTTAGAGTAGAATACTACACTTGATGGGTTTTGCCATACATCTTAGACACCTCCCATGCTTTTTTAGGTTCTGAAATAACCAGCTTGTGTATATGAATGTTAATCAACAAGGTTAGTGAATGCAAGGTTAGTGAATAGATTGATAGGTCTTGTCATAACATTTAGACACTTCCTATGCACGAAAACACTACCTTCATTTGTGCTTAAAGAATGTGTTCTTCACCACCTCTTTGTATGTGTGCACTCACTCCACCCCTTAGGGGTTTTCCATTTCTGAATTCCAGCACACTTATTTCGTTCTTAGTTAAGTTTTAATTCATCGTTTATTGTTTGCTTGTGCATGCGTTACTTCGTAGTGTAGTATGGCGTAGATTAGTATAATCAACTCTCTTCCCTCTTTGTTGCCACTTGATTCCTGACAAACAAGAGGTTGCTCACCTCCCTGTGGACGACTCGTATTTGTCACGTCTTCACTGACGTCGTGCACTTGCGGTTATAATTAAAACGATTGAACAAGTTTTTGGTGCCGTTGCCGGGGAGGTGCTAGTCCAGACTTTGGTTTGGACGATTCGAGTGGATTTAATTTATGTTTTGTAGTTTTCTTTGTTCCAGGAGACTCTAAGGACCAAGGGAAAGAACCAGGAGAAATTTAAAGCAAAACAGAGCAGAATAGACCGCCAATTGACGGTCTGGTGAGCTCTATTTCCTTTCGTTTTTCTTTGACCTGTGGTATTATCGAATATAGTGATCTGGGACTCGATTTGGCATGTTTTGACTTATATTTTGTTCCCATATCAATAATAAATCTCCCTTTAAGCAACTTGGACCTCAAAACCCAAAACAAAAGATTAGTCATTCTTTCTTGTTTAGGTTATGCATCATGTATTCAACTTAGGCACGTAGATTGTCTTTTCTTTTAGTTTTACTTTTAGTTACTGAGTGCTGGCGTGAGGTACTCATTTCCTTCTGTCATTCATGCATTCCGTATGAACATGCATTAGTTAGTAGGAAGTGCATTGCAACAAGTGTGAGTTGAGCGTTTGTTTGGAGAGTTGATTACTAGATTAAGACTCCAAAACACTACTAAGGAAGGGTTGTCCCATATAAGATAAGGTGGGGGATTTCATCACCCTTTCCTTCGCCCCAAAAACCACACTAATCAAGAGCCTAATTTTAAAATCAATTAGACATTGGCCCTAAGGATTTCGGGCGCATTAGGAGAGTGATCCGGTCCCGACCGTCATGACGTGATCGGTGTTGCCCACTCTGTCGATAGTAGGAGAGACGAGATCTCCAGATCTTGACTCACTTGCTGGGCTTTGTGGTCCTCGTTGTAGGGAGGTGAGGCGTGTTGAGGCTGTGTGACCTCGCAGTTAGGCGTCGTCTAGCTGTAAGGACCTATAACGACCTTAGGATTGTTTGAGCCTTGTTTGCTTGTGTGCATCTACATGTACCCACCCGCCATAGAATAAGGATTTCTTTCCTTCTCTCCTGAGTCATTCTTCCTCTCCTGTGTCCTCCCGTCTTCTCCTCTAATCACATTCTTTGTTAAAAAAAGGTTTTGTTTTGTGTGTGTGCACCTTTGTGCATGCTTTCGTGGTCACGAGATGAGAGTGCCCGTGTGACGAGGCGCGTTGTCAACCCTGCTTTGGTAGTCGATTTCTCGACGCCTTCCTCCTCTCGTGTCGCACACAGTCCGGGTTCAATGGTTGCTAATTTCTGCAAGGAGCAGTTGTTGGACCCACCTATTCCACATGTTCTTCATGTTGTCGCTCTCATACCTCTACATGATCGATGCTACCCGAGTCGTACTGCTCTACCCTCATGCATCGTATTGCCAGAGGCAAATGGGAACCATTTTGAGGTTAAGCCTCAGTTTATTTCCATGCTCCCTCGCTTCACTGGGAAAGGTGACCCCTATATCTTTCTCAGGGAATTTGAGGAGGTCTGTGCTATGTTCAAGCTGCAACAACTTCGCACAGACTCCATCCATCTTAGGCTTGTCCCCTTTGCGCTGAAGGATGATGCCAAGAAGTGGTTGTACAGCAACCAGGCGAATGCCTTTAGGACTTCGGATGAGTTTCAATCTGCATTCCTCAAGAAGTATTTTCCAAATCATCGGACTCAAAAATTGAGGAACGAAATCAATTCGTTCTATCAACATGAGACCGAATCATTCCATGTATACTTAGAGAGGTTCAAGGAGCTACTATCCTCATGCCCTCACCATGACATTGAGTTGTGGCATCTTTGTCAGATTGTGTACGAGGGTCATCACATCCTGTCCCGGACACTCCTTGAGTCCATGTGTCAAGGAGAGTTCTTAAGAAAGGATGAAAGGGAGGCATGGGCTTTCCTAGAAGACCTTACTAAGAAAACAATGCAATGGGAGAGTGTAAGGGAACCACCTACATCATCCAGCATAGGAGCGAGGATCGTGAAAGCAAACTCGACTAGATCGGGTGCCGCATTTGCTGTCGATACCACTACGGCCACCGAGGCACGCATGGGGGCTTTAATGCGCCATATGGAATCTATTGAGCTCCAAAACCAACAAGGTGCACCTCACATGTCCACATCTGGTCCACTTCCCTGTCATTCATGTGGTAGGATAGGTCATGTAGAAAGAGAGTGTACGTCCATTCCTCCTGAGATGGAACATGTCAGCGTCATCTATGAAAGAGCTAGGAATGACCCATACTCATCATCTTATAATCCTGGATGGAGGAACCACCCCAATTTTTCATGGAACCAAAATAATGCCCCTGGTGGTCCTTCAAACTCCTCTCGACCACCTAACTAATCATACCAACCTCCCATGCATGCATAATCTTATCAGCCACCCCAAGCTCAAATCACCAATCAAATCAGGTTTCCCAAATTCCAATAATATGGAAACCCTATTCAATTCAATTGAGACCTTGACTCGTGGACTTGAAAACCACAAGTCAAGTTCTCACTTCAAATCAGCAAACCATCAAATCTCTAGAGCTTCAGATGGGCCAATTGGCTCAGTCTGTACATGAAAGAGAGAGAGAGAGTCTCTACCTAGCCAGCCTGAGGCTAACCCCCGCTTGTACCAGCAACAACACATGCAAAATGAGAATGTGGTTCCCCGGGGGCGGCAAGTGAACCATGTGGAGGAACCTGTTCACCATGTCAATTCCATTGTAACCTTAAGGAATGGAAAGCAGGTTGACAATCACATTTCCTTGCCACACCCACCACCATCTATGCAGCCCCTCAGTGGGAATGGTGGTGAAGAAGAGGTTGAGGGTAATACACCAACGCCTCCTTCTCAGGCACCGCAGAAAACCTACCTGCCAAAAGCTCCCTATCTAAGTAGGTTAACCAAAAAGCAGAGTGACACAATGGATAAGATATTAGAGGTGTTTAAGCAAGTGAAGGTTAACATCCCCTTGTTGGATGTCATCCAACAAATACCTCAATATGCCAAAGTGTTGAAGGATCTCTGCACAACCAAGAGGAAGACCTACGTTCCTAAGTAAGCATTCTTGGCTGCAAATGTAAGCTCACTTTTATCCAATCCCGCCTACACAAAATACAAGGATCCTGGGTGTCCTACTCATTCAGTGTACGATAGGGGACACTAGCATGAGTAATGTATTGTTTGATTTAGGATCGGTGGTCAACCTCCTCCAATTTTCTGTTTATCAATAGTTGAATTTGGGAGAATTGAAACCAACTAAAATCACCCTCCAATTGGAGGATAGATCCATTCGTATTCCAAAAGGGATTATCGAGGACGTGCTTATCAAAGTTGGAGATTTTATATTTCCAGTCGATTTTGTTGTCCTCGATACCAATCCCGTTGCAAACACCCACTCTCAAATACCTTTGATTTTGGGTAGACCATTTCTGGCAACCTCCAACACCTTAATTAATTGTAGAAATGGTCTCATGAAGCTCACATTCGGTAACATGAGTGTTGAGTTTCATGTGTTCAACTCTGATAGGCAACAGGAGCCCATGTACCAACCTTTGAATCTCAATCTCATCTGCCAATTAGAGAAAGCACCAAAAAATCAATGAACACCCCTAACACCAATGCAACTCATTGAGAATGTTTGTGGGCCCAACGAAAACTCATTGCATGTCTTTGCAATGCAACAGAGTGAGCTGGCATCAAACATGAATGTCCAAAAGGAGTGTTCGTTGCATGATTGAGTTGAGATTATTACTGAGAGTGAGACACCTCATCTAATGCCGATACCAGTAGGTGTCTCTATCTCATGTCCCTTGGCCATCGAGCCATTTGAGCTTCATCTTAACTCCAACAAGGACCCACCTACAACCGAGCTTATGCTTGATGATATAAATGATGGTGGGAGGTCCTTGTTGGATGACTTGGGGAGAAGCCCCATTCTTAGTGATGCAGGTCTGCTGCATCCATCGAATGAGCTTGAGGAACTCATTCCGATGCACCCACCTATTGGTTGGAGGGTTTTATTCGATGAGCAACTAAACCCTAGTGAGGCAACACAACTTGACTCATTCATGTTGCCCACACCCAAACAATATCATGAGGGGTTCGAGCCTTTCAGCTTTGACCTTTCACCCCTCATGACACCTCAGAGTACCAGTGAAGTTTGCCCATCTCGGCAAGTCTCTAGTCCTCATAACTCGATGTTCTCATTTGATGTTCATTGACCAAATGATTATGAGAATATCTTTGTTGATGTTTATATCATGTACAAAAAAATGAGTAATAAAAGACTCCATGAGTGAGCATTAATTGTTGTGGGTCCCAACCCTTGTGTACTTGGGCCCCATTTCTTTCACGTATTTGTCTCCCTTCTTCAGTATCTCACAGGTTTTGAGGGAATTCGGGTTTGTGTCCATGTTGGTGAGATCTTCTCTTTTTCATGCATAAATCCATGTAGTATCATGCTCACATTCATTGAGGATAATGCATGAAGTAGGTGGGGGGGGGGGTGTTTTACGTGTGTACATAGTTGAGTCTTTTCCTTTCATTTTGTTTTCTTTTGTGTGCATTGATAGGGTCATGTTAGTGTGCTACATTTAATATCGATATATCTGTTTGCCATGATCCTTGGGTGACTTGTCTTCTTTTGCTTGCCTAGTACTTTAAAATTTTCACATTTCTTTCAAAAATCTTCATGTGTTTGAGAAAGAAAATGTTTTGTGGGTTTTGTGTGTGTTTAGCATGTGCAAAACCGTTGAGAGGCAAAGTAAAAAGAAAGCTCCCAAAATTGTCTTGAACTTGATGCATTAAGATATCTAGTTTACTGGATTTAGGTCTTATCGAGTCGTTAGGATGCACCCCAGCTTTCCCTCAGGGGTGAGTAATCATAGGGTTTCAGTGCTCAAATAATTAAAGAAGTCCATCCCGAATCTAGTGAGTCAATAATTCGTGTATGTTAATTTAAGGAAGTTTGTTGTAGTCAAGGACCCTTTAAATCTTATTGTGAGACATTAAGTGTAGGGGTTTTGGTTCATGTGTAGAGAAGAAATAAGTGAGTAGTTGTTCTCTCTTCTTGTACGGCTCCTATCACTCGGGAAAATAGGTCTGAGGGGACTTTGTGCCTGGTGCTCTCGAGTCATCTGACTTAGGATGCACCGACTGATCCTGTTACACGGGTGGTAAGGATCGCCTTATGTGGAGATTTTGGGGAAGGTGTACGTGATACTGTAAGTCCTCATAGGCAATGATGTACGAAACCTGACCCTGGGAGAATGAAACACCAACCAATATAATGCTCCAAAGAAAAAGAAAAAAAGAGTCAAATAAGAACCTTAATGGACCTTACACTTTGTATCACTTGAGGATGTTGAGGTTGTTCATGTCTTGCACTTAAGTCCTTAATTAACTTTCACGAATGATTCATTAGGCTAGGTGTGTGGACTGATTACATATATAGAGTCGACCCGTAGTATTACCGCGTCTAATGATCGACAAAAATAAGCCAACGAGTCATGTAACTAGGTTGAATAATGCATCTTTGTTCGGATTTTGTGGGTGTATCCACTGAAAACCCTCAGGAGACAACACTCCGCCTCCTTGGCGACAATGAGGTTTAACGGCTTGTTGCACGTGCTAAGTACAAACGTGATTCCTACGAAAGTAAGTTAGGATTTCTTGTTTTTCGTATGCTTTTCTCTTTCTTTGTTTTGCTCGGGACTAGCAAAAGTTAGGTGTGGGGGTATTTGATTGACATCATTTCATGCTTATTTTTGTATCTTATATCCATTATCTGTCACCTAAACAATGCTACGTGACGAGTTTTATGTTTGAATTTCAGAAATAAATAGGTTTGAAGAGATGAAGCATAAAAGGACCCAAAAGCAGGGAAAAAGGACTGAATTGTGAGAACTGGGGACTAAGATGCAAGGGAGATGTGAAGGATTTCATGTTTAATTATACATATATATTTTCGAATTTTTCATGTATAATAAGGATCAATTTTCAATTTTCTAGAATCTATTGCATGCATCGGTTTGTTTTAACAAACTAGTTTCAAAAACTCTATTAAAACAAACATAAAGGAGCTCCGAAATTCATACCTAGAAGTTCTCTAAAACTTCTTGAAGATTCGGAGACCGTTGGGATACTCCTCGCTGCGCCGGATGCCTCCGAGTATTCACCAAACTCTAAACAAGATCGGAGAGAGGGAAGCTAGTCTCTCAATCTCCGATTGGGTTTAGAATCCAATTACTAACCCCTCTTTAATTCTCTTGAGAAGATGATCTCTTAAGAACTAAACTAAACTTAAGAATTTGTGGAATTTTCGTGGAGAATTAAAGAGAGAGATTTTGCATGAAAAGCAATATTAATTAAGATGTAGGAAGACAATGAGATAACCTCTATTTATAGGTTCTCTCCAAATTACCTATTCATGTGCAACCTCTTGCCCTTGATTTCATGCAAAATTCCATCTAACCATCCATTATTTATTAATAAATAATATTAGCCACGAATTAAATCAATTATGGACCAATTCCATGCATGATCTAATTAATTCTTAAATTAATTCTGCATAAAACCGTCTGGACCGGTCGACCGTTTCAAGGTGCGGTCGACCGCTCGAACCAATGTTTCGGTCGACCGTTCAACATTCGGTCGACCGTTCGTAACAGGAACTATTCCATCGCAATGTTCGGTCGACCGTTCGCCCAGATGAAAATTCCCTGTTATCGGTCGAAACTCGTCCGGTCGACCGTGCCCTACCGGTCGACCGGTTACTGCTATCCGGTCGACCGTTTGAGCACTGTTTTGCAGACTTGTCAAATTTCGGTTTAACCCCTACAAAATTTGACATTTCGGGATTAGTAGTAAATTCACAACTTATGTAACATATTATCCTATGTAATGATCAATCATTACACCCCACAATATTTACATCACATATGAATTTAATTTAGATTCTAATTATGTTATTAATCACAACATAACTTTGATTTTGCTTTGTTCACCCCATGTGTCATATTTTCTACATGAAACCCGACACATCTTATGAACTCAAAATTCCCATTCCTTGTTTCTCAGTTTTGTGGTGTGACCTATGGGAGGATCTAAACTAAGTTGGCAGTGATATTAAGAGCTTAATATCACAAGCTATAAGCGGTATCTAGCTACACATTATAGCTCCCAATTAGTTAGATGTCTTAATTCCACTCGAACCAAAACCCGATCCATTTAGTGATGGCGTGCACCACTTGTGTCCGTCCCTTGCCTCATGATATTAAGAATACACACAAAGTAGTATTGTGTCATCTTTGTCTTAGTATTCATTTCTTGATCTCTTTAAGCTAGTTATAAATATGTGACTTAACTCAAATCACATTGTGCACATTATAACTTTGCTTTATCAAGGGGCCCACTAATATCATCACTCAATTAAGAGGGGCAATGATAGTCTTTTGACTAACTATCTTCTCTAACAAAAGTTGTACTTAACCAACTAATGCCTTTACACTACACTCATCGATAGCTCAAGACACTAGTCTAATTAAGAACTCCTTAAGCGATCGGATATAAGTCTCATATCAAAGGACCAAAGACACAGTAAAATATTAATGACACAGAAACACATTTCTATAACATTTTACTTATTAGGTCTATTCAGTATACAAAAGTAATATTTTCCTCTTTTGCATACCCGTGTTGTCACTCACTTGTAGAGCTACAATGATCTATGACCAACACGACAATCTTAAATCGGTAATTAATGTTCCATGTTAGTTACCATGATTGCGAATATCTTTTGTTTTATGTAAACCAATATCTTTTAGAGCTCTACGGTTAAGGACCAAGAGCCTCTTCCTTAACACTTCTAAAAGACGAATAACATAAACAAGGAACAAAATGATTTCTCATTCAATTCATAATAATTGACATTTAAAAGTAAAACTTTTAGAACACATTCCCTTCAATCTCCCACTTGTTATTAAAGTTTTCTTTCTCATACATACTCAATGCATAAAACAATAATAACTAGGGTAAACCCCATTACATATCAATCATCAAGCCAATCTACATGGTTCCTCAATCCCATGGACTCGAAATGCATTTCGCCCTTGGCTTGGGATAAGGGTTTTGTGAATGGATCAGCTGTGTTGCTGTTGGTGTCCACCCATAACAGATTTATTTTGCCTTCGTCGATGAGGTCACGTGTCACGAAGTACTTACGATCCATGTACTTCACTTTGTGGTGTGATCTAGGATCCTTGATTTGCGAGATAGATGCACTATTATCGCAAAATAGCTCGATTGGTCCCTCGCTCGTGGGAACTACTCCAAGCTCTTCAAGGAACTTCTTGATCCACACTCCTTCCTTGCTCGCTTCAGCGACAGCCATTACTTCTGAAGCAGTGGTTGAATCGGCCGTAGTGGTTTGCTTCCAGCTACGCCAACTCACAGCTCCACCATTCAGAAGAAAGACGTATCCTGATTGCGACCTTCTATCGTCTGGATCACTCATGAAACTCGCATCCGAGTAACCTTCAGCTATCAATTCCCTTTGTCCTCCATAAACAAGAATCTTATCCTTAGTCCGGTTAAGGTACTTCAGGATATTCTTGACCGCAGTCCAATGCTCAGGACCTGCGTTGGATTGGTGACGACTTGTCACGCTTAGAGCATACGAGACATCTGGTCTTGTGCAAGTCATCGCGTACATGATCGACCCAATTGCCGAAGCATAAGGGACATCCTTCATGTACTCTAAGTCCTTACGTGATTGCGCACGTTGAGACTTCTTGAGTTGCACACCCATACTCATTGGCACATTGCCCTTTTTGGAGTTGTTCATCTTGAACCTTTCCAAGACCTTGTCAATGTATGCACGTTGACTGAGGCCAATGAGTCTACGGGGTCTATCTCGATATATCTTGATTCCCAAGATGTATTGAGCCTCACCCATGTCTTTCATCGAAAATGCAGATTTCAATGAACTTCTCGTTTGCTCAAGCAAAGGAATATGATTGCCCATAAGCAATATGTCATCGACATATAGGATTAGGAATACTACATGGCTCCCACTAACCTTCTTGTATACACAAGGTTCTTCCTTACTTTGAATGAAGTGAAGCTTCTTCACTTCCTCGTCAAAGCGTTTGTTCCAACTCCTTCATGCTTGCTTCAATCCATAGATGGATCTTTGAAGCTTGCATACCTTCTCGCTATTCTTTGGATCTTCAAAACCTTGAGGTTGTACCATGTACACATCCTCCTCCAAGTTCCCATTCAGGAACGCCGTTTTGACATCCATTTGCCATATTTCATAATCGTGAAATGCGGCAATAGCGAGCATGATCCGAATAGACTTGAACATGGCAACCGGTGAAAAAGTTTCATCATAGTCAATTCCTTGAACTTGAGTGAAACCCTTCGCTACAAGCCTCGCTTTGTAGGTTGTCAAGTTCCCCTCCATGTTCATCTTCCTCTTAAAAACTCATTTATTATGAATGGCCTTTTTCCCTTGAGGAAGGTCAACCAAGTCCCATACTTGATTATCATACATGGATTCTATTTCGGATTCCATGGCCTTAAGCCATAGTTTGGAGTCTTCCCTTTCCATTGCCTCTTGGAAGGTTAAGGGATCATTGGTATCTAGTACCATGATTTCATGAAGTCCCAGATATAAATCGAGTTTCTTCCTTTCCCTTGTTGACCTTCTAAGTTCTTTTGGTTCTTCTCGTGTCTCTCGAACTTCTTCCACAATTTCTTGAGGAGTGGGTTCACGTTCAACTCTTGAACGTACACTTGGTGGGGATGATTGAGATTCTCTCACAATTTCTTGCGAGGGTCTCTCACTCACGCTCCCACTAACCAAAGGAATCTCGGTTGGGCCTTCATGATCTTGAATGTCATCATTCATTTCATGATCTTGTAGAGTATCTTGAGTTTTCTCAAGCACAACCCTACTCCCACTACTTTTTACTCTTTCTAGAAATTCCTTTTCCAGAAATGTGGCATCCCTCTCTACAATCACTCGATTGGAGGTGATATGCCAAAAGTAGTATCCTCTTGTCTCACGAGGATAACCTATAAAGAAGCACTTATCCGCTTTTGGTTGAAGTTTGGTCGACATCAATCTCTTGACGTAGGCCTCACAACCCCAAATCTTGAGAAAACTGAGCTTAGGTGTTTTACCACTCCATAGCTCATAAGGAGTTTTCTCCACGGATTTGGATGGAACATTATTTAGTGTGTAAGCCGCAGTTTGTAGTGCATAACTCCAAAAGTAAAGAGGTAATTCCGCATGACTCATCATTGACCGAACCATATCGAGCAATGTCCTATTCCTTCTTTCGGATACCCCATTCCACTGAGGTGTACCGGGAGGGGTGAGTTGAGGTACAATACCAAACTCCTTTAGGTATGAGTCAAATTCGGTACTTAAGTACTCACCTCCACGATCCGTTCGTAGAGACTTGATTTTCTTGTCGAGTTGGTTCTCTACTTCATTCTTGAATTCTTTGAACTTGTCAAAGGATTCACTTTTGTTTCTCATTAGATAAACATAGCCATAACGACTATAATCATCCGTGAACGTAATGAAGTACCTGAAACCATCTCGTGCACTAGTACTCATTGGACCACATACATCGGAATGTATCAAATCCAACAAGCCACTCGCCCTTGGGCCTTTCTTCTTGAAAGGCTTTTTGGTCATTTTTCCCATTAGACATGGTTGGCACGTCTCCAATGATTTAAAATCAAGTACACCAAGAAGGTTAGCTTCTTGCAATTTCTTGATGCGCTTTTCATTTATGTGACCAAGACGATAGTGCCACAAGAGAGTATCATTCTCGTGAGTGGTCTTAAGTCTTTTGTTATTGATATTAAAGATTTGTTTATTATCCAATTCAAGCAAATAGAGACCATTCCTTATGAACGCATTTGCATAGAACACACCATTCTTCGATATAGACAAACAAGAATTTGAAATATTTATATTAAAATTATCCATATCGAGACATGATACAGAAATGATATTCTTGCTAATCGAAGGTACATAATAAACATTCTTTAGACATAAATTTAAACCACTACACAATTGAAGCACCACAGAACCTTGTGCAACCGCAGACACGTTCGCACCATTTCCGACCTTCAATTCTACCTCGTTCCTTACGAGTTCCTTCCTATCCATGAGTAGCTGCACATTAGAAACTATGTGAGCACAAGATCCGGTATCAATTACCCAATCCTAGACAGAGGTGGCTAAATTTATTTCAATAACAAATATACCTTTGGCCTTTTTGGGGCGCCTTCGTTCAATCACTCCGTTGTCAAGGTCTTCCTTGTACTTGGGGCAATTTGGCCGGATGTGTCCTTTTTCACCGCACTGAAAGCACTCCGTATTGGGAGTTGGAGATTTCTGAGATTTCCCCCTCGAGGCACTCGCACGAGCACCTCCTACTCCCTTGCTCTTGATTGAACCACTTTTGGTAGATTTGCCCTTTCCTTTACCAATCTTATGACCCCTCCCATGGACGGCAAGGACTTGCTTGTCCGTACCCTTGCCCATGTCAACTTCAGCAGTTTTGAGAGCGTTGTGAAGCTCCTCAAGACTCACCCCTTTTTCACGCACATGATAGTGCATCACAAAGTCCTTAAAGGACGGGGCTAGAGAGCCAAGAATCATATCTTCAGCAATGTCCTCGGGCATTGGTGAAGAGAGCTTTGCCAACTTCTCAAGGTATCCTTGCATCGTGAGAAAATGCATAGATACCGATGTTCCCTCCGCCATATGGCACCTTGTGAGTGCGATGGTGGTCTTATAGTGCTCCTTTCGGGCACTATCCATGAACATCATAGAAAAAGCTTCCATGGTCTTCTTGGGTTTTGAATCCAAGTATTTCTCTTGAAGCGAGTCACCCATGGATGCTAGCATAAGACCGTGAACTTGGTTCTCTTGGTCTTCCCACTTGGCTTTAGCCTCTTTCTCTTCATCGGTTAATCTCTCATTCCACTTTGGGATTGGACCTTCCAAAATGTGAGATAGTTTCTCAAACTTTAACACGATGTTGAGTTTGAGTTGCCAACTAATGAAGTTTGAGCCATCATTTGCTAAAGGGTGTTTTTCTATCATGGATCGTACGATAGGTTGGATGTTCGACATTTTTCTACAAAATAAATCATACAGGTTTTAATGCCAATTTTATGTTTTAATACACATGCATACATATATCGAATATATAAATATAAATGTTGCAAATTAAAATCTTGCCCATAAATGCAACAATCCAAGATCCTATTAATTGTAATATAGACTAGCTAAGGGCTATCGAATACATTACAATGTTAAGGTAAGAAATCCTTTTCTAATCACAACCTTTTTGAATTTTAGCAATATTTAGCATCTTCAAACTCTTGTGACTCTTGTCGTTTTAATTATGAGGGAATACGACCTATCCTCGTAAGAAAAACTTTTTTTCCCAAAACCGAGCGAGGGCTCTAGGTAATGTTAAGAAAACTTATTTTCATTTGATACGAGATACGTTTATCTATTGTATTCACAACTAAACATACTTGGGGTTCACTAGGGTGAAACACACCTCATATATTTAATTGTGGCACAACAACAGACAACCTTTATATCTCCCACTATTCCTAAAGATAGAGGGAGCTATCTCCCGCTAAGGGCGAGCAGAGTATCCCTCGATCAATGGCTGCTAGTGGATGAAATAAGAAGGAAAACTATTCTTAATTTTTGTTGGACAATTTTAACATGTGATTTAGAATTTTAGGTTATCATGCATATTAATATTCATACACATCCTAACATTCACCACATTCATCACATGCATAGCAGAAATTAAAAACAGAAATTAAACATTCACACAATCCACATCGTGTGAGTTTATATGTTCCCTTCGATCCTCGATCCCTGATCTTCGATCCTCAATCGATGCGCTACAGCGGCGACTTCCTCTTGCACCGGAGGTGTAGATTTTACAGAAAATAAACACGCTCCTCACATTCGATAAAACCGACTAGTGCAAGTCCTATGTAAAAACCTCTCATATGCTAATGCAACTATCTAAAAGACGGAAATAGAGAGAATTTTTGGCTTTTACATACATAAGCCCCTGTATAATAATAATTACATGCATTTGTAGTGTCTGATTTGGAACATATAAACTCACAATCCTGCAAAGCAACTCAAGCATCCATACACGCAATTGCTATAAACTACACAACCTAGTTTATCAAGCATCTAGAATCCCAAACAATTCTTTGAAAAACATTTTGAAATCCATTAAAAACATTTTTCATGAATCCATAGTTCACAAATTAATTATGAACCGCTGTCCATCCAATTTCCAATGGAAAGATGAATCGCAGTTTTTCGGTTTTGTTGATTCTCTTACAAAATAATCGTTTATACTTAAAACGAAATTATTGCAAGTTAGACATATGTCCAAATCATAATTCTAGTAATTTCATGACATGTTTTAAACATTCAAAACATTTAAAACGAATTATTACAAAGAATTATTTCAACAAATATTTAAAGACCGAAAAACCGGTAAAACGAATTGTTTAAATCCTAGATGGTAAACTAAATTTGTTTATAGCCATGAATCATAAGAAAATTGAACCCTAAGCTCTGATATCACTGAAGGATTTCATGTTTAATTATACATATATATTTTCGAATTTTTCATGTATAATAAGGATCAATTTTCAATTTTCTAGAATCTATTGCATGCATCGGTTTGTTTTAACAAACTAGTTTCAAAAACTCTATTAAAACAAACATAAAGGAGCTCCGAAATTCATACCTAGAAGTTCTCTAAAACTTCTTGAAGATTCGGAGACCGTTGGGATGCTCCTCGCTGCGCCGGATGCCTCCGAGTATTCACCAAACTCTAAACAAGATTGGAGAGAGGGAAGCTAGTCTCTCAATCTCCGATTGGGTTTAGAATCCAATTACTAACCCCTCTTTAATTCTCTTGAGAAGATGATCTCTTAAGAACTAAACTAAACTTAAGAATTTGTGGAATTTTCGTGGAGAATTAAGGAGAGAGATTTTGCATGAAAAGCAATATTAATTAAAATGTAGGAAGGCAATGAGATAACCTCTATTTATAGGTTCTCTCCAAATTACCTATTCATGTGCAACCTCTTGCCCATGATTTCATACAAAATTCCATCTAACCATCCATTATTTATTAATAAATAATATTAGCCACGAATTAAATCAATTATGGACCAATTCCATGCATGATCTAATTAATTCTTAAATTAATTCTGCATAAAACCGTCTGGACCGGTCGACCGTTTCAAGGTGCGGTCGACCGCTCGAACCAATGTTTCGGTCGACCGTTCAACATTCGGTCGACCGTTCGTAACAGGAACTATTCCATCGCAATGTTCGGTCGACCGACCGATCACTTTCGGTCGACCGTTCGCCCAGATGAAAATTCCCTGTTATCGGTCGAAACTCGTCCGGTCGACCGTGCCCTACCGGTCGACCGGTTACTGCTATCCGGTCGACCGTTTGAGCACTGTTTTGCAGACTTGTCAAATTTCGGTTTAACCCCTATAGAATTTGACATTTCGGGATTAGTAGTAAATTCACAACTTATGTAACATATTATCCTATGTAATGATCAATCATTACACCCCACAATATTTACATCACATATGAATTTAATTTAGATTCTAATTATGTTATTAATCACAACATAACTTTGATTTTGCTTTGTTCACCCCATGTGTCATATTTTCTACATGAAACCCGACACATCTTATGAACTCAAAATCCCCATTCCTTGTTTCTCAGTTTTGTGGTGTGACCTATGGGAGGATCTAAACTAAGTTGGCAGTGATATTAAGAGCTTAATATCACAAGCTATAAGCGGTATCTAGCTACACATTATAGCTCCCAATTAGTTAGATGTCTTAATTCCACTCGAACCAAAACCCGATCCATTTAGTGATGGCGTGCACCACTTGTGTCCGTCCCTTGCCTCATGATATTAAGAATACACACAAAGTAGTATTGTGTCATCTTTGTCTTAGTATTCATTTCTTGATCTCTTTAAGCTAGTTATAAATATGTGACTTAACTCAAATCACATTGTGCACATTATAACTTTGCTTTATCAAGGGGCCCACTAATATCATCACTCAATTAAGAGGGGCAATGATAGTCTTTTGACTAACTATCTTCTCCAACAAAAGTTGTACTTAACCAACTAATGCCTTTACACTACACTCATCGATAGCTCAAGACACTAGTCTAATTAAGAACTCCTTAAGCGATCGGATATAAGTCTCATATCAAAGGACCAAAGACACAGTAAAATATTAATGACACAGAAACACATTTCTATAATATTTTACTTATTAGGTCTATTCAGTATACAAAAGTAATATTTTCCTCTTTTGCATACCCGTGTTGTCACTCACTTGTAGAGCTACAATGATCTATGACCAACACGACAATCTTAACTCGGTAATTAATGTTCCATGTTAGTTACCATGATTGCGAATATCTTTTGTTTTATGTAAACCAATATCTTTTAGAGCTCTACGGTTAAGGACCAAGAGCCTCTTCCTTAACACTTCTAAAAGACGAATAACATAAACAAGGAACAAAATGATTTCTCATTCAATTCATAATAATTGACATTTAAAAGTAAAACTTTTGGAACACATTCCGTTCAAGAAGGACCTGAACGTAAGACCAAAGGATCAAAGAGAAAAATAGAAAACTCCACACCATCATGGGGAGTATTTTGGCAATTAGATTCGGGTCGGAGCTCCAATAAACAAAGTATATGCATCAAAGACCGACAAAGAAATCCAGAAAAGCCCACAACAAATTCCAGCCGGATCCAGAACTTATGGACCGCCAATTGGCGGTCCGGATCTCTCTGAATCCGCTAAGACTTCTCGGGCACATGTATTAGAGGGCGTTTATTCTATTTCTGGTATTTGTTTAGTCCCATACGGGGGGAATGTACCAGATTGCTTTTTCTATAGCTATAAATAGAACTCTTCACCTTCCATTGTAAGCACTTCACATTTTGAGTGACTATTCTTCCTACTTGAAGTGAGGCCTTGAAGCAAACACTAAAGTAGGAGGATGCTACTTGAATGGTGAGTCATTTTTTAATAAAAGTTTCTTTGTTATGTTGTTTGTTTCATGTTGCTTTTTTACTTTGTTTGATTTCATTTTAATCTTATTAGCTTAGTTAATATGTTTTCCTTACTTAGTGTAATACTTAGTTTAATGGGTAGTGAGTATTTCCATCCCGTTTAGGGGGTGGAGTTGATGTTCATACATGCAAAAGAGAATGGAATGAATGCTTTATATTTTGATTGTGTTGATAAATGTGAATGTACGTTTGCTTGTTAGAGTAGAATACTACACTTGATGGGTTTTGCCATACATCTTAGACACCTCCCATACTTGTTTAGGTTCTGAAATAACCAGCTTGTGTATATGAATGTTAATCAACAAGGTTAGTGAATGCAAGGTTAGTGAATAGATTGATAGGTCTTGTCATAACATTTAGACACTTCCTATGCACGAAAACACTACCTTCACTTGTGCTTAAAGAATGTGTTCTTCACCACCTCTTTGCATGTGTGCACTCACTGCACCCCTTAGGGGTTTTCCATTTCTGAATTCCATCACACTTATTTTGTTCTTAGTTAAGTTTTAATTCATCGTTTGTTGTTTGCTTGTGCATGTGTTACTTCGTAGTGTAGTATAGTGTAGATTAGTATAATCAACTCTCTTCCCTCTTTGTTGCCACTTGATTTCTTACAAACAAGAGACTGATCACCTCCCTGTGCACGACCCGTATTTGCCACGTCTTCACCGACGTCGTGCACTTGCGGTTATAATTAAAACGATTAAACATGTACTATGCACAATAATTGAGTAATATTTAATTAAAATTATTTATAAAATCTCAAAGTTACTCCAATAGATGGTTACGACTCCATTTTTTATTTACACTTTATAAAAAAATTATATATATTTCATCAAACAAATTGTCAGTTTGAAAATGCTACTTTTTCCACAACTCAAACTACAAGCCTAACCGTATTCGTAACCTAACTCATATCTTCTTCGATAAGACTCAACCCTGCTCTTGCCTACCCAACAACGAGTTCGTAAACAACATTGATGTTGAGTTTTAATTTGCTCTTGGGTACATAATTAATAGAGAAAGGGTACATTATGCGTGCTCTTGGGTCTCTAATAACTCAAACTATCTATGTGTTTGAAAGAAGTGATGGAATTAGGAACCAGATATTAAACAGTCAGCATGCTTGAAAGAGATTGAATTGGTAATAAATCAAATAGATGGAATTAGAAATAGATCGTGTTCTCTACTCCGGAGACCAAGTCCTGTGTAATTTAAAAAGAATGAACCGACAAGAAGAAGTCTTCGGGACAAAAGTTTGTGATTTGATACTGAATAACGATGCTTCATAGTTGAGAGTCATAGTCGACAAAAACAAGAAACACATGAAATATGACCGCAATATTTATAATATTGAGCTTCTGCCCGTACTCGTACCGAAAGGAATGTGTTCTAAAAGTATTCTTTTATATGTCATTTTTTATGAATTGAATGTGCAAATATTTTGTTCCTTGATTAATATATTCGTCTTTTGGAGGCGTTAAGGAAGTGGTTCTTGGTCCTTAACAGTACAACTCTAAAAGATAATGATTTACATAAATCAAAAGTTATTCACAATCTTGGTAATTAACATGGAACAATAATTACCAAGATAAGATTGTCATGTTGGTTAAAGAGTATTATAACTCCACAAATATTTAACTACATGAGTATATAAAAGAGGAAAATAATTACTTGTATATTGAATAAACCTAACAAACGAAACATTATGGAATTGTATTTAGTGTCATTAATATTTCATTGTGTCTTGAATCCTAAGATATGAGACCTATATCCTTTCACATAAGCAGTGTTTAATTTGATTATTGTCAAAAACTATCATTGAGTTTGGTGATAAAGATAATAGTTGGTTAAACATAACTTATGGTTGAAAGGATAGTACGTCAAAACATTATCATTGCCCCTCTTGATTTAAGTGAAGATATTAGTGGGCCCCTTGATAAAGTAAAATTATAATGTGCACAATATAACTTATGTATAGTTACATATTTGAAATTTCTTAAGAGATCAAGAAATGAATATATAATACAAATATAACACATTTCTACTTTGTATAATATTCTTAATATCATGAGGGTAAGGGATAGACACAAGTGATATTACTTATATTGCTAAGTGGATCGTGTTTAGTTCGAGTGAGCAAAACATATTTGTTATTTTGGTAACTATAATGTGTAACTAGATACAACTTATACCTTGTGGTATTAGATGATTAATATAATTGCCAACATAACTAAGATCCTTCTATAGGTTACACCACAAAACAGGGAAATAAGAAATTTGATTTTATATTTATATGATGTATTAAGTTTGATTTATTTTGAAATAGTATACATGTGGTAAGATAATATTTATATGATGTATTGACATTATATATGATAATATGTTACATAAAATAATGTTATCCACAACATTATAACATATGAATTTGCTAAAATGCCAAAGATCAAATTTTGTTCGATATTGATCCAAAAATTGATAAAGGCAAAAACGGGTCAAAACGGTAGACTGTTTTGTGATCGATCGACCAGACAGAGATCGGGTAATGCGCGATTCGACCGAAATTATCAGAAGAATATTTTGGTAATAGAATGGTTGACCAGCATAGGACACGGTCGACCAAAATTATCAGGAACATTTTTTGATAAGGGAACGGTAGACCGGAATTAAACGTTCTTCAACCAAAGTTATCAGGGTTTTTTCCTGATGGAAATTTGGTCGACCGTTTGGTTCACGCTTCGACGACAATTATTAGGGACATTTCCAGGTGGAGATTCGGTCAACCGTCTGGCTCACGGTCCGACCAAAATTGTCAGAAACTTACTCGTTCCGTCGACTGTTTGCCACAATTCTGCTTGCATTAATAAGAGATTTGTACGGATCATGGGTTTAATTTAATCCAATTTGGTCATTGGTCGGTTTGGGATGATGATGTGTCAATATGTCATTGGTTTAGAGGAGAGTAAAATAAGAGATCATTTGTAAGTGGATTACACATGATGTGGGTTTAAAGAGACACTATAAATAGGTCAATTTTGCATCCTTGTTTGGTAATGCAAAATTTTCTTTCTCCTTAACCACTCCATTAATCGATTCCAAAAATTTCCTTATTAATCAAGTATTCTGGAGATTAAAGTCTTTGGAGCATTAAAGGGGCTATTGGCTAGGTTCTAATCTTGAATTAGAGATTGATTGGCTAGCTCCTTTGTCTCTAATCATGTTTAGAATTTGGTGAACACTTGGAGGTGAATCGTTGGACAATTCAAAGTGCAACGTGACTCTAAATCTTCGAAAATGTTTTGGAAAACCTTTTGGGTATGATTCTATTCCGTATATTTTAATATATATGTTTAAGACATTGTATCAAAATGATATATATGATATTGTACATGAAAATCATTGAAATTATGAAATTGATTCTACATGCATGTATTTAAATTTTTAAAAATAAAAATTCTAATTGATTCTTTTTAAAGTCTTAAATGTTTTAAAACATGTCATATGAATGTTAGAATTAAGATTTAGACTTGTGTCTTGCGTAAAATTTTTGTTTATTTTAAATGATTATTTTACATGGAATCGACAAAATGAAAGAGACAAATAAGTTTATTTTTCCTTAAAGTTCTTCTTTAGGGAATTAGATAAACTTCTGTTCAAATATTTTGTATTTTGAACTACGGATGCATGAATCATTTTTAATGGATTTCAAATGATTTTTGAATTGTTTGATTAAGAGATGAAGGGTGAAATAAATAATGTAATTTATAGTATATGTACATGTGTTGCACTTGTTCTCTTTTGCAGGAATAAGTGAGTTTATATGTTCCATCGAAGCCATACGTGATTGTAGGTTATTATTAATATCATTCAATCACAGGGGCTTACGTATATGTAAAAGTCATTTATTTTATGTGCATGCATATGAGAGGACATTTTACATAGGACTTGCACTAGACAATTTAATTTCAAATTAAGAGATGCATGCTTATATTTTGCAATATTTACATCCATGGTGCGCGAAGAAGGCGCAAAAGTCGAGGACACGGGAACATAAAAACTCACACCAATGTGTGAAAGATTTTATTTTATGTTTTAATATTCCTTGGCACGTATGTGATTGTGTGATTGAATGTTAGGATATGCACAAATGTATGTATGCATGACCAGCTAAATTCTAAAATCACATATGAATGTATAATTGTGCAAACTAAAAATTAAGAAGATATTTCTTTCTTAATTCATCCATCAGAAGCCATCGATCGACGGATATTCTGTCACCCTAAGTGGGAGAAAATTTTGTCAATCTTTGGAAAAAGTGGGAGTTACTAGGATATACATTGTTATGCCATCAATAAATGCATAAGGTGAAATTCACTCTTAGTGGACATCAATAAATTAAGAGATACAATGGGCAATCGTATCTCGTATCAAATGAAATAAATTTTCTTAACAAAACGAGGAGACCTCGCTCGGTTTTGAGAAAGAATTTTCTTTGTGGATGGACAAATTCCCTCTAAATTAAAATGACAATAATCATAAGAGTTTGAAAATACGTAAAGTTTGCTAAGTATCAAAATGGTTATGATTAGAAAATATTTCTTACCGAGAGTTTATAATATATTCGATAGCCCTTAGCTAGTTTATGTTATAAATAATAGGATCTTGCATTATTGCAATTATGGGCATATTTATTTATTTGCCGAATTGATATTTATAATCATAAAATTGATATGAAAACCTTATAATTTTTTTAGTAGAAATGTCGAACATTCAACCTATTGTGCGATCTATGATTGAAAACATCCATTGGCAAATGATGGCTTCAACGTCCATTGGCAAAACATTCATTCATTTTCAAAGCACATAGATTGCCTCTGAGAATCCTTATAGAAAAATAAAATTTAAAAAATATACAAGTTTTTATAGGTTAATGTTCATCTTCTGGAAGCACATACATTCCCCCCCCCCCCCATCGTCTCGAAGTACATTGATTATCATTGCTAATAATATATGCAAATATAGATGTCATGATTGTTTATTCCTTTCATAAAAACTATGCCTTAACTCGTTTAAATTATAAAGACAGAATTGTGAATGCAAAAAACAATTTTAAATGAAGTTCCTTTCTACTATAAATAGACCATAGATGCTTCCACATTTTATCATCTCGAACTAGCAATCTCTATAACAACACCTTCTTTGAGTCTATATAATGACATCCAAAAGTGTCTAAGTTGTTTGTCATTCTTGCAATGACATTGCATCTTGTTTTTTTGAGTGTTACTAGTGCAAATGAGAAAAATCAAGAGCAAGTAGTTGGTAAGATACCTATTCTTTACAAAATGAACGTTAAATTTTATTTCTTTACATGCATAATTTCTTTGTATATTACTTTATGTTCAAGTGAGAACTTTTTTTCTTGATTAATGTAGATCTTCATGCGCGTGAAAGTGCTCAAGAAATTGGTAAAGGACAAGGTGGTGGTAAAGGATTTAAGAAACTTGATTTTGTGAAGGCGCCTGGAGGAGGAGGAGGTTATGGGAGTGGTGCCTGTGATGAATTTTGTCAAGAGTGGAAGGTAAACAATGGGCAGATGGATTGCACCAAGTCATGAGGGTGTGGAAACTGGGTATATGTGCCATGGTCAATGACTTTTAAGTGTACAAACTTTTTTTGCGTGTCGTAAGCAGTGCAGAAGTGTGTTATTTGCACGTGGTATCATACTATTTACATAAATAAGTGGTGTTTGTTGAACCACTTTTCAATGATGAGTACGTTTTATCGGACTGAACCAAGCCTAAATGTTCTGATACTATTAAATAAATGTTGTTTATCTTTGTCGTTACATGCGCATTACAATGTTGTTGGGGATTTCATAGTTTGATTTTGATGTTTGAAATTGTGCATATTTAATATCTAGAATATTTTTTTATATTTATGGAAGTACAATTCTCTCTATGTATAACAACATTCATAATTTTTCATATCGATTTTTGTTGGCTTGAACTAAGACACTAAACACTTTTCCTCACCAAATAGTGTAGGATCGTAAGAGTCTCTTATTCTAATCACTTTTAGCCTAATTACCTACTTGTTTAAGCAATCAAGTATATGCAATAGAATTTAAACTTAAACAAGCAAGTAAAGCAAACCACTATGATGACACCAGATTTTTATAGAGGTTTTACCTCCCGCGTACTTCCTCTCTTGCAAGCTCCGCTTGAGCTCCGCTCACGTCTTCACTATCAACCTCGTTCCGGTCTGAGATTAAGCCTTTTACAAAACAAGCTCCACGAACACCCTCGTGAGCTTGACTTTCTTCTCTCACAATCCGAGAGGAATACTTCGAGCTTTCATTGAAGTCTTTGCTTCTTTACAACAGAGATGTTGAGTGGAACACACTCTCTAACTTGAGCACACTTAGCTTAGGATGTGGAATTGATACTAAAGTGTGGAAGTTTAGGCTTGGAGAGTAGATTTGGGGAGTTGGAGACTTGGGAGTTTCTCTTAGGTGTATATGACAATAGGAACTATAAGAGTTGTGTAATTGTGTCATAGGAACACCTATTTATAAGCTCTAAGTGATTTATAGCCGTTGGGACAAGTTTGGTAAAAGATTGTGGAGGATACACAAAACAGAAACTTGCAAGATACAATTCTGCAGAAGTTCGGTCGACCGGATCAGTAAGTTCGGTCAACCATTGGGCAGATTTGGACACGGTTCGGTTGACCAGTTAAGGAACGGTGGGCCGCCAAAGGCTATGACATAGATACACTTAAGTTATCGGTCGAACACCGAGATAGGTTCAGTCGACCGATTCATAACAGGCTCTACGGGGTTGATAAACAAGATCATATTCGATCGACCGAACAAGGTCCGCGGTCGACCAAAAGTCAATTTGTATTTTGGGGTATTTGGAAATAATACGAATACGACCGTTGGTATAATACGACAATTCTAAAAGTCGGAAAATTATGTTAACTTGGTCGACCGAAAAGGTCTAGACGGTCAATAGAAACCAGGCAGTAAAATACTAACTGGATAATTGATCACTCGGTTGACCGAACGGTCTGTTTCGGCCGACCGAATGTGGGCAGACAGTTCAGGTTAAGTGTTTAGTGTTTTTCGGTCTAAGTTTGAGTGATCTATTGAAGTACAAATTATATGAAATTTTGTGTGTGACTTCTTTAGGGAACCTAGTGTGTATTTGAGTAGTTTTTAGCTCAAGTATGCTCAATTACACATAGTTCCTAAGACTCAAAGAAAAACAAGATTACATGTCTTCAATATAGCTTTAATACATGTCTTGACTTGATTTCCTTTCTTCCTTGAGTCTTGATCACCTGTAGAGGTTAGCACAATACATATATATGTTATGCAATATGTGTGCTACTCTACATAATTAAAATTAAGATTAGGTTGATTAAATCATCAAAAAATAGATTAAGACAAAAAAGCCAACAAATAGGAATAACCACAAAATGTACTATGCACAATAATGGAGTAATGTTTAATTAAGATTATTAATAAAATCTGAAACTTACTCCAATAGAGTGCTTTCGACTCCATTTTGAATCACACTTTATAAAAAAATTATATATATATATATATATATTTCATCAAACAGATTATCAGCTTGAAAATGATACTTTTTCCAGAGCTCAAACTGCAAGCCTAACCATATTCCTAACCTAACTCATATCTTCTTCGATAAGACTCAACCCTGGTCTTGCCTACCCAACAACGAGTTCGTAAACAACATTGATCGTGAGTTTTAATTTGCTACAAGAATACATGTCTTGATGTAGAGGTGGAAGAAATGTGCATAAAGACACAATCATTATTTATGTCAATGTGTGGGACTTTTGTGAACGATCGATGAGTTTTCTTCCTTGAAATTAAACTACAGTTTTATTCCTACAAAGAATCATTTCTATTTTGCTGAAAAGTGGTAATCTGGTACTAAATTACTTTGGTAAGCCATTTGCCCATTTGACTTAGCTCTTTTTATATCACAAAATCAACAAACTCTGATTTACTTACGAATAAATAAAGTTAATACTAGAATATAATTGTGATAATAAGGTGTTAATAGTTATATTCAGTTATCAAATCTCATTTCATGAGTTGATCATGTAATCTTTAAATTTGCCTTACATAGTCAATAGAGAATGGTTACGTTATGCATGTTCTTGAGTCTCCAATAACTCAAACTATCTATGTGCTTGAAAGAAGTGATGGAATTAGGAACCACATATTAAATAGTCAGCATGCTTGAAAGATATTGAATTGGTAATAAATCAAATAGATGGAATTAGAAATAGATCGTGCTCTCTACTCCGGAGAGCAAGTCCTACGTTATTTAAAAAAGAATGAACCGACAAGAAGAAGTCTTCGGGACAAAAGGTTGTGATTTGATACTGAATAACGATGCATCGTGGTTGAGAGTCATAGTCGACAAATACAAGAAAACATGAAATATGACCAACATGTTTATTATATGGAGGTTCCACCCGTACTCGTACTGAAAGGAATGTGTTCTAAAAGTATTCTTTTACATGTCATTTATTATGAATAGACCTAACAAATGAAACGTTATGGAATTGTGTTTTGCGTCATTAATATTTCATTGTGTCTTGAATTCTAATATATGAGACATATATCCTTTCACATAAGAAGTGTTTAAATTGATCATTATCAAAAACTATCATTGAGTATGGTGATAAAGATAACAGTTGGTTAAACATAACTTAAAGTTGAAAAGATATCACGTCAAAAGATTATCATTGCCCTTCTTGACTTGAGTGATGATATTAGCGGGTCCCTTTATAGAGTAAATTATAATGTGTACAATATAACTTATGTATAATTACATATTTATAATTTGCTTAAGAGATCAAGAAATGAATATGTAATTCAAAGGTGACACATTCCTACTTTTTATAATATTCTTAATATCATGAGGCAAGGAATAGACACAAGTGATATTACTTATGTAGGATCGTGTGGGTTATGGGTTCACTAATCACTTTTTAATCTAATCACCTACTTGTTTAAGCAATCGATATGCGCAGCGGAAATTTAAAACAAAACAAGCAAGTGTAGTAAATATGCAAACCACAAGAAGTCGGGTCGATTTTTATAGAGGTTCGGCACCCCACCCGGGTCCTAATCCTCTCTTGCAAGCTCCGCTCGGATCACCGAGCTCCGCCTACGACTTCACTATCCGCTCCCCGTTCCGGGCCGGGAGACAAAGCCTTACAACCGTCAAACTCGCGAACAACCCTCGCCGAGCTTGGAATCTTCTTCTCACAATCCGAGAAGGATGCTTCGGGCTTTCACCGGAGCCTTTACTTTCTTGACAGCAAATGTAACTTGAGTGGAACACACTCTCTAAACTTTGAGCACACTTGAATGAGATTGGAAATATGATTAAGTGTGAAGATTTGAGGTTTGGAGTGTATGGAATTCTCTCTAAAGTTTGGGACAAGTTTGTAGTGGGAGAGTTGTGTTAAAATGTGTTTTACAACTCTATTTATAAGCATTAGAGAGAATAGATCCGTTGGGACAAGATTTGGTTGGATATTGTGCAAAGAACACAAAGCAGAAAATCGGGCTGCAAATCTGTCCAGAAACGGTCGACCGAAAAGGTGCAACGGTCGACCGAACGCTTGGGTTCGATAGGGATACGGTCGACCGAAATATGAATCAGTCGACTGAACACTTAAGTCAATTAAGAAAACGGTCGACCGAACAAGATTACCGGTCGACCGAACAAGCGTTTCGGTAGAGGGAAAAATGGATCGGTCGAACGAAATTGTGTTGACCGATAGCAGGGGATTTTGACAAGGTTAAACGGTCGACCGAAACTGGTTTTGGCGGTCGACCGATTATGGACAGGCACTTTGGGTTTGTCAAGAGATGAACCAACGGTCGACCGATCGTGGTCCTCGGTCGACCGATACATGAAATACATTTGGGGTATTTTTGGTTTAATACGAATACGACCGTTGGGTATATACGACAAAAGTAACGGTCGAGAAAATATGATCTGACGGTCGACCGAAAGATATGGTGCGGTCGACCGAAACTAGACAGGGAAACACAAACAAGATTAATTGATCATCCGGTCGACCGAACGGCACGTTGCGGTCGACCGAATGTGGGCAGACTTTTGCAATTCAGGTTTTGGTGTTTTCCGGTCTAAGTTTGGGTGATCTATTGAAGTCCAAATAATGTGAAATTTTGTGTGTGACTTCTATAGGGAACCTAGTGTGTGATTAAGTTGATTTTAGATCAAGTATGCTCAATTACACTTTGTTCCTAGGACTCAAAAGAAATTAAGATTACATGTCTTCGATTTAGCTTTAATTACATGTCTTGACTTCATTTCCATCTTTCTTGAGTCTTGATCACCTGTAGAGGTTAGCACAATACAATATATATGCAATGCATAGTGTGTGCTACTCTAATTAAGATTCGGTTGATTAAATCATCAAAACATAAGATTAAGGCCAAAAAGCCAACAATCTCCCCCTTTTTGATGATGGCAACCGATATCTTAATACTTGAAAATTGTATATGTAAACTATGCATATAAATGCTCCACCTATGGATGTGCATAGTTTTTGTTCAAATTTTATCAAGTTTTTCAAGTTACCCCCTTAATTATCTCTCCCCCTTTGACATCCATCAAAAACAACAATTAATTAAGACTTTAAGCATAGAGTTTGGATGTCTTGTAATGAAGAAGCTCCCCCTAAGTTTAGCACTTCATTACTCTAATAAAAGATATATCATTTAAGCTCCCCCTATCAATAAGGCTAAATGGAAACAATGAGTATGATGAAATTAAGTTCATTTAAGTTTCAACTTAAGCCTTATTCTAACATCCATTTAAAAAATTTGACATTTAAAATCAATGAATGTGGTAATTGATTTGCAATGAATAGGGTATATGATTTGCAATGAATTAAACTATATGATATGTCAATTAAGCATATGAAGCTAGATTAGAGCTAATTTAACATGAATTGTATAGATAAGAATTTATACCAATGTTGAATTCGAATTTAGCTCCAATCTCATTTGGTGATGCAACCGGATTTGAATTTGACTCTTGAGCTCACCCGGTCACCACCAATCTCCTCCTCAAGCTCCTACAAGAGTAGATTTGGGTACCCAAACAACTTTGGGTCCTTGAATGTTAGCTTTGGGAACCCAAACCATTTTGGTTTTGGGAGCCCACACACTTGAGGAACTATGATTTACAACTAAGTGCTTTCCATTTAGAGTAGTGTGAGATACATGGTTTTTCAATTTTGCATTGTATCCTAACCCATGTTTTTGCAAAGATTGTCTTTGACTACCTAATAGCATGTTAAGCATCTTAGCTCCATGTGTGAAATTTTCTAGATCTTTTCTTAATTGCACATTGCAAGCTTGAAGATCTAATTGTTCACAATCTATAGGTGTTGCTTTTAATTTATCAAAATTTGATGCATTCTTTTCAAATTTAGCAATCACCTCATTCTTCTCATTCATGCATGTTTCAATTTGGCTTTGGAGATCTTTGATTAACTTTCTAGCATTTTTGTTTTTATCACAAATGATCTCATATTGTTTAACTAAGTCATGAAATGCATTTTGAAGCTCATCATGTGTATAAGTTTCTTCATTAACACTAGAATGTGAACTATCACTATAATATGACTTCGTTGAGCATGAATTACTAGAACAAGAGTTAGAATCTACCTCACTTTGATCTTCAATAGCCATGAAGCATGAGTGAGCCACTTCTCTTCTACTTTGCAAGGAAGACGACGATGAAGATGGTGATGAAGAATCATCCCATGTAGCCTTGTGTGCTTCCTCCTTCCTTTCTTTTCTCTTGCTCTTCTCCTTTTCTTTTCTCCTCTCCCTTCTCTCCTTTTTCTTCTCCCCTTCTCTTCTCTCATTTCCACTCTCCTCCCTCTCTTTTTCTTTTTCTCTTTTCTCACTTCTTCTACCTCTTCTTTCATTCTTTTCTTCTTTGTCCTTCTTGAGGTATTTGAAGAAGTCTTTTGCTAGGACTTCAATGTCCTCATCTTCTACATTCCTCCTTGGTTGGTCAATATTTGCATGTAATCCCAAGGTGAATTTGTTCTTGGTGGCTTCCTTCTCCTTCCGATGGTTGATTTGAAGTTCATAAGCCATCAAGTTTCCAATGAGCTCCTCCATCTTTAATTTTGAGAGATCATGCGCCTCTTCAATTGCGACGACTTTATCTTCCCAATCGATGCTAAGTGACCGGAGGAACTTCCTTGTCATCTCTCCTTCATTGATTTTTCTTCCAAGAACCAAAAGAGAGTTAGTGATATCGGTGAAGCGAGTGTTCATTTCGCTTATGTTTTCACCGATTTGCATAGAAAAAATCTCATATTTATGCATGAGGAGACTAATGCGTGTTTCCTTAGTTTTACTATCCCCCTCATGGTGCATTTGAAGTCTATGCCATATCTCATGTGCACTTTCACATCCCCTAATCCTATTATATTCACCCTCATTAAGGCCACAATACAAGATGTTCATAATTTTCGAATTCATTTCGATTTCTTTCATTTTCGGTCTTGTAAGTGAATCTAATTCATCTTCTTTAGGGGGTGTGTATGGATTTTGGAGAAACATCCAATACTTAAGGTCATTTGATATTAAAAAGATTTTCATCCTATTTTTCCAATAATCATAGTTTGACCCATTAAGCAATGGAGGTCTAGTGGTGCATAATCCTTCTATGTGATTAGATGATGTAGAAGTCATGCCAAATAACACGATTAAGTATGAGAATTTAGCTAACAAGGCTCTGATACCAAATGTAGGATCGTGTGGGTTATGGGTTCACTAATCACTTTTTAATCTAATCACCTACTTGTTTAAGCAATCAATATGCGCAGCGGAAATTTAAAACAAAACAAGCAAGTGTAGTAAATATGCAAACCACAAGAAGTCGGGTCGATTTTTATAGAGGTTCGGCACCCCACCCGGGTCCTAATCCTCTCTTGCAAGCTCCGCTCGGATCACCGAGCTCCGCCTACGACTTCACTATCCGCTCCCCATTCCGGGCCGGGAGACAAAGCCTTACAACCGTCAAACTCGCGAACAACCCTCGCCGAGCTTGGAATCTTCTTCTCACAATCCGAGAAGGATGCTTCGGGCTTTCACCGGAGCCTTTACTTTCTTGACAGCAAATGTAACTTGAGTGGAACACACTCTCTAAACTTTGAGCACACTTGAATGAGATTGGAAATATGATTAAGTGTGAAGATTTGAGGTTTGGAGTGTATGGAATTCTCTCTAAAGTTTGGGACAAGTTTGTAGTGGGAGAGTTGTGTTAAAATGTGTTTTACAACTCTATTTATAAGCATTAGAGAGAATAGATCCGTTGGGACAAGATTTGGTTGGATATTGTGCAAAGAACACAAAGCAGAAAATCGGGCTGCAAATCTGTCCAGAAACGGTCGACCGAAAAGGTGCAACGGTCGACCGAACGCTTGGGTTCGATAGGGATACGGTCGACCGAAATATGAATCAGTCGACTGAACACTTAAGTCAATTAAGAAAACGGTCGACCGAACAAGATTACCGGTCGACCGAACAAGCGTTTCGGTAGAGGGAAAAATGGATCGGTCGAACGAAATTGTGTTGACCGATAGCAGGGGATTTTGACAAGGTTAAACGGTCGACCGAAACTGGTTTTGGCGGTCGACCGATTATGGACAGGCACTTTGGGTTTGTCAAGAGATGAACCAACGGTCGACCGATCGTGGTCCTCGGTCGACCGATACATGAAATACATTTGGGGTATTTTTGGTTTAATACGAATACGACCGTTGGGTATATACGACAAAAGTAACGGTCGAGAAAATATGATCTGACGGTCGACCGAAAGATATGGTGCGGTCGACCGAAACTAGACAGGGAAACACAAACAAGATTAATTGATCATCCGGTCGACCGAACGGCACGTTGCGGTCGACCGAATGTGGGCAGACTTTTGCAATTCAGGTTTTGGTGTTTTCCGGTCTAAGTTTGGGTGATCTATTGAAGTCCAAATAATGTGAAATTTTGTGTGTGACTTCTATAGGGAACCTAGTGTGTGATTAAGTTGATTTTAGATCAAGTATGCTCAATTACACTTTGTTCCTAGGACTCAAAAGAAATTAAGATTACATGTCTTCGATTTAGCTTTAATTACATGTCTTGACTTCATTTCCATCTTTCTTGAGTCTTGATCACCTGTAGAGGTTAGCACAATACAATATATATGCAATGCATAGTGTGTGCTACTCTAATTAAGATTCGGTTGATTAAATCATCAAAACATAAGATTAAGGCCAAAAAGCCAACAACTTATATTTCTGCAATCTTTTTCTCTCTCGTTCTTCTTCCCATCCAGCTCACTCTTCTTGAGATTATTATGTCGCCTCCTCTCTTCCCTTTCACTGCTGGAAAATAAGGAAATCACGTCGGATTTTTTGACTATATCACGTCGGATGTACTGTGCCAATATACTGACGTCATAAATGGGAGACGTAAAAGGGAGGGAAATATCACGTCGGTTCAATAACCTACATGATATACCACATATATCACGTCAGCTAATTGGGAACCGACGTGATATATGTCACGTATCACGTCGGTTCATGAACAACCGACGTGATATACGATGTATATAACATCGGTTTTGCATAGCACCGACATCATATACTATATATCATGTCGGTGCGCCATAGAACTGACGAGATATATGCTTTTTTCAGAAAAAAATAATATTTATTTGTTAGAAATCTACTGATATGTCCTTGCACTAAACACATTCACAATCGCATCACATTCACACAATCGCATCCCATTCACAATCACAATCGCATCTCATACTCAATGTAATATAAGTGTCGACACTTAAGTCATTAAATCACAATCACAATTCATTTTAACATTCAATGTCTTTGATTTCTATTCGAACAAACTAACAAGCATTCAATGTATCGAGAAAACTATCAAACAATATTCAATGTAACGAACAAACTAACAAGCATTCAATCTATCGAGCAAACTAACAAGTTAACAATCAATACATCGAGGAAACTAATAAGTTAACAAATATCGAGTAAACTAACATTAATAATGTCATCAACTTAGAAGCTTACGTGTAATGAAAAAGGAAGCCCATCTCTCAGGTGTGTAGTCGAGTTCTTCCGGTGAAATTGGTTCAAGAGTTGATCCAAAGATCTACAAATTAAACAACATTTTCTGTAAGCATACACCTTTATCAAAATAAGATATATTACTTCAATGTAGTGTCGAAACTATATGTTACCTCGCGTAAATCTCCCCCCACCAAACCAAACTCCGTATTTCCGGTTTGTTTATGGTACTAAAATTAAGAAAGATGTATATTACTAAACAACAAAATTAATAGAAAATATATTGTTCATTGTTTCGTAAATAAATAAATTACCCTACCTTCAGAGGATACCACATTGTTTTCTTTTTTTGGCTTCGGTTTTGTCCCAATTATTTATATATATCAATAGCTCTATAGAAATTGATAAATATCGAAATTTCTTATAAAATCTAACAACTACAATGTAATTTTATGTTTTAAAATAGTAAATTAATATAACTTACAATTGCACCAAGTCCTTCAACTATTTCCTTGGTTTCTCAGACGCTAAAGGATCAAACTAATATCCAGTATTTGTATCGGGACGTATAACAGCTAACATCCAATGATCACTAGACAACATTCATTTAAAATAACATAAATAATTGGTAACAAAACTCAAACTTTGACATAACAATATAACGCTAGTAAAAATTTGGAACATGATGTTACTAAAATTTTCAAGTTGAGAGTGGACCTTAATCAAGTTGAGAGTCGTGCACGAATATTTTGGAGGAGTCGAGTTTGGAGGAGCACGGTGAGTTCGGAGGAGTACAAATATTTTGGTCTTTCGACGAGTTCTTGGTGGTCGGAGGCATTGGGGAGTGGTGCCGTGTAGGGGGTGGTGAGTTGGGTCGGAGGTGTTGCGGTGTGCAAAGGTTGGGGGGCAGAGGTGGTCGTGGGTGGTGGGTTGGGTCGGAGGTGGTGCGGTGTGGGTTGGATCGCGTGATACGCGAGTTAGGAGTGAGGTCAGGCCGAGGGGTTCATGGAAGTGTGGGCTTCGTGGAGGCGTGTGTTCGTGGCGGCGACTTGGGGCGGAGGAAACAAAGATCGGGTTGTGTTTGTGAAAGGGCTGAGTAAAGTAGGGTCAAAATTTGGGTTGTGTGTGTTAGGGCGGAGTAAATTAACAAGAAGGTCATGGAACGGATTTCAATAAAAAAAACAACCTAACACGTCGGGTTTTCTGGAATCCGACGTGATAAGGCCACCACAACACGTCGGTTTTAATAAAACCGGCATGACACGCGTCTTTGGTTTTTTTAAATTTAATCAAAAAAATCAATTATGCTGGTTTTAATAAAACCGACGTGATACTTTTAACCTAACACGTCAGTTGAAACAAAACCAACGTGAAAAATAGTTTAATATAATTTTAATTTGGGCAGGGAGTAAACAAGAATTTCGTGGAACGGATGTTAACCTAACACGTCGGTTTCGAGAACAACCGACGTGACAAATGTTATCAAACTAATTTGGTTTTTTTTAAATTAATCAAAATAAACCAATCACGTCAGATGTTTATCCAACCGACGCGACAACACAAATAAAACACGTCGGTTGAAACAAACCCGATGTGATAAACAAGTCTCAAAATTGTTGTGTACTTGTGTATGTGTTAGGGCAGAGTAAACAAGAAGTTCACGGAACGGATTTCAAAAAAAACCCTAAGACGCCAGTTTTGAGAACACCCAACGTGATAATAACCATCAAACACGTCGGTTTTAATAAAACCGACGTGACACATGTTAGCAAGCAACTTTGGGTTTTTTAAAAATAATAAAAATAAATCAATCACGTCCGATTTTATTTCAATCGACGTAATATTGGTATATCTCACGTCGGATGAGGAAGAACCGACGTGAAAAGTTGTGTTTCACGTCAGGTTCTTAATAGCCAACGTGACATAACGACGTAATTCCACGTTTTTCCAGCAATGTTTCCTTCTTTTCTTTCATGTTTTCTTTTTTTAGGGGATCTCTTCTTGTCCTTACATGTCATGTCCCCCAATCCATGTCCTTTACTTCCTTTCTCTCATCTTTTTCTTTCTTCTTCTCCCTTATTTTTCCTCTGCTCCTTTATTCTTCCTCTCTTTTGTCTTATTCTCCTCTTCTTTCCTCTCCTCCTTCTTCTCTTCTTCTCTTTTTCTCTTCTCCTCCTCTCCTTTCGTTCTTCTTTATTCGTTCTCTTCTTCCTTTCTCCTCCCCTGCTTTGTCTTTTCTTGCCTTCTCTTCTTTTCTCTTCCGCTCGTCCTCTTGCTCCTTCCTGTTGTCTTGTGCTTCTTCTGCTCCACCAATTAATTCAAGATTCATCAGTTTTTCTTGATTAATATCATGGTAATGTCATTAGGATCGTGATTCTTAATGAATTTAGTAGAAATTAATTCGAAGGACAAATGTGTCATTTTAAGCTCAAACTTATCCTTCAAAGGGTAGTTGTACTCTATACTCTACCTTCTCCACTCTTCCTTGCTTCGGCTAGTTGCACTCTATACTTTACCTTCTTCAGTCGTCGACCTGGATCGACGACTTGTCAGTCATGTCGAACGACACTTCGCCCAGATGCATTCCCTATATCGCGGCGACGTCGGAGACCTTTAGCTCCACCGCTTTGTTCCCAAGTCTGAATCCTCCTTCTTCCTCATCGTAATTCTCAACCAAGAAGTCCACAATGTCATTATTCACCGTGATACATTTCATATTTAAGAAGTGTGCGAAGGGTTCCTTTTGAATTTTGTCTTCCCTCTGTTAGTAGGCAGTCTCTTCTCCCTCCTGAAAGGACGCCAATCTGCACTTTGTTTTCTAGAAGAACAATGATGTCTGCATCTAATAATAGGCCAAAGTTGGTACCTCAAAAATGGCATTCGAACATCTCATCGAGACAAAATCCCGTCGAACTGGAAACATCTACGCCGGTCAAAAGGCAAACCACCCACTCAACTGCTTTTTAGCTTTACGACTGGTGCTTGGAACCTCCATGTTTGTTTCCATTTCTTGGATTTAGTTTTTGGGGTCGGCTTGGCGTATTTTAAATTTAAGGGTTTTGTTTGGGTTTAGGGTGGCCGAGAGGTTCAGTTTTCTTTTCGAAAATCAAATAAATTGAATGAACCAACAAGAAGAAGTCTTGGGGACAAGAGGTTGTGATTTGATACTGAATAACGATGCATCGTGGTTGAGAGTCATAGTCGAAAAATACAAGAAAACATGAAATATGACCAACATGTTATTATATGGAGGTTCCACCCGTACTCATACATTCTTTACGCTATAAATGAGAACAAAAGTAAATGGGATAAAAGGCAAGGTCGTTGAAACGTGGGCTTGAGTTGTGCAATTAAAATATGATGTGTGGAGGCTTCGTTAGTGGTTACCATGAGATGAAACTCATAAATTATTTAAAAAACCAACCATTATGACTTTGGTTTTTTTTGAAAAATAATTTTGTTGAACTTAGGTAATCTATCAAATTCACAAAATACAAGTACGTACTTATGAGGTTTAAATGTCAAAATTAAATAGAAATATAACGTGCACGAAAATAGGCAAGAAAAGTGCTTCAAGAAGATCGTGGCATGTTTGCATTCTCAATGTGCTTCCAAGTCATTTGATGAATTTTAATCTAACTTAAGTTATATGATAGCAAGAAAAGTGCTTAAAGAAAATCGCGGCATGTTAGAATTCTAAATGTGCTTCCAAGTCATTTGATGAATCTTAATCCCAGTTAAGCTATATGTAAGTTTTCCCTCTAGTCTTGTATTTTGACGGTAAAGGATGAAAATCAGGATTACCAATATACAAAAAAGGAACAAACGATAATGCTGGCCCTTACAAAGTCATGAATGGTGTACGAATTTGATGGTTAACATTTATGACGTTTGATACATGTTGCCCTTCTTGTAGTGGCTGTGCATATTTACTGGAATATTATTAGTTTTTTGACGGACATCTAATTAATTGCAGATATGTTCATAGAGCACAACCGAAATGCAAAGTTTGTTCATCTATATTCCCAAGAATTCAGTAGATTATAATAAGGTTTCGAAAAACTAACAGCTTACTTGAAAATTAAAGGTATCCACTTTTTCCATAGATTTGTAGAAAGAATGGGGATAGAACATTGGCGGTGCACCCCAACATGGAAAATACGGTAGATAATTGTAACATCCTCGAAAGCGGAAAAAAATTAATTTTTTAATAAAACACAACACGAGGTTATTACCGAAGAAAATGGACAACTGGTGCACCAACATATATACAATATATATATCTGAGAGTTTTACAAAAGAGTGATTACAACAAAA
Source organism: Triglochin maritima (assembly GCA_963682175.1). Lineage (NCBI taxonomy): Eukaryota > Viridiplantae > Streptophyta > Magnoliopsida > Alismatales > Juncaginaceae > Triglochin > Triglochin maritima. The sequence goes on from OY821775.1 coordinate 15,856,406, forward strand.
GATAAGGAAAAATATACATGTAATCACTCGGACCTCAAAATAAGGGAAGCAGGATCTGGTCCTGAAAGCGCTCCTCCTCAGTCACCACCTCGTAATGCTGCCTATGACCTGACATAAAACATGAATATGCCTGAGTTTCCCGAAAGGAACCTCCGTATGCCAAACCTCTATCACAATAAATGAATTAGACATCTAATACATGTATGGTATGGAATGCAATAAACAATCAACGTCTCACTGGGTCCCCGGGAACTCTCTCCTTACCACAGTAGACACCACACAGTGACAGGTCTCGCGGGTCCTCTAGCCCAACCCTCACACGTGCCCCAGGCACCACAGCCGGAAACATCCTCGGCTACCACACACGTGCCCCAGGCACCACAGCCGGAAACATCCTCGGCTAACACGCTGGATCACTCTCAGGTCGTCTGTACCGCTGCCATCTTGAGCTGCTCCAGAAGACCACTCTCAGGCCGGCACCGTCACCCCTCTAGGGCCGGAGATCCGTTGTCATCTTGAACTGGCCCCACACACGAACCACCCTCAGGCCGGCATCGGTCACCCTCAAGGGCCGGAGATCCGTTGCCTTCTTGGGCTAGCCCGACAACACTCGTGAACCACTCTCAGGCCGGCACCGGTCACCCTCTAGGGCCGGAGATCCGTTGCCATCTCAAGCTGGCTTCACAACACAAAACACACAAAAACCGTACCAAACGGTCAAACAAAACCTCCCAACCGGTCGACCGAATCCTCTCAACAGGACTGGCCCAACCAACAAAACTGTCAACCGGTCGAACGGCAAAGTGGTCCCGTTCGACCGAATTCGACTAGTGAAAACTCATGCCACAGTAGAAAAGTACCAACGGTCGAACCACACACAATCACTGGTCGACCGAAAACGACCAGTACCAAATCCAAATCCAAGCATAGTGCACCGGTCGACCGAAACATCATGCGGTCGAACCAACTTAAGTTATTTTAATTCGCCGGTCGAACGAGTCAACTAGGCGGTCGACCGTTTGGATGGTCAACGCCCCCAACCGACCTACAACAGTGCTTTCGGTCGACCGGCAAAGGGGTCCCGTTCAACCGAAAACACCCAGAGTCTCCAACCCTCGCTCAAAATGTACTACCGGTCGACCACCATCATGGTATCGTTCGACCGGTACAAGGGATTAAGCCCAAATTACTCTATGATCGGTCGACCGAACCATGCCACCAGTCGACCGTTTATAGTGCAGAACGCTGCTGCACGGGTCCGACGAGCCCTCCGGCCTACCATCGACCACTCCAACACTCACAAAAGCATAAGTGAGCATTAAAGTAAAGCTTGACATACCTTGAAGACTTGAAGAAGCCCTCGAAGACTCAACGGTGAGCTTCTCCTCGCAAAACACCTTCTCCGGCGAACTCCAACCGAGCAACGATCTATTCCTCTCCGGTGAACGTCCGAGCTTCACCTCGCCTTCCGAGAACCACTCCTCGAGCACCTCCGCACGCCGAAGATCTGATCAGAGAGAGGGAGAGGGTTTGAGCGGGAGAGAGAGAGAAAACGCGAGAGAGAGAGAGTAACACTCACCCACTTATACTCTTCTCCTCTAATCTCCAGCATCCATCACATCTCTTCCCAACCAATCCCAGCCCTCCATCTAAAACCACCAATTAAGCACCTAATCAAGGCCAAAACATGATTAGTCCTAAGTAAGGATTTAGGATATTACAATCCACCCTCCTTAAAAGAATTTCGTCCACGAAATTAGGACCGAAACTCACCAAACAATTCCGGGAACTCCTTCCGGACCTCTTCCTCAACTTCCCAAGTAGCCTCTCGCTCACTATGATGCTGCCACCTGACCTTCACCATCGGAATGGTCCTCCTCCTGAGCTGGTGGTTGATTGACATCATTTCATGCTTATATTTGTACCTTATATCCATTATCTTACACCTAAGCAATGCTACGTGACGAGTTTTATGTTTAGTTTTCAGGAATAAATAGGTTTGAAGAGATGAAGCATAAAAGGACCCAAAAGCTGGGAAAAAGGACTGAATTGTGAGATCTAGGGACCAAGATGCAAGGGAGAAGGACCTGAATGTAAGACAGAAGGACCTAAGAGCAAAACAGAATACTCCACACCATCATGGGGAGTATTTTACCAATTCTATTCGGGTCGGAGCTCCAACAAGTCGAGTAACCGCATCAAAGACCAACAATACCAGAAAGCAAAGCCCACAACAAATTCCAACACGATCCGACGATTTTGGACCGCCAATTGGCGGTCTTGGACCGCTAATTGGCGGTCCATATCACTCAGGATCCGCCCAAATTTCTCCTGGACGTGTATTAATGTTCTTTTAGGCTATTTTTGGTATTGGTTTAGTCCCACATCGGGGGATTGTCCCGGATTAGCTTTTTCCATGCCTATAAATAGAACTCTTCACCTTCCATTGTAATTACCCATTGCTTGGTGGCATTCTCTCTACTAAGGAGTGAGCCTTGAAGCAAAAACTCAAGGTGAAGATGAATGCTACCTTCAATGTGAGTCATTTGTTAATAAAATAATTCTTCTAGTTTCTTTCAATCTTGTCTTTTAATTTGTGCATGTTTGTTTAGTCTTTCCTTTCCTTTTATGTTTCTTTAATGCTTCTTGCCTTCTTAGTTAACTTTCATTTCAGTATTATGCTTTCTTTTGCTAATATAGTTAGTGTAATGAGTAGTGAGTAGTTCCATCCCCATTTGGGGGGTGGAGAAATATGTGATATAATCATGTAGTGTATTAAGTGTGTGTTATTTTTATCCCTTGAGCTTTATATGATTTCCATAACCATCTAATGGGTCTCCACTCTTATCTTTGATATGCTAATGCTCTTGAATGAAGCTTAGCTTATGCTTTGATTAGTGGACCTATTTTATGGGGAATGATAAGGTTAGGATATGGATGAAGTTAATGTTGGAAACACAATTTGTAGTGTATGTGCTCTTGTTGCCTTTACCTTAGCTAATGTCTTGTATGTTTTAATGATGTAGTGAAATCTTAATTCATGTAGAGGCATAGTAGGGTATAGTCTTTATACTTGAGTTCATGTAGCTTCATTCCAATTATTGTCTTATATGTTTTAATGATGTAGTCTTATCTTAATTCATGTAGAGGCAAAGTTGGATGTAGTTTTATGATTTCATGCACTACATGTTGTGAGGAGCTTAATGAACACACACACACTTCTTTATGTTCACATTATTTCTCTACCCCCTTTGGGGCTTAGTTTATTGCTTATTTTCATTTCCTTTTTGCATCTTAGTGTAGTTTAGTGTAACCAACCCTTCTCTTCCCTTTCTTTACCTCTCGCCTTCGCACAAACCAAGTGTCGACACACCTCCCAGTGGACGACCCGTATTTGCCACCGCTTCAACGCGGCCGTGCACTTGCGGTTAAATATAAAACGATCAATCAAGTTTTTGGCGCCGTTGCCGGGGAGGTGCTCTGTCCAGACCTTGGTTTGGACGATTCGAGGGGTTTTTAATTTTTTGTTTCCAGTTTTTCATAGTTTCAGGGAACCTAAGGATCAAGGGGAGGCTACTGGAGAAGTTTGAGGACCAGAAGCTACAAAAAGACCGCCAATCAGCGGTCTGGGACCGCCAATTGGCGGCCTGGTGAGCCTCAATTGTTCTCAAATTTGTTCTAGTTGTTATATTGTTCATGTTAGTTATCTGGGAGCACAATTTTGCATGCTGTGACTTCTACTTTGCTCCCAGATTTAATTTTAATCCCCTTTAATCAACTTGGACCATAAAACTCAAAGCAAAAGACTAGACTTCTTGCCATCTAGGTCATGCATCATTTGTAGACCTTGCATGCATTTGTCTTTTCTTTTCCTTACATTTTCTTGTTGATTGCTGGCGTGAGGTACGTGCACCCCGATCTCTCATTCATGCATGTTTCGATCATGCATTAGTTAGTAAGGTGCATCGGGACAAGAGTGAGTTGAGCGTTTGATTGGAGTGATTGATCGCTAGATCTAGGATCAAATCGCTACTAAGGAGGGGCTGTCCCATAAAAGATAAGGTGGGGGATTTCATCACCCTTTCCTTGGCCCCAAAAATCACTCGTAATAAAGCCTTAACTAAAAGCAAGTAGACATTGGCCCTAAGGAATTCGGACGCACTAGGAGAGTAATCTAGTCGAGACCGTCATGACCTGATCGGCGTTGCCTACCTTGTCGATGGTAGGAGGTATTGGATCTCCGGATCTGGTATCACTTGCTGGGCATTGTGGTCCTCGTTGTAGGGAGGTGAGGCGTGTCGAGGCTAGTGACCTCGAAGTTAGGCGTCGTCTAGCTTAAGGACCCATTGCCTTACATTGTTTGAGCCGTGCTTGCTAGTTAGGCTTCTTCCTGATCCTGTTACCTACGCTAGCTTTAGGGATTCTTCCCTTCTCCTCTGAGTCATCTTCTTCTCACCTTCTTCTACGTTATAGTCTCCTCCCCTTTACACTCTCTGGTAGCGTTTTAGGGTCGAGTCGAGCACTTTTTGCGAGCTTAGTCTCGTGGTGGTGAGAGTGGTCGACTCGAGAGTTTTTCTTGAGATGGATGGTTACATGGGCGACCATTCATATCATTGTTGGGACCAGGACGATTCTCCCTGGTATTCCGGACCCATGCAACCTGGGGTGGCTCAGACGAACACCCCGTATGGTTGGGATAATCCTCATTGTGTGACTGAGCAATCTTCATATTGGGGTAACATGAGAGAGGCACCGACTGCTAGACCACCATCTAGTTACGTCGGATCATATGTTGGTCATCAAACTGAGACATTACAAGAACCTTTGGCCTCTTTCATGCATGTGGTAGATGACATGGGTGCACCGGTGGCTCCAGTAGCCGTACCGTGTCACTATTGTGGGTTGAGTGGTCATGATTTCGGGGAATGTCCTTATGTTCCCCCAGAGCCTGAGTATGAGCACACATTTTCCCAAAATGCTCATTATGACCATTATGCATCCACGTACAACCCGAGAGGGATGGATTCGTGGGGAGACAATTCATATTCAAATTCTTATACATCATTTCCACCCCAATATCCTCCTCCCGAATACCCAGAATTCTACCAACACCCCACTTCAAATCATTGGACTCATTCTCAGGCCATCAACACCCAACCCCAAAATTTCCCAAGATCTGACTTGGACCTCCTCGTTGACCGCATACAAAATCTGACACTTCAAGTGAGTCAACTGACGCAACAATTAAGTGAGGAGAGTAACCTTTCTTGTCAACTTGAGGATTTATCTTCTGAAATCGAACCACCACCACATCCACAAATTCAAAGCACAACCTTTCAAAGTCAAACTCCTAGTCAATCTGAGGGACTTGGGGTATCAATTCACGATCACTTAGTGGAGGATTCGATTCAAACTGAGAATAACTTGGACCAGTTCTATTATGAGTCGGCACAGGATTGTGCCTTACCTTTTTGTCCCGTGGCCCTTGAGCCACATGATCTTATTGTTGTACCTCCTAAGGACTCACCTCTGGTGGAGCAAGAGCTCCCTAGTACCCTCAACTTCAAACAACCTGATGAGAGTTTGCCTCTCACTATTGTTCCTGATCATCTTGGAAATGATGGAACATCAAACAACTACATTGCTCATGAGGGTATTAGGAGTTCCTTGGAGGATACCTTGGGTATGAGACCCACTGTTTGTTCGCCTGGTGTGTCGGATTTGCCTAACGAGGTTCTTGACCTCGTTCCGACGCACCAGCCTGTTGGTTGGAGAGTTTGGATTGACGATCATAACTTCAGCAGCGCAACGGGAGAAACTCTTCTTCCGTTGCCCCTCATTTCCCAAACTCTTGAGAGGTTCAAGCTCTTTCAGTTTGATCCTTTGAATGAGACGCCTTTGCGTCCAATTCACGAACCTCTCATTTCATCTGGTGCCCTTTGTGAAGGGGGCCCACGCATGCGTATTCTGGCCCCGCGTGGTGTCAAGTTCCCTTTCCAAGTGCATTGACCCACTGTTTGGGTTCCCATTTGATGTCTTTTGACAAATGAAGATGGGAACTTATGTTTGTACATAGTTATATAAAAAAAAAGTACAATAAAAGACTCCTTCAGTGAGCATCGATTGTTGTGAGCCCCAACCCTTGTGTATTTGGGCCCCATTTCTTTCACGTATTTGTATCCCTTCTTTAGCATCTCACAGGTTTTGAGGGAAGTTGGGTTGTGTCCATCAACATAGCCATGAACTTCCTTGTGTACTTCACGTTGGTGAGATCTCTCCTTTTTCATGCATAAATCCATGTAGTATCTTGCTTGCATTCATTGAGGACAATGCATGAAGTAGGTGTGGGGGGTGTTTTACGTGTGTACATAGTTGAGTCTTTTTCCTTTGATTTTGTTTTCTTTTGTTTGCATTGTTAGGGTCATGTTAGTGTGCTGCATTTAATATCGATATATTTGCTTGCCATGATCCTTGGGTGACTTGTCGTCTTTTGCTTGCCTAGTGCTTCAAAATTTTCACATTTCTTTCAAAATATTCATGTGTTTGCGAAAGAAAATGTATTGTGGGTTTTTGCGTGTGTTTAGCATGTGCAAAACCGTTGAGAGGCAAAGTAAAAAGAAAGTTCCCAAAATTGTCTTGAACTTGATGCATAAGGATATCTAGTACGTGGCTTTAGGATTTATCGAGTCGTTAGGATGCACCCCAGTTTTCCTTTGGGGGTGAGTAATCATAGGGTTTCAGTGCTCAAACATCTCGTCCTAAAAGCGGTCTTCTGAACATCTGCCTCTCTGATCCTCAACTGATGATACCCGGATCGCAGATCAATCTTCGAAAATATCTTCGCTGACTACAACTGGTCAAACAGGTCCTCAATCCTAGGTAAAGGATATTGATTCCTCACAGTAACCTTGTTCAGCATCCTGTAATCGATGCACATCCACAATGAGCCATCTTTCTTCTTCACAAAGAGTACCGGAGCTCCCCAAGGCGAGACACTGGGGCGGATAAACCCAGTATCTAACAGATCCTGCAGCTGCTTCTTCAGCTCAACCAACTCAGCCGGTGCCATCCTATAAGGAGCCTTCGACTGTGGAGTGGTCCCTGCCACTAAATCAATACCGAACTCCAACTCCCTGTGAGGCGGTAGACCAGAAACATCTGAAAATATATCACCAAACTCCTGGACAATCTCTATGTCCTCCAACGATCTCATCTCTGGATCTGGAACGACCAAGGTAGCCACGAAAGCTCTGCGGCCCTCCTCAAGCAGCTTTCATGCCCTCACTGCTGACACCACGACCCGACCACCACTGTGCTGGCGTCCTTCACCTCCTCTGCCTGAATGGTGAATACTCGTCCGGTCCTCTGTCCCTGCTGAGGTGGTGCAAAAGGACGACGGCCTCCGTCTCTACCCGCTACCGGAGGTCTGATTCGAGAACTGGACTCGCCTGGTCCGCTCCTGCAGTCTCTGGCATAATGGCCTGGCTAGCCACAACTGAAACAAACACCAGGACGACTTCCACACTCTCGACCTGGGTGGACTCTGCCACACTTCCTGCACGGCTCAGGCTGGCGTGCACTGCTCCCCTCTATCCGGAGCCTCTTGCCCGGATTCCCTACCAGTGGAACTCCCGGACGTCCACTGCTCTTCCCCTGAGGCCTCCTGGACTCTGCATAATTTTCCTGATAGTCCTGGTCTATGAGAGTCGCGAACTTCACAGCATCTGCTAAGGTCTGAGGCATGATGTAAGTCACGCGGGTACGGAGCTGCTTCCGAAGCCCCCGTATAAACTTCCTCGCCCTCTGAATCGGGGTCACACAAAACTCCGGACAATAACGCTCCAAAGCGTTGAACTTCCGGACGTAATCCGCCAGTGTCTTCTCACCCTGCTCGAGGCTCATGAACTCCTCTCTCTTCCCGTCCCTGACATGCTCTGGGAAGTACTGCTCATTGAATTCCCTGAGGAACTCATCCCAGCTGATATCAATCCTGCCCGGAAACACCACTGCAGCCGTGGTCCTCCACCAGTTGGACGCCTCGCCGCCCAACACATACGTGGCCAAACCCACCATCCTCTCTGGTGGACTCCCAATCGCCTGGAAAATCTCCTGGATCTTAAAGACCCAGTCCTCGGCAGCCTCAGCATCTCCTCTGCCATCAAATGCAGGCGGGTGTTGGCGCATAAACCGGTCGTGCACCGCCCCTATACCAGCCGTCTCCTCTCTGCCAGACTGACGATCTAAAATAACGCCCAGCCTCTGCACAGTGTCGTAGAGCATCCCGCGCTCCTCAGCCCAATCCGTGGCTCCAGTCTCCTCACTGGTACTCGGGCCACGTGGGGGAAGTCTCTTGCGTCTCGGAGGCATCTACACACGAGACAATAAAACTAAAAATCAGATGATTATATATGCATGCTCTAAAATGCAACTATCTAAAAGACATCTAAGGTGGCTTCTTTGGACAAGTGCGTCAGAACATACCGCTCTGATACCAATTTGTAACATCCTCGAAAGCGGAAGAAATTTAATTTTTTAATAAAACACAACACGAGGATATTACCGAAGAAAATGGACAACTGGTGCGCCAATATATATACAATATATATATCTGAGAGATTTACAAAAGTGTGATTACAACAAAAGATAAGGAAAAATATACATGTAATCACTTGGACCTCAAAATAAGGGAAGCAGGATCTGGTCCCGAAAGCGTTCCTCCTCAGTCACCACCTCCTAATGCTGCCTATGACCTGACATAAAACATGAATATGCCTGAGTTCCCGAGAGGAAACCCCGTATGCCAAACCTCTATCACAATAAATGAACTACACATCTAAAACATGTATGGTATGGAATGCCATAAACAATCAACGTCTCACTGGGTCCCCGGGAACTCTCTCCCTACCACAGTAGACACCACACAGTGACAGGTCTCGCGGGTCCTCTAGCCCAACCCTCACACGTGCCCCAGGCACCACAGCCGGAAACATCCTCGGCTACCACACACGTGCCCTAGGCACCACAGCCGGAAACATCCTCGGCTAACACGCTGGATCACTCTCAGGTCGGTATCGTCTGTACCGCTGCCATCATGAGCTGCTCTAGAAGACCACTATCAGGCCGGCACCGTCACCCCTCTAGGGCCGGAGATCCGTTGCCATCTTGAGCTGGCCCCACACACGAACCACCCTCAGGCCGGCACCGGTCACCCTCAAGGGCCGGAGATCCGTTGCCTTCTTGGGCTGGCCTGACAACACTCGTGAACCACTCTCAGGCCGGCACTGGTCACCCTCTAGGGTCGGACATTCGTTGCCTTCTTGGGCTGGCCCGACAACACTCGTGAACCACTCTCAGGCCGGCACCGGTCACCCTCTAGGGTCGGAGATCCGTTGCCATCTCGAGCTGGCTTCACAACACAAAACACACAAAAACCGTACCAAACGGTCGAACAAAACCTCCCAACCGGTCGACCGAATCCTCTCAACAGGACTGGCCCAACCAACAAAACTGTCAACCGGTCGAACGGCAAAGTGGTCCCGTTCGACCGAATTCGACCAGTGAAAACTCATGGCACAGTAGAAAAGTACCAACGGTCGAACCACACACAATCACCGGTCGACCGAAAACGACCAGTACCAAATCCAAATCCAAGCATAGTGCACCGGTCGACAGAAACATCACGCGGTCGAACCAACTTAAGTTATTTTAATTCGCCGGTCGAACGAGTCAACTAGGCGGTCGACCGTTTGGATGGTCAACGCCCCCAACCGACCTACAACAGTTCTTTCGGTCGACCGGCAAAGGGGTCCCGTTCAACCGAAAACACCCAGAGTCTCCAACCCCCGCTCAAAATGTACTACCGGTCGACCACCATCATGGTATCGTTCGACCGGTACAAGGGATTTCGCCCAAATTACTCTACGATCGGTCGACCGAACCATGCCACCGGTCGACTGTTTATAGTGCAGAACGCTGCTGCACGGGTCCGACGAGCCCTTCGGCCTACCGTCGACCACTCCAACACACACCAAAGCATAAGTGAGCATTAAAGTAAAGCTTGACATACCTTGAAGACTTGAAGAAGCCTTCGAAGACTCAACGGCGAGCTTCTCCTCGCAAAACACCTTCTCCGGCGAACTCCAACCGAGCAACGATCTATTCCTCTCTGGTGAATGTCCGAGCTTCACCTCGCCTTCCGAGAACCACTCCTCGAGCACCTCCGCACACCGAAGAGAGAGAGAGAGAGAGTAACACTCACCCACTTATACTCTTCTCCTCTAATCTCCACCATCCATCACATCTCTTCCCAATCAATCCCAACCCTCCATCTAAAACCACCAATTAAGCACCTAATCAAGGCCAAAACATGATTAGTCCTAAGTAAGGATTTAGGATATTACAATAATTGAAGTATTTGTTGGAACCTCTACAAAAGTTGGAGTTTCTTGGTGTGCAATTGTTGGAACTGCTACGGATTTATAGCTTTTATTAGGATTTTTAGTGTTGTGTATCATATGCAGAATGATGAATAAAATCAATAGAATTCAAGTTAAACAATATATCGAACTCTTAGCATTCATCTAGCAATCTGACAAGCAATCAAGTACAATCACAATCTTACAAGGAAACACAAACATGCACAACACATGATTTATGTGAAAAGCCAATTGCGAATAACCATGGCAGCGGAGACGGATCAAGCTTCACTATGAGAATGGAATTAGAGATACCTTGCTACACCGGATTGGGGGTTAGATCATCCTTCGAGAATAAGATTTTCCCCAAATACAAAACTCTAAGGGTGGTAATATTTTATATTCATCTATTTAGTTGAAAGACGAGGACATGATTGTAATTCTAGTGGAGTATATGTAAAAGAGATAAAATCATAATCCACTTCAATTGACGATTTTGCAACGCAGTTTTTTAGAAAAAATAGTTATTTTCCATAAAATTATTTGACACTTTAAGCCAGTGTTGGTTTTTAACTTTTAGGTCACTTTCAAATTTTATACCCATATAAACTACCATTATCCATTTACTTTTCCCTTTGTATTTTCGGAAACAAGTGTCATGTAAAATCTACACCGTTTTATGTAAAAAAGCAATGCCATCATGTAAAATTTAGACAAAAACTGTATAAAACATCACAAACACAACACTTCCAAAAAACCGAACTTTACCTTTTATGATATAAAAAATGATTTGGCTAACCAAAAACTCCTCTACAAACAAGCAAACCTATAAATCTACTCAACAACACAACTTTCATGTATAACATTATTGATTTTACATAATGTTTTAAGAAAATAAAACTCTTGAAAATCTTAATTTTTTATCGTTGTCTTTGGACATGGTATTATGTTTCCACAAAAAAGACAAGAAACAAGGATAAGGGTAGTTTAGACATAAAAATTGATAATTTGCCTTAAAGTGGAAAAACTAAAAAAATATGGCCCAAAAGTGTCGATTGGTGATTGACATCATTTCATGCTTATATTTGTATCTTATATCCATTATTTTTCACCTAAACAATGTTATGTCACGAGTTTTATGTTTAGTTTTCAGGAATAAATAGGTTTGAAGAGATGAAGCATAAAAGGATCCAAAAGTTGGGAAAAAGGACTGAATTGTGAGATCTAGGGACCAAGATGCAAGACAGAAGGACCTAAGAGCAAAACAGAATACTCCACACCATCATGGGGAGTATTTTACCAATTCGATTCGGGTCGGAGCTCCAACAAGTCAAGCGCATCAAAGACCAACAATACCAGAAAGAAAAGCCCACAACAAATTCCAACGCGATCCGAAGTTTATGGACCGTCAATTGGCGGTCCATATTACTCAGGATCCGTCCAAATTTCTCCTGGACTTGTATTAATGTTTGTTTAGGCTATTTTTGGTATTGGTTTAGTCCCACATCAGGGGATTGTCCCGGATTAGCTTTTTCCATGGCTATAAATAGAACTCTTCACCTCCTATTGTAATCACTCCATATTTTAAGTGGTTATTCTTCCTACTAGAAGTGAGGCCTTGAAGCACACACTAAAGTAGGAGGATGCTACTTTTAATGTGAGTCATTTTAATACAAGTTTTCTTTATTATGTTGTTTGTTTTATGTTTCTTGTTTTGCTTTGCTTAATCTCATTTCATTAGTTTTATTAGCTTAGTTAATATGCTTTCTTTGTTTAGTTTAATAATTAGTATAATGTTTAGTGAGTAGTTCCATCCCCTTTGGGGGGTGGAGTAGATGTACATACATGCAAATGAGAATGGATTGAATGCTTTATTTCCAATGTGTTGATAAAACATGAATGTATGCTTGCTTGTTTAGGATAGAATTTATAACTTGATGAGTTTTGCCAAAATGATTAGACACCTCTCATGCTCGTTTAGGTTCTGAAATAAACATCTTGCATATGTAAATGTTAATCAACTAAGTTGGTGAATAGATTGATAGGTTTTGCCACAACATTTAGACACTTCCTATGCATGATAACACCACCTTTATTTGTGCTTAAAGAATGTGTTCAACACCCACCTCTTTGCTTGTGTGCATTCACTCCACCCCTTAGGGGTTTTCCCATTTCTGTATTTCAGCATTCTTCTTTTTTTCTTAGCTTAGTTGTCATTTCATTGTTTGTTTCTTTCGTTCGCATTTCATACTTCTTAGTGTAGTTTAGTGTAGAGTAGCATAAACATCTTTCTCCCCCTATTTTTTCCACTTGATTTCTGATAAACAAGAGGCTGCTCACCTCCCTGAGGACGACCCGTACTTGCCACCGCTTCATCGCGGCCGTGCACTTGCGGTTTTAAATAAAACGTTCAACAAGTTTTTGGCGTCGTTGTCGGGGAGGTGTCAGTCCAGAATCTTGTTTGGACGATTCGAGTGGATTTAATTTGTGTTTTGTAGTTTTTATTTGTTTCAGGAGACTTGGAGTCGTCAGGAGGAATGCCTGGAGAAAGTTGGAGGCATTCTGGGCACTTTAGACCGCCAATCAGCGGCCTTAGACCGCCAATTGGCGGTCTGGTGAGCTCATTTTACTCTCTTATTTCTGTGGCGTATTTACAAAATTGATGTAGTGATCTGGGACTTGATTTGGCATGTTTTGACTTATAGTTTGTTCCCAGATCCATAATCAAACCTCCTTTAAGCAACTTGGACCCTAAAACCCAAAGCAAAAGATTAGGCATTCTTTTTGTTTAGGTCATGCATCATGTATGTGACTTAGGCATTTAGATTGTCTTTTATCTTAGCTTTATTTTCTGTTGCTGAGAGCTGGCGTGAGGTACGCACCTTCTACTCTCATTCATGCATTTCGTATGAACATGCATTAGTTAATAGGAAGTGCATTGAAACAAGTGTGAGTTGAGCGTTTGTTTGGAGAGTTGATTGCTAGATTAGGACTCCAAAACGCTACTAAGGAGGGGTTGTCCCATAAAAGATAAGGTGGGGGATTTCATCACCCTTTCCTTCGCCCCAAAAACCACACTGATCAAGAGCCTAATTTTAAAATCAAGTAGACATTGACCCTAAGGATTTCGGGCGCATTAGGAGAGTGATCCGGTCCCGACCGTCATGACCTGATCGGCGTTGCCCACTTTGTCGATAGTAGGAGAGACGAGATCTCCGGATCTTGGCTCACTTGCTGGGCTTTGTGGTTTCGAGCTGCATTGTGGCACTGAAGCAGTTCGATGGAGGATCGAGTTTTGGTGGGAATGAAATAAAATTTGGTGGAAAATTGGATTTTTTGTGGGAAAGTTGGATTTTTTTTTGGAAAAATTGGATTTTGGTGGAACATTGTATTTCAGGTGAAATAGAATTCGTGTTGACACGAACAAAATCCGAAACACGGAGTAGACAAATACGAAAGTTGGATTTTTTGGTGGAAAAATTGAATTTGTGTCAACTCCGGTCGTGTTCGGGTGACTGATTTCGTGTTTAAGTGTAAAATTTTGTATTCGGGTTGAGCAAATCAATTCGTGTTGACACGAACACCACCCGAAACACGAATTTGACGGTCCTGACTATATTTCATTTATATCTTTAGTCCCATACATGTACTCTTCAAGTCTGCCCTCGAAGAAATGGCAATAAAGGTTAGAATCTCTAATGTAGAAGCAAATATAAGCTCTCTTTGCTCCGGATTCCAATTTCCGGATATTTGTTTACATTTGGATATACGATTTCGAATTTGAATATAATAGAAAGTGTTGTAAAATTGCTTTATTACGTCTTTTCTTGGAATTCTAAAAAATATATAAATGTTAACAAGTTTATATAAAAGTGAACTCTTAATCTTAGCTATTAAAACATAATTTTAAATATGCAAGCATGGAACTATAGGTTTTGAAACATTTATTTCTTTATTTTTCCCATAAATTTAATGAAATTAATATAAGTACTTGTAGATAGGGATGTTAGCTTCTGCTCGCTATCTCGCCATGTTTCGCTCACTCAACAGTTCAGTTCGATTGCTAACGAGTTAAACACGAGGCAAAAAATCCACTCGGGAAAATATAAATGAGCCGAGCTGAGTGAAACCTAGCTCCCTCGACTTGGTTGATCGTATATATGCATAAGAGTATACATCCATTTACATACACGTGATGTACATTACAAATATACATCTTTATACATGGAATCAAAAAAATATTAATACATCATAAATCAAGTTCAACATGATACATGGGAAATCAATCTTACCAGGAGGTAGGAGTGAACTGCATTTTTAAGTTGTTGTAAGTAAGATGAAAAGAGTTTTATGAAGTATCTATTAATTATTGAATTATAAATTAGTTGATAACAATGGAAGTGAGTTGATAGGCGTGGATGGATTTTAGGGGAAATCTCAAGTAAAATAAATTACTTTAGAAGACTTTCGATAGATTTTCATGAGTAGATTGGAATTAGTTTCTTAAACTAAGGTAAAGTTTGATTAACGAATCCATTGACGGTTCAGATGGATTGGCAAGACTTAGAGAGTAAGATTAGTCAAAATCATAATAAACTTTCATGTTAAAAAAGTATACTATATTTTTGTTAAGTTGTAAAGTTAACATATAGTAATGTTTAAAATCCAAATAATGGTGAAAGCTTTAGACAAAAATTTTAAGTTTCCGGGCCAAATAAATAAAATGGTATATAAATATGAATTTTTAGCGCCAATCAATTTAGAGCCAACACATAGAAGTAGGGGTGTAATCGATCTCTAAACGAGCGATCCGAGTCTGCTCAAGATCGGCTCGTTAAGGGTTTCGAGCGGAAAATTATGCTCGTGCTCGGTTCGATCTGCTCGCGAGCGGCTCACGAGCGGCTCGTTAACCTAAACTTTTTTTTTGGTATTGAATTCCTAATAACGTTGTCCTAATAAATAAATTATAAAATTACTTAAGACAAATATAATAATAGTTACTAACACAATCTTAAAATTAACACCTAAAATAAAACACAATCTTATAAATTATACGACAACATTAACATCTTATAAATAAGATTATACACTTGGATCAAACAAAATCAAACACAATCCTCTAAATTGTAGGACAACTCACAACATCAACATCTTATAAATAAGATCATCTACCTGACCCAAACCTTAATTTATTTGAACTTTTGGTGTAGAAAAGAATTAGAAGAAAAAAATAATGAAAAAAATGAAAAGTTTAGTACTAATATGGTTTTGATTCTAATGAGTATTTTGGTTTGGTTTGTTAAATGGATTGTTGGGTTTGGTAAATTAGTTTATTTAATGAGTTTAACACTTTACCGATCTGGTAATTGGATAGAATATTCAGGTTAATCAAATAATTGGATATAGTAATCAGGTTTCGAGCGATAATTGAGCGAGCATCGAGCGAGTATCGAGCGAGCGGGGTCTGCTCGTGCTCGGCTCGTTACTAACCGATCCGAGCAATTTCGAGCAAAATCAGAGCAAAATCGAGCGAACATCGAGCGATCTATCGATCCCGAGCAGAACTTGACAGCCCTACATAGAAGAGTTCTATAAGCTTGCCGTTAGTCCAACCGTATTACTTTTAAATAAAATATTATCTTATCCACGTTGGAAAATACGAAATAAAATTTATTCAAAATTGTATATTTTGATACATTAATTTATTTTGATTTTAATTTATCAGCCACAATTAATCATCAATCCAAAATCATATTATTAGTAGTGATTTTCTAAAAATAGTTTAAACAAAGCAAAATGACATTGAAATATGCAAAATAAGATTTTTTTTTTATTTTTTTTGGATTTAAAAGAAAAACATGGGTGTGTTGTTGGATTAATCATGAGTTGATGGGTCGATTTTAGAAAATCAAACTCATGCCTTTCGTGTACAAATCAAATTATTAGTTTATATTATTGTTTTGTGTTTTGAAAAAAAAATTAAATCGGTTCTACGTATTTAGTGAGTACAAACAAAATGCTACTCTTAATCTCCTCCGTGTACTTTGACGTTTTTTCAAAAAAAAATTCAAATTTGGATTCAACCATATTTAGTGATTACAGCGAACCTCCTCCGTGTACACGGAGGAGGTACACGGAGGAGGTTCGTTGTAATCCAAATCAAATTTGGTTGAAGAATTTGTTAATTGTAATTGATTGTGAACCAAATCAAAATTCGCCGAGGAATTTGGTTTATTGTAATTGATTATGAACCAAATTGAATTTTGTTGAGGAGACAATTGGTTGGTGTGTTGGTCGTGAGAGGTGGAAGAGAGCGAGAGAGCAGTGGGAGATTTTTTTTTTTTGTTTTTAACTTTTAAATTTTTTATTCTAAATATTAATGACATTTGGATTTTACGATGTTTAATTTGCAAATTGTCTTGGGAGGAAACAGTCAAAAATGATTTAAAATATTGGAATGTTCCTCGGGAATTTGCATTGGATAGAAACGCGTGGAAGAAGACGATTCACATGCCTGAACCGTGACTCCTTAGAGTTTCATTTCTAGCCTACTCCAACTAGTTTGGGATAAAATGTTTTGTTGTTAATTTGAAAATTTGTCTAACACTTTTGGATGGAAACGGTGACGGAGTGGGTCCCAGTAATGACAGAGGTGCATATGAGCAAATGTGTTCGACGTACATGTGTATATCCGGCAATACCCCAAACCTGGGTACATATTGCCAATCAGGTGACCTGCAAGGTGTACAGTTGCAAAAAAACCATGAATACTCCAGGAAAGAAAGACACATATCATTGAAATTTGATAGTGGATAATTATCCATGTGGTTGAGAGCCGTAATTTTTTTAATTAATAATCATTTAATAAAAAATTCGAAAAATAATCAAAAAATAATAATTCAAAACTACGCAGATCGCGGGTCGAACCGGCGATCCGCGAACCGTGCTCACGGATCGCAGGTGCGACCCGCGATCCGTGGGCGCGAGCTCCTATAAATACACGTTCCGTCCATTTTTTTTCAATCCAATTATTTTTTCAATTCCTCGCACATTTCCACTTCTACTCTCCACATAGTTTTGAAATTGTGCCCGGTAATATCAATTTTTCTGATCCGTGTGTCTTTCCTGGTGATATTTGAGGTAATTATTTTTTTCATTCTTATATTTATAGTTATTAATAATTGGTAATAATATCAAATATTGAAATTCTACTCTCTTCACAGTCTTTAAATTGTGCCTGGTGATATCAATTTTTCTGATCCGTGTGTTTTTCCTGGTGAATTTTGAGGTAATTTTTTTTCATTCTTAATTTCTATTTATCTCACATTATTAATAATTGGTAATAATATCAAATCTTGAAGTAATTTGTAATATAAAACTGATTAAAAAAATTACATTGTAGTTAACAAAATGATTGCGGTAAGTGTGTACTTTGGCGGTGAAATAGTTCAAAATGCAAGTTACGGTGTAGAGTACACGATAGGTCCAAAACTTACACTTTCAGCGAGCGAAAATGTAACCTTAGAAGAACTTAAGAGTTGGATATATCAAGGTTTGAATGTCGAAGAATCTCAGTACTCGATGAATATTCAATATCGTTGCAACATTGCACCAACCGGTTACTTTTTTTTAATGTGATGTCTGTATATGATGAGAATTCCTGGAGAATAGCCTATGAAACAGCTTATTCCAAAATGGGAATGATGGAGTTATATGTACAGTTGAATCATGTGGAAATTGAGTGAAGGACTGAGATGTTTACAGGTAACCAACCGGGTAGTAGTAGTGGTGCATGTTTCATATCTCAACAATCATGTGATGCAAACACCATAGCAGAAACCAGTCGACCTGCGAATAGAACTTCTGATTTCGTGCCTATACCAACAGATGATGAAGAAGAAAATGATGACGAAGATTACAATATAGATACAGAGAATGAATCATCAGGTGAGGACGATGATGATGCTGATGAGGTTGAGGAAGATGAAGATATTGGTCCGAACGTGACTCAGTTAAGCCAATACAACACATTTAGAGGGAGGGGTTGGGTTCACCCAGCTAAAAGCTTTCATGATTGTTCTAGTTGGGTTCCTGCAGATACATCATTTATAGAAAGCAACGTAATAGTTGAAGGTCTGTTAGCTGAGAATCAAGCATTCTCATCAAAAGACGCTTTGAAGAACGCAATATCGAAATGTCATATTGACAATAATCGGGAGAACAAGGTGGAAGACAACAGCAAAACCAAATATAGGGTGAGATGTAAAGATGAAAATTGTAGCTGGATGTTGTACGCTGCACGGACCGGTTCGGGTGATGCATGGTCTATAAGAAAATGTCCGTATAAGCATATATGCAGGTCCACAGCTGCCCGATTTGATCATGCTCAGCTGACTGCAAAGATGATGGCTGATATCATCCGTGAAGATGTCGAAAATAATGTCTTGCTCCCGATTAAACAGGTGTTTGGTCTGGTAAGAAAAATATTTGCAGGTGTTAATCCAAAGTGCAATAAATTATGCCGTGCCTGCGAGATTGCTGTTGCATACATGTTTGGATGTTGATCGGGTTCATATGCTTTGTTGCCTCAATTGTTAAATGCTATTAAACAATCAAATCCTGGAAGTAAAGTTGTAGTTCATTCTGACCCTTTACCATGCGCTGGTGTCCGTCAGTTTAAATGTGCAGCATGGGCTTTTGGTCATTGTATTCAGGCATTCAAATATCTACGTCCTGTTATCAGCATAGACGCCTCATTTCTTAAAGGTAGATACGAAGGAAGGTTACTTGTTGTTGTTGGATATGACGCTGAGAATCAACTACTGCCTCTTGCATTTGGGCTCGTTGAGAAGGAAAATATATCCAATTGGGGATGGTTTATGAGATGGTTGCGACGAGAGGTGATTGGAGATAGGAAGATATGTGTCATATGTGATCGACATGCTGCAATTAAACACATTTTTAGGAATCCCGGTTACGGTTGGCACGAGGAAGGAAATGAAGCAGTTCACCGTTTATGCGCACAACATCTTGTCGAAAACTTGCTAAAAAATTGTAAGAATCAATATGCAGTTGACGCCTTCAAGACAGCATGCAGACACAGTAATCCGTGGGATTTCAAAGCCAGTTTGGAACAAGTTGAGTATTGGAGTAAAGATGCATTACAATACATAAAAGGGATAGGGAAAAAAGATGAAACAAATGAGAATGAACCGGATGTTCCTAGTAAGTGGTCGTTGTGTCACGACGGAGGCCAAAGATGGGGAATAATGACAAGCAATGTTGCGGAGTGTCTGAATAATGTTTTCAAAGAAGCTCGTGGTTTACCCATTTGTGCAATTGTAGAGGCGACATACTATAAACTGTTGGAGTGGTTAAACAACAGAAGATAACATGCACGTGTGTTGGCACAAAGAGGACACATCTTTTCCGAGAGGGTTACACAAATATTGGAAAAATCTGCAGCAGTTGCATGTCAACATGAGGTGAAAATAACTGATTTCGATACAGGAGTATATGAGGTCATATCCAAACATGAAAGAGTGAGTAGAACTGGAGGTAGGAGGGATGGTAGTTACAAGGTGATTCTACGTGACGGCACCAGACCGAAGTGTAAGTGTCGGGCACTACAAAATACAGGTATCGCTTGCAGTCATGTTTTGGCAGTGTGTGTCGCACGTAACTACAATGCCAATGAATATACACATTCGTACTACAGTGTCAACTCTCTAGGGCACACATGAGAGGGTCACTTCGATGTGTACGGGAAGGAAGAGGATTGACCTGAATATATGGGAGACAAAATAATACCTGATCGAACTCTCGTCAAGAAAGGAAGGAGAAGGTCAAAACGTTTACCGATGACGATGGATGTCATGGAAAGAAGGATAGGTCCGGGTCATTGTACAGGTTGTGGTTCGATTAATCACACAAGGGATCGTTGCAATGTAAGGGAAGGTTGAATGTATAGTAATGTTTAATATATTGTAATGTTGAATGTATTGTAACGTTTAATGTATTGTAATGTTGAATGTATTGTAATGTTGAAAACCATGTATTGTTGAATGTGTTGTAATGTTTATAATGTTTATAATGTCTTATTTATAAGTCAAACCATATCAATTAAGATGACAAAACAAAATCATAAGATCTTAAAGTATAACCGCGAGTACAACTGAATTACAATATGAACTACTGCGTGGGAGTGAAAATCTTTGTCTTCATCTTGCGTCGGCACCCTCGACCGACTGGAGTCGCAACATGCACTGATTCTTCTTCATCATCAAAGAAAACGTATGGAACCAACACAGAATGGGGTTGAGTCTCAACAGGTGAATGAGACTCAACAGGTCGAAAATGTGACTGATTTTGAACAGGCAAATGAGGTGACTGAGTCTCGTAAACTATAGAAGGTACAAGATTTAATTCACAAGTGTACCCTTGGTCAGTTAATGAGCTGAATATACCATCGAACAAAGTCACGAAGTCTGTTTGCGGCAACTGAGGGGTATCATAATTAGTACCAGGTGTCTGATAAGTTGGATAATCTTCGGGAATCTGGGAAAACCCCAACTGCGTTGGCTGCGATGGTCCTGCGCCAATGTCACCATATGTTTGAGAATATCCAAACTGGGTTGGCTGCGATAGTCCTGCGCCAATGTCACCATATGTTTGAGAAAATCCAAACTGGGTTGGCTGCGATGGTCCTGCGCCAATGTCATCGTATGTATATGAACCTCTAAACTGTGATGGATCTGGGACAAAATCATCGTATGATGCATTGGATAGCCTAAAACTATATGTTGTTTGGTCTGCAACTCTAGGTACAAGACAGTCATCACGAATCTCATTATTATCATCATCATCTTCAGGAATCGACTCCACATCTGCAGGTAATTCAGCATCGCACAGTACTCTTTCAAATTCGTGCACCTGATTGCAATCGACAGCATCGAGTTGGTGACTCTTCAGCAACATTTTACACAGTCCCTTAGTTCCACGTTTGTACAGCTTCTTGATAACAAATTTAGCCCGTTGAATACCACGTAAGCCCTGCAATTGTAGTTTGAAAATTAGATAGTAAAACACAACAAACAATAATCGTCAAAGTCGTTCAAAAAACATACCATACGTCGAATACGTGGTCCACCAGGAACGTAACCTAAGTCCTCGATAGAATCACGTGGGGGTGGCAACGGCCTTTCCAAACCGAGCTCTATTTGGCCTCGTATGTTGACTGTGTACATACCATTATGCTGAAACCACTGACGATACCGTCGATTTTCTCTCGGATCATATGGTCGACCTTCCTGAAGAATATGCGGTCTGTTCCACATTCGTATGTAAATTTCATGCTTCGCTGACCAATCATCTCTCTGTCGGGCCGCATGTACTATCTTATCAAGTCTTTTGAGTTCTGTCCACGGATTAGGTTCTGGCGGTGGCGTCGTCTGATAAAATCCAAATTGTCTCATAGTTCTTTCTGGATAATGCCATGAAATCATCCAGAAATGAATCAAAGGCACTCTCGCAAGCCAATATGCAGCATCAATAGTAAATACCCGGCCAGGAAGCAACATCATATTTTCATAATACGGCTGCCAGTTTACATGCTCATCCAACATACATTCAAATTCATTTCTGTAATGTGTAAGACAATTATTTGCGGCACTAACCTCATAAGTCTGTGGGTATTGCCACTTAATAGCGAATGGAGGTCGCGATTCTAGGTCTTCTCCACCTAAACACTCAGCATGACCCACGTGTCTCGGCCGGGCTACGGGAAACCGAGTCCAAGACCAGTGTTGAAGAAGTAACAATGCACCACCAATGTTCTTCTTACCAGTTTGACATGAAATTGACAAGTTGCGATATAAACATGAAAGCACGGGCCGCACCCCAATTGTATACTATAGGCTTATCCAACACCTGCAAAAAACCTCAAATACATAACTGGAACACCTGTCCCAGAGCTATCAGGGAAAACCATAGATCCAAACAAATCTAAAATGAAAGTCCGTGTATATTGTGCCACTTCTTCATCTGTGGGAAATTCCGGCAGATTCCCGTAATTTACCCGCAACCATTGCAAACTGATACTAAATCCGGACTCTTTGAAAATTTGTGGTTCATCTCCTCCTACCGTTCTTTTACCTTTTTTCATAATCTCGGGGTTTACATCAATCCCAAAGGAATTTCTAATTAACTCACGACTGTCTCGATCACTGTGCCCGATTATTGGAATACCACTAATAGGTAGACCCGACAAACAGCTAACATCCTGCAATGTTAATCCAACCTCCCCAACCGGTAAGTGGAAAGTGTGAGTCTCAGGACGCCAATGCTCTACAAGTGCAGTAATCAATCTATTGTCTGTCCTTATAAGTTTTATTTGGGCAAGTTGATATAATCCCAAATTTTTGAGTGTTTGACTAAAACAATCGTGGAAATGAATTA
Organism: Triglochin maritima; assembly: GCA_963682175.1. Lineage (NCBI taxonomy): Eukaryota > Viridiplantae > Streptophyta > Magnoliopsida > Alismatales > Juncaginaceae > Triglochin > Triglochin maritima. The sequence goes on from OY821775.1 coordinate 15,879,277, forward strand.
CTGGACGATGTGCACGACATTCCAAAACAGCCTCCGGCTATAATATATTCAAATATATTGTGAAAAATACATCAATTAAAAAAATGTAATTTAAATATTTAGAAAATTAACACTATGATTTTTTTTGGTACTTACATTTGTGCAAATATCATTGACTCTGAACATGCAATTTGATATTCCGAGAAGTGGGGAAATAGACTCTCTATCCACTGCATCATTATACTCACGTTCGTTTTGTACAGAGCGACTTCTACTTAAATGACTCATTTTGTCAAAACAACTGTTTATGAAAATAAAAACAGAATTAATTATAATAATTAAAAAATAATTTACTCGTACATTTCATGACAAATTGCATGTTATAGAAATAATGAAAGCTATAACAATTTAACACATAAATACAACTGATATTTAAATTTTAATTTAACAGAAAATAATAAATAACTATTCCAAATACTTATATTATATAATAAATTTCGTAAATGTACGTTATACAAATTTTAAATGTATATACATTTAATTTAATTATAAACAGATACATAAATACAACTAATATTTAAAATTAAATATAATAGAAAATAACAAAACAATTCCAAATAATTTTAATTTAACAAAGAAATTAAATCTTAATTTAAAATATTCTTAAGTGAAAAAATTGTGTAAAATTTACCTGAGTCCAAGATAAGCTGGGAAATAAGTGTTGTGCGAGCCCCGAATGTAGGAAAAACTAGAAGAGAAGTGTCGTGCGAACCGGAGAAGATAATAAAAACTAGTTGAGATTAACTGATTTTAACTGAAAACTTAATCTGAAAACTCAAAAATTAACTGATTTTAACTGAAAACTTAATCTGAAAACTCAAAAACTTAATAACTGAAAACTCAAAAAAAAATTAAAAAAAAATACACGGATCGCGGATCGGACCCGCCATCTGCGTAGTTTTAATTTATTTATTTTTGATTAGTTTTCGAATTTTTTTTAAATGATTATTTATTAAAAAAAATTACGGGTTGAGAGTCACAGTCAAAAAATACAAGAAAACATGAAATATAACGAACATGTTTGTCCTATGGAGGTTCAACCCATACTCATACAAGCTTCACAAACTTAATGAGAATGAAAACCTAATGTGACAAAAGAAAAGGTCGTTGAAACATGAACTTGAGTTGTGCAGTTAAAATATGATGTTTAGGCGCTTCGTTAGTTGTTACCATGAGAAAACCAACCACTTTGACTTAATTATCCTCTACTCTTGTTTTACGATGGTACATGATGAAACTGAAAAGTACCATTATACAAATGAAACGATAATGTTGGCCGTTACCAAGTCAAGAATGACGACAGAATACTTGTTAGATTTCATCCATCCCTTCTTTCTTGTAGTTGCTATGGATATTTACTGAAATATACAGTTAGTTTTTTGATAGACGTCTAATGTTCTTGGAGCACAATCCAAGTGCAAACTGTGTTCATCTATACTTGCAAAATTTCAGTAGATTATAATTAGATTTCGAAAAACAAATAGCTTGCTTCAAAATAAAAGGTATTCACTTATTTCTAGATTTCGTAAAAAGAATGGGATAAGAGTACATAGGTGCACCAATATGGAAAACTCAGTAGATAAACGAATTCAAACCTCAAATCGGAATGTTTTTATTAATATTTTAGTTATTTTTTATTTAAAAACTTTTAAATTCATTGTTACAAATTAAATTCACAAATTTGATGTAAAATTAATCTTTTGTTATATATGAATTAATTTGTAGTTAATTAAAAATATTAGGATATGTAACAGAACTAATTGAAATACATTACAAATAAATTATAAAAATTTCGATTAAAATTGATCGTACGTGGTCCGAACCAAACTAAAACTAAATTTCTTGAAATCCAGGAACTGGTGTTCGGTGTAAACCTAACCGTCATTGGTACAACCTTACTAAGTATTGGAGATTTAAAATAGAAAAAAATAGACATCATGTTAGTGCAATCATTTTCAAAGCACATAGATTCCCTCTGAGAAACCTTATGGAAAAATAAGTTTTAAAAAATATAAATGTTTTTGTAGGTTAACGTTCATCTTCTGGAAGCACATATATTTTTCCCCCATCGTCTCGAAGCGCATAGTTTTTTTTCTCTCTTTTAGTAATAAAAAACACGTCATTGATTATCATTGTTAATAATATATGCAAATATAGATGTCGTCATTGTTTATTCCTTTCATAAAAACTACGCCTTAACTCGTTTAAATTATAATGACTGCGTTGTGAATGCAAAAAACAATTTTAAATGATATTCAAAAGTGTGACATCTATATAATTTCTGCTTTTCTCTATAACACCGTCTTTGAGTCTATATAATGACATCCAAAAGTGTGAAGTTGTTCGTTATTCTTCCAATGACATTGCATCTGGTTTTTTTGAGTGTTATGGCTGCAAATGAGAAAAATCAAGAATAAGTAGTTGTTAAGATACCTATTCTTTACATAACGAACGTTAAGTATTATTTCTTCACATGCATAATTTCTTTGTATATTACTTTATGTTCAAGTGAGAACTTTTTTTCTTGATTAATGTGGTGGTAATGGATTTAAGAAATTGGTAAAGGATTTATGAAATTGGTAAAGGATTAAGTAAAGGATTTATGAAAGTGTTCAAGAAATTGGTAAAGGACAAGGTGGTGGTAAAGGATTTAACAAACCAGATTTTTGGAAGGCTCCTGGAGGAGGAGGAGGAGGTTATGGGAGTGGTGCCTGTGATGAATTTGGTAAAGAGTGGATGGTAAACTATGGGCAGGTGGATTGCACCAAGTCATGCGGGTGTGGAAACTGGGTATATGTGCCATGGTCAATGACTTTTAAGTGTACAAACTTTTTTTGCGTGCCGTAAGCAGCACAGAAGTGTGTGATTTGCACGTGGTATCTTACTATTTACATAAATAAGTGGTGTTTCTTGAACCACATTTCAATGATGAGTACGTTTATTGGACTGAACCACGCCTAAAGGTTCTGATACTACTAAATAAATATTGTTTATCTTTGTCGTTACATGCGCATTACAATGTTGTTGGGGATTTCATAGTTTGTTTTTGATATTTCAAATTGTCCATATTAAATATCTAAGATAATATTTTGTATATTTATGGAAGTACAATGCTCAGTTTGTATAACTACACTCATAATTTTTCATATCAATTTTGGTTGGCTTGAACTAAGACACTAAACACTTCCCTCACCAAATAGGAATAACCACAAAATATACTATGCACAATTAATGGACTAATGTTTAATTATGATAATTAATAAAATCTGAAACTTACTCTAATAGAGTGGTTCTGACTCCATTTTGAATTACACTTTATAAAAAAAATTATATATATTTCATGAAACAATTCGTCAATATGAAAATGCTACTTTTTCCACAACTCAAACTGCTAGCCTAAGCATATTCGTAACCTAACTCATATCTTCTTCGATAAGACTCAACCTTGGTCTTACCCACCCAACAACGAGTTCGGCAACAACATTGATGATGAGTTTTAATTTGCTACAAGAATAAATGTCTTGATGTAGACGTGGCAGAAATGTACATGAAGACACAATCATTATTTTTGTCAATGTGTGGGAGTTTTGTGAAGGATGGATGGATTTTCTTCCTTGACATTAAACTACAATTTTATTCCTACAAAGAATCGATTCTGTTTTGCTGGAAAGTGGTAATCTTGTACTAAATTACTTTCGTAAAACATTTGCCCATTTGACTTAGCTCTTTTTATTTCACAAAATTGACAAACTATGATTTACTTATGAATAAATAAAGTTCATACTAGAATATAATTGTGATAATAGGGTGATAATAGTTATGTTCAGTTATCAAATGTCATTTCATGAGTTGATCATGTAATTAGATTTTAATTTTCCTTACATAATCAATAGAAACGGTATGTTATGCATGTTCTTGGTTCTTCAATAACTCAAACTATCTATGTGCTTGAAAGAAGTTATGGAATTAGGAACTAGATATTAAACAGTCAGCATGCTTGAATGAGATTGATTTGGTAATAAATCAAATAGATGGAATTTGTAATAGATCGTGTTCTGTACTCCGTAGACCAAGCCCTATGTTATTTAAAAAAGAATGAACCGACAAGAAGAAGTCTTGAAGAGAAAAGGTTGTGATTTGATACTGAATAACGATGCTTCGTGGTTGAGAGTCATAGTCGACAAATACAAGCAAACATAGGAGGTTCCGCCCGTACTCATACAAGCTTCACATACAAAATGAGAACGAAAGCCAAATAGGATAAAAGGAAATGTCGTTGAAACGTGGGCTTGAGTTGTGCATGTAAAATATGATGTTGGTTACCGTGAGATGAAACTCGTACACTATTTAAAAAACTAACCATTATGATTTAGTTTTTTTTTGGAAAAATAATTATTTTGAACTTAGGCAGTCGATCAAATTCGCAAAATACAAGTACATACTGATGAGGTTTAAATGTCAATATTAAATAGGAAAATAACAAGCACAAAAACAGGCAATAAAAGTGCTTCAAGAAGATCGTGGCATGTTAGCATTCTCAATGTGCTTCCAAGTCATTTGATGAATCTTAATCCCACTTAAGCTATGTGTTAGTTTTCCCTCTACTCTTGTAAAGGGTGAAAATCAGAATTACCAATATACAAATGAAATGGGAAGAAACGATAATGTTGGCCATTACCAAGTAATGAATGGTGAAGGAATTTGATCGTAAACATTTATGAGGTTTCATTCATGTTGTCTTTCTTGTAGTTGATGTGGATATTTACTGAAATATTATTAATGTTTTGACTGACATCTAATTAATTGCAGATATGTTCTTGGAGCACAACCGAAGTGCAAACTTTGTTCGCCTACATTCTCAACAATTGAGTAGATTAAAATTAGGTTTCGAAAAAGTAATAGCTTACTTGAAAATAAAAGGTATCCACTTTTTTCCATATTTTGTAGCAAGAATGGGGATAACACACTACTGCAGAATGGGCGTTTATGTCCGTTTTTTTGGTATATCATGTCGGGTTGACCGACCCTAGCCGACGAGCGTGTGTCCAGGGGACGTGGTAAGGGTGGGGGAGATCACGTCGGCCAATACACCGACATGGTAAGTAGGTCAACCACGTCGGTATTTTCCAATAACACTGATGTTTTTTTACAACATACCATGTCACCTTCTCCAAAACAACCGACGCGGATGTCATATTCTTTCGGAAATAAAAATCCAATAATAGGCCATAGCATATTAGTTGAAATAGAAGGACGACGTGGTTTGTCATACTTATTAAAAAATCGTTTTTTATTTTTTAATTGTGATTTTATTTTTAATTTCACATAAAATTTGTGACAATTGAAATAGAAATGCACCACATAAAATTCTCTGCAATTGAAATAAGTATACACCACAATAAATCTGATTGTGTTCTACCCAATGTATATTCCAAAAATGTCATATATATATATCAGTTAACCTAGTACACATAATCTCAAAATTTTATAATATGTACATCTATTAAGTTGCTAACAACATATGACTAACGATAAAAAAACCACTTCCCTCACGTAATGTCGATGTCATGGTGAGAAAATGGTTTAAGGGATTCTTTGAACGACGACAAAGTAGACAACCCCATTTATTAACATATAAATTGTGCAACACAACAAAACATATATAATGCAACATAAAAAAAATATCAAAATTTACCTATCTTAAATCTCCCACTGTCACTCCCTTCTCAACAAGTCATTCAATATACATCTTTTTATAGTAACCACATTCTGTAGTTTCAACTTATTTACGGTACTACAATCAAAATGTCATGTATATTAGAAAAACAACGAAATTAATTCAAAGTATAATGCATATATCAAAACAAACATTACTGAATCATCTTACACCCGTGACAAGCCAATTTACTTTATTTTTTGCTGCATGCCTTCGAAAACTAGACCAGTTTTGAGAGACCTCAAACCCCTACCAAAATATGTAAAGATTCGAAAATGGATTCAAACATTCAATGTTATATGAATGGAATTATTTTAAAAAACTTATGTTTGAATAATGTTCAGTAAACCTTCCCAGTGATTCTTTGATGCCAGAGGATCAAACCAGTAGTCTGTCCACGTAAATGGTTCTACCACAACTAACATCCAATGTTCACTGAAAAACACTCATGTTAAATTACTTCATCAATTAGATCAATGCTAATTTTCTTTATGATTCCCAAATAAAATATAATGAAATTGAAGGTAGTATAAAATAAAATGAGCTACTTACTTCTCCCAATATGGTACTAGAAGATAGAAAGTCTTTCTTGTTGGTTGCAACACCTCCTTCTTTTTCAACTCTTAGGTTGGTTGGAAAATGAATTTTTCATGTGACACGAAATAAAGAAAAGTAGTATTGATTAGATAAAAACTTGTAAAGAAATGAATTGACTTAAAAGAAAATTTGGATAATAATGAACTAACTATTGCATTCTTCCAAAATTGCTTTTTCAATGATTCGTCCACCACTGACCACTTGGCACACACTTTTGCCTCTTGCCATAGTACCCATATAACTAATCCAAAATATTTGTTTTCTCTGGTGTGCTCTAAGTAAGAATCAAACTCTAGGGGCAATGGACCTTGTTGCTTATTTTTTTTCTAAAACTCCAACATAACAATAGCTCCACGGGCATGAGACTTTATCATGTTAGTGTCACTTATATCGTCGTTATTTTTCTTACTGTCTTATTGGAAGCCATTTACCAAGTCGTGAATGGTCGGGACCGGTCGGCGGGAATGGGTTGAGGGGTTAGGGTTGTTGATGACTTCTCTAGAGAGACCTAGCCAGTGTGCGTGGTAAGGGATAGTCATGGCAGGTCGGGAATGTTCAGGGAAAAATAGGAAACGAACGGTACAAACTTGGGCAAAAATTCCTGGCTCACAGATGAAAATTACTGGCTGTGAAAAGGGAAAACGACTTACTAACATTGTCCTATTGAACCCATAAATATGTCCTGTAAACCCCAAGTATGTCCGTTAAAAATCGAGTGTGTCCTCAAATAACCCCGCGTGTGTCCTAAAAAAATATGTCATTACAAAGGCAACTTATGTCCTGTAAAGGACACATAACTCCTTTCAAGATCAAATGTGTCCTTTAAACTCTAAGTCTATCCATTAAAATTGAGTGTGTCCTTTATACCTGTAATATTTAAAACACAACTTCACCATAACGTACTTCTTATGAAAATGGTACCTTATATTCTCACGTCAGCCGTTAACATAATATTCGACATATTATATATGTTTCATTATTAAAAAATAGAATGTTATAAAAAGGATATCCAGTTGTCCAGACAAGATGGCTTGGGTGGCGTCACTTAGAATTGTAATGTAAGACCCGCTCTCCTGCTCTTCATATAGTCATGTTTCATCTTCATGCTTGTTTATGTGTTATTTGATTGTTTGTGTTTCTATTTGGTATGTTTATATTTTGTTTTGGAAAAGTTTCCTTTTGGGGAAAAGTTTCCTTTTTGGGCGAGCAAATGTGACTCATAGGTGACTGCGACTCATCGGGCGAGTGTGCAATTGTGTTGCTCAATCGGGTCGATTGGGGGCATGTGCTTGGGTATTTTGGCTTTTGCCATGGTGTGTGACATCTGGGGGATGACGTGGCTTCCTAGTCAACATGGGGAGATTTGATTTCATTGGCAAACATTTGAAATGCATGGCTTTTTGCAAGTAATAATAAAGAATTATTTGCATTTAATTGTTGCCTTTTCTCTTTGTTGCTTGAAACAAAAACCCCTCTACCGTAGCCATCCCCTACCTTCCCCCTCTTCTCCACACAACCATCTCAGACTATTCTCCCCTCCTCTTCGGCGTGTTGTGGCTGAGCTCTAGTGAGGCATCCATCTCCAGCGACCTAGACATCCAAGGAGAAGGCGTGCGTTGGGAAGAAAGGAGGTTGCAGCTTGCTCCGACGACCTTCCGGCGATCTTCCAGTGATCCCAACCTTCTTCTCAAGTATGCCTTAGGCCCTTGAGGAGTTTACTAAATGGGGGTGTTGGCGGGATGGCCGGCCAACACCAAGGCGGCTGGTGGTGCAATCGGTTGCACCACAAAGCCAACCGTTCACCATGCACGCACGTGCTGATGGATGGCGGCTAGGCAGCCATTGGTGCCAGAGCTTAGGCAAGCTCCAGTGATGTCCGACCTACTCTAGTGATGTCTGACCTACTCCGATCAGGCACCCTCAGGGGGGGGCTTCGTTGGGGATTAGAGTGGCTGGTGCACTTGGTTTCCTCCCTAGGGTTTCCTTACATGCGATGTATCGTAGCTCCCTGACAATCGGCTGGTATGGTTGGATTTCGGTGGTGGTTGGACTCCAGACACGTGGAAGGGAAGTCCAGGAAAGGAAGAGGTCAGGTGTGGTTGTGGTGGGGCGTGCATGAAAAGGTCAGTTCTTAGGAGGTGCTTGCATGGCTGACCTAGGGTTTTGGTTGGCTGCGCAAGTGTCCTGTTGAAGTGTGGACTGATCTGATCAACGTGCACCTCCATAGTCATGTCCTCCTTATCCTGAGATGTCTAGGAGGAGGCCTGGAAGGGCCGTGGAAAATGCTGGAGTTGGTGCATGCATGAGTTAACCCTTCTGGCTGTCGTGCTTGTGTTCTTGATGCATGTTGAATTCTTGTGTTATTCGATTCATGTTGTATGTTTGGTTCTCTGATTTTGTATGTATGTTTATTATTACATGTTGGAGTGAGCTTGAGAATAATTATGCCATGCACATAGGAATGGCAATGGGTATCCAGAACCGATTAAACCGAACCGGAACCAGTGGTATCGAACCGGATATGGATCAGATCTGGATATTCAATTTCAGAACCGACCCAATTCTGGTTCGGATCTGGTTCTAACCACCAGAACTGAATCCGGATCTGGTATATTATTTTAAAAAATAACATTAACCCTACAGCCACATACCCACAGGAGATGAGATGAACACTTCCCTTCTTTCACGCCGCCTCCACTCTCCCTCTCCCTCTCCACTGTTCCTTCACGCCACCTCCACTCTCCCTCTCTACTCTTCCTTCACGCTTGTCCCTTCCAGCCCTCTCCCTCCCTCTCCCAATTCTCCACAGCCCTATCCCTCTCCACAGCCCTCTCCTAGTCGCCTCCACTCTCCGGCCTCTCGACCAACGATTTGGGTGTTTCTTTTCTAGAGATTTGATGCAGCTAATTCTCTGATTTTTTTGTTGTTTGATTGGAAAGAGGAGAAGTTTGGATTTTGGATTCGATTTAGGGGTTTTGGTTGGAGTTTGGGCTGTCTTGTTCGATTTTGTTGTCAAATGGTCGGAAAAGGTGTTGTTTTTTTTGAATTCTACTTGGAAAAGATTGGGAAAGGTGAGGGTTTGAAGTTGTTTTTGGAAGTGAATTCTCTGATTTTTGGTTTGTTCGTTTGAGTTGTTTTTTTGTGTTTGTATTATTTGAGTTAACCATATGGATAATGTTGAGAATACAACTATATGATTATGTTTGTGTTGTGATTTTTCTGTGAGAAGATAAAAAAAAGTATTTCTATGTCGTGAAGATGGAGCTTGTTTTGTGTATTCAGTTCCCTTGTTGGCTTTGTTTAGTTGATTTTGTTGTTCTTTTGGAAAAGGCAAGAGTTTTTGGTTCTGTAATTGTTTAAATGTTTTATTAATAACCACAAGTGCATGGTCGCGATGAACCGGTGGCAAGTACAGGTCGATCCGCAGGGAGTTGAGTAGCCTCTGGTTTGTCAGAAATCAAGTGGCGAATAAAGGGAGAAAATATGTAATTACGCTATACTAGGAAGTTAGAAATGTGAAAGAAAGCAACAAAAGATTGGAAATCAGAAAGAGAAACCCCTAAAAGGTGGAGTGTGTGTACATATGAAGTGAAATAAGTGATGAAAGATGCATGTAAGCATGTATGTGTGTGTGTCGTGTGTGTGTCTTCATGCATAGGAAGTGTCTAAAGATGTGGCAAAACCTATCAATCCATTCACACAACGTATCGACAATTACGACTTGATTAACATAAGATTAGGCTCAACATGAGAAGTGTCTAAAGATATGACAAGACTCATCAAAAATCATAAACTCATGTGAAGAACAAAGGTAAGCATGGGAGGTGTTTAAATGTTATGGCAAAACCCATCAAAACAAAGTTTCTTCAATTAATCAAGCAAGTAAACACAAATACAAACACATAACTAACATGTAGCATATTCAACAGGAAATTTCAGTCATTAAACATGAGAAAACTAAGCATGGGAAGTGTCTAAATCTTATGGAAAAACCCATCAAAATTCCCCAACATGTAGATGTCTAAAACCCCCCAATAAACATACAAAACATGTAACTCTACACAATCAAAAATTCATCAAACATCCAAACTTCACAATATATATGAACATCATGTCCACCCCCAAATGGGATGGATCTACTCACTACACATTATTCTAGTAATTAAACTAAAGAAGAAAGGAGACATTTAGCCTAAGATCAAAGAAATAAGACTAAGCTAAGCATGCATAAAAAAGAAACAACATGAGAACAAACAATGAAAAAATATTTTATTAAATGACTCACATTACTAGTAGCATTCTTCTCCATCTTGAGTTTTTGCTCCAAGGCTTACTTCAAGTAGAGAGAATGCCACCAAGCAATGGGTGAATACAAAAGGAGGAGGAGGAGTTCTATTTATAACCATAGAAAAAGGTAATTGGGGACAATCCCCCGATGTGGGACTAATAAAACCTTCCTAGAATACATATAAACACATAACCCATCTCCTGGAGAAACCGGGTCGGATTCGGACACAAATGGACCGCCAATTGGCGGTCTTGGACCGCCAATTGGTGGTCACTTTTTTCTCGGATCCGACCCATTTTCGAATGTGTTCTTTATTTCTTCAATTCATCACATTGGGTGCACTCGGGATCGATTATAGAAGTGTCTGCCCGAAACTAATTGCCAAAATACTCCTCATGATGGTGTGGAGTTTCTTCATTTGCTCATTGGTCCTTTGGGGTTACATTTGGGTCCTTCTCCCTTGCATATTAGTCCCCAAGTCTCACAACTTAGTCTTTTTTCTTGCTTTTAGGTCCTTTTATGCCGTTTCCCCTCAATCCTGTTTATTCCTGAAACTCAAACATAAACCTCATTACATAGCATTGTTTAGGTTCAAGATAATGGATATAAGACACAAATGAATGCATGAAATGATGTTAATCAAATACCCCACACCTAACTTTTGCTAGTTCCGAGCAAAATAAAGAAAGAGAAAAATGAAAGAAAGGAAAAAGCATGCGAAAAGAAGGGAAATTCTAACTCATTTTCGTAGGAATTACGGTTGCACTTAGCACGTGCAACAAGCCGTTAAACCTCCTTGTTGCCAAGGAGGAGGCGTGTTGTCTCCTGAGGGTTTTCAGCGGATATACCCACAAAATCCGAACATAGATGCATTATTCAATCGAGACATTTGACTTGTTGGACTTATTTTGTCGATCATTGGACTCGGTAATCCTAAGGGCCGACTCTATATATGTAATCAATCCACACACCTAGCCTAGTGAATCATTCGTGCAAGTTAATTAAGGAGTTAAGTGCAAGACATAGACAACTTCAACATCCTCAAGTGATACAAAGTGTAAGGTCCATTAAGGTTCTTATTTGCATTATCATTTTTTTCTTTTTTTCCTTTTTCTTACTAGTTGGAGTGTCATTCTCCCAGGGTCAGGTTTCGTGCATCATTGTCTATGAGGACTTACACTATCACGTAAACCTTTCCCCAAATCTCCACATAGGGCAATCCCTACCACCCCTGTAACGGGAGTTTGGTCAGTGCATCCCAAGTCAGACGACTCGAAAGCACCATGCACCAAGTCCCCTCAGACCTAATTTCCCGAGTGATAGGAGTCGTGCGAGAGGAGAGAACACCTACTCACTTATTTCTTATCTACACATGAACCAAAACCCCTACACTTAATGTCTCACAACAAGATTTAAAGGGTCCTTGACTACGACAAACTTCCTTATACTAACAGATACGAATTATTTGACTCACTAGGTTCAGGTTGGACTTCTTTAAATGTTTGAGTACTGGAACCCTATGATTACTCGCCCCTTGAGGGAAAACCGGGGTGCATCCTAACGACTCGATAAGACCTAAAGCCGGTATACAAGATATCCTAATGCATCAAGTTCAAGAAAATTTTGGGAGCTTTCTTTTTACTTTGACTCTCAATGGTTTTGCACATGCTAAACACAAGCAAAACCAGCAAAACATTTTCTTTGGCAAACACATGAAGATTTTGAAAGAAATGGGAAAATTTTAAAGCACTAGGCAAGCAAAAGAACATAAGTCACCCAAGGATCATGTCAAGCAGATATATCGATATTAAATGCAACACACTAACATGACCCTAACAATGCACACAAAAGAAAACAAAATCCAAGGAAACGACTCGACTATGTACACACGTAACACCCCCCCCCACACCTACTTCATGCATTGTCCTCAATGAATGTGAGTAAGATACGACAAGGATTTATGCATGAAAAAGGGAAGATCTCACCAACATTAAGCGCAAAAGTAAGTTCAGGGTTATGCTGATGAACACAAACTCGAATTCCGTCAGAACATGTGAGATGCTAAAGAAGGGAGACAAATACGTGAAAGAAAGGAGCCCAAATACACAAAGGTTGGGGCCCACAACAATCATTGCTCACTGGAGGAGTCTTTTATTACTCGCTTTTTCTTTTTTTCATTTTCTTTTTTTCATTTTTTACATGATATATACATCAACAAAGATATTCTCATAATCATTTGCTCAAGGAACATCAAATGAGAACATCGAGTTATGTGGACCAGAGACGTGGCAAGATAGGCAAACTTTACTAGTACTCTGAGGTGTCATGAAGGGTGAAAGGTCAAAGTTGAAAGACTCGAACCCCTCATGATATTGGTTGGGTGTAGGCAACATGAATGAGTGAAGTTGTGTTGCCTCACTAGGGTTTAGTTGCTCATCAAACAAAACCCTCCAACCAATAGATGGGTGCATCAGAATGAGTTCCTCAGGCTCATTCGATGGATGCAGCACACCTGCATCACTAAGAATGGGGGCTTCTCCCCAAGTCATCCAACAAGGACCACCCACCATCCTTTATATTATCAAGCATAAGCTCGGTCGTAGGTGGGTCATTGTTGGAGTCAATATGAAGCTCAAAGGGCTCAATAACCCTGGGACACGGGGTAACGACACCTTCTAGAATGGGCATATGCTGAGGTGTGTCCCCCTCACTAATGGTCTCAACTGAATCATGCAACGAACACCCCCTTTGTACATTCATGTTTGATGCCAACTCACTCTGTTGCATTGCAAAGACAAGCAATGAGTTTTCGCTGGGCCCACAAACATTCTCAATGGGTTGCATTGGTGTTAGGGGTGTTCGTTGATTTTGCGGTGTTTTCTCTAATTGGCGGATGAGATTGAGATTTAAAGGTTGGTCCATGGGCTCCTGTTGCCTACCAGAGTTGAACACATGAAACTCGACACTCATGTTACCGAATGGGAGCTTCATGAGACCATTTCTACAATTAGTTAAGGTGTTGGAGGTTGTCAGAAATGGTCTACCCAAAATCAAAGGTATTTGAGAGTGGGTGTTCGCATTAGGATTGGTATCGAGGACAACAAAATCTACTAGAAATATAAAATCTCCAACTTTGATAAGCACATCCTCGATAATCCCCTTTGGAATACAAAGGGATCTATCCCCCAATTGGAGGGTGATCTTAGTTGGTTTCAATTATCCCAAGTTCAACTGTTGATAAACAGAAAATGGGAGGAGGTTGACCGCCGATCCTAAATCAAGCAATACATTCATTACTCATGCTAGTGTCCCCTATCGTACACTGAATAGTAGGACACCCAGGGTCCTTATATTTTGTGTTGGTAGGGTTGGACAAAAGTGAGCTTACATTTGCAGCCAAAAATGCTTTCTTAGGAACATTGGTCTTTTTCTTGGTTGTGCAGAGATCTTTTAACACTTTGGCATACTGAGGTATTTGTTGGATGACATCCAACAAGGGGATGTTAACCTTCACTTGCTTAAATACCTCTAATATCTTATCCATTGTGTCACTCTACTTGTTGGTTAACCTACTAGGATAGGGAGCTTTTGGCAGGTAGGTTTTCTGCGGTGCCTAAGAAGGAGGCATTGATGTATTACCCTCACCATCAGTCTCTTCTTCACCACCATTCCCACTGAGGGGCTGCATAGTTGGTGGTGGTGGCAAGGAAATGTGATTGTCAACCTGCTTTCCATTCCATAAGGTTACAATGGCATTGACATGGTGAACAGGTTCCTCCACATGGTTCACTTGCCACCCCCGAGGTACCACATTCTCATTTTGCATGTGTTGTTGCTGGTACATGCGGGGGTTAGCCTCAGGCTGGCTAGGCAGTGTCCCTCTCTCTTTCATGTACAGACTGAGCCATTTGGCCCATCTGAAGCTCTAGAGATTTGATGGTCTGCTGATTTGAAGTGAGAATTTACTTGTGGTTGACATAAAAATTTTCATCGAGTTTTCAAGTCCACGAGTCAAGGTCTCAAGCGAATTGAATCGGGTTTCCATATTGTTGGAATTTGGGAAACCCGATTGATTGGTGATTTGAGCATGGGGTGACTGATAAGATTGCGCATGCATGAGTGGTTGGTTAGGTGGTCGAGAGGAGTTTGAAGGACCACCCGGGGTATTATTTTGGTTCCATGAAAAATTGGGGTAGTTCCTCCATCCAGGATTATAAGATGATGAGTATGGGTCATTCCTAGCCCTATCATAGATGATGTTGACACTTTCCATCTCAGAAGGAATGGACGAACACTCGCTTCCTACATGGCCTATCCTACCACATGAATGACAGGGAACTGGACCAGATGTGGACACGTGAGGTGCACCTTGTTGGTTTTGGAGCTCAATCGAATCCATACGGCGCATTAAGGCTGCCATGCACGCCTCGGTGGCCGTAGTGGTATCCAAATGTTGCACCCGATCTAGTCAAGTTTGCATTTGCAATCCTCGCTCCTATGCTAGATGATGTTGGGGTTCCCTTACACTCTCCCACTGCATGGTTTTCTCAACGTGGTCTTCTAGGAAAGCCCATGCCTCCCTTTCATCCTTTCCTAAAAACTCTCCTTGACACAGACTCAAGGAGCGTTCAAGACGGGATGTGAAGACCCCGGAGACAATCTGACAAAGGTGCCAAAATTCGATGTCATGGTGAGGTCATGAGGATAGTATTTCCTTGAACCTCTCTAAATATGCATGAAATGTTTCGGTCTCCAGTTGATAGAATGAATTGATTTCGTTCCTCAATTTTTGAGTCTGATGATTTGGAAATTACTTCTTCAGAAATGCAGATTGAAATTCATCCCAAGTGTTAAAGGCATTCGCTTGGTTGCTGTACAACCACATCTTGGCATCATCCTTTAGTGTAAAAGGGACTAGCCTAAGATGGATGGAGTCTGTGCTAAGTTGTTGCAACTTGAACATAGCACAGACCTCCTCAAATTCCTTGAGAAAGATATAGGGGTCACCCTTCCCAGTGAAGTGAGGGAGCATGGAAATAAATTGAGGCTTAACCTCAAAGTGGTTCTCATTCACCTCTGGCAATACGATGCATGATGGTAGAGAGGTACGACTCGGGTAGCATCGATCACGGAGAGGTATGAGAGCCACAACAGGACGAAGATGTGGAACAAGTGGGAGAGGTGGGTCTAACAACTGCTCCTCCTCGCGGTAATGAGCAGCCATTGAACCAGGACTGTGTGCGGCACGAGAGGAAGAAGGCATCGATAAATCGACTACCGAAGCAGGGTTGACGATACGCCTCGTCAAATGGCCACTCTCGTCTCGTGCCCACACAATCATGCACAAAGGTGCACACATACAAACCAATTTTTTTATAACACAGAAGGTGCGTAAAGGAGAAGACAGGAGGACACAGAAGAGAGAATGACTCAGGAGAGAAAGGAAGAAGTCCTTATGCTACGGCGGGTGGGTACAGGTAGAAGCAAACAAGGCTCAAACAATCCTAAGGTCGCTATAGGTCCTTACAGCTAGACGACACCTAACTGCGAGGTTACACGGCCTCAACACGCCTCACCTCCCTACGACGAGGACCACAAAGCCCAGCAAGTGTGTAGACCCGCTCTCCTGCTTCAATAATAATAAATCCACTCTCCACGGTTATGCATAATTGACATCTTGGAATGTCAAATTGTGTTATGGCATGCTTGTGTGAGTAGATTTGATTGGGTTCCTTGTTGGTCGATCGGGTGTGACACATCGGGCGAGTGCGCGGTTGTTTGACTCGATCGACTCAATTTGGGTCCGAGTGAGTGTAGGGTCGGTTTTGGGCTAAACCCATGTATAAGTGGCATGGAATTGGAAGGGTTACATTAGGGTTTGAATGTGCATTTTCGTGGCTTTTGGGATGTCTTTGCTGATGCCATATTTTGCATGTGTTGAGGTGGCTTGATTAGCCATGAAGGCTTGGAAATTGAAGAGTCCTAGCAAGCTAACAAAAAGCCTCTCCCACCAGCCAACCCTTGCACACCTCTTCACCTCCCACACATCTCCTCCACCTCTTCCACTCCTCAGCCACGTGGTCAGGTCACTCAGGTGGTGCTCCAGCAAACTTCAAATCCAGCGAGGCTAGAAGCGACGTCTAGTGCAACCTATGGTGCGGCTAGAAGTTTGGTGGGCAGAATCTCCGACTAATTTCAGGCAACTTCCTTCCTAATCAGGTATGCTCCTATACCTTGAAGAGTTTTGTGGGAGGTTATGTTGGCTGGAGGGGCCAGCCAACATCAGGTGGTGCCTGGTGCAACGGTTGCACCACCAACTGATTCCCTTCTAGCGTGCGCAAGGAGCATGCGCTAGATGAGGCTGGCTGTGGGGCAGCCAAAGGGACCGAACCTCCAGCAAGCTCCAGTGAGGTCCAACCAGAAGTGAAGGTGTTCCTTCTGAGCTGAGTTTGAGCGTGGCCACGGATCTGGCTAGGTGTGGCTGGCGCACACAAGATCCAATTAAGGTTTGCCTTCAACCCTTTTGACTCCTAGCTTTGGATGGCTGGCTGGTACAGCCATTCCAGATGGTGTCTGGGGTCAGGAGGGGTGGGGATGGACCTTAGGGAGGCTAGGGGTGAGAGGATTCGGATTGGCTTGTTTGGTCTGAGCATGGTGCGCTAGAGTGATGTTAACCATGAGGTTGTTGCATCTTGCGCGCTTCTTGCTCGGTTGCTGGACCGAACGGCTTGGACAGACTTCTTCTGACCTTCTCCCACCTCAGACCACCTGGGAAGGATGCTCTGAGCACGTGGTTTGAATGGGTCAGGGATCCATATGCATGGCTGTGAGGTTTGTATTTTTCTGTGATTTATCTGATGCTATCAATTGCATTGTGTGCGATGGTTGCTGTAATTTGTTGTTTGAGTCATCTAGCAGCACATATGATACATTCATGATCTTGTTTTGGTTATATTCTCTGATATTTTTGATATGCATGCACTTAGGAACTAAATTGGACTCCTTATTATATGTTATTCATATTATATCTTAATGCAACACATGCTTTCGAATGTACGCATAGATAATAATATTGGATAGATTGAGTCTTCTGATATTATGGGCTTGTTTCACCATGTTGTATTACTGGTATATAAGCTATTTCATGCCTACATATGATCTGATCATATTTTGAGATTTTAATTTGATTCCATGTATGCTCTGAAATTGATAATTCATATCGTCGATTGTAGTGTGGTGCAATTTTGATATCTTCTACTGTTTGCATGGTTATGTTACTCTGTTCATGCTGATCTATGTTTGATGTGTTGTGTTAGGTTGTGCGCGTGTATGACCCTTAAGATTTCAGACCTCATAACGTCCCTATCATGACCCGTAGATGACTAAATTAGTTGTTATATCGATTTACCGATTCGGTAATGTTTGTTTGCTGTTGCGAGTTTCGTTTGTTCCTGATTGGTATGTCTCATTTCCGAATTGGTTCAGGGCTTCTAGGAGGGTATCCAGATACTCCTCCTTGAGCTCATTCCATACACTGTAGATGCATTAGATTTTATATGCTTAAGTAGCTTGCATTGCATTTAATCTGATTAATAATTCTGAGCACGTTCTATTTTCTGGGCCGACGGGCCACGAGTGGATCCTCTAGCTCCAGAGGCCATTCGCGTAAGACCTTCACGTTGGGAGGCCAGGCGTAATATAAGTCCTGGGCAGGCGCGCTACCATTCTGTCACAGGGTAGGTGTTCCCAAGTTTGCAATGGCACCTAAACAAGAAAGAATGCCTAATCTTTTGCTTTGGGTTTTAAGGTCCAAGTTGCTTAAAGGGAGATTGATTATTAATCTGTGAATAATCTAATAGTTAGAACATGCAAAATTGAATCCCAGATTTCTACTTCAGTTATGGCAACACTCCAAAGAAATAAAGAGGTGGAATGAGATTACCAGACCGCCAGTTGGCGGTCTCAGGCCGCTGATTGGAGGTCTTGGAGTCTCAGATCGCCTCTAAACTTTCCCAGATGCTTTCCCTTCCTCATGTGAGTCTCTTGCAAGAAACAAAACTACAACATGAAAATTAAATCCACCCAAATCGTCCAAACCAGAGTCTGAACTGGCACCTCCCAGGCAACGGCACCAAAAACTTGTTTAAATGTTTTATTAATAACCGCAAGTGCACGGCCGCGATGAAGCGGTGACAAGTACGGGTCGATCCACAGGGAGGTGAGTAGCCTCTGGTTTGTCAGAAATCAAGTGGCGAATAAAGGGAGAAAAGATGTGATTACTCTAAAGCTAAACTACACTATACTAGGAAGTAAGAAATGCGAAAGAAAGAAACAAAAGATTGGAAATCAGAAAGAGAAACCCCTAAGGGATGGAGTGTGTGCACATATGAAGTGAAATAAGTGATGAAAGATGCATGTAAGCATGTATGTGTGTGTGTCGTGTGTGTGTCTTCATGCATAGGAAGTGTCTAAAGATGTGGCAAAACCTATCAATCCATTCACACAACGTATCAGCAATTACTACTTGATTAACATAAGATTAGGCTCAGCATGAGAAGTGTCTAAAGATATGACAAGACTCATCAAAAACCATATATTCATGTGAAAAACAAAGGTAAGTATGGGAGGTGTCTAAATGTTTTGGCAAAACTCATCAAAATAAAGTTTCTTCAATCAAACAAGCAAGCAAACACAAATACAAACACATAACTAACATGTAGCATATTCAATAGAAAATTTCAGTCATTAAACATGAGAAAACTAAGCATTGGAAATGTCTAAATCTTATGGAAAACCCCATCAAAATTCACCAACATGTAGATGATTAAAATACCCCCAATGGGCATACAAAACATGCAAGTCTACACAATCAAAAATTCATCAAACATCCAAAATTCACAATATATATGAACATCATCTCCACCCCCAAAGGGGATGGATCTACTCACTACACATTATTCTAGTAATTAAACTAAAGAAGAAATGAGACATTTAGCCTATGATCAAAGAAATAAGACTAAGCTAGGCATGCATAAAAAAGAAACAACATGAGAACAAACAATGAAAAATTATTTTATTTTAAATGACTCACATTACTAGTAGCATTCTTCTCCATCTTGAGTTTTTGCTCCAAGGCTTACTCCAAGTGGAGAGAATGCCACCAAGCAATGGGTGAATACAAAAGGAGGAGGAGTTCTATTTATAGTCATAGAAAAAGGTAATCGGGGACAATCCCCCGATGTTGGACTAATAAAACCTTCCCAGAATAGATATAAACACATAACTTGTTGGCTTTTTGGCCTTAATCTTATGTTTTGATGATTTAATCAACCGAATCTTAATTAGAGTAGCACGCACTATGCATTGCATATATATTGTATTGTGCTAACCTCTACAGGTGATCAAGACTCAAGAAAGAAGGAAATGAAGTCAAGACATGTAATTAAAGCTAAATCGAAGACATGTAATCTTGATTTATTTTGAGTCTTAGGAACATGTGTAAATTGAGCATACAAGAGTTAAAAACCAAACACATACACAATAGGTTCCCTATAGAAGTCACACACGAAATTTCACCTTATTTGGACTTCATTAGATCACCCAAACCTTAGTCGGAAATCACTTTTAAACTTAAACCCAGATTTCCTGTGTGAACCGGTCGACCGAACCAGTTCTCAGTTCGACCGGTTTATAACAGACTCTCCATAGTGATTTTACCGAACTCTACCGGTCGACCGGTTCTACCTTTTCGGTCGACCGATCCCGGATTTTAATATGACCGTTTTTCTTGTCGTATTCCTATAACGGTCGTATTCGTATAAAACAAAACGTAACCCCAAAATACATTCGGTAACCGGTCGAACGAAGACCTTGTTTCGGTCGACCGGTTGAACATATTTTCAGAAACCAAATTCCCTGCTATCGGTCGACACATTTCTCGTTCGACCGATTGACCTTTGTCTCAACCGAATCCCCTTCTCGGTCGACCGCCCCATACTTTGGTTCGACCGATTCACTTAAGTAGAGTTAAGTTCTAGCTCGTTTGTCCGACCGAATATTCTTTTGTTCGACCGTTCTCTTTGAAATCAAGTTAACGGTCGACCGGTTTACTAGTTTCGGTCGACCGGTTCTGGACAGATTTGCAGCCCGATTTTCTGCTTTGTGTATCTTGCACAAAACCCAATCAAATCTATCCCCAACGGCTAGAATACCTTAGGAGCTTATAAATAGAGGATCAAGACTTGTTGTTAACACAACTCTCTAACTCCAATTGTCCCAATACATTAGAGAGAAACCTCAATCCTCAAAGCTCCCAATTCTACACTCCATAAGCCTAAACTTCACACATTTGATCATATACTCATCCTACTCAAAGTGTGCTCAATTAGAGAGTGAATCCCACTCAGTTACAAGTGTTGTCAAAAGAAGCAAGGACTTCGGTGAAAGCCCGAAGTGTCCCTCTCGGATTGTGAGAGGAAGAATTCAAGCAAGCGAGGGTTGTTCGCGTTGTTTGTGGTGTAAAGGCGTTCTCTCCCGGCCCGGAACGGGGAGTGGTTAGTGAAGACGTAGGCGGAGCTCGCGGAGTCGAGCGGAGCTTACAAGAGAGGACTAGGACCCGGGTGGGGTGCCGAACCTCTATAAAAACCGACGCGTCTTATGTGGTTTGCATTGTCTTTCTTTCTCTACTTGTTTGTTTATTCCGCTACGCATTTGATTGCTTAATCAAGTAGAGAATTGTGGATTAGCTTAAAAGTGATTAGTGGACCCATAACCTACACGATCCTACATTTGGTATCAGAGCCTTGTTAGCTAACTTATATACTTAATCGTATTTTTAGCATGGCTAGCACATCTAATCACTTAGAGGGTTTATGCACCACAAGGCCTTCTTTGCTTAATGGGTCAAATTATGATTATTGGAAAAATAGAATGAAAATCTTTTTAATATCAAATGACCTTAAGTATTGGAAGTTTATTCAAAATCCATACATACCCCCCAATGAAGATGATTTAGATTCTCTATCTAGGGCTCAAATGAAAGAAATTGAAATGAATTCAAAAATCATGAACATTCTTTATTGTGGCCTTAATGAGGGAGAATACAATAGAATTAGGGGTTGTGAAGGTGCACATGAGATATGGCATAGACTTCAAATGCACCATGAGGGGGATAGTAAAACTAAGGAAACACGCATTAGTCTTCTCATGCATAAATATGAAATATTTTCTATGCAAATCGGTGAGAACATAAGCGACATGAACACTCGCTTCACCGATATCACTAACTCTCTTTTGATTCTTGGAAGAAGGATAAATGAAGGAGAGATGACTCGAAAATTCCTCCGGTCATTGAGCAACAATTGGGAAGACAAGGTCGTGGCAATCGAAGAATCACACGATCTTTCAAAATTGAAGATGGAGGAACTCATTGGAAATCTCATGGCCTATGAGCTCCAATTGAGTCATCGAAGAGAGAAGGAAGCTTCAAAGAAAAACTCCGTGGTGGCATTGCATGCAAATTTTGATGAGCCAAGGAGGATGGAAGAAGAGGACATTGAGGTCCTTGCCCAAGACTTCTTCAAATACCTCAAGAGGGATAAGGGAGAAAAGAATGAAAGAAGAGGTAGAAGAAGTGAGAAAAGAGAAAAAGAAAAAGAGAGGGAGGAGAGCGAAAATGAGAGAAGAGAAGGGGAGAAGAAAAAGGAGAGAAGGGAGAGGAGAAAAGAAAAGGAGAAGAGCAAGAGAAGAGAAAGGAAGGAGGAAGCACACAAGGCTACATGGGATGATTCTTCATCACCATCATCATCGTCTTCTTCCTTGCAAAGTAGAAGAGAAGTGGCTCACTCATGCTTCATGGCCATTGAAGATGAACAAAGTGAGGTAGCTTCCAACTCCTCCAAATCTTATTCCACTAGAAGTAATTCATGTTCAAGTAAATCATATTCTAGTGATAACTCCAATTCTAATGCTAATGATGAATCATATACACATGATGAGCTACAAAATGCATTTCATGATTTAGTTAAACAATATGAGATCATTTGTGAAAAGAACAAAAATGCTAGAAAAACTATAAATGATCTCAAATGCCAAATTGAATTAATCATGAATGAAAAGAATGAGGTGATTGCTAGACTTGAATCAAATGAATCATCACTTGCTAGTCTAAGTAAAACACCCATTATTGATGAACATGTAGATCTTAAAGCCTCAAATATGCAATTAAGAAAAGATCTTGAAATGTTCACTAAAGGAACAAAAATGCTTGATATGCTTTTGAGTAGTCAAAGACAATCATTAGCTAAACATGGTTTAGGATACAATGTGCATTTGAAAAACCATGTATCTCATACTACTTTAAATGGCAAGCATTTATTTGTTAAATCTAGTTCCTCAAGTGTGTGGGCACCCAAAACCAAAATGGTTTGGATCCCAAAAGCTAAGGTTCAAGCACCCAAAGTTGTTTGGGTACCTAAGTCTACACTTGTAGGAGCTTGAGGAGGAAATTGGTGGTGACCGGGTGAGCCAAAGTGTCGAATTCGAATCCGGTTGCATCACCAAATGAGATTGGAGCTAATCAAGATTCAAGTTTGGTATAAATTTCTATCCTTGAAATTTCTGAAAATTTAGCTCTAATCTAGTTTATATGCTTAATTGACATATCATATAGTTCAATTCATTGAAAATCATTAACCCCATTCATTGCAAATCATTTATCACATCCATTGATTCTAAATGTCAAATTTTAAATGAATGTTAGAATAAGGCTTAAGTTGAAACTTAAATGAACTTAATTTGAATCATACTCATTGTTTCCATTTAGCCTTATTGATAGGGGGAGCTTAAATGTTATATCTTTTATTAGAGTAATGAAGTGCAAAATTTAGGGGGAGCAACTTCATTACGATGACATCCTTTTGACTTACATAATTATCAATGTTTTTGATGGATGTCAAAGGGGGAGAGATAATTAAGGGGGTAACTTGAAAAACTTGATAAAAATGGAACAAAAACTATGCACATCCATAGGGGGAGCATCTATATGCATAGTTTACATATACAATTTTCAAGTATTAAGATATTGGTTGCCATCATCAAAAAAAGGGAGATTGTTGGCTTTTTGGCCTTAATCTTATGTTTTGATGATTTAATCAACCGAATCTTAATTAGAGTAGCACGCACTATGCATTGCATATATATTGTATTGTGCTAACCTCTACAGGTGATCAAGACTCAAGAAAGAAGGAAATGAAGTCAAGACATGTAATTAAAGCTAAATCGAAGACATGTAATCTTGATTTATTTTGAGTCTTAGGAACATGTGTAAATTGAGCATACAAGAGTTAAAAACCAAACACATACACAATAGGTTCCCTATAGAAGTCACACACGAAATTTCACCTTATTTGGACTTCATTAGATCACCCAAACCTTAGTCGGAAATCACTTTTAAACTTAAACCCAGATTTCCTGTATGAACCGGTCGACCGAACCAGTTCTCAGTTCGACCGGTTTATAACAGACTCTCCATAGTGATTTTACCGAACTCTACCGGTCGACCGGTTCTACCTTTTCGGTCGACCGATCCCGGATTTTAATATGACCGTTTTTCTTGTCGTATTCCTATAACGGTCGTATTCGTATAAAACAAAACTTAACCCCAAATACATTCGGTAACCGGTCGAACGAAGACCTTGTTTCGGTCGACCGGTTGAACATATTTTCAGAAACCAAATTCCCTGCTATCGGTCGACACATTTCTCGTTCGACTGATTGACCTTTGTCTCAACCGAATCCCCTTCTCGGTCGACCGCCCCATACTTTGGTTCGACCGATTCACTTAAGTAGAGTTAAGTTCTAGCTCGTTTGTCCGACCGAATATTCTTTTGTTCGACCGTTCTCTTTGAAATCAAGTTAACGGTCGACCGGATTACTAGTTTCGGTCGACCGGTTCTGGACAGATTTGCAGCCCGATTTTCTGCTTTGTGTATCTTGCACAAAACCCAATCAAATCTATCCCCAACGGCTAGAATACCTTAGGAGCTTATAAATAGAGGATCAAGACTTGTTGTTAACACAACTCTCTAACTCCAATTGTCCCAATACATTAGAGAGAAACCTCAATCCTCAAAGCTCCCAATTCTACACTCCATAAGCCTAAACTTCACACATTTGATCATATACTCATCCTACTCAAAGTGTGCTCAATTAGAGAGTGAATCCCACTCAGTTACAAGTGTTGTCAAAAGAAGCAAGGACTTCGGTGAAAGCCCGAAGTGTCCCTCTCGGATTGTGAGAGGAAGAATTCAAGCAAGCGAGGGTTGTTCGCGTTGCTTGTGGTGTAAAGGCGTTCTCTCCCGGCCCGGAACGGGGAGTGGTTAGTGAAGACGTAGGCGGAGCTCGCGGAGTCGAGCGGAGCTTACAAGAGAGGACTAGGACCCGGGTGGGGTGCCGAACCTCTATAAAAACCGACGCGTCTTATGTAGTTTGCATTGTCTTTCTTTCTCTACTTGTTTGTTTATTCCGCTGCGCATTTGATTGCTTAATCAAGTAGAGAATTGTGGATTAGCTTAAAAGTGATTAGTGGACCCATAACCTACACGATCCTACATAACTCATCTCCTGGAGAAACCGGGTCGGATTCGGACACAAATGGACCGCCAATTGGCGGTCACTTTTTCCCGGATCCGACCCATTTTCGGATGTGTTCTTTATTTCTTCAATTCATCACATTGGGTGCACTCGGGATCGATTATAGAAGTGTCTGCTCGAATCTAATTGCCAAAATACTCCTCATGATGGTGTGGAGTTTCTTCATTTGCTCATTGGTCCTTTGGGGTTACATTTGGGTCCTTCTCCCTTGCATATTAGTCCCCAAGTCTCACAACTCAGTCCTTTTTCTTGCTTTTAGGTCCTTTAATGCCTCTTCTCCTCAATCCTATTTATTCCTGAAACTCAAACATAAAACTCATTACGTAGCATTGTTTAGGTTCAAGATAATAGATATAAGACACAAATGATGCATGAAATGACGTCAATCAATAATTTGGGGGTTTCATGAGGATTTGAAGGGGATATGATCTGATTGAGTTTTTGGGAGAGATAGAGGTTTTGTGTGTGGACCGGATCCAGTTCCACGGATTCGGTTCCGGGTATTCTTAATCCAACCGGATCCGGTTTTGGGTACCCAATTTGGGAACCGACCTGGATCCGGTTCGGTTCTGGATCCCCAATTTCAATATGGATCCGGTTCCGGTTCTCCCAATATCCGAACCGGAACTGATCCGTTGCCACCCCTACATGCACATCTCTGAAATATATATGTAGTGAATGTATGTGAATTATATTATTGCTGTCATGTGATAAGTATATGCTATGCTCCTTGTAAACAATATGTAGTCCATGTGCTCACGTATGCTTTACTATTGCATGTATGGAACCCTAAGATATATGTTGCACATGAACAACATTACCTTACTGAATTTCAGAGACGTATATGTATGCATGCATCTGAAAAGAATCTTACTTATCAATTAGACTATCATGACCCGTTGTTCTCGTAGCATCGATTACTAGATATTATAGTTGATTGTTGTGCATGGGTTAAGAGTTCTATTGTTGTTCATGTTGCTTATCTGAGCATGCTCATGTGGACATGTGTGTTTTATTTAGGAATTTGGCCTCATAACCCTCGCTCATGACCCGTAGATAACTAAGTTATTGTTATGCTTGTCGAGCTGATTTTGGTTATGGGTGATTGATTGTATTGGCACTTTGGAGTTGTTGATTGATTTCATTATTTCTGATATCGTTTGGAGCTGTCATGTACGTATTTGTATACTCATAACGTTGGGCTCATATTTGGCTATATATAGCTATAGTGTTGTATAGATCTACAGATAGCTTGCATTGTATTTAATTGATAAATAAATTTTGGGCAGGTTTGATTTGGGGCCGACGGACCACGGGTAGGACCTCTATGTAGAGAGGTTAATCCACAAAGATCTCTATGTAGAGAGGCGAGACATAAGATAAGATCTGAAGAGGCATGCTATCACTTTTTCTCAGGATGGGCGGGCCCAATATAGCGATGGAACCATGTAGGTCATTTGCCACGCATTGGGATGTCAATCCGGCGTACTGCTTGGTGCCAAACGGTGGGTCACTATCGAGTGGCCCGCATGTGGATTTGACCAGCACAGCTGGTGGGTTGATTCCTACGTAGAGGGATCACTTCAGGTGTAACCCGAGTGGTGTAGCTATGTAGAGTTGTCACCTAGCACATCTATGTAGAATTGTGGCCGTCTTGTTGCATGTGTGGTAGATAGGTTCCATGGATAACTCTGTAAGCTTTTATTGGACCTAGGGCATATGGGATTTTCTTTATTGAAAACTCAAGCATATTTGTTGATGTTATTATCTCAGGTACTTAGATTTCCTTGAGGGATGGACTGGAAGAGTTTTGAAGGATTCTGTACACGAGGGATAAATTGACCAGAGTCTTCTAGTTATCATTTTTACTTCCACAATATTTGTTGTATTTCCCTTTCCAAACTCGATGTAATGTATTTAACCTTATTACCATATATGGATAATCTCTCTTTTCAGTTATATTTTATGTTAGTCTATGCACGTATGTTTGTATTCTGTAATGTCGAGTTGGTTAGTCTTTATTGTAACTCCTTCGGTTGCCGTGGAGGTCTCTAATCGCGACACTTCTATTAGATTTCCCAGTGTGCGTACCATGAGATCAAGAATGTTACAGCTTTGTATCAGAGCAGATCGATCCCAAAAGTGTACAGAATCCAATATGTACCATGGACATTCCTGACATATGTATATAGATAATGCATGTGAATAATAATATTATAGAATTGTTACCATGCGATAAGTATATGCTATGCACATTGTATATATAGTTCATGCTCTCACGTATGTTTTATAATTAGATGGATGGGCTCCTAAGATATATGTCGCACGTGCACTGTGACCTTACTGAATTACAGGGATATATATAAATGCATGATGACTCTGAATTTACTCTTGCTTATCAACTACATATCATAACCCCTAGCTCTAGTAGCACTAAACTCACTACATCGATATTGATTGCTGTGCTCATGTTATGATTTATATGGCTATACATTGATGCGGATCTGAGTGTGCTCAAGTAGAGACGGGCGTGTCATTTAGGAACTTGGCCTCGTAACCTTTATTCATGACCCGTAGATAACTAAGTTATTGTCATGCTTGTTGAGCTGATTTCGTTATGATTGATTGATCATATTAGCACTTTGGAGTTGCTGATTTGATTGCGTTATTTCTAATATGGTTTGAGTTGTGATGGGTGTAATTGTACACTCATTATGTTGGGCTCATACTCGGCTATGTAGCTATAGAGATGTATAGATCTGTAGATAGTTTGCATTTGCATTTAATCAATAAATGTATCTTCGGCACATTTGATTTGGGGCCGACGGGCCACGAGTAGGACCTCTTAGTAGAGAGACCTATTCGCAAATACCTCTATGTATAGAGGCCAGGCGTAAGATCAGACCTAGGTAGGCGCACTGTTAGTTTGTTTCAGGATGGGCGGGCCCAATGTCGCGATGGAACCATATAGGTCATTTGCCATAAATTGGGATGTCAATCTCGCATACCGATTTGTGCCGAGCGGTGGGTCACTATCGAGTGACTCCCTTGTAGATTAGACTAGCATGGCTGGTGGGTCGATTTCTAAGTAGATGGATCACTTCGGGTGCAAGCCGAGCGGTGCAGCTATGTAGAGTTTGTTGGCTTTTTGGCCTTAATCTATATTAGTTTTGATGATTAATTAAACTAATCTTAATCAATCAACCTAATCAATCAAAGTGAGCAAACACGATTGCATGCATTGCATATATATTTGTATACTTGCAATCATCTTAATAGGTTGATCAAGACAATCAAGGAGATGAGCATTTGGACAAGGACATCAAGACTCAAGACTTGTAATCAAAGTTTTGGACCAAGACATGTAACTTTATATTTATTGAGTCCATAGGATTTTATGTAAACTTGAACACTAGGATTCTGTCCCGTCATCCCTCGGTAAACCGAACCTATTTCGGTCAACCGAAACACACCAAGTTCGGTCCACCGAACACCTATCGGATAGTTGAATACTTCTCAACAGTAAAACTTAGGTGTTCTCTGGAATTGCCCCAACGGAAGACCAAAACACCTTCGGTCGACCGAATAGCCCTGGACCGGTTTTTGACTTTGCTCCAACGGTCGCATTCAAATCAAGACCCTAGAGCCCAATTATGTTGACCCACTTCAGACGACCGCAAACACTTCGGTCTACCAAATCCATATTGGCTTTAGGAGCCCAACGGCTATTTAACTTGACCGTTATTGACAAAACAATTTCCCACGCAATGTCAGCGCAATTCCCGCGCTACTTCACTCTACCGAAGTATACGCGGTCAACCGAACTTGTGTAGATCAGAGCCCAATCAATTCTACTGTCCACCTTGGAACGGTGAACCGAATGGACTTCGGTGAACCGAATTTAATTAGGGCTAAATAGATAAAAGCTACTGGAGGTTGGTGAACGGTGATCCGATACTTAATCGGTCAACCGAGTTCTTAGTTCAGACCAATGTTTCGGACTACCGAGTGGATAACGGTCGACCGAATCTGTCTCGATTTCTGGCCGAGCTTAAGTCACATCTTGTTTTCTCATTGGCCCATTCACCACCAACTCCCCAATGGATCTATAAGCTTTGAAGCCAATATAAACACCACTCTAGAGACACAAAACAAGAGACAACACCTTCTATTCATCAACTATCTTTGTGCTCTCAATTTCCAAACCTTCAAAGCTTATTCTTCAACACTCAATCCTAAACTTCACCACTTGCATATCCAATTCAATATCATATCCAAGTGTGCTCAAGTATAAAGTGTTAGTTAGAGTGTGATTCAACTTCCACATCAAAGAATCAAAGAGTTGTAAAAGCTTCGAGGAAGCTCCCTCTCGGGTTGTGAGAGGAGACACGAGCGAGGCGAGGATTGTTCGCGAGGCTCGGTGTTGTAAACGGTGTTGATCTCGGCCCAGAACGGAGATCGGTTAGTGGAACCGTAAGCGAGACTCGGCGGATCGAGCGAGGCTTGCGAGGAGGACTAGGACCCGGGTGTGGGTGCCGAACCTCTCTAAACTCCGACGTCGTCATTATGTGTGGTTTGCATTATCTCATTCCCTAATCCTTCGATTAGTATTTTTAATTCTGCATGTTTATATCGATAAGAGGGTCATAGATCCTAACAGAGTTGTCACCTGGTGCAGCTTGGTAGAGTTGTCACTTGGCGCAACTATGTAGAGTTGTGGCCTTCTTGTTGCATGTGTGGTAGATATGTTCCATGCATGACTCTGTAAGCTTTTTCTTGGACCCGGGGCATACGAGGTTTTCTTTTTTGAAAATGCACACATATTTGTTGTTGTTATTGCTTCAGGTACTTAGGTTTCCTTCAAGGGTGGCCTGGAAGAGTTTCGGAGGATTCTGTACACAATGGACACGTCGACCAGAGTTTTCTAGTTATCATTTTACTTTTGCATTATTTTGATGTATTTCTCATTTCAAACTTGATGTAATGTATTTGACTTTATTACCATATATGGATAATTTCTCTTTTCAGTTATATTTTATGTTTAGTCTATCCATGTATGTTTCTACTCTGTATTGTCGAGTTGTGTAGTCTTTTATTGTAACTCTTTCGGTTGTTGCAGATGTCTTTGAGCGTGACACTTTTTTTGGATTCTCCAGTATGCATGTCAGTGAAATCGAGAGCGTTACACACGAAGTCCGTCGCAAGCCACCAGAGTACTCACACACCCATTACCACCCAAGCCTAACCGACGACATACCTTGAGAGTGAAGGTCATCGAAGCTAGCCTTGCCCCTACGTCTCCTCCTACCGCCATTTGTTAAGAACCACCAACTCTGATCGCCTTGCTAGATCCACGTCTCTCGTCGCTCGCGTCACTCTCACTCCATCGATAGATCACACTTAAGGAAGAGGAGAGGATGTAGAGGTTGGTGGAGTGGAAGGAGAAGAAATGATGAAGTAAAGAGTGGAATGGGAATGCGGTGGGAAGAATGGAGAACGTAGTGAGGAGGCTCACTCTTCACTCCGGGTCCAAAAAAACAAAATGAGGCATGGCAGCCCATGCTGACACACCACTCCCCACCATGCCAAGTATGGCTCACACCTCTACCACCCTCCTTACAAGCACGTGCACACACTAGTTTAAGATAGGATTAGGTAGTTAGAGTGGGTTTAGATTTGATTAACTAGGAAGTGGTTCTTACAATTCTCCCCTTCTTACTTTCCATTTGTGGGCTGTGTCGTGAAGTCTAAACCAACGTAAGTCCCTCCCCACCTTTTCTATTTGCACCTTCCAAATCTTTCCTTCCATTCAGACTCCCGAACTACTGGAGAAGAGAATCCACACGATAGTGTTACGTATTTTCTTGTTTTTTCGCTAATGGCTTTGGCGGGAATGACTCTTTTCTTAATGGCCGGCGGCGGAAGACCCGTAAAATATCATGAAAAATCACATACTTAATGTCAAGTTGTAACACCCCAAGTTTAGTCCCACATTGCTTAACATGTGAATGTCAGGGTGAGATATAATAACATGAGCTCACTACCATAACACTTACCAACTTAAGTTTTGTGGCAATAGGTGGGTGTTGTGGGCCAGTGGGTGCATAGGTGACGGACCGGGACCCAGGTTCGATGTGGGCTCGGGGACGGGACGTTACAGATGGTATCAGAGCCTGAACCAACCAGAATTGTGGGAACTAAGTGCTACACCTAAAGGGTGGGAGTCACCTCTAGAATCCCACAACGCCTGGTGACTGAGTGGCTTGACCCTGACGAGGATGTCAGGTGTTCAAGTGGGGTAGGTTGTAACACCCCAAGTTTAGTCCCACATTGCTTAACATGAGAATGTTGGGATGAGATATAATAACATGAGCTCACTACCATAACACTTACAAACTTAAGTTTTGTGGCAATAGGTGGGTGTTGTGGGTCAGTGGGTGCATGGGTGACGGACCGGGACCCGGGTTCGATGGGGGCTCGGGGACGGGACGTTACACAAGTTATGTGATCAGATATGACCACAATATCACTAAACAACTAAAGATGTTAATTAGCATCTTAATTGATTGTATTTTGGCTAGATTTAGTTTTGTCAATTTCTCTCTTTCATTGGTAGAATTTGAGAAAACATACATATATATTGTAGATAGCAAGGCTATTCGGACCGACAATCTTCGAAGCCCTTTCAAAAGTAATTTTAACCTTAACTTGACATTAAGTATGTGATTTTTCATGATATATGAATATAGCCACAATCCTCTGCCCCAATTCTTCATGAGTATGAGATGAGTTTCTAGCATTTAGATACAGTTCTGGATGGGAGCATAATTAATTGAAAGTTTTCTTCAACTTGTTGTAGGATATGTAAGGGAAAGATTTCAGAACATAAGTAGAAGTAGTGATCCCCACACTCTGCATCTTCCGATTTAAGAATTCTATGGTGCTTTAGAACTTCCAAATACAGATATTTACATTAGGTTCCAGAGAGGTTCTTATGTTTCAAGCAGTGTTCCCGTAGGCGACCGCCTAGGTGACCGCCCGTCGCGGTGGTCGCCTGGGCGACCACCGCCTTTCGCCCAACAAGGCTGGGCAAAATAAGCGATCGCCTCGCCTAGGCGAGAGCCGTTGGAGGCACTCCAACAACTCTTTCCTTTTTTGTTTTTTTTGTTTTTTTTTAAATTTACAAGTTTGCCACTACCCCAAATCCTATATAAACCCCTCCAAACTTTTTCATTTTTCACACATCTCTCATTCTCTTCTTCTTCATAATTCTATTCTCATCATCAAGTTTCCTAATCATCAAGTTTTCGCGATTAAGTCTCCGGTCTGGTGCTTAGTTTTGAAGTTGGAAAGTGAAGTCTCTGAACCAGTTCTTCATTCTTCAACTGCCAAAATCAAGTGCACGCGGTGTTCCACTGCATCTGACGTGCCATTATTAGGTGGTGGCATGGATGATGTCATCGTTCACATTAGTTCTAGAGATCCAGGTGCATCGAGTTCTCAACCACCGATGGACATCGACGAGCAATATGTCCAATCCGACGATGAAGAAATTGAAGAAGATGATGTCTACGTCAATAATCCGAACGAGAACCACTCTGACTCTGATGGTGGTGGAGGATATGATATGGTTCCCAGTTGGACATTAGATCAATGTGTCCAATGGAATTAGTTAGTTAGCTTGTAATTCTAATTTCTCTCTTATCTACTATTGTATGAACTCTGAGTTACCTTTGTAATCGTACTACTAAGCAATAAATTGTATACCTAAGTGTTTAGGTGGGTAGAGGGGGTGCCTAGTGAGGCCTTGGTCGAGGAACTATGTGTCTTTTCGAAGTCTAAACACGTATGGTATTTTTAGATAATATTTGTGCATTTTTTCCTATTTTTCCCAATTTTTCCTGATTTTTATCTATTTTATAAAACTTAATTGCATTAAAAAAAAGACCGCCCAGACTTGGGCGGTCGCATAACCCAGACTTGGGCGGTCGCATAACCCAGACTTGGGCGGTCGCATAACCGCCTAGGCGATCGCCCAGGCGACCGGACGCCCCCGGTCGCCTAGGCTCGCCTAGGCGGTCCGTGAACATTGGTTTCAAGTACTTACAAAGTTCTCCAAAAGTGCCAACTAATTCCCAATTACATGGTTGTACATATTTTAAGATTCTATAAGTTATATGTTTCTTACTATTTTCCAATACTTTATTAATTGACCTTTTTTATTTTCAACCAAAGTAACGGGTTTTTTTCATTCAAACCCTTATTCACTTATATGCACATTTTAGTTTCTATAACGCCCTCCATTAATAATTATATGTACAGGTATTGACGGCATTTGTCCATGGAGACGTAGATCGTTCATAAACCATCAATAGCTAGAAGAGGCAATGGTGTGGGTCTATTTCCACTCCAATCTCCCAAAGTTCAACAGACTCGAATGCTGAGGCTGACTCTGAAAGTCGTCTCCCCCGACAACTGATGCATTGCATACATTGCATCATATGTCTTTCATTTAGATTACGTTTACATCAATAAATGCTACTAAGGTATGTGTTTAGTCTTATTTACAGAATACAGGGACCTGAATGCAATTTACCCACATCCCGAGCATAAACGCGTACAAAAGACTCGTTTCTATCATAAAGACCAAGTTCAAGTTTATCGGGTTTCAAATGGAAATGTATCCAAGCATAAAAGCATTCAAGACCTAATTACGAAAAGAACAAGGACTTAAGCACAAAAGTAGCCGGGGACTTAATTGCAAAAAAGTCAAGGACCTAATTGCAAATAACGAGTAGCTTTTATTATTATGGAGAAAATATAAAGAAAAATCAATGTGGATCTCCAAATATATGAAGAAATTAATTCGGATCTCCAAAGATATGCAAGAATCAATCCAGACGCGCAAATGACATTGAAATCATACCATATACACACAGGAAAAATCCGGGTCGATTCTGAGCCAAAAAGGTGGCGATTCCGCCGCACCTCAAGAGCAAAGTGCGGCGAATCCGCCGCACCAAATTAGATTCATGCTCTAAAAATTTTACCGGTTGCGTGTTGACGCGTGTACTTTCTTATTTCATGCTTAGGTCCCTTGTATCGGCTATAAATAGCCCCGAGAACGATGTTGTGAGGAGTTCTTCCTTTTGTTCCATAATTTAGCAATAAAATTCTGTTTCTTTTATTTTATGTTTTTAATTTTCTTTTCTTAGTTTCTCTAGGACCCCTTCTCCCTCCCTCCATCTATGAGTTTCTAACTCTTTCCAAAGGGTGGAGGTGACGGATTTAGGGTGATGAGAAGAGAAAATGTTATTATTTTAATTTCGTATTAGTATGTTTTGATTACTTGAGTTTATGTTAAATCATTTATCATGTAATGCTTTATAACTAATATGATTTATTATAAGTTTCAGAATTCTCTAATCTAAACCCGATATCTAAACCTCCACCCAACGGAATTCACCATCTTTGTTCTTGTTTTAGTTTTATTTGTTCATGTTTCTTGCTTTAGATAATTAAAACCCAAAAATCTCAAAACCAACCAATTTAATTGTTCTCTCTCTCTCTAATCGAAAATCAAAAAAATAACAATATCTCTCCCTCCTTGTGTTCGACCCGTATTTGCCACGTCTTCATTGACACCGTGCACTTGCGGTATAAATAAAATTCTCATCAAGTTTTTGGCGCCGTTGCCGGGGAGGCGACACAGATTTTTGTTGTTTTTGTGTTTTCGATTTTTCCTGTTTATCTTGTGCGCGATCTAAGTATTTGGATTTGTGTTTCAGGAGACAACAGAGCGCGCGGCGAAATACGAGCGCATTCTGAGCTTAAAGAGCGGCGAATCCGTCGCCCCATAAGAAGCATTTGCGGCGAAATCGCCGCACAGGTTGGTCTTCCGGTCTTCAAATTTTGAGGGCGTCGTCGGCATCTCTGGGTGGTCGCATTGAGCTACTGGAATCTCCGAGAGCGGGCGGCGAACCCGACTGAGCATTGCGGAGGTAACTTTTCTTGCCTTTCTCGTAAAATCTGAATAGTTGAAAAGTTTCCTTTCGTAGAATTGCACGTGTTAGGGTTACAATTCCATAATTGGCAATAATTCAACTCTGATCTAAAATTGGCAAAATTAGAAAGACCTTAGTGCATGCATCATATAATGTTTTGCTTGCATTATTCTTGCTAAATTCTTGCAAATTAATACTTGTTGAAGATTGCTGGAGGCAAGGTACGTATCGAGGTTTTTATCGATTGCATTAGAGCATATAATTTAGTTGCATACAACCTTGCAATTGCCCCCATCAAAAGGACCATTGTTTGACTATCTTTGCTAGATTTAAGTTAAACTATCTTAAGGGCAACTCCGTAGGAAAAGATACGGTGGGGATTTCATCACCCTCCCGTAGCCCACAAACCACAATCCTGAAGTGTCGCCTAAGCCTAAAATTTAAAATCAATTAGACATTGGCCCCTAAGGACTCGGACTCAATTAAGGAGGAGATTGGTTTGACTTGCTATGACCTGAAGCTAATTGAATTCAATTTGGTGTCTAGAAAGTGTTTTTGTGTCGACGAAAGTCTTCCAAGCGACGTGGTTGTCTAATTGGCACCGACTCTGTCGGAAGCGCCCCCACTAGCTATACACTAACTGGCCAACTTGGTTTGATTGGTGAGGGAGGTGAATCAAGCAAATCAATTCGACTCAACCAGTTAGGAGTCGTCTAGATCTAAGTGACACTAGGTCTAGGATTGTTTTGACCGTGCTTGTTCAGGAAATTTCTGACCAACCCTAATTTTTATCCTTTAGAGTTAAGTTTCCCTTCTCGTCTGAGTCTTCTTTCCCTTCTCATCCTTACCTTTCTATTGTTTGTTTCCTTAAAAAAAAATTTAAAATAAAAAAAAAATTTAAAATTCAAAAATTCAAAAAAAAAAGAGTAATTGATTCTTGGAATTGAATTTGAAATTTAAATTTCGAATTCAAATTCAAAAATTAATTCAAACCGGTGCACTCAGATTTGGGTGCGGGATTTAAGCAATCGACTCTCACGAGTTCATCTGGATTCCAGTCTAGAGCTTAACCCCAACCCATCTGTTGCACCACCTCACCCGGATCTAATGGGTGAGAACGTAGTGGACCCGCCTGTTGCGCAACCTATAACTTTGAGGGATCGGTGCTACCCAACGATGACTGCTCAGCCATCGTGCATCGTCATGCCCACCATACCGGGTCGCGACTTCGAACTTAAGGCACAATACATGAGTATGCTGCCTAAGTTCACCTCTAGGGAAGACCCATATCTCTTCCTTAGAGAATTTGAGGAAATCTGCTCTCTTATGCAATACCAGCATATCCCTGAGGAGGCAGTGCGTCTGAAATTCGTGCCTCTAACACTGAAGGACGACGCTAAGAAATGGCTATATAGTCTAGCCGAAAGATCTATTAGAAGTTGGGCCGAATTTGTTCAAGTGTTCCTAAAAAAATATTTCCCCAACCATAAGACTATGAAGATTAGGAATGAAATTGTTGCATTCGTTCAGTCTGAGAGCGAGCCGTTCTATTCCTATCTTGAGAGATTTAAGAGTGTCTTGACCCAATGCCCTCATCACGGAATTCCAAAGTGGCAATTATGCCAAATTATTTATGAGGGACTGACACCCACATCTAGAGTTATGCTAGAATCTGTGAGCCAAGGGAATTTCATGTCGAAAAACGAAAATGATGCCTGGACTTTTCTTGAGGATTTAGCTGAAAATAGTATGCAATGGGACAATGCTAGAACACCCATCAACCCGAGTATTGGATCTAGAATAGCAAGTCAACCCCGACCAGGTGTCTTAGCTATAGATGCCAACATAGCGGCTGAGGCAAAACTAGCCACCCTTATGCGTAGAATGGAAAGTTTAGAGCTGCAAAACCAAACCCGACAAGCATCCCCTACCCCTTGCTCTAGATGTGGTCAGACTGGTCATTTAATGGAGGACTGTGTGAACCTGGAACATGTTAATGCCACATTTAACAATTCTAGAAATGATCCTTACGCATCAACCTATAACCCAGGTTGGCGTAATCATCCCAATTTTTCGTGGACCCAACAAGGACAACCTCCTAGACAACAACCAACCCCATATAACCAAAATAATACATCATCTGGGGGTAATAATGGAAATCATGAGGTTAGGTTGACAAAATTAGAAAACTTAATGACAACTTTTATACAAACAACCAACCAATCATTCCAAAGGCTAGAGACACAGGTCAGCCAATTAGCACAGATAATAGGTGAAAGAGAAAAGGGCCAATTTCCAAGTCAACCTGAGGTAAACCCCAGAACTAATAATCAATATCAATCTTATCAACCACCTTCAGGAAATAACAACCCTAGACCGGTTCAAATGGTTAATGAGGAAGGACCGTTCCAACAAATCAATGTTGTAGTATCATTACGGTCCGGAAGACAAATTGACAATAATGTGGTAAACCCTAGAATGACTAATCAATCTAGCCATCAAGCACCCACATATGACTTGACCATTGAACCCGACGTCCAAATTGAAAAGCCCAATCCACCTACCCAACCTGAACCTGTAGCTCAACCTGAACCTGAGCGAGTCTATGTGCCTAAAGCCCCATTTCCCAATAGACTCAAAAAGAACTCTAGTGCACAAATAGAGAAAATCTTGGAAGTATTTAAGCAAGTTAAGGTAAACATTCCACTCTTAGACATGATTCAACAAATACCTGCTTATGCTAAATTCTTAAAAGATTTGTGCACTAAGAAGAGAAAAACGAATGTACCAAAGAAGGCATTTTTAACTGCAAACATATGCTCAATTCTTTCCAACACATCTCCTATAAAATATAAGGACCCGGGGTGTCCCACAATTTCATGTTCAATAGGAGATACGTTTATCAATAAAGCCCTTCTAGACCTTGGTGCAAGCGTTAACTTGCTCCCATTTTCTGTCTACGAGCAACTCAACCTTGGTCCACTGAAACCCTCTAGGACAACCCTCCAATTCGCTGATTGTTCTGTTAAGAAACCGAGAGGTATAGTAGAGGACGTTTTGATTAAGGTTGGTGACTTCATTTATCCAGTGGATTTTGTCGTACTTGATATTGAACCTGTTGTAAATCCTAATCGACAAATCCCTGTAATTCTAGGTAGACCCTTTTTAGCCACTTCGGAAGCATTAATAAACTGTCGAAATGGGCTCATGCAATTATCTTTCGGGAACTTAAAAGCAGAATTTAATATCTTCCATATTGATAATGAGCCAGAAATAATATGCAACCCAAGTGATGTTGTGATGAGAGCACGTATTTATCAGATTTCTGAATCAAATAAATCATCACATAAGCAAAAAGGATGTAAGAAAAAAAGGAGTAATTCATTTACCCAACCACCATCACTCGAGCAAACAAGCGAACCAATTCAAGTGAGAAGAGTGGAATCTTTTCCTCAAGTCAACATGGGGAACAATTCAACTGGATACATGCACCAACATGGTGTCATTCAATCCAGTTCTGATTATGGTTGACTTTGAGCAAACTCAACCCCTCTACCGCAAGCCGACGCAGGTAATAAGTGCATTTATTGTATCTGTGCATACATTGAGGACAATGCATGATTTAGGTGTGGGGGGGTGTTTATATATGTACATATCTATCTATTTGATTTTCTGTTCTGCTTTATTTAAAAAAAAAATAATTCAATATTCTATGACATAGCTTAAGATTGAACTGCTAAAACCCGTGTACAAATTGCATTGAGTTTTTGTTCCTTATTATATAGTTCTGCTTGTAGAAATTGTGACATAAATCTAAGTTCCAAAGAAATAACCCATTGCCCTTTAAGACATGTATGCACTTAAATTGAATGAATCAAATCTTTGAAGTGGTTGATAAAAAGCAGAGGTTGAGGAAAATATACCGGGAAGTGTGGACTTCTAATAGCAATTAAGCCTTGAGGAAAATAAAAATAAAAATAAAGGAATAAAGTGAAGAAAACACATTTTGCAAAATGATTACAAAAGCCCAAGCCTTTGAGTCACTGGTCCGTAGGGGTATCTTGAAACCCAGTAACTTGAGTCTACCACCTTGGGATTATCGACCAAACTCGCTACACGAATGCAAAAGGGTAAAAGTGTCAAAAAGCAAATGTGTTGAATCACGGAAGAAAAGAAAAGAAAAAAATAATAATAATACTCAAGGCCCAAAGCTAAAAGAATGATCCATGCCATGGTTGATCCGAATGATACTTCACCACCAAAGGAGGCGTGCAAAATAATTCAAGTGATAAACATGTGTAGAAGGGTTAGTGGTGTGAATGTTGGAGGAACAAAGACCAAGTCATATTTTTAATGAGTTAGATTTATATAATGAGCATGCAAGAATTCTCAGTGAGATGTATAAGGTTGAGGTATGGATATTGAGAACTATTAATGAAATGTTGATTCAGGATTTTGTGGGTATATCCGCTGAAAACCCTCAGGAGACAACACTCCTCCCCCTTGGCAACAAGGAGGTTTAACGGCTTGTTGCACATGCTAAGTGCAACCGTGATTCCTACGAAAGTGAGTTAGGATTTCCCTGTTTTCATTTTTCTTATATTCTGTTTTGCTAGGGACTAGCAAAATCTAGGTGTGGGGGTATTTGATGCATTGCATACATTGCATCATATGTCTTTCATTTAGATTACGTTTACATCAATAAATGCTACTAAGGTATGTGTTTAGTCTTATTTACAGAATACAGGGACCTGAATGCAATTTACCCACATTCCGAGCATAAACGCGTACAAAAGACTCGTTTCTATCATAAAGACCAAGTTCAAGTTTATCGGGTTTCAAATGGAAATGTATCCAAGCATAAAAACATTCAAGACCTAATTACGAAAAGAACAAGGACTTAAACACAAAAGTAGCCGGGGACTTAATTGCAAAAAAGTCAAGGACCTAATTGCAAATAACGAGTAGCTTTTATTATTATGGAGAAAATATAAAGAAAAATCAATGTGGATCTCCAAATATATGAAGAAATTAATTCGGATCTCCAAAGATATGCAAGAATCAATCCAGACGCGCAAATGACATTGAAATCATACCATATACACACAGGAAAAATCCGGGTCGATTCTGAGCCAAAAAGGTGGCGATTCCGCCGCACCTCAAGAGCAAATTGCGGCGAATCCGCCGCACCAAATTAGATTCATGCTCTAAAAATTTTACCGGTTGCGTGTTGACGCGTGTACTTTCTTATTTCATGCTTAGGTCCCTTGTATCGGCTATAAATAGCCCCGAGAACGATGTTGTGAGGAGTTCTTCCTTTTGTTCCATAATTTAGCAATAAAATTCTGTTTCTTTTATTTTATGTTTTTAATTTTCTTTTCTTAGTTTCTCTAGGACCCCTTCTCCCTCCCTCCATCTATGAGTTTCTAACTCTTTCCAAAGGGTGGAGGTGACGGATTTAGGGTGATGAGAAGAGAAAATGTTATTATTTTAATTTCGTATTAGTATGTTTTGATTACTTGAGTTTATGTTAAATCATTTATCATGTAATGCTTTATAACTAATATGATTTATTATAAGTTTCAGAATTCTCTAATCAAAACCCGATATCTAAACCTCCACCCAACGGAATTCACCATCTTTGTTCTTGTTTTAGTTTTATTTGTTCATGTTTCTTGCTTTAGATAATTAAAACCCAAAAATCTCAAAACCAACCAATTTAATTGTTCTCTCTCTCTCTAATCGAAAATCAAAAAAATAACAATATCTCTCCCTCCTTGTGTTCGACCCGTATTTGCCACGTCTTCATTGACACCGTGCACTTGCGGTATAAATAAAATTCTCATCAACAACCCCCACCGCCAGGTCACTGGAGGTTGTTAAATAGCCATCGTCGTGAAGAAGTGCCCAAAAGATTGCCCTTGTTTCCCTACTAGTAGCTCCATCCTTTGGGCTCATGAGTTTTATCAGAAGCAAACCAACCATGGCCTTCTCCAAGAGTAGCAGCAACAACAATTGTAAGATGATGATGAAAATGTGATATGGTTGATTGTTGATTGATGTGTACAGTAAGGACAAACAACACTTAGAGCATCATTAACAGCGCCCAGGCAGATTCCGGGCGTCTTGGTTTCTCTCTCAACCACGTCAACTTCTCTCTCCGTCACGTCAGCACAAACCAACCCCCCTACAAAATCCTTAACCATTACTCAATCCACCCAGTCACGCTACAGTATTTGTTGTCACGTCATTATTTTTATTCTTCTCTCTAAAACTCTTTCAACAATCAACAAAATCTTTTAATAATCATTGTCGTAATTATTTAATATCAACAATTCATTCGTTTTTAATTAACATTTAATTAACAAATACGAAAATATTATTAAAAATTAGGAAACCGCATTACATAGTACATTAACTGGAAATTTAAAAACTAAAACGAAAAATACATCATTAAATGCTAAACTAAAATACGAAACCTAAAATACATCAAGTCGCATTTCCTCCAAATCGTTGCCATATATTGTCGATCAAATCGGCTTGAAGGTTCAAATGTGTGGTGCGATCACGCAATTGATCTCTCCTTCTCAAGTACCTAGTAATATCCACTACACGGTTAGTGGAATACCGAAGCGGCTCGTTCACGGAATTTCCAGGTTGGTCGTCAACAAATTCGTTCCGAAATAACTGAAGAAATCGCGTTCATCCTCCACTATCATATTATGCATTACAATGCAAGCTGTCATTATTTTGTTAAGCACAACCTTCATGCAAGAGATGGCTTCTTCACTATCGCGAACCGCGCTTGCAAGACTCCAAATGCACGTTCTACATCTTTGCGTGTTGCTTCTTGTCGTTCAGCAAATAAGCTCTCCTTCGGTGTTTGTGGATGAACGATAGACGGAATGAATGCTGCCTATTTTGGATAAATACCATCAGTAAGATAATATCCCATATTATATCGAGAACCGTTTACCTCAAAAGTCACAGGTGGAGCTCGTCCTTCCATTACGTCGTCAAAAACCGGAGATTGTTGTAGGACATTTAAGTCATTGCATGAACCTGGTGTGCCAAAAAACGTGTGTCATATCCACAAGTCAGCTGACGCCACTGCCTTAAGGACAAGAGTGGCATTACCACTACGCCCTTGATATTGGCCCCTCCAAGAAACCAGACAATTTTTTCACACCCAGTGCATGCAATCGATACTTCCCATCATGCCTGGGAACCCACGCTGCTCACCAATGTGAAGTAGTCGTGCTAAATCACTTGCATTAGGTCTTCGGAGGTACTCACTGCCGAAGTTGTTAAATACACCGTCGTAGAATTTTCAAGGGCATTTCTTGTCGTGGATTCACTTATCCTTAAGTATTCGTCCACCTCATCAGCCGCAACACCGTTCGCTAGCATACGGATCGCCGTGGTACATTTTTGCAGGCCAGAGATGCTCAGCCTACCGGTGGCGTCTGGTGTACGTTGGAAGAAGACATCAGACGCCACAATGGCACTCATAATGCAAAGAAAGACATGTTTTCCCAACCTAAATCTTCTCCTGAAAATGTTGTCAGCATAAACAGGGTCGTTAGAAAAAAAATCGGCAATCAAACGGTTGTAACCAATCTCCCTATCTCTATCCGGGTTCAAAGTTCGCCTCCTACGCCTCTGAGGACGTCGGTCCACCACTTCGGAGACATACTCCGTTAAGCAGTTCAACACTTGGTCGTAAGTTTCGTCATTGGATGTTGGAGATGATGAAGACTTCGAACTGGAAGACATATCAGATGAAGATATTGTTCGTAGATGAATGAGTGAGAACCAAAATATTCCACACCCAGGATTCCACCCGTCATACCAAAGCCAATTTACCCCACAACCAGGATTCCACCCGTCATACCCAAACCAATTTTTCCCACAACAAGGGTTCTACCCAGACCATCAATACCAACAATTCCCGTACAATCCATACCAACCGCCAACTCAGGAAGAAGACAAGCCCAATTCCCAATGGGTATGTATACTCGCCTCCTAATTGGCAAAAGTAGTGCAAATGTAAGCCGCATGACACCTAATGTGAATGACAAATCTATGAACGAACACATTGTACCAACGAGGACAATGTCATCTATGATGCGCACACCATCTATGAACGAACACACAACACTAAATTTCAATACATTCATGTGTGGCTTATGTTATGTAGGTACCCTAAATGGGAGTCAGTTGCGTTTGGACTTCCCACCGGAGACGTCACTGTAGAATGTCCGGGGAGTTTCAGCAGCTCGAAAAGAAAAAGCACCGACGACGATGGGAGTCAAGCAACATCGTCAACAGTTGAAATGGTGTTTGAACCATGTCATCTATGATCGTATTCTGGTAGTTTATCGGTAGTTTAAAATTCGTAGTTTATGTATTGTATTTCATTTCCGTATTTGCTTTGTATTTCGTTTCCGAAGTTTATGAGTATTGTTTGACTATTTCGTATTTTGTATATGTTTTTTTAAATTTTTAAATTTACTTTTATCTAAATAAATCAAAAACAATTTAATTAATCATAAAATAATTTTTCAATTATTTTTCAAAACCTAATTAATTTAATTACAATTTAACTAATCAATACATTAACCTAATTCTATATATAACTACTCTTTTTCTTTATAACAAAAAAACTAAACAAAAAAAATTTAACCAATGGTGGGGGCCACGTGGCCCCCTTGCGAGGGCGCCTGGGTGCTTTTCTAGGCGCCCTACCACCCG
This sequence comes from Triglochin maritima, assembly GCA_963682175.1. NCBI lineage: Eukaryota > Viridiplantae > Streptophyta > Magnoliopsida > Alismatales > Juncaginaceae > Triglochin > Triglochin maritima. Next base: position 15,923,327 of record OY821775.1, read on the forward strand.
GAAAAGCACCCGAAGCGAACCGTCCCGGGCGCGCCCTCCCGTTAAAAATTTAAAAAACATATACAAAATACGAAATAGTAGTACGATACTCATAAACTTCGGAAACGAAATACAAAGCAAATACGGAAACGAAATACAATACATAAACTACGAATTTTAAACTACCGATAAACTACCAGAATACTGATAAACTGCGAAATTTAAACTACCACAATGCTGATAAACTACGAACCATACATTTAGTTAAGTCTAAATGAAAAAATAACCACCTATAGAAAATCCTTCTGATTTGGCCCACACCTTGAGTTCAGCAAGTGTTTCTTAATCTATCTCGTCATTGTTTTCCTTCTTTACCAGAGAGAATAGGGTGCCAAGTTTCTTGTTGTTGAGTTCCCTTTGGAACTTTACCTCAGCTTCAATGCGTTTCCTCTCCACCCGTTCTTCGTAGCGCAAGTAACTTTCCTCTCTCACTTTTACGCTATATTCAATTTGTTTCCCCAATTCTAACACAACGGGGTTGAGTTGCGCTTGAAGTGGTTGTTTTCCTTTCTTTTTTTGGCTTTTTTAACACCTTCAGGATGAGGACATGGCTCGAACACCATTTCAACTGTTGATGGTGTTGCTTGACTCCCATCATCGTCGGTGTTTTTTTCTTTTCCAGCTGCTGAAACTCCCCGGACATTCTACAGCGACGTCTCCGGTGGGAAGTCCAAGCGCAACTGACTCCCATTTAGGGTACCTACATAACATAAGCCACACAGGAATGTATTGAAATTTAGTGTTGTGTGTTCGTTCATAGATGGTGTGCGCATCATAGATGACATTGTCCTCGTTGTAACTACTTCTTTACCTCCGCATCTCCTGGTCAAAGCAACCGACCCATTGGTTCACAGCCAGTGATGTACACCACCATCGTCCCTTAAATGACTCATCGTTACACTCTACTGAACCTGGCTCTCCTGATTCATTGAAGATGTGCTCCACACGTCTCCAAAAGGACCTCATTTTTTGGTTTGTCCCAACCACAGCATCACCACTTACAGTCATGTAAGCCGAGACGAGTCGCTGATCCTCTTATGTGGACCACAATTTTTGCATCCTTAACGTCGCTGATTTGCGTGTTCCTTGACGACTTGTAGGTTGAATGACATTTTTGTCATTCACATCAGGTGTCATGTGGCATACATTTGCACTACTTTCGCCACTTAGGAGGCGAGTATACATACCATTGGGAATTGGGTTTGGCCTTCTTCCTGAGTTGGCGGTTGGTATGGATTGTGCGGGAATTGTTGGTATTGATGGTCTGGGTAGAACCCTGGTTGTGGGAAAAATTAGTTTGGGTAGGACGGGTGGAATCCTGGTTGTTGGGGTAAATTGGCTTTGGTATGACGGGTGGAATCCTGGTTGTGGAATATTTTGGTTCTCACTCATTCATCTACGAACAATATATTCATCCGATATGTCTTCCAGTTCGAAGTCTTCATCATCTCCAACATCCAATGACGAAGCTTGCGACCAAGTGTTGAACTGCTTAACGGAGTATGTCTCCGAAGTGGTGGACCGATGTCCTCAAAGGCGTAGAAGGCAAACTTTGAACCCGGATAGAGATAGGGAGCTTGGTTACAACCGTTTGATTGCCGATTGTTTTTCTAACGACAATGTTTATCCTGACAACATTTTTAGGAGAAGATTTAGGATGTGAAAGCATGTCTTTCTTCGCATTGTGAGTGCCATTGAGGCGTTTGATGTCTTCTTCCAACGTACACCAGACGCCACCGGTAGGATGAACACCTCTGGCCTGCAAAAATGTACCACGGCGATCTGTATGCTAGCGTACGATGTTGCGGCTGATGAGGTGGACGAATACTTAAGGCTAAGTGAATCCACGGCAAGAAATACACTTGAAAAATTCTGCGATGGTGTATTTAACAACTTCGGCGGTGAGTACCTCCGAAGACCTAATGCAAGTGACTTAGCACGACAACTTCACGTTGGTGAGCAAGGTGGGTTCCCAGGCATGATGGGAAGTATCGATTGCATGCACTGGGTGTGGAAAAATTGTCTGATTGCTTGGAGGGGCCAATATCAAGGGCGTAGTGGTAATGCCACTCTTGTCCTCGAGGCAGTGACGTCAGCTGACGTGTGGATATGACACTCGTTTTTTGGCACACCAGGTTCATGCAATGACTTAAACGTCCTGCAACGATCTCCGATTTTTGACGACGTAATGGAAGGACGAGCTCTAACTGTGACTTTTGAGGTAAACGGTGCTCGATATAATATGAGATTATTATCTTACTGATGGTATTTATCCAAAATAGGCAGCATTTATTCTGTCTATCGTTCATCCACAAACAACGAAGGAGAGTTTATTTGCTGAACGACAAGAAGCAACACACAAAGATGTAGAACGTGCATTTGGAGTCTTGCAAGCGCGGTTCGCGATAGTGAAGAAGTCATCTCTTGCATGAAGGTTGTGCTTAACAAAATAATGACAGCTTGCATTATAATGCATAATATGATATTGGAGGATGAACGCGATTTCTTCGGTAATTTCGGAGATTGGAACGAATTTGTTGACGACCAACCTAGAAATTCCGTGAACGAGCCGGTTCGGTATTCCACTAACCGTGTAGTGGATATTACTAGGTACTTGAGAAGGAGAGATCAATTGCGTGATCGCACCACACATTTGAACATTCAAGCCGATTTGATCGACAATATATGGCAACGATTTAGAGGAAATGCGACTTGATGTATTTTAAGTTTCGTATTTTAGTTTAGCATTTAATGATGTATTTTTCGTTTTAGTTTTTAAAATTCCAGTTAATGTATTATGTAATGCGGTTTCGTAATTTTTAATAATATTTTCGTATTTGTTAATTAAATGTTAATTAAAAACGAATGAATTGTTGATATTAAATAATTATGATAATGATTATTAAAAGATTTTGTTGATTGTTGAAAGAGTTTTAGAGAGAAGAATAAAAATAATGACGTGACAACTAATACTGTAGCGTGACTAGGTGGATTGGGTAATGGTTAAGGATTTTGTAGGGGAGTTGGTTTGTGCTGACGTGGCGGATAGAGAAGCTGACGTGGATGAGAGAGAAATCAGGGTGCCTGAAAACTACCTGGGCGCTGTTAACGATGCTTTTAGATTTGAAATGGTTGTGTGCCCCAGAATCCCAAGAAATCCAGCTTGAAGATATGGAACGAGGGATGGGCTGATTTCGCATTACGCTATACATGCTCTACTAGTTTTAGTTTTTTTTAGTGTATGTATCATAGGCTAATTAAGTTATTTATTAATTTTATTCTTGTTTCTTCTAATACTAATTAATGCTTTAATTGTTATTTGATTTTATCTACCATACTCTAATTCTACTGCTATGCGGATGCCCAAAACTATACACTAGGAAAGGGTTGATAAGGTGACGCAAATGTTTTGGTGCACTTTCGAAGTATCGATATTGAAGTAATACTCTTGAGTTTTTTTGAATTTATTTTGGTATACTTATAATTTTTACAAATTGTCTTGGTGCACTTGGAATTGACATCATTGGACACCGTTAGCCATCGAAATACATCTTACAACCAAAACGAAAGTAAAAATCGATGGGAAATGGAAAAACGGTTGACATTGCAAATGACCTAAATTCAAACTACGGTGCCGAAAAAGAGGAGAAAAATGAGTTTAACCACCATCTGATTTCAATATTGACGATTGAGTTGTGCATCGTCACGGCCAATTTAGTGTTTTCGACAATTGTTAGAACCAATTTGATGTGGGTCAAGATTTCAACCCATAAACTGATTTCTTAGAATTTGAGTTTAGATTGGGAGGAAAAGAAATTTGAGATTTAGGTTTAGGTATATGTACCTTATTTGGCTTAAAAATCGAGGTCATAAACCTCCTAGAACTCCTTTTTGATCGTTTAAGGTCAAATATAATTAACTCAACCAACAAAACAACATTACTTCACAACGACCTCGTAGACTAACGTCGAGTGAGACCTTTTCCCAAGTGCACCAAGACAAATTTTAATTTTACAAATATACGAAGATAAAATCCTAAAACTCAAGTGCATTACTCCCATGTCGTTACTTTAGAAGTATACCTAATTAGTTTGTTGCTTCGTGAACTATTTATACTTTTAAGCAAGCTATTAATTGAACATAAATTATAAATTGGTTACAAACTCACATAGGATGAAAACCACGTGATTAGTTACTGGGGTATTATTACGAGACGCAATTCGGCTAGATGCAGTTGTGCACCCTAAAGAACAGAGCAACCTTTTATGCTTTACACCTTGGAATAGTTACGCATGTTGTTCATCCTAAATGATTCAAATTACTTATTCGATGAGGATAAGATGCCTATTGGTGGCATACAGATTTAAAACCCTATGTTTATAATAAGAATTAATCGTTACCACTGGACCTCGGTGTCGGGTCTGGAACCTAGGTCTAGTTACTACTTATAAAAATATACTTGAATAGTTGCCACATGTATAGAAAAAGATGGGAAATAACATTTTGAGGAATGTAGTTATGATTACAAATACAAATGGAGTATAGATATGAGTGGTCTATTTTGTTGGTATTATGTGGTCTAATTTATTTTCTATTTATTATTTAAATACAAAACCCACCCAACTTATCAAAGAACATGATGTTAGTGGGTATTTTCTGTTCGGATTCAACCACCTCAAATCTCACAGCAACCGAGCTTGGAATTTAGTCGAACACTTAGCGGGCACAAACAAAAAACTGAAGGATTTTGTGTCCTATATTTATATATAATTTTAAAATTTTATACATGTATACATGATCGTTTTTCATATTTTCGACGATTTTATGTACAATATTATGTATATTATTTTAATACAATGTAATCTACATATATTTTTAAATAAATTGATAGAGATCATACCCAAAGATTCTCTAAAATCAGGTTAAAGAGAAATGAGTTAGTCAATCGATCTTTGATTCAAGGTTAGAATATAGTTAATAACCTCTCTAAACTCCTGCAAATTTAATCTCCAAAAACATGAATAATTAATTACAGATAATTTTCAGATAGAATGATGGAGAGAAATGAGAAGAGAGAAATTTTCATTAATTTTTTCAATGGAGAGATGATGGACCAATTTATAGATTTCCTCTGACCCACATTATGTACAAACTACTTACACATGATCCCTTGTTAATCTCTCCACTAAACCACATCATGTGCAAACCACTTTGCACATGATCTCATGTTTATTTCTCCTATAAACTACATCATGTGCAAACCACTTTTACATGATCTCATGTTTATTTTGCCACATCATCATCCCATAACTACATTTGACCAATGTGGATTAAATCCAGTCATTAATCAATAAAAAATCTCTTATTAATATATGCAAAAATGTGGGCAAACGGTATGACCATTTTTCACTATTTTTGACATTACCAAATTTTAGATTAATATCCAAAAAAAATTGGACTTTGGGGTTTTAGCAAATTTATATGTTATAATGTTGCGGATCACATTATATCATATAATATATTATCATATATAATGTCAAAATATTATACCCCATAATATATATACATCTCATACGAATTTATTTATTAATCTAATCATGTCATTTTCACGACATATTGATTTTATCATTTTACCACATGTATATTATTTTATAATGCATGAAACTTAATACATCATACAAAATATAAAGTCACATATCTTGTTTCCCAGTTTTGTGGTGTGACTTATAGAAGGATCTAAGTTATGTTGACAATAACATTAAATATTTAATATTATAAACTATAAGCGGTATCTAGCTATACATTATAGTTACTTAAATAACAAAGATCTAATCAAAGATCCATGCATGCTCAAAGACATAAATCTGGTATTTTAAAAATGTATCAAACAAATGTAGTTCACTCGAACTAAACACGATCTATTTAGTGATATAAGGAATATCACTTGTGTCTATCTCTTGCCTCATGATATTAAGAATATTATACAAAGTAGAAGTGTGTCACATTTGTATTCTATATTCATTTCTTGATCTCTTAAGCTAATTCTAAATATGCGACTATACATAAGTCACATTGTGCACATTATAATTTTGATTTATCAAGGGTCCACTAATATCAATGATTTTCTTTTGATGAACTATCTTTTCCAAAACAAGTTATGCTTAACCAACTATTGTCTTTATCACTATGCTCATTGATAGTTTTTGACAATAATCAAGTCAAACACTTCTTATGTGAAAAGATATAAATTTCATATCTTAGGATTCAAGACACAATGAAATATTAATGACACTAAACAAAATTCCATAATGTTTCATTTGTCAGGTCTATTCAATACATAAAAGTAATCATTTTTCATCTTTTCTATACTCGTGTCGTTAAATATTTGTAGAACTACAATACTCTGTAGCCAACACGACAATCGTTTCTCGGTAATTAATGTTTCATATCAATTACCATGATTGTGAATTACTTTTGATTTATGTAAACTATTATCTTTTAAAACTCTACAGTTAAGGACCAAGAGTCTCTTCCTTAACATTTCTAAAGGACGAATACCTTAATCAAGGAACAAAATGTTTGCATATTCAATTCATAATAATTATCATATAAAAGAATATGTTTAGAACACATTCCCTTCAAAAATAACCTCCAAGTTATGTACCCACAAAACTCAAACCACCAACCAAGGACAATCAATCAACAAGAAATACATAAGGAAGAACAACAGACCACAACAGCAAGATGTATGAGAATCGACAACTTGCTTACCTCCTCGGGGGATCTCTTTCGGGTTCCTTTCACTAAACCGCCTCAAAATTGGAAACCAAATCACGGTTACAAGGATGGAGAGTAATAAGTCTTCCAAAAAAATCCCTCTCCTAAGACCATGTTTAACCATGCCCGGGCTACCCCGGGCGCCCTGCTCCCTCTCTTCGCCACGTCAGCTTCTCTCTCCGCCACGTCAGCTCACCCAATCAACCCAAAAAAATCTTTACCCATACCCGGGCTACCCCCACCCACCCTACACTCTCTTTCCTCCACATCATTTATTAATTAAACAATTTTAATTCTTACACCACATTTTAACAATTTACATTTTACATAATATTAATTGAAATTACTACTTCTAATTACTTTAACTCGAAAATATTTAACTCAAACTATTAAATCACGAAATTATTATTAAATATTACGAAACCACATTACATATTACATAAACTTAAATTCGAAATATTACATTCAAAGTTAACAAACAACAATACATATTACATAAACTGGACTTCGAAATAGAACATTACAAATTACGTTAAACCCATGTTCAAACCGTTCCTCGTCCGTAGCGTTGCCATATATGCTCGATTAAATCGCCTTTCAGATCCAAATGTTGATTCCTGTCACGCACCCGATCTTGATTGGCAAAAAATTCGTGAATATCTACTATACGATCGGTCGAATATCGTGTTTCCTCAGCAGAAGTTCCAGCTTGATCTTCCATAAATCCGCGAATATCTCCAAAATTGGCGTAGGAGTCGTGTTCGTCCTCCACAATCATGTTAAGCATGATGATGCAAGCTGACATTATTTTTGATAGTACGTCCTTACTCCAGGCGAGAGCAGGATTTTTGATGATCGCCCACCTAGCTTTCAACATTCTGAAAGCGCGTTCTACATCTTTACGTGTCGCCTCCTGCACTTCAGCAAACAACCTATGCTTCAGGGTTTGAGGGTGAAGGATGGATTGAATGAAGGCGGCCCACTGTGGATAAATATCATCAGTAAGATAATATCCCATATCATATTGAACACCATTTATCTCATAATTTACAGAGGGAGCTCGGCCTTCCAGTATGTCGTCGAAAACCGAAGATTGTTGCAGGACATTCAAGTCATTGGCCGAACCAGGAATTCCGAAGAAGGAATGTCAGATCCATAAGTCGTACGATGCCACCGCTTCAAGGATCAGAGTTGCTCTCCCAGAACGCCCTTGATGTTGTCCCTTCCAAGCAGCCGGACAGTTTTTCCAAACCCAGTGCATACAATCGATGCTCCCCATCATACCTGGGAACCCACATTGCTCACCAACGTGGAGTAGTCGTGCCAAGTCATTTGCAGTTGATCGGCGTAAATACTCAGGGCCGAAGATGTTAATAACACCTTCGCAAAATTTGAGGAGGGCATTTCTAGATGTAGATGCACTTAGTCGTAAGTACTCATCGATCTCATCAGCTGTCACGCCATATGCTAGCATTCGTATTGCTGTCGTTGTTTTTTGTAATCCAGAAATGCTCATCTACCAGTTGCATTCGGGGTTCGTTGGAGGAAGACATCAGATGCTTCAACGACATTGTGAATGCGCAGAAAGACATGCTTTCGCATCCGAAATCTTCTCCTGAAAAGAGAATCAGAATAGACAGGGTTGTCAGAAAAATAGTCGTCCCTAAGGCGTCTGTAACCAAGTTCACGATCTCTATCTGGGTTCGTCGTTCTCCTTCGACGAAGCCTAGGACGTGTACTTCGTTCATACACAACCCGAGCGGCCAAATCAATAGCACGGTCCATCACATCGAATGTCTCACTGTAATTGTCAGCGTCGGATTGAGCGGAGATTGAACTACTATTCGACATTGAGATGAGAAGCTAATAGGAGTGAAGAATTTAAGAAGATGTGATGAGTTAAATGAGATAGGTAGATGTATTTATAGTTGAGAGTAGATAGAGGTTTCTGTTGCACTGTACACGCGTGAATGCACAGTACCCGCGTGAATTCACAGTGCAAGCGTGACTACATAATGCACGCATGATTGAATAGTTGAAGCGTGATGACACAATGCACGCGTGATAAAACAGTGATCCCACAATAATAAAAGATCATCACCCCACATTACTAAAAAAAATACCCAATACATTATCAATTAACCTTAACCATATGTTTAGACCATAGGTTAACCATCTTAGATCATACTATTAAACTACCTCGACAGGTCGTTCGGGGGTCTCGCTCCCCGGTGAGCGAGCAGCATTCCACCTCGCCGGTATTTTGGATCTTGAAATTGTTTGATCTGAAATTTTTTGAATATTCATCACTTGTAAAAAAACTCATCGTAATCCAACCCGTTACCACAATAATAAAAATTTATTACCCCACATTACTAAAAAATACCCAATACATTATCAATTAACTCTAATAACAAAACATCCACTAAAATATATAAAAAATAAAATAAAAATCCGACGAACGGGGGGGCAACACGTGCTCCGGCACCCGATTGGCCGCCCGGGCGGGCGCCCTCCCCGTTAACGGTGCTCTAATGGTGGCAAAAATTCTAACAAGGTTGTGTTCACTCCACTAAACAACAAAGAGTTATGAACCCTTTATATATTAACATCAAAATAACGGTAAAATTATCCAAAATAAGCATAAAGTAGTCAAGAGACCCGCCCAAAAACCGTTGACCACATACCACGAACGATCAAACGAAATATATCGCAGTAGACTCTAATTTCAGGGTTTTAGAATCGATTGACTAGATAAACAAGACGGTCGATCGATGATCATAGAAAATACTTTGATCTGGACATCTCCAAATGGTGTATCAAAATCTTCTGGCAAACAACAAATTGTCATCTTCTGACTTCAAGGCTTGATTCTCAATCCGTTTTCTCCGTTTATTCTTTGCTACTACTTCGTCGACGCGACTTTTCATCTAACATGACTTTTTTTGCTCCACCTCGGAGCTCCTCTCACGCTAGCCCCGGGAGCGCATCTCACATCTAATGTTGGAGGACATTGAGAAATATTTACCGAATTCTCGCTTGTATCACTCTTCTTTAGCACTATCCGGTCTTCCTCGACCCAATCTCGGAACTGGTGGTACCTTACTTTAATGCGTTGCTTTTTCACATGCTACATTACTTTTTTTGTTACAACAAATCAGCAATGCACATTGCTGCTAGTCCAGTCTACCACGAAAGGACTAAACATATCAAAATCGACTATCATCTCATTTGAGAGATCACTAAAGGTATTATTCAAACTTGTTTTGTGTGCATGAAATATCAGATTTGAGACTTATTCACAAAAGCCTGGTCATCAGCTCAATTTTAGGAGTGCATAGTATGTACTCATAGAATCATGTATAGGTATTATCCAACTTGAGGGGACTGTAGGAAATTATTAGTTTGCTTCATGTATGTACTCATAGAATCATGTATAGGTATTATCCCACGTTTGGCCCAACAGAGAAAATCCTGATCCATCTAACAATATAAAGATGCGCCCTCTTCATGTTTTAACTTAACCAAATTTTCCTTTAATAAAAACTAACAAAACCCAACAATTCTTCCAAATCACATACACTTCTTTCTCCTCCTTCAATCTGGCGATTCGACCATCCCATCTCCATCCAAGATTCGGATCACTCCACTCCTCCGCAAAGGAAGATTCGTACATCATGTGAGGGTCATAACATAAGTACAAGCAAAATATTTGTTTATGTGCGATGCCTTATCAGATGTCATTTGATGAGTTGACCACGTAATTAAGCTTTTAATTTTGCTTACACAGGTAATAGAGAAAGGGTTATCCATGTTCACTCTAATGACTCAAACCATCTGGGTGCATTACAACAAATCCGTCGGCAATAGTATTCCAAGTGATAGAGAATGGGTATTGCCGTTGGAATTTTCGTTGGAAATAATACGTTGACATTACAGGCATCGGGAAGAGTATTGCCCGTCAGCAATGGTTATTTTTTGTGCCATTTTTTGGCAAATTTTTGGAGCCAGAAATTCCTCACTATTGTCGACCAAAATTTCATCCGCAGTACTGTATTTTTAAAATAAAAAAATCTATAAAAAAATCTTCACCAAAACAAATAAAATTTGAAATTAAAATGCATCCGACACTAGAAATAACATTCAATATCCAACCTAACATGAAATACAAACCAACATCATTAAAAAAATCAACATTCATCTAACATAGTAATATAAATATTATAATTGAATTAAAGATCTAGTGAGTCAATGACTCATCTTATTGAAGCACCCCTTACAATCTCACGGTTATATCTAATTTACGGTTAATCTCCACCATTAGATCATTTTATTAGCATAGTTACTCATAACATTAATTTACCTTATAATTTAAGATGAATGGTAAATATGATGAGAGTTTAAAATAGAAAAATTCAACCCCAAACTCACCAGAGAATTTATGTATTATAATAATAATACATATATGACATCTTAACCTACAAACAAAAAAAATGTCCAAACTAGCACTTCCCAAACCAGGAACACATCCACTATGTTGTCCATCTTGCAAATTCAACGACAAAAATTAATATCAAAATTTGACAAACTGGTAAGATCTTAAAAAAAATCTATTTTAAATGCATACTAATTGAATAGAAACACAAAATGACCACCAAATGCATAACATCACAAAAAAATCCAACATTCATATTGATATTCATTTAAACATCATACTTATTAAAAAGGAATCGAAAATAATATCAACTATCTACATCTAAGTTTTCACATTCAACTAGCGACATCAAAACATACATTTTTTATATGATTGCTACATTAGAGCAATCAAATCAAACTAACACAAGTATATCCAACCAATGAAATACTTGAAGGACAAATTATACCATAATTTGGTTTCAACTCTAATGTCTTTCTGAAACTTTAAATGACAGCATCCGTATCATTACGAGATATAAGTGCCTACAAGTTCAATATAGCAAGAATTAAAATTAGAAACAAAAAAGGTTGCAAGTAAGATAAACGACATTAGCAGTCCATCAAGTATAATTCAACAAAATAGATTAAGGATCTTGAAACAAAAGCTGCAAAATTCAGATCCTTACTCAAAAAATACAAAACAATAGAAGAAGAAATGATTAAATACCATGGTACTTAATAACTTCCAAAATAATATCTGATTTATGCAATTCTCACCTAAGTACGCAAAACCCAAAAGCCACTAATATATCTCCTCTGTTACAGATTAGAAAAGAGACTAAAAGGAAAAAAAAGGAAAACAAAAGTTGCAAGAGTATAAATCAAGTCCAATAAATCTCCTCAAAAATGTGCACTACAACTATTCTTACAAATAACTGAATGACTGCTGTACAGAAAGGTTGCAAAGCAAAATCAAACATTAACTTCAGGCTTCAATAACCATGTGTTATATTGGAGGTCATCTGCGATGAATAGAACGACAAACACCTAAATGGATGTCTCACTAGAGAACTAAGAACACTGAAATGAAACATTGTCTCACACAACATAACTTTCTGTACAGCAACAATGGTAGTATCAATTGGTGCCTTGGGTAGAGGTGCTTCAATTACCTGAAGACCGAAAATAACATTGTAGTAAATAACTCATTATAAATATAGTACATGAGCAAAATCAATATATGTTTGCAGACAATGGAACTAAAGAATGATTTTTAAGACAAAACCCAAGCAACAAAACGACAGGACAACTATCAAAAATCATTAACACTGCTCGACGTCGGACTACACCCCCTTTTCCACGACATGTTCGCTCCCACATGCAGAAAACATTAACCTTTGCATTGCATTGCATTACATCCCAATCAAAAATCATTATGGGTAGTGAGTGAGTGATCATCAGTAGAACTCAGAAGCTGCTGCATGCAAGTTTTGTAGAAGAAAGCAGAAGAGAGGAGTCTAGTCTTGTTTCCTAAGCAAAAAAGCCCACCGAAAAAACAAAGGATTGTTCTCCTCTTCCTCCACTCCTCCACTCCCCTGCTACCATGGGCATTGATCCCCCTCGCGCCCTTCCCACTTCCACATCCCCATTTAACCAACCAAATCAAACCATTCCATTCACATCAGGGAACCCACGTAGAAATTTGAAATCATGAACAATTTCTAGAATTTTTCGCAGGCAATGGAACTAAAGAACGATTTTTAAGACAACCCACACAAACATTTGAAATCATGAACAATTTCTAGAAACCTTCTCATAAAAGCACCACTAAGCAACAACATGCCAAGCAAAATATCTACATGTGCCCCAAAATTCTTGAAACTACCACAACAATTTAAGATGTTAGTTTTCAAATATAATTACAATGAGGAAGGAAACTTGCAGATTAAGAAGAAAAGTTATCCCTTTTGATAATCATAAAGAGATACAATATCACATGACATCTATTCTCCCAAATCCTAGAAGGAATGAACATAGTTTTAGATTCGAAGACCAGAAACAAATGGATTTTACTTACTCTACACATGAATTAAAGCCAATATATATGTCATCTTAATATAAAAAATTACATATTTTTGTCTTATTGCAAAGGAACAAATAAATGGAACATCGAAGAACATTTCATATGTGTAATGCAAATGCACAAAAATAATGTAAAGGCACTTACGGATCAAGAAGACTTAAACTATGTCCACTCCAACCCCTTGTTGGACTGGCCGCCACCATTGCAACAAGTATTGCCACAGCTAGAACACAAAATCCTGAAACATGAACAATTAAGTATTCTGCAGCAATACCATCTACAACAATCAAATGTTCCAAAACTAACGTAGAACCAGAAAGAGGGAAACCAAGTAACCACTACCCTGACAAGGCCCCAATATTTAATATATAGAGTAATTAAAAAAAATTATCAGCACTAATGGATGAGTACATGCATCCAGGAAAAGGAAAGGAAGTACTAAAGACATAATCAAGAAATTTGGATAGTAAAACAACAGGACCAGACGTATATGATCCTGATTTGGTCAAACCAAAATAATTTGTTTTGAAAAAAAGAGAACATCATGTCATGACAAAAGATGAAAAATAAAAAATTATGTTTCGGGCGGCCAGGTCGAGGGAGAGAGGTTGCAGGACGTAGGTTAGGGTTAGGGTTAGGATTTGGGGAATTAGGGATGGGATTTGGGATTTTCCTCCCCCCAATGTTTGATACAACTTCCCTCTCCACGCTTGCAAACCCAAATCAAAACAAACCAATCAAACACCTAAACGAACACCAAAGACCAAAATCAACGAAATCTCGAACCCTTACCTGCTCCTCTCCGTAGGCGTGGTTTTCCGTTCCCGACGACAGCGTAGTCGAGGCTCTTGGGGGTCAGGGTCGGTGCTCCCGCGGGCGAAGTCATCATCGTCGTCGGAGGTGGAGAGGCGGGTCGTCTCGATACTTTTCTAGAGGTGGTTCGACAACATGCCGGAATCCAAGCGGGAGGGCCGTCGGAAGGGGAGATCTGCGGGGAAGTGGAGGACCGGAGGAGTGTTGAAGTAGATTTTTCGATTTTGCCCTAAACTATGTGACCGCAAAATAATGATTTAGCGACGGACCGACGGATTTCTTGACCATGCTGATGGATTTGCCGTCAATAAAAGACCTGATGGAATGAAATTTCGTCGGGAATCAGTGGGCAAAAGCATTTTTGTAGTAGCGGTGCTTCAAAGAAGGATAAAATTAGGAACTGACTATTAAACCGTCAGCATACTTGAAAGCGGTAATAAATAATAAAAAATAGAATTTGTAATAGACCTAGTTCTCTAGGAGATGAGTTGTTTAAAAAAGAATGAAATAACAAGAAAAGCTCTGGCAAGTTATTCAACAATACATGCACCAATTAAATTCTAATATGGGGGCGAGAAAAGGTTGAGATTTGATAGTCAATAATCATCCATCATGGTAGAAAGTCATAGTCGTGAAATACGAAAACACGTGAAATATCCCGTACGTACTCATACAAGCTTCACAGACTAAATGAGAATGAAAGCCTAATGTTTGAACGCATGGTTAGTCGTTATCATGAGATGAAACTCGTAAACTATTTCAAAAACCAACTACTTTGATGTAATTTTTCCTAATGGTATGTTTGGATAACAACTTAGAAAAGAAATAGAGAGAAAAGAAGAAAAAAAACACATTTTTTTTTCTCTTCTCTTGTTTGGATACTCATTATAACAAATAAGTTTCTCTCGTTTGGTTAACATCTTACCAGAGAAAAGAAAAGAAACATTTTAAAGGACCAAAATATCCTTTATTTTGTATTATACAATATATATATACATATATATATGTATATATATGTTAACCAAAAATAGGAATACCACAAATTCAAATTCTTAAAATCCGTAATCAATTTTTAATTTGGATATGGATCTCAACTGATAAATAGGAATATATCATATTTAAATTCTCAAAATTCGTAATAAATTAAAAAAACACAAATTCTCTTCCAACTCAAAATATTTAGAGGAATGGGTATTTAGAGGTAGCAAATTAGGATTTTTGGGTAGATTTTTTAGTCAC
Source organism: Triglochin maritima (assembly GCA_963682175.1). NCBI lineage: Eukaryota > Viridiplantae > Streptophyta > Magnoliopsida > Alismatales > Juncaginaceae > Triglochin > Triglochin maritima. Next base: position 15,938,694 of record OY821775.1, read on the forward strand.
AGTATTTTGGTCACTAAAATATTATTTATTCACTTTCTCTCCGTTTCTTTCCATTTCTCTCCAAAATTGGAGAGAAAGTTGAATTAGAATTTTACATTATAACATTTCTCTCCATTTTTTTTCTTTTTTTTTCTTTTCTCTCCTTAAGTTGTTATCCAAACGAAGGAAAAACCAACTTTCTTTTCTTTTCTTTTCTTTCCTGAAGTTGTTAACCAAACATACCCTAAGTCTTGTTTTAGATGGAAAATGATAAACTCAAAAGTAGCATCATACAAATGAAACAATAATGCCGGTCATTACCAAGTCAAGAATGACAAAGGAATTTGATGGTATATATTTGTGAGGTTTCATCCATCTTGTTAGGGGTGAGCAAGGACCAGTTGGTCTGGGTTTCGGTCAGGGGTCTGGAGCCAATCCGGTTTCGGTCCAATTTTATAAAAAAAATTAAGGTAAAATAATCGGTTCCTGACCGGACCCAACAGGTCCAGTCTTCGGTCCGGGGTCCGGAGTCGATCCAGTTCCAGTCTGGTCGGACCGGTTGCTCACCCCTACATCTTGTCTTTCTTGTAGTTGCTATATGAAGGGAATGTGTTCTAAAAGTTTTACTTTTAAATGTCAATTATTATGAATTGAATGAGAAATCATTTTGTTCCTTGTTTATGTTATTCGTCTTTTAGAAGTGTTAAGGAAGAGACTCTTGGTCCTTAACCGTAGAGCTCTAAAAGATATTGGTTTACATGAAACAAAAGATATTCGCAATCATGGTAATACACATGAGACATTTATTACCGAGTTAAGATTGTCGTGTTGGTCATAGATCATTGTAGCTCTACAAGTGAGTGACAACACGGGTACACGAAAGAGGAAAATATTACTTTTGTATACTGAATCGACCTAATAAGTAAAATATTATAGAAATGTGTTTCTGTGTCATTAATATTTTACTGTGCCTTTGGTCCTTTGATATGAGACTTATATCCTAATACTTAAGAAATGCTTGATTAGACTAGTGTCTTGAGCTATCGATAAGTGTAGTGTAAAGGCATTGGTTGGTTAAGTATGACTTTTGTTGGAGAAGATAGTCAAAAGATTATCATTGCCCCTCTTAATAGAGTAATGATATTAGTGGGCCCCTTGATAAAGCAAAGTTATAATGTGCACAATGTGATTTGAGTTAAGTCACATATTTATAACTAGCTTAAAGAGATCAAGAAATGAATACTAATACAAAGATGACACAATACTACTTTGTGTGTATTCTTAATATCATGAGGCAAGGGACTGATACAAGTGGTGCACTCCATCACTAATTGGATCGGGTTTTGGTTCGAGTTGAATTAAGACATCTAGCTAATTGGGAACTATAATGTGTAGCTAGATACCACTTATAGTTTGTAATGTTAAGCTATTAATATCACTGCCAATTTAGCTTAGATCCTCCCATAGGTCACACCATAAAACTGGGAAACAAGAATGTGATTTTATGTTCATATGATGTATCGAGTTTCGTATACATGTGGTGAATCGATAAAATCATTATGTCATGAAAATGACATATTTAGAATCATGAATTTATATATATGAGATGTAAATATATCATGGGGTGTGATTGTTTGATATTACATATGATGATATATTGCATAAGATATATAAATTGGCTATAACCCCAAAGATCGAATTTTGTTGGGAATTAATCCAAAATTTGATAAGGCAAATTAATTAATTAAATTTGCTAAAACCCCAAATACGAATTTTGTTGGGAATTAATCCAAAATTCGATAAAGACAAATTAATTAAATTTGCTAAAACCAAAAAAAAAACGAATTTTGTTGGGAATTAATCCAAAATTCGATAAAGGCAAATTAATTAAGGAATTATTGATCATGGTTTTGACTTGGTCAATTATGATTAAATTTGGATGTGGATTAATAAATTTAATATTGGGAATTAGTCTTAAGAGAGAAAAACATGGAAAAATGGGTCGATGCATAGCCCATGATGTGGAAATTAAAGGAGCCTATAAATAGGCCTAATTTCCTTCATTAAAAATAAGTTTATGCAAAATTTTCTCTCTCTCTAACCGCCCCAATTAATCCATCCGAAATTCCTTAGTTAATTTGAGTTTTTGGAGAGTAAAATCTCAGGAAAGAAAAGGGGGGTTATAAGCTAGATTCTAAACCCGTTTGGAGATTGATTGGCTAGCTCCTTTCTCTCCAACCTTGTTTAGAGTTTGGTGAACACTCGGACGCAATCCACCGGGCGATTCGACCGGCAACGCGACTCCGGATCTTTAAGAGGTTTTAGAGAACCTCTAGGTATGATCCTCTTTGCAATTGTTTGTTTGTTCTAATGCATGTTAAATAATTAGGACAAACAAATGCATGTCTATATGAAAATCGAAGAAAATATTAATATTTCGATCCTATATGTTTATAAAATTTCGAAAAATATATACATATAATAGGGCACGAAATCCAACAGTGGTATCAGAGCTTTTGATTCATATTATCTTTGATTTAGACTATAAAATTAATTTAGGCTACCATCTAGAATCAAAACAATTCGGTTTTATGTCTTTTTCAAGTTTTTCGATGTTTTGTTGATAAAATTCTAATAAATTCGTTTTGATGGTTTTATATGTTTTAAAACATCACACATGATTGTTAGAATTGAGATTTAGTTTTGTCTAATTTATAGAATTTTCGTTTTATTTTAAATGATTATTTTATAAAAGAATCAACAAAAACCGAAAAGGACTAATATTCATCTTTCCTTTTGGAAATTGGATGAACGACGGTTCAAAATAATTAATTTTGAACTATGGATGCATGAAAATCATTTTAATGGATTTCAAATGATTTTTCTAGAATTGTTTGATTTTAGATGCTTGATAATCTAGATTAAATAGTTTATATTGGACATGCGTGTATGCGTTGCTCGAGTTCTCTTTGCAGGGATAAGTGAGTTTATATGTTCCAAAAGGTCTCCGCCTTTGAATGTATTATTATTATTATTATTATTATACAGGGGCTTATTTATATGTAAAAGCCAAATTCTCTCTTTCTATCTTTAGATAATTGCATTGCATTTGAGAGGTTTTACATAGGACTTGCACTAGTCAGTTTTTTATCGAATGTGAGGAGCATGTTTATTTTCTGTAAAATCTACATCTCCAGTGCAAGAGGAAGTCGCCGTTATAGCGCATCGATTGAGGATCGAGGATCAGGGATCGAAGGGAACATATAAACTCACACGATGTGGATTGTGTGAATGGTTTAATTTCTGTTTTTGATCTTGCTATGCGTGTGATGAATGTGTTGAATGTTATGATGTGTATGAATAATAATATGCATGATAACCTAAAATTATGAATCACATGTTAATATATGAAATTGTCCAACAAAAATTAAGAGTAATTTTCCTTCTTATTTCATCCACTAGCAGCCATCGATCGAGGGATACTCTGCTCGCCCTTAACGGGAGATAACTCCCTCCATCTTTGGGAATAGTGGGAGATATAATGGTTGTCTATTGTTGTGCCACGATTAAATATATGAGGTGCGTTTCACCCTAGTGAAACCCAAGTATGTTTAGTTGTGAATACAATGGATAAACGTATCTCGTATCAAAAGAAAATAAGTTTTCTTAACATTACCTAGAGCCCTCGCTCGGTTTTGGGAAAAAGTTTTTCTTACGAGGATAGGTCATATTCTCTCATAATTAAAACGACAAGAATCACAAGAGTTTGAAGATGATAATATTGCTAAAATTCAAAAAGGTTGTGATTAGAAAGAGTTTTTCTTACCTTGATATTGTGATATATTCGATAGTCCTTAGCTAGTCTATATTGCAATTGATAGGATCTTGGATTACTGCATTTACGGGCAAAATTTTATTTGCAGTATTTACATCTATATTCGATATATATGTATGTATTTTAAAACATAAAATTGAAATTAAAATCCTGTATAATTTATTTTGTAGAAATGTCTAATATCCAACCAATTGTGCGATCTATGATCGAAAAAAATCCTTTGCAAAATGATGGCTCAAACTTCATGAAATGGCAACTCAATCTTAATATCGTGTTGTGGTTTGAAAAACTATCTCATATTTTGGATGGTGAAATCCCAAAATTGAATGAGAAGGCAACCGATAATGAGAAAGAGGCGATAGCCAAGTGGGAAAACCAAGAGAACCAAGTTCACGGTCTAATGTTGTCATCCATGGGTGACTCGCTTCAAGCGAAATACTTGGATTCAAAACCCAAGAAGACCATCGAAGTTTTAACAAAGATGTTCATGGATAGTGCCCGAAAAGAGCGCTATAAGACCACCATCGCACTCACAAGGTGCCACATGGCGGAGGGAACATCAGTATCCATGCATTTTCTCATGATGCAAGGATACCTTGAGAAATTGTCAAAGCTCTCTTCTCCACTGCCCGAGGACATTGCCGAAGATCTGATTCTTGGCTCTCTAGCCCCGTCCTTTAAGGACTTTGTGATGCACTATCATGTGCGTGAAAAAGGGGTGAGTCTTGAGGAGCTTCACAACGCTCTCAAAACGGCAGAAGTTGACATGGGCAAGGGTCGGGACAATCACGTCCTAGCCGTCCATGAGAGGAGCAAGAAGATCACCAAAGGTAAAGGCAAATTCACCAAGAATACGTCAATCAAGAGCAAGGGAGTAGGAGGTGCTCGTGCGAGTGCCTCAAGGGGGAAATCTTTGAAATCTCCGACTCCCAACACGGAGTGCTTTCACTGCGGTGAAAAAGGACACATCCGGCCAAATTGCCTTAAGTACAAGGAAGACCTTGACAATGGAGTGATTGAACGTAAGCGCCCCAAAAAGGCCAAAGGTATATTTGTTATTGAGATAAATTTAATCACCTCTGTCTTTGATTTGGTAATGGTCACCGGATCTTATGCTCACATAATTTTGATGTGCAACTATTGAAGGATAGGAAGGAACTCGTTGAGAACGAGAAGATATTGAAGATCGGAAATAGTACAAGCATAGCTGCGATTGTACAAGGTTCTATGGAACCTCAATAGTCTAATGATTTAAATTTATGTTTTGAAGAGTGTTTGTTATATGCCTTCGATTAGCAAGAACATTTCTGTATCAAGTTTAAGATATGGATAAATTTTAATAAATATTTTAATTCTTGCTTGTCTATATCGAAGAATGGAATTCTCTATGCAAATACATTCGTTTGGAATGACTTATATTTGCTTGAAATGAATAATAAACAAACTCAAACAAACAATAACAAAAGAAACTAAGATAACACACGTGAATGATTCATTCTTGTAGCATTATCGGATTGGTCAATTAAATGACCAAGAGATCTTTCAAGAAGAAAGGAACGAAAACGAATGACTAATTGGATATGATACATTTTAATGTATGTGGTCTGATAAGTGCAAGTGCAAGAGACGGTTTAAGGTACTTCATTTTGTTCACGGACAACTATAGTCATTATGGCTATATTTGTCTAATGGGAAACAAAAAGGGAATTCTTTCACAAGTTCAAGAAATTCGAGGATGAAGTAGTGAACCGACTCAACAAGAATATCGAGTCTCTACGAAAGGTTCGTAGGGGTGACTGCTTAGGATACCTAATTTGACTCATTCCTAAAGTAGGAACATGATATTGCCCGACATGGTTCGATCAATAATGAGTCAATCTAAATTGCCAATTTACTTTTGGAATTATAAACTACAAATAATGACAAACTCACTAAATAATGTTCCATCCAAGTCCGTGGAGAAAATGTCTTGTGAGCTATGGAGTTGAAAGACACCTAAGCTCGACTTTCTCAAGATTTGGGGTTGTGAGGTATACATCAAGAAATTGATGTCGACCAAGCTTCAACCAAAAACGGATAAGTACTTCTTTATAGGTTGTCCTCGTGTGACAAGAGGTTACTACTTTTGGTGTATCACCTCCAATCGAAAGATTGTAGAGAGAGATATGGTTTTTCTAGAATTTCTGGAAAATAGAGAAAAGTAGTGGGAGTAGAGTTAAGAGCTTGAGGAAACTCAAGATACTCTACAAGATTATGATGTGAATGTTGCATTCAAAATCATGAAGGTCCAACCGAGATTCATTTGGTTAGTGGGAGCATGAGCGAGAGATCCTTACAAGAAATTGTGAGAGAATCTCAATCATCCCCACCTAGTGTACGTTCGAGAGACGAACATGAACCTATTCCTCAAGAAATCATGGAAGAAGTTCGAGAGACACGAGAAGAACCAAAAGAATTGAGAAGGTCGACGAGGGAAAGGAAGAAACCCAATAAGTATGCGGGACTTCATGAGATCATGGTACTAGATACCAAAGATCCTTCGACCTTCCAAGAAGCAATGGAAAGGGAAGACTCCAGACTATGGCTTAAGGCCATGGAATCCGAAATAGAATCCATGTATGACAATCAAGTATGGAACTTGATTTGCCTTCCTCAAGAGAAAATGTCATTTAGTATAAATGAGCTTTTAGGAGTAAGATAGACATGGATAGTGACTTGACAACCTACAAAGCAAGGCTTGTAGCAAAAGTTATACTCAAATTCAAGAAATTGACTTTGATGAAATTTTTGAGAGGTTGTCATCTATTCGGATTAAGCTCACTATTACCGCATTTCACAATTGTGGGATATGGAAGATGGATATCAAAATGTCGTTCCTTAAACGGGAACATGGAGGAGGATATGTACATGGTACAACCTCAAGGTTTTGATAATCCAAATAATAGCGAGAAGAAATGCATGTTTCGAGGATCCATTTATGGATTGAAGCAAGCATCGAGGAGTTGGAAAAAACGCTTTGATGAAGAGGTGAAGAAGATTCACTTCACTCAAAGTAAAGGAAAACCTTGTATATACAAGGAGATTAGTGGGAGCCATGTAGTACTTCTGATCTTATATGTCGATGACATATTGCTCATGAGCAATCATATACCTTAGCATTAGCAAACGAGAAATTTCATTGAAATCGGCATTTTCAATGAAAAGAAATGGAAGAGACTCAACACATCTTGAGAATCAAGATACATTGAGATACATCCCATAGACTCATTGGCCTAAGTCAACGTGCATACATTGACAAAGTCTTGGAAATGTTCAGGGTGAACAATTCCGATATGGACAATGTGCCAATAAGTGCGAGTATAGGTGTGCAGTTCAAGAAGTCTCAAACGTGCCCAATGGCGTAAAGACTTGGAGTACATGAAGGTATCTCTTATGCTTCGGCAAAAAGGACCATGTACACGATGACTTGCACAAGACTCAATATCTCGTATGCTCTAAGCGTGACAAGTAGTCATCAATCCGACGCAAGTCCTAAGCATAGGGTTGCGGTCAAGAATATTCTGAAGTACCTTAACCGGACTAAAGATAAAGTTCTTGTGTATGGAGGACAAATGAGAAAAATAGCCGAGGGCTATTTGATGCAATTCTCATAGGGATTCCTGACAATAGGAGGTTGGAAAGATGATGCGTCATCATTATCGAAGGTGGAAGTATGAGCTAGTGTAGTTAGGAGTAATATCACTACAGCTAACTCAACCACCAGCGAAAGACAAAATAAATAAATGGGTGGACACAACAGTGACACAACTGATCCATTCAACAAACCTTCATACCAAGCTAAGAGACGAAATATATTTCGAGTCCATGGATCTGAGGATCCATGTGGATTTGCTTGATAGGTGATTCGAGAAGGTTACCCTAGTTATTAATGTTTTATACATTGAGAATGTATGTGAAAGAAAACTTTGATAACAAGTGGGAGATTGAAGGGAATGTGTTCTAAAAGTTTTACTTTTAAAATGTCAATTATTATGAATTGAATGAGAAATCATTTTGTTCCTTGTTTATGTTATTCGTCTTTTAGAAATGTTAAGGAAGAGGCTCTTGGTCCTTAACCGTAGAGCTCTAAAAGATATTGGTTTACATAAAACAAAAGATATTCGCAATCATGGTAATAAACATGGGACATTAATTACCGAGTTAAGATTGTCGTGTTGATCATAGATCATTGTAGTTCTACAAGTGAATGACGACACGGGTATGCAAAAGAGGAAAATATTACTTATGTATACTGAATAGACCTAATAAGTAAAATATTATAGAAATGTGTTTCTGTGTCATTAATATTTTACTGTGGCTTTGGTCCTTTGATATGAGACTCATATCTGATCACTTAAGGAATACTTAATTAGATTAGTGTCTTGAGCTATCGATAAGTGTAGTGTAAAGGCATTGGTTGGTTAAGTACAACTTTTGTTGGAGAAGATAGTTAGTCAAAAGATTATCATTGCCCCTCTTAATTGAGTGATGATATTAGTGAGCCCCTTGATAAAGCAAAGTTATAATGTGCACAATGTGATTTGAGTTAAGTCACATATTTATAACTAGCTTAAAGAGATCAAGAAATGAATACTAATACAAAGATAACACAATACTACTTTGTGTGTATTCTTAATATCATGTGGCAAGGGACGGACACAAGTGGTGCACTCCATCACTAAGTGGATCGGGTTTTGGTTCGAGTGGAATTAAGACATCTAACTAATTGGGAGCTATAATGTGTAGCTAGATACCGCTTATAGCTTGTGATATTAATTTCTTAATATCACTGCCAACTTAGTTTAGATCCTCCTATAGGTCACACCACAAAAATGGGAAAACAAGAAATGGGGATTTTGAGTTCATAGGATGTGTCGAGTTTCGTATACATGTGGTGAATCGATAAAATCATTATGTCATGAAAATGACATATTTAGAATCATGAATTTATATATATGAGATATAAATATATCATGGGGTGTGATTGTTTGATATTACATATGATGATATATTGCATAAGATATATAAATTGGCTATAACCCCAAAGATCGAATTTTGTTGGGAATTAATCCAAAATTCGATAAGGCAAATTAATTAATTAAATTTGCTAAAACCCCAAATACGAATTTTGTTGGGAATTAATCCAAAATTCGATAAAGACAAATTAATTAAATTTGCTAAAACAAAAAAACGAATTTTGTTGGGAATTAATCCAAAATTCGATAAAGGCAAATTAATTAAGGAATTATTGATCATGGTTTTGACTTGGTCAATTATGATTAAATTTGGGTGTGGATTAATAAATTTAATATTGGGAATTGGTCTTAAGAGAGAAAAACATGGAAGAATGGGTCAATGCATAGCCCATGATGTGGAAATTAAAGGAGCCTATAAATAGGCCTAATTTCCTTCATTAAAAATAAGTTTATGCAAAATTATCTCTCTCTCTAACCGCCCCAATTAATCCATCCGAAATTCCTTAGTTAATTTGAGTTTTTGGAGAGTAAAATCTCAGGAAAAAAAAAGGGGTTATAAGCTAGATTCTAAACCCGTTTGGAGATTGATTGACTAGCTTATTTCTCTCCAACCTTGTTTAGAGTTTGGTGAACACTCGGAGGCAATCCACCGGGCGATTAAACCGGCAACGTGACTCCAGATCTTCAAGAGGTTTTAGAGAACATCTAGGTATGATTCTCTTTGCAATTGTTTGTTTGTTCTAATGCATGTTAAATAATTAGGACAAACAAATGCATGTCTATATGAAAATCGAAGAAAATATGAATGTTTCGATCCTATATGTTTATAAAATTTCGAAAATTATATACATATAATAGGACACGAAATCCAACATATATATATAGATTTTACTGAAATATTATTAGTTTTTTGACAGAAACCCAATGTTCTTGGAGCACAATCAAAGTGAAAACCGTGTTCATCTATAGTTGCAAGAATTCAATAGATTATAAATAGGTTTCAAAAAACTAACTTTCTTGAAAATAAAAGGTATTCACTTACTTCTATATTTCGTAGAAAGAATGGGGTAAGAGTACATAGGTGCACCAATATGGAAAACACAGCAGATAATCGAATGTGAACCTATGTTAAAAACTAATTGAAACATTGAAAATAAGACTATAAAAATTTCGGTTAAATCTTAATCCAAATTAGACATAGTGTTGTAGGTTAATACGTCAGTTGTGGAGATTACACCCTTATTAAGTTGTGGAGATTTAAAATAGAAAAAATTAGACATAGTGTCAGTTCATACGTTTTCAAACATAGATTCCCTCCGAAAGAAACCTTACCGAGAAATAAGTTTTAACAAATATACAAGTTTTTGTAGGTTAATGTTCATATTCTGGAGGCACATATATATTTTTTTCCATTGTCTCCAAGCACATAGATTTTTTCTTCTTTTAGGAATAAAAAAACACGTCATTGATTGTCATAGTTAAAATCATATATGCAAATATAGATGTCATGATTGTTATTCCTTTTATAAAAACTAGGGGTTTTTGCTACACTACATCCCGTAAGTGTCCAAATTGGTCATATGCACCTGCTTTTTCGGTATTGCCGCATATACACCTACAAGTCGACATATTTGCGCATATGCACTTCTGCCGTTAGTAGACCCCACTCTGTCACCGTTACCGTCCAACGGTGTTAGACAATTTGCAAAACAAACCTCGTAAAATCCAAATGTCTTTAATTGTAACAATAAAAAACCTCATGAAAAATCAAATTGTATAACACTCTTCATTCTTTAACTTTAACTCTCTCTTGAATCTCTCTCTCTCTCATTTCTCCCTCCCAACTCTTTCACTCTCACTCTCTCTCATCTCTCTTGAATCTCTCTCTCTCCTTTCTCCCTCTCAACTCTCACTCTCTCATCCCTCCTTCTCTATCTTTCTTGAATCTCTCTTTCTCTCTCTCTTGAATCTTTCTTTCTCTCTCTGGACAAATCTGGAACAAGTCTCGACTTGTTCCAGACTTGTTCCAGACTTGTCCAGACTTGTTCCAGACTTGTCTCTCTCCTCTCTCTCTCATCCCTCTCTCTCTCCTCTCTCATCCCTCTTTCTCTCTCTCCTCCATCTTTCTCTTTCTTGAATCGTTCTCTTTCTCTCTCTTCCATTTTTCTCTCTCTTGAATCTTTCTCTTTCTCTCTCTCCTTTCTTGCTCTCCAATCTTTCACTCTCTCTCTCATCCCACTTTCTCTCTCTCCACTCAATCACTCTCTCTCATCCTTCTTTCTCTCTCTCATTTCTCTCTCTCTCTCCTTTCTCTCTCTCCACTCTTTCACTCTCTCTCTCTTGAATCTTTCTTTCTCCTTTCTACCTCCACTCTTTCACACTCTCTTCCCTTTCTCCATCTCCAAACTTTCACTCTCTCTCATCCCTCTTTCTCTCTCTCTCTCATTCCCCTCTCGCTATCTTGAATCTCTCTCTCCATCTCCACAAAATAGAGAGAGGGGAATAAGAGAGAGATGTTGCATTTTGTGGAGAGAGAGATTCAAGATAGAGAGAGGGGAATGAGAGAGAGATGTTGCATTTTGTTGAGAGAGAGATTCAAGATAGAGAGAGGGGAATGAGAGAGAGAGATGTTACATTTTGTGGAGAGAGAGATTCAAGATAGAGAGAGGGGAATGAGAGAGAGAGATGTTGCATTTTGTGGAGAGAGAGATTCAAGATAGAGAGAGGGGAATGAGAGAGAAAGAAAGAGAGAAAGAGGGATGAGAGAGAGTGAAAGTTTGGAGATGGAGAAAGGGAAGAGAGAGGGAAGAGAGTTGAGGTAGAAAGGAGAAAGAAAGATTCAAGAGAGAGAGAGAGAGAGTGAAAGAGTGGAGAGAGAGAGAAAGGAGAGAGAAGGATGAGAGAGTGATTGAGTGGAGAGAGAGAAAGTGGGATGAGAGAGAGTGAAAGATTGGAGAGCGAGAAAGGAGAGAGAGAAAGAGAAAGATTCAATAGAGAGAAAGATGGAAGAGAGAGAAAGAGAAAGATTCAAGAAAGAGGGATGAGAGAGAGAGGAAAGAGAAAGAGGGATGAGAGAGAGAGGTGAGAGAGAAGTCTGGAACAAGTCTGGACAAGTCTGGAATAAGTCTGAACAAGTCTGGAACTAGTCTAGACAAGTCTGGACTTGTTCCAGACTTGTCAGTCCAGATTTGTCCAGACTTGTTCAGACTTGTCCAGACTTGTTCCAGACTTCGTCCAGACTTGTTCAGACTTGTTCCAAACTTGTTTCAGACTTGTCCAAACTTGTTCCAAACTTGTCCAGACTTGTTCCAGACTTGTTACAAACTTCTTCCAGACTCGTGTAGACTTGTCCAGAGAGAGAAAGAAAAATTCAAGAGAGAGAGAAAGAGAGATTCAAGAAAGATAGGGAGGGAGGGATGAGAGAGAGTGAGAGTGAAAGAGTTGAGAGGGAGAAAGGAGAGAGAGATGTAGGATTTCATGTTTAATTGTACATATATATTTTCAAAAAATTTATGCACAATAAGGATCAATTTACAATTTTCTATGATTTATTTCATGCATGCATCAATTTGTTTCAATATCTAGTTTCAAAACTTTATTAAAACAAATATGGGCTCCGAAATTCATACCTAGAAGTTCTCTAAAACTTCTTGAAGATTCGGAGACGTTGGGGATGCTTCTCGCTGCGCCGGATGCCTCCGAGTATTCACCAAACTCTAAACAAGATCGGAGAGAGGGAAGTTAGTCTCTCAATCTCCGATAGGGTTTAGAATCTAATTACTAACCCCTCTTTAATTCCCTTGAGAATATGATCTCTTAAGAACTAAAACTAAACTTAAGAATTAAGGAATTTTCGTGGAGAAATATGGAGAGAGAATTTTGCACAAGAAATAATGAATTAGATTAATGGGGTAATGAGATAAGCTTGTATTTATAAGCTCTCTCCAAATTACATATTCATGTGCAACCCCTTGCCCGTGATCTCATGCAAAATTCAATCTAACCATCCATTATTTGCTAACAAATAATCTTAGCCACGAATTAAATCAATTATGGACCAATTCCAAGCATGATCTAATTAATTCTTAAATTAATTCTGCATAAAACCGTCTGGCCGGTCGACCGTTCGCGAGGTCCGGTCGACCGATGAGACCGCGTTTCGGTCGACCGTTCGACATTCGGTCGACCGTTCTCGACAGTAGAATATTTCATCACAATGTTCGGTCGACAGACCGATAGATTCGGTCGACCGTTCCGAACAGACGAAAAATCTCTGTTATCGGTCGAGACACTACCGGTCGACCGTGCACCTACCGGTCGACCGTTTACTGTTGTTCGGTCGACCGGTTGTGCACTGTTTTGCAGACTTGTCAAATTTCGGTTTAACCCCTACAAAATTTGACATTTCGGGATTAGTAGTAAATTCACAACTTATGTAACATATTATCCTATGTAATGATCAATCATTACACCCCATAATATTTACATCACATATGAATTTAATTTAGATTCTAATTATGTTATTAATCACAACATAAGTTTGATTTTGCTTGTTCACCACATGTGTCATATTTTCTACATGAAAACCCGACACATCCTATGAACTCAAAATCCCCATTTCTTGTTTCCCAGTTTTGTGGTGTGACCTATAGGAGGATCTAAACTAAGTTGGCAGTGATATTAAGAAATTAATATCACAAGCTATAAGCGGTATCTAGCTACACATTATAGCTCCCAATTAGTTAGATGTCTTAATTCCACTCGAACCAAAACCCGATCCACTTAGTGATGGAGTGCACCACTTGTATTCGTCACTTGCCTCATGATATTAAGAATACACACAAAGTAGTATTGTGTCATCTTTGTATTAGTATTCATTTCTTGATCTCTTTAAGCTAGTTATAAATATGTGACTTAACTCAAATCACATTGTGCACATTATAACTTTGCTTTATCAAGGGGCCCACTAATATCATCACTCAATTAAGAGGGGCAATGATAATCTTTTGACTAACTATCTTCTCCAACAAAAGTTGTACTTAACCAACCAATGCCTTTACACTACACTTATCGATAGCTCAAGACACTAATCTAATTAAGTATTCCTTAAGTGATCAGATATGAGTCTCATATCAAAGGACCAAAGCCACAGTAAAATATTAATGACACAGAAACACATTTCTATAATATTTTACTTATTAGGTCTATTTAGTATACATAAGTAATATTTTCCTCTTTTGCATACCCGTGTCGTCACTCACTTGTAGAACTACAATGATCTATGACCAACACGACAATCTTAACTCGGTAATTAATGTCCCATGTTAATTACCATGATTGCGAATATCTTTTGTTTTATGTAAACCAATATCTTTTAGAGCTCTACGGTTAAGGACCAAGAGCCTCTTCCTTAACACTTCTAAAAGACGAATAACATAAACAAGGAACAAAATGATTTCTCATTCAATTCATAATAATTGACATTTTAGAAGTAAAACTTTTAGAACACATTCCCTTCAATCTCTCACTTGTTATCAAAGTTTTCTTTCACATACATTCTCAATGTATAAAACATTTATAACTAGGGTAACCTTCTCAAATCACCTATCAAGCCAATCCACATGGATTCTCGGATCCATGGACTCGAAATATATTTCGCCTCTTAGCTTGGTATGAAGGTTTGTTGAATGGATTAGTTGTGTCACTGTTGTGTCCACCCATTTATTTATTTTGTCTTTCGTTGGTGGTTGAGTTAGCCGTAGTGATATTACTCCTAACTACACTAGCTCATTCCTCCACCTTCGATAATGATGACGCATCATCATTCCAACCTCCTATTGTCAAGAATCCCTATGAGAATTGCATCAAAATAGCCCTCGGCTGTTTTCTCCTTTGTCCTCCATAAACAAGAACTTTATCTTTAGTCCGGTTAAGGTACTTCAGAATATTCTTGACCGCAATCCTATGCTCAGGACTTGCGTCGGATTGGTGACCACTTGTCACGCTTAGAGCATACGAGATATTAAGTCTTGTGCAAGTCATCGTGTACATGGTCCTTCCTTTTGCTGAAGCATAAGGGATACCTTCATGTACTCCAAGTCTTTGCGTGATTGAGCACGTTGAGACTTCTTGAGTTGCACACATATACTCATACTTGTTGGCATATTGTCCATATCGGAATTGTTCACCCTGAACATTTCCAAGACCTTGTCAATGTATGCACGTTGACTGAAGCCAATGAGTCTACGGGATGTATCTCAATGTATCTTGATTCTCAAGATGTGTTGAGCCTCATCCATTTCTTTTCATTGAAAATGCTGATTTCAATGAAATTTCTCGTTTGCTAATGCAAAGGTATATGATTGCTCATGAGCAACATGTCATCGACATATAAGATCAGAAATACTACATGACTCCCACTAATCTCCTTGTATATACAAGGTTCTCCTTTACTTTGAATGCAGTGAATCTTCTTCACCTCTTCGTCAAAGCGTTTGTTCCAACTCCTCGATGCTTGCTTCAATCCATAAATGGATCATCGAAACTTGCATTTCTTCTCGCTATTATTTGGATTATCAAAACCTTGAGGTTGTACCATGTACATATCCTCCTCCAAGTTCCGTTTAAGGAACGCCATTTTGATATCCATCTTCCATATCTCACAGTTGTGAAATGCTGTAATAGTGATCATGATCCGAATAGATTTTAACATGGCAACCTCTCAAAAATTTCATCAAAGTCAATTTCTTGAATTTGAGTATAACTTTTCTACAAGTCTTGCTTTGTAGGTTGTCAAGTCACTATCCATGTCTATCTTCCTCCTAAATGATCATTTATACTAAATGACATTTTCTCTTGAGGAAGGCAAATCAAGTTCCATACTTGATTGTCATACATGGATTCTATTTCGGATTCCATGGCCTTAAGCCATAGTCTGGAGTCTTCCCTTTCCATTGCTTCTTGGAAGGTCGAGGGATCTTTGGTATCTAGTACCACGATCTCATGAAGTCCCACATACTTATTGGGTTTCTTCCTTTCCCTCGTCGACCTTCTCAATTCTTTTGGTTCTTCTCATGTCTCTCGAACTTCTTCCACAATTTCTTGAGGAATAGGTTCACGTTCGTCTCTCGAACGTACACTAGGTGCGGATGATTGAGATTCTATCACAATTTCTTGTAAGGGTCTCTCGCTCACGCTCCCACTAACCAAATGAATCTCGGCTGGGCCTTCATGATTTTGAACGTAACATTCACATCATGATCTTGTAGAGTACCTTGAGTTTCCTCAAGCTTAACTCTACTCCCACTACTTTTCTCTCTTTTTCTAGAAATTCAAGAAAAACCATATCTCTCTCTACGATTTTTCGATTGGAGGTGATATACCAAAAGTAGCATCCTCTTGTCTCACGAGGACAACCTATAAAGAAACACTTATCCGCTTTTGGTTGAAGCTTGGTTGACATCAATTTCTTGATGTATACCTCACAACCCCAAATCTTGAGAAAGTCGAGCTTAGGTGTCTTTCAACTCCACAGCTCACAAGACATTTTCTCCACGGACTTGGATGGAACATTATTTAGTGAGTAAGTCATTATTTATAGTGCATAATTTCAAAAGTAAATAAGGCAATTTAGATTGACTCATTATTGATCGAACCATGTCGAGCAATATCATGTTCCTACTTTAGGAATGAGTCAAATTAGGTATCCTAAGCACTCACCCCTACGAACCTTTCGTAGAGACTCGATATTCTTGTTGAGTCGGTTCACTACTTCATCCTGGAATTCCTTGAACTCGTCAAAGAATTCACTTTTGTTTCCCATTAGACAAATATAGTCATAATGACTATAGTTGTCCGCGAACAAAATGAAGTACCTTAAACCGTTTCTTGCACTTGTACTTATCGGACCACATACATTAAAATGTATCATATCCAATTAGTCATTCGTTTTCGTTCCTTTCTTCTTGAAAGGTCTCTTGGTCATTTAATTGACCAATCCGATAGTGCTACAAGAATGAATCATT
Organism: Triglochin maritima; assembly: GCA_963682175.1. Lineage (NCBI taxonomy): Eukaryota > Viridiplantae > Streptophyta > Magnoliopsida > Alismatales > Juncaginaceae > Triglochin > Triglochin maritima. Next base: position 15,955,547 of record OY821775.1, read on the forward strand.
CGCGTGAGTTATCTTAGTTTCTTTTGTTATTGTTTGTTTGAGTTTGTTCATTATTCATTTCAAGCAAATAGAATCCATTCAATACGAATGTATTTGCATAGACAATTCCATTCTTCGATATAGACAAGCAAGAATTAGAAATATATAAATATTAAGTTATCCATATCCAAAACATGATACAGAATAGTTCTTGCTAATCGAATGCACATAATAAACATTCTTCAAAGCATAAATTTAAATCACTAGACTTTTGAAGTTCCATAGAATCTTGTACAATCGCAGCAATGCTTGTACTATTTCCGATCTTCAACATCATCTCGTTCTCCACGAGTTCCTTCCTATCCTTCAATAGTTGCACATCAAAATTATGTGAGCACAAGATCCGATAACCATTACCAAATCAAGGACAGAGGTGATTAAATTTATCTCAATAACAAACATACCTATGGCGTTTCTCGGGCGCCTACGTTCAATCATCCCATTTTCAAGGTCTTCCTTGTACTTGGGGCAATTAGGTCGGATGTGTCCCTCTTCACCGCAGTGAAAGCACTCCGTGTTGGGAGTTGGAGATTTCAAAGATTTCTCCCTTGAGGCACTCCTATGAGCACCTCCTACTCCCTTGCTCTTGATTGACGTATCTTTGGTAAATTTGCCTCTACCTTTGTTGATCTTTTTGCTCCTCTCATGGACGGTTAGGACGTGATTGTCCTGACCCTTGCCCATGTCAACTTCGGCCGTTTTGAGAGCGTTGTGAAGCTCCTCAAGACTCACCCCCTTTTCACGTACGTGATAGTGCATCACAAAGTCCTTAAAGGATGGGGCTAGAGAGCCAAGAATCATATCTTCAGCAATGTCCTCGGGCATTGGTGAAGAGAGCTTTGCCAACTTCTCAAGGTACCCTTCCATCGTGAGAAAATGCATGGATACCGATGTTCCCTCCGCCATATGGCACCTTGTGAGTGCGATGGTGGTCTTATAGCGCTCCTTTCGGGCACTATCCATGAACATCTTTGTTAAAGCTTCCATGGACTTCTTGGGTTTTGAATCCAAGTATTTCGCTTGAAGCGAGTCACCCATGGATGCCAACATTAGACCGTGAACTTGGTTCTCTTGGTCTTTCCACTTGGCTATCGCCTCTTTCTCATTATCGGTTGCCTTCTCATTCAATTTTGGGATTTCACCATCCAAAATATGAGATAGTTTTTCAAACCTCAACACGATATTAAGATTGAGTTGCCATTTCATGAAGTTTGAGCCATCATTTTGCAAAGGATTCTTTTCGATCATAGATCACACAATTGGTTGGATATTAGACATTTCTACAAAATAAATTATACAGGATTTTAATGTCAATTTTTATGTTTTAAAATACATACATATATATCGAATATAAATGTAAATACTACAAATAAAATTTTTCCCGTAATTGCAAAATAAAATTTTCGGTTTTGTTGATTCTCTTACAAAATAATCGTTTATACTTAAAACGAAGTTATTGCAAGTTAGACTTATGTCTAAATCATAATTCTAATAATTACATGACATGTTTTAAACCACTTAAAACATTTAAAACGAATTATTACAAAGAATTATTTCAACAAAACATTTAAGGACCGAAAAACCGGTAAAACGAATTGTTTAAATCCTAGATGGTAAACTAAATTTGTTTACAGCCTTAAATCATAAGAAAATTGAACCCTAAGCTCTGATACCACTGTAGGATTTCATGTTTAATTGTACATATATATTTTCGAAATTTTTATGCACAATAAGGATCAATTTACAATTTTCTATGATTTATTTCATGCATGCATCAATTTGTTTCAATATCTAGTTTCAAAACTTTATTAAAACAAATATGGGCTCCGAAATTCATACCTAGAAGTTCTCTAAAACTTCTTGAAGATTCGGAGACGTTGGGGATGTTTCTCGCTGCGCCGGATGCCTCCGAGTATTCACCAAACTCTAAATAAGATCGGAGAGAGGGAAGCTAGTCTCTCAATCTCCGATAGGGTTTAGAATCTAATTACTAACCCCTCTTTAATTCCCTTGAGAATATGATCTCTTAAGAACTAAAACTAAACTTAAGAATTAAGGAATTTTCGTGGAGAATTATGGAGAGAGAATTTTGCACAAGAAATAATGAATTAGATTAATGGGGGTAATGAGATAAGCTTGTATTTATAAGCTCTCTCCAAATTACCTATTCATGTGCAACCCCTTGCCCATGATCTCATGCAAAATTCAATCTAACCATCCATTATTTGCTAACAAATAATCTTAGCCACGAATTAAATCAATTATGGACCAATTCCATGTATGATCTAATTAATTCTTAAATTAATTCTGCATAAAACCGTCTGGCCGGTCGACCGTTCGCGAGGTCTAGTCGACCAATGAGACAGCGTTTCGGTCGACCGTTCGACATTCGGTCGACCGTTCTCGACAGTAGAATATTTCATCGCAATGTTCGGTCGACAGACCGATAGATTCGGTCGACCGTTCCGAACAGACGAAAAATCCATGTTATCGGTCGAGACACTACCGGTCGACCGTGCACCTACCGGTCGACCGTTTACTGTTGTTCGGTCGACCGGTTGTGCACTGTTTTGCAGACTTGTCAAATTTCGGTTTAACCCCTACAAAATTTGACATTTCGGGATTAGTAGTAAATTCACAACTTATGTAACATATTATCCTATGTAATGATCAATCATTACACCCCATAATATTTACATCACATATGAATTTAATTTAGATTCTAATTATGTTATTAATCACAACATAAGTTTGATTTTGCTTGTTCACCACATGTGTCATATTTTCTACATGAAAACCCGACACATCCTATGAACTCAAAATCCCCATTTCGTGTTTCCCAGTTTTGTGGTGTGACCTATAGGAGGATCTAAACTAAGTTGGCAGTGATATTAAGAAATTAATATCACAAGCTATAAGCGGTATCTAGCTACACATTATAGCTCCCAATTAGTTAGATGTCTTAATTCCACTCGAACCAAAACCCGATCCACTTAGTGATGGAGTGCACCACTTGTGTCCGTCCCTTGCCACATGATATTAAGAATACACACAAAGTAGTATTGTGTCATCTTTGTATTAGTATTCATTTCTTGATCTCTTTAAGCTAGTTATAAATATGTGACTTAACTCAAATCACATTGTGCACATTATAACTTTGCTTTATCAAGGGGCCCACTAATATCATCACTCAATTAAGAGGGGTAATGATAATCTTTTGACTAACTATCTTCTCCAACAAAAGTTGTACTTAACCAACCAATGCCTTTACACTACACTTATCGATAGCTCAAGACACTAATCTAATTAAGTATTCCTTAAGTGATCAGATATGAGTCTCATATCAAAGGACCAAAGCCACAGTAAAATATTAATGACACAGAAACACATTTCTATAATATTTTACTTATTAGGTCTATTCATTATACATAAGTAATATTTTCCTCTTTTGCATACCCGTGTCGTCACTCACTTGTAGAACTACAATGATCTATGACCAACACGACAATCTTAACTCGGTAATTAATGTCCCATGTTAATTACCATGATTGCGAATATCTTTTGTTTTATGTAAACCAATATCTTTTAGAGCTCTACGGTTAAGGACGAAGAGCATCTTCCTTAACACTTCTAAAAGACGAATAACATAAACAAGGAACAAAATGATTTCTCATTCAATTCATAATAATTGACATTTTAAAAGTAAAACTTTTAGAACACATTCCCTTCAAGAGAGAGATTCAAGAGAGAGTTAAAGTGTGAAGAGTGTTAGACAATTTGATTTTTTATGGGGGGTTTGTTTGTACAATTAAGGACATTTGGATTTTACGAGGTTTGATTTGCAAATTGTCTAACACCGTTGGACGGTAACGGTGACAGAGTGGGGTCTACTAACGACAGAGGTGCATATGTGCAAATATGTCGACTTGTAGGTGTATATGCGGTAATACCGAAAAAGTAGGTGCATATGACCAATTTGGACACTTACGGGGTGTACTGTAGCAAAAACATCATTAAACTATGCCTTAACTCATTTAAATTATAAAGACAACTTTGTGAATGCAAAATTTTTTTTGACATCCCACTATAAATAGACTATAGATGCTACCATTTTTTCTCATCTCTAAGTAGCAATCTCTATAACAACACCATCCTTGAGTCTACGTAATGACATCCAAAAAGTGTGAAGTTGTCCGTCATTCTTGCAATGACATTGCATCTTATTGTTTTTATGAGTGTTATGGCTGCAAATGAGAAAAATCAAGAGCAAGTAGTTGGTAAGATACCTATTCTTTACACAATGAACATTAAGTATTTTTTCTTCACCGGCATAATTTCTTTGTATATTAATTCATGTTCAAGTAAGAACTTTTTTCTTGATTATAGATCTTCATGCGAGTGAAAGTGCTCAAGAAAGTGGTACTGAACAAGCTGGAGATGGTTCAGAATTTAAAAAACCTGATTTTGGGATGGATGGATGACAAGCTGCCATTAAGCTCTAAAAATACCACAACTTATTTCCTAAACTAACAAGGATAACTAGGGATCGAATCCACAAGGAAGAATTTAACAAGTCATTCTTAAACGACTCAAACAAGAAATAAGAAAATAATGTTTTTGGAAGAGTGAAATTGTGAACTATAACTACTAAAATTGCAGATTAAAATAGGAGGAAACTATCAAAAAAAATATGCTAAGGGTTTGAATCCACTAGTGATCAATTTTGATGCAATCATTTAATTACCAAGTGTAAACAACAATTTCATGATGTGATTGGAGTAAATAATGAGGGCGCAAGCAATGTACATTGTTCTCAATATATCAAACGGGCACAAGCAACGTATATGATAATTATACCTATCTTAGTTACATGAGCATTCACAACAAGTCAATAACACATTATAACACATACTATTATATCTTTGCAACTAACAACTCTCACAACAACGATTTTGAACTGTTAGAAGAATTTATCTACTAGATTCAATAACATGTAGCGAGCAACCATCATACATGCAACAATTAATATGCACTAATGACAAGTAGAGAAAAAGAGATAACATATGAATTATGTTTAACACAAGGTGGGGTGGAAGTACATCAAAATTTCAACACTAGTTTCATCATAACCTTAACATGGAAAATTAGCTACTCATTGTACGAAACAAACAACAATAAATCATTGAGATCTGATTCATACATGAGAAATTTGAATTTAAAGGGATAGGAATCACTTAGGAATGATAGAGATGAATGGAGAACCTCCGTTTTCCAGTAGTCCAACAACAATTTTCCCCTTTTGAACAGCCCAGACAACCCAAATAACACTTCAAACTTGCTCTTTTTGATGGTGGTTGGGTTGGGGAACAAGTTGGAAGACTAGAGTTGGCTTTTTCTCCTCCCTTTGACAACTTTTTCTTGGGGTTTTGTAAAGTGACGAATTTGAGGGATAATTCTCTCTATTTCTTTCAATATGGAAGGTCAAAATAATTTTGGAATATTTTGTGATGTAATGGGGATCCTAATAGGTAACTTTTCCTTTCTTTCCTTTGAATCAAAATCTTTCCTTTTTCTTTTTGTAAGGATTTGCAATCATCTACAAAAAAGACAAAAGACTAATATTTAGAGTAGATAATATCCAAAATATTTCCCAATTCATGATTATTTTCACAAATATGCTTCTGATTATGGTAATAATTATGTACTAAATGTGATGTAATCACACCCCCCAACTTGAACTTTTGCTCGTCCTCGAGTAAAACAATGAAACAACAAACGAAAAATAAATAAATCATAACTCACTTTCGTAGGAATTGCGATTGCACTTAGCATGTGCAACAAACCGTTAAACCTCACTCGTCACCCAAGGAGGACGAGTTTTGTCTCTAGAGGGTTTTCAACATATACACCCATAAAATTTGAATACTTGATGCATTGACATACCTAAATAGGTAATCCTTAGGTCCCACCCTCGACGATCACTAGGTGCGGATAGTTTCTAGGGCCAGGTCATACTCTTACTGATAAAATTTACCTTACACTAGTTCAGAATAGTGAATAGTCATCGCCTAATAATTATCGGTTGCCCATACAACCTACGATTATACCTATAGACGTCGGCTACTAAACCAACTGACGTCTATGGGGTACTCTAGACGTCCATTATTTTAATAACCATTGAAACCAATGTCTATACACCGACGTTTAATAACCACGCCTATAGATGTCGACCTATGGACGTCAGATGTATTGCATAGCCGACGTCTATTCCCCCATCCGTATAGACTTCGGGTGTGTGATATAGCCAACGTCTATAGGTCTTATAAGTTGAACCGTTTTAGTTTTTTTTATCTTTTATCCTGACAAAAACTCACCCCGACCGAACCTTAGACAACCCCTGAGCCTCCGCGACCAATGTCCAACCAAAACCCCCGAGCCTCCACGACATCCTCCGCCACCACAGTCACGTTGACGCCCTCGACAGCCACGACCTCCACCACTACAGCCACACCGTGCCCTCGACAGCCTCGACGTTAAGGTAACTCTCACTTTCTCCATTTTCCATGTTTTAGATTGATTTTAGGTTTCATATTTTAGATTTTCAATTTTAGGTTCTTATTTTAGATTTACGATTTTATGTTCAAATTATTGGGATTTTAGGTTTCAATTAGGGTTTAGGTTAAGGTTTCTATGTTGGGTCACTTGGTTTTATTGAAAATTTGGTTTTGTTGTGTGAGATGGAATGGGGCTTTCAGATGTGTTGGGAGTTCGATTGGGAATTAAGGTAGTGGAAGTTTTGGTGGTAAATCGATTGGTTTAATTTGTGTTTGTGTTTTTCATAAGAGAGGTTTGTTCAGTTTGATGGTTTGAGTATGTGATATGTTTGGTTGTCCATGGTTAGAGAGTAGGGAAAATTAGCTTTAGTTGTCTATGGTTGGAGGACATGATACAAGTTATCCACCCCACATATTTGTGCTCTCTATTAAGCTGCAAATTGATGAAAAATACAAGTAACATGTGTTGCCAGTCCAGACTTTCCTTTTCAAAACTTTCTTATTTGATGTTTATTGCATAATCCGAATTTGCACTTGTGATTTGAGTATTTTTCATCAATTTGCAGCACAATAGAGAGCACAAATATGTGGAGTGGATTTCTTGTATCATGTCCTCCAACTTTGAGTTTATATATCACAATTTGCATTTAAGTCCTTTAACTTTTCAATATTTTTAACAATTGTGTCTATTTTCTTGTAACCTACAAAATGAAAACAAAACACTCGACATAGCATTATTTAAATACAAAAAGAAGATAATAGTGAAGGTAAAAATGATAAATTATGATACTTATCAAATACCCCAACACCTATTTTTTGCTAACCCGAGCAAAACAATAAATAAATAAATAACCGATTCAAACAAACACGAAATCCTAACTCACTTTCGTAGGAATCACAATTGCACTTAGCATGTGCAACAAACCATTAAACTTCCATGTTGCCATAGAGGAGGAGTTTTGTCTCCTGAGGGTTTTCAGCAGATATACCCACAAAATCTGAGCTTGGATACAAAATATCACTAAGTTCTCTAAATCAATAAAACAACCTAGGTTGGTCATAGAGTGGACATTCCAAAAGGGTCTGACCTGCCTACAAATTTCACTCCACGCATCTAGTCTAGTGCACTGCTACCCAAAAAGTTCAAACGAAGTTTTCATGAATCAAAATGGTAGTGCCAGTTGGCGGTCTTAGGCCGCTGATTGGCGGTCTGAAGCTGCATGTTTGCCTCAAAATTTCTCCAGATGTCTTCCCTTGAGCTCCAGAGCTTCCTGAATCAAAGAAAACTACAAAACACAAATTAAATCCACTCGAATCGTCCAAACCAGAGTTTGGACTGGCACCTCCCCGGCAACGGCACCAAAAACTTGTTGAACGTTTTAATTATACCGCAAGTGCACGACGTCGGTGAAGACGTGGCAAATACGGGTCGTCCACAGGGAGGTGAGCAGCCTCTCGTTTGTACGAAATCAAGTGGCAACAAAAAGGGGAGAGAGTTTGATTATACTAATCTACACTACACTAAACTACTAAGAAGAAAAATGCAAAGTAAAGTAACTAAAGATTACTTCGAATCAAGACTAAAAGAATGTAAAACTTAGCTGGAATCAAGAAGAGAGAGACCCCTAGGGATGGAGTGTGTGCACACATGTAAAAAGATGGTGAAGAATGCATTCTATAGGCACAAATGTAGGTAGTATTTTCATGCATAGGAAGTGTCTAAAGGTTATGGCAAAAGCTATCAATCCATTCACTAACCTAGTTGATTAACATTCATATACACAAGCTGGTTATTTCATAACCTAAACAAGCATGGGAGGTGTCTAAGATGTGTGCCAAAACCCATCAAGTGTAGTATTCTACTATAACAAGCAAGCATACATTCACATTTATCAACACAATCAAAATATAAAGCAATCATATCCATTCTTTAATGCATGTATGAACATCATCTCCACCCCCAAAGGAGGATGGATCTACTCACCACACATTACTCTAACAATTAAACTAAAGAAGAAAAGAAACATTCTAACTACTTTAGCCTAGAATGAAAGAAATAAAACTAAGCTAAACATGCATAAAGAAACAACATAAGAACAAAACAATGGAAGGTAGCATTCTTCACCTTAAGATTTTGCTCCAAGGCTTACTCCAAGTAGAGAGAATGCAACCAAACAATGGGTGATTACAATAGAAGGTGAAGAGTTCTATTTATAGTCATAGAAAAATGTAATCCGGGACAATCCCCCGGTATGGGACTAAACAAATACCAAATATAGACTAAATACGCTCTAATACACAACCCACAAAAATCTCCGCAGATCCGGAGCAACCCGGACCGCCAATTAGCGGTCCCAAACCACCAATTGGCGGTCTACAGGATCCGGATCGGTTTGGACTTTCCATGATGGTATTGTTTGTCTTTGATGCATCTACTTGACTTGTTGGAGCACCGACCCGAATAGAATTGCCAAAATACTCCCCATGATTGTGTGAAGTATTCTTGTTTGTCATTGGTCCTTCAATGTTTCATTCAGGTCCTTTGATCTTGCATCTTAATCCTCGAGTCTTTCAACTCAGTCCTTTTTCTAGCTTTTGGGTCCTTTTATGCTTCTTCTCTTCAAACCTCTTTATTTCTGAAATGCAAACAAAAACTTGTCACGTAGCATTGTTTAGGTGAAAGGTAATGGATATAAGATGCAAATGTAAGCATGAAATGATGTCAATCAAATATCCCCACACCTAACTTTTGTTAGTCCCGAGCAAAACAAAGAAAGAGAAAAGCATACGAAAAACAAGAAATTATAACTTACTTTCGTAGGAATCACGGTTGCACTTAGCACGTGCAACAAGCCGTTAAACCTCCTTGTCTCCAAGGAGGAGGAGTGTTGTCTCCTAAGGGTTTTCAGCGGATATACCCACAAAATCCGAACAAGATGCATTATTCAATCTAGACACTTGACTAATTGGACATATTTTGTCGATCATTGGACGCGGTAATACTACGGGTCGACTCTATATATGTAATCGGTCCACACACCTAGCCTAATGAATTATTCATGAAAGTTAATTAAGGACTTAAGTGAAAGACATGGGCAACCTTAACTTCTGAAAGTGATACCTTGTGTAAAGTCCATTAAGGTTCTTATTTGACTCTCTCTTTTTCTTTTTCTTTTCTTTTTTTTTCTTCTTTGGAGCATTATATTGGTTGGTGTTTGATTCTCCCAGGGTCGGGTTTCGTGCATCATTGCCTATGAGGACTTACACTATCACGTACACCTTCTCCCAAGTCTCCACAGAGGGCGATCCCTACCACCCGTGTAACGGGAGTTCAGTCGGTGCATCCTAAGTCAGATGACTCGAGAGCACCAGGCACAAAGTCCCCTCAGACCTACTTTCCCGAGTGATAGGAGTCGTGCGAGAAGAGATAACACCACTTATTCACTTATCTACATGGGAACCAAAACCCCTACACTTACAGTTCCACAAAAAGAGTTTAAGGGCCCTTGACTACGACAAACTTCCTTATACTAACAGACACGAATTATTTGACTCACTAGGTTCAGGGTGGACATCTTTAAATGTTTGAGTACTAAAACCCTATGATTACACACCCCCCGAGGTAAAACCGGGGTGCATCCTAACGACTCGATAAAACCTAAAGCCAGTAAACTAGATATCCTAATGCATCAAGTTCAAGACAATTTTGGGAGCTTTCTTTTTACTTTGCCTCTTAACGATTTTGCACATGCTAAACACACACAAAACCAACAAAACATTTTCTTTCGCAAACACTTGAAGATTTTGAAAAAAATGTGAAAATTTTAAAGCACTAGGAAAGCAAAAGAAGACAAGTCACCCAAGGATCATGGCAAACAGATATATCGATATTAAATGCAGCACACTAACATGACCCTAGCAATACACACAAAAGAAAACAAAATCAAAGGAAAAACGACTCGACTATGTACACACGTAAAACACCCCCCACACCTACTTCATGCATTGTCCTCAATGAATGTGAACATGATACTACATGGATTTATGCATGAAAAAGGGAAGATCTCACCAACATGAAGCGCAACAGGAAGTTCATGGTTATAGTGATGGAAACAAACCTGAATTCCCTCAAAACTTGTGAGATACTGAGGAAGGGAGACAAATATGTGAAAGAAATGGGGCCCAAGTACACAAGGATTGGGGCCCACAACAATCAATGCTCGCTCATGGAGTCTTTTATTACTCGCCTTTTTTAATAAGATATATACATCAACAAAGATATTCTCATAATCATTAGGTCAAGGAACATCAAATGAGAACATCGAGTTATGAGGACCAGAGACTTGTCGAGATCGGCAAACTTCACTGGTACTCTGCGGTGTCATGAGGGGTGAAATGTCAAAGTTGAAAGGCTCGAACCCCTCATGATATTGGTTGGGTGTAGGCAACATGAATGAGTGAAGTTTTGTTGCCTCACTAGGGTTTAGTTTCTCTTCGAACAAAACCCTCCAACCAATAGGTGGGTGCGTCGGAATGAGTTCCTCAAGCTCATTCGATGGATGCAGCAGACTTGCATCACTAAGAATGGGGCTTCTCCCCAAGTTATCCAACAAGGACCTCCCACCATCATTTATATCATCAAGTCTGGGCTTTCGTCTAGGCTTTCCATGATGGTATTGTTTGTCTTTGATGCATATACTTGACTTGTTGGAGCTCCGACCCGAATAGAATTGCCAAAATACTCCCCATGATTGCGTGAAGTATTCTTGTTTGCTCATTGGTCCTTCGATCTTTCATTCAGGTCCTTTGATCTTGCATCTTAGATCACGAGTCTTTCAACTCAGTCTTTTTTCCTGCTTTTGGGTCATTTATGCTTCTTCTCTTCAAACCTCTTTATTTCTGAAATGCAAACATAAAACTCGTCACGTAGCATTATTTAGGTGAAAGATAATGGATATAAGATGCAAATGTAAGCATGAAATGATGTCAATCATCCACATTACGGAAACATATTAGACATGTCATAGAAAAGTTGTGTTCCTTTTTCAACAAGATTTGAAGTAAAGTGGTCAATCCCATGCAGTTAGATAAGTTGCAGAATGAAATTGTGGTCACATTATGTCAATTGGAGATTTTCTTTCCACCTGCTTTTTTCGGCATTATGATTCATCTAGTTATTCATTTGGTTAGAGAAGTTAATTATGTGGACCAGTTTTTTAAGGTAGATGTATCCTTTCAAACGGTATATGAAAGTATTGAAAAGTTATTGTAAATCGTCAAAGGCCAGATACTAGTATTGTTGAAGGATACATAGCTGAAGAGGTTATCGAGTTTTGCACTTGATACCTAGCGAACACCAAAAGTATTGGACTTCCTAACAATCATCATGTTGAATGTTTTGATGGTAAAGGGACGTGTGAGATCAAAATGTTAAATCCAAATGGTGATAGCTTAGTGACAACATATTTCTATGTGTTGTGCAATTCTAATGAAGTTCAGCCTTATCTAAATGAACACATGAAGCTTTTAAAAGAAAGAAATCCTTTATGGAGTGATCAACAAGTAATTAATAGCTACAAGAAGAATTTCATCTCCTGGCTAAAAAAGGTGGCTTACAAGTGTGATGTTTCGGAGACAATACAGTGGTTGACCTACGGTCCACATTTAGCTATTACAAGTTACAATGGCTATGATATCAATGGATATTCATTCTACACAGTCTGTGAAGATGCCATAAGTGTTGTTCAGAACAATGGGGTCACTTTAATAGCAGAGTGTTTGCATGTGTCTAGTTCTAAAGACAAGAATCTTATATACGTCGACATGTCCTATTACGGTGTAATTAAAGACATATGGGAGCTAGACTTTGTTAAATTCAAAGTGCCTGTATTTAGATATAAATGGGTTGATAATAAAAGTGGAGTTCGAGTGGATGAGTTGGGGTTCACTTCAATTGATTTTTCAAAAGAAAGATTTAAACAAATCTTCTATGTGGTTGATCCATCTGATAAGAAATGGTCAGAAATTCTGGAAGGGATGAAAAAAATTGTATCAGATGATAGTCTCATCGGGTATGAAGAGACACCACCTTTCTCTAAGCAAGCTCCTGAGTTGAACTCACTAGATGACGAAATACATGTTGAGACTTGTATGTTTAGAGATGACCATGGTGAATGCATATGGATTGAAAATCCGTTAAGAAAAAAGAAATCGTAAATGTGCAAAATGCCTTGTAGAACATTGTAATAACTATTTAATGTCTTGATTTTACTTTTTAATGTCTTGATTTTACCTTTTATAGTATCGTGGCTCAAAAAAGAAATCCACTCTATTAGAGTTTGAGGTCTCAATGACTTATAGTTCACGAGGTCCTACACTCATGAACGAATTCGTGGGGAGAAAGAATAGAGACGGTAGACTTCCAATCCAGTTTGATAGCCGTCTGAAGCCGTTAGGCATGCTCTCTGATAAGTGGACAATTTATCTAGGGATCTTAGCGAGGTCCAATGTTGACATCTGTTTGTCGAGTTGGTCCGACGTTGATGAGAAGTTGAAAGACACAATCTGGGATGACGTGACATTATAATGATCTTTAGTTTTAGTCGAACTTTTAATATATAGGAATTTAAAATGTTAATGTGTTATAGTCAAGTTTTGAGTTGCAATCCATTGACAAGTTGAAGAAAAAGTGGATGACATTCATGTCGGTCCGTTGGAGGGGCTTCAAAACAAATTTAACCAACAAGTACATATTCGGAGATTATCAGGACAGAAATCCATGCGAGGTAAGTGAGATTAATTTAGAATATGAACTTATTAAGTTATTGCTTTAAATAATAATCTAATAAAATTAGTTTTAGGTCCTCCGAGTAAAAAAACAAGAGCGTAGATCTTCTATCAAGTATCTCCATCGTATGTCTCGATTGGGGTACCAAAAATTAGAAGCACAAATGATGGCTGAAAAAATGGCCCAGAAGAAACAAGAGGCAATTGACTCCGGTATGAGTGAGGAGCAAGAAAGCAACTTGCCTCCTTCCCCCGTCCGTCGATGTGATTCTTGGAAGAGAGCGAGGGTAAACTTCAAAGAGGAGTACGCCACAAATGAGTCGCAAACAATTTCCTTGAAAATAGTAAGTTGTATCACTTTTATATGTTATTAAATCACATTCAATAATTTTATATTTTTCAATTGTTTGTAACATTTTTCTTTAAACTTTAAGACTCTCTAAAGTTGAGAGAATCCCAAGGAGAATTTGCTTCAGATGACTGGAATGATATTCTACGCGAAGCCTTGGGAAATGACAAACATCCCGGTCATGTACGTGGGGGTAGGGAGTAGGGTTGGAGTGCGACAAAATTTTGGCAACACTCAACGGTCAACCTAGTTGACAGTTCATACCAAATGCGAGCAACAAATTTTAGATTTGCAAAATAAATTGCAACTTGTTATGGAGAGATTGGATCGCGATTTGCCTACTTCTCCTACCTGCCGTAGGACCGCTTCTTCCCTGGTGACCACTCCTCCGGTCCAACCAGTGGTTAACCCCAACCAACAATCTGATTTTGTGGCTCATTCTTGAGAATTGGCCCTCGTAGGCGGTACCTCGATTGGTAAATTTGATGATGGATCTAGATGTTCTCTATTTGTCGAAGTCCCTGATCGAAGATTGATGGAACACGACAAAGTTTATAACAACTCTAAACACCACTTCGAAGAGGTGGAAGAGGGAGAAGTGAAGGTTGTAGTGGGGAGTTGCTTAAACTCTGGTATTATGGTGCCAATTCTGGAAGAAGAGGTTGTTACCCTCGGTGATGCTATTGGTGGTTCCTGAGGTGGCTTCGTCATTTAGTAGAGCTAAATGACAAACATGAGGTATACTTTAATTTTGAAAACCAATAAATTTTAATTTTGTTAATAATTGTATTTTTAACGTTTGTATATATATAAGGTTTCAAGCCCCCGAAGCAAATGGTCAAACAACCAACCTCGGATCAACATTAATTTGCTACCAAATAGGTGCAAAATGTTGTATCAATTAATGGTAGGTAGGGAATTACAATCCTTAACTACCTGGAATTTGGAGGAGGGGGTTAAAGGGTTGCCTTTGACTTTATACGTCATCAAAGAGGATGTTATGCCTTGGCGATGGATCAATTGTGCATAATGATTATTGACGTGCAAGTGAAGTAAGTTTTTTCTTGTTTATAAGATGAAATGTATTGAATAATTTTATCCTAATTATAAAAGAATGTAATTTTTACTCTTATAGACACCTTTATGATGCCAGAAGGTCAGTCTTTCCCGATGATAAATTATTTGGATTTGTCAGTCAATCTACTTATATATACAGGAATGGCGATAAATTGGGTTACACTAAATTTGGACTGATAAAGTATTTGGATTTGTCCTAAGATATGAAAATTCTCCCCAGCAACGGTGCCGAAAACTTGTTTACGATTAAGTTTAACTGCAAGTGCACGACCACGATGAAGTGGTGACAAGTATGGGTCGAATCTACAAGGAGGTTTGTCGACTCTGGTTCTTCAGAAATCAAGTGGCAAATAAGGGGAGAAGGAGTTTGGTTACACTAAACTAGAAACTAACAAATGAGAAAGATGAAAGCGTAAGACTAACTAAAACTAAACAACTAACAAAGAAAGATGAAATTCAGTAAGGAAAACCCCTGAGAGGTGGAGTGTGTGTACACATATAATAAGGTGGTGAAGAATGCATTCAATAGGGCACAAGTATAGATTGTGTTTTCATGCATAGTAAGTGTCTAATTGTTGTGGCAAAACCTATCAATCTAATCACTAACCAAGTTGATTAACATGAGCATAAACAAATTGGTTATTAAGAACGTAAACAAGCATAGAAGGTGTCTAATAGTTGTGGAAAAACCCATCAAGTTAAGTATTCTAATTTAAACAAACAAGCATATATTCACATTCATCAACACATTGCATAAGATAGCATTCATCTCATTCTTCATTACATGTATAAACATCATCTCCACCCCCAAAGGGGATGAAACTACACACTACACGTTAAGATAACAATTATACTAAGGAAGAAAGACATTCTAACTAGTTATACTAAAATTAGGAAAACAAAACTAAGCTAAACATGCAAACATTAAAAGAGACAACATTAAAATAAAACTATGAAGAAATATTTTATTTACATGACTCACATTACAAGTAGCTTTCTTCTCCACTTGAGTTTTGCTCCAAGGCGCACTCCAAGCAGAGAGAATGACCACCAAGCATTGGATGTATTACAAAGGAGGAAGAACAGTTCTATTTATAGGCATACAAAAAGGCAACTGGAAACAATCCTCCAATGTGGGACTAAAGAAACTTCTACATATACAATACTCCCCATGATTTTGTGAAGTTTCTTAGTTTGTGATTTGGTCCCTCTGACTTACATCCAGGTCCTTCCCAATTGCAGATAGGTCAACAAGTCTTACAGATCAGTCATTTTTCATACATTTAGGTCCCTCCAGATTTCATTTGGGTCATTCCTTCTTGCGTTCAGGTCCCTCTGGATTTCATGTGGGTCATTCATGATCTGCAGATGGGTCCTTGTGTATGACAAACATGTCTAATTTGCTTCATTTGAGTCCTTTCTTCTTGCATTTCAGTCATTTTCTCTTCTTTATTACCTAACACCTAAAATATAACAACAAACACTCGAGTAGCACAAATTTAGGGTAAAATAAAAGATATATAGCATGAGTATGATGCATGATATGCTACTAATGATGCAAGAAGGTCAGTATTTCCCAATGATAAAGTATTTGGATTTGTTAGTCCATTTACTTATATATACGGGAATAACGATAAATCGGGTCATCTTGCGACTCTCATTAAAGAAGGCAAAAGATATTATTTTCTCCCTTATCATGAGAGGTAAATTTGTTAATTCAAAGTAAGTCGAATTTGATTTTGTAATAAACTTTTAATTGTATATATAAACAACGCTCATCGGATGCTTACCGTTATATGCCCCGAGACTAATTCAGCATATTGGCTTGATCCTTTGGGGTCAACTAAACCAAAGAATCCATAAAGAAATTTGTTTTAATGTAAGTTCGTTTTAATCTTCGTATTTGTAATTCGTGTATTTTTATAAGTACTATCGACTTCATATTGAATAACTTGTGCTACTCAGGACAATGAGGGTTTACAAATTGTTAGGTGGAGTAACAACAACCGCAAAAACAAGAGAAACATGGCATGGAATTGGAGTAAGCACTTTCTCTCATTTTTGTTAGTTATGTTAAGTAATGGAACATATATTTAGGGAATTCATATTTTGTAGTAACGCAAGCAGACTGACAATACGGAATGTGGTTACTATGTTATGAGATACATGGAGGAAATCATCGAAATTGTATCTCAAAACGTAGCCCTATCCGAGGTAATATAGATCCCTATTCGGTTGTATAATTACAGTTTCATTATTTAGATATTAATATTTTGTTCTTGTATTTTTATAGGTCTTCCAAAAGAATAGGGATCCCTACTCGCAACAGAAGCTCTATGATACTCACGACCGATGGGCTCATTATTTTATGAGAAACATGTTAATGAACTAATAGGTTCTTATATGAGGAATACATTTTTTGTAATTAAAGATGGTTTTTTGCTTCCGTACTGATCAAAACATTGTTAATTGGCGACATACCCATGGTTCAGAGATAATTGGCCTTGTACGTATCAAAAACAATGTAATTAGCCTCATACCCATCCGTTTTGTTGGGCCCCACATCCGTTTGGTACCGTTTACGTTTTCCGTGAGGTCTATTATATTTTTTAGGTTTTTTGCTTCCATACCGATCAAAACATTGTTAGTTGGTGACGTACCCATAGTTCGGAGAAAATTGGCAACGTACCCATGAAAAACACTGTAATTGGCCTCATACCCATTTGTTACGGTGGGACTCACATTCGTCTTGCACCGTTTACGTTTTCTATGACATCACATGGTTTATCAAACACTACTTAGAGGGGTTGTCCTATATAAGATAAAGTAAGGGATTTCATGTATATAATGTATAGTTACATTATTTCCTTTGTTATTATTAGTTTCCTGAATTTTATTTCCTTAGACTAGTTAATTACGTAGTCAATTTTTTGTTTTGAATTAATATTCAGAAAATTGAGATAGTTTTATCTCAATGTGGTGCTTGTCTCTTCAATACTCTTGTAGCCGTGGGTGTCATATGCTTGTAGAATCCATCGTAATTCTACCCGGCGTCAGCATTACATTGTATGCTACAAAACTTTATCTATCTTTTGGGATTTCATAGTTTGTTTTTGATGTTTGAAATTTTCCAGTATTTAATATCTAAGATAATATTTTGTATATTTATGGAAGTATAATGCTCAGTTTGTATAACTAGATTCATAATGTTTCACATCAATTTTGGTTAGCTTGAACTAAGACACTAAACACTTCTCCTCACCAAATAGGAATAACCACAAAATGTACTGTGCACAATAATGGAGTAATGTTTAATTAAGATTATTAATAAAATCCGAAGCTTACTCCAATATAGTGGTTCCGACTCCATTTTGAACTACAATTTATAGAATTTTTTATATATTTCATCAAACAATTTGTTAGTTTGAAAATGCTACATTTTCCACAACTCAAACTGTAAGCCTAACAATATTCGTAACTTCACTCGTATCTTCATTGATAAGATGCTTTTGACGATGGAAGACTATCCTCGTTCTTGATTATTTCTACTTTTGTTTCCTCATGGATTGGAATCAGGCCCTCGCAGCGGAAAGGCAGACTACGGTCTGGACCAGTTCGATGTTGTGTCGGCGATGCCGCCGAGGTTTGTGCCAGCGATGATGATTCCGACGATGTTCCGTCTTGTGGTTGTGTCGTCCGATGTTGTGCCGGACGTATGTTGTACCACCGATGTTGTGCCGGTGATGCCGCTGATATTGTGCCAGCGATGATCCCTGATTGGACACCTATCCTGGGATGTTGACCGACCAGGCTACAGCTCCGTCGAAGGTGGTGTTGACCACGTGGTTCCTTGCACGGAAGTGCGGACGCTCCTCACTGATCCCTTAGGCTCGAGTAGTCGCGTGTGGGGGGACGCGTCGCGTAAAGTCCGTAAGACCGTATTTGCCTACGGTAGGTTTCCGAGGGAGACCCGTTGTTGTTGTTGCTGGACTGATGTCCTTGTGGACCCTGTTGAGGGTCGTTGTTGTTGGACTGAGGTCCCGTTTACCCTGTTGAGGGATTTGATGTATTGCAGATGTGACATGACATGCTACTAGTATGATAGGTTCATTTACCGTACTATTGCATGCATATAGGTGAGCTTGGCATACGAGGTTTCCTAATGGGAAACTCAGGCATCGTTGTTTGATTCATGTTTCAGGACCGCAGTAGGTTCTGTCGGGTGGTGACCACGGGCGCACACATTTTGGGGCCAGGATCCTCATTGGACTCTTCGAGGTCGTCGTGATTGCTTTATCTGTCTTTTCATTGTATTGTTGTAATCACGTCTTTTGACAACTATGTTGTATTATTGGTGCACCGACTGTTGATTTATTCGAGTAACATTCCCGTTGATGAGTTATTCCGATATTCTCTTGATTGTTTAAATTTTTAAATTTCCGCTGTTTCGGGATGTTGCAACTTGGTATCAGAGCGGTCGGTCCCTATGTGTGGCTCCCAAAGAAATCACCCCAGTATAGTATTGTAGGTTGCACTTTACATTTAGCATGCATTCATGACTGATTTTGACTGTTTCTTGTGCCAGATGCCTCCGAGACGTGTGAGGAACGTCGCGAATGAGCGCGTTGACAGTGATGCCACTGAGGGCACTACCTGGGATAGGTTGAGCGAGTTCCTTGAGCGTCAGGCATCGAGGGCAGAGCAGATAGGGACAGGTGCGGAGCAAGATCGCTTCATGAGGCAGCACCCGCCTAGTTTCGATGGCAGGAGTGACCCTGAAGATGCTGAGAACTGGGTCTTTAAGATCCAGAGGATTTTCCAGGCGATCGGCTGTGTACCAGAGCGGATGGTGAGCCTGGCCACCTATGTGCTGGATGGAGAGGCAACAAACTGGTGGAGGACCACATCTGTTGTAGTGTTTGCTGACCGAGTTGACGTGAGCTGGGAGGAATTCCTTGTGGAGTTCAACCAGCAGTTCTTCCCGCAGTACGTCAGAGACAGGAAGAAGGAGGAGTTTTTGGCCCTCGAGCAGAAGGAGATGTCCTTGGCTAGTTACATTAAAAGGTTTAACGCCCTTGAGCGTTATTGTTCTGAGACCTACGTGACGCCAGAGCAGCGTGCACGGAAGTTCATCAAGAGGCTGAGGAAGCAGCTCAGATCGCGAGTGATTACTAGCATGCCACAGACCCTGGCGGATGCGGTGAAGTATGCGACTATCATCGATCAGGACTACCAGGAGAATTACCAGGAGGCGCGGAAGCCGCCAGTGAGCACGGGAGGACGTGTTGTTGGACGTTCCACTGGGAACCCGGGCAAGAGGCCCCGGGTTGATGGAGGAGGATCACGCCAGTCTGGTGCATGTGGTACGTGTGGGAGATCTCATCCGGGTCAGGAATGCCCCCGACGTACAAGTGCTTGCTTAGGATGCGGTCAGATGGGCCATTTCATCCGAGATTGACCGAGCAGGCAGGGCGAGACGAGCAGAAGGCCGGGACCACCGGTCTCAGGGAGGAGCGGACGCAGCAAGTCCGTCGTTCCGCAGAGCCAGACTAGGAGAGCAGGTCGAGTCTTCACCGTCCGGGCTGAGGAGGCGAACGACTCCAACACTGTTGTGGAACGTACCCTTGTCATTTCAGGTTTGGTTGCTCGTGTTTTATTTGATTGTGGCGCCACAGACTCCTTCATTTCGGAGAAGTTTGCTGGCGAGTTGGATCGGACACCTGAGCTACTGACTGATTTGTTGGAAGTCAGTACGCCCATGGGTGAGGTGGGCACTGTGGGGAGCTTTCTCCCCAGCACCACAGTTGTTTCGGGAGACCATGATGGAGGACTTCGACGTCATACTAGGGATGGACTGGCTATCACAGTACGATGTGCGAGTCTTTTGTCGTGAGAAGAAGATCCTTATTCCGAGGCAGGAGGCGCCTGATGTGTTGATCAGAGGGACGAGGAGTAGAGGAGGTCGTCTGATTGTGTCTGCGGTTAAGGTACAGAGGTTGTTGCGTCAGGGTTGCAGAGCGTTTGTGGCGACCGTAGTTGTTCCTGATCCTGAGGCGAGGAGGCTGGAGGATATAGAGGTTGTACGAGAGTTTCCTGAGGTGTTTCCTGCAGAGATTCCTCGTTTGCCGCCGCACCGAGAGATCGAGTTCGGCATTGAGCTGGTGGCTGGCACGACACCCCAGT
Organism: Triglochin maritima; assembly: GCA_963682175.1. Lineage (NCBI taxonomy): Eukaryota > Viridiplantae > Streptophyta > Magnoliopsida > Alismatales > Juncaginaceae > Triglochin > Triglochin maritima. Next base: position 15,976,535 of record OY821775.1, read on the forward strand.
CGAAGGCACCTTATCGGATGGCACCTGCTGAGTTGACAGAGCTGAAGAAGCAATTACAGGAGTTGATGGACTCCGGGTTTATCCGACCGAGTGTCTCGCCGTGGGGAGCGCTAGTGTTGTTCGTGAAGAAGAAGGATGGGTCGTTGCGGATGTGCATCGACTACATGATGCTGAATAAGGTTACCGTCAGGAACCGGTACCCTTTGCCCTGGATTGATGACCTGTTTGATCAGTTGCAGACGGTGAGAGTGTTCTCGAAGATTGATCTGCGTTCGGGTTATCACCAGTTGTAGATCAGAGAGGCAGATGTTCAAAAGACAGCCTTCAGGACACGATACGGACACTACGAGTTCTTGGTGATGCCGTTTGGACTGACGAATGCACATCCAGCATTCATGGACTTGATGAATAGGATATTTCAGCCGTACCTTGACAGATTTGTCGTGGTGTTTGTGGATGACATCTTGGTATACTCGCCTGACAGGGAGTAGCACCGAGAGCACCTGAGGATTGTGCTTGGCATCTTGAGAGATCAGGAGTTGTATGCCAAGTACACGAAGTGCGAGTTTTGGTTAGATCAGGTGGCATTTCTTGGGCATATTGTGTCAGCAGATGGGATTTCAGTGGATCCGGTGAAGGTTGAGGTTGTGACTCATTGGAGGGCCCCGACGAGCGTGACTGAGATCAGGAGCTTCGTGGGACTTGCCGGGTATTACAGGCGGTTCATTCAGGACTTCTCCAGACTCGATTCGCCGTTGACAGCGTTGATGCAGAAGGGCGTTAAGTTCGTTTGGTCCCACAAGTGCGAGGATAGTTTTCAGGAGTTGAAGAGGTGACTGACGACAGCGTCGATTCTGACGCTACCGAGTGGCAGTGGAGGCTACGTGATTTACAGTGATGCGTCAGGGGTTGGCCTGGGTTGTGTTCTGATGCAGCACGGGAAGGTGGTGGCGTACGCTTCGAGGCAGCTGAAGGTACACGAGAAGAACTACCCTACTCATGATCTAGAGTTAGTAGCGGTGGTTCACGCGTTGAAGACCTGGCGACATTATCTGTATGGCGAGTAGTTCGAGGTCTTCACCGATCATCAGAGCCTGAAGTATTTGTTCTCTTAGAGGGAGCTGAATATGAGGCAGCGCAGATGGCTTGAGTTCATTAAGGACTACGACTTCACCATTTCCTATCATCCGGGGAAGGCGAATTCGGTCGCAGATGCACTGAGCAGGAAGGTCGAGGTGTCAGTTGCGAGCTTGTGCATTCAGGAGTGGAGGCTACTCGAGACATTGTCAGAGTGGAGGCCGTTCTCCGAGGGCTCTGAGGGAGCAGTGATTGCTAGGCTGAGGGTAGAGCCACAAACCATCTCACGTGTTGTGCAGGCTCAGCATGGTGATGAGGAGTTAGCTGGTCTGTTACAGTTGGCTGCCAGAGATGGATCAGACTTCAGTGTGGGGGTTGATGGTGGTCTGAGGTTCAAGACTCGGATCTGGGTACCGCAGGTTGATGGACTGATAGATGACATCATGGAGGAGGCACACCGAGCGAGATATACCATCCACCCGGGGAGTATGAAGATGTATAAGGACCTACAACGGAACTTCTGGTGGAAGGGCATGAAGAGAGATATTGCGGGGTTCATGGGTCGGTGCTTAGTCTGTCAGCAGGAGAAGATTGAGCATCAGCGACCAGCGGGACCGATGCAGTGTATAGAGCTTCCTGAGTGGAAGTGGGAGCACGTGACGATGTACTTTGTCATGGGGCTGCCGAAGACGAGGAGATTCCACGATGCGATTTAGGTGATAGTCGATCGACTGACCAAGTCGGTGCATTTCTTAGCGATCAGGACCACATTGCCTTTGGAGGGTCTAGCTAAGTTGTATGTGGAGGAGATAGTCAGATTGCACGGAGTACCAGTGAACATCATCTCTGATCGAGATCCCAGGTTTACATCCAGGTTTTGGGGGAGTCTGCAGCAGGCTTTGGGGACACGGCTGAGATTCAGTACGACGTTTCACCCGCAGACAGATGGTCAGTCAGAGAGGATGATCCAGACCCTGGAGGATATGCTGAGAGCATGTACTTTGGATTGGTCAGGACACTGGGATGAGCATCTACCGCTGATAGAGTTCGCCTACAACAACAGCTACCATTCGAGTATTGGGATGGCACCGTATGAGGCCTTGTACGGGAGGCCTTGCAGATCACCGGTATGCTGGAGTGATGTGGGCGAGAGGCAGTTAGTGGGGCCAGAGCTCGTGCAGATGTATGCAGAGAAGGTGGATGTGATCCGGAGGAGATTGGCCACGGCACAGAGCAGGCACAAGAGTTATGCTGACAGACGCAGACGGGTGTTGAGCTTTGAGGTTGGTGATCACATGTTCCTGAAGATCTCCCCAACTCGGGGAGTGATGAGGTTTGGGAAGAAGGGGAAGCTCAGTCCGAGGTATGTCAGACCGTTTGAGATCCTAGACCAAGTTGGAGAGGTTGCCTACCGGATTGCGTTGCCACCGCAGTTTTCGGGTCTTCACAACGTCTTCCACGTATCGATGCAGAGGAAGTACGTTGCAGATCCAGCTCATGTGATTGAGATAGCAGTGCCAGAGATCCAGCAGAACTTGTCGCTCGAGGAGAGACCAGTCGAGATCGTTGATCATATGGATCATCAGCTCAGGAGGAGGACCATTCCGATGGTGAAGGTCTGGTGGCAGCATCACAGTTAGCGTGAGGCCACTTGGGAGATCGAGGAGGAGGTTCGGAAGCAATACTCGGAGCTTTTCGGTGAGTTGGTTGTTTGATTTCGGGACGAAATCCTTTTAAGTTGGGTGGATTGTTAGATATCTAACGCATGCTTAGGCTAATCCCGGGTTTTGTGGGGGGATTAGCATGGGGAAGGAGGACGTGCACAGTGGGTGCATGGGGAAGAGAAGGTGTAGGGTGATGGTGTAGGGGAGGTGAGGTGATGGTGGTTTTGGGTTTTTGGTTTAAAAGCTTAAATCTCTCTCTCTCTCCCTCACACTTGCACTCTCTCATTCTCTTCCATTCCGGCGCAGCGGAGGAGGAGGCTCCGGTGTGAAACGTCTGGAGGCGATCGTGCGAGGAGGTGAACGCGCGAGGAGGTGCGGAGACGGAGTGCGCGAGCGGAGCTCCGACGTAGTTCGTCGTTTCTTGAGGTATGCCGGCTTCTAGTGTGTTTTGTGGTTGCTCTCCCTCGTGGGAGGGTTTTGTTGGTCGGTCGGGGGAGGTCGGTGTAGGATTTCTAGTTTAATTGCACATATATATTTTCAAAATTTTTATGCACAATAAGGATCAATTACAATTTTTCTATGATTTGTTTCATGCATGCATCGGTTTGTTTCAATAACTAGTTTTAAAATTTTATTAAAACAAACATGGGCTCCGAATTTCATACCTAGAAGTTCTCTAAAACTTCTTGATGATCCGGAGACGTTGAGGATGCATGTCGCTGCGCCGGATGCCCCCGAGTATTCACCAAACTCTAAACAAGATCGGAGAGAGAAGAGCTAGCCTCTCAATCTCCAATAGGGTTTAGAATCGAACTACTAACCCCTCTTTAGTTCCCTTGAGAAGATGATCTCTCAAAACTAAAACTAAACTCAAGAATTAAGGAAATTCGTGGAGAATTATGGAGAGAAATGTTTGCACAAGAAGATAATTAATTAATTAATAAGGTAATAAGATAAACTTGTATTTATAAGTTCTCTCCAAATTACATATTCATGTGCAACCTCTTGCCCATGATTTCATGCAAACTTCCATATAACCATCCATTATTTGCTATCAAATAATCTCAGCCACGAATTAAATCAGTTATGGACCAATTCCATGCATGATCTAATTAATTCTTAAATTAATTCTGCAAAAACCGTCTGGACCGGTCAACCGTTTGGAGGTTCGGTCGACCGTTTAGACTGGGTTTCGGTCGACCGACCGATATACTCGATCGACCGTTCATAACAAAATCATTTCATCGCAATGTTCGGTCGACCGACCGAAATAACTCGGTAGACCGAAAACGAACAGACAAATTTCCTGTTAGCGGTCGAGACACATCCGGTCGACCGTGCAACATTCGGTCGACTGTTTACCGTTTAGCGGTCGACCGTTTTTGCACAGTACTGCAGACTTGTCAAATTTCGGTTTAACCCCTACAAAATTTGACATTTCGGGATTAGTAGTAAGTTCACAACTTGTGTAACATATTATCCTATGTAATGATAAATCATTACACCACATAATATTTACATCACATATGAATTTAATTTAGATTCTAATTATGTTATTAATCACAACATAATTTTGATTTTGCTTGTTCACCCCATGTGTCATATTTTCTACATGAAACCCGATACACCTTATGAACTCAAAATCTCAATTTCTTGTTTCCCAGTTTTGTGGTGTGACCTATGGGAGGATCTAAACTAAGTTGGAAGTGATATTAAGAGCTTAATATCACAAGCTATAAGCGGTATCTAGCTACACATTATAGCTCCCAATTAGTTAGGTGTCTTAATTCCACTCGAACCAAAACCCGGTCCAATTAGTGATGGAGTGCACCACTTGTGTCCATCCCTTGCCTCATGATATTAAGAATACACACAAAGTAGTATTGTGTTATTTTTGTATTAGTATTCATTTCTTGATCTCTTTAAGCTAGTTATAAATATGTGACTTACCTCAAATCACATTGTGCACATTATAACTTTGCTTTATCAATGGGCCCACTAACATCATTACTCAATTAAGACGGGCAATGATAATCTTTTGACTAACTATCTTCTCCAACAAAAGTCATACTTAACCAACCAATGCCTTTACACTACACTTATCGATAGCTCAAGACACTGGTCTAATCAAGCATTTCTTAAGTGATCGGATATAAGTCTCATATCAAAGGACCAAGGACACAGTAAAACATTAATGACACAGAAAACACAATTCTATAATGTTTTACTTATTAGGTCTATTCACTATACAAAAATAATATTTTCCTCTTTTGTGTACCCGTGTTGTCACTCACTTGTAGAGCTACAATGATCTATGACCAACACGACAATCTTAACTCGGTAATTAATGTCCCACGAAGTGTTAAGGAAGATGCTCTTGGTCCTTAACCCTTCTAAAAGACGAATAACATAAACAAGGAACAAAATGATTTCTCATTCAATTCATAATAATTGACATTTAAAAATAAAACTTTTAGAACACATTCATTTCAGTCGGAGGCCTCCCCGGCGACGAAAACGACGTAAAACCTCGGCTGGTGCGAGGTTGAAGACGACCAACGGTCGACCGGGTTCCTGCGGGCGGTCGACCGATGTAGTGTTTTACCCAACTTTAACCATCACCGGTCGAACGATGCCAATGTGGCGGTCGACCGGTTGCTTATGTGCTGGTGAGTTTGGGGCTTCCTGTTGGTTTTCGGTCGACTGTCACTTGTTTTGGGGTCGACCGAAACTTAAGTGTACTTGATGATATTGCATGTTGTTCGACCGTTTTCGATATATCATTCGACCGTTATATGACGTAGACTATTAGGATGACCCTGGTAGTTTTCGGTCGACCGGGACCCCTGAGTCGGTCGACTGAATAGTCTTTGGTGATTTTAACCAATTCCGGATTTTGACCTCGTATTCGGTCGACCGGTTTTAGACTTCTGTTCGACCGTTTGGACTTAAGTGACGCGCAGAATAGTTCGACCGTTGTAGACTTTCGGTCGACCGAACCTATTGGGGACGGTCGACCGGTTAGGCTTTTTCGGTCGACCGTTTGTGTGCAGAACTGAATTCCTGGTCTTGTAATTGTGTCAACTCTGTCCACGGAAACCCGTGTCCTCGCTTAGAGCATGAGCCGGGAGGTGACGACGGGTACGTGCTCGTACCGCCCAGGGACCGCCGTGTGGAAGAGTTTGGACACTTGGGTCGCGCCGCCTCCGTATTGGACGTGGTGTGACGTGTTGTTGTCTTACTCTCTGGTGAGTAGCAGACGTGAGGGAACGCGGATCCCAATGCGTGTGACGCATGGCTCGTGGAGCATGATGACCCTGCAGACTACGGTCTGGACCCATCCGATGTTCTGCCGGACGTATGTTGTACCGCCGATGTTATGCCGGCGATGCCGCCGAGGTTTGTGCCGGCGATGATGGTGCCGACGATGTTCCGGCTTGTGGTTGTGTCGTCCAATGTTGTGCCAGACGTATGTTGTACCGCCGATGTTGTGCCGGCGATGCCGCTGATGTTGTGCCAGCGATGATCCCCGATTGGGCACCTATCCTGGGATGTTGACCGACCAGGCTACGGCTCCGTCGAAGGTGGTGTTGACCACGTGGTTCCTTGCACGGAAGTGCGGACGCTCCTCACCGATCCCTTAGGCTCGAGTAGTCGCGTGTGGGGGGACGCGTCGCGTACTGTCCGTAAGACCGTATGTGCCTACGGTAGGTTTCCGAGGGAGACCTGTTGTTGTTGTTGCTGGACTGATGTCCTTGTGGACCCTGTTGAGGGTCGTTGTTGTTGGGCTGATGTCCTGTTTACCCTGTTGAGGGATTTGATGCATTGCAGATGTGACATGACATGCTACTAGTATGATAGGTTCATTTACCGTACTATTGCATGCATATAGGTGAGCTTGGCATACGGGGTTTCCTAATGGGAAACTCAGGCATCGTTGTTTGATTCATGTTTCAGGACCGCAGTAGGTTCTGTCGGGTGGTGACCGCGGGCGCACACATTTTGGGGTCAGGATCCTCATCGAACTATTCGAGGTCGTCGTGATTGTTTTATCTGTCTTTTCATTGTATTGTTGTAATCACGTCTTTTGACAACTCTGTTGTATTATTGGTGCACCGACTGTTGATTTATTCGAGTAACATTCCCGTTGATGAGTTATTCCGATATTCTCTTGATTGTTTAAATTTTTAAATTTCCGTTGTTTCGGGATGTTACATGCAGTCTCATAGGGATATTATTTGGATCACACAGATCAATATCCATATCCGCTCCGCAAGTTAACGGATACTCTGTTGGATTATTGTATCAACATACTCTATCTCAAATATTAATACAGTTTTGGGATATATTTTTTCTCGATTAAAATGTATAATTTCGAATACATATACAATCGGATTTTCGGGTTACTAACACCCCAATCTAGAGTGTAGTCCATTACATGTCTCAAAACAATAAATTTTGCATTCCCAGATGGAAGGAGGACATGAACAAATGAAAGATCACTCTAAATCTCAAAATCAACAACTAACATAAACAAGATAGGACTACAGGAGGAACAAAGTCGACAGACAGCTAATATGACTTCTCATATTAAATTTGTAGTGACATTATTATTTGGATTGTAGTTGCAAATTAGGTAAGAGGACGAAATAGAACACCCAAATATATTTGACTCATACTAATTGCGGGATAATCGTGCAGAATACCTCCAGGGATTGACATTTTCTGCACGATATCATTGAGGCACAAACCAATAACTCTTGGAGAAAGCGAGATGGATAGCTTAAGTAGTAAACGAGCCAAGATAAACTCAACTCCGAGTTCGAGCAAGAGTTTTTGGGAGCCAAACTCGACTCAAGATGAGCTCACGAGTCACTCAACTCAACTCATTAGCTTGAGATCACGAGCCACTCGACTCGTTAACCCGAGATAGTCCAAGCAATCATGTCTGTGGCCAACGAAAGACAAGCGGATGCTTAATTTCAACCAACGAATGCCCACTTCCATTTTATAGCCCCTCCCCATCCTCTACTTCTTCATCCCATCGATAGCGACTAAAGGTAATAGGTTGTAATAATTAATAAACATGTTGTTTCAATATGCAGAGTGCAGACCAAACATCAAGTATTCTCTACTCATTAAACAATGGTAAATAACAGTTTAACCCCCTAAACCAAGTTTGGTTTCAGTTTGAATACTTGAAATTTTGGATCCGTGCACTTTGCTCCATCTCCATTTACAAATGGTGTTTTCAATACATTCATGATTCAACCTTTTTTTTTTGGTGTTGTTTTTTAGCATGAGCCAAAGTCGGCTTTATAAGTAAGTTTTAACTTTGAGACAAATTGAGATCCAATTTGGTTAAAAGGTGACATAATTTTAATAATAATATGGTATATATAAATCAAAAGCAAATCAATGATGAATTTAATATAGGTGATGTGGGACTAAACACAACGCATTTTGTCACGTTACTTTTTGTATATATATATATATATATATAATTTAAAATTACGGATATATATAAGGATATGAATACGGATGTTATACGGATATTCAATTTTGGATCGGATGTACCAATATCCATATTTGCTCCGTAAGTTTTCGGATATTTAAATTCGGATACGAATACGGTTTTGCAGATTTTTTCCCCTCAGACCAGATGTTTAAAGTCAAATACAGATGCGAACGGATATCCGGATTTCGAACATCCACTGACACTCCTAGTAGTCATACACTAATACACAACATTGGTAACTTGTGCATAGAGACTACTTATATATAAGGTGTAACATCTCAAAACAGCGAAAATTTTAAATTTTTCATCAAGACAACAAAGATCAATAATCAAGGTGGGACTGTTACTTCTCATAAAACATATAAGCGGTGCACCATATTACAACAGAGTTTGTCAAAACGATACATGATTACAACAGAACAACAAAAGGAGATAAATGTAATCATGTCCACCTCAGTGGTCCGAAAGAGAGGATCTGATCCCAAGATGCGCGCGCCCGCTGATCACCACCCAACTAGACCTACTACGGTCCTGAAAAAGATGCAACAACAATGCCTGAGTTTCCATAAGGAAACCCCGTATGTCAAGCTCACATATATGCATGCAGTAGTACAAACGACCCTATCATACTAGTAGCATGTCATGTCATCAACAGTAAGGAAAACAGTTCCCCCGAAGGGTAACACAGGACATCAGTTCGACAATCATCATCGGGTCTCCCAAGGAGACCTACCGTAGGAACATACGGTCTAACAGAACATGACGTGACACTCCCCACACGCGGCTATACTAATCATGAGGTTCGGCAGGGAGCATCCGCTAAGTCCGCGCCATAAGAAACAGATCTGTAACTTCGTGGTCGAAACCACACCAACGGAGTCGTCGCTCGGTCAGTCCATCAATCATCATCTCAGTAGATGCCCATCTGAGGAACATAGCCGGAACATCATCATCGGCCCATCAATCATCATCGCCGGAACAACCTCGGCGGCATCACCGGCGCTGCAACGGTGGTCCATCAATACGTCCGGCACATCATCGGACGGTCCAGACCGAAGTCTGCCAGGTCATCAGGCTCCACGAGCCGCAAACACCAACCGCGCCGCTATAAAAGCAGGGCAGCGACCTCCGTAGCCTCGTAGGCCGGTAGTCACCTCACCCAACGACAGTTGCGTGCCCGCACATCATACATTGGGATCCGCGATCCCTCAGGCCTGCTACTCTACAATGAGTCCAATCAATCCATCATATTAGTCACGATCCATACATGGAGCTGACGCGTCCCGAACACCCACACTCTTCCACATGGCGGTCCCTGTGCAGGCACGCGTAACACGCCGACCGTCACTTCCCGGCTCACGCACAAGGCGAGGACACGGGTTTCCGTGGACAGAGTTGGCATCCTAAACGGAACCAGGAATTCAGTCCTGTGTAAAAACGGTCCACCGAAAGTCTGCAACGGTCGAACTCTTTGCGCAATACTTAAGTCCCAACGGTCGACCGAGATCTAAAACTGGTCGACCGAAACGAGGTCAAAATCCGGAATCTGGTCAACATCAATTCAAAACTATCGGTCGACCGACTCAGGGGTCTCGGTCGACCGAAAACTACCAGGCCATCCTAGTATTCTAAGTCATATAACGGTCGACCGCAAACAAGCATAAACAATACAGTACACTTAAGTTCCGGTCGACCGACCACAAGGAACCGGTCGACCGAAAACAACCAGACAGTCAAAATACACTACAGTCGGTCGACCGCCCGAGGGACTTGGTCGATCGTTGGTCGTCTTCAACCTCGCGCCAGCCGAGGATCTACAAGGAAAACGTCGCCGGAGAGGTCTCCGACCTCCCTCGACCCTCCAACACAACCCTCCCACGAGGGTGAGCAACCAAAACACACTAGAAGCCGGCATACCTCAACACGAGACGGAGCGCACCAGAGATTCGCTCCATGATCAAGTCGCGCCTCGCACAACCCGTGCCGACGCCGACTCCACCATCTCTGGAACACCCGAAAAAGGAAAAAGAACGGAGGAATGAGTGCTGGAATGGAGAGGAAGAAGAAGAATGGAAGAAAACGTTTTGGGTTATAAAACCAAAACTCAGCTCAACAGTAACCTACTCATCCAACCCATCACCTCTCACACATCAACAATGCACGCCCCATCTTCCCTTCCCCATGCAAAGCCTCCTCTCACCTCCTAAACCCTTATTAGCACCCTAAATGGGTTTAGGGACATAACATAAGGTGTGGTGGAAGTTGTTAACAATCGAGCTGAGCTGTTGAGTGAGTAAAATTGAGCGAGTTGCGAACAAGTTAGCGAGCACGACCAGAAGCTTGCAGTCCTAAGTAACAGCCAACATTCCACAATTCTTTAGTATTTTGGTTCATTGGTAGTAGATGAGAAATTCAAGTTCGTTATTAATGGCTACGACAAGTTGATTAGATTCCAAACCAATAGGTCAGCAAAGCTTGGCACATCCGATGAAAATATTTGACAATTCTGTTAACATTAGCCGCCAAAGAATGCATACGTGACCCCGTCATTGCATTTATCATTAGCCTCTACATGTCTTTGTACATGAATTTTCATACTTATCAATAAAATTGGCAAATTCTCTCCACGCATGCACTATCTTAATTTAGATTTAGTGCCATCCATCAAAACGTGGAAAGCCGTGTTGCTCTGATCACTTTGTAAAACTAAAACTTAACACGTTTTTTATTTGCAAGATATGCATCCCTGACCTTAAATCTCAAAACCACATTCCCCTTCCTTTGACATGGCAACTGTAGAGTTTGATGTGTCAACGTAGTGTAATGATTAATGGTAAATCTAAGTTTCCGTTATAGGACCTCTATCTAATTTCTAGCTATAGACTTTGGCGGTCTAATGGACCAAACTCAACTCAAGTGCTTTAAATCTTAGTACTAAAGTAGAATTTATATTACAGCATGCATTATCTTGAGAGTGTAAAATTACAGGAGGATATCCTTAATAAGAGCCCTAATCAGAGAAATAAGCTAAGCAGTTGTGGAACTAAGTGTATTTGTCTAATTTGAGTTTGTAAACAATTGATGGTTATCGGGTTCCCTCTTACCCGAATAACCACAACTAACTCAACGACTCCAGTCCACTCCCTATACATGATATAGTGGACCCTCATGTAATTCTATTCATTGTTCTATTAACAACTAATCATCAAAACTCAAAAGTTTTTGGGAGGAATTTGCATCTTACAATAAAATTGTTGTCTGCACTTGTGAAGCTCTGAAGAAGATAATGAGAAAGATCAGCAAGACAAAGACATTCCCGTTTCTTATGGGACTCAATGAGTCATATTTAGCAATCAGGGGACAAATCTTGCTTACTTACTACTTCTCTTCCACCTGTTGAGAAGGTTTATTCTCTAATCACCGAAGAAGAAAATCAAAGGCAATTAGCATGTGTAGGTAGAAGCTCAAATCATAGCTTAGCTCTGGCAGCAAGCAAGATAAACCAGCATGGCTATTCTAAACCATCTGAGAAGAAAGAAAAGCTAGTGTGTACCAACTGCAAGAAGATTGGCCTCACAGCCGACAAATGTTATTGGTTGGTGAGTAGTTTTCCACCCAAGACAAATAACTGCAAGAAAGGAAAGCCACCAACAAAAGATAGGCAAGAAAATCAAAGGGAAACAATGGTAGCAATTGCAGAAGCAAAACGTGGAGATGCATCAATAACCCAAATATAACCAGATGATGCAATCATTGATACTTAATTTTGTGCCTCAAGTGATAATGGACTTGAGTTTCTTTCAAGTGACATCCGGAATCTCTTTTCTAACCAAGGCATCATATATACATGAAAAAACATGTCGGTATACCTCTCAACAGAATGACATAGTTGAGAGAAAGCACAGGCACATTCTAGAAGTTGCTAGGAGCATTTGATATCATTTCAGTGTTCCATTAACTTTTGGGGGACAATGTATATTAACTACCACTTATTTAATAAACATGGTGCCTACTAAGGTTTTAAGTTACAAGACACGATATGAGATTCTATTTTAAGCTATTCTACCAACTTGACACCAAAAGATAAATCGATAACAAGACAAACAAATGCATATTTTGTGGAATATCCCTTCAAACAAAAGGGATATAAACTATATGACCTTTATAGTAAGTAGGGATTGTAGCTTCTATTTCCCTACAAGGACATGAAAAGCAGCAAAGATGACCCACAACACAAAGACACATACGCTGCACCTACTGTTAGCATTCTACGATTGAATCTACAGGTTCAGAATTACCTTTGGTGGAGAGAACTTGTGGCAGCGGAATGGATCGGCGATCACCTCACGGAATTCTCTGGAGCACCGGTCGATCTTCTACTCTCTTGGAGAAAAAGCACGAGTCCACAACCCAAGAGTCCACGGATTTGGCTTGGTGGATGTGGAGGGACGAATGGGAGAGAGAGGGAGAGGTGGCGGCTAGGGTTTGGTGGGGCTAGGGTTTACACACAAGAATAATTCATCCAATGGGAGGCTCCCCTCCTTATATAGATGACCCCACCCTAAACCCTAATGCGCAGCCAATGAGAGTGCGCCACGTGTCAGTGCTTTGGGCAAACATCATCTTAATCCTTAGATTAATCCAATATCTCCCACTTGCACAACAGCACGTCAACAACACGTCATCTTCTTTTGTGTCCCTGACACATACGTATATATCCCCGATACATACAATCATAAGATGACAATGTGTCACCTCTTCATGTGTCCCCGACACATATGTATATATCCCTGATACATACAACTACTCCTCTCTCCAAGTACACATCCACAATACGCAAGTCTCTGATCATGTATCCTCGATACACGACTATCTGTGTCCCCGACACATGTACTCTTCCGATCATACGGACAAATGGGTCGTGCGACCGGTGATGCACCTGCAATTAGGAGTCTCAAACTAGAAACCTTACTAGAAGGCCAGAATGACAACATCCTCACAAAAATAATAATTAAGCAGTCAAATGTACATCACTGTTCCCCAGGTTTACTCAGAAACTCACTTGACATGAACGGTATCTCGATCCCTCGGAGAGAATACCTTCTTGTCCTCAAGGTACTTGCTACTGTATCCAATACAGTTGGCCCAGCAAATACTTTTAGTGCAGTCGAGAAACCTTTCCCTTCGCCCCAGACCACCATTACACTCAGAGTTGACTCCTTTCCCGAAGATGCCTCTTTAGACCGAATCTCTCATGGTCATAGATAACATCCCAAAGTAGCCACATCAACTCTTTGTTTCATGGTGTCGTCGAAGGTCACTGAGGGTAAACTAATGACAATCAAGTCTTGGACTCACACAGTGAAGGAGCAGGGATCCATCCTTTCACTTCCCAATGGTCGCTCAGCACATGTTGTATGACAAACATGTTATGGTGGATCACACTGTACACAACAGTATGTCTGTCTCTCAACACCATACAAGTCTTAGTCCAGTCGCACCCCCTCTGCCCCTGACCCGAGCTTCATCATTGTCGCCTTAACACCATACAGGTGCCACTTGGCGCCACATGTGATGCTCGCACTTGGCTTCTATAGGTCACATGAATCGTGGGAACATTCATGTCAATCCTCACCAACATAGAGGATCTCATCTTGATTCCTAATCAAGGCGACTGTCCTATCATGAACTGCTCTGGATCTATCATACAAGATCTCCTCATGATTAGTCTCATCTCTGCTCGCTATCAAAAGCGCCAGAGGCGAATGCTCGTGTGAGTGAGCATTCTTCAGCCTATTGACAGAAGAATATTTTATGCTAGAACAACTACATCAACCAAACAGATATAGTCAAAGGAAAAACAATCACTTATAAAAGGAAGTTAGACATACCAATACATCAAAGTCTACGTAAGCCTAAGGACTTCACATGAGACACAAACGAGTCCTTAGCTATAGCCTTGGTAAGAGGGTCAGCTACCATAAGACTAGTAGACACATGTCTTAACACAACTTCCTTTCTCGCTATGATGTCCTTCACAAAATGATACCTAACTTGTATGTGTTTGGTCTTTCCATGATATTTAGGGTCTTTCACATAACAAAGGGCAGCCATGCTGTCACAATAGACAACAACAGGCTCATCAGATGTCTCTACTAGCACAGTATGTTGTAAGAACCTCCTCAACCAAACTGCCTCCTGTACTGCTGCAGAGCATGCAACATACTCTGCTTCCATAGTCGACAGGGCTATACAAGTTTGCTTCTTGTTGGACCATGAGATGGCCCCATTAGCCAGCAAGAAAGCATAACCAGAGGTAGACTTCCTTTCATCAATGTCTCCAGCCCAATCGGCATCACTATAGCCAATCAGGTGGAGGTCTGATGCTTGGTAACACAGCATGTAGTTACTCGTTCCTCTAAGGTATCTCATGATTCTCTTGACTGCCTTCCAGTGCTCCATGCTTGGGTTGGACTGGTATCGACTCACCATGCCCACATCATAACAAATGTCTGGCCTAGTACACATCATAGCGTACATAAGGCTTCCCACAGTATTGGAGTATGGAACCTTGCTCATTTTGGCCTTCTCTTCAGGAGTCTCAGGATGCTTATCAAGGCTCAAGTGCAAACCCTTCTCAACAGGAGTGTCGATTGGTTTGCATTTGTCCATATGGTATTTCTTCAAGATGTTGTTAATGTAAGTCTCTTGAGACAATCCCAGAAGTCTCTTGGACCTATCTCTAACAATCTTGACACCAAGGACGTAGCTAGCTTCACCCATGTCCTTCATATCAAACGTGGAGGACAACCACTCTTTAGTGGATTTCAGCAACTCTTTGCTATTGCCAGCCATGAGTATGTCATCAACATACAAGGTCAGAATGACAAATTTACCATTGGATATCTTAACGTACACACAGTGATCTTCCTCAAGCATAGAGAACGCATTCTCTGATATAGCTTGATGGAAGCGAATGTTCCACTGTCTAGACGCTTGTTTTAAGCCATATAAGGACTTATTGAGCTTGCACACTTTGCGTTATTGTCCTTTGACTTCAAAACCTTGAGGTTGATCCATATAGATCTCCTCCTCAAGTTCTCCATTGAGAAAAGTAGTCTTTACATCCATTTGGTAAAGCTCTAAGTCCATCTGAGCTACAATAGCTAGCAGAAGGCGGATGGAGGCAAACCTAACCACGGGTGAAAAGGTTTCCTCAAAATCCACGCCTTCTCTTTGGGTGTAGCCTTTGGCTACCAGTCTAGCATTGAATCTATCAATAGATCCATCCGCCTTCCTCTTAATCTTGAGGATCCACTTGGCCCCAATGGCCTTTCGGTTCGGCGGTAAGTCGACCAAGTCCCAGACTCGATTAACTTTCATCGACTCCATCTCTTCCTTTATAGCTTCTAACCACTCTTTAGCATTTGGTCCTTCCAGAGCCTCTTTCAAGATCTCTGGTTCTTGCTCATCGATTACTGTCATCCCAGATGATTCATAATCAATTTCTTCTTGAGCTATTATGATGGCCTCTTCCTCTAAGCGAAATCGCCTGCGAGGAATGAGCCCGCGTTTACTTCGACGCAGATGGGTATCTGATGGCTCATCCTCTGTGAGAGCTATCGGATCCTCAGCATTGTTGCTCCCACTACGATTGACTGGTGGAACCTCATGTTCAACTTCTAGATCCTGCTCCCGTGGAGCGGCAATGTCCTCATCTTGTCGTTCAAAGAAGCCCACTGACTCTTTGATAGCTCCAGCAAGGGTTGGAAAATCATTTTCCAAGAATGTGGCATCCCTAGACTCCAGTTCCGTCCTTCTTTCATTCTCGTCTAACCCGATAAAAAACATAACCTTTGGAGAGATCACTGTATTTTACAAAGATACACTTTTTCCCTCTAGGTCCTAGTTTTTCATATCGGTGACTAGCAGAATGAATGTATGTCGCGCATCCCCAAGGACGCAGCAGACTAAAATCAGGCTTCCGTCCTGTCCATAACTCATATGGAGTTGAGGGAACCGATTTTGTTGGAACTCTATTGAGGATATAGGCAGCAGTCATTAGAGCATCTCCCCAAAACAAAATTGGTAAGCTCGCATGCGCCATCATGGATCTAACCATGTCTAGCAACGTTCTATTCCTTCTCTCGGCAACACCATTTTGCTGAGGAGTATAAGGCATAGTGAGTTGTCTAGATATCCCCTTTTCATCACATAACTCTTTGAACATTATGGAGAGATATTCACCACCTCTATCCGTTCTAAGAGTTTTTATCTTATTATCCAACTGATTCTCAACTAAGCTCATGAATTTCTTAAAACATTCTAGAGCTTCTGACTTGTGAGAAATAAGATAAATATGACCATATCTAGTGAAATCATCAATGAATGTGATGAAGTAACTCTGTCCATGTCTAGTACGCACATTCAAGGGTCCACAAATATCTGAGTGAATTAGTTCTAAAGGAGAAGTAGCCCTAATGGCTTTTCCGAACGGTTTTCTAGTTGCCTTTCCAGCTAGACAAGATTCACAGGTCGGCAATTCAAATCTGGAGCATTCTCCTAATACCCCCTCCTTTGCCAACTTGTTCATCCGGTCAACACCAATGTGACCTAGTCTAGCATGCCACATAACTGAATCATTATTCAAGGAACTTTGGCTCATAAAGGCACTAGTATTACGATTGAAATCATAAATTGCATCCAACACAATAAAATCGTCTGAAAGGAAAGCATGTCCATAATAAATGTTAGAAAGGTATAAACCCATATCATTGTTCTCAAAAACAACTTTAAAACCATGTCTCATCAAAACAACAACAGAAATAATATTTCGCCGTATAGCTGGTGCATACAACACGTCGTGAAGTAATAGGATCCGGCCACTTCGCAAAGCCACTTTGCATGTGCCAACTCCAAGAACTTCAATGCTAGTGTTGTTTGCCATGTTTATTCGCCTCCCACTTGGAACACGGCGATATTCCACGAAGGCAGAACGATCCTTTGTTACGTGGTCCGTGGCACCTGAATCCACAATCCACACAGGAGAATGATCAGTGAGCATCACAGAACTAGTCACGTTACAATTCGAGGGATTACACACAGTAATTACCTTTTGCTCAGTGCACTCACGAGCAAAATGTCCAGTCTTTCGGCAGTTAAAACAAGTCACATTAGACTTATCTTTCCCACCTCTGGATCCTCGAGGTCGTTTCTTTCCAGCTTTATTTTCTGCTTTGTTTGCATTTGCACCCTTCTTGCCTTTAAAACCCTGAGCTCTGTCTCTTTTGCGCTTAAAACCTGCACTCCTCCGAGGAGCGCCAGCTTCAGCAGCAAACACTTCAGTTAGAGGGGCTTCCGCAAGCATGCGGTCCTCCTCCAGCTCTAGGTGTTTTGCGGCCTGGTCAAATGTCCTGATGTCATCAGCATGAGTCAGATGGACCTTCATATGCTCTCAACTCTTTGAAGGCAATGATCTGATGAGAGCAGACACTTGCTCCTCATCGGTCTTAGCACGACCGGCAGCGCTCAGCTCGCTAATCATGTTTGACATTGCGGTAATATGCTGCCTCATTGTGTGACCTTGGCGCATTTTATACCCATCAAACATTAGCCCAAGCTGGCGGGCCCTTATGACGGAGGTCACTCCGTACTGAAACTTCACAGCTTCCCACAAGGCCTTTGCAGTTCGAAACTTTTCGAACCGCAGCAACAGATCGTCCCTCATTGAACTTAGAATTGTGATTCGAGCACTTCGGTCTTTCTTTTTCCATGCATTATAAACATCCAAGTTTCTGCGATGTTGCGCAGTATTCCCCTCCTCGGGTGGAGACATAGATTGGTTTATGTTTTCTAACATGTCCTGATCCTCTAAGAGATACTCAATTTTACGATGCCACAGATCGTAATTTCTTTCATTGAGTTTATCTCCTCGAGTCAGATCAGCGACAATGCTTTTGGAAGCAGCCATAAAGAATCTAGGACAATCAAAAATACATAGCGATACATGAGTTCTAGCATAAAATATAACGAGCTACAATAGTCATAAAAAATAAACTGACTTAATAGCTATAGCATTCAGACCAAAAGAAAACATAAAGCATTCGATCAAATCCTCATGCAATAGTTAATAAAACCATTTTACTAATCTAGATATTGAGCTCCATCATGATTTAATGACCCAAAAAAATTGTTTTAAATCATGGCAAATCAGCAAATAAAAAAAATATTTGCCACCGGTTGCAAGGTGGTTCACACAAAACACTTCTACCTTGCAACTCCCACTAGGCATGCGAGTTCCCAAAAACGGTTTTCAAAAAAAACAATCAACATCACACAGATATGATTACTACATTACTTCCATATCGAGCTAATGATCCCCATTAGGGATTTAGCCTCGTCGACGGGAACCTGCATGAGTCTTATAGCAATAATATCGCAATAATAAAAAATAAAGGAGCCCCTCGTCTCCTTTGGGCAATAAACAGTCCACAGTCCATAATTATTACAGTCTGTCAGTCCATAAATATTACAGCCCATTGCGATAACTATTGCAAATGGAAATAGATGAATGAAATTACGCTCATCTCTCAATAAGGCAGTAAATAAAATCAGCAATCATTCATTCCATACGAGCTCAATCTTTCCATACGTTAGCACAATCCGACGTATGAAAAAAATACCATAAAGTGTGCACCTCATTCAAACAATAAGGAAGTAATGCATAAGGAAACAATACATGAATGGTGCACGAAAATAGGCAAAAAACGTGTTAGGTAATGACAACCAATCTCCACAATAATCATTCTCAAAACAGAATTTTTTTCTTCTTTCCCTAATCAATATAATCATGATAGCACAAAATTATCCTACTTTGATTAGGAAAGAAAAATTCGAAATTATATGGTGAAGAGCAACACATATTTTTGCATCAAAGGAAAGCATCCAAACATATTTTTAAGGCAATAAAATTCCAGCCCATAATATCTCCAAAAAAATTTCAGAATTAGCCAATCTTTCCATAATCAATATAAGCAAGCAATCAACAATAATTATGCTACTTGTAATGGAAAGAAAAATTCGAAATTCTTTGGTGGATGGCATCACATATATGCACATTTGATGAAAAGGAAATATTTCAAATGAAATGCATGCAATCATTCCAAAAGAAATCCGAAAATCCTTAATGAGATTAACATATATGTGCATTCAATCATAAAGGAAATATTTCAAATGAAATGCATGCAATTATTCCAAAAGAAATCCGAAAATCCTTAATGAGATTAACATATATGTGCATTCAATCATAAAGGAAATATTTCAAATGAATGCTCTCATTCCAAAAATCCGAAATATACAATATGGTAACTCAATATTCATGTGTGTGCATAATTTTTGCAATCAACATCTAATCCTAGATGCATGCACATGTGATTAAAAATTACATATACATGAATAAGGCAACAAGCATCTAACCTTAGATGTATGTACAAGAGTTTAAAAAAAATGCACAATCAAATCATACCATCCGAAATGTATGATCACATTATATGATACATGCAATAATTAACTCTTGTAAAATTATCATCATATTTCAAACAACATATATGCGCATATTATCAAGAACAAACAAACTCTAGCCGCAAGCTTCAAGGATGAAAGAAATATGCGCAACAGACATAGATTAACATGTAACCCTAGGTACATGCATCAAATGAAATCTAAGCTATGCGCAAGAATGAAATAATGATGAAACTTGTAATACAATTCACATGTAATGAAATGAATCAAGAAGAAACATGCGCAAGGGTGAGAAAATGCCATCAAACCCTAGGCGCATGAAGAAGAGAAAAAACTACACATGTATGCGATTTTTCTCAAAAAAACAACCGAAATTATTTCAACATATATGAAATAAGAAAGTACTCAAAAATTCGAAGGTGACCAAGATGGCTCTGGTACCAATGTTAGAAATCTACGATTGAATCTACAGGTTCAGAATTACCTTTGGTGGAGAGAACCTGTGGCAGCGGAATGGATCGGCAATCACCTCACGGAATCCTCTGGAGCACCGGTCGATCTTCTACTCTCTTGGAGAAGAAGCACGAGTCCACAACCCAAGAGTCCACGGATTTGGCTTGGTGGATGTGGAGGGACGAATGGGAGAGAGAGGGAGAGGTGGCGGCTAGGGTTTGGTGGGGCTAGGGTTTGCACACAAGAATAATCCATCCAATGGGAGGCTCCCCTCCTTATATAGATGGCCCCACCCTAAACCCTAATGTGCAGCCAATGAGAGTGGGTCACGTGTCAGTGCTTTGGGCAAACATCATTTTAATCCTTAGATTAATCCAATACCTACTTGGCATCATCAAGAGTAATATGACTCTGAAGATGAGACACGTCAACAAGAAGAAAAAGAACAGGAGCAGAACAACACACTTACCACCACATAACCATTCTGGACCATAGGACTCCCATGAGACGGAAGAAACACCTCCACCACTCGGGTGCAGAGCCCTGCCACCTGTTTATGAGCGACCTAAAAACACGTAACATGAGCCTAATGAGATTTCCAAATCGAAATTGGAAAAATCTGTTTAATTAACATGTTTGGCAATCTAACTAAGGGTGTAAACGATCTCTTATCGAGCGAGCCGAGCATGCTCGAGCTCGGCTCGTTAAAAAAAATTGATGCTCGTCGCTCGCTCGATAAGGGAGTCTGAGCCGAAAATTCTGTTCGTGCTAGGCTTGACTTCTGCTCGCGAGCAGATGAGCTTGTTAACTGCTCGAAAACCTACTATGTAGACAACTTTTTTTTGTTCCCTAGTTTTTGGTAAATAATTTTACCATTCACTACTACTCTTCCCACCTAAACCCCGAACCATGAACCATAATACAGAAGTATGCTGCAACATTTATTCTAGAGCCGAGCACCGACCGAGCATCGAGCGAGCGGGGTCTGTTCGTGCTCGGCTCGTTTAGCTTGTCGAGCAGATTTTTTTTGCACGTGCGCGGCTCGTTACTACCCGATCCGAGCCACGATCCAAGAAAAATCGAGCGATCTATTAATCCGATCAGAACTTGACAGCCCTAAATCCAACTCGCTTAACCTATTTACGCTGACCTCATGTCAGTTTTTTCTTTCTAACACATGTAGAGTCACAAGACGACACACCATTTCACATATTTCAACCCAGATTTTAAAAAACCAGGTTTTCATATAATAATAATAAAACTACGTTACCTGTGGGGTACAAAGAAGACCTTAACTTTTACAAATAGACAACAAAAAAATGAAAAGTGATCAGTTATTATGTGTTTGATACCAACTTAAGGAAAGCAGAGGGGACATTCGAAGATAAGATTAAGTTTCGCCAGTTAAAATAACAATTTTTTGAGGTGTCAAATAAAGCTGGAGCTTTTGTGAGCTCCTTAAGATTTGGCTTCGCTAAAGCTTGACTCGAGTTTGGCTTTGGTTTTAAGTAAACATATCTCAAACTACAAACAAGACTCATTCACTAAACAAGTCAAACTGAATCATAGTTTGCACATTTGTTCAAATCGTGATAGCTCGTCTGTCCAATATATATATTGAACATATGATATTTAGCCTTTGTACCTACTATTTTATAAAAACGTAATATTAAGATCTTATTTGATTTTTGAAATAATATAAATAGTTCGGCTCTAGTATGCTTCGTGTCAAAAACATTATAATGTTTCTTTTGTTAAGATGCTTATGATGAGATCAAACCCAATTATTACCCATAATTATGTTGGATTGAGTCAATTAAGTCAAGAAGTCTCAGGTGCAAGCCAAAATAATGAGAAATTGACCAACTGACGGTATACAGTTCAATTGGGCTCGAACCCAGAGTCATGACCCCAATTAGAATGTCTTCCTTTCTTAGTATAATTGTGTCCTCCGAGTTAGTTTTCGCGTAAAATTTTCCACCAAAATTTTGTCTTGTTTCATCAAACTGAAGAACACTGAAGGGGCAACACCAACGAATGACGACTTATGCTGATTGATTAATATCATATCATGCATATATCCATATCATAAATTCTCTATTGTGAGCCTAAGCAATGCTATGTAACGAGTTTTATGTTATGCTTCAGGAATAAACATGTTTAAGAAAAAGAAGACACAAAAAGGACTAAAATACAAGAAAATTGACTAATTTGTGGGACTTATGGACCTACCTACAAGAGGAAAGTACATGAATGTAAGCCGGAATGACCAAATAACAAACTGAGAAACTCCACACTATCATAAGGGGTATTTTGACAATTAGATTCAGGATTAGACGCAAACAACCGATCAGGGTGCACCCTACGTGGAAAATTGAAGCAATTAAGAAGGCATCTGAAACTGGGTCGAATCAGACCAACTATGACCGCCAATTGGCGGTCTAGTTTGGTCAATATCTGACTTGGCTTCTCATGATTGTGTATTATGTTTTTTATGTCCATTTTAGACATGTTTCAGTCTCACAATGGGGGATTGTTCCCAGTTGCCTTTTTCATGTCTATAAATATAACTCATCTTCTTCCTTTGTAAATCAATAATTGCTTGGTGGTCATCCTCTCTACTTGGTCTAAGACTTTGGAGCAAAACTCAAGTGGAGAAGAATGTTACTTGTAATGTGAGTCGTCACTAAAATATTTTTTTCTGGTTTTGTTTTAATGTTGTCTCTTTTGAATGCTTGCATGTTTAGCTTGATTTAGTTTTCTTAATCTTAGTATAACTAGTTAGAATGTCTTCCTTTCTTAGTATAATTGTGAGCTTCATGTGTAGCAATATGTGATGAATGTGAATGTATGCTTGTTTGTTTAAATGAGAATAATTAACTTGATGGGTTTTGTCACAGCTTTTAGACACTTCTCATGCTTGTTTAGGTTCTTAATAACCAACTTGTTTATGCTCATGTTAATCAACTAGGTTAGTGATTTGAATGATAGGTTTTGTCGCAACTATTAGACACTTCATGTGCATGAAATCACAATCTATACTTGTACCTTATTAAATGTATTCTTCACCATCTTATTACATGTGTACACACACTCCACCCCTTACGGGTTTCCTTACTGAATTTCATCTTGCTTTGTTAGTTGCTTAGTTTACTTTTAGTTAATCTTGAGTTGTTATCTTTCTCATTTGTTAGCTGCTAGTTTAGTGTAACATAGTTTAGTGTAATCAAACTTCTTCTCCCCTTATTTGCCACTGGATTTCTGAAAAACAAGAGTTGACACACCTCCTTGTGGATTCGACCCGTACTTGCCACCGCTTCATCGTGGCTGTGTACTTGCGGTTTAAGCTTAATCGAAACATTGATGGAACCCTACCGTCGGGGAATTCATTGGGTAACCTTCGCTAATGGATAGGTTCTATCGGTGAGGGTTACCCAACAAACGTCTAACCATACACCGAATGATAAGTACCATCGGTGTAATCCATTCCAGAACTAAGAAAAAGACAATTTACTTTTTTCGAGTTCCGATTTTCCTGATCAAAAGAAGCAATATTTTTCACCATTCTGCCACAACACATCCATTCATTCTTCCTGAAACATATAAACATAAAAAACTTATATATGCATTCATCTAAAACAAAATCATTCAAACAAATTCCGTACACAATTAAAAGTTATGTTAGGCGATATGAGACTATTATTGGGGTGTTACAACATACCCCACTTAAACACCTAACGTCCTTGTCAAGGTCAAACCATAATCAGTCACCAGGCATTGTGGGATTCTAGAGGTGACTCACACCCTCTTAGTGTAGCACTTAGTTCCCACAATTCCGACATGTTAAGACTTTGAATATCATTTGTAACGTCTCGTCCCGGAACCCGCATTGAGCCCGAATTTGATCTGTCGCCCATGAGTCCATTTCCAACAACACCCACTTATTTCCACAAAACTTTAAAAGGTTGGTGTTATGGTAGTAGACTCATGTCTATATAACTCACCCTAACATTCTTATGTTAGGCAATGTACGACTATTATTGAGGTATTACAATTTCTCCCACTCTTCTAAGTTATATCTTCCTCCATGTGTTTGTCTACATGTCTTACATAATCCTTTATTTACATTAATTAAACTCATCTAGTAATTGTGTAAAATGATAGATAGATACATAGAGATACATAATACTCAGGACGACTTCTTGACATCTTCATGCTGATTTCTCTCTTCAGCATGAAGATGTCAAGAAACGGTCATGAGTATTGTAACTGATGCATGTATTGTAGAATAACCACCCAAACTTCTTGTTAGTTCATTCTTTTTATAACAACATTGGACTTGGTCCCCTGAGTAGAGAACTCCATTTATTAATAATTCCATATCTTTGATTTGTTAACAATTTCGAAAAATATCAATCAATTGTGTGAGATTATAAATAATAATGTGTCCTCCGACCTCTCCATAATCCCTTCGCTCAAGCAATCTCGAAAGTTATTTTAAGCTATAATTTTATATTTAATTCTACTAACTTACAATTATATCTTTATGATATGTTATAATTGCAATCCCACCATTCAATGAGTACCAAATCATTTCTTTAATGTCTCGTCTCCGAACCCGCATCGATCTCGAGTCTAGTCCGTCACCCATGAGTCCATTGTCCCACAACACCCACTTATTGCCACAAAACATAAGTGTGGTTTTTAGATCTTAATATATATTGATTTTGATGACTAATCAAACTAATTGTAATCAATCAACATAATCAATCAAAGTGGGAAAACATGATTTCAAGCATTGCGTATATACTTGTATAATTGCAATCATCTTGATAGGTTGATCGAGATAATCAAGAGAATGAGCATTAGGACATAGACATCAAGGATGAAGACTTGTAATTTTCTATGTGTTGACTCTGTAGGATCATATATAAACTTGAGCACTAGGATTCAATCCCAGCCAAGTTCGGTCAACCGAATGGCACTAGGTTGACCAAATTGCCTTACACCTAGGGGTGAGCTTCGGTCCGGGACCGGACCGAAGACCGAACTTTTCGGAAGACTGGACCGAAGACCGGACCGAAAAATTCGGTTCGGTTCGGTCCGGTCCGGTTCGGTCCAAAACCCGAATTTTACCCTTAAAATTTCGGTCTTTGACCGGACCGAACCGAACCGGACCGGACCGAAGACCGATTTCCCATGGTCCTCCGGACCGAAGACCGGACCGAAAAAGTTTGGTCCGGTTCGGTCCGGACCGAACCGAATTTTGCTCACCCCTACTTACACCAGTTTTGGATTTTACTCCAACGGTCACATTTGAATCTTGCCTTAAAGTCCATTTAACTTGTTAATTTGTAAATGATCGGTCTCCTATCGGTCAACCGATTGCTTCTTAGCCTTTGACGCACAATGACTCTTTCCACATGGCATATGACTGTTAACCACAATGGACATTTCAACCATACTTGTTAGCGTAAAAACTCGTGCCTCTTTCAGTCATCCGAATAGATGGCGATCGACCAAACTAACCTAAGCTTGAAAGTAATCAATCTTCACGATTATATTGAAATGGTACACCGAACTTCTTTCGGTAAACCAGAATCTCTATTAATTGAAATTGAAGTCTTTTTCTGTATCAACCAAATGGTTATCCAAATGTCATTCGGTATACCGAAGCACTTTTCTTGTGGAAAATCGTTTACACTTCGGTAGACCGAACCACCTCAGAAATATGCTCAAGCTTCAACTAAAATCTTGCTTCTCATTGGTCAACACTCCACCAACTCCTCAACGAATCTACTTGCTTTGAAGCCTATATAAGCATCATTCAAGAGACAAACTAGAACACTACACTCCCAATTCATCTATATTCTTTGTACTCTCAAGCCTTCAAAGCTCAAATACACTCAAAGTCAAACTTCACCACTTGCATATCAATTCCCAATCCTATATCCAAGTGTGTCAAAGTTAGAATGTTTAGTTAGATAGTGATTCAACTTCCATATCCAAGAAACTCTAAAGGGTTGTAAAGCTTCAAGGAAACTCCCTCTTGGGTTGTGAGAGAATGCATGAGCGAGGCGAGAATTGTTCGGGTGGATCAGTGTTTGTAAAGGTGTAAATCTCACTCCGGAACAGAGATTGGTTAGTGGAATCGTAAGCGAAGTTCAGAGGATCGAGCGAGGCTTGAGAGGAGGACTAGGACGAAGTGTGGTGTCAAACCTCTCTAAATTCTAACGTCGATTTGTGATTTGCATATTCTTTCTTTAATCCATTTATTTATCGTTTTAATTACACATTTAGATCGTAATTAGAAGTTCATCGATCCTAACAATAAGTTGGTTGGTGTTATGGTAGTAGACTCATGTCTATACAACCCACCCCAATATTTTTATGTTAGGCTAGGTGGGACTATTATTGTGGTGTTCCAACCTACACCACTTAAGCACCTGATGTTCTCGTCAGGTTCAAGAAAAAATCAGTCACTAGGTGTGTCCATTGTGTTGGATTTCGTGCCCATACGTATGTATATATTTAAAAAAATACACATGCATACATTATCAAATTCCATATTTTCGACGATTTCATGTA
Source organism: Triglochin maritima (assembly GCA_963682175.1). Classification (NCBI taxonomy): domain Eukaryota; kingdom Viridiplantae; phylum Streptophyta; class Magnoliopsida; order Alismatales; family Juncaginaceae; genus Triglochin; species Triglochin maritima. The sequence continues at coordinate 16,003,355 of OY821775.1, forward strand.
CATCATTTTATATTTATTCTAATATCATGTAACTTACATATATATTAAAATAAATAGTAGGAGATCATACCCAAAGGTTCTCTAAAACCCTTTTGAGGATCCGAAGTTGCGTTGCCCGTTGAATCGTCCGCCGATTTGCCTCCAAGTGTTCACCAAACTCTAAACAAGATTAGAGAGAAATGAGTTAGCCAATCAATCTCTAAATCAAGATTAAAATCCAACTAATAACCCCTCTAAAACTCCCTGAGAATTTAATCTCCAAAATCTTGAATAATTAAGAGAAATTCGGATGGATTAGTGGAGAGGTTAGGGAGAGAGAATTTTTGCATTAATTAAAACAATAAGGGAGAGGAGACCTATTTATAGCCTCTTCTCAGACCAACATCATGGGTAATCCACTAACACATGATCTCTTATTTTTCTGTCCCTAAAACCAATCCCTAATTGACACATAATCACCATCATCCACGTTTAACCATAATTGGAATAAATCCAACTCATGATCAATACTAATCGCTTAATTAATTCTAGCAGAATCATGCTCACTGGTCGATCGAAACTTGCCACCGGTCGAGCGATTGGCAGTTAATTGCGGTTTCGGTTTGACCATGAGACCAGACGGTCAAACAATCACAAGTTACCAAAGCTACTGTGATTTTTCGGTCGAACAAACACGTCCAAACGGTCGACTGTTTCTAGACTAGAAAGCCACTGGAAGTTTTCGGTCAGATAGCACTTCATGTCAGCTGACCGATTACTACCAAGAAAAGTTTCTGGAAGTTTTCGGTCGAACTTCAACCGGTCGACCGATCACTACCAAGAAGAGTTCGTGGAAGCTCCTGGAAGTTTCTGGTCGACCAGCCGCATCTATCCAGTCGACCGTTCACATACGCAACAACTACTGTGAGTTTCCAGTCGACCGGTCTTTGAAAACGTCCAACCATTTTTTACCGATTTTGCTTTTATCAAATTTTGGATTAACATTCAATAAAATTCGATCTTTGGGGTTTTAGCAAATTTATATGTTATGTAATATATTATCATATGTAATGTCAAAACATTACACCCCATAATACATACATCTCATATGAATTTATTTAAAATTCTAACTATGTCATTTTCACGACAGATTGATTGCCTCGTGATATTAAGAGTATGTACAAAGTAGAATTGTGTGTATTATATATTCATTTGTTGATTTCTTAAGCTAATTATAAATATGTAACTTAATACAAGTCACATTGTGCATATTATAATTTTACTTTATCAAGGGGTCAACTAATATCATCACTTAAGTAAAAAGGGACAATAATAATCTTTTGACGAACTATCTTTTCCAGCACAAGTCATGTTTAACCAACTGTCGTCTTTATCACAATGCTCATTTATAGCTTTTGACAATAATCAAATTGAACGCTTCCTATGGGAAAAGATATAAGTCTCATATCTTTTCACATTCAAGACACAGTGGAACATTAATGACACAAAACACAATTCCATAATATTTCACATGCTATGTCTATTCAATATATAAAAGTAACCATCTTCCTCTTTTATATACTCGTGTCGTTAAATATTTGTAGAGCTACAATACTTTTTAACCAACACGATAATCTTATCTCGGTAATTAATGTTCCACGTCAATTACCGTGATTGTGAATATCTTTTGATTTATGTAAACTAATATCTTTTAGAGCTCTACAGTTAATCACCAAGAGCTTCTTCCTTAACACTTCTAAAAGACGAATACATTAATCAAGGAACAAAATATTTGCACATTCAAATCATAATAATTGACATATAAAAGAATACTTTTAGAACACATTCCCTTCACATTGTCCCACAACACCCACCTTTTGCCACAAAACATAAGTTGGTTTGTGCCATATATTGCCATAAAACAAAAGTTGGTTTATGTTATGGTAGTAGACTTATGTGTACATAACCCACTCCAACATTCTTATGTTAGGCAATGTGAGACTATTATTGGGGTGCTACATGATTTCACCGACGGATGATATCTGTTGGTGTATGTCACTATCCCTCGGTGTACATGAATACCGAGGAATATACCTACTGTCGGTGTTGCCGGCATTGGTGGTTCGTTACTCCGAAGGATAAATGTCCTCGGTTTTAATTTTTACGTAAAATTTCCGCTAAATTTTTATACCTTGTTTCATTAGAGTGAAGAACATCGAAGGGGCAGCACTGATGGACATCCGTCTATGTAGGATATACCGACTAATACTTCTTCTTCAGTAGCACTGACGAATGACGACTTACGCTGGCGAAACCCTTCTATTGGGGAATGTTGTGGGTAACCTTCACTGACAGATATGTTTTATCAGTGTAGATTACCCAACAAACCCCTAACTTTACACCGAAGGATACGTACCGTCAGTGTAATCCATTCCAGAACCAAGAAAAAAACAATTGACTCTTTCTCGGTTCTGATTTCCATGATCAAAAGAAGTAATATTTTTCATCATTCCGTCACAACACATTCATTCATTCTTCCACAAACATATAAACATAAAAACTTATATATGCATTCGTCTAAAAAAATCATTCAAACAACAGATTCCATACACATAAGTTATGTTAGGCGATGTGGGACTATTATTGGGGTGTTACAATTTCTCCCACTCTTGTAAGTTATATCTTCCTCCATGTGTTGGTCTACATCTCTTCCAAAATCATTTTACATTAATAAAACTCATCTAGTGGTTGTCTAAAATGATAGATATATAGAGATACATAAACTCAGGACCGTTTCTTGACATATTCATGTTGATTTGTCTCTTCAGCACGAAGATGTCAAAAAGCAGTCGTGAGTATTGTAAATTGTGCTTGTATTGTAGATTAACTACCAAGACTTTTTCTTGTTGGTTCATTCTTAGTAAACAACATAGGATAACCTTGGTCTCCCGAGTAGAGAACACGATTTATTTCTAATTCCATATCTTTGATTTATTAACAATTCCATCTCTTTCAAGCATGCATATTGTTCAATTTTCGACTCCTAATTCTTTCACTTCTTTCATGCACACAAATAGTTTGACTATTGGAGAACCATGAACATGCATAACCCTTTCTTTATTGACTATGTAAGGAAAATTAAAAGCTTACAGGATGAACTAATGAAACGACATCTGATAACTCAAGGTTGCATGAGATTTCATACATAAACAAAGATTTTGCCTGTACTTATGTTACGACCCTCCCATGAAACCACTTGTCGTCGTTTGAGGAAGATGTTTAAAGGTTCATTACATTAACTGAGTGCAAAAAAATTGTAAAAGTAAATTATGATTCTCTTTTATTTTGGTTTTTCAAGGGATTAAAAAGTTGTGGCGCTGTGGTATATCAATATTAGCACCCTATTATCACAATTATATTGTAATATTTACTTTATTTCTTTGTAAGTAAATCATAGTTGGTCAATTTTATGAAATAAAAAGAGCTAAGTCAAATGGGCAAATGGCTTACCCAAGCAATTTAAAACAAGATTACCACATTTCAGCAAAACATAATCGATTCTTTGCAGGAATAAAAGCACAGTTTTCAAGGAATAAAAGTCATCCTTCACAAAAGTCCCACACATTGACAAAAGTAATGATTGTGTCTTCGTGTACATTTTCTTCCATGTCTACATCAAGACATGTATTATTGCAGCAAATTAAATGTTGTTGCTGAACTCGTTGTTGGGTAACCGAGACCAAGGTTGAGTCCTATCAAAAAAGATATGAGTTAGGTTGAGACTATGGTTAGGCTTACGGTTTGACTTCTGGAAGTTGCAACATTTTGATAATGACAAATTGTTTGATGATAGTAAGTTTCGGATTTTATTAATAATCTTAGTTAGACAATACTCCATTATTGTGCATATACTCCTGCATATCACACAAAAATTAGTAGGTGAATAAGTGCAATTTTTGTGGTTATTCCTATTTGGTGAGGAGAAGTCTTTGGTGTCTTAGTTCAAGCTAACCAAAATCAATATGTCGAACATCAATGGAAAGTTTACTAATCTCGATGGTGTTCCAAATCGATCTTTTCTTCCTCACATGTGTATATGCTTAACACAGGCAAGTCAAAGTGGATCTAAACATTTGATGTTACATAATGATTATTTGCAATGTGACTATGATAGTTGTGTTTATAACCCACCCCAACATTCTTATGTTAGGAGATGTTCGACTATTATTGGGGTGTTACGATTTCTCCATGAGTTTGTCTACATCTCTTACATAATCCTTTATTTACATTAATTAAACTCATCCAGTGATTGTGTAAACTGAAAGATAGATAGATAGATAGATAGATAGAGATACATAATACTCAGGATGACGTCTTGACATCTTCATGCTGATTTCTCTCTTCAGCATGAAGATGTCAAGAAGCGGTCATGAGTATTGTAATTGGTGCATGTATTCTAGAATAACCACCCAGACATTTTTTGTCGGTTCATTCTTTTTTTTTAAACATAGGACTTGGTCCCCTGAGTAGAAAACACCATTTATTAATAATTACATATCTTTGATTTGTTAACAATTCTGAAAATATCAATTAATTGTGTGAGAATCTAGATAGTTATGTGTCCTCCGACCTCTCCCTAGTCCCTTCGCACAAGGATCTTCCCAACGACCTCAACGTTGCCAAATTCGTTTATGTGAAACTCACCTCGTTGAATTACTTTCTTTGGGAGATGCAAGTCAGTTGGATCATGGAGTCCCAAGGGATGACCGGGTTAGTCAACGGTGAGTTTCCAACTCCTAAGGTTGTAATGGAGGTGAGCAATGATGGTTCTGAGCCCAAGCTGCTTACCAACCTTGACTATGAGCAATGGAAGCGTTCTGATCGCCTCCTCAAGGTGTGGATCATATCCACCCTCAGCGAATATCCACCATCAATGAAGAGGTCTTGAGTGTTGTCGTTCGACTAGAAACCTCTCAAGAGGTGAACGTGGGAGGCACTTCGGTTCTCATTTGCTCAAAACTTAGAAGAATGAGAGTTCTTCCTTCTTCACCAGCTCTAGATGCTTCACAAGAAGAACTTCAAATTAAGATCTTCAAGATTACCTAGCAAGGTTCAAAACCTTGTGTAATGAACTTGTAGCAATCGAAAGACCTATTCGAGATCATAACAAAGTCTTTTGGATGCTCAATGGCCTCGGGATGGAGTACAACTCATTCACCACTATTTATTTGAAGTCCCCTCTTCCTTCTTACACCAAAGTTGTCCATATGCTATAAAGCTATGAGATGCGTATGCAAATACAAAATGCTGATGGAAGCATGTAGATGACCTTCTTCGGTCAAAAGAACTCCACCAGAAACAAGATTCAGTCCAAGGAGAAGAAGGATGAAGGCATTAACTCCAAAGGGCGTGGGTTCGTTCCTCCACCCAAGGGCAGCCACCTCCTAACTCCTCGACTAAGTCCCTGGATGTGGTGGGGAAGGGAACCAGTACAACTAAAAGCCCCAACCCAAGTCAGCAATTTCAGTGCTCAATCTGCTTGAAACTTGGCCATTTCGTGAGCTATTCTCTCACGAAATAGCTCTAATACCTTGTGGAAAGCCTTCACCACGCACGAACTGAGACAAAAGGTCTTAGATCCTTGAGGTGGAAAGGATTAAGGTTAGACTTAGGGTTTCATGAGAGAAAATGGTGGAGGCAAGAATGGAGAATAGGGTTTTCCTTTGTTTCGTGATTGGTACAATATATATACACACATAATCGATTCAATCACCGTTCGGATTTATGGACCTAATCACGAGCCATCTTTAATAGGATCGAGTGCACCTGCGCCAACATCGTAGATGAACACAAGTTTCTCCACACCAACATTTGTGGGCTGCAGTAATCATGGTCCAGCTTCAAAGTAAATGCCGGGAGCCATTAACCAACTTCAGGCTTGATAAAAATAATTAAGTTTGTTGGGCTTGGTTTCTCGTCATGCCAAGCGGTTATATATTTTATTATTTATCTTATGAGGTATTGTGACCTTAATTTATAATAAAACTACGTGCTAAAACTAATTACAGATTTTATATTATGCATCAATATATTTTATTTGAATTATTAGATAATGTTTCTAAATTAGCACATTTTCCTAAACCATTTGACACCAATTAATATGTCATTATGACACATACAACACAGAAGTCCAGAACCAATCATTAATTACGTAGAACAACCACAAGATAACGCCAATATTGAAGTAAACTTGTTTCCATAAAAAGAAACAAGTTTCAGTTTCACCCTTTAAAACTCACGCCAAACACACACATACACACAAAACGCAGTGAAATTGGTCCTCAGCGACAGCCCCAGCTAGGGTGAGCAAAATTCGGTCCGATCCGGGCACCCGGATCGAACCGAATTTTTCGGTCCGGACCGAACCGGACCGAATTTTTTCGGTCCGGTCTTCGGTCCACAAAATTTTGGAAATTCGGTCTTCGGTCCGGACCGGACCGAAAATTTAAGGGGAAAATTCGGGTTTTGGACCGACCCGGACCGGACCGAACCGAACCTATTCGGTCCGGTCTTCGGTCCGGACTTCCCGAAAATTCGGGTTTCGGTCCGGTCCGATTCGGTCCAGTCCTGGACCGAAGCTCACCCCTAGCCCCAGCAGTCAACAGACACTGCTGGTTTGAACACAACAAAAAGACACCAACCCTGAAGTGAAACAACAGTGTTAAAAAACACTCTCCTCTAGCTCTTCCTCTCACAAAATTTCACCACCTTTTCCTAAATGTCGTCCTCGTCTTCCTCCTTATGGCAATCCTCCGGTGACGACGACGACGAGCACTTCCTCTCGCAGCCTTTCTACCCATCCGAGGAGCCTTCTCTGGTGGATTTCCTCCGACTGCTGCCTTGCGATGTGTACCCGAGTTATAATGATGTTTCTGCCTCTCCTCCGAACGAGGAGATGCGTTCCTTGTCCTTAAAGAGGAGGATTGCGGCCACGAGCGGAGATGGTTTTGATTTGAGGGACATGCAGAGGAGCAAATCTCTCGACCAGAATGTGGGTGATAAGAGTCTGCTGTTTGGGAACATTTTGAGAAGGGCTTGAGTAAGTATATGTATTTATAATAATCCTTGATTCCTTATGTTGGTCGATTTTTTTTATAGTTTCAAACAAGGTTTCAAAAACCGGACCGGACCGGACGGTTCGACCCGGTCGAACCGGGAACCGATAGTTCAGCGGCTGGTTCAACTAAAAAACCGAGCATCTAGTTGAACCGTTCTGAACCGGATTGAACCCGGTCCGACCGGGTTGGAAAGTCTGGTTGGACCGGTTGGTCGAACCGGACATAAAAATATTTCAAATTTTCCTAATTTTTAAAATCAGAAAATATGAGGATTTTTTTTCTATTTTTACAAACAAAAATCCATCACCCACAAACCCTTCTCTCCCTTACCAAATCCATTCGTAAGTATGATGTCGTGGATAATATTGAAGATTGATTTTGGTTTTAGATTCTTAATCCAAATAATACTTTCTCTAATTCTTATTCAAGCAAATTTGTTCCGTTAAGTAAAGATAACAAATTTACTGAGTTAAGCAAATTGTGTTAAATATCATGAATTATATTTAATGTTTGGTGTGTATATATTAAATAATTTAACAAAAATCGATTCAAACCGGTCCGACCACCGGTCCGACCACCGGTCCGACCGTTAATATTTATTCGGTCCGGTCCAACTTCGGGTCTCAAAAATTCTGATGTCATGCTGACGTCATCAACGGTCCGACCGTGGTTGGACCGTGGTTCGACCACGTTGAATCAAAACCAAAGCTTTATCGGTTCGATGACCGGTTCAGTTCTGAAAACCTTGGTTTCAAATCAAATGTATATAGTGGAGAGCATTATTCTAATTAATCACTTGGATTGTATTTCTCACTTGGACATTCAAACACATAGATGTTGGAAAATAGTGTTACATCCTAATATTTGGGAACATTTTGTTGATTCGAATCTCAAATTGATTTTTTATTGAAATTTTATCGATCCACTGCCTCTTCAAAGCTCAAAAAGAAATTAGGTAAGAAATAGTTATTTGTTTTTAGCTGTCCAAGAAAATGGAACTATATGTATTTTTAGTACTTCCCTACATGAGATTGGGACCACTCTTATGAAGGGTTTTTGCTTACGTGCGCGTGCAAAATTCCTGAATTGGAGTTTTGCACCCATGTTTTCCAAATTAGTCTTGATGCATCCGCCACAAATCATCATCTTTGTTGTTATATATACATTGGCGTTTGGTCGATCCAAACACTATTTTATCTAACCGTAACACGAGTATTCAAGTATGTTTTTGTTGGTCCGTAAATATTAAAATGAAACACTTCTATAAAATCTAATACATTTTCATTTTAATTATCGACCGAAAAGCTCAAGTTTTAGAATTTAATTATTTTTAATTGAAAAGAAATTAATTGTTGTTGCAATATCAAATTGCCGATTTTTGTCATAGAGAGCAGTAGGAATGGTGGCAGCGATAACAACAGCAAACAACGGGAACAAAAACCCACTATCAGGTGGATGTAACATTAATATGGTGAGGTCACCACTGTCGATGGTTGGAGGTGGATATATGGACGAGAGTGGATTTATAGTTGGGCGTTATACTCTTGAGGAAAGGAAAGAAAGGATCGAAAGGTACAAAATCAAACGAAGTCAACGGAATTATGGGAAGACAATCAAGGTACATATACATACATCATCAAAGTTATTTATTTACCTAGTGCAATAGATATGGCTAATGCAAAAGGGCTGGAGGGGAGTCAAGCAAATCAACTGGCCGTTTCAGAAAATCGTTTAATTAAAGTCGAAAGAAAGATTTAGATCAATAATGGACTTTATCAATTGGGGTAGTTCAGTTGGGGATCCGACTAGAGATCGAATAACAAAAAACTTACTCATATGTTTGGGATGTTGAAATTTAAAATGGATTGGGCTAGAGTAGATAAATCTAAATAATAGACTTTGACCCCTTAAATTTTAGTTTTACACTTGTTGATATGTAGCAGTCAACACAAGAAACTAATATAATTGGGTTACCTATAGAGTCGAAAGAGATATTTGTGTCATCTACATAATTATAAAAAGTATAGTAATTTAATTGCAAAAAAGTAGAGGTTTTATGTGCAAGAAATAATGCAAGTTGTGGTGCAGTATGCATGCAGGAAGAGTTTGGCGGAGAATAGGCCGAGGATACGTGGCAGATTTGCGAAGATCGAAGACAACGGTGAGGATCTCAAGGCGTCAACCAATCGGGGGAAGACGATTAGGAACTGCTTTCCCTGTGATGTCTATAATAATAAAGAGTACAAAATAAAAATGTACCAACTGTAATGCATGGTCGAGTCTTCTCTCTCCAATGCCAAATCATACCACCCTTTTCTTAATAATATGTTGCTCGCTCCGACTTTCGTTATGGTGGTGCGTCATTTGCTACCGAATGTTATGGTGTGTTTGGATAATAACGAAGGAGAGAAAATAAATGGAGAGAATAGACTAGATATTGTTTGAAACCGATGGATATATGGTTTGCAACGATGATACTGTTTGTCGTACTCACCGCATAACTCAACTGGTGAAGGGAGTGCATATGCATCCACGAAATCAAAGGTCTGAGTCCTAATTGTGGTGTGTGATTCTAATTTGAAATTGCAACCCACATGTATTAAAGTAAGAGTAGGTGCTGAAAAATCCTGGGTCATCAAAACAAATTAGTATTTGTGGTTATAAATACTATATTCTTAATGAAAACTTGGGAATTCTTGTTACCAAATAAAAATAATTGTAAGAGCATCATTAACAGCACCCGAACAGTTTTTGAGCGTCCTAGTTTCTCTCACAGTCACGTCAGTTTCTCTCTCCACCACATCAGCACAAACCAACCCCCCTACAAAATTCTTAACCATTATCCAATCCACCCAGTCACGTTACAGTATTTGTTGTTACATCATTATTTTTATTCTTCTCTCTAAAACTCTTTCAAAAATCAACAAAATCTTTTAATAATCATTATCGTAATTATTTAATATCAACAATTCATTCGTTTTTAATTAATATTTAATATATAAATACGAAAATATTATTAAAATTTAGGAAACCGCATTACATAGTACATTAACTGAAAATATAAAAACTAAAACGAAAAATACATCATTAAATGCTAAACTAAAATACGAAACTTAAAATACATCAAGTCGCATTTCCTCCAAATTGTTGTCATATATTGTCAATCAAATCGGCTTGAAGGTTCAAATGTGTGGTGTGATCACGCAATTGATCTCTCCTTCTCAAGTACCTAGTAATATCCACTACACATTCAGTGAAATACCGAACCGGCTCGTTTACGGAATTTCCAGGTTGGTCGTCAACAAATTCGTTCCAATCTCCGAAATTACCAAAGGAATCACGTTCATCCTCCACTATCATATTATGCATTACAATGCAAGCTGTCATTATTTTGTTAAGCACAACCTTACTCCATGCAAGAGATGGCTTCTTCACTATCGCGAACCGTACTTGCAAGACTCCAAATGCACGTTCTACATTTTTGTGTGCTGCTTCTTGTCGTTCAGCAAATAACCTCTCCTTCGGTGTTTGTGGATGAACGATGGATGGAATGAATGCTGACCATTTTGGATAAATATCATCAGTAAGATAATATCTCATATTATATCGAGAACCATTTACCTCAAAAGTCACAGGTGGAGCTTGTCCTTCCATTACGTCGTCAAAAACCGGAGATCGTTACAGGACATTTAAGTCATTGCATGAACCTGGTGTGCCAAAAAACGAGTAACATATCCACAAGTCAGCTGACGCCACTACCTCGAGGACAAGAGTGGCATTACCACTACGCCCTTGATATTGGCCCCTCCAAGCAACCGGACAATTTTCCACACCCAGTGTATGCAATCGATACTTCCCATCATGCCTGGGAACCCACGCTGCTCACCAACGTGAAGTAGTCGTGCTAAATCACTTGCATTAGGTCTTCAGAGGTACTCACTGCCGAAGTTGTTAATTACACTGTCGTAGAATTTTTCAAGTGCATTTCTTGCCATGGATTCTCTTAGCCTTAAGTATTCGTCCACCTCATCAGCCGCAACACCGTACGCTAGCATACGGATCACCACAGTACATTTTTGCAGGCCAGATATGTTCATCCTAACGGTGGCGTCTGGTGTACATTGGAAGAATACATCAGATGCCTCAATGGCACTCACAATGCGAAGAAAGACATGCTTTCGCATCCTAAATCTTCTCCTGAAAATGTTGTCAGGATAAACAGGGTCGTTAGAAAAATAATCGGCAATCAAACAGTTGTAACCAAGCTCCCTATCTCTATCCGGGTTCGAAGTTCGCCTTCTACGCCTCTGAGGACGTTGGTCCACCACTTCGGAGACATACTCCGTTAAGTAGTTCAATACTTGGTCGTAAGCTTCGTCATTGGATGTTGGAGATGATGAAGACTTATCGGATGAAGACATTATTCGTAGATGAATGAGTGAGAACCAACCAGGAGGACTGCATTTATAGTTGCATCGAGTCTTGGACTTCTCAAGCATCGATGACCTACAGTGCGTGCGTGACTACACAAAAGACAAGACGATTGCATCGGGGACCTACAGTGCGCGCGTGACTACACAAAAGACAAGACAATTGCATCGAGAACCTACAGTGTGCGCGTGACTACAGAAAAGACAAGACGATTACATCGAGGACCTACAGTGTGTGCTACGAAGAACGGGTGGAGAGGAAACACATTGAAGCTGAGGTGAAGTTCCAAAGGGAACTCAACAGTAAGAAACTCGACGCCTTATTCTCTCTGCTGAAGAAGGAAAACAAGGACGATATCGATAAATAAACACTTGCTGAACTTTAGGCGTGGGCCAAATCAGAAGGATTTCTGTAGGTGGTTTTGTTTTCATTTAAACTTAACTAAATGTATGTTTCATAGTTTATCAGTATTGTGGTAGTTTATCGGTAGTTTAAAATTCGTAGTTTATGTATTGTATTTTGTTTCCGTATTTGCTTTGTATTTCGTTTCCGAAGTTTATGAGTATTGTACTAGTATTTCGTATTTTGTATATATTTTTTTAATTTTTTAATTTACTTTTATCTAAATAAATCAAAAAAAAATTAATTAATTATAAAATAATTTTTCAATTAATTTTCAAAACCTAATTAATTTAATTACAATTTAACTAATCAATACATTAACCTAATTATATATTACTAATCTTTTTCTTTATAACAAAAAAAATTAACCAATGGGGGACCACGTGGCCCCCACCAGGGCGTTTTTCCGGACAACCTGTCGCCCGGCAATCATATATTAGGATTAGATTTATTGCATGTAAAGCAAACTCCCAGGATTAATCACTATCCACCTGCATTCATTAAGATCCTAACTAGAAACCATCAAAATCCTTGGATCTATTCGCATCTAGCCAAGATCCAATCACATCGAATCAATATCCAAATACATCTCATTTGAATTCAAAGATCAATAAAAAATTAAGAAGATTTGTGCGTGTTTGACTAGTTAAATAGTTGATCGGTCAACCATGTTTAAGGTGTGGAAATTCTAGAAGTCAAAACCGATCGAACTGAATTTCTAGAAGGCAAGAGTGTCTCGCCCGTCACACATGGCATTGTTCGACCTGTCCACCAAAACAGACGATCAGTCCAAAAATATTTAAAAATTGAATTATATTTGGCCAGATTTACTAGATTTGTTCCAATAATCTTAGCTTTCAACAGTTGTCACACCTATTACTCAGAAACACTTCTAATATTGAAGTTTTGTACTCTCTCTTTTTCTCCACCATCTTTTCAGCTGGCTACTATTGTCTTCTCATGATCCTTTGTGAAAACTTACATCTAGTTAATCAAAAAGTTTACTATAAGGAGTCAGACTTTTTAGTCTCATTAATCATAATTTTGATGATTGACAAATTAAGATAATTGATTCTCCAAATTCCACATCATTAAAGTCATATCGTCGTATCATTAGGTGCACAAAGATTGAACAATCAATATCACAATATCAAGACTTGTAAAAAAGTTACAAAACAAGACATGTAATTCTTCATTTACTTGAGTCTTAGGATCAAATTATCTACATGATGCACTGGAAGAAAATCGAAGCAGTCAGATTACCAATCTCACTAGAGACGTCCTATCCTAAAACCTCAATAACGATCCAAACCCTTTGTGATTGTGTTCGATGAGACATCTGAACATTGTCTAGACTATCGAATCTCTTTTACTTGGATGTTTTCTTTATGTATGATTTTTTTGACAATTGTCTTCTTACCGGACAATTGATACACTCTTTGTTCACACTTTATTATGGTTGGTCCACGTGGCACATAGCTGTTGAGAAATCTCAAAGGATATATAAAATAGTCAATATTGACCTTCGAGATCACTGCTCAATATTGACTTATAAGTCGAGGAGATGACTGGATCACGATAGAGTGATCGAACCTTTATAAAATCTCTAAAATCGACGTGTGGTTTGCAATTCACTCACTTCTATTTTTAATTCCGTATTTTTAGCTGAATTGTTAACTAATCTATTCACCCCCTCCCCCTCTAGATTAGTCTTTGATCCTACTCACATGTTTTACTATTGTTAAACTTATCTAAAAGTTACTGGATTTTACTAATCGGACGATCGAGCCTCTTTCGGTTGACTAACTCTTCACCTTGGCCAAAAGTTGAGTTTTTCTAGAAGTTGGTGATCGGGGGATTCGTAGGTGGTAGGGCAACAAACTTTGCATGAGTAAAAGGTTTGGTATAAGGAAATCTCAACTTTGTCGGTTTGCTCGGATTGGAGGTGAAATATGGAGGTGTCAGGCTAGAAGGGTGGTTGTCCGAGATGGGAAGAGAGGGTGAAGTTGGCGGAAGCGACAAGGGTGCGGAAGTCTAGGATTGTTAAGAAGCAAGATTTTAGGGTCATAACTTAAGTAAGGTCCAAACAGTGGATTTGTGTAATGGTGTTAGTCAAAGACCGTTACATATAACAGATGGAGGCGACAGTCGTTAACGGAGTGTGAGTGTAGGTATACAAAAATAATTACTCTCCAAACTAGGTGTACTGAGCTAATAAAAAACTACGTGTGAACAAAACGGTTCAATAACATACTTTTAGAAGTGCACCCAAGCAAAAACTCTATTTGCAAATAAGAGATCTTCGATATCATTACACTAGTTGTGCAGGCAAGCAAAAAAAAAATTATATTTTATTAGTTTGGACCAATGAGAGACGAAGAAAGACAAGGTCAATGAAAGATATATAGTCATGTAAAATATTAAAAAATGATATAGAATTCTAGATGTAAAAAGAAAGAAGTCAAATATTTCAAACCTTACAGCCTTACTCCAATCAATTAACTTTCAGAACTCAACAATCAGCATTTCTCTTGAATCCTTGTGGCACCATGCTAGCAATTGCCATCATCATGCTTTCCAATTCATTCCACTGATTTCCTTGCTGTTAGTGAGCACACATATATATAAAAACTAAACAAAAGAAAGAAACAACAATCAAAAGACATCATTCATCCTCCTCACTTGTCTCCCTCCTCTCAATTACACCCACTTGAGTCCATCATTAAACTTACTCATATCTGCAAAACTTTTTTATGACTTACACCAAACCACACAAACAAAACAAACCAAACCAAACCAAACATGGCTCTATGCCTCCAATGCCTCCTCACGACCTTCACAATTCTCAGCTCCCCGTTCACCCCCGCAACACCACAACCCCCCAACATCACCACTCAACCCCTCACCAAAGTCCTCCGTCTCGACCACACCATCCGCAACCTCGCCTACCACTCCCTCGTGTCCCACCACCACCGCACCGGCCAACCGATTCCCGTCCGCCTCCCCAACTCCCTGTCCTCCGTATCGGCGTCAACCGCGGTTTACCGGACGGGGAGTTTGAGGAGGCATGGGACCGCTATCGGGGAATTCGGGCTTAGGCCTGGCGTGGTGGTGCGACCCCATACGAAGAGGCTTGTGGTGGTGGCGGAGAGAGTGGGAGGGGAGTGGTGTTTGGTTTATGAGAGGTTCAGGAACATGTCGGGGTTTCATTTGGTTTCGGACGTCGTCGGAATTATGGCTTTTGGTCGGGTTAAGGGGTGTCATGAGGTGAGTCAGGTGGAGATGTTTGCTGAGGAGAAGCCTATTGTAGTCGACTTCTCTAAGCTTGTTCATGCTAGCACCTTAAAGCGTGGGTTGGTATTCTTCACTTCTCTGCATTATATTATCACTATTCTTTACTTATACTTATGAAATAATGGATCATCGTATGTCAAGTAGTCATTCTCAAAACAGGAATGAGTAGAAGATAAGTGGGATATAAATGGTAGAGTGAGAACATAAAAGAAGAGAGAAGAAGAAGAACATTAAAAGAAAGGAAGGAAACAATAGAAACTTGATTTCTTTTCTTCTTGTTTGGATATATAGATAACAGATAATATAAGTTTCTATAAGAACATGAAAAAAGAAGAAGAAATGGATTATATTTAAATTGCTAAATTAATTTTTAAAATAAAGTATAGAACATAGGATACTTATTAAATTGAAACAACAAAGGGTAGTTAATTTAGCAATGCAAAAAGTTAGTCACAATTATCTCTCTCTTCTTTCATTTTGGAGAGAAAGTTGAGGCTTCAACTCGGATGGGAGAGGTTCCCTCTGTTCCTTCTTTTCTTTCAATTTCTCTCGCAAAAAATTTAAAAGTATATTAAGAAATTGCACGTAACATTTTGACCTGAACTTAATTCTTTAGGACTTAGGTAACATTTTGGTATTGACCATGACGATCGAGTTTTTAATGTGGAGGTTAATTGATGACCATGATCATGTGGTTAGAGATTAACAAGCAGAGGTTGGTGGCATAAGCGATAATATTAGGAAAATAATCAATGGACAAGCAGTCCGGTCAACAAAGTCAAATGTTTTTTTCTTTTTGAAATTAATTAAATAACATATTTATTTTGTGTACATGCAACTTTATTTTTCCAATGCAACATTTGGTTCTCCCACGGACAGACTCAACTTAAAATTAATGGACATACACACACCTTATTTTGTCCAGATGAGGTTGTGTGTATGTCCAGATTAAGTTGTGTCTCTGTTCAGAATAAGTTTTGTGTCTGTCCAGAATAAGTTGTGGGTATGTCCCGTTTAACTTGTTTGTCTGTCCAGAATAAGTTGTGTGTATGTTCAAAATAAGTTGTGTGTATGTTCAAAATAAGTTGTGTCTGTCCAAAATAAGTTTCGTGTCTGTCCAGATTAAGTTGTATGTCTGTTCAGAATAAGTTTTGTCTCTGTCCAGAATAAGTTGTGTGACTGTCCAATTTAAGGTGTTAGTCTGTCCATTTTAAGTTGTGGGTCTGTCTATTTTAAGTTGTGCATCAATCCATTTTAAAGTTTAAGTCTGTCAATTTTAAAGTGCGAGTCTGTCCATTTTAAGGTGTGTCTGTCCAGATTAAGGTATGGGTTTATCCACAACTTAATTTGGACAAACACACAACCTAATCTGGACAGTCACACAACTTATTCTGAATAGACACAAAACTTAATCTGGACAGACACACAACCTAATCTGGACAAACACACAACTTATTCTGGACAGACACACAACATAATCTGGACATAATAAGGTGTGGGTCTGTCCGTGGGGGAAACCAAAGGTTGCATAGGGAAACCAAATGTTACGGAAACCAAAATGTTGCATTGAGAACGTAATGTTGCATGAAGACAGTAAATGTTGCATGTGACACAAAAAAAATATGTTATTTAATTAATTTAAAAAAGTAAAAGACATTTGACTTTTGTTGACTGTGCTAACTATGTCAGCGTGCGTCCCTCGCATCCGTGTATTTGTTTGTATCACTATGCATAATATTATGGTATTTGTTTGTAGCATTTATGCATTGATTTGATCACCGCAGTTTTGTGCAATCGAGCTTCTTACTGTCGACTGAAAAATAGTTACCTTTATTTGAATATATGTTGCATTTATTACTTTCTCGATCATCCTTCTAAGAAATACAGCTTGCATTGCTTGAGAGTGATCTGAACACAGACATTGGTCGATCGAAGAAAATTCATGTAATTAGTTCCTATGTCACTTCCAATAGGTTACGATGTGCTGCATTTTGGTCAAACGGGACAACCACCTTGTTCCCACCGGGGCCGTCACCAACCACCTGTTTCACTCGCTCTTCCGGCCATTTTGGCCTCGTTGCAAGACCATTAATCCCACAACGGCCGGGCACGTTTTCTAGCAATGACCGGAATCCAAATGCAACAAAACAGAAAAAGGAAAGAGAGGTGTTGGGCAGCTTCAAAATTGGTCTAGTAATAGTGGGAGCTTCTGTTTTCACGCTGGCTGTCTTAGGAGTGGTGGCCGTTTTGTTCGTGAGATCCAGCGAGAAGCGGCGGTTGAAGGAAATGGAAAGGAAGACTCGTGACGAAGAAGCATTGCAGGTTTCAGTCGTCGGATTTGTCAGAGCGCCTAGCGCCTCCGCATCGCGGACCTTACCGTCACTTGAAGATGAGCACATTTGGTTGAGTTGCTTGGATTCATTGCACTAAATAACTTTAGTGCTGGTTGTTAATTTTGTAGCACAGATCGAGATTCTTTTGAGGTCACAAGGGTTTGGGTAAAGAAAGTATGTTTGGTGATTGTAATTAAATGAGATAGAAAATATATATTAGTTCTATTGTTTGAATTAGGGCAGCACATGGGTTGGGTTCAACCAATAAACCGAACCAGTTGGGTCAGGTTGGATTGGGTTTTTTAGAACTTGGATTGGTTCGATTCTAGAAAATCCAGAACTGACCAGGTTGTATCGAGTCAGGCGGTCAGGTTGAACCAAACCAATCCCAAATCGATAATGTATTTATATATACTTATAATAATATAGTAGATATAGAATACATTGAGAATGTGATACTAATTATTGGAAAATTTCTAGTAACTATTGCAATTTACCAACCCTCTTTCTCACTCCATGACTCACCCAACCAAACCCAAAAAACACCTAACCTCCACCGAACCAGCCTTAGTTTGAATAATGCAAAACTTAAACAACAAAGCAGGTCAGCAACAACTACAAAATTTGAATGATACGTCAAGTCAGTAAGACTAACACAACAAAGATACAAGCATGAGCAAATAAAGCTTAAAAAGATTAATCTCTAATGTCTGAGTAGAGGAGCACCAACTCCGACCATGAGCATTTGGCACAACCAGATGGTCATGTGAAAACATACTCGTTGCATAATTTAAATGCATGCTTAATATCTAAAACTTACCAAATCTAATAGATTTGATTCAACTTTTGTTGGCGACTGCATATGCTATTTTGACTGGCCTGCCATGAAGCTTCACTTGGTTTTTCAGGATAGCCCGCTCCAACGACTCGTCATTCTCAAAATCTATATGCCCGAAACCCCTAAACTTTCCTGTTATTTTGTTAGTTGCTAATCTTATGGATGAAATCTTGGACGCATCCAATAGATTTCTGATATCTTCTTCTGTGACATCCCATGAGAGATTGCCGATGTATGCAGAGCAACAACCTTCTTCTTTCTTGGGGTCTTCAAGAAACTCACTGTTTCTTTTCCTCTGGGGATCCAGTCTACATCTTTCTACTTTAATAAACCTATTTCCCCTGGTACCAACGAAATAAAAAGAGATTATTTTAAAGAAGAATTCAAAAACAATCAAGTAGGACTATGGTTTTAAATGGTAAGACTTACATTTTTGCACCATCAAGTTCAAGCGATTTCAGTGCAGCTTCTTCGCTCTGCAAATCCAAGTGTAATAAGTTACCTCTTATATTACATCAAAATAAAACATGCATTTGTCTCCCTATATTGGTATAAATGGTATTAACTAAGAAGTTCTTTGGTATCTCCTTCTTTGGCTTTCAGAAACTAGGTTTTCCTTATCCTAGAGATTTTGAAAGGCACAAATATCCAGCAACCGTTATGCACCTAATGATTCTCTAGAGCTATAGTGAGTAGCCACGGATCTGAAAAGCGCATGCACTATGTTTTCTTGAATTTACAATGAATCGCAAAAAATGGACAAACTATCTTTTTCTTATTGGTAAAACATGGACAAACCATCCTCCTCATCATTTGGTTAAGCTGACATAACATTGATACTACCCCCCTAATACTTTGCATCTGAAATCAATAATCAGGGAATGGGTCATTCAAATAATGCAATCACAAAATCAGTATATCGGACCACTTTAAAAAAATTCAAATGCAGACACCTGACGAAAGATTTCTTTATATACTTTAATTATATTTTCTTTGATTCTTTGAATTGAAAAAACAAAACACAAAAATATGGATCTTTTCTTAAAAAATGTATATGCATGTTGTGGTAGGTTCAGAAATCTGTAAGGAGATCAAGGTCGGATACAGGCTTAAAATTTATGTTGTCTGACAACTCAAATTATCTGACTGTCGAACTTGCATGACCTAATATGCTACCATGCACTGTCACATATGTGACCTTAATTTCCACAATTGCTTATTCGACAGCGTAATTGCAAATGTATACATTGTTGAGACATGCATTTAAATAGAACCAACCTTACATAAATTAGCAAAAGGAAAAAGAATAGACCGTGAAAAAAAGGCGAAAAAAGAAATGATTGAATTTTATTTTCTGAACAAATGAAGACTGGGCAAACTATTTAGTGTGTGCATTCAAACATGAAAAACTGTAGGAAGACAAAAAATAAGCTCAAGAATCTCATTTCTACACCATTCATGAAACATGGAAAAGATTTACTTTCCAACTACGACATGGACAATAGCGGGTAGCGGGTTTGTCATTCGGAATCTGGCTTCACTATTAGCTTCATGCCTACATCTATAAGCTAGCATATCAAATGCTTCTAGACTAACTTCTGTTAGATTCACGGCATACCAAAAAATGAATTGTGCGAAAGAAGAATGCTAACCACTGAAATTTGCCAAGATACAAAAGAACAAACTTCTACTACCAGTACGACATAGCTTGTACAAACTTTGAATGCTAATTGGTACAATCAAAATAGAAAATCTTGAGGTTTACAACCCTAATATGGTAATATTGTTGAACTCGTGCAGAGGTAATTTCGGAATGATAATTCGCAAAGTAGCCCATTTGATTGTATCCCGGAACACCAACAGCGAAAGCTGTGAAACCAAATACTAACATACTAACACATCAACACTCCTCGGATACAACAATCCAACAATCTCATCCCAAAGCCGACCCTAATTTGACATTTGGTTCCACCACAGCCCCTCGAGGGTTCCATCAAAACCCTAACCAGTAACCACTCGTCGACCATAGCATTTGCCAAGGGTTGAGAGAAAACAAACAAAGAAACA
Source organism: Triglochin maritima (assembly GCA_963682175.1). NCBI lineage: Eukaryota > Viridiplantae > Streptophyta > Magnoliopsida > Alismatales > Juncaginaceae > Triglochin > Triglochin maritima. The sequence continues at coordinate 16,023,817 of OY821775.1, forward strand.
AACAGAACTTGAAGGATGGGTGTGTGTGTGTTTTGGTTCATGCGATTTGGGCCAGTCTGGAGTTGGGAATGGTGTTGCGGATTGGTTTCAAAATTCGATCTTCACGAAGACAAAGACTTTGCCGAAGTTTGTGGAATAGTGTTGAACCTTACAATGATTTCAGATCGCAAAAGCTCAAACAAAATCATCTAAAACAGAACTTGAAGGCTAAGTGTGTGTGGGTTTTTTTATTTTTATGTGGGTTTTGTTTTTGGTTTATGCGATTTGGGTCTGTATGGAGTTGGGAAAGGTGTTTTGGATTGGTGTCAAAATTCGATCTTTGGTGTTGTGGAAAGAGTTTGCCGAAGTTCACCTAACAAAGATTTCAATTTTACTTTATTTACTTTTTGGATTGGTCATAATGAATTGAAATTGCAAAATCCGAAACACAAATACAACTAAAATTGTAATAACGAACCTTGAAGTTGAGGAAGGCGAGGCCGCTGAAGTTGCCGGAGTCAGGGAAGGTGGCGAGCTGGAGTTGCGACACGGCATCGGAGTCGAAAAGGGCACGGATGTCGTCCTCGGTGGCGGAGTAGGGCATGCCGCTGACCACCACCTTGGTCCGCTCGTAGGGGGAGGAGGAGAAGTCGTCCGAGGAAGGGTGGGGGTCGTCGGATTGGGAGGAGGGAAGGGGTTGGCCCCACTTGTCCTTCTTCTTCTTCGTCGTCGTCGTCTTCTTCCTCTTCTTCGACGACGGGTTTGGGTCTTCCGCTCTTGCCATCGTTGGTGGGTTTCGGTCGGGTTTGGGGTTTTGGGTTTCGGCGGCCGACGCTTCTGATGCTGAGGGTTTCTGATTTCGTGCTTCCAATGATTTTCAATGAATTATTAAGGTCGGGACGGGCTTGAGTAAGTAAAGGTTAGAAATTATTTAATTTTTTTAAGATGGTATCCAAATATACAATTCAAATAATATTGTTTGAAAATATATTATCATATATATTAATGTGTTTGACTAAACAATTTAATCTTCCTAAGATTATAAGTTTCATATCTCATGTATTATATTTATAATGTTTTATAAATTTGTTAAAAATCAATCACCAAAAACTAATAAGCATGACTTTCTAGAGGTTATTGCACTAAAATCCCTGGAGATTTCAGTTTCTAGTACCCCTCCTCTTCCCTTCAATATCAAACATCCCCCAACCCACTCCATCTTCCAACTCGGGCCTTCTTCTTCTTTGTTCTTGATATTTACTTGGTTCCTCCTATGACCATGATGTCCCAATCCTCCTCGGTTGACAGTTTATTTTCGTTGTCTAACTTGCCTATGCAGCTAGCCGACACACAAGGGCAAATTCCCACCCCTGTAGGACCCCAAATCGGTTGTTCTATTCTTGGGGGGTTCCCTTTGTGCGTATTCTTTTTTTTCTTTTCTTTTTTTTTGTCGTTTGAAGAATCATTCGAGTGGTTGTGTAATTTTTATTTTGTTTCGTTTGCAGACCTCACTTAGGTGTGGGGATTTTCATTGGGTGGATGAAATTCCCTTCCGTGGCAGATGGTAGCATCTTTGAGGGGGTTCATGTCTACCACAATGTCGCCCAGTGCTTTGTTGTCCTCGAAGCAAAGCTTGCTTCCCTCTAGCGCTCGCAGGACCCACAACGTGCATTTCTATCACAACAAGGACTCATAGTCCTCATATTGAGAATTGCATTATCGGTTTCCCTCATAATTCGACCTTTGCAAAGACAATGGGTTTGCCGAAGTTAACCTTACAATGATTTCAATTTTATTATTTTTGGATTGGTTATAATGAATTCATAATGCAAAAACTCAAACACAATCAAATTACGTACGTTCAAGGTGAGGAAGACGAGGTCACTGAAGTTACCAGAGTTAGGAAGGTGGCAAGCTGGAGTTGCGAGACGACTTCGGAGTCGAATGGGACCCAGATATCATCCTTGATGTCGAGTAGGGCATGTTGTTGATCACCACCTTGGTCTGCTCGTAGGAAGGTGGTTCTCTGACGAGAGGTGGCGACGGGAGAGGATTGAGAAGGGGAGGGGTTGGCCCTACTTATCCTTCTTGTTCTTCCTCTTGTTCAAAGTTAGGTTGGGAGATTCTTGTTAAGTTAGGAGTTCGTAATAGTCACTCTCCAACTTGAGAGGGACTGTTATAAGTCCTAATTTTATGTATTTGAGAATAATAGGGGTCGAGTCATATGAAAAATCTCATGTAATTAGTCAAACTGGAATTTATAACCAGTTCAACCTTGTCATAGTCTTAGTTGGTTAAGCGGCAACCCAATTAGTGAGTTACCGACCGTTACCTCCATTATATAAGGAATGCCCACATCCTGAAGGGAATGTGTTCTAAAAGTTTTACTTTTAAATGTCAATTATTATGAATTGAATGAGAAATCATTTTGTTCCTTGTTTATGTTATTCGTCTTTTAGAAGTGTTAAGGAAGATGCTCTTGGTCCTTAACCGTAGAGCTCTAAAAGATATTGGTTTACATAAAACAAAAGATATTCGCAATCATTGTAATTAACATGGGACATTAATTACCGAGTTAAGATTATCGTGTTGGTCATAGATCATTGTAGCTCTACAAGTGAGTGACAACACAGGTACACAAAAGAGGAAATATTACTTTTGTATACTGAATAGACCTAATAAGTAAAACATTATAGAATTGTGTTTTCTGTGTCATTAATGTTTTACTGTGTCTTTGGTACTTTGATATGAGACTTATATCCGATCACTTAAGAATTGCTTAATTAGACTAGTGTCTTAAGCTATCGATGAGTGTAGTGTAAAGACATTAGTTGGTTAAGTATGACTTTTGTTGTATGAGATAGTTAGTCAAAAGATTATCATTGCCCCCTCTTAATTGAGTGATGATATTAGTGGGCCCCTTGATAAAAAAAAGCTATAATGTGCACAATGTGATTTGAGTTAAGTCACATATTTATAACTAGCTTAAAGAGATCAAGAAATGAATACTAATACAAAGATGACACAATACTACTTTGTGTGTATTCTTAATATCATGAGGCAAAGGACGGACACAAGTGGTGCACTCCATCACTAAATGGACCGGGTTTTGGTTCGAGTGGCATTAAGACATCTAACTAATTGGGAGCTATAATGTGTAGCTAGATACCGCTTATAGCTTGTGATATTAAGTTCTTAATATCACTGCCAACTTAGTTTAGATCCTCCCATAGGTCACACCACAAAACTGGGAAACAAGAAATGGGGATTTTGAGTTCATAAGGTGTGTCGGGTTTCATGTAGAAAATATGACACATGTGGTGAACAAGCGAAATCAAAATTATGTTGTGATTAATAACATAATTAGAATCTAAATTAAATTCATATGTGATGTAAATATTATGGGGTGTAATGATTTATCATTACATAGGATAATATATTACATAAGTTGTGAACTTACTACTAATCCCGAAATGTCAAATTTTGTAGGGGTTAAACCGAAATTTGACAAGTCTGCAGCACTGTGCAAAAACGGTCGAACGCTAAACCGCAAACGGTCGACCGAATTTGGCACGGTCGACCGCAATGTTGCACGGTCGACCAGATGTGTCTCGATCGCTACAGGAATTTCATATGTTCGTTTTCGGTCGACCAAAGTAGTTTGGTCGGTCGACCGAACATTGCGATGAAATAAATTATGTTGCGAACGGTCGACCGAGTTCATGAACGGTCGACCGAAACTTGGTCTAAACGGTCGACCGAACTCTTAACACGGTCGACCGATTCAGACGGTTACTGCAGAATAAATTTAAGAATTAATTAGATCATGCATAGAATTGGTTCATAACTGATTTAATTCGTGGCTAAGATTATTTGTTAGCAAATAATGGATGGTTGCACATAAATAGGTAATTTGGAGAGAACTTATAAATACAAGTTTATATCATTACCTTATTAATTATCATTATCTTTTTGTGCAAACATCTCTCTCCATAATTCTCCACGAATTTCACCTTAATTCTTGAGTTTAGTTTTAGTTTTCAGAGATCTTCTTCTCAAGGGAACTAAAGAGGGGTTCGTAGTTAGATTCTAAACCCTATTGGAGATTGAGAGGCTAGCTCTTCTCTCTCCAATCTTGTTTAGAGTTTGGTGAATACTCGGAGGCATCCGGCTCAGCGACAAGCATCTTCAACGTCTCCGGATCGTCAAGAAGTTTTAGGGAACTTCTAGGTATGAAATTCGGAGCCCATGTTTGTTTTAATAAAGTTTTGAAACTAGTTATTGAAACAAACCGATGCATGCATGAAGCAAATCATAGAAAAATTGTAATTGATCCTTATTGTGCATAAAAATTTCGAAAATAAATATGTGCAATTAAACTAGAAATCCTTCAGTGGTATCAGAGCTTAGGGTTCATTTTTCTAATGATTTGAAACTATAAACGAATTTAGTTTACCATCTAGGGTTCAAACAATTCGATTTTCAGTTTTTCGGCCGTTAAATGTTTTGTTGGAATAATTCTTTGTAATAATTCATTTTGAATGTTTTAAGTGGTTTAAAACATGTCATGTAATTATTAGAATTATGATTTAGACATAAGTCTAACTTGCAATAATTTCGTTTTAAGTATTAACGATTGTTTTGCAAGAGAATCAACAAAACCGAAAAATTACGGTTCGTCTTTCCTTTTAGGAAATTGGATGGACAGCGGTTCAAAATTGTTTTTTGAACTTGTGGATGGATGAAAAACCTTTTTATGGATTTCAAAATGTTTTTCAAAGAATTGTTTGGGATTCTAGATGATTGATAAACTAGGTTGTATAGTTTATAGCAATATTGCGTGCATGGATGCTCGAGTTGTATTTGCAGGAATTGTGAGTTTATATGTTCCAAATCAGCGCCTATGAATGTTTGTAATTATTATTATACAGGGGCTTATTTACATGTAAAAGCCAAATTCTCTCTTTCTATCTTTAGATAATTGCATTGCATTTGAGAGGTTTTACATAGGACTTGCATTAGTCAGTTTTTTATCGAATGTGAGGAGCATATTTATTTTCTGTAAAATCTACATCTCCGGTGCAAGATGAAGTCACCGCTGTAGCGCATCGATCGAGGATCGAGGATCAAAGGGAACATATAAACTCACACGATATGGATTGTGTGAATGGTTTAATTTCTGTTTTTAATCTTGTTATGCATGTGATGAATGTGTTGAATGTTAGGATGTGTATGAATGATAATATGCATGATAACCTAAAATTCTGAATCACATGTTAATATATGAAATTGTCCAACAAAATTAAGAGTAATTTTCCTTCTTATTTCATCCACTAGCAGACATCGATCGAGGGATACTCTGCTCGCCCTTAGCGGGAGATAGCTCCCTCTATCTTTGGGAATAGTGGGAGATATAATGGTTACCTATTGTTGTGCCACAATTAGACATATGAGGTGTGTTTCACCCTAGTGAACCCCAAGTATGTTTAGTTGTGAATACAATGGATAAACGTATCTCGTATCAAATGAAAATAAGTTTTCTTAACATTACCTAGAGTCATCGCTCGGTTTTGGGAAAAAGTTTTTCTTACGAGGATAGGTCATATTCCCTCATAATTAAAATGACAAGAATCACAAGAGTTTGAAAATGCTAATGTTGCTAAAATTCAAAAAGGTTGTGATTAGAAAATGATTTTCTTACCTTGATATTGTAATGTATTCGATAGCCCTTAGCTAGTCTATATTTCAATTGATAGGATCTTGGTTTGCTGCATTTATAGGCAAAATTTTTATTTGCAGCATTTACATTTGTATGTATGTATGATAAACATAAAATTGGCATTAAAATCTTGTATGATTTATTTTGTAGAAAAATGTCGAACATCCAACCATCGTACGATCCATGATAGAAAAACACCCTTTTGCAAATGATGGCTCAAACTTCATAAGTTGGCAACTCAAACTCAACATCGTGTTAAAGTTTGAGAAACTATCTCACATTTTGGAAGGTCCAATCCCAAAATGGAATGAGAAATTAACCGGTGAAGAGAAAGAGGCTAAAGCCAAGTGGGAAGACCAAGAGAACCAAGTTCACGGTCTCATGCTAGCATCCATGGGTGACTCGCTTCAAGCGAAATACTTGGATTCAAAACCCAAGAAGACCATGGAGGCTTTGTGTAAGATGTTCATGGATAGTGCCCGAAAGGAGCGATATAAGACCACCATCGCACTCACAAGGTGCCTTATGGCGGAGAGAACATCGGTATCCATGCATTTTCTCACGATGCAAGGGTACCTTGAGAAGTTGGCAAAGCTCTCTTCACCAATGCCCGAGGACATTGCTGAAGATATGATTCTTGGCTCTCTAGCCCCGTCCTTTAAGGACTTTGTGATGCACTATCACGTGCGTGAAAAAGGGGTGAGTCTTGAGGAGCTACACAACGCTCTCAAAACTGTTGAAGTTGACATGGGCAAGGGTAGGGACAAGCATGTCATTGCCGTCCATGGGAGGAGCCAAAAGATTGGTAAAGGAAAGGGCAAATCTACCAAAAGTGGTTCAATCAAGAGCAAGGGAGTAGGAGGTGCTCGTGCGAGTGCCTCCAGGGGGAAATCTCAGAAATCTCCAACTCCCAATACGGAGTGCTTTCACTGCGGTGAAAAAGGACACATCCAGCCAAATTGCCCCAAGTACAAGGAAGACCTTGACAACGGAGTGATTGAACGTCGACGCCCCAAAAAGGCCAAAGGTATATTTGTTATTGAAATAAATTTAGCCACCTCTGTCCAGGATTGGGTAATTGATACCAGATCTTGTGCTCACATAGTTTCTAATGTGCAGCTACTCACGGATAGGAAGGAACTCGTAAGGAACGAGATAGAATTGAAGGTCGAAAATGGTGCGAACGTTTCTGCAGTTGCACAAGGTTCTGTGGTGCTTCAATTATGCAGTGGTTTAAATTTATGTCTAAAGAATGTTTATTATGTGCCTTCGATTAGCAAGAACATTATTTATGTACCATGCTTAGATATGGATAATTTCAATATAAATATTTCAAATTCTTGCTTGTCTATATCGAAGAATGGTGTTTTCTATGCAAATGCATTCATAAGGAATGGTCTCTATTTGCTTGAATTGAATAATAAACAAATCTTTAATATCAATAACAAAAGACTTAAGACCACTCACGAGAATGATACTCTCTTGTGGCACTATCGTCTTGGTCACATAAATGAAAAACGCATCAAGAAATTGCAAGAAGCTAACCTTCTTGGTCTACTTGATTTTAAATCATTGGAGACGTGCCAACCATGTATAATGGGAAAAATGACCAAAAGCCTTTCAAGAAGAAAGGTCCAAGGGCGAGTGGCTTGATGGATTTGCTACATTCTGATGTATGTGGTCCAATGAGTATTAGTGCACAAGATGGTTTCAGGTACTTCATTACGTTCACAGATAATTGTAGTCGTTATGGCTATGTTTATCTAATGAGAAACAAAAGTGAGTCCTTTGACAAGTTCAAACAATTCAAGAATGAAGTAGAGAACCAACTCGACAAGAAAATCAAGTCTCTACGAAGGGATCGTGGAGGTGAGTACTTAAGTGCCGAATTTGACTCATACCTAAAGGAGTTCCGTATTGTACCTCAACTTACCCCTCTCGGAACACCTCAGTGGAATGGGGTATCTGAAAGGAGGAATAGGACATTGCTCGACTTGGTTCGGTCAATGATGAGTCATACGGAATTACCTCTTTATTTTTGGAGTTATGCACTACAAACTGCGGCTTACACACTAAATAATGTTTCATCCAAATCCATGGAGAAAACTCCTTATGAGATGTGGAGTGATAAAACACCCAAGCTCAATTTTCTCAAGATTTGGGGTTGTGAGGCTTACGTCAAGAAATTGATGTCGACCAAACTTCAACCAAAAGTGGATAAGTGCTTCTTTATAGGTTATCCTCGTGAGACAAGAGGATACTACTTTTGGCATATCACCTCCAATCGAGTGATTGTAGAGAGGGATGCCACATTTCTGGAAAAGGAATTTCTGGAAAGGGTAAAAAGTAGTGGGAGTAGGGTTGTGCTTGAGGAAACTCAAGATACTCTAAAAGATCATGACATGAATGATGACATTCAAGATCATGAAGGCCCAACCGAGATTCCTTTGGTTAGTGGGAGCGTGAGTGAGAGACCCTCGCAAGAAATTGTTAGAGAATCTCAATCATCCCCACCTAGTGTACGTTCAAGAGTTGAACGTGAACCCACACCTCAAGAAATTGTGGAAGAAGTTCAAGAGACACGAGAAGAACCAAAATAATTAAGAAGGTCTACGAGGGAAAGGAAGAAACCCGACTTGTATTTGGGACTTCATGAAATCATGGTACTTGATACCAATGATCCCTTGACCTTCCAAGAAGCAATGGAAAGGGAAGACTCAAAATTATGGCTTAAGGCCATGGAATCCAAAATAGAATCCATGTATGATAATGAAGTGTGGAACTTGGTTGACATTCCTCAAGGGAAAAAAGTCATTCAAAATAAATGGGTTTTCAAGAGGAATATTGACATGGATGGGAACTTGACAACCTACAAAGCGAGGCTTGTAGCAAAGGGTTTCACTCAAGTTCAAGGAATTGACTATGATGAAACTTTTTCACCAGTTGTCATGTTCAAGTCTATTCGGATAATGCTCGCTATTGCTGCATTTCATGATTATGAGATGTGACAAATGGATGTCAAAACGACGTTCCTTAATGGAACTTGGAGGAGGATGTATACATGGTACAACCTCAAGGTTTTGAAGATCCAAAGAATAGCGAGAAAGTATGCAAGCTTCAAAGATCCATTTATGAATTGAAGCAAGCATCAAGGAGTTGGAACAAACGCTTTGACGAGGAAGTGAAGAAGCTTCACTTCATTCAAAGTAAGGAAGAACCTTGTATATACAAGAAGGTTAGTGAGAGTCATGTAGTATTCCTAATCTTGTATGTCGATGACATATTGCTTATGGGAAATCATATTCCTTTGCTTGAGCAAACGAGAATCTCATTGAAATCTGCATTCTCAATGAAAGATATGGGTGAGGCTCAATACATCTTGGGAATCAAGATATATAGAGATAGATCCCGTAGACTCATTGGCCTCAGCCAACGTACATACATTGACAAGGTCTTGGAAAGGTTCAAGATGAACAACTCCAAAAAGGGCAGTGTGCCAATGAGTATGGGTGTGCAACTCAAGAAGTCTCAACGTGCGCAATCACGTAAGGACTTAGAATACATGAAGGATGTCCCTTATGCTTCGGAAATTGGGTCGATCATGTACGCGATGACTTGCACAACACCTGATGTCTCGTATGCTCTAAGCGTGACAAGTCGTCACCAATCCAACGCAGGTCCTGAGCATTGGACTGCGGTCAAGAATATCCTAAAGTACCTTAATCGGACTAAGGATAAGATTCTTGTTTATGGAGGACAAAGGGAGTTGATAGTCGAAGGTTACTCGGATGCGAGTTTCATGAGTGATCCAGACGACAGAAGGTCGCAATCAGGATACGTCTTTCTTCTGAATGGTGGAGCTGTGAGTTGGCGTAGTTGAAAGCAAAGCACTACGGCCGACTCAACCACTGCTTCAGAAGTAATGGCTGTCGCTGAAGCGAGAAAGGAAGGAGTGTGGATCAAGAAGTTCCTTGAAGAGCTTGGAGTAGTTCCCACGAGCGAGGGACCCATTGACTATTTTGCGATAATAGTGCATCTATCTCGCAAATCAAGGATCCTAGATCACACCACAAAGTAAAGTACATGGATCGTAAGTACTTCGTGACACGTGACCTCATCGACGAAGGCAAAATAAATCTATTATGGGTGGACACCAACAGCAACACAGCTGATCCATTCACAAAACCCTTATCCCAAGCCAAGGGCGAAATGCATTTCGAGTCCATGGGATTGAGGAACCATGTAGATTGGCTTGATGATTGATATGTAATGGGGTTTACCCTAGTTATTATTGTTTTATACATTGAGTGTGTATGTGAAAGAAAACTTTAATAACAAGTGGGAGATTGAAGGGGATGTGTTCTAAAAGTTTTACTTTTAAATGTCAATTATTATGAATTGAATGAGAAATCATTTTGTTCCTTGTTTATGTTATTCGTCTTTTAGAAGTGTTAAGGAAGATGCTCTTGGTCCTTAACCGTAGAGCTCTAAAAGATATTGGTTTACATAAAACAAAAGATATTCACAATCATGGTAATTAACATGGGACATTAATTACCGAGTTAAAATTATCGTGTTGGTCATAGATCATTGTAGCTCTACAAGTGAGTGACAACACAGGTACACAAAAGAGGAAATATTACTTTTGTATACTGAATAGACCTAATAAGTAAAACATTATAGAATTGTGTTTTCTGTGTCATTAATGTTTTACTGTGTCTTTGGTCCTTTGATATGAGACTTATATCCGATCACTTAAGAATTTCTTAATTAGACTAGTGTCTTAAGCTATCGATGAGTGTAGTGTAAAGACATTAGTTGGTTAAGTATGACTTTTGTTGTATGAGATAGTTAGTCAAAAGATTATCATTGCCCCCTCTTAATTGAGTGATGATATTAGTGGGCCCCTTGATAAAAAAAAGTTATAATGTGCACAATGTGATTTGAGTTAAGTCACATATTTATAACTAGCTTAAAGAGATCAAGAAATGAATACTAATACAAAGATGACACAATACTACTTTGTGTGTATTCTTAATATCATGAGGCAAAGGACGGACACAAGTGGTGCACTCCATCACTAAATGGACCGGGTTTTGGTTCGAGTGGCATTAAGACATCTAACTAATTGGGAGCTATAATGTGTAGCTAGATACCGCTTATAGCTTGTGATATTAAGCTCTTAATATCACTGCCAACTTAGTTTAGATCCTCCCATAGGTCACACCACAAAACTGGGAAACAAGAAATGGGGATTTTGAGTTCATAAGGTGTGTCGGGTTTCATGTAGAAAATATGACACATGTGGTGAACAAGCGAAATCAAAATTATGTTGTGATTAATAACATAATTAGAATCTAAATTAAATTCATATGTGATGTAAATATTATGGGGTGTAATGTTTTATCATTACATAGGATAATATATTACATAAGTTGTGAACTTACTACTAATCCCGAAATGTCAAATTTTGTAGGGGTTAAACCGAAATTTGACAAGTCTGCAGCACTGTGCAAAAACGGTCGAACGCTAAACCGCAAACGGTCGACCGAATTTGGCACGGTCGACCGTAATGTTGCACGGTCGACCAGATGTGTCTCGATCGCTACAGGAATTTCATATGTTCGTTTTCGGTCGACCGAAGTAGTTCGGTCGGTCGACCGAACATTGAGATGAAATAAATTATGTTGTGAACGGTCGACCGAGTTCATGAACGGTCGACCGAAACTTGGTCTAAACGGTCGACCGAACTCTTAACACGGTCGACCGATTCAGACGGTTACTGCAGAATAAATTTAAGAATTAATTAGATCATGCATGGAATTGGTCCATAACTGATTTAATTCGTGGCTAAGATTATTTGTTAGCAAATAATGGATGGTTGCACATAAATAGGTAATTTGGAGAGAACTTATAAATACAAGTTTATCTCATTACCTTATTAATTAATTCATTATCTTTTTGTGCAAACATCTCTCTCCATAATTCTCCACGAATTTCACCTTAATTCTTGAGTTTAGTTTTAGTTTTCAGAGATCTTCTTCTCAAGGGAACTAAAGAGGGGTTAGTAGTTAGATTCTAAACCCTATTGGAGATTGAGAGGCTAGCTCTTCTCTCTTCAATCTTGTTTAGAGTTTGGTGAATACTCGGAGGCATCCGGCGCAGCGACAAGCATCTTCAACGTCTCCGGATCGTCAAGAAGTTTTAGAGAACTTCTAGGTATGAAATTCGGAGCACATGTTTGTTTTAATAAAGTTTTGAAACTAGTTATTGAAACAAACCGATGCATGCATGAAACAAATCATAGAAAAATTATAATTGATCCTTATTGTGCATAAAAATTTCGAAAATAAATATGTGCAATTAAACTAGAAATCCTTCACATCCATGTATCAACCACATCTAGATTTCAACTAACTTTACTCTTTCTTTCTCGACTTTCTCCCAAATCTCCTTCTTCCTCTGATCTCCATCCCCTGCGTTCATCTCCATCACCAAACCAAAACCATCATCATGGATTTCTACATAAACAAACAAGGAAGAAGAGACGCACGATGCTTGCGAAGAAAAATAATAGGTACTACATCTTTTTTCAAAAACGTATTTTCAAAAAAACGTAGATTTATAATACGTTATTCAAGGTTATCCATGGACTATGGTAGGATTGAAAATTGTATTATCTAAATAATATAGTTTTTTTCTAAAAAATCATTGTATTCTTGGTTATCCAAACAGTAACCTTAACTATTTTTAAGTTAAACATGTAATTCAAATGTCAATAAGTTATTGATAGCTTAAGATTAAGATCTACTAATGGAATTAGTTGAGATTCTAATATTTTTTATGAACTATGCTCGCAAAAATGATACATATGTGGTATGAATTGAGGAGGAGTATGATTCCAAAATTCCACGAGACAATTAAATATTAGCAAGTGATCCAAATCTTAAACTGAGATACATCCCCAAACTAAATTGTCGCATCAAAAGCAGCCTAAAGCACTACATGTACATGCGAATTTGAGTGGCAATTCTGACTCCTTGTTATTATATCCAAAGGATTTCTTACCCATCATTCTACCCACTTCCTCATGCACATGTGAGGTGAACATCCACATCAGCAAAACAACCTAATCAGCAAAACAACACACCTCCACCAAAAGCTCCACACCTTCTGCCATTTCCCTACCACCTCCTGCTCCTCTCCTTCATTCTCTCTCTCCAAAATTCCCTCCAACCAATGAAATCCCACTCTCTCCCTCCTTGTTGTACGTTCACCCAACCTCCAATTAATGAGACTCACAATCTTACTTTTCTTTGGTTTTGAAATACAGAATCCTAAATCAAAATCCTAGCATCATTCCTCCTCTTTGTAGCGGTTGCGGGAGGAAACTCCAATAGCTTTCGGAAATATAAGCATATTTTCATGATTTATTTGTACTTTTTCTATCATTTCACGTTCTCTTTTTCATTGTTTAACGTACCACTATTTTTCTGAATAAGCAAGCAACAAAGTGTATGTGTGTAGTTAAAACCACAATATGGAGCATTTTCTGATTTATGGTGTTTTTAATTCCCTGGTGGTGTGGATTTTTTTTGGAACAATGTAGTGATCTAGATCTCGTTGATGTTGACAACGAACCAACTTCTACAACAACAAACAAGGACTACATTACAACTAGGTGAATGAGGTATTTCCAAACATTAATCTTGTTTATTTCCCCTAAATTCATTACAAAATATTAAGCTTGTTTATTTGGGATGCCCCAACTTCATCTGTGTCTTGTAAGTTGCAAGGAATTCATTAATCACATTTTTGTTTAACGTATTTTCTATTTTTTCGTGAATTTCAGCCCATTATGAAACTGACATATGGAGCATTTGTGGCGTTTCTTGCGTGGTGGTGTGGATTTGATTTTTGAACAATCTGGTGGTCTAGATTTCGTACATGTTAAGGTTGGTAATGAACCAACTTTCAAACCAACAAGGACTATAACAAATGCTAAATAAATGACTTTTTTCCTAAACATTTATTTGCAAATCAGTACTTAATCTAAGGGTAATTCCATGTATATGGGGTATCTTCTATAATAATACGGGCTATTTTAGGTATTTTAAGTAAGAAAATAGTGTTGATGTTTTGTTGTTGTGGTAGATATGTTTTGGGTTAGACTTGATAACATATTGGTTATATTTGAAAGTGTTTTGGGTTAGACCGGGTTAAACTTGTTTTGCTAATGAAAATAGGTAGTTGGGGGAAACTCAGAGACCATATGGGATATCTTCTATGATAATATGGGTTATTTTAGGTATTTTTAGTAAGAATTTGGAGTGAGTGTTTTGTAGTTGTAGTAGATATGTTTTTGGGTAGACTTGATAACATATTGGTTATATTTGTAAGTGTTTGTTTTGCTAATGAAAATAAGTAGTTTGGGGAATTTTAGACATCATTTGGGGTATCTTCTACAATAATATGTGGTATTTTAGTGATACGTTTTCTTTTTGTAACTATGAAGCATTTTTGGGGATTTTCTAACACAGATATTTTAACAGGATAGAAGCGAGTAGGGGTGAGCAAAATTCGGTCCGGTCCGGGTTCCCAGACCGGACCGAATTTTTCGGTCCAGACCGAACCGGACCGAATTTTTTCGGTCCGGTCTTCGGTCCTTAAAATTTTGAAAATTCGGGTTCGGTCCGGTCCAAAACCCAAAAAACCCGAACCCGGACCGAAACCCGAATTTAATTGGTAACCAACTCGCCCGACCCGACTAACCCGACTAACCCAACCCGAATACCCTATTACCCTACCTACCCGAATACCCAACCCAAACCCTCACCTCACCCAAATCCCTAACCCTCACGCCTCACCCTTCTCCCCACATCGTCTCCCTCCTCACTCCTTACGCCGCCCTTCTCCTCACGCCGTCACCTCCTCAGGCAGCCCTTCTCCTCACGAGAAAGGGACGAACGACGACGACGGCGGTGAGGAAAAGAGAACGCCGGCGAAGAACGAACTCAAGATCTAGGGTTTCAGATCCCAATCCAAGGTTGTCTCTCCCCGATCTTCCCCTTCGTGTTCGGTTTCTTGCTGATGGCTTGCATGTTTTTTTTGTCATTGTTTTTTTTTTGTAAATCTTTATGCTTTTCCTTCTTTGTTCGAAATCTGCTTTGAAGCCTGGTGATCCTGAGATTTTATGTTGTGTCAAACAAAATCGGGATGTGATCTTAAGGGAGAAAAGGCAACAACTTTTGTTTTGCGTCACCCTATCTGGCATGTCTAAATGATAGTTCTGCTCATCTGGGCAATTGGGTCTCACCCTTTTTCCTTGTTTGATTCTTGTTTTTTCAAATGGTAGAGCTTGATTTTGAGCAGAGGTTTTGGGTTGAGATTCTTGCACATTGCTCATAAGGTGAGTCATTTTGTCTCACCTTTTATTTTCTGTTATTAAAGGTGTTAAATTGTGAAGCTTTTATTTGTTTTCCCTCATTCTTGTCATCAGAAATATAATTTTTTTCATGTGTTTACCGTTGTGGGCATCCATTTGTTTCCATTACTTTTTAAGAAATTTTATGTAATCATCCAACTTTAGAAAAAAGAGTAAAATGTTGATTGACCGTGTCACAAAGAATGGGTACAATTTATTTGAGGAGTATTACAAATTGTATGCTCATTTGGCTCCTAGCAGTGTACAGACAACTGATATGATGGACATCCTAGTACCATCTGCCACGGCCGTCGAAATGTTCGACTTCAAGAAGTGCATTGAAGATGAGGTGCAGATGTCCGGGCCTGATGGAGGACAATCTGAGTTTGATAGGTATTTGAATGATCATTTGGGTCAACACGAGAGGAGCCTAGATGTGCTACAATGGTGGAAGTTGAATGAGCACAAGTACCCCATTGTTTCATGTTTAGCTCGTGACGTATTAGCTCTTCCAATGTCTACTGTTGCATCTGAGTCTGCCTTTAGCACAGGTGGTCGTCATTTGGATAAATTTAGGAGTTCGTTGACGCCTAAGGTATTTAGTTAAACAAGTTTTTAAGCAATTCAGATTTCATTGTCTTGTACCGTTTCTAACATTTTTTCCTTCAATATTTGATTGAAGATGGTACAATCACTCATTTGCACGCAAGATTGGCTTCGAACCAAAAATAAGGCAAAAGTGGACGTTGAGGAGATCCTAGAAGAGTTGGAAGTGCTGGAGAAAGGTATTTGATATAGCAATGTGAATGCAATGTATATTTACATGTTATAATATTATCTAATTGATTTTGTCTTGATCTTAAAATTATCAGATTTGGAGAAACTAGCTCCCGACGACGATATAGATGAGCTCATTTGCGTGGATTAGTGTTGCTGATCTTCAGCTCCTTATGATTTCAAATGTTTAGGATTGTTTGTCTTTAAATTATGAACTTGTTAGTTGTGAACTTGTGATGCTTTGAATTTCTGGTTTAGTTTGTTATTGTTGCTGAATTGTGTTGCATTTCCTTTCTGAATTGTGCTATATTTGAATTCTGATATCTGCTGATTTGGAATTTCTTTTTTGTTTCTAATTTGTGTAATTTTTACTGTTATTTGTGGTCTGATTTTTACTGTTAATTGTGTTCTGAATTGGTCTGCTTTTACTGTTAATTTTACTACTGTATAAAAATCAGGTTAAATCAAGCCCAAAAAACATGTCAAAATAGATTCGGTCCAAACAGGTTCGGTCCGGTTTTGGACCGGACCGAACTGGTTCGGTCCGGGTCGGACCGGACCGAATTCGGTCCGGTCTTCGGTCCGAGAATTTTGGGAGTTCGGGTTTCGGTCCGGTCCGGTCCGGTCCGGTTCGGTCCTGGACCGAAGCTCACCCCTAGAAGCGAGTAATAAAAATAAAAATATTTGGTGTTTTCAAAACTGTGAGTGAGTATTTTCATTAAATACTTGGGAAAGTGTTTTGTTTTGTTGTGTAATATGTTTCTTACATGGTAAAATTGATAACACATTGTGATATTCTAACAGTGTAGGTTTGCAAAATCTGGGTTTGCTATAGAAGTAGTTTTCTTAAGATAAATTTCCATTTTAATTTTTCACAGAAAGTGATGAAGGAGGAGTACACCCACAGTCGGCCTACTTTCATTCATTTGCCGAAATCTACTAAACAAATGAGAGCTCCTCACAGAGACCTTTTTAGGCAGGTGGGGTATACGACCGTTGCACCAATCATGCACTAGTTTACCATTATGCTCATGTCAAAATTACCACCTCTTGGAACGGTCCTATCTGAATCCATATCTACAATTCGTTCATAATGCTTTGGATCTGGCATTGGTGATGATGTTATGTTATGTTTTTAATGTTTGTGGATAATATGGCATGAAGTATTTGTATGGTTCTTGTGTTTTTCTTGTAATTTTCTGGTCCCATTGAAGCTGACTACAATTAAAATATGTTTATTCATTGATTATGTGGTATCGATTTTAATCGTACTTTAATTACAACAGGAATGTCTTCAACTCAAAGATCTGAGGGGATGAACGCATTCCTGAGGGATTGCGTGGATTGTCAAACTTTGTTAAAGAACTTTGTCGAGTAATACAAATTGACATTGTGGAACAAATATGACAAGGACGAGAATGAATTAGCCTATATAGAAGACCACAACTTCAAACAATAATGACAAATTAGTAAGGGTAATCCCACATAACCGATAAGGTAATCTCAAATATAATATAGGGTATTCCAACATACTAGGTGGTTACCAATAAATGAAACTCATGTATGAAATGCTACATATAAATATTTCAGTCTACAACCTCACATCTGGAATGCTACATATGAAGATTATACATATTCCTCTCAGAATGTTATTCAACAACCTCGAGCATCTTCCTCTTAAAACGAGACTTAGATGACTATTCCAAATGATGTAAAATCACGATGAAAATACCCTACTAACTACTTGTATGTACATTGTTGTTCATCTTAAATCACTCTGTACCAAAACTTACAATAACGAAGTAAAAAATAACAAATAAATTTACCTTAATGTGTACATCTAATTACCTCACTTAGTTCAAGGGTTTACCTTCTGTCTTGTATAAGCTAATAAAATTACCATCAATTATCCACGAATATTTGTCACTCTACTCATGCGATAGGGGGTAAATCTAGTTGTGATAGGGGGCGATTTGATTTAATATGACGGGTAACGTGGAGTAAATAGAATGAATTAAATGATGGTTCGTGGGGGTAACCATAATTGATAGACGGGGTAAATTGAACTCAATAGCAGGGTAAATGAGATTAAATAGAAGAAATTAAATTGTATGTTATTACTTGTACGTCAAACCCAATCGTCTCGTAGAGTTCCACAAGCTCCCTATGGTTCTCGATCCTCCTCGTCTCATTCCTCGACACAATCACTATGCTTTATGGTTTAGGGTTTAGGATATTGTGATCGACTTATATTCAAGTAAACTCAACTTTAAAGACCTTAGACCTTCCATCACCTCCAATGATCATTCGTGAGATTGGGACGACTCCTCTCCAAAGAAAGCACATAACTTCATTGTTTCTTGTTGCCTACCAAATGCATCCATCACCAATTAGACATCTTTTTTGGGCAGTTCACCTATAATTTTGTTTATATCTTTTCTCCAATGTCTTCCGGTTTCTATAAAATGAGAAACATCTGTCGAGCCTACTATTTGAATAATTTATAGACGGTATAAGTTGAATTTAGTAGTCGGGTAACCTTAATTAATAAATCCAATTGATAGAAGGGATTGCGGTAAATCTAGTTGTGGTAGGGAGTACTTCGGTTTAATAGGATGGATACTTGGAGTAAATAAAATGTATTAAATGATGGTTCGTAGGGGTAACCCTAATTAATGGACGAGGTAAATTGAATCCAATAGCAGGGTAAATCTAGTTGAATCTAGCAGGGTAGCCCTAATTGATTGACGGGGTAAGTTGAATTCAATATTAGGGTAACCCAAAATAATAGACGGGGTAAGTTGAATTCAATAGAAGGGTAACCCGAAATAATAGACGGGGTAAGTTGAATTCGATAGCAGGGAAACCCTAATTGATAAATCTAATTGGTAGAATGGATGGTAGGTTAGGGTAAATCTAGTTTCGAGAGTGGGTAATTTGATTCAATAGAAAGGGTAATCCGTACATTAGTTTCAATTGGTAGACTTTAGCCTAGCATTACTTGGGCAACCTTTGTTCATCACCAAATTATGGTCTAAGACCTTCAGCGGTGTCCTTGCAGTTAAGTTAAACGGTGATCCATTTAGATAAAAACATTTTTAGCTGGTGTTCGTGGGTTGTCTTAAAGTATTATGTCAGAGGAGGAAGAGTTGCACCTTTTATGTTTTGTTTTTCTAGATGTTATGGCTTCGTTGTATGCGTCCGACAGATTCAAGTAAGCTCAACTTTAATGCTACATATGAAGTTTCTACTCTACATTCATGCATATTCCTCTCAGAATGCTATTCAACAACCTCCAGCACATGTCTACTAACTACTTGTATTTACCTCCTTGTTCATCTTAAATTACTCTCCACCAAAACTTATAATAACGAAGAAAAAAAATAACAAATGAATTTACCTTATTGTGTATATCTAATTACCCTACATAATTCATGGGTTTACCTTCAGTCTTGTATAAGCTGATAAAATTACCACCAATTTTCCATGAATTTACCACTCTACTCATGCGAATTAACCATCTACGCCTGGACTAAAACCATGGTAAAATAAAAGTGGTTGGGTAGAGCAGGAACGTGTATGGACGGGTATTTTAATGTGTATGGACGGGTAAACTTAAACATCATAATGAGTAATTCGGATGTATTCTATTTATTCGTTAAAAAAAATTCAAACCACACTCAAACCAAATTATTTCCATTTAGATCGGACCAACTCTTAACCATCTTTGACCGAGGACAAAATTGAGTTCCAATCAGCCTACTATGCTTTAGATCAATCCATCTTGTTTCGTTTGGAATTGATTTTTGGTATGAATTTATTCATCCTCAGCCTTAAATATAACATAAAACTAACCAATCATAATTAGGGGTGCACACGGGTCGGGTCGGGTTTGGGCTAGAACCCGACCCAACCTGAAAATTTTGGGTTTGGGAAAAACTGAACCCGAACCTATTCGGGTTCAACCCAACCCGACCTGAATTTTCTGGTTGGGTTGGGTCG
This sequence comes from Triglochin maritima, assembly GCA_963682175.1. NCBI lineage: Eukaryota > Viridiplantae > Streptophyta > Magnoliopsida > Alismatales > Juncaginaceae > Triglochin > Triglochin maritima. The sequence goes on from OY821775.1 coordinate 16,043,718, forward strand.
GATCGGGCTGGACCCGGCTTATTATTTTTATTAAAAAAACTCATCATAAACTTAAACCTGAATTAAAACATCATAGCTTGACTTTAAAAACCCATAACTTTACATTAAAAAACTGATTGACATCATTTCATGCTTATATTTGTATTTTATATCCATTATCTTACACCTAAGCAATGCTACGTGACGAGTTTTATGTTTGAATTTCAGAAATAAAGAGGTTTGAAGAGAAGAGGAATGAAAATACCTAAAAGATAGGAAAAAAGACTGAGTTGAGAGACTCGAGGACTAAGATGCAAGGGAGAAGGACCTGAACGTAAGACCAAAGAGCAAAACAGAAAACTCCACACCATCATGGGGAGTATTTTGGCAATTCGATTCGGGTCGGAGCTCTAATAAACAAAGTATATGCATCAAAGACCGACAAAGAAATCCAGAACAGCCGGATCCAGAGTTTATGGACCACCAATTGGCGGTCCGGATCTCTCCGGATCCACTAAGATTTCGCGTGCACATGTATTAGTGTTTGTTTAGGCTATTTTTGGTATTTGTTTAGTCCCATACCGGGAGATTGTCCCGGATTACCTTTTTCTATGGCTATAAATAGAACTCTCCCTCCTCTCTTGTACCCCATCTCTCTCATGATGGTCATCCTCTCTACTAGGAGTTCAAGCCTTGAAGCAAAAACCCTGGTGGAGAGAGGCTACTTGTAATTGAGTGAGTAATAATAGATGTTTTCCTTTAGTTATGTTGTTTCTTTCTTAGTTTAATTTCATTTCATATGCTTGCATGCTTCTTTAGTTTTATCTCATTTTAGCTTCTTTAATATTCCTTGCTTGCTTAGTTTAATTTCATTTCAGTAGAATGTTTCATTTTAATGTAGGTTGTAGTGTAATGATTAGTGAGTAGTTTCATCCCCATTTGGGGGGTGGAGAAATATGTGATATGATCATGTAGTGTATTAGTTGTGTGTTATCTTAATCCCTTAAGCCTTATATGATTTCCATAACCATCTAATGAGATTTCACTCTTATCTTTGATATGTTAATGTTCTTGAATTAAGTTTAGCTGATGCTTAGATTAGTTGACCTATTTTATGGGGAATGATAAGGTGAGGATATGGATGAAATTAATATTGGAAACACAATTTGTAGTGTATGTACTCTTGTTGCTTTTACCTTGGTTAATGTCTTGTATGTTTTAATGATAATGTGTTATCTTAATTCATGTGGAGGCATAGTAGGGTCTAGTCTTTATACATGAGTTCATTTAGCTTCATTCCACTTATTGTCTTGTATGTTTTAATGATATGATCTTATCTTATTTCATGTGGAGGCAAAGTTGGATTCAGTTTTATGATTTCATGCACTACATGTTGTGATGAGCATAATTGAACACACACACACATCTTTATATTCACATTATTTCTCTACCCCCTATGGGGTTTAGTTTTATTGTTTGTCTTCCATTTCCTTTTGCATTTTAGTGTAGTTTAGTGTAATCAACATTTCTCTCTTTTCTTTCTCACTCGCCTTCGAACAAACCAAAAGTCGACACACCTCACTGTGGATCGACCCGTATTTGTCACCGCTTCAACACGGTCGTGCACTTGCGGTTAATTAAAACGTATCAATCAAAAACCCATAGTTTTACATTTAAAACCCCGAATTTTTTTCTCATAAGCTATTTAAAAACCATAGCTTTACATTAAAATAATAATAATTTGGGTTCGGGTTGGGTCGGGTTGACCCGACCCTTCAACCTGAACCTGACCCAAGACCATCAATTTTCAAAATTTCCAACCCGATCCGAACGAAACTCCTACCCAAGCCAACCAGTCCGATTTGATTCGGGTCGATTTTCGGTTTCAACCAACCCGTGTGCACCCCTAATCATAATCAATCTAATCTTCAAGATAGTCAACTAAATCACAAAAGAACAAAAGAAATGAAATCCTAAAAAGTAGTGTGTCAAAATGTAAAGCGGGGGATTCCGAATGTGTTTCCCAATTCAAAAAAAAATGAAGTCAGAAAAGCACATGCAAGACTACAACATGTACAATACGTATAGCAAAGACAAGTTGCTCCAACGTGTACAACTATGGATCCTAACTGGAGTGTCACACTCTACATGCGTGGGAACATGCGTGGAGATGTGCGTTTGCATCCCGGAATCCATATCCAAATTCCTAATTATGTTTTGGTATAATTAGCTGAGAGCTTGGATTATACAAAACACTACCAACCGGATGGATCGGAAGCCCAATCTTTCCGGTAGGCCACAATTTTCAAGCCCAAGATAACTCAACTTTTATGGTTTGGGCTGCATTGCATAGCCCTAACCAACCCAGTTTGTGGGCTAATGGGGATCAGGGCATATCTTCTGAATTTTACAAAGCTATTAAAAAAAGTTGAGACGTCGATGTTATTGTTAACCGTACTTTTGAATTCTCTCTATACTATATAGTCTATAAAGATGTTCAAATTATCATGAAATCAACTTCAAAGTTCTTTCTTACTTGTTTTAATCCGAAAGTCCCCCCAAATTAACCACGTTAAGATGGATACACATTGGGATCTTCAACATAATAAAAACTTATAACCCATCAACGTATTAACTTATATATACAAACTTTGACATCCTAAACAAACAAAAAGTAACTGGTTGGTTGAAATTTGATGTAAAACTTGGGATCTACAAACTCAATTAGCTCTATTTTGTTACCAAACTCATGAAGTTATGAGATTGAGTGCAATTGCCCATCTAAGTCACACCATCCTGATTATCCACCAAACATTGACAGGTCTGATCACAAATATATATGTTTCAGTTTGTCTCATTTAGAGCCCTAAAAGTAATGGCACATTGCATTCTATTTTTTATAACAAACATTGCATTCTATTTCAACCTTCGGATTGAGTTTCAATATTTATTTATGTAAACGTGTGGTAACGAAGTTAGAGATTGATCGAGAAGTTCTCACAAGAGAAGGTTGTCGTTACTCGTTAGTCCTCTATATTAGAGTATTATAGAGAGGGAAAAACTAAAATGAGGGTAGGAAATGAAAAGATTTAACCTCTCGAAAGACTCTAATCATATTTACCTAGTTAATTAACATGGTATTAAGTCCATCCCAAGGATGTTACAGTCCAAATTCTACCTGGGTCAGGAACGCATTTTCCCATGTGAAAAAACGTAATAATCCTTGAGAAGTGAGCACAATGGCACATCAATAATCCCCCTATAAGTTAAAACATTCCTTAACAATCAATTGAAATAAAAAGTTGTTGACCTCATTAAACATTTTTTATGATAAGATTGACCTCATTAAACATTGTAGATCTAGATTCGAACTGTCAAAAGAGTAATCGTTTTGATTTCTTCTGGTTGGCCATGTTCTTCACTGTATCTCCAACCAGATTAATAAAAACTTCCAGCATGTGATTTTGTAGAGAAATCTTCCACTTCAGACGCAGAACACCTCCTTCTCGTTCAAAGCACCTCCCATTGTCGTGTGTATAAAATTGGTGCCAACTTTGGATTGATTCCCACCTCTGATCATTTCGGTTCTAATCTATATTGTGAATTGGAAAGAAACAAAAAGTAGACCGATTCTCTTTTCTTTCTGTAAAGATACAGAATCTTACATGCGTATTTTAATAATAACAATACTAATGTTCTCAATTCAATGGTCTTAGTAGTGGGCACACCTTCTTAGGGAACTTTCTCTCTTCGATCGTTTTATTTTAAAAATACATGTGTTGTTTCCACGTATCAGTTTGCAATACTACGTATTGAAAGAAGTTTCCAAACATGAAGAATGATCAGTTGCTTAACAATCAATTCCTGCATAATGTTAGTCAAAAAGATTTCTCAACAACCAAGTTAACTTAATTAGAAGGAAAAACAAGAAGATTAAACGAAGGAAATCCCGAGTATTTGTTGGTATATGTGTCTCGATAGTCAATAATGATTGAATAGGTGAATCATTATTTCGATGAATCATTTCATCCCAAAAAAAAAGAGTCCATGAAAGGTCACATGACTTGTGTGACCAATTAGGGAACAAGAGACATGTAATTCTCTCTTGATGTTCCATATTTGTGAGTTACATAACTATTTCTGAGGACGAGGAGTTTTAAGTCTCAAGGGAAACTATCATATTGACCATCGCAATAATTAATACCCTCCCATCCAATGTCAATAAACCAAGTGGATTACCTCTTAATCTTCTCAATTTCGAAGGCACTCTAGTTGAATTCAGTCCTTATGAATCCATTCATTTATACAGTTCTTGTTCCGAAGATTCTTCATCATGTATGGTTTTAGGGCACTACTTTGTGAGTGTAGGGAAACCATTACTTTCACTTTAATTTTAAAAATAAAATCGAAAGCAATTTATTTGTAACAAAATAAAATTGCAATACATCCAACAAAATTCTATTAGTATTTCCCATCGATCTTAACTAAATTAATAGAAATGAAACTACCCACTTATCAAAACGTACTAATGAATGGGATGCTAATTTCGACAACGTACATTTTTGTTCCAATATTCAAAACTCCATTCCACATATAGAAAACAGTGATCAATGGTTGGGAAGTAAGTAAACTGAACATCGATTGGATCTAACATTCCTCAGACCAATTACCAAAAAAAAATCTCGTTGACCTCACGAGACATCACGTAGATCTAGATCCGAAATGTCCAACAAACAGCACTGATTCTTGTTCTTTCACTGTCCACGTTCCTTCATAATTAACACCACCACATGAGCCACCACTTTGCTCCATGTTACTCTACCCAACAATATCATATCAAACATATATCGAATATGAATCTTCATTTTTCACTACTTACGTAATTATGAATTGATAGTCATTTTATTGATAATTGGTGGGTTTACTTTTGATTATTAAGGTGAAACGCGTAACCATATTACATAAAACACGGGTTATTACGGGAGTGGAATTCGAACTCACGTCGCATAAGCATTAGGTGTGTGATAGAGGGAAGCCAAAATTCTATGCAATCACATCTTTTGTTTTCAATGAACAACTAAAAGATCACATTTTCTTCTTCTTCTTCTTCTGTAGATGAATCAGCTTTATAGGGGCATACGTCTTTAAAGAGAGAGAGTCAGAGAAAAGTGCATGAATAAGTGTTGTCACGAACAAAAATAAATTTACACATTGGCATGCACGAAACATGCAAATTTAAATAATCAAATTTGTGGACCCCTCTTGGTTGTGACAGCATGAGAGCTGTCATTGGCAAGGTATGGTTGAGGCATGCGGCAGTGGTGCTTGTTCAGTTGTTCCTCTTGTTGCCAAAATAATATGGGTATTTTATCCTTTGCTGCTTCAAGTGTAGGTTTTTGGTTTGTTTCGTGTAGAGTTTGGAGATCTAAAGAAGATTCTTTAGCTGGCACGAGGATGTAAGGGTGTGAAGTTATTCAAAGTGCAACTTATGAGGATTTGAAAGCACATAACTTAGTTCCCAAATTTGTTAGGATCTTTAATGCAGTAGATTTATGTGGTGTAATAAAAAAAAAATTGAACTCAAGCTAGACAACGTATCGAACACCTAACATATGCACCTAGCAATCTCACAAGCAATCAAACAAACACAACACTGGATTTACGTGGAAACCTAATTAGAAAAACCATGACAACAGAGACGGATCGAGCTTCTCTATAAGAATGGTTGGAGTACAAGAAGAATCGAACCGGAGATGACATGCTACACCAAATTTGGGGTTGGATGATTTTCCAACAAAATATTTTCCCAAATCCAAAACGCTAAAAAATATGATGGATACACATACATCTTAGCTTTGGTAGTTCTGTTTTCTTTCAAGATTTCAACAATATTAGGATTCTAAGCAACTTAGGTATTAATAAGGGAAGTTTATGGCAAGTCTAAATGACTTAAGAATGCTCAAAGTACCCTTAATGAAATCTTCACTTTATGTGCAGATTTCGGTCGACCACTTGGGGAATGGTCAATTGTTCTCTAGATTCAAGTGAATTGCCAAGTTGCTACTATCCACTTGGTTTCGGTCAACCGTTGGCCAGATAATGAACCAAATCTGAATGACCGAATACTAGGTGGACGTTCGTTCTCCAGAAAACAGTAACTCCCAGGAAGATTTTGTTGGATGGGTAAGGGCGGATTGAATGAGATTCGATCAACCAATAATGGGAGTCAAGTAAATTCTCAGTCTAACTTTAATGGATGTGTTCTGGTCGACCGAATGGGATATGGTCATTATGTTGTTTCCAAGGTAACTTTCTAACATAATTATTTTGAACTTTCTTGCAAATTAATCACCAGAAAATCATTTTAGAAGTCAATTCCTCCACTTTCAAGTTAACAAATTAACCAATCACATCCGAAAGAGAATAACTAAGAGATCACCCTAGAAAATGAATGTAAAAATGCTTATTCAATGAGAAGTACGAGGAATGCAAAAATGGAGAAAAACAAAGTAAGATTGAAAAGTACAAACAATAAAAGAAATTAAGAGAAACTGCGAAAAAAAGTTCAAAAGTACAAACAATACAAGAAACAAGGAGAAACTGCAAACTGTAGTTATTGAAATTTCCTTTCAATTTAATTAATACCTCAAACCGGCAAGGGTTGTTAAACTGATTAAGAATCAAACATGTGTTGGGCAATTGTATTACTTGATTGACAATGCTGAAGAAGATAAACTATTACGAGTAAACGTAGAAAACTCAGGGGATAGTGTACAAAAAAAAATTAAAGAAAGGAAATGAGAACCAGATTAGATATAGGTTGTAATAATTCGATAACTGATGGCCAAAAGTGAAAATTAGACATACTTTAATCTGTAGCATTTCATCATACACAAGTAAACAACAGTACAACACCATTCAAGTTGTATGATCTGTCAAGAATTATTCACTAGATTTGTCTTTAAGTTCAATGCTTACTTTCCAGTGTTGTTGCCAAGTACTTCATCTTCATGGGTGTGTGGGTGTTGATGAGTTGTGTTTGCTTTCCACTTGGTAGATGCAACCCCACAATCATAGTCTGATCTTGATGAGCTGTTGATATCATGTCTAGTTTAACACTTACCTTACTTGGCTAAACATTCGTTTTAACTAGACTACATTTTGTATGATCCACCCCATATATGTTTAATTGATATGGATGATTTTGGGTATTCAAAATAGCAATTGCAGTGATCCGTCACCGAAATCATGTCTAGTTTAACTTATTCGTCTAGTTAGGTGTTTTTAGGATTGAACGGTAGAGGTTTTTAGGATCTAAGCCTCCACCGCAAAAAAACACCTAATTAGTACAAGAAAAAACAAACAAATTAGAAATGTACACTCCTCTCCCACGTGACAGCACGTGAGAGATAGAAAACCGTCTCACATATTTTTACGTCTTCGGGTATTTTGCAATTTATCCTTTCTATTTATGTTCAATTACAAATCACATCTTCCTAGTATTTTTTGTTCAACTAGTATAGTAGTATTTAGAGAACTACGAGATGTTTTTTTATGAATTCAAACATATATTTGAGTTTCTCTGATCAAGACGGTTTGTTTAAGTATCATGTTAAACCGCCAACGTTTAAACCCAAAAACACCTAATTAGTGCAAGAAAATCAAAAAATATGTATACCTGGCCTAAATTTTGGTGACTTCCACGCAACACCCATAACTAATTTCCTTTTATCAACTAACTAACAACATCGACTAATAAGAAGAGCAAATTAAATGAAAGGACTAATCCATCTAATTAGTAATTACTCGGAACCTTTTCTAATCCTAATCCTATCACCGCACTGCGCGGTAAAAACCCCACCCCCATTAACCCCCCTATAAATACCCCTCCTCCCTTCCCGGGAAAAATAAGAAGAAAAAAAACCTTTCCAGATCCATCCACCCAACCCAACCCTAATTCCCAAAATGCCCTCCACTCCCTCCCCGTCCTCCACCACCATCTACAGCGACCGCTTCATCCCCAGCCGGAGGGGCTCCAACTTCGCCCTCTTCGACCTCCCCCCGACGCCTGATTCCGGCGGGAAGGACGATGGCTCCGGGATCTACTCCGCCGTGCTGCGGTCCGTCATGTTCGGGGACGATCGGGGCGTCGTGCCTCCGGCGACGCCGGACTGGGCGGCGGTTAGGGGCGCCGGGTCGCCGTCGACGTCGGGGTCGACGGCAGGGACTCCCAACGCGAATATTTTTAGGTTTAAGACGGAGATTAGGAGGTTTTCACCCAGGGCGTTGGGGTTTGAGGATGATGCTTTGCCGGGCGTCGTGCAGGGCCCGCCTAAGGCCCCGAGGAAGGTCGCGAGGTCGCCGTTCAAGGTTAGGAGTTTGTTTTTTGGGGGGGATTTTTGGGGGTTGACTGTTCGGGTTGGTTAAAGATTGGATCTTTTGGTGGTTTTGTGAGCAGGTGCTGGATGCTCCGGCCTTGCAGGATGATTTTTACCTGAATCTCGTCGATTGGTCGCCGCACAATGTGCTCGCCGTGGGGCTCGGTAATTGCGTGTATCTCTGGAACGCCTGCAGTAGCAAGGTGATGTTTTTGTTTTTATTTTCTGATTGTGTTTTGATTGGTGGTGTTTGTGTGTGAGAATTGGGTGTATTGATAGGATATATCTGATTTCAGGTTACGAAGCTTTGTGATTTGGGAGTGGATGACAGTGTGTGTTCAGTGGGTTGGGCACAGCGTGGTACTCATTTGGCTGTCGGCACTAATCTTGGAAAAGTCCAGGTAAGATGTAGCAGATGGAAAGAATCTGTGTTGATTGTCCACCATGTGGGCTCAGCTTTCTGGAAATGTGGACTTACAAGCAATTACTTAAAATTCATCGCAGCGTTTAGAATTTCAAATTGTGTTTTATAGTGTGCCGGAATTGATCTCTTCGGATTTGTACGGAACTTGTTCTGTCACTGTTTTTTTTTGTCATTATTGGTGTTTCCTGGAATTGTAGAAGGCTATTTTGATTTTGATTTGTCCTGAATCTAGTATACAAGTATCATGATCTGAATATTTGCATCTGACATTGTTTTCTGGATATTCTCCCTTTAGGGAACATATATATCCTGCAATCAATGTAAACTTCTATTGAGCAGTTGGTGTTATTACTTGGAATACTTGTGAACACTACAAGCACCTAAACTTTGTAATCAGTAGGGTGTTTGTTCCTAACATTTTCTTCATTGGTTTCCCTCTTGTAATGTTGCATGTTATATTCTTGTATTGTAGCTAAAAGTACCATTCATGTTTTGTCTCTGTTACTCGTATGTGTTGCAAAGTATGTTGGTTGGGCTTTGTTTTCACATCCAAGAAACAATGCTGGTTTGCTTGTTTGGTTTTTCCTTGTATCATATAGATGTCTAACATTGAAAAAAATCAAACCATTATTTCATGGTTCACTTGTAAATGTTTACATTTTATTGATCTGCTTATCTTGGAATTCCAGATATTCATTTTCTTTCATTGCTGGTTAAAACATTTGCGTATACCTGTCTGCTGGCCGGTAGCATGATAATCAAGTTTAAGATAATAATACTAATCTGGTTCAGTTTCCAATAATTTATTTAGGTTTACTTATGCTGCTTATATTTATTCCATTGTAGATTTGGGATGCATCTCGCTGTCGAAAGATTAGAACTATGGAGGGTCATCGTTTGCGTGTTGGAGCTCTAGCATGGAGCTCATCACTGTTATCTTCTGGAAGTCGGGACAAAGTTATTCTTCAGCGTGATATTCGTGCCCAGGATGATTCTGTCAGCAAGCTAATGGGACACAAGTCAGAGGTTGGAACTTGTGATTGCATTCCTGATGTCATGTTACAGAGAACATGTTTAGATCACAAGTTGTCGTAGATTTATAAACTTTTGCTCGTCTCTGTTTTCAGGTCTGTGGCCTTAAGTGGTCCTATGATAACCGTGAACTGGCATCTGGAGGAAATGACAATAGAGTGAGTTATACTTTGCTATTCTGTAATAGTGATTTCTTCATTGCGAGGTTGTAGTCATTATATGGCAAGTCATGCAGGATCTTTTATGAGTTTCCTACTCTGAAATTATTTGCAGCTTCTTATCTGGAACAATCATGCCAGACAGCCTGTACTGAAATACTGTGAGCATACGGCAGCTGTAAAAGCCATTGCTTGGTCACCTCATTTACATGGACTTCTTTCATCTGGTGGTGGTACAGCAGATAGGTGCATTCGTTTTTGGAACACCACCACAAATTCACATTTGAGTTGCATGGATACCGGAAGTCAGGTAGGCTGATCAATTTGTTGCTTGATTTTTATATGTTTGAGGAATTGCTAGTTAACATCTATATTCAATTTGTAATGTAATTTGGAACTAGAAGTGAGGTGATGGACAACAAATTCTGGCCCACATATCCGTTTGGCATTTATCCATCGTATAGGATATGGTGGTTGATGCTGGTCTTTAACCTCTCTCCCCTGGGGCGAATATTCCTCTTTCCATCTCTTCCCTTTCTGAAATTCTGTTCAGCAATTTCATTTCCCTTAAATGTTCTCCACTTCTCAAGTGCCCCCTTTCCTAACTAAATGCCATAAGCAATCAGGTTTTGAATCGGGATTCTGAGAATGTAAAATATTCCCAACTTTGACACTAGATCAACCATTATTTTAAAAATGTCACTGATCTAGTAAGGCAAATACATAACTGGTTGGTGTAGGAACGATGAAGTCATGAGATCAAATGTTCGTAACGAATAGAAGATTTACATTTTTATTTAATAAACCATCTCTAGTTTGAATGCAACTTAATTGTATTACACGATATGCTATATACATCACCCAGTTCACCTTCTCTTTACATTCTCTTGAATCTCAACCCTTGATCTTTCTCTTTCATTTCTTTCCACTCCTGATTCCACGTGAAGCACACGAGCTCATTTATCTGGATATATGGTTGAACTTCAAATCTCTGGGTTTGTTATGATAAGGAGAAGCCATCATCCACACATGCAAATCATAACCAGTATGATACATTAGCATGTACAGTTGCTTATGGAGAAGTTGGATGAATATATGGTCTTTTATACGAATCCAGTGTTTCAAATGTCCCAATCATAGTGTGAGGCAATGACCATGGTTTTTCCTTCTTGAGTTGTAATTTTCCCTACTTTGTGTAAACACAGCTTTGAGCAAGACCTCATTTGACTTTTTTACTGATTATATGATTTTGATTTTTAGATTATTAATAGTATATGCAATTATATTAATTGTGTGACAAAAGAAGAATTTATGTTAGTCCAGTTTCCAACTCTTAAAGGGATAGAGAAACATATATAATTTAGTGTAGAGACATTATAAAGAACAAAAGAAGGCTCAACAGGGACACATCCTGCCATGTCGCTTTAATTTTAGTATTACGTAAAAAATACACTTTCTATCGGAATGTCTGTCCTCCGGCTGCTAATTTATTTTGGAGTTGTAATAATTCCCATTCAAATTAGATATAAATATGATGGTGATTTTATGTACACACTTAGGTGTGCAACCTTGTTTGGTCAAAGAATGTGAATGAACTTGTCAGTACACATGGCTACTCACAGAACCAGATAATTGTTTGGCGCTATCCAACAATGTCGAAGGTATTGTTTGTTCTTTCTTATGTACTGCCTTATGGAGAACCATGTAACATAACTAACTGAATCGACTCTTGCTTCGAACTGCAGCTTGCAACCCTTACTGGGCATACATTCAGAGTATTGTACCTTGCCATATCACCAGATGGACAAGTAATGAACTAATAATGACATTATCTTGTTGACTAGATATTGCAGATTTGATTGGTCTGATCAGTACTTTTTTCTTCCTTCTCCAGACTATTGTCACTGGTGCAGGAGACGAGACACTTAGATTTTGGAACGTTTTTCCATCTCCAAAATCGCAGGTAACTTGAATGGGGGAATTTGTACATCCATTCATGCATGAGATGAACCAACTTAAAGGATTTTGACCACCAAAACAAAATATATATTATGCTATTATCTTTATAGATCATTGTTAGACTCCAAGTCTGCTGGATTTCGCTCTCCAACTGTTACTCCACTCAAAATGCAAGTTCCAATGCTGAAAATTCTTTAAAAATTGAGGAAAAGCCTCATGCACTTTTTCTAAAAAAGTAGCAATTGCTTACTTTTTGCTAATCTCTACCAGTTGCATAATTTCATGTGAAGACTAATTTTATCTTAAAGGACATGGATGTGGTTGCTATAAATTTGTGCATTTATTTTTTGTGGTAACTTAGATTTCTCAATAGTGGAAACACAATAACTGCTTTGCATGTATGACCTTTTATCTATTCTGCAATCAACTCATCCTCTCAGATGAAGGTTTGAAATTTATACTTGATTTTTTTATTATTGCAGAGCACAGGCAGAGACATAGGTTCCACGTCCCTAGGAAGAACTCAGATTCGTTGAAAACCAGGTTTTGAGACTGTCCTCTTAGATGGTTTGCTCTATTTCTTTTTGGAAGCAAAATTTAAACAAAACACACAAGAATTCGAACACCAGCAACCTTTTACATCTCATGGTGGTCGACGCGATTGACTTATTGTCGTGAGCACACGAGATTCAATTTGTACATATGGGTGCAGTGGATGCAATGCTATGACTGTGTACTATGGGAGAGCACGGCTGATAACACATAAGTATATGATATTTTGTTGTAATCTTAATTTAAAAATATTCTTAAATACATATTAATTATTTATTGGGTTTTTATATTGTTGGTGTCCAGGGTTGTTGTATCTATGCATGAACATTTGGAACAAGGAAAATAAGATTCTAAGTTTGTTCTTGGCAGTTAACGTATTCCTCTCTTCTTAATGCTGACGTTTGATGTGAAGGAAAACATTGAGCCTCAGTTCCAACAACCTATTTTGGTGTTTTTCTTTCAACCAACCAACATTTCATAGTAGATTAGACTAATGAAGTCATCACAATTGAAATTCGAAATGGAATTGATTGCGATAGGCAGATCTCAAGTCTGGGTCTGCTCGTGAGAAAAATAGATGTATACAGGGGTGAGTAAAATTCGGTTCGGTCTGTGATTTGGTCTGGGAAATCACGGGAATTCGGTCTGGTTCTGTCCGGCCAAAGATCGAAATTTTAAGGGTTAAATTCGAGTTTTGGACCAGACTAGATCGAACCGAATTTATTCAGTCCGATCGAAAAGTTTAGTCTTCGGTTCGGTCCCACACCGTTCACCCCAGATGTATATGTGATTTAGACAAATGATTTGAGGCTTTGGCCGAGAGGATGAGTGTAATATTGTTTGTTGGGGGAATGAGGTTAAATTTCAACTAATAGAAAGGCAGGACTATTGTTCCCTATAAATGTTGCTGGTGGAGCAACCAATGGGAAGATGCATAAAAAAGGGACGCATTTTCCACTGGAGCTAATCAACTCTTTTTTCTTCTTTTTTTGAATAAAGGAGCTAATCAACAGTTTGCCGACACTAATCATCAACAAATTTGCTTGATTATTGTATTCGTCAGAGTTTTTGTTTCTTATATTTGTATTAGCAGAACTTGAGTGTGTGATCCTATTATTCAACTCCACCGTTGTAGATTACACATTTATTCTTCAAATTGTTGGTAGTTATACGTTTGGTGATATTATTTATGTAACAAATTCCAAAGGAGAAGATTGTTTGGTGTTCTAGTTGCCTGGCTTGTTGGTGGACCATATGTTTTTCAAATAATAAGAGCACTTCATGTTAACTCACAATTTAGAAGGGGACTTCTATAATTATTATACTAGTGGGAAGGCAACAATGAGGAGGAAGTTTCAAGGCATTTCCCTTCGTTGAAAGAATCTTCGAACTTTATTCTGTAATCTGAAGTGATAACTTAGCAATGAAAGCAAAAAACTCGTGGTTCATTATTTTAGGAAGGATTCCCTTCTGGGGATTTTATGTAAGTTCAGGCTCTTGTTCATTTACTTTCCTAGACACTCCAACCTGAAGATATATAATTAGATACTCCAATTATATGTTGTTGCTTTTTGATACCTCTTTAATTAGACTTGAGGCTGCAATTAAATATACTAACCAACTGAAATATATTGAATCCGTCGACTGCCACGCACCATACTATAGCTTGTTGATATGCCTTGAATTAGTCATCTTTCTTTCCTTTGTTGGAAAAGATAGTAAACATTTTATAATAAAGTTAGATTCATTACTCAAGTGTTTGAATTTTATTGATGTGATAGTCCATCAAATTTCACATGATATCAAAATAAGTCGATTGAACTATAAGAGTTCACTTCAACTTGTATCATCTACATGTAGACAATAAGAGAAAAACCGGTCACACGTGAAAATATATTATGTCATTACAAGGTCATTTTATAATCTAATCATATTCAAATGGTACTTAATTTTTGGAGATCTCAAACATTTTATTTATAATCTGACATCCACTTACTTGAATTTTGTTAAAATGGTAGACCAATCAAATTTGACACTATTTGATAATTATTGGACCTTTCAATAAGTGCAACACATTTTGGATCAATTTACCACTCTTCTTACCGATACTAGACTCCCTTTTGCTGTCCATATAGGTCAATATCTATTTGTCTACACCATATATGCATGTAGACAAACTAATTCAACTAATTAGCGCCCACTCTACTACCTTAATGTATCCTTACAACAATGGGGAAAGATAATTTGACACGCGATGAACGTATGCATTAATTCTACCGTATTTCATCATGATTGTATTTCGAGAAAAGTCGGGTTAGAAGTTTACTACTCTTTCTAATTTATTGATTTGACCCACATCCTCAATTATTCGTTGTAATTTAGTCCTTTTACATTGTCTATTACTTTTTAAACATTGAAAATGTAGTACAAGAACAAAACAAAAAAACTATACATCAGATGATCAGAGTTGATTTTTAACAATTACCTTAAAAGGTGAGACACAAATTTTTGTCCTCTCACTATCAACTCCTTGACTGTTAAGCAATTATATATATATATATATATATATATATATTATTGTCAACTATTAGAAAAATACAAAAAACGTTAGAAATAAATTGATGTGTGATTGGATGACATGAGGTTATGATTGCGAAAGGTGGCCAGGAAATGGGTCAAGTGGCGCCACCACCGACGGCGATGGTTGGCGGCGATTTGAGAGAGTAGTAGAAGTCCAAACTAGGAACCAAACCAACGACAAGAATCAACAGCTGTGGGTGTGTCCTTATTTAATTGTTACACACGTCTCCATCGTCATCCATACGTACACTAATACCCCATTCAACGTCGCTTTCGTCTCACCATCTAACCACCCCCATTATTAATTCTTTCCTCATCCTCATTCACGACGTCTTAACCGCAACCATTAATTTATTTATTAATTAGCCCACCCTTCCTCTGCTTTCATGTCATGATTTATCGATTACACACCAACCATAGGAAGTCGAGTTGATAAAAGTACTTGTCGTTTTATTTTATGTGATCTTGATAAATTTTAATTATTAAGCTAAGTTACTTACGATAATTTTTCATCGTTCACGACTTACTGCAATGGTAGGGGAGTAGGGATTATACCGCTTCCCTCCCTCAGCCAAGTGTCAAGATATATTGGGATACACAGATATCATTACACAATCAACCTGGATTTCTTAATCTCAAAGTACTTTCAAATATCTATCCTAGCGAAGCAGGTCACATATGATGCTTAAATAGTTTAAGTTTTATATATGTATGTCATTGTCTCACAAATAATGCTATGTACTTTGTTTTCCGCAGATAATGTTATATTACATAAATTATATTATAGATGAAATAAAGCACCTATTATGTGGTTTGGTAGATGAAAAAAGAAGAAGTAATCTCTAGTGCATTGTCGTGTAGGAGTACATACAAGAGAATCTTCAAGATTATTGAATTGTTGAATTGTCTTCTCTTTGCGTCGGCAAATTTTGATCTTGACACCTTCTTGATGTTTTAATTAGGTTTATCCACTCCAGTAATATTGTTGACTATTAGTATATGGTCTTAATTCTTAACTAAAGACCTTTCTTGCATCACAATCTATATCAATTTTTACTGAATTGTTATTCGTTACCGGAAAACTAATTAAATCGTCCGTGCGAATTACCGTTTTGTCATTCTCTCATTTCTACTAATATATCTCGACATTTCACTCTCCTACCACACATCTCTCTTCATCTTCCTCTTATTATCATAAAAAATAATGTTTCGAAGGTCAGAAAATGAACCAACGGACACCCCAGGCGGTGTACTCGAATCTGGTAAAATGTCCAACTCTCCTTTTTAATAAAAAAAATCATGCGGCGTCCGCCGAAGCCCCCCCCCTATAACGGTCCACAGGCGTTTAGTCAGACATTTTCGTGGTGTTGGTACTGAGAAAACGTGAAAAACGTAACTAGAAACTTTACTTTAAGAGACGGGACGAAATACGTATTAAATGAATTGTGAATGACAAAACGATAATTGTTGAGACGATAAGTAATTTTCCGACAACAAATAGTATTTCTCAATTTTTACGTGGTATTTTACTTCATTCTTTGAGCTCACCGGAGGGCACAAAGAAATATGGGATAGTGTGACCAACCAATTCCATCAAATCATGCTACATATGTTTTTGACTTTATGGGCGGTTTTTTATTTTAAATGAATTCCTACACATTTCATTATTTTATGTGTTTCTTCTTATTATTCTTCGTTCTTCTTCACCTTTCCAAGAAATAAGAAAAAAGAAGCCAACGTTCGAAAGAAATTAACGTTCAGAGGCTAACGTCGAAGTATATGATGTAGGGTTTGTGCCGACAAACATTGCAAATTATGTGGTGTTAATTATTTGTACAAGTTACATATGAGTGTACGGTAACAAGTGTCACAATCGCATATCAAAGCTATCTATAATCTTACGGAACAAAGTGAAATTTGATCAAGCAATCACTCCTATATATATAAAACTTAAAACACTTAGCAAATGATTAGTCATCCGACCCTATTATAATGCATACTTTTTCGTGCTTATTTTATCAAAACATTGCACTTCATAAACAGTTCGTGAACACACTTTAAAACGAATCTTTAATATTAACGTTGAAAATATCATGATAGTAGAAAAAGATTCAAGAAGAGAATCAAGTCATCACACTCCCAAGCTGTGAATCTCAATTATAATATGACATGAAAGGGTTTAAGTTATCTTCTAAGAATAATTTTGTCTAGACGTCAGTGAGCCTGATAATATTTTGTAGGTCAAGTATTCTAAATGGTTAAATCTCTAGAAGTACTCGAGCTTGTGAATAAATTATATTAAACTGTATATGATTGACAATAAATTAGTAAATAAATTCTACAATTAAGATTCTTTTATTTAATTAAACGTTCAACCTTTTATTTAAGTGTAGACGTTTGATTATTCTTTATGGCTACTCCAGATTTTCTCGACTTTAAGTTAAGTTTCTTTATCTTTTTTGTGAATCTAGACTCTTAAATTATCTTTGGAACGAGAGTAGTAGGAGAGAAAATTTTAAGAAGGGTAAATTTTAGAACTCAAACCATATCCTAAAGTTCTTTTTCAACGGAAAAATTCGGAAGCTCAAAACTTTTATCCCCTGATTTTTCTCATATCATAAGCCGTCATCCTCGTTTCAAACGATATTTTAGTATCGTATTTTGCATGGGCAATATTTTTAGTAAAGTATATATTTTGAACATGTTTAATTTCCGGGAAGCTCTTCGAGCTTTCTCCGCCAGCGGTTGAATCACATGTTTACGGATAATCATGTATACATCATGTAATTCTCAAGTGAGCCCAGAGCTTAATTAAACTAAATTAAGCTCCCACAATATCCACCACTCATTTCAAAATGTAAGGTAGATTAAAAAAAACGGTTATGCTAATGAATGGTGAGATTAACTGTAAATAAAAACCAATGGTGAGATTGTATGAGGCTTAAACTAAATTTGATGAGCCCTGAGCTCACTAGAGCTTGACCCTTATAAAATATATCAAAATTATTAGGAAATATGTGCGTTTGACATATATACATCCACATTGCTAATCTATCATTTTCCTAACTTTTCTTACATATAAAAGGGGTTGAACTAAAAAAGATTCTAGAAAGAGAGGCACTAATCCTTTTTATTGAGCAACAAAACTAAATTACTCCAATATATATACTACCATCCTAGAGTACACTTCAAACAAAGGCACGAGGAAGTTTGGTGCAATTTAAAATACCACAGGCACCTACCACTTTACGATTAGTTTTACCACCAAAAATACTACTATATTGTTGAAGAAATTACATTCTTGTGTGTAATTCAAACAACTATTTAATTATATATATACGTAACTCTTTGAAATGGATGTATAAATTTACATACGAACATATTCCAAATGAGTATTTTTCTTTATGAAATTCTTATATTTGAACTAGGCATTACAAAAAAGTAGAATTCTTAACTTCGAGTTGGGAATTATACTCATATATCTGAATCCGATGTCATAAATTTCCAACAAATTAATTACCAAGTTTGCATAACCTTAACATTCATACTTTGGCCATTCTTGTCTGGTTCTTATTATATTTATATCCCACCTTCTAAGTTCCACTTTACTCATCTCTCATTTTGATACAAATTGCTTGAAGAAGAGAACCTCAACCTCTTCCCTCACCCACCCATCCCAATTAAGATACCCCTCTCTCACCCACCAATAAGAGGGAGACCAAGAGACCATCTCCTTTGTCTTCCAATTTGGATCCTCAATTGGAGATGGAGATGGGGGGGAGTGGTAGGGGCCAAGGTGAAGGGCAAGCTAGCGTCGAGGAGCAACAAAAACAACAACAAGAGATGATACAATTACTCAAAGCCGAGATCGCCGTCCACCCTTTGATCGATCAATTGCTCTCGGCACACTTGGGGTGCCTCCGGGTGGCCACCCCTATTGACCACTTGCCTCTCATAGAGATGCAAGTCGCGCAATCGCACAACCTACTCCGTTCCTACGCCTCTCACCACCAATCCATCCTCTCCCCTCAAGACAAACAAGAGCTCCACAATTTCCTAGTATGTTTCTACGAAAACCCTTTCTAGATTACATTAACATTCACAAACAAACCCTAGAAATAATTAAGTAAAGTTTCTCGTAGTGTATGATATGATATTTTTTGGTTGGCAAAAAATTGCAGGCGCAGTATGTGCTTGTGTTGTGCTCATTCAAGGAGCAATTGCAGCACCATGTGAGTGTCCATGCAGTGGAGGCAGTAACAGCTTGTAGGGAGATTGAGCAATCTTTACATGAACTCACAGGTATCTATCTCTTCACCTTACTCTTTTGGTCAATCATTGTTATCTATCATATGTAACATGCATGTCAGAACATATTCCTCTACTTTCATGAAAACATGTTAATTTTGTTTGCACCGAAACTTTTGATATGTGTATCTTTAGTTTGTCTATATATGGAATTATTGGTGGTGGAGTAAAATCGCTATCTTAATTTCTCTCTCTCATCTATATTGTATGGTGTGTGGTTGAATTGTTTTGTCAATAAAAGTGGTGGTTGTGGTGGGACATGACAACTGGATGGTAGTTAAGTTAGGTGAGGTGATGTCTCGATAAAATCCTTGGTCTATGTGTTTATCTTGGTGACATTTCAAGTCTATTTGATAGTTATATATACGTATCTGTATATTTATGCACAAGTACGTGAATAGTGACAAGAATATATATTATAATATAATGTCGGGTTATAATTAAGACTTAATTATCACTTAACTATGTTTTGAAAACCATCGTTGACTAGCTTCCTCCTGCAAAGTTGCAAACTGGTTGGAAGTGTGGAAGATTACACAAATACTATCAAAAACGACAAAGGAACTTGTAGAAAATCAGTAAAGTACAAAACCAGTTAATGGGCAAGAGCTCGAAATCTTATAACTGGTGATATTATAATCATGTGTGACATGCTGACATATGAAGTCATTCCTGGTATAGATTCTCTGTTCGTATGGCGTAGAGATGTTTTTTCTTAAAGCAACGCCAAGAAGTCAAGTTGGTATAAATAAATATTATGTAAAATTTCATAGATATCTTTTAAATACACTTCAATATCACCAATACCTTCTAGATAAAAAGACTATCATCTATATACTCTTCAAATTGAAATCTTATTTAACCAATATCCCTAAATCTCAAATCTTCTTTCACATATGACTTTTTCTCAAATCTCTTAACATAAACTTGAATTAAAGTAACTTTTAATGCTTGAAATTACATTTTTACACTTGTTTGCTCCTATTTATTTTACATATATATATATATATCTTTTATTTTAAAGGTAAAAATAAGTGCAAGAAAAAATAACAATAGATCTATCTTTAAATCTTTCGTAAACACTCAAATAAGAAAACTTAAACAAAATTTCTCTCTCTTAATTTTTAGTTGAATATTATGCCTATATTTTGAAATTCAAAGGAAGAAACAACAACAAAAACTTGGAATCCAACTCCTAAAAGTTAAGTTGACCGAAATTTATGTTGTAAAATTGATAAAATGGTATAGGTCAAAATATATTTGAAATTAAAGGGTTTATATGAAAGTCTATCTAATTGGAGGATATTGGTGAAATATTTGAAATTCAAAGGAATAAACAAGGACAAATTTGGAATTCAACTCCTAAAAACATATTTGAAATTAAAGAGTATATATGAAAGTCTATATCTAATTGGAGGGTATTGGTGAAATTGAAGCTTGTTTGAAGGGTATGTATGGAATTCCTCCTTACTATGAACATGATTCAAAAGATTGAATTACAAAATAAAAGGGCAAACGGTGTTTAGAGGGCACACCTCAAGTCTTACGCCCCTTAGATTTGTTTTTTGTTTCAAATTCAAATAGGTATCGATATGAATAGTAGCAAATAAGTTAATATACCCGTAATATATATTATATTCATGTTAGATAACGAAAAATAAGATCGAGGCCAGATATGGTAAAAACAACAGTAGTGAATGTCATATAAAGTGTAAGAAAATGATTCCAAGAGAGACTAGGAGAACATGGAAAGAGCACAGATAGATGAACCCTAGATGTCAAGTTTCAAACTAGTTAATGGTAATAGAATGTGTACAGTTATAATATACTGATGCTTGAGAAATGAACGTGATTTTATTTGATATTTGGTCATTTTGATCAAGATCACACAATGTTACATGAATCACCCATCTTTTGATTTTTTTTTAAAATATTTGAAGATACAAATTACATAATAAATCTCCCTTTGTGATTGTCTTGTTTTTGTGTTTTGTAATATATATTCGTTTCTTGTATATGCTTCCAGTGAATGTTTGGGTGATATCTAGGATGAGTTAATACTTATTGCACCATAACAAATCAAGTAATTAGTTTAACAAAAATGATCAGGAGTTGTACTAGAAGAAGGATCGGGTGCAACTATGTCGGACGATGAATATGAACTTCAAGTGGACTACAACTTTGAAGCGGATGTCGAGCAAGCCCATGACATGATGGGATTCGGTCCCCTACTTCCAACTGAATCTGAGAGGACACTAATGGAAAGAGTTAGACAAGAGCTTAAGATTGAGCTGAAGCAGGTATATATATTGAACACGTACGGTCTAACTACGTACATTAATCCATACATGAAATTTTATAACTTTCTAAATTATGCAGGGTTTTAGGTCAAGAATAGAAGATGTTAGAGAAGAAATACTGAGGAAAAGAAGGGCGGGAAAGCTTCCTGGTGATACTACTTCAGTGCTCAAGGAATGGTGGCAGCAACACTCTAAGTGGCCATATCCCACAGTAAGGAAAACAAAAACTTGGATATATATATATATATATATATATATATATATATATATATATATATATTTGAAAGCAATTAAATTTTATTAATTGATGAATATCAACACATATGCATTTGTTACAAGAAATCGACATTATATGTCAAACGGAGAGTGGGTACATTGAAATTTAATTTAGAGAACTAGGTGGAACGAGGTTAAATAAATTGAAAGTTTACTTTTTGTGATGTTTGAATATTAGGAGGATGATAAGGCAAAGTTAGTTGAAGAAACGGGTTTGCAGTTGAAACAAATCAACAACTGGTTCATCAACCAGAGAAAGCGCAATTGGCACAATAACTCTCAGTCTGTTACATCTTTGAAGTCCAAGAGGAAAAGGTGTGCATGTGTGACTAGGGATTGCTGCTTCTATCTTGAAATTTTCTTCTGAACATTATTTTATCTTGCTTTTTTTAAATCATTTTTGCAGGCAATGATAACACTCTATTTGCATGAGAGGTTGGGCTTGCTTGGACATCGAATCACTATTGATATATACGTCTTCATGATAAGAATGTAACATTACTGTACACACAAAATATTGCACACAAGTATACAATTTCAGTTCTAAGTATGCCTTTTGACTCACATGTTATTACATGTTGTTTCATATTATATACTTCGTCGATAGCAAGAGGGTGTATATTATCACTACAGAATTAGAGATGATCCGGTTCATCATTCATGTATAATGTAGCATAGGTGTTTCAAGTTATAAACTGTTGTTGGCTCTTCGGCCGAACTGTCAAAGGTAAAAGTCAGCCATACAACATGACAGACGCATATCTGTCAGAGACAAATGGTGAAATCACTACTCTTCTCCGACCAAAAGGAAAAAAAGTACTACGCGTCGAAAAGCGAGCCATTTCTTAAGTAATATGTGGTCACATGAGTGTCTCACTCACGACACTGGGCAACTTGCCATAAGATCAAATTCTCAACCCACATTACAAAATTACATGTTTAAAGATTTAGTTTTTGTGGATTGCGAACTCAGTTTACGTTTTACTTTTCACGTATCTGATCAATTTTCTACATAGATAAATAAATCTTCCATTGAGCTGAAGTACAAATTACCATCCAAAAGGATGCCACCAAATTAGTAGTTACCAAACTTAGGGAGAACTCAACATATGAGATATGAACATGGACGGCCAAATTCACCATACAGCAATTGTGTCAACACATCCATGATAATCATGATAAGAACAAAAATAAGTTTGCATATGACGTGCATAGACCACCTTCGTACAAGATCTTCCAAGAAGAGGAAACACAGCAAAAAATCAGCTACACCCATGAAAGAAACTCAGCTTGCAGTAAGCTAGACAAGAACTCATTGAGGATCCTCAATCCATTCCAAGCCAAACAAAAAAAGCACAAACATCACAACTTAATACTCCTCTAGGAGAAACACAATACCCCCAAGGACGACGACACATTAGAGTTTCTAAATAACAACACAGATTTAGGTTTCTCATCCATCAAATTCCAATTATGTACGGCGAATAGGTCGGTACGATTATTTTGGGTAGCCATAGGATGGCTGAGCGGGATAACCTGGTGGTGGGTATGCTGGAGGTGGAGCCTGTGGATACCCATATGGCTGTCCGTAAGGTTGAGCATAAGGCTGACCATAAGCCGGTTGAGGAGCATATCCAACATGTGGTGGTACTGGCTGATCTAAGCGCGACATCTGCTGAACTGGTGGTATTGCCATCACTCCTGGACCAAATTTCCCATCTCTCTTGTCCATTTCAATCTTGTGTTGAGTCTACAGTATTAAGATATATAAAAAATCAGTGAAGCATATCAAACAACATTTGTGTAGAAAATTTGAGATGATTGAGGTTTATTTACCTGCATGCAAGCACAAACACTGCAAAAAGAATTCATTCAGGGAAAGAAGTCAGTACTAACGGAAGAAAAAGAATGAAGACCGAAAGATCTTATAGAAAAACCTACCTGCAATAGACCATGTCCGCAATGCAATTAAGTATTTGAGAAGCCTCTGAAAGTTCTTCACTACCAACAAGACATGCGACAATGGAGAAAATACATGCAATTTGTTGAAGGCAGAACATAAAGCCCTGTGAAAGATGGCCATTGGCAACAGTTACAAGTGCTGGTTTAGAAAAACATGTAAAAAATTTAGGCAACAAAAAACTCAGATTTAAATTATTTAAATTAAAACCTAAATCATTGATAATTGAAATGAGAAGAGGCAGAGTGATAGAGGTAGAGACGGTACAATAATGCAGTTATCACACTTCGTTGTCTGAATGTTGAACTCATCTTGAAGCAAGAAACGAGTTGAAGCAACAGAGTTACCGAAGCAAAGAAGAACCTGAAGAAAATAAACATAATTAAGCAAAGTAACTGTGATTTTTTTTCTTCTTCAAACCATAGCTAAAAGGCAAATAGCGTCAAAGGAACAAAGCCAACTAAGAGTACTGGGCTACTGGCTTTTTCTGGACCTCTAAAGGCATCCAGAGGCGTAATTCAAAGAGACGTCCAACAAAGCATAAACTGATACCTATGGAAGCTAACAAAAATATGCAACATACTACGACAAAGATGAAGTAGAAAGGCAAAACAAACATCAAACTTGAAAAAACCACCACAGCTTAATGGGTATAACCCCACTCCCTAACCATAACGGTAAACCAAAGCAACAATGTAGTCCTTCAAACATCCAATTCCCTGTAGCCCAAGCATGTCTTCTTCCTATGACTGTTAGAATCCTTAGGACATGATGTATGATTAACAATCCTATTACATTACCTAACAATAGAATCCTTAGGACATGATGTATGATTAACAATCCTATTACATTACCTAACAATAGAATCCTTAGGACATGATGTATGATTAACAATCCTATTACATTACCTAACAATACCCGTCAGCCGACTCAAGCAGCCCCTGAAATTATACACTTGGAGAACAAGTGTCTAACACCCCTTCCGCCTCAATACACCACTAACACCTACTAGGTAATTGCTACCAACTGTTTTGAATGGATTTCAGTATGTACCCAACCCTTTTGTACTAACCACGTGCGAACTAAGGTTCTATAATGCACCCATTTGATCCAGATCATCAAAAAGAACTAAATTTCGAGACTTATATTCTGTAATATTAACCAAAGTTTATAAAAGAAAGAAGAATCACTTAGTAAATGTATGCTCCTTATATCTCGGTCTTCAGATCAAATAGGGATAGCTACACAGAAGATCAAGCAAAATGAGATACTATACCTATGTGTCATAGATAACAAGCAGGAAAAGATAAGGTATGTAATCTGATAACATCCACTCAGTACTCTCTTGGACCTTGGTTAATTGAAAATTTATTGGTTTGTCTCAAAAACTAGTTATAATTCAAAAACTAACCAACAAATAGAAACACAAACTGATTAAATCCTCCATTACCATGACCACAATAATCCCCAGCATTGAGCAATCGCCTTTACCTCTCTTTGTAAGAAGGTAGTCATATATGATGAAAATACATTACGACATCAATTACAAATAGGAATAGTTATTGATATAGGTGTCATTTTTTATCTTGCAAAAGCAAACAATTGAAAGCCATTTTTGTTCTGTTGTAACAGCAAATTACGCATATGTGGATTAGAGAGTTTAAATACTGCTCATTTTAAAGCACTAGTGAATTTCTAAAGAACCCAAAGAGTTTGAATGAGACTTTCAAGCACTTAAGAGTGAATTTCTACGGAACTTCCAAGTAATCATAGGAGCTGACATGTAGTTTATATTCTACAAAACTACATTTTCTTGAACACCCATTAATCCTATTTATTCATCACCAATAGCATCCATATCCTATGATGGAAAAATTCAGTTAGAATGTAAACATCATTAGAAATGAGAAAAAAATATTTCGTATAGTTCTAAATGTTGTATTAACCTAAGTATTGCAGCCTACTGGTTTTGTTCTACAATCAAATATTAACTTGATAATACTTTTTTATAGAATGGAACTCAGAAAAGAATCTAAAGGAGTGAAAACTCACAACACTCCAGCTTTCCGTCAAAGCAAGTAGCAATTATAAATTGCTTACACTGAAGATGCATAATGAATAGGATGCTGGAATGGAATCAGTAATCATTATGATCACAATTTACACAACTTTAACTTTGTTCCACATCAAAGAATTTGCTACAAAAGTAAAAACTGAATGGATGTGGAAAGATGAGACCAAAACTAATGTTTAATAAAAGGAATTTAGTTCAACAAATTTTTGAGCCAGCTTGTATAAAGCCAAAATATTAAGTTTAATATTTTACTGTTTCGCAAATGATTAGGTAGAGTATTCATGAAACATGATTGTCAATATAAACCATATCGGAATGTAGAATGCTGATCTATGTATCCCACTAAGTTAACCTGCTCTTGAATTAGTTAGCTTGTGCATTATCAATATTGCATCTAGAAGTTCTCAACGTCGATAAACATTAGGCTTCACGGAATATGCTTGATGCTCAGATGATGTCATGTTCTTCAAGATATGTGAACGTATGAGCAGAAGTTCAGAACCATTTGTGAGGCAAAGAAAGTACAATATGTAACTCAATATTTTAAAATACTTAACCGATCAAAAAAATTTAAAAACTTAAGTGATAATATATATATATATATATATATATATATATATATATATATATATATATATACACTTAGGAAAGCTGAAGACAAATATGGTGGTTATCTTACAAAGTTACAAGGAAAGATAATCATAATATCTTAGATAAATTTCAGGAAAAAAACAGAAGCTTGTAGGACATAATGGTCATCTTACCCAGAAAGAAGATAATAATATCTAGAAGAATCCACAAGGTACTATTACAGAATCATATAAATTTATAGAAACAAGAACGTTACAAATAATAACTTAATATGGTGTCTGTACCTCTGTACAGAGACAGAATTCAGGGCATTTACTTTCTCCACATCTTCCACTGCAAGGCATATAACCAGCACAGCAGACATATCTACAAAAAGAAAAGCATACCAAACAAACATAGAGTTAAATAGAAAACCACAAAGATCGCAATGATTTTTTTTCATGAGCATGAACACTCAATAATTTATCTTTGGAAAAAAACATAATATCATGAGAAAACTGCAGAGGGCTAACATACCTTGACATGTCATTGTAAAGGGCTCGCTTGCGAAGCATGTAAGATACACAAGGACCACTAACATTAATCAAAGAAATCAAATGTCAGCATGAAGATTATTAATGAAGGGAACAATCGTAATCACCATTTTGCATAATTCAATTTATTTTCGAGCCATATTTCATTAACAAAATGAAGGGGCTCCAAATAAAGAAATAAATGCAATATGTTTGGTAGAGCGTAAGGTAAAAACAACAATGCACTTCGATCGTTCACTTCAATCTAACAGGTGTACAAGTAATAAGTTATTATACACAACCAAAAGGTAACACGTCAATAGTATACTCAATCCACAATTTTAAGGACGGAGAAAGCGAAGGAGGTTAGTACACAACTTGAAACCTACAAATTGACAAGGCACTTTCTAGAGAAATAAGAGTTTATGACTTACAAAAATCCACAAACTTTCAGATGCATACAATGCAAAACCAAAGTGTAATTCAAGAAGGTACAACACATAAACATCAAGGAAATCAACACAAAGCGCCATTCCTCTGATTCGACACAAAGCAACAAAAACCGAAATTTCCACAGATCCGCCAGACAGAAACAAATCCATTCGGAACTGAACAAATCAATCATTTCAAGACAGAAAGTCCCAAACGAAACCAATCTAGAGTTCCAGAGACATCTCACCACCACAACGAGAGGCAGCAATCTGCGAAAAGCAACGAAGACGAGTCAGATCGACGAAAGCAGGAAAAAAAAATGGAATCTTTAGGAAGAAAAAGGAAGCTCACAGGGGAAGTCGGCCTGGATAGTCCCCATGAGATCAGAGTGCCAGAGGTTGCGGTAGTTCTGGCGGAGCTCCATCTTGTCAAGGTTGGCTTGCATCGCCATGGCTGCTCACCGGAGGTCGGAGACGGGAGGTTAGGGTTTTGAGAAGGGACGACGATGTTTGGTCAAGCACGTCGAAACTAACGCGGTTCGACGCCAGAGAAAGACCAGCGGTTTGCCTACTACATGGGGGAAGCTCATTAATATTCTTTCTTCTACGTTGATTAGACCCCCAAAACTTAGACCAATTTGGGACTTCTATAAAAAAAACTACTTTTCCAGAATACATCGTTCTATTTGTTTTTTCGCACCAAATCTTCTGTACCTCTTCTGATTTTCTTACTTAATCTCTTAAATATTTCACTTAATGTTCTAATTGTATTGGAAGCGGATTAAGTTTGAACAAAAATCTAAAAGCTAATACTTGATCCTTTCGAATTCGCGACACGCCAACTCCTTTTCTCAGTTTCTCGTTTGCATTTCGTGACACACCAACACCTCTTCTCATTTTCTTGTGTGACATTTCTTTACTTTTTAAGTTTATTTATTATAGTTAGTTTATTTTAGTAGAAAATGGTTTATCTGAATATCTTTGGTACAAAAAATAATACCCACAAACCCGGCCAACACGAACTCGACTCGCTTGGCCCAACCCCGGTACTCATGTCTATATTTCACTGCATTGGTAAAAAAACATTTATCTTTTTTTTACATTTGGACATGGTTCAATAATGGAGGGTGGATTCGTAAAAAAATATTCATTTTCTTTTTACTGTATGGTACCTGAAAAAATTGGAGAGGTCCAATTAGGAAAATCTTGAATATTGATTATTATTGAAAGGTGGATGATACTTCAAGTCAACTATATGACCTTAAATGCTTGTCTAGCTGTAATTACATTGAAATTGGATAAACAATTTACATATGTTCCACCTATCGATACTCATAAGTTGTTTATTTCACTAAAACTAGATGTTAATATTTGTCTCGTTAATAAGGTTTTCAGAATTGAACTGGTCATCAAACCGATAAAGCTTTGATTTTGGTTCAATGTGACCAAACCACGGTCCAATCATGATCGGACCGTTGATGACGTCAGCATTTTTGCTTAACTCAACAAATTTGCTTGAAGAAGAAATAGAGAAATCATTATTTGGATTAAGAATCTAAAATCAAAATCAACCTTCGATATTATCCATGGTTTCATACTTACAAAGAGGTTTAGTGTGGAAGAGTAGGTTTTGTGGGATGCAAGTTTTTGTTTGTAAGAATTGTAAAAAAATCCTAATATTTTCTGATTTTTAAAAATTAGAAAATTTTAAAAAAATATGTCCCGTCCAATCCAGTTCAGAACGGTTCGATTAGAGGTTATGTTTTTTAACGGAACTGGCCGTTAGACCATCGGTTCCCGGTCCGACCAGATCGAACTGTTCAGTTTGGTTTTTAAAACCTTGCTCACTGGTAAACTGTTTTGTGCATTTCATTTAACGACTTAGCAAATAATCGTTGTTCACGTGGATTATGGTTATTGTTGTTTGTTATTTTTGGTTTGGAGAAGTGAGAGATGTTATCTTTGGTAGAACATGTAAAGCATAACAAAGAAAAACCGATTTGTATCTATTTTCTTGAAAAAATTATAATCATTTGGCTTCTATTTTAGTTTTTAATGTTACAATATTATTCCTTCTTTAGTTAATTCAGTAAGTTGTTGTTGAAATCAAGGTTAGTTATACCTATTCGGTATTGTGGTTGGAATTGGCCTTAACCTTCGTTTTTAAGAAAAGGTTGGATGCGATCCAGATATGACTTTTTGTTATTATTAGTTGTCATAGTACTATCTACTTACCCTAATTTTCACGGCTATGTCGCAAGAGAGGAAATATTAGTTGTGTTTGGACCAATCAAGTAGGTGTTTGACCAATCAATTTAACCAGTAATTTGTAGATGACTAGATGTCATTCCAACACCCATATTATATATGTACACATAAATGAAGAAAATAATCCTACTGGAATTGTTGTCGCACACCTATTCAAAGTGTATATAGGAAGTTATTTAAATTTTAATGGATTAACTAACTTTCACAATTATAATTTAAAAGCTTAATATCAATTATCAACCTATTACATAGAGTCCATTTTGAAACAAATTGGTGGTTGTTTTTTATGCAAAAGCTCGAACATCACTAAACAGAGTGCTCAAATCGAGTCCCATAACGTTTTTTTTTTCATGGATCATTTTTACTTCATTAATCATACGATGTTAGCGACAAAAGCCAACATTATTCGTTTGCTGTAGAACGGTATATCATCCATAAGATTAATATTATATTCTAAGCGTTATGTATGTTTGATGGACAGAACATGGCGATTGTGTTGACAGCATTTTTATTTATTAATGTAGCATTTCGTCAATCAATTATTCATGAGTTAGTGTTCCTAAATCACGAAATTTGGAATTAAGTTGCCCCCACGACAACTCAAAGAGTAGTGTGTGAGTTGTGTACTATTTTTTTGTATTTGAATTTGAGTGCCAGTTCGATCATATTCAAATTTCAAATTGTCAAGACCTGATAAATCATTCTAGTTTTATTCTTTGGTTTTTGTGCACAAAATATTAGAAGCATCCTTCCTCGCTAAAACTTGAAGGATAATGGTTTTTGTAGAACCATTTCTTATAGAATGCTCGTAAAATGTGTTGGATAACAAATTTCACTCATAAAGTATGATTAAATAATTAGTTATTGAGAAACACACTCATGCAAGACATATGAACCAATGTTATGAAAATCATTTCCCTTTTGGATCTATGCAAGTACTTTTTCATTTATTTTTTTAGTCTCTTCATCTTCCTCATTATTTTCTTTCCCCGCTATAAAAAAAATCATGTAAGTTTTTTTATCTCCACCTTCATCTTACATTACATTCTAATGCACATGCATTATGTTTGCGTTTCAACGTACTCCTAAACTCTTAACGTTTTTTAATTCAAATTCCACGTCAACTCAATAATAATTGTTATGCACATTTCACCCACAAAATCATGTCTTGAATTTCAACAAATTGAACTTCATTTCGTGAATTTCAGAAAATATACCAATGACATCAACAATACAACCAAATATTTCATTTGAAATTTTGTAAAGACCTTTTGTTTTTTAAACTATGAACTTTCAATGAAAACCAGAAACAAACAAAAAACTATAAAAAATCAAAAAATGAAATATCATTTTATGCACGACAGATAATATATAATACATGAACAAAATCATCACATTAACTAAAATAACAGAATTGATTTTCTCACTATGTCATGAAGTTTCATTAACCGAATTATAGGAGAGCATTTTTCAGTCCGGGTTCGGTCTGAACCGAATCCGTCCGGTCCGGACCTCCAGACGGATTTGGATTTTGGTCCGGTCTGATCCAGTCCGAACCCGGTCCAAAACCCAAATTTTCCCATAAAAACCCGATCCGGTCCAGGTTCGGTCTAGACCGAATCTGACCGGTCTGGTCTTCGTTCTGGATCCCGAAGAGCATTCGGATCCGGACCGATGCTCAGTTCTAAACTGAATTTTCAAAATCTTGAAATTCAAATCTCAATCCAGTACAAGAGAGGGACCATCAGTGAATTCACACATGAACATTAGACTATCATCATGCTTCAATAATACGTTGCAATACAACACCATCTTAGCTCCTCTTGGAAGAGCTTAAAATTTTCAATGGTGTACGCCTCGTGAAACATTTTTCAATGTCGAGATCAGTGACCACTGCCACATTAGAATTAAAAGAATTAAAGTATGTTATGCTTTCTTTCTCATTTTTGCTTCTTAGGGCATTATCATACTGGTCCACAAATTGCTTCAGTGTCATGTTGCGATGCATGTAATCCTCAAAAAAAGCATTCATACTTTCACTATGCTGTGTAGTTCGCATTCCAACCCAAAAAGATGTATTTTACAAAAAAAAACCTACAATGTTGATCTACATAGAGTGAATTCAATCATTCATTATTTACAAGTTCATATTCCTCTATCAATACCTCTCATTGTTCTTCAAAATCATCAACTCTTAAAGATTCATAAACAATAGACTTCAATTTTTCTTTTTCTCACGATATTTCTCTAGAGCTTCAAACTTCTGTGGTATTTTCTTCATTATGTGGAAAAGACAAAGACGATGTACGTCTTGAGGTAGGAAAGACCTCAAGTATTGCAACTTGTATGACTTTACACTGATCTGTGACAATTGCTTTAGGAGAAAGATCTAACATGCATTTCAACCAAGATCTGAACAACCAAATGTAGGTTTTGAGTATCCTCACTCGAAAGGAAACCACAACCTAACAAAATAGAATGTTCATGATAATTCACCCCAACAAATGCACACGAAAGGCATATCATACTTATTAGTTAAGTACGTCTCCAAATTCCTCGTAAGCAACTCATGATCTTGTGTCTGCCCAAAATACATTTCTTAAGCGACCTTCCTCGTTCAAATCCATCACATAAAAAATATTTCATTTTGTCGTCACATATGTACAAAATAATTTTGAATTGCTTAAGCATCCCCGACACCAAGTCTTAATTTTATAATTTTTTGCATGGCGAGACCTACATTCACTAAGCCCAAATGTCAAATTCTCATAACCCCCAGCTTTCACAACAAAAGAATGAATTTTTTTTACTTGATCGAATACCTGCTTGTTTCATTTACATCCAATTGCCTTTTAACATCACTATCAATGTTCTTGTTGCATCGAAAATGTCTTACCTTTGTAGGACTAAAAGGATGATTATGCTCAAGCTCAACTTTTGATACTACAAATGCTCCATCATCGTTTACTACAACATTAATCTTTGCCTAGCAATAAGTTTTGGTAGAAGAACTTGGATGTGACAAATTGTTAATAGTTGGTTTTGGCTTACGAACTCGAAGCACAACAAAACGAATTTTTTTAGCTTGTTCGCCATGAGGCCTCCTTTAACGGGAGGCCATTTTTCGGGTTCCCGAAAAGCCCACCCTTAACGGGTGGGCGGGGCAATCCGAGCCCCCCCCTCGATTTGTTGAATTTTTCTAATGTTTTTATTTTTAGGATAATGAGTTTTTTAATGTTTTTTAGAAGAATGATTTTTGGGGGATTAGATAATGGTTAAAGATTTTGTAGGATAATTGGATTGTGCTGACGTGACAGAAAGATAAAATCAGGAACTCAGGCACCGTTAATGGTGGGCTGACTGGGGAATTTAGAACCTGATTTGTTAACACTAAAACCAACTGAAACAACAGACCTTTTGTGGTAATCAAATATTTCTTCTTTAGTGCACAAAGTCATCCCTACTCGTGGCTCGTGGAGGTTCAACACTTTCACTTTCCAAGTAATTTTCTTCCAACTCCATCCTATTGTATATTACCATAAACACTTGATTTACAAATTACTTCTGAAAACTCAAAAATAATGAAAGAAAAATACCTTTGAATAGTTGTAACTTGTTCTTCTAAAGTGGGTTGGCTAATTTCTTCTCCCTTGTGAAATCGAAAGAAAAGTAGCTATTGTTTAACTATTCAACTTCGTTGGTTTATTTTTTGTGAGTTAATTTGAATGTAATTTAAAACTATATCTTTAATTCAATAGAAATTATTATTAATTTATTCCATATACAATTTCGATTTATTCCCATTACAAATTAAGGAAATAAATCATATTACTATGTTCGATTTTGCTAAAAGTGAGAAAGGTAGAAATGCATTGCAAATTTGGAGTCAAAAGTGGGAATCTTGTTGGTTGTCAAAACAGTACTCGCGATCCATTCGCGAGCATGGTTCTCGATCGTGTTAAATTGCAACTAATCCTTCCTTTTATTTTCTAAGGGAGTGAAATGGCAACTTTTTCTTTCGTTCATTGTTCAATTGAATTTAGCACAATGTCTTTTTTTCATGACCAAGAAGTTCCTATCACACACCTTACTTTGTGAGGTAAGTTGTGTGGTTTCAAAGTGAGGGTGTCCAATACTGGGTACTCATGATGTGGGATTCTGATCCTAATCTTAATCCTAATTGTGGAGATGGACGGCTGGGATTGAGAGGAGGTGGATGAAGGGCTAGGATGATGTGGATTGGATGAGGGGTGGAGATGATAGATGGTGAGGATGTGATTGGAGGAGATATTTAGGGGAGTCTTCTCTCTCTCTCTCGTTGCTCTCTCTCGCGTTTTCCTCTCTCCCCTGCGGTGGTGCTCCTGCGTGGTGGTGGTGGTGGAGTTCTCCGGAGAGTTGGGGTGATCGGAGTTGTGGTGGTGGTCGGAGGTGAGTGTGGTTTACTAACCCATCCCTTGCATTTTCCCCTTCTCTTTCTTTACCTTGTGCATGTTCTGTTGGATTTCGTGCCTTATTATATGTATATATTTTTCGAAATTTTATAAACATACAGGATCGAAACATTCATATTTTCTTCGATTTTCATATAGACATGCATTTGTTTGTCCTAATTATTTAACATGCATTAGAACAAACAAACAATTGCAAAGAGAATCATACCTAGATGTTCTCTAAAACCTCTTGAAGATCCGGAGTCGCGTTGCCGTTCGAATCGCCCGGTGGATTGCCTCCGAGTGTTCACCAAACTCTAAACAAGGTTGGAGAGAAAGGAGCTAGCCAATCAATCTCCAAACGGGTTTAGAATCTAGCTAATAACCCCATTTTTCTTTCCTGAGATTTTACTCTCCAAAAACTCAAATTAACTAAGAAATTTCAGATGGATTAATTGGGGTGGTCAGAGAGAGAGAGAATTTTGCATACACTTATTTTTAATGAAGGAAATTAGGCCTATTTATAGGCTCCTTTAATTTCCACATCCTGGGCCATGCATTGACCCATTCTTCCATGTTTTTCTCTCTTAAGACCAATTCCCAATATTAAATTTATTAATCCACATCCAAATATAATCATAATTGACCAAGTCAAAACCATGATCAATAATTCCTTAATTAATTTGCATTTATTGAATTTTGGATTAATTCCCAACAAAATTCGTTTTTTTTTGTTTTAGGAAATTTAATTAATTTGCCTTTATCGAATTTTAGTTTAATTCCCAACAAAATTCGTATTTGGGGTTTTAGCAAATTTAATTAATTAATTTGCCTTATCGAATTTTGGATTAATTCCCAACAAAATTCGATCTTTGGGGTTATAGCTAATTTATATATCCTATGCAATATATCATCATATGTAATATCAAACAATCACACCCCATGATATATTTACATCTCATATATAAATTCATGATTCTAAATATGTCATTTTCATGACATAATGATTTTATCCATTCACCACATGTATACGAAACTCGATACATCATATGAACATAAAATCACCTTCTTGTTTCCCAGTTTTATGGTGTGACCTATGGGAGGATCTAAACTAAATTGGCAGTGATATTAATAGCTTAACATCACAAACTATAAACGGTATCTAGCTACACATTATAGTTCCCAATTAGCTAGATGTCTTAATTCAGCTCGAACCAAAACCCGATCCAATTAGTGATGGAGTGCACCACTTGTGTCCGTCCCTTGCCTCATGATATTAAGAATACACACAAAGTAGTATTGTGTCATCTTTGTATTAGTATTCATTTTTTGATCTCTTTAAACTAGTTATAAATATGTGACTTAACTCAAATCACATTGTGCACATTATAACTTTGCTTTATCAAGGGGCCCATTAATATCATTACTCAATTAAGAGGGGCAATGATAATCTTTTGACTGAGTATCTTCTCCAACAAAAGTCATACTTAACCAACCGATGTCTTTACACTATACTTATCGATAGCTCAAGACACTAGCCTAATCAAGTATTTCTTAAGTGATCAGATATAAGTCTCATATCAAAGGACCAAGGACACAGTAAAATATTAATGACACAGAAACACATTTCTATAATATTTTACTTATTAGGTCTATTCAGTATACAAAAGTAATATTTTCCTCTTTTGCGTACCCGTGTTGTCACTCACTTGTAGAGCTACAATGATCTATGACCAACACGACAATCTTAACTCGGTAATAAATGTCCCATGTTTATTACCATGATTGCGAATATCTTTTGTTTTATGCAAACCAATATCTTTTAGAGCTCTACGGTTAAGGACCAAGAGCTTCTTCCTTAACACTTCTAAAAGACGAATAACATAAACAAGGAACAAAATGATTTCTCATTCAATTCATAATAGTTGACATTTAAAAGTAAAACTTTTAGAACACATTCCCTTCATGTTCTGTGTTTGTGGTGGTAGAGGAAGGTGGAGGTGTTGGTGTGCTCGAGGGTCTCGAGAAGAGGTGTTGATCATCGTTTGGACGCGAGGTTCGTCGACGGATCGTGATTTCGGGAGACGTGCTCATGGAGGCGTCGTCGCGGTTCTTCAAATGTTTCTTCAAGTCTTCCGGTATGTCAAGCTCGCTCACTTAATTATCGTGAGTATTTGGAAGTCGACGGTAGGCCTTTCGGCTCGTCGCGAGTAAACGTGCAACATATTTCACTGCCTGTTCGGTCGACCGGTTGGTGCCCTTGGGGCGGTCGACCGATCGTGCATAAGAGGCAAGCTTGGTGAGATTCGGTCGATCGGGTCCCCTTTGTCGGTCGACCGTGTGCACTGTCATAAGTCGGTTGGGGGCGTTGACCATCTAAATGGTCGACCGCTCGTTGACTTCGTCCGACCGTGACTTAAGTGAGAATAGTGGTCGGTTCGACCGAAGGTGGTTTCGGTCGACCAGACTTGTGTGCTGAGCGTGGGGAACGCTTTGGAGGAATTCAGTCGACCGAGGAGGGCTCGGTGTTCGACCGGATTCGTGGTGAGTGTGAGGGATTATTCCCTGGAACAATTCGTCCGACCGAGGAGTGCTCGGAGTTCGACCGATTGGTCGTTTTGTTCGTTGAACCTGGGAGTTGACCATCTAAACGGTCGACCGTCCCGTGATTTGGGTTCGACCGAACGAGTGTGGTTTGGGGAATCGGTCGACCGAGGGAGTGCCGGTCGAGGTGATTTGCCCTGTATTTGCTTGATTCGGTCGACCGGGACTTTTGGTTTGGTCGACCGTTTGTGTCCAGTTTTGCACTATGGAGGTGCTGTTGTTGTGGTCGTCCGTGTGGGGCGAGTTGTGGTGCCGATGTTCTTCCGGCAAGTGTGCTAGGGTGCACGAGAGTTGCGGTGGTTGGTTGAAAAAGACTTGGAGCCCCGTAACGGCGTGAGAGCTTGGGATTGGGTGAAAAAGGCCTGAGGCCCATCTTAGAATTGTGGTGTTACGACGGTTGGTTGAAGGAGACTTGGAGCCCCGTAACTGTGTGAGAGCTGCGGTTGGCTGAAAAAGACCTGGAGCCCAGCTAGTCTGTGCGGGGTTGGTTGAAAAAGACCTGGAGCTCCGTAGTGCGTTCAGGTTGGCTGAAAAAGGCCTGGAGCCTGAGCAGGGACCGCGTATAGGGGTTGGTTGAAAAAGACCTCGAGCCCTTAGATGTTTGGGTTGGTTGAAAAAGACATGGAACCCTTGGTCGTGTCGTGGTAGCTACGGTTGGTTGAAAAAGACCTGGAGCCCAGCTTGGCGACGAGTGTGTGATGCGGTGGTTGGGTGAAAAAGCCCTGGAGCCCAGCTTGTTTGAGATGCTTTTCTTGTTTAGTAGAATTGCAAGCTATGATGCCTTTCATTTCATGCATTGTAGAGTTTAGCATACGGGGTTTCCTTCTGGAAACTCAGGCATTGTTGCATGTTTACTTTCAGGCCGTGATCGGCGTTAGGGGGTGGTGACCGAGGAGAGGAGCGCTGCCTCCGAGACGCGTGAGACCTCCCCTACGGGACCGTAGCACCCGCAGTGAGACTGGGGGCGCAGACTGGGCAGAGGAGCGGTGGATGCTCTATTACACGGTGGGGCGACTGGGAGCGATGTTGGATCACCAGTTAGGCAGAGGAGAGCTAGCAGCGGCAGGAGCGATGCTCGACCGCTTTATGAGACAACACCCGCCTACCTTCGATAGTAGAGGAGAGTCTAAGGCTACTGAGGACTGAGTCCTGAAGATTCAGGAGATCCTTCAGGCGATTGAGTGCCCGCCTGAGAGGCAGACAAGTTTGGTTGCGTATGTGTTGGGCGGAGACGCATCCAACTGGTGGAGGAATTCGACGTCATATTGGGGATGGATTGGCTATCCCAGTACGATGTGCGAGTATTGTACCGGGAGAAGAAGATTCTGATCCCGAGGAAGGGTCTACCTGATGTGCTGATCAGGGGGACGAATGATAGAGGAGGCAGAGTGGTCGTATCAGCAGTGAGGGCACAGAAGTTGTTGCAACAGGGTTGCAGAGCTTTTGTGGCCACTTTGATAGTTCCAGATCCAGAGGCGAAGAGATTGGAGGACATTGAGATTGCTCGAGAGTTTCCAGAGGTATTTTCTGACGATGTCTCCGGGTTGCCGCCACACCGAGAGATTGAGTTTGGGATCGATTTGGTAGCTGGGACTACGCCGCAGTCGAAGGTGCCGTATCGGATGACACCTGCTGAGCTGGCAGAGCTGAAGAAGCAGTTGCAGGATCTGATGGATACGGGGTTTATCCACCCCAGTGTCTCGCCTTGGGGAGCGCCGGTACTCTTCGTGAAGAAGAATGATGGATCGCTGCGGATGTGTATTGACTACAGGATGCTGAACAAGGTTACCGTTAGGAATCGATATCCCTTGCCCAGGATCGAGGACCTGTTTGACCAGTTGCAGTCAGCGCAGGTGTTCTCGAAGATTGATCTGCGATCCGGTTATCATCAGTTGAGGATCAGAGAGGCAGATGTGTAGAAGACAACGTTCAGGACGAGGTACGGGCATTACGAGTTTTTGGTAATGCCGTTCGGGTTGACGAACGCGCCTGTCACGTTTATGGATTTGATGAACAGGACGTTCAGTCGGTACCTGGACCGGTTTGTGATTGTCTTCGTGGACGACATTTTGGTCTATTCGCCAGATGTGGAGCAGCATCGATAACACTTGAGAGTTTTACTTGGCATTTTGAGGGACCATCAGTTGTATGTCAAGTTTTCAAAGTGCGAGTTCTGGCTGAGCAGTGTCGCCTTTCTGGGACACATCATATCGAGAGCGGGGATCTCAGTGGATCCAGCGAAGGTTGAGGCAGTTACGCAGTGGAGAGCCCCGACGAGTGTGGCGGAGGTCAGGAATTTTGTGGGCCTAGCGGGTTATTATCACCGTTTTATTCAGGATTTCTCGAGGTTGGCTTCGCCATTGACGGCTTTGACGCGGAAGAGCGTTGAGTTCGTGTGGTCCCAGAAGTTTGAGGACAGTTTCCAGGAACTGAAGAGTCGGCTGACGACTGCTCCAGTTCTGACACTTCCCAGTGGCAGTGGTGGGTTTGTGATTTATAGTGACGCGTTAGGCGTTGGACTGGGATGCGTACTCATGCAGCACGGGCAGGTTGTTGCATATGCTTCAAGGCAGTTGAAGGTGCATGAGAGGAACTACCACACTCATGATCTGGAGTTGGCGGCAGTCGTGCATGCGTTGAAGACTTGGAGGCACTCTCTGTATGGCGAGCGATTCGAGGTGTTCACCGATCATCAGAGCCTGAAGTATCTGTTTTCGCAGAAGGAGCTGAATATGAGGCAACGTAGATGGCTCGAGCTTATTAAGGATTATGATTTCACCATCTCGTACCATCCGGGGAAGTCGAATTCGGTTGCTGATGCTTTGAGCAGGAAGGTGGAGGTTACCGCAGCAGGTCTTTGTATCGAGGAGTGGAATCTGCTTGAGGCGTTGACCAAGTGGAGACCGTTCTCTGATGAGTCGCGAGGTGTGGTGATTGCCGGGCTGAGAGTGGAGCTACAGTTGGTCTCGACTATCGTCCAGGCTCGGAGTGCTGATGATGAGTTAACTGGGTTGTTACAATTAGATGTCAGAGATGGGTTAGACTTCAGTATTGGAGTTGATGGTGGGCTGAGATTCAGAGGTCATGTCTGGGTGCCGAAGGGAGGAGATCTGAGGAGGGATATTCTGGAGGAGGCGCACAGATCTCGTTATTCGATCCACCCGGGCAGTACGAAGATGTATAGAGATCTTCAGAGGAATTTCTGGTGGAAGAGGATGAAGACGGAGATCGCAGAGTTCGTTGACAGATGTCTGATTTGTCAGCAGGTGAAGAATGAGCACCATAGACCTGCAGGGCCGATGCAGAGGATCGAGCTTCCAGAGTGGAAGTGGGAGCACATGACGATGGATTTTGTAACCGGTCTGCCAAGGACGAGAGGATTCCATGACGCGATTTGGGTTATAGTCGATCGACTGACCAAGTCGGCGCACTTCCTAGCTATCCGGACCACTTTACCTCTGGAGGGTCTATCTAAGTTGTATATTGAGGAGATCGTCAAACTGCACGGGGTGCCCGTGAGTATTATTTCGGATCGAGATCCGATATTCACTTCCAGATTCTGGGGGAGTTTGCAACAGGCTTTAGGGACTCGGTTGAAGTTCAGTACGTCATTTCATCCACAGATAGACAGTCAGTCTAAGAGGACCATCCAGACGTTAGAGGATATGTTACGAGCTTGTACTCTGGATTGGGCAGGTCATTGGGACGAGCACTTGCCGTTGATTGAGTTCGCCTACAACAACAACTACCATTCGAGCATTGGGATGGCACCGTACGAGGCCCTGTACGGGAGACCGTGTAGATCACCGGTATGCTGGAGTGATGTAGGCGAGAGATAGCTAGTTGGTCTTGAGATTGTGCGGATGTACTCTGAGAAGGTTGATGTGATCAGGCAGAGACTAGCGACAACTCAGAGCTACGCGGATAGGCGTAGGCGATAGCTAAGGTTTGAGGTAGGTGACCATGTCTTCCTGAGAATTTCGCCATGTCGATGAGTGATGAGGTTCGGGAAGAAGGGGAAGCTCAGTCTGAGGTATGTCGGACCGTTTGAGATTCTTGATCGGATTGGAGAGGTTGCCTACAGGGTTGCGTTGCCGCCGTAGTTTTTAGGTCTTCACAACGTCTTCCATGTTTCGATGTTGAGGAAGTACGTAGCAGATCCTCCTCACGTGATTCAGTTGGAGGTTCCAGAGATCCGTCAGGATTTGTCTCTCGAGGAGAGACCGGTTGAGATTGTGGATCGGATGGAGTATCAGTTG
Source organism: Triglochin maritima (assembly GCA_963682175.1). Taxonomy (NCBI): domain Eukaryota; kingdom Viridiplantae; phylum Streptophyta; class Magnoliopsida; order Alismatales; family Juncaginaceae; genus Triglochin; species Triglochin maritima. Next base: position 16,084,793 of record OY821775.1, read on the forward strand.
AGGAGGAGGACCATTCCGATGGTGAAGGTCAGGTGGCAGCACCACATTGAGCGAGAGGCCACTTGGGAGATTGTGGAGGAGGTCCAGACGGAGTTCCCGGAGTTATTTGGTGAGTTCGGTCTTAATTTTGAGGACGAAATTCTTTTAGGAGGGTGGATTGTGGGATTCTGATCCTAATCCTAATCATAATTATGCCTTAATCATGTTTAGGTGGTGATTAGGGGAGCTGGAGATGGACGGCTGGGATTGAAAGGAGGTGGATGAAGGGCTAGGATGATGTGGATTGGATGAGGGGTGGAGATGATAGATGGTGAGGATGTGATTGGAGGAGATATTTAGGGGAGTCTTCTCTCTCTCTCTCGTTGCTCTCTCTCGCGTTTTCCTCTCTCCCCTGCGGTGGTGCTCCTGCGTGGTGGTGGTGGTGGAGTTCTCCGGAGAGTTGGGGTGATCGGAGTTGTGGTGGTGGTCGGAGGTGAGTGTGGTTTACTAACCCATCCCTTGCATTTTCCCCTTCTCTTTCTTTACCTTGTGCATGTTCTGTTGGATTTCGTGCCTTATTATATGTATATATTTTTCGAAATTTTATAAACATACAGGATCGAAACATTCATATTTTCTTCGATTTTCATATAGACATGCATTTGTTTGTCCTAATTATTTAACATGCATTAGAACAAACAAACAATTGCAAAGAGAATCATACCTAGATGTTCTCTAAAACCTCTTGAAGATCCGGAGTCGCGTTGCCGTTCGAATCGCCCGGTGGATTGCCTCCGAGTGTTCACCAAACTCTAAACAAGGTTGGAGAGAAAGGAGCTAGCCAATCAATCTCCAAACGGGTTTAGAATCTAGCTAATAACCCCATTTTTCTTTCCTGAGATTTTACTCTCCAAAAACTCAAATTAACTAAGAAATTTCAGATGGATTAATTGGGGTGGTCAGAGAGAGAGAGAATTTTGCATACACTTATTTTTAATGAAGGAAATTAGGCCTATTTATAGGCTCCTTTAATTTCCACATCCTGGGCCATGCATTGACCCATTCTTCCATGTTTTTCTCTCTTAAGACCAATTCCCAATATTAAATTTATTAATCCACATCCAAATATAATCATAATTGACCAAGTCAAAACCATGATCAATAATTCCTTAATTAATTTGCATTTATTGAATTTTGGATTAATTCCCAACAAAATTCGTTTTTTTTTGTTTTAGGAAATTTAATTAATTTGCCTTTATCGAATTTTAGTTTAATTCCCAACAAAATTCGTATTTGGGGTTTTAGCAAATTTAATTAATTAATTTGCCTTATCGAATTTTGGATTAATTCCCAACAAAATTCGATCTTTGGGGTTATAGCTAATTTATATATCCTATGCAATATATCATCATATGTAATATCAAACAATCACACCCCATGATATATTTACATCTCATATATAAATTCATGATTCTAAATATGTCATTTTCATGACATAATGATTTTATCCATTCACCACATGTATACGAAACTCGATACATCATATGAACATAAAATCACCTTCTTGTTTCCCAGTTTTATGGTGTGACCTATGGGAGGATCTAAACTAAATTGGCAGTGATATTAATAGCTTAACATCACAAACTATAAACGGTATCTAGCTACACATTATAGTTCCCAATTAGCTAGATGTCTTAATTCAGCTCGAACCAAAACCCGATCCAATTAGTGATGGAGTGCACCACTTGTGTCCGTCCCTTGCCTCATGATATTAAGAATACACACAAAGTAGTATTGTGTCATCTTTGTATTAGTATTCATTTTTTGATCTCTTTAAACTAGTTATAAATATGTGACTTAACTCAAATCACATTGTGCACATTATAACTTTGCTTTATCAAGGGGCCCATTAATATCATTACTCAATTAAGAGGGGCAATGATAATCTTTTGACTGAGTATCTTCTCCAACAAAAGTCATACTTAACCAACCGATGTCTTTACACTATACTTATCGATAGCTCAAGACACTAGCCTAATCAAGTATTTCTTAAGTGATCAGATATAAGTCTCATATCAAAGGACCAAGGACACAGTAAAATATTAATGACACAGAAACACATTTCTATAATATTTTACTTATTAGGTCTATTCAGTATACAAAAGTAATATTTTCCTCTTTTGCGTACCCGTGTTGTCACTCACTTGTAGAGCTACAATGATCTATGACCAACACGACAATCTTAACTCGGTAATAAATGTCCCATGTTTATTACCATGATTGCGAATATCTTTTGTTTTATGCAAACCAATATCTTTTAGAGCTCTACGGTTAAGGACCAAGAGCTTCTTCCTTAACACTTCTAAAAGACGAATAACATAAACAAGGAACAAAATGATTTCTCATTCAATTCATAATAGTTGACATTTAAAAGTAAAACTTTTAGAACACATTCCCTTCATGTTCTGTGTTTGTGGTGGTAGAGGAAGGTGGAGGTGTTGGTGTGCTCGAGGGTCTCGAGAAGAGGTGTTGATCGTCGTTTGGACGCGAGGTTCGTCGACGGATCGTGATTTCGGGAGACGTGCTCATGGAGGCGTCGTCGCGGTTCTTCAAATGTTTCTTCAAGTCTTCCGGTATGTCAAGCTCGCTCACTTAATTATCGTGAGTATTTGGAAGTCGACGGTAGGCCTTTCGGCTCGTCGCGAGTAAACGTGCAACATATTTCACTGCCTGTTCGGTCGACCGGTTGGTGCCCTTGGGGCGGTCGACCGATCGTGCATAAGAGGCAAGCTTGGTGAGATTCGGTCGATCGGGTCCCCTTTGTCGGTCGACCGTGTGCACTGTCATAAGTCGGTTGGGGGCGTTGACCATCTAAATGGTCGACCGCTCGTTGACTTCGTCCGACCGTGACTTAAGTGAGAATAGTGGTCGGTTCGACCGAAGGTGGTTTCGGTCGACCAGACTTGTGTGCTGAGCGTGGGGAACGCTTTGGAGGAATTCAGTCGACCGAGGAGGGCTCGGTGTTCGACCGGATTCGTGGTGAGTGTGAGGGATTATTCCCTGGAACAATTCGTCCGACCGAGGAGTGCTCGGAGTTCGACCGATTGGTCGTTTTGTTCGTTGAACCTGGGAGTTGACCATCTAAACGGTCGACCGTCCCGTGATTTGGGTTCGACCGAACGAGTGTGGTTTGGGGAATCGGTCGACCGAGGGAGTGCCGGTCGAGGTGATTTGCCCTGTATTTGCTTGATTCGGTCGACCGGGACTTTTGGTTTGGTCGACCGTTTGTGTCCAGTTTTGCACTATGGAGGTGCTGTTGTTGTGGTCGTCCGTGTGGGGCGAGTTGTGGTGCCGATGTTCTTCCGGCAAGTGTGCTAGGGTGCACGAGAGTTGCGGTGGTTGGTTGAAAAAGACTTGGAGCCCCGTAACGGCGTGAGAGCTTGGGATTGGGTGAAAAAGGCCTGAGGCCCATCTTAGAATTGTGGTGTTACGACGGTTGGTTGAAGGAGACTTGGAGCCCCGTAACTGTGTGAGAGCTGCGGTTGGCTGAAAAAGACCTGGAGCCCAGCTAGTCTGTGCGGGGTTGGTTGAAAAAGACCTGGAGCTCCGTAGTGCGTTCAGGTTGGCTGAAAAAGGCCTGGAGCCTGAGCAGGGACCGCGTATAGGGGTTGGTTGAAAAAGACCTCGAGCCCTTAGATGTTTGGGTTGGTTGAAAAAGACATGGAACCCTTGGTCGTGTCGTGGTAGCTACGGTTGGTTGAAAAAGACCTGGAGCCCAGCTTGGCGACGAGTGTGTGATGCGGTGGTTGGGTGAAAAAGCCCTGGAGCCCAGCTTGTTTGAGATGCTTTTCTTGTTTAGTAGAATTGCAAGCTATGATGCCTTTCATTTCATGCATTGTAGAGTTTAGCATACGGGGTTTCCTTCTGGAAACTCAGGCATTGTTGCATGTTTACTTTCAGGCCGTGATCGGCGTTAGGGGGTGGTGACCGAGGAGAGGAGCGCTGCCTCCGAGACGCGTGAGACCTCCCCTACGGGACCGTAGCACCCGCAGTGAGACTGGGGGCGCAGACTGGGCAGAGGAGCGGTGGATGCTCTATTACACGGTGGGGCGACTGGGAGCGATGTTGGATCACCAGTTAGGCAGAGGAGAGCTAGCAGCGGCAGGAGCGATGCTCGACCGCTTTATGAGACAACACCCGCCTACCTTCGATAGTAGAGGAGAGTCTAAGGCTACTGAGGACTGGGTCCTGAAGATTCAGGAGATCCTTCAGGCGATTGAGTGCCCGCCTGAGAGGCAGACAAGTTTGGTTGCGTATGTGTTGGGCGGAGACGCATCCAACTGGTGGAGGAATTCGACGTCATATTGGGGATGGATTGGCTATCCCAGTACGATGTGCGAGTATTGTGCCGGGAGAAGAAGATTCTGATCCCGAGGAAGGGTCTACCTGATGTGCTGATCAGGGGGACGAATGATAGAGGAGGCAGAGTGGTCGTATCAGCAGTGAGGGCACAGAAGTTGTTGCAACAGGGTTGCAGAGCTTTTGTGGCCACTTTGATAGTTCCAGATCCAGAGGCGAAGAGATTGGAGGACATTGAGATTGCTCGAGAGTTTCCAGAGGTATTTTCTGACGATGTCTCCGGGTTGCCGCCACACCGAGAGATTGAGTTTGGGATCGATTTGGTGTTACGACGGCTGGTTGAAGGAGACCTGGAGCCCCGTAACTGTGTGAGAGCTGCGGTTGGCTGAAAAAGACTTGGAGCCCAGCTAGTCTGTGCGGGGTTGGTTGAAAAAGACCTGGAGCCCCGTAACTGTGTGAGAGCTGCGGTTGGCTGAAAAAGACCTGGAGCCCAGCTAGTTTGTGCGGGGTTGGTTGAAAAAGACCTGGAGCTCCGTAGTGCATTCAGGTTGGCTGAAAAAGGCCTGGAGCCTGAGCAGGAACTGCGTATAGGGGTTGGTTGAAAACGACTTCGAGCCCTTAGACGTTTGGGTTGGTTGAAAAAGACCTGGAGCCCTTGGTCGTGTCATGGTAGCTGCGGTTGGTTGAAAAAGACCTGGAACCCAGCTTGACGACGAGTGTGTGATGCGGTGGTTGGGTGAAAAAGCCTTGGAGCCCCGTGACTGTGGTGTGTGCTGTGGTTGGGTGAAAAATCCCTGGAGCCCAGCCTTTTTGAGATGCTTTGCTTGTTTAGTAATTGCATGCTAGGGTGCTTGTCATTTCATGCATTGTAGAGTTTGGTATACGGGGTTTCCTACTGGAAACTCAGTCATTGTTGCATGTTTACTTTCAGGCCGTGATCGGCGATAGGGGGTGGTGACCAAAGAGAGGAGCACCGTTACCGGATCCAACTTTCTCTCAGTTGAGGTCGAGTGATTACTGCTTTCTTTGTTTAAACTTTTGATGTAATCACAACTTTTGAAATACTCTGATGTTCATATATATATATTATATATATGTTGGTGCACCTGTTTCTTTTATTTGCGTAATATACTCTGTTGATTGAGTGTTATAAATTTTTTAAATTTTCTGCTGTGTTGAGGATGTTACACATGATGTATTTTTCTATGCACATTGTGTAACATCCCAAAATAGTGGAAATTTAAAATTTATCATCAAGAAATCAGAGATCAATAATCAAAAGACGGAATTGTTACTTCTCATAAAAACATTCAAGCGGTGCACCATATTACATCATAGTTTGTCAAAAGCTACATGATTACATCAGATATAACAACAGGAGATGCAAGTAATCATGTCGACCTCAGTGGTCCGAACGAGAGGATCTGATCCCAAAATACGCGAGCCGCTGATCACCACCCAACTGAACCTACTGCGGTCCTCAAGAAAAACATGCAACAACAATGCCTGAGTTTGCATAAGGAAACCCTGTATGCCAATCTCACCTATATGCATGCAGTAGTACAATGAACCTATCATACTAGTAGCATGTCATGTCATCAACAGAAAGGAAAAAAGTTCCCCCGAAGGGTAAAACGGGAGATCAGTCCGACAATCATCATCGGGTCTCCCAAAGAGACCTACCAAAGGCACATATGGTCTAACGGAACAAGACATGATGCTCCCCACGCACGGCTAAACTAATAATGGGGTTCGACAAGGAGCATCCGCCAAGTCCGCGCAATAAGAAACAGATCTGTAACTTCGTGGCCGAAACCACCCCAACGGAGCCGTCGCTCGGTTGGTCCATCAATCATCATAGTAAGTGGCCAACCGAGGAAAACATACCTGGAATAGCATCGGCCCATCAAACATCATAGCCGGAATAACATCGGCCCATAAAACATCATAACCGGAACAACATCGGCCTATCATCGCCGGAAAAACATCGACGGCATCACCGACACAACATCGGTGGTCCAACATACGTCCGACACAACATCGGATGGGTCCGGACCAAAGTCCTCCGGGTCATCAGGCTCCACGAGCCGCACGTCATACATTGGGATCCGCGATCCCGCAGGTCTGCTACTCTACAATGAGTTCATCTATCCATCACATCAAGTCATGATCCATACACGGAGGTGACACGTCCCGAACACCCACACTCTTCCACACGACGGTCCATGGGCAGGCACGCGTTACACGCCCTCCGTCACCTCCCGGGTCCCACACTAGGAGAGGACACGAGTTTCCATGGACAGAGTTGGCATCCTACAAGGACCGGGAATTCAGTTCTGTACACAAACAGTCGACCGGAAGAGGCAACCCGGTCGACCGTCCCCATAAGGTTTGGTCGACCGAAAGTCTGTAACGGTCGAACTCTCTACGCAAAACCTAAGTCCCAACGGTCGAACAAGAGTCTAAAACCGGTCGACCGAAACGTGGTCAAAATCTGGAGTCTGGTCAACATCAATCAATACTAACAGTTGACCGACTCAGGGGTCCCGGTCGACCGAAAACTACCAGGGCATCCTAGCAGTTCTAAGTCATATAACGGTCGAACACGTACTACACAACGGTCAAACAATCATGCATAATGATCCAGTACACTTAAGTTCCGGTCGAACGAAAACAGGGTACAGGTCGACCGAAAACCAACAAGCAATCCCGACCCACCAGCACAAAGCACTACCGGTCGACCACCACAAGGTATCGTCCGACCGGTGTTGGTTAAAGTCGGGCAAAAAGCACTACGTCGGTCGAGCGCCCGAAGGAACCGGTCGACCGTTGGTCGTCTACAACCTTGCGTCAATCAAGGATTTACGCCAACCACGTTGCCAGTGAGGTCTCCGTGAAGGGAATGTGTTCTAAAAGTTTTACTTTTAAATGTAAATTATTATGAATTGAATGAGAAATCATTTTGTTCCTTGTATATGTTATTCGTCTTTTAGAAGTGTTAAGGAAGATGCTCTTGGTCCTTAACCGTAGAGCTCTAAAAGATATTGGTTTACATAAAACAAAAGATATTCACAATGGTGGTAATTAACATGGGACATTAATTACCGAGTCAAGATTGTCGTGGTGGTAATAGATCATTGTAGCTCTACAAGTAAGTGACAACACGGGTACACAAAAGAGGAAAATATTACTTTTGTATACTGAATAGACCTAATAAGTAAAACATTATAGAATTGTGTTTTCTGTGTCGTTAATGTTTTACTGTGTCTTTGGTCCTTTGATATGAGACTTATATCTGATCACTTAAGAATTGCTTAATTAGACTAGTGTATTGAGATATCGATGAGTGTAGTATAAAGGCATTGGTTGGTTAAGTATGACTTTTGTTGGAGAAGATAGTTAGTCAAAAGATTATCATTGCCCCTCTTAATTGAGTGATGATATTAGTGGTCCCCTTGATAAAGCAAAGTTATAATGTGCACAATGTGATTTGAGTTAAGTCACATATTTATAACTAGCTTAAAGAGATCAAGAAATGAATACTAATACAAAGATAACACAATACAACTTTGTGTGTATTCTTAATATCATGAGGCAAGGGACGGACACAAGTGGTGCACTCCATCACTAAATGGATTGGGGTTTTGGTTCGAGTGGAATTAAGACATCTAACTAATTGGGAGCTATAATGTGTAGCTAGATACCGTTTATAGCTTGTGATATTAAGCTCTTAATATCACTGTCAACTTAGTTTAGATCCTCCCATAGGTCACACCACAAAAATCAGGAAACAAGTAAAATCAATTATGTTGTAATATATATAACATAATTAGAATCATGATAAATTCATATGAGATGCATAAATTATGGGGTGCAATAATTTATTGTTGCATAGGATAATATATTGCATAAGTTGTGAATTTGCTAAAACCCCCCAAAAGTTCAAATTTTGTTGGAAATAAATCCAAAATTTGAAAAGGCAAAATCGGGTAAAAGTTCGGTAATCCGTTATGGTTCGGTCAACCGAAGGATCTAAGGATCGATCAACCGAACGTGTAACGGATAGTCATAGTTGATTGACCGAACTTGACCAAAGTGCCTGGAATTCTGGATCGGTATTCCAAACCAGAAACGGTCGGCCGAACAATGTCCAGTTCCGATAATTTTGGTTAACCAAAAGGCACTCGGTTATAGACAAGAATTGGTCCGATCGGTTAAGGATAATTTTTCTCCTTAAGAATCGGTCATCCGTCTAATACTCGGTAAAACAATCGTGACATATTCGGTTAACCGAGTGTGACTCGGTAAACCGAACCGCGATCGATTTTCTGCCTTTGATAATTAAGAGATTAATTTGATCAATGGTTGGATTAGCTCCAAACTTGGTCAAACGTTTTGTGGATGCATGTAATGCATTATGGAATTAGTTTGTGAGAGAAAATGTTAAGAAAACATGGCTTAAGAATAGCCATGATTGAGATTAAGATTGGAGCCTATAAATAGGTCCTTATTCTCCCTAATTAAGACATAAGTTTTGCTAATTTTTTTCTCTCCTAATTCACCACAAAAAGCCACGAAAATTCTCTTAGTTTTGTAAGTCTTTGGAATGAGAAATCTCAGAGATTAAGGAAGTGGTTTGTAGCTAGATTCTAAGCTAGTTTGGAGATTGATTGGCTAGCTCATTTCTCTCCAACCTTGTTTAGGGTTTCGGTGAACACTTGGAGGCATCCGGTGCAACGAGAAGCGACGATCGTCTTCCTCAACATCTCTGGAACATCAAGAAGTTTTAGAGAACTTCTAGGTATGAATTTCGGAGTCCCTTGTGTTTGTTTTAATAAGTTTTTGAAACTAGTTATTAAAACAAATCGATGCATGCATGAAATAAATCGTAGAAAATTGTAATTGATCCTTATTATGCATAAAATTTCGAAAAATATATATGTACAATTAAACATGAAATCCTACACTCCGACCTCCCGCGACCGACCAACACTTCACCCACACGAGGGTGAGCAACACATAAACACACTAAGAAGTCGGCATACCTCTCGAAAGCGACAAAACCTCCAGAGCCTCGTTCGCGCAAAGTCGTCGCTCGACAGTTACCTCCGATCTCGCATGCCTCATGTTTGCGCCTCCGCAACTCCCCGCTCACCTCCATACACCGGAGCTGCCGTAACATCCTCTTGTCGTTGGAATAGAAGAGAGAAGAATGTGAGAGAGAGATGGATGGATGCAATGGAAGAAAAGGAAGGAAAGAGAGACGGATTTTGGTTAGAAAACCCAAAACTAAGCCCCCAACAACAACCTCCTCCCTCAACACCACCCTACAACCCCCAACCCATCACCTTCCTTTCCCTTCCCCATGCAACCCACTGCTCACCTCTACTTCCCCATGCAAAGCCACCCCACTAATCACCATTAGCACCCTAAGCAAGGGTTAGGGTCCTAACACATTGTGAGGTAATTTCACTCTCCCAACTAGTTGCCTTATACTTTAGTGTTCGAGTCCAATACCTGAGAGTTTATCTTACAACTAGTTGTACCCAATCACCTCTTGTGAGCATAGCTAACAACAACAATTGTTGGAGAATCAATTAGGAGATTATTTGACACACCTTTAGGCTAATATCATTCAGATTTGATTTGCACAGTTGCTGCTTATAGTCGGAACTATTTTCTATTTTATCTTCTATGTACACTACATATTGAAGTAACCATTGAATGAGAAAGATAACGAACTCAGTTCTCATTTGCTTCTTTCATTCTAAGCTCTCCAATGTCTATCTCGCTATGAGAGTTGTGGGTTGATCCCATACACAATTGAGTCCTCGATCCGTTGAGATTTCTTATCCTCGAGACATCATCATTCTTGATGCATGACTTAGATCGAACCATTGGGAAAAAACTGTTGAAATTTGGTTTATAGAATTATTAAGTACAGGAAAATAGGGAGCATCGGTCGACCGTGACTCCGGAAAAGTCCAGAGTGTCCAGGATTCGTCGAAATGTGAGTTTTGGTCGACCAGTGCTAAGTACGCGGTCGACCAGAAACTCCCAGAGCCTTCAGCGCTCGGATCGAAGCAAGAGTTGGTCGACCGAAAACTTCAAGGAGCTTCAAGTTGAGAATCAGCATCGCGGATCGGTCAACCGGAACTTAAGTCACGATCGACCGGGAATTTCCAAGGGCTCCAAGGCGTTGTTCAGAAGCACAGTACGGTCAACCGGCTTGGGGTGAGCGGTCGACTGAACGATGACGGTTACGCGCAAAACAGGCAATTGGTCGACCGATGGAGAATTCCGGTCGACTGTTGCAGACGGTTTTGCCCACGATTTGAATATTTATTTGTACAATTTTAGCCCAATATAAAAGGGTTTTTTCACCTTAATTTTGTAACACAACATACAATACTTATTTCCTTGAGAGAGATTAGGCTAGAGAGAGATCTAGAGTGTTTTGGGAGACATATTGCTTAAAATCGTTTGTAATCTCGGAGACTTCTCTTGTTGGAGAAGGGCTTGAAGGAAAGGAAACCCGCAGGAGACCTTCGAAAGACGTAGGCATCTTGCCGAACCTTGTAAAATCGCGTGTGTCGTGGTTTGCTTCAAGTGTATTGTGTGATTGCTTGTTATTTCAATCTTATTGGTGTTTTCTTGTTGCATTAAGATTTGGAGAGGGTCCGAAGTTACTTTCCGCAATCAATATTCATTTTTGTGGTGCGTTTAATCCGTAGTCGTGTTAGTGCATTGTAGATCCCCCAACATCTGGTATCAGAGCTTTGATTGCACACACAATTTTGGAGGATGCGCGGAACTTTCGGGTGGAGAAATTCACCGGGAAAGGGAACTTTTCGACATGGCAACAAAGGGTCCGTGTGTTGTTGTCGCAGACGGACGAACTCCTGTTGACGTTGGATGGAGTCGAAAAGAAGTCGTTGAAGATGACCGACGAAACGTGGGAGAGTCTGAATCTTCGGGCTATTGGGATCATCGAGTTGTGTCTATCGGATGATCTGCTTTTTGAGGAATTGGCGAAGACCGCGACTGAATATTGGAAAGTTTTAGAGGAGAGGTTCATGAAGAAGACCCTGAGCAACAAGTTGAATCTGAAGGGTCAGTTGTACATACTTCGGATGAAGGAGAACACATCGTTCATTGAGCATCTTTCGGTGTTCAATAAGTTGATAGCTGATCTGACTCAGCTAGTGAACAAGATGGAGGATGTTGACAAAGCAATGTTGTTACTGACGTCACTGTCGGACTCATATGAGAATTTGGTGAACACGATCATATATAACAAGGATTCATTGGTGTTGGAGGAGGTCAAGGGCACGTTGATCTCTTACGATGCAAGGAAGAATTCTGGTAGTAGGTCTTTCGACAATGGTGAAGGGTTGATCGCAGCACCGGAAAGGGGCAGGACGAGTAACAAATGAAGAAGCAATGGAAGGGGCCGGTCGAAATCAAAGGGGTGGACCTTTGAATGTTTTTTCTGCAAGAAGACAGGTCACATGAAGCGTGATTGTAGGGCCTTCAAGGAGGCGCAACAGAAAGGGAAAGACGGGTACAATTTGGCCAGTGTGGTGCAGGAGAAGAACGAAGCTGGCGTTCTAACGGTTTGCGCTGTAGGTATCGACAAATCATCATTTGGATGAATTTTGGATACAGGAGCATCATTTCACATGTGCCCGGTTAAGGAGTGGTTTACATCCTATGAACCACTAAATGGAGAGATCATTGTTATGGGCAACAATGCATCATGTACTACCGTCGGGATTGGTTCCATACAGTTTAAGATGTTCGATGGGTGCATTCAAACGCTGACGGGTGTGCGTCACGTACCAGAGTTGAAGAAGAATCTGATTTCTCTAGGAGAGCTTGATACTCTGGGGTGGAGATGGTCCGGCGGGGACGGAAAGATTAAGGTCACTCACAATGCGATGACAGTGATAAAGGGAACCAAGGTGGGCAACTTGTACTGGATGCAAGGAAATGCTGTAGCAGGAAAGGGTGCAGCAAATGTTGCACGTGACGAAGACAACACCGTACTTTGGCATATAAGGCTTGATCATATGTCGGAAAAGGGTTTGTGTGAGCTACACAAACAAGGATTGTTGAAGAGTGTTAAAAGCTGCAAATTGGATTTTTTTCAAGTATTGTGTCTTCGGTAAATAGCACAGGATTCAATTCAAGACAACTATCTAGAAAACGAAGGAAATACTGGAGTATGTGCAGTCAGACGTCTAGGGAATGGTGCATGTTCGGTCAAAAGGTGGAGCCGAATATTTCATCACATTTATAGACGACTTCTCAAGAAAGGTATGAGTTTATTTTCTGAATTTTTTGATGTTTTTGAGAAGTTTAAGGCATGGACGACTCGGGTTGAGAAAAGTACTAGAAAATTTGTTAAGTACTTACGGACAGATAATGAGGGTGAGTACACCTCAAAGGAGTTCACAAATATTTGTGAAAAAGAATGTGTCACGAAGCATTTCACTACACCGCGGAGTCCGGAACAAAACTGTGTAGCTAAAAGGATGAACAGTACATTGTGTGAACGGGCAAGGAGCATGAGGCTCCATGTGGATCTGTCGAAGGATTTCTGGGCTGAAGCAGTAGATCTTGCGTGATACTTGGTAAATGTTTCACCGTCATCAGCACTTGAATTAAAGACGCCTCAGGAAGTGTGGATGGGTGAGCCACTTGATTATTCGAGGCTTAGGATATTTGGATGCAAAGCCTATGCGTTGGTCGATGAGACACAACGATCGAAGCTGGATTCAAAATCAAAGGAATGCATATTCCTTGGTTACGATAGGGCAGTGAAAGGATATAAGCTTTGGGATCCGGTGAGCAAGAAGGTACTCCTGCGGAGTAATGTGGTCTTTGATGAGACAAGTTTGCTCAAGAGCCTTGAGGAGAAAGAGCAGCAAGAGAGTTCCGTACGGGAAGACGAAATTGAAGTTGAGGTCACAACTTCAAGGGGTGAATTGAATCAAGAAGTTGAGTAGGAAACAACTGACTCACAAGTAGAGGAGGAAGTTGAGCAAGAGAGTATTGCTCAAGGAAGACAAAGGAGGATCACAAAGGCACCGGTGAGGTATGACCACGATGATTCTAGTATTGCGTTTGCACTTGTTACCGAATGTAGGGACCCTTGCACATTTGAAGAAGCCATTGAGGAGGAGGACATGAACAAGTGGATGGTGGTCATGACCGAAGAGATGGAGTCTCTTCATAAGAATCAAACTTAGGAGTTAACGGAGCTTCCCAAGGGAAAACGTGTGATTGGATGCAAGTGGATTTTCAGGAAGAAGGAAGGTCAACTCCTATGGAAGAGTTAAAGTATAAAGCAAGGTTGGTGGCAAAAGGATATGCTCAGAAGGAAGGGGTCAATTACAACGAGATCTTCTCACCCATTGTAAAGCATACCTCGATTAGAGTGTTGTTAGCCATGGTGGCTATGTACAACATGGAGTTACAACAAATGGATGTGAAGATAACTTTTCTTCACGGGCACATAGAGGAAGTGATCTTTATGAGGCAGCCATATGGGTCCATCGCACGAGGCAAGGAAGGGCAAGTTTGCAAGCTGAAGACGTCCCTCTATGGACTTAAGCAGTTGCCAAGGCAGTGGTACAAAAGGTTCGATTCATTCATGATTGGTAATGGTTTTGTACGTTGCGACTATGATAGTTGTGTTTACTTGCGGAGTCTTGGAGACGGAACACACGTGTTCTTGCTTTTGTACGTGGATGATATGTTGATCGCGGCTAAGGAGACGAAGCATATAGATGATCTCAAACTGAAGCTTCACGGTGAGTTTGAGATGAAAGACCTCGGGAGTGCAAAAAAAATTATCGGTATGGAGATCTTCAGGGATACCAAGAAAGGTGAAATTCAGCTCACTCAAAGGAGTTATATTTAGAAAATACTCGAGAGGTACAATCTCGAGAATGTCAAGCAGGTGGTCACACCTATTAGTGCTCACTTCAAGCTCTCGTTGGAGTGCAATCCCCTCTACTAAAAGGAAAGGAGATATATGGAGAGAGTTCCATATGCTAGTGCAGTCGGATCTGTTATGTATGTTATGATCTGCATTAGGCCAGACATTTCACTCGCAGTTAGCCTTGTGAGTCGTTGTATGGCTAATCCAGGAAAGGAGCATTGGGAAGCGTTGAAGTGGTTTTTGAGATACCTGAAGGGAATCATGGATGTTAGCTTAAAGTTCACCAAAGATGAAGCACAAAGGCAGGTGGAGGGGTACGTTGATTCAAATTATGCTGGAGATCTGGATAAGCGGAGGTCCACAACAGGGTACGTGTTCACTTTGAGTGGAGGTCCAGTGAGTTGGAGATCGGTTCTCCAACATACTACCACATTGTCTACGACGGAAGCGGAGTACATGGCAGATGTCTATGCCGGAAAAGAAGCTATATGGTTGAAGGGTTTGGTTAGCTCTTTGAGGATGGAACAAGAAGTGACCAAATTGCATTGCGATAGTGAAAGTGCAATTTATCTAGCCAAGGAGCAGATGTTCCATTCAAGGACCAAACATATTGAAGTAAGGTACCATAAGATCCGAGGTGGATCGAGGAAGGGCAGGTTGTTCTCCAGAAAATCGACACGAGCGAGAATCCTGCAGATATGATGACCAAGGTGGTCAATTGGGAGAAGTTCGAGTTATGCTCGAAGCTTCTCAATGTCCTCAGAAACTTAGAAGGAGGAGCTCTCCGGGGGTAGCACAACCAGTGCTTCTAGGAAGCACGAAGGATGCAGGTCAGAGATGGCTAAGGTAACAATTCTAAACCAAGGTGGAGATTGTTTAAATTTGTTTTGTAGAATTATTAAGTACAGGAAAACAGGGAGCATCAGTCGATCGTGACTTAAGTTACGGTCAACCGGAAAAGTCCAGAGCGTCCAGGATTCGTCGAAATGTGAGTTTCGGTAGACTAGTACTAAGCACACAGTTGACCGGAAACTCCCACAGCCTTCAGGGCTCGGATCGAAGCAAGAGTCGGTCGGCCAGTGTTGGGCACGCGGTCGACCGAAAACTTCTAGGAGCTTCAAGTCGAGAATCAACATATCGGATCGGTTGACCGGAACTTAAGTCACGGTCGACCAGGAACTTCCAGGGCTCCCAGGCGCTGTTCAGAAGCGCGGCACGGTCGACCGGCCTGGGGTGAGCGGTCGACCGAACGATGACGGTTACACGCAAAACATGCAATCAGTTGACCGATAGAGAATTCCGGTCGACCGTTGCTGACGGTTTTGCCCACGATCTGCATGTTTATTTGTACGATTTCAACCCAATATAAAAGGGTTTTTCGCCCTAATTTTGTAACACAACATACAATACTTTTTTCCTTGAGAGTGATTAGGCTAGAGAGAGATTTAGAGTGTTTTGGGAGACATATTGCTTACAATCGTTTGTAATCTCGGAGACTTATCTTATTTGAAAAGGGCTTGAAGGAAAGTAAACTTGCAGGAGACCCCCCAAGGATGAATGCATCTTGCCGAACCTTGTAAAATCGCGTGTGTCGTGGTTTGTTTCAGGTGTGTTGTGTGATTGCTTGTTATTTCAATCTTATTCGTGTTTTCTTGTTGCATTAAGATTTGGAGAGAGTCCGAAGTTTCTTTCCGCAATCAATATTCATTTTTCGTGGTGCGTTTAATCCGTAGTCGTGTTAGTGCATCTTATATCCCCCTCCCAACATATACAAACCCAACTTTGCCCTTGATGGAGATGTCAAGAAACCTTTTGATTTATGCAAAATGCGGAAAAGATGTTTGTAGTCCTAGGAAAAAGACGAAGTTGCTTGTGGTTCTATTTATCCTATTACCTTTATAGATGATCATTCAAGTAAAATTTGGATGTATGCCTTGAAAAGTAAAGATCAAGCGTTAAATGTTTTTAAGTAGTTTCAGTCTTCAGTTGAAAGACATACAGGGAAGAAACTGAAGTATATTAGAACTAATATCGGGAAACAATATTGACATTTTGATAAGTATCACATACAACAGTGTATTAGACATCAAAAGACACCTCCCAAGATGTCTCAGTTGAATGGTTTAGCTGAGAAATTGTATATAACATTGATGGAAAGGGTGAAATGTTTGTTGTCACAAGCGCAATTAACAAAGGCATTTTGGGGTGAGACTTTCAGTATTGTGGTGCATATTTTGAATCTTACTCATGTGTTCCTATAAATTTTGAAGTTCCCAACAGAATTTAGACTGAGTGAGGCCAAAATACAACAACAACAAAGCCTTTTATCCCAAACTAGTTGGGGTAGCAATAACAATTTTTTATATAACGAAACGTCTTTCATCATCCCCAGAGAGATTTACTCACCGATATTCACATCAAGATCACATAATATGAGAGGAGACACTAATTAATAATTGAGTGTGCAACCTGAGTATATGACAACGAAAATAGACTGATTTCACACCCCTCTCAATTACTAATTAGTGTCTCCTCTCATATTATGTGATCTTGACGTGAATATCGGTGAGTAAATCTCTATGGGGATGATGAAAGACGTTTCGCTATAAATATTTTTATTATTGCTATAACTTTCTTTCCTGAAAAGTAGATTTCATTTTAATAGCTAGGTTTCTACTTGATTTTGTGTTCAATGGAGCCAATTCCACTTAATCGAGACGCCATTTTCCTTAACTGTAGGTAATATTCGAAAGTGCAGGTGAGAGACGACTCAGAAACTTGAAATGATTTGTTATGGTATCTCAAGAATCAGGGAGAAGTACAAACTAAGTAGAGTAAGACTCAAAAATTCTAGCAAGAAGCACTTCGTGTTAATAGAACGCAACAAAATCAAAATAAAAACGTCACGTGAAAGAAACCCATGTTGAATCTAGCAAAGACAAGATACTCTTTCACATGTATGTTCAAATTATGGCCGCCATGCATGTTATATTCTTTGTGGTCATGCTTTGACTTTAAGGTTGTAAGTTGGAAAAAATGGAATGGCCCAAACCCCAAATATCCAACTTCTAGAAAGCCATCTATGCCACAAATTCCATATGAATTACTTGGAAGAGTTCGGTGGAACAGTGGAATCCAATTCCCATGTGGATTTGGTAATTTTGGTATAATAAATTCTTTGGGTGCAAATAATGAAGGATCTGCGGACATGACACGGCGTTTGTTTTTTAAGAGGAGCCTAAGTTTAGGACATTTTAGTTATTGTTATAAAACAAATAATCTAAAGAAGAAAAGATTTGGGACATGTATTTTTTTCTTGTTTTTACAAATAATTCATCTAAACAAATAATCCAACAAGAAGAGAGATGTGTATTTTCTTTTTCTTATTTTTACAAATGTGTACAATAGTCTCCTATATATAGGCTGATGAGGTAGTAGGGGTTACGACCAAATAAATGGAATTGCACCATATTAATAAGAGTAAAAATTTACTTGAATGGTGGGGGTTAAGAAAGGTGAATCATCCATAAGACTTTTGGATTTCATAACACTCCTCATTGGATGATCATCTTTATACGCTAGGGATGTTGCCTCGTTAAAACCCTTACCAAGAAAAACTTGATAGGATAAAAACTTGATGAATGGAAAATAAGTGCAGCGCGTATGATGTTCCCCCTCACTTCAACATACATTCTTCAAACGACGAACACCAATTTTGAAGACAAGCTTCTCAAAGACTTTGGTGGGCAATGACTTAGTAAATAAATCCGCCAAATTCTCGCTTGTTTGGATCTGATCAGTTGTCACTTGATCGGTCTGCCTCATTAAAACTTGTCAAGTAAAACCCTGTAGGGCAAAAACATGGTGAAGGGAAAAAGAGTGCATCATATAATTCTCTCACTCAATTCAACGTGCATTTATAACACTCTCTTACACAATATGCACTGTGTTTATATCTCGTTAAAAATCTTGCTACAAAACCTTGTGGGAAAAAGTAACTAAGGAAAAGACTGCATAACATACACTAACAAAATTGCACAAACTGCCTTATTAAAAACATTTAACCAATAAAACATTTTAGGACAAAAATTGGAAAAAAGGAAAAATAGTGCAACTACAAGCTTTCCAAGCTTTGTCCTTTAGGGATATCCGTCATTCAGGGACGATAAATACACATCCGCTCCCATTGATTCGTAGTTCACCAAACTTACGAATATATTTTACAAAGTTTTTAAACACAAAAGTGCACGAGGATTCAATAAACAAATACATCATAATTTAACGGACTTAATGAATATTTACTATATTTCACTTAGATAATAAGATTGTGAAATGTGTTTGTACAATTTTTCTCTAATGATATACTGGGAGTAACACAAATTGCGGTAACTTTTACAAAATATGAATATGTTACCTCAAAAGATATTACTTATGGACAATTTAAAGATGTCTTATATTTATATTGATGTCATAGCAATATGAGAATGTAAGAATCAATCACTGATTCACCAACTTGCATAAAGTTGTAGTGACTCCACATGATAACTCCACATAATGACACCAAATAGTTTGTGATAATAATTGATGTGTATTAGACATGTAGGAAACATCACTAATATAAATCTTTGTCGCATGACTAAAAATTGCTAGATCCTTGAATGCTATCTAAATGTTTTCAGAAAAAACATTTATTGCGAACATGATAAGGAACTTCAAGTCCAATAAGAATAAGATCTTTCTAGATATACAATAGATGCCTTTTGTTAATGTACTTTCAAGGTGAGCATTTAGTAGAATCTTTTTCTTCCTTTTTCCTTTTCTACATTTGAATCGTTATACCAATTCACTTTCGGAGAATGTTCGAACTTCAGGTCGAAAAACAATTGGTTTATCTCTAGTCATTTATTTAAAAATCTGTCATTTAAATATTTCACATGTTTTCAAAAATTATGTTGGAGGTCCTATGAAATCAAGTCATATGCATATAATAAATAATAATAAATTTTGTTATTAGGTGAAACATATGGATGACTAAGATCAACTTCATATCATTCTTCGAGATGACTTTAACTGAAAATGTTATACGCACACCCTTACTTGTTTCTTCATATAGTGATCTTTGTATAGTGCATCTTTTGATTCCTGTTATAATATACTTTGTCATCTTTGTCCTTCAAGGACTCTCATATAAGTACCAATATTAAGTGACTTATAAAACTTTAAAGTTACAATATATCTTATATGTGATTGACATCATTTCATGCTTATATTTGTATCTTATATTCATTATCTTACACCTAAGCAATGCTACGTGACGAGTTTTATGTTTAGTTTTCAGAAATAAAGAGGTTTGAAGAGAAGATCCATGAAAGGACCCAAAAGCAGGAAAATGACTTAATTGTGAGACCTGGGGACCAAGATGCAAGACAGAAGGACCTGATCGTAAGACAGAAGGACATAAGAGCAAAACAGGAAACTCCACACCATCATGGGGAGTATTTTGTTAATTCGATTCGGGTCGGAGTTCCACTAAACAAGTTAGATGCATCCAAGACCAAGAAACAATCCAAGGAAAGCTCACCAGAAGATCCAGACCGATCTGAAGCTTATAGGCTGCCAATTGGCGGTCTGGAACCGCCAATTGGCGGTCTGGAACCGCCAATTGGCGGTCTGGTTAAGCCCATATCTACTATGTTTTCTCCTAGACTTGTATTAATGTGTGTTTAGGCTATTTTTGGTATTGGTTTAGTCCCACATCGGGGGATTGTCCCGGATTAGCTTTTTCCATGCTTATAAATAGAACTCTTCACCTCCCATTGTATCCATCTCTCTCTTTGGTGGTCATCTTCCCTACTAAGAGTGAAGCCTTGAAGCAAAACTCTAGTGGACGAAGAGCTACTTGTAATTGAGTGAGTTAATAATAGAAGTTTTCCTTTAATTGTGTTGTTTCTCTCTTAGTTTAATTTCCTTTCATATGCATGCTTGCTTGTTTGTTTTGTTTTATGCTCTTTAAATATTTCTTGCTTGATTAGTATAGTTTCATTTAAGTATTATGCTTTTCTTTGCTAATATAGTTAGTGTAATGAGTAGTGAGTAGTTCCATCCCCATTTGGGGGGGGGGGGGGTGGAGAAATATGTGATATAATTATGTAGTGTATTAAGTGTGTGTTATTTTTATCCCTTGAGCTTTATATGATTTCCATAACCATCTAATGGGTCTCCACTCTTATCTTTGATATGCTAATGCTCTTGAATGAAGCTTAGCTTATGCTTTGATTAGTGGACCTATTTTATGGGGAATGATAAGGTTAGGATATGGATGAAGTTAATATTGGAAATACAAGTTGTAGTGTATGAGCTCTTGTTGCCATTACCTTAGCTAATGTCTTGTATGTTTTAATGATGTAGTCTTATCTTAATTCATGTGGAGGCATAGTAGGGTCTAGTCTTTATACTTGAGTTCATGTAGCTTCATTCCAACTATTGTCTTGTATGTTTTATTGATGTAGTCTTATCTTAATTCATGTGGAAGCTAAGTTGGATGTAGTTTTATGATTTCATGCACTACATGTTGTGAAGAGCTTAATGAACACACACACATACACTTCTTTATGTTCACATTATTTCTCTACCCCCTTTGGGGTTTAGTTTTCTTGCTTCTTTTCCATTTCCATTTGCATCTTAGTGTAGTTTAGTGTAACCAACCTTTCTCTTCCCTTTCTTTACCTCTCGCCTTCGCACAAACCAAGTGTAATCACACCTCCCAGTGGACGACCCGTATTTTCCACCGCTTCAACGCGGCCGTGCACTTGCGGTTTAAATAAAACGATCAATCAAGTTTTTGGTGCCGTTGCCGGGGAGGTGCTCTGTCCAGACATTGGTTTGGACGATTCGAGGGGTTTTTGATTTTTTGTTTCTAGTTTTGTTTAGTTTCAGGGAACCAGAACATCAAGGGGAGGCTACTGGGAACGTTTGAGCAACAGAAGCCACAAAGAGACCGCCAATCAGCGGTTGGAGACCGCCAATTGGCGGCCTGGTAAGGGCTTCCTGCTCTCAAATTTCTTCTGGTGGTTTAGTGCTTTACTTTAGTTATCTGGGAGCCCAATTTTGCATGTTGTGATCTTTAGTTTGCTCCCAGATTTAATTTCAATCCCCTTTAATCAACTTGGACCATAAAACTCAAAGCAAAAGATTAGACTTCTTGCCATCTAGGTCATGCACCATTGGTAGACCTTGCATGCATTTGTCTTTTCTTTGCTTTACATTTTGTCGTTGATTGCTGGCGTGGGGTATGTGCACCCACATCCCTCATTCATGCATGTTTCGTTCATGCATTAGTTAGTAAGGTGCATCGGGACAAGAGTGAGAAAGCGTTTGATTGGAGCGATTGATTGCTAGATCTAGGATTAAATCACTACTAAGGAGGGGTTGTCCCATAAAAGATAAGGTGAGGGATTTCATCACCCTTTCCTTGGCCCCAAAAATCACTCTTAATAAAGCCTTAACTAAACGCAAGTAGACATTGTCCCTAGGATTGCGGGCGCACTAGGAGAGTAATCTAGTTGAGACCGTCATGACCTGATCGGCGTTGCCTACCTTGTCGATAGTAGGAGGTACTGGATCTCCGGATCTGGTATCACTTGCTGGGCATTGTGGTCCTCGTTGTAGGGAGGTGAGACGTGTCAAGGCTAGTGACCTCGAAGTTAGGCGTCGTCTAGCCTAAGGACCCATTGCCTTACATTGTTTGAGCCGTACTTGCTAGTTAGGCTTCTTCCTGATCCCACTACCCTCGCTAGCTCTAGGGATTCTTCCCTCCTCATCTGAGTCCTCTCCTCATCTATTCTCTACGTATAGTCTCCTCCTCTACTACACCTTCTGTTCTGTGTCGTTTAGAGTCGAGTCGAGCATTTCATGCGAGGTTGGGCTCGTTCTGGTGAGAGCGCTCGACTCGAGAGAGTGCTTATTTCTGAGATGGAAGATCTTGGTGATCGACCATCTCCGCCTCGTGCTCCTTTGGATCAAGATGCCGAGTCGTCTCGTGGTGGCGAGGGGGACCGGGTGCCATACATGGACTACCTCGGTCCATTTCCGCCACCACGTAGACCTCTTTCTCCTCCTCCTCTGACTCGAGAGGAAAGGAGATTCGGTCAGGATCGAGTTCTTGGTGCACCACCACCTTTAGCTCGACATGATAGACCGATGAATTTGTGGGAGCGGACCCATCATGTTCGGGCCGCGCAACCTTCTTGCATAGTTGTTCCCCCTGCTCGCGGGAACAACTATGAACTGAAACCTCAATATGTGAGCATGCTTCCAACCTTTACTGCCAATAAGGAGGATCTGTATATCTTTATACGCGAATTCGAGGAAGTATGCTCCATGTTCAAGCTTCAACAGCTTGACGAGGATTCAGTCCGGTTGAGGATGATTTCTTTCACATTGAAGGATAATGCGAAGAAATTGATGTATAGCCTCTCGGTGAGCTCGATTCGGTCATGGGATGACTTTGTGACCGTCTTTCTGAAGAGATTTTTCCCTCAAAGGAAAACTCAACAGATACGGCACCAGATACATCAAATGTATCAGACCGAGACCGAATCGTTTCATGTTTTCTTTGAGAGGTTCAAGGACCTTCTCCAGCAGTGCCCTCATCATGGGATTGAGCTTTGGCAGTTGTGCCAAATTATTTATGAGGGCACCAACTACAACACCCGCACATTGTTGGAGTCAATGTGTCAGGGTGACTTCCAAATGAAACCCATCGAGGAGGCTTGGGACACTTTTGAATCCATGGCTGAACGCACCTTCGAGTGGGATACCATGAGAGAGCCACCAACCGCCAGGTCTTCTAGTCGAGTTGGATCTTATCAAGTTGAGTCATCGATCGCGTCTGAGGCGAAAATGGTTGCTCTCATGCGTAGGATTGAGAGTTTGGAGATGGACCGAGCTCCTGTAGCTCAGGTCGCTACTCCCGAGTGTAGTAGGTGTGGATTGTCGGGACATGATGACTTGGAATGCGCTTACGCTCCAAGGGATACTGAACATGCAAATGTGATGTATCAACAAAGGCCCCGAAACGACCCGTACAGTCACTCCTACAACCCGGGATGGCGTAACCATCCTAACTTCTCTTGGGGGCCTAGTGGGGGTAACGGTCAGAGCTCGCACGCTCAACCTCAACCTCCGCCTTATCAACCTCCACGCCCATCAGCGACCTACCAACCCCCACATCAAAGGTCTCAGAACCACAATTACCAACCTCCTCAGACCTCTTCGTCGGGTTATTATAACTAAACTCCACAACCCCAACGGGTTGACCCTAAGGACTCCTCTCTTGAACAAAGCCTTCACGCGTTCATTCAGAGTACACAATCCATGCTTTCGGCCAACAACAATTCGGTCAAAGCATTGGAAATGCAAGTTAGCCAGTTGGCTAATCAGCTCCATGAACGCGAGAAGGGCCAATTACCGAGTCAACCCGAGGTGAATCCTCGGGGTACCCATTCGCAAGGAAGGACACCTTTACCTCATGCTACCTCTGTACCGACCCATCATATTAATGTGATTCATACTTTGAAGTATGGTAAGGAGGTGGACAACCACATTGGGGTGTCTTCCTTGTCATCACCATCTCTGAGGGAGCCGGATCCTGAGGCTCCCTACACAAATACTTCCAGGAAGGAGCCAGATTCTGAGGTTCTTTCTACTTTTCCTTCGACAAAGGGGCCGAACCCTGAGGTCCCCTTGTCTCCTCTTGTGTCGAAGGAACCAGATTCTGAGGTCCCCACTCATGCTTCTTTGGACCAGGATTCTGAGGTTCCTTCACACCATTATGCCCCGAAGGCGCCATTCCCTGAGCGCCTTAAAAAGAAAACCTCTGATCAGCATGACAAGATGCTTGAGATGTTTCGGCAGGTTAAGGTGAATATCCCTCTTTTGGAGGTGATTCAGCAAATGCCACCTTATGCCAAGGTTCTCAAGGACTTATGCACCAAGAAGAGAAAAAGTCATGTTCCAAAGAAAGCTTTTCTTACGGCTAATGTGAGTTCTTTGTTGGCACAACCCATGCAGGTCAAGTACAAGGACCCTGGTTGTCCTACTATCTCTTGTGTGATTGGTGATGTGTCCATTCATCGAGCCTTATTGGACCTTGGTGCATCTGTTAATCTTCTGCCATATTCTGTCTACGTCCACCTCGGTCTTGGAGACCTCAAACAAACAAAGACCACTCTTCAATTGGCTGATAGGTCCATGAAGAAACCGAGGGGTGTGGTGGAAGATGTGCTGATCAAAGTGGGAGAGTTCATTTATCCAGTCGACTTCTTTGTCCTGGATACTGAACCTGTGCCAAACCCACTTGGACAAATTCCTGTCATTTTGGGGCGACCATTTCTTGCGACTTCCAATGCCTTGATCAATTGTCGCAATGGTCTGATGCGCTTGACTTATGGCAGTCAATGCGCTAATTTCAACATCTTCACCATTGGCAAGAAGCCAGGTGCCTTCAATGACCTTGTTGAGGTCAACCTTATCCAGGGGTTGGATGAGATTGAAGTTGAGGGCACCTTCAAGTACTTCAGAGAATTGTTCGATGAAGCTCCTGAAGGTGGTGAATATGTTTCACCTGGGCTGGCACAAGAAGGTGCCTTATGTTCTGATCATGTGGCCTCAGTGCCACCTCCTTCTGATATTGTGGCCCTTGAGCCACATTCTTCTGATCATGTGGCCCTTGAGCCACTTCTTTTTGATCACGTGGCCCTTGAGCCACATCCTTTTGAGCATGTGGCTTTTGAGCCACAAGATACTATTTTTATGGCCTCTCGGCCACATGCTCTTCATTCTGTATCTGCTGAGGACCCCATGTGGGTTAAGATTCAACCACCTGATAGCCTTATACCTGATAGAGGTTCACCTCTCGTTCATGCCTCCTCTTTTTCTAACTCTAAAGAGGCATCAACCGACCACAATGCTTACAAGGGTGTCAGGTGGTCGAGCAATTCTGTTGTTTATGTTGTGAGCCCATGCATGCGCATTTCTGGCTCGAGAGATGGTGGGTTCCCATTTGATGCCCCTTGACATATGAAGATGGGAGCCCATTTGTTGTACATTAAAAAAACAAAAAAACCCACAAAAAGACTCCTTTAGTGAGCATTGATTGTTGTGGGCTCCAACCCTTGAGTATTTGGGCCCCCTTTCTTTCACGTATTTGGTCTCCCTTTTTTAAGTATCTCACAGGTTTTTAGGGGAATTTGGGTTGTGTCCATCAACATAACCACGAACTTCCTTTTTTGCGCTTCATGTTGGTGAGATCTTTCATTTTTCATGCATAAATCCATGTAGTCTTTTGCTCACATTCATTGAGGACAATGCATGAACTAAGTGTGGGGGGTGTTTTACGTGTGTATATAGTCGAGTTTTTTCTTTCGATTTTGTTTTCTTTTGTTTGCATTGTTAGGGTCATGTTAGTGTGCTGTATTTAATATCGATATATCTGCTTGCCATGATCCTTGGGTGATTTGTCTTCTTTTGCTTGCCTAGTGCTTCAAAATTTTCACATTTCTTTCAAAATCTTCATGTGTTTGCGAAAGAAAATGTTTTGTGGGTTTTGCGTGTGTTTAGCATGTGCAAAACCGTTGAGAGGCAAAGTAAAAAGAAAGCTCCCAAAAATTGTCTTGAACTTGATGCATTAGGATATCTAGTACAGTGGCTTTAGGATTTATCGAATCGTTAGGATGCACCCCAGTTTTCCTTTGGGGGTGAGTAATCATAGGTTTTCAGTGCTCAAACATTCAAAGATGTCCACCCTGAACCTAGTGAGTCAATAATTCGTGTCTGTTAACTTAAGGAAGTTTGTTGTAGTCAAGGACCCTCTAAATCTTGTGGTGAGACAGTAGTGTAGGGGTTTTGGTTCATGTGTAGATAAGAAATAAGTGAGTAGGTGTTCTCTCTTCTCGCACGGCTCCTATCACTCGGGAAAATAGGTCTGAGGGGACTTTGTGCCTGGTGCTTTCGAGTCATCTGACTTGGTATGCGCCGACCGAACTCTCGTTACACGGGTGGTAGGGATTGCCCTTTGTGGAGATTTGGGGAAAGGTGTACGTGATAGTGTAAGTCCTCATGGGCAATGATGCACGAAACCTGACCCTGGGAGAATGAAGCTCCAACTAATAAAAAGAAAAAAAGAAAAAAAATGTGTGAATAGAAACAAAAAGAAAAAAAATGGTAATGCAAATAAGAACCTTAATGGACCTTACACTTTGTATCACTTGAGGATCTTGAGGTTGTCCATGTCTTTCACTTAATTCCTTATTTAACTTGCACGAATGGTTTATTAGGCTAGGTGTGGACTGATTACCTATATAGAGTCGGCCCGTAGGATTACCGTGTCCATTGATCGACAAAATATTTCCAACGAGTCGAGGTCTAGATTGAATAATGCATCTTGTTCGGATTTTGTGGGTATATCCGCTGAAAACCCTCAGGAGACAACACTCCTCCTTCTTGGCAACAAAGAGGTTTAACGGCTTGTTGCACATGCTAAGTGCAACCGTGATTCCTACGAAAGTGAGTTAGGATTTCTTGTTTTTCGTTTGCTTTTCTCTTTCTTTGTTTTGCTCGGGACTAGCAAAAACTTAGGTGTGGGGGTATTTGATTGACATCATTTCATGCTTATATTTGTATCTTATATCCATTATCTTACACCTAAGTATTGCTATGTGACGAGTTTTATGTTTAGTTTTCAGAAATAAAGAGGTTTGAAGAGAAGAGCCATGAAAGGACCCAAAAACAGGAAAATGACTTAATTGTGAGACCTGGGGACCAAGATGCAAGACAGAAGGACCTAAGAGCAAAACAGGAAACTCCACACCATCATGGGGAGTATTTTGTCAATTCGATTCGGGTCGGAGCTCCACTAAACAAGTTAGATGCATCCAAGACCAAGAAACAATCCAAGGAAAGCCCACCAGAAGATCCAGACCGATCTGAAGCTTATAGGCCGCCAATTGGCGGTCTGGAACCGCCAATTGGCGGTCTGGTTAAGCCCAGATCTACTATGTTTTCTCCTAGACTTGTATT
Organism: Triglochin maritima; assembly: GCA_963682175.1. Lineage (NCBI taxonomy): Eukaryota > Viridiplantae > Streptophyta > Magnoliopsida > Alismatales > Juncaginaceae > Triglochin > Triglochin maritima. The sequence continues at coordinate 16,112,157 of OY821775.1, forward strand.
AATGTGTGTTTAGGCTATTTTTGGTATTGGTTTAGTCCCACATTGGGGGATTGTCCCGGATTAGCTTTTTCCATGCTTATAAATAAAACTCTTCATCTCCCATTGTATCCATCTCTCTCTTTGGTGGCCATCTTCCCTACTAAGAGTGAAGCCTTGAAGCAAAACTCTAGTGGACGAAGTGCTACTTGTAATTGAGTGAGTTAATAATAGAAGTTTTCCTTTAATTGTGTTGTTTCTCTCTTAGTTTAATTTCCTTTCATATGTATGCTTGTTTGTTTGTTTGTTTTGTTTTATGCTCTTTAAATATTTCTTGCTTGATTAGTATAGTTTCATTTAAGTATTATGCTTTTCTTTGCTAATATAGTTAGTGTAATGAGTAGTGAGTAGTTCCATCCCCATTTGGGGGGGGGAGAGAAATATGTGATATAATTATGTAGTGTATTAAGTGTGTGTTATTTTTATCCCTTGAGCTTTATATGATTTCCATAACCATCTAACGGGTCTCCACTCTTATCTTTGATATGCTAATGCTCTTGAATGAAGCTTAGCTTATGCTTTGATTAGTGGACCTATTTTATGGGGAATGATAAGGTTAGGATATGGATGAAGTTAATATTGGAAATACAAGTTGTAGTGTATGAGCTCTTGTTGCCTTTACCTTAGCTAATGTCTTGTATGTTTTAATAATGTAGTCTTATGTTAATTCATGTGGAGGCATAGTAGGGTCTAGTCTTTATACTTGAGTTCATGTAGCTTCATTCCAACTATTGTCTTGTATGTTTTAATGATGTAGTCTTATCTTAATTCATGTGGAGGCTAAGTTGGATGTAGTTTTATGATTTCATGCACTACATGTTGTGAAGAGCTTAATGAACACACACACATACACTTCTTTATGTTCACATTATTTCTCTACCCCCTTTGGGGTTTAGTTTTCTTACTTCTTTTCATTTCCATTTGCATCTTAGTGTAGTTTAGTGTAACCAACATTTCTCTTCCCTTTCTTTACCTTTCGCCTTCGCACAAACCAAGTGTCGACACACCTCCCAGTGGACGACCCGTATTTGCCACCGCTTCAACGCGGCCGTGCACTTGCGGTTTAAATAAAATGATCAATCAATATGCATATCATATTGATCATGTAACAGAACGTATTATCAATATTACGAGAGAATGAGTAACATCATGATAGATGTTGGGTCATGATAATATCATTATATTACTTATTGCTTTATAATGTATCACATTGTTATTGTGATTTCTCTTTGTAACATTCAGGGATATAGTTTCAGAAATCAGGATTAAAGGTCCAAATAATATATTTATTCAGCGAGTTTATTCTATATTGTTCGTCTTCTTTTGTTTATATCAAATACGAATGCTTCTGGCATTCCTTTAATATCATAGGTTTTGGATTCAATTTTTCTCTTGATATAGCATGCTATGAAGAAGGTGAATGAATCGTCAACAATAATTTTAATAATTTTTTAATATCTCTTGTATCAACATATATAGTTGATTGCAAGTTTTACATCAATAATAATCAAATCCTCATTCTTTCCCAAAACTTTAGGATTTGACAGTTCTGTATCCCCGTAATTTCTTTAATCTTTTGTTTAATAGTTGCATTTATTTTGTATAGGTTTATATTCTTTAGGAATAACCTCTTCAGGAGGTGCAATGATAGTGACTAACTTTTATTTCATTTCCACAAATAATATATGTTATTGTCAACGCTTCTGGTGTTGGTTGAGATCAAATATATTTTATCATGTGGAGATCTCCAATTTATATTATGCAGTTTATGTCTAGTAATATAAGACTTAGTCACTCTTTTGTAATCAATAAAAACGTATGACAATTACTTGCTAGATATTGTAAGATAAGATTTTATGAACTTCAGGTTCAACCATACTTGTACGTATATTCTATTATGAACTTCAGGTTCAATATAATATATTTTCTTGGCATTCTTTAAGCTTATAGCTTCTCCCCCTAATGCCAGAAAATGTACATTATATATATGATTATTGGATTTGACAATAAAACTTAGCTCTACACGAGCTTTAAATCGCATAAGGAAAATAATCTATTCATTATTGTACAAGTAAAGTAAGTATTTATAATATGATATTAGTATAAACAATATTGGCAGATATGCATCTTGATAAACCGTGTCTAAATTATATCAGACATCATACTTGATTTTTTAACATACTGGATAAGAGATGATTTATTTAGGCACTTCTGTGCATGTTTCGTTTCATTGAAGTCATCTTTATTTGATACTTGTTATTTGCACAATGCTCTTGTTTTCACGACACCTTGTAGTGAGTGCATCCGGCACACGAAAAAAGGTAAAAAACAAAGTATCGTGATTTTCTAACAATTCTCATGACCTTCAATCATCGGTAATGCATAACCCAATTTTTTTGGGTTTTTGATTCCATACTACTACAAGAGTATTGAGTCATTAATTCGTAAAGTGATCAATAAAATATTTTTCTTTACTACTAAACTCTATATAAATATGGTCTTCCGGCCATCAGGTTTGATTTAGCGATTGATTTACATTTTTACTAAATTAGATATTTGCACGTCGTTTTGACGGTCATACAAATCCTTCATGGATTATCATAAAATTTCATAACCCTCTTTAAATGAATAATCTCTAAATCTTTGTGTGGTAGCATTACATGAAAATTAAGATATTCGTCTTCTGGGCCAATGCATATCATTTTCAATAACAAATGATCACTTGCAACATGGTAATTCGAATTCCACTATAATGTAACACATTTTATTATATATATACATCTATCAAAATGAATATCATGTGCTCACGAGATGAATGCTTGTAATAGTTGTGAATGAGCATGTGATGCTAGGGCAGAGCAAAAACCGGGTTGACCAGGTCAACCGGACCAGACCGGTCTGGTAGGTCCGGGTTCGGTCAGGAAATTTTTGAAAAAATCCGGTCCGGTCCGGGTTTCGGTCTGACAAATTTTAATATTTTGGGTTCGGTCCGGACCGGTCCGCATGCATCCGGTCCGGTCCGGACCGGATGCACAGCCCTATGTGATGCATCAAAATTAACAAGTAATAATCACATGCTTGAACCACTTTACATATACTATTTTTGCAACATCATCGACACATCGGAAAAATTTAAAAATTTCTAAACAACAATCAACAGAGGATATTACTCAAAACACAATGAAGAAGGTGCACCAACATATAATATATATATATATATATATATATATATATATATCCAAATATCTCAAAAGTGTGATTACATTTCAAAAGGCTAAACGATAAATACAAGTAATCACTCCGACCTCAAAATGAGAGAAAGCAGGATCAGGTAGCAGCACTCCTCTCCTCGGTAACCACCCCACTTAATGCCGATCACGGCCTGAAAAGCAAACATGCAACAATGCCTGAGTTTCCAGAAGGAAATCCTGTATGCCAAACTCTACAATGCATGAAACTGAAAGACACATTGCATGCAATTCTACGAACAAGAAAAACATCACATCCAGGTTGGGCTCCAGGGTTTTTCACCCAACCACAACACACACAACCGTTATGGGTCTCCAAGGTTTTTTCACCCAACCACCGCAACCCACACTCGTCGTCCAGTTGGGCTCCAGGACTCTTTCACCCAACCGCAACTACCACAACACGACCAAGGGCTACAAGGCTCTTTCACCCAACCCAAACGTCCAAGGGCTCCAGGGCTCTTTCACCCAACCCCTGTCACACGGTCCATGCTCAGGCTCCAGGGCTCTTTCATCCAACCTGAACGCACTACGAAGCTCCAGGGCCTTTTCACCCAACCCCGCATAGACTAGCTGGGCTCCAGGGCTCTTTCACCCAACCACAACTCTCACACAGTTACGGGGCTCCAGGGCTCTTTCACCCAACCACCGCAACACACACATTTCCAAGCTGGGCTCCAGGGCTCTTTCACCCAACCACAACTCTCACACAGTTACGGGGCTCCATGACTCTTTCACCCAACCACCGCAACACCCGTGCGCACTAGCACACTTGCCGGAAGAACATCGGCACCACAACTCGCCCCACACGGGCAACCACAACAAACGCACCTCCATCGTGCAAAACTGGACACAAACGGTCGATCGAACCAAAAGTCGTGGTCGACTGAATCATACAATTACAAGGCAATTGCCTCGACCGACACTTCATCGGTCGACCAATCCCCACAAATAACACTCGTTCGGTCGAACAAAAGTCAGGGCCCGGTTGACCGTTTAGAAGTCGCCTCCCAGGTTCAACAAACAAAATGACCAATCGGTCGAACGACAAAGGGGCCCCGTTCGACCTAAAGTAACCAGGGAAAAATCCCTCACGCACTACAACGAATCCGGTCGAACCCCCGATTACTCTCGGTCGACCGAAATCCACAAGAGAATTCCCCCAACTCAACCTACGAATCTGGTCGAACCCCCGAGCACTCTCGGTCGACCGAATTCCACCAGGGAATTCTCCCACGCTCCACATCAAGTCTGGTCGACCGAACGACCTTCGGTCGAACTGACTTCCAATCAACCTTAGGTCATCGGTCAGACAAGGTCACACAGGCGGTCGACCGTTTTGATGGTCAACGCCCCAACCGACCTACGACAGTGCACATGATCGAACGGCAAAGGGACCCCGTTCGACCGAAAGTCACCAGGCTTGCCTCCTATGCACAACCGGTCGACTGCCCCAAAGGCATCGTTCGACCGATGTGAGGCAGAACCCAAATTCTCATTAAGAATGTTCGACCGTTTGCACCAACTGGTCGACCGATTAGACAGTGAAATCTGCTGCATGTTTACTTGCGACGAGCCGGAAGGCCTACCGTCGACTTATAAATACTCGCACTACTAAAGTGGGCTACAACTACCAGTTTGACATACCTTGAAGGTTTGAAGAAACCTTCGAAGAACCTCGACAGGGCTTCCACGAGCACACCTTCCAAAATCACGATCCGTCGACGAACCTCACGTTCGAACCACGATCAACACCTCCTCGACGATCCACACTCACGACTCCACGTCGGCGCACAACTGAGGTAGAGAGAGTGAGAAACGAGAGAGAGTGACGTGAGAGAGTGAGAAGGAGAGAGCTCAACCAATAAATATCTTCCAAATTTCAATCTCAACCCTTCATCCATTCCATTCGATCTCAGCCATCCAAACTCACTCCTCCTATTCACCACCTAATCATCATTAAGGGACAATTAGGATTAGGATCTACAATCCACCCTCCTACAAGAATTTCGTCCTCGAAATTAAGACAACTCACCAAACAGCTCTGGTAACTCCTTCCGGACCTCTATCTCCCAAGTGGCCTCTCGCTCACTGTGGTGCTGCCACCTGACCTTCACCATCGGAATGGTCCTCCTCCTCAACTGATGCTCCATCCGATCCACAATCTCAACCGGTCTCTCCTCAAGAGACAAATCCTGACGGATCTCTGGAACCTCCAACTGAATCACATGAGAAGGATCTGCTACGTACTTCCTCAACATTGAAGCATGGAAGACGTTGTGAAGAACAGAAAACTGCGGCGGCAGCGCAACCCTGTAGGCAACATCTCCAACCCGATCTAGAATCTCAAACGGTCCGACATACCTCGGACTAAGCTTCCATTTCTTCCCGAACCTCATCACTCCTCGAGATGGTGAAATCTTCAGGAAGACATGGTCGCCTACCTCAAATCTCAACTCTCCCCTACGCCTATCAGCGTAGCTCTTCTGCTTGCTCTGAGCTGTCGCTAGTCTCTGCCTGATCACATCAACCTTCTCAGCATACATCTGCACAATCTCAAGACCAACTAGCTGTCTCTCGCCTACATCACTCCAGCATACCAGTGATCTACATGATCTCCCGTACAGAGCCTCATACAGTGTCATCCCAATGCTCGAATGGTAGTTGTTGTTGTAGGCAAACTCGATCAACGACAAATGCTCATCCCAATGACCTGCCCAATCCAGAGTACAAGCTCGTAGCATATCCTCTAACGTCTGGATGGTCCTCTCCGACTGATCGTCTGTCTGCGGATGGAATGCCGTACTGAACTTCAACCGAGTCCCCAGAGCTTGCTGCAAACTCCCCCAGAATCTGGAAGTGAATCTCGGATCTCGATCCGAAATAATACTCACAGTCACTCTATGAAGTCTGACGATCTCCTCAATATACAACTTAACTAGCCCCTCCAGAGGTAAAGTGATCCGGATAGCTAAGAAGTGTGCCGACTTAGTCAGTCGATCGACTATAACCCAAATCGCATCATGGAATCCTCTCGTATTTGCACAATTTTGTTTTCATCAACACTGATTTTTCTTCTTCTTTTTCTTCCATAACACTTAAGCACGTGCTTCAGGCACAAGCGCAAAAGACTAGAGAAAATATTGTGGTCATACAACAACTAATACTCATGCTTTTAGAGCCCAAGTGATACTCATATCAATAGTAAAAGTTCACCTTCTGGGTGGAAAAGTACATCCAATATATCTTTAGTAATATTTCAGCTAATATCGAACGAGGTCAAAGTGCATATTTTCTGAATCACGATATATATATGCATCACATTAAATAAAAACACACACAAATCACATCTAACTTTACTTATACATTAATTTCCAATAAGCATAATGTCAACCACAAAATAAATATTGTAACATGGTGACTCAAATTTCTTTGCAATATACCATATTATATAACTATTTATGACATAAATAAATGGTATGCGGTCAAGAGATGAATATTCATAATACTTGCAAATGTTATGTATCAAAATATCATAAAAATCTTGCATGGCATAATGTGATTATTATCTAACAGGTGTACGTAGTATCTAGCAATGATTTCTTTTAACAACTATAAGTCTAGAATCTAGCAATGTTTTCTTTTAACAATTACAAGTGTAGCATCTAGCAATGTTTTTGTTTAACAAAGTTTGACGCAGTTTCATACTCTTGCACCCTAAATAAATTAACACAGACGTGATTAAGTCTAGAAACAAGTCAATCCAAGACTCAGATCGACCTTTTCATCACACATGGTGCAAACAACGAAGAACAATTGAAGAGAAAAAAGCGAAGGTTTTGTCATTTTATTGAATTATTGATGTAAAATTTCATGTATATATATTTTTGGATCGATAAATCAAATTTTGCAAATGGTACAAGATTTATATTCTAAATATGCAAAGATATAAATGGATTTAAACAACCTTAACAAACACTAGTGAAATTATCTTGGACGTGGTACAAGAACTATATCCTCGTGATCCCTTATGTCAATAAAAGATTGTTTTTACATAATAAAAACTAATAAAGCATGTTATCACACCAGACTCTAACGTTCACACCATTGTATGATTCGTAAGGCATTTCAACTGTTGAAAACTCAAAATGATATGTTTTGGTTTCATATATTTCACGAGGTACATACCACATACGTACCTCCGTTTCACGCTCCACCAAGTCGATCCACAAATCGGCCATTCCACCAAGTCGATCAATGAGTCGAGAAAATTTTCCCACGATCAACATCTTCAATATATAGGTTAAGCTAGAGGCATGATCGTGCTGATAACATATTATAAACACAAATAATCCAAAGAAGAAAAGATTTGGGAGGGGAGAGATATGTATTTCATTTTTGTCTTTACAAATGTGTACAATAACCTCATATATATATGATGATGAGGTAGTAGGAGTTACAACTAAATAAATGAAATTACATCATATTAATAAGAGTAAAAATCTACTTGAATGGTGGGGGTTAAGGAAGGTGAATCATCTATAAGACATTTGGATTTCATAACAGTTATATCAATTTGATACAAAGGTTCGACAAGTTTCATTTTGGTTTTATATGGTTTCAGGTTTTTCTATCAATTTGATATCGTTTTAGACAAGGTAAATCAGAAAAGTAAGACAAATGGATTAAATCAGTGGTTCAAAATGTCGATAGTATGGTGTTATCATAAAACTGATATTTTAGAAAGGTGAATTATGATATATAGTTAGACGGTATATATCGAATGGTCCAAATGTTAATAGCCTGATAACTCCCATTTTTGGATAATCGAACGTGACTATGGGTTACTTGAATGGTTTAACATAAGACTTGTTATAGTTTAAGAATATAGAATACGAACGGTCAATGTGAATCATCATTTGAGATTAGTAAATGACATGTCGACCTTTACATGGAGCATGTACAACAAATAATAAAAAATAACATGTTTAAATGGTAGCATGTTTCAAGAAATAAAACATTGAAAGGTAAGGTGTAATAATTAAAACGGATTTAATGACTTGTGAATTTGTAAATTATCGTATTGAATAAAGTAAAAAGAATTTCCAAAAATGTATCATTTGGAGAGGTGATTGGAAAGTGAAATATTAAAAAAATGAGGACTCCACTGGTCCACTAGGGAGTAGGGACTCCAAAAAAGGGACACCCAACCATTTTCCATCCAACAAGGCAACAACTGAACAACTCTAGTCTGATTCCAATTTACTTGTAGCTCACATTGCTGACTGTTTTTCTGTATAAGTTTTCAGCAGTTTGCCTAAGTTTATTGGATCCAATTATTTTAGGGTCAATTACAGTTTACCTTTCTTACTTAAGTTCCGATTTTATTTTGTCTCATTAAACTTTAAAATGTAATAATTAACACCTTTATACTTTCCCTTTGTAACACTTTACACTCCTCTTATCGCCCAAACTTTAAGAATTCATCATTTTAGCATACATTCCTTTTTTTGTTTTACATTGCTTCCCAACACACTTCTAATCTCAACTCTATGTTAAAAATAAGATAAAATCAAAAGTCTGATTTGGTTGGAATTTGGATTGAAATGTACAAATTGACTCAAATTCTAACTAGATCTGATTTTCGATTTGATTCGAACTTCAACATAAAGTTAAGACTATGAGTATATCAAGTAAGCAATACAAAAAATAATAATATAACAACAAATATGTGGAAAAATAATGCATTCTTAAAGTTCAGGAAGCAATTATTTACAAAAACAAAAATATAAAGAAGGTGATTATTGTATTTTAAAGTTTAAGATGGTAAAGTGAAATCAAAACATAATTCAGGAAGACTAGTGCAATTAACTCTTTATTTTACACAAACGCATCACAAGTATTGTTATATGTCCACTTTGAACCTTCATATGGAGATATTAAGATAGACATAAGTATATGAGTCCAATAAACATGCTTGAAAATAGGTAATAAAATTTTTGTCTCCATTTTTTTCTTCTGAATTGCTATTCGTCGGAAAACTACTTAAATCGTTAGTACGAATTACCATTTTTCCATTTTCTCATTTCTACTTATATAACTCATCATTTCACTCTCCTACTACCTCTCTCTCTTCATCTTCCTCTCATAATCATCAAGAAAAATATCTCGGAGACTAGGAGAGGAGCCAACGGACGCCCCGACGTACTCGAATATGGTAAAATGTCCAATTTATTTATTTAATTTTTTTTTGGGGGGGGGGGGGGGAGGGGGGGGGGGGGGGGGGAGGCGTCCACGGGAGCACCCCTTGGGGTAGGCGACTTAGACAGACGTCCGGGAAGGAAAAAAAATCTCAGCTAACCTCGTCGGATCCAGGCACTTCATCAGACATTTTTGTGGTGTTAGTACTGGGAAAGTAAGGAAAACTGAGGCAGAAACTTTATTTTAAGAGACGAGACGAAATGAGTATTAAATGAATTGTGAAGGGCAAAATGGTAATTGTTGGAGACGATTTAAGTAATTCTGGAACGACGAATAGTAGTTCTGGACGACGAATAGTACGACATTTTGACCTCTGGTCATAAAATGGGAGTAAAAAAATCGAAATTTCCACAACATCCAAAAGAATATTCAAAAACCCCATATGTCAAAAGTTGGGTGGATTTTCTTCTCAAATTTAGTATCTCAAACATCCAAACAAAGCGCAGACGTCAGAAGCCAAATTCATTTGGGATCTCCCACCTATTCGATCATGTGCAAATCCCAGACGCAGAGACAAGATGGATCAAAACAGACTCTTAATAATTTGTCTTTTATTGGAATCAAACTTGTGATATCTAACGTAAGAATATCAACTACTTGAAGGTGTTCTTCAAACTTTTTTCTACAATTCATTGCAATCATGTGTAACTACTGACTAACATGAAGTGAATTTATGAGACGTTGAAGGTTGGACTCCTTGTTATTATCTCTTATATTCTAAAGGTAAGCTTTGCTCATTTCATTTGCCACTAATATTATACATATAGATGACAGTGGGTTTAGGTGGTTTGTGACGAAGTAGATAATTAAAGACGGGGATTAGTTATGATGCGTTGGAATTATTCTGGTGACATTGATGATCATCTTATCTCCAAATTTTCTTTAAAAAAAGAATCTGATGTCAGTCTTTCTATCTGTTCTCGCAGATATTTGATTGCAAACTCTGTAGAGCAAAATAGATATTGGATTAGGATAAAGTTATGGTGCGTGAAGTGGTCTAAAATTGTGGTCTATAAAAGTAGTTTTTCAACTTTAGACACGCAGGACTTAAATGATATTATGCCACAATGTTTTGAATCTTTTGATGTCTCACATATTCCACATGTTTTGAATCTTCAAGAGGAAGTGATCGGTCAACTTTGACCTTTCCTGTTGAAATGTCTACATAATTCATTATTAGTTTTATAGTTTATGTGAAATGATCTATTTTTCTACTCCATTGAAAACAAATTTTGGTAATTGAAAATGTGCTTTTAAGAACATTATAATATATATCTTTGAAATTAAAGTACACTATTCTCTAGTGCAGATTTTTTTAATATTTAAATAATAACCGGAGTGCAGGTTTGTTAAAACAGATAAGATTCCAACAACATATCTCAACCCACATGCTCTCATCATTTGCAACTTGCCAAAGGTGTACAATAACAAAACAAGGAACTTAGAGAAAACCGCTGGCAGATGCTTATATAAGCTCTAACAAAAACGGAATAATGATAGCTCCTGCAATCCTTAAACTATTGTTCATACTTTCAATTTCCCATAGCTGATTAGCTGCTAAGTTATCCTCCCGAATTTCACCTAAATTTCCTTAGTTTCTAAGTTGTCCCCTAAACTTGAGAAAAATAAATTCAAACCAAATCTCAATTGTCTTTAAGTTATCCCCCAATATGACATGAATCTTACAAAATACGTTAGGACCCAAAATAGGAACCCGGTCGATTTGAACATAATTACTTTGTACTTGCTGGTTAATTTTTTCGATTGATTAGTTTAGTTTTGATAATTAATGATGTTTGCCAATAATTTATGAAGAGAACGAGAATAACAATCTTTGCACCACCGAAAGCTCTAACCATATCATCCAAATCAGATACCCACACACACAAAATATAAAAATAAAAAAGAACATCCAATTCTAATCACAATTTCTCACCTTCCGTTTGTCACGATCTATAAGCCGTTTACCGTTGGCACTGGAGCTGAAGTTTCCTACTCATTAGGCTTCACGTACAAGACATTCCAATCAAAATGGTTGTGTCTTAACGTACCCTTTCCCCCTTTAAAACCCCCTATGACTTGTTTTCCCACCACAATCCACATCAACTTCAACTGTGATTCATTAGTCATAACCTTGTAGAGATGGAGAAGAAGGCGGTCGTGTTGCCTCCGCCGTGCACGAGGGCATGGAGGGTCGTTAAGACGGTTTTTTTCCTATTTGCAATGATTGGCTCTCTTCTTCTGTTCTCAGCTCCTCCTTTGTTGGTCGCCATCCTCGACTTAGTCCTTCCTTCGGCGTTTTTGAATTGCATATCGCCCTTTTCGGTGAAATCCGTTGTCGGAAGCTTGAGGAATTACGAGTTTAGGACTTCTCTTATCGATGTTCCGATTGTGTCCATCGCCCGTACCATCATCATTCTTTGTAAGGATCATAATTACTTTTGTCAATTGAATGGATTTAACTTGGTTCATTAGAGAGGCATGACTTTTGATAAATCTTCGCTATAAGTCATGCCTCTCTAGATTATAATTTAATTTGTCTTCCAAATTGACAAGCTTCTGATGGTGGTTGTTTAGGTGTTTATGGTGCTTGCGATGTGCCCGGCCGATCGCGAGGGCCCTATCTCACAATCACGATGCTTTGCTCGATGTCCTCAATGGCTTTCGCGGCCGCAAAGGCCTCCGCATTCGGAAGTCTGACGAGGAGGTGGTCGGAAAGAGATGGCGGTAGGGATGGGTTGGCGGTCGAGGCGATGTTTATGAGCTCAATTGTGCTCGCGGTGGCGCATGTCGTGGTAGCTTATCGGACTAGCTGCCGGGAGAGAAGGAAACTTCTTGTTTACCGGATTGACCTTGAATCGGTAAGTCTTCTTTACCATATAATATTTTCTCATAAAGGTTGGGATTCAAAATTGTTTTGGCTGGAGTTTATAATTATAATAATTATTTTTACTTTGTGTTATCATGGAATAAAGTACAGCTGACCAGATTAATTATAAGGTCGCCGTTAATTAGCTACCTCTATAGGGTACAGATAGGTTGGGATTTAGTGTAGAATAATTTTTCCCTGAATATGTTTTCAGGAAGGGCTGGAGTGAAAAAAATAAATGAGTTTTTGTTGAATATTAGTAAAGTATAAATATTTTGTACTTGTACAGTATTATTAACTTATAATTAAGAGCTGAGCTGGAGAAAACTTCGACAAAGGAAAGAATTCTACTATTGTTAACGATGTATTTGAGTTAGCCATTTTCCCTTTCGTTGATCTCTTCGCTAAAAGAGATTTTTATTAACCTAAAAGTGAGGAGACAATTACACGACACAAAATCCAATGAAAAACACACTACAATACAAACGATTTTACGATGAATCCTTGCAGGAAAAATCACGATCGTCTCTCTCTGCTAATCCATTATTTCGTAATAAGGTTACAAAAGAAATGAGAGAGTTACAAGTATTTAAATCCTAATAAAACCCTAACCAAGTGTGATTTGTACTGTACATCAAATGTAGATAAACAGGTAAGTAAGTTAATATCCAGAATACAATAATAATGTGTCGGAACAAAAAACGCCGCAAAATACAACTCGCTCGCTTTACATGGGGGACTAGCCTCCCCAGCACGGGACGCCCCTGCATTCTTAATCAGATCCAAAAAAGAAGAATATTTGAATGTAATTTTAATTTTTTTAAGTATGTATAACGTATTCGGTTTGATGTAATTTTATAAAGTGATCACCCCCCATATTTTGTTCTGGATCCATCGTTGCCTACTTTTCTAGAATTATTTTATTTTATTTTATTGCGAACCAAACATTTAATTGACACACTAAGTTTATTTAAGCTTGTTCAAGAAAGAGAGGTGGATTCATAGGTTTTCACGGTTGATAACTTGTTATCTATAATTAAAACTAATAAAATCCACGATGCAACTCCATTTTCTATACAATGCCAATCAAAAAGCTTAAGACGTTTCCCCCATAACTACTTGTCATGGTTTTAATTTTCTTTTGTACAGACATCCCATCAAAAAATATTTAGTCCACGCCCAGGTGCTACGTGCCACATGGGGTCACATTTCTGTACTCGTAATTTTGAAATTTACTTAGTAAAATATATACTAATTGTGATTTTATATTCTTAGATTTTGAATTCACTTATTTAAGTATATACAACTTGATTATGCCCACTTGGAATTTCAATTTTACCTAATTAAATATGCCCTATAGTCTTATTGGATTTTTGAATCTTTTATAATTTTTCTAGAATGTCCTACAAATTGTAATCCTCCCGACTTAAAATTCGGGCACTACCCCTGTCCACGTCATTAAATAAGATGTATTTGATTATTTGGTTGTGGGTGCTAAAGATCAAGATAACAGCCTAATGTGATTTCCTTGCATGTTCCAGTGGCGTGTAGACCACTTTGTCACATCCTTTCTAGAAGAGATTCATGCATCTAGATATTGACTTCAATTTTGTAATCAATAGTTCACATGTCATATTCCTGGTTATTTAACTTCCCCTTTGACCTATTTTTCAAGTTACATAAGACTTATTTTTTTGATTTCTTATTAGATAAGACTTGTTACATCTTACATTGTGAACAGCAGTTTGCTGTAAAGTTGCCCTAAGGATCAACTTTTATACATATTTAAGACAACTTTATTAATTATACGCATTCAAACTATTTACTACATTTCAAAGTATCATCCTCATATTTAAGACAACTTTATTAATTAAATTCAAAAACTGTATAGTAAAATTCAATTGTCCTCTGGAGTTATGCCTCAAATTCAGTTAGCCTTCATGGGCTTTAAAACGTATCAAACATTTGATTTGTAACCTTTTGCCTCATCTTCGTCAAGAATTTATTAAGTTTTAAAATATTCATACTCTAAAACTTATATGTGTAATATATTAGGATTGACAAATTAAAATTAAGCTTTAGTGGAATTGAAGCGGCCCCAGGTCCCAACGATTTATAGACATTTGAACAATGTGTTTGGTGCAATAATTTTGTAATGTTAACTAATATCCGTTTCCAACAATCCAATTTCGCAGCTCCAACGTGACATGTGACATCAATTTGTCTTTGTTGTTCCGATAGGCATTGTTTATGCTTCTCTGATTAATTTATCAAAGATAATTAATGTCGTGTCTCCTTAACCTTTGAATTCCGTTCTTCCTTAAAGAAAAAGAAAAACTTCTAGGTGTTTGATCTTCAAAGTTTTCGTCCGAGGGTGTTCAAAAGTCAAACTTTCGTGATTATTGTAACTTTTTGCTGATCTAAGTGGACGTTAATGGTTTTACTTAACTTTTGTCAGGTACCAGCAAGCAAAATTGGACTCGCATACCACAAGTCGTACTACAGCCCCTAAAGGAATCCAAACCAGACCTGGAACTGGAAGCAACTTGTCTGGGACTGGTTGGTTAAGTCCGACAAGACATGCTCACCTCAGATATTATGGCCAGTTCAGATGAACCTTACAAGTACAGTCGCAACTGTATTGAAGGAGATGTGATCAAGTGGCCAAATAGGGTCTTGATTTTGAATCGGATTTGACCCACATTTATAACTCGTGTGTATAGTTGTAAACTAGAGCAGTGTACATAATAGGTGTGGAAGTAAGGTAAGTTTTGAGGTTTTGGTGTGTAAGTATTTCTAGTTCGGTCAAATGAATAGATCAATTCTGTGAGAATTTTGGGTTTTCTTCATTTTTCATTGTCCGGGGAGAAATTATGTGGGTATATATTTGTACAATTATTGTGGATATACATGGTGACGGTGTTCCTAGTGGTGGCCAATCTAAAATGTAACGATGGTATTCATAATTGATGCTTGGTAGGGTCCTCCGTGAGGTATATGATAAATTTATCAAAAGCCACAAAAACTAGCTGAAAACCAAAGAACTAAAATGCCCGTGTACATATGTGAAATTCGAAAAGTGGGCCCCGATAAATCTATTGACCAACGTTCTGGGGACCGCCTAGGCGACCGGGGGCGTCCGGTCGCCTAGGTGTTTGTGCGATCGCCCAAGTCTGGGCTGTCTTTTTTTATTTTTAATTCAATTAAAATTTATAAAATAGATAAAAAAATCAGGAAAAATCGGGAAAAATAGAAACAAATGCATAAATATTATCTAAAAATACCATAAATGTTTAGGCTTCGAAAAGACACTAGTTACTCGATCAAGGCCTCACTAGGCACCCCCTCTACCCACCTAAACACTTAGATATACAATTTATTGCTTAGTAGTACGATTACAAAGGTAACTCAGAGTTCATACAATAGCAGATAAGAGAGAAATTAGAATTACAAGCTAACTAACTAATTCCATTGGACACATTGATCTAATGTCCAACTGGGAACCATATCATATCCTCCACCACCATCAGAGTCGTCGGAGTGGTTCTCGTTCGGATTGTCGACGTAGACATCATCTTCTTCAGTTTCTTCATCGTCGGATTGGACATATTGCTCGTCGATGTCCATCGGTGGTTGAGAACTCGATGCACCTGGATCTCTAGAACTAATGTAAACGATAACATCATCCATGCCACCACCTAATAATGGCGCGTCAGATGCAGTGGAACACCGCGCGTCAGATACAGTGGACATTGATCGAGCAAAGCGTCTCCGTGAAGAAGAATGTCCTAAAGCTGCTTCCTCGGCATCGACCCATGTAAGCTCCTCTCCAGCGAAGACCGGATCTTCAGTTTCTACCAACCACAGATGCTCGTTGAAGAGATTGTAGTCCACACTGATGGGGTCATAAAATCCGGGCTTCTCTATCCTTTGCTGAAACTTTTGCCTTAACTTTTGGTTGTAGTTCACATACACAAATCATTCATCTTCTTCACAGCCAACCTGTTCCTTCTCGTTGAGTGCAACTGCTCGAAGACACTCCAATTCCACTCACAACCTGATGCCGAGCATGTCAATCCCAACACCCTCAGGGCCAACCTCTGTAATGCGGTCTCTCCCATGTCTGCGCCATAAGATTGCCACCAATCTATAGGTCTTCTTTCCGACCTTTGTCTGACGACCATATCCCTCGAGAATATTCCGAGGGAGTTTTTGTAACGATCAAGTAGACCGCAAATCTTGTCTTGTTCTGCAGGAGTGGGGACGAGCCGCTCTACGACATCCATGAATCCAGGAATATGCTCATTAAAAGCTACATTTCGATCCTGAGGTGGTACGAAAAAGAAGGTACCAGGGTTGAGTAAGAAACCAGCTGAGTGTAGTGGTGAGAACATCATCTTCCCTGGACCCCACCTGGTGTCGATGAGGTCGATGACTTGCTTATACAACCTCGGGTTTCCGTCAAAGTTCCTCATGATTTGTTCTTTCGCTTTCTCCATTGCATCACACAGATATCCCATCGGTGGTTTCTCATCGCCGTCAACAAGTCTAAGAACATGGACCATAGGTTGTGAGGCCTTTAGAGCCTTCACGACGTTGGTCCAGAAACCACTTTGTAGAATGGTCTCGGCAACTTCAATAGAGATCTCCTTCTTTTTCTTGTTCCTTATCCAACGTGCATTAGGATCGTTGTACTCCGGGGAAACAACAAAGACTCAGAGTCTTTCTTTCTTCAGAAACAACATTTGCAAACTAAGAAAGACGGTGGCGAATCTCGTGACAGTAGGGCGTAGCAGGTTCCCTTCAATGGCAATTCGCATCCTCTTCAACAACATGGCAGAGCTGTTGAAATGTTTGATGATCTTACGAGCTAAACCAATAGTCTTCAAAAACAGCTTGCCAATATCCTCCAAGATGAGATCGATACAATGCGCTGCACAGGGAGTCCAAAACAATCTCCTTTTTTACTGCAACATCCTACCGGCAAGTACGTACGCGGCGGCGTTGTCCATGACCACCTAAACAACGTGTTCTTCGCCAATCTCACCAACTACCTTGTCCATCAGCTTGTACAGGTAGTCTGCGGTGTGAGAGTGACCGGAAGCATCTACAGACCTCATGAACATGGTACCTGTCGGACAATGTACTAGAAAATTGATTATATTCCTACCAGAGCTATCAGTCCAGCCATCTGTCATCAACATGCACCCGTATGTTGCCCAATCTTGTCTGTACGACTCTAGTATACCTCTAGTGTAGTCAATTTCCTGTTTAAGGCACGAGTCACTAACTTCATGATACGTCATGGGTTTAAGTCCGGGTCCATAAGTACAAGTAGCGGATATTGCTTCCTTCCACTCAGGCGTCCTTACAGTGTTGAATGATATACCACATCTATAGAAAAGCCTAGACCATTTTTGATTAATTGTTTTCCTATCTTCTTTTCTAAAGGTTCTTTCGATGGTTGTTTGTTGGGGGGCGGAAACCACGTCCTTCCCACGTCCGCAAAATGGTGCCCACAAACGTTGTTTTTGTCTCTTTCGACCAGGAATGGGGCGAGAATGGGAGGTTGGGGTCCGAACAGAACCGGAACCCGACCCGGTTTCCAGATCAAATTCTATGTTTTCTCGGTCTACATAATCATCAAGACAAACATTTTTCGTTTTGTAATGTCCTAATGTTTCTAATCATGTATGCAGTTATGTCTTGTTTAATAGAGTCAGGAACTTTATCACAAGGTCTAGCATTGCTACCGGGTGTGTGTGCAAGATTTTGTTTGTGACGGGCTATACCACCTCTAGTTTCCTTACAACATAACTCACAGACAATGCAGTTTTTATCATTAGCACTAATGTAATGGGTAGTATTCCAACCAGGGTCATTTGTACGGGTAGGTCTTAGGTCATCGTAACTCTCGTGATGCATAGGGAGACTAGTGCCGGGTACGTAAGCCATATCTTAAAACTAGACTAATATAAAAATTTAGACTAATATGAAAATAAAATACTAATTAATTTAATTCTAAAGAGAAGTTAGAAAGAGTGCACTTGATTTTGGCGGTTGAAGAATGAAGAACCGGATCAGAGACTTCACTTTCCAACTTCAAAACTAAGCACCAGACCGGAGACTTAATCGCAAAAAATGGTGATTAGGAAACTTGATGATGAGAATAGAATTATGAAGAAGAAGAGAATGAGAGATGTGTGAAAAATGAAGAGGTTTGGACGGGTTTATATAGGATTTTGGGGGTAGTGGCGAAGCGATCGCTGATTGACATCATTTCATGTTTATATTTTTATCTTATATCCATTATCTTTCACCTAAACAATGCTATGTTACGAGTTTTATGTTTAGTTTTCAGGAATAAAAAGGTTTGAAGAGAAGAGCCATGAAAGGACCCAAAAGCAGGAAAAAGGACTTAATTGTGAGACCTAGGGACTGAGATGCAATGGAGAAGGACCTCATCGTAAGACCGAAGGACCTAAGAGCAAAACAGGAAACTCCACACCATCATGGGGAGTATTTTGTCAATTCGATTCGGGTCGGAGCTCCAACCGACCGAGTAGATGCATCCAAGACCAAGACACACTTCAAGAAAAGCCCACAAACAAATCCAGACGGATCTGGATCCTATAGGCCGCCAATTGGCGGTCTGAAACCGCCAATTGCCGGTCTGGATCATTCCAAATCCGATAAGTCTTCTCCTGGACTTGTATTATGGTTTGTTTAGGTTATTTTTGGTATTGCTTTAGTCCCACATCGGGGAATTGTCCTGGATTAGCTTTTTCCATGCTTATAAATAGAACTCTTCACCTCCCATTGTATCCATCTCTCTCTTTGGTGGCCACCTTCCCAACTAAGAGTGAAGCCTTGAAGCAAAACTCTGGTGGAGGAAGGGCTACTTGTAATTGAGTGAGTTAATAATAGATGTTTTCCTTTAATTGTGTTGTTCCTCTCTTAGTTTAATTTCCTTTCATATGCATGCTTGCTTGTTTGTTTTGTTTTATGCTTCTTTAATATTTCTTGCTTGATTAGTGTAGTTTCATTTCAGTATAATGCTTTCTTTTGTTAGAGTAGTTAGTTTAAATATGTGTGAGTAGTTGCATCCCCATTTGGGGGGGTGGAGAAATATGTGATATAATCATGTAGTGTATTAAGTGTGTGTTATCTTAATCCCTTGAGCTTTAAATGATTTCCATAACCATCTAATGGGTCTCCACTCTTATCTTTGATATGCTAATGCTCTTGAATGAAGCTTAGCTTATGCTTTGATTAGTGGATCTATTTTATGGGAAATGATAAGGTTAGGATATGGATAGGAATTAATATTGGAAACACAAGTTGTAGTGTATGAACTCTTGTTGCCTTTACCTTAGCTAATGTCTTGTATGTTTTAATGATGTTGTCTTATCTTAATTCATGTGGAGGCATAGTAGGGTCTAGTCTTTATACTTGAGTTCATTTAGCTTCATTCCAATTATTGTCTTGTATGTTTTAATGATGTAGTAAAATCTTAATTCATGTGGAGGCAAAGTTGGATGTAGTTTTATGATTTCATGCACTACATGTTGTGAGGAGCTTAATTACACACACATCTTTATGTTCACATCATTTCTCTACCCCCTTTGGGGTTTAGTTTTTCTTGCTTCTTTTCCATTTCCATTTGCATCTTAGTGTAGTTTAGTGTAACCAACCTTTCTTCCCTTTCTTCACCTCTCGCCTTCGCATAAACCAAGTGTCGACACACCTCCCAGTGGACGACCCGTATTTGCCACCGCTTCAACGCGGCCGTGCACTTGCGGTTAAATATAAAACGATCAATCAGGTTTTTGACGCCGTTGCCGGGGAGGTGCTCTGTCCAGACCTTTGTTTGGACGATTCGAGGGGTTTTTGATTTTTTGTTTCCAGTTTTCTTAATTTCAGGGAACCATCGGATCAAGGGGAGGCTACTGGACAAGTTGGGGGACCAAAAGCTTCAAAAGGACCGCCAATCAGCGGTTGGAGACCGCCAATTGGCGGTCTGGTGAGGGTTTCCTGCTTCAATATTTGTTCTGGTAGTTAGTGCTTTAATTTGTGTTATCTGGGAGCCATATTTTGCATGCTGTGACTTCTCTTTTGCTCCCAGATCATTAATCACTCCCCCATTAATCAACTTGGACCATAAAACTCAAAGCAAAAGATTAGACTCCTTGCCATCTAGGTCATGCATCATATGTAGACCTTGCATGCATTAGTCTTTTCTTTTCTTTACATTTTGTTGTTGATTGCTGGCGTGAGGTACGTGCACCCAAATCTCTCATTCATGCATGTTTCGATCATGCATTAGTTAGTAAGGTGCATCGGGACAAGAGTGAGAGAGCGTTTAATTAGAGCGATTGATTGCTAGATCTAGGATTAAATCGCTTCTAAGGAGGGGCTGTCCCATAAAAGATAAGGTGGGGGATTTCATCACCCTTCCCTTGGCCCCAAAAACCACTCTTAATAAAGCCTTAACAAAAAGCAAGTAGACATTGGCCCTAGGATTGCGGGCGCACTAGGAGAGTAATCTAGTTGAGACCGTCATGACCTGATCGGCGTTGCCTACCTTGTCGATAGTAGGAGGTACTGGATCTCCAGATCTGGTATCACTTGCTGGGCATTGTGGTCCTCGTTGTAGGGAGGTGAGACGTGTCGAGGCTAGTGACCTCGAAGTTAGGCGTCGTCTAGCCTAAGGACCCATTGCCTTACATTGTTTGAGTCGTGCTTGCTAGTTAGGCTTCTTCCTGATCCCTCTACTCACGCTAGCTCTAGGGATTCTTCCCTCCTCATCTGAGTCCTCTCCTCATCTATTCTCTACGTATAGTCTCCTCCTCTAGTACACCTTCTGTTGTGTGTCGTTTAGAGTCGAGTCAAGCATTTTATGCAAGGTTGGGCTCGTTCTGGTGAGAGCGCTCGACTCGAGAGAGTGCTTTCTTCTGAGATAGACGGTCTTGGTGATCGACCATCTCCGCCTCGTGCTCCTTTGGAGCAAGAGGCCGAGTCGTCTCGTGGTGGCGAGGGAGACCGGGTTCCATACATGGAGTACCTCGGTCCGTTCCCACCACCACGTAGACCTCCTTCTCCTCCTCTGTCTCGAGAGGAAGGGAGATTCGGTCAGGATCGAGTTCTTGGTGCACCACCACCTTTAGCTAGACATGATAGACCAATGACTTTGTGGGAGCGGACCCATCCTGTTCGGGCCGCGCAGCCTTCTTGCATAGTTGTTCCCCCTGCTCGCGGGAACAACTATGAGCTGAAACCTCAATATGTGAGCATGCTTCCAACCTTTACTGCCAATAAGGAGGATCCGTATATCTTTATACGCGAATTCGAGGAAGTATGCTCCATGTTCAAGCTTCAACAGCTTGACGAGGATTCAGTCCGGTTGAGGATGATTTCTTTCGTATTGAAGGATAATGCGAAGAAATGGATGTATAGCCTCCCGGCGAGCTCGATTCGGTCATGGGATGACTTTGTGACCGTCTTTCTAAAGAGATTTTTCCCTCAAAGGACAACTCAACAGATACGGCGCCAGATACATCAAATGTATCAGACCGAGACCGAATCGTTTCATGGTTTCTTTGAGAGGTTCAAGGACCTTCTCCAGTAGTGCCCTCATCATGGATTTGAGTTATGGCAGCTGTGCCAAATTGTTTACGAGGGCATCAACTACAACACCCGCACATTATTGGAGTCGATGTGTCAGGGTGACTTCCAAATGAAACCCATCGAGGAGTTATGGAATACTTTTGAGTCCATGGCTGAACGTACCTTCGAGTGGGATACCATGAGAGAGCCACCAGCCGCCAGGTCTTCTAGTCGAGCTGGATCTTATCAAGTTGACTCATCGATCGCGTCTGAGGTGAAAATGGCTGCTCTCATGCGTAGGATAGAGAGTTTGGAGATGGACCGAGCTCCTGTAGCTCAGGTCGCTACTCCCGGGTGTACTAGGTGTGGACTGTCGGGACATGATGACTTGGAGTGTGCTTACGCTCCAAGGGATACTGAGCATGCAAATGCGATGTATCAACAAAGGCCATGAAACGACCCGTACAGTCATTCCTACAACCCGGGATAGCGTAACCATCCTAACTTCTCTTGGGGTCTAGTGGAGGCCACGGTCAGAGCTCGCACGCTCAACCTCAACCTCCACTTTATCAACCTCCACGCCCATCGGCGACCTACCAACCCCCACATCAAAGGTCTCAGCACCAAAATTACCAACCTGCTCATGCCTCATCGTCGGGTTATTCCAACCAGACTCCACCACCCCAGCGGGTTGACCCTAAGGACCCTTCTTGTGATCCGACCTTTCAAGCGTTGCAAAGTACAGTCAAGGCTTTGGAAATGCAGGTTAGCCAGTTGGCTCATCAACTCCATGAACGCGAGAAATGTCAGTTCCCGAGTCAACCTGAGGTGAATCCTTGGGGTACCCATTCTCAAGGAAGGACACCTTTACCTCATGCCACCTCTGAACCGACCCATCATATTAATGTGATTCATACTTTGAGGTCTGGTAAGGAGGTGGATAACCACATTGGGGTACCTTCTTTGTCATCACCATCTTTGAGGGAGCCGGATCCTGAGGCTCCCTCCACAAATACTTCCAGGAAGGAGCCAGATCCTGAGGTTCTTTCTACATCTCCTTCGACAAAAGGGCCGAACCCTGAGGTCCCCTTGTCTCCTCTTGTGTCGAAGGAACCAGATTCTGAGGTCCCCACTCATGTTTCTTTGGACCTGAATTCTGGGGTGCCTTCGCATCCTTATGACCCAAAGGCGCCATTCCCTGAGCGCCTTAAAAAGAAAACCTCTGATCAGCATGACAAGATGCTTCAGATGTTTAGTCAAGTTAAGGTGAACATCCCTCTGTTGGAGGTGATTCAGCAAATGCCACCTTATGCCAAGGTTCTCAAGGACTTATGCATCAAGAAGAGAAAAACTCATGTTCCCAAGAAATCTTTTCTTGCGGCTAACGTTAGTTCCTGGTTGGCACAACCCATGCAAGTCAAGTACAAGGACCCTGGTTGTCCTACTATCACTTGTGTGATTGGTGATGTGTCCATACATCGGGCCTTATTGGACCTTGGTGCATCTGTTAATCTTCTGCCATATTCTGTCTACGTCCACCTCGGTCTTGGAGACCTCAAACAAACAAAGACTACTCTTCAATTGGCTGATAGGTCTATGAAGAAACCGAGGGGTGTGGTGGAAGATGTGCTGATCAAAGTGGGAGAGTTCATTTATCCAGTCGACTTCTTTGTCTTGGATACTGAACCTGTGCCAAACCCACTTGGACAAATTCCTGTCATTCTGGGGCGACCATTTCTTGCGACTTCCAATGCATTGATCAATTGTCGCAATGGTCTGATGCGCTTGGCTTATGGTAGTCAATGCGCGGATTTCAACATCTTCACCATCGGCAAGAAGCCAGGTGCCTTCACTGACCCTGTTGGGGTTAACCTTATCCAGGGCATGGATGAGAGTGAAGTTGAGGGCACCTTCAAGTACTTCGAGAATTGTTTGATGAAGCTCCTGAAGGTGGTGAAGATGTTTCACCTGGGCTGGCACAAGAAGGTGCCTTATGTTCTGATCATGTGGCCTCAGTGCCACCTCCTTTTGATCTTGTGGCCCTTGAGCCACATCCTTTTGATCACGTGGCTTTTGAGCCACCATATACCATTTTTATGGCCTCTAGGCCACATGCTCTTCATTCTGTATCTACTGAGGACTCCATGTGGGTTAAGAATCAACCACCTGATACCCTTCAACCTGGTAGAGGTTCACCTCTCATTCATGCCTCCTCTTTTGATAACTCTCGAGAGGCATCGAACGACCACAATGCTAATAAGGGTGTCAGGTGGTCAAGCAATTCTGATTTGTATGTTGCGAGCCCATACAGGTGCATTTCTGGCTCGAGAGATGGCGGGTTCCCATTTGATGTCCCTTGATATATGAAGATGGGAGCCCATTGTTGTACATAGTTCAAAAAAAAAGAAAAAAGAAGAAGACTCCTTCAGCGAGCATCGATTGTAGTGGGCCCCAACCCTTGAGTATTTGGGCCCCATTTCTTTGATGTATTTGTATCCCTTCTTTAGCATCTCACAGGTTTTGAGGGAAGTTGGGTTGTGTCCATCAACATAGCCATGAACTTCCTTGTGTACTTCCCGTTGGTGAGATCTATTTTGTTTCATGCATACATCCATTTAGTATTTTGCTCACATTCATTGAGGACAATGCATGAAGTAGGTGTGGGGGGGTGTTTTACGTGTGTACATAGTCGAGTCTTTTCCTTTGTTTTTGTTTTCTTTTGTTTGCATTGTTAGGGTCATGTTAGTGTGCTGCATTTAATATCGATATATCTGCTTGCCATGATCCTTGGGTGACTTGTCTTCTTTTGCTTGCCGAGTGCTTCAAAATTTTCACATTTCTTTCAAAATATTCATGTGTTTGCGAAAGAAAATGTTTTGTGGGTTTTGCGTGTGTTTAGCATGTGCAAAACCGTTGAGAGGCAAAGTAAAAAGAAAGGTCCCAAAATTGTCTTGAACATGATGCATTAGGATATTTAGTACAGTGACTTTAGGATTTATCGAGTCGTTAGGATGCACCCCAGTTTTCCTTTGGGGGTGAGTAATCATAGGGTTTCAGTGCTTAAACATTTAAAGAAGTCCACCCTGAACCTAGTGAGTCAATAATTCGTGTCTGTTAACTTAAGGAAGTTTGTTGTAGTCAATGACCCTCTAAATCTTGTTGTGAGACATAAGTGTAGGGGTTTTGGTTCATATGTAGATAAGAAATAAGTGAGTAGGTATTCTCTCTTCTCGCACGGCTCCTATCACTCGGGAAAGTAGGTCTGAGGGGACTTTGTGCCTGGTGCTTTCGAGTCATCTGACTTGGGATGCGCCGACCGAACTCCCGTTACACGGTTGGTAGGGAGTGCCCTATGTGGAGATTTGGTGAAAGGTGTACGTGATAATGTAAGTCCTCAAGGGCAATGATGCACGAAACCTGACCCTGGGAGAATGAAGCTCCAACTAATAAATAGAAAAAGAAAAAAAATGAGAAAAGAAACAAAAAGAAAAAAAATGGTAATGCAAATAAGAACCTTAATGGACCTTACACTTTGTAGCACTTGAGGATGTTGAGGTTGTCCATGTCTTTCACTTAATTCCTTATTTAACTTGCACGAATAGTTTATTAGGCTAGGTGTGGACTGATTACCTATATAGAGTCGGCCCGTAGGATTACCGCGTCCATTGATCGACAAAATATTTCCAACGAGTTGAGGTCTAGATTGAATAATGCATCTTGTTCGGATTTTGTGGGTATATCCGCTGAAAACCCTCAGGAGACAACACTCCTCCTCCTTGGCAACAAGGAGGTTTAACGGCTTGTTCCACGTGCTAAGTGCAACCGTGATTCCTACGAAAGTGAGTTAGGATTTCTTGTTTTTCGTATGCGTTTTCCTTTCTTTGTTTTGCTCGAGACTAGCAAAAACTTAGATGTGGGGGTATCATTTCATGTTTATTTTTTATCTTATATCAATTATCTTTCACCTAAACAATGCTATGTTACGAGTTTTATGTTTAGTTTTCAGGAATAAATAGGTTTGAAGAGAAGAGCCGTGAAAGGACCCAAAAGCAGGAAAAAAGGACTTAATTATGAGACCTAGGGACTGAGATGCAATGGAGAAGGACCTCATCGTAAGACCGAAGGACCTAAGAGCAAAACAGGAAACTCCACACCATCATGGGGAGTATTTTGGCAATTCGATTCGGGTCGGAGCTCCAACAGACCAAGTAGATGCATCCAAGACCAAGACACACTTCAAGAAAAGCCCACAAACAAATCTAGACAGATCTGGATCCTATAGGCCGCCAATTGGCGGTCTGGATCATTCCAGATCCGATAAGTCTTCTCCTGGACGTGTATTATGGTTTGTTTAGGCTATTTTTGGTATTGGTTTAGTCCCACATCGGGGGATTGTCCCGGATTAGCTTTTTCCATGCTTATAAATAGAACTCTTCATCTCCAATTGTATCCATCTCTCTCTTTGGTGGCCACCTTCCCTACTAAGAGTGAAGCCTTGAAGCAAAACTCTGGTGGAGGAAGGGCTACTTGTAATTGAGTGAGTTAATAATAGATGTTTTCCTTTAATTGTGTTGTTCCTCTCTTAGTTTAATTTCCTTTCATATGCATGCTTGCTTGTTTGTTTTGTTTTATGCTTCTTTAATATTTCTTGCTTGATTAGTGTAGTTTCATTTCAGTATAATGTTTTCTTTTGTTAGAGTAGTGATTGATCGTTTTATATTTAACCGCAAGTGCACGGCCGCGTTGAAGTGGTGGCAAATACGGGTCGTCCACTGGGAGGTGTGTCGACACTTGGTTTGTGCGAAGGCGAGAGGTAAAGAAAGGGAAGAAAGGTTGGTTACACTAAACTACACTAAGATGCAAATGGAAATGGAGATAAGCAATAAACTAAGCCCGAAAGGGGGTAGAGAAATAATGTGAACATAAAGAAGTGTGTGTGTGTGTTCATTAAGCTCCTCACAACATGTAGTACATGAAATCATAAAACTACATCCAACTTTGCCTCTACATGAATTAAAATAAGACTACATCATTAAAACAAACAAGACAATAATTGGAATGAAGCTACATGAACTCAAGTATAAAGACTATACCCTACTATGTCTCTACATGAATTAAGATTTCACTACATCATTAAAACATACAAGACATTAGCTAAGGTAAAGGCAACAAGAGTACATACACTACAAATTGTGTTTCCAATATTAACTTCATCCATATCCTAACCTTATCATTCCCCATAAAATAGGTCCACTAATCAAAGCATAAGCTAAGCTTCATTCAAGAGCATTAGCATATCAAAGATAAGAGTGGAGACCCATTAGATGGTTATGGAAATCATATAAAGCTCAAGGGATAAAAATAACTCACACTTAATACACTACATAATTATATCACATATTTCTCCACCCCCCCAAATGGGGATGGAAGTACTCACTACTCATTACACTAACTATATTAGCAAAAGAAAGCATAATACTGAAATGAAAGTTAACTAAGAAGGCAAGAAGCATTAAAAAAACATAAAAGGAAAGGAAAGACTAAACAAACATACACAAATTAAAAGACAAGATTTAAAGAAACTAGAAGAATTATTTTATTAACAAATGACTCACATTGAAGGTAGCATTCTTCTCCACCTTGAGTTTTTGCTTCAAGGCTCACTCCTTAGTAGAGAGAATGCCACCAAGCAATGGGTAATTACAATAGAAGGTGAAGAGTTCTATTTATAGGCATGGAAAAAGCTAATCCGGGACAATCCCCCGATGTGGGACTAAACCAATACCACAAATGGACTAAGAATACACTAATACACGTGCCCCACAAATATGAGAGGATCCAGACCAATATGGACCGCCAATTAGTTGTCCAAGACCGCCAATTGGCGGTCTATATGGTCCAGATCGAGTTGGTTTTGGTTGTGGGCTTTTCTGGTGGTCTTTGTTGGTCTTTGATGCATCTACTTTGTTTATTGGAGTTCCGACCCGAATCGAATTGCCAAAATACTCCCCATGATGGTGTGAAGTTTCTTGTTTTGCTCTTAGATCCTTCGGTCTTACGATCAGGTCCTTCTCCCTTGCATCTTAGTCCCCAGGTCTTCACAATTAAGTCGTTTTTCCTGATTTTGGGTCCTTTCATGGCTCTTCTCTTCAAACCTCTTTATTTCTGAAAACTAAACATAAAACTCGTCACGTAGCATTGCTTAGGTGTAAGATAATGGATATAAGATACAAATATAAGCATGAAATGATGTCAATCAAATACCCCCACACCTAAGTTTTTGCTAGTCCCGAGCAAAACAAAGTAAGAGAAAAGCAAACGAAAAACAAGAAATCCTAACTCACTTTCGTAGGAATCACGGTTGCACTTAGCACGTGCAACAAGCCGTTAAACCTCCTTGTTGCCATGGAGGATGAGTGTTGTCTCCTGAGGGTTTTCAGCGGATATACCCACAAAATCCGAACAAGATGCATTATTCAATCTAGACCTCGACTCGTTGGACAAATTTTGTCGATCAATGGACGCTGTAATGCTACGGGCCGACTCTATATAAGTGATCAGTCCACACCTAGCCTAATGAACCATTCGTGCAAGTTAAATAAGGAATTAGGTGAAAGACATGGACAACCTCAACATCCTCAAGTGATACAAAGTGTAAGGTCCATTAAGGTTCTTATTTGCATTACCATTTTTTTTCTTTTTTTTCTTTTCACATATTTTTTTCTTTTTTTTTATTAGTTGGAGCTTCATTCTCCCAGGGTTAGGTTTCTTGCATCATTGCCCATGAGGACTTACACTATCACGTACACCTTTCCCCAAATCTCCACATATGGCAATCCCTACCACCCGTGTAACGGGAGTTCGGTCGGCGCATCCCAAGTCAGATGACTCGAAAGCACCAGGCACAAAGTCCCCTCAGACCTACTTTCCCGAGTGATAGGAGCCGTGCGAGAAGAGAGAACACCTACTCACTTATTTTTTATCTACACATGAACCAAAACCCCTACACTTAATGTCTCACAACAGAATTTAAAGGGTCATTGACTACAACAAACTTCCTAAATTAACAAACACGAATTATTGACTCACTAGGTTCAGGGTGGACTTCTTTGAATGTTTGAGCACTGAAACCCTATGATTACTCACCCCCAAAGGAAAACTGGGGTGCATCCCAACGACTCGATAAACCCTAAAGCCACTGTACTAGATATCCTAATGCATCAAGTTCAAGACAATTTTCGGAGCTTTCTTTTTACTTTGCCTCTCAACGGTTTTGCACATGCTAAACACACGCAAAACCCACAAAACATTTTCTTTCGCAAACACATGAATATTTTGAAAGAAATGTGAAAATTTTGAAGCACTAGGCAAGCAAAAGAAGACAAGTCACCCAAGGATCATGGCAAGCAGATATATCGATATTAAATGCAGCACACTATCATGACCCTAACAATGCAAACAAAAGAAAACAAAATCAAAGGAAAAAGACTCAACTATGTACACACGTAAAACACCCCCCGCCCACACCTACTTCATGCATTGTCCTCAATGAATGTGAGCAAAAGACTACATGGATTTATGCATGAAAAAGGAAAGATCTCACCAACATGAAGTACAAAGGGAAGTTCATGGTCATGTTGATGGACACAACCCGAATTCCCTCAAAACCTGTGAGATGTTAAAGAAGGGATTCAAATACGTGAAAGAAATGGAGCCCAAATACACAACGGTTGGGGCTCACAACAATCGATGCTCACTGAAGGAGTCTTTTATTGTTCTTTTTTTTCTGTTTTTCCTTTCTTTTTCTTCTTTTTTTCTTCTTTTTTTGTTCTTTTTTTGTTCTTTTTTTCTTTTTTATATAACTATGTACAAACATAAGTTCCCATCTTCATTTGTCAAAAGACATCAAATGGGAACCTCAAGAGTGGGTCAATGTACTTGGAAAGGGAACATGACACCACGCGGGGCCAGAATATGCATACGTGGGCCCCCTTCACAAAGAGCACCAGATGAAATGAGAGGTTCCTGAATTGGACGCGAAGGCGTCTCATTCAAAGGATCAAACTGAAAGAGCTTGAACCACTCGAGAGTTTGGGAAATGAGGGGCAACGGAAGAAGAGTTTCTCCCGTTGCACTGCTGAAGTTATGATCGTCAATCCAAACTCTCCAACCAACAGGCTGGTGGGTCGGAACGAGGTCAAGCACCTCGTTATGCATGTCCAACTCACCAGGAGAACAGGAAGTGGGTCTCATACCCAAAGTATCCTCCAAGGAACTCCTAATACCCTCATGAGCAATGTAGTTGTTTGATGTTCCATCATTTCCAAGATGATCAGGAACAATAGTGAGAGGCAAACTCTCATCAGGTTGTTTGAAATTGAGAGTACTAGGGAGCTCTTGCTCCACCAGAGGTGAGTCCTTAAGAGGCACAATATGAAGATCATGTGGCTCAAGGGCCACGGGACAAAAAGATAAGGCACAATCCTGTGCCGACTCATAATGAGGCTGGTCCAAGTTATTCTCAATTTGAATCGAATCCTCCACTAAGTGATCGTGAATTGAAACCCCAAGTCCCTCAGACTGACTAGGAGTTTGACTTTGGAAGGTTGTGCTTTGAATTTGTGGATGTGGTGGTGGTTCGATATCAAAAGATGAATCCTCATGTTGACAAGAAAAGTTACCCTCCTCACGTTCATGGAATTGTTGTGTCATCTGGCTCACTTGCATTTCCATGGTTTGCAAGGAATTCAAGTTGGACTTCAATAAGTTTTGTGTGGTTTCCATGAATGTTTGGAGAGTTTGTTTCAAGGAATCAGGTATGCGGTCAACGATGGGGTCCAAGTCAGAGCTTGGGAAATTTTGAGGTTGGGTGTTGATTGGCTGAGAATGAGTCCAATGATTTGGAGTGGGGTGCTGGTAGAATTCTGGGTATTCGGGAGGAGGATACTGGGGTGAATATGAAGTATAAGAATTTGAATAAGAATTGTTTCCCCATGAATCCATCACTCTCGGGATGTACGCGGATGCGTAATGGTCATGTTGAGCATTTTGGGAAAATGTATGCTCATACTCAGGCTCTGGGGGAACATAAGGACATTCCCCGATATTATGACCACTCAACCCACAACGGTCGCATGGTACGGCTACTGGAGCCACCGGTTCAAACATGTCGTCTGCCGCACGCATGAAAGAGGCCAAAGTTTCTTGCAATGTCTCAGTTTGATGACCAGTGTATGATCCGACGAAACTAGATTGTGGTCTAGCAGTCGGTGCCTCTCTCATGTTACCCCAATATGAAGATTGCTCAGTCACACAATTGCGATCATCCCAACCATACGGGGTGTTAGTCTGAGCCACCCCAGGTTGCATGGGTCCGGAGTACCAGAGAGAATTGTCCTGGTCCCAACAATGATATGGATGGTCGCCCATGTAACCATCCATCTCAAGAAAAACTCTCGAGTCGACCACTCTCACCACCACGAGGCTAAGCTCGCAAAAAGTGCTCGACTCGACCCTAAAACGCTACTAGAGAGTGTAAAGGGGAGGAGACTAAAACGTCGAAGAAGGTGAGAAGAAGATGACTCAGAGGAGAAGGGAAGAATCCCTAAAGCTAGCGTGGGTAACGGGATCAGGAAGAAGCCTAACTAGCAAGCACGGCTTAAACAATGTAAGGCAATGGGTCCTTAGGCTAGACGACGCCTAACTTCGAGGTCACTAGCCTCGACACGTCTCACCTCCCTACAACGAGGACCACAATGCCCAGCAAGTGATACCAGAACCGGAGATCCAGTACCTCCTACTATTGACAAGGTAGGCAACGCCGATCAGGTCATGACGGTCTCAACTAGATTACTCTCCTAGTGCGCCCGCAATCCTAGGGCCAATGTCTACTTTCTTTTAGTTAAGGCTTTATTAAGAGTGGTTTTTGGGGCCAAGGTAAGGGTGATGAAATCCCCCACCTTATCTTTTATGGGACAGCCCCTCCTTAGTAGCGATTTAATCCTAGATCTAGCAATCAATCACTCCAATCAAACGCTCTCTCACTCTTGTCCTGATGCACATCACTAACTAATGCATGATCGAAACATGCATGAATGAGAGATTTGGGTGCACGTACCTCACGCCAGCAATCAACAACAAAATGTAAAGAAAAGAAAAGACAAATGCATGCAAGGTCTACAAATGATGCATGACCTAGATGGCAAGGAGTCTAATCTTTTGCTTTGAGTTTTATGGTCCAAGTTGATTAAAGGGGATTGAAATTAAATCTGGGAGCAAACTAGAAGTTCCAGCATGCAAAATTGTGCTCCCAGATAACTAAAATGAACACCATAACAACTGGAACAAATTTGAGAGCGATTGAGGCTCACCAGGCCGCCAATTGGTGGTCTCAGACCGCTGATTGGCGGTCACTTTGGGGTCTTTTGCTCTCCCATTCCTCCAGTCGCTTCCCGTTGATCCTCAGGTTCCCTGCCACTCAGAAAAACTGAAAACAAAAAATTAAAAACCCCTCGAATCGTCCAAACCAACGTCTGGACAGAGCACCTCCCCGGCGACGGCGCCAAAAACTTGATTGATCGTTTTATATTTAACCGCAAGTGCACGGCCGCGTTGAAGCGGTGGCAAATACGGGTCGTCCACTGGGAGGTGTGTCGACACTTGGTTTGTGCGAAGGCGAGAGGTAAAGAAAGGGAAGAAAGGTTGGTTACACTAAACTACACTAAGATGCAAATGGAAATGGAGATAAGCAATAAACTAAGCCCGAAAGGGGGTAGAGAAATAATGTGAACATAAAGAAGTGTGTGTGTGTGTTCATTAAGCTCCTCACAACATGTAGTACATGAAATCATAAAACTACATCCAACTTTGCCTCTACATGAATTAAAATAAGACTACATCATTAAAACAAACAAGACAATAATTGGAATGAAGCTACATGAACTCAAGTATAAAGACTATACCCTACTATGCCTCTACATGAATTAAGATTTCACTACATCATTAAAACATACAAGACATTAGCTAAGGTAAAGGCAACAAGAGTACATACACTACAAATTGTGTTTCCAATATTAACTTCATCCATATCCTAACCTTATCATTCCCCATAAAATAGGTCCACTAATTAAAGCATAAGCTAAGCTTCATTCAAGAGCATTAGCATATCAAAGATAAGAGTGGAGACCCATTAGATGGTTATGGAAATCATATAAAGCTCAAGGGATAAAAATAACTCACACTTAATACACTACATAATTATATCACATATTTCTCCACCCCCCCAAATGGGGATGGAAGTACTCACTACTCATTACACTAACTATATTAGCAAAAGAAAGCATAATACTGAAATGAAAGTTAACTAAGAAGGCAAGAAGCATTAAAGAAACATAAAAGGAAAGGAAAGACTAAACAAACATGCACAAATTAAAAGACAAGATTTAAAGAAACTAGAAGAATTATTTTATTAACAAATGACTCACATTGAAGGTAGCATTCTTCTCCACCTTGAGTTTTTGCTTCAAGGCTCACTCCTTAGTAGAGAGAATGCCACCAAGCAATGAGTAATTACAATAGAAGGTGAAGAGTTCTATTTATAGGCATGGAAAAAGCTAATCCGGGACAATCCCCCGATGTGGGACTAAACCAATACCACAAATGGACTAAGAATACACTAATACACGTGCCCCACAAATATGAGAGGATCCAGACCAATATGGACCGCCAATTAGCTGTCCAAGACCGCCAATTGGCGGTCTATATGGTCCAGATCGAGTTGGTTTTGGTTGTGGGCTTTTCTGGTGGTCTTTGTTGGTCTTTGATGCATCTACTTGGTTTATTGGAGTTCCGACCCGAATCGAATTGCCAAAATACTCCCCATGATGGTGTGGAGTTTCTTGTTTTGCTCTTAGGTCCTTCGGTCTTACGATCAGGTCCTTCTCCCTTGCATCTTAGTCCCCAGGTCTTCACAATTAAGTCCTTTTTCCTGCTTTTGGGTCCTTTCATGGCTCTTCTCTTCAAACCTCTTTATTTCTGAAAACTAAACATAAAACTCGTCACGTAGCATTGCTTAGGTGTAAGATAATGGATATAAGATACAAATATAAGCATGAAATGATGTCAATCAAGTAGTTAGTTTAAATATGTGTGAGTAGTTCCATCCCCATTTGGGGTGTGGAGAAATATGTGATATAATCATGTAGTGTATTAAGTGTGTGTTATCTTAATCCCTTGAGCTTTAAATGATTTCCATAACCATCTAATGTGTCTCCACTCTTATCTTTGATATGCTAATGCTCTTGAATGAAGCTTAGCTTGTGCTTTGATTAGTGGATCTATTTTATGGGGAATGATAAGGTTAGGATATGGATAGGAATTAATATTGGAAACACAAGTTGTAGTGTATGAACTCTTGTTGCCTTTACCTTAGCTAATGTCTTGTATGTTTTAATGATGTTGTCTTATCTTAATTCATGTGGAGGCATAGTAGGGTCTAGTCTTTATACTTGAGTTCATTTAGCTTCATTCCAATTATTGTCTTGTATGTTTTAATGATGTAGTAAAATCTTAATTCATGTGGAGGCAAAGTTGGATGTAGTTTTATGATTTCATGCACTACATGTTGTGAGGAGCTTAATTACACACACACACCACACACACATCTTTATGTTCACATCATTTCTCTACCCCCTTTGGGGTTTAGTTTTTCTTGCTTCTTTTCCATTTCCATTTGCATCTTAGTGTAGTTTAGTGTAACCAACCTTTCTTCCCTTTCTTCACCTCTCGCCTTCGCACAAACCAAGTGTCGACACACCTCCCAGTGGACGACCCGTATTTGCCACCGCTTCAACGCGGCCGTGCACTTGCGGTTAAATATAAAACGATCAATCATGTTTTTGGCGCCGTTGCCGGGGATCGCCTATTTCGCTCAGCTTGGCTGGGCGAAATGCTGTGGTCGCCCAGGCGACCACTGCGACAGGGGGTCGCCTACCTGAACGTTGCTATTGACCCACAATATTGAAGTTAAGGTATTTAGTTCAAAATCAATTTGTGATGAGTGAAGCGACTCTACAATTTATAACTCAAGAGAAAGTCTTTAAATCCTCCAATATGAGACCATTTTGTAACACTCCCCACACGCATGACCGATTTTTCTCTGTGTGTGTTTACACGTGAACAACAACATGAGGTTGTTGGGCCTTTTGACACTAATATCATGTCGAATTTGGATCGTCTACCACCTTTACAAAACTCAAGTACTTAAGTGAAGTGTAGTGGTTTCAACTATATTATAAGGCGGACTATTTACTCAACAACATATTTTTCTATTCTTTTTTTTATATCTAGAAGTTTATAGTTACGAAACATATCCAAAGAAAACACATTATTTCAGGGCAATATAGAACTCTTACATTATCCAAGAAATAGATATACAAACATACAACAATAGAACATTTATTCTTCCAACGCGATCTATCGACCTCTTTTTGGGGGCAAAATCTCCTTACTAAACACTACTAGAAAATAGGTTTCACCGACGGATATCGGTCCTACCTCCGCCGGTAATGTTAGCTATAAACAGACAGATAGCGATTTTTGTCAGTGGAAAATTACGCCGACAAATAGTCTCACTAACGTCGACGGAAAATAGTCATCGGAAAATGTTTTCGTGTATCCAGGGATTTGAAGAATTTTCACTTTTGATTTGTAGGGGAGGTTTTGCTGAAATTTCTATTTTTTAATGAAAATTGTTATCAATAACATGCTATTGATTCCCCTCTAAAGTTGAACAAAATTTTAAGTATAACAAGTTTTTCTATCTTGTTTTGTTTGATGTTGTTGTGATTGATAGGGTTTGAAGGTTTGTAGTGTTACGATTTGAAGGATGTAATTAAAATTGGGGACTTTTGTATTGAGTGTTAATGCTTTATTAGGTTCTTAGTAGGACTGACCTTCAAACAACAACAAAAAGAAAGAAAGAATTTTTAGTAGAGT
This sequence comes from Triglochin maritima, assembly GCA_963682175.1. Classification (NCBI taxonomy): domain Eukaryota; kingdom Viridiplantae; phylum Streptophyta; class Magnoliopsida; order Alismatales; family Juncaginaceae; genus Triglochin; species Triglochin maritima. The sequence continues at coordinate 16,148,172 of OY821775.1, forward strand.
GTTGACGATAGAATGTGTAAGAGTGTTGACAATAACTCCACATTGATCAATTTTTACTCTTTTGTGATATAAAATATCTCAAGTACATCCTGTTGAATGTTTTAATTTAAACCGCAAGTGCACGACCGCGATGAAGCGATGGTAAGTACGGGTCGTCCTCAGGGAGGTGAGCAACCTCTTGTTTGCACGAAATCAAGTGGCGAAAATAATGGAGAAGAGAGTTGGTTACACTACTCTACACTAAACTACGCTAAGAAGTACGAAATGCGAAACAAAGAAATAAACGATCAAATAAAAACTAAGCTAAGAACAAAATAGAAGTGCTGGAATTTCAGGAATGGAAAACCCCTAAGGGGTGGACTGAGTGCACACAAGCAAAGAGGTGGGTGTAGAATACATTCTTTAAGCACATGAAGGTGGTGTTTATCAAGCATAGGAAGTGTCTAAATGTTATGGCAAAACCTATCAATCTATTCACCAACTTGGTTGATTAACATTTACATATGCAAGTTGTTTATTTCAGAACCTAAACAAGCATGAGAGGTGTCTAATCATTTTGGCAAAACTCATCAAGTTATAAATTCTATCCTAAACAAGCAAGCATACATTCATGTTTAATCAACACATTGAAATTAAAGCATTCATCTCATTCTCTAATGCATGTATGTACATCTACTCCACCCCCCAAAGGGGATGGAACTACTCACTAAACATTACACTAACTATTAAACTATGGAAAGAAAGCATATTAAAACTAAGCTAGAATTAAAAGACGATTAAACTAAAACATGCATAAACAATAAAAGAAGCATAAAACAAACAATGAAAGAAACACAAAACTTTATTGATAAAATGACTCACATTAAAAGTAGCATCCTCCTACTTTAGTGTGTGCTTCAAGGCCTCACTTCTAGTAGGAAGAATAGCCACTTAAAATATGGAGTGATTACAATAGGAGGTGAAGAGTTCTATTTATAGCCATGGAAAAAGCTAATCCGGGACAATCCCCCGATGTGGGACTAAACAGATACCACAAATAGCCTAAACATCCTCTAATACATGTGCTGGAGAAATTTGAGCGCATTTGGGCCAAACGTGACCGCCAATTAGCGGTCTTGGACCGCTAATTAGCGGTCTACAGTGTCCGGATCGCTCTGGAATTTCTTGTGGGCTTTTCTGGAAGGCTTTGTTGGTATTTGATGCATCTATTTTGCATGTTGGAGCTCCGACCCGAATAGAATTGCCAAAATACTCCCCATGATGGTGAGGAGTATTCTGTTTTGCTCTTAGGTCCTTCGGTCTTGCATTCAGGTCCTTCTTCCTTGCATCTTGGTCCACAGATCTCACAATTTAGTCCTTTTTCCCAGCTTTTGGGTCCTTTTATGCTTCATCTCTTCAAACCTATTTATTCCTGAAAACTAAACATAAAACTCGTGACATAGCATTGTTTAGGTGAAAGATAATGGATATAAGATACAAATATGAGCATGAAATGATGTCAATCACATCCAATGAAAATATATCAATTTTAAGATGGGCATCCATGCTTTAACATATTATATAAGCCTACAACATATGGTTACTGTAGGATCGTAATGGTCTATAATTCTAATTACTTTTAACCTTAATTACCTACTTGTTTAAGCAATCAAGAATATGCAGCGGAATTCAAAATTAAACAATTGATTAAATCATCAAAACATAGATTAAGGCATAAAAGGCAACAGTTACAACCTGCCACACATTGAGTTTAGTTAACATATTTAAGTGTATTCAAAATTGATCCCCATTGAACAATAGTGACATTAGTGGAACTAGGAATTTCATTGGTACGCGGCTTAAAGGAAAAATATATATTATCATATAGGCAATTCAAAAGATTATATTTTTTCTTCAAAAGAAGACTACAATTAGTATTGGATTTTTTAAAGGATTGTATTTTGGATTTAGAATTCAAGATTAGATGTAGGATTGGTTGGAAACAAGATTTGTTGTAAGGATAAGAGAATCAGAGATTGGGGTTGGTGTTGGTGTTGGTGTTGAACTATTGGCGTTAATTCCACTTTTGACTTGGTAAATTTGTGTTGCTGTGGAAATGCAATAGTTATTCGGGTTTCACACAAGATTGATTTTGAGAAATAACATATTTTGTATGAGTTGGATGAGAGATTTGGGTTTGAAATGTAGTGTTTCGTTGATGGTGTATATTTCTACATTTATAATACAAATTATAGTTGACAATTAGTTAGAGGTGCTTGTGAATGTATGATATGAATGTAAATGTATTTTTCTCTTGCCGAGGGATTTATATAGCATTGAGAATGAAGCATCCAAAGTCCCAGAGTACAGGTGAGGAAATCTTGTACAAGATAGAGTCGAATTAGACGATATTAATTTGGTTGATTTTGTTAAACCAGATTTAGAACTAGTGGTGGAGTAGTACACCATGAGGGAATTTCATAATTTATCATGCATTTACTAAAACAAATGTAATGACAAACAAAATATATGCATGAATAGATTTGTAGTTTATAAATTTTATTATGCAATTGATGATAAACTAAATTACTTCAGATTTTAGGTATGATGAGACATCAATCTTTGTTGGCTTTTTGGCCTTAATATATGTTTTGATGATTAAGTGTAACACACATTATGCATGGAATAAATTTTGTATTGTGCCAACTTTTGGCTTTTTGGCCTTAATCTATGTTTTGATTATTTAAGCAACCTAATCTTAATTATAATCAATGTAGTGTAAAACACATATTGCATAATATATATATATATATTGTTTTGTGTTAATATCTACAGGTGATCAAGACTCAATGAAGAAAGGAATTCAGGTCAAGACATGTAATCGAGCTATTGAAGACATGTAATTTTATAATTCTTTTGAGTCTTAGGAACTTTGTGTACTTGAGCATACTAGAGTAAATAACTACTCTCTCACACACACTAGGTTCCTTGTAGAAGTCACACACAAAATCTCAGATCATTTGGACTTCAATAGGTCACCCAAACTTTGACCGGAAAACACTTAAAACCAAACCTTAACTGTCTGTGCAAATTCGGTCAACCGAAACACCTTTGTTCGACCGAGTGATCATTTAACCAATAATGTTTTAAACAGCCTGACCGGTCGACCATGAACATTTTGGCTGACCGTCTACACGTGTCAAATGACTGTTAGACTTGTCTTATTCTACAACGGTCGATTTTCCCAAAACCCCAAAATACAAGTGATCACCGGTCGACCGTAGACCTTGTTTCGGTCGACCAATCATAAACGTTTTGACAATCCCCAAGTGCATGTTATTTTTTGTTCGACCAACCCAATCTTTTCGATCGACAGAACCTAAACCTTTTGACAACCCCGTAGAGCACGTTAGTTTTTGGTCGACCGAACCAACAATTTAGTTCGACCGTTAACTTAAGAGAACCTAAGTTATAACAAGTTTCGTGCAACCGTTGCCTGCTCGGTTGACCGTTGTGTTTCTAGACTTTCTTGGACTTCATTTCCGGACGATCTCTGGTCGACCGTTAAGCCTGTTTCGGTCGACCGAACTTGCCTAGAATTGTGCCCTGTGCTTTTCTGGTTTGTGCTTCTTTCACAAACACTTACCATATTAGTATCATGGCTATAACCCTTTAGGATCTTATAAATAGATGTTACCAAGACACAATTAGACAACTGTTATACTCTAAATTGTCATAGATATCTAAGAAAAAGCTCCCAAACCTTGAATCGCCAATCCTACTCTCCAAGCCTAAACTTCACACTTTAGTTCATCAATTCTTATTCTTTCAAAGTGTGCTCAAGTTAGAGAGTGTGTTCCACTCACAATTGTCTGTCAAGAAGCAAGGATTTTGGTGAAAATCCGAAGTGTTCACTCTTGGGTTGTAATAGAAAGAAATCAAGCTAGCGAGGATTGTTAGCGGAGCTTGTGGTGTAAAAAGCTTAATCTCGGCCCAGAACGAGATTAATAGTGAAGACGTAGGCGGAGCTCGAAGGAGATCGAGCGGAGCTTGCAAGAGAGGAAGTAGGCGAGAGTCTGAAACTCAATAAAAAAATTCCGATGCCATTGTGGTTTGCATATTTATTGTCTTTACTTGCTTGTTTGTTTTTATTCCGCTGTGCATATTTGTTTGATTAAGCAAGTAGAGATTGATTAAGCTTAAAAAGTGATTAGAATGAGGGCCTTACATGATCCTGAACTAACATCTACAGGTGATCAAGACTAGGGTTGTAAATGGTAGGATTTTACACGCAAACCTGCCCCGCCTAATCCCGCAGTGGATAAACTATCTTACCCTCCACTCGCATAACCTGCCTAATAAGCGGGGCAGGTTGCGGTTGTCTCGCAACCTGCCCCGCATAATCCGCAACCCTCCTAAATCAAATATGTTATTAATTTTTATATACCAAAATCATTTTAATGTTTCAATTTTACCATAACGATTAACCCACCGTACCAAGCCACCACTTAACACTCACCGACCCCTATTCGGTGTTCGACCGTTAACTTAAGTGTTCCTAAGTTATAGCCTGATCTAGTCAACCGTTCCATTATCGGTCGACCGAACCTTATTCAAAATTGCTAAACGGTCGACCGTTTAACCCGTCCGGTCGACTAATTTGTTCTGAAATGTGTGCTGCAGATTTCTATTTTGTGTTTCTTACACAACAACTTACCACACAACCCCAACGGCTATAACACCTTAGGAGCTTATAAATAGAGTTGTCCAACACTATTTTACACAACTCTCCGACTATATATTGTCCACTACCTTAGAGAGAAAGCTCCACACACTCAAAGCTCAAACCTTCCACACTTAGTAATCAATTACATATCTTACTCAAGTATGCTCAAGTTTATAGAGTGTTGTCCCACTCATTCTTTTGTCAAAGAAAGCAAGGATTTCGGTGAAAGCCCGAAATGTTCCCTCTCGGATTGTGAGAGGAAGAAATTCAAGCAAGCGAGGGTGTTCACGGTGCTTGTGTTGTAAAGACGTTCGCTCTTGGCCCGGAATGGGGAGTGGTTAGTGAAGTCGTGAGCGGAGCTCGGTGATCCGAGCGGAGCTTGCAAGAAAGGACTAGGACCCGGGTGGGGTGCCGAACTTAGGGGTGTGCATCCGGTCTGGACTGGATTTTTTTCCGGGGTCTGGTCCGGTCCAAGACTAAATTTTTACCTTAAAAATTAAAAAAAAATCAGACCGGACCACCACCGAATTTTCAATTGGGTCCTAAGTGGAACCCAGCAGGTTGGTTCCGGTCTAGACCGAACCCGGACCGGACCGGTTTTTGCACACCCCTAGCCGAACCTCTATAAAAATCCCCGTCTTCATTTGTGGTTTGCATATTTCCTTACTTTACTTGCTTTGATTCCGCTGCATCTTTGATTATTAGGTAAGTAGAGTTTGTTTAATCTTAAAAGTGATTAGAAATAAGTCGGATTCACGATCCAACAATTGGTATCAGAGTCTTGTGAGCTAAATCGCAAACTTGATCGTATTTTTAGCATGACTAGCACATCTAATAAAATAGAGGGATTATGCGCCACTAAGTCTCATTTACTTAATGAGTCAAACTATGACTATTGGATGAATAGAATGAAGATATTCTTAATCTCTAATGACCTTAAGTATTGGATTTTCCTTCAAAATCCTACACCCGCAAATGAAGATGAATTAGATTCACTTTATAGGGCCAAAATGAAAGAAATTGAGATGAACTAAAAAATCATGAATATTCATTATTGTGGTCTTAATGAGAGTGAATACAATAGAATTAGAGGTTGTGAGAGTACTTTTGAAATTTGGCATAGATTGCAAATGCATCATGAGGGTGATAGCAAAACTAAGGAAACTCACATTAGTCTCCTCATGCATAAATATGAGATATTTTCTATGCAAATAGGTGAGAACATAAGTGACATGAACACTCGCTTCACCGGTATTACTAACTCTCCTTTGGTTCTTGGAAGAAGAATAAATGAAGGAGAGATGACAAGAAAATTCCTCCGGTCTCTAAGCAACGATTTGGAAGATAAGGTGGTCGCAATTGAACAAGCTCACGATCTTTCTGAACTCAAGATGGAGGGGCTAATTGGAAATCTCATGGCTTATGAGCTTCAAATTAACCATCAAAAGGAGAAGGAAACCTCCAAGAACATACCCACCTTGGCATTGCATGCAAATCTTAACGAACCAATGAGGAGTGTAGATGATGAGGACATTGAAGTCCTAGCCAAAGACTTCTTCAAATACATCAAGAAGGATAAAGAAGAAAAGAAGGAAAGAAGAGGTAGAAGAAGTGAGAAAAGAGAAGAAGAAAGGGATAAGGAGGAAAGTGGAAATGAGAGAAGAGAAAAGGAGAGGAAAATGGAGAGAAGAAGAGAAAAGAAAAGAACATTGAAGCTCACAAATCTACATGAGATGACTATTCATCACCATCATCATCTTCCTTGCAAACTAGAAGAGAGGTTTCCCATTCATGCTTCATGACTATTGAAGATGATCAGAGTGAGGTAGACTCTAACTCTTGTTCTACTAGATCATGCTCTACTAAGTCATATTATAGTGATAACTCAAATTATAGTTCTAATGATGAAACATATAGACATGATGAGCTTCAAAATGCATTCAATGACTTAGTTAAACAATATGAGATCGTTTGTGAAAAGAACAAGAATGCTAGAAAATTGATAATTGATCTCCAAAGCCAAATTGAATCAATTTTGCATGAAAAGAATATGTGATTGCTAGACATGAACAAGATATATTAAAACTAAATAGTCTAAAAGCAACACCTATAGACGTTGAACAATTACATCTTAAGGCATCAAATGCTCAACTTAGAAAAGATCTAGAAAGGTTCACAAATGGAACTAAGATACTTAACATGCTTTTAGGAAGTCAAATGCAATCTTTGCAAAAACATGGTTTAGGATATAACGATTCATATGTTAAACACCATGTAATTCATACCACTTTAAAAGGAAAGCACTTAGTTGTAAAACATAGTTCTTCAAGTGTGTGGGATCCTAAAACCAAAATGGTTTGGGTTCCCAAAGCTAACATTCAAGGACCCAAATTTGTTTAGGTACCTAAATCTACACTTGTAGGTGCTTGAAGAGGAGATCGGTGGTGATCGGGGAAGCTTAAACGTCGAATCCAAAGCCGGTTGCATCACTGAATGGAGATTGGAACCAATTCAAAGCTTCAAAGTTGGGTATAATTTTTTATCCTCTTAAATTTTCAATAAATTGGTTCTAGTCTAGTTTTTAATATATGCTTAATTGACATATCATGTTGATTATTCATTGCATATCTTAAATTTGAATTACATCCATTGCTTAAGTGTCATATTTGTAGATGGATGTTAAGGGGGAATTAATACATCACATGCCTATTTTTATATATGTTTGATGTTAAAAGGGGAAAATTAGATTTGAACTTAATTGCAAAATCATATTCATATTGATAGGGGGAGCTAAATGAATGTCATTTACTTAGGGTAATGAAGTGCAAAAGTTAGGGGGAGGTACTTCATTACAAGACATCCAAACTCCATGTTAATCTGATGTTTTTGATGGAAGTCAAAGGGGGAGAGATAATTAAAAGGAAAACTTGAAATTTGATAATAATTGAACAAAAACAATGCACATCCATACGTGGAGCATTTATATGCATAGTTTATATCTAAAAATTTAAAGTATTAAGATATAGGTTGTCATCATCAAAAAGGGGGAGATTGTTGGCTTTTTGGCCTTAATCTATGTTTTGATGACTTAATCAACCTAATCTTAATTGTAATCAATGTAGAGTAGCACACATATTGCATAACATATATATTGCTTTGTGTTAACCTCTACAGGTGATCATGGCTCAAGGAAGAAAGGATTCAAGTCAAGACATGTAATGAAACTATTTGAAGACATGTAATTTGCATTCTTTTGAGTCTTAGGAACTTTGTGTAATTGAGCATACTTGAGCTAAAATCAACTCAAACACACACTAGGTTCCCTATAGAAGTCGCACACAAAATTTTACGTCAATTGGACTTCAATAGATCACCCAAACTTAGATCGGAAAACACTAAAACTAAACCATAACTGTCTGCCCACATTCGGTTGACCGACCGAAGCCGTTCGGTCGATCGTTCCGACCTTTTTCGGTCGACCGAATCAACATATTTTTTTGACAGTTAGGGTTGTCGTATTATACCAACGGTCGTATTCGAATTATTTACAAATACCCTAAAATATAATATTTACTATCGGTGGACAGTGGACCTGTTTCGGTCGATCAAACCTAAATATCTCCACAAAGTGCAACTGCCTGGAACTTTCCAGTTGACCGAAGACTTTGGATTGGTCGACCGAACGCTATTCGGTGTTCGACCGTTAACTTGAGTGTTCCTAAGTTATAGCCTAATCTGGTCTACCGTTCTATTATCGGTCGACCAAACCTTATTCAAAGTTGCTAAACGCTCGACCGTTTGACCCGTCCGGTGGACCAAATTTATTCTGAAATGTGTGGTGCAGATTTCTATTTTGTGTTTCTTACACAATAACTTACCACACTTAACCCCCAACGGCTATAACAACTTAGGAGCTTATAAATAGAGTTGTCCAACACTATTTTACACAACTCTCCCACTCTATATTGTCCACTACCTTAGAGAGAAAGCTCCACACACTCAAATCTCAAACCTTCCACACTTAGTAATCAATTCCATATCTTACTCAAGTGTGCTCAAGTTTAGAGAGTGTTGTCTCACTCATTCTTTTGTCAAAGAAAGCAAGGATTTCGGTGAAAGCCTGAAATGTTCCCTCTCGGATTGTGAGAGGAAGAAATTCAATCAAGCGACGGTGTTCGTGGTGCTTGTGTTGTAAAGGCGTTCTCTCCCGGCCCGGAATGGGGAGTGGTTAGTGAAGTCGTGAGCGGAGCTCGGTGATCCGAGCGGAGCTTGCAAGAGAGGATAAGGGCCCGGGTGGGGTGCCGAATCTCTATAAAAATTCATGTCTTCATTTGTGGTTTGCATATTTCCTTCCTTTACTTACTTTTGTTTTTAATTCCGCTGCATCTTTGATTATTAGGCAAGTAGAGTTTGTTTAAGCTTAAAAGTGATTAGAAATAGGCCAGATTCACGATCCAACATAGATGTGTATAAATGTTTGGTAAATAATGAATGAATTGGATTTTTTGGTTGAAAAGGAAAATTCGGAACAAAGAAGAGCAAATATGCTCTTTCGGGTTATGGACAAGACTTTCACCAGCGAAATATATCTGTCGTTGTAGGTTCTGATGTTTGTTGATAGGCATACAACGATGAGACATATCCGTCGGACAAAGATTTGACGTTTGTTGGTAGACATACATTGACGGTACATATTTGTCAGTGTAGAATACCAATATATATCGCTGACGACACATATCCATCGGTGTCAGTGTATAACCATTAGAGTATATTTTTCGGTGTAACTTATGTAGGACCGTGTATGACCTAATTAATCTAATCAATTTCTTAATCTCTACTTAAGACGCAGTGGAATTAACAATTAAAAGAAGTAGAGTAGAGTAAATGTAAACCACAATGAAGACAAAGATTTTACAAAGGTTCGACACCAACAACCAGGGTCCTAGTCCTCTTCTGCAAGCTCCCCCCGATCCCACGATCTCCACCTACGTTTCACTATTCTAATCTTCATTCCAGGCCAAGATCAAGCCTTTACAATGCAAGCTTGCGAACAATCCTCGTTGAGCTTGGTTTCTTCCTCTCACAATCAGAGATGGATGATCATTGTTACGGGCCGAGATCATGTCGTACACTTTGACAACAACAAGAAAAGAGTAACACTAACTTTGAGCACACTTGAGTAGGATATAAAATTTGGCCAAGTGGTGAAGTTTAAACTTGGAGTGTATAGGATTTGGGATTCTAAGAGTTTGAGGATTTCTCTCTAGTATAGGAGCAATTTGGAAGTTGGAGAGTTATGTAAATAAGGTATGAGAACCTCTATTTATAAACTCCTAGAGAGATATAGTCATTAAGGTTGATTTGGTAAAGATTTGTGTAAGACACCCAAAATATAAACTAAGGTTCAACAAATCTATCCAATATTGGTCGACCGACACAGGATAAACGGTCGACAGTTTTCATGAAAATAAGGAAATGTTTGAACTAACTAAATATACGGTTGAACCAGACGGCTACAATTTAAGTTAACGATTGGACTAAAACAAGGGGCGGTCAACTGTTCTGAGGGTTTTGGCCAGGGTAAAGGTTTAACGGTGGAACTCAAAAAGGAAGTTTGTCCGACCAAAAAATTTAGGAACTTTTGGAGCACAAGTTTGTCTACATCCGTTCGACCGTTGGCTTGGCAATGTTTGATCGGTGGCCAGAAACAAATAGGGGTTAGGTGAAAATATGATTATGATCGTTGGATAATATGACAAGTATAACGGTCATCCAAAAATACGGGTTTAACGGTCCACCGAAAGATCAAAATAGGTCGAACGATGGAACATGGAAAAATCACTTTTGGTGTACCAGTTTACTGGTAGAAACGGTCGAACGAAACACTCGTTTCGGTCGATCATTCTACAGAGACAGATTGAGGTTTAGTTTGAGTGAGTTTCCGACTTAAGTTAAGCTGATTTATTGAAGTCCAAATGATGTGAAATTTGGTGTGTCACTTCTACAAAGAACCAAGTGTGTATGTGAAAAGGTTACAACTCTTGTATGCTCAAGTTTGTATAGATTTCTAAGACTCAAATAAAGGCAAAATTACATGTCTTCAAATAGCTTGATTACATGTTTGGACTTCTTTCCATTCTTCCACGAGTCTTGATCACCTGTAGATGTAAGCACAATACAATATATTCCATCATAATGTGTGTTACACTCAAGTTTGCTGTGATTAAGATTAGGTTAGTTGAATCATCAAAACATAAATTAAGGCTAAAAGGCCAACAACATACACCAATAAATCTGTCGTTGTTAGACCGTCGGTGTTCTTCCATGTGACGAAAGAAGGCAAAATATTTAGGCGTTAACTTTCGTGCCAAAAGTAACACCGACAACGTCTATCCGTCGGAACATCTATCAGAGTAGAGAAACACTAACGCGTGTAACACTGACGGTAGGTAGATCCGTCGGTGTTAAGCAACACCGACGGAAGGTTACATGCACCGATGGATAGGTGTCGTTGGTGAAACTGTATACTATTGTAGTGAAACTTGAACCTTCATAGGTATAATGGCGTCCAATTCAGGAAACTTGTACAAAATCAACTCGATTTGAGAACCAAGGAGTTGTATACCTTAATAAATGCATTTTCAGGGATCATTTGGAATAAAAGAAATAATAGATCTTTAGGGGTGCATCTGATGCTCATGTATTTTTACTTAAACAAATGCTTTGATTTACTTGAACTTTGGTCAGGTACTCTTAGGAGACCAGATGAATTTTTGGAGCAAACTCTTAGTATCAAGAGAGCTCGGACATTAACATTGTATGACATGATATCACATGTAATTCCTATAGCAATGGACTCTCCACCTCTCATACTGTCGGCATCGAGAGCAAATCGCGGTGCTCTCGCTGATCTTGCTTCCATTGAGGGTGGGTTGGAGGAGGGGATGATAGAGCAACGCCTGTTGATGGTGGAGAAGTGAAGTTGTCCTGAGCTGATGTACGATTAGGAGCATTGTTGGTAATGATGTTTTGGGTCTTAACTTCCTAGCTAATGTGATAACTCTTTGCTATTGGGAACTTTCTAATTATTATGGACTGATGTGTCCCTTTTGGATTGTAATCCCACATGGGCTAACTGGTTTGTAAAATTTGAACTATGTTGTGGATCATAGAATGTTTTTTTATTAATAGTATCTACCAAATTTCAAAAAATCACTTTTTCTGGCCTTAAAAAGATTACCAAATGTCACATTTACCCTTCTTATTTTTGTCATAATTACAAATCATACCCTTCTTCTTCCCAACATCCATATTTCTCCCCTAAATCCAACAAGCTCACTCCGACCATCCTACATAATACACCAGAGTAATAAGATCGACTTTCATTATGTAAGCTTTATTTTGTTTTTTTATGATTTTAAAATCGACCTGGGTTGTTCGACCAAATGAGTTGGGTCGTTTTATTCAAAACATCACCATCCAAATATAGAATTTGATAATTTCATATCTCTTAGAAAGACAATTGAATGGATCACATATTTTGTTCACTTATGACTTGCCAAATTCCAATGATACGAGGGTGAAAAATGTTTCTCAAGATAGATCGTATTTGGAAACTGAACAATCGATAGAGATTCAATCGTTTGTGCATAACTCTCTCATCTGATATCCAAATAAAGCAATTATAGACTGGGTCCATATAGAAATTTGGCATAGATTGCCAAATTTTGCATAGAAGCTGGGTCGTTTTATTCAAAACATCCACATCCAAATACAAAATTTGATAATTTCAGATCCGTTAGAAAGAAAAATGAAAGAACATATTCGTTTCTCTTACAACGAGCTAAATTCCGATAATACAAGGGTGAAAATCACGTATCAAGACAAACAATATTTGTTAACCATACAATCGATAGATAATCAATAATGTGTGCATAACTCTCTCATCCGATATCGAAAAAAGGGGATTCAAGACTCATTACAAAGAATATTTCAAGCAGCAAAACTTTTATATATACATATTTCCAAATTCAGAACCTAATAGGCTCATAAATGGCGTTGAAGACGCACCAGTCCTGCTCGGGACGCACTCGTCCTGCGCGTAACACATCACTTGTTTTACTCATAATATCCACATCCAAATAGTGAATTTGATGATTCCAGATCTGTTGGAAAGATAATTGAAATGAGCATATATTAGTTTATGACTTAGCAAATTCTGATCATACGATGGTAAAAAATGTGTCTCAAGACAGATCGTATTTGGAAACAGGAAAATCAAAAAATCATCACTAATTTGTACATAACTCTCTCCTCCGATATCCATATATGGCAATTAAAAACTCGTTACAAAGAAAATTTCAAGACGCAAAACTTTTATATCTAACATATTTCAAAATTCCAAACCTAATAGGCTCATAAATGGCTTTGACGATGCCGCAATCCAACTTGGGACAAACTCATCCCACGCGGGACACACCAAGGCAGCTCGGGACGCACTCACCCAGCGCGTAATGCATCATTTGTTTTACTCATAACATCCACACCCAAATATAGAATTTTATGATTCTAGATCTGTGGGAGAGATAATTGAAAGGAACACATATTACTCACCTTAGGACTTGCCAAATTCAAATGATACGTGGTCAAAAAGTGTGTCAAGACAAACCGTATTTGGAAACTAGAAAATCGATAGATCATCAATAATTTGTGCATAACTCTCTGCTCCGATATCCAAATAAGGCGATGAAAGACTCATTACAAAGAAGATTTGGAGATGCAAGCCTTATATATTTAATATATTTCCAAATTAGGAACCTAATACGCTCATAAATGGCCTATAAGGCACACCAGTCCAACTCAGGACGGACTCGTCCCGTGCGAAACGCACCATTGCTGCTCGGGATGCACTCGTCCTACGCGTGATGCATCACTTGTTTTACTCATAACATCCACATCCGAATATAGAATTTGATGATTCTAGATCCATTGGAAAGATAATTGAAATGAGCACATATTAGTGTATTATGACTTACCGAATTCCGATGTCATGAGGGTGAAAAATGTGTCTCAAGACTGATCGTATTTGGAAACTGGAAAATTAACAGATCATCAATAATTTGTGTATAACTCTCTCCTCTAATATCCAAATAAGTTGATTAAAGACTCTCTACAAAATAATTTTGGAAACGCAAAACTGTTGTATTTAAAATATCTTGAAATTCGGAAGCTAATGGGCTCGTAAATGGTGTGGAAGACACATCAGTCCCGATGTGTCCAGAATGTGTCCGTATGTGTCCGTATTGTGTCCAGATTTGTCCAGATGTCTATATTGTTTCCATAAAGTGTCCATATTGTGTCCAGATGTGGCTATATTGTTTCCATAATGTGTCAATATTGTGTCCAGATGTGTCTAGATTGTGTCCATATTGTGTCCAAAATGCGTCAATTTGTGTCCATATTGTGTCCAGATTTGATTCCAGATTTGTCCATAATGTGTCGAGAATATGTTCATATTGTGTCAAGTTGTGTCCAGATTTGTCCAGAATGTGTCTGTATTGTGTCCAAAATGTGTCCATATTGTGTCAACATTGTGTCAAGAATGTGTTCATATTGTGTCAAGTTATGTCCAGATTTGTCCAGAATGTGTTCATATTGTGTCAAGTTGTGTCTAGATGTGCCATATTGTTTCCATAAAGTGTCCATATTGTGTCCAGATTTGTCCAGACATGTCCATATTATTTCGATAATGTGTTCATATTGTATCCAGATGTATCCAAATTGTGTCAAGATGTGTCCATATTGTGTCCAGAATGTGTCCAATTTGTATCAATATTGTGTCCAGATTTGTCCAAAATGTGTCCATATTGTGTCAAGTTGTGTCTAGATTTGTCCAGAATTTGTCCATTTGTGTCTAGATTTGTGTATGGATTTGTCCAGATTGTGTTCATATCGTGTAAAGTTGTGTCAAGAATGTGTTCATATCATGTCAAGTTGTGTCCAGATTTGTCCAGAATGTGTACATTTGTGTACATATTGTGTCCAGATTTGTCCAGATGTGTCCAGAATATGTCCATTTGTGTCTAGAGTGTTCTGAATCCATATTGGGACCAAACGAGATGAAAAAATCACAAACCAACTTGTTACAAGTTAACTTGTACGAACAAACCAACTTGTTACATGGACACTGGAATCAAGATAAACGAGTTGTCAAAATCATAAAACAAGCTGGGTCGTTCTATCAAACAAATTGATTTGTTTTTTGACAAACCAGCCAAACGAGCTATGTTGTTTTCACCAAACAAGTTGGATCATTTTTCCACATCCAACGAGCAGGGACGCAGCAGTCCGCGTAGGATGTACCAACGACCTAGGTGGACGCATCATTTTCACCAATCGAGCTGTGTCATTTTCACCAAACGAGCTAGGTCATTTGGTCGAAACGAGCTGGATCGTTGAAACTTAATTAACACTGACTCATTTTAACACAAAATATTTTTCTCTGAGACATGAAACAATTTGTTCTACATGACAACTTAATTAACAAAATATACAATTACGGATGGTTGGTATTGTGTGTTAGAACATTAATATGTGTACAATTTAATTTCTTAAGTGAACTTGTTATGTTAAATTTCTGAGTTATTTGCTTCGTTATGAAAAATTATATGTTTTGAAACAACTTTATGACACTGTTGTTAGATTCAAATTCAACCAAGACAAACAAGTTGAAAATATCACAAACCAACTTTTTACACGTTAACTTGTATGGACACAAACATTGAGACGAGACAAATCAACTTGTTACTTGAACACATTGAATCAAGACAAAGGAGTTGTAAAAATCACCAAACAAGTTGGGTATTCCATCAAACGAGATGGTTTGTTTTCAACAAAGGAGCCGAACAATCTGGGTCGTTTTTACCAAATAAGCTAAGTCATTCTCCCCCCCCCCCCCCCCCACAAACGAGCTAAGAGTAGTAGTCCCACGTGAGACGCCGCAACAAGCTGAGTCGTTTTTCACAAAAGAAGTTGGGTCGTTGCACCTTAATTAACAACCTGACTCATTTCACCCAAAAAAACTTCTCTCTAAGACATGAAACAATTTGTTCTACATGAGACAACTTAATGAACAACATATACAATTACGGACGGTTGTTTTTTAGTGTTAGAACATTATAATGTGTACAATTTAATTTCTTAAGTGCATTTGTTATGTTCAATTTCTGAATTATTTGCGTTGTTATGAAAACTTATATGTTTTGAAACAACTTTATGGCAACTGATTGACATCATATCATGCATATATTTGTGTCTTATATCCTCTATTTTTAGCCTAAGTAATGCTATGTAACGAGTTTAAGTTTCAGGAATAAATAGGTTTGAGAAGAAGAGATTCAAAAAGGACTACAAAGTAAGGAAAATGACCAATATTCATCATCATATAATCCTAGATGGAGGAACCACTCTAACTTTTCATGGAACCAAAACAATGTCCACGGTGGTCCTTCAAACTTTTCTCGACCACCTAACCAACCACACCAACCTCCCATGCATGCACAATCTTATCAGCCACCCCAAGCTCAAATCACCAATCAATCAGGTTTCCCAAATTCCAACAATATGGAAACCTGATTCAATTCGCTTGAGACATTGACTCGTGGACTTGAAAATTCAATGAAAAACTTTATATCATCCACAAGTCAAGTTCTCACTTCAAATCAGCAGACCATCAAATCTCTAGAGTTTCAGATGGGTCAATTGGCTCACTCTGTACATGAGAGAGAGAGAGTCTGCCAAGCCAGTCTGAGGCTAACTCTCGCATGTACCAGCAAGAACACATGCAAAATGAGAGTTTGGTACCTCGGGGGCGGCAAGTGAACCATGTGGAGGAACCTATTCACCATGTCAATGTAACCTTAAGGAATGGAAAGTAGCTTGACAATCACATTTCTTTTCCACCACCACCATTTGTGCAACCCCTCAGTGAGAATGATGGTGAAGAAGAGGTTGAGGGTGAGGGTAATACACAAACGCCTCCTTCTCAGGCACCGTAGAAAACCTACCTGCCAAAAGCTCCCTATCTTAGTAGGTTAACCAAAAAGCAGAGTGACACAATGGATAAGATATTAGAAGTCTTTTAAGCAGGTGAAGGTTAACATCCCCTTGTTGGATGTCATCCAACAAATACCTCAATATGCCAAAGTGTTGAAAGATCTCTCCACAACCAAGACGAAGACCAATGTTCCTAAGAAAACATTCTTAGCTGCAAGTGTAAGCTCACTTTTGTCCAATCCCACAACCACAAAGTACAAGGACCTTTGGTGTCCTACTATTCAGTGTACGATAGGGGACACTAGCATGAGTAATGTATTACTTGATTTAGGATCAGCGGTCAACCTCCTCCCATTTTCTATTTATCAACAGTTGAACTTGGGAGAATTGAAACCAACTAAGATCACCTATAATTGGCGGATAGATTCATTCGTGTCCCAAAGGGGATTATCGAGGACATGCTCATCAAAGTTGGAGATTTTATATTTCCAGTAGTTTTGTCGTCCTCGATATCAATCCTGTTGTGAACACTCACTCTCAAATACATTTGATTTTGGGTAGACCATTTCTGGCAACATCTAACGCCTTAATTAATTGTAGAAATGGTCTCATGAAGCTCTCATTCGGTAACATGAGTGTCAAGTTTCATGTGTTCAACTCTGGTAGGTGATGCATTGCATACATTGCATCATATGTCTTTCATTTAGATTACTTTTACATCAATAAATGCTACTAAGGTATGTGTTTAGTCTTATTTACAGAATACAGGGACCTGAATGCAATTTACCCACATCTCGAGCATAAACGCGTGCAAAAGACTCATTTCTATCATAAAGACCAAGTTCAAGTTTATCAGGTTACAAATGGAAATGTATCCAAGCATAAAAGCATTCAAGATCTAATTACAAAAAGAACAAATACTTAAGCACAGAAGTAGCCGGGGACTTAATTGCAAAAAGTCAAGGACCTAATTGCAAATCACGAGTAGCTTTTATTATTATGGAGAAAATCTAAAGAAAAATCAATGTGAATCTCCATATATATAAAGGAATTAATCCGGAGCTCAAAAGAATGGAAAGAATCAATCCAGACGCGCAAAGGAGGATCAAATCATACCATAAACACACAGGAAAAATCTGGAACTAATCCGAGCCAAAAAGGTGGCGATTCCGCCGCACCTCATGTACAAATTGCGGCGATTTAGCCGCACAAAAGTCGATCCGTGTGCTCAAATTTTTACCAATGCTGTATTGACGCGTGTACGTTCCATTTATATATTGGGATCCCTTGTATCGGCTATAAATAGCCCCGAGAACGATGGTAGAAGGGTCCTTGGCCTAAGACCTAGTTTTTAGTTGTTTTTATTTTCAGTTTTGTACTCTTCACTTTAGTAATAAAATTCTGTCTTTTATTTCTTGTTTTTGCTTTTCTTTTGTAATGTCTCTAGGACCCCTTCTTCCTCCCTCTATGAGTTTCTAACTCCTTCCAAAGGGTGGAGGTGACGGATTTAGGGTGAAGAGAAGATGAATGAATGTTATTATTTTAATTTCGTGTTAGTATATTTTGATTACTTGAGTTTATGTTAAATCATTTATCATGTAATGCTTTATAACTAATATGATTTATTATAAGTTTCTGAATTCTCTAATCTAAACCTTAAATCTAAACCTCCACCCGACAGAATTCACCTCTTTGTTCTTGTTTTAGTTTATTTGTTCTTGTTTCTTGCTTTAGATAATTAAAAACCAAAAATCTCGAAACCCAATTTATTTCTTCTCTCATTCTTTCCCCCAATCGAAATCACACTAATAACAAATCTCTCCCTCCTTGTGTTCGACCCGTATTTGCCACGTCTTCATTGACGCCGTGCACTTGCGGTATAAATAAAATTCTCATCAGTAGGCAACATGAACCCTTGACCAACCTTTAAATCTCAACCTCATCCTTCAATTAGAGAAAGCACCATAAAATCAACAAATACCGCTAACACTAATGCAACCCGTTGAGAATATTTGTGGGCCCAGCAAAAACTCATTGTCTGTCTTTGCAATGCAACAGAGTGAGCTGACATCAAATATCAATATACAAAGGGAGTATTTGTTGGACGATTTAGTTGAGACTATTAGTGAAAGGGACACACCTCAGCATATGCCCATACCAGAAGGTGTCTCTACCCCATGTCCTACGACCGTTGAGCTTTTTGTGCTTCATCTTGACTCTAACAAGGACCCACCTGCGATCGAACTTATGCTTGATAATACAAAGGAGGTTGGGTGGTCCTTGTTGGATGACTTGGGGAGAAGCCCCATTCTTAGTGAAGCAGGTGTGCCGCATCCCTCGAATGAGCCTGAGGAACTCATTCTGATGCACCCACCTATTGGTCGGAGGATTTTGTTTGATGAGCAACTAAACCCTAGTGAGGCAACACAACTCCACTCATTCATGTTGCCTACGCCCAACCAATATCATGAGGGGTTTGAGCCTTTCAGTTTTGACATTTCACCCCTCATGATACCTCAGAGTACCAGTGAAGCGTGCCCATCTTGGCAAATCTCTGGTATGCCTGACTCGATGTTCTCATTTGATGTTCCTTGACACAATGATTTTGAGAATATATTTTGTTGATGTATATATCTTGTTTATAACCAAAAAAATTAAAGAAAAAAAGAGAGAAAGAAGGAAGGAAAAAAAAAAAAGACTCCACAATTGAGCACTGATTGTTGTGGACTCCAACCCTTGTGTATTTGGGCTCCATTTTTTTCACGTATTTATATCTATTCTTTAGTATCTCACAGGTTTTTGGGAATACGAGTTTATGTCCATCAACATGACCATGAAACTTTTCTTGTGCTTCATGTTGGTGTGATCTTTTCTTTTTCATGCATAAATTCATGTAATATCATGCTCTCATATATTGAGGACAATGCATGAAGTAAGTGTGGGGGTGTTTTACGTGTGTACATAGTCGAGTCTTTTTCTTTATTTTTCGTTTTCTTTTGTTTGTATTGTTAGGGTCATGATAGTTTGGTGCATTTAATATTGATATATTTGTCTACCATGATCCTTGGGTGACTTGTCTTCTTTTGCTTGCCTGGTGCTTTAAAAAATTTCACATTTCTTTCAAAATCTTCATGTGTTTGCGAAAGATAATGTTTTGTGGGTTTTGCGTGTGTTTAGCATGTGCAAAACCGTGGAGAGGCAAAGTAAAAAGAAAGCTCCCAAAATTGTCTTGAACATGATGCATTAGGGAATCTAGTGTACCAGCTTTAAGTCTTATCGAGTCGTAAGGATGCACCCTAGTTTTTCTTGGGGGAGAATAATCATAGGGTTTCAGAACTCAAACAAATAAACAAGTCCACCCTGTCCTGGTGAGTCAAATAATTTGTGTCTATTAGTATAAGGAAATTTGTCGTAGTCAGGGACCCTTAAACTCTTTTTGTGAAACCTTAAGTGTAGGGGTTTTGGTTCCCATGTAGATAAATAAATAAATAAATGGTGTTCTCTCTTCTCGCACGGATCCTACCACTCGGGAAATTAGTTCTTAGAGGACTTAGTGTCTGGTGCTTTCGAGTCATCTGACTTGGGATGCACCGACCGAACTCCCGTTACACGGGTGGTAGGGATCGCCCTATGTGGAGATTTGGAGGAAGGTGTGCGTGATATTGTAAGTCGTCATAGGCAATGATGCACGAAACCCGACCATGGAAGAATCAAATACCAACTAGTGTAAAACATAATTATCCAAAAAGAAAAAAAGAAGACAAATAAGAACCTTAATGGACTTTACACAATGTATCACTTTAAGAAGTTAAGATCACCTATGTCTTTCACTTAAGTCCTTAATTAACTTTCCCGAATGGTTCCCTAGGCTAGGAGTGTGGACTGATAATATATATATAGTCGGCATGTAGAATTATTGCGTCAAATGATCGATAAAAATAAGCCCATCGAGTCATGTTGTTGGATTGAATACTGCATCTATGTTCGGATTTTATGGGTGTATCCGCTGAAAACTCTCAAGAGACAACACTCATCCTCCTTGGCGACAATGGGGTTTAACGACTTGTTGCACGTGCTAAGTGAAACTATGATTCCTACGAAAGTGAGTTAGGATTTCCCTATTTTTCGTATGTTTTTCGGTTTTTTCACTTTTCTCTATCTTTGTTTTGCTCGAGACTAGCAAAAGTTAGGTGTGAGGGTATTTGATTGACATCATGCCATGCACATATTTGTGTCTTATATTCTCTATTTTTAGCCAAAGAAATGCTATCTAACGAGTTTATGTTTAAGTTTCAGAAATAAATAGGTTTGAGAAGAAGACATTCAAAAAGGACTCAAAAGCAAGGAAAAAGACTAAGTTGCAAGACTTACGGACTGAGATGAAAGAGAGAAGGGTCCGGATGTAAAACCAAAAGGATCAATGAGCAAATCAAGAAGCTTCACACCTTAATGAGGAGAATTTTGGCAATTTAATCCGGGACCAACCATCAACAACCAAATCGGGTTCATCCAACACCAAGACATCAAGCTAGAACCAAGCCAAAAAAATCCAGACCCGATCAGAAAAACATAGACCGCTAATTAGCGGTCCCAGACCGCCAATCAGCGGTTAAGATTCCTTCAAAGTGCACATGCTTTGGTCGGATGTTAGATTAGGTTGTATGTAGTCCATATTTGGTATGTTTTTAGTCTCATACCGGGGGATTGTCTCGGATTACCTTTTTCTATGCCTATAAATAGAACTCTTCCTCTCCTTTTGTATTTACCCCATTGCTTGGTGACATTCTCTCTACTTGGAGTAAAGTCTTGAAGCAAAACTCAAGTGGATAAGAATGCTACTTGTGATGTGAGTCATGTAAATAAAATATTTTTTCATAGTTTTTTATTTAATGTTGTCTCTTTTTAATGTTTACATGCTTAACTTAGTTTTGATTTCCTAATCTTAGTATAACTAGTTAGAATGCCTTTCTTCTTTAGTTTAATTGCTAGCATAATGTGTAGTGAGTAGTTCCATCCCCTTTGGGGGTGGAGATGATGTACATATATGTTGCCAAGTTTGCATGTTTGATGAATTTTTGATTGTGTAGACTTACATGTTTTTATGTTCATTGGGGGTGTTTTAATCATCTACATGTTGGGGGATTTTTTATGGGTTTTGCCACAACAATTGGACACTTCTCATGCTTAGTTTCCTCATGTTTATGACTGAAATTTCCTGTTGAATATGCTACATGTTAGTTATGTGTTTGTATTTGTGGTTGCCTGCTTGATTGATTGAAGAAACTTTGTTTTGATGGGTTTTGCCATAAGAATTAGACATCACCCATGCTTAGTTTTGTTCTTCACGCGCGAGACGTACCAAGGCAGCTTGGGACGTCCTCATCACGTGCGTGATGCATCACTTATTTTACTCATAACATCAACATTTGAATACTGAATTTGATGATTCTAGATTCGTTGGAAAGATAATTGAAGGAAGCACATATTAGTCCATCTTACGACTTGCCAAATTCAAATGATACGGGGGTGAAAAGTGTGTCAAGATAGTCCGTATTTGGAAACCAGAAAATCAGCAGAACATCAATAACTTGTGCATAACTCTCTCTCCTCTAATATCCAAATAAGGTGATTCAAGACTCTTTACGAAGAAGATTTGGAGGCTTAAAACTTTTCTATTTAAGATATTTCCAATTTAGCAACCTAATAGGCTCATAAATGTCATGGAAGATGCACCAGTCCAACTCGAGACGCACTCGGGACGCACCAAGGAAACTCGGAACACACTCGTCCCGCGCATGATGCATCACTTGTTTTAGTCATAACTTCCACATCCGAATATAGAATTGATGATTCCAGATCCGTCGGAAAGATAATTGAAAGAAGTACATATTAGTATCTCTTACCACTTTCCAAATTCAAATGATACGGGGGTGAAAAGGTGTGTCAAGACAGACTGTATTTGGAAACTAGAAAATCGGCGGATCATCAATAAGTTGTACATAACTCTCTGCTCCAACATCCAAATGAAGCGATTTAAAACTCGTTACAAAGACGATTTTGATGTGCAAAACTTTAATCTTCAACATATTTCCAAATTCGGAACCTAATAGCCTCTTAAATGGCATGAAAGACACATCAGTCCAACTCGGGACGCACCAACGCAGCTCGGGACACACTCGTCCCACGTGTGATGCATCACTTGTTTTACTCATAACATCCAACTCCGAATATATAATTTAATAATTCTAGGTCATTTAGAAAGATATTTGAAAGGAGCACATATTAGTCTCTCTTTCGACTTGCAAATTCAAATGATATGGGGTTGAGAAATGTGACAAGACATACCGTATTTGGAAACTAGAAAATTGGCAGATCATCAATAATTTGTGCATAACGCTCTCCTCTGATATCCAAATAAGGCGATTGAAGACTCTTTACAAAGAAGATTTTTAGAAGCAAAACTTTTATATTTAACATATTTCCATATTCTGAATATATTTGGCTCAAATTAGCCACGAGTTGTCCAGAGCTGTCTTGGCAGTCCAGAACTGTCCTGAGCAATCTCTAGCTAGTCCCGAGCAATTGCCAACCAATCCCTAGCAGTCACGACCCCAGTCCCGAGCCAGTCTAGAGCACTCCCAAACCAGTCTTGAACAGGCTGAGTCGTTCATACCAAACGAGCTAGGTCGTTTTATACATAACATCCACATACAAATACAGAATTTGATGATTCCAGATCCTTTGAAAAGAAAATTGAAAAGAGCACATATTCGTTTGGTTTTTGACTTGCCATGTTATGATGATACCATGGTGAAAAACGTGTCTCAAGACATATCATATTTGGAAACTGGACAATCGACATATCTTCTATCATTTGTGCATAACGCTCTCCTCCAATATCCAAATAGGGCGATTCAAGACTTGTTACAAATAATATTTTAAGACGCAAAACATTCATATTAAACATATTTCCAAATCAAGAAATTATTAGGTTCATAAAGGGTGTGTAAGATTGCTGATTTGAGGGAACGGAAAACAAGTTAGGTTGCTTTTTCCAACAAATAAGTTGGGTTGTTTTTCCACCCCAATCAAGCTAGGAGGCACCAGTCCCATGTGGGACGCATCAACGAGCTAGGTAGTTTTTCACCAAACAAGTTGCCTTATTTTCACCAAACGAGTTGGGTCGTTCGGTCGGAATGAGCGGGAACGGTGTTCCGAGGGGCGGGGTCGTCGGCTGGTTGGAATGTTTGAGATTTTGTGTTGGAATGGGGAAGCTTTGGTGGGTTTATTTGGGATGTGAGATTGTGGTTGATTAGTAGCATATCATACATTGTATTCATGCTATATATCCTTTATTTCACCCCAATTTTATGATACTCGAGTGTTTATTTAATGTGTTTCAGGGTTCAGGAAATATAGAAGAGAAAGGAAGAGAAAAGAACCTAAACATAAGAAGAATGAGCTGATTTGAAAGGTTTTGGACATGTTTGTAAATCCAATGATTGGATTGTAACTCAGGAATGACCAAGTGAAAATCCGGAGGGACTTAAGTGTAAAGAAAAATATGTTG